>CM053148.1:32922500-42922500 GCA_028571685.1 Heterohyrax brucei | reverse complement strand
AGAGGTAAACAGACAAAGCAAGGAACAGCAGTGACTGGGAAGCTCTTTCACCAAGACATGAGAAAAGCAAGAGAAAGAAAGGGAGGGACTTCTGTTAATACACAAGCAAACAAACGAAAACAACTCTAAGTGGCAGAGCTCTGTTGTTAGGTGCCATCAAGTCTGTTCCAACCCATAGTGTCCCTATACAAAAAAAACAAAACTCACATCAACTCTTAAGAAAAATAAGAGAGAAGAACGGGCTTATCAATGAATAATAATACTCTGGCTTTTTCTAGAAAAAGGGTTTAAAAAGAACAAACAACTAAACCAAATCTGTTGCCGTCAAGCCTATCCCAATTCATAGCAACCCTATAGGACACAGTAGAATTGCCCCACAGGGTTTTCAAGAACAGCGGGTGGATTTGAATTGCTGACCTTTCGGTTAGCAGCTGTAGCTGTTAACCGCTTCACCCCAGGGCTTCAGGAAAACACAGATGAAAAACCAAAGCCCATCGCATTCCTGTGAAAAATAAAGATGATGGGCATCTTTCAGTTAAAAGGGAAGCGGCTGGCAAAATAATAGTAGCTAATCATCTTCATGGAAGGTGTCAGAGGCGAAGAAAATGAAAGTAGAGAGAACAAAAAGCCACCTCCCACACCGAAACAAGGGAAAAAAAACAACCCTTTGCACTTGCCATCTGGCTTATTTCAAGCTGTAGAAAAGCACAGGACAAATGGAGATAAACCAGGGGACAAGCAAGATTACTCAGCCCTACACTCTGTTCTGGTCAGATCCGGCAGGCGTTGCTATACTCCCCCTACTCAAATGACTAAGTAGTGTGCTTAAAGGCATTTGACACATGATCCTTGAACTTCCGAAAAGCACTTAATACAGTGGCTCATGAAATCTTAATCTAAAAATGTTCATCCATTTATAATCAAGCTGCATCACACCGACAACTGGGCAGGAAGGCCGAATGGAGGGAAGAAATACATACTTGGAAGCATTCCATGGGCACTGGTATTATCAGGGACTTCAATTACCACTTTGAGGCTTCTTTCTTTCTTTTTTAAAGAGAATAAAAAAAGATCTGGGCTCTAAAATGTGTATAATTACAAGGGATGAGGGGACTACACTACCTGATTCAGTAAAAGATAGGAAAATAATGTGTCTTGGAAAATTCCACAGACATGGGGAGCCAGACAGTAATGGGAAAGAAGGGGGGTGGGCTCCTGAAAAGAAGTATCAGGTGACAATTATGAAGGGGAAAGAAGTACATAAAAAGACAATCCAGACCAAGGCCCACTGCTCTTGCATTGATTCTGACTCATAGTGACCCTATGGGACAGAGCAGAACTGCCCTATAGGGTTTCTAAAGAGCACCTGGTGGATTTGAACTGCCAACCTTTTGGTTAGGAGACATAGTACTTATCCACTATGCCACCTGGATTTCCAAAGGCAACAGAAACACCACATTTGCCAAGCCAAGTGCCGTCGAGTCGGATCCGACTCATGGCGACCCTAGGTTCTACACCACATTTAGCAAATACTTATCTAGTAGTTATTATGTGCCAAGAGCTTTTCTAAGTGCTTGATACAGTAATTCATATAATTTCAAAATGACCTCCTAATGTATGTACTGTAATTATTCTTGTTTTACAGGTGAGGAAACCGAGGCACACAGAGGTTAAGTGACTAGCCTAAGTAAGCTTACACTGTTAGTAAGAGGCAGAACTGGGGTTCAAACCTAGTGGGGCAAATCCTGGTGGTGTAGTGGCTGAATGCTACAGCTGCTAACCAAAAGGTAGACAGTTTGAATCTACCAAGTGCTTCTCGGAAACTCTATAAGGGAGTTCCACTCTGGTCCTCTAAGGTCACCACAATTTAGGATCGACTGGAAGGCAAAGGGTTTCATCTTTCTGGACTCCTCTAGAACTTAAAAGCACCTGAGTTTAAGAGTATAATAACTAGGCTGGGAATGAAAATTCAAGTCATGCCCTGGCTAGGATAGAATGTTGTCCCTTAGTCATGGCTCTGTGATGATCATCCAGCCCTGTGACCTCACCAGGCCTGTTTCCTCTCTGTGCTCTGGGGAGACTGCATCAGATGAAGTCTAAGATGTCTTCAGTTCTATGCTGACAAGGAGCAGTACATGGACTGGTCTGATTTCTGGCTGGCCATTCAAAGGTTAATTCATTCTAAAACAAGCAGCAAACTGTTTAGATCCTTTCTCTGCCTCCCCACCTTCAGAACTTTATTATTATGTCCTCTATTCAGGCAAATGACAGAAGGCAGTGAAGGAGGAAGACAGCACTGTCTGGTTTCTCTTTTTGGACTCTGCTTAACGTGGTTGTAGTGAAATGGCTCTTGGAAAGCTCTGGGCACAGATCACACTAACTGTAACAAGGCTACAGTCTCTCCAGGTCCTCCTCATGGATCTGTTTTTGGAACCTGCCTTTGGATCTGGTTACTGGAATTCATATAAAGCTGGCAAACTAGTGGTGGTACAACCAAAACAGACGAGCCCAAAGGATAAACAGTCGTAGTTCACCAGTAGTTCAAATGAAGGCAGTTTTCCTGGTAGCTAAATAAACCTCTATCTTCTTGGCATAATCCACTCCTTTCTACCACCCACTTTTGAGAGCTGAGACCTCAAAATTCATTATACGGGGGCGGATTCAACACTTCCAACTTAACGCACCCCTAGAAGCATGCTTTTCAAGTGGCATTAAGGGTCACCCAGAGTGAATTTGTAAACGGAGAAGGGCCTTCCTTACAGGTGCATCATGCAGCCCTCGCCTGGGAGTCGTCTCTAAGCATTCCTGACAGGTGGCTGTTATCTCGTCTCTGCCTGGACACTTCCAAGGTCGAGGAGCCGTGTACCTCGCCTGGCAGGGAGCCTCCTCCGCTGCTGGACAGCACTACGAAAGCCCCTGAAGCGCCTAGAACAGTGCCTGGCTCCGGGCTGTGCTCAGTATGTGCGCCTCCAAGTGAGTCACAATCTGCATCCCTAGAATTTACACCCACTGGTCCTGAGGGCGCCCCTAGAGCCCTCGACCGCAGAGGCCCCTAGCGTATCCGACGCTGTAATCAGGGCCCTCGGCCCTCTCTTTCCAGGTGCGGATCCTGGACCTCCTTCATCAAGCTTGGGCCTGCACAGCTCCCACCATATCCCCGAGATGCCAAGAGTTGCTCACTGATGTGAGGATGGCCAGCAGAGAGGCCGCGGCTGGGCTTGTATCTAACCTCGTTTCCCGGGGCAGGAGGGGACAAAGGACCTTCAAGAAGGCGTATCCCGCTGCCCCTGCCGCGGTCCGAGATGTCCCTTGCCAATGCGCGAGCCGGCGCTCGGGATACTGCACCTCCAGGTGGCAAGCCCGAAGGATCCCCGAGGAACTGGAGCGCGCAGGCTGCGGCGAGATGGGCCGAGCCCTGCCGGCACCGGGACCGCGGGCCACAGGGGGTTCGGCCCGATGGATCTAGAGCGCGATCCCGGCTTCGCGGAGCTCGCTTGACTGTGACTTTACCTGTACGGGGTTGACTACAGTCATCCAGCTCGCCTCAAGCCCGGCTCCTGCAGCTCCGCGGCTGCCGGCGGCGCTCACGGGAATGCAGCCGGAACCCCTGGCCAGTGCTGCTCCCGCCGCTACCGGCCCCGCCCAAGCAACTGGCGCCACACCCCTGACGACCGCTTCTGCCAAGCCCGCAACCACGGAACTAACCTGTTCATTGGGCGGCCCAGCCGCTCCTCTAGTAGTCCGGCCCTCTCATTGAACCTGAGAGTTATTCATTGGTCAGCGAAGCCGCTCCTCAGAGCGGAGGCGGGGCCCTTGTCGGAGAGTTCCTCGACAATTGGCTGTTTTTGACGTCCCTGCCCGTCGGCTCTGATTCTATTGGGCTAGCCGGCCGGGAGAGGACGGGGGAGGGTGATAACTAGGTGGGCTGTGTTTGACGTTGACAGGGGCGGGGTGGAGAGAGGGAGCAATTATGACCTCTGCTTGCCTTGGGAGTTTCAGTAAGATCAGATGTCGATTGACCTGGGAGAAGGGAGATTGGCTGGTAGTTCAGGTGCAGGCTACTGGTGCCGCCAGACCGACCGACAGACTCAACCTGTAGCTCAGGACGCTGGGGGCGAAATTTGGGGTCATGCCGCGAGAGAGTGGAGGGCGGGTGGTGAGTCCCCAAGCCAACAGGAGAAGAAGCCGCCTCTGGCAGCCTCTGGCAGCTTCAAGCTAACGAAGGGAGAGGGGAGCGCGCCGGACCGCTGTGTCTTCGCAATCCATTGCCCGGGGAACAGCCTCAAGTGTTCGCAAGAACATAGACGTTGGAGTCAGAGTTCGAAGAGCCCTCTGCGGCAGGTACTGACAGTACTGATAGTGTGGCCTTGGGTAAGTCTCTTACCCTTTCTTTAAGACACTCAAGTTTCGTCCTTTGGAAGCCAAGGATAACTAACAGTAGTAGTTGATGAGAAGATTAAATCACTCTGGTAAACACTGACAGTGCCTGCCACTCAGTAGGCATTCAATCAAGGCTGGATCCTCACCCACTCACCACCATCCGTCCGTGGAACCAAGCCCAGTTCTAAAATTCTATGAGCCTGAAACTATTTTGCAATGGCATGTGCTTTACCAAGAATAGAACACTTGATTGACTTGAAATGCAACCCTTGTATGGCAGACAGAGCTACCCTGCCAAGACATAGTAGGACTGCAAAAGAGAGAGTGAGCAGGTGATGAGATGGGAGGAATGGTTTAGCCAAAGAAGGGAAGTGATGTTTTAATAAGTGAATGTAAAATATTTTCCAAAAATTTCAGGACTGTGACGAGAAGAAATGGAGCTCTTTTGTTCTGTTCACTTGTCCAAGTGTGCCCTGGTTTAGGTTACAGGGAGTGTGGCTAAATTATATCCTTTGAAGGCTGACTACTAAACCACACCAAGCCTGTTGCCATCATGTTGATTCTGAGTCATGTTGACATCATGTGTAAAGAGTAGAACTACTTTATAAGGTTATCTTGGCCAACATAGTCTTTATGGAAGCGGGTCAACAGTCCTTTCTTCTGACATCCACTGGATGGGCTTGAACTGTTAACCTTAAGGTCAGTAGTCGAGTGCAAACTCTGGGACATACTATTATGAGAGGTTGGAGTTTCGAACCTACCAGCTCTTCAGTGGCAACCGCTTCTGTAAAGATTATGGCCTTGGAAACCCTATAAGACAGTTCTCTGTATTGCTGTGAGTCAGAATCTACTTGATGACAGTATATTTTTCTTTTTTAAAATCTTTACAAGACGCCCAGCCTTTTGGTTGGCCTCCAAGCACTTAACCGCTGCACCACCAGGCTCCTTAGTTTTCCCTAAGTGTTTGTTTATTCTTCTATATTCTCTTCCATCTTGGAAAAGAAAATCCCAAGTTTTGTTAGAGAAGGATTTAACGGGGAACCCCTGTGGTCCAACTGGGCTTCCAGAAAAGGGCTTTCCATTTGTCATCAGCTGGAGGAGTGTGTGTTTACACGTGTGTGTGTGTGTGTGTGTGTGTGTGTGTGTGTACACATCTGGTTGTTGTGTCTTTAGCCACACACAGGGCTGCACATGTGCTGGGTAAATAGGTCCAGCCCAAGAGGAGTTTGCTCCTGCCTGAGTTTTTGACTTGGTAGTTTCTGGAAGGCACCAAGTGGCTCCTGGGATCAGGGATGATTTCTCCCGCTTGATTCAGAGCATCAAAAAGCAGCTGACAGCCCTTAGCAAAGACCGCCCCTATCAGTCAGCATCCATCAACACTGAGGCAAGACCCTCCACCAACAAAAAGATTATGACTTGCTGAAGGCTCAAATGGTGGGTTAGCCTCTTTTTTTTATCCCTGGCAATAAAGTACCCTAACTAAGGCGCGCGCACGCACACACACACACACACACACACACACAAAGCAGCTGATAGGAGAGGATTGCAGGTGGATTCTCCACAGGTTCAGCCACAAGTTCCAGAAAGGGACTGTGACCCAGTTCAGGATTCTGAAATACAACTGTGTCACGGAGGCTGAGAAAGAGGTGCCAGAAGAAGCCCAGACTGAGGAGGAAGAGGATAGCACACGGCAGTCTTCTCCTTGAAAGCGCTAACTGACTTAAAGAATGACTCACTATCATTTTTCAACACAGAGAACTATTATTTGTGTCTGATTTCTGTTTCTACCTCTCTTATTTGATTCTTGCCATATTTCTTTTAATCATATTACAATATTTCTTTCTACAGAACATTTATGTGGGTGATCTGTAGGAGAAAGAATAGACTTTTGTTTTCCAACCTCCAGTTGAGTAGCCTGACCGAACTGAAGGTTTGATGAGGCTTGGCCTGAGCAGAAAGTTAGGTGCTTGACCACTAACTGGAAGGCTGGCGGTTCAGACATCTGCAGAGGCACCTGAGAAGAACAGCCTGGTGATCTATGTCTGAAAGTCTGCGGCCTTGAAAACCCTGTGGAACACAGCTCTACTCTGCAGACATGGGGTCACTATGAATTGGAATCAACTCAGCAACTGGTCTGGTTTTGTTTGGTTTTTGCTTGTGATAACTAGTGGTCTTAAGAAATGCCTATGAAGTAAATTTCCAAAAGCACAAGTGTGTCTAGTTATAAACAGAAAAAGGGAGAGGGCATGCAACCACTCACATACAGGTTAGCTAAAGTTCTTGGGCTGTATCAAAGTAGAATTGGCTCTCAAGTCAATGGGGCCTCTCAGCAGGATTTCCCACCCTTACAAAAGTCCTCAGGCACTCAGCTGACAGCAGACAATGTGCCTTTATTTTCTTTCTGCAAAACCAACAGGTTCCTCAGTCTTTCCTTTTCATTATTCTGTAGCCTCAGGGGGATAGTTGAGAGCCCATAGACTTTGGAGCCGTTCAACTTGGGCTTGAATCCTAGTAATGTTGGGTAAGTACCACACCTCTTTAGAGGAATCATGCTGTCCTCATTGGCAACTGCGAGGAGTGAGTTACAGGATGTAAAGTGTATCATACAGTGCTTGGCACATAATTACCACCCCGGTGCCCTTGAGTTGATGGCAACCACATGTGTGTCAGAGTAGAACTCTGCCCATGGAGTTTTCAGTGGCTGGTTTTTGGTAAGTCGATTGTCAGGCCTTTTTTCCAGGGCATCTCTGAGTGGACTGGGATCTCTACCCTCTTCCTTAGCAACCCAGTGATCAACTGTTTGCACCACCTTGGGATTCCACTTGACATGTAGTTGTCTCTTGTGATAGTTATTCTAGAAATCCATTTAAGAACTTGCCTTTAGAAGTGCTAATTCCATTTTTAAGTTTAGTCCTTCAGAAGCAGTGATTACAGGATTCAAGATTTTCTTTTTTTTCACTAGTGATATTTACAGAAACTCTGGTGGTGTAGTGGTTAGGTGCTACAGCTGCTAACCAAAAGGTCATAAGTTCATATCTGCCAGGGGCTCCTTTGAAATTCTGTGGTGCAGTTCTACTCTGACCTCTAAGGTTGCTATGAGTTGGAATCACCTCGATGGTACTGGGTTGGTTGGGTTTAGTGATATCTACCGTCTGGTGAAAGAAACTTTTCCTTTGGAATATCCTTATCAAAAGAAACTGGAAGACCGAATTAGGGGTTTTGAGAGGAAACAAAAAAACAAACCCATTGCCTTTGCATCAGACTCATAGAGACCCTGTAGGACAGAGTAAAACTGCCCCATAGAATTTCCAAAGAGCAGCTGGTGGATTCAAACTGACAACCTATTAGTTAGCAGATGAGCTTTTAACCATCCAACCACCAGGGCTCCTTTTGAGAACAAAACCCAAGGCTCTCAAGTCTATTCCTACTCAAAGCAACCCTATAGGTCAGAGTAGAACGGCCCCATAGGATTTCCAAGGAGCGCCTGGTGGATGTGAACTGCAGACCTAGTACTTAACCACTTAACCACTACACTACCAGGGTTTCCCTTTTGAGAACAGAGCTCATTGATACTGTTACTGTGAGGGTCCCTATTTGACTCGATGGCAATGGGTGGGTGGTGGTGAGGGAAATGGGAAGGGGTGTGGCTGTAAGAATACTACTAAAAGCTGCCCTCAGATATTCTACACTGTGCTGGATAGCAGACCTCAGAGTGTCTGGTACCACCACACTTTGTTTTGGCTGCATGCAAAGTCTAGGCAATGGGTTTGGAATAGCCTGCAATCAACCCTCTTGCTAGCTGCTTTTTTTTTTCTTTTTAAATTTTATTGTGTTGTTATTAAGTGGAAGTTTATAATCCAAGTGATTTTGCCATATAAAATTGCGAACACATGTCTCTATGTAATTCTATCTGCCCTCCTCACCTTGTGACAGCATACTTGTTTCCACCCTGTATTTCCAGTGTCCATGCAACCAACACTTGTCTCCTCTGCTCCACCCTCTCGTCTCCCTCCTAGAGAGTTGGTTAGCTAGCCTTTTATTGACAATGAGATGAAGTTTGTTCAGAATTTCTAAGTCCCAGCATGTAATAGTTGTGTGAGAACAAACGGTGATGAAAGTCAAGGATTGGGCTGTTTTTCTTATTGGAAAAAACTTCTGGGTGACCAGTCAAAGCAACGATGAATAATAACCCTATCTGTGATTAGGGCTGCTTCTTTAAAGCCTATGTATGAGGTCATCTCTAATAAAATCATGGTATGGTTTTACCCCGAGGAGAGTTCTGGGTTATGCCTGCTGTTCAGGCAAAATTTTAAGGTTGTCATTAGTTGCTTTTGAGTTTGTGCCAACTCATGGTGACCCCATGTATGATAGAACTAAGTGCCGACCATTCTGGGGCAATCTCCACAACTTGTTAGTATGCAGCCACTGTGTATTTTGAGTGCCTTTCAACCTAGGATGCTCGTCTTCCAGCACTTGTATCAGACAGTGTTCTGCTGTGATATACATGGTTTTTGTTGGCTAGCTTTCAGAAATAGATTGGCCAGGCCACTCTTTCCAGTTTGTCTAAGTCTAGATGCTCTCTGAAACCTGCCTACAATGAGTGGCCCTGCTGATATTTGAAATACCAGTGGCATAGCTCCTAATGGTTCCCATTCAGGAGATAAATTATATGACAATACTTATACCAACAGACATGGGACCCAGCACTGGAAATACACACACACACACACACACACACACATACACACACACACACACACACACACACACACAAATACAAACTGGCAAAAGACTGTGCCAGTTTTATGAGAGACACATACAGAGTGTCAGATGAGTGGTTGGCTAAAGTTGACTTGTTCTTAGTCACTATGCATTCTTTTTCTTTAAGTCATCCTTAATTACAGTAATAAAAGTTGAGTTCTCCATGCTATTAACTCTGAAAGAAGTCAGTAAAGCTTGTGTTCTAAGTACCCGCATCACACACCCTTTCCTACATAACTTCATGTTTGTGGACTTTTTGAGAGCTATTTAAATCCTGCCATGGATCCTTACATTGTTTTACCATGTATTTTAAGCAACTTAGAAAGACAATATTTTCACTGAGAAAGACACATATTAGTGAGCTAGACAGAACCATCAAACAAAATCCCATTTCCTACCTAGGTGGGGAGATAAGCCGAGAGAAAGTACTTGAAACGGTAACAAGGCTATACAGTAAGCAATATGAGTATAGTGTGTGTCATGAACAATTATCGCTATAGAAAATCAGAGAGGGGAGCAATTTCTTTTGACTCAGACCTTGGGAGATTTGAACTGGCATTTGAAAGCTGGTTACATGGGGCTGGAGACGGGTGGGGGGGTGGCATTCCAGATGATGAGGACAGCAGGAACAGAAAGGCCTCTCAGTGGGAGAATACAAAATAGCCTGCAGGAGAGCCTATGTGGAGAATCGGTAGGAGAGAAGCTGGGAAGAGGAAAGGGGCCAGTGGTTATTGTTCGCTGCCATCAAGTCAGCTTCCAGCTCGCACCAAAACCATGCAAAATGGAACAAAACAATTTCTGGTCCTATGCCATCCCTGATTGTTTGCAGATCCAACCATTGTGAGATCAATAGGATTCTCACTGGCTGCTTTTTGGAAATAAATTGACAGGTCTTCCTTCTTCATCTTTCTCAGTCTGGATGCTCCACTAAAAACTGTTAAGCATCACAGCGACATGTAAGTCTCCATGGGCAGACAAGCGGTGGCTGTGAATGAAGTGCATTAGCTTGGAATCAAACCTGGGTGGGAGACAGTACTTCTACCACTGAATCATTACTACCCCTATTTACTTAATAAAAAACAAAAAACCCAAACCCACTGCCATTGACTCAATTCTGACTCACAGTGACCCTATAGAGTACAACTGCCCTATAGAGTTTCCAAGGAGTGCCTGATGGATTTGAACTGTCAGCCTTCCAGTTATCAGCCATAGCACTTAACAACTATACCACCAGGGTTTTGTTAAATGGACTCACTTTCTAAATTAGCAAGATTCTTCAGTCTCATCTTGAAGCAGTGGCTCTCATCTGGGAGAAATTTTACATCCAAGGGGACATTTGGGAATGTCTATTGATGCTTTTGATTGCTGCAACTGAATGAGAGGAGATATACTACTGGCATCAAGTGAACAGAGGCCAGGAATGTTGCTAAGCACTGTACAGTGTGCAGGAGAGGCCTTCACCCATGAAGAATTATCTGGCCTAACGTGTCAGTAGTGCTAAGGCTGAGAAACCCCTTAGCCACTGCCACTAGAGATCCTTTTCCTGTGACCATAACCAATATTATTTATGATTTTGCAGGTTTGATGTGCTGGGTGTATTTATTCTAATATAGACTAAAATAATTCCATAGTTATTAAATTAAAAAAATATTCTTCCAGGCACTACCCTAAATTATCCCCTCTACCGTCAAAAATATGGGCTTAGCATTAAAAAGCTAAATTTTTTTAGGGACAATGCTGGGAGCCTTAATACCAAGCATAAACAGAATACAAAATATTTATAACAGTGACACCAGAAAACAGATACTAGGAACTCCTAAAAATAAAACACTTATGCTCATCCAGAGACTTCACCAAAAGAATAAAAAGACAGCCTACAGACTCGGAAGAAAAATTTGGCTGCAACACGCCTGATCAGCATCTAATCTCTATAATGTGTAAGGTACTGTCAAACCTCAACAACAAAAAGACACATAATCATATTAAAAAATAGGTGAAGGATATAAACAGTCACTTCACCAAAGAAGACATTCAGGTGGCTAACAGATACATGAGAAAATGCCCACAATCATTAGCCATTAGAGAAATCAAATTAAAACTTAAATGAGATACCATCTCACCCCACTGAGACTGTCATTAATCCAAAAAACACAAATAATAAATGGAGAGACTGGAACACTTAGCACACTGCTGGTTGGATTGTAACATGGTGCAATCATTTTGGAAATCACTTTGGCAGTTTCTCAAAAAGCTAGAAATAGAATCTAGCAATTCTGCTTCTCGGACTATAGAAGAATAAGAGCTGCCAGAAAAATAGATAGATGCGTACCATTGTTTATCACAACACTGTTCACAATAGCAAGAAAATAATCAACCTAGGTGTCCATCAGTGGAAGAATGGGTAAACAAACTGTGGTATATTCACACAATGGAGTATTATGAAATGATAAAGAACAAAAATGAATTTGGGAAATGTCTGATAACCATAGAAGGATCTTGAAGGCATTATATTCAGTGAAATTAGTCAATTGCAAAAGGACAAATATATGAGACCACTATCATAAGGACTCAAGAAAAGGTTTAAACACGGTTGTGGGAGAGGGGTATTCCCTAATTAAATAATTGACAAGAATTATTTTAGGTGAAGGGAGGGACAAAACAGCAGAGAAGTCAGCACAAATGGACTTAACCCAAAGCTTAGAAATATTCTAAATAAAACCAAACATTGTAAGGGACAGAGTAGTAGGGTCAGGTGTCTGGGGAGCACCATGGTTTCTGGGGATATCTAGGTGACATACAAAGTTTTTAAAGAAAATGTTCTACACGCCACTTTGATGAGTGGTGTCTGGGATCTTAAAAGCTAGTGAGCAGCCACAAATGAGAATCAGTTGGTCAACCCACCTGGAATAGAGGAGAAAGAAGAGAATCAAAAACACAAGGAAAATGTGATCCCAAGAGACAGAAAGAGCCATATATACCAGAGATGACATCAACATGAGACCAGAAGAAATAGATGGTGCCTGGCCACCACCAAAGACTGCCCTTACAAGGAACTCAATGAAGAGCCCCTGATGGAGCAGGAGAAATGTGGGGTGCAGAACTCGAACTCCAGTAAAATGATCAAACTTGATGGTCTGACAGTTTGGAGGGTCTCTGGACTCTCTGTTATCCCAGAACTGAAATCATTCTGGAATCCAACACCTCAGACAAAGATTGCACTGGTATGTAAGGCGTAAAATGATACTGGTGAAGAATGTGCTTCTTGGTTTGGGTAAGTACAGGAGACTAACTGGGCAGCTCCTGTTCAGAGGTGAGAGGAAACAACAGAGAGAGACAGAAGCTGGTTCAATGGACATGGGAAGTACAGGGCAGAGGAAAAGAGTCTGCTGTCACAGTGTGGGGAGAGTAGCTAGGGTCACGAGGTATAGTGTAAGTTTTTGTATGAGAAACTGACCAGAATTGTAAACTTTCACTAAAACACGATGAAAAAACAAAAAAAATTAAAAGAAAAAGAAAATGAAAGACTTATTTTTAAAAAGTTGAATTTTTTCTCCATAAGTCTCTCTAAATCACCTGTGGAGCCTCTTAGTCCACTTGGGAAATGTAAAGACTATCTCATAGTAGATGGTCAGTAATGTATGTTGGATGAAATTGAAAGGAATAAGATTTACTTTTCTTCTGAAACTTGAGAGGCTATTAAAGATCATGTGCTTTGGAAGCAGAATTAATTCATATCTAGGCTCTAGCATTTATTAGTTGTGTTTTCTTGAGCAAGTGACCTAAATCTCTGTGAATCTCAGTTTCCTGATATAATAACACTTATCTCTTAATGTTGAAAAAATGAGAATGCATGTGAGCCGCTTAATACAATACCCTGTAGATGGTAAAGACTCTATAAGTGAAACTTACTGTTATTTTCATAATTATTTTTTAACCATTTTAATAAGACAATTCATATGCCATTCAATTCCCCCTTTAAAATGTACAGCTCAGTGGTTTCTAGTCCATTTATATACAACCATCATCACAGTCGATTTTGGAATACTTTTCTCGTTCCCCAAAAAACCATCGTACCCATAGGCAATCACTCCCCACTCCTGAACACTCTAGCTCTAGGCAATCATTAATCTACTCTGTATCTCTGGATTTGCCTATTCTTGACATGTGCTATAAATGGAATCATGCAACATGTGCTCTTTTAGGACAAGCTTCTTTCACTTAGCATAATTTTTTCAAGGTTCATCCATGTTGTAGCATCCATCAGTAATTTGTTCCTTTTCATGATTGACTTTATTCATTTTTATGACTAAGTAAATACTCTATTGAAGAGCCCTGGTAGTGCAGGAGTTAAGAGCTATGGTAAGCTATGGTTGTCAATCAAAAGATCAGCTGTTGAATTCACCAGCTGCTCCTTGGAAACCCTATAGGGCAGTTCTACTCCATCCTATAGGATTGTTAAGAGTCAGAATTGACTCAGTGGCAATAGGTTTGATTTGAGTTTTTTCATATACTGTGCTATTGTATGGTTTTACCATGTTTTGTGTTTATCCATTCATCAACTGATGGACATTTGAGTTGTTTACATTTTTTGCAATTAAAAATAATACTGTTATAAATAGCCATGTACAAATTTTTATATGGAACGTATGCTTTCATTTCTTTTGAATATATTCCTAGGAGTGAAACTGCTGGGTCATATGTTGACTCCATGTTTAATCTTTTGAAGAACTGTCATATTTTTTTCTAAAGTGGCTACACCTTTTTACCTTCCTATCAGCAATGTAGGAGCCTTCCAGTATTTCCACATGCATGCCGACACATCATTGTCTGTCTTTTTTATTCTAAACATCCTAGTTGTGTCAAATGATGCTTCAGTGTGGTTTGGATTTACGTTTCTCTGATGGCTGATAATGTTAATATCTTTTCATTTGTCCATCTGTTTTTGATAAATGTCTATTCAGATCCTTTGTTGTGTGTGTGTGTGTGTGTGTGTCTCTCTCTGTGTGTGTCTCTGTGTGTGTGTGCTTTAGGTGAAAGTTTGCAGAGCAAATTAGTTTGCCCTTCCACAATCAATACATAAACTGTTTTATGACATTGGTTACCAACTCTGCTATGTGTCACCCGGGTTCACCATTTCATTTGTCCGATTTTCTTCTCACTCCCTGCCTTCCCTCATCTCTGCTTGTGGATAGGAGTGCCCATTTAGTTGCATATCCATGACTGAACCAAGAAGCATGCTCCTTAGGTGTGCTACTGTTTGTTTTATAGACTTGGCTAATCTTTGACTGAAGGGTAAACTTTGGGAGTTACTTCAGTTGTGAGTTTAAATGGTTTCAGGGAGTCATACTCTTGAGGTTTCTCCAGTCTCTGTTAGATCAGTGTATATGTGTGTATGTTAACTTGAGTTTTGTTCTAGACTTTTCTCCTCCTCTGTCCAGAACCCTCTATTGTCATTCCTGTCAGGACAGTCAGTGGTGGTAGCTGGGTGTCATCTAGGTCTTCTGGGCTCAGGTTACTGGAGGTTGTGGTACTAGTGGTCTTTTAGTCCTCTGGACTAATATTTCCCCTGTGTCCTTGGTTTTTTTTTCATTCTCCTTTGGTCACACAGGATGGAACCAATAGGGTGTCTTAGACAGCTGTTCACAGGCTTTCCAGATCACAGATGCTACCCACTGAAATAAGATGTAGACCATTTTCTTTGCAAACTATGTTATGCCAATTGATCAAAATATCCCCAAGAGTGTGCTCCCCAGACCTCAGTCACAGTAGCTTGGTCCCTCAGGGAGTTTGGATGTGTCTATGAAGTTTCCACAACTTTGCCCTCGTCAAGTAGTGCTGAGCTACCCACTATTGTGCACTGTCTTTCCCTTCAACCAAAGTTACCACTTAACTATCTAGTGTTTTTTTCCTTCCCACAACTCCCCTCCCTTATAACTGTCAAAGATTGTATCTTTCTGCATGTAAATCTTTTCCTGAGTTTTTATAATAGTGGTGTCATGCAGTATTTGTCCTTTTGTGATTGGCTTATTTAATATCCTCTAGATTTACCCATGTTCTGAGGTGTTTACCAAATTCATCATTGCTCTTTGGGTATAGCTCCACTGTGTGTATGTACCGTAATTTGTTTATGCATTCACTTGTTGATAAGCATTTAGGTAGTTTCCATCTTTTTGCTTATGAATAATTCTGCCATGAACTTGACTGTGTATATGACTAATTGTGTGACAGCTTTTATTTCTCTAGGATATACTCCTAGGATTAGGATGGCTAGATTTGTTAAACATCTCACAAGATGAGTAAATCTGGAGGACATTAAATAAGCCAATCACAAAAGGACAAGTACTGTATGAGACCACTATTATAAAAACTCAGGAAACGATTTACACACAGAAAGATACGATCTTTGATGGTTACAAGGGAGGGGAGTTGTATAAAGGGAAAAGCACTAACTAGAGAGAAGTTAGGTGGTAACTTGGATGAAGAGACAGTGCACAGTACTGGTTAGCTCAGCACAACTGGGCCAGGGCAGTCATGGAAACTTCATAGGCACATCCAAACTCCCTGAGGGACCAAGTTACTGTGACTGAGGTCTGGGGAGCACACTCTTGAGGATATTTTGATTAATTGGCATAACATAGTTTGTAAAGAAAATGTTCTACATCTTATTTCGATGGGTAGCATCTGGGATCTTGAAAGCCGGTAAGCAGCCATCTAAGACACCCTGTTGGTCCCGTCCTGTGTGAGCAAAGGAGAATGAAGATAACCAAAGACATAGTGTGCAGTGCAAGAAGTGCTCACTTGTCTGTGCCAAGAAATTTGGAAGACAGCTACCTGGCCACCTAACTGGAAGAGATTCATATTTATGCCTATTCCCAAGAAAGATGATCCAACTGAATGTGGAAATTAATGAAAAATATCATTAACGTCACCTGTAAAAACCCACTGCCACTGAGTCGATTCAGATTTGTAGTGACCCTACAGGAAGAGTAGAACTGCCCCATAGAATTTTTGTGGAGCTGCTGGTGTATTCAGACTGTTGATCTTTTGGTTAACAGACGTAGCACTTAGCCGCTACAACACCAGGGTTTACTGTTAATCTCACACACAAGTAAAATTTTGCTGACGATCATTCCTAAGTGGCTGCAGCAGTATATCAATAGGGAACTGCCAGAAACTCAGGCCAGATTTAGAAGAGGGCATGGAAGCAGGGATACCATTGCTGATGTTAGACAGATCCTGGCTGAAAGCAGAGAGTACCAGAAGGATGTTTACCTGTATTTACTGACTATGCAAAGGCATTCAACTGTATGGATCTTAATGAACTATGGATAACATTTCAAAGGGTAGGAATTCTAGAGCATTTAATTGTGCTTATGAGGAACCTGTATGTAAATCAAGAGGCAGTTATTTGGACAGACAAGGAGATACTGTGTGGTTTAAAGTCAGGAAGGGTGTGCATCAGAGTTGTATCATTGCGCCAAAATTATTCAGTCTGTATGCTGAGCAAGTCATCCAAAAGCTGAACTATATAAAGAAGAAAGGGGCATCAGGATTCAGAGGAAGACTCATCACCAACCTGAGTTATGTAGACTATACGACCTCGCTTGCTGACAGTGAAGAGGACTTGAAACACTGATGAAAATCAATGGCCACAGCATCTAGTATGGTTTACACCTCAGCATAAAGAAAAGAAAAATCCTCACACTTGGACCAATAAGTAATATCACAATAAGGCAGAAAAGACTGAGGTTGTCAACAATTTCATTTTACTTGGATCCACAATCACCCATGGAAGCAGCAATCAAGAAATCAAA
Source organism: Heterohyrax brucei (assembly GCA_028571685.1). Classification (NCBI taxonomy): domain Eukaryota; kingdom Metazoa; phylum Chordata; class Mammalia; order Hyracoidea; family Procaviidae; genus Heterohyrax; species Heterohyrax brucei. The sequence continues at coordinate 42,905,545 of CM053148.1, read as the reverse complement.
AGATGCATTATATTGGGCAAATCTGCAAAAGATCTTTTCAAAGTGTTAGAAAGCAAAGATGTCACCTTGAAGACTAAGGTATGCCTGACCCAAGCCATAGTGTTTTCTCTTTTAAATTTATGTACTTATTATTGTACTTCAGATTAATATTTACAGAATGAACTAGTTTCTCTTTAAAGAATCAGTACACACAATGTTCTAGGGCACTGGTTAACAACCTCATAACTGTCAGCACTCTCCTTACTCAACCTTGGGTTCCCTGTCACCAGCTTTCTTGTTCTTTCCTGTCTTCTAGTCCTTGACCCTGGCTAGCAATCCCCTTTAGCCTCAGTTGGGCCTGTCTAATTTTTGGTTGAAGTGTGAACCTCAGTAGTGACTTCAGTACTGAACTGAAAGGGTGTCTGGGGACCATACTCTCAGGATTTCTCCAATTTCTGCCAGGCAAGCAAGTCTGGCCTTTCTTTTTGAGTTAGAATTTTGCTCTACATTTTTCTGTAGCTCTACCCAGGACCCTCTGTGGGATCCCTGTCAGAGCAGTCAGTGGTGGTAGCTGGGCACCATCTAGCTGCACTGTAGTCCATCTGGTGGAGGCCACTGTAGACGTGGTCCAATAGTCCTCTGGACTAATCTTTCCCTTGTGTTTTTAGTTTTCTTCATTATTCCTTGTTCCTAAAGGGATAAACCAAGCCACAATATTTTCAATTGCATCATATGCAGTCAAAGCTGGACAATGAATAAGTGGATTGAGGATGAATTGATGCATTTGAATCATGACGTTGGTGAAGAATACTGAGTATACCAAATGAATGAGCAAATCTCCCTTGAGGAAGTACAACCAGAATGTTCCTTAGAATCAATGATGGCAAGACTGCCTCCTATATACTTTGGACATGTCAGGAGGGATCAGTACCTGGAGGAGGACACTGTGCTTGGTAAAGTAGAGGGTTGTTGAAAACAGGAAGATCCTCAATGAGATGGACTGACACAGCAGCTGCCACAATGGGCAGTGTGTCATTCTGTTTCATTGATCAGTTTCAGTTGATGTACCAGTCCCAGGCTGTTTTGACTACCCTAGCTGTATAGTAGATTCAGGTTCTCAGGTCAGGGAGGATGAGGCCTCCTACTGTGTTCCTCTTCAATAATGCTTTACTTTTCTGTGGCTTCTTTTCCATATAAAGTTAATAATGAGTTTTTTTCATTTTATCAAAGAGTGCTATTAGTATTTGAATAGGAATTGCACTATATCTTTAGATTGTTTTGGGTAGGATTGACATTTTCACAATGTCCAGTCTACCTATGATCATGGTATGTTTTTCCATTTAGGTTTGGTTTCTTGCTATAGTGTTTTGTAGCTTTCTATGTATAAGTCTTATACATCCCTGGTTAGATTTATTTCTAAGTATTTTATCTTTTTAGGGGCTATTATAAATAGTATTGTTTTCCTGATATGCTTTCTGGAGTTCTCTTTGTTAGTGTATAGGAAGGTTTTCATATGTTTCTCTTGTGTCCTCATATTTTGCTGAATCTTTCTATTAGATACAGTAGTTTTCCTGTGGAGTCTTGCATGTTCTCTGTGTATAATAATTATCTGTGAATCAGGATAGTTTCACTTCTTCCTTACCAATCTGGATGCCCTTTATTTATTTACTTTTTGTTTTTATTGCTCTAGCTAGAACTTCCAGCACAATGTTAAATAAGAGTATTAAATAAAAGGCATCTTTGTCTTGTTCTTATTCTGAGGGGGAATGTTTTCAGCCACTTGTCATTGAGAATGATGCTGGTTGTTAGATTTGTGTAGATGCCCTTTATTGTGCTGAGGAATTTTCCATCTATTCCTATTTTATTGAGAGTTTTTATTAAGAATGGGTGTTGGACTTTATTGAAGGCCTTTTCTGCTTCAGTTAAGATGATTGTGTGATTCTTTTATTTATGTGGTGGATTATGATGATTGATTTTCTAATTTTGAGTCATCTACCTGATATGAATCACAAGTGGTCATAGTGTATTACTTCTTAGATATGATGCTAAATTTTATTGGCTAGAATCTTGTCGAGAATTTTTGTGTCTATATTCATGAGAGATACTGGTCTATAATTTTTTTTTTTAGTGATGTCTTTGCCTGGTTTGGGTATGAAGCTTATGCTGGCTTCATAGAATGAATTTGGGAGTATCTCCTTCTTTTCAATGCTCTAAAATAGTTTTGAGTATTGTTAATCAGAGTAGATTAATGATTTCCTAGAGCTAGAGTGCTCAGGAGTGGGGAGTGATTGCTAATGGGTGCAGTGGTTTTTGGGGGGACGAGAAAAGTATTCCAAAATCGACTGTGATGATGGTTGTATATAAATGGACTAGTTCAGTGACATTAATTATGTTCATCTGGTTGTTCAGCCATCACCCTTATCTCTTTGGAGATCATATCATCACTCTTAACAGATGCCCTTTCTATGATTGACTTATTTCACTAGACATAATGTTTCTGTGGTCAACTGTATTGTAACTGTATGACATATACAGACTTTATTTGTATGACTGAGTAATATGCCCATTTTGAAAAATAGGGTTAGCTTTTAATTATTGAATTCTAAGAGTTTTTTTACACACACAAAACACAAGTCTCTGTTCAGATGTATAATTTACAAATATGTTATTCTGTGAGTTTTCATTTTCTTGATAGTACCCTTTGATATACAAAAAATTTTTGAATTTGATGAAGTTCAATTGATCTATTTTTTCTTGGGATTTTGCTGTCATATCTTGCCTGGCTGAAGGTCATGAAAATTTACTTCTGTATTTTCTACTGAAAGTTTTGTCATTTTAGCTTTTACATTTAGGTCAATGATCCAATTGAGTTAATTTTTGTGTACAGTGTGAGGTAGAGGGTTCAACTTCTTTCTTTTGCATGTGGATAGGTAATTGCTTGTGAATATCCTAGTGTTATTTGTTGAAAAGACTGTTGTTTCCACTATCGAATTGTCTTGGCACTCTTACCAAAAATCAGTTCACTATAAATATGAGAGTTTATTTTTATCCTCTCAATTCTATTTTATTCTATTTACTTACTCTGTTCTGTGTATCCTTATGTCAGCAACACTTTACTTTAGCTTTGCAGTAAGTTTTGAAATCTGGACATGTGAATCATCTAATTTTGTTCTTCTTTATCAAGGTTTTAGCTATTCTTGATCTTATAATGAATTTTTCATTTCAGTTATTGTAGTTTCTTTTAAAATTTTGTTTTACTTGTGTGTAATATTAACAATATTGTTTTATATTCTGTTGAACCACCTTTGTTTGGAATGGGCATCAATATTGACCTCGTCCAGTCAGTTGGCCAGGGCTTCCAAATTCTTGGCATAGATGAGTGAGCACTACCAGTGATGCACCTGTTTTTTGTTTTGTTTTGTTTTTTAGTTATTATACTTCCAATCCCAGAATTCCCTGACTTTTTTTTTTTTTAATAATTTCTACTTCCTTATTTATAAAACCTTTTAAAAACAACCTGTTGACTTTGAGTTGATTCTAACTCACAGTGACCCTATGGTTCAGAGTAGAACTGTCACATAGGATTTCCAAGGCTAGATCTCTGGTGGCACAGTTGTTCAATGTTTGGCTGCTAACCAAAAGGCTGGCACTCCAGATCTACCAGCCACTCCTTGGAAACCCTGTAGAGGTACTTCTCTGTCCTGCAAGGTTGCTATAAGTTGGAATCAACTGGATGGTAATGGGAATCTATATAAAAATAGATTGCCACATTTTTCTCCTGCAAAGCAACTGGTGGGTTCAAAGTACTGGCCATTCAGTTAGCAGCCAAAATCTAAACCACTTGCCACCCGGGCTTCTTCTTTATTGATGAGCCAAGAGCCAATAGGATCTGTTTAATGAGACATGGCCCTCATACCTTCCTTTACTTCTTTAAACACAGCTTCCTTTAGTTCTTTGAATATATTTATCTTTGAAGTCTTTGTTAAGTCTTACACATTAGCCCTCTCAAAGTCAGTGTTTGTTACCTGCTGTCTTCGGCTGAGTTCTCTAGAGAAGCAAAACCAGTCAAGTGTATAAATATATATACAGAGAGAGATTTCTATCAAAGACTTGACTCACGTGACTGTAGTGCCTGGAATGTCCCAAGTCCATGGATTAGGATGGAGGCTTTTCCTGATTCATGTAACTGCAGGGGCTGGCAAACTCAAGATTGTCAGGTCAGAAAGTGGGACTCCTGTTCACAGGGTAGGATCAATGAGTCCCCAAATCAGCAACGAGCTGATAGTTCGAGTCCCAGGAATTGGTGGCCAGGTGAATAGGATGCTGCTGCAGGATCTGGAGCTACGAAATCAGTAGGAAGTCTGCTTATATTTGGATATAGGCCACACCCCCAAGGAAACACTCTTTGACAGCTGCCACTGAGTTGAGTCTGACTCTACTAAAGAATGAATGTTGTCCAGTTCTGCATCATCCTCCCTATGATTGTTAGTATGTTCAGGTTTGTCATTGTGGCTACTGTGCCAACCCATCTCACCAAGATTCTTCCTCACCCTTCCTGGCCCTCTCTTTCACCAAATATGATGTTCTTCTCCAGTGATTATTCCTCTTGAGAACACATTCAAAGCAAACTAGTAGGACAGTGTTCTGTTATGATCCATAAGGCTTTTATTGGCTAATTTCTAAAAGTAGATCACCAGGTTTTTCTTTCTAGCCCAAGTCTGGAAGCTACACTGCACCTAGTTCACCTTGCTGACTCTGCTGATACTTGAAATACCAGTGTCATAGCTTTCAGAATCACGGGCAACACACAAGTCAACTCCACTAATTGCTGGCTGATAACTCTATTATTTTAAACAGTGCTCCAGGACATATATTTCTCCACGGTGTGATCCAATTAAATTTGGGCCCCTTTGTGGGGGTAGACTTTGAGGCTTGTTCCAACACCAAGAGGACTTTTAAAAATCTGTTTCTTCCCTGGTTCTCTCTGGTAAAGTTTAAGTTGACCCACAGTCTACCTGTTTTCATGTAGCAACCAGCCTTCTCTTAACTTCATACCACCAAAATCTCCATTGTTATTATCTTTTATTGTTTTAAGTGAAAGCTTACAATTTAAGTTGGTTTCTTACACACACAAAAAAAAACATTGTTTTTGAGAATGCCCTTAAACTTTATCTTCCACACACTTCCCTTCAAATAAAGCCACTTGCTTTGAGCAGAGCTTCAGGGCTGTCTGTTGTTATGGCCTGCCTCCCACCCTGGGCAAATACCTCTCTGCCACTGCTACAGATCTTGGGGAGCCTGAGTAAGGACAGTGACCCGTTTCCCCAGAGGGACACTATTTCTTTATGAGCAGGGTGCTGAGCAAGGGCAGTAGTCTGCTGTCCTCTCACTTTGTTTCTCTCACATAGGATCTCTGCCCTACAAGCAAGTGAGGGTGAGGATGACTGGGGCCCAAGTGTTCTCATTCTGGCACCCTTGGGGCAGAGCATCCCTCTTATGAGTTAGGGGCTGGGTCTAGGAACACCGCTGCAGACCTCTCAGCTAATCTTGCCTGGGACAGAGCTTCTGTAACACAGAGCTGGAGCGGGTAAGAAATGCTGGAGGCCTACTTCTTTCAGAGAGATTTGGTGGCTCTTGACTGGGAGCTGGGGGCAGAGGAAGCCTTTTGTTCTTGGCTACACCCACCTAGAGTGGAGATGAGCTAAGAGGAAGGAGGGAGGGGCTGGTCTGTGGCTCAAATGCCACAGACTGTTTTTTTTAAAACTGAGATTTAGTAACTTTTCTTGAATAAATGTTTCTTAGTTTGTGGTGTGCCCTTAGTACAATTTCCAGGGTAATTGCTTGCTTTAAATGTGTGTTTTCGTGAAAGGTGGGGGATTCTAATTTTCAACAGTTACAGTTGTTTCACTGGCTAGAAAATTCATAGACTTCCTCATAGTGCCATTTGGAAAGTCACCTATTTTATTATGATTATTTATCATGAAGCTGGATTTTAGTCCACTTAGTCTTGAGACAGTATTCAGGGGAAATTACAAGTGGGAGAGCCTGGACCCAGGTAGAAGTGATACGAGGCTATTGAATTAGTCCAGGTGTAAAGTGATAAGAACCTGAACTAGACAGTGGGAGGAAAAATGAAGAGTGATCTGAGTATAGAAAGATTCATTAGGACTTCCTTACGGATTAGAGAGAAAGGGGAGGGGCAGATTTTATAAGAAGATTTTAACACAGAAGAAAAGAGAGCAAGTCTGACTTCAGATCTGACGAGGGTAGGAGATACACACAAGAGGAGGGGCAAATAGTACCTTGTGATTAAAAAGACAAGATCGGAGAGTTGGAGAGAGGGAGAAAAGAGCAGGCCAGGTTACCCTGAATTTGTAAGAATGAAACTTTTAAGAGGCTGGAAGAGGAGAACAGTGAAGGAGATTGAGAAGTTACCACAAGACAGACAGGAATAACGATATCTAACATTTAACAAGCTCTTTAACTGACAGCCAAGCGCTGTTCTAATAGCTGTATATACATATATTATGTGTGTGTGTGTGTGTATATGTATATATACACATACATTGCATTTAATCTTCACAGTGACTCCGCATGGTAGGTATTATCAACCCCATTTTACAGATGAAGAAATTGATGTCAGTGAGGTGAAGTAACATGCTCCAAGTCACATAACTGGTACAACAGTAGAGCCAAGATTAAAACCTGGGCAGTCATAAACACGCATAATACTCATTCCTGAAGAAATACATAAGCCCAAAGAAACACAGACAAAGAATGATGACTGTTGTGGCCCAAGACTGTACATAGCCCAAATGCCCATCAGGTTAAATAAACTGTGGTATATTGGTATTCAGTGTAATACTATACAGTATTGAGAGTGAACAAATCATGAGCATAATGTTGAGCAAAAGAGAAAGTTTGAAAAGAGACTAAACTAATGGTGCTAAGAAGTCAGGATAGTGGTCCCTGTTGTGGGGTATTGGAGAGACAGAGCGAGGCATAAGGGGATTTTCTTGGAGTGCCAAAAATGTTTATTGATCTGGGTGCTAGTCAGACAGATGTTTACTTAGGAAAATTCATCAAGCTGCAGACTTATGATTTATGCAGTTTTCTATATATTGTTTTCAGTAAAAAGTTTATTAAAATTTAAAAAAAGAAGCAAAATACAACTAGGCCAAAATATAGCTGTTGGTTTCTACTCATCTGGAGCAAAAGAGAATGAAAGAAACCCAGGAATCAGAGATGAAATGGAACCACAGGACTAATTGCTCCCTCTACCTTGACACAAGAACTAGATGGTGCCCAGCTACCACTACTAAATGTTTTGATCAGGATCACAGTAGCTGGATCCTGATAAAAGGGAGAAAAATAAGGAACAAAGTTTCAAATTCTTAAAGAATCTAGACTTACTGAACATTGAGATTAGGGGAATCTTGAAGTATTGCTCTGAGATACTCTTTAAACTTTGGTGTGAAACTAATCCTGGAAGTCTCTTACTACTTAAATAGAAGGTTAGCTAAAAAAGAATGTCACCCTTAGGTCTGTACCATTTTACGTAATTACCAATATGAAACTAGATGGACAACAATTACTTTATAGCATAGATGAGACATTTGGGGGTGAGCAGTGAGAGTGAATTAATACGGGTGAAATCAACTCGAACAGAAATCATCAGAATGTTAACTCCATCTGAACAATATGACCAGTGTCACTGGGCATTATGTGTAGAAATTGTTGAGTGGGAGCATGTTTTTCTGTGTGTATTTTCACCAAATATATCCATATCTATGTCCATATACACATACATGTACATATGTAAAATCAAAAAATAAGACTAGGTCACGTGACTTGAGGACCTACTTTTGTGACCATTTTGCTGTAAAGATCTCTCATCACTCCTTCAATGAATAAACTGCAGAGAAAATATATGGAGGAGCATCCTAAATTGAAAGACAGATTGACAAATGCAGTGAAGGGTCTCATTAGTGTAACTATTACAACAAATTAATAGTTTTAAAAAAAATGGCACAATGATGCAGAAAAGGCATTTGACAAAGTTCAATACTCATTCATGCTTAAAACTCTCAGAAAAATAGGAATAGAGGGGAAATTCCTCAACACAAATCAACAGCATCTATGCAAAGCCAACTGCCTTCATTGTCCTGAATGGTGAAAGACTGAAAGAATTCCCCCTGAAAATGGGAACTAGACAAGGATGCCTACTCTCACTGCTTCTATTCAACATTGTCCTAGAAGTTCTAGCCAGAGCAATTAGACAAGACAAAGAAATAAAGGCATCCATATTGGCAATGAAAAAATAAAAATATCCCTAGTTGCAGATGGTATGATTGTTTACACAGAGAATCCAAAGGAATCCATAAGTAAACTATTGTTACTAATAGAGGAGTTTAGCAAAGTAACAGGATTTGAGATAAACATAAGTAAATCAGTAGGATTAAAGAAGAAATCACTGAATCAATTCAATTTACTATAGCCCCCAAGAAGATAAAATACCTAGGAGTAAATCTAGCTAGAGAAATAAGAGCTCTTTGCAAAGAGAACTACAAGACCTTACTACAAGAAACTAAGAGAGACTTACATAAATGGAGTAATCTACCCTGCTCATGGGTAGGAAGACTCAACATTGTGAAAATGTCTATTTTACCCAAACCATCTACTTGTATAATGCAATCCCAATATAAATTCCAGTGACATTTTTTAATGATGCAGAAACAAATCATCAGCTTTGTCTGTAAAGGGAAGAAGCCCCAGATAAGTAAAGTACTACTGAAGAAGAAGAACACACTGGGAGGCCTCTCACTACCTGACTTTAGGACTTATTACACTGTCACAGTTGTCAAAACAGTCTGGTACTGGTATGAAACGAGACAGATAGACCAATGGAACAGAGTTGAGACCCCAGGGATGACACTATCCTCCTATGAACAGTTGATGTTCAACAAAGGCCCCAAGATTTTAAACTGGGGTAAGAACGGTCTCTTTAACAAATAGTGCTGGCAAAATTGGATATCCATCTGCAAAAAATTGAAACAAGACCCATATCTCACACCTTATACAAAAACCAGCTCAAATTGTATAAAAGACCCAAGTATCAAATCTAAAACAATAAAGCTCTTGCAAGAAAATGCAGGAGCAAAAATGGAAGTTTTAATACACAATGTAGACAGATTTCAAAATCTGACAAAGCATGATCAGCAGAAGAAAAAATAGATAAATGGGAACTACTAAGAATCAAACACTTTGCTCATCAAAAGAATTTTGACTTCATCAAAAGAATTAAAAGACCACCTACAGAACGGGAAAAAATATTTGGCAACTATACGTCAGACCAACGTCTGATCTCCATAATCTATAAAGTATTACAAAGTATCAACAAGAAAAGGATAAATAATCCAATGAAGCAACAGGCGAAGGAAATAGACGTTTCTCTAAAGACGATGTTCAGGCAGCCGAAAGACACATGCAGAATTGTTCACAATCACTAGCTATTAAAGAAATTCAAGTCAAAACTACAATGAGATACCATCTCACCCTAACAAGGCTGGCCATGATCCAAAGAACACAAAACAACAAATGCTGGAGAGGCTGTGGAGAAATTGGAACTCTCCTACACTGTTGATGGGACTGCAAAACGGTAAAACCTTTTTGGAAAACAATCTGGTGCTTCCTTAAAAAGCTGGAAATAGATATACCATTTGATCCTGTCATTCTACTGGTTGGAATTTATCTTTCAGAAACAAAGGTTGTCACACAGACAGACACATGTACATGAATGTTTGCTGCAGCATAGTCCACAATAGCAAAAAGTTGGAATCAACCCCGATGCCCATCAACAGATGAATGGATAAGCAAACTGATGGTACGTATACTCAATGGAACACTATGTTATGATAAAAAACAATGACAATTTTAGAAAACATCTCATAACATGGTCTCATTTGGAAGAGATCATGCTGAGTGAAATCAATCAGTGTCAAAAGGACAAATTTTGTATAAGACCCCTGTTATAAGGACTTAACAAGAGAATTATCCACAGAAGAAAATGACTGTGTTGCCTACATGGGTTGAGGGGGGGTACTGAGGGTTTATCATCGATGAGATCATTGATAGATGTTAGAAATTTTATTCTTTTCCTGTAATTAATAAAAAAATAAAATTAAAAAAAAGTGAAAAGACAGTTCTGATGACATCGATAGCTACTGAGAGGTCTCTGAGGAGAACAGGAGTGGACTAGTCACAGCAGACAGTGGAAAGCACAGGGGAAAAGGGAGTGGCTGAGACAGAATAACATCTGAAACTAACACGTTTGCAAGTTAATAGAAACACAAGTTTAACTATAGAGGGATACCCTTCCATTAAATCTGCAAAGGGAAAAATAAACACAATAAGAATTTGAACAACAATTGCATTTTTGATATCAGGGAATTTTTGATGCAGAGATATGTTAGGGAAACCCTGGTGGCATAGTGGTGAAGTGCTACAGTTGCTAACCAAGAGGTCAGCATTTCAAATCCATCAGGCACTCCTTGGAAACTCTGTGGGGCTGTTCTACTCTGATCTACAGGGTTGTTATGAGTTGAAACCAACTCAATGGCAGCTAACAACAGCAACAACAGATATGCTAAAGGTATTATAGTGGTGTTTTTTAAGTTCTTATATTACAGAGACATACTGAATTGTTTGTGATGAAATGGTATTTGGGATTTGCTTAATGGTAACATAGGCATGAGTGTAGAGATGAAACAAGATTGGCCATGAGTTGATCATTGTTGAAGCAAAATAAGTATATCTTTATATATAGACATATATATATATATAAAGAAAACTAACTTTCAGCATATCAGCAATTGACTTGATCCCCTGGGCTTCATGTTTTCCATTTTGTATTCCTTTTGAAAAACAGGAGAGTGAGCACATGGGTCATACATACCAAGGGAGGAGGGGATACAAGCGTAAGGGTATGGTTCAGCGCCCATTGCATGTTACCTCTGTCTCCAATTTCCCACTGAAATGGTCTGTCAAGGTCACCATGACCCCCACTCACAGCCAATGCCGATAGTTAATTTTCAGTGCCCCCCACGACTTGACTTCTGAGTCCTGTGAGACTCTGGTGACCACGCACACTAGGTTTACCCTGCCTCCTCTTTGTACTCTGCTCTGTGAGCTCTTCTTCCTGTGCTTGTGTTTTCAGCTTGCATCCTGCCCTCTTCTCTCTGCTAATCTCCCATACCTTTTCCCAAGTGTTTTGGCTCATGCTTTATGGCTAAGCCAAAGGAGCCCTGGTGGGGCAACAGTTAACTGCTGAACTAACCAGAATGTTGATTGTTCAAATGAAGCCAGTGGCTCTGTGGGAGAAAGACCTGGAGATCTGCTTTTGTAAAGATTACAGGTAAGCAAAGCCAGTGGGTCAGTTCTGCTTTGTTACATGGGGCCCCTATGAGTGGGAATCCACTCAAAGGCAGTCAACAACAGTAGTTAAAGAATGGAGCATTGGGGTTCAGTGATAGGATTCTCACCTTCCATGAAGGATACCACATGCATAGCCATCATCCATCCATCCATCCATTTTTGTTGAGTGTGGGGTACTGTTGAGTTTGTTCTGACTCATAGCGACCCTATGCACAACACAATGAAATGCTGCCCAGTTCTGCGCTGTGCTGACAATTGTTTTTATGCTTAAGCCTATGGCTGTAGTCATTGTGTCAGTCCGTCTTGTTGAAGATCTTCCTCTTTTTCCTGACCCTGTACTATACCAGTCATGATGTCCTTCTCTACAGATTAAGCTCTCCTGACAGGATGTCCAAAGTACTTAAGATGAAGTCTTGCCATCCTTGCTTCCAAGGATCTCTGTGGTTGCACTTCTTACAGAACAGATGTTTGTTCTTTTGGCTATATGTGGTACATTCAATATTCTTCTCCAACACCACAATTCAAAGGCATCGATTCTTCTTCTGTCTTCTTTATTCATTGTCCAGCTTTTATGTGCAGTGATGCAACTGAAAATACCAAGACTTGGGTCAGGCACATCTTAATCTCCAAGGAGACATCTTTGCTTTTCAACACTTTAAAGAGGTCTTTGGCAGCAGATTTTCCCAGTGCCGTGCATCTTTTGACTTCTTGACTGCTGCTTCTGTGGGCATTGACTGTGGACTCAAGTAAGACTAAATCCTTGAGAACCTCAGTCCTTTCTCCATTTATGGTGATGTTGCTTACTGGTCCAGTTGTGAAGTTTTTTGTTTTCTTGATGTTGAGGTGCAATCCATACTAAAGGCTGTGGCCTTTGATCTTTATCAATGTTTCGAATCCTCTTCACTTGTAACAGACAGGGTTGTGTCATCTGTATAATGCAGGTTGTTAATGAGTCTTCTTCCAATCCTGATGCCTTGCTCTTTTTCATATAGTTCAGTTTCTAGAATTATTTGCTCAGCATACAGATTGATGTCATCCATTAGCAGAGGCTTATGTGCTGCTACAATATTGATGAAAATCCTGTGGATCACAACTGTCAGATCTGCAACTAATGGTGGGGATGATGCAGAACTGGGCAGCATTTTGTCCCGTTGGGGTCACCATGAGCTGAGGACAATCTGATAGCAATTACCAACAATGACTAAGCTGTTGCTAGGACTGTCTTTCAAATGCAAATTTGATCAACTGGTTCCGTGGTTAAAATCCAGCAATGGTTTCCTAGATGATAACATTTAAACTGTTATGCAAGGCACAGGAAGTCCCTCAAGAATCTTTGTGAACCTCTACTTCCTTTCCACCTTCCCTCTCTAGCCTTTCTTCCTCCGTCAGCTGCTTAGGTCATCAGCATTTCTGGAATGTGCCATGCTGTTTATTACTTCAGTACCTTTGACTCCTGAAATACACACCTGTACACTTCTCCATCTGGAAAATTCTACTTATTTTTTGAGACTCTGTTACAAGTTTACTTAATCAGTAAAGCCTTTCTTGATTTTCCTGGAGTTCATTCATTCATTCAATAAATATTTATGTGCAAGGTCTTGTGCTAAGGCTGGATGCTTGAGTGCTTAGAGAGAGAATTACATAGTTCATACTTTATGTCATAGCTCCTATCTCACCAGTTGCGTGAGTGTGTTTAAATAATTACCCAATGCCCCACCCTCTGAGGTCAAAAGGGATGGTTCATTCGTCTTTGTATTCCTGGTGACACCAGTTGCCACTGAGTTGATTCTGACTCATGTGCATCAGAGGGGAACTGTGCTGCATGAGGTTTTAAATAGTCATATTTAGCAAATAAAAATACTAAATATTTCCAGTTAAATTTAGATTACCTATAAACAACATGTGATTTTTTAGAATAAAACTCATTGCCATTGAGTCAGTTCTGACTTGTAGCGATCTTATAGGAGAATAGAACTGCCCCACAGGATTTCCAAGGAATGCCCAGTAGATTCAAACTGCTATCCTTTCGATTGGCAGCCAAACTCTTAACCATTGAGCCACCAGGGTTTCCTTTTAATATAAACAAACAAACAACAAACCCACACCCACTGCCATCAAGTTGATTTTGACTCATAGCAACTCTAGAGGACAGAGTAGAACTGCTCCATAGAGTTTCCAAGGAGCACCTGGTCAGTTTGAACTACCAACCTTTTGGTTAGCACTGTAGCGCTTAACCACTATGCCACCAGAGTTTCCTTTTAGTATAAGCATGCCCCAAATAGTGCATGAGATATGCTTATTGAAAATATTTTAAATAATAAAATACTAAATTTAGTCAATTTAATTAATTTACAGTAAGATGTATTAATAAATCTATCAAATTTAAATTTAGTGAAAGCTACCTAAAAATAATTTGTTGATCTGAAGTTCAAGTTTAACTAGGCATTCTGTATTTTTGTCTGCCAAGTCTATTCATAACAGTACTGGAGTTTCAAGAAGTTTGACATTACTGCAGGGAGGTAGTGGGGAGAGACAGAGCTTTCTAGGACATTAAACAGAAATAGATGAATGGACAAATATCAAAAACACCATGTAGAGCTATCTAAGTCAGCTTAGGCTACATCATGCTACAGTAACAACTCTGGTATTTCAGGGGCTCTTAACCACAAAGGCCTATTTTTTGTCAAATTACATGCCTGTAGAAGTCCGCTGCGGCTCCTCTCCATCCTGTGATCCAGGCTCATGGAACAGTTCTTAACTAGGGCATTTCTGGTCTCACAGAAAAAGAAAGAGAATGATGGGCCATTTAATGACTCTGAAAGCAGAGGGAGCAGCTGTCCCAGTTTGCCCAGGACTGAGTGTTTCCTGGGGCATAGACTTTCAGAACTGTAATCAGAATGAAAAACCAAACAAAAATAGTTGCTGTTGATTGTATTCTGACTCACGGGGACCCATGTGGGTCAGAGTAGAACTGCACTCTACATGGTTATCGAAGGCTATGACGTTTCAGAAGCAGACTGCCAGGCCTTTTTTCTGAGTGGCATCTGTGTGGGTTTTAACCAGCAACTTGTCATTTAGTAGCCAAGTGCTTAGCTGTTGGCGTCACCCAGGAACTTCATGACAGAACAGTGCCACGCAAATCTAGAGGATGGGTCATCCTACAGAAAGGTACTCAAAAGTAGCACACATCATTTCCACTCACACTCCAAAATGTCACAAGACCAAGTTGGTCATCAAAGTGGCATGCCCTTGTAATCCCCAGTAGTTAGGGACCCACAGAAAGAGACAATGCGTATTTTGAATAACAGTACAATTTATCACAGAAGGCAAGCAAGAAATTCACACAGCCCCCAGAAGGGCACATTCATTCCAATGCTGTTTTTAGGAAGAAAACAGAAAAGGAAGTACCTACCAGAGGGCAAATCCAAGAATCATAAAGGGCAATAGCCTGAAGAATCTCTTTCAGAGATCAGAGCTCAGATATAACCAAAAAATATCCTACCTCAGGGAAACCCTGGTGGCATAGTGGTTAAGTGCTATGTATCTGCTAACCAAAAGCTTGGCAGTTTAAATCAGCCAGGTGCACCTTGGAAACTGGGGGGCAGTTCTGCCCTATAGGTTTGCTGTGAGTCATAATTGACTAGACGGCAGTGGGTTTGGTTTTTCAGGGAAGGGTATCCTTTGCAATGTGAGCCCAGTGGAATTTCAAGATTTCCACAGAGTGGTGTCAAAGTGACAAATTACCCAATAAACACAGTGCACCTGGGATTACTTGAGTTTACTTACTAATCTGTAGTTCACAGTTTCACCTATTTTCACTATGTCTTTAGTATCAGGAATCCCTCATGAAACTGCACTGTAGATTAGTAAACAAAGCAAGTCCGTGTGTATCTTGCAAACTGGTTAATTGCCCCCGAGTGTCTGCCATGTCTCCCATTCTTTCTAAATGGAATATTTATTGGGATTACCTTATCCCTGTTCTTCCTTTGCCTATTGGGTAAGTAGAAGGCTGATAACTTATCACTTTATTCTAGGTCTCCAGATCAAGAGGAGCCATAGCCAGGCCTGATGTGAAACCATGACTTGTGATGTGAGTGCATGGGAACATGGGCTGTCTCCTGTGAGACCTGGTAAGTATACCTGAAGAATAGAGAAAAGCAAACATTTGTGGTCAAAGGAGGTGTTATGGATTGCATGTCATCCCCCCAAAATATCTGTCAACTTGGCTAAACCAGTAGGTGATTGCCTACTGTTTTGTTGTCTGAAGTGATTTTCCTGTGTGCTTTAAGTCCTACCCCTATGATGATGAAGAGGCAGGATTGGAGGCAGATGTGTTAATGAGGCAGGACTCAATCTACAGGATTAGGTTTTATCTTGAATCTGTCACTTCTGACATATAAAAAAGGGAAGCAAGTAAAGAGACAGGAGGACTTCATGCCACTGAGAAAGCAGAGCCAAGAGTGTAGCATGTCATTTGGACCTGAGGTCCCGGCATTATGAAGTTCACAGACCAGGGAAAGATTGAGGATGGGGACCTTTCCCCAGAAACAGAAGAGAGAAAACGTATTCCCCTGGGGCTCGTGCCCTCATTTCAGACTTCCAGCCTCGTAGACTGTGAGAGAAGAAATTTCTATTCGTTAAAGCCATCTACTTGTGATATTTCTGTTATAGTAGTACTAGATAACTAAGATAGAATTTGGTACTAGAAATGGGGTGCTGCTGCTCCAACGGATGCCTAAAAATGTGAAAGTGGTTTTGGCACTGTGAATGGGTAGAGGCTGGAAGACTTTTAAAGCACCTAATAGTAAAATCTTAGATTGCCTTGAAGAGACTATTGGTGGAATTATGGACACCAAAGGCAATTCTGGTGAAGACTCAGAACATACACTAGAGATGCTGCAGATGATGAGCAACAATAGCAGGAATGACAGCAGCAGAATCAGCAGACAAGCATGAAGCAGCACTGGAGCCTACCTACAGAGTGGGAGTCTTTGGGCTGGAGGCTTCCTGGTAGAGTGTGATGCCTCACTGGTCGAGCTAGGCTTGCTGGCCCAGGAAGCAAGAGAGCTGAGTGCCTTTCGGCTGAAGTTTCCTGGCTGAGTGGAATGCTTTCAGGCACTTGTGGACAACTTAAAAAACCTTGGAATACTTCCCTGGCAGGGCAGATGCTGGCTGGCCCAAGGAACCTGGAAGCAGAAGTTCAAGAGACAAACAACATAGGATAGCAGAGCTGCCTATCCAGTTTGAAAGGGTGGAACCATGGCCTAAGGGATTTCAAAGGGTGGGACCACAGCCTGCTAGGTTTCAAAGAGTCAGATCTTTCTTTACCAACTTGGTTTAGTAAAGTGGGGCTACCTTTGATGACTGCCAGCAGGCTGGGGCTACATCTGCTGCCCAAAGTTCAGGGGGTGGCACTGCCATGCCCAAAGGGCAGAAGAATGGGCCTGCCAGAGCTGAGGGAATAGGGTCACTGGTGGATTAGCAGGATGAAGCTGCCCAAATGTGAGGGGGTGCAGTTGCTGTTCCAGTGAGCCTGGAAGACAGAGCTGAAGACCAGGGTTGAGAGGCCTTTGCTAGGAGTCCGGAGACTGTGACCAGCACCCAGAGTTTAAAGGGCAGGGGCATTGCCTGAATGTCCCAAGAGGCCAAGGAACCAAGTTTGATCTTGAGTCAATCGCTTCAGATATGAGAGAAGCAAGCAGTGAGACATAAAGGGACCTCATGCCACTAAGAAAGAAGAGCTGTTAGGTCCGGATTTCAAGACACGACGCACTTTCTCTTTAAAAGTTAAATTTTATTAAAAATGTGCCCAATAGGAAAAAAAGGGGGGGCTGGTGCCCCAAGGATGCACTCCAAACTACGCAGAGCAGGAGGCGACCCCAGGCTACTTTAGCATGCAGTATTTAAGCCATGAAATCACAAAGTAGGGTGGGGAGCTGGCTTTTGCATTGATTGGTTGAGGCCATATGGAATTTCTGCAAGTTATAAAATGTAGCTGTTAGTGAATGTTTCAGCCACATGGAATTTCCGTAAGTTGTAAAGTGTAGTTGTTAATGAGTGTTTCAATAGATTGTGGTTAGGGCTGGCTCTAGGGGTTATTTGCAAGGCTGTCTCCAGGCTCTGTCTTTTGTTAAGACAAAGGCAAAATTACTCTGTGGTATTTCCTGTTATTTTCTGCTAAGTTGTTTCCTGGAGACTTCTATTTTAATACCCTGAATTTTCACTGCACCCTTCCTCAAAATGGAATCTGAGGCTCGAAATGGAGTTACTTATGTCTCATTTCAACAGAGCAAGGAATGGAGTCTGTCTTTTGGACCCAAGTTCCCTGTGCTGAGAAGCTCCTAGACCAGTGGAAGATTGATGACAAGGACCTTCCCCCAGAATCAACAGAAAGAGAAAGTATCCCCTGGGAGCTAGTGCCCTGAATTTGGACTTCTAGCCTCCTAGACTGTACAAGAATAGATTTCTGTTTGTCAAAGCCATCCACTTGTGATAATTCTGTTATAACCAAACCAAACCTAACTCACTGCTGTCAAGTAAGGTCCAACTCATAGTGACCCTATAGGTCAGAATAGAACTGCCCCATAGAGTTTCCAAGGATCGCCTGGCAGATATCAACTGCTGAACTTTTGGTTAGCAGAGGTAGCACTTACTAAGACAGGGAGATACTGGAGTAGATCGTATAGTGGAAGCAAATATTTGTGACCAGGAGGGAAGACTGGGGTAAATTTTATTACAGTGAGAATATTTGTTGCCCCACCCAATTGGATTTTATTTGTATCTCCATTGAATTCAGGTTTATCTATGTCACTTGCTTGGGCCAACTGAATGTGCACAGAAATAGCACATTTCCATCTGAGCAGAAACTTGAAAAACCAGCCTGTAGTCCACCATCTTTTCTTTTCCTTCTGTTGTGAGATTGGGGTTGCTTCTCAGTCCAGATGCCAGAGCAGAACTACAGTCAAATTGTAACATCCATGTAGCATGACTGAGAAACAGATGTTTTTAGTTATAAGCTACTGAGGTTTTGGTGATGTTGAAACCAGAGGCTGAAAAAGCCTGCATGTGATGGGTGCTCAGAACTAAGGGACCTGAGAGACATTGTTCCAGATCATCCCTAACACACCGGAAAAGACATGACCTCCACATTCCACAAGCCCCAGGTGTGACACTAGGGTGGGGCCCTCTAGGCTCCAGTATAGATTTAGTGAACTATTGGCAATGAATGACTCCTTTTGTCTTGGTAAAACCAATAATAAAAAAATCAAGCAGGAGGCGGGAAGGATGGAAAAGTAACTTGTGTTTGAATGTTATTCTTTTAGGTTACTGGCCAGATGATGTCTAGCACCACTTTGTTTTCCTTGATGGCTGGTGATAACCTGCAAGATTGTGAAGCAGACCTCCACCAGGTCAACCTCCACCCGGTTGACCCCCTCCACCCAGTTGACTTCCACTCAGTCAACCCCCATAATGCCCCCAACTGCCCACATTGTTTACTACATTGGCATGTGGTCTTTCCCTTTAAATATTCAGACTTGGCCTGACCAGTTTGGATAGGCTTTGAGGATGAGAATACCTCCCTGTCCCTTTGCAATGTAGGCTTGCAGATAAAACCTTTCATTTCACCCCTAAGCTCCTGTCTCAGTGAATGGGCTTTTTGAGGCAGTTACCTGAAATCCCAGGCTTTTCCAGTAACAATGTTTGTTACTGAAGCATAATGAAGCCTGTCCTGCCTAATACAAAAGTAAATGAACAGATCACAGAAGGATCTCTCTGTATAATTTCTTCTTATGAAGCTTGAAAACTGGCAAAACTAATACATTTTTTAGGACCAAGTCCAGGGATGGTAAAACTAAAAAGAAAGCAAGAGAATAACTGATATAAAATTGAGGAGAGTTCTAAAGTATTTATGTTATATTCATTCTTGAATGTGTTAATCCCACTGCCATAGAGTAAATTGTGACTCATAGTGACCCTGTAGGGCAGAACAGAACTACACCATAGGGTTTCCAAGGACCCACTGGTGGATTTGAACAGCCAGCCTTTTGATTGACAGCCATAGCTCTTAACCACTGTGTCACCAGGGCTCCATGTGTTGTTTACACAATTTAAAAAAAAAAAAAGAAAAAGAAAAAAATGGAAAAATTGCAAGGGTCAAGCTTCGCTTCAGGGCCTTGATATCTGCTGTTTCTTCTAACTAGAAGGCTGTTTTTCAGATACGCCCTGGTTCACTCCTGTCTTAGTTATCTAGCGCTGCTGTAACGTGAAATGCTGTCAGTGGCAGACTTTAAAGAACAGAAGTTTATTCTCTCACAGTTCAGGAGACTGGAAGTCTGAATTCAGCGAACCAGCTCTAGGGGAAGCCTGTCTCTGTGGGCTTTGCAGAGAGATCCTTGTCTCTTTCAGCTTCTGCAGCCCTGGTGTTCGTCCGTTCTGTGAAGATCTTCACATGGCCTCTATCTTCTCCAATATGTGCTTGCTCTTGTGTCTAACCTGGTCTTCTTACCACTCAGCAGTGATTAGGTTTAGGATGTACCCTACACTGGCATGGCCTCATTGATGTAACAAAGAAAACCCTATTCTCAAAGGGTTTAGGGGTTAGATTCCAATATTTATTTCGGGGGACATAATTCAATCCATAAAATCTCCTTCACTCCATTAAGTCTCTGCTGAAATGACCTCTTTCTTGACTTCATTTACTAAACAAGCAGTTTTATCACCCTCATTGTGGGAACCCTGATGGTGTAGTGGTTAAGTTCTATGGCTACTGAAAGGTTGCCAGTTGAATCTACTAGATGGTCCTTAGAAACTGTATGGGGCGCAATTCCACTCTGGGTCACTATCAGTCAGAACTGACCTGACAGCAATGTTGTTGTTGTTTTCTAATCCTTTACCTTGGTCTATTTTTCTCTCCTGGTTTTTATCATCACCAACAATGTATGTTTGTTTGTTGTTTACACCTGTGGACTGTAAACTCCATCAAGGCAGGAATTTTGTTGGCTTTGCTCATTGCTGTATTCCCCAGGGCAATCAGTATTTGCTGAGTGAATAGACAACAATTGTATAAACAGCACGATTCTGTGTGAGTTTTCTCCAGTAACTCTCTGCGGAACAGCAGTTCACTAGAACTTTCTGTGACAGTGAAAATCTGTGGTGTCCAGTATGGTAACCACCAGTCACATGTGGTTATTGTGCACTTGAGATACATTGTGCAAAAGTGAGAAACTGAATTTAAAAAATTTAATCTTAATTAATTTCTATTTAAATAGCTACATGTGGCTATGTCTCTGCCCAGCATCCTGGCCAGTAGAGCTCTGCAATACATGTCTCTCATGTCAGTTAGATAGGGAACCTGATCTCTGTCGCCATGTCAAAGTCGTGCAGCTGATTAGACCCCGAGTGACCTGATTTGGGTTCCAGGGATCGAACTAGCAAGTGCAGTCTCCTGACAGGTGGCAAACAGGAAAGTCCCTTCCCCAAAGCACACGAAGATGCATTCTTTTTAGCAGCAAATGACGGAGAAGTTGATTGGGGAAAGTATGTTCCAAAGAGGGAACGGGTCAGTCTGCATGAGCGGAAAAAGACCCCACATAGATTTTTCGGGGTGCTTTTTTATAGGCAAAAGCAGGTGGTGATGTCATAGATGGGAGGAGGAGCTAGTATTCCCGCTTCTGATTGGGTCCAAGATCACCACAGCCACCCAGAAAATGTTAGATTCTGGAGTAAACATGTTACTATGTGGCGGCAGAGATCAGGTTTCCTAGGTAACCTTCACAGCCACCTACTAACGTATTTTACTCCAGAATCTAACATTTTCTAGGGATAACAAAGGTCGTGGTTTGCATTATAGAACACACATGCAGTATTGATAAGTTTACCAGGGGAATCTGATCTGCCAGATATCAACAACTCTCCCTGGTAGTTTGTGATGGAAATACAAGTTCTTCCTGGCAGTTGTGATGCTATATAACAATGTCTCCTGGCAGTTGTGAAGTGGCTACGGTAGCCTCAAATCCAATCAAAAACCAAGTTACTACCTTCCCTCCCATCTGTGACATCACCCCTTGCTTTTGCCAATAAAAAGCACTGGGATCTTTCTCCACGCTTGGAGACCAACCCATTCTTACTTTCCCTTAATAAACTCTTGGTCATTTTCTACCAAAAAGGATGCATCCTCCTGTGATTTGGGGGAGGGGCTTCCCTGTTTGCCACCCGTCGCTAGCTCTGATCTCCAGAACCTGAATTAGGTCACTCAGGGTCTAATCAGCGGCATGGCCCCAACAACCCTTCATCACTACCCCTGCAGACTAATTGACCTAAGGGAAGTAAATCCAACTGACATTTTGTTATGCATGATTGAGCCCACTTTCTTTGAAATTTCACCAAAGCAATGGTTTACTGAAAGTTTTTAAAGTTCTAGAGGGTTTTCTTCTGAGACGGATTAACAAATCTGTAATTTAGAACTCTTGGTCCATGGAAGTGCTTCTCAAAGTGTAACTTGCAAACGAATTAGCTGAGGGATCTTATTAAAATTCGGATTCTGATTTAGTCTGTCTAGGGGTGGGGGCGCGGGGATTGCATTTCTAATGCACCCCCAGGTACTGCTGATGCTGTTTGCCTGCATGCCACACTTTGAGTAGCAAGGCCCTAGGTCACTTGGGGAGGAATACAGATTGCAGCAGATGACAGAACATTAGGTATGACTGTCTGCTCTTTCTTGTGTAGTTTTGTCCCACAACCTGCACTTCTCACTCCCACCCTAGTCCTGGGGGAGGAGAAAAAAGAAGGGTGAGATGCATGTAAATGATAGCATTCCTGTCTGACTTGGGGACTGAGATAACCAAAATGAACTGAATTAGAAAGATTTTGCCTGTAAGTTCCATGGCAACAGGGACCTTATCTGCTGTTTGCCCTTGAAACTGTGTGAAAAACAGACACACGAACAAAAAACCAAACCCACTGCTGTTGAGTTGATTTTCACTCACACAGAGGCCCTATAGGACAGAACAGAGTTGCCCCATAGGGTTTCCAAGGAGTGGCTGATGGATTTGAACTGCCGACCTTCGATTAGCAAAAGGTGGTCAACGCATCTTTTACATTAGGCTTTACCCTGGGAATGAGTGCTTCCTCCTGAAAACTCAAGTTTTCAGACTTGAGTGTGCATTGGAATCACTTGGACGCCTATTAAAACACAGTTTGCTGGACCCTAGCCCTACAGTTTCTGATCCATTGGTCTAGGGTGGGCTCAAGAGTTAGTGTCTCTAACAAGCTCCCAGGTGATGCTGATGCTGCTTCACTGTTGAGAATCAGTGCCGTAGATGATTCTCTGGGGGTGATACAGGCTGAAAGGGATGACTGGGAGGCCGGAGATGAGGCCGCTGAAGAACAGTTTCCAAATAGTCAGTGACTGGAAAGAGAGCAGGGCAATGCTTAGAGACAGAGGGCAGCTGGGGAGGCTGAAAGATGTTTGGGAGGGAGCGGGAAAGAGGGAGTCATTGTTTAGGAAGCATTGAGTTTCTGTTTATGATGATAGAAAATTTGGCAATGGATATCGGTGATGGTTGTACAGCATAATTGATGTGTCACTGAATTGTATACATGAAAGATGTTGAATTGGCAAGTCCTGTGCTGGCTCTATTTTTGTAACCACAACAATAATAAAAAAGTTGAAATAGTTTCAAAAAAACAAACCAAACCCACTGCTGTCCAGTCAATTCTGACTCATAGGGACTGTACAAGACAGAGTAGAACTGCTCCATAAGGTTTCCAAGAAGTGCCTGGTGAGTTCAAAGTGCTGACCTTTTGGTTACCAGCTGTAACTCTTAACCACTATGCCACCAGGTTTTCCCGTGGGATTAGGATAGTAGATTGTATTTTCTAAAAATGCTTTTCTAGAAACTAGCCTTTTCCCCATGCCTTGAACCTCAGCAAACTTGTGGGACTGCTTAAGTCAATACAGTGCAGCAAGAGTGATGTCCTGTAACTTCTGATGCTAGACCATAAAAGGGACCTGCCCTTGCGCTTTGCTGTCTTGAGATTCTTGCTTTTGGATCCCAGTTACCGGTTAATTCCAGGAAGCCCAAACGAGCCTCCGTGGTGAGAACATGTGTAGGTGTTCAGCCAACAGCCCAGCTGAGGTTCCAGCCAACACTTAGCATCAAACCGCCAGCCATGTGACTGAAGACGCCTCCAGATGAGCCCAGCCCTCACTACTGCATCACCCTGAGCTTCTGAGTCTTCCCAGCTGAGGCTGCAGGCCTGACTGCCGAGTACCATAAGTATAATAAGGTGGTTGCTTTATGCTACTAAGTTTGGGAGCTGTTTTTATAAGTCAGTTTAAAGTAGACAGACAAACAGATAGGGAGATGATGCTTATGGAACAGTGAGCTTCTGTTTAAGGGTGACAGGAAAACTCAGAAACCGTTAATAGTGAGGGTTGAGCAATATGATGAGCATAATGTTGCTAAACTGAACATACGACTATTGTAAAAATGGCACATGTTCTCTTACTTAGATGGCTATATATATCCATTCCTTTTGAAATAATCTACTTGATGGCAATGGGTGTGTCATGGATTGAAGTTTGTCCCCTGCCAGATATCTGTCAATTTGGTTAGGCCATGATTCTAAGGAGTGTATGATTGTCTGCCATTTTGTCATCCTATGTGATTTTCCTGTGTGTTGTAAATCCTGTCACTGTGATGTGAGGAGATGGATTAGTGACAGTTCTGTTAATGAGATACACAAGATTAGATTGTGTCTTCAGCAGATCTCTTGAGATATAAGAGAGAAGCTAGCAGAGAGACATAGGAAAGTCATACAACCAAGTCAGCAGCACGGATAGCAGGGTAGTATGTTAGACCAAGGGAAGACTAATGACAAGGACCTGTCTCCAGAGCTGACAGATTGATAAAGTCTTCCCATGGAGGCAGTGCTCTGAATTCTGGTTTCTAGCCTGCTGGACTGAGAAAATACTTTTCTTTGTTAAAGCCATCCACTTGTGGCATCTCCACTGTAGCAGCAGTAGATGACTAAGACAGCAGGGGACCCTTTAAAGGAGTACCTACATGGTACAAGGAGTTAACCTGCTGGGCTGCTAACCAAGTCCACCCGGAGGTACCTCAGAACAAAACCCAAACCAAACCCACTGCCATTTATTCAATTCTGACTCTACGCAGTGGAAGAAAGGCCTGGATACTTGCTTCTGAAAAATCAGTCATTGAAAATCCTACAGAGCACAGTTCTACTCTGATACACAGGGGGTTGCCATGAATCGGAAGTGACTCAATGGCAACTGGCTTGGTTTGGGGTTTGGAGTTTGTTTTTTTGACAGCCCTTTAGCAGTGAATTTGCATACAGTCAGTGGTAGGCTGCCCAAGGGACAATGAAGGGAAAGGTCCTACAGGAGAAGAAAACCAAAAAAGTCCATAAAGTGTGGGGCCTGTTTTTGAGAAAGACATTCTCCCCTATTTCAGAGTAAAGAAAGTAAGGGGTTATTCGGTATTTGAGCCAGAGGAAGCCCCTGACCTGTGCTTCTTTCACTGATTCATTCATTTACAAATTAATTCATTCATCAAACAGTTGTGGCCACCTACTAAGTGCCTGGCTGTGAGGCTTGGGCCCCCAGACTCTCGGGGGGAAGATAGCTGAGTAGCAGAGTCCACTCCCTAGTGGGGCTAGGATACAGTTGGGCAGTCCTCCAGACTCTGGAGTGGAAAAAGCTGTGAATCTCAAGACTTTTGGCCTCTGTTTACTTAAAGCCCGGAATCTAAGCACAGTGACCTCCCAAGAATTCGGCCACATTTTCCAAAGAGCATGGCATCTGCAGGATGCCTGGGCTCCGTCTGCACGCACAGTTGGCTGTGCACTGACCAAAGAGAAACGCTTCACTGACCAAAGAGAAATGCTTCACCCCAGTTCTGCTCCAGCCTCTGTTGTGGCCCTGAGGCCTCTCTGCCTGCGACCAAGAGATTTCTTTCCTTGCCAATGCCCAGCTTTCCCGATGTGGATTTGGCTGACATACAGCACCTTCTATTTACTCTTCTGAACAGAAAACAGTGTACCTGCCACTCCCAGGAAGTAGCTAGATCTGCCCCAAATTGCCCAGTGTAGGAGGTTGAACTGTGTGTATCCCAAAAGATACACTCAAGTCCTAAGCCATAGTACTTGTGAATGTGACCTTATTTGAAAATAGGGCTTTTGTAGATGTAATCAAGATGGGAAACTGGTGTAGTGGTTAAGTGCTACAGCTGCTAACCAAAAATTTGGCAGTTTGAATCCACCAGGGGCTCTTGGGAAATTCTATGGGGCAGTTCTACTATGTCTTGTTTTAGGGTCGCTATTGACTCAGTGGCAACAGGTTTGGCTGTTTGTTCTTAAAAAAATCAAGTTAAGATGAAGTCACACTTGTGATGTTTCTGTTATGGCAGCACTAGATAACTAAGACACATATTATGAGCAGTTACATAGCCCTTAGTAGGTTTGCAAAGTGTTAACCAATGACATGGGAAAAAAAATGACAATCAAAATTGTGTTTTCCATCTGATTTCAAGTGATATTAAAAACTTGTAGACCAAAAATAGGTAAGAATTATGAAAATATTGTTTTGCCTCTGGGTGGTATGATTATGAATATTCCTCTTTCCTATATCTATATGCTTGTATTTTCAAGTCTTCTACACTGGACACATATTAATTACTTTTATAATCTGGAAAAAAAACTTCAAAAGATATCTCAGACATAAAAGAAGAAATAATTAAATTACACTTGGATTTGGTGCCTTAGTCTTAACTGCTGGACTTCCGTATATCTTAGGGTGGTCCGCTTAGAACTTGTGTTTTGTCTTTTTATTGATGTCACATAAGACATTCACATTCATTTTGGGGTAGAGGTGGAACCTGAAACCTGTCCTCCTTGGGCGACCCTGCTGGTGTCTGAATAACGGTGGCATAGTTTCTAGCATCACAGCAACACGCAAGCCCCCACAGTGTGACAAACTGACAGACAAGTAGGGGAGCTGAAGAGGAGATAACATTTATGTTTTTGAAATTCTTGCTCTTGCTGATGGATTGCTAAGTTCTGATATAGACGAAACGGCCAAACAAACCCATTTTTTGTTTGGGGAAGTGCTGTTAAAAGAAGAGCCTGGAGGTGGTTCTTAGGGACTAGGAGGAGGAAGAGGGAGTGCTTTTCAATCAAAGTCAGGTACCTTAACCCAGGCCTCTCTTTGGATGGGAAAAGCCCGAAAGAACTGGGAACAAAGAGCCAAGGCAATGGGAATCAGAAGGGGGATTCCAAGCTCTTAGAGAAAGCTGCTGTCTTTTGAAGACCCAGCCTGGTCTGTGCAGGTGCGTGAACCAGCAGCACCATGTGGCAAGGAGGAGGAACTGCAGCTCTGGGCAGAAACTCGAGATTTCCGTGAGAGGGGAATTCTGGTAGTCTTTCTTTAGTTCGAATCTTCCAGGTGCCCCTCGGAAACTGTGGAGCGGTTCTACTCTGTCCCATATTGTCACTATGAGTCAGAATTGACTCACCAGCAGTGGTTTCTTCCTGGCAGATTCCTGTGTAGAAGCCTGCCCTGCTACTTGATTTCTGGGGATTAGCCTTTGCCCCTGTGCTCACCACCCCTGGAACGGGTCTGTGGCAGTGGTGCCATCTGCACATCCCTGGCTAGTCAGCTACACTTCTGAAGCCTATCTTTGCATTAGAGTCAAATTCTCCAACTTGTATGACTTGAGGTGTCATGGATGGAGTTGTGTCTCCCAAAATTGTGTGTATAGCAGTTTGGTTAGGCTTATGGTTCCCAGTATTGTGTGATGTTCCTCAATGTTGTAAACGCTGCCTCTGTGATGTTAATGAGGGAGAATGGGCGGCAGTTGTGTTGGTAGAGCAGGACTCAATGTGTAAGATTGTTTTGTTCCTTGAGGCAACCTCTTGAGATATAAAAGAAACTAGCAGAGAGACTAGGGGGACTCACACCACCAAGAAGCTGTGCTGGTAGCTGAGCATGTCCTTTGAAAAGGACCAGGGACCCTGTGCCTCAGAAACTTCCGGTCTAGGGAAAGATTGATGATAAGGACTCTTTCCTAGAGCCAGCAGAAAAAGCTTTCCTCTGGAGCTTTCACCCTAAATTTGGATTTTTAGCCTACTGGACTATGACAAAATAAAATTTCTCTTTTTAAAGCCACCCACTTGTGGTATTTCAGTTCAAGCAGCACTAGATGACTAAGACAGAGGGTTTTTCCCTATAACACTGTCCACGCCACTGTGTCTAGCATGGTAATAAAGAACCCAAGACCACTTCCCCAAGTTGTAAGTTATGCTCATCTAACTAACCATACAAACTATGGTGAAATTTGAGTGAGGGAATTGAAACAGCAGGTAATCTGTAGGGCCCTTTCATGGACAAATCATAGCAACTTTGGGGTTCTTCCAGAGTTCCTTTGGGATTCTTCCATAGGCCCTAGGTGGTGTACACAGCTAATGTGTTCAGCTGCTAACTGAATGGCTGGAGGTTCAAGGCCACTCAAAGGTACCTTGGAAGAAAAGCCTGGAGATCTACTTCTAAAAAATCATCCATTGAAAACCCTGTGGAGCACAATTCAACTCTGACGCATATGAAGTTGCCGTTAGTTGGAATCGAGTCCATGGCAGCTGCTTGGGGTCCCTCTAGGTTTGTGGGCTGTAGGTGGTCATGACCATGGCAGCTTGTTTTAGCAACAAAGCACATTTTGTTGCAGATGTTGGGTGGGTGTCAGGTAGCTGGTCTATGTGAGAGGAGGTTCCCCACTTCTTGAATGCACCGATAGATGGGCTTTGGTGTGGCTGGCCCAAAGGCTCAAATGAGACTGAAGAGGTGTGACTGGGTAAAACCAAGAAGGTAGCCCCACCGAACATGGAAGGGGAGTCTGATGGGAGGTGCTGGAGAGGTGAGAAAATTTCCATTTGGCTTCTCAAGCTTCTTGCTATCTTCCCAGAACACAGCAGCTTGGCAACTATCTGAGTGCACTATTCCTACTCTTTCTTCTGAATTTTTCATTTCAGGCAAAGAGCTCTTATCTCTTGCTGGGGCTGCTTTGGGAGCTGGTTTTCCCACCAGCTGGAGACTAGTTACATTGAGGCAGGAATTATCTGTCACCTGAGCCCAGCTGTGTCCTTGAAAGGACAGCTCCTACCTGCCCTCATTAATGTAGGCCTCTGGCACTAATAGCATCTATAGCTGTTTTCACTGGGATGTTCTTGAGGACTGACTGAGAAAGGCTTCAAGGGCAGCTTCTGTGGTTTTGCTTGTAGGATGGGGTCTTTTCTGGCACCAATCGTCAGACATGAGGGGGCTCCACAGCAAAAAAGAGAAACTAAGAGAATATCTGGACCCACCTCCAGGAGTCCAGATATCTAGGGGGCATTCCTTGATGGGGAAGGCTGTCGTCTTTCCCTTCCCCATTCCTGGGACTCAGAGCAAGAAAAGCCCCTGCTCTGTACCTCACTCGGCCACCTACTTCCGCAGTGTGGAGAGAGTCCAAGAACTGGGTTTTCAGGAAACAGGAGGAAGGACAGGGTTGCTTTTTAATGAGAGGCAGATGCCTGAGCCCAGGTCCCTCTTTGGATGGAAAACAAAAACAAAACAGTTGTCATTAAGTCAACTTTGACTTAAGACAGCCCCATGTGTGTCTAAGTAGAATTCCATTGCACAGGGTTTCATTGGCTTTCGGAAGTAGATCACCAGGCCTTTCTTCCGAACTGCCTCTGAGTGGGCTCAAATCACTAGCCTTTTGGTTTGCAGCAGAATGTTACCTGCGCACCAGCCATAGTCTCTTCAGGTGGGAAAGGCTGCATAAATTCTTGAAAGAACTGGGAACCAAGAGCCAAGGCCTTGGGAACCAAGAGCCAAGGCCTTGGGAACCTGAGAGGGGCTCCCAATTTGACCTTAGACAGGCCCCAGGTACCAGGTCTCCAAGATTTTCCCCTAAATGGCCTATGTGGCCTCCTTTCTGGGTCTGTGTTTCCAAGAGTCAATTGCACTGCCTGCACTCACATGCTAGGTACTATAAATGGCCAAGTGCTTTGTAGCTGTTTGCAGGGATAGTGGTGGTGTGGGTACGGATGAGGACTGGATACACAGAGTACCTGCATGCGTGAATATGGGAGTAACTTACTCCTACACTGTGGGAGGATCGGGGTGAGTTAACTGGTGGAAAGATTAGAATGGCCAGAGTTGGGGAGCCTGGGCCAGTACTCCCAAGCCACCACATTTTGGCATGGATCTCAAAGGCATCTGAAGATTCAAAAATCCCAACCTGGTCTTCTAGGCAGCTGTGAAGGTATGTATGTTAAGGTAGGAGGATACAACATGCTTCATTCAGCAATTTAGTCACTTGATTTAATAACTTTAGAATATTTAAATATACGGTATGTGGGCCTCTATTTGCAGTCTTGCCTTGAGTCCCACAAATGTTAGCTGTGGGTCTGTCCCTGTCCCCAGATGTCTAAAATTCAGAGGTAGGGAACCAGGCATCCTAGTCCTGGGGTCCCTTGTGGACAGGGAAGACAGCTGTGAGCCTCAAGAAACCAGTTAGGCCGAGTGAGCCAGAGTTTGAATTCGTGGTGTCCTGTGAGTCTTATTTTCCTTTTGTTATTCCTCAGTGTTTTGGACAGTCTTAGAAAGTTCTAGCTGATTCTACAACAGAGGAACATGGCAGGGATACATGATCACTGTTCAAGTGGGAGAAGTGCCACCCTGAGGCCAGAGCAGGGATGGCAGCAGGAATCAGGGAGTGACTGTAATAGAGCATGGCTCTCAGATGCCTGAGTTAAAGGCCCTGGGAGCTTCTCCTCTATCGCCCCAGCTACATTAGAGTTTCTGTGCTTTGTTTCCAAAAATAGCGTTGTCCTCGTAGAAAATTCCCCAAAAAGTTCTCTCTCTGCTGTTTGTTAATGCTGAAACTCAGTTCCCACAGCTCCTGCCCAGTACAGCCCCTGGCTTTTTCAATGCCCCCTGCATATGCCCTCCTCTGGCTTCTCCCCACCACTCCCTGCCAAGTGCTCGTGTAGCTTAGAGATGAAGGAAGGGGATTGGCCACGAGATGTTTAGAAGAGCTAGCCTGGGGTAGCCTCAAAGCAGAACTCACATGCCTGCACATTCACACACACAGACACATACACATACTGAGTCAATTCCCACTTATGCAACCCACGGGTGTCAGAATAGCATTCCATGGCTGCTTTTTTTCAGAAGCAAGTTGCCAGGCTCTTGTTTCCAAGTGCCTCTGGAAATGTCCATTTGTACCACCTGGAAATTTGCAGATGAGTTAAGTGGCTTCTCTGCCTTTTATTTAGCATTATTTTAGATTGTACAAACTATAAATGAAATATGGATTAACAGTGAAAAAAAAATTTAATGAGCACTTCTATTTCCAGGCATTGTCTTTACATCAACCCTGAGAGATAGTGTTATCACTCCCATTTTATAGACAAGGAAACTGAGGCCCTTGTAGACAAGATCACTTGTTCAAGGTCATGCAATAATAATGAGCATCGCTGGGTCTGTCTGAATTTTTCTTTGCACTTTTGTGTCTTCTGGAGTCCTGGTAGTGCAGTAGTTGAAACCTTGGCTGCTGACCAAGAGGTTAACTGTTTGAATCCACCAGCTGTTTTTTTGGAAACCCTGTGGAGGAGCTCTACTCTGTCCTACAGGGTCACTGTCCTACAGTGATGGTCACTATGAATCAGAATCAACATGATGGCAACAGGTTTGGTGTTTGGGTTTTTACTGTAACTAATCAACTATCTCCAGTACCACCGCCTGAGGTGTTTTTCTATTAGCTTCCCTATGCAGGTTCAAATAGATGCAAATTTGTAAACATATACACACATGTATGTATACATATATATTCCCCACCTCCATTAAAACATTGTTTTAATCAAAAGCAAAAATCATGTCATGCATATTGCTCTGTGACCTACTTTTTCACTAAAGGATGTAGCACAGTCATTTTTTTTATAGATAATATTGATAATTTTTTATCCCATTGGATCACCTTTCTTTGGAATAGGCATGCATATGGATCTTTTCCAGTCAGTTGGCCATGCACCTATCTTTCAAGTTTCTTGGAGCAAATGAGGGAGGGCTTCCAGCACGGCATCTGTTTGTTGAAATAGCTCAACTGTTCTGCCTCAGTCACTGGAGCCCTGTGTTTTGCCAAAGCCCTCAGTGCAGCTTGGACCTCTCCCTTCAGCACCATTGCATTGGTTCTGGCTCGTATGCTACCTCCTGAAGTGGTTGACCAGTGATCAGCTCTTTTTGGTACAGTGACTCTGTATTCCTCTGGTCTTCTTCTGATGCTTCTTGTGGAAACCCTGGTGGTGTGGTGGTCCAGTGCTATGGCTGCTAATCAGAAAGTCAGCAGTTCGAATCTACCAGGAGCTCTTTGGAACCTCTATCGGGCTGTCCTGCTCTGTTCTATAGGGTTGGTATGAGTTGGAATTGACTTGAAAGCAGTGGGTTTGGCTTTTTTTTTTTTATGTCATTCAGTATTTGCCCATAGAATCCTTCAGAATTGCAATTCAAGGCTTGAATTTTTTCTTCAGTTCTTTTAGTTTAGAAATGTTGAGTGTCTTTTTTCTATATGGTTTTCTAATGCCAAGTCTTTGCAGATGTCATTATAATACTTTACTTTGCCTTTTGAGCTGTCCTTTTAAATTTTCCTTATAGTTCTTTTACGTCATTGTTTTTTGCTTTCGATTTAGCTACTTTATGTCCAAGAGCACATTTCAGAGTCTCTTCAGACATTCCTTTTTTTTTTTGTCTTTTCCTCCTTTCCTGTAACCTTTTGCTTTCTTCATATATGAGGTCTTTGATGTCATCCCACGACTCACATGACCTTTGGTCATTCATGTTCAGTGAGTCAAATTTATTCTTGAGATGGTCTCTGAATTCAGATGGGATATACTCAAGATCTTATTTTGGTTCTTATGAATTTGTTTTAAATTTTCTCAAGTTTGGACTGGAAGAACCGGATGGTGTCCGGCCACCACCAGTGATAGCTGCAATGGAGCTCACTAAGTTGAGTCTCACTGGCAACACAAGAATAAAAAGGGGTGCACCCTGAGATCTCCACTAAAAGACCTCAGTTGATGGTCCAGTGGTTTTGGGGTTCCCCTGGGAGCATGGCCCCTGGCCCCGATGCTACCCTTGCCCATAAATCATAACGAAGGTCCACTCTTCGGACATGAATAGATTGGACTTGGTGATACAGAGTGACCATATATTGGATGCAGTTTATGGTTCTATGTGTCTATGGGATATTATCCTGCTGACCTCTGGCTGGAGGAAGGAGAGTAGGTGGAGAGGAGGGAAAAGGAGACTGTTGGGAGGATGAGACATGTATGGAGCAGAGAGGAATAGTGTGCTGTCACTGGGCAGGGAGAGCAGTGGAAGCTGTATATAGGTGGGCATGTAAATTTATATGGGAATGTACATTTTCACTCAGTCATAATAAAAAACAAATTTCTCAAGTTTGACTTCAACAAGAGTGTGAGCAACTGATGGTCTGTTCTACAGTTGATCCCTGGCCTTGTTCTGAGGATACTGAGCTTTTCCCTCATTCTTTTCCATAAACCAAAACCTACTGCCGTTGAGCTAATTCTGACTCCTGGTGACCCTATAGGACAGGGTAGAACTGCTCCATAGAGTTTCCAAGGAGTGCCTGGTGGATTTGAACTGCTGACCTTTTGGATAGCAGATGTGGCACTTAACCACCACGCCATCAGGGTTTCCAAGATGTAGTCAATTTGATTCCTGTGTTTTTCATCTGGTAAGGTCTGCACGAATAGTTGCTGTTTATGTTGTTCATAAAAGGTATTTGGAATGAATAAGTCATTGGTCTTATAAAATTGTGCCTTGTGAACATTGTTCTTTCTATCCCCAAGGCCATATTTTCCAACTATAGATCCTTCTCTCTTTACAACTTTTGCACCCTGTACACCAGTACTTACCAATACATCTTGATTGCTTGTTTGACCAATTTCAGACTGCAGGAGTTGGAAAAAATCTTTAATTTCATCTTTGGCATTAGTGGTTGGTGTGTAAATTTGAATAATAGTTGTATTAACTGGTATTTCTTGTAGGCATATGGATATTATCCTGTCACTGACAATGCTGCACTTAAGGATAGATCTTAAAGTGTTCTTTTTGATGACGAATATGATGCTATTCCTTTTCAATTTGTTATTCCCAGCATAGTAGACTATGTGATTGTCTGATTCAAAATGGCTAATTTTCTTTGATTCATGCATTTCATGTTCCTATTATTAATAGATGTTTGCAGCTGTTTATTTTCATTTTGAGTTGTGCCACATCAGCAAATGATCCTGAAAGCTTCACTAATCCACATCATTAAGGCTGATTCTACTTTGAGGAGGCAGCTCTGCCCAAGGGCTATTTTGAGTGCCTTCCAATGTGAGGGGCTCATCTTCTGACATTACATCAGACAGTATTCCACTGCTATTCAGAAGGTCTTCACTGGCCCGTTTTTCAGAAGTAGACTATCAGGTCCTTCTTAGTCTGCCTTAGCCTGGAAGACTTGCTCAAACCTGCCAACCAGGGGTGATCCTACTGGCATTTAAAATACCAGTGACATAGTTTCAAACATCACAGCAATACACAAGCCAATGCAGTATGACAAACTGGCATGCACAGTGATGTTATCTAATAACTATCCAAAATTGTATTTACATCACAACAATTCACCAAATACAATTTTACATCTTCTAATAGCTATCCAAAAATGTATTTGGTGAATTGCCATGATGTATTTAACCACTTTCCTATTGATGGACATCCAGGTGAGTTTTGCTATTACTAAAATTGTTACAATAAACGTCTCTGTAATTATAATCTTAGAAACTGCTGCTTTATGTTCATGGGACACGGGTATGCACACAAAAAAATGGAAACAAACTGAATTTCCAACAAAAGGTTAATTAAATAAATGCCACGTAGATCCTTATCTCACATCATGCACCAAAAAACAACTCAAAATGTATTAAAGACCTAAATATAAAAACTAAAACAAAAAAAATTTGGAAGAAAAACTTGGAAAAGAGGAAAAAAAAAGAAAAACTTGGGAAGATGCTGGAAACCCTAACCCACGGCATTGACGGTCTACAAAAAATTACCACCAACCCTCAGTCGCCAGAAATGAAAATAGGTAATTAGGAACTCTTAAAAATCAAACACTCATGCTCATCCAAAACTTTCATCAAAAGAATAAAAACAGTAGGAACAAATATTTGCCCACCATGCTTCTAACCAATGCCTAATCTCTCTAACCTACAAGCTACTGCAAAACCTCAACAAGAAAAAGACAAATCACCCAATTTAAAAATGTGAAAAAGACATGAACAGTCACTTCATCAAAGAACACATGTAGATTGCTGACAGATATATGAAGAAATGCTCACGATTGCTAGCCACCAGAGAAATCCAAATCAAAACCACATCTCACTCCAGCAAGGTTGGCCATGATCCAAAAAACACAAAACAACAAATGCTGGAGAGGATGTGGAAAGATTGGAACTCTTCTGCATTACTGGTGGGACTGTAAACTGTAAAATGGTACAACCACTATGGAAATCAGTTTAGTTCTTCCTTGGAAAACTAGAAATAGAAATATCATATGATACAACAGTCCCACTCCTCAGAACATATCCCAGAGAAATAATGGCCCCACCCAAACAGATACATGCCCATCTATGTTTATTACAGCTCTCTGGCTCGGCTTGGCTTACACAATAGCAAAAAGATGGAAGCCACCTAGATGTCCATCAACAGATGAATGGTTAAACAAACTATGGTATACCCATACAGTGAAATACTATGCAATGATAAGAAATAATGATAGCCTAGAAAAATACCTGTCAATGTGGGACCATCTAGAAGAAATTATGGTGAGTGAAACTAGCTAGACACAAAAGGACAAATTTTGTATGACACCATTGTTATAAGAATGCAACAAATCATTTAAACATAGAAGAAATCAATCTTTGATGTCTACAAAACTGGGGCAGGAGAGAGAGGGATTTTGAAAAATTAGATGAGTGGTTAGTATTAGGGTTGGGTGTAGGATGTGACAGCAGGTACTAGAAGTGGGGTACCCACAACTACTCAATTTCAAAACCAAATTGTTCCATTAATGTGGTCCACCTCTTTGGAAGGACAAAGAAATAGGGTCTGGGATCAGGATACCACACTCTCAGGGAACACCCAGACTAATTTGCATACCCAAGCCTTTTCTTCCTCTTTTTCTTAAGAAAATGCTCTGCATACCACCTGGGTGAGTGGCATCTGGGGTCTTAAAAGCTAGCAAACTGCCATCTAAGCAGCACCAAATGGTCCCAATCCACCTGGACCAAAGGTAAACAGTGGACATCAAGGACAGGAGGAAAATATGAGCCCACCAAATGGAAGGAGTCATATGGGCCAGAGTTCACTTCAGTACAGGACCAGAAGAACTAGATGGTGCCCAGCCACCACCAATGACAGCCTGGATGGGGTACACGGAACAGAGCCCTGAACATAGCAGGAGAGTGAATAGAGTTAGTTAGAATTCTACCAAAAGACCGCATTTGATGGCCCTTCTGAATGCAGGGCCCCCTAGGAGCATGGTTCACTGACTCTAACCCCAATCTGCACCCAGGACCAGGGCCAGCTCCCTAAATAAAGACAGAACTGCACTATATGAAACGTAGAGTGAGGCTGGAGAGGAACAAACCTTCAAACACGTACACGGGGCTGTCTGAGAGACTCATAGCTGGAGCTGAGATGACTGGGTAAGGGGGATGAGATCTTGGTCAAAAGGTCACAGGAAGTTCTGGACAAAAGGGGAAGCAAGTTGTCACAGTGGCGTGGAGGTGGGGGGCAGATATAATAGAATAGCGGTGAAAGTTCTGGGTGTTATAAGGCAAAATGGCATAGATCGTAAAATTGTTCTTAAATCCCAATAAAATGTATTTTTAAAAAATTCCATACATACACCATAGATTACACATCTGCTACAACTAATGACACACTTCTATTGATCTGACTCTTGGATCCGACTCGACGGCACTTGGCTTGGCTTGGCTATTGATCTGGCAAAATGTTTACTGAAAGTTGTTCAGAGAAAAACTATGAAACAATGCTACTATATAGTGTTTCTTTATTTTTAAAAACATATGCACAGAACATTAAGAAAGGATAAACACCAAAATATTAACAGTGGTTATTTCTAAGTGGTGTGGTTACAGGAGGCCTTTATATCCTTATTTTGCCTTAAGTATATTTTCTAAGAGGCCTGGAGGTACAGTGGTTAAGCACTCATTTGCAAACCAGAAGGTCTATGGTTTGAATCTACCAGCCACTCTGTGGGAGAAAGATGTAGCAGTCTGCTTCTCTAAAGATTATAGCCGTGGAAATCTTATGAGGCAATTCTTCTCTGTTCTATATTGTTGCTATGAATCATCTTGCTATAAGAATCTTTCTAAGGAGTCCCAGAGTAGGACAAATGATTAACATGGCTTGACTGCTAACAAAAAAGTGGTGGTCTGAATCCATCCAGCAGCACTCAAGTACCTTGGAAGAAAGGCCTGGTGATGATCTACCTTCAAAAAAAATCAACCATTGAAAACCCTGTGGAGCATAATTCTATTCTGACAACACATGGGGCTGCCATGAGTTGAAATAGCTCAACAGTTACTGGTTTTATATTTTCTATGTTTTCTACAGGGATCATGTGTTGTTGTGTTAAGGCTCTCTTGGGTTACAGGGGCCAGAGATCAGCTCAGGTGTCTCACCTGGCAGAGGCTGGGTTATTTTAAGGCTCCGTGAGGAGATGAGGACACCAGATATCTGTGAGGCTGCACATTACTTGGGAAAATGGTGGCTCTGTGCTTCCCAGGAGCCGGGGTGTGGAGAGCATCTCACCACTCTTCAAGGAGTAGGAGTGTTCTTGTTCTGAAGGACATCCCCACAAGTGCATCTTGGCCCATACACATGCCTGTTTCTCTGGCTATTTCAATGTCTCTCTTCACTGCCCTCTTTGCTTAAAGCATCTGCTCATGTGTATTTCCTTCTGCATCATGGCTTCTGCTTATTGTTTGTTGTTAGCTACCCGGTGATCCCATGCACAACAGGATAGGACCCTTATGAACCATAGCATTTTCACTGGTCAGTTTTGGAAGTAGATTGCCAGGCCTTTCTTCCAAAATCCAGCTTGCTTATCCTGGATACTCTAGTATCACAGTAACATGCAAGCCTCCACTGACAGGTACATAGATGTAATAGCTAGAAATCGAACCATGAAAGGTAAGGATGCGACCAGCAAACCATCACCACTGCCCTTGGTTCTGCTTACTGCCTTCTTTAGTCAGATTTCTCGGTTTCAGCACCTCCCAACAACTTGTGTCCTTGCTTTGCTGAGGATTTTGCATTGTCCCCCTTGCACAGTTTAGGGTCTTTAAATACCCTAGGAAAGATCTGATTGGGTGACCAGTCACTGTTCACTAATGGGAACACTTAATGGACAAAGCTCTAGCACCAGACTGTCACCCTACAGACGGCTGCCTTGGGCTCAGCTGGAGATCTTGTAACCAGGGTGGAGGGATTATACTGTTTGCCAGTGAGCCATTGCTACTGTAATAATGTTTGCATAACAAAACAAAAGCACAAAATCCATGGCTGAAAACCATAAGCCTTTATTATGCCTCATGAGTCTGAGGATCAGTTCAATGATTCTCCTGGGCTAGGCTGAGCTTGGCCGATCTCTGCTGGGCTTGCTCATGCAGCTGTTCTAGGCTCGTGGGTGAGCTGTGGGCTGGCTGATCTAGGATGGCCTCAGCTGGAACAGCTTGCCTCGTCTACCTCCTCTGTCATCCTCAACAGGCCAACTCAAGCTTGGTCTCATGGTGAAGACAAGGGTCAAGAGTAATGCTTGATATCTAGGCTCAAGTGGCACGCTGCCACCTGTCATTGGTCAAAGCAAGGCACAAGGCCAGACCAGATTCAAGATAGGGGGAGGTAGATCCCAACTCTCATTGAAAGTAGCAACAGGGTCACAAAGAAAGGGACACGGAAACTGGGAAAGGAAGAATTGGGTACTGCTTTGCAATCAGTCTGCTATGGGATGATACAAAGCTTGGTGAACATGGGTGCAGAACCAGCTCTGGTTCCTTTCTCAGATGCTGTGGATACAGCAGACTGTCAGAGCATCCTGTTCAGGAATTTTAAAAAAAAGTAGGTGAGAGACCCAGGGGCATTTAAATCAAACAATACAGCTTCAGACACTGAAATTCTAAGACCCCCCTGCCTGCTAATTTGACAGCAACTGAGGATATATTTCACTATTCCCTCCTATAAACTGGTTGTTTCTTAATATGTAATTATAAATGTGTCAGTTTGTTGCTTTGTTATTAAATACAATTAAACTGATGATTAAACTTATGATTTCTTCTTTTCTCCTAAACCACATCTTGCCCCAGAAAAGAAAGAAAGGAGGGAAGAAGGGAGGGATGGAACAAAAAAGGGAGGCAGGGAGGGAAGGAGAGAAGGAGGGAGGGAGGGAGGGAAGTAACAAAGGAAGGAAGAAAGAAAGCAAGACAGACAAACTCTTGACCTATGGCTAAGAAGAAGGTATGCCGCAGGACTCCTATCTCCCAGGCTCCGGAATGAGAGAATCAGTAATCTCGTCGAATAACATTGCAGACAGGCTATCATCCCCTGGTCTAAGAACCCAGCCTCGGTTTCCAGTATTATTCCCATGTGAAAAAGCATTCCAAATTACAATCAATTGATGTGCACATGAAATTTCAGTCTGAAGGTTAGGGAGTGCCAGAATGTGTTTGTTGTAGCTCAGTCTTCTGATGTTGTTGTTGTTTGCTGCCATTCAGTTGGCCCCCAACTCATGGCAACCCCCTCACAATGGAAGGAGATGCTGCCCTTTCCTGCACCACCCTGCTGATCAGTTGTGAATCGGACCGTTGTGATCCATGGAGTTTTCATTGGTGGATGTTTGGAATTTGATTGCCAGGCCTTTCTTCCTAGTCTGAGACC
This sequence comes from Heterohyrax brucei, assembly GCA_028571685.1. Classification (NCBI taxonomy): domain Eukaryota; kingdom Metazoa; phylum Chordata; class Mammalia; order Hyracoidea; family Procaviidae; genus Heterohyrax; species Heterohyrax brucei. The sequence continues at coordinate 42,866,049 of CM053148.1, read as the reverse complement.
TGTTCAGCATCATAGCAACACACAAGCCTCCAATGACAGACAGTTGGTGGCTGTGCATGAAGTGCATTGGCTGAGAATTGAATCCTGGTCTCCAGAATGAAAGATGAGAACTCTACCGCTAAACCACCACGGCTCCCGCAAGTCCTGTCTCCTGTCCCATTCTTCAGCTCCCTACCTCCCCTATACACACACTCATCCCTCACATGGTATTTCTTCTGTGAAGCCCCAACCAGGTTCTCTCTGCTTCCCTTGAGCCTCTTGGATCCTTGCACCTGGCTTACAGTCCTAACCTTGCTTTATGTGGGTTCTAGAGAGCCATGTGACAGTCCTGACCTTCTTACAGAACATTAGGATTTTGAGGGCAGGAACTGCTATTTCCTCTTCTTGATATTGTTCCAGCAAGACTTCAAGAAATATAACATTTTTGAAGTACTTATTACGTGCTACACTCCAAACGTGTGCTTTCTCACACACTTTCTTTTACTTATCCCCCAGATCCTGGGCTAGGACCTGGCACACAGTAGGCGCTCAATAAATAATTCACCAGTTGAATGATAGCCCCCGCCTTGACAACATTCATGGGGCACCTGGTGTCTCAGTCTTCTCCTGGCCACTAGTTCATGCTCTGCCAACTTCCCTAACTTGTGGCTGTTGTCCAAAGCTACTCTTGCCACCGCTGGGGCAGGTTGTGGGGATGTCTCCCTGGGAAACTGTTGTCTGGTGTCTGAGGGGAAGCCAGCCCCCTCCTCTCCACCTCCCACCCTGCAGATGGGACATAGTGAATTTGCTGGCTCCTCTGCTCCGACCAGAGTGGGAGCAGATTGGATCCCCGGTCTCACAATGCGGCGGCATGTGCACCAGGTAGAAAGCTCAGTCCTCAGACTCAGGTGCACATGAGGTTTAGCTTTAGTTTTCATAAATTCACTATTCTGCAAAACTGCGGGGAGCTTAAGCCTAGTTCCTGGAGATCGATTCCCTACTCTATCCTCACTCATGATTGGGCCCAGTTCCCAGATCTTAGGCTGGGCCAAGGCAGTTGTCATCAGATAGATGTGCATTTGGTTACTATGTAGATAAATATAATCTTAGCATAGAAAACCATTCCCCAGGTCCAGAAACTCTGCAAATTCTAGTTGAGCCCCCACCTGGACACACCTGCTGCTGTCCTTCTCTGGGGTCCTGCATGAGACTTCTGGACAGCATCCAGGACTGAGGCGAGGTCAGCTCCAATTCTAACTTTCTTTGTTCTCTGACTATGTGACTGCTGCCAGCCTTTTATGTGTCTCAGCCCCATTGGGCCTAGGAGAGGTGGGCCCAGCCGATAGAGGCGGTGCTACTTCCTGTCAGCAGAACAGTTAGAGCACAGAGCTGCTCTCCCTGCAGGCACTGAGCCTTGCCCTGACATCACCTCCCGCTTACTTCATTTGTTCCTTAGTGACCTCCTAGGACACTTACCCTGAAGCCCTAACAGAGACACGTACTTGACCAAGGTTTTACTACCACTGATTGGCAAAGGCCGGATTCCAGCCCAGGCAGTCTGACTTTCAACCACTACACAAAATGCTATGGAGTGGACTCAGATGTCAAGGGAGAGTCCATGAGTTTCAATGCCTCAGTGCCCTTAGATGAATAATGCTGACGGGCTAAGACAGAATCATACCACATGGATGACAAACAAGCCGTTAAAAAGTGGAATTCAAGCCAAAACTTACAATAAAAGCAGTCCTTCTGTTCCATTTGCAAACCACTCCAAAACTTACTAACTTAAAATAAGAAAACTCATACTTGCCCATGTTTCTGCAATGTGGGCAGCTTGGCAGGGACAGCTCATGTCTGTTCCACATGGCATCACTTGGTGGAAGCTGGAGGATCCAGTTCCAGGATGGGGCACTCACATGGCTGGAAGTTGATGCAGGTTGTCATGGTTACCTGTTGTTAGTTGCCATCAGATTGATTCCAACTGGTGGAGGCCCCATGTGCACGGAAGAGAACTACTTCAGAGAGTTTTCAAGGCTGTGACATTTAGAAACAGATCGTCAGGCCTGTTTTCTGAGACCTCTATGGGTGGCTTTACTCCGCCAACCTTTCACCTGATCGTCGAGCTTGTCACTGTTTGCAACACCCAGGGATCCTTCTTAGTTATCTAGTGGTTGACTTTAAAGGACAGAAATTTGTACTCTCACAATTTGACTGGCTAAAAGTCCAAATCAGGGTCTAGGCTGTGTTGATTCCTCTCTTACTAGTAGCCCCAGGTGTTGCTTGGTTCCTCGACGTTCCTTGGTTTGTAGAAGACCCTCACATGGCGTCTGTCTTTCCAGGGTGAGTATCTCTGTGTTCATTCTGCTCTTTTTACAACAGAGAAATGATTAAATTCAGAAGTCACTCTACTGGGGTATGCCTTCACTAACATAACAAAAGAAAACCCTATTTTCAAACAGGATCATATTTACAGATGTAGGAGCCAGGATTGCAGTATATATTTTGGGTGTATAGGTGGGGATACAATCAATCCATAACACAGGCTGTTGGCTGGGTGCTCAGCTCGGTTGCCGGGTAGGTCCTCTCCTCTTGGTCACCTCTCATAGCTAGGTTGAACTCCTTGAAGCATGTTAGGGGGATTCTGGGAGGAAATATTTCAAAAGGGGGCATCCTAGGATGCAAGCACTTTTCAAGTCTCTCCTTGCATCCTCTTATTAACATTCCCTTGGCTAAAGCTTGGTTGGCTAAAGCTGGTCGTGTGGCCATCCCATCTTCAATGTGGGAGGAGACTACTCAGGTATGAATACTGGGAGGTGTGGTTTACTGGGAGTCACCTATACTGCAGTCTACCTCAACTTTTTTTTCCCTAAGATCCACCCTTTGTACCCTTGACACCCTTTCTTCCAGCCTGCTCTGAAACTTTGCTCCCTCCGGTATCTCTCCTTGGTCACTGCTCCCTCTTCACTGAATTCTTCCTTTTAGCCTACAAACCCACTCAACACAGCTATTTAAAACTAGCTTCTCGTAAACCACTGGTTCTCCCTCAAGTTGTTGCCCCGTCTGTCTCCACTCCTTCCCTCTCCAAAAGTCTCCAAAGCTGTTGGTGCTGGAAGCAAACAAAGTCACCTAAAGCCAAATTGCTGAATTTACTGAATATTTTGACATGTGCTTTTTAAGGAGATTTTTCTTTAGCTTTCAGTACACATGAGTATATTCTTCTTATGAATACATTAATAGTCAGTAATATATACTTCATGAATGTAAATACAAGAATATATTCATAAGAAGTCTAAGCTATCCTATAACCCTTAGCTTACAGAAAATTGAATGTTCTATGAAAAATACATTCATAAGCAGAATATATTCATACTCATCGAGAACAACTTTCTTCAAAATTATTTTTGATAAACTTGCCAAAACTGCCAGAAACATCCTAGTTGAAAAATTCTGTTCATCCAGTAACCTATCCACCCACCCACCTACTCAAACCATCCATCTGTCTGTTGGTCCACCCATCCATCCACCCATCCACCCATCCATCCACCCATCCACCCAACCCTCCACCCACCCCCCCCACCATCCACACATCCATCCACCCATCCATCCACCCATCCACACACTCATCCACCCATCCACCCATCCACCCACCCACCCATCCACCCACCCGTCCACCCACCCGTCCACCCACCCGTCCACCCATCCGTCCACCCATCCGTCCATCCATCCGTCCATCCACCCACCCACCCATCCACCCATCCTCCCATCCATCCATCCACCCATTCTCCCATCCACCCATCCTCCCATCCACGCATCAACCCACCCATCCATCCATCCACCCACCCACCCGTCTATCCATCCATCCATCCAACAGACATCTACTAAATGTCATCACATGGTTAGCACTGGTGACACAGACTATCAAACATAGACCCCATCCTGGACCTCACAGAGTTTACAGTCTAGTGGAGTAGACAACTATGAGTCAAATGGTTGTTTAAAAAAGGTAACTGTAACTATGACCATGGCTACCACATAGAGGCATTTGGTACCCTGAGAGCGCTATTATGGAATTTGACTTGGTTGGGTAGGGACACCAGGGACCACTTCCCTGAGAAGGGGTTTCTTCAGGTGAGACCTGAAGGATAAACAGGGGTTAACTAGGTGAAAAGAAGAAGGAAGAGTTTTTCAGCTGGAGGAAAAAGGGAGAGTGAGATGTAAGGAACCACGGCAAATAGAAAGCCCGAACAAGTTTTCTCAGTCTTCAGTAGCATTCTACTTCCGATATCCCTTAAATGTGTTCCCCAGACATTACTCACTAGCTCAACAGACATTTCCAACTACTTCTTGAACACTACTTCTACTCTAGAGACAGTTTAAGGTAACCAGGTGACATACTTCTGGCCAATGAGATAAGCAAAAAATTGCTGGGAGCTCCTGGGCAGTCTTTTGCTTCCCTTGTGTTACCTTTTTCCTGGTTGTTCTTGCCTTAAATGTAGTAGTAATATCTGGAGATACAGCAGCCACCTTGTAGCTATGAAGAAAGAAACATGAGCAAAAGCCAAAAAGATAAGAGATCTTTGCTGTCTTGACATCACTGAGCCACTTAATTTACTTTATTTGCTTAATTTACTAATCCCCAGCAAGCAACCTCCGAATTTCTTGTTTGCTATTGTCATGGATTAAAACTGTGTTTCTTATAAAAATGTGTGTCAACTTGATTAGGCTGTGATTCTCAATATTGTGTGGTTGTCCTCTGTTTTGTGATTGTCATTTTATGTTGAAGAGATTAGGGTGGGATTATAACACCCTTACTAAGGTTACATCCCCGATCCAATATAAACGGAGAATGTGACCTGCATCACTTTTCACTTTATAAGAGACAAAGGGAAAGGAAAGCAAGCAGAGAGTGGGGACCTCTTACCACCATGAAAGCACAACCGAGAGAGGAGCACATCCTTTGGAACCTGGGTTTCCTGCCTAGAGAAGCTGCTAGCGCGGGAGAAGATTGCCGATGAGAACCTTCCTCCAGAGCTAACAGAGAGAGAAAGCATTCCCCTGGAGTTGATGCCTTGAATTTAGACTTCTAGCTTACCAGACTGTGAGAAAGTAAACTTCTGTTTTTTTTTTTTCTTTAACGTAACTGAGTGAAAATGTACATTCACGTATAAATTTACATGCCCACCTATATGCAGCTTCCACTGCTCTCCCTGTCTGGTGACTGCACACTATTCCTCTCTGCTCCATACATGTCTCATCCTCCCAACAACGTCCTTTCCCCTCCTCTCCGTCCACTCCCCTTCCTCCAGCCAGAGGTCACCAAGATGATATCCTGTAGATGTTTATAACCACAGAGTGCTTCCAATATGTGGTCACTCTACATTGCCAAGTCCAATCCATTCCTGTCCAAAGAGTGGACCTTTGTTATAATTTATGGGAAAGGGCAGCATCAGGGCCGGGGGCCATGCTCTCAGAGGAACCCCAAAACCACTGGACCATCAATTGAGGTCTTTTAGTGGAGATCTCATGATGCACCCCTTTTTATTCTTGTGTTGCCAGTGAGACTCCTCTCTGTGAGCTCCATTGTGGCTATCACTGGTGGTGGCCAGGCACCATCCGGTTCTTCCGGTCCCAAGTCGATGTAGGCACCCACTCTTGTGGGTCTCTCCATCTTCTCGGTTGTCTTTACCGCATGTCATTTTGGTCCTCAGTGAGCATCCGTTCCTGCTGAGTTGGGACCATTGGCTGTGTCCTCGGATGGCAGCTTGGCAGCTTTTAAGACCCCAGACGCCACTCACCAATGTGGGGTGCAGAGAGCTCTCTTAGCAAAACGCTAGTTGTGCCAATTGGCCTGGAATTTGCCTAAGAGCATGGTCCCCCACCCCCCGCCCCAGCTACTCTATCCTTGCAGTATTGAGTTAAGAAGGAAGGAGTACTCAAGTTATGCTGAAGTCCACTTAAAGTTGTTCTTGTTCCTAATGTGTGCTGTCACCACTTTCTCCCAACTAGATTTCTAGTAACTACCTAAACTAAACCCTCCCCCCCTCGCCCTTCCTCCCTCCCTCCCCTCCCTTGCAGCCGTCAAAGAGTCTTTTCTTCTATACACAAATCTGTTTTTGAGATCTTATCGTAGAGGTCTCATACAGTATTTGTCCTTTTGTCGCTGACTACTCTCACTCAACATAATGTCTTCCAGTTGAAACCAGGTTAGGAGATGTTTCCTGGAGTCATCGTTATTCTTTATCATTGCGTAGTGCTCCATTGAGTATATGTACCACAGTTTACCTATCCATTCTTCTATTGTTGGGCATCTGGGTTGATTCCACCTTTTTGCTATTGTGGACTGTGCTGCGATAAACATTCTGGTGCATGTGTCTGTTGGTGTGAAAGGCCTTGAATCTGTAGGATATATTCCAAGTAGTGGAATTACTGGGTCAAATGGTATATCAATATCCATTTTTTTAAGGAAGCGCCAGATTGGGGTTGGCAGTGTTTTGATGACCTTTTCAATCTCTTCCTTTGTGATGGGTTTATTAAGTTGTTCTGCTTCACGTTGTGATAATTTGAGTAGGTGGTATGAGTCAAGGAATTTGTCCATTTCCCCTAGGTTTTCAAATTTGTTAGAGTACAGTCTTTCATAGTATTCTGTTATGATGTTTTTGATTTCTGTTGCATCTGTGGTGACAACTCCCTTCTCATTTCTAATTTGGGTTATTTGTTTCCTTTCCTGCTTTTCTTTAGTAAGTTTAGCCAGTGGTTTATCAATTTTGTTGATCTTTTCAAAAAACCAGCTTTTGGTCTTTTCAATTTTTTCAATTGTTTTTCTATTCTCTAATTCATTTAGCTCTGCTCTAATCTTTATGATCTCCTTTCTTCCGGTGCCCGAGGGGTTCCTCTGTTGTTCTCTTTCTACTTGTTCAAGCTGTAGAGTCAGTTCCTTGATTTGGTTTCTTTCTTCCTTCCAGATGTGTGCATTTATGGAGATAAACAGACCTCTGAGCACTGCTTTGGCTGTATCCCATAGATTCTGGTAGGAAGTGTTTTCGTTCTCATTGGAATCCATGAATTTCTTTAATTGATCCCTGATTTCCTCTATAACCCATGTTTTTTTGAGCAAGATGTTGTTCAGTTTCCAAGAGTTCCACTTTCTATCTCTGTTTTTTCTGCTATTGATTTCAACTTTGATGGCTTTATGATTTGAGAAGATGCTTTGCAATAATTCAATGGTATGGATTTTGTTGAGCATTGCATTATGGCCTATCATGTGGTCAATTCTGGAGAATGTTCCATGTGCACTGTAGAAGAAGGTGTAGTTGTCTGCTGAGGGGTGGAAAGTTCTGTATATATCAATGAGGTTTAGTTGGTTAATTGTGTCAATGAGGTCTTCTGCATCTTTACTGAGCTTTTTTCTAGATGATCTGTCTAGTAATGAGAGTGGAGTGTTAAAGTCTCCTACTATTATTGTGGAGTCATCTAACTCTTTTGAGCGTAGTCAGTGTTTCTTCTACATATTTAGGTGCTCTGACATTAGGTGCATAAATGTTTAATATAGTTAAGTCTTGCTTGTGTACTGAACCTTTGAGCAATAAATAGTGTCCATCTTTGTCCACGATGGTGGATTTGACATTAAAGTTGATTTTGTCTGAGATTAGAATTGCCACCCCTGCTCTTCTTTGTTCATTGTTAGCTTGATATATATTCTTCCATCCTTTAATTTTCAGTTTGTTCCTGTCTTTAGGTCTCAAGTGAGTTTCTTGTAGACAACATATGGATGGGTCGTGTCTTTTGATCCAAGATGACACTTGGTGTCTCTTTACTGGAGCATTCAGTCCATTCACATTCAATGTAATTATTGATAGGTATGTGTTCACTGCTGCCATTGTGATATGTTTATTTTTATGTTGATGTTTTCTCTGTTGATCTTAGTAGTCTGTTCTGGGACACTCTTTTGTGAGTTGATTTTTCACCTTTTTCAGAGCTGGTTTTATAGTTGTTGAGACTCGTGTGTTAGATTTCTTGAAATGGTACGATACATCTTTGTTGTGCTTTACAGCTGCCCCTATGAACTCCCTTAATAAACTATTTATAAACCCAATTTTAATTACTACCAGTCTGGTCATCTTCCTCTCCATCTGGAAGGACTATAATGACTGTAGTACATCCCTCTTTTTATTATGATGACACCATAGTTTTCATGATGATCACTGGATTGCTTATTTCTATATCAAAGCTGTGATTTACTTTGGAGCCTTCCCTAAATGAGTATTGAGTAGTGTGTAGTTCTAAAATATAAAGTTAGTGATTTTGTTCTTCTAAGCCAAAGCCAAGAACTTCTTTTAGTATTTCTTGTAGTTTGGGTTTGGTTTTTACAAAGTCTCTGAGTTTCTGTTTATCTGGGAATGTCTTAATTTCATTTTCGTTTTTGAAAGACAGTTTTGTAGGATATATAATTCTTGGTTGGAAGTTCTTCTCCTTCAAGACTTTGAATGTGTCGTGCCACTGTCTCTGTGCCAGCATGGTTTCTGCTGAGAAATCTGACGAGAGCCTACAGGGTTTCCTTCTGAATGTTAGCTTTGCCTTGAGTCTTGCTGCCTTTAAGAGTTGCTGCTTGTGTTTCATTTTGTTAAGCTTGATTATAACATGTCTTGGAGTCTTTCTTTTGAGATCTATATTGGGTGGCGTACGATATGCATCTGAGATGTGTATATTCTCTTCCTTCATGATTTCTGGGAAGTTTTCTTTCAGCAGCTCAGCAATAATACTCTCTGTGTTCTCAGATGTCTCACCCTGTTCAGGGACTCCAATTAATCGAAGGTTGTTCCTCTTAATAGAGTCCCACATGCTTCTTAATGTTTCTTCATTTTTCTTGTTTCTTTTTTCTGATTTCTGCTTATAGACGCTGGCATCAGTAGCTCTGTCTTCCAAGTCAGAAATTCTTTTTTCCATTTGTTCCATTCTGTTTTCTTGGCTTTGCATGGAAGTTTCTATGTCTTTGATTTTCTTCTTGATCTGTTGGATTTCAGAGTACTGGTGTTCCATCAGATTGAACAACTTGTTTAATTTTTCACTTTGTTCTGCTGCATTTTGTATAAGGTCTAGAAGGGCTCTGTATATAATCAATTTGTATTCACTTCCTGATGCTTTCATAAAAGTTTCTTCATCTGGAAAACTCCTTGGTGGCTTTGTTTGGGAGCCTTCTGAAGCCATGAGTGATTGCTTGTATGCCACAATTGTCTGTTGCTTTTTGGGTCCCATGTGAGTATGTAGAGGCTGGAAGAGGTACTGTGAGGATGGATTGCAAATGTTTCTCTAGGCTGTCTTCAAATGTAAAGCAAAAGGTACCTGACCAGTTCACAAGTCAGTTAGGTTTTCAGGTGTAGAGGTCCCTCTTCTCACCTGACAAAGTAAGCGCCACTATATCCAACCCCAGATGATAACAAACTAGTTCAGAATACAGCAATGCTACTGCCCTGTTGGCCTCTACTGGCAGAGCCTAGCCTTATCCAACACTGCGTCTAGTACTAGATTTGTGATAGGAAAGCGCTCTCCTGTGGGCAGGCTCTGGCTCCCAAGCTAAGAATTAGGTCCAGCTGCAGCCACTGTATCCAAGATGGCGTCCTCCACACAGGCAGCAGACAGAGGGGCTAAAGGTGCCCAGAGGTAGTGATTCCTCTGCTTCTGCTGCAGGGCCCCCAACGCAGGCAGCACTGTGCAAAATCACTACTTTTCTGTCGGAGAAGCGCTGTCCCATTTGCAGGCGCTGGCTCCCTGGCTAAGAACGAGGTCCCGCTAAAATCTTGGTACCAACATGGCGTCCCGCACACTGACCGCGGAGCTCCGCACAAACCCCGCTGAGGCAGCTACTAAACGAAAGGCTCAAAGTGGCTAGATTAACAGAGTCCCGAGCCTGGCTCTCAGAATATGGGAATTTCGCCTGCCTATCCCCTCAGCAGCGCCTCTGAGTCCAGCCGCCAGGCAAGACCCAGCTCCGCCCGCCAGCGAGACAGAGGAAAAAAAAAAGTCAAAATGGTGCATTTACCTTCCGTCCGTGAGAGCCGGGGCTAGCTGGGAGTGGGAGTCAGCGAAAGAGAGGAGGTTTCTCGCTGACTGGTATGAAGTCCCAATTAACAGCTCTGTGCCGTGTCCTGAGGCTGATTAGGTGATCAGAAGGCTCTGTTTGATTGTCAATTCAGGTCTTGGTTTCCAGAGGGATAGAAGGAGATGTGTGCTTAGTCCGCCATATTGACTCCGCCCCCCATCTTCTGTTTGTTATAAGCCATCCACTGTGGTATTTCTGTTACAGAGATACTGGATGACTAAGATAGTTACATAAATTTTTATATAAGAAAAATAAACTCTTGCTTGTTTAAGTTAGTAAAAGATTTTCTGTTGACTGCAGCTGAAGACATTATGATACTCTCAGACTTCCATCTTTATACTCTTTTCCTTATTCAACAAACCTTAGTAAGGCAATTTGATATCTTCACAAAATACCTTTATATCCATTTACTCAACTAACAATGAACAAAGAAGAGCAGGTGCGGCAATTCTAATCTCAGATAAAGTCAATTTTAATATAAAATTCACCATCATGGACAAGGATGGACACTATTTATTGTTGAAAGGTTCAATACACAAGCAGGACTTAACAATATTAAATATTTATGCACCTAATATTAGAGCACCTATATAAGTCAAGGAAACACTGACTACGCTCAAAAAGGAGATAGATCACTCCACAGTAATAGTAGGAGACTTCAACACTCCACTCTCAATATTGGACAGATCGTCTAGAAAAAAGCTCAGTAAAGACACAGAAGACCTTATTGCCACAATTAACCAGCTAGACCTCATCCACATATACAGAACTTTCTATCTATCTGTGGACAACTACACCTTCTTCTCCAGTGCACATGGGACATTCTCCAGAATAGACCGTGTGTTAGGACATAAAGCCATTCTCAACAAAATCCATACCATTGAATTAATGCAAAGCATCTTCTAAGATCATAAAGCCATAAAAGTTGAAATCAACAGCAGAAAAAACATAGAAAGTGGAACTCATGAAAACTAAACAACACCTTGCTCAAAAAACCATGTGTTATAGAAAAAGTCAAGGATGAAATAAAGAAATTTATGGATTCCAACAAGAACAAAAACATTTACTCAAAGTTAGTCCTACACCCCTACTTCTCTTGAGCTCTGCACCTGTTTATCTATATCTCTGTATGTTTATGTTGCAAGCAATTCAAACTCAGCACAGCTAATCTGAATTTATATTTTCTCCAAAACCTTCCTTCTATATTCCCATCTTGACTAATGACTTTGTTACTCACCTCACTGTACAAGTCATACATTTTAGAGTTGTGCTAAAATCCTGCCACCCATTGCCTCCATTGGATCTCCAAGTCCTGACGAATTCTCTTTTGACCTCACCTTAAAACCGTCTTTCCCTCTTGGTGCTCACTGTCTCTGCCTCCACATAGGTTTTTTGTATTTCTAAGGCAGAAGTTCAGCTGCTGTAAAAAAGACCCCAAATATCAGTGATTTAAACACAACAAGAGTTTATTTCCGTCTTATATAGCTATCTGGAAATAAGTGACTTGAGACTGGTATGAGAATACTAATAAGCAACATCATGATAAACAGAGAAAGTATTGAAGTTGTCAAGGACAGCATTTCTTTTTACTTGAATCCACAATCAATGCACATGGAAGCAGCTGTCAAGAAGTCAAATAACTTATTGATTTCGGCAAATTTGCTGCAAAAGACTTCCTTAAAGTGTTAAAAAGCAAAGATATCACTTTGAGGAGCAAGTGTGCCTAAGCCAAATCATTGTATTTTCCATCACCTCATATGCCTGCAAAAGCTTGGACAATGATTAAGGAAGACCAGAGAAGAATAGATGCCTTTGAGTGATGATGTTGGCAAAGAATATTTGACTATATTATGGACTTCAAAAAAAGTGAACACATCTTGTCTTGAAAGAAGTACAACCAGAATGCTCCTTAGAAGCAAGGATGGTGAGACTTCATCTCACGTACTTTAAGTATGTTATCAAGAGGTCCTAGGCCCTGGAGAAGGACATCATACTTGGTAAACTAGAGGGTCAGAGGACGAGAGGCAGACCCCAATGAGATGGACTGCCAGAGTGGGTGCAATGATGGGCTCAAGCATAGCAACAATTAGGATGCTGATACAGTGCCTGACAGTGTTTTGTTCTATAATGTAGAGGACTGTTTTGAATCAGAATAGACTCAGTGGCACCTAGCAACAACAACAATGTGAGAACTTTATGGTGTCAGCACTGCCAAGCCAAGTGCCCTCAAGTCGGAACTTCATGGTGTCAGCACTACTAAAGCCAAAAACCTAAGATAGCCATTGAGTAGACACTGACTCATAGTGATCCTGTAGGACAGAGAAGAACTGTCACACAAGATTTCCAAGGTTGTAAATCTTTGTGGAAACAGGCTGCTATGTATTTCTCCCCTAGAGCAGCTGACATATTCAAACTGCTGACTTTGGGTTAGCAGCCCAGTGTTTCAACTACTGTGCCACCAGACCGCCTTTGTCAACACTCTGTGCTCCGTATATTTTGTTGTTCTGCCATCACTAGGCTGTTGTACCCAGCTTGATCCAACATGACTCACCGTCAAATGTAGGGCATTTGCCTTCCTTTAAGAAATACTGCTTGGAGCTTTTGTAAATTATTTTTGCTTTTATCCCAGTTTGTAGAACTTAGTCACTTGATCATACTTTCCACAAAGGAGGCTGGGAAATACAGTCTTTTTCTTAGATGGCCTGTATGTCCAGTTAGAAACTCTGGCCGTGTGGTGGTTAAATTCTACAGCTGTTAACCAAAAGAATGCCACTTTGAATCCACCAGTTGCCTTTTGAAAGCTCTCTTAGGCAGTTCTACTTTGTCCTATAATGTCACTATTAGTCAGAATCGACTCGACGGCAACGAGTTTGGTTTGGTTTGGTTTTATGTACCCAGCTAAATCTAAAGAATCCATTCTCGACAAGGGTAGACGGATGTTGGGAGACAATGACTAATCTCTGCCACTTCCTTGATCATCTAAACTGAGCTGTTCTAGAACATTCCTCGCCACTCTCCCTGGTCCTTCTCCTCTCAGTCTATTCTCCATGCCGCTGCCAAGGGGATCTTTCTAAAGCACAGATCTGAGCCCCTCACTGCCCGTTAAAATCTCATATTGGCATCTCAGTGTCTACCAGATAAAATCTGAACACTTGGAATGGCATTCATGGGCCCCAACTTGCTTGCCTTGTTCCCTTTATTCTCAATTCCCCCTCACTAGCTCCACACTTTACTAAATTTCTTACCTGTTTTCAGCTCTTGATAAGTGCTTTTACTCCTTTGATCTTTTGGTCAAGAAGCCCTTAGGGATGCAACGATTAAGCACTTGGCTACTAACTGGAAGTTTAGCAGTTTGATACCCACTAGCTGCAACATGGGAGAGAGATTTAGCAGTTGGCTTCTGTAGAGACTGTGGTTTTAGAAGCCCTATAGGGCAGTTCTATCCTCTTCTATAGGGTTACTATTTGTTGAAATAGACTAGATGGAGATAGGTTTGGTTTTCAGTTTTGATCCTTTGATCAAGGAGCACTGGTAGAATAGTGGTTTAGTGCTCAGCTGCTACCTGAAAGGTTAGTGGTTCGAATCCACCAGTTGTTCTTTGAGAGGAAGATATAATACAGTGCTTCTTTAAAGATTACAACTTTGGAAACCCTGTGGGGCAGTTCTACTCTGACCTATAGGGTCACTATGAGTTGGACCTGACTCAAGTAGCTATGAGTCAGAATCATCTGGACAGCAGTGGGTCAAGTTTTGGTTCGGTTTTTTGATGTTACCACTCCCTTCACTTACAATGCCCTTTCCTGCTTTCTCAGTTTGGCTTATACCGCTTGTAATAAAGGTGTCCTGTCTTCCACAGCTCACAGCAGCAATATTTGTGAAGCTATAGCACCCATATTTATCATATTTTTAAAAAATTAGTCTTGACAAATAGCCATGAAGAGTTACATGATTCCACAATGCACAGAAATTATTCAAGTTTATTATCGAAATGGGTGTTATGTTTGCCAAACAGTCTTTGAATTCTGTGAAATTTATTATGCACATAATCGTCCCAACAAGAGAATAATTCGACATTTAATCAGAAAATTTGAGACAACCGGGTCTGTTGCCAATCAGACAACACCTGCGCGTCAAGGAACCGCACATTCCAGTGACATTGCCACCGTTTGTCAGAGTGTAAGCAAGAATCCATCTCTATCAATTTCTGGGCCTTTTGTTGACCACAGTTTGGCAGATTTTACATCTGGACTTGAAGCTTTACCCTTACAAAATTGTCTTAACTAAGAACTGAAGTCCAACGGCCACAGATTGCTCTGTACATTTGCTGACTAGGCTCTGCAGCAATTGGAAGTCAAACCTGCTTTTGGCCAAAAAGTTATCTTCAATGATGAGACCCATTTTTGGATGGATGGTTTTGTTAATAAATAAAGCTATTACATTTCTACTGATGAGAATTAATGGAGATTCAAGAACATCTACTTCATCCCCCAAAAGTTGCTGTTTGGTGTGGGTTCTGGTAAAGCGAATCATTGGGCCTTATTTTTTTCCAGGATGAACCAGGAGAGATTGTGACTGTCAATGGTGAAAGATAGTGGACTATGACAACTGATTTCTTTTGACCCCATTTGGAAGGTGCAGCGGTAGTCATTAACCCAAAGTTCTTTTCTGCATGTCATGCCATAAAATTATACTTCAAAGTAATGAAACAATTAAAACTGTATCATTTACATGATTTGTTTTATTCAGGTCCAAAGATACTACAGGAAACCCTGGTGGTGTAGTGGGTTAAGTGCTACCACTGCTAACCAAAAGGCAGGCAGTTTTCCACATGTAATGCCGTCAAATTATACTTCAAAATAATAAAACAATTAAAACTGTATCATTTACATGATTTGTTTTATTCAGGTTCAAAGATTGGATACCCTTATTGGAAGACACTTTATTTGAAGACCCCGACATGAACAGCACATCTTCTGAGTTCTGTTCTGACTTCTATCTCCTAGAGAAGGTCAACTGTTCCCTTATTTATGCTCCAGCAAAACTTGATATAAACCTCTAGTAGAGGACACATCAGTTGGATGATGGAAAACTTCAGAAATGGTGACTGATGATGGTTGGACACCATAATGAATGTAAAGACACTGAACTGTACATGCAAAGATAGAAGAAACAGCAAATATTTTGTTATCTACGTATTTGCCACACTAATAAAAAAGAAAATATGAAAGAAAAATACCTGTTAAGTGTTTGTGTCTCTTCTATTAGGTAGTAAGCTCACTAGTGTATTCAGAGCCTTGCACGTAGTAGGTGTATGATAAATGTTTTTTAAAAAGTGACTGTAGCTGACATGTTGGTCCATCAAGGGTCAAATGTCCACACTTACACTCTCATTGCCTTTTAAATCCTCTTAAAATTTGTCTCACAATATAGATATTAAAAGTAAGCTTGAGGTGAAAATAATATATATATGTACACCAGGTTTTTCTGGAAATATCTGCAAACAGCTATCGTGTTTCAACAAATGTAAGGTGCCATTGTTTTATGTTGTTGTGGTTATTTGCTGTTGTGTTGATCCCAACTCGTGGTGACATCACGTATAACAGAACCAGCTATTGCCCAGTTCTGTACCATCCTGGTAAATGTCGCTAGGTTTGAGCCCGTTGTTGCAGCCACCACACCAACCCATCTCATGGAGGGTTTCTCTAGTTTTCACTGACCCTCTACTTTACCAAACACGATGTCTTTTTATAACCCTAATACCTTGCAACATGTTTTCCCCTTTTCAAAATATGTAATTGAGAGCTTCACATAACTGATGGCATAATGATACTCTAAGTAATTTGTGTTTTTTACTGAACCAGCTACTCTGGCCTCTGCACTGGGCTCTTTCCGAAGGGGAGTGGAACCCCCTCAGCTTCTGTGACCTTGGTCTCTCTCCTCTTCTTTGCTCTCCTGAGAAATGACCTTCAGTCTGGAAAACAGCAGTTAGGAAGGCTCCTGGCATTTTGTGTATTCACAACTTTCTGTCATGCTCCTTATCTCAGAGTGGACCTGGCAGACTAGTTTCACTAGCTGAGGAATTTTTGTGTAAGTTTTGTCTTTGCCTGTTACAAACATGCAGATTAGAGTCTGGGTGTCTGACATACATATCTGTAGTTTAATAAAGAGTTTCTTGTGATTATTTTGTGATGTATGCAGTTATCTGTGAACAACATGCTTAATAATGTGAAATATTTCTTGTTGAAGTGATATACAAAGTCTGATGTTAAAATTGTCTTTTGAGACTCCATGGAGAATAGCCTGAGTTGCTGTTGAGTCTCTGGTGGTGTCATACTTCCTAGTAAACCTCCTTCCTCTTTCTAACTTGGATCGTGTTTCACTGGCTCGACTGCCCCAGGGCACGGACCCAAATTAGGTAACATTTTCCTAATAATTGGTCTTTCGTGATGATGACTTGTCCGGGGTAAGCTAGATGAAGTCTTACCATCCTTGCTTCAAAGGAGCATTCTGGCTGTACTTTCTCCAAGACCGATTTGTTCATTTATCTGGCAGTCCACAGTATATTAATATTCTTCACCAACTTCACAATTCAAGTATGTCAGTTCTCCTTTGATTTTCTTTTTTCATTGCCCGGCTTTCACACATAAACACCTTAATGCATACAAGGTGACTGAAAAGACTATGGATTGGGTCAGGTGCATCTTAATTACCAAAGTGACATTTTTGCTTTTCAGCACTTTAAGAGGTCTACAGAAACAATGGTGGTGCAGTGGTTAAGTGCTACAATTGCTAACCAGAAGGTTGGCAGTTCAAATCTGCCAGGCACTCTTTGGAAACTCTATGGGGCAGTTCTATGCTGTTACATAGGGTCACTGTGAGTAGGAATCAATTTGACAGCAGCGGGTTTGATTTTTTGGTTTAAGTTATGTTGCCTGGCACGAGATAAGCAAGCTCCTTGCATGGATCTCAGTAGGCAACATCTCTTCATCTAATTTAGGCAGCTTTCTCTCTTGGGTCCTCAAAGTGTGATCCATGGGCCAGTAGCATCCATGTCACCAAGGGGCTTGTTAGAAATGCAAAATGTTGGATCCATACCAGACTTGGTGAATCAGAATGAACACTTTTACCAAACCTCGGGGAATTCATGTACACATTGCAGTTAGAGATTCATTGCTACTGAGAAACACTGAATGGTAGCTGTGGTATATCGAATTGTGTCCTCCTGAAACTGTATATAACAATTTGGCTGGGCCATGGTTTCCAGTATTTTGTGATTGTCCTTCATTTTGTGATTTTCCTGTACTGTAAATCCTAATTTCTGCTTGTGGTTGATAGACTGGTTTGTGTTAAGGAAGATTAACATAAAGAGGACTGTAACACCCTTCTTAAGGTCACCTTCCTGCTCCAGTACAAGAGGAGTTTCCCTGGAGTGTGGCTTGCACCACCTTTTATCCTATGATAGATGATAGGAAAGGGAAGGAAGCAGAGAATGGGGGACGCTCATCTCATCAAAAAAGAAGCAACAGGAGCCGAGCTCGTCCTTTGGACCTGAGGTTCCTGTGCTGCGATGCTCTCAGACCAAAGAAAGACTGATGCAACCCAAGGACCTTCTGCCAGAGCCAGCAGAGAGTGGGTTCTTCTGGAGCTGGGACCCTGAATTTGGACTTCTAGACCGCTGGACTGTTTGAGAATAAACTTTTCTTTGTTAAAGCCATTCACTTGTGGTATTTCTGTTAGAGCAGAACCAGATGACTAAGACAGTAGCTTTACAAAAAAATACAAAAGTGAGGTCATTTCTCCAGAAATGCACGTATTTGCTTTGCTGATATCAATTTGACACTTCCTGGTGGTATTTGTGACTTTCTACTTCCTCAACAACCTTTTATTGCAATGCTGAATCACGTGCAGTCTTCTGGAATTTATTTTAAACAACAATTGCTTTCAGCAGGTGAAGTACCAGCAGTGCACATAAATCATTTGAAGTGATGACAATACAAAAGCTATAATCAATTTTCACATGTGCTGGCAATCACATCAACGTGATCAGAGCCACCTGACTGTCAGCTATTGTAAGACACTTTCTTGTTTCAGAAATGTCAAGATCTTAAAATCAATGAAATATGGTAGCAAGATTGGTTGCTTCTGGGAAAGGAAACTGATGACTAGAGAAGCACCAGGAGGAGGTATTTTATTGTATGACATTATATCCCTTGAGTTGTGAACGTTGCACATTCGTTATACGTCATTTTTTAAAAAAACAAATTTGGTTGGCTCCATTCATAGAAAATTCTGCTTTGTGATTCCATGACCCAAGTCACCTTGAACTCTTCCGTGGTAGTAGATACTTTAATATAACCTAAGATTGAGTTGTAGAGCTCTAGGCTGCTTACTGAAATGTTGGTGGTTTGAAACCACCAACCACTCTGCAGAAGAAGGATGTGGCAGTCTGCATCTGTAAAGATTTACAGCCTTGGAAACCCTACGGGGACAGTTCCATTCTGTCCTACAGGGTCACTGTAAATTGGAAATAACTTGACAGCAGTGGGTTTGCTCATGGTAGGTTTGTTTGCAGAATAGAGGCAACAGTCTAAGGTGTTTCCCAATGGTAACTGACTCAGTGGCAATGGATTTTTGAAGACTGAGTTGAATTTTCTTTTTAAGGATCCACCACACACCAGTAGTTCATTTACAGCTTATAGTCAAAAATAAGACAGAATGAAAAAACTCTGAAACTTCTAAGTCTTTTCCATAAACACCATTAAATTGCTTATTTCCCTGGTCTACAAGATTTTTTCTTCTTTTTTCATTGTGGAGGGAGGGGCAGGTTTACATTTATCCCTGTTAAATAGCACATGGAATCCCTGGTGGTACAAACAATTAACCATGTGGCTAGTAGCCAAAAGACTGGAGGTTTGAATTCACCCAACGGTGCCTGGAAAGAGAGACTTTGCAATTTATTTCTGATAAATCAGCCGCTGACAACCCTGTGGGGCGCAGTTCTGCTCTGCAACACGTGGGGTCGCCAAACCACGGTGTTGCCGTGAGTTAGAACGATTCCTCCAAAACTGATTTGGTTTGTTGTATGTTTTTTAAAATACACGTTACTAGTATGTCCCCACTGGCCTAAAACTTTGGTTTTCAAGCTTTAGCACGCATCAGAGCTGCTTGGAAGTTTTGTTCAAACACAAAGGTTTTCGGACCTTGCTCCCAGGGTTTGGTTCAGTTAGTCTGGGTTGGGGCCCGAGAATCTGCGTTTCTAACAAGTCTCCAGGTGATGCCAAGAGTGCTAGTCTGGGAAACTTCCTTTGAGAACCATTGGTCTAGCTAACGTACAGGAATTCTTTTTTTTTTTTTTTTTTTTTTTTTACTGTGACTGCAATGGGGCACACAATGTCGATTGTACACAAAGTGTACAGTCCAAGTCAAATTTGCATGCCCGCCTATCTGCAGCTCCTTCTGCTCTTCTTGCCCAGTGACGGACAGCACACTCCACCTTTCTGTTCTATACATGTCATATCCTCTTAACAATTTCCTGCCCTCTCTTTTCTACCCTCTCCTCTCCTTTTTAGTAACGAGGCCAGTGGGACAGTATCCTACACATGCATAGAACCATAAAGTGCACACACCATATGGTCACTTTGTGTCCTGAAGTCCAGTTCATTCCTGTCCAAAGAGTTGACCTCAGTAACGATTTATGATCAGGGACAGCAGCAGGTCTAGGGGCTATGCTCCCAGAGGAACCGCCAGGCTTTTGGACCATCAGCTGTGGTCTTTTAGTGGAGTTCTCGAGGTGTACTGTTCTTTTTCTTGTGTTGCCACTGAAACTTGACATTGTGTGCCCCATTGCGGCTGTCATTGTTGGTGGTCGGGCACTGTCCGGTTCTTCTGGTCACATGTTGATACAGTTACCCATTCACGTGTGTCCTTCTGTCTTCTGGGCTCTTTTCCCCTCATGTCTTTGTTGTCCTTGGTGATCATCTGTTCCAGCTAAGTTGGGACCATTTGGTGTACCTCAGATGGCAGCTTGCTAACTTTTGAGACCCCAGATGCTACTCACCAATATGGAATGCAGAAGACTGTCTTAGCAATGGGCTAGTTATGCCAGTTGGCCTCAGTGACCCCTGAGAGGAATCCTTTTGAATCATGATGCAGTTCTTCAGATATTAGCTGTCTCTCACAGTCTGTTTTCTGTATCTTTATAAAAATCAATGATAAAAAACTGAACATGGGAGACTGAAGACCCAACTTTGCGGCATGAAGCTTTAGGCTGACAAGGAACCATTAATCAGCCCTTGCAGGATACGATGAATTTCCATCAGCAGAAAAGACAATAGCCACACTCCCTCCTGTCCATGGAAGCAACAACAAAAACTTTGTGAAAAACTTGTTGAATTCCAGGCAAGCACAGTATTTACTCTTGGTCATCCCTTTGAAGGTTATGGTCAATTTCCCTGTTTTCTTTATCTACCCCATTTGGGGTGGGCAAGAGGGCTTTCAAGTGCCCAAGTTTGAGTTAGTCATACCCTTAAACATTATCGGTCACTGAAAGACCCTGCCTTGTTTTACCTGATTAATTATTTCCTGTATTGGTAAGGCTAGGCAAAGATTATGTTGCAGGAACAAAGATACCCGAGCCCCAGTATCTTGAAACAACAGAAGTTTAATTCTCAACATGTCCAATGCAAAGACATGGATATCTGGGGAAGGACATCATGTTTGGCAGAGAGAGGATCAACAGAAAAGAGGGAGACACTCAATGATATGGACTGACACAGTGGCTGCAACAGTGGCTCAAATATAGCAACGTTGGTGAGGATGATGTGGGACACTGCAATGTTTCATTCTCTTATACATAAGGTTGCTATGAACGGGGGTGGTGTGGCAGAGTAGAAGTGTGCTTCCATAGGGTTTTCTTATTTATTTATTTAATATTTATTTATTTAATATGACTGAGTGAAAATGTACATTCCCATATAAATTTACATGCCCACCTATATGCAGCTTCCACTGCTCTCCCTGCCCGGTGGCAGCATACTATTCCTCTCTGCTCCATACATCTCTCATCCTCCCAACAATCTCCTTTCTCCTCCTCTCCACCCACTTTCCTTCCTCCAGCTGGAGGTCAGCAGGATGATATCCTATAGATGCATAGTACCACAAAGTGCTTCCAATACATGGTCACTCTGCACTGCTGAGTCCAATCCATTCTGAAGAGTGGACCTTCATTATGATTTATGGGCAAGGGCAGCATCAGGGTCCGGGGCCATGCTCCCAGGGGAACCCCGAAACCGCTGGACCATCAATTGTGGTCTTTTAGTGGAGATCACAGGATGCATCCCTTTTTATTCTTGTGTTGCCAGTGAGACTCAACTTAGTGAGCTCCATCACAGCTATCACTGGTGGTGGCTGGGCACCATCCAGTTCTTCCGGTCCTGAGTCGATGTAGGCACCCAGTCATATGGGTCTCTCTGTCTTCTGGGTTGTCTTTACACCATGTCACTTTGGTCCTTGGTGAGCATCCATTCCTGCTGAGTTGGGACCATTTGCTGTGTCCATAGGGTTTTCAGTGGGTACAATCTTTCAGAAATTAGGTCTCCAGGCCTTTCTTTCTAGGTGCTTCTGGGTGGATTTGAGCTGCCAACTTACACTTAACTGTACTACCCAGGGACTCCAGAATATAGGCTTATAAATTTTCTTCTTAATTTGTGCTTTCAGGATGATCATCTGTGGTACACAGCCTCCCACCAGAAATTAAATGCTCTGGCTTGGAAGTGACATATATTACTTTTAGCCACGACTCTTTGGACAGAACTAATCACATGACCTGACCCAACTACAGGGCGGAGGCAGACTGTGAAGGGTAAACCTCCTAAGTGCATGGAGGGAAAGCAGAATAGCTGTGGATGAGTCTTAGAAGACTCCATGAAATTTATTTCCTTTCACCACTCCCATGCCTCTTCTTCAACTCCATCAATAACCATTCTTATGTGTTAGAATCTGATGTATTAGATGTGTATCCTTTTACCTGCATATGTTATCACAAAACACAGTGGTTTCACTCAGGGGATGTGGGGAGTGCAGACTGCACCAGGTGATATTGTTAGAGTGGGTAACACCAAAATGACTTCTATAAAACTTTCTGCAGAAATGTATTGTTCTTTATAAAAATGTCCCTGTAGTTAGTGATCACAACAAATTTTTCTTTTTTTTTTTTTTTGTAAACCCAGCTTACAGGTATCATTGTGCCTACAAGGCTAAAATCCTATGTTAATTTTCTTTTTGAACCTTCTAATACTCTCCAGTCAGAGCTGTCATTATTGCTGAATTACAATGGTGCTTTAAAACAGATGGTTTTGGTCTTAAAAGCTAATAAGCTGCCATCTGAAATACAACAAATGATCCCAGCTCAGCAGGAACAGATGATTACCAAGGACCAAAATGATATGGGGGGAAGAGAACCCAGAAGACAGAAAGACCCATGTGTAAGGGTGACTACATTAACAAGTGACTAGAAGAAAAAGATGGTGCCCTGACATCACCAGTGACAGCTGTGATGGAGCTCACAAAGTTGAATCCCAGTGGCAACACGAGAATAAAAAGGGGTGCACCCTGAGATTTCCACTGAAAGACCACAACTGATGGTCCAAAGGCCTCAGGGTTCCCCTGGGAGCATGGCCCCTAGACCTGATGCTGCCCCTGTTCATGAGTCATTACTGAGGTCAACTCCTCGAACAGGAATGGATTGCATTCGGCGGCACAGAGTGACCATGTCACGTGTGCACTTTATGGTTCTATGCATCCATAGGGTGTTGTCCTGCTAGCCTCTTACTAGAGGGGAGTGGAGAGCGTGGAGAAGAAGGATCAGGATATGATACTTACAGAACAGAAAAGAGGAGTGTGCTGTCACCGGGCAAAGAGAGTAGTAGTTGCTGCACATAGGTGGTCATGCAAATTTAAAGTAGATTACACAGTTTCACTCAATCGCAATAAATAAATTAAAAAAAAAAAGTCGCACGGTTTTGTCCTTGCATTCTGTAAGCACGCGATGTTGTTTTTGAAACTGCCAGTGTTTTCATATTGCTGATTTTTGTCAAACTTTTTGGTGTTTTAGCTACAATATTGTGATAGCTGGCATGGGAAGGTGACAGTGTGAGTTATTGCACTGCATAGTACCAACCCTGGTAATGTCACTGAAAATATGTATTGTTGTTTTATGAGCATGTATTTTTAATTTACATAGACGCCATTGTGCTGCAGGCCTCATTTTAGGTCTTACTCTTTTCTCTCACGGTACGGTGTTGTTAATATATATCCATTTTGTTAAATGTGCATCTAATTCACTACTGTTGCTTATACCACATTTTCTTTTTTAATTTTTATGTATTTAGAGTTTTCTTTAAAAAAATTATCTTTTCTACATTAGGTGAGAGTTTACAGAGCAAGCTAGTTTACCATTTAACAGCTTTTAGGCAAACTGTCCCGTGGCGTTGGTTTCATTTCCCACAATGCACCAGCACTTTGTTCATTCCTGTTCTAGTTTTCACATGTACCACATTTTACTCATCTCCTTCCCCGGTCACGGGCAACCTACAATGCCTCCAACTCTGCTATTAAGAGGCTGTCAGAACATCCTTCTATGGAATTATCGAAGAATTCCACTGGGAGATTTACCTAAGGACAGAATTACTGGATGATAGAGTATGTACATAATTTGACTAAGTAGTCCCAAATTGGAAATCCTGGTGACACAGTGGTTAAGTGCTATATCGACTAACCAAAAGGTCAGCAGTTCAAATCCAGCAGGCTTCCCTTGAAAACTATGAGGCAGTTGTCCTCTGACCAAAGGGGTTGCTGAGTCAGAATTTACTTGACAGTGTTGGCATAATACCAGATTGATGTCTTCTCATCTTCCCTACCCACAGTAAATGACATTTTCCCAACTTTGACATTATCCAACTCTAATTTTTGCGACATTTTCCAACCTTTGACATTATCCAACTCTCTAACTTTTGCCTAAATATTTGTTAGCCCTTTGGGTTTCAATTGCTGAAAATTACCCTTTTTTGCCTATTTTCCTTTCAGGTTCCTATGAGGTATTTTTGTCTGATTAGATGAATTTTATATATATAAAACTAACCTTGTTGGATTTTTACATTGCATATGAAATTTTCCAGTCCATATGTTAACTTTCCTTATGTTGGCTCACACCAGATCAAAATCTTTAATTTTATATTATCAGATCAATCATCTCTCCCTCTATGAATATTCTTTCAGTATTTTGCTTAAAAAAACTCTCCTGCTTCCCTGCATTCTCCTGTTTGATCATATACATAATTTATCACTTTCCATTCACATTTAGATCTCAGATCCGTTGGATCTCCAACATTGTGTACAGTATTAGGAAGAAATGCAATTTTATTTTTCTGTCTGTAGTTGGTTTTCCCAATATATAATCTTGTAGCATTCTCATATATTTATTTTTGTATTTTAGTACTCTCTCTAAGTGTATTTTCAAAACAGATCTTTGTGTGACAAAACTTCTGAGGCCCTGTATACCCGAGAATATATCTGTTATATACTCACAGTTGAAAAAATAGACTTGATGTGCCTTACAGATAAAATACTTGTTAGATAAGCTTCACTTAGACATGAGTTACACTGCTGTTGGCTGTGAGTTCAGTGTTAGCAGAATTGGTAATATACATTAAATAAGTCATCTTTAAACAAAAACATGCATAAGATAGGGCCACATCTTGATTACACTTAATTGTGTTTCCCATAGGAGCAATAATTCACTATTCACTAATTCAGTAGTTGTAGAAACTTTACGGGACAGTACTGTAAATAACAGGCATTGACTGTACTCTGTAGGTGTTTGGTATTTTCAGCCATAATCTGTGTCCCCTTGGAAGTATCCATTACGCTGCCTATTGGGGATGCTCATGCCCTCGTGCACCCTCAGGCATCCTTAAGAAGAGTGGCATGAATGAAGCCAGGTTTCAAGTCATAGGCGCCTTTCAACCCTTACTGCTTATTCCCCTCTGTTTGTTGGGCTACCAAGCAATGTCTCAGGGATTCACCTTTGAACATTTTGAAAGAGGCAGTGCTGCGAGGAGGATATTTCTCTGGTGGGAATCTACCAGCCCTGGATAGGAAGGGAGTATCTGAGACCGGTGGGTCATCCTGTATCTGTTGTCACCAGTTCTCATGACATCAGAGCTTGGGCTGCCCTGATATTACTCCGCTGTTTTAGTCAGCTAGTGCTGCTCTAACACCCTTTGGTGCCCCTAAAATCACATCTGTGAAATATGCAACACTTTCATGCCATCATAGCAAAAGTTAGGGCAAAAATATGTTCATCCCACGTGATATGAAAAGTCTTAAATCACCTCTATGTCCAAAATACAAAAATTTCCTATATCTGTGAAATCAAGAATACAAGTTATCTGCCTCCAAAGTACAATGGCAGAACATGCAGGTACAAGGTAGACAATTCCATTACAAATCAGAGAGATTGTAGGGAAAGAAGGTGTTAATAGGCAACAAACAAATCAGTGAAACACATTACAACGGCCCTCAAAGCTTTGAAAATAATCCTCTGTTCTGTGAGACAATTTACATATTAGCCTTACCCTCCAGACTCTAGGTATTGGCTACACTCTTTGGACTCTGAGTGGGACCCTTGGCCCTGTGCTACAACTCTACCTTCTAGGCCCCTTTGGACAGTAACTCTGCCCTCTCAGCTTTAGGTACACCATAAACTCAACTGAATGGCAATTCCACCCTTAGAAACACAGAAAGCCATGACTCCACCCTTTAGAAACCCTGAGTTCATGGCCATACCTTTTGAGATTGAGGCAGCTCAGCTTCTCACACTTTTTGTCTCTTCTGCTTCTTCTTCCTATGGGCCTCATAGCCTAGACTTCAGGCCCACATCTGCCCCACAGGGGTAAGTGTTCCAAAGCTCTGTTTCTCCACTGATTCAAGTTCATGGAGGCGCCCCACTCTGCCAGGAAACCTCTGAGCACAGGCACTCAGCTCTCTCGCTCTGTACGTCAACTCCAGTTCTGTCTTGTGCTGGTCTAGTTCTGCTACTGCCGATCCACTGTTGTTGCTGCTAGTCCTCTGCTGCTCGTTTCTCACCATCTGTACCTCCTTTGGTGTTCTCCATTCCTTCTGACTGCTGTATCCATTCACAGTTTCAAAACCGTTCCACATTTTAGGTATTTGCTAGAGCAGCACCCTGCTCTCTCGGTACTAAATTCTGTTTTAGTCGGGTAGTGCTGCTCTAACAGAAATACCACAAAGCGAATGGCTTTAACAAAGAAAAGTTTATTCTTACATAGTCTGGTGGGCTATAAGTCTGAAATCAGAGTGTCTGCTCAAGGGGAAAGACTTTCCCCCTTTGCTGGCTCTGGAGGAAGATTCTAGTGTTGCATCAGTCTTTGGTCAGTGAGCATCTTGGCACAGGAACCTCAGGTCTGAAGGATGTGCTTTACTGCTGGTACTGCTTTCTTGATGGTGTGAGGTTCCTAATTCTCTGCTTGCTTCCCTCTCTTTTTACCTCCCATAGGATGAAAGGATGAAAGGTGGTACAAGCCACTCTCCAGGGAAACTCCCTCAGCAAGGATGTTGCAGTCCCACCCTAATCCTCTTTTAATATAATCATCCTATTATTAGCCATAGGTGGAGATTAGGGTGTATAGCATAGAAAAATCACAAAATATTGGGAATGATGGCCAAGCCAAATGGATACACACATTTTTTAGGGATTGCATTTCAATCCATGATACCCACCAACAGCTAAAACCTGAGTTACTGCTCCCAAATTCTGTCTCAGAGTCAGGGGGCAGCAAAGACTGTCCCAGTCAATGTGGAGGAGACGCAAGAGAAGGACGTAAGAGATCTCTTCTAGTCATCCTCCTGCTGAAGTAGAGAACCATACTACCACCCCCTGGGGCAGATAATCCCCTCTACTTTTAAACTACTGTCGTACACACATCAATTCACAGCAGTGTTTGGTCTCCTTGGCTCCTCAGATCCAAATTTCTGTTGGTCTCTGTAGTTTCTACAGAATTGACTTGTGGACAGGAACTTGTAGCCCATGATAGATTCTATCCTATGAGGGACCAGAAGTGCCTCTACTACCAATTCTTCCCTCAGAGTGACTATAAAATAATGGGAGATTAGATCAGGGTCACAAACTCAACTGCCTGCTGGAGTTAGATGTGTTACAACAATGAATGAAGCTGGCCAGTTGTGAGGTGAGAGGGAATGACAAGGCCTGTGGTAAATGGGAGTGTGTGTACACATTTGCAAATGGGGAACAAGCAGATTCCAAGAGTGTGCATTCTTGGAATCATTTTGTTACTCTTTTGGAAAACCTGAACATCTGCCCAATTCCGGTGGGGCCTTAAAACTTAGTAAAAGTAGCCTTTGTTGAACTTAGTGTTTTTTGAAATGAGCCTCATCACATTCTATGCTTTATTTTTCCCAGCACACTTTTCTTCTAGCACTCTGTCATTTGTGTGTGTTAAAACACACATACCATCAAATTAGTCATCTTAACCATTATAAAGTATACATTTCAATGGCATTTAGTACGTTTGTGATGTTGTACAATCATCAGTGCTACTCTAGTTCTAGAATATTTTTTTCATACTCTATCATTTCTGAAATGCTTGCCTTAACTTTCAGCTTCCAGTCATTTTTATTCCTCCTCATACTCCTCTCCTCAACTTACATCCAGGCAGTGGTGGAATCCCATCGTAGTTGTATGATGTTAGGCAAACAACCCAGGTTCTCTGCACCTCAGTGTTCCTATCTGTACAGTGGAGGATTTTAAATGAGTGGTTATCAAGCTTCCTCCTGGGGCTAAATTTGACAGTTGGATAAAACTATAGTCCCCTTATTCCAGAAAAATTATCATATGGCTTGTACCGGCTCACATTGTTTTGTCTGACTAGATCAATATTTCCTTTCATTTGGCGAACTTCCTCATTTCAATTTTTTTTGGCTCTGGATGGGCTACTGATAAAAATACTCCACCCCACCCTGCTTGGAAGAGTGGATACTTGGCCACCTTCCCAATTCAAGTCTTTCTCTGTCCTTTGTTTTCTTTTAAATGGAACTAGAGAGGAAGAATTCTTTTCCTCTTTGGTAGAGGGCCACCAAGATGTGAGTCCAGCTATGCCTGTGGCCATACTTCCTGCTGGGCAGAGAAAGCCCCCTCTGTGAGAGGGAAGGAAGGCTGTGGGAGGAGAGAGAAGACTAGAGATTATAGAGTGGACTGGGAATCTCTTAGTTACCTTGTACTACTT
Source organism: Heterohyrax brucei (assembly GCA_028571685.1). NCBI lineage: Eukaryota > Metazoa > Chordata > Mammalia > Hyracoidea > Procaviidae > Heterohyrax > Heterohyrax brucei. The sequence continues at coordinate 42,837,654 of CM053148.1, read as the reverse complement.
AACAAAAATTCTATGAGTAGGTGTCTTTAAAGAACAAACGTTTATTGTTTTACAGTTCTGAAGGCTAAAAGTCCCAATTAGAGTCCTAGCCTTGTTGATTCCTCTGTGAGTCTCTTGCTTTGTTTCTGGTGTCTGCCAATGATCCTTGGCATCTGTTTTCCCCTTGTGTGTGTCTTTGTGTCCATCCATTTTGGTCTTTTTATAATTCAAAAGTGATTAGGTTTAGGACCCACTGGGTCCTATACTGGTATAGCCTTATTAACATAACCAAAGAAAATTTTAATTAAAAAAAAATCACATCCACAGGTACAAGGACCAGGAAGGAATTGAACACATATTTTGAGGAGTGTGGTATACAATTCAATCCACAACAGAGGGGTTCTTCTGGCATTTTAGCCCTGATTCCAGCTATCCCAGAAGTAAGCTCATTCCTAGTCTTTCTGTTCTTTGGTTCAGTGAAAAAGTAAGTTTTGTTTTTTTGGTTTATGTGAGTCTGTGTTGATAAACATTTGCAGAAGAATGATTCCAAATCAGTCTATGCACTATCTCACCATACTTTTATCCTTGACCCGTACTTACATTTTAGCACTCATCTCATACCTTGTCTTCATTGTCCTCAGAAGAGGCTAGGCTTTTTTAACACAACTTTTAAACGGCTTACAATGTTCCTTACTCAGGTGTGTAACAGAATTAACAGAATTTTAGTTATTTTCCCACATGTACTTATGGTATCACCCTTTCCCTTATAATAGTACAAGTTTTTGGAGGACTTTTAAAAATTTTCTGAAAAGGACATAATAGGGTCTAGAAAAATGCTAGTAATCGTGATGGCAATAAGCTTTTCATGAGAGCTGTACATTAACTCATGCCTTTGACATTTTTATTTATTTATTATTATGATTGAATGAAAATGTACATTCCCATATAAATTCGCATGCTCACCTATATGCAGCTCCCACTGCTCTCCCTGCCCAGTGACAGCACACCCCTCCTCTCTGCTCCATACATATCGTATCCTCCCAACAGTCTTTGACATTCTTAACTACTCCGTAAATGCTGGTGACGCCATCAGACAGCATCAGATGACAAGGCAACACGGCTGCAGAGATCCTTCTACCAGGAGTTCTGGAGTCCAGTCTCAAAGCTGAGAGCCCATGTGACTTGCTCACATGCCTTGTGTAGAATTTTAAAACTACTCTGGCTAAGGCCAATAGCAGCTTCTGGAACTTCCCCAGTGAATGGAATACCAGACAGTTGGAAGCCTAAACACAGTGTGAGAGCCACAGTGTGTTTTTAGCATAAGGGCCAGAGTGGCCTGGGCTGCTTATGGGTACTCATGCTAAGATCTCAAGAGGCTTCTGGAATTGTAGGCATACAAATGACACACAACACACAACATACAGCACACAATGCACACACACACAAGAACCTTGTCAGCAGGCCACACAAATGAGATGCTTTATATATTTATGTGATGACAATTTTTCTAAAGCATTTTCTCAAGCACTTGACATTAAAAGCACATTTACTATCGTGAGTATGTAGGGAGCAGAAGGCGGATGTGTGGGTGTGTGATATGATCAGTGAAGTGTCTGGGTTTTCCAAAGAGTCCTACATATTTAGAAAGCAGTATAGAGCCTGGGGGGCTCTGATGTGAGAAACTTTCTGAGCCAAATCCTGCACCTTAGGAAGAGCTGCAGAGTTAGATGAAGGTGTCAGCCTTGACTGCACTGTCATCGCCTGGGGAGTTTTAAAATCTGGATGCCAAGGCTGCATTCAGACCAATTAAACCAGAGTTTCTGGAGGTGGACCAGCCTCAGCGTACTTTATGGCTTCCTTGATTCCAGCCCAGTCAAAGAATCATAGAGGGGTTTAAGGGAAGATTGGATGCAGTGAGTCTAGATAAACACTAGAGGGTACTGCAGAGCAGGCAATCTCGAGGTTGGGCGTCACACATTTTCTCATCACATCTCAAAGGACAAAGTTCCAGGCCTCTTACTGCAGAGACCAGGACACATGGCCAATGGTGACTAACTGAGGACAAAACAGTGCCACCCAATCTTCTGCTGTGCTCATATCACATCTTAGGCTTCCAGGAAAAACCAGGAAATTCTGACTTGGTGGTTAAGCTTCTTCAGCTGAAAGGATGGTTCTTAGCTTCATTCCAATCCTAAATTGGACTTCTTTGTCCTGGCCAAGTTCTGGTGCCTCAGAGACAAATCTGCGTTCCTTCTTACAAAAACGTAGGCCCTGAGGGCAGGTCTGCCTGGCAGTGAGGGATTAGGTATGGGTGGGCAAGGCAGGCATACCTATTACAATAGGCTTGTTGTCCTCTCTGCAGGCAGCAGTAGGACACTCTCCTTCAGGACAGGGGCAGCCTCAGTTTTTCCAGGTGAGTGGGTGTCCAGGAGGTGCCCATTGAGTTGCCTCCAAGAGAATGAGTCATTTACCCTGAAAATGGCAACAGAACTTATTTGCCAAGACCACAGACACATTTTACCCAGGGGCTGGGTGTCTTTTTCCACTGCTGCCCCAGAGCTGTCACTGGCAAGAGGACAGTCTACAGAAACAGAAACAAATTCCTTGCCCCTTTAAAAGCCTTTGGTGTAACAGGCCATGTTCCAGGAAAGCTAACACACTATGTTTGTTTACAAAACCATTCATCCCCAAATGGGCCTTGTCGCTAAAGATGATTTTTTGGCCCAAAGCAGGGTCAACTTCCAAAGGCTTCAGAGCCCAGTCAACAAATGTATGGCACAATCTATCATCACTGGACTTCAGTTCTTGAGTTAAAACAATTTTGTAAAGGTACAGCTTCAAGTCCAGGTGCAAAATCCACCAAATTGTGGCCAGTGAAAGGCCCAGTTCTTGTGCTCGGCGAGAAATTGATTAGGATGGCTTCTCCCCCATAGACTATAATGATGGCAATGTTTTCATTGGTACGTGTGGTTTGTTGATGGACTGGTGTTGTCTGATTGGCAGTTGTCTCAAATTTTTTGCTTAAATGTTGAATTGTTGTCTCCGTGGGATGATCATGCACATTGTAAATTTCATGTAACAGCACAGAATGTTTGATGAATGAAACATCCATTTTGATAATAAACTTTAATAATTTCTATACATTGTGTCATATGTGACTTTTCATGGCTATTTGTCAAGACTGATAATAATAATAAAAATAAACATAATAAATATGTCCACTATAGCATCACAAATACAGCTGCTGTGAGCTGTCAAAAATAGGACTTCCTTACTGGAACACCCTTTAGATTGGATCAAAACAGCTGTCAGAAGAGACTCCAAAACCTACTCTTGAAAGAGAGTATTTAAAGTGAAATGAAGAAATGATGAAATAAAAAAGCTGAACAGAAGAGGTCAAAGAGTAACCTGGAAAGACAAAGTAAATTGTAGCAAAATGTGCAAAGACCTCGAGTTAGAAAACCAAAAAGGGAGAACACACTTGGCATTTGCCAAGCTGAAAGAACTAAAGAAAAAATATCAAGACTTGAGTTACAGTATTGAAGGATTCTAAGGGGAAAATAGTAAAGGACACAGGAAGCATCAAAATAAGATGGAAAGAACATGTAGAGTCACTGTACTAAAAGAAATTGGTCAGTGTTCATTCATTTCAGGAACTAACACATGATCAAAAACTGATATTGAGGAAAGAAGTCCAATCTGCACTGATGGCACTAGCACAAAACAAGGCTCTATGAATTGATATTCAGTTATGTCAATGCCATTTGTTAAAGTGACTGTACTTTCCCCAGTTAATGTACTTTGGGCCTTTGTCAAATATCAGCCGCACGTAGGTGGCTGATTTTATGTGTGGATTTTTGATTTTATTCTATTGGCTTATGTATCTGTTGTTACACCAGTACCAGGCTATTTTGACTACTGTGGCGGTGTAATAGGTTTTAAAGTCAGGTAGTATGAGGCCTCTCACTTTGTTCTTCTTCAGTAATGCTTTTACTTATTTGGGGCTTCTTCCTTTTCCAGGTGAAGTTGGTGATTTGTTTCTCAGTTTAGTTGCAGAACGTTTGTTGGAATTTGGATCAGGATTGCATTGTATCTACAGATCACTTTCAGATGGAATAGACTCAACATTTTCTCGATATACTGAGTCTTCCTGTCAATGAGCAAGGTAGGTTTTGCCGCTTGTGTAGGTCTCTTTTGGTTTTTTACTGTAGTGTCTTGTAGTTTTCTTGTATAGGTCTTTTACATCTCTGGTTAGATTTATTCCTAAGTGTTTTACCTTCTTGGTGATGATTCAGTGATTTTGATGTTCCCTTTGTTTGTGTAAAGGAATCTCACGGATTTTTGTATATTTATCTTGTATCTTGATACTTTGTTGTACTCTTCTATTAGTTCCAGTAGTTTTTTGTGGATTCTTTAGGGTTTTGTGTTTATAACATCACATCATCTGCAAATAGGGATACTTTTTCTTCTTCCTTGCCGATTTGGATGCCTTTTATTTCTTTTTCTACCTGGATTGTTCTGAGTAGAACTTCCAGCATCATGTTGAATAAAAGTGGTAACAAAGAGCATCATTCTGTGGTTCCCATTCTCAAGGGAAATGCTTTTAGAGTCTCTCAATTTAAGACGATATTAGCTGTTGGCTTTGTTTATAAATACCCTTTATTATGTTGAATAAAAGTGATAACAAAGGGCATCCTTCTGCGGTTACCATTCTCAAGGGAAATGCTTTTAGAGTCACTCAACTTAAGATGATGTTAGCTATTAGCTTTGTTTATAAATGCCCTTTATTATGTTAAAGAATTGTCCTTTTTATTCCTATTTTGCTCAGTTTTTTTTTTTTTTTTAACCTGAATGAGTGTTGGATTTGGTCAAGTGTCTTTTCTTCATCAATTGATAAAATCAAGTGGTTCTTATCTTTTGTTTTACTTATGTGGTTGATTACATTGATTGTTTTTCTAATATTGAACCACTTCTGCACACCTGTTATTGAACTACTCCTGCACACCTGGTATTGAACCACTCCTGCACACCTGGTATGAATCCTACTTGGTCAATTATTTTATGATATATGGTTGAATTCTATTGGTTAGAATTTTGTTGAGGACTTTTGCATCTAAGTTTATGAAAGATGTTGGTCTGTAAGTTTCCTTTTTTTGTGATGCCTACCTGGTTTTGGTATTAGAGTTATGCTGGCTTCACAGAATGACTTTGAGAGTATTCCATCCTTTTCTGTGTTCTGAAATACTTTTAGTAATAGTGGTGATAACCCTTCTCTGAAAGTTTGGTAGAATTTTCCAGTCAAGTCATCATGTCCAGGGCTTTTTTAGGTTGGGATTTCTTTTTGATTACCTTTTCAATCTCTTCTTCTGTATGGATTTACTTAATTGTTCTACCACTGTTTATGTTAGTTTAGGCAGGTATTGTTTTTCTAGGACTGTTTGTCTATTTCCTCTGGGTTTTCAAATTGTTAGAGTACATTTTTTTTTATTATGATTGAATGAAAATGTACATTCCCACATAAATTTGCATGCCCACCCATATGCAGCTCCCACTGTTCTCCCTGTCCAGTGACAGCACACTCTTCCTCTCTGCTCCATACATGTCTTATCCTCCCAACAGTCTCCTATCCCCTCCTCTCCATCCTCTCCCCCACCTCCAGTAAGAGGTCAGCAGGACAACATCCTATAGATGCATAGAACCATTAAGTGCACACATGATATGGTCACTCTGTATCGCCAAGTCCAATCCATTCCTGTGCGAAGAGTGGACCTCCATTATGATTTATGGACAGCAGCAGCATTACGGACAGGAGCCATGCTTCCAGGTGAACTCTGAGGCCCCTGGACCATCAGCTGCAGTCTTTTAGTGGAAATTTCATGGTGCATCCCTTTTTATTCTTGTGTTGCCAGTGAGACTCAGCTTTGTGAGCTGCATCACGGCTATCACTGCCTGGTTCTTCCAGTCACATGTTGATGTAGTCACCCACTCATGTAGGTCTCTCTATCTTCTGGGTTCTCTTTCCCCCATGTCTTTTTGGTCTTTGGTAATCATCCGTTCCTGCTAAGTTGCGACCATTTGCTGTACCCTCAGATGGCAGCTTGGCAGCTTTTACAACCCCAGACGCCACTCACCAATGTGGAGCACAGAAGGTACAGTACAATTTTTTAGAGTGCTCTGTTTTTGTTTTGTTTTGTTTTTTAATTTCAGTTGGTTATGTTGTGATGCCACCCATCTCATTTCTTATTTGAGCAATTTGCTTCCTCTCCAGTTTTTCTTTTGTTAGTTTGGTCAATGATTTATCAATTTTGTTGCTCTTTTCAAAGAACCTGCTTTTGGTCCTGTTAACTTTTCAATTGTTTTTCTATTCTTTAATTCATTTAGTTCTGCTCTAACTTTTATTATTTGCTTTCTTCTGTGCCCGAGGGGCTCTTTTGCTGCTCTCGATTTGTTTGATTTGTAGGGTTAATGCTTTGATTTGGGCCCTTTCTTCTTTTTGAATGTGATTCTTGAACTTCTTTTGTTTACTTTATTTGTAAGTAGTTTATTCTTTTTCATGCTATTGTAAATGGAATTGTTTTCTTAATTATATTTTTGGGTTGTTTATTTCTAGCAAATAGAAATACAAATTCAGTTTTTTGTGTTGGTCTTATATCCTACAATCTTGCCAAACATGTTTGTTTTTTTAGTTTCTTTAGAACTGACTGAATGGCACACTTAAGATCTGAGCATTTTGCCATATGTAAATTATGTTTCAGTTAAAAAAAGTTAAATTAATGGCTTGCTTCATATAGGGAGTATGATTTTTTTCATACAACTTTTTTTTTTTTCCTAGGGTCTTTGATTGTCCCACTTTTTTATTGGTGGAAGACAAAGATCATTCTCTTTCATGAGTGTTATCTGTTGACTGGAATTCACTTTCTTCTTGAAGATATTCCTCATGTAACTCCCTAACTTCCAACTGGAACTGAACCACTGACTTTCCAGGATGGTTTGACTGTTACTGGGAGTCCAGAAATAAACTATCATATTTATTGTCAATTGATTTCGCTGTTGCTGTTGTAAAAATCAAATACTTTTTGACCAGTGGCAAGATAATTGAATGAGAAATTTTCCTTTTCATTTTGTTAGAGTATATCCTTGATTTTTTTCCCCAGAAAAGGTGCATGGAGGTTAATATTCTGAGTCCTCATACATCTGAAAAATTTTAGATTTGATCTTTTAGCTGTGCATACAAGTATATGATCAAAACAACTCTCCTTAAAGATTTAGATGGCATTATTCCAGTATCTTCTGGAATCCATAACTGTTGTTAAAAAATGTTGTGTCAGTTTCATATTTGTTCTTTTGCAAATAACATGCATTTTATTCTCCAACAACTTTTGTTGCTGTTGTTAGGTGCCATGGAGTCAATTTCTAACACATAGCAACCCCTTGTGACAGAGTACAACTGCTCTATAGGGTTTTCTTGGCTGTAGTCTTTACAGGAGCAGATCACCAGGACTTTGTCTGGCTGAGCTGCTGGGTGGGTTTACACAGTTAACCTTTCAGTTAGCAGCTGAGTGCTTTGTAATTACCCATTCCAGGGCTCCTTTTAGCATTTCTTTCTTTCTTTTTTTGCCATTATCCTTAGAGTACTGTAAAATCATTAGGCTGTGTCTAGTTTGGGGGACTTTGTTTATCATGCTTGCTACTTGAGCCCTTTCGGTCTGAAGATTACTGCCCTTCTTCTATTTAAGGATGTTTTCTTCTGCTATTTATCCCTTCTTCCTCCTTTCCTCCTTCCCTTCCTCCCTCCTTCCTTCCCTGCTTCCCTCCTTCTTTCCCTTCCTCCCTCACTCCCTCCCTCCCCTCTCACTTCCTCCCTCCCATTTATCTGGAACTTCCAGATAGACTGAGTCTGATCCTTCTGTCCCTCATTTTGTCTCTGTTTTTTGACACCTCTTTATCTGATAGCTCTTTAAAGTCTAGGATCTTCCCAACAGCTGGTCAGACTTCTCAGTCAGCATGCCCTTTCAGGAAGATCATATCCATGCTTACAGCTTCACCTCTCTCCTGTATTATGAGTCCTGCCCCAACCGTAGCACCTTTCTCCACAACTCTGAAGAGCTTCAGACTCAGATTTGCTTGTACCTTCTCAGCTTGTCCACGTGTTTTAGACTCAGCATGTCTCAAACAAAAATAGCTTTCTTTCCACAACTTCACTAGCTGTCTCCCCACCCTATGTCCCCTGCCTCAGTAAATGACTTTAGTACGTAACTAGCCATGCAATAGCAAATCTCTAGTTCCACTGCACTTCTGAAGTGTCTCTGGTACCTGTGTTTGCACCTGCCTTTGCATGCATGGTGTCTGGCTTGGTTCTTGCCCCTATTTTTCATAATTACCTCTCAATGTATTCTGTGATACCACTGTGATTCTCTGTCCACATATTTATTGAAATGAGAGAAAAGGTGGTATCTTAGTTTCCTAGTGCTGCTGTAACAGAAATCCCACAAGTGGTTAGCTCTAAAGAACAGAAATTTATTTTCCCATAGTTTTGGAGGCTAAAGTCCAGATCAGGGTCCTGGCCGTGTTAATTCCTTCTTTGTTGGTGGCCCCATACCTTCCTTGGTTCTTGGTGATCCTTACATGGTATCTGTCTTTCCCAGCATTTGCATACTTCTCTGCATCTATACTGCTCCTTATGTGACTGAGACATGAATAGGTTTATGATCCACCCAACATTGCTATTGATTGGTTGATTACATTACACTAGATCACCTTCACAGGTATAGGGGTTAGGATTCCAACACATATTTTGGGGTGACACAATTTAAACCATAACAGGTGGAAAAGAAGAAGTGAGGTAGAGAAGGGAGGAAAAATAGAAGAATAGAGATGCAAGGGATAGGTCCTTCCTGAGAGTGGAAACATTGGCAGTCTTTGATCATTAACTTGTGTTTATATTGATGAAAACAAGATTAAGTCCCTTTTAAGGATGACCTGCAAGAGGAAATGAAGTCAGCAAAGGACCACTCCCATGTTGAGAGGTGTGAATGGAAAGAGGACGAAGAGGGCAAGGCAGAGAACAGAGGAGGCAGAGAATTCCCACCTTACTCCGTGTAGGGCTTTTTGGTACTAGGGAAGGGGAGCCCCTCCTACAGTCTCTTAGATTCCTCCCCCCCACACATCCTCACACACACACTCTCACACATTGTGCGTAGTATCTGCCCAGACCAGGAGCCTCAGTTCCTGAAGCCCCACAAACAGTGAGGTCAAGTCAGCTGTGAGATACAATAAAACCTAGATTTGTAGCTAAGGCGGGAAACAGAAAAAACAGATGTTGAATTTGATATGGGTTCTGTGTTGTTTCTATTTCAGTGCATCAGGGAATCACGGGAGTGGCAATGGCAGTGCCTTCACACGACTCATCATTTTGGATAAGAGTTGGACTGTTTCCTGAGGTTTAACTACTGCTAATTTAAAAGTTGGTTAGAATTAGTTTTAGATGTAAGTCCTGATTCTTTCCTGTGACCAGTGTTTTTCAACGAGGGGCTGAATAATGGTGAAATAGCGATTGAGAGGTTATTTCCAGTATTCAAATTTCAACAGAGATAGGCAGGGCAGGCAAGTGGGCAAGTCACAGTACCATCTTGGGATAACACAGTGTAGTAATCAGCTTTCACTAGATCGTGATGCAATAACAAACACCCCTCAAATCTCAGTGGCCTGCCCATATTTGCTCGTTTCTTACACACACTGTATGTTGTCTCTGTTCCATATGACTTGTCATTCCAGGACCAGGTTGAAGGAACAGCCCCTGCCTATAATGGCTCTTAGAGTTTCTGCTCAGAGGTGGCTTAGGTCACTTCCATTCACATTTCAACCAAGCGAGATGACCCGTGGAAAGGTATATACTTTCCTGGGAAGCTCCACAAGTCTTATGGTGGATATCACTAGTCGTCTTTACAGGAGGTGACAGTGGATGACAGGAACAATATAATTTACTGTGCCTGGTCAGCTCTCTTGTTAGAGTTCCATCTGGCCTTTTACAAGCCATTCATTAATATAGCTGACAGTAAGGGAAGTCACCACACACCGTGGAGTCCACGGCAGAACAGCAATAAAACCAGGCACTAGGTTGAAAACGTCTGGAACTTGGGCCAGGGGCTCTCTTTGTAGCGCCTGATGCTCCCAGAGGGTATAGGAGATCAAATTGTCCTCAGGGCTTCTGAAATTCCCCTTGGCATAAGCCCAGAGGCAACAGGGTCACTGCCTGCCCTGAGGTTTTGGGGTTAGCCTGTGTCAGACCTTGGTGGCATTAGAAGATTTTTTTTTAAATGATGATTGAATGAAAATGTACGTTCCCATATAAATTTGCATGCTGACCTATAGGCAGCTTTCACTGCTCTCCTTGCATGGTGACAGCACATTCTTCCTCTCTGCTCCATACATGTCTTATCTTCCCAACAGTCTCCTATCTTCTCCTCTCCACCCATTCCCCTTCCTCCAGTATGAGGTCAACAAGATGACCTCCTATAGATACCTAGAACTGTAAAGTGCCCACACTGTATGGTCACTCTGCGTCACCAAGTCCAATCCATTGCTGTCCAAAGAGTTGGCCTCCATTGTGATTTATGGACATGGGCAGCATCAGGGCCAGGGGCCATGCTCCCGGGGAATCCTGAAGTCCCTGGACCACCAATTGTGGTCTTTTAGTGGAAATCTCAGGGTGCTCCCCTATTTATACTTGTGTTACCAGTGAGACTCAACTTTGTGAGCTCCATTGTGGCTATCACTGGTGGTGGCCAGACACTATCTGGTTCTTCCGGTCACAAACTGATGTAGACATCCACTCACATGGGTCTCTCTGTCTTCTGGATTCTCTTTCCCCCATGTTGTTATGGACCTTGGTGGTCATTTGTTCCTGCTAAGTTGGGACCATTTGCTGTACCCTCAGATGGCAACTTGGCAGCTTTTAAGACCCCAGATACCTCTCACCAATGTGGGGTGTAGAGAGTCCTCGTTAGCAAAACGCTAGTTGTGCCAGTTGGCCTCTATTTCCCCTGAGAGCACAGTCCCCAGCCTTCCACCCCAGCTACTCCGTCCTTGCAACATTGGGTTAAGATGGGAGGAGTACACAAGTTGTGTTGAAGTCCCGTTAATACTGATCTTCTTACTAATGTGTGCTGTCACTAATTTCACCCAACCAAATTTCTGACATCAATCTAATCTAAACCCTCCTGCCCTTCCCACCCTTGCAGTCATCAAAGAGTCTTTTCTGTGATGCTTGAGTCTGCTTTTAAGTTCTTATCGTAGGAGTCTCATGTAATATTTGTCCTTCTGTTGCTGACTACTTTCACTCAACATAATGTCCTCCAGTTGAAACCAGGTTAAGAGATGTTTCCTGCTATCATCGCTGTTCTTTATCATTGCATAGTGTTCCACTGAGTATATATACCGTAATTTACCTATCCATTCTTCTGTTGCTGGGCACCTGGGTTGATTCCATCTTTTTGCTGTTGTGGACTGTGCTGTGATGAACATTTGTGTACATGTATCAGTTGGTGTGAATGGCCTTGATTCTGTAGGATGTATTCCAAGTGGTGGAATTACTATGTCAAATGGTATATCTATATCCATTATTTTAAGGTAGCACCAGATTGGTTTCCAAAGAGGTTGCACCATTTTGCCATCCCATTAACAGTGTAGGAGAGTTCCAATCTCTCCACAGCCTCTGCAGCATTTAGTACTTTGTGTTTTTTGGATCATGGTCAACCTACCTCTCATCGTCATTTCGATTTGAATTTCTTTAATAGCTAATGATAGTGAGCATGTCTGCATGTGTTTTTTGGCTGTCCATCTCCTTTGCCCTTCACTTAATTGGATGATTTATCTTTTTCTTGTTGATATTTTGTAGTACCTTATAGATTACGGAAATCAGGTGTTGGTCTGACATAGAGTTGCCAATTGTTTTTTCCCATTCTGTAGGTGGCCTTTTATTAATAGGTGGCCATTCTATTAATAAAGTCTTTGGATGAGCAAAGTGATTGATTCTTAGTAGTTCCCATTTATTTATTTTCTCTTCTGTTGTTTGTGGTGTGACAGATTTTGAAGTCTGTCTACGTTGTATATTAAACCTTTCATTGTTGTTCCTACTTTTTCTTGGATGAGCTTTATCATTTTAAATTTGATATTTAGGTATGTAATCCAGTTTGAATTGGTTTTTGTATAAGGTGTAAGATACGGGTCTTGTTTTAATTTAGTGCAAATGGATATCCAATTTTGCTGGCACCATTTGTTCAAGAGATTGTTTTTACCCCAGTTTAATGTCTTAGAGCCTTTGTCAAATATCAGCTGTTCATAGGCGCATGATGTCATCTCTGGGGTCTTGATTCTATTCCACTGATCTATCTCTCTATTTTTGTACCAGTACCAGGCTGTTTTGACTACTGTGGCAGTGTAATAGGTTCTAAGATCGGGTAATGAGAGGCCTCCCAGTGTGTTCTTCTTCTTTAATAGTGCTTTACTTATCTGGGGCTTCTTCCCTTTCCAGACAAAGTTGATAATTTGTTCTTCCCTCTGATTAAAAAATGTCACTGGAACTTGTATTGGGTTTGCATTATATAAGTAGATTGCTTTGGGTAAAATAGACATTTTCACAGTGTTAAGTCTTCCTAATCGTGAGCAGGGTAGGTTTCTCCATTTATGTAAGTCTCTCTTAGTTTCTTGTAGTAACGATTTGTAGTTCTCTTTGTAAAGGTCTGTTATTTCTTTGATTAGATTTATTCCTAGGTACTTTATCTTCTTAGGGGCTATAGTAAATGTTTTTGACTTGGTAATTTCTTCCTTAATAATCTCGTTATTGATATAAAGGAATCCTATTGATTTACTTATGTTTATCGAGAGGCTTTTTTTTTTTTTAATAAACATTGAAAAAGGTCAGATGAGATGAGCTGGTGACACTGTGTGAAACAGATGGAAGTGCTGTGGTTTCTGGTTGTCGTAAACATCTGGATGCCAGAGGCAGTGTGGGCACTGCAGGCCAGGAAGAAAACCACAGTCTCTGGATGCCACAGGCTTCTGATTTCTCTCTCCTCCCCCCTGTTGTCTTGGCTAAAGAATCAAATTGTTAGAATAGCAGAAATTCAGAACAAAAATAGAGCTGCGGAATCATAGCATGCAAAGTCTGGAAGGGCCTGTGGAAATCATCTGGCCACATGCCCTTGTAAAAAAGAAAATCTTATTACGTTAAGTGACCAATCCCCAAGCAAAACCATCCCTGTATTTGGTCATTCCCAGTTTCCAGAGCTTGGCTGGGGAAGGGGGGAAGGGGTGCACTGGATAGGTACTCCCCAGATGCAGGAAGAATAATGGAATGGATTTATCAGTGAATCCCAGAGCACTTCTGTTCTGTTCCAGGGTTTCCTAGTGACAGGGCTTTGTAGTGAAGGCTCAGGTAGCAGCAGTTCAAAGGTCTTCAAGAGTTAGGCTTCTTTCTGTTCAGCTAGCATTTTTCTGGGTGATGTAAATTTTTAACATTTCTGGATACTAACCAAACAGTTGGAGGCCTGAGTCCATCTAGAGATGCCTCTGAAGAAAGTCCTGGTGATCTACCTCCGAAAAATCAGCCGCTAAAACCCCTATGGATCACAGTTTTTCTTCGACACGCATGGAGTTCTGTGAGCTGGAATCAACTCTCAACTGGATGGTTTCTGTTCATATTGGTGGGGAGATGGGTACCTTGAAATCTCTCCTAGTTTGTGACTTCAGCTTTTTACGATTCTGTCAGTTCAACCTGAAAACACTTTTTAAAAATGTTTTTAACCATGGTAAACATATAGATAACAGAACTTTTGTCATTTCTACCATCTTCACAGGTAGAGTGCAGTGATACTGTGTTCATCGTGTTGTTCATCACCACGTCCAGTAAAAACATATTTATCAATGCCCTGTGCATAACCCATGCCGAGCACACAAATTAGGACACATACTGTTGGGCCTGGAGACCTGACACTTCTAACAGGAAAACAGCAGGAGCATCAGCAGTGTGTCTAGTGCAGTAGGACTCTTGAGACCTGAGTTCTGCCCTTAGATTTGGAATTTCCCAAAGTTGGTTCTCTGAAATTCCCCTTTAAAAGAAAGATGCTAATGGGTATTGAAAGAATTTATGAACTGGCAAATTAAATCAGATCAGATTATGTTAACAATAACAAAGCCAGCCTTTATGGAGCCTGCATTGTCACTGTTGTTAGATGATGCTGGTTTTGGCTCATAGCAACCCCATGTGACAGAATAGTCCATAGGGTCATCTAGGCTGTCGTCTTTGTAGAAGCATGTTGTCAGGTCTTTCTCCTTGAGAGATTCCATGTGGGTTCAAACAGCCAACATTTCAGTTAACACCTGAGTGATTAACCATTGTGTCACCAGGGCTCCTTACTACCTGCCAAGCACAGCTTGGAATTCAAATTCTAATAAAATCTGTATGAGACAACGGGGGCACAGAGAGGGTCAGTAACTTGTCCAAAGCCACACAACTGGAAAGCATTTAGATGCTGGGATTCAAATCCAGACAATCAGGCTCCAGAACCCACCAAAAAATGAACAAACAAAAAACTAAACCCATTGCCATTGAGTCCATTCTGATTCATAGCAACCCTGTAGGACAGAGTAGAGTTGCTGCATAGGGTTTCCAGAGAGCAGCTGGTGGATTTGAATGGCTGATCTTTTGGTTTGTAGCTGTAGCTAGCCATAGTTCTTAACCACTGCTCCACCAGCTCCCTAGAATCCACAGGCTACACTATAATGTCTCTAACAACAGTTATCACTATAGATTGTCTACGTGGGCTACCTCATTTCGTTTCCTCTTCAGAAGAATCCCTTCAGGTGTAAGGTATCATGCACACTTAATACACGAGAAAACAGGCTCAGAGAGATGAAACCATTTGCCCAGGGCCTCAGCACTAATAAGTGGAGGGGACAGAATTCAGATACTGGTCTGACTCCCAAGTCCTTCCCTCCTATATCCTCCTCCCCACTCCCAAGTAGTGTTCTTAAATGTTGATACTGTTGGTGGTTGGTTACTATTCACTCTACTTTTGTGTATATTTGAAAATTGCCTTAAAAACATAAACTATGGCCTTAGCTGCTGTTGTCCCAGCTCTGTAAGTTTATCTGTAAGCTCTGTAAGTTTATGTCTGAAGTAGGCAGAGAGGGGAGAGAAGAGGGATAGATATACGGTAAGCAGAAAAATCCCCAAGTTTTTTCAACCATAGAGCCTCTTTTGTTTTGTCTGCAACATGAGAGCGGAATTCTGAGACTTTACTGTAGGAGGTAGATTTCTTACTTGCTGGGAGGATGCTTAGCCTTGACCCTGTTGTGTCCTCCAGGAGCTGCTGGTCCTGTCCTGGGTTGAGATGGCTGGAAATTAGGACGGCATGGGGGAGCTTGGTCCCAGGGAGTGGGCACTCAAAGCACTGTGCTAATCAGGTACCAGGCACTGTCCAGCTAGGACACTGAGGAAACTTCTCTGAGCAGTAGTCTTGGTAACACAAATAGGCCCTGGAGTAAAGGGTCAACATATCTCTTCTGGGTCATTATCAGACACAGATGAGAATGTGCCAAGTCCAGCCAGGAACTGAAATTTCCTGACACTTCATTATGATAATTGATCTTTGCTACATACTTTTCCATTTACAAAATGCTTCCCCACACAGCAATTGTCTTCATCTTCATAACACCCCAGTAAGGTGGGCATCAAGGATGTTATTTGCACTTTATGAAGCACAGGGGAGAGTTCACGTGTCTTGTCAAAGACCCGCATGGCAGAGCAGGATGCGGTCCAGGAGAAGTACCTCTCCCCTGGTCACCCAGCATCACAGGCAGTTGGAATTTTTAGTTTAGGGAGACCTATTTAGTCTAGAAAAAGGGAATGCAGTCTGAAATTGCATAGGCTCTTCCAGAGGGAAACTAACAAGCAAGAGAGGAGGACGAAGCCAGGTAGGAAATGTCCTGACAGGAGAGATGGGTTTTTCCTAAGGGTTCTTGGTTAGGAGGTGGGAGACTTGATTTCTACCTAGCAAGGAGAGAGACTGTAGGTGGAAAAGGGATGGGAGTCAGGGAGGACACTGAGCAGACCCAGGAATGATCAGGGATTGGAGTGCTAAGTTCATCAGCAGTGTCCACAGCTGGAGCCCTGCCTCAATGAGGGCCTAGCTGGGTGGAGGGAGTGCTTTGGGGCCACCAGGCTGACTCAGCCCCACACCCAGGTCCTCGCCCTCTCTCTCACATTCCACTGGCCACTGTTTTTCTGCTGTTGTTTTCAACTGGCTGTATTTTCCCTGTTCTTAACCCCGCACCACTGTGGTCCTGACTTTGCTATTATCAGGGGCTTTACTAGTGACATTTATCTCTTTGTTTCTTTGTTCCATGACTCAAAAATAAAGGAAGGAAGGGAGGGAGGAAGACAGAAAGAAGAGAGAGAAAGAAAGAAAAGAAAGCAAGAAGGGAGAGAGAAAAGAAAGAGAGAAGGAAAGAAAAGGGAAGGAAGGAAGAAAGAGAGAAAGGAAGAAAACTCTGCTGCTTGTCCATCATCCACACTTGATAAGGTGTGGCTCTAATTAAACTTCTAAATGGGGTCAGTAGATTGGGTGAAATCTGTGACAGCACACATTAGAAAGAAGATCAGTTTTAAATGGACTTCTACATAACATGAGTACTCTTCCCATCTTAACCCAATATTGCAAAGACAGAGTAGCTGGGGCGGGAGTCCAGGGACCATGCTCTTAGGGGACATCAAGGCCAATTGGCATAAGTAGCATTTTGCTAAGAGAGTCTTCTGCATCCCACATTGGTGAGAGGAGTCTTGGGTCTTAAAAGCTGCCAAGCTGCCATCTGAGGTGCACCAAATGGTCCCAACTTAGCAGGAACGGATGATCACCAAGGACCAAAACGACATGGGGAAAGAGAGCCCATAAGACAGAGAGACCCATGTGAGTGGATGACTATATCGACATGTGATCGGAAGAACCAGATGTTGCCCAGCCACCACCAGTGATAGCTGTGATGGGGCTCACAAAGTTGAGTCTCACTGGCAACACAAGAATAAAAAGGGGTGCACCCTGAGATTTCCACCAGAAGACCTCAATTGATGGTCCAAGGGCCTTGGGGTTCCCCTGGGAGCATGGCCCCTGGCCCTGATGCTGCCCATGTCCATAAATCACAATGGAGGTCAATTCTTTGGACAGGAATGGATTGGACTTGTTGACATAGAGTGACCGTATGGTGTGTGCACTATATGGTTCTGTGCATCTATAGGGTGTCGTCCTGCTGACCTCTTACTGGAGGTGGGGGAGAGGGTGAAGAGGAGGTGATACAAGATTGTCAGGAGGATACGACTTGTATAGAATGGAGAGGAAGAGTGTGCTGCTACTGGGCAGGCAAAGCAGTGGGAGCTGCACATAGGCGGGCATGCAAATTTATACGGGAATGTACATTTTCATGCAATCATAAATAGATGGAGCCAGTAGAATTGTGATTCTGGTTTGGCTTTTCCTTTTTATTATAGTAAAATATACACAACATTAAAATTCACTATTTTAGCTATTTTTTTCATGTACAATTCGGTGTTGTTAGGTGTTGTTGAGGCAATTCTGACTTATGCAACTCTATGTACAACAGAACGAAACACTGCCTGGTCCAACTTCAGCCTCACAATCCTTGTTATGTCTGAGCCTTTTGTTGCACCCACTATGGCAAACCAGCTCACTGTGGGTCTTCGTTTTTTTCACTGACCATCTACTTTATCAAGCGTGATATCCTTTTTTAGGGACTGATCCCTCTGGACAACATATCCAAAGTCTATAAGATGTAGTCTCACCATCCTTGCTTCTAAGGAGGATTTTGATTGTATCTCTTTCAAGACAGGGCAGTGCAGGGCATATTCAGTATTCTTTGCCAACACTGTAATTCAAAGGTGTCAATTCTTCTTTGGCCTTCCTTTCTCAAGGTCCAACTTTCACATGCTTATGAGGCAGCCAGAAATGCCATGGCTTGGGTCAGGTGCACCTTAGTCTTCAAGGTGATGTCTTTGCTTTTCAACAGTTTTAAAGAGGTCTTCTGCAGCAGATTTGCCCAACGTAATGCAACTTTTCAATTTCCTGACTGCTGTTTCTGTGGGTGTTGATTGTGGATCTGAGTAAAATGAAACCCTTGACAGCTTCAATCTTTTCCAGGTTTATTATGATGTTGCTTATTGGTCCAGTTGTGAGGATTTTCGTTTTCTTTATTTTGAGTTGTAATCCATACTGACAGCTCTGGTCTTTGATCTTTATCAGTAAGTGCTTCAAATTCTCTTCACTTCCACCAAGCAGGGTTGTGTCACCTACATAAAGCAGGTTATTAATGAGTCTTCCTCCAACCTCGATGCTTTCTTCTTCTTCATAGAGTCCAGCTTCTCAGATTCTTTGGTCAGTATATAGACTGAATAGGAACGGTGATGCAGTATCACCTTCTTCTGTTCAAACCCCTGCTGCTTGACCTATGTACAATTTCCTGTGCACAGTGTTCTGGAATTCCCATTCTTGACAGTGTCATCCATAATTTGTTGTTATCCACACAGTCAAACGCCTTTGCGTAGTCGATAAAACACAGGTAAGCACTTTTCTAGTATTCTTTGCTTGCATCCAGAATCCATCTGACATCAGCAGTAGTATCCCTTGTTCTATGTCCTCTTCTGGATCTAGCCTGAATTTCTGACAGTTTCCAATTGATATACTGCTGCAGCCACTTTTGAATGAGTGTTAGCAAAATTTTATTTGCATGTGATATTAACGATAGTGTTCGAAAATTTCCACATTCTATTTGATCACTTTTATTGAGAATAGATGTAAATATGGATTTCTTGCAGCCTGTTGGCCAGGTAGCTCTTCCAAATTTCTTGGTATAAATGAGTGAGCACATTTAGAGCTGCATCTGTTTGCTGTAACATTTCAATTGATATTCCATCAATTCCTGGGGTCTTATTTTTCATCAATGCCTTCAGTGAAGCTTGGACTTCCGCCTTCAATACCATTGGTTTATCACATGCTACCTCTTGATACAATTGAACATTGACCAATTCTTTTTGATAATGACTCTGCATGTTCCTTCCATCCTTGTGATTCTTCTCACTTTTTACAATATTTTCCTATGGAATCCTTCACTATTGCAACTGGAGGCTTGGAATTTTTCTTCAGTTCTTTCAGTTTAAGAAATACCAAACAGTTTTGGTTTTCTATCTCCACTTCTTTGCATATGTCGTTATGATACTTCATCTTCTCAAGCTGCCCTTTGAAATCTTCAGTTCTTTTAGTTCGTCATTTTTTCCTTTTGCTTTAGCTACCCTGTATTGAAGACCAAGTTTCAGAGTCTCTTTTGGCTCCATTTTGGTCTTTTCTTTCTTTCTTTGTAATGACCTCTTACTTCCTTCACGTAGGATGTCCTTGAGGTCATTCCACAGCTCGCCTGGTCTTTGGTTATTAGTGTTCAGTGTGTCAAATCTATTCTTGAGATGGTCTTTAACTTCGTGTGGGGTATCCTCAAGGTTGTACTTTGGCTCTTGTGAACTCGTTCTAGTTTTCTTCAGTTTCAACTGGAACTTGAATATGAGCAATTGATGGTCTGTTCTGCAACTGGTCCCTCAGCTTATTCTGACCAATGATGCTGAGCTTTTCCATTGTCCCTTTCCACAGATGTAGTCAGTTTTATTCCTGTGTATTCTACTTGGTGAGGTCCGTGTGTATAGTTACTGTTTATGTTATGGAAAAAAGGTATTTGCAGTGAAGAAGTCATCGGTCTTACACAATTCTGTCATGCAATCTCTATCATTATTTCTATCACCAAAGCCGTATTATTTTCCAACTATTGATCCTTCTTCCTTGTTTCCAACTTTGCATTCTAATCACCAGTGATTACCAATGCATCCTGATTGAATGTTTGAAGAGTTTCAGACCGCAGAAGCCAGTAAAAACTTCAGTTTCTTTTTCTTTTGCCTTGGTGGTTGGTGCGTAAATTTGAATAACTGCCATTTTCACTGTTCTTCTTTGTAGGTGTATGGATATTACCCTATCACTGACAGCATTGTACTTGAGACTAGATCTTGAAGTGTTCTTTTTGAAGATGGATGCAATGCCATTCCTCTTCTAGTTGTCATTCTGGCATAGTAGACCATATGATTGCCTGGTTCAAAATGACCAATACCAGTTCTTTTCAGTTTACTAATGCCTAGGATTGATTTTTATATGTTTTATTTCATTTTTGATGATTTCCAATTTTCATAGATTCATTTTTCACATGTTCCATGTTCCCATTATTAATGGATATTTGCAGCTGTTTCTTCTCATTTTGAGTCGTGCTACATCAGCAAATGAAGGTCCCCAAAGCTTGACTACATCCATGTCATTAAGGTTGACTCTACTTTGAGGAGACAACTCTTCTCCAGTTGTCTTTTTAGTGCCTTCCAACCTGTGGGGCTCATCTTCCAGCACTGTATCGGACAATGTTTGTTGCTATTCATACGGTTTTTACTGCCTAATTCTTTACAGAAATAAACTCCCAAGTCTTTATTCCTAGCCTGTCTCAGTCTGGAAGCTCAGTTAAAACCTGTCTGCTGTGGGTGACCCTGCTAGTGTCTGAATACCAGTGGCATAGTTTCCAGCATCACAGCAACACTCAAGTTCCCATAGTATAAGAAACAGACAGATGTCAGTAGCCTTTACTATAGTCACAGTGTTGTACAACCATCATCACACCTAGATCCAGAGCATTCTAATCACCCCCAAAAGAAACCCTATATAGAACTTGTCAGCAGTCACAACCTACCCTCCCTCCAGCTCCAGTCCCTTTGTTTGTTGTGTGCCTCAGGTGAATTTCAACTCAAAGTAATGCTATGGGACAGAGTAGAACTGCCCCCATAGAGTTTCTTGGACTGAGATCTTTGCAGAAGCAGATTACCAGGGCTTTTCTCCTGTGGAACTGTCTTTTGGGTTTGAACCATTGACCTTTTGGTCAGTACCAAGGATTTAGCTGCTGTGTCTTCTCCCCAGCCCTAGGCAACCACTGATCTACTTTCTCTCTCTATAGATGTGCCTATTCTGGATATTTCATGTAAATGGGATTATATAATATGTGGTCTTTTGTATTTAGTATAATGCTCATCCATGTATCATGTTTCAGTATTTCATTCCCTTCTACGGCTAGATAATATTCCATTGTACTTATATCCTACCTTTTGTTTATTCATTCTTCAGTCAATGGGCATTTGTGTTGCTTTCATGTTTTGACTATACTATTGTGAATTGCACTGCAGTGAACATGGGTGTATATCTGGTCTGAGTCCCTGCTTTCAGTTATTTGGGCATACACCCAGGAATGGAATTGCTGGGTCATATTGTAATCCTATGTTGAACTTATTGAGGGAACCTGGCTTTGTTTTTGCTCTACAATTTGTGTTTCTACTTTGATGTCTCCGTGCCTCCGTTTCCCCACAGAAACCATGTACGTAATATTAAACAATCTCTTAGGATGCAGAGATGCCAGACCTGACTGTTACCAGAACCTGCGTTCCCAGGGCCATAGTGATCACTCACTCATGTTACTTGCCTACTTGTCTCACCCTGGCACCCAGAGTTGTGGACAACAATAATACAATGATAACAACCAGCAGATATTCAGTGCTTACCATGTACCAGGCACTATTCAGATGACAAGTGTAGATAAAATGGCACTTGCCTTTCAACTCGGACCCTTTC
Source organism: Heterohyrax brucei (assembly GCA_028571685.1). Taxonomy (NCBI): domain Eukaryota; kingdom Metazoa; phylum Chordata; class Mammalia; order Hyracoidea; family Procaviidae; genus Heterohyrax; species Heterohyrax brucei. The sequence continues at coordinate 42,815,911 of CM053148.1, read as the reverse complement.
ATATGACTGCCCTCACTGTCCCCTTTAGTATTTTTTTGATTGTTTTGATGAAAACATCCAAGTGTGTATAGGGTTGCAGGACTTTTCAACACAATTTAACTTACTTTGTTTCTGCCCCCTCACCTACCAGGGGAGGGTTTGTGTGTCTGAGATCCCCAGACCTTATTGAAGAGGAAATGTGATATATTTATATTATAGTGATTGGTAGCATCTGAATCTAGATCTGGTCTGCAGTTCCTCCTACCTGTGTGACTTGGGTCAAGTGACTTGAACCACCTGAATTCTTTATGTCTAATAATGAACACTTTATAGAGTGGATGTGAGTATGATAAGAGTTAATGTCTGTAACATACTTACAGTTGGTCGAAGTCTTGTTATGTGCTGTTGGTTCTAACTCACAGCCACCAGTAGGACACAGTGTCCCAGAGGGCTTTCTAGGCTGTAATCTTCAGAGGAGAGACTTGGTGGTGCCCTGGTTACAGTGTTAGTCTGCTAACTGAAAGGGTGGTGGTTCAAAACCATCAGCAGCTCCTCAGGAGACAGATGTTGCAGTCCACTAGCCTTGGAAATCCTATGGGACAGTTCCAATCTGTCCTGTGGGGTCACTATGAGTTTGACTCAACTCATTGGCAGTGGGTTTGGTGCTGCTTTTAATCTTTCTGGGAACAGATCACTTGATCTCTTCTCCTGGAACTGGAGACCTCTGGTTTGGTTTTACCTACTGGGTGGTTTTGAACTGCCAGCCTTTCGGTTAGTAGCCAGGTACTTAACCACTGTGCCACCATGGATCCTTAGTGGGTTGTATAGTGACCCCCAAAAGATGTGTCCATGCTTTAATTCCTGGAATCTGTGAATGCGACTGTATTTGGAAAACTGATCTTTGCAGACATAATTAAATTAAGGATTTCGAGATGACATAATCCTGGATTACCTGTGTGGCCCCTACATTCTAACAAGTGTTCATATAAGAGTTAGAAGAAAAGACACACAGGGAGAAGAAGGAGAAGGCTATGTGAAGACACAGAAATAGATTAGAGTTATATAGCCACAAGCCGAGGAACACCTAGAGCTACCAGCAGCTGAAAGAGACAAGGAAGCGTTCTGCCTTAGAGCCTTTGTGGGAAATGCTGCCTTGCCAACACGTTGATTTCAGATGTATGGTCTCCCAAACTGTGAGAGAATATATTTCCATTATTTTAAGCCACCAGGTTTGTGAAAAATTGTTACAGCAGCCTCAGGAAACTAATATAGCCTTTAAAATAAACCTCTTGTTAAGTGCTCTCTAAGGGTTAGCTACTGTTGCATAAGGCTTAGCTGTGATCTGGCTCCTCTGTCAGCTTCTGGTGTGACCTGCAGCCTGAGCCAGTTGGGCCTTACGCTGGAATGAGGGATGGCTCTGGACTCTCTACAACTTTCGGAAGGACATGATTTGCCAGGCTTCCACTTCCAGTGGACAGTCCCTCCCCAGGGAGCCCGGGATTGACTCAAACTCTCAGGGGACATCTGAACTCAGACCATATTCCCAAGCATCCTGGAACATCCCACATAGGGAGGTTCCTCAGGAACTGTTCTGGTAGGGGTCCTGGGCAGCCCCACGTTGCCCTGCCCCACACAGGGCCAGAGCCTAAGATCTGACCAGGTGAGGCTGTGCCCCAGATGCCCAGGGATCATCACCCTCAGCTAGTGCCAGCTCATCTCTGTGCCAGGGCAGGAGGGCAGAGACACAGCTGTCTACAGCTGTGTTCCATTTTTTTGCAGGCTTTGTTCTCGGGAGAGGATATAGCTGAAATTCTAGGAATTTCCAAATGATGAGGGTGGGCTGAGGGAAGTTAAAGGTGAAAGGAATGGGAGGCCAAGGGTTCCAGTCCAACCAGGAAGGTGGTCAAGCCCTCAGCTTTTCACAAACAAAGGCCCTTTTCTGACTTCAGGCCTGTTGTCAAGGAAGCTGATCATCTTAATCAGCTGCACAAAATGCCTAAGGCACATTTATTTCTCTGTCCTTTGTGGCTTGGCTTGGCTGTAGGGATTGTCTTCTTAGGGTTTTGAAACCTTTATTGCTGTTAAGTGCTGTCGAGTCAGCCCCCAACTCAGGACAACCCCATTTACAACAGAATGAAACACTGCCTGATGTGGCACTATTCCCATGACCACTTGCAGACCGGACCCACAGAGCTTGCACTGGCCAATTTTGACAAGTCGATTACCAAGTCTTCCTTCTTAGTCTGGAAGTTCTGCTGAAAGCTCTGCAGCATCTGTGCAGATGATGACCATTCAAATAGCAACTGGGCAAGGTGAACAAATCCTGCTGGGGGCCAGCCTTGGCAGGGTCTGGGATCACGAAGAGGTGGGTGGTGTCAGTGAAGAAAGAAATGAGACTGAGACAACCAGGAATCTGGAGATCAGCAGCCTGTTAGGGCCTGTCTTTCTTTATTTTTTTATACAATCAGTGACACGATTTCACCCTGCCCTTTGACCACATAAGCTGTTGGTTAGTAAGGAATTGATACCTCATGGTCTCTTTTCATGTTAATTGTTAGGGTCCTCTCTGTTGGCTAACAAAGAACCGATACATTGTGGTCTTTTTTCATGTTAATCATTAGGGCCTTTTAGTTAATGGTCCGAGACAAATATATTGTGATTATAATCAACAGTGAAAATAAAGCTATACCTTAAGCTCAATCAGCTCTATCTATGCCTCGAGGTCAAAGGTGCAGGAATTGGGGATAGACTCATCTTAAAAGTTATAATCTGGCTGTCTCTATTTGTTCCTTCTTTGCTCTTTTTTATCTCTTCCTGTGGGGACAGTAAACGCCCACCGTCCCCCACTCTAAGCCTCTCTTAAGCTGTTCTAAGAAGGTTATTTCTTTTCTATTTGCATACCAAATATAATAACTTGGGAGCCTATCTGTCTTCCTGATGTAGGGAGTGGGATGTCTATATCTAAGTGTGTGAGGTGTCGTCCCTGGGGAGCTTTCCAGGGCCTTCCTGCAATCTTGTATTTCACATGTGGAGGGGGAAGTGCAGTTGGGGGAAGCCAGCAGAGCCAGGCCGGCCTCAGCATTCCTGGGCTGGCTGTGCTGTGTCGGAATTCATTAAGCCGAGGGGGTTGTAAAACCCTTCTTAGAAGGCATCCTCTTTGATCCTTGTGCCGGGAGATAAGAGGGTATTTCTAAGGAAGGTTTAATTAAGATGCAAAATATTATCAGGGAAGGTACAGCCAAAAATATGTCAAGGGTGGGATGCGTCCATTCGCCATCACATAGGCGTGAGACTTTGCTTACAGAGGCTTCTGTGGGTGACAGGCCTTGGCAAAAACACATCTGTTATGCATTGAATTGTGTACCCCAAAAATTTGTGTCAGTTTGGCTAGGCCCTGATTCCCAGTATTGTGTGATTATCATCCTTTTTTTGGTAATCTGATGTAATTACATCCTGTGTGTTGTAAATCCTAACCTATGTGCTGTTAATGAGACACAATTAGAGGCACTTATGTTAATGAGGCAGGACTCAATTACAGGGTCAGGTTGTATTTTGAGTCACTCTCTTTTGAGATATAAAAGAAAGAAGGCAGTAGAGAGATAGGGAACCTCATGCTACCAAGAAAGAAGCACTGGTAGTGGAACAATAGGTCTTTTGGACCTGAAGTCTCTGTGCTGAGATGCTCCCAGATGAGGGAAAGACTGCTGACAGAGCTTCCATGAGACTTGATGAAGAAAGCCTTTCCTTGGAGCTGGTACCTCGAATTTAAACTTGTAGCCTGCTAAACTATGAGCAAATAAATATGTTTTGTAAAGCCATCCACTTGTAATAGTTCACTGTTATAGTGAACAGACACCACCCTTGTCACCAACAGTGTGACAAGGATAAGCATGAATTCAATTGTCACCATTAAACAGATCCCCTCTTCACCTTCTCACATTTCTGTGCCTTGTCATCAACCACTTCTGTGGCAAAAACTCTCTCTCAGGTCCTAACCACCAGAGTTAGAACAGATCTCATGTCTGGCTATCCTGAACTGAATCAAAACATCCTGGTTACCTGAGGCCAGGCCATCAGGGAGTGCCTGTACGGGAGTTCCAACAACTCCCTGTCTTTCAAACTGTGTGATCTTTCTCTGTCTAGCCCTCTGAGGATAGGTCACAAACTATAAGAACTCCATCCTTCTTCATCGACTGCCTGGTGTACAGCCTTTCTGTACCACCCAGCCTCCCAGAGCTGGGTCTACACAAATGGACTGTATGTACTGTCAGCCCCTGGTGGCTTATTGCCCCTTGCAGGTTGGTTAACTCTGTATAATAGCTCACAATGTGCACAGGGACTAGTGCCTACACTTACAGTTACCCATTTATTATAACCAGAAAGGATACAAACACAGAGACACATCAGGTGAGGTCTGTGACAGGTCCCAGTGCGGGCCCCTCTTGTCCCCAGGGACTTGCCACTCCTCTTCTGTACACAGATGTTCTCACCAATCCCGGAAGCCTCAAAGACAGAGCTCCAAGGGGCCAGGGTTGCTTAGTCATTGGGACCTCAATGAATATGCAGGACTCGGCCCTAATGCATGATCGATCCCATTTACAAATATACTTGAGTGAATCATACCTTCCTCCCTTCCTGAGGTAGTTCACCAGATGTGGCACCTATGTGGTCCCTGCTTGTCTGACTGTTTTGGAAGGCAAAGTATACCTTTATTGCTGAAGCTATTTTCAAAAACCAGTGACAAGAAGTCAAACTCAATCCTTTGTCCCACAGCACAGTAGCAACCTGCGAGCCTCCTCTGACAGGCGGTGAATGTTCATGAGGTGCATAGGCTGGGAATTCGAACCCCGTCTTCTACATGGAAGGCGAGAATCCTATTGAAACTGGAGGCAGAAATAGCCTCCATGGCAGGGTTGCTCAAAACTAAGGGAACCTGGGTGACGTTTTAGACCACCTCTAACACACAGAGAAAACATGACCTCCACACTACACAAGCCCCAGGTGGTGACGCTAGGGTGGGCCCCTCTGTAGGCTCCACTCTAGATTCAGTGAACCGTAGATAGTAAATGACTCCTTTTGCCTTGATAAAACCAACAATAAAAGAACTAAACAGGAGACCCTGAGGATGGAGGAGTAACTTGTGCTTGAGCATTATTCTTCTAGGTTACTGGCCAGGTGAGTCTAACATCGCTCTGTTTTCCTTGATGACTGGGGAGATTGTGAAGCAGACCCCTAACCAAACGATCGCCTCCATCCAGTTGGCCGCCACCCAGTTCACCTCCACCCAGTTGATCCCACATGCCCCAACTTGCCCATGTTGTTCCCCACATCTACATGTGGTCTTCCCTTTAAATACTCAGACTTTGCCTAACCTATCTGGACAGGATCTGAGGATGAGAATATCTCCCTGTCCCTTTGCAATGCTGACTTGCAAATAAAACCTGTGGTCTCACCCCAAAAGCTCTTGTCTCAGTGAACTGGCTTTTTGTGGCAGGTAGCCCAAACTCCCTGGCTTTTCCAGTAACACTGTCACCAAACCATCACTGTCCTCATACAGCACTGAGTGCCTCGACAGTTGTGTGTGCTCTGTGGATCGATCACAGCTTTTCAGAAGTCAATTAAAACTGTAAAGACCCTAGTACTGGACAGCGAGTTGCTTATAACCAGGATCTTCTCCCTCTGGTTTATCCTGTGTTCCAGAATTTGTGTTTTGTAAATTGAGTTTCATGGAATAGTTATGGATTAGAAGGGAAAAGAATAAAGTGGAAGGAAAGGAAGAAAGCAAGCTCTACTTTCATGTTCCAAAGAAGTAGCTATTATATACTTGTCAGGGATTGCTAGGGAACCTGATCTCTGCCTCTGTATACTAACATATTTTACTCCAGAATCTAACAAAGGTCATGGTTTGCATTATAGAACACACACAATATTGATAAGGTTACCAGGGGAGACTGATCTGCCACATATCAGTGGTTCTCCCTGGCAGTTTTTGATGGAAATACAAGTTCTTCCTGTCAGTTGCCATGCAAATACAACAATTCCTCATGGCAGTTGTGAAGTGGCTACAGTAGCCTCAAACCCAATAAAACACCAAGTTGGTACCCCCCCTCCCATCTATGACATCACCCAGCCTCTTCCCCCCTCCTCCGCTTTTGCCAATAAAAAGCACCCCCCAAAATCTGTGCACGGTGTTTTTTCACTTGCGGAGACTGACCCATTCCCTCTTTGGAACGTACTTTTTCTTAATAAACTTTCCCGTCATTTGCTACTAAAAAGGATGCATCTTTATGTGCTTTGAGGGGAGGAGGGGCCCAATTTGCCACTCTTCAGGAAACTGAACTTGCTAGCTCTATCTCCGGAACCTTGAATCAGATCACTCAAGGTCTAATCAGGTGCATGATCTCAACAGGAGTAAGTAGAGTACATCCTTCAGACCTGAGGTTCCTGTGCCAAGATGCTGTCTGACCAAAGACTGATGAACTCAAGGACCTTCCTCCACTGCCAATGAAAAGAGAAAGCTTTCCTGAGTTTGGGCTGGACTGTGTAAGAATAAACTTTTATTTCCTGAAAGTCATTCACTTTACAGTATTTCCGTTAAAGCAGCACTAGATGATTAAAACAGGTAGCTATGTAATAATATAATGACCTCCATGGTAAGATCTGTTATGAGCACCCTATCAGTTGAGAGGGAGTTCCCTTGGGGGTGTGGCATGCATCCAATACAGGTGGAAGTTCTCACAAAGCTCATTGGCTCTTGCTTACTTTGGATCCTGCAGCTGGCTCCTGTTCATCTGACTTCCAGTTCTTGGATCTTGAGCTAGCAGCTTTCCTGCTGATGTTGGGATTCATTATCCTCCATAGCCTGAGAGCAAGAAGCCTGCTGTATGACCCGGTAATCTTGGGTTCACCTGCCCTTGCAGCTATGTGAGTCAAGAGAAGCTTCCAACCTGATCCACAGATTTGAGACTTTCCAGCCTTTACAACCATGCAAGACATTTCCTTGATCTCTCTGTCTCTGTCTCTCTATATGTTTCACTGGCTTTGCTTGTCTAGAGAACCAGCCTAAGACAAGTATTACTATCTTATCTTCATTCTTAGGGATGGATCCAGGTTTGAGGAGACCCTGAAGCTTATACAATTAGGGGGAGACGCCTCTTTAAAAAACATTAGATTACAATTACAAAATTAGGTTCAGTGCCTTGGCAAGTGAGCTTAAACTTCATTATCTCTGTGGTAAACCCACCTCAGCCAGGTTTGCAGATGAGGAAATCGAGTCTCTGAGGGGCTAAGTCGTTTGTCCAAGGACTCATGGCTGGGAATCAAGGGAGGTGGAATTCAAAGCCAAGTCAGCCTGACTCTGTTCTCACACTTCCTCTTTCACGGATAACAACAACACCAGATGCTTACATAGCATTGACTATTTACTAGGCTCTATTCTAAGCACTTTACATATTTTAAATTATTAAGCATTCACAGGAATCCTATGACGTATTATTTTTATATCCCAGCCCCTTTTTCATAAGGTCACTGGGGCACAGAGAGGCTCAGTAACTCGCCTGAGATCACAGTTAGTAGACGGAAACCCTGAGGGGGAGTGAGAACTGATTTACTATGGCTTGAGTTTGTAGTAAACAGAACCTGGGAGTTTTTAGTGTCAGCCTCTTTTAGTATCAAATGCTCTTGGGAGGAAAAGTCGAGCCTGAACCCTGCACTATCGTTTGCTAAGATCTTAATCCTTTAAACTGTCTGTCCAAAGGCAAACTGGAACACCTTTTCAAAGTTAAAGCAGAGATTTATTGAAGGAGGGAAGCAATCTGGATCAGGCAGCACTTGATAAGGATTAACCAAAGCACCCCAGTGAAAATGATTTTTCCCAGAGTTTATATACAGTGACTGCAGGACTTTATAAGGAAAAAATTCTGACTTGTCTGCATTTAGAAAATTATGATTCAAGAGGCTCTAGAGCATTGTTTTGTTAATCGTAGAGTTGGAGTCAGGGAACTTCTTGTTAATCTATGGATTTTTGCAGGGGGCATGAATGCCTTTCCTGGGAGTACAATGTGAAAGGAAGGGACAGGAGAAGAGGAGTTTTAGAGCTTCCTGAAGCATTCTGGCTTTTGACAGTCAGCTAAAAATGAGTAGGAAGCAGCAAAAATGGAGTCAGGCCTACATCTTTGACCGAAGCCTCTCCTTATGTCAACCAACCCCTCCCCCCCAAAACCCAAACCTATTGCAGTCAAGTCAATTCTGACACATAGCAATCCTATGGGACAGAGTAGAATTGCCTTGTAGAGTTTTCCAAGGCAGTTGGTGAATTCAAACTGCCAACCTTTTGATTAACAGCTATAGTTCTTAACCAGCACACTACCAGGCCTCCTTATACCAGGCACGTAGGTTTTTTTGGTTGAATTTCTTCAAAAACTTCCTTTTCCCCCCTGATTAAGAATGTCTATAGAAATGTGCTCATCATGGGCTCACTGTGAGTCAGAATTGACTCGATGGCAGTGGGCTTACTGTAAGAGTGTATTCTTCTGCATGAACTTGTTTTTCTTGTGTTTATTAGATGGTGACCTACTTAAAATTGGCTTTCAAGACCCCAGACATACTGTTGGACACCGTCTGGTTATTGGTGGTGGCTTACTTTGATAAGCCTTTAAGACTTCAGTTGCTATTGTGCAGATAGCCAGCCATGCCATATCTTGGACTTCCGTTTCTGTGATCTTTTAAGAAGTGTGGAAGAGCAAGAACAAATTAACAGGAATACTTGGCAAAGGGGGGACCAACCAACATGAAGAGCATGTTTTCTAAGGAATTGCTATTTCTTCAAAATACACGATCTTTTGTATACAAGTATTGAATACAAGCATTTGAAAAACATGTCATAAAATATTTTATTAATCCTGTAACAACAATTACAATGATTAAGAGAATTAATCTAGTTCGCAAAATTGAGGGTAACCAAGGACCAGTTTTAGTGGGTATTCGGCTAGAAACATCGAGAAAAGGGAATTTGGACATGGTAGATAGTTGCAGCCAAGTACCTTTCTGGTGGGATCTTTTTCTACTTCTCTTGAGGGATTTATTCCAGTACAACAACTGGTAGTAGCAATTGCACAAATTCTTTGTTGCTGTGCTAAAAAAAAAAAACAATCAAGGATAATTCTGTTAACCAGTCAATCTTTAGCAAGAGAGTTTAAAGACTCTCCCTGGGCTTCTATGGTATTAGTTAGCTTGTTTGTTATTTGAAGCATAGTAAAAAACCAAACCCACTGCCATTGAGTCAGATTCAATTCACAGTGACCCTATAGGACAGAATAGAACTGCCGCATAGAGTTTCCAAGGATCACCTGGCAAATTTAAACTGCTTGCTGTTTGGTTAGCAGATGTAGCACTTAGCCCCCTATGCTACCAAGGTTAGCAGACAAATTACTAAAAGATTTTTCAAGTTCAGGGTTACCCACAAATGGAAAAAGGCCATGGAGAAATGCCTATCCATCCTCAGATCTGTCTATTACAGGATATCCATAATTTCTATTTTTGTTGGGAAAAGAGTTTTAGATCATTGGTTCAATGTACTGGAATCCCTGGTGGCATAGTGGGTTGGTTAAGTGCTATGTCTGCTAACCAAAAGGTTGACAGTTCAAATCTACCAGGGACTCCTTGGAAACTGTATGCGGCAGTTCTATTCTGACCTATAGGGTTGCTATGAGTTGGACCAGACTCAACAGCAGTGAGTTTGTTTTTGTTTTTGTTTTTTGGCCCAGTATACAATTCCATGACAAGATTGGAGACTTAGAAGAACTCCTAAAAAGCTAACTGTATATTGACCTGTCACTTTTAGACCATTTAGACATAGTAATGCCCATACACAGTGTTCATTGTTCAGATTTTGTCTTTTCTTAGTGGAGTGTTCTGATCCCCTACATAAAAATTATATGTATGTGCGTGTCTGTGTATCCATGAGAAGGACAGACTGTATTATTTTCAGTATCATTTTGTGGAAAAGTGATGGTTTAGTTGATGTTTTCAAGCCATTCTTCAGTCAAAGAATTACTAAAATAGATAAAAGTCCCCAATATATAGGGTGGTAAATGTTCTGACAAAAGGGTGGCTTTTCTTTGTTACTGTTGCAGGGTTCTAGTATGAGATCTGACAACTAAGTTTGTGAACTCATCCTAGAAAAAGTGCTACATGCCTCAATGCTGAATATCACTGTGATCATCACCTTCCTTATGCACTGATGCCAGTGCCTAGTCCACCCTTCAAAGCAATTTGGGAACTCTTCTTCTGGAATGGCTATCAGAGCTGTCATTGTATTATCCTTGATGTCCTGAATGGCATTAAATGTCTTCCTTTTGTTGAAATGAAACATAACTAATTCCATTTTGAACCTTAGATTCCGTCTTGGGTAAAGGGCAGTGAAAATTCAGGGTAGAAGGCTCCAGGAAATAACTTAGCAGAAAATAGCAGGAAATATCCTAGAGTAGTTTCACCTTTATCTTGCCAAAGACAAAGCCTGGAGACAGCCTTGCAAATAACCCCTGGAGCCAACCCTAACCACAAGCTATTGAAACATCCATTTTATAACTTGCAGAAATTCCATATGGCCTCAACCAATCAATGCAATAACCAGCTCCCCCTCCCTACTCTGCGGTTTTATGACTTAAATACTGCATGCTAAGGAAGCCTGGGGTTGCCTCCTGCTCTGCGCAGTTTGGAGTGCATCCCTGATGCACCAACCCCTTTTTTTCCTATTGGGCACATTTTTAATAAAATTTAACTTTTAAAGAGAAACTGTATCACGTCTTGAAATCCAGACCCTAACATTTTCAGCATTTCCTTTAACTTTGGGTAAAGTAAAAAGGTCATTGGGTGCCAGATCAGGTGATTAGGGAGGGTGTTCCAACATAGTTATTTGTTTACTGACTAAAAACTCCCTTACAGACAACTATAAGTTGTCTGTTAAGTTTGCAAACTTGCCACCATGCCACTGTGTGCAATAGCCATTCCAGAAAGAGTTCCAAAATTGTTTTGAAGGGTGGACTAGGCATAGCTTTGGTGCATAGCTTCCCAAGGGGAGTACTTCAAAAGTGACTGTAGGGATATTCAGCAATGAGGTGTGTGGCACTTTGAACAGTTAAGTCTGTGGACTTGTTAGAGCTCTGTTTTAGTCAGCTCGGACTGCTCGAACACAAATACTACAGAGTGGATGGCTTTAACAAAGGAATGTTTATTTTTACATACATGGTAGACTACAAGTCCATATTCAGGGTGTCTGCTCCAGGGGAAGGCTTTCTCCTTATCAGCTCCGGAGGCAAGTCCGGTATTGCATCAGTCTTCATCCAAGGAGCATCTTGGCACAGGAACCCCTGGTCTAAAGGATGTGCGTGCTCTTCCCCTGGTGCTGTTTGCTTGATGGTATGAGGTTCCCAATTCTCTCCTTGCTTCCTCTTTCCTTTTATCTCTTGCAGGATGAAAGGATTAAGGGTGGGGCAAGCCATACGCCAGGGAAACTCCCTTTACAGTGGAGCAGAGAGGTGATCTTATAAAGGGATTTACAGTCCCACCCTAATTTTAAAATACAGCATAGGAAAATCACAAAATGGAGGAGAATCACAAGATACTAGGAATCATGGCCCCGCCACATGGCTACACATGTTTTTGAGGGGACACAATTCAATCCATGACAGCCTCGTATAAGAGTTTGAAGATATCTGGGGTTCCACGGGCCTTTGAGTAACCAATGGATACATGGATAAAACTTCTCTGTATTTTTGGTACAGTTTTCAAACATTCCTCTGTATCATTGACTTGAGGGCGTTGAGTTAAGTTAATAATTCTGGAGGATAGTACAATCTGGCATGCATAGCCCGTTTAAAGGAAATACTAGGTTTTATAATAGAATCAGGTGGAGAGCTCCAGTTAAATACAGGCATAAGTAAAAGGTCTGAATTAATATGCCTAGATTTTGGAATTTGATGGCAAATTCAACAGTCAGTCAGATTATGGATGCTAACTACTGATTGAGTTAATCTACAAAATGCATTGTTGTGCCAGGCATCAGAAAGAATCAAGATGTATAGTAAGAGAACACTTAAGAAAGGCTTCATAGTACAAGAATATTAATTAAAAAGCAGTATAATAAGGTAAATATCTTGGCTGGCTTTGGCATCACAGAAATAATAGAATAAACCAAACTTATCCTTCAGTTACTTGCATGAAACTGTTAGGGTCTGCGATTTTCAAGATGCAACACTGTTACTTTAAAGGTTAAATTTTATTAAAAAAATATGCCCAATAGGAAAAATACTGGTGCACCAGGGACGCACCCCAAGCTACACAGAGCAGGGGGCGACCACGAGTTTCCTCAGCGCCCAGTATTTAAGTCGTGAGATTGCAAAGCAGGGAGGGTGAACTGACCTTTACATTGATTGGTTAACTCCTATTAGTTGTAAAATGTGGTCAAGGTCTAGGGGTCACTTGCAGTCTGTCACTTGCAAGGTTGCCCCCAGGCTTGTCTTGTGACAGTGTTTTGTAAGACAAAGGTGAGATTATTCTATGGTATTTTCTGCTATTAAGTTGTTTCCTGGGGCTTTCTTTAATGCCTCCAATTTTTACTGCGCCCTTCCTCATTTCAACAAAACAAAAGATATTAAACAAGAAAAAACACCACAATTGTGTAATAAAGCAATTATGACAAGAATACCAATAATCAGGAAACAAAGCCCAAGAATCTTCAGCAAAGTTGCACGAAATCTTGTTCTGTGACTCCAAGAGGAACCATCTGCTTCAACGCCATCTGCTTCTGGTTACAAGGACATTTAAACTTCGGTTTAAATCCTTCAGTAGGTGTAACAGTCCAGGTAAGGACTTTAGCCTTTTTTTTTTGACTGAGACAGATGTTCTTAATGACTACATCACCATGGTTTCCAGAATCAGCATAGGATGAAAAAAAAGGGCTATATGCCTTTCAGTAACAGTTTTATGTGGAGTTAATTTATGTGGCCCAAGCAAAGTAGACCTCATATTTGAAAATAATAAAGGAATCGCCTTAGTCCAGAATAAACTTAAGGACTCTGAAAACTTGGTTAACTGGTTTTTTATTGTACTATTAGTCTTTTCCACTGACCCAGAAGACTGCAGATAATGAGGACAATAGTGTCCTTATCTTACAAATTTCTTTAAGTACTCAGCCAGTGAAATGGATTTCCCTGTCACTGCAAAGAAGCGTTGGTATACCCCAAGTAGGGTTTACATTTTCAGTAAGTTTTCTAGCTGGAAAGGTTGCATTGGTATGGTGATTAGGAAAAGTTTCTACTAAGTATGAAGCTATGCAAACTGATACATACTTGTAACCACTTAAAAAAGGTGGGCACTATGTAAAACAATTGCCATTCAAGGGTAGATCCTGAAGGTGAAATGGATATTTTCCAGGTGAAACTTCAAAGGTTTGCCCAGGTTATAATGGAAACAAATGGAACAATGAGAGTGACATGCACAGAATCCTAAAGAAATTGTCACCACCAGTATTTCTTTGAAATTTTAATTGTTTTATCTTGTCCCAAATGGGATCTTTTGTGGAGAGCTTACAGAGACATGAAATCATTTAGATAAGAGAAACTTCTAATTGGGAGGGACCTAGCCATAATTCGGTTAAAGAATTTGGAGAATAATTTGCTTTCTTCCATTTTCAATTTCCTCAGTTTTAGTTAATTGTTGAATTTTCAAATTAATTTTTGTAAAGCTAATTTATTAAGGTTACGGTTACTTATGAACAAATCATGCCAATCTCCTTTTTCTATTTTCATTAGGGATAAGAAAACTTGAGAGGTCACTTGTTTGGTTGTTTTATCCACAAGTTTATTCCCTCTGATCTCTGCAATCTGAGGGATTCCTATAGATTGATGAAGCTTATTCTTACTACAGCAGTTTCAGAGGGAAATGAGGAAGTCTCTAACAGGTCTGCCACTAAAGCTCCATTTTTAATGGCAGTTCCAGAATAGGTTAGCAATTCCTTTTCCATAACATGCCAAAATCATGTGTAACCCTGAAAACATAATTGGAATCTGTGTAAACAGTCATGGACTTCCCTTTAACAACATTTTATTATTTTATGTGTCTCTGTGTGTGTTTTAGGTAAAAGTTTACAGAGAAAATTAGTTTTTCATTCAAAAATCTGTCCGCAATTTTCTTATGACATTGGTTATAGTCCCCACAGTGTGTCAGCACTCTTTGCCTTTCTACCCTGGGTTCCCTGTTTCAATTTGTCCAGTTTTCCTGTCACTTCCTGCCTTCTCATCTTTGCTTTTGTGCAGGTGTTGATTGATTTAAGAATCATGTTCCTCATGTGTGTTATTTTTTGTTTTATAGGTCTGTCTAATCTATAAATGCCTTAGGCATCTAGTGCTGCTATAACAGAAATACCACAAGTGGATGGCTTTAAAGAGAGAGATCTCCTCTCTCACAGAAAAATTGGTGAAAGTCCAAGTTCAGGGCATCAATTATAGGAGAAGGCTTTCTCTGTTGGCGCTGGAGGAAGATCCTTGCCATCACTCTTCCCTTGGACTGGGAGTTCTGAGGTGCAAGGACCCTGTGTCCAAAGGACACATGCACTCTGCTCCTGGTACTATTTCTTTCTTCATAGCATGAGGTCCCCAACTCTCTGGTTGTGTCTCTTTCTTTTGTATTCTAAGAGATTTCTTCAAGGCAGAATACAATCTTGTAGGCTGAGTCCTGTCTCACTAAAACAACCACCACCCATCCACCCTCATTAACATCATGGAGGCAAAACTTACAACATCAGAAACATCGCACAATGCTGGGATTCCTGGCCTAGCCAAATTGCTACACACATTTTTTGGAGGGATGCCAGGAGCCAGCCCCGACAACTTTTTCGGGTCCACATGGAGTGGGGGAAACGGTGTCAGTGGAGGAAATGAGAAAGGAGACAGAAAAGAGTTTTGGAGAAAATGGCAGCCCCGTAAAGGTCTGCCTTTCTGTATTTTTATAGTTGAGGTGAGGTAATTTTCACCCTGCCCACTGACCACACAAGCTGTTGGCTAACTTGAAACTGAAACCTCATGAACTCGAGGTGACGTGATTTTTACCCTGCCCCCTGGCCACATAAGCTATTAGCTAACTTGAAGCCTATACCTCGGGGGTCTCCTTTTTTTCATGTTAATTATTAGGGCCTTCTGGATAATGGCCCAAGTCAAGTGATCTCTTTACATATTAATCATTAGGGCCTTCTAGGTAACGGCCCAGGACAAGTGTGTTGTGGTGATAATTGACAGTGAAAACAAAGTTATGCCCCAAGCTCAATCAGCCCCACTTATACCTCAAGGTTAAAAGATACAGGAGGAAGGGTCTAAAAGTTATGATCTCTATTTGTTCCTACTTTGCTCTTTATTTTATCTCTTCTTGTGGGGACAGTAAACACCTACCATCCCCCATCCTACGCCTTTCTTAAACTGTCCTAAGAAGGGTAATTCTTTTCACATGGGTGGGGATGTGCATTTGGGGGAAGTCAGCGCGGCTGGGCCGGCCCTGGCATTCCTGGGCTGGGCATTCCCGGGCTCAGCATTTGTCCTTGTGCCAGGAGATGAGGGGGTGTTTTTGAGGAGAGTTTAATTAGGATGAAAAATATACAGCCAGAAATATGTCAGGGGTGAGATGTGTCCGTCTGCCATCACAAAGGCTTGTGGCTTTGCTCACATAGGTCTTTGTGGGTGACAGGCTTCGGCAGAGGGACACGATTCATTCCATGATATTCTGTCCTGTGTCCCTCAATCACTTATTTGCAACATGTAAAACATGTTCATCCCATCATAGCAAGTCTTCAGTCAAAGTTCAAAATCTGGAAATTCCTCTTCAGCTGAAATCTAGAATATAAGTTATCTGCTCCCCAAATACAATGACAGAACAGATAAGGGCAAGCTAGACATTTCCACTAAACATGTGAGACATTTCAGGAAAAAAAGGCATAACAGGCACCAAGCAAATTAACAGAAAGTGTTGAATTAGCTCTCAAGGCTTTAAAATAATTTCTCATTCTCTGAGACATTGTACACAGTGGCTCTGCCTTCAGACTCTAGGTGTTGGCCACACTCTCTAGATTCTAAGTGGAGGCCCCTTGGCCATGGGCTACAGCTCTGTCTTCTAGGCTCACTGGGACAGCAACTCTGCTTCCTCAGCTTTAGATGTACCATTTTCCTAGTTCATCTGTGTAGCAACTCCACCCTTAGAAACAACAGAGGCTGTGGCTTCATGCTTTGAAACTCCTTAGGCCATGACCATATCTTCTGAGACTGAGGCAGCTCAGCTCCTTGTCTCTTCAGCTTCTGCTGTGCTGATAAGTGCCCAGAGGTATTTCACCCTGCTAGTGTTGAAATGAGGAAGGGTGCGGTAAAAATTGGAGGTATTAAAGACAGCCCCAGGAAACAACTTAATAGCAGAAAATATAGAATAATCTCACCTTTGTCTTACAAAACACTGTCACAAGTCAAGCCTGGGGGCAACCTTGCAAGTGATAGCCTGCAAGTGACCCCTAGACCTTGACCACATTTTACAACTATTAGGAGTTAACCAATCAATGTAAAGGTCAGTTCACCCTCCCTGCTTTGCAATCTCATGACTTAAATACTGGGAGCTGAGGAAACTCATTGTTGCCCCCTGCTCTGTGTAGCTTGGGGTGCGTCCCTGGTGCACCAGTATTTTTCCTATTGGGCATATTTTTTAATAAAATTTAACCTTTAAAGTAACAGTGTCGCATCTTGAAAATCGCGGACCCTAACATTTGGGGGCTCTCCCGGGATTTCAAGAGCGACCTCTGCGGCCGGCCGATCTGGTTTGACCTCACCGGTGAGTCTGGATATTGTCTGTCTGTGCTCGAGCTCTGGTTCTGGGACTCACTGAGAGAGAATCTGGACGCAGAACTGCTCTCTGAGTCGGAGGCTGGGGGACGCCTCAGCTCTCCATCTGGGCGGGCACCGCTGGTTCCTTTCTGGGTTCTGCGGCCTGTAAATCCCGCATCTGGTTTTTGTTTCATTTCTTCTGTGACCGGTCTGTGTCTGTTTGATTGTGTTGTATGTCCTGATTGTTACTTTTGCCGCCATGTCTGCGTCTGTTCTGTTGTCTATTTGATTGTGTTGTTTGTCCTGATTGCACTTTTGCCGCCATGGGGCAATGTTCTTCTCACTCTGTAACACCCCTAGACCTATTCCTTAACCACTTTCAGATTTCCAGAAACGAGCCCGAGACTTCGGCAAGGTGCGGTCAGGAAAACTCCGCACACTTTGTAATCTGGAATGGCTGGTCTTTGGTACCGGATGGCCACTCACGGGATCCCTAGACATTAAACAAACCCATTCTGTTTTTCAGCTCATCTTTGGTGATCCGGGTCACCCTGACCAAATGCCATACATTGTTGCTTGGCAAGACCTCCTCAGGCGGCCACCTGCGTGGCTGCAACCCTATGATCCCCCTAAACAACCTCCTACAACCCTGGTGGCTCAGGGCTCCTCAAAACCCCTGCCAGCTTCCTTTCCTCCATCTGATTTCTCTGATTGAGTCTCCCACTTCCCTACCCCCCAGTTCCCGTTTCTCCTCCTGCTGCCACCGGGGCTGAGGGAGCCAAACCAGTCTCCGTGGCCTGTATAGGGTCCCCGCAGACCCTCCAGTCCCGACTGCTCCCCCGACCCCCGCCACTTCTGCAGCACCACCTTCCTCTGACCTCCAGAGCCCAGGCCACATCTGCTCAGTCCGATCTTTTCAACCATTTATAGAACCCTCCCTCGTATTTTCCCCTTGCGAGCTATAGGGCACATGACTGAGGCTGGGACCCCCTTCTTGGTCTATACTCCTTTTACCTTGATACCCCTCTTAGAAACCACATACAACAACTTCTCCAAGCCCTCTTTACCACTGAGGAGAGGGCTAAGATTGTTTCCCTAGCCAGAAAACGTGCCGGGAGATGATGGAAACTTTACTCGTGATTTAGATGAGATTTACCACGCTCTTCCCCTGACCCGCCCAAATTGGGACCCAAACACCACTGCAGGTAAGCAGCGCCCTACTGTCTACCGCCAGATTCTTATGGGGGGTCTCTGGGCCACCACTGGGCGCCCCACAAATTTGTCTAAAGTAACACAGGTAATTCAGGAACCCTCAGAATCCCCAGAAGCCTTTCTGGAATGACTAATGGAGGCATACTGCACATATAGTCCCATTGACCCTGAGTCTTCCAAAAATCAACGGGCCATTAACATAGCCTTCGTGGGACAGTCAGCCCCTGACATCAAAAGAAAAATACAAAAAATAGAAGGATTTGAGGGAAAGAATCTATCCGAGCTGATGGAAATTGCTATGAAAACCTTCAATAACCACGAACTACCAGAAGACAAACAAGCCAAAAAGGTAAGCAGAACCCTCCTGGCAGAAGCCCAGGGCCACATGCCACTGTGCCCTTGGGAGAAGAAACTAGATCAGATGAGGAAGCCAGGAAAGCCTCCCCTGCAGAGAAACCAGTGTGCCTACTGCAAGGAAATTGGACATTGGAAGGGTGAGTGCCCCTAAAGAAAGCCTCCTCCAAAGGTTCTTAACCTAGAGGCCTGAGGGCGTCAGGGCTCACTGGCCCTGCCCCCGAGCCCAGGGTAACCTTAAAAATAGGGGGACAGCCAGTAGAATTCATGGTCGACACCGGGGCTAGCAACACAGTTCTAATTGAACCCCTAGGACCCATAACTGAAACCAAAACCCCAGCACGAGGAGCTACTGGGATTAATGCCTACTCATGGACTGACGAACGATCTGGGAGCTAAGACTGTCTCCCTCTCGTTTACAGTAATGCCTGAATGCCCGTGCTCTTTACTTGGAGGAGACTTGTTATCAAAAAATGCAGATGACTATCCACTTTACTGGAAATCATGCTTACCTGACACCCCAAGTCAATGTGGTAGCCCCTTTAGAGGGAGAATACAGACTTTATGATGATTCTGACAGGAGCCCCTGCTCTAGCCTCGTGATATCAGTGGATCAATTGATCAAAGAGATTCCTCAGGTTTGGGCTGAAAACAACTCCCCAGGGCTGGCCAAACACCAACCACTGGTTATAGTGACTTTAAAACCATCTGCTGACCTGATTCAGGTACGGTAGTACCCCATTACACCAGAAGCAAGGAAAGGGATCA
Source organism: Heterohyrax brucei (assembly GCA_028571685.1). Taxonomy (NCBI): domain Eukaryota; kingdom Metazoa; phylum Chordata; class Mammalia; order Hyracoidea; family Procaviidae; genus Heterohyrax; species Heterohyrax brucei. The sequence goes on along the minus strand of CM053148.1, from coordinate 42,796,745 downwards.
GGGCCCACATTCAAAGACTCAGGAAACATAGAATACTAGTGCCCTGCCAGTCACCCTGGAATACTCCCCTCCTGCCGGTGAGGAAGGTAGGAGGGCTGGACTCCAGACCAGTTCTAACCCGTACACTCTCCTGAGCTCTCTGTCACCAGAACACTGGGTGTATTCAGTGCTGGATTTAAAGGATGCATTCTTCAGTATACCCCTGAGCCCGCAGAGTCAGCCCCTCTTCGCCTTCGAATGGCAGGACCCGGAAGATGGCTTCAGTGGGCAGCTGACCTGGACCCACCTGCCACAAGGGTTCAAGAACTCTCCCACCATCTTTGAGGCCCTTCATCGGGACTTACGTGAGTACAGGCATCAGTGGCCTGACATTTCCCTTCTACAATATGTAGATGATTTATTACTCGAGGTACCCGATGAGGACACTTGTTTAAAGGCCGCCAAGTCCCTGTTAACTCTCTTGGTGAAATTGGGATATTGAGTCTCCGCTAAAAAGACACAGGTCTACGTCCGGGAGGTGACTTACATTGGTTTCCAACTCAAGGGGAGACAACACAACACTCCCTATCCAAAACAAGAAAACAGACTATCCTTGGGATTCCCACCCCATGTACGTCGCGGCAGGTGAGGGAGTTCTTGGGGTCCGCTAGGTTCTGTTGGCTCCGGATCCCAGGTTTTGCAGAAATAGCATGCCCACTATCCGAGCTGACCCGAGAAAAGGAAAAGAGTTTTATATGGACTAAAGAAACAGAGCAGGCTTTCCAGACTATAAAGAAGTCACTCCTGGAGGCACCAGCATTAGCATTACCCAACCTGGAAAAGCCCTTCCAACTATACATTGATAAAAATAAAAGAATAGCCAAGGGAGTCCTCACTCAGACACTCGGCCCATGGAAAAGGCCGGTGGCCTATCTGTCTAAACAGCTAGACCCAGTGGCCTCAGGATAGCCAAGGTGCTTTGAATTGTTGCGGCCACCGCTCAACTAGCAAAAGACTCTGATAAACTGACTATGGGACAGCCCCTGACCATCACTACCCCGCATGCCATCGAGGGAGTCCTGTGTAGCCCGCCTCATAAATGGGTTTCCAATGCCTGGCTAACCCACTACCAGTCTTTATTACTAGATCAGCCCCGAGTTGCGTTTGCTTCTAGCTCAGCCCTCAACCCAGCCATGCTGCTGCCTGATCCGGACCTGGAGGCTGAACCGCATGACTGCACTGAGGTGCTTAGCCAACAGCACGGCCTTCGCCAAGATCTTGTGGACGTTCCCTTGCAGGACCCTGATCTCACTCTGTTCACTGATGGGAGCAGTTTTATCAGGGACGACACCAGGTACACAGGGGCAGCGGTGGTAGCCGAAGATCGGGAACATCAGCGCAACGGGCTGCCTTCTCAATGCCAGTGGGGGCTCGTAGCGGGAGCTGGAGCGCGTCTACAGCCAGCACAGCCGCACCCATGACGAGCTGAGTCGCACAGCCCGAGTTCTGGACAGACCCCGCCACAGCGCCCGCACTGCCAACGCAGGCCCCATCGCTGACTCCGCCGCTCCACGCTGTCCAGTCAACTTTGACACTCCTTTAGCGGTGCTGTGAAAGGAGATGGTGGGACTGCGACAACTGGACATGTCGCTGCTGTGCCAGCTGTGAGGTCTGTATGAGTCAATCCAGGACTATAAGCACCTGTGCCAAGACCTGAGCCTGTACCAGGATCTGTCCTCGTCCCTGCACTCTGACAGCTCCTATCCACCAGATCCGGCCTCTCAGTTGACGAGGAGCCTCCTGACGCCAGCCTGTCCCCAGACTCGCCACCCCTCACTGTGCCCCAGACGCACAATGCCCGTGACCAGTGGCTACGAGATGCCTTCCACATCATCGGGCTGAAACAATGGAAGCCTGAGGCAATAACCTAGCCAACCGAGCAGCTAAGGAAGCTGCCCTCAGCCTCCTGGAGATCAATTCTATCCAGCTCCCCGAGCCAACCCTTCCCGAAGAGCCCACCTGGAAGAGAAGAAAGGATGCCACTATACTTCGGGAGGGCTCCCCATTCTCCCTCAAAAATTGGGACAGAAGCTTGTCCGCCAGATCCACCAGACCACCCATCTGGGAGCAACAAAAATCCAGGAACTTCTGTCTCCAAGGTACTATATACCCCAACTATCCCGGCTTGCTGAACGAATAACACATACCTGCCAAGCCACTAATGCAGGCAGCTCTGGTAAGGCCCACCAAGGTAAGAGAGAAAGAGGCACTATGCCTGCAGTACATTGAGAGCTGGACTTCACTGAAATTAAGCCCGGCAGATATGGATATAAGTACCTTTTAGTTTTTGTAGACACATTCTCTGGTTGGACTGAGGCATTTCCCAATAAGAGAGAGACAGCACAAGTAGTTTCAAAAAAAAAAAAAAAAAACTCCTGGAAGAACTCATACCTAGGTTTGGGGTTCTGCTGATGCTAGGATCAGACAATGGCCCTGCCTTTATGGCCATAGTGTCTCAGGGAGTAACATCTGTCCTGGGGATTAATTGGAAACTACATTGTGCCTATCACCCCCAGAGTTCGGGACAGGTAGAGAGGATGAACCGGACCCTTAAGGAGGCCTTAACCAAATTGACCCTAGAAACTGGCAGTGACTAGACGGCCCTGCTTCCCTTTGCCTTAATGCGTGTGTGTAATTCTCCCTACCTCCAAGGCCTTACGCCCTATGAAATTGTTTTCGGGAGGCCACACCCCTCTGCCCTAAACCAAGGGATGACATACTTGCTGAAATTTCTAATCATGACCTGCTTAAGTCCCTCCAGGCCCTGCAGAAAACTCAAGATCTGCTTTTCCCCTTGTCGAGATGCCTCCACAATCTCCCTCCTGTAAAGCCACATTAGTTTCAGCCAGGGGTCTAGTCTGGTCCTGAGACACCAAAAGGAGACTTTGGAGCCCTGTTGGAAAGGATCCCACACAGTAATCCTGACAACCCCCACTGCCGTCAAGGTTGACAGGATCCGGCCCTGGGTCTGTCACTCCTATCTACCGTCAATGGAAGGTGCAACAACATACTGGCCCTGAGGCGACTCCAAGAAACCTCGGTTGGCAAGTTCAAGAACTGACCCTAACCGGCCCTCCCGAGGTGACTTCACCAGTTTTGCACCTTGATTCATGTGACCTTGTGGGGGGTTCTATAGGCTCACAGCTTAAGAAAGACCCATACCCGGTTCGTGCACACAGAACACTCATAAATACTGGGGGATGTATACATGCTGATGGGTGGGGGTGTGCTACTAACTGCCTCATGCAACAACTGGCTAAGAAACAATTTTACGTCTGTCCCGGGGCTAATGTCTATGGATCATGTTGAGGAACAAACGATTATTTCTGTTATACATGGGGTTGTGAAACCAATGCACCCTGGATCAGGGAAAATAGGGGACCTCATTAGGATCAGTTGAGTTCTCCTGGCCTCCATGGCTGACCACCCTCGTCACTGCGTTAACAGGACCACTTGTCCTCTTCATCTTATCTTTAACTGTGGGTCCCTACATTCTAAATTACTTAAATTCATACGAGAAAAACTAGCCAGCTCCTGGTCCTAAAACATCAGCCCCAACACCAGACCTACCAACCCCTGAATGCTAGGACCTTGATCAGCCTGGCACCCACTCAGAGTCTAAGATTTGACTCTGGAATAAGAACTCAAGCGGGGAATGTTGAAATGAGGAAGGGTGCGGTAAAAATTCGAGGTATTAAAGACAGCCCCAGGAAACAACTTAATAGCAGAAAATATAGAATAATCTCACCTTTGTCTTACAAAACACTGTCACAACTCAAGCCTGGGGGCAACCTTGCAAGTGACAGCCTGCAAGTGACCCCTAGACCTTGACCACATTGTACAACTATTAGGAGTTAACCAATCAATGTAAAGGTCAGTTAACCCTCCCTGCTTTGCAATCTCATGACTTAAATGCTAGGCGCTGAGGAAACTCCCCATCGCCCCCTGCTCTGTGTAGCTTGGGGTGCGTCCCTGGTGCACCAGTATTTTTCCTATTGGGCATATTTTTTAATAAAATTTAACCTTTAAAGTAACAGTGTCGCATCTTGAAAATTGCGGACCCTAACACTAGGAAGCCTCTTGTGCACACGCACTCATTTCTCTTACTCTGTAGGTTGGCTGCATTCTCATTTTCAACAATGCTTCCACATATCTGTTAAGGTAGCACCCTACTCCTGATGTCAAATTCTGTCTTAGAATACCACAAGTGGATGGCTTTAAAAAGAGAAGCTTATTCTGTCACAGTCCCGTAGACTACAAGTCCAAATTCAAGACATCGGCTTCAGGGAAAACCTCTCTGCTGGTTCTGGTGGAAGGTCCTTGTCATCAGTCTTCCTCTGGACTGACAACACTGCCTCATACTGGTTTTAAAGGAGCACCTGAAACTGCCAATCTTTTGGTTAGTGGCCACCCCACAGCTCTTAACCACTATGCCACCATAGTTTCCAGTTTTGGGGACAGGGAAAGCAAAAAAGTTTATTTCCACGTAGGACAATAGAAATGCCTTTGGCAAAAATAAAATGATTTAAATACTTTATGGAAGTCTGGACCAATTGCAGCTTTTCCCTAAAAACTTTATGCTCTCTAGCACCCGAGTGTTTTAATAGTATTGTGCTGTTATCTATGCAAGCTTGCTGGGAATTTGAGCACATTAAGTCATCAACATATTGCAACAATTTAGATCTATTCTTAAATTGCAAAGGCTGCCAATCAGCATGAATTATTTGAGAAAAGTAAGTGGAAAATTCAGTGAAACCCTGAGGCATTACAGTCTAGATAAATCATTAGTTGTTTCGTATGAAAGTAAAGAAATATTGGCTGTTGGGATAGATATACTGAAAAAGATGATACAAAGATCAATAACAGTAAAGGATTGGACGTCCAAAAGGACATTAGAAAGCAGTAAGTGAGAATTTGGGAATACTGGAAATCTAGGAATAATAATGTGGTTAATAGCCCTTAAATCCTGTACAAATCTCTAGCCTCACTTTCCTGATTGCTTAACAGGGAGTACAGGGGTGGTACAAGCATTGCTGCAGGAAACAACCCTTTAGAAATGAAGTCCTGAATAATAGAGGTTAATCCCTTTTTGTTTAGGTTCTCATTTAAGGGTTAATGAGGCAGACTTGGTAAAGGGTTAGGGTGTCTACCTGAACATTAACAGGATCTGCTGACAAATTTTGTAGTTGTGGTCATCCTTAAAGTTTCAGGAATTGATGAAAAAAGTCAGAGAGGAATGAGTTAGAGGAGGTGAAATTCCCTTTGTATGTGACTAATATCCACAAATAGCAATCAGCTTCTTCCCCTTGAATTATTTCTTATTCAAATCCCTCGCTAGAGGTTTTAGGGGAAGTCTGGCAGGCTTAATCACATTTCTCCTTTTTCTGAAAATCATAAATGGCAGGCCCATTTAGACAAAAGCTCAACAAACTAACAAGAGTGTCAGGGATATCCAGAAAGGGACATAAATTTTCAATAGGATCAAGGGAAATAGAAACAGATTTTTAGTGAATTAAAGTCTGTTCCCAAGTTACAGTCCCAACAACTTTTGAAGTTTTTGTACTCCAGGCCGGGGCTTTTGTAAGCATGTGGGGTTAATGGCAGAGAGTGTAAAACCAGTGTCAACTTGAAATTTGCGAGCTTCTCCTTTAATATACGTGGTAGTTTTTTCTTGCAGGTTAAGTGCCCCCTTGAGAAAAGTTCTCCTCGTGCCCCCAGAACTCCTTCATTCCGTATCTTGTTGAGATGTCCCTGACGTAAGATGTTTCTTTTGATTGTTCTTGAACTTACAGCTGTCCTTTTTCCAGTGCCAAGGTTTCTGGCAATAATTGCAAGTGACAGGTTTAGTGCCTTCAAAGGGCCTGGATTTACTTTGCTGATTATGGGATTGCAATTGTAAGGCTATTAACTTATTTGCCTTGGAGGTTTGCTTAGAGAGTTTGTGAGGTAAATTTGTTGACTTGACAATGGGAGATGCTTTCTAATCATAAATGGCAGGCCCATTTAGACAAAAGCTCAACAAACTAACAATGACAAACTAATCTAGCTGAGGACTTTCTTACTATGGCTGCGAGCTCTGGCTTGAGACCAAATACAAACACTGAATTAAAAGCTCCTGAAGCCCCAGGGAATGAAGGATAGATCTCAGAATGTTCAGCTGGCCTCTGAAACAACCTGTCTTTGTTTTTATATACATCAGTGAATTTTTGTCTGATCTATTATTGGGGAAAATGCTTCTAACAATCTTTTATGGATAGTCAGAGACTCTTCTAAGTGTTGGAAAAATTCAGCAATATTGTGTAATTCTGAATGTGTTCAAGGATTAAAAGTAAAGTGGAGAATAGCCTCAATATCTGTATTGGGATGGGTTTTAAAAGGCATTTCAGGGATAGGCTTTTGGTCTCCAGTAGGTTATTTATGGAAAAAGAGGAATTGCAGGCAAATTGTTAATAGAATCTTGAGCAGTGTCAAAGGTATAAGAAAGCAGAAGAAGATACAGAAGGGAGGTGGCCAGTAAAGGGGCAGATGGTCCTAGCTTAGGCAGGTGCAACAGAAATCTGGAATTTCAATTCCTTATTTTGCTTAATTAATTTAGAGACATTATCTTGCAAGGAAGCAATTGTACCCTCATTACATCTTCTAGAGTCTTGAAAATAGCAGGTTTTTTTTTCCAAAAAGCATCCCATTGTTTCTGTTTAATCCAGGATCTTTCTTTCTTACTCTGCAGAAAATTCAATTTAGATAACTCAAAAGAACCAAAAAGTGGCCACATATTTTTCCAGATTGTCCTTAGTGAAATGATACCAAGCAGATTCAAACAAACAGCAGGGTAGTGACACAGTACTTGTCTACATATCAGGGCAGGAGTCCCAGATGTGAACTTCACATTACCCCTATATAATGGTATTTTCTATTTTCGAAGAATGTTCAGTTTTTCCAGTTTAGGACTGTCAGACACAGCAAAATCCTGTTGGGGTATACTGCTGGTCTGGACACTGTACTGCTTAAACCAATATGTTCCTTCTGTTGCGTGGGTTTTTGTTTGTGGCTGGTAGGTAGTCTGATGTTCTGAACCATCACCACAAACCAGCTTAATTGTTGTTAGTAAATATAAGAATCTAATACAAGTCAATTGGATCGTTAAACTACATTCCATCCCCTACCCCAGTAATCACCCACATACCAGATTAGCAGGCCTGCATTCCTCTCCCTATCTCTGGGTAGTAAATCGATTATTCCAAGACCTCAGAGAGATAATGAAATTTTGGGGAATTTACACTGTTTGATAAGATGTAATGGAATCTTGTGATTTCCTGTTCTGTGACAATTTTCAGATGCCAATCCTTTTGAAATCTGGTATGAAAACTGCTGGAATTGTAACCCAAGTGGGACAATCTTGGAGAAGCTATTCTCAGTGTCTCCCAGATTTGCATGCTGTTCTGTTAATAAAGCATTGCTTGAACCTTCTTCCCCATCTCTGAATTCTGGCTGCAGTGACAGGTGAAACAAACTTGCTTTGGTTTGGCAACATTGTCATAGGAGACTTATACCACTTCTGTAGCAGGTGAATGCCTTATCGGCTTTTACTGGCCATTCTCTGCTGTTGGTTTTCTTTGTGATTTATGGATCCTGAGATTCTATAAACTTGAAAACTTCTAGGACAGTAAGTGGCCCAGAACCTCACACTACTACTCATAGCAGGGCAAAATTTAGTGAAAATTCTGGCAAGACCAGAATGAAACAGACAAGACAAAACAAAACAGATGAAGACAAAACAAAACTAGAATCCTTCCACAGGTCTCAAAGGGCTCAACCCAAAAAAGCAGAGTTTAAAATTCAACAGGTTATTTACCTGGCAGAGACTCTCGACAACTTTGTGGAGTGGTGAGTCCAAACAAGCCTGCTTTGGTACCAAAGCTGAATCCTTGAATTTTGAGGTGGTGGGAGGTCACTGCAGGTAGCACACCTTTGAATTCCCATTTCTGATCACCAAAAAATGCTGAAAAGCAAACTGGAGCTTCTGCTAAAATTAAATCCAAGAGATTTATTGAAGGAACAGAGTGATCCAGATTGGGCAGCTCTATGTGAGACTTCACTGAAGTACTCCAACCAAAGGATTTTTTCACAGAGTTTACAAGGAAAAAAAATCTGATTGGTTTGTTTTTACAGAATTGTGATTCATTAGTGCCAAAGCCCGTCACCCACAGAAGTCCCTGTAGCAAAGCTACACGACTATGTGATGACGAGTGGAGGCATCTTACCCTTGGCATATTTTTGGCTGTACTCTCCCTGATAATATTTTACATCCTAATTCTTGTAACTATTTTACCAGGCTGCGTCATTAGGGACACTGAAAAACCTTCCTCAAAAGTACCCTCTCATCTCCCGGCACAAGAATTAAGGAAGATGCCTTCTAAGAGGGGCTTTATAACCCCCTCAGCTTATGAAATAATGTTGAGGAAACCTGGATGGGAGTTCCTAGAGAAAAGAGCTCGGAGGAATGAATCCCAACACAGCACACCCAGCCTGGGAACGCCGAGGCCAACCCAGCCCTGCTGGCTTCCCCGAACTGCACATCCCCCTCCATATGTGAAATACAAAATTGCAGGAAGGCCCTGGGAAGCTCCCCAGGGACGACCGCCCGCATAGCCCTTAGATACAGACATCCCACTCCCTGCATCAGGAAGATGGATAGGCTCCCAAGTTTATTATAATTGGTATGGCAAATGGGCAAATACTAAAGAAATACCCTTCTTAGAACAGCTTAAGAGAAGCATAGGGTGGGGGACGGTAGGCGCTTACTGTCCCCACAGGAAGAGATAAAATAAGAACAAAGAAGGAACAAATAGAGACAGCCAGACAATAACATTTAGATGAGTCTACCCCTCTCCCTGCACATTTAACCTCAAGGCATAGATAGAGCTGATTGAGTTCAAGGCATAGCTTTGTTTTCACTGTTGATTATAACCACAATATACTTGTCTCGGACCATTACCTAGAGGGCCCTGATGATTAACATGAGAAGAGACCACAAGGTATCAGTTCCTTACTAGCCAACAGCTTATGTGGTCAAAGAGCAGGATGACATCACGTCACCTCATTGACTGTATAAAAATAAGGAAAGACAGGCCTTAACGGGCTGCTGACCTCCAGATTCCTGGTTATCTGAGTCTCTTTCCTTCGCCGACACTGCCCATCCCTTCGTGACCCCAGACCCCGTCAGGCTGGCCCCCGACACATTAGGCATTGGATAATTGCAAGCTATCATAAGCATTGTTCTGTTAATCATAGCATTTGAGTCAGTGAACTCCTTGTTAATCTATGGATATGTGGGGGGACAGCCTGAGTGAACACTCTTCCTGGGAGAGGCTATGAGAAGGGAGAGGAGGGCAAGAGAGCTCAAGAGCTTCCTGAGACATTCTGGTATCTGACTTCTGAAAGTCAGCTAAGAATCAGCAGTAAACAGCAACAATGAAGTCTGCCTACATCTTTGGCAGAAGAATTGATTCCAACTCATAGTGACCACATAGGACAGATGAGAACTGCCCCATAGGGTTATCAAGGCTGAAATCTTTATGGAAACAGACCATCATATCTTTTACAGAACAGCTGATGGGTTCAAAATGCTGATTGATTACCAGCTGAGTGCTTAACAATGGTGGCACCCAGGCTCCTTCTTGGCCCTTTAACACCACTCAAATCCTTAGTTTTCAGCTCACCTCTCTGGAAGTTCTGTCAAGTACCATCCTGCACAGAACTGGGATTTCGGAGGGGATAGCTGTACTTACTCTAAGGAGCCCTGCTGGTGCAGTTATTAAGCACTTAACTGCTAACCAAAAGATCAGTGGTTCAAACCCATCAGCCACTCCATGGGACAAAGATGGGGCAGTCTGCTTCTGTAAGGATTACAGCATTGGACACCCTGTGGGGCCATTCTACTCTGTCCTACAGGATCATGATAAGTTGGAATTGACTTAATGGCAATAGGTTCTAATTGTACCCTAAAGAGCTATGTTGGTAAACTTCTCATAGTTCACATTTCTGGATAATATGTAACATACTCTTTGACTGAATAATTCTTAGGAAATCTGCTCTGAAAAAAATTTTAAAGAAAGAAAACATTTCGATTGTTAGCCACACAGTGGAAACCAGAAAATTGTTCAAATGTTCAGTACACAAACCTGGTATTCACAGAATTTTAATAACATAGAGAATACTTATGTTATTATGCTTGGTCTTAAACATAGCTTATTAAATTACATACATAATATGTTAGTTATCTATCAGAAAACTTGGTGGCATAGTGGTTAAGTGCTACAGCCGCTAACCAAAAGGTTGGCAGTTCAAGTCCACTAGGTGTTCCTCAAACTCTGCGGGGCAGTTCTACTCTGTTCTATAGTGTCTCTGTGAGTTGGAATTGACTTGGCGGCAATGGGTTTTGGGTTTATAGGGGCTGTTGTAGTTCAGTGGTAGAATTCTTACCTTCCATGTAAGAGACTGAGTTTGACTCCCAGACAAGGAACCTCATGCTCCATCACCACTCCTCTGTCAGTGGAAGCTTGTGTGCTGTTACACTGTTGAACAGGTTTAGCAGAGCTTCCAAACTAAGATGGACAAGGAAGAAAGGCCTGGTGATCTGCTTCAGAAAATCAGCCAGTGAAGATCCTATGGATCTCAAAAGTTTGATCCACAGTTCATCATGGGGGTGGTGCATGGTTGGGCAGAGTTTCATTCCATTGTGTGTGGAGTTGACATAGGTCACGGGCTAACTCAAAACAGCTAACAATAACAACATGTTAGTAATCTGCTGCTGAGTAACAAATTACCCCTTAACCATAATGGCTTACAAAAACACAGATTTATTATCTTATAGTTTCTAGGGGTCAGAAATTTGAGAACTGGTCCTCTTCTTCAAGCTCTTTCAGAAGACAGCCTTCAAAATGTTGACCAAGGTTGTGATCTCATCTGAAGACTCAAGTGGGGAAGGATCTACTTTCCAGCTCACTTACATGGTTACTGGCCAGATTCAGTTCCTTCATGCTGTTGGAATAAGGCTGCCTTCATTCCAGGTGGTTCTGTCTATTAGGCAAAGAGACAGGATGCCAGTAAGATGGAATTCAGCCTTTTATAATGTAATCCTGAAAGTTATATTCCATCATTTTTCCTTTTCTATCTATTAGAAGCAAGTCACTAGATACCACTCACACTCACAAAGAGGGTATTGCACAAGAGTGTGACTATCAAGGGGCAGGGACCGTTGAAGGCTATTTTAGAAGACTGCCTAGCACATGCAGCTTGTCTCCAATGGAGCAGCTAATGGATTTGAACCACTGACCTTTCAGTTAGCAGCCAGGTGTTTAACTACTGTGCCATCAAACTAGAAAATCAGATCTGTTGCTGTTGAATTGATTTTCTCATAGCAATCCTACAGGACAGAGTAGAACGACTCCATAAAGTTTCCAAGGAGAACCTGGTGGATGTGAACTGCTGACCTTTGGGTTAGCAGTTGCAGTTCTTGACTACACCACCAGAGTTTCCACTGTGCCACCAGGGCTGACTTTTGGGCTTGGTTGGTTTAAAACCTGTGTGCATAGATCTAAATTTGCAAGGACAACACATGTCAAAAACAATGACTTTGGTTCTTTCTGGATTGGAGGATTAAGGTCTTAGGTCTTTCCTTCTTACATGCCTCTGTACTTCCTAAAGAGCCCCTGGGTGGTACAAATGATTGATGACCTCAGTTGCTGGCCAAAAGAATTCAAGTTCGAGTTCTTACAGCAGTGTCTTGGAAGAAAATTCTTATAATCTACTTTAAAAAAAATCAGTCATTAAAAGCCCCATGGAGCACAGTTCTGCTCCGACACATGGGACCTCCATGAGTTGGAAGTGACTTGATGGCAATTGGTTGCTTTATCAATGAAAACATAGTGTTCAGTTTGATTGGCCACCCAAACCAAGAAGACCCTAAGGTGCAGGCCCACTCCTTACAGCCAATGGACCAGGTCTACTTCCCGGCCACCAGATTTGTCTTCCTAGAGGGAAACACAGACAAACAAAAACTATTCTATTTTTTTTTTTTTGGTGCATCCTTCCAGAGACAATTCGTGCACACACAAGCAAACGACCATGCGTATTGCTTCCCTCACCCCCACCTGTCTCCTCGAATGGGCTACACACACTTGGCACCTGCCTTTCTCACTTGACAGCGTTATCCTGTCCCCATGGTTTCAAACAAGTGAACCCTGAGGTGTAGAGTTGTTATGAGACTGGACAGTGAGTGCAGGTCTCCCTGAATGCAACCAGTGTGTCCTGTTCCCCGCATGGGGAGGCTCTGTCAGCTGGCCTAGGCCTTCTGGACTTGCCCATTCAGGGCCTTTCCTCAATGAGCCCCGGGAGCTGGGAAAGAGCTAACCAATGGTCTGGCCTGGCAGAGGGTTCGGGCACTTAGAGAAAAAAAGGGTTTTGTTCTCTGTCCCCTGAAGACTGGCAGAAGTTGGCCTACCCAGCCATGCTGGCTTTCTCTTTACTGTCAGTAAGAGCAAAAACGTTTTCTCTTCCTGCCAAGACCTGACGGCTGCCCGGTGGGCCCTGTGGCGGCCCCCTTCGAGGGCTGGCTCCCACGCCTCATCTCCTTTTGAGGGCCTTGCTGGAGATGGGCAGTTGTAGGGGTCGCTGCCAATGTCTGGGCCCAGCCTCCCTGAGAATATGCATCTGCTACCGTGTCGGTCCCTAATTGTGTGATGAGAAGAACTCTCTGTGCCCACACTTGGTGCCAACTGGCCCCTGGGGATCAGTGTGAGACTAGGGACACAGAAAACTGGCCAACCCATTTTAATGAGGAAGTGTCATTGGTAGTTTAATGTGTATTTATGCTTTTCCCTTCAAAGAGCCCATTTGAGGCTTCCCTGTGTCCTGTCCTCCCCCAGGCTCTCTTTTCCTCAAAAACCTCTCCGTATAAAGGGTCAGCTGGAAAGCTGCAGATGGCTTCCAGTGCTGGTGCACTGCAGACTGCATCCCTGGGTGCCAGCTCAGGAAGAGAAGCTGGACTCCAGGGGAATGCTGGGAGCCTGGGGAGCTGCCCACTGCTGACAGCTCCCAAGGGCTTTCTCCCTGGAGAAGCCCATGCACAAAGCCACCGTCAGCTCCTTTTGCCCTCAGAGCCTGGATTCCCAGGGAAAGCATTCAGGAGAGCCATTTCTGAGCACAGAGATTTTTTCCGTACTCAACTTTCTATCTGTGAAATGGGCACAATAAAGAGGTTTGTTAAGGATGTTGTTGTTATGTTGTTGTTAGGTGTCCTTGAGTTGGTTCTGACTCACAGCGATCCTATGCACAACAGAACAAAACACTGCCTGGTCCTGTACTGTGCCCACAATCATTTTTGTTCTTAAGCCCATTGTTGCAACCACAGTGTCAGTCCATCTTGTTGAGGGTCTTACTCTTTTTTGGCTCACTCTCTGTTCTACCAAGCATGATGTCCTTCTCCCGTGATTAATCCCTCCTGATAGTATGTCCAAAGTATGTAAGATGGAGTCTTGCCATCTTTGCTTCCAAGGAGCACTCTGGTTGTACCTCTTCCGGAACAGATCTGTTTATTCTTTTGGCAGTCCACAGTACATTTTGTATTCTTCTCTGACACCATAATTCAAATGATGAGGATGAACAGGACCAAAGGAAGCAAGGAGATAGACAGGCTGCACCCAGGCCTCTACTGGGAGTTTTGCTGAAAGAGGAGAAATAGCAGGGCCTTTGGGGGTTTGCCAATACTGTCAGCTTGTTGTACCGTGGTGGTCTGTGTGTTGTTGTGATGCTGGAAGCTATGTCACTAGTATTTCAAATACTAGCAGGGTTGTCCTTGGTGGACAAGTTTCAGTAGAGCTTTCAGACTAAGACAGACTGGGAAGAAAGTCCTGGCTACCGATTGATTGAATATGTTCCCTAAAAAATCTGTAACAATTTGGCTGTGCTGTAATTCCTCATATTGTACGATGCTCCTCCATGTTAAAATTCCTGCCTCTATGATGTTAATGAGGGTGGATGGGCATCATTTGTGTTGGTAGAGCAAGATTCAATGTGTAAGTTTGTTTTGTGCCTTGAGGTGGTCTCCTGAGATATAAACAGAAAAATCTGGCAGAGATTTGGGAATCTCACACCATCAAGAAAGCAGCACTGGAAGAAGAGCACATCCTTCAGACCTGAAGGCCCTACACCAAGATACTCCCTGAGCAAAGACTTGGCAATTGGCAATCAGACCCAAATACTTCCTTCCAGAGCTGACAACAGGGAAGGCCTTACCCTGAAACAGACATCCTGAATTTGGACTTGTAGCCTACCAGACAGTGTAAGAATAAATATTTCTCTTTTTAAAGCCGTCCACTGTGTGGTATTTCTGTTAGAGCAGCACTAGCTGACGAAAACACCACTTATGTCCAAATAATGGGCAACAAAAATCTTGTTGGTCACAACAGAATATCATCAGATATAGGTTGCAAGATCTGAAAACACACAGTGGCATTAACAATGGACTCCAATATACCAGCTGTTGTGAAAATAGTATAAGACTGGACAATGTTTTGTTCTGTTGTAGACGGGGTCATCATGAGTCAAGTTGATTTCCAGGCACATAAGCTGGGGTGGGGGAGGAGGAAAGGGCTTTGTGTCAGTGGATGTCTTCGGTACCTAGTGCGGCTATAACAGAAATATCACCAGTGGATGGCTTCAACAAAGAGAAGTTTATTCTCTCACAGTCTAGTAGGCTACAAGTCCAGACTGAGGGCACCAGCTCCAGGGAAATCGCTCTGTGTTGGCTCTGGAGGAAGGGTCTTGTCATCAGTCTTCCCATAGTCTCAGTCCAGGAGCTTCTCTGCTCAGGAACCTCAGGCCCAAAGGAGGCACTCTGCTCCCAGAGCTGCATTCTTACTAATATGAGGTCCCCTGTCCCTCTGCTCACTTCTCTCTTTTGTCTTTCAAAAGAGATTGACTTAAGACAGCGTCTAATCTTGTAGCTCTCATAAATATAACTGCTGCTAACCCATCTCATTAACATCACAGTGACAGGGTCTACAGGTAAGGAAATTACATCAAGTGACAAAATGGTAGACAATTATGCTATACTAGGTAGGAATTATGATCTAGCCAAGTTGACGAATATTTTGGGGAAACACAATTCAATCCATGACAATTGCGATCTGTACTTGTCACCTGGGCAAATTTGACCAGGAGAGGAAAGACATGGCCCAGGGTGTCTTCACCAATGTGTCTGTCCTTTGGGGAATGGTAAAGAGGGGCATCCATGCTCAGGACATAGATGCAAGCCCCACTGAACATGAGAAGTAAATTGGAGCGCCTTCACAGCGAGTGGCTGGAGGAAACCCTGTGGAGGGCCACAGGCCAGCGATCTCCTTAACAGCGGCACTGTCCACAGAGCCGGTGGGAGTATGCAAGTCGGAGGCTGTCAGCTATCTGGGAGAGTCCAGGGCAGCAGTTAGTGTGCAGATTACAGGGAGGTGCTGGAGAAACAGAGTGGGCACTGCCATCCTACGGATGCAGAAGTTAGGATGCCCAGTGCCCCTTCTGAAGGTGAAGGGCTTTGGGAGACCCTTCAGGACTCCCCCACCCCCTACATTCTTCAGGGAGGCCAGGCAACAACTAGGCAACCACTTACTGCTTCAGGGAGTTAATGAGGTTTTCTATGGCTTGGGGGTTTTCTGAGTTCTGTGAAGATCCCCCCTCCGCAGCTGAGAGGCATTTGTGTGGCAGCTGGGAGGCCTCATGGAGAGGGGCATGATGGGAAGCCTCATGGAGAGACACGGACTACTGGATGTGCTAAAAAGCTGTCTCGACCTGTCTCCGAATGCTTCTGTGGTCTTTGTTTGGACGTGTCCTTCCGTATGTCACACGGCTCCTCAGGGTCATCATCACATCCTCTTGTCTTTCAACCCCAGGCTTGGCAGATACTAAATGCTCAGTGTGAGAACGGAGAATGAATGAATCACCTGGAAGTTTCAAGGGACATTTTGCAAGCCTAGATAGCTTATCTCTGCCCGTTGTGGTTTGTATCTCGGGGGAGCCCACAGGCTTTCCCTATTACTCCTGACGTTTGTTCTTTCCCTCTGGCCCAGGAAGCAGCCCTGCTGTTACCAGCGGTTTGCAGTCAGTTGCTAGCCTAAAGGTTGGCAGTGTGAACCCACACAGTGGCCTGTGTTAGAAAGGCCCAACGAACTGCTTCAGTATAGATTACAGCCCCGAAAACTCCCTGGAGAACAGTTCTATACTGTGACACACAGAACCACCACGAGTCAGAATCAGCTTCATAAAAAGGCTTTGGGTTTGTTGAAATGAGGAAGGGCCCGGTAAAAATTGGAGGTATTAAAGAAAGCCCCAGGAAACAACTTAATAGCAGAAAATACCATAGAATAATCTCACCTTTGTCTTACAAAACACTGTCACAAGACAAGCCTGGGGGCAACTTTGCAAGTGACAGCCTGCAAGTGACCCCTAGACCTTGACCACATTTTACAACTAATAGGAGTTAACCAATCAATGTAAAGGTCAGTTTACCCTCCCTACTTTGCAATCTCACGACTTAAATACTGGGCGCTGAGGAAACTCCCCATCGCCCCCTGCTCTGTGTAGCTTGGGGTGCGTCCCTGGTGCACCAGTATTTTTCCTATTGGGCATATTTTTTAATAAAATTTAACGTTTAAAGTAACAGTGTCACATCTTGAAAAGCGTGGACCCTAACAGGTTTTATTGTTGTTTTTTTTTTTAACCTCACTAGAAGGAAACCCCGGTGGTGCAGTGGTTAAGAGTTATAGCTGCTAGCCAAAAAGGTTGGCCATTTGAATCTACCAGACACTCACTGGAAACACTATGGGACAGTTCTACTCTGCCTTGTAGGGTCACTAAGAGTCTACAGCAATGCGTTTGGTATCCTAGAATAAAAGGGGTCTTTAGCGTAATAATGCATCGAAGTGTGTTAGGCGAGTGTTGAGGACTGTGTACTTTGATCCTGATGAATTTGAAAGATCTGAGTATCCTAAAAATGAATCTTCATACCTAGTTGCCCTCTTAGGATGGAACCAGCATGAGATCCTGGGTGCCAAGGTGGGGTCAGGCTTGAAGGGGGGACCAGCTGCTGACCAGTCAGGTCCCACGTGTATTGAGTAAAACTGGTCCGCCCTAAGCTTTTCAGTGGCTGGTTTTGCAGAAGTAAATCACCAGGCCCTTCTTCTGAGGCACCGCTTGGGGGACTTGAACCCCCAACTTTTCAGTCAGCAGCTGAGTGCATTAACTGTTTGCACTACTCAAGGATTCCGTAGGGAGGACAGAGAGGGCAGAATGGGGAGGGAGGGGATACCAGAGAGAGTGTGGACTCCATGGTCTCATCCAAGTTTGCCCTTGCAGGAAAAGCAATGTTTTGCACTCTGAGATGCACGGTGGACTAATATGATTTTTGTCTCGGATAAGTGACTGTATCTGCAATACTTCTTGGGTGTAGTAACGGTGGGGTTAAGCCACCACGCTGCTGGCTAAGATTACATCTGTGGACGTAAGCTAGAGAAGAAAACAGTCTGATCTCGGGGGAGGGTCAAGGTTTGAGGAAGGAAGGAAGCTGGATTCCAAGTGAAGCAGCCTGAAAACACGATACTTCTGTAACATTTACGGAGCACTTACTGTATGCCAGTTCTGTGTATTACAGAGATGGAAAAGACATTTATTTTCCTGAAGGAACTACTGTCTTTTGAAAGAAGAAACGATGTGGAAACAAAACAAATGTTAGCTCTTACTTTATACCTGTGCATGAAGGCCACAATGATTTCCTTTAACCTCAACTTTAGAGACAGAGAAGAGAAGTAACTTGCCAAGGTTGTCCCCGAGGTCAGCTTCATGGGCACGAGATCTATGTAGTCTCCTCTTCCCAAATCCCCTGCCCCCAACTCAGAAGGAGCCGCATTTGGTTTAACACTCTGCTGTTATCATCTTGTTAAACCCTGGTGGCATAGTGGTTAAGTGCTTCATCTGCTAACAAAAAGGTCAGCAGTTCAGATCTACCAGGTGTTCCTTGGAAACTCTATGGTGCCGTTTTACCCTGTCCTATTGTGTCACTATGAGTAAGAATTGACTTAGTGCCAGCAGGTTTTTGTTTGGGTCATTGTCTTGAAATTCATAATCATTTTTAAATAAAGGCCCTTGCATTTTCCTTTTACACTGGGCCCTGTAAATTGTGTAGCTGGTCTTGGTCCCCACACTAACTAAATGGCCAAGCTAGGCCCCATCACAGTTGGAGGCTTCAGAAGGCCACGTTTTCCTATGCCCTGATATTACCTTTATCACTTGTAGGCACTCAAAACCTCTTAGTTCCCTCTTGCTCTTTCTTTTCCTGAAAACACTGAGGAACTGGGGCAGAAACAAGGAATGACATTTTAGCAAAAGGCAGTTCTGTTGGTGTAATGGTTACGTTTAGATTGCTAAACCGAAGGTCTGTGATTTGAACTTACCCAGAGGCTCTAGGAGTCTGGTCTGAATTAGAATTGACTGGAAGGCAATGGTTTTGGCTTTAAATCCACCTCATTAACATCACAGTGATAGGATTTGCAATACATAAACTGTCAGTCAGCTTCTGTAAAGATTGTATAGTTTAGGAAACACAGTAGGGAAGTTAAGCTCTGTCACAAGGAGTCCCTGTGAGTTGAAACTGGATGGCACCTAACATCTTCATGGAAACAGGCAGTGAAAATACAGGTTTTGCCTTCTTCTTGCATCTGTCCTCACAAGGAAAGTCCTATTGTCAAGTTCTGAGCCATCGCCTTGGCTCTGATGATTTGCATATTTACCTGTATGGATTGATGCATCTGGATGGTGTAAATGGCCAGCATGCTCGGCTGCTAACCAAAAGGTTGAAGGTTCAAGTCCACTCAAAGGTGCCTCAGAAGAAAGGCCTGGAGATTAATTTTCAAAAAGTCAATCAAACAGAATAGCAGAGGACCATAATTTCAGGGGACATCTAGGTCAACTGGCATAACAAAGTCTGTAAGAAAATATTCTGCACCCCACTTTGGTAAGTGGCGTCTGGGGTCCTAAAAGCTAGTAAGCAACTGTCTAAGAAGCATCAATTACTCTCAGCCCACCTGGAACACAGGAGAATGAAGAGCATCAAAGACACGAGGAATGTATGAGCCCAAGAGACAAAAGGGGCCATGTGAACTAGGGACTATATCAGCATGAGACCGGGAAAACTGGACGGTGCCCGGCTACTGCTAATGATTGCCCTTACAGGGACTCAAGAAGGAGTCCCTGATGGAGTGCTAGAAATGGAGAGTGCAGAACTCAACTTCTAGAAAAAAGACCAGATCTGATGGTCTGACAGACTGAAGGCTCCCTGGAAAACACGGCTCCTGGACTCACCATTAGCCCGGCACTGAAACCATTCCTCAGCCCTCTCCTCAGACAAGCACTGAACTGGTCTACGAGGCACAAAGTGCTACCTGTGAAGAGTGTGCTTCTTGTTTTACATTGACAAAGGAAACTAATTGGGCAGTTCCTGTCCGGAGGTGAGAGGAGAAGAGAGAGGGGGCCAGGAGCTGGCTGAATGGACACGGGAAATACAGAGTGGAGAGGAAGAGTGTACACTTGGAGTGTGTGTGGAGAGAGCAATTGGGGTCACATAATAAAGAGTTCATTAGTTTTTTACGAGACACTGACTTGAATGGTAAACCTTCACTAAAAACACAATGGAAAAAGCAAAAAATCAGCTACCGAAAACGCTGTGAAGCAGTCCTGTGGTGACACACCTGGGATTGCCACGAGTCAGTAATCAGCGGGATGGCAAATGTCTGTGTTTTTTTTTTCAAATGTATGGATCAACTTGTTCTCAAGAACTTTATTTCTGGTTGCCTGGATACCTTAGGCGCATGGCCTTTAAATGCCCAAACCCAAAGATGGCCAGAAGAAAGAAATTCAAGGTACTCACAGAGATAGTGACTGAGGAGAAAGACCACCCTTGGCTAAGAATGCAGCACAGCCTTTCTAAACGGTCATTTCAAAGCTTCAGCTGAGAGTAGTCTTTTCATCTTTTTCGTGAACGAACTGCTTTAGGTTTGTACCAACATACTGAGTGTTGGTAATCGTTGTCATGTAGAGTGGTTTCTTGTTCGTGTAATGTGGTACACACATATACCAGTGAACTATGGAGGTAAGACAGCTGGGATGAAGTAGGGAAAAGCGTTGTTTTCTTGTATCAATTTTTTTGCTGTTGAAAGGAACTTTTGAAAACACGGGGTTAGCACGTAAAAGCACAGGCGCTGTACATAGCTGTCGTGGCAGTCTGCTTCATCTTTGTGCTGCATTCTCTCCATAACCATCTGATTGTCTTAACAGGTAAATGATTTCCAACCTGACGGAACCAGACATCACCTGGAACACTGCTGGCTCCTGGCTTGTTCCTGACACAAAAGGAGGGCCTTCTCTTCTTTTGATTTCTTGGCCCTCCGCTGCCTAATGAGAGAGAGCCTAAAGACCAATTAGTTACATCTCCCACTGTTATTACAGTCCCATATTGTAAAACTGTGTGCGATGCCCAGGTCAATTATGAAATACGGTAATCGACTCCACCGTTTGACAGAGTGCCTTTGGATTGTGTACCTTGCATGCCTCTGGTCAAAGCAGTCCACGGCTCTCCTAACCGCACTGCATTTTGCCCCTGCTTCTGGGCAAGGGATTTCTTCTGACATTTGTCGTCTGCTTCGGATCATAGCGCTTTGGCAGAACTGTGACAGGTTTATTGTTCTGCTTCCTGACTGGGGACACACATCTCTTTATACGAAAGAGAGATTCTCCGTGCTACAGTTTGTCTTTACGGCTTATCGTTTCTGGTGGGCCTTTTGGAGTGGCAATGTGCTGTGACTGTAGCACACTGTCCTTTGTCATTTGTGATTTTCAACAAGTGATAAGAAGAAAAGAAACTGTGGCAGGAAATGAGCCTCTGAGAATGGTTGTATGAGTGATGTAGTTGAAGCACAACACTCTCTATGAGTAAGAGAGAGAAGACAGTGTCCAAAGTTTCTTTTTTTTTCCAGAATAGATTTCAAAGTGACTTATAAGGCCACTTTATGAGTCAGCCGAGCACTAAACGTTGTGCATGTGTTTTATGCCCTTCACCGGCATGTACCGCTTAATTGATGAATGGCACTTGAATGGCACCATGCTTTCATCAGCTGCCATGATACCTGATGACACATATGCTTTCTTTAGGAGGCTGTTGGGAGTGTTGGTGATCTTTGTTGGGCAAGCATTTTGAATTGTCATTGCACGTGTGTTCTTGCCCAGTTTAATTGAATCTTGTTATAGTGAGAAGGTCTGTCGCGACAGTAACAGCAAAGAGGGGCTCACTGGACCAATAATGTCTAATCTCCCACAAGATGCACCTGACCATCAGCCTTGTATACACAGTGATGAACGCCTTCATCTCCCCTGTGGTGATGGCTGCCAGTTTTCACTTGGCTCTCCAGTCTTCCCACCCTCTGTGTTGAACTGTGCGCTCCTGGATGACATACAGATTCACTTAGTCCTTTATAATTTCTAGCATCTCTTCTGTAAAGATGGAAAAAAATAATCTACATTGGTATCTTCATGAGTAAAGCCTGGGTAGGGTTTGGCCTCTTACTGAAACAAGCTCATAATCTGTACCATTCCTCTTCGTTTTCTTCATTATCATTATGATTATGGCCATATTGTTTGGTTGACCCATTTTTGTGCAAGATCACTGCTTCAGCATTCTCTAATATTGTGTCCCTGTTGTCATCATCAGCACAATAACCTTCAGATTCCATATGAAGGGAATTCTCCTTTGATGGATCGTGGTCTCTGTCTTCTCCAGAACAGTGCACTCTCTTCCGTAGAATCATTCTCACTGTTGAAGAGACAAAAGTAACTGCTCTAGAAGCTCTTTAGGTGTGTATTTAGGCACTGCTGAAAAGATAATTTCAGGGTCAGGCTGGAAGCTTCTCCTGACTCATGTGACAGAAGGGACTAATGAACTCTAAGACTGACAGGTCAGCTAGCAGGCTTTTGGCTCAACTCCCAAGAACCAGTATTCAGATGCTGACATTTCAGATACAAGATCCAGAAAAAGGAAGCCTTGACAGAACGTCTCTGTATACATATTGGATGCAAGCCACACTCCCCCCAGGAAACTCCCTTCACAACTGAAAGACTGATCATATCAGATCACATCATGGAGGATGACTATGTCATGTCATAACTGTTAAACTACATCATTACATAAATGCGAGAACACTGTGAATCACGGCCCAGCAAAGTGGACATAAAACTTGACCCCTCACAATGGGTTGGTAATACAAATATCACACTGTTTTAGTCAGCTGGTCTGCTCTAACAGAAACACCACAGAGTGGATGGCTTTAACAAAGAAAGATTTATTCTTACACAGTCCGGTAGGTTGCAAGTCCATATTCAGGGTGTCTGCTCCAGGGAAAGACTTTCCCCTTGTCGGCTCTGGAGGAAAGTCCGGTATTGCATCAGTCTTTGTCCAGGGAGTGTCCTCATGCAAGAACCTCTGGTCTAAAGGACGCGCTCTGCTCCCGGTGCTGCTTGCTTGATGGTAGCGAGGTTCTCAATTGTCCTTTGTTTCTTTTTCCTTTTTATCTGAAAGCATTAAGGGTGGGACAAGCCATACTACAGGGAAACTTCCCCCACAGCAGGAATTCACAGCCCCACCCTAATCCTTTAACATACAGGTTAGCAAAACCACACAATGGAGGACAGTCCCAAGATACTGGGAACCATATCCCAGCCACGTGGCTGCACACATTTTTGGGGGGACACAATTCCAACCACGACACACACCTTCAAACCAATATGAAAACATGCAAGGGGAGACATTGCACATTCTATCCTCCTATAAAACGTTAAGAAATCCTGGTGGTGTAGTGGTTAAGAGCTATGGCTGCTGGTTCGAATCCACAGGTGCTCCTTGGAAACTCTATGGGGCAGTTCTACTTGTCCTACAGGGTTGCTCTGAGTTGGAATCGACTCAATGGCAGTGGGTTTTTATAAAACTAAACTCCCCAAAGAAAGTGCTGCTGTGGAAACATCACCACGATAGTAAATTACCTCTTACTGCAAAACAAATACTTCTTACAGCACAGAAACCAGAAGGTAGGTCCTTGACAATCCCACAAAATGTACATGCAGTGCATCAAAGACATTGCAACATGTGCTAACACCGTATTTCTCCTAAAAAGTTTTCCACATGAATATTGCCTAACCTTGAAAACAGCACTTACTCAATCACACAAAGAAAGACATAAATACCCTTCCAAGGCTTATCTTGCTATTTAGGATTCCAAACAGCCAAACGGTTTAGCTGGTACTTATTAGTACTTGTGTGCTTGATTGATTTGCATGCTTACAGCATGTCTTGTCTGAAAATAACTTAAATACTTAAATATTACCAACTGTCAAAAGTTGCACCCTCCCAATAACACAAAGAAAGCAGTAAGTGTACTTACAAGACTTATCTTGCTGTACAGAGGGAGAAAATGACTAACGTCACTCAGTCATTCCTCCGGCTGCAGGACTTCCTGCAATAATCTTTTAGTACAACATGGCACCTGTGAACTTACTTCTTTTTTACAAAGTTTTAGAAGTTCCTGCCCTGATGCAGCGTGTATTTAAAATGTTACAAAGTCATGTCTATAAAACTCAGAAGCAGAAAATGCGAGTGATAGTTATACATAAGGACTGCCAGTTAAGTTCACAAACTCATCCTAGAAAAAGTGCTATATACCTCATTGCTGAATATCACTACGGTCGCCTTCAAAGTACTCCCCTTGAGAAGCTATGCACTGATGCCAGAGCCTAGTCGAAACTTTCAAACCAGTTCTGGAACTCTTTTTCAGGAATGGCATCAGAGCTGTCATTGTATTACACTGGATGTCCTGAATGGCATCAAAATGCCTTCCTTTCAATATTTCCTTTCTCTTTGGGTAAACAAAAAAGTCACTTAGGGCCAGATTAGGTGAGCAGGTAGGACGTTCCAGCACAGTGTTTTGTTATCTAACAAAAACTCCCCCACAGACAACTATACATTTAAGTTCACCAACTTGCCACCTTGCCACCATGTGCAACTGGCCATTCCAGAAAAAGTTCCAAAATTGCTTTGAAGGGTGGATTCTGCATTGGCATTGGTGCGTAGTTTCCCAAGAGGGGTACTTCTAAGGTGACTATAGTGATATTCGGCACTGAGGTATGTAGCACTCAGAACAATTAAGTTCAGAGACTTAATTGTGGGGCCTCATATACTAGTATATGCGAACCCTCCAAGACCCTTTCCTTAGTCCTGGCAGGCCCAAGGGAGTGGGGGAGAGGTGGTGTGAAGTACTAACATAGCGCCCCAGAGGCAGTCTTGTTATAGGGTCCTGAGGAAAATTTTCCTTGCCTCCTTAAGGGTTGTTGTTAGATGTCATTGAGTCCATTTCAACTCACAGCGACCCTATGCACAAGTTAACGAAACACTGCCTAGTACTGCACCATGCTCGCAGTTGCTTTTTTAGTGCTTAAAACCATCGGTTGCAGCCACTGTGTCAATCTCTCTTGTTGAGGATCTTCCTCTTCTTTGCTGACCTTCCACTCTACTAAACATGATGTTCTTATCCAGGGATTAATCCCTCCTGACAACACACCCAAAGTATGTGAGATGCCGTCTTACATCTTTGCTTCCAAGGAGCACTCTGGTTGTATTTCTTCCAGAACTGATCTGTTTGTTCTTTTGGCAGCCCGTGGTACATTTAGTATTCTTCTCCAACATTGCAATTCAAAGGCATCAATTGTTCTTCTGTCTTCCTTATTCGTTGTCTAGCTTTTACATGCATATGACTTGATTGAAAATACCATGGCTTCGGTCAGGTGCACCTTAATCTTCAAGGTGACATCTTTACTTTTCAGTACTTTAAAGAGGTCCTTTTCAGCAGATTTTCCCAATGCAATGCATCTTTTTAATTTCTTGACTGCTGCTTCCATGGGTATTAATTGTGGAGCCTAGTAAAATGAAATCCTTGACAACCTCAATCCTTTCTCCGTTTATCATGATGTTGCTTACTGTTCCAGTTGGGAGGATTTTTGTTTTTTCAATGATGAGGTGCAATCTACATTGAAAGTTATGATCTTTGATCTTCATCAGCAAGTGTTTCAAATCCTCTTCAATTCCAGCAAGCAAGGTTTTTTTCATCTGCGTTAACGCAGGTTGTTAATAAGTCTCCTTCCAATCCCAATGCCTTGTTCTTCTTCATGTCATCCAACTTCCAGGATTTCAGCGTACAGTTTGAAAAGGTATGGCCAAAGGATACAACCCTGACACACACCTTTCCTGACTTTAGGCCATGCGATGTTCTCTTTCTGTGTTTGAATGATTACCTCTTGATCCATGTACAGATTCTTCATGAGCACATTTAAATGTTCCGGAATTCCCATTTTCCACACTGTTAGTCATAATTTGTTATCATCTACATAGTCAAATGCCTTTGCATAGTCAATGAAACACAGGTAAACGTCTTTTGGTATTTCCTGCTTTTAACCAAGATCCATCTGATATCAGCAACGACATCCCTGGTTCCTAGTTCTCTTTTGAATCTGGCTTGAATTTCTGGCAGTTTCCTGTCAAAATATTGTTGTAATCACTTTTGAATGATCTTGAGCAAAATTTTATCTTGCATGTGGTATTAATGACATTGTCTGACAATTTCTGCTTTCAGTTAGATCACCTTTCTCTGAAATTGGCATAAATATGGATGTCTTCCAGTTGGTTGGCCAGGTAGCTGTCCTCCAGATTTCTTCACATAGAAGAGTGAGCACTTCCAGTGCTGCATCCATTTGTTGAAACATTCAGTTGATATTCCATCAGTTCCTGGAAAGTTGTTTTTCATCAATGCAGCTTCAACTTCTCCCTTCAGTACCTTTGTTTCCTGATCATATGCTACCTCTTGAAATGATTGAACATTGACCAGTGCTTTCTGGTATAATGACTTTGTGTATCTGTCTCATCTTCTTTTGATGCTCACTGAGTTGTTTAATATTTTCCCTGTAGAATTTTTCACTATTGCACCTTGAGGCTTGAAATTTTTCTTCAGTCCTTTCAGCTTGAGAAATGCAGAGTGTGTTCTTCTTTTTTGGTTTTCTATTTCCAGCTCTTTGAATGTGTTATTACAATACTTCATCTTCTCAAGCCATCCTTTGAAATCTTCTGTTCAATCCTTTTACTTCATCACTGCTTCCTTTTACTTTAACTACTCGACACTCAAGAGCAAGTTTCAAAGTGTCTTCTGATGTCCAATTTGGTCTTTTCTTTCTTTCCTATCTTTTAAATGACCTTTGGCCTTCTTCATGGATGATGTCTTTGCTGTCATTCCACAATTCATCTGGTCTTCCATCATAGTGTTCAGCTATCAAATCTATCCTCCAGATAGTCTCTACCCTCAAGTGAGATATGCTTAGTGTCATACTTCGGCTCTTGTGGACTTCTCATTTTCTTCAGTTTCGGTTCAACCTTATATATGAACAACCGATGATCTGTGCCATAGTCAGTACTTGGTCTTGTTCTGCCTGCTGATATTGGCTAGTCAGAACTTGTCTGTCAGCTTGCATGCTGCTGTGATGATGGAAGCTATGCCACTGGTATTCAGATACTGGCAGGGTCATCTATGGTGAACAGGTTTCAGCTGAGCTTCCAGACTAAGACAGACTAGGAAGAAGGACTTGGAAGTCTACTTCTGAAGAGAAGTAGCTTGTAAAAAACTTATGAATAGCAGCAGAACTCTGTCACATATAGAGCTGGAAAATGGGCCCTCTTCCTGCATCCCTGG
Organism: Heterohyrax brucei; assembly: GCA_028571685.1. Lineage (NCBI taxonomy): Eukaryota > Metazoa > Chordata > Mammalia > Hyracoidea > Procaviidae > Heterohyrax > Heterohyrax brucei. The sequence continues at coordinate 42,769,827 of CM053148.1, read as the reverse complement.
GGAAGAAGACACTCAAAGGACAACTGGGGAAGAGCTGCCTTCTCAAAGTAGAGTTGATCTTAAAGGTGTGGATATAGTAAAGCCTTTGGGACCTTCATTTGCTGACGTCACATGACTCAAAATGAGATGAAACAGCTGCAAACATCCACTAATAATCAGTATGTGGAATGTATGGAGTATGAATCTAGGAAAATTTGAAATCATCAAAAATGAAGTGGAATGTATATACATTGACATCCTAGGTGTGAGTGAGCTGAAATGGACCAGTACTGACCACTTTGAATCAGACAATCATGTGGTCTACTATGCTGGAAATGAAAACTTGAAGAGGAATTCTGTTGCATTCATCATCAAAAAGAACATTTCAAGATCTATCCTGAAAAACAGTGCTGTCAGTGATAGGATAATGCTCACACACGTACAAGAAAGGCCAATTAATATCACTGTTACTCAGATTTATGCACCAACAACTAAGGCCAAAGATAAGGAAATTGCAGATTTGTACCAGTTTCTCAAGTCCAGAATTGATGCAACGTGCAATCAGGATGTGCTGATAATTACTGGTGTTTGGAATGCAAAAGTTGGAAACAAAGAAGCATCAGTAGTTGGAAAATACCGTCTTGGTGACAGAAAGAATGCCGGCAACAGACTGACAGAATTTTGTTAGACCAACGACTTCTTTACTGAAAATATCTTTTCATGCCAACATAAACAGTAACTATATACATAGACCTCACCAGATGGAATACACGGGAATCAAACTGACTACATCTGTGGAAAGAGACAATGGAAAAACTTTACAGGTTAGATGGTACTATCTTGGAGAATTAATGTTTGCCCTTTGTAAATGTGGGAATATCGGATTCAACAATTACAAGCTGGATTATTGGAGAAATGAAGAGGCATTCCGTTATTCACTTTGTTGGTGAGTATTTGAAAAAGTCAAGATTTGGGAGCCAAAGATCCCTTAGTCAAAGGCCATTGCATCGCCTGGCAGGTGGCCCTAGGACATTAATCTAGATTCTAGAAAGAAAGAGAGACTCTAGACCCTGGAAGACAGAGAAATTGTAGACCCTAGGAAGGCAGAAAGGCTCTAAACTTTAGAAAGAGGGACAGACTCTAGACTCTAGGCTCTAGAAAGATAAACGCCTTCGATCTGGGGAATGTGCGGAGGAAAGAGTGAACTCTGACTCTAGGCCCAGATGCTACCAAGTTCTCCTGCTGAAGTTAAGCCACTTGGAGATGAGGACAGGAGAGGACCAAGACTAGACACTGGGCAGTGTGAGAAGGGTTGGCAGTAATAGGCGAGGGGCTAGGCCTTGCTGAGAACTGGAAGGTAAAAGCTTCAGTTCATTTCACATACTCAGCAGTTGCTCAACCAACCTTTTTGAATGAATGAAGAAGCACATTACAGATTAGGTAGAGAGGCTGTTGTTTGTTGGTCAAGCATGTGGCTCAAAGATTTGGGCAGCAGATGAAGTATGATGGATTCTCCTCCTTGGTAAAGAAGTTGTCCCACACGGCCAGACTGGGTTGTCTTGGGCACAGTGACATGGGTGGAAGGCGGTGCAGGCTAAGCTTATTGGCAGTTCTGCTTTCTTGACATCTGCTGTGACTCAGGAGTTGGGTTCTGAGAGGTTTTAAGGCCAGAGCTACAGAAGAGTAGGTTTCAAGCAAGAAGTCAGAAATTCCATATCAGCTAATCTGGTCACTGAGGAATTTGACTTTTCCTTGGAAAAATGGAAAAAGGAAGGTCAGATTAGTTGTCTCCTGAGATTCTAACCTGAAAGGGGAAACAGTGAGCAGGAGGAAAGTGACACCCAGCTCTCAAGCAGGTCAGGGAGCTTTCACAGAAAAGGTCCTGAGAAAGGACCCTTCTTAAGGGACAGATGTATAGGGCTCCGGTGGCTGAGAGAGGCAGGCTGCAGAAGTCGGAGGGAGAAATAGGGGTGTGGAGCATGTGGAGTAGGAAGGAGGGGTCAGCTAGCACAATGTCCCCCTAGACCTGTGGTTCACTGACCACCCCCAGCCCAGCCCAATTTGGGGCTTTGGCTCCCACCCTCCCTGGATTTGATTTCTGAGGAAAGACTCGATGTTCTTCTGAAAATATCTTGCTCTGGACTCAGGCGTGAGATGGATTGTCCAGATGTCCAGCTGGCCCAGTTAGAAAGGCTTTGAGCAGAGCTCTGTAAAAATAGATTTCTCTACGGTGTTTCTTCCACATTCTTGCCTGTAGCTCTGCAGTGCCTGAGCCTGGGCGTGCTTCCTTTCCAAGGCGGATGCAGGTTTCTAGAACTTCTCTTTGATGCAGGTCCTGCTTCAGAAACCACCCACCCCATGAATCCTTCCACACCCCTTTTCCTGCTGTCTTAGTCATCTAGTGCTGCTGTAACAGAAATACCATAAATGGGTGGCTTTCACAAAGAAAATCTGGTTCTCTCACAGTCTGGGAAGCTAGAAGTCCAAATTCATGTGCCAGCTCCGGGGGAAGGCTCTCTGTCTCTGTCACCTACCTTCCTGATTGAGGAACTTCTCTGGGCAGGGACCCTGGGTCGAAACGACATGGTGAGGTCCCCTTCTCTCTCTCTGCTTGCTTCTCTCTTTTATATCTCAGAAGAGACTGGTTTAAAACACAGTCTAATCTTGTAGATTGAGTTCTGACTCATTAACATAACTGTTGTTAAACTCACCACATTAACATCATATTGACAGGAGTTACCACACACAGGAAATTCATTTCAAATGACAAAATGGTGAACCGAAAAAATGGTGAACCGTCACACAATAGTGGGAATCATGGACTAGATAAGTTGACACACATTTTCGGGGGACACAATTCAATTCCTAACACCTTCCTACCCACTACTTCCTTCAACCACTTAAGCAGGTAGGGAGCGAGGAGGTGATTTACCCCTACCACCCTGAGGTGCCTTTGAGGCCTGATTTGAGCTACCAATGCCATGGGAGAAGAAAAAGCCCTGGTGGTGCAGTGGTTAACCTCTTGGCTCCCCACCAGAATGTCAGCAGTTCAAATCCATCAGCCACTTGACGGTAGAAAGTTGTGGCAGTTTGCTTCTGTAAAGATTTATGACCTTGGAAATCCTATGGAGCAGTTGTGCTGTATCCTAAGGGTCACTATGAGTCAGAACTGATTGGAGGCAAGAGGGAAGGCGTGAGGGGGTAAGGGCATGGGCGGAGTCCCTGGGAGATGCAAGCAGTACTTGTTCTTAGCTGCTAACCAAAACGTTGGGGGTTCAAGTCCACCAAGAAGCACCTTGGAAGAAGGGCCTGGTGACATGCTTCCAAAATACCAGCCACAGGAAACCCTGCAGACCGCGGCTCTGCTCTGACACACACAGGGTTGCCACGTACTCTGCCACCTCTAGGGCAAATTGGCGTTCCACTGGGGGTTGACCCCAGGCCTGGGTGGCCACCATCAGCTACTTAGAAATGACTCACTTTGGGAACAGACTCCAATGCTAGCATCCACTGAGCAATAAATGAACAGCCATGTGGAAATACAAAAAATGCTTTAATTTCTCATTTGACAGTCGAAAATTCACTTCCATTAAATGTACACCCTGCATTACCTATTCAAATAGACTTCTCGTTCATTATCTCCTGTGGTCTGATCTTCACACAGCAGCCTGAGTGATTTGAAAAACGTTCGTCAAATTGCATTCTCACAGCACTTAGAGTCAACTGCAACCCCCCCATGACACACCGGCTCCTCTGTGATCTGTCTCTTGAGCCTCATTTGTTTTTCTTCTCATGTTCTCTCACTCCTAATACACTGGCTTCCTGCCAGCTCCCCAAACTGTTGCCTTAGGACTTCCATTCCAGCTGTTTCCTGTCCCCAGAACTATCTCCCTGCCCCAACATAACCAGTTTCTTCGTATCTATGCCAAGAATAGTAACCAACCCCAGAGGAGTCCAAACCTTATCCCCAGAACCTGTGACTGTGTTAGGTTACATGGCAAAAGGGAATTAAGGCTGCAGATGGAATTAAGGTTGTTAACTAGCTGATCTCAAAACAGGAAGACTATCCTGGATTATCTGGGGGGACCCAGTATTGTCGCAAACTGCAAATGGCAGTGGAGTTGATTGCAAACTATTGACCTTTGGTTAGCAGCTGAGTACTTTAACTGCTGCACCACCAGCGTGCTTTTGGGAATCACAAAAACCCAAAACCTGTTGGTGTTCAATGGATTCTGACTCACAGAGACCCTATAGGACCGAGTACAACTGCCCCACAGGGTTTCCAAGGAGAACCTGGTGAATTCAAACTGTTGACCTTGTGGTTAGCAGCCAAATTCTTAACCACTGTGCAACCAGAGTTTCCTTATAAACACAAGGTCCCTAAATAGGGAACCCCAAAACCAAACTCACTACTGTTGAGTTGATTCCAACTCATAGGGCAGAGAACTACCCCACAGAGTCTCCAAGGCTGTAATCTTCACAGAAGCCAAATGCCACATCTTTCTCCTGTGGAGCAGCTGGTGTGTTTCTACTGTCAACTTTTTAGTTAGCAGCCAAGTACTTTAAACCCTGTGTCATCAGGGCTACTTACGCAATAACAGGGTTCTTAACTGTGGCAGATGAAAGCAGAAGAGAGTGGGTGGAAGATGCCTATGAGAGAAAGGCACAGAGATGTAGTGTTGCAGGCTTTGAGGATGGAGGAAGGAAGCCATGAGTCAAGGAATGTGGTGGCCTCTAGAAGCCGGAAAGGGCAAGGAAACAGATTTTTCCTTAGTGCTTCCAAAAAGAAATGCAGGCCTCTCAACACCTTGATTTGAGCCCAGTCAGCTCCGTGCTGGACTTCTACTCCACAAAACTGTAAGATGAATTTGTTACAGCAGCAACTGGAGACTAATACACCATCTCTGCTGAAGACTCACCACCTCAGAGAAGACACAGTTTACCCAATCAACAAAAAGTCTCTTCTGTTATTCTTTCTTAGCATTCTATTCATCTTCATTTCCTTTCATTATCATATCTTGAAATTTTCTGTTTCTTTGTTTGTTACAGAAGCACTGGTGGCATAGTTGTTAAGTGCTATGGCTGTTAACCAAATGGTCAGCAGGTTAAATCCACCAGGCACTCTGGAAACTCTGTGTGGCAGTTCTGCTCTGTCCTATAGATCTGTTATAAGTCAGAGTTGATTCAAGTTTGGTTTGGTTTTTTTGGTTTGTTTATTACTTGTTATATTCTGTTCCCTTGACTAGTCTCTGAGTGCTGTGATGCCAGGAACCAGGCTCCTTTTACTCTTCACTAACTTATATGTCAGCCACCCTGTCATATTGCCTTGCTAAGGTGGCTTGGGTGTTGCTATGATGCTGGAAGCTATGTCACCAGTATTTCAAGTATCAGCAGGATCACCCGTGGCGGACAGGTTTCAGCAGAGCTTCCAGATTAAGACAGACTAGGAGGAAAAGCCTGGCAATCTACTTCTAAAAATCAACCAATGAAAATTTTCTGGATTACAGTAGAGTGTTGTTGGATTCAGTGCTGAAAGATGCAAAGCATACAAAGCATCATGAAGCTGGGACATTTCATTCTGTTACACATAGGGTTACCATGAGTTGAAACTGATTTAAAGGTCACTCACAACAGCTATTTATTTTTAGAATCTGACACAAGGCTTGACATACAGGAAGTATTCATTAAATATTGGTTGAATGAATAAATTAAATGTGCCTTACTACATTATGGAAACCCCTGTAGCATAGTGGTTAAGTGCTATAGCTGCTAACCAAAAGCTCGGCAGTTCAAATCCGCCAGGTGCTCCTTGGAAACTCTATGGGGCAGTTCTAAGTCACTGTGAGTCAGATCTGACTCGATAGCATTGGGTTTTGTTCTTTTTGGTACCGCATTATGTTGAGTCAAATAAGTCAATCACAAAAGGACAAATATTGTATGAGACAACTTTCATAAAAACTCATGAAAGAGTTGACACACACACACAAAAAATCATCTTGATGGTTACGAGGGAGAAGAAGGGTGGAGACTGAAAAAACAGTGAATGGACAGTAGATAAATGCTGACTGTGGTGAAGGATTTTTAAATAAAGGGGGGAAAAACTCAAAATAAACAAAAAGTACCTTCCCAGCAGTTTGGCAAAGACCACTAGGCTTTTAAGAGGTGGCAGTAGGACTCAAATCCAGGTCTCAGACCCTAAATCTTTCTAATCCCACTTGCCTAGTTTCAGAGGAGACATATCAGGACAAAAATGAATAGGAGACTTTTGGCTGGTTCTTAGTGTGAGGGCTGAAGGTGATCAGAGAACAGGAAATTAGGGTCAGGGTGGGAGGGAGGTGTCAGAGAAGTCAGCAGAGGACAGTGGTCAACAGTATGGAAAATCATATAAAGAAACCTCAGAACTTGTCGAGCCATTCAATTTCAGTGAGAAAGCACTTTTACAGTTTTAAACTGAGGGCACATTTATTCCCCAGCACTGGCCCCTGGCCCTTGGCCTCTGGCTTGGAAACAAAAGGGGGTTGTTTGGTCCCTGGGTCGGGATGTTTGCTCGAAGATTATGATGTGTGCTTGGAGCATCTGGTTTGGGAAAGGCAGTGTGTGTCTTCAGGGTGTGAGCGTAGGGATGCTCTGCTGGTCTGCTCAAGCGCGTGTGGTCCCTGATTTCATGAACGCTGGAGAGTAGAGAAGGGGCTGGATCCCGAGAACTGCTTCTCTGCCTGCAGCATCGACAGAATGGGCAATATTGACAATAATCATAAGTCAGCATTCTAGAGACTGAGTAGATTTCAGAGGCCACCTGCCCTCACTGGCCCTCTCATCTGCTATCCTCCTGATGCATGCCCTCTGTTTAACCTGCTCTGATCACAGAGAGTCCTCCTCCCCCCACTACATCAGCACCCTCCTCATTGGATACATTGCTCTGATCATCAGTTTACTTTCCTATTGTCTCCACAGAAACCCTGAAACCCTGGTGGTGTAGTGCTATGGCTGCTAACCGAGAGGTTGGCAGTTCAAATCTGCTGGGCACTCCTTGGAGACTCAATGGGGCAGTTATACTGTGTCCTATAGGGTCACTATGAGTTGGCGTAGACTCGACAGCAGTGAGTTTTTTAATCACATCCACACACTGCGTATGGTTCTAACCCACCAGAGAGAGTCATTTCATTCATTCAACAAATATTTTAAGGGTGCTTCCTTTGTGCTATAGGGTTGCTATGAGTTGGAATCAATTTGACAGCAGTGGGTTTGGTTTTTGCCCTCTTTGTGCCAGGCACTGCATGAGGACCTCAGTTGATGCAGGTGAGACAGATAAAATAATAGGCAATTTATCTCCATTAGAGGGTCAGGCAGGACCTGGGCATTATTCTTGATTCCTTGTTTGCCTAATTACACACATCCTACCTACCAGCAAGTCTTATTGGTTCAGCTTGCAAAGTGCATCCTGCATTCATCGTCTTTCCAACACCACTCCAGCCACTGCAGCACAGGCAACCATCATCTCTCTTCTAGACCACTGTCATAGCCTCCTAACTGGTCTTGGGATAACTCTCTTGTCCCCCATGCTTTAGGCTGAATGATGACCTCCAAAGATATGAGGTGTTTAACTCTGGACCTGTTGACGTTACTTTCTAGGGCAAAGACCTGGCAGATGTGATTAAAGATTTTGAGGTGGGGTGATTTTCCTGAACTATTTGGGTGGACCCTAAATGCCATTCCATTTCTAAGACAAAGGGAGATTACACACACACACACACACACACGCATACACACACACGCACACACACACACACATGCACAAACACACACACACACAAAGGAGAAGGTAATGTGGAGATGGAGCTAACAGAGCTTTGACCACACTGACCTTAAAGACTAGAATGGTCTGGCCACCCAAAGAACGCCAGCAACTGAAAGAAGCAAGGAACAGATTCTCCCTAAAGCCTCTGGATAGAGTGTGGCCCTGCCCAAACTGTGACTTCAACCCTGTAAAATTGATTTTGGACATCTAGCCTCCAGAAGTAAGAAAAAAGTAAGTACGTGCTGTTTTAAGCTGCCGGGTTTGTGTTACTTTGCCACGGCAGCCATAAGAAAACAATACATCCTGAGCCCATTCTTCACTCAGCAACCAGGATCATCTTATAAAAACTCGACTCTTCTTAAATCCTCTAATAGAATTTTTAAAATGTAAATGATTCATGAGGTGTTACATGTGTTTAAAATATTACATATATCATAGTGCAATACTTTGGTGAATTTTTACATGCTGAACACATCCGTGTGGTATCCCCAGATCACAAAACCAGAATATTCTCAGCCACCTGGGATCCCTTTCATTTGTACCAGTATCTAACCCTCCCCCAAGTGTAAACACTACTCTGACTTTTAAACCACAGATTAGTTTTACTGTCTTTGAAGCTTACACACATGGAATCACAGATTAGGCACTCTTTTGTGCCAGCTTCTTTCACTCAACATTCTGCTGTTGAGTGGATGGTAAAGAATAGTAGTTTATTCTATGTGCAAAAATATATAATAATAAAAATGTTCAAGGTATACAGTCACTCTGGAATGCACTTTGGCAATATCTGCTACAGTTGAACATATGTATGCCTTATGAATCAGCAATTTCTAGGGAAATATCCAACAGACATGACTGCCTGTGTTCACTAGATACACACCAAAAATGCCTATATCAGCCCCAAACTCCAAACCATCAGGAAGCATTATTATTGCCCCCATTTCACAGATGAGAAAAACTAAGGTGCAAGGAGATGTTGAATAACTTGCTGAAGATCACCCAGCTGGCATATGGCACAACCAGGATTCAAACCCAGGCTGACAAGTTCCCAGAGATGGCCTCTGTCCCCTCTGCAGTGTTGCTGGGGATACCCTATTCTTCTCTTGAGACAGTGATGGTGGTCTTCATTCTCTCAGTTAATCACCCAGGCCTGTGCCTTTCTCAGTGCTTGTATTTCTTTTTTAAAATGTTTATATTTTACAGTAGTCACACACAGAAAAGTTACAAAGATTTTTTTCATACACCGTTCACCTAGTTTCCTTGTTGTTAACATATTATCATGGTATATTTGTCACAACTAACATCCGTTGCTGGTAGATTATTATTAGTGAAACACATTTCATTCAGAATTCTTAGTTTTTCCACTAATTTCCTTCTTTTGTTCCAGGATTGCACCTAGAATACCACATCACATTTAGTTGTTCTGGAGTTGACATTTTCAGGCTTCCTCTCTTCTGCTTAGGGCTTATGATTTATCAGTCCTTATAAGGCTAGTTTCTTATTATTCAGGGTGTTGGGGTGAATGCCACCTTCCCAAAGAGGTCTTCTCTAGCAGCTCAACTGGTCTCTGGATCCTTCATCACAGTCTAGCAAGTCATATCATCTTGTGGTAGTGTCCTTGTGGCACTTATCACAACCTGAAATTATCTTCTTTTCTAACATGTACAAGGTCACGTGAAAAGAGACTTAATCAGTTGTTTCCTTAGTGCCTGGAACAGTGCCTGGCTCAGAGAATGCTGATAGAGTAAGCTAATGTTTGAATGTCTTCTGATTTTAGTTTTCACATAGAATATGTTTGCAGAGTTACACATTCATTACTATGGAAGCTTGAGATACGTATTGTGCTATGCCAGTTCACACTCTTTTGCATGCAAATTACCACGTGCTGTCTAGTCTCGATAGCTGTCCCATGGCCTGTCATAACAAGTTCATTTAGCTCTTTCAGCTGCAGGCATTTTGGACTGCTTTCAATTTTTCAGAACCGTAATTTGTGGTGCCATGCACATTTTTGCACATGACTTTTTAATTGGTTAACTTCCTTTTGGAGAATTCACCGTAAGCAATATTACTGGGTCAAGTTCTACAGGTCTTGCTACAGTCAGATTGCAATCTAGAATGACTGAACCAATTTTGTAGTTCCACCAATTAGGTGTAAATGTATTTATTTCCTACAACTCCACCAACTTAGGGTTTTGTTGATTTAAATGATTTTTTGTGAAGTCTCTGAAAGGCAATGTATGTTCTCTGATTATGTAGAGGCATGACTAGAAAAATGAAGGTGCACTTGATTTGCTGCCACTTACGTGAACAAAAATCTAAAAGCTTTTAATGGTCTACCACTGTCATGGTGTGATGTGTAACGGTTGCTAGAAAAAGTTAATCAAATCTTGTAATGTTACAGTGGGCTAGCACTGTGTAAGAAAAGTGTTCAGACCAAGAAGATAGTGTCCCACTGAATCCTACAAGGCTCAGATCATACAAGAAACTCTTCTCACTCCGTACCTTTCCTCTCCTCCATGAAAATCATCGGTCAGCTCCAGGTACCAAGCCTTCTTCTCAATGACTCTGACCAGTGGTTCTCATACTGTTGCACATTATTCACGTCTGTGGGAGGCTTTAAAAAAGTACTGATGCTTAGGTTCCACCGCCAGACATTCTGATTTAGTTGCCTTGGAATGAAGACTAGACATCTGTATTTATTAAATGCTGACCAGGTGATGCTAACACACAGCCAGAGCTTTCAGCTACTGAGCTCCCGCAGTCAGTGCTACATAAAACCTTGTTGAATGAATCAGTGACTGCACGTGTCTTAACTGGGTAACAGTATACTTGTGCCAGGTGGTTGGTGGAAAGCTGGTGAGGGGATCAGGAGCTGCTCTTCTGTAGAAGTAGGCTGTGTTAGCTGGTAAGGGTATCATGTATACAGCCTTCTCTATCTGCACAGATTTTCTGTATCAGAGATGGATCTCTAAAGGATAGTATAAATTGATAGTATCGTTTATACACCATAAAGTTTATCCTTTTAAAGTGTGTGATTCAGTGATTTTCTTGTGCAATCATCACTATTATCTAATTTCGGAATGTTTCCATCACTTGCAAAACAAAGCCTGTCTATAAACGAAGTCACTCCCCATTTCTCCTGGCAACCACTGATTAACTTTCCCTCTCTATAGATTTACATATTCTGGACATTTTGCATTAATGGTGTCATACAAAGTATTGTCTTGTGTCTGGCTTCTTTCACTCAGCGTAATGTTTTCAAAGTTCATTCACGTTGTGGTGTGTATCAATACTTCCTTTTTACAGCTGAGTAATATTTCATTGTAAGGATATACTATGTTTGTCTATTCATCATCAGTTGGTGGGCTTTTGTTCTCACTTTTTGCTCCTTATGCTGCTGCGAACATTCATGTATGTATTTGCATGAATACCCAAGATCCGACAATGAAGTCCCTGAACTTAATTGTTCTAAGTCCTACATACTTCATTGCTGAATATCACTATGGTCACCTTTAACGTTCTCCTCTTGGGAAACTATGCACTGATGCCAGCAACTAGTCTACCCTTCAAAGCAGTCTTGGAACTCTTTCTGGAACGGCCATTGTGCACAGTGCAAGGTGGTAAGTTAGAAAACTTAACTGTACAGTCATCTGTGAGGGTGTTTTTAGTCAGCAAACAAAAAATTGTATTGGAACATGCTGCCTACTCACCTGATTTGCCCCCAGTGACTCTTTGTTTTTCACCTGAAGGTAAAGGAAATATAGAAAGGCAGACATATTGATGACATTCAGGACATCAAGGGTAATACAATGACAACTCTGATGGCCAGTCCAGGAAAAGAATTCCAAAATTGCTTTGAAGCTGGACTAGGTGCTGGCATTGGTGCATAGCTTCCCAAAAGGAGTTCTTAGAAGGTGGCTGTAGTGGTATTCAGCAATGAGGTATGGAACATTTTTTGTAAGAGTTCATGAACTTATTTGGCAGGCCTATAGGACAGAGTAGAACTGCTCCATAGAGCTATACGACTGTTCGGTCTAATTAACTGTGAGAAGTTGCCACTTTGTTTCCTACAGCTGCTGTACCATTTTGCATTCCCACCAGCAATGACATCCAATCTTTCCACATCTTCATCAACACTTGTTACTGTCTTTTCAATTATAGGCACTCTAGTGGATGTAAAGTGGTAATTCACTGTGATTTTGATTTTCATCTCTATGAGCACGAACGATATTGAGCGTTTTTTCCATGTGCTTACCCTTCATTTGCCTATTTTCTTTGGAGAAACATCAATTCCAATCTGTTACCTGTTTTTTAAGTGGGTTATCTTTTGCAGTTGATTTGTAAGAGTTCTTTATATGTTCTGAATACTAGACTCTAATCAGACTTGTGATTTGAAAGTATTTTCTTCCATTCTGTAGATTTTCACTTTTTTGAGTGTCGTTTGAAGCACAAAAGTTTTTAATTGTGATGAAGTTTAATTTACCTGTCTTTTCTTCTGTTACTCACACTGTGATGTTTTATCTAAAAAACTATTGCCTAACTCAAGGTCACAAAGATTTATGTTTACAAGAAAACGTTTCTTCCTAAAGTTTTATAGTTTCTGCTTTTACTTTTAGGTCTTTGGTCCATTTTGAATTAGTTTTCGTGTATGGTCAACTTCATTCTTTTGAGTGTGGAGATCCAGTTATCCTAGCACCATTTGTTGAAGAGACCTTTCCTTTCTCCATCGAATGGTGTTGGCCACCTTGTTGAAAATCATCTGGCTGTAGATGAGCGCATTTATTTCTCAATTCCATACCAGTGATCTGTATGTCTATCCTTATGTCAGTACCACACCATCTTGATTACAGTAGTTTTGCAGTAAGTTTTGAATTTGGGAAAAGTTTCTTGGTTTCCTTCTTTTTGGACAACCGCTATGCTCACTTAAAAAAAAATTATCTATGCTGCTTTCCAGACACACACACACTTCCACGCACACACGCACACGGGCGCCATTACATCGGAGTAAATCTAACACAGAGCGACCTTAGAGGAGATTAGAATTGCCATAGGCTTTAAATGTTTAAGGATGGCAACTTACACATTTTTCTCCCAGAGAGCTATGGTAGGTTTGAACCTCTAGCCTTTCGGTTAACAGCCAAGTACTTAACCACCGTACCACCGGAGCTCTCTATGACTAGTAAAGCCTCACATTTTCTTCCATCTGGCACTTTATTTATGTATTATTTAGTCTTTCACTATTTCAAACAATGCTTCTATGAGTATCCGTGTAAATTATATATATGTATTTTTCACGTGTGTATTTCTGTAGAATGAACTCCTCTAAGCGAAAGTGCTGAGGCTGCTAAACCCCAAAGTCGGCAATTACAAATCCGCCAGGCACACCTCGGATACTATGGGGCAGTTCTACTCTCTGTCTATAGGGTTGTTGTGCGTCGGAATCGACTCGATGTAGGTGGATTTGGTTTCGGGTCTCAGTTGTCACTCTTGATAACTATTACCGAAGCTAGCTTCTGTAGTCCTCTAGAGAAGTTGAAGCAATTCACACACCTTCCAACAAAGAAAGCTTCGCGCTCATAGTGTACAAATTGCTTGATACTGGCAATCTGATTAGTGAAGCATGGTGCTCTTTGTAGTCTTCGTTTGTATTTCCCTTTTATGAACAAGGTTTAGGGTCTTTTCCTAAATCTAAAAGCTTTTTTTATTTGTTATTAAACTTCCTGTCTCCTGAGCCCTTCCCTGCACGGTCAACTGAGGTCCCGAAGCCCGGGACGCAGGACCGGCAATGCCGGGTGTGGCCCGGCAGGAGGCGGAGCCTCTGGCCCCTCCCTTCACTCAATCCCCCCTCGAGCCCCGCCTCGAGCCCGCCTCCCGCCCGCCTCCCGCCGTCCTGGGCGGGGCGCGTGGCTTGGTGGGCGGGGCGGTGCTGCCTGATTTATTCCAGACCCCGAGGAGACGCCGCCAGAGCCCGCCCGTCGTATCCACCGAGCCGTGAAGTTTCTCGCGCGTCTCCTCGCAGCATGCCGGGTCCCCGCCTGCTGGCCGCGCTCTGCGGCGCGCTCCTCTGCGCCACCGGCGTCTTCGCCGCCTCCGGTGAGTAGGTCCCGCTGCGCGCCGGCGCTGTTATTCTCTGCGCCGCTCGAAAGTTCGCTGGGTCGCTTTCCCTCGATCTCCAAAACCCAAACCAAAGCCTGTTGCCATCGATTCCAATTCAAAAGACCCTATATGCCAGATGAGTCGCTGGTGGCGTTCGAACCGGTTAGTAGCCCAGGTCTTAACCACCCTGCCGCCAGGACTCCTACTGGACTGTTTACAAACTTCGGCAAAGCGTGGGGGTTGTGCGGAGGGGCGGCTTCTGGCTGCGTGCTGGTGGAGAGAGGTACCGGCTGTTCCTTCCCGGCAGTCTGGGCGCCAGTGTTTTTGGACAGTGATGGAGGCTCAAGGACCCGGGACACTGGGTGACAGCTCTGCTACCCCAGTGATGTGGCTTACACACAACAAAGGAATCCGCTGTGTCGGGCCTCTCCTTTCTTATCTGTAAAACGAGGCAATTGAAGTTTGCCTGACTCCGAACCCCTTCGACCTGGAAGATTCCAGGACTCGGATATTGCTGAGTTTTCTCCAGCTGTCTCGGCCGGCAGCTCTCTCCCAGCCCCGTCCGTCCCCGCCGGACGGTTCACCGGTTTGGTTTGGTTTGGTTTGGTTTTGGTGCGCCCACTTGTCGGTGCTTGATCAGTTAGAGAGGGGCTAGGGGGAGAGCAGTGGAATGGAGCGGAGTGGGCGTGGGCTCTGGGTGGGCTCTGGAGAGGTTAAGAGCCAGGAAGTTCCTCGGAAAAGGGCTGCTTCCTGCTACGGAGTCTCCAGACTCCCACTCGTGGCCTTGGCCAGAGCAGTATCTGGCTCTGTTGGCCCCCGCTCCGCAGCTGGGCCTCCTGCAGCCTCCTCCTAGAGTGCCTCAGGCTGGAGGGGCCCACCTCCATCCGTGTGCTGCCCTATCACCCGATCTAGGGCTGGGGAAAGGGTGCTCTTTGCAGGGTGAGGGCAAGAAACTCATCAGGCCCCCACTCCATCGTTTTCTCACAGAAATGGGATGGGCAGAGGTGAGGGCCTAACAGCTGAGCCCTGTCTCTGCATCCTCTGTGACCGCACGTGGAGCTGAAGCCTCAAGGCCAGTCTAAACTCCCACGGACTTGGTAGCTCCTGGCCCTCCCCAGTGACCGCTGAAAGATGCCCGAGTCCTCAAAGTTCCCCTCAACTCTGTTCTGTGGCCTCCCCAGCTTGAGCCCTGGCAAACTCTTCCCAAAGAGCAGGACCCAGGAAGCTCTAAGGAGGTTTTGCAGAGGATGATCTGACTTTTCCTGGAAAGGAGACGCACCTCGGGTGAGGTGGCCTAGCTCCTGTACTTAGTATGAGGCCCGGCCAGGTCCGGGACACCTCTCACTTTCTGTTTTTCCTTTCTGCACTGCTTTGTCCTGGAGGAATATGGTAGTAGGGGTGGGGGAGGACCGGGGGTTGGATCTTGTAGGCACAGGCACCTTGGACTCTAACCATTCCCAAGCCTCTGTCTGTGGCAGTGCTGCCGCCTCCCACTCAGGTCAGGGGAGGGATTTAACCAGCTATTTAAAGCCAGTGACTAATAGCTCCTTGGAAATGGCCTTAAGCTCCTGAGGCTTGGGCTGAGGTGGAGCTCTGATGGCTTATTAACGATGCTGTTTTCTCTGGAGTCTTGGCCAGAGCTCTTTGGGGCTTTGGAATTTCAGAAGGCCCCTGTAGCTTGGAATGAGGTGACTCTAGGGTTGAGGAGAAAGGGTTCCTCACGTCTTGCCCCAAATAACTGATTTGGGAGTGGAGCCTGGGACGGCCTTTCTGGGGCACTGAGATTGCTAGAAGACCTTTCTTAGGTTGGCATACCGAGTAGGCTGCAGCTCATTGGTTGGTACCAGAATCAGCAGACTGGGTGGGCTTTAAAGCCAGCCTTTAAGGGATTCATATTTGAGAGCGAGGATGGGGGACCCCTTGGCGGTCATACACACGATCATTCACATCTAAAACCCGAGTGCTTAGCTTATTGTCACCATGTTTCTACTCTTTTGTCTTCTCCACTGAGTCTTATAGGACCTATCTGTCACCTAGGTCCCCATCTGGAAGTCTCAGTGTCCTCCAACCCTCTTTATACCTCTTCAGTCCTTGTTGCATGTATCTCTCAAATCTGGCTTTCATCTCTCACCAGATGCTTGTGACACCTTCCTTGATGTTCTCTAGGTCTCCTATGTCACCCTCTCCAATCTCATTTCCATCTGGCAGCCAGAGGGCTCTTGCTGCAGCTGTGTCCCCCTACCCCAGGGGAACCCGTCAGCATCTCTGCAGACGGGCTTTTTTCAACATTCTCTATCCTGGAATTGGAAGTGGCTTAACTACTCTCACCTCACTCTTGGAAATCTCTGTGTTCGTTTTTCTTGGTGGACAGTGTCAGGGAGGCTGAAGGAAGGTTAAGAACCACTGGTCTGCAGGATGAAAATCTAAATTTGTCATTCTTAATGTCACTGCTAGCCTGTCCCCAGCCTGCCTTTCCAGCTGTGTCTTCTGTTCTGTATCACTTGATGTTCTTCATACTTCCACTAGTCTTCCAAATGTACCTTCCTTCTTCCCCAACCTCACACACTCCTTCTCTGTCTTCTAGACCTAGCTCAGATGTCCCCTCTTCAGCAAGAACTTCCACCCCCTTCACAGAAATGACACTTTCCATTGCCCCTGGGCAGGCTGCTTCTGCTAAGGCCTATGGTTCCTCTTCATGATGTGTTGACCTGCTGACTTCTTTCCCTTTAGCTTCTTGAGACCTGGACTATGCCCAATTTCTGTCACAGGGTCCAGCATGTAGATGGTAATTGGCTCCCTCAGTATTTGTTGAGTGAATAACTTGCTGTCACTGAGTCAGGGCTGCCATTGCAGGTGACTTCTGTGACTCCAACCAGTGCCTGAATGGCGGGACCTGCCTGGTGGACCTGGATAGTGCCCCCTTCCACTGCCTCTGTGCTGAAGGCTTTACAGGTCCCACATGCAACGAGACTGAGGAAGGTAGGACCTGTGCCTGCCGCTTTACACCCCCAGTTCCAAGTTGTAGGGGCCTTTGTCTGCTAGCTATTTCCTGGTGTGGGCAGTAGGTATCAACAGCCTCTCGCTGGCCAGCACATTACCCTGGAAGTGCCCAGGCTACTTGGAATGCTGGCTGCTTCCCTTATGGGACTGATTTCACCTACACATGAACAGCTTTGCTGGGGCCCATCAGATTGGGGTAGGGGAGAGGTGGCCAGTGGGCTGAGTTTGGGTGGTGGGCCTTTTTGTACTAGACACTTCTGCCACCCCATCTCTGTCCCTAGCATCGGCCTGACCACCTCTTTGTTTTGCCTGCCTCCGCAGGTCCCTGTTTGCCAAACCCTTGCCACCATAATGCTGAGTGCCAGGTGACTGACAGCTCGCACCGGGGGGACGTCTTCACCCAGTATATCTGCAAGTGCCCTCGGGGCTATGCCGGCTTCCACTGTGAGGCCAGTAAGTGTCGGAGTGTCTGCTCACAGGGGCACCCTGAGCCCTAGCCCTGGTGGCACCGGCCGCGTGCCGGCTCTATTTCTTGTGTCGAGGTTTCCTCTGGAGGAGGGTGAGGCAGCACCTCAGTGAGGCCAGGGGGGTATATGGGGTCCTGTTGTCTCTCCCCGTTGTCTGCTTGCCTGCCTGTGTCTCCTGAAACTGCAGTTTAAGCCCCATGTTGTTCCAGAGGAGCGGGGATTTTTGTGACCACCCCCTCACCAGAGGTTATGGGGGTGCTGTTGCCAGCGTTAGCCTGAATCAGACAGCTCTGGAAGTCTTGGGAGTTTTCTACCAAGAGAGGAAAACAAGCATGTTCTTAATCTTTCAGAGCTCTGGAGGTCAGTAAATCAGGCTAGTCCTTGGGAGTCTAACAGTTCTTGGCCCCAGTCTGAACTGTGGCCTCATCACGGAGCTGGAGGAGGAGGAGGGAGTGGCCTGGACAGTGGTTGGGCTGTCAGAGGCCCAGCGTGTGCAGAGGGGCTGACCCTGCTTTACTGTCTGCTCGGCCACAGAATTGCCCTGGGTGGGTGCCCGGCTGCCACGACCAGCAGTGGCTGTCCATACAGTCATCCATCCCGGCCTCACCGGAGTCCCTCCTACACTGTGTTCCCTTCCAAATGGGACTTTTCCTGGCCTGCTCTGGGGTGGGGGGATCCACATCTGGGCCCAGGGATGTGTGGAATTGGGGGTGAGGTCCCAGGTTCCTGACGTCTACTGGGTCAGGTCTTAAGCATCTCAGGCTGGGGCCAGGCAGCCCTCCTCCCAGCAGATATGGTGAGGGACTCTGTGACTTGCTGAGATATAGGCAGAGGAAGGGCTGAGGCTGGTCGGGTGGGAGCCAGGGCTCTGGGCAGAGCAGGTAAGTGGTCCAGGGTGCCCTTTCCCTCAGAGAAGGCAGCACCAAGGGCCTATACGTTGGGAGTTTGGGCTGAGGCCAGATGTATTTCAGATCCTCTCTCTGTGTGTGTGTGTGTGTGTGTGTGTGTGTGTGAGAGAGAGAGAGAGAGAGAGAGAGAGAGAGAGAGGATGAGTGAGTAGTGGGGGGCTTGCTACGGCAGACAGAGCCTAGGGTGGGGCCAGGTGGGCAGACTAATTACCGTGCTGGGACCCGAGGTAACCACGGGTGTACTTGAGCTGGAATTACCCACTCAGCCTTCTTTCTGCTCCTAGGCCTGGGGTCTGCCCAGGCCAGGTATGGCAACACTTGGCCAAAAGGTAGGGGTTGACCGCATAGACCGGGGTTTCTCCATAGGGACCTCAGGTTGTTATGTGGAGTGCTTCCTGGAGCCACCAACTACCTTGCAGACTCAAAGAGTGCATATCTGGGTCCCTCTGTGTGGCCCAGGGGTGTGAGGACAGTCTTAGAGGCCAGCCGTGCTAGCTCTCTGCTTAGGCCCTGAGTGGCTGTGCTCCTGGGCATCTGGCCTCACCTCTTTGTGTCTCATCCTGCGTGAGCTTGGTTGTAGGAGGTATACTCAGCAAAGCAGTCTGCCCTGCTTCTGTGTTTGGAAGGTGTTCCCCGGAGATGAGAGAAGGGGCTAGCAGGTCTGGTGGCTGGCCTGGAACCCGCTCCCTCCACTTGGTACCACCTTGCTGGGTGGCGGTGACAGTGACAGTCACTGATGGCTGGGCAGGGCTAGCAGGTAGAAGAGTGGAAGGTACCAGGGAAAACAGATGTTCCTTCTGCAAACTGCCAGCGAGATTCCAGAAAACTCTAGGCAGATGGTCTTAGGCTGTATGTGCAATGTACATACTGCTCACCGCTGTGTGAGGTGTTCCTTTTCCTGAAGCCCCGTCCTGTGGAAGCCAGGGGCAGGAGTGGTCGTAGGGGGAGGTGAGGAAGAGGAGCTCACGCTGGTACCATCTCTCACCACCCATTGCCCCCATACCCAAATCATGCTGCCAGTGGCCTGCAGGAATGAGACGCCACTGGCCAGTCCTGGCAGTCCCTTGAATGCCAGCCTGGCCCAGCTCCTCCAGGCAACACTAGTTCCCACCCCTTCATAACTCTGCCCGATCTCTCTCTCATGCCCAGCTAGCCTTCCTGTGCCCTTTTCACTGATCCTCCTTTTGTGTATCATCCTCATCTGGGTAAAAGCTTGGAGGTTCTCTCCGTCTTGGGGTCCCGGAGAGGCCACACTGCCTTCCTTTCTTGTCCTCGGGGTCTCCACTAGTCCTGGCACCTGCTAGTGTACACAACTGCCCTTCTCCTTCAGGCTGCACCATGCCGCTGGGCATGGAGGGGGGCGCCATCGCCGACTCGCAGATCTCCGCCTCCTCGGTACACGTGGGCTTCCTGGGTGTGCAGCGCTGGGCCCCAGAACTGGCCCGCCTACGCCTCACGGGCATCGTCAATGCCTGGACAGCCAGCAACTATGACAGGAGCCCCTGGATCCAGGTGTGGGACAAGTGAGGGATGGTCCTGGGGCTGGGTGGTGGAGGGCTTGGGCATGGAGGGGAGACGGTGGGAGGAGTGGGCCACTTTGGGAGGCCACCTGGGGACGGGTCATAACTGCGGTCCACGTAGCAAGGGAGCAGGTGCCCACAGGTGAAGGGAGGGGGCTCTATGTGTCTGTAAGTGGGAGGTAGCTTTAGGTGGCCTGGATGCAGGGTGGCAGACCCCAGTCTGTAGTAGCCTTGCCACTCCTGTGTGCCTGCACGAGCACTAGGCCCAGAGCCTTGCAAGGACCAGACTAGAAAATCCTCTGCCAGGGCAACGTGCCACCCCTGCCATTCCCTGGGAGAGCACAGCCACTCTGCCTTTACCCTGCTTGTGTTGCCTTCTCTGTTGAGGGAAGGGCGGGGTGGGTTGGCCTGGACCTCGGGTAGCAGAACCTGGGAAATGAGGGTACCGCTCTCTCTTTTCCTGTCCAGGTGAATCTGCTGCGGAAGATGCAAGTGACAGGTGTGGTGACACAGGGTGCCAGCCGTGCAGGCAGTGCTGAGTACCTGAGGACCTTCAAGGTGGCCTACAGCCTTGATGGGCGCAAGTTCGAGTTTATCCAGGATGCCGAAGGGCTTGGAGACAAGGTTGGGCTTGTTGGGACACTAAAGAAAGGCTGGGGTTAGCACCTCCTGTCAGCATGCCTTGGGGCTCTAATGCTGTCTGAGGGCCCCCAGTGAGGGAAGGGTACCTTGGACAATTAGCCATGAGGTGGATCTTCTGGTATGTCTTGGTGTTCAGAAATGAGGAAACCCAGATTATACCCATGTGCTGTGGTGGAGAGATAAGAGTAGTGAGGCTCAAACAAGTAAAATGGCCTTTTGAAGGTGGTGGTAGAGCTGGGATGCATTCTGACCCTCCAGGGCCACCATGTACAGTTGTGCAGGTTGTACACTGCTCAAAGATGCCACTGTGAAATGGGTACCATTCACAGTATAGGTATCACATGTTTATATACTTAAATGTGTCAGAAAATTGTCATCATGAAGAAAGTCTCTTGAGCAAAAAATTGTACCTTTTTCTCATTTCCATAGAGGCACCCTATAGGGTATATATAGGCTGCTCTTTGTGAAAGACAGGACCTTAAGCCAGGATGACCAAGGAAGGTATAAAAAGGGAACTCAGTGTTGGGGGCTATAGGAAGGTCAAAGGAAGGGCTAATACGTAAGCTCCTGCTAGCTCTGCTAAGCCCCTCCCTCCCTCATCTCTTTGCTCCCACCAGAGCTGATGAGGAAGGCAAGGCAATCCTGGGAAGTGGGACTGCCTTCACTGACCGATTCCTCTAATCTGCCCTTCTGTCTTAGGTGTTTGTGGGTAACGTGGACAACAACGGCCTGAAGGTCAACCTGTTTGACTTCCCTTTGGAGACGCAGTATGTGAGGCTGGTCCCTGTGGTCTGTCACCGGGGCTGTACTGTCCGCTTTGAGTTGCTTGGCTGTGAGTTGAATGGTGAGTGCTGGCGCCTGTGGCCAGTCCTAGGAGAGGGTCTTTGCCTGTCTCCTTTTGTCTCGGCTAAGCTGAGCTAGGCAGGCACAGCAAGGCCCAGGGGCCACAGGCAGGAGATGCACACTGGATGGCTTACCTGGCCATTGGCAGTCTTGCACAGGGGTCTGCCTGCTGCCAACCTGGGGCCCCCGGCACTGGAATTGGTAGAGAAAAGAAGACATTCTGTCAGTCATGTGCTTTGCAGTTTTCAAAGCATTTTCACTGGTTCTTTGAGCTTCAAGAACAAGTAGCGTTAGTTCTGTTTACAGATATTAGCTCCCTGAGCATAAGGAGTGTGTTTTATTTGCTGCTGTATTGGAAGTGCCTAGAATGGGTTCCTGGCTCAATGTCTGTTAGCTGATAGCTGCCTTTGAGTCGATTCTGACTTATAGCAACCCGCCCCCTGATCTATGCAGAGTAGAACTGTGCTCCATAGGGATTTCAAGGCTCTGACCTTTCATAGGCAGACTGCCAGGGTTCAAACTGACAACCTCACCACCAAGTGACCCTTTTAGTATCTATACCAAGGAAAACAGCAAGTCTGCTGCCATAGAGTGCTGGCAAGTCAGTTCGACTCATAACAAAACTGCAGAGCAGAATGGCCCCATGAGGTTTCCAGGGTTGTCGTCTTTGGGGAACCAGATTGCCTTGTCTGTCTCATGGAGCAGCTGGTGGCTGAAAACCACCGGCCTTTTTGTTAGGAGCCAAGTCCTTAACCACTGCACCACCAGTGCTCTTTTTAACATCTATTAAAAAAAGCAAAAAGCAAACTCAGTGCTTTTCAGTCCCTTCTGACTTAGGTGGTGGTTGGGTGCTGTCGAGGCAGTTCCAACTCATAGCAACTCTGCATACAGCTGAACGAGAAACACTGCATGTCCTTGTTGTGAGGCCTGACACCACTGTTGAAGACACGTATCAGTCCATCTTACTGAAGATCTTCCCTTGCTGTCTGCCTTACCAAGCATAGCGTCCTCGTTGTAGGGCCTGATCCCTCCTGATGACATACCCATAAGTGCGAGATGAAGTCTTGCCATCTTTGCTTGGAGGGAGAGTTCTGGCTGTACTTCTTCGAAGACAGATATGTTTGTTCTTCTGGCAGTTCATAGTACTTTAAAAAACAAAACCTCAACCTGTTGCTGTTGAGTCAGTTGTGACTCATAGTGTTGATTGTGACTCAGGGAGTAGAACTACCTCATGGGGTTTCCAAGGCTATAATTCTTGGCTGAAGCAGACTGCCACATCTTTCTTTCGCAGAGCAGCTGGCTGACCTATCACTTAGCAACCAAACACTTAAACACCAGGCCACCAGGTCTCCTTCACATCTATAAAACCAAGACTAAACCTTCACCGTCGAGTTAATTCCAGCTCGTAGTGACCTTTTCGGACAGAGTCGGTCTGACCGATAGCGTTTCCAAGGAGCAGTTTGTAGATTTGAACTGCTGACCCTTTGGCTAGCAGCCAAATGCTTAACCACTGTGCACTCAAGGGCTCCAACATCTGTAAACCAAAAAACTAAACCCACTGTTGTCAAGTCGATTCTGACTAATAGTGACGTTATAGAACAGAGTAGAATGGACCCATAGAGTTTCCAAGGAATGCCTGGTGGACTTGAACTGTGACCTTATGGTTAGCAACCATAGCCCTTAACCGTTACGCCACCAGGGTTTCCCTATCATCTATAGAAGTGCTTAATAAATATTTGATGAGTGAGGAATCAGTGAGGAAGCAGACTTAGATAAATTGCCAAGGGCACATAGTTGGTAGGTATTAAAGGTTTGACTGAGTCCCTGGACTCCTGACACCTGCACTTCCAGTGCTTCTCCCCAAACCTTGTAGTCTTAATTCTAGAGAAACATCTAGAATGTTTCCAAGTTCATAGGGCTAGAACTGGTACATTGGCTGCCCTTTCCAGGGAGATCCTTCAATGAAGAGATGGGAGAAGTAGACAGGAAAAGATTCCAGCTGAGCCAGGAAAATTTGAACACCAACTAAATGGGGAGGAAAGGGGCTGGGGAGGCTGAGGTGTCCCAGCAGCTCTGCTCCACCCAGCTTAGCCCAGCTCTCTTTCCTTTTGAGGACTGTGTGTTTCCCCTCCTTTGCAACCACAGAAACCCTGGTGGTGTAGTGGTTAAGTGCTGTGTCTGCTAACTGAACGGTCAGCTGTTTGAATCCTCGCTCCTTGGAAACACTGTGGAACAGTTGTACTCTGTCCCTCCTCTGTCACATATGAGTTGGACTCGACCCCAGTGGGTTTGGTTTGGTTTTGGGTTTTTGCAGCCACAGTGCCATCTCCTGGCTACAGGTGGAAGTGTGGAGTTCACTAGCCGATACTGTGGAGCAGGGACGTGGCTTGTCTCAGGGAAGACCTGTGGTCCTGTGCCCCTTTTTCCGCTGTGTTTTCCCATTTCAGAGACCAACCAGTAACACTCACAGCTCTCTACCTGGCCAGTGTAGTCCTGTGTGTGTGTGTGTGTGAACTTAAATCACTGTTTTTGTGTGTTCCCTCTTTTAGGCTCACTGCCTTTTGAGCTTTATTATTTAAATGGCAAGTAAGAGACATCTTTTTGTCAAGGAGACTTGTAGGCAACTGATGGTTAAGCACTTGACTGCTCACTGAAAGGCTGGCAGTTCAGACCCACTAGTCACTCCGAGGCAGAAAGGTGCAGCAGTCTGCTCCCATAAGAATTACAGCCTTGGAAATCTTGTGTGGCAGTTTTACTGTCCCAGGTTTACTGTATGGCTATGAGTTGAAATTGACTTAATGGCAGTGGGTGGAAAGGTTCTCTGAGTGGCACAAACAGTTTGCTCTCAGCACTAACTAACCTCAGGGTTGGTAGTCTGAGCCCACCCAGGTGAGAGGCTTAGTGAACCGTGTCCATGAGGATTACAGCATAGAAAGCCCCATGAAAGAATTCTTATTCTACTCTGTAGCACATTGGGTTGCTGTGAGTCAGAACTGGCTCGACACAGGTGGGTTTGGTAAAGGACAGAGCCAGGTCTATGGGAGCCTACCTTGGGTTCCTCTCCCTGCAAGCTGGTGCCACCCACTGGTATGGTCTGAAGTCTTCGGCTGTTTTGCTTGCATGACCCTGTCCTGGCTGGCACCCTCTTAGGGCCAAGAGTAGGAACACATCAGAAAGGTGAGAAAGTGAAGCCTCCTTGCCTACTTCCCTCTAAGGCTGGGCCACCCCCTTTCCATAGTAGGCATTCAGCTGGCTGAGCAGGCGTGCAGTGGGCTGAATTGTGTGTGTGTGTATGCGCACGTGCATGCACACGTGTGACTGTATGTGCATGCAGATCCCCAGAGGCACTGGTGGACAGCGCTAGGATTCCTCTTCCCAGCCCACAGTGCCTCGGTGAGTTGGTTAATTGTTTAATCAAAGATATTTATTAAGCTCTTGCTGAATTCTTGTGTGTTCTAGGGAACAATACCAGAGAGAACTCTGACCCCATTGCCTTCTGTTGAGGAAGGACAACTTGAGATGGGGAACAAAAAAAGTGAAAGATCAGACAGTGGATAAGAGCTTTGAAAGAAAAACTAGGGGGTGACTGTGGGGCTTGAGAGTAGATAAGAAGAGGCGGCACAGGGGCTACTCTGTTGGGATGGTTGGTAGGTGGGTGAGAAGCTTCTCCAGCCATGCGAGAAGTTTGGAAAGAGTGTTCCAGGCAAAGGAATGCATGAGTGCAAAGGTCCTGGGTGGCCTTGAAGGCTGGGGGAAAGGCCACTGGGTCTGGAGCATATGGAGTGAGGGGAGCTTGGTGGGTGATGAGGCTGGAGAGGTCGTTGGGGCCAGACCCGGCAAGGTCTTGTGTCTTTATCCAAAAATAAGGTGGTGGCCATCGTTTGTGGAGTACTAGGGATTGATTAAATTTGTGTCTGGATTAGTTCTTTTAGGCAGTGTGGGGGAGAACAGGGCAGAGGGGAGACCTGCAAGAAGTTATATGGTCATCCCAGAAGTGCTGGTGGCTTGGAGCAGGGTGGGTAGATGAGAGTCCTCCACTCCCGTATGGCCCAAGGACCAGCAGTGCCAGCATCACCCAGAAGCTTGCTAGAAATGCAGACTCGTGGCCCCACCCGTGACCTGCTGAAACAGAATCTTCATTTCTACAAGACTCCTAAGGGATCTGGGAGAAGCATTGCATTGGTACCTCCTAACTTTATAGATGGAGAAACTGAGGCCTATGGGAGAGATGGAAGTGTCAGAGCCGGCCTGGAGCTGAGAGTGCTGGCCCTTTCCCCAGTGCTCTTCCCAGTTATGTTTTACCTAGAACGATGTCCAGCTTCCTCCAGAAGCCCAGCGTGGGGGGAATGAACCACTGAAGCAGATGATCTGAAGAAGGGCCCACCTGGAGCAGATGCTGCAGAAGTGACATTGTCCCCTGTAAAGCTGCCTTAGGATTTAGGTGCCTAAGTTCTCCCCCGCCTAGGTCTGGAGTCAAGAGGCAAGCCACATCTCATCCCAGTAACTGGTCTTTGTGGGAGGACACTAGTGGTCACCTGGTGCAAGCACTATCACCAGGAACTGGTGGTGCCATTGGTAGGCACACAGGGAGGGAATGTCCTTAAAAATGGGTGTAAACAACCAGGGAGACTGTGAGAGAAAGTGCCACTTAATAGAGCCTACTCTCAGTACCCACCCCATCCCACCAAGTTCCCCAA
Source organism: Heterohyrax brucei (assembly GCA_028571685.1). Lineage (NCBI taxonomy): Eukaryota > Metazoa > Chordata > Mammalia > Hyracoidea > Procaviidae > Heterohyrax > Heterohyrax brucei. The sequence continues at coordinate 42,743,877 of CM053148.1, read as the reverse complement.
AGGGTCAGAGAGTCATGGAGTAGGGATTTTGCTAGCTGTGACACACCCGTCATTCTCCTAGGCGGTGTCTCACCTGCCCAGCCTGTGGCCACAGGTGCAGATGACTAGGCGGATCCGCAGGCACATTCCTGAGTGTGTGGGGTTGGGACGGGGTGAAACCAAGGTCAGCTCCTCTGGGGCAGACCTCAGCTCTCCCGCACCCCAGAAAGGTCTGTTGCTTGTGTGAAGGCCTCTGGTGGACACCAAGGGAGGGGCTGCTTGGGTCAGACACGGGATCCTGAGTCCCAGCATTTCTCTTGATTTGTATGGAGTGACCAGTGCTGGGGGACAGGAACGCATCCTAATCATCGCTGGGTCACTATCAGGCAGGTCTTCACGTGTTGGGGTGGTGTGTGTGGATGGTGAAGGTGACAGACATCAAGGTGTGGCATGGTGGTTAGAAGTTGGTATGTGTACTTGGGTACAGAGACTTAATGCCTCTTGGCCTCAGTTTTCTCATCTGTGGAATGGAGTTGGTCATATCTACATAACCATTTTTGTGGCAGATTAAGTAAGTGATTAAATCAGATTTAAATAAGCACTTCTTTAAATCAAATTAAATAAACAGTGAATAAACAAGTGGCTGAGGTTGCTATGAGTCAGAATCGACTTGACAGCAGTAGGTTTGGTTTTGGGTCCCTGGGTGGTGCCAGTGATGTGCCCTCGGCAACTGACTGAAAGTTTTGCAGTTTGAACCCACTCACCAACACTAAGGAAGAAAAACCTGGTGCTCTGCTTCCGTTAGGGTTACAGCATTGAAATCGCTGTGGAGAGAGCCTGTTCTGCCCTGTAACACATGGAGCCACCATGAGTCAGAATCACACAATGGCAGTGAGTTTGGTTTGGGCTTGCTATTCAAGTTTTTGATGACACTTCCTAGGATGCAGCCTTATAGATACAACTGTACCACAGAGGAAGTGCTGTGAGTCCAGAGGAAAAAAGTCCTGGGCAAGTGAGATGATCAAGACAGGCTTCCTGGAGGAGGTGTCTTATAAATCAGGCCTTGAAAGAGTGTGGGAGGTGGTAGAGCAAGGGCTGCCTTGATGCTGAGGGAGAAGAGTGTTAGGTGAGAGATCCTGGGTAATCTTTGAGGGGCCATTTGGAAGTGGAAAATGAGGTGAGGAGATGACAGGGGGAGTTGGAGGGTCAGACAGTGAGAACTGTTGGCTCTGAAAGGCGGAGGGAACATCTTTCTGTTGTCCCAGAGGATACCAGGGGCTCCTCACAACACAGAGCTGCTTCTCTTGCATGCTGTGTGCTCATACTCCTAGGAGCCTATGGCCCCCACAGTCTGATGCCAGCCCCTTTTGTTAGCAGGATGCTCTGAACCCCTGGGCCTGAAGAACAACACCATCCTTGACAAGCAGATCACCGCCTCCAGCATCTTCAAGACTTGGGGTCTGAGTGCCTTCAGCTGGCATCCCTCCTACGCGCGCCTGGACATGCAGGGCAAGTTCAACGCCTGGACTGCCCAGAGCAACAGTGCCTCTGAGTGGCTGCAGGTAGGGCCGAGCACTCCTGGGTGCCGGGCTGGGGTTGAGGGCCGGGGTTATCAGTCTTGGACTTCTACCCAGCCCAGGCTTTTACTCCCTAAGAGAGTTTCTGAAAAGCTTTGTTTTTCTCTGACTTTCCTGTTTCTTCTTCCCACGCGCCCCACCTTTCTCCTGATCCTGTAACTCCACAGGGAGCGAGGTGAGGGCGAAGTGCTGTTTCTACCAGGGCTCTGAGCTGAAGGGAGGAAGGAAGGGGGGAGAGAGAGAGAGAGAGAGAGAGTGAGTGTGTGTGTGTGTGTGTGTGTGTGTGTTGGGTACAGCCAGGGTTGAGAAGAGTCAGCCTGAGGCCAGCAGAATGGGGTGAAATTGGGGAACCTGGCCTGAGTATCTCAGGACTTCTGCTTGAGCAAAGAGCAGATGTGCTGATGCAGTGCTGAGTATCAGAAGTTCAGACAGCCCATGGATTTGGTTGAAACTGGAAATACATGACAGAGTCATGGAAAACTTATTTTGTAGATGGGGAAACTGAGTCCTGGTAGGCTTATGGGTAGCCTGGGCCTTATGGGAAGCCCTGGTGGTGTAGTAGTTAAGTGCTATGGCAGCTCACCAAAAGGTTGGCAGTTCGTATCCACCTAGCACTCCTTGGAAACTCCATGGGGCAGTTCTACTTCTTCCTATAGGGTTTCTGTGAGTTGGCATTGACTCAGCAGCACTGGGTTTGGTTTTAGGGGCTTGTGTATTGGTTGACAGTGAGTTAATAGGGTTTAGAATTTAGCTCTTGGGACTCTGCCCAGGGGCAGTTGGTGGGTTTCCCAGGGTGGTCAGGGATGTCAGACACTGAAGCTGGGGTGGGAGGCCTGTCTCTAGGCCCCAGGAGTCTGCTGTGGAGTTGGGTTCTATGAGCTGCCTGCCTTTGGGCTGCCTCAACACCAATGTAAGGCTTGGGACAGCCCTGTTGGGGACCTCTACAGCAGTTACATCCTCGATAGGTTTGTGGCTATCCTCACTCTGTTCCCGTCATACCCTAGTGCAGCTTTGAGGCAGGAGTGGGGCAGGGGTTGGCTAGAGCCCAGGCCCTGAAGTCTGAGCTTCATCTGCAGTAAAGTGTCTGGCACCATGTCTGGCAAAGTAGGTGATATTATTTATACCCATTTGAGAGATGAAGAAACTGAGGTTCAGTCAGGTGAAATAGCAGGATTCAAACTTCAGCACTTCTATCTTTCTACATTTGTGGAGATGGTCTAGGGAAAATAATTGATATTTTGTAGATTGACCTGGGTACCAAGAAGCGAGTGACAGGCATCATCACCCAGGGAGCCCGTGACTTTGGCTACATCCAGTATGTGGCAGCCTACAAGGTGGCCTACAGTGATGACGGCAGGAACTGGACCGAGTACAAGGAACGTGGAGCTGTCGACAGCAGGGTGAGTGTCTGTCAGTGTTGCTGCCCTCCCCTGGGTGCCCAGGGGCCTGTCCTGGAGCCCTCTTGACATCCCCTCTGTTTCCAGATCTTCCCTGGCAACTCCGACAACAATTCACACAAGAAGAACGTATTTGAGACGCCCTTCACAGCCCGCTTTGTCCGCGTGCTGCCCGTCGCCTGGCATAACCGCATCACCCTCCGTGTAGAGCTTCTGGGCTGCAATTTGTAGCCCACCCTGCTGCTTGGTGGAGGGACTGGACAGGCTGTGAGGATGTGGAGAGGACCAGCCCTCTCCTCCCTGTCACTGGGCCACCGTGCCCTCCACCTCTTCCTGATTGTAGCCAGAGCAGGGTTGGGGGAGGGGCTGGGGTTTCAGAGGAGGAGTCGCCAGACAGTTGCCCTCCTTCCCTCATGGTGACCCTCAACTTCCCACAGGGCCAAGGGGAGGAGCTCTGCCTTCACACCACTCTGTTCTCTTAGGCACCATAGGTGGTGAATGGGTCCAGGGTTGATGGTGGCATCCAGGAAGCGGTGTAGGTTACCTGTCTGTCCACCTCCCTGGTCCCAGGCACTGGGGGACTGCCTCCGCATCCCCTCTTCCTGCAGCACATCCTCTTTCCCTGGGCAGAAGGCCCCAGGCGCCAGGCTGCAGATAACGCCTCCCTCCCCCAGGGACTGGAGACCACCTATTCCGCAGACACTTTCCCACCTTATCTCTCTGGAGACCTCTCTTAACCCTTATCCTGAAGCCTAGAAAGACACAGATGGAGTGGGGTGTTCTCCGGAGCGAGCTGGGAGCAGGCTTAGGGAGGAGATGGGGTGGCTGGGTTGGGGGTGGGCACCTCTGTGATGGCTCTTCACCTGGAGTACACAGGCAGCTTCCAGAATATATTTATATTATCCACTGGGCCTCCCGCTCTGCTGCTTTTCATCATTTCTTCGTGGTAATGGGCTTGCACTGGTTACTCCAATCTTAATTCTCCCTGAGCCCCAGGTCTCTTTGTGTTTCCTGCTTAATGACAGAGAACTGAGTGGCAGGAGAGGGGAGGACACCATAGGGTGGTCCTGCTGGAGGATCAGGATTTGCTGGGTGGTGCTTTCACTCACTTGCTTGGCTGCTAACAGAAAGGTTGACAGTTCGATTCTACCCTGAGGTGCCTGGCAAGAAAGCCCTGGTCATCTACTTCTGAAGAACCAGCTATTGAAAATCCTATGGAGCACAGTTCTAGTCTGACACACACGGAATCCCTATGAGTTGGAGTGGACTCTGTGACAACTGTTACCCTTTTTTTAATTGAAAGGTCCAGGCTTCTAAGTCTTTGAGGCCAGTTGTTTTCCCATCAGTGTTCCCTGCATCCCCACTGAGCTAGGGGGCCTGGAGCTGCTGCCCCCATTGTCAGAGTAGTCAGGGGCCCAGGGTGTGCCTGGCACAGAGGCTGTCCTCACTACTGCTTCGTCCTGCCTTTGCCCCCGTTAGTGCCCTTTGCACACTGGGCAGCCTTGTCCTGCCTCGACTGCTTTTCCGTCCTGGGAAGATGGGCTGCTGGTTTTCTCTTTCAGCAGTGTCTGTTTTCTCTGTCACTGCAGCAGTGGGCTGGAGAAACTATTATCAACAGTGGACCGGGGCTGCTCCCAGGAGGTTCTGTCCAGAGTAGGGGGCAGTGTGGACTGGGGAGGAGGGGGCTGAGCCTCTGCCGAGTGAGCATGCTGAGAGGTTGCTGGTGTGTTCACATCAGGGCTGGAGGACAGCTCTGCCCTCCCCCCATGTAGGGCCTGCCAGGAAGTGGCTAGAAGGTGGGGCATAGCTGAGCACGCCAGAGCCCGAGGAATCTGGGAAGGGGACCGACTCTTTGGGGAAGGGGCTAATGGAACAACCCTAGTATTTGAAGTTTGGGATACAGGTTGAATTTTCCGGACCAACCTTTGGAGCTGTGATGGGATATGGCTCTCAGCTGCAGACGGAGGGTGAGGGACCTCGTCAGGGAAACCAGTCTGGAAGTGGCTCCTTCCTGAGGGCTGCTGCTGCCAGGGCTTTGTACCTGGGCAGAGACACAATAACAGGCACAGGCCTTTGAAATATGGGTGTGGGGGTTCCTGTCCCTGGAGGGTCCTGGGGCTTGCTGAGTCCCTTCTCTGAGCTCTCGTGAGGGCTGCCTAGATTGGCTTTGGCGTCAGTCTTGATTACGGGCCTCAGAACTTCCTTCTGGAGCATTCTGTAGTCCAACCCAGATCTTGTTTCCCTTGGGACTAGCAGACAGCAGGAAATCTCTCTCCTCAGCATCTCTGCGTCAGGAATGCTTCTGCCTCTCCCATAACTGGGGCTTGAGCCTTGCTGGAACCCAGCAGTCCTACTCTTCAGAAGAGGCAGCTGAGAATCTGGGGGAGTCACGCCCGGGCTGTACTCCCATCAGTCAGCTTTACCCTTCCAGCTATGCTGAGTGTTTTCTGTGGGACAGTCTCCCTGGACCAGACCTTTTGGGCTGGTGGGCCATGGTCACAAGGCCCTCAGCTGGCCGAGGAGACCCAAGGTGATGATGAAATTGCTGAAGGGAGCCTTGGTCCATTCCCTTCTCACCTTTGCAGTCTTGGAAGGGTTGGCCATGGATGGCCTTTCAGAAAGTCCCACTCCTGGAACCCTGTGATGCTACCCTGTGAGTCTCGTCACCCCCGCACTCCTGACCCATCTGTCCTGGATAGTCTGCATCCAGGGCTTGAGCTGTCACCTCCGTGTATTTGCTTCTGTATGCTGACTGCGGTCCTGAGAGCCTGCATGGAGAACCCCAGCTGCTGTGACAACACTCACTTCCCTGCAGCGGTCAGCATTGGGACCTGTTGACCCAGCCCCTCCCCACTTTCCATCTCCTTTTGGTTCCTGGTTAAACACAGTGGAGTGATTAGGAGCTCAAAGTCATGAGTCAGATGACCTTCCCGGGGCTCCATTCACTCATCGATGAAATGGAAAAAATAGGACAATTCCATGGCATTGTGGGCACTTGATGAGATAATGCACACAACAATGATGTGAAGCCTGGCCCAGCAGAGGCTGCCGAACACCTGGCCGTGCCTGTTAGACGCAAAGTGTCCTGACTGGTGCTTGCATCCTGTTTATTTCCCCTCCAACCCATCCTGTGTACATGGACATGTCTCTCTTCCCTCCAGCACTGCCACTGATGAGCCTGGCATTTGCCCTCTAGTCCGTGGGCTCTTCTTTGCTCCCTACTCACCCCAGCCCCTCCAGGGTGCCTGAGTCAGACAATAACTATTTACGCTACAATTACTCATTACTAAGAAGTTAGTTGTTCAATGTGCCTCTGCCCGCCCCCCCCCATGCCTCAGAAGAAAGACCTGGTGATCTGCTTTTGAAAGGTCAAAGTCTTGAAAGTCCAGTGGAGTGCAGTTCTGCTCTGCAGCCCATGAATAAGAATGGCTTCCACAGCAATCCTGAAATGTGTTTGGGAAGAGGTTCTGAGCTTGGAGATCCAGGGCTCATCTTCCAGCCAAAGCTGGGGGGCTTCCTTAGGTTTTCCTTTTGAGAACAACGTGACTTTCCAGGCCATGAGGGGCTTGGAGAATCCCACTGGTCTGGACAAGAAAGCAAACAACCTGTCCAAAGAGCCTTTCTGGGAGAGGGCCACCCAGATGGCTGTCCTGGGCCTCTCTGTCTTCCCCCAGGTCACTTAATCAAGCTACACACTTACAGGGGCCAGGTCTGGCTGGTGATTTCATGATGGCCTAACTCGGGCAGGGGTATGTCCCCAAACCCCTTATTATTCAGGAGGGGAAAGTGTCCAGAACTCTCACCCCTTCGTGTCCTGAGTTGGACTGCCGTGGTTACAAGTGGAACGCTAGAGAGGTCATTCACTGTTAGTCCCCGTTTTTGGTAGGCAGAACATTCTAGTGAGGCCCCTCTCTGTCAATGCTCCTCTCCCATCCCCCATTCAACTCCTTCCTCAAGACATGACAGCCTCAACTCCAGACACTCCCTTCACGGATCACCCAGCTACTCCCCATCCGGGTGGTCCCCAGCGGAATTTGGAGACTGAGCCTTTGCCACAATTCCTCCCTTCGGGCCCACCCCTTGGGAGGGAAAGGGGCGTGTGCTCCTTTAAGGGGCTGGCCTAGCGGGAGCGCGGGGGTTTGTCCCGAGCTGCTTCCTTTCTGGTCATTCAATATCCCACAATCCGCCTTCTTTCCTGGATCCTGGACCCGGGCAGCCCGAGACCACGAGCACTCAAGCCGTCGAGGAGCTGCCCGGGGACGGTAGGTGGCTCGGGACTAACCAGGCTGCTGGGGCTCTCTGGAGCTGGGTTCCTCCTTCCCCATTTAGGGTCTGCAGCTAGGGCTCCACACCTTCCAAGGGGAGTGACCTAGGCACTGCGGGGGCCCTGCTGAGCTGGCTATCCTCGTCGGCTAGGAGCGCTCCAGGCACAGTGGGGTGGGGGCTGCGGGCGGACGGGCGCGCGACCTGCTTACGCGCCACAAGGGGGCACATCCCCAGTGAACCTGGTGGCCTCCCAGACCAGCTCCAGCCCCTTTGCACGTCGGAGTCACCTTCCTTTCTCCTTTCCATCTTGTCCCATCCGAGTCGAAATTGCTGCCCGAAGTCGCTGGCAGTGGCTCTGCGCCTCGTGGGGCTCTGCCCGCGGGCATCTGCCTGAATGATCCCCGTGCGGGGGCCGGAGGACCCCTGGTAGGGACTGCGGGGGAGCAGAGCTCCGCCTCCCTCCCTGCCTAGCCCGGGCCTACTCTGGCAGCCCCAGGGCCGCCAGTCGGTTCCAGACATCCGTTCACCTGGGTGTCTGCTCTAGGGACCGGCAGACGCAGAAGAGGCAGGGAGGGTGGAGGATAAAGCTCTGGGTGGGAATTGGGGTCGCTAAGGGAGAAACGTAGGGCTCATGAGCAGCCAGGATGGAAACAGCAAGGGGCTGTTTGGACCCAGCCCTGCCACCCTACTCACTGGGTGGCCAGGGGCAGTCTCTGACCCTGTCTGCACCACAGCGTCCAATACTGACCCTCGGCAGTGCCTTTCCTGGTGACTGGGAGGCGCCCTGGCCCCTATCCCGCGACCCTGCATGGGTCAGCAGTCTGAGAATGCTTGATAGGAAACACCTCCGGTTTCCCGTTTCCGCCGGCCGCCAGTTTCAAAGGCGCTCATAAGCCTTGTCTAAACAGGGGGCACCGATGTCAAATTCCTCGCCGGGAGCGGGTCTGGCGGAGACCTGGAGGGCAATGCTGCCCTCTGCTGGTGTCTGCGGGACTTGTCACAGGTTCGCCCGGTGAGGACTTCGCCTGGTGGGGAAGCCGAGAGGTGGGAGGTCGCTGGGTGACGCACCCACCCCCCTCCGAGTCAGGACTCGGCATATTGTTCCAATGTGTGGTGGGGTCCTGAGACAAGTGGCGGCTGGGCCCGAAGGGAAGAGTTGCTGCAGGAGCCCGAGTCTCCATACCCTGTTGGGGACCACCCAGCTGGAGAGCAGCTGGCTTTTCATTAGAGTTGAAGCTTCACGTCTTAAAAGGAGATGAATGAGGAAGAGGAGATGGGCCTTTGTCGAGAGAGGGCCCATTAGAACGCTCTGGTTTACCAAAAGCAGTGGGACTAACAGTGACTGTCAGGAGCCCTGAATTTTCTGTAACCTCCACCTGTTTACCAAAGTGGAGACCTTGGGTGGAGCAAATGGTTAAACCGTCCGCTGTTAACTGAAGGCTGGCAGTTTTAGTCCCAGAGGTGCCTTGGCAGAAAGGCCTGGTGAGCTGCTCTTCAAAAATCAACCATTGAGAACTCTCTGGAGCACAGTTCTACTGTGACACATACAGGGTCGCCATGAGTTGGAGTCTATTCAGTGGCGGCTGGTTTGGTTTTTCTCTGTCAAAGATAAGCCTCCATGCCTCCATTTGTCCTCACTTTCCATAACAGTTAAGAGAAGGCAATAGTGCCTGCCCTTGCTCCTAGGTGATGAGAGGGGAGCAAGAGCCATCGAGATGTGAGGTTTTCTTTACTCTGTAAACGGTTATGAATAGAAATACAAACCCACTTGCCCCTGAGTCGATTCTGACTCATAGCAAATGCATAGACAGTAGAACTGTCCCACAGAATTTCCATATCTGCCTGACAGATTTGAACTGCCTATCTTTTGGTTAGCAGACTTAGCACTTAACCACTACACCACCAAATGGTTTAGTGACTTGTCCAGTGACAGACTGTTAGTAAGTGCGTGAGCCAGGACAGAAACCAGGCACCTGATGATTCCCGAGTATGAAATCCTAGTCTCTTATGTTCTGCTGGAAACCTTGGTGGCATAGTGGGTTAAGTGCTACATCTGCTAACCAAAAGGTCGGCAGTTCAAATCTGCCAGGTGCTCCTTGGAAAATCTATGGGGCAGTTCTACTTTGACCTCTAGGGTCACTACGAGTGGGACCCAACTTGAGGGTGTGAGTTTTTGAGGTTTTACATTCTGCTGGTACATACAAGCTACTATTTGTTGAGCACCTGCTATGTATCAGGGGCTGGATATAATTCATTTTATATAATCCCTACCACAGTCCTTATTTTACAGCTGAGGAACCAAAGGCACAGAGAGGTTGAGTAACTTGCCTGAGGTCACTCAGCAGGATGCCAGTGTGTCCATCTCTAACATAAAGTCCAGTTCTGGGTGCCCAGGCAAAGCTCCATCTGACTGGAGGAGCTACTGACTGTTGAAGACTGGGCTGGACTCAGTCCTGTGTCTTCCAGCTGGGAGCTCTGTTATCGTCCTGAGGGACAGATGGCTAGAGTGGCCAGAGGCGAGGGGAGCGGAGGCTGTCTGCTGCTCCCCTTAGAGTGATCGTGGAGAGGGTAGAGGGAGAACAGCAATGGAGTAGCATTTCCTGCTCCCGGCTGCGACTCAGGACTCGGCTCTGTGCTTGGACTGGACTGTAGCATTCAGGGATGTTCTTGTCCTCAGCCCCTGAGCGTCCCCCTTCATCTAGACATTAGGAAATTTCGGTTCAGACAGATCAAATGACTTGCCAGGGACACCGTGCTAGCAGCTGGCAGAACCCAGATCCAAAGAGTGAATCAAACCAGAAAGCTCACGTTTTACACTTTGCCCTGTCTGAGAGGTTTGCAAAGGCACAGCCTGCTCTACCCGGGCTGCAGCATTTGGACACAAGCCTGATCTTTCCTTCAGAGCCCATTTTAGTTTTCCTGGCGTCTTTCACTCATTCCAAGGTTGTATGACTTCAGGCTGGCATCCAGCAAGGAGACATGTTGACTGGGCCGCACCCCTGTGTGAGTGGCTTTAACATCAGGGAGGAGACCAAAGTGGGTGTCTTGATCGGAGCCAGACGTACAGAAAGTGATGGTGAGAACCAGGGTTCTTAGCGCAGAAATAGAGAGCCGGGATGAAGACATACATTTGGTTTGAGTTTGGAAGAAGCCAGCATGATGCTTTTAGAATGAAATTAAGAGTCATGTGACCCCTTTGCTGGGAACTTGTTAGTGTCTTCACTTAGACTGAAGTCCAAGGTGCTAGATCATGGGACCCCTGGTCCCCCACTTGGACCTGACTTCCTGCTGCTGTCCACCATTCTCCTTAGGCTCCAGCCTCACTGGCATTCAGGCTCTCCTGCCAAAGGCCACTTAACTTGCTGTTCCCTCTCCCTGGAATCCTCTTCCCCCAGGCTGACCAAGGCTTACACCTTTACTGTGTGGCCTTGCTCCATCCTATATAAAGGAGAACCTGCTCCCTGCTTTGTTTGGTACCTGGTCAATACGCAATTAATATTTGTTGAATGAACGACTTCAAGTTGCAGCTCCTTCATCTATTACCTGAGGAACCTTAGGCAAGTGATTTTTCCATTTTTGAACCTCAGTTTAGCAGCTTAAGAGCACATCCTGCAGCATAAGGTGTTCGGATAAATCTAGAACCACAGACGGAGAAGTTGCAAAGACATTTCCCTGTGTTAAAAAAAAAAAAAATGAAAAGAAAAAAAGATTGATGCAAATGGCTTCACTGTGGATCCGATTTTCAATTTTGGTACATCTGGTCTCCGCTGGCTTCAAATGCCCCCAGGACCTACATCTTGTAGGAAAGGGTACTTTGCTTCCAAGGTGAAAACTGCAAAGGTTGGTTGATGACATCAGGGAACTTTCACAGGGCTGATATTTCCTATTTGGATCATTTTCCATTTTGTTAGCACTCTGATTACAAAATTGCATGTGTTTTCAATTACCTGCCCCAATCTTATTTTCTCTCCAATCCTGTTATTTTTTCATGCATGAGTTTGAAAAAAATATGCCTTGTTTTTCAGGGAGACGAGTGTTGCTTTCTACAGAAACACATTTGTTCATCTCAGGGAAGCCCTGTCTCGCCGGGCAGTATCTACTTAGGATGAGCTCCTGGAAGAGGCTGAGGCTACTGCCGGCAGACGCTGGGGGCTCCCTTCTCTTGAGGAGGCTTGGGGTGTGAGAGGATTCTTGCTTTGAGTACCCAGGGATGGGGTGGACCTCCGAACATCCAGCTCAGCCTCAACAAGCATCTCAGTCCTCTCTCTACTTGTCTCCTGGTTTTAAATGTGAAGAGCTCAGGGGATGGAGAGGAAAGGGACAGCTTCAGGGCCTTCCTCTCCTTCCTGCCTGCGTCCCTGCCACCCTTCCTTCTTTCCTTCCTTCCTCCCTCTCTCCCTGCCTTTCTCCTTCCGTCCTTCTTTACCTTCCTCCCTCCCTCCCCTGCCCTACCTTCTTTTCTCGCTCTTTTCTCTTTCCTCCTCCCATCCCTTCTCCCCTCCCTCCCTTCCTCTCTTCCTTCTCCCCACTTTCCTCCTGTTCTCCACTCCCCCCCCACCCCGTGTTTCTTCCCCTGTCTCCGGTACACAGGCATTCCTAAGGCCACATACTAACTAGCAATCATAGCAGAGTAGCAATTTCGCATTCTGCTTTGTCCTTCTTAAATGACAGCCTAAGTGTTTATCTGCCTTGCTCTGTGTAATCATTGTTAGAGTTGCAAATGACTGTTTTCTTCCTGCTGCCCATGACCTATCTTTGATGAGGCCTCTGGAGGGATGTTTCTAGATGTGTGTCTTATCCTGTGGCCCCTCTGCTTGAAGCCTTCATTGGTACCTGAGGCCTTTGGGACAGAGGGGAAACCCTGGGCCTGACTCTAAGAATGCCTGGATGCTGACCCTGCTGACCTGTCTGTCCTCTCCCTGGTGTCAGCCTGGCTCCTGGCAGCAAGCCAAATTCACCCCAGCTGGTTTCCATAAGCAGGCTTTGATGAAGGGACTACTTCTGGAGGGCAGGGTGGAGGAGTTGGGGGACTCCCAGACAAGCCACAGCAGTCACCATCTCCAGACCTGGAGGGGAAAGAAGAGGAAGTAGAATTACAGAAGCCCCGGGAGCAGGAGCTGTGGCCCTCAAGGACCAAAGGTGCTTGCGGAGACATCAGTAATCAGAGGCTCTGGAGCACGGAGCTGGCTGGGAAGAAATACCTCGTCTTCTCTGTCCCCTGCTGCCCTTCTCCTGCGGGCAGAGGCGTAACAAAGTACACCAGGCAGGGGCGTGCCCCGGCTGCTGCTTGGGACGAGGCTCCAGTGAGCAGTTTCTATTGGCTACAGCAGTCTCCATCACCAGCTGGGAGAGAGCATTCCGCAGCTTTACACTAGCACCCTGCGTGCTGTTTTCTGTAGAGAGGTCCCTGATGTCAGCGCTGCTGCTTGATTAATCCACCTGGAAGCCGCAGGGTCTGGAGCCCCAGGAGATGAGACTTCAGAGGTGACAGATAAGGGCAGATAAGAAGTCTGGGAGAGTGTCAGGGGACAAATGGAGACAATCTAGCGCACCACCAGCCTCCACGTACGTTCACACTGGCCTCTGCAGTATTGCATCTGCTATGCCCTCTGCTGGCAAATTCTTTTCCACGTGGGTAACTCCTGCTGAATTGTACTGCGTCTTGGGGCAGTCTTTTGGGATGTAAGGAAAGGGAGGCAAGCAGAGAGTTGGGGGACCTCATACCATCAAGAAGCGGCCCTGGAAGCTGAGTGTGTCCTTTGGAAAGGACCAGGGTCCCTGCACCTCAGAAGGTTTCTGTCCAGGGGAAGGCTGGCAACAAAGACCTTCCTCCAGAGCCTACTATTAGCCTACAGGACTGTGACAAAATAAAACTTCTCTTTTTAAAGCTCTCCACTGGTGGCATCTCTGTTACAGAAGTACTAGATGACTAAGACAGCCACCCAGGGACCTAGCCTGGTGTGTGGTAAGTCTCCATAAATGACTGTTGAGTGGGTGATGGAACAAAGACTCCCAGACCGTCCACAGCGGGCTGCTCTGACTGTCTCACTTTCTTCCTCATTCCAGCTTGCCCAGGCCCCTAGCCTTGGCTGGGCCTCACTGCCGCTACCACGGTCCCTGTCACAATGAGCCTGCTGCGCCTGCTGCTGCTGTCATTGCTGCCCTGCACCTCTGGACTGCCTTTCTACAATGGCTTCTACTACTCGAACGGTCCCAACGGCTGGGGCCTGGCCCGTGGCCACAGCGAAGGTGGGTGGCTTCTGCAGCTCAGGGCTTTGCTCTGCAGGGTCACCAAGGCCTGCCCTGCCTTCCGCTGTGATATGCAGTGTCCAGGCTGGAATGCGGGCAGGGGGCACAGTCAGCAGCCCTTTTGCCATCTTGGCCCTTGTGGTGGACCACTTTGCTTCTAAGACAAGACAAGAAGGGATGGTTCGCTTACTCTGTATTTGCTGGCCACCCAGATCCAGAGCCAGTTTCATGTAAAGACAGTCACTTGTGCTGTCTATACTTTCTCAAAGTCTTGGCAATTTTTCAAGATTTAAATATGACCTCTTTTGGTTTTTCCAGTGGAAAGAGGGTTTGAGGGTCCATATCAGTCAGGTTTCTTAGAGAAGCAGAATCAATATATAAATATACATCTCTCTGTGTGTGTATGTACCTGCATACGCACAGATAATGTGTGCATGAATATAAATATATAGGTATGTATCTATACAGAGACATTTGTGTAAATATAACCATACACATACATACATGTGTGTATTTGTGTGTATGTATATGTATATTTACATAGATATATATGTGTAAATATATACATATATGCATGTGTGGGTAAATTGAAGTATAAACATGTATGTGTCTGTGTGTCTGTGTCAATGTGTATACATGTATTACTGTTGTTAGGGGCCGTTGCGTGGGTCTGACTCGTAGAAACCCTGTGTACCACCAAACTCAACACGGCCCCGTCCTGCACCAGCCTCACAGCCATTCAGCCACTGAGTTACTCCATCTCGTTGAGGGTCTTCCTCTTTTTTGCTGTCTGCTTGACCAAGTATGGTGTCCTTCTCCAGGGCCTGCTCCCTTCTGATAACGTGTCCAAAGTATGTTAAGATGCAGTCTTGCCGTCCTTGCTTCTAGGACGCGTTCTAGTTGTACTTCTTCCAAGACAGATTTGTTTATTCTTCGGCAGTCCGTGGTATATTCAGTATTTTTTGTTGACATCATTATTCAAAGGTGTCAGTTCTTTGGCAGTCTTCTTTATTCTTTGTCCAGCTTTCACAGGTATATGAGGCAACTGAAAACACCATGGTTTGGGTCACGTACATATATATATATACACACACACACATATATACACATACGTATACACCCATATACACACACACACATATATACATATATATACGTATATACACATATGTGTGTTTGTGTGTGTGTGTATATATGTATATATATATATATATATATACATATATACACACCCCACATATGCATATGTATATATAAAATGAGACCTATATTAAGGAATTGGCTTACAATTTTAGGGCTAGCAAATTTGAAATCTGTAGGGCAGCCTGGGAGCTCAGGCAGGAGTGGATGGATGCTACAGTCTTGAAGCAGAATTTCTTCAGGGGAATTTCAGTTTTGCTCTTAAGTAATCTTCTCTACTTAAACACAACTGATTGTCAACGTCAACCGTGTCTACAAAATACCTTCACCCCAACAATTAGACTAGTGTTTGAATAACTGGGTATTAGAGTCAAACTGTCTTAGTTCCCTAGTGCTGCTTTAACATCAACAACAAAAATATAGTACAAATGGATGGCTTTGAAGAACAGAAGTTTATTTTCTTATAGATCAGGAGGCTTAAAAATCCCAATTTTTGTGGCTGTAGGGTGAGGTCTTTCTTTGTCTATTTCAACTTCTAACAGTTGCCAGCAATCCTTGGCATTCCCTGCCTTGTAGATGTGTTTCTGTCTTCACGTGCCGCCTTCCCTCTGTGTGCGCCTCTGTGATTGTTCTGCTCCTCTTTTGAGGGACACTAAAGAGAGTTAAAAAAAAACAAAACAAAACACTGGTGATGCTTGGTTGTTAACTGAAAGTTTAGCAATTTGAACCTGCCAGTTGCTCAGTGTAAGAAAAGACCTGCTGACCTGCTTCTGTAACGATGACAGTCTTGGAAACCCTGTGGGCCATTCTACTCTGTCCTGTGGGGTTGCTACGAGTCAGAAGCAATTTGACAGCACATGACAACAACAACAAAGGCAGTCGGGGGCAAACAGGAAATCTCCACCAAATGATGCTTCTGGCTCAACATCTACTGGGCGTTTTCTGTGTTCCAGATGTTCTGCCTCCTCTTTTTCAAGCATCACCACAGGAACTGTAGGTAATACAAATGAGGAAACTGAAGCTTGGTTAGATTATAGAGCTGTGAACTAGTGGTGCTAAGGTTTGAACCTAGATCACCTGACTCCAGAGTTTATGACCTCAAACCTCAGCAGTGTTGTCTCTCCTGAGCAGGAAGTCTCTAACAGGAGGGAGCACCAGGCTCACCTGGAGGGCTTATTAAAGCACAGGGTGCCAAGTCCTGCCTCACAGCTTTGAATTCAGTTGGAATTGACTCCATGGCAATGGGTTTGTTTATTTGGGGGTTTTGGAGTGGAACCTACGTTTGTAATCTGTTCTCAGTGCTGCTGGAGCTGCTGGTGCAGGGGCTACACTTTGAGGACCACAGCACTGGACACCCTTTCTCAGCGTGAGACCCTTTACAGGAAGCCTCACTGTCTACCTCCTGGCTTATCCCCAAGACTACCTCTTCCTTGGCATACCTCTGGCTTGTCTTCAAGTCCAGACCCAAGAGAAAAAAGCAGTGAAATCTCTAAAACAAAACAAATGCAAAATCAAAACCAAACAACAAAAACCCAGTTGCCATGGAGCTGATTGAAATTCATAGCAAACGCCACATGTTTCAGAGTAGAACTGAGCTCTGTGCAGTTTTTAATAGCTGTAATCTTACAGAAGTTGACCACCAGGCCTTTCCTCTGCCTCACTGCTGGGTGGATTTGAACTGCCAACCTTTCAGTTAGTAGCCAAGCACAAACCCTTTGCACCACATTGAGGGTGAGGTTCCCACCTGTTGCTGTTGAATTGATTTTGACTCATAGTGACCCTATAGAACACGGTAGAGCTGCCCCACAGGACTTCCAAGAAGCAGAAGCAGACTGCCACAGCTTTCTTCTGTGGAGAAGCCGATGGGTTTGAACCACTGACCTAGTTACCAGTCAAGTACTTAGTCACTGCTCTACCAAGGCTCTTGTGAGGCCTCTTAGGAGAGGGTTAAAGGTAAGTCCACCTTGGTTTGTAAGCTTAGTTCCTTTGTTGTATCTTATGCTCTTTGTTACCCCTGAGCCTTCAAGCAGAGTCTCCTCTGGACATGCTGGCCCCTTTTCGCTGTTGCTGCTAGGAGTTTGGCAAGAGTCATGGTGGACAGTTGGACCAGAGGGTAGAGGGAAAGCTGTGTTCTCCCAGAGCAGGAGGGTGGGAAAGGCAGCCTGGGAGGCATCCAAACCGTGGCTGCTAGTCCAGTCACCCACCTCGTGTGGAGATAGCCTGTCACTGACTGCTATCTCAGCTTCTTAAATTAACGGTGTTTTCAACTGAGGTAAAATTCATAAAACATAAAATGATACATTTAAAAGTGCACAGTTCAGTGGCATTTAGTACATTCATGCTCTCATGCAGCCATCACCTCTGTGTAGTTCCCAACCATTTTTGTCATCCTGAAAGAAATTCCCATATCCAGTAAGCAATCTTTCCTCATCTCTTCCTCTCCCATCCCCTGACAACCACTGATCTACTGTCTGTCTCTGTGGATTTACTTTTTCTGGATATTTCATATAAAAGGAGTCATAGAATATTTGTCCTTTTGTACCTGGCTTATTTCACTTAGTATCTGGGTTGTTTCTACCTTTTGGCCATTGTCAATAATGCTGCTATGAACATTTGTGCCATGTTTTTGTTTGAGTCTCTACTTTCAAATCTTTAGGATATAGAGTAGAATTTTAGAGTAGAATTGCTGGATCACATGATGAGGCTATGTTTACTTTTTTTGAGGAACTGCCCAACTTTCATTTAGCTTTTGATCTGTAACAAACTACTCCAAAACTCAATGACCTAAGACAACAATCATTTATAAACTCATGATTCTGTTGGTCAGCATTTTGGCTGGGTTCAGCTGGGTGGTTGTTCTGGTCTTGGCTGTGCTCATTTTTGTGCCTACAGTCAGTTGGCACCTTAGCTGACGGATGGCTGGTCTCAGCTGGCTTCAACTAAGGGGGCTGTCCCTGCTCCATCTGATCCCTCATCTTCCAGCAGGCAAGCCCAGGCTTGTTTTCATGGTGTCCAGTAATGCTCCAAGAGAGAGTAGAGGCAGCAAGCCCTCCTGAGGCCTAGGTTCAGAACAGGCACATCACTTCTACCACCTTCAGTTGGTCAAAGGAAGTGGTAAGGCCAGTATGGACTAAAGGGGGAGGGCAAGTAAATCCCACCTCTTGGTGGGAGGAATTGCAAAGTCATATTGCAGAGGGGGTAGCAAACCCCACATGTTTCAGAGCAGAACTGAGCTCCATACAGTTTTCAATGGCTGTAATCTGACTGAAGTAGATCACCAGGTCTTTGTGTACTGGGGAGAGTGAGGAATTATACCCGTTTTTGCAATCTACCGTACCTGAGTCCAGAGACAATGAAGTGGGATGATTTTTGTAGGGGTACAGATATGCTACAGCTGTTCCCCATCTGTACCCTGCCTCTTTCTCTAGGCCTCTTCAACGGAGTAAAGCTGGTGGTAGAGACGCCCGAGGAGACCCTGTTCACCCACCGAGGGGCCAATGTGACCCTGCCCTGTCACTACCACTATGAGCCAGCCCTAGCTTCCCCGAGGCCTGTGCGCATCAAATGGTGGAAGCTGTCAGAGAATGGGGCTCCAGAGAAGGATGTCCTGGTGGCCATCGGACTGAGGCAGCGCTCCTTTGGGGAATACCAAGGCCGAGTGAGCCTGCGGCAGGACAGGGAGCGTGAAGTCTCACTGGAGATGCGGGACTTGCAGTTGGAGGACTATGGGCGCTACCGCTGTGAAGTCATTGATGGACTAGAGGATGAGAGTGGCCTGGTGGAGCTGGAACTGCGGGGTGAGACCCTGACCAGAGTTGGGTGATGCAGGCACCTGGGGGTGGGGAGGAGAGGACCCTGAGAGAGCATCCAGATCTTTGAGCTTTAGATGGTTTCACACATTTAACTCCCAAAGCAACTGTGTAGAGGAAGCTACTATTATCACCTGCATTTTACAGATGAGGAAACTGAGACAGAGAGAGGTGAAATAACTTATCTAAGGTCACACAGTTTGTAAATAGCAAAGGTGGGATATGAGTCTGGCTTAAGAATCTGCTACACGAGCTAGTCACACAGCTGAGTGGAGACAGTGCAGAGATTCATTCAGGGTATGCAGGCAACACAAGTGAATGAGGCAGACCCACGGTGAGTGATAGGGAGTGGTGGGGACTGAGGCGCACTGTTGAGCCTGTGCCCTGTGCAAGGAATACTGCTCCACTCAGGATCACCCAGTGATGCTTTGCCAGGATGCAGGCCCAGCACTGCCAGATTTTCTGATGTGATTAGAGAAGCTTACTTTTTTATGTGAAATCTCTGAATATTTACGTAAAAATCTCCAATATTTTAGAAAACGTGGCACAGTCCAAACCAGCCAGACCCTACAAGCCAAATCTTGCCTGTGGGCTCTAGTTTGAGGTCCCTGGTGGAGTCATCAAGAGCTCAGGCTTCTAACCAAAAAGCTGGCAGTTTGAATCCCCTTGCAGCTTCTCGGAAACTCTATGGGGCAGTTCTACTCTGTCCAGCGGGTCGGCACTGATTCCCCAGGACACAACAATGAAATTCCTTTCATCTGTGCCTGTAGGTGGCGCTGTGTGTTCCCATCTCTCCTGCCTGTTGGAGAGGCAGTTTAGGGAGGGGGACAAAACCATAGCTTCTGAGGTCGGATGACCTGGTATTTGGGAAACTCTGAGAATGAACAGGAAATTGCACATTTACTGAGGAATGGTGTGTGTCTCTGTGAGTGTGTGTTCACATCTGCTTGTGATGGAAGAGCTCCTATCCTGGTGGAGGCAAGAAGCTACAGGGCTCTCCCCCGTCTCTCAGCTCCTGCCCACCCCTCCAAACTCCTCTTGCCTCTCTCTCCAGGCGTGGTCTTTCCCTACCAGCCCCCTCAGGGGCGCTATCAGCTCAACTTCCACGAGGCCCAGCTGGCTTGTGAGGAGCAGGACGCGGTGCTGGCCTCATTTGAGCAGCTCTTCCGGGCCTGGGAGGAGGGCCTGGACTGGTGCAATGCAGGCTGGCTGCAGGACGCCTCGGTGCAGTACCCCATCACGCTGCCCCGGCAGCCCTGTGGCGGCCTGGACCTGGCACCGGGCGTGCGCAGCTATGGCCCGCGGCACCGCCGCCTGCACCGCTATGATGTATTCTGTTTTGTCCCTGCCCTGAAAGGTGAGTGGAGTGGCCGAGCACCCATCCAGGGGTCTGGGACCCACGGGAGAACAATGTCTGCAGAGTTTCAAACACTTAGCCCTCCCTACTGTCACTTGAGGCCTGGAGCACTAGATTTGTTGCCATCGAGTCAATTCCAACTCATACTGACCCTATAGGACAGAATAGAACTGCCCCATGGTGCTTCTAAGGACCACCTGGTTGGTGGATTCGAACTGCCTACCTTTTGGTTAGCAGCTGAGCTTTTTGTGGCACCAAAGCTCCCCTGGAGCATTAGGCAGGTCTTGAACTGATGTCTGCCTGAGTTTTGAGTGCTTTGCTGCTGATGCTTCATGCTGATTGTTGGCTTATTCACCCATAAAACGGTTCCTGAGTATCTGTGTTGAGGCCTAGATTAGGTTCTGGGACACCATAGACAAAGAAAACATGGTGTACCCTCAAAACCCACTCATTTCACAGGAAGGTCCAAAACTGCCCTTGAGTCGATTCTAACTCATAGCGACCCTATAGGACAGAGTAGGTTTGCCCCATAGAGGTTCCAAGGAGTGCCTGGTGGATTTGAATTGCGGACCACTTGATTAGCAGATGTAGCACTTAACCACTATACCACGAGAGCTTCCCACAAGAAGGTAGGCAAGCTCTCCGCCCCAAATTGGTTCAGTGCCATATCCCAAGCACTTCCAAAAGTGTCTGGTGCATAGTAGTTGTTAGTTGCCTTTGTGTTGACTCCAACGTATGGCCACTCCATGTGTGCAAAGTAGAGCTACTCCTTAGGGTTTTCAAAGTTGTGACATTTGAAATGCAGATCACCAGACCTGTCTTCTGAGGTGCCTTGGAGGAGGTTCAAACCCCCAGCTTTCAGCTAGTAGCAGAATCTTAACCATTTGTGCCTCCAGGGACTCCTGTGCATAGTAGGTGCTCCATAAATGATTGATGGTTACAATTCTGATTGGTCCAGCCTGGTTGGGCACCCACCTAGGGTCAGTTAGTGAAGTGTAATGGGGGGACTACTGATATAACCAAGAAACCTTAGACTGTAGTGGGTGGGGTGGAGCTCTCATAAAGGGATGATGCATGGGAAGGTACCCCCAAAGTCTGCACTGCACATGTCCACAGCATGGCAGCTTCCTAGACTCAGATAATTGTTGGGTCATTGAGGGCTGGCAGTGCTGTAGCCCTGAAGTGCCTCTGCAGCCCAGCAGCCACAGTCTCCTTTCCCTGTAGGGCAGGTATACTACCTGGAGCACCCCGAGAAGCTAACCCTGACAGAAGCAAAGGCAGCTTGCCAGGAGGACGGTGCCCAGATTGCCAAGGTGGGCCAGCTCTTCGCCACCTGGAAGTTCCGGGGCCTGGACCGCTGTGATGCTGGCTGGTTGGCAGACGGGAGTGTCCGATATCCAGTGACTCACCCTCGTCCCAACTGTGGGTCCACTGAGCCTGGCGTCCGAAGCTTTGGCTTCCCAGACCCACAGAGCCGCAAGTATGGGGTCTACTGCTACCACCAGTGGTAGAAGCTGGGGTGCTAGCCCGGCACCCACCCACTCTCTTACCTGCTGTGTATTTATTAAGTGGTTCACCTTCCTTTGAGGGTTAGGGCAATTTTAGTATTGTTTTTATACTTTGCAATCTAGACAGTATGATATTTTTTGTAAACTCAACAGAACCTAGGCCCTCAGTTTGCTGTGTGGACAACCCCAATGCTCTCATCCTCCAAGAATTCCCTTGTGACCTTCTCTGTGATATCTGCCTTTTAAAAAGGCTCCTGTCATTCTGGAGTCTGGCGCCCTCCTTGCCCTGGGGATACTGTAGCCCAGAGGAGGCTATGGCCTGTCTGTGGTGCCTCAGGGAGTCAAGGCCAGCTGGGGCAGACCTTGGCCTTTCTGTCTACCTGTGTCTTCAGACTCAAGCCATGGGGTAGGAGAGGCCTTCAGGCCTTGCAGCTCTCATTCTTCCTACTCCTCTGCCAAGCTGCTGGCCCAAACCAGCCCCTCAAGGAAGCTGCGTCTGGACAGAGTCCCTAGGCTGGTATTCAAATTCCATGTATTTCTCTCCTTTCTCTTCCCTCCTCTTAATTTCAAAGAGCCTATGTTTTAGTCTCATTTGTCCCCACTTGGGGAGTGACCCTCAGGTGTATGTACTTTATTTGGACAATAAATGGTGCTGTGACCTTTTCCTTTATTCCCAGCCCTCCCCCGTGTCCGCTTTATTCTCTGGCCACAGCTTCCCTGCCCCCTCCAGTGGGCACAGTAAGGGAGTTCTTTCCCAGGCTTCACAGGGCTCACAGGGCAGCCACGTCAGTTCAGCTGGTGCTATGGATTGAATTGTATCACCCCAAATAAGTGCCGGAATCTTAACCCCCATACGTGTGCATGTAATCCTATCTGGGAATAATGAGGAATAATAATTAGTGTAGGGTATATTTTAAACCTACTTACTTTAGAGGGAAACCCTGGTGGTGTAGTGATTAAGAGCTATGTGTGCTAACCAAAAGGTCAGCTTTAGAGACATAGAAAGATCAGACTGGGCTCAGAGCAGCAGTCCCTGCATGATGTACACAGTTAAGCACGAGACTAGTTATCAGCTGGAAGGTTGCCAGTTTGAACCCATCCAGAGGTATCTCAGAAGAAAGGCCTGGTGATCTGTTTCCAAAACATCACAGCCTTGAAAACTTGATGGAGCAATTCTGTTCTGCCTGCATGAAATCACCACAAGTTGAACCTGACTTGACAGTAACTAACAACAACAGCAGCAACAGTTAAGACAGCCTCACAACTTCCAGCCATGTGAGTGCCACACCCTGGGACTGAATCTTCCGTCCTCAGTTAAGTGGTCCCAGCTGGTGCTGTGTGGCACCAAGATGAGCTACCCCTGGCAAGCTACCCACATTCCAGGAACATGGGCAAATAGGAGTTTTCTGGTTTTAAGTTACTAAATTTTGGGGTGGTTTGCAATGGAACAGAAAGGACTCCTTTTTTACTGAGTTTTGGCCTGAATTCCACTTTTTAATGGTTTATTTGTTATCCATGCAGTATGATTCGGCCTCAGCCCATCAGCTTTTTTATCTAAGGGCACTGTGACATCAGGACTCCTGGGACCTCCCTTGATGTCTGGATCTGCTCTGTACCATTTAGCGTAGTGGCTAAAAGGCAGACTGCCTGGATTGGAATCTGGCCTTCACCAGTCAGTAGCTGGAAGAACTTGGTTAAGTATGTATCTCTGTTAGGGGTTCAGGGTGGGTGTCCTAGGAGGTCACTAAGGAGCAAATGAACCAAGTGAGAGGTGGTATCAGGGCAAGGCTCAGTGTCTACAGGGAGAGCAGCTCTGTGCCTGGCCTGTTCTGCTGACCAGGAATGGCATCACCTTTATGAGCTGGACCCACCTCTCCCAAAGCCCTCATGGGATGAGACTGTGTAAAAGGCTGGTAGCAGTTACAGAGTCACAGAATAAAGAACTTTAGAATTGGAGCTGATCTCACCTGGGTGCTCTCCAGAGGTATTGGACACCCCACCCCGAAGAAGGACAGTAGCAGCTGTGTCTAGGTGGGGACCTCATTGACTGGAATTTGCAGAGTTTCTGGACCTGAGGTGTGGTCTCTATGCTGAAGTTACAGCTGTCTCCGCAGTAACTACGTACACATCTGTCTGGTAACAGATGCCTTGGCCCAGCCTAAGATCTGGGCACTGAGTCCAACACAGGGTGGGGATAGAGTTAGGGAATCCATCTCCAAGAACTAGACTTAAGCTCCCCCTAGTTTAGCAGAATAGTAGATTTATGAAAAGTAAAGTAAACCTCATGTGCGTCTGAGTTTGAGGACTGAGCTTTCCACCCAGCACACACGCTTTCACATTGTGGGACCTGCAATCCAGTCTGTTCTTGCTCTGGTTGGAGCAGGGGAGCCAGCAAACTCACTGTGTCCCATCTGCAGGATGGGGGCGCAGAGAAGAGGGGGCTGGCTTTCCCTCAGACACTGGACAACAGTTACCCAGGGAGACAGTCCTACCGCCTGCCCCAAGGGTGGCAGGAGTAGCTTGAGGTAGCACCAAGAGGTTAAGAAGCTGGGAGAACGTACACTAGTGGCCAGAAGGCCAAGACACTGGGTGCTGTATGAAGGTTGTCAAAGCAAGGGAATGTCAAGTCACTGAAGACTTACTGAGCATCTACTACGTGCGAGTTCCTAGACTAGGCACTGGGGGATAAGTACAAAAGTACATGAGAAAGCATGGATTTCGAGTGTGGCATATAGTAGGTGCTTCAAAAGTGTTATATTTCTTGTAGTCTTTCAGGAAGGATACCAAGAAGAGGAAATACCAGTCTCTGCCCTTAAGATCTTAATGTTGTATAAGAGGGTCAGGACCCTCACATGGCTCTCTAGAACCCAGACAAGGCAAGGCTAGGGCTGTAAGCCAGGTGCAAGGATCCAAGAGGCTCAAGGGAAGGAGAGGGAACACCTGGTTGGGGCTTCACAGAAGAAATACCATGCGAGGGATGAGTGTGTGTATAGGGGAAGTAAAGAAGAGGACATGGGACAGGACTCATGGGAGCCGTGGTGGCTCAAGTGCTAGAATCATCACCTTCCATTCTAGACACCAGGTTCAATTCTCAGCCACTGCACTTTATACATAGCCACCTTCCATGTGTCAGTGGAGGCTTATGTGTCAGGATGTTGAACAGCTCTCAGCGGTGCTTCAAGATTAGGACAGCCTAGGAAGAAAGGCCTGGGAATCTACTTCCCTAAAAAGTCAGCCAGTGAAAACCCTATGGATCATAGTGTTTCAATTTATAACTGATCAGGGGTTGGTGCAGGAAGGGGCAGCGTTTCCTTCCACTGTGCAGGGGTTGCCATGGGTCAGGGGCCACCTGAACGGCAGCAAACAACAACCACCACCTCAGAAGACTAAGCTACAACAGAACACATTCTGGCACTCCCTAACCTCCAGAGTGAAAGTTCAGGTGCACGTCAGTTGGTTGGAATTTGGGATGCATTATCCCATGGGAATAATACCGTAAATGGAGACAGGGTTCTTAGGCCAGGGGATGGAAGATTCCTGAAAGCCGTTATTCAACTAGATTACTCAAAGTCATTCAGAGACTAGGGAGACAGGAGGTCTGTGGGACGCCTCCTTCTAGTGGTGCTGGGCCTGCCTTAGGCCAAGGGTTTTGTTTTTCTGGGGTGTGGTTTGTTTTAAGAGGAGGGGAGAAATGTTAAGTTCAGTAATAATTATATTTAATAACAAAGCAATCAATTGGTACATGTTTATAATTACCTATTAAAGAATCACTAGAAACCCCGGTGACACAGTGATTAAGTGCTATGTCTGCTAACCAAAAGGTCAGCAATTCAAATCCACCAGGCACTCCATGGAAACTCAATGGGGGCAGTTCTACTCTGACCTATAGAGTTGCTATGAGTCAGAATCAGGGGGTTTGGTAATAATCAAATGTATCCTCAATTACTGTCAAAATAGTAGGTAGGCAAGTTTTAAAGTTTTACAGTGTCCAAAGCAGTGACATATATGCTCCTGTCTCTCCCACCCAAGTTTTCTTTTCCCCCCTAAATTCCTTGACAAGATGCCCTGAGGGTTTGCGTATCCACAGTGTCCTTTTGGGAAAAAGATTCAGAGCTGGTTCTGTACCTGTGTTCACCGAGCTTTGTATCACCCTGTAGTAGACTGACTGCAAAACAGAACCCAGTTCTCAACTTTCCTGTGTCCAAGTTCCTTTCTTTGTCACCTTGAAACTCCTCCCAATGAGAGGAGGTAGGCTGGTGTGAGACTTGCTTTGATCAATGACAGGTGGCAGTGTGGCGGTTCTGAGCCTAGACCTCAAACATTATTCTCTTAGGGGCTACAGTAAATGGTATTGACTTGGTGATTTCCTCATTAATAATCTCATTGTTGCTATGTCAAACATTGCTCTTGACCCATCTTTACCATGAGATCAAGCTTGAGTTGGCCTGTTGAGGGTGAGAGAGGAGGTAGACCTGTGGCAAGCTTTTCCAGGTGACGCTGTTCTAGATCAGCCAGCACCCAGCCCACCCATGAGCCTAGAACATTCACATGAGCAAGCCTAACAGAGATCAGTCAAGTGCAGCCTGGCCTGGAAGAATCATCCACCTGACCCTCCAACTCAAGAGCCAAAATCAATGCTTATTGTTTTCAGCCACCAGGTTTATACTTCGTTTTTTTGTATGATGCATAATTGCAATAGCAACAGATCACTGGCAAACAATGTAATTCGACCACCCCAGTTACAGGGATCTCCAGTTAAACCCAAAGTGACCTATGACATAGACTGGTGCTAGAGTTTTGTGAAACAGGTACTCTTAATAGTGAATAGTGACTTGTAACCCAGTCAGCTCTTTCTCAGAGTGTTTGAAATCCCTCAAGTGTGTAACAGGGAAAATGTAAAACCCTCAGAAAATCAGGGACACACGTGGTAGGGAGCTGCTGAAACCAAGAAATCTGGGTAAAGAAGGCAGTAAGCAGACCCAAGGTCAGTGGTGGTTTGATGGTAGACTTTTCACCTTTTGTACTTGAGACTTGGGTTCGATTCCAGCCATCACACCTCATGCATCCCTACCACCCTCTGTCAGCGGAGGTTTGCATGTTACTGTAGCACTGAACAAGTTTTGTTGGTGCTTCCAGAGTAAGATGGACTTAGGAAGAAAGACCTGGCGATATACAAGATCTGACAATTAAGTTTGTGAACTCATCCTAGAAAAAGTGCTACATTTGTCGTTGCTGAATATCACTGCAGTCACCTTCGAGGTACTCTCTCTGGGAATCTGTGCACCAATGCCTGTGCCTGGTCCACCCTTCAAAGCACTTTTGGAACTCCTTTTCTGGAATGGCCATCAGAATTGTCATGGTAATACGATGTCAACAAAGTGTCTTCCCTTCAATATTTTCTTAATCTTCTGGTAGAGAAAAGAGTCATTAGGGGCCAGTTCATGTGAGTATAGATGGTGTTACAACACAGTTGTTTATTTACTAGCTAGAAACTCCCTCATAGACAACTATACAATTAATATGAACTTGTTTGCAAACTTGCCACCGTGCATCTGTGTGCAAAGGCCATTCCAGAAAGAGTTCCAAAATTGCTTTGAAGGGTGGACTAGGCACTGGCACTGGTGCATAGCTTCCCAAAGGGTGTACTTTGAAGGAGACCATCAAAGGTATTCAGCAATGAGTTTATGTAGCCCTTAGAATAATTAAGTTCACAATGTCACAACAGATCCAACAGAAAGACTGTAACAAATTCAAAAACCTAGAGGAAATGGACAAAGTCCTAGATTCCTATCACCTACCAGAATTATCACAAAGTGAAACAGAACAACTTAATAAATACATCACATAGGAAGAGATTGAAAAAGTCATTAAGAAAACCTACCAATGGGGTGGCGTCCGGGGTCTTAAAAGCTGCCAAGCTGCCATCCGAGGGCACAGCAAATGGTCCCAACTCAGCAGGAACGGATGCTCACCGAGGACCAAAATGACATGGGGGAAAGACAACCCAGAAGACAAAGAGACCCACATCAGTGGGTGCCTACATCGACTTGGGACTGGAAGAACCGGATGGTGCCCGGCCACCACCAGTTATAGCCACGATGGAGCTCACTAAGTTGAGTCTCACTGGCAACACAAGAATAAAAAGGGGTGCACCCTGAGATCCCCACTAAAAGACCTCAATTGATGGTCCAGTGGTTTCAGGGTTCCCCTGGGAGCATGGCCCCTCACCCTGATGCTGTCCTTGCCCATAAATCATAACGAAGGTCCACACTTCGGACAGGAATGGATTGGACTTGGCGATGCAGTGACCATATATTGGATGCACTGTATAGTTCTATACATCTATAGGATGTCATCTTGCTGACCCCTGGCTGGAGGAAGGAGAGTGAGCGGAGAGGAGGGAAAAAAGAGACTGTTGGGAGAACGAGACATGTATGGAGCAGAGAGGAATAGTGTGCTGTCACCGGGCAGGGAAAACAGTGGAAGCTGCATATAGGTGGGTATGTAAATTTATACTGGAATGTACATTTTCACTCAGTTATATTAAATAAAAAATTTAAAAAAATAAAAGAAACAGGAAAGGACTATCAGCATTGGTGTCAAAATGGAGATTGAGAGATACCTTCAAAAAGCCTTCGCAGGCTTTACCCTTTACGTTAGTAAAAACAGTTGGCACAAGGCAAGCAACGCTACCATTTGTGCACTCGAACTTCTGGGAGGAAAACAGACACTGGGCACGGGGCAAGGCTGCCGGCTGCAGAGTAATGGTGCTCGAAGCTCAGTGGGGGACTGTCAGTTTATTTTATGAATAAACATTTTGAAAATTGTAAAAAAAAAAAAAAAACCTACCAACGAAAAAAAGCTCTGGCCCAGATGGCTTCACTGCAGAATTCTATCAAGCTTTAGAGAAGAGTTATCTCCAATACTGCTGAGACTATTTCACAGCATAGAAAGGTGCCAGGAGCCAGCCCCGGTGGGGGTTTCAGGAACACGAAGGACTTGGGGGGCGGGGCGTCAGCAGAGGAAGAAGAAACGAGACTGAGACAGGAAAGAGTTTTAGGGAACGACAGCCCGACCAAGGTCTGTCTTGCTTTATTATTATTTTTATAGTCACGGTGACGTACTTTTCACTCTATTTTTTCCGTCATATAAACTATTGGCTAACAAGAAACTAACCTAACATTATTGGCTAACAAGAAACTGACCTCTGGTGGTCTTCTTTTTCTAGTTAATTGCCAAGGCTTTTTGGATAATGGTCTAAGGCAGGTGATCGTGGTGATAAATGTCAGTGAAAACAAAGTTAACAGTGAAAACAAGGTTATGCTTTGAACTTAATGGTTCTATTCATACCTCAAGGTGAAAGGCACAGAAGGGTAGACTCCTCGAAGCCTCATTATTTGACTGTCTCAACTTGTTTCTATAAGTTTTTATTTTTTTATCTCGTCCTGTGTAGATAGTGTCTACCGCCCCCCAACCCAACCCAGCTGCTCTAAGAAAGATGTTTCTTTAGTGATTATTCATTTGCCATACCAATTATAATGGACTTGGAAGTTTATCTATCTTTCTGCTGTAGGGAGTGAGATGCTTGTATAGCTTTAATGGCTGTGTGGAGAATTGTCCTTGGGAAGCCTTTCAAGAGTTTTTCCGTAAACCTGTGTATGTGCAGAAAAGGGAGGCGGGAGATGTAATTGGGGGAAGCCAACGAGGCTGGGCAGGCCTCGGTGCTTTCAGGCATGCTGTATTGAAATCCATTCCTCCAAGCTCTTTTCCCTAGAAATTTCTGGTCAGATTTTCCCAATATAATTTCATAAGCTGAGGGGGTTGTAAAGCCCCTCTTAGAAGGCATCTTCCTTGATCCTCATACCGGGAGAGGAGGGGGTCAGGCCTCTACAGAAAGAGATGGAAAACTCCCAGATTCATTCTATGAAGCCAGCATAACCCTGGTACCAAAGCAGAACTACAGACCAATATCCCTCATGAATCTAGATGCAAAAATCTTCAACAAAATACTTGTCAATAGAGTACAACAACGTATCAAAAAAATAATTCATCACGACCAAGTTGGATTCATACAGGCATGCAAGGCTGGTTCAACATCAGAAAAACAATTAATGTGGTCAACCACATAAAAAACACAAAAGACAAGAGTCACCTGATTTTGTCAATTGATGCACAAAAGGCATTTGATAAAGTCCAACACCCATTCATGCTAAAAACTTAGCAAAATAGGAATAGAAAGCAAGTTCCTCAGTGCAATAAGGGCCATTTATACAAAGCCAACTGCCCACATCATCCTGAATGGAGAGAGACTGAAATAATTCCCTTTGAGAATGGGAACTAGACAAGGATGCCCACTCACACCTCTCTGATTCAACATTGTACTAGTTCTAGCCAGAGCAATTAGACAAGATCAAAAAATAAAGGGCATCTGCATCAGCAAAGGGGAAGTAAAAATTTCCCTACCTGCAGATGATATGATTGTATACGCAGAGAATCCTAAAGAATCCATAAGTAAACTACTCAGACTGATAGAAGAGTTCAGCAAAGTCTCAAGATACAAGATAAACATAAGTAAATCAGTAGGATTCCTTTATAACAACAATGAGATCATTAAAGAAGAAATCACCAAATCAATATCATTTTCTATAGCCCCCAAGAAGATAAAATACCTAGGAATAAATCTAACCAGAGAAATAATAGACCTTTACAAAGAGAACTACAAACTCTTACTACAAGAAATTAAGAGAGACTTACATAAATGGAGAAACCTACCCTACTCATGGAGGAGACTTAACATTGTCAAAATGTCTATTTTACTCAAAGCAATCTACCTATACAATGCAATCCCAATACAAATTCCTTTGACATTTTTTAAGGAGAAGGTAAAGCCCCAGATAAGTATAGCACTACTCAAGAAGAAGAACACGCTGGGAGATCTCTCACTACCTGACTTTAGAACCTATTACAGTGCCACAGCAGTCAAAACAGCCTGGTACTGGTACAAAAAGAGACAGATAGATCAATGGAACAGAGTTGAGACCCCAGATATGACACCATCCTCTTATGAACAGTTGATATTCGACAAAGGCTCTAAGACATTAAACTGGGGTAAAAGCAACCTCTTCAACAAATGGTGCTGGCAGACTTGGATATCCATCTGCAATAAATTGAAACAAGACTCATATCTCATCCCTTATACAAAAAACAACTCAAACTGGATAAAAGACCTGAATATAAAATCTAAAACAATAGAGCTCATCCAAGAAAAAACAGGATCAACAATGGAAGTTTTAATACACAATATAAACAGACTTCAAAATCTGACAGACAAAGCATAATCAACAGAAAATAGACAAATGGGAACTACTAAGAATCAAACACTTTTGCTCATCCAAAGACTTCATCAAAAGAATTAAAAGACCACCTACAGAATGGGAAGAAATATTTGGCAACTGTATGTCAGACCGACATCTGATCTCCATAATCTATAAGGTACTACAAAATAACAAAAAGAAAAAGATAAATAATCAAATTAAGTGATGGGCAAAGTAGATGGACAGGCACGTCACTAGAGGAGATCCAGGCAGCCAAAAAAAACACATGTGGACATGCTCATGATCATTAGCTATTAAAGAAATTCAAATCAAAACTACTATGAGATACCATCTCACCCTAACAAGGTTGGCCATGATCCCAAAAATGCAAAACAACAAATGCTGGAGATGCTGTGGAGAAATTGGAACTCTCCTGCACTGTTGGTGGGATTGCAAAATGGTGCAACCTCTCTGGAAAGCAACCTGGTGCTTCCTTAAAAAGCTGGAAACAGATACACCATTTGATCCAGTAATTCCATTGCTTGGAATATATCAATATAGTCAAGGCCATTTACACCAACTAATACGTGCACACGAGTGTTTATTGCATCACAGTCCACAATAGCAAAAAGATGGAATCAACCCAGATGCCCAACAACAGAGGAATGGCTAGGTAAACTATGGTGTATATACTCAATGGAACACTATGCAATGATAAAGAACAACGATGATTTTAGGAAACATCTCATAACCTGGTTTCAGTTGGAGGACATCATGTTGAGTGAAAGTAGTTAGCGACAAAAGGACAAATATTGTATGAGACCCCTGCAAGAAGACCTTAAAAACAGACTCATACATAGAAGAAAGGACTATTTGACCGCTGGCAGCGTGGGGAGGGAGGGAGGGAGAGGGTACAGTATAGATTAGATAGTTGATAGAAATTCGGTTGGGTGAAACTGGTGGCAGCACACATTAGAAAGAATATCAGTTTAACTGGACTTCAACATAACATGATTATTCCTCCCATCTTAATCCAATATTTGCAAGAACAGAGTAGCTGGGGTGGGGGGCTGGGCACCATGCTCTCAGGGGACATTGAGCCCAATTGGCACAGCTAATGTTTTGCTAAGAGACTCTTCTGCACCCCACATTGGTGAGTGGCATCTTGGGTCTTAAAAGCTGCCAAGCTGCCATCTGAGATACAACAAATGGTCCCAACTCAACAGGAACGGATGATCACCAAGGACCAAAATGACGTAGAGAAAAGAGAACCCAGAAGACAGAGCGACCCATGTGAGTGGGTGACTACATCGACATGTGGCTGGAAGAACTGGATGGTGCCTGGCCACCACCAGTGATAGCTGTGATGGGGCTCACAAAGTTTAGTGTCACCGGCAACAGAAGAATAAAAATGGGTGCATCCTGAGGTCTCCACTAAAAGACCACAGTTGATGGTGCAGGGGCTTCAGGGTTCCCCTGGAAGCATGGCCCCTGGCCCTGATGCTGCCCCTGTCCATAAATCATAATGGAGTTCAACTCTATGGACAGGAATGGATTGGACTTGGCGACTCAGAGTGACCATATCATGTGTGCACTTTATGGTTCTGTGCATCTATAGGGTGTCATCCTGCTGACCTCTTACTGGAGGCAGGGGTGGGGAGGGTGCAAAGGAAGGGATAGGAGATTGTTAGGAGGATATGACGTGTATAGAAAGGAGAGGAGGGTGCTGTCACCGGGCGGGGAGAGCAGTGGGAGTTGAGTTGCACATAGGTGGGCATGCAAATGTATATGGGAATGTACATTTTCACTCAATTGTAATAAATAAATAAATGAAAAGAATAATTAAGTTCACAGACTTAATTATCAGACCTCATATTTCCAAAAATCAGTCAGTAGAAACCCTATGGATTACAATGTTTTGATCCCATTGTGTGTGGGTCACCATGCAGCAAACAACAGACAATAGGCAGAAGCCATGAAGTAGGAGGACATACATACAAGCAGATAATTTAAGCAAAGAGGAGAGTAGAGAGAGGCACTGAAGTAGGCAGAGAAACAAACACACAGGGGAAGCAGAGACCATTGCAAAAACGAGCCAAGACACACTTGTGGTGATGTCCCTTGAAGCAGGAGCACTCCCACTGCCCTCGAAGGGCAATGAAATGCTCACCCTCCTTCTCCTAGGGTAGGCCCGAGCCACCCTTCTCCCAAATAATGCGCCACCACTCAGATGCCTGGCATCCTCACCTTCCTGTGGAGCCTTAAAATGACCCTACCCCAGCCAAGTGAGACGCCTGAGCTGGCCCCTGCCCCCTGCAACCCGAGATAGCTGAACCCTAATACTACTCAAGTGGCACAGGATCTCTGTAGGAAACAGAACACCCGTTACTGTGGAATTATTTCTCATTCACATGTGTCAGATTAGAACTGTGCTCCATTCGGTTTTCAATGGCTGATTTGTTTGAAAGCGGATCACTGTGCCGTTCTTCCAAGATGTCTCTGAATGGATTCAAACTGCCAACTTTTTGGTTAGCAGTCAAGCACGTTAACTGTTCATACAACCTGGGGACTCCTTAGAAAAGATTCATCTTGTCGCTGAGTCAATTCATAGTGGCCATAAGACAGTAGAACTGCCCCCAGTGGGTTTCCAAGGCTGTAAATCTTTACAGAAGCAGACGGCCACATCTTTGTCCCATGGATTGGCTGGTGGGTTTCAACTGCCAACCTTTCAATTAGCAGCCAAGTGCTTAACCACTGTACTACCACAGCTCTTAGAAAATACAGATAAGTCAAAATAAGAAAATGAAGGTCATGTGTAACCCCACCACTTAGAAACAGCCACTGTTAATATTTTGGTGTTTACCCCTTCTCAATATTTTAAGCACATACCTTTACAAAATAGAGTAATACTACGCATGCTGATTTATAGCATTTTTTTCTGAACAACTTTTCTTTTTTTATTATGATTGAATGACAATGTACATTCGCATTTAAATTCGCATGCTGACCTACAGGCAGCTTCCACTGCTCTCCCTGCACGGTGACAGCACATTCTTCCTCTCCTCCATACATGTCTTATCTTCCCAACAGTCTCCTGTCTTCTCCTCTCCACCTATTCCCCTTCCTCCAGTATGAGGTCAACAGGGTGGCCCCCTATAGATGCTCAGAACCATAAAGTGCCCACACAATATGGTCACTCTGCATCACCAAGTCCAATCCATTGCTGTCTGAAAAGCTGACCTTCATTATGATTTATGGACAGGGGCAGCATCAGGGCCAGGGGAACCCCAAGACCCCTGGACCATCCATTGTGGTCTTTTGGTGGTGATCTCAGGGTGCACCCCTATTTATACTTGTGTTGCCAGTGAGACTCAACTTTGTGAGCTCCACTGTGGCTATCACTGGTGGTAGTAAGGCACCATCTGGTTCTTCTGGTCACAAGTCGCTGTAGACATCCACTCACATGGGTCTCTCTGTCTTCTGGATTCTCTTTCCCCCATGTTGTCACGGACCTTGGTGATCATTCGTTCCTGCTAAGTTGGGACCATTTGCTGTGCCCTCGGATGGCAGCTTGGCAGCTTTTAAGACCCCAGACGCCACTCACCAATGTGGGGTGCGGAGAGACCTCATTAGCAAAAAGCTGGTTGTGCCAGTTGGCCTCAATTTCCCCTGAGAGCATGATCCCCGGCTCCTCTGCCCCAGCTACTCTGTCCTTGCAATATTGGGTTAAGATGGGAGGAGTACGCAAGTTGTGTTGAAGTCCCATTAACATTGATCTTCTTACTAATGTGTGCTGTCACCAATTTCACCTGACCAAATTTCTAACAACTTTCTAATCTAAACCTTCCCCCCTCCCCCTCCCACCCTCCCCACTCTTGCAGCCGTCAAAGAGTCTTTTCTGTTATACACCAGTCTGCTTTTAAGTTCTTATTGTAGGGGTCTCATACAATATTTGTCCTTCTGTTGCTGACTACTTTGAACAACTTCTAATAAACATTTTTTCAATTCAATAAAAGTCTGCCCTTAGTTGTAGTATAATTTGCTTAATCAAATGTTGGAAATTTAGTTTGTTTTTACTTTTAATGGGTGTAACTGTTGATCCAAGGATCCCACTTCTAGGAATATATCCCAGAAAAATAAAGCATTGATTTCTAAGACTATAATTGCTGTCTAAGAGTAATAAACAATTACTCTGCTAAAATAAAGTAAGGAGATTTATTGAAGATTAGATAATGGTCTGGACTGGGGAAAACATCCAATTTTACACACTGAACAAATGCTTCAAAAATGATGAAACTTGTCCTAATGGGTGAAAACAAAGGACTTGAGATGTATTATTTTTATTGGATATTACAAACCCTGGGGCCAGGAGGGAGAAGGTTACAGAACACTCCTCCACTAGGAACAGCTAGCTTAAGTGAAATTTTTTTCTGTCAGTAGTTGCCAAAGAATCTTAGGTAAGAGTCAGCATCACAGCCTTCTTCCTGAGGCATTGTTTAAGAAGGGTCTTAATAGTGCCTGTGAAACAGTTTATTGTTACTCTCTCCACCTAACCAGAGAAAAGGAGTAAACTTTTTTTAGTTTACATTTAATCACAGGCCTGAAAGAATAAACCGGTTGTTTGCATATATTAGTAGAAAGGCAAGGTGGAGCAAGGCCCCAAGCTCTAAAGCAGCCATTTGTACTTTAGTCAAGTGTCCCAGTTTGCTTACTCATACTCATTCCCTCCGTTTGATCAAAGATTTATAAGAACTTCCTCTGATAACTTTTTGAATGATTCTTCTGCACGGACTTGAAGATTTGTGTTTTTCTTTTGGTGGCTATGTCAGCTTAGTGAGTTTTTGCATTATTGTTTTAAAATTGCTATTGGCTATGACAAGTTTTCACACTGCTTGGTTTCTTTTCGGTAGTCACCTATCTTTGGGCCTGTTCACCAGGCTGTAGTTTGACATTTAGCTTCTGTGATCTCATGGATGTGGGTTAATAAACAGCAGGTCACATTAAGGAACAATTTGGTTATTTCAAATGGTTAATCTAGGGTTTGGGATCCCTCTATTTTGTTGTAGAGATGGCCAGTGTCTACGTATATGAGTGTCATGGCATTGCTCCAGTGTAGGGGATTTCTATATAAAAATACATACTTAGAAGGAGTATACAACACATGATTTTCAGTCATTTCACTAAGATATGGGATTAAGCTAGAGCGTGATTGTAAAGGGGGAACTGTATTTAATTAGATTACTTAATTTGTTGCAAAAATCAGAAGTTTTTTTGCACATTCTGTGAAGAAGTTTTAATAATGCTGTGAATGGACTGTGAGTAACTAAATACTTAGAGACTTTTGCATCTGTTATGGGAAAAAGAGGTTAGAGCTTCAAGTTTAACAACAATTTTTCTGGTACATTCTAATGCTAGGTTTCAATAGGGGCTATGGGAGTTAGAATATTTAAGGAAAACTGTAATGCAAAATTATTCTCTCATTTGAAAGCATATGTACAATTCTTAATGGGAAAACAGTAGCGATTGTAACTAGCAAAATGATGATTAATGCAATATTATCTAATTATTTTATCATGAAAACAGTAGGTTAAAATTAATTTGCTTTGCGTTTTTTGGCTCTTGGCCATCGTTGTTGGGGTGAGATGGTATCTCATTGTAGATTTGATTTGGATTTCTCTGATAGCTAATGATCGTGAGCAATTCCTCCTGTGTCCTTTTGCTGCCTGGATGTCCTCTCTAGTGAAGTATCTGCTCATCTCCTTTGCCCATCACTTAGTTGGGTTATTTACCTTTTTCTTGTTAATAATTTGCAGAACCTTGTAGATTATGGAGATCAGACAACAATCGGACATATAGTTGCCAAATATTTTTTCCCATCCTGTAAGTGGTCTTTTAACTCTTTTGATAAAGTCTTTGGATGAGTAAAAGTGTTTGACTCTTAGTAGTTCCCATTTATCTATTTTCTCTTCTGTTAATCATGCTTTGTTTGTTAGCTTTTGAAGTCTGTCTAAGCTGTGTATTAGAACACCCATCACTGATCCTATTTTTTCTTGCATAATCTTTATTGTTTTAGGTTTGATATTTAGGTCTTGGATCCATTTTGAGTTAGTTTTTGTATAAGGTGTGAGACATGGGTCTTGTTTCAGTTTTTTGGAGATGGATATCCAATTTTGCCAACACTATTTCTTGAAGAGACTGTTATTATCCCAGTTTATAATCTTAGGGCCTTTGTCAAATATCAACCGGTCATAAGGGGACGGTGGCATCTCTGGGGTCTCTACTCTATTCCATTGATCTATATGTCTTTTTTGTATCAACACCAGGCTGTTTTGACTATTGTGGTAGTGAAATAGGTTCTAAGGTTGGGTAGTGTGGGGTCTCCCATTGTGTTCCTCTTCTTCAGTAGTGTTTTACTTAGCTGGGGTTTCTTCCATTTCCAAACAAAGTTAGTGATATGATTCTCCATCTCATTAAAAAATGACATTGGAATTTGTATTGGGATTGCACTGTATATGTAGATGCTGGAGAGGCTGTGGAGAGATTGGAACTCTCCTATACTGCTTGCGGGGTTACAAAATGGTATAACCTCTTTGGAAAGCAATTTGGTTCTTCCTTAAAAAGCTGAAAACAGACATACCATTTGATCCAGTAATCCCACTGCTTGGAATATATCCTTCAGAAACAAAGACTGTCACAGAACAGACACATGCACAAGAATGTTTATTGCAGCACAGAACACAACAGTAAAAGATGGAATCATTCCAGATGCCCATCAGCAGATGAACGGATAAACAAACTATGATACATATACTCAATGGAACACTATGGTATGATAAAAAACAATGATGATTTCAGCAAACATCTCATAACATGGTTTTAATTGGAAGATACACTGAGTGGAATCGGTGAGTGGCAAAAGGACAAATATTGTATGAGAACCCTGTTATAAGGACTTAAAAATAGAATTATCTACAGAAGAAAATAACTCTCTGACGGCTACAAGGGCAGGGGGTTAAGGGCTTATCACAGATGAGATAGTTGATAGATGTTAGAAATTTTATTCATTTACTGTAATTGATAAATAAAAAATATTTTATAAAATTAAAAATTTGTGAGTTCTTGTTTATAAAAGTAAAACCCTGGTGACACAGTGGGTAAGTGCTACAGCTGCTAACTAGAAGGTCAGCAGGTCACATCTGTCAGGTGCTCCTTGGAAACTCTATGGGGCAGTTCTGCCCTGTCTGATAGGGTCACTGTGAGTTGAAAGTGACTCAGTGGCAACGGGTTTTGGTTTACAGAAGAAAATAGCTTCAAAGGTTATAATTATCAGACAAGGGACAATGACCTGTAGTGGGGATATGAAAAACTAACTTCATGGAGGGGGATTTCTTGACACAAGGATAAGGCAACTTAAATGTAATTCCATGAGAACTGTCAGTGCTGTTAAAAATAAAATTCTAAGTATCTCAATACCTTGCATGAGTGAGAAATGAGCAATCTAACAATAGTTTAAATTATTAATTGGTGAAAAAGGTACATTATCATTCTATGAGTCTAAGCCAATAAAGCAAAGTTACTTTTAAGGCCATAAGTATCAAGCAGAGAGTAATTTGTTCAAGAATGTCTATCTAAAATAGTTACCACGGAAGGAAACTGATCAGGTGTAGTACACTTTGAGAGTTATCAGAAAAACAAACATTAGAAGGCACACAGTCTAATAATTTCAATTGTGTGTATGAGTCTGAGATTCTAGTTGCAGTGCTGAGGTGAATATGGGCCTAGTCTGGAAGTCTTGGGATCAGCAGTCTACACCGGGTTCATTTTTTTTCCAGATTTTTGTAATGTTTGAACTTCAGTTTTAAACCTTTCAGTGGGCCAGGCAGTCCAAAGACGAGAGGTGTGATTAAGCCTTAACTGTCTCTAATTCAGTAGTATAAGGATTTACACAAAGTATTTTCCAACGAGATTCCAAAGAATTTTTTTTTTTTTTAAGTTGATGTTTTCTCTAATGCATGTGATTCTTTGGAACAATATCAGTCAGATTTTTGGATTCTGGTTTTTAGTCATCAAAAACTTCTTTAACTTGTGGGAACAATACTTTGAAGACTGGATTAAAGATTGACAATGTTTAACAATGTTAGAGCGACTATAAGTAATGTAAGGAAGGGCTGTTTGATCAGAGAACTACTTTCTTATTATAGTCACTTAAATATTTATTTCTTGGAGTCTATAGGCGGAACCATTTAAAACATTCTGACTATACTTAGTTATAACTTTAGAATGTGTTAATACATCTTTTAATTTACGTGGTATTTTGTAATCAGCATAGTATTATTAGTTACTGAAATAACTGATTTTATATTAAAAGAGGAAGAGGAAAATAAAAATAGTTTTTTATGTCTAAAAGTTAGAACACTGAACATTAGTAATATTTTCATAAAGACTTTATTGTAACTCTTTTAGTTTACTCAGTGTTACATAGCTAATCTAGGTTCCCTGTTATTGTGGATTAGCAGTAATTTGAAAAACTTTATTAATTTTTATACACGAGTTCTAATAATATCCTGATCTAGCCTAATAGCATCCATATCTGAAATATAAATAGTCCTTTTTATAAGTTGATATAGTTTATTTTCTGTTGAACCATAATATTCAACAGTTTTCAGTGAGTCAGAAAAATAAAACTTATCTGCACTATGATTATCATATTTGTAAACTTTTGAAACAATGTTAATGTCTCTAGATATGCTATTGGCTTAGTGATGCTAGATTTAAAGAAATTAAGTTGTCACTAAGTTAGCAATTCAAATAAGAAAATTATCGCATAATATTATGTGCTTATTTGCTCAGTATTATGCAGTTATTATTGATATAAAAATCTTGATTCAAAGAAAACAGATCATCAGTTGCTCATATGCAAGTTCAAGCTGAAGTGGAATAAAATTAGAATATAGGCCCAAGAGCCAAAGTAGATCTTGATTATATTTCACCTGAATTTAGAGACAATCTCAGGCATAGATTTGACCCCACTGAACACCAATGACCAAAGACCAGATGAAATGTGGAAGGCATCATACACGAAGAAAGCAAGAAGTCATTAAAAAGGAGAGAAAGAAAAGACCAAAATGAACGTCAGAAGAGACTCTAAAACTTGCATTTAAACATAGAATAGCTAAAGGGAAACGAAGAAATGATGAAGTAAAAGAACTGAAGAGAAGATTTCAAAGAGCGGTTTGAGAAGATGAAGCAAAGTGTTATAATGAAGTGTGCAAAGACTTGGAGTTAGAAAACCAAAAGGGAAGAATACTCTCCGCATTTCTCTAGCTAAGTGAACTAAGAAAAAATTCAAGCCTCGAGTTGCAATGTTGAAGGATTCTAAGGGGGGAATATTAAACGACACCCTCCCAGTGCCATCGAGTTGATTCTGACTCATAGCAACCCTATAGGACAGAAGAAAACTGTCCCATAGTTTCCAAGGAGCAGCTGGTGGATCTGAACTGCTGACTGTACGGTTAGCAGTCGTAGCACTTAACCACTAAACAACCGGGATTTCCATTAAATGACACACAGGGTAGCAAAAGAAGATTGAAGGAATACACAGAATTACTGTACCAAAAAAAATTGTTGACATTCAGTCATTTCAAGAGGTAGCATATAATCAAGGATCAATAGCACTAGAGGGAGAATTCCAAGTTGCACTGAAGGCTTTGGCAAAAAACAAGGCTACAGGAATTGACGGGATACCAAGTGAGATGTTTTGACAAAAACAGATGCAATGCTGGAAATGCTCACTTGTTTATGCAAAGAAATTTGGAAGACAGCTACATGGCCAACTGACTGGCAAAGATCCGTGTTTGTATCCATTTCAAAGAAAGGTGTTCCAACAGAATGCAGAAATTATTGAACAATACCATTAACATCACAAGCAAGTAAAATTTTGCTGAAGATCATTCAGGAGTGGCTGCAACAGTATATAGACAATCAACTGCCAGAAATTCAAGCTGAATTCACAAGAGGACATGCAACAAGGGATATCATTGTTGATGTCAGATGTATGCTGGCTGAAAGCAGAGAACACCAGAGAGATGTTTACTTGTGTTTTATTGACTATGCAAATTTGACTGCTGGGAGCATAAGAAATTATGAAAAACATTTGAAAGAATAGGAATTCCAGAATACTCAGTTGTGCTCATGAGGAGCCTGTACTTAGACCAAGAGGCAATTATTTGAACAAAACAAGGGACACTAAGTAGTTTAAAGTCGCTAAAGTTGTGTATCAGAGTTGTACCCTTTCATTGTATGCATTCAGTCTGTATGCTGAGCGAATAATCTGAGAAGCTGGATTATACAAAGAAGAACACGGCATCAGGGTTAGAGGAAGACTCGTTAACCATCTGCGATATGCAGATTGCACAACCTTGACTTGCTGAAAATGAAGGGGACTTGAAGAGTTTACTAATGAAGATCAAAGACCACAGCCTTCAATACGGATGACACCCTGACATAAAAACAAACGAACGAACCAACACTGGACCAGTAAGTAGCATCATGACAAATGGAGAGAAGATTGAAGTTATTAAGAATTCCTTTTACTTGGATTCACAATCTACACCCATGCCAGTAGCAGTCAAGAAGTCAAATGACCTGTTGCATTGGCAAGTCTGCTGTAAAAGATCTCTTCAAAGTGTTAAAAGCAAAGATGCTACCTCGAATATCAAGGTGCTCCTGACTCAAGCCACACTGGGTTGTTTCACATGTATGTGAAAACTGGACGATGGATAAGGAAGACTGAAGAGGCAATTGATGCCTCTGAATTATGGTGTTGGTGAAGAATATTGAATATGCCATGGACTGTCAGAAGAACGAACAGATCTGTCTTGAAAGAAGTACAGCCAGATGCTCATTAGAAGGAGGATGGTGAGCCTTTGTTTCACGTACTTTAGACATGGTGACAGGGGGAACAGACCCTGGAGAAGCGCGTCGTGCTCGACAGAGTAGAGGGCCAGTAAAAGAGGAAGACCCTGAGTGAGATGACCTGACACTCTTGCTGCAGCAACGGGCTCTAGTGACAGTGGGGATGGCACCGGACGGTGCGGTGGTGTGGGCAACACGGTCATGGTTAGGACAAGCATTGCGGCCTGGGTGCGGGGTTTGTGAGCCTGTGAGAATGAGTGAATGAGTAACAGCTGAAAACGCCCGGAATGCATGACATCAGACCCTCACAAACGACGGGTCTGGCCCGCTGAATGTGATCTTTGTACCTGTGCCCAGGCCTAAGTGCTTTCCTCCTCGGGCAGGTGGATTCACCTGAGGAAGTGGCCTTTGTTATGCTGATTAGATAAGAAGGTACAAGTTTGCTTTGGGAAGAACTTCCCAAAAGCCTTATTCAAATCAATGCTTGCTTTACTGCACGTGTACCTGTTCTGTTCGTTAAATAAATACGAGCTGGGTGATGTTCAGACGAGAGTCTGGGCCGTCAGAGAGACCAGCTCTCCTCCTCACCGCCAGTGTCTCCTGTGTGGTGGGCTTCACAGGCACCGATCAGCCGCAGGTGATACAGACCCACGAAACTCAACAGGTGTTTCATTTGTCATACACAGGGTTGCTAGGAGTCAGAACCAACGTGATGGCATCTAACAGTAACCACAACAGGAAGCACAGTTTTACACTGCACACGCACAATCGCTACCAGCAGAATTGACTAGACAGCAGCTAGCAACAAGTCTCAGGGCCAAGCAAGCCCAAGCAGGGGAGGGTACACACCGCGTGAAGGTCGGCAAGGAGCCGGGGACAAAGCTGAGAAGAGATAAGAGCCTTCCGACAGATCCAGCAGTCTTCCCCTAGAGCCAGTGCCCTGAATTCAGATTTTTAGCCACCTGAGAAAGTAAATTTCAGTTTGTGAAAGCCACCTGCTTGGGGTATTTCTGTTATTGCAGCAGTAGGAAACTAACACAGCTGAGGTGGACACAAGCTCTGCGGGCTGATGCTGGCCTTGCGTGTCCTGTGGCATGTCCTGTTTGGGATACTACCGGGGCCCCAGCTTGCTGCACCACCATCAGCAACCCCTGGCTACGTGTCTGTTGGGGGCCCAGCAGAAGGGTAGTGGATGCCTCTTCAGATGTGAAGAAGGCTGTGTGAAGATCTTGGAGGCCAGGGATCTTGGGGACCAGCTGTCTGTGTGCTGTACCCTCAGTTCCCACCCCAGCCTCAGGAAACCAGACCTACTCCTTCCAAGAGTGCTCACTCCTGCCACTTGCCAGTCAACCAGGCTTCACTGTGTGCGTCTCAAAGTGTGGCCCTGGGGCCACAGCATCAGCATCACCTGAGGCCTTGTTAGAAATGCAGATTCTGAGATCCTGACGCACACTCAAATTTGACAATCGCTGCCTTAGACAACTGTGCCATCAACTGACCAGTTCATTCATAAACTGTTAATCCCCTACTGCGTGACAAGGAGTTCCGTGATGGCACAAACAGCTAATGCACTCAGCGGCTAACTGAAGTTTTGGCTGACAATTCAAATTCATCCAGAGGTGATTTGGAAGAAAGCCCTGGCAATCTGTTTCTGAAAGGTCACAGCCAATGAAAATGGTGTGGAGTATGTAGTTTTACTCTGACATAGATGGGGTCACCAGGAGTCAACTCCACGAACACTGGTTTTGTTTTGCTTTTGTTGGTACTGTGTGACTGGCAGAGCCCTGCTGGCATTGTGGTTAACCATTTGGCTGCTGACTAAAAGTAGGCGGTTCTGATTCACCACTGGAAACCCCATAGGGCCGTTCTACTCTGTCCTATAGAGTTGCTATGAGTCAAAATTAACTCGACAGTTTTCTTTTTAATTTATGCGACTGGTGCTGTCCCCTCCACTGTTGCCCACCCTTTCTTTCCAGAGCTATAGGTAACCCTTTTCACATGTACACATTCACCAACAGAGACCCAACCACACACACACACATCCAAAAAGACATAGTCATTTGCTTACCAATGCATGGACACAATCATCAGTGAAGACCCAGAGGCTTGTTGAGGAACTGATGTGGATGTGTGCTGACCTGGCTACTAGTCAGGTGGAGGCAGGGGCAGCTCAGTAGATTATCCAATAGGCAAAGTAAGCACAGTGCTTATCTTGCTTACCAGATCATCTATCATGAGCAATTTCACATGAGTTTCACCATATCAAACATATGATATTGTTCCCTAGAGATTGGTAAGTAAGCAC
This sequence comes from Heterohyrax brucei, assembly GCA_028571685.1. Taxonomy (NCBI): domain Eukaryota; kingdom Metazoa; phylum Chordata; class Mammalia; order Hyracoidea; family Procaviidae; genus Heterohyrax; species Heterohyrax brucei. The sequence continues at coordinate 42,700,062 of CM053148.1, read as the reverse complement.
AAGTAAGCCCATGCTTGCCTTGCTCACTGGGTCGTAGGCCTCTGTTAGGGTTTTTAAATTTGAAAAGAGCCTTTGAATTTGTAACATGTTGGGAGACAGACAGATGCCACTCATAATGATAAGCTGAGTCTTTGATGTGGTGGAAAAAAAAGAAAGTGAAGTGTTGACTATGGATGATCTGGTAAGCAAGGTGAGCACGGTGCTTACCTTGCCTGCTGGATAATCTGCTTGTGTTTGAAGGTATTGGTGAAAGGACACAGCCAGCACTGTGCACTCCACAGACCAACTCAGGCTGCTGGAGACTCAACAACTGACATCCTTTTCGTTGACATCCTGCTTAAGGCAGTCATGCCCAGACCTCTTTGCTGCAGCCGCCTGTCAGTTCACCCCATCATCTCTAGCCACGATTCATGGTGCCCAGATCATCTGCAGTGCTTCTTTTTTTCCTTTTCTCTTATAAATCCTGATTCTACCTGTCTTCTTTGGATCAGTCCACTAGGCGAATCCTCACAGATGAGTAAACACCTCGCAGAGCGACCAGCCATCTCACCTGAGTTGCTCTTTGGCAGTGTGTCCACACACAGCGGCCATTGAATGACATATATTACCTACGTTGTAGGTAAAGTTTATTATTGTAAAGATTAAACATGTTAATGTCTGATAAGCACCTGTAACATATACCAGAAACCAAACCAAATCTGTTGTTGTTGAGTCGATTCTGACTCATGGTGACCCTATAGGACAGAAAGGAACTACCCCATAGAGTTTCCAAGGAGTGCCTGGTGGATTTAAACTGCTGATCTTTTGGTTAGTGGACATAGCACATAACTACTATGCAACTAGTTTCCTGGAACATCTAAGGTCTGAATAAATGAACACTAGTGTTATTCTTTGTAGTTACAATAATTATTATCATTTACATTTTACACTAGGGCATATGCATGCATACGAACATATCACATGCTTACACACACATGCACTGTGTCTGTAAATAGACACATAGAAAAGCCATAAGACACACTGCACCCTCATAAAAATAAAGGAAAACGATATGACAGCCCCAGGATCTCTGAAAAGAGGGGGTTCACAAAAATTTGGAGCCATTGGATCAATATATGTCCCCATTGTCACTGTTTCTTACTGCCCCTTTAGCAGACCCTAGAGCACGGCTACCTTCTCCTTAAATTAAAAAAAGGAAAAGAAAAGGAATGGATCTCTTCCAATGTCTTTATTATTATTATTATCATAATCTTCAATTTTCAAAAATATAAATAGGTGCACGGAACCCTGGTGCCTGCACGGTCCCGGGGTAGGGGGGGAAGGGAAATGGGGGGTGAGAGATACTCCCATTGGGGTGGGAGTGCCCCCCACCCAGCCCTGCTGAGATAGACATCTGCTAGGGCGGCAGACCCTGGTGAGAGGACCCTGGAGGGAACCCAACTCCCACGTGGTGGAAGACCCCTCACAGGAGTCTCTCCTGCCCACTCACCCTCACCTGAACCCCTTCCCTCTTCCCCAGGCGACAGATGTCATAGCCATCCCAGTTCCGGCTCCGTCTTGTCAATACATTCAGCTGAGGCTCTGAGCTCTTCATGTCCCTGGCCTCTGTGAGCTCCTCCACCTCCTCGGGCCCCTCCACCCTCCTCCTTCGCTCTCCCTGGAGATGAAATAATCGATTGCACTGCTCTTGGGTAAAGTCAGGAAACAAAAAATAATCTTCTTTATTTAACTTAACCCCTCCCCTCTCCCCCTGTCCCTGCACTGATCCCCGGAAAGGCACAACAGGAGATTGAAGAAATGTCTCTAAACTCAGTCCATGGGTTACGTGAGTTTGCTTTTGCTTTGGTATTTGGGGGGAAAAATTAGATGCATTTCTGGAGATTTGGGGTGGGTAGGTGGGTGCGTACACAACGTGGGATTTTATTTTTCCTCCTTTAATGGAATTCCTTATATGACAAAAAGCAACTAGAAGAAGACACCATTTCTGTGGAATGCACTGTCAGCTTGGCAAGGCTGCTGGGGTCAATGTCCTGGCACATCCCAGAAGCTTCTTTCAGTGGGCAGAGCTGGGACGGCTTCTCTGCAGGGACCTGGAGCTCCTTAGTCTACGCTGGTAGGCAGAGGCTGGGGAGGAGAGAGGGGTGGAAAAGTATTGTGAATCTAGGAAGAAAGTGGGGCCCACCCGAGTTCCTCCCCACCTTGCCCTCTTGCAGTGGCCCCCCTCTGCAGAACTGTAGTCATGGGCACATGAAAGTAGCCTGGAGCTTTCTTTTTTTCCCAGTTTGGGGTTTTATTTTAACCTCCTGGAGCCCTGGTGGTAGAGTGGTTAGGAGCTCAGCTGCTCATCCAAAGGTCAGCAGTTCAAATCTACCAGTCCCTTCTTGGAAATTCTATGGAGCAGTCCTACTCTGTCCTACAGGATCACTGTGAGTCGGAATCTACTTGAACACAATGAATTTTGATTTTTTCTGAAGCTCCTTGGCCTAAGGGGCTTCAGGCTGGTGTTTGCAAAGAAAGCAGGCCACTGGTTTTCTCTGTCTTCTCAGGGAAGGTAAGCCCTTCCCTGGCCCAGGCACTCACTCTTCCTAGGGGCAAAGGCCAGAATTTAGAACCTCATGGCCCTTGCTTGTCTCTGTGGATGGTGAAGATAGCTGGCCACTGGGGTTCTAGGAATGGCAGCATGGCTGTCTTCTGGGGCAGAGAGAGGGCCATTTTAGTAGAATCAAACCCTGAGCGCAGCAAGGGGTAGGAGGGGCAGTGCTCACGGTCCGTGCAGGTGATCCGAGGCTCCTCCCAGTGCCCGCTGGGCTGGCACCGGATGGTGGGCACGTGGCGCTGCACGAAGCCCTCGGTGCACTGGTACCGCACCAGGGAGTTGATTTCATACCGGTCCTTTCTCTGCCCAAAGGTTCTGGCATGTTCCACCACGGGGGGATCTCCGCAGGCCACTAGGGGACACACAGCCTTTAGAAAGGGCTCTCCTGTGCTCTTCCACAGTGACCCACCCTGGTGATGAGCCCAGAGCAGGACTCCAGAGCTGAGAACAGTCACTTTAGGCTGAGGCACTGTAGTAGGGACACCATGTCTCCCTGCCTTTAGTGGGTCCTGACTCCTGGCAGGAGAGTATTGTCATGCAGCACTAAGAATCTGGAAACTGCTGGTCTTAATATCTGGGCTCCTCAGTGATACAGAGCAGTAGGAAGGATAGTATAACAAGTGGTTCTTCAAAAACAGGGGAGTCCCTGGGTGGTACCAACAGTTACTGTGCTCAGCTGCCCGTTGAAAGGTTGGAAGTTTGGGTCCATTCAGGTGCCTTGGAAGAAAGGCCTGGAGATCCACTTTCAAAAAGCCAGCCATTGAGAACCCCATGGAGAACAGTTCTACTTTGACATGCATGGAGTTGCTGTGAGTTGGACTTAACTTGGTGGCAGCTATTACTGGTAACAAAGTATGAGACATCCATACAAAGCAAAAGCAAACCCAGTGAGTCTGTTTCAACTCATGGCAACCCTTCATGTGTCAGAGTAGAACCGTGCTCCAAAATTTTCAGTGGCTGTGATCTTACAGAAATAGATCGTCAGGCCTTTCTTGCATGGCATCACTGAGTGGAGTTGAACTGCCAATCTTGTGGTTAGTAACAGAGCACAGACTGCAATATCCAGAGACCAGGGTACATTTGTACAGTGGAGAATTACTCAGTGATGAAAAGAAATGAGCTACTGAGCCACAGAAGGACACGGAGGAAGCTTAAAGGCATGCCTCTAGGTGAAAGAAGCCAGTCTGAAACAGCTACATGCTGTATGATGCCAACCATTTGACCTCCCAGAAAAGGCAAAACTGGAGGGACAGTGAAAAGACCAGGGGGTTCCAGGGTGGGGCTGGGGTGGTGGAGATGGAGAGGTGAAGGGCAAGACATTATTTTCGGGCAGTTACACTATTCTGTATGATGCCGTAATGATGGACACATGACATCACAGATACGGCAAAACCTATAGAGCTGCACAACACAGTAAATTCTAATGTAAACTGCGGGCTTTAGTTAACAATCACGTATCAACATGAGTTCATCCAGTGTACAGGTGTAATGTATAAATATGGGATGTTAAGAATAGAGGACAGTATAAAGGGAAGAAAGTAAATGGAGAAAATCTGTACTTTCTGCACCTAAACCTAAAATTCTCTAAATAATACAGTTCGTTCAGATAAAAAGGGGGGCTTTCAAGGGGATGAAGAGAAGACAAAAGGCAGGGAAAGAGGGTGAGACCAGGCAGGCAGCCTGTGATTTCTGTATGAAAACCTTCAAGACAGGAAGAATGGGACCTAGAGGAGGCCAGGGATGAAAGGCCACGAGTAGAAATGGGATGGGGTGTTCTCCCAGCATCTCAGTGTCTGCAGACTTCAAGTTGAGGTCTCTGAGCCTCTGGGATCAAAACCAGATAATGCTGAATCTTGGTAACTGATGAACTTGAGGACCCCACAGAGAGGGAGGCCACCAACCCATATATTACCGTGATTTCCTGCTGCCCACATCCAAGGGCCTGTGTGTATGTGTTTGTATGTGTGTAGTAGGGAGTTCTGTCCTGTAAACACACCCTTTTCCTGTCCTTGTCCCCAGACCCCAGTCCCCAGGAACAAGCTTGCCTTTGCAAAATGTTTGCCCTGGGGATGTTTGTGCCGGGAGAGCCCTTCAACCCCCTAGATGACCTCTGATCTGCTGGGCATGTGAGGAGACACCAGCAGCTAAGGCAAGATGATTTCACTCAGGCCATACAGCCAGCCAGGACTAGGGCCTAAAATCTTAATCCCACACACTTTCAATCCCCTCCCAATCCTCTGCTTACCTGTGCCCTTTTTGCACGTGAAGGGCAGGAGGTAATTACAGGGGACGTCATTCCACTCGCCCTTCTCATGCCAGATCATCACCACACAGTCCTCTTTGGTGATAAAGAAGTTGTCCGGCTGGTTGGGGCGCCAGTTGTCAAATTGCTGCAGGCAGGGAGCGGAGAAGGTGGGGTGAGAAGGCAGGAGCAGCTGCAGCCTGCCCTGATTCTGGCCTTCTCCTTTGTTGAACCTCTCCACTGTCTCCCTTCTCTTTTAGCTCAATTTCTGACTCATCCAGAAGCAATACAAAGGCTGCTAGGAGTTTGGTAAGGGTTTCCCTGGGTATCAGGGAACCCATGGGCCCTTTAAGGAGCTGGTTCCACAGTCTGGCTCTGAGCCTTTCCCAGAGCTCAGATCCTCAAGGATTCAGTGTCTAGTTAATGAGGTTATTATTGTAAGCTGTCACTGAGTCAGCCCCTGACTCACAGTGACCCCGTGAACAAAGGGCTGAGACGCTGCCTGGTCCTGCACCATCTCTGTGATCAGCTGCAGTTTGAACTGGTGTGCTCCATAGGGGTTTCACTGACTGATTCTTGGAAGCAGATCACCAGGCCTTTCTTCCCACTCTGTCTGAGACTGAAACCTATTTAGCATCATAGCAACATGCAAGCCTCTACTGAGGCTTTTCACATGGGCAGACTGTCTTACTTAGGTTGGACCAAAGGGCAGAACCATTGCTTACACCCCAGACTGCCCCAGATTCTCCCTCCAGCCTTGCTTTGGGCAAAGATGGGCTCCTTTCCTCTAATTTAGCAGCTTGGTCACATTCACTCCTTCCAGGGAGCCTCTCCTGAGCTCCTGTAGCATTTTCTGCCCCTAGAATTCATTTAGCAGCCCTGGTGGTACACTGATGAAGCACTCAGCTACTAACTGAAAGGTCAGTGCTTTGAACCCACCAGTTATGCCTCAGGAGAAAGACATCTCAGTCTGCTTCAGTCAAGATTTGCAGTCTTGGAAACCTTGGAGGGCAGCTCTGTTCTGTCCTACAGGGTCATTCTAGGTCACAACCGACTCCACAGCAGTGGGTTTGGTTTAGATTTATGGTTCATTTAAGGAGCTCTGGTTGCACAAAATTTAAGCGCTCTGCTGTTAAAGATTGTCTGTTCACATGTATGGAGCAGAGGAAGAATGTGGTGTCACCGGGCAGGGAGAACAGTGGGAGCTGCATATAGGTGAGCATGAAAATTTATATGGGAATGTACATTTTCATTCAATCATAATAATCATAAAAAAATAGATTGTCTGTTGGAACCTACCCAGGGTCTTCTCACCAGAGAGATCTGGTGATCTACTCTTGTAAAGATTCCAAGCCAAATCAAACCCACTGCTGTCCAGTTGATTCTGACCCGTAGCAACTCTATAGGACGGAGTAGAACCGCTCCACAGAGTTTCCCAGGAGCACCTGGCAGATTTGAACTGCCGACATTTGGTTAGCCACTAAGCCAGCTTAAAACAAACAAAAACAAAAACAACAAAAAACTCTAAGGGGCAGTTCTACTGTCACATGGGGTTGCTATGACTCAGAATCAACTTGATGGCATCTGACAGCAACACAGTTCACTTGGTATCTGTTTGTCTTCAGTTTTCCTGTCTCCTCGAGTAGACTTGAGTCCTCTGTGAGCAAGCAATCTTTCTAAAGCCTCTACATATTCCTTGGGGCGGTTTGCCTTCACTCATTGATTCCCTTCCTCCCTCCTGCTGTCATTTCCTCAACCTGTCTGGCCCTATGCTGGCCTCTGGAGACACAGAATGAGTAAGACATTGCTCCATGTCCATGGCTTAATAGTCTAGCAGCTGTCCAGTGAGTACTGGGGCACAGTTTGAATGTTTCTGTCTCTGGGGGTCTTCATTCCACCCCCTCTCTGCTGGGCCATCAGGCTTTGACATGACTCACCAAGGGGTGTCCATCTGACCAGCGGAAGTCCCCCTCAATGGTCCTGTCATTCAGGCCGATCCACTGGTAATCCTGAGCATTGTCTGAAGAGAGGACATAGGTGCTGGACAAGGTGCTGGGCACTGATGGTACCTGGACACTGGGGCTCATGAAGGGGGCAGGTGGTGGACTCCTGAGATGTGCCCACTTCCCTCTGAGGTCTTCAGAAAGCTCTCACACATGCATGTTGGAACTATATGTTGGCTACCTTCCTAAGCCATGGTGTCCGGGGGCTGATTCTAACCGACACTGGGCTGGCTGGGGGGTAGCCAGAGCTTCTGGTCCCCAAGACCTCTATCTTCTTCCCTCAGGGAGCTCAAGCTGTGTCACTGCCCTTCCTTGCTTCCTCCCTACCCACCCCCGCCCCCCACCGCAGCAGCTTTACTGGACCCAATCTGGTGACTTCCCAGGAGTGAGACCCTTTGCCCAGATAACCACTCTCTTCTCAGGCCAGAGGCCCTGCTGCACTCACTGTTGACAAACTCCTGTTCCTCAGGGGTGACGATGCTGCTCAGGTGTGACTGCTGTTCCCGACACAGGCTTTCCGCATCCACCCAGGTCTTGCGCTCGGAGAAGTGGCGGTAACAGTGGCCCTGGAACTTGGTCCAGCCTTCCTCACATACCTGCTGGTCTGCAACACAGGTCAGGAGCATGAAGCATGGCCCAAGGCTGATCAGGGAGGGCAGTCGCTGCCGGTCTGGTGGCATGAACATCTATATTCATGCCACCTTAAATGTTGTACCCTCAAAGAGAGGCCTAGCTTAAGTTGTAAGTCAGGACGGCCCAGTCCTAACTTCTGGGGACCTCAGGACATGCCAGAAACTCTTGCTCTCCCTGACGTCCTGGTGATGGCCGCTGTGCAAAGCTGGTGGACTCTCATCCTTCTGTGTAAGCACAGGCTAGCAGGTTAGGGAGGCGGTGGGAGGGTGGGCAGTCTGAATATTTGAAAGGCTCCTGTGGAGAGGAGGGAGCTATGTACATAGGAGGAGGCAACAGGAAGGTATTGCAGGTGGCATGAAATGGGGCTGGCAGCTTCCTTCTAGAAAAACCTGGGTAGGGATGGTGGAGCAGAAATACATCTGCTTTAGGTCCAAGGAAGACTCTGAACTCTGAGAAGTCCACTGATCAGAGTTGGCTGCAACTGAGTACACGGTCTGCTCTCGGGGCTGTCATGTGTGTGTATGTGCGTATGTGAGTGGTAGATTAGAGGAGACAGAGAGGAGTCCCTTTCCCCACAAGCCTAAATTTCTAACAGGTCTCAGTTCGAGGGAAGGGGCTGCTTTGGACAGCTCTTAGACAGCCTGGGACAGAGGCAGGCTTCTCTTATGAACTCCACACCAATGATCTTAGGATGGGAGCTATAAGTTAGCTCTTGTGGGAATATTTATACCCCAGAATTTTGCAGATGCTACACAGCAGGGCTCCCCTTCCCTCTGTGACAGCCAGTTGTTAAACACTGACCAGTACACCACTGGACAGAGGGGTTCCAAGACCCTCTCTTCCTTCTTCCCCACGGGTTCCCAGGTGAAGGCTGCTTCAGGGGTCGAGTGCAGGGCCCTAACCCTTCAGACCATGTGACAGCCTTCCTGACTGGTACCATCCATAGTCTGGCTGTCCCCAGAGGGGAAGGAGTGTTAGGCTAAAGGAACAGATGCTTGGCAAAACTGGAGGAGACATTCTTGGAAACAGGAGAGAAAGCGGAGCCTGGGAGGCCAGCAGCCTGGGAACAGAGAGGCAGAGCAGCAAGACGGGAGAAGGAGGATGAATGTTTCCCTGCTGTCAGTGCCTTTGCCAGAGGGTGACGGAAAGATCTGGAAAAAAAAGGCAGGAGGCAAGAAAAGCCATAGCAAGGGATAAGCATGACAGGAAACCAGAGACTTCATTCCAGGATGGCATGGGGGCCATCACCTGGGCCACCTTGGCGTCTAAGGTTTGAGTTGGGCAGGCAGAGATAGGGGCTGCAGCTTTTCTGGGAGGGGGCCAGGGCCATGCAGGATGGAGGCTCTGGGGAAACAGAAACAGAATTTTGGGAAGGGTGGAAAGTGGCGGGGCCAGAGCCAAGGCATGGGCCACCTGTAGAGAAGTGAGGGATCAGGATTGGAATGGGGAGATGTAGCCCAGCTGGGTGGCTCGTGCACCATCCTCTGCTCCATCAGGGTGCAGAGCCTGTGAGCACCCTGTCTCCATTCCAGCAGAGGACCCTCCTCTCATCCATTCAGAAACTGAAGAACTGTTCTCTGCCTGGACATACCAGACAGACCTCTCTCTCCTGTGGCAGATGTTCAGGCAAGCTGGGGAGAAAACTCTGGTCATTTTCCACTCCCACCCTAGCCAAGACCCCATGCACCAATTTCTCAGGGTCTTAGGGTGGGGATGGGAGGGTGGGTAGCTGTAGGGGAAGAGGAGAATCCAGTTCTTCTAGAAACTGCACATTGCTCTGCTAGTCTAATACTTTGGCAGTGCTTCCAAGGAATATGTGACCCAAACCTCCTCTACTGCCTGCTCAAATGTCTTCTGGAAGCTTCTGGGATGTCCAACTTGAAAATTCATTGAAACTGGTTTTGTGGCCCTGTACACTTCCAGGTTTGTGTGGGCCATTGTCGCCAGTACCAATGGTAGTGGTACGCTACCATTTCTCGCTTTCTTAGTTGGGAAGCCCCGGAGGTCCAGCAGAATGTGGAGTGACTGGGAGTACCAACGGTGAGAGACATGAGGGTTTAGGCTAGCCCTAGGGGAGGGGGTGGCCCCAGCAAACAACTCCCCTGGTGGGGCTTGCAGCCCAGCACAGGTGCAGAACTGGAAGGTTTGGCAAGGCCCGAGAGAGGAAATCCAGCCTCTGCCCATGCATGAGGCTTTGTTCTCTCTGGCCAGCCCTCTTCTTGGTACAACGGAGGGAGAAAGGAAGCAAGCGCCTGAATTGACACTGACAGGGCAGTTGTCATGGAGGGGATGAGGTGGAGGTGACATGAGGCAGTCCCTGCTGATGCATGACTTGAGCATGCTGGTGACACTCGAACTCTCTGACAAGGAAGGCACTTAGCCAGTGTGTCACGGCGGTTCCCAAGGCCATGGAGCAGGGACCACAGAGGTCTCATGGACAAGAAAGTAGGCAGGCACATGCCTGTGACCATGCTGAAAAGATCCACGACTGTCATCCAGAGAAAGAACCAGTTCTTCCCACCCAACAACTTGCTTCAAGACAAATGCAGGGAATCAGCTCTTCCTTAATCTGACTTACACACCAACTTTAGTGGTGCAGCAGCAGGTCTGAAAGCCCTAGAGAAGGTTAGTGTTTTAAAGGTCCTCCAGAGCCCCACCTTCCAAAATGCAGACAGGTGTGGCCTGCCCAGCTCTCCTGCGGTTGTATCAGCTAAGACCCTAGGGGAGAGTTTTCAAGGGGAGCGGCAAGAGGAGTGATTGAGGGGGGCAGGCTTCTCAGTAGTGGCCCCTGGGATGGCTGTCTGGATGGGCCTTGGGGCCGGGGCCTAGAACCTGTGGTTAGAGGGAAGTGTGAAGGAGGAGGAGACGGTGCAGCGGTTAGTAACATTAGCTGAAGCCGAGACGGCCGTACCGATCTCACACAGGTCCCCTCCGTAGCTGGGAAGGCACAAGCATGTGAAAGAGTCGATGGCATCCACGCAGGTGGCTCCATTCAGACAAGGGCTTGAGAGGCACTCATCAATGTCTGCAAGAAACCAAGGGCCACCATTAGGACTCCTGCCGGCAACTCCAGCTTTCGAAGCACTGGGGCTTCCTTACAGGTGGCAAGTCCTGTTGTTCTCCAAAGCCCTGGGAGGGGACTGGCTGAATTTCCTAAGAACTGTTGCTGCTGCTGCTGCTGCTGCCACCATCCTGGAATGCTGAACCAAAGATCCAGACAAGGGTTTTCTTGGGTGTGAGTTATTCTTGACTGGCAAGCTTGGAGTATCGGAGTCAGGTTTCCCAGTGGGTTGACGAGATCTTGTTCTTCTGAAACCAAATGCTTCCAGTGAGAGTGAGCATGGAGATCCTCCCAACATATCTTCTCTTGTGAATACTTCAAGAAGGCATGGGGTCTGAACTGGCCGAGAACATAGCAGTGAGCAAGGACACTGGAAGGCAGTCTCCTGAATCTTGGTTAGAGATCTTTCTCTTTTCCATCGGGGACATTGCTTCCTCCGTAGTTCTGTAAAGTTCTGCAAGACTATAAGAAACAGGCTAGACGGCACCTGCAGAGTGTAGGCCAATGACACAATGGCAGCACGAGATATTTGTTGGAGACTCACTAGGTTTCTCTGGTTGCAGATACTTCTTTGACTTTGGTAAAGAAGATTCTAGAATATCTTGAGAAGATGAAACCAGCATTTCTTTTTTGATGAAGGAGCACAAATCCTGTCCGATATTTTCTCATATAATCTTCTCGAAGTTTATGATCTCAGAAGTTGGACATCCCCAGTGACAATTTCTAGAGGGGTTCCATCCTGGCCAGTGAGAGATAAACCTTTGAAGCCAGTGAGGCACTTTGTTTAAGTAGCTGCCCATCAGTACCAGCCTAGGGTGATCCCCATCAGCCTCTTCTTCTTAGGCAGGTTCTTCTTCCTTTCTCTTTTTCTGGTCCCAAGACATGCTTTCTGTTTAAATATGCTTGCGAGACTTGAACTGGTAAGTCACTAACCGTTGCTTCCAGTTTTCACGGATTAGCCAAAGTCAGAATCGAATCACCTAATCTGGTCTTTCTGCATCATTTGGAGAAACCAGAAGACTTGGACAGATCTCTTTACAGTTGTGCTCCAAAGCTTCTTACTTATTCTTTCTGGTTTTCTTCCCTTGGGAGCACAATAAAAGGTAATATGAAACTCCTCTCCTCAGGAGATCAGTGAACTGGTGTACCAGTGGCGTCAGGATACATGGTTTGAAGATGCGGAGCCTCAGTAGGTGCAGCTGCATTTGCACACCCATGAGGATCCAGTGAAGCATCTACAGGTGGTTTCCATGTAAGCAGCTAAGCCCTGTGCAAGGAATAGCACCCCAGAATTCTAAGTATGTTCCAGAACTTAGTTCTTGCCTCTCACATGCAGACCTGAGACCATTCAAGTCAATCCTTTGATAAGCTGGACAAAGCACTTTCCACTGGCTTCTTATAACGGAGGTACCTTATAGACATTTTTTAGAGGCCAGAGCTGGGTTTGTGCAACAGGTGACCTGAAAGTCTCCAGTCCTCAGGCTTCTCTAACTTCTCACAAAGCTCTTCATTTCGGGGAATGTAAAGCAGTTCCAACAATTCCAAGTCTAGAAACGTTCCAAGCAAGACCAAAATGCATGGAGGAATGAACTGAGATCCCAGCATGCACTTGGATTCCCAGCATGCACCAGGATTCCCAGCAGCAGCAGTAGCAGCAATAGGTCAGGCCAGTTGGCGGGGAGGAAGCTGAGGGCGGATCTCCTGCGTCAGGAAAGCTCCTGTTCTCCTGTCTATTAGCATCATTATGGGAAGCACTGGGCAGGGGAGATTAAGCAAACATAGGCGCTAAAGCAGCTGTATAGAGCAGGGGGCAGGAATGGCCTCTGGGGAGAAGAGCTGGATGATAACTCTGGGTCTCTGGCCAACGCTTGCAGAAGGGCTGGAAAGGTGGAGGCCCCAAGGGAGGTCAGGCCAGGCAGCTTCCAGCTGTCCCAGAGGCTTGTTTCACATCACTCGGCCTGAGGCTGCCAGGCCTAGGAAGCACTGTTGTTTTCCTTCTGTGTCTGGCCACAGCAAAAGATCTGAAGGGGCTGCAGGGACTGAAACTTAAGGAATCAGTTTCTACGTTCAGAAGCTGTTTTTTGCACGGTCTTGAATTGACTGAAAGTAGGGCCAGAAGGCACACAGTTCTTAAGACCAGAAGAGACTTCAGATGCTGCTATGACAGGGTCAGCAGTGACAAAGAGGCCGGGTATTCTGTGAGGGACTTTCCTATTTACCACTCAGGCCCCGTGGTGTTTCATCTCTGTTCCTCATCTGGTTGGAGGGGTCATAGCGGCCTTGCATTGTCTGCTTCTTTCTGTGAAGGGCAGCAGGAAGGGCCCTCAGATGTCTCCTGGCTTCTGGAGCCAAGAAAAGAGTTGGGCTGAGCCCACATGAGCTCAGAGCAGAGGATTCCAGACCAGGTGAGAACAGAGCAGGTGGAAGAAGGGTAAGACTACAGGCAATAGGCAGACTTCTCAAAGGAAGAGAGCAAAGGAAGGAACTAACATCTGTGAAGAACCTTCTCTGGGGCAGAAGCTACATCTCACACCTGGGCATCATGATGGCATTTCGTAGGCAAGAAAGCAAGTGAAATGACTTGCCCGTGTGCTGGTAAGTGGGGGGACAGACTGGAAGAACTAGAGGACTCAGGAAATGAGACTAGAAGGTGAGCCTCTGCTCATGTGGAGGGAGAGGGACACTAGGTACAGGACTCTCCACACCAGGTTTCATCTCTCTGCACTGTGACAAGAGACAATGGAGCATTGGCTTACTTGTCATTGTGAGCATGGACTCTGGGGAGAGCCAGAACTCTCAGGGTCCTGTTCCTGCTATTACTAAAAGGGAGCTTTCTGACCAAGGCTCTCCAGCTAAAGACTCTCCCAGCACCAGCTGCTCATTTCCCACGCTGTCTCTACCCAGTAAAGGCTAGGGCAGTGGAGATACTTGCAAATAACCACACTGGTGTCTGAATGCAAGACTTCAGGCCTCTACCTAGAGTAGGTTTTGTGTACCTTCTACCTTGGTTGGAGGCCAGGACCTCCAAGTTTGTTTGGCTCACAGAACAGACTAGATGAGGAGTGAGAGCAGACACTTTGACTCAAAAGGCGCCCAGTAAAGAGGTTGCCACTCATAAAGACTATGCTATGAATAGTACCCTTTGTGTTGCTCATTGCACAGCCTGTGCGACTGTCGCTGGCGACTGTCGCTGGTGACTCTGGATACAACTTTTCCAGATGAGGTTGGGGGGAAACTCCTCAAGAAGCACACAGAAACCTTCTTGGTGGCTGCTCTGCACCCTGTAAAGACCTCAGGTCAATCAGGATGGCCAGACCTGAGTGAGTACACTCACTTTTTCATTGGGTCTGTTATATAATGGAGAGAAGGTACAAGAAGATCACACGTATCAAGCCCAACTTACCTTTAAAATAAGCATTATTCATTTTAAAAAGTGTTTTTATAGTTCTTTACACTGTTTCAACTCCTTTTATTTCTATTTTAAAGATCTGGAATATAACTTTAAAATCCTGCTTTTTCGATTCAATTAGTTGCCTGTCAAAATCTGCCCAGGGACTTTTTAGTCAGGCAATCATCAGGAAAGAAGGCATAAGTTGTATTTTTACTTGTAACCCTGGATTTGCACTCACTTTGAAAGCATTTCTTTCCCAGGCATAAAAATGTCACTGACATTTAAAAAATTTCCTCTAGAGGAAGAGAAAGCATCAGATCATAGAACACAGCCCCAGTCCCAGAAAGGGAAACATGGTAGTGAGACAGATACAGTCTGATTACGTTTTAAAAGTTCATAGTCTTCTAACCAGGAAACTGAGCATGAGATCTGCTTAGAACAGTATTTCTTAACAGCATACGTTTTAAAAAAAACCAACGATGTCTGATCTCTCTCAGACCAACTGAATGAGAGTGCCTAAGGGTGAGGCTTAGGCATGGTTCCTTTTCAGCTAATTCTAAAAAGTAGCCAGGTTTGAAACCTCAGAGTTGGAAGCCTAATTCCCATAGGCGCTATCCGCAATGACAGTAGGGAGCATTCTGCTGGCTTTCAGTTGAGTCAGAAGTCTAGAATAACCTGAATTTTACTCACTAAAGAATTGGAATGGTCATTAAAAACCAAACCCAACCCAATGCCACCGAGTCAATTCCAACTCATAGCAACCGTAGATGACAAAGTAGAACTGTTCCATAGGGTTTCCAAAGAGCACCTGGCAGATTTTGAATTGCCAACCTTTTGGTTAGCAGGAGTAGCCCTTACCCACTATGTTACCAGGGTTTACTGGTCATTAGTAGATGTATATTTTGACTAGCTGAGACTGGAAGAATCCCTGAGACTATTACCCTGAGATGCTCTTCAAATCTTGATCCATAACTAACTCCCGAGTCACCTTGTAGCTAAATAACAAATTGGCTTAAAAAATAATGAATATCACCAGCAAGTATTGTGCCCCTTTAAAAAAATCACCTATCAGAGACCAAACAACCAACAATTACTTTAAAATGAAGAGGAGAATGTTAGGAGGGCAGGGAAAGTTGACTGATGGACAAGCAATAAAGAGAACAGAGCTAATGAGAATGTTAACACTCGTGAAGAATGTAACCAACGTCACCAAGCTACCTGTGTGGAAATTGTTGAATGGAAACCTAAACTGCTGTGTAAATCTTCACCCAAACCACAACAAAGTATTGTTTAAAAACAAAACAAAATGTACTGCAGTCAATTCCAACTCGTAGTGACCCTAGAGGGCAGAGTAGAACTGCCCCATAGAGTTTCCAAGGAGCACCTGGTTGACCCGAACTCCCAATCTTTTGGTAAGCAGACATAGCACTTAACCACTACGCCACCTATTTTTTAAAAAGTATTGATTAATAATTTATCACAAAATTGTGGAGTACTAACTAAACAAGACAGCAATTTTTATGTCAAATGTTCTCTTTGAGGACTAAATACAGTTTTTGACTCCTTTGCTGTTGGAAGGTTTCTCTGAGTTTTCAAGTACTGACACAGAAATAATGATACACTTTGAAAACACCCCATGGCCTCTTGGGTAGTACATAAAGTTAGTGGGCATGGCTGTTAACTGAATTGGAGGTTGAAGTCCATCCAGCAGCATCTTGGAAGGAAGGCCTAGCGATCTCCTTCTGAAAAACCAGTCTACTCTGACACACAAGGAGTCGCCATGTGTTGGAGTTGAACTGACTGCCCCTGGTTTTTGGTTTCACGCCTCCCTCAGGATGACTGATGTGCGATCTTCTAACAACCTGTACTTCCTGTTTCTAGCAGAAAACAACTGGTGGTCACACACAGAGACCGTATACTATCTGCAGGCCTTTTGAAAGTACCAACCCCCAAAACCCACTGCTGTTGAGTTGATGCTGGCTCATAGCGATCCTATGGGACTAAGTAGAACTGCCACATAAAGTTTCTAAGGGGTGCCTGGCAGATATGAAGCGCTGACCTTTTGGTTAGCAGCCGTAGCATTTAACAACTTCGTCACGAGTTTGGAAGCACAGTAAGGGCTAAACCATACCCAAGATGAGTTTCCTGGTCCCTCTGTATACCCATGACAGCAGGAAGTGCATACACACAATGTCCACCAGGGGGAGCTTCTCACAGGACGGAGCTCATACCAACGGCAGACTGAGGAGTCTTAGCCATGGCTTGCTGGAAACTGAATCCCTAAGGTCTTCTTCTCAGGTCCTGGGTGGTTCAGAGGAGTTTACACACGATCACTAACTAAAGGTTAGCAGTTCATACCCACCCAGCAGTTTGCCATGAAGGAATGTCCTGGTGATCTGCTTCTTTAAAGAGTATAGAAAAGAAAACCCTATGAAAAAGTTCTACTCTGTAACACTTAGGGTTGCTATGGGTTGAAACTGACTGAAAAGTAAGGGGCTTCCCCAGTGTTCTTCAAGGGCAACCTCTCCCAGGATGGAAGCATCGCTCCATCCTTCCATCAGGATTAACTGATGGCCCATCAAGGTAAAGTTACAGCCTTTAGGGTCATTTGGGCCCAATGAACATATTTCCTCTTGACAATAAGGCTAGGACCTCCCCAGGCCACCGTCTCTAGCCATGAAGGCACAAGTGTGCTCAAATCACACAACCACACATGAGCAGAGACTGACCCCAGACGGACTAGATAGTCACTTTAATGTCTGTTTACAGATACATGTATACTGTACAGTGCATATACTGTACATGTACATATACTGTACAGTGCATATATACAGTATATTTGTATTACATATAATCTGAATATTTAACCTAAATATAAAACCAACCCACTGCCATTGAGTTGATTCTGACTCATAGCAGCCCTGTAGGACAAAGTTGAACTGCCCCACAGAATTTCCAAGCAGCGCCTGGTGGATTTGAACTGCCATCCTTTCGGTTAGTGACATTGCTGGAGCATAGCTGCCTGGCAAGGTTTACCTGACAGTGGTGGCTTCTCCCCCAGAATTCGTTTCTCCATTTTTTCAATTGTCCTACAAGCAAAACCCTTTTATAAAAGATTCTGGGTCTTTGATTCGGGACTTAAGAGAGAGGCTTAGGATAAGGGGCATGAAACACAGAGACAGCGAGCCCCCAAACATAAACTTGCAGGTAACATCCAAAGACATGAACATGGAGGTAACTGGGCATTTCTTCTTTTGAAGATACTGATACTGGAGACAAAATGTCATCAGGGCCAAAAAACTTGGATGTGTCCACGGGCTGGGAAATAATTCTAATCATTTCACCGTGAGGGCCACTTCCAGCCAGAGTAACGCAGTTTGTCACGCAGGCCCTGTCCCGTTCCACAAGTACCCAGCCTATGGCTAAGGGCAAGCCGAGGCCACACAGTGGTGGATGGCCAGGGGTGGGTGCCCTGGGTCACAGCTATCCTGTGGCCACGACCCCTGAGCTACCACTGAGGTGAGAGCAGCCCTATCTCATTCCATCAGGTCAAGAAGGGTTCTGAGCCCCCTCCAGACTCACGAGGGTACTCCACAGCATTCCCTGTGGGGCTCGCTCCGCGAGATCCCAGAGAGACCCCCTTGGAGTTTCCCTCCTAGTGGCAGGGGGGCATGCCTGGCCATACT
Source organism: Heterohyrax brucei (assembly GCA_028571685.1). Lineage (NCBI taxonomy): Eukaryota > Metazoa > Chordata > Mammalia > Hyracoidea > Procaviidae > Heterohyrax > Heterohyrax brucei. The sequence goes on along the minus strand of CM053148.1, from coordinate 42,682,450 downwards.
TGACACTCACCCAAGCACATTTCTTTGAGGTCTCAAGTATGTTTTGCATTCTACTCATAAAACCAATGGTGTGACAAAATCCAAATGCTTACCAATTTAATTATATGAGTTTTGTCTAATCTGTTGTGTAAAATAGATACTCTAGAAAGACGTGCGGCACATTTATGATGTGTGATGTGGCTGTACCCTGATGTATCACATAGCACCTCTCCAGGCCCTGTTGGGGAAGCCAGAGTCTCAGCTGACCCTGGTTGCCTTCTCCTGCCTGCAATCCCATCTGGGGATGGAAGAGTCCATCCAGGCCCTGTCCTCATGCTCACTCCCCAGCTGTTGAGGGTCTTACCAATGTCACACTGTTTGCTAGTGTACCCAGGGGGGCATAGCCATGTGATGAGTCTGTCTCCTGGGAGACCCCAGCACCACCGAGTTCCTCAGCACGGGACCCAGTGGGAGCTGTAGCTCCTTAGGACAGGTTGGGCATCAAGCACTCAGCTGCCCCTGGGGTAATAGTGTAGCCAGGGGGAGCTCGCAGTCAGGGCACACAGCCCGCCTGGTCCATGAGGCTGGTGCAGGTCAGCATGTTTCTGGGGACTCTGCCCTTCCTGGGTGCCTGCCCCACAGCATCTGGGGATCTCTTGCTGGTTGCAAAACTTCTCTCAGCTCGAAGAGAGGTACAAGGTCATCGCAGAGAAAAAAGTCACCATATCTGGTTCCTAGGGTGGGAGAGGACCCGGCACTCTCATTTATACTGAGAAGTAATCGTAATATGATAAGACAAAGGAGGCACATGGTGCCAAGGGTGGGGTGGGGATATTGGGTCTAAAGTCAGGACATAGCACAGGCTACTCTCAATAGTTCCCTAAATTGTGCAAGTTTTAACTGGGCACACACAGAGAGTCTAGATGAGCAGAAACATCATCAGCAGATTCATTCTCTCCTTCTCACATTCCCTCTGGGGCAGAGTGGGTGAGCAGAATTGCCAGTACTGTCTAAATAGTTACTCTTCTCTCTCCTTGTGCCAGGCATGGATAGTGGCAGTCACATGTAAGTGTTTATGTGATGGAAATACCCTCCAACAATGACAATCGCTAATCTTTATGAGGGTATACTAGGTGCAAAGTATGATTTAAGTGTTTTACATGTGTTAAAAAATTGCTGCTAAGTTGATTCTGACTCACAGAGACACCCCCGGTGTTGCAGAACAGAACTGCACTCCATAAGGTTTTCATGATTGTGACCTTTCAGGAGACAGGCACATCCTTCTTCTGAGGTGTCTCTAGATGGGTCTGAACTGCCACCTTCTTGGGTGGTAGCCGAATGTTTAACTGTTTGTGTCACCCAGGCACCCCTCTTATATATATTTATATCCTATTTCATGTTCTCTGGTGCCACCCCCATTTTACAGATGAGGCTCAGAGAGGGTAAGAAACTTACCTGAGGCTGCACAGCGAATAGTGGTGGAACTGATAACAAGCCTGCACGTAGAACCTAGAAGCATGCTGTCTCCCATTATGCTATGGTGCCCACAGTCTGAACTATCTAAAAACATTTAAATTTTGCCCCTGATTCACCTGTCTCTTCTGGAGACGCTGGGACTGCAGGATCGGTTGGGTAGATGGTTGTTTCAGCTGTTTGGGTCTCTTCTCCTGAGTGCAAGGGACTTGAGGGCTCAGTTTCTAGATGTGCCTCTGCAGGGTGCTGGGTCTGTTGGGCCCACTCAGCCTCTGGGGTGCTGGTGCTGATAACAACACCCACTCCCGAGGTGTGTCCAGATGGGTCTCCGCTGGTTTCAGTTCTGTCTCCAGAAGTTAGGAGAGTGGCCGATGTGTCTGTGCCCACCTCATAGGGGGCAGTTGGTCCACCACTCACTTCTGGGGCTGCTGAGCCCTCTCTGGGGCCTTCCCAGGAGGCAGAGGGGCTGCCGCTGCCACTCCCACCCAGGACTGAGGCTGTCTCGAGAGCAGCTTCGTGGAAGGCTGACATGGTTCCACTCAGGTCAGGGGACACAGAAGCTTCTCCGCTGGTCTCAGGGGCAGCTGGTGTCACCATCCCAGCCTCAGGGTAGGCAGATGTCTCACTGCTGGACACTGGGACAGATGGTGCTTCTGGTCCAGATTCCTGGAACCTTGGTGTAGCTCCACTTATATCCCCAGATGCAGAGGCTTCCCCGCTGGACTCAAAAAGCGGGGAGTGTGTCACAAGAAGTCTTTGGCCAAGTTCCTGGGAGAGAGTTGGCTCAGTGACAGCCTCCACAAAATCGGAAGTGATTAAAGTAACTTCTAGAAGTCCTGAGACCTTCCCACTGGTGCTTGTGGCTACAGAGGATTCTCCACTTACATCAGTGGGGCCAGAAAAGTCCCCACTAAAATATGGAGTGCTGGGAGGTTCTCTACTGGGTTCTGCCAGCCCTGACTGGAGCCCACTCAGGTCTAAAATTCCAGAGAGGTCTCCAGACAAGTCTGGTGCTCCGGAATGGGCACCACTGAGTTCCAAAATGCCTGAGGCCCCTTCTCCTGCTTCCTGAGCTGTTGGGGCCTGGGTGACAGATTCCACCAAAGTTCTATCTATTAGAGAGACAGTGGGGAAAGCAGACAGAAGTCCACTGCCTTCATATGCCCCTGAGGGCAGGCTGCTTCCAATCTCTGCTCCAGAGGACTCACCACTGACCTCAGCTATTCCACTCGGCAGGCCACTGAATTCTGGAGCCTGAGATGGAAAGCCACTGAAGTCAACTACTCCAGAAGATTGTCCGCTGACATATACCATCCCAGATGTGCCTGAGACATCTGTCTCCCCTGAAGGAATTCCGCTGAGTTCCACAGACCCTAAGCTTTCCTCTTCTTTAAATGCAGTAGGAGTCACTTCGACAAAACTTGTGTCCGCAAATGTGATGCCAGAAGACTCACCACTGCTGCTCACAGCACCAGAAACCAGATCAGGGATTCCAGATGTTGCCCCACTGAATTCTGGCAAGCCTGATGGCTGTCCACTGAGCTCAGGAATCCCGGACATTTCTCCACTTAGGTCAGTTATGCCGAATGGCTGACCACTGCCAGAAGCAACTCCAGACTCTTCTCCACTGACATCTGGTTGTCCAGAGAACAGTCCACTAAGCTCAGTCACTCCAGATGTTTCACCACTGGCAACAGGGAATCCTGATGGCTGCCCACTCACCTCAAAAAGCCCAGATGTTTCCCCACTGATGTCAGGAAAGCCTGAAGGCTGCTCACCAATGCTAAAGAGTTCAGATGTTTCCCCACTGATGTCAGGAGTCCCAGATGCCTGGCCACTGAGTTCAGTTCCTGAAGGTAGTCCACTGGTTCCGCTACTAATGTCCACCTCATCAAAGGGTAGCCCAGATATTTCTCTTGCACCACTTATTCCAACAGTTCCTCTGCCTTCCTGTTCCCCTACAGTGGTGGCTGTGACCACTTCCACCAACGTAGTGTCCACTAGGGAGACAGTGGGGAACCCAGATGGAAGCCCACTGAAGTCAGGGAGGCCAGGTGATATGCCACTTCCAATCTCCACCCCGGAATATTCACCACTAACTCCAGAGGGAAGGCTGCTTGCTTCTGGAGTTTGCCCACTTCCTAGAGTTCCAGAAGGCAGTGTACTAAAGTCCAAGGGTGCAGAAGTAGACCCTATCAAGTGTTCCTCTCCAGAAGGCAACCCACTGAGGTCCTCCTCAGCTCCAGAGGCAGAGGTCTGTATACTTTCTACACCAGAAGGAAGTCCACTGAGGTCCCCTACTCCAGAAGTAGAGACTTCTGGACCTTCCACTCCTGAAGGAAGCCCACCGAGGTCCCCTACTCCAGAAGCAGAGACTTCTGGACCTTCCACTCCTGAAGGAAGCCCACCGAGGTCCCCTACTCCAGAAGCAGAGACTTCTGGACTTTCCACTCCTGAAGGAAGCCCACCGAGGTCCCCTACTCCAGAAGCAGAGACTTCTGGACCTTCCACTCCTGAAGGAAGCCCACCGAGGTCCCCTACTCCAGAAGCAGAGACTTCTGGACCTTCCACTCCTGAAGGAAGTCCACTGAGGTCCCCTATTCCAGAAGCAGAGACTTCTGGACCTTCCACTCCTGAAGGAAGCCCACTGAGGTCCCCTACTCCAGAAGCAGAGACTTCTGGACTTTCTTCTCCTGAAGGAAGTCCACTGAGGTCCCCTATTCCAGAGGCAGGGACTTCTGGACCTTCCACTCCTGAAGGAAGCCCACCGAGGTCCCCTACTCCAGAAGCAGAGACTTCTGGACTTTCTTCTCCTGAAGGAAGTCCACTGAGGTCCCCTATTCCAGAGGCAGGGACTTCTGGGCCTTCCACTCCTGAAGGAAGTCCACTGAGGTCCCCTACTCCAGAAGCAGAGACTTCTGGACCTTCCACTCCAGAAGGAAGTCCACTGAGGTCCCCTACTCCAGAAGCAGAGACTTCGGGACCTTCCACTCCAGAAGGAAGTCCACTGAGGTCCCCTATTCCAGAGGCAGAGACTTCTGGACCTTCTCCAGAAGGAAGCCCACTGAGGTCTTCTAGTCCAGAAGGAAGTCCACTGAGGTCTTCTAGTCCAGAAATAGAGCCTTCTATGTCCTTGCCTTCAGTGGGTGGCTTGCCAACCTCAGGAGTGCTGGACCACTGAATTCTGTCTTTATCTCCTGAGGGCAGCCCACTTCCTGTAGGCAGGCCTGAGCCCACTGCAGAAGTCTGACCACTGACATCGAGGTCTCCAGAGGGTAGTCCACTTGCACTTGTTTCAAAGGGCTTCCCACTAGTGTCAAAGTCTCCTGAAACGTCTCCACTGCCTGTGAAGTCACCACTGACTTCAGGGGTCCCAGATAGCTCCCCAGAGCCTGGCAGTTCAGTCCAGCTAGGCACTGGGGGTACAGGTGTGTATGGCTCTTCTGAGGTGGATGGTTCTGCTGGGGTGGATGGTTCTGCTGGAGTGGATGGTTCTTCTGAGGGAGACGGCTCCTCTGAGGTTGATGGTTTCTCTGAGGGAAATGGTTCCTCTGTAGGGGATGGCTTCTCTGAGGGGGATGGTCCCTCTGAGGGGGATGGTCCCTCTGAGGGGGATGGTCCCTCTGAGGGGAATGGTTCCTCTGAAGGGCGTAGGCCTTCTGAGGGGGATGGTTCCTCTGTGGGGGATGGTCCTTCTGGGAGGGATGGTTTCTCTGAAGTGAATGGCTCCTCCGAGGCGGATGGTCCTTCCGAGGCAGAGGGTACTTCAATTACTGAAGGGCCTTCTGTACTTTCTTCTGTTGTTAAGCTAGTGGGAGGCCAAGTAGAAGGGATCCCTGTGGGAAAAGAGGAAGAAAGAGAAGGTGTAGATTAACTCATGCTCATTTTAAGTTCATACAGGTGAGCTGAACTCCATTCTTTCTACAGTAAAACTTTTCTCTTAAGAGCTCAGAGATGTGTTCAGACACTTTCTAATAGAACTTTGCATTACATGGGACGAAGGAAGGGAGAGAGTCAAGGGACCAGGACACTCTCTGCTCCCTTCAGGGTACCATCCTTGCCACTCTTTGGATGTAGGGTTTTGGCCACCACCAAATGCAACCAACATCATATTTCAAGTATTGTGCTTTCTCTCAGGGGTGGGGGGTTCAAGAGGCCAGCTAAGGTGGCTGACATTACCCACAGCAGCACACAGGGCCAGTGATATGGTAGGGAAACAGAACACAAGCTCCAGGGGTAGAAGCCACCCTCCAACACACTCTAGCCAGACAGAGGTCTGTGGCTTCAAGGTTTACCCCCAGCTCAAGTCATATCTACCTGGCACTGGGAAAGTTCTCACTGGGGTGTAGGCTGGTTCCCATTCTGTCTGGTTTTCTGGCTCAACGGTGAAGTCTGGGACTGCAGTCGTCTCCTCCCCTGAGGGAACAGCGGCCACTCCAGGCACCACTTGAGTAGCAATATAATCCTCCACTCCAGAGGGTGGCGTGGGTGTGCTACCCTCCTCTTCTCCTAGAGAGGGCACTGCTGAAACACCTAAAGAGGATGTGAGAGGTGAGGTTTCTGCCCCTACCAGTGACCCCCTCCCAGGCTGGCCCTTCTCGAGAGGAACTGGGGACTCCATGCAAAAACCAGCCTGAGCCATCCCCACCCTCCGCAGAGCAGGAAACAGCTCTTGCCTTCTCAAAGAATGAGAGTCTTTATCATCAACTACACAACGTTCACATGCACACACCTTCCTTCAATAGTGGTTTTTCAGGGTGGTCTAGGGCATTTCTCCTACAGAATTTATTTAACACAAGACATTGCTTTAAGAGTTTTATGTATAATAAAGCATTTAATTTCAAAACAACCTGAAGAGATAGACACTGTTATCCCACTTGACAGGTGAGGAAACTGAGACACAAAGAAGTGATAGTTTATTCTTTGGGAGGAACTGGCCTTTCTGAGGCTGATGAAATGAGGCTGAACTTCCTTTGATCTGAGTTTTCAAGGTTATCCAGGCAGTCTGGGAAACTTGGAGACATTTTTTTTTAAACCAACTTTATTTAGAAATATTTATAGATTCACTGGAAGTTGCAGAAAGAAGTTGCTAATTCTTCCATGGGATTTGTCCCAGCAATCCCTCTGTGACTGGGAGTTACTTTCCAGCCATGTCCCCTCCCTTGCTGAACTCAACCTTTTTTATTATCATGTGGAAAAGTTTGGCTCCCTTCCCCTAAGATAAAATATATAATATTTTTTGATGTGTAATATGCAAAATATAGCGAAAGTGATTGCTATAGTTTATACCCATGTGTGCCCAGGCCCAGGGACCATTGAGAGCTCATCCAATCAGAGCTAAGCAGTGTCTCAGCCATGCCCTGGACATGCCCACTGGGTTTTTGGTGACATTACTCTCAACGGAGTAAGGGTTGATGAGGCAGTGTGTCCACAGCACAGTTCAATTAGAAAAGTGAATTACTCATGATTAGGGAAGAATAAGAAAGTAAAGTCATCACAAAACTATCAACAAGTAGGAGCAAACCTGACAAGGGTGTGTGAAGTAAAATAATACTTATAAAATTTATAATAATAAAAACTAACATAAACTGAACACTTGCTATGTCCCAGACACCATGCCAAGGGTTTCACATGTACCATTTCAGCTAATCTTCATAGCAACCAATCATTTTGTAGGAAATCGGGCAGTGGAACAGAGAGGTTAAGTGACTTGCCAAAGGTCACGCAACTATTAAGTAAACCAAACCTGCTGCTGTTCAGTCAGTTCTGACTCAGAGAGACCCTACAGGATGGAATAGAACTGCCCTATAGGGTTTCCACCAGGCCCTCCTTGGAAACTCTATGGAGCAGCTCTACTCTGTCATACAGGGTTGCTATGAGCCTTAATCAACGAGATGGTATTGGGCTTGGTTTGCTTTTATAGTGTTTCCAAGGACTGGCCAGTGGATTTGAACTGCCAACCTACTGGTTAGCAGCTGAACTCTTAACCAGGGTTCCAGCTTTTAAGCAACAGAGCCATAATTTAAAATTCAGATCTGCCTGATTTTAGAGCCCAACACGCTTCTGTCTGTGAACATTTAGAAAGATGCATTTGCGTTGGGTTCAAAGCCTAATGTCACCCTAGCTCCAGAGCTATCCCTGTTCCAGATGGATTAACTTTTTCCCATTTGGTCTGACAGAAGGCTGTGATGAGCAGTTGCTCCCTGGAGACAGGGGATCTGGAGGAAAGGAGAGGTGTGTACCTCGGAAACAGAAGGCGTGGTGCCGGGACAACGGGTCCGGGAGGCCGGTCTGATTGGGGTAGAGGTAGACGGTCCTTACTCCGGGCTTATTCCCACCACAGGCAGGCCGTGCACTAACGATGGGGTACCGAAGACTGCCATCTGACAGCCAGCCGGCATAGCACTTGTCCAGTCCTAGGCTCCAGGCGGCGTAGAGCTGGCCCGTGGAGGCCAGTGTGGCATTTTGTGATTCACAGAACTCCAGAGCTTCCTGGAAGGTGAACTGCTCCGAGCGAGTGGCGAAGAACACCTCCCCTGGGGGCAGAGGCAGGTGGTCATGTAGGACCCCTGCTCATTCAGGCCAAGGGCTCCCATTCGCCCGCATCCCTGCCCTAACCCTGTTTATCAGGAACCCCACCCACAGGCACACAGTTTCAAGACCCAACCCAGATCAAACAGGCCCTCTCAACTATCCCTGTTAGATCTCCTGGGACACTGGGAAGTAGGGTGAACCACCATCCTGGTTTGTGTGGGACTAAGATTTCCTAGGATGCAGGGCTTTCAGTGCTTAAAAACAGGAAGCCTCAGTCAAACTGCGGAACAGTCACTCATCTCTGCCTCTTTTCTGGAGTCTCATGTCACTCCAGTCATTCAGGCACCCCTGCTATACCCTGACCTGCTGTATCCCACTGGCAGAGGGGCAGCTCACCCGGGCATCCCCTGTGCGGTCCTACACTGCCGTCGAACTGCCCACCTCCCTCAGCACCCTGACAACTCACTAAGGCAGCAGCTGGGTCCTGTTACCACGGCTTCCCAGTGCCCAGCACTTGTTCTGCGCACCCATCTGATTTATGGGGAAGGGAGCTCACTTATCACTGCTCCCAAAACAACAGAGTGGCTATATTGAAAATTTTCCAGCACACAAAATTTCCCAAATTGAGTTCAGTAGAATACTAACTTGGAGGAACTTTAATGGAAATGAAATGAAATAAAACAAAATGAAAGGTCTGTGGTCAAAACCACTTGAGAAACACTGGGTGAAAAAGAGTTAAGCAATTCTTTCTTAATTTTTTTTTAAACTGCAAGACTTCTCAGAGCCTTTGATTTTCTCATGGGCATTCGGGTTTCTCAAGCGGCAGGTAGTGTGTACCACATTTATTTACAATAAATAACTGGATTTATATAGCCACAGTGCTCGTGGGAATCACGAGAACCATCCAGCAGGCAAACAAAGAGCTTGACCTAAGTGAAGGGCTGGGTGGGCCTGTTTTCTAAACAGGATCTGGAAAGCTGGGTGGGAACAGTGTGACGGTAGTGACTGTACCCCTACTCTGGCATCTCCCCTCAGCTCCCCGCCTGCCTAAGGCCCGGAACGTGGGAGGTGGCCTGTACCTTCGAGCTTGTCCACGTAGCAGTAGACATCGTAGGTTTCTGTTGATGGGCGCACACCATAGGTCCTGACCCCTGGGCTGCTATTCTTGTCTCCCACACATGGGGCCCGTGGGCTGACAATGGGGTACCTGCAAAGGAAGGTGGGAAGATGATGACTGCTCTCAGGGCCCGGGATAAGGCTGGCAGGCCCCTGGGGACTTGAGCAGGGTGGGAAGTAGGCCCTCATACAGCAAGTTCCCTGAGCAGACTACTCCCTAACTCCCTCTGTGGCTGGGGGAAGAATCTAGTGGCCTCTTGGTGACCCCTGTCTTCAGAGAAGGGCAAGCCTCATGGAAGTGCACTGGGCAGTTGGAAGAGGGGTTTCTGGAGCAGAGATTCTCTATGTCTCTTGAAGAGAAAGTCCAAAGGCCTTAACCTGACCAGGGCCCTTGCTTAGCACCTCACAGTATGACTCATCTGGGGAAAGACTAAGGGAACAGCCACAGAAGAACCAAGGTGGGGTGTGCAGGGTGCGGAGCCAGGTTCCTCAAACCTGGCCATCTCCAGGCTGTGGCCACTTCCCCTGGGGTAGGACGGGAGGTGCCAAGCCCTTCCTTCACCTCACGGTCTGGTCCTGCAGCCAGCCTGCATCACACTGCTCGTAGCCGGCCTCGTAGGCAGCCTGGAGCTGCTCCGGGGAGGCGATGACGGCGCCCGTGCGCAGGCAGGCTTGCTGCGCCTCCTCGAAGGTCAGCGAGTAGCGGGTGGACCCCGGGCGGTAGTGGAACACGACCCCTAGATGAGAGGAGAGGAGAAAGAGGCCACGTGGGGCACAGACCGGGCCTCACAGGACCACTCCTCTTCGCATCGGATCCTTGAGGCTCCCTGGACACGGAGGGGACCCTGACTCCTTAAGGAATGACTTTCCTTCCATTCTCTCCTTCCACACCTGCTCCCTCCTTCCATCCAATTTCTCTCTGCTGATGCAGACTGCTAACATTCACCTCCCTGAGAACGCCTTCTGAGACCTTTCAGGTCTGGGTGGCTCAGCTTTCCCTTTCCAGCTCTGTCGCCACTGGCCACTGCTCCTTGTCCACTTAATCTTTAGAACAAAAAGATGTTTTTTCTCATGATAAAAGGAATAAATGTTCATTACAGAAGATCTGGAAAACACACCGAAGGATGAGGAGGACATCAAATAGTCACTGGCGATTCTTCCACCTAATTGGTGGTTCAGAGCCACAGTGGTGCAGCAGCACTTAAGTATTTGATTGTTAACAAGAAGGCTGGCAGCTCCAATCTACCAGCTGATCCCTGGAGATGCTATAAGGCAGTTCTACTCTGTCTTGTGGGGTCCCTATAAGTCCGTATTGATTTGATGGCAGTGGATCTTGTTTTATTCTTCCTTTTTTTAATGGATGAGAGTCCATACCCTTTCCTTTAGCATTTGTCTCATTCTTTCAGGTAATGAAAGCGTGGTCACTGTCCCCTCTCCTTCTTTCTTTCTCTAAAATCACGAGCCCTAGTATTTGGGAGTCTGTGTTCAGGGCTCTGGAGGGTGGGTGCCTCTCCTAGGTATGGCTGCAAATACCTGTGTGGCTGTGCACTGGAGTACTTTTGGGGAGCAGGCCCCTGGCTTTTGCCAAATTCTCAGAATGGTGGGCCGAAAAACAAGGAAGCACCCTTGGCCTGCATCTCCCTGTTTTGTGCTTGGCTGGATGCACTTCTGTTTTTGACATTTGTGTGGGTGATAGCTCAGTGTATGGCAAAGACTATGAATCTCCAGCCTGTGACTGCCTCATGCTCTTTGCCCTGCACTGAGTCAGACACTCATCTTTCCATTTGCACCACCCTGCATGGTGAGCAGAGGAGTTCACTCCGGCTCTGGGCCAGCCCTGGAACCAGTCACCAATGGTGTTACTCTAAATCTCTCAACAACCCCTCCTCCTCCAAACAGTGTATGTATCTGGGCACTGCATTTGGGAACATGCTGGGTGTGAGGATGGGTGGCCGTGCCCATCTGCTCCTCCCCTGGAGGGAGAAATCACCCAATGCTTCCTGAAGGCCACCCTAGAAAGTTCTCCTTCTTGATGGACTTGCACTTGGGGAGCAGCTGAGCTCTCTTTGGCACCCTACTTTTCCAGACATTTATTAAGCACCTGAACCACCATCACCCTAGAACACAGGCCAGCGAGACTTTTCTGGAAAGGGACAGATGGTAATATTTTAGGCTTTGTGGACTATACAGCACTGTCTCAGCTACTCGACTCTGCCATCGTAGCACCCAATCAGCCACAGACATGTCAACAAGTGAGGACAGTGCGTTCCTAGAAGACTTTTTGATGGCACTGATATTTGAGTTTCATATGATTTCACGTGTCATGAAATAGTCTTCTTCTGAATTTTTCATAATTATTTAAAAATGGGAAAACCATGCTTAGCTCATGAGCCACATGAAAACAAGTGGCAAGCTGGATTTGGCCTATAAGCCAGTTTGGCCACCCCTGCTGTGGAAGGTCAGAGCTGTGAGACGCCCCAGCGACCACCCTTTGCCATGGTTTTCAAGTGGTTCTACTCTCTGGAGGTGCCCGATGGGACAAGGAGGACCCATAGGTGGGAAGAGCCCCAGTTCTGAACCTCACTTCACCTGGATCTATGTGCCCCCTTTATCTGATAGACACACTGGGGTGCCACCTATGATATCATTTGAAATAGATGCTTTGTGGCAAAAAGAATTTGAGAAGGAATGGGAGAAAAATACAGAACAAAATTCAAATTCTTAAAAAATCCCAGACTAACTGGGCCAGCTGAGACCAAAGGGCTTCCTGAGACTATCATCCTGTGACAGTCCTTAAGCTTTCAACTGAAACTATCCTGAGGTCACCTTTTGGTAAGAAAACAGGGCACACAAAATAAAGGATGTTATCCATGGGTATGGCACTCTACTAAAAAAGTCCATGCAAATCAAAAGGTCAGCATTTAGTCTAAAACAAAGATGAGAAGATAAGGGGACAGGGAAACTTGCGTCCTGGAAATGGAACAACCAGAACACAATGAAAAGAGAGTACTGACACAGGAAAAATATAATTAAAGTCACTGAACAATTTGTATAGAAGCTGTCAAAAGGGAACCTAATTTACTGTGTAAACTTTCATAACAATATAATAAAATATTATTTTAAAAAAATAGTAATAGTAAAAGAAGAGTTTGGGACATCACTGGACTAGTCTATCCCCTTTCTTTCACAGATGTGGGGAACCAAGGCTGAGAGCAGAGATTGGGCCCAGGTCCCATGACAAGCTGAAGGGGCAGCCAGGATGCCCTTCTGATGCTCAGGACAGTTCTTTCCACCTCCTCCTATACCTCCTAAAGGTGGGTACTTACCCCCTGGCAAGAGTGGCTGCCCAGGGACCGCGGTTGCACCTGGTGAGATGGTCACCTGCACAACCAGGTCCTCGCTGGTGAAGGCCCCAGGTACCAGGCCTGGAGTAGATTCTTCGGGAAAGTCCCAGGGCCTGGTGGCCTCTCCAGTCTGGTTCTCAGCCTCAGGGAAGGCAGAGGCTGGTGTGAAGGGCTCCTCAAGCTCCGGGACTGTGGGTGAGACTCCAAAGATGGGTCTCACTGTGAGGATCACGTTGCCCCGGGCTTCACCCTCAGTGATGTTTCTGGGCAGAGGCAGCTCGACGTCAGGCCAGGTCACTGTCTGGATGGTGATATCCTCACCACCCTCCTCAAAGAAGTTCTCTGGGATGTCCACAAAGTCTTCACCTAGGGCAGGGACAAGGACACAGTGTAAGTGACAAGCCTGGACCAGGCTTCAGTGGTGTGGAGGATGGACTAAAGCAATCATTGGTTCCTCCTTTTCAGTAGGGAAGGAAAGCACCTACAGGGTGCCAGGCCCCAGGTTGGGCTCATTGCAGGGTTCTCACTATTTGAGGTCCTATTACCATTATTCCTTACAGGAGTTCTCGCACTTTTAAGATTGCAAAAGGATACAAGAATTATCACAGCAAAAGATATTGATCAATCAGCTCCATGTTTCAAAACATCAGTTCCCCCTCTAGCAGCTCTTCCTGTTTAATTAATACCATCACTATGCCCACCTTGCTGACCATCTGAGATAGGTACTATTTAACAGGGCAGCGCAAATCAGTTTTAGAGGGAAACTGTAAAATCTTGCACAAGATGCAGGAGTTCATGACACTGGTGACAAGGATGTTGTTAAACAACCTATATCACGATCATGGACAAGTGTGGCCGAAATGGACCAGTAAATAACTAAAGAGAAAATCTATGAGCACAATGCTACTTCAGAAAGAGTAGTTGGTGATGGCTGTACAACACAATTGATGTAATTGATTTTATTGAGTTATACAAGTGACACCTTTTGAACTGGCAATTGTGTTATCTATATTTTTATAGCAATACAAAAGGCTCAACAATACCAGGAATGGGAGTCTGGGGACTATGCTTTCGGGGGACATCTAGGTCAACCGGCATAATCAAGTTTTCATTTTAAGAAATGTTCTGCATCTTACTTTGGTGAGTGGCGTCTGGGGTCGTAAAAGCAAGTAAGCCACCATCTAAGGAGTATTAATTGGTCCCAATCTACGTGGAGCAGAGGAGAATGAAGGACATCAAAGAGAGGAGGAAAATGTGAGTCCAGGAGACAGAAAGAGCCAAATAATCCAGAAACTGCACCAGCACGAGACCAGCAGAACTAGATGGTGCTCAGCCACCACAAATGACTGCCTTAACAAGCAACATAATATAGACTCCCCGACAGAGCAGGAGAAAAATGAGGGCAGAGATCTAGAACTGTATTGAAAGCCCAGATGTGTTGTTCCAACAACACATGGCCCCTGGACTCACTACTAACCCAGCACTGAAAATAGCACGGAGGACAACTTTTCAGACAAAAATCTGACTGAACTGTAGGGCATAGCCTGTTCAAGTAGTTCCCCTACAGGAATAAGTTGGAAGGGTGGGGAGGAGGGGACAGGTGTTGGTTGAACGAATACGGGAGGTACAGAATGGAAAGGAGTGTACTATCACCGGGGTAGGAAAACAGCTAGACTGTGTATACAGGGTTTTACATGGCAAACTGACTCGGATTGTAAACTTTCACTTAATCACAATAATAAAAAAAACCCTTAACAACATCAACAAAATAAAACAAATTATTAGGAAAAAAGGATACTCTAGAACAATTTCACCCACTCCGGGTAGACCTGCCAATTAGGAGAGTGAAAATGCACCTCTATACAAGTCCATGTTCAAATCTACTTTCTCCTGAAAACCTGCCTGATCCTCTGTTTGATGTGCGTCTCCCCTTCGGCACTCCTGATCTCCTTCTCCCTGCTGTATTTCTTTTATTTGTCCCATGGTATATCTTAGCTTCTGTCATACTATGTAACTTATGTTTATTATTTACTGTTTGTCTCCCTCTACTAGAATGCAAACTCCATAAGAGAAGGAATCTTTGTTTTCTAACGTGTCACATGTCTCTGGCACATAATAAATCTTCAGTAAATATGTGTAAGAATGAAAAAATAAAAAAGAGTCGTTCTTGGGACAAAATGTGTCCACAAATATTTTCTCATTCTCAGGTTTCTCGGGAGGGTGCTTGTCCCACTAAGATTATAGGCTGCCCTCCAGTGGGGCTTGTGCAATGGTAAAAAATGAAAGCAAGGTTCTCTGGCAAAAATCCACTAAAATAGAAAGCTTATGTATAAGGAAGCGCATCCAGGAAGTGTGATTAGGTCAAACTTTTGTCTCTTGGATGTTGTACAGTTTCATAAGCTTTGTAAGTATATTCATGATTTCCTATGTGATAGCTGGAAACCCTGGTGGTGTAGTGGTTAAAATTCTATGGCTGCTAACCAAAGAGTCAGTAGTTGGAATCTATCAGGCACTCCTTGGAAACTCTACAGGGCAGTTCTACTCTGTCATATAGGGTTGCTATGAGTTGGAATCAACTCAGTGGCACCGGGTTTCATTTTTGGTTTGGTGTGATAGGGAGCTGTGATGGTTTTGGGGTATGTTTGTGTGATATTTGGAAAATTAGGGATGCCCACTGTAACAAAATGCACATGTCTGCAGTAAATCGTGCCTCCCACGATTGTTGGGACATTGTTGTCCTGCAAGTTATAGTGCCCACGGATGCCATAATTTGGGGCATCTTGGGGACATATATTCCCCACAACATGTGTATCAAAATCAGTCTTTTATCACCAGTTCAGAAAGACTTCTTCATTCAGCATACCTTCCATTACTGACAACACAGTAGTAAAAAAATTTTAAAGGAGAAAGTAATAGGATCTTTAAAGGGTTAAGAGGGCCTCTGGGAAAACATATGAAATCCTAATTATTTTTCCAAAATAACCATTTTTATGTAATATCAAGCTGTGACAATTAAACATGAAAGGAAATATGTCATTCACCATCACCAATTCTGTATAAATTAATACAACTCCTCATCCATTATTTTTGCTCTCAGTAATTAGCACTTAATTACAATCATAACCCAGTTCTTGTTAAACATAAGATAAAAAACTTATTTAAAATTTTTTTGTCTAAGTTTTTAAGATAAAGGCCTAATCAAAACTTTGCCCTCTCTTTTTAATAACATTGACTTTTCTTTTACGTGCAGTCAATACAAAAGGGCAGATAGCAGTGTTCTACTGTGTAGCAGAGCCTCATCTCAGCCTTTCACCATTCTCCATGCAGTATCACCATCTCCCCATTAGACAGATGAGGAGTGTGAGGCTCAAGGCCTTGACCTTCCCAGGATCACAGAACAGTAAGCGACTGAGCTAGAATTCAAATCTCAGAAGATGGAGGCTCTAAAGTGTATGATTCTAATGGTATTCTGATGAGAGGAGACAGAACTGGACTTGCTTCACTCTCCATCATCTCTCCCCTGGGCATTTCCTTGGAACCAGGAAAAGTGATGTGGGGGGAGGTAGGTATCTAAAGCACGGGAGTCCCTGGGTAGTGCAAATGGTCTACGTGTTCAGTTGCTAACTGAACTGTTCAAGGTTGGAGCGCACTCAGAGCATCTCAATTCCAGCGAGGTATCAATGTGTGCAGTCGCTAACCGGAAGGTTGGAGGTTTCAGTCTACCCAGAAGCACCTTGGAAGGAAGTCCTGGCCATCTACATCTGAAAACTGAACCACTGAAAACCCTATGGAGTACATTTCTACACTAACATACATGTAGCCACTGTGAGCTGGGATCGACTGGTTAACTGGTTACCAAAACATGGGGTTCAGGTACCCAGTAGCCCCTTCAAAAACCAGGAAGCAATTCTCCCTTTCCAAGTTCTTTTCTTCCTTGGCCCCAGTTTGGGTGGCATGACGGCCCTTCCCACCTCCAGCACCAGTCCCACCTGTGTAGCAGATGGCGTCATAGCGGGACGAAGGGTCCGGGTAGCCCGTCTGGTTGGCATGCAGGTAGACGGTTCTCACACCCAGAAGGTTGCCCCCGCAGTTGGGCCGGGCCTTAGAGATGGGGTAGCGAACACTGCGGTCAGCCAGCCAGCCGGCACTGCACATGTCCATGCCACCCTGCCAGGCCAGGTAGAGCTGGCCTGTGGTGGCCAGGCGGGCGCCCAGCCTCCGGCACTCATTGGCGGCCTCTTGGAAGGTGAACTTCTCAGGGGATGTGGCGTAGAATACCTCTCCTGTAGAGGACACAGTGACAGAGTGAGGGTTCCTTTCTACCTTGTCTCCTCTGCCGCCCAAGAAAGATCCATGCCTTGTGGCGTGAGCAGTTAATGTGCTCAGCCACTAACCAAAAGATTAGAGGTTGGAGGCCACCCAGAGGTGTCTCACAAAAAGTTGGGTCATCTACTTCTGAAAATCAGCTACGGAAAACCTTACAGAAGACTGTTGTATTCCAGGACACACAGATGACCATGAGTCAGAGTTGACTCGATACAACTTCTGTTCGAGTTGGTGGGAAAGTTTGGAAACGGACAGTGGTGACGTTTGCACTCATTCCCCCATGGCACAGCAGAGGAGGATGCCAAGCAGAGGTGCCTGGGCTAGCACCCTGACCCAGAAGATGCTGGCTGACCAGGAGTGCGAGGGCAGTGTGGCAGCCTTGGGAAATGGTGAGTTCCTCCTGGTGGGCAGGGCAGCCTCACCCTCCATCTCCTCGGCAAAGCAGTACACGTCATAGGTCTCATTGGTGTCACGGATGCCATAGGTTCTCACTCCCGGAAACTCATCTTTGTCTCCATAACAGCCTTCCCGGGGCGTATGGATGGGGTATCTGCAAGCAGGGGGATGTAACACTCAGTGAGTGGATGGGAGCCACGTGGCCTGGACCTTACGTCCTCCCTTGTAGGACACAGTGGCTGACTCATGGCTTTGACTCTGTCTGTCCTGGATACATAGAACAGATGACTTTTAGTTAGGGTTAACTGTAACACTAACTATAGCTTTTAATAGTTTTTTGGGGGGTGTTTTATAGTTTTACATAGTTTTTATAGTTAGGGTTAGCTATAAGTTAAGTGTGGTTTCCTTGTCTGAAAATCTGTTGGTACTAGATATATTGCTCCATTAGACATTAGCAAACTTTTTCTGTAAAAGGCCATACCGATTGTGGGCCATACAGATTCTGTCTGTTGCACCTTCTCAGCTCTGCTGTTGCAGTGTGAAAACAGCTCCAGACAGTATGCAGATGACGGGCATGGCTTATGTTCCAATAGAACTTTATTTACAAAACCAGGGAGTCTGTTGAATTTGGCTCTCAGGCTATTGTTTGCTGACCCTCGTCTGTATCATTTGAGTCTCACATATACCTAGCGAGGCAGCTGCTATAAGGAGTCTTTTTTACACTTGAGGAAACCAGGGCTCAGAGATGTTTAACCATTTACCCAAGGTCACACAGCTTCTTCGTGTCAGGGTCTGAGGTGTGAGCTCAGGCACTGTGCTAGACTATTGTCTAATCTGGCTTTTTATGACTAGTGCTTTTTGTGTCCTAAGAAATCTTTGCTTATCCTTAGATCGCAAAGGTATTTTCCTTCTACAGGCTTAGTGGTTCTAGCTCTTATATTTACAGTGATGATCCACCTTGAATTAACGGTTGCATTTGTCTTAACAAATTTCTTTATAATGGATTGAGAGCCTTTTGAGGGCAGGGCTGTCTTGATTTGCTTTGCAAGCCCATCCCTCAGCCACATGGATTCAGGAGAAATGTGCAAAGAAGTCTGTTTTATGCATGTTTTGTTTTGTGAAAACCTTGGTGGTATAGTGGCTCAGAGCTACAACTGCTAACCAAAGGTCCACAGTTTGAATCTACCAGACCCTCCTCAGAAAGGCTATGGGTCAGTTCTATTCTGTCCTTTACGGTCATTGTGAGTCAAAATTGACTTAGTAGCAAGGCATTTGGTTTGTGTTTTGGCCTTGTTTAAAAAGGGAAAATAAAGTGGCTTACAAAATACATAAAAAATACTTTAGCTTTTTTTTTTTTTTAATGGAAACTGAAACAACAAACCAGTAAGTGAAGAAACTGGGGCAAAGCAGGAAAATGGCTAAGAAGAATGATGTGGAATTTTGCATGGGGAAAACACCCAGCGAAGGCAAGGTCGGAGTCTGAGTGGTGCAAATAGTTAACTGCTTGGCTGCTGACCAAAAGGTGGTCTGTCTGAAGCTGCCCAGACGCAAACTGGAGGAAAGGCCTGGCGACCTACTTCAGAAAAGTCAGCCACTGGAAACCCTGGGGAGCACAGTTCTACTCTGACACACACAGGGTCGCCATGAGTCAGACTCTGTTTGATGACAATTGTTTTTTTAAGGCAGGGTGACCAACAGCACTCACTCTCCTTCAAGACAGAACAGTAAGAATGTGGGATGGATCAACAGGTTCCTGGCCTGGTGTTGGCCAAGGAGCCTCCCAGCCCCTCACTAGGCTGGTCTCAGTGGCACCCTGGCACCAGCTCAGCCCACTGGCTGCCCCAGTCCACAGTGACTGCTGCACTCTGGTCCCCCAGCTGGGCTGCCCACTCCACTGGTGGGCAGAGCCTCACCTGACAGTCTGGTCAGCCAGCCAGCCAGCATCACACTGGTGGAAGCCATCCTCATAGGCGGCCTGCAGCTGCTCAGGGGTGGCGATGATGGCACTGTTCTGCAGGCAGGCCCGCTGGGCCCTGTCAAAATCCAGGGTGTAGCGTGTGGAGATGGCTCTGTAATGGAACACAATGCCTGCAAGACAGGCACATGGTGAGAGAACAGGGCAAGCAGTTTCCCGTCTTCAAGGCCATCATAGAATCGTGGCACTTGTCAAAAGGGCTCTTATGGATATCTGGTCTGGATCTCTAGCTGACACACGGATCCCCTCTTCACATTTGGACATGGTCCCCCTGCCTTTGCTGGAATGCCCTCAGTGACGGTGAGCTCACTACCTCACAGGCATTCCTGTTCTGATACTTCCAATAATGAAGAAAGTCCTTTCTTGAACTGAACCCAAATCAGTCCACCCCCTTGTAATTTTGTTTCATCATTCCAGGACCCCATACTTTCTTCAGGGATAGAGACACCCAAGCTTCAGGCACTTTAGTCCAGGGGCCTCCTAGCTGAAGTGCTCTTTAAGGCATACCCAGGACTGGGTGTCTTTCAGACAACCTCCCACTGCAAAAACTCTGGTGCTGAGCAAACTCCTAAGGTAACCATGGACCGACCATTCCTGGGCTACAGACAGAAAAGAGACAACGAAAGCAGTTTTAAGTCCTTTCCATGGCTTCTGGAACTGGCAATAAGGGGGGTAAGGGGGGTGTGGCAGGGCAGGGAAGACAGCTGAACGAAGGGACAGAAACTCACTTTCAGGGTGACTTTAGGCACGTCACTTGACCTCAGTTAGCCCGGCTGTAAGATGAGGATGCTGGCCATCCACCAAATGACAGCACTGCTTTGAAGCACTGATGTCATTTGCTGTGGGATAGTGGCCAAGAAGTATTTAGTTCTATATGGTTTCCACAACACTCTTGAAAGAGTGGTCTTACCAGCTCTGTTTTACAGAAGAAGTGAGGTTGAGTCATTTGACTGAGGCCCCCACCAGTGGGGGCCAGCGGGGGCCAATGGGGGCCAGGGAAGGGGGGCGGAGCCAGGACTTGAAAGCCAAAAAAGATGCTACTCCAGTTCTTTCTGGAGCAGTGTCCCTCAGGCAGCTCTCACCTTTCACCACGACCTCCACGGTGGCCTGGCTGTCCTTGATGCCATGCATCACCTCACAACGGTACATCCCAGAGTCATTGGAGCGCAGGCTCTGGATCTCCAGGGTGGCGTCGCTGGGAATGGCTGGGTAGTTGGGCAGCGAGACCTTGTCCTGGTAGGCACTGTTGACCCGCACGCGTCCCTCGGTGGCCACCAGCAGGACCACCTCCTTCTCCTTAGAAATGCGGCTCCACTTGATTCTCGGGGCAAGAGGGGCGGTGGAGGGGGCGGTGGTCACAGGATGCACGGGGTCAATGAAGTAGCAGGGGATGGTGACGGAGCTTCCAAGGAGGACCCGAAGTGGAGAAGGTTGGGGGATGCTTACACTCAGTGAGGTGTCATGGTCTGTGGGGGAAAGTGGGGTGGGGAGACAGACTGTTAGAGTCTGCAGAAGACCCGCCAGCCTCCCTGTCAGTCTTTCTGGAACTGTATGCCTCGGAGTGTGAGTACATAGAGCTGGAGCAGTGGCAACTGAGTAAGCTCCAAACCAACTGTTGGAGAGTTGATTCTGACTCATGGCCACCCTAGTGCCACTTGTGAAGTCCCAGAAAGCCTTGAAACCCTTTTTCCAGAGCTGTGTTCCTAAGACTCCTGGTCTCTGCATCTCAAGACAGAATCTATGAAGCCAGAAAATGGTTTCAGAGAAGGGCAAAGGGAACATCAGCATCAAGATCACCTCTCCACTTCTCAAACCCTATGGGGTGCCAAGCCATAGGATAAACAGGACCTATCTTCCTGGAGTGACAACTTGAGCCAAAGATTTTGGGAAAAACTTATGTTGACCAGCCCCTGAGTGGTACAAATAGTGTATTCAGCTGCTGACCAAAAGGTTGGAGGTTTGAGTCTACCTAGAGATAGAAAGAGGTGGAAGAAAATCCTGGTGATCTAGTCCTAAGCCATCAGCTCAAGTCTACTCTGACACACATGGGGTCCCCATGAGTCAGAATCAATATGATAGCGAGTGGTAATGGTTAAAAAAGAAAAGAAAAACCAAAACTGAATACAGTTCACAGCAACTCTGTAGGCCAGTAGAACTGCCCCCTAGAGTTTCCAAGGAGTGCCTGGTAGATTTAAACTGCTGACCTTTTGATTAGCAGCTATGGTTCTTAACCACTATTGCACCAGGATTTCCACATCATGGATTAGGGGAAAAAAAAAATCTACACAGCTTTGAAAGCGGAGACATAAAACTTCAAAGACATGGCCCACTTGAGGAGTTGGCTTTGGGTTCTATTTTGGCCTTTCAGGGGGGTTAAGTCACCTCTTCTGCTTCTAGGGTCCACCGAAAAACCAAACCCACTGCTGTTGAGTTAATTCTGACTCACAGCAACCCTAAAGGACAGGGTAGAATTGCTCCATAGAATTTCTAAGGAGTGCCTGGTAGATTTGATAGGTTTTGGTCACCAGATTCAACCACTACACCACAAAAATCACTGCAAGTGTTCATAGGGCAAGTGCCACACATTCGCTAAATCCTGTTAGAAGCAAAAGAACTAACTGGAATGGGAAAAAAACCTCTTTGGGGAAAAACAGCACCTTCTGTGGTGAGTCACAAACAAGCCTTCTTCCTAGGACTTTCTATAGGCTAAACCTAAAAATGTTTCAGATAATTGTGGGTGGTAGATACAAAGCAGGGCAAGGGA
Organism: Heterohyrax brucei; assembly: GCA_028571685.1. Classification (NCBI taxonomy): domain Eukaryota; kingdom Metazoa; phylum Chordata; class Mammalia; order Hyracoidea; family Procaviidae; genus Heterohyrax; species Heterohyrax brucei. Next base: position 42,660,543 of record CM053148.1, on the reverse strand, counting down.
AGTGCAAAGTGAGCCCAAAGTGTTTGGAGTCCAGCTCCAGCCTTTGGCGATCCTGGACACCTGCAGCACCTTCTAACATGCGGGGTCCTGTTGAGGGTAGCAGATCCCCGGGGAGCACTGAGGGTAACAGCACTGCCTAGCTCTGCAGCGTTTCAAGCTCTCAACCTGCCCTGCTGGCCTGGTCTGCCCGTGCAAACAGATCTGCTCAGGTTCCAGCCAGGGCTTGGGTGTCTGTGGGCCCCACAGCAAGGTGCAAATGGAGGCTGTGTACCATACGGCTAGATACTTAGAAAGTATCAATCCAGCCAACAGAATGTTAAAGAAAATATGTCCTGTCCTCCTATTTGACAATTCTACCTTTTAAAATAAGCTGGAAAGCCAGATTCCAAAGTAGAAGTCATGACCGCTATGCAGTTTTGTGCTGGAATGTGGCAGCATGGAGGTGGGGTGCAGGCCCCTTCCTTCTCCCCCCACCGATCCTGCCCTGCACTGTGAGGGGTCTCCTGTATGCACTATGGAGACCCTCAGCCTCATATCCAAGCTCTGTAGACGCCCCATACAAACAGCTACTCCTGGGGACTGGGGGCAGCTCACACAGGGATGTGGTCCACTCATAGGAGATGGAACCGGAGTAGAGACTCACGCAGGCCCTGGAGGGGGCTGTGGGCTGGGCCCGTGAGGACAGGGGTTCTGGGCAACCTGAGTACACATGGAGTGACACATGGAGTGGTCTCAAGGGAGAGCATGTGTCTGGGTGGGCACGTCTGCTTGACCCTGCATACTCCTCATCATATGGCCTGGGTTGGGCTGGAGGAGGGTCAGAGGGGCCTCTACAGTGCGTGGCCCAGTCAGAGCACAGGCTCTTGTGCCTGGGCCTAAGGAAATGCTGGTGGCAGCACTTCCACTTTGCGGTCAGGCCTATCCTGGGGCCAGTGCACAGTTTGTTCATTTCATTTTGTGCTCAACGATCCAAACTGTACTTAGAACCCCCCACATGCAAGAGGCCTGGTGGAGCATCCTGAGGCCCGTGTGCTACAGAAGGCAAAGGCTTGTCTGATTTGTGGAGGCTTCCTTTACGTTATTTCTCAGATGACTCTTTTCTTTGGTGCTCCAACTGATCTGCCCTTGACAGTTTTTTCCTGTTGGAGTTTTCTGTCTTGCCTCATCCTTAAGTTCAGTGTGCAGCAGTTCTGGGTGACATCCACGTGGAGAAGGATTCCGGGAGGTGGGTACCTGCCAGGAGTGCTGCCCTTCAACTGTCCATCGCAGAGGGCAGTCAGGAGCAGCATTCTCTGAGTGAGGGTTTCTGTGTGTGTGTCTGCATATGCATGCGTGCACACACACATGTGCATGTAAGCATACATGTTTGTGTGTGCAAATGTATGCATATGTGTGCACACACATGTGCGTGCACATGTGCACATGCATGCACAATGGTCTCCCTTTGCAGCTGTGCTTGCATTTGAAAGGAAAGGGCTAGGCAAAGGCCAGGAAAAGGGAAATGATGCCCTCAAGACTAGCAGCACCCAGGTCAGTTCCTGATACCCAGAATCCAGTCCTCAGTGCCTGCTGAGCAAATGAAACCTATGTGGGAATGTCCTCACCTGAATAGTCTACTGAGGTGGTTGCAGCAATGACCCTCAGAGTCACCAACACCAGCAGTAAAGTGGTCATAGTTCACCTGGAAGAGGAAAGGCAGAGGCGGGATTTGAACAGCTGAGCATGGTGTGGCCAAACAGGGTCACGTAACATACGACACAGTGACAAACTGTGAGTCCAAGATCTGAAATCACATGAAGATAAGAAGGCTGTGTGTGGTCTATGAGATGTTGGTCCTCCAAATCCTCCCCTCACCAAACCTCCACAGATTCAATGGGTTTTCTTAGTTCAATTATAGGTGACTAGTCTGACAAGGAGCGCTGGTGACACAGTGGTTAACAGCCTGGCTGCTAACCAAAAGGTCAGCCATTAGAATCTACGAGCCACTTCTTGGAAATCCTATGGGGTAGATCTATTCTGTCCTATAGGGTAGCATGACTTGGTGGTAACAGGTTTGGTTTAGGCTAAAAAAACTCCTCCAGGGAATCTCCACCTTCCCTTCGGTGGAGCCTCATCCTAAGGAATCCCACAGGCCCAGATCAGTGAGACGAGCTGCCCGACTGCCCAGATGTTTCAAATCCAATGATCTATGCTTTCGGATGGAGCACAGTCCAGCATTTCAGGGAGGATTTAGGGGCCTGGGGTGAGTCAGGGGAAGGATCCTGGCCCAGAGAGCTCTTGAGGAGGTTATCGGACAAACAGGTTGACAATTAAGGAGCGAAGTAAGAGCCTAAGATTCCAGAGCACTCCTACTTGTTCAAATAATGACTTCGTGCAAATTAGAAAAGCTCCATGTGAGAACATAATTCTGTGGCCACCACAGTGTAAAGGGCATCCCTTGGAGTTGTGCAAAGCACAACTTACCCAACTGTAAGCAGTTGTCTGGGGACCTTGCATCCAACTGGGCCAGCAGAGGGAGACCCTTTTACCCTTGTCAAAGTTGGCAAACCGGTCACAACTGGTCACAGGTACCCAGGTTCAGTGGCCGTTGAGTGGATTCTGACTCCCAGGGATCCCACCAGAACTCGGCAGTTTCAGAGGCTACGACTAACACAGAGCTGAGGCCAGGCCCTTGCCTTCCATACCTCAGCTCTGTGGGAGTCTGCTGGTCTAGCACGTATTGCTATTGGTTCAACTGGTCACCATAACTGGCACCCAGATGGATGGGATAAGGGGAACATTCCTGAGAGGTCTCTGGCTTCAGCAGAGGCACGGGGGGTACCGGTGTTCCCATCCCAGGAATGATGGGGAGAATGGCAGGGCAGGACCTAGGACTCCGGGTGACTGCCTGTCCTTGTGAGTGGAACATCTTTCCGTCCCTTCTCCTTGACTCATTCCACGTAGACCGGTCTGAGTAATGAAAAGGCTGCTAAGAGTATAGACACAAATGTCTGAGGTATGTCTCCCTCACATCACAGAAAGTCTGTAAAATCCCCCAATTCTGAGACGTAGCCTCTTGTTTCTCCTCAGGGATTTCTCTGCACTGACGTTGCCTTTAAAAGAAATCTCTGGGGCTTCAGGTTCCGGCTCTGGGAAGGCCTGCTGATGTGTGGAGTTCCTTTTTAAACTCAGTTGTGATCAGTCAAAGTTGGGAAATGGTTCCCAAGAGGGTAAAAGGGTCAGATGTCCTCTCTGCTCTGGGGAGGGGGGTCTAGACTCGTGGGCTCCTCGCTTCCCTAGGCCTCAGGGATTCTGTGTTTAAACACAAGGCCTGTCTGTACTTCTTTTCTTAGACCACTCTTCACGGGGAAGTTTTGTGTATGTTTTCAGAGTTGTGTTTCTTCCCTCACTCCCTGAACAGGCCGGACATTGTCTGGGGATGCAGTAGTTCTCTGTGGAGTCAGGGTTGCTCTGTTTTCCTCCCTGGCCTAGAGCAGGAAATGGGAAGGAATGAAGAGGTGGGGATAGCAGGGGCAGGGGGAGGATGGTTTGAGGGTAGGGGTGGAGTGGGCAGAAAAACTAATTTTATTTCTTCTGTTTTTTAAGACAAACTTTGGGATAGAAATATCGCAATAAATATGCTCTTGTGTTCGTGTGTGTTTTCTCAGCTGTAAAGAAAATAGGGAGAAATTCCATTCTGATTGGGTTCCAAGTGTCTCAGGACTCACTAAGTCTTTTATGCAAGGCAAATGACGTTGCCAGCCCTGTCCACCACGGCCCTGTGAACAGAGAGGCCTTTCTCTGTGGGAAACAAAATCAGGCAACGGCAAGGGGATTGGGTAACTGGAGCAGAGGAAGGGGCAGGGGGATCTCGGTGTGAAGGAAGAGCGGAGTGTGAGGAGCAAGAAATGGATGCTGGGTGAGGGCTGAGGGTGTGAAGTGAGCACCTTCCAGGTCCATGCAGGGAAGGGGAAGGGAGGGCTTGGGCTGGCCATCAAGGATGTGACTTTCTCAGAGGATTATTAGGAGACTTGAGGGGAGACGGAGTCCATGGGTGGTGCAAAGGGTTAGCATGCTCGGCTGCTAACTGAGAGCCCACTAAGAAGTGCCTTACAGAGGAAAGTCCCGGCGATCTACTCCCCAAAACCAGCCACCACAAATGCCATGGCGCGCAGGTCTACTCTGACAAATGTGTGGCTGCCACGAGTCAGCGCTGGCTTGGCGGCAACTGGTAACTGACGGGAGAGTAGGCATGCTAGTGCTTTCTACCTGAGCTGAGGCTGTGCGTGTGTGTGAGAGACAGACAGAGAGGGAGACAGACAGAGAAAGAAGTCCATAGTATGGAGACAGGGAAACCCTTCACGCCCTAGTCAGCTAGAATCTGTCCAATACCTGCCTAAACAACAACAAAAACCAAACCCATAGCTGTGGAGTCCATTCTGACTCACAGTGACCCTATAGCTCAGAGTAGACAGAGGAGAGTTAGCTTATAGCATTTCTAAGGAGTGGCTGGTGAATATGAACTACCGATCTTTGGATTACCAGCTGAGCTCTTAACCACTGTACCACCAGTCTCCCCTCAGTCTTGATTCTGTCAAACTAGGGAAATGAACTGGCAGTTCACCCTCTCACTCTAAGTTCCTTTTCCTACAACACATGCTATGGAGATCCTCAGGCCCAGGTCCTGATCCTGGTTCACTCACTTACTGCTTAATAACACAGGCCTATCCTACTGGGGAGAAAGAACGTGGCAGGCAGCTTTTTCCCTGAGGGCAGGGGTCCAGCTTTGGCTCTGTACCCAGCACAGGGTCTGGCACACAGCAGGCAGCCTCCATGCCACCTTCCTCCCCACCTCCTGGCTGCGAGGCCTGGGCGAGCCTCTCAGAGTTTGGGGGTTGGAAGAGAGCTTAGTGGTTGTAGGCAGGATTCCAGTCCTGGGATGAGGGTTGGACTGGATGGCGTTCCTTAAAGAATAAAACTGCTTTCATTTCAAAAATAATATCACCACATTACCAAACATTTGGAAAATAGAGAGACAGAAGAAAAAAAAAAATCACCATGATCCACAATCCTAATCCAATCATAATTAGTGTTGCAATCATTTTGCTTCTAGTCACCCTGCAACTCCCCCCGCAGGCATCAACTTGTATTTTATGTAGCTGTAATCTGTTTTCTTCTTTTGCACAACACAGTGAACCACATGATTTTTTTGATACTTCAGAATTGATAACCGGGGGGTGGGGGTGGTGTTTATAATCACTACCTGCCTTGCAGAACTCCTGGCCTTGGCAGGGTTCACCAGCTTCTGCCTGAATGATGGGGTGCTCTCTCCTGCACAAGGTGACCCATCTCATCGCTGTACAGCTCCAAGTGTGCCAAGGCTCTCCCAAGATGAAGATGATATGACTCCCTCCTTATAATTCCCTTCTGTGAGGTCTACCCTCAGGCACCACACAAAATGTGTCCACTCCCCTTTCAGTGACTCAAGACAGGTCTTTAGGATCCAAGGCTGCTCATCCTTGGGCTCTTCTCCCAGGAAGACATTATCCATTCAAGGGCACACAATAAGTTGGAAGAGGTGCCAGGACCAGAACTGGGTGCTGGAGGAGGCCTGGGCCCTGTAACCCCCAGTGCTGGCATGCTCCGCAAGGCAGCCACTGTGTCTGTCTTGTTCCCCAGGACTCCCTGGAGCCAAGCCCAGAGAAAGGAGACAGTGAAGACACACCTGCTGAATGAATGAATGGAAAAAAAAATGGGAGGTCCAAGCACCTTGTAAGTCATTTCCTCCAACCCTGGACCGTGGAGGGAGAGGGGCTAGAGCTAGAGGTACACAGTAATTGAACCCTTGCATGGTGTACAGCCCTACAAGGTACAACTAAAAGGTTGGTGGTTCGACTCTACTGAGGAAAAAGGTCTGGCAGTCTACTGCCAAAATCTCACCACTGAAAACCCTGTGGAGCACTCTTCTACCCTGACGCTCACGGAGTCACCACGAGCTGGTATCAACTCAATGGCAACGGACTATGAAGCCCATTTTGTACTCAATAAATTTCAGCTACAGATGTGTATTGCTTGCTTATGATATGACTAATGATAACCCCTGGATATGGGATGTGACTTTGGAAGGCCACAATCCGTTCCTACCCCTAGGTTGTATAGGAATCAGACCCTCCCCTTCCCAGGGCTCCCGGGAGCAGCCACGCCGCGCTGCAGCTGACATGCATAGCTCACCACAGCCAATTCTGAGCATCGATTTGAACTCCACACTGGTAGCTTGAAATTGACCGTGTGAGTACTTACACCACGACAATGAGCCAACAGGACAAATCCAGCCTTCCCCCTCACCCCATACTAGCACACTACTGGAAGCAACACACACAGACACACACAAGGCTGGAAAGGTGTTAACTGGGCACCTCTTGTCTAGTGACGCATTCTCCCTTCATTGTGCTGTCTGTCCTTCATGAGACTCTGGGGACCTGGAACTGGCTCCAAACCCTAGGGTAGAGGCTGCGGCTTGTTCAGTTCCTTGTCACATTCACGGCCCAGCCTGAGCCTGTGGACTCAGTAAGTAAGCTGGAACGTGTATACTCCCTCTTCCCTGGTCTACCAAGAACCCTTTCCTCCCACAGCCTCAGCCGACACCCTCCCCACCCTGAACCCCCGGTTCTGTTCCCTTAATGATGGCTGCTGTGACAGTCACTTCAACACCTATTGTCTCTCATATCATTGTATGGACACTGGCTTTGCATCACTAGACGTATTCTTACCTCCTGAAGATCTTATTAAAAAATTTACCCTGGCTGGGGACAGTGCTCTCAGGGGAAATTGAGGCCAATTGGCACAACTAGCATTTTGCTAATGAGGACTCTCCACACCCCACATTGGTGAGTGGCATCTGGGGTCTTAAAATCTGCCAAGCTGCCATCTGTGGGTACAACAAATGGTCCCAGCTCAGCAGGAATGGATGATCACCGAGGTCCATAATGACACGGGCAAAAGAGAATCCAGAAGACAGAGAGACCCACATAAGTGCACTGTCTACATCGACTTGTGACCAGAAGAACCAGACGGTGCTTGGCGACCATAAGTGATGGCCACAGTGGAGCTCACAAAGTTAAGTCTCACTGGTAACACAAGAATAAATAGGGGTGCACCCTGAGGTCTCCACTAAAAGATCACAACTGATGGTCCAGGGGCTTCAGGGTTCCCCTGGGAACGTGGCCCCTGGCCCTGAAGCTGCCCCTGTCCATAAATCATAATGAAGGTCAACTATTTGGACAGCAATGGATTGGACTTGGCGACGCAGAGTGACCATATTTTGTGGGCACTTTATTGTTCCAGGCATCTAGGATGTCGTCCTGCTGATCTCATAGTGGAGGAAGGGGAGTGGGTGGACAGGAGGAGATCGGAGACTGTTGGGAGGATAGGACACGTATGGAGCAGAGAGGAAGACTGCTGTCACTGTGCAGGGAGAGCAGTGGAAGCTGCATATAGGTGAGCATGCAAATTTATATGAGAATGTACATTTTCATTCAATCATAAAAAAAATTCCACCTGTGGCAACTCACCAGTGCCAGGAACAACAAACAAACATCCGGCACGTACTTGTTGAATGTTTCTGGGTGGTTCCAACTGTTTACCCGTCAGACCGCTAAACCAAAGGTTGGAGGCTTTAGTTTCATGCAGAGGTGCCTCTGAAGAAAGACCTGGTGATCTAATCCCACAAGGCAGCCATTGAAAACCCTATGGAGCATAGTTCTACTCTGGCACACAGGGGGTTACCATGAGGCAACTACATAAGCAAGTGATATGATTTTCTGATTACTTGCTGGATGAATCAGTGGGTACTAGAATTGGCAGACGGGCAGACTGGTAATATTTGCCAATAGTCAAGCAATGTCTATGGTCATGACTTTGGTCTTGGAGGACAGATTCTGAAGGAACAACATCACTCCCTTCCCCAGCCCCTACCTCTATCACATTCTGTATTTGTAGGATTATCTTTCACTAGGGCCTCTGCACCGGTCACTCAGGGACAAGGCCCATCCTGATGTCTATACATGAAAGATGGCATGTACAGTTGAGATCGGGATTTCAAGGTCAGCCTGAGGCAAGTGACAGGGAGCCCAACCACAGACATCTCTAGAGTGACCCCACCTGCAACTGCTAACTTTCCACATACTGTGTTCTAAGCACACAGGATGGGATGGTGTGGAAAGGGGAGCCAGGATGCTGATCTCAGACCTAGCTCTCCTGGGTCACCAGGGAAGGCACTCGAGGCCTCTGGTCCTTCTGTCGGTCAGTTGGAATTGTAATGCAAGCCTCAGCTCTGGGGAAGACTAGGAAGGTGATCCTCCAGGGATGCCAAAGTAGACTGAAAAACTATCAGAGGTGTAAACACTCCTTTTGTATTGCGTCCTCTTCCTCCTCCCTCTTTCCCTTCCTCATTCTCTCTCCAGCATGTGCACACACTCTCTCTCTGTATACAGTATGGAACCTCAATGGTCCAACAGTTAAGCCCTTGGCTACTAACCAAAACATTGGCAGTCTGAACCCACCCAGTGGTCTGTGGGAGAAAAGACCTGTTGATCCGCTCCCATAAAGATTACAGGTTAGAAAACCTGTACTTGGAGATAGCAAACATGAATGGGTAGGCTTTGGGTTTTTGACTCTATCTAAACTGGCTATACGACCTGGATCGTCAGTTTTTCCATCACTGAAATGGGGGCAGGTTAGGAAAGTTGCAGTTCTTGGAGACTCTAAATAACAGCTCCATGCAATGCAGAACAGAGCTTGACCCTTTCAATCTTTGAGGTCACAGTGTGTGGTATCTCACACCTTTCAGCTTCCCTCAGGATCGGAGACCAGCTCATTTCTTGCTTGTTCACTCTGAGGCCCAGGTGTATGGGCAGCGGATCTTAGCTCACCCCCTGAGCACCTTCTCTGGGAAGGTGCGAGCTCCCTTAGAAAGTAGCCCCCTGTGCCCTGGGGGGCTGGGCAGAGAAGGGCACTGTGAGGCTGGAGGTCCTGCTTGCATCTCAGAGGAGTGGGGATAGGCTGGAAGGGAGGCTGTGCTGCTGGACCTGGGGTTAAAAATACATAAGCAATCAAGAGCTGGCACCAGCTGAGAGAGTCTCTCAAGTGACATCCTCTGTACGCATGCTGCAGGCAGGGCTTCTTGGCTCTGACCTTAGGTCTGATCTCCCCCTCTTCTCTTGCTCAGGTGGTTCTGAATTCCACAGTACTCTAGTTCAGCTCTACGTCCGACTTCATCATACCCTTTTTTGAAGTCCAGCATAATGCCACCTCCTGAAAAAGTGGCCTGAAATATCTCCTTTACCCTCCATTTCTTATGTCATTTCTTATTGCTATTACCAGTTTATTAATGAGCATGTCCTGGCTTATAACTTCTTCCCTATTGTTGTTTTAAACAACTAAGTAAATGGTTTGGGTATGGGGTGGGGTGGGGTGGCAAGCAGGGCTTGTGGTAGGAAGAGCGGTTTCAGGAGGAGATGGATTTGGTGTCAATCCCAGCTCTGACCCTCACACATGAGTCTACAACATTGACCCAATTAATAACCCCCTTGGAGGTTGTCTTTCCTCTCCTCTAAAGTGCAGATGAAATAGATAATGTGTGGGGATTAAATGAGAGGTACTGTATGGCCTGCAATGTCTTCCCTGTTTTTCCAAAGCCTGCCCAGCTGGGTCCTTTCTCACTGAAGAGAGAACACCCACATCCTGGACATCTGTTGCTGCATTTAAGCAAGAATAGATAAGCTGACGGGTCCCTGGGGGAAACAAAGGATTGCTGTGCTTGGCTGCTAACTGAAAAGTTGGAGGTTCAAGTCCACCCAGAGGCACCTAGGAGGAAAGGTTTGGTGATCCACACTCAAGAAATCAGCCATTGAAAACCCTATGGAGCACAGTTCTTCTCTGACACATGTGGGGTCATCCTGAGTCAGAACTGACTTGATGGCAACTGTTTGTTTTTCAGATGAGCTGAGTCTACCGGGGCATCTCAGACAGCTCCTCTGTAAGTGGAAGCCCCCTCAATCAGCACTGGCTGACTTGATAAGAAAACTCAAAACCAAATCCATTGCCATAGGTTCAATTCTGACTCAGCAACCTCACAGAGCTTCCATGGCTGTAAATCTTTATAGGAGCAGATTGCCACATCTCTCTTCCGCAGAGCCGCTGGTGGTTTGGAACTGTTGACCTTTCAATTATCAGTCGACTGCTTTACCCACTGCACCACCAGAGTTATACACCAAAACACTTTATGCCTCTGTCTAGTCAAATGACGTCCCGAATGAAATGGCCATTTATCTGCAATGGGAGCAAATGGTGAGAACTACTTGGTTAGCCTAAGACTTGTTTCAACATGCACCCCTAAGACAGGTGCAGAATGTGGGTTCTGCTAAAATTGTGGGTTTGGAAAGTAAATTCTAATGCTGCCACTGCCATCTCCAGTGACACCAGCTTCTCTAGTGACAAAAGCTTGTCAAGAGTCCTTAGAGCTTTCCCCTGGTTTCTGAGTGAGAGCAGCTGCCACCCCCCTGCCCTACAGCAATATTGGGTGTCTCACAGCCAAGATAAACTTACACATGATTTCATGGACATTCTAAAAATTACTTTTCTGGAGGGCCCACAATGTGCCAGGAACTGTGCTCAAAAATGTACATAGTCACTTCTCGTTCTTAAACAACCTTGCAAAGGTAGATGTTCTATCTTCATTTTACAAATACAGACTACTGATCAGAGAGGTTAAGTAACTTGTCCAAAGTCACACAGATATTAAGTGGCTAAATTTCATCTGGGACCCAGGTCTTCTGGGTACAAACCTCATGAGCTCCTCCCCCAACACAGCAGTCCCTCTACATTCATGAGTGTTCCTCAGACTTGCTACTATTTGGTCAACATCTTGTAATCAAGAGGAAATATGGAATATTAGATTCAGAGTTTTGGGGTTAGCAGAGGGTAAAATGCATCCTTAACTAGTTCACCAAATCCCTGGATGGTGTGATGGCAATCTGCTTGACCGATAATCAAAAGGTTGGAGGTTCAAGTCCACTCGGAAGTGCCTTGGAAGAAAGGCCTAGTAATCTGCTTCCAAAAAACAAACCACTGGAAACCTATGGATGCAGTTCTACTCTGACCACGTGACACTGCCACAAATCAGAGTCAACTGGATGGTTGCTGGTTCTGGCCAACTAGTTCACAAGACAACCAAAAAAAACCAAAAAACCAAACCCAGTTCATAAGAGAGGTAAAGCTAATAACATCCATTCCAGCTTTGCTGGGTCTACAGAGCATCTGGGATGTGGGTAGAAGTGGGGGGATTTTGACAACAATTAATGTAGGGCCAGTCTGGAGGAGGCAGGCTCCCAAGTTCTAACTCACTCTCACAACTTTCATTGGTAGAGAAGGATCTGTGGTGCGGGGGGTAGGTCCAAGTCTTGGTTTCCTCTGTGCAGCCTGACCTGGCTGTACCACTCCAGCACACCACAAAAGATGGCCCTAGACAAATGCAGCTCTAGACAGTAGGACTGCTGACCCTACCCATAGCCATTACGTTCATCCCAACTCATAGTGACCTTCTAAGACAAATCAGAATTGTCCCATAGGGTTTCCAAGGAGAGCCCAATGGATTTGAACTAACGACCTTTTGGTCAACAGCCAAACAACTAACCATTAGGCCACTAGGGTTCCTAGACAATCTTTGTTAATCCCTGCCAGTGATTTTCAGGGTGGATGTTTTCAAAAAACTCTAATCAAACCAAACTGGGCCATGTGTGTTGTTAATCAGGCCACATGTCAAACAGTGTCTGCAAAGGCATGACATCATTTGCTCAAGGGTACCTGGATTCCTATTAGCCACCTTCCTAGGACAGTCAGCAGCGTCCTCTTTAGCTGGATCTTCTGACTTCTAATGTCTTGCCATGGATGTGAGGATCCTCACCCTTGGCAGCTAGGATATTAGGCCAACTCCTCGCTGCTTTCTGTGCTACTGATTACAGAAGGGCAGGGAGAGGCAAATCAAGAGAAGGATGCCTTTTCTGAACTGCAGCTTTGGGAATAAGCCCAAGAGCCATATCTCCCAGTACCAACACGTGACCAACCTCACAATTCTGACCAGGGGCCTGGAGGATGCCTGTTCCGACAATAGAAGCAAAAGTTGGCCTTGGTTTGCCGAAGGCCTCTGTGGGCTTGTAGGCAAAGGTCCTGACTGTGGAGATGGCTGGTGGGCATCACCTTCCAGAACAGACTGTAGCTAAGGGCATTTAGTGCAGAAAATACTTTTAAGAGATGACATTAGTTTCTCCCTTCTCCAGTCCCTCTGCCTTGAGTTTACGTCTTCATCCAGTGACACACGTCCCTGCTAGAGATACATGTTTACTTTGCATCTGTTGCTACAAGAGCTGTGCTGTTCATTCGCTCTCCGGGGTCCACTTTGAACCCATGCTCTACGCAATTTTCTGAAATGGCCTCTCCTCAAGTTTCCTGAGAGACAACATGGTATGGTAGAAAATGAGCGTCTCAGGCACACAATCTGAATTCATACTTTGGACCCATAACTTGCTATCTGGGTGGCCTTGGGCAAGTGCCTTGGCATCTGTGGCCAAAATGCCCATAGGTGAGGTCTCTGGAAACTGCTATTTGGAAGATTCAGGAGGAGGAAAGGGAATAATGACTCCCTAAGGCAGATTGCTCTAAATTTCCTCTTGTTCTTTCCAAATCAACTAACAAGTCTCAGCATTCTCCAGAGGTGGGATGGCAGCGGAGGTGGGAGGAAGAGAGCTGGTGTCACACTGGAATTTGAACGAGCTAGCAGTGCTGGGCTTCGGTCAGAAAGGATGGTGATAGTGAGAACAAGCTTGGCGGAACTTCATAACACAACAGTAAAATGTTCTTGGAATAAAATCCAGCTGCTCCCCATGGCCTACAAGGCCCTACATGATCTCCTCCTGCTCAGCCCATGTCTCAGACCTCTGTTTTCCATTCTCGACTCCAGCCACATTCTAGCTGCTCCTTGAACACACACTTGCTTCCTCCTTAGAGCTTTTGTATTTGCTCTTCCGTCTCTTGGAACATACTTCTGGATCTTTCCCTCACCGGCTGCTTCCCATTCTTCCAGCCTCAGCTCACACGTGACTTCCCTGACTGCCTTGTTCTCTCACCCCTACCCGACTCACTCCCTATCACATCACTGTCACGGTTTATATATACCATTATCATTATTTGAAATTATTGTCCTCTCCTCTTTGTTCACCTGTTTATTATCCACTTCTTGAATATAAATACGCTCCACAAGGGCAGGGGCTTTTGTCGGTCTTGCTTACTGCTGTATTCTGAGTGTCTAGAACACTGCCTGGCACATAGTAGATGTCAACAAGTATTTACTGAATGAATAAATGATTAGCTCTCAATAAACAGACAATGTCTCTTACGACTAAGTCTGGGAATGAAATGAGTGGTGAGTTTCAGATTGATCATAAGTCTTGAATGTCACCTGATCTCAAATCCTTCCTGCTTTCTCAGCCCTAGAAGCACCAGAAGCCCCAGGGCAAAGGGTAACATAAGCAGGGCTGCCAAGAACAGCCACGAGCATCCACATGGAGGCACCCGGCTTGGTCCATAAAAGATCCTTTGAATGGAGTTTGAGTCTCTTCTTGTGGGACAGGATGGATCTGGGGACCACCAAACAGTAATGGGTATTTCCAGACACAGCGTCCAGGGACAAAATGGAACTCGGAGCCATGCTGTCAGCCTGGTGAAACCATATTTCCAAAGAGCTGGGATTGAGTCAGGATTCCCTGGGTGGCACCAATGGTTAACTACTTCACTGTTAACGAAAATTTTGCAGGTCAAACCCACTAAAGGTGCCCTGGAAGAAAGCCCTCGCAATTTGCTTCCAAAAGTCACAGCCACTGAAAACCTGTGGGGCACAGTTCTATTCTGCAATATGTGGGGTTGCCATCAGTTATAATAGAATGGTTTTGGGGGGAGGCTTGAGTCTGAATCTAGGCCCAGTAAAGAAGTTCTGTTCTAAGAGAAACTTTCTAAGGGTGGAATGCCTGGAACATCTTTCTCCCCCTCTCAGCTTACCCTTGGACAACGGCAGGCACCTTGATGGATGGATTCAGTTCAATCCCATCAGCCCTCATCCAACCTTCCCACTATTTCTCTCCTTCCTTCCTACTCTCCGTGGCAAATTCCCAGGAAAATCCACGTCATGTGAAGAGACACGTGGATCCGCGGCTCCTGATTCACTTACACAGGGAAACTCAGCTTTGCCCTGTTCTCTCTGTGGAAAAAAACTCTTGTACTGAGTACTTGCACCTTCCTGTTCTCAGCCTTCCATCCCAGCCCAGGAACCTGGAAGTTTTTTCTGCATTAATTTCAGACTTTGTGTAAATATGAGACCTAGGATTTGGGAAAGCAGGGTTCTCGGGCCGGGAGCCGAGCTCCCTCTGCTTGGCACTGAGTGTCAGCCTGGCAGGACAGTGAGCAACTTCCCACAGGAGTCTGGGGAGGGCCTGTGGATGCAGCCTGACACCTTGGTGGCCTCCTGGGTAGGAGTGAAGTCCAGGTTTCAGAAATGATCTCCGGGAAAGGTTTCTGGAAGCCAAGGGTCCTTGTGGAAAGGCCAGCTTGCCCGAAAGAGTTGGCAGGAGTCTGGGTAGTAGCTGAAATTCCTGGGCACAGCACAGGGCTGGTGCCTGGGATGTTAACAGGATGTGTGTTATAATGTCTAAAGACAAACAAACAACAAGTGGCAACTGACCTAATGCTTAAAACTTCTGGGGCAGAGGCTCAAGTTGGTGGAGTTCAGCCCTGGGATCCAGTCAAATGTGAGGAAAGAGATGGGCTGTTTGCAATCAAATTTCATTCTTTGGACCCTAGTTCGTACCCAGGCCTCCAGGACTGGAAGGACCTCACGGAACAGAATCGCTTAGCCCCTTTTGTTATGCTTCTGCCTGGGAGCAGACCTGTGGATGGGATCCTGGACAGCACTACCCATTCCCAGGGGATTTTACATCTAACCTCAAGGAATTCCCAGAGCAGCCCTTCCCCTCCTTATAAGGTTAAAATATCCTCTTCAGGATGGCCCAGTGCTGGTCACCTGGTCATCGGAACACACCTCTTCATCATGTGGCACTGCTTTCGCTTCTTGAGAGGAGAGTGTGAAGAAGCGAATTGGGCCCCCCACCAAATACATGTTGACATCCTAACCCCTATACCTGTAAATATGACCCCGTTTGGAAATTGGAGGTTTTTGTTATGTTAATAAGGCCATCCGACTCCATGGCACTTGGCTTGTAATGAGGCCATACTAGTGTAGGGTGGATTCTAAATCTAATCACTTCTGAATTATAAAAAGAGCAGACTAGATGAAGACACACGCACGTGCATGCACACACGCGCACGTACAGGGCAAGACGGCTGCACAAGGACAGATCGGCTAGTACAAGCTGAAAGAGACGAGCAAGGAGCTCTTCTTAGGACTACACTTTGAATTTGAACGTCCAGCCTCTTGAACTGTAATTCTGTAACGTACTTCTACGCTTTAAAGGCACGCTTGTGGTATTTTTTGTTAGGCTAATGCAACCCATTGCTGATGGGTTGATTCTCATTCAGTAACCCTACAGGACAGAGCAGACCTGCCCGTAGAGTTTCCAACAAGCCTGCAATTTGTACAGAAGCAGACTGCCCCAGCTTTCTCCCGCAGAGCAGCTGGTGGGTTTGAACCACTGACCTTTCAGTTGGCAGCTTAGCATTCATTTAACCACTGTGACAGCAGGGCTCCTTTTCTGTTACAGCAGCACTGTACCACAAACCTACTGCCGATGAGATGATTCCAGCTCACAGCGACCCTATAGGAGGAAATAGAACTGCCCCATAGTTTCCAAGGAGCACCTGGCGGATTCAGTCTGCTGACCTCACAGTTAGCAGACAGAGCACTTAACCATGACATCACCAGGGTTTCCTAGGTAATTAAAACTGGGGTTGGGGAGGGTTATGCTCTGAAGGAGGCAGAGTATTCCTCGGGGGCCCTCTTGTGGCAGGAATAATTGCCTTCCATCCAGAAGAGTTCCTAGCACTTTCTGGCTTCTCGCCCTCCCTTCTTCCTTTCCTCTGTCAGACACCCACCATCTCCAGTAGATGCCAAGGGAACTCCAAGGATGGGCCAGCTGTGACTGCGCCCCCAGAAGCTCACTGTGTGGGACGGGAGAGGGGATGTGTGAAGGAACCCTACACTACAAGAGGGAAAGCCTCTCAGCGAGAGGCAAAGAGGGAGAGTGCTCCAAGAGATGAGAGGGTAGAGAAGTGACTTATGTACAGAAGAGGTGGCATTTGTGTGGAGCCTTGACAGACAGGGACAATATGGACGTGCAGAGGTAGAGAGCAGACAGTAGTGGTTCAGTGGTTGCCTTCCACACCCAGGTTCCGTTCCTGGCCAGTGCACCATCTATCAGTGGAGGCTTGAAAGTTGCTATGATACTGAACAGGTTTCGGCGGAGCTTCCAGAACTAGAATAGGAAGGCCTGGGGATCAACTTTGGAAAATCAGTCAGTGAAAACCCTGTGGTGCACAACAGTACTAGCCACAACCGATCACAGGAATGCACAGGACTGGGCAGTGCTAAGGTCAGTTGTGCGTGGGGTCACCTAAATGACAGCTAGCAACACAACAGAGACGCCAACTCCATTGCCACTGAGTCGACAGAGACTCATAGCAACCATAAAAGACAGCGTAGAACACCCTATAGGATTTCCAGGGAGTGGCTGGTAGATTTGAACCGTTTACTTTTGGGTTAGCATCCAAACTCTTAACCACTATGCCACAGGGCTCCTCAACAGAGATAGGAAAAGGATATTTTAAGAGACAGGGACAGCACAAACAAAGGCATGGAGCAAAGAACAGAAGTAAGCAAACTGCTTGCTGTTGAGTCATTCCAACTCACGGTGACCATGTATTACAGAGCAGAACTGCAGCATAGGGCTTTCTAGGCTATAATCTTAAAGAAGATCACCAGGACTTTCTTCTGTGTCTCTGCTTGGTGAGTTCCTATCATCAGCCTTTAGTTTAGTAGCTAATTGCAAACCAGTTGTGCCACCTAGATTCAAGTCTGGATGCAGCGACCCAGATCCAAGTAACCCTGGTGCCACTGAGACGATTCCGACTCATAGTGACCCTACAGGACAGAGTAAAACTGCCCCATAGGGTTTCCAAGGAGCAGCTGGTGGATTCAAACTGCTGATGTTTTGTTTAGCATCTGACCACTAAACTGCTCTGCCACCAGGACCCCACAATCCAAGTAAAGAAGATCAAATAAAGCCAGAAACAAAGCAGGATCAGGTGCTAAGGAGCCTTTGTGACCGGGCTAAGGAGTTGGCTTCATTCAGCAGGTGGTGGGTACTTCTCAGGTCACTGGACAGAATGAGGACCTGATCCCAGCCGCGTGTTAGGGGAAACTGGCAGCTTCTGCCATCACTGCCTAGTGAAATGTGGCCCATCGTTGGTGGAAGGTTCCTTTGGTGCTCCATTGTGACCAAGTTCACCCTCTTCTATTGCCTGTAGTGTCTGCCTGCCTCTGCAACGAGGCCGCACCACTTGGTGTGTACTGGCTCTCGTTCACCTTTGGGTCTGCATTTACCTGTGACCTATCGCGACTCTCAACAACTTCCTCTAATAATTCTATGTAGTGAGAGATAGTGCTCTGCAGATTTTGAACAAAGCTTCGTCTCCGTCAACGCCCGCAACAGTCCTGGGAAGAGGTACTATGATTAGCCTTATCTTAGACCTGAGGGGACAGAGGCTCAGATAATCCCAGCTCCCAGAGCCTGTGAATGGTAACGTCAGCACACGAACCCAGCAGTGGTGCTCTTAACCAGTACCCTGCTTCCCGCTGTGTGCGAAGAATGGTGTTAGGCGTGAAGGATGGTGTCCTGCAGGGGTTTGTCCTAGTCATCCCACGGCCTTTGTCAACCTGTGGCTCCAGTTTTAAACCATGGGTTCCATGAACAGACCTAAATGAGAGCCTGCTCCACAGAGGGGTCTCACTTTCCAAGTTTTAGCTCAGCTTCAAAGGACCAAGGCACCTCGGGGCTGTGTCTTAAGGCTTCAAACCCCTTAAGAGGCAGAGGCTTTGCTCTCTTAGCCCCTCCAGACCCCCAGCTTGTCGCAGAACAGCCAGAGAAGAGCTGCGAACTTTGAGCTGATGTTAATCCCTTCTGCTTCCTCCTGTCCAGCTGTCTCTGGCATGTCCTCAGTTCTCTGCCAGCCTTTCTTGGCTGTGTTATGGTCCCCTGCTAGGCTGTCAGGATTATGGTTCCTAATAACAGCCTCCTAATGGGACACTGGGACAGCTGTCTACACTTCTAGGAACTGCCACTGGTCATCTCCCAGCTCCCCCCAGTCAATGTCTCTTCAGTGATGCCATCCTCAAAACTCAGCTGTCTGTTACCTATTACCATGTCTTTTCCTTTCCTTTTGAGGAGGAAAGTCAGCATCTCTATCCGACATATCAGGTGCCTGCGTTGCTCAAATGGTTTGTGCTTGACTGTTAACCAAAATGTTAGTGGTATAAACCCACCCAGCAGTGCTGTGGAAGAAGGGCCTGGCAATTTGCTTCTGTAAAGATCACAGCCAAGGAAACTCCATGAAGTTTTTAGTTCTACCCGTAATGCATGGAATTTCCATGAGTTGGAATTAATTCATCGGCAACAGGCTTGGTTTTGGGGGTTTTTATCCAATATAGTATCCAGAGGTCTGATCTTTATATGCTGTTTCAGTTGAACAGGTTTCATTCTTTTTTCTCACATGCATTCTATATCCACAGAAGCCTTCCCATTTTCCAAAGGACCCTCTCATGTACCACACTGCCTTCAGCATCCTGGGACATCTCAGATATTCCACAGATAAGCTGTGACTTCATGGCATTGGTTTCTAAGGTCCCATGTAAGATCAAAGCCTGCAGGGTCAAATTTCCCTGGGCAAACTCCTTGGAAGGCGCCACGTTGGAGAGCAACACACTGTCTCCCAACGAGTCTAATACATCAAGTCTGCCATTCATGGCTGGGTCATGGATTGAGTTGTGTTCCCCAAAACTATGTGTAGCCATGTCGCTGAGCCATGATTCCCAATATTTTATGATTATCCTCCACTGTGTGATTTTTCTATGCTGTATGTTAAAGGATTAGGGTGGGGCTGTAAATCCCTTCATAGGATCATCACCCTGTTTCACTGTAAAGGGGGTTTCCCTGGAGTATGGTTTGCACTACCCTTTATCCTTTCATCTTACAAGAGATGAAAGGGAAGCAAGCAGAGAATGGGGAACCTCACACCATCAAGAAAGCAACACTGGGAGAAGAGCGCGTCCTTCAGACCTGAGCACCAAGATGCTCCCCAGACAAAGACTGATGCAATACTGGGCTTTCCTCTGGAGGCGACAAGGAGGAAAGCCTTCCCCTGGACCAGACATCCTGAATTTGGACTTGTAGCCTACTGGACTGTGTAAGAATAAACTTTCCTTTGTTAAAGCCATCCACTCTGCGGTATTTCTGTTAGAGTAGCCCTAGCTGACTAAGACAACCAGAAACGTGCTTCGTGCTGCGTCATACGCACCCTGTGAGAGGCACAGGGGAAATGAGGCTCACTCAGGGAGCAACAAATACCCAGTGTCCTGACTGGTCTGGCTCAGCAGGGCACAGACTCATGAGGCAGAATGCTGCAAAGTTTCCATGTAATCATTAGCTCTCTGTTTCAGCGACACTCCACTGCCCTGTGCTTTCGCCTCAAGCTCATTTGAAGGGGGTGGGAGCTTCCTGATGGGAAAACTCAACTACATAGTGGAAGGCGGTTCTGGGGCAAGGACCTGGATTCTTTGCAACATACTAACAAGTAGTTTTTACTGCAGATGCCTTTTTCTCCCACTAAGACTGTGGGATCTATGAAGGCAGGGAAAACATCTTATTTCTCTTTTTTGGTATCTTTACTCTGTCCAAAAAAAAAAACCCAAACCAAACCTATTGCCACTGAGTTGATTCTGACTCACGGTGACCCTACAGACAGTAGAACTGCCCCACAGGGTTTCCAAGGAGCATTTGATAGGTCTGAACTGCTGAGCTTTTGTTGAACAAACATAGCTCTTCAGCACTACACCATCAGGATTTCTGGGGAGTCCCTGGGTGGTGCAAATATTTAAGTACGAGACTACAAACCAAAAGATTGGGGGTTCCAACCTACCCAGAGGCACCGTGGAAGAACAACCTGGTGGTCTACTTCCAAAAGATCAGCTACTGAAAACCCTATGGAGCACAGTTCTACTTTTACACACATGGGGTTGCATGAATTGGAGTTGAATCAATGGCAGCTTTTTAAAAATTTCTATTTTTCCATGTCCAGTAGAGAGCCTGGTGTCATGGATCGATTTGTGTCCCACCAAAAATATGTGTAGCCATGTGGCTGGGCCATGATTTCCAGTATCTTGTGACTGTCCTCCATTTGTGGTTTTCCTATGCTGCATGTTAAAGGATTAGGGTGGGACTGTAAATCCCTTTATATGATCACCTCCCTACTCCACTGTAAAGGGAGTTTCCCTGGAGTATGGCTTGCTCCACCCTTAATCCTTTCAGCCTGCAAGAGATAAAAGGAAAGAGAAGCAAGCAGAGAATTGGGAACCTCACACCATCAAGCAAGCAGCACCGGGAGAAGAGCATGTCCTCCAGACCTGAGGTTCCTGTGCCAAGACGCTCCCTGGACAAAGACTGATGCAATATGAGACTTTCCTCCAGAGCTGACAAGGGGGAAAGCCTTGCCCTGGAGTGGATACCCTGAATATGGACTTACAGCCTACCAGACTATGTAAGAATAAACCTTTCTTTGTTAAAGCCATCCACTCTGTGGTATTTCTGTTAGAGCAGCCCTAGCTGACTAAAACACCTGGCATATAGACTATCTGAGTCATGGAAAACTACTGACTACAGAAAGCAAGTTAAAAAAAAAAGGCTAGTTATAAAGTAATATATAGAATACAACTCCATTTCATTTTTGCGTATACTTAGTCACGGACAAAAGACCACAAAGATATCTAGAAATCTAAATCTGATGAGCCTTGGGTGGAAAGTTTATAGCATTTTTCCCCATTTTGAGTGTTTAGATATCTTAAACTTTTTATGATGTCTTTTATAGATCGAAGTTTTTATAAATAAACAAAATTTCAGACATGTTTAAAACTAAATAAATAAATAGAAAGAACCTACATTCACAAGATCACAGGAGAAAATGAACTTCAGCCCAGTGCGTCACTCAAAGTACTAGAGTTTGGGTGTCAAAGCCAGCTAACTCCCCAGTGATGTAAGGTGGCAGACAGTTAGTGACAGGAGGTGACAGACAAAGGAGTGTTTTCACTGGGGTAGGGAGGAGAGAGCAAGCTCTCCCTGTACTGACACTCTTGGGAATCTGCTGGAAAACAGAATCCCTTTCTGTTGAAATTTGTGTTCAATGGACTCTGAGCCCACGCTCCTTGCAGCTTGCATCTCCATTCTGCAGGTGGCCCTGAGCCTGAGCCACAAGCATGGTGTACAGGAAACAAACAGGGCTGTACATGCATGGAATAGCCAAGCAGCCATGAGTGTTGAAATGACCAGAGTTCTGAGTTCAAGTCCCATGTTTCCATTCACCAGCTAAGCACTGCTTTCATCATCTATGTTGTAAGCTGCTATAGAGTCGAACCCTGACTGTCAGCAACTCCATGCACAGTGGAAGTAAACGCTCCCCTCATGACTGGTTACAGATCAAACCATTGTGATCCACACGGTTTTCACAGGCTGATTTTAGAAAGTACATCACCATGCCTTTCTTCCTAGTCTGTCTTAAGTCTGGAAGCCCCACTGAAACCTGTTCAGCATCATAGCAACACACAAGTCTCCACAGGTGATGGTATGCATGAAGTGCTCTGGCTGGGAACCAAACATAAGTGTCTTTCACAGAAGGTGAGAATTCTACCTCTGAACTACTACTGCCTGCATTTCGTCATCTATAAAATGGGTATAATTAGGGCTTTCTACTATTTCAAGGTGACGTGCATGTATATGGGGAACCCAGAGGAGCACCTCAGCTCACGTGAGGACACGTACATCCCTTCTACACAACTTGTCCATTCTCTAATTAATATAAAAGCTCTGCCCTGGGAGAGAACATATGTCTTATTTTATCTGTTTCCTTTGATAGAACTTCCTCTAAACTTCTTGGGAAAGCACAGGCCTAAAACATAGTAACAAGTCAATAAAAGCTAATGTTTTATCACAACACAACTGAAAATAAAAACAAAATTCTCAAAAAGGCAAGTTCATATTCTCACTGGAAACCCTGGTGGTGTAGTGGTTAAGTGCTGTGACTGCTAACCAAAAGTTCAGCAGTTCAAATCCGCCAGGTGCTCCTTAGAAACTCTATGGGGCAGTTTATGTATCTGTTCTATAGGGTCGCTGTGAGTTGGAATCAACTCAACGGCAATGGTATATTCTCACTTGGTTTTCAGCCTTGGGGTGATTTAGCTTTCTTTAGAAAGTATTTCTTATATCTAAACGGCTCCTTTTGCCTTTCTTTTCTCTGTGGATACGAATACGAAATGTTTTATATCTCAAGATTGTTCCCGGTGGATCTTTCTAGATCTTTCTCATCTGCAGTCTACTTTGAAATCCATCTGTGTGACTTTCTTGCTCTTGCTCCCTGACCCTTCATGCTATCAGCAGGCTTCTCTACATCCCTTTTGTACCAACCGACAGAGTGTGAGCTCTGTATTTCTAGGGATCCAGTAAAAGGGAGAAGTGTATCCCAGATTCTGCCTTTTATTAAGAAAAAATGCAGAATGGAAATCTTGTTGCCTGTTTGGACTCACTGCATACTATAGACTGAATTATGACCTCCCAAAATAACCTTTTGGAAGTCCTGGTTGCATAGTGGTTAAGTGCAAGGTCAGCTAACCAACAGATCAGCAGTTTGAATTCAACAGACTCTCCTTGGAAAATCTATGGGGCAGTTCCACTCTGTCTCTAGGGTCACTATGAGTTGAAATCGACTCGATGGCAGCAGGTAAAATAACTTGTGGATGCAATGCTATTTGGGAACAGGGATTTCTTGGCTGTGTTAATGAGGCCATAGCAGTACTTTTGAGATATAAAAAGGGCCGATCAGGCACAGAAGCAAGGAAGCAGAGGTGAGAAAAGACGGATGCCGCTCCACCTGAAGGTCACCTGGGAGAGGAGGAAAAGAAGCTAAAAAGAGACAAGTGCCTTCCCCTAGAGATAACACAGAGAGAAAGTCTTCCCTTAGAGCCCAAGTCCACTGCCAACGAGTTGATTCTGACTCATAGTGACCCTATAGGACACAGTAGAACTGCCCATAGTTTCCATGCAGTGGCTGGTAGACTGAAACTGCTTACTTTTTGGTTAGCAGCTGTAGCACTTAACCACTATGCCACCAGAGTTTCCTCCCCTAGAGCACGCATCCTGAATTCTCACTTCTAGCCTCCCAAGCTGTGAGAAAATAAATATCTGTTTATCAAAGTCACCCACTTGTGGCACTAAGAAACAAAGAAAATGCATCTTTTCTTTTAGCGCCCAAACAGGACAAGAAAGACCAAAGTTTCAGCAGAGGCTGAACTCAATCTGCTCAGCTGCTTGAATTTGCTCAGAACCTTCAAAGGTTCTTCGGAGACACTGAGACATCCTATTTATGCAATCCCAAGACAGCAGAGGACTGGGGTACAGGAGGGAGTACATGATATAGCCAGAGGCAGCTCCCAGCCCTGCAACTCCCCTGCCTTCCAAGCGTCCTCCTGAGATCACACCCATTCTGGACAGCAGTTAAAAGACCCAAGGAGAAAGTCTTACTGTTCCATCCTCTGTCATACAACATTTGCAGCTCCATCCCCAGAGAATGGCTGGAAGAATGGGGTGCAATCAGGGCTGGCATGTAAAGCTGCAATGGTTACATTCTGCACAACTCCTTACTGTTGACATAGACCTCAATGTGGAGGATGCTCCCTGGCTCCCTGGAGTTAGCCATGTGGAGCTATGAGTACAGCAGGGCCTGCTGCAGCTGCTGGGCTGATCAGGAGCCAGATGTGGCTCCCTTTACCTGCCCTGACCCCCAGCTAGCTTAAGGTAGCAGAGAACATATGGCTCTTGTTACATTCCTGAAGTCCCTTCCAGTTCCCAGATTGGATGACTATCTTATGATTGGAACAGCTGCTGAGAAGCTTCAGTCTGGGCACCAGGAGGTTGTCAAAGCTAAGACAAGATCATTCAAGCCATCTCTACAAAATGTTAAGTTCTGAAAGGTCAGCATTGGGTCCAGAGATGTTCACGATTCTCAGCAGCTTGCAGAGGGAGAGCTCTTGCTTTCTGCTGGGTACTATGGTTTAGCTACATTCTCTCATTTTAAACACAACCCCTCCGCTGTCACTCTTCCTAACAAACCTACTAGGTGAAAGTCACTATATCCAATTTATAGATAAGGAAACTCAGACAGAGCAAGATTAGTTAGCCCAGTTGAGGTCACATCGCCTGCGAAGTAGCCAAACTATAGAACTGTGGAACTCTTCCATCGGACTCTACCATGGAAGACTGTGGCCTAATGGATCTTTGTATGAGTTTTAGTGATAGATGGGAAATGCTGGTGGTGCAGTGGTTATGAACCATTGTGGCTAACCGAAAGGTCAGCAGTTTGAATCCAGAAGGTGCTCCTTGGAAACCTTATGAGGCAGCTCTACTCTGTCCTGTAGGGTCACTGTGAGTCGCAATCGACTTGACGGCAATGGATGTTTTCATCTTGTTTACAGTGCTAGACGCTTTCAGAAAGGGCTGGGAATAAAACTCCAGGTAAGAATGTGTTAGATTCTCAGTCCCTTCTGAAGAAAGACTAAACTGAACTGGGGGTTCAGGGGAGGCCCACAGGGGATGGAGCCTGGGAGGACAGCTAAAGATGAGGAGTGAAGCCAAGCAAGGGAGAAGGGCTGCCCACTGAGTCTGCAACACCATGACAACTCAGCTCTGTGAGGCCAGGGAAACCACATATCCTGTTCTCCCCCACAGCCCTGTGCCTGGACTGCTGCCTGCCATGCCATGGGGTGTGAAAACTGAAAGACAAAGGAAATGAAATGAAAGACGGCTCATGCCACATGTTGGGTAGCCCGGTGACAGAACCTAAAAACGGAAAAGCAGCTGTTCCCTCGAAATGGTTGAGTCATAGTGAAGTACTAAAGTAAGCAGGGAAGGGGGGCACAGGGGGAAGGGCTGTGTCTCTCCCCTAAGCCAGGCTGGCCTAGTGGCTGTTCTGACTGCACAGTGGCCATTCTGTGCCATGGCCTGAGTGATACGGGGTTCCAAGTGGCCAGGGACAGATGGAGACTGTTCCTCAACAGCTGCTCAGTTTAACAGACAGAACACAGGGAGTTCAGAAATTGAGTTTTCATTCCATCTCTGCCACCACCCGGTAACATGACCCTGGAAGGACAAGTTTTTTTTTTTTTTTTTCTGGTCCTAGTTTTCTTGTCTACGCTAGGAGCAAAGTATACAAACCAGCATATTAGTGGTTTTCAGTTATTATTCTTTTTCTTTTAAGATACAAAACCTTTACTTAAACAAAATCTTACTTAGAAGCCCAACACTAAAAAACAGAAAGTTGGAGCTGCTCTGATAGAGT
This sequence comes from Heterohyrax brucei, assembly GCA_028571685.1. Taxonomy (NCBI): domain Eukaryota; kingdom Metazoa; phylum Chordata; class Mammalia; order Hyracoidea; family Procaviidae; genus Heterohyrax; species Heterohyrax brucei. The sequence goes on along the minus strand of CM053148.1, from coordinate 42,634,851 downwards.
TTGATATGAAGAGCCCCAAACCTCTGATCTGCCCCTGCTTGGCCCACCTTTGTGGCCCTTGCAGGGATTTGTCCTCAGTTTCCGACACCTCTTCCCAAACTCCCCCAAGTGTGGTTTGAAAAGTTCTAGACTATAGTCATTTGTCTGGTTGGTAAACTTACTGAGCACCTACTGTGTATCAGACATTACCTGGGTTCTGGGGACACAGGAGGACCAAGATAGAGTCCCTATTTCGTGAAACTGTTGCTTTTGGTGCAGTCAGGAAAGAGTCCGATAAACAAGGAAATCAACAGTCCAACCAACCATCCATCCATCCAACCAACCAACCATCTATCTGTTCAACCAGTCAGCCAACCAACTGACTAACTGATCATCTGATCAGCTGACCGATGGACCAACCATCTAACTAGCCAGATACTTTTAGATAGCAGTAATCTATGAAGAAAATATAACAAGAGGATATGATAGAGAGTGGAGCCAGAGGAGCGGTGGAGATGTTTGTCTTCTTTAAACTGGGTAGTCAAAAAAGGCCTCACGGAGGAGGTGTTATTTAAGTCTGAAAGATCAGAATAAGCGAGCCATGGAAAGCCACTGGAAAGAGTATCCAGGCAGAGGAACAGTTAAGGCAAAGGCCCTGAGGTGGGTGTAAAGTGGAAGCATTCACTGAATAGAAGAGCCCAGTGGCTGGTAGGTGACGGGAAGGTGAATGGCAAGAGGAGAGGAAGTACCTGGGGAACTGTGGCCAAGGAAGGGGTTTGAGCTTTGTTCTAGCTGTAATAGGACCATGTCTAAGGTCTTCTAAGAACCTCAGCACTTCCTAGAGAGCTGTGAGGAGATACACAGATAACCTTGAGTCCTTGGCACATCTAACAGACTATCACTCCATAAAATACCTGTAGTAACTAAGAAGGAGAAACCCTGGTAGCATAGTGGTTAAGGATGGTCTAGAATTAGTTACCATTTTCCAATCACTGAAACTTGCCAGAGTCTCATTTGGTATCATGCCAGAAGAGTCTTATTGATTCCACTGTGTGTGAACCCCAGGAGCCCTGGCCTCACTGAGCTCCCAGTGAGAAGGATAGATGAAGGGCTTGGTGAGGCAAAGATGCTATAAGGAGGCTGAGGCTCTGATCAAGTGCTAGAAACTTCTTTGGCTAACAAAGCCATCCCGATGCCCAGACTGACCCTGCACAGTATGGGTGTGAAGACCACTTAAGAATTCAGGTCCCCAGACACCAGGGACAGACCATTTTCTGCTAAGCCATTAAAATAGAAAACTACAGCAAAAGCCACTGGGATTGGGTTTCGAAGTACATAGGGTCCCAGAATGAGGCTGCTTTAAGGGGAATTGATGGCCTAGGTGAGGGATGGGCTTAGAGTGGTGTGAAGTCCATGGCTAGGGTGGTAAGAGGCTCTGGGGAGCAGAGACCAGCCCTCAGACAGGACCCCCACAGGCTGTCCAGAGTCTGCCACTTACCTTTTGAGGTGCTATTTATAAAGACTAGTGTCTCCTGGGTTTTGCACAACAAAGAAGAACGGTATGATGATTAGGGTCATGGTTCAAATATAGGGAGAAAAGAGCAGCCAGGGCTTGAAGACAGTACATGTCCAGATGAGGTTGAGTAGTCAGGCCTGGGATCATCACTCTCTACAAACCACACTGCCTCCTTCATCTCTCTCTCCTGTGTCTGTTAAATCCGGGAGAAAAAGGAACTAAAATGAATATCAAGCATGGACAGCTTTGAGAAGCAAATGGCCACTTAGCAGAAAGTCACAGGGTGAGGGCACAGGGAATGGCAGGCCCAGCCTTGTCCTGAGGGTATGGAATGGTCTGCAGGGTCACTGGCTGTTTTGGAGTTTTAGGATTTTAAGTTCCACCACAGGGGGTCTCCATCTCCTGAGGTTGCCTCCTTTCAACTGCTTGACTAGCCCCTGACTGAATGCCCAGATTGGCATCTCTACAGGTTTAGATAGGGTTACTGTGAGTTGGAATTGACTCAACAGCAGTGGGTTTAGTTACAGGCTTAGAGGGAGCCGTGGTGGCACAGTGGTTAAGAGCTTGCCTGCTAAGCCAACGGTAGGCTGTTCCAACCCACCAGCAGCTCCTTGGAAACTATAGGGCAGCTCTACTCTGTCCTGCAGGGTTGTTATGAGTTGAATTTGACTCATAGACCTCACACTGCTATAGGAAAAAAAGACCTTGTGATCTAATTAACTTGAGAAACTCGACTGACATTTCCAAAGTTCATCAGTACATATTGAGAAGTCCTACAGGAAAGATACCCAATTTAGCTTTGCTTAACTCAGAATTTCCCTTGGGAAAGGAACGTTTTCACACTATTTTACACTATTGACTACCAGGGGAAGGAAGGTCCTGGTGAGCCACTTTCGGAAGCCCTTCTCGGCCTCTTGGGGATAAATGTGCTGTACCCAGCTTACAGAAAAAGGAAGCAGGGCTGGGTTTCAGGCAGAAGAGAAGCAGGACACCAGGGAAGGAAGTTTTGATCTTTCCCCTTCCCTAAAGAGTGAGGGCAGAGGCTATAGGGGGATAGGTGAGACAATCCCTCCAACTCCCTCATCTCCATCAAGATACATTTCTAGAAAGAGAATTTAGAGCCAAATACAATCAGAGGAACTATTTTTGGCTTTAAACCAGGGCTTCATAAACTTGACTGCATTGAAATTATCCTGGGCGATTTTGACAAACACAGCTTCTGTTGCCCATAGTCTGACAGAAGTAGAATCTGAAGGACTGGGGTTGGGGGGACTGCTGGGGTGTTTGAGGGACACTCTTGGACTTAAACACTTGCATTTTTTTCAGAAGGTCTTCAGAAGGGTCCTCTTCCAGCTCTTTCTGGTAAAGCAATGAACATCAGCCACATCCCTGAGTCATCCTAAAATCCAGATGTTCCCTTCAGCTGTCCAGATATGCAGGTTGAAGAGGGAGGGGAGAATTCCTTGTGGGAGGGGCAGAGTGGATCTTCCGATTTGTTGGAAAAAATGCCTCCACACGTGACTCTGGGGCAGGGACAGAGAGGAAGCGGTGGGGAGCTTCTGTGTTCCACCTCACACTGGACGTTTCTCTCTTGAAGATCTTTTTTCCCCAAAGCTATCCTGGGATCATAGTACAGACCACAGAAAGAGAGAGCTGGAAGACGGCCAAAGGGTGGACAATGGTGGCTCCAGGGTCAAATCTGTCTGCAGTGGGGTCCTGCCTAGATGACAGTGCGTCTGCCATGTGGCCAGCATGTCCGCTTACGGGCTTGGATGGGATGTGTGGAGCAGTGGTTGGCTGTTCAAATCCACCAGCTGCATCTTGACAACTTTATGGGGTGGTTCAACTCTGTTTTATAGTGTCGCTATGAGTCAGGATCAACAAGACAGCAATTGTTTTGTTTCCCCCCCCCCCCTGTGGCTTGTTGTGTACTAAGAAAGAGCTGCAGAAGCCTACACTGAAGTCATAGGTCAGCCTGCTGTAGCCTGGGCCCAGTCATCTCTGGTCTCAGGGGCTTCATATCTGTGTAATAAAGGAGATGGGTATGGTGAACTATCCAAATCCCTTCCTGATTTAATGCTTTATGATTCTGTAAAGTGGGGGCCCAGGGAGGCCTGGGGATTTACTCAAAGCCACCCCTTTGGCCAGTAGACTTTGGTCAAAACCACTTGCCATCAAGCTGATTCTAATCCATGGTGTTCCCATGTGCGTCAGTGTAGAGAGTTATGCTCCACAGGGTTCCCGATGGCTGACTTTCCTGAAGTAGAACGCCAAGCCTTTCTTCTGAGGCACCTCTGCATAGACTCAGATTACCAACATTTCTGTTAGTAGAGAGCACAGTAACGGCATGACGCAGGGGCTTGGCTTTCAGGTAAGCCTTAATTGACTGTCATTTCATGTCCATACGAGAGTGTAATGGCCCCATTTCACAGACAGAAAAATGGAGATATTCAACGACATGTCTGCATTGAGTCCAGGTGCTTGATCCTGATTTGGTTCTTTTTCAGGAGCTGGACCTTTCTGAGCTCTGTGTCTGCTCACCCGCTCTCCTTCCTTCCCATTGTCGTGAGGATTGACACAGCTCAACTGCTGCATCTTCAGTGGCCTCCAGAGGGCGCTGTTGCATGGTGTTGTATCCTGACCCTAGCGCCGTCTGGGAACCAGATGCCAGCTCACTCTGCCTCACGGGGAGTGGAGGGGCGAAGTGGAGTACTGTCCATCTGGGTACTTGCTGGTACTCTCTTTGTCAGGAACTGAAAGGAATTTGTAGTGCAATAGCTCATTGGTTGATTCAGTCACTTAACTAGCCTGTCTCTGTGTGCCTAGCACTGTGTTAGGTACGGTGCAAGCTGATACCAACGGTCCCTACATCCGCTTCACAGTCACTTAATGAGGTGCCTCTGAGTCGGATCCGACTGGACGGCACTTGGCTCACCAACAGTTTCCCGGTGGATCTTGATCCGTGAGGGCAGGCCTTACTATTTCAATCATGGAGCTCGAGGTTCAGAGAGGTAAAGCAATTTCCTTATGGTCACACAGCAGGAAGTAAGTGTCCAGCTGGTCTGGCTTCAGGTTCAGTGCTCCTCTCACAGCACACACTGGGTTGGAGGGCTGGGCCTGTTTGGCCACACATTGGACTTGCCAATGAAACAAACCTTTCCTCCCTCTTTTTACTCTTCTCTGGGGGCTGTGTGAATGCCAGGAGGTGCTGATACTCCCTGCACTCCCAGCAGGAGGCATTACTGTGGCAAATGCCCCCAAACAGCAATCTTCCTTGGTTTTGTGAATGCTTCCTGTGCTTGCTGTTGCTATAATTTCCCACAACTGGACTCTTAAAGGAAACCCTGGTGGCATACCGGTTAAGTGCTGTGACTGCTAACCAGGAGGTTAGCAGTTCAAATCCACCACGCACTCTTTAGAAACTCTATGGGGCAGTTCTACTCTGGCCTCTAGAGTCACTGTGAGTTGGAATCGCCTCGATGGCATTGGGTTTGTTTTTTTGACCTTTAAAAAGAACTCTGTTGTGCAATGGTTATGGCACTGGGCTGCTAACGAGAAGGTCAGTGATTTGAATGTATCAGCCACTGTGCAGGAGAAAGATGTGGCAGTCTGCATCTGTAAAGATTTATAGCCTTGGAAACTCTACAGGACAGTTTCACTCTGTTCTACAGGGCCTCTATGAGTCAGAATCGACTTGTTGGCAGTGGGTTTTTTGGGTTTAGACTTTTAGAAGCCTCAAAGGTAATCATAACAGCTGCGATTTTACTGTAGGTCTGCTTTATGCCAGATCCATTATTTGCTTTACACAGAGCCCTGGTGGTACAGTGGTTAAGCGTTTGGCTGCTGACCAGAAGGTCAACAATTTGAATCACCAGCCACTCCTTAGAAACCCTATGGGGCAGTTCTGCTGTATCCTATAGGGTCTCTATGAGTTGGAATTGACTCGGCAGCAGCAGGTTTTATTTGCTTTGTCTTAAGTCTTCACAAACTTCATTTCACAGATGCAGAAACTGAGGCTCAAGAGGACAAGTGATTTGCCCAGGGGCACTCAGCTGGGATTTCAGTCTAGATCTGGGCCTCCAAAAAGTTTAGGTTCTTTTAACTTTTCCACCGTCACCCTGCCTCTCCTTTCTTCCTCTCCCTCATTAACTGTCCAGTCTTCACTGCCCACCAAACAAACCCTCCCTTCTTGGGCATGGCTGGGCATGGCCCAGCCTGGTGACTGACTGAGTGTTTGCAGCAGGTTTCTCCACCTCAGCAGTATCGACACTTGGGACAGAATAATTCTTTGTGGCCGTGAAGGAATGAAACGGGGGCTGTCTTGTACACTGAAGGATGTTTAGCAGCATCCTTGGCCTCAGTCCACTAGATGTTGGTAACAGTCTCTCCCTTGTTGTGACAGCCAAAAATGTCTCCAGACATTGACAAATGTTCCCTGGGTGTCAAAATCACCTCCCAGTTGAGAGCCACTTCTTTATAGAAAGGAGAGGTCACGATCAAAATGATTACAGCCCGCCTTCCCACCAGACCGTGAGACGCAGTCAGAGGGCAGACAGACTGAGTTGTTTTCTTGATTGTCACCAGCACCTAGTGCAGGGCCTGGGACATAGCAAGTGCTGCTGAATGAAGAACGAATGTAGGGAATGAATGAAGGGTCTCTGGTGAATGGTCTCAAGAGTAGGGCCTGAAGGCTTGGCTTCTGACCCTGTCCTCACTAACCTGCCTGGTGGCCTGGGGCATGTTCCTTTGCTGTCAAGGGTCCCCTTAGCATCTGATAAATGATAGTCGTCACAGACCCTGAAGGCCTCTTTTGGCACCAAATGTGGGCACCTGTAGTCTGGGGGTCACCACGTCCCCCGGGGGCTGGGGAGGGGACTGTCTCAGTGGCTGGGCATTCAAGACCTGCCCAGTCATGAGTTTCTCCTCCTCATTCTTGGTCGGGCCTCAAGTCAAATTAATTACAGAGAGACAAGCAGGTCCCTCACTCCCCCGACCCCCGAAAGACCCTACAGAGGAGAGATGGCTCCTTTTTGGGGTGTGTGTCTTATAAGGAAAAACATGCAACCTCAAAGGTAACCAAATACCCAAATCGTGATGCCCAGCATTACACACCCCAAATCCACCTATTCATGAGTTTAACAAAAAGCTTCTTTAGGATATACTGTAAGGCTATTGAGAGCCAGAGAAGCCGCCACTCACACACATACTTGCTTGCACACGCCTGGCCAGCCCACAGGGCCTGCCCTCCCAACACACACACACACACACACACACACACACACACACACACACACACACACACACACACACACACACTCTCTTACAAGGAGGCTCTGAGTTTTTAAAAGTAAACTTCACCATTTCCGTTCTTGCCCTGGATTCAACTTTTGAAAAAAGAAACCGTTTTTTAACTGTTTTCCCTACCGGTTCCCTCTTTCTCTGGTCCAGCTAGTGCCTGCACTCTCACGCCCCCTTTCTTGTGGTGCGCCCTCCCCCAGCATCCCCTCGCCCAAAGTCTCCATCTCTGGACCCCCTCTCAGAAATGGGGAGTCCCGCTGAGCCCAGTGGGGGGAGGGGCAGTCACTCCCTGGGGTAGACCCCAGTGAGATGGCCCACCTGGCTCCCTCTAACAGGGCTTCCTTAAGGAAGGATGGCAGCAGTGACATCCCCAACCTCCAATGAGGGTGGCCCAAAACATGGCCAGGGTAAGGAAGGGGAGGGACAGGGATGGCTCCTGTTGCCAAGGTGTGCTCCCCATCCCCTAGTTCCTTTTTGGAGCATAGCCTCCATCAACCTCGGCCACACACTCGATCCCTGTCCCACTTGTCAGAAGCAGGCAGGAACTTTAAGCCATGCTCCCTCAGACACTGGCTTCCCTCCCTTGAACTTCAGACCCCATTCCCAGCCCTAGCTACCTTCACTCTGAAGACACTCAACAGTCTAGTGCAGTTGTTGGTCTAATAGCAGCAGGGATGTCCCAGTGGCTGCCACCTGGAGCCACAAGGTGGAACTTTCTCAGTCTTTCACACCTTTTCGACCATAACTCACTAAGAAATATACAAATGCTAAATTTGCATATATTTGTGTATACACATATATTATATACACACACAACACTATAAAATATATAACAGAAATAAGTTTTCAGAAATAATGCTTACCATGACTACATGGGAGACACTTTGAGATTATCTAACCTTTTCAATTTCATTCAAACTCCCACCAAATTGGTTTCACTACACGCAGCTGGATAAATCCTGTGCTCAGTGTGTGTGGGAGCCCAGACAAATCGAAAAGGAGACTCCGAGCAGGGACTCGGGGGCTTCCTTGGCTCCGTTGAGGTCCTCTTAAATTCTCCCAAGGTCCGGTTCCAGAAGCCACCACTTTTTTCCCCACACTCAAAACTGGGACACAGAGTCTCATCCTAAGAATATCTAAATTTGTTATTATCCTGAACTTACTGCTCGAGACCCCAAGAGGGCCTAGGATGTGATAGAGAAGGGAAATTAAGGTCTTCAGTGCCTGCTGCAAGCCAGATAACGAATTCATGTTATACCTGCTAATCTTCACAAAAGTCCCCTACAGAAGGTTTTGTTCCCTGTCCTTCAGAGTCCCTAAATGGTGCAGATGATGAACAACCTTGCGTATTTATTGAAAGGTTGTGGGTTCAAGCCCACCCAGGGGTGCCTCAGAAGAAAGGCCTGTTGATCTAATACTGGAGAGTCAGCCATTGAAACTCCTACGGAGCACAGCGCTACTCTGACATACATGGAATTACTGAGTCACAATCTATGTGACAGCAGCTGGTTTTAGAGGAGAAACTGAGCCTGATGGAGGCTAAGTCATCTGATCAAAGTCATGGAGTCAGTAAGTGACCAAGCTGGGATTCAAACCCGAGCCTCCCTTGATCAGCAGGCTGCCTACCCTCATCATTTCAGGATGCAACCTCTGCCTTGGAGTGCCCTATACCCCTGGGGAGTGAGATAAGCTATTCAGAGAGATAAGCTATTCCAGGGCCATATGAGGGTGGAGACAGTGCCACCTCAGCATGCAGGGACAAATGTATGCCTGTGTGTGGGGACAGAGAAGTCAGATGTAGCTCACACAACACCAGATGCCACCATCTGTGCAGAGACTCCCTGCAAACAAGCACTCATATTTTTACCATTTCTCCCTCAGAACCCTTTCTATATGGACCAGAGGGCTTCAGAACAATAAACAAAGAACTCCAACTTAAGTAAGAGTTGCCTTGAAAACTGTAGGAAAAAACTTCTACTCAACCCAAAATCAGTCGTATGACTGCAATCATAAAAGTAATAACACCACTTATTGAGTTGCTTGCTAGCAGAAATGGAGCTAAGCACTTTACTTGCATCATCTCAGCTGCTATTTATTGAGTGCCTGGCACCTAGGAGGTGGCCAAGAAATACTGGGGATGTTTGACCATACCAGGTGATGTGCTAGACATTGAAAAAAAAGCCTGTCTAACGGACTCTGACTCATGGTGACCGCATGTGTGTCAGAGTAGACTTGTGCTCCATAGGCTTTTTGATGGCTGGGTTTTGGAAGATCACCAGACCTTTTTTTCTGAGGAGGCCCGGGGTAGACTCAAATCTCCACCTTTCGCTTCCCAGTTGAGCACGTTAAGGCTTTGCACTACCCAGGGACTCCATACTAGGTATGGGACACAAATATATCTAATTCAAACACAATTAGAAGCAATGTGAGAAATTCCAGCATTTCTCCAAGAAATATTTTCTTCCTTTCCATAATTTCTTCATTTAAAACTGGACTAGTGGTTAAGTGCTACAACTGTTAACTAGAGGGCTGGCAGTTCAAATCCACCAGGTGCTTCTTGGAAACCCTATAGAGGAATTCTATTCTGTCCTATAGGGTCTCTGTGAGTCAGAATTGACTCAACAGCTGTGCATTTAGTTTCAGTTTTTTTTTCATCTAAAGCTTTTTAAAACCTGGGAGAGTCAGAATCAGCTCAACAGCAGTGGATTTGGTGTTTTGGTTTCTATGTTTAAGGCGAGACCCAGCCCACCTAGCCTCCCAGCCTTCCACATGCCTTGGTTCTTCTGCACTTCCTTCCATTTCTAGGCAGTCTCCTCCAATGCTCAGTGATTCCCAGGCCAACACTCCTATGTCTGTCTTCACCATCCTCCCTCACACCACTTATCTAGGAGGCACAGGCAACCTGATAGCCCTCTGCCCAGGACAAACCAGAGGCAGAGAACTAAGAGAAGGATTCGAACTCAAACTGCTGAACTCTTAAATTAAGACTAAACCAAACCGAAAAACCTAGCTGCTGTTGAGTCATGACTCTGACTCATGGTGACCGCATGTGTGTCAGGGTAGGACCCAACTCCACAGAACTTTCGATGGCTGAGTTTTTGGGAAGCAGATCACCAAGTCATCTTCCCAGGGGCCTCTGGGTGGGCTTGAACCTCTGACCTTTTGGTTAACAACTATATTAACCCTTTGTACCACCCAGGGAGTCTGGGGATCATTTAAGGTTTCAGAACACTTGGATTCTAGTCCTAACCTGCCCCTAAGTCCAGTGGTACCTTAAGAAAGTCATTGTACCTCTCTGGGTTGAGGTTCGCTCATCATGAGATGAGATGGGTATGTTTCCACGATCCAGAGTTCCCTTAAACTGTCAGACATCACCTACTGCAACAACAATCTTAAGAACACCACTTGTTGACCCAAATCACCTTTGTATCTCTCTTTCCATTGCTCCTGACAGTCACTCCCACAGAACTGGAATTTATGCATCAGTCAAAACTCTGGGGACCTGAGCTTTTTATTGGTGAAACACTAGTAGAATCCCTTCAGAATTCAGCTCACAACTGCAAGGGCAATGATTGAAAAGTTTGGGTTGGATCCCGTCTCTCGAGTGGAGGCATCCCCACCCCATTCCCACTCTCCAAGCTGGCTTCAGGTGAGGTATTGACAGCCTCCCTCTCATCTCGGGGTTTGAAAGGCTTTCTGCTCCTCCATTACTGGCTTCATTTGCAGTAGAGCCCAGAGAAGGAAGAAGTGCCTGTGCTCGTGGGCCCTCATGTCCCTCCTTCTTCCTCGAGACCGCTGCGCTTCTCAGGCGACACAACCATGTTCAGAGTACTGCTCTTATCTCACCGGCCAGCTGCTTAGCAGCCTCATCCCCCCAACCAAAACCAAACTCATGCCCTTCCAGTCAATCGTGACTGGTGGCGACGCCACGTGTTACAGAGCGGGGTTTTCTTGGCTGTAATCGTTAGGGAAGCAGACCGCCGAGTCTTTCTCCCGTGGCGATGCTGGATGAGTTTGAACTATCAACCTTTAGCTTAGCAGTCAAGTGAAAATCATTTTCGTCACCCAGCAACCTTAGCCTGTCCCCAATTCTGACAATTTTCTGAAGATTTTGCTCTACCTCTTTGGGGGTGGGGGTGGGGGTTAGGGGCTAGAGCACCTGGAGCAAGCCAAGTGCCTGAGCAAGCAGGATCTTGATGGAGTCTTTCAGCCTCTGCTGAAGCATCTGCCGTGTACCTGACCCACTGACTGCATAATTCCATTTATTCTCCCAGAAGCCCCCAAAGGGGGTCTCCCCTTTCCCGTCTGAGAGCTGGCAGGTCAACGCTCAGGATGATGAAGTAACTCCTACTCCAAAGTAGAACGGGGGGGGGGATTTGAACCCTACCTCCCTGACTCTGAAACTACTCTTCCGCAGCTATGGCCAGACTCAGACCCTAGGACTTGAAAACACACGGGAGATGGGAGGACAGGCTCCCTCGTTCTCTGGTCCTTAATCTCTCCGCACCAGGAGATACGAGACCTTCCTAATGTGGTCCTTCACGCCGTTCACTTTAAGTCTGCAACGGCGAGAAAGTTTGCTCAACTCCACTGCAGATGCCGCGGGTGAGCGTCGGGAGCCCCCAGCACACACCTGGGCGCGGGGGATGGGGGAACTGCCTACTAGGAGGCGCAGCCCGCAGCTCCTCAGCAGCACTCCTGCCGCGCCAAGCGCCCAGGGAGACTCTCTCTCTGGAGGGAAGGAGACAGTTACCTTGAAGAGTTGCACTCCCTCCTCTAAGAACTTCAGTCCCATACACCTGGCGAGGCAACCGGGGCTCCTGGGGCCGGGAGGCCCGGGTCTAGCTGCGCAGCGGCGCAGATGCTCTACGCGGACGTTGCGCACCGCTCCTCCTGCAGGCGTCGTGTCCGCAGGTCCCCTCGGGTGGCCACAGAGGCAGTGGCTCGGCTGCGGAGTCCCGGCTAGCGGAGGGAAGAAGAGACGCTGAAAGGTGCCTGGACCCGTCGGGCACCCGTGTCAGATGCCGGCCGTCAAGAGTGCGGAAAGAGAGACCTTGAGCGTCCTGCGCGCGTCCTCAGCTCTGCGAGCCCCCTCTGGAGAGGCGGAGAGGTAGGTGGGCGGGCGGCAGGCGGGCATGGCGCGCTGTGACACATACATAGGGGTGGGCGGGGGAGGGGAGGCCACCGAGGGGGGGTGGTGGGAGGACAAGAGCAAAGGGAAACCCCACCCCCGGGGGACCCGAGGGGTAGCCGAGAGGGGGAGGGAAGGCGGGGCACTAGAATGCGCCGGACCCGGCTCCGGCCGGCGCGCCGCTGGGAGGGCGCCCGGGGCGCAAGGCGCGTGAGGAGCGCACCCCGCGGCGGCGTGGACCCGCAGCTGTCTGCCGGTGGGAGGCAGGAAGAACAGGAAAGGCTGGAGGCCCCGCGTCTGCATTGCGGTCGCTAGCTCCGCAGTTGGAAGGGCCCCGGCTGGCTGCACCCACAGAGCAGCCCGGAGCGGGCCGGGCCGGGCCTCACAGCTGCCGCGGCTGGATGGAGCTCCCAGGCGCCTGGCAGGGGTCTGCAGCCGAGGCTGTGTCAGCCTTGATCCCGGAGTGCGCTGCCCCCTCCTCCCAGCACTGCTTTGGAAGTAGTCTTCAGGAAGAGCTAGCTGAAAGTTCCTGGGGGTGGGGTGGGTCAGGGTGTCAGGAGCGGGAGGAGAGAGAAAAGGGTAAGAGGGCAGTGAGGAAGTGTGCTGTGGGTGGGAGCCTGGGGCAAAAGATTTGAGGGTCTTCAAACTTCAGGAGAGAGCCAGGGCATCCCAAATGAAACAGAGGAGTTCTTCTGTACCTCTCTAGCGCCGGGGACTACCCTCCTTAAGAATTTCGTTCCCCAGCAAAAGAATAAAAGAACTAAGAACAATTGCACACCTTCTGTGAGTCAGTTGTTAACATACGTTAATATATCAATTAACTTGCACAAAGAGCCTAATGAAGTAATACTCCCGCCCTCCAAAAGGTGCTAGATTGAAGCTCCAAGAGTGTTGGAGTTACCTACTCAGTGTGGGGGTTGTGCTCTGAATTCAAATCCAAGGTCACGTTCTGTCTGCTGCACAAGCTACTGGTTAAGTCACAGCACTCTTGGGTCACCCAGGCTGATTGATAGACTTCAGGGTCCTTAGGAAGGAAGCTGGTGGTGCTTCAGAGGTCAGACGCTGAGACTTGGTGGCTGAGGTCAGTGTGGTGAAAGCCACTTGACCTCTTTGACCAAGGACTGAATGAAGAAGAGCAAAAAGTGGGATCTCTGTGGACTTCCTTTGGACCAAGCTTTTCCTTGATTAAAAGGGATCGAAGTGGCTCAGTTTATCCAGGGTGACTCCTCTGGAATTGTGTGGTAGTTTATTTGCCATCTCTGGTTGGGAGCAGGAGGACTGGCCCTGGCCCAGCACCTTCTCTGCAATTCCCCTCTTTTGTCTCCCAAGCGGGGAAGTTAAGCCTCAGGGATGTGTGTCCAATGCAGGCATCATTCCTCTTGTACAGTTTTTCTGATGCTGATTATCCCTCCTTTACTTAATGCCTTCTCCAGGAGTTCCTGGGTGGTACCAATGTCACCTATCGGTTCTGGGAGCAGAGGCTAAGGTGGTCCATGCCTAGTGGTTCTTAACTGCACCCTTTCTCGACCTGGGTCTGTTGGTTCCTCCAGGTTAGTTCTCTATGTTTCAGGAGGCCTTAGGGCACTGTCAAAATGCTGATGACCAAAGCCCCTAGTGGGTAAGGGTCACCTTCTTTCTCAGACAGAGAAATGGCCAGGGGAATGGCCCTTCTAGGAAATCATTGGATGTAGGGTAACCCTGGTGGCATAGTGGTTAAATGTTATGGCTGCCAACCACAGCAATTTGAATCTAGCAGGCACTCCTTGGAAATTCTATGGTGCAGTTCTGCTCTGTCCTTTAGGGTCACTATGAGTCAGAATCAACAGCAATAGGTTTGGATTTTTGGTTTTTAATCTACTCCTCTAAAAACCAGCCAATAAATTTCCAGTGGGAAGGGTCAAAGACTTTCATGCTACGATTTGTTTGATGCTCTAGATGAAAACAAACTGCCTATCATTTGTAAAAAGAGGTCATATCTGATATATATATCTCAGGACATGTGAGATTAATAACAGACAATTCAGTTCAAGGACAAACTTAAACTAAGAAATTAATCCCTGCAATAAAGGGAACAAGTATTTATTGATCATCTGGTTTTTGTAACCAGGCTAAGAAATACATACTGAGCACCTATTACGTGCCAGACAGTGCATGGTGCAAGTGCTCCACAGGTGGATATTATTTCCATTTTATACAGGAAGAAACTGGGATTCAGAGGCCATTCCTGTGGTGAGTGGTAGACCTGGGATGAGAGCAGTCGTACCTACCCCCGAATGCTAAAGAAAACCCAGGATGATGACAAAGTGTTTGAACATTTTAAAGATTGAATTCAGAGAATAATAGAATATTGATGTCCTTGGTGTGTGGCTTCTCCTCTTGTCCAATGCAGGCAGCATCTCTTTTGTACAGTTTTTCTGATGCTGATTATCTCTCCTTTGCCTAACACCTTCTCCAGGAGTCCCTGGGTGGCACCAACAATTTGCTCTAGACACTTAACTGAAAGGTTAAGTGTTCAGATCCAGTGACACCTTTGAAGAAAGGCCTGGTGATTTACTTCTGTGAATACAAAACCCTATAAATTGCAGTTCTACTGTGACATACACGGGATTGCCATGAATCAGAATCTCCTTGACTTTCAATGGGTAGTGCTTTCTTTAGGCTGCCGGATCCAATCTCCTGTCATAAACAAGTTTTGAACTCTCATTGCTCAGTGTGGTCCTCAGACTGATAATATCAGCTGGGAGCCTGTTAGAAATGCAGAATCATAGACCTACCTCTGGCCTACAGACTCATAGTCTGCGTTTCAACAAGATCCCCCTTTTGATATACCCTTTGAAGCTTGACAACATTCAATAGGTTCTACTCATTGAATCAGAACGCTACACACTAAGAGAACTTCAGAGCTAAGAAGGGCTCTCAGAGACTCTGGGGACGTTGTATGTCCATTCTCTCCATGACGTTCCCCTAAAGTGTACCACCAGACTCTGGATTTGTCCATGAGTTTGACTGCCTTCAGAAGTCACATCCCATTTTCCCATGGTTCTACTTTTTAGGTAGCCTTCAGCCTTCATGGAGGCTCCTACTCATGCCAGCCACTGTGGATTCAGCAGTGAACAAGACAGACTCCTTTCCACTCCTGGCCTTGTCCCCTGACCTGCTGCCATGTGACAGTTCTTTCTGTATTTGAAATCAGTGATGATGTTGCCTTTCCTGCTCATTCTTCTTCTTTGGGACTAGGCACCTTCATTCCTTTCAACCTTTTCTCTTGGTAGACCTCTACCCATCTCCATCAGCTTATTTTGAGCAGTTTCTGGACTCCTTGTGTCCCTTGTAAAAAATGACTTGGAACCGAACACAGTCCTATTGATGTGCTCAGTCCAGGGAAAAGCTTACCTCTTTTTTTCTGGGAATTGTACTTCCGTTAATGCAGCCTACATTGATGTGCTTTTCTGGCAGCTTCATCATGACTCACGTGGCTTGCATCAATCCAGACATCCTTCCATATGTACTGCTGTGACCCAGTGTCTCCTCTGGCTTGTTCCAGTGCAATGGATTTTTCTAACTCAAGTGTGGAACTTCGTCTCTCTTAAACATTACCCTAATAAATTTAGCTCATCCCTGTAGCCTGCTGTATCATCTCAGATCTTGATTCTGTCATTCTCTGTGTTTACTGTTTCACTTAGCAACAGACCATCTACAAAGCTAACCAGTGTGCCGTTTCTGTGACTTTATTTAGGCTGTTCATGAAAGTGTTATGGGGGACCCAGCCTAGGGCTGAGTTCTAGAGCAATCCGCTAGCGGTGTTCCTCCTAGGATGACACAGCTCTATATTCCAGTTATTATGGCTGCATAACAAATCACCCTAAAACTTAGTGGCTTCAAACAACAATGATTTACTACCTCTCGTGGTTTCTATGGCTTAGAAACTTGGGAGAAGCTCGATTAGATAGTTCTGGCTTGGAGTCTGTAGTGAGGTAGCAGTCAGATGTCAACTATAGCTATAGTCACCTGAAGACTTGACTGGGGCTGGACAGTCATGCTTATGGCCAGTAAGTTGGAGCTGGCTACTGGTTAGCCATGTGGACTTCCTCATGGAGCTACTTAAATGTGCTTAAGACAAGGCAGCTGGCTTCCACCGTAGGGAGTGATACAAGAGGCCAAGTAGAGCTGCAATGCTGTTTATGTCCTAACGTCTAATCCTCATCCAAGGCAGCCCTGAGTTAGTACGGGAGGGGGCTGTCCAAGAGTATGACTACCAGAAGATGGGGGTCATTATGTGGTATCTTGGAGGCTGGCTTCTCTTCTTCTCTGAGCTGACTTTGAGAGGATGGCTATTCTCCTGGTCCATCTAACTCCTCACCATGGAGTGCTTACTTCTCTCCTGTACGTGTGGACACCATGGAGGTACCTTGCTACTTCTGATAAAAAGTGTTTGCAGAATTTCTCTGAAACAGACATCTAATGCCCCTTTATAAGCAAGTAGTCCAGATAGCACTATCTACCTTAATTTCTCCAGGACAACCCTCAGAGAGACTAGGAGAAATTTTATGTCATTCTTCTATGTCTCTCTTCATAGCTGAACCTCATCCCTTAGTTGTTCAGCTGCTTCCCAAGGGCATTTGCTTTTGGATTCCTCAATCTCTGGAAACTCTTGTTTGTGGACACCTTCCTAAAATAGGACTCCTGGTGCCGGATGTGTAAGTCCAGCTGTGGTCTGACCAGAGCAGACAGAACGAAGGCAACTGTATTACCATCAGGACATTCTACTCTTACTGGTTTGGTCAAAGGACGTGAGTTTCAGAGCTTTGCAGCACTTATGGTTGACATTGAAGCTTGTGGACAATTAAAACCATCTGGCTATTTTCACACTGACCACCATGGAAAGGCTTTTTCTGTCTCTTGAGCAACAGAACAGTTAGGGAAGAAGATTCTGTGTGTTCAAAAGCATTGGATATGAATCTAATCCTGGCATGGGGAGCTTAAGGAAGTTTCTTAACTTCACTGAGTCTTGGTTTTCTCATCTGTAAAATGGAGCTACCTTATGGAATTGTTGTGAGAATTAAAATAAGATATGGGAGCTCAGCATTAGCAAAT
The DNA here is from genome assembly GCA_028571685.1 of Heterohyrax brucei. Classification (NCBI taxonomy): domain Eukaryota; kingdom Metazoa; phylum Chordata; class Mammalia; order Hyracoidea; family Procaviidae; genus Heterohyrax; species Heterohyrax brucei. Next base: position 42,617,833 of record CM053148.1, on the reverse strand, counting down.
GGTCTGGCTCAAGTCACGGCGATGGCAAGTTTTCCTCTCACCTCTTTCTTTTGCCTCGCATGCAGTTTGGTAACCCTGAGTAGGTATGTTTTCTTCTGCATGCTGCTTTCGGGGTTTGTAAAACAAGCTAAAAATACCCACTTCATACGAATGTGGCAACGAAGCATGCTATATGTAATGTGTGTGGAGAATGTGGTGATCCTTTTTAGAAGCAGATGGCCATCGAAATTTGATATCAAAAAGCTTTATTTCAGAAATGGGCAAGGGAGTGAAGTCTTCTGAGAACTAGTGAAACATTTGAAAAATGCCACTTGATTACGTTAGCACCGTACACATGGCAAACTAAAAGGGAAATATTCTCCTCATAATAAAAAATGTGGGTTGAGTTAATGAAACACAGTTCAGCCAGGGCTGCGTGAAACAATGACACGTGGTAACAGGAAAGTGCTGTGTCACCTAAGACGTGGAAACTCAAGGGCACCTTTAAGCAAATTTCTCCTTTCTTGAATTCTTTTTTCTGAGTTCACAGCAGATTCTCATTTTCAATAAAACCCTGGCATTTATAGAAGAGGAAATTAGGGGAAGCACATTACTCACCAACCCTTTTGCCACTGAGAATTCTCAGTAAATAACGCTGAGTGGTTTGTGAACACATTGGTTTGTATCAATGTCATTATTGTCATCACCATTTTTCAAGGGGCTTTGGATTAAGAGAAGAGGAAACAAGATTTAGGCTTTGAAGTTCCTGAATCATACACTTGTCTGGGTAGCTGTAGTCCTAGAGGCTTCTGGGAGCCTCTCACTTTATCTCTTCCCTGAATCTTGAAGGATTTTCTCCCACCCCGGACCTGAGCTGGTTCTTTGCTTTATTCCATCCATCAGAGGTTTCTTCTTCTTTTTTTTCTTTTTGATCTCTGAGTCAGCAGTTTATTGTAATTACTAAGGTAAGAAATTACTGTGGTTCACAGTGGGTTTATTTGTACATTTTTTTTCCTTAAAAAAAATTACTGTCATAAAATAGATGTAACCAAAAATTCTGCTCTTTAAAAAGTAACCACTTTTTAAGCATACAGTGCAGTGGTATTAATTATCTTTACCTGAAGTTTGGCTGTTTGAACCCACCAGCTACTCTCAGGAAGAAAAGACTTGGTGATCTGCTCTGTTACAGATTACAGGCAAAAAAAACCCGTGGGGCAGTTTGACTGTTTCACATAGGGTCTCTGTGCACTTGAAATGGACTTGATGGTAGCTACAGGAACAACAAGCAGAAAGCCAGTATCCCTTAAGCAATAACTGCTCATTTACCCCTCTATTCAACCTTTGATAGCAACTAATAAACTTTGATTTCTGTGCATTTTACTATTCTTAATATTTTACATTGTATCATACAATATTTGTCCTTTAGCATCAGAGTCTCTTTAGATGGACGACCCAGCCATTAGGAGCCCTAACAGTGTAGTGGTGAAGTGCTCAGCTGCTAACTCAGAGGTCAGAGGTTCACATCCACCAGCTCTGCTATGGGAGAAAGGTGTGGCAATCTGCTTCTGTAAAGATTACAGCCTTGGAAACTCTATGGGCAGTCCTATAGGATACTCACTCCTGTAGGGTCACTGTGAGTCAGAATCAACTCAACAGCAATGGGATTTTTTTCCCCTCATTCCTTGACACGTTTAGCTTGATGCTTTTATTTTCTTTCATGGTAAACATTGGGTTATTCTGAGGAAATTTTCCTTTTCCTGAATTTTTACACACCAAGAAATAGATACAAAATGGCCAAGCCAACTCATAAAATGACCAAAAGCTACTCAGAAACACCTGCTAGAGATGAAATATAAGATGTGGAGACAGCAACTCCATAGCTTACAAATGATCTGCTAACACATGGGCAAGACTTTTCCATACAAAACTTGGTACTCATTTGCTATTACAGTGCTGGGGAATAGTTATCTTGACTTTTTAGCTGCTGTCACAATTTCTGTGTTTGGTTATTAACACTTGTTCCTTTAAGGGGAGTGTGATGGTTAAGGTTATGTGTCAGCTTGGCCATGAGTTTGGCAGATGTTATATTGTCATTTTCCAGTTTGTGATCTGATATGCACAGCCACTCAATTGAAACAGGAGTTTCTTTGGGGATATGGCCAATATCAATAAATACGGCTGTTCTGTCAAAGCTCCATCTCTCTCAATCCTGCTTTTGATCCTACATTCATCTTGAATGTAGGATCATTCCAAGAACTGATAACCAGTTCTTGGAACTGAACTCAGCACCTTGCTGCCTGACGTGCAGATTTTGGAATTCATTATGTTCTGCCACCCCATGAGCCAGCAGCCTACCACCTGACCTGCAGATTTTGGGTTTGTCAGCCCCAGCTACCACATGAGTCAGGAGAAGCCTCCAGCCTAATACCTGACCCATGGATTTGGGACTTACCAGTCTCAACAATTGTGTGAGCCATTTGCTTGCAGTAAAGCTCTCTCTATTTACATGTATATGCTTCACTTGTTGAGAGAATACAACCCAAGGCAGGCAGAAAAGATAGCATATACACAGGGGAAAAGCAGTATTTCAGTGGGTACTGTGGTTCTTTGGACATTTGCTTGTTCACTTTCCAATCTTGAAATACTCCAATAAGTAACAGACATTCCTGAAGGCCAGGATGGCAGGGCTACCAAGGCAGAGTAGTTGGACACTTCTTGTGATCCCTATAACAACAAAGATGCCTCCAGAACCAAATGGATCAATTGTATTTGACACTCTAGGAGCCCTGAATATCAACGAGAAAGTTGAGAAATTGGACTGAGCATCAGGGAAGGGGTAGTAGGTCCAGAAGTACTTAGGACAGGCCAGACCTGACCTGATGTGAGTCACTGCCCTGCAAGCAGATCAGCAACAGTGAGGTTGGTGAGCAGAGGGGTGGCTTTCAGAAGACATGTTCGTCAGCAGAAGAGACCAAGCAGTGGAGAGCCTACTCATACCTCCAGAATCAATGAAAGCATTTGATGATCAAAAGCTAAGTGATTGCATCTAAACTGCTGCATGAGGACCTAAATCTTTCCTTTGAGATTGACCTCTCTGCCTTTTAATTCAGGCTTTCTCCCTCCCTTTTCTGCACTGCACCTGGCTCTGTAATCTGATGCCATTACTTGAGCTGGAAGTGGGACTCTTTACACATGCCCTAAGCCGTTTCCCTAGACTCAGAAAAGGAATAATTTAACAAGCAAGGATGACTAAATACATAAATGAATTAATTAATCTACTGGCTCCCCTAAGCTAGGAACTTAAGTAAGAAACACTTCCTTTGCCTAGGAGACACAACTTCCTCATAGATGCTCACTGACTGCTGTGAGTCTTCTGCCATTCTCAGCATGTGCAGTCAATTACCTGTGCCTACACTAAACACCCCTGCTTGTCTAGGACTGTAGGAAAGCCTACACCAATTGGTGACTGATTACCTGGGCACCTGGTAGAAGAAAAGCAAATGGATGCCTTGGCTTACCTGCCTAGTAACAGTCCTAACCATCTGGTGACAGGACGGATGTTAGAGCCTCAAAGGTGCCAATAAATAAACTAGCTCCTCACAAGAACAGCCTATTTTGGCATTTCAAAACAAGCAAAGCAAGAAGCTAGAACTCAATGAGCAAACATAAAATGAATATGTACACCAACTTACTAATAGCTTGGAGACAATGATCACTATTAAACTACCTGAGGCAGACCACTATGGCTCTAGAAAGCACACAAAGCAATAAAAAAATTTTCCAGATGAAGAGAACTTCCAGGAATTATCAGAGGTAGAATACAAAAGATTAATACTTCAAACTCTTGGAGACATCAGCAAAGAGATCAAGCAAAATGCAACAGAGTATGATGACAAATTGAACAGGCTGCAAGAAAACATAGAGAAACAGTATTCAGAAATTCAGAAGAATAAAATTACATGATTAGACAACTCTATAGAAAGTCAAAGGAGCAGAATTGAGGCAATGAAAGCCAGAATTAGTGAGCTTGAAGATAAAACACTTGACAACAGCGTATTAGAGGAAAAATCAGGTAAAAGAATTTTAAATAATGAAGATACACTAGGAATTATGTGGGCTGTATCTGAGGAATGGAAACCCTGGTGCTGTAGTAGTTAAGTGCTATAGCTGCTAACCAAAAAGTCAGCAGTTCGGATCACCAAGTGCTCCTTGGAAACTCTATGTAGCAGTTTTAGTCTGTTCTATAGGGTTGTTATGAGCTGGAATATACTTGATAGCACTGGGTCTGGTTTTTTTTGTTTTATTGAGAGGAGTGATCTATGACTGATTGGAGTACCAAAACAGGAGGAGATAACAGCAGACATAGACAGAATTGCTGAAAACTTGTTGGCAGAAAACTTCCACGATATCATGAAGTATGAGAAGATATCTATTCAAGATGTCATCAAACTGCATACAAGGTAGACCCCTAAAGAAAGACATCAAGATATATTATAATCAACTTTGCCAAAACTAAAGATATGGAGAGAATTTTAAAGGCAGCTAGGGATAAAAGAAAAAATCTACAAAGGAGAGTCAATAAGAGTAAACTTGGATTACTCTGCAGAAACCATGCAGACAAGAAGGTAATGGTATGACATATACAAAGCCTTGAAGGAAAACAAAATTGCTGGCTAGGAATTATATATCCAGAAAAAGTGTCTTTTTATAATATGATGGCAAAATTAGGACATTTCCAGATAAACAGAAGTTTACAGAATTTTCAAAAACCAAAACAAAGTACAAGAAGTACTAAAGGGAGTCCTTCAGTTGGAAAATCAATAACATCGGATAACAATCCAAGGATAGAACACAGGACAGAGCAGCTAGATCTCAACCCAGAAAGGGAAGTTACAAAAATGAATCAAAGCTAAAACACTAAAAATAGGGAAACAGACATGTCATTATGTAAAAGATGACAATGTTGTAACAGAAAGAGAGACTTAAAAATATAGTCATAGGTCTTTCATGCTGAGAGGAGGTCAAGGCGATAAAAAGAAATTAAAACAATTTTAAATTTAGAAAAATGGGGGTAAATACTAAGGTAACCACAAAGAAAACTAAGAAAACTGTGTATCAAAATAAAAACAAGAAAAACATGAAATCTCAGCAAATATGAAACCAATGACAACAAAAAGGGTCAGGAAAAAAACAAGAAAAGTGACTCAGCATAAAAAACTAAGTGGAGCAAAGAAATTGTCAGCAATGCACAAAAAAGACACTAAACTCATACCTATAAAATAGTTATGCTGAATATAAGTAGATTAAATGCACCAATAAAGAGACAGAGAGTGGCAGAATGGATAAGAGAATACAATCCATGTACAGGCTCCCTACAAGAGACACACCTTAGAATTAAAGACACAAACAGACTAAAACTCAAAAGATAAAAAAAAAAAAAAAAAAAAAAACGGCAAGCTAACAACATTCGAAAAATAACAGGAGTGAAAATGTTAATTTCTGATAAAATAGACTTTAAAGTAGAAGCCACCACAATGGATAAGGAAGGATGCACTATAATGATTAAAGAATCAATGCACCAGGAAGGCATAACCATATTAAATATTTACACACCCAATGATAGGGCTCCTAGATATATTAAAAAAAACCTTAACAGCATTGAAAAGAGAAATAGGCAGCTCCACAATAATGGTAGAAGATTTCAACATACCTCTTTTGGTGAAGACAGACCACCCAGAAAGAAGCTCAGTAAAGACATGGAAGATCTAGATGCCACAGTCAACCAAACTGACCTCATAGACATGTATGGAACACACCACCCAACAGCAGCCAGGTATACTTTCTTCTCCAATGCACAGGGAACATTCTCCAGAAAAGATCACGTATTAAGCTATAAGGCAAGACTTAGCAAACTCCAAAACATCTAAATATTGCAAAGCATCATTTCAGACCACAAAGTCATAATAGTAAAAAACAAGGAAAATAGAAAAAAACAAGGAAAAAAATTCAAATGCATGGAAACTGAACAACATCTTGCTCAATAACTACTGGGTTATAGAAGAAATCAAAGTCAAAGATGGAATAAAGAAATTCGGGACACAGAAAAAGCAGTCCTCAGAGGTCAGTTTGTTTCAATAAATGCACACATCAAAAAGGAAGAAAGGACTCAAATCAAAGAACTAACCCTATAACACAAACAAGTAGAAAGAGAGTGGCAAAAGAAACCCTCAGGCACAAGAAGAAAGAAAATAACAAAATTAGGGTAGAGCTAAATGAATGAGAAAATAGAAAAATGATTGAAAGAGTTAAAACTAAAAGCTGATTCTTTGAAAAGATCAACAAAATCAATAAATCAGGAGAGGAAGCAAATTATTTAAATAAAAAGTGAGATGGGTGATATCACAGTAGACCCAAATGAAATTAAAAAAACGTACATGACAGAATACTTGAAAAATTGTACTGTAACAAATTTGAAAACCTAGAGGAAATGGACACATATTTCTAGCAACATCCTACATACCTAAACTAACACAAACAGAAATAGAACAATTAGATAACCCCATAATAAAAGAAAAGATTAAAAAGGTAATTCAAAAACTCCCAACTAAAAAAAAAAAAGCCCTACCTCTGATGGCTTCCCTGGAGAATTCTACCAAGTTTTCAGAAAAGAGTTAACACCACTATTACTAAAAGTATTTGAGAGTATAGAAAATGAAGTAATACTACAAATTCATTCTACGACAACAGTATAACCCTGATACCAAAACCAGGTAAACATACCACAAAAAATGAAAATTTCAGACCAATATCTCTCATGAACTCAGATGCAAAAATCCTCAACAAAATTCAAGCCAATGCCAATAGAATTAAACAACACACCAAAAAATATTTCACCATGACCAAGAAGGATTCAAACCAGCCATGCAGGAGTAGTTCAACATTAGAAAAACAATCAATGTAATCAACCACATAAATAAAACAAAAGAACCACTTGATTTTATCAGTTGATGCAGAAGAGACATTTGACAGTCCAACATTCACTCATGTTAAAAAGTCTCAGCAAAATAGGAATAAAAGGGAAATTCCTCAACATAATAAAGGACATTTATACAAAGCCAACAGCCAACATCATCTTAAATGAAGTTTGAGAGTATTTCCTTGATAACAGGACTGGACAAAAATGCCCTTATCACCACTTTTATTCAACATTGTACTGGAGGTACCTCAATCAGGCTAAAAAAAAAAAAGGGCATCCAAACTGATAAGGAAGAAGTAAAAGTATCTCTATTTGGAGATGATATGATCTTATTCACAGAAAACCCTAAAGAATCTACTGGAACTTATAGAGGAGTTCAGCAACATTATCAGGATACAAGGTAAACATAGAAAAATCAGTCGGATTCTTGCATACCAACAAAAAGTATATCAGAGGAAATCACTGAATAAATACCATTTACAATAGTCCCCAAGAAAATAAAATGCTTCAGAATAAATCTAACTAGAGACCTATGCAAAGACTTATACAAGAGACCTATGCAAAGAAAACTACAAGACACTACCACAAGAAACCAAAACAGAGCTACGTAAGTGGAGAAACCTATCTTGCTCATGGATAGGTACAATTCCTGTCTAAATTCCAATGGCATTTTTTAATGAGATGGAGAAACGTATTACTAAGTTCATATGGAAATAGAAAAAGCCTCGGATAAGCAGAGCATTACTGAAAAAAGAACCAAGTGGGAGACCTCACACTATCTGACCTTAGAATCTATTACACTGCCACTGTAGTCAAAACAGTACAACAGACATAGGCCAATAGACCAGAACTGAGGATCCAAACATAAAATAATTTACCTATAAGCAGCTGATGTTTGACAAAGGCCCCAAGTCCATAAATTGGGGAGGAGGCAATCTCTTTAACAAATAGTATTGAAATAACTGGATATCCATTTACAAAAAAATGAAGTAAGACTCATATCTCTCATCATGCACAAAAACTAACTCAAAATAGATCAAAGACCTAAATATAAAATTGAAAAAGATAAAGGTCATGTAAGGAAAAATAGAGACAATACTGGGAACCCTAATACAAGGCATAAACAAAATACGCAACATTACTAACAATGCACAAACATCAGAAGAGAAAACAGGCATCTGGGGACTCCTGAAAATCAAACACTGATGCTTATCCGAAGACATCACAAAAGAGTGAAAAGACAACCTACAAACTGGGAAAATTTTTTTACTACATCAAATCCTACTGGTGTCTAATCTCCAAAATCTACAAGATACTGTAAAACCTCAAAAACATAAAGACAAATAACCCAATTAAAAAAATGGGCAAAGGATTAACAGGCACTTCACCAAAGAAGACATTCAGGCAGCTAACAGATACATGAGGAAATGCTCATGATCATTAGCTGTTAGAGAAATCCAAAGCAAAACTACAGTGAGATACCATATCACCCCAACAAGGCTGACATTAATGTCCAAAACACAAAATACTAAATGTTGGAGAGGCTATGGGGACTGGAACACTTAAACATTGCTGGTAGGAATGTAAAGTAGTGCAATCATTTTGGAAATCACTTTGGCTCTTTCTTAAGAAGCTGGAAATAAAAATACCATACAATCCAGCAACCCCATTTCTTGGAAGGTATCCCAGAGAAATAAGAGCTGCTGTGCAAATACGTACATGCACACCAATGTTCATTCATCACAGCACTGTCCACAATAGCAAAAAGATGGAATCAACCTACGTGCACAACAGGTGAATGGATAAACAAACAATGGTCTATCTCTACAATGGATTATTATGCAATGATAAAAAACAATGATAAATTTGGGAAACATCTCATAACATGGAGGAATTTGGAAGGCATTATGCTAAGTGAAATTAGTTGCAAAAGAAGTGATATTGTATGCCACGCCAAGCCAAGTGCTGTCATGAGACCACTATTATAAGGACTCAAGAAGAGGTTTAAACACAGAAGCAAACAGTATCTGATGGTTACGAGGGTAGGAAGGGAAGGAAAAGGATATTTAAAAAAAGAAGAAAAGCAACAAGACCAGGCTTGCTGGTCTGTTACAGTCTGGAGAAGTCTTGAGAGTATGGCCTTCAGACATCTTTTTAACTCAGGAATGAGATCATTCCTGAGGCCCTGAGGTTCACCCTTCAGCCAAAGATTAGACAGATCAATAGGGGCAAAATAACCTGTGAGGAACGTGCTTCGTAGTTCAATCATGTATAGAAGACTAATGGTCATGCTAGTTCAAAAACAAAGACCAGATGCCAGGAAAACTTGATCAGTGGAAGCAAGGAATCCATTAGTTTGTCTCCATGTCTGTGGTGGGATAATATTATAGTGACAGTAACCAAAAAACCAAACCCACTGCTATTGAGTCAATTCCCACTCATATCAATCCTACAAAACAGAGTAGAACTGCCCCATAGAGTTTCCAAGGAATATCTGGTGGACTTGAATGGCTGACTTTTTCTGGTTAGCAGCTGTGGCACATAACCGCTATGCCACCCAGGGTTTCCACAGTGATACCAGTGAGGAGCAAATGCTAGTGGCGTAGAGGTTAAGTGTTATGTCTGCTAACCAAAAGGCTGGCGGTTTGAGTCCACCAGGTGCTCCATGGAAACTCTATGGATCAGATCTACTCTGTCCTACAGTGTTTTTATCAGCTGGAATTGACTCAACGGCAAGGAGTTTGGTTTTTGGTGCGTTAGTAGTGAGGAGTAGAAACGAAGTTATGTCTGAAAGGAAGAATCAAAGACATGAATCTTGAAAGTGTGTTGTTGTAGTTAAGTGGGATTGTGTAGGTTCTGATATACAGTGAGCCTATAGAACAAAGTAGAACTACCCTATACGGTTTTCAAGGAGTGTCTGGTTGATTTGAACTGTCAAACTTTTGGTTGGCAGCCAAGCTCTTAGTCATTGCACCACTAGGTCTCTTGGAAGAGTGTAAGAGTCAGGAATCATGGACGACTTCAAACTTTAGAACTTGGACTACTGGGACATGGAAAGTCCTTGTGACAGCAACAGAGATGTCAGAAAGAACAGCTGGCTTGGCGTGATGGTTAAGGTTGTGTGTCAACTTGGCTGAGCTGTGATTCTCAGTGATTTGACTGTTATGATATAGTTTAATAGCTACACAAGGATTTAACCACCTGCATAAGACTTGACGTATAATGTAATCACTTTCAAGATGAGATTTTCTACAAGCAGCCAATTAGCTGAAAGAGAGTTTCCTTGGGCATGTGGCTTGTATCCAATATACGTGGACTTGCTGGCAAAACTCACTGGCTTTAGCTCGTTCTGGATCCTCATCTAACCCTTGATTCTTGGAACTTGAGCTGGGAACTTATGGGCTGATCTTTGGCTGTGTCACCCTTCACGGTCTGTGAGCCAGAAGCCTGCCTTCTGATCTGCTGATCTTGAATTCACCAGGCCCTGTAGCTACGTTAGTCAGGAGAACCCTCTAGCTGACCCTACTGATTTGAGACTTCCCAGCTTAATATGAATCTCTCCCTATCTCTCTGTGTATAAATACACACATACTTCACTGGTTTTAGTTCTCTAGAGAACCCAGCCTAATACACTTGGGGAGAAAAGACAGTGAGCTCTGCTGTAGACAAGTTGGGTCTTCAGGGGTGGAAGACACCTGGAGCACGGGGAAGTGTCTGGAAGGCAGAGAAAAATACAAGACTAAGGCTCAGGGAAATGGTCAGCTTGAGACAGGCCTTCCAACAGGTTCATTCTGGTTCCAACCCCTGGTGAAAATTTGCAGTAATAGCAAGTCTCCCAGCCAAGCCAAGTGCCGTCGAGTTGGATCCATCTCAACGCTAGTACTGCTGGTTTAGAGATCAATTCTGAGAGCAACTGAGAGCACTGGTCCTTAAGATTCATCGTACGTAAGAATCACCTAGGGATCTTGTTAAAATATGCTGTACAGTGGAGCACATCTGGGGGCATGTATGCAAATTCTTAGTAGGGGTCCAAACTGGACCCAGACTGATTGGAAGCACTGACTTGAAATTCCACACATCTGGCTGTAACATAAGAACAGGAGCACTCAACTCTATTTGATAAATGCAGATACGAAAATACACTTTAACTGGAGACTATAACTAATTAAGGGAGAAAGCAGAAGGAGGAGAAAACATAGTGGAAGAGAGGCTATTGGCAGAGAAGTAAAGATATTTAGAGAAAGAGAGAGAGACCCAGAAATAGAGAGAGAAATGTCAGAGACCCCAAAACACCCAGGGAAAAGTGATTCATGAGAGGATGTGTTAGAAAAAAAGAACTCGAGATAAGCATCAAGTGATGGGAATCTCTGGGTTGCACATGCAGTTAAGTGCTTGGCTATTAACCAAAAGGTTGGTGGTTCAAATCCCTACCAGGGATGTCTCTAAAGAAAGGCCTGGTGATCTACTTCTGATTAATCAGCAGTTGAAAACAATATGGAGCCCAGTTCTACTGTGACACATATGAGGTTGCTATTTGAGTCACATTTGGCTCCACAATTTATTTTTTAAAAATCAGGTGACAAAAAAAGAAAATCAAGTGATAAAGTTTCATCAGATACAGACAGACCTAGAATTTAATTGTAGGACAACTGCAGCTTGTGACTGTTAGGACTCTGGGATTAATGACAATTTAATACTTTATAAAACTTGCTGTGTTTTTGTAGCCATGGACATAAATGGGGTTAATGAATTTTGGCTCTTATCCCTAGACCTAAAGAAATGAGATACAGGCTAGATATTCTTATAGATGCCAGGCAGTTCTCACCATTAAGTTAGGGATTAGATCTTTCTTACATCCCAGATCAAGTCACAACTTTAGCTGCCTCAAAACCACCCGAGCTTTCCTGAGGACCCTGACTTAATAAGGGCCATGTGTAGTTGCGGCTAGAACCTAAGGGGCTGTGTTAGAGCCAACTTGACCTTTGAAGGATGAACAGGGGGAGAGAACATGATGAAATTCATTCAGCTGGGCAGAGGGTCACTCTACTGCTCTCCTTTCTTGCCTGTTTTCCACAACTGAAGAACTATGAGCTATTAGTCCCATTTGTTGAGGGCCTCCAGTGAATAAAACCCGTGACCAGATCTTCATTTGTATATACTTCAAATAAATTGTGGAAACCCTGGTGGTGTAGTGATTAAGTGCTATGGCTGGTAACCAAAAGCTTGGCAGTTCAAAACCTCCAGGTCCTCCTTGGAAACTCTGTGGGGGCAGTTCTACTCTGTCCTATAGCGTCACTATCAATCAGAATTGACTCAATGGCACTGAGTTTGTTTTTTTTCAAATAAATTGTAAATATAGCTATCAAAGGGACATTTACAATTTAATTAGGAAACAGAAGATTGTCAAATTAGAGTAACTTAAAACCTTAACCCACTACCTATCTGCCAGTTTGTCGTACCGTGGTGGCTTTTGTGTTGCTGTGATGCTGGAAGCTATACCGCTGGTACTTTGAATACCAGCAAGGTCACCCATAGTAGACAGATTTCAGCAGAGCTTCCAGACTATGACAGACTGGGAAGAAAGGGCTGGTGATCTACAGTGAAAACCCTATGGATCACAACAGAATGCTATCTGAGATGCTGGCACAGTGGTTCAGAGTTACAGCTGCTAATCAAAAGGTCAGCAATTTGAATCTACCACATGCTCCTTTGAAACCCTATGGAGGGTCTCTGCGAGTCAGAATGGACTTGACGGCAGTAGGTATAGTGTTAGAAGAGAAGCCTTCAAGGTAGACCCCATTGCTGTTGAGTAGATTCTGACTTACAGAGACCCTGTTGAACAAAGTAGAACTGCCTCATAGAATTTCCAAGGCTGTATCAATGGCAGCAAGTTTGGGTTTTGGAATCTTTATGAAAGCAAATTGTCACAGTTTCTCCCACAGAATGACTGGTGGGTTTGAACCACCAACCTTTTGGTTAAAAGCCAAGCACTTAACCACTCTGCCACCAGGGCTCCTTTCTAGGTTGGAAGGCACTCAAAATACACAGTGGTTGAAACAGGGAACTCAAGCGTATCAGTGACCACAAAGATGATCAGGTGACATTTCCTTCTTTTGTACGTGGGTCCCCGTGAGACGAAGCCTATGTGACCACAACTGATAATGAGAAAAAAGCCTTAGCAAGCAATGATGTAGACATGAGACAATTAACTAGCCCATTAAGACCCAGTGATTAGGAGGAGACAGGTGACTGCAGCAGAGTAGAAATGGTCAGGCCAAAGGGAGGCTGATCAGGTAAGATGAAGAGGGAAAGAGAAGTTCTCTTTTGTAGACTTACTTGGGAGCTGAATTTTTAAAAATTTGTTTCTTGAATTAATTGGGAGAGAACTAGAAATTAAACTGGAAGGGCAGAAGGGCCTTCTCCCACAGCCCCCAAGTCTGAACATCAGTGGCCACAAGAGCAGGGTCTCGCTCCCTGTCCAGATGTCACATAGGCACATTTTCTCCCTGTCCCTGGCCCCTCTGCATCCCTGGGTTGGAGGCATGGCGTTTTCAGAGTCAAAAGCCAGAATACAAGGCTCCTATTCAGTCTGCCAGGTTTGAAATTCTGCTCTGAAATTCCTTTAACTGCAACGCCTTCTGCCCAGTACACTGTGCATCTTTTCACATTTCAGACATAAACAGCGGCGTGGCCCCGCCTGGCAACCCCCTCTCACTTTCCTGATAAAAATAGAAAGGGCTGAGGTGAGGAAAGCCACGGGCACAGTAGGGGTTTTGTGGGTCAGCTGCTTGCCTGGATATTTCTCACCTTCTCTGCCTATTTTGGAGAGGGTGTCTCTCGGGCGAGATTCAGGTTAGATTCTCGGGGGATTTGTCACCCTTGGCACCTTGACCCCTTCCATTCTGAGCCCAAGACACACCTCCATGGTTGTGCTGACCCTGTCCTGGGGAGAAACACGTCTACCTGTGGTCACTGACTTGAGTGTTAACTCCAGTGGTGGTGGGGGATGGAAATGGGTGGGGGATGGAAATGGGTGGGGAAGGGGCACAGGGACAGAGTCATCTGCATAAGCCACTGACTCAAAAAGCTTTGCTGAACACCCAGTTGTAGATGGCAAGGTCCTGGAGATAGTTGTCCCGGCATGTCACCCCCATGAGCAAGTGAAGGACTTTTGGAGCTAGCAAGGTGTTAGTTGTATAGATGGTTCCCACTGTATGGAACAGGTGTGAGTGAGAAGCAGAGGATGAACTGGCACACTGGCTCAGCTTGGGTTGATGAGACCTGGTTCTAGTGTCAACTGTGTCATTCTCCAATGATGTGATCTGAGGTCTCTGTTTTCTCCTTGGTGAAGGGGACTCGTAGTATCCCCACAAACAAAAAGACAAACCTGTTGCAGTTGAGTGGATGCCAACTCCTGGTGATCCCATATATTAGAGAGGAGAACTGCCCATAGAGTTTTCTTAGCTGTAGTCTTTATGGATGTAGATTGTGAGGCCCTCTTCAATGGTACTCTTGAATGGGTTTGAACCACCTACCTTTAGGTTAGTAGTTGAGTGCAAACTATTTATGCCGTCCAACCAAACCCAAAACAAATCAGTTGCCACTGGGTCAGTTCTGACTCATAACAACCCTATGAGACAGAGTAGAACTGCCCACATAGTTTCCAAGGAGCACCTGGTGGAATTGAACTGCAGACCTTTTGGGTTAAGAGCCCTGACACTTAACCATTATGCTATCAGGGTTTTCTTGCACCACCCAGGAACTTAATATTCTCATTAAACAAACAAAAAACCCACTACTGTCAAGTCAATTCTGACTCATAGCAACCTTACAGGACAGAGTATAACCGCTCAATAGAAATTTCCAAGGAGCAGCTGGTGGATTTGAATTGGTAATCTTTTGGTTTGTAGCTGAGTTCTTAACCATTGTGAGATAAGGCTCCTAATATCTCCTTAGCCAAAAAAGAAAAAGGAAAGAAAAGAAGCCAAACCCAGTGCTGTCTAGCTGGTTCTGATCCATAGAGACCTTATAGAATAGAGTAGAACTTCCCCACAGAGTTTCCAAGTAGCATGTGGCAGATTTGAACTGCTGACCATTTGCTTAGCAGACATAACACTTAACCCACTATACCACCAGGGTTTCCAATATCTCCATAGAATGATGCAAAGTGGGCCCTGTAGCTCCTCTGCTCTTGGTCACACTGAGGGCACAGTGACCAACACAGCCTGAGTGACCTGGTTCTGCCTTCTCTCTTGCCTCCTCTCCTCCATCCACCTGGTGATACCTCCATCTTCTCTTTAGATTGTACTTTAAATATCACGTCCTCAGGACCTTCCCTGACCTCCCAAACTAAAGAAAGCACCTTCTCCACCTCCGTCAGTCTCTATTACACCACCTTGTTCCTGCCCTTCCTACCCTTAGTCAGAGTTTGCCATTGTCTATTTTTTACCTGTTTATTTGTTTAACGTCTGCCTCCCTCCCTCACCAGACTGTGAGCTTTGTGAGGGCAGGGACACCTATCCCCAGTTCCCATCACAGTGTGTGACCTGTGCAGTCCCTCAATAAATATTTGTTGGACGAATGAATGTGCCTATTTTGTTCTCTTTTACATGCCCTGTGACTGGCACATTCTAGATAATAAATGAGTCATAGGAACTCATGTGTACTGAGTGCTATGTGCTAAGCATTCTGTTTAGTAACACATTTTGTAGCCACAGCAACCTGATGATGTGTTAATCATCCATCGCAAATGATTCCTCTTTACAAAAGAGGGAAACTGAGGGCCAGAAAGATCAAGCAGATCTCTTGCCAAACCATTTGATTGGTTCCACAGCCTGTGCCTTTAACCTTTTAACATCCTGTCTGCGTGAAGGCATGAGCGACTAAGTGCAGCATCTAGCTTCATGGCCACCTCACTCTCTCTCTCCTCCTCACTTGATTGAAAAGGTCAAGTTAGATTTCTATAAGACTGTATATATGTTATAAGTAGTAAAGTGTATAATCAGGGATGGAGTGAGTGGGGGACATCATGTGTACTCTAAGGGTGGTCTCAGTAATGAGTAACTAACTTCTGTCCTAGAGGGTCACTATGAGTTGACAACAACTTGATGCACACAACAACAACATCAAATAAGAAGATCTTTGGGTGGTACAAGTGAACACAGTTCACTGCTACTCAGAGGTTGGCAGTTTCAGTCGATTCTGGAGATGCCTCAGTAGAAAGTCCTGGAGATCTGCTTCCGAAATGTCACAGCCTTCAAAACTCTGTAAAGCGCAGTCCTACTCAGACACACAGGGCTTTGCTATAAATTGGAGTTGACTTGATGACAACGGTTTTTTTTGTGTGTGTGTGCATGTGTATGTATCACTCAGGAAATCTTCCTGGGGGTAGTAAGGTTAGGAGTTGTTTAAATAATAGGAGAGAAGCATGGTGTTTTAGTTAGCTAGTGCTGCTCTAACAGAAATATCAGAGTGAATGGTGTCAACAAATGAACGTTTATTCTTACACAGTCCGGTAGGCTACAAGTCCATATTCAGAGTGTCTGCACCAGGGGAAGGCTTTCCCCTTTTTGGCTCTGCAGGAAAGTCTGGTATTGCATCAGTCTTTGTTCAGGGAGCATTTTGGCACAGGAACCTCAGGTCTGTAGGATGCACTCTTCTCCCAGTGCTGTTTTCTTGATGGTGTGAGGTTCCCAATTCTCTGCCTGCTTCTCTTTCCTTTTATCTCTTGCAGGATGAAAGGACTAAGGGTGGGGTAAGCCATATTTCAGGGAAACTCCCTTTACTGTGGAGGAGGGAGGTGATCCTATGAAGGGATTTACAGCCCCACCCTAATCCTTTAACAGACAGCATAGGAAAACCACAAAATGGAGGACAGTCACAAGATACTGGGAATCATGGACCAGCCACGTGGCTACACTTATTTTTGGGGGGGGACACAATTCAATCCACGACACATGGTTTGACAGGCAAAAGCCATGGCCAAAGGTTTAGTTGGTAAGAGTTGGGAAATGAGGTAAGCAGACCAGAAACTTCATCCTCTACCAGTTAACTAGTTGAGAGAGATTCTATAGCCCATTAAGAGCTACATACAGGTCTCTGGGTCGGGAAAACAATTTGTCTTTGGCTATTAGCTGAAAGGCTAGTAGGCACTGCAGCAGAAAGGCCTGATGGTCTGCTTCCATAAAGATCACAGTCGGTAAATGATACGGAGCCCAATTCTACTCTGTAACGCATGGAGTTGCCAAGAGTTGGAATAGATTTGATGGCCATGATTTTTTATGAATGTGCTAGAGTAATGCTAGAACTCACTAGGATGTGAAACTGTATATGGTGCCCCAGTGTAGATGCCAGATCAGGACTCAAAGGTGAGAGTTCTCCAAAGAAACCAGGGACAAGGTAAAGTTGTTCTGTGTGGGTATTAGGAACCAACTAGGCAAGAAATATTAGAGCCCCTGAGTCTGATGGCGGATGTCAGTGCAGGCATGACAGTTCAGCTCCTGGCATTTGGTTGGCGGACTGGGATTTACCTCCTGTAACAGCTTAAGCCTCGCCTTAGTTTTCCACTGGAATCCAGCAATCAGAGAAGAAGCTCATTGACTCAGAGGGAGTTGGGGCTCTGGATCAGGGTTGCTACAGTTGGAGAAACTGTAAGTCTTCATGATTAGCTGGGCCAGGGTTCTCTGTGACATCCTTCCCCTTTCATTGTGTAAGGGCTAAAGCAGTGGCTTGGATGAACAGTCAGAAAGAAGTACATGGCTGGGTAATAAGACTACATAGGTTACTGGGTGTAGGTGATGTTCAATGTGTACAACTCTGCTTGGCCTTTGACCCATGTTTCAATCAGGATAGGACAGGTTCTGTTGCAGTAACAACAACACCAAAATCTCAGTGGCTTGAAGTAACAAAGATATAATTCTCATCCATGTTCACGTGCACTGAGGATAGCTTGGAAGCTTTGTCCCAGGTCATCATCATCCTCACTCCAGGACAGACAGATGGTGAAGTCACTATATGTAACACTTCTGGTTGCCATGGCACAGGTGAAAGAGAGCTCTGAGAGGTGATATCAAGTCAATTCCGACTCATAGCGACGCTATAGGTCAGAGTAGAACTGCCCCATAGAGTTTCCAAGTGGCGCCTGGTGTACTTGAACAACTGATCTTTTGATTAATAGATACAGCACTTAACATCTGCACCACCAGGGTTTCCTGAAGATGATGTATTAGCAGTAAAATGCTCCAATGCAGAGGTGACACATGGCTATAATTCATTGGCTAGAATAGTCATGTGACCACAACCATCTAAAGTGGGAAGGAGGTACAATCCTTCTATGTGACAGGGTGAGGAAAAGTCAAATTATTTGTAAAAGCTGTGATAATTACCTCTCATCAGTCTCCCTGTAATGGAGTAAGCTTCGATCTCTACCTGGCTTTATTGGTCACTGGGCTCCTCTCCTTAGAGGACAGAATGTTTCCTGGACATCAAGGGTAATAATGACGCACTATGGGCCCTGGATGTCCCCATCATTTTGTCCCTTCTGCCAGGATAGCGCATCATCCTCTGATGGAGGTCTTGGGCACTTGATTGAGCCCCATTTAGTACCTAGTTTGTGTGTTGTCTAAGCTGACTCTTCTAGAAAGAAAGGAGGGCAGCCCTCTCCTCATGGCTGTTCCTCACCAGGGCATTCAAGGTCTGGAAGCCCCACTTAAGACATGTGCTGAGTCCAAGTCTTTGACACAGGTAGTGAGTTTCCTTTTGGTCCTAAGATTGGTGCTACTGGGATCATTCCATTCCTTCTTTAGGGCCCCGTGCTTGTGCCCTGGAACCCAACCTTGGAGGCTGCTGAGATATCTAAAAGGTTGAGGTATTCCAGGAATTGACTGTGGGCCTCAGACTGCAGACTTCCATCTAGGGACACTCACAGGCTTACTTGCTGAGCCTGCCAATGGGAGCTCTAGGAAAACCTACCTGGAGCTGCAAGCCCCAGCTCTCTGAATTATTGCTTGTACCTCACTCAGTGGAGGAGGAAAGCGTCAAGGACAGCCTTACCAGTTTACAGGGAAATAGGAGGGATAAAGGCTAATAAATACCAGGTTTTCTTCTTTATGCGAGGCACATAGAACCAAGTCCAAGCTGCGTCTGGGGAATGGACGTTTGGATTAGGAGCCAAGTCATAGCTCATGGTGCCGTGCTTTGCAGGGCAAATCTCACCTGGAAAACAGGTAGAGGCTTTGTGGAGAAACCAGTTAGGTGAGACTACAGGAAGTGCCCAAGAAGTCTTGCCTAAGGAGTACAGCCCTTGAAACATGGAGGCCTGGCTGGAGTTATGAGCAGGACCTGGAAGTGGAGTAGTCAGGAGAAGGGGCAACCAAGCTGGTTTCCTGCAAGTGGGTCCTTCCCAGTGTGCCTTACTGGAGGCCAAGTTTTGTTGTTGGAGCTTTGTTGAACCTGGAGAAGATACTGGCATGTTTAGTACAGAGCCTGGATTGGACAAAACACAGTAGACAGGATTAGAATGCCAGGAGAGAGGCCAAAGTGAGTAGGCTTGACTTGGATGATGTGATGGGTTGAATTGTATTCCCCCCTAATCTGTGTAGCAATTTAGGTAGGCCATGTTTCCTGATATTATGTGTTGTTCCTCCATGTTATGGATCCTGCTTCTATGGTTTTAATGAGGGTGGATGAGTAGCAGTCGTGTTGGTGCTGTAGGACTCAATATGTAAGATTGTTTGGTGCCTTGAGGTAGTCTCTTGAGATATAAGGGACAGAAGCTAGCAGAGAGATTTGGGGATCTCATACCACCAAGAAGCTGTGTGGGAAGCTGAGTACATCTTTTGGAAAGGACCAAGTTCCCTATGCTGCTGAACCAAAGCCAGTTCATTTCACCTGTCACTGTAGCCAAAAACGCAGAAATGGTGAAGGGTTCAAGGAATGCTTTATTAACAGATAAGCCAGCAAACTGGGGGACAGTGAGACTAGCTTCCCCAAACATTGTCCCCATTTATGTTACATTTCCGGTGGCTTTTATAGCCAGATTTCAAAGGGATTGGCATCTAAAGATTGTCACAGAGCAAACAGGGAGTCGCAAGATTCCATTACATCTTATCAGTGTAAACATCCTAGAACATCATTATCGCTCTGAGGCCTTTGGAATAATTGACTTTCTACTGTGGAGACAGGGAGAAGAATGCAGGCCTGTTAATCCGGTTTGGGGTGAAAATTAGGGCAGGGGATGGAATGTAGTTTAGTAACATAAGTGACCTTTATTAGATTCTTATATTCACCAACACCTCTGCTTCAGAAGCTTCCAGTCCAGGGGGAGACTGATGACAAGGACTCTCCCCCGGAGCCAACAAAGAGGGAGAGCCTTCCCCTGGAGCTGACACCCTGAATTTGGATTTTTAGCCTGCTGGACTGTTGTTACCAGACAAAACTCTAGGTTCTCACTGCCTGCCTCAAATAGCCAATCTCGGAGACAGGTTTTGGTAAGTGATAAAGAATAAGTTTATTAACCATGTTCTGCCAGCTAGAACACAGGGGGACACACATATTCAAATCTCCAGGGCTGTCCCAATTGGGCAGGCCTAATCTGGAGTTTATATAGGGAACAAAAGACATGCGGCACAGAGGTCTCAGAAGAACAATGGGGGCAGTTAGGAGGGGCATTGAGGGTGGCAGTCCTCTGCTTCACAACCGGGCAAGCCATCACCAGCGATCAAGGCAACAACGTGGTGCTAGATGTCATCTGGCCAGTAGTCTGAAAGACTAATACTTAAACACAAGTCACTCCCGTGTCTTCCCTGGCAGATTCTTTTATCATTAGTTAAGAGTGCAATTATCAAAACAAAAGGAGTCATTCACTGCCTATGGTTTACTGAATCCATAGTGGTGCCTTTGAGAGCTCCACCCTAGCGCCGTGCCTGGGACTTGTGGAATGTGGAGGTCATGTCTTTGTGAATTGGGGGTGACCTGAAACAAAGCGTCTCAGGCCCCTGATCCTGAGCACCCCTAACACTGAGGCTTTTTCAGCCTCCGTTTTCACTGTGACAAGATAAAGCTTCTCTTTTTAAAGCCATCCACTTGGGGTGTTTCTGTTAGGAAAGGCAGAGAGGACCCAGAGCAAACTAAGGGGGCATAAGCAGGAGGAAACTGACACTGAGGTCTCTACTTGTCAAAATCCTGCCCAATGGTCAGATGCTTCTCTCTCCAGAGGGCTTCCAACAATCTCTGGGATTAAAACTCATCTTCCTCTGTGATTCTGTACCTGCTTGTTCTTCCCTGCAGGTGCCCCAGTTCAGCACCTGGTGCTCAGGTATCAGAAAAACCAAAGGGCAAAAGGATGCAGTGGTCTTCGCCTTGTCTTGCAGGGTACTTGGTACCAATGAGGTCCCAGAATCAGGGCCATCTGCCTTCCTCCCAAGCTGCTTGCTTAAAGAGTATTTTATTGTGCTTTAAGTGAAAGTCTACAATCCAAGTCAATTTGTCATACGAAGACTTATACGCACACTGCTGTGTATCTCTAGCTGCTGCCCCTCCCTGTTTTGCTTTCTTTTTAAACTAACTTTATTGAAGCATGATTTTCATGCAATAAACCAGTACTGATTGCCATCAAGTCAGTTCTGAATCACGGATACTCCGTGTCTATCGCGGTAGACCTGTACTGTGTTTTTGGTGGCTATGTTTTGGGAATAGACCACCGGGCCTTTCTTCCATGGGGACTGAGTGGACTCAAGCCTCCAACCTTTCCATTAGCAGCTAAGTACATTAATTACTTGCACCCCCTACCCCCCAGGGTCCACATACAATAAGGCGAACATTTTAAAGAATAGGATTTCCTGTGTTTCTCTAAATTAACTGAGTCAGGTAACCACAATCATGGCGTAGAACATTTCCATCACTTACAGAGTTCCTTTGCACTCCTTTGCAGAAAGCCACCTCTCACCCTTGGCCCCAGGAAACCAATGATCTGTTTTTTTGTCACTGTAGATTGCTGTTACCAATTACCAAGAATTTCATATAAACACAGTCATACAATGTAGCCAGCAAAATCGTGGCCCCCAAAATACAAAGTCCTAATCTTGGATCCTATAAATGTTAGTTTATTGGGAAAATTGCCTTTGAGGATGGTTGGTCCTAAATGCCACCACAAGTGTCCTTATAAGAGAGAGGCAGAGGGAGATTAGACAACCTCCCTCAACCACACATACACAGAAGTCAGTGTTAAGACAGAGGCGGAGAGTGGAATGATGCAGCCACAAGCTGAGGAATGCTGGCAGCCACCAGGAGCTAGAATAGGTAAGGACTAGATTCTTTTTCAGAGCCTCCGCAGGGAGCAGGGGCCTGCCTATACTTTGCGTTTGGACTTCTATGACCCTGCCTTGGACAAATTGTGGCGGCTTCCTCAGTACTGTGTACTGCCTCACCCTTCACCAAAGTTACCACTTACCAGTTGTCTATTTCGTGCTTTTCCCTCCCCCACCATAAAGATTGTTTCTTTTTGTGTGTGACTCTTTTCATGAGTTTTTAGTACTGGTCTCTTATGATGTTTGTTCTTTTGTGATGGACTTATTTCACCTGGTAAAATGCCCTTCAGATTCATCCATGTTGTGAGGTGCTCCACAAACCTATCATTGTTCTTTATTGTTGCTTAGTGTTCCATTGTGTACAGGTACCATTCATCTGCTGATGGGTACCCACATTTTTTCCATCTTTATTCTATTGTGGTGATGTTGCAGCAAACATAGGTGTGCATTTGTCTATTCATGGGGCAGTTGATATTTCTCTAAAATGTATTCCTGAGAGTGGGATTGTTGAATCATAGGAAGATCCACACAATTTTTCAAAAATAGTTGTACCATTTCACATTCCCACCAACAGTGCATAAGAATTTCAGTCTCCCAAAACCTCTTCAGTATGTATCAACCTTTTGTTAGCATTGGTAGTGCTTAGCCACAATGCCACCAGGATTTCCTGGTTTTGTAAAGAGATACCTTTTATTATGCTGAGGGAGTTCCTTCTATACCCATTTTGTTGGGAGTATTTATCAGGAGTGGTTATGGGACTTTGTTGAATGCTTTTTCTGCATCGATTCTACCTTTCACCAAACATTTGAACATAATATAGACAAATTCTTTGCCACTACATAAGCACATCATCCTTCCTTCATTGTCCAATAATATATCCATCATTTCTTTTAAAACCTCACCAAAATCACATTTAATGTCCATATTTGTAGCAACATTCCGTTGTTGGCACCGGATGTATTTTCTAAAACAACAGAGATATTCCCTATAGCTCTCTTCACTTCTTTTGATCCCTCATTGGAGTTTCCTTTTACATCCATAATTCTATCAATGGTCTCTTTAAAGCAATCTATGCTTCTACTATTAGGTACCTTACAATTCTTTCAGCCTCTTCCCATTAGCCAGTTCCAAAACTGCTTCCACATTTTTGGTATGATAAAGAGTTTCTAAAATCAAACTGAGAGTCTCAATAAGGGCAAGTGGCTGATGACTAGCCCTCAATAAAGAGTTAACCCAGATTCCCCTGAGAAAGTAGACAAGGAAGACAGAAAGAAAAGTAACTTATATGCATAGAATGTTCCAGGAAGCATGTGACACAATGCAATGTCTTCAGAAAGAATGTTTTGTGAAGATGGTCCAGGAAGGAGATAAGATTAACTGAGAAGAAGAAAGAGCTGTTTCTGAAACTTTTGTTGGATTAGTCATGCCTAACTTTGTGTATAAAAGCTCAATTTTGTCTTCAGAAAGATGGAACATTTTGGAAATTGTTCTTGAATGCTGCCTCCTTCAAATTGTTATATCTCCTCAATGAAACTCTTTACTTGCTTGCAATAGAATCACTTTACTCTTCGACATTTCTGGTGTCAAAAGTGAGATTCGAAGGTGCAGTACCGTCAGTGACACTAAGGAATTGAGGACTGGGGTATGGCCATTTCTGGTGGCAGAAGCGGGGTTTGAAGGTGCATTACTGTTGATGACTCCAAGGAAATGAAGACTGGACTATAGCCCGAGGGGAGCCACTTTTGTGCTCACTGCCTCTGTAGAATCCCTGGAGTCATCCCCAGGTTAATGACCTCTCAAAGATGAACTCTACTTCCTTTTGTGTGTAGACTTTCAAGTCTTATTGAGGGATCTAGTGCCTTTGTGAAGGTAACGGAATTTACTTTTGCTTTGTACCTGCAAATCTACTGGGGTTGTTTTTTCTGCAGAAATTGAATCCCTCACTAATTAGGGGATTTACAAGATTGATTGTCCA
Source organism: Heterohyrax brucei (assembly GCA_028571685.1). Lineage (NCBI taxonomy): Eukaryota > Metazoa > Chordata > Mammalia > Hyracoidea > Procaviidae > Heterohyrax > Heterohyrax brucei. The sequence continues at coordinate 42,593,598 of CM053148.1, read as the reverse complement.
CAATTTCAAGTTTACTGTCAGGGAAACCTCGGACTCCAGGAAACTGCAAAAACAAAATTAACAACGTCCTTACAGCAGACCTCCTCCAATAATGTTAAACAAAAAGAGGTACTCTAATTTGAGAATGAAAACGTCTAATCTACGCCATAGAAGAACAAGAAATAGAAGGCTCATGGGATTGTGAAAATTGAAACTCACATATAACAGCTTTCTGAGTCCCCAGCACTGCAAAGCAAGAGAAACAAAGTAAAAAGCCTTTCAAGATAGACTAGTATTGAGCAGCCTTAAAGAGACCTTAGAGCCCCCTTTGGAATGTGCTAATAACTGTCCTTGCCAGGATAGCTGAATAGCAACACAGTCACAGCTGGAATAATAATAAGACATAGGAAAACTAAAATGAAAGAGATTGCCTTTGTGGTTCCATGCAACTGTGCTGGACCTGTGCTGCTTGTGTTTGAAATGGTGGAAACATGGCTCCAGAAATGGTTGAGGGCTCTACCAGCTTTATCCAGATCTTCTGACTTTCAGAAATAATTGAAACTGAGGATTAGGCCTAGTTCTTTCTGTTGCTAGGAAGAATCAAAGGCCCTATGTTACAATTAAAATCCAGTGAATTCCCATTTGTGTTGTCCTTTCTCGTGGAATTTTAATGCTCAGTTTTAGTCAAAATGTCTGAATAGAATCACTCCATCTGAAACTCTGGAAAATTAGTTTATCTAATTGGTCTCATCCAAAAATTGCTATATACATTTTTAAGAAGTTAGGTCATTTGTGTTGTATAGTATTTTGTAAACATGGTTTTTGAGCTGGTGTTACAAATCAGTGGGTTTACATAGTTTTTCTGTTTCATTTTATTTTGAGAGCTTGCCTCTGGTTTACAGCATTATATCTGAGTTTCTGTATTAGGTTTAAGGCCATGAGTGGTGTTTTCATGGGACTATCTAAACATATCAGTTCTTTTTTCTTCCAAGAAAAACTTCTTATTGCAGCTGGACTTTTAGTAGCTACACTAAGAAACTTTGATGTGGTTGAGTCTGTTTGAAAAGTACACTGCAAAAGGAATTTGATTGGTATAAAAAAACCTTAAAAATAGACAAATTATTCTAAAAGTCTTCTCTAAAGGATCCTATAAAACATGTAAATGACAATTTCCTACCTTCAGATGGTAGTATTAAATTAGATTATAAATTCTTTCAAAGAGCTTTATTCTGATAAGTTTATAAATAAATGCTCATATAAATTCAAACTTCCACTATTCCCAGAAAATCAGTGAAAAAGAATTTGTTCTGATAATTTAAAAAATCATTTGTAGTATATCAGCTTAAAAACAGTTTCCAAGATATTTTTGGTAGCTAGACTAGACTGAATATGTCACATGTATTTCATTAAAGGAAAAGAGAGTAATTTTGTACTAAACTAAAAAGACTGGTTGTCCCAGAATAAAAACATACAAAAACTCTAGATGGATACGGAAGGTTGAAAAAGGTTAGAAGAAGTTTAACTAGAAGATTATCTAAGATTTGATGTGTTTATTTACAAGGTTGTTAAAAAGCTTTAGTACTGAATATTCTGCAGATTGGAATTTGGTTTTCTGCTGTGTTGTTTTTAATGAAAAAAAGTTGTAAAAAGAGAAAAGATGGCTAAACTTATTGTCAAGAGATAGCAAAGAAGGACAAAAGAAAGAGTCTAGGGGCCAGGGTTCCCAGCTGACCCTCAGCCAGAGACCTAAGGCCATTTGCATGTAAGTGGACATATAGTTGTTATTATTAGGTGACTCATAGAGACCCTATGCACAATGGGACAAAACACTGCCCAGTTCTGAGCCCTCCTCACAATTGTTGCTGTGCCTGAGCCCATTGTTACAACCACTGTGTGTCAGTATACATTATTGAAGCACTTCCTCTTTTTTGCTGACCTTCTACTTTAAAGCATGATGTCCTTTTCCAGAGACTGGTCCCTCCTAATAACATGTGCAAAGTATGTGAGATGTAGTAGCACCATCCTTGCTTCTAAGCTTTCTGACTGTACTATTTCCAAGACAGACTTGTTCATTTTTTTGACAGTCCATGGTCTATTTAATATTCTTCTCTAACACCACAATTCATAGGTGTTAATTCTCTGGTCTTTCTTATTCACTGTCCAGCTTACATGCATGTGGGGTGATTAAAAACATTGCAGCTTGTGTCAGGTGCTCTTAGTCTTCAAGGTGATAACTTTGTTTCTGAACATTTTAAAGCGATCTTTTGCAACAGATTTGCCCAGTGTAATACGTCTTTTGATTTCTTGACTGCTGCTTCAAACCTGCGTAAAATGAAAGCGTTCACAACATCAATCTTTTCTCCTTTTATCATGATGTTGCCTATTGGTCCAGTTGTGAGGATTTTTCTTTCCTTTTTGTTAATTTGTGAAGATTTTTCTTTTCTTTGTGTACAGAAGACTGTGATCTTTAATCTTCATCAGTACATGCTTCAAATCTTCTTTACTGTCAGCAGTCAAGATTGTGTCATCTGCCTATAAGGCATGTTGTTAATGAGTCTTCCTCAAATCCTAATGATTCATTCTTCATATAGTCAAGCTTTTCAGATTATTTGCTCAGCATACAGACCAACTCACAGTGACCCTATAGGGCAGGGTAGAACTACCCCATAGAGTTTCCAAGGAGCACCTGGTGGATTCACACCATAACCTTTAGGTTAGCAGCTGTAGCACTTAACCACTACACCATCCGGGTTTCCACAGGTTGAATAGGTATAGTGAAAGGATGCAACCTGACACACACGTTTCCTGATGCAAAGCTATCCTAAAAGTCAGTATGGTGGTGTGGAAAGAAGATATTTGTGATTCCAAAACGGGAATCACTGCACTGGGAAGATATGAGCAAGGTTAATGGAGCTAAGATGAAAGTTTTATTGAAAAATAGGAATGTTTAAATAGACTTTATGCCATATAAAACACTTAGTTTAATTATGTTATGAATCGACTGAGAAATGTTATAAAATCAGAAGCTGTGCTTAAATTTAGGTTGAATATAGTTAATAAATTTCAGAAATTGTATACATTCCTAGCAATCTGTCAATATTATCTGTGTCCCTAATGTGTTCTAGTATTACTTTGCTTGATATTGAGCAACAAAAATATAGTGTTATCAGGTATAATTTCAGTTCTTTTTTTAAAGTAGAATGATGGCCACTATTTTAGTCTTTATTTAACAAATAGCACCATCTAGGCCAGTGGTTTTAACTGGGGGACTATTCAAATGTTTAGAGACTTGATGATCTAGTATAGTCTTAGTAAATCCTGTTTAGTATTATATCTCAAAATTATTATGTATTATATCTGAAGCTCTTTGAAAATAACGTTAATCTCATGTTTAGAGATTTTTTGTCTAAAATTTCTTCTTAACTAACTTTATTTAGCTTTGTATTACTTTTTACGTTAATTACCATCTGGCCTTTCATCTTTAAGAATTATTGTTTTAAGATAACTGGATATTTTTAAGTTGTCATCTGATGATAAGTTTTACTTTTACTTTGCTGATTCACTGAAAATGCCTGACCAAAATATTTCAACAAAAATAGACTAAATCAAGATTTCAAGAACTCTTATGCAGAAGATGATGGGATTTCAGACTGCACAGATGCAAAATTACATAGAACCAAAATTAACTACATAAGACTAAGTAAATTGAAAGAATGTTCCGACTCGACGGCACTCGGCTTGGCTATATGAAAATACTGCTGATGCAGAATGTCCTCTTTTTTAGAGTAATCACGGGAAAGCCCATGGTCGTCCTTTATGTTGCCCACAGTGACTCCATGGTCAACTTGAATTGTTGAAATATTGTCACAGTTAAAGAAGTCTTTGATAACTAGAAGCCAGACTCCTCAAATCTGTGTAACTTCACCCCAGGGTACTATATATATGTTAGAGAATATTCTAATTAAAGGGCCCATGGGAACCCTGTTGAAAAGGACCATACCTGGTTCTCCTCACCAACCTGTGAGCTTCTCAAACTAGAAACAGTCAAACCTTTGATTTATGTATCACAGTTGAAAAAAGGCCAAGCCCCCTCTGTAGAACACCTATCCCTTCAGGGAGCTAAAAATGACCCTGAGAATCTCTGGAGGCTAGAAGAAGATGACGTCTGAGGTAGACAGTTAATCTAAAGGTTGCAGAATAAGCTTCCATGCATCTTACAGAACTTCGTGGACTCTGCTTTATAATTGTAGCTATCTTTATACTGCTAGCATTACCCTATATTTGTGCTCTTGTCCCTTGATAATTTTATTTAATATGAAACTTTGTTTCAGTTTTATGCTTCTTTTTCTAGTAATTCCCTCTTCTTTTCTGGTTACTCAGTGACCTTTGTTCATGGTTACACTTATCATTACAAGATGGACTGGTTCTTTAGATCATTATAATGTTATTTATAGGACATGTTAAATGTGTTGTGAATTATACATCTAACCTTTGCAGTCATACCACTAGATCCAAGGTTTTCCAAAGGATTATGTGTCATAAAGAAACTTAAAGGAAGTTCCTAGCTTGTACCCTAGTACTCCATCACCTTGGGTGTTGCTGATATCTTCTTCTTAAAAAATTAGCATATCTACTTCAGGCATTCCTTCCTTATCATCAAATAATGTCAGTGACTAAGCAATGGCATAGTGTCTGTCTTCTGAAAACAACCATAAGTAGCGTCTACAGTTTTAAAAACTTGAAAGCAGTGTGTTACAGCACAGCTAAAAGGCTATGCAGAACAAGACACTTTTAAGTGGTATTTGTGATCTCAGAATTTCTATAGAAATTCTTGATCAAAAGAGGGAATGATAAGGAGTCTGTAAAATCAAACTGAGTATCTCAGTAAGGCCAAGATGACTAGTGACTAGGCTCTCAATAAAGGGTCAATCCAGATCACTGTGAGTAAGCAGGGAAGGGAGACAGAAAGAAAAGTAATGTATGTACTTACAACATTCGAGGAAGCATGTGTTGCAAATGCGATGTTCTTTGAAAGAATATTTTCATGGATGGTCTTCTGGGAGGAGACAAAATTAACTGATGTGAAGAAAGAGCAGCTTTTGAAATGTGTGTAGACTTAGTCATGCCTAACTTTGTGCATTGAAACCCTGGTGGTGTAGTGGTTAAGGGCTACAACTGCTAACCCAAAGATAGGCACTTCAAATCCACCAGACACTCCTGGAAACTCTATTGGGGCAGTTCTCATTTGTCTATAGTGTGGCTATAAGTCAGAATCGAATTGACAGCAGTGGATTTGAAATTTGTGTGTAAAACTCAGCTTGATCTTCAGAAAGATGGAGCAGTTTGAAGTTTTTTCTGAGTACTGCCTTATTTAAATTCCCTCAATAAAGCTCTTTCTTTCTGTTCCAGTAGACTCAGAGACTTTATTTTCTGACAGGTATCTGTTAGAGTAGCACCCACTCTTCTGGTACCAAATTCTGTCTTAATTATCTAGTGCTACTATGACAAAAATACCACAAGTAGACAGCTTTAACAAACAAATTTATTCTCTCACAGTCTAGGAAGCTCAGAGTCTGAATTCAGAGTACCAGCTCTAGGTGAAGGCTTTCTCTATCAGCTCTGGAGGAAGTTCCCTGCCATCAGTCATCCTTTGTTATAGGAGTTTTTCAGTGTGGGCACCCCAGGTCCAAAAGATGTGTCCCACTAGTAGCTCTTCTTGGTGATAGGAGCTCCCTTTTCTCTTTGCTCAATTCTCTCTTTTATATCTGAAAAGAGATTGACTCAAGATACAATTAAATTCTATAGACTGCCCTTAATCCTGCCTCATAAATATGATAAAGGTTAGGATTCACAACGCATAGGATAATCAATACCGTATCACATTATTATGGATGGTCATACATACTGGGAGTCATGACCTGGTCAAGTTCACACACATAATTCAGTGTACAATATGGTGCTATAACAGAAATACCATAAGTGGATGGCTTTAACAAACAATCACAGTTTAGGAGATTAAAAATCTAAACTCAGTGTGCCAGCTCTAGGGAAAGATTTTTCTCTCTCGACTGGCTCTGAAGAAAGATTCTTGTCTCTTTAGCTTCTGCTTCCTGGTTCATTGGAGATCTGCAGGTGTCTTGGTGTTTTTCTTACCCAATCTTTGCAGGCTAGCTTGTTTATTTTATCTCTTTTATATCTGAAGAGAGATTGTATCAAGACACACCTACACTAATCATGTCTCATTAACAGAACAAAGACAGTCCACGCCCATATGAGATTATAAACACAGGCCTTAAAAACAGAAACTAAACTCATTGCTGTCCATTCAATTCCAACTCATAGTGACCCTACAGGACAGAGCAGAAGTGCCCAATGGGGTTTTCAGTGAGCAGCTGGTGGATTCAAACTGCCCACCCTTTGGTTAGCAGATATAGCTCGTAACTACTGACCGACCAGAGCTCCTAATCACAGGCATACCAAAAAACAAATAAAAAAACACCCAAACTCACCGCTGTTGAGTCAGTTCCAACTCATAGAAAACCTATAGGATAGGGTAGACCTGCTCCATAGAGTTATAGAGGTTAGGAATTAAAACACATATTTTGGGGCAGGAGGCATAATTCAATCAAGAACAATCCCCAAACATTTCATGGTTTTCAAGGTTATTGTAAATGGTACTACTTTTTTAAAGTCCCTTGTCTAAATTGTTCATTGCTCACATCTATTTATTTATTTAAAACCAGCTCTGCGTGTCATTGTTTTGCCTACTGAAGTATGAGAAACTTAGACTACAGGGCAGCGGTTCTCGGTCAGGAATGTGAATAATCACATAACACTGGACCCCCAGGTTCAGAGGGCCTGATTCAGGGGGTCTGGAGTGAACTGCCGAACTTAAGAGCTCTGGTTCTTTACTTGAAAGTGGTGGATAAATCCTTCTTTTCCGTTCATTTGTTCTTTACACCATAATGGGCTCTGAATTGCAACAGCAAACAAGGTCTAGTCTCTGCCTCATGGACCTTCCCGTTTGGTGGAAGCAGATGGATGAGCAAACAGACCACTGCAGCCCCATGTGTAGGGGGCAGGTGGGGTCAGCAGGGCCCTGTGGGAAGAGTGGGTAAATCTTGTGGTCCTTAGTGCCACTGTGGTTGCTGCAGTTTGGGGATATAAAAGGGGAGCTCTCATTAGCCTGAGGGCAGTGGTGATTCAGTGGTAGAAGTCTTACCTTCCATGTGTTTGATTCCAGCCTATGCACTTCATATACAGCCACGATCCATCTTTTCATGGAGCCTTGTTTGTTGCTGTGATGCTGAAGAGGTTTCAGTGGAACTTCCAGACTAAGATGGACTAGGAAGAAAGGCCTGGCTGTCTACTTCAGAAAACCAGCCCATGAAAACCCTGTGAGTTATATGACAGCCTGATCCAACTGGGCATGGGGTATCTATGAATCAGAGACCAACTAGACAAAGCCCACCATGATACCTGGCTGTATTCCTGTGCTGGGGAGACTCTGAGTGTGGGGTTTCTTTTTGAGTTGAGTTCCTTATAGACATGGTCTCTCTGGCTTCATGATTTTTTTTTTTAAATTATTGTGTTTTAGCTGGAGGTTTACAGGGCAGATTAGATTCTCATTCATAAATTTGTGCACATCACATAAATTTGTAGCATCAGATGCAATCCCCACAGCCCTTCCCTTTATATCCTAGGCTCCCGGTGTCCATTTGTCTGGGTTTCCTGTTTCTTCCCACCTTCTTGTTTGGTTTTGTATTGAGATGGCTATGTCACACAGTCTCTAAACACTCTGTCCCTAGTGGAAATTTTCAGTCTCTGGAGGTACGTAGAGAAAGAGGGCAGCTCTCTTGGCTCCACTGGGAGATTCGTGGCCACTGTGCTGTCCACATTACTTGGTCTCAGTCCACTGCGCCCTGTTTGTTTTGCTGTCTGGGTTGTTTTTCCTCGTAGGATCAACTGTTCCTCATGCCTGACTTCATACCACACCAGAGGTCGTTTGACCTTCCTTCTCTGCTCTCCTCCACTTGATCAGCACTTCTGGGAGCAATCTCTAGCTTGATCGCTCAAAATGTACAATCCAAGCTAAGTAGCCAAGGTACCTGGACCCAGGAGGCACTATCTAACCTCAGCTTCATGTGGTTTTCTTTCTGGCCTAATAAAGTCTTGCATTTCTGTAAGGAGAGAGAAACACAGTTTGTTTTACTTCTCCAGAACGTTCTAGAACAGGGCTGTGAACTGGTTTGTTCTGGTTTGAGCTCCTGCTTAGAATTTGCATTTCTAACATGTTCACTGCTGACAATTTGCACTCCTAACGAGTTTCCAAGAAGTTAGTTTCACATAGGTCTTTCCAGGAAACCCAAAAATCAAACCCATTGTGGTTGAGTGGATTCTGACTCCTAGCAACCGTATGGAACAGAATGGAACTGCCCCATAGAGTTTCCAAGGAGCACCTGGCGGGTTTGAACTGCTGACTTTCTGGTTAAGGTCTTCCCAGAGTATCCTGTTAAACTGTAAACTCTGATTCAGTCTGTCTGCGTTGGAAACAAAATTCTCCTCAGGGGTTCAAAATGGAATAAACCAATTCAAAACGCTGGTCCAGAAGCTCCGCAACTGGCTATTGCCCTTGGACATGAATGTAGTGGTGAGGTGGAGAGGGCAGGTGTTCTCGCTCCAAAATTGCTGTGCATCAGTAATTCTAAACTTTGGCTACACTCTAGACTGCAGGTGGTAGAAACAAACCAGATGTTTCCTTCCACAGGAAACAGCCCAGAGGGCTGAGAGACCACTGAGAGAGGAAGGAGGGCTATGGGTTCTAATCCCAGGGGAACCCAGAAAGATACAATCCAAATCACCCCGCTCTGCCAAGGCCCTGCCACAAAGTCAGGAGGAGAAAAAACACTGACAGGGTGCACCTCTCTACATTCAGCTGTGGACCAGGTGAACAGATAGAGCTGTACACCTAAAATGCTACGTGAAAACCCATTAATATACCTCCTGGTGTGGCCAATGTTGGGCTGTGAAGAGGTGCCCCACTCACAAATCTCACCACATGGCACTCCAGCCTCAGCTGCAGCCTGTGGGGAGGAATGACTGAGGCATCCCACAGAAGAGGCTGGCAAGGAGCCTGGGTCCGTTCTGAGCCCTCAGAGGAGCTGTGGAGCCTCTCCAAGCTGAAGGGGCTCTCTCCAGATTCAGCAGCAGGGGAACTGGGCAGGACACCCAGGCTGTTCTGATTCAGGTAGCACAGGGAAGTGACATATGTGGGGACTGAGGAGTTCAAGGGAAGTGTCTGCATGGTGCAAATGGTTGAACACTAAGAGAAAGCTTAGGAGTTCAAATCTAACCAGAGACACCTTAGAAAGAAGGCCTGGTGATCTACTTCTGAAAGATTATAGTCACTAAAACCTTTATGGAGCAAAATTCTTCTCTGACACACACAGGTCACCGTGAGTTGGGGTCAACTCAACTGTAACAGGCTTCAGGTGGTTTTCGGTTGGCATTTGAGGACCTCAGGTAGTTGGTAGACTGGGTCACTCCGATCCTTCCAATTCCACTATTCTAGGATGTCTATGAAAGCCTAATTGTGAGACTCAGTCTCTCTTTGGATGGCATGGAACTAATATTTTTAGAATAGCAACATTCACTTCAATGAATCTGCTGCATTATTGAACAAGGTAAGTCCTATCATGATCCCCATTTGGCAGGTGTGAAAACTGAGGCTCACAAATAAGAGAACTTCCCACAGAGCCACAAACACTATTAAATGACAGATTTAGCCATTCCCATCATTTTGGGAAATCCAGAAAGTAAGTAAACAAAAAAACAACACAGTCTCTAAATAAAGACAATTAAAAGTCACACTTGCACCTAAGATGACATAAGTGACACATATACAACCAAAAATGTACTAGCTCTGTTTACATCTTTTATTTTAAAAGAGAAAACCTATTGCTAGCGAGTCACTTCTGACTCACAGTGATGCCATAGGACAGAGTAGAACTGTCCCATAGAGTTTCCAAGGAATGCATGGTAGATTTGAACTGCCAACATTTTGGTTAGCAGCTATAGCACTTAACCACTATGACACCAGGATTTCCTTAAAAGAGAAAAACAAAAACATAAGATGCACACATACAAGGAAAAAACATTCATAATTATGGTCCTCGTTTCTGCAACTGGTCATGTGGTCACAGCTGGTATTTAGAACTGCAGTTTTCCACCACTCATTCTGGGTACCCTTAACCTCCGCAAGAACCTCATAAGGTCATGGATCTTTGCCTGTTGGGGTGACCGACCCAAACCTTCATTCCTGAAATCTGGGCCAATAGTAGTCATGTAGGATATTGGGTTGCTATAGTTTTCCATTGACTTTAATCACAGGCCATGGTAGTACTAAGAAGCGTCCTACCTGGCCCCTACCACCACAGGGTCCAATCAACCCCATTGTAATTAGGTGTCTTAGTGCAGTTAGGGCAGTTCCTGCTATAAAATTGGAGTCATATAGAATAGCAATCACAGCAGTATTCAGGGATACTGGGACTCCCTTCACAATTTTTTTCTTCATCATTGTGATAAAAGGTCCTCTGCGTGCTCCATGTGTGGGTCAATAAATCCACTCCAATGTGCCAATTTCCCTAAACTTTTGGATACCTTTTCTGCAGTATACCAAAGCAAGTCTGGTCTTTCAACTTGATTTAGTGCAGGCCACCGTGTAATCCATGCTTCAGTGAACCAACTAAATAAACTATGAGATCCTTTCCTAACCTCTCTAGCTGAAACACTGAAGAATTTGTGTTTAGTTGACCTATATCAATAAACTCAGACTGATCCAGCTTTATATTCCTTGTACCGTTATTCTATACCACTAATAGCCATTCTCACACACAATCCCCAGGTTTATGTTTGTACCTGTTAGAAAACACAAACCTTTCTTTTGGAGTGTATTTTATCTTTTGCTTCAAGCTTGTATGTCATCTTTTAGGACTCAGCAGGACTTAAGTCTATTTATAAATCTAGAATAAAAAATAGGTAGTGGGGATGTATTCTGGGAAGATTCAGCAGTCTTGTAAGGCATCTGTCTCAGGTGATACCCCAGATAATGACTCAGATACCTCCCCAGGAGATGGCTCCGATAAAGCCTCTTTAGACACAGCTGGATTAATCTCAGCAGACAGGGGTGAGGTTGTAACAGTTTTACTGGAAAGGGTGATTTAGCAGACACAGATGGAATAAGCTCTTTATGTAGGAAATAGAGGGCTGGTATTGTTGACAGGAGTGATACAGTGGAATTTAGGGGTTCTGTGTCCCCTGACTATTTATCCATATATCTCCATCCCAAGTTTGAGGATCCCATTTTTTTTTCCAGTCATTGTCTTCACTTTAACTTCAGACAGCATTCGAGATTAGGAATTCAATTACCAAATGTCTTAGGCTGGGTTCTCTTGAGACGGAAAACCAGCGCAGCATGTGAGGACTGACAGTTAAGTTTGCAAACTCATCCTAGAAAAAGTGCTGGATAGTTCATTGAATATCACTATGGTCACCTTCAAAGTACCCCCCTTGGGTAGCTATGTGCTAGTGCCTAGACTACCCTTCAAAGCAATTTTGGAACTCTTTTTCCGGAATGGCCATCAGAGCTGTTGTCATGTTAGCCTTGATGTCCTAAATGTTATCAAAATGTCCTCCTTTCAATACCCGTATCTTCAGGTAAAGAAAAAAGTCACTGGGGGCCAGATCAAGTGAGTAGGGAGGGTGTTCCAACATAGTTATTTGTTTACTGACTGAAAACTCCTTCACAGACAACTATACAATTAAGTTCTCAAACTTGCCACCATGCCACTGTGAACAACGGCCATTTCAGAAAAAGTGTTTCAAAACTGCTTTGAAGGCTTGACTAAGCACTGGCTTCGTGCATAGTTTCCCAAGAGGAGTACTTCAAAGATGACCATAGTGATATTCAGCAATGCAGTATGTAGCACTTAGAATGATTACATTTGTGGACTTAATTGTCAGACCTCATGTATGTGTGTATATATATATATACATAGAGAGACAGAAATACAGAAACTGCATGTATGTATATATACACACAGAGAGAAACAGAAATAGAGAAACTGCTATCAAGGGAACAGCTCACAAGGCTGTAGAGGCTGGAAAGATTCAAGTTCAATGGTCAAGCTAAATGCATCTCCTGACTTATATAGCTGCAGGGCTGATGAACCCAAGATTAGCAGATCAGCTGGTAGTCTTCTGGCTCACAGGCTGTAGAGGTCAACCAATCCCAAGATTAAAAAATAGTACAGGCTCCTGGGTCACAGGCTACCAACCCCCCCAAAAAACTCCAGTGCTGTGGAGTCAGTTTCAACTCATAGAGACCCTATATGTCATGGTAGAACTGCCCCATAGAGTTTTCAAGGAGCACCTGGTAGATTGGAACTGCTGACCTTTTAGTTAGCCCAGCTAAGTGCCTTCGAATTGGATCCAACTCATATAATACTTAACCACTGCAGCACCAGGGTTTCATAGGCCACGGAGGCCGACAGATCCTAAGAGCAGTAGCTAAGCTGCTATCTGAAGTCCCAAGGACTGGAGGTCAGACTATGTGCTAGATGCAGAATCCAGAGAGCAGAAACCAGCAAGCTTTGTCAGAAAGCCCACACATGCTAGATTCAGCCCACACCCCAAAGAAACACTCTTTCAGTTGATGGGCTACTAAGATCTCATCATGAAAGTAATTACATGATATCAGACCTCATCACGGAGGTGATTATATTGTTAAATAGCTACCAAACTATGTCTAAACTACCAAACCATTGAGAATCGTGGCCCAGCCAAGTTGATGTACAAGCTAGTTACCATCTAGTTACCATTCCAGTTATTAAGTCAAATATTAACCTATGTGTTCATGTGGAAATATTTTGTAAATATGATTAGAACCCATGATCAATTGACTTTAAGTAAGGGAGTTAATTCTAGATAATAGGAGTGAGCTTGATTTAAGCAGTCAAAAAGCTTTAACAGCAGAGCTGAGGTTCCCCTGAAAAGAAAGAAATTCTAACAGTGGGTGGTAGCTTCACTTGGGGCTGAGAGTTCCAGCTGAGGAAGAGACTGTTTTCATTACAATTTTGCTTCTTTTTACAGTTTCTTCCAGTTTCTATGGAGTAGATTCCTCCTATTAGGGAGTCAGAGAACTCTTGGACATAACACTTTGATCTTTCACAGCATCTTTTGTCTTAGATGGTACAGTAGTGGGTTGAAAAAGTGAGTCTTCTAATTACCCTTTACTAAGCAAATGATTCCTCCTTAAACATAAGAAAATAGATTGTAATAAAATATTTTTCTTTCAGAATAAAATGTTATTCAATTCTAAAATATTAATAGTTACAGATAAAATTTAAGAACCACAAAATTTTCACAAAGTTAAAAGAGTATTTCAAAGCAAAACAACCAATTGTACTTCCTATGCATCTGTATATGTGAAGAAGACTTTGTGATTTCAAAACAATGATTTATTGGATGTTAATGAGGCTATAGAGTCCCTGGGTGGCACAGAGAATTAGTGTTCTCAGCTGCTAACCAAACTGTTGAAGTTTGGAGTCTACCGGGAGGCATTTTGGAAGAAAGGTCCAGCTAGCTACTTATGAAAAGTCAACCATCAAAACTCCATAGAGCAGTCACACTCTGGCACACGGGAGAGTTCCATGACTTGGGACCAACTCAAGTGGAGCAAGTAGGTTAATGAGGTTACAGATTATAGAAGGTATGACTAAAGATAGCTAATAGGCACAAAAGTACTCAGAACAAACTGAGTTAATCTTTGAAAGGATCCAGCTGATGCCCTAAGATGAGTCAAAGCCAAAGTCACCACCATTGAATTGATTTCAACTCACGGCAACCCTGTAGGTCAGAGTAGTACTGCACCATAGAGTTTCCAAGGAGCACCTGGTCAGTTTGAACTGCTATCATTTTGGTTAGCAGCAGATGTAGCACCTAACCACTATGCCACCCCAAGACTACTATTAGAAAATTGTAGAAAACATGGGAATACATACCATACATTTTGTTAGCTGTAAGATGAGTGACATTTCTGCTGGGAGGTTTGTGGGAAGATTTCCTAGCCCTGAAGAGAGAAATACAAGCCACAATGTCTTCTTCTATTGGCCATTATTGGGACTGGATGTGATGCCTAGAACTCTTATAGCCTTCTCAGGATTATGGCATCATCTTGGATTCCTGTGTTCTTTTCACACTTCACATCCACTGTGCTAGCAAATCCCATTATTTCTCCTGTTAAAATATATCCAGCACGTGATCACCTTTGACCACCTCCATATTACCCACACCCACCTGATTCAAGCTCACATCACTTCTCACATGGAGTATTGTAATATTTTCCTGATTGCTTTTGCTGTTCATCTTGCTCTCTGTATTACCCACAGGGCAGCTGTGGTGAGTCTTTTAAAAAGTAAGTCAGGTCATATCAGTCCATAGTTCTAAACTTTGCAATGGCTTTTGTTTCTTTAAGTAAAAGCCCCAAGACATTTCTTCCTTCCTAGGAGAAAAGGCCCAAGTCCTTACCATGACCACAAAGACTGTGATCTGGCTCCTAGGACACCTCTCTAACTTCATATTTTGCTACTTTCCAGATTCTCCCTTACTTGGTCTATCTTCCCTGGTCTCCTTCTGTTCCTCAAGCAAGCCAGGAATGCTTCTGTTCAAAGGTCATTGTCCTTGCATTTCCTTCTGCCTGCAAAGTTCTTCTGCTAGGTATTGGCATGACTTGTGCTTTTAGTTCTTTTAGGCTTTTTCTCAGAGGTGCCTTCCAACCAACCCCCGCCTCCACTTGGATTTTCCTATCCCTTTTATATTGCTTTATTTTTTTCCATGGCATCTCACCTTTGACATGTTATAGAATTACTTCTGACTCTTTGTCTCCCCACCAGAATGTAAGTCCCATGAGGATTTTGTTTTGTTTAGCACTGTAACCCAGAAATATAACTGGCACTTTGTAGGGCTCAATAAATAAGAATCCTAGAAGGAAAGAAAAAGTATATGAAGAAGATATGGTGACTAAAAATTTCATAGAATTAAAGAAAGAGGAAAGAACTCAGACCTTAAAATTTATAGAGTGCCTAACAGGGCAGACTGAAACAAAACAAATCTTAGAGCTACACACATTACAGAGAAATCTCAGAACATCAAATATAGGAGAAAGATCTGAAAGTTTACAGAAAGGAAAAACACATCACAGACAAGCACGAGTATCACACTTGACATGAAACTGCTCAAGGGGAGGGAGCAGTGAAGGATGGGAAACAAGGATCTACAGATAATTTGGGAAGATTTGTCATTCTCTAAAAAAGATATGTCAGATAAAGGAAGAAAAAAATGTTTACAACAACCAAGAACCAATTCTGGGTGAGACCAGGATGGCAGGTTGAGGATGATGTTGAAGGGGCCAGAAAGAACTGAGCGAGCGCTGAGGGCAAAGAAACTGATGATGAGAAATGAATGTCAGTTGGTTTTTGTTAAATTATGAGAATCAGCTAGAAGACTAAACATAAATTATACAATGTCAGAAGAAAAACTGTTTCATGAAATGGAAGCTAAAAAAGAAAACGGTATCTAATGCAGTAAATACAGTGTGCACAAAACACAGTGACTGAAACAAATCCTAATATAAACAAACAAAACCCCCAAACCAGAGCCACTGCTGTTACATCAATTCCAATTCATAGTGACCCTCTAGGACAGAGTAGAATTGCTCCACAGAGTTTGCCAGGAGCACCTGGTAGATTCGAACTGCCAAACTTCTGGTTAGCAGATGTAGCACTTAACCACTATGCCACCAGGGTTTCCTAATATACTTGTAATTAACGCGAATCTAAATGAGTTAAACTCTCTGATCAGATTGGATTAGAAAGAAAACAAAATCTAAGATAAAGCAATACATTGTCATGTACAGATTATGGCAGATTCTGGTGTTATTCCCAGCCCCTTCTTCCTTGCTGTTTTTATATACAGAGGTGGAAAGACTGAATTGTTACAGTCTCCCTCTCTGTTATAGGTGGGTGGGTGTGCCCGGGAGACTCATCACTGGTTCATGAGACAGAAGTGGTACTGTGGGTGGACCAAACTGACACAAAAAGCAGTAGAAGCTTGTGTAGACCAAAAAACATTTTTAAAAAGTCAAAGTAGTAATCAAAGTCTTCCCTTCATCTACAACCAGACGATTATATCTAACTTCTGAGAAACAGGTAATTCCTATCTTATACAAGTTTTCCTGCCTGACTTTATGAGGCTAGCATAATCTTGTTCTTAAAACTGATAGGACATCACAAGAAAAAAAAAAATCATAGACCAGTTTCACATGTAAACACAGAAGTAAAAATCCTGAATGAGATATCAACTAAACTAATCCTAAATTAAAAACAAAAACAGCAAATGGTCCCAACTCAACAGGAACGGATGATCACAGAGGACAAGAACGACATGAGGAAAAGAGAACCCAGAAGACAGAGGGAACCGTATGAGTGGTCTCTACATCAACTTGTAACTAGAAGAACCAGATGGTGCCCGGCCGCCACCAGTGATAGCCACAATGGAGCTCACAAAGTGGAGTCTCACTGGCAACAAGAGAATAAATAGGAATGTACCCTGAGATATTCAATAAAAGACCACGATTGATGGTTGAGGTGCTTCAGAGTTCCCCTGGGAGCGTGACGCCTGGCCCTGATGCTGCCCCGTCCATAAATCATAATGAAGTTCAACTTTTCGGACAGCAATGGATTGGACTTGGCGATGCAGAGTGACCATATCTTGTGGGAATTTTATGGTTCTGTGCATCTATAGGATGTCATCTGGCTGACCTCTTGCTGGAGGAAGGGGAGTGGGTGGAGAGGAGGGGATAGGGGACTGTTGGGAGGATAGGACATGTATGGAGCAGAGAAGAGGGGTGTGCTGTCCCCGGGCAGGGAGAGCAGTGGGAGCTGCATATAGGTGAGCATGTGCATTTATATGGGAATGTACATTTTCATTCAATCACCATCGTTATAATAATAAAAAAACAGAAACATGATCAAATAGGATTTATCCCAGGAAAACAGGGATGGTTCAACATCAGAAGGAAAAAAAAAAGTACATAATTCATCACACTAACATAGTAAAGGAGCTAAAGCACACCAAAGGGAACAAGATGATTCTATTTTCTATCTTGTTCAATGGTATAGATAGACATAATGAAATAACTTTTGACAAAATGCACACCAATTTATGATTGTTAAAATTCTTAGAAAACTGAGGTTATCTACCAAAAATCTCATAGAGAAAGGTTAGAGACTTTTAATATTAGAAGTGAGAATAGGATGCTTTTGATTAAACAAGAAGATATGGTTGATGTGGAAACCCTGGTGGTGGAATGGTTAAGAGTTATGGCTGGTGACCATAAGGACTGGCAGTTTGAATTTGCCAGGTGCTCCTTGGAAACTTTCTGGGGCAGTTTTACTCTGTCGTATGGGTCACTATGAGTCAGCATCAACTTGAAGTCAGCAGGTTTCGTTTTGGATTTATGGTCAATGCAAATAAGGCAAGAAAAAGAAATAGTAGTCAAAATAGTTAGGTGGGAAGAGACAGAACTGTCATCATTCATAGATAAGATAACTAATTATGTAAAAGTGCAGCAGAATATACAAACTTCTGGTTCTAAAAGAGAGTTAAGCAAATTTTCCAGATTCAAGATCAGCTTGAAATAATCAATAGCATTTCTGTGCTGCAGGAAAGAACACCTAGAAAACAAAGGTAACATTTGCAATAGCAACAAAAATTTTAATGGAAAAAAGCTTGAGACATTTATAAGTAAAAATTTAAAACTTTATACATGAATAAATGAAGTGAAGAACTATGCTATGCCGTCAAACCAGCATCACCTGTGGCTACTGAGCACTTGAAATGTGGCTAATTCAAATTGAAATAATGAGCAGGTTTAAGTATACACTAAATTTTGAAGATTTAGTACTATAAAAGCATGTAACATAGTTTATTAATTTTTTTATATTGTTAATGTGTTGACATCATAATGTTTTGGATGTATTTCAATAAGTAAAATAAAATATTAACAACATCAATTTCACTTATTTCTTTTTACATTTTTAAGGTAAGACTTCTAAAAAATAATTACACACGTGAATCACATTATATTTTTATTGGACTGTGGTCGTCCCTAATTTTGGGTGGGATGAGTTGATATTGTGGTGATGTACACTGTCCTTTAATTGACCTGTGGTCAATGCCATTCCAAAAAATTCCAACATGTTTTATTGGGGGGCAGGGGGTTGGGAAATTGGGCAAAGAAATGATACAAGCACGCTATTTACAGAAGAGGAAGCGTGAATGGTTAATTTAAGAGATGCTTTACCTCGCTAGCTATAAGAAAGTATGATTAAACAACAAAGTGCCACTATTTTATATTCTAGACAATCAAATTGGATAACATGAAACACTGATGAGATTGCAAGGAGGAAGGGACCCTCAGGCACCACTGGCAAAAGTGTAAACTGATTACAGGTCTTCTGGACACCAACCCAGCACTACTTAGTGAAATAACGTGAGTGTATACCTTATAAGTTAGCAATCTAAATCGTAGGAATATAAGCATGAGCATTTTGTGCAAAGCTCCGTGAAGGGATGTGTATACAAATGTTCACTGTTTAGGATATTTGTAGTAGCAAAGAACTGGAGATGACACAGACATCCAGCAGCAGACAAATGGATAAAAGTGGCGGGGTGAGGATAGCTCACGGGGCAGTTGTCTGCACTGTTATATAGCTACATGAACCCATTTTCAAAACAGAGCCAAGGCTAAAAAGTTAAAAGCAGAGTGCATATCTAGCAGTGTCACTTAATGTAAGTCAAAATCACTTTTACTCATTGTATCTTTTCAATGTATTTCTAGGTAGACATGAATACACACATATGTAGTTTATACATGCCTATTAAACACACTGGAAAGCAGAAGTGGGAATGTTGGAGAGGGAATGGGAGCTGAAATGTGGAATGAAATGAAAATGAGAAGTGGCCACACACGAACAATGTTGAGTATGATCTTCCTTTCATTTGGATCCGACTCGATGGCACTTGGCTTGGCTTCATTTGGATGGTTGGGCACGCCAAATACAATACAATATGATAAAAAATGAAATAGCCCAGAGGTAAAATGTTATCTGACTTGATCAGGAGAACAGTTCTTTGTCTTTTAGGGAAAGCTCCCTGCCTGTGTTACCACCAAGAATGCCTACTTTTTTTCAAGAGGCCTTTTCCTGTGGCCTCAGTTTATACTAGCTGTATGTGAGGCCCCTGAAAGCCTATGCAGAAAGAGCAGAACAAACTGAAACCACTCTTTTCCTCTGAGGGGGTGGACTGCTTCCCTGGTCAGGCCTGAGAGGCACCTTGGCCTGGTGGGCAGCTTGCGAAACACAGCTGGGCCTCTGTGCAGGCCTGAGGTAACCCACCAGGAGCAGGCCCGTTCCTCCTGGGCTGCGGAGAATGGGCTTCTCTGTGTGTGCTTGTTTGCTTTGGTTTCAAGCTAAAAAAAAAAAAAAAGATTTCACACATAATTAGGGCAATGGCAGCGAGATTGTGTTCGAGGTGCTTTTACTGGAAATATCAAGAGAAGGGACAAGGGAGGGCTGTGTTCCTCTTCCAGCCGGGGCTGGAAGAAGAAGGAGGAGCCGACCAGCTCCATGGAGGAGACAACAGGCAGTGTTCAGGGGTAGAGAAGCAGCTTTCATGGAGGCAGGCCCGGCTGTGAGGGCCTGAGGTTGGCTGTAGAGGTGGGCCTTGTGTGTGTGTGTGTGTGTGTGTGTACATGCGTGCACATGTGCGCATGTGTGGGTGGAGTATATTTATGTGGTGTGTGCGTGTGTGGTATGTATGGATGTTGTATGTGGCGTATGTATGCACGTCTGTGGCGTGTGTGTGTGGTATGTGAGTTTTGGTCTTTGTGTAGTGTACATGTGTGGTGATGAAAGGAGTGGGGATGGCAAGGGATGGGGGCTGCTACCCACTCCTGCCTCTCCTTCTCCTTTCCCGTCTGCCCTGTAGCTATGGAGGCCAAGAGATGCTCCAAGAAAGAAGAGGTGGAGGGAAACAGGTAAAAGGGAAGAAGATAGGGGTGACAAGCGTAGTCCACAAGAGAGGATGAAAGGACGGAGAAAGAGATACGAGAGGAGTGAGTCACTTGCCACTGCCACTTGGCTCTCCAGCCATGCTAGCACAATCCACTGTGCCACAACGAGCCATCCCTGGGGGTCCAGTCTGGTGATGCAGAACCAGCCCAAACCAGGTATCAGATGGCCAGGGTTCTAGTCCTGACTGGGTGTGTCTGGTAGGTCGCTGAACCTTCCTGGATCTCAAATGACCTTTCGGTAAGATTAGAGCCGGACCACCTATGTGGTCCGTGAAAAAATATTTTGGGGAACACCAAATACCCTCTTCCACACTTGGAGGGTCACAGGGTACACTGCATATTAAAGGTTATCCTAAGACAACCTATGCACCAGTTCTACTCTGTAACACACGGATTCTCCATGAGTCAGAACTGACTAGATGGTTTTTTTTTTTTTTTTTTTTTTTTTTTTGGTGTGGTGAAATAAAACTCTGTTTTACTTGCATTTTGTGTAACTAAACACTTTCCAAAACATTTGATTATAGAACACACTCCCTCCTTTTTTTTGCATAGTATCTATTAACATCTTGTGTGTTCTAAGTACTATTGCTGCATTATAAATGATTCCAAACTGCGGAGGCACAAAACAACTGTTTTATTATGCTCACAGCTTCAGTTGGTCAGAAATTTGGACAGGATGTGTGAGGATGGCTTCTGTCTACTCAATGATGTCTGGGTCCTTGTTCAAAAAGACTGGAAGGCTAGGAGTGACTTGATGACTCGTGACTGTCTTTACTTGTATGCCTGGTAGTTGATGCTGGTTGTTGGTTGGGGCTGAGAGCTGGACCACTTTATAGGGACTTTCCAGGTGCCTTGGGCTTAGCAGCTACAGGAGAATCAGACTTCTCCCATGGTGGCCCAGGACCCTAAGGCAGTGTTCCAAGAGGCCCAAGCAGAAGCTGTAGTACTTTTTGTGACTTAGCCTTGAAGTGTCAAAGTCACATTAAGAAGGGCATGTGAAATGGGAGAGAGCTGTGGCCACCTTCAGACAGTACACTTCTCAGCCACACTCTGAGAAATGGTGGGATCAAGTTCCAAGACCTCTAAGGACCTCTTGAAAGCTGCCACTCCCCTAGGATTCCATCCTGTGGCTCCTGCCTCCCTACTCCCTCTTTCACACTCAGGCCCAAATAGCTAATTCCAGATCCTTCCCTGCTGCCTGTCACTTTGCTTCTCCTTTCCCATGCAGCTCCCACATGACCTTGTAGACTATCACAGATCTAGCTGTGAAAGCCACCAAGGAGTGTGGTTTCACCAGTATCGTGGATTGGATCATGTTCCCCCAAAATGTGTGTCAAGTTGGCTAGACCATGATTCCTAGTATTGGTGGGGGGTTATCCTCTGTTTTATGATCTGACATAATTATCCTATGTATTGTAAATCTTAACCTCTGTGACGTCAATGAGGCAGGGTTAGAGGTAGTCACGTTAATGAGGCAGGGCTCAGTCTACAGGATTAGGTTGTATTTTGAGTCAATCTCTCTTGAAATATAAAAGGGAGAAGTGAACAGAGAGGAAAAGGACTCTCTACCACCAAGAAAGAAGAACCACGGCGGAGCATGCCCTTTGGACCCAGGGTCCTGCACTGAGAAACTTGTAGACCCAGGGGAAGAATGCTAACAAGGACTTTCTCTCCCCGAGTCAATAGAGAGAAAGCTTTCCCTTACAGCTGATGCCCTAATTTTGGACTTCTAGCTTCCTAGACTGTGAGAGAATAAATTTCTTTTTGTTAAAGTTATCCAGTTGGGGCATTTCTGTTCTAACAGAACTAGATAACAGATAGCCAGGGCTTTAGGTGCACAGTTTACTTGTCACCACGATTCTGAAGGCCTTTTTGGTTAGCTGTTTATTTGTGTCTCTTAGGAGATGAAGTTGTGAAGCTTTGGGCTGAAGACAGGATTGACCACCCCTTGCTGGAAGTGTTATCTCATGTCTGCTTTGGGACATCAGTATCCCGGGCCACCTCACATTCCTTATGTTGTTATCCTCCCTTCTGAGTCCATGCCGTGTCTCTTGTGACTCACTTTTCCCAGATCCATCAACTCAGACACGATTATAGTGTCCAACATAATTTATTCCGGTTGCCAAGTGATGCAGGAGAGAGAGCACTGAGCATACCACGAGAGCAGACATCTTGGAATTCACCTAGGAATTGAAGGATAAAAGGAGGTGATTGAGCTAAGGGAAGCTGAGGGGAGAAAGAAAGCAATACAGGTTCAGGAAACAGCCTGTATGACACCTCAGAGTTGGCAAGGAGAAAGGGGACCTCAAGGAATTTGAAAAAAGACTGTGGCTGGGTTGCAGAGAACTATGGTGGAGAAATATAAAAAAAAAGCTTTTGGAGTAAGCCACTGGAAGACCTGTGCACCTTGTAGGAGCATTTAGGTTTATTATAAGCATAATCAGAAGCAAGGCTTTACATAAGCACGGGACTTGGTGAAGATTTTCATTTCGAAAAGACCCCACCTGGCTGTTTCTTGGAGAATGAAGGTGAGGATGAAAGTGGATAAGCAGAACGTTGACTTAGCTGTTAATATAGAGCTGGAAAGATGCAAATGCCTTGACATTTATTAAGGAGGCAAGGGCTGGCTTCAGCTACTGAGTGGTGCATTTTCAGTCAAAGGGAATTCTGGAGAAGGATCTGTTTAAGATGAGAAGATGAAGAAGTTGGACCTGTGAATAGTGATTTTTTAAAAAACTTATGTTTTTATTAAATATTGAGTATCTACAAGATAATATTTATGGAACACCTGAGAATTAAAACATGAATGCCTGTGTGCTCCTCACCCAGCTAAGGAATGTTAACAACAGCATAGAAGCCTCTATGTGCTGCTTCCCATATCTCATCCTATTCTTTCTCCCACTCAGAAGTCAAACATCATATCAAATTTTGGGTTTATCACAGGAGTGGTAATTTTGTGTTACCTCTGAAACATATCAGTTGTCAAGGAGGGGTGGGTAGAAGGGCCTGGGGTTCAGAGCAGATGCCTGGACTAAAGGCAAAACACGGGAGTCAGTACCATACTTGCTGTGTGAAGGATGAGGAGAGGGCGACCTCGCCTAGGAAAAAAGCACAGAGAAGGGGAAATGGCAGTGGGGAGGTACTTACTGATGTATATGCGTTCTATATTTATGCAATCTCAGGGTAAGAACTGTAACAAAATCTCAGTTGTCTCAAAATGTGGATTGAGCCAGCTACAGTTCTGGTCATTGAACTGGTGCCTCAGTGGGGACCAACCCCCACCAAATGGGTCTCTGTTCCTCACCTTCTGTAGAGAGATGAGATATAAAGTAAGAGCCTTAGGAAAGATCAAGAGCAGTCTCAGTCTAGCCCATGTTTGGAGTCTCTTAATATAGGAAGAGTGAATGAATTCCAAACAGTGGTTATAGAAATTGTGGCAAACTAAAAAAAAGGTAAATAATTTCAAAACTTACAATTCATAAGAATAGAAATGGCACAAAGAAATTACACATTCTTTAACCAAATTCACCTACTGCTAACAGTTTCCCCTTCTGTGTTATCATTTGCTTCTCTCTTATTTCTGTCTCTGTATCTCTGTCACAGTCTCCACTTCTCTGTCCATCATCCACACATGCTTTCATTAACTTGCCTGTCTCTTAAAATGATCAAACATGAAATTAAGATGCATTGATAATTACTGATGACTGGAATGTAAATGTTGGAAAAAAAGGATTAATGGAAAATACAGCCTTAGTGATAGAAACGGTGCTGGAGATCACATGATAGAATTTTTCAAGACTAATAACTTCTTTCGTGTGAATACTTTTTTGCAACAATATAAATAGAAACTTTACACGTGGACCTCACCAGATGAAATATACATGTTCAAAATATGTATGTTCACTGTGTCAAATCTATTCTTGAGATGGTCTCCCAATGCAGTTGGGACGTACTTGTCATGCAAATCAAATCAACTAAACCTGTGGAAAGAGACAATGGAAAAGCTCAATATCATCATACAGAACAAGGCCAGGGCTGATTGTGGAACAAACTATTGATTGTTCACATGAAAGTTCAAGTAGAAGTTGAAGAAAACTAGAAAAACTCCACAAGACCCCCCAAAATGACCTTTAGTATTGTTTTAGTCACCTAGTGCTGCTCGAACAGAAATGCTACAAAGCAGAAGACTTTAACAAAGCACAGTTTACTCTTTCATGGTCTGGTAGGCTACAAGTCAAAATTCAGGGTGTTGGCTGCAGGGTCAGACTTTCCATCTGTCAGCTCTGGAGGAAAGTGCTTGTACTGCCTCAGTCTTTGGTCAGGGAGCATCGTGGTGCAGGAACCCCACGTCTGAAGGACCCGCTGTACTCCCAGTGCTTCTTCTTTGATGGCGTAAGGTTCCCAACTCTCTGCTTGCTTCACTTTCCTTTTATCCCTTGTGGGATAAAAGGATAAAGCCACACTCCAGGAAAACTTCCTTTATAATGGAGCAGGGAGGTGACTTTAGGAAGGGATTTACAGTCCCACCCTAGTCCTCTCTAACATAATCCACTCTGTTAACCACAAGCAGAAATTAGGATTCACAGCATCAGAAAATCACAGAATGGAGGGCAATCACAGAATACAGGGAATCCTGACCTAGTCAAATTACTGCACATATTTTCTGGGAGACGCAATTCAATCCATGACAAGTATATGCCAACTGAATTTGGAGACCATTTCAAGAATAGTTTTGACTCATTGAACATTAATGACCAAAGGCCAGATAACTTGTGGAATGGCATTAAGAACATCTTACTTGAAGAAAGCAAGAGGTAATTAAAAGACAAGAATGAAAAGACCAAAATGGATGTCAGAAGAAACTCTAAAACTCACTCTTAAATGTAGAATAGCTAAAGTAAATGGAAGAAATGATGAAGTAAAATAGTTGTACAGAAGAATTCAAAGGACAGCACAAGAAGACAAGGTACTATAATGAAATGTGCAAAGACCTGGAGCTAGAAAACTGAAAGAGAACAACAAGCTTAGCATTTCTCAAGCTGAAAGAATTGAAGGAAAACAAGAAGTCTTAAGCTGCAATATTGAAGGATGCTACAGGAAAAATATAAAGAAGCAAGGAAGGAAAGTACCAAAAATAATTGATTGGATTCAATCATTTCAGGAAAAAGCATATGATCAAGAACCAAAGGTACTGAAGGAAGGGATACAAGTTGCACTGAATGCATTGGCAAATAACAAAACTCCAGAAAGTGACAGAATGCCAACTGAGATCTTTCAACAAATGGATGCAGTGCTAGGAGCATTCACTTGTCTGTGATGAAAAAAAATTGGAGGACCGCCTGCTGGCCGACTGACTAGAAGAAATCTGTATTTATGCCCATTCCAAAGAAAGGTGATCCAACAGAATGAGGAAATTATTGACCAATACCATTAGCATCATGCACAAGTAAAATCTTGCAGATTGTTAAAGCATGGTTGCTACAACACATCAACAGAAAACTGCCAGAAATTCAAACCAGATTCAGAAGAGGATGTGGAACAAGGGACATCATTGCCTATATCAGAGGGGTCATGAGCGAAAGGAGAAAATATGAGGAAGATGTTTATCTGTATTTTATTGACTATGCAAAGGTATTTGCTATGTGGATCCTAAGAAATTATGGATAACATTCAAAAAATGAGAATTCCAGAACAGTTAATTGTGTTCATCAGTAACCTGTACCTAGGTCGAGAGGTGGTCTTTTGAACAGAACAAGGGAATCGTGATTGGTTTAAAGTTAAAAAAGTTGTACATCACGGTTGTGTCCTTTCACCATCCTTGTTCAATCTATATGCAGAGAAAATAATCTGAGAAACTGAACTGTGTAAAGAATGAGGCATTAGGATTGGAGGAAGACTCATTAACAACCTGTGTTATGCAGATGACCTAACCCTGCTTACAGAAAGTGAAGGTGACTTGAAGCACTTACCAATGAGGATCAGAGACTACAGCCTTCAGTGTGGATTACACCTCAACATAAAGAAAACAAAATCCTTTCAGCTGGGCCAGTGAGCAACACTGTGATAAATGGACAAAAGACTAAATTTGTCAAAGATTTCATTTTATTCAGATTCATAATCAATGCCCATGGAAGCAGCAGTCAAGAAACCGAACAATGCATTGCACTGGGCGAATCTGCTGCTAAAAAATCCTTTAAAGTGTTAAAAATCAAAGGTGTCACTTTAAGGACTAAAGTGCTATCAACCCAAGTTGTGATGTTTTCAATCACGTCGTATGTATGTGAAAACCGAACAATGAATAAGGAAGACCAGAGAAGAACGGATGCCTTTGAATTAAGGTGCTGATGAAGAATTTTGAATATACCGTAGATTTCTGGAAGAATGAACAAATTTGTCTTTGAAGAAGGGCAGCCAGAATGTTCATTAGAAGCAATGATGGCAAGACTTTGTCTCATGCACTTCGGACGTGTTATCAGGAAGGACATCATGGTTGGTGAAGTAGGGGGTTAGTGTAAAAGAGGAACGGCATCAGCAAGATGGATTCACACAGTGACCGCGACAGTGGGCTGATGCACAACAATTGTGATGATGGTGCAGGACCAGGCAGCATTTCTTTCTGTTGCTCATGAGATCACTAAGAGTCAGAACCAATTGAACAGTTCCTAGCAACACTAAGTCTATCTGCCTGTCCACCTATCATCTATCCATCAGTCTATCGTCTCTCTGTTTCTTGTGCTCTCGTTTGTGAGTCATTTGAGGGTAAGTCACGTACACTATGTACCCTAGTAGCATAGTGGCTAAGTGCTACAGCTGCTAAGCAAAAAGGCAACAGTTTGAAACCACCAGGTGCTCCTTGGAAATTCTTACAGAGCAGTTCTACTCTGCCCTATAGGTCACTAGGAGTAGGAATCAAGACAACAGCAAGAGGTTTTGATTTATATACATTTACGGCTCTTTAACTCTAAATATTTCAGTGAGTATTTCCTAAGAATAAAAATATTCTTGCGTGTAACCACAGCACAGTCATCAACTTCAGTAAATTTAACATTGCTACTTCTATCTAATTTTCTATTTGTACTCCAACGTTGCCAATTTACCCAGTGTTCATTCTAGAATTTTTTCCCCTTCTGCCATAGGATCCAGCCTAGGGTCAAGGTCTGAATATCATGTCTCTTTAGCTTCTTTTAATCTGTGAAATTTCATAGATTTTTTTCTCTGTATGACACTGGCATTTTTGGAAAACACAGCATCCCTTTCCTTCTGTTTTTGTAACAGAAGTTTTCTCATTTTGTGATTATCTGCTGTTGCCTAACAATGAGAGTAGAGCTTATATTCTCAACCAGCCACCTCAAAAGAGGTCTTTGCTCCTCATCTTCTGTGGAGGGGGCAGATGAGATGTAGGGTGAGTTATAGTGATAACATGTTCTTCTCAGGATGTCACATCTGGATGCGCCTGACTTCCTTTTGTCTCTCACTGATAATGTTAATTTTGATCACTTGATCTTGGTGTCGTCTGATTTTTGCAGTATACTATCACTGCTTTTTCCCTTGCAGCTAATAAGCAGTATACAGGAGATACTTTGTTGTTCTGTGGCATCCAGTCAATCTCAACTCACAGTGATCCTATAGAAAAGAGTAGAATTGCACCATAGTATCTCCTAGACACTGTAAGACTATGCAAACATTCTGCTGTTCATTAAAATGTCTCCCTAGATTTAATAATATCCATGGAAGCCTCTTGTCTGATCTGAGCATTGAAAAATGATGATCTTCCAGTTCTAGTACTCCAAAACACTCTGTGAGCAAGAGCCTTTCTAGTCCCGTTTATTTGTTTATTTATTATCAGCATGGACTCATCGGTTGTTCTTATTCTGCTCAACAGCTTATTATTCATAACCACATTTAATTATTTTGATGCTCTAATTGTCCCTCATTTAGCCAGTGACTGTCCTTTCACCTGCCCCCAGAATTTCTTGGGCATTTCCTTAATTTCTGGCATAATAAGTTGTTCCAGGCTCATCTTGTACACCCGACACAGGCTTGGAATCAGCCTTTTCTCTGAGGAGTCCATGTTCCTTTTAATGGAGAATGGTATTAGAGATCAAAATCTGGATGCTAGTGCACTCATTGCTACTGGGGTGTCTTTGCTTTTTAGAATTGTGGCACATTTAACATATTGTCATAAATTCCTCATTTTTTAAGAAAATACAGTTTGACAAAATTGTGCTATCTTCAAGAGAATTAGAGGATTTATAAAACACTGCAGCTATGTAAGCCCCATCCTGGGACATTAAAGCCAAGTAATGAATCCTCTGTTCTGCATCCTGGCAGCACAACCTGTGACTGCATGTAGGGATTCATTGGTGAGAATTTCAAGAGTTTGAGTTTAAGGCACCTGGTGAAAGAGGTCTGAGCCAAATGGCCCAGTGTGTCACCCTCCTACCTGGTTACAGGGTTAGGTTTCAATAGCCTTGGTACCAAAAGTGCTTCTTAAGCTGCAGTGCTGGATATTGTTTACATGAAGAACAAGCTCTTCTTAATGACCTTGTTGCCCTGGCCTAGAGGTGACCAGAGAGGCTGACCTTCATTAATACGCCAGTTGAGCACCTCAGTTCAGCTAGTGTTGCAGCTGCAGATCTTTCTTTGGCCCCTTTGAGCTTTCTTTTTTCTGTATCAGCAGTGAAACATGCTGCCCTTCCTGCGCTGAGCACCAGCAAGGCCAGGGAAGAGCTTGTGTTGGTTTTGATGCCAGAGATGGCCAAGGTCCTGTGTTATGAGAGAAAACATGAATGTTTAATCTTTTTATTATTGTAGCCTATCCCATTTCTAAAGCTGGGACTTCACACCCTGAACTATACTGCACTGGGCCTCCGAACTGCAAGTCTTTGGTGAGCCATCAAAGGTGAAGAAGCAGGGCCACTGCACCCCAGGCTGCCCTCCAGGCCTTGCCCCGGAAGTGGATTTCGGGCCTTGAGTAACTACTCCCGAGGCTTGGGCAGAGGCTGCTGTAGAAGTTTCTTACAGGGAACTTCTTCAACTCAATCCAACAAACACAAGACCTGTTCTGGGTACATAGAGTAAGTAAGTCAGTCCAAATCCTGCCTCAAGGAGCCTCCAGTTTAGTGGGAAAACAGACTAAACTAGATGATATAGGATGGGCTGTGATTTCTGCTTTCAGCAGAGAGAACAGTTGCTGTGTGAATACACTGAAGTAAGAATGTCCTTGGCTGAGCAGTAGCTACTTGAAGGGGGTGAGTGCTGGTGGGATCCTGAAGGATGAGGAGGAGGTGTGGTGAGAAGAGGGAGAACACAGGAGTGAGGCTCTACATGAGCCTGGGGCAACCAGCCTACCCTCTGAGACCTGGGTCCCCTCCCACAGCCCCCACTGGCTGTGACTGAGGCTGTGAAGTCTGCTGATCACTGGAACGCATGTGTGACAGAGCGGCCAGACCCTTGTGTGAGTACGCACTGGCACGTGATGGCTGGCACGTGTGTCCACTACCCAAGGCCATGTGTTTAGGGTGAATTCAAAACCGAAGTCAGGAGCCCTAGGTAGCAGATGCTACCATTAACTCTGTGGAGTAAGTGTCAGAGAGGGGACACGACAAGGATAGAACTGAGGTGACAGTAAGTCAGAAAGGACACCTCTCTATTGGATACATATCCATCTGGTCCAGCAAAGAGTGCAATAGACCAGCCTGAAGAGGAAGGTACTCTGACTCTAAAACACTTTCTTGCCTTCAGTGTGATTTAAAAATAGGCCTGTGTTGACCAGGAACCCTGGTGTGGTGCAATGGTTAGCCACGTGGCTGCTGTTCAAAAGGCTGACACTTTGAATCCATCACTGTTCCTCGGAAACACTATGGGGCCAGTTCTGCTCAGGCCTATAGGGTCGTTATGAGTCAGAATCAACGCTGCGGCAAAGGGTTTTGGATTTTTGTCTTGACCAAGGCTTGGAACTTGTTCCTTCCAGTTTGAACCCCTGCTGAGAATCTGAATTTCTAACTAGTTTCCTGCTGAAAATTTAAAGTTCCCAGGAAGTTTTGTATAAGAATAGCCTTGCATCATGTTCACATGTAGATTCTGATTCAGTATATCTTGGATGGGAATGCAAATTCTCAGCAGGGAACTTGTTAGAAATGCAAATTCTCAGCAGGGGTTCAAACCTGACTGAAATAGGTTAAAAGTCCTGTTCTTGACACAGATTCTGGGGATATCAGTGCCCCCACCTCAGAGCTTCTGCATTTCCTTCTTCCTGGCTCTCCCTTTACCCTACTATGTACCTACCTTTCCCTTTCCCCCTCAGCAGTCCTTCCTGACATGGTCCCTTCTCAGGAGAAGAGGAAGCTTCCTGACCAGCCAGGGAGGACTGCAGCCTGTGTGTCACCCTGGCATAGACTCTCCCTGCCTCTATATTTCTCCATTGCAGTTATTGGCACCAGATAAGCTACATATTTCACTTATTGTTGTTATTTGTCTATCTCCCTCTTCCTTCTTCTTCACTCCCTAGGGTGTAATAAGCTCCATGAGGGCAGGGTTCTTTGCTTCACTTGTTGCTTTATTCTGAGTGCCTTGCCCAGCATTTGACCCAATAATAACCAGTTGCCATCAAGCTGACCCCAACTCATGGGGGACCCCCGTGTGTCACAGTAGAACTGTGCTCCACAGGATTTGTCCAATGGCTCCTTTTTGGAAGTCGATCACCAGGGTTTTCTGCCAAGGTGGCTCTGGGTAGATTTGAACCACCAACCTTTTGGTTAATAGCTGAGTACTTAAATGTTTGCACTACCCAGAGACTCTTTGACCCATCGTAGGCCTTCAATAAATATTTGTTGACAGTCATAGAACCTCTTTCAGCAAAGGAACCAGGTTGGCCTCCCCCGGCACTGTGCTTGGCGGCAGTACGGGGGTGATAATGCAATTGAGGAGTGTGGGTGGCCTCCACAACCTTGGCAAAGAATCTTGGGAGAAAACAGTAGAAAGTCTCTTTGCTGGTGGTTGGTGCTTAACACAGAGTAAATTTCCATCTCGAATTCCAGGTCACATGTGAGAGCTGTGTGCAAAGAAAGCTGTGTTCTAATGCACCCCTGGTCTTCCCTGGCTGGTGCTGGGAGTGGGGAGCTTTGGCTGGCCCGGCACTTCTTGTCACCACCTATCCCTCAAGGGGACTCTGTTTCCTGCAGAATATGAAATTTGCATCCTAAATTTGGGCACAGATTATAAAGGTAAATTGCAGCTCAACATTAAAATTATGCTAGCCTGTTGATTCTATGTGTGGGAAGTAAACTTCTGAGTCACGATTGGTGGCATTAATAAGAAACGCAGCTTCATAAATTCATCACCTACACCAGTGCTGAAGTGAAGTAGGGCTTATTGTGGAACAAATATGGACTGCCTAGAGCGTCATAGGCATGCGCTCTTCATTTCTGTTCAGATTGTCTTTTAGAGTGATGAGCTGGTGCAGGAAGAGTGGCTCTAGCAGCCCAATGTGTCCTCTGAAAAAGGTTGCATATGTTAGTCTGTCTTTAGAAACAAAACATACAGAAGCTGGGAATGGGACACAGAACTAGTACAAGGGTTCTGCTATGATGGGGGAAAGGGACCCCTTAGGTGGTACAAAAGGCTGATGCGTGTGGCTACTAATTGAAAGACTGGAGGTCCAAGTTTGCTCAGAGGTCCTCAGAAAGGCCTGACAATGTCCTTCTGAAAAATCAGCCACTGAAAACCCTAAGAGCATGGTTTCATGGGTATCTCATTTAATTGATCTAAAACATGTTTTAGTGCTTCTGTTCTATCTCCTAGTTTTTAGGGTAGTAACTAGGGCTTAAAGGCTTGCAAACAGCCACAGTAAATACAATTGATCTCTCTTTGCCTAGAGCAACATGGGAAGAAGGAGAGCTCACGAATACAGGAAGAAACAGAATGTGCAGATAATGTGTAGATATGAATAATCGCTCCTTTGCCACTAGACTGGAAGGACTAGGTGGTATCTGGCTACTGTCACTGAATATTTTGATCAAAGATTCTACAGAAGAATCCTAACCAAAAGAGAGGAAGATGAAAAATGAAATTTCAAATTCTTGTGGAATCCAGACTTTCTGGAGCCATGGAGGCTGGACAAACTCCTGAAACAACTGTCCTGGGATAATCTTTAAGCCTTAAACCAAAATGTCCATGAAGACTTTGAAACCAAACAATAGCTTAGTTTAATGAAGAATGTCTGCCTTGAACACTGTGATCTTTTAAGATATGTCTACGAAGGATCAAACTGACAACAGCAACTCAAAAGATGAGATGGGAACCTTAGGAACAGTGAGTTTATGTTAATGGGGGAGAAACAACAAAGGAGAGTGAGAATGGTTGCACAATTCAGAGAATACAATCCATGTCATTGGATTGTACATGTGGAAATTGTTGAATTGGCTTATGTTCTGCTGTGTGTATTCTCAACAACAGAAATAAAATAAATTATTAAAAAAAAAACAACAACAAACCTAAGGAGCATAGTTCTACTTTGGCTTGCACAGAGTTGTCGTGTCTAGGAGGCAAGCCTTCAACCTTTAGGTTAGTAGCTGAGCATTTAACTGCTGTGCCACCCAGGGACTCAAACACCTGCTAGAGAAGATGATCTGCAGCCTTGCTGAGGTCTGGCTTTTCTGCTACTCTCTATGCTTATCTGTCTTTAATAGCTGTCAGCAGGAGATTAAAGCAGCCACTCTCTTTGGTGATGTAACAGGCTCTGTGGTTTGGCATGGAAAATAAAGTCCCTCTGGGGACATATAACATCATGTTCACCAGTGCTTATGTGAAGGAAGATTCAGTATTTTTAATAAGAAACCAAATCGATTTGCTTTCCAAAAGAATAAACCATGAAATACTGGAGAGAAGATGACCAGAAAGAACCCACATTTCTGAGACAGATTGGAGCGCTACAGAGATCTTCTACTCAGGTTATCTGTTGGAGAGAATCCAAGGCTCCAGAAGGGAGAACGGGGATGAGTTTTCTCCAGATCACATTGTGTGTGAGCACAGCTGAATGTAGAACTTGGTTGTCTGCTTCCCAACTATGACTTCTGCCTCATCCAGCCACTTGGGTTCTTGGGGATGTCCCAGGCTAGTAGAGGACGCTTGTTGTATCTCAGGTGGCCACTACCAAGCTTTTAAGACCCCAGGCACTACCCAAGAAACTAGGAGCTAGAACAGAAGCACTAAAGGTGTTTTTAGCAAAGGCAACCCTCTTTTGGGGCAAGTCCTTCCTCTGGGTCTGTTTGTATCTCCCTCTTCTGACAACTGGTGGAAGAAACTCCCAGGTCCATTTACCACTTTCCCTTAGCGCCTAGGACCAGTCTTCGTAGAACTCAAGAGACCTGGGAAACTCTTTGAACTCTCTAATCATGTTTCGCTTTTGAAAATGTGTAATATAACCTACCCTGTTAACTTCACAAGGTAGTAAGAATCAGGATGTGATCGTTTATGCCTAAGGTGCTTACAGTTCGTGGTTAGTTGTTGGTGTGTCTTAGACAGAGACATTATGTGACAGAGGCTTTATGTGACAGAAGGAAATATTGCCTAGTCCTGCTCTGTCTTCATCATGGTTAGTATGTTTGAGTCCACTGCTGTAGCTGTTGTGTCATTGTATCTCGGTTTGTCGTACTTGGTGGCTTGCATGCTGCTGTGAAGCTGGAAGCTACGCTGCTGGTACTTCAAACACCAGCAGGGTCACTCATGGTGGACAGCTTTCAATGGAGCTGCTAGACTAAAACAGACTAGAAAGAAAGGCCTTGTGATGTTCTTTTGAAAATTAGCCAGTGAAAACCTGATGATGGGTCCCAACAGAATACTGCTTGGAGCTGAAATAAACATAAATCAGAAACAGAGTATTTTGACCCCTTCTTTCAATGTTTCAACTCAACCATGCACCTGAGACATTAGCAATTAGTATACTCCAGGACAGCTGTAGCCTATTATAAAATGCCTTGAGGACACGTATCTAGGGTACCCTAATCACTAAATCCTTAGTGTAGGAGGGCAGTGAATTCAGGAACCAAAGACTGCACACAGTTTGGGAGCCTCTGCCCGACACCCCTGCCCTCTAGGATTTCCTGCCTAGCCCTTTTATACTCTGGTCTCAGTGCCTCTAAACTCTAGAGACCTTGGATGAGAGCTGATCCTATCCAAAAGATTCTGATTTAGCCAATATTTTTTTAATAGTGGTAAATACGTACGTAGGAGTCCTGGAGGGGTGGAAATGGTTAAACCTTCAACTATTAACAAAAAAATTGACAGTTCAAGTACCTTGGAAGAAAGGTCTGGTAATCTGCTTCCAAAACTTCAGTCACTGATGTATCAGCATGACAGTGGAAGAACCAGATGGTGCCTGGCCACCACCAAAGAAAACTGTGATGGGGGATAAGAGAAAAAGTGCAGCTCAAGAACTCTTCTAAAAGACCTGAAATGATGGTTCAACCTGGATGCTCCCCCTGGGAACATGGCCCCTAGATCTGCTGCTGTCCTTGACCAGAAACCAGTAATGAGGTCAACTCTTCAGCCAAGAACGAACTGGATTCAGAGGCCTAGTGTGACCATATGTGTGCGTGCTTTATGGTTCTGTGCATTGGTAGGAGGCAGTCCTACTGGTCTCTTAGATGGGAGAGAAGAGGGTAGATAGGAGAGGACAGATGCTTGAGGGAACACTAGAAGTGTGGAATGGAAAGGAGGAGCGTACTGTCACCACATCAGGAGAGCAGAAGAAACTGCCAATAGGTGGGCATGCGAAATCAATTTGGATTGTATATTCTCACTTAATCACAAAAAAAAGGAAAAGAAAAGAAAAGAAAAAATTCAGTGTTGAAAACCCCAGGGAGCACAGTTCTACTCTGATACATTGACAAAAAGTAGAGTTTACATTTTATTTGGTTTGTACATGTATGCAACAAAACAGTTGCCATTTCAACAATCTACAGCTGCACAGTTCAGTGACATTAATTCTTTTCATCAGTTATTCAACCATCACTGTTAAGCACTCCCAAATGTTTCCGTCATCCTTAGCAGAAGCTCAGCATTCCCCAAGCATTGAAGCCTCCTTTTCCCCTCCCTCTCACCCAATCTTAGTAACCCCCAGTAGACTACGGTTTCTATACACATGCCTGTTGTAGGCGTTTCGTGGAAGCGGGATCACACAGTGTTTGTCCTTTTGTGATTGACTTACTTCACTCTGCATCATGTTTTCAAGGTTCATCCATGTTGCAGTAGGTACCAGGACTTCCTTCTGCTTTATGGCTGAGTAGTGTTCCATGTTATGTATGTAGCACTTTCTCTTTATCCATTCATCTGTTTGATTTAGTCTTTTTAGAACGGGGCTTCTGGAATCTTGTTTCTAAAAATCTTTGTGCTGCTTCAGAGTATCTCCCCCACCTCCAGGCCCACAGGATTGTGACACTCCCAGAGACCCCCAAACTGCAGGCTGCAGCTCTCTAGCTGGTCCTGAAATTATATTTTAATGATCTGCGAAGTGTTGAAAAGAAAAAAACTCACTGCCATTGAGTCAATTCCAGCTCATGGTGACCTTATAGATCAGAATAGAATTGCTCCATAGAGTTTCCAAGGAACACCTCATGGATTTGAACTTCCAGCCTTTTGGTTAGCAGACATAGTGCTTAACCACCACACCACCAGGGTTTCCGCTGAGAGTTTAGGACAGTGAAATTAGAGATAGCTAGTAGGTTTAAGGAAACCCTGGTGGCATAGTGGGTTAAGCGCTATGTCTGCTAACTGAAATGTCGGCAATTCAAATCCGCTAGGCACTCCTTGGAAACTCCATGGAGCAGTTCTACTCTGACCTCTAGGGTTGCTATGAGTTGGAGCCGACTTGATGGCAGTGGGTTTGGTTTGTTTTTTTGGTAGTAGATTCAAGTATTTCCTCGGGAGCAACCTTGAGAGCCCTCAAACTTCTGTGTTACAGGCATCAGTAAAGCAGGGAATGAATCTTGGTTTTTACTGGGGCTCACCATGGGTACAGGTAGTGGCACTGTTTCAAAAACACAAATAAAATAGCTTTTGCTGTGTTTCCTCTCTATAAAAGTAATACACGCTCTTTATGGAAACTACTGAAAAATAAAGAAAAGGACAAAGTCAAAAAGTAAAAATCATCTGTAATTTTATTTTACATATTATAACCTGTATATTATATAGTAAATATAATATATATTATAAATATAAATTATAAATATACTTTGGTATTGTTTTAGTCAGCTAGTGCCGCTCTAACAGAAATACCACAGAGTGGATGGCTTTAACAAAGGAAGGTTTATTCTTACACAGTCCAGTAGGTTGCAAGTCCATATTCAGGGTGTCCGCTCCAGGGAAAGGCTTTCTCCTTGTCGGCTCTGGAGGAAAGTCCGGTATTGCATCAGTTTTTGTCCAGGGAGCGTCTTGGCACAGGAACCTCAGGTCTGAAGGACGCGCTCTTCTCCCTGTGCTGCTCTCTTGATGGTAACAAGGTTCCCGACTCTCCTTGTTTCTCTTTCCTTTTTTTCTTGCAGGCTGAAAGCATTAAGGGTGGGGCAAACCACACTCCAGGGAAACTCCCCCTACAGCAGAGCAGGGAAGTAATCCTATGCAGGAATTGACAGCCCCACCCTAATCCTTTACCATACAGTTTAGCGAAACCACACATTTTTGGGGGGACACAATTCAACCCATGACAGGTATATTTTATTATAGCCTTTTTATTTTAAAGCCTGT
The DNA here is from genome assembly GCA_028571685.1 of Heterohyrax brucei. Classification (NCBI taxonomy): domain Eukaryota; kingdom Metazoa; phylum Chordata; class Mammalia; order Hyracoidea; family Procaviidae; genus Heterohyrax; species Heterohyrax brucei. The sequence continues at coordinate 42,556,685 of CM053148.1, read as the reverse complement.
ATGCATATGCACATTCTACATAATTTGGTAAACAGCTCTCTCACACACACACAAAATTTGTAATTATTGGCTGATATCTGGGTTGCAACTACTCCTTTGTCAAGACTAATTTCAAACAACCAATATTAGCCAGTATTAATAACTAACTTATGTAATTCCTGAACATTTGACAGTTGGCCCCTGAGAGCCAGTATGTGCTGGTTCTAGTGCACCTCTGGTTGAGATCAGGTGGCATGTAGCCCTGTGTCCTCATTTTCTCATTTAATGTTATGTAATGAGCCACTCTCCAGCCAGGAGTGTGACAACTGATTCAGGTAAGGCTCATCAATGGATGCACTGGGTGAAAAGAAAGGTGTTTGGGGAAAGGATAGCACACTGTTTCACAGTCTTGCCCTACAGCTTACTTACGAATTACAAAGGGACAAAAGTATGCTTCCAATGCAGATATCCAGCAACAATCATCTTAGGCAAGGGGTCAAATGTACTATCACCAATAATGGAGCGACTCAACATTTTGGGCTCATAATGTGATACAAGAGGAAGATCACAATATTGTCTAGATGATGTTTTTCACCAAGCTTAACCTAAACCTAATTATGAAGAAATAATCAGACCTCCAGACTCTGGGACTTTTGGCAAGACAAGATGGAATTCTTAAAACACAGAAGTCAGTGTCATGGAAGAAAACATGCATGGGATTGCAGCAGATTAAAAGGAGACTAAAGAGGTACCAGGAGCCTTGGTGGGGCCATGATTAAGAGCTACTAACCCAAAGGTCAGCAGTTTGAATTCAACAGGTGCTCTTGGAAACCCTATGGAGCATTTCTGTTCTGTCCTACAGGGTCTCTATGAGTCAGAGTCAACTTTGGCAACAGGTTTAGTGTTTTTGATTTAAAGAGTCACTAAGGAGGCCTGGTAGCACAATGATTAAGTGTTCAGCTGCTAACTGAAATGTCAGCAGTTTGAACCCAGCAGTCACTCCACAGGAGAAAGCTATGGCTGTCTGTTTGTGTAAAGATCACAGCTTTGGAAACCCCGTGGGGCAGTTCTACTCTGTCCTATAGGGTCACTATGAGTTGAAATCTACTGCTAAATCGTATTTTCACTGTTAGGAACTGTAAACATCCTTATAATTAAATCTTAGCCTGTATTTATAATTATATCCTAAAACGGAATCCTTATTACTTGTCAAGGGGAAAGAATTAAAAAAAATTTTTTCAGACTCTGATGGAATCAATTTTTACACTTTAAACTTACAAGAGGTGGCCTTGTTAACTGGAATGGAGCACAATTAACATAACAGAAGAAAACATCTCTATGACCTTTTCCAGAGGGTTGGATGGAGTGCAAAGGAGCAGGGTGGAGAGGTTAAGATGCTCTACTTGAGGCTTGTGGAGAGCTATGGATCTGACAGTACATACAAGGCTTCTAGGTAGCTTTGAAATAATAATGAACACAGATTCTACACCAGGTAGGTTGAACTAGCATTTCTGGGGGTGGGACTTGGGTACAGACTTGCTGTAAAAGCTCCTCAGGGCATCCTGAGAATAACTGCTGTAAGTGGAAATGATCCAGGATCAGGGAGAAAGGTGGGATGGTGAGAGAGAGGTGGTAGGTATGAGGAGAGAAGAGGCGCTCCTAGAAGGCCCTAGAATAAGAGAGAAAGAGGTTTGACAATCTTAGAAATGGAAGTGAGAGCAAAAGAGAACAGAAGTGATTAAGAACTTGAGAAAGTTATATCAGGTGGGAGGTGATTTAACTTCTGTCTCCCCTCCCCTCCCCTCCCTTCGCCTCCCCTTCCCTCCCTTCTCCTCTCTCGGGACCTCTAGTAAAATTTACTCTTATTTGCAATGCTTTTGTAGTTGAGCTCCCCAACCCCATCCTCACAGGAGTTGGGGACAGATGTGGTTTAGTATCTGGTCTCATCTCAAGGTGAAGGCTGAGTGAGAGTAGATGTGGTCTGAGGAGGGCTCGGCACAGCCTACGTGCATTAATTCAGACAGGGCTGCAAATGACAGCATCATAGATGGTCTTGCCACCTGTCCTTTTCAGTGCCTCTTCTCTCTTCCTGGCCAACTCATTATAGAGGTCACAGAATTATAATAATTTTGTTACTCTATGATTAGATTATAACGAACTCAAGTCTCTTGATTCAATCAGAATACACCACTGTTTCCAATCGAGGTAACGTAAATCATTACAGTAATGTCTGTTTGAGAGGGTTTATTTTGATATTTTGTCTCTATCATAAGGACATTTCTGCTCATTGTTGCATTTTTTGTCACCATATAAGAGGCAATAGGCTTTATACTCTAAAGATAAAAAACTCACTGCTGTGGAGTCAGCTTCAACTCATAACAACACTCTAGGTCAGAGTAGAACTGCCCCATAGAGTTTCCAAGGAGTGTCTGGTGGATTCAAACTGCTGACCATCTGGTCAGCAGCCATAGCTCTTAACCACTACACCACCAGGGTTTCGACTCTGAAAACAGGCATCAGACTTTTAACAAGTAGTGATTTGTTTTGATAGTTTTTAAACTTCATTTTCCATGTACATCAGAAAACTGAATAACGCCCTTTTTAACCTGTAAGGGTCTGCTAAGGCAATTGTTGAGAGATAAGAAATGGTGAATATTTGGAAGTTAATTTTTTTTTTTTTTTTTTGCCACACTTGGATTTTAGGACAAAAACCCTCACCAAAAATAAGACAAGTAAACTATAACCAAAACAAAAAATCTATTTTGTTTATTTCCTTCAGTAACAAGCACATGATTCTTTTTAATAAAAACATGTGAATAAAAGTTAAAATAGTTTTTAAAAAACAAAAGATCACTTCAGCTAGGAAACTTGAGAAACAAAATATTGTGTTATTTAGTCAACTCAGTCTTCCTCCTTTGGTTTATACAGAAATGAAAAAAAAAAAAAGAAAGAAAGTCTAGATGGATTTTTCTCCTTTATCAATTCTTAGACAATTTATCACTTTGGGATTGATTCGAGAAGAGAGAAAATATGCCTTTAAAAAAATATGTGGAAAATGTTTCTACTTTAAGAGGATTTTGAAAGCTGTTTTCAGCTAGAATCTGTGAATCCAGGTTGGACAGAGCTGCAAACCCAGATGCCCACAGGGGCTGTACAGGAGAAACAGCTTGGTGAGCTTGCCCACTGAATGCTTTCTTCGATGAGTGCACCAGTGGGTGAGTGGTCAAACTCTCACCTTGCTTCAGCATCCTACTGAGAAAATACTATACCTCAACCAAGTTGGATTTGTATCAGGTATTCAAGGATTGTTCAACATTAGAAAATTATTGTAATCCATCACATAAAAAGAACAAAAGAAAAGAATCACACGGTCATCTCAATTGATGCAGAATAATGAAGGACATCTATACAAAACTAACAGCCAACATCATTCTTGAGACGGAAAAGCCAACCACAGTCCCCTCAAGAGCAGTAACAAGACAAGAATGCCTTCTACAACCATTCCTATTTTATATCGTGCTGGAAATCCTTACTGGAACGTAAGATAAGAAAATAGAAATACATGGCATTCAAATTGGAAAGGAAAAGTATCACTGTTCGCAGATGATAGTCTATACATAGAGAACCCTAAAGATTCCACAAGGAAACTACTAGAACTAATAGATTCAGCAGAATAGCAGTACCTAAGACCAACTTTAAAAAAAAAAAAAAAAATCAGTTGAATTCCTGTACATCAGTAAAGAGAACTTCAGAAAGGAAACCAGGGAAATAATACCATTTGTAATAGCCTGTGAAAAGGTAAAATACTTAGGCATATTTCTAATCAGGAATGTAAAAGACTTATATAAAGAAAACTACCAAACGCTGTTGCCAGAAACCAAAAGAGACTTGGATACTATGCCATGTTCATAGACAGCAAGACTCAATATTGTGAAAAATGTTAATTCTACCCAAAATGATCTTCAGATATAATGCAATCCCAACCTAAATACTAACAATATTTTTAATGAGGTGGAAAAACTAATCACCAACTTTGTATGGAAAGGAAAGAGGCCCCAGATAAACAGAGGATTTTTGAAGAAAAGAAACAAAGCAGGGGCTACTGTACAGTCACAGTAGCAACACAGCCTGGTGTACAATGACAGACACATAGATCAATGGAACAGAACAGACAACCTATAATGTAGAGCCATCCACCTATGGTCTGCTGATTTTTGACAAAGAACCAAAGGCTGTTAAATGGGGGAAAAGACAGTCTTTTTAACAAATGGTGCTTGCAAATCAATGTCCGTCTGTGAAAAAAATGAAACAGGATCCAAACCTGACATCATACACAGGAACTAATTCAAAAGGGATCAAAGACCTAAATGTAAAACCTAAAATGATAAAAAAAAAAAAAAAAATGGAAGGAAAAATAGGGACAACATTAAGGGTCCTAATACAAAACGAAAAGAGAATACAGTCCATAACTAACAACACACAAACACTAAAAGATAAATTAGATAACTGGGAGCTCCTAAAATTTAAACACTTAGGCTCATTAAAAGATTTTTCCAAACCAAGCTGCCATCTGAGGTATGACAAATGGTCCCAGCTCAGCAGGAACGGACAATCACCAAGGACCAAAATGACATGGGGGAAAGAGAACCCAGAACACAGAGAGACCAATGTGAGTGGGTGACTACATCAACATGTGACCAGAGAACTAGATGGTGCCCAGCACCACCAGTGATAGCTGTGATGGGGCTGACAAAGTCGAGTCTCACTGGCAACATGAGAATAAAAAGGGGTACACCCTGAGATCTCCACTAAAGGACTGTAATTGATGGTCCAGGAGCCTGGGAGTTCCCCTGGGAGCATGGCCTCTGGCCCTGATGCTGCCCTTGCCATAAATCATAATGGAGGTTAACTCTTTGGACAGAAATGGATTGGACTTGGCGACACAGAGTGACCATATTGTGTGTGCACTTTATGGTTTCATGCGTCTACAGGATGTCATCCTGCTGACCTCTTACTGGAGGTGGGGGAAAGGGTGGAGAGGAGGGGATAGAAGATTGTTAGGAGGACATGACTTGTATAGAATGGAGAGGAGGAGTGTGCTGTTACCGGGCAGGGAGAGCGGTAGGAGCTGCACATAGGCAGGCATGCAGATTTATATGGGGTTGTACATTTTCACTCAATCATAGTTTTAAAAAAGTAAAAAGAGAACATACAAACTGGGGGAAAAAAAATCTGGCTACGGCATATCTGACAAGGGTCTGATCTCCAAAACCTATAGCATACTTTAACACCTCAACAGCAAGAAGACAAATAATCCTGTTTAAAAATGGGCAAAGGACATGGACACTTCACCAAAGAAGACACTGAGGAGGCTAACAAGCACTTGAAGAAATGCTCACTGTCATTAGCCATTAGAGATAAACTATAATGAGACACCATGTCACTCTGACATTACTGGCACTAATCAAAAGGAAGGAAGGGAGGAAGAGAGGAACAGAGGAAGGGAGGAAAGGAAAGAGAAGGAAGGAGGGAGGAAGGTAGAGAAGAGGGAGGAGGAGGGAGGGGGAGAGCAGGAGGGAAGCAGAGAGGGCGGGCAGGCCAGCAGGCGGGCAGGCGGGCTGGCGGACAGGCAGGCAGGCAGTGATGAATTTGGAGAGGTTACATGGAAACTGGAACTCATACACTGATAGTGGGAGTGGAAAATTGTACAACCACTGTGGAAAATGACACAGTGCTTCCCTAAAAAGGTAGAAATAGAAATACCGTACAATCTAGGAATCTCACTCCTAGAAATATATCCTTGAGAAGTAATAGACTGACACATACCTAACTTCATTGCAGCATTATTGACAACAGACAAAGATGGAAACAACTAGGCGTCCATCAACAGATGAATGGATAAACAAATTATGGAATATATGCACAATAGAATACTAGGAGATAATAAAGAACCATGATGAATCTGTGAAACATCTTACAATGTGGATGAATTGAAGGTCATTGTGCTGAGTGAAATAAATCAATTACAAAAGAACAAAATATTGTATGAGACCACTACCATAAGACCCCTCAAAAGGTTTTCACACTACCTTCACTCCCCAAAAACCTTGATGGTTATGAGAGAGGGAAGAGATGGGGAGAAGAAGTCACTAACTAAATAGTAGACAAGTTAACTTGGGTAAAGGGAAGGTTAACACACAATATAGGGGAAGTCAGCACAACTTGATCAAGGCAAAGTCATTGAAGCTTTCTAGACACATCCAAACACCTTGAGAGACTAAGTTACTGGAGCTGAGGGCTGGATACTGTGGTCTTGGGGGACATCTAGTTCAATTGGCATAACATATCATAAAAAATGCTGTACATCCTGCTTTGTTTGGTAGTGTCTGGGAGTCTTAAAGTTTGTGAGTGGTCGTCTCTTGGTCCTGTCTCTTCCAGAGGAGACGAGAATAAACAAAACCAAACACACAAGGAAAGTATCCACCTAAAGGACTAATGGACCACACGAACCCCCGCCTCCACCAGCCTGAGCCCAGAAGAACTAAACGGTACCTGGCTGCCACCATCAACTACTATGACAGGGGTCACAATAGAGGGTACTGGACAGACCAGGAGAAAAATGTAGAACAAAATTAAAATTCTCAAAAGAAAACCAGACATACTTGTCTGGCAGAGATTAGAGGAACCCCTGAAATTATGGCCCCCACATACCCTACTAATTCTTAACTGAAGCCACTCCCGAAGTCCACCTTTCAGCCAAACATTAGGCAGGCTGATAACACAAAGAATAACACACACGAGGAATGTGCTTCTTAGTTTAATCAAGTATATGAGACCAAAAAGGCAACACCGTTCCAAAAGCAGATGAGAAGGCAGGAAGGGACAGGAAATCTGGACAATTGACTCAGGGAATCTGGCATGGAAAGGGGACAGGGAGAGTGTGGAAACGTTGTGAGGATTGCCACAAAGAAATTTGTATGTGAAGTTTTGAATGAGAAACTAATTTGTGCTACAAACTTTCACCTAAACACAGTAAAATTTAAAAAATAAATAAATCAATCCTTGCCTTCCATGCAGAAGACCCAGGTTTGATTGTGGCCAAGGTATCTCATGTGCTGGTATTATTCGTTGTTTATAGGGGCTCGCATGTTGCTACACTGCTGAATGGGCTTCACTGGAGCTTCCACACTAAGGAAGGCTAGGAAGAAAGACCTGGTGATCTACTGCCAATGAATCACATGGTATGATCACAACTGATAGTGAAGATGGCACAGGAATGGGTGGCATTTCATTCATGGGGTCAGCAGGAGTTGAAGCTAGCAACAACAAAGAGGAAGTCACTTCTGAGCTTCAGCGCAGCATTTTCTGGCAAGAAGCAAGAAGCAAGAAGTGTGTATTTTTATGTAAAATTTTCCAACTCTTTAAGTGTTGGCATATAGTTCAGCAGTATGTTGGCCAAACAGAAAGGGTTTAAGGGGAAAGTTTGGTCTTTAGGTTGTAAGTCTGGGACTTCTTATCAGGTGGGAAAAGTGACAGTAAAGTGTTGGCTAAAGGATGTTAATACACAAGATGCTCTGGAGGGAAACTGGGAGAGCTTGGCCAAGGGCAGGATGCAAGGACAAGGCAACGGAAGGCGTAGGAGGACCCAGGATTGCGGGCTGAATAAGAATTTACTTGGATAAGAGTGTGGGGGGCAAGGGGAGAGGAGAAGGGACCAGAGGAATATGAGTTCAGCTTTAACAAGTTGTACTTCAGATTACAACTCGGCATCTCCAAGAGGAAAGGACAAGGAGCATGTAATTAACCTTGAACTCGATATGAGCCTACAGTATTAGGCAGCTACATGTGATATATGATGAGATTCAGTGTCAGCATCGCCAAAGATGCATTTGTCTGTACTCTAGCCTGCTGTCTGCACTTACCAGAATAGTTCAGTCTGTTTTGAGAATCACTTTAAAAAGAGACACACACACTCTTTTTCACTCACTTCTTTTTTCTTTAATTGCAAAAATAATGTATGTCCATGAAGAAATTAGGCAAATGCTGAGATTAAGAAACAGAAAATTGTAATTCTACCACCTACGGAAACGATTAAAGATGTCTTCAGTGATGTAGTGGTTAAGGGCTATGTCTGCTAACCAAAAGGTCAATAGTTCAAATCTGCCAGGTGCTCCTTGGAAACTCTATGGGGCAGTTCTACTCTGGCCTAAAGGGTAGCTATGAGTCAGAATTGACTCCATGGCAGTGCATTTGGTTTGGTGTAGTTCCTTTTAGTCCTTTTTTCTATACATAGACACAAAATTGAAATTATATTGTCAATGTGACTTAGTAAGCTGCTTTTTAATGTAACGTATCTTGAACACTTCCTCTTAACAGTAAAATAATCTGCTAGAAGAAGACTGTTAATGTATATTTAGCATTTATTGCACTGGGTGGAAGTATAAAGTTTATGCCTAACAGCCTATTGGTGGACACATGCTGTCATCCTGAATGCTAAACATTTGCACATAGTCCTGGTTATTTTAGGATAAGCTCTAAAAAATGGAATTATTAAGCATGTCCAAGGAAGAAGGCATTAATGAAAACCTGAAGCAAAAAGCTAAATCTGTGGCTTGTGAAGCTAAGGAAAACTACTCTGTGGCATGATCTTTCTGAACAAAGCAAAGCGTTTGGAAAATCATGGAATTCAAGGAGTAGTGAAATGTCAGGAATGGGGAAGTGGGGATGTTTAAGTACTGGCTGACATCGTGCTGTCATGAAGGATTCCTGGTGGCACAGTGTTTCAATGCTTGGCCAGAAAGTCAGCAATTCCAACCCTGGGAGAAAGATGCGGCATTCTCCTTCTGGAAAGATCCACAGCCTCGGAGTCCCTATGGGACAGTTCTACTGTGTCGTATAGGGTCACTGTGAGTCGGAATTGACTGGATGGTGGTGGGTTTGGTTTGGGAGTTAGCTTGGAAGTACAGTTATAGAAGTGTGGCTATTGCTGATTGGCTGACAGAAACGTGAGCCAATCTCTTCTTGACTGGACTTCAGAAACGTGGGCATTACTGATGGGCTGACTTTGAGAAGGATTCATCCTGCTATGAGACTAGCATCAGCAGGGTGGGACAAGTGTACATGTATACTGGTGCTTAGTTGTTGCCGTGGCCAAAGCACAGCAAGTCTTTGCCTAAGGAACCAGGAATTTTTAACTGTCAAGTCTTCAAGTGATGTAAATGGTTAGTACACTCACTGCTAAGCAGAAGGTTGGAGATTTGAGTCCACCTAGAGGTACCTGAGAAGAAAGGTCTGACAGTCCACTTCTGGAAACTCAGCCCTTGAAAACCCTGTGATGCGCACAGTTTTACTCTGTCACCATAAGTCGGAACCAACTCTGTGACAACTGGGAAAGAAAATCTGAAGTCAAAGAATAAAACTGCTACACTACCAGTGCTATATTTGAATAATGTATGCACATACTAGAAAGCCTCCAGAGATTACTACTAGTGGGAAGACTAGAAACCTGGCTAGAAGAGAAGCATTTGAGTAATGTGGAGGTGACTAGCCTGGAATAGAGACGACCAGGGTAGACGTGATCAATGACTTCCATGCAGTCACTGCCAGAAGACACCCTTGGCTTTTTCCCCAACGACGGGCAGTCTCTGCCTTTGGAATAGAGACATTCTTAAAGAGAGCGACCCCTCACCACTGAGTTAGCTGTGATTCATGACAATCCCACACATGTCACAGTAGAGCTGATTGGTCTCCGTAGGTTTTCAGTGGCTGTGAGCATCTGCAAACAGACCACTAGATCTTTGTCTGACGTGCCTCTGGATGAACTTGAACTATTAGCTTTTCAGTTAGCCCCAAGCATATTAACTGTTTGCACCACACAGACTGCTGTTCAGGAGAGGGGTCTCTGTATTTATCACAAAGACATTTGTGGTTATGTGACAGGGCCACACATGCTAATAAAGTACATGGAATCAGGTAGACCTGTGAGTGAATTCTAGCTGGGCCACTTGCCAGCTACATGAGTTGGAATGAGTTATTTAAACTCTTTGCACTTGACTTTTTTCCACGTACAAGATGGGAAAAATAGCATATGTTCCTCATAATAGTCCTATGAAATCTCAGCATAGGATGCTGAGTCATAACTTTGAAGACTCGCAATGTTCTCTCCTCTTTTGTGTTGTCAATGAATATTATTGAGAGCCTACCACATGCTAGGTGGTATGCACTACAGGAGATACAAAGATACAAAATGATCTGATCCCTGCCCTGGGAATACAGAAGGATGAGAGGGGAGGCACTAGGCTTGACACTGAGTGATGGGGACAGTATTTGCCAGAAAAGTAGAGTACAAAACTGTATAAACAAAGCAGTCAGACACAAACAGACTTGCAAATGAATACTAACAAGAAAAGAAGGAAAAAAAGAAAGGCAGTAAGCAAAAGAGAATGGCAGAGGAGGCCACAAAAATGCTAACACTTATTTGGAACGTTTTTCCTTTTATTCTCCAAATTTCATGCAAGATTAATGTGACCACGTGAAGAAATTTTGTTCTGGGCTGCTGCTAAAGAGGACTTAGTGAAGAAGGGGAAAAAATGAGGTGGGACAAATGGACAACATTTGGGCTATGTTAAACTTAAAAATAACTTTATTTTTCAGTAATACAGAGAACCCCATATTTGGTAATATGAGCGGATTTTAAGGATAAATTTAGCATGCTACAATCTGCAAATAACATTTAATCCGTTAGTTGCATCAGTATTTTTGTAACTAGTAAATGATGCTGATTTATTTCTGCTTTTAAAGAAGCCATTTAGAGAAATGTCATTTCCAGCCATTGGAACAACAAGTTTGAGAATTTTTAGATGTACAAAAAGCTATTTTCTAAGGGTGGTTAGATTCTAAATGTAACCCTCGCGTAAAAATACAGAATGCCCTCCTAAGTCACAAAATAAAACTAATACATCCAAGACCACATTCAAAGGAATCTTTTAATAAATACTTCAGTAAGTGACAGATTCAGTTATTTGCTCAGCAGAGATTAATTGAGTGCGGTGGTTGGCCATGCCTCACGCTAGGTGCTGGGGACACCCACACTCGGTATTGTCAGACTTCACCTCCTCTTTCTTTGGTGAGATGTAAGCAGAATTCATTGTCACCAGGTCAGGGAAGTTAGGGAAGGCGCTATCACGACAGATGAGAGCTTGAAATATGTGACCACTGAGCCCCTGTGCTTTGGTGACATGACCAGCCAGCTTTCACCAATTTCATGGCTTGGCTTTGTTTCTACCACTTGAGAAAGAAACATATATTTCTTGAACATTTTTATTCTTCCCCCTGAATTTCTTTTTAGCACCCCCACGGAAGAGTAGAAGGTATCCTATAGGTGTGCCATGGTCAAAGTCAACCAGCAGGCCTCTCAGTAGGATGGTAGGTCTGAGACATTATCATATTGATATTCACAAGTTCTCCATTTTCACTTTCTACTTTGATGGAAGAAACGAAGAATTTTCACCTGTTTCAGAAAAAAATGGAACCACGAATTTTATTTGGTGTCCATTGATATTTATGGGGGCTGGAGTCCCTGCAAATGGTTAATACACTCACTGCTAACTGAAAGTTTTGCAGTTTGGATTCACCCACAGGTGACTCAGAAGAAAGTCCTGGCAATCTACTTCCCCAAACACAAGCCACTGAAAACCCTGTGGAATACAATTCCATTCTGACACACCTGGGGTTGTCTTGAGTCAGAATTGACACAACTGGTTAGTGGGTAGCCTTCTGGGAATGATCTCAAACTATCCATACTTAGGGTTACAGAGATATAGTGACCAGGAAAGCCAACAGATGCTTACTTGCAAGGTGAATGAATATTTGGGAATCTGGAAGAAAACCTACCATGAGGAGAGAGGGATGTAGGCATAGGGAGACTGACTCAGTAACAGAGGTGAGGATTGAAAGAAACCAACATTTTTAGTGATAGCATTTGCTGGTGACTTCAGCCGGTCTGGGCCCCTTGGCTGGTGCAAATGGTTAAGCATTTGGCTGCTAACCCAGAGACTGCCAATTCAAACCCAGCCGGCGGTGCCTTAGAAGAAAGATCCGACAATCCACTTCCAAAAGGTTACAGCCGGAAGAATTGTCTGGCTGCCGCTCTGCTCTGCATACGTGGGGTCAAGCATGAGTCAGAATGGACTCGATGGTGACTGGTTCGATTTTTGTGTTTATTGAACCCGTCTAAGACTAGCTACCCTGGAAGCATATATGAGCCTTGCGGAAAGAGATGCTGAGGCAGTCTACATTCCAGGGATCCAAGTAGCTGCCGCAGAGTGCAGCACTGGGTAGGAGACTGGGAGCATTGGCACTTGGGGGATCAGTAGAGGGAAGGTCAGGCTGAGTAGCCCGGTGTGGTCTGCAGTCCACGGACTGAAGATGAGTAGCCTGGGGGAGGAGTGACAGTGGCAGAGCCCCGACATGCTGCTGAGCACCAGGACTAGGAGCTGAGGTGTAAGTGTTGGGGTTTGAATTCATGTTCTCCCATCTTGGGTGAGGAAGAGCATTGTTTTAGTCAGCTAGGGCTGCTCTAACAGAAATACCACAGAGTGGATGGCTTTAACAAAGAAAGATTTATTCTTACACAGTCCGGTAGGTTGCAAGTCCATATTCAGGGTGTCCGCTCCAGGGAAAGACTTTCCCCTTGACGGCTCTGGAGGAAAGTCCAGTATTGCATCAGTCATTGTCCAGGGAGCGTCCTAACGCAAGAACCTCTGGTCTGAACGACGCGTTCTGCTCCCGGTGCTGCTTGCTTGATGGTAGCGAGGTTCTCAAATTGTCCTTGGTTCTTTTTCCTTTTATTCCTTGCAAGCTAAAAGCATTAAGGGTGGGGCAAGCCATACTCCAGGGAAACTTCCCCCATAGCAGGAATTCACAGCCCCACCCTAATCTTTAACATACAGGTTAGCAAAACCACACAATGGAGGACAGTCCCAAGATACTGGGAACCATATCCCAGCCACGTGGCTGCACACATTTTTGGGGGGACACAATTCAAACTATGACATCCCACCCTTTGACAACCCAAAAATCACATCACAAAAACATTTAACACATTCATCTCACCATAGCAAAATTATGTCCATCCATATAACAGAAGTCTTAAATCAGCTCCAAGTCCAAAATACAAAAACTCTTCTACATCTGTGAAACTTAGAAGGCATTAACAGGCAACAGGCAAGTCAACAGAACACATTACATTAGCCCTCAAAGCTTTGGAAATACTCTTACATTTTCTGAGACATTCTACACAACAGCAATGCTCTCCAGACTCTAGATATCGGCCACACTCTCAGGTTTCTGAGTGGAGACCTCCAGCCCCGTGCTACAACTCTGCCTTCACGGCCCACTTGGACAGAAATTCTGTCCTATTGGCTTTAGGAGCACCCTAAGCCCAACTGAGTGGCAATTCCACCCTTACGAACACAGCACGCCATGGTTCCACCCTTTCAAACCCCTGAGGTCATGGCCATACCTCTTGAGACTGAGGCAGCTCAGCTTCTCACGCAATCTGCCTCTTTAGCTTCAGCTTCCTATGGCCGCATGGCCCGGGCCTCAGGCCCACATCTGCCCTGCCGGGCAAGTGTTCCAGAGCTCTGTAGCTCCACTGGTTTAAGTGCCCGGAGGCACCCCACTCTTGCTGGAAAGCGTCCTGCCCAAAGGCACTCAACTCTCTCACTCCGTGGGTCAGCAAGGCCAGCTCACCGATTCAAGTGCCCAGAGGCACCCCGTTCCGCGAGGAAAACTCTGCGCAGGCACTGACCTCACTCGCTCCACGGGTCGGCTCCAGCGCTGCCTCTGGTTCTGCTGCTGCCGCTGCTGCTGCTGCCAGTCCTCCGTTGTTTCTCACCATCTGCGCCTTCTTCGTTCCTTCTGAATCTTCTATCCATTCGCAGTTTCAAAGTGGCTTCCACATTTTAGATATTTGCTAGAGCAGCACCCCACTCCCACGGTACCAATTCTGTTTTAGTCAGCTAGGGCTGCTCTAACAGAAATACCACAGAGTGGATGGCTTTAACAAAGAAAGATTTATTCTTACACAGTCCGGTAGGTTGCAAGTCCATATTCAGGGTGTCCGCTCCAGGGAAAGACTTTCCCCTTGACGGCTCTGGAGGAAAGTCCAGTATTGCATCAGTCATTGTCCAGGGAGCGTCCTAACGCAAGAACCTCTGGTCTGAACGACGCGTTCTGCTCCCGGTGCTGCTTGCTTGATGGTAGCGAGGTTCTCAAATTGTCCTTGGTTCTTTTTCCTTTTATTCCTTGCAAGCTAAAAGCATTAAGGGTGGGGCAAGCCATACTCCAGGGAAACTTCCCCCATAGCAGGAATTCACAGCCCCACCCTAATCTTTAACATACAGGTTAGCAAAACCACACAATGGAGGACAGTCCCAAGATACTGGGAACCATATCCCAGCCACGTGGCTGCACACATTTTTGGGGGGACACAATTCAAACTATGACAAGCATCTTCTCAACTTTGTTAGTCATCATGCTTTTCTTTCTATAAACTGCACCTTCACTTCCTTTGCCTATTTTTTGCTACAGAACTTGATTTCTGTCGGTATTTAAGATGGTCCAAACTTGTGCATATGCTAACTCCTGAAATAGTTGAATGGTGACCAATTCCTTTCACTATGGTGACTATGGATTTCTTCTATCTTCTTTTAATGCTTCCTGCATGGTTTAATATTTTGTCCATTTTTATTGTTATTGTTAGGTGATGTAGAGTTGGTTCCAATTCACACGAACATTTGGTAGAACAGAATGAAACGTTGCCTGGTCCTGTGCTGTACTCACAATCAGTGTTGTACTTAGCCCATTGTGTCAATCCATCTTGTTTAAGGTCTTCCTCTTTTTCGTAGACTGCCTGTAAGCCTGATGTGGTTCTCCAGGGACTGGTCCCTCCTAAAAACACGTCCAAAGTACGTGAGGCAAAGTTCACCATCCTTGTTTCTAAAGAGTATTCTGTCTCTGCTTCTTCCAAGACAGGTTTGCTTGTTCTTCTGGAAGTCCATGGTATACTCAATATTCTTTGTCAATACAATAATCCAAAGGCATCAATTCTCCATCAGTTTTCTTTATTCATTCTCTAGCTTTTGCATGCATACGAGGCTTGGATCAGGTTCACCTTAGTCTTTGAAGTAACATCTTTGCTTTTTGACACTGTAAACAGGTCTTTTGCAGTCGATTTGACCATAGTAATGTATCCTTGAATTTCTTGACTGCTGCTTTCATGGGCATTGATTGTGGATCCAAGTGAAATGAAATAAATTCTTGACAACTTTAATCTTTTCTCTGCGTACCATGATGTTGTTTACTGGCCAGATTATGAGAAATTTTGTTTTCTTTATGTTGAAGTGAAGTCCATACTGAAGGCTATAGCTATAGTCTTTGATCTTCTTCATAAAGTGCTGCAAGTCCTCTTCACTTTCAGCAGCAAGGGTGTGTCATCTGCACATCACAGATAAGAAGCCTTCCTCCAATCATGATGCCGCTCTCTTCTTCATTGCAGTTCAGCTTCTCAGATTGTTGGCTTAGCATACAGACTGAATAAGTATGGCAAAAAGATAGAACTCTGAAACACACTTTTCTTGACTTTAAATTGCACAGTATCCCCTTGTTCCTTTTGAACAACTGCCTTTGTTTATATAGTTTCCTTGTAAGCACAATGAAGCGTTCCTGAATTCCCATTCTTCGAAATGTTATCCATAATTTCCCATGATCCACACAGTCGAATGACTTTGCACAGTCAGCAAACATAGGTAAACATCTTTCTAGTATTTGCTTCTTTCAGCCAAGATCATCTGACATCAGCAGTGATATCCCTGGTTTCACGTCCTCTTCTGAATCAATCTTGAATTTCTGGCAGTTACCTGTCAGTATACTGCTGCAACTGCTTTTGAATGATCTTCAGCAAAATTTTACTGGGGTGTGATACTGATTGTCATGGATTGAATTGTGTTCCCCCTAAAATGTGTGTGTTCCAACATGTTGCCCTTCCTCCCATGTGTTGTGAATCCTGCCTCTGTGATACTGATGATGAAGAATGGTTTGCAGTTGTGTTAGTGAGGCAGGACCCAAGCTAGAAGCTTGTGGAATATAAGGGAGAGAAGTGAGCAGAGGAAGTTGGGAACCTCGTACCACCGAGGGAGAAGCACCAAGAGCAGAGCACGTCCTTTCGACCCGAGGTTCCTGTGCTGAGATGCTCTCATTGGATGTGGACTTAGCCTACCGGACTGTGATAAATTCTCCTACTGAATGGACTTACAATTTGTAAATGGATTTGTGGCTTACTGGACTGAGACAATAAAAGCTTCTCTACATGAAACCTTCCACTCGTGGTATTTTCTGTTAGAGCAGTACTCGGTGACTAGGACACTGATAATATTGTTTGATAATTTCCACATTCTGTAGGACGACCGTTCTTTGGAATGGGCACCAATATGGATCTCTTCCTGCCCGATAGCTGTCTGCTGAATTTCTTGAAGCAGGTGAGTAAGTACCTCCGTCACTGTATCTTCTTTTTGGAATCTCTTAATTGGTATTCTGTCGGGCCTTGTTTTCTACAATACCTTCAGTGCAGCTTGGATTTCTTCGATTCAGCATGACCCATAGGACAGGGTAGAGCTGCTCCATGGCGTTTCCAAGGCTGTGATCTTTATGGAAGGAGGTTGCTGCATCTTTCTCTTGTGGAACCACTGGTGGGTTCAAACCACTGTCCATTCAGTTAGCAGCTGACTGCTTCACCATTTCACCACCTGGGTTCCTCGTCTTTTGCCATGCAGAAGGTTTTGATTTTGACCTTGTCTGTTTTAACAGTCTTTTGCGTTATGGCTAGCATGTCTTTTTATGTCTGGTGTAAGACATTCTTCCCATTCCCAAGGTCATAAATATGTTCTTCCTTATTTTCTTTCAGAAATATAAATTTTCTAGTTATTGTTACTGTTACTGGACAAAACTCCAGGTTCTTGTTACCTGACACAAATAGCCAATCTCTGAGACAGGTATTTTGGGGGGGTGGGGAAGGGCTGGAGTGATTAGAAAGGCTTATTAACTGTATTCCACTGGCTAGAACACGGGGACAGACATATCTGAATTTCCAGGGGTGTCCAGATTGGGCAGAGCAAATGCGGGGTTATATATAGAACAAAGGGTATTCAAGCACATAGAGGTCTGGCGAGAACAATGGGGGCAGTTGGGAGGAGCATGTGAGGAGTCCTCTGGGTAGAGGTCCTCTGCTTCACAACATGGCAAGCCATTACCAGCCATCAAGGAAACAAAGTGGTACTAGACTGTCATCTGGCCAGTAATCTGAAAGCAGAATGCTTAAATACAAGTTACTTCCCTGTCTCCCCTGCTAAGAGTTTAATTATCAAAACAAAAGGAGTCATTCATTGCCTATAGTTCACTGAATCTACAGTGGTGTCCTTGAGGGCCCCACCCTAGTATCCCGACCTGGGACTTGCGGAACATGGTGGTCACGTCTTTCCCTATGATTTAGGGGTGAACTGAAACAAAGCTTCTCAGGCCCCTAATCTTGAGCACCTCTCACATGGAGTGTTTTTTCAGCCTCTGGTTTCATTACTCCTTATGATTTTGAGATTTATCTCTGGCGATGCATGTAGCTGTGATTTTTTTCATTTTGATTGACCCATAGTGTTGCATTGTATAAATAGGTTATAACTTATCCATTCTATGACTTGGAAACCCTGGTGGTACAGTAGTTAAGTGCTACATCTGTTAACAAAAAGCTTGGCCATTTGGATCCTCCAGGTGCTCCTTGGAAACTTTATGGGGTGGTTCCACTCTATTCTATAGGGTCTCTATGAGTTGGAATCAGCTCAATGGCAGTGGGGTTGTTTTTTTGTCTGTTATTGATAGGCATTTCATTTGTTTTCATTTCGTGACGATTATAGAGCTGAAAAGAACATTCTTGCATTGTCTCTTAGAGCATGTGCAGAAGCTTCTGAGGGTAGAATTGTTAGGTCATAGGCCATGTGCATCTTAAACATTATGAGCTAAGGAAAATCGTGTTCCAAACTGGCTGGAGAAGTAACACTGTCCAGAAGTGCAGAAGTATTTATATGATTTCATATCTTTCCCAACACTTATCTTTATTATTTCCTTCCTTCTACTTTCTTTAGATTTGTTCCGTTTTCCTTTTTCAAATCTCTTTAGTTGGATGCTGTGAGAAATAGGTTTCAAAATGGCCTATCTTCAGAATAAAGGGAACAAAGGCTAGGGTAAAAGGGTACTAGCTGACCCAGGGCACAAACTATCAGATGACGTGGCAACCACAGAACCCATGTACCTGGGGTATGTGTGCACAAGCGGAATGAATTGGGTTGAGGGAAACATTTTCAGGAAGTAAGAAATGTAACCATAAAAGGGAGTGATAGAATTTAGGCTATGTCCAGGAAAGACTGTTCCTCCCGTAGTACTCAGCCATGAGGAACCGAGAGAGGGACCCATGAGTTAGGGAATAAAATGCTTGTGCGCTCTGGCCTGCTTCTTTTTGCTGTGGGCTCTTCACCCAATTTTGCAAAATCAGTCAATAAAACCTCACTCTTGCTAACTGAATTCAGATTAATTTCTCCAGTGTTTGTTGCATAAAAACACTGGTGATAATCTATCGGTGACCTCATAAGGGGTAAGACGACCTGCCTCATCCACTGGGGTAAGGTCCTAGTCAGGGGTTTATACTGACCTGCCAGTTACCAAGAGGAATCAAGGCTGTATCCAGGGTGCCAACAACATTTCTCACAGGTGCTGTTCCTAGTTGCTGTCAAGTTTGTTTCAACTCATGGAGATTTTATGTACAACATGACAAAAGGACACCTAGTTCTGTGCCATCCTCATGATCTTCGTCATGCTTGAGTTCACTGTTACGGTTACTATATCCATCTCATTGAGAGTTGCTCTTGTTTTTACATAACCTCTGCTTCACCAAACACAATGTGCTTTTCTAGTGACGACTCTTTCCAGAAGATGTGTCCCAAGTAAGGGAGCCAGAGCTCCACCATCCTCACTTGAAAAGAACATTCTGGTTGTGTTTCTTCTCAGACTGACTGGTTGGTTCTTCTGGAAGTCCATGGTATAGTCAATATTCTTCTCCAAAACCACAGTTCAACTGCATTAACCCTTCTCTCTTCGTTTTTCATTGTCTAGTTTTCACAAATATAGGAGGTGATTGGAAAGACGTATGGTTTCGGTCCAGTGCACCTTATTCATCAAAGTGACAGTTTTGCTTTTTAAAACTTCAAAGAGGTTTTTTGTAGCCCATTTGCTGAATGTGCTACATCTTTGCTTTCTTGAGTGCTGCTTATGTGGATATTGTTTGTTGATCCCAGCAGAATAAAATCATTGACAACTTCAACTTTGTTCCCTGTTTATCGCAGTGTTATTTATTGAACTAGTTGTGAGAATTTTCATTTTTTTCTTTGCTCGTTAATTTTCATTCTTCTTGTTATAAGCATTTGAGACCATGAACGGATGTTTAATGCTTCAACTGTGCCTGTCAAGCGGGGTTTTTTTTCAGATGGCTTTTTTTTTTTTAAACACAATCTCCAAGTAAAGTATAAAAGAATTGGCATGAAGTGTTGGCAATCAAGTGAGACAAGAAGGCATTCTCCTAGGAGACAGGTGGTGGTGATGATGGTAGACTAGTTACCAGGGGGATGGGTCAAAGGCCTACATATACTAAGGGTAAGGACAGCCAGATTCCTCATTTCCGGAGGGGGAAATAAAACCCACTGCCATTGAGTCATTTCAACTCATAGCAACCCTATAGGGCAGAGTACAACTGCCGCATAGAGTTTCCAAGCAGCACCCGATGAACTCAAACTACTTACCTCTTGGTTAGCTGCTGCAGCTCTTAACCACTATACCATCAAGGTTTCCAAAAAACATGCCATAGCAAATTGATTTTGTCTCATAGTGACCCTGTAAGACAGAGTAGAACTAATCTCACAGGATTTCCAAGGAGTAGCTGGTGGACTTGCACTGCTGACCTTGCTGTTAGCAGCTAAGCCTTTAACTGCTTCACCACCAGGGCTCCCCACTGTTGGAGGAGGGAGCTGCAAATAGGGAAAGGGAGATAATTAGAAGGAACCTTTGGTGTTGGGTTGGAATTGGAAGTATGGGTTTGAGGTCTGTGGATGCTAGGCATCAGGTGTCCCGGTCCTATACTGATGCCCTTCTCACCTCATCTGGCTTCAGCATCCCACACTGGGCTGCTTCTTTGCACAGAGAGTTTCTTTCCTGGCTTAGACTCTGATTCCTCAAGCACAGTCACTGCATTCTCAGCTCCCCACCCCCTACACGACCCCCCTACACCACACCCATGCCAGGGCAAGCTCCTCCCCCTGCTTGGGCTCCTTCTGTCCCAGGCCAACCCTCTGAAGTGGTGTTTATCAGCTACTGTGCCCTGCTTCAGAAAACTTGCCCCTGTAGTGGCTAAGTGCTATGGCTGCTAACCAAAAAGGGTGGCAGTTCGAAACTCTATGGTCCAGTTCTACTCTGTCTTCTAGGGTCTGACTACGAGTCAGAATCAACTCAACAGCAGTGGATTGGGTTGGGTTTTCTGCTGTGCTCCACCCTAAGGGCTTAGGACAGAACGGGTCAAGATGAGAAGGGGAAAAGCATCTCAAACTTTAATACATAGTATTTTCATTGTCATTCTATTCTAAATATTTTCTAATCTTCAATTTTTTCTTCTTTAATCCATGAATTATTTAGAAGTTTATTTTAAAATTTCCAGAATGTATGGCATTATTTCTAGCTACGTTTTGTTTCTTGATTTCTGTCTTGCACTTCATTTTGAATACATGGTGTATGTCAAGGTTAGCTAGGGAACGTGATCTCTGCCCTTACATACTAACATATTTTATTCCAGAATCCTAACATTTTCTGGGGATAACAAAGGTCATGGTTTGCATTATAGAACACACATGGTATTGATATGGTTACCAAGGGAACCTGGTCTGCCACATAGCAACAGTTCTTCCTGGCAGTTGTAATGCAAATATAACAATTCCTCCTTGCAGTTGCAAAGTGGCTACAATAGCCTCAAATTCAATCAAAAATCAAGTTGCTACTTTCCATCCCATCTATGATAACACCCCTTGCTTTTGCCAATAAAAAGCACCCTGAAAATGTATACTGGGTCTTTTTCCACTCATGGAAAAATGACCCCTTCCCTCTTTGGAATGCACTTTCCGTTAATACACTTTTGCACCATCTGCTACCAAATAGCATGCATCCTCGTGTCCTTTTGAAGAGGGGGATCCCAGTTTGCCACCCATCAGGAGACCAGACTTGCTAGTTGGGATCTTTGGAACCTGAATCAGGTCACTTGGGATCTAATCTGCGCCATGATCTCAACAGTTTATGTGATAATGATCCTGTTATTTACTATGATTTCCTTTGTGGACTCGCAAATAGTAAATAGTCTCTGGTCTTTTTTAGGAATTTGAATTTTGTTCTTCATTTCTTTTCTGTTCTATCTAGGATCATCTGTTGTGTCTCTAATCATAACGGTGGGCAGTTATAACCAGCCACTCCATCTGGTTCTTCTGATCTCAGGCTATTAGTCCTGTGGACCAGTTTCTTCTTTGAATCTTTGGCTTCCTTCATTCTCTTTTGCTCTGGGCAAGTAGAGACCAATAATTGTATCTTAGATTTTAAATCTCCAGAAGATACTTAACAAACTAGGCGTAGAACATTATCTTCATGAGATTTGTTATGCCAGCTGATAGTTGTCCTGTGAGACTGTGGTCCTAAGCCCTGCAATCCAGTAAACTAATCTCCTGAGGTACCGGATACGTGCAAGAAGTCTCTGTAACTGTGCTCCCTTGTGCTTTATTATATATGTGAATATATATGCAGCACATTCAAACATGTATATACGTGTGCCTGCAGATACACCTATCCATGCAAGCATATATACTCACATAGTCTGCATACATATATACCTGTGTAACCACAGTCGTATTTTTGGTTGTTATTACTACTGTTGCAAAGTTGTATGTATTATAGTATCCACTGAAATTGTCTCTAATTCTTGTGTACCTCTTAGTGTCTTCGTGTGCGTTCTTCAAGATGTGCACAGTTCACTCACACTGGGTATTGCCTTTCCCATCACCAAAAATAGCAAGTGTCTACTATCTACAAAGTTATTCCCCTACTCTGCCTCTTCCATCCTTGTTGATTTCTTTACATACATTATTCTTGACTTTTTATATAAGCGTGACCATACAATATTTGTCTGTTTGTAATTGACTTGTTTCACACAACCTAATGTCCTCCAGAGTTATACATGTTGTAAGATATTTTGCCAGTTCCTCATTATTCCTTATCATTTCTTAGTATTCCATTGGTACGTATGAATCCGAATTTGTTTATTCATTCTTCCATTGCTGGACACTTAGATTGTTTCCATCTTTTTGCCGTCGTAAATAATGCTGCAATGAATATAGGTGTCATATATCTGTTCGTGTCATTGCTCTTGTGTCTCTAGGATACGTAACTAGAAGTAGGATTGCTGAATTGGTATTTCTATTTCCAATTTTTCTAGGAAATGTCGTAGTGCCTGCACCATTTTACAATCCCACCAGCAGTGTATACAAGTTCGAGTCTTCCTACAACCTCACTGGCATTTGTAGTTTTCTGGTTTTTTTTTTTTTTTTTTTGATGAATGCCATTTTTGCAGGGATGCAATGGTATCTCATCCTAGGTTTGATCTGCATGTTTCTAATGGAGGCTTAGTGATGCTGTGGTTAAGATTTCAGCCACTAGCAAAAGGTTGGCAGTTTGAGTCCACCGGTCACTCTTTGGAAACACTATGGGGCAGTTCTACTCTGTCCTCTCCAGTTACTATGAGTCAGAATTGATGATCACAAGCCTCTCTTCATGTGTTTATCAGCCGCCTGAATGTCCTCTTTGGTACGTGTCTATTTACGGCCTTTGCCACTTTTTTTTTTTATTAGATTGTTAGTCTTTCTGTTGTTGAGTTGTTCAAGTTTTTTATATATCTTAGAGATTAGATCCTTATCAGGTTGTTTCATGCACTCTTGAAAAGTATTTCTCTAAGTGTTAGATACATAGTTGTTTACATGGCCATTGTTGTTAGTGAAGGAAATGCTACCCAGTCACTCTATAACAACATTCCGTTGTGATCCTTAGAACTTTCATTGGCTGATATTTGGAAGTAGATCACCAGGCCTTTCTTCCTGGTCTGTCTTAGTTTGGAAGCTCTGCTGAAATCTGTCCATCAAGGGCCACCCTGCTGGCTTTTAAAATCTGGTGATGTATCTTCCAGCATCATAACAGTACACAAGCCACCACAGTACAAGAGACTGACAGTGATGATACATATCTATTGATTAAGCTTAATTTTTTTCAAATATCCTATGTCCCTACTCTTTCTGATTGATAAGCAACTACTTATCAGAGAGGTATAGCAAAAATCTTCTGTTATGATGAGGATTTCTAAATTTCTCCTTGTAATTCTATCTTTTTTTGGTCTTATTTTGGTACCAATTTATTATGTACATACAATTTTATAATAGTTATAGCTTCCTGGTGAAACACTATTTTTATAATTATGTAATTTTTGATTTCTCAGCAATGCATTTTGTCTTAAAGTTTAATGTAGCTATAGTGACTTTTTGTTGCTGGTGTTAGCATTTCTTAGTATCTCTTTCTCAGACTACACTTTTCTTTTGCTGTATGCACATTTTTTTAAAACATATCAGGCAAACTTTCTTTTAAAGGTTGCATTTATAATAATTACTGATATTAATTACCGTTTTTATCATTTTGTCATGGAATGAATTGTGTCCTACCAAAATGTATGTCAACTTTCTTAGGCCATGATTCCCAGTATTGCGTGGCTGTCCTTCATTTTCTGATTCATGTAATTTTCCTCTGTGTTGTAAATTCTACTCTCTGCCAGTGGGTTAATAAAACAAGATTGGATTATTGGATTATGTTGAAGAGGAATAGAGGTGGAACTATAACACCCTTGCTAAAGCCACAACCCCGATCCAGTGTAGAGGAAATTTCCCTGGGGTATGGCCTCATCACCTTTTGTCTTACAAGAGGTAAAAAGAAAGGGAAGCGAGCAGAGAGTGGTAGACCTCATAGCAGCAAGAAAGCAGTGTTAGAAGCAGAGCACATACATTGGATGTGGGGTGCCTGAGCAGAGAAGCTCCTGAAGATTAATGACAAAGATCTTTGTCCAGAGAGGACAGAGAGAGAAAGCCTTGCCCTGGAGCTGACACCTTGAGTTTGGACTTCTAGCCTATTAAACTATGAAAGAATAAATGTCTCTTCATTGAAGCTATCTGTTTGTGGTATTCCTGTTAAAGTTACATTAGATAACTAAAAACCCCAAATCCACTGCCATCGAGTCGGTTGTGACTCATAGAGACCCTAGTTAGGTAACTAAGACAGCATGTTATTGTAAGATTTCTATTTATCTTTTTAAAAATTATCCTCTCCCGCCTCTTCTGCCTTATATTGTCTCGATCTAGTTTTTAACAATTGCCTTCTACATCATGAGCACTCAATAAATGCTGGCTATTATAATTTCCCTTGATCATCAAGAAAGCCTGTGCCATTTGGTCTTAGTCACCTAATGCTGCTATAACAGAAGTACCACAAATGGATGGCTTTAAAAATAGAAATTTATTTCCTCACAGAAAAAAGTAAGCTGAAGTCCAAATTTAGGGCACCGGCTCTAGGGCAAGGCTTTCTCTGTTGGCTCTAGAGGAATGTCCTTGTCATCAGTCTTCCCCTGGGCCGGGGACTTCAGAGGCACAAAGACCTTGTGTTGTTTCCAAAGGACATACTCTGGTCCCTGGCACTGCTTCTTGGTGGTACAGGTCCCCAACTCTGTACCTGCTTCCTTTTATTTTGTATTACAAAAGATTGCCTCAAACAACACACAATACAATCTTACAATTGAGTCCTGTCTCACTAACACAACTATGGCCCATCCTCTCCCACTAATATCCCAGAGGCGGGATATACAATGTATAGGAATATCACACAATACTGGGAATCATGGCTTAGCCAAATTGCTGCATACATTTTTGGGGGGACTCAGTTCAGTCCATGACACATTTGTTGTTAGGCAGGGATATATATTTGGAAATCCCAGTTTTCTTTTTAGTTCTCAGCTTCAGCTTCCTGAGAGCACTGACTTCCTCGTGACCAATCAGAGCTCTTAAACTGATGACGTAGGGTGTTGAATCTCCTGTTTCTCCCTTTAAATGATGTATCACGCCAATTCTCCCACGCTCGTGATTTGTAATGTCCATTTGCTATTCTATTCTTGGCTATAAATCTGTTTCCAGTGGCTTTGCTATTATAAATAACACTGAAGTGAACATCTTTGAGCACTTCCGTAATTCTTCTCTGCTAGGTAAGTACCTCGAAATTGGTGGTCAGAGAGAGAACCATTTTTAAAAGACATTGCCAGACGCTGCCAAGCTGTCTTTCTGAAAGATCATGCTCCTTGGTGTGGATGTTCTCCAGCACAGTGTGAGGATGCCCTGAGAACATTCTACGGCTCCCTTTCTGGTATAACATTTACTTCACTTGGTTCAGGCTTCCGCCAGAGTGCCAGCCAGGTCTAGGGAGTCAGGGGATCTGGCTGTGGCCACAGCTTCAGGAGCACTAGGTGGGTGCGGTTTGGGGCCAAGGTCTTGGAGTGAGACACTGAGTTACAGTTTTCAGGTTCACACCCCTTTGTCCCTACAAGTCACTCCACAACACACTCTCACCCCGCAAAAACTCCAACCAGCGGCGGGGCAAGGGTAGGCTCAGAGCTCCCAGAGCAGGATGCTCTCGGCTCAGGTGCCAGATCCTTTATTCCTGAAGACCACAGGGTGGCTGGGGGCTGAGGCCGGGTGGGATAAGGCCCCTGGCTCCTTCTCCTGCTCTAGAAGCATATTGCGCCCAGTCAGTGGAGACCCCCAAAGCGGGCGCCTGTATTTGCCTTTGCTTGTGCACCCAGTGAAAAGCGACTCTGTGCGCGAATCAGGGCGCATCTGTTGACTGCGTGGATGATTTGCGCCAGTTGGAGGTCGACACGCTTCTCTACCCTCTCAGACCTTTCTCCCGGCGAGGGAGGGGAGAGCGAAGGGCCAAGGGCGAGGCCACAGCGCTGCCAGGACTGAGGCGGCCGCAGGAATCCGTCGGGCAGGGGCCCGACCTGGGCCGGGAGGGGCAGGGGACCTCGTCGTCCTGCCGCCCTGCCGCGCGCCCTCCGCCGTACAAAGCCCGCCCTTGTTTGGCCGCCAGGGGTGCGTGCCCTCGGCCCAGACCTCCCGGGATCCTCTCGGCCCACGCTCGGAGCCGAATGTCCCGACCATGCCGAGAAGGGAACGTGCTGCCCTCCACGGCCGCCTGGATGGGAAGGGGGAGGAGGCACAATCGGCTCCTGCTTGAGTTCTGCCTGGACATGGCAGACAGACCAGGCCTTGACTGCTTGGTCCCCAGCCGCCGGGTTTCTGACACTGTGAAAGTTTGGCAGCTGGAACCCACCCGTTGACACCACGGAAGAAAGGCTTGGCGATCTGCTTCCATAAAGATCGCAGCCGAGAAAATCATAAGGATCTCGGTTCAACTCTGAAACACTGGGGGTCTCCGTGAGTTGGAATCGACTCCACCATACTTACTTGATTCGTGGTTTTAGGTCATGGGCACCTACCACCCACTGAGACAGTAGAAGGTGCTGTTGTCTTGTTCCCTCTGCAGGACATGGTCGGGGCTCCTGGGGTGGAGGATGAGGCAAACATGAAGGTGGGAACATTTCCCTTCCTTGGAGTATGGCTTCACCAGACTTCTCAGACAGAAGCAGTAGACGTCAGAGCTTTTAGTCTGGATGAATGTTAGATCTGTCCACACACCCTGGTCACCCACTCCCCTCCAGTAGTTCTCATGTCACACCCCACCACACAGCATGAGGGGCCATGCCATCTTCCAAAGCCTGGGAAAGTGGCAAGGCACTCCTAAGAGGGAGTCTCCTACCCAGTGTGGTAAATCGTGCACTCTTGCAAGCTTGTGGTGATGGGTAAATTCATCCTTTCCCCCACTTCTCTGCTTACCAGTTGTAGTAGAATCAGTGGCCGCTCATGGTGACCTTGTGTATGCCTGAGTAGAGCTGTGTGCCATTCAAGGTAGGAAGTCTTATGATTGATCTCCAGGCTTTTCTTCCAAAGAGGCTCTTTTTGGACTCAAATCTCCAACCTTTAAATTAGCAGACAAGCTCAGTAACTGTTGGCACCACCCAGGGGCTCCTATTTCTCTACTTTTCATCTACGCATTGAACGCCTGCTATGTGCCAGGCATTGTTCCAAGAGCTGGGAATATATCAGAGAGGAAGGAAGATCCAAGTTGTGCCCTTGTGGACACTGGCCTGACTCCAGAGCCTTTCTCTTCGCTGCTATTGCATGGCCTTTGGTGAATCACTCCCTGCTGGCTTGAGTGGCTACTTACAGATTATGCATACCAGGTATGTAGGGCATACTGCCAAACCTGTGTAATTATTCAGTAAGCATCTTCTTATTGGACATTGAGCACTGCAGGGGTCGGGGAGGAGGGGGATCTCGGGGCACTGGGAAGAAACATGTGGAAACCAGGCTCTCCCACTAGATCAGCATTAAATCAAATCAGGACCTTGTAGGAACCTCCTATTTTGAGCTGAGTCCTGTTATTTTCACTCAGCAAATTCAAGCTGGATTTCGCGTTCATATCCAGAGGCTGGGAAAGAAGAAAGCTGTGATCTTCAATGGCAAAACTGATGCTATTTATTGAGCAAGCCAGAGGGAGTGAGGGTAGGGTGATCTGATTGGTTCAAACACAAGGACTCTGATGACAAGACCACAAGCTTGGTCTTCCTCTATCCACAAACTCTCTATCCTTGCCTGTTCCCTGATAACCAGCTCTGTTCACATGCCCGCTCTGCTCACAAACTTTCAATAACTCCCTGTGGTCACTGAATTAAGTACAAATTTTCCACAAGCTCCACAGTGTGGCTCCTAATCTACCATTCATAATCTTTCCACACAACATTTCGTACCCACGCTGGATCCAGTCACATAGGCCCTCTTGCTGCTGCTGCTGTCCTCTGCACTTGCACCTGCTGACAGTGGTAGCTCACACTTAGTGCTCAGTATGTTCTAGGTCCTGTGCTTTCCTTATCCTGACCCTACAAGGGAACCCTGGTGGCACAGTGGTTAAGAGTCACAGCTGGGAAGTATTAATATCTGCCTTTCCACAAACGGGAACCCTGGTGAGACAGTGGTTAAGAGCTCAGGCTGCTAACTGAAGTTTAGCAGTTTGAATCCACCAGCAACTCCTTGGAAACCCTGTGCAACAGTTCTTTTCTGTCCTATAGGGCCAGAAGTGACTTGATGGCAACAGTATTTTCTACACACGAGGAAACTGACACTCAAAATAGTTCCTGACTTGTCCAAGGTCATTCTATAAGTGGGAATTTAAATGCAAGCCTCTCTGACCCTAGAGCTCAAGACCTTTGGTGGGATCATGGTACCGTGTCTTGTGCTGTCTCTATTAAATGACTCTACAAGATGCTGGAAGTTTTGGATGATGTCTTAGTTATCCATGCTACTGTAATACAAATACCCACAGTGGGTAGGTTTAAAGAACAGAAATATATTTTCTCACAGTTTTGGAGGCCAAATCATCATCTTGATATGTCAAATTCTTCTTTATCAGTAGCCTTGGGTGTTCCTTGGCTTCTTGACATTGCTTGGCTTGTAGATTGTCCTGTGGCATCTGTCCCCCGTGTGTGTGTGTGTGTTTCTGTATCTATGCTGGCCTTTTTATAACTTAAAGGTGATTACATTTAGGATCTACTCTTCACTGGCATGACCTCATTAACATAGCAAAAGAAAACCACTATTTCCAAATAGGATGACATTCACATGTACAGAGGCCAGGAGTTCAACATATGTTTTGAGGGGACAATTTGATCCCCAGCAGGTGTGATACCAAAAGCAAAAGATGAGACCAGTTAGCCTAGATCTCCCAGCAGAACCTAGCATCTCTCCTGTTAGATCTCTCCCCTTCTCTGTCACACGCGTTTCTACTCCCATACACCTCTAACCTGCTGCATCATGCTCCACCTTCTCCACTAGCCACCTCCACCCCCAGCTGACTCAATGGACAGCAAGGATCTGGGACAGTGACCAGCAGTGCCTTTTCCCAAGCTCTCTGCTTTGCAGGAGATGGAGCCATGGTCCACCAGGAAGGCATCCTCATGTTAGTCAGTCAGTAGCATTGTTATAATTGAAGACAACTGACTGTCTGAGAACATCTCTGTGACGGAGGGAGACAGGTAAAGGGGTCGTGGCTCAGGTACCATGGTCACAGCAAGGAGCCCCCTGATTTCTGGTGGATACCAGCCCCATGCCTGGCTGGAAGGAGGGAAAGGTTACAGTCTTCTGGGATCTTTTGAGGGTCCAGAAAACCCCGAGGAGTGCCGAATGGGAATTCTAAGAACACAGACCAGGTCTGGAGTTGAGGGCAAGCCTTTTGTTGTTAGTCTTTCTGTGCTTTGCCAACTGCCTGCTGGGCCCAAAGGTCAAATGAGACAGTTGAGAAAGACTCCTCGGTGTTAAATGTCCGAGGCCTCACTCACGAGAAAGAACGGCCCCCTTTCAGCAGCAACGAGTGGAGCCAGGACGGTTTCCCCAGAGGGAGCAGGCCTTGAATGGTCATCTGTCTGCCTGGTGGACGCAGGCCTGGTCTGCCAGGGAGGGAACGCAGGCTCTTGTTTCTGTTTGTGAACTCAGGGGCTCTGGAGTGCTTTGATAAATAAGCACCTTGTTATTGAGCTCCTACTGTGTGCATGGTGCTGTGGAGGACACAAAGAAGCACTGATGGGAGAAACCACAGATCAAAATTTATCCACGCTGATGAGCTGGCTCCCTGGGGAGGCAGAAGGCTCACAGATCCAGCCAGGCCCTACTGTGGGAGGAACTGCCCCAGCCTCTGCTCCAAATGATTCTTGAATTTTCTCAGTGGAGGTGGTTGACACTTTAAAATTATAAATAGCTAATAGTTATTTGGAGCTCACTCACTGATTGCCTAGTATGAGCCACACATTGTTCCCATGTTTGGTTTTGGAGACTGTCCTCACAGAGTTCACGGTCTACTGGGGGTGACCAGCAGGTCTGCCAAGCCAGTGACCACTGATGCTGCCGTTTGTTCCTGCTGGAACTCCCTGGCCCACCTGGTCTGGGAATGACTCTGGTCCTCTGGGAGTGTGGCTCGTGCCTGTGTAATAAAGTGGCTGGCAGGCCATGACAGTAACAATGCACAGGCAGCCTGGGGGTGCTGAGGCAGCAAAGAGGAGGGGATCCTAAGTCCTCACAGAGAGGAAGGGGTACAGCCTTTGCCTGAGAGAATGGCATTTGCCAGTGTCTTCTGAACACTGTATGTATTAAGCTTGGTGCTAAGTGCTTTATATGGATTAATTACCTTGCTTCATCAGCATAGCTCTTCAAAGGAAATTAATAGAATGCTGTGGTCCACATTTTAGGAACCCCTGGGTGAGTTAATGCATCTGGCTGCTAACCCAAGGGTTGGAGGTTTGAATCCATCTAAACGTGCTTCAGGAAAAAGGTCTGGTAACCTACTTCTAATAGGTCACAGCCATTGAAAACCCTATGGAGCACAGTGAATAAGGAAGACTGAAGAAGAATCAATACATTTGAATTACGGAGTTGGCAAAGAATGTTGAATATACCTTTGGGTGCCAGAAGAAAGAACAAATCTGTTTTGGAAGAAGTACAACCAGAAGGCTGCTTAGAATTGAGGATGGTGAGACTTTGTCTCGCATACTTTGGATGTGTTATCTGGAGGGACTAGTCCCTGGAGAAGGATATCACACTTGGTAGAGTGTCATTGAAAAAGAGGAAGACGCTCAACAGGGTGGATCAGTAAGTGGCTGCGATGACGGGCTCAAATATAACAATCGTGAGGATAGCATCAGACCAGGCATTGTTTGCTTCAGTCATACAGAGAATCACAGTGAATCAGAACTGACTCAGCGGCACGTAACAACGGTAACAGCATGGAGCACAGCTCTCCTCCGACACACTATGAGGCAGAGTGGGCTCCACACCAACAGGTTTGGTTTGATTTTTGTCCCAATTTTACAGTATGAGAAAACCGAGGCCCAGAGAGTTCAGTAACGTACCTAAGATCACAGGGAAGTAAATTTGAACTACCCCCGAGGCTGCTTGTTTAACTACCACACAGTGGAGCCTCCAGGAAGAAGGAGAAAAGGTGAACGGTTGACTGATCAAGTATAGCCTCCTACTGATGAGACTAGTTGTGTTGGCTCTGAAGACAGTTCCCAAAGCAGATTTGTGAGCTGTGGCAATGCTCAGCCTCTGATGGACAGCACGCAGAATCTTGGAAGAACACGGGTTCTGGGAGGCAGACAGACTTGGGTTTACATCCTGACTCTCACTGTTTGCTGAGCAACTCTCGGGGAAGTTCTCAGCCACTCTGGGCATTCGCTTCTTCCTCTGTGAAGTAGAATGATCACACCAGTTCAGCAGCGTTCTTATGAAGACCAAGGAGAATAACTGATGTGAAGCATTTAGCACAGCGGAGGCAGTGGTGGTTCAGTGGCAGAATTGAAACCTGCCATGTGAGAGACCTCGGTTCGACTCCCAGACAATGAACCTCACGCACCAGCCGTCGCTCAGCTGCCAGTAGAGGCTTGTGGGTTGCTATGATGTTTAACAGGTTTCACGTGAAACTTTCAGACTAAGTTGGGCTAGAAAGAAAGGTCTAGTGATCTACTTTGGAAAGTCAACCAGTAAAAATCTTACAGCTCACAACAGTCTGATCAGCAGCCATTCGTGGGGACAGTGCAGGACTGGATGGTGTTTCCTTCCATTGTGCATGGGATTGCCATGAGTCGGAGACCAAATGGGTGGCAGTAAAGCACAAAAACTTCAGCAGTGAGCCACACAGTGAATGTCAGTTCCCCTTTATCTGCCTGAAAAGCAGGAACAAAATCCACACACTCAGGTTAATTTGATTTCTTTTTTTTTTAAAAAAAGTTCATAGTCCCTGCTATTGTGAGGTTGTTTAAAAACACAGACAAATGGCCAGGTCAGAAGTCGGCATGAACATCAATGGATTTGACAACTGTCAGTCTTCGAGCATCCAAGGGAAGTGGAATGCCAGCCATTTGTATTTCTGCTGCTGGTGCTTAAATATTTCTATTCTCTGGCTCCCACGGAATCGCTTTACCTTCCCTTCTTCTGCGTGATCAATAGTTACGCTAACACTCCCTCAGGTCAACCACTTAGCCATGCAAGAAGTGCTTGCAAGCTTTATCTCATGGAATCTCCCAGCCGCACTCCTCCATACACCGTGCAGAGATGACAGCCCACTTTACAGCAAGGAGACAAATCCAGAGAGTGCCACGTACTTAGTAAGTATAGTCAGAACTAGAAACCAAGTGTCCTAGTTATCTAAATTGGTTTCTACAGTAACAGAAACACCACAAATGGGTGGCTTTAACCAACAGGAATTTACTTTCTCACAGTTTAGGAGGCTGGAAGTCTGAATTCAGGGCTCATTTGAGGAAAACAGGCCTCAGAGAGGTCAAGTTTACTTTCAGGCCAGCTCTTTCTTCATAACTGTCTGATCTGTCTGAGAGATTTTTCCTGTATCAGAACTTCACCTGTACTATATGAAATCACCAAGATTCAACCAGTTTTGACCAACAAAAATGAAAATGTCATGTGTTTCAAGCTATTAAACTGTGTAGGTGCCAATATATGTTAGCTCTATTACCAGCTGTAATATTAGTTTTTGTATCTTGCACACCCCATGACAAAGGTTTTAAACTGAGGGCTCTGACTTCCTCCAAGTCCTGGGATTGGGATCTCTGCTGTTTCTTTCTTTAAAGGTGCAGGACCCACTGCCCGGGGTGACTCTGGTAGGGTTCCTTTCAGAATGACTGACCCAGTGTCCTGCCCTCCTGTCTCAAGACAGGCCTCCCTCATGCCTCACCCTGGGTGGGGTCTGGAATGCTGTGCTCACCCAAAGGCCAGATGCTATCTTTTGATACTGCTGAGTCTGGGAGGAATTTCACAGCCTCTGTGCAAACCCAGCCTGCTGGGCACATCTGACCGCTGGCCTCTCCTGAGGACGGCATCCCCTCTGCCTGCTGGCTGTGCCTCATCCCTTCAGGAGGAAGAGCTATGGTGGCCACTGCTCTACCCACACTAGTACCCACGGCCCCCACATCCGCAGGGGATCCTGGATGTTCAGCCTGTTACAGTGAGTTACTCTGACTCATGGCAACCTCACGTGTGTCAGAGTAGAACTGAGCTCCACAGGGTCTTCAATCTCTGTTTTTTCAGAAGTGTGTAATTCTGAGGCACCTCTGGGGTGGGCTTCAATCTCCACGTTTTTGTTGGCACCCACATACGTTGGCTGCGTGCACCACCGAGGGACTCCTCCTTCAGCTACAGAAGTACTAAAAGAAAAAGAAAGGACGGGTTGCTCCACCCTTCCTTTTTCTTCTATGTTAAAGGTAAGCGTGTTACAGGGAAAAAAGGATAAGCTATAATAAAATTCCTTGCCATTGCTATCTTTCTGAGTTCAAAGCCAGTTCTGACTTGAATGGAAAGATTCTGGTTTGAACAAAAGTATACCTCCTTACCCTAGCTTTAGACAATATAGACTTACTTCACCCTGGCTGTGAGTCTTGCTGAACTCATGGGCATCATGGGGCCACCAAAGTTCTGTGCTCACAGCGTGTCAGGAGCAGTGTACATGAATGGGAACACGAGGGGTGGCAGTGGGCACACAAACTGAGCATGTCACCTCGGCTCACATGCATACTCCATTTTCCCGCTGCATACAAGTTCAAAATTAGGGATTTCAGGATAGTGACAGTAGAGAATTACATCAAGCAAAATGTCTGTCCGTCTGAGTATGTGAGACCCTGTGCAGTTGTACTCATCATACACCCATAAATCCTGCCCTGGCCACACAGGATGTCTTAAGTTGAGTTCTCTAGAAAAGCAAAACCAGTGAAGCAAATACGTGCACACACACACAGAGTCTCAATTGAATTGTGTCCCCCCCAAATCTGTGTGTCAATGTGGCTAGGCTATGATTCCCAGTATTTTCTGATTGCTCACCATTTTGTCATCTGAAGTGAGCTTTATGTGTCTCATAAATCCTATCTCTATGGTGTCAGTGAGATGGGATTAGTGGCAGTTAAGTTAAGGAGGCAGGACTCAGTCTACAAGACTGGATTGTGTCTTGAGCCAATCTCTTCTGAGATACAAAAGAGAAATGATCAGAGAGACATGGGGACCTCATATGACCAAGAAAGTACTGCTGGGAGCAGAGGACATCCTTTGGATCTGGGGTTCCCGTGTAGAGAAGTTCCTAAACCAAGGGAATATTGATGACAAAGACCTTCCCCCAGAGCCAAGCCAACAGACAGAAAGTCTTTCTCTGGAGCCCGAATCCTGAATTTGTACTACTGGCCTATGAGACTGTGAGACAGAGTAAACTTCTATATGCTAAAAAAGACACCCAACTGTGCTCCTGATACTCTGCGAGCACAGAATTTTGGTGGCCCCATGATGCCTATGAGTTCAGCAAGAGTCACAGCTGGGGCAAAGTAAGCCTATAATGTCTAAAATTGGGGTAAGGAGGCATGTTTTTGTTCAAACCAGAATCTTCATAGCAGCAACAGGTAACAAAGGTTTCTCTCTCTGTCTCTGTCTCTGTCTCTGTGTATGTGTGTGTGTGTGTAAAGACAGAGCAATTTATCTTAAGGAGATGGTTTCATGAGCTTGTAGAGTCTGACAAACCCTTCCAGCCTGTGAGTCAGGCATCAGTCTGGAGTCTTCTGACTCACATGGCTGCAGGAACTGAAGAGTCCACGAGTGGCAGATCAGAAGGCAGGCTACTGGCTGAAATCCCAAGAACTGGAGGTCGTGTAACTAGCCAGATGAAGAGTCCAGAGAGAACAAAAGCCAAGATCTTTGCAAGGGCACCCATATATACTAGATGCAGGCTACAGCCTCAAGGAAACTCCCCATGCAACTTATTGACTGATCATGTCAGGTCATATCATAGAGATGATTGCATTATATCATAAAATAGAGAATAGCTACATCTTTATACAACTGACAGACTACATCATTACATAACAAACTGCTGAGAATCACAGTCTAGCCAAGTTGACACACAACCTTAACCATGACAGTCCACCCCTGGTGAACTTGGCACTGGTACACATCTCCTTAACCCATGTATAATCTCTAAATAAAGACAATTAAAAGTTGTATTTGTACCTAATAAGATACAACTAACATGCACACAACAGAAGATGCACTAGCCCCATATAGATCTTTTATTTTATTAGTAAAAAATACGAAAATGATACCCACAAAGAAACAATGCTTGTAAACATTGTTGTCCTCATTCCTACAACTGGTCACGTGGTCATAACTGGTATTTAGAACTACTTTGCCCTCAGCATGTACCTCAGCTGGTTGGGTTTCTTCGCCTAGTGGGGTGAGCCCAAACTTCATTGACTGAGGGTCTGGAGCATTAGCAGTTGTGTCAGAAATCAGTTGCTGTAGTTTTCCATTGACTTTAATCACAGGGCATAGTGGAAGTGACAGACGTATTAGAGGATTTCCTGTGTTCCAGACACATTCTTCTTTACTGCCGTATATAATATCAATCAAATTGCCTCTTGATAATCAGAATTAATTACATCAGACAATACCTAACTTCCTTCTTTGCCTGTTTCTCCTGACTTATGAGAAGCCTAAAGGGGCCGAGTGACTTTCTTAGTTTCCAGTTCAATGGAATCAGTATTATAGATTAGGTGGTGGCCTACACTAAATCAGCTTGAAATGCCAGATCTGCCTTATTATACTATAGAAGAAAGTATCCAAAGGCTTGGAGAAATTGGCATGTTAGAGTGGATTTATCAGGTTTGACCCACAGACCCACCCATGGAGTGCCCGGAGGGCACACCTTTTACCACAACAGTAGGGAACAAATTTGTAATGGGAGTTCCAGCATCTTTGAAGACTGCTGTGATTGCTATTTTATGTAAGTCAGATTTAATAGTGGGAACTTCTCTAACTGAATTGATACCTAATTACAATGGGGCTGATTGGACTGTTGGTGGTAGGAGCCAAGTGGTGGCACCCAATGGACAAAGTCCAGATGGGATAGTTACCATAATGGACAGTGGAGTTAACACAGTAATCAGCAATAGTCTAATGTGCATGGACTTACAGCCTTGGCTACTTAGTCATGGTGCCCCTAAGAGTGAAATAGGTGGGAAACATACTGAATACTCACTTGGCTGTTATGGGTCTATGTGACTTAGCTCTAGCACACCCCTAGAGTCCAGCCTAACACAAAGGTTGGACCAGACAAATGCATTCTGATTTCATAGGACCCGTTGAATTTGGGCTAATGTGGGAGAGGTGGGTGGAACCTAGGCCCAGGAAAGAAGAAATGAGAAAGGTTAGGGGAGTGGGCTTCCCGCCTTGACCCAGCTACCTTCACTGCCTGGAGTCAGCTGTTATCACCATACTCCCAGTTGGACTCCACAGTCTCTGAGCTGAACACCCCATTTCCTACCTCCTGATGGCCCACCATACCACCTTCTTTCACAGAAGCCTGTCCTCACGCAAGGCTTTCCAGGACTCCCCATTTCGTCTCCTTGGATCATTTTCCTAGTTTACTACTGATGTCCTGTACTGACCCAGTGTTCATCTGCCTCCCACTAGGATTCTCCATCAGTGCCCCATAAACACAGTCTCCTGCTTCTGGACCCCTAAATTCTCAGCAATATTTTCTCCCTTGTAATGTCCTACTCTTTCCCTTCTACCTAGATTCTATGAACCCACAAATTCTGGCCCAAGGCCTAGTCATTCTGGAAATCCCTTACATGATGCTTTAGCTCATAATTGACTTTGTTATTTACCACCTCTACTGAAACTACCCCCAGTGTCCCCTAGGGTCGCCATGAGTTGGATCCAACTCGACGGCACTTGGCTGGCATTGAAACCACTGCTTCTACCATCACCTCCATCTCCAGTGCCTTCATAAGTTTTTTACCTCCACCATCCTTGTTCCTTTACCTCCCCTTCTGCCATCACCAGCACCACAACCATCACCCCCAAATTTACCGTCACTGGCTTCATCTCCTGTATCACTTGTACCATCACGGTTCTACTACTCTTACTAACACTTCCACCATCACCGCTGCCACTTCAAGGCTCTTCATTTCTCCCATCATCTCCACCAGCAATGCTCCATACCTTCATTATCACTTCCTCTCCATCCACCACCACTACTGCCATCACCTCCAATTTTATTTCCACTCACTTTATCTCCTTCATTACCTCCACCACCACTGCTCCATCGTCTTCCTCCATTATCACTTCCATCATCACCACTTCTGTCATCATGACCTTCACTTCTCTCTTGGCCATGTTTGCCTCCATAGTTTAATCTCCTCTCTCCACTCCACCATCCCGACCACCGCTACTTCTCTAAAGTTATTATCACCATTGTTTTATCCCCTGTCCCCAGCCTCTTCCTCCTCATCATTATTATCAGATCTTTCTTAAACTCTCTGCCTGACAGTGAATATAGTCATCCCTTGTCCATAAGCAGTGTTCATCTAAAAGTGAAGTTGACCCTACTTGAGATAATGAGATCTGTATGAAGACAGTTACCTCAGATAACACCCAAAGGGTGTGCGCAAGGGCATATAATGGTTGGCTCAGCTGTGTGGAACCGGGGAAGAGAAGATACGATCAGTACCGTAGGGTGTGTCCACAGGCTCAATGGCTCTCTGCTCTGGCTCTGAGGTCTGATTCCCCATCATTATCAGAACTCGGGTTGCCTCGGCTTGAGGCCAGGGATGCAGGAAGAACAGTGGTGCCAGGCGGGGCTGGGTAAGTGGTCAGTTCAGCCACCCCTCAGTCTGCGAGACTTGGTGAGAAAATACGCTTGTGCTCCCAACTCCAACCTCAGATGGTTAGGCCTAAGCCCCAAGCATCCCCAGCCTCCCTTAATAATCAACTGTGACTCTTCTATCCCTGAAATTATCAAAACCCGTCTTGAACCTACTTTTTTGTTTGCCTCCCTACCGTCTCTAGGGCAAATTAATTCCAGATGTTTGTAGCTTCCTCAGTAAAGTACTGCATCCCATATTTCTCTCAAAACATCCATTTCTAAGCTTCTTAGATATACTCTATGCGTCCACCACTTTGACATGCTGAGCCTTATCCATATTCGTCCCGGCATCACGCCTCTTGAACACTCTTTTTTCTCATCCTTCAGGATGATCAATGCAAATATTTTAATGGCTTTCCGGGTAAGTTCCCTCATACTCTTGAAAGGTATAGTTACTCTTAGCGCCCATCAAGTCAGCCCTGACTCATATTGACTCCATGTACAACTTAAGGAAACGCTACCATCCCCGTGGTGGGTTGTGGATCAGACTACCGTGATCCACAGCGTTTTCCTTGGCTAATTATTGGAAGTGGATTTACACACTTCTCTTCTAGTCTGTCTTAGTGGGACGCTCCACAAAACCTGTTCAGCAGCACAGCAACATGCAGGCATCATCAGCAGGCGGGTGTAGAGCTCATCTTCATGAGGTGTGCTGGCTGGGAATTGAACCCGGGCCTCATGCATGGAAGGGGACAATTCCACCACTGAATATCACAGCCATTTCCCTTGTTCAGTGAGATATTCCACTGATGAGTGGAAGATGAGGCAGACGTGAGTCCATAGCATGAAAAAAATACATGTCCATTATTCATCCAGTATCTTCCTGGGCACTGGAGTGCCCAGTGCCTTCAGGGTAAAATTCAAAAAGGAGTGTGTCAGAAAGGCTCCTTGCGATCTGACCTTCTATCTTCCCATCCTGCCTCCCTCCATCATGTCCCTGTCCTTTGGCTAAGCTCTCACACCTCTGTGTCTTTGTATATGGGGCCTCCTCCATCAGCAATGCCTTCCTCTCTTCTTCTTCTGGCTCAAGACTCAGTTCAGGTTCTGGGTCCACAAAAACCTTCTCTGACACCCTAGGGGAAACCCTGGTGGCATAGTTGTCAAGTGATGTGTCTGTTAACAAAGCGGTCAGCAGTTTGAATCCACCAGATGCTCGTTAGAAACTCTATTGAACAGTTCTACTCTGACCTATAGGGTTGCTATGAGTCAGAATTGACTTGACGGCAGTGGGTTGTTTTTTTTTTGTGTGTTGTGCTATCATCACCACTATCCATTTCTAGAAGTTTTACATCACCTCAAACAGGATTTCGGTGACTCTTTAGCAATGGCTCCCATCGTTCTTCTTCCCCAGCCTTTAGTAACTACTAATAAAACTTTGGTTTCTATTCATTTGCCTGTTCTAGATAGTTCGTATAAATGGGATCACATGAGGTCTAACAATTAAGTTTGCGAATTTGACTTGGAAAAAGTGCTACACACCTCATTGCTGAATATCGCTATGGTCACCCCTGAAGTACTCCCATTGGGAATCTTTGCACTGACCCCAGTGCCTAGTCCAGCCTTCAAAGCAATTTTACAACTCTTTTTCTGTCATTATGTTGCCCTTGGTGTTCTGAATGTCATCAAAATGTCTTTCTCTCAATATTCCTGTATCTTTGGGTAAAGAAAAAAGCCATCGGGAGCCAGATTAGGTGAGTAGGGAGGGTGTTCCAGTACAGTTACTTGTTTACTGGCTTAAACTCCCTCGCAGATAACTATAAAATTAAGTTCACAAACTTGCCACCTTTTCACTGTGTGCAATGGCCATTTCAGAAAAAGTTCCAAAATTGGTTTGAGGGTAGACTAGGTGCTGGTCGACTAATTTTCCAGGACAAATAATTTGAAAGGACCACAGTGACTGATATACAGCAATGTTGTATGTAGCACTTAGGACAATTAAGTTTGTGGACTTAATTGTCAGACCTCATAGATAGTCTCAATCAGTAACTCAGTATCTCTTTAGCAAGACTCCCCATTCTACCTTCTCCCCAGCCCGCTGATAACCACTAATAAATTTTCCTCTCTGTGCATTTGCCTGTTCTAAGTAGTCCATGCAAATGGGATCATAGAACATTTGACCTTTTGTGTCTGATTTAATTCACTCAGTGTAATGTTTTCAAAGTTCCTCTGTGTCATGCCATGTATTAGAACTTCATTTCTCTTTATGGCTGAATAATATTCTATTGTATGGATATACCACATATTGTTTATTCATTCATCCCTTGATGGGCACTTGGGTTGTTTCACTTTTGCTTTTTAAAGAGAGACTTCTTTTGAGCCCTAGTTCACATTTTTTCTGGGATTTTTAAATAGTTATATGGCTTCCTATGTACAGTTTACTTAAGAAAAAATGTGTTACTATTTTTTTCCTGACAATATTTTGCTGGAGTTCCTTTTACTAAAAATGACAGATTTTGTTGATTCTTCCCGTATCACCAGGAGGTTGAGTTTAATCAAGCTATGTGTCTTGGGTGGGAGGTTTACCCAATTGTTTTCTGCAGAAAGTTCAGATCACTCCTTAAGACCACATCTGGTGTGTGTTCTTTTGGTATGGATTCTAAAACTATAGAAATGTTTGTATATCTCCTTGCCAAGAAGCTCTTTCATTCTGTGTTTGGATGAAGTTATTTCCACTTTCAGAAATATCACATTAGACATGTAGTGTAATGCACAACCAGTGTGAGTGGAGATGGTACATCTGATCAAGGGCGTCTCACAACCCCCACCTGGCACAGCTTTTCCTGGGAAGGTTGTAACAGCACAAACAGGGAGCGTGTCAGCTGAAGGTCCAGTTCGCTGGAAGCAGAACCAGCCACACTGTGATTTGGAATCAATGAACTGGATTCACAGGTTTCAAGATCTTATTTGGATAGTTGGTATCCATTCACAACAGAAAAAGGGGAAAAATTTCTCCTTAAAGACCATGCTGTCCTTTGCTACCGTGACAGAACTGCTTCTTGTCACCCTGTCCTTTCCAACGCACACTCAGTTTAAGCATAAAAACTTCCATTGATCTGATGTTGATTCCTACTCGTAGTGACCCGGTAGGACAGAGTAAAACTGTCCCATAGGATTTCCAAGGGACAGCTGGTGGATTTGAACTGCCTGTCTTTTGGCTTGTCTTGGAAGAAGTACAACCAGAGTTCCCCTTAGGAGCCAGGATAGCAGAACTATGTTTCATATACTTTGGACATGTTGCCTGGAAGGAACAGTTCCTGGAAAAGGACATCATTCTTGGTAAAGCAGAGCGTCAGTGAAAAAGAGGAAGACCCTTAGTGAGATGGACTGACACAGCAGCTGCAACAATGGGCTCAAACACAGCAATGACTGTGAGGATGGCGTAGGACTGGGCACTGCTTCATTCTGCTGCTCATAGAATTGCTAGGCTCAGAGCTGACTCCATGGCAGCTAACAATACCAACATCTCTTGGTCAGCAACCTGAGCTTTTGACCACTGCCCACCAAGGCTTCTTTGTTTAAACATGCAGGAGATAACTTCAAGGCCCATTTCATGGACTGTTGTTCTCTAGTGTGAACACAGTTTGATTCCACTTACTTAGCTAGCTCAGATTAGGATGACTCTTGCCACCACATTCACCATCTAAGCAGTATCCTTTCATAGACCACCTGGATTCAATCCCCACCCTCCCACCTACCCACCCTTTTTTAAAAATCAGTTTGTGTTTAGCTATGTTTAGCTTTAGTATTTGCTGCTAAACATTTTTTTCAAAGTGATAATTTACCCTACCATCAACAACATATGAGAATTCCAGTTGCTCCACATTCTCTCCAACACTTGGTATTGTCAGTTTTTCCCATTTCTGTTGTGTGTGTAATGAGGTCTTACTGTATTTTTAATTCACATTTTTCTGATGAGTCATAGTGTTGGGTATTTCTTTATGGGCTTAGAAATTCT
This sequence comes from Heterohyrax brucei, assembly GCA_028571685.1. Classification (NCBI taxonomy): domain Eukaryota; kingdom Metazoa; phylum Chordata; class Mammalia; order Hyracoidea; family Procaviidae; genus Heterohyrax; species Heterohyrax brucei. The sequence goes on along the minus strand of CM053148.1, from coordinate 42,514,624 downwards.
GATAGCATAGTGGTTAAGAGCTACAGCTGCTAATTTAAGGGTTGGCAATTCAAAGCCACCCAGTGTGTCTTGGAAACTCTGTGAGGTAGTTCTGCTCTGTCTTATAGGTTCATCATGAGTCAGGATTAACTCAATGTTGATGCATTTGGCTTTGGTTTTAGTGACCATTTGGATATCTTCTTTTGGTAAGTTCCTGCCTTTAGCCTCTTTTTTTTGTTGTTGAATTGTTTGTGTTCTTCTTATTGATTTGTGAAGTTAAGAAAAATAACCTGAATAGAACTGCTTTGTCAGATGTGTATGTTGCAAACATCTCTCAGTCTTTGGCTTGTGTATCCATTTTCCAAGTGAAGATTGATTGTTTTCCTTTCCTCATTCAGACCTATGATCCACATTGAATTAATTTTTTTATAAAGTGTAAGTTAGTGACAGCACTTGGCTTGGCAAGTTAGTGATAGAGGTTCATTTTTTTTTCCCTCATGCTGGTATCCAGTTTCTCCAGGACTATTTATTGCAAGATAATTTTCTGCTATTGAATAACAATCCATGCAGCACTGGAGACATTTGTCTATGCCTAGAAACTTGGAAAACAGCCACCTGGCCAGCTGACTGGAAGAGATCCAGACATCTGCCCATTCCAAAGAAAGGTAACCAATGGAATACAAATTATCAAACAATATCATCAACATCACATGCAAGTAAATTTTTGTTGAAGATAATTCAAAAATGGTTGCAGCTGTGCTTCAACAGGACACTGCCAGAAATTCAAGCTGAATTCAGGAGGTGTGGAACAAGGATGTCATTCCCAATATCAGGTAGATCTGGGCTGAAAGCAGAGAATGCCAAAAAAATGTTTACCTGTGTTTTATTGGCAATGCAAAAGCTTTTGACTGGGAGGATCGTAACAGATTGTGGTTAACATTGCAAAGACTAAGAATTTCACAACACTTAACTGTGCTGGTATGGAACTTGCTCATCACCAAGAGACAATTGTTCAAACAGAACAAGGGGATGCTGACTGGTTCAAAATTAGGAAAGTTATGTGTCAGTGTTGTGCCCTTTCACCATACTTAATCTGTGTGCTGATAAAATAATCAGGACCGAACGAAGACTTATTAACAATATGCAATACAAGGTCTGACAATTAAGTCCGCGAACTTAATTGATCTAAGTGTTACATAGTTCACTGCTGAATAGCACTATGGTCACCTCCTAAGTACCCTCCTTGGTAAGCTGTACACTGACACCAGTGCCTAGTCCGTCCTTCAGAGTAGTTTTGGAAGTCTTTCTGGAATGGCCATTGTACACAGTGGCAAGATGGCAAGTTTGCGAACTTAATTGTTTAGTTGTCTTTGAGGGAATTTTTAGCCAGTAAACAAATAATCGTATTGTAATACGCTCCCTACTTACCTGATCTGACCCTCAATCACTTTTTCCTTTACCCAAAGATAAAGGAAATATTGACAGGAAAACATTTTGATGACATTCGGGACATCAGGAGTAGTATGGCAACAGCTCTGCTGGCCATTCCAGAAAAAGATTTCTAAAATTGTCTTGAAGCGTGAACTAGGTGCTGGTGTCAATGCATAGCTTCCCAAGAGGAGTGCTATAAAGCTGACCATAGTGATATTCAGCAATGTGTGTAGCATGTTTTCCAGGGTGATTTCAAAAAATTGTCAGTCTTTGTATGTAGATGATACAACCTTCCTTACTGAAAGTGAAGACAGTTTAAAGCCCTTGCTGATAAAGATTAAAGACTAAAGCTTTCAATATGGATTATGCCTCAACATAAAGAAAACAAAACTCCTCACAAGTGGACCAATAAGCAATATCATGATAAACAGCAAAAAGATTCCAATTGTCAAGGATTTCACTTGTATCCACAGTCAATGACCATGGAAGCAGCAATCAAGAAATCTAATGATGTATTGAATTGGGCAAATCTTCTGCAAAAGACTACTTTAACAGTGTTAAAAAACAAAGATTTCAGCTTAAGTACCAAGGTGCATCTAACCCAACCCATAGTATGTTCATTTACCTCACATACATGCAAAAGCTAGACAGTGAATAAGAAACACCAAAGAAAAACTGATTTCTTTGAATTCTGGTTTTGGTGAAGAATATTGGATATCCCATGGACTGCCAGAAAAACAAACATCTGTCTTGGAAGGAGTGCACTCAGAATGCTCCTTAGAAGAGAGGATGGAGAGACTTTGTCTCACGTACTTTGGACACATTACCGGGAGGGACCAATTCCTGGAGAAGGGCATCACACTTGGTAAAGGAGAGGATCAGAAAAAGAGGAAGACTATCAATGAGGTGGATGGACACAGTGGTTCCAACAATGCAACAATAGGCTGCAACATCACAAAGATTGTGAGGATGGTGGAAGACTGCAAAATGTTTCATTCTGTTGTCCATAGAGTCGCCATGAGTTGGAATCGATTCAGCAGCAGCTAACAACAATAACTGAATGCCAGAGGCTTTTTGTGTGTGTGTTAAATTGTAGCTGTTTTATTCCTAATAGCCTCAAACTGAATACAAACTAAATGTCCATGAATGGATAAAGAAATCATTGTACAAAGTATACTACTCAGCAGTAAGAATGAACTGTTAATATGTACATGAATGACTCTCAAATATTATGTTGAGGAAAGGAAGAGAGAGACAAAAGATTGCATACTGTTTGGCTCCCATTATACTAGCAAAACTAATGTTTGGTGATAAAAGTCAGCATAGTGGGTTACTACTGGGGGAAGGAATCGACCAGGAAGAGTGATTGTAACAGTCACTGTTCTGACTCTTGGCACAACTACCCTGGCATCTATACAGCAGATGGTAAATGTCAAGGGAAAACAGACTTGGTGTGCAATGGTTAAGTACTTGGCCATAACCAAAATGTATGAGCCCACCAGCCCTCAGGAGAAAAGACCCAGTGACCTGCTCCTGTAAAGAATACAGCCCAGGAAATCTCACGGGGCTGTTCTACTGTGTCTTACAGGGTTTCTGTAAGCCAGAATTGACTCAGTGGCACACAATAACAAAAACAAAGTGTCGGGGGCCATGAAAAAACTTCAGGCCCCAAAAAACAGGAAGTCTGGATAGTCCCTGAGAATGCGCGCGTGCGTTCTCAAACCACCCCCCCACCCCCGCATCACTGCCTAACGTCAGCTGTACAGGCATACTGTCTGCCCAATCATAGAACGCCAACTGTCTCATACCAGCTATCTTCTGGTCCTAAGCCCTTCCCCTCCCCAACTTCTATATATATTACTCTGCTACAATAAAACCTCGAGGCTTGATCAGAATTTTGTCTTGCCTCCATTTCTTCGCATCCCTTGCTCCACTTTCATTTTCGCAGGCTTCCCCTCGTCCTTCCGTTGATTTGCCCCGTGGGTCGGGGCAAAGCTGGCGCCCAACGTGGGGCTTACAACTAATTGATCACAACCAGTTACAGATTCCTTTGTTCCTTCTCCACCCTCTTCCCCAGATAAGAACCGGATCAGGACTGTGCCATTTGTGGGTTATAGGATCTTTCCACATAACCTTGGCATATTGATTTTTAGTTTCTTGGTGCCAAAGACAAAGGTGAAGAGAAGGGAGGAGGTACCAGCCAGAAGACTATTTAAAATCCAGAGTAGAGTTACCTGTTCACATCTGAGCTGAGTTACTTCTACTACTGCTCTGAGTGGCCTCAGGGCACTATCAGGGCCAAATCTCAAGTTCTTTTACAGGGTCATGTCAGGACATTAGTCATTACCTATAGGATCCCCAAATGTGTGGCCTCCCAGAACCTTAGATCACTGGCTCTAGAAGTAATCTTAAGATTTGGCCAAGCTGTGTCATTTTGTAGAGGAGCTGCCAGGGCTGACATAAAAGGGAACTGCAAAAATGAAAGCTTAAATTAATGTGGACCTTCATTCCCTACAGCTAAAAGACTTCAGCCACCACCATCTCAGTGATCATAGCTGTTAAGTTTTAAAATATTTACTACTTGGTGGTCACTGTACTCCACTACCTGTCTGTCAGTTTGTCCTACTGTGGTGATGTGTATGTTGCCATGATGTAGAAGCTATACCACCAGCATTGGAAATACCAGCAGGTCACCCATAGTAGACAGGTTTCAGCAGAGCTTCCAGACTAACACAGAACAGGAAGAAAGCCCTGGTGGTCCGATTCCAAAAATAAGGCAATGACAGTCTGACTAATCACACATAAGAGTGTTGGAACATGAGTGCCTTAGATTAGAAGGCATGCAAAACATATCATGGAAACGACAATGAATTGAAGGCACCGATGATCATGTAGACGGCACAGGACCAGGCAGTGTTTCCCTGTGGGGTCAGCGTGAGTTGGAGCCAACTCAACAGCCACTACCAACAGGTACTATGTTATGCAGACTTACTGACATCATCTCATTAATCCTCCCCACAAGCCTACGAAGGGATACTGGTACTGTAGCCCATGGAACAGAGGAGAATTTGAAGCTTCGAGAGGCCCAGGTCTGCCTGACTCAGAACTTCCCAAGTCTTCATCATCTACTATTCTGGACTTCTTCCTTGCTTTCATTTTTCACTTAATGGTCATGGACCCAATGCTTACATGGCATTTGAGTGGTCTGGGCTTCCAGAGCCCTTCTGTTCTGGGAGGGTCAGGAGCTGCGCCACAGTCTCAGGAGTCTTCCCTCAAGCTGCCCTCACGTGGACCTGCCTGTAGAGTCAGAGGTATGGGGAACTGACTCTGAACTTTATTTCCTTGTGATAACTTCCAGTCTTCTCTACTTTCTTGGGTTTCTGCTTCTTGCATAGTGGTGGGCTAATCGCCCCTGGGCTTCCTTAGCTACCTCAGCAGGAGCCCTGGTAAAGAAATGGTTAAACACTCAGCTGCTAACTGAAAGGTGGGCAACTCAATCTACCAGTGATTCCATGGGAGAAAAGATCTGGTGATCCACTCCCATAAAAATTACAGCCCAGAAAACGCTGTGGGACAGTCCTACTCTGTTATGTAAGGCCACCGTGAGTCAGAATTGACTCGACAGCACACAATAATGGCAGCAACAATAATGCACCTAAGACCCTACCGATTGTGAAGGGTGGCGTGAGGCTGCACTATAGCAGACTCATGAATGAGTGTGAAGGATGATTCACCATCACACCAACTCACAATTCCCTCAACCCTGGAGGCCCAGGACTGATGTTCCAGATTTTCTCAATCTTTCTCTATTGGGTGGAGACTTTACAGATAGAAGTGATACTTTGAAAAGAAACTCTACATCAATCTGAAATTCTACTTCCACTCTGAAGACCTTAAGACCATATTTAGCTCACGTACGTGTGTGTGCGTGCATACATGCACGCTCACAGGGAAGAGAGCCACTGAGGCGTGTGTGTGTGTCCACACATACACTTACATGGAGCAGCACTCTGGAAGCATGCATGTGTGTGAGCACACGTACACTCACAGAGGGCAGCATCATGGAGGTCTACATGTGCACTTGGACATGTATACTCACAGGGATTAGAGCCATGGAAGTGCACAATTGTATCCACAGGGGACAGTGACATGGGGCAGCAGCACTGGGACTGATTTTAATCACAGCATACCAAACCTGTTGCCACTGAGTGAATTCCAACTCATAGCAACCCTATAGGACAGAGTAGAGCTGCCCCTTAGGGTTTCCAAGGCTGTATATCTTTACCGAAGCAGACTGCCACATCTTTCTCTTGTAGAGCAGCTGGTGGCCTTGAACCCCTGGCCATTTCAGTTAATAGTCTAGTGCTTTCCATTAACACCACTGAGGCTCATTTTAGCCATGGAGCCAAGTCTTTATGCCAGATTCTAAAGGGGCCTGGGAATTTATTTTCTTCCTAACTCCTTTGCCCTATTCACTACTATCTTCCCCATCAGTACCTTTATTTCCTCCCTGGGAAGTCCTTGCTTTGTGTTGGTGACAGTAGTACCCTGCTGAGACTCCTTGTCTTCCTCTGCATCTGAATCCAGCTGCCTGAAGCTATGCTGGACCCCAGGGATATACAACCCAGGGGGTTTCCAGCCAAGTGCAGGAGAATGCTGTGCTCACTGGGACATCTGCAGTGGGTGGAGGAAAGGAGGGATCTTTGCATCCTGCATGCAGAAACCCTGGACCAAAGGGAGCCTTCAGCAACCTCCTCACTTACCACCTTTCCTTGGAGAGTGGAAGAGGAGAGGGAATAGAAACAGTGAGAGAAATGAGAGGACTACAGAAATAACAAAGAGAAAAAACTCTTCTCATTGTCCCAGTGATACACCAGTGGTGTTCATCTGGACCCTGTCCGTGAGGAAAGTGTTGGGGTGGGGACCAGCAGATAGATACCTGAAGAAGTGGTTGCGACTTGGGGAGGCTGCTTTCAGAAAGGACACCAGAAGGGTCTGGTTTTAAACATAGTCATGGAGTTGGCCTGAAAAAACTTTTAAGATCAAAAGTTGGGTTCTGGGAAGTCACAAATAGGGAATATTGATTTGTGTACTCACTTGTCTACGCAGCAAAGTGACACAGAGCTCCTACTGTGCTGGGAGCTGTGTTAGACCCGGGTGCTGTGGCACCAGAATAGTCACAGTCACTGCCCTCGAGTCCCAGGCAGCTCCAGGAAGGATTTCCCGTGGAGCTAAGGGAGAATGAATGGTACTCAGCGGGTGGGGAGTGACCAGCCTAGGGGGAAATGAGCTATGCTGAGTGACAGAACTGTTCTAGACCAGCGTTTGGCCAACTTTGTCCGCTACCTTTTGTCAATAATAGCTCCTTTATTTACACGTTATGCATGGTTGCTCTCACGCTACAGGGTTGAGTTGCAAGAGAAACCATGTAGCCCACAGAGGCTAAAACCTTGACTACTTGGTTTTTTAAAGAAAAGGTTTGTTGACTCCTTCTCTAGACTGTAAGTTATTTGAGGACAGAATCCACGACTGATCTGTTTTTGGAGCCCACAAGTCAGAATCGACTCAATGTCAACCAACAACAAAGTCCCTAGAAAGCTCTGGGTGGCACAATTTGCACTCAACTACCAACCAAAAGATTGGCAGTCCAAATGCCTCTGGGTAGAGGCTCCTTGAAAGACATAGCTGGAGCCTTGAAAACCCTATGAGCCATTTAACTCTGCACATATGGGATTACATAATGGTAACTAACAAAAACTCACCTAAAGGCTGATGGTTCAGACCCACTCAGCAGTGCTACGGAAGACGGACTTGGTGATCTACTTCTGTGATGATTACAGCCAAGAAAACTCTATGGAGCAGTTTCACTCTGCAACACAGGGGTCACCATGAGTGGGAACCAGCTCGACAGTGATTTTGTTGTTGTTGTTGGTAAAGTCCCTCGTACAGTACCTGATACATACTTGTTGCTCAATAAATGTTTGTTGGGTGAACTCTGAGAAAGTGTGTGAGGATGGGATGTGATAAACGAGGGATATGGCAGAGAAGATCTAAAAAAGCTTTTGGTGAAGGAAACAAAGAAGGGAAAGAGGGAGACAGAGGGCAGAGAGAGGTGGATACAGATCAAACAAGTGGCAGGGGCACCACTTATCTGTTGGTTTGTTCTATGTGGTGGCTTGCATGTTGCTGTGATGTTAGAAGCTATGCCATGGGTATTTCAAATCCCAGTAGGGTCACCCATAGTGGATAGATTTCAGGGGAGCTTCCAGACTAACACAGACCAGGAAGAAAAGCCTGGCAATTTACTTTTAAAAATTAGCCAATGAAAAGTTTATGGATCGCTCAGAATATTGACTAACTTATTTGCTTTGGACACATCATAAGGAGGTGTTATGGAATGAATTATGTTCTACAAAAAGAGTTAGGCCATGGTACCTGTATTGTGTGGTTATGCGCCATCCTGTAAACTGATGTAATTATGCCTATGTGTTACAAATCCCAGCATCTATAATGTTAATGAGGAAGGATGAGAGACAGTTATGTTAATAAGACAGGACATAATCTACAGGACTAGGTCGTATCTTTTTTTTGTGATTGAGTAAAAACATACATTCCCATATAAATTTTGCATGTCTGCCTATGTGCAGCTCCCACTGCTCTCCCTGCCCGGTGACAGCACACTCTTCCTCTCCGTTCTATACGTGCCATATCCTCCTAACAATCTCCTATCCCCTCGTCTCCACCTTCTCCCTCACCTCCAGTAAGAGGTCAGCAGGATGACATCCTATAGATGCACAGAACCATAAAGTGCACACACGATAATGTCACTCTGTGTCACCAAATCTAATCCATTCCTGTCAGAAGAGTTGACCTCTGCTATGATTTATGGACAGCCACAGCATCAGGGCAGGGATCCATGCTCCCAGGGGAACCCTGAGGCCCCTGGACCATCAGTTGAAGTCTTTTAGTGGAGATCTCAGGGTGCACCCCTTTTTATTCTTGTGTTGCCAGTGAGACTCAACATTGTGAGCCCCATCACGGCTATCCCCGGTGGTGGTTAGGCACCATCCACTTCTGGTCACATTTCAATGTAGTCACCCACTCATGTGGGTCTCTCTGTCTTCTGGGTTCTGTTTCCCCTGTGTCATTTTGGTCCTGGGTGATCATCCATTCCTGCTGAGTTGGGACCATTTGGTGTACCTCAAATGGCAGCTTGGCAACTTTTAAGACCCCAGACGCCACTCACCAATGTGGGGTACAGAAGACTATCTTAGCAAAATGCTAGTTGTGCTGATTGGCCTCAATTTCCCTTGAGAGCATGATGCCTGGTCCCTGACCCCACCTACTCTGTCCCTGCAATATTGGGTTAAGATGGGAGGAGTAATCATATTATGTTGAAGTCCAGTTGAAATTGGTCATTTCTGTAACGTGTACTGTCACAGATTTCACCCAACCAAATTTCTATCAACTATCTAATCTATACCACACTCTGTCCATCCCTTCCTCCCTGCCCTTGCAGCCATCAAAGAGTCTTTTCTTCTATGCAGCAGTCTGTTTTTAAGTTGTTATTGTAGGCGTCTCATATAGTATTTGTCCTTTTGTCATTGACTACTTTCCCTCAACAGTGTCTTCCAGCTGAAATCAGGTTATGAGATGCTTCCTAAAGTCATCACTGTTCTTTATCATTGCATAATGTTCCTTTGAGTATATATACCATAGTTCCCCTATTCATTCCACTGTTGCTGAGTAAGTTGCATCTTCAGTCAGTCTATTTTGAGATCTAAAAAGAGAAGCAAGCAGAGTGGAACGGGACCTTACGCCACCAAGGAACTATCGCCAAGAGGAGAGTGACTCCTTTGGATGCAGAATCCCTGCACTGAGAAGCTCCTAGATCTAGGAGAAGACTGATGACAAAAAACTTCCCCTAGAGCCAGACAGAGGGAGAAAGCCTTCCCCTGAAGCTGGTGCCCTGAGTTGAAACTTTTTGGCTTCCTAGACTGAGAGAAAATACATTTCTGTTTGTTAAAGCTATCTACTTGTATTTCTGTTACAGCAGCACTAAATAACTAAGAGTTTGATACCAAAAGTGGAGCACTGCTCTAACACACACCTACAATGTGGAAGTGGTTTTGAAACTGAATGAGCAGCAGCTATAGGAGTTTAAGTTACTTAATGATGAAAATCTAGCTTACCTTGAAGAGACTGTTGGTGGAATTAGAGACATCAACGACAATTCTAGTGAGGGCTCAGAAGGAAGTGACAAGAGCTTTGCAGCATTTGCCTGAGTAGGGCAAAAGCTGGGCTGGCCCAAGAGACCCAGGGAGCTAATAGGCTAAGAAACCAGGAAGCAGAAGCTGAAGAGACAAGGAAGGTAGAAAGAACTGCTGCTTTGGTCTCAAAGAATAAGACCACCACCTCTGGGAGTACCGAAGAGTAGGTCCATGGCCTGCTGGATCTCAGGAGTGGGGCCATAGTCTCCTAGATCCCAAAGAGTCAAGTCTTTACCAACTTGGTTCCAGATTGTGAGGCTGCCAGGGCAGTGGAGACCAGATCCACTGCTCAAAGCCGGTGGGGGCAAGTGCCATGCCCAAGGGGTCATCATTTGCATGGACTAGAAAAATGGAGTCCTGTAAATCCGAGGGAGCAGAGTTGCCATCCCAGTGGATCTGGAAGGCAGAGTTGAAGCCTGGGACCAAGGGGTCTCCACTTAGAATCCAGAGATCATGGCCAACATCTAGATTCTAAAGGGCAGAGCTTGTGCTTAGATGGTCTCAGAGAACAGAGGATTATTCTGAAGCCTTGAGAGCTAATGTAAATCGTTTTGCTGTGCTTCTGACTTGCTAGATGCCTTGAATTCAGACTTCTGGCTTCCTAGACTGTGAGAGAATAAATTCCTGTTTGTTAAAGCCACCTATTTGGGTTATTTCTGCTATAGCAGCACTACAAAATGCAAAGCAGGGGATAAATCTCTGGAGAAGGACATCACATTTGGTGAAGCAGACAGCCAGCTGGAGACCCTCGGTGTGATGACCCAGCACAATAGCTGCAAAGATGGACTCAAACCTGCGGGTTGGTGATGGTGAGGATGGCACAGGGCTGAGTAACTGCCACAGGACCTAGCCCTGGGGATGAGGGTTCACTCCTCCCTCCTGGGGTGTGTGGCAGATTGGCTGGGGCCTCAGGCACTGGTGAGGGAGCCAGCCTCTACTCCAAGCCCATAACTGCCCTCAGAGCAGAGAAGTACAATGCTGGGCACCTGGCTGCCTCAGGAGCCAGCTAGCTGTGGGCACAGTCAGGGACAGGGGTGCCACAGGAGAGAGAGCGGGGCTGTGGTGGGGTGGGCGGGTTTCATGGAGAATCTCTGCTCTTTCCTTCGTGTTCCTAGGAGGGGCGGTGGAGAGAAGCCTCCCATCCAGAGCCCTCATATAAAGCAGAGTGGCCGTGCTTGGAACTCGATGAATCCTCTTTGCTGCTCTGCAGGTCACCAGGGAGAAGACTTCTGCCTATCCCTACCCATGACTTGGTTGAGTCAATGTTATGTTTTCACACACACACCTTTTATTAGCATTTAAAAAGAAATAACTGTTAAGTCATAGGTTTTCAAACTGGAAAGTACTTCAAGAAGTCTAGTTCTGTATCTCGAAGCAAGTGAAATATCATGCTCCATTACTGATCAGGAGCAGGGCACTGTGGTCTCAAGCGTATGGATAACAGTGTAGATGGGACTTGGACGCGGGTTCTCTCTCTTCTCCTGATAAAGGGTCTTCCTCTAGACTGGCTCCATTTCCCCCTTCATCTTCTCCCCTGGTTTGGAGACTTGACTTTTCCCATTTGATTCTTGTTTTCTTCCAGGAAGTCTCAGAGTGAAGACGCTGGCTGCCAGCTCTGAGCCGGTCCATCTCTTTCTGCTCCTGTTTTGGTGGCCGCAGTGCTGAGCAGGGCTTGACTGTGAGTAGAAACAAGCCCTGCTCTGTGTGTGCTGCCTTGCTCTGGCCAGCTGCTGGGGAAAGCAAAGAAAAAAAAACTGTTTTAAAAATGCCCAGGTGAAGGTGGCCAAGACAAATATACCCAGCCAAAAGAACAGGAGGGCTGGAAGATTCCAGATGCAGAGGCCTCCTGCCACTGCTGCGGTCTGACCAAGGGGCTGGGCAGGGAAGGAGAGGAAAGGAAAAGTGCTGAGAGAAGGGTGCTCTGCCTGCTGCCTCCTGAGCACAAGCAAGACAGGCCCTTATTTGGTTGGGGCAACCAAGAGGAGTCAACTCCACAGCTTAAGCTTGGATTGAAAAACCAGCATTTCCCAGATGGTCCCAGTTTGAGGACCCGCAGGGCCTAGTCCCAGTTGAAGACCAGCGAAGCGAGCCTGCCCTTGGCTCCCAGCACCCCTCCCGGCCCCACCTCACTCACTCGTCTGTCACACTGCCCATCTGTCAACACCAACCCTAGCAAGGGGGGCCTAGGGGCCTTGTGGCTTCTTGCTTTATGGCTGTGCTGAGAATCAAACTCAGGCCTCATGGAAATGTACCCTCTGGAAGGACAGCCCACAGTCTCCCAGCAAGGGACATTTACTCAGGGCGGGCCTGGTGAGTTAGGGGCACTGGACCTGGGAGAAGGCACCCGCTGGTAGGTCGCAGGACTGTTGAACAGTGAGGGCATTTTGCTGCTGCCTGCTCATCAGCCTCTCACCAGTCCAGAGACAGAAGAGAACAGAATGCACTCAGACGATGTTGGCACGAGAGGGAGGACCAGACAAGGCTGGAGCAAGCCCGCAGATCTGGTTGGCAGATGCCTGTGAGGCCAAGTCATGAGGCAAGGGCTCCGGGGTCTGCAAGCCATGGGTCCCCCTTGAGTTCTAGAATCAGATGCCTGTTGGACTATGTGCCAGGGTGTCTCAGGCCCAGAGAGGGTGGGGCAGTGTGACAAGAGCCACAACACCAACATGCATCCATGGGCAGCCTCACCATACATCTGAACCCTCTTGGCCAAGGCTCAAGTGTCTTACTCAAGTTTTGGAGACTCAGTGCTGGAAGAGGATGTTGTTGCTCTGTATGATCCCAAAAGGAAACTAGAACAGCGGGCCAAAGAACTAGCGACAGAGCTGGGAAGTTTTTCTGAGCACGGGTCGCATGTTTTAGAAGACAATGAGTTGTCTGTCATTAAATGGGTTCAAACAAAAGGCATGACAACCACTTAGTAGGGAAGTTTCAAGAGGAGTCAAGAGCTAGATGGTTGGCAGGACTTTCTTTAAGGTGCTGTTCTATCCGAGAGTCTTCGTATCCTACAGCTTGTCAGTCACATGCATGCTGGCAAGTTTTTTAAGCTCACTAGGCTTCAGTCACTCATATGACAAAATGAATTGAGGCTGCTTGCCATTGGCTAGATACCATAGAGGTGAGGACCCAAAGAGCTTTGAAACGTCATGGCTATCCTGACCTGTAAGACATCACTCATATAACTTCCCATAAATATTTGTTGTTGCTAATTGCACTTCAGTTGACTTGGAGTCATGGCCACCTTAAGTGTAACAACCTAAAGCCTTGCTTGGTCCTGAGACATCTCCATGATTTTTGATATGTTTGATCCCATTGCTGTGGTTATTGTATCACATTCATGGAAGAATTCCCAAGGCTCAACAGTACCTGTGACTGTTAGATTTGATAATCTTAGTGTAGCAGTCTAAGATACCAATGACAAGACTCCCATCTTTGGGGCTGTCCAGGCAGGTTCCTTACACTCCCGAAACCTTCACAGCATCCTGAAAGCTGATGGCCATCCAGCCTACCCTCCTAGGGATTTGACCTGTCTTCCAGTCCTTTCTTAGCCCATCACCGCTCCTTCTAAACTACCTGTCTCAGTTATCTGGTGCTGCTATAACAAATAACACGAGTGACTGTAACAAATAAAATTTTATTTCCTCACAATTTCAAAACAAATCTAGTGCCATCAAGTTGTTGATGACTCATAGCAACCCTATAGGACAGAATGAGAACTGTCCTAAGTTTCTAAGGAGCACCTTGTGGATTCGAACTACCTGCCTTATGGTTGGCAGCTGTCACTCTTAACCAGATTCTCACAGTTCAGGACGCTAGAAATCTGAATTCAGCATGCCTTCTCTAGGGGAAGTCTATCTTACTGTTGACTCTAAAGGAAAGTCCTTGTCCCTCTTGAGCTTCTGCTCCATGGCAGTTGCAATGTGGACAGGAATCTATCTTCTCTCATTTCTGCTCTTCTAGGTTTGCTTGTTTGATCTCTTTTATATCTCAGGGGAGATTGACTTAAGATATGCTCTACACTTACCTGCTTCATTAAAATAACAGAGAACCCATTCCCAAATGGGATCATTACCACAGATATACGGATTAGGATTTACAATACATATTTGGGGAAGACACAATTCAGACCATAACACTGCCCTTCTCTGTGATCCCAGACTCGGGGATTCTCCAGCTTACTGAGGTTCTCACCTTATGGGAATGGATTAAAGACATATGTCCTTCGTTCCCTTCTATGGGGCTTTCCGGAACCCCTGCATTAGGAGGAGAAGAGAATTTAGTAATGAGAATTTGAGGACGCCAGGGCAGGTTTGTGGGAACAAAATGTTAGTAAGCTCTTACATCACCTCCCCAAAGCTGTCTCGTGAGCTGTCGTTGAGTCAGCTGCCAACTCCTGGGGGCCCAGTGCACAACAGAATAAAGTGCTATCTGAGGTCACAACAGAGGTTCCCTAATAGAACTGCAGACGAATGTAGAAAAAAATTCTAACTTACAAAAAAGAACAGAGTAACTGGTCTGACAAAGAGTGGAGAAATCCTGAGAATATGGCACCTGGACAATCTTTGACCTCAGTACTGAAGTCACCCCTTCAGCCAAAGGTTAGACAGGCCCCCCAAACAAGATGAGGCTAAATGGGCACACCATCCCACCATCCCATGGGATGTTTTAGACAGCTAGTGCTGCTCTACTAGGGTCGCCATGAGTCGGATCCGACTCAACGGCACTTGGCTTGGCTTGGAGTGCAGCTCTAACAGCAATACCACAGAGTGGATGGCTTTAACAAAGGAAGATTTATTCTTATACAGTCTGGCAGGCTACAAGTCCAAATTCAAGCTGTCTCCTCCAGGGGAATGCTTTTCCCCTTGTTAGCTGGTAGCTGTGCATGAGATATACTGGGCGGTAACGGAACCAAGGCCTCCTGTGTGGAAGGAGAAAATTCTGCCACCGAACCTCCAGTGCTTCCAAAGCATCTAAGTAAAGCTCCATCCTCAGAGCTCCCTTTTCTCTTACCATATGTGAAGGTTAAGGTTGCATGTTAACTTGACTGGGCCTCGATTCTCAGTGATTTGGCAGCTATGCAGTGATAGAGTTTGGCAGTTATAGAATGATGTAATTTGGCAGGTAAGTAATGAAGTTGCCATCCTCTCTGATGTGAGCTAATGTGATCAGCCCATCAGGTATAAGTGAAATGTCCTGGGGTGATTATTGCCTTGGCCATCTCTTGCTGCTGTAACAGAAATATCACGAGTGGATGGCTTTAATAAAGAGAAGTTTATTCTCTCACAGTTCAGTAGGCTAGATGTCCAAATTCAGGGTGCCAGCTCCAGGAGAAGCCTTTCTCTCTCTCTTGGCCCTGGAGGAAGGTACTGATCATCAATCTTCCCTTCGTCTGGAGCATCTCAGTGCAGAAACCTCAGTTCCAAAGGATGCGCTCTGCTTCTGGCACTGTTTCTTGGTTGTATCAGGTTTTTGTCTCTCTACTTGCTTTTCTTTTATATCTGAGAAGAGATTTATTTAAGACACTATCTGTCGTGGGTTGAATTGTGTCCCCCCCAAAGTGTGTAGCCATGTGGCTGGGCCATGATTCTCGATATTTTATGATTATCTTCCATTTTGTGATTTTCCTATGCTGTATGTTAAGGAATTAGGGAGGGACTGTAAATCCCTTCATAGGATCACCTCTGTGCTCCACTACAAGGAGAGTTTCCCTGGATTGTGGCTTGCACCACTCTTATTCCTTTCATCCTACAAGAGATAAAAGGAAACATAAGCAAGCAAAGAATTGGGAGTGGACATCCTGAATTTGGACTTGTAGCCTACCGGACTGTGTAAGAATAAACCTTCTTTTGTTAAAGCCGTACACTCTGTGGTATTTCTGTTAGAGCAGCCCTGACTAAAACACCATCCAATCTTGTATTCTCACCAATATAACTTCCATTAGTCCATCCTACTAAATCATAGTGATAGAATTTAGAACACTTAGGAAAATCTCATCAAATGACAAAATGGTGAACAAGCATACAGTACTGGGAACCATGATCCAACCAAATTGATATACACATTTTTGGTGGGACATAATTCAGTCCAAACCAGGTGTGGCCTGAATCCAACATATATATGGAAATTCTGACAAAGCTTGCTTGCTTCTTCTGGATCCTGCATCCAGCTTGTCATCATCTGACCTCTGGTTATTGGAACTTGAGCCAGCAGCCTGCAATACGGCCTGCAAATCTTGGGATTCATCATCCTACACAACCTGTGAGCCAGAAGCCTATGATCTTACCTACTGATTCAGATTTTTAAGCCTCTGCAATTTATGAGCCGGTAGGCTGCCATCTGATCTGACAATCTTGAGTTTGCCAGCCCCTACAGCTACATGAGTCAGGAGAAGCCTTCACCTGACACATGACAATAGTTGTGGGACTTTCCAGGGTTTACAACCCTGTGAGCCATTTCCTTTAAGTCTTCCTCTCTCTCTTTCTGTCTTTCTGGAGATATATAGATACAGATGCATATATATACACATCACTGGTTAGGCTTCTCTGAAGAAGCCAACCTAAGACATTTGGTACGGATAATGGTTCTAGAGTAGCAAAATCATAAGAATGAGATTTCAAAATTGGTTCCCAAGTCTGACTAGTCTTAAAGGCACTGATGACTCTGCCTCCTACAGTAGAGATGGTACTGCTAATCCATGGTATAATGTGGCAATATTAATATCCAAAATATCACCACAAATAGCTCAAGTATTGATGAGAAATGAGGCTCTGGGTGATCACATGTTTGATACTTTCCTACATTTTTTCAGAATGAGAAGTATAGGGAAGCTTAAAGGAATGAGCTCAGGGCCTCAGAATGCTCAAGCATCACATGAAAGGTCTGAAAGTTGCCACTTGTGTCCTGAGTCATTTCTTATAGAGATAGAGCTTATATTGCTGAAAACCAAACGTGGAGTTTGTAACAGTTGTAACAGTGGCTGAATTACAATGACAGTTGACTTCCCAACATTGAACTGTGTCTAAAGTTAAAGTGATTGCATTAGTTGGGAAGAAATGGAATTCTGAAATTTGATATAGGGACACATGGTCAAATATTCAAGAAACTGGGGGAACCAAGCACCTAAATAAATTGAATCACATCTGTGAACAAAGTCACCACTGTTAGTTCTATTTGACATCACGCTGTCTCTGCTAAGTCACCCTCTACAGTAAAACCATTAACCCTTCCACTTCCATGTGATGAGATCAATCCAGCTATACCTGAAGAGCATCTTTATCTTGAATACTACCTGGGACATTGCCTGAGGTAGACACCTGATATGACAGTTCTGAATGTCCTCAAGACTCACCTTTACCACCCATCTTTGCTTCTAGTCCCATAACTAGATATAAGTCCAAGCAGATTTTAAAAGGTAAAGTACAAAATATAACCCAGGAATAGGTATTCTCCAGTCTAAAAGAACTACTTGCATTTTCTAATATATACAAACAGAAACACAGGGAATATGTGTGGGAATGGCTATTAAAGGTCTAGCATAACGTTGCAAGAAACAGAAAGTTGAATCAGTCTGAGTTTATTGATACGGGCCCACCAAGCACAGATTCTTCATTCAGTGTTTGAACTCAAGAGATTAGGAAAGAATCTAGTGGTTTATTTCGTTGGTTCACTGAAGCATGAATTTGGTGGTGGCCTACACTAAATCAAGTTGAAGAACCAGACCTACTTTGGTATACTGTAGAAGAAGGTATCCAAAGATTTACGGAAGTTGGCATGTTAGGATGGATTTGTCAGGTTAGACTCAGAGACCCACACATGGACTACCCAGAGAACACACCTTTCACCAATCAAGGAAGAGCACAATTGTGAAGGGGGCCTCAGCATCCTTGAAGACTGCTGTGATTGTTATTGTATATGAGTCATATTTGACATTGGGAACTGCCTTAGCTGAACTAAGACACCTGGCTGCAATTGGGCTGATTGTACCCCATGGTAGCAGGAGTCAGGTGGCAGCACTCAGTTAACAAGGACAGGTTGGGTGTGGTTACCATAATGGAAAGCTGAGTCAAAGCAATAATAAGAATAGTCTGCCTTGTATGGACTTATCACATTGTCTACTTAATCATAGTGACCCTAGGAGTGAAATAAATAGGAAATCTACTCAATATTTACTTGATTTGTACAAGCAGAAAAAGTCTAGGTCAAGTTAATGACAGTCTAACTCAAATCAAGAGTGAAGAGTCACAACCCCTCAATCAATTCCCAGACTTGAGCCAGTTTACAGATTCACACCATCTTGGTTGAAGGGAATTCCTCTCTGAGATTCTGGAAGATGGTCTTACCCAATGATCAGACTTACCATTAGCTGAAAACAGCCTGATATACACGCCCCACAGGGATGACCAAAAACAGCCTGGTATGCCCCACCTGGCATAACCATAAAACCATAAATAACTTTCTGTGATCTTTCTCACCTTTCCAGTTGAAAGCTCTCTCCTTATCAAAATCTTGTCCATAAGCAAACCTTACCCCCTTCTAATCAACACTCTCACTTATTCAGACCATAAACCCCTTAACCAAATTTCTTGCTACCCCTCTCCTCTTTCTTTTCTTATCAAACCATAAATCCCCTCACTCCACACTATCTCATCAAGACTTTAAAACTATAAAAAACTTGCCCCCTGGGGAGAGGTAGGCTGAGCCAATTTTGGCTCAGACCCCACTCTCTTTCTTTTCAAATAAACTTCACTGGACCCTTGAACTTGTGTATCTTTGCAACTATTTTGGGTCACCCTCTTCCCAACAATACCATCAGTAAAGAAGGAGCGCCAGAGCAGAGTGTATTCTTTGGAAAGGACCTGGGATTTTAACAATCAAATGGAGAGGAAGATGTGCTCTGGAGAAACCAGTCATCCTCTTTCCTCAGCCACTTCTATTAGTGCTCAATGGGCTCATGAACAAAGTGACCGTGGTGGCAAGGATGGAGGTTATGTATGCATGGCCTCAGCCACGTGAATTCCACTCACCAAGGCCAACTTGGCTACAGCCATTGCTGGATGCCCAATCTTCCAGCAGCAGAGACCAATGCTGGGTCCCCAGTATGACACCATCCCCTGAAGTGATCAGCCAGCAAACTAGTGGCAGGTTTGTTACACTGAACCACTTCCACCAAGGAAAGGCATTGTTTTGTTCTTACTGGGATAGACACTTACTCTGGATAAGAATTTGTATTTTCTGCATGCAGTGCCACTGCCCAAACTACCATCTGTGAATTCATGTAATGCCTTGTTCATTGTTACAGTATTCCTTGGATCAAGGGACTCACTGTACAGAAAATGAAGCATGGGAATGAGCCCAGGCTCATGGAGTTCCCTGGTTTTACCATGTTTCCCATAACTTGAAGCAGCTGGCTTGATAGAACAATAGAATGGCCTTCTAAAGACACAGTACAGAACCAGCTAGATGGCAACAGTTTGCAGGCTTGGGAAAATGGAGAGGTGGTTGAACATGCTCTAAATCAGCTTCCAATATTGGTACAGTTTCTCTCATAGCCAGGATTTACAGTTCTAGGAATCAAGAGATGAAGATGGAAACGGCATCAATCACTATTATCCCTAGTGACTGATTCACAGATTGTTTACATTCTGTACCATGACTGTCTGCTCTGTGGGCCTAGAGGTCTTTAGTCACAAAGGGAGAAATTCTCCCATCTGGATGCACAACATAGATTCCAATTAACTGGAAGTTAAGAATGCCACCTAGACATATTGGTATCCTCATGCTTCTGGATTAATAGACGAAGAAAGGAATTACCATAGTAACTGTTGTGATTAGCCCTGACTGCCAAGGAGAAGTTGGTAGAATACTAGAGGTAAAAAGAATATGTCTGAATACAAGAGATCTCTTCAGGCTTGTCTTAGTACTATCATGCCCTATGGTTAACTTCAGTTGTAAACTACAACAACCCAATTCCAACATGACTACTGATGCCTTAGATCCTTCAAGAATGAAGGTTTGGTTCACCTCATCAGTCAAAGAAACATGACTAACTGAAGGGCTTGCTGAGGGTTAAGGGAATACAGCATGGGTGGTGGAAGATCATTCTAAATACCAGTTACATCACGTGACCAGTTATAGAAATAAGGACTATATCACGTTAGGTGCAGGTATAACTTCGT
Organism: Heterohyrax brucei; assembly: GCA_028571685.1. Taxonomy (NCBI): domain Eukaryota; kingdom Metazoa; phylum Chordata; class Mammalia; order Hyracoidea; family Procaviidae; genus Heterohyrax; species Heterohyrax brucei. Next base: position 42,494,769 of record CM053148.1, on the reverse strand, counting down.
AATTGTCTTGATTTAGAGACTGTGTATGGTTCATGGAAATACAACAAGTGGCAAGTTGACAAGGGGTAGACTACGATGGTTAAGGTTATATGTCAACATGCTAAACCATGATTTTCAGTGGTTTGGCAACTATATAATGATATAGCTTGCAAATCAAGTTTGGCAGTTACACCTAATGATATAATTTGGCAGGTATATAAGGATGTAGTTACTCTCCACAACATGATCTGATGTCATCAACCAATCAGTTGTAAGTGGAGTTTCCTTGGGGATGTTCTGCATCCGATATCTATGTGGATGTTCTGGCAATGCTTGTTTGTTTGCTCTGGATCCTGCATCCAGCTCATCATCATCTGACCTCTGGTTTTAGGGACTTGAGTCAGCTGTCCGCTGCACTGTCTGCCAGTCTTGGATTCGTCTGCATTCTCAGCCCATGAGCCAATGGTCTTCGGTCTTATCTGCCAGTCTTGGGATCTGTGGGCCTTTGTAGTCTGTGAGCCAGCAGCCTACCATCTGACCTGCCAATGTTGAATTTGTTAGCTCTGCATCTTTGTGAGTCAGAAAAAGCCTCTACCCTGATGCTGATCCACAAACTTGGGACTCTTTAGTGTTTACACCTGTGTGAGCCATTTCTTTGAGATAAATCTTGTTCTCAATCTCTCTGTCTTTCTGTATGTATATATTTACTTATTTGGCTTTGTAGAGAACCCACAATAAGACAACCATCTTTCCTTGGAAAAGGATAAATGTAAATCAATGTAGCAGCATGTCACACAGGCTCAGTACCCTTCCACAGCCTGACCTTGCTGGACCACTTTATTTCACAAGAATATTTCACCTTGGAATCAGTTTCTGCTGCCTCTGAGGCCCCAGGCCTCCAGAGATCCACAGAACTGAGTTTACGCCTCTTTTTTTTCCCCCCTTCAAACCTGGAAGATGTCTCACAACCTTAGGGAAGGAATTTATCTTTTCTCTCCTTCTTCTCTTTAATAGCAAATGGATGGAGAACTCAGAAAACACTGTGCTCAGCAAAACCTCCCTGCAGAGGAAATTGCTGGGAACCACAGTCCAAGATGACCACTAGGCCAACTTAGGTGTTTCTTGGAGACTCTGGCTTGGTTACATAATGCCCACCTGCCCTGCCAGGGGAACCAGCACTCCTGGAGCCCAGTAAGCACCCTGTTTTTGGAAGACCCCTGTTCTTTGTAAGCCCCCTGTCCCAGGCTAGCCAAGCTCCAGAGAAGGCACAGGCTTTCTCTATTTTTAACACTGTTGATTTAACACAAACTCCTCTGCTTGCCCTCTCTCTCCTGTCCCAGACTGCTTTTTCATGGAAAAACAACAATTTCCATGATGAGTTCAGTGTGGAGGCAGAAACTGAGCCTGTTGGGGCATTTGCTTCCCCATCAGAGCTGTGTAAATTAAGTAATCTGGGGTTTCTACTGGAAGCCAGCATTCTGTGATCCTATGGTGTTTTTTCTTGGAGGAAATCTCCATGTTCCTGAGTCTACAGACTATGACTGAAGGGGACGTTTACCAGGCATAGCCAATGGACGCCTCCTGCTGCACTGTGACTGATCCTGTTCCCTCCCTCACCCAGCGAGGACATACACACAGGATCAAGCAAGCAGATCCCACATGGGCATCTTTCTTTCTTTCACTCATCCATGCATTCATTCATCCATCTATCCTATCCTATCCATTCACTCATTTTTTTTTTTTAATTCCATGAACATTTACTGAGCACCTACTAGGTACTGTAGCCACAGAGGTGATTGGGCTCCCCTTCTTGTCCCCACAGAATCTGTAGCATGGGAAACATGTAGACAGACATGAGAGAACTGAGTTCTAAGTAAGATCTAGAGCAGGTATGTGGGGGTGATTCAGGGGTAGAATTCTCTCCTTCCTTGTGGGAGACCTGATGTCTACTCCTGGCTACTGCAACTCACATGCATCCACCACTGGTTGGCCAGTGGAGGCTTGGGTGCTACACTGATGCTAAATGGATTTTAGCAGAGCTTTCAGACTAAGATTAGGAAGAAAGGCCTGGCAATTTAATTCTGAAAATCAGCCAGTGAAAACCCTAGGGATCACAATGGTCTGATCCCCAGTCCTGAGGACATTTTTTTGTCCCATTGTGCGTGAAGTCATTATGAGTCAGGATCTCACTCAATGATAGCTAACAAAAAGATAGAGGATAGCAGGGGGCTGAGAAGACAAGACATTCCCTGAGCATCCTGGGCATATCTTTACCTCTTCAACTCCTGCGCAGTCTCTGTGTGCATAGTTCTGTCACAGGCCCTAAGACCACTGGAGTATTATCAAGTCTGGTGATTCTTACCTTGGCAACAAACTTAGTAAAGCTCAGAACTCTAAACATCCAACAATAAAAGAGTTTGGGCCTCACAGCATAATTCTAGAGTGGACATCATCAGTGTCTTCCACTTCAACCTCTTCTTGATAGGAAAGGAAACTGACATATGAGTTGATCAGGTCACTTGTCCAGTGCTCCCCAGTGAGGAAGAAGCTGAACCTGTGTCATGCCCAGGTCTCCTGACTAGTCTGATGTCTGGTGTCTGGGCTCTGGTTTGGGGACACTGCTGTGAATGGGAACATCCGTACTTCCCGGAGCTTTCCCTGGGAGGTCTTGACTCAGCAGCCCGGCCACAGCAGATGAAATGCTGCTGTGCTAGCAAACAGGGGTGAGCTCATCCCCAGGGCCATATGGCAGGAATGCAGTGGCAGCCTGGGCTTCTGCTCTTGTCTGAAGTCATGGACGAAAATAGCTCTCCTGTGGTCTATTGATACCCAATACTCTGTCATCATCGGGGAAGTCAATTATGTGTCTGGTTTTCCTCCAGGGGCCTGGGAATTGCACCAGGGCCAGAGACCAGTGGCCAACAGAAGTAGGGCCATGGGTCCCTTTACATGGCTCCACCAAAGCCAGAGACTCTAGGCTGCTCCAGGCAGGGCTGCAGGCAGGATTAGGGACTGGTGAGGAGAGGCTCAGCCTCAGCTTGCAGGAACATCTGGAAAACACATAGGAAACAGCTCAGGATGGGAGGGCCCTGGGATTGCCGTGGAGCTTCTGGTGGCTGATTGGGAAGAAGCCAGAAGACCAGGCTGGTATGAGTCGGGAGTGGGATCTCAGGGACACTAGATAATGTTCAGGGCAGGACAGAGCTATGAGTACCCACAGGACTTTCAAATTTCTGTCACATGTGAAACACAGGACTATGGGCCTTCCTCTCTTCTCTAGCTTGATCCAGGTTAGCCAATAGCAGATAGAGTATGAGGCTCTCCAAGCCTTGTCTCAGCTGAGGTGAATCTGGTCACCTTCCCCAAGACAGGCACGCTGACCCACTGTGTGCTTTGAGTCTAATGCAGTCTCACCTGATTTCTCAGCTGGCCTGCCTGCTACCCATGTCTTCATCATCTCTCCTGTTTTCAGGGCCCTGAGTTCCAGCTTTCTTTTGGGTACTGATAACTGTGATAAACAAAACAAACCATTGCCGTGGAGCTAATCCAAGCTCATGTCATGGAGTTGATTCTCACCACTTATGTGTCAGAGTAGAACTGCGCTCCATAGGGTTTTCAGTGGCTGATTTTTTTTGGAAATAGACTGCCATAATTTTTCTTCCAGGGCGTCTTTGAGTGGATTTGAACCTTCAACTTTTTGGTTAGCAGCTGAAAGTAAACTGTTTTCATGATAGCTGTGATAACATGGGTGCGATATGCTGGGTCGGTGGTTCTCCAGCTTCATGATCATCTGGGGAGCTTATTACAACACAGTGTGCTGGCCCCACCCTCAGAGCTTCTGACTCGGGGGTCTGGGGTGGGGACGAGGAACATGCATTTGGAAGATGTTCCCAGGTGGTGCTGAGGCCACTAATCCAGCAACCACACATTGAGAACCACCGTGCCAGGCAGAGGAGGACACTGCCTTAGCTTATATAGCTAGGGAAGGCCTTCCTGGGGAGGCAACACGGGCTGAGACCTGAAAGGGGAGGAGGAGCAGTCATTGTTGTTAGCTGCTGTGGAATCAGCCCCAACTTATGATGCCTTCATCCAAAATAGAATAAAATGCAGCATCTGCTACCCCTACTGTCCCCATGAGCAGTTGGTTGTAGGTGGGCCACTATGATCCATGGGGTTGTAATCAGTTCATTTTTGGAAGTTCATAGCCAGGCCTTTTTTCCTAGTCTCTCTTAGTCCAGGAGTTCTACTGAAACCTGATTAGCATCACAGTGACACGCAAGCCTCCACTAGAGAGACTGGTGGTGGCCACCCACAAGGTGCACTGGGAGAATCAAACATGGGTCTCCCTAATAGAAGGGGAGAAGTCTACTACTGCACCATCTGGGCAAAGGCCTGGAGCTCCTAGACTTCTCAGCCAGGTTCACTGAGGCTTTCTGGTGAAGCCTGTGGGTCTCTTCTCAAAATGCATAAAGTAAAACACCTAGAGTCACACAGGAAAACAAAATGTTGAAATTCGGTTCAATCTATGAACTACCTTTACTAGGCCCCACTAGGAAACAGGAAACAGCAAGTGACTGGTATCTGACCTGAAAAGGAGCTTGAGGGGTTAGAGGAATAGTCTGCCAGGGAAGGGAAAACAGGGGAACCGTGGGGAGGGGAAGAAAGGGGAGGGGATGAGAGGGGAGGGGGGCGAGGCAGGGGTTCGGTCCTGCCAGTCACTGGAAGCCTGGAGGCTTTTAAATAAGGGGGGGTTGTGTGTGTGGTGTGGTGATCAGACTCAAAGGTTAAAAGAACATTTCAGCTCCTCAGTGGAGGAGTTGTTAGGCGGACAATCAGGAAGGCAAGACACCCTCCCTGCCAAAGTTGTCGCTGTCTGTCTTCCTGTGACATGACACATGGGGGTTTTGACTCATTGGCAAGGTAAGTGAAGACTGAGAAGAGCCTGTGGGATCACAGCAAGGGTCACTATGAGTCAGAGTCACTCCACCACAATAGGGTTTTTGGATCGGCTGGAACTGCTATAAAACTGGACCCGGATGAGGCAAAGGGAGATCATGGATTTGGAGTTGGAATCTAGTTTTGACTCTTACTAATTCACCGAGCGACCTTGGACCAATCGCCTCCTCTCTCTGGTGGTCCCCAGCCTCCTTTGGGTAAAAGGAGGGGGTCGGACTGTGCTCTAAGGGTCTGTAAGGGCTAGGAGGGAATTGGCCAGCCCCTGGCTGAGAAGTGCTTGTTTATCCCTGGAGACAGAGAGGCAGGAAGGCACCGAGGCAGGAAGAGGATGCCCACGCGGCGGGCGCCCCTGTGGCTGCCTTGCCGGGCCTGCTAGCGGCTGTGCCCGCTAAGGGAGGGGGACGGCGGGGTAGCGGGCGGCTGTCGCGCTGTCCCCTCCCCGCAGCCGAGGCAGCTAGGCGCCTCCATCCGGCTGCCAGCGGCGAGGCGGGCCGCTCAGCAGCGCCCGCCCAGGGAAAGGAGAACCCGGGTAATGAAGGAGTCCCCGGCAGCCGCGGACGGGCGGGACTGGCGCCCTCCTCCTGTCTCTCTGCTCCTTGGGCACAGCGGCTGGAAAAATGGGATGGGCTGAGGACAGATGGCAGCGAGCGCCGAAGAGCACCGCCGCCGCTCGCCGCGCCCCTCCGCCTTCCCTGCTCCACGGATCCTTCCCCAGACGCCCTGAGCGGAGCGGCGCAGTCCCTACCCACAGGACACCAGCTGGCGCCCTGCAGGGGAAATGATTTGTCCCTTTTCATTCCCACCGCCCCTCTGTCCCTCCTTCAGAGCCCTGAAATTGGCAGTCTGGCCATTGGTAATGGAGGCTCCACCATTTGTTCAACCAACAAACTACTGTAAAAACCACCCCCTCCTGGCCGTAGACTGGACCCTGAAGACATGCAAATTAACCCAGTTAGTGCCCTGGAAGAGCATCCAGTTTCCTGGTGAAAATGGAGTTATATAGGAGCATGAAGTAAGCACCCACTGTTCAGGTCTTTGAAACAATGCCCTCTAGTCCTTATCCTAGAGCCACAGGGTTGGTATTATTCAGCTTATACAGATGAGAAGACAGACCATATACTGTAGACTAAGAAAATAGATGGATGAAACACTGGAAGAACATCAAAAGATACACTTGTTGCTGTCAAGTGAATTCTAACTCATACTGAAGTAGAACTGCTTCATAGAGTTTCTAAGCTGGTGGATTCGAACTGCTGACCTTTCGGTTGGCAGCTAGGTTTGTAGCCACAAGGCCCCCAGAGCTCAGGATAGGTAAAGATCTCCTACAAAAGCACCAAAATGGCTACAGTTAAAAGACTGAAAACATTAAGTGGTGGTATAAGGATCAACTGGAACTCTTAAACACTGCTGCTAGGAGTATAAATTGGTACAGACTTTTTGGGAAAATGTTTAGCAGTGCTCATTAAAGCTAACGATATAGCAGTGTACTGTCAACAGAACTGAGTGCTTATGTCCATCAAAGGACAAGTTCAAGAGTACTCATGCCAGCTTTATTCATTATAGCCACCAAATGGAAAGAACAGAAGTGCCCATACAGGAAAGTGGGTAGATAAATTAAGGTATGGTAATACCGTGGAATATTACACAGCAACAAAAAAGAATGAGTTAGTCCTGCACATAGTGACCTAGCGCTTACTTTGGCCATGTATGTCAACAGTACTCATAGAACGAAACACAGAATCATTAAAGCAGAGTAAATAAAAACATAGGCAAAACTGATCTAAGATGATAAAGATCCAAACAGTGGTCACCCTGAGAGGCTAATGACTGAGAGGGACACAAGGAGCCTTTGGAACGACACCTTGAAATGCTCTAAGTTTTTATCTGAGTGGTATTTGCACAGAAGTACCCATGTTTAAAAATAATCAAAAAGATCCATGCACTCCATGTAAGTTATACCTCAGTTCAAACAGAGAGTTCCTACAAATCAACAAGGGAAAAATAGGAAACACAGTTTTTTTAAATAGGCAGACAATATGAATTGGTGATTTGGAGAAAAAGACATACAGTACCTGTACAATACCAAAATCATCCCTTAAAAGGACTCAACAACTGATTGACTTCTCTGCATAGTGATAACGCAGCATAAAGGGCTTTCTCCCCTGTTGGTTCTCTAACACGCAATATCAGAGAATGCTCGACACATGAGCTAACTAACAACTATTTGAAAAGACGCTCCATCTCTTTAGGAATAATTACACTCATCAAAAGCCAGACTCAGGCAAACCTGTTGTTGGCCAGTTCTGACTGATGACAACTCCATGCATTAAAGAGTGGAACTACTGTTACAGGGTTTTCTTGGCTGTAATCTTTACAGAAGCAGTTTGCTAGGTAGACCTTTCTTCTGAGGAGCCGCTCAATGGGTTTAAACTGCCAGCCTTTAGGTTAGCAACTGATTGCAAACTGCTTGTGCTATCCAGGGACCTTTTGCACCCATCAGAGTGGTGGAAATTAGCAAAGTGTGTGGTATGGAGTATTGGCCTGGATGTAGGGAGGTATGTAGCTGGAGGGCATATAGCTGACTGTCTCAGGCAATGTTGAAGCAGTCAGGCTGGCAGCCCAAAGTGCATACTTTGTGACTCGGAGACCCAATCTTAGTGCTTGTGCACGTTGCTAAGGAGGTTGATATGATGAAATCCTCACTCTTTTGTTATCTGAGGAAGTGCTGAAATGGATGCAACCTCGCTGTCCATCACAAGGGGAAGGATAAATAAAATGAGGTAGGATTTTGTGTAGCAGTTAGAAACAACAAACTTCTAATTGCAGTATGTACAGAGGAAATATAGGGCTGGGAACTCAGAGACAAGAAGCAAAGCCCTGCCCTCTAGTCACTCCCCATCTGGTCATGGAGAGAGACATATTGGACAGATGGTCACTATGCTGGGTGGAGTCAGGGAAGTCTTCCTGTAGGAGGTGATGCTTGAGTTAGAAGAAGTGCTTAATAAAAGATAGTACCCACTGCTGTCAAATTAATTTTGACTCATAGCAACCCTATAGGACAGAGTAGAACTGCCTCCATAAGGTTTCCAAGGAGCAGCTGATGGATTTGAACTGCTCACTTTTTGCTTAGCACTGAGTTCTTATCCACTGTGCCACCAGGGCTCCAAGACATAGTAAGCACTCACCAATGTTATCTGTTTATATTAGTGCTCCCATGGTATTAGAAAGGAAGAGAGTGTTCCAGGCAGAGGGACTCCCACAGTCAAATGCAGATAGGCTTGTTGGAGAGCCAGACAGGCCTGGGATGTGGTACGGTTGGTGACCGGGAAGCAGGGGTGAAGAACAGGCCGAGTCTTTTCGGGGGTGGATGGCACTTTTCTGAGAGAAAGCCTCCCAGAAGACACAAGCTGGCATGGGGGTAGGGAGAACATGAGACAGTTCTGGAGTGGGGAGGAGAAGGAGTCAGAAACCGGGTGGTTCCTCCCACCCTATCCCCAACTACACAGTTTAGTCTGGAGCTTTGGTGATTGAACTGGAATCCCCAGGAATCTCAAGATTAACCTTAAAGAGACCCCCCCAAACCTATCCTTAGCCCAGTTGAATCTAATCTGTAACTGGCTCTAATCCATCAAGGAGTGTCCTCCTGAGTCTCTTTGCCTGCCTAGCACATAGTAGGAAATCAGGAAATCTCTTGTCTCTCTCCTTTCATAGGACATGTAAAGACGCCCCTTCTCAATCAGAGCTTAGCCCAACACTGATGTCCTGGACACTGTCCACACCAGGCTAGGACCAGAGAGTGGACATGTAAGGCTGAGCTGAGCCAGGTTGACCTTGAGTCCCAGGAAGTACTGGGCAGAGGATGGGTACCTCCCACTCAGGTGGAGGGTGAGGGCTGCTTTTGATGGTAGGTCATGAAAAAGCCCCTTGTGGGGTCTTTGGGAGTCAATATATTTATTTTGTTTCCCGAGCTATGTGAACAGTGCATTGTGCCTGCTAGATTGAGAAGGCTCTGTGTGGCTGGGGAGGGATTACCTCTCTGCTCCCTGGTGGTGTGATATGAAAAGGCCTCATTCAGCCAGGGCCACAAGGCCCACAGGCAGCCCCAGGCTCCTGCTTCAAGCCTCCTCTCCACCTGGGGTACAGGGCTTGTGGAATAGCATATGCTGGGGGGAGGGGGTGGGAGAGCAGCCACAGCCATTCATCCCTTAAAAGGTCTGTTTATTTCAGCAGAGGGCCCCTTAGTTACCTCAGATGAGGGCCCCCTGCTCACCTCAGTAGAAGGCCCCCTGCTCACAGTCAGATGAAGGTTTCCTGCTTACCTCAGGGGAGGAGCTGACCAATAGGGTGGTGTGGGACTCAAGGGAGATATTTGGTCTTGTCTTCATCTTTTCAAAAGTCCTCACGTTTCGACTGTGATGTGTCCATGAGTGGAGTTTCATCTCCAGTCACAGCTAGCCCCTGAGGAGACCTTCATCACACAGCTGTAAGCTCAGGTGCATTGCTGGACCACACTGCCTATGGGGCCTCAGCATTGAGATTATGTAATTCCTATGATTACTTTGTGAATAGTACAACTATATTCCACTGTATTTGTAGTGAGTGCATGTGTATGCAAGTGTGTGTGTGTGTCTGCAAGTGTGTGTTTGTGTAAAGAGTGTTAATGTTCACAGAAAATGTCTTAAACACACCCTGATTTTTGTAATTCTGTGTTGGCATCACTTTATTTTTCACTATACTGAGTTCCTCAGTCTCTGGAAACAGATGTGCACTTTCTGGAACTCTGAGAGCCTGTAGCAAAGGGCGCCCAAGTCCTGAGTGTACTTGGACATGAGGGGAGCCAGAGCGAGTCCTGAGTGTACTGGGACATGAGGGGAGCCAGAGCTTTTAGGGGTGAGGAGAGCAGGCAGGGACCCTGAGTCCTGCAGGAGCAGGGCAGGGCAGGGCGGACAGAGGGGCTGTCTGGCCAGGAGGCAGCTCCTGGCCAGACAGCCCCATGAGTAAGCAGTAAGGCTGGGAAGGGGATCATCCTCAAAACTGGCTGACTTCCCAGATGACCAGGCCCCTTGTAAGGAACATGAAGTTCAAGTCCTTGCTAGGCTGTTCTCTGCCTTGGCCTCTCCCTTTGTGCCACTGGCCATGCTTGGCATGGCCAGTCTCTCAACTGAACGTGCTCCTTGTCACTGCTCAGCCCTTGTCATTCCCACATCCACGCCACACTCCCAGTGCTCAGCCACTCTCTGCTTGCTGTCCACCAGCCCAGTGAGCACAGCCTCTCTGACTCTAAGCTGGAGAGGTTAGGAAACCGGAGTGCCCCCATTCCACGTGATCTCTATTTCAATGAGGGGCTGAAGATAGCTAGCCTGGCCACCAGACAGGCTCTTCTAGTTCCAGCTTTGCTTCCGCCTCCCTCAGGGACCCTGGGGAATCACTGAGCCTTGATCTTCCCTTCTGCACAATGGGGGACTTAATTGTTGGTGTTTAACAGCCCTCACATCTCAGATTTTCTGTGAGTCCAGGAATCTGTATTTTTTCTCTAGATAACTAACTCATATAAACAAAAAGAGAAAATCAAGTTTTACTTCAACATTTTGAACTTGATGGAGTAAGAATAAATCTGAAAGGTAGAGTTGCTGGCTGGGGTTGTGGGAAGAAGATAAAGGTTTGACATGTAGGAGAGGGGACCAGACAAGGATGGATTAGTGTCGTGGATTAAACTGTGCCCCCAAGAAATGTCTGTAGTCGTTTGGTTGGGCCATGATTCCCAATATTTTATGATAGTCCTCCAATTTGTAATTTTCCTGTGCTGTACATTAAATAAAATTAGGGTGGGACTGTCAATGCCTTCCTAAGGTCCTCTCCCTGCTGCATCGTAAAGGGAGCTTACCTGGAGTGTGGCTTTTACCACCTCTTCTCCTTGTTGTTGTTAGGTGCCCTCAAGTCAGTTCCGACTCATAGTGACCTTATGAACGACAGAACAAAACACTGCTTGGTCTTGTGCCATGTCCATAATCATTTTTATGCTTAAGCCTATTGTTGCGGCCACTGTGTCAACCCATCTCGTCGAGGGTCTTCCTCTTTTTCACTGACCCTCCACTCTACCAAACATGATGTCCTTCTTCAGGGACTGATGCCTCCTGACAACATATCCAAAGTATGTAAGATGCAGTCTTGCCCTCTTTGCTTCTAAGGAGCACTCTGCTTGTACTTCTTTTAGAACAGATCTGTTTGTTCTTTTGAACAGTCCATGGTACATTCAACATTCTTCTTGAACACCACAATTCAAAGGCATCAGTTGTTCTTCTATCTTCTTTTTTCACTGTCCAGCTTTCACATGCATATGACAGAACTGAAAATACCATGGCTTGGGTCATGCACACTTTAGTCTTCAAGGTGACAGCTTTACTTTAAAGAGATCCTTTGCAACAGATTTGCCCAATGCAATGTGTTTTTTTATTTCTTGACTGCTGCTTCCATGGATGTTGCTTGTGGACCCAAGTGAAATGAAATTCTTGACAACTTTAATCCTTTCTTCATTTATGACAATGTTGCTTACAGGTCCAGTTGTGAAGATTTTTGTTTTCTTGATGTTGAGGTACAATCTGCAATGAAGGCTGTGGTCCTTGATCTTCATCAGTGTTTCAGTCTTCTTCACATCCAGCAAGTACAGTGGTGTTGTCTGTGTAATGCAGGCTGTTAATGAATCTTCCTCCAATCCTGATGCCTCATTCTTCTTCATATAATGCAGCTTCTCAAGTTATTTGCTCAGCATACAGACTGAAAAGGTATGGTGAAAGGATACAACCCTGATGCACACCTTTCCTGTCTTTAAACCACGCAGTATCCCTTGTTCTGTTGCACGACTGTCTCTTAATCCACATACAGATTCCTTATGAGCACAGTTAAGTGTTCTAGAATTCCTACTTTATGCAATGTTAGCCATCCTTTTATCCTACAAAGGATAAAGGAGAAGGGAAGCAAGCAGAGAGTTAGGAACCTCATACTGCCAAAAAAAAAAAAAAAAGCAGTACAGGGAGTAGAGTGCATCTTTAGGCTTCAGGTTCCTGTGGCAAGACACTCCCCAACCAAGGACTGATGCAACACAGGGACTTTCCTCCAGAGCTGACAGAGAGAAAGCCTTCCCCTGGAGCAGACACCCTGAATTCGGACTTGTGGCTTACCGACTGTGTAAGAATAAATTTTCCTTTGTTGAAGCCATCCACTTTGTGGTATTTCTGTTAGAGCAGCACTAGCTGGCTAAAACACTTGCTTTGGGACCTGTTGAACTTGAAGCCATGGAAGGAAAGCCAAGCAAAAACACCCAGCGTGCAACTGGACAAGGCAGGTTAGGTCCCTCCCTTGTCAAGATATAATAGACTTGAGTTTCACACATAGAGATGACAGCTGAAGATGAACGAGTTAGTCCTTAAAAGGAGAGACACCCAAGTGAGAAGAATGAGACAGGTCCTTGAAGAAGTGCATGTTAACCTTTAACAGGCCTGACAAAGGACAGTCAACAAGAGTGTGGTAGAAAGGGAAGCAGGCATCCTCCTGAGAGTCAAGGGAAGAGAGTAATTCAGGAAAGTCAGTAGCGTCGAGGCTTGTGAAGGTCAAAGAGCAGAAAAGTAAATTGGATTAGCTCTCTGGTGCATCCTTGGAGAGAACTTTGGTGGACTGTTGGCAAGGAAAAGTCGTCATTGTGGAGGCTGAAGAGGGATAACCAAGGCTCCGGGAAGACTAAAGAGGGTGGTTTCTGCCTTTCGTTTATGCATCACGCTTTTCAGTGGGGAAACATTGATTTTGTACAGAAATCCCACTCACCACTGCAGACATGTTGCTTACAATGTCTAGATAGGATTCAGTCAAGACAGCGTTCCCTGAAATAGAACATATGAGGTCTGACAATTAGTCCGCGAACTTAATTGTTCTAAGGGCTGCCTATCTTACTGCTGAATATCACCACAGTCACCTTTGAAGTACTTCCCTTGGGAAGTTGTGCTCCAATGCCAGTGCCTAGTCCACCCTTCAAAGCAATTTTGTAGAACTCCTTCTGGAATGGCCATTGCTCATAGTGGCACTGTGGCAAGTTTGTGAGCTGAATTGTTTAGTTGTCTTGAGGGAGTTTTTAGCCAGTAAAAAAATAACTATGTTGGAACAGCCTACCTACTCACTTGGTCTGGCCCCTGGTGACTTTTTTCTTTACCTGAAGAAAAAGGAAATATTGAAAGGAAGACATTTGGATTATGTTCAGGGCATCAAGGATAATACAAAGACAGCTCTGATGGCCATCCCACACAGAGTTCCAAAATTTCTTTGAAAGGTGGACTAAGCACTGGCATTTGTGCATAGCTACCCAAGGGAAGCACTTCAAAGGTGACTGTAGCGATATTCAGCAACGAAGTATGCAGCACTTCTTCTAGGATGAGTTTGCATGCTTAATTGGCAGTCCTCCTACATTCTGTTATCTACAACCTATTATCTACTAGTGAATGTGTGGTGCCTGGGAAGACCCATGTCCCAGATACCAGAAGATCTGTTGACTCGGATGCTAACCACCTAGGTTACCTTGGTCATATCATTCAACCAGAGCTCTTTATCCGTACATCAACAAATATATACATCAGCGAAGTCATTTGTCATTCCTTATCTTGTATTACTGTAATCGTTTTCCAAAGCCTGTCTTTTCTATTAGACATTAATCTCCTTGCAGGTGTGATCCATATCTGTTTCATATTAGATTCCCACCCCCAAACCTATCACTGTGGACATAGTAGCTGCTGAATAAATACATTTGTTGAGGGAATGGATGGATGTCAAATTTTGGAGCTCAGATGGCCCATCTCTAAATCAAAGGACATGAACTGAAGCACCTCTCAAGTTCTTTTCAGCTCAAATCACCTCTGGCTATACTTTCTCAGATGGAAGCATAGTTTTTCCAAAGTTACTTAGAGCTGGCACCCTTGAGCCAGTGACACTTTTGTAGATTACTTGATTTAAACTTCTTAAGGATAAGGACTGGGCTAGTTATTGTTGTATCTCCACAGCCTTCTATGATCAGTGATGAACTCTTAGAAGAATAACAACAAATGTTAGAGGAATGAATAATTTCCAACCACACTCAGAGTCTCTAGATACACATTTATAGATATGCAGCATGCAATTCTCATGCCACATGCTTTTCAGATGCTCTAAGATTATCCTCAGTGACCAGACAAGCTGTGTCCTTGAGGATGGTTTCTGCCACTGTATGAGAGGGAAACTAACAAATTAGACGGTGTCCAGAAGAAAGTGACAGGAATGGTGAAGTGTCTGGAAATGACCATCCAGAGGGCTGGTTAGAAGGACTGGGGATGTCGACATGATAGCTGCCTGCAGATATGTGAAGAACTGGCTCAAGAGTTACAACTTGGGCTAGGTTTCATCTTCTTTTACCCCTACCAGAGCCTCCTGAGAAGAGACATGATGGATATAAGGTACAGGAAGATTAATTTCAGCTCAGTCTATGAACTTAAGAAAGGAGGTGGGTTTTTTGTTTTTGTTTTGTTTTGTTGTTTTTTCCCTAACCAAGTTGTAAGAACATACAATTATTACCCAGCAGAGAATTCCCAGGGGCTGATCATCCGGTAGGCAAGGTAAGCACCCTGCTTCCCACTCACCGCATCAGAGATCCTGCTGCTAGGTATGGCTGGCATCCATTTCTCTCCCAACCCCACAGCACCTGCCCACAGAATCAAACCCTCTTTTCAAATTTACAGTCTCTGACAGGGGCAGATGACCCAGTGAGCAAGGTAAACATGAGCTTACTTGTGCTTACTGACCAATCTGTAGCAAACAATGTCACATCTTTGAAGTGGTGAAACTCATGTGAAATTGCTCACTGCAAATTATCTGGTAAACAAGGTTAGCACCCTGCTTACCTTGCCCTTTGGATCATCTGCCCCTGGCATTGCCAAGATGAAGGAAAGAAGACTGGCAAAAGCTGGGGTGGATGGGCTAGGAAACTTCTACAGACTCTTCCAACTCAGAGATTCCAGGATTCTAAACAATTTAGCACACTGGTGTAAAGAGAAAGCACCTGGCTTTGTCAATTAGAAGCTGTCTTCTGGTCCTAGCTGTGCCCCATCTAATTCCTGGCTGGTCTCATCTACACACGTCTCTATTCAGTGGCTTCAGCTTCCCAACTGAAATAACTGTCCATAAGCTTCTCTTTCTTTCTTTCTTTCTTTTTTTTTTTTTAAAAGAAAGTTTTCCAAATAAAGAGCTTAGGTCTTAAGAAGACTGTGCCCATAATGAATGAATACATTAATAAACACTGAATGTTCAAGACAAAAATTAAATGGCAATGAACTGTCACCATTCAGCGTGCATGGCTGTCCAGAGATGGGTGTTTTGTTTGATTCAGGATCCCTTCAGGGATGATAATCTGCCTGACCCAAGAGCAGACCCACTACATTCAAACCTTGGGAAGAGGTGGGAAACCTTCTGAATCTCAACTGGCCTGAAGATGAATGAAGAGGGAGAAACTTGGTTTCCAAGGCAACTAAGGGGCCCAGCCATAAAAATGCCTTTACACCTGGAGCCAAGTCTTCAAAACTGGGCCTGAGGTTTGCAAGTCTGGGGCCTCCTATCTGGTGGTTGGTGATGTCAGTGGAGTCTCTGATGGAGTAATTTTCTGGGAATTACTCAGTGAGTACAGCCCATAAAATAAAAAGTAATCTATCAGCTGTGAGACCTAAAATAAAAACTGATTCACAGCCACTTTATTTGTTGCAACCCCACTGCCAACCAGAAGCGGCCCTCAGCTTCCTGACACAGGGCTCTCTGGAGCTTCCTTTAAATAGAGGCATCAACTGTCAGAGCCAGAGCAGCTCTCCAGGATCGTCCAGCCCCCTCATTTTACAGATGAGGTTTCTTTTGAAGCTTTCTTCCAAGAGGGGTTGGCGTCCAACAGGAAAGTGTTAACATTTTCCAGAAGCAGAAGCAGCCCTTGCCTCCCAGCTGAAGACTACTTGAACATGAAAGTCCACGTCTTGTTTCAATTAGCTCTGGTGCTCTGGGCAGAGTTACTGGAAAATGGGTGAGCGTGGGGAGGAAGCCATGTCTTTGGAGACCCAGGTTAAACGCTGTACCATGACAGTTGCCGGCAGAACTTGGTACTGCTTGGTCAGTACTGGAGGGAGAAGTGGTCCTGCTGCCTCAGCAAGTGCCACAGCGGCATGGCTAAGTTAGAGACCGGAGCATCTCTCGCCACCCTTTGTCTCTCCACCACACACAAGGGCACCCCCTACGGTCTGTAGAGGTCAAAGGTGCTCCCTGTTGGGATCCACCCTGGTGCAACTGATAAACGAAAAGGCTGGAGACTGCAGACCACTTAGATGTGCCTCCAAAGACCTGGTGATCGGCTTCCACAAAGTCAGCCATTGAAAACCGTATGGAGCATGATTCTACTCTGACACTCCTGGGTTTGCCGTGAGTGGGAATTGACTCTGCCATAGCTAGTTGGTACCATGGGCAAAGCAAATTTGTCCAGCCAAACCTGCTGGGTCCCTTTTCCAGGGAGCTGAGTGGTTTGAAAGGAGCCTTTGCTCCAAGCTCACCTCTCCCATACCTTTCCTGTACTGAGTCACCACTGGCTTCTCTAGCTGCTGCATCCAGCGGGTAAAGGGAAATCTAGCACGCTGAATGCGTGTCATAGAGAAAAGCTCTGATTGCCCTGGACCAGGGCTCTCTGTAAAACCATAAAAGACATAGGTTGCATGGGCTTCTCTTCCGTGTGTGTGTGTGTGTGTGTGTGTGTGTGTGTGTGTGTGTGTGTGTGTGTGTGTGTGTGTGTGTGCGTGTGTTAGGGGGAGAACAAGGGTGGGACATGGGAAGTTGTGCTGACAATTGCAAGTCTGTTCTTCAGTCCAGAGGAAAAAGTCAGTGCAGACTGAGTAAGAAAAAGAGAATTTCAGGGTTTCCAAGAATACTTAAATAATTGCTGCAATTCTGGCTCTGGGATTGGTGGTTTGTTTGAGTAATAGCTCTGGCATAAGTCCTTTGTACCACGCTTTGTCCTGGAAGCCAGGCTGGCTCTGCTGCGTCTGAAGAAGACATTCTGTGGATGCATGGTATTCTGGGACACTCCCTGGTGAGACAGGGTGACAACGTGGGACTACGAGGCGAGGTGGTGCCTGAGCCTGTGCCGTTTCACCACACTTCAGAGACGCAGAGAATTTCCACGGGGCCTTTTCTGAGGGAAGAGTTGCCAGGTAGCACACCTGCTTAAGCACTTGGGTACTAACTGAAAGGTCCGTGGTTCAGACCCATCCAGAAGCACTTCATAAAGAAGGTCTGGTGATCTGTTTCTGAAAGGTCACAGCTTTGAAAACCCATGGAGCAGCTCTACTCTGCACACATAGAGTTACCATGAGCGGGAGATAAGTTTTTTTTTGTTTGTTTTCTATGAGGTGAGAAATCTATAGCACTTAAGTGCCTGACCTCTCTTATTATTTGCTCAGTTCTCAGTATAGAGACAGAGGCTACAGATGTTTTCATTACTAGGACGCTCACCTTGCATCAAGTTGCGCTGCGATGAGCTGCTTGCTGGATCGCTTGTCAGAATGCTGAATATACTCTGCCCATTGTGCTTGCAAAGAGATTGAGGACGCGTTGTCTCTGAACGTATAGTTGGGTTGTGACTGTTGCTTTAGCCATGGCTTGCTCAGGACATCAGCTGTGGAGGGTTTTGGGGAGCTTTCAGAGATGACCAAAGTAGAACAAGTAGCAGGCTGGGTTCTGGAGGCCCCGGTTCTGGGCCTGACTCTGCCATTAAGTGGCTTTATGCTGTTGAGCACATCCCCTTATCTCTCCAGAAAGGATAGGAACAGGACTCGGGCTGTGCCTTCCATCATTGAATGTCATGACCCACTAGCCAGGGGCCATCAAATCAGTTTAACAGCCTGTGCCCAGTGCTTTAGTCGGCAGTGCTGCTTCCTTGATGGTGTGAAGTTCCCAGCTCTCTGCTTACTTCCCTTTCCTTAGATCTCTTGTGGGATGAAAAGATAAAGGGTAGTGCAAGCCAAACTCCAGGGAAACTACATTTACAGTGGAGCACAGAAGTGATCGCATGAAGGGATTTACAGTCTCACCCTAATCCTTTAACGTACAACATGGGAAAATCATCAAATGGAGGACAATCATAAAATATTGGGAATCATTGCCCAGGCACATGGCTGCGTGTATTTTTGAGGGACACAATTTAATTCATGACACCCAGTATTTAGAAAAATGAACTTCAATGGAACAGAATTGAATTAGAAAATCTCAGAGCGCATGACATGCCACAAGATTATCGTTCTGTGAAACTTTCCTTGTGGTTGTGTTGTTATGTCCTGGGTTCAAACAAAATGTGGTTTTACAGTCAAATGAGTTTGAGGACAACTAGGCTGCATGCTGCCAAAGCTCCTTTCTGACCCTAGAAGTGTGTGTCTGCTCGTCACATGAACACGAATCATCACACCACATACTCAGCAGGAGACTGCAGAGGTGGTCTGGAATGAATATTACCCTACAGTATTGTTGTTGGTTGTAAAACACTAGAAACAACTGAAAGCCCACCCAAAGGGAGCCAGCTAGATGGAAAAGCCATTCAACAGCACAGTATTCTGCCACCAAAGAGAATGAATGGTGTATCGGTTAGGGAAATAGAGTAAGTAAAAGAGCTTTACTGCAAGGCCTCTATGATGTGGGGTCTGACTAGGCAAGTCTGAAATTGATAAGGTAAGTTGACAGAAAGGGTAGACTACTGCAGGCATTGGGGTCTGGGGAAACATCTAGTTCAACCGGCGTAATATAAAGAAAATGTTCTACATTCTACTTTGATGAGGAGTGCCCAGGGTCTTACAAGACTGTGAGTGGGAATCTAGGATACTCCTATTTGGGAAGAAGAAACAATGAAGAAAACTAAAGATACAAGGGAAAGATTAGTCCTACGAACTAACGGACCACACCTACAATGGCTACCACCAGACTGAATACAGGACAGCTAACTAGTGCCCAGCCACCCCTGACGGCTATGACACAGATCACGACAGAGGGCTCTAGACAGAGCTGGAGAAAAATGTAGAGCAAAATTCTAACTCAGAAATAAAGACTAGGCCTGCTGGCCTAACAGAGACTGGAGAAACCCGGAGAGTCTGGCCCCCAGACACTCTTCCAGTTCAGTCATGAAGCTGCTCGTAAGCTTTACCCTTCAGCCAAAGACTGGACAGGCTCATAAAACAAAACAAGACTAAAGGGGCACATCAGACCAAGGGCAAGGACTACAACCTGGGAGGTGACATGAAAGCTGGTGATAAAGAACCCAAGGTTGACCTGTTGTGGGGCTGATAACCAATGTCTTAAAACAGCATGTGTACTAACAGTTTTAATAAGAAACTACTTTGTTCTGTAAACCTTCATCTAAAGTACAATTTAAAAAAAATAAAAAGAAAGAAAAGAAGTCTGGGCTGGAACTCTCAGGTGGGAGCTGAAGCTACAGTTCGCACGTAGAATTGCTTCTTCTTCAGAGAAACCTCAGTTTTGATCATAAGGCCTTCCAACTGGTGAAATCACACCTAACTGGATCATCGAGGCTATTTTACTCAAAGTCATTTGATGAAGGACATTAATCATATCTAGAAAATACCTTCACAGCAGTGCCTAGATTAGTGTTGGGTTGAATGACTGAAGACCACAGCCCTATAGGGTTGCTATGAGTCAGCATCAACCCGATAGCAACGGGTTTGGTTTGTTATTTTTATAGCCCAGCTGAAGAAGCCCTGATTACACGGTAGCTAAATACTTGGTTACTAACCAAAAGGTCCCAAGTTTGAACCTATCAGCTACTTCTCAGAAGAAAGATGTGGCAGTCTGTTTCCAAAGAGATTACAGTTCTGGAAACTCTGTAAGGCAGCTCTGCTCTGTCTTGTAGGGTCTCTATGGGCCTGAATCAACTCCAAGGCAATGTGCTTGTTTTTTTTTTTTTGTAGTCTAGCTACCTTGACATATAAAACTAACCATCACGAGGAGATCTGCAAATAATGGCTTGGAAGGATGCATGTGACATAGAGAAAACAAGTCACAAAATAACAGGGACACTGTGGTTTTCTTTGTACTTAAAAGTATGCCTGTCTCCAAATATATACCATATGAAATGTCTCTGCATATATACAATGTATCTGGCAGGCTATATACCCAACCATCATTGGTTTTGGCCGGGGTAGGTGGTGAGACAACAGAGTCAATAAGCGATTCTCAGTGGGAGTGATGATGTTGCCAAAGCCCGGCTTATGCCTTTGTTCTCTCCTCTCTGCTCCTGCTGTCTGGAAGAAGCAAGGTGCCGTGTTGTGACAGCTTACGGAAAAGTTCATGATGCCTGCCAACAGCCATACGAGTGAGCTGGAAAGTGCATCCTCCCTGTCAAGCCTGGAGATGACATAGCCCCAGCCCACATCTTCATTGCAACCTCAAGAGAGACCACAAGGAGCCCTGTTGGTACGACAGTTAAGCCCTCAGCTGCTAACCAAAAGGCTGGCCATTCAAACCCACCTGGCTGAAAGATCTGGCAACCTGTAAGGATTGAAAAAAAGCCCAAACCCATGACCGTCAAGTCAATTCCAACTCCTAGTGACTCTGTAGAACAGAGAGGAAGTGCTCCATGGAGCTTCCAAGGTGCACTTGGCAGATTCAAACTGCCAGCCTTTTGGTTAGCAGCCATGGCACTTAAGCACTACACCACCAGGGTTTCCCCTATGAAGATTACAGCCTAGAAAATCCCTGTGGGGGCAGCTCTAATCTGTCGCATGGGTTCGTTATGAGTTAGAATCAGGTCAACGACACCTAACAACGATGACAGACTGTGAAACAGAAGCACTTGGCCAAACTGCACCCCAATTCCTGTCTGACAGACACTAAGATAATAAACACTAGCTATTTTAAGTTATGTTTTTAGAGTAATTTGTTACACAGCATTGGATGGTTAGAGCTTCCATCCTAGTGTTACACTCTAGAGCAACCCAGGCTGTCTCTACTCCCTCTCTGTTTTCAAATATTTGAAAGTTGTGCCCATGTGCATGCAGAATCTTTTCTTTTCCCATGCCCCTCCAGGTCATGGGATGGTTTATAGATTCTCTGTCTTCTCTGGAAAACATGAGTGTCTCAACATTCTTCTTAGCTGGGAGCTCAGACTGGAACCTGGTGGTCTGACCACAGTCTGCTCAGCGGTGGCAGGACTGTCACTCTTCTTTGACCTCACTCTTCCTATATTTGAATCCTGCTCCTTCACTCACCAGCTATGTGACTTTGGGTAAGTTACTAAACTTCCCTAAGCCTCCATTTCCTCACCTGTAAACTGGGGATAATACTAGTTCCTTCTCCCAGGATTATTGTGAAGTTTGGAGCCCTGGTTGCACAGTGATTAAGCATTCATCTGCTAACCAAAAGGTCAGCAGTTTGAATCCATCAGCTGCTCCTTGGAAATTTTATGGGGCAGTTCTACTCTGTCCTGTAGGGTTGCTACAAGTCAGAAATGACAGCAATGGGTTATTGTAAAGATTAAATGAAATAATACATATTAGGATTTCAAACTTCTCTTTGTTACAGCTGTCCACTTGTAATATTTCTGTTATAGCAACAGTAGATGACTAGGACAGTAGGTATTATGAACAAAGGGGTTCCAAACACAGATTCATTCTGGAGGTGCTAGATTAAAAAGTTAAGTGCATGTCTTTATCATGAGGCTTTGTAGGCCCTTAAATAGAGTAGTGTGTATTATGATACTATCCAGAGGGAAATATAGCAAGAAGGATCAGATCAATTCCTCAGACTTTGTCTGATCAGAGAATTCTTTCTTCATGGAGAATATTGAAAAACTGATATTCCATGCAAAATACTTTGGGAACCACTGATTTACAGCATGAACTGTCCACCACCATTGACTTGAAAAGCTCCAATGTTACCTTAACAGTTGTCCATCCCATTCTCAGGCAGCTTTAATTCTTTGAGGGGTGCAAAGCTCATCTCCCTCCTGTTCTCTGGACTTGCACAGAACAAACTCAACCCCTATTCTGCTAGATGTCACTTTGAGGGCTAAAGTGCTCTTGACTTAAGCAACAGTCTTTTCAATTGTCTCAAATGCATGTGAGAGTTGGAAAATAAAACACAGGAGAAAAATTGACGTGTTCAAAAACTCATGTTGCCGAAGATTGGAATATATCATAGACTGCCACAAGAATGAACAAATCCGCACCAGAAGAAAGGTGTTCCTTAAAAATGAAGGTGGTTAAGACTTCAGATCTCTTGTTTTGGAAATGTCATCATGAAAGACCAATCACTAGAAAAGAACATTACTTTGTGTAGAAGGTAAGCGAAAATGAAGGAAACCCTCAATGAGATGGACTGACCCAGTAGCCACAATGGACTCAAGCATATCAACAATCATGAAGATCAGAAGGACGAGGCAATGTTTTCTTCTGTTATCCGCTAGGTTGTCTGGAGTCAGAGGTGAGTCCGTGGCAGCTAACAAAAATTCTGCTGAATAGCCGTCTTAGTTCTCTAGTGCTACTCTAATGGAAATACAGGCACAGAAGCGATCAAGGACAAACTAAGGAAAATTTGATGCTACATGGAGATCACTAAGGAAACCAAGAACAGAAGCTGCAAAGGGTTGATTCTTCTCCTAGCTTTCTTTTTTATTATCCGACTTTCACATGCATTTGAGACAATTGAAAAGACTATTGCTTGAGTCAAAAGCACCTTGTCATCAAAGTGACATCCACAAGTGGATGGCTTTAATGTACAGAAATTTATTTTCTTTTTTTAATGTATTTTATTTATTTATTGTGATTGAGTGAAAGTGTACAATCCAGTTTAAATTTGCATGCCAGCCTATGTGCAGCTCTTACTGCTCTCCTTGCCCAGTGACAGCACATCCCTTCTTTCTGTTCTATACATGTCACATCTGCTTAACAATCTCCTGTTCCTCTTCTCTACCCTCTCTACTCCCCCTCAGTAATAAGCCAATAGGACAACATCCTATAGATGCATAGAACCATAAAGTGCACACACAATATGGTCACTCTGTGCTGCTGAGTCCCATCTATTCCTGTCGTAGGAGTTGACCTCAGTAATGGTTTATGGACAGGGGCATCATCAGGTCTAGGGGCCATGCTCCCAGGGGAACCCCGAGGCCTTCGGACCAGTTGAGGTCTTTCAGTGGAGTTCTCAGGGTGCACCGCTCTTTATTCTTGTGTTGCCACTGAAACTCAACTTTGTGAGCCCCATCACAGATGTCACTGATGGTGGCCAGGCACCATCTAGTTCTTCTGGTCACATGTTGATGTAGTCACCCACTCACATGGGTCTATCTTCTGGGTTCTCTTTCCCCTGTGTCGTTTTGGTCCTTGGTGATCATCTGTTCCTGCTGAGTTGGGACCATTTGGTGTACCTCAGATGGCAGCTTGGCAGCTTTTAAGACCCCAGATGCCACTCACCAACATGGGGTGGAGAAGACTCTCTTAGCAATACGCTAGATACAACAATCAGCCTCAACGTCCCCTGAGAGCATGATCCTCCGACCTCCACCCCCACTACTCTGTCCCTGCAATATTGGGTTAAGATTGGAAGAGTATTCACGTTATGTTGAAGTCCAGTTAAACTGATCTTCTTTCTAGTGCTGTCACTTTCTAGTGCTATCACTGATTTCATCCAACCAAATTTGTATCAACTATCTAATCTGTAACCAGCCCTCTCCCTCCCTCCCCTCTCTTGCAGCCATCAAAGAATCTTTTCTTCTGTACATGAGTCTGTTTTTAAGTCCTCATGGTAAAGGTCTCATACAATATTTGTCCTTGTGCTGCTGACTAATTTCTGCCAACATAATGTCTTCCAATGGAAACCAAGTTATGTTTCCTAAAATCATCATTGTTCTTTATCATTGCATAGTATTCCATTGAGTATATATACCATAGTTTATTTATCCATTCACCTGTTGTTGGGCATCTGGGTTGATTCCACCTTTTTGCTGTTGGGGACTGTGCTGCATAACATTTGAGTACACATATTTTTTCATGTGATTGTCCTTGCTTCTGTAGGATATGTTCCAGGCAGTGGACTACTGGGTCAAATGGTATATCTATTTCCAGCTTTTTAAGGAAGTGCCAGATTGCTTTTCAAAGAGGTTGTACCATCTTGCAATCCCACTAGCAGTGTAGGAGATTCCAATTTCTCCATAGCCTCTCCAGCATTTGTTGTTTTGTGTTTTTTGGATCATGGCCAACCTTGTTGGGGTGAGATGATACCTCATTGTAGTTTTTATTTGAAATTTCTTTAATAGCTAATGATCACAAGCAATTTCTCCTGTGTCTTTTGGCTGCTTGGATATCCTCTTTAAAGAAGGGTCTGTCCATCTCCTTTGCCCATTGCTTAATTGGATTATTTATCCTTTTCTTGTTGATATTTTGTAGTACCTTGTAGATTATGGAGATCAGATGCTGGTCTGATACACAACTGCCAAATATTTTTTCCCATTCTTTTGATAAAGTCTTTGGTTGAGCAAAATTGTTTGATTCTCAGTAGTTCCCATTTATCTGCTTTCTCCTCTGTTAATCGTGCTTTGATTGTCAGAGTTTGAAGTCTGTCTACATTGTGTATTAAAACTTCCATTGTTGATCCTACTTTTTCTTGGATGAGCTTTATCGTTTTAGATTTGATACTTAGGTCTTTTATACAGTTTGAGTTGGTTTTTGTAAAAGGTGTGAGATACAGATCTTGTTTCAGTTTTTTTTGCAGATGGATCTCCAATTTTGCCAGTACCATCTGTTAAAGAGACTGTTTTTACCCCAGTTTAAAATCTTAGGGCCTTTGTCGAATATCAGCTGTTCACAGAAAGATGGTGGCATCTCTGGGGCTCAACTCTGTTCCATTGGTCTAAATGTCTCTTTTTCAGAAATTTATTTTCTAAGTGAGCAGGCTAGAGATCTGAATACAGAGCACCAGCTT
The DNA here is from genome assembly GCA_028571685.1 of Heterohyrax brucei. Lineage (NCBI taxonomy): Eukaryota > Metazoa > Chordata > Mammalia > Hyracoidea > Procaviidae > Heterohyrax > Heterohyrax brucei. The sequence goes on along the minus strand of CM053148.1, from coordinate 42,469,818 downwards.
TAGGTGCAAGCCTTCTCCCTCTGTTGGCTCTGGGAGAAAGTCCTTGTCCCTTTGCAGCTTCTGTTCTCAGGTTCCTTGGTGATCTCCACGTAGCATCAAATTTTCCTTAGTTTGTCCTTGATTACTTCTGTGCTTAAGCTGCCCCTTTATTATCTCAAAAGTAATTGGCTTAACTGTATGGACATCCAAAGTCCATGAGAGACCAAATTACTAGGCTGAGGGCTACGGGACCATGGTCTCAGAGAACATCTAGCTCAGGTGGTGTAACACAGTGCATAAGGAAAGTGTTCTATATTCAACTTTGATGAGTAGCATCTGGGGTCTTAAGAGCTTGTGAGTGACCACCTAACATAGCTCATTGGTCCCACCCCATCTGGAGCAAGCGACAATGAAGAAAACTAAAGACACAAGGGGAAGATAAGTCCAGCGGACTAACGAATGGACCACAATTACTACAGCCTCCACCAGACAGAGTCCAACACAACTAGATAGTGCCCAGCTACCAGCACCAACAGCTCTGATGGGGATCACAATAGAGGGTCTCAGACAGAGCTAGAGAAAAATGTGGAACAAAATTCTAACTTCTGTCATTCAGTTCTCAGCTGAAATGTCTTCTCCACAGAGTGGCTTTTGAAAAGTAGAGTTCCTCTGTCACTTTTGTCCAATGGTGCTGTTTTGTTTTCATCAGTGTACTTACAACCATTGGAAGATTTCTTGTTCAAGTAGCTGTTTGTCTACTTGTCCTCTGACTTCCCCACTATAGGGGAGCTCCATAAGGTCAGGCACCTGGCTTCTGGGTTCACAGCTGGATCTCTGGGGCTACCACAGTCGGTGACATGGGTGATGTGGATGCTTTTGTTGAGTGAACAACTGGAATAAGTCACCATGGGACATCTTATCACTCAAGACAACGTAACACATACTCTCCTTCCATGAATTACCATAAACGCTCTTGTTCTTGTTCAATCAGATTCTCAGAAGCAGAACAAGTCTTCAGGCCACTGACCTTTCAACACAGGCTGATTCATGAAGAGCTGTCTCTGGCCTCCTGGCCATCTCAGGGCAGCCGGAGTCCGTGAAAGAGCCCTTGTAACATTCCACTGTGTGGTCATTCACTAGGATGCTTGTCTGAGAATTTTAATTAAAAAAAAAAATGCAAACCATCTTGAAACACTCTAGCCAAGCATCCAGGCACAGGTAGAAGAATGATGAATGCATGTGTTTGGGGAGGCTCCTCAAGGAGACCACAGAAGCCAGGAGCCAGGGCCACTGCTTTGAAACCTCCACTTGTGCATCCCCATGCTTACACTTCTGACCAGAAGTACTCAGTGTCTTAGTGCTAGGAAGACAGGAGAGGCCGAGAGGGCATGGAAGGGACCCGAGGGTGTTATCTCCCCAAATATCTCATATGTTGGCACACCACCCCACCCCCACTTGATTTCTGAACTGTCTGTATTCAAGATCCGTCATCACATACCTGGATTGGAACTGACCATCTAGATCTTAACTGGCTTCCAAGTGCCCAAAGTGATAGTTCCTTATCTCAAATGCACATAAAGAGTGAGAGTTTCAAGTGGACATCTGATTGAATGATCCACCCCTTAAAAACCAGTTACCATCTACAACTGCTATGAAAAACAGTATGATTCTGTCTCAAACAACTAGAAAGAGAACTACCCTATGATCCAGCAACCCTACTCCTAGGTATATGCCCTAGAGACTTAAAAATAATGACAAGAACAGACATATGCATATCTGTGTTCATTGCTGCTTTATTCACAATAGCAAATAAACAGAAACAACCAAAGTATCCAACAATGAATGGATGACTAAACAATCTATGGTACATACATACATACATACAATGGAGTACTATGCAACCATTCAGAACAATGCTGAGTCTGCAAAACATTATAACGTGGATGGACATGCAGGACACGATGGTTGGTGAAACGTGTCAAGCATGTAAAGGCAAATATTGTATGATTCCTCTTTTATAAGAAGACAAGAATAGAGAAACATAAACCAACGTTCTTTCGCAGTTACCTGGAAGAGAAGGGAATGGAGAAAGCATGCTTTGTACAGTAGAGACTTGTTATTTTTGGAGATGGGAAAAGTGGCACTGATTGTGGATACAGTGAGCACAACCAAAATAATAGCATTTGAACAAATGTGCACGGATATAGGCAAATTAGAATATGAATAAATATAGACACACACATAGGTGAGAACAGATAGAAGTATCTGCAAAAAAAGTGCCATTGAGTCGAGTCAGACTCACAGTGACCTATAGGACAGAGTAGAACTGTCCCATAGTGTTTCTAAGGAGCACCTGGTGGATTTGAACTGCCAACCTTTTGGTTAGCAGCCAAACTCTTAACACTATGCCACCAGGGTTTCCAGGAGTATCTCTGTTGTTAGGTACTGTCGAGTCAGTTCCAATTCATTGCAACTCTATGCACAATAAAACAGAACAAAACACTGCCCTGTCTGGCACTGTGCCCACAATCATTTTGATATATAAGCCCATCATTGCAGCCACTGTGTCAATCCATCTCGTTGAGAGTCTTCCTCTTTTATGTAGACTCTCCATTCTGCCACGCATGATGTCCTTCTCCAGGGACTGATCCCTCCTGACAACATGCCCAAAGTAGGTGAGGTGCCATCTCACTATCTTTGCTTCCAAGGGACTCTCTGATTGTACTTCTCTAGCACATGTGAGTACAAATATGGGGGTTGGGCAGACACATATATTCACTGAAGACACAGATGTGGATATTGCTCAGAGATAATATCAGATACCTCCCAACACTGGTTTTCTGAATGTGAGGGAATAGGATCATAGTCTCGTGGGACAACTCATTCTATTGGCATAACACAGCTCACAATAATCATGATCTACATCCTAGAGAAGTGAGTAGAAATAGTATCTGGGGTCTTAAAAGCTTGAGAGTAGCCATTGAAGATGCAACAACAGGTATGAACTAGCCAGGAGCAAAACAGTAAGAAGGTAACTAAAAAGACAGAGATGAGTCAGTCTACGGGAGCCACAAGCTAGTCTCCTCTAAGACTAGAAGAGCTAGGCAGTGCCTGGCTATCATGGTTGACCATTTTGACCAAGATCACAGCAGTTGGTCCAGGATGGAATGGAAGAAAAATATGGAAAATAACTCAAATTTGTATTTTAAGAAAAAAAAAAGTTCAGTATGTATACTCAACGGAGCACTATGTAGTGATAAAGAACAATGATGATTCCAGGAAACATCTCATAACCTGGTTTCAACTGAAAGACATTATGTTGAGTGAAAGTAGTCAGCGACAGAAGGGCAAATATTGTATGAGACCCCTATGATAAGAACTCAATAACAGACTTATGCATAGAAGAATAGACTTTTTGACAGCTGCAAGGGAAGGGAGGGAGGGAAGTTGGGGGGAAGGGTCTAGATTAGATAGTTGGTAGAAATTTGGTTGGGTGAAATCAGTGACAGCACACATTAGAAACAAGAATAATATTAAGTGGACTTCAACATAACCTGAGTACTCCTTCCATCTTAATCCAATATTGCAAGGACAGAGTAGCTGGGGCAGGGGGCAGGAGACCATGCTCTTAGGTGAAATCGAGGCCAATTGGCACAACTAGCATTTTGCTAAGAGGGTTCTCTGCACCCCACATTGGCAAGTGGAGTCTGGGGTCTTAAAATCTGCCAAGCTGCCATCTGAAGGCACAGCAAATGGTCCCAACTCAGCAGGAGCAGATGCTCACCAAAGATCAAAATGACAACCCAGAAGACAGAGAGACCCACATGAATGGGTGCCTACATTAACTTGGGACCGGAAGAACCGGATGGTGCCCAGCCACCGCCAGTGATAGCCACGATGGAGTTCACTAAGTTGAGTCTCACTGGCAACACAAGAATAAAAAGGGGTGCACCCTGAGATCTCCACTAAAAGACCACAATTAATGGTCCAGCGGCTTCAGGGTTCCCCTGGGAGCATGGCCCCTGGCCCTGATGCTGCCCTTGCACATAAATCATAATGAAGGTCCACTCTTCCAATAGCAATGGATTGTACTTGATGACTCAGAGTGACCATATATTGGGTGCACTTTATGGTTCTATGCATCTATAGAATATCATCCTGCTGACCTCTGGCTGGAGGAAGGAGAGTGGGTGGAGAGGAGAGGAAAGAAGACTGTTGGGAGGATGAGATACGTATGGAGCAGAGAGGAATAGCATGCGGTCACTGGGCAGGGAGAGCAGAGGAAGCTGCATATAGGTGGGCATGCAAATTTATATGGGGATGTACATTTTCACTCAGTCAAAATAAAAAAAAAAAGTTCAGACAAACTGGAACTGTAGAGATCAAAAGGCCCCCTGAGACTATTCCAGGAGACACTCTTTGAGCCTAAACCTGAGCCTGTCCTCTGAGATCAGCTTTTAGCAAAACAGCAAAGTAGCACACAAAATAAAAGAGATTACCCAGAAGATGACTTCCCTCCTTAAAAATCATCAGTATGGGACCAAAATGTCGACAACAGGAAGGATGAGAAGACAAGAGGACAGGGTAACTAGAGTCCTGGAAAGAGAACGGACAGAACACACTTAAAGAGAGTATTTTACGTGTTGTGATGTCACTGAACAATTTGTGCAGAAATTCCCTGGTAGGAATTTAATTCATTGTGTAAACTTTTACCAAAAACTCAATAAAATATTATTTAAAAATAAAAAACAACAGATACCACGGGGTCTCACTTGATTTACTTGGCTCCATGTACGTCAGAGTAGAACTGTGCTCAACAGAATTTTCAGCGACTGATTTTTTGGAAGTAGATCTCCAGGCCTTTCTCCCAAGGCTCCTCTGGGTGGACTCAAATTAGCAACCTTTTGGTTAGCAGCTGAGTGTCTAAACCACTTGCAACACCCAGGGACTCTCACCTTTCTGTAGAACACTTTATCAGGCATCATCGCTTACAGCTAAAATCTGATTTCTTCCCTGGCTTTCAGGATCCCTAAGCCATAATGCCTCTGCTGCTGCTGCAACACCACCCCTACTTTGTATCGCACTTGCACACCGAGGTAGGACCAAGTAGCTTGTAACATCCTGTGCACACTATGCCGCTCAGAGTAGTACAAAGGTTCAGATGTGTGAGGCCAGGAACAAACAGAGATGGAGCTGATGGACTCCAGGAAGGTTACGTTGGCATTCAAGCTTGAAGAAAGAGTAAGGGTTTACAAGGCCAAAAAATAAAATAAAATAACAACAAAAAAGGAGGAATTTCAGGATTCAATGATAAACTGCAGATCCCACGGATCTCAGTTACAGAGTTGCTGTCACTGGAGTTTGAATGTGGGTGTGTGTTTGGGGTGGGGTGGTGAAAGGGAAGTTTGTGTATGGTGACCTGAAGGTTGGGTGTTTATGCTTGTTTAGGGTCAGGAAATGAGGTTTGGGGATGGTACAAGGTAAGGACCTGGACCTGAGCCAAGGGCCACATGGGTTGGCCACCTCCAAGCAAGGGTAGATAGATATTGACAAGCCATGGCATTTAGCAAGAGAGAATGTCAAGACTGCACTCTGGTCTCCATATGAGCTTTAGGTTACAAAAAAAGGGCAAGTCTCCATGGGAGAAATCAAAATTCCATGTCTGTTCTCCATAGGGGCTGGGGCCCACATTTACATGGTCTCTGTGGTCCAGCAACCACCCTCCCTGCCTCCAGCCTGAGAAATCAACCATGGTTTGTGGCCTAGTTTGCCTGGCAGAGGAGCAAGGCAAAGCTCTTTTGGATGTGTGCTCCAGAAGTCGAGGTCACAAGGAGTTCCCATAGAAAAACAAAATCCTGCTGAAACTGAGATTGCAATGCAAAGAATGACAAAACACACAAGGGAAGACTCCTGTGAGTGAAGCCCAGGAGACTAGGACCAGGAGACTGTCACTGAATGGGACACCAATTTGAAAGAGATAGTAAATAATGCACTCCAACTGATTAAACTCCTAAGGGAGGTGGGAGAAGAACAGGAATGCCTGAGAGAGAACTAGTGTGTTAAATAGCATCACCCGAAAATTTATGTTTATCTAGGACCTCAGAATGTGACCTTGTTTGGAAATGATGTCTTTGTAGATGTGGTTAGTTCAGGATCTTGAGATTAAGTCACCCTGGATTTAGGGTAGACCCCAAGTCCAATGACACTTGTCTTTATAAGAAAAAGAAGGAGATCTAGACAAGGAGAAGGCCATGTGAAGATGGAATCGGAGACTGGAGTGATGCTGCCACAACTCGAGGACCGTTGGGAGTCACCAGAAGCTGAAGCCACAAAGGATTCTCCCCTAGAGCCTCTAGAGGGAGCGCAGCCCTGCCAACACCTTGATTTCAGACCCTGGGCTTCCAAACAGGCCTCTATTGCTGTTAGGTGCCATCGAGTCCATTCTGACTTGCAACAACCCGTGTGACAGAGTAGACCTGGCCTCACAGGCTGTGATCTTGACAAGAGCACGTCTTCAGTCTTTCCTCCTGTGGAGCAGCTGGCTGGGTTCCAACCATCAGCCTCTCAGTTAGCCATCAATTGTTCACTGGTTGTGCTGCTGGGGCTCCTTCTTCAGGCTGTAGGAGGATCAGTTTCCTTTGATGCCAACTAATACAAGAACCATGAAGAATTTCTAGACACGAAGAATAAAATCTTGATCATATTTTCAAAAAAATGTACAGGAAAGTTTGCTCAGCCTTGCTCTAGAGTATGTCATATAGACGCAGGATTGCTTTGTTATAATCCTCTCTCAACCCTTCACATTCGAGACTCAGAGATTGAGAACCCGAGGCTGTTGTTGTGTGCCCAAGGTGGTTGTTGTTGCGTGTCTTCAGGCAGTTATGACTCATAGCAATCCTACAGGATAGAGTTGGACAGCCCCATAGGGTTTCCAAGGAGGGGCTGGTGGATTCAAACTGTTGACCTTTTGGTTAGCAGCCTGAGCTCTTAACTACGTCACCACCAGGGCTCCATAGAAGGTTTGGCCAGCCCAAATGCCAGGCTGGGAACAGAAACAAGTAAAGAGGGTCAGAGGGGGCTGAGGCCAACGGAAGTGACATACTTCATCTGGAAGGCAGGGAGGAGGACGGGGTTGGAATGTGCATAGGAAAACAAGATGTAGAAAAAATGTACATAACATAATCTCATATTTGTTAAACAGGAGAAAAATCTACAAACACAAATATGCACATAGTGTACATAAACCAGACCTTTGCTGTCCAACCAATTCCAACTCACGGTGACCGCACGGGCTACAGAGTGGAACTGCTCCCTAAGATTTTCTTGGCTGCAGTCCTAGCAGAAATAGGCCACCAGGGCTTTATTCTGTGGCACTACTGAGTAGGTTCAAACCACCAACCTTTAGCTAATTTAAAAACCTCGTTGTCCATAGCTGAAACAAATGACTGAAGCCATTTTTCAGACAAAGAATGGACTGGATCTGGGGACACAGAGTAATGTGTGTGGTGTGTGTGCTTTATGGTTTAACGTATGTATGAGGCTGTCCTACTGGTTCATTTTTAGAGGGTAGAAGAGAAGGTGGAGAGGAGAGGATAAGTGTTAAGTGTTGGTTGAGTGGATACTGGAAGTAAAGAGTGAAAAAGAAATGTGTGCTGTCACAGGGTGAAGAGAACAGATAGAGCTGCAGAGAGGTGGGTACTTGGGGTTTTATACGGAAAATTAATTGACTTGGATTGTAAACTTTCACTTAATCACAATAACAAATTGAAAAAGCAAAACAAAACGCGTTACTGTTGAGCTGACTTTGGCTCATATACCACCCGGGGGTCATGCATGTACACAGATGTCTAAATAAGACTTAAGAGCATGTGAAATATATCAAAGGCTGTGCATTGGGTTGGTAACAGGGAAGAAGTACAACCAGAATGCTCCTTAGAAGCAAGGATGGTAAGTCTGCATCTCATACATTTGGGACATCTTATCAAGAAGGAGCAGTCCCTAGTGAAGGGCATCAGGCTCGGTAAAACAGACGGTCAGCAGAAAAGAGGAAGATCCTTGACAAAATGGATTGACACAGTGGCTGCAACAATCGGATCGAGCATAACAATTGTGATCACGGTACAGGACTGGGCAGTGTTTCGATCTTGGTACATAGGGTTGCTTTGAGTTGGAACCAACTCAACAGCACCCAACAACAACAATGTAGATATTACCTGGATGGAGGGAGTGAGGGGTCCCGTGAATGAGGGGAGAGGCAAGCCAAGCATATAGTCAATCATCAGTATTTGTAGATCCCATATATGCAAATTTGCCTACTCACTGAAGTTCATTTGTAGCTCCCAAATCAGTACTCATGGTGCTTTCTCAGTCATTCAAGGACATGTGCAGAATGAAAAATTGGTGTTGCCTGATGCATGGAGGTGGGACAAGGTGACACCTTGCCTTCTTGTTTCAGTTTTTTACTGTGAACAAGTGTTCGTTTATCCCTGTTTGTTCCCTTTCAGCTTCCCTGAATCCACCTTCCAATTTCTAGCTCAAGCTGAAAGTCAACCCTTAATGTACTTAGTGCTGCAGAGAGAGCCTGGGGAAGGAATGAGGAGACATGGGATCCAGCTGGGTGACCCTGGGTAAGACGCATGCCCTCTCTGGGCCTGTTTCCATGTTGGGTATAACATGAGTGCCTCCTACTGGCTGTCGAGGGCAAGTGCAATCCCTGTTTACTTGTGTTTTGGTGCAAATGGTTAAGGTCTTCAGCTGCTAGTGGAAAATTTCCAGTCCACCTACAGGCTCCTCAGAAGAAAAGTCTGGCAATCTCCTTCCAAAAAATCAATCATTGAATACTCTGTGGAGCACCATTCTCCTCTGACAGACATGCGGTTACCAAGAGTCAGAGGTGACTCAATGGCAAATGGACTAGGGAAACTGAGGCTCGCTTACGTCACCTCTCCAGGCTTACCAGCTACTCTGTGATGGAGCCAGGAGCAAACTCAGAGCCACTTTCTCTGAAACCCGTCCTCCACGATGCCTCAGCTTCCTTGCAGCTCCAAACTCTCCACATCCCCTCTCTGTCCTGTGCACATCTTCCCTTCCTTTCTTTGCCTTCTTCTCCGTCACCCCTGCTCACTTCCTTCCAAGTTCAGTATGTGTAGCTGGTGGCAGGTGGGCCAAAGCCAGAGCTGGGTTGTGCTAGGCTGGGTGCATCATTTACAAACACACTCTCTGATTAGAATGACAAGGGGCTGTTTTTTGGCAACCCGTTGGCCTTTGCCCAGAGTCACCCAGCTGGTATTCCCATGCCTTCTAGTTCCTTCCCCAGGCCCTTCCTCAGTAGCAGTAAGCATACTCAGAGTTGTCTTTCAGCCTAAGCTGGAAACTGTGGGATGGGTTCAGGAGAACTGAAAGGAAACAAACTTGGGGTGAATGGCTTGACATCTCCCAACTTCCCTAGTGGCCATCACCGGACTCTGCATAGCAACTTGCCACCCCAGGGCTTGGCCACTAGAAGGCTGAGTGGCTCTGACCAGGGCCAGCACGTGCTCTGGCACGTGCGCACTGTCTCTCTCTCTCTCTCAAGTGCTCCATAGCAGTGGGGAGCTGAAAGGGCTTTACGACAGTCACTCAGTAGGAGCTTGGGGCTTGCTTTCTGTTGCTCTTTCCAGCCACAGTTCTTCCCCAGGGCCTATTATTAGCAAAAGTGACAAAGCTCCTAATGACCAGAGGCTGGCTGCCCGAGACGCTGGTCCTGTGGGCGCCTCTCAGCAAATAGATTTTTTTGAAAACAAGGCAGTTCTTCCTGAAGAGGGAACCAGGATGAAGGAGGGGCGAACAGAGGAGGGGCTGTCACCTCTCTCCCTTGCAGGAGCTCCTCTGTGAGGCACAGCTACACTCTCTCTGGCAGAACCATCTTGGGTAAGCAACCATGGTCTCCAAAGAAGTGTTCCTTGCCACTCTCACCATAGTGTCCCCTGTCCCGGCTTTGATACCCCTCTAGGCCCCTGCTTCTATCTCTCTCAGGTTCTTTTCATGGCTTAGGGAAGCTTGGCTATGTTCCTCCATCATGACAGCTTCCAAGACTGGGTTGCCTCAGGCTATTCTGACCCCCACATCCTGGCTAGCCGTCTCTACTCTGCTGCCCCTGCCCGCCACCCCAATTCCTGGGTATATTCTCAGGGCTGTCACTTTCAAAGCTCCAGATGAGAAGAGGGCTGCGAGGATCCCCACTTTCGGACCCTTCCCTTGAAGGGGGCCCATCACCCTCCCCAGAATGCAGTGAAAGGTCCCTCACATCAGCATCCAAATCCTGCCCCCGGTCTCCTCCCCAGCTGGAATCTGCTACCCAATCTCCCCAGCCAGTCGAGTCCTTGGCCATCTGTCACCACTCCTAGGTCTCTCCAGGCTTACACCTAAATAGCAGTTTGGGAACTTAAAAGCTGGAAACCCAAACCTGTTGTGGTCAAGTCAATTCTGACTCATAGTGACCCTAAAGAATAAGGTGAAACTGCCCCATATGGTTTCCAAGGAGTGACTGGTGTATTCGAACTGCCGATCTTTTGGTTAGCAGCTGTAGCTCTTGACTACTGCACTACCACGCTCTTCTGAAACTTAAAAGCCAAACAATGTATTCATTTTATTCCATTTTGCTACTTTTGTTCCTGACTTTCTACCCTGGAGTAATTTGGGTTTGTGCCTCCCCAGATGAGGTAGGGTCACACATTAAGGTAAAAGTAGGGGAAAAATTCAAAACAATGAACACTCACATCTCATCTTGTCGCCACTATGTTGCCCTTATTGTTGCTAACTGCCATCTAGCTGGCCCTCACTCAAGGCCATCCCACACGCAGCAGAAGGAAACTCACTGGGTCCTGCACCATCCCCATGACCAGTAGGCTGTTGTGATCCATAGCGTTTTCATTGGCTGACTTTTGGAAGTAGATCTCCAGGCCTTTCTTCCTAGTCTAGCTTAGTCTGGAAGCTCTGCTGAGACCTGTTCAACATCATAGCAACACATAAGCCTCCACTGATAGATGATGGTTATTTATGAGGTACCAAAACCAAACCAAATCAAACCCACTACCATTGATTCAATTCCAGTTCATAGCGACACTATAGGACAGAGTAAAACTGCTCCACAGAGTTTTCAAGGAGCACCTGGTGGATTCAAACTGCCAACCTCTTGGTTAGCAGATATAGCGCTTAACCACTGCACCACTAAAGTGTCCACACACAAGTACATTGACAAGGCACCGGAGTCTTCTGTGTGGAAGGTGAGAATGCTACCACTGAACGACTTGCTGCTTTTACCCAGCGTATATCCCCTATCACCCTTGACCCTGACCCCTTGATAAATTTATGCTTTCTTTCTAGCAGATAGTCACCTTAGATGACAGTTCTTTCAGGGATGGTTGCTAGGAGGAAAGACTGGAACAAGATTCTCTTTGGTTTGCTGTGATAATGTCCACAGCCTTGAAGGCCCTGGATCTCTGCAGTCTGTCCATGGCCCGTGTTCCTAGAGCCCTTACTTTTGGTCCTGTGGCTCCCACCCTTGGACCTTGCTGTAATGCCGGACTGGGCTCTAAAGCAAAGGGTTCAGAGGTCATGCCTCTGGCATTTGTGTCTTGGTGATACCACTTCCTAGCCACACATTCTTAGGAAAGTCACTTAAGCTCTCTAAGCCTTAGTCACCTAGATGGGATAGCCCGTATAGACCACAATTCATTTTCAGAAATTCTTGGTGTCAAACATACCTCAGAATGTAGATTTCTTTTAGATTTCATACATATAAATGGTGTGGATACTATACATTATATAACACCACGGTTAGATCTGAAAGGACCTGATAATCAAACATGGTATTTCTTTAAGTGAACATTTGAACTTTCACACTAAGTGAAATAAATAATAATTTTTTACCAAATAGCTTTTTTTGTTTGTTTTCAGATAAAAATTTAGGTTGGGAGGTTGGAAGATGGGGAGGGCTCAGGGGGGGTAGTCACCACAGCAGCCACATCTCGGGAAGTGAGTGTTCATTTTACTCCCTAAGTCCAGATGCAAGAAATCTCATATTTTTCTGTTTTCTAAATAAAATTGAGTGTAATCTTGGGACCTTGCTTCCCAAGATGATAAAAAATTCCATCTCAGACTGTCTTCTAAGCTTTACTTAAAGTATCTTAGAATGGGCTTGTCAATGTCACCCTGAGAAGCTTACTGTCCAAGCCAGTGTCGTTCATGAAGGGGACTGCTCCATGGATCCTTGTTAATGGGGATGGAAGGGTCATTTACCATAACAACAAGGCCAAAGCTCTCAGTGCCCTGTCTCCTTGTTTCAGAGCTCCAAAGACAGTGGAAAAGCCCCAGCTTAGTCCAGCTCTCCTGTGATACAGAAGGCACTTTCGGATCCCATAGATGTGACATGATTGTCCAGTCGTCCCATGAGTAGATGATTTAAGAATTTGATTGCTTTATTGCTAGTTGTGGCCAAGTCAACCCTTAGCTCACTGCAACGCCATGGAAAACGAACTGAAATACTACTCAGTCCTGCACCATTCCTATATGGGCTGTGGACTAAACCAGTTGTGATCCATAGGGTTTTTATTGGCTGGTTTATGGAAGGAGATCACCTTTCTTCCTAGTCCTTCTTAGTCTGGAAGTTCTGCTGAAACTTGCTCAGTATCATAGCAACACACAAACCTGTTCAGTATCATAGCAACACACTGACAGATAGTTAGGTGGTGGCTGCCTGTGAGGTGCAGTAGGGGGAATTGCACTGGGTCTTCAGCGTGGAAGAGGAGAGTGCTACTGCTGAACCACCACTGCCTTCAGCCTGTGTCCTGGCTTCCAGGCAACTGCCTTTCCACTGCTGCCCTCTGCTTGTAACACTCGTGGAAACAGCATCCCTGGCGCAGGGATTACACTGTGTCTGTCTCAGGTCTGCTGCAAACCTGCCGTGCTGTCCCAGTGGGGACGGCACTTCTTTACTCAACCGATTTCCTTACTTATGGGGGTGGAGGCAGGGAGAGGTAGTAACAGAAACCTCTGTCGCCTCCCTACCCACAATCCTTCCTCTCCCCTGCGCCTCTGGATCTTGTCAGACTTACAGATTCATCCTTTCGGATGTAAATTGACTTTCCTCACGTCTGTCCTGCCCACATTGCTTGTTTTCCTCTTGCCTGCTGGGTTTATTGGTTAAATCCTTCCTAACTGAACAGATCTGCCCTCCCCCAAATCTTTGCTTGGCTATAAACATAATTCTCTTTCATCAACGTGTTGCCTTAGTCACTTACCAGCTGTAAAACTCACCAGTGATTTTTTTCAAAAACACAAATTGCTTACATGTGGCTCCAAAGTCTGAGGTCTCCCAGACTTCCTTGCTCCAATGCATTCTTGACTTGTCACTTCTAAAGGGCCCAGCTCAGCAGCCCGAATTCTCCCATCCTGTTTGGGTATCTCATTTGTCCTTTAATGAGACCTTTCAATTAGGAGGGTGATGAGGCTGACCCCAAACAATGCAAGAAGAAATAGAAGGTCCCCCCCGACCCCCATGTAACAGAGAGGCAGATCCAGGGTCCACAGCTGGGTCATAGTTGAGACCACAGGTGGGTCCATAGCTGGATCGAGGCTGAGTCCACAAGTGGGTTCATAGGTGGATTGTGGCTGGGTCCAAAGGTGAGTACACAGCTGGTCATGGCTGGATCCATAGTTGATTCCATGGCGTTGTCCATAGCTGGGGCTGTAACTTCATCAGTGTCTGTAACCCACGGTTGGGTCCACAGTAACAATCTGCCTCTGGCTCCCGGGTCTGAGACCCCTAGGGATGAAGCTGGCGTGGTGAGTAGAGCCCAGAAGAGCTGATTTCTGGTTCCTGTTCTGCCACAGACCAACCTTGTGACCTCAGTTTAGTCTTGGCCCTGCTCTGATCTTCAGTTCCCATTTATAAAAGAAGCAGATTGGTGGACTAAAATTTTGGTTTTCAAACTGTGTTCACTGGAGATCTAGGCTTCTGGTGACGTTCCTCCAAGTTCCAACAGGGGTGCCTGGGGTGGCAAGTCAGGAGTCGGCCTCCTACTCCCCCACCCATCTAGAAGTTAAACCTATGATACAAATCAAGCCTCCACACAGAGCTCCGTTTGTAAGACAACACTGAGAGATTGGTGATTACCATATGTTTATCTTTAGTATGCTGGCTAATAAACAATAGTGTAGCCGCAAAACAGAATACTGTCAAAAACAAAAACCAAACTCACTGTCACTGAGTCAATTCCAACTCATAGGACAGAGTAGAACTGCCCATAGTGTTTCCAAGGCTGTCATCTTCCTGGAAGTAGTCTGCTACATCTTTTTCCACAAAGCAGCTACTGGATTTAAACCCCAACCTTTTGGCTCACAGCTGAGCACTCAATCACTGCGCCACCAGGGCTCCTTAGAACACAACACAGCTGGAAAACGTAAGGCTTCCCTCCAAAGTGTGATAAAGAAATATCTCCAGGATATACCCAACCCACTGCCGTCGAGTCAATTCCAACTCATAGCGACCCTGTAGGACAGAGTAGAACTGTACCATAGAGTTTCCAAGAAGCACCTGGTAGATTCGAACTGCTAACCTTTTAGTTAATAGGCACAGCATTTAACCACTATGCAACCACGGTTTCCATCCAGGACATAGTGAGTGAGGAAAAAAAAAGAAGCAAGATATAAAATGTCGTATAATATGCTCCCTTTCATGTAATCAATGGAAGTGAAATCAAGTAAATATATCTGTGTATGCTTGACTTGTGTAAAAGAACACTGGAAGGGTACTTGTTAAGTTACTGAAGTACTTTCCTGTGGTATGGGGACCGACCAGTGGGGAGGGAAGGGAAGGGCTAGGGTGGGAAGGCCAGGATGACAGAGGATGAAGCCATATGTGAGAACAACTTTTCTCCATTTCTACCTTTTTATAGCATTTTCAAGTGTATTACTTTGTCAAAATAAAATAAAGTTTGTATTTGGAAAATACACCAAGTGATAAACAGCCAGGAGGAGAATTAGTGGACCAGATATTCTCTGAACACCCTTGCAGCCTTGCTGAGCAGGCCAGTGGAGGAGATAGCAGGTGCTGGAAAATGCTAGAAAGATAAAGTAGAAGGGAAGCAAGAGGATTTGGGCTCAGACTCTGGGGAGAAGCTATGTGTCCCTGTCGTCAGGGCCTCCCCCCATCCTTCTATACAAACAGATGTTGTAGAAGGTCCTGGTGCTAAGCTCAAGCCCTTCCCTCCATTCTCCTGCCTAGACTGAAGTGGAGGCCTGCTGGGTGCAGCCCCACCCTCGCCTTCTGCCAGCAGGACAGAGCCTCCACCATGCAGGGCTGTATCCCGCTGACGCCAGCCCCAGACTGTGGCCTGAGCCTCATCCAGGCCGGAGCCCAGTGCACAGATGTTCCCATTCTCTGGCTCCGGACAAGCTTCTTGGAAAAATCATGGAGCCAGCCTTCCTCAATCCGCCTTTGAGTGGAGAGAAGAGGGGCCCTTCTCTCCCAGCAGCCACTGGCACCTGGCTGCCTGCCCTTGAGGCCAGCCACAGGCTGCCGGTCCATGCAGCCCTTGTCTGCGTGCTGGCTCTTTGCAAAGTCCCTGCAGGGAGGCTAGTGGGCTGGGGAGCGTGCAGCTGAGGCTCCCATCGGACCGGTCTAAAAGCTGCCATGTTCTCACTGGCTTTTCCTGACTGGGTCGCCAGCAAGAAGTGGTCTGGCTCAGACTTGGGGTAGGAGGTGACGGCAGCTGGAGCAAGATGCATGGGTGGGGCACCGCACCCAGACCAGGACAGCCGTGAGACCAGGAGATGATTCCCGGACTCAGAGAAGAAGGAAGGGGACTCATTGTTTATGAAGGCACTGTTATGTGGCAAGTTTTGTGGGGTGAGACAGGCTTGTATTCATATTTACTCTTTACCACAGAGTAACTGTGACCTTGAACATGTAACTCTCTGAGCCTTAGTTTAATCATCTATAAAGTGGGAGCGACAATGTCTCTGGAGATGAGATAAATGGTGGAAATAAATCACCTACTTAGACAGTTGGTGCTGAAAAAATTGGCTACCTTTTCTGCTTGGGAGTGCTGGTGGTACAGCGGCTAAAGAGACAGGCAGCTCAAATCCACCAGACACTCCTGGGAAAGCCTGTAGGGCAATTCCACTCTGTCCAAAGGGTTTCTATGAGTCAGAATCAACTCAATGGCAATAGTTACCCTTTCTGCCTAAAGTATTGGGCATCAGGTCAGTGTCTGCTGGCGTTTAAGAGCCTGGAGCCAGTGCGTGGGTTCAAATCCCAGCTTTTCCACTTATTAGCTGTGTGACCTGGAGCCAGTTTCTTAACTTCTCTGTGCCTGTGAAAATGAGAAAAATGGCTTATAGTTCAAAGGAATGCTGGGAGGAGTAAATGCATCTACAGCACCCAGTGGGCACTAGGTGTTTAACATGTCGTAACTGTATATCAGCAACTGCCCTGATTCAGCCCTAATCCTGGATCCTTTGTTAGTTGGCAAAAATGTGTCTGCGACCAATAACCTGAGGATCTCTTCTGTAGCCAGGCTGGACTGGTTCTACCCAGTTGCTCTTTTTTGGGTCTGCTCCTGACCACAAGTCGGGAGCAAAGCTCAGTGTACCCTCTTTCCAGGGCAAGGTGAAATGGAGGAGGTGAGGGTGAAGTCAAAAATGAGGAGGTGGAGTCAGGGAGGAGGAGGTAGAATCGGGGAGGTGAGGTGGAGTCAGATCTCCCAAGCCCCTAACCCGTCCACCATCTGGTTGTCATAAACCCTTCCAGCAGTATGGTGTGCCCGAGAAGGAGACTAAGTTTCTTTAGGCAACAAAGCCCTTCAAAACCACCCATCTGGCCAACCAGGCTGCTCAGGGTGTGGGCGATCCTTCTGGGCCTCCTTCCCACTTTGCCTGTGGCCATAACTTGGGCCTTGACAAACGTTAGGGTTCTTACTTTTGTCTTAGAATCGATTGCCAAGGGTAGTTGGGCCCCTTCCCCTGGCTGAAGCAGTTGTCCTACCCCTTCCCCTGGCTGCAGCCTGCCTGCCCTCCAGCTCCCCAACCAGCCACCACTGCCAGCGTACCATCCCCCATGCCGCCTGGTGACCACAGTATGAAGTCGACGCTGAGTCAGGAGCCAGGAGCCGGCTGCCTGTCAGCCTGGAACCGCTGGCCCCAGGGCGCCCTCTCTGCCAGCTAGTATGCTCTTCGCCAGAATCCCTTAAAGGAAGGTGTGGTCCTTTTTGGTACCTCAGGCAGAGGGAAAGACTACCAGGTCACTCCGTGCCTGAACCCTGGCAAAGGCCGCCCAGGCCTGGCTCCTGGCATCATTCCCCCGCACCCTGCCCCACTCCCAGGGTGTTTTGCACCCCAGCTTCTTCTCCCTTCCCACAAACTCGGTTTACGCTTTGTTCTTGATCTCAGCCAGAGCTTGTTCAAACATAAGCACATAAAGACACAGTTTTTTCTATCTTTAAAAACAAACAGGGCAAGGCAGCTTCCAGCCCACTGAATGACAACTCTTTTAGTAGGAAGCTATTATTTTTATATTGAAATAAGCCCTGATATTTCATGGATCTGTCATTACGGTTCCACTACAGAGTGTTGTTAGCTGCTGTCGAGTTAGCTCCTGCAGAAATGGCTCAGGGTGGTCATATCCTACCAACTGGGGGGCAAGGGGAGAAAATGACCAAGGTCAGCATCAGCTCTAAGCTGCTTCCTACGAGATGGCAGTCAGACGCACTCCTACTTTGTAGCCTTTTTGTCATTTCTGACAGCAGACATTCCTCACACAGCACTCTGCTGGGTGTGGTAATTCATTGCAGTGGCCAGACTGAACTCAGAAACCATATCCGTGATGATGAGGTTTATCAGGAAAGTAACAGGTTACGATTCAGGACCAGGATCAGTGTGGAAGTAACAGGAACAGCTCAGGCTGCAGTTCTTTAACCAGGTCGGCTTCTTCTCACAGTACTCACAGGCAGGCCTCTCCCTTGGCTCCCCCTGTCAGCCTCTGACCTCTGTCCTGCTTGAGCAGGTGGTACCAAGCTCTTTAGCTCCTATTGTATGTGCCCCAGGGCATCCCACTCTGCTAGGTGCCTCCTGCCCTCCACTTTCTCACTCCACGTGTCAAGCAGCCTAGCCCGCTGACCTAGTCCTGTGCTGTCGGAGTCTTCAGTATCACCGCTCTCTCTCTGTCTCCTGGGTTTTGGAGGTTCTCAGCACAGGTTCTCGGGTCCAAAGGGCATTCTCCACTCCTGGCTCTTCTTCTAGATGGTAGTGAGGTCTCTCAGCAAACTCTAGTTTGGGCTCCCTTTAAGCCTAGTGAAATGGCAAAACTGAAAACTGTTCTGTGTACCTTATTTGCATTAGCAAAACTGTCCAATCCCTTTGGTGGGCCACAAGCACCTACTCTGCATAGTCCCACCCAATCGTTTTGTGAAAGTTACAAGACTATAACTGGAAAGGCCATATAATAGTAATTCACTGTACCACAACCTCCAATTCATCACCACCCCATGCGTTACAGAGTGGAACCGTTCCATAGGGTTTTCTTGGCTATAATCTTTTTGTGGAAGCAGATCACTAGGGGTCATGGGGGGGAGGGGTTCAAATCTCCAATGTTTGGACTACCAACCAAGCAACTGCTTGGACTACCCGTTAAGAAATAGAAGGAATCCGTACTCATTTTAAAATAAGGCATAAGACTTCAAAGGGAATAACTAGAAGAGATAAGCAAAAAGTGGTACATACATATGATAGAACATTATTTGGTTACGGAAAGGAATGAAGTCCTGCTACATGCTGTGACATAGATGAATCTTGAAAACATTGTTCTGAGTGAAATAAGTCAGCCATAAAAGATGGATAGAAACCCTGATGGCATAGTGGATTAAGTGCCTTGTCTGCTAACCAAAAGGTCAGCAGTTCAAATTCGACAGGTGCTCCTTGGAAACTCTATGGGGTAGTCCTACCCAGTCCTCTAGCGTCACTATTAGTCAGACCCAACTTGATGGCAGTGGGTTTTGGTGGGTTAAAAGATGTATTGTATGAAATATTTAGAATAGGCAAATGCATAGAAACAGAAAGTAGATTAAAGGTTACCAGGGGTGGAGGAAGGAGGAATGGGAAGTTTTTGCTTCATGGGTACTGAGTTTCTATTAGAATAATGAAAAAAATTCTGAAACAGAGATTGGTAATGGTTTCAATTAATGTCACTGATTCGTACACTTAAAATGGTTAAAATGGTAAATTTATGCTGCACATTTAATTTTTTAAATAATAAAAGGATGTCTTAGTCATCTAGTGCTGCTATAACAGAAACACTACAAGTGGATGGCTTTGACAAAGAGAAATTTATTCTCTCACAGTCTAGTAGGCTGCAAGTCCAAAGTCAAGGCATCATCTCTAGGGGAATGCTTCCTTTCTCTGTTGGCTCTGGAAGAAGATGCTTTCATCAATCTTCCCCTTGGTCAAGAGGCTTCTCAGCACAGGGACCTGGAGTCCAAAGAATGTACTCTGCTCCTGGTGCTGCTTTCTAGGTGATATGAGGTCCCATTGTCCTTCTCCTTTTCTCTTTTATATCTCAAAAGAGATTGACTTAAGACACTATCTAATCTTATAGATCCCATCCATATAAGTGCCACTAATCAATCTCAACACATCATAGTGATAGAATTTACAACATATAAGGGAATCTCATCAGATGACAAAGTAGTAGACAATCATACAATACTGGAAATCATGACCTAACCAAGTTGACACACATTTTGGGGAAACCAGTTCAGTCCATGACAAAGAGCAACTCTGGAATATAAAATACAGATCTGTCTATTTTGATGCTACACTGATATGACATTGAAAAGAGTGCCTGACACATGATGGATCTCTCAAAATCTTTGAATACCTCCAGGCTTGACCTTTTGACCTACAGTCAGTCATTTCAACTCTCTACCTTTAGGGAAAATGTTTAACAAGTGCCAGAGCATGTGTTTTCTCATTTAATCCTAACAGCCCAGTGGTGTTGCATTGTAGACATCTTCATGATGGGGTTCTACAGAGCACCCGAACTCCCTCTCCATATTTAAAAATATTCCTATCATGTGAATCTTGGTGAGACAGGGCCTCACTCTCAATATAGAAGCTTAAAAGTACAAATAAGTGTTTGACCTGCCCCCTAGACATGAGGCCTAGACACACCAACCTGAGGAGCAGATGACACACAGATGTAGGGTCAGACTGGAAGTCACCCTGTTGGGACCTGCAGTGGCATCCAGTGGCCATGAGGCCTCAACCAAGCCTTCTCTTAGCTGTGTTCTGGCTTCCCACCTTGCTTCCTTCCTGCCTGTGTCCTGAGCTTGCTCTCTCCAACCTCCCTGCCAGCTCTCCAAGCTACCAGGCGTCTTTTTGGTAGAGTTACCCTCTGTTTAAGTTGCCAGAGATGTTTCCTGTTGGCTATGACCAATAACCTCACAAAGCAGTTATTATTATCTTTACTTTCTAGACAAAGAAACTGAGACTCTGTGGCATTTGCTACTTGCTGTCTATGTGTCAAGCTTTACACAGGTCTTGGTTTAGTGAGAGTAGACACAAAAATAGACCACTGCAATGTAAGGTGATAGAGAACCATACAGGTAGTTGTGGAAGGTGGAGTGTGTGGGGCTGGCAAAGCAGGCTTCTTAGAGAAGTGGCACAAGCTGAGACTTGGAAGAGAAAGAGGAGGAAGAATTTTCTAGGTGTGGTGTGTTGGGGGTACGACATGTCATTCTGGAGGCTGGAGAGAAAGCTGTGGGCAGTCTACGACCAGATATGATGCCGGAAAACAAGGTGGGGGCCAGTTGCTGAAGGGCCTTGAGTGTCTTATTAACATGTTTGGATTTGTAAACAGGCTTCCTACTTGTAAGTAACAGAAATAGAGTTTGGCTAATTTAAGCAGAAAAGGAATTTACTTGAAGAATATCCAGTAATTCACAGAATTTAGGGGGAAAAAAAAGTCCATGAATTAAGCTTGGAAAAAAACAGGAACTAGGAAGTGCCAAGAGTCTGGGTAGTAAGAACCGGTGATTTGTCAAAGTGCTGCTGCTGAAGTAAATGAGCGATGGTTTTTCATTCTTGAACTAGTATATAAGATTCACAACCCTTGGAGAAAGAGACCAATTGGTCTAGCTCCTTTGGAAGGTCAGGAAGTCTTATTTATGATCCCATTAGATCTACATACTACACAGAAGGGGTAGAGCCCAAAGAAACATGGAAGGAAATGCTATTTGCAAAAGACAGAGAAATGAATAGTGTGCAACAAATATCCTATAGATTTTATCACAAAAGCCACTTAGAGCAAGGCAATGACAAATGTTTGACTGTTAGGAAGACGGTATGAAATGAAGAGTGATGGAAAGTAAGACTGTGGGCAGGAGGCCAGGAGAAGACCACTTAAATAACCCAGGATACTGGAGATGAGTCCATGAGCTACGACAATGAAGATGGTAGTAGGGATGAATGCAGGAACTATTTGGAAAGTTGAATCTTCAGAATTTGGAGAATGATTTGATGTCGTAAGTGAAAGAGAGAAAGAGATGCTGGGGAAATTTCTGATTTCTGGCTTGAGTGGCTGGAGATCATAAAACCGAGCTAGAGGTATGAGAAGGGGCAAAATGGGAGAGATGACACTAGGTAGAATTTTGGACACACTGAATTTGAAGAGCCTATAAACTTTTCAGTTGCACACACAGTTCAGAGGTCAAAGGAGATGCTAGTGAGAATCATATTTTCTATAATCTCTGTTCCTTATATGGGATAACTGAAGTTTTGGATATACAGGAGACTAGGTAGAATGAGAAACAGAAATGGCTGACAAGGATGTACTGAGGAAATATTAATGTTTAAGTGTCAGGCAGAATAGGAGTCTACAAAGTAGGCAGAGAGCTGGAAGGAATCAGGAGATGCTTGTATTATAAGAAGTAATTGAGAAAATAGCTTTAAGGAGGGCATGGTCAACACTGTTAAAGGCTTCAGAGAAGTCACATGAGATCAACACTGAAAAAGTATACATTGGAGTATATATTAAAATCACTGGAATCACCTGTCACAGCTGTGAAGTCCTGAGGACAGAGCCAATGTGCGAAAGTCTTCTCCTGAGACAAAGATGGACTGCAAAGGAAAGCAGACCTGGCAATAGCTGGAAAGGAGCCCAGGGTCAAGAAAACAGGGAATAAGGGTGTGCAGAGGACAATTATTGTGTCTTCACTTTAATCCAAAGGAACATCCAAATGTTGACCTGGAGTTCCAAAGGGAAAAAATATTTTCTTATGCCAAAACATGATAAAACATGAATCATGATGGCACTGGGTGAAATCATCTATGTAAATAGTGGAATATATCTGTTTGTTGTCAAACAGTGTAAATAGTCCAGCTTTTTTCAGTCAAAACAGGAAATATGAGGTCTCACAACTAAACTGGTGAGCTTACTTGTTCTAAATGCTATATGCCTCATCGCTGGAATGGCCATTGTACCTGGTGGGAACGTGGCAAGTTTGTGAACTTCATCGTATAGTTGTCTGTTACGGCCAGTAAACAAACAACTGTATTGGAACACCCTTCCTACTCACCTGATCTGGCCCCCATTGACTTTTTTTTTTTTTAACCCAAAGATAAAGGAAACATTGAAAGGAGGACATTTTGGTGATACTCAGGACGTCAAGGGTAATACAATGACAGCTCTGATGGCCATTCCAGAAAATGAGTTCCAAAATTGCCTCAAAGGGTGGAACAGGTGCTGGCGACAGTGCAGGGCTTCCAAGGGGAGTACTTTGAATGTAACGGTAGTGACATTCAGCAACAAGGTATGTAGGTCTTTTTCTAGGATGAGTTCGTGAACCTAACTGGCAGTCGTCACAAAAACGAAAACAATAACGGTTATTATTGTGGAGCAATCTGTCACAATCAATTCAGACTTACCTTTATTGCTTGCTTCAATTCAATTTTCAGAGTCCATGTCTCCAGCTATTATTGTTGTTCTATTTGCTTCTCATAATTCTTCCAGTCATTGTTTTATCTACACCATCCAATATAGTAGCCAGTAGCTAATGTGGCTATTTAAATTAAAAGTAAAAATTCAATTCCTCAGCTGCATTTGCTGTATTTCAAAGGTTCAATAGCTACTTGCCGCTAGAAGCTATTGTATTGGACAGCACAGATATAGAAGATATTCATCACTGAAGAAAGTTCTATTAGATTGTCTTACTTTGTGTATTTCAAGGCTGTATTGTTAGATACATATATGTTCATGTATGTTATGTCTTCTTAATCTATGTTCTTTTTATCAATTCATAACAAATGTTCTTTGTCCTTTATGATATTTGTTGCCTTAAAATCTCCTTGTCAGAATTTAAATTTGTAACCCAGACTTTATTAGATTTACACTTCCCTAAAATATCTTTGTCCATCTCTCTTTTTTCTATCACACCTAAAATTTACACACTGTCTAATAAAATATTTTCGTTTCCTTGCTAATCAAGGTGATAAGAGAATTACAGAAAACAAAAATATATTTGACATACAAATGAGCCCTTCAGCTTTGTTCAAAAGTTCACAGAAAATTCAGGTTGATTGATTTGATTCAGCCTTATTGTCACTCAGTATTCTCTTTTCTGATCTTATTGACTTTCACTGAATTTCTCCCTGGAGAGTCCAAATTGTTTATTCTCTTCAGTGGTATTACTCCCTGTGGTAGGCTGAAAAGGTCTTCTAAAAGGCTAATAGCCAGCCAAGCCAAGTGAAAACTAAATCAAAGAAAAATTTGAAATAATTATTAATGTCAAGAAACAAAAATGTTTAACAACAATACAGTATATCACTCTTATGTCGGTATTTATTTAGTCATAACAGCATAAACATTGCCTATTGATTTGACAAAAAATGGTGATATAACTATTTTGAAAAAATGAGAAGAGGGTAAATGTGTGTGGCCTGCCTGTAGTCTTCATATTTCATGGGAGTAATTCAGTAGATATATTCCAAATAGGAAAACAAGTATCAGTATCAGCGTGCTATTTAACAATGCAGAGACAACTGTCAGAAGAAAGAATTATGGCATTGGTGAAGAATACTGAACCTACCATGGTCTACCAGAAGAATGAACAAGTCTGTCTCGGCAGAAGCTCAGCCAGAATGCTCTTTGGAAGGGAGTATGGCAAGCCTTTGTCTCAGACTTGGATGTGTTATCAGGAGGGAACACTCTCTGGAGGACATCATGCTTGGTAGAGTATCCGCAAAAAAAAGGAAGACCCTCAGCTAGATGGATTGACAGAGTGACTAGAACAATAAGCTCTAAGAGCATGGCACAGGGCCGGGCAGTGTTTCGTTCCGAGTACATAGGGTTGCTGTGAGTTAGAAAAACTCACTACCAGATGAAAGAGTTAAATGAGTTGGAGTGATTACTTTTGGGTAGTAGTTACTGGGAATGGAGATGATTGCATATGGTCCACTGTTTTCTTCTTAGAAGCCTTGTCATGCTATTTAATTTTAAAACATTGTTCTTTTTTTTTTTAGATAAAAATTAAAATTGAACAAAATGCAACAGGAGAGACAGACAGTTGGGGAGGCATACACAGGGGCTTCAACTGCACTAATAATGCTTTATTTCTTAGGTGATAGATAAACAGGTGTTTGGTATATCATTGATTCATATCTTGGATATCCCAAATACTTTATAATTATTTTAAACAGCAATATCAAAGCAATGTTATGCAGAGAGAAGAACAGAAGATCTCAGGTTGAGGAGCCCAGAAGAAGGTGAGACAGAGCATGAGTGCAGAAATTAGCCTTGGAAAGCAGGAAGAATAGTATCAAAGGCAGATGAGTTAGAAAAGATGGGAATTTGAATTATAGATGGGAGCAGTTGAGAAATCACATATGCCTCTTCAGGAAGTAGAGCTGGAGTTCTGGCCTTGGTGGCTTAAACAACGGTTACATATTTTCTCACAGTGCTGGAAGTCAGAAGTCTGGGACCAAGGTGTCGGCAGGGCCGTGTTCCCTCTGGAAGCTCTGGGGGAAGATTCCATCCCTTGACTCCTTTAGCTTCTGGTGGCTGCCTACAACCCTCAGACTTCCCAAGCTTGCAGCTGCGTCACTCCTGTCTCTGTCTTCCCATCACTCTTCTTCTCTGTGTGTGGTACATAATCTCTCTCTGCCTTTATCTTATAAAGACACTTGTGGCAGTGTTGAGCTCCCACTTGGATACTCCAGGATTATCTCCTCATCTGAAAATCCTTAACTGAATTCATCTGCAAATTCTCTTTTTCCAGACAAGGTAATATTCGCAGGTTCTAGCTGGGTGGTGAAATTGGTTTGTGTTGGACTGCTAAACTAACGCTGGCCATTCTGACCCACCTAGAGGTACTGCGGAAGAAAACATTCAATGATCTGCTTCCTTTAAACTTACAGGCAAGAACCCTAATGGAGCAGTTCTACTTTGTAACACGTGAGGTCACCATGAGTCAGAATCAACTCAGTGGCAACCAATAACAATCACAACAGTTATTAATCTTCTCTGGGTGGACATCAGGGCTGCAGAGGCTCTCCAAGATGCATCTTGCCTGAGACCAGATCAGAGAGGTAAACTCACTCGCCTGGGGTCAAAGAGTGTTTTTGTTTGTTTGTTTTTAGTGGGCAGAAACAGGCAAGAAATCTAGATTTTTTTCAATTCATTATCCTGCCCATGAACCTAAGGGTAAAGAGAGGACGAGTCCAAGTTCTAAAAATTTGCTATGAGGAAGTATTTCTTAATATTGGGTCCCTAGTAACGCACAGGAATCCCTGGTGGCATAGTGCTTAAGTGTTCTGCTAATCGAAAGGTCAATAGTTCAAATCCACCACTCTGTGGGGTAGTTCTACTCTGGAGTATAGGGTGACTATGAGTAGGAATTGACTCAGGGGCAGTGGGTTTAGTTTTAGTGACACACCCAGAACTCATCTGTCACTTTGTCATACTGTGGTGGTTTGTGTGTTGCCATGATGCTGAAAGCTATGCCACTGGCGTTCCAAATACCAGCAGAGTTGCTTGTGGTGGACTGATTTGAGCAGAGCTTCCAGAGTAGGACTAGGAAGAAAGGCCTGGCGATCTATTTCCAAAAACTAGTCAGTGAAAACCCTATGGAATATGGCCTGATACAGTGCTAGAAGATGAGCCCCTAGCTTGGAAGGCACTCAAAACACACAGTGGCTGCAGCGATGGACTGAGACACAGGGAGGACTGTGAAGATGGTGCAGTAATGGGTGCTGCTTTGTTCTGCTGTACCAGTGATCGTCATGAATGCAACCGACCAGGAGGCACACGCTGCTGAGCTGGACTGTTTCTTCCAGTCACAGCCTAGAGGGCAGGTACAACTGGGCAGGGATAAAAGGTGCTGTCTTAGTGGAAGACACGGAAACAACCGGACCTAGGGCAATCTCCCTCCCTCACAAGCATCCAGTCGCTGTCCCCTCTCTCTGGCCAGAGCAAGTCCTTGTCCTAACACTAACCCTCCAAAAAACCAAACCAAACCTGTCGCTGTGGAGTCGATTTTAACTCATAGTGACCCTATAGGACAGAGTAGAACCGCCCCATAGGGTTTCCAAGAAGCGCCTGGTGGATTCAGACTGCCAACCTTTTCGGTTACCGGCTGTAGTACTTAACCACTACATTCCCGGATAATCCTGTTGTGTTGTTGTTAGGTGTCATTGAGTTGGTTTCGACTCCTAGCGACCCTGGAGGTCAGAGTAGAACTGCCCCCTAGCGTTTCTAAGGAGCACCTGGAGGATTTGAACTGCCGACCTTTTGGTTAGCTGACCTCGCATTTAACCACTATACCACCAAGGTTTCCAGGGGTAACCCTGGGAAGCGCTAATTATTATTCTCAGTCTGCAGATCAGGAACCAGAGATCCAGGAGGTTGTCGCTTGGGATGCCTCAGCCAGGAAGCAGTGCAGCCGGTGGCTGAACTCCAACCTGCTGCCTGCGAGACCCAGCCGTGTCCCTGGGACGCCCCAAGTCCCAACCCTCCCCTGGGATTCCTTAGAGGAGCGCGGGAGTTTTTGTCACCGCCTACCAGCCTGCTCACATCCCTTAGAAGAAAGAGGCTTGATTAAACAGAGAGAGTTTTGATTTTAAGTCTGCCCTTACTTTCTCTCCTTAGACGCCAAGAAACCCCAAGCCAGTTAGTCCCTTAAGAAGTTACCAGCGCAGCAGCCAGGCCCAAATCCCGGGCGCCAGCTGCTCTGCCAGAGGTTGGGTTCTGGGCGGGAGTCAGTCTGACAGAGTGGCTCCAGCGCCCCCTGGAGGACACGGCTGGGGCTGAACTGGGACCGGTTGGCACAGTGGAGTCTGTCCCCTCTGTCCTAGCCCTAAATGTGACGAAATGTCCCCGGGAGAATGAGGCGCCAAGGTCTCCCCGCCCTGAGCGAGGGGACCAGCTGGGTGTCATACGCACAAGGTCCCGCCGGTATTCCCGGGAAGCAGGCCAGTAGGGTTCTGTACGGAATACACACCGCGCCTCTCCAAATCGGGTGCTAGGGCCGGGCCAGAGTTTGCCTTTCCCTCCACGTCTCCTTAAAGCTACTAAAAACCCTCTCTTCCCCCATCAGGAAAAGCATACGTTCTTTCCATATAGAGGAAAAATTGTTCCGTGGGTGAGTAAGCCTCTTGGCAGCGGGGCTGGCCCCGGCCCGCAGCGCGCCGGGGAGGAACCACTCTTGGAAGTGGGACTGGGCCGGCGGCAGTAATTTGGAGACGATGGGCCCCCACGATGGTGTCGGGGTGGAGGGAGGGTGGACGGGGGAGTGGGGTGTGTGTGGCAAGAGAGCTGATCTGGGAAGGAGCGTGAAGACAGCAGACCAGGGAAAGGGGAGCAAGGGGGCTCTTCTCCCTTAATAGAGCCACATCCCGGCTGGGCTGGGATGGAGGAAGGAGGAAAGCAGGCCGGGGGATCTGGGGCGGGGAGACTTTTCCAGTCTTCACACTCTGCTGCCCTGAAGTCTGGGTCCGCAGCACAGGGGCCTGACTCAGAGGTGACTCAGTTATGCCCAGGAGGCAGGACTGTTTTCCAGCCTTCCGTACGTTCTCCTTGGTGCCTGCCAGGGTTAGATGGCAGGAAGTGACTCCTGTCCCTGGTGTCTCACTTCATCTTCCGGTGCCACGTGAGTGGGCATGTCTTCCTGCCAGCCCTGGGTAGGAGGACACAGCTCTTCCCCTTGGATCAGCTGGTCCTAGACTTGCTTTCCACTTTCTATTTGATGTAACAAGGTCTGTTGAGGGCCCGCTGAGTGTGTAGGTTGCGGAGGCAGAGACAGGAGAGTCAGAAAAGCCAGGGCGTTGGGACGGGTGGGTCAGGTGGTGGGGGGGCAGATGAGAAACGAGGTGAGATCTCACAGAAAGGGGAAAATGCTGAATAAATTAGGGAGAGTTTCTGAGTGGTGCAAATATTTAATATGCTTGCTGCCTACTGAAACTTGGGTGCTTCAAGTTCACCCAAAGTTGCCTCAGAAAAGAGGCTTGATAACCTACTTCTGAAAAATCAGCCATTGAAAGCCCTGTGCTGGGACTTTTAGATTCAGGTGACCTTCCCTGGTACACACTTCACATGTTTCGTCACAGTTGGTTGTTGGAGGAGTTAAGTGTGCCTTGTGTGGCTCCACCAGGAGAGGATGCTTGGAAGCTGGTGGGTTTCCTCTGGCCTTTGCCTCAGGCACCTTCTCCGTAACTGATTTTGCCGTGTATCCTTTTACTCAGATCTGTGAATACTGAATAGTATGAGTAGAAAAACCAGATAAAAGAAGAAAAAAAACCCTTCGGCGCACGGTTCTGACATGTGTGGGTTACCATAAGTTGGAATCGATTCCATGGCAACTGTCTCTATATATATGTATGTATGTATATTATTATAACTTATTTTGGTTAACATGGAAAATCAAATACTCAGAGGGAGAGGGAGAGATGAAAACCAGCCCCAGGTATATGGCAGGTCACTACATGTGAGCGCAACTGGATTGATCCCTGGTGGATGTTGCAGAAGGACTAGCCCTGCTGTGTATGGACAAGGACTCTCCAGCCCTCTGAAGAGTGCCTTCAAAGCAGCGAACTCTCTGTCATCTGGCACATCAGACCCAATAGTGG
Organism: Heterohyrax brucei; assembly: GCA_028571685.1. Taxonomy (NCBI): domain Eukaryota; kingdom Metazoa; phylum Chordata; class Mammalia; order Hyracoidea; family Procaviidae; genus Heterohyrax; species Heterohyrax brucei. The sequence goes on along the minus strand of CM053148.1, from coordinate 42,440,688 downwards.
ATGGCCCCTGGTTGAAAGGAGTCAGGCGTCAGATGACAGTGGGACTATAGCTGAGTATCAAACTAGTGGCCCATAGGCTAGACACCACCCTGATGACATCTATCTACTGGCCAGCATTTCTGCATGGCTGCCATCAACTGGCTTGAGTGACCCTTGTCCATTTCAGATGGGCATATATTTCTGGATCCCTAGGACATGGCAGAAAGATTCATCCTTATTTTATCAGGCTGGTCTCTTAGGGATTGAAGTGTGTGACCTTGGAGCAGGGCCCTATATTCCCTGACCACATTCCCCTCTTCTTCTAGAGGTTCACTCTGGAGGCCCACCTGGGGCAGGAGGAGGTGGTACCTTGTAAGATGCAAGCTCTTCCCCTGTGCTCACGTGAGACCAGCTGGCATGGGCTGCCTGGTCCTTACTTGGGACTGTAAAAGCCGGGATGCTGGACAGAGCTCTCACCTGCCTGGGAAACACTTCCCTCTCCCACGTCACCCCACTCCAGGGGTGTATTATCCAAGAAGCAAGGTAAGCACAGGTTACTTGTGCTTACTTCTCATCTACAGTGAACCACTTCCCACGAGCTTCAGCACACATCCGAGTGACAGCCAGGACAGGAGTAGTGTGCATTGAAGAGATGGGAAAAAGTGAGCAAGGTAGCTGCAGTCCTTCCCTCTACAATCACCCCTACTCCTCTAACGGGGTCCGGGAGCAAGGCTACGAAAGCATGCCACCTGGAGCAGGTATGATGGGGTGGGATTGGGGGCCGACTAACCTGGGGAAGCAAAGTGGGGGAGCTAAAGGGCTTGGGAAGGAGGGACTGGAAGGCACAGTAGTGCTAGGAACCCCCCCACTCCCCCCTGGGGGCCTGGGGTGGTATCCCACTTGCACTTTTCAGAACCAGGGGTAGAAGACCAGGAGGGGGTGGCGTGTAGGAGGCAATGAGATTCCAAGTGGTTCCATTTCCCTGTTCCCATTTGCTTCTACAATGGCTTGAGTTGGGACTAATGCCATCTTACAGATGAGCAGACGGAGGGAGATGATCCTGGCCACCCTGGTACAGCCCAGCTCCTGGGAACCTACTGAGGAGTCCCACAGTGGAGCAAATGGTTCACGTACTCGGCTGCTAACAGAAAGGTTGGCGGTTCAAGCCCACCCAGAAGAAAGGTGTGGCGATCTACTTTTGAAAAGTTAGCCATGACAAAGCTTATGGAGCACAGTTTTACTCTGGCATGCACGGTGGGTGTCCCTGTGAGTTGGAGTTTGCTCGATGACAACTGTTTTTTTTTGTTGTTGTTGTTTGCTTTCTGCCTGCTGCCCACCTCCTAACCACCAGATTGCTGTGAGCAAGGGTGCTGGGGGTGATAGTTTGGATTTGCATTTGGTTTCCTCGTCTGCAGGGTGGGAAAATAACAACCCCCATACAGGGTTTCTGGGAGGACTGTCTTAAGATTTCACGAGTGAAGCACCAAGCCCAGCCATACAGTCATCACTCGACAGATGCCACCCTCCCTTCCTTGGTCTTCAGAACGATGCCTGAAGAAACCCAGCACCTGCAAGCATCAGTCTGATTGCGCTGGGGGCCCGGCTGGGTCAGGAGTATTGACTCAAGCAGCTCTTTATTTTCTATGATCCGCAGTGGTGGGTGCCCTTCTCCAGTCTGTACCACACACCCAGTGCTGGGTATGAGATCCCCGCCCTCTGCTCAGCCCTGCACCGTGGGAGGCCCCTTTGATGCGTGGGGACACCGAGCTCACGGAGGTGAGACTCTCCTACCATCATTCAAGCAAGCGTGGAGCCCATCTGCCTGCCTCTAAAGCGTGTGCCCTTTCTAGGCCCTCAGTGTCTCTGCGTTTTACGCCGACTGCGTTTTTTTACTCAACTGAAAAACTGGTTGCATGGGAGACTAAGGGAGCGCCTCCACTGCCTCCGCCCCCACCCCCACCCCCACCTCTGGCACACCCGTCCGTGTTGGGGGCGGAGCAAATGGCGCAAGCTGTTTTCTGGGGTTCTGACTCGCTCTGGCTTCAGCTTACCTTCAGTTGTCTGGAAGGCGGTCCCGGAGACCCAGCAATGGGGAGTGGAAGGGTTGAGGTGAAGAGCAGATAGGGCGGGACACCTCTTCAGGTGAGGGTCCTGCAAGCTGCCCTGCCTGCGTTTTTGATGACAGCCCGCCTCATAACATCCGGAAGTGTCTCGTAGGCTCTGGTGACAGTAAGGCGGACCGATGGCGCAAGGGCACCACCTGTTGGCCAGTCACAACCAGACGAAACAAAAACCCACTGCCACCGAGTCGGGTCCGACTCGTAGCGACCCTGTAGGTCGGAATAGAACTGTTGCATAGAGTTTCCAAGAGCGCCTGGCGGATCTGAACTGCCAACCTCTTGGTTAGTAGTCGTAGCACTTAACAACTGTGCCACCAGGGTTTCCGTCAGACGTGGGAGGTCCATAAAAATCACCAAACAGCAGAGGACTGATTGACGACCCCGGAACTCTGCAGACAGGTGGGAGAGCAAGGCCCCCTTCCCTGCCCTGCCCTCGGGATGTGGAGGAGAGCCCACTGGGTTCCCAGAGGTCTGTGGCGCAATTATAAAACACAGTCTTGTGTGAAAAGTGGAGGACCACGCTAGTGCAAACTGTTACCATGCTCATACGCTAACCAAAAAGTTGAAAGTTTGAGTCCACCCAGAGGTGCCCTTGAAAGAAACACCTAGGGACCTTTCCAAAACATCAGCCATTAAAAACTCGATGGTGCACAGCTCTGCTGTGACACCCACAGCATCAACATGAGTTGGAATCGACTCCACAGCAACTGGTTTTACTGGCTTGGGGTCAGGCAAACTTAGACTTAAATCCTTGGATTCTCAAGCTTCCCTCAACTGTGCAGTGGAGTTATTTAAGGTATATCTTTGGTGGTTGGGGGTGGTCTCTGTACAAGCAGGCAGCCCAGGGAGAGAGCAAAGAAGCTGGAACCCTGACAGGAGTCCACCCCTGGGGCGCTGAGTCCCATAAGCCAATTGCAGTCAACTATGGTTGCACGTTGCAATCACCTGAGGTTTAGGCAGGGGTTCTCAAAGTGCGGTCTGCGGACCATCAGCATCAGTATCAATCGGAAAAGTTGGTACAACTGCAGATTTTTTGGCTCCACCCTAGACTTGCTGAATTGGCACCCAAAGTGGGACTCAGCACTGTAAGGATCACGCAAGTACTTCTGATGCACCCTCAAGTGTGAGACGCTGGACTTGGATATTTCCCTGAACAGAGCTTCAAGTGATTCCAGTGTCCTAGGCGTCAGAATCACCTGTGCAAGTTAAAATAGTAACAGATGTCCAGACTCCAGTCCTGAGATTCCAGGTAAGTAAGTACGAAGTGAGGCGTAGGCACAATTAAAACAACCATTGATTTCCATGAGCAAGACTATTCTGGTGCAGACTCTTCTTCTCACACTCCATGCCCTACCCACAGAGGACTGGGCCTTTAGATGCACAGGTGCTCTAGGCAATAAAAACTAGTTATTACCATTTGGTGAGTGCTGAAGCTGTGATGGAGTCCCTGGGTGGTACAAATGGTTAATATGCTTGGCTATTAACTGAAAAGTTGGTGGTTCAAGACCACTGAGAGGTGCCTTGGAAAAAAGCCCTGGCCACTGAAGACCCTGTGGTGCACAGTTCGTCTGACACACATGGGGCTGCCATGAGTTGGAACTGACTTGACTGCTACTGGTAACAATTTACCGCAGGCATGGTGTTTGGGGCTTTGTGTGCAATGTGTCACAATAATCCTATGAGTTGTTACAATCTTCACTTTACGGATGGAGAAACTGAGGCACAGAGACATTAAGTAACTCACTCTAGGTGACAGTGACACAGCTAGGGAATGGATGAACCAGGATTCCAACCTAGTTCTACTTACCTTTGCCTCCTCATTTTACAAAGAAAAGTGACTTGCTCAAGTCACCAGGGTGGCACCCATCACACTTTCTGTACCTTTGATTGGAAGCTCATAAGTTTCATGGTACCAATCATAAGACGGAACTTCAAGGCAGGAAACAGTGTCCCCCTCTGGGCATAAATGCAGCAACAACAACAAAAAAAAAAAACAGGCAGAGGGAGGGGTTATTAATCAAGTTATATGCCACCTAGATTCCAGTGGCTTCTTGGACCACAGGATTCACAGTATTGAGGAAGCGTACTTCCCCACCTCCTCGGCACGAGCTTTTGTTCCCCTCTCCACATCATGCAGACTGTGTCCCCTCCATCATTAACCTGGCACAGAGAGAAGAAAGCAAAAGACAAGCAGAAGATCCAGAGACTGAGTAGAGAAAATATATAGCCATTTTACTATGAAATTGCATTTTTGAGAGCGTGAGAGTAGCTTCCCTGAACAGATGAAGGCCTCTAGTCCCTGTGGAAGGGGCTGGATTGAGCTTCAGTTCGAGATACCCAGGCTGGGTTGCCCTCTGCGTCCCCGGATTCGCAGGGAGATGTGGTAGAGCTCCATTGCTGCCTTCGCATCTTCCACTGAGCTGTGTCCTAACTGGTTGTTCTGCAGACACAGGTAGAGAGCAGGGACTTGAGGTGTGGCTGAATCTAGAGGCCCACTGGGGGCAGCCCAGGTCTGGCTGCATTCTCTGAGCAGTCCTCTGTCAAGAGGCCTTTTTCTCCTCACAAGGTCTCCTTTTCCAGACACTCTAGATTGGGCTCTGGGGACACCTGATCGGATTTTCCTTGTTGCCCTTACTACTCAGTATTAGTAAGAAGGTAGACGTGCCGAAGGTGCTGTGGTGGCACAGCGGTTAAGCTCTTGGCTGCTCACCCAAAGGTCAACAGTTTGAACCCACTAGTTTGCTCCATGGGAGAAAGACATGGAGGTCTGCTTCCATAAAGATTACAACCTTGGAAACCCTATGGGGCAGTTCTGTCCTGCCCTGTTGGGTCACTATGTGTTGGAATCAACTCAATGGCAGTGGATTTGGTTTGGGAAGACAGAGTTGTGGCCCTGGCTAGAATGTGGGCACTGAGCTGAGTGCTTTACATGTGGGATTTCCATGAATCCTCCCCGTTATAGCCTTGTTGCTACAGATGAGGAAACTGAGGTCCAGAGAGGCTACTCACTGTCGTGCACTCTGCTGTACGGGGTTGGACACTAACGACTGAATCAGAAGGAACTGCCAGACACGGGAGCTGGCGCGTGAGCTTCCTTCTCTGGTCACCAACAAGACAGAGAGGAAGGTGTGAGAGGGTTGGAAAGAAAGAGTCCAGAATTTAGACTCAGACCTAAGTTCAAATCCTAGCTCCCTTCTTACAAGCTCTGTAAATATGGATGAACTCTCCTTTCATCTCTGGACCTCATTTTCCCCTTCTGTAAAATGGGCCTGATCAGGCCTGCCTTACAGGACTGACCAATAGCATATCTAGTTTGTCCTGTCAAGGGTTTCTTGACTGTAGGAAGGATTTTGTCTTCCTTGTGTGGTGTAGTCTGTGGCACGGGCAGCTTAGAGATGGAGCCTGCAAGGCCACCATCATACTGTCTCTGAAGGGAGACAGGCCCCAAACGTAACATCACCTCACATTAGCTCCCGGGTCGCATGAAGTGTGTTCTGGCTGCAGCCATTAGCAGCACCAACTTCCACATGCAAAGCACTGAGCAGGCCTCTAGGGCATCAATGCAGGCAGAAGCCATGGGGCTGGGGCTGGGAACCCCGGCAGCCAGGCTTAATGGGCCCAGGGGGAAAGATGAAACCTCAGAGGGAGCCCAGGCCCAGAAGGGACCCCGGCTTAGGCTAAAAAGCCTCCAGACTGACAGTCACGGAGTGACAAGTGCTCCAAGGAAAGCTCAGACTGGTCCTTATATGCCACAGGCTGAGAGGCCCAGGCACAGACCCATTCCCTGCTCTCTACAGCCACTCTTCACAGGTGGCCCCAGCCAGGGCAACCTCCAAGCTCTGGGCGCGCTCCCCCTCTCTCTGGAGGGTACTCTCCCACTGTCTTGACTAAGCTTTCTTCTTCCAGCTCAGTTTAGATCCTGCCTGCTCTCCTGTGACCCTGTCGTTCGTCCCTGTCATTCATCCTGCCATCGGACACTCCCAACAGTAAGTAGTGACAGTCTGGTTATGGGCCACCTTCTCATTCAACCAAGGACAGAAAGGGCTGGGTCTCGCCTACCCCTGTGTCCCCAGGATATGTCCCCTTAGTTGGCACAGGATTGTTGTCAGTTGCCATCGAGCTGATTTCAATGCCTAACAACCCCATGTGTGTAGGATAGAACTGCTCCAAAAGGCTTTCTCAGCTGCTCCAAAGAGCTTTGGAAGCAGACTGCCAGGCCTGGCTTCTGAGGCACCTCTGGGCAAGTTTGACGCATCTACATTTCAGCTAGTCAGCCAGCACCTAACAATTTGTGCCACCCACGACTCATGGATAACCAAACCAAACCCATAGCCAAGCCAAGTCAAGTGCCGTCAAGCCCATAGTGGTCAACATAATTTTGACTGTGACTCTACAGGGTGGTGCTCAATAACCAGGTGTTGGCCACAAGGGTCCCCATCAGAAAAGGCATCCTTTGGTGTCTGCCTCTGCCCTGTCTCCCACAGCGAGACCAGCCCACTGTGTTCCTTTTCTTGAGGGCTTTGAGAGCCTGCTCTCAAATATCCTAGCTTCCTGGGCTCTCTGGTTCGATAAATCTACAGTGTATAATTTACACCATTCTCTAGAGTTCCCCTGTGGCGTAAGGCTCCCACTGGGTGGTAAGTTATCCACCGGGTAGTCTCTGAGTGGCACAAATGGTCAGGTGCTTAGCTACTGACCCAAAGGCTGGCTGTTCCAATCCACTCAGAGGCTCTCAGAAGAAAGGCCTGGGAATTTACTCCTGAAAGAGACAAACCAAAAAAACCAAACCACTTGCCGTGGAGTCAGTTCCAAGTCATGGTGGTCCCATGTGTATCAGAGCAGGACTGCTCAACAAGGGTTTTCAATGGTTGTGGCACAGGCCCACTCTGTCACATGGGGGTCACCATGAGTCCAACTCAACTCGATGGCGACTCAAACCAGTTTGTCTGTTTGTTTTCTTAACCCAGTGGGTAGCTGATTTCACTAAAAAAAACCAAAAATCCTTTACTGTGGACTTTTCCCTCCTTGTCTCTCACACCCATTCTCCTGGGATTACCTCTCATATTTTATCCACTCGGAGACATATCTTGGGGCCTACTTCTGGGTGAACCGAAACAAAGTTAACTGTCTCTCTCACAAGTACTCAGCCTTTCAGGAGAATGGGGAAGACAGTGAGTACCTTTTGGGGGTCAAATCATTTGTCCTGGGGCCACTGTACTGCTGAGGAATGTCCTGCCCTGTGCCCTGTGGCACTCCTGGCCAAGGCGGCTCCAGGTAGCCCAGCCTGGAGGGGGTGGCGTGGGGTGGCTTAGATACACACCTGAATGAGCTTCTTGAGGAGGCGCTCGCTCAGCACCCGGAGGGAGACCCGCCTGCAGTGGCCCAGGTTGGCCTGGTACCTCAGCAGCATGTCGGTGGAAGTGTCGTAGATGTTGTATCTGCTCATGTCCTCTTTCAGTGCCTTGAAGTCATGCTTCAGGTCATGGCCCACCACCAGCTTGCCTTTCAGAAGCTGCAGGATCTGGCCAGGAAGACAGGAAGACATGTGCCCCCTATGTGTCACCTAGGGTCTCTGCGTGGACAGTGCAGTGTGAACACAGGGCTGTCAGAAGCAGGCTTACTCAACTTACTTGCTGTGTGACATGGAACAAATCACTGCCCCTCTTTAGGTTTCACACTTGTCATCCATAAAATGCAGAGAGTAAACCACGTCCCTGTTTTCACACAGCAATTCAAGTCCATACTAAGGGACCTGACCCCTTAGATGTGTGCCTGGCCCTTTAAATGTGTGACAAGCTGTACCTCCCACCTCCTTAGATGTGTGACAGACTGCTAACACCCACAGAGCACTTGCCATGCCATTATGTCATTTAATCTTCTCAACAACCCCATTGTCACAGACAGATAATGCCCCCAAGATGTCTGCACCCTTATTGCCAGAACCTGATATCTTAGGTCACATGGTATGATGAACTGAGTTGTGTCCTTGAAAAATATGTGTACCCATTTGGCTAAGCCATGAATCTCAGTACTGTGTGATTGTTTCTTATGTGTTGTAAATCCTACCTCTATGATATTAATGGTGCCACAGTGGTTAAGAGCTCAGCTGCTAAGCAAAACATCAGCAGTTCAAATCTACCAGCTGCTCTTCGGAAACCTTATGGGGAGCTCTACTGTGTTCTACAGTGTCACTGTGAGTCAGTGTGGACTCATGGAAACAGGTTGCTTTTTTTTAATGATGCTGACAGTGGACAGGCAGGAGGTATGTCAATGAGCCAGGATTCAATCTACAAGATTGCATTGTGTCGAACCAATTTTTAAAAGAAAGAAGCCAGCACAGACTGGGGACCCTCATACCATCAAAAAAGCAGTGCCAAGGGCACAGCGTGTGTTTTGAACCAGGGTTTCCTACTCAGAGAATCTCCTAGTCCAGGGGAAGACTGATGACAAGGGACTTCTACTAGAGCCAACAGAGCGAAAGCCTTCCCCTGGAGCTAATGCCCTGGATTTGGTCTTGTAGCCTACTTCACTGCAAGAAAATACATTTCTCTTTATTAAAGCCATCCACTGGTGGCATTTCTGTTAGAGTAGCACTAGATCACAAAGACACATGGCAAAAAGGAATTAAGGTTTCAGATGGATGTCATGGTTGTATTGATTCAGACTCATAGCAGTCGTACAGGACAGAGTAGAGCTGCTTCATGGAGTTTCCTAAGCTGTAATCTTCCCAGAAGCAGATCACATCGTTCTCCCCTAGAGCCACTGGGCGGGTTTGAACCACCAACCTTTCTGTTAGCAGCTAAGCCATTAACCATCATGCCACCAGGGCTCCTATTCGGCTCCTGTTGTTATATGCCTCCAAGTCAATTCTGACTAACAGCAACCCTACAGGACAGAGTAGGACTGTCCCATAGGGTTTCTAAGGCTGTACCTTGTATGGGAGTGGGCTGCTATCTTTCTCCTGCGCAACAGCTGGTGGCTTCAAATGGCTGACCTTTCGCTTAGCAGCTGAGCACTTGACCATTGTGCGTCCATGAACTTTGATAATCAGCTAACCTTCAAGTAAACTTATCTTAGATCATCCAGGTAGGCCTTTTATGTGGAAGGAGGTTGGAGTGCATCTGAGAATTTTACCTGCTGTTGCTGTCTTTGAAGAGAGAGGAAGGGGCCATGAGCCAAAGAATGCGGGTGGCCTCCAGAAAACTAAAAAGGCAAGAAAGCAATTCTCCCCTACAGCTTCCAGAAGATACTCAATCCTGCCAACACTCTAATTTCAGCCTTGTAAGACCCATGTTGGACTTCTGACCAACAGAACTATAACTTAAACATATTTTCAAGTCACTAAGTTTATGGTTTTGTGACAGCCCTAGAAAACTCATACATCAATGAGGGAGGGCCCCTTTTAACAGAAATTTACAGATGAAAAACCAGAAACACAGAAAAGTAAACTCACTTGCCTGAAGTTACCATGATTTTAAAACAAGTGCACAAGTTCCTTGACCCTCATCTCACCAAAACTCAACCCCAAACCAACTCATAGTGATGCTACAGAGTAGAACTGCCCCATAGAGTTTCCAGGGAAAGCCTGGTGAATTTGAACCGCTGACCTTTTGGTTAGCAGCCATAGCTCTTAATCACTATGCCACCAAAATTTCCCATCTCACCAAGGACAGGCCTAATTCCCCTTTCCTTGAATGTGGGTTGCCTGTGTGACTCCTGAGGCCAGGCTGGAATAGGTCATATGGCTTGCTCCTGGCTTGCACACTGTCTGTGTCTCTGTCTCTCATCTCTCTATGTTGTTCTGTAGTTCCCTGTTTCTGTCTCTATGTCTCTGTCCCTACCTATCTCTGTCTTTCTGAGTGTGTCATTCTGTCTATCTCTTTTATCTCTCTGTCTTATCTTTCTCCCTGTTTCTCTCTCTCTGGGGCAGGTGTCCTGGGAGCACTGAGCTAACATGAAAGAAGTCCAGCTACCTCAAAGCCATCACGCTAGAGAGACTGTGGGGAGAGGCCACATGGAAAGTGATACCCCAGGAGCCTGGGACCAACCACCAGACACATAGGCCACAGACCTTCTGAAGAGTCCAGCCCAGCCTGCAGATAGGTACTGAGTCTGACAGAGACAAAGCCATTCCTACCAGCCCTGTTCAAACTGCATGTGAGACAGCAAAATAAATACTGGCATTGTTCTGACAGCTAAGTTATGGAGAAATTTGCTAAGCACCACGAGACAAATGGGACAGTCACCCAGCTAAATGGCAGAGCCAGAGTTCAAAGCCAGCATCCTAGGCCCTATGCACCTGGAACCACCGCGCTGGGCTGGAAGAGCAGGCCTACCCCAACCCCCACAGCCACTGCCAGCTGTAGGGGGGACCCCTCTTGCTGCTTCTCCCATGATGGCTCCTGGTCACCCTCCTAAGCTCTACCTACAATGGCCCAGTCACCTAATTTTAATGTGGTGGGGCGTGGTGGGGAGGATGGCAGACACACAGAACTGAGGTGGCTGTAATGGGAACGTGGCAGAGCTCTGAGCTCAGAGCCAATTCAGGCCCACCGTAGACCAGCTTTCTGTCAACCCCTGTCTCTAAGTACAGCTAGGGTTGTGGTCTGCGCCTGGGAGGAGACTTCTGGGTGACTAACATCTTCCCACAACCTGCTTCTCCGTCTAGAAGGTTAGTGGCCTCTCTTTTGGTGACCAGAGGGTCATCAGTGCCATTGCACTGAGGACACAGCTGAGGTTCAGAGAGGTGAAGTGACTGGGACTTGTCCAGGTCACAGCCTGGAAACAGGGTCCTGTGTGGGGAGTCTGCCAGATAGGCTGAGTCAGCAGGTAGTTAATTCCACGGACAGTTGGGGAAAGTGCCCCATGGAAAGAAAAGCACACCCCTGATCTATACCAGCACTTCCCAGGCTTCAGCATGCTCAGCAGTCACCTAGGGATTTGAGCTAAAATGTAGATTTGGACTCGACCTGGGCTGGGCCCAGGATTCCACATTTCTAGGAGACCCCCAGAGTCCCTGGGTGGCACAGAGTTTTAAGGGGCTTTGCTGCTAACAGAAAGGTCTCAGGTTCAAATTTGCTCAGAGGTGCCTGGTGATCTACACATGAAAAATCAGTCATTGAACATCCTGTGGTTCTGCTCTGACACACGCAGGGCCACCATTAGCCTCAGTCAGCTCAGTGGCAACTGTGGTTTTGTTTTTTAGGAGGCTCCCATGTGATGCCATTGGGGCTTTAAATGACAACAATGTGGACCCATAACCTGAGCAAAAACTCTCTCAGCTGGCTGCTAAAGGGAACTCATCCAGGGAGGCAGCAGTCCTGGGCAGGGTGCGGGGCAATGCAGAGGTGACCCGCTATGAAGGTGGCACCGGGCCTCTTTTCGCTGAAATCCTTTATGTTTCTGAACAATGCAGCTTGTTTTCCATCTGGGCTTGGCTCAGGTCCAGTTCATAAAGACCTCTGAAGGAACTCATCAGCTACCACAGAGACAGCCCCAGCCTTCACGTCAGAGGACCAAGTCACTGTGATGTGGGAGCTTGGGAGACTCATCACTTCCTGAACCCAAGGGGGAAGGTGGGGGGAAGAGGCGCTATACCATCAGGAAACCAAAACTGAGAAATAAACTCAGAGGGGGTAGGTGAGCAGAAGAAAGGAAAAAGAGAACTATCCATTTAGCAGAGTAATACCAACCAACCTTCAGGACAAAGATGCTGAAAAAGATAGCTGGAGCTTGCTGCATTGCCTCAGGGATATCAAAGACCCTCTCTGGGCCTCAGTTTCCCCACTCCTAAGGTCAAGCCTAGTCCCCACTCCTAAGGTCAAGCCTAGAGAGGTGGGGCAGCTAGGGCACAAGGCTTCCTGAGATGGGAATGGGGTTGGGGGCCTGCCAAAGCCTGGGGAGGAGTGGAGAGGTGCCAGCTGGTTGGGCCCTGGGGCTGTATGCCCTGCTAGCTGCCAGGCCTGCCCTGAGTCAGCCTCAAGAGGCACTGTTAAATGCAAGGGGTGGAGACACTCAAATTCCTGGTAAGAACTGAAGTGGGATAGAGGCAAGGGATGTGTATTGCTCTCCATTCATCGGCCCTGCACTGAGCCAGGTTATTTTCTTACCTCATCAGGAGGCTTTCAACAAGAATACTCTTAGCACCGTTTTACGGATGAGAGAACTGAGGGTCGGAGCTGACCCAGGTCTCAGGGGAGTGAGTTGAGGGCTATGACGCAATGTTGGATCTGCCTGAGCCTGTTGTCACTTATGTTATTATTGCTGCTATTGTTCTTGTTACCATCTGCCGAGAACCTGGCATTGGACGTTAGCACTGAGGCCCTGGGTGGTACAAAAGGTTAACGCGCCCCGCTGCTCCCTGGAAGGTTAGAGTTCCAGTCCACCAAGAGGTGATCTACCACTGAAAAATCAGCCTGGGAAAAGCTTACGGAGCACCAGCGGCAGCTGATGTGGTTAGATTCGCCTTCTCAGAAAGGAGAGGAACACCCCGCACATGAAGGCCTTCGGTGAAAATTTCTTGAATAGGGAATAGCTCTCTATACAAGTGAAGATTACCACAGCCATTTAAGGGACAAGGAAGGGGGCGGGGTGGATTCTGAGGTCCTACAGCAGGCGAGTGACAGGTACCAGGCACAGGGGTCTGCCTGCGTACTCCTTCCACTATATTCTTACTGTATTTCCAAATATTTCCTAAATGTGCCTGATCCCCCACCCCAAATGAAATTATCTGGGCCCAGGTTAAAAAATACACCCCGAAATCCAGGTTGACTGAATCAAAATATCCAAGCAGAGAGGGGAGGGGGTATTAGCAAATGTTCCTGGGGAGTCTCCCTGGCTGACAAGTTTGGAAGTCTCTGCCACAAGCAGCTGCTTCCAGCCTGTATCCACCTGTCCTTTCCGTAGCCCACACCTAGGCCTTCACTCCAGGCTGCCCGGAGAGACAACTGTGTGTAAGGGGCTGTTATGGATTGAACTGTGTCTTCTCAAAATACATATTGCAGTCCTGACCCCTGGGGAGGTAATCCTACTTGGAAACGGAGGGTTATTTGTTATGTAAATAAGGCCATGTCAATGTAGAGTGTTTCCTAAACCTAATTACTTCTGAGGGATGTAAACAGCAACCCAGACACAGATCAGCAAGCACAAATGGGGTTGAGGGGTGTAGATGCCACTAAGGCTAGAGAAGCTGAGAAAGAAAAGTCTCTTTCCCGAGAGCAGAGAAACAGCCTTGTCTTAGAGCTAAGGCCCTGAATTCAGACTTTCTGATCTGTGAAAGAACAAGTTTCTGTTCTCTAAAACTACCCACTTCTCTTTTTTTCTGTTACAGCAGCACTAGATGACTAAGACGAAAGAACCCTGAAGGATGTTACCCTCAAGAAGGCCTGTGTCCCTTCCCGTCCTTTACAGTTACCTTCGAAGCAGCCAAGTCCCTCTCACTTCTGTTCCTGTCAGGCTCTCCTAGTGCCCCTGTCCCCACCTCACGCCTGCTTTCCAGGAAGCTGCTTGTTGGTCTAGTTGTTAGGTGCTGACAAGTCAGTTCTCATGCCTAGCACCCCTGTGTGCAACCGAACAATACCGCCCAGGCCAGTGCCACCCTCACAGTCTTCGCTATGTTGGAGCTCATTGTGGCAGCCACTGTGTGACTCGCTCTGCTATTTCCCTGACCCTCTGCTTTATCCAGCACAATATCCTTCTCCAGGGAATGGTCCCTGCTGACAACATAGCCAAAGGATGTGAAAGAAGGCTCACCATCCTTGCTCCTAAGGAACATTCTGGATATACCTCTTCTAAGACAGATTTGTTCATTCTTCTGGCAGTCATGGTACTTGTACACTCAATATTTCTTGCCAACATCATAATTCAAAGGCATCAATTCTTTTTTGGTCTTTCTTACTCTGTTCCCAGCTTTCGCATGCACATGAGATGATTGAAAATACAACAACTTGGATTAGGTGCACTTTAGTTCTCAAAGTGACATCTTTGCTTTTTAACACTTGGAAGAGGTCTTTTGTGGCAGATTTGTTGAATACGTGACTTGGTTTCTTGACTGCTGCTTCCACGGGTGTTGATTGTAAGTCTAATTAAAATGAAATCCTTGACAACTTATGTCTTAGGCTTGAGTTCTCTACAGAAGCAAACCCAGTAAGGCCTATAAATATAGATAGAAAGAGATTCATATAAAGGAAACAGCTCACGCAATTGTAGAGGCTGAAATATCCCAAGCCCTGGAATAGAACACGAGCCCCAGGCAGCCATGGAAGCTGGCAAACCCAAGGTCGGCAGGTCAGAGAGCAAGGTCCCCACTCGTGGGCTGTGAAGGCTGGGAGATCGCAAGACGGTGGCCAAGAATGTAAGGTTTCTCCTGATTCAAGTCAGCTGCAGGGGCTGGTGGACCCAGGATCAGCCATGTGGGCGACGGGACTCTTACTCGCATGCTGTTAAGATTGATGAATCCCAGGAGCTGCTACTTCAAGTTCCAAGAACCAGTTTTCAGGAGACAACAGTGCAGCAGCTGCCAGATCCACAAGCCCAAACCCTGGCAAGGTGAGCAGACAGGAAGTAGGCAATGGAAGGCAGAGATGAAGGTCTCAGGGGTGGTGAGTTGCCACGGGCCCACCCCTGCTGGTACCATAGCACATTCGTAAAGGTGGTGACCACAACAGTATACAGCTGCCCAAACACTGAGAATCATGACCCAGTCATGTTGACATACAATCTTAACCATGACACCTTGAATGTTTTCTCTATTTATCATGATGTTGCTTATTGGTACAGTTGTGAAGATTTTTGTTTCTTTTTGGTGAGGGGCAATCCATACTGAAGGCTTTGGTCTTTGATCTCATCACTAAGCAAGTCCTCTTCACTTTCAGCAAGCCAAGTTGTGTCATCTACACATTGCAGGTTGCTAATAAGTCTTCCTCCCATCCTAATCCCAAATTCTTCTTCATATAGTGTTCAGATTTCTCAGATTATTCACTTGGCATATAGATCTAATATGTAAAATGAAAGTATACAACTCTGACACACACCTTTCCTGACTTTAAACCACTCAGTGTCCCCTTGTTTTATCTTGATGACTGCCTCTTGATCTGTATGTGCAGTTCCTCATAAGCACAATTTAAGGGTTCTAGAATTCCTGTTCCTTGAAATGTCATCCATAATTTGATATGATCTACACAACTGAATGCCTTTGCATAGTCAACAAAATGCAGGTAAACATCTTTCTGGTATTCTCTGCTTTCAGCTGAGATCCATCTGATATCAACAACGATAGCCCCTCGTTCCACATCCTCTTCTAAACTCAGTGTGAATTTCTGGCACTTTCTTGTTGATGTACTGCTGCAAGCATTCCTGAATTATCTTCAGCAACATTACTCGAGTGTGATCTTAATGATACTGTTGGATAATTTCTGCATTCTGTTGGGTCACCTTTCTTGGGAATGGGTAGAAACGTAGATCTCTTCCAGTCAGTTGTCAAGCTAGCTGTCTTCCAAATTTCTTGGCATAGGTAAGTTAGTGCTTCTTCCAGAGTTGCATCCATTTGTCGAAACACCTGAAGTGGAATTCTGTCAGACCCTGGAGCCTTATTTTATGCCAGTGCCTTCAGGGCAGCTTGCACTTCTTCCTTCAGTACTAGTGGTTTGTGATCCTATGTGCTCTCCTGAAAATGGTGGGAAGTTGACTGATTCTTTTTGGTACAGTGACTGTGTATTTCTTCCATCTTCTTTTCTAAAATATATTTTATTCTGTTTTAGATGAAAGTCTGTAGAGCAAATTAGTTTTTCATTCAACAAACTGCACACAGAGTGTTTCACAACCTTGGTTGCAATCCCCATGTTGTGTCACTTCCACCCTGGGTTTCTCGTTGTTTTCTGTCTGCTTTTCCTACCTGTTCCTGCTTTCTCATCTTCACTTTCACACAGATGTTGCTCTTTTGGACTTGTATAATTGTCTGTCCCATGGAGCAGGTTCTTTTCAGGTGCTATCGTTTATACTGCAGTCCTGTCTATCGCTTGGCTGGGAGGTTGTTTCAAGGAACGGTTACAGTTTCAAGTCAGATGAGTATTTCTGAGCCATGGTCTCAAGGGTTCCTCCAGGCTCTAGCAAGCCAGTAAGTCTGGTCTTCTTCTTCTTCTTCTTTTTTTTTTAAGAATTTGATTTCTTGTTGTACATTCTCGTCTTGCCATGTCTGTGGTCCTCGCCACAGCAGTCAGTGGTGGTAGCTGGCACTATCCAGTTCTGGTCTCAGGGTTGTGTAGGCTGTGGTCCATGTAGTCTTCCATCTTCTTTTGAAGCTTCCTATGTTACTCAGTATTTTGCCCATAGAATCCTTCAATATTGCAACTTAAGCCTTGTAAATTGCACTCCAAGTGACACTATAGGACAGGACAGAAGTTTTCCATAGGGTTTCTAGGGCTGTAATCTTTACAGAAAAGACTGCCACATCTTTCTCCCATGGAGCCTCTGATTCAAACTGCAAACTCTGGGGTTAGAAGCCAATCGCTTAACTACTGCATCACCAGGGCTCCCCAAACTGCCTAGTAGCCATATTTTAAAAAGTCATACTTAGTAGACAAAATTAATCTTTCAATAATGTATTTTCCTTAACCCAGTACATGCAAAACAAACATTTCAATGTGTAATTAACATCAACTATTTAAATAGTTTGCAGTTCCTTTTTTTATACCAAGTCTTTGAAATCCAGTGGGTATTTCACTTCCAAAGAACCTGATTTCCAGTGCTCACTAGCCAGGCGTGTCTAGCAGACACTATACCAGACAGCACAGCCCTATTGGTTTTAAGCCTGGTCTTTGAATCTTGACCAGCTCATCCACATCCCAGCTTTCTGAACTTATTTATTCAGTTGAGTGATGCTCCCTTTCCTCATCTATAATATAGGAATAAGGAAAACAATAATATTTATTATTATAGGCACTCTGCTTTAAAGTGCAGTCGTCACACAACCCTAATAGTTGCTGCTGTCATCATCCCCATTTTCTTTTACAGGTGAGGAAACTGTGTACAGACAGGCTGAGCAACTTGCTCAACCCAAAGTAACTCTGCCGGTGTTATGTGCTGTATTGTAATTGTAATCTCTATAACCGTAGATGTAATCAAATCTAATGTTCTGTAATTACCTTTGCATAATACAACCACTGGAGGTACCATCACTGAAGAGTGGATTTTAAACTTGATCACTTCTGAGTTACTTAAAGAGTGGTAAAACCACAAAGATACAGACAGAGAAGACAGATGCTATCTGACCGAGATGGAGGTGGATGAAGCTGTAAGCCTATACACTGCAGTAATGGCTAGAAACTGGAACCTGAAAGAGACCAAAGAAAGACCTCCTCCTGGAGCCGCACCCTGAGTTCAGACTTCTAGCTTCCTGAACTGTGAGAAAACACACTTCTGTTTTAAAGCCACCCACTTGAGGTGTTTCTGTTACAGCAGCACTGGGAGATGAAGATCGCTGGTGAGTAATGCTCAGGTTTCAAGCCCAGCTACCTCTAACCGATAGCTCTGAGAATGCACCTCACAGGGCATTTGGTAAGGAAAGAGCTCAAGATATGGCAGGAGGGGTCTGTTGCATGTGTGCTAAGTGCTCAGCACACAGTGGTTATTATTTCTCTCCCAGGCCTGCAATCACTCCCACACTTAGAATTCAGTAGTTTCCATGTTGTGCCGCCATAGAGGCTTATTTATTTATTTAAACTCTTTAATGTAAATTCACAGGAACTTTGCTTCATCTGGAAACCCTGGAGGCATAGTGGTTAAGTGTTATGGCTGCTAACCTAAAGGTCAGCAGTGGGAACTCACTGAGCGCTTCTTGGAAACTCTATGAGGCAGTTCTACTCTGTTCTATAGGGTCACTATGAGTCAGAATCAACGGCAAAGGGTATTTTACTTCATCTCCCCCTAAGTCAGGGCAGCATACTTTTGAAAACCAAAACTTCCCGGAACTTCCCCAGAAGCTGTAGAAGCGGTGGTGTTCATGTCCCCTGCAGCCCTTCACTCACCTCCTGCCTGGCCATGGCGAAGGGTGTGGCCTCCTCCATGTGCTGGGGCTTGACCCCACTGACCAGGGTCCTGTAGTCAGTGATCTCTCCTTCTGGCCGGATGAACTTGTCATAGATCACAATACCGTGGGCATCTACCAGGCTGCAGCGAGCCAGGCCACTCTCCCGGCTGGGCCCCAGCCCCACCATCTCACAGTCCATGGCCACCGCCTCCAAACCACGTGCCATGCTCCACAGGTCCTTCAGATGCACTGCAGAGAGGGGCACAGGAGGGCTTCATGTGTGGCTGAGCCAGCTTCCAGGTGTCCCAGCCATGGCCCAGGCGCCGTCACCCTCTGCCCTGCCCTTTATCACAAACGCCACCTGGCAAACGGGGGAAGTCAGCCTCTCCCTACCCCTCCCAGTTTGCTGGCCTCTGCCCTGCCCAGCAGCCTCAGGACCAGGGCAACATCCTCCCTCCACCGCCCAGTGGCTCCCTCAGAGAAACGCTCCGGACCAGTCGCTCTGGTCGGCACTTCTCACCTGTTTGCTTACTGTGCCCTCAGTTCACGCCTGCCTCTCTTGTGCCACTTCTCAGCTACTGCAGCTGCTTTTAGCAGTGACTCATCTCTGACTCTGAACTGGGAATCTTGAAGCAAAGTTTCAGTTTCTGGTTTGTCACCCTCAGGGGCGGAGGCTGGGTACCTGGGGAGCTCAGTGCCCTGATGTCCCTCTTTTGACCCTGCCCCCACCTAATCAGAAACTTCTCCCCTCCCTCCTTCCCCCAGTGACGTAGCTGACTGTGAATGGTGTGGATTGCAACATCTTTCTTTTCTCACCAGCCGCCCAGAGAACAAACATCTCCAGGATGGGAGCCCAGGAATGTCCCGTAACTTCCGTGGCCACTACCAGTCTGACCCTCTGTGGGGCCTGTTAGGACAGGGGGAACAGGCGCTTGGGACGCCGAGGCTACTAATAGGAAACAGCAGGAGGAGGAGGGAGCTAGCCCCCAGCTCAGACCCAGGGGGGACATTTAAGGAAGCCTAGAGGCCTCCATCAGCACAAGGGAGTCTCAGAAACGAGCAGTCTGATCTCAGAGGACTCTTCCTTCAGCTGTGCTCTTTCAGTAAGCCCTCACCAAGCTGACTGTATCTCTTAGGATCTACTCCTTCAGCTGGAACTTGGAGCTCTTTGCATAGTTCCCGGGACATAAGAAGCACTTGATAGTTACTGAATACACAGATGAGTTACAAGTGGGACAAAACCAGGCACCGCTTCCAGTGAAGAAAATGCCCATCAACATGGCCAGACAGAACCAGATATACGCACATGGCAGACTCTTCTTCCAGTGTCACGCTTCATTTGTGTTTGGGGATGGCATGTCAGGTCCTTGTCATGGCCTGGGGCAGACTCTGCCCCTTGAAGTCTGCTGTTCTAGAACCTCCCCGACTACCATCATCACCTGGGAGATGAACGATGCTGCTCAACCAGAAGGACAAGCTGCTGCAGGCAGAGCACGGATGGTGCACCGGAACTTGGTGAGGCTGAGTGGAAAGCGCTAAACTGTACCAGCTCAAACAATGAGAAGCCAAAAGTACACTCCGGTGAACTTTCCATTGACAATGAGTTGAGAGTCCCACACCTGCCTCCTACCCTCCAATCCACACAGGGAAAGCTGTGATTGAAGATTTAGTGGGCTGGAAAAAGGAGCAGTCTCTAACCAGTGGCACACCTGATTTTATAAGTCTCAAAAGCAAAACCAAATCCTTAAATATGAATGAAGAGACATTGTTCTGTTTGCTCAGTTGGTTTAAGTTTCAGGTATAAGAGATTATTTGGGGTAGTCATCCAGGATGAGCAAATTTTACTTGAATTCAGCCAGTTTAGAGGCTTTTTGCTTTTCAGATGTGTAATGATTTGCTGCCCTGACTTAGGGGGAGATGAGTCAAGTTCCTGTGAATTTATGTGGATGTACACTTAAAAAAAAATAAGCCCTTATGGTGGCATGACATGAAAATCTATGTATTTGAGTTGTAAGTGGAAGTCGCCGTGCTGGCCAATCAGTAGTAAGTCTGGTTTCCACTCTACACATGTCCTTCGGTGCTTCACACATATGAGCATCCCACCCCAGTCCCACCTCTCACCTCCCCACCACTTCCACTGCTCAGTCTCACCTCCACTCACCTGGCTCGGGCCTGACAGAAGCATCGCCATCCCTCCAATGTGCTCCCCTAAGAGTCCCGTGCTCCATACCTCCCGTTTTCCCTGCACTGCCTCGAAGTCTTGCCATCTCTCATCCCAGCTCACCCAATCTGGTCTTCACCTGCTGCAGGCCCACGTTGCCACAGGAATCCTCTCCTGGGCCTTCCTGCCTCCACTTCCTGCCCTGCTCTACATTGTCTTCCAAGATGTACAAGATTGTTGCCATAAATTGAACCTTCTGCTTTCTGTCACAGCACTTCTCAAGAACCTATAGTGATTTCCCACTGTCCAAGAGAATCAAACCTCTACTGGTAGCTTCCAGAGTCCTCTTTTGGCCCCCACTGGTGTTTCCAGTCTCATCTTCCACATCTATCCCACGTTAGGTCCTCTTAGGTTTACAGCTAAACCCAGGGCCTGTGTCACATAGTGCTTCCTCCCACATCCTCAGCAGATCCTCTGGGCTAGCTCTGTGATTCCCTATCGCTGGAAGGCTGAGGGAGTCAGGTGTGCCTTCAGGTGCAGGGCAGGCAGCAGTGCCATCAACCTCTCCCCCTCACCGCTGCAGGTTCCCTCCCACTCGCCTCATTCCTGTCCACTGGCGTTTTCACTGCTCCTAAGTGGCCTGACACATTCCTGTGCTGGGGCCTAAACACCTGTTTTTCCAGCCTGGAAAGCTCTTACCTGGTTTGCCCCGACAGGTTGCACAAGACCTTCCTTGTCTATTTAAAACTGCACTTCTTACTTTCCCTTCCCTGTTTTCTATAACCATTAGCACCATCTGACAAACTGCCCATTTTACTTGCTCATGTGCTGTTTTCCCCAATCCTCTGCTTTGTTCATTGAGAATCCCTCAGTACCTAGAACCCTGCCGAGGCTGCAGGTCTTTTTTCCAGATGTGTTGAATACTCGGATGTTGGACACAGAAAGGCCCTCGGGAATAAATGCCTAAAGTAGAAACTGACTCCAGGCTGGGGACAATTCCAGAGGTTTCCTAGTGGGTCACTTCCAGGTTTAACTGGCTTCGAATGGTCACAAACTAATGCCCACAAGTCTTGGACTAGGTGACCGTGGATCACTCAGTGAACTTCTCAGCCCTGCAAAACACACCTCCTTCCTGCCCGCAGTGGCCTACCTCCCAGGCCTTAGCAAGTGCACAGGGTGCCACTGTGAGGTGTTCTCTGGATCCCCAGTACCCAGCACAGGTCAAACGGATGACTCACAGCAGCCGCCAGAAGTACTGCTCCCTTTACACAACCTGCCCTTTGGATTGCACGTGATGCGTCTCCAACCTTGGCTGGCCATGCACCCCCTAAAATGTGTGAGTAATTTATAAATTGTACACTCTAGGTTGAAACACATGAAATCACAGGTCAAAAACAGGTGGGCATCAGCAATATATGGTACAGTTTAATACATGTAAAACCATGCTAATGACATCCCCCAAAACCCACTGCCGTTGAATCAGTTCCAACTCAGAGACCCTACAGGGCAGAGGTTAACTGTCCCAAAAGGTTTCCAAGGCTAAATCTTCACAAACGCAGACTGCCACATCTTTCTCCCATGGTGCAGCTGGTGGGTTCAAACCGACCTTTGGGTGAGCAGTTGAGCATTTACCCACTGTGCCACAAAGGCTCCTTTGCTAATGGAGTACCCATTATGAAATACACAGACATAAAAAGCTGCCACCTCATGAGCCGGTGGCCACAACAAGGCTTAGTGTCCCAGGCTCCCCTCCTCCGCCAAGCCAGCCTTGCACCTTATCACTTGAGGAGTCCAAGAAAAGGTCACTGCACGTACTTTTCCAAATGAGTTTTATTCCACAACAAAGGGTTTTACAACAAAGCTGATTTTAAACCCAGTACAATCCATTTCCTCACTGGTCACAGCTTCATCTGCCTGGACCAGCTCTTTAATCCACACTCCTACGGATAGAAGCAACTGCTCAGATGTGAGCTTGGTGTCAGCTACAGACTTAAGAAACTCCAGAACAAATTCCTGAAGCCAGGCCAACAGTGGGAAATGGTTCAGCCAGCTCCCTACTCTGTGCAGAAAGGGAGAGAATCTGCTGGAAACAATCTCCGACCTCAAGTTCACGCAGAGCTGGCTCCTGAAGCAAAGGGCAGAGCAGTGTCCTTTCAGTAGTGTGTCTGCCTTCTGACCCCTGCTGCTTCACTCAGACCAACAGGAAGAACCATTATTATCTCCTCTATTTATCTATCCTGGATACAGTGGCAGGACACTGACAAGAAACTAGCTCCTGGCGGCCAGAGACAGCACACATCACACTGGGGCTGAGGACAGCAGTTAGAACTCCTGGACCTCCACGCCGTGTCTCACCCTGATCCCAGGTCCTGCGTGCCGGAACTTTCAAGAGCAGCTGTCTGGGCCACGGCTACCCAGTCCGAGGGGCTCAGTGTTCAGGCTTCTAACCTCCTAAGGAGGATGAAACTAATCCTTCCACAGCAGCTCACACTGACTGAGGCTTACCTACTATGTGACAGGCACTGTGCTGGGCACTCTGCACTGATTCCTCCTAACAACCCTAAGAGGTAGGCTGCATCACCACCCCCAAGTTACAGATGAGGAAATAAGTAGTACATACTTGCATGAGGTCAGAAAAGTGGCAAAGTTGGGGTGGAAACAGGGTCTGTGTGATCCAAGCTTTGGTTACCCTAGTCCCCCAAAGTGCCCTTCAGAAGCAAAAAGGAGGAGGGAGGTGATGAAATCCAGCCAGGACCTTTTTAGAAATTAAGGGAAAATCCCAAACTCACAGCTGATTGTTGATCCAAGTACCCAAGGACCACAGCCCAGGGCAGGCACTGTGTACAACAGATAGCATCTATGGCAGAGTCACAATCCCCAGAATTCCAATTACTGTCTTGTTTCTCAGGGTTCTGCCCACTAGAGACTAGTGTTAGGTACCCAAACCAAACCAAATTAAATTAGTTGTCCCGTCAGTTCTGACTCATGGTATCCCCATGTATGTCAGAGCAGAACTGTACTTCATAGGGTTTTCAGCAACTGAGTTTTTGGAAGCAGACTGGCAGGCCTTTATTGCACAGCATCTCTGGATAGGCTCCAACCTTTCACTTAGCAGCTGAGCACATTAACCACCTGTACTACCCAGGAACTCCTTGTGCTGGGCAGGCTGGGGTGGTCCCTGACACAGGTCAAAATAAACACGCCATAGCCTTCATACTCAAAGCCTGTCTGCTCTTCCTCCTCCTCCAGTTGTGATTTCTGATGCCAAGTATGTGGGGGCGGCAACTCCAGGATGGCCTATGGCAAGGCCTTTCCACTACAGCACAGCAGTGCGGTGACAGCACATGCTGGCGCTCCACGTGACACTGGCTGTACCCAGAGCCCCAGTTCAGAGACACGGGGGAAAAGCATCTTCCTCAGAGAGCTTAACTATAATTTCATGGTGTATTTACTCTGAACTGAAAAATGACTGTGAAGGATGAGGTAGCAAGCAATGACACGAACAGAACTTGACCTCAAATCACAAAAGAGCTCCTGGATTACCAGGATAGTGACATTCCCAATCCCCACCACAGAAAGGGAATTATCTTGTTAGAACACACAGCATGGTAACCTCAGGAGATCTGGGGTGACAGCCTGGGAAAACGCTGGCATAGTCCCTACTCTGGCTGGGCCTAGGGAAATAGTCCACCTAGCATTTCCATGACATCTGTAAAGTACCATCAGACAAACCATTATGAGCCAAGGAAAGAGCTGGCAGAAGCCTAGAGGACAGAGTGAGTCTAGAGGACAGACAATGGCCCCCACTCAGCTGCCTCTCGGGGCAGGCTGGCTGCATCCTGCCCTACCCAGCAGGAGCTGCCCACACCCTCCCAGCCCCTACTTTCCACACACACACCTGAAGGCCACTGGGGAGCCTCTCCTCACTCTCACTCCCTTCTGCCCCGTGCCTGCCCTGCCCCTCCTCTGCTGCCCATGGCCAGGTCTTCTGGCCAGTACTGGTCCTCCATGTACTGCTCCACGTCTGTGCTGCTGTCTGGCTCTCTGTCCTCAGGGTGGGCCTGCGGAGTGCTGGCCTCCTGCTGCTCCCACTGCACCTCCACCAGCCGGTAGAGCTCCATGGCCGTCACAGCATCTTCTACTGATGAGTGTCCGCACTTGCCTACCTGTGGGTTAAAAGCCAACACCTCACTGTGGGCAGTTCCTGACGAAAGATGCTCCTCCCAATGCCCCCGGAAACAAGGCCTGCCTCTGTGGGCTTTGTACAGTTCCAAGAACACAGTCCCACAAGGAAGGGCACAGCTTAGTACAGTGAAAAGGCCTGGATTTTAAGAGTCAGAAAGGAGACGGAATCTACAGTGTATCACAGGGTCTCTAATATCTTTAAGCCTCAGTTTTCTCAACTGTAAAACACGGTGAAAAGCTACTTCAAGGACTTGTAAGAAAGATCAGAATAATGCAGGCATGATGTGTCATTTTAAGTGCCAACTTGGCCAGGTTATAGTGCCTGGCTGTTTGGTCAAACACTACTTCATGACATTGCTATGAAGGTATTTACACATGATGAACATTTAGGTCAGCTGACCTTTTGTAAGTTGACCTCCAAAATGTGGATAGGCTGCTCACTCAATCATTTGAAAGCCTTAAATGCAAAAACAGGTTTCCCAAGAGAAATAGACATCCTGTCTCAATTTCCAACTTGCTGTCTCGCCTCCAAATTTTGGACACAAGACTGTTCCTGCCTACTGCCTGTCCTATGGATTTTGGGCTGTCTGCCCCTACAACTGCATCAGCCAATTCCTCAAAATAAATCTTCCCCCCTCTCTCTATGTCCTACTAATTACGTTGGGGACAGATCTAGAATGTGCTATTTGTTGTAACACACACTACTAAAGGAGGGTGGTGGAGAGAGAACACCCAGGGGTGCTTATGTGAGTGGTTTCTACCGAGCACCCTGCACCTGGGCTGCGGGGGAAAGGATGACAGGAAGCTAGAGGCACAGGCACACAGCCCAGGCCATGGCTACCTGGTCTGCAGCCATGGCTGCCAGGCCCAGCAGGGAGGCTAGGCTGTCTTTCCCATTCCCTCCCAACCATCTGCACAACACACACCTGGATCTTCTTGTGCAGCAGCTGCAAAGCCAGGTCCTTCAGAGAGACGCGGGCCCGGGAGTGGAGGCCAGGTGGATTGAGGAGGCTTGGAACATAAATGGTATCACGGGTCTGGCTCCGAGGGTGGACATACTTCAGGGCCTGGAAGTCATTGTGCAGTGCATGGCCCACCACCATCTTGCCCTTAAGGAGCTTAAGAATCTGTGCAGAGAGGAAGGAGGAGTCAGGGAAGACCCACTGTCGGGCTGGCATAAGGTGAGGGGTCCACCCTCAAGTTCCTGATAATTCAGTACCTGAGTCTCTTCTGAGGAGGCGGCCCTGAGTGGTGAGACCATGAGCTCCACCATCAACCAAGCTGCTCTCAGTTTGAATCCAAGCCTTTCTACATACTACCTTATAACCAGGGACAGACTCAAGTTCTAGTTGCTTCAGTTTTTGTCCCTGTGAAAACAGAATGCTTCCAACTGCATCTCCCGGCACTGGGTGGGGATTAGAGGCAGTCATCGAAGGCAAGGTCTTCCGGTTACTTGACTGCCTCCTGCCGTACAGTTCCTCTCAGCCTAGAGGACTTTACCACCCACTCTAAACTCTTACTCAACTCCTAGCATGCTGCAGGTCTCAGCTAAATGTCACTTCCTTAAGTGCCCTTTCCATGACTCCCTTGCCCCTCTAAATTAGGAACCTGTTGCTCTATCTCAGCTTTCTGCTCTCTCCTTCAGGGGATCCCTCCCATTTCTAATCACACATCCAGCTCTCAGGACGGTCCACCTTCCACCATCTACTATCAGCTCTGTGAGTCAGGGAACCATGTTTGACTGGACTAATGAGGCTTCAACGAAAGCCTAGCACCCAGAAGGTGACCCCTAAAGACCTGCTGCGTCAAGTCAACAGACCTGCGACTGGCACTTGGACGCATAAAATAAACAGGTGGTACTAATGATCAGTGCTCACTAGAAAGCAGGTGGTTCAAGCAAACAAAGGGGCACCATGGAAGACAGCCTGAAGATCTACTTCCAGAACATTAGTCACTAAAAACCCCATGGAGCAGTTTTACTCTGACACAAGTGAGGTCACCTTGAGTTGGAGAATCGATTCAACATCAACATTTAACAGTAGTAACAGACCTTCATGTTGCTGGTCCCAGGCTTCCCTCTCTGTTGTACAGACTCCTACATCACCCGCTAACCTGTTCTGCTTAGTTCAGGCCTTCTGCATACATGTGTTCCCCTCCTCCTCAGCCCTCTTTGCTAGGCCCAGGCTCTCCTTATTGTCAGCTACTGCCATCCCACACCCTCACCTGGTGACATATGGTTTACTGCTAAGTCCCGAGTTGACAGTGGATTGTTGCTGTTAGGTGCCATTTAGCTCAGACTTACAACAACTCTATGAACAAAAGAATGAAACACTACCCGGTCCTGCGCCATTCCCACAATCATATTTATGCTTAAAGCCATTGTTGCTGCCACTGTGTTAATCCATCTCCTTGAGGGTCTTCCTCTTTTTCGCTGACATTCTACTTTATCAAGTGTGATGTCTTCTCCAGGCACTGATCCCTCTTAACAGTATGTCCAAAGTATGTAAGATACAGTCTTGCCATCCTTGCTTTCAAGGAACATTCTGGTGGCACTTCTTCCAGAAGTGAGCACTTTCGGCAGTCCATGGTACATTCAATATTCTTCTCCAACACCCCAATTCAAAGATGTCAACTCTTCCTCTGTCTTCCTTATTCATTGTCCAGCTTTTGCTGCATATGCTCCAACTGAAAATACCATGGCTTGGGTCAGGTGCACTTCAGTCTTCAAGGTGGCATCTTTACTTTAAAGAGGTCTTTTAAAGATTTTTCCCAGTGCAATGTAGCTTTTGATTTGGCTGCTGTTTCCACGGGCATTGACTGTGCAACCAAGTAAAATGAAATTCCTGACAACCCCAATCCTTTCTCCATTTATCATGATGTTGCTTACCGGTCCAGTTGTAAGGATTTGTTTCCTTGATGTTTAGGTACAACTCATACTGAAAACTGTGCTCTCTGATCTTTATCAGTGTTTCAAATCATCTTCATTTTCAGCAAGCAAGGTTGCATCATCTGCATAATGCAGGTTCTCAACGAGTCTTCCTCCAACCCTGATGCCTCATTCTTCTTCATATACTGCAGCTCTCAGTTTGCCATACAGATTAAAAACGTACGGTGAAAGGACACAACCCTGATGCACACCTTTCCTGATGTTAAACCATGCAGCGTCCTCTTGTTCTGGTAGTACAACTGCCTCTTGATCCATACAGTGATTCCTCCTGAGCACAATTAAGTGTTCCGGAATTCCCATTCTCTACAGTGTTATCCACAATTTGTTATGGTCCACACAGTTGAATGTCTTTGCACAGCCAAGGTAAACATCTTTCTGTTATTTTCTGCTTTCAGCCATGATCCACCTGACACCAGCAATGATATTCCTGGTTCCACATCTTCTGAATCCCAGCTTGGATTTCTGGCAGTTCATTGTCAATAAACTACTGCAATTGCTTCTGAATGATCTTTAGTAAAATTTTAGCTGTATGTGACAGTAATAACATTGTTGGATAATTTCTGCACTTGGCTGGATCACCTTTCTTGGTAAAAGGCATAAATATGGATCTCTTCCAGTCAGTTGGCCAGACGGCTGTCTTCCCAATTTTGGGGCATAGATGAGTGAGTACTTCCAGCACTGCATCCATTTGTTGAAACATCTCAACTGATAGTCTATCAATTCTAGGATCCTTGTTTTTCATCAATGCTGTCAATGGAGCTTTGAACTTCTTCCTTCACTACCATTACTTCTTAATCATACACTACCTCTACAAATGCTTAAACGTCAACCAGTTCTTTCCGGTATGACAACTGTGTATTCCTTCCAGATTCTTTTGTTACACACGTCATCTAATGTTTTCCTTGGAGAATCCTTTACTATTGCAAGTAGAGGCTTGAATTTCTTCTACAGTTCTTTCAGCCCGAGAAATGCACAATGTGTTCTTCCCCTTTGGTTTTCTACCTCCAGCCCTTTGTACATGTCACTGTAATAGTCTGTCTTTTCCAGCTGCCCTTTGAAACCTCCTGTTCAGTTCTTTTACTTCATCATTTCTTTCTGTTGTTCTAGTTACTTGACATTCAAGAGCAAGTTTCAGAGTCTCTTCTGACATCCAATTTGATCCAAACAGTATACAGGAGATGCATTTAAGTCTTCAATGGCTCTGCTTTTGGGTGTACTACCAACTTGGCAGACAAAAGGAACCAAGGGCTACAGAATTCACCACGGGTCACCCTTCCAGTTTTTTTTACTCCTGGTTAGCGTGCTTTGTAAATAACCTCTAAAACTTTTTAAAGAAATGCTTGGGACATATGGAAAAGCAGGGCACCAGAGAATACATACCAGTATCTCCCAAATTTACTGAATCCCCCCCAAAACCCAGGAACCTTTTTTATAAAACCAATTTTGCTTTGAAAATGAGAATCTGTTCCACCATGGTTGCTATATTAGAACACAATTTGAGACTATGGCTGATTTTATGTTGCCTCATGCACAACTCCATCCTTGAACAATATTAAGTGGATGGAGAAAAACTGCATCCAGCTGACCTGAGCCACATGAGAATAACACAAAATGTACCCACCTCAAACATCTACCAATAACCTCAGTTCACTGGCTGTGTCATAAGTCACACCCATGTACAGTATCACAACTTTCCTTCTCCTTTCTGACAACTCTCCTTCCACAACTTCACCATAACCTCTACCCTGTTTGTTAGTGGCCCAGCCTACCACTCAGGGACTCCTATTAAGCAGACAGGGTCAGGATTTGTATTTGTCCTATTCCCAGGAAAAAAACCTAATGCTTGGAAAAGGTAACTTTCCCAAGGTCTCTCAGTCCACAACAGCAAACTGGTGACACTGACCCACAGGTCCGTTTCCAGCCTATCACACCCATCCAAACACGCCACCAACCTGCTCAGGGCAAGGCCCTGCCAGCCCTGTCCTCACCTCTTTCTGGGCCACCTGGAAGGGAATGGCCTTGTGCATGTGCTGCTGAGTGATGCCACTCCAGCGGGTGCGGTAGTCCACTATGGGCATCTCAGGCCGGATGTACTTGTCATAGAGCACGTCGCCGTAGTAACTCACCACAGAGCAGCGGGCTAGCTCACTCACCCGTCCACAGGGCCCTGTGCCAACCATCTCACAGTCAATGGCCACCACCTTGCCAGGCAAGGGCCAAGTGACACTTGTGGGGGCTGGCTTTCTGCTACATAGAGTGCTGCCAGAGTCAGACCATGGATGAGGCCTCCCACTGCTGGCATCCTCAGCGCCTGGCGATGCCTCAGACAGTGCGGGCAATGGGGAGGCCCGTCGCTCTGGAGGCATGCTCAACAGCCCCTGCTCCTGCAGCAAGGCTTTCCGGGCCATGAACCGCTGGTGCTGCCGGCTTCTCCTCTTGTGCCTTCTCCGAAGCATATCCTTGGCATTTGGGCTGGCAAAGGGAGGGCAGAGGCACTGGGCCAGCTCTGGGACTTCCCGAGGCACCATCTCAGTTTGTGCCTATCTGAGTAAGGGAATTCTAGAAGGTAACCTTCCAACAGCACAGCAACCTGGAGAGAGAAGACACAGGCTGAGGGGCTGGGTAAAGAATGTGCAGGCCAGTGGGCCCTCCCTCCCGACAGTGCTGCACACTAAGCTACCCTATACTCTCTATCATTGGCACCTAGCCTAGAAGAGGGTCTCTTTTTAATAACTGCACTTACACAGTAAACACCATGAGCAAAGCACTATTCTAAGTATTCTGCATGGAAACAACCTTAAGAGAATGTTATTTTTTCCTCACAGGTCAGGAAACAAGCTTCAGAGCCATTTGTCCAATTAGTAAGAGACAAAACTTGATATGACCCCAGGCAGCCCAAAGCCCAAGCTCTCAGCCTCCAAGCCGTGCCTGAGCCTCCCGATATTACCAGCATCACACATTTGGAGAGATGTACAGTTATGGGAAACTAGAGGTTACAGAAAAAACACGTATATAACCTCATTTAAAACAAAAACTTCTATGAAATGTGAAGGCACAGAACCCTAGCAGATTCTGAAAACAACTTCACAAGAAACCCACAACAGTTGTACTTTCAGTACATGCTGAACCAATGAGGTAATTCATTTAAATGGCTTTATAAATCCATTAACAGCAGCATCTTCAAACACACGTGTCTTTAGTCAGCTGTGCCTACATGGCACAACCCCTCTCCTTTAAAAAAACAGCCCCCATCTATAGCATCAGTAGGTTCACTCCCACCACGATTGGAAGCTGGACTGGGAAGAGATACATGTGATCACCTTTGGCACACCACTTCATACGGGACATGTCTGAAGTTCATGTGAATCTGCAAACCCTATACACTAAGGCCAGCATCCCCCAAACAGCTGCAGCCCCAGCTTGGAAAGACTATCTCATTTGCTACGCTAAAGCCACCATCTCTTTTTTTTTAAAAAATACATTTACTTTGCTGTTGAGAATATACACAGTAAGACACCAGTTCAACATTTTCTACATATACTATTTAGTGACATGGACTACATTCTTTGAGTAATGCAATCCTCCTTTTCTGAGTTGTTCTTCCCTTACTGACATAAACTCACCACCCCCTAAGATTCCTATGCCATTTTGATCCTGTATTATTCTTAAAAGAACAACAACTGAGCTAGCCCAATGCCCAATGCTGGCTTTTTCACTGTGTAGCCAGGTAGCTGGGCCATGATTTCCGGTATCATGACTGTCCTCCATTTTGTGGTTTTCCTGTGTTGCATGTTAAATGATTAGGGTGGGACTGTAAATCTCTTTGTAAGATCACCTCCTGCTCCACTGTAGGGAGTTTCCCTGGAGTGTGGCTTGCCCCATCCTTAGTCCTTTCAGCCTGCAGGAGACAGAGGGAAACGGAGACAGGCTGAGAATTGGGAACCTCATACCATCAAGCAAGCGAGAAGACAGTGTCCTTCAGACCCAAGGTTCCTGCGCCAATATGCTCCCTGGACAGACTGATGCAATACTGGACTTTCCTCTAGAGCCAACAAGGGGGAAAAGCCTTCCCCTGGAGCAGACACCCTGAATGTGGACTTGTAGCGTACCGGACTGTGTACGAATAAACGTTCCTTTGTTGGGGCCATCCACTCTGTGGTATGTTAGAGCAGCCCTAGCTGACTACAACAAGGCATTTACTGATGAACAAGGACCACAGTCTTCAGTATGGATTGTACTTCAACATGAGGAAAACAAAAATCGTCACAACTGGACCAGTAAGCAACATCATCATAAATGGAGAGAGGATAGAGGTTGCTAAAGATTTCATTTTACTGGGGTCCACAATCAATGCTCTTGGAAGCAGCAGTTAAGAAATCCAAAGATGCACTGCACTGGGAAAATATGTTGCAAAGGACCTCTTCAAAGTATTCAAAAGTAAGGATGTCACCTTGAAGATTAAAATGCGCCTGACCCAAGCCATGGTATTTTCAATCGCATCACATGCATGCGAAAGCTGGACTATGAACAAAGAAGACAGAAGAATTGATGCCTTTGAATTGTGGTGTTGGACAAGAATGCTGAATGCACGATAGACTGCCTAAAGAACAAACAGATCTGTTCTGGAAAAAGTACAACCACAGTGCTCTTTAGAAGCAAAGACGGGGAGACTGTGTCTTACATACTTTGGACATGTTGCTATGAAAAGATCAGTCCTTGCAGAAGGACATCACACTTGGTAGAGTGCAGGGTCACTGAAAAAGAGGAAGACCCTAGATGAGAGAGATCAACATGGTGGCCGTAACAACGGGCTTAAGCATAAAAACAACTGTGGACATGGCCCGAGACTACGCAGCGTTTCATTCGGTTGTTCACAGGGTCGCTGAGTCGGAATTGATGACGGCACCGAACAGCTACAACATCAATAAAAAAATTCAAAGGAGAAAGTAACTGGGTCTTGAAAGAGTTAAGAGAAAGAGGGAGTGAGATATGACAAAAAGTGCCCGGATGTGGTGATCAAATGGGCTCTGGGTGATGTCAGTGTCTGCCCAAGCAGGGCTCAGGCACCCTAGCCCAAGGCAATGCACAGTGACCCATCCTGACTCATCCATCCTGGTGACCCATTCTGACTCATTCACTCTCTACAGGCTCATCCCTTCCCCCAAGAAGCTTGCTTTCTCCCTTTCAAAAGGCCTCTTAATTAATGTAACCAGCTTCTTCATACCGCTGAGTCACATCTTACAACTGACAAACAAAAACTCAACTTGCCTCAGCCCAGCAATGGAGGAACAAGACTGATCCTTCTAATAAGTGACTTCTGTTAGGGAGCCACATTTCTCTCTCCCTTCTGTGGAAGGCAGTGAGGGAACTGTAGGTCAGGATCAGGAGCTGAGGCTGGGATTCCAGTTGGTGGCCTTGCAAACTCTACTGGCAGGGCGTCAAAGATGCCAGAAATTAGGGTTCCCTGAGAAAAGGCCTCTATGGTCTTGTATTTCAAGGGATGATGGCAACTTTTTCTACACGCCCAGACCTGGCTGACAACAACCAATCACTACTATACGAGGAAGCGCAAAACAATCTCCAGCCAGACTCAGCGCTCTGGGTCTTTAGACAGGGGTCCCCCACCCAAGGAAAGATGCCAGCAGCAGAGCCCCTCAAGCAAAGGCGGGTCCCCCAAGCAAAGGCTCCCCAACCCCAGGTGCCAACAGCAGAGTCCAGGCAGCTCTGGACCTTGCTCTGGTGGCACTCAAATGAACCAGGGCAAATACCTGTCCCTTCCTCATAATCCGAGGGCTATGAACCAGGTTAAGAGCTTTCCTACCCCACTTAATTATCAGAAACAAACAAGAAGCTTGTTTAACACGCTGATTTCCAGGCTCCACTTTTACTCCTTCTGAACTGCTGTGTTTTGAAACGAGCCTGAGAATCTGCATTTTAAACTACAGCAGAGGCGACCACCGGACCCTGATTCTGGTAACTACCCAATATGGAGACACTCCGGCTCGATTAAGGTTCCTGTGACATTAAAAACTTCCAGGGATTAAAAAAGTTCAAGCAGCGCTCCGCACAGCCTCTTCGGGCTGGCGTTCTCCCAGGAACGCCGTGAGGCAGGCCTGACCCGACCCAGGGAAGGACCTGGAGGTGGCTAGGGAAGGACCTACGGAAGGACCGGCCGCGGCAGCCACGCCAGCTCCCTCCAGGCCGAACCTCGCTGCCCGGCGCTCGCCCTCACGGGCCCAGGACCCCAGGAGCGGGCCGGGGACCCGGCCTGCAGACTGGCCGGCTCAGAGACCGGCCGACTAACCCTGTGTGTCGTCGGCCGCAAGCCGGGAACAGACAGACCCGCGCAGGGCCCCACGGCCCCCCCAACACCGCGCCAGCCCACCGGGTGCCAGTTGTCGCCACCAACACTCACGTGAAGTTCCCCGCGTCTCTTCCAGGCCGCACGTGGACCCCGGGCCGGCAGCTCCCACATGCCCGGACAAGCCCGGCTCCAGCTGCCAGCCTATTGGCTCGCTGAACAGCGGCGTTCGCCTAAGGCCTCTTCTGATTGGTCGAAAGCCGGCCTCTTTGGAGTAGGCGTAGGACCGCGGAGAGGGACGAGATTCCCGAACGCGGTACGTGGCGTTGCGCAGGGGCTCGCGGCACTGGCGGGAAATTTTCAACAGCGGGAAGAGAGATGTGGATTCTTGCAGGTTCTGCCGGCTCCCGTCTCTGTCCCCAAAGTCAGGAGATGGACTCCTGTAAACGCTTTGCCGCCAAAGGCTGAAAACTAAACCTTCTAATCGATTCCGACTTATAGTGACCACCAAGTAGGACTGCCCTAGAGTTTGATTTTTTTTTTAAAAAAAAAAAATACTTTACTGTGCTTTAGGTAGCAGTTTACGATCCAAATCAATTGGCCGTATAAAACCCCAAGCACACAGCACTTTGGTGCTGTAACTGCTCTCCGACCACCACCCCCGCGTGGCGGTACCCTTCTCCTTTCCACCTTGCGCTTCCTGTATCCTTTCCATCAACTGTCCCCCTCCATCCTCTAGGCGCGCCTCTCTGGAGGAGCTGCTCGGGCAGCTTCCCATATATATTTAAGCCGAGAAGCATGTTCTTTGCTGGCATCAGTCTGTCTTACAGTGCAGTCTAGTCTTTGAAGAGTTGACTTCGGTACTTGTTTCAGTTTTAGGCTGACAGAGAGTCCCCGGCCATGTCCTCCGGTCAAGTATCTTAACTGAGTTCTAGTTCTGCATACCCATTTTCCACTCACTACATCAGGGCCTTAAAGTTCTGTTCCCTGCCGTGGCAGCCTTTGGTCGTGGCCTGGCACATCCAGTTCTTCTGGTCTCATACTGATGTAGTCTCTAGATCGTATGGCCCCTTCTGTCTCCTGGGCTCATATTTTCCTCATATCTTTGATGTCCTTCATTCTCCTCTGTCATTCATTCTGCTCTCCTCTGATGGATTGGGACCAACTGATGCTACTTAGAAAGCCACTTGCTAACTTTTAAAACCCCAGACACCACTCATCAAAGTGGTATGCAGAATATCTTATTAAAAAAAAAACAAAAACAAAACTTAGTTTTTTCAGATGTCTCCTGAAACTGTGGTCCTCAGCCCCTGTCTCTGCTACTCTGTCCTTTAAGTTGTTGGGTTGTATTTAGGAAACCTTTTAGTTCTTGATACAGTCCAGTGTCCCTTCTACTCCATGTGTGCTGTCACTCCCTTCACCTAACCCAATTCCTGTCTACTACTTACTCTGTGAATACCTCTCTCCCTCCCTCCTGACCCCTGTAACCATCAAAGATTATATTCTTCTGCGCTTAGACCTTTTCTTAAGTCTCAAAGGCTGTAAATCTTTATGGAGGCAGACTGCACATCTGTCTCCCGTGAGTAACTGGTGAGTGCTGGTGACTCTGAAACATTCACCTTTCTGTTAGTAGTTTAACCTTTAACCCTCACACCACTATTCCTGCCTGCACCAGTGACTTACAGAGTCATAAGTAATAATCCATAACAGTTCAGATGATGTGGAGATTCCATGAAATAATGCACATGTCAGTTGCTGTCACGTTGGTTTGGCTCTTAGAGACCCTAGATACAACAAAAGAAATACTACCCAGTCCGAGGAGTCTTCACAATGACTACTGTGTTTGAAACATTGTGGCAGCTACTGTGCCCATTGGTCTTGCTGAGGGTCTTTCTGTTTTCACTGAAGCTCTGCTTTACCAGGTGCTCCTTGGAAACTCTATGGGAGCAATTACACTCTGTCCTACAGGGTTGCTATGATTCAGAATCGACTCAGTGGCAATAGGTTTGGCTTTATTTTCTTTTATTTTTATCTGCTTTACCAACTATGATGTCCTTCTCCAGGGTCTGGACTCTCCCTGCTGACAACATGTCCAAAAAACAGGAGACAAGTCTTGGCTACCCTCACTTTTAAGGAGAATTCTGGCTGTACTTCTTCCAAGAGACGTTTATTCATTCTTCTGGCAGTCCATGAAATATCCAATATTCTTTGTTAACACCATAATTCAAAGGCATCAGTTCTTCAGTCTTCCTTATTTATTGTCCAACTTTTGCATGTGTGTGAGGTTAATTGAAAATACCATGACTTGGGGTCAGGTGTATCTTAGTGCTCAAAGTGACATCTTTGCTTCTTAACAGTTGAAAGAGATCCTTTGCAGCAGATTTGCCTAACGTAATATGTTGTTTGATTTCTTGAATGCTGCTTTCCTGGGTGTTGATGTGGATTCAAGTAAAATGAAACTTCAGTCTTTTCTTCCTTTATCATGGTGTTGCTTATTGGTCCAGTGATGAGAATTTTTGTTTTATGTTGAGATGATCTCCATACTGGAGGCTTTAGTCTTTGATCTTCATCAGTAAATGCTTCAAGTTCTCTTCACTTTCAGCAACTTGGGTTGTGTCTTCTGCATATTGCAAGTTATTAATGAGTTCTCCAATCCTAATGTCACAGTCCTCACATAGTCCAGTTTCTCAAATTATTGACTCAGCATACAGATTCAATAAGTATGATGAAAAGACACAATCCTGACACACACCTTTCTTGACTTTAAACCATGCCGTATTCCTTTCTTCTATTTGAACAACTGCCTCTTGGACTATGTGCAGGTTCCTCATGAGCACAGTTAAGTGTTCTGGAATTCTCATTCTTCACGATGTTTTCTATAATTTGTTGTGAATGCCTTTGCATAGTGAATAAAACGCAAGTAAACATCATTCTGATATTCTCTGCTTTCAGCGAAGATCTATTTGACATCAGCAACAATATTCCTCCTTCCACCTCTTCTGATCCCAGCTTGAATTCCTGTCAGTTGCCTGTGCATATACCACTGCAACTGTTTTTTAAAGATCTTCAGCAAAATTTTACTTGAGTGTGATTTTAATGATATTGTTTGGTAATTTCTGTATTCTGTTGGATTGCCTTTCTTTGGAATGGGCCCAGATATGGATATCTTCCAGTTGACTGGTCAGATAGCTGCCTTCCAAATTTCTTGGTATAGATGAGTTAGTGCTTCTGGTGTTGTATGTATTTGTTGAAAGATCTCAGTGGACATTCTGTCAACTCTTGGAGACTTGTTTTACATTAACACTCTCAGTGCAGTTTGGGCTACTTCTTTCAGTACTGTCAGTTCTTGAAATGGTCAGATGTTGACCAGTTCTTTTTGGTACTGTGACTCAGTGTATTCTTTCCGTCTTCTTTTGATGCTTTCTGCATTGTTCAGTATTTTACTCATAGAATCCTCCTACAGTACATTATTAAGTTTCTACTTTGGATCTTGGAGGTATTGGTGGTTAAGTGGTAAAATTCTTAACCTTCCATGCAGGAGACCTGGCTTTGATTTCCAGCCAGTACATCTTATGTGACACACTAGGAAGAAAGGCCTTGTGATCTACTTCTGAAAATCATCTAAGGCAAACCCTATGGATCATAATGGTCCAGGCTGCAACTAATCCTTGGGGATAGTGCAGGTTTTCCTTCTCTTGTATGTTTGGAGGCCAGCCAGCTGTAACACCACTTCAGTCTCAGTGCTGAAATACACAAAAGAAGCACAATCCCTGAGCTAGAGAGGCTCACAAACTGGCAGGGTAACAGTTGGGTAAACAGATAATTCAATACAACATGTATAAAAAGACCTACAATAAACACTATGAATGTAGTATGTGAGTACTAACAATGTACCAGGCAATATGGTCATTTAATCTGCACAGGACTACTATGTGGTATGTACTGTTATTATTATTTCCATTTCACAGTTGAGGAAACTGACACTCAAGAAATTACTGAAAAACAGCTAGATTCCAAACACAGATCCACACTGAAGCAGTCTGACTCTTCTCAGCTCCCAGTCTGCAATCAGGGGCAGAGTTATGAAGACATGCAGATGGCCAAGGATACATACATGCTGAGGAATCTGCAAGGAGCTGTTTCTGGTTGGAAAATAGAGATTTGAGGGACATGGGCCAAGGGATAAGGCCACTAGAGAAGTCAGTCCTTCTATCCAGACCAAAAAGGAAGTATTAAACCAGAGATGGTTCATCAGCAGATTTGCACTTTGGGATGCTCACTCAGACTCAGTACAGTAGTCACCCCTTAACCGTGGTTTTGTCTCCAAGGATTCAGTTACCTGAGGTCAGCCACAATCTGAACATATTAAATGGAAAATTCCAGAAATAAACCATTCATATATTTTAATTTGCACACCGCTCTGAGTAGTATGATGAATCTCTCACTGTCTCACACTCTTCTGCCTGATTTGCCCGGGAGTTAAATTGTCTGTTAGTCCAGCATATCCAGGCTGTATATGCTATCTGCCTGTCAGTCACTTAGTAGCCATCTGGGTTATCAGATCAACTGACATGGTATTGCTATGCTTGTGTTCAAGTAACTCTTTATTTTTTATTTAACATGACTGAGTGAAAATATACATTCTTGTATAAATTTACATGCCCACCTCTATGCAGCTTCCACTGCTCTCCCTGTCCGGTGACAGCACACTATTCCTCTCTGCTCCATACATGTCCCATCCTCCCAACAGCCTCCTTTCCCCTCCCCTCCACCCACTCTCCTTCCTCCAGCCAGAGGTCAGCAGGATGATATCCTATAGATGTATAGAACCATAAAGTGCATCCAATATATGGTCACTCTGCATTGCCAAGTCCAATCCATTCCTGTCCAAAGAGTGGACCTTCGTTATGATTTATGGGTAAGGGCAGCATCAGGGCCGGGTCCATGCTCTCAGGGTAACCCTGAAACTGCTGGACCATCAGTTGAGGTCTTTTAGTGGAGATCTCAGGATGCACCCCTTTTTATTCTTGTGTTGTCAGTGAGACTCCTCTCTGTGAGCTCCATCGTGGCTATCACTGGTGGTGGCCGGGCACCATCCGGTTCTTCCGGTCCCAGGTCGATATAGGCACCCACTCTTGTGGGTATCTCTGTCTTCTAGGTTGTCTTTACCACATGTCATTTTGGTCCTCAGTGAGCATCTGTTCCTGCTGAGTTGGGACCATTTGCTGTGTCCTCGGATGGCAGCTTGGCAGATTTTAAGACCCCAGATGCCACTCACCAATGTGGGGTGCAGAGAGCTCTCTTACCAAAATGCTAGTTGTGCCAATTGGCCTCAATTTCGCCTAAGAGCATGGTCCCCTGCCCCCTGCCCCAGCTACTCTATCCTTGCGATATTGGGTTAAGATGGAAGGAGTACTCAAGTTATGCTGAAGTCTACTTAATGTTGTTCTTGTTTCTAATGTGTGCTATCACCGCTTTCTCCAAACCAGATTTCTAGCAACTATCTAAACTAAACCCTCCCCCCTCACCCTCCCTCCCTCCCCTCCTTTGCAGCTGTCAAAGAGTCTTTTATTCTATACACAAGTCTGTTTTTGAGATCTTATCGTAGAGGTCTCATATAATATTTGTCCTTTTGTCGCTAACTACTTTCACTCAACATAATGTCTTCCCGATGAAACCAGGTTAGGAGATGTTTCCTGGAATCATCGTTATTCTTTATCATTGCGTAGTGCCCCATTGAGTATATGTACCATAGTTTACCTATCCATTCTTCTGTTGTTGGGCATCTGGGTTGATTCCATCTTTTTGCTATCGTGGACTGTGCTGCGATAAACATTCTGGTGCATGTGTCCGTTGGTGTGAAAGGCCTTGATTCTGTAGGATATATTCCAAGTAGTGGAATTACTGGGTCAAATGGTATATCGATATCCATTTTTTTAAGGAAGCGCCAGATTGCTTTCCAAAGAGGCTGGACCATTTTGCAACCCCACCAACAGTGTAGGAGTCAAGTAACTCTTATTGTACTCAGTAATTGTTCTCCTTTATTGTTACTATTGTTCATCTGTTATTGTGTCTAATTTATAAGTTAAACTTTATCATAGCTACGTATGTAGAGGAACAAATGTAGCATGTATAGGGTTCAGTACTATTCATGGTTTCAGGCATCCACTTGGGGTCTTAGGCCTTATCCCCAAAGGATAAAGAGAGACTGTTGTATAGAGAGGAATGGATTAGGCCTGGAGGACAAGGAGTTGGGAGGTGATTACAGACATTCTACAAGACAAGATAGTCATGCCAGAGGGGTGAGGAGGATACAGAGATTGGGACAGATTCAAGAGCTTCTTTCTGATTGCAATCACATAGATAATGCAAATGACTGGCAATATAAAGGCTGGCAATTGGAACTGACCCAATGGTACCAGTATTGTGAAAGAAAGAACCTGCAATCTGGTTCCATTAAGGTTATACCCAAGAAAACCCTACAGAGCAGTAATACTTTGACACACACGGGGCCACCATGAGCTGGAACCAACTCAACAACAACTGACCACAGGTTCTGAGTTGTAAAATCCCTATATATATCAGAATAGAACTATGATCCGTGGAGTTTTCAATGGCTGATTTTTTGGAAGTAGATCACCGAGCCTTTCTTCCAAGGCACTTCTGAGTTAGGATAAAACACTGCAGTAGAACAGAATGGACATATAAGTTGAAGGAGAATAAAGAATGTTGTACATAATATCAAATAAAAAATCTAGATTTAGTAAGGACAAACTTTAGTTGAAAAGATTATTTTGGAGGGGGAGTATTACATATTATGTATTATAATATATAACATATTATGTACTATAAAACATATAGCCAAGTGCCGTCAAGTCAGATCGTATTATAATAAGGGGATCGAGACTATTGCAATAGGGAGACTACTCTGACCATAAGATCTGCAAGCATCCCATGTGTAGGTTAAAAATGGTTTTCTTTTATAGGGAGGAGTAAAAAGATGAAAAAAACCTGGTGGCGCAGTGGTTAACTGCTGTAGCTGCTAACCAAAAGGTAAGCCATTTGAATTCACTGGTTGCTCCTTGAAAACCCTATGGGGTATTTCTATTCTATGGAAATGACCCCTATAGCGTCACTGTGAGTATGAATCTACTTGACAGCAGTGGGTGGTCAAGAAAGGTGAGAAAGAACCCAGTATGAACACACGAGATTAACAGGGAGAAAGGGTGGTCATAGTATGATCTGACAGTGTATCAGAGTAAGTCATTACGAGTCAAAAGCCACTGGATGGCAACGGGTATGGGCCTGCTGGTTCAAGATAAAAGTCATTCCAAGTTCAGGAGCTGGAGAAGGAGAGATACTTAACCAAAGTGAGTTAGCCAACTTTTTGTTCCAATGGATCAATGCGAACAATGAGAATTTGGAGTCTGTATCTGGAGTCTTACCTAAATTATAGGGGAATGGGTGGTTCTTTGCAGTAAGCCATTTCTGGTTCAAAAAGTGGATGCTATCTTAATCCTTGCAGTTTTCCAGGGGGTAAAGGGCTCAGGTAAAATCCAGTACTTTCAATAAGAAGTTTTTTTTTTTTTTTTTGGTATATTGTTAAAATGAATAATGTTGCCATTGAATTGTACTTTGGATGTGTACCTTGGATGCATTAACAGGAAAGCGCAGTCTCTAGAGAAAGCCCTCATGCCTGGTAAAGTAGAGGATCCATGGAAAAGAGAAAGACCCTCAACAAGAGGGATCCACACAGTAGCCGCAACAACAGGCTCAAAATCAGCAATGGTTGCGAGGATGGTGCAGGCCGAGCTGTGTTTCCTTCTGTACGTGCACAGGGTCAGTGTGAGCCAGAACTGACTCAATGGCACCCAGCAACTGCAGTCAAATTGCTTTAATATTTAGACTGCACTGAATTAATTTAGTGACAATTTTTTAAAGATGTTGTGTATTTACAATACATTCTTTATAACTAATTATGATAGAAAAATGTTGTCAAGTAAAAAAAAAAAAAAGTCTGAAGTTTCCAGGTCTACACATACAGCATCATACTGGCCTCTTGACTGTAGATGGCAGTATCCGCCCCTGATTCTGGGAAGGAACAAAGCCTTGTTCCCTTATCACAGAATCCCTTTATATTGAGGCTTACGGGAGAGAGCCCATCAGTAAGCCTCGCAGTAGGGACCCCACCTCCACCTCACAAACCTGGAAGCACTTGAAACATATGACTTGACTGACTGTTCTTTTGTTTTGTTTTAAAGAACAGACATTCATTGTTTCACAGTTGTGGAGGTTACCAGCACTGGGGCAGTCACGATGATCCTGACTTGTGGCGACTCCACGTGTGTCAGAGTGGAGCTGTGCTCCAGAGAGGTTTCACTTGGAAGCAGATCACCAGAACTTTCTTCTGAAGCACCTCTTGGCCAAGCATGCTAACTGCACCACTCAGGGACTCCAAGAGTCTGAATTTAAGGTATTGGCTGTGTTGATTCCTAATGAGAACTTTGAGGAAAACTCTATTCTGTGCCTCTTTCCTTTGCTTCCGGTAAACCTAGTCATTCCTTAGTTTGTAGATGCATCTTCACGTGTGTGAAACGAAATTAAAAATAGACATCTTACTTTGATTTCGAAGGGTTTCTCTTATCCATGAGCCGAACATTAATAGTAAAAGCCTGAACCCAAACTGTAAAACTATTGATTTGTTTTTTTTGTCAACAGGCACTGTAGCGTCATCAGTTGTCTCTTGAAAAAAGTATTCAATGACAAGTCTAAAAATTTTAACAACAACAAAAAAGCCACTGCCTGAGATGATTGTGATCCATAGCAACCCTATAGGATGCTGTAGAACTGCCCTGTAGGGTCACCGAAGAGTGGCTGGAGGATTTAAACTGTTGACCGTTTGGCTAGCAGCTAAGCTCTTAACTGCTATGCAACCAGATCTCCAACGAATCTATTACCTAGTGATTTAATTAAAAAAGACTGCTTGTTCCCTTAATTTTAATTCCACCAGGCCTGTAGCTACAAATAGGTAAAGGGCCAAATTTTCTAGAGTTACTTTTTAATGCTAAATCAGTAATCTGTAAGTATTTTGTAACCATGGAAATATATATTCATTCAGCAAAAAACTACTTAGATTTGTGCAAGTGACTTTCCCCCTAGGTCTCCCCCAAGACCACCTAGTAGCCTGCTATCATCTATCTCAGCACAACTCAGTCAAACATATTAAGATTAGCCAATGGTTAATTGTTTTACTTCCTCTTTTTCTCTGTAAGTCTTTAAAAGCTTGATTCGAACTCCAGCCTTCATTGGTACGTGCTGTAGAGTTGATTCCGACTTCCAGAGACTGTACATAGAGCAGCATGCTGTGTCCTGAACCATCCACACAATTGTTGCTAAGTTTGAACCCTTTGTTGCAGTCATTGTGTCAATCCATCTCACTGAGGATCTTCCTCTTTTCTCGATGACCCTCTACTTTACCAAACATGATGTCTTTTTCCAGGAATTAGTCCCTTCAGGTAACGTGTCCAAAGTACATGAGACCAAGTCTCGCCATCCTGGCTTCTAAGGAGCAGGCTGTATTGTTACTGTGGGGGTCTTTGAGGATCCTAGAGGGTTCTTGTCTGAATCGTGAGAAATAATTACCAGGGGAGACTTGGCTGGCCCATGAGAGAGATCTTTACTGAAGTGGGGAAGCATCCCAGTGGGACGCGCCGCTGAGCAAGTTCGGGGTTGGGTTCTTATAGCCCGTCTATGCCCAGTGTGTGGCTAAAGAGGATCTGAAGAATTTCCTTTTTCTGGATGGCGGGCAGCTGCCTGTCCTTTGATTGTACATGCACGTGGGCTTCGAGGTAGTTCGTGCCACAGGGGCTTTTGGGACCAATAACAAGGCTTATTATGGGGTGTCACACCTACACAGTTTCTTGCTCCTTTGGTTTTCTACCCCGGTCCTGGTTGTAACTCTCTGGTACCTCCACCGGAAGGACATAGCTGTCACCTCTATGTCATTTGCACGTGTTTCCGAATTGAGTCTAAACTGGCTTCTCTGAAAAACAACTTTAGACATAATTTAAGTAAGTCATCCCCCAGGTGTGGATGATAAAATAAGTTGTTTGTCACTCTGGAATGCTCCCAGGCAGGGTTAGACTGGTCCTTCTGGTCCTTGTCTCAGTACTTCTTTCAGTACTCTTTTTTTTTTTCCTTTCAGTACTCTTTGACTAAGTCGAAAGCATCAGTTCTTCTTTGGCCTTCTTATTCCTTTGTTCAGCTTTCGCAGGCATATGAGGAGACTGAAAATACCACGGTTTAAGTGAGATGCCCCTTAGTCCTCAAAATAATCTCTTTCCCTATTAACACTTTAAAGAGGTCTTTTGCAGCAAATCTGCCAAATGCAGCACTAGCCTATGCTGGACTATTTGTTTGTTTTTCAGAATCAGAATAATCTCTCTAAACATGTTTAGAAAAACTGCTCCAATAAACCTTGTCTTAATTTCTTCGTGTTGTGTTTTAAACAAATAGTGTCCTTCCTCCATCACCCTGAGACTTGATCTGGTTTGCACCTACAAATCACTGCGCCACAGTCAAAGCACCATCCTGCCTGCCATGCTTACCTGCTCTGAGGACTTTTTAAGATGCTGTA
This sequence comes from Heterohyrax brucei, assembly GCA_028571685.1. NCBI lineage: Eukaryota > Metazoa > Chordata > Mammalia > Hyracoidea > Procaviidae > Heterohyrax > Heterohyrax brucei. The sequence goes on along the minus strand of CM053148.1, from coordinate 42,396,335 downwards.
GAGCTTCTCACGGTGCTGGGCCAGGTGTAGCCTTGCAGGCTGAGGGGCTGTCCATCTAGTCATTTTTTAGAGCAGGGGTTCTCTGCGTGTGGTCCCAAACCAGCGGCATTGTCTTCACTTGGCAATTTGTTGGAAAAGAAGCTGCTGAGTCCCGCAGTAGACCTACTGAGTCAGAAATTGAGGGGTAGGGTCCTGTAGTGTCTCAGCAAGCCCTCTAGGTGATTCTGATGCATACTCAGTTTTAAGATCCTTCATGTTAGTGGAATTGATGCTGTTAAAGCCCTGGGCACCCAAAGTAAATAATTTGCTCATTTCACTCAAGCAGCTTCCTCCTCAACCAGCGTGCTCTGCTGGACTTTGGACTTACACACAGGCTGTTACCAAGACAGTTATGGTACCTTGATGCCTCTCCCCTGCCCTCGGAGTCCCTGGGTGGTGCAAATGGTTAAGTGCATGGCAACTAACTAGAAGGTTGGCAGTCTGAACCCACCCAGTCGTGGCAGTCTACCTCCGAGAAATGAGGGACTGAAAATGCTGTGGAATACAGTTCTACTCAGACACACATGGTGTTGCTGTTGGAGTCAATATGCCTTCCCCTAACTGCTATGAATACCAGGATTTTTAGACCCAGGTTAGGTGTCTCGTCCAGCTGAACTTTTATGGAAAATTGGAAGGTTTTGATCCAAGGTGTATTATTGTCCACTAGTGTTTGTTTCATTATAAACTTTATTCTTCACATATAAAATTAACATTAAACCCATGGTCGAGAAGCGTTAAAAGCTACCCACTCTTGAGATACACACCAAGAACCTGATTTAACTCTTCTCGGGAGAATGTTGAGGTTTTTAAAGCTCCCCAGGAGATTTTAGGGTGCCGCCCAAACAGAATCGCTGCTTTAAACCTAGTGTTGCAGCTACCTAGAAAATCAGGCAGAGGGCGCTGCCGCCTAACTTATGCTGGGAAACGCAAGCAGGGCAAACGAAGTTGCTGCGAGTCTGGTCCACTGCAATTAAGGCCAGAGGACCTCAAGACTGACCCTTGGATCACCAACTCCTTTGTGTTCTGACACTCTAGAAAGTTACAATAAGAAGTAATAACTTACCTTGCTGGGTGACCTAGAGGAGAGTCAAACAAGCCCTCGAAGCCTACATTTCAATGAGTAGGGTAATTGGCCTGTAGTCGTTGTTTCCATACACTGACTCCTTGTTAATAGACCAGATACTAATTTAAGGGTCGGGCCAAACGTTTAAATTGGAAAAACCCACATGATGCAGGAGACTAAGAGGAAAATGGTGACTTCCGGTTGTTTCTACGTCAGGGAACTGACGTGGGCAACTGAGGTTGGGAGAGAGCTACCACGAAAAGGGCGGTAAATATCGAGTGTGTGCATCTGCCACGCTTTAGGGTTGTATATGGGAACACCCCTCTTGTTTCGTTATCGTAACAGTTTAGGAAGGAAAACCAAAAGCCAAGCCATTTGCAGTTTAGTCGTCCCAAACTCATGGTAACCCCAACTCATGTTGGCTGCGTGTGTGTCAGAATAGAATTGTGCTCTATAGTTGCTTTTTTTAGTATTCACATATATATGTATATATATTTCAATATTTTATTTTTTGTGATTGAGTGAAAGTGTGCAATCCAATTTAAATTCGCATGCCCGCCTATGTGCAGCTCCTACTGCTCTCCCTGCCTGGTGACAGCATACTCCTCCTTTCTGTTCTGTACGGGTCATATCGTCTTAACAATCTCCTGTCCCTTCTTTTCCACCCTCTCCACTCTCCTCTAGTAAAATGCCAGTAGGACATGCACAGAACTATAAAGTGCACACATGATATGGTCACTCTGTGTCCCTGAATCCAGTCCATTTCTGTCCGAGGCATTGACCTCAGTAATGATTTATGGACGAGGGCAGCATCAAGTCTAGGGACCATGCTCCCAGGGGAATTCCTAGGCCTTCAGACCCTCATTTGCAGTCTTTTAGTGGAGTTCTCAGGGTACACCCCTTTTTATTCTCATGTTGCCACTGAGACTCAACTTTTGAGCCCCATCACAGCTATCACTGGTGGTGTCCGGGCATCATCTGGTTCTTCTGGTCACATGTTGATATAGTCACCCATTCATGTGGGTCTTTCCGTCTTCTGGGTTCTCTTCCCCCATGTTGTTTTTGTCCTTGTTGATCAACTGTTCCTGCTGAGTTGGGACCATTTGGTGTACCTTAGATGGCAGCTTGCTAGTTTTTAAGACCCCAGATGCCACTCACCAACATGGGGTGGAGAAGACTCTCTTAGCAATATGCTAGTTATGCTGTTTGGCCTTGATGTCCCCTGAGAGTATGGTCCCCTCCATAGAGTTTTTAACTGCTGATTTCTAGGAAGCAGATCAGCAGGCCTTTCTTCTGAGGTACCTCTCAGGGATTCCACACTAGTGAGGTTAAACAAACAAACAAAAAACCTCACTCCTGTTAAGTTGGTTCTGAGTCACAGTGAGTGTATAGGACAGAGTAGGATCACCCCATAGGTTTCCAAGGAACAGCTAGAGGATTCAGACTTCTGACCTTTAGGTTAGCAGTCAAGCTCTTAACTATTATGCCCCCACCAGGGCACCCCAGCAAGGTATATGTACTTATATGCTTACATACCCATTGCTGTTGAGTAGATTCCAACTCATAATGACTCTACAGGACAGAGAACTGTCTGTCCCACGGAGCTTCCAAGGAGCACCTGATGGATTCAAGCTGTTGACCTTTTGATTAGTAGCTGTAGCACTTACTGCAAGGTAGATGTGATAAATTCCATTTTACAGCGGACTAATCTGAGGCTCTGAAATGTTAATTGCCTGGCTCAAAGTCACACAGCTAGTGTGTGGTGAAGCCAGGACTGTAATGGACTTTGAAGCTAGAGCTCCTTCCCACCCCCACCCCAGAGTTCCTTGTTCCCGCTGTTCTCCCATCCCCCGACCCATCCCCACCCACCTGCTGGAGCTGTTGTCCATTTCCCAGATGTCTGTTCCACTGAGGCAGGATCTCACAGGCTTCATCCCCACACCTACTCCAGATGCTGAGAAGTACCTAAGAGAGATTCAACTTCCTCCTGCCCAATCCAGGCCCCTACCCCACTGAAGGGCTGACCCTGACTGAGTGACACCAATTTGCAGCCTCCTCAAGTGTGAATGAGATTTCTAACAGGACTGGCTGCCTGCTAGTTTAGATAAGGTTAGAAGTAAATGAGAATTCAAGAGACAAAGAATGGGGAAAAAGAGAGCCAGTTTGGAGGAGGGAAGGGCAGTGACCACTGGGTGGAAGTGACAAACTGTCTTGGCTCAGAGTGGGTAAGTGCCTTGCCAAAGGTCACACAGATAGCAAGTGGCAGAGGCAGGGTGAGATCAGTTGATGATTGTGTTTTTGTGATTGTTAACCCCCATCGAGTTGATTCCAGGTCTCGAGGACCTCATGTGTGCAGAGAACTGCTCCACGTTTTCAAAGCTGCGACCTTTGGAAGCAGACCACCAGATCTGCCTCCGGAGGTGCCTCTGGGTGGGTTTGAACAGGCAACGTTTCAGCTGGTAGTCGAGCACTTAGCCTGAGACTAAGTGCGCCACCCTGAGACTCCTATCATATTTTTCTTGTTCCTTCAATGAATACAATTCCTTTAAAACTTAAACCCAATTTAAGTTTGTAAGATGCTTTAGTATTCATTCTAAAGGAAAAACTTCCCCAATCTTTTCAGCCTCCCAAGGCTACTGACCAACTTTTCCCTTCTGTGGCCCCAGGAGTGCCCGGCACCTGTTGCCTGGAGAGGAGGACAAGGATATATCGGAAAGGAGAGTGCGAGGGCATTTTTCTTTGTTTGAAAAAAGATGTATCCCCACTGAGAGTCTCTGCCTCAAACTTGGTGACCCCCACCCTGAGGCATGGAAAAAAGAGCAGGAAGTGGGTTTTCTAATCACTGCTTCTCTCACAGGTGAGGTGGTCTCCAAACACCGTTCCTTCACCAGTAGCACCTCTGAGCCTGGCAGCACTGAGGCGAGTCTCGGACCCAGAAGTTTCATGCACACAAAGAAGCTCCTCACCCCCAGGGTACGCACCCAACAAGTCCTGAGCAGGCCAGGTCCCGCCCTCAGCAGCCCAGCCCCACAGCTGCCAGCACACATGGACAGGCTTGTCTGTTATGTTGCTGCCAGGGTCCAGGCATCGTAGGTACCTCAGTAATGAGTGCACATCCTGTTGTGCTGTGTGCACCATGGCTCACCGTACCAGAGACACCAGACCCAAGAGCCCCTGCGTGTGGGCTCATAAGGACCTCACACTGGGTTCCCAACCAAAAATGGTGGTTGGGTGGATGAGTGGGGGAGATACTCCCTGCCTGCCCATTAGTCACTAACGAGAAAGCTGCAGGCTCCTTGAGCAGCCTGGAGTCTGTCTTTGCTTCTGGAAAATTCATCTGAGGTGCAGCTGCCAGAGGTGATCAGAATAAGTTTCTGTAGCAGCCTCTTGGCATTTTCTGAGAAGCAGAAAAGGCATGGAAAGGGAAACTTGGAAGGAGGAGCCACAAGGTTGGGCCCACCCCAGCACCCCGCTGCAGTGGCCGGCACCGTGCGGCAGACTGGGATTTGTTGTTGAACTGTAGTGAGACAACAACAAAATCACTAGTCTTCCAGATGGGGCTAACCATCCATGTCACACTTCCCGCTGGTTCTGCGAGGTCTTCTGTGACCACCCCTCTCCACCTTCAGCTTTGGGCCCACCACCCAGCCCCGCACCAGTCAAGTCTGTGTCCCCCTATTGCTCCTCCCCCACCTCAGAAGCATCTGGAGTCACTGCTCAGGATGGGGGAGAAATTGTTTTCTATTCCCCTAGTTGTCTACTCTTCTTGAATAAACATGCCTTCCCGGGTGCATTTAAAACTGAAAGATGAATGATTCAAATCCATCTAAAGGCCCCTCGGAAGAAAGGCCTGTTGATTGAAATACACGGGGTTGCCAAGAGTTGGAACTGACTCACTGGCAACTGCTGTTCTCCCTACACCACCTTGTGGCTGCCTCGTAGGTGTCAGAATAGAACTTTGCTCCCTAGGGTTTTTGTGACCAAATTTATGGAAAATAACAACCAGGTCTTTCTTCTAAGGTGCCACTGAGTGACTCGAACCTCCAGCTTCCAGTTAGCAGACAAACTCCTTAGCCATTTGGACCTCTCTGGGACTCCTTAACCATTCATAGGGAGCTTTTATTTTTAAAAAGAGGCAAGGGGCTCTTTTCTCAGACTTTTCCTCATTAATCACAAAACACTGTACAATCATGGAGAAGGGAAAAAAGGAAGAGCTCCAGGTGAAGGAGACCCCTCTCTGCCAGGCCCCTTCCAACACCCACAAGACTATGATCATGGCCAGCCAAAGCCAAGTGCTGTCGATCATGGCCAGGGTGAACAAAAAAAATCCCCTGTTGCTTACAGAGCCATAGATCAGTATGAAGAGTTGATGGTGCGGAGGCAAGCAGGATAGCAGAGGAAAGGCGAAATAGTTGGGGCAGGAGGGAGGGTGGGATTCCAGCCCAGCCTGCCTACGTCAGCTGCCCCCAGCCCCCAAGGCATCTTGCTGGGCTTCCCTGGTTAACCTCCCCTGCCTGCTGGTGCTAATGGAGGAGAGGCGGCCCCTGTTGCCCTGGCCAACCTCTAATTGCTCTGGCAGGGCACATCCGCTCCTTAATTAGCAAAACCCACAATATCCCGGGTGGCTCCAAGAGCACAGCCCTAATTGCATTTTTGCTGCAGCAGAAGGACAATTACCCTTCCCTATTGCTGCTGCTTTTAATTCTTTTTCTTTTTAATTGCAAGCTCTTCCTCTTCACCCCACCCCTCTATCCCTGGGTTTGTTCTCTCCATCCAGAGTGGGGATGGGATTGCCTGAAGACCGTGAAACTGAGAGGCAGAGGAGCGCATGGGGAAGGACTGGCGGTACCCAGCTCTGGACTCCTAGAACCTTTTATCTGTCAACAATAGACAGAGCATAGCCCTGCTGCGTGCCTGAGAAAAAATCCCAGTTCTCCTATGGAAGATGTAAGGGAGAAGTAAGTGTCCCTCCCTACAAAAGCGGCCAAGACTCCGTTCCATCCACCCACTCTCCAGTGGCTGGCTGCTGGCTTTGAAATTCCAAGTTTCAAGGGAGCTGAGACCCCATTTAACTCATTAAGGAAATGTGAACCATTTCTTGTCTATATTTTTTAAAAAACTATATCAACCTAATAATAACCTCATGTCCCCTGTACTGTTGAGAGAGGGCGCATATACACTCCTTGGTGTATGTGACAAAGATCAGAATGCTAACATTAGAGAACAAATCCAAAGCCAAGGTTTTTACAGGACAGATTAACATCCTAGGTATTCCCAGGAACACAAGTCTTTCCCAGAGAGCTCTCAAATAAACTTTAGGTGGAAATAGGCCAGCTAAAAGTGTATTACAAAGAGATTTTGCGGAGAAGCTTGACAGCTCTCTGGACACTGTCTTGTAGAACTATCCAAGCCAGCTTACCTGAATAGTCCTGGCCTAAGTACCAAGTCCTGCTATAAGCTTACCGTGACAGCAGGGACTGTTTTGGTAACTATTGTATCCCTGTGTCTAGCACAGAGTCTAGCTCACAGTGTGTAAAACTGGTTGGCGAAAAGGCAGATTTCATGAGATAGGAACACAATAAATCCATTTCCATTGGCCTTTTCCTTGCAGGTCTAATGAAGTTGGATTTGATCCTGATAGTGGTCCCCGTTTTCTAGGCTCTAACTACCCATGAGGAAGACATAAGTAGCAAAAGAGGCTGCTCTGGTTTCAGTAAGGAGTATATTGAAACAATGACCTGCCCTCGAATCTGTCAACTTCCACTTCCCACTTCTAATTTCTTTCCTCTGGACTTCAGGAGCTGTCTCTTTAGCAATGCTTGTTTCCATGGTTTCCTCCAACCCTCTCATCTCTTACTTCATGACAGTAGTGGATGAGAGACCTTCAGTGCAGCCACTCCGTGTAACCAAGGTAACAATTAAGTAAGCCTTCATTTATCTTTCATGAAGAGGGCTAGGGAATCTTTTGATATGGCTTTACTAACATATGGGGTCACCATGAGTTGGAATGGACTCAAGAGTAGCAGCAAGAACAAGCAGAAGGGAAAAGTAGCTCTAGTTCAGAGCTAGAGTCTCCATTCTCATAAAGAGAGAATTAAAGGGCTTGTCCTATTACTGGGTAGTAGGACTTGATTCAGACATGTTTGAGCCCCCACTTTAAGTTCTACTAAACTCCACAGAATCAAAGACATATACATGAAAACTGGTAACTAGTTGCTGTCAAGGAAACCATGGTGGTGCAGTGGGCTAAGTGTTATGTCTGCTAACCAAAAGGTCAGCAGTTCAAATCTGCCAGGTGCACCTTAGAAACTCTAAGGGGCAGTTCTACCCTGTCTATAGCGTCACTGTGAATTAGACCCAACTCTACGGCAGTGCCTTTGGAGTGAGTTGCTGTCAAGTTGACTCCTGCTCTGTATGTCAGCATAGAAATGTCTTCCATATGGTTTTCAGTGGGTGATTTTTGAATAGATCATCAGGGCTTTATTTCAAAACAGCTCAGAGTGGACTTGAAACCTCAGCTTTTTGCTTAGCAGCGAGGTTGTTAGCTGCACCACCCAAAGACTCTGTATGCGACATATCTCTTAATAATGAGAAGCTTACAGTCTAGTACTGGGACTCTGGTCCTACTGTACTCTGGTACAGATGAAGCAGTAAAGGAGGTGGTTATTGATAGCATCATCATGGTCAGGCAGCTGTCCACTACCAGCATCTGATCCAGCCAGAGAACCAAGAGAGTACTAGCCAGGGGATTCAGTACCCATGCTAAGGCTCCTGGCTGTTGTCAGACATCCCTCTGTCTTGAAAAGATAGAACTTTGGCTCCCCTTCCTTTTAGAGAAGAGGAGCCCAACATCTAGTGCCAATATCCCTTAAATAGGACAGTTTGGTGCAAGAAGGGGAGAAACAGACCTACCAAACCCCAAGTCTGTAAGGGTTAAGGATAATTTCCAGTCCCAGGAATCCCATCACCTACCTGCCACAAGCCTTCATGAGGAGCGATGGCTCTGCTCTTACACTGAATTATAGGGTCACCATTTCCAGCCTCCCAGCTGTTTTTCCATTTGACACTGGAAAGTGAGGCCAATGGGCAGCTGTGAAAAATGAGACAATGGAAGTGGGAAAACAAACACATAAAACCTTCAGAAGACAACAAACCTGGGCAGAGTGAATCCAAAAGCTGAGATATCTGTTGATCATAGATAAAGCAACTTATCTCTCTTCTAGCTTCCCATCTCTAATTCTTAAGCTTTCACCAAATCTCTACGGGTGAGAACCAATTCTATGCTTTCAGGAGAAATCAACCAAGAATCCTTGGGCTGTTAGTATGCTGAAACCAATAATTTGTACTGACTTGGAAAGATGATCTTTTTTTTTTTAAGAAAAAAAAGGGGGCTTGGAGAATGATACATTACCCAGATGTGTGCAAGAAAGCTATAAATACGTAGGTGGAAACTTCATTCTTGCAGGTCAAATATAATCTGTATTAGCTAAAGCAGATCCCAGATCCTAGATCTCAGAACTTTGAGCTCTGTCCTTTGCTGCCGAGTGAACTAAGGTAGAGCCAATAGTTCTGCATACCTTGCTCACTCCACTAGTCAGAAAAGGATAAATGGCATTCTCTGATTGGTTGACAAAGCAGTGAACACCAACCAATGAGACAGTGTTTGTCTATTACTGGGCAAGAACATCTCAGTTCTCCAAAAAAAAACCTTTGTCCCTAATGAAAATCAGCAGAAAGAGCTTAATAACTAAAAAACAAAAAACCCTTTTGCTATAAGACATTCATGATGTGATCAATGCTGGCTGCCCCAGGGAATCCATAAAGGAGACATTTCTTTGGGAAGAAAAGCAGAAAAAGACCACTTGTCTGGTCTAGACTAAAATGAAGTTTCTACAGTACCATGTAAAGGGGGAAATATTTTAATGTCAGTGTCCCCAAACCTATACCTAGTCAAGCCATAGAGGGCATTTGTGGCCTTAAACTTAGACTGAAATCATAATGATTTAGATAATAATAATAATAATGAGCCAAAAAAAAAAATCCAAAACTGTTGCCTTCCAGTTGATTCCAACTCAGAGCAACCCTGTAGGACAGAGTAGAACTGCCCCATCGAGTTTCCAAGTCTTGCCTGGTAGATTCAAACTGCTGTTAGTAGCTGCAGCACTTAACCACTACGGCATCACAGTTTTCAATAGTATAAGGAAACAGAGGAAAGAAGAGGAAAGATAGGTGTTTACTGGTTGCAGAGTGTCAGAGAAAAAGAACAATGGTCACTGCCTAAAACCTGGAGATTTTTTCCATTCCTGTGTTATTAAGTGACAGCTCAATTTAAAGCTAAGTTTGGGGCAGGCAGAGGGTGGAGAGAAAGTTTATGGATCTTACAGAGAAGTGCTCTGGATGAAATAAAGCATGGAACGAAGGTTACTGTCTTAGTAGCAATTTCCCCTAAAATCTTCTGAAACTGTTACAGCTGCCTGGAAAATTATGGGTAAAATGACTTCCCACCCAGATACTACACATCAGCACAGGTAGGCAAGGTCAACAAGATGAAAAGCAGAGTCAATGGCCATCAATCAATAACTGAAAAAGAACAAAGGAGTAGAAGTTTAAGTGATGTATTTGATAATTACGAAAGCAGTGCTGGGGAGGAAGAGAAAAGAATCTTGAGAAAGTAAATGCAGGCAATGCTGGTGGTTGTTTGCTGCGAGCCCGGGTTTCTACCTACCTGTGCTATCAGTGCAGTCTGCAGGAAAAGATTAGATGAGGTCGCTTTTTAGAATCCAGACCCTCCCAGGCCACTTAAAAATATGACAAGGGTATTTCTGGAAGGGGGGAAGATGACTGGGCAACCAAAGAGAAAGTCTCTTTCTACCACAGACACTCTAGGACAATGTCTCTGTTTCACTTCTGTTCATTTATAATGGGAAAAAAAGGGAAGGGGGTACACAAGTTCTTTCAGTGTAAAACGTTTTTAAAAAGAGGGACCAAACACCCCCACACCAAAACCCAAATTGCAAATTCCAGAGAAACCTCAGGATAGCACACCATTACTTCTCTAGCAGGGGCTGTTTGCAATAGTGCAAAGGTAGTCACTTTGCCTTGAACCTTGAGACCACAAAGATTACCTAGATATCTAATCACCACAGAGCGGTATTTTTGGCCTTAAATTTAGATTGAAATTATGATTTAAAAAATATAACAGCAATAGAAGGAAAAAGGCAGAGGAGAGAAGAGGAAAGACAGTTCAAGTTTACTGATGCAGGACGTCATAAAAGGTGATGGTTACTGCCTGAAACCTGGAGACTTCTGCCATTCCTGTGTTGTCAAGTGATTGCTCGGTTTAAAATAAAATTTTGTTTTAGAAGAAAAATTGAGTTAAAAGGAAAAATTCCACTTCCAGAATTTCCCTTTAATCCCAGGGGATTATGACAGGAACGGTTGTGTCACTCACCCAGCCCCCAAATGGTAGGGGCTCCCCAGCAAGCATTTTAAAAAAAAAAGAAAAATCAAGGCAGTCATGGATAAGCAGTGGCCAAAGCAGCACCTACTAACCGTAACCAAGGCAACTGGAAGCGGAGACTGCGTCTGGTTGCCTGGTAACCACCCTACGGCCGGTTCTGTCCGGGTCTCTCTCCTCCGCTCCAACCTCTGTTAGCCCTTTTGGGATAGCATCTCGCCTCAGCGGCTTTTTTTCCTCCCAGGAAAAACTGTGATTTCTGCTCCTCATGCAAAGAGCACTTTGGGCTTCTTGGGCTAGGAAAGTGGTCCTTGATGTTCCTTTTAAAAAGATTTCATCTACACCGAAATGTGGAGCCCAGATAAAAAGGGCTTCTACCTTGGGGTTTCGTATCGTTTCCCTCCACTCCTTCTTTCACGCCTTCACTGCTTTAAAGCTTACCAACACAGGGTATGGATGTGCTAATCTTTCACAGAACATCGGTTCCCAATAGGTTCCCAGTACAGCGCTTGACTCCCTTGCCCCCGGTATCCTGTGTTTGTAGGCTCTGGCAACATGCTTGCATTTAGCGCCAGTTTTTTTTCCACTGGAGGTTATTAAAGGGGACATAGAATGCCCTCCTAGAATCTGGCACCGAATCTCCTGGATAAATGGTGACTTCTTCTTCGACGAACGTGTCTCACCTCCTGGCCTCTCGGCTGAGGTGTGTGGAACACTCACCTCGCAAGCCAAGCCCACTCAGAGAGCTGAGAGCAAGCGGGCCGGGGCGCTGTCCATATTCTGGTGCTGAAGCTGGAGGCTCAAATTCACCGTGGGCCTTCCAGCAGTGCATCGTGATCTGGAGGTAGGAACCAGAAGAAGAGCAGTCTCGCTGTGAGCCTGGTGTAAAAGCGAGACTGGAGCTCGACTGTGCCAGATGGACTTTTTCAGCAAGAAGGGCTCCCCTCAAGGGGCACTCTATCCTCTGCACCTCTTCCTTCTCCCCCCTAGCTAGCGATTGCAGCAGATAGAAGAGTCTTTTACACAGGACAATTACCCAGCTTTACTTTTTTCCCTTAGGCGTTCGGCTCTCTCTAGCTGTCTGCAGGTGTCCCAGACTTCTGGAGCACGGAACTCGGGACTTACCTCCTTTACCTCAAGGGCAAGGAGAGGGAAAGAGGCCTGAAACATCAACTTCACTTCTCTGCTTGCAGCGGACGCTCTGCACCTGGAATTGGAGGGGTGCGGAGAGAGAAAGACACGGTGGGGCAGGGAGGCGGCTCCCAGGTAACGAAGGAACGCACTCTCGAAACTGAGGGGTTGCCCATCTCCTAGAGGACGCCGGACCAGCGACACAAACTGCAAGCCAAATTTCGATGTCCCCCAGAGGGTGGGGAAGAGAACCAACCCAAATCCCCGAGCAACTCCAGTCAATCCAGCGACAGGTAGGAGAGAGATCAAATGTCGAGCCTGGAGTCGCCTTCCCCTCCTCTTCGTCCACACGGTGCCGGCACTGTGCCTTTGGCAAATGCCAAGCCCTACCCCCCAACCTAGCAGCCGCAGGCTCGGCTTCGAGAATCCCAGCCTGGGGCGGCTGCTCCTTGAAATCCCGAGCCCTTGTCCTGGAGGAAGGGATTGGACAGGGGAGCTTGGATGCCATTCTACCTGGTATGGGTTGCCACCACTGGGATAGGAAGATCACGGCTCTCCGCTTCTCCTTGGAAGAACGGCTCCTCCTCAGCCTGCCTCCGACTTCTCTGTTCTCCAGCAAGAGAGGCAGAGCAAGGCGAAAGGGCGCAGAAGGGCAGGTGGGGCGTCTGGGGAAGCTGTTTTGTGAACCCACCCGCTCCATAAATACTTGCGTCTCTCTCGCCATCTGGCCTGTCCCGCGGTGGGCTCGCTGCCCCTGCGAAAGGCGGGTCTGGAGTCCGAGAAAGGCCCTCTCAGAGCAAACAGTCGAAGCTGCTACGGGGCGGAGAAGGGCAGCCCCTTTAAAGCCAAGACCTTCCCACAGGAGCCTGTCCCATCCACAGACTTTCATGACGTCAGCCTGAAGGCGAGCAGAGAAGGGGGCTGGGGGAATGTCACTGCGCTTCACATCAAAAGTCTCCTGTGGTCATGGCAACAGCTTGCGGAAGTCTGCAGGCTAGCTGGCTGCTGCTTTTCGAACTCCTTAGCCATGAGTGGGCTCCAGGATCCCGTGCTCAGCTGGGGAAAAGGGTGAAGGTTCCACCTTGGGGCTGGAGCTAGCTTTCCCATGCCAGGTGAGGCTTCACAGCCATTCCCGAGTCCACTTCTCTGTCCTCATTCTTGTTCCTCCACCCTGACTTCAGAGAGGCGACCCGGGAAGGCTAAAGGCTCCCAGAGGACGGGGCCACTTAGAATCCTTTATGTCCACAGGGACAGTTCCTATCCTCCCCACTCCCCACCGCTGGCCCACCTTGGGCCATTGTCCCCACCACACACAGACATGTTCTCCCTGGACTCAAGGATGTGTACGCTCTCGTCCTTGTCACCCACTCTTTGCAGATGTAGGAGGCACCGCAAGCACAACAGGCAGTGCCTACACTGAACTATCTGCCCAGTGCTTGCTTGTACAGGCTCCAAACGTACTTTGTATCTTCAGAAAACAGCCAAACTGAAGAGAACACAGCGAACACACCACAGACCTATTGGTTATCCGGGACCCACAAATGGACAACCAGTAGGCCATCAAGATGAAAATATTTCACACGGGTATCTGAGTTTTTCCATTGCTCTTGAAAAGGAAGTTGGTGTTCTGCACTGGGCAGAGAAACCTCCACCTCCACAGCAAGGATTGGGATCTCCAGTCCAAGGCAGGCTTTCCTTCTCCTCACCAAGGACATGTACCATCCACTCCATCCTGTTTTGGTTTTCCTGCCTTTAAGAGGAAACTGAAATGGGAAACTGATGGGTTTATCCCCATCTCACCTGCTTACTTTGCTAATGTCACCCATTGAGCCTGTAATCATTTGAGTTGTCTTGTCTGTGTCGCGCCCCCCCACCCCCGTCCAATGACTGTGCCTCTGCCCAGCAGGACCTCCTAATGGCTTCAACTGGGCTGCAATTCTCACTTGGATACCAGCTGTCTGGTGCCCAAAGGCCCTACCGTGGACTGACACGTGGACATCTGTGCTGCTCACACCCAGACAATGCAGGGAGCTGTGTTTCCTGCTAGTAAGGCTGATTTTTCACCTTCATATTTCAAAACAGGCAGGTGTTTGGGAATATTTTAAAGCTCATATTTTTTTGATTTGTCATTTAAGCATTTAATCATACACAAAAAGCATCTTTACATTTTTAAAATTCAGGGAATACTGGGATCATTCATGAATACAAGGAAATGTAAGAAAAGGAGCAAATTCTTAAATCACTTCCAAACCTTCCACTTAAACATAATATTGTTCCACATTCTTTTGGAGCCCTGTTTGCACAGAGGGTAAGCTCTTGGCTGCTGATAAATCTGTGGTTAGAAGGCACCACTGACTATTTTGGGTACAGATGTGGCAATCTGCTTCTGTAAAGATTACAGCCTAGGAAGGAAGCCCTATAGGGTGGTATTATTCTGTCCTCTAGGATCACTGTGAATCCAATGACAACACATTTGGTTTTTTGTTTATCTGGCAGTTTACAGACAGCTTTAAGAATATTTGTGTGAATAAAATCATCCACCTAACAAGTAAAACCCACTGACAGTATCACCAGCAACAAGGCATACAGCTTTGTCTCATGCATCCTCCTCATACAGTTACCCTCGGGAGGGCGGCAACCATTAAATGTGCATTTCATACATATGCAACAATTGGAGTGAAGGTTACCTTTTCTTCCCCTTAGCAGTAGAATTCCCTCCAAGGACAATCAGTTACTTGATTTATTGGTGAATTGCCCTTTCTGACCTATCCAAGTGTCTGGACATTCTGGTTGAAAGTGAAGGCAACTCTATAGCAGATGAACTCCAAAGGTTACGCAATATGGATTACTTTTAGATTATCTTGGAGGGACAAGGAAAATACACCATATGTGTTTCTTGCTGGATATCTGTTAAATTTCTAAGTTGCTTATGGAATCTCTCTAGCCCCTCTCCATTTGGCCTGATTTTGCCCCTTCACCCAGCACATTTCTCAGAGCCGTTCCATTTATGAATCTTAGAGTTCTAGGCTGCAGATGAGAGTAACATCTACTTTACCTTTATAAAGCAAGCAAACAAACAAACCCATGCCAGTGAACCAATTCTGACTCGCAGTGACCCTGTGTGAGAGTAGAACTGCCATGTACAGTTTCCAGGGAGCTGCTGGTGGATTTGAACTCCTGACCTTTTGGTTAGCAGCCAGTCTCCTAACTACTGTGCCACCAGGGATCCCTTGTCTTTATAAAGCGCTTTATATTTCAACAAGTTTCACAGTGCATCTTGCCTGATTCTAGAAGGTACCTGTTTTATAGCTGAAGATGCAGAGCTCAGACAGTTTGTCACACTGTGCTACCAGTACTCTACTGCTGGAAAGACCCAATGATTTCCCTTAAACTGGTTATCAAAATTATTTAATGAGTAGTTGAAAGGATTTAACAGATAAATCACACAAGTGTAAAAGCAACTAGTATACAAACAATTTGTTTTTCAGCTTTATTTAAAATTATGACAATGTGGGCATGCCATTTTCAATACTGAATTAACTTTTTTTTTAAATCTATTTCCCAGTGCCAGAGAGGATAAGGTGAAATGGGTATACTCACACCTTGTGAAGGTTGTAAATTGGCTCAATTCATTGGGAGGCAATTTTTTATTTGATCAAGAGCCATAAACATGTCCTCACATTTTGAGCCAGGAATTTCTCTTCTAGAGATGTAGTCTAAGAAATAATCTTAAATGTAGGAAAAGCTAGAAGAGGACATGTCTTCACTATAACATCATTTAACATTTTAAAAAATGGAAGCAATGTAGATACCCAACAATTGGGGACTGGTACATCATCTACTGGAGGGATACAATGTTCTGCTGTGCCCTAAATATATGTTTATGTTGAACATATGAATAAAAAAAATTACCTGTACAGCTAGAATAAAAGTAATGTCTTTTTAAAAAACATGCAGACAGAAAAATTAAGATAAATGTACATTAAAGTTAAAGTTTCTACTACAGTGCAGAAATTTTGGTGGCTTTTGAATTCTCTTCTTATCATAGCTTCCCATTTTTATGAAATGTGAGTATGTATATAACTTCTAAAATTAAAAAAGTAGTGTGATAAAACTATGACAGTAGATGGTGTTTATTAAACATTTACTACTTAACTAGCACCCTTCTACAGAGGCAATAATTGGAACAGGTACGCAGACTAGTCTCAGAGCCTGTGTAGAATGCTTCACATCTTGCTTGGGGTATCCAGTGATCATCAGGTGGCTTGCTATTGTTAGAAAAAGCTGATGAGGGATATTCATTAGCTGGTGAGGGAAAAATACACCATTATCCTACATGGCCTTGTCCTCCTCTCAAGCAAGTTTTCTTCTGTTCCTGGCATCTACTTCCTGACCATACTTCCTTCCAAATTTAGAATTAATGATGACAATATTCTCCTTACATTTTTAATAGTACTTCACATTCTGGATGCTGTCGCTTCAGTGTTTCACATAAACTTGCAGCAAGTACAAATAAAAAAGTAACAAATACCGAAAAGTTCCATCATTTAATTATTAAAACTACTCTCTGAGGGTAGGTCTTTTTCTTCCAGTTTTGTTTAGCTTGTGTTTAAGTAACTTGGCAGAAACTACATAGCTGATAAGTGCCTGATCCTTCCTTAACTTGGCTTTTTGACAACTCTTCAGGAGAAAGACACAGGCTGATCATGGAGAACGACTCCTCTTTGGTTTAGGCTTTAGTTGGAGGCCAGATTGGCAGTTCATCTGACTTCTGTCACCATTAATCAAATAATGATAATCTTGGGAACTACTGGGTTCCTCAGTCTTTGGATCTTTTCACTCACTGGAATTTACAAACTCTGGACTAGATGCTAGAAGTTTCTGGGAGGGTCAGGCATCTTATAGATGTTGCCAAGTTTCCAGATGAGTTGGCATTTCAAGATGAAGCTTTTCTGGAAAGCAAATTGGGCTAGAAAAGCTGAGAGACTCATCTGCTGTGCAATGACTAAAAAGGCATCAGTCTTACAATAACAGCCACACACCAGAATATGGCATCAAAAAACAGTATGGTAAATACAGCTAGCACAGCCACTTCACATATATGTTGGGTATCACAAGGAACTGGGCATCCCTCCCCTCTCATGCCAACTGAGTAGCTGGTATTACTCAGCCCTTATCAGGTTACCAAGAATTTTTTCAATTTACTGCTAAAAACAGAATCTACAGCAGGTGGATGTCATCATATCTGAAGATCAGAAAAAGACTGCTCTTTAAAAGTAAAACATAATATTGACAAAAGGGACACCTTTCAGAAAGCAGTTCTTCTAGAGTCTAGACTAAATCCAATAATGGAGAATTGTAAATATGTTTGGTTTCTCTGTTTCTAAAGTACTTTTTAAGAATTACTATTTTATTGTATTTTCACTGAAGGTGTATCCAAAGTAGTTCTAATGGTCCAGCTAATCTAGAAGATTCTAAAAGGAGATACAAGGTTATTCCTGGATAATATAAACACCTTAAAGAATGGAAATTCATCAGTTATCTCACATGTGAAAACTTTTCATGTTATGTGTAGAAGATTTTTAAAATGTTGAAAACGAGATGACCACAGAGTCTAGCAAACTGAGAGTCGCTCTGTTGGGAGACCAAACAAAAAAAAGAGGACTCAGGAGGACAAATTACAATCATTGCTTCATTTTTTTTCCTAATAATTTGTTCAACAAATATTTACCGAGTCTGTGGCATATGCCAGACACCTTACTGGTACCTCAAACACAAAGGTGAGTGAGACAGGTTGAAGCATCACAGTAAGGAGAGCTGGTCCAGACCTGTTTTTCCTGTGAGACAAAACCCAAAACCCATTCCCACCGAGTCAATCTTAACTCATAGCGTCTGTATACAACAGAGTAGAACTGCCCCATAGAGTTTCCAGGGAGTGCCTGGTGGATTCCAGCTGACAGCCTTTTAGTTAGCAGCTGTAGCACTTAACCACTATGTCACTAGAGTTTCTTTTCCAACAACAGACACAAACGAATAAATGGTAGATAAAATAAAATAACAAATAAAAAATACTTAGCCAAGCTTGCAAGAAACATGAGAAAGGGGCCCTGCTCAAGGATGAGCACAGGAGCTGATGCTGTGTTGTTTCAGAGAGATACTGAGGCAGGCATCATGAAGTAGTAGACGGGATAGGCGGTTCAAGTCCCAAAGAAGGCAGAGAAACTGGAACTAAGCATTAGCTGGGACCTTAGAATATCTGCTCTTTCAGGGAAAACAGAAGAACCCCATTCAGAGATACAGAGATACAGGAAGGAAACTTGCTGGTTACTCATGCTCTGGAGATCAATTATTTTTAAAGTCTCCACAAGAGAAAATGAACTTTATACCTGGTGAGGTCTGGCAGGAGTCTGAACTTACACTTTTCTCTTGGTACAAGAATACTCAGTTGAAATATTAAACTAAAATCTGAAGTAAGGCAGTAAAGCCTTTGTCTTGTAGCAGAGACAAATGAAAACCTCCACTGACAATGAATTCAGTTAAAAAACAAGGCAATGATTAGTCATGAAACAGAATTAGCGAACACTTAAAAAGGATCCTCCCTCCCACTCACTGTTGTGCCATCTTGTTAGAATCCCCTGCACCATGAGACCCAACAGACCTGCAGACCCAAAGGTGTTGAGTAGTGTGCATAACAAAGCTAAGGTAGAGGTCTAAGTTAACTGCTAGTGCGTATACCCATGGAAACCACTGCAGCCAGAATATATATTACCAGAGGCCCCAGACACTGTACAGTTGTTGGCTGCATGTTACTGTATACAACTTTTCTCTCAAAGAATCTAGAAATTTCATCACTATGCAATCATGATGAATACCTCTGAGAGACCCACCTAGCTTGTACTTAATCAGTCTCTTTTGGTCCTTTGCTCTGGGTCAGTAATATTCTGTAATATTCTGAACTGGTTCTTTTCTCAGTTATGGCCGAGTATAACGCATGTACAATAAGCCATTTTTTCTGCTGTCTTAGCTGAAGCATGAAAAAGAGACTGAGGTAGTGACACAATCAGCAAAATCTGAAAATAAATATAGTTAAAAATTAAGTCTTAAGAAAAGATGTAATACAAACCATAATGAAAGAGTAGATCAGCATTTAAAAAAATAACAGATAGATTTGAGAAAAATGTAGAATTTGAAGAAATTAAATTTAATGGATGGGTTAAACAGTAGATTATACACAAAACTGGATGACAGCGCTGTGGTGGTTAATGTTACATGCCAACTTGTTTAGGCCATTAGTCTTAGTGGTTTGGCAGATATTACGTGATCATCCTCCATTTCCCAATCTGATATGAGCAGCCAATCAGATGAAAGGGAGTTCCCTGCAGATGTGGCGTGATTCCTGTACCCATTGATATTCTGGGAAAGTTTGCTCTCTCTTGATCCTGCATCCAACTCACCTTGGGATGTGAGCCAGCAGCTTGCCATCAGACCTGCAGATTTTGAAATCTGCAGCTCTCACAGCCTTGTAAGCCAGCAGCCTTCTGCCTTACCTGCTAATTTTGGGTTTGTCAGCCCCTGCAACCTCATGAATCAGGAGAAGCCTCTAGCCTGATGCTTGATGCATGGATTTGGGACTTGCCAATCTCCACAACAGTGTAACCCATTCCTTTGAAAGAAATCTATCTGTTTCTATATATATGCTTTACTGATTTTACTTCTCTAGAGAATCTAGCCTAAGACAGAGTTAAGACATTTCCTTAAATTTAACAGAGAGAGAGAAATTGATTTTTTAAAAAATGTCAGAGTATTAATAGCCAGGGGTTAATGACTGAGAAGACCTGCTTATTTCCATTAGGTATTCCATAAGGAGAAAATAGGGAGATGGGGGAAGAAACAATACTAGAAAAGGTGATGGTTAAGTATATTCCAGAAATGATTAAAAACAAAACAAAAATTATGATTTTTCAGATTGAAAATATCCATAAATCCTGAGAAGAATAAATAAAAGCAAATTCATATTAGGCAGGTTATAGTGAACCCGTGGAATACAAGAAATCAAAAGAAAAAGGTAACTAAAAATCAGGGTTTTAACCAATATAAGATCATTGTTTGAAAAGATCATCAAAATAACAAACTTTCAGTTAGATTGACCAAAAGAAAAACAGAGAGATGATTAAAACTACCAACATCATGAATATAAGAAGTAAGATTATTGTCAATATTTTGGAAATAAAAGTGTATGTAAGAGAAAGAGAATACTATGAACAATTTTATGTCAAATGAATTGTTGTTGTTTTCACCAGCTACAATTAAGATCAAGCTGACATTTTCAAAGTGGTCCAGGAAAGTAATTTTCAATCCTGAATTCCATACTCAAAGTATATTCAACAGTGAATTGGAAATAATACTATTTTAAACAAACTGAAACTATAGGTAGCGTAATATTTCTCTCATTGCAACATATACACAGGTACAGACTTTGATAAGAAAACTGAACCCAAGAGGAAGGAATGAGATGAAAGAACAATACTAAGAATAGAAATTTAAAACTATGTTGATAAGTCCAAAGAACCCTATCTATAAAATGCAACAGTAATAATGGCTAACTGGAAAAGTGAGCTAAAATATGAGACAATAATCCTCAAAACATCTTGAATAATCAGTATCATATAAGCCACATAGAAAATGAGAGACTATAGAGTTTAAGAATTTTAATTTCTTTTTTTTATTTCAGTTGTATCTACATTTTAGCAAGTCAAGAATGAAAGGAAATTGCCACTCCTTAATAACAGGTATTTTTCTCAAAGCTAGCATTACACTTAACATGGGACTCTAAGAAATACTCCTTTTAAAGTCAGGAGTATGGCCACTTATAATCAACATGTTATTGGGTTGTAAAAAGAAGGATACCAAATTGGCCTTATTTGCAAATGATGAGGCAGCCTAGATGAAAAATTCAAGAGAATCCACAAATGATATGAAATAATAAGATTTTTTTGATATTAGTATTCAAAAAGCAACAGTATAATTGAAAAAAAACAATAAAATGCAAGGTTAATTGTTGGAAAAGATCATCAATATAACAAACTTCTAGTTAGACTGACCAAAGGAAAGAAAGAGAAATGATTCAAATTACTAACATCATGAATCTAAAAAGGGACATTTTTATCGATGTTTTGGAAATACAAGAGAATACTATGAACAATTTTATGTCAACAAATTAGATAACCTGGATGAATGAACAAATTCCTAGAAAGACAGAAACTACCAAAACTGACTAAAAAGAAATAGAAAATCTACATAGACCTAAAATTAAGGAAGGCATTGAATGAGAAGTCTAAAATCGTCACACAAAGAAGAGCCTAAAACCAGATGGCTTCACTGGTGAATTCTACTACACACTGAAAGTGAATTTGCACCTGTTCTTCACAAACTTTTCCAAAACAATAGCAGAAATGGGAACATTCCCCAAATCATTCTCTGAGACCAATATTACCAAAAGAAGGTAATGATATCATAAGAAAACTACACACCAATAACTTTTATGAATATAGACATGAGAATCTTCCACAGAAATACCAGGAAACTGAATACAGCAGCATATTAAAAGGAGTATATACCCTGACCAAGTAGGATTTATCTCAGGAACACAGGCTTGGTTTATCATCCAGAAATCAAACAGTGTCGTTAGTATATCATTATTAATAGAATAAAGGACAAAAACTGGGTGGCCATCTTCAATAGATGCAGAAAAAAAGCTTTTTCACAAAATCCAACATCCTTTCAAGATGAAAATAACAAATTAGAAAATAAACTAGAAATAGTAAAAACTCAAAAACCTAGTGCCATCAAGTCAACTTTGACTCATAGTGATCCTATAGGATGAGTAGAACTGTCCCATAGTTTCCAAGGAGCACCTGGTAGATTTGAACTGGCAACCTTTTGGTTAGCAGCCATAACACCTAACCACTACACAGCTAGGGTTTCCCAGGCTGATAAACCAAACCCAGTGCTGTCAAGTTGATTCTGACTCATAGTGATCCACAGAGTAGAACTGCCCCAAAGTTTCCAAGGAGCACCTGGAAGATTTGAACTTCTGACCTTTTGGTTAGTAGATGTAGCACTTAACCACCACATCACTAGGGTTTCCAACCTGATAAAGGGTATCTATTTTGAAAGAAAAACAAACCAATATCACGTATAGTAGTGAAAGACTGAATGTTTTCCCTAGTAATAAGACAAAGCCGTCTGCTCCCAGCACTTCTATTCAACTTTCTACCTGAGATTGTAAAGAGAGTAATTAGGTAAGAAACAGAAATAAAACTCACCCAGCTTGGAAAAGAACAAGTAAAACTATCTCATATATAATATGATTTTGTATATAGAAAATCCTTACAAAAACAATCATAAGAGATAATAAATGAGTTTAGCAAGGTTGCAGGACATGATACCAACATAAAAACAATTGCATTTCTTACACTAGCAATGAAAAATCTGAAAATGTAACTAAAAAAATTCCATTTATAATAGCGTGTAAAAGAATATAATACCTAGGAATAAATCTAACCAAGAAGGTACAAGATTTATACACTGAAAACTACATAATATTGTTGAGAGAATTTAAAGAATATCTAAAAAAATGGAAGTACATCTTATGTCCCTGAATTGGAAAATTTATGTTGTTAATATGACAACAGCCCCTAATTCTCTATGAAAATACCAGCTGCCTTTTTTGCAGCAACTGGCAAGCTGATTCTAAAAGTCATACGAAAATGCAAAGAATTCCAAATAGTGGAAACAATATTGAAAAAGAACAAAGTTAGAAGACTCATGCTTCCTAATGTCAAAACTCACTACAAAGCAACAGTAATCAAGACAGTGAGATACTGGCATAAGCATAATTACAAAGATCAATAGAATAAAATTGAGAACTGAAAGTAAATGCATGCATCTATTCATTTTCAACAAGAGTGCCAAGACAATTCAAGGGGGAAAGAACAGTCCTTCAACAAATGGTGGTTGGAAAACTGGATATCCAGATAGCCAAGTGCCGTCGAGTTGGGATACAAAAGAACAAATTTAGACCCATACCTCACACAATATACAAAAGTCTATTCAAAATGGATTAAAAAAACTATCTCTAAGAGTTAAAACCACAAAACCCTTAAAGGAAAACATGGGTGCAAATTTTTGTGATCTTAATTTAAACAATGATTGCTTAGGTGTGATGCTTGAAGCATAAGCAAAGAAAAAAATGACAGACTTTTAATACAAATTTAAATCTTTTATGTGTCAAAAGACACTATTAAGAAAGTGAAAAAATCCACAAGATGGTAGAAAATATTTTCGAGCAGTATATATGATAAGATTCAAGTTTCTAGGATTATATAAAAAATGTTTATGACTATATATAAAAAGACAAATAACCCAATTAAAACATAGGTCAAGGGTTTAAATAGACAGTTTTCCAAAGTAGATACACATACAGCTAATAAGTACATGGTCGAGCCTGGGTGGCTCAAGTGGTTTGCAATCTACTACTAGTCTGATAGTTGATAGTTTGAACCCACTCATGGTCCCATGGAAGAAAGATCTGGCAAACTTTATAGACAAGAAAACCTTATGAAGCAGTTCTACTCTGTAACACCCTGGAGTAGCCATGGGTCAGAGTCTTTTGATAGCAGCTGATGACAACAAGCACACACACACAAAATCAAATGTCATAAATCACCAAGAAATAGAAATCAAAACTACAAGGAGGTATCATTTCACTCCCACCAAAATGGATGGAATAAAAAAGTTTGATAATGATAAGTGCTGACCAGGATCTGGAGAAATTTGACCCCTCATGCATTGCTGGTGAGAATATAAAATAGTACAGTCACTTTTCAGAAATAGTCTGAATCCATATGTCATGGATTGAACAGTGTCTCCCTCCCCCACATATGTGTCAACTTGACCAGCCCACAACTCCCAGTACTGTATGATTGTCCCCCATTTTGTCATCTGGTGTAGTTTTCTTATATGTTGGAAAGTCTGCCTCTACGATGTTAACGAAGTAGAATTCAAGGCAGTTATGTTAATGACAGAGAACTCAATTTACAAGATTAGGTTGTATGTTAAGCCAATCTTTCTGACATATAAAAGACAGAAATGAACAGGGAAGCATAGAGACCTCATACCACCAAGAAACAAGAACCATGATAACAGCATGTCCTTTGGATCCGGGGTCCTGCTGTTGAGAAGCTCCCTGACTGGGAAAAATAGAAAACAAAGACCTTATTCCAGAGCCCAGAGAAAAACAGAAAGTCTTCTCTCAGTGCTGGCACCCTGAATTTGGACTTCTCGCCTCCTAGACTGTGGGAAAATAAGTTTTTCTCTGTTAAAGCCATCCACACTGGTGTTTCTATTATAGCAATACTGGATAATCAAGACACCATATGATCTAGCACTTCCGCTCTTAGGAATACAATGAAAATATATATCTATGCAGCAACCTGCACACAACTGTTTATAATGGCATTATTGTTAATAACCAAACGGTGGAAACAACTCAAATGCCCAACAATTGGAGAATGGGTAATCAAAAAGTGGTATATCTATACAGTGGAATATTATTTAGATATAAAAAGAAATAAAATACTGATGCATGCTACAACACATGAAGTGAAAGAAGTCGCAAAAGATCCATATTATGTGATTCCATTCATACAAAAGTCCCCAGCAGAGAAGTCCATTGTAACAGAAAGTAGATTAGTGGTGGTTTATGGCTTGGGGATATAACGGTTATAGGGAGGGTGATAACTGAAGAGTAAAGATAAACAGCAGATTAGTAGTTACTACAGAGGAAGATAATGACCGATGAGTGCTGATAGATACAAGGTTTCATTTTTGGGTGATGAATATGTACTGAAATGAGACAGTGGTTATGGTTGCGCAACCTATGACTCAATGGTCCATTTTGAAAGGATGAGTATTACTACAAGTAATTTAAAAAATCAACAGCATTCCTACATATTAAACCCACTGCCACTTGAGTTGGATCCAACTCATAGCAACTCTAGAGGTCAGCATAGAACTGCCCCATAGAGTTTCCAAAGAGCACCTGGTGAATTTGAACTGCTGACCTTTTGGTTAGCAGACACAGCCTTAAGCTACTACGCCACCAGGGTTTCCTCCTATGTATTAGTGACACTTCATTCAAAAAGATTTAGTAAATAGCTATTTTAGTCAGCTAGTGATGCTCTAACAGAGATACCACCAGTGGATAGCTTTAACAAAGGAAAGTTTATTCTTATACAGTCTGGTAGGCTCCAAGTCCAAATTCAGAATGTCCACTCTAGAGGAAGGCTTTCCCTCTGCCGGCTCTGGAGGAAAGTCCCTGTGTTGCATCAGTCGTCATTCAGAGAGCATCTTGGCGCAGAAACCTCAGGTCTGAAGGATGCGTTCTTCTCCTGGTGTTTATTTCTGGATGGTGTGAGGTTCTGAAATCTCTCTGCTTGATTTTTTCCTTTATAGTTCAAGAGACCACCTCAAGTCACAAAACAAACTGACATATTGAATCCTGCTCTACCAACACAACTGCTGACCATCCACCCTTATTAACATCATAGAGGCAGGAACTCCAACATGGAAGAACATCACACAATACCGTGAATTGTGACACACCCAAATTGTTACAGATTTTTTAGGGAACACAGTCAATCCATGACAATCATAAACTTCTTCACAATAACAAGAGCTCAGAGGTGTCTAAGAATAAATCTAACAATGGTGTGCTGTTTATTTTTTATTGAAAGCCATAAAAAATAATAATAGTAAAATAAACCTAAATAAATGGAGGGAACATAGCAATAACATTACAATGTCAATTTTCCCCAAATTCATTTATCAATTTGCCACAGTTCACATCAAAAGCCAGAGTGTGTGTGTGTGTGTGTGTGCATAAACTCAACAACATGATCTTCAGGTTCACAGGAAGACAAAAAGTTAAGAATAGCTAAGAGAATGATGGAAGAATGAAAGCCGCTCTGCCAAATATTAAGGGTTTTTTTTTTTACCTCAGCTGTTTTAAAGTTGATTCCAACTCCTGATGATCCCACCTATGACAGAATGAAACATCACCTGACCCCATGACATATTCATGATTTCTGGTATGCCCAGTTCCATTGTTTTACCCACTGTGTATTTTGAGTGCTTTCCAATGTAGGGGGCTCATCTTCTAGCTGTATCAGACAATATTCTGTTTGATACATAGGGTTTTCACTGGCTGATTTTTGGAAGTACATCACCAGGCCTTTCTTCCTAGACTAGTTTATTCTGGGAGCTCCTTTGAACCTTGTTCTCTCTGAGTGACCCTGCTAGTATCTGAAATACCAGTGACACAGTAGCAATGTGCATGCTACCACAGTATGATGAACAGACAGGTACTGGTACTGCTATGAGTCTCTATGTGCTAGGCACATACCTTAAAGGAGTTCTTATGCATGGGAACCAGGAACTATGAGCATGAATGTTCGCTGCAGCACTGTTTGAAAATAGTAAGGCATGGAAACAGCTTAACTATTCACTGGTAGAAGAATAGATAAATACTTTGTAGTCTATTTGTGCAAGGAAATGCTGCACTGCAGTAAAAAAAAATATGTATATGTTTGCATATATGTGTGTGTGTGTGTGTGTGGGTATACATATATACACACATATGCAGATCAATTAACTTGTAGCTATACTTGCAATCGCTTGGACAGCTGGATAATGTTATGTTCAGTGACGTAAAGAAAAAGAAAAAACTTGCAAAAAGTTTATAAACTGTAACATGAATGTAAAAAGCAAAACAGACATAATCATATATAGTTCTGAAAGACTGAATATACAAACTGAGGATGTCCAAACCACATGTAAAGCTAGAATGTTGACCCACCACCTGCAGCAACCAGGCCAGGAAGTCAAACCACTATCTACAGCCACCAGTCCAGGACACCAAACAACAATCCTTGTAAAGATAGATTCAGGATCCAGGACTTGATTGACAACTGACAGCTTCCTTTATTTTTTCCCCTCCATTTCCACTTTAGGACTAACTGGAAAAAGCCAAAAAGATCCCACCCCTAAAACAATCACATAAGAAGTCCTCTCTCGAGTTAGCTCACCTATATCCTCCTCTTGCCAACAACTTTCCAACAGAACATAGCTGAAGCCTCCTTCCTGCTTTTTCTGATTACAAAGCTTTCCCCACCTCTGCCCCCACCCCTGCTAACCTTGGGTTTCTCCAGAACACAGATGATGATGGCTGACCTCTGTTGCTATGTGCAAGCTCTGGAGAAACAGCCTTTGTTTACTGTCGTTTAGATGTTCTTTTCTACATCCATAGAATGTTAATGTTTATATCAATGTTTAAAAATACAGACTGAGGATATATATCAAATTTGTGTCGCACTGTATTGTCTGACACAGTGATAGGAAATACATCCTTCAGATTGAGAGATACTCAAAATGTTGAGTGGCTGAAACAATCTTCAAAGAGAAAGAGAGAAAAACAGAGTGGTGGCATCTGTATTATTTTATTTCTTGTTAAAAAGAGTCGGATCCGACTCGACGGCACTTGGCTTTGGCAAAAAGCATCTGAAGCAAATATGTTAAAAGTTGCTAACACTGGGAGGTAGGTACACAAACATCCCTTGTATTTCTGTATTTGATATATCTTTAAAACATATAGCAACTTGTTTTTTAAAGTAAACACAGTATCTGCCATCATAAAGATTATTTGATGGCAGAAATGGTGTTTTTTGACTCCTCAATTCTTTTGTTTACTCAATTAAAAAAAAATTTAATTCACATACCATTAAATTCGCCTATTCAATGGTCTTTAGTACATTCCCAGAGTTGTCTAGGCATCACCACAGTCAGTTTTAGAACATTCTCATTACCCCAAAAAGAAACCTCTTAGCTGTTAGGAAATCCTTGTCTTACCCCAACATTCCCTCCCCTCATCCCTCAAAAACCAAACTCACTGCTGTCAAGTAGATTCCGACTCATAGCAACCCTATAGGACAGAGTAAAATTACTCCACAGAGTTCCCAAGGAGCTTCTGGCAGATTCAAATTGCTGACCTTTTGGTTAGCACTGTAGCACTTAACTGGAAGGAAGATGTGATAATTCCATTTTATAACTGACTAATCTGAGGCTCTGAAATGTTAAATGCCTGACTCTAAGTTGCACAGCTAGAACTTAACCACTACACCTCCAGGACCCCCCTATCTCTAGGCAACCACTAATCTTTCTGTTTGGATATATTCTTCTGGACATTTCTGGCATATTCTAGACATTTTACATAAATGGACACATACAATATTTGGTCTTTTGTGACTAACTTCTTTTACTTAGTGCAATGCTTTCTCAAGTGATTTTTGTCTATTATTTTTGAGTAATGTTCTATCTGGCTGGCTTAATGTTGTTATGAAGTTTCATTACAAGTTTTTGTATAGGTATGTTTTGCATCAGTACTTCATGCTTTTTATTGTTGAGTGATATTCCATTGCAGAAACTCAAACCTAACCCACCGCCGTCAAACTGATTTTGACTCACAGAGACCCTATAGGACAGAGTAGAACTGTGCCACAGAGTTCCCAAGGAGCGCTCGGTGAATCTGAACTGCAGAGCTTTGGGTTAGCAGCCACAGCACTTTACCACTGTGCCACATCAGTTGACAAACATTTTGATTGCTTCTGCTTTTTGTCTGTTATTTTTGAGTAATGTTCTATCTGGCTGGCTTAATGTTGTTATGAAGTTTAATTACAAGTTTTTGTATAGATATGTTTTGATTTCTCTTGGGTATATGTTCAGAAGGAATTACTGAGCCATAAATTTTATGTTTATGATTTGAAGAACTGCCAGTTGTTTTCCAACATAGCTACAGCATTATACATTCGCACAAGCATTATATAAGGGTTCCTGTTTCTCCAGATTCTCACCAACATTTCTATAATCTACCTTTCTGACTGAAGGGCAGACGGGCTTTGTGAGGCTGAATATGGGTGCCTTCATGGGTTCTGCCACTTGACTACGGTTTGCTAAAGTCATTCTTTTGTAAGCCCATGGCATGTAGACACTATTGTCCACCACTGTGGACATACTGAGATGTAGTTGGTCTTGTGGTCACCCAGGATTTGCCTTGAATGGAAGTATCCCTAATAAAATCCTTTGCTGCTACCCTGGAGTTGCTCTTTCTTCTGTCTCTCAGAGTCCTTCAGTTTTGGAGGCAAGTTTCACACTACAAGTCCATGTCAGGACATTGATTATAGCCATCCTAATAGTGTTATAGGTTGCTATGAGCTATAGGGTTGCTATGAGTCAGAATTGACTCAAGGACAGTGGGTTCGATTTTGATTTTACTACTAAATGTTATTTCATTGTGCTTTTGATTTGCACTTCCCTGTTAACTAATAATGTTGAATATATTTCCATATGCATACTGGCCATTCCTACATCTTGTTTTGGAAAAGGTCTGTTCAGATCCTTCATCAGATTTTTAGTTGTCTTTTTATCTTTGAGTTGTCAGAGTTTCTTACATATACTAGGATACAAGTCTCTTATGAGAAATTTGATTTGCAGTTTTTTCCCGTTACGTAGGTTGTGTTCCTTCTTTCCTTCCTTCCTCCCTCCCTTCCTCCTTTCCTTCCGTCTTTTCTCTCTCTCTCCTTTATTTCTTTCCATTATCAAACACATCTTATGTTGCCTTTGTTGTTGAGAATATGCCCAGCAAAATGTATGCAAGTTCAATACTTTCTATGCATACAATTTAGTCATATTGATTATAATCTTTGAGTAACGCAAACATCTTCACCTTTTCTGAGTTGTTCCTACCTCATTTAATATAAATTCACTGACTCTAAGGTTCCTATCTAATCTTTCCATTTACTGTTGTCAGTTTGACCCCATACAGACAGGGCTTAAAATAACAGAAATGGTATCTTTTCGATGATTTAACATTATTTTTATTTTTTATCATTGTTAAAAATACACTTGGGAAAACTTATACCAATCCAATAATTTCTACATGTACAATTCAGTGACACTGGTTACATTCTTCAAGTTGTGCCATGATCCTCACCTTCCTTTTCTGAATTACCCCTCCTCCATTAACATAAACTCATTGTGTTGGAACTTTCCTATCCAACCTTTTAGGTGACTGCTGTCAGTCTGATTTCATGTAGATGTTTGACCTTGCTGAGTCCTTTCATCTCTGCCTCGTGCATTCTTTCATTTCAGTAGGAATGGCAGTTCTTTCTTTTTCTTCCTGATAGAGTTTTGCTGAGAATCAAATAGGCTTATACACAAGAGAGCACTTTGAAAACTATAAACTGTACTTAATGCACGATACTATTATAATCATATAAAATGAAATGGCAAAAATATAATGAGCTGATAACAGCTCAATCTGAGATTTACAACTGCAGCACACACTGATGTTGAATTAGGTTATAGATAAAGAGAAAGTACTCAATTCCCCTTTGTGTTTCCCCAGGGTGTTCTCAGCAGGGCAGATAAGCCCAAGGAGATAGGTGAGAAGGTCCTGACTTATTGGTGAATATAAATCACTCCTGGCAAGTCTACCCTACTATCCATCAGAGTAGCCTTTGAATGGAAAATGCCAGCAGCAACACACGAAGGCAGCTCACAAGAGTCATCAGTTAGATTTGAGAGCAGAAAAAGGTGAGCCTTCGACATTCCTGGGATGGGAAGATTTTCAAGACTTGCCTCTGGGCAGCACAGCTTCTCCTGCCCTTGGGAAGGTAATTGATGAGTTAATTCATATGCACAAGAGATACAGTGTTGTCAGAGGGTGATAGACTGCTTACGGTCAGCTATTCTTACTAAACTGCTCTCAGTCTTTCAACTTTATTGGAAGGAACCAATTTCCTGGAGGGGGGGGTGGGAATCTCCATCAGGCCATGGTTCCTATCATCAAGTGGAAATCTTGTTAAGTGCTCCAGAGACCCTTGGTTTTATGGGGTTGTGTTCTACAGCCCCCGGCAGCCTTGGCTAGGATGTCATTCTAAAATAACATTTCCTCTTGGTTAAATATGTCTAGTTCCTCCAGGCTCTGGGGCTTAGCCATCTTTATGAGTTTTTAAGTTCAGGAGGAGCAGGGGTGAACTGGAGGTTTGTAATTTGTATCAAATACGCACAGACGTACAGCTTAATCTTTTCTGTTTTCTTTTCTTTCTTTATTTGCATATATGAGATGTCTCATAGCCAGCCTACAACATGAGATAGGGACAACTTTTGTAACTATTATGACAGTGCTTCCTTTCAACCTTTTAGAATTAGTATTCTATATAAACCTGTTGTTTAATTGCCTTAACTAGTATCAGTGTTACCAGTTGTTTTGTTTTTTTTAATCTAAACAATTTTTTTCTTTGTTTATTATGGTAAATATATATGCAACCTAATATTTTTCTTCTCAACATTCATTATATGCATGATTTGATGGCATTAACAGTGTTTATCACATTATTGCTACCAGTTTTGTCTAGTAGCAATGTTGTTGTTATTGTTGGGTGCCAATGACTAGATTCCAACTCATAGAAACCCCACAGGACACAGTAGAACTGCCCCACAAAATTTCCAAGGCTGTAATCCTAATGTTGAAATGAGGTATAAGTGACTCCATTTTGAGGAAGGGCACAATAAAAATTCAAAGTATTAAAGAAAGCCCCAGGAAACAACTTAATAGCAGAAAATACCATGGAGTAATCTCACCTTTGTCTTACAAAACACCTGTCACAAGACAAAGCTTGGGGACAGCGTTGCAACTGACCCTTAGACCTTGACCACATTTTACAACTAACAGGAATTTCCAGGTGGCCTTAACCAATCAATGTAGAGGTCAGTTCCTCCTCCCTGCTTAGTAATCTCACGATTTAAATATTGGGTGCCGAGGAAGCTCGGGGTTGCTCCCTGCTCTGCATAGTTTGGGGTATGTCCCTGGTGCACCAGTCGTTTTCCTATTTTAATATTTTTAATAAAATTTTACCTTTAAAGAAATTCTCGGACGTGTCTTGAAATCTGAACCTCAACATTTGGGGGCTCATCTGGGATTTCAAGAGCGACCTCCGTGGCCGGCCGATCTGGTTTGAACCTCACCGGTGAGTCTGGAAATTTTCTGTTAATCTCTGTGCTCAAGCTCTGGTCCTGGGACTCACAAGAGAGAATCTAGACACAGAATCGCTCTCTGAGTCGGAGACTGGGGGACGCCCCGGCTCTCCACCTGGTCAGGCTGCGCTAGTTCCTGTCCCGGTTCTGCGGCACGAAGTCCCGCAGACACAAAGTAGCGTCCTGGTCTGGTTTTCGTTTCATTTTTGACTGGACTGTGTCTGTTCTATTGTCTGTCTGATTGTGCCTGATTGTGCTGTTTGTCCTGATTGTTGCTTTTGCTCCCCGACTGATCCATGTCTGTTTCGTTGTCCGTCTGATTGTACTGTTTGTTCTGATTGTTACTTTTGCCACCATGGGGCAATCTTCTTCTCACTCTGTAACACCCCAGACCTCTTCCTTGACCACTTTTCAGATTTCCGGAAACGAGCCCAAGACTTCTGCAAGGAGCAGCCAGGAAAGCGCCACACCCTCTATAATCTGGAATGGCCAGCCTATGGGACCCTTAGACATTAACCAAACCCATTCTGTTTTCCAGGTCATCTTTGGCGATCCTGGTCATCCTGATCAGATGCCATACATTGTTACTTGGCAGGACCTCCTCAAGTGGCTGCCTGTGTGGCTGCAACCCTATGTTCCCCCTAAACAGCCTCCTACCCTAGTGGTTCAGGGCTCCTCGAAACCCCCTCCAGCTCCCCTTCCTCCATCCGATTCCCCTAACCCAGATGACCTATTGGGTCTCCCACCTCTCTACCCCCCAGTTCCTGCCGCTGCCGGGACCTAGGGAACCAAAGCCAGTCGCCGTGGCCTGTATAGGGTCCCCGTGGACCCTCCAGTCCCGACTGCTCCCGCGATCCCTGCCACTTCTACAGCACCGCCTTCCTCCAACCTCCAGAGCCCAGCCCATACCCACTCGGATCGATCCTTCCAGCTGTCCACAGAGCCCTCCTGTCACGTCTTTCCCTTACGTGCTATAGGGCACATGACTGAGTCAGGGCGCCCCTTTTTAGTCTATACTCCTTTTACTGTAACTGGAAAATGCAAAACCCTCCCTTCTCTGAGAAGCCCCAAGTCCTGATCTCCCTGTTGGAGACCATCTTTGTGACACATCAGCCAACCTGGGAGAATGTGCAACAGCTCCTCCAGACTCTCTTCACTACTAAAGAGAAGGATAGCATCGTGTCCCTGGCCAGGAAGCAGGTACCAGGAGTAGACAGCCGCTTCTCGAGCAACCTGGATAAGATTAATCATGTTTTTCCTCTAACCCGTCCAGATTGGGACCCGAACACCACTACAGGTAAGCAGCACCTAACTGTCTACTGCCAGGTTCTAATGGGGGGGTCTCTGGGCCGCCCGTTGGGCACTCCACAAATTTGTCTAAAGTAACCCAAGTAGTTCAGGAACCTTCAGAGTCCCCAGCCGCCTTTTTAGAGCCATTAATGGAGGCATATCACACATATACTCCCATTGATCCTGAATCTCCCAAGAACCAGCAAGCAATCAATATTGCCTTTGTGGGCCATTCAGCCCCTGACATTAGAAAGAAGATCCATAAAATAGAAGTATTTGAAGGTAAAAATCTGTCTGAACTGATGGAGATCGCCGTGAAGACCTTCAACAACCATGAGCAGCCGGAGGATAAGCAGGCCAAAAAGGTGAGCAGAATCCTCCTGGCAGAAGCCCAGGGCCACGCGCCACTGCACCCTTGGGAAAAAAAGGCCGGATCAGATGAGGAAGCCAGGAAAGCCTCCCATGCAGAGAAACCAGTGTGCCTACTGCAAAGAGATTGGACATTGGAAGGGCGAGTGCCCCAAGAGAAAACCCCCTCCAAAGGTTGTTTAACCTAGAGGCTTGAGGTTGTCAGGGCTCACTGGCGCCCCCTGAGTCCAGGGTAACCTTAAAAGTAGAGGGACACCCAGTCGAATTCATGGTCAACAGTAGGGCTAGTGACTCAGTTCTGATTGAACACCTGGGACCTACAACCGAAGCCAAGACCTTGATACAGGGAGCTACTGGGATTGATGCCTACTCATACTGACGAACGAAAGGTAGATCTGGGGACGAAGACTGTCTCCCACTTGTTTATAGTAATGCCTGAATGCCTGTACCTTTACTTGGAAGAGACTAGTTATCAAAAATGCAGGCAACTATCCACTTTGCTGGGGATCATGCTTACCTGACACCCCAAGTCAATGTGATGACCCCTTTAGAGGAAGAATACAGATTTTATGATGGTTCTGACAGGGGGCCCCGCTCTGTCCTCTTGATATCAGTGGATCAATTGATCAAAGAAATTCCTCAGGTTTGGGCTGAAAACAACTCCCCAGGACTGGCCAAACACCAACCACCAGTTATAGTGACTTTAAAACCATCTGCTGACCCAATTCAGGTGCGGCAGTACCCCATTGCACCAGAAGCAAAGAGAGGGATCAGAGCCCACATTCAAAGACTCAGAAAATGTGGAATACCGGTGCTCTGCCAGTCGCCCTGGAATACTCCCCTCCTGCTGGTAAGAAAGGCAGGAGGGCTGGACTCCAGACCAGTCCTAACTCATACACTCTCCTGAGCTCTCTGTCACCAGAACACCGGGTGTATTCAGTGCTGGATTTAAAGGACACATTCTTCAGTGTACCCCTGAGCCCGCAGAGTCAGCCGCTCTTCACCTTCGAATGACAGGATCCGGAAGATGGCTTCAGCGGGCAGCTGACCTGGACCCGCCTGCCACAAGGGTTCAAGAACTCTCCCACCATCTTTGATGAAGCCCTTCATCGGGACTTATGTGAGTATAGGCATCAGTGGCCTGACATTTCCCTTCTACAATATGTAGATGACTTATTACTTGGGGCACACAATGAGCACACTTGTTTAAAGGCCACCAAGTCCCTGTTAACTCTCTTGGTGAAATAGCGATATCGAGTCTCTGCTAAAAAGACACAGGTTTACGTCCGGGAGACGACTTACCTGGGTTTCCAACTCAAGGGGGAACAACGCTCCCTATCCAAAGCAAGAAAATGGACTATCCTTGGGATTCCCACCCCATGTACAATGCGGCAGGTGAGGGAGTTCCTGGGATCCACTGGGTTCTGCTGACTCTGGATTCCAGGATTTGCAGAGATAGTGTGCCCCCTATACGAGCTGACCCGAGGAAAGGAAAAGAATTTTACATGGACTAAAGAGACAGAGCAGACTTTCCAGACTATAAAGAAGTCACGCCTGGAGGCACTGGCGTTAGCATTACCCAACCTGAAAAAGCCCTTCCAACTATACATTGATGAAAATAAAGGAATAGCCAAGGGAGTCCTTACTCAGACACTCGGCCCATGGAAAAAGCCAGTGGCCTATGTGTCTAAAAAGCTAGACCCAGTGGCCTCAGGATGGCCAAGGTGCCTTAGAATTGTTGCAGCCGCTGCTCACCTAGCGAAAGACTCTGATAAACTAACTATAGGACAGCCCCTGACCATTACTACCCCCCATGCCACTGAGGGAGTCCTGTGTAGCCCGCCTCATAAATGGATTTCCAATGCCCGACTAACCCACTACCAGTCTTTATTACTAGATCAGCCCCGAGTTGTGTTTGCTTCTGGCTCAGCCCTCAACCCAGCCACGCTGCTGCCTGATCCGTACCTGGAGGCCAAACTGCATGACTACACTGAGGTGCTAGACCAACAACACGGCATTCGCTGAGATCTTATGGACCTTCCTTTGTGGGACCCTGATCTCACTCTGTTCACTGACGGGAGCAGTTTTATCAAGGATGGCACCAGGTACGCAGGGGCGGCAGTGGTACCCAAAGATTGGGTCCTCTGATCACAAGCCCTACCATCTGGAATATAAGCACAACGGGCAGAGCTCTTAGCACTCACTGAGGCACTGAGACTAGGGGCTGGCAAGGTGGTCAACGTCTATACTGACAGCAGGTACGCCTTTGCTACCCCACATGTACATGGGGCCATCTAGCAGGAACGGGGATTGCTCACAGCAGAAGGAAAAACTATTAAAAATAAACAAGAAATATTAGATTTACTGGCAGCTATTTGGCTGCCCACAAAGTTGTCCATCATCCGTTGCCCCGGACATCAGCGGTCCGAAACAGTGGAAGCCTGTGGCAATAATCTGGCGGACCGAGCAGCTAAGGAAGCCGCCCTCAGCCTCCCCGAGATCAATTCTATCCAGCTCCCCTAGCCAACCCTTCCCAAAGAGCCCACCTACACCCCAGAGGATGCCCTCCTGCACAAGAAGACTCCTGAAATAAAACAGAAGAAAGGATGGTGCTATACCTCGGGAGGACTCCCCATTCTCCCTCAAAAATTGGGAGAGGAGCTCGTCTGCCAGATCCACCAGACCACCCATTCGGGAGCAGCAAAAATCCATGAACTTCTGTCTCCAAGGTACTATATACCCCAACTACCCTGGCTGGCTGAACGAATAACGCACACCGGCCAAGCCTGCCAAGCCACTAATGCAGGCAGATCTGGTAAGGCCCAGCAAGGTAAGAGAGAAAGAGGCACTATGCCTGGAGTACATTGGGAACTGGACTTCACTGAAATTAAGCCCGGCAGATATGGATATAAGTACCTTTTAGTTTTCATAGACACTTTCTCTGGTTGGACTGAAGCATTTCCCACTAAGAGAGAAACAGCTCAGATAGTCTCAAAAAAATTCCTGGAGGAACTTATACCTAGGTTTTGGGTTCCATTGACACTAGGATCAGACAATGGCCCTGCCTTTGTGGCCGTAGTCTCTCAGGGAGTAGCGTCTGTTCTGCGGATTAATTGGAAATTACATTGTACCCATCACCCCCAGAGTTCAGGACAAGTAGAAAGAATGAACCGGACCCTTAAGGAGATCTTAACCAAATTGACCCTAGAAACTGGCGGTGACTGGACAGCCCTGCTCCCCTTTGCCTTGATGTGTGTGCATAATTCTCCCTACCTCCAAGGCCTTACGCCCTATGAAATTGTTTTTGGGAGGCCACCACCCTTCTGCCCTAAACCAAGGGATGACGTGCTTGCTGAAATCTCTAATCATGACCTGCTTAAGTCCCTCCAGGCCCTCCAGAAAACTCAAGATCTACTTTTCCCCTTGTTGAGACGCCTCCACAATCTCTCTCCTGTAAAGCCACATCAGTTTTAGCCGGGAGATCTGGTCTAGGTCCGAAGACACCTAAAAGAGACTTTAGAGCCCCATTGGAAAGGACTGTACACGGTAATCCTGACAAATTCAACTGCTGTCAAGGTTGATGGGATCCGGCCCTGGGTCCATCACTGCCATCTAAAAAAAGACAAAACTAAACCCTGACCTTCAGTGGAGGCTATGACAACATACTGGCCCTGAGGCGACTCCAAGAAACCCCGGCCAGCAAGTTCAAGAGCTGACTCTAACTGGCCCTCCTGAGGTGACTTCGCCAGTTTTTCACCTTGATTTGTGTGACCTTGTGGGGGGTTCTATAGGTTCACAGCTTAAGAAAGACCCATATCTGGTTCATGCATGCAGAGCACTCATAAATACTGGGGGCTGTATACATGCTGATGGGTGGGGGTGTGCTACTAACTGCCTCATGCAACAACTGACTAAGAAACAGTTTTATGTCTGTCCTGGGGCTAATGACTATGGATCATGTGGAGGAACAAATAATTATTTCTGTTATACATGGGGCTGTGAAACCAATGCACCCTAGATCAGGAAAATAGGGACCTCATTAAAATCAGTCGAGTCTCTGTTCTCCTGGTCCCCGTGGTTGACCACCCTTGTCACTGCACTAGCAGGACCATGTGTCTTCTTCCTCTTGGCCTTAGCTGTAGGTCCCTGCATTGTAAATAGACTACTTAAACTCATATGAGAGAGACTGGCTATAGTCCAGCTCCTAGTCCTAAAACATCTGCCCCAATACCAGGCCTACCACCTCCTGAACATCCAGGACCTTGATCAACCCAGCACCCACTCAGAGTCTAAGATTTGACTCTGGAATAAGAATTCAAGGGGGGAATGTTGAAATGAGGCATAAGTGACTCCATTTTGAGGAAGGGCTCAGTAAAAATTCAAGGTATTAAAGAAAGCCCCAGGAAACAACTTAATAGCAGAAAATGCCATAGAGTAATCTCACCTTTGTCTTACAAAACATCTGTCACAAGACAAAGCCTGGGGACAGTGTTGCAAGTGACCCCTAGACCTTGACCACATTTTACAACTAACAGGAATTCCAGTGGCTTTAACCAATCATTGTAAAGATCAGTTCTCCCTCCCTGCTTTGTAATCTCACGACTTAAATACTGGGTCCTGAGGAAGCTCGGGGTCACTCCCTGCTCTGCATAGTTTGGGGTGCATCCCTGGTGCACCAGTCTTTTTCCTATTTTAATATTTCTAATAAAATTTTGCCTTTAAAGAAATTCTGGGTCGCTTCTTGAAATCCGAACCCCAACACTAACAGAAGCTGACTGCCACTTCCTTCTCCTGTCCAGCTGCTTATGAGTTTAAACCATCAGCCTTTCAGTTAGCACGAGCCAGGAGAGAAAATTTTAAAATCTTCGTGATTTTACCAGTGACAAACATCATGGCAAACTATTGAAGTGGTCAAGGATTTCATTTTACTTGAATTCACAATTAATGCCCATGGAAACAGC
Source organism: Heterohyrax brucei (assembly GCA_028571685.1). NCBI lineage: Eukaryota > Metazoa > Chordata > Mammalia > Hyracoidea > Procaviidae > Heterohyrax > Heterohyrax brucei. Next base: position 42,357,874 of record CM053148.1, on the reverse strand, counting down.
AGTCAAGAAATGAAATGACATATTGCAGTGGGCAATCTGCTGCAAAAGATTTCTTTCAAGTGTTAAAAACCAAAGATGCCACTTTCAAGGTTAAAGCGTACCTGTCAAACCCTGGTATTTCTAATCACCTTACATACATGCAAAAGCTGGACAATGAATAAGTAATTATTCATTAAATTATGGTGTTGGTAAAGAATATTGACTATACCATGGACTGCCAGAAGAATGAACAAATCTGTTTTGGAAGAAGTACGTTCAGAATGCTCCTTAGAAGTGAGGATGGTAACACTTTGTCTAATGTACTTTGGACCTAGCAGAAGGGAACATTCCCTGGAGAAGGACATCGTGCTTGGTAGAGGGCCAGTGCAAAGGAGGAAGACTGTCAATGAGATAGACTGACGCAGTCGCTGCAACAATGGTGTTGCAGGATAGCACAAGACCAAACAGTGTTTTGTTCTGTTGTACATAGGATTGCTATGCACTGGAAATGACTAACAGCAACTTGAAGACTAAAGAGTGCCTGACCCAAGCCATGGTATTTTCAATTGCATCATGTGCATGTGAAAACTGGACAATGAACAAGGAGCAAAGAAGAAGAATTGGTGCCTTTGAATTGTGGTGTTAGAGAAGAATATTGATGTACCGTGGACTGCCAAAAGAACAGACATCTGTTCTGGAAAAAGTACAACCAGAGTGCTCTTTGGAAACAAAGATGGCAAGACTGTGTCTTACATACTTTGCACACATTGTCAGGAGAGATCAGTTCCTGGAGAAGGACATCATGCTTGGTAAAGTGGAGGGTCAGTGAAAAAGAGGAAGACCCTCAATGAGATGGGTTGACACAGTGGCTGCAACAATGAGCTTAAGCATAAAAGCAATTGTGGACGTGATGCAACACTAGGCAGTGTTTTGTTCTGTTGTGTGTATAGTTGCTATGAGTTGGAACCAACTTGACAGCACCTAACAACAACAGCATATAGTAACTAACAATAACAAATCTGTGTGGGAATCAATCACCAGGTCTTTTCTCCCACAGAGCTGTGGTAATAGTTCCATAAAATTGTCTATGATCTCACTATTGAAGTGGCTATATGCATAGTTGGCTACATAATTACAGCCCCCAGTGTAGGATCAAAGTGAGAGACTCTTTGTTTAAAGTTAAGAATTTCAATACAGCTACAGCAGACCACTAAACCTAGCTTGAGGCCCTGCTAAGCCCAGAGCCCTTTAGGCTCTTGTACACCCATGAAATTAGCCCTTCATGGAGCTTCAAAAGAGTAGTCTTAAAGGTTATCTAGGAGAATATATTAATTATTTTTCCAAGCAGATTTTTTAAAAAAATGATTCTATTAAAATTATTAACCTTGAATATTATTTCACTGTGTTCAGAGACTGGCTTCTTTGTGATTTTTAGAATTTGTCTAGTTTTATTTTGAAGTAAGTCAGGGTCATTTTTTCAAGGTTGATTCCTGTGTGCTCTCTCTGTGTGTATGCATAATTTTTTTGGATTTGTGTGTATCTGTGTTTGTATGTGGAAACTCTGGTGGCATACTGTTTAAGTGCTATAGCTGCTAACCAAAAGGTCAGCAGTTCAAATTAGCCAGGTGCTCCTTGGAAAGTCTATGGAGCAGTTCTACTCTGACTTATAGGGTCACCATGAGGTGAAATCAACTCGATGGCACTGGGTTTGGTTTTGGTTACATGTGTTAGGGTCCCGATTTCAAGACATGACGCAGTTACTTTTTGAAAGTTAAGTTTTATTAAAAAATGTGCCCAATAAGAAAAAGACTGGTGCACCCCAAACTACGCAGAGCAGAGGGCGACCACAAGCTTCCTTAGCACCCAGTATTTAAGCCATGAAATCGCAAGGTAGAGAGGGGGAGCTGACCTTTGTATTGATTGGCTGAGGTTGGCTGAGGCCATACGGAGTTTCTGCAAGTTGCAAAATTTAGCTGTGGGTGAATGTGTTAACCACATGGAATTTCTGTTAGTGGATGTTTTACTAGGCTGGCTCCAGGGATTATTTGTGAGGCTGTCACCAGGCCCTATCTGTTTCGGTGTAATTACCCTATGGTATTTTTCTTTTTGTTATTTCCTGCTAAGTTGGTTCCTGGAGCCTATTACCTGAATTTTTACTGCACTCTTCCTCTAAATGGAGATACTTATGTCTCATTTCAACACATAGTGTATATATGTATACTTGTTGTTGCATGCTGTCAAGTTCATTCTAACTCATAGGAACCCTATATCCCTACAGAACAAATAAGAACTGCTTCATAGGGTGTTCTAGGCTATAATCTCTATGGGAGCAGATTGATAAGTCCTTTCTCTCACAGAGCAGCTGGTTGGTTCAAACGTCCAACCTTTCAGTTAGCAGCCTACCATTTAACAATTATACCTCCAGGGCTCCTTTGTATATGTGTGTATTTATATATTTACATGTGTTTAATTTTAATCATATTATCACATTTTCTTTAGCTTGTTTTTGCCTACTTAAATGATTGAGATCTGATAGGTATGGTAGAAGTGTTCTACTACATGGATTTGTTAACTTTACATTTTTAAAAAAATGTTTTTACTATACATTTCAAAATCTTTCTAGTGAGAGAAACCAGTAAACCATATAAATATATGTATATTCACTACTGTAGAGTTAGATCGAACTCATAGCAACGCTATAGGTCAGAATAGAACTGCCCCATAGAGTTTCCAAGGAGCGCCTGGCAGATTTGAACTGCCAACCTTTTTTTTTTAAAATTTATTTGTTTATTTAGTATGACTGAGTGAAAATGTACATTCCTGTATAAATTTACATGCCCTCCTATATCCACCTTCCACTGCTCTCCCTGTCCGGTGACAACACACTATTACTCTCTGCTCGATACATGTCTCATTCTCCCAACAGTCTCTTTTCCCCTCCTCTCCACCCACTCTCCTTCTTCCAGCCAGAGGTCAGCAGGATGACATCCTATAGGCATATAGAACCATACAGTGCATCCAATATATGGTCACTCTGCATCACCAAGTCCAATCCATTCCTGTTCGAAGAGTGGAACTTTGTTATGATTTATGGACAAGGGCAGCATCAGGGCCAGGGGCCATGCTCCCATGGGAACCCTGAAACTGCTGGACCATCAATTGAGGTCTTTTAGTGGGGATCTCAGGGTGTACCCCTTTTTATTCTTGTGTTGCCAGTGAGACTCAACTTAGTGAGCTCCATTGCAGCTATCACTGGTGGTGGCTGGGCACTATCTGGTTCTTCTGGTCCCAAGTCGATGTAGGCACCCACTGATGTGGGTCTCTCTATCTTCTGGGTTGTCTTTACCCCGTGTCATTTTGGTCCTCGGTGAGCATCCATTCCTGGTGGAACTGCCGAGCTTTTGGTTAGCAGATCTAGCACTTAATCCAGTATGCCATCAGGTTTCCAATATATGTATGGAGGGATTTATATCAAGGAAATGACTCACACAGTTGAAGAGGCTGGAATGTCTCGACTCTGTGGATCAGGATGGAGGCTCTCTTGATTCACAAAGTCACAGAGGCTGTCACCCAAGTTCAGTGGGTGGGAGAGTGGGGCTCCTGTCTGTGAAGATCAAGGAATTCCAGGATCTGTAGATCATCCAATAGCTCAAGTCCTAAGAGCCAGAGGTCAGACGAATAGGAGGCAGCTGCAGGATATAGAGAAAGCAAAAAGCCAGAGAGTCTGCTTGTGTATGGATGCAGGTCACACCTCTAAGGAAAATTCCTTTAAACTGACTGCCTACTCATAGCAGATACAATTATGAGAGTGATCACATACAAACACTGAGAATCACGGCCCAGCAAAGTTGACACACAGTCCTAACCATCACAAACATTTAAGCACTCTTATCTTTTGTTTAATTTCATACGCAACCATTGTTGCATTTTTGCTGCTAAAGTTCACAAGCAATACAGAAATAGAAATGAAAAATCACCACTCAATGTGACATACATTACAACAATGAGATACTGTTTGCCCAATAATCAGATCGGGCAAAAATTTTAAAAGTTGATAATGTTCTGTGATGGCAAATATATGGGAGAAGAATACACAAACATTAGTGGTGAGAATATAATGAGCCAAGTTTTTAGAACACAGCCTGTCACACGGTAAAACTGCAGTAAATTGTTACATGTTATACCGAATTACAAATGAACTTAATGGACATGACATTTTCAAGATACTTCCAAACTGTCCTCTAAAAAGCTCATCTATGGCAACCTCCAGAGTCCGTGAGTGGCGCAATCCTTAAGTGCTCTATTACTAGCAGAAGGGTTGGCAGTTCAAATTCACCCAGAGGTGCCCTGGAAAATGGAGCTGGTGATCCTCTTCTGAAAGGCCACAGCTTTGGGAACATTATAAGACAGTCTCTGTGAGTTGGAATCAACTTGACAGCAGCTGGCAACAACAACAACAACAAATCAACCTCTCTCGGGTACACAGCCTCATATTCAATAGCTGCTAACTAGTCTGTCTTGCCCTGTCATCCTCTCAAATTTATCTTTGTTGCCTGGCAACCAACAGCAGGTCGGCATGTCAACCGCTTTCCTTCAAGAAAATGGCAAACTCGCCTTCCTGTTACAGTTCAAGCAAGGCTTAATTAGTGTGAACCCAGGAATCAATGGTAGAGAGGAGGGGAGTGCCGGACAGTAAAATGGGTGTCAAGAGCACAGAGGAGAGTGCCTGAAACGGACAACTGGGGGGCTGGTGTGATAATAGCCATGCTTTTTCCATGGCCTGTGTCTGAAACTGCCCGCAGACGTCATCTTCATGTCGCCTCCTGCAGCCTCCACGGAAACCCTGATGGCGTGGTGGTCAAGTGCTATGGCTGCTAATCAAAAGGTCAGCAGCACAAATCCACTAAGTGCTCCCTGGAAGCTCTAATGGGGCGGTGCTATTCTGACCTATAGGACCACTATGAGTCGGAATCAACCTGATGGCAGTGGCTTAGCAGCTGCTGCCTCTGTGATGGAACATGGGGCAGGGCAAAGCAAGGAGGAAGCATTTCAGGTTTGTGTGTGCACTACTGTTGAGGAACCAGAGAATCTTCAGTCTGGAAAAGTCTCTTTGGGAGGATGGAGGACACAACTGTCTTGAAATATTTGGAGGCTAGAAGGGCAGAAAGGGATTAGGCAGGTTCTTGCTGGCCTGAGCAAACCAAACAATTGCGGTTCATTCTGAAGAGTGGTTTTACAAAATGTAAGCAATTCATAAAGAAAAGGGCTTGTCTTGGGGAAGGAGTCCCAGGATCACGTTAATGGTGAAACCCTTGACTCTTAACCAAAAGGTTGGTGGTTCAAATCCACACAAAGTTGCCTTGAAAAACAGGCCATGCAAATCTACTTCCAAAATGTTCCAGCCTTTAAAAACCCTGTGGAACACTACTCTGCACACATGAGGTTGCACTGCGATTCAGAACCAACTCAATGGTTTGGCTTGTCTCGGGGAGCAGGGAGTTCTCTGTAGCTGAGGCCCGTGTGCTGGGGGAAGAAGAGTGCACAGATGAGAGACTGATACATTTGATGTATCCCTCTAACGTAGAGCAGCTCTGGGATGTAGCACCTTGCTCAGGTCCTAGATACTGACAGTGGCCACTGTCGTGGATTGAACTGTGTTCCCTGAAAATGTGTGTAGTCATTTGGTTGGACCATAATTCCCAATATTTTATGATTGCCCTTCATTTTGTGATTTTCCTGTGCTATGTGTTAAAGAGGAGTAGAGTGGGACTGCAGTGCGCTCGCTACAGGAGTTTCCCTGGAGTGTGGCTTGCACCATCTTTCATCCTTTCATCCTGTTGGGGTTGAAAAGAGAAGGAAGCCAGCAGAGAACTGGGAACCTCACACGGTTAAGAAAGCAGGCCTGGGAGAAGGGCGCGTCCTTCAGACCTGAGGTTCCTGCGCCAAGACACTCCCTGGACAAAGACTGATATAAAGGAGGACTTGCCTCTAGAGGCGACAGAGGGAAAAATTTCCCCTGGAGGCGACACTCTGAATTCAGACTTATAGCCTACCAGACTGCGTAAGAACAAGCTTTACTTTGTTAAAGCATCCCCTTTGTGGTATTTCTGTTAGAGCAACACTAGATGACTAAAACAGTCCCGCTCTGATTTGCACTGGCAAGTGTTGGACAGGTTAGACATTCTGTTTACGCACCCTGATAATCCCAACAGGCAAGGCAAGTACAGTGTTTCCTTTCCTTACCAGGTCACCTGTAGTGAACAATCTCACATATGGTTTTCACCACGTCAAAGATGTGAAATTGTTCACTGCAGATACACAAGTAAGCACAAGTAAGCCCTTGCTTATGTTGCTTACTGGAGCATCCATCCCTGTTAAGGATTGTGAATTCAAAAAGAAACTTTGATTTTGTAGGAAGGTGTTACAGGCTGGGAGAGAGACAGATGTCAGCTGCATCTAGAAGCAGAATGTTTGCTGTGGTGAAAAGATGTGCAGTTGTTCACTACAGACGATCTGCTAAGTACTCTGCTCACCTTGCCTGTTAGAAAACCCACCCCACGATCCTGGTGCAAGATCTCCTGAACCCATGTAGGCAGAGACCACAGTTAGTGTGGCTTGGGGCTGCCGCTAGGTGCGCTGACCCCACAGTGGGTGCTGGGGCGGTCTCAAGGCATGGGTGGTGGAAAGGGCTGACTCACTCTTGCTGGAGCAGGTGGCTGTGGGCAGGCACCAGGCCCAGGATGTATGCAGGAGCTCTGCAGTTGGGATGAAAAAAAAAAACAAACACCAAAAAACCAAATCCACTGCTGCTGAGTTGATTCTGACTCACGGTGACCCTATAGGACAGGGTAGAACTGCTCCATAGAGTTTCCAAGGAGTCCCTGGTGGATTTGAATTGCTGACATTTTGGTTGGCCGACAGAGCACTTTAACTACTACGCCACCAGGGTTTCCTGCATTTGCGGTAGAGACCAAGAAATTGTAGAGTTCATGACAGCAAGTGGAGAGAGAAAACTGGGTGGTGAGGGAGTTTATGCCAACTGCTTGGTGTGTCAGTTAAAGTAAATTAAGATAAAGGAAGACAGGAGAAGTTGGCTTCTAAGAGGCCAGCTCTTATATACTAGGGATATATATACTATATATCTATATACTATATATATACTATATATATACTCTTATATACTAGGGATGTCCCTAGTATATGTCTGTAGTGTTCCAAGTGCTTTTCACACTTGGATCATGACAGCGATCAGTGAAGCAGGCAGTATCACCCCGTTTCACAGGTGAGCAAATTGAGGTCTACAGAGGGCAAGTGATTTGTTCCCAGAGTCACTTCATTAGAAAAAGGTAAACTCAAGATCGTGAAGACATTGGCGTTTCAGTAGCAGAATTACCACCTTTCATGCAGGAGACTTGGCTTCAATCCCTGACCCGTGAACCTCGTGTTCAGTAACCACCTATTTGCAGTGGAAGCTTGTGTGATGTTGAACAGGCTTCAGCAGAGCTTTCCAACTAAGACAGACTAGGAAGAAAGGCCTGGTGATATACTTCCAAAAATCAGGCCACAAAAACCCTATAGATCACAGCAGTTCAGCCTCCAGCCTATCATGGGGATGGCACAAGCCCGGGCAGCATTCTGTTCTATGGAGCATGGAGTCACAAGTGGGGGATGAACTCTGTGTCAGCTAACAGCAACGAAGTCAAAGATTCAAACACAAATGTACCCCCCATTCCACCTCTTTTCCACTCTATACTGCTGCTTCCCAGCATCAAACCAAAACCAAGCCCACTGTGTTGAGTCAATTCCAACTCCTAGCGACCCTGTAAGACAGAGTGCTACTGCCTCATAGAGTTGCCAAGGAGTGCCTGCTAAATTTGAAACACCAGCCTTTGAACCACCAATCTTTTGGTTAGCAGACGTGGCACTTAACCACTACGCCGCCAGGGTTTTCTCCCAGCCTCAGGCAAGGAGAAGTCCAAGCAGTAACAGCCTGGGCTCTGGGTTGTGTGTGAAGTAGGTAAACCTGATAGTTCAGCTTCACTCAATTGTGTATTTCTCTCCTTCATTATTTATTTAAAATGTGTAAGCTGACGGATAGCGTGTGAGGAGTAATAATACAAAGTTACTCATCTCAAACAGACAGCTGGTTGACTTTTGACATATACAAACGCACGTCTAACTGCCACCCAAATTAGGACAGAGAACATTTCCAGCCCCTTGCAATGTGTTTTTGTAACATGAAAGTGAATTTTATTGGAGCGGTTAAGCATATGCATTAATGAGTCACGCACTGCTAGATAGAGCCTAACAAGATTTGCTAACACAGGTAATGTATTTTCCCCCCAAATGCTGTGGTTTCCAGATCCCGGATGAGGAGCAGGGGACATGATGGCACAGCTGATAAGGCCCTGAGCCCAGCATTTGTGCTGATTGATAGACCTGGGCTGCTGCTTCGATTCAGCCTGATAGGGAGAGAGGAAAGCCTTGTTTAAACCCTCCCAGTTTTAGCCCCGCCACAATACTGCTCTGTTATCTCAGGGCAGTCAGAGGCAACCCTTGTTTAAACTCCCAGGAGTCTTAGAGGGCCCCCACCCTGCACCTCACCATTAGAGATCTCTCTTAATACAAAACTGTACTTCTGAAGTGTTACCTGGGAACCCAGCATGCTGCCTTGCAGCTCTTGGGACATGGGAGTGACATAGTGTCCTCAGGAGAGGTTCCAGGCAGACTGCATGGCCCTGTCTGGACGATGAAAGTGCCAGATGGTTGAACAGATGTTCCAGCACTATCTAACAACCTTATCGGATGCACCGTGGGGCCCAGCCCCCAGCAGACACTAATGATCTGTGAAGGCTGCAAGGCAAGTGTCCCACTTATCATGTCCCTCCTCCCACCTCTTTGCCTTGTCCCACGTGGAGCAGAGAACAATCCAGTGGTTCCTAGCTGCTGACTGCCCACTGTCCTCTGTCCTCATTGTACCAGCCAGAGCTGCTGGCTAAGTCCGTAGCAGAACTTTGGCTATCTCCCAAGCTCATAGTTTACAGACAGCAGAGAATGAGCTACGGTAAGTCGCTCCCTGACTGGCAGCGTGGAGTGAGCCCTATCAGAGGGGCAGAGGTTATTGTTCTTGCTATGGTCACATACTGGATGGTTTTGGCATCCCCAAATGTCCACGCTCTAACCATCCTGTCCTCAGAGGTTGAGTACAGGCCTCTAGCCTTTCAGTTTTTGTCACCTTGGCAATCCTCAATGGGACGAAAGGAAGGTGAGAATAATTCTGGGTGGCCTCACTCATGGAAATAGTGGTCAACTGCTAGAGTTATTGGGTGTTAAGTTGCCACTGAGTTGGTCTAGACTCATGGTGACCACATGTACAACTACCGAAACATTGCCTGGGGTACTCCCTTTATTGTTGTTAGTGTGTGGGGGTTAATTGTGGCGGCTACTGTGTAGTGCTTTCTAACCGGCAGGGGCTCAGCTTCGAGCTCTACATGAGACGATATTCTCTTGTGATCTGCAGGGTTTTCATTGGCTAGTTTTTCGAAGCAGGTTGCCAGGCTTTCTTCTTAGTCGGTCTTAGTCTAGAAGTTCTGCTGACAATTGTCCACTGGGGTGACTCTGCTGGGTTTTGAAATATGCAAGGTATAGATAGCTTCCAGTATCACAGCAACACACAAATCACCACAATGTGACCAAGTGATAGACAAATGCTGGTGGTTATTGGTTGCATGTCACAAATATCAACTTTATACTAAAATGTCCATCTCAGCCCTTTGGGGACAAAGCCTAGCTTCTTTAGGAATATACCTAAAATAATATCCTTTTTCTATATTCAATGATTAGGGACCAGAAAGACTGGTGTCCCCAGGACCATGATCCTCGCCAACACCCCTGTTTCCATAAAAGACAGAAGGGAGCTTCCGGGTCAAAATGGTACACTGAGCTGAGTTTCTGCCTGCCACCTGTAAGAGAAGCCTGTAGGTCAAAAGGAGGGGGCACCCTGCTGTCCTTCCCTGTTTTAGTGCTCCGCACCTGGAAGGATGATCCAGCCTCCCTATCTCCACCCTCTCTGTCCTCTGAACGACCTTCCTAAAGCCAGCTCTAACCCTATCACACCCCTGCTCTTCACTCCCTGCAGACCCTCCAGAAGATTCCCCGTATTTTTCTTCCTAACCTCGTTTCTTCCTCAAACCCTGAAGTCCAGTCAAACTGAGGTCACGGATCATCTTCTCTCGCCCTGCACTCTCTCCGCACAGTTCCTACTCCCCACACTTAGCTAGGTGACCTGCCACACCAAGGGTTTGTTGAGTGGAACTGAGCTTAGCAGAAAGCAGCATCTCCAGGCACTAAAACTGAGGAAATTCACTGAGATACTCTGCCCCCGAATGGCATTGTTCTGAGGGGGAAAGGGGAAATTACAAGCAGCCTGCAAATTCTATATTTTTGGAAACCTTCAATTTTTTGATGTTATTGCTATTTTAAACATCTTAAGTATAAATACTGGTGCTGATTTTACTGAATGCCACGGGTTCATCTGTGTCTCTCCAAATGGTGTGTTCAAGTTCTCACCTCTAGTACCTGCGAATGTGACCTTACCTGCAAATAGATCTTTCCAGATGTAACCAGTCAAGCTAACACGAGGTCATTCGGGGATGGGGTGGGCCCTAAACCAACACGACTGGCATCCTCTGAAGAAGAGGAGAGATGGACACAGAAGGAGGATGGCCATTTAGACGGAGGCAGGGATGGAGTTATGTGGAAACAGGTCTACGAATGCTTGGAGCTAAAGACCCAGAAGAGGCAACAAAGAGTCTTCCATACAAGCTTCAGTGGGAGCCTAGCCTGTGAATACCCTGATGCCAGACTTCAAACTTCCAGAACTCTGAGCCAATACATTCCTGTTGTTTTGAATTCCTTCCTCTGCTCTCCTGGAAACCCTGGTGCTGTAGTGGTTAAGTGATACAGCTGTCAGGCAGTTCAAATCCATCAGGTCCTCCTTGGAAACTGTGAGGCAGTTTTATCCTGTCTATAGGGTTGCTATGAGCCAGAGTCAACTTGACTGCAGTGGGTTTGGGGTTTTTTTTCTCCCCTCTCCCTGTTAGTGATATACTTTGACACAGAGGCCCTAGGAAATAGAATATGGTACTCATTATAAATTTAAAAACTAGAGACATCAATCTACATGGAACAGATGACAAGTGAAAACATCAAAGACACAAGGAAAAGCAAGCCCAAGAGACAGAAGGATCAACATAATTGGTAGACTACATCAGCACGAGACCAGAAGAACCAGATGGTACCCAGCCACCACCAAAGACAGCTTTGATAGGGGGCGCAATGTAGAACCCCCGACATAGCATGAGAAAAAGAGGTGTGCAGATCAAGAACTCTACTACAAGACCAGAATTGATGGTCCAGCAACCTGGACCGTGGGAACATGGCCCTTAGACTTGCTGCTGCCCTAGACCTGAAACCAGTACTGAGGGCAACACTTCAGACAAAGAATGGATTGGACTTGGGGACACAGAGTGAATGTGTGGTGTGTGTACTTTATGGGTTTATACATTTATAGAAGGATGTCCTTCAGGTTTCTTCCTAGGTGGGAGAGAAGAGGGCAGAGAGGAGGGGACAAGTACTCACTGGGAGCATACTAGAAATAAAGAATGAAAAGGAGGAGTGTGCTGTCACAGGGAGGGGAGAGCAGATAGGGTTGTAGAGAGGCGGGTATGCGAAATTGACTTGGATTGTATACCTTGACTTCATCATAACAAAAAAAAGTTTTAAAAAACAAAAATAAACAAAAACTAGAGATGTGTGTAGAGTAGAAGGTGAATCTCTCCCTGTGACTTCTCCTGGAGACAACTGTAGTTAACAGATCAGTTTAGAGACATGCTGATTTTTTATTACTTATGTGCTGTGGGTTGAATTATTTGCCTATAGTAGGCAGCATGAATTTCAACTTCCAGCCTCCTTAACTGTGAGAAAATAAATTTTGCTTGTTAAAACTACTCACTTGTGGTATTTCTGTTATAGCTGCACTAAAAAACGCACACTTTGTGAGCAGCCAACACTGGTGTTCATGGAGGCTTGTGTGTTGCTGTGATGCTGAACAGGTTTCAGTAGTAAGACTAGTAAAAAAGGTCTGGCAAGATACATCTGAAAATCAGCCAGTGAAACTCCATGGATTGCAATGGTCTGATCTGCTGTCAGTCATGGGATGGCACAGGGCTGGGCAGCGCTTCATTCTGCTGTCCGTGGGATTGCCACTAGTTGGGGCTAACTCAGGCTAGCAACAAAAGGGATGACATGCTGGGTTGTCATCTGCTGTGTGTCCCCACAGCGTCCTGTGCTGCTTTAATCAGCACTTTCAGCATCTAGTCTCTGTTTCACAGTGTGAATTACCCGCCACTCTGTCCTCGGGTTGCCCCTTTCTCTGCTCTACAGCCTGGTCTCTGGAGGACCGCGGGCCTTCAGGTGCAGAGGAGTCAGCCCTAGTGTAGCCGTCCAGCTAGCCTCCAGTCCTCAGAGCAGGCCCGGCTCCCCAGATCTGGAACTCCAAGATCCTGGGATGGGGTGGCAGTTGAGGGGAGGCTTGTGCCTTATGGGTGGCCAAGTCTTCCCTAGCCCTCTTGCAGTCTCATCTGCGCCCATTACAGGGTGGCACAGATGTGGGTCCAGCAAGGACTGCTCATTCAACTGTCACAACAGAGGGGCGATTACCGGTGCTGGACAGAGGAACAGCTGTTCCATCTTCCCAGCCAGCCCTGGCCCCCCTCGCCTGATAGCCTCCCTAGGTTTTATCAAATCTCTGTGTCTCACAGTTACCTCTAATTTCATTGCCTCTATTGGGAAGAGGAGTGCTTTTTCCCTGCAGCTAAGATCTTTTGTGTTCCCTGGGTTTTGCCTCTGCCCATCCCCCAGCCTCTTTCCCTCGTTTCTCTAGGCAGCAGGAACAAGTGTTTTCCAGGGCAAGGGCCTAGCCGAGGACTGTGGGTCTCTGTGTACCTCCACCCCGGCCACTCACACCCGAGCCATTCTCTCTTGTCTTGTCATGAGAATGAGGGGGGAAAGACTGGCCCTCAGATACTCCAGGACCCTTGCTTAAGGAAAATGCTCCATAGGGCTCTACACCCTGACCCTGTCAGAGGGGCCACAGGTGTTAGAAAGAAGGCTCTGGTGTGTTTCCTAAGTCTTAGTCTTCTCCAAAGACCTACCTCTAACCTTGTATTTCAGGCAGATCTAGAGAAGGAGAGCATCTGGCTTCCAGTTTGGCTTCACTTACTCATTCATTCATTCAACAGAATTTATTGAGGTCTAATGTATACTGGAAATGCTGGTAGCAGTGGTTTAAGTGCGATGTCTGCTAACCAAAACTTCGGCAGTTCAAATCTGCCAGGCACTCCTTGGACACTCATTAGACCGTTCTGCTCTGACCTGTAGGGTCGCTATGAGTCAGACCTCACTCAATGGCAGTGGGTTTGGAGCTTTTTCGTTAATGTATACTAGAAGCCCTGGTTAAGAGCTACAGCTGCTTGCCAAAAGGTTGGCAGTTCAAATCCACCAACCACTCCTTGGAAATTCTCTGGGGCAGTTCTGCTCTATTCTACAGGAGCACTATGAGGTGGAGTTGAATGGATGGTAACAGGTCTTAAAAAAAGGATGTATACTAGGAGCCATGGTGTGGTGCAGTGGTTAAGAGCTACACTTCTAACCAAAGGTTGGTAGTTTGAATCCACCAGTCACTCCTTAGAAACTATCCAGGGCGGTTCTATTTGGTCCTATAGAGTTGCTATGAGCCAAAATCCACGGCAACGTTTTTGTTTTTTAAAATATATACTAAGTTCCCTAGATGGTCCAAGCAGTTTCTACAAGTCTGCTAGTGTAAAGATTGAAGGTTTGAACCCATGCACTAGTGCTCTAGAAGAAAGACCCCCATAAGATTACTAGTCAAGAAAACCCTATGAGGCTGTATACCCAGTCATCGTGAGTCAGAATCCACTTGACAACGATGGTTTTGTTGTTTTCTTTTTTAAATATATATACTAGGATGGAAACTCTGCTGGCATAGTGGTTAAGATCTACATCTGCTAACCAAAAGGCTAGTAGTTCAAATCCACCAGATGTGGAAATCATATGGGGCAGTTGTACTCTGTCCTGTAGAGTCGCTGTAAGTCAAAACTGACTCTATAGCAATGGAATTTAAAAAAAAATACTAAGAGTTTCTCCGTAATGTAAATGGTTAAGTACTCAGCTGCTATCTGAAAGGTTGGTTGTTTGAGCCTGTCATGGTTTGAATTGTGTCCCCCCAAAAATATGTGTAGCCACGTGGCTGGGATATGATTCCCAGTATCTTGGGACTGTCCTCCATTGTGTGGTTTCATTAAACTGTATGTTAAAGGATTAGGGTGGGGATGTAGATTCCCGCATAGAATTACTTCCCTGCCCTGCTGTAGGGGGAGTTTCCTGGGAGTATGGCTTGCCCCACCCTTGATGCTTTCAGCTTGAAAGAGATAAAAGGGAAAGAGAAACAAAGGACAATTGGGAGCCTTGTTACCATCAAGAAAGCAGCACCGGAAGAAGAGCACGTCCTTGAGACCTGAGGTTCCTGTGCCAGGACGCTCCCTGGACAAAGACTGATGGAATACTGGACTTTCCTCCAGATCCGACAAGGGGAAATCCTTTCCCTGGAGTGGTCACCCTGAATATGGACTTGCAACCTACCGAACTGTGTAAGAATAAACCTTCCTTTGTTAAAGCCATCCACTCTGTGGTATTTCTGTTAGAGCAGCCCTAGCTGACTAAATAGAGCCCATGCATACACCGGGAAGAAACGGCTGGCGATCTATTTCTGCAAAATCAGCCACTGAAAATCCTGTGAATCATAGTTCTACTCTGTCACACATGGGATCTCCATGAGTTGGAATTGACTCAAAGGCAATTTGTTTAATAGTGTTTGGCTGCTAACCAAAAAGTCGCAGTTCAAATCCTCCAGCTTTTCAGTTTCTGGAGGCTAGGAGTCCAAAACCAGGGTGTTAGCTGTGTTGATTTCTTAGGACTTAATATAAAGTGCCTGGTAAATATGAATAGGGTGGGTGTTATGGGTTGAGCTGTGTCTCCCAAAGATATGCACGGTTTGACAATTAAGTCTGCAAACTTAATGGTTTTAAGTGCTACACACCTCATTGCTGAGTACCACCATGGTCAACTTTGAAGTACTCCCCATGTGAAGCTATGCACTGATGCCTGTGCCTAGACTACTCTTCAAAGCAATTTTGGAACTTATTCTGGAATGGTCACAGGACACATTGGCAAGTTCTGAACTTAGTTACAAAGCTGTCTGTGAGGAAGTTTTTAGCCAGTAAACAAATAACTGTATTGGAACACCCTCCCTAGTAACCTGATCTGGCCTTTATCTTCAGGTGGAGATAAAGGAAATCTTGACAGGAAGGCATTTTGATGCCATTCAGGATATCAAGGGTAATCCAATGACACCTCTGATGGACATTCCAGGAAGAGTTCCAAAATTGCTCTGAAGGGTGGACTAGGCACTGGCATCAGTGCCTAGCTTCCCAAGGGGAGTTCTTTGAAGCTGAACATAGTGATATTCAGCAATGAGGTATGTAGCACTTTTTCTAGGGTGAGCTCTGAACTTAATTGGCAGTCCTGTATGTTGAAGCCTTAATCCTCCCTCCCTGTGAATGTGACCTTACTTGGAAATAGAGCTTTGCAGATACAATTAGCTCAGATGAGGTTGTGCCTGAGTAAGGAGGGTCCTGATGGAATACAAATGGTATCCTTACAAGAAGAGAGGAGACATAAAGCTAAAGATTGGAGTTTCACTGCCTCAAACCAAAAAAATGCTCATGATTACCGGAATCTAGATAAGGCAAGAAACAGTCTCCCTGGTTCCACCCTGTCTGGAGCAAAGGAGAACGAAGACAACGAAAGCTAAAATGGAAAAATTATTCTAAAGGGCTAATAGACCGCAGCTACTATGGCTCCTGCCAGACTGATCCCAACACACCTAGATGGTGCCTGGCTACCATGGCCTACTGTTCTGACAGGGATCACAATAGCACAGCTGGAGAAAAATGTGTGACAAAATTCCGACTCAAAAAAAAAAAAAAAAAAAAGATCAGACTTACTGGTTGGTCTGATGCAGACTGGAGAAACCTGAAAATATGACCCCCAGACACCTTTTTAACTCAGTATTGAAGTACTGAGTACTGAATCCCTGAAGGTCTCCCTTCAGCCAAAGATTGACACAAACCAACCCACTGCTGTCGAGTAGGGTCCGACTCATAGCAACCCTAGAGGTCAGAGTAGAACTGCTCCATAGAGTTTGCAAGGAGTGCCTGGTAGCTTTCAACTGCTGATTTTTTGGTTAGCAGACATAGCACTTAACCATTATACCACTAGAGTTTCCTCAGCCAAAGTTTTGACAGGCCCATAGCCCAAAATGAGACTAAATGCATACACCAGTCCAGGACAAAAGTAAAGAAGACAGAAGGGGACAGAAAAATTGGTTATAGGGAACTTAAGGTTGACAAGAGGAAAGTGTTGTCGTGTGTCGTGGGGTTGGCAACCAGTGTCACCAAACAATATGTGTACTAATCGTTTAATGAGAAACTAATTTGCTCTTTAAACCTTCATCTTAATTACAATTAAAAAAGAAAGAAAAAAAATATTCCCTTATGGCCTACATAGAGATCATGGCTTTCTGATACTTTGATTTTGGACTACTAGTCTCCTGAACTGTTCAACAACAAGCTTCTGTTAAAATAAAATTTAGGCCACCTAGTTGGTGGCGCTTTGTTATGGCAGTCCTAGCAAACTGTGCAATGGGGGATCTGTCGTGGATTGAATTGTGTCCCCCTCAAATAAGTGTAGCCATGTAACCATGATTCCCTGTGTTCTACGACTGTCCTTCATTTTGTGATTCTACTGTGCTGTATGTTAAAGGATTAGGGTGGGACTGTAAATCCCTTCAGGAGATCACCTTCCTGTTCCACTATAAAGGGAGTTTCCCTGGAGTGTGGCTTGCCCAGCCCTTAATTCTTGCATTCTAGAAGAGATAAAAGGAAAGAGAAGCAAGCAAAGAATTGGGAATCTTAGGCCATCAAGAAAGCAACACTGGGAGAAGAGCGCATCCTTCAGACCTGAGGTTCCTGTGCCAAGACGCTCCCTGGACAAAAACTGATGCAATACCAGACTTTCCTCCAGAGCCAACAAAGTGAAAAGCCTTCCCCTAGAGTGGAAATCCTGAATTTGGACTAGTAGCCTACTGGACAGTGTAAGAATAAACTTTTCTTTGTTAAAGCCATCCACTCTGTGGTATTTCTGCTAGAGCAGCACTAGGTGATTAAAACAGAATTTGGTACTGTGAGAGTGAGGTGCTGCTCTAGGAAATACCTAAAATGTGGGAGCCATTTTGAAACTGTGAATGGATAGAAGATTCAGAAGGAACCAAGAAGGTGCAGATGGTGAGAAATAGCAGAGGACTGGTGGCAGCAGCAACAGAGGCAGCACAGGACTGACCCATGGAGCAGGAGAGGTAAGGGCCTGTGCACAGTTCTACTCGCGGAATGGAACGGGTGCCTCCGGGCACTTGAATCAATGGAGCTAGCCTTGCTGACCCACAGAGCAAGAGATCTGAGTGTCTTTGTGCAGGATGCTTTCCAGCAAAAGAGGGGTGCTTCTGGGCACTTGAATCAGTGGAGCTTCAGAGCTTTGAAACACTTGTCCTGGCAAGGCAGATGCGGGCCTGAGGCTTGGGCCATGCATCCATAGGAAGCAAAAGCTGAAGAGACAAATAGCGTGAGAAGCTGAGCTGCCTCAGTCTCAAAAGATGTAGTCATGACCTCAGGAGTTTAAAAGGGTGGAATCATGGCATCCCGTGTTTGTAAGGGTGAAATTGTCACTCATTTGGGCTTAGGGTGCACCTAAAGCCAATGGGGAGAGTTTCTGTCCAAGTAGGTCTTGAAGGCAGAGTTGTAGCACAGGGCTGGGGGTCTCCACTCAGAATCTAGAGAGTTTGGCCAATACCCAGAGTCTGGAGGTCAGGGCTATTGTGTAAAATGCCTCAGAAAATGTAAGAGTATTTTCAAAGCTTTGAGGGCTAATGTAACGTGTTCTGCTGACTTGTTTGTTGCCTGTTAATGTCTTTTTTCCCTACAATTTCTTCCATTTGTAATGAAATGTCTGACTTGTGCCTGTTCTGCCATTGTACCTTTAGAAGCAGATAGCTTACCTTCTAGGTTGCACAGATGTAGAAGAATTTTTGTAATTTGGACTTAGAACTGATTTAAGATTTCTCTCATATGGGATGAATGTGTTATATGTTTCAGTGACGTAATTTTTGGGGTGCCAAAGGGTGGGATATCATGGATTGAATTGTTTCCCCCCCCAAAAAAGTGTAGACATGTGACCAGGATTCTCTGTATTCTACGATTGTCCTCCATTTTGTGATTTTACTGTGCCGTATGTTAAAGGATTAGGGTAGGGCTGTAAATCCCTTCAACGATCACCTCCCTGCTCCACTGTAAAGGGAGTTTCCCTGGAGTGTGGCTTGCCCCACCCTTAATCCTTGTGTCGTACAAGAGATAAAGGGAAAGAGAAGCAAGCAGAGAACTGGGAACCTCACACCATCAAGGAAACAGTACCAGATAAGACTTAAGGTTGCTGCGCCAAGACGCCCCCTGGACGAAGACTGATGCAATACCAAACTTTCCTCCAGAGCTGACCAAGGGGAAAACCTTCCCCTGGAGCGGACCTCCTGAGTTTGGACTTGTAGCCTACCGGACAGTGTAAGAATAAACTTTCCTTTGTTAAAGCCATCCAGTCTGTGGTATTTCTGTTAGAGCAGCACTAGCTGACTAAAACAGGATTCAAAAGGTAGTCAAGTGAAACAGTGACTCAGCTTCTGAGTCTTTAAAATGGATATAATAACACCTATCTCAAAGGTCATTAAAGAGGTTAAACAAGACAACGAAGGTTGAAACTGCTGGCATGGGGTATGGCATACAGTAAACATCCGCAGCAATTATTTTGATTGATGGACTGGTGAAGATGGTGGCAGTCTTAGCCATGGTGGCATATGTAGTAGTTAAAAGAGATCACATTAGTATTTAAGAAAATACTTAAGAAATGTCTGACACTGAACACAGGAGCAAAAAGAGCTCCACCAGCTTCTTCTAGAGAAGAAGAAAGAACAAGAGCCTCTCATACTGCTTTTGTTCTCAGCTTCCTCCTCTCCTGGCTAATGCAGACAGTGAGCAGAATTGCTAAAAGCCTGGGTAAAAGAGCCCCCGAGAGGACTGGAGAAATGGAGAGGAAGCTCTCAAGTCCTTCCGACCTCCTTCGTGTGCCCACCATTCCATCATTTCCCTTGCTAGGGGAATGTTCTCCCTGTTTCCAGCCCTGAGTGCATAGTGCTGGAATCCTGAGAGGACAGAAGGAGACAAGAGTGTGGGAGTGCAGTGGGAGAGAGGATTTTGTGCTGTACCTAGGGCGAGAGCAGAATGGAAGGGAGAGGTAGGGAATTAGACGCTGAAACATCCGGGGAAGGGAGGCTGAAGAGCTGAGAAACGTCAACTCATGTGCTTAAAGAATCCACTACTGATGCTTGGCCCTGTCTGTACAAAGGACTGTCATTCCATGCTCAACAGATATTTGTTGAGTGCCTATGTGTCTGGCAGCATGTGAGGACTTGGGGATAAAAACAACAACGACAAATGAACCTGTTGTCTTTGAGCTGATTCCGCCTTATGGCTACTCCATGTGTTACAGAGTAGAACTGCACCCCTTATGGTTTTCTTGAGCGTAGTCTTTTATGGAAATAGATCCCCAGGCCTTTCTTCTGGGGCACCTCTGGATGGGTTTGAAGTGCCAACTTTTCAGTTAGCAGCTGAGTGCAAATGGTTAGTGCTATTGAGACTCCTTAAACACATCAGTTGTGTTGAGTCCATCCTGAATCATTGAGACCCTGTGTGTGTTAGAATAGGACAGCTCTCCATAGGGTTACATGGCTGTGACCTTTCAGAAACAGATTATCAGGCATTTCTTCCAAGGTACTTCTGGGTGGACTTGAAAAATCCAACCTTTCAGTTAGCAGCAGCATGCTTAGCTGTTTGCACCACCATGCAGAAATGGTCCTTGTCCTGCTGGAGCTGATGTCAGATTTAGCACAGTACATCTATTCAGTTACTTTCTGAGCAAAAAGCATTCGCAGTTGCTTAGGTCAAATACCTTGAGACACACTGAACTCTTCTCTTTCTCTCCTGCTGTACAATCAATCTGTTGGCAAGTCCTTTGTCTGCAGCTTTCATCTATACCCCACATCTGAGGACCTCATACTACCTCCGCTTTATCACCCGGTCACCTCTCCTGTCGTAGCCTCCTGTCTGTTCTCCCTGCTTCCAGCCTAATCTTTTAATAATCTTCTTTTCCTGTAGGCAACCACAGTGAGCCTTCTAAATCAGAAATTTGCTGATCTTCTGCTCAGAGTCTTCTTGTATTTTCCCATCTCACTCAGAATCAAAGGCAAAGTACTTGTGAGGGGCCACTAAGAACCCATGGTCCTACCTTTGGCTGGCCCTTAACCTCACCACACTCAGAGCAGTAACAGCCGGGAGGATGAAATGAAATTCACTTCCCAGAAAAGGCGGGGAGGAAGGAGAACCTTGGATGTCCTTTACCACCAGCAGGTTTTCCAGAAAGCACAGTCTGAACGTTACGCTGGGCCCCACATTAAACCGACAAATACTAAGGATAGGGCACAAACATCGGCTGATTCTTTCTGGTATAATAACTGTATGTATTCCTTCTGTCTCCCTTTGAGGCTCCCTGAGTCATTTAGTATTTTCCCTGTAGAATCCTTCACTTTTGCAACTTGAAGCTTGAAGTTTTTCTTCAGTTCTTTCAGCTCGAGCAATGCGGATGTGTTCTTCTCTTCTGGTTTTCCATTTGCAGCTCTTTGCACATGTTATCATAATAATTTGTTTTCTTTTTTTTATTTTTATTTAACATAACTGAGTGAAAATGTACATTCACATGTAAATTTACATGCCCCCCTATATGCAGCTTCCACTTCTCTCCCTGTCCGGTGACTGCACACTATTCCTCTCTGCTCCATACATGTCTCATCCTCCCAACAGTCTCCTTTCCCCTCCTCTCCACCCACTCCCCTTCCTCCAGCCAGAGGTCAGCAAGATGATATCCTATAGATGTATAGAACCATAAAGTGCTTCCAATATATGGTCACTCTGCCTTGCCAAGTCCAATCCATTCCTGTCCAAAGAGTGGACCTTTGTTATAATTTATGGGAATGTTTTCTTTTCTTAAGCTGCCCTTTGAAATCTTCTGTTCAATTCTTTTATGTTGTCATCCCTTCCTTCTGCTTTAGCAACTAGATCTTTGAGAGCAAGTTTCAGAGTCTCTTCTGACATGCGATTTGGTCTTTTCTTTCTTTCCTGTGATCTTAACGACCTCTAGTTTTCATTACAGAGGATGTTTTTGATGTGATTCTACAATTCATCAGATCTTTGGTCATTAGTGTTCAACTTGTTAAAGCTGGTCTTGAGATGGTCTTTAAACTCAGGTGGGGTATACTCAAGGTCGTATATTGGTTCTCATGGACTTGTTATAACTTTCTTCAGTTTCAGTTTGAACTTGCACATGAGCAATGGTGGTCTATGCTGCAGTCAACACCTGGTCTTGTTCTGATCGCTGATATGGAGCTTTTCCATTGTTTTTATCCACAGATTTAGTTGATGTAATACCTGTGTATTCCATAGTTGCTATTTGTGTTGGTGAAAAAAGGTATTTGCAATGAAGAAGTCATTCTCATTACACCAGAAAAAACTGGTTGATGTTCAACCATTTGAAGAGGTACAATATGATTAGGAACTGATGGTAGTGAAAGAAAGAAGTCAAAGCTGCTTTGAAGGTATTGGCAAAAAACTAGCCTGCAGGAATTGATGGAACATCAACTGAAATATTTCAACAAACAGATGCAGTGCTGGAAGTGCTTACTCGTCTATGTCAATAAATTTGGAGCACAAATACCTGGCCAACTGACTGGAAGAGATGCATATGTGTGATCATTCTAAAGAAAAGTAATCCAGCCGAATGCAGAAATTACCGAACAACATCATTCACATCACACACAAGTAAAATTTTGCTTAAGATCATTCAAAAGTTACTGCAACAGTATATCAGCAAGTAATGGCCAGGAATTCAAGATGGATTCAGAAGAGGACATGGAACCAGGGACATAACTGATGTCATATGGATCTTAGCTGAAAGTAGAGAATAACAGAAAGATGTGTACCTGTGTTTCATTGACTAAGCAAAGGCATTTGACTGTGTGGATCATAGCAAATTATGGCTAACACTGAGGAGAATGGGAATTCCAGAACATTTTACTGTGCTCTTAAGGAATCTGTACATGAATCAAGAGGCAGTTGTGTGAACAGAACAGGGGGACACTACATGGTTTAAAGTCAGGAATGGTTGTGTCAGGGTGGTATCCTCTGTGAAACTGGCATCAGGATTGGATGAAGACTCATGAACAACCTGCATTACACAGATGACACTACCCTAACTGGTGGAAGTGAAGAGGATTTGAAATGCAGATAAAGATCAAAGACCACAGCCTTCAGGATGGATTGCACCTCAAGATCAAGAAAACAAAAATCCTCACAGCTGGACCAGTAAGCAACATCATGATAAATGGAGAAAGGATTGAGGTTGTCAAGGATTTCATCTTACTTGGTTCCACAATCAATGCTCATAGAAGCAGCAGTCAAGAAATCAGAGCCAAAGCCAAGTAGCCAAGTGCCGTCGAGTCGGATCCGAAGGTGCATTATATTGGGAAAATCTGCTGCAAAGGATCTCTTTGAAGTATTGAAAAATAAAGATGTCACCGTGAAGACTAAGGTGCACCTGACTCAAGCCATGGTATTTTCAGTCACATCATATAAATGCAAAAGCTGAACAATAAATAAGGAAGATGGAAGAAGAATCGATGCTTTTGAATTGTGGTGTTGGAGAAGAATATTGAATGTAGCATGGACTGCCAAAAGAACAAACAGATATGTCCTGGAAGAAGTATAAGCGGAGTGCTCCTTGGAAGCAAAGATGTCAAGACTGCCTCTTACATACTTCGGACATGTTGTCAGGAAGGATCAGTCCCTGGAGAAGGACGTGATGCTTGAAAGAGTGGCCAAGTGCTGTCGAGTTGGATCCGACTCATGGCGACCCTAGGGTCGCCATGAAAGAGTGGAGGGTCAGCAAAAAAGAGGAAGACCCTTGATGAGATGGACAGACACAGTGGCTACAGTAATGGGGTTAAGCATAAGAACAATTGTGGATATGGAGCAAGACCAAGCAGTGTTTCATTCTGTTGTGCATAGAATCACACTATGAGTTGGAACCAACTCAATGGCACCTAACAACGAAGGACAGTAATTGGAGGTCAGGGTATTTTGAAGACATCACTGTAAATATAGTTAAAAATTAAAGACAAGCCTTACACAGAGTAAATGTATCTGTAGTCCTAACAAAAGATTAGAAGCCGTGATGGCACAGTGATGAAGAGCTACGGGTGCTAAACAAAAGGTTAGCAGTTCCTGTCCACCAGATGCTCCTTGGAAACTCTATGGGCACAGTTCTACTCTGTCCTGTTGAGTCCCTATAAGTTGGAATCTACTTGACAGCAGTGGGTTTGGCTTTTTTTTGGTAATATGCAGAATAGTTTCTATAAATAAATGAGATAGAAAGATGAGCAAAGAATACTTAAAGGCAACTGACTACATAAATGAAAAGGGCCAACAAGCATTTGAAAAATAGTCATCTTCATTAGTAATCAGGAAAATATAAATTGAACAATGAAATATTTTGTTTTGCTAATGCTATTAGCAAAAGTAAAAAACATGAATAATATGAAGTGCGGATGATAATGTGGAGAAATGAGGGTGTAAATTGCTGCAATCTTTATGGAGGGTAATTAGCATTCTCTACTACAAAAACTCAAATTTCTAACTTTTTACCCAATAATATTACCATTAAGTACGTATCATTTGTTTGTATCTGTACCCAAACTTGTATATAGAAGATAATGCATGAGGTCATTTTTAAACGTAAAAAAATTAATAGGAGAATGGTTACATAAACTGCGGGACATTTGTGTTACGGAGAATATCACGGGATGAATTGTGTCACCCCAAAACTGAGTGTAACAATTTGGCTGGGCCATGAGTCCCACTATTGCATGAGTGCCCTCTATTTTGTGATTTTCCTATGTTGTAAATCTTAACCTTTCCCTGTGGTAACAGATGGACTATGCTAAAGAGGAGTCAGGTGGGACTATAACACCTTTCCTAAGGCTACCTCCCTGCTCCAATGTAAAGGGAGTTTCCCTGGATTGTGGCTTGCACCACTTTTTATCCTATCAGAGATAAAAAGACGCAAGCAGAGTGTTGGGAACTTCGTATCATCAAAAAGCAGTGCCAGGAACAGAGTATATCCTTTGGAAGGGACCCAGAGTCCCTGCACCTCAGAAGCCTCCAGTCCAAAGGGAGACTGACATCAACTACATTCTTCCAGGGTCAACAGAGAAAGACTTCCCCTGGAGCTGATGCTCTGAATTTGGAGTTTTAGCCTACTGGAATGTGACAGAACAAAATATCCCTTTTTACAGCCATCTACTTGTGGTATTTCTGTTATAGCAGCGCTAGATGACTAAGACAGTGGGCTAGGGAAAGGGTGGGTCGAATGCTGAAAAGGGCAGCATTTGACAAGCCAAAGGAGAAAGGGAAAGTCTGCAGCCCAGCCTTATCTGGATCTACCATAGTGCTCCTCAGCCTCAAAGCCGAGGGCAATCTGAAATTTAGAGCTCCTTCTTCCTATTTTTTGTTTGACTTGAGATATAATTTGTATGCCATAAAACTCACCTTTTAAAAGAGTGCAGTTTAATGTTTTTTAGTACATTCACAAGTTTGTACAACAGTTGTCACTATTTAATTCTAGAGTATTTTCATCCCCTCCCCAAAGCAATCCTCAACCCATTATCATCACTCTCCATTTCCGCTTCTTCCCAGTCCCTGGCAACCACTAATGCACTCTCTGTCCCTGTGAGTTTGCCTATTCTGGACATTTCATATAAATGAAGTTACGGTACAGGTGGCTGTGTCAGGCTTATATCACTTAGCATAAATTTCATCCATGTTGTAGCATGCATCAGAACTTTGTTTTTTTTTTGTGGTAGAATAATATTCCATTAATGGATATTCCACATTTTGTTCATTCATGTATTGATGGACACTTGGATTGTTTCCACTTTTGCCTATTATGAATAATACTGCTTTGGACTTTTGTGTTCAAGTTTCTTAGTAGATATATGTTTCAGTTCTCATGGGTATATACATAGGAGTGGAATTGCTGTGTCAGATAGTGACTATGTTTAACTTTTGGGGGAAGTGTTAAATTGTTTTCCACAGAAACTTCACCTACCAGAAATCTATGGGAGCTATAATTCCTTTCTTTCCCAAACTTGTTATTTTCTGTGTTGCTATTATTACACTTTGGTTGTTACAGTCCTAGTGGGTATGAAATGTTTCCTCATTGTGAAAACCCAAATCAAACCAAATCCAGGGCTGTTGATTCAAGGCTGACTCATAGCAACCCTGTAGCACAAAGCATAAACTTCCCCAAAGCGTTTCTAAGGAGTGCCTGATGGGTTTGAATGGCTGACCTTTTGGTCAGCAGCCATAGCACTTAACTCATGATGCCACCAGAGTCTCCTCACTGGAAGAACACATAATATACCATGGACAGCCAGAAGAACGAACAAATGTGTTTTGGAAAAAGCACAGCTAGAATACACATTTGGATATGTCATCAGGAAGGATCAGTCCCTGGAAAAGTCCATAATACTTGGTAAAGAACAGGGTCAGGGAAAAAGAGGACCCTTAATGAGATGGACTGACATAGTGGCTACAACAATGGGCTCAAACACATCGAAACAATTGTTTAAGAATGGGACAGAACCTGGCAATGTGTCATTCTGTGGTACATATGATTGCTAGGAGATGGAACTGACCTAACGGCATCTAACAACAGCAATGACTAATGGCTTCAGCCACTTTTTTTCGTGTGCTTATAGGCTACTTGTATATCTTTTTAGAGAAATATTTATGCAAATCCTTTGTCCATTTTTAAACTAGGTTATTTGTTTTCTTCTTACTGAATTTTAAGAATTCTTTATATATTCTGGAATTAGACCTTTCGCTGGTGTATCATTGCAAATATTTTCTCCCCTTCTATGGGCTGTATTTTGACTTTTTTGATAGTGTCCTTTGTAGTACAAAAGGTTTAAATGTTCATAAAGTTCAACAATTAATTATCTCTTTAGTTATTCTGCTTTTATGTCATAGCTAAGAAATCTTTGCCTATTCAAGGTCATGAAGATTTATGCCTATGTTTTCTTCTAAGAATGGTATGATTTTAGCCCTTACCTTTAGGTTTTTGAACGATTTTGAATTCATTATTGTATATGGTGTGAGGTAGGAGTGAAGCTCTTTCTTAAGGCTTGGTTCCCTCTTTATGCCCTGTGCCATAACCACACAAGAATGAAACTGTACTGGTCATTCTTTTAGGAACTGGTACTGATGGAGCTCACGGTTCAAGCTCTGGGTCACCAGGGTTGCAGTCCTCAAATATTTCCATTTGGGTAGGATTTGACTGTTTCAAGTTATGTTCTCCTCAATAACCAAATCAGAATATTGTCCCACTCAAGTTATGAGAAAACATAATTGGAAAGGGTGAAGGAGTTACCTCAAGTCACCAGAAGGCCAATTAGCAAAGTCAGAATTCGAACTCTGAGGAGAGAACGCTAGAAAAAATGAGTTGGAAATCCTACATCAGTGTCCCAGTTCTTTATCCATGTGAACTTGCACAAGTCATTGCTCCCTTGAGGTTTTCATTTTCTCATTGGTGAAGTAAGTGAACTGGCCTTGGTTAATTACAATAATAATTATTGAGCATTTACCTCATGCCAGGCTCTGTGACAGGCACCTTACCTACAGCACCTCCAATTCTTTCAATAACTTTGCAAGGCAGGTACAATCTTCCTTCCCCAGAAGAGGACATCGAGACTTTCCGACCAGTAACTGACCCCACTCAGTTTAGAAATGGCAAGCCTGGGCCAGGAACTCAGATTCTTTCGTATTCATCACCCTACGTTTCCAAAGCTCTTAATTCTTTTGGGAGCCTCATTTTACTCATCTGTAAAAACCAATAGACATTCCTTCCTCACAGAGTTGCTGTGAATGCTGTGTAGAGTCGCTCATTTATTCATTGAATCTTTACTGAGTAGCTATGAATGCCAAGCTCTGTTCTAGGGTGAAGATAAGAACAGAAAAGAAGGCACAAACCTTGCCTCACTGGAGCTTACAGCCTAGTGAGAGAAGAGGAAATAGAGAGGAAAAAAAAAAAGAATAAATTTTACAGCCACGAAGAGAAATGAAGTCTTGAGACATGTTACAATTTGCATGAGACTTGAGAATATCACACTGAGTGAAAGAATTTCCTCACGAAAGGACAAGTATTGTATGATCCCATTTATATACAATAGGCATGTGTATAGAGAACAAAGCATATTGGTTCTGATGGGGCAGAAGGAAGGGGAAAAAGGGGCTGTCGTTACATTGGGGCGTGGGTTTTTGTTAATGGTGGAATAATGTTGAAAAGGAAAAGGACACAGCATAATGAACACATTCAACGTCACTGAATTGTACACACAAAAATTGCTGAATTGGCACAAGTTTTGTCGTGTACGAGAGAGAGAGAGAGAGAGAGAGAGAGAGAGAGAGAGAGAGAGAGGAAAAACAACAGAAAAACAAGATCAGACAAGGACTAGTGCTGTGAGGAAACAGCCCGACGGGGGTTAAGGGTGGCCGATTAGGAAGGAAGCACTACTTACAGGTGGTATTTGAGTGAAGATGTCAATGACTAGAGAGAAGGCTGTTCCAGGAGCAAGGACTAGGGACTACCAAGGCTTTGAGGAAGGACAAGCTTGCAAAAATTTTTTACTATGTGCCCACATGTACCAGTAACTGCTGGGCACTGAGTGGTCAGAGATGCTTAAGGACTGTCTTGATCGTCGAGAATGAGACGGTACATCCAAAAATCAAGACATGAAACATTAATTTTCATTTATGTTTTTACAAAAGTACCCAGCAGCCGCAAAGCCGCTGCCATGAGAGGTCGCAGGCCAATGCACCCAGATTCGGAGGCCAGGTTAACGTCTTCCGCAGCACCTTGCCTCCGGAGCCTCAACTTCCCTCCCAGCAGCAGGGTACGCTGTGCAGTATTTCAGCGCGGACGGGACAGCGCGGCGCTCTTCCTCACTTCCCCTCTCGCTGCGCTCTACTTCCGCCTTCTAGCGGAAGCGGGGGCAAGCGGCGCCCGGCCATGGGGTCCGGAGGCATGGCGGGGGCGGGGCCGGGGGAGGCGCGCATCGAGCAGGCCCAGGGGCCTCTCGCCCCGGCCCTTTGAGTCGGGACCGGACAGGTGAGGATTTCCCCTTCCTCGGACCAGCCTCTAAGCTCGTCAGGTCCTCCCCGACGCCTCGGGTTACTGTGATGAGGCTGCCCCTTCCCCACTGGACGTGGAGTCTCCGCTGCCTCCGCCCACCCCCAGAAGTCTCTTCCCATTGAGGCCCCGCCCCGTGTTTGTCTTTCCGGGGGCGCCCCCATGGGGACGTTTACCTGTCCGTTGGCGTAATTGTGTTGTTTTAGAAGCAGTCTCCGGGAGTTGAGGGATACACCTGCTTTCATGGAGACACAGACCCAGCAAAGGGAAAGGACTTGTGTAGTGCTAGTGGCCCGACTAAGACAGGCTTTACAGATAATGCACCGAATACCTACTTTGTCCTTGCCCGGTGCTAAACCCATTGCTGGCCGAGCCCCTTCCAACTCATAGCTACCCTATATGACGGAGTAGATCTGCCTCATAGGTTTTCCAAGGAGTGGCTGGTGCATTCCAACTGCCAACCTTTTGGATAGCAGTCGATTGCTCAACCAGTTAAAGCCAGAGCTCCTGCCCCGTGCTTCTGCCCCGTTATTATACAAAAGCCGATGTGGTTACTGCTTGCCTCGAGAGGATAATTTAGTAGGAGAGTCACACATTAAACATGTAATAATACAAGTAGAAGTATAAATATAATACTTGTCAATTATTATGGAGGAGACAGAAAATAGGGTGGTCAGAGGATTTCCTGAAGGAGGTGACACTTAATCGACAGATTATGGCAAGGACTGGAAGCACATTCCAGGCAGTGGGAATAGATCTTCGGGTTGCCTGAATTGTTAAAGAGTTTGGCATGAGTCATGCCCATTATTCAGGAAGGGAGGCTTACTACCTTGCAAGCACTGTGATGGAGGTGTGGATACAGGTTTGAGGGGAGCACACTGTCTAGAAAGGGCAATAAACGGTAAAATAGTGAGACAAAGTTGCAGATGTGGTAAGTGCCAGGAAAGAGAACTGTAGCTAGTATACTGGGATTTTATCTAGTGGGGGAGGTCAGTCCCTGAGCAGGGGGTGATTGAGCTGATACCTAAAATTAGAGTTATCTGAGTAAAGGGAGAAAAGAACAGCAAGTGCCAATGATCTGAGACAAGGTAGGATATCTGTTGAAGAATTGGTTAGAGTAGAGACCAGTGGGGTAGGATGAAGATGAAGTAACAGGTAGAGGTAAGACTTGAGCAGCTGCTTTGCCATATTAAAAATATTGATCTTTATTATAAATAGCAATGGGAATATTGCGTTTTAGTCAGGAGAGGAAAAGACGTGATTAGAAGTGGTTTGGTTGTGGAGAAGAGTTGATTCAAAGAGATCAGGTGAGAAGCTTTTTTGGGTGTTAATGTGTGTATTTTCAACAACAACAAAATAAAACTTAGGGAAAAAGGAAAAATCGGAATTTAAGATAGATACATAACAATTTTTCTAGAATAACCATCTTGTTAGGTGCTGTCAAGTTGGTTCTGACTCATAGTGGCCCTGTGTGTAACAGAAGGAAACACTGCTGGGTCCTGTGCCATCCTCACAGTGGTTATGCTTGAGCGCGTTGTTACAGCCGCTGTGTCAGTCCATCTCACCGAGGTGTCTTTTTGCTGATCTCCCACTTTACCAAGCGTGATGTCCTTCTCCAGAGACTGATTTTCCCCATAAAGTGTCCAAAGTACGTGAGACAAAAGTCTAGCCATCCTTGCTTCTAATCAGCTTTCTGGCTGTACGTCTTCCAAGACAGATTTCAGTTGTTTTTTTGGCAAGGACCTTTGGCTCCTAACCAGAAGGTTGACATTTTGAATCTACCAGCTACCTTTGAATTATCTCAGTAAAGTGACAAGAGCTTTCCAGACTGAGACTGGTAGCAAGTACCAAGAGTCTGAGACAGAAGGTAGGATACCTGCTGAAGAAATGGTTAGAGTAGAGATCAGTGGGGCAGGATGAGAATGAAATGACAGGTAGAGGTGAGACCTTTGAGCGCTTGGTTTGCACCTATGGGGCAGTTCTACTCTGCTCAATAGTGTTGCTATGAGTTGGAATCAATTCATTGACAGTGAGTTTTGCTTTTTTTTCCTTGTTTGAAATGGTCAGTGGCCCTCAACTTAGAGTTGAACAACTGTGCCAGACCATCCTTACATGGGATTAGTCTGCTAGAGGGTGCCTAATACCCATTCCTGAGCCTCATCCTTATCCCATCCTGGTCTGCCTCCCATCCACATCCTTCTTTGGTGGGGTGCTGGTTGGCAGAGGCGTTCCAGACAGGGATCAGGTGGGGATATTATATTTTATTTGTAAAATGCTGAAAATTGAATAGTGTACATCAGTTTTAATAGGCTGCATCAAAAATGTCATAATTAAAAGGAGTGCAAAAAACAAATCTGTTGCCGTCAAATCAATTGTGATTCATTGAACCTGTAGGACTGGGTAGAACTGCCCTGTAGGTTTCTAAGAAGCAGCTGGTAGATTTGAACTGCCACTTTTTGTTTAGCAGCTGAGCTCTTAACTGTTTGTTGTTCCACCAGGGCTCCTTATAACAAGTTAAAAACCAAAAACTGAACCAATCCTGTTGCTGTAAAGTCAGTCCTGACTCACAGCAACCCTACGGGACAGAGGGGAACTGCGCCACAGAGTTTCCAAGGTGCAGGTGGTGGATTTGAAGTGCTGACCTTTTGGTTAGTAGGCAAGCTCTTAATCACTGTGCCATCAAGGCTTCTTATAAGGAATGGCTGTGTGAAAATCAGTGTCCTATTTGTATGTTACAGAAAGTAACTATCCTCCTTACCATGCTGAGGCCCTGTGAGAAAATTCATGGAAGAGATTTCTTTAAGCTCCAGTCCTGGGAAAAGGTGTGCTTCTTCCAAGCAGCTGTTTTTATCTTACTGACAGTACAAATTCTTTAACTGATTATATTTTTCTCTTTGCTTTGTCTGTTGGGAAAATCCGAGCCAAATTAGAAGCTTGGCAGTTGTGCAGGTCTCTATGGTAGCCATAAAGACCTCTGGCTTCACTTCATTGTCCTATCTTTGTTTCACCTTCACAGTGCCTGGTTGCTAATTGTTTTTACTAAATTACTAGTAAGTGCAAAGTAGTACTTTAAAAATATATGTAACATTTAAAGAATAAAATACAATAAATGCCAGTTTAAAAAAAAAATGGTCTTCCCAGTGTGTCCCGACTCGCATCACGTTTCTTACTTCCTCAGAAGTAACCACTATTCTGACCTTTATGTTTATGATCTCCTGGTTTTTGTAGTTGTATGCCATGTATATTTGTATTCTTAAGCTATCAATAGTGTGAACTTACGCAGATAGAAATTTACTGTGTGTATTCTGCAGCTTGCTTTCTTCAGTCAGCATTGTATTGTGATGTTCATCCCTGCGGTCGTGGATAACTGCAGTTCATTAATTCATTGCTTTATAGGATTCCACTGCACGAATATGCCTCGGTTAGTCAATCCCATGCACCGCTGATGGCCATTTGGGGTGTTGTCAGGTTTTGCTATTGCTGACAGTTTGCTACAGACATCTTGTATATATCTCTTGTTCTGTATGTACAAACATTTCTCTGGAGGGGGATTTCTCCCCCCTGGCACTGTTGACGTTTTAGGCCGAGTACTTTTTTGGTTGTGAGGGTCTGTCTGGCTTACTAGAGGGTATTGGGCTGCTTCCCTGGCTTCTAGTTGTGTACACCCATAGCACGTGCACCACAGCTGTGACAGCCAAAAACAGGTTCATCTATTACAGAACCACCCCGAGTTGAGAACCACTGCTGATGATCGGAGGTCTGCAGGCGTTCTCTGTAAAAGGCCAGATAATAAATATTTCAGGCTTTGTGCACCGTATGATCTCTGTGGCAGCCACTCAACTCTGGCCTTTGTAGAGCAAAACCAGCCCCGGGCAGTTGGATCTGGTTATGTTCTAATAAAACTTGGGTTAGATTTGGCCCCAGGAAGTTACTTTGAAGACTCATATTCTAGTCCACATAAGTAAGAGATAGATTTTATATCCTCACTGGGGGTGTGTAGCTCATATGTAATTGAAACAGAAGTTCCATCAAACAATGCTTACCTTTACTAGGTATGATATAGTTTGATACTTTCTTTTCTGTTGTGTTTCCTTTTTTAAAATGCCCATTGGTCTGTCCAACTAAACTGATTTCAAGCTCCCATTAATAGGTCGTGACTGGCAGTTTAAAGCTGATTTGCTTAGTCAGAGGCATATCTGTCTTTAACGTGACCAGATATTATGTATTTAAGCTTTTCAAATCGTTTTTAAAAGGAGACAGAACATAAAGAAATATTTCATTATACATATGTTTTTTATTTCTAAAATACAGATTGGATCCAGTCACTTCTCTGCTCAGCACCTGTAATAGTGTGTGTGGCATGATATGTGAGATATTTTCTTATTGGCTCAATTGTACTTTTCTAGGCTTCTCTCAGTCCTCCTTTGCCTGCTGTGCTCTAACCACTCAGCACTGTTCTGTTGCCCGAATGAGCCACACCATTCTTGTTTCAAGTGTTCATATGTTTACATGTGTTTTGCTTTCTTTCTGGAATGTTGCTCTTCTGCTTTGCCTAGTGAACTCTATTCTTCAAAGGCCTTGTCAGATGTCACCTTCATTTGTTCATTCAACGTATTTGTGAGTACTTACTGTGCCTCAGGCACTGTTCAAAGTACTGGGGATACAACAGTGATGAGACATCTCTGCGCTGTGAGGCTGTGTAGTGAAAAAGTAAACAGCTGAGAATTTCAGAAAGTGAAAAAGGCTATGAAGAAAATAAAATAGGGTAAAAGGGTAGACAGATTGATGTGCTTGGGGAAAGGCACTGCTGTAGCCAGGCTGGCCTGGAAAAACCTTTAGAGAGTTGTTCATTTAGCTGACACTTGAATGGTGACACAGAAGGAGTTCTGTGAGCATGTGAGGGAGTGTCCCGGGCAGGGGAAATGGCAAATCCAAAGACCTTGAGAGAGAAACACTTGAAGTGTTTAAAGAAGTGGTTAAAAAGAAGACCGGTGTTGTAGGAGTGCACTGAGCTAGGTGTGGAGTGGGAGGTAATGTAGTCAGAGCATTCGAAGACCTTCATGTCTTTCCAGACACCTTACTTGAGACTTAAAGCAAGTACTGTCTGCCTCCATAACTGTGGTCTTTAATTTTGGTGCTTATCTTCCTGTGGCATGTTTTTACATTTTTTTAATTATTATTTTTTTACGTGTAGTTAGGGATATACACCATTGTGCCAATAAGGACTGCAAAGCCAGCCAAGTGCCGTCAGCATGCGTTTGTTGTTGTTTGCATGTCTGTTTCCTATTAAGAACGAGAGCCCTCCAAGATAAGAATTGACTTGTTCATCCTTGCATTCCCAGTGCCTTGGGAAACTTGGCTGTTGTGTTGGGTTTAAAAAGTAATCTGTTATACGTGTGCATGTTATATATAATGGATGTCATTAATATCACTAAATTGCACATGTAAAAAAGGTTGAATTGGCAAATGTCATGTGTATTATATATACTTACGACAATGAAGAAAATTAACCTTAGACATGCATTTTACTTGTAAAATAACTCTTAAGGAACAAGTATCTTTAAATGTGTTCCTAATTCCAAGAGAATCTGCAGTCTTTTGTACTAATTTAGTTAAATCATGTTAATTTAAGTAAGAGAGGTCATTGTCAAAGGGTTAATTATCTCAAGGTTGGTGAATAAGCTCAACAACAGAATGAAGACTCAGCAGTTTTTTTACTACAAACTTATAATGGTGATTTCGTGTTACAAATAGGCATAAATAAGGTTAAAAGTCAACTGTCTTTGGACATATTGATATTTTATGGGAAAACTGTTCTTTTTGGTAAACAGTCTTAGACATTCTACTTTATGATGAAAGCATATAGACTCAAGCATAGATTTAAACAATTTCATAATATCTGATATTTACTAATCTTCCTTTTCTTACTTTCTGAACAAAGCCAGATCAGTACTTCGCATTTTCAAAAGCTCTTGTGTCAGCAGCTTGCTTACAGTTTATGTTATGACCCAAGGTTTGAGCTAGCTTGGTAAATGTTCCGTGGGCACTTAGAAAGAATGTTTATTCTGCTTTTGCTGGGTGGAGTGTTCTGTGTCAGTTAGATCCTCTTGGTTGGTGATATTCAGTTCGTCTGTATCCTTGCTGGTTTTCTGTCTGCTTGTTCTATCAGTTACTGAGGGAGGACTTGTAACTGTGGGTTTGTCTCTTTCTCCATTCAGTCACCAGTTTTTGCTTCCTGTATTTGCAGTTGTGTTGTCTGTGCACGTACAGTTAGCATTGTTATGTTTTCTTAGTGAATTTGTTCATTTACCATTATGTATTACCCCTCTTTATCCCCAGTAATTTTCTTTGAAGTCTTTGAGCATTGATAACTAAATAAAATTAATATCACTGCTTCAGCTTTCTGTGATACAGTGTTTGTGCTGTGTGTCTTTTTCTGTTCTTTTACTTTTAATCTGTCTATATCATTGTATTTGAAGTGCGTTTCTTTTTAACAGTACGTAGTTCAGTCCCTTTGAAAAAAAAGAAAAAGAAAAAAACTCATTCTGACAATTTCCATGTTTTAATTGATGTGTTTGGACTACTTACGTTTACTAAAGTCACTGATGTGTTTGGATTTATTAAGTCTTTGGATTTTATCGTTTGTTTTCTGTTTGTGTATTGTTTTTTATTCTTCTGTTTCAGTTTTTCTGCTTTCTTTTGTGCTGTTTGAACATTTGGTTTATGTTTCCATTTCTCAATTGTGTTTTTTGACTATATCTCTTTCTGTAGCTTTTTTAGTTATTACTCTAGGAATTATGATATAGACTACATAGAATCAGTATTTTACTACCTAGAGTGGAATGTAGAAACCTTGCCCTTTCCTCCTTACGATTGTCTTATCTGAAGTCCCTGGTTGGCTAAACAACTACATTCACCTTCTAGTCAAAAGGTTGGAGGTGTACATCTATCCAGTGGTGCCTCAGAAGATAGGTCTGGTGATCTACCTCCAAAAGATCACAACCACTACAGACTTTATGGGACATTGTTCTACTCTAAAACAGGTGGGGATTCCATGAGTCAGAATCAACTCAACGGCAAATGGATGTTTTTTTTTTTTGGTATATATTTGATTTATATATATTATAAGCCCAGTCACACGGTGGTTTTGCTTTCAACTGTCAAATATCTTGAAGAGCTCAAAAGGAGAATAATCTACTCTATATACCCAGATATTTACCACTTAAATGTTGTTCTTCCCTCGTCATGTTCCAAGTTCCCTTTGGGTATCATTTCTTTTCTAGCTGGAGACTTACAGCAATTCTTAAGAGATGATCTTCTCGTGGTTGGTTTTGTTCATTTCCCTTTAGTTGAGAATGTTTTTTATATTGCCTTTCTCGTGAAGAATATTTTTGCTGAGTTGCAATTTTGGATGGAAAGTACTTTTCTTTCAGCATTTTAACAGTGCTCTACTTCCTTTTGGCTGTCCTGGTTTCCAATGAGAAATCCAAGGTCATTTATTCCTCTGTAGGTGATACATTTTTTTATTTGTCTGTTTTCAAGGTTTTTGACTTTGCTTAGTTTTGTGAAGTGTGATAACAGTGTGTCTGGGTGTGCATTTCTTTGGATTTACAGTGTTTGGGGTTCTCTGCACTTCTTGAGACTATAGGTTTATGTCTTTTGCTACATTTGGAAACTTTTCAGACATTAAATTTTTTAGTTATGTAGTATTTCTTTATCCTTTTGGGAATCTTATGACATAAATGTTTTATAGGTCCTTGAGGCTTTGTTTGTTATTTTTTTTCAGCCTTATTTGTTCAGATTAGATAATTTTTATTGATATGTCTTCAAGGTGACTGCTGATTTCCTGTGTGCTATTTAATTGTCCCATGGTTATTGTGGTTTTCAGCTTTAAAATTTCTGTGTGGTTCTTTTTCACATCTTCTGTGTCGCTGTTGAGACTGTCTATTTTCCCATTAGTTTCAAGAGTATTCGTGATTGCTTTTGTAGCATTTTCATAACAGCTACTTTAAAATCTTTGTCAGGTAATTTGATCGTTTGTGTCAGTTGATTGTCAGAATTTTCTGAGTTGAGATTTTTCCTGGTACTTTATATGTTGAGTATATTTTGGGCTGTATCAAAGATGTTTTGAATATTATGAGATGATGAGACTTATTTAGATCCTATGGGAAATAGAAGGAGTGCTGGTGGCGTGGTGGTTAAATGCTTGGTTGCTATCTGAAAGGTTGGTGGTTGAGACCTGCCAGCTGCCTGGCGTGAGAAAGATGTGGCAGTCTGTTTTTGTAAAGATGAATGGCCTTGGAAACCCTATGGGACAGTTCTTTTCTTGCCTCTAAGATCACAGAAGTTAGAATTGACTCAGCAACAGTGGGGTTTGAGGAGTAGAGAACAGTGGTAGTTCTGTTTTGGCACACAGCTGACCTACTCGGCATCAGGCTGCAAGTTTCAACCCATGTTCTTAGTACGTGGCTCCAATGTCAGGTCAGATCTCAAAGTTTTTGCAGTGCTTTTTAGATCTGGCATGTCTGTGTGCAACTTAGTGACTAGTCTTGAGATCATAGGTGCTGGTCTCTTTGTCAGTTCAGTTATCAAAGCCTTTAGTATGATGATTAGGAACAGATCCAGCCATGTACAGCTCAGGAACAAGCCTGGGAGTTCGTAAACATCTTTGTGGGTCACTTTCGTCAACATCTGCCTCTATGTGATCGCCCGAGTGCTTTCTGGTTCCTTGGGGGTTTCCTTTTCTGATCCTCCATTCCAAAAGATGAAGTTTTAGTTACCCTGCCCTGGTGGGGGCATCTGTGACTGCAAGCGGGGGGAGGACCAGACAGGAAAAACGGTAGACTCACTGTTGGTTCAGTGATACTTTTCAATTTATCTGTCACTATTTGCTTTTCTGAGCCTTCAAATACCTGTTTGTGCATTCCCTGTAGGTTTCATATCTGGGAGAGAAAAGATGGGCTGTGCTTATTCCCCACTCTCCTAACATGGCAACAGCTTCTTAATATTTTTTATTAGATACCATTGAGCTGAATGACCTGTGATTCAGTTTTGATTTGCAAGTTATCAAGGTAGGATAAAACATTTGAAAGGTCTTAGAAGTGAAAGCCACATAATGGATGTCCAGTAAATATTTTTGAATGAATGCAGGTTGACTGTGATTTTTATCTACTGTGGAAATCTGATATATTTGTGGGCTTATTCTATTGAATATTCCCTACAACTAAGCATGGTTAGAATATACCTGTAGTAAACCATATTGACCTCTCAAACCTGTTTCTAGACTCAGAAATGTCAGGACCACTTTCTAAGAATTGGGAAGGAGAAATGGTGGTTACTGTCATTTTGGGAGCTCTGAGGGTCAACACATAAGGAGGGAAATCTGTTACAGTTTTTTGACATCTTTGCTTTTCCATGCAGAGATGTGATAATGGATCACCATGCCTCCACCATCAAACCCCGGAGAATCCAAAACCAAAATGTCATTCATCGCTTGGAACGCCGACGGATCAGCTCAGGGAAAGCAGGTACCCACTGGCATCAGGTCCGAGTGTTCCACCAGAATGTCTTCCCGAACTTCACAGTTGTCAACGTTGAGAAGCCGCCTTGTTTCTTGCGTAAATTCTCGCCTGATGGGCGTTTCTTTATTGCTTTTTCCTCGGACCAGACATCTCTGGAAATCTATGAGTACCAGGGCTGCCAGGCAGCAGAAGACTTACTGCAGGGGTACGAGGGGGAGATCCTCTCCAACGGCAATGACCAGCGGTCGGTCAACATCCGGGGCCGGCTCTTTGAGCGCTTTTTTGTGCTCCTGCACATTACCAGCGTGGCAGCCAATGGTGAGCACCTGAACCGGGAGTGCAGCCTCTTCACTGACGACTGCCGCTGTGTCATCGTGGGCTCGGCGGCGTACCTCCCGGACGAGCCCCACCCTCCGTTCTATGAGGTGTATCGGAACAGTGAGTCAGTGACCCCTAACCCACGGTCCCCGCTCGAAGACTATTCCCTCCACATCATCGATCTGCACACTGGTCGTTTGTGTGACACTCGCACGTTCAAGTGTGATAAAGTGGTCCTGTCACACAACCAAGGGCTGTACTTGTACAAGAACATCCTGGCCATCCTGTCAGTCCAGCAGCAGACCATCCACGTCTTCCAGGTGACTCCCGAGGGCACCTTCATTGATGTGCGGACCATTGGCCGCTTCTGCTACGAGGATGACCTTCTCACCGTCTCAGCTGTTTTTCCGGAGGTACAGCGGGACAGTCAGACGGGCATGGCCAATCCCTTTCGGGATCCGTTCATCAACTCCCTGAAACACCGGCTGTTGGTGTACCTGTGGCGCCGGGCAGAGCAGGATGGCAGTGCGGTGGCCCGGAGGCGCTTCTTCCAGTATTTTGACCAGCTGCGGCAGCTGCGTATGTGGAAAATGCAGCTTCTGGATGAAAACCATCTGTTCATCAAGTACACTAGTGAGGATGTTGTAACATTGCGGGTCACAGATCCGTCGCAGGTATGAGTGAGCTCTCCTCTCCGTTACCCTGCTAAGCACCTTGACAGAATGGAGAGTCTTCTTTCTTTGTCTGTGGCCAGTTGCCTGGGAATACACGTTTTATGTAGTCTTGAATTTTTGCTGTCTTTGGACTCAGTCAAACTTAAAATCAGCTCTGTTTTTCTCTAGTCTTGTATCTTGGACAAATAGGATCTAAATCTCAAAACATTGAATTTTTTTAGGTGAGTGGGGTACCAGATTGTTTAAAGGAATGGTAGGAATGAAAGAATTTTGTGGATGTATTGGTACAACTTACAGAAAAGGTAAACCCAACATGTCTGCACTGTCTTCGTGACCACAGAAGTCACCCCTGTACATATGGGGAGGCTAGGCTAAAGCTTTCCTCTCTCCATCACTGTCTTCCAGGGTGTGCTTGTGAAAGAGATTGTCTGTGTTATGGATTACATTGTGTTCCCCAAAATGTATGTCAGGTTGGCTAGGATTTCGTTCTCAGTGTTATGTGATTGTCCACTGTTTTGTCATCTGAAGTGATTTTCCTATGTGATGTGGATCCTACCACTGTGATGTTAATGAGGCAGGACTTAATCTACAAGAATAGGTTGTATCTTGAGTCAGTCTCTCTTGAGATATAAAAGAGAAGTGAGCAGAGAGACACAGGAACCTCATTATCACAGGGCAAGAAGAATCAGAAACACGAGTCCTTTGGATCCAGTGTTTCTGCACTGAGAAGCTCCCAGACCAGGGGGAAGTTGATGACGAGGACCTTCTCCCAGAGAAAGCCTTCTCTTGGAGCAGGTACTCTCAACTTGGGCTTCTAGCCTCCTTAACTGTGAGAGTAGATTTCCCTTTGTTAAAGCCATCCACCTGTGATATTTTTGTAATACCAACACTGCATAACTAAGACACTCTGTGAGGCCAGATTCCAGGATTCCCATCTTGTGTGAGTTGATCATATGGTCACCTAATTCCTTGATGGATTTCACCTGCTCTTTTAGGTAGTGCATTTCAGTGAAGTCACAGAAGTGGGGGTCATTCTTGTCAGTGGCTAGTTTGTGCAATTCCAGTAGTTAGTGACTGACTGAGTCATGCTTTTTTCCGAAGTGTAACACACAGTCCATTGCATTCAGCCCTCTTGTAGTTATCGTAGCCTGATACCTTGAAGATCTGGCCACTTACTTGCTTATGCAGCTTCATTAGTTTATCAGCGTCTTCTCTCTCATCATGAGATGAGTGATGACAGTATTTAGCAAAATTCTTCAAAGCCACATCATTGTGGTCAAAGTAGTAAGCCTTTGATAGGTAGCATAGGACACTTAGGGCTCCTGGTTGATCTGCCAGTGTTTTGGCTGCCTCTGAGTCCTAGTTGTAATTCTGGCACATATGTGAGGGGGACGTTGCTGTCTTGGTGGGTGGCTGAGGAGAGATGGCAATGACCGCATGGCACTGGAGAGGCAGTGGGGGCCTCGGGGCATCCCTGGGGTGCCATGAGGAGGTGGTAGAGGGCTGGCTTTGAGCAGCTGGCTAGGCAGTAGGTTTTGAGTGCTGAGTTCCATCCAAGCACTGTTGAAGGAGGAAACTGGCGACCCTGCAAAGAATGTCTCAAACCATTGAGGCTTAAATAGATGGTTATTATCCTGCAGAAGTACATGGCATTTCCGCACTCTTAAAATGGAAGCCCACATGCTACAAGGTCAAGATTTAGGTGTCTTGTGGACAATCCTGTCTTGATTTTATAAAATTTGTGGGTCTGACTGTATTTGACAATGGGAAAGGACTTACTTTACCAAAATAAAAAAAACAAAAACTCTAAGAAACATACTCTCAATTTCATGTTTAAATGGTTAACAACAGTTCACTTCTTCATAGTGTTTAATCGGTAAGGTAACTAATGGGTAAGTTCATGTGGCCGATTCAGTTTTACAGCTTTCCTGCAACGTAGGTTGCAGAGCTATGAAAAGACCAGAAGAAGCCAAATGTCTGATCAACCAAGTGATCAGGATTGCCATGTCCTAAAAGGTTTTCAGTTTGCATGAAAATATTTGCAGGGGAGAGAGGCATTTCATAGAGAAGTAGGAATAACGTGACATCTGGAGTGCAGAAGCTGTTGAATTGAAATTTGGTGGAACTTGGGCATTTTTCTCATTCTGTTTTTTGTGGGTTACTGGTTTGCTCGCTGTTTAGCACTTAAGTGGGCAGTCAGGTTACTGCCCTCAAGATGCTTTCGTTCCACTTAGGAAGATGAAGGTGTCACAGTTCAACACAATAATAAACTATAGGAAACAGACAGTGTGCCGCAAAATTGGAGCGGTGAAGCATGGCGGGAAAAGCATGCGTGTTCTCAGGGTTAGAGACACCCCCCTGAATTCTAGCCTTGCCACTCACTGGCAGTTGTGTGACTTTGGGCTAGTTACTTGAACACTCTGGACCCCAGGTTACACAGCTATGAAACTTACTCTAAAACTTATGAAAATGGGCATTTCTCTTCGAGAAGCTGTCCACTTTGGTGTTGACCAGGCAGGATGGCTACCTTTCTGTATCCTTCTTCTCTTTGCCTCCCCGGTCTCCTGTCTCCACACTGTCTGCTTAGATACTAGTCTGGAAATTCTGAACAGCCAGCAAACCAGTAGCCCACAAAGTCAGCTGAGGCTGGTATTTGCCATTGATCTGCAGCTGATTTACCATGAAGGGGTATACAGTACAGGGCATCGTATAAGACTTCACCAGCCACCTGCAGACAAATGTCTTCTCATATGGTTTTTCTGAATCATAGCTTGTATGTTCTTAAGAAAAGCAGTGGGTTAATGCAATTAGGGTGATTTTCAGCTTAACTTAGACTCTTTTTCTTCCCCAACAATGGGAGAGTCACTCCTTGAGCCATCATAGGTAAGCATTTAGTTTATTTTATGCATGATGGAAGATTGGTGGTGAAGTGCTTGACTTCTGTACCCTCCTGACCTTTATTTTTTATTTCCCTGTCTGCCCTGAAGAGCAGCCAATAAATATTTCTGTAATTTTATAGTCACCTGATTATGAGAGATCTTGGTGAAGCCCAGATAATGATCCAAGTGTTACCCAGGTCTATAGAAAGGATTTGAGTCAGTCTTTTATTTAGGTTTACTTCTAATTACCTTGTTATTTTGGAGGGAGTAAATTGTCTGTGATTGCTGCATTTGAGATTATCCTGTTTTCCTTTGCTAAAATGTGACCTGCTTTTTTCCTTTGGTCTGGTAGCTACTATTAGCTGTAGGCAAAAACATTACTAGGATTCTGTGCTTTGCTTACAGAGTTTGTAACTTTAAACCCCGTCTCTCTCTGTCCTAGTTGTCCTCCCTTCCTCCCCCTGTTTAATTTGATAGGTTCCAATACAGTTAATGAGTAAAAAGTGGATGAAAACACAAAGCCATGTAGATATTAAGGGTATTATTCTCAGGTTACCATTCAGCTTCTTTAATTTACAACCAAATTTAATTTCCAGGTAACTGCAAAAGCTGTGTAATATAAGCTCTGGGAAGGACTAATTACTAGTAAAACAGGTGGGCCAGTTGGCCTTAGCAATTGGTAATAGAGATTTAGACTCAATCTTGGGAGTGGAGACTACTAATCCTACTTTTCTGACAACCTCTAGAGTCCTGTGGGAAGCCTGCGGATGAGTTCACATGCAGCATCCACTATGGCCAAAGCTAGGGGCACTTGGCACTCCTTCCTTCGTTAGAAAGAGCAGAGCAGGACACTTGAGATGTAAAGGAAGGGGGCAGTCACCTGGGGGGGGCATTTACCAGGGGGCAGTCACCAGGGGCCCACTCAGAAAAGGCAGGAACTCTGTCTCTGTGGCATTTCTGTGTTTTTCTGCTTCCCCCTCTCATCTTAAATTGCTACAAATGTCAAATGTATTTTACAGATGTCTTTGGCCAAAAGCACTTTTGTGAAGAAAGAAGTGAAAAAATGCTTTCCTGATTTTTTATTTGTTCAGCAGCAGTACCCTGCTTGGATACAACTTGCCTGGACAGAGTGTACTTAAGGCATCTCTCTGTATGTTAGAAATATTAAGAGGGGAAAAGAAGTGTCTCTAAATTGAACTTGCAACTATACTTGTATAGGAGAAAATAATTTGCCAACTCTTAGCACCGGGCTGCAAATCACTTTCTCAGCAGGAAAGAAAATTAGTCTGGCATTTTAAAAAATGTTTTTTTATTTTTAAATCTCAGGGTGGGTTGGGGAGCAAGTAAGGAATAAACACTTGGAAAGAAATATATTGAATTTGAGTGTTTAAGATGAAAGATTGAAACCCTTTTTATACACATATGCTAGCCAGCTCAGTAGTTTTCACAGTGCAAGTACCATGGGGGATTAGGCAGTGCTGAGTAA
Source organism: Heterohyrax brucei (assembly GCA_028571685.1). Classification (NCBI taxonomy): domain Eukaryota; kingdom Metazoa; phylum Chordata; class Mammalia; order Hyracoidea; family Procaviidae; genus Heterohyrax; species Heterohyrax brucei. The sequence continues at coordinate 42,314,424 of CM053148.1, read as the reverse complement.
CTTGGTTGATAAAGCCCACCCTGGCCTCTTCCTTGCCCAGGACTGCTTGTAACCACGTTTCCAACCTAGTGCTATAGCTGAGGTGTTTGTTTTGTTTGGGTGTCTTGACGTTCAGCCAGATGGTAAATTACCTGGCCACAGCATTATCCTCAGCTGTGCCAACTCACCTACCATCGAGTTGATTGTGACTCCATGTGGCCCTCTCTTCTTCCTCTGCAGGCGTCTTTCTTTGTTGTGTACAATATGGTGACAACAGAGGTGATTGCTGTATTTGAAAATACGTCAGATGAGCTTTTGGAACTCTTTGAGAACTTCTGTGACCTCTTCCGTAACGCTACCCTGCACAGTGAAGTCCAGTTTCCCTGCTCAGCCTCCAGCAACAACTTTGCAAGGCAGATCCAACGCCGGTAAGCTGTTCCGCCAGACTTAATAGGCTTAATCCTTCTTTACCAAAACTGCTAGCATTAGGTTAATAGCCGTTTCCTTCAAGCCACCTTCCCTTGTTCTCTGGTCCACTTGGACTTGGTTAGGTCTACCTCTTGTGTCATTCTCAGTGTTTCTTCTTTCTCTTTCGGCACCTTTGGAATGACTTGTGATTCCTCCTAGACTGTACATGAGCTGCAGGAAGAGATAGTGCGTCTGCTGTTTGTTGCTGTTGTCCTCAGCATGTGCCTGTAGAACTCAGTCATCAAGAAAAAAAGCCTGGCTTTCACCACAGAACTCTGTGAAGACTCAGAAATTGGAGGCAGTAGGTACTTGTGAAGCTGGGGTAAGAGGTAGCCTGAAATTAAGAGGATTGGGTAAAGTTCTTAAAAGGAGAAGGCAGGCCCTCTAGATCCCCCCTTTTAGCCTTTGCTGCTAGATGAGGCATTTTCCTCCACGTCAGCAGAAGAGTGAAGGTTTGCTCTGGTTCATAAGGCATAGCTGAGAGCAGGATGGGACCAGTGGTGGTGAAAACAGAGGAATTAAGCAAAAGTGGATGTTCTGAATAATGAGACTCCTATTCCTCTCACCATGTTCTGATATCCAGGTTTACACTCCCCAGGTAGGAGATGAGTGATTTTTCCTTAAGGAAACTGATCAGCTCACAAGGAAAGCTCCTCAGATGATAACTTCAGAGTCCCTTTGCAAAACACCTAAACCAGAAGACCAGACCTATTGCTGTCAAGTCAATTCCAATTCTTAGTGACTGTGTAGGACAAAGTAGAACTTCCCCATAGGGTTTCCAAGGAGTGCCTGGGGGGTTTGAATTGCCACCCTTTTTGTTAGCAGTTGTAGCCCTTAACCACTAAGCCATCTAAACACTTAAAACCAAAAAACCAAACCCAGTCAAGTTGATTCCGATCCATAGTGACCCTATAGGACAGAGTAGAACTGCCCGGTAGTTTCCAAGGAGTACCTGGTGGATTCTAACTGCCAACTTTTTTTGGATAGCAGACATAGCACTTAACTGCTACATCACCAGGGTTTCCTGTAAACACTTAGGTCACCCTAAATGGATCCCCACCAGTCACAAAGGCCTCCTAGGAACCAAGGCTTCTAATAATCCTCTTAGCACATTATTATGAAATGATTGGTTTCTTTAGGCCAAGAGTCTACTGTAAATCCTGCTGTAGTCAGTTAGTGCTCACCAGATTTCACAGTCCTAAGTTATGTCCCCAACCTTAGCCAGTTAGGAGAAGTATCTGCTTTAGGTTCCAAGCTAGACCTAACCAGAGTTAGAATGAGAGTAAGGATTACTGTCAGCAGGGAGAAGGATCAAAGCAGATCTCTCAATGCAGCGGCATCATAAAGATAGTATTGGATCAGAAGTAAATGGATGTTGATTTTCTGACAGCTGGATTTAAGCTTTTCCTTCTTCTCTGGTTCACACAAATATCTTGCTTTATTTACATCTCTGTTCAGTCAGAGAGGAATTTTGGAAGCAGTATGTGGATCAGATTTTCTTTTTTCATTTTGGAATAGATTACCTTTAAAATTAAACAAATCATTACCAGTAAATAACAGAGGAATTAAGGGATTAAGTGTAGAATGAACAACAAAAGCTGGGTATTTTCAAGTCAAAACATCGAGAAGTCACTAGAAAGTAAGCTTTTTGAGAGGTCAGGGGTTTTTGTTACATTCACTGTTCTGTTCATAGCACCTAGGCCGGTGACTGATACATAGGAGGAGCTCATTGTTTAGTGAATGAATGAAGTCATCAAGGAATTAAAGAAAGCTGTGTTTTCTGAGAATTATTTCAGAATGCATTTAGAATCAAGAAAAATCATAAGAAACCCCAGGGAGGAGCAAATCAAGGTTATATTTCAGCATGATGATCTTCAAAACTGTGTTCTATACCACCATACAATTTTGGAAAACTGTCAGTAATCTTATATATATTTAAGTTGATCTCCTTGTTTTTTTATTTTATTGTATTTTTGTTGTTACGCTTGAAGACTTGCTATGAGTTGTAATTAACTCAGCAGCAGTGGGCTTGGTTGAGTTTACTAAGGTTGGCGAGTTACAGAGAATACAGTTTCCAGTGTGTGGTAAACACTGATGCATAAAAATAAAATTCTTACAGCACCAATGAATCTGAATACTTGAGTAATTTGATAATCAAGTGTTTGATATATAAAATATAGAGCAACTATTCCGTCTGCTTGAAGCTTTATATTGTTTTAAATTTAATAATTCATGTACCTAATCCATCTCCCCTAGACAGTTGTATCCTAATATATTTTATTGACCATCATATCATAATTTGCTGCAGTTAAAATATAATGTAGTATAACTTGAAATCATTTTTTATTTCTTATGAATGCATGCTTGTAAATGCCAAATTTTATAGTCTCTTGGTAAGACTAAGATCTTTTGGTAAAAGTAAGTGAAAAATGGGCCCTTTATGGGTCAGAACAAATGTTTAAGGAAAAGAAGAAAAGGAAACAAGAATTACAAATGATTTAAGGAAAGTTGTCTTATAAGAAACAGAGATCAAACAAAAGCAAGAAAACAAAGAAAAGTAAATAGTATTGCATTCTCTAAAACAATAGGAAAAGCTAGCTGTTTTGGGAAATTGAAAATAAGTTATAGTTGAGGGACTCTCCAAGAAAGTAGACTAAAGAGAAGGAAAAGTGGAAGCTAAATAATAAGAAAATTAGAGATGTCAGCCCAAGAGGTAGGATATATGGCCAATTCTAGAAGGAATAATGCTGAAAATAGAGAGAGAATTAGCAAAGAAAAAAGACAGTTTTCTAGTATGGAAGGCCATGAATTTCCAGGTTAAAAAGACCATCCCATGGTGTCCTGGAGCTGGCTTGAATTCCTCACAAAAGCCAATTATTAAATTTTCAGTAATTTTACAAGCTAATTAGTAAACACAGCCATTATTAGCAATTCTGTATTTACATAAACTTCATAGGAGGACAAGCAGGGGCAGTGCTGTCAGGCTAGCTTTGAACTATGGACTATCTAATGTAATAACAAAAACACAAAGAGCAGATGACAGATGGGACCTCATAAAAATCAAAAACTTTTATTCATCAAAAGACTACCAAAAGAAGGAAAAGAGAAGCTACTTACCAGAAGAGTATCTTCAGCAATGATGTATATGTTAAGAATCTAATAACCAAAATATGTTTCAAACTTTGATAATTTAACAGCAAAAAGATAACCAAATCATACAATGGGCAGAGAGGAGCCTGAATAAACATTATACCAAAGAGGACATTCAGAATCTTCCAGACACGTGAAAGGATGTTCAGCATCCTGAGTGATTAGACAGTTGTGAATCACAACCACAGCGAGCAACGGTTTCACTCCATTAGGTTTGCCATTATTTAAAAAAGAAAAGGACAATGACAAATGGGAATTTGGAACCCTTATGTGGTTCTGAAGGGAATGAAAAATAGTATAGCTATTATGAAAAAACAGTGGGGTGGTTACTCAGAAAACTAAAAACAGAACTACCATAAACCAAAAAACCCACTGCCTTTGAGTGGATTCCAACTCATAGCAATCCTGCCTGTAGGTCAGAGTAGAACTGTCCGTAGTTTCCATAGAGTGCCTATATGACCTGGCAATTTTACTCCTGGGTTATACTCAGAAGACTTGAAAGCAGACTCAAAAACAGACTTGTACACCAGTGTTCAGAGGTGGGAACAACCTAAACATGAGGAGTGACAGTTAAGTTCACCACCTTTTGTCCTGAAAAAAGTGCTGCATACATCATTGCTGAATATCATCATTACGGTCACCTTCAGAGTACTCCCCTTGGGAAGCTGTGCACTGGTGTCAGCACCTAGTCCACCCTTCAAAGCAATTTTGGAACTCCTTTACTGGAATGGCCATCAGAGCTTTCATTGTTACTACCTTTCATGTCCTGAATGTCATCTAGATGTCTTCTTTTCAATATTTTCTTTTATCTTAAAGAAAAAAGTCATTGGAGGCCAGATCAGATGAGTAGGGAAGGTGTTCAGATACAGTTACTTGTTTATCAGCTAAAAACTCCTTCACAGATGACTATACAATTAAGTTTGTGAACTTGCCACCATGCCACTGTGTGCAATGGCCATTCCAGAAAGAGTTCCAAAATTGCTTTGAAGGGTAGGCTAGGTGCTGGTGTCAGTGCACAGCTCCCCAAGGGGAGTGCGTCGAAGGTAGCTGTAGTCATACACAGCAGTGGCGTATGTAGCACTTAGAACAATGAAATTCATGGACTTAATTGTCACACCTCATACCCATTAGCATGAATGAACAAAATGGGGTGCACACATCTAGAGTGGAATGCTACTCAGCCAGTAGGAGGAGAAGTCTTGATATATGCTTAAGTAGGGATGATGCTGAGGAAATCATGCCTTTGCAAAAGGACAGGTGTTTTATGACCTCACTTACATAAGAAGGTAACAAAGACAAATGTGTAGAGACTGGAGTTTATTGTGGGAGAGAGGGGTTAATGGTGATACAAAAATCACTGATTAAGAGTAGGATTGCACAGCCAGTCGTTCGTTGCTGGCAGTAAGTTGTACATGTGTAAGAAATTGAATTGGCCGAGTTGTGTGGTACCTGTATTTGTAACTGCTAAGCCTGCAGTAGCTGCTGAGCCTGCTGATATGAAACTAACATCTCATGGGATTTGGTTCTTTGGTTTGGAGGTTTCATAGGACATCCAACAGGTCTAATAACATGTTCAGTTTTTGTTCTACCTCCTAGTTCATTATGTAGTGCCTGGGTTCTTAAGAGCGTGCCATCCAGGGCACAGAGGTTGATCTGTATTCATCTGGAGCAACAGAGGAAGGAGAGTTTGGAATAGGAGCAGGGTATGGCATGTGTGTTAGTTATCTCCATGAACAACTGCCTACCTTACTGGGAGACCAGAACTGAATGGGGCCCAGCTACCGTTGCTGAGCATTCTAATCATACGTGTACTTAGTAAAAGCAGTAGCGAATGTAAGGGCCCTAGGTAGGAGAGTCTGATACACGTGAGTGTGCAAGGCGCAGAGACCAGATCTGGGGGCCAGACACATAGGACTGTGGACCGTATTCTGAGGCTTTTGGCTGTAACTGTAGTTGAGCTAAGGAACAGGTAGTGTTGGAGCAGAGACACGGTCTGATTTATGTTTTCACAGTGTTTCTCTGATTGTCGGGAGCTAGGGCAGAAGCAGGGGCACCAGTTGTGAGACTGTGGCAGTTGTCCCGTGAACAGAATTATTGCAGTCTGCTTCTTGTCACTAGGATTTAAGTGCTGTTTTGTTCACTGATGTATCCTAAACACCTATAAGAATACCTGGCATATGGTGAGTTAAAAAACAGCAACAACAACAAAAAAGCACTTGCTGTCAGGTTGATTGTGACTCATTGTAACCCCATGTGTCTCAGAGTAGATCCGTGCCCCATAAGGATGCCAAGTGGTTACTAGCTAAAGGATAAGTTTTATTTTTATATACAGAAAAGTCAGCTGTGTATATTAGCCCGGTTTGGTGGTAGGTTCTTTGGCCTGTGCTGTTTTTGGCCGGGCAGTGTAAGCCATGTATTTGGGACGCAGGACGTTGCCTTCCCAGTGGTGGCAGATCTCAACATGTCTGTCATTGTAATTGGTCCTGGTGGCTGTTGTCAGCTTAGCCAGAGCTCGTTTGTGTTCTGAGTTCACATGTATGAAAGTGGTGGGTGGTGCAGGTCCTTTTGTAGACTAGCAGTCCCAGGGTGTCCTTCCCCGGAACACGGGGCAGGGAGGAAGACACCAGCTCAGTGAGGTCCTGGCGTATGCAGTCACCACCAGCTGGGCCTTCTGGTTTTCCACCAAGGCAGTGACAGTGTTAACCCCAGCTCTTAGTGGGGACATCCCATTTGCCAGCAGCTTTCCTCTCATCCTGAGCCAACAGCCTCTGCTGCTTCTCTTGCTTTGTCTCTAGTCTGAACTTGGGGGCCAGCTTCAGCAGTGAGTAGCTGTCTGGTTGGCCAAGGCCTGTGTGAACTAGTTAATGGTGGGGGACCCTTGCAGCCACTTCTAGAGGATAGCATTTTAATGCTGCAATTGGATGTAATGGGGCCATTTGACAGAAGGAGGTGAGGTCCCTTTTGGGTTGGGTGGCCTGTTCAGTGCCGCAATTCTTGGGCCTTTTGTTGAACAGAGAATTTCCTGTCTTCTTGACTTGGTGCTTCTTCATGCAGCTGAGACTAGGGCAACTTTCTTCCCATTGGCTTTCTTTCCTTTTGGCATTTGGGTGTCTGGGTGAGAGTTCCGTGAGATTTTAGAAGGCAGGCTTTTTGAAAGTAGATCACCAGGCCTTTCTCCCAGGGTGCCTCTGAATGGATTGAAACCACCAGCCTTCCATTAGTAGCTGAGTGCTGAACTGTCGACACCACACAGGGACTCCTTGTCATGTACTAAACTCGTTGCTGTTGAGTTGCTTCTGCCTCTTAGCAACTCTGTAGGATGGCATAGAATTGCCCCATAGGTTTCCCAGGAGCAGCTGGTAGATTTGAACTGCTTAGCTTCTGATTAGCAGCTGAAATCTTTCTTACTGTGCCAGCAAGGCTCCCAGGCTGTCAGTAATTATTTGACTGAATGGTGGTGGCTTTTGGGGTGGTAGCACTGAAGGTGGAGAGTCATCGAGTCCAGCTCAGTGTATTTTGAGGGTAGAGCCTACAAGAGTGGTTGGAGGCTGGGATATAGGCTGGGAAAGAGGGAAGGCAAAGGTGACTCTAACTTATAGAAGGGCATTGCCTTTAAATTGCAATGGTAAAGACTGTGGCTCAGGCAGGTGTAGAGGGGGTCATAAGTTTTGTAAGTGGAGAGGTCTAGGAGCTCCTTAGGAAGGAAGGAGTGATGTCTGCGACACATCTACGTGACAGGCCCAGTATGATGAGGGCTGGTAGTTCATTACTGGTGATCACTAATGACCTCAGCAAGGCTAGTTTCCAGGGAACGGTGAGAGTCAAAGCCTGTTTGTGGTGGGTTTGAGAAACAATGGGAAGAGAATTGGAGACAGTTTAGAAAACTGTTTTGAGGTGTTCTGAGTGGGAGGAAGAAAATGAGATAGAGGTGAGAATGACCCTGTTGAGAAGGGGGAAAGTGATGTCTTTGGAGAACAGGATGAGAAAGGAGATGGGCCCTAGTGCCCAGATGGAGGCACTGGCTTTACCGGGAGTGTGGGCAGCTGTGTGGGACGGACGGTGGACAGATACGCAGACGGGCACTTTACAGAGTCCCCTTCTGAATGCCTCAGTGACGTGGTTAGCAGTGCCGTTACCTGAGAGTAAAGGCAGAGGAGGAGTTATGCAGTTGCCATCTAAGAGAGGAGAAGCCTGGCTAGACTATGGGAGTGTAGCATGAGTGTCCCGCAGCAGTAAGGGCCCACTTGAACTTCATGGTCATGAACTTAAAGAGAGGATAAGGTGGCAGAAGATTAGTGCCATTTTAATGATTGACTAGAGATTAAGTTGGGCAGTGAAAGAAGGACAGGATGAGGGTGTGGGGTGTTAAAAAGTTGATGCGGTCAGTGAATTGTAAACCCTTTACAGTTGAAGGACTGCTGAAGTCAGGACTGCTAGTGCAGGTAAGCAGGCAGGATGGAGAAGATGCTCGGAGAGTGTGTTCCAGAGGTGATGGGGGGTCGCAGTGGTTAGAGTAGATGGAGGGGGCTAAGCAGTAGTCACTAATGAGAAGGTTGAGGGGATGATCATGGCAATGAGAGGCTGAGGCAGAGAAGAGGTCAGGGAACTACAGGCTGTGATATATTTTGCTCTTGACTGTTTAACCATATTGTGTAATTCGATATATAGATTTTAAAAAGACCATACAAGAATTTTGAAATTACCAAAAATTAAGATAGTCATACCTGCACTGAGCTGAGTGAACCAGAGACTAAACTCGGGTAGATGCCACAGGGAGTGACCGCTTTGTCCTTCAGGCTATGCGAAGCGTGCAGAGAGGAGGGGATGGCTACTGCTGAAGAGAAGGGACTGTCCCAGATGCGTCAACTTGTGATCAGTGCGAAGCCATGGACCAGCCCCATCACTTCACCTTCTGAAGTCAGTGAGCTAGACAGGATGGGGTGTGAATTATGAGGTGCAGTACTAGATATTTGCTGAAAACCAGAGCCAAAGATCTTTGATTTTAACTCAAATGAAAGAAAAGAAATCAGTCCTGTTTGGCTCAAGGTTTAATTTTATGATGTCCACTGAGGCTGTGAACATTATTATCCACAGAAGTAATGGAAAAGCAGTGAGACAGTGAGGCGGTCATCCCTGGGAGCTGAGACATAGTCATGTTCATGCAGCACCACCAGCCAAACCAGTGTATGAAAAATGGCCTCAAAAGTTCGGGACATTTAAGTTTTTTATTCCATTAGTTTTTATTCTGTTAGCTTCACGTTGTTTTCCTCTCTGGACAAGAATTGTTATTTATTTTACCCTTGATTATTAAACCATATTATGTAATTCGATATATAGATTAAAAAAGGAAAAGGACCATACTGATAGCAACATTCTTCCTAAAACTACAGGCAAGTAAAAAAGAAAAACATAATCCAAAATGTCTTTACATAAATGCAGCTGTTAGCATTTTGATGTACTTCTGCCACTCTCTTTTTTTTGAGACGTAAGTTTTTGTTTCTGTGGTTTGTAATCTGTATTTATAGTGTGGTGGCCTACGTTTTTTACACAGCATTATAATGAACTTTTACCCTGCTACCATGTACTCCTTAAAAAGTCTGATTTTCTATTAAGTTTTTTGTTTTTCCTTTTCAAATTTTTATTATTATACACAATATATTGAGTGTGAACAGAGATTTTTTTTTCTCATTTAGGTTGCTTTCTTAGTATACATTTTTAGAAGTATGGAGATACTTGGCCAAAGAGTATTTAGTATTGGTCTTGTCTGTGAAAAATTAGCTTCTCCATTATTTCCAACGAAGATAACTGTCAGGGATTGAATTGTGTTGCTCAAAAAAACCTGTGTAGCAATTGAGCTAGGCCATGATTCCTGGTTTGTGTGATCCTCCTCCACGTTGTAAATCCCTCCTCTGTAGTGTCAGTGAGGGGGGACTGGCAGCAGTTGTGTTGGAGGGGCAGGACTCGCCGTGTAGGGTGGTTTTGTGCGTTGAGGTGGGCTCTTGAGATACAAAGGAAAGAAGCTAGCGGAGAGACCTGGGGACGTCCCACCATGAAGGAACAAGCAGTACTGGAATCTGGGTATGTCCTTTGAAAAGGACCAGTGTTCCTGTGCCTGAGAAGCTTCAGTCCAGGGGAAGAATGACAACAAAGACCCTCTAACAGAACCAGCAGAGAAAGCCTTCCCTGTAGCTGACAGCCTGAATTTGGACTTTAGTTTACTGGACTGTGACAGAATAGAACCTCTTTTTAAAGCCGTCCACTTATGGTATCTCTGGTATAGCAGCATAAGTCAGATGGATGGGTGACTGGTCTTCCGGATTCTGATGTTTCTGTAGAGTAGAGGTAGTCAGCTCCCAAACTTTATTTAAACAAAGCAAAGGAGCAGTTTGTTCAAGAACCTAGTAGAAGTTAGCTTGTAACAGATGCCAAGAAGAATGACAGAGGCTTCTTCTATCCAGGATTCTCTGCTCTTTGTGATACCTGCCTTAGTGCAATCTAAGACTATTTATTTTAGAAAAGGTAAGTTCTTGAAATTTGTTTTTTTACTTGAACGATTATCGAAAAGGGGAGAAATAGTCGCTGTAGACTAGATATACTCACTGAAACTTGTTTGTGGAGACTTCGTTAACTTTTCTAAAGCAATTTAATTTTCCCCATTTCTAATTCTGTTTTTTTTTTTGCTTTTTAAATTATTTGCATCCAGCTAGACTTGGGATGTAAGGGTTCTGTCCTCCTTTGGTATTTTGTTTTTTTGTTTATAGAGTAAGTTATTTTTAGACATGTCTTTGTAAATTTCAAATCCAAGACAGCTTTGTATACTCACGAACAAAGTCTTCTTTACTGGTGCTTTATTTTAGGTTCAAAGACACTATTATCAATGCCAAGTATGGAGGACACACAGAGGCAGTGCGCCGGCTACTGGGGCAGCTCCCCATCAGTGCCCAGTCCTACAGTGGGAGCCCCTACCTTGATTTGTCTCTCTTCAGCTATGATGACAAGTGGGTGTCAGTCATGGAGCGGCCCAAGACTTGTGGAGATCACCCCATCAGGTACAGCATGACTGCTACAGCTGTGGCTGCACCGGGGCTGGAGGTGCCAGGCTTCTCTTTCTATTCCTGGAGGTGTTTCACGGGCACTCGCCGTTTGTACTCATGGGTTGCATTCAAATCACAGGCTGTTTCTTGGTGTGGTGGGTGCTTTCATCATTTGGGTGATAGTCTCGTAAGTTAGCTAGTTCTACTTTTTGATTCTCATCAAAGCATCCGGTTCAAGTGAATGTTGTTTTCTTTAAAGATATCCAGGCAAGAAAATGGTTACTTTTCCATTTAATAATCCACTGCCTCCCCACAGTAGTTTGTGCAGCTGAATCATCTTATCATATCTACCTTAAATTTTATCCCTCCATGTTACCTGATAGAAAAGAGAGCAGAGGCAGTTTGGTTTAGGAGAAACCCTGCTCCCTCACATTGAGGAATCATAGGATACAAATTACTGTGTTATCACTAGAACCTTGAAACTAACCTCTTATGAGCCTTGCTTACAAATACGCAATTCATAGACCCACTTGTCCCTGCCAGGCCCGGAGCCTGTGCTATCCTGTGTGAAGAGGTACTTCTTCCAGTAGCAGCTTGCTCCAAGGGAGATGTTTTCCTGGAGCTCTGAGCTGGAGCTGGGAAGGTCTTGTTTCCGTGGAAACAGTGGTAGTTAGATCTTTGCAGCAGTAGTGTTTCATAATCCAGCTGTAGTGTGTATTAAATGGACCTATATAGCATTGTTTTATAATTAATCATCATTCATTCTGTTTGCTTTGGATAATTGCAGTCAAGTTCCAAAAAACAATTTTTGAAAACTTTTTATTATGGAAAAGCTTAAACATATCTAAGAAGTAGAACAGTGTAATGAACCTCCATGTGCTCATTGCCAAGCTTTAAGACTTAGCAACACATTTTCAGTCTGCTTTCGTCTAGACTCACCACAGCTGCTGCTGCTGTGTTCCTCCCTGTCCCCCCAGTTATTCTAAAGCCAACCCCAAATGTCATTGTAAGTGGCCATACCATTAGCTTGGAAAAAAATTTAACAAAAATATATTCATACCATCAAATATCTAATCAGTGTCTACAATACCATTATCCCATCTTAAGAAATTAACAAAACTTCAGTAGTACACTGAAACCTATGAGAGCTGTAACTCAGTGGAACTGCCTTGCTTTTTCAGATCTCATAAGTTTTCCATCTTCAACAGGGTCCATTCTTAGCACTTTTCTGTCACTCTGTTGGTGGAAAGTATTTGAGTTTTCCTTCTTTGACAAGTTTCTGCCTGTTATGGATTACATTGTGTCCCTGCCACCCTCAAATGTGTGTCAACTTGGCTAGGCCATGATTCCCAGAATTGTATGGTTGTCCTCTGTTTTGTGATCTGATGTAATTATCCTATGTGTTGTAAACGCTCTATGATGTTAATGAGGCAGGATTAGAGGTAGTTAGGTTATTAATGGGGAGCACGTAATCTATGGGATTAGGTTGTATCTTGAGTCAGTCTGGAAATATAAGAGAGATGGGAGCAGAGTGGAGAGGGACGTCTTACCACCAAGAAGAGCCAGGAACAGAGCGCATCCTTTGGACCTAGAGTACCTGTGCTGAGGCACTCCTAGGCTCATGGGGAGATTGATGGCAATGACCTTCCTTCCCCAAGAGCCAAGAGAGAGAGAAAGACTTCCCCTGGAGTTGGCACCCTGAATTTGGACTTTAAGCATCCTTGAATGTGGAGAATAAATTTCTGTTTGTTAACGTCAACAAAAATACAAGTTAAAAAGTATTTCTGTTAACAGCAGCACTAGGTAACTGAGGCTTCGCCTCACAAGGGTTCCAGCTTTTACAGCTTTGACTGTATCTTCAAATATCTACTCAGTATTGTCTTATAGATATTAACTGGTACAGTTTGTTTGAATCAGGATGTAAACTGGCTTGTGTCTGTATTTGTCTGTATTTAGTCAGTATGTCTCTTAAGTCTCTGTTATGCTATAGATTTTGCTGTCCTTTCTTTTTACTCACAGTGAAATTGTTGAAGGAAGCAAGTTTTTTGTCCTGTATGATAGTTCCTGTGGTTTCTCTGGGATGTATCTACTATGTTTCCCAGTCTGTCATATTTTCTGTAAACTGAATAGTTACATTTAGAGGCTTAGACAACTAACTTTTAAATTACAAGCCTTTTGTATGCTGAGAACTGCTACTTGAAGTTAATGTGCTTTTACAGATCAAAGCATCATGTGGGCCTCATTTGATACAGTCAAGTTATATGAGATATGTTTCCCTTCTTTCTGCCTTCCTCATCTTTCTGATTTGAAAAGATTAGCTACTGTAGCTAGTAGCTACCTGGGTTTTTCTTGTCTTAGTGTTTTTAGTTTAACATGAGATATTCAACGATATTAATGGCATTTGAAGAGGTGGTGCCGTTCCTTTAACAGCTTTTTGTGTGTTTCTTTCTAGCCTTTATCAGTAGTCACAGTTGTTTATGGAACTGTAAAACAGACATTTACATTTACACAGTTGTAATCTGTGGAAGCACAGTAGTTTGTAGTCTGCTTTTCTCCTTGTATAATCTTACAGACACCTTCTGTGTTGCTTCCTAGTCTCACGTTACTGATGGTGCATTGTCACGTCACGGAGATGCACTTTAAACTGAGCGCGTCATTCCCTTGTTGCTGAGCATTTCTCTTTCTGCGTTTTTTTTGTTACAGCTAATGCCATCTTCGTGCATGTTACTATTTACTTTTTAAATTGAATTCTGAGGATATAAATTATTCTTTTTTGTTTTTTTATTGTCATTGAGTGCAAGTGGACAGTCCAGTTTAAATTAACAGGCTGCCTATCGGCAGCTCTTTCTGCTCTCCTTGCCCGATGACGGCACACTCTTCCTTTCTGTTTTACACATGTCATGTGAGGATATAAATTATTGGAAGTAGGATTATTACATCAAAGGTTATGAGTGTCTTTATATCTGTTGATATATTTCCTTTACAAAGGGAAGTTATAAAGTTCTTGAATTCAGGGAACCTCATTTTCTAGAATTCCCACTCTTCCCCCCACTCTACTCCCACCTTGCTGATCTCCTCTAGTGGCATTTATTTTGCATATGAGAAAAGGTGTTAGAGTACTGGAACGGGTGGAAGCGTCTTTAGTCATATTTGATTAGGTGAATATATATTTTTTAAAAAACCTAGTAATTTTGTGTGTGAGAAGGAAGGACCTCTCAGAGAAGAATTCATTCTTAAAGATGAAAAACTCGAAGATAAGCCTAAACATGCACTGGCCTGTACAGTAGCCGCTGACGTGGCCGTGAAGCACTCAGCATGTGGCCTGTCCGTGTCGAGCTGTACCCTAAGTGTCAAATACACCCTGCGTTTCAAAGACTTGGTTTGAAAAAAAGAATCATCATCTCCTTAATATGTTTATATTGATTGTATGTTAAAAAGCTAATATTTTAAAGTATTAAAATTGATTTCACCTGTTTCTTTTTCAAATGTGACTACCTGAAATCCTAAAATTACACACATGGCATGCACTGTATTTCTAGCCCTGGCCTGGGCAGTCTTGAGGCAGTAGCTTCTGGGTGAGTCTAGACAGTAGCTAGTGATCATTTTGGGAAAGAGAAGTGACCCAGTGACTCAGGACACCCTGGTGAGACTCATAATCACACTTAGCCATAAAATTAGCTGATTTCACCAAGAAGACTTTGCGTTTTTAATAATGACAAGAGGTTAACGTGATGGGAGATTTCATTAATAAGGCAAAATAATGAATTGGCAGCTTTCCTTTGCTGTCCATATTTCAAGGTGGTGGTGAATATTAATACCACCCTCTCTCTTTCTCTTTGTATTCTGTGTAGGTTCTACGCCCGAGACTCTGGTCTGCTCAAGTTTGAGATCCAAGCAGGCTTACTGGGCCGCCCCATCAACCACACCGTGCGACGCCTCGTGGCCTTCACTTTTCACCCGTTTGAACCTTTTGCCATTTCCGTGCAGAGGACTAATGCTGAGTATGTCGTCAATTTCCACATGCGACACTGCTGCACGTAGGTGCCTCACCAAAGCCAGGTTGTCTGGTCTTCCAAGACTTTGCCTCTCTCTTACCTGAGTGGACTCCAAAACAGAAGTCTCTGGCTACCGGCCCTGGTCCTGTGTTTCCAGACTGGTGTACCTCACATGAGACCGTGCAGAAGAAAAGAAGCAGAACAGTGTAACTGATTTTTTTTTTTATTGTATACATTTAACCACTGGTGGACTTAAAGTCCTCTTGTCTTTTCCCTGTGGGAATTCCTAGCATTAATTCAGAACAATTAATCTGTATTTTATTCTGCATTTTATTGCTGCAAGAAGAGAGCATTATACCTTAGCCCCTTTGTCACTTCTTGGGTGTTGTGGTATGCAGCCTGCAGCAGATGCGTCTTGCTTACCCACGACATCTGTATACATTCTTTTCACTTAGCCAGGGATGGGGGGGCTATCTTTCTAAACAAAAAAATGGACAAATAAAGCCTTGTTATTTTCTTAAATATAGCCTGTTTAGTTGATGACTACTTTGTGTTCTAATGGTATCAAATGCTCTTCAAATACTTGGATTCCAGGAAGGACATTGAAGGGGCCCGGAGGCCAGCTGCACCAGGGGAAACTACATGGCATGTGCCAGTGTGGAAGATGGTTATTGACCAGGAATGTTGACTTCCCAAGGGTGTCCTCCTGGAAATTGTTGCAGCTGGAGGAGCTGGGCGTAATTACACGTTCTCATGTGGAAGCATGCTCTGCCCTGACCATCTGTGCCGTACAGGTGGAAGAATGAGCAGCTGTCTGTGGCCACAGCAGAAACAAACACGGGGTAGCACGTCCGGTGATTTGGGTGGTGGGAGGTGGCAAGCTCCAGGTGTCCCTAAAGAGATCACACTACTGTTTTTTGGTGTCCAGGCCATCACAGCCGTCCTGCAGACACCTGCCTGCATCCTTCTGTCACATTCTTCACTGGTCTCCAGAGAGCTGTTGGGCTGTTTGTATTTCATCTTAGTAATGTATGCACCATGCATATATTAATTTGCTTTGTGACTTCTGATTAGGAGGTAGCTTAGAAATCTTGGGATCAGGAGCAGGATACAAAAGGGGACATGGGTACAAACAGCTGGATTTTGAATCCCCTGTGCCATCCAGACTCACTTTCCTTGGGACCCTAAGAAGTGGGCTATGAGGTACCAAGCCCTTCCAATAATAGTTCTGTCTAGTTCATCATCTTTAACATTTAAATTCTCATTTCATCAGTCAGTGCCTAGTATTTGAGCACTTTCTACAAGTTAGGTAGACATTGCAGTAAGATATTAAGGATGTGGAGCAGACTAAGCCAAGAGATGATCATGAGACAACACAGTGAAAACTAGTAGTGTATAATGGGGAACAGTGTGGGGGGTGAAGGGGAGGCAGAGAAGAAAGTTACAATTAGGTAAGTGATATTGGAACTAGATGAATGGGAACATGCCGTGTGGACCAGGGTGAGACATTTCGAGAAGCCCAGCACATGCAAAGGCAGAGGAACAGAAGTGGACAGTCAAGGCTGTGGAATGGCAGATAATCTAATACGGTGAGAACAGAGACCATGTCCCAAGGTTGAGGGGGCTCCACCCAGAGTTCAGAAGGCATGGCCAATACCCAGAGTGAATGGCAGGGCCATTGGCCAGATGGTCTCAGAGTAAAGAGGATTGTTGTAAAAATGGCATGGCAGGGGCAACTGAGCTCTTCTAACTTCACAAGTGGGCAGGAGAATCAAGATCAACAGCCCAAGGCTGACTGCTATGAGGAGGAGGTCAGATATGCCTCCACCCTCCAACTCTTTTACCCATTCTCATGCCAACCATCCCTCCCAGGGCAGTCTCTGTTTACCTGCTGTGGTCAGTAATTTGTTGCAGTGGACACAGAACTCACAGACAATACTCGTGATGATGAGTTTTTTAAGGGAAGTAATAGGTTACAATTCAGGTTCAGGAACACTCAGGATACAGTTCTTTGACCAGGAGAGTCTCATCACAGCTATTCTGCAGGCAGGCTCTCTCTGGCCCTTGATCCCTTGGACTGGCCTCTACCTTGCTTGGGTAAGTGTTACAAAGCTCTTTAAGCTCCACTAGAAAGTGCCTGGAAGCACCCTTCTCTTCCAGGAAGCCTTCTGCCCTAAGGTGCTTGGCTTTCTCACTCTGTGGTCCAGGGAGTCTATTGCACTGTCTCCTGCCTGCTTCTGCTGCTGCTGCTGCTTTTCTCTGGCTTATACAGCTCTACTGTGTCTCCGTTTAAGTCTAGTGAGATGGCAAAACTGACCAAGGTCTTTGTTGGGATTCCAAACACCTTATTCACGTGGTCCCGCTCATGAAGAGTTGTTGCACTTTATATGCATTATTAACAAGCTCTCCAATCCCTTTGATGGTCCAACAAGCACCTCCTTTGCAGAGTCCCACCCAGTCATATGACGAGAGTTACGAAGATTATAGCTAGAAGGGCCATATTAAGTAATTTCACTTCCATAGCAATTAATTTCAAGCCTTGAGGGCTAATGTGATGTGTTCTGTTGGGTTTGGGGCTTCCTTGGTGACTGTAATCCCCTTTTTTCCTCTACTTTTTCCAACTTTGTGTTGGAAATGTTGACATTGTGCTGCACTACCAATATATTTCGGAAACAGATACGTGGTAGTTTAAATTTCACAGGTTCATAGAAGAAAAAATTTGCTCCTGGATGGACTGTGCCTTAAGTCTCATGCTTGTTTGATTTAGATGATTCAGAAGATGAGATTTTGGGCATGGAATTGATTTAAGACCTTTGGGATGTTATGATGGGTGTGAATGTGCTTACATACAGCAAGGACAGAAATTTTAGGGGTCAAAGAGTGGAGGGTTATGGAATGAATTGTGTCCCAAAAATGCATGTTGCAAATCCTGTTGTCTATGCCTGTGGTTATAATTCCATTTGGGAATGGGGTCACCATGAGTTGGATCCAACTTGAAGGCGCTTGGCTTGGCTTGGCTATCTTTGTTGTGTTAGTGAGACAAGATTAGTGTTGGGTATATCTTGAATCAACCTCTTGAGATGTAAAAGAGTTTAAAGGCAAGCGAGCAAGTAGGGGAAGAGAGATGCCAAACCACATGAAGGCTGCCCAGGAGCAGAAGCTCAAAGAAACAAAGACTTTGCTCTAGGGCCAACAGAGAGAAAAAGTCTTCCCCTAGAGCCAACACCTTGAATTTAGACCTCTAGCCTCTTGAACTGTGAGAAAATAAATTTCTGTTTCTAAAATCCACCCACTATGGTATTTCTGTTATAGCAGCACTGGAAACTAAAACACCTATTTCAAATACCAGCAGATTCATCTGTGGGGACAGGTTTCAGCCAAACTGCCAGACTAAGAGGCTAGGGAGAAAGACTTGGCAATCTGCCTCTAAACAGCCACCAAAATGTTATGAATCGCAACAGAAGTTGCCTGTGTACACTGCTAGAAGATGAACCCCTAAATTTGGAAGGCACTGAAAATACATGGTGCCAGCTGGGGAGAGAGTGGCCCAAAACAGAGGCAGAGACACACCAGTTCAAAGTGTCCACTGAAGTTTATTTGAAGAGGAAGAGTGGAGTCTGAGCCAAGAGTGGCTCAGCCCACCCAGTGGCTGGTGGGGGCAGGTTTTATAGTCTTAAAGTTCTGATGAAGAAACGAGGGGTGATTTGATGCAAAAGTTATCTATGGGTTTGTGGTTAAACTAGGTGGGGCATTCCACGCTGTTTTTGGTCATCCATGAGGGGCATGCATACCAGGCTGTTTTCAGCTAATGGTGAGATCTGATCACTGGATAAGACAACGTCCCTGAATTTCAGGGACAGAGTCCCCTCAGCATCTACAGCAATGTACTCACACATATCCACAGTCACACAAGTGGTGCAGGACTGGGCAGCATTTCATTATACATGTTACATGTGGGACACTGTGAGTGATAGCTGGCTCAATAGCAACTAGCAATAAAGGATTCAAGGTAGTTCTCAGTAAATTCTAGTATATTTTCCACTAACAGCCAGTGAATCTTAAGAATCTTTGAGAAGCAAGTTCTTTCAAACTGAAATGCTTAAGAACAGCAGGGATTTGGGGGACAAGTCTTTTTTTGGATATAAATTCTTCTACTTTTCTCTTCCCCTCCCACTTAGAGAGAGACGACAGTACAAAGCCACTCTGGACCTTTGAGAAAAAGGTCCCACTTAAATGTAGCAAACCCTTCCTCCTTTTGAGCCCTTGCAGAGAGGAGTAATATAAATGAGTGAAAAACCTAAATTGGGTAATTTTTAAAAGAACGGTAGCTTCATTATTTTCAAGTACACAGAGTAACTCACGCTAAGCCACGAAATGTTCCTTTGTAGAAGCCCTGGGGGACTTTCCTTAATGAATAGATTCTAATTATTGGTAATCAGCACAACAGTTGTCGGCAATGTGTGCTTCATAAGCAGTTGAGTGTATTAAGTGATTTCCATGTTCTGAGGGCAATTTTGTTTACAGCATTAATCTTCTTGGTGTATATTCTTTATAGCTGTAATCTGCTGTTATTTAAGGAAAAGAATTCTGAAGGCTCTGTCCATCGTGCATTTGATTATCAGAGGCAAAAATAACAGCAGAAGGCAGAGTGCTGCAGAGCAGGACTGGGATTCTTTGTCCTCAGTACCCTGAGAGGATTATGAAAACAACTCAGGCTTTCCTGTGAAGCCTGGTTCAGATCAGCTATTAGCTGTGTAACCCTGGGCATGATAGTTAGAACTTCACTGAGTCTCAGTTTTTCCTCTGTAAAATGGGTGTAATACTACTAGGTTGATGTGAGCATTAAAATGATTGTTAATAAAAGCACCTGCCATGATAATTACTCAATAAATCCTAGTTGCCTTCCCTTTTCTCTTTCTTTATTTCTTGGCTTGTGCTAATGCTTCTCTGTCTCTTCAGTGTTGCAGAGGCTGCTTCCAGCCCTGGGGGAATCTCTTGATTCTCTGATGACCAAGCCCTTTCTTTTGACTCAGCCCAAGACCAAGTGCAGGCCACATGTGGGGTATGAGGTGGTACCATTCTGCTGCCGAAGCCTTGGCTGCCAGCATACATACACATCCAGGGTCTGAGAAGACAGGAACATCCATCAACCACTTTGTAGCCAAGCACACTGTGTAACAGGAGCTTTGTTTGTTGAGAGTGTGTTACTGTTGTGTTGTTGATTGTTAACATTTATTAAGAGCTTGCTATGGTAATCACCTTATATAGGAAGGTGTTTACCTCATCTTATCAGTCCCGAGGTATATTTTTTGAAACTGGATGCCACTTACTGCTGTCAGCCAGGCCGCAGATGTGACATTGCCGCTAGTATTATCTGCGCATGTGCAAACTGGGCAAGCCCTCAACTGTTATCACTTTCAAGTGATGTGTCTTGTCAGTACCCTACATGTTTTAGTCAGCTAGGGCAGCTCTAACAGAAATACCACAGAGTGGATGGCTTTAACAAAGGAAGGTTTGTTCTTTTTTTTTTTAAAAAAATTATAATTAAATCAAAATGTACATTCCCATATAAATTCTCATGCTCACTTATATGCAGCTCCCACTGCCCACCCTGCCCGGTGATAGCAGACGCCTCCTCTCTGCTCCATACATATCCTATCCTTCCAACAGTCTCCTATTCCCTCCTGTCCACCTACTCCCCTTACTCCAGCAAGATGTCAGCAGGATGACATCCTATAGATGCATAGAATCATAAAATTTCCACAAGATACGGTCACTTTGTGTTGCCAAGTCCAATCCATTGCTGTCCAAAAAGTTGACCTTCATTGTGATTTATAGACAGGGGCAACATCAGGGCCAGGGGGCATGCTCCCAGGGGAACCCCAAAGCCCCCAGACCATCAACTGTGGTCTTTTATTGGAGATCTCAGAGTGCACCCCTATTTATTCTCTTGTTGCCAGTGAGACTCAACTTTGTGAGCTCCATCATAGCTACGACTGGTGGTGGCTGGGCACCATCCAGTTCTTCTGGTCCCAAGTCGATGTAGGAACCCACTCATGTGGGTCTCTCTGTCTTCTGGGCTCTCTTTCCCCATGTCGTTCTTGTAGTCAGCGATCCTCCATTCCTGTTGAGTTGGGATCATTTGCTGTACTCTCAGATGGCAGCTTGGCAACTTTTAAGATCCCAGACACCACTCACCAACGTGGGGTGCAGAGAGTCCTCATTAGCAAAATGCTAGCTGTGCCAACTGGGCTCTATTTCTCCTGAAGGCATGGTCCCCAGCCCCCCCACCCCAGCTACTCTGTCCTTGCAATATTGGGTGAAGATTGTGTTGAAGTCTAGTTATTATTGATCTTCTTTCTAATGTGCGCTGTCACTGATTTCACCCAACAAAATTTCTATTAATTATCTAACCTAAACATTCCCCCCTCCCCTGCCCTCCCTCCTCACCCTTGCAGCCATCAAAGAGTCTTTTCTTCTATACATGAGTCTGTTTTTACGTTCTTGTCATATGGGTCTCGTACAGTATTTGTCCTGTTGTCACTGACTACTTTCACTCAGCATAATGTCCTCCAGTTGAAACCAGGTTAAGAAATGCTTCCTGCTATCATCTTTATCACTGCATAGTGTTCCACTGAGTATATATACCACTATATACGTATCCATTCCTCTGTTGTTGGGCATCTGGGTTGATTCCATCTTTTTGCTATTGTGGACTGTTCTGTGATGAACATTCATGTGCATGTATCAGTTGGTGTGAATGACCTTGATTCTGTAGGATATATTCCAGTGGAATTACAGGGTCGAATGGTGTATCTATGTCCACTTTTTTAAGGGAGCACCAGATTGCTTCCAAAGAGGTTGCACCATTTTGCAATCTCACCAACAGTGTAGAAGAGTTCCAATCTCCCCACAGCCTTTCCAGCATTTGTTGTTTTGAGTGTTTTGGATCATGGCCAACTTTGCTAGGGTGAGATGGTATCTCATTATTGCTTTGATTTGAGTTTCTTTAATAGCTAATGATTGTGAGCATGTCCGCATGTGTTTTTTGGCTGCCTGGATCTCCTCTTTAGAGAAATGTCTGTCCATTTCCTTTGCTCATAACTTCATTGGATGATTTATCTTTTTCTTGTTGATATTTTGTAGTACCTTATAGATTATGGAGATCAGGTATAGTTACTAAATATTTTTTCCCATTCTGTAGGTGGCCTTTTAATTCTATTAATAAAGTCTTTGGGTGAGCAAAAGTGATTGATTCTTAGTAGTTCCCATTTATTATTTTCTCTTCTGATGATTGTGGTTTGGTTGACAGATCTGGAAGTCTGTCTACATTGTGTATTAAACCTTCCATTGTTGTTCCTACTTTTTCTTGGATGACATTTATTGTTTTAGATTTGATATTTAGATCTCTTTTTTCTGGATGATGGGTCCAATATTGAGAACGGAGTGTTGAAGTATCCTATTATTAGTGTGAAGTGATCTTTCTCCTTTTTGAGTGTAGTCAGTGTCTCTTTGACGTAAGGAAGGTTTATTCTTACATAGTGTGGTAGGCTACAAGTCCAAATTCAGTCCACTCCAGGGGAAGGCTTTTCCCCTTGTTGGCCCTGGAGGAAAGTCTAGTATTGCATCAGTCTTTGTCCAGGGACCGTCTTGGTGCAGGAACCTCAGGTCCGAAGGACATGCTTTTCTCCCGGGGCTGCTTTCTTGATGACATGAGGTTCCCAATTCTCAGTCGGCTTCCCTTTCCTTTTATGTCTTGCAGAATGAAAGGATTAAGGGTGAGGCAAGCCGTCCTACAGGGAAACTCCCTTTACGGTGGAGAAGGGAGGTAATCCTGTGAAGGGATTCACAGTTCCACCCTAATCTTAAACATACAACATAGGAAAATCACAGAATGGAGGATAATCATAGAATACAGGGACTCACGGCCCAGCCACATGGCTACACGTATTTTTTGGGGGACACAATTCAATCCATGACAATGTTGAATGTAAGTGATGTTTAAAATGTCTCCAGAAAGATTTCACTACGATTTCACGTTATAGTGAAAGACACAGAGACAGAGCACTAAAGTTAATTTTGATATTCCTGAAGTAAAGATTTGTAGGGGATGGATGAACAGGAGGCCATATTTTTAATGAAGCAGCAACTATGTGCTTTTCAGAACTAAGAAGGAAGGGTACTCTCTAGTAGACAAAGTTTTAATGACGTGATGAGATTCTTTCAAAAGAATTGCCTATCAAACACCAAATACATCCCATGCATAAAAGAGAAGTAGTTACATCCCTTGAAATAAATGGAAGAAGTCTTAAGAGGACTAAAGAGACCAATTCATGCAAAGCCCAAGGCTTGTCATTAAGGCATCAATTTCTCAGAAACTTCCTGCTGACTTTGAACAGAAGCTGATTAACTTCTACATGATTCACTGTAGGAAAAAGAGGAAACTAGAGTTTAAGTCAAATAATAAATGCAGATGAAACAGGTGTTCTTCACCATGTCTTTAAGTCTAAAATATCCTAAGGCACTCTTCAAATGAGTATAAAATAATTCCAAGGAATAGTAAGCATTGGCATAGGTTAATTGTCTAGGTTTTTTTTTTTTTCTCTTAGTAACTGGCTTGGCTTGGCTAGTAACTGTCATGGGTAAGATCGTGACCCCCCAAAAATGTGTGTAGCCACTTGGCTAGACCATGATTCCTGGTGTTGCATCCTGTTTCTGTATGCTGTAAACCCTGTCTCCATGATTTTAATGGGGGAGGATGGGTAGCAGTTGTGTTGGTGGGGTTGGAATGGATGTGTAAGACTATGTTGTGCCTTGAGGCAATCTCTTGGGATTTAAAGGAAAATGAAGCAAGCAGAGATTTGGGGACCTCATATCACTAAGAAGGCAGTGCCAGGAGCAGAGTGCGTCCTGTGGACCTGGGGTCTCTGTGCCTCAGAAGCTCACAGTCCAGGGGCAGATTGACGATGAAGATGTTCCTCCAGAGTCAACAGAGAAAAGACCTCCCCCAGAGCTGGTATCTTGAATTTGGATTTCTAACCTACTGACTGTGACAGAATAAATTTCTCTTTGTTAAAGCCATCCACTGTGCTGTATTTTTGTTATAGCAGCATGAGATGACTAAGACAGTGACACATCATGGTAGCCAGCACCCAGCGTGGCTCCCAATGATCTCTGCCTCTGGATACTCATAGTCCTGTGTGAGTCCCTCTTACTTTATATCAGGATTGGTCTGTATAACCAATAGAACATAGCACAAAGCAAGGTTATAAAAGATGCTGTTTGGATTAAGATTTATGCCCAACAATACTGAACATGTGGTCTCCAAGAAACTGAAAACCTGACCAGGAGACCGTCTAAGAGACATGGGTTTATTCATCAAAAGGGACACTTACAGACTGGGACAGCAGTACTGCATCCAGCAGTGGTCAGCTGGACAGGCTGCTAGCTGCGCCCTGGTAGGGGCAGCTAGGCTTTTTATGAATCCTCTTCCCTCTGGGTCATCCTGGCCCTGGCCCACAGAGGTGTGTCATACGTTAATCAGGGTTAGGTTGATTGTCCAGTGGGTGAGATGACAACATGTTGCCACTTAGGTCTGCCATTTACAAATGTCAGCAACTACAAGGTGTGTCCCTGCCCCCTGGGTAATGGAGTAACCTGTTCTGTATCAAAGGATCAGCATGGGGACATACAGTTGTGAATGTAAGCATTGGCTTACATGAGCTGCTTGGAGTTTTTTGGCTCATATTTTCTTAATTAACTTTGACCAGAAAGCAGGAAGGGTTGTAGTCAGAGTTTCTTTGATAGGTACATTCGAAGAGATCATTATAGGGTGATATTGTTCTGGTTCCATACATACACTGTGGTTCTGTCTTTCTCATTCTCTCATCACTTACTCTGAGAGAAACCAGCTGCTAGTACATGAAGACATAGCTCCTACTAAGTCACAAAGACACAGCTGACAAGTCAAGAAGATGTAGCTTAGCAGCTATGTCATGAAGACAGAGCAGCCATCTGGAGAGGCCCACGTGGTAAGAAATGAGGCCTCCTGCCAACAGCTATGTAAATGAACCATCTTGGAGGTGGATAGTCTAGCTGAAGTCAAGCCTTCAGCTGATGGCAGCTTCAATTGACAGCAACCTCCCTGGAAACACTGACTGAGAATGACCCAGCTAAGTCACTCCCCAGTTTTTTACTCTCAAAAATTGTATAAGATGCTAAATGTTTGTTGTTTTTAACCCACCAAGTTTTGGGGATAATTTGTTTTGTAGCAGTGTACAGCTAGCACATATGTAAATAACTATATAGTTTGCAATACTGCATTTTGCATTAGAGGAGTGAACTGTACCCTGATTTTACGAATAAGGAAATTAACCTCAGATCTTAAGCAATCCATATTAATTAATTAATTAAGCAATTACTATTAATATTTAGCCTCAGTCTTTGACAATGCTAGTTACTGGTGGGTGGGATTTTCATCCAGCCTGTGTCAGAATTCATGCAAATGCTGCATTTATTTAGGTCTGCATTGGTATCTTACTGATTTCTAAAAACATGAATAGGGAATTCTGATATCTTTGTGCCTTTGTGTATCTGCTTCGTTCTTTTTAGGGGATGACTCAACAAAGATGTCTCTTGTTAAAGGTTACACCAAATGTTTTTTTAATTCTCCTTCTGAAGACTATTGTGTTGACTGGCTTATTTGTTTATCTGTGTATTAAGAATTCATTGAGGACCTACTAAGTACCAGGATCTAGAAATTCAAGAATGTGTTAAGAGCCCCAACCTTTGAGTTTCTAATGTTTGCAAACACCTGCCATGTGATCTTTCAAGGGAAGGGGTACCTTGCCCTCTCTTCAGCTCACCTGTCCCATCATCAGTAAAGCTACCAGACAGCTAGTCACCTGTGAGGAGTTAGGAAGAAAGAAATGAGTGTCTGATGCTTCTTTGTGGAAGCCACCGCTCCTCTATGTAATGTTCCATGAATTCTTTGATGCTGAAGTTCCGTCTCCTGCAGGGAGCATTTACAGTGCACCAGAAACCTGGTTTGAGAACTCTGTTTCACTGTAGCACACATTAGCTCTTAACCAGCCGAGGTAGGGGACCCAGGCACCACGCTGACTGCTCAGCCAGCAGCTCCTGAGATCAAAGACCATCAAAGCACTTCTCCATTTGGTAATAAACTTTCCAGAATTAGAAGAAGAGTCTCTTACAATTTTAATTAATTCTTGGAAGGGGGAAAGGGGGAGGAGAATGAGAATATCATGTGAACAGGCAAACAAAGAGGTAAAAGAATGATAACTTTCAAACTCAGTCTCTTTGCCCTAATCTTTAAACATTTTTGTTGGAGATTGTGTGGTTTGTAATCTCTCTTAAAAAAATAAATTGCCTTTAGGTCACCTCCCCTTCAAGCCAATCATTTTTTTTTTTTAAAAATCAAATAACGAAATTTGTTATGTGAAAAGTGATTTTCACTTAAGAGCAGGTTCAGGATAAGGTTAAGGGCACATTAGAATCTTGAAGAGAGTGATTTTTGGAGAAACAAGTTAGTAATTTTTTATTAAGAAAATAAAAAGAATACTGAAGTTTTCATATAAACTGCAGAGTGTGAAAAAATTTGTCTGATGACACAATGCAGACAGCACAATGATTCCTAATTGTGGGATACTCTCTAACTCTCGGAAGGCCAGGAGATTTTCGTGGTTACCAAACAGAGGGATGAGTTTCAGAAGTCTGAGAAAACATTGTGGTAGAAAAAGAAAAGACTGAGTTTTCTAAAAAGACAGAAGGGTGAAGCCTGAAGGAGGCCTTTCCATGGTACTGATGATGCGTGTTCAGAGAGGGGTGGGCAGCCAATGCCAGCATCAGAGAAAGATGGGGGACATGACACGAACCCATCATTACCAATGTGCAATTGTCTTCCAGATTTATGTTTATAGTTTTGCAGTGAACAAGGTGTCATGGTTTGAATTGTGTCCCCCCAAAAATATGTGTAGCCACGTAGCTGGGATATGATCCCCAGTATCTTGGGACTCTCCTCCACTGTGTGGTTTCGCTAAACTGTATGTTAAAGGATTAGGATGGGGATGTAGATTCCCGCATAGAATTACTTCCCTGCCCTGCTGTAGGGGGAGTTTCCCCAGGAGTATGGCTTGCCCCACCCTTGATGCTTTCAGCTTGCAAGAGATAAAAGGGAAAGAGAAACAAAGGACAACTGAGAACCTCACTACCATCAAGCAAGCAGCACCAGGAGAAGAGCGTGTCCTTCAGACCAGAGGTTCTTGCGCTAAGATGCTCCCTGGACAAAGACTGATGCAATACCGGACTTTCCTCCAGAGCCGACAAGGGTAAAGCCTTCCCCTGGAATGGTCACCCTGAATATGGACTTGCAACCTACTGGACTGTGTAAGAATAAACCTTCCTTTGTTAAAGCCATCCACTCTGTGGGATTTCTGTTAGAGCAGCCTAGCTGACTAAAACACAAAGCTTTCTATAATGGAAAAAAAACGTAATGTTGAATACATAAAAATGAAAATTTATTTATGGTAAAAAATACCTGAAGTCAAATGACCACACATTTATCCAAAGGTAATTTCCTTAGAATAAAACGTTCTGTACCACATAATATAAAGATAAGCAAACCAAAAGAGAAAGTGACCAAGGCCTTAGCATGACATTCCCCCCCCCCCTCCGAAAAAGAAACAGACATACACGATCAACTACAGGAAAAATGCTTCTAATAATGCTGACTTTTCACCCTGATTTAGCATGACATTCACACACACAAAGAAGAAAAGAAATAGACACACATGATCAACTACAGGAAAAATGTGTGTAATGATACTGACTTGTCACCCTTCAGGACTAGCAAAGATTTAGAAAGTTTGGTAACTATCATTGTCGAGGATGTAGGGTGCTCTCACTCACTTTTAGTGGGAGGGGAAGTTGATTCAGACTTCTTGAAAGGCAAGAGAGCAGTATCTTAATAAACACTG
This sequence comes from Heterohyrax brucei, assembly GCA_028571685.1. Classification (NCBI taxonomy): domain Eukaryota; kingdom Metazoa; phylum Chordata; class Mammalia; order Hyracoidea; family Procaviidae; genus Heterohyrax; species Heterohyrax brucei. The sequence continues at coordinate 42,286,803 of CM053148.1, read as the reverse complement.
ATAACTTTTAACCCTGTTAAATTTTCCTTTTAAGTGCGAGTTCTGACAATTAAGTCTGTGAACCCCTCTTAAGAAAGGTGCAACGTACCTCACTGCTGAATGTCACTATGGTCACCTTTGTAGTATTCCCCTTGGGAAGCTATGCATCAATGCCAGCACCTAGTCCACCCTTTAAAGCATTTTTTCTAGGATGAGTTCGTGAACTTAATTGTCAGACCTTGTATGATGACAGCTCTGATGGATATTCCAGAAAAGGAGTCCCACAATTGCTCTGAAGTGTGGACTGGATGCTGGTGTCAGTGCATAGCTTCCCAAGGGGAGTACTAAGAAGGTGACCATAGTGATAGTCAGCAACGAGGTATGTAGAAATTTTTCTAAAGTGAGTTCACAAACCTAATCGTCAGCCTTGTATGTGTCAGCACGAACACGTTTGCAGGTCAACAAGATGTATGTATAAGACTATTTCATTACAACTTTCTCACTATACAAAAATGGTAGCTGCTAAATGTGTGTCAGTAGAAACCCACTGCTATCAAGTCAATTCTGACTCACAGTGACCCAATAAGACAGAGTAGAACTGCCCCATAGGGTTTGCAAGGAGCACTTGGTGGAACAGGCCAAATAAGTGATGAAACATGTATTAAAACAAAAGTCATATTAAGCCAATAATAGAAATTGACTAAAGTCTATTTAATATATAATTTGCAAATCAGAGGTAACATTTCAGCTGTTGTTGTTAGATGCTGTCATGTCAGATTTGGCTCGTAGCAGCTCAATGTACAGAAGAACAAGACACTCATTGCCCATCCTGTACCATCCTCAGAACTGTTGCTATGCTTGAGCCCATTGTTGCAACTACTGTGTCAATCTCCCTCGTTGAGGATCTTCCTCTTTTTCACTGACCTTCTGCTTTACCAAGCTTGATGTCCTTCTGCAGGGACTGATTCCTCCTGGTAAGATGTCCAAAGTATGTGAGACGAAGTCTTGTCATCCTTGTTTCTAACTAGTGTTCTAGCTATACTTCTTCCAAGACAGATCTGTTCATACTTTTGGCAGTCCAAGCTATATCTAATATTCTTACCCACCACCAAAATTCAAACACCTCAGTTCTCCTTTGGTCTTCATTATTTATTACTCAGCTTTCACATACATGTGAGCTGATTCAACTAGAGTCAAAAACGTTTGAAGATGTGACAACCTTGAAATACTCTTGAATGAAACCTTATTGGCAGGGCGATAGAAGAAAGAGCTGGAACAGAACTGATAAACAAATTTGTGGTCAGGAACAATTTTCATATGGCATTGTCTTGAAGAACAGTTAAAATAATTCATGATGTACACTAAACATAACTCTCAATCTGACCCTTAGAGACTGGTTCCAAAACTCACTGACTTCTTCAAAAGAGCATAGAAGTAGTCTTACTAGTTTATGTGGACCATTGTTTGACTCAGAGGCGAGCCCCACAGACCAGTTTCTCTAAGACTCAAGATTCAGAAGGACACCTAAGGGCAAGTAGCCTGGGTGGGTCACCTCAGCTCCATGGACCCAGAAATCTGGATTTCAGGAGAATTAAAAGGATTTCTCACATCCATAAAATGGGATCTGACACAGCTCTTAAAAATGAGACAGATTTACATGTATTGATTTGGAAAGCTGTCTTAGACATATTAAGTGAATAACTGTTTAGGGTGATTTTTTTTGTAAAACAGAAACAAAACTTAAAATCTGTATTGAAATAGATGTCCAGTATTGAAGTAAGTGCAGACACACTTGTGGTCACAGAAGAATTTTGAAAGGGTACAGAAAAAGCTTTTAGGTGATACAGTGGTTAAGTGCTACGACTGCTAACCAAAAGATCAGCAGTTCAAATCTGCCAGGAACTCCTTGGAAACTGTATGGGCCAGTTCTACTGTGTCCTATAGGGTCACTATGAGTTGGAACCAACTCGACGTTAGTGGGCCTGGTTTTTTGGTACTGCTGGAGGGTGAGCTAGAAGTGAGGCAAAGCGGACCCTCACTTTTCATCTCATTCCCCTTGGAAACCCTGGGGCACATACAGCAGCTCAGAGCTACAGTTGCCAACCATAAAGGTCGGCGGGTCAAACCCACCAGACAACTCCGTAAACACCCTATGTGGCAGTTCTACCCTTTAGAGTCGCTGTGAATCAGAATCCAGTCAATGGTTTTGTTTTTTTTGGCATTCCCTTATCATTTCAATTCTTCCATTGTAAATATGTATTACAAACAGGCACACACAATTCAACGAGTTTTTAGAAGTATTTAACCAACGAATTCACAGGCTGCAACAGAGCCAACCAACTGTGAACCCTCTGGGGACTAGCTGAGCTGAATAACGTGAGGCCAGCGATGTTCTTTACTTGACCAGCTCTCCGGGGGTGTACAGTTTCATACCTGCCCTCTGAGCCTTTCCTTGGCACAGAGACCAGACACTTAACAGGCTGGTGAACTCGGTTGCACCCTGGCTGCTCCTGTCTGCAGCAATTCCGGACATTTCTATAGCTCCCTGAAGGAAGAGATGGAGCAGCAGCATTTAATTAGAGGCTAGGAACATGCTTTCCCCAGGACAGCACCAATTTCTCAGCCTGCTGTTGTCAACCACTCCCTAGCAACACGTAGCACTCATATCTGATTGCTCCAAGGCTCCTTCTCTCCAGACGAGGGGGTGGCTGGTACACCTGCTGCCACAGTACGGGATGGGAAGGGAGGGGGTCCCTGGGCCTGGGGTAATCTCCGGAGGAAGCAAGTGCTCTGCACCTGTTATTCCTGCAAAGCTAGCCATAGTGCTAGATCCATGACCTTAAACTATCTGTGGTTCAGGTGCTCCATTACCCTGTCCATGAAGTTCCTGATTGAAACAGGTGAAATACTACCAGCTGTAGCTCCAGACAGAACAAGAATGAGCATAAAAGTCCTTTGGGATTCTAAAGTACAGCTGAGAGAGTTTGGGGGATAACAGAACATCTTTGCCCCGTGGCCAGTAGAGTCTGCCTTTCAGAGGACTCTAGGTATGTGAGTGTAGGGGGTGGGAGTCTGGAAGGCCCTGGTGGCATACCCTCTTGGGTAAGGGGACTGATGAAAGCCTCTTCCCAAGGGGCCTGCTAGATGCCTTTTGTTCCCAGGGCCAAGATAACGAAGCTGAGAGCCTCTGAAGACGTTATCGTTGAACAGGAGACCCTATCGGAGCACAGTGGGCCCTACCCAATACGAAAAGTGTCCTTATAGAAGAAGAATCACAGGAAGAGATACAGGGAGGAGACAGCCATGTGAAGACAGAAACAGATGAGAGTAACCCAGAAGCCAAGGAACAGCGAGGGTCACCAGCTGTTGTCACCAGAGCTAGGTGAGAGGGCTGGAACAGATTCTCCCTCAGGCTCATTGGAAGGAACAAATAAGGCCGACACTGATTTCAGTTTCCTAAGGCCCCATGCTGGGTGCTGGTGGTTTTACCTAACTTGCTACACTCTTATGGAAATCCTAGTGGTATAATGGTTAAGTGTTACAGCTGCTAACCAAAAGGTCAGCAGTTCAGATCCACCAGGTGCTCCTTGGAAACTCTATAGAGCAGATCTACTCTGTCCTATAGGGTCTCTCTGAGTCAGAATCGACTTGATGGCTCTGGGTTTGGTTTTTGTTTTTTAGCCTCTAGAAGGAAAACCTGGTGGTGTGGTGGTTAACTGTTACATCTGCTAACCAGAAGTTTGGCAGTTGAAATCTGCCAGGCGCTCCTTGGAAGCTCTATGGAGCACTTCTACTTTGTCTTATAGGGTTGTTATGAGTCGGAATTGACTCTATGGCACTGGGCATAGCCTCCAATACTGTGAGAAAATGAATTTCTGTTCTTGTAAACTATGTAATTTGTGGTACTTTGTTACAGTCACAGGAAATGAAATGAATACCATTGTTATTGTGTGCCATCGACTTGATTGTGACTCATGGCACCCCATATAACACAGGAGAGCTGCCCCTTGGCTGTGGTTTCCTAGGTGCAGTCCTTGCAGGAGCAGATGGCCAGGCTTTTTCTCCCGTGGAGCCAGAGTGCATTCCAACTGTGATCTTTTGGTTAAGAGTTGAGTGCTTAACTGTTGCACCACCAGGGCTCCTTAGTGAACAAATACAGCCCACAGATGCTCTTTTGGAGTCTCTGAGTGGTGCAAATGGCTAATGAGCCTGGCTGCTACCTAACTGAAAGGTTGGAGGTTTGAGTTCACTCAGAGTTGCTGCAGAAGAAAAGCCTGGTGATCTACTTCCAAAAATCAGCCATCAGAAATGCCATGGAGCACGGTTGTACTCAGATACCCACGAGTCACTGCAAATTGGAATCTGGTTTTAAAGCTATTTTAAGGTTGAATAGAGGCCTTGAACCTGAAACAGCTGGATGCCTCTGAATGACATGGTCTCTGACGACTCTTTGAAGGTCCAGCTCACTGCGGTGTCTTGATGGATGACTGGTGCCAGCTCTGCAATTGCTGGGGTACTACCCAGCTAGGGCCCAGTAACTTCATTTTGATTCTATTTGCAGAGAAAGTGTGGCTAGGTCACAGCCTCAGGCAGCTTTCTCTGCAAGCCACCCATCCCTCCCTGCCAAGCGAGGCTTCCCGTTGTTTCTGGCTGACACAGTGTAAAACATGCACCCCCTGAGCTGTCTGCAGGTTGAGACTAGCCCACTGGCCCGCATGGTGGGGGAGCTGGGAGGTGCTGGCTTCCTATTTTCACTTCATCCATCAGAAGCAGCTGGAAGGGAAGCCAGGACAAAGGTTGTCATCTCCCGCAGTCTCTCTGGAAATGGAAAAAGCCAGTCCTTTCTCCCCGTGTGTAGAGCAACTTGAAAATGCTAAGTTAACTCTTCAAGCACTTGTCTGCTCCCACTTTGCCCTGATGGCAGACTGCGAGCTCCCGAAGAATGGGGTGCCTGGCTCTTGCTGAGTGGGTTCTACTGCATGCGCTCAGCATTAGTGATGTGCCGGACTCGTTCTAATCTTATTCATCCTTACAACATCCCTACAAAGTCGGTATCGTTATTATACCCATTTATAGAGGAGGAGACTGAGGTGCAGAGAAGTGATGTGGTAAGGTCAGGTGGGCTGGGAAGGTATGGGGTCTGAATTGTGTGGACACCCCACTCTTCATCTCTCCTTACGCTTCCTACCTCAGTGAGCGAGTGGAATGAATTCTGTCCTTCCAGCCCTCTCCCTTTCTTCCTTGCGCCGTCTTCTGCTTGCTGCTGCTCTGATTTTCTAGTCATTAGAACCCTGTTCTCGGGGTCTCATGAGTCCCCTAGCAGACAGTCACCTTCCGTTCCTCCTTGCCTGTCTGCCCTAGCCCTGAAAGCAGGGTGTGCTCATGTCAGAATCAGTTAGAACTGGATTTGATTCTTATCATCCATCGTACGTGTTATCTTAAGTCTCTGGGCCTTGATTTTGCATCAGAAAACAGGAATATTATTACCTCTCTCCCAAAGCTCGTGTTTAGGTTAGTGGAAATGTCAAACGAAGCCCCAAGGATAGGAGCTCATAGATGATAGCTATGAAGAATATAATGATGAGAAATGGAGGCTTTGCCAACAGACCACTTGGATTCAAATCCTGACTGCTTCATTCAGTAAGTAACTCACTAACCAGTTGCTGAGTGGTCCAGAAATGTCCTTTGAACCTCCGTGTCCTCATCTTTCAAATAGAGACCACAGTGTGGCTAACTCTCCACACACAACTGCTTCCTTTGCCATGAGACCTGGAGAAATGGATAGTGGCCTGGCTACCACTATGGAATATTTTGATCAATCTATTCTATGTAAGAATCCTGATCAAAAGGGGGAAAATGCAGACCAGAATTTGAAATTATCATGGAATCTATACATTCTGGAGCCATGGAGACTAAATGAATCCCCAAAACTTTCACCCTAAGATTATCTTTAAGCCTTAAACCAAAAGTATCTTCAAGAGTGTTCTTTACACCAGTTTACCTTAACTAGTTAAGAAGGTCTGCCTTGAGCTCTGTGCTCTTTCAAGGTCTGTCTATATGGGATTAAACTGGCAACAGAACTTGAAAGATTACATGGGAATCTTAAGGGGCAGTGAGATTATGTTGATGGGGGAGGAGTAATTCAGCGGAGGATGGGAATGGCTGCACAGCTAGGAGAGTGTAATTCATGTCACTGACCTACATGGAGAAATTTAACTTCATGTGTTTTATTTGTCTAGTCCTGCTATGACAGAAATACCACAAGTGAATGGCCTTAACAAACAGAATGTATTTTCTCACAGTTTAGGGAGCTAGAAGCCCAAATTCAAGGTGTTGCTTTTAGAAGAATCCTTTCTGTCAGCTCTGGAGGAAGAAGCTTGTCCCTGTAGCTTCTACTTCCTGCTTCCTTAGAGGTCTCTGTGTTGCTTGGGATATGTCTTCCCCCAAACTGCAAAAACCAACCATTGCTCCACTGGAGTGGTGTAGTGGGTAAGTGCTACATCTGCTAATCTAATGGTTGGCCTTTCAAATCCACCAGGTGTTCCTTATAAACCCGATGAGGCAGTTCTACTCTGTTTAAATGGCCACTATGAGTTGGAATTGACTCAGTGGCAACGGGTTTTATTGTTCAGCCTCTCTTGCAGCTAAAGTGTGACACATGACCTGGGCTTCGCCAATCAGATACACTCTTGCTAGGCCTGGGGAGCCAGTTGGGAAGACAGATGAGGTAGAAGCTCCCTTTCCGGAGCCAGTACCAAACTCACGGCCATCAAGTCAATTCTGACTTACAGTGATCCTAAAAGACAGAGTAGCGCTGCCCCACAGGGTTTCCAAGATTGTAAATCTTCATGGAAGGGGACAGCCACATTTTTCTCTTGGGGAGCAGTGGAGGGTTCAAATCAGCAGCATTTCCATGAGCAACAGAGCACTTAACCACTGCACCACCAGGGCTGTTGCCCTCAAACACTAATATTTTAGGATTAGGATCAATAATTTGATATTAAGTAAAACTACTAGTAACTGCATCTTCTAAACGCAGTTCACATCTTGAAAGAGCATAAACAATTACTGAGATGCCACTGCTGGAGTTGTGAAGGTTAGGCAAAATTACACCCATGTATAGAAAAAGGAACCAACAAGGAGTGGAAGAGCATTGCTGCAGGTCCCGGGGGGTCACTGACTGGGCCAAAGGTAGCGTCAGCCTTGTAGTTTTAGAGTCTTTCCACCAGATTCTTAAAGTCCATTCAAAGATTTCATGTTTTTTTGAAAATTTTATTGTTGTGTAGGTGTTTACAGAGCAAATTAGTTTCCCATTCGATGATTTATCCACAGCTTGCTTTGTGACATGGGTTGCAAACCCCTGAGTGTGTCATCACTCTCCTTCCTTCCTGTCTGGGTTCCTTCTGTTCTCTGCCCAGCTTTCCTGTCCCCATCATCCTTCTGAACTTTGCTTCTGGGCAAATGCTGACCTTTAAGGTTTTACATAGTCAATTGTTCTGAGGTAGACGTCCCTCACAGGTGTTACCATTCATTTTATAGGCCCATCTATTACACGGCTAGAAGGTGACCTCTAGGGGTGATTTCAGTTCTTTGTTTGAAAGGTATCTAAGGGCCACGGTCTCATAGGTTCTACCAATCTCCATCAGACTAATAAATCTGATCTTAGTTACAAGTTTGAATTTTGTTCTCCATTTTTCTCCTCCTCTGTCCACGACCTACTTCTGTAGTCTTGATCAGAGAAGTCAGTAGTGGTAGCCAGGCACCATCTAGTTCTTCTAGTTTCAGGTTAGTGGAGGCCGTGGATCATATAGTCCTTTAGTCCCTTGAGCTCATTGTTTCCTTGAGTCTTGGTTTCTTCTCTCTTCTTTGCTCCAGACTGGAAGAAACAAATTTTTACACCTTAGATGGCTGCTCAGAAGCTTTTAAGACCCCAGCTTCTATTCAGCAAAGTAGAATGTAGAAGATTGCCTATATGAATATGAATATATACCAAATGACCTCAGTGTCCCTTGAGACTACGGTCCCTACCCTTAAGCCCAGTATCTTGGTCCCAGAGGTACATGGTTATAGCTAAGAAGTTTTCATGACTGTGTCCCCCGTGTGCACCATTGCATACATGGGTACATTTAGAGAATGTACAGACACACACACGTGTGGCTGTATTTCCACATGCCCTCCCATCCCTGTTTAGCTTACATATCCACCTATACATCCACTTGCACATTATTACTCGTTATTACTGTTTCTGCAGTATTGTATAGATACTAGTGTCTGCTGTTGTTGCCTTTTACCCCTGCGTACTTTTCAGAGTCTTCCTTTACCTCAATTATGTTGTGCTAAAACCTCCCCCGTTGTGTATCACCCTGCACCAAAGTCAGCACTCACTTGCTGTCTAACCAGTGAGATTCCACCCCCTGCCTTCCCATCCCTGGTAACTGTCAAAGAATGTTTCTCTCTGTGTGTAAACATTTTCTTGACTTTTTATAATAGTGTTCCCATACAGTATGTGTCCTTAGTCAGCAGTTCAAATCTATCACAAGCTCCTTGGAAACTCTATGGAGCAGTTCTACTGTGTTGTCCTGCAGGGTTGCTGTGAGTCAGAATTGACTCGATGGCAGGTTTGGTTTTGGTTGTGTGATTGACTTATTTCACTCAGCGTGATATATAATGTTCCCAGGGTTGTCCACGTCGTGATGTGTTTCATGGATTCCTTGTTATTTTTTAGTGTTGCATGGTAGGAGTATACCACAGTTTGCTTATCCATTTATCTGTTGATGGGAAATCAGGCTGTTTCTCATGTTATTTTCTGAAGAGATTTATACAGCTGCTTCTTTGACAATCCTTATCTAAGTGGAAGCAGTGTCTGCTTCACAGTGCTGCCTCCTGGGGGCAGAGGAGGTGCATGGAGGTGGCTTGGACCAGCTACCATGTTACAGTCTATGTGAATATTAACTGTTATTCACTGAATTGCATCCTCCCCAAATACGGGTTGGCATCCTAAACCCACACCAGTGGATGTAATCCTATTGGGAATAAGGTTTTCTTTGTTAATATGGCCATAGCGGTGTAGGATGTGTCTTAACCGAATCACTTTAGAGATGTAAGAAGAGGTTAAACATACACAGAAGCAAGCACAAATGGGGGATGATGGATGATCCCCAAGGAGATCCCCGTGGAGATGCCCAAGGAGCTGAGATGAGGGTTTCCCCCAGAGCCTATGGAGAGACCCTTCCCCCACAGGCAGTGCCCTGAATTCAGACTTCTAGTCACAACTTGGAGAAGACAAATTTCTGTCCTTTAAATTCACCCTCTTGTGATATCTCTGTTATAGCTACACTGAGGAACTAAGACATGGACTAATTAAATCCTTAAGCAACCTGAGACACATATTGTTAAATGTTTCCCTTTTATAGGTGAGAAATTCAGTCACAGAGACTTACGGAACTGGAATGTTAAAGCTGGGAGCTGGAGGAGGCAGGATTCAAACTTGAATTTCAGACTCTCCAGCTTAGCTGGCCCTCAGGCTCACATGTGGTGAAGGGTGCTGGGAAAGGTGTGGGACAGGAGGCAGGTGGCCATGTGTGGAACTCACTGCATGAAGGCAGACAGGATGCGGGCAGCATGGAAAATCCCCATTGGAGCCACAGATGCAAGTGGGGAAATTTAGGTGAGATGCTCCGGGGGATAAGAGCCGTCTTAGAGATACTCATTATCCCTGGCTAGGGAGGGTGGTGGCAAATGGGCAGCCTTGAGCCCAGCCTTGACCACCGCTGTTGTTTGCAAAGAAGGGCAGCCACATGCTCTCAGAGGTGGGTGCATGGCGACAGCTGGATTAGATGTACCTGGAAACTTCAGTGACCACTGGGTGGAGAAGCACAGTGAGCCCTTCTGGCCGACCTTCCAGCAGCTCCCGTCCTGGATGTTCAGTGCTTACTAATCTCTATTCCCATGGGAGCAGGATAGATAAAGCCGTCAGTAAGGCCAGGGAGTTGCCCATCTCTTGGTGGCCAGGCTCTTCAGCCAGCATATGTCTCCTTAACTGAAGAGATGGGGTAACTAAAGGGTAACCCTAATACCTTGCACTATGTTTTCTCCTTTTCAAAATGGGTAAATGAGAGCTTCACGTAACTAATGCCATAACGATACTCTAAATAATCTGTGTTTTTTACTGTACCAGCTACTCTGGCCTCTGCACTGGTCTCTTTCCAAAGGTGTACAGAGCCCTCTCAGCTCCTGTGGTCTTGGTCTCCCTCCTTTTCTTTGCTCTCTTGAGAACTGGCCTCCAGCCTGGAAAACAGGACCTAGGAAGGCTGCCTGACATTTTTTGTATTCAGAACTTTCTTTCTTGCTCCTATCTCAGTCAGATCAGAGTGGATCTTCGCTGGCTAGTTTTGCTAGCTGAGGAATTCTTATGTGTTTTGTCTTTGCCTGTTACAAACACACAAATTAGAGTCCAGGAGTCTGACACACATGTCTGTAATTTAGAAAAGGGATTCTTGTGACTATTTTGTGATGTATATACAGTTATCTGTGGGCTAAGTGCTTAAAAACATGAAGTATTCCTTGCCCAAATGATATATAAGCTCTGATGTAAAAACTGTCTTTTGAGACTCCTTGGAGAACAGCCTGCATTACCGTCTAGTCTCTGGTGATATCATACCTCCTAATAAACCTTCCTCTTTCCAACTTGGAGTTTGTTTCATTGACTCAGTTGCTCCAGGGCACAGGCTCAAATTGGGTAACGAAAGCTCTTCCAAATGATGAGAGACTTCCTTGTGTTTTCCTTCCAGAAAAGAAGATGCAAAATTAGGACAATGGGTGTGCATAACTGGTGGGAGCCTTCACTCTCTTGTCCTCCTATCAGTTCCCTGTATCTGTGCGTTTTCTAATTCCACTTTGATTTTAGGCTGTGTTTCATCTGGTCTCTCTGTCCTTTGTCTGTTTCCACTTCGTTTCCCAAGAGGTTTGAAGCAGCTGTCAAAAATGCATGGAAAACTATAAAGTAAATATTTGTGTAATTTGGGGCCAGAGAAAAATATGGGTAAAGATCAGAAAACCAAAACCAAACCTATTGCCATTAGTCAATTCCAACTCACAGTGACCTTATAAGATAGAGTAGAACTGCCCACAGAGTTTCCAAGGAGTGCCTGGTAGATTTAAGCTGCCAATCCTTTGGTTAGCAGTCGTAGGTAGCACTTAACCAATATACCACCAGGGTTTCCAGGTAAAGATTACAGCTGAGAAAATCTCGCAGGGCAGTTCTGCTCTGTCACGTGAGGTCACTGGGACTCAGAAATCAACATAACATCACCTAACAGGCAGAGTTATATGGAATGCAAAGATTCCTTAGTGACTCATTTTCAGAATACTGCTCCTGGAACAACTGTAGTTTGTCTTATCCTTTCAAAGTCAGAATGGCATTTGGGGTGTTTTTCAAAAGTATTACATAATCACCTGATTCATTTGATAAATATTAAGAGCCTATTTTAAAAAATATTCCTGCTCTTTTCATTTCTAAATTATTTTGTGACATTTTGAGGATACCATCATGATGTTCTTTCAGAATCAGATACTCGCCAATATTCTGAATTCTACATAACACTCTAGAAGGTATCCTTACACATAATCTTAGTCATTCATCTTGGTAATCCACTTATTGTTTTAGAATGTTTCTTCTAGAGAGTTCTAGCATGCCACCTTCAAACCACACTTTATAATGCTCTGTAAGGTCCGCCTTCACGTCCGTGGCCCGGTTCTCCAGGTCACTGCATGTCTTCTCGCTGCTGTCTGGTCTTTGTCTTCTGAACACTACAGTACTTGGATCAGAGTCCTGCTCAGAACTCTTAACCACACCCCTACTCCTTGGCACAGCCCTTGAGCCTGCCCTCAGACTTCTCAATCCTCCACTCAGTGTTCCCAGCCTACCCTGTCCATACCTGGCCCCTCTCCTATCTGGGCATCCCTCAGGTTGGTTCTGCTTCCAGAGTCCACAGCCAGCACTTTTCCTGGCATTGCATTTCATTTTTTATGTTGTTCTCTTGCTTGTGATGGCCTCTGCCTGTTGCCGTTGACCCCAAAGCCCAACTTGACAGCCACTGCCCTTGAAACTCTCCTTCCCTGGTCCACTCCTGGCTCTGCACTCCAGTCCCAGCCTGCCTGACTGTCCTGTTCTTCTGCTCCTGAAGTGCTTGTCCTTTGAGTGTGAGTAATGAAACAGAAGTCCAACCGTGAGCTGACCTGGTGCCTGGCAAGCTAATCTGTGCCTTCAATCCCAGGTGCAGGAGAGGCAGGGAGGGGCTGTGTTCACATGGCCCCCTGGGCTCTGGGCAAAGTTACTCATTACTGTGACTTCTGGAAGACAGAAGGTTCTCACTCATCTTTGTATCCTGCAGGCACGTAGTTCAGCCCCTCCATGCACAGCCAGACTTTAAAGGGGACTCTTCCTACTGTTTGGAATTCCAGCTAGTGGCTTGAAACTGAGGGTAGCTATTTCTATTTTCTTTGGCTGATTTTCTGAAGTACATTGCCAGGGCCTTTCTTCCAAGCCCGTCTTGTTATAGAAAATGAAGAAGCGAATGACACCCAGGAAAAGGCAAGAAGCTGTTTATTATGCCGGCAGGCCAAAAGGGACCTTTGGAGGTTCCAACAAATGGCCCCAAGTCTCATTTCAGGCGGGTTGATATAGCGCCGTTTGAGGATGTCATGGTTGAAACAAATGGTTCTGGGGGGGCACATCCTGCTCAGCGGGAGAGTGGAGCATCTGCATCTTCTCAGGTGGGTGTGAGACTGTAAGCAGGCGCCGGACTTATCAAAGGGAAATATCCTGTCGGGCAAAGGGAGATGGGAGTGACCTGTCTGGCAGGAGCGGGGAGTGTTCTGCCGAGTGGCGCCCGGCTCCAGAGGGGAGTGACCCGTCAGGTGGGAGGCAGGAGCGGGGAGTGGGGAGCGGGGTGGGCACGGGAACAGCAAGAAGGGGGAGGGAGGGGAGGAAAATTTTTCAGTCTCAGTCATCTACATTAGTCTCAATCTGGAAACTCTACTGAGGCCTGTTTAGCATCATAGCAGCACACAAGCCTCTGCTGACAGACAAGTGGTGGGTGGCTGCGTCTGAGGTGCATTGGCCAGAATCGAACCACTCCACTTCCCCCTAGAGGAAGCCAGTAGCTGCTAAGTATCAGCACAGTCTGAAGTTGTGATTCTCAGCAGGTCTGGGGTGGGACCACTGACAAGGCCTCTCCTGGCCCTGACACTTGGGGCTTGCCATGCCACTGTAAGGGTAAGACACTGGGAAAGGCAGTTCTTTGCAGTGAGGCTGTTCCGAGGGCTGGCAGCACTCCCGCATCTGGGCAACAAGCTCTTCCTTTAGAAGCTCTAGGTGGCACACTCCATGTCACCCCAGAGAGGCCAGGACACAGGTCTCTATGTGGGGGTATGGGTGAGGATGAGTCTCCAAAGACCCCACCAATGGCCCCACAAAGGGGCCAGCTTGTCGCTAACAGGAACTGCACAGATAACATATGCTGAGTGAGGCGACCTTTGTGCATTCTCTCTAAATTCATCTCTGTGCCCCCCAGTCCCAACTCAGTCTGTAGGTGGAGGGGAAGGGGTGGATTGAGGAAGGTGAGGACAAGACCGCAGCCTCCTTTCTCACTGTTGGTCCCAGGCAGGGTGGTGGGGGGACTTTGAACTGTGAAGCTGAGGCTTTATTCTTGATTTGAACTGGGCCTCTCAGAGACTTGTGGCTATCAAAATGTGACTTATTTTTATGATTAAAAGTCACCAGAAAGCTGTGGAATCTTCCCTAGATGGTGCTTCAGGGTTGCAAAGAAGCGGATCTGACAGGGTGATTTAAGGTGGTCACAGGAGAAAGAGCGAGCCCCGTGCTCCTAGTCCACTAGCTGCTCCCTGGAAACCTACAGGGCAGTTCTCTGACCCATAGGGTGGCTGTAAGTTAGAATTGACTCAACAACAATTTTTTTTTTAATACTCAGAGTCTGTTACTCCTGAGAGCTGGACAATTTGTGCAGAACGAGTCAGTCCTTAGGGGAATAGAAATAGAGCTGGGGGTTTGTCACTGTGGGTCACAGTGACCCAATTTTCTACATCTGCCTGAGGATGCTGGCTCTGCCTGTGGGAGGTGCGAGGGCTCTAAATGACTGTAAAGCACCTTTTAATCAGACAGAAAATAGGTGAGAAATGCATTTCTGTTATTGCTCCAATTATCCCCATCCCAACAGGACAAAAAGTGTGCTTTTGCCTGCTCCCAGGAACCGGCTGACAGGGCCTGGTTGTCCTCTCCCAGGTGCAGTGTGGTGCTCGGCTCACACCACCCAAGGCTGCAGGGCAGTGGGTAGAGGTGGGGTACAGTGACTGTGCCCTTTCAGAGCGCTGGGAGGTAAGGTCTGCTGGGACTGCGATACCTTACCCCAGGCTTGGGGAGGTGGGCAGGGAACTACAAGCTCCTTCTGTTAGACTCCCCCTCTGGCAGCTTGAGACTGTCTTCCCCTTTAGTGTTTCTGTGACCCAGAAATGGCAATTTTGCTACCTAAACGGCTTGTTCTTGACCACTAACCTAAAGGTTGGCAGTTTGAAACAGCCCAGGGAGCCGTCGCAGAAAGGTCTGGCAGTGTCCTTTGCTAAAGATCGCAGCCACTGAAAACCCTGTGGAGTTCTACAGTACTCTGTAACACACGGTGGGTGCTGCCAGCAGCCAGAGCTTACTTGATGGCAGCAAGTTTCATCTTCTGTTGATCTGTCCTGCTTGACAGTAGATGTGCTCACACCTGGCACCTGGATTTCTGCCTGGCCTCCTAAGGGCCTCCCTGCTTCCAGGCTTTGGGCTTCGGGTCCCTCTGTTGCAGAGCCCCAGAGATTTTTCTAAAACACACATGTGACCTTGCTTAAAATCTTTCGAGGGCTTCCATTGCCTAAGTTGCAGAGGTCCTCCTGGTTTACTGCCTGTAGGGGGCCTTTCTGCTATTCCTAGGTCATGAGATGGCAAGCTGCTCACCCGTCTTCCTTGTCCCACCTGCATCCCATCTAAAATGTGTTTCTCTCCTAAATACCTGTTGACACAAGTTTTTCGAGCCTCCTCTCTTCCCCCACCCCTGCCTTCGTTTCCTTTGGCCCCTGTGACAAACAACCACCAACTGGATGCCTTAAAAGAACAGTAATGCATTCTCTATCAGTTTTCATGGCCTGAAGTCAGACATCAGTTCCGCTGGGCTGAAGTTCACCTGTCGGCAGGGCCCCACTCTGCTGGGAGGCTGTAGGGAGGAATCTGTTCCTGCTTCTTCTGGCTTCTGATGGCTGCCAGCATTCCTTGGCTTCCTGCTGCATCACTCCAATTACTGCTTCCGTGGTCTCATCACCTTCTCTTCTGCTATGCCCTCTGCTTCTTCCCTATAAGGACACTTGAGATTGTATTTTGGGCTAGGGTAATCTCCTCATCCTCAAAGCCTTCATTTAGTCATATCTGCAAAGATCTTATTTCCAGTGGTTCCAGGGATTAGGGCCTGATGGCTTTGAGCCCACTGTTCAGTCTTCTACATGCTCCCTGCCTTACATTACATCCCCAGCTGCTCTCAGTTTACTGCATGGCCTGTGCCATTTCTGCACTCTGCCTGGTGGTCATGCCGTCTTTTCTGCCAGGCATGGTCCGTGTCTCACCTCAGCCCCAATGTTCATCTCCTGACTACTTCTTGTTGCAAGCTTGTGACCTCTCTGAGAAATGTTTCTAGGTACCTCCTGTCATCACCATGCTGTCACATGTGCTGGCACACTCACACACTCAAACACATGCATGCACACTCAGAAACACATGCATGCATACGTGAATACACACTCATGCTGTCACACACACTCGTGTACCAACACATACACATACACACTCACACACATGCATACACACTCACGCACTAACACGTACACAGGTATACAGGTACCAATGCATACACAGGTACACATGCACACACACTCACACCTTCTTACATTCATACACACACACACACACACACACACACACACACACAAGTCACATACACATACATGCACAGGTGGGCCTCTTCTATGTTTGCAACCTGTGGTGTTGCAAGTGAGTTTTTCTGAAGTTGCCTCCTCAACCAGACCTTATGCTGTCGAAAGCATTTACCAAATCTTAAAAACCATTGAGAAAAGGGAAATACCCGTTGCTGTCCAGTCAATTCCAACTCCCAGCAGCCCGGGAGGACAGGTCAGAACTGCCCCATAGGGTTTCCATTTAGCTCCTGGTAGGTTCCAACTGCCAGCCTTCTGGTGACCAGTGTAGCTCTCGACCAGCATGCTGTCTTGTATGTATGCATTGACAGATGCTTGAGGGAAGAAGGAAAGACTCTTGAGGGATAGATTCTGCATCATCTGGTTTGTTAATTTAATTTGGGCTGCAGATACTGACCACCTGGCTTTATCTCTAGTTGAATGGATTTCAGGGAGTAAGAAGGTAAATGACTGACTTCTACAGAACATCTTCTAATTGAAATCACAGGAGAAAGGTTTTGAGAACAACAAGAATACCACCAGCAGCGAGCTGGACATGGACTTGAATCTACTACTGTACTGTATTCCCATCCATGTCTCTGCAGAGTGGAGTCTAAGGCACTGTGAGGATCAGAAGCTGCTCCCTCAGTACTGTGAGGGAGGCATGGTGGCCCCAATGGGGCGACCAACTGTCTATAGGCAGAGCATACAGTTGTCTCAGTGAATCCCCATAGCCCTGTGGCGGTAGGAAGAGCTGAGGCTCAGAGAGGTACAGACATTTCCCCAGGATCACACAGCAGCACTTGAAGTCACACCTGGGTCTCACTTATTCCAAAGCCCAAATGCTTTCTCCCACTAGGTAGGAAGGCATGGACACCCAGGGGGACATTGGCGGGGAGTCCGCAGGGGAGAAGAAGCAGATTTCCAGAGGCATGAGTCTGGCCTTTGTAGCACTCCTGAGGCCCCTCAGTGGGGTCTGGTGTGTCCAGACTCAGTTTTCCTCTAGCCACGAATGAGTCATGGTCTCCCAGAATGTCAAAGCTGGAGCCCACTCAATCCTCTTCTAGTCCTGAGGGAGAAACTGAGGATGTGGTGTGTGAGTGTGTGTGTGTCAGTGTGAGTGAGAGAGAGAGAGTGAGAGTGAGAGACAGAGAGAGAGAGAGACTTGCCAGTCTGCGTTCTGAGACTGTGTTCAAGTTGGGACCAGACACCAGGTGTCCCCTTATCCCAGCTGGGCCCCTCTGTCACCGTGCTGCCTCCCACTGACATTTCCTCTTAATTCAAGGGGATTATGCAAATCCAAGGTAGTTAAACTGCTACCGGGTGCTATGGAAACAGAGTGCCCTGCTCTGCCTGCCCCCTCTTTTCAGCCAAGCAATAATCATGACATTGAATCTGACTTTTTGAGAAGACTTGTTATCTAAATAGTAGAAGAGTGTGTGCACAATTTAATTTGAACTTGAGCCGGCAGGCAGGCAGAGGGCGGAAGCCAGACTAATTATGAGAACACGTTTCTGAGTCAAGGAAGATTCTGCCCCCTAAATACTGGACCACTGGTGGGGTTGCCAAGGTGTGGGCTCCACGTGTATCAAAATGTACATCAGAAAAGGTGCTGCATGTGCATTTCAGCAGATAATTTACATATTGCTGAAACAAAACCTCTGAATTGTTTTGAAAACAGCTTTCTTGCCATTTTTATTTTTATTAGTTTGTTAGTTGATTTGAATAAGCAACAACGTGTATATGGCATTCAATTCTAAAGATGCAAAAGGCTAAGTCTTTTATCTGTTACTCAGCCCCCTAGTTTCTCTCTCTGGAAGAAACCATGTTTCCACTTTTGGGGTGTGTCTTTCTGAATAGTCACTGCATCTATAAACACGTGTGTGTGTGTGTGTGTGTGTGTGTGTGTGTGTGTGTGTGTGTGTGTGTGTAATATCCTTTTCTTTTTCTACCAAAACTAATCACTGCACTATATATATAGATGTATATCTATATGTGTAACTGTATCTATCTATCTAGAGTCCTGTCTGCAGCCCCCTGCCCCCCCCGCCCCCCAGTTCCCAGCCTTCACTTAGCAATTCTTCTTGGCTGTTGCAGGACTGATAGTATTCCATTATACGGATGTACTATAATTTATTGAATTAGCCTCCACTGATGTACATTTCAGTTGTTTTCAGTCTTTTACCATTACTTACAATGCGGCAGTGGTACTGCATATGTGAAAGAATTATTTATAGCTGTGTTCAGTATGGTAGCCACCAGCCCTGCGTGGGGCTACTTAAAAGTAAATTAATTCACATGAAATGAAATTTAAGCTTTGGCTCTGTGGTCTCCGTGGCCACCTTTTAAGTGCTCAGTAGCCACATGGCTACCATAATGGAGATGCAGCTAGAGGACACTGACATCATGAAGGAAGGTCTGTTGGACAATGCTGATCTGTGTATATGATGAATTCCTAGAAGTGAAATTATGGAGCCAAAGCTCTGTGCATCTTATGTGTTGACAGGTATCACCAGATTTCCTCTGGAAGAAGCTGTACTGATTTACATCTCCCCCAGTAAGAGCTGAGCGAATGCTCTTTTCTTTTAGAATAATTGTGTGGAATG
Organism: Heterohyrax brucei; assembly: GCA_028571685.1. Taxonomy (NCBI): domain Eukaryota; kingdom Metazoa; phylum Chordata; class Mammalia; order Hyracoidea; family Procaviidae; genus Heterohyrax; species Heterohyrax brucei. The sequence goes on along the minus strand of CM053148.1, from coordinate 42,268,204 downwards.
CTGGAGAAAAAGCAATGCTTCCTGTGTTCCGAGTCCAAGGACACGCTGTTCCTTTGCCCACATTGTTCACATCAGACACTGCTGTTCCAACTCAACCGTGGTCACGCCTGTCACAGGGAGTCCCACACTGCTGGTCTGTCTCTGAGGCCTGACCTTCTGCCCCTTAGCTGAGGTCTGTTTCTCCCCAGAGCCAAGTCTCTTCACCTCTCCTCGGCCTCATGTCCGAGTTTCCCCCATAGCCAGTTTCCCAGCCCAGCACTTCTCAGGGCACAACTTTGTGTTCCCCAGACACCCCTGCTGCGGTGAGACAGCCTTGTCCAGAGGACTTGGGGCTGGCTCAGGTCTCCATTTCCTCACCTCCTCCTCTCCCAGCCTTCTCACTCTAAGGTACACTGTGACCTCCAAGCTGCCAGTTCAGTGGGCACTGTCCAGTTGTCATCTCAGCAGCATTCTCTACTTTGTTCCTTCTTCAAGTGCTCCCTCCCTTCGGCTTGCAGGAGGCCCCGTTCTCTTGCTTTCCCTCCGGTCTCTGACTGCGCTGTCGCTGTCTCCCTGCAGTCTTGTCCTCCTCAGGGCACTGAAAGCCTTGGCTTCTTCAGTCCCTCAGTGGGTACTTCTTTCCCTCGACAATCTCATCCACATCATGGCTTTCATTAACACATCTACATTTGGTGAGTGATGGTAAAGCATTTTAATTTTCGTTTCCTTGGTTACTAGAAACAAAACATTGTTTTCATTTTTTTGCCTCTGTTTTTTTCCTCTGTCAGAGCAGGCTAGGAGCAGAGCAGGCACTGAGCAGAGATTCCGATCCAGATCCGGGCTGCGGCATGGCTCTCTAGTTCCCATGCCTCTCAGCGTCTGCTTCCCTTCGGATCCCTCACCCGTGTCTGCACTGGTATATGCACCACCCTACCTCCCCCAGCCCTGGCCCGCATCCTCCAGGACTCTCGCCACTGCTGACCTTCCCCTACAGCCCAGAGAACATTCCGGGAAGAGCAACCCTCTCATTACCATCGCTTTTCTCCCACACTCCTCCCCTTCTCTCTACACATCTCACATGCCATGGCCATGGCCAGGGAAGGTGTCAGCATGCTCCCAACCCTTCACGTCCCTCTTCCAGGACATTGGTCCTCCTTCACTGCCCAGTTGAAGCTCACTCTGCCCGTGATCTCACTCGTGTTACACTTGGGACCACTCTACCTTGTTTAGGGGCTGTCACTCTCTCACTGACTTCTGTCTCTTCCTTCCCTTGACATTCACTTTCGGACCCCAGCAGCAAGTTCAATGACTTTCTTTGTTCACGTCTCATAATTGCTTGACTTCAGTCTCAGGGACTCACTTCCATTTAATTTTGACACCTACAAACCTCACTTCACCTCCTATAAAGGAGCTACCTCAAAAATCTCTAACTCTGAAATCCCTTTCTGACCACAGCTTTCCAAACGCCCACCTCCCTTTTCCCACCACATCTGTTAAACCTACTCATCATCTTTGCAGTAACCTCAAGTTTGTGACCCCTTCCTTTTCTCTCAACCCTTCTGTGAACTTTTATTTCCATTCAACTTCCTACCTCACCTGAATCCCACAACCCATGATGCTAACTAAACCATAACCTGTAACGTAAGGATCTCTTACCCCCTTAACCTGGGGCACTGCTTCTTTGCTCATTCCCATTCACGGAGACACCTGTTCACTTACTTGGGTATCTCCCATGCCACCTCCTCCATGAAGCCCTCCCTTTTACTCCTTAAACAGGGAGGGTCCCTCATTCACTGAAACATGAGGAACACTTAGGCCTTTTCAGTGAAGACTCATTCTATTACAGCTTTCTCAGGCTCTGAGCTCCAGGACACTAGTGATAGTTCTGCATCCCTACCTGGTGCCCAGCCACTGTGGAATACTCTTTGTTGGTTCAGTTTGGTTGAGTGGACAATTTCTGCTTTGCAGTGACCACTGCATCACTCTGGGTTGATACGTTCCCACTGCCACTGAGACAATTCAGACTCATAGCGACCATGTAGCACAGAATAGAACTGCAACCACGGTTTCCAAGGAATGTCTGGCAGAGATAATGCCCAGATTTAAAAAGCAACATGCCACTTGAAGAATGTAGTCAATGTCACTGAGTTGTACATGTGGAAAGTAAGATGACATGTTTTGTTATGTATATTTTCATCACAATAAAATAAAAAAATAACAAAATCAATGTGTCTTTCTAAAATAGGAAAAAATGAAGAGACTAAAGATGGCTAGGTAGTTGTCTTTCTTTTCTTAATGGATGTGTGTCTTGGTTACCTAGTGTGACCATATCAGAAATACCACAAGCAAGTGGCTTGACATTTTTTTTCATCCCTCACAGTTTTGGAGCTAAAAGTCTAAATTCAGGGCCTGGCTCTGAGGAAGTTTCTTCTTTGTCAGCAGCCCCAGGGTTCTCTGGTATTCCTTGGCAATCCCTAGCACCTGTATCTGTTTTTGTGTTTATTCTGCTCTTACTAAAACTTGGGAAGAACTAGGTTTAGGACCCACCCTACTCTGGTGTGACTTAAGTAACATGACAAAAGAAAACCTGTATTTCTAAACAGGGTCAGGTCGCAAGAACAGGGTAAGGATTTCAACGTATTTTGGAGAGAAACAATTCAATTTGTAACAGACATGTCAGAGCCAGACTGCAGGCAGAATTGGGTTGGAAAGGTTTCTCCTAAAATGCTGAGCGATGTTGTCCATACTGTGCTGACATCCAGGCACTCCAGTGTTAAACAGATGCACTTTGGCAATGACCATCTATTTTGTGACAGGTGGTGGCCTTGGCTGAAAGGGAAAACACTGCTATGTTGAAACGGCAGAAATCACATTTGCCCTTTCTCTTGCTCAGTAGAGGATAGGTTTCCCCCATCTAGTTGATCCTGTTCCCCTGGCACTGAGCTGGTAAAAGCAAAACTGTAGATGTTGTTGTTAGGTACTGTTGAGGGAGTTTGGACTCAGTGAACCTATGAGGTCTGAATGTTAAGGTTGTGAATTTAATTACGCTAAGTGCTACTACATACATCACCGCTGAATATCACTACAGCCACCTTCGAAGTACTCACTTTGGGAAGTTATGCTCTGATGCCAGAGCCTAGTCCACCCTTCAAAGCAATTTTGGAACTCTTTCTAGAATGGTCATTGGTCATTGCACACGGTTGCACAGTGCCAAGTTTGCAAACAAGTTCGTATTCATTTTATAGCTGTTTGTGAGGGAGTTTTTAGACAGTGAACAAGTAACTGTATTGCAACACCCTCCCTGCTTGCGTGATCTGGCCCCTGATGACGTTTAGGAAATATTGAAAGGAAGACATTTTGATGACATTGAGGACCTCAAGGGTAATACGACGACAGCTCTGATAGCCAGTGCACAAAGAGTTCCAAAATTGCTTTCAAGGGCAGACTAGGCACTGACATCGGTGCAGATCTTCCCCATGGGAGTACTTTGAAGGTGATCATAGTGATGACCATAGTGATATTCAGCAATGAGGTGTGTAGCTCTTTTTTCCAGGATGAGTTGTGAACTTAATTTTGTCAACCCTTGTATGTACAACAGAAGGAAACCCTGCCCAGTCCTGTGCCAGCCTAGTGGTCATTGCTCTCTCGGAGCCCATTGTTGCAGCCGCTGTGTCAACCCCGCTCACTGATGGTTTCCCTCCTGTTCTGCTCACCCTCTGATTTACAAAGCAGGACATCCTTCTTCAGGGATTGGTCTCCCCAGTAATATGTCCTAAGTACATGAGGCAGTGTCTTGCCATCCTCGCTTCCAGAGAGCACACTGTCTGTTCTTCCAAGACAGGATTGTTGATTCTTCTAGAAGTCCCTGGTATATTCAATATTCTTTGCCAACACCATAATTCAGAGGTGTCAGTTCTTTTTGGGTCTTCCTTCCACCATGTAGCTTTTGCATGTATGTAAGGGGACTCAAAATACCATGGTTTAGGTCAGATGCACCTTAGTCCTTGTCATGGATTGAACTGTGTCCCCCCAAAAATGTATGTATTGATTTGGTTAGGAGTTCCAATATGGTGCCATTCCTCCCATGTGTTGTGAATCCTGCCTCTGTGAGAGTGGTGAAGAATGGGCAACAGCTGTCTTGGTGAGGCAGGTCTCAAGCTACAAGCTTGTGGGTTATAAGGGACAGAAGTGCGGCGAGGAAGTTGGGAGTCTCATACCACTGAGAGAGTAGCACCGAGAGGGGAGCACATCTTTTGCATTCGAGGTTCTTGTGCTGAGATGCTCTCACTGGGTTTGGACTTATCCTTATGGACTGTGACAAATTCTCTTACTGAATGGACTTACAATTTATAAATGGATTTCTGGCTTACTGGACTGTGACAGTAAAGCTTTTCTTCATGAAACCTTCCACTCATGCTATTTTCTGTTAGAGCAGTACCAGGTGACTCAGACAATCCTCAAAGGACACCTTTGCTTTCTAACACTTCAAAGATGTCTTGTGTAGCAGATGTACCACCAACAGAAATAATCCGAAAGCCTGTGGACAGTGAGTCTTCCCCTAGAGCCTGGTGCCCTGAATTCTAACTTCTAGCCACCTGAGAGACAATAAATTCCTGTTCTCTAAAACTACCCACTGATGGTATTACTGTTACAGCAACCCTAAGAAGCCCAGACAGGGACTCCATCTCCCTAGGGGGGACCAGTCTTTGAGAGGCCTTGGCTGACTCAGATGAAGACACAATAGTTTTAAAAACTACACATTTTATTGGCCACTCAGAGCCTGGAAACTGAAGACCACACTACCTGACTGTGCCTTCTTGCTTCTGCTGGGGACACAGTGAGAGATCAGAGAGCGGGATCTGAGCTCCAGGTCTGGCAGTGTGTTTCCTCCTCTTCTCTGCCTGCGATTGTTGTGGCAGAGGACACTTTCCTCTGCAGCCAGCTCCTGTCACATGCCCCTTCCTCCCTAGCTGCAGCTCTTGCTGGGTCCTAGTAACTGCTCCTTCCAGCCTGGGATGGTGATGGCTTCAGGCTCCTGGTCCTCCTTGAAAGCTCCACCATCTCGACTTACAGGCTTGCCCCTGCCACACCTCTGCAGAGACCCTTCATTAAACTCAAACCCTTTGAACTTTCTGCTCCTTGTCCAAATGCTGACACACCTTTCAGCTGCTCCAGGCCTTCTGTCCACCCAAATGAAGGCCAAGCCCTACCTAACCACAGAGCAGTTCTCAAGAGCTCCATGTTTTTCATCCACTGTGTGTTGCACCTAAGGAGCCCCAGTGGCACAATGATTAAGCACTTGCTTCAAACCCACCAGCTGATCTGTGGGAGGAAGATGCAGCAATAGGCTTCCAGCCTTGGAAACAACACGGGGCAGTTGTACTCTGTGCTTTGTGGTCACTACTATGAGGTGCAATCAATTGAACAGCAACAGGTTCATGTAGTTTTACGGTGAGACACTCTTAACTTCTATGGCAATGGCTTTAACACAAACAGCTTTCAGCTGGGTTTTTTAGTCATTAGTCTCAAGTTTCCTCCTTAGCAGCACCTGGGAAGGTAAAGCGACTGCAATAAGATTTCTTTCTTCTAAACTTGCTTTTGGGTTTGTGGTCTTTCCCTACCTTCCCTAACACAGCCTCTTAGCTATCTACTAAGAGAGCATTCATGAACTGAATCGTATAGAGTTCAGGCAAGGCACACTGCCTGGCTGGCTGGGCAGAGAAGTGTTGACCATCTCCAACCAACTCCACGGTTCCCTCTCCTTTGGGCCGCAGGCCCTCCCTGAAGCTCTGACCTGGATGAGCGCTTTTGTGTGTGCACCCCCCTTCCCTCTGCTGCTGATGCTCTCACCTGAGTGTTGTCGGTGGAGGTTGGGTCTTCACTGTTGGGTCTCTGGAGCTTTGGCTTCTGACCCTAAAAGGTGGCCAAGGTCTCCAAGGACACCAGAACCCTCACTGATGAGTGGTCAGTCCTGCCTGGGGGTCCAGGGCTGAGCATATGCCAGAGTCTGCACTACCAGGGTTCCCACCCCACTCTCGTCTCTGCACTTCTTGTTTCTTTTCTGTTGCTCCTTTAGAAGGTGGATTTACTAAACTGATAGAGTGAAGCTTATTTGGGAGATCCTCTAACCCACCCTGCCACCTACTGTATTTTCTAGAAAATCCTCTATTTTATATGAATCTACCCAACCCTGTTTAGGGCTACCCAATCTTGGGTGCTGGAACTGCTGAAGACCACTGAGTGTGTTAAAAATGACTGCCACGTTGCTAAGTGGCCTCTGAGCCTGAGAGCCCTCCGGAAGTGTTACGGCTACATGTACATGTGCCCACGAATGGCGAGCTCCAACACTGGGGTGCACCAGGGTAGAAGGGCGACCACTCTCCCTCTGTGGCCAAAGCCCAAGGTGGTCCTAAGGAAGTTGCTCTGAGCTCTGGAAATCTTGCTTAAAGGGCCACAAAATAGACATGTGAAATTGAAAAGGAAGGTGTCCGGGAAGTAGCAGCTCACAGGTGCTGCGTTTTAACCTTTCCATTTGGGTCTCTCCTTAATTCAGTTTCTTTTTCAGGAGCAAGGGAGAGATTAGTGTTCTGAACTCTGTAAGCCAAAAGAAAAAAACCTCACAAGTTACTAAGGTGGCAGAGATGCTCCTTTATTTTCATCAGAGCAGAGGCAGCGTTTGCTGGGTGGCATGTGGGCCCCCTGTGTCCCTGCTGCCACCCCTCTTGTCCCAGCCAGGCTGGCCTCACTTCTGGGACACTGATCTTGAGTTGAAGGAGCAAATGAAGGTCCCCACGTAAGGAGGCAAAGCTCCCTCTTTACCGCCCGGTCTCCCATAAGCTCTCTTCTGGAGCTAGCTGGACAGTGTGGTTTCTGTGAGGTCTCGCTGGACAGAAGACTTGAGAGCAGGTTCTCACTTCCTTCCCTCACAGCCTCCGAGCCTTCCGGGGGCGACAGCCGTTGTGTGGGATGGGGGTGTCATCTGTGATGGAGATCACCTCCAGACCGCCCATGGTCAGTCCTTTGATGGCTGACTGGAAAGAGCAGAGAGACAGGAGAATGACAGTCTTGGCATCCCAGACAGGGCTGGGGAGTGTTTGGGGCTGGGGCTGAGGAGAATCACTGGCTTTGGTACCTACAATCCAAACCTCACTTCCTTAGCATTCTCACAACAGTCTCCACCCAAGTTCTCACCGATGCCCACCTCTGTCATTGCACCTGTCACTTTGCACCTTGTGCTTCAGGATCCAGGGACCAACACTACCATGGCCCACGTGAAGCTATTATTTCTTCAGCTTTACTTATGCTGTGGAGTCTCTAGGTTAAGTGCTTGGCTACCAGCTGAACAGGTGGTGGTTCAAACCAACCCAGAAGCATCTTGGAAAGCTTAGTGTTCTGCTTATGAAGGGTCATGGCCTTGAAAACACTATGGAACAAAGGGCTATTCTGCACACAGGGAGTTGCCATGAGTCCACATTGACTCAACAGCCAACTAGAAAGAACTGATGAAGTTTTGTCTGTCTGGAAAGTCCTCCCCTCCTCTCTTACCTGGCAATACCTTGTTATCCTCGAAAAGCCAGCAGAGGTGTCTCCTCTTCAGGGAAGCTCCTGACCATCCCCCCAGGCTGCTGCCCATCCTAACACAAGCCTCACCACTGCCCTTGCTGGCCTGAACTCAAGGGCCTGTTTGTGATGGTCCCCCAGAGGCCACCTTCTCACTCCCAGGGCCTGGCACACAGCAGGCACTCAGTAACTGTGTCTGATGGACTGAGGTAAGTAATCTGGTCTGCTCTACAGAGCTGAGAGACTGTAGCAAGAATTACACTCTAAGCCAGCATGCCAATCCACTACAGGGCACTTTCCTCTCTCCCCATACCCTGTTCTCACACCCAGTTCTCTCCGCACACATGCTGTGAGCCATGGAGAATCACGGTTACTTACCAAGCGCCCGGGCCCTAGGCCTTTCACCACCACTCGGACGTGGGTCACGCCCTTCCCTGTGGCTTTCTAAAGAAACAGCAACTGGTTAGTGCCCCAGAGAGAATCACTATAGCTCAAGGTCTTGCTGCTGCCACCTGACGCCACCTGGTACACGGTAAAAACACACACACACACACACCCCCCACACACAGAGGCATACGCAGTCAGAGAGAGGCAGACAAGGAGGCTGAAGCCAAACACGCAAAGGGCAGATGATCGCAGTGGAGAACAGACACTGGCAGAGGCCATGCAGCCTCATTCAAGTCGACCGGGTGATGCAGATGTTTAACACACTTGGCTGCTGACCAAAAGGCTGGAGGTTTGAATCTACCTTAAGGCAGCTCAGGAGAAAGGCTTAGTTGGTCTACTTTCAAAAAAATCAGCCACTGAAAACACTATGAGAGCAGTTGTCTCAAACACACGGGGCTGCCACAGGTCTGAATGGTCTCCGCCAAGTGCTCATTAGCAGTGATGCCTTTAGCCTGTCACAGCACTGCCACCTAATGGAGAACTTGAAATACTGCTCAGGTTTTTCCCCTGCAGAGTTCCAAGGGGGACTGGAATGGAAGAGTGAGCCTAAATTCCCAGTTCAAGTGTTCTCTTACCATCTTACATCTTTATGGTTAATTTTTGTTCTTCATTATAAAGGTGGTTCATTACAGAAAGTCTAGAAAATACACAGAATTCACTTATAACCCACGATGCAGAGGTCACTGCTGACACTGATGTACACTGTTCAGTCATACAATCTACTGTTGGACATCTACAACATTTCTATTTTTGATGATGATTAATGTGAAGCAGTGGCTGAGCTGGGCTCAAAGGTCGCGGCTGCCCCGGGGAGTATATCCTGGTGTGGCAGGGTTAGAGTATTTGTAAGGCCCACGCTACAGTAGGAAGGGCAGGTGCTTCGGTCCCAGACGCACCTGGGCTCACACCAGAGAAATGAACTGGGTACTGGGCTCTGGACAAGTCACAAATGCTGGCTCTGAAAATGTGGATAATACTGCAGGTCTTCTGAGGATCAGAGATAACGAACCAAGCGTCTGGCACAGAGCAGAGGCTCGGTCAGTGGACCAGTAGCAGCACACTGTCAACTGGCTTCCAGAGCGGTCTGCACAGCTCTCACTCACACTGGTCACGTACGCACCTTCACCACACCACATGCTCTCGTAACACTGTGTCACAACCGCCCCCTCAAGCCACACCAGCTTCTAAACAGAAGGGGCCATGGCAGTGGGTCTGGGGTTTCATTTTCTGGTCCCTAAGCCTTCAGTGCCCTGGCTCTTGCATCTCCTGGGTGAACCATCTAAGTGTCTCACTTCGGAAAACGTGAAAGAGGAGACAGAACCATCTTCACACAGACCTCTGCAAACCACCCAATGTGCGAAGGCATCTAACACGGGATGGTACGTATCCCAAGGCTTCTGAAGGCTTACAGAACAAACTGGTTTCTCATTATATGGTATGCACACTGTTTCATGACACTGGTCACCAACCCCATAAGCATGTCAACAGTCTCCCTTCTCAAACGAGTTCGCTGTGATCATCTTTCCCGTTCCCTCCTTCCCTCTACTCCTTGCATCTGGGCCTGCATGCCCTCTTAGTCCCATTGTTTTATGGGCTTCCCTGATCTTGGGCTGAAGGGTGAACCTCATGAGTGACTTCACTACTGAGCTGAAAGGGTGACCAAGGGTCATACTCTCAGGGTTTCTCCAGTCTCTGTCAGGCCAGTAAGTCTGGTCTTTTTTGAGTTAGAATTTTGTTCTACTTGTTTTTTCCAGCTCTGCCCAGGACCCTCTACTGTGATCCCTATCACAGCAGTCAGCAGTGGTAGCTGGGCACCTGGATGGCCCATCTAGGACTTGGTCTGGTGGGGGCTGTGGTAGATGAGGTCCATTAGTCCTTTGGACTAACCTTTCCCTTGTATCTTTAGTTTTCTTCATCCTCCCTTACTCTGAATGCTGGTTTAAGGAAAATTCAGTTATCAGCTATGCAGCTACAGAGAACTCCCCCAAGAGGGCCGGAAGGACAGCCACTTACCGCTGCTGCAGCTATGCCTGTGGTCTGGGCTGCTATGCCTGTGCCCTTCTTGGCATTTCGAAACCCCTCTGTGCCACAGGAAGCACGTGCCAGTGACTGGTTCGTGGGAGAAATGACCTGGATCTGGGTGCTGGGGACAGAAGGAGGTACACAGGATCTAGCTACTGTTCAAGGACAGCAACAGAGCTATTTCCTCAGCAGCCTAAACAGGGTGGGAAAGAAACCAGGTGCTTTTTGAATCTGTGTAGCATCTCATCTATGTCGTCCACTCTTGCCTGTGATCACTAGGTCCTGTATTGTTCTCTAAATGGCTTCATCAACCTCTGTGACCAAACACCGACCCCACGCCATGCTGGACTGACCCACAGAGTTGTCACTAACATCACTATGCTTCCATGGCCGATGGACAACTGGGTACTCCCTCCAGCACCCATATGAAAGCCTCACAAGAAGACCAGTCATTGGTTTAACCTCACTATTCATATTCAGTCCTGCAAAGCAGAGGCCAGTGCACAGTGGCCCAGGGTGAGTACATTAAAGGGATGTTTATATTCTGGTTAGTTTGTAATAAATCATATATTCTTAAATCGCGTCTTGATCTTATTTGTAAGTCATCTGTGCTCTGTCCTCCTGCCCTGCCCCGCCCCGCGCTCAGCACTCAATAATGCGTGATAAACACCTTCACACCAGGGCTATCTGTTTCTAAGACACATCCTTATCAACTCTTGAGCAGAACCAGGAAATAAATCCCCAAGGAAAGCAAGGCAATCTTATAAATATGACTTTCCTAATTTATTTCACTTTTATGGAACTCCAACTAACTTAAAAAAGACAGAAGGTGATTCCCCCAACAAGATGGGGTGAGCCTGGGGTTCTCCGCATCAGCACCTTCAGCCCTGACCTCCGCCCCTGTCCCTCTTGGGACACGGAAAGAAGTCACTGCCGACCTGCCAGGTGCTGCCCACTTACTTGTTGTAGGATGCCTTAATGTGTGCGATTGGGATCTCCTCAAATTTCTTTCCTGCCCACCTAAGAGAGCTCTCCTGGCCTGGTATCGGAGGGTAAATGCTGCAATTAGAAGAAAGATTTTACTTAAAATCTCCTTATTATTTTTAATCAAAGAACTACATCATATTTTAAACAAATGAACAAACAGCATGGAGGAATGCGTAATGGAAAACAACAGCCCTTGGCCCTGGCCTGCTGCCCCAGACTTGCTCTGCGGGGACCTGCCTGCTGCCCCGCCCTTGCGATCCTCCTGGACAAGACTGCCACATCTGTAAAGGCCATGCCTGGGTGGCTATTTCTTGACTTCAGACACATCTCCTGACTTTCTAATTACACTCGCTACCCTCTTACCCGTCCTTTCTAGTATAATCATGACTATTTCAAGTCCTCAATAGGGTTATTCTTTTCATAAATTTAAAAATAAAGTCAAACTGCCATTTTCATCAACCACTGATGGTATCTTGACTCCTTACTTTATAAAAAAGATGTTTTAATATCCATAATATCATTATAATATATACCAAAAAATCCAGTATCCCCTAAAGCTGAGGTCAGCAAATGTTTTCTGTAAAGGGCCAGATCTGCCACCCACGGGGTTTCTGTCCTAATTACTCAACCCTGCCATTGTAGTGCAAAAACAGTCACAGACTACAGGCACACAAGTAGGTGTGACTGTGTTTCAAAAAGACTTTGTTACAAAAACTGACAACAGGTGGTTCAGGCCTGCAAGTGGGAGTTGGCTGAACCTCACCTTGAACTAGCGGGTCTCCACGGTGGCTGAACATCACAATCACCTTAAGCTTCACCCCAAATTTCTGGCTGGAGCCTGGGACTCTGCTTTTAACATACTCTAAGTGAACCTGAAGGAGCCCAGGGAGAGTAGTGGTTAAATTGCTTGGCTGCTCACCAAAAGGTCCGCAGTTCAAACCCAACAGCCACTCCACGGGTGAAAGACGTGACAGAGGGCTGCTGAGCTGGAACCAGCTTGATGGCAACAGGAAGGTGGGTCTGGCATGCACTCGGGGTTGAGAGCACTGGCTGAGACACCAGTTTGGGATCTTTCACCACCTCAGCCCCGTCTGTACCCTGGCTATCCTCGGGGAAGCAGTCTTTCATTTTCAGGTGGAAAAACAGAGGTATGTACTTGTACTTAAGTCACAATAAAATTTATTTTAAAAAAGAAAGGAAGAAAAATAGAGGTAGAAATAGGGAACAGAGTGAGTGAGGGAGGCCAGGCTTTGCATAAAGAAGACCTGCCTCAGTTCTGAGTTCTGTTCACCAGGCTAGGCCTTCCGTCACTCAAGCACACGCACAGTTGTCACTTAGCATTCAAGAGGAGTAAACCTGTTATTTCTACGTGGTCCCACCCTCTCCCCCAAATCAGTCATGCTTGGACCTCCCACGGCCACCTGAAATAAACCACAATATTATCTAAGCATCTGTCCTTGCCCACCCCTGCCTGCCTTTTTAGGGGTATCCTTTAATTAATTAATAAGTAAATAAATAACGGAGTGATATTCAAACACTACAAGAGTATTCTTTCCCAGTAGGCCTCACCTTAGAGACAACTTAGCCCCTTGAAGGTTACTGGTTTGTCAGCCCGCTGAATGCCTACATGACAAGTGGATCTCCTAGATGACATCTGGATTTAAGACACACCATTTCTCTACTGGTGACTTCCCCTATCAACCTGGGTCTAAAAAACAAGCCTCCTAGTAAAGATGTCACCTTGAAGATCAAGGTGCGCCTAACTCAAGCCATGATTATTTTCACTCACATCATTTGCATGCAAAAGCTGGACAATGACTAAGGAAGAAGAACTGATGCCTCTGAATTGTGCTGGAGAAGAATACTGAACGTACCACGGACCGCTAAAAGAACAAACAGACCTGTTCTGGAAGAAGTATGACCACAGTGCTCCTTTGAAGCACAGACAGCAAAACTATGTGCCTCATACCTTGGACGTGTTGTCAGGAGGGATCAATTCCTGGAAAAGGACACCATGCTTGGTAGGGTGGAGGGTCAGTGAAAGACAGGAAGATGCTCAGCAAGACGGACTGACCCAGGGCTGCAGTGACGCACAGAACAACCGGGGCACGGGGCAGGACCGGGCAGGGCTTTGTGCTGCTGTACAGAGGGTCACTGTGGGTCAGAACTGACTCGACAGCACTGAACAGTCACGACCCAAGTCTGTATCTAACCAGTGTGGTAACCTACAGATGCAAGATGTTTTTTGATAGAAAGGATTCAGGACTTAAACCTTTAATCGAAGGCACAGATGAGATCAAACCTTGAAACCTCCCAGGTCTATTGTGGGAACAAACAAGTAGTTCATCTGAAAGATGCTCAGGGAAAGGAAAGACAATGCTTTTGAGACTGGCTTGCTGCCACTGTGTACACACTCTCACAAGAGGGAAATGAAGAGAAACCCCAAATCAAACTGACTGCCATGGAGTTGATTCCAACTCACAATGACCCTGTAAGACAGAGTAGAACGTCCCCACTGTTTTCCAGGCTGTAAATCTTTACAGAAGCCAACTGCCACCTCTTTCTTCCACGGTGGGGCTAGTGGCCTGACCGACTGCCCTTGTGGTTAGCAGCCAAGTGCTTAACCACTCCACCACCAAGGCTCCTTCACTGAACACTACTCTGCCATCACTTTTGGTGAGGCAGTAAGATCCTTCTAACCAAGCGGCTTCTCTGTTCCTGGACCTCCTTTCCCCTAACAATCCCTCCATCCTACCCAGGCCTTTTCATGACCAGGACCTACAACCTTGGTTTCAAACACTGTACTCTGTGGCCACCCCTCTGGCACATCCACTCGTTCCCTCTACCATCCTTGTCCAGAAGTCCTTCAATTCTACGGCCCTACCCCCTTTGCACCATCCCTCATGTCCTCACTGCCCACCTTACCTAGAAGAAATGCCAGGGTCAATCATCATTTCAGTCACCACCTCTCCCCCGCCACCCCCAGTTCACTGCCCACTCTCACTTCAATGTGCTTGCCTGGCAAACCTCTACCCCTGGTTAAAACCACCTCCCCAGCCACTGTGAGCCTATGCCCGTACCGGCACAGCTGGATACAGAAACACAGCCATGCTTGCTGGTCTCTACTCCAGGGTTTCTAACCGCAGCACTACTGGCAGCCTACTGGGGGCGGGGGGGGGGGGGTGTCTTTCCTGTGCATCATGGATTGTAGAGCAGCAGCCCTGGTCTCTACCCACCAGACGCCAGTGGTACCTTCCTCTCCCACCCCAAACAAAACTGTCTTCAGACATTGCTAAAAGTCCCTGGGGCTGGGTTTGGAAGAAGAGGCAAAACCACCTTTGGTTGAGCCCACAGCTTCACATTGCTGATCTCTACCATCAAGTGGGCCCTCAGCATGCTTGGCAATCATACTGCACAATCCTACCTCATTTGCTCTCGCCATCTTACGGGTGGCTACTTTATACCTTCTTTTGTCTCCTCAAACCTTCCAGCTCCTTCCTGGCAGCTGATGACCTTCACAGAGCAACAAGCAATCAGAACATCCCCACTCCCATCAGCAGGCTACTGTGCCCACACCCTCTCAGGATGGGTGGTCTACCTCAGGGGTACTGCTCCAGTGATGCCCTTGCTCCAGATGGTCATCATTCACCCCTCCTGCATCACTCCTGTCGACAGGCAAACACACTGTTACCTGCTGGCCCCAAGCTAATGACAAAATAATCTCTTCAAGTCTCCTGAAGCTACCTCCCCATTTCTCCACTCCCTCTTATAGCAGAACTCTTGTAAGGAATTGCTTATGTGAACAGTTTCTTCCCAACTTCTTCATCTGTTCTCTCTCCAACCCATTCCAGTCTGGCTTTGGGTCCTACCACTCCACAACTGCTCCTGTCAAGGTCACCACTTCACTCCATGCTGGTAAACCCAGTGAGCACTTCTCAGTCTCAGTCCTGGCTGACTCAGGCCATCAGCAGTATTTCACACAGCACACAGCTTTCTTGTAAATGTATTAAACAATCAAACAGAAGCTCTCCGGGTGTCCTGCCTGTCTGGAGGCTGTCTCCTTCGCTGATTCTTCCTCATCCCTCAGATCTCTAAATGTGAGGACGGCTCCAGGGTTTGGTTCTTGGATCTCTTCTCTTTTTTATACTTAACCTCTTGATGATCTCAACCGGTCTTTTGGTTTTCAATGTCATTTCTATGATGCTGCTCAAATGTATGTCACTAGGCCAGACTGGTCTTCTGAGCTTGATTTCTAATAACCTTCCTGGTGTTTCCACTTGGATGTTAACTAAGCATCTCAAATTTAACTTTTGTTACTATATTCTTTTCTCCTTAATTTTTGTTTTGTTTTGATGGCATGGGTTTTCAGCACTGGAATGCATGCTTACTAATTGAGTGTATTTGAATTTGCAGTTGGTAATATAGATTTTGAGAAATATGCTCTGGTAATATAAGCCACCAATGAGGTGAGGAAATACACCAATGAGAGCTATTTAAATTACTGCAGACCCTTTCCACTAGGCTACATGGGGAATCTCTGGTTTTCCAAATAACAAAGAAAGAGCAAAACAAACCCATTAAGGCTCCCAAGCTATCACACAAGGAAGCCATGATTATGCGTACAAGCCTATCTCACAGAAATAAACGAGAAAGAGGTAAAAGTCTATAAAGCTACTGTATCCAGGGGGCATCATCTAATAGAATATGCAACCTACACAACAATGAGGCTCTAATTCTGGCCTGCCATGCTTCATACATTTCAAAAGGGACTCACCTTGGCACTAAATGCATTAGGATCATACACTTCACCTTCGAGGACCAGAGGATAAGAAGTGGCTGGTATAGTGTTAACCCAATGGTAACAAAAACTCCAAACTCCTGTAGCCTTCTCTATTTTAATAAACGCCATTCTTATCTTTTCAGTTGCTAGGGCCCCAAATTAGTCTTCCTTCATACCTTTTCATTTCTCATACCTTCCATGAATAAATCCTATTGGTTCCACCTTCAAAATATATTTGCCACCATTCTTTCTGGTCTGGATTACTTTAATAGTCTCTAACCACTTAGATGCCTTCTCCCTGCTTCCATCCTTGCTCCTCTGCACTTCAATATCAACACAGTGGGCAAAAGGCTCATTTTAAAATGTAGGCAAGTTTATGTCACACCTCAGCTCAAAACTCTCCAGTGACTTCCCCTCTCACTTAAGAGCACAAGCAGAAATCCTCACGATGGCCAAAAAAAAAGCCACATGGGATATGGCTGCATAAGACTGCTGCATGCTGCCCCCTCCCCAGTCTGTCTCCAACTGCACCAGAATCTAAGAGCCAGAACTCGATGGGACTGCCTTGTCTTTCCAGGTCTCACAAGTTTTCTGCCTTTGACAGGGTGCAGGCTTACTACGTCCCTATCATTCATTTTAATGGAAAATATTTGAGTTTTCCTTCTCTGATAGACTTTCACCTTACATAGGTTCCAGCTTTTGGAGATTTTACTGTATTTTTACCTGCCACTCCACTCTCTCCACGGCACTTGGCATGGCTGGCTGGCACTCCACTCTGGCCTTCCTGCTGTTCCCCACAAAGATTAGACACGCTCATGCCCAAATTTTACCTTTTTTAATTTACTGTCTCCCCCAATAGAACTTAAATTTTATGAGGTAAAGAATAGATCTTTGTCTGATCACTGATGTAGCCCTAGCACCTTGAACAATGCCTGGAAGTTTTCAATGAATGACAGCAACAGAATCTTGGTTTAAACTCCTTCAAACAGCTCCATACTGCCTACGGTGGGGATATAAGGATTCAGTGTGACAGACAAGACCAACATTGGATCCTCTCTAGTTTTGTTGGTCTCATGTACCGTTAATGTCTCTATTTACCCTGAGCATCACAGAGCTACGTGAAAACACTTGTGTTCTCTCATGCTACATGCATTTACACAGGTTGTTAGCTTTGCCTAAAACGATCA
The DNA here is from genome assembly GCA_028571685.1 of Heterohyrax brucei. Classification (NCBI taxonomy): domain Eukaryota; kingdom Metazoa; phylum Chordata; class Mammalia; order Hyracoidea; family Procaviidae; genus Heterohyrax; species Heterohyrax brucei. The sequence continues at coordinate 42,251,242 of CM053148.1, read as the reverse complement.
CTCTCATTTTGCCCAGCTGAATTCCCATTCAACTGAATTCCTAGTTTCACATTACCTTCTCTACAATCTTGTCTGGTTTCCTCCAGAATGAGACTCTTTCTTTCATATGTCCAAATACCCAGCTCTCACTGCCTTACACTACTGATCAGATTGTGATGTCATGTTTGCATCTTCCCCTTCCTTAATAGACTGTGAACTGCAGCACTTGTGGGAAGGAATGATCTTCTGTATTTCCAGCACCTGACAAGGTGGCTGGCACACAGCAGGTTCTCAGTAGACGTTAACTGGATGCGAGGTACGTGTAGCACATAGAGATGGTGGCAGTAGAGGCAGGCAGGACGCTAGTCCCTAAGGCTGAGCACAAAAACCACCCTGGATCTGGACTAACTCTAAGTAGTACATGAAAAGCCCGTAATAATCTGTTCCGCACCCCAGGAATTATTCCTCTGTATACATACACCCATTTTGCTGTCTGAGATAGGAGCGGTGGTTTGTCTGACATCATCTCCACCCCTGCAGGGGAAAAAACAAAAACCAAAACCAAACCCCCTGCTATGGAATCAATTCCGTCCAGAAAACCAAGCTGGTTCCCATCAGGTTGATTCTGACTCATAGTGACCATATAGCACAGAGTAGAACTGCCCCCATACAGTTTCCAAGGAGTGACTGCTGATTCGAACTGCTGACCTTTTAGTTAGCAGCCATAGCACTCACTTAACCACTACATCACCAGGGTTTCCCTCTATAGAAAACAACTGATGTTATACTCATCCACTGACAAGTGTTCACTAACCATCTACTGTGTGCCAGGGCTCATTTCACTGGATTTTCACAACTTCCCTCAACATTATCCTTATTTTAAAATGAGAGAGCCTAGACTTTACACAAGGTCACACAGATAGAAATGGCTGAGTTGGGAATTCATTGGTCCTTGGACTCAGGAGAGTGACGGCAAGAACTACCCGGTGCTGCTCCTGTTAGGACTGAAACTTAGTGACCCGCACCTGAAGCTGCTTCGGCTCGGAACCGTAGCCTCCACCTCAACTTCATTTTTCGTCGCCTCTTCTTTTCGCTGTTGGAAGCCGGTGTGGATAGTCCGGGCCGGCGTCCAGGCTACGGCCCTGCAGGGAAGGAAGAACTTGGTGAGGTCCAGAGCTAATGGGCGCCGCAGCTAAGACGGCTCATGAGCAGGAGCGGAACCTCGGAGGTAGCACAGATTCGGAGAGGCAATCATTCTCACCCAGCGGTCGGTGGCTGAACCCTTGACCACAAGAACAGGGATCCTACTCTCCTTACAGGCTGCATGGCTGGATTTGACCCCGGCTAGTTCCCGTCCACGGAATCTGACGAAGCGGGCGCAGCACCAACACTACAAATGTTTGTGGGGGGGACACAGAAGGGAAAGTCAAGTCATTCTTCTTTGTAAAGGTCATTAAATGCATTTATTCAATTAAAATGATCTAAAGCTATTAATTGTTGGTCAAATTGGAACTTCTCCTTTTTCCTAATGTGCCCACTGTGACAAGATCTTCATATTTCCACTCTATTTTTTGAATGGTTTATTCTAACAGCACCGGCGCGCCCCTTCATCCCGCAGCCTTGTGGGAACCTGGGGTTGGCTGCGGACTCCGGGTGTCGCGGTGCATTATGGGCAGAGCAGAAAGATGGCGGCGCCCATAGCGCGAGGTTTGTTATGGGTTGCGCGGAGTTGGGGGCGATTGGAGGGGCTTTCGTCTGGCACATGGTGTATTCGTAGGCTGGCCCTCGCGGCCGCACCTTCGGAGAGTGGGTCCCCATGGCGCCTGTGGGGCGCGTTGTGCCTGCAGCGGCCACCGGTGATCTCGAAGCCGCTGACCCCGTTGCAAGAGGATATAGCGGCTCTGCTAAAGCAGGTAAGACTGAGGTGCGGATTGCGAGTTCGCAGTGACGCGAGGAAGCAGTAGTGTCAGGTCTGTTTTGATCTTGACCCCTGCACCGATTAGTCATTGTGACCTTTCAGGTGTCATATCATCACTCTGTTGTCTGCCGTCGAGTCGATTTAGACTTAGAGCTGCTCAGTGTGACAGGGATCCTAAGCTGTCACCTTTACAGGAGCAGATCGCTAGGTCTTTTCTTCCACCGAGCGGTTGATAGTTGCAACCAGGGACATGTTGATTAGCAACGAAGCCTAACCACGGAGCCACTAAGGCTCCCTAGACGTCACCATACTGTCAAGGGATAACTACCTTACTCAATTGGTGTGCATAGTAAGCGTTCAAGGAAAAGTAGTTTCTTTACTATTTTGGTTTTCTTGTCATTTTAGGCAACTCCTTAAAGATGCTCTCCTTCTCCTTGTTCATTCAACACCTTGGGAGTGCCGTTGTGAACAAGGCTGACTGAGTTCCCATCATAGTTTACAATCTAGAGGAGACAAAGTCTTTGTGATGTAGTGAGTGCAAGGGACAAGTGAGAAAATGTGGGCAAAAACTGTGTGTAGTGGCTGTGAGAGTCTTAAGTCACCGCAGGTGGTGACTGAAGAGTGTTACATTTCCTTACGGTCTGAAATGCTCTTATCTTCGGCTAATGAGAGCTATAAACTTGTGTTTTTACCCAGTTTGTTCACTTACTGTCAGATATTCATTGCTGACCTACCGTGTATCAGATACTGTGTCACTATGTTAAGGATGTAGTGGTTAGTAAGGCAGGCATACCTCTGGTCCACAGAGTTCTCAGCCTCCTTGAAAGGACATCCAGTAACTAAGTAATCACATGACAGTTGGCACTGATACATGCTGTACAGTTAAGTACAGGTAAGGTTAAGAGTGTTTAACAGGGAGGTTTTATTTTGATTTTATGTTAGTGTGAGTATAGCATGGTAGCAATGGATGTTGTCATCAAGATCAACATCAGTTCAACGCTGATTCCTATAAGGCAGAAGTCAAATATACCTCTTCTCTCCAACCTTTTTATCAGTTCTGACGCTAGCCATTCCCAACTCCCCACCCACCGTGGCACGCTCTACTTCTCTGCTGGGTATGAGAATTTGTTCAGTGGTAACAGAGAACTCACAGACCATACTCACAGTTGCCAAGCCAAGTTACAGAGTTCATTAGGATAGTAACAGGTTACAGTTTGGAACCAGAATCAGCAGGCTGCAACCTGGAATCGGGATCAGGAAGAAAGGATCAGGATCCTTTCTTCAGTATAGGACAGCTCTCAGCTGCTCTCAGCCCCTGAAGACAGGTCTCCCTCAGCCCAGTAATTGTCTGAAGGCACCCCAGCCTCCCAGTAACCCTCAGGCCAAAGGCCTCCTGCCCTAAAGCACTCAGCTCTTTTGCTCACTGGGTCAGCATGCCCACTATAGTCACCTCTGCTGTATCACCTTGCTGTGTGAGCCAGGAACCTCACCATGCCATCTCCTGCCTATCTCCTGGTTCTGTTGCCACGATTTCTCTGCCACACTTTCTGCCACTTACTGTCTTACATTGTCTCCAGTGTTAATAACTCTCTCTGTCTCTGGGGTCTGGGAGGTTCTGAGCCCAGGGACTCAGAGTTTAAAGGATGCACTCTGCTCCTGGCTCTTCTTCTTGGTGGTAATGAGGCCCCACCTCTGCTTCTGCGATTGGGTCCCTTTAAGCCTAGCAGAATGGCAAAACTGACCAATCCCACCGTTAGGGTTCCATACACCTTATTTGCATGGTTCCACTCCTAAGCATTCCATGCACCTTATTTGCATTATTAGCAGCTTGTCCAGTGCCCTTGGTGGGCCATATATATCTTACTTGTGTCGTTCTTCTCAATCACTGTGTAGGTCATAAGACCATGCATGACTAGAATGTCCATATTAATTCTCTACACCTGGGGTAACTATGAAGGAGCATCTTGATATTGAAATGTGATTTAATGATACTTAAATTAGAGTCTGAAGAATGAATAACAATCTCTGAGGAGAAAAGGGTGAGGAAAAGGATTCTAGGCAGAAGAAACAGCATCCGTAAATTCCATGAGGCAGGAAAGTTCTCTGTGGACTCACCAAAGACTGACATGGCTGGAGCATGGAAAGTGGACAGGCATTATCTGCCCCAGGCCTCTGTTTTCTGTAGCAGTCTTGACTCTGTATCATATTCTGATGTTTTGACAAGTGTCACTCAAGCCCAAAGTGCAGGCGGAGTTTTTTTCTCTTTTCTCTGTTGGTGGTATTTTGATTATATGTCTGGTTGTGTTGTTGGGTGCTGTTGAATTGATTCTGACTCACGGGGACCCTGCGTACAACAGAACAGGACGCTGCTTGGTCCTGCACCACCCTCGTAATCGCTTTTATGTTTTGAACTGATTGTTGCAGCCACTGTGTCACTCCATCTTGCTGAGGGTCTTCCTCTTCTGTGTTGATTCTCTGCTTTCCCAAATATGATCCTTATCCAGCAACCATTCCATCCTGATGACATGTCCAGAGTACGTGAGACAAAGTCTTGTCGTCCTTGCTTGTGAAGGTCATTCTGGCCATACATCTTCCAAGACAGATTTGTTCTTCTGGCATTCCACGGTATATTCAGTATTTCTCATCAACCCCATAGATCAGAGGTATCCATTCTTGGTGAAATTGTGAGCTGTCAAGTGTGCCGGAGCTCCGCTGCATTCATTCTGTTGTTGCCTCTTTGATCTCTCTAGATCGAGGTGGAGAGAAGCCTTTATTCAGACCATGAGCTTCGTGCTTTAGATGAAGCCCGGAGACTGGCAAGGAAGAAAGCCGACCTCGGTGATGAGGAGGATGACAAAGAGATATTGCTGGTGCAGGATTTGGAAGAGATGTGGGAACAGGCTTTCCTACAGTTCAAACCCGGAGCTCGCATAACAGGTTTGTGGTCCTACCCTGCTAGCAAGAGGAAAGAGGGAGAAAGGTGTCCTGGTTTCCAAATAAAGAACAACATTGGAGCACTGGCTTTGTGTTTTAAGTAATAAATAGATTCAAATAACCAAATTTCTTTCAAGTAGGAGAAAAATAACTTCTTTTCCCTGTTCCTCACTTCTTTCCTAATATAATTTTTTAAAAAGGTAAAGCTGTTAGAATAGTGTTCGCTGTCTCTGTTAAACTTTGTAGATGCTATCTGAATTTAACTCCAGTTTGGGATGGAGAGTGGGGAAACTAAGCTTTTTTCCACTGTGTCCTGTGTTTTGGAGCCCTGGTAGTGCAGTGGTTAAGGGCAAAACTGCCAACAGAAGACTGATAGTTCAAATCCACCAGCCACTCATTCGAAGCCCTGTGGGGCAATTCTCCTCTGTCCTATAAGATCACTGTGAGTTGGAATCTGCTCAACAGCAGCAAGTTTGGTTTGAGTTATCTTATGTTTTGTCTGAAAGCCTTCAGATAAAATGGGCCTTTGGATGAAATAGGGGGTTGAGTTCGTTTGTCCCTATTTCACAGACAGAGCTTGAGGAACTAAGAAAGTGAGAAATACTTAAGTTAGTGTTAGAGCTAATGAAGTGGTAGTATTTGACTGAGTATGGACATTGCTTCTTTTCTGAAGTCAAAAAAAACTCAAACTCCATGTTGTCAACCTGATTCAGACTCATAGCGACCCTATAGATCAGAGTAGAACTGTCCCATAGAGTTTTCAAAGAGCACCTCGTGGATTTGAACCGCCTGCCTTTTGGTTGCCAGCCATAGCACTTAACCACTATACCATCAGGGTTTCCTCCAAAGGTTAAATTACTTTTTATGTTTTGCTCTTCAAAGAGACATTTAGCTTTTGATTTCTTTTAGTGTCCTCACCATTGTGAGGTGAACCATTGAAAAGGGTTAGGGAGATGGCCAGGGTTGTGATTTGATTATAAGTTCTTTGAGGGCAGAGACTGTGACTCTGTCTTAAAGGGAGACTATACAGCTCTTAAGTTTCTGGCAGACCACAGTTTCCTTGTCTCCTCTGATCCCCTGCCCTTCACAGAAGCTGATGAGAAGAATGACCGGACTTCACTGCACCGGAAGCTAGATAGCAGCCTCATCCTGTTGGTCAGAGAGAAGCTTGGAGAGCAGGACTTTTGGATGCTGCCTCAGGCAGAGTGGCAGCCTGGGGAGACCCTCCGCGCAACAGCTGAGCGAACCCTGGCCACGCTGTCCGGTGAGTTCCCTGTCTGTCACTGAACTCTGCTGGGCCCACTTCAGATTCAGAGGAATCACAGGCTGACAGCCAGAATGGGTTTAAGGGTGGAGTCAGAAGGCTAATGGAAATTTTGATGTTTTTAAAATTCCATCTGCAAAAATCAGAGTGAGGATTTTCCCTAAGGTTGAGTTGGAGTCTTTGTCCCACCAAATTTTTTGTATATAGTACGTTCAGAATTGGATGTTTCTACCTTCTGTCAGTCAGCTCCTCTTGTCTCTACAACCTTGCTTATTGACACTGCTGCTTACATGTTCTCCTGGCTACAGACCTCAGATTTATCCTTGAACTCATTTTGATGCCTACTGGCCTTTGAATCTAAATGCTCCCTTGTTTTAACTATGGGGAAGCAGCTCAAATCTGCCGGAAACTCCTTGGAAACTCTGGGGAAGTTCTATTCAGTCTTGTAGGGTCTCTATGAATCAGAATTGGCTGGACGGCAGTGAGTTTAGTTTTTTGGTTTAGCTCTTGGCCCCTTCACTTCTTGGTGGTTATTCTCTGCTGTTGAATCAGCCCCAGCTCATGACAACCCCATGCCGAGTAAGATGAAATGCTGCCTGGTCCCCTGCCATCCCTACACTTGGTTGGGATTGGACTGTTGTGATCCACAGAGTTTTCTTTGGCTGATTTTTGGAAGGAGATTATCAGGTCTTTTTTTCCTAGTCCATGTTAGTCTGAGTCTGTTAGCATCATAGCAAACTGCAGACCTCCGCTGATGGACAGAGGATGGCTTTGCAGGAGGTGTATTGTCTGGGAATCAAGCCTGAGTCTTCTAAATGGAAGGTGAGGGTCCTGCCACTTAAACCGCCAGTCACATCTCACTAGCTCAGGGTTTGCCAACCTTAGCAGCACTGAAATTTGGGGCAAAATAAGTCTCTTCTGTGGGGGCCTGTCCTGTGCATTGCAGGGTGTTTTGCAGCAGTTGCTTGGTGAATATTTGCTGAGGCCAGATGGATTCTGAGCCTTAGGTGCACAGCCACCTTACTGGTCCTGCCACCAGCTTCGGTCTCTGCTCATGGGGCCTGTGTGGTGTGGAGGAGCACAGTGACACAGACAGAAGACATGCGTCTTTGCTGCTCTGCCAGTTTCTTCAGCCGTCACGGAGGGGATGCCAGCTGTGTTTCGTGACAGGATCGTTGTGGTCAGGTGTTCATGTCATATCAAACATTCATGACTGATGCTGGCTCAGTTTCACCCCTTGTGTGCCTTACGGGACCCTTCCATCTCTTATGTACCATATGGGATGACTCCACTTCTGCCCTATGCTTTCCTTCTTCATATATCACTGTTGTAATAAATCAGTGTAAAAGGAAATGTATAAAATAGATCATAAGATTTATTTATACTCAATAAATGCATGTAAGAATGTATTGATTTATTAGCTGATTACCAGTACCAGTTGCTGTTGAGTTGACTGATTCGTGGAGAGTCCTGTGTGTCAGAGGAGAAGTGTGCACTGTAGTGTTTCTAATGGCTGGTTTTTCAGAAGTTGATCACCAGGCCTTTCTTCCAAAGAGCCTCTTGATGGATTTGAACTGCTGACCTTCTAGTTAGCAGATGGATATACTAACTGTTTGTGCCATTAACTTATAAACAGCAGGTAATATCTTCTTGCTGTGAAAGAGAAAGCTCCAGCAATATGAAGTGTTTTAACAAAAGGGAAAGTACATTATTTCCTACCCCCACCATCAAACTTCCCAAGAACTTTCACAGGATGGAATTTTTAGAAGGAGAATTAACGAGTTTCAGAGGTTTGCACGTTAAAGTTTTTGTTAGGTATTGTCCAGTTGTCCTCCAGAATAGCTGTCACAGTTTGCAGTTTCAGGACTATTGTGTGGGAGTGCCTGATTGCGCAGGCTTTGCCATCAAAACGCTGTGTGTTGGAATAGCATATTCCTGATAGCTAGTGACGTTGACTACCATCTTACATGCCCACATTATCCTGATTGCTAGTGAGATCGCCCACCTTACGCATTTTATTGGCTGTTTGTATTCCGTGAACTGCCTAGTCGGAGCCTTGCTCCAGTCTCTAGTGGCCTCTTTTGCATTTTCTCCCCTAGATTTGATTTATCTTGTTGTTGAGAGTATACATGGTGGAGCATGCACCAATTTGGGAGTTTCTGTGTGTACTGTTTAGTGACATTGGTTAAATCTTTGTGTTGTGCAGCCATTTTTATCCTTTTTTTCTGAGTTATTCCTTATTAACATAAATTCACTGCCCCCTAAGGTTCCTGTTTAATCTTTCAAGTTACTATAGTCAGTTGGATCTCATGTAGATAGTTCTTAAGAGAGGATGATACTCAATGCAACCTTTTTTATTAGTTAAACTAAATTATTGCTTGGTTTTAAGATGACTTTAGGGGATATTTTTGGTTTAAGGTTTAAAGATTATCTGAAACCACTAGTTTCAGGGATTCATCCACCTTCCATGGCTCCAGAAAGTTTAGAGTCTGTGAGAATTTCAAATCTATTTTGTATTTCTCCCGTTTTGATCAGTATTCTTTTATGGAATTTTTGATCAAAATGTTCAGTAATGGTAGCCAAGCACCATCTAGCTGTGGTCTCAGTCAAAAGAGATAGCTGTTTCTGGAGACAGTTAGCTACATGTCTTCATTATCTAGTGCCACTCCAACAGAAATACCACAAGTGGATGGTTTTAACAAACCAAAATTGATTCCCTCACAGTTCAGGAGGCTAGAAGTCTGAATTCAGGGCACTAGCTCCTGGGGAATGGTTTCTTTCTGTGTTGGCATTTATGGAAGGTCCTTGTCGTCAATCTTCCCTGGTCTGGGAGCTTTTATGTGCAGGGACCCGCGTCCAAGTGATGCACTCTGCTCCTAGCTCTTCTTGCTTGGTGGCAGTGTAGTCCCTCTCCTGTCTGTTCATGTCTCTCTTTTTTATCTCAAAAGAGATCGATTCAAGGTACAACCTAATCCTATAGATTGTGTCCTGCCTCATTAACATAAAACCAAAGTAAACACATTGCCACTGAGTAGATTCCTACTACTAATAACCCTATGAGTCAGAGTAGAACTGCCCTCATAGGGTTTCCAAGAAGCAGCTGGTGGTTTCTAACTGCTGACCTTTTAGTTGACAGCTGAACTCCAAGCTACTGTGCCATCAGAGCTCCCCTAATTAATGTAACTGCGTCTAATCCTGCCTCATTAGTAACATAGAGGTTAGGCATTGGAAAACATAGTATAATTGCATCAGATCACAGAATAGAAGGCTACCATGCAATACTGGGAATCATAGCCTAGCTAAATTGACACACAGTTTGTGGGGACACAATTCAGTTCATCACACCACACATTCCATATCTTCCTCCTATTCCTGACTCCTATTTCTTCTTCCTGTGTTACTCTAAGCTGGTCAAGAGCAGTGGTTGTGCTTTAGATGGCCTTTTTTGAGCTTGTAAGGCCCTAGGCACTACACAGTGAACTAGGAGGTAGAACAGAAGCCCTAAACAGGTTATTAGGCCACTTAAAAGGGTTGTCCTGTGAAAACCATGACCCTAAAACTCCAAACCAAGAAACCAAATCCTGTGAGGTGTTTGGTTGTGCGTAAGTGGTTATCAGTAGCTCACTCATTTCTGTTGTTGGTGATATTACTGTAAATATACCTATCACACAACTTTAGCCAGTTCAGTTATTTACAGGTGTATAGCTTATTGAAAGCAATTACAGTAATTGGCTGTGCAACTGTACCCTTAGTTGATGTGATTGTTCCATCACCATTAACCCCCTCTTCCCTTTCCCTGCCACCCGGGTGACCTCTCATAAACTTGGGTCTTTGTACGTTGCCTTTTCTTACTTTTTTTATATAAGTGAGGTCATACAGTATTTCTTCTTTTGTGTTTAACTTATCTCACTCAGCTCTATTCATATTGTAGCATGTATCAAGACTTCACCTACTGGCTGAGTAGTATTCTAGTGTCTGCAAGTATCACGTTTTGTTTATCTGCTCACCTGTTGGTAGGCATTTAGGTTGTTTCTATGTTTTGGCTGTTGTGAATAGTGCTGCATTGAACGTTGATATACGAGGCTTTTTTTGATCTTCTGCATCAGGTCTTTTGGTTTTTTTCTTTTTGATTTGAGGGAGCTCTCCATTTTTTAATCCATATTTTTTTCCAGATTAGGAAAAAGTAATATGTGTTCCTTGACTTAAACTTGGAGAATTCAGAAAAATAGAAAGAAACATGCCATTTAATTCTGCCATCTAACATGTCCACTGCTAACATTTTGTATTCTAGGTGAGCTGATACTGTTTTTCTGATGCTCATAGTGGTGTTTTTTTAATATTGAATAAACAATTCACATATGTGGTAAAAATGTATCAAACATATCTAACAAATGTAGCCTAGAATAAGAAGTAATTCTGCCTCTTCAGAGCAACCACTACTCATGGTCTGTGTTCTGTGTATATCCCTTCAGAAATTTTCTATGCAAATACAATTTTATCTGTTTCTTTTTTCTCACAGAAATGAGAGTATGTATACACACTATTATGTACCTTGCAAGGAGCCCTGGTGGTATAGCAATTAAGCCCTCAGCTGCTAACCAAAAGGTTGATAGCTCAAAACCCACCCAGCAGCTGCACAGGAAAAAATACCTGGTTACCTGCTCTTGTAAAGACTACAGCCTAGTAAACAGCACAAATGGGCAGTTCTACTCTGTTTACATAGCGTGGGGTCACTATAAGTCAGAACCGATGGCACCTGACATCAGCAACAACAACATGTGTCTTGCTTTTTTCTCCTAGATGCAGCTTTAAAAGATGTTTCCACACAGCACAAAAAGACCTGTCTTATACTTTTTAATACCAGCATGGTATTCCTAACATAGCAAACATAATTTGTTTAGTCTGCTACGGTGAATGTCCTTGTATGCTCATCTTTGCTCACGTGGGCAGGTAGGCATATGTGGGAGGATGAAGTTCTAGAAGTGGAGTTGCTAGGTCGAAGGGCATGCACAATTCAAACTGAGAGTTCTAGCCAAGTAGTAACACTTAAACTAGTTTACACCTCTGCAGGGTAGGCAAGGGACCCATTTTTCTCTTGTTCTTCAGGAGCGGTATACAGCTGAAACATTGTTGAGTTTTTATTTTAAACTTTTTGAACTTCATTAATCTGACAGATGAAAAATGACATGTTTTGTTTTAATTTGTACTGGTCATTAATAAGATTGAGCACCTTTTAATGTGTTTATAGCTATTGACATTTATTTTCATGTGAATTTCCTGTTTGTATGCTTGATTCATTTTTGCTTTGGATTTTTTTCTCCTTACCTTCTAAGTGGATAACATCTGAACATCTTAAATACTTTTAGATATTATTCCTTTGTTGAATGTGCAGAGGGTATTTTTTTCCTAGTTGTTACTTTGTTTTTGATACTTTTTGGCTTCACGTTCCTTTGCAGAAAGATGTAACTTTTATGTAAAAAATACAAGTTTTTATTATGGGGTTTTAAATTTTGTATCCTAATTTTAAAAAACAAGGTATTGCCATCTGGTTGATTCCAACCCATACTGACTGTAAAGGACAGAGTAGAACTGCCTGCCTTGTAGGGTGTCTAAGGAGCACCTGGTGGATTTGAACTGCTGAACTTTTGGTTAGCAGCCATAGCTCTTAGCCATTACATCTTCAGGGCTTCCTGTATCTTAATTAGATAGACTATTCCACATTTTCTTCTTTGAAGAAAAGTTTTTAAATGAAAAATTTAAAAATACAGAAAATCTAGAAGATATTAAATACCCATGAACTCACCATCCAGGAATAACCAATCTTAGAAATTTAGCTTTATCTTACTAAGACTTTTGATCCATGTGTCTCACTTTTGGCTTAAGAATGAGATGTGGATCCAGTTTATTTTTCCCTTCTAGCTAGCCAGTTCTCCAAATGTCATGTAGTAACTATTCCATCCTTTTCCCATTTCTTTGAAATGCTAGATTGGGATTATGAACCCTGATACAGATTGCAGGTATTATGTCCCAACCTGTAGATATTTACCTTACAGCAATTTTATGTAGTCAAATCTGGGGTTCTTTTTATGCTTTCTATGTGGCATCCCTGTTAAGAGGTTGTCCTAGTCTTTCAACAGAAGATGGTGACAGGGCTGAGTCTAGAACCTGGGTATTCAGACTTCCAGACTTGTGTTATTTAAACTGAGTTCTTGATGGCCGGTCTAAAAGCAGTAGCTTGAAACTTGGGAAAGAGCCCAGTAAATCTGAACTCCACGGGCCAGGAAACATTTCGATTGAAAGGGGAGGAGGCTGTAGTCGTCACTCAGAAATGCTTTTATCTCAGGGGGCATGAAATGACTCTTGCAGAGAACCTCTAGGATTTTGGGAGCCAGAGTGAACTTGTGTTTTTTGTCCCCTTCAGAAAACAACATTGAAGCCAAGTTTCTAGGAAATGCACCCTGTGGCTACTACAAGTTCAAGTTTCCCCGGGCAATGCAGACAGAAACTAACCTCGGGGTCAAAATATTCTTCTTCAAAGCACTGCTACAGACTGGAGACTTTTCGCAGCCCAGGAAGAAGGGGCAGCATGTGTGGGTCAGTAAGGACGAGTTGGGTGACTATTTGATGCCCAAATACCTGGCCCAGGTGAAGAAATTTGTCCTGGACCTCTGATGGACTAAGTTGCATGTGGATGATCTCTGACACGTCTGGGATTGGGCCTCAAGGACATGTGTGGCTGCCCCATCTTTGCAGGATGTGTTAGACAGGGAACTAAAGTTTCAGAAATAAATGGGTTTATCAGTGTGTGGGTCTCAGTTCATTTATCTTGAAGACAGCTGGCTTCTGTTGGTGAAGAGTCATTTCCTAGGGTGACTGTTTTTTCCCAAGCTGAAAACTGAGTACAGCTGATTGTTTGTATCTGTGAGTTCTGCCTCTGCTGATGTAGCCAATCATGGATTGAAAATACTTTGGGGAACAAAAGTTCCAAAAAATCAAAACAAATTTGCCACGTAACTAGCAGTGCACTGAATCCACACAGACTAAATGATGTGTAGGCTTACTGTGCTGTAGCCTTCTGACGTGTCCCAGATCTGCAATCTCCCCAGCACTCCTCCAGGGAGCACTGGTCACCTTTCATCCTGCCGTTATTCCCTAAGCAATACAGTGTAGCACTTATTTATATGGCATTTGTGTTGTATTAGGTATCATAAGTAATCTAGAGATGATTTTAAGTATACAGAGGATGTGTGGAGGTTATATGTAAATACTATGCCATTTAACATAAGGAACTTGAACATCCCTGAATTGAGATATCCATGGGGGTCCTGGAACCAATCCCCTGGTATTCTATTACTTAACTGTGAATCAACTGGTTTCACTGAGCCCAGGGAAGAATAGAAGGAAATGAACTGACCTTCTAAAAGCCTTGGGTTCTGTACATTTAGACACATGAGAAAAACTAATTTGATAGTTTTTTTTAGCCATTTTCTATTTTGTTTTTCCTTCCCTTTGCATAAAACTCCTTGCTGTTCAGTCAGTTCACACTGATAGTGACCCTAGAAGACAGAGTAGAATTGCCCCCTAGGATTTCCAAAGCTGTCATTGTTACCGAGGCTGACTGTCACATCTTTCTCCTGCAGAGTGGCTGGTGAGTTAGAACCGCTGACCTTTCACTTAGCAGCCAAATGCTTAATCACTGCACCAGCAGGGCTCCTCTGGTTTGTCAGTCATGTGTCACAAGCAAGGTGGGTTTGTCCTCGCTGTCCTACAAATAGGGGAATCATGACTGAGTCGTGCCTTGGCTGTAAGTCCCCAGTGGTGCTAGAGAAGAACTCTGCTCTTGTGTGTCAGCTGGGGCTCCTGGTCATATGATGTGTTGTTGGGTCATCAGTGGCCCCCAGTGCCTGGCACATGGAAGACACTCACTACACATTTCCCAAAAGAGATGGAGGGTCTCAGGCATGCCTCTGTCTGCACAGAGCAGGGGTGCCATAGCAGACTGCAGTCCTGACCTGCACCAAGTGTCACCTGGTGTCCTCTGAGACAGCATCTTGCCCTAAACAGACTGGGCTAAGTGACCTAAGCTTCCAAAATGAGATTTCTGTCTTTGATTCGGAGCCTCATTCTTACGCAGGGTCAGGGGCAATACTCATCTGTCACCAAAGTTAGAAGGGTGCCTAGCCCTGTTCTTCCTCCCCTTCCCTTTACTTTCTGCAGGTGCTGTCTGGACTTGCTACTGAGATGAGGTGGCCCCGAGGTGAGGCTTGCTGATTATGTGGACTGTAGTGGTTTCTATAGAACATAGCCTGGGCTATGGGGAGCGTAAGGGCAGCGTAAGGACCAGGAGTGCTGTGTCTGGGTTTCGGAGTGAGATGTGTGTGCGAGCCATACTGCTGATTCTCAAGGCCCCGGGCATCCCTCAGCACAAAGGACGGAGTCACTAGGGTGAGATGTGACTATTTTCTTGAGCATTCGTGAGCTAGTCTGTTTTGTTACACTGTTGTCTTTAGTGGGAAATAGCATGTGTATATTTGGTAAATGCTCATGGGTGATATTCCCCAACTCATTACTGTTTTGAAATGATCGGTGACAAGACTGAATGCCTTGATAAAAAAGCTGAAAATTTTGTAGAAGTACTTTCCTTTATTGCAAGCAGTGGCTGGTTAAGTAGCTTCAGGAATTGTACTAGCTCTTGTCGTCAATTAGGCTGCCTGGTGGATCCGTGAAGGGCAATGGAAAAGCTAGGAAGACACTCTCCCTTGTTTGAAAAATAGAAGAAAGGGTTCCACCCTAGATCAGTTCTGATGGAACTTACTTGTGAGGACCTGCATCTTGGGGACAGCCTGAGCCCCAGGGTGTAAGGCTGCCCTGGACCAGCACATGTGCCAGTGGAGACGCCTGCATTCGTGACACATGAGGCGTGTTTCTGTTTAGTTAAAGCTCTGGTTACAGTACTCCATAAGTTTTGAGTGGTCCGCCCCTACCTCTGTTCCCACAAACCCTGTTATTTTGGGAGTTATATTTTAGAGAACACAAGTTTTCACAGCATTATTGTAGAAATGGCTATATTTGCTGAGTGCCAGCCTAAATCTTAAACTGGCTGCCAGAGATGACCCAGAAAATGTTACTAGTGTATCTCTTGGGGGAAGAGAGCTGGAAACCAAAATAAGAGAGGTGACGTCCTCTGTTTGGGGAGTGGAAGTCTTCCAGGGTGAGACGAGGGGAGGGTAGCACGTGCGGTGTAAGGACTAGGAGTTGCAGTTTGAGGTGTATTTGTGCACCTTAGGAAATACCACTGTGTGTGAGTGTGTGTAACATTTGCCCACCTTACTAAAAGGATTCTCCATGGATTTCGCCCCCCATCTGGTCATTACCTTCCCAAGTGATTTCCAGCCAATTACTCCTGGCTTCACTTGTGTTGCACCTACAGGGAAAATACAGCTCTTGTCAACTTCTTTGCCTGGCAGCTTACTCAAGGGTCCTCTCCTATGTGACCATTTCTATACATTATGCCTGCTTCTGCATCTAGAACTTTCTAGGCTAGCGAATTGTTATTCTGGCTCCTGTAGCCAATTGAACTCCTGTATCCTACTGCAGAGTCTGCATTATGGCCACACATGGCTAGTATTAAGTCAATCAGCTTCTTTTCTCTTGAGCACTGAACTTGGAACTGGAGAACCTGGGTTTGAATTTATGACACTTAGAGAAGCTACTGCTGCTGTCACCCCTAGCAAGAGTGGAGTGATTCCTCTGCCAGGAACTGTGGCGAGGGTCTCACCTATAACCTATGTTTTAATTTAAGCCATCAGGGCTGGCATCACTATCCATATTTTATAGATGAGAAAACAAGCTTAAGGAGGTTAGCTAAACTGCTTAGAGTTACTTGCTACTACGTGGCAGGGTCAAAACTTGAACTCAGATCTGTGCATAAAGCTGTGCATAACCATTTCGTAACTTCACCTTTCTTATCTGTAAAATGAAGATACTGCTTCTCAGGTAATGTGATAATTTACGTGAAAGTGCTTAGCACTGTGCATGGCTTATTATAAATGTTCAGTCAATGCATCCCTCCTTTCAACATATTATGAGTCAGAATCTACTCTATGGCAGTGGTTTGTTTTTGATTTTCCAATGTATTTAAGCTCCTAAATTCTGTTCCTCCATTCAGCCGTATCATCTTTGGTTTTTACAATTCTTATTCTTACCTGTTCCAGATATACATTGTGACAACTCAGCATTTCTGACCTATTCAGAAATGGACCTGGGTAATTTGGACACTAATAGATTCCATCCTCCCGACTTGAAATGCAGGAGGTGGAGGCCGGTGGGCTGGAGAAGTAGGGAGGGGGCGGTGTGGGGTGGCAGGTCAGTCCCGTAATGCATCCAACTGGTTGGGTTGTGTTTGCCCAATTATACCCAGGGCCTGGAAATCCAGAGCTACTGTTTGGCACGGGATTATGGGGCACTGCAAATAAAATGGACTTGCTGACCTGTTCTATTACCCCAGCAGGGGAAAGGGGGAATGTAGCTGAAAGGTCAGCAAAGCAATTATTAAGAGCTCACAGATCACTAAGCTGCAAGAACACACAGCGAGATAAAGCCCGTTAGCCTGAAATCTCAGGGCAGCCAAGACCCCCACTCTGCTTTGCTTTATTTCCTATAAGCCCGTGGAGCCTGGATTATAGCCAGTCACTTCAGACTGTCAGTCACCTCTCACCTGCCTTGGCATTTCAGTGCTTAATACCCCAGAGGAGTATGAGAGGAAAGTGCCCATCTCTGCCTGCAGGAGCTGATGGAAAGACTTAGGGGATAGGCCCAGACACCCATAGGTATCACTGTAGCAGAGAGACTCCTGGGAGTCGGGGGTAGGGAAGGCTGGGAGGGCATTGTTACCAACCAGCAGAGAGAACAGGTGCATGTGCACACACACACATACACAACACACACTTACCCTATCCTAACCCATTGCTGTTGAGTCGATTCCAGCACATAGTGACCCTATGGGACAGAGTAGAACCGTCCTACAGGGTTTCCAAAGCTGTGATCATCTTGGAAGCAGACTGCCTCATCTTTCTCCCATGGAGTGGCTGGTGGTTTTGAACTGCAGACTCAGGTTAGTAGCTGAGTGCCTAACTACTGCACCACCAGGGCTCCTGATGTATCCTATCCTAAGCCATCCTCAGGTGGCCCTGAGGAGCCAGCAATGTGTTTTGTTCAAAGTGGGTCTGGGGGTATAGGTATACCATCAATCACTGGAATATCTAATCCCCAGACCCCAAGTAGGTGCCAAATGGCTCAAGACAGGTCTGAGATGGGTATGAGGGACGTTCAGGTTCTCTTTGACCCTCCCAAATCAAAACTGAACTCTTTACCATTGAGTTGATTCCTGCTCATGGTGATCCCATGTGGTAGGGAGTAGAAGTCTTCCACAGAGTTTTCTAGGCTGAAATCTTTACAGAGGCAAATGACCAGGGCTTTGTTCTACAGGGCCACTGGGTAGGCACAAATCACCTTCTGGTTAGCAGCTGATCACAAAATGGTTCTGATACAGAGAACCCCTTAGACAGGACTGGTAGACAAAGCAGAGGATGTGCGGGGACCATGGGGTTTGGAACGACATCTCCGTTTCAGGTGGGTGAGGCGGAGAAGAGGAGAAAGGACACCCCACCCCTGACTGGGAAGCCATGTCGGTGGCAGAGGGACAAGATGAGGCTTCCTGACAGCTGTGTGAGCTCATATGCAGTGTACCACCAGGTGGCAGGATTTGCCTGAAAACCATTTTGCTGTGGCTGTAGACAGGCTGTCTCTGGCAACCTTCTCCCTTGCCTATCCTGCAACCTTCTGAGAGGCATTTTGCTTCCGGCTGAGCAGAGTCTCCAGCACGAGCCCTTTAGAGTTAAGAAGCAGCTTGAAACTGACATGCCACTGGCCAGGACAGACATAGAGCATTTGTGACCATCTCTCTGGGCAGACAGCTCCAGGAAGTGCCCCAGATATCTGCCATCACGTGGGGTTGGGGGAACCAGAGGGACTCCTGCGTACTGCGACGTCCTTCGTGTGGCCTGTGTTAGGCCTGCCTGTCCACGTACTCTGCCCCACGTAACGCTTACGTCAGGCCTGCCTGCCTCATCTGTTTTAGTCTGTGAGTTCTGCTGACACCTGCCGACCGTGAGTGACCCTGATGATATTTGAAATACCAGTGGTATACTTCTGGTCTCCTAGCAACACCCAAGCCGTGACAATAGAACGAATTGACAGATGGGTGCTGGCTGAAAAGGCCTGAACTGGGCAATCTGGGGGAAACCTGCAGAGGATTCAAAGTCACCTGGAGTATCCTGAGCTGCTCACAAAAGACAGACACTCAGGAAGGACCTCATGGGGTTGAGTTTCCCGTGTCGGGCTCACTCCAGGGCAGGTGCCCGCAGAGGCGAGGCATGGATGGCAGTGCCTGCTATTGGCAGTGCTGTGGGCCTCCCCTTTGAAAAGCCAGGTACCTAGGGTTTGGATTCACAAAAGCCCAAAGGTCACGCGCTGCGGTGGCGCAGTACTCACCGGGTTCCCGCCTGTGTAGTTCAGCGAGCACCCCCACCTGCCCCAGCTGAATCTCCAGCAAAGAAGCCAGTGTTTTCACCCAGCTGCCCAAAGGACGCTTGGCCTCAGAGGTAACAAATTAGCATTTCCTTATGGAGAGGGATTTGGATTTTGGATAAGTTCTCAAGTCAAGCTGGGCAATGGGAGTGATTAACCTATTAAGTTGGTTCATTCTAACCTCAGCCAATAAGAATATGTGATTATAATAACTGTGGATTTTTTTGTTTGGTGAAGAAACTGACTGTGAAAGCAGGTCTGAAAAGTTCACTGGGCTATGGTAACACCAGTAAAACAAGGATTTCACCTCTTAAGGAGACTGCCTTGAAGCACGTGTCACTCATTTGTATGTTTGCCACAAAAAAGCATGTGCTTTTTGTGGTCACACCTCTTACACACCCTTCTCTGAACACCATGGAGTCTCTCGGTAGTGCAAATGGTTAAGCCTCCACCACTAGCCAAAGGGTTGCTTGTTCAAACCCTCCCAGAGCTGCCTCAGAAGACAGGCCTGGCAATCTGCTTTTGAAATGTCACAGCTATGAAAACCCTGTAGATCGGTTCTACTCTGCACACACGGGGTTGCCACGAGCCGGAGTCAACTTGTCAGCAATTAACAACAAAAGCAAATGAATACTACATGTTTCCTCTTAGGCAGTTCGAATCCACCAGCTATTCTTTGGGAATCCTGTGGGGCAGTTCTGCTGTATCCTGTGGGGTCACTATGAGTTGCAATCTATTCAGTGGTAACAAGTTTGGTATGTGAGAATGAAAAGTTTTACACACATATCTGTCCCCAGCAAAGGCACACTGCCACGCTTTCTGCTATGTACGCAAAGAACACTACTGTAGACTTCCTTTCTCTTCTCCTCATCTCTTCTCACGAGTCTCACATACAGCCACACACACACACACACACACCCTTGAATGTGATGACACACAGTTTTGAACATTCATATCACACATATACAGCTTTGAATATTCACTTCACACATACATCTCCTTGAACATTCACAGCACACACACACACACACACCTCACCAAAGTGTCAACTGTTCCCATTACACATACCCTGAATGTTCACATCATACACAAACCCTGGGATGTTTGTGCATATCCCACACATCTACCTGAAATGTACACACGCTGGAGCAGTCACACCATAACATGCAGGCACATTCACACACATGCATGTCATTGAAACTGATGTCACCTTACACCTGCACATGCTCCAACATGCTAGTCACACACAGACTGTGGAATAATCACCTCACACACTGGCTGGGTCATCTGCCAGTTGCTCTCATACCCACTTCCTCCCCTTCCCCTGCTCTGCTCTGTAATACGTGGGGAGAGAGGGGACGAGAAGCTGACTTCTGCCAAAGCACATTTCCTGAGCTTTCTTGCCAACTGGATTCTGGCTAGGTTTGGCCAGTAAGAGGCACTGGCGAGAGGCTGGGAGGTGAGGAAGCCAGGTATCTCCCCTCTACACTGCATAGGTAGTATCTCAGGCATCTCCTTAGGGGACCCAGCCCTCGCAGCCTTCTTTACGATTTCAGCTCCTGAGAATGGCTTCTCGTAACACCTCCTCCTTTCTCTATCCCTCCAACCTTAGTGGTGGTCCTGGCTTCTCATCTTGCTAATCTCTGGGCTGCCTCATGTTTCAGCCTTTCCAAAGTCTTTGTAATCAGTTTCCCGAACAACCTGGCACAGACTCCTTTTTCCTAACTGGACTCGGAGTGATGCCCAGCCAACACCCACAGCTTAGAACAGTCCCATTTGACTTGGAATACTCTCGTCCCTTCCCTACAGGCTTTCCCTCCAGCCCTGGCTGGGTCTTTGTAGGATCACATCCTGGTAGAGTAGGTGTTTGGTATTCGTTGAATGAATGCGTACAGTGATGCTCTCTTCCATGTTCCAGGATCCTTCTGGGAAGGACCTGGTGGCAGCCCTGGATGGGGTATCCTTCAGTTCTCTTCAGATGGATTGTAAATGACAACAGCAACAGTGGCCAGCCTCGTGAAAGACCTGGTCATCTTGACCACAGCCCATGTGGACAGTGGAGGGGAAATTGGGTGAATGGTCTCCTGTAAACTTTCAAAGGCTGTCATGCATAACCAGACTATTGTCAACAGCCAGATGTAATTTTAGAAGCAAGGGAGCTATTACTACCTGAGATGAGCAGGAAAGAATAGGTACGCATATCTCTTTTAAGGGTCCCTGGTAACACAGTGGTGAAGTGCTCTGCTGCTAACTTAAAGGCTGATGGTTCAAATCCACCAGCCGCTTCAGGGGAGAAAGATGTGGTAGTTGGCTTCTGTCAAGATTAAACTCCAAACCAAAATCCACTGCTATTGAGTCAGGTCTGATGCACAGTGACCCCAGAGGTCAGAGTAGAACTGCCCCATAGAGTTTACAAGGACCGCCTGGTGGATTTGAACAGCTGACCCTTTGGTTAGCTGATGTAGCACTTAACCCACTATGTCACCATGGTTTCCTCCCTCAAGAGTAATGCCTTCAAAACCTATAGGGTCACTATGAGTTGGAATCAACTCAATGGCAACCAGTTTGCTTTGGCTTTTGTTGTCTGTCCTTCCCTAAAGATCTGGATACATTTGTGGTCTGAGCATCGGCCCCCCAGTCTGAATTCCTAGCTCTGAAACTGACTCGTGCAAGCCATTTTTGCCTCAGCATTGTTGCTCATAGAATCATGAGGATTATTGCTGTTGCTACCTGCTGTTGAGTTGACCCCCGACTCATGACAATCACATGCACAACGAGAACATCACTGCATCATTTTCATTGGCTGATTTTCAGCAGTGGAAGGCCACGCCTTTCTTCTTAGCCTGTTTCAGGCTGGGAGCCCCACTGAAACCTGCTGTATCACTGATCACTTTACCCTGCTTGCAAAATGCTTAAGGAACTGTTTGATCTTAAATTAGTTGTATGTCCCCATGTGGGCTTCAGTCTCCTCGTCAGCAACATAAAGGAGCTAGATTCACAATCCTTTTTTTAAAAAAAAATTATTATGATTAAGTGAAAGTATACAATCCTCTTTTTCTCGTGTTACATCAGGGATTCTATGTTGTAAATTCACAATCTTCACAGGGCCGTCTCAGTCCTGACATTTTATGGGTTGGTGATCAAGGATGGGTTCCAGGCAGGACATGTGGTGTGCACAGTGAGGTGCCACCCTCAAGTACAGACCTGGCCCAGGACACTCCAGATCAAAAGCTGTGCTGCTGGGTAATGCTGGGGACAGCTGAAAGCCCATGTCCCCCTTCCCCAGAGCCTCCCTAAAAGTGAGTGCTGCTGAGTGGCCATCTGCCAGCTATACAGTGAGACAAGGCATTGAAAAACCAAAACACCCACTGGTGTAGAGTTGATTCTGACTCACTGTGACCCTATTGGACAACTTGAACTGCCCCACAGAGTTTCCAAAGAGCACCTGGTGGATCTGAACCGCTGGCCTTTTGGTTAGCAGATGTAGCACTTAACCACTGTGCCACCAAGGCATTGGAGGCCACTGCAAATATGCAGCTCTATTGTCAGGCAGAAGGCACAGACCAAGTCCTCAAAGGATCATCACTGTTAGTTGGTGGGAAGTTGGCTCTGATTCATGGTGACCCCGTATAAAACAGAACAAGAAATTTTCCAGTCCTGTGCCATCTTCACGCTTCGTGGTACAAGTTTCCCCTGCTATCCAAAAGTAGACTGTTCCTAGGATATCTTTTGTAAGCTGAAATGGCATAAAGCAAAGAAGCAATTACCATTAATTTACATGAGAAAAATTTTTGAGTGTTCCCAGGCCCCAAAATAACCTACCAAATCACACCAAATAACACATAAAACCTAAAATACCACTAACATGTAGTAAATGCAGGAATGATATAATAAATAAATTGAGATAAAGCTCAAATGCTTGCAGACACAGTTCAGAGCTCTGGTGGCTTGATGCTGAGATGCTGAGTAGAGTTCCAGGGGAAGGTGCTTGGCCAGGGCAGAGATGTCTCCTAATGGGGACACAGGCCCTGAGGGCTGCCCCCTTCCCAGATTAGGGCTGCCACCCTCTAGGAGAACACCGTGACCAGCTCCAGTGTTTGAGAGTATCCAGTATCTCTGCTTTCTGGAAAGGACCAGAAGTCTCCCCTCCCCACAGCCTAGGGATGCTCTGGGCTAGGCATGGAGTGGGTAGACTGAGGCAAGAGCAAAGGCTATGAGGCCCCTGGGAGGTAACTAGGAAGGAGAGGCCAAATCAGTTGCTTCCCTCGCCATCACCAGAGCTTGGCACTGAGGCAGCAGAAAGAGGCTGACAAGCAGCAGACGGCACCTGCTGGAGGATGGGGGTGACTGGCCTTGGCTTGGGGTGCTTCAGTCTCCCTCTCCTACTGGAGGGAGCAGAGACTCCTTTCCCATTTTGGGAGGCCGGAGACTGTGGGGCAGGTTGGAGGGTAGGGGAGCCTGGAGGGGATGGTGAGGGACAAAAAGAAGCATGGGGAGGGGGAAGGGATGTGCTGGAGGGAAGAAGGGGGTCACCACCGCTGTGGGTGGGCGGGTTGGAGACCCAGAGGGCTATCCTTTTCCCTCCACCTTCAAGGAGCTGTGGGCCCTTAGGCCCATGGTTGGGGCAAGGCCACTCGCGCTGCTTCTTGGCGTTGGGATTCTTCTTTGTGGGCTCCTAACTGCCACACGCTCTCTGGAAACTCTATGGGGGCAGTTCCACTCTGTCTACAGGGTCACTATGAGTCAGAACCAACGGCAAGGAGTTTGGTTTAGTTTTTTTGATAACCTAACCCTGGAAACCCTGTGGTGTAGTGGTTAAGTGGTACATCTGCTGACAAGAACGTGGGCAGTATGAATCCACCAAGTGCTCCTTGGAAGCCCTGTAGGGCAGTTCTACTCTGTCCCATAAGGTCACCATGAGTTGGAATTGACTTGACGGCAGCAGGTTTGGTTTTTTTTAACTTAACCCTGGTGGTCTAATGGTTAAGTGCTACATCTGCTAAAGGTAGGCATTTCAAATCCACCAGGCTCTCCTTGGTAACTTGATGATGCAGTCTTCCTCTGTCTCGAGGCCTGCTATGACTTAGAATTGATTTGGTGGGGTTGTCACCAGGGTCTCCTTTAGCTGCTCAGCTACTCCAAAACCAAAGACCTTTTTTCCTAAGAGTGGAAATCCTCTTTGGATTTCTGTTGGTTAGTGGAAACAGGTGCTGATGTGGATCTTTCTTAAAAGCCAAGTAGTTAAAGTGAACTTTCAAAAAGGAGGAATGGCTGAATACTCGAGTCCATTGTTTCGCAGCCACTGCAACTTGAGTGCCTTCCAAGCTAGGGGGCTCTCCTTCCACTGCTACCATCCAATCGAATGCCACCAGTGTCCACTTGCCACAAAGGCTCCTTGTCTTTCCCTGAGTAAGGATACTCGAGGAAGACAGGCAGAGTTGATTGAAATTTGGACAAGTTTATTTCACTTAAGATAAGTGAAAGGAGTCAGCACTGGACTAAATGTCTCCAAAAGACTGACTCTTTTAGGATAGTAAAGTAGGGGATTCTCTGTGGGTAGCTATGGTAATTAGGTCACATATACTCATGAGGTCTCCTGCACATATCTTCTGTGAGATGGAGTTATTTTAGGCTTGTTGAGCGTGCTCAGTATTAGCCTTAAGTTCATTCAGCTCTTGGTTAGACTCTCCAGAGTGGGTCTCAGCTCGACTCTGCCCTCCAGGGGAGGGCAGGTAAAGACCACGTCCAGTTCAAACTGCACATACTTGGCAACTGGTTTTTTTAAAAGAACAACAACTTAGGAGGAAGGAAGGAACAGACAAAGAACTGTTACTAATAAATTCACCAGTGTATGCAAGAACAAAGAACGTGGGCATGAGGTCCAGGTTGCTGTCACCAACTGGTCTCTTGCCAGCGCTTTCTATCTCACTAGGGGCCTCAGCTTCCAGCACAGTATCGGACAATGTTTTGTTGTGATCTGTAGGGTTTTCATTTGAGTGACTTTCCAAAGCAAATTGCTGGGCCTTTCTTCCTAGTCTGTCATACTCTGGAAGTTCAACTGAAATCTGTCCACCAAAGTGACCCTACTGGTGTTTGAAATACCAGTGGCATAGCTTCCTGCATCATAGCAACACGCTGGCCACCATGGTCTGACAAACTGATAGACAGGTGGTTGCTTACCACATGAGGGAGCACGGATGAGATTAAGCAGAATCATGAAGAGGGTGTGGAGACTCAGCAGAGGTTACATTTGAAAGGGAAGACAGAGCCAGACCAAGGGTCATAACACCAACATCTAGGTACTTTCACATGTATTTGATTCCACATAACACATTCTTTCTTTGAGCAGATTATGCCAGATCATCCCAGTTTTCCAGGGTCCCACATTTATGTGATCCACATCAAGTTCCTGGGGAAAAGCAGGTTGCGTAAGTATTCCTAACTGACAAATGAGGAGAACCGAGAGCTGGAGTGGCATTTCTCTAATCACATGTCTGGTAAGTATCAGAGCTGGTGTTAAAAAGTAGGTCTTGTGAGCTGGTTTACCAGGCTTATCAAGAGCACCCATGGGCCCCGGAAGCAGTCGATGGGGAGGGGAGGCTGCTGCCTCAGGGTGGCTTTGTGCAACTCTATTTGGCTAGGAGAGTCCCTGGGTGGTGCAATGGTTAATGAGCTCAGCTGCTAACCGAGAGTTTGGAGGTTTAAGTTCACCCAGAGGAGCCGCAAACAAAGGCCTGATGATCTGCTTCTGCAAAATCAGCCCCTGGAAACCTCAGGAGCGCAGTTCTACTCTGACACACACGGGGTCACCATGAGGTGGGGCTGAGTTGATAGGAACTGGTTTACTGGGGAGTAGCTTCTGACGTGTGGCCCCAGACTCACAAATGACCATGGCAGAAGCAAGGTGGGCTCTTCAAGTTCTTCAGACTTTGTATAAGGATTGAAGAACTTGATCAACAGTGGAAGTTTTTGATAGGGAAAGGTTAGGTAATCACTGTCAGACTGGATACAGGGACCAATGTCTGCTTAGAGATCGTTCCCCTTCCTCTACCACCGGTTGTGGCAGCGTCAGCCCCTCCTCCTGGGAACCCTCTGTGTGCAGAGTAGAACTGCTCCATAGGGTATTCAGTGGCTGTCGTCTTTTGGAAGTAAATTGCCAGGCCCTCCCTCTGAGGCACCACTGGGTGCATTTGAACTGCTAACCTTTCAGATAGTAGCCCAGCCCTTAACGGTTTGTGCCACCTCACAGGAACCCCAAGGCAGGCTGTTTAAATAGCCTGGTCCCACCTTCTCTCTTTATGTTTGGGAATAGCAAGGTCCAGCAAGGGACAGTCCCTTGTCTTAAGACTCCATATAGCCTAAGACAAATGAGAGACATCCCTAGGGTCCTGACTTCCAGCCTGGAGCTTTGGCTCAGATCCCTTGTAGGGTCTGGCTGGCTCCAGAGTGAGATCTTGAGGGCCTCTCTGGATGCCTCTGTGAGCTTAGGGATCTCCCCTCCTGCCCACAAATTCCAGTCTCCTGAGGAGCCATGCCACCTTGGTGACAGCATTCTCTACTCCCCTTGCCAGCTCAAGGCTCATTAGCCTTCCTTAGCCCCTTCCTGGAGGGCAGAGATTACCTGGCGTCACACGGCACCCTTAGAGGCAGTTGTGTGAGCCTGCTGCTTGGCCTGCTCCTTTTCCTGGGTTTACAAGATAATACATATGAAGAAACATTAGCTCATCCAAGTTTATGGATTATGTGGAAATCAAATTGTAGTAATCTCCCCAGCCATCTGGCCTTGGCACCGCTAGCCAGGGCCTCCCAGAGGCCTTCCCAGGACCTGGTGCAAGGCTGGGGCCAAAGTGGGAGCCAGGGCCAGGCCAGGATTTTCCAAGAGGCCCGGAAGGCCAGGAGGGTTTCTGGCCTCAGTAACAGGGGGAGGAGAGCAGGGCTGGGCAGGGCAGCTGCAGCCAGAGCAGCAGTTGGAAAGCAGGTCATTACCAATAATACTGCATATGGACGCTCCACCTGTTTTTGTAATGAAAACTCAACCTTGCATTTTAGGAAGCATCATTAGGCACATTTTCGGAGCAGGAGGTGGAGGTGGGAGGGGAATCTTTCTCAAGCTCTGGTGCAAACCTCTCATCCCTCTCAAGAAGTCTGGCCTCAACAACGAAAGGTGTGTTTCTGAAGCTGGGAGCCTTCCCTGCCTTTGGAGAAGGGTTTTCTGTAGCTAATAATCTGGGCTCTGCTTTAATGGTTGACAGAAAGACCACAACCCATGGAAGGAGTCTTTTGAAGGGGAAAGCAGAGAAGCAGGCCAGTGCTGTGCAGTAGTTAAGCACGTGGATTCTGCTGAGACTACTAAATTTGAATTCAGCTCTTCTGCACTGTAACTGTGTGACCTTTGGTAAGTCATTTAACCTCTGTGTCTTTCAGTCCCTCATCTATCAAATGGGGTACTGTTAGGATGTACCTTGTGAGATTACTGCAGGATTAAATGAAGGGTGCATTTTTAGGAGTCCCTGGGTGATGAACTGGATAAGCACGTGGCTGCTAACCAAAAAGTTGGTGGTTCGAAGTTTCCAGACAGTGCTGCGGAAGAAAGGCCTGGAGATTGCTTTCAAAGGGTCTCAGCATGAAAGTGGTATGGAGCACAGTTTCCACTGACTGTCACACACGGGTTTGTCATGAGTAGGAGTTACCTAAAAAGCAACTGAAAAAAAAGGAGTGTGTGTGTTTAAATCACCTAGAAGATTGCCTGGTACCAGGCTCCCTGAGTCTAGACACTGTCCTAAGTGTGGGCTTATAGCTGTCGGTAACAGCGGTGCGCTGGTCAGCGGCTTCTCCGAAGGGGAAGCTTTTTCGTAGAATTAACGAATTTCCATGGTGTAAATCCTTCCACTATCGCCAATTTCAAGTCATGTGCATAATTTTGTAATCCCCCACAAAATGCACAGTTGGCTCGCCAGAGTCGGTGTAAGCCATTTCTAGCACAGCCTTGGCCCAAGATCCACTGGTCTGATAAGGCTGATTAATAAATGTCAAACACTTTTCTTACTCACTGGTAAACAGATACAAGAGTCTCCTATGACTCTGCTAGCCCAGGCCTCTTCCTAGTGGTTCTTGAGACTTTCCACTAACTCGTTCACTAGAAGAGTTCTCAGGATCCAAAAGAGTTCTCTAGGGCCCGTGCCACTGAATAATCATACATACTATCTGCACTGATCAATCTACCTGTACCTGGAAGTTGAAATGAGGCACCAGGGAGCATATACCTCCATTAAAATTGAGTTTGCCCTTGATCTGCTTAAATAATGTAATCAAGCTAAACAGCTTGGAATGCAGATACCATCCTGTTTCTTTTATTTCTCCAGTTAATTGCTTGAGCAGTCTTTATTACTCAGAAGTTCAAGATCTCTTTTTGGAGGCTTTGCTGTCCCTTGAATTGTTGTCTCAGTATCAAGGCAGAGAAGTAACCAGAGCTTGAGCAATCTGCTAACTAGTGGCCTGGATTGGTGGCTGTTAGAGTATCCTCAACACGTGCTGTACCGGGGTGGTGGAGTCTGGGGTGACATCCAGTCTCATCCGTGTGTGGACAGGAGCTTGTCTTCTGGCATAAACCTCTGGATGCGCCTATGAAGCCAGGCAGGGAGCAGAAATGAACTTGAGGCTGGCATGAGTGACAGACAGTGGGGAGGTCTGTGACGAAGCACACTTGGATGGCCACATGACAATGTAGGTCTTGGGGTGCGAGATCTCATGTTTCCAAAAGGAGCAAGATATATGTGGAATTTTATTTCTGAGGCATAATTTACATGCAGTGAAACATGTATTTTAATAGTTATGTATGTACACTTCTTGTGTGTGTAACTACATTCATATAAAGACATGGAGTACTTGTATGGCTCAGAAAATTTCCTTATGATCACTTCCTGACAGTTTTCCAAAAATATTGTGCCATTTACATTCTCACAGCTATCTATGATAGTTCCAGGGGCTCTATGGCCTTGTCAGTCCTTTGGCTATTCCGGTGGATCCTCGTTGTGGTTTTAATTTGCATTTCTTTGATAATATGAGGAAACCATGTTGGCTTGCGTACTGGTTACAAGTAAAAGCTACAAGTTAGAATCCACTTGATGACAATGATTTTTTTTTTTAAGTTAAATGTTACTGAACACCTTTACATGCATGGTTTTTGGGTGTCATTATTTTAATTATTTCGTGGGGGGTTTTATGTTTTCAGAGAACAACATCCTTTGTCAGGTACAAGTATTGTGAATGTTTTCTCCGAGTCTTTGCCTGGCCTTTTTGTTTTCTTAATGGTTTCATAATTTTTTCCTTAAATGTTTAGTGGAATTCATCAGTGCAGCCATCTGGGTGTGAAGTTTAATTTGTGCACGGTTTTTAACTACAAATTCAATTACTTTAACAGAAATGGGATTTCCTCTTTCTTCTTATATCAGTTCCCAAAAGCTGTGTTTTTCAAGGAATTTTTCCATTTCCTGTATGTCCTCAAGTTCTTTAGCATAAAGTTGTTTATAATATTCCCTGTTATCTTTCTGAGGACTGTAGCATTGGTAGTCATATTCTCCTTTTTATTCCTGCTATTTGTGATATGTTTTATTTCCTATTTTCTTGAGTAGTCTTACTAGACATTGGCTAATCTTATTTATTTATTTATTTTTAAAACACATGTTTGTTTTGTTGGATTTCTCTGTCATCTGTTTTTTATTTAATTGCTTTTTGCTTTAACAAATTATTTTTCCCTACTAATTTGAGTTTGTTCTTTTTCAAAAGTTTCTTGAGGGAGAATTTTAGATGACTGATTTTAGCTTCCTCCTTTTTTAATAAACACCTTTAAAGTTATAAATCTCCTTTCCAGCATTGCTTTAACTGCATCATTGATATTCATTTTAATATGTTCATGTTCAGTTCTAACTATTTTTCATTTCCTTGGGACTTCTTCTTTGATGCCTGGAGTGTTTTTGTTGGTTTTTAGGGGTGTTATTTAATTTCTACATGTTTAAAGTTTTTCTAGATTTCATTGTTATAAAAATACATATAACATTTGCCAATTTCTTGTTTTTCATGTGTACAATTTAGTGAGATCATTTACAATAATCATGTTGTGGAACCATAACCAATTATCTGCTGTCAAGTTTCAATCATTTCATGGTTTCACTGTATTAGTGGTCTGTAGTTTAATCCAGGTGGTCAAAGAACGTTGTTGTTGTTAGGTGTTGTGAAGTTCGTTTCAGCTCATAGCATGATGAATTGCTAGCTAGTCCTGTGCCGTCCTTAAAATCGTTAGCCCATTGTTGCAGACACTGTGTCAATCCGTCTCATCAAGGGTCTTCCTCTTTTTCGCTGACTCCCTACCAAGCATGATGTCCTTTTCCAAGGACCCTTCCTTCCTGATATGGTGTTCTAAGTGTGTGGGATGGTTTGCTGTTCTTCCATCTAATAAGCGTTCTAGCTCTGCTCTTGCAGGAGAGATTTATTTGCTTTTCTGGCAGTCCATGGTTTATGAGGTCTGACAATTAAGTCCACGAACTGAATTGTTCTAAGTACTACATACTTCATTGCTGAATATCACTACAGTGAGCTTTGAAGTACTCTCCTTGGGACTAGTGCCTAGTCCACTCTTCAAAGCAATTTTAGAAATCTTTCTGGAATGGCCATTGTGCATGGTGGCATGGTGGCAAGTTTGCAAACTTAATTGTATAGTTGTCTGTGAGGGAGATTTTAGCCAGTAAACAAATAACTGTACTGGAACATCCTCCCGATCCTCATCTGATCTGGCTTTGATGACTTTTTTCTTTACCCAAAGATGAAGGAAATATTGAAAGGAAGACATTTGGATGACGTTCAGAACATCAAGGGTAAAACAATGACAGCTCTTGTGACCACTCCTGAAAAAGAGTTCCAAAATTGCTTTGAAGGGTGGCCTAGGTGTTGTTGTCGGTGCGTAGCTTCCCAATGGGAAGGTGACTGTAATGATATTCAGCAATGAGGTATGCAGCATTTTTTCTAGGATAAGTTCACGCACACAATTGTCAGTCCTCATTTTCAACACTCTTCACCAATGTCTGGGGTTCAACTCTTCTTCGGTCTTCTTTATTTGTTGTCCAGTTTTCACACACATAAGAGGTGACTGAAAACACCATGGCTTGGGTCAGGTGCACTTTAGTCCTTAAAGTGACATCTTTGCTTTTTAACACTTATAAGAGGGCTTTTGCAGCAGATTTGCCCAGTGCAACGCAAAACTTGATTTCTTGACTGCTGCTTCCTTGGGTGTTGATTAGGGATCCAAGTAAAAAGAAATTCTAGACAACTTTTGTATTTTCTCCATACATCAAGATGTTGCCTATTGATCCAGCTGGGAGGATTTTTTTTTTTAACGCTGAGGTGTAAACCACATTGAAGGCTGTGGTCTTTGATATTCATAAGTAAGTGCTTCAACTTCTCTTTCAGCAAGCAAGGCTGTGTCATCTGCATATTGCTGGTAGTTAATCAGTCTTCCTGCAGTCCCGATGCCATCTTCTTATTATAGATCAGCTTTTCTGATTATTTGCTTTAGCATACAGATTGATCAAACATGGTAAAGGATAAACTCCTGGTGGGCACCTTTCCTGATTTTAAACCATGCAGTCTCCCCTTGTTCTGTCTGAACAGCTAAGTGTCTCTTCGTCTATGCACAGGTTCTACATGATCACAATTCAATGCTCTGGAATTTGCATTCTTTGCAATTCTCTTAGTCATTTGGTTCTCCTGTAACAGAAATAACCACAAGTGAGTGGGTTTAACAAAGAGAATTTTATTTTCTTGTAGTCGAGTAGGCTACAAGTTCAAATCAAGGCCTCAGCTCTGGGGTTGTGGCAGGGGAGGAGGGGTCCTTATCAATCTTCTCTCCTTTTGAGAGCTTCTCAGTGCAGGAACCTCTGGTCCAAATGATACACCCTGCTCCCAGCACCACTTTCTTGGTGGTATGAGGTCCTCCTGTGTCTCTCTCTGTTCACCTCTCTCTTTTATCTCTAAAGAGTTTGGCTCAAGACACAATCCAATCTTGTAGACTGAATCTTGTGTCAGTAACATAACTGCACCTTATCTTACCTCGTTAACATTATAGAGGTAGGATTTACAACACATAAGAAAATGACAGTCAGATAACAAAACAATGGACAATCAAATAGTACTGGAAATCATAGCCTACTCAAGTTGAATGTATTTTGGGGGACACAGTTCAATCGTTGACAGCAATGTTATCCATCACCTGTTATGATCCACACAGTTAAATGCTTTTGAATAGTCGGTAAAAGACAGGTAAACATCTTTCTGGTATTCTCTGCTTTCAGCTAAGATCTACCTGCCATCAGCGATGATATCTCTCCATCCCAGTCTTCTTCTGAATCCAGCTGGAATTTCTGGAAGTTTGCTATCAATGTACTGCTGCAACAGCTTTTGGATGATCTTCAGCAAAATTTCCTTGAGTGTGATATTAATAACACTGATTGATAATTTCTACAGTTTATTGTATTGCCTTTCTTTGGAATGGTATAAATGTGGATCTCTTTCAGTCAGTTGGCCTAGTAGCTGTCATCCAAATTTCTTGGCGTGAACAGGTGAGCACCTACCGCACTGCATCTGTTTTTGCAGCATCTCAGATGGTCTTTGGTCAATGCCTGGAGCCTTTGTTTTCCACAATGCTTTCAGTGCAGCTGGAAATTGTGGTGGCTCAGTTAAGTGCTCAGTTAAGTGCTACAGCTGCTAACCAAATGGTCAGCCACCAGGTGCTCCTTGGAAACACTGTGGGGCAGCTTTACTCTGTCCTAAATGAGTCAAAATTGATTAGACAGCAATGGGTTTTATTTTAATTTTTTTCAGTGCAGCTTGGATGTGTTTGTACAGCACCATTGGTTCTTGATCATATGCTACTTCCTGAAATAGTTGAATGTTGACCAGTTCTTTTTGGTACAGTAACTCTGTGTATTCTGTCCATCTTCTTTGGATGCCTCCTGCATCGTTTAATATTTTCCCTGTAGAATCCTTCAGTATTGTATCTCAAGGCTGGATTTTTTTCTTCCGTTCTTTTAGCTTGGGAAATGCTGAGTATGTTTCTTCCCTTTTGGTTTTCTATCTCCATGTCTTTGCACATTTCATTATGAACTTTTACTCTGCCTTCTGGAGCCACCCTTTGAAATCTTCTATTCAGCTCCTTTACTACATCCTTTCTCTTTGCTTTAGCTGTTCTAGGCTCGAGAGCAAGTTCCAGAGTCTCTTTGACACCATTTTGGTCTTTTCTTCCCTTCCTGTTTTTTCAATGACCTCTTGCTGTCTTCATGTATGATGTCCTTCCACAACTCGTTTGGTCTTCAGTTGTTAGTGTTCTGTGAGTCAAATCTCTTCTTCAGATGGTCTCTGAACTCAACTGGAATATACTCAGACTCACACTGTGGACTTCGTGGATTTATTCTAATTTTTTCAGCTTCGTCTTAAACTCACGTATGACCAATGGGTGGCCGGTCCCACAGTTGGCCCCTGGCCTTGTTCTGCCGGACGCTGTTGAGCTTTTCCATTATCTTCCTCCACAGATGTAGTTGACTTGATTCCTGTGTTACATCTGGTGAGGTCCACACGTATAGTCCCTGTTTATGTTGGTGAAAGAAAGTATGTGCCACAAAGAGTGATTTTAGTCCTTTGAGATTTATTGAGACTTGCTTTATGTCCCAGAATATGGATTACTTTGGTGACCATTCTATGTGTATTTGACAAGAATTATATTCTGTAGTTATCAACTTTTTTCTGTGAATATCAGTTAGATCAAATTAGTGCTGCTGAAATCTTCTGTACAGGTCTTGAGTTTTTGATTACTTATAAAACCAGTTACTGAAAGTGGAGTGTTGATAATATCTACTTATGATTATGGATTATTTATTGTTTTCTCTTATGTTAACTTTTATGTCACATATTTTGAAGCTCTTTTATTAGGTACATATACATTTATGATTGTTACGTCTTTCAATGACTTTATCCTTTTCTCACAATAGCATGTATCCTTTATTTCTAATAATACTCTGTCTTGAAGGCCATTTGTCTGATTAGAAGCTAGCCATGCTAGTTTTCTTCTGATATGTTTATATGCTATAATTTTCTTTTGTTTTTTTTACTTTCAAAGTGTATGTTTATGCATGTCTCATGTAACAGCTTATTTTGTTATACAAATTGAAAATTTTATTTTACTTTTTTTTAACTGGAGTGTCTAGTTTATTTGTATTTAATGTAACTATAGATATTGTTGGGTTTCAGTTTGCCCTCTTACTATGTGTCCCATCTATGTCTTATATGTTTGTTATTATTTCCTGCCTTCTTTTGAATTAATCAAATATTTTTAAAAACTCAGTCCATTTTAAGTGATGTGTTGGCATTTTAAGGTAACATTCATGTTTGTCCTATAAGTTATAATATACATACTTAACTTTACACATTTTAAAAGCCACATAATTTGCATTAATTTGCATTGTAGTATTTCACAATTTAAGAACCTTACAAAATATGATTTTTTACTTTTATTTTTTCTCCTACCATTTGTGCTATTTTTATGTATTTTACATCTTCACATATTAACCCCATGGTTCAATCAATGCAGACACACACACACACACACACACACATGTGCACGAGGTCTGACAATTAAGTTCATGAACTCATCCTAGAAAAAAGTGCTACACATATAATTGCTGAATTTCACCACAATCACCTTTGAAGTACGCTGCTTTAGAAGCTGATGCCAGCACCTAGTCCAGCCGTCAAAGCAGTATTGGAACTCTTTTTCCTGGAATGGCCATCAGAGCTGTTGTCGTATTACCCTTGATGCCCTGAATGTCATCCAGATGTCTTCCTTTCAATATTTCCTTTATCTTTCAGTAAAGAAAGAAGTCACTAGGGGGCCAGATTAGGTGAGTAGGGAGGGTGTTGCAATACAGTTACTTGTTTACTGGCTAAAAATAACCTCACAGACAGCTCTACAATTAAGTTTGCCAACTTGCCACCATGCCGCCACGTGTCATGGCCATTGCAGATGGAGTTCCAAAGTTGCTTTGAAGGTGGCCTAGCCGTTGGCATCAGTGCATAGCTCCCCAAGCGGAGTACTTTGAAAGTGACCGTAGTGATATTCAGCAATGAGGTACGCAGTACTTAGAACAATTTAAGTTCTCTGGCTTACTTATCAGAATGTGTGTGTGTTTGTGTGAGAGTGTGTGTGTGTGTGTGTGTGTGTGTACTCTCGACATACCCACTCTTTTCCTATGCTTTGTATTCCTTGTTAAATACCTGGCCTCCATCTACTCCTCAGACTGAAGACTTTCCATTACTATTTCTTTTACTGCAGTCTATTGGTAGTAAATAATCTCATCTACTTTTCTTTTTTGTGCTTTTTGTGCTTAATATCTTAATTTAAAATAATATTTTCATAGTTTATAGAATTATAGATTGAAAGCTTTTAATTTTTAATTTTTTTTTAGTGCTTTAAAAATGCCATTCCACTCTTTTCTGAATCCATTGTTTCTGTTGAGAATCTTGCCCTAAACCTTACTGTCATTCCTCTTAATGTGATGTGTCTTTTTTTCTGGCTACTTTTAAAGTTTTCTTGTTACCTTTTGTTTTCAGTAGTTTGACTATCACCTGGTAATGTGTGAAGTTCTTTGTATGTGTGTGGGGATTCACTGAGCTTCTTGGGTTGATATGTTTCACAAAATTTTGAAATACTTTGTATTTCAAAACACTTCCTTCGCCCCAGTTTCTTCTTTGATTTTGTAAAAATGAAGCGATGGGGGCAGCAGACCTCCTCACCTGACTTCACGATGGTGAGGAGCGAGAAGCACCCTCGGCATCAACCTTTTCACCACTTCTGACCCCAGCTGTCACTCCCACAGTACACTCTACTTTTCTGCTGGCTTCGATAATTTATCGCAGTGGCCACACAAAACTCATAGACCATACTCATGACTGGGATGTTCATTAGAGAATTAACAGGTTGCAGTTCAGGAGCAGGATCAACAGGCTACAACTGGGGATCAGGATCAGGAAGCATATAGGTACACTCTCCCTTCTTCAGTGCAGGGCAGCTCTCTCAGCTTCTCTCAGCCCCGCATTGCTCCACTTGGACCCTGACTGCAGGCTTCTCCCGGCTCCCCGAGGACAGGCTCTTCAGCCCCTTCAGGATATCCTTCTCTTGGCACCTGACAACAGACATCTTTCTTAGACATTGAGCTGAGGTCTGCCCTGCTCAGGCAAGTGTTACAAAGTTGTTTTAGCTCTGCAGATAAATGCCTGAAAGCACCTCACTCAGCTAGCAAGCCTCCTGCAGGAAGGCACTCAGCTCTCTCCCTTCATGGGTCAGCATGCCTACTGCAGTTGCCTTATTTCACAGCCATCTGGTGTTGGTTTTTTGGTTGCACTGTGGTTGTTTCTCTGAGGCTAGAATCTGCTGTGCTTGCTGTCGCTTTTCCCCTTCTCTGGTGCTGCAGTTCTATCTTCTGGATCTTGGAGGTTCTTAGTGTAGGGACCCTGGGTCCAAAGGATGTACTCCACTTGTGGTTCTATTTGGTGATGGTGAGGTCCACCTGCCTCTGTACTGGCTCATTTTATGCTTAGCTGGATGACAAAACTGTCCAATCCCCTAATTAGGGTCCCATGTACCTTGTTTGCATGGCCTTTTCTTTCAACTGTGCCATGCACCTTATTTGCATTATTAGCAAGCTAGCCAATCCCCTTGGTGGGCCACAAGCACCTTATTTGCATAGTCCCACCCAATCATTGTGTGAGAGTTATAAGACCAAGCATGGTGTGAAAGGGCACTATTAAGTCATTTCATGACTCTGCACTTTTCCTTGTTTAACTTCAGTTATATTTATATTACGTGATTTGACATGTTTAAAAAGCCCTGTGATGTCACATTCTGGTTTTCTATTTTTTTCTTCTTTCTCTTTGCACTTCAGTCTGGTTATTTTTTGTTGCTCAGTTTTTGAATTTACTGATTTCATTTCAGGTGTTTAATTTTGAGGTCTGATATTTCCATTGCATTCTTCCATAGAATTTCCATTTCTCTGATGAAATTCTCCATCTTTTTAGCCATTAAACTTATGCTGTCCTGTAATTTCTTTAGTGTATTTACTTCAAAGTTCTTGCCTTCTGATTTAGATATCTGGGTTACCTCCAGGTCTCTATCCATTGTTGATTTTTCTCTTGATTATCATTTTCATGAGTCTATGTATTTATTTTAATTTTTGATCATATGATAGACGTTGTATACAAAATATTGTATAGTAGATTTTGTGTATAAAACTGAAGTAGGTAAAATTTCAGCCCAGAAGATGGATGCCCTTTCTTCTCTCAGTAGCTGAAATGATGGCTTTCAAGCTAGCCCATCTGAGAAAGGTCTCAGGTCTTTCCTATGGGACTGAAGTATTGTGTGATTACAAGATCTCTCTCTCATTTCCTTGTCTGCTTTAGATTTTCATTCAGCAGGAGACACCAGCTTTACTGTCCAGCTAAGGATGGTGTGTGATGCTGCATAGTTGATAAAAGTCCTGAGTGTGACAACTGGTAGGCAGTGAGGACCTTTCGTACATCAGTAGCTTAATCAGAATCCAACCTGACATGCTAACCATTATGGTCAGTGGTCTCTATTCATTTATAAGGGGATTATGTCTTTCTGGAATTTAGTTCACTTAGACTTTTATGCATCCTTAGTTCTCTGATAGGTGTATAACATACGATTTTGTAGTTTACACGATGTTTATTCATTATTATGGTAGGAGTGACTTTGCTACGACTTTTCCTGTCCTAACTAGAAGCCTGAGTAATTTTTCTTTTATCATAAAATCTCTGATTTTCAAGATAACAAAGAACTAAAATATTTAACAAATATTACTTGGACCAAAAGAAGTGCATTTGTTGGCTAAGATACTTTCAGTTCATGTGTCATAAATTTGTAGCTCCTGGTCTAAAATAATTTACCATTATTGATGGAATAACTGCAAATTATTGTTATGTCTCACTTCTCTATGTTGTACACATCTTTTACAAGTGCTATGATGGGAAAAAAGTTAAAAACATACTGGATAAGGCCATTGGTACTCACGGTTGATAATCTTCCAAACACTTGAGTCTCTGAATCAAAGTAAGCTCCACCATGATTGCAAACGTGGTGGGACCTCTTGGTGGGGAGAAAAGAAAGAGTTGAGGTTCCCAGGTGTCTGTGTGCATGTGTGCAAGCAGACACACATGCAACTAGGAAAAAACTAATTAGTAGGAAGAGAAGGAGCTAGGCACCCAAATCACCAAATCCAACATGGTGTATAATGTCAAGATTGCCCTTTCTCCAAGTCCCATGAGTCCTTGAGGCTTGGATGAGGATGTCTGTTGAGGGACCCTGAGTGTAAAGAACAGCCCTGGTGACATGGGCTGATGGGAAATGAGTTAAACCCAGTGTAACACATTCCTTCCAGTGCATATTATCTGGTATAAGTAAAATAATACTTTTCATGCATTTTGTTGTGAATGGTTAATTTTATTCTTCTCAAATAGTACCCTTAATAGCCCTCTGACCAACCTCTTGACAGGCTGAATCATTCTCTAGGTTTCGAAGTTCTGCCAAAAGCTAATTTCTAGGGTTTATGGATGATCATCAGGAAAACCAGGAACCTGTTCTTCGGACTGGGGAAGTGAGAGGTGTATAGAGTTCAAGTTCACCTTTAGGTTCACATTTGCTACAAACGTTTCCTATGTTGGATCCCACCATGCTTGGTAATTATAGCTGGAATATCTATTTGTCTAGTCAGTTATCCAGGATTTTCATCTCTTCTTATTTCTAGTCTTTTTTCTCTGGCTTCAGGCCTCTCTGCTCTTTCTCATTGTAGCTGTTTCATTTTAAGCATTAGAGCTTTTTGATTGCTTCTCCAAAGTGGTATAAGCAATTCCCCTGTGGTTTCTTACAGCTCTTACATTTGGTTAGTCATTCTTACCCTTCTTGAAAACTTAAAGCCCTCAATTAAGTAAATAAATACATCCAAACACACACAGATTTTTGATCAAGCAAATAAAGGTTCAAAAACAATGCAGTCTTTATGAATATTTTTATGTACCATGTTAAGAGAAAAAGAAGTGACATGCTTAATGAGGTACTTTGCAGAAATGCAAAGGTTAATTTAAAAGATTAAATGAATGCTCGGAAATGCATACAATTCTTATAAACACTTACATGCAGTTCAAAATAGGTGACTCATATTTAACACTGATGCTATACAAATCCTAGATTCAGTTTAAGAATATTAAGTAAACAAATGCTCAGAGGCACATCAGTTGTTGCAAAGGCAGTAACCAAATGGGCCAGCATGTTTTTCTCAGAATCAGGGACTGAAGTCATCATAAAAGAAATGCATGCCCAGGGAAACCTTGAAGAAACAAGCCTTTGGGTTTTCTGTCAATAAATGAGGCTCAGAACTCAGCCTAGCCCTGGCCCCAGCTTCATAGAGGTCTGAGGGGCACCAGGAAGGCAGAGCTCTGGCAGAGCCTATGAACCTGCACCACAGAACTCAGCTCTGTGTTTGTTCCTGCTTCCGGGGATCCGTCCTTCCAGACCAAGTGACATGGTAGCGAAACTATCTCAGATTCATAATAAAGGAGGCCCTGCTGGCCCTTGAGTGAGAAATAGTTTCCTTTGGCTGAATCTGTTTGGGCTGGGGCAACACAGACCCAGACCCCAGTGCTAGTGTCCTCTCCTTACTCCCCTGGGTAGCTACAAAATGGAGAGGAATGAACCCACCCTTTAGGTTGAGAAGTCCTGGGTCGGAGACTGTGCCCTAACATTCACCAGCTGGGCAAGTTACTCAACAGTTGACAAGTTACTTAGTTTTACTGATCTTTAGTTTTCTTATCTGTTGTTAATTGCCCTCTGCAGGCTCCCAGTTCGTGGAGACCTCATTAACAATGGGACAAAACCCTGTCTTACTGGGATCCATGGGGTTTTCACTGGCTGATTGTCAGATGTACCACATCTTTGTGCAAATAACGCTCACCTACATTTGTTTACCACCTGCACCTTTCTCATCATAAGGTGTTTTCATAAGCACCAATAAACCATTTTTTTTTTTTTTTACGTGTTATGGTAAAGAAAGAACATAACAAGTGCATGAAAATACCTTGCTAGGGGAGGGCATGGTTGGCAAACAAACATAGCAAGTGCATGTTATTTGTGTAAAAATACAGAGATCACCAGGCCTTTCTTCCTAGTCTGTGTCAGTCTGGAAGCTCCTCTGAAACCTGTCCATCATTGTAGTAATGTGCAATCCTCTGTGAACAGTCAGGTAGTGGCCAAGCATGAGGTGCATTGCCTGGGAATCAAACCTGGGCCTCCACAACAAAAGGTGAGAATTCTGCCACTGGAGCACCAGCGCCCCCCTCATCACTCCCTATACTGTATTGCTGCTGGGTTGATTCTGACTCACAGCGACCCTGCAGGACAGAGTAGAACTGCCCTATAGGGCTTCCACAGAGCAGCCTGTGGATCCAAACTGCTGCCTTTCTGATTATCTGTCAAGCTCTTAACCACTGTGCCACCAGGGCACCGCTTCCTTGGACCTCAGGATACTGTCAGGATGCTCTACATCCAACCAGGAGGTAGGTGAGTGGGCAGAGGGGAAGAGAGAGAGAGAGAGACAGAATGAGAGAGACAACAGCTCGGGTGGCTTTTTATGTGCCAGCCCTGGAAGTGGCATCTTTCCCCTTTGTTGCGTACTCAACATGCCACATGCTACAAGCCATTGATTAGGAATTCAGCATCGTGGCCACATTTCATTGTAAGAAATAAAATCTAGCTGTGTGCCCAGGAAAAAGAGGAGATCAGGTTTGGTGAGTACATTTGGTGTCTACCCCCGTAAACTCTTACTGTTTTAACAAGAGGAAAATAATGGGGGCATTTGTAAGAATCACATATAATGTCTAAGATTTCCACCGGCTCCAGAACGCCGCTTAAACATGGACAGCTGTTTCGTGGTCTTTCTAAGTCGCCGGGGGCGCTGTGCCCTCTCTCCTTTTTATGGAGATGGAGTTCTGCTGTCAGTTAAACACAAGGCCCGCCCCCAAACTGCTTAGAGCGGAACCAGGGAGCCAACTGTTATGACCTGGTTCCCCAAAGCCACATGCAGAGGCTCAGAGGGTCTTTGCAAGGAAGGATCGGGATTAACAGATGTGGCTCGGGGGATTGCATGCCTTATCCAGCTGGGAACACATGCAGCTCAACTGGAAAGATGGTGATTAGCGGCTCTGCCAATGCTTTTAAAAAATGATTCTTTTCCCCATTTTAAAACAGTGCATACTCATTAAAGAATTGAGGTTAAATATAGAAAAATACAAAAGAAAAAAAGGCACTTCTAGTACCATCGTACAATTACAGGTAACATTTTGTTTCAGCCTCCTCCACCCCCCATTCCTTTTGGTATTTTCCCTCTGTGAATACGTATTTAATTCATTTATTTTTAATCAAAAATTCATTTTGATACATGGTACATACAAAATTCAAAAGTCACAGAGGGTTATACAGTGAAAAATAAGTCTTCCTCTCCATCCTTTTCCCCCAGCCACCCAGTTCACTTTCTGGAAGGCAGCCTCAGTTACCAGCCTTCTTATGTTTCCTTCCAAAGCTAATCAATGCATATATAAGTATATGCATGCATATTCTTTTATTTTTAAATACACATTCTAGCATGGTATATACTCTGTTCAATAACTTGCTTTTTTTTCACATAACAATGTATCTTAGAGATTGCTCCACATCAGCTCAGAGAAGCTACTTCATTTGTTTTAAAGGCTGTGTAATATTTAATTGTATGCATTATGCCATTATTTATTTAATTAGTCTGTACTGAAGGGTGTTTAGTTTGTTTTTGTTTCCAGTCTTTTGAATTTTTAACAATGCTGAAATGAGTAGTTTTGTACATATGTCATTTTACACATGTGCAGGCATATCTGTAGGATAATTTCTGGAATTGTAAGGGCTGGACTAAAGACTCTACATTTTAAATATTAAGGTTTATTGCCTCCATAAAGGTCATATACATCGAGGGTGCATGTAAATGAGAGAATCAGTTTCCTCACACTCCTGTCAGCATCTATTGTTAAGTTTATCAACTTGACCAGCCTGATAGGTGAAAAAACTGGTAACTCGTTTTAATTTGCCCATCTGTTTGTATGTTTAAAAGCCATAGCCGTATTGTATTTCAGTTGCTGTTAATTATCTATTATATCTTTCCCACATTTTCCTATTGGGCTGATAATCTTATTGATTTATAGGAGATCTTTACATACTAAGGAAATGAACCTTTTGTCTGTAATATGGTTGCAGACACTTTCCTCAGTTTGTTACTCTTCTTATGACTGTATTTTTTTTTAGGGACATTTTTACTTTTGTGAAATTAATGTTATCAATCTTCTTTTTAAAGTATATCTCTGGCTTTACATGATGCTTTCAAAAAGGCTTTTCTCACTCTAAGAATGTAAAGGTTCTTCCAGCACTTCTGTAGTTCTTTTTTATACAATTAAATCTTCCATCAGGTATTATTGTTGCTGTAAAAAATAAAGCTGAGATCAAACTTTTTTTTTTTTTCCCCAGCCAGAGACACAGGCCACCCCAACACCATGTACAGAGTCCTTATTCTACTGATCTGAGTTGTCATGTTGATCATACACTGCATTTCTACTTGGATTTGAGTATGCTTCTGAAATCTGTTTCACTGACAGGTTTGCTGAAGGGGAAAAAAAGAAAACCATACTAAGGGAGGAGTGATTAGGGGTGGTCTATGGGAGGTGAGACTTCAGCTGAAGGAAAGGATGAGAAGGAGGTAATCTGGCTAAGAGTGGGAGGATGGCAGGGAACAGCATATGTGAGGCCTTTGAAGCAGGGAAGGATTTGGTGTATTAGAAGAACTGTCAGAGAGGAGCCCGGTAAGACTGGCATCCACATGAGGCAGCAAGTGATGCAAGATAAGGCTGGAGAGATGAAGTGGGCCTGGATTAGGACTTGTGTTATTGTCATTGAGTCAATTCTGACTCATAATGACTCTACATGGCAAGATAGGACGGCCCTGCAGGAGTTCCCAGGCTGTGATTTTTATAAGGAAGAGATTGTGAGGCCTTTTCTCTCATAGAGCTTCTGGTGGGTTCCAACTACTGACCTTTTGATTAGCAGCCAAGAGCTTGAGCATTACACCACCAGAACTCATAAAAAACAAAACAAAATGAAACAGCCAAAC
This sequence comes from Heterohyrax brucei, assembly GCA_028571685.1. Lineage (NCBI taxonomy): Eukaryota > Metazoa > Chordata > Mammalia > Hyracoidea > Procaviidae > Heterohyrax > Heterohyrax brucei. Next base: position 42,208,263 of record CM053148.1, on the reverse strand, counting down.
CAACTGCTATTGAATCGGTTCCAACTCATACAGGCCCTATAGGAGCCCCATAGGTCCCAAGGAGTGCCTGGTGGATTTGAACTGCCGACCTCTTGGTTAGCTGACTAGCACTTAACCACTACACCGCCGGAGTTTCCCCAGGGCTCACAGGCTGTGTTAGATTTTGTACTGCATCCAGTGGAACTCAAGAGCTTTCAAAGGGTCTTAGGCAAGGAAGTGACATACATGGTCTGGTTTACATATGTCTTTTTAAATCCCTCTTTTAAGATACTTAAGATGCTTGTTGGCTGAATAAAGAAACTTGCTGTAAGCTTCGTTCTGGCAGGACCAGGATGGGGGCGAAGTGCCATCTTTTCTTCTCCCCTGAGGTTTCCAGCCCAGCCATCCAGACTCTCTCCCTCCCTCTGCCTCATTGTGCTGACAGCAGCGAGACCTGCGTATTAGGCAGTAATTAGCTTTTAATTAGAAAAGCATGGCTTTGCGTTCGCGAAGGGACAAATACCTTTAAAAATGGAATCATTTTAATTGAATAAATTTTTTACAAGCTAGTTCTGAAAATTCCAGTCACTTCATTATGAGCCCTATCGAACAAAGCCACTTGAAAGTGCCTGGTCAGTACAGCGGTAACTGGATTGCCATCTTAAATACAGTCGTCTGATTACAAAGAGTAACCTCTTTTTTCCCTTCCGATTTTATTTTGTTGTTGTTGAGAATATACATAGCAAAACACACACCAATTCTACAGTTTTTGCATGTACAATTCGGTGACATTGATTACATTTCTGAGTTGTGCAACCATTCTCACCCTCCTTTTCTGAGTTGTTTTTCTCCCGTTAAACATCAACTCACTGCTCTCTGAGGTTCCCATCTAATCTTTCAATTTGCTGTTTGTGAATATGATCACACATAGCTAATTCTTAAAAGAGCATAATGCAGACCTTTTTTCTTAGTTAAGTTAAACTATTGTTTCACTGGAAATCCTGGTTGCCTAGTGGTTAAGGTCTACAGCTGCTAACTAGAAGGCTGTCAGTTCAAATCCATCAGGCACTGTTTGGAAACTGTATGGGGCAGTTCTCCTCTGTCTATAGGGTTACTATGAGTCAGAATTGGCTTGATGGCAGTGAGTTTGTTTTTTAGTCTTATTGTTTGGTTTAAAGAAGACTTCAGGAGATATTTTTGGTTTAAGGCTTAAAGATTATCTCAGGACAATAGTTTCTGGAGTTCATTCAACCTTTGTGGCTTCAGGAAGTCTTGAATTCTCTTCTGCATTTTCCCCCTTTTGATTAGGATTCTTCAACAGAACTGTTGATCTAAATGTTCAGCAATGGTGGCCAGGTACCACACAGTTCTTCTGGCCTCTTGGCAAAGAAGCAGTTTTTCATGGAGGCAATTAGCCACCTATTCCATATGCTCTTTCTATTCCCGACACTTCTTCATCTTTCTTCAGGTAAATAGAGACCAATTCTTATGCCTTGAACATAGGCTCTTGTAGGCTTTTTAAGAGTCAATGCACTGTGTGACTTACTAGACGGAGGATCAAAAGCACTAAACATGTTTTTAGGCCAGTTAACTGGGATGTCCCATGAAACCATGACTGTAAACCTTCAAACCAAGAAACCAAATCCCATGAGATGTTTGGTGGCACATAAGCAGCCTCAACAGCTACTCTATTTTTGTTGTTGTTGTTGTAAATATATCTATCAACTTTTTACAGGTATACAAGTGATCAATAGCAATTACAATAATCAGCTGTGCAATCTTACTCTTAGTGTGATATTTGTGTTGCTATCAATACCCCCTTTTCTTTCCCCTTTGGCCCCTGCTAACTACTAATAAACTTTGCTGCATTTTTGCCTTTTCCTTTCTTTTTTTCTAAATGAGGTCATACAATATTTGTCCTTTGACTTATTTCAGTCAACATAATGCCCTCCAGCTCCATCCATATGGTAGCATGTATCAAGACTTCATTTCTGCTGCTGGCTGAGTAGTATTCCATTCGTGCATGTACCGTGTTTGTTTAGCCATCCATCTGCTGGTGGGCATTTGAGTTGTTTCCACCTTTTGGCTATTGTGAATAGGCTGCAGTGAATATTGGTGTACAATCCTCTGTCTGAGTCTCTACTTTCAACTCTTTTGGGAACTCAAATTAGGAGCAGAATTGCTGGGTCATATATATGGTGGCTTATTTTTGTTTGTTTGATAAACAAACAAAACTACCATTTTGCCTTCCCAAGAGAAATGGGTAAATGTTCCAATTTCCCCACATCCTTGCCAGCATTTGTTATTTTGTTTGTTTTATTTATTTATTTAATTCTTAGGTATTTTAATGGGAGCGAAATAGTATCTCATTGTACTTTTGATTTGCATCTCTCTGAGGGTTAATGATACTGAACATCTGTTCATGTGTTTGTGGGCCATTTGAATGTCCTCTTTGGTGACATGTCTATTCAAGTTCTTTGCTTATTATCTTATGATTTTTTTTATCACTGTCAAAGTTGTATATATATTTTGGTTATTAGATTCTTGTTGGATAACTTCCAAAGATATTCTTCCAGGTGTTAGCTTGTCTTTTCTTGTTTTGGTAAAATAACTCACCTCTTGGCCATGACAGCCCTTCTCTCTGATGCTCAGGGCCTCCCTTGTCATTCTTTTAAGCAATGCTACTCAAAGTGTGACCCAGGACTAGTGGCATCATCTGGAGGCTTGCTGAAAATGCAGAGCCCACCCCAGACCTCCAGAATCAGAGACTCTGGGAGTGCGCTGGCTTTGTAAAGCTCTGCAGGCAATTTCCAGGCACAGTCAAGTTTATATTCAGAACCCAGAGGGCAAGTGAGATGCTTTGTCCCACCAGTGTGTTGTATACTCCCCTGGCAAGCCATTTTCACATAGAACTCTAATCACATGTTTATTCTTCAAGCAATTAGTGAGTAACTATGGAATGCCAGGCACTTCTTAAAGATTGGGAATACAAAATAGTCCCTGTCCTCTGGAAATCTAGAATGATAGTGAATATAAAAGCACAAAAGTTTTTTTTAATTTTTGTTTTTTACTCTTTTTGTTTTTAAATGATGTGAGTGGTGTCATAAAAATGTCTGTGACTTTATGGGAACACAGAGGGCTGCCTCTGAGCTGGGCTGTCTGCTGTCTTCTTGGGCAAGTTTCTTATGCTCTCGGAGAACCATCTCTCTCCGACTCTCAACCTTTGTGTTTCAGGAAAAGCAGACCCCAGTCCCAGGCTTGTAGGGTAGCTGAAGCACATGGATACAATGGACATAACACCCCAGCAGAGCCAGTGACAGCCAGTGAGAGCCAATGAGAACCATTGGAAGCCAGTGAGAGCCAGTGGGAGCCAGTGAGAGCCAGTGGGAGCCAGTGGGAGCCAGTGGGAGCCAGTGAGAGCCAGTGAGAGCCAGTGGGAGCCAGTGACAGCCAGTGAGAGCTAGTGAGAGTTGATGAGAGCCAGTGGGAGCCAGTGAGAGCCAGTGAGAGGCAGCGAGTGTTTAGTGACTTCCTGGGAAAGAGGTTCCTCCCTATTGGGGATGAAGTTAAGTGCGTTTGAGGTCTAGATTTGCTGCAGTGCTCTGGGAACAGGAGGGGAGCGCCTGCCTGAGAATCAAGATGACTTATGGGGAACAGAGGCCCACTGAAAGACTGTGTCAGCCTGGTCCTGGTCACAATATTTAAGCCCCTGCACCAAGCTGAGCCTAAAACCAGCCCACTGGCTGGGATTATCAGACATGTAGGGTAATTCCCTACTTAAGCCAGTTTAGGCTGGGTTTCCTGTCACTTGCCATCAAAAGAGTTCAAGTTTTCACTATCAGAATGAAATGACAATATTCTATTTTAGTATGTATTTGAAGTGATACTGAGATACTAAAATTAATACTGGTATTTTTATAACAGGTATTTAGAATTCATTTTTAAGTAATTAGTGAAGTTAAGCCTTAATACCTTTCAACACAAAAGTGTATAAACATATTACAGAATGTCAGCAACAACAGTTAATTAAACTATTAGCAGTGTTGTCATTAGCTGACTTTGAGTTGGTCCCTGATTTTGGGGGACCCCATGTGACAGAGTAGAACTGCCTAACAGGGTTTCCTAGGCTGTGGTCTTTACAGGAACAGATTGCCAGGTCTTTGCTCCAGAGGAGCTGCTGGTGGGTTCCAACCACTGAGCTTTTGCTTAGCAGGTGAGCTCTTAACCATTATGCTACTGGGGCTCCTTTTCCTCTCCATAAAACCCAAACCCAAACCCAAACCCATTGCTGTCAAGTTGATTGCAACTCATACAGCCACCTCGTTTACTGGTTTCCCTGTCTGCTCCTCCCCGTGACCCACTGTATGCCCATAGGGGTCAGAGCCACCCTCTGTTGCTAGTTTCATGTGCTGTGCTATTTCTTTTTGGTTTCCCTAAGCTCTGCCCTTGGAAACCCTGGTGGTGTAGTGGTCAGTGCACGACTACGAAGCAAAATGGTTGGTAGTTTGAATCCACAAGGTGCTCCTTAGAAATTTCTGTGATGGCAGTTCTACTCTGTCCTACAGGGTCTCCATGAGTCAGAATTGACTTGATGACAGCAGGTGTTTTTTTTAAAGCTGTACCTATGCCTCTGTAAGTACTCTAGTCTTCTTTATCCAACTCTTCCCAATTGTGTACTTTAACAGTGCCATCTCTTTCCTGATACATATACCCTCCCCAAAGCAAAACCACTCATTGAATTTACTACTGATCTACCACAGCAGACCCAATTTCTAAGCTAGCTTGAGGTGAGGAAGATCAGGGAAGGCTTTCTGTAGGAGGAGCTACATGGCCTTATTTCAGAGGCCTGAATTAGAGTTAGACAGATAAACAGCGATGCAGTTCATCATTCTAGACTTAGCCTTGGACTCACCTCTTCCAGGAAGCCTTCCCTATTTGGGTTGTAGGAGGAACTCCAGCCCCAAATTTGGCAGTTTAAAGCCACCAGGTGCTCCTTGGAAACTCTATGAAGCAGTTCTACTCTGTCCTATAGGGTTGCTATGAGTCAGAATCGACTTGATGGCAGTGAGTTTGTTGGCAAGCCTGGCGGTGTAGTGGTTAAGTGCTACATGTGCTAACCAAAAAGGTCCATGGTTCAAGTCTGCCAGGCACTCCTTGGAAACCTGATGGAGCAATTCTACTCTGTCCTATAGGGCCACCATGAGTTGGAATTGACTCGATGGCAGTGGCTTTGGTTTCTGGTTTTATTAACATAAAGCTTGGCAGCTTGAACTCATCAAAGGATGCCACAGAGAAAGACCCAGCAATCTGCTTCCTTAAAAATCACAGCCAAGAAAACCCTATGAAACAGTTCTACTCTGTAACACCTGGCATTGATGCCATGAGTTGATGCCAAGAATTGACTCAGTGTCAGTGATTTTGGTCTAGGGAGGCCTCAGAGTACTGTGAGCTGCAAGTGTTTCAATGAGATATGAAAGCAGGCCATATGGGAGGAGCAGAGGCAAATGGGAAGCAGCACAGGTAAGCAGGATCCAGGACCCCACTCACACCTATTTTGATGGTGCATTCTGTAATAGTCCTCCAGGCCAAGGAGGATAGGCAGCCATTCATGGTGCATGGACCAAACCACCTGCTGTGCTTGGATATCTGAATTGGTGGCTATCCTGGGTGGAACTGGACTAGACCATAGTCTGTCCATAGATTCCCAAGACCAAAAGCACAGAAAGACCCTGGAAGGTCCAGAAAATTCATACTGGGGAGGGAGGACAGGATCCTCTCAGCCATGACCAAAGGACTTGACCAACAAGCTCAGGAAATGCTTCTTAATAATGCCTGTACCACCTAATGTACATATGGGAACAAATAGCCAAGGCTGAGGGATAGAAAGGAACCTAGCTATAAAACTCTTATCAGCAAACCACGCTGTTACCAAAGGTCCATTCTGAATGACCACAGCTAATTAGTAGCTTTAAAGGATGACTTTCTGCTGTGTGTGTGCAGATGTAACCCGGAGCTTGGAAGCTAACAGCCCCCAGGAAAGCCAGTGACCCGAGTGGTGTAGGGAGGTGTAGCTCAGATGTATCCAGGCTGACCTGGGAAGAGGAGGCATTGGAGAGGTCCTGACTCTCAAGGACACTCATGTCCCGTGATGTTCTAAACCTAAAGACAGAGAGAAAGTGAATCCTTAGGTGCACTTACCTGAAACAGGTAAACTCCAGTGTAAGACAGTGTAGTTCGTTTTGACATCTGGGTGGCAGCCTCATTAAAATATGTGATGGAAAAAATGGGAGGAGGAAAGGAGAAGGAAAGAAAATTGCCACTTATTGAATACTTGCTATATGAAAGATGTAGCTAGGTACTCATTTAAACCTCACAGAAACATTGAGAAGTAGTCATTATGTCTACTGTATAGATAATAGAGAAACAGGTTAAGACAAATTTCTGAGGTTACATAGCTAGTACAGAGTGACGCTGTGATCTGTTTGGCTCCAAATGCTACGCGGACCTCTTCCACTGCAGGTGTGACTGACTGAAAAGTGGCAATAGACGGTGCATCCGTGGAGTCCTGACGGCACAGTAGTTAACGGTTCAGCTGCTAACCAAAAGTCGGCAGTTCAAATTCACCAGCTGATCCTTAGAAACCCTATGGGTAGTTCTGCTTTGTCCCCTAGGGTCGTTATGAGTGGGAATTAACTTGACAGCAATAGAGTTTGGTTTGGTGGGTCCATGAATTAAGAGTTAGGCAAGGTATCTTGAGCCTGAGAGTGAACTTAGTTCTGCTGTGCACTTGCTGGGTGATGTTGGGCAAGGTCTTTTAACTTCGTGTTCTCCAGGTCCTCCAGCCACAGAATATGATAGGTTGTGGTGGCTACTTTCTAGCTGGACCAGAAGCAGAAGAGCATCTCTTTAGAGGTTGAAGTGCAAGTAGCTTCCAGAAGTGATTATAAGAAAGGGCAAGTTTTCCTCTCCTTTTGTGTTTGCCATTTCATTTCTTGGACAAGGATAGAATTTCATTTTTTCTGGATCAGGTCTAGTATTGATACTAGTATTGGTACTTCCCCATGACTGACTTAATGCGTTGACATAGGAAAGTCTGAGAAGTCAACTGACCCTTTAGGTCACCATTGCTTCTTCATCTCTGTCGTTCTTTTCCAACCTTGCTCTTCTATGACTTTGGCCAAGTGTTTTCCAATCCCTCTGTGGTTTTGAGTATTTGAGCTTGCCCTGTGTCACACAGTGGGTGCCACCTAAAACTGCTGGTGAACCAGTTTCCCTATCCACTTCACATGCCATGTGCTAACTTGTTCCAGATTGTCCCAGTTTCCAATGTTCCCATTTAGGACTTTACAAATTCACCCTTCCTTTATTCCTCAACTACATTTTGAAGTCTTTTATCTATCCTGGAAACCCTGGTGGCATTGTGGTTAAGTGTTATAGCTGCTAGCCAAATGGTGAGTGGTTCAAGTCCATCCAGTGCTCCTTGGAAACTCTATGGGACAGTTCTACTCTACTATAGGGTTGCTATGAGTCAGAATTGACTTAATGGTAGTGAGTTTGGTTTTTTGTTTTACCTATCCTGCCCATGCTAGTGAGCTCTGGGAATCATCTTCTTCAGTACTGCCTATGTGATTTTTGCTCCCATAAAATTAATTTAGGCTCAATGATAGGGTGAGGAAAGAGTTAAGGCCTCCAGTATCAATGGTTTTGCTGAAGGACTAGCAATATGGACAGGATTGGACATGTCTGTGTTCCACTCTAATTTTCTAGGTTCACCAGTGCAGTTTGGGAAGGCTGGTGTATACTCAAGATAAGAGGGTTATCTTTGACAAGAGTTCTAGAGCACTAAATCTGAAAATGACCTAATGGACTCACTCCAATGTATTCCTTTCATAGGTGGGAAAACTAAGGTTCAGACTATTTAGATGCCTTGCTAAAGGTACACAGTTCACTTGTGGCAACACTGGAGCCACGGTCCAGACCTCGGACTCCAAGCTTGATGCTCTTTGCTTTATACTACATAAGTGAGCAAGTTTTTCTTTGAATTTAGAAGATTATTTACAAGAGGAATGTCAGTCTTCATGTCAGTTCCAAGCAGACAAACTGATGGAGCAGAGCATCAAAGATAGGAAATAAATGACAGCAGGCACTTTGCTAGATGCTTTTACAAATACTTCAGGTAGAGACTGCCAATGATTTATGAGGTGAATTTTTTTTTTTTGAGCTGCTTTAAAAAACAGTTGCCACTGGGCTGACTCTGACTCATGGTGACCTTATGTGTGTCAGAGTGGAAGTGAGTTCCACAGGGCTTTCTGTGCTCATTTGTCAGATCACCAGGCCTTTCTTCCAAAGAGCATCTGTATGGACTCAAAGCTCCAACCTTTCAGAGAGCAACTGAGCACAGTAACTGTTCACAACACCGAGGGACAAATCTACTTTAAAGATATGGGAAACTGAGGTTTAGAGAGGACAAATCTCTTTTCCAAGTGAGTGCTTCTAGAGGAAAGACAAGGCCTACAAATTCAGCTTGTCTGATGCTAAAAGCCAGGACGTACACCTCACATTACACTGCCTTTTAAAATCTCTGTGTTAAACATGTAAGTGTGAGTGTGTGTGTATGAGAGCATACTTAATTGTTCTAAGTGCTACACATCTCATTGCTGAATATCACTACAGTCACCTTCAAAGTACTTCCCTTGGGAAGCTATGCCCTGATTCCAGTGCCTAGTCTGCCCTTCAAAGTGATTTTGGAACTCTTTTTTCTGGAATGGCCATTGCGCATGGTGGCACGGTGGCAAGTTCTCAAACTTAGTTGTATAGTTGTCTGTGAGGGAGTTTTTATCCAGTAAACAAATAACTGTATTGGAACACCCTCCCTACTCACCTGATCTGGCTGGCCCCCAATGACTTTTTTCTTTACACAAAGATAAAGGAAATATTGAAAAGAAGACATGTTGATGACATTCAGGACATCAAGGGTAATATGATGACAGCTCTGATGGCTGTTCCAGAAAGAACTCCAAAATTGTTTGAAGGGTGCACTAGGCAGTGGCATTGGTGCATACAGCTTGCCAGGGGGAGTACTTCAAAGGGAACCATAGTGAGATGCAGCAATGAAGTATGTAGCATTTTCTCTAGGATGAGTTCGTGAAGTTAATTGGCAACCTCCTATGTTTGTTAGCAGGTGTGAATGTGTATAAGCAAGGCTTTTCAGATACAGGTGGACAGACAGAAGTCCTTGGCATGGAGAAGAGCAGGTTGAGTGGTGCTGAGATGGCTAACTTCTCATTTTAGCAGGACAGTTGATACGGAAGTGGTCAAAGATGGCAATGGATGGAAGTTCTTGGCTGGTAGACTTCACATTGCTTCCCATTAGAGCTGGTCCAGGCTGCCATGCCAGCAATGACGTGAAAGAACTTGAGCTGTGGCAGGGTGGTCCATTGTCAGGGGCCACAGAAGAATCCTGTGTCTTGAGGGGGCTGAATCCAGTCCCACAAGGGAGTGAAACGTTCCTCTAACTGCCAAGAAGTAATTGAGTGTACCAGCGAAGAGCTGGACCTGAGATTTTCTCCTAACAGATATGCAGTAGGGGTAGGGATGGGCTTCTGCAGGTGTTACGGGTGCACTCAGAAGCTGACAACAGCCATCAGCTGCAGCCTCACTTTGACATGGGGCTTCAGATGTGGCCTCTTGGTATCATCCCCGCATGAGGGTGCCCACGCAGTCCCAGAGATGGGCTGACAAGACGGTGAGGCGAAGGCATTCATCATCGGGCTTTAAATGCATCACATTACCCAAGTGCACTGCCTGCAGTGCCCCATGAATTAATAGTTCATAAATCCTGTAATTGTTTTGTGAATAACACAATTATGTTGCATTTAAAGTACAACGATGGCAATTTGTTCCATATAAACATCTCCAGCAGATCCACATTTTGCAACTAGGTTTTAGCCATTTCTCATTCTTCGGCACCCTGGAAACCTCAAAACAGGAGGTGGTCGGGGTATCTCCCAGCCCTGGAGGATCCCTGAGCAACAGTGCTTAGGTCACTGTGATGGAGGATTCTTACTGGTGAGAGCGTATTTGTGAGCCTGTGAGTGCGTTTGTGTGTCTGTCAGCTTGCTAGGAAGTGTAAATGTCCGCTGCGGACCAGGGTAGGACCATCCCTGGCTGTGGGGACTGGGGGGTGGAGGGGCTGTCAGAGCACTGCAAACCTAAGACGTCAAGGGCATAACTCGATTTGGTGATTTGGCCCGAGTAACCCTCTCAAAATAGAAAAATCAAGGGCCCAGCGTGGAGGCAGCCTGTCTGGGCTCAGGCTGGTAATGAGGACTAACGAGGGCTGATGGAGCCCGGGAGGGGTGAGCTGAGATGGCCCCGAGCTGCCTGGCACCCTGGGCCCTGCAGCCATCCGAGGCTGCCCAGCCCAGCCTAATGCTATAACCCGAGGAGATGCTCGCTGATAAGAGAGGGACAGGGCAGCCTCTAGGCCCCGACAGGAGCATAGAGGGCTCTATAGGCTGTGGGCTGGAAAAGATGGGATCCTTAAACAGGACCTTTCTGGAAGGTACTCAGTCATGTATCCAGTAGAATAGGGCGTCTTGTCTAACCTTTAAAAATACACGACACAGACACCTGCTCGTTTTAAAGAACTAGATGATACAGGTAATCATAAAGAAAAAAAGAAACAGCTTCAGCTCACCATCCACACGTCAGGGTCCATAAGGTCTGTAAAGTCTGTCCATAGGGAGAAAAGTCAGCCTGGAGAACTTCTGAGATGTGTCACACCAGAAGGGGACACAACCAACAACACCAAACCTTTGCCATGGAGTAGATTCCAATTCATGATGACGCCTCATGTTACCGAGTAGAACTGCTCCATAGGGTTTTCTTGGTTATAATCTTTATGGAAGCACCTACCAGACTTTCTTCCTTAGATTTGAACCACTAACGTAGGTTATCAGTCCAGCGTAAACTGTTTGTGCCACGCGGGGACAAGGCGGGCACATGCCACCTCTCCATATAGCCAACCCAGCCATATTTTTCTCTGGAGTTGTTAGGTGACTTGTATTTAGAGGATGCATTGTATGAAAAATGCACATCTTGAAACGTTGTGTTACACTCAGCATGAGAGGAGGCTCACCGGCTGAAAGGCACTTGAGAACTGAGAAGACGTGGAATTCAGCAGCCTTGTGTTCTGATCTCACCCAGGTGCTGGGGCAGTAGAGTGTCAGGTCTGATCTCCTACAGCATCTAAGTCTCTCTCTCCCTTTCCTTCTCCTGCTCCCTCTACTTTTCTCCTCCCTGCCTTGGGGAGCACGTAGAGCTGAACTCAGCCATGTTAAATGCATGTACTAGGGGACTCTGCCTTGAAGTCCCTGAGTGGCTCATGTGGTTAAGCACTCAACTGCTAAACAAAAGTTGGCTGTTCAAACCCACCCAGAGGCACCCCAAAAGACAGGCCTGGCAGCATGCTCTCAAAAGGCCACAGCCTTATAAACCCTATAACCCATTGCTGTCCAGTCGATTCTGACTCACAGTGACCTTACAGGACACAGTAGAACTGCCCCAAGGAGTGTCCAAGGAACATTTGGTGTATCCAAACTGCTGACCTTTTGAATAGCAGCTGTAGCACTTAACCATGATACTACCGTGGGTTCAACCTATGGAGCAGCTGTATTCTGCCCATGAGTTGGAATAAACCAAATGTCAACCACCACCACCACCACCAACTACAAACCTTATCAGTCTTTGTCTATGCATATGGCTACATCTATATAATTAACCAGCTGTTGAGTCGGTTCTTACTCACAGAGACCTGACAGAACAGAGTAGAGCTGCCCCTAGGGTGTCTGAGGCTATGAATCTTATGGAAATGGAATGCCACATCATTCTCCCCAGAAGCAGCCGGTGGGCTTGAGCTGCCAAACCAGATGGTTTGGTAAGAATGGACACATACTGTACATGCTCTTTTTATTTATTATATCCTGGATATCTTTCTAGATAACATTTCTGTTATCATGTTACATAACCTGCTGGTAAGCGACTGATGGCTAATAGCCCATAATTCATGTAATTATATATAATCAAGCTCTTATGCAGGGCAGTGACTTTCAAACTTTTGTTATCCTAAAAAATGCTGTAATACATTTCCTTCTACATGATTCTTTGCTTTCCTAGCCAATTAATTTCCTAGAAGAAATTTTCACAATGAGGAATTCTGTGTCAAATTTATATCTTCCAGCCTTTGGTATAAAGCTCACCTGCCATTTTCATACTTAATGAGTGCAAGAAAAAGTTCAGAAAATTTTGGCCAGCAGCTGAGAAAGAAGTGGATTCACCCTGTCTATGCTGTGAAGGGCGTGTGGCAGTGGTCCATCCTCTGCTTGTCTCACCATCTTCCATCTACCAGGTTTCTCCATCGTTTACAAATATAATGACCTACGCTCAGGGCCTGCCTGGTTTTCTTGAAGCAATAAAGGTAATCCATGGTGCTTGTAGAGTGCTTTACAGATTTCCAAACAGCTTTATGAGTTTTGTTGAATCTTCACAAGACAGACTCTATTTGTTCTTTATTTGGCAGCAGAGATGGAAGCCCAGAAGAGTTAAGGGAGTCTCCCAAGGTCACAGGCACAGAAAGCCAAGGTCACAGATAGACAAAGCCAAGATCATAGACATAAATAGCACGAGTCAGAACTGGAACCTAGGTCTTCTGAATGGTTTGTCCAGCACACTGGAAGTGCTGCTGGAATCACAAGGCAGGACTCATCAAGGACTCAGCTGCAGCTGTGCTGGCCACCAGCTGTGCAGTCCAAGGGGAGGGCCAGAATTTCTGTCTGCCTAGCATTCATTCTGTCTTTCTTTGATGACATCCTGATTTTGATTTGAGCATTTCTTTTTCCTTACAGTCCATGTAGTCGTAGTGGGTTCTCCCTTTCAGGCTTCCTCCTCTTCTCACTTTTGGGGGTATGCCTATTATTCAGGCTTGACATATTCTACCCCTTTTTCTGTAGCAGTTGATTCAGCAATGGACAGATGACCCAAACCAGGCCAATAGGATTTGACTGAGGGATGTTTTGTTGGGATTATTGGAAAGAGTAACTCTTCCTACTGGATTTGGAGCTGCTGGGAACCACAGGAGGGGAGAGTCTGCTTGAAAATGAATCCAGTACAGAGTAAAGCAGAGCCTAGAGATGAAGATGGATGCAGTGAAATCCCGATATTATCTTCTAACCTGGAAATTCTGCAGATGAAGTCACCTGCTACTCAACGTCTATAAAAACAGGAACTGGACCCCCGCTGCCCCAGAATTTCTGCTCCAGCACTGAAAAATAATTTAAGACCTCACACTTGCTTGTAATCTCACTATGAGGTGTGCTCCATCCTTTTGCGATCTAAGCTTCATGTCAATGCGTGTGCTGAAAGGAAGCCAGTCTCATGTTTACGCCTCTCTGGTAAGGTAAGCCAGGAAGTCTGTCTTTTGGGTCATATCTTGGAAAGGCAGAATTTACAATGTGAAAGTGTTCCAAAGTTACAGATGTCACTATAATCCACGCCTTTGCTGCTTGTTGTCAACACGTGCTCTATTTCCATCCTTGATAGTAATAGTAACCTGTGTATGCCTAATATAATACAGCCATTACTTGTACCCACCACCCACCTGTCAGCTTGTCATACTATTGTGGCATGCATGTTGCTATGATGCTGGAAGCTGTACTACCAGTATTTCAAGGGCAAGCAGGGTCAGCCATGGTAAACAGGTAGCAGTTTCAATGGAGCTTCCAGACTAAGACAGACTAGGAAGAAAGTCCTGGTAATCTACTTCCAAAAATTAGCCAATGAAAACTTTATAGATTACAACAGAACACTGCTTCCATTGCTTTGGACACATCATCAGGAAGGATCAGCTGCTGGAGGAGGACAACGTGTTTGGCGAAGTAGATGGCCAGTGAGGACGAGGAACTTTCTTAGTGAGACTGGCACAAAAGCCATGAGGATGGACTTGAACATGCCTGAAATTGTGAGGATGATGTACCACCAGGCAATGTTTTGTTCTGTTGTACTTAAGGTCACCTTTTGTTGAAGTCAACTGTGTGGCATCTATTTACCTATCTATCTATCTTCCTGTCTATCTACCTATCTATCTATGCCTTGCACAAATGAGAATGCACTCTCCCAAAGGAAAAACACAAAGTTTTATTAGTCGCTACACTCAGATCGAAGTTCTTTAGAGGGAGCGCATGGAAGCAGCAGTCAAGCAATCAGATAATGCAATGCATAGGGTAAATCTGCTCCAAAAAACTTCTTTAAAGTGTTGAAAAGCAAGGATGTCACTTTGCAGACTAAAGTGTGCTTGACCCAAGCCTTGGTATTTTCACTTGCCTCATGTGCATTCAGAAGCTGAACAGTAAATAAGCAAGACTGAAGAATTGGAGACTTTGAATTATGGTATTGACAAAGAATATTGAATATACCATGGCCTTACAGAAGAATGAACAAATCTATCTTGAAAAAAGTATATCCAGAATGTTCCACAGAAGGATAGTGAGATTTCATCTCACATACTTTGACATTTTATCAGGAAGGACTGACTAGTCCCTGGAAAAGGGAGTTGTCATACCTGGTAGAGGGTAAACAAAAAAGAGGAAGACCCTCAGTGAGATTGATAGATACAGTAGCTGCCCCAGTGGGCTCAAGCACTTCAAAGACTGGGAGGATAGCACAGGACAGGGCAGTGTTTTGTTCTGTTGTATACAGGGTCACTGTAACTCAGTACCAGCTTGTGGCAACAACTGCTTGTTTATGTTCTCTCTGCCCTGAGCATGTGAGGTAGACTACTGGGATTCTTTATCTAGCAGAATGACCAAATCCTCATTCCTGAATACCTAGTGACTCTGCCTCCATGGGATTAAAGATACTTCCTGTTAACTTGTACCACTAGACACGGCAGCTTTAAAGGTGTTCCAGAGAATACTTTTGTTTAAAGAAATAGTCCTTTTTACCCACATTGTGTGGAAGAAATCTACTTTGATAATCTGAATCAAACATTTTGTCTAGAAAGCATAAATCTCAAATGTCCAGGCAGTAGTTTCAGGCTCCATTTGAGTGGAACTGCTATCACATTCTCTGGTGGAGTTGTCCCTCCCATTGCTTCAAATACCTTTAAAACCAACAAAGCCCAACATCACAGAAAGCAAAAATATTATCAAATGGTGCATTAGATATAGTAATTGGAGGACAACAGGTCTGGTACAAATCCAAAAGACACAAATAAATGTTGGAGGGGTTGTGGAGATTCGAACTCTTATGCACTGTGGGTGGGGACGTAAAATAGTACAACCACTTTGGAAAATGATTTGGAGCTTCCAGCTGCAAATAGAAATACCACATGAGAAACTCTGGTGGCATACTGGTTAAGTACTACAGCTGCTAAGCAAAGAGTCAGTAGTTCAAATCCAGCAGGCACTCCTTGGAAACTCTATGAGGTGGTTCTACTCTGTCCTATAGGGTCACTATGAGTTAGAAGCGACTTGATGGCAGGTTTTTTTTTTTTTTTTTAATGATGCAGCAATACCACTCCCAGTAATGTATCCTAGAGAAATAAGAGTGGTCACATAAATAGACATATGCACACCTATGCTCCCTGCAGCATTGTTCACAGTGGCGAAAGATGGAAGCAACCTAGGTGTCCATCAACAGAGGAGTGGATAAATGAGTTATAGTACATATGCACAATGGAATACTATGCAATGACAAAGAATAATGATGAACCCATGCAATAGATCACAACATGGATGAATCTGGATGGCATTATGCTGAATGGAATTAATCAGTCACAAAAGGATAAACATTGTATGACACCATTATTATAAAAACAAAAGAAAAAGACTTAAACACAGGAAAAAGCATTCTTTGATGGTTAAGAGAATAGGGAGGGAGAGGGAGGAGAATTCACCAACTATACAGCAGACACGGATCAACTTCAGTGAAGAGAAGGACAATACAAGACACCGGGAAACTCAGTACAGTTGGAACAAGGCCAAAGCTAAGAGGTTACCTGGAAACATCCAAGAACTTCGAGGGGCAGAGTAGCTGTGGCTGGGACCTGAGGACCATAGTTTAGGAGGATATTTAGGTCAATCAGCATAGCAAAGTTTGTCAAGAAAACATTTTGTATCTCACTTTGGTAAGTGGCATTTAGGTTCTTAAAAGCTTGTGAGCAGTCATCTAAGATGCATTAGTCGGTGCCATCCCTCTTGGAGCAAAGGAAAATGAAGAAAACCAAAGGCACAAGAGTTATATTGGCCCTACAGACTAAAGGACCACATAAACTGGCAACTCCACCAGCCTGAGACCAAAGAACTAGATGGTGCCTGGCTACCATTAATGACTGGCCCAACAGGGAACGAAACACAGAGTCCCTGATGGAGCAGGAGAAAAGTGTGGAGCAAAACTCAAAATCTCATAAAAAGACCAGACTTAATGGCCTGACAGAGACAACAGGAATTCTTGAAAATGGCCCTTGAACATTCTGTTAACCCAGAACTGAAAAACTGAAACCATTCCTGAAGCTCACTTTTCAGACAAAAATTGGACAGCACTACAGAACAAATGATAATACATGGGAAAGGTGTGATCCTTGGTTCATTATGGTGCATGAGACCAAATGGGTGGCTTCTGTCTAGAGACAGGATGGGAAAGTAGGAAGGAACAGGAGCTGGTTGAATAGACACAGAGAACTGCGGGTGGAAAGGAAGAGAGGGCTGTCGCATTGTGGGGATTACAATTAATGTTACAGAACAATATGTGTATAACTTTTTGCATGAGAAATTCACTTGAGCTGTAAACTTCCACCTAAAGCACGATAAAAAAAAATTGTTGTCCTAAAAAAACTGAGGAACCACTCCTACGTGTGCCTGTTGTCACTTTGGGTGGAGCAGTCATCACTAACTTAAAGCTCAGACTATGTTTTTAGGGTAAAACCTTAACCTCACCAGATGTTCATCCCACTGTTAGTGTCGTAATTTCAATGGACCATTCTTCCATTCTATAAGGCCAGTTACTTTTAGGTGGTGGAATACATGGGAAAATCATAATACATTTGAGATTCATTGACACTGTTGGTGAGAATCAAAGTTTATTCCTTTTTACTGCTGTGTGTTTCATTGTATGATATACTATAGTGTGTTTATTCACCCTTTGAAGAATATTTTGGTTGTTTCTGGATTTTTATTTCTGTAAACACCTATGTATAGGTGTTTGGTGAGTTTAAGTTTTTATTTCTTTGGCATAAATACCTGGGAATGGGACAGCTGGGTCAACCTGTAGATGCATATTTAACTTGATAAGAAATGGCTGATTTTCCAGTTTGCATTCTGCATTCCTGTCAGCAGTGTATATGAGTTCCAGTTGCTCCACATTCTTGTCAGCATTTGGTATTGTCAGCTTTCTATTTTATCATTCCAACAAATATGTATCAGTAAGTCATCATGGTTTTAATTTGAATTTCCCTAGTGGCTAGTGATATATGCATCTTTTCACATGTTTCTTTGATATCTAGATATCCAGTTTTTTCTCATTTTTAAAATGGTTTGGTTAGTTTTTCTTACTGCTGAGTTTTGATGGTTAAAAAAAGATACATTCCGAATAGAAGTCCTTTGTCAAATACACAGTTTGTAAATAATTGATTCTAGTCTGTATTTTCTTTCTCTTAAGAATGTCTTTCATGGAGTAAAATTTTGTAATTCAGATGAAATTAACTTTTCTATGTGGATCACGCTTCTGGTGTCATGTCTAAGAGCCCTTTGTTTAACCCAGGTCATGAAGCTTTTCTGTATGTTTTCTTCTGAAAGTGTTATAGTTTTAAGTTTTACATTTACCATAATCCATTTTTAATAACTTTTGTATATGATTATGTTCAGGAGGAAGTCCATTGTTTTTGTACATGGGTGTCTAGTTCAAATACAATTTGTCGAAAGACTATATTTTATTTGTTGAATTGCTTTTACACCTTTGTCGAAATCTGTTGTCTATTGTCCCTATATATGTGCATTGATTTCTAGATTCTATTCTGTTCCATTAACATGTCTTTCACTTCTCCAATACTACACTGTTTTAATTACTGTAGCTTTACAATAAGACTTAAAATTCAATTTGTGATTCTTGCAAATTTGTTTTTGTTTTGGTTCATCTAATTCCTTTGCTTTTCAATACAAATTTTAGAATTAGCTAATCTATCTATATCTACAAAGGAAACTCTGGTGGTGTAGTGGTCAAGTGCTATTGTTACTAGTCAAAAGGTTGGCAGGTTGAATCTACCAGGTGCTCCTTGAAAACTCTGTGGGGCAGTACTACTCTGTCTTGTAGGGTTGCTGTGAGTCAGAATTGACTGAGCAGCAATGGTGTATCTACAAAAAAATTCTGCTAGGATTTTTGTTGAGATTATATTACATTTATAGACATCTTTACCTCATTAAGCCTTCCAGCTCTACTACTGAGCCATCTAGTGAGTTTTTGAAGTTTGTGTTATCGTGTTTTCAGTTCCAAAATTTTTATTAGATTCTTCTTTATGTATCCTGTTACTTTGCTAAGCTGTGGTCCTACTCATTTTACCATATTCCTATGGTAAAACACTTTATAATAAGTGTTTTAAAGTTTTTGTCTGACAATCCCAACATCAGTGACTTCTCAACATCGGAATCTATTGATTGTCTTTTCCCATGTGAGTTGAGATACTTCTGATTCTTACGCTGAGTAATTTTGGATTGTATCCCTGAAGTTTTGAATATTATATTATGAGTCTTATGTAAATTCTGTGAAGAATGTTGACATTTTTGCTTTAGCAGGTAAAACCTTGTTGGGTTCAGGTTACAAGATCCAGCAAGCATTTTGTGGGTTGTGTTTTCAATACTGGTTCGGTTTCCAAAGTCTTTGCAGTGCTATTATGATTTCGCTCATTTGTGCACCACCGATGAGTCAGCCTGTGATCGGGGCAGTGGTTTATCAATCCTCAGAGTCTTTGGCATGCAGATGGGATCAGGTCCATGCTTGTACAATTTAAGGCTGAGCCTAGGATTATATAAGCAATGTTATGAGATCACTTTCTTGAGTTCTCTATCTTTGTGATCTCTCTGGTACTTCCCAGATCCTCAAGACTTCTCTATTTGATCCTCTGACCAGGAAACTGGGGTTTAGTTACTCTACTTTGCCTTACACTTTTCACAATTACACTTACATCTGGAGCCAAGGAAGGACAGAGAGAAAGAAGTGGGGTCAAGGACAGAGAGAAAGCTGCAAAGTTTACTTCATCCTCTTGGTATTATGGTCTCTCCAACTGGAGATGAGTTTCCTTTCCTCAGAGGCTAGAGATCTGCTGAACCCCTGATACCACTTGTCATTCTACCCCCATGGGACTGCTGGGGCCTGGGGCATGAGAAATTGAGTAAAAGGGAAGAAGAAAGAAAATGGGAAGATTTTCCCCACTTTTTCTGAGTGTTCTCATTGCTTTACAAATCTGTTGCTCATAACCACTCCTCATACATAATTTTGTTTAGGTTTTAATTGTAGCCAAGAGAATCCATTCTGCTGAATATAAGCAGAAAGGGAATTAAAAAGCATATGTAGTAGACAGGATTCTAAGATGACTCTCAAGGCACTCTCTCTTTATATGCCTTTTCTAATTTCCTTTCTTTGAGTGTGGGCAAAGGCTTTTAATATGATATTACTTCTATTATTATGTCACATTCTATGCAAAAGGGATTTTGCAGAAGTAATTAAGATTCCTAATCAGTCGATTTTAAGTTCGCCAATGGGTGATTATTTATCCAGGGCAGGCCTGACATAATCAAGTGATACCTTGAAAAAAGCAAGAGCAGGTGCCCTTCTGCTGGCCTTGAAGGATCAGAGAGCCATATTGGTGAAGAGAGCAACCTGGAAAGGACCCAACAGCAGCCTCTAGGAGCTGATAGTGATTCCTGGCTGACAGCCAGCAAGAATACAGAGACCTCAATTGTGTGGCCATAAGGAAGTGAATTCTTCCAGTAACCTAAGGGAGCTTAGAAGTGGATCTTTATTTAGTCAAGCCTATAGATGAGGACACAGCTGGCTTATACTGAGCAGCGGGCTCATCTGAAATGTGCTGGACTCCTGACCTCTGAGACTGTCGGATAATGCTTGTCATTTAAGCTACTGTGTTTTCAGTAATTTGTCACACAGCAATAGAAAGCTAATCCATTATACTAACAAGCTTACAGAAATTCTAGAAAGTCCAACACCAAGTGTGAAAAACTAAAGCTAAAACTGACACAGCTGGGAGATAAGCCTAACTGTGTAATAAGACTAGTATAGTTAAAATTCTTCTGCTGTTGCTACCTAATTGCACAGTATGTGTGAAGCCAAGGCACAAGAAGTGTGAATAGTAATTGTCCACTATAATAGGGCTGAGATAACGTGTTGCTATGATGTGGTTTCTCATCTTTGAAATAGGAATAATGATAGTACTTATGGAAACTCTGGTAGCATAGTGGTTAAGTATTATAGCTGCTAACCAAAAAAGATTGCAAGTCAAATCCACCAGGTGCTCCTTGGAAACTCTATGGGGCAATTCTACCCTGTCCCATAGGGTAGCAAAGAGTCAGAATTGACTCAGTAGCAATGGGTTTGTTTTCTTCTGGGGGGGGGTTAAATCTCATTTGGTAGTTAAAAGAGTGCTGGGTAGCACAAATAGTTATGTGCTCAAGCACTAGCTGAAAGGTTGGTGGTTCAAACATATTAAGAAGTACCTGGAAAGGCAGACCTGGCAATCTGCTTCTGAAAGATCGCAGCCTTAAAAACTGAGTGGAGCTGTTCTACTTTGCACACATGGGACTGCCATGAGTTGGAATTAACTCAAAGGCAACTACTAACAATAGATAGTTACAAGAATTAAGTGAACCAAAGCTTTTAAGGTATTTTGAGTAATGTAGATTTCACAATACTCCATAAATATTAGCTATCATTGGTAGTAGCAACTGACTTGCCTAAAGTCCAAAACTAATAAGTAGTCATGCAGAGAATTAATTTTTGGTTTCCTTCTCTTTATTCTTTTTGACTTCAATGGAAAGCATGATCCAGGAACCCAGTTTTAAAAAGGCTTTGATCATTCCCATTCTTAGCTTCTCCCAGGAGACAAAGATTCACCTCCAAGAGACAGGAAATCCTGCATAATGGATCATGAATGCTTTATGAATTTGGCCCTCACTGAGTAAATGCAAGTGTTATTAACAGACTCATTAACAAGTGTTGTGCTTTGTTTGGAATTCTGAAAGTGATAGGATGATATACAACTAAATGAGCTCATGAGGACTTCTTGATATTCTCCAGATCAACTTCTCTGGTTTCATAATATTCTGTCCCCTGACTGCTGCTCTGATATCACACACACATTTCAAATACACATCACTTTTTCTCTTCTACTAATTGTCTGGAATTCTGTGCTTGTCATTGGGAGGAAAGGGAGAGAAAGTTTGGAACTTCTGTCTTTGCTGGCTGTGGAGGATGAGTATGTCTGTGTTGGAGCACATGCGCGTACATGCTGGTGTGGACGGGGCTAGGAGAGCGAGGAAGATTATGGTGTGTACACATCCTCACAACTGACGAAAAGGAGGATTCTGACCAACACACGTGCAAAGTAAAACGAGTAAAACGTTTTAATGATACCAAAAACCTGCCTAAACCCACCATTAGTGAGTCAATTTGAACTTACAGTGGCCCTATAGGACAGAATAAAACTGCCCAATAGAGTTTCCAAGGAGCACCTGGTGGATTTGAACTGCCGACCTTTTGTTTGGCAGCCATAACAGTTAACCACTACACCACTAACCCACTGCTGTCAACTTGGGTCTGATTGATAGTGACCCTAGAGGTCAGAGTAGAACTGCCACATAGTTTCCAAGGAGCACCTGGCAGATTTGAACTGCTGACCTTTTGATTAGCAGACATAGCACTTAACCCACTATGCCACTAGGGTTTCCTAACTACACCACTAGGGTTTCCTTAATGATGCCAGGAAACAATTTACTGACCCATGATCAGCATAAAACAAAAATATTTTTAACCGAGGTCTTAATTGAAAGACAGAAAACATTTAAGGTAGCAGTGATTCTGGTATGCTATTTTCAGGGAGAGCCATGATGGCCAGTGATTGTGAGAAGGCCTTTGAAGATACTTGTGTATTAAGATCTGAGAAAAACACGATGTTAACCATGTGAATTAGTCCTAGTCCTTGGCTAAAAAACAGTAGAACTTGCTCTGGTTAACTTAACAGAAGTAGGTTTCTCTAGAAGGATATTGGGCAGCTCACAAAATCAGTGAGAAAATCTGGAGAGCTATTCAAAAGCGATGATGTATTTGGAGAAGTGACTAGGGTGTTGCTCAATTTGTATAATAAAAATATATCAAAAGATGTTTGTCTTTTGATAATGCCAGAAGATCTTACATCAAATTTAGTCTTCTGCTGACAAGAATTTTAAATTCTGGACAAAGTACAGAAAACAGTTGTTTGAAGGCATAGCAAAGTGGCAAAAAGCAGACATAAATTGGAGGGGCTCCAACCCGTGAAAGAAGGAAAGCACCCTAGGTAAGAGCCACTACTAGGCTGTTCAATGGGTGGAAACAGAGCTCATTTAAATTCAAAATTGTTATTAGGCTGAGGAGCCAGAAGTTGGAGTTTAGGGATGCCAGGTCTATGTCAAGAAACTCGGATGACAACTACCTGGCCAACCAACCAGAAAAGGCCCATACTTACGTCGGTTCCCGAGAGAGATTGTCCAACTCAACACAGAAATTATCAAATAATAACATTAAGATCACACGCAAGTCTAGTTTTGCTCACAAGCAAAATTTGGTAAAGATCATTCAAAAACAGTTGCAGCAGTATACTGACAGAAATTCAAGCCTGATTCAAAAGAGTGCATAGAACCAGGAATTGCTGATGTCAGATAGATCCTGGCTGAAAGCAGAGAATACCAGAGAGATGTTTGCCTGTGCTTCATTCACTATGCAAAGACATTCAACTGTGTGGATTGTAACAAATTGTAGATAACATTACAAAGAATGAGAATTCCATAACACTTAATTGTGCTCATGAAGAATATGTACCTAGATCTTGATAGTCATTTGACCACAACAAAGGGATACTGTCTGGCTTAAAATCAGAGAAGGTGGACATCAGGGTTGCATCCTTTCACCATTCCTATTCAGTATGTATGCTGAGCAAATAGAGAAACTGGACTATACTAAGAAGAATGTGTCATCAGGATTGGAGGAAAACTCACTAACAATCTGTGTTATGTAGATACACAACCTTGTTTGCTGAAAGTGAAGAGGACGTGAAGCACTTACTGATGAAGATCAAGGTCTATAGCCTTCAGTATTGATTACACCTCAACATTAGGAAAACAAAAAATCCTCACAACTGGAACAATAAGCAACATCCTGATAAATGGAAAACAGATTGAAGTTATCAAGGGTTTCATTTTACTCCACTCCTCAGTCAATGCCCGTGGGAGCAGCAGTCATGGAATCAGAAGACACATTACATGGCCCAGATCTGCTGTAAAAGACCTCTTTAAAGTACTGAAAAGCAAAGACGTCACCCTTGAAGACTGAAGTAAACCTGTCCCAAGTTATGGTGTGTTCAATCGCCTCATATATACATGAAAGATGGACAATGAATAAGGAAGACCCAAGAAGAGTTGACGCTTTGAATTGTGATTCTGATGAAGAATATTGAACACATTACAAACTACCAAAAGAAGAAACAAATCTAAAAACTAACTCAAATTAGATCAAAGACCTAAAAATAAAATCTAAAACATTAAGGATCATGGGAAAAAAATAAGAACAACACTAGGAGTCCTAATACATAACTTAAACAGGATGCAAAGCATTACTGACAATGCACAAATTCTAGAAGAGAAAATTGATAACTGGGAATGCCTGAAACTTAGACACACTCATCCAAAGACTTCACCAAAACAGTAAAAATGATGACCTACAGATCTGGGGAAAAAAAATTTGGATTCAACAGGGTCATCAGCATCTAATCTCAAAAATCTACAAGATACTGCAAAAGGTCAACAACAAGAAGACAATAACCCAATTAAAAATGAGCAAAGGATATGAACAGGCATTTCATCAAAGACATTTAAGTAGCTAACAGATACATGAGGAAACACTTATGATCATTAGCAATTAGAGAAATCCAAATTAAAACTACAGTGAGATACCATCTCACCCCAATAAAAAAATAAAACCAAACTCACTGCTGTTAAGTCAATTCTGACTCATAGTGATTCTATAGGACAGATTAGAATCACCCCATAGAGTTTCCGAGGACCACCTGGTGGATTCAAACTGCTGAGCTTTTGATTAGCAGCCATAGCACTTAACCACTATGCAACCAGGATTTCCCAAAACCACAAAATAATAAACGTGGGAAAGGCTGTGGAAAGGCTGGAACACCTATACATTGCTGGGGAAATGTAAAATGGCACAACCATTTTGAAAATTGATTTGATGCTTCCTTAAAAAGCTAGAAAAAAAATACCACCCAATCCAGCAATCCTATTCCTTGAAATATATCCTAGACAAATAAGAGCTGTCACACAAATACATATCTGCACAGCCATGTTCACTGCAGCACTCTCCACAGTTGCAAAAAGATAAATCAACCTAGGTGCTCATCAGTGGATGAATAGATAAACAAATTATCGTATAGTCACACCATGGAATACTATGCAACGATAAAGAATGTTGATGAATCTATGAAACATTTCATAACATGGAGAAATCTAGAAGGCATTACAGAAGGACAAATATTGTATGAGATCTCTATCATAACAACTCAAGAAAAGGTTTAAATACAGAAGAAAACATTCTTTGATGGTTACACTGGTAGGGAGGGAGGGGGTATTCACTAACTAGATTGTAGACGAGAATTATTTTAGACGAAGGAAGGAGAACATGTAATACAGGAGAAGGTAACACAACTAGACTAAAGCAAAAGGTAGATTTTCCTGAATGTAGCCAAACACTTTGAGGGACAGAGTAGTAGGGGCAGGGATCTGGAGATCGTGGTTTCAGTGGACCCCTATGGCAACTGGAATAGCAAAGCTTATTGCAAAAATGTTTTGCATCCCACTTTGGTGAGTGGTACCTGGGGACTTAAAAGCTAGCGAGTGTCTATCCAAGAAGCATCAATCGGTCCAAACCCACCTGGAGCAAAGGAAAATGAAGACTATCAAAGACACAAGGAAAATTTGAGGCCAAGAAACAGAAAGAGCCACATAAACCAGAGACTACATGAGCATGAGACCAGAAGAACCAGGTGACCATTGATGACTGCCCTGACGGGGAATACAACAAAGAGTCCCTGATGGAGCAGGAGAAAAGTGGGGTGCAGAGCTCAAACTCTAGTACAAAGACCACACTTGATGATCTGACAGACTGGAGGGTCCCTGGAGAACTGATGGGTCCCTGGACTCTCTTATCCTAGAACTGAAACCATTCCCAAAGCCAATTCTCCGAAAATGGGACTGGACTATGAGACATAAAATGATACTGATGAAGAGTGTACTTCGTGGTTTAAGTAGATTCATGAGAGTAACTGGGCTACTCCTTTCTGAAGCTGAAATTAGAAGGCAGAGGGGGACAGGAAAAAGCTGGTTGAATGGACATAGGAAATAAGGGTGGTGAAGAGAAGTGTTCTGTCACAGTGTGGGGGGAGCAACTAGGCTCGCATAACAACGTGTGTGTAAATTTTTTGTATGACAAACTGGCTTGAATTATAAACTTTCACTTAAAGCACAATAATACATACATATATAGTTTATATATATTGTGTATAATTTGTATATGTTATATATAATTTTATATATTACATATTTGTGGAAACCTTGGTAATGTAGTGGTTAAATGCTAGCAAGTGGCTATCCAAGAAGCATCAATCGGTCCAAACCCACCTGGAGCAAAGGAAAATGAAGACTATCAAAGACACAAGGAAAATTTGAGGTCAAGAAACAGAGAGAGCCACATAAACCAGAGACTACACGAGCATGAGACCAGAAGAACCACACACACACACACACACACACATACATATAAACCCCACTGCTGTTGAGTTAGATATGCCAAGTGCCATCAGATATATGTAATTTATATATGAAAGAACAAACAAATCGTTCTTGGAGAAAGTAAGCATTTTATAACTAGAATGCCCCTTAGAAGCAAAGATGGCTGACTATGTGTCACATGCTTTGGATGTGTTATTAGGAGGGACCAGTCCCTGGAGAAAGACTTTGTGCTTGGTAGAGAGTCACGAAAAAGAGGAAGACCCTGAATGAGATGAACCGACACAGTGGCTGCACGATGGGCTCAAGCATGACAATAATTGTGGGGCCAGTGGAAGACTGATAAGGGTTGTGTTCTGTTGTAAACAGGATTGCTATGAATTAGAACTGACTTGACAGCACCTAACAACAACGCGATGGCTGAAAATTTAGTGAGGGACATCCACAAAAAGAAGGTGTCACAGTGGTGTAGTGGTTAGGTGCCATCAAGCCAGTTCCAACTCATGGCGACCCCACGTACAACAGAACAAAACACTGCCCAGTCTTGTGCCATGTCCACAATCGTTTTTATTCTTAAGCAAATCATTCAACAACTGTGTCAATCCATCTCACTGATGGTCTTCCACTTTTTCACTGACCTTCCACTCTGCGAAGTATGGTGTCCTTCTGCAGGGACTGACCTCTCCTGACAACATGTCTGAGTACGTAAGACGCAGTCTTGCCATCTTTGTGTCTAATGAACACTCTGGTTGTACTTCTTGCAGAACAGACCTGTTTGTTCTTTTGGCTGTCCATGGTACATTCAACATTCTTCTCCAACACCACAGTTCAAAGGCATCAATTCTTCTTCTGTCTTCTTTGTTCATTGTCCAGCTTTCGCATGTGTACAATGTGATTGAAAAGACCATGGCTTGGATCAGGCACACTTTAGTCTTCCAGATGACATCTTTAATTTTCAAAACTTTTAAAGAGATCTTTTGCAGTGTATTTTCACAATTCAGTGAATCATTTGATTTCTTAACTGCTGCTTCCATGGGCATTGATTGTGGCACCGAGTAAAATGAAATCCTTGGCAACCTCAATCCTTTCTCTATTTATCATGATTTTGCTTAGTGGTCCAGTTGTGAGGGGTTTTATTTACTTGATGTTGAGGGGCAATCCATGCTGAGCCCCCAAAGCTGCTTAAAGTATTCTTTCAAATTGTTAGCTGTCTCCTGAACTGTGTAGACATGGGGTCAGTACTCCAAGAAAACTAGTAGAAAGCAACTGTTTGAAGTTTCTTTCTAAAAAGACATTATAGTGGTTCCCCAGTGCTGTGAACACACAATTTAGAGTTCAAGTCCTGCCAAATTAGAGAGGGCATCATCCATAACATCCGGCATATACTAAAAACTTATTTTACATGAGAAAAAACAAGAAAAAGGGAAACTTGAGTCAAGAGAAAAATGAAATGAGTCACAGAAACAGATCTGGAGATATCCATATGTTGGTTTCAGCAAAGACTTTAAAATAATTGTGGTAAATATGTTAAAGAGGGTGCTGGAAAAGACGAATATGATGAGAGAACAGGTGATTTCATGAGAGAGATGAAAACAGTAAAACATTGCTAAATGCCAAAAAATACAACAAAAACAAATAAAAACCCTAAAAACAAAAAAAACAAACCCACTGCCATCAACTCAGGCTGCACTCAGTGACCCTAGAGGTCAGGAGAGAACAGTCCCATAGAATTTCCAAGGAGAGCCTGGTGGATTTGAACTGCTGACCTTTTGGTTACCGGATATAGCCCTTAACCCACTATGCCACCAGGGTTTCCATCCTAAAACTGAAAAACACAACATCCAAAATAGAATTTTTATTGGATGGAGTTAACAGTGGATTGGACAGACCAGAACAAAAAGAGTAAATGAACTTGAAGATCACTACCACCAACCACTGCCGCGGAGTTGATTCCAACTTAAAACAATCCTATAGGACAAAGTAAAACCTCTCCATAGGGTTTCTAAGACTGTAATCTTTGTAGAAGCAGACTGGCGCATCTTTCACCTTTGAAGTGGCTGGTGGTTCCGAACTGCCCTTCTTTTGTTTTGCATCCGAGTGCTTAACCACTGCACCACCACATGAAGACAGGTTGTAGAAATTACGTAAACTGAAACAGAGAGAGAAAAAAATGGAAAAAGGATAAAACAATCTCAATGACATTTGACAAGGATATTAAGCAATTTAAAATACATGTAATTGGAATCTCAGAAAATCAAGAGCAAGAGGCTGGCATGGAAAAACATTTGAAGAAATATTTGTAGATATCTTATAAATTTGACTGAAACAGCAGTGGGCAACCCTAAAAAGCAGACCAAATCCCAAGGAAAAGAAGTAAAAATGAAATCACGCACGGCCAAACTGAAGAGAGTAATGGAAAAGAAAATCTAAAAAGTAATCAGATAAAAAGACATATTATATATAGCACAACAATGATGGGAATGCCAGCTGACCTCTCTACAAAAAACCACAGAAGATAATGAAATGACATATTTAAAATCAGAAAAAAAATCTGTCAACTTAGAATTTTATATATAGTATAAAAGTTTTTCAAAAATCACACAAAATACAGATAATATCAGATAAGTGAAGGCTAAGAGAATTTGTTGCTAGCCATACTGTACCATAAGAAATGCTAAAGAAAGATATGGAGGCTAAGGAAAAATGATGCCGGGTGGACATGTGTATGTACAGAGAGGAATGAAGCATACTAGAAATAGTAAACGTGAAGATTTTTTCTTTAAATTGTTTAAAATGAAAACAATAATTATGAATTGTGTGCTTTTTTATGTAGGAGGAAATATATTACAAAAATAACACAGAAGATGAGAGGCACATGGAATTTTATTGCTGCTAGGTTTTTATGGTATACACAAACGGCATAAGTGTAAACAGTGAAAAGTTAAGGATGCAATTGGTAATCTTAAGAGAATTACAAAAAAGGAATTACAAAGCGTCATGGTTTAAAAATGGATATAAGATATAGAATGGAATATTTTAAAAAAATCTAATTAACCCAAAAGACAGGAAAGGAGGAATAGAGAAGCAAACAAACAAAAAACAGAGGTGATCAATAGCAAAGAAATAACAAGGTGAAAGAATTAAACCTACCATGTAATTTGTTAAATGTACATGGGCCAAAAGGAAATGCTCCCATTAAATAACAGAGATTGTCAGTGGGATAAAAAAGCAGGACCCAACTAGATGCTGTCTACAACAAACCACTTTCAGTCTAAAGACACAGACTGAAAGTAAAAGGATGGAAAAAGCTATTAATTCCTAAAGACTTGGCTTAAGAAGGCTGGTATAGCTATATTAATATCAGGCAAGAAAAAAGGATTACAGTGATACAGAGAATCCATTTACAGAGAAAAACAGGACCAATTCAATACAAATAACGTAACAGTTGTAAATATTTATACATCTAATAACAAAGCTGCAAAAATACATGAGGCAAAAATGGATAGAATCCAAGGGCAAAATACAAAAATCATTGTTGTTTTTAGGTGCCGTTGAATCAGTTCCTACTCACAGCAAACCTGCCTGGTCCTGTGCCATCCTCGCAATCATTATGCTTGAGCCCAGTGTCAATCCATCTCACTGAGGGTTTTCCTCTTTTTTGCCTACCTTATTTCTGCTTTACCAAGCATGATGTCTTTCTCCAAGGACTGAGCCCTGTAAATTGGAATCGACTCAGTGGCAAGTTATTATAATTAATATAAATATAATTAATATAAAACCATACAATCATAACTGGAAATTTTAATATCTTCTCACAGTAGTTTATTAGAGTCAGTAGGTATATATATATACATATATATGTATAAACAAAAAACCAAACTCAGTGCCATCAAGTCAATTCCAACTCATAGCAACCCTATAGAGCAGAATAGAACCGCCCTCAGAGAGTTTCCAAGCAACAATGGCAGATTTGAACTGCCAACCTTTTGGTTAGCAGCTGTAACACTTAACCAGTACACCAACATGGTTTCCAGTAAGTATATAGAGAATATAAATAATACTGTGAACCAACTTGACATAAATGACAGGTACAGACCAGTATATGTAGAATATTCACATTCTTTCAAATGATATAATATGTTTACTATACTAGAACATACACTGGACTATAAAACTACTCTCAGTGGATTTCTAAGGACTGAAATGATGCACAATATGTTCTCTCATCACAATGAAATTAAATTAGAAATCAATAACAACAAGATACCTGGAAAATTCTCAAATATTTGGGAATTAAGCAATATACTTCTAAGTAATCCATAAGTCATGAAAGAAATCACAAGGGAAATTAGAAAGTGCTTTGAATTAATAAAAGCACACCATGTAAAAATATGTGAGATGAACATAAAACAGTCTTTAGGGAGACATTATAACTTGAAGTGCTTATATTAGGGGGAATAAAAGGTTTAAATTTATGATTTGTCTTCTACCTTAAGAAACTAGAAAAAGAAGAGTAAATTAAACCTAAAGTTAGTAGCAAAAAGGAAATAATAAAGATAACAGTTAGAAATCAGTAAAATAGAAAAGTCAAGCAAAATGGAGATGACAGAGGGAAGACTCAGTGAATTCAAATATAGATAAATAACTATTATAGAATCCAAAAAAGAGAAGAAAAAAATTGAATAAAAGGAGAATAGAGTACTAGGGGCATATGGAAGACTATCAAAAATTTTAACATTTGTGAAATAAAAGTCCCAGAAGGAGAGGCAAGAAAGTGTGGGCAGAAAAACAAATGTTTGAAAATATAATGCTTTAACATTTTCCATATTTTGTGAGGACTTAAATGTACAGATTCAAGAAGAGCAGTGAACTTCAAGAAAGATAAATTCAAAGAAACTCGCATCAAGAAAAACCAAAAAACCAAGCCAAACTTACTGCTGTTGAATCAACTGTGACTTATAGTGACCCTATAGACAAGAGTAGAACTGCCTCATAGAGTTTCCAAGGAGCGCCTGGTGGATCTCAATGGCCAACTTTCTGGTTGGCAGCCATAGCACTTAACTCATCATGCCACCAAGGTTTCCACATGCAGCAAACTCATAGTCAAATTGTGAAAACCAAACATAAAGAGAAAATATTGACAGCAGCCAGAGAAAAGTGATACATTACACATTATTATTAGGTACTATTGAGCCAGTTCTGACTCATAAGAGATCCCATGTACCACAGAAGGAAACATTGCTTGGTCCTATCCCGTCCTCATAATTGTTGCTGTTTTGGAGACCATTTCGCAGCCACTGTGTCGACTTACCTCACTGAGGGTCTTCCTCTTTATCACCGACCCTTTGCTTTACCAAGCATGATTTCTTTCTCCAGGGCCTGGTCTCCCCTGATAGGTCCAAAGTGTGTGAGACAAAGTCTTGCCATCCATCCTTGCTTTAAAGGAGTACTCTGGCTATGCTTCTTCTAAGACAGATTTGTCTCTTGTTCTGGCAGTCCATAGTATATGCAATAATCTTTGCCAGTACCGTAACTCAGAGATATCAACTCTTCTTTGGTTTTCCTTCTTTGTTGCTGGGCTTTCACATGTACATGAGGGAACTGAAAATACTGTGGCTTGGGTCAGGTGCACCTTAGTTCTTAAAGTGACATCTTTGCTTTTCAACACTTGAAAGATCTTTTGCAGCACATTTGCCCAATGCAATACATGAGTTTGATTTCTTGATTGCTGCTTCCATAGGCGTTGATTGTGGATCCAAGTAAAATGAAATCTTTGACAACTTCAGTAGTTTTTCCACTTATCATGATTGCTTATTAGCCTAGTTATGAGGATTTTTATTTTGTTTATGTTAAGGTATAATTCATACTGAGGAGTGTAGTTTTTGATAAGTAAGTACTTCAAATCCTCTTCACTTTCAGCAAGTGTATGTTGTCTGCATATCACAGTTTGTGGATGTATCTTACTCCAGTTCTGATTTCTCATTCTTCATATGGTCTAGTTCTCTGATTAGTCACTTAATGTATGTGGTATAGTCAGCTAGGGCTGCTCTAACACAAATACCACAGAGTGGATGGCTTTAACAAAGGAAGGTTTATTCTTACACAGTCTGGTAGGCTGCAAGTCCATATTCAAGGTGTGTGCTCCAGGGGAAAGCTTTCCCCCTTGTCAGCTCTGGAGGAAAGTCCAGTATTGCATCAGTCTTTGTCCAGGGAGTGTCTTGGCACAGGAATCTCAAGTCTGAAGGACGTGCTCTTCTCCTGGTGCTGCTTGCTTGATGGTGTGAGGTTTCCCATTCTCTGCCTGCTTCTCTGTCCTTTTATCTCTCATAGGATGAAAGGATTAAGGGTGGGGCAAGCCATACTCCAGGGAAACTCCCTTTACAGTGGAGCAAGGGGGTGATCCTATGAAGGGATTTACAGCCCCACCTTAATCAATCCTATAACATACAGCATAGGAAAACCACAGAACGGAGGACAGCCACAAGATACTGGGAATCACGGCCCAGCCACATTGATACACATATTTTTGGGGGGACAGACTTGAATCCACGACAGTATGGATTGAATAAGTATATTGAAGTGATACAACTCTGATGTAGTTTTTCTTGTTTTAAATCACACAGAATGCCCTCAATCTGTTCACAAGACTGCCTCATGGTTTACGTACGGGTTCCTCAGGAGCACAATTAAGTGCTCCGAAATTCCCATCCTTGGCATTTCATGATTTGTTAAGATCTACATAGTTGAGTGGCTTTGCATAGCTGATGAAACACAGATAATATTTCTGGTGTTTTCTGCTTTCGGCCAACATCCATCTGACATCAAGTATGAAACCCCTTCGTCCATGTCTTCCTCTCTCTTTTTAAAATCATGATTAAGTGAAAGTATACAATCTAAGTCAATTTTGCATACCTGTCTCTCTACAACTCTATCTGCTCTCCCCATCCTGTGGCAGTACATTTCTTTTCACTCTACTAGTATCCTCCTAACACCTTTCTCCTCCTCTCTGTCCTCTCCTCTTCCCTCTAGAGAGAAACCAGTAGAACAGCCTTATACAAATGTATAACACCGTAAAGCACACACACCACGTGTTTACTCTGTGTCTCTAAAGTCCAGTCCATTCTTAGTCTAAAGTGTTGAACTCAGCCATGGTTTCAGGTCTGGGGCAGCAGCAGGTCTAGGGTCCATGTTCCCAGGGGACCCTCCAGGCTGCTGAACCATCAATTCTGGTCTTTTAATAGAGTTTTTGATCTGCACACCTCTTTTTCTAGTGTTATGTCAGGGACTCTACATTGTGTCCCTTGTCAAGGCTGTCTTTGGTGGTGGCCAGGTGCCATCTGGTTCTTCCGGTCTCATGCGGATCTATTCTCCAAATCGTATGGGCTGTTCTGTCTCCGGGGTTCCTTTTTCCCCATGTTCTTGATGTTCCTGGTTGTCATCTGTTCCAAGTGGATTGGGACCAACTGATGTTCCGCAGATGGCAGCTTGCTGGCTTTTAAGACCCCCATATGTCACTCACCAGTATGGGGTGTGGAAAATTCTTGTAGCAAAAGGCTAGTTATGCATGACCTCAGTGTCCCCTGAAAACACCGTCCCAGAACCCTGTTCCTGCTACTCTATCCTCTGAAATGTTGGGTTGAATTTAAAAAACCTTTTAGTTTATGGTGTAGTTCATTTATGCTGACCTGCTTTTTACTGAGTGCTGTCACACCCTTTACCCAACAGAATTGCTATTGACTATCTACCCACTATCTACCCTCCCTACCCACCCCTGCAACCATCAGAGTCTTTTCCTCTGTGCATAAGTCCTTTTTTAAGTTCTTATAGTAGTGGTCTCATATGACACTTGTCCTTTTGCAGCTGACTGATTTCACTTGGCATAATGTCTTCTAGTGGATACCAGGTTATGAAATGCTTCCTAAAATCATCATTGTTCTTTATCATTATATAGTGTTCCACTGTGTATATATACTATTGTTTGTTTAGTCATTCATCTGTTGATGGGCACCTAGGTTGAGTCCATCTTTTTGATTTTGTAGGCTATGCTGTAATAAACAATCATGTGCATGTATCTGTCCATGTGACAGCCCTTATTTCTGTAGGATACATTCCAAGCAGTGGAATTGCTAGAGCACATGGTATTTCTATTTATAGCTTTATAGCCAAATTGTTTTCCAAAGAGGTTGCACTATTTTGCATTTCCACCAGCAATTTAGGAGTGTTCCAGTCTCTCCACAGCTTCTCTAGCATTTGTTGTTTTGTAGTTTTTGGATTATTGCCAACCTTATTGGGTAAGATGATATCTCATTGTAGTTTTGATTTGGATTTCTCTAATAGCTAGTGATAGTGAGCATTTCCTCACATGTCTTTTGGCTGCCTGGATGTCTTCTTTGATGAAGTGTCTGTCTGTATCATTTACTCATGGTTTAATTGGGTTATTTGTCCATTTCTTGTTGATATTTTACAGTATCTTGTAGATTATGGAAATTAGATGTCGATCCCATATGTAGTTGCCAAATATTTTTCCCATTCCATAGGCAGTCTTTTAACTTTCTTGACAAAGTCTTTGGATGAGCCTAAGTGTTTGATTTTTAGTAGTTGCTATTCATCTGTTTTCTCTTCTGCTGTTTGTATATTGTTGGTAAGATTTTGCAGTCTATATAAGCCATGTATTGGAACTTCCTTTGTTGTCCCTAGCATTAATTCCATAATCTTTATTGTCATTTTAAGTTTGATATTTAAGTCTCTGATCCATTTTGATTGAGTTTTTGAGTAAGGTGTGAGATATGGGTCAGTTTTTTGCAGATGGATATTCAATTGTTGCCAGCATCATTTGTTAAAGAGACTGCTTTTACTCCAGTTTATGACCTTTGGGCCTTTGTTGAATATCAGCTGTTCTTAAGATGATGGTGATATTTCTGGAGTCTTTACTCTGTTCCGTTGGTCTATATATCTGTTTTTGTACCATTACCAGGTTTTGACTACTGTGGCAGTATAATAAGTTCTAAGACCTCCCACTGTGTTCCTCTTCTTCAGCAGTATTTTACTCTTCTGAAGTTTCTTCCTTTTCCAAACAAAGCTGGTGATTTGTTTCTCCATCTCGTTAAAAAAATGATGTTGGAATTTGTATTGAGATTGTATTGTATATGTAGATTGCTTTGGGTAGAATAGACATTTTCACAATGTTAAGTCTTCGTATCTTTGAGCAAGGTAGGTTTCTCCACTTAGGTAGTCTCTTTTGGTTTCTTGCAGTAGGTTCTTGTAATTTTCTCTGTATAGGTTTCTTACTTGTCTGGTTAGATGTATTTCTAGGCATTTTATCTTCTTGAGGGCTATAGTTAACGATAATGATTTGGTGATTTCCTCTTTGGTGATCTCTTTGTTGATGTAAGGGAATCCTACTGATTTATTTATGTTTATGATATATCCTGATACTTTTCTGAACTCTTCTACTAGTTCTAGTAGTTTATTTATGGATTCTTTGTATATGATCATGTCATCTGCAAACCAGGATACTTTTATTCTTCTTTATTCATGCAGATACCCTTTATTTTTTGTCTTGTCTGACTACTCTGGCCAGAGCCTCTAGCTAATATTGAACAGAAGTGGTGACAGTGGGCATTCTTGTCTAGTTCCTGTTCTTAGGGGGAATTCTTTTAGTCTCTCTTCGTTCGGGATGATGTTGGCAGTTGGCTTAGTTTAGATGCCCCCTTATTGTGTTGAGGAATTTCCACTCTATTCCTAATTTGCTGACAATTTTTAACATGAATCGGTGTTGGATTTTGTCAAATGCCTTTTCTGCCTCAACTGATAAAATCAAGTGATTCTTACACTTTGTGTTATTTATGTTGTTGATCACATTAATTGTTTTCCTGATGTTGAACCAACCCTGCATCCCTGGTGTAAATCCCACTTGGTGATGATGAATAATTTTTTTCACATGTTGAATTCTGTTGCCTAGGATTTTGTTGAAGGTTTTCGTGTCTAGGTTCATGAGTGATGTTGACCTGTAATTTTTTCTTTTTTGGGGGGAGGGTTTTTTACCCAGCTTTGGTTTCAGGGTTTTGCTGGCTTCATGGAATGAATCTGGGAATGCTCTTTCCTTTTCTATGTTGTGAAATAACTTCAGTAGTATTGGAATTAACTCCTCTATAAAAGTTTGGTAGAATTTTCTGGTCAAGCATGGCTGACTCTGCCTTTCAGCTATCTAAGATGGCATCCTACCTGAGCTGCCTCTCCTGCACTGTGCCAGCGGAATCTATGGCACAGCTCAGAAAAGAGAGGAGGAAAGGACATTGGCACACCGACTGCCAGCCACCACTGGGTTCTCCAGATTTTACTGTCTTAAGTACAGCTTCTATGCTGCAAGAGGCATTTATCCACTTAGGCACTGCTGCTCAGCATGGCAGCAGACCTATGCCAGGCTCTCAGGCTCAGCAGTCCCAGCCCCAGTCTCCTGGGATGGCATCTGTACCTGTAAGCCTCTCTGCCACTATACATCTTTTGTACTGCCATCTTACCTCTGACAAAGATAGCTTTCCCTTTCCTGCCACCTAGTCTGATCTCACAACTGTCGACCTGATCCTGGGACTACCAAAATGTCCACTCTGCTCTATTCAGTTGTTTTTCTAGGCCTTAGTTCTCAGCGAGAATTGAGGAGACTTGTGACTAGTCCACCATCTTGTCCACACCACATCCCTTGTCCTCTTCTGAATCCAGTTTGACTTTTTTACTGTACATTAGATGCAGGCTTTTAGACTCTCATTAAACAATTAATATGCATATTGTTTTGTGACACTAGTTGTCAACCTTATGACATGATAGCATTCTCCCCATCTCAACCTTAGGTTTCCTATTACAGGATTTCTGGTACCTTCCTACCTTCTCATCTTTTCCTTTGAGCTGCTGTGTCCATTTAGTGTCCTTTTGTTTTATGAGTCTCTCTAATCTTTGGCTGAAGAGTGAACCTCGAAGGTTACTTCATTACTGAGCTAAAAGTGTATCTAGGGGACCATATTCTCAGGGTTTCTCCAGTCTCTGTTGGGCTGTTAATTCTGGTCCTTTTTTTTTTTTTTTGGTGAGTTAGAATTTTGTTCTACATTTTTCTCCAGCTCTGTCCAAAACCCTGTATTGTGATCCCAGTCAGTAGTGGCAGCCAGCATCATCTAGTTATGCTAAACTAAGTTTTGTAGAAGCTGTCATAGTTGTGGTCCATTAGACCTTGGACTAATCTTTTTGTTGTGTCTTTGATTTTCTTATTCTCCCTTGCTCCAGGTGGAATGAGACCAGTGGAGTATCTTGATTCAAATCTGGCTGATTTTCTGGCAGTTCCCTGTCAAAGTACTGCTGTGACTATTTTTGAATTGTCTTCACCAAAATTTTACTTTCGTATAATATTAGTAATAATGTTCAATAATTTCTACCAGGGTCACCCATGAGAGACAGCTTTCAACGGAGCTTCTAGACTAAGATAAACTAAGAAAAAGGACCTAGAAAGTCCACTTGTAAAAAAAATTGGCCAACCTTATAAACAGTAGTAGAACATCATCTGATATAGTACCAGCAGATGAGTCTCTCTGGTTGGAAGGCATTCAAAATACAACTGCAGAAGAGCTCCTCCTTGAAGTAGTCAACCTTATTGATCTGGATGGAGTAAAGCTCTCAGACCTTCAGTTACTGATGTGGCACAAGTCAAAATGAAAAGAAACAGCTACAAATATCCACTAATCATCAGAATGTGGAATGTACAAAGTATGAATCTAGGGTAATTAGAAGTCATCAAAAATGAAATGGGTTGCATAAAGATCATAATATCCTAGCATTGGTGAATTGGACTGGACTGGTAGTAACCATTTTGAGTCATAAAATCATATGGTCTACTGTGCTGAGGATGACACATTGAAGAAGAATGGTGTCACATTCATTATCAAAATGAACATTTCAAGATCTACGAGTACCCTGAGGCACAAAACTGTTAATGATAGGATAATATCTGTATGCCTACAAGAAGACCAGTTAACATGACTGTCTTAGTCATCTGGTACTGATCTAACAAAAATACCGCAAGTGGGTGACTTTAATAGAGAAATTTTATTCTGTGACAGTCTAGTTGGCTACAAGCCCAAATTCAAGGCATCAGCTCCAGGGGAAGGCTTTCTCTCTTGGCTCTAGAGGGAGGCCCTTTTCATCGATCTTCCCCTGGAGGCACAGGGATCCCGGTTCTTTACAAAACATGTGCTCTGCTGCCAGCACTGCTTCTTTTCTGATGATATGGGGTCACCCCACTCTATGCTTGCTTCTCTTTCCTTTACATCCCAAGAGACTGCCTCAAGGCACAATACAATCTTACACATTGAGTCCTGCCCCACTAACACAGCTGCAGCCCATCCTCTCTAATTAACATCATCAAGGCAGCATTTACGGCATATAGGAACATCACACAATACCAGGAGTCATGGCCTAGCCAAATGGCTACTCCCATTTTTTGGGGGACACAATTCAATCCATGACAATGATTATTTTTCAAATTTACATGCCAACTAATAATGCAAAAGATGAAGAGATTGAGGATTTTTACCAGCTTCTGCACTCTGAAGTTGATCAAACATGTGATCAAGATGTATTGATAATTATTGATGATTGGGACAGGTAAGTTGGAAACAAAGAAGAAGGACTGTTAACTGGAAATATGGCTTTGGTGATAGAAAGGATGTAGGAGATTGCATGACAGAATTTTGCAAAACCAATGACTTCTTTGTTGCACATACCTTTTTCTAACAAAATAAACAGCAACTACTGTGGCGTGGCGGTTACGTGCTACAGCTGCTAACTGTAAGGTCAATAGCTCACATTTGTCAGGCACTCCTTGGAAACTCTATGGGGCAGGTCTTCTTTGTCAGGGTCACTATGATTTGGAAGTGACATGACAGCATTTTGTTTTTTGTATACACATCAACCTCACCAAATGGAATACATAGACATTAAATCAACCACATCTGTGGGAAGAGATGATGGACAAGCTCAATATCATCAGTCAGAACAAGGCCAGTGGCCAACTGAGGAACATTCCTTCAGTTGCTCATATGCAAGTTCAAGTTGAAACTGAATAAAATTAAAATAAATCCATGAGAGCCAAACTATGACCTTGAGTACATCTCACCTGAATTTGGAGACCATCTCCAGAATAAATTTGTTGTTGTTGTTGATAGGTGCCATTAAGTTGGTTCTGACTGACAGCGACCCTGTGCACAACAGAATGAAACACTGCCTGGTCCTGCTCTATGCCCGCAATGTTTTTTATGCTAAAGCCCATTGTTGCATCCAACATCAATCCATCTCCTTGAGGTTCTTCCTCTTTTTTGCTGAGCGTGCACTCTACCAAGCATGATATCCTCCTCCAAGGATTGATCCTTCCTCACAACAGGTCCAGAGTATGTGAGACACAGGCTTGCTATCTGCTTCCAAGGAGCACTCTGCTTGTACCTCTTCCAGGATACATCTGTTTGCTCTTCTGGTAGTTCATGGTACGTTCTGTAATTCCCACACCACAGTTCAAAGGCATCAGTTCTTCTGTCTTTCTTATGCTTTATCCAGCTTTCACATGCAAAACCACATTAGGCATTTGTAAGTTATCAGCAACACCACTCATATCATCACTCGTAGTGCCATCATTCTTTGTCATCACCACCACTTTCATCAACTCCGTCACAATTACATCAGCATAACTGTGGCATGATCTATGGCATAATCTAGTATATCCTGATTTAAACGAGGGGAAGGAAGTCTGTCTGAGAAGTGCACCTTTGAGATACCAGTGGTAGCCTAGAAAAACGAATGCCTGGAAAAGTTACATTCTCCTTTGAAAAGAAAACTTTCTGAAGAGACTTTTTGGGAAATTCATAACTCATTTCACTCTGGCCAAGGAAAATCACCTCTATTGGCTGAGGCACCCGTCAGATCACCCTACATTTGCATGACCATATTAATGGGGCTCTTTGCAAACTTTGGAAGTTTTGCAGTTTGCAAGACCTGGACCGATGTGAAGACGAGCTGCTGTGGAGCTGGGGCAAAGAAGACGCAGTTATCAGAACTGAGGAGTGTGGCAAGAAGTCCTCCAAAGTCCTTGAATCCAGCTTGCCTAATGCAATCAGTTCTGCAGGGGTGCAAAGCTCTCTCCTCCTCCCCTCAGCAGCCCACAGGGGGTTCCTGCTAATGATTAGCTCAGGCTGATTCTCATTACTGGGCTTTATTTACAGGCAAATGAATCAATTATGGAAAGCACAGTTTTCTCTGCCTCAGTTTTCTACTTTCTTTTCTATTTGGTGGAGTTGGGGGTAGACACTGCCTGGCTTCTCAGGTAGGGGAGTTCAGAATGAGAGGTTGGGGAAGAGACACGTATGTACTGGTGGGGGCGGAGAGATAGACTACGTTCGTACCACTTGAGCCCGGACAGCTGAGGGGCGGAGACTTGGAGCAGAATGATCTAATTGAGTTTACACCCACCTTCTTGCCCCACTTCATCCAGAATATGCAAATTCCGATTAAAACCAAGAGCTGGAAGAGACAGTGTTTTCATTTTTCCCACGGAGGATTGAGGTGCAGCCTTCGCAGTGGGAATGAGCAGAATTCACTCTTAACTCTCAGAATATGCGGCTTCCTGAAGTCGTGGCGTCGCGCTCTTCGACCTCTGTGTTGTGTCAGTGATGGAGGTGGCCAGGTGAGCGAGCTTGAAGGACAAACATGTCATGGATGTAAACGTTCGCGCAGTCCACATGCATTTACTGAGTATCTGCTACATTCTACTCTATTAGGTAATGTAAACACCTGGAAAAGAGGCAGGCAGGAACTTCTTGCCTCCTAGTGCTTGTGTTCTGGAAGGGAAGACCGAGTTTGAACAATTCAGATCACAGAAGACACATCTAAAGGGACCTAACCTTGTTCTGGATAGTCAATGAGGAAAATGACGTTTAAAGTGAAAGCTGAGGAATGGGTTGGATTTGGTGTTAGTGAGTGCATTTATATGTGATACAGACGCTAGTGCACACCTGTAGGTGCAAGCGCAAAGTCAGCCCCCTAGCGACTAAGTGTAGGTAAATGAACTAGTCCACAAAGGAAACTTCCTCATACTGCCAAGTTTATAATCTTTTGAACATCCAGATGCTTTTACTCATTGTCTTTGGGTCCCTTCTGACTCATACGGTCCCTACAGGACAGAGTGGAACTGCCTCCTAGGGTTTCCGAGACTGTAATCTTAAGGAGAGAAGATCGCCCCATCTTTCTGCTGCTGACAGCCTAGTGGGTTTCAACTGCCGACCTTTTGGTTAGCAGCCCAGCACCCACCCACTGTGCCACCGGGCTCCTTCAGATGATTTTATAGCCAACAAATGAGATGCATATTTGAAAAAAGAAAGAAAGTTTTATGTTTTCCTGCCCTCTTTAGCAGTGTAAGCATCATTTTCTTCATATTTCAGGGTCATCACTGTGAATATCATGACTATACAACGCTTCCATAGAGTGCTGCCTAGGATTTATATAGAGCTGGATAATAATTTTATCCCACTGCAATGGCTGCAGACTGCCTTGCTTTTTAAGTTCTTATGTCTTCTTTTTATAGTTTGCTGTCTCTTTCTTTGCTGTCAGGCTGTCAACTGTCACTTCCTGCAGCTGTCAGAAAGCCTGGCTCTGGCAAGGTTCACCACTAGCAGCTTCTCCCCCAACCTCAGAATACACACCAAACAATTTGATTTGAATCAGGTATTGCTTGGAAGCCAATCGACTCACTTATCAAAGCTGTGAAGCAGTGATTCTTAAAAGGGGACCTGCCGACCAACAGCGTCAGCATCATGTGGGACCATGCTAGAAGTGCACATTCTTGGGCCCCACCCCTGACCTGCTGAATCACGAGCCTGGGTGGGGGGCGGCGGTGGTAGAGCCAGTCATCTGTATTTTAACAAGCTATGCTAGCAATTTTAGAAAGTCTGGTGGTATAGTGGTTAAGTTCTGCGGTTGCCACCAAAAGGCTGGCAGTTCAAATCTGCCAGGTGCTCCTTGGAAACTCTATGGGCAGTTCTACTCTGTTCTACAGGGTCACTATGAGTTGGAACTGACTCAGTGGCTTTTTTTTTTTTTGTAAATCCTAGCTATTCAGATGCCACTAAAGTTTGAGAGCCAGTGGGGCAAAGAAGTATAGAGGGTCCAAGTGAGGGCTGAGCTCTCCTATGTGTCAACTGCATAGGCACATTAGAACACTAACTATGATCTGTGCTCTGCCTGATCAAGAGGCAGGTTTTTCTTCTTAGTTCTTGGCTATGTTCAGTATGATTGGATGTTCTAAGGATAGCTGAGTCTTGGGAAGATGACATTCAGAATGTGTGTGTGTGTACACATGGCACGTGCCTATGTATGCATGTGTACTTGTCTGTGCACACACACGTGTATGCATGTTGTGTGCGTGTGTGTATGTGTGTATGCATGTGTGTGTACCTGTGTTTGTGCATATGTGCTTGCACATGTAGAGAGAGAGAGAGAATGAAAGTTAAAAAGACAGTCAAAGCTAAAGACCAGAGACAAATGTGTCTGCTCTTGTCTGCTAGAGCTCCTCATATGTCCTGCTTTCTGAAACCCTGCAGAACCTATGGTGTGGGGGTTTCAGGAGGTCCTCAGGTGGCAGAGCGTCTCCTCATTCTCTCTCCCAGCACATGAGTGGCTTCATGGGGCTCAGGCTGAGAGTCAGGAACACTCAGAGAGGCACCAGCTGGTGGTGACACTTCCAGAGACTCTCCAAATGGAGTTCTTGGAAAGGACAGCTGGGAGATGTGTGGGCGCCTCGGTGATGCATGGATTTGGGTTTGTAAACATGGGCTTGTTAAATTTAGGGTGGGCCATGGGCCTGAGAGCACTCCGTAGCATCTTTTGGCAGCTGTTGAACATTTTCAGTCGTTTTGAAACATTGCTTCTACCTTATATAGTAGGAGGCCCGTTTTAGCACAGCTTGTCGTCAGAGGAGAGAGGAGGGAGCTGGCATTGGTTGAACACTCACTTTGCACAAACCACCTCCTTCTGTCTTTACAACCTCACTGAAGGGCTGGGGTGTGTAGCTCTGCTTCCTAGACTACGACAATGTGGAGACTCTGAGAGCAAACATTCGAGTCCAAGGGACGTCACGCCAAGTCCAAGCTGTGGTCCAGCAGTGGTGTAGAGACGTGGTCTGTGAGTGGCCAAGGCTGTGTCAATGAATGATGACATGATAGTGTTAAAGACACTCTGTCTACAGTGGCAGCACATGGTCACACTCCTGACACCAGCCTCTGAAGCTGGAGCTGGAGCTGCCCAGTTTGCCTACATCGGTTTGCCAGAATAAGTGGAGAGAGTTCTGCCAAACCTGTAGCCAGGGCTTCCAACCAGTTTATTCTGACTTGAACTCATGCTGAGAATTTGCCTTTCTAACATGTGCACTCGTGGCTCCACGGCACTTGGCTTGGCTAACACGTGCACAGGAAGTTATACAGAAGAACCACCTGGGGATCTTGATAAACTGTACATGCTGGTTGAGTATATCTGGGGTGGAAACGCAAATTCTCAGCAGGGTTCAGAGCAGAGCAAACTGGTTCAAAGCTCTGCATGAATCCCATGAGATGCTCCTCAAATTCAAGTTCCCCAGTTATGATAACGAAAAATGTATTCAAGGCATTGCCAAGTGGCCCCTGGAGAGCAAAGATTGCTGGTGTACAGGAAAAGGCTTATAGGATGGCACAGGGCTTTTCAGGTCCAGCAGTCTGAATTTGAATCCTATCTGTCTATGTTATTTTT
The DNA here is from genome assembly GCA_028571685.1 of Heterohyrax brucei. Taxonomy (NCBI): domain Eukaryota; kingdom Metazoa; phylum Chordata; class Mammalia; order Hyracoidea; family Procaviidae; genus Heterohyrax; species Heterohyrax brucei. Next base: position 42,164,371 of record CM053148.1, on the reverse strand, counting down.
CATTTGCTTCTATCTTGCCCATTCCAAAAAGATTGGAGTGGCTAAATTTGTCATTTAACAGACTCTGTGACTTGGAGTGAAGTTCTTCTATTTGTGAGCCTCCCTTTTTTCACATCTGCAGCATAGTGATCATGATAGGACTTACATGGTCCAGTAATGGAGCAGATTCATTGAATGGAAGCAGGTTATTCTATAAATGTTCACTCCTTACCGTCCAAAGGGAGACTGAGTCTTACAATTAGGCTTTCATGTCCTGGAATAGTGGAATTGGAAGGCTCTGACTGGCCCAACCTACCACCTACTTGAGATCCTTGGGTGCCAACCAAAAAACCCAAACCAGTTATGGTTGAGTAAGCCTCAGTTCATGGCAACCCTGTGTGTGTCAAAGTAGAACTGTGGCCCATAGGATTTTCAGTGACTCTGATCTTTTGGAAATAGATTGCCAGACTTTTCTTCCAAGGCACCTCTGCATGGATTTGAACTGCCAGCTTTCAGTTAGTAGCCAAGTGTTTAACACCTACACCATCCAAAGTCTCCCTTTGAGCTTCAGGCCAGTGATATTCCTCAGTCCTGGGCTGGAAGGCTTCCCTCCTGTACTCCTTGGACCAGAATGGACCAGGGGTCCTGCCCAGCTCCCCTACTGTTGAATCTGGAGAGAATACCTTGGGCTTGGAGAGGCTCCACAGCCCCTCAGAGGGCTCAGAACACACCCAGGTTCGTTGCAGGCCTCTTCTGTGGGATGCCCCAGTCATCCTTCCCTGCAGGCTGTCCCACAGGCTGGAGCACCATGCTGAGATTTATGAATGGCACACCTCTGGGAGGCTCAAGGTCAGCCATGCCAGGAGGTTTATTAACAAGCTTTCATGTAGCACTTTACGTCTGCAGCTCTATCTGCTCCCCTGGTCCAGGGCCGGATGCCGGCAGGTACACCATGTCAGCGTTTTTCTCCTCCTGACTTGGTGGCAGGGCCTTGGCTGGGGGAGGTGATTTATATCACATCCTTCCGTATTCCATGGGCATGAGAACCCACAGTCCTCTTTTCTTCTCTTGATGGTCTCTCAGCCCGCTGGGCTGTCGCCCATGAACGGAAGCATTTGGCTTGTTGCCATCACCTGTGGTCTGGGAGGTCCCTCAGGCCATGGGGGGGTGAGAACGCTGGCCTTGGGGTCAGGTACCAAGGGCTCTGGGCATGGCTGCACCAGCTGCAGTCTCTAGGGGAGCCATTGCATCTCTTAGGACCACGATTTCCACATCTGCACAGTGTGGATATTGACATTTACCTCCAGGACAGTTGTGAGTATTCACTGAAACCCAAGGCAGAGGTACTGAACAGGGACTTCCCTCTTCCTTCTCCCCATGGCCCAGGGCAGGGCTTCCTTTAGACTTTTGTGGTTGTGGAGGCTTGGATTGCAGTGGGGGCATGTTCCTGAGTGTGGCAGCTGGGCCATTCAGTCCCTCAGAGGGAGCTCCTGCTCCAAACCTCAGATGGCCATGGCCTTCCCAGCTCAGGAGAATGATGGAGGGGCCTCTGCACCTCTCCTTCCCACCTCAGCTGCCATGCATGCATCCATCGGCCCAGGAAAGGGGCCAAGGAAGGGGAAGGTTTTTAATGTTGCATCTCTTGATGCTCTTGGCTGTTAATATTTTATCAAGAGAGGTGCAAACAGCTAAGTGCATGACTAAACCAAATCCATTGCCATTGAGTCAATTCTGACTGACAGTGACCCTATAGGACAGAGTAGATCTGTCCTGTAAGGTTTCCAAGGAGTGGTTGGTAGATTCAAACTGTTGACCTTTTGGCTAGCAGCCAAGCTTTTAGCCACTGTGCCACCAAGACTCTGAGTGCTTGACTCCTAGCCAAAAGTTGGTGGTTCAAACCCGCCAGAGGTGCCTTGGAAGGTAGGTCTTGAGATCTTCTGAAAGGTCATAGCCTTGAAAACCCTATGAAGAAATTCTACACTATATACATGTGATGGTTGCCATGAGTCAGGATCACCTTAGTGGTAACTAAACAGAACAGTAAATCATTTATTGGGAGTTGCTAGGAGGTACAAATGTTTAACTTAACCAGAACATTGGTGGTTCAAATCTATCTAGGGGCTCCACGGAAGAAAGGCCTGGAAACCTACTGACAAATCCACTGCGGAAAACCCTGTGAAGCAGAGTCCTACCCTGACACATGTGAGCTGGAGTCAACTGGGTGGCAAAATGGGTAATTGTAGTCAATAAATGAATGAACCCAGAGCTGCTTCTTCCTTTCAAATAGCGGTCCGGGATGATTGCCCAGTATCTCCAGAGGACATTGTTAAAACACAGTCCAAGACCCATGGGGTCAGAACTATCATGGGAGAGGTCTAGAAAGTTGCCTACAACAAGAAGCTGCTGCTTCTGATGCCCAACATGTTTGAGAAGGTCTGTCTAGACCTCTGTAGGTCTTGACAATCTGCATGGAGCCTGTCAAATTACAGAGCTCATCTGGCTTACAGACTTCACAGTTCTATGGAGAGACAGAGTGTCTTCCTCTGGGTGACATGGAGCAAACAATGAGAAATGAAGAACCTCTCCTCCCAATGTGCCTGGCATAGGGTACAGGCTCCCATCCTGCTTTCCCGGTTCCACTTTTGGCAATCTGACTAGGACAGCAAGTGTCTGCTATTAGGAGCTCTGGGTATCTGTTTCCCAGGGGTTTGATTTAGGAGATTGGCCTAGAAGATCCCTGATGTCCTTTCCAGCTCTGATGTTCTGTGCTTCTGGGAAGGAGCTCTGGAGGCTGGAGGAGCCGGTAGCTCATCTCTGCCCAGCAGTGACTGAACTGGTGGCACAGATATGCTGATCCTAAGGGCAGAGCAGGGCAGGGAAGAGTCCCCTGGTGGTGCAGACAGTTCACACACTCAGCTGCTAACTGAGAGGTTGGTGGTTCAGACTTATCCAGGGGCACCTCACAGGAAAGGCTATCTACTTCTGCTTCTTTTTAATTTATTGTGATTAAGTGAAAATATACAATCCGAATCAATTTTGCATGCCCACCTATCTGCAGTTCCGTCTGCTCCCTTCACCCAGTGACAACATGTTCCTCCTTTTCACTCTGTATTTCTAGTGTCCTCTTTGAGAGCACCTGTGCCCTCGTCTCCACCCTCTTCTCTCCCATCCAGAAAGAAACCAGTAGCACAAACTCCTATAAATGTATAAAACCACGAAGTACGCACACCATATGCTCACGCTGTGTTCCTGAGTCCAGTCCATTCTTGTCTGAAGAGTTAACCTCAGTACTGGTTTCCAGTTAGCACCAGCAGCAGGTCTAGGGGCCGTGTCCCCAGGGAACCCTCCAGGCTGTCGGACCATCAGTTCTGGTCTTTTAGTAGAGTTCTTGAGCTGTGTACCTCTTTTTCTTGCATTGCCTCAGGGGCACTACGTTGTGTCCACCATCATGGCTGTTGTTGGTGGTGACCGGGCACCATCTGGTTCTTCTGGTCTTGTGTTGATACAGTCTTCCGTTGGCTGTCTACTTCTGAAAAAGCGGCCATTGGAAACTGCATGGAGTGTGCTTCTACTCTGACACATCTGGGGTTCCCGTGAGATGAAGCCAACTCCATGGCAACTAGTCCTGGTATCAGTACGGGTAGTGGCATTTGTACTGTTCCTGGAGTGGCAGATCGGGGCTGTAGAGCTGTTTCTGGGCCCCACCCAGCTCTGCAGTTCCAGAATGTATATATGGGATTGAGCTAAGGGGGAGCCCAGCTACCTCCTGATCAAATTTGCTCCATACTTAAAAATTGTGGTAAGCTGTACAGCAGTCATCATCAATATGTGAGTGAGGTGGACACTTGATCAATGTCTTAGTCTAGGTTCTGTAGTCAAGTAGATAGATAGACACATACATAGATTTAGCTCATGGAAATGGCTCACCGGATTGTTGGTGCTGACAGGCCCCAAATCCACTGGGTCGAGTGACAGGCTGGAGGCTCCTGTTGACTCACATGACTGCAGGGGCTGATGAACCCACAGTCGACAGGTCACATAGCAGATGGGCTGTTGGCTTGGGGGCTGTGAAATCTGCTAAATTCCGAAGACTACAAGTCTTACGGCAGGTAGCTGGCTCTTAGGGCTGCAGAAGCTAGCAAATTCCAAAATTGACAGGTCAGACAATAGTTCAAGTCCCAAGAACTCGAGAGCAAAGAATGGCAAGCCAAATGCAGGATCCAGAGCAAGGAAGAGCCTAGGCAGATCATCCATATTTGTGAGTCCCAAGGAAACTCCCCTTACATCAGAGTAAGATATGATTTGAGTAAGGGTGTGACTTGTAAGGCTGTCACTCAAGATACACCCGCAGTAGTTCTGCCTCATTAATATATACAGTGATTAGGGTGTATGACACATAAAGTGGAGGTTAATAACATCAGATAACAAAATAGAGGCCAACTACACAATGTTGGGAACTATGGTCTAGCCAAGTTGACATATAACATTACCCATCACAATAGGGATTCCTTTCCTACCCCTTTGCTTTCCTGTCTCCCTGCTTCTCTGGGCTCATTTTTTTCATTCTACCCATTCTGCATACATCAAAGACATGGCCTATGCATTCTCCAGAAGCTACAGGCTGGAGAGGTAGCTTACAGATTTCCACAGCTCCACATTAGCCAAGGAGAGCTTTGCAAAGACATAGATTGTCTGCTAGACCAGCATCTGCCCAGGGCTCTGGGTGGCCTGGCTGGAAACACAGTTGGAGAGATAGGCAGGGCCAGTTCCAGAGCTTTTTGCCAAGGAGATGGGCTTAATTTTGTAGGATTGTGCACTCCCACTTTCTGTCCCTGGGTTTGATGGAGACCATGCACTCCCTGCCAACTCCAGATTCCTACTTGGAAGTATGGACCAGGCTCTGAGCTAGCCTCTGGCTGCCCTCCTCTCAGGCCCTGAGTGGGTAGCTGTTCTGCTAGCTAAAAACATGCTCAACTGTGACAAAGAGGAGTGCTCTCACCTAACACAATCCGTGGCCTCTGAAGGGTCCCTGGGGAAATGAACACAAAAGATCTGGCAGTTTAAAAGCCTATAATTGCACTGCTGGTTTCTAGCACCACTCTGGGCTTCCCAAGTTAAAGAAAGTTTACAAGACCAGGGAAATAGCTCAGGTGCCAGCAGATGTGGGCTCAGGAGCAGCAGTGGGAGGGCAGAGGGGGAGAGGAGGTGTTTCCTGCCCATCCCTAGGAGTCTCAGATCCCTGTTGGGACTCCCTGGGGAGAGGGGACAGTCAGGCAGAAAGACTTCAGCAATACAGGGAGAGGAAGTCCTAGAGGCAGGAAGTTTGAGGAAAGAGACTCTAGCAGTTCTTTTTTCCTGGAACTCTAGATTTTTCTGAGTGCATTTAAAAAATATTTATTGAGCACCTACTGTCCACTGAAACCCTGGTGGCATCGTGGTTGAGATATCTACAGCTGCTAACCAAAAGGGCAGCAGTTCAAATTCACCAGGTGCTCCTTGGAAACTCTGTGGGATGGTTCTACTCTATGAGGTCACTAGGAGTCAGAATCAACTCAATGGCACTGGGTTTGGTTTGCTTTTGGATTACTCTCCATGCTGTGTTCTAGATGGAAGGGATACGTCCCTGAACAAAACAGGCCAATTCCTTGCTCTTTGGAGCTCACACTCCAGTTGGAGGGCCATGAAAGAAGCACGCATATAAATCCATACATGGAATGATGAAAGGGAATGGTACAAGTGAGGGGAGTGGTACCAGTGAGATAAAAAAGTAATGCAAGGTTAGGATATGCGAAGATATGGAAGGACTCTTTCAAACACATACAGGAAGCTCATTTCGATTTCTGGCCAATGTACCTTCTGCACAGCCACCACCCATCTACCAGTGGATGCTTGCGTTTTGCTGTGATGCTCAGCAGGTTTTGGTGGAGCTTTCAGATGGAGACAGACTAGGACAAAAAGACCTGCTGATTGACTCCTGAAAATTAGCCATTGAAAACCCTCTGGATCACAATGGACCAACCCATAGCTGATCATGAGGATGGCGCAGGACTGGGCAGCATGTCTTTCTGTTGTGCATGGATGGGGTTGCCATGAGTCAACGTCAACTGGCTACAATGTTTTAGACACTGTGGCCCAGGAAAGCCCCTGAAAAGGTAACATTTGGGCCAAAACTGGAGGCAGTGAAAGAGCGCGGCAGATGACTGTTTGGGGGAAGACTGTTGGAGGAGAGAAGAAAAGGAAAAGCTATGAGTTGTGACTGTTCTTGGTGTTTTCAAGAAGCAGCATGAGGCTTAGTGAGGCTTATGTGGAATGAGTGAGAGGAGGAGGTCAGAAATGAGGTGGCCAAGGGAGCCAGAGCTGGATCACTAAGACCTCTGGGAAGAGACTCTGGGAGTAGATGGAATAATGTTTGAGGATTTGGGGGTAGCAGTTACAGGAGCACCAGTGTGTGGCTTCTATATTTTTAGTGAAATATGGGAGGAGATTGGTGGCTGCAAGTGAGGCAGAATCTTGGACAGCAGAGGTTGGGGATCTGATGTGGGAAGTTCTTGGAGAGAAGAAGAGGTATTCCAGAGAGTGGGCAAGAGGAATTTATAGAAACACTTACTAAGCTTGGGCAGACTGAGAACCTTTGTGGTTTGTGGTCATAGTGTCGTTATCTATGTTGATGTATAAAATGGGCTGGTCACAGTGTTGGGTAGTAAGAGGGAAGGAACAGATTAGATACAATCCTGCCCCCAGGGAGCTTACACTGTCACAGGGGAATTAAGTCAAGATTCCAAATAATTGCAAAGCAGAATAGAATGAGGCAGTGCAAGGAGGTGGGCTCAGCAAGGTGCAAGACATATTGGAAAGAGCTTAACGAAAAGAAAGACAGTGAGGGCAGATAGATGGGAATCTGAGCTTTCTGACCAATGGGCTGGATACCCTTTGATAACTCGTAAGACCTCTCTGAAAGGCAAATTTCTTAAAGTGGGAGTCAGGGATGATCCTGTTGACCTAATAAAGCTGGAACAAGGATGGGATAAAGTGAGAAAACATAAGTAGGACATCTTGTGTGGAGAAGGAATCTAATGATTAGAAGCCACTGATATGATTATTCTGAGCAAAAACCAAGCAAAACCTGTTGCCTTTGAGTAGATTCTGACTTATAGCAACTCCCTGTATTACAGAGTAGAACCATTCCTATGATTTTCTTGACTGTAATCTTTGTAGAAGAAGTTCTACAAAGGCCTTTTTTCTGAGACACTGCTGGGTGGGCTCGAACTTCTCAGGTTAGTAGTCAAGCACAACTGTTTGTACAGCACAGAGACCTTCATCATCTAGACCATGTATTGTCAAATTACAGTGAACAGGCTGAATCTGGCCCACCATCTGCTTCTGTGCAACTCATGAGCCATGAATGATTTTTACATGGTTAACAAAAATGAAAAGAATAATATTTTGTGACTTGGGAAAACTGCATGAAAATCAAATTTCAGTGTTTATAAATAACGTTTTATCAGAACACAGCCACTTGAATACATGTCGGTATCTCCTTTCAGTCCACAATGGCAGCCAAGTAGTTAGTTGTGATAGAGATCATCTGATCCACAATGACCACCTAAAATATTTATTATGCCAACCTCTGATCTACAGAATGGAAGGAGAGATTGAACTGGGAATTCAGAAAGATTTGCATTGGGTATGGTGTGAGGACTGGGTAGAATTTCCATGGTAAATCTTAGGTGGAAGAGCTGATGTAGTGAGGCTATAGGTCTTGGTGTGTGGGATTGAGGGAGGGGATTACTGCAGGCAAAGTGAACCCCAGGATCAAGGACAGAGCTTCACTGAAAGAGTGGCTTCTGTTAAGAACATATTTCTCTTTATCAGGAGCTGGACAGGTAGAGGAGGCTGGTCTCAACAGAAGTCCTCCCCAGGCAACAACTGTGTGTCTTAAGAGATGAGATTTCTGGGTTTGAGTTCCTGAACCAGTTTCCTGGGAAGCAAGATGCAGTGCCCTCTTTTCAAGATGCCAAAAGGGAAGAAGAATCCAGGTCTATGAAACATTATAGGAAAAAAGGCACAACTTGTACCGTCAAGTCAACATTGACTAATGATGAACCCCAGGTGTATCAGAGTAGAATTGTGCTATGTCAGGTTTTCAGTGGCTGACTTTTCAGGAGATTATCCAGCCTTTTCTCTGTGGTGCCTCTGGGTAGACTTGGATACCTAGTCTTTTCATTAACAGCCAAACATGTTAACTGTTTACACCACCACCCAGGGATACCTTGTCCCGATTAGGTCCTCAAAAGCCTAAATGACTCTTGGGCAGCAGGTCTTCAGTACTCAGTTACTCTCTCATTTCCCTCCTATTAGCAGTTACAGCAGCGGAACCAATCTTCATCCTCCATTCTTAAGTTCCTGAGGTCTTAAGCTCCTCTGTATTCTACAGAGAACCCCAGTTCTAACCCACAGAAACTAAGCTACCTGCTGTAAATGTCCTCTTCTCCTCTTCAACCATTCCAAATTTCCCAGGCTTTCTCCTGGCCTCTGAGGCTGAAGTGCCCCTTTCCTTGCTAAGGCTTAACCTGTAGCTTTGATTGCATCCCTTCTTGGCTCCCCCAGGCTCTTACTCTGTTGATTGTCTGTCTTCCTGCGTTCTCAGTCTTGTGTCCCTTGGCATATTTCCCTCCCTTCTCTTGTTGGGAAGGTGGCTAATATTTAATGAGTTCCTATTATGTGCCAGCCGTCTGCTAGGTGATTGTATATGCTGTTTCATTTGCTCCTGACTTTTAGTTGCCAATGACAGAAACCCAACTCAAAGTAGCTTAAACTAAGAAGTTTATTGGCCTGTGTCGTCAATTGGCCTGCTGACTTGGCTGGATCCAGACCCTCAAATTGTGCCTGAGGAGTTTCTTTCTCTTTTCTGTTTTATTCTGTGTTGGTTTCACCTTGAGACAGATGTGCTTCATGTGATGGCCGCCAGAAGCTCTAGACTTATATTCTACCTTCTTAGCAATTGCAAGGAAAGAGAAGTTCAGCAAAAATCCCTGGACCGCCTATCACTGGCCTGGGTCACATGACCTTTCCTGAATTAATCAGTTTCCCACTTGCTGTGAAGGGGCAGTTAGCTCCATCTAAACCACATGGACTAGGAGTGAAAACAAAATACTTTCCCCTACAGAAAATATCAGTATTGACACACGTAGATGGAAGAATGGTTTCCAGTTAGGCAGAAATAGCTGTTGTCCATTAACCAACCAGTTAGTTGCCATGAAGTCTCTTCTGATTCACGACAACCCCATGTGTGTCTGAGCAGAACTGATCCATGGGGCTTTCAGTGGCTGATATTTTGGAAGCAGGTCTCCAGGCCTTTTCTCTGTGGCTCTTCTGGGTGGGCTTGAACCACCAGCCTTTTCTTTAACATCCAAGCATGTTGATGATTTGTACCACTCAGAGACTTCAGCTGTCCATTAGAGATGAATATTACACCTGTCCCCCATCTGACGGGTGAAAAAATGGGTGTGGACCAGATTACACAGCTAAGACTCAGAAGAAACATAGTTTCTTCAGTTGAGCTCACTCTAATACTTTGCTTTGATTTCTAGGCTTGCCCAGTAACTCCAGGAAACTTCAGGTTGGTTAGGGGACAGAAAGGAATGGGGGAAGTACAGTAAGAAAAAAACAAAGTCTTCTGGAATACCAGTGAGGGAAAAGCTACCGATTCAGTAAGCTTTGGATGGACCCATGTGGCTGAGCAGAGGTGTAGTTAACCAAGGAATCTCTAAAGAATAGATTTACACTGGAGAGACCTGGCCTTTCCATCTGCTTCAGTGACAGTCATTGTTTGAGTGTCCACAGCTTATTCCAGTCGATCTGCATGTCCCACAAATGCTGCTGCATTGCCCCTGAAGTGACTAGGCTCAGAGTCCCTTGCAGTGACGGCATACAAGCACTAGAGGCTGAGGCTGAGACTGAGAGGACATTGGTAAGTACCTTTGGGAACCTCAGAAGCCACTTGTCCTCACTCTGTGAAAACTGCTATCAGTGGAGCATTGTAAGAAAAATTCCTTCGTTTATCATGTCCAAATCTGCCTCCTAGGATTTCCCAAAGAATGTCCTGGTTCTGGCTAGCTGACTCCATCTGGATGAGTCTGTGCCCTTTCCCAAGTTACAGTTGACCTAGGAGGAGTTCAAGATGCCTGTGGTCCATGCGCCAACATGCCTGGTTTGCTGGTGCTGGGGTATGGCTTGTGTCTGGGGTGGCAACGTGCATTGCTGTGCATTCAGGCAACCCGACTGGTGAGTAAAAGAATGGCTATATTTATCGCCGCCTCCCCGGCCCTGGAGCTCCTGCTCTGTGCCAGCGATGGGAAAAACAAGCATGCGGGGAGATGCCTCACATTATTGTGACAAGTAATTAGGGGATGTGAGATGTTCAGAAATTGCTTTATTAGACAAATGCTGCTTATAAACCCCACGCAGCAAACATTCACAGCAAGTTGCTTCTGGTCCCAGGACTACTCTAGGCTGAAGGAATCTCAGCTCTCCAGAGCTGAAGTGCTCTCCAAGCTCATGGTAGCAGAGTTTGGACAAGAGGAGGGCCTATGTCAAGTTCACAGGGAAAGATATGGGTCCGAGTCGATGCCCTGCCTCTTTTGAGCTGTATGCTTGTGGGCAAGTCAACTCATCCTTTTAGGCTCAGTCCTCCACCCCAGAGAAGTGGGAGTAACGCTGTTTTGCAATCTGCTACAGGAAGTGTCTCCAGCAGATCCTACCACGTCTAGGAGATGGAGGGACAAAGAGAAGACATGGTGTTTTCAAATCCCGGGCATTAGGGCCTGCTTGTGGGAGCTGGGACGAATGGAGAAGAGTTACTCATGAAAATACAACATTAATTGAGTGACTCGTATGGCTATGGATTAAGACAGGCTCAAATAACAGAGTTGAACAGGATTCTTGAAGTTGCTTGTCATCCACAGAAAAAGGTTGTAGTGCAAGAATCATTGGAAATGAAACTGCAACAGCATAAAGCTGGTCAGCAAGATTTTCTGTCCCGTCAAGGGCCAGAGTCTTAGTTATCTATTGCTGTTATACTGGAAATACCACAAGTGGATGAGTTCAATGAATTGAAATTCATTTTCTCACAGTTTAGGAGGCTAGAATTCTAAATTCAGACTGCTGTCTGTAGGGAAAGCCTTTTCCTCTCTGTCGGCTCTGGAGGAAAGTTCTTGTCTCTTCAGACACTGCTTCTGGCTCCTTGGAGATTTCCATGCGTCTTGGCATCTATCTTACCCCGTCTTCCCTCTGCTCCTTGTTGAATCTCTTTTATATCTCAAAAGAGACTTACTTGAGATAGACCCTCTACTAATCCCACCTTATTCACATAATGAAACAGCCCATTCCCAAATGGGATTGTAACTACAGTCATAGAGGTTAGAATTTACAACATATTCTTAGGGGACATAATTCAACCAGTGGTAGTCAACAAGTAATTATTTTTTGACCGTGTGGGCCGTTCAGTGTCTGTTGCCATTTCTCAACACAGCTGTGGTAGAGCGAAATCAGCCACAGCACATAGGTAAATAATGACTGTGGCCGTATTCTGAGAAAACAGTCGGTGTAGGGGCAGCTCCAACCGATGATGACCTTGTGTATAACAGAACAATGTGTTGCCTGGTCCTGTATGATCTTCATGACCATTGGTATGTTTGAGTCAATGGTTGTGGCCATTGTGTCAGCCTGTCTTGTTGAGGGTTTCCCTCTGCTTTTCCAAACATGAAGTTCTTTTCTAGGGATTGGTCTTTCCTGATGATGTGCTCAAAGCAAGCAAGAAGCTTCACATCCCTTCTTCTAAGGAGCATTCTAGCTTCCCTTCTCAGGCTTGTTCATTCCTGTGGCAGGCCATAGTGAATTCGTGTTCTTCTCTAGCACCACGACTTGAATGCATCAATTCTTCTCTCTTCCACGTTCATTGTCCAGCTTCCACATGGAAACGAGGTGTGGATGCTCTGGATGAACCCTGAGATGTGAATTTCACATAATTTACATGTCTAGACACATTTTTCTTCTTTCGTTTTTTTTCCCCCAGCCATGTAAAATTGTAGAAACCGTTATTCACTCCAGAGCTGTCTGAAACAGATGGTGGCTGGATTTGGCTTTCCTGTGAAAACACCTGTAATAGCATGTGGTGAAGCCATGGTTACAGGTGGGCTTTGCATCTTAGGAAGGGGGCCTCATGGAGAATAAAGCTAACTCAATAAACCTGAAAATGTCACAGTTGCTGTGAGATTTTGTTAACAGAGGCCCACAGCCTAGAGGAGGCGGAGTTTTGTTCTAAAACTTGTCAGAGTGATTACAAGGCTATATCAACAATCTTCATAACAGACCTATTGGATGGGCATTGTCATCCCCATTTTATAGATGAGTATATTGAGGCTCAAGATTAAAGATGACTTGTGAGGCATCTCACAATAGCCATCATCTAGTCTTCAAGGACACCAGGGAAGCCCTCTTTTTGGAGTCATCTTTCCTAGAAGGAAAACACCGTGTTTCTTAAGTGTTAATTAGGAGCATAAAATTTTAATTAGCTTTTTTACAGAGATTCTTATACAGCTAGTAATGGCAAGCCCGGGAATCAAACACTAGTTCTACTACACTCTTCCTAATAGCAGCTTGGATAGTTACTGCTGCAGGTCTGTGTGTACCTGTGGCCTTGGTGAGATTATAAACACCTCAGTTGTGGAGGCTTTGTTTCATGCATCCGCTTAAGTCTCCCCCAGCCCGCTGGAATCGGCACATATAAGCATCCTATCAACATTGGGCTAATGGCTTCCTGCCTCCAACTCAATGTTCTCTGCCCCTAAATCATTCAACTTACAAGGACAGTGATGGAATGGAGTCAGTATTCCTTTTGGATATCGTCTCCTTTGGAGATTTTGAAGGGAGTTCCTACAGCTGACCTTGGGAAAAGACAGCCAATTCTTTCAATTTACACCATTTATATACTGATGACATTGGTTCCAATGTGCATCTTCTCATGGTCTTGGACAATGTAGACTTTGCCTGGTAGGAAGTCAGGGGGAGGGATGATGGCCTCTCCCATCTCCTAGAGCTGCAAACTATTGGATGCCTGTTTCTCCTCTCCACCTCTCATGTCCCGTTGGCCACTGTGCTTGAGGATGCAAGCTCTCAGTCCTGCTTTGGGGCTTGAGATGAGCTGGTGCTTTGTCAGTGACATATGGCTTCCATGTCTCCCTCCCTTTCTCTGTCCATCTCTGCTTTGTTTTTCTACCAGCTAATGGCTATCACCCTGGCATGAAGGGTGCTGCTGGGAGCTGGGGAGCACCCCTCTTCCAAGTTCTCTCTTCTAGCAGGAGGGCACTGTGTTTGCTAATAGGTGTTAAATGGGAGCATCAAATTTTAATCAGCTTCTTAATGGAGTCTGGAGACCTGGGGGAGTTCTGAGTCCTGCATTATGCTGCTTGCTGGAGCCAAGCTGGATGAGGTGAGTAGGAAGGTGGGATGGAGAGCTGCTGTCACAGCCAGAGCTGCTGAAGGTGCCCTGGCTCAGTGGACAGCCATTTTCACCCACGACTGTGTGTGGCACAGACCAAATGGCCAGTGGGGCAGTGGTGGCCGCTCATGCTGAGCCATCTGTGCTGGCTTCCTATTGGTGGGAAGCAATTCTGACAGCAAATGTGAGTATGGGAGAACACGGGAGCCTGGAGACTTTAATTCGAAGTCTAGCATTTTCAAGTTAAACGAATGACTTTGGACAAGTTTCTTGGTGTTGTAGCCCCTTATAATAACGGCCCCTAGTAAATTAGGCCACTCTCTGTCTGTGCCCTGTGGAGATGTGATGTTTCTGCTCCTCCCATCAGGAGGTAGCGTGAACTCCTCCATCCCGTTGATACTGGGCTGGTCTTGTGGTTTACTTTGACCAATAGAATATGGGAAGTGTGACACTGGGAATGGCCTGAAACTAAGCCTTAAGAGGCCGAGCAGCTTTTGCTTCCAACTCTCTTGTGTTGGTACCTGGAAGCTGCCATGAAAGGACATCTGTCTAACTTCCCAGAGAGTGAGAACCCATGTAGAGGAGAACCCAGGCTCCCTGCTCCTAGCCAGCCCCAGTGCTCAGACGTGTCAGGGAGGCTGTCTTGGGTCCTCCAGCCCCAGTCAAGCTGTCAGATGACTGTAGCCATGTGGATGGCCCCCTACCTCGCCGCCAGACAATAAACTCACAGATTGTGAGAAATGAAATATCATTGCGGTTTTAAGGCGCTGCATTTTCATGGTGCTTTATTATTTATCTGGAGTGTGTGAGTGGTGTTATTGGTTAACACACTGCTAACTGAAAGAGCCCTGGTGGCACAAATGGTTAAGTGCTCGGCAGGTAACCCAAAGGTTGAGGGTTCAAACCCACTAAATGACTCTGTAGGATAAAGACCTGTAGATCTGCTTCTATAGAGATTATTGTCAAAAAGTCCCTATGGAGCCGTTCTACTCTGTCACATGGGGTCACTATGAGTCAAAAGTGACTTAATGGCTCCTGACAATAGCAACAACTGAAAAACTGGTAGCTTGAGTCCACTCATGGGTGCCTCAGAAGAAAGGCCTAGTGATCTGCTTCCGAAAAATCAGCCGTTGAAAACTTCATGGAGTAGAGTTGTCCTCTGCCACACAGGGGATTGCTGCGAGTTGGAACCAACTGGATGGACACTGGGTGTTCCTTCTCTGAGCTCTGGAATTTCAGGTAGAGATCAAACCACCAACATGTGCGTTGTGATTGAGAGGTTCAGCGATGAGGTCCAGGATAACGGTGAGGGTGTAGTGAATCTGCAGGGGGAGAGAAGTGCTGCTAATAAGACTAGAAAGTAGAGTAAGGCCAGTTGTAAAGGACTTTGACTGCCACAGCAAGGAGTTACACATTTTCACAGGAGGCTAAGAGCCAGCTACAGGAGGTTTTCAGGCAGGAGTGTAACGGGCCAGATTTACATTTTTAATGGTGTTCACTGGCAGCAGCGGCCAGGGTGGGTAAAAGGTGGAGAGGCTGGAGCAGGGAGATGTATGGGTTGCACACTGCTAGGGTCGGGAGGAGCCCGCTGGGTGGTGGTGGTAGAGACGATGGGAGAGGGATGGTGTGCAAGACATTTCCCAGACAAAACACCAGGACTGATGAATGATTGCTACAAGCAAGAAGGATGAGTCAGAGATGCCTTCGAGGTTGCCAGCTTGGATGAGTGAGTAAACGACCCTGCTGAGGAAGGTGGGAGGAAGAGCGGGTCTGAAGGGCTAAGACGAACGAGTTCGGTTTTGAGCAGTTGAGTGTGAGAAGGGTCATGGGGAGGCAGGTGGTGTAGAGGTGTGAGTGTAGGACAGAGGTCAGCACTGGACCTCATGTCAGAGTGCAGGCAGCAGTGGCAACTGGAAGTTGACTCAATAAGATTTGGTTAGAGGCACGTGGCTGTGGACTTCACAGGGTTCTCCAGGGACTCAAACGAAGATATAATTGTCTTCCAGTAGCAGTCCTGGATGCCATCTCAGCACAGCCTAATAAACATTCAGACCAGAATAGGTTAGAGCTTTTAGGAAGTCTTTGTTTTGGGGAGCAAATATGGGCCATCAATGGGGGCTCATAGATCAGTGGATTCCACCTTTCCCGAATGCTCTAATCTGCAGCTCATTTCACACGTTAGTCTGTGATTTGACTTAATTTTCAAAAAGTTCAGCTGCATTTGGGGGACCCTGAGGCCAACTGGCGTAACTAGGCTATTGCTAAGAGAGTCTTCTGCACCCCATACTGGTGAGTGGCATCTGGGCTCTTAAGAGTTAGCAAGCTGCCATCTGAGGTACACCAACTGGCCCCAACTCATCCAGAACGGATGATCACCAAGAACAACAAAGACATGAGTTAGAAGGATCCATGTGATTGAGAGACTGTATTAATCCATGTAATTGAGAGACTGTAGATGAACCAGATGGTGCTCAGCCACTACCAAAAATAGCCATGATGGGGCACACAATGTTGCGTCTCTGTGGCAACTTGAGAAAAAGAGCGAAGCAGACCACAATTGATGGTCTGATGGCCTGGGGGATCCCCTGGGAGCATGGCCCCTAGATCTGCTGCTGCCCCTGCCCAGAAAACACTACTGAGGTCAACTCTTTGGACAGAAATGGACTGGACTCGGGTACACAATGTGACCATATGGTTTGTATACTTTATGGTTCTATGCATTTATAAGATGCTGTCCTACTGGTCTCTTTCTAGATGGGAGAGAAGAGGGTGGACAGAAGGGGACAGGAGACTGTTGGGAGGATACAGCAAGTATAGAATGAAAGGAGGAGTGTGCTGTCACTGGGCAAGGAGAGTAGAAGGAGCTGCAGAAAGGTGGGCATGGAAAATTGATTTGGATTGTATGCTTTCATTAATCACAATTTAAAAAAAAAGGTCCAGCTGCAGAACTCAACAAAGTGGTGCTAATAGCTGTGCCCCACCAGAGAGAGTCACAGGGGTAATGGGTGACTTTTTTCCCCTCCTTCCTTTTATTTTTATGGAGGTCAACTCTAGAAGTGCAAAATCAGTTTCATTAGGCTCAAGTTAAGATGTTGGCAGAGTTGTGGGTCCTCTAGAGGCCCCAGGGGAAAACATTTTCTTTCCCTTTTCAGGATAGTCCTTGGGCAGTACAATTAGTTAAGTGCATAACTACTGTTACAGGTAGGCAGTTTAACCCCACCCAGAGGTGTCTTGAAAGAAAAGCCAGTGAAAGGTCACAACCTTGAAGACCCAATGGTGTTCAGTTCTACTCTGTGCTTATCAGGTCTCCACGAGTTGAAGCTGACTCTTCTGGGACAGTTTTGATTCAGGTTTCTGTTTTCAGCTTCTAGAGTTGCACTCCTTGCATTCTTTGCCTTGGTACCCCTTCTTTTGAAACTGTAAGAGAATAAATGTGTGCTGTCTAAAGTCATCACATTTGTGGCAATTTGTTACAGCAGCCTCAGGAAACTAGTACAGATTATTAAGTAACATGACCTTGAAAGGCTTTTTGGAAAACTTGGTGTTTTTAGATACTTTGTTTTGAGTTGGACATAGTTCCCTGGACCATGTTGGGAGCTCTTGGGGAGCAGTAAGGCGAGTCCAGAAGGGCCAGGCCCTAGCGTCCAAGTCACTGAGTCTTAAGGGGCTGGCCTGGAAGTGTGAAATCTGACTTGGGAGGATGACTTCTAGGAGCAAAGCTAAGGGAGTCCTGAGATGCAAGATTCAAGGAAATTGGCCCTGGGCAGCAGGGGCAGGCAAGTGAGAAGGACTGAGTAAGGATGTCCAAGAGTCAGCCAACTGGCCTGGAGTGGACTTGGAAGTGGTAGCAAGGCTGTGGAGAAGGAGAAGTGTGAATGGTCAAAGTCGTGTGTCCATTTGGCTGGGCCATGATCCTCAGCAATTTGACAGTTACGATGTAGTGTGGTGGTTATGTAATAATGTTATTGGGTATTATATAGTGATGTAATCAACTCCATGATCAGATCTGCTATAAGCAGCCAATCAGTTGAAAGGGAGTTTCTTTAGGGATGTGGCCTGCTTCCAGTATATAAGTGGATGGTCCAGTGTGGTCCTTGCTATGATCCTGCGTGCTTCTCATCATCATCTGACTTCTAGTTTTTAGGACTGAAGGTAGTAGCTTACCTGCCAGTTTTGGGAGTCATCATCTGCCTCTGCAGCCTGTGAGCCAGTGGTCTGGTCTACTATCTGTTAATATGGGGTTCATTAGCCCCTATGCGCATTAGGAGAAGGCTAACCCATGGACTTGGAACTTGGCCAGATTATATAACTGCATGAGACATTTTCCTGAGATCTCTCTCTCTCTCTCTGTATATACACACATGCTTCCCTGATTTTGCTTCTCTAGAAAGCTCAGCCAAGATAAGGTGAAAGTTTAATATGTTTCCAACAGGCCCTCTGTTCCTCACTCCCCTGACCCCTAAGTGGGGGCAGCTTGAGCAGACTGCTTCCATCCTCTACCTGCCATTGAAGAAAAGATCCCTGGTATACACCAGGCCTGGTTCTTCATCCACAGAGTAGCCTGCAAGCAGCTAGACAGAGTCACACAGGCTGGAGAGAGGGAGATTCAACCAGAGGGAAAGAGACACTGAGTTTAAAATCTTCTTCTTCTGTCCAGAGTGGTTGTCATACCTGTTTTCCTTTGGCCGAGGGGTTGTCTTGAAAGAGGAAAATCCATTTTCTCATTTCTTAGACAGACTTTTTTAATTTTGGGGAGGAGGGGTGGAAACCATATGAGTTTTGAGAGCATCAATTGAAATAAAGAATGTGAAATAACTTGGCAGAAAGCAAATGGCTGTGTGAAAATGGGAAGTTGTTAACCCTCAGCGGGCATGTGAATGCCTATTTCTCCCACTGGGCTGTTGTATACTGTGTTCACTGCTGTAGTAATAACAGCTAGTGTTTGTTGGTAACTTAGTTGATGTCAGGCTCTCTTCTAAGCACTTTACAAAGATAACCTATCTATCCCTCATAAGAACCCTAAAAACTAAAAAATCCCAACCTGTTGCCACTGAGTCGTGTTTTAGTCAGCTCTAACAAAAATACCACAAGGTGGGTGGTTTTAGCAAAGGAAGGTTTATCCTTACACAGTTCGGCAGGCTACAAGTCTGAATTCAGGTTATCTGCTCTATCGACTCTGGAGGAAAGTCCTTGTGTTGCATCAGTCTTTTTGGTCAGGGAGCATCTGGGCACAGGAACTCCAGGTCTGAAGTATGTACTCTTCTCCCAGTGCTGCTTTCTTGATGGTGTGAGGTTCCGAATTCTGTTTGCTTCCCTTTCCTTCTATCTATTGTAAGATGAAAGGATAAAAGGTGGTACAAGCCACACTCCAGGGAAACTCCCTTTACAGTGGAGCAGGGAGGTGATCTTATGAAGGAATTACAGTTTCAGCCTTATCCTTTCTGACGTATCCACTCTATTAACCAGAGGCAGAGATTAGGATTTACAGCATCAGAAAATTACAAAATGGGGGGCAATCATAGACTATAGGGAATCCTGGCTCTGCCAAATTACTACACACACACACACACACACACACACATATATATTTTGAGGTTTAAAGTATTTTAGTAGCAGAGATTTTGACAACAGTGAGAAAAAGATTAAGAAAAAAAGAAACCCAGTTGTTGGCTGTGGCTAGCCAAGGTCCACCTTAAGGTAATCCAGTTGGCCCCCAGAGATCAGGACTTGGATCACTCTACTGGACCCCATTTAATAAAGGTACTGTCAAAAGTGAGGCCACTGAAAGGTGGAGTGTCTTGAGTGTCCTAAAACAGGATGTCCAGTACACTTTGAGGATGAAAATATCTTCCTATCCTTTTGCATGCCAGTTTGCAAATAAAACCTTTGATCACTTCATCTAAACTCCTAGCTCAGAGACTGGCTTTAGCAGCAGGTGGTACAAACCAGGAATTTTGTTTGGTAACATGTACAACAGAACAAAACACTGCCCAGTCCTGTACCATCCTCACAATCATTGTTAGGCTTGAGCTTATTGTTGCAGCCACTGTATTAGTTCATTTTGTTGAGGGTTTTCCTCTTTTTTGATGATCCTCCAATTTACTAAGCCTAATGTTCTTCTTCAGGGACTGATTCCTCCCGATAACAAGTCCAAAGTGTGTGAGACAATGTCTCATCATCCTTACTTCTAAGGAGCATTCTGGCTGTACTTCTTTCAAGGCAGATTTGTTTAATTCTTTTGGTAGTCCATGGTATATTCGATATACTTTGCCAACACCATAATTGCAAGGCATCAAGACTTCTTCAGTATTCCTGAATCGTTATTTAGCTTTTGCATGCGTATGGGGTGGCTGAAAATATCATGGCTTGGGTCAGATGCACCACAGACCTCAAAGTGGCACATTAGCTTTTAATACTTTAAAGAACTCTCTTGCAGCAGATTAGTCCAATGCAATGAGTTGTTTGATTCCATGACTGCTTTGTGGATACAAGTAAAATGAAATCATTGGCAACTTCAATCTCTTCTCCGTTTACCCTGATGTTGCTTATTGTACCAGTTGTGAAGTACTTTTGTTTACTTTATTTTGAGGTGTAGTTCAGGCTGTGGTCTTTGATTTTCATCAGACTGCACATATTTTTGAGGGATCACAATTCAATCTACAACAAGTCAATTCCAACTCACGGTGACTCATGTGTTGCAGAGTAGAACTGAGTTTTACTGAGTTTTCTTGGGTGTAATCTTTACAAAACAGATTCCCAGGTCTTTCTTCCATGGTGCTTCTTGGTGGATTTGAACCTCCAACCTTTGGGTTAATGATGTCAGGCTTTCTTTGGGCTAATAGCTAAGTACAAACTGTTAGGCCCACCCGGGGACCTGTGATGATTGTGCTGTCCCCATCTTCCATTACCCCTCTGTCACTTTGTCGTATTGTGGTTGCCTCTATTTGCTGGAAGCTAGGCCACCATTTATTTCAAGTCCAGCAAGGCCACCCATTGTGGGCAGGTTTCAGGGGAGCCTCCAGGCTATGACAAACCAGGAAGATAGGCCTGGTGATCTTCTTAAAATTAGGTAACAAAAAATTTATGGATTAAAACAGAATAGAGCCCTAGTTTTCATTTTCTTTGGACACGTCATCAGGAAGAATCAGTTTCTGGAGATCAATTAGTCTGGTGAAGCAGAAGGCCAGCAAAGGCAAGGGAGATTCTCAGTAAGATGGACTGGCATCACAGACACAATGATGGTGAGACGGACTGGCATCACAGACACAATGATGGTGAGACGGACTGGCATCACAGACACAATGATGGTGAGACGGACTGGCATCACAGACACAATGATGGTGAGACGGACTGGCATCACAGACACAATGATGGTGAGACGGACTGGCATCACAGACACAATGATGGTGAGACGGACTGGCATCACAGACACAATGATGGTGAGACGGACTGGCATCACAGACACAATGATGGTGAGACGGACTGGCATCACAGACACAATGATGGTGAGACGGACTGGCATCACAGACACAATGATGGTGAGACGGACTGGCATCACAGACACAATGATGGTGAGACGGACTGGCATCACAGACACAATGATGGTGAGACGGACTGGCATCACAGACACAATGATGGTGAGATGGACTGGCATCACAGACACAATCATGGTGAGACAGACTGGCATCACAGACACAATGATGGTGAGATGGACTGGCATCACAGACACAATGATGGTGAGATGGACTGGCATCACAGACACAATGATGGTGAGATGGACTGGCACGACAGACACAGCAATGATCAGATGGGCTGTCACGACAGACACAATGATAAGATAGCTGGCATGACACACACAATGATGAGATGGGCTGGCACGACAGGCACGATGGTTGGATGGACTGGCATGACAGATACCACAATGACAAGACAAACTGGCATGACAGACACAGTAGTGATGAGACCGACTGGTATGATAGACACAATGACGAGATGGACTGGCATGGTAGACACAATAACGGACTTGAATAAGCTGGTGGTTGTAAAGATGACAAAGGACCAAGCAACATTTCGTACACAAGGTTGCCATGAGTCAGAGTAGATTTAATAGCAGCTCTCTATTCCCATTTTACAGATGAGCAATCTGAGGCATGGACAGTTTGCTTGGTCCATGTTGCACATTTAGGTAGTTGCAGAGACTGATCTAGGTAGTCTGCTCCAGAGCCTGAATTCTTAACCTGTGCCTTCTGAGCCAAATTCCTGACACACAGTAGGTGCTCATCATTAAATATTTGTTAAATTGAATAAAATCAGATTGATACTCTCAAGAAAGCCAAAGACCATATGTCTTTAGCAGCCTGAATCTCTTTAAAAACCACTTTTGGAATCTTAGTTACTAGGAAGAAAATGAGAGAGGTAGGTGGGATGGTTTGGAAGAGGGATTTTGCTTTTCCGTGTTTGCAGCTGGTGCGGGTTGGCTGCCCTTGGATCCTGCTCCTGTCCCACAGCCCTCCCTCCCCTCTCCTGCTGCCTTCTTTGGAAGGGGAGAAGATGGAGAGGCCACCAAGGCCCACAGGAGCCCCAGCACAGCAACGATCCACCCTCTCAGGGCTGCCGGGAGCTGGTGTGGCAGAGGCCAGAGGAGCCTGAGCTGAATGCAATTTTTGCCAGAGTTCCCTTCCCTCCTGTGAATGCAAATCCTGAATTACAAGCCATCCGGATGACAAGCTGACATTTTAGCTCCAAACATTCTCCTATAATTAGTAGAATCTAATGCAATACAGGGAATGGCTCCATTTTCCACACACATCATCGTAATGCCTTTAAATAAGATAATTGATTATGCCTCTGCATAAGAAAGTGAAATATTCAGTGTAATTAAAACCAGCATTCTGATTCTGGCTGCCTGACAGGTGAGCCACGTGTCATTTTTCAAGTAGTGTTCACACCCACATTACAGTTTTCAAAGTTTGTTGTAAAGAAACTTTGGAGAATTTTATTATTATTTTTTTCCTATCATGATTTCCAGCTTTGGGTGCAGAAATCTGAGTGGGGGTGGCTACTGATTTTGGGGATTCTTCTGTCTTCCTCCTCAGTGCTCTAAAATAGACAATACCTTCTTAAATCCTGTCTTCTGTATTCCCAGTAGGCCCTCGTTTCATAGATGGGGAAGTTGAGGAACAGAAAGTGATGGCTGTAAATGAGTCATTTTGCCTGTCTCACAGTCATTTCAGTTAGTTATTAAATCCACTTCTGGTGCTGGAAGCAAGAAAGAGTATGGTTTGGTGAACAGAACATCTGCTCTGAATCAAGAGATCTGAGTCTTGGCTTTGCAACCAGTTAACTTCATTGAACTTCAGTCTCTCCACCTACATCATTGATTGACTGGGAACAAAATTAGGTCATACATGTGAAGTAAAAATTTTAATATAATAGCAATCCAGTAGGTAAACTCCTAGGTGGCCAGGGCAGAGGTGCGTAGATTGCTAGTTTGAGTAAAGAAAAGTCAGGAATATGCCCCCAAATTATGTGTTGCACATCCTTACCTTTGTACCTGTGGATATAGTCCCCTTTGAAAAGAAAGTTTTCTTTGAGTATCAATGTACCCTATCAGTGTAGAGGAAACCCTACTTAGCACAGTGGTTAAGAGCTAAGGCTGCTAACCAAAACATTGGCAGTTCGAATTCACTAAGCAGTCCTTGGAAACTCTATGGCGCAGTTGCACCCTGTTCTATAGAGTCCCTATCAGTCAGAATTAACTAGACAGTGTATGTTAAGCCAATCACTCTTTTGAGATATAAAAGAGCAGGTTAGCACAGACGAAAGCAAACAAACAGAGGGGGAGACACAGACCACATGAATTTTGTCAAGGAACTGAGGAACAGAGGCTGAAATGGGACAGTGACTTTTCCCCAGAGCCAAAAAGGAGAGAAAGCCTTCCCCTAGAGCTGGCATCCTGAATTTGGATTTCTAGTCATCTCAACTGTAAGGAAATAAGTTTGTTTGCTGAAGCCACATATTTTTAGTATTTCTGTTACAGCAGCACTAGGAAATGAAGACAAGGGGTTAGCCAGTCACTTCATCCTCATTCTAGTGAATTCCTTAGCTTCCTTCATCCCTCAAAACTTACTAGCCAAAGCCTGGTTTCCTACTGAGATGACAAGCCTAATGCATTTGTGTAGGCAATATTCTCAGTGCTGTCCTGTTTACACTTGTACCAGTGTCTTGCTTGTATTGCTGCTGTAACAAATGACCATGCACTTGGGGGGTTAAACCAATACACCTTTATTTTCTTAAAGTTCTTGAGGTCAGAAGTCCAGAATGAGGACTGCCAAGGCTGTATTCCTTCTGAAGGCTTCAGGGTAGAGTTTCTGTCCTTGCTTTTTCCAGTTAGAGCCTGCCTGCATTCTTTATCTCGTGGTCCCTTCTTCCATTTTCAAAAGCAGCGATAGCTGGCTGAGTCTTTCTCCTAATGTCACCATTCTGATTCTGATTCTTTTGTGCCCCCCCTTCCTGTTAAGAACTCTGTGATTCCATTGGACCTATCAGGATAATTCAGGATATTGTCCCATCTTGAGGTCCTTAACTCAGCTTCACATCTACAAAGTCCTTTTTGTCATACAACGTAATATGTTCATAAATTCCAAGGATTAGGACACAGACATCTCTGGGACCACTATTCTGTCTTTCACAGTACCCTAGTCCCAAACATTTTTATATTGCTTCTCTATTTCTACCTCCCAAATTACCTCAAAATTTAGTAGGCTAAAGTAACAAACGTATACTATCCTGCAGTTTCTGTCGTTCTGCAACAGATTTCTGTGGTTCCCTTAGCTCCGAGTTTCTCACAAGGCTGTAATCAGTGCTAGTGGGAACTGCAGTCATTTCAAGGATTGATGGGTGAAGAATTCACTTCCAGGTTCACTCACACAGCTATTGACAAGCCTCAGGTCCCTTGCTGGCTGTTGGCTAGAGATAGCAGTTTCTTACTACCTAGACCTTTCCAGAGGGTGGCTTAAAATAGGGTGGCGGGCTTCCTACAGAATGAGTGAGAATAGGAGGGTGTCCAAGACAGAAGCCACAGCTTTTTTGTAACCCAGTCTTGGAAGTGGCATCTCATCACTCCTGACATACTCTATGTGTTGAAAGTGAGTCAGTAAGTCAGTATAGCTCACACTCAAAGAGAAGGGATTATACCAGGAAGTGAGGATAAATTGGGGGGTCATCTTAGAGGCTGCTTACTACAACAATCAAATATACTTCTCCCTCCCCTTAGGCAGGCTGGCCCTAATGGCCCGAGATTAAGCCTCTCAGATTCAAGACAGACTTTAGAGACCTAATCCCAATGCAGAAGAGAGTGAGATGGGTGGGTAGGTACGTGGCTGTTCACTTTTCTTTTATCTAGGTCCTTGGTTCTACAGTATAGGAGGTATATAACAAATATCTGGAAAGTATGATAAATTGCCAAAGCCTGGCTTCCAAGCCTATAGATTTTTACTTAGTTGTGCTGGGGTAGAACCCAAGTATCTGCATGTTTGTTTAGAACTTCTGAAGTGATTCTGGTTTGCAGTAAAGTTTATGAAACTTTGATCTAAAGTGTTGGCTGATATCTAAAAGAAGGGAACTGTTTAAAGTCTGGATCTTCCAAATGATGAAGATGATAATGATAGCAATAAGAATTATTGTTTATGTGAGCACTTAATACTTGGAAGTCCTGTGCTAAGATACTTACCTCTTGAGCCTCTATTTCCACATCTGCAAATAAAGAAAACAGCATCCAACCAACATGGGGGCTGTGAAGACTAAATGATTGATGGAGGACGTCTAGGGCAATACCTGGTACCCGGCAAATACTCAATTTGTGGCCATCTTTGTGATGGGGAGCTGAGATACTGTGAAGTGGAAGGCCACACCCACCCCACTGCCCTACATACTGTAACTGCTGAGCAAGGCTGAGTGAACTCAGAGGTGCCTATGATGAACACTGTGCAGTGACCACAGGCCTGACACGCTGCCCAGAGGCCATTATGCAGGCCTAGGCTGAGGCCAGGCCTGCCAGGCAGATACCTGAGTCCTCTGAGTGGGAACACATCCCTCTTAAAAGGCTTGGGCCATCAGCTCAAGCCAAGAGCAGTGACTTGAGCTATTATTACATCTGAGCAATTGAGCTGGATCCATTCCCTCTTCTTAGTGGGGAAGTTTGTATGGAGGGGTAATCATTGATGACTCAGTTCCATTGACAGTCTTTCCCTGAATTCCCAGACCTCCTAGACTTTTCCAGCACTACCTGGTAGTCATTTGTGGGGCTAAGGTGGACGTGATTCTTTGTAGGTAAGATTTTTGTGTGTTCGATTTTGAAAAAACTGTACTTTAGGTGAAGTTTTAAGCAACTGACTGGCTTCTGATTGAACAGATATGTGTTGTTTTATGACATTGGTTAACAACACCAGAATACATCAACACTCTCCCTTCTCTACTTAGGATTCCCTATTACCTGCTTTCCTGTCCCCTCCTGCCTTGAATCCCTACCCCCGTGCTGGTGTGCCCCTTTAGTCTCATTTTGTTTTATGGGTCTAATTTTTGTCTAAACAGTGAACTTCAGGAGTGACTTCATTACTAAGCTAAAGGAGCATCCAGGGATAAACTCTTGGTGTTTGTTTCTCCAGTGTCCATCAGGCCACTGAGTCTGATTTTTTTGTGTGTGTGAGTTAGAATTTTGTTCTACATTTTTCTCCAGCTCTGTCCAGGGTGCTGTTCTGCGATCCCTGTCAGAGCAGTCAATGGTAGTAGCAGGGCACCATCTAGTTGTACAGGATTCAGACTGCTAGAGGGTATGGCAGTTGTGGTCCATTAGTTATTTGGACTAAGCTTTTCTTTGTGTTTTTAGTTTTCTTCATTCTCCCTTGCTCCCATATGGGTGAGACCAGTGGACTACCTTAGATGGCCACTCTCCGGCTTTTAAAACACTAGACACTACTCACCAAAATGCAATGTATGACATTTTCTTTATAAAACTATGTCATGCCAGTTGAGCTATAAGTGCTCAAGACTGTTCCCCACAGCTTCCAACTCAATCATTTAGTCCCTCAGGGAGTCCAGATGTGTCTATGTAGGTAGGATTTTTGCTGAAGCCTACACTAATTTTTCTAGTGTGTGTATCATGTGTTGTACCCTAAATCAGAAACTCAAAAGGGCTGACAAGTTAAGATACCGTCTCTGTTCTTCCATAAGGACAGGAAACGAGGCAGAGTATAGGGCTTTATCTGTTTACTAATGCAATGAGCTTTGACTGTAATTTGGAGGCATCAGACTCCCCAGAAACTTCAACCTAGTGAAGGTACTCGTGAATGAACTTGTCCCGTGAATTCTTTTCTGCCAGAAATTGAGATCCTAGGGAATAATGACAAGGCTAAGAAAAGTCTTGTAGTTCTAGTTCCAAAGGTGCTGAGTTCAAGATGAAAAGTAGTTCTAGATGCCCACCAATGGATGAAGGGATAAACAAACTATGACATGTTAACACAATGGAATACTATGAAATACTAAGGAATAATAATGACTTGGGAGACCTCTTATAACCTGGAGGAATCTGGAGGACATTACGCTGAGTGAAATTAGTCCATTGCAAGAGAACAAATATTTCATGAGATCACTATTATAAAGAATCAAGAAAAAGTTTAAACACAGAAGAAAATAGTCTTTAATGGTTACAAGGGTGGAGAGGGTGAGTGAGGGGGTATTTATTGATTAGATGGTAGGTAAGAATTAAGTTAGGTGAAGGGAGGGACAACACACAGTAGAGGTCAGTATAATTGGACTAAACCAAGAGCTAAGAAGTGGCCCAAATATAAGTCAACACTTCAAAGGACCGAGTAACAGAGGCATGGGTCTGGGACCATGGTTTCAGGGGACATCTAAGTTAACAGGCATAACTAAATTTTTTAAGAAAACATTCTGCATCCTACTTTGGTGAGTGGTATCTGGGGTCTTCAAAGCTAACAAGTAGCCATCTAGATAGCTCAGTTGGTACCAAGCTACCTGGAGCAGAGGTGAATGAAGGACATCAAAGACATAAGGAAAATATGAGCCCCAAAGACAGAAAAGCTACATAATCCATGAGACCAGAAGAACTCGAAGGTGTCTGGCCACCACCAGTAACTGCCCTGACAGGGAACACCACAAAGAATCCCTGATACAGTAGGAGAAAAACAAGTGTGCAGAACTTGCAGTCTATTAAAAAGACTAGATTTGATGGTCTTATAGACTGGAGGGTCCACAGAAGTCATGGTCCCTGAACACTCTGTTAGTCCAGAACTGAAAGCATTCCTGAAGCCAACTCTTCAGACAACGTTTGGACTGCACTGAAAGACGTAAAATGATACTGGTGATACTTCTTGACTTAAGTATCTACATGAGCTTAACTGGGCAGCTTTTGTCTATAGGTGAGATGAGTGGACAGAGGGGGACAGGAGCTAGTTGAATGGACATGGGAAATACATGGTGGAAAGGAGGAGTGTGCTGTCGCAGGGTGGGGAGAGCAGCTAGAGTTAGCCAAGTTAGATAAATTTTTGTGTGTCAAATTGAGTTGGATCATAAACTTTCACTTAAAGCACAATAAAACAAAAATTTGGAGCTTTAGGTCTCCACTTCTTTTGCTGGGAAAAGTCCCTGCCTGAAATTCTCACTGAAAAGAGATCCCTATCTCCCTAACTGTGTGGGCCAATAGGCACGCCCCTGGCAACAGTATCTCAGAACTGAGTCATTCTGTGCTCAATATACTCTTGTAAATGCATGCTCTTATAGTTCTATGAATAACTATATAGAATAGGAAATGTAATTACCCCCACTTTACAGATGAAGAAACTGAGGATCTAGGAGCTTATCTGCCTTATCAAAGGTCCCACAAGTGAGTAGTAAGTGGCCTGGATTTAAATACAAGTCCTTAGATCCCAAACCCATTGTCCATTTCATCCCGTAGCACCCTGTCTTCCCGTTACACTTCTCTTGGATGATGGAAGATTCCAACTATATCAGAGTCTGAGAGCCAGAGGGGTTGTTGGTGGTGATCTAGCCCAGCTCTTTTGTCTTACAGAGGAGGAAACTTGAGGCCCAAAGATGGGAATGTTGTGTCTGATGGCTCAGGACATCTGTAAAGGTCTCCCTCCTATGCTTTTTCTACTGTATTCTCCCAACCATGGTGGTAGTTATTTTGCCTTATTTCTCTTCATTCCCTGTCCCCCTTTCAGTACTATCTCATCCTCATTCTGTAACACCACCTCTTAGAAGTCTGTCCTGATGAACCCTTCTCCTTGGTTAGGCTTGGTGCCTACTTTATTCAATAGCTGCTATAGTCACTATTGGAAACCCTGGTGGCATAGTGAAGTGTTGTGGCTCCTAACCAAGAGGTCAGTGGTTCGAATCCACCAGGTGCTCCTTGGAAACTCTATGGGGGCAGTTCTACTCTGTCATTTATGGTTGCTATGAGTTGAAACTGACTTGACAGCACCTAACAACAACAATGACACAGTCACTATAAAAACCCTAGTGGCGTGGTGGTTATGCACTACGGCTGCTAACCAAAAGGTTGGCAGTTGGAATCTACCAGGTGCTCCTTGGAAACTCAATGGAGCAGTTCTACTCTGTGCTGTAGGGTCACTTTTAGTTGGAATCAGCTTGACTCGGTGGTTAAGTGTTATGTCTGCTAACCAAAAGGTCAGCCATTGGAATCTTCCCAGTGCTCCTCGGAAATTCTATGGGGCAGTTTTACTCTGTCACATAAGATTGCTGTGAGTTGGAATCAACTCAACAGCAATGGGTTTGATTTTGGGTGGCAGTGGGCTTGGTTTTTTGGTTTAGTCACTGTGAGCTGTCATTGACTCCATGGCAGTGGGTTTGGGTTTTTGGTATCATTTTCCAGAGGAGCCATGGTGGTGCAGTGGTTCAGAGCTCAGCTGCTAACCAAAAGTTTAGCAGTGCGAATGCACTAGCCACTCCTTGGAAACAGTTCTCCTTTCCCCAGCAGTGTCACTGAGAGTTGGAATCAATTTGACGGTAATGGGTTTTACAGTCTTCCAATAGTATGGTGGTAGTATAAATGGTTAATGTGCTCAGCTGTCAGCTGAAAGCTTAGAGGTTTTGAGTACATCCAGAGGTACCTCAGAAGAAAGGCCTGGTGATCTACTTGCCAAAAATTAGTGATTGGAAACTGTGGTTAAGTACTAAGTGGGTTAAGTGCTCTGCTGTTAATGTTGTCAGTTCTACTCTGATACACAGGGAGCCACGGTGAACTGGGCTTGCCTCTTTCTCCTAGTCTTTCAGATGATGGGGTTTACCACAGGGTAGTGTGATAGCCAGTTTAGTTACTGATATCCAAGGGCTCCCGTCCTTATCCATTACCTCAGGGGCAGAAATTGTGTTGGTTTTGCTTGTCATCCATACCTGGGGCTGAAAAACAAAATCCACAGGGCTGACACTTAGTAGGTCAGGAAATATTCAGAGAAGGAAGGAAGGAAGGAACAGAGGGAGGGAAGAAAGAAGGAGAGAGAAAGGGAAGGCAGGCAGGCGGGAAGAAAGCAAGGGAGGAAGGAAGAAACAGGAAGCAAACAGGGATAGTGGCCCAGGTGTGGTGGCTTTCAGGTCGCCAGGGCTTCTCCAGCAGGATCTGTGGGGTACCCCGTGGGAGGTTCGCTCCTGGGAAGGTCTCCCGAGGGGGCAGAGCAGCAGGCCTTGGGGTGCTCCGTGGGGCACAGGGCCTGCCCTGCCTTCCCTGCTGTTCTTAGTCTCCCCGACAGCCTCCGGAAGAGGGAAACGAGAGAGGAGAGAGAAGGAGCGAGTGAGGGGGAGAGAGTAGAGGAGGCTGTGCAGTGCCAAGGCAGGGGGAGGGCACTTAAAAATGTCACTTAGAATCCCTGAAAGAATAAGCTGTAAAAACAACCAGAGGCACTGCCGGGTGACGCAAGTCAAAGAGAAACTCGATGCAATTAGTCACTGGTTCTGAGTGGGAGGCGGGAGGCAGAAAGGGAGAATGGAGAAGGGCCTAGGGGGGTGGCAGCCTCCCTCACAAACTCTCCGTCATCTGCTCCCATGGTATTTCTTTCCTTTCATCCACCCTGTGCTGCACTGGGCCCTTTCTTGCTCCCCCTTGTCTCTCACAAGGTGGCATCTTCCACCTTTGCCAGCACAGCCACGTCCTGAGGCCCAGAGCCAGTGAGAGAAGCCCAGGGTGCAGGAGGCCCAGGCAAAGGGGAAGAGAGGGGGCAGGAGGGCAAGGGAATCAGCAGAGGATGAAGAGGGACTATTAAGACCTGAGGCCACCGTGTTGCTTCCATCCTCAGCTCTCCACCCTCCTGCCCAGCACGGCTCAGAGGGAAGTGTTTGCCCTGTGCAGGACTTCCAGAGAATAATTCACTCACTCACTCACCTCCTACCAAACATTTATTAAGTACCTACCATGTTCCAGCAGGAAACCTTGGTGGCGAGGTAAGTGCTACGGTTGCTAGGCAAAAAGTTGGCGTTCAGATCCACCAGGTGCTCCTTGGAGATTCTATGGGGCAGATCTACTCTATTTCACAGGGTCGCTATTGGTCAGAAGCGACTCAGCTGCAGTGCTTTGGTTTGGGGATGTACCAGGATGAGCCCTAAGGGTGCAACGGTTAAGTGCTCTGCTGTTAATGACCACGTCTGCAGTCGAACCCACTAGCCATTCCAGTGAGAGAAAAGACCCGGTAATTTGCTTCTGTAAAGATTTCAGCCTAGAAAACCCTGCCAGAGCAGTTCTGCTTTGTTCTACAGAGTCATTCAGAGTTAGAATCAACTTGACATAAGACAATAACAATGACAGGTGCCAGGAGTCGCTGGTTACTGCAAACAGGTAATGCGCCCAGCCGCTATCTAAATGGTGGGTGGTTTGAGTGCGCCCAGAAGCTCCGCAGAAGAAAGACTTGGCCATCCGCTTCTGAAAAACCAGCCACTGAAGACCCTAGGGAGTGCAGGCCTACTCTGACACGCGTGAGGCGGTCATAAGTAAGAGTCCCCTTGACAGCGGCTTGGTTTACTGTTTGCCAGCCCCTGCCCGTGTGGGGCCCACAGTCTAGGTCCAGAGGATGAAGCAGCCAATAGGTCGACAGAGTGGCGAGCAGTGGCGGATGTGCTGGTGGCCACGAGTGCCCTTCCATTTTCATCCTCTCAGAGGTAGCCCAGTTGCTGTGCATCGGTCTGGGTGGGGAGGACCCGGATGACCAGTACCACCTTCAGTTTTCCGGGTGCAGCCATCAGTGGTGATGACAAGGTGTGGTGTTACACAGATCTCCACACATCATGTTTAGAAAAGTAGATGGTCAGTGAAGACAAGAAAAACCCTCCGTGAGATGAGATAGACCCAACAGCCGCAACAATGGACTCCAGCCTGCCAAAACTCATGAAGGTGGTGCTGGACCAGGCAACGTTTATTCCATTCATGGTGACACATATGGTCACCAAGAGTCACAGCTGACATGACGGCACCTAACAACTGGCCATGTGAATTATATCTGCACCCTGAATCTTCCTTTGCTGTATAATATGATACAGGGGTGGGTTCTGGGGACTAGGACATGGGCATCCCTGGGGGGCCCTTATCTTGCCTGCTATGTCACGTCAGAGTGCCACGCAATGAGACAAGGCACGTGAGAAGGGCTCCGCCTGCCTCTCGCCGCTGCGGGAGCTCAGTGCGTGGATCCTGGTGGAAGAGATGCTCCTGGCCACAGCACAGTAGCTGTGGACATGTGTCTCTGGCAGTTTGCAGCCTTCTTGTGCTCTTGTGAGCATGTGGGACTGAACATCCGTCTCCAACGGGGCACACACGGGACCTTGAAATGGCTGCTGTACAATCTGCCCAGTCATAATGGACTAGGATCACTGGGGGAGCCAGGAGGTGCTTTCTACTTGCCTGTAGTTGAGGGAAGCAACTTGTGGACTTCTGCTGGGTAGAGTGAGGTGAAAGAGCTTTGAGAAAACACAGGTGTGTCCTTAAGAGTCTGCGATATATACGAGGTAGATCTGAGTTAGATCTGATGCTTAAAACAGGGCCTTGAATGAGTTCTTTCTGATATGAACCCCTGCTGAAAATGTGCTTTTTCCAACAACCCTTTTGGTTGGGGACCAATTCTGGGAACCACTAGTAGAGCAGTGGTTCTCAAAATGTATTACACATGAGAATCACCCAAGGATCCTGTTAAAAAAGAGATTCTAAGTCAGTATATCTGGGGGTGGAAATGCCAGTTCTCAGCAGGGGTTCAAACCAGAACAATCCAGTTCGAACCCCTGGTGTGACCCTGTAGGACAGGGTAGAACTGTACTATAGAGTTTCCAAGGAATACCTGGTGGATTTGAACTGCTGACCTTGTGGTTAGCAGCTGTAGCACTGAGCCACTGTGCCACCCAAGTTTCCAAGGGCCAGTGGTTGCCTAGAGCTGCTGGTCTGCTTAGAAGTTGAGGAGCCAGTGAGGGAGAAGCGGGCTGCCCTACTAGACTCCAGTTCAAGTTTTTCTGTGTCTTGGGGGGGTAACGAGATTGCAGCCAAGGTGATTGCCCCCAACTAAAGGTAGTTGTATAGGTGTCCCCCTGGATGTAGATCTGGAGGGAGGGTTGGGGCAGTCACCAGCCAGTACTGCCCCTGCTGAAGGACACCATGAAGTGAGGGGAGGTTCCTAGTAGAGGAGGGTGGACTGCTCAAAATCTCCATAGAGAGGATCAAACGGCAGATTGCAGCAGTATCTGCCGAGGGAAAACTCTGAGCCTTATTTTTCCTTCCTCTCCAAACCTCTGGAAACCCTGGTGGTGTAGTGGGTAAGTGCTTTGTCTGCTAACCATAAAGGCTGGCAGTTCAAATCCACCAGGCAGTCCTTGGTAGCTCTGTGGGGCAGTTCTAACTGTGTCCTGTAGGATTGTTGTGTGTCAGAATCGACTCAATGGCAGCAGATTTTTCTTTCTTACTTTTTTAGCTGGGGGGGGGGGGCTACAATTGTTACAACTGATAATTGTTACAGTATATTTTTGCAAAGAGTTAACTTGCTGGGCTGCTAACTAAAAGATTAGAGGTTCAGTCCCTGCAGAGGTGGCTTGGAAGAAAGGCTTGGCAATCTACTTTGGAAAAATCAGCCACTGAAAACCCCATGGAGCTTGGTTCTGCTTGACACAGATGGGGTTGTCATGAGTCAGAAGCAACTCAGTGGTAACTGGAACAGGACTTGATATATTACTATGAGCTACAGTCCATAGTACATGAGGATTCACTGTTTGTGTTGGACAGTGCTGTGGGTTTTGACAAATGCATAGTGTCATGTGTCCGCTGTTACAGTATCATGCAAAATAGTTTCATGGGCCCCAAATGTCCTGTGCTCCACCTATTAAATGCCTCCCCCAAGCCCCTGGCAGGCATGCTTTTTATTTGGAGGATTCATACTCTGAAAGACTTTTGATGAGAGACAGGAACCCACCTCCTGCCATGGGAGTCCAAGGCTGTCAGCCATTGCCTCTCCTGGAATCCCCATCTCTCTCTCTCTCTCACACACAGACACATACAAACACACATGCATACCCCTGCTAGCATGGGCCCCTCAGAAGCTGTTACTGAGAAGTGAGAGTGTAGGTAGAGAAATGCAAAGACACAGGACAACAGTGATTAATCGCTGTGGCAGAGATAGCAAAGCAGAGTCCGATGGCGTTACCCGCAGGGGATCAGTCCCAGGGTGGTGGATAGGGTCCATCTTCAGGGTCCCTAACAGCCTCTTCTTATGGGGTGAACTTGGGGAAGCTCTTGGCTGCCAGGCCTCTATAGATTTTTGTCAAGTCCTCCAGGATTTTCATAAGTTCTGGTCTCTTTTCAATAAATTCCTTTCCTGTAGAAGATCTACTAATCAGAGTTAGTTTTTATTGTCTGTATCAAACAACCTGATGGTACACCCCCATGCACGGAATTTCAGGGACATTTATACTCTGATTACCACCACTTCTGCGCTCAGATTTCTCCCAGAGTGTTCCCAGAGTCATCTAGAGCTGTGGTCTAGGACATAGGCTGCTCTGCCATTTTCCCCCCCGAATCCCTGGAAGTTCTCTTAGCATACCTAAAAATGCCTGAGGTCTGTCCCTGCCTAGTTGGCCCATGCCTCAGATGTTCACCTGGAACCCTCTTAGCATCGCAGAGTAGCCCTTAGCTTAGATGCTAAAAGCACAAGCTTCTGTTGCAGACAGACCTGGCCTGGAGTTCCAGCTGTACCACCTCTTAACTCCTCGTGTTGGGTGAGCATGCTAAGTTCATGGAGATTCAGTTTCCTCACCTGAACCTTGAGGATAATAGCACCCATCACACAGAGCTTTGGAATGAGACCCTCCCCTGATGTTCTCAACAAATGCCTGCAGGCTATTGTTATAAGTAACTTTATTATTCTGCTCACACCAGGATGCTGGCTCTCTTGTTTTCTGCTCTGTCACTATTTTTGAGCCAGTAAACACAGAATTTTTCCAGCTCCAATCCATGGGGGAAGGACTGAGGTTGAGCTTCTTGAAGGCTTTGCCCTCTCAGAAAGTGAAAGGCCCTGGAAAAAAGAAACAAGAGTCTCAGAATATTCAGGTCCAAGTTTTTGAGTCCTTAATTCTCTCCTGCAGCCTCGTATTTGCTGCTATTAGCAGTGAACCAGCCACGTCCACTGCCACCAGATGGCCTTGTGTTCTGAGCACCCCAGTCTACTCACCCTATCGTTTTTCCTTTGGCAGACACACAGCACAGCACCATGTCCCTTTTTGGCCTCATGGTTTTGGATCCTAGACAGTAAAAGTCTCTGAATGGGTAGACTCAGAGTGTAAGGAGGCTCTGCTGCTGATGTTGCTGTCATGTTGGCTCCTGTTCGTGGTGGCTGTATGCGCAACAGAATGAAATATCACTTAGTCTTGTGCCATCTTCGCAATCATTGGTTTTCTTGAGTCCACTGTTGAGGCCACCGTGTGTTTTGGGAGCTCAGTCTCCAGCACCATATCAGATAGTATTCTGTTGTGATCCACAGGGTTTTCATTGGCTGATTTTCCGAAGTAGATTT
Source organism: Heterohyrax brucei (assembly GCA_028571685.1). Taxonomy (NCBI): domain Eukaryota; kingdom Metazoa; phylum Chordata; class Mammalia; order Hyracoidea; family Procaviidae; genus Heterohyrax; species Heterohyrax brucei. Next base: position 42,128,827 of record CM053148.1, on the reverse strand, counting down.
TCAGACCTTCTTACGCTGTCTTAATCCGGAAGCTCTGCTGAAACCTGTGAATTACAGGTGATGCCGCTGGTGTTTGAAGTACTGGCACAGCTCCCAGCATCACAGCTGCACATGGGCCACCGCAGTATGATGGGCCGACAGACGGGTGACAGAATGAGGCTCGAGGGTTACCTCTTCTGATCTCCCAGGTTTAGAGATGAGGAGACCCAGGGGGCAGGCAGTCTTGGGATAGTGGAATTGGAATGGACTCCAGTTCCTAACTGTGCAGACAATCCTGTCTGCTTCCCACCCTACCTGCTAGAGCACCCTTGAGCCTGAACTTGTGTGTGTATGTGTGCATGTGTACATGTGCACCACCTTCTTCTGGCACTCCTTTATCTTCTGTTCCACCTTCATCATCATCATCCACATCACCATCATCATCGCCGTCAAACCTCTCTAGAGCACATGCTCACTACAAGCATCCTTATCTTCCTGCTCCTTTAACCAAACCATTTGCCGTGGAGTTGACTCTGACTCATGGTAACCCCATGTGTATCAGAGTAGATTTTAGCTTTATACCATTTTCAGGGGCTGATTTTCTGGAAGAAGATCACCAGGCCTTTCTTCTGAGGCACCTTTTGGGGGATTTGAACACCTAGCCTGTTGGAGATCCGTTTGCACCACCTGAGGTGCTCTGTATTTTGAAGCTGCACGTGTCCCCAATCCCTCCCTAGATCCCACTCCTTTCCCATGCTTTGTGATGCTCCCCCAGTTTCTCTCACCCCAGGCTCGTGGTGAGCTGCCGCCTCAAAGGCAGATAGGTTCCCTGGGACATCTTTAGCTGACAGCAGTGTCTTGGGGCAGAATAACTTATTTACCACTCATCTCTCATACATAGGTTTCTTTTCTGAGCTTGCAATCCAGGGTCAGATGCTTCTGAAAGGTGGTGCGGGAAGACAGATCAGCAACAAAGAATAAGATCTAATGGAAGGAAGGTGCTCTTTGTAGAGAGAGAGGAAGGAAAGGGAAGAATCATACATTTTTGAGTAGCTGTGAAGTGCACAAGGCAATACTCACGTCCAATTGCTTATTAAATGTTTCTGCCCTGCCTCCTCCTCCCCACCCCACCCCTGGTATTTCCCCTTTTTAGAGGAAGGCAGACAGCTAAGAAAGACTGCAGAAGACCCTGAGTGAGCAAACGCCAGAGCTGAAATTCAAAATCAAATCTATGTGCCTCCAAGGTTCATGAGAACCTTTTGATTACAGGATATTCAAACATCTGGAGAAAAATTTGACACCTTGTTTGGGAAAAACATGTTCCTTTTGCCCTGTCTACTTCTCGTCCCCAGTCCCTTGCTTTCCTTTCTCATTTTTATGGCTGTCTCAGGTTATCAAAAGAGACATTGGTGCTTGAATGGCACAACTCTCTCCTTCCAGGCTTGAGACACAGTGTATCTCTTACCTAGTACCCACACCTGTTGGTGGAGGCTTGCGTGTTGCTATGAGGTTCAACAGGTTTCAGCAGAGCTGCCAGACTAAGACAGACTACGAAGAAAGGCTTGAGGATCTAGTTCCAAAAATGAGCCAGTGAAAACCCTGTGGATCACAACAATCCAGTCTGCAGTCGATCATGGGTTGGCTCAGTGTTTCACTCCATTGTACCTGGTTGAGAGCTGACTCGAGCACAGCTAACAACAACAAGGTTATCAGATATTCAGAGCCTAGTCCCTTGCTGAAAACAATGACCCAGACCACCTTTTCTCTGAGCAGGGAGGCTGGTGCCAGCAGTGGAATGGGGCAGAGGGTAGCTGGTAGTTGTGGGTACGAGAAGGACAAGCTGGCCTGGTATCATGGACTGGATTGTGTCCCCCCCTAAAAATGTGTAGCAGTTTGGCAAGGCCATGCTTCCCAGTATTGTATGTTGTTCCTATATGTTGTAAATCTTATCTTTGTGTTGTAAACGAGAGGGTATGTGCAGTGGTTGACAACCAGGTGACTAAGATTCCTGGGATGTGTCCTTATTGCCGCTTGCTATAGCCTGGTCCCTTGGGGAGACACCAGCAGAATAACCTTCACTGACTGCCTGGTGTCCCTGGCACCCCCTGGACAGGATCTGCCAGCCACGGGCAGGCACCGACAGGCTCAAGAGTTGGGGAATGCCAAGCAGTGAGTGTGCTAGCCACCAGAAAGCCCTAAACTATTGTCAAGCTGAAGGTTCCACAGTTCAAGCGGGACAGGAAGGATGGGAAGTCTGCAATTGAATTGGCAGCCTGAAATTTCACCAATGGAGAAGAGATGCCTTTCTCTAATAGGGGTAGAGAAAATTCATCTGGTAATTCATTCACTCAACAAGTATTTACTGAGAATACACCATTATCAAGCATAATTTAACATCCCATGCAGGTGAAATTTTGATGAAGTTAATTCAAAATTGGCTGCAGCAGTACACTGACAGTGAACTGCCAGACATCCAGTATTTCAGAAAGCTGGATTCAGGAGACGTAGAATGAAGGATATCATTGCTGATGTCAGGTGGATCTTGGCTGAAAACAAGAAATACCAGAAATATGTTGACTTGTGTTTATTGACTTTGCAAAGGTATTTGACTGTGTGTATCACAACAAATTATGAATAACATTGCAAAGAATGGGAATTACAAAACACTTACATATGCTTATGTAAAACCTGTGAATAGACCAGAGGCAGTCATTTGAACAGAACAAGGGGATATTGCATGGTTTAAAGCAGTCATTTGAACAGAACAAGGGGATACTGCATGGTTTAAAATCAGGAAAGATGTGTGTCGGGTTGTATCCTTTCCCCATACTTATTCAGTCTGTTTGCTGAGCAAATAATCTGAGAAGCTAGGCCGTATAAAGAAGAAGGTGACATCAGGATTGGAGGAAGGCTTATTAACAATCTGCAGTATGCAAGTGATACCACCTTACTTGTTGAAAACGAAGAGAAATTGAAACAATTACTGACAGAAGTCAAAGACTTTCCGTATAGTTTACACCTCAACATAAAGAAAAGAAAAATCCTGATGACTGGACCAACAAACAACATCATGAGAAATGGAGAACAGAATGAAATTGTCAAGGATTTCATTTTACTTGCACCCACAGTCATTGCCCATGGATGCAGTGGTCAAGAACTTAGTGACTTATTGCATTGAGCAATTTTGCTGCAAAAGACCTGTTTAAAGTGTTAAAAGACAAAGATGTCACTTTGAGAACCAAGTGTACCTGACCCAAGCTATGGTATTTTCAACTACCTCATAACATGGGAAAACTGGACAATGAATAAGGAAGACTGCAGAGAAAACTGATGCCTTTGAATTATGAGACTGGGGAAGAATATCAGTAAATCAGAGACTGCCAGAAGAATGAACAAATCTGCCTTGGAAAAAGTACAGCCAGTATGTCTTTTAGAGGCAAGGGTGGCAAGACTTCGTTTCATGTACTTTGGACATGTTATCAAGGAGGAATCGATCCCTGGAGAAGGACATCATGCTTGGTAAAGTAGAGGATAAGTGAAACAGAGGAAAACCCTCAATCAGATGGATTGACACAGTGGCTACAAAGATTCTGAGAATGGCACAGGACTAGGCAGGGTTTTGTCCTGTTGCATACAGAGTCACTATGAGTCAGAACAGATTCACTGACACCTAAAACAACCACAACGACTGCATACCAGACCCTGTTTCAGGTTCTGGGGATTGAGAAGAGCGTCGCAGACTAGGATGTGATCTCAAGAAACTTTTAAGTTCCAGTGGGAGTGCAAGCCCCATCTTCTGAGGCAGAAGGATGGAGCAAAAGAGTGCTTCTGTACAGATCTAAGACCTTAATTTCGCTTTCATCGCCTCTTTAACCTGTTTCCTACCTGAGTATTAATTTTCACCAATTGCAGAATGCTGCCAACATCAAAGATGTCTGGTATGTTGATCAAAGATTTAGACTTTAAGCAAAACAAACAGCTTCTCTCCTGTATTTTAAAAGTTGGTGATAGCATTGTTCCCTTTGTGCCAACACCCGTGCAGTTCTGTGTCTTCAAGGAAAAATCCATAATACCACACTTCAGGTGGAGGGGATGATCAATGGACCGTTTTTTTTCTTTTTGAGATTAGTGTATGTTCCTAGGTATTTAATGACAGGGCTATTTAATTTTATTTTTCTATAATTCTTCTTATAATTGTTGCTGAAAATTTACCAGTTTCTACAGGTATATTTCAGCGTACTGATTACATTCTTTAAATCGTGTAACAGTTCTCTACTTCATTTTCTGAGTTGTTCCTCCCCATTAACATAAAGTCACTGCTCCACGACCTTCCTGTCTAATCTTTTGAGTTGCTGTCATGAATTGTATCCTATATAGTTGTTTAAAACAGCACAATACTTGAGGCAGACATTCTTTACAAATTAAACTGAGCTATTGTTTCGTTCAAAGAAGATGTCAATGGATTTTGGTTTAAGGTTTAGAGGTAATCTCAAGATAATAGTTTTTGGGGTTCATCCAGCCTCAATAGCTCCAGAAGGGCTTGTTTTTCTTAAAGTGGGGAACCATCTATTGTCTAGAGAGCACAGCCGTATTCACAGAACTACCCAAGGAACATTAGATGTCCTGGGGAACTTAGTTCTCATTCAAAGAGCACACATTCTTCTTGTTAAATAGGGCCTGGTGACACTAAAAACAGAGGGAAAGAGGAGAGAGAGAGAGAGAGAGAGACTAAATAGAAATACTAAACCCATTGTTATAGAGTAGATTTGGACTCATGGCAACTCACTATGTTACAGAGTAAAACTGCTTCATACGGTTTTCTTTATGGAAGCAGATCACCAGGCCTCTCCATCACGGTGCTGTCTAGTGGGTCTGAATGGCCAGCCATTAAATTTGTAGTGGATTGCAGGCTTACTGATACATCTATTGTTTTGTCTCCAGTCACTACCTGTGTGGCAATGAGAAGGGCTATAGGGTCAGAACTTATTTCAAAGTCTGGTTTTGTCATTTTCTAGCCAAATGATCTTAGAGAATTTCTGAACTTCAGATGACCCCTTGGTAAGCCAGGTAGTTGAGTAGAAAGCGCATGGACTTCAAAGTTTAATCTTGACTCTCACTTACTTGCTGTGTAACTTGGGGCAATTAGCTTACCATATTCAAAAATGAGGATAAATACCTACTTCAGAGACTGTTTTCAAGATTACATGAAAAATCCACATTTTAAGTATACCAAACCAGAACCAAACCCACCGCCGTTGAGTGGACTCTGACTCACAGTGACCCCATAAGACAGAGTAGAACTGCCCTATAGAGTTTCTAAGAAGCGCCTAGTGGATTTGAACTGCTGGCGTTTTTGTTAGTAGAGGTAGCACTTAACTGCTACGCTACCAGGATCTCCATATATGAAGTGATTTAAAAAAATGCTATTTTTTTAAATTTTCCTTTCAAATGACACAGAACCTTCTGGGGTAACTGCTTTTGCATCTCATAAGATAGCACTATCATTTACATAAGTGCTGAGGCCAAAAGCCTAGAAATTGCCCAAGATTAGTTTTGTATGTCACCTCCCTTCTTCCAGCATATAATCCAACAGGAAATTTCTTGACTCAATTCTAGAATGCCACCTGAACCTGCCTTTTCCCTGCATCTTCAGTGCTATCACCCTGATTGTAGCCACAATCACCTCTCTCTTAAACCAAACAACCCCACTGCCCCTGAGTCAATTTTGATTCATAGTGATCCTATAGGACAGAGTAGAACTGTCCCATAGGGTTTCCAAGGAGCAGATGGTGAATTCAGACTGCTGACTTTTTGGTTAGCCGTATGATCTTAGAGACTTTCTGAACTTCAGATGACCCTTTGGGAAGCAAGGTAGTGGAGTACAAAGAGCAGTCTTTGAAATTTGAACTTAACCACTGTACTACCAGGTCTTCCGTCTCTTCCTTAGCAGCTTTAAAACATGGTCCCAGATCTGACACTTTTCATCTTCAGAGGTGGTATTGATATTCTTTCCTCTCGATTCTGGACCGATCTGTTAATGCTTTGACCAATGGAATGTGGTCAAAGTGATGTCATGTGACTTCTGAGGACTGGTCATTCAAGCTTCTGCCTGTTTCTCTTGGAACGTGTTTCTGGATGTTTCTTCTCACAACTGAGCTGCCATACTGTGAGACAGCCCAAGAAGGATATATGTGGGTTTGCCCTTTCACAGTTTGAGCTGAGCTCAGTGTTTGCAGTTTCCAGTTGTCCAAATCATCTGTGACCATTTGAGATATCCCATATTAAGCTTCAGACCTCACAGAACAAAGGTAAACCATTTCTACTGTACTCTTTTCGAATTCGTGATCTACAGAATCCATGAACATAATAAAATGGTTATCATTTTTAAAAAAACTTTATTGAGACATAATTCATATACTACACAGTTTTCCCACTTAAACCATGTGATTCAATGCTTTTACTCTCTTCACAGATATGTGCAAAATAACCACAGTTAATTTTAGAATATTTCATCAACTTAAAAAGAAATTCTGTATCCTTTTATACTTGTGGAAACCTTGGTAGTGGTTTAGTGCTACATCTGCTAACAAAAAGATTGGCAGTTCGAATTTACCAGGCACTCCTTGGAAACTCTATGGGGCAGTTCTACCCTGACCTATAGGGTCACTAGGACTTGGAGTTTACTCAACGGCAGTGGGTTTGGTTTCCCCCCTCCCAGCCCTAAGCAAGTATTAATCTTTCCATTGCTACAGATGTCTCTGTTCTGGACTTTCCCATGAACAGAAACAGAATATGTGGACTTTTGTGACTTGCTTGTTTATTTAGCATAATGTCCTAGAGGTTCATTCTTATCCTAGTGTGTATTAGTACTCCATTCTTCTTTATAGCTGAATTATGTTTCATTGTATATGGCATAGATTGAGTTGTATTCCCCCCAAATATCTGTCGACTTGGCTGTGCCGTGATTCCCAGTGTGTCTGCCTTTTTGTTTGTCGTCTGATGTGCTTTAGCTCTGTGTCGTAAATCCTGCCTCTAGGATGTTAATGACACAGGATTAGAGGCAGCTGTGTTACTGGGGCAGGACTCAGTCTGCAAGATTAAGTCGTGTCTGAAGTCAATCTCCTTTGAGTTATAAAAGAGATCAGTGAGCAGAGACACAGTGACCTCATACCACCAAGAAAACAGTCCTGGGAAAAAAGCACAACCTTTCGACCTGGGGTTCCTCCATGGAAAAGCTCCCAGACCAGGGAATGTTTGATGGCAGGGACCTTCTTCCAGAGCCATCAGAGAGAGAGAAAGACTTCCCCTGTAGCCATCACCCTGAATTTGGACTTATAGTCTCATAGACTGTGAGAAAACAAATTTCTCTTTTTAAAGTCATACACTTGTGGTATTTCTGTTACAGTAGCATGGCACTTGGCTAGCACTAGGTAATCAAGACAACATGGATAGACCACATTTTGCTTATCCATCTATGTACAGGTGGTCATTTGGGTTGTTTTCACCTTTGACCATTATGAACAATGCATTCATGTACAAATTTTTACATGAACATTTTTTCCTTTTCTCTTGGCTATGGACCTAGGGTTGGAATTGATGGATTATATGTTAAGTCTATGTTCAACCATTTGAAGAACTGCCAGACTCTTTTCCAAAGCAGCTGTACCATTTTATATTCCCATCAGCAATGTACGAGGTCTGACAAGTCCGTGAACTTACTTGTTCTAAGTACTACATACCTCATTGCTGAATATCACTACAGTCACCTTTGAAGTACTTCCCTTGGGAAGCTGTGCACCAATGCCAGTGCGTAGTCTATCCTTCAAAGCAATTCTGGAACTCTTTCCGGAATGGCCATTGCTCATGGTGGCACGGTAGCAAGTTCTCAAACTTAACTGTATAGTTGTCTGTGAGGAAGTTTTTAGCCAGTAAACAAGTAATTGTACTGGAAGAGCTTCCCTACTCACCTGATCTGACCTCCACTGACTTTTTACCTTAGCTGAAGATAAAGGAAACATTGATAGGAAGACATTCTGATGATATTCGGGGGCTCAATGGTAATACGACAACAACTCCGACAGCCAATCCAGAAAATGAATTTCGAAATTGCTTTCAAGGGTGGACTATGTGCTGGCATCAGTCCATAGCATCTCAAGGAGAATCCTTTAAAGGTGACCGTAGTGAAATTCAGAAGTGAGGTATGGAGCGCATTTTCTAGGATGAGTTCATGAACTTAATTGGAAGTCCTTGTATGAAGGTTCTCACTTTCTTACATTCTCATTAACACTCGTTATTATCACATTTTTGATTACAGTGATCCTAGTGAGTGTGAGGGGGGTATCTCACTGTGGTTGTGATCTGCATTTCGGGTCACTATGAGTTGGAGTGGACTTGACAGCAGTGGGTTTGTTTTGGTTGCTTTAGTAATTAATGATGTTGCGGATCTTTTCATGTGCTTACTGGCCATTTGTATATCCACTTTGGAGACTGTTTATTCAAATCCTTTGTCTATGTTTTAATTGAGTTGTATTTTTATTGTTAAGTTGTCCAAGTTCTTTATATATCCTAGAATTTACTGAGGCTTGTTTTAAGGCACAGCATATGGTCTATCCTGGATAGTGTTCCAGGTGTGCTTTAAAAAAATTCATGTTGTCGTTGGGTGGAATGCTCTATAGATACCTGTCTAGTTAGTCTATGAAGTTGTTCAAGTATTTGATTTCCTTGTTGATCTTCTGTCCAGTTGTTTTTATCTATTACTGATGGTAATATATTAAAAGTCTCCAATTAGTATTTTTGAGATCTATATTGGGTGGCGTACGATATGCATCTGAGATGTCTATATTCTCTTCCTTCATGATTTCTGGGAAGTTTTCTTTCAGCAGCTCAGCAACAATACTCTCTGTGTCCTCAGATGTCTCACCCTGTTCAGGGACTCCAATTAATCGAAGGTTGTTCCTCTTAATAGAGTCCCACATGCTTCTTAATGTTTCTTCATTTTTCTTGTTTCTTTTTTCTGATTTCTGCTCATAAACGCTGGCATCAGTAGCTCTGTCTTCCAAGTCAGAAATTCTTTTTTCCATTTGTTCCATTCTGTTTTCTTGGCTTTGCATGGAAGTTTCTATATCTTTGATTTTCTTCTTGATCTGTTGGATTTCAGAGTACTGGTGTTCCATCAGATCGAACAATTTGCTTAATTTTTCATTCTGTTCTGCTGCATTTTGCATAAGGTCTAGAAGGGCTCTGTATATAATCAATTTGTATTCACTTCCTGATGCTTTCATAAAAGTTTCTTCATCTGGAAAACTCCTTGGTTGTTTTGTTTGGGAACTTTCTGAAGCCGTGAGTGATTGCTTGTATGCCACAATTTTCTGTTGCTTTTTGGGTCCCATGTGAGTATATAGAGGCTGGAAGAGATACTGTGAGGATGGATTGCAAATGTTTCTCTAGGCTGTCTTCAAATGTAAAGCAAAAGGTATCTGACCAGTTCACAAGTCAGTTAGGTTTTCAGGTGTAGAGGTCCCTCTTCTCATCTGAAAAAGTAAGCGCCACTATATCCAACCCCAGATGATAACAAATTAGTTCAGAATACAGCAATGCTACTGCCCTGTTGGCGTCTGCTGACAGGGCCTAGCCTTAGCCAACACTGCGTCGAGTACTGGTTTTGTGATAGAAAAGCCCTCTACTGTGGGCAGGCTCTGGCTCCCAAGCTAAGAATTAGGTCCAGATGCGGCCACCGTACCCAAGATGGCGTCCTCCACACAGGCAGCAGACAGAGGGGCTAAAGGTGGCGAGAGGTAGTGATTCCTCTGCTTCTGTTGCAGGGCCCCCAGCGTAGGCAGCACTGTGCAAAAGCGCTACTTTTCTGTCGGAGAAGCGCTGTCCCGTTTGCAGGCGCTGGCTCCCGGTCTAAGAACGAAGTCCCGCTAAAATCTCGGCACCAACATGGCGTCCCGCACCTGACTGCGGAGCTCTGCGCAAACCCCACTGAGGCAGCTACAAAACGAAAGGCTCAAAGTGTCTAGATTAACAGAGTCCCGAGCCTGGCTCTCAGAATATGGGAATTTCGCCGGCCTATCCCCCCAGCAGCGCGTCTGAGTCCAGCCGCCAGGCAAGGCCCAGCTCCGCCCGCCCAACGAGACCGAGGAAAAAAAAAGTCAAACTGGTGCGTTTACCTTCTGTCCGTGAGAGCCGGGGCCAGCCAGGAGCGGGAGTCAGCGAAAGAGAGGAGGTTTTTCGCTGAGTGGTATGAAGTCCCAATTAACAGCTCTGTGCCGTGTCCTGAGGCTGATTAGGTGCTCAGAAGGCTCTGTTTGATTGTTAATTCAGGTCTTGGTTTCCAGAGGGATAGAAGGAGATGTGTGCTTAGTCGGCCATCTTGACTCCGCCCCCCAATTAGTATTTTTGAATTGTCTATTTCTCCTTTCATTTCTGTCAGTTTTTGTTTTATGCACTTTGGTGCTGTTATTAGGTACATATATGTTGATACTTTTTAACATCCTGCCAATGCATTAACTCTTTGTCATTACAAAATGTCCTCATCACTAGTAATATTTTTTTGTTTTAAAATCTATTTTGTTTGATATTAGCATAGCCGCTCCTGATTTCTGGATAGTTACATAACTACCTTGTGAGTAGTCTTTGTTTTCTTTGTGTGCGTACGTGTATTCAAATTACCATCTGGGTCACCTGCTTGCCTTGGGTGGAACCCCTGCCTCACCATCTGCCCCTAGTTTTCTCAGCACGCTTCACCCAAGGTAGAGCCTTCATCCTAACGTTACCTGAGGTCCCATCTCTTGACTGAATTCACCTGGGACAGCTTCAGCAGCAGGTAGCTGGGGACAGGAAGAGCAGTTTGAAGTGCTGTTGCTCCCAGCAAAAAAGCTCTCTGGATGGGAGCTGGGAGGCAGGAGCCCTGTGGACTTGGGTATAGCAGCAGAGAACAGAGACTCTGCCTTGGTGAGGTGGGAGGAGGGTGGAAGGGAACAGTTTTGGCTCAGATATCACAAACTCTTGCCTTTCTTACCATTATACATGAATTTTCTCAAATAAATGCTTCTTTATTTACTATTTCTCCCTACCCCTTAGGACAATTTTCAGAAGCTTTAAATCATTACTTAAAAAAAAATTCACCAGCTTTACCAGGGAATGGATTAGTGTAGCTCTTCATGCTGTTGTGTTAGAAGCCAATCTCTTAGTTACCTTTATTGCTTTAAATTTGAGGTGGTTTGTTATACAGCGATAGACAGATAATTGACTACTACAGTGTCCTCTCAAATTCTTTCTCTGCTTCCACTAATAGTCACTCTCCAAATAGCAGTCCTGGAATATTTTGGAAACATGAATCAGGTAGCATCACCTGCCCTGTGAAACTCTTCCAAATATCTTACCTTGGCTTACTAGATCCCACGTGATCTGGTCCCTGCACTTACGTTTGCGATGAAAGTGATACGTTGTCCGAGGTTGACTAATAGCATAAGACATGGAGCCCACAAAAAATGGCTATGATAGCTCAATTCCAGCTTCTCTGCTTCAGGACCCAAATCAACATCTCCTGTACCTGTGTGGGAGTTAGAAGTTTTTCCATAGACCCCGAACTCCCTGTGGGTGATCATGGCTTTTCCGGTGCATTTTTGGTTCTCATTCCCCTCTTGATTTCTGGCACTGAAGCATTTTCATTTCTTTTTTTCAAATACAGCTGTATTTTAAAATAATATCAACTATTTCTATGTGTTTGTAGCTGGAGGGAAGAGCTACATCAACTCAATAGACCATGTTGCAAGAAGCCTTAAAATTCTCGTTATTTGTATGTAATATGATCACATACTTAGATAACTCAATAAATTCAGTGAGAAAATAGTTGAAAATTACAACATTAGGTAAGGTGGCCAGATGAAAGATTTACATACCCTATCAGTTCCATGTGTGTGTATGTGTGAGAAAATGGAAGATTAAGCACACTCATCTAAATTCACACTGTTCTGAAACTCCATCAAATCTATCAGTAAACAGTTTCTTTTATGCCATAAGCCCAAGGGGATGGGGATAATGGAAATGAAGACAATATCATTTTAGAAACTAAAAAGCAGATAGACAAAAGATGTCTTGTGTAGCTGACCAGAAAAGAGGAATCTTAAGCCAGCTGTGGGGGGAAAAAAAACCCAACAAGAACCAACTATGTTTACATGAAGAATTCCCAAAAGATCATGACTTGGTGGTGCCAGAAACTTTTAGGTAGAGGAAAGAATACAGAGGATTGATTAAAAGTTGTTTAGTAAACAGTTAGGCACCTATATGCCCACCCTCATTCCTTGTTGCTAGTGAAAAAGCACTTGCTTCTCTGGCCAAAATACAGGTGGTTTATTTTCTAGACAAAGGGTGCTAGGCAGAGTTAAAGTCAAAGACACCATCTGGAAAATAAAATGACTGAATGTAAGTCGAACGCTGAGATTTCACATTTCCTCAACTCCCTGCCCTCCTTGGCTCTCAGAACCTCTTAGTAGAAGAGTGGTATAAACCTCTCGGGGGGCTCTTCCTGTTCAAGAAGAATGATTTGCAGAGAGAGATACTGAAGTCTACCAGCAAATGACTCTGCAGTATCACCTGACAGTGTAATTCACAATCAACATGTTCCACCAGTGAAGTCAGAGATCCCAATCAGTGTTTTAGGCCCTTAATCTTAAATGTGGTCACCAGATATCTCAGGAAAGCCTCTAATTTGAAAGACTGAGATTGAAATAAGATAGCAGACAGACAAAAAAAAAAAAAAGGCAAAATAAGGAAAATAGGTTTTGAAGGGAGAGGAAAATGTCAACCAAAAAAAGCTATCATGAATATTCTCAGAGACCTAAGAGATGACCCTCTATCTAGGAAATAAAAACATGATACTAGTCAAAAAAGAGCACTGAGAGGAGAAAATTGCTTTTAGAAATGAAGCTCATAGTGGCAGAAACGCAGAACTCAATCAGGAGGGTTAGAAGATAACACTGAACACATTTCTCAGACAATACAACAAAAAGAAAAATGTAGAGCAGAGAATAAAAATATAAACAATTTAAATCTAGGAGGATTCATGGATAACAACTGTTTCAAAAGAATAGAACAAAGAAAACAGACAAGTAAAAATAATGAAATAATTCAAGAAAACTTCACATAGCTCAAGGACATGAAGGGAAACCAACACAAAATCTTTTTTCATCATAAAACTTTTAGAACAATACTGTATTAGTTTTCTATTGCTCTGTAATAAATGACTACTAATTTAGCTGCTCGAAACAATATACATTTATGTTATAGTCTCTATGCTTCAGGAATCTGGGCACAGTTTAACTGAGTCCTCTGCTAAGGATCTCACAAGACTGAAATCTAGATACTAACCAGGCTGTGTCCCCCTATGGAGCTTGATGTCCTCTTCCAAGCTTGTGGAGTTGTTGACAGCATTCTGTTTTTTGTTGCTGAAGGCCTCAGGTCCCCACTTCCTGCTGAATGTCAGTTGGAGTCTGCTGCCACCCCTCTGGAGGCCTCCTCTCTGCCTCACTGACATTTCACAAGCCCTCTCGTAGCATGGCAGCTTATGTTTTCAAAGCTGGCAGGAGAAGCTATCACTCCAGTCTGTGAAAATAGACTCTTAAGTAATGTAAGAAATCACATGAATGGCCATTCCATCATCTTTGCCACATGGCACAACCTAATCAGGGTAGTAACTTCTCATCACTTTTCTGCATTCTATTTCAGAGAGAAATAAATAAATTCATACAGATTATCAGGAAGAGGGGTGGTTCTGACTTTTCAGTGGCAACACTGGCAGCCAGAAGACAATGGAGCAGTCTATCAAAACTCTGAAGATATTATATCTAGAATTTTATAACCAAATTACCTATTGTGAAAGCAAAGTATAGACATCTTTGGAAATAGTATCATTCCTATGGCTAAAAAATTAAGAAACAGCAGTATAAGCACATTATTTAAGGATAATGAGGTGAATACCAAAAGAATAATCTAAGAGAGTTAAAAGTTGTTGCCTTTGAGGATGAGTGAAGGAGACGGGGCAACAAGGGTTAGATCTTGATATTTACCTTAAAATTCTTTGAACCAAATGATTCTTTCCATCATAAAATGCATACTTTGATAAAAACAAAAACTTAAATACAAAAATTTCTGATATATCAGCAACAATCAACTAGAAAACATAATAGAGCAAAAAATCCCATTCACAAGGACAATAAAACATATAGATACAGTGTAGCTACAGTATAGATATGGATATACAAGAATAATCTGAACAGTACAAACACCAGACCTTTATTGAGAAAACTCTAAAAATTTATTGAACAATGATGCATTAAAAATTGGCCCCCACCCTCAAGTGTGCATGTGGAAGGGGAAACAGCTGACAAAAAATTATACTACCGTATGTAAATATGCAAGGAGTTATTTGATTGGGGCAAAAGATATCCACCTCCACCTGGAGGGGACAGGGAATGCTCTGGGAAGATATGGACTTCGTTCTAGTGAACTGGGGAGACATTCCATTCTAGTATAGAAAACAGGCTGAGTCAGTAGACTTGTGTCCAGGGAATGGTAAAGGGCCGGGCATGGGAGACAACAGAGAGCATGATGGAGGATGGCAGGAGATGAGCAGAGAGGCACATGAACAGATGGAAAATAAGGCAGAAATTAAGGCATTAGAAAGCTTTGTACACATTGGGAATGTTTCATAGCTCTGTTTTATAGCGGTAGAGTGCTATGGATTAAGTCGTATCCTCCAATATATGCTGGAATCCTAACCCTTATGCTTGTGGATATGACCCAGTTTGGAAGTAGAGTTTTGGGGGGGTTATGTTGATTGTATCATTCTTGAGTAGGGTGGGTTCTACATGTAATCACTTCTAAGCCATAACAATGGTGGATTAGACACACAAGTAAACACACAAGCAAGGGAAGATAGGTGACATATAAGAGTCGTCTGTGAGCAAAGGATCATTGGCAAACATGAGAAACTAGGAGAGAAGCTTAAAAAGAAATCAACATGGCCAAAATCCTGACTAGGATTTTAACCTTCAGCTCTATGTGAAAATAAATGTCTATTTTTTAAAGCCAACTAATTATGGTATTTATGTTATAGGAACACCAAGTAACTAAGATTAGGGAGCCTCTGAAGGTTTTCAGGTAGCAGAATGGGACAGAAGGTGATGTGTTCCTAGAATAACCATGTGGGTGACTTAATACAAAATGTCTTTATGGACAGACAGCCCATGTTGCTGGCTCGAGCTCCTCACGTGAGCTCTCTAAGGACACCTGTTGACAACCTGCCCCAGATTATTAATTTAGGAAAATAATGGTGTTACTTACCCACCTGAGGAAGTATATTTCAGGAAGGCTTCTGATCACTGACTTCTTTATGGGAAGAGGCCAGAGCAGGGTCATTTAGTCACACTTCCCTCTTTGTCAGAAATCCTGGTGGCTTAGTGGTTAAGTGCTACATCTGCTAACCAAAAGATTTGCAGTTCCAATCTGCCAGGTGCTCCTTGGAATATCTATGGGGAAGTTCTGCTCTGACCTATGGGATCGCTGTGAGTTGGAAGCAACTCTATGGCAGTGATTTGGTTTGCTGTCTTTGTTGTACCCTTCATCTCATCTGCCTACTTCAAACTCCCCCTTTTATGTTACTTTCACAATCATGGGAAATTTTTCATAGCAGTCATCTAACTACTTCCTGTGAATTGCCCAGGATAAAGACACCTCCAGCCTGTGAATGACTCAGAGACAGTACCTTCCACTGCTTCTTTTGCATGTTGTCAAAAGTGAAGCTTTGTACTGCCTATGTGGAAATGAATGGAAGGTGTGGGCTCTTCCTTCAAGGAGCCCTGAAAGCAGTTTATGATTAGCCAGATTAAAAAGACAAAAGTGTATAAAAGAGAGAAGGGTGACTCTGCTTTGCTTCAGCAATAACAAAGGCTTTTGTATCTATGTTGGAATAATGCCCCTCTGCAGACTACCTTGCTCTTGAGTAGGCAGCTGATAATCCCTGGGTGGTCTTGTGGCCGAGCATGGCTCAGCATCTCTGGGAGGTGGTCACACTGAGAGATACTGAGAGGTGGGGAAGAAAAGGACGCATAGACTTATCCGTTTCTGTGACTGGTGATTCTCTTCAGTTCAGGGCAGGTGATCTAGGAATGCTTCCTTTGTACTCTGTCTCACTCGCTACCTGTCTCCAGTCAACTGGACTTCTTGCAGTTACCCAGCATCCCAGCTCACCCCAGCCTCAGGGTCTTGATCCTTGCTTTTCTTACTTCCTAGGTCCTTGTGTGGTATCCATTGCTAACCTGTAATTTGGTGATTTGAACCCAGCAGTGCCACTGAAGAAAATCCTAGAGATATACTTCTGAAAAGATGACAGACACAAAAACCCTATGGACTAGTTTACTCTCTAGAACATGGAGTTACCAAGAGTCAGAGTTGACGCAACAACAGGTTTGATTTGGGGCTTGCTGCCAATTCCTGGAATGTTTTCACTCAGTTTTTCACCTGGCTGGCTTCTGCCCCTTCCCTCAAGAGATTTTGTCTGTAGTGTTAATGGCAAGGACTCTGACGCCAGCCTGCCTGCGTTTAAATCTCATCTTCACTACTGACAACAAGGTAGCATCTCGCTTAGTGCTTCTAAGAATGCCTATTCCAGGATGAGTTTCTGTAAGAGTTAAATATTATATTTTTCTTGTTTAGTTACTGTTCTGTATTGTATTGTGCAGAACTGCATTAAGTTATATTCTATTCTAATGTGTCACCTTCTAATAAGCACGCATCTACTAACTGAAAGGTTGGAGGTTCACATTCATCCCAAAGTACCTTGGTCTTGTGATTACTTCTGAAAGGTCACAGCCATTGAAAGCTCTGTGGAGTAGAGCCAACTCTGTGTGGTTGCCATGAGTTGGAAATGACTATGTGATACCAACATGTTTGAGGAAAAATCAAATTAAAAAATCAAAATACACTAAGAATTATGTGGAATTATCAAGAATGATGGAAACCCTGGTAGTGTAGTGATGTAAGTGCCACATCTGCTAACCAAAAGGTCAGCAGTACAAATCTGCCAGGTGCTCCTTGGAAACTCTACAGGGCAATTCTACTCTGACCTCTAAAATCACTATGAGTCCAACTGGATTCGATGGCAGTGGGTTTGGTTTTTTGGGTTATCAAGTAGGATAATTTATGAGTGAGTGACTGGAATACCAGAAGGAGGGGCTTAACAGGAAATACAGACAGAATTGTTGAAGATTTGTTGACAGAAACTGCCCTGATATTATGAACAGGAAGGTATCTATCCACCATGCTCATCAAACTCCACACAAGGTAGATCCCAAAACAAAGACACCAAGACATATTCTAATCAAATTTGCCAAAACTAAAGATAAGGAGATAATTTCAAAACTGGCTAGGTACCAAAAAAAAAAAAAAAAGTCTACAAAGGAGAGACAATAAGACTAAGCTTGGACTACTCAGCAAAAACCATGCAGAGAAGGCAATAGGATGATATATACCATATACAAAGCCTTGAAAGAAAATAATTGCCAGCCAAGAATTATATATGTAGAAGCATTGTCTATCAAATATGATGGCAGAATTAGGACATTTCCAGATAAACAGAAATTTACAAAATTTGTAAAAACCAACACAAAAATTATAAGAAATGCTAAAGGGAGTCCTTTGTTTAGAAAATCAACAACAGCTGACAACAACCCAAGATTACAGTGCCAAACAGAAAAACTGAATGTCCACCCAAATAGAGAAATCACAAACATAAACGAAAGGCCAAACACTGAAAAGAGAAAACAGAGATGCCATTATGTAAACATCATGACAAAAAAAAAGGGGGACTTACAAAAAAATTTAGACATAGATCTTTCGTATGGAGAGGAAGTCAAGGTGATATAAATAAATGAAAGACAGAAGGCTGAGAGAGGAGCTGTAACACAGAAGATGAAGGGAGAGCTGTAACACCAGGGGTGGCCAGAAGCAGTAGTAGAGAAATGGCCGTAGCAGAACCCAAGAGCAGCAGGAGATGGTGCAGAGGGCTTTCCAGCCTGTGGAGCAAGGAAGCTGAGCACTTTCAGCCAGGAGGCTTTGTTAGCAGAGTATGGTGCCTGCAAGCAATTGGTGTAGCTGGGTTTGCCAACTCATGGAGCTAGAGCTGAGTGATTTTGGAACGGGGTGCCCTTGGACACTTATTAGAAGACCTAAAAGAGTTTTGCAACACTCTCCCGAGCAAGGCAGAGGCTTGGCAGAGGAGCTGAAAGCAAAATGGAGACCTGCCTGCAGGCACAGCTGAGAAGAGCTGTCCTGATTACAGCACTGTATCCTGACCATTCCTGAACCTGAACTGTATGTAACTTGTTACCTCCTTAGTTAACCCCTAACTGTGAGTATGATCTGAGAATTCCGTGTGACAATTGCTATGAATTAACAAACCCAGCAGAGAAGAAGAGAGTACTGTGGGAGGGATGGTTGGTGTCAAAATTGGTAACAATAGAGGAGAGAGGAGGCATGTCTGACCTCTGCCTAATAGCAATCAGTCTTGAGCTGTTGGTTGTGATTCTCTTTCTCCCTCATCAAGTTAGAGGAGGTCAGACTGCCTGCCACACTATTTTTACACTGATGCAATACAATGATTTCTTGACTGCTGCTTACATGCCCATTGATTGTGGATCCAAGAGAAATGAAATCTTTGACAACCTCAATCTTTTCTCCATTTATCATGATGTTGCTTATTGGTCTAGTCATGCAGATTTTTGTTTTCTTTATGTTGAGCTATAATCCATACTGAGGGCTGTGGTCTTTGATCTTCATCAGCAAGTTTGCTTCACTTTCAGTAAGGAAGGCTGTGTTATCTGCAAAATGAAGGTTGTTTGTTAATGAGTCTTCCTCCAATCCTTACGTTCCGTTCTTCTTCACACAGTCCAACTTCTCAAATTATTTGCTCAGCAAGCAGATTGAACAAGTGTGGTGAAAGGATACAACTCTGACACACACTTTCCTTGATTTTAAACCATGTAATACTCCATTTGAGCAACTGCCTCTAGGTCTACATACAAATTCCTCATGAGCACAATTAAACGTTCTTTGCAATGTTCTCTATAATTTGTTATGATCTACACTGTTGAATGCCTTTGTGTAGTCAATAAAACACAGATAAACATTTCTGGTATGCTCAACTTTCAGCCAAGATCCATCAGACTTCATTGATGATATCCTTCATTCTATATCCCTTTCTGGATCCTGCTTGAACTTCTAGCAGTTCCCTGTCGATGTCCTGCTGCAATCTCTTTTGAATGATCTTCAGCCCAATTTTACTTGCATGTGATATTGGTGATATTGTTTGATAATTTCCGTGTTCTACTGTGTTACTTTTCTTTGAAATAGGTATGTACGTGAATCTCTTCCAGTTGATTGGCCAGTTTGCTGTCTTAAAAAAACTTGGGGATAGACAAGTCAGGTCTTCCAGTGTTGCATCTGTTTATCAAAATTTACTATTTTTGTTTGTTTATTGCCTGATTCTCCCCCGTCCACTATTAGACTGAAAGTTCCTTAAGGGTAGAATTCATGTCTATGTCAGTTATTGATGGTTTCCCCAAGTGCTCAGTGCAATATTTGGCTCATACTAAGGCACTAAATAAAACCAGTGTTGGATACACAGATACTCGTACACCAGTGTTCTTTGAAGCAATATTTACAATAGCTAAAAGATGGAAATAGCCCAAATGTTCATTAACAGATGAATAGACAAACAAATGTGGTATATACACACAACAGAATATTATTCTGCCATAAAGAGAAATCAAGTCCTGATTTTCATGCTTGAACTCTGAAAATATTATGTTAAGTGAAATAAGTCAATCATGAAAGAGCAAGTATTGTATAATCCCACTTATATGAAATATCTAAAACCTGGTAAGTGTGTCCAGACCCAAGATTTTTAGTCATTACCAGGAGTGGGCAGAAAGGATGCAGAAAAGGGGAGTCATTGCTTCGAGGGGCAGTGAGTTTCTGATAGACATGGTGGGGAAATTTGGCAATGAAGAATGATAATGGCAGCACAATGTGATGAATGTAATTGAAGTTATAGAATTGCGTGAAAAAAATGTTGTAATGGTAAATGTTTGGTTATACATATATGTTTACAAAAAATGATGTTGGATGAATTAATAAATGTTTCAGTAACAGCACTTTTCCCATGCTCTGCTGTTCTTACATCCTTAAACAAGTTCCCAGCTTTTTCCTGAATTAAACCGCTGGCTAATGGACACCCCATTTGGATGCTGGTCCTGTAGTCCTTTGCTCTAGTTTGTATTTTTCCTTTCTCCTCCTCTCTTGCTAATTATCCTGGATGGAATGTGTGTAGCATGTTGATGTAAGGTCCTTCCAAACCCTGCCTCCATCTGGAATGACTCACAGTGCGTAAGCGCAACAGCCATTATTTTCTCAGTACTCCCCCCACCTTTTTTTTTTTTAAAAAAGTTATGTTTGTCTTAGTTTCCTAGGGCCGCCATAACAAAATACCACAAAGTGGGTGATTTCAAAAACCAGAAATCTATTATTTCACAGTTCAGGAGGATAGTAGTCGAATTCAGGGTGTCAGCAAGCCATGCACTACTTGTCAACTCTAGGACAAGATTCTGTCTTGTCCCAGGTTCTGGTAGTCTGAGCATTTGTTTCTTGGCCTTCTTTGGCTTTTAGATACATTTTTTCATAGCATCTCCTCCTGCGTGATCTTTTCTCCATGTCTGTTCTCCCTTTTTATAAGAAGGGATTAGGACACCCCTACTCCAGCATGACCTAGTTAATGTAATTGATCATATCTTCAAAGAAGACTCTAGCAAAACAAGGTCATGTTCTTGGGTACAATTAGAACTTCAATATATCTTTTACACAGACACATTTCAATTCTTAACCGTCTTCTTTCAGATCCATCACAACTGCACAGTTGTTAATTCTGGCACTTTCCTTGTTTTTGCAGCTAGTGAACACAATGGGATTAATAACATTTGCAAAATATTTCAGAACTAAGTAGAACCCCATCAAGATCTCCACTTATTGACAAAGGATTCTATGGTCCATACTGAAAGGATCCAGCCCAGTAACTATTGCCATCTGTTGTTGGAGGACCCAGCTGATGTTATTTTGTTCTGTAGCTTTATTTTGTTTCTGTCTCTGAAATTTGGTAACTTGGAAATTCATAGGTAGAGAATTTTTAATTTTTTATTATGATTGAAAATGTACATTCCCATATAAATTTGCATGCCCACCTATGTGCAGCTTCCACTGCTCTCCCTGCCTGGTGACAGCACACTATTCCTTTCTGTTCCATACATGTCTCATCCTCTCAACAGTCTCCTTTCCACTCCTCTCCACCCGCTCCCCCGCCTCCAGTCAGAGGTCAGCACAGAACCCTAAAGTGCATCCAATATATAGTCACTCTGTGTCGCCAAGTCCAATCCATTGCTATCCGAAGAGTGGACCTTATGATGCATGGGCAAGGGCAGCATCAGGGCCAGGGGCCATGCTCCCAGAGGAACCCCGAAGATGCTGGACCATCAATTGCAGTCTTTTAGTGGAGATCTCAGGGTGCACCCCTTTTTATTCTTGTTTTGCCAGTGAGGCTCAACTTAGTGAGCTCCATCGCGGCTATCACTGGTGGTGGCCGGGCACCATCTGGTTCTTCTAGTCCCAGGCACCCACTCATGTGGGTCTCTGTCTTCTGCGTTGTCATTTTGGTCCTCAGTGAGCATCCGCTCCTGCTGAGTTGGGACCATTTGCTGTCCCCTCAGATGGCAGCTTGGCAGCTTTAAGACCCTAGATGCCACTCACCAATATGGGGTGCAGAAAGCCCTCTTAGCAAAATGCTGGTTGTGCCAGGTGGCCTCGATTTCACCTAAGAGCATGGTCCCTTGCCCCCCACCCCAGCTACTCTGTTCTTGCATTACTGGGTTAAGATGGGAGGAGTACTCAAGTTATGTTGTAGTCCACTTAATATTGTTCTTGTTTCTAATGTGTGCTGTCACCGACTTGACCCAACCAGATTTCTACCAACTATCTAATCTAAACCCTTCCCCATCACCCTCCCTCCCTCCCCTCCCTTGCAGCCAACAAAGAGTCTTTTCTTCTATGTATAAGTCTGTTTTTGAGTTATTATCACAGGGGTCTCATACAATGTTTGTCGTTTTGCCGCTGACTACTTTCACTCAACATAATGTCTTCCAGTTGAAACCAGGTTAGGAGATGTTTCCTGGAATCATCATTGTTCTTTATCATTGCATAGTGCTCCATTGAGTATATATACCATAGTTTACCTATCTATTCCTCTGTCGTTGGGCATCTGGGTTGATTCCATCTTTTTGCTATTGTGGACTGTGCTATGATAAACATTCTTGTGCATGTGTCCATTGGTGTGAATGGCCTTGATTCTGTAGGATATGTTCCAACTAGTGGAATTACTGGGTCAAATGGTGTATCTATATCCATTTTTTTAAGGAAGTGTCAGATTGCTTTCTAAAGAGGCTGGACCATTTTGCAACCCCACCAACAGTGTAGGAGGGTTCCACTTTCTCCACAGCCTCTCCAGCATTTGTTGTTTTGTGTTTTTTGGATCATGGCCAACCTTGTTGGCGTAAGATGGTATCTCTTTGTAGTTTTAATTTGAATTTCTTTAAGAACTAAAGATTGTGAACATGTCCTCATGTGTTTTTTGGCTGCCTGGATCTCCTCTTCAGAGAAATGTCTGTCCATCTCCTTTGCCCGTTGCTTAATTGGATGATTTATCTTCTTCTTATTGATATTTTGTAGTACCTTATAGATTATTGAGATCAGGCGTCAGTCTGGCGTAGAGTTGACAGATATTTTTTCCCATTCTGTAGGTGGCCTTTTAAGTCTTGTGATAAAGTCTTTGGATGAGCAAAAGTGTTTGATTCTTAACAGTTCCCATTTATCTAGTTTCTCTTCTGATGATTATTATTTGTTTGACAGATTTTGAAGTCTGTGTACGTTGTGTATTAAAAGTTCCCTTGTTGTTCCTACTTTTTCTTGGATGAGCTTTATTGTTTTAGATTTGATATTTAGGTCTTTTATCCAGTTGGAGTTGGTTTTTGTACAAGGTGTAAGATATGGATCTTGTTTCAATTTATTTCAGACAGATATCCAATTTTGCCAGCACCATTTGTTGAAGACATTGTTTTTACCACAGTTTAATGTCTTAGGGCCTTTGTCGAATATCAACTGTTGATAGGCGGATGGTGTCATCTCTGGGGTCTCAGTTCTGTTCCATTGATCTATCTGTCTGTTCTTATACCAGTACCAGGCTGTTTTGACCACTGTGGCAGTGTAATAGGTTCTGAAGTTAGGTAATGAGAGACCTCCCAGTGTGTTCTTCTTCTTTAGTAGTACTTTACTTGTCTGGGGTTTCTTCCCTTTCCAAACAAAATTGGTGATTTGTTTCTCCATCTCACTAAAAAATGGTGCTGGAACTTGTATTGGGATTGCATTATATAAGTAGATTGCTTTGGGTAAAATAGACATTTTCACAATGTTAAGTCTTCCTATCCGTGAGCAGGGTAGATTTCTCCATTTATCTAAGTCTCTCTTAGTTTCTTGTAGTAATGGCTTGTAGTTCTCTTTGTAAAGGTCTGTTATTTCTCTGGTTAGATTAATTCCTAGGTACTTTATCTTCTTGTGGGCTGTAGTAAATGGTATTGATTTGATGATTTCTTCATTAGCAGTGTCACTGTTGGTATAAAGGAATCCTACTGATTTACTTATGTTTATCTTGTATCCTGAAACTTTGCTGAACTCTTCTATCTGTTTGAGTAGCATACTTACAAATTCTTTGAGATTCTCTGCGCATACAATCATATCATTTTGACATCTTCTTTGCCGATGCAGATGCCCTTTATTTCTTGGTCTTGTCTAATTGCTAGAACTTCTAGTACTACATTGAATAGGAGAGGTGAGAGTGGGTGTCCTTGTCTAGTTCCCGTTCTCAAGGGAAACTGCTTCAGTCTTTCTCCATTTGGGATGATATAGGCAGTTGGTTTTATACAAATGGCCCTTACTGTGATGAGGAATTTTCTGCCTATGTCTATTTTGCTAAGAGTTTTTAGCATAAATTTGAGTTGGACTTTGTCAAATGCCTTTTCTGCATCAATGGACGAAATCAGGTGATTCTTGTCTTTTGTGATATTTATGTGGTTAATCACATTAATTGTTTTTCTGATGTTGAACCAGGCTTGGTATGAATCCAACTTCGTCATGATGGATTATTTGTTTAATACATTGTTGTATACTATTGGCAAGAATTTTGTTGAACATTGTATCTAGATTCATGAGTGATATCGATTTGTAGTTCTCTTTTTTGGTTGGGTCTTTCCCTGGCTTTGGTATCAGAGTTATGTTGGCTCCATGGAACAAGTTTGGGAGTACTCCATCCCTTTCTATATTGTGAAATAGTCTCAGTAGTATTGGAGATAACTCTTCTCTAAAAGCGTTGTAGAATTCTTCAGTGAAGCCATCTGGGCCCAGGCTTTTTTTGGTTGGCAGTTTTTTTTATGACTTTTTCAATCTCTTCCTTTGTGATGGGTTTATTAAGTTGTTCTGCTTCATGTTGTGATAGTTTGGGTAGGTGACATGAATCAAGGAATTTTTCCATTTCCTCTAGGTTTTCAAATTTGTTAGAGTACAATCTTTCATAGTATTCTGTTATGATATTTTTGGTTTCTGCTGGATCTGTTGTGACCACTCCCCTCTCATTTCTAATTTGGGTTATTTGTTTCCTTTCCTATTTTTCTTTAGTAAGTTTAGCCAGTGGTTTGTCAATTTTGTTGATATTTTCAAAAAACCAGCTTTTGGTCTTTTCAATTTTTTCAATTGTTTTTCTATTCTCTAATTCATTTAGCTCTTCTCTAATCCTTATGATCTGTTTTCTTCTGTTGCCTGAGGGGTTCCTCTATTGTTCTCTCTTTACTCGTTCAAACTGTAGTGTTAGTTCCTTGATTTGGTTTCTTTCTTCCTTCCAGATGTGTGCATTTATGGAGATAAACAGACCTCTGAGCACTGCTTTGGCTGTATCACATAGGTTCTGGTAGGAAGTGTTTTCATTCTGATTGGAATCCATGAATTTCTTTATTTCATCCTGGATTTCTTCTATAACTCCTGGTTTTTTGAGCAAAATGTTGTTCAGTTTCCAAGAGTTCCACTTTCTATCTATGTTTTTTCTACTATTGATTTTGACTGTTATGGCTTTATGATCTGAGAAGATGCTTTGCATTAATTCAACAGTATGGATTTTGTTAAAAGTGCATTATGTTCTAACACATGGTGAATTCTGGAGAATGTCCCATGTGTGCTGGAGAAGAAGGTGTAGTTGTCTGCTGATGGGTAGGAAGTTCTGTATACATCAATGAGGTTTAGATGGTTAATTGTGTCAATGATTTCTTCTGTATCTTCACTGAACTTTTTTCTAGATGATCTGTTCAGTATTGAGAGTGGAATGTTGAAGTCTCCCACTATTACTGGGGAGTGATCTAACTCTTTTTTGAGTGTAGTCAGTGTCTCTGTGACCTATTTAGGTGCTCTGATATTAGGTGCATAAATATTTAATATAGTTAAGTCTTCCTTGTGTACGTGTCCATCATTGTCCACGATGGTGGATTTTACATTAAAATTGATTTTGTCTGAGATTAGAATTGCCACACCTGCTCTTCTTTGTTCATTGTTAGCTTGATATATATTCTTCCATCCTTTAATTTTGTTTGTTCCTATCTTTAAGTCTCAAGTGAGTTTCTCGTAGACAACTTACGGATGGGTCATGTCTTTTGATCCAAGATGTTACTCGATGTCTCTTTACTGGAGCATTCAGTCCATTCACATTCAATGTAACTATTGATAGGTATGTGTTCACTGCTGCCATTGTGATATGTTTATTTTTGTGTTGATGTTTTCTGTTGTTCTTATTAGTCTGTTCTGGGACTTTCTTTTTTGTGAGTTGATTTTTCACCTTTTTCAGAGCTGTTTTTGTAGTTGTTGAGACTCCTGTGTTACATTTCTTGATATGTATGTTGCATCTTTGTTGTGCTTTATGGCTGCCCCTAAGATCCCCTTAATAAACTATATATAAATCCAATTTTAATTACTACCAGTCTTGTCAACTTCCTCTCCATCTGGAAGGACTATAGTGACTGTAGTACATCCCTCTTTTTAATACGATGGCACCATAGTTTTCATGATAATGACTGGATTGTTTCTTTCAGTATTAAAGCTGTGATTGAGTTTGGAGCCTTCCCTAACTGAGTAGAATTCTGGATGATGTGTCATTCTAAAATATAAAGTTAGTGGTTTTCTTCTTCTAAGCCAAAACCAAGAACTTCTTTCAGTATTTCTTGTAGTTTTGGTTTGGTTTTTACAAAGTCTTTGAGTTTCTGTTCATCCGAGAATGTCTTCATTTTTGTATTTGAAAGATGGTTTTGCAGGGTATATAATTCTTGGTGGGAAGTTCTTCTCCTTCAAGGCTTTGAATGTGTCATGCCACTGTCTCTGTGCCAGCATGGTTTCTGCTGAGAAATCTGATGAAAACCTACAGGGTTTCCCTCTGCATGTTAGCTGTGCTTTGAGTCTTGCTGCCTTTAAGAGTTGCTGCTTATGTTTCCTGTTGTTAAGCTTGATTATAATATGTCTTGGAGTCTTTCTTTTGAGATCTGTATTGGGTGGCGTATGATATGCATGTGGGATATCTATATTCTCTTCCTTCGTAATTTCTGAGAAGTTTTCTGTCAGCAGCTTAGCAACGATACTCTCTGTGTTGTCAGGTGTCTCATCCTGTTCAGGGAATCCAATTAATCGAAGGTTGTTCCTCTTAATAGGGTCCCACATGCTTCTTCATTTTTCTTGTTTATTTGTCCTGATTTCTGCTCATAGACGCTGGTGTCAGTAGCTCTGTCTCCCAAGTCAGAAATTCTTTTTTGCATTTGTTGCATTGTTTTCTTGGCTTTGCATGGAAGTTTCTATGTCTTTGATATTGTTCTTGATCTGTTGGATTTCAGAGTACTGGTGTTCCATCAGATCAAACTGCTTGCTTAATTTTTCCTTTTGTTGTGCTGCATTTTGTATAAGGTCTAGAAGGGCTCTGTATATAATCCTTTTGTATTCATTTTCTGGTGATATCAGAAAAGTTTCTTCATCTGGAAAACTCCTTGATTGTTTTGTTTGTGAACCTTCTGAAGCCATGGATGATTTCTTGTTTGCCACGAGTATCTGTTGCTTTTGGGTCCCATGTGAGTAAGCAGAGGTGGGGAGAGGTACTGTGAGGATGGACTACAGATGTTTCTCTAGGCTGTCTTAAAATGTAAAACAAAAGGTGTCTGACCACTTCCCAAGTCAGTCATGTTTTCAGGTGTAGAGGTCCCTCTTCCCAACTCGCAAAGTAAGCACCTCTATATCTAACCACAGATGATACAATCTAGTTCAAACTGCAGCAATGTCACTGCCCTGTTGGCCTCTGCTGACAGGGCACAGCCTTTAGGTGACACTGTGTAAACTACTGCTTTTCTGGTAGCAAAGCACTCTCCTGTGGGCAGGCTCTGGCTCCCAGGCTAAGAATTAGGTCCAGCTGTGACCACCGTATTTAAGATGGCACCCTCCACACGGTTGGCAGATAGCAGGACTAAAGGTGCCAAGATGTAGTGAGTCATCAGCCTCTGTTGCTGGGCCCCTACCTTAGGTGACACTGTGTAAACTACTGCTTTTCTGTTGGAGAAGCACTGTACTGTTTGCAGGCGCTGGCTCCCAAGCTAAGAATTAGGTCCTGCTAAAATCTCTGTACCCAACATGGCATCCCGTACATAGGCCCTGTGGTTCCGTACTAGCCACGCTGTGGCTGAGATAAAAAGAGAGGCCCAAATTGGCTAGGTGTACAGAGTCCTAAGCCTGGTTCTCAAAATATGGCAACTTAGCCTGCCTATCCCACCAGCAGTGCATCTGAGACTAGCCGCTAAGCAAGACCCAGCTCTGCCCGCTGGCCAAGACAGAGAAAAAAAGGTCACAATGGTGTGTTATCCTCAATCTGTGAGAGCCAGGGCTGGCCGGGAGTGGGAGTCAGCTAAAGAGAGGTGGTTTATTTTCAGTGGTATGAAGTCCAAATTAACAGCACTGTGTCGTGTCCTGGGGCTCACTGGGTGACCAAAAGTCTCCTTTTGATTATCAATTCAGGTCTTAGTTTCTAGAGGGATACAAGGAGATGTGTGCTTAGTCCGCCGTCTTGACTCTGCCCTTGGAGAATTTTTTGAAGCTATAGTTTGTTGAATTAATTAAGTTAAATCCAGAGTATAACCTCTTTAATGTCTTTTCATAGTGTGAGTTTAAACATTTTTATTTGTTCCTCTCTGTTGAATTTTTAAGGCTTGGGAATGAAGAATTCTACTGAGTGTTGTCATAGTTCAGTTTGTTCCTAATTGTGCTTTGTGAGTATTAATAGCATCCCCCCTAAAAATGGTTTGTGATAAAGTAAATTTGGGATCCCTGGCATCTCCTGCTCTAGGATGTCCACAATATGTATTATCACTTAAAATGGCTTTGATAAGTAGTTTTTTAAAACTAGTGCTTCCCAAACTTTCTTAACCAATGTGCATTATCATCTAAAAGGATGTAACAAATCCTTCTGTTAAAAAAACTTAGTATTTCTGAAAATTTCATGATCATAGAATCCGCCTCACATAACCCATGGTGTTACAGCGTATACTTAGGTAAATGCTGGTCTTATAGAGTTGGCTCCTGACTCATGGTGACCTCACATATTACAGAGTAGTAGAACTGCTTCATAGGATTTTCTTGGCTGTAATCTTTATGAAAGTTGTTCATCAGGCCTTTCTTCTGTGGAACCACTGAGTGGATTCAAATCACCAACCTTTACATTAACAACTGATTGCAAAATACTGTGCTATTTAGGTGCTGTCTCTCTCTAAAACCCCAAAAACCACAAACCCATTGGTCTCAAGTTGATTCCAACTCATAGAGACCCTATAGGGCAGAATAGAATTGCCCCATAGGGTTTTCAAGAAACACCTGGTGGATCTGAACTGCTGACTTTGATTAGTAGCTATAGCTCTTAACAGTAGGGGTTGTCTTTCTACATACATGCATATGTATGTATAGGTATATACATACTCACATATAAACAGTCTGGTAGATCATAAAGCTTCTTGTAGTCAAGATTCTGGTTCAGAAAGGAGCCTAATTGTCATAGAATTCTGCCTTTTCAAAGGTCATATGAATCCTGGTGTGCAACATATTAAACCAGTACAATAACAGAAGACAGTATGTGCTTGACTTTCTGAAAAGGGTCCTCATGTCTTCTAGTTCAGCAACACTGAACAACTTTTCCCAGTAGGTAATGCAGCATCTCAACAATCATTGCTCTTGTAGAAGGGAGATGTGAGAAAATTCCAGCAACTGCAGGAAGGTTTGGAGTACTTGCTTTGTTTTTTTGAGTAGGCTCATCTTGGCTTGCACGTGCCTTGATCTGAGTAAGGCAAATATTGCTCACAACATGGATATGGCAGCCTAGGAAGACAGTGATGGAAGTTCAACTTCCACATTTTTCTCTGTTGAATTGTATGTTATATGCATAAAGTGACATAGAATGTTCCAATGTCTTTATGAGAGTTCAAGCTGGGAAGATCCCATGCTTGGGGCATTTCTTAAATACTAAGTCATACAACAGAATTCTTGTGTGTATGTGCATGTTACAAAGCATTTGAAAATTTACTGTGTTAATAATTAAAAAGAAATTGGGAGACCCAAGCTCAGACACTCTCTGTAGAAATGATGATATGATTGGGCACTTGTAGTCTTACTCTGAAGGAGCTCTGACGGTGTGATAGTTAAGTGGGTAGCTGCTAACTGAAAGATTGGAGGTTTAAACCTACCGGCTGCTTCATGAAAGAAAAGATTTGTCAATTAACACTTACAAAGATTATAATTTGGCAAGCCCTATGGGCAGTTCTATGTCCTATAGGATAACTATGAGTTGAAATTGATTGGACAGTACACAACAATAACAATCTTATCCTTCATGACTGGTTGTCAGCAATGGTGCATGAAGTCAGGATTTGAAACTACCAGGCTCTAACTACCCTGGAAGAACAACAGGAAGACAACTGGCTATAGGTACAGGCCATGAGTGTTCTTTAACTGTGTTGTTCCTCGTCTTTTATACTAATTACCAGTAACCATTGAGTCACCTCCAATTCATGATGACCCCATGTGTGTTCGAGTAGAATTGTGCTCCATGGGGTTTTCAAAGGCAGAATTTTCAGAAGTAGATCCTTAGGGCTTTCTTCTGAGTGGACTTGAACTCCCAACCTTTTGGTTAGCAGCTGAGTATGTTAGCAGGTTGTACTACCCAGGAACTCCAACACTTTTATACCAACCCTCTACTGCCTAAAAACTAAATCCATTGACATCCAGTCAATTTAGACTCATAGTGACCCTATAGGACATAGTACAACTGCCCCACAGAGTTTCCAAGGAGAACCTGGTGGATTTGAACTGCCAACCTATTGGTTAGCAGCTGTAGCACTTAACTGCTGTACCACCAGGGTTTCAAGTGCTTTTAATACGTTTATGTTGTTGCTGTTGTCAGGTGCTGTCAAGCTGGTTCCGACTCATAGTGACCCTATGCACAACAGAATGAAACACTGCCTGGTCTCACACCATGTCCACAATCACTTTTATGCTTAAGCCCATTGTTGCAGCCACTGTGTAAGTCCATCTCATTGAAGGTTTTCCTCTTTTTTACTGACCCTCAACTCTACCAAACAGGATGTCATTCTCCAGGGACTGATCCCCCCTGACAACATTTCCAGTGTTTATATGATGTAGTCTTGCCATCTTTGCTTCCAAGGAGCACTCTGGTTGTACTTCTTCCAGAACAGATCTGTCTACTCTTTTGGCATTCCATGGTATATTGATTATTCTTCTCTAACACCGTAATTCAAAGGTGTCAATTTTTTTGTCTTCTTTATTCATTGTCTATTTTTCACACGATTATGATGTGACAGAAAATACTATGGCTTGGGTCAGGTGCACCTTAGTCTTCAGAGTCATTACTTTTCAATACTTTAAAGAGATCCTTTGCAGCAGATTCTCCCAATGCAATATGTGTTTTGATTTCTTGATTGCTACTTCTATGGGCATTGATTATGGAAGCAAGTAAAATGAAATCATTAACAACCTCAGTTTGTTCTCAGTTTATCACAATGTTGCTTACTGGTCCAGTTGTGAGGATTTTTTTTTCTTGATGCCGAGGTACAATCCATGCTGAATGCTTTTATACTTTTCCCTAAATCTGGGTAAGTGACAAGTGTTAGCCCTGGCCATATTGTTATAGCCAGCTGGCCACAGATAAACAACTCGATGATATGTTATTTGGTTTGAAGCTCAAAGGCTACAACTTTCTAAACCTGTTTTTAAAAATAAGTTACTTTCCTGAACTTTGGGTAAACCAATGTAGTAGATAAATCCAGAGGAATGACTCTTGCATACATATAATTCCGTGGAGAATACTGTGGAGAATCTATCAATAACTCCTGTAACTGGGCTGTTCTATTGAAATAAATATCTTAGATGTGGATTCCTAGGGGTGTGATCCAGTTCCTTCTCAAGAGACTCTTGTGCTGCTATTATAATGATTACCACAAACATCATTACCATTCCTTACATTTGTAAAGTTGCATTCACCTGCTGTAGTCAGCAACTGAGAGCAGCCCAATTCAACCTGGTTTAGCAAAATGAGTCATTATCAGCTAGTGAACCTTAAGAGTCCAGAAGCAGAGATGGATTCAGCCACCCCACCTACATAACACTTTGCCCTCTGTCTTTACTTTCTTACCCTGTTTTAATTATACTTCACAGGGTTTTACATTATCTGGCTTTATATATCTATTTGGTACTCGTTTAGTGCCTGGGCCACCAACTGGCATGTGGATTCCATGAGGGTGGGATCTTCCTTTTGTTCACATCATCTGCCCAGTATCCAGAACCAGCCTAAAATATAAAAGGAACTCAACACTAGTTGTTGAATGGATGAATAAATTGATGCAGGCACTCAAATGACATCACAGGAAATTTGTCTTTAAACATCTCTTGACCCCTTTTCTTTGTGTTGCCGTCATTCTCTGGAATGCCTCTTTCCTTGTGGGGACAACATGGCTCCCAGCAGAAGTAGACTTTTTTTCCCTCCAGTAGGACCAGCAAAAGACTCCTTGGTCTGCTTAGTTCATGTAACCATCTCTTAGCCGATGAGCATGGCCTGGGGGTGGAGCTGTCTCAGTGAACCATAAGATCTGAGAGTGGAGGAAGTGTGCTAGGCAGACCTAACAAGAAACTTCTACTAAGACAATAAAAACCAAACCAGACCCACTGCCATCCAGTTGATTCTGACTCATAAATACCCTATAGAATAAATTAGAACTTCTCCATAGAGTTCCCAAGGAGCACCTGGTGGATTCAAAGTGGAAACCTTTTGGTTAGCAGACATAGCGCTTAATCAATACACCACCAGAGTTTCTGCTAAGATAGTAGAGTTTATGAATTGATTTCAAGAGTTGCACTATATCAGCTAATCCTCATAAAACCTTGTGGAGAAAGTAGAACAGATTCCCATTTTACAGACAGGGAAATTGATGCTTTGGGATGGTAGGATTCTTCACATAATTAGTGATGGAGCTCTGTTTTGGCCCCAGGTTTTCTTGGGCTTCACCCAGCATTTCTTCTGCTATATCAGATCACCCAGCTAGAGAGCCTCTCAGTGTGAGGGAATATGGTGCATGGCTTGTCTTTGCAGAAGGCACTGATGTCGAAGAGTAAAATATCTAATTCTGTTGGGCAAAGAAGAGCAGTGCATTATCTAGGTAAAATGGAATTGGTGTCATATCTAAACTCAGCCATTTCTATGCATGTCACTCAGCTGAGGGTTTTAGGGTACTTTTCCATAATCCTCGCTTTTGATCATGAATCTCCTTGGAGAGTCAGCAGTCACTATTGCAAGAGTTCTTCTTCTGAGTGAGGTTAATTATTTGGTTCTCTTAGATGGCTGCTCAGTTTGGTGAGCTTTTAAGATCTCAGATGTTACTCATAAAGGGTAACCAGTTACGATAGTCACTATGCCATAGCTTCAACCTCTGCATCTGTGATCTGGGATAAAGGCAGAGTAGGGCCAAATGAAGAGGAACAAGTGACATGCATTTAGCAGACTTATGATAAAGCATGAGACCAAATCCATTAGGAAAATGAGTTTCATCTATATGCATAATCCTTTTCAAAGGCATAGAATTAGCAGTCTGATGAAAAGTACTGGAAGAATATTTCATATAACACTTAACTGTCCCCAAAACTGTTATAGTAGCCAGGAACAATGTCAAGGTGGGTAGCAGCATAGATCCAACCCAGGAACCAAAGCTATTGATAACCAGCTAAAAATATCAAGAAAAGGTGGATTAGGCTTGGGGAAAATATGTAGTTAAGTAACCTTTGACAAATTCTCTTGATATCTTGTTCTACTTCTCCTGTGGTGTCTACATAGGAACAACAAGAGCTATTAGCAGTGGCACATACCCCTCCTTGTTATGATAAATGGAAATCAAGAGCTATTCTGTAATCTAACACAACTTTAACAATACTTTGTAAATACTTTTGTTCTGCTGCCCTACCATCAGAGCCCTGGTAGTACAATGGTTAAGAGCTCAGCTTCTAGCCAAAAGACTGACAGTTTGAATCTACCAGCTACTTCTTAGAAACCCTATAGGACAGTTTTACTTTGTCCTATAGGGTCACTAAGACTCAGAATTTACTTGATGGCAATGGGTTGATTTTCTTTTCTTTTTTGCCATGCTATCAGCAATGGCTTTTGTGAGTTGTTCCGCAGTGGTGGATAAGTGGTGGATAGCTATCTGTAGTTGAGCAACACCAAGGATTGGTAGAAAGGCTTGGAGAAATGGCCATCCATCTTCATGTTGTTCTGCTAGTGGATTTAATTCTCTCTTTATTTGGCAGATACAAATTTTAATTTACTGATCCAGTCTAAACTATAATTATATGAATGGATCCCAAGGTTGCCCAGAGTGCATTGACTCTGTGTGTCCCATCCATTCCAACGTAAGTAAATCAAAAACCCATTTGTAGCAAGTAAGAATTTTACTTAAATGGGGTTATCCTCCACATGAGAACATATATCCAGGTGGAACAAATAGCATCCTTGCTGCAGTTTGTTCACTGGTAAAGGGAATAGTTTCATTAGCTCTCTCAAGCCAATTTTCAGTGATCAAATTCACTGCAAACTGATAAATTTCTGAAATATAGGTATTTTTTGAGTTTAGAGCAGATTCAGTAAGCTTCATTGTTGGGGAAAAAACTGTTTATTAATGCAGAATTGTGCCAGACATTGCCAGTGAAAGGAGTGCATCATTTTGTTGGGGGGTGTGTGTGCTAGAACATTCACAAGTTAAATTAAGGCAAGGTATGAAGGGATAAGTAGGTAGGTTAGGTGGGTGCCACAATTTAACATATATGGCTTATTTAAAGGGTCTCTTAAAATCTACAATAAAACTGGGCACAAGTTTGTAATCAATAATGGCAAGGCCAGGGAATCAGAATGATCTTGTACAGATTGAGGACAGTAATAGCAGGTCCAGCAGTCAACTAAATTACTTCAGTTGGCTACAGATTAACAAAAGCACTTTCTTTCCAAGCATCCATAAAAACTATTAGACCAAAAAAGAATAGGAAAATCTCCATCTTTACTTATAACAGATTTAAAAAATTACTAAGAAATGAATCCTAACTGATAAAATAAACCAACTTCAAAAGCAGTAAGTATTAAAGGAAGTGCAGTAACTTTAACAACTTGCATTACTAAGTAATAATGTTAATACCAAATAATAAAAGCATCACTGTAAGAAAGCCAGTAAGTAAAAAGCAAAGTCTAAAGTTTTAGTGGCTTGAATTTTCATGAAATCTTGTTCCATGATTGTCGTAGCCTGGGTTTTCTAGGGAAGCAAAACCAGTAACACGTGTATGTGCAAGGAAAGATGTATACGTATAAAGTACAAAGAAATGTATATAGGAAAAAATATATGTATAGGGAACAGTTCATGTAATTATAGAAGCTGAACGTTCCAAGTCCTGGCACAAGCCTCACGTGGCCACAGGAGCTGGTGAACCCAAGGTAAGCGGGTCAGAGACCAGAGTTGTAGATCACCGATTGTGTAGATTGGTGGATCCCAAGCTGGCGGCGAGACTGAGCTGCAGAGACTGGTGGATCCAGGATCGGGAGGTCAGGGAACAGGGCTCACAAGTGTCGGCTGTAAGAGTTGACCAGCGGCAGGTGGTGGAAGGTGGCGAGAAGAGAGATGAGGGGCAGGAAGCCACCACAGGCCCTGCTCTGCCACTTAACACAGCAACCAAACGTGGAGTAGCCAAGTTGACATAATCCTGACCACCACAATGATCTTACGATCAGCCATTCTTTTAGTCATCTGATATTGCTCTAACAAAAATACAAGTGGATGGCTTTAAGATGAGAAATGTTTATTCTTACACAGTCCAGTAGGCTGTAAGTCCAATTTCAGGGTGTCTGCTCCATGGGAAGGCTTCCTCTCTTTGTCAGCTCTGGAGGAAAGTCCATGTGTTGCATCAAACTTTGGTCAGGGAGCATCTTGGCACAGGAAGCTCAGGTCTAAAGCATGCATTTTCTCACAGTGCTGCTTTCTTGATGATGTGAGGTTCCCACTTTCTGCTTGCTTCCCTTTCCTTTCATCTGTTGTAGGATAAAAGGTTGTGCAAGCCATGCTTCAGAGAAACCTTCTCTACCTTGGAGCAGGGAGGTGATTTTAGGAAGGGTTTTACAGACCCACCCTAATCCTCTTTAACATAATCCACCCTGTTAACCAGAGGCAGAGATTAGGGTTTATAGCATAAGAAAATCACACAGTGGAGGGCAATCTCAGAATATCGGGAATCCTGGCCCAGCCAAGTTACTACACATATTTGGGGGTAGGGTGGGGACACAATTTAATCCATGACAGCTGTCTAGCTCAGATGCTGTATGCTTCTCACCACTAGTACATTTAAAGGTCAGCCTCAAGGCTCTTGGTAGTTGTATAGTCTAAGAGGATGGTTTGGTCTTCTTTAGCTGTGACAAGTGAATCCAATGTTTAAGTTCTTCTAATTTAGCTGCACAAAGATTGACTACAAAAACTTGATAAAAGTCTCTTCCATTGAGGCTCTTAAGCCTTTCGCAACACACACAGTCTTCTTGGACTATGGCAGTGGGATTCTGGGCAGATTGCTTCTGAGTGTTTATTATTAAAAGCTTCTTTAATCAAAGAATGATATTATTTAGAATGAGCCATGAGAGACTGGCAATATTTTAGTAAATCTACTCCAGCAATATTTGGATTAGCATAAGAAAAAAATAAGTGAGAGCCATAGGGCTCCCAATTATTATCTTACGAAGGGTGAGTTGTTGAGGACTGAACGGACCAAAGGGAGGACTTTGATCCAAGCTATGTTCAAAGATTCACAGAGTTTGAATAATAGGGTTTCTATCTTTCCATTGATCCTTTCTATGAAACCAGAGGTTTGAAGATGGTATGGGCAATTCAATCTGTGATATACAGGAACAATGTGGCAAAGCTCTTGAATTATCTGCCCTGAAAAATGTGTGCCCCAAACACTACAAGGAATTTTTGGAGTTCCTCATGTAGGTATGATATTCTCAAGATGTTTCTTAACAACAAAGGTTGTGGTGGCATAGCAGCAAGGAAAAGCCTCCACCCTGTGTGAAAATACGCAAACAATTACTAATACCTGTTTATAACTTTTAGACAGTGGAGGCTGAGTAAAGCCTAACTGCCATCCAAGTGTCAGGTTCAGAAGGCAGATGGTACCTCCTGGGAAGCATCTTAAGATGTTTTCCAGGGTTGTAGTGACAGCCAAAAGAACAACATCTAGCAACATGTTCAGTTACTTCAAAAAAATTTTCACCATCAATGTTTCTTTAAAATTTCAATCATCTTGCCTTGGCTTTTGTGGCTGCTCATATGTAGTGTTTACACATTGGGAATATGGAGTGGTATGGGATAGACCAACTTTTCATTTGGTCCAGTCTATATCTTGGTATTAGAATCTTGAAAGCAACACACTTTTCCACCACGTTTTCATTTCATTATCTTGGCCCAGTTGTTGCCGTTTAAAAAGGCTTTCAGAAGTTATCTCTTGAAGGTTGCCAGACTCCATGAGTAACTATGAAGGGGGAGGAATTCAATCTTCAAGAGAATGCATAAGTATGCCTCTAGCGATTACAGGTGTCATAATAATTTTGGATGCTGCCTGTTTTGCCACTTTATCAGCAGGATTTTTTTCTCTGACTTTCTGTGTCTGAAGTATTCCCTTCAGTTGATGAGCAGGTATTTATATGAGTGCAGATTCGAAAGGGAGCAACAAGATTTGTAAAAGTTCTTCTGCTAAAGCTTCATTTTTAATAGCGTTTGCAGACGATGTTCTCTTTGTTTCAATAACGTGTTAAATTATGGGAAACTCCAAATCCATACCTCAAGTCTATATAAGTAGTCATAAATTTTCCTCACACAAGTTTGTAGGCCCTTCTAAGAGCAACGGGAGCCCTGGTGGTGCAGCGGTTAAGACATTGTCTGCTTACCTAAAGGTTAGTGCTTCTTGGGAACCCTGTGGAGCAGTTCTACTCTGTCTTATAGGGCCACTATGAGTCAGAACTGATTGAACAACATTTTTTTTTTTTTTTTGTGGTAAGAGCAATCAGCTAATCTTGTTGAGTATAAGTAGCATCAGGAAGTATTTAACCTTCTGAAATCTCCTTTGAATTGATGACTTCATACCCCGCCTGAGAGCAGGAGTTAATAGAATCACATCTTAAATATGAGCTATCCATAATCAGGACTAGGTCAGGATTCCTTTAAGGGGTTTCTTTTAAATTCTTTCAAGGGCTTAAAAACTGTTCTGTTAAATCTAAACAATCATGAGTCAAATGGTTCTCTTCATCAATAATGGGGATAAGAGTGAGAGGGTTTAACTGATCCATGGGTGTAGTCTGACATTAGCAATGGCTACAAGAAGGATCTCATAAGAAATGAGCCAGCTGGCTGAAAAATGATCACTTCAAGCAGAATTTAGTAAAGCTGCAAATGTCTAAAAATTTTCTCAATACTATTCCTGCTAAAGACTCAGCTAGGTAAATGGCCACAGATACAATCCTCAGACAGTTGGGTGAGCTGTAATTTCCTGGCCAAACTGTAAGCTCTTTCATCTCCTGTGCTTGTGAGTTAATATTCCCAGAGTATTTCATTTCATGTGCAAACAGTGAAAAGTATAAGCTATAATAGGGGAGATCTGAAGTGAGCACAATCATTCAGACTTATTTAAATGATGTCTTCACTTTTTGGTCATCTAGCTTGATCTGAAATATATCTGGCTTTGAGGACTTCAAATATTTATGTGAAGGTTGGACTAGCTGTGAAAAATTGGAAATCCTAGTCATACAGTACCCACAAAGCCCCCCAAATCCTTTGTTTTTTGTTCTAGGTTTGGGGTAAGGATTACTTATTTGCACTAATGGTCTATAGAAATTCCTTCAATGGAAATAAAATGCCCTAAATATTGAAGCAGAGGATGAGTCAGCTGCAATTTATTCTTAGAAAATTTATGTCCTCCAGTAGCTAAATGTTTTAGCAAACCAATGCTATCTTTAAGGCAGGCCTCTGGGAGGCTGACGAGATTAACAAATTATCAAAATATTGCAAGAATGTGAACCCACTGGCAAACTGCAAGGATTTCAAATCTGCATTCAAAATATGAGAAAAATAGATAGGACATTCAACAAAACCCTGAGGCATCACAGTCCAGATAAATTGTTGGTTTTCCCAGGTAAAGGCAAACAAATATTGACTCTCAGGATACGCAGGTATGCTAAAGAAAGCATTGCAAAGATTCATAACTGTAAAGTGAGTGACATCTGAGAGAACATTACAAAGTAATAAATCAGGATTGAGAACTACTGGTAGTCTACTTACAATGAGGTAGTTGATTGCCAATCTGAAACTTCAATTATTTGGTTTTTCACAGGAAGAACAGGCATATTATAAAAGCTAGTGCAAGGGATAGTCAAACCTTTGGAAAGAAAATCTTTATTGGAGTTAATAGCTTTTTGCTTGTTGTTTAAGGAGTTACCAGGGAGATTTTTGCAAAGGCTTTAAGGGATTTGTCTGAACATCAGTTCTGCTTACTTTTTGCACCTTTTTTTTTTTTTTTGATCTGTGCAGAAAAGCTAGTTTAGAGAGTCCAAAGATCTCCATGGTGGCCACTGATTTTCCAAACTGTCCCTTGTCAGGTGATGCCAACTGAGCAAGAATGAAGATGTTATAGAACCAAAGCGTTTGCAGGTGTCATGAATGGAACTCCGACATTACCTATTTTCTAAAACAGAGTGAGCAGACCCCACTTGAAAGCAAAGAATACCAGAAAGATGTTTACTTGTGTTTCATTGAGTACAGAAAAGCATTCGACTGTGTGGATCGTACTAAACTATTGCTAACGTTGTAGAGAGTGGGAATTCCAGAACACCTATTGTGCTCTTAAAAAATCTGTATATGGATCAAGAGGCAGTCGTGTGAACAGAACAAGGGGACACTGCGTGGTTTAAAGTCAGGGAAGGCATACATCAGGGTTGTATCCTTTCACCATACCTTTCTAATCTGTATGCCAGGCAAATAATCAGAGAAACAGGGTTATACAAAGAAGAATGAGGCATTAGGATTGGAGGATGACTCATTAACAACCTGCATTATGCAGATGATACAACCTTACTTGCTGGAAATGAAGAAGATTTGAGATACTGATGAAGATCAAGGACCACAGCCTTCATTGTGGATTGTACCTCAACATCAGGAAAACAAAAATCTTCACAACTGGACCAGTAAGCAACATTGTCATAAATGGAGAAAAGATTGAGGTTGCCAAGGATTTCATTTTACTTGGGTCCACAATCAGTGCCCATGGAAGCAGCAGTCAATAAATCAAAAGACACATTGCACTGGGAAAATCTGCAGCAAAGGACCTATTTAAAGCATTCAAAAGTAAGGCTGTCACCTTGAAGACTAAAATGTGCCTGACCCAAGCCATGGTATTTTCAATTGCACTGTATGTATGTGAAAGCTGGACCATGAATAAAGAGGACAGAAGAAGAATTGATTCTTTTGCATTGTGTTGTTGGAGAAGAATCCTGAATGTGCCACAGATCACCAAAAGAACAAACATATCTGTTCTGGAAGAAGTATAACCAGAGTGCTCCTTGGAAGTGAAGGTGGCAAGATTGTGTCTTACATACTTTTGACATGTTGTTAGGAAAGATGAGTCCCTGGAGAAGGACATCATGCTTGGTAGAGTGGAGGGTCAATGAAAAATAAGAAGACCCTTGATGAGATGGATTGACACGGTGGCTGCTTAAGCATAAAAATGATCGTGGACATGGAGCAAGACTGGGCAGTGTTTTGTTCTGTTGTTCATAGGGTCGTTGTGAGTTGTAACTGACTCGATGGCGCCTAACAACAGCAACATTTTCTAAAGCCAATTTGTGGGTTTATGGGGATCAAAAGCTCAACTTACACCTTTTGGAGTTCTTACCATGCACATGGAAACAAAAAGACAACAAGAGAACATTAAGTTTCTCAGAATCTGAACAAAATCTTATTAGGGATTGCTAAAAGATCTGGGCTGTGTATTGCTTTAATCTCTATGTACTTAGTGGCAGGAGAGTTTTTCTGAATACCAAAGGGTAGCTTAATGGTTGTGGTCTTTCCCCTGAACTGGGTTAGCCTGTCACAAAAGCTTTTATTCAGCAGGAGCTGACAGCAGGTGCCCTAACAGCACTTAATATCCTGATCTGTTCTTGCATTATTGGTACACCTGATAGGATTCCGAGAGTCTAGGCAAGGCAAATGAGGGACAAAATGAAAGTAAGCAAGTGGAAAGGAACAAATTGTAAAAATAAAACTCTTAATGCAAGCAAGGTGAAGGTCAAATCCAATAGGTTATTTACCTTAGGTGACTGCTGAGAGGTCTATGGAAATGGAGAGCCTAAAAGGTGTTGTCTGTACCTAAAGCTTGAGTCATTGGCATGACAGACATCACTGGAGATAATGTTCCTTCAGATCCCACTTCTGACACCAAGAATTGTCAAAGTAAAATTCTGAGTCCGTTGAAGTAAAAGGGAAGAGTTGTATTGAGGAAAGCCAACTTGCAAATGAGGAAGCATTCAGTTTGGAGAACAGAATACTCTATAGCGTGAAAGCGGAGATGAATTTTCTATATATGAGGGCTGGGTGTTGCATATGAGTAAACTTTCCATAGTGTCAGTTAATTTGTTTTCATAGCAGACTTTTTTGGGCAACTTGTATGTTTTCTGGATAGCATTCTGTGTGAACATTTTCTCTAGAGAATAAAACATTTTTTTTGTGTGTGTCATGGTCTTCCTGGAACATTCCTAACTACAAAGAAGAATATTTCCTTAACTACTAGATAAAGTCTGTACAAAGATCAGCCATTGCTGGGCAAAAGAGAGAAGTACATTCTTTAAGTAAAATGGAATTAGCGTCACATATCTAAGCCCGGCCATTTTATGCATGTGACTCACCTGAGAGTTTTAAGATCCTCTTTCAGTGACAAATTTGGATAAGGTAATGTCATAGATTGAATTGTGTTCCTCCAAAATATGATTCCTAGTATTGTGTGGTTGCCCTCCATTTTGTAATTTTCCAATGTATTGTAAATCCTAATCTCTGCCTGTGGTTAATGAGGTAAGATTAGAAGATTAGGGTGAGATTGTAACTTCCTTATGAAGGTTACAACCCTGATCCAGTATAAAGAGAGCTTCCCTGGGTTGTGGCCTAAGCTATCTTTTGCAAGAGTTAAAAGAGAAGGGAAGTGAAAGGGGGGAGTCTCATATCTCTAAGAAAAATCACCAGAATCAGAGCACTTCTTTGAATCCAGGTTTCCTGTACAGAGATGTTCCTAGTCCAGGAAATTGATGAGAAGGACTTTCCTCAAGAACTGACAGAGAGAGAGAATGCCTTCCTCTGGCACTGATGCCCTGACTTTGGACTTCTAGCCTTCTAGACTATGAGAAAATAAATTTCTTTTTGTTAAAGCCATCCATTTGTGGTATTTCTTTTATAGCAGCACTAGATGACTAAGACTGTAAGAGATTTTGTAAAATTCTTGAAGGGTGTTACTTTTCTGTCTGGGCAGTTTTCTTGCTGGTTGACAATAACTGATAGTAACAAAAAGATTTTACCTAGAACATGGAAAGTGAGGGCTGAAAGTAGCATGAAGAGAGTGTGGCAATAAGAGCAAATTCACTGAGCCTGGTGACTTGAATCCAGTGAAGAAATGCCGTCACAATCTGGCAGTTCACAATCCCTCCTGGGCTATGTAAAGCCAGAGAACTTCATCTTTCTGTTAAAAAAAAGAAAGAAAGAAAGAAAAATGCCTCAGCCTTGCACACCTGTATAGAACTAATCTTTAGAGATGAGAGTAACCTCAAGGAGCTTCTACTGTTATAATTCTGAACCACTGTTTTATGACCTCTAGCCCACGTATGGTGCATATGGTTCATGTACTTAGCTAGTAACCAAAAGATTGGTAGTT
Organism: Heterohyrax brucei; assembly: GCA_028571685.1. NCBI lineage: Eukaryota > Metazoa > Chordata > Mammalia > Hyracoidea > Procaviidae > Heterohyrax > Heterohyrax brucei. Next base: position 42,086,083 of record CM053148.1, on the reverse strand, counting down.
CTAAGCTACCCAGAAGCACTTCAGTAGAAAGCCCTGATGATCTGTTTCCAAAAATACCAGTCACTGAAAATCCGTTGAAGCGCAGCTCTAATCTGACTCTCATAGGATTGCCGTGAATTGTATTTGACTCTATGGCAACTGGTTTGTTTTTGTTTGTTTCCCCTTGAAGGAGGCAGCCCTACACCAGACACATGGCTTATTGAGCAGAACAAGAGTTGGGTTTGGACTTCATTTGCCTACTTGGATAGAACAACCTGCAAAGGATGGGGCCTCCTGGTAAAAGAGGAGCCCAATCAACCGGAAATTCTGTCCCACTAAAACCTGAGCTTTTAACACTTTCTCAACTAGCTTTACTACTAAATTCATCATCTGTTGGGGATGAGGGAGAAACACATGGGGGACCTACTGTTCTAGTCCCTGAAGTGATATTGCTATTTTTAGGTATTGTTGAGTTGATTTTGACCCATAGTGATCCCACATAACAGAGTAGAATTGTCTCAAAGGGTTTTTTTTTTTTTTTTAAAGCTGTAGTATTTGTGGGGATAGATATCTAGGTCTTTCTCCCATGGAGCAACTGGGTGGGTTTGAAACATCAAAGCTTGTGGTTAGCACCCAACTGCTTAAGTATTGTGCTACCAGGGCTTGTTCCTTGAACTGACAGGGAGACATTAACTGGTAGTGTAGAAATGAATAGTTCTTTGGCAAACTGTCATGTTGTGTTGGAATGAATGAGGCTAGGCATATCCCCTAAAATTTAGAAGGTGGATCTCAGTAGAATTAAAGAAAATATAGCCAATCTATAGCAGAAGACTGAAAAGGAGATGACTCATGAATTGGAAGATTTCCAAGAATATAAGTCCTTTAAAATATTTTTTCTTGTTCAAAAAGCAATCCAAACTAATTGTAGAAGATAAAAATGAGCCAAAAGAAGAAAAAAGTCACTTGAAAATTTACCACTCAGAAATAACCACCAACAGTTTTGTATTTATCCTATCAGTCTCTCTTCTAATGCTTACAGATACATTTATATACACATTGCAAAATGAGATCATATGTGCACACTTTTTTGTAACCCACTTCTTAACCACGTTCTATGAACATTTTCCATCTACTTGTTATTTTAAGAGCTGTGTAGACATCCACCCAATGATGATGTCATAGTTTATTTGATCAATCCCTTATGTCTTAGTTGGCCAGTGTTGCCATAGCAGAAATATCACAAGTGGATGGCTTTAACAAACAGAAATTTATTTTCTCACTGTTTAGGAGGCCAGACATCTAAATTCAGGATGTGGGCTCTAGGGGAAGTTTTTCTTTCTCTGTTGGCTATGGGGGAAGGTCCTTGTCTTGTCACTTTCTGTTTCCTGTTTCCTTGGAGATCTTTATGTAGCTTGTAGATCTTTATGTAGCTTGTAGATCTTTATGTAGCATCTATCTTTTCCCATCTCTGATTGCTCACTTGCCTGTTCAATCTCTTTTATATCTCAAAACAGATTGACTCAAGACAAGAGCTACACTAGTCCTACACCATTAGCATAACAAAGACAACCCATTCCCCAGTTGGATTATAACTACAAACATAGAGTTTGGGATGTAGAATATGTATATTTTGGGAACACAATTCAACCCATAACATTCTGTTACTGGACATTTATCTTGTTTCCAATTTTTAATATTATAAGTAGTGCTCTACAAATATTCATTTAGCTTTATCTTTTGATGCATTCCTAAATAAATTCTTAAAAATCAGGTCAAATACGTTTTGCAAAGTGGCTCAACAGAAAGATTGTACCAACTTCCACTTCCACCAGCAGTGAGTGAGAATGTTGGTTTCCTGAAGTCTTTGTAACAAGGAATCAGCAATATCTCTGATTTAGCTGTGCATAGATTCTTTTTTTAATTATGACTGAGTGAAAATATACATTCCCACATAAATTTACATGTGCATAGATGCTAAATGGAAAGTCCCTAGGTGGCACAAACAGTTTCACTGTGGACCTTCCCCCATAGCCAACAGAGAAAGAAAAACTTCCCCTAGAGCCCGCATCCTGGATTTAGAGTTCTGGCCTCCAAAACCACCCAGTGATGCCTCAGAAGACAGACCTGGTGACCTACTTCTGAAAGATCACAGCCTTGAAAATCCCATAGAGCAGTTCTGTTTGGCACACATGAGGTGGCCATGTATTGGGGTTTGTTCTGTGGCAACTAACAACAGTGGCAATTAACCTGAAGGTTGGCAGTTTGAACTGACCCAGTGGTGCCACGGAAAAAAGTCCTGCTGATCCCTTCTACAAAGATTGCAGCCAAGAAAAACCCATGGAAAAGCAGTTCTACTCTGTATCATGTGAGGTTGCCATGAGTCTGAATTGACTTCATGGCAATGAGTTTGATTTTTCTTTTCTTTTTTTTTTTTTGCTCTTAATAAGGCCTGGAGTGGAAGGACAGAGGTTGAGACCTTGTCAAGATGGGCAGCCCTAATGTCCTCGTTCTAGGAGTGTGAGCACACACATAGCAAGGTTTCAAGAAAGATCCTTGTCTCCTTGTGCTGGACTCACTGGTCCAGAAGAATAATGAGGCTGGGTCTCGTTTATTCCCTTTGTCACGTGACCAGCCACAAAGTTCAGTCTAGGTATCAGGCTCCTAGGTGTCGTCACTCTGTGGGCCCCTGCATCCAACACCACCTGTGAAAACAGCAGGAGGGATGGGATGGGACAGACTTGCTTCTATAAAGGAATATGAAGAACTGGGAGAAATATGACAAGCTCTCTCCCAAAGCATGCTGGGAACCACTTACTAAAATGCTAAAGTGAGGAGGATGTACTTTTCCTGGAAATATTGGTGTCCTCCGGACTTTTGTCTTGGACTTCATTTCTTCTCACTCTACACCATGGGTGAGCTTCCGGAAAGCTATAAACTCCAAGAAAAGTATTTAACTGTTAAATATGTCTCTGTTCATGGATTTCAGGGAAAGGGTTCAAGACTACCAACAGGTAATAAACCACTGCTTGGTACTCTTCCTTTGAACCTCACCTCTAAACTAAAGGCTTCTAATTTTGGCACCTATCCAACCCCCCACCTCTCTCCACCCAACTACCTACTTAATCTCTCAGATATTTTAAAGCAAACAGGTCCAAGAGAGCTCTCATTATTCCCTCTCCTCATGGATTCCCTAGACAGTGATGGCATCATATTGCCCCTAACCCTGTGCAGGATTCACCAAGTCCATCTGCTTTCTATCTTGCCTTCTCATTATTTTTTAAATCCACAGCTTCCCTTGCATCCCAACTATCCTTCCTCAGTGTGGACCCCAAGATCTCTTAATGTGAATTTTCTCCCAACTGGTTTCCCGGGTTTCAGTCTTTCTAGGCGATTGTCCACCACGACATCAATGAGTCCTTCTAAAACCCAAATAGAATTATGCAAACCTCCTGTTTAAAATGCACCAAGGGCCAATCTCTCTCCCACCTGCTCTTAGAATAAAGTCTAAAGTTCTCAGAAGGGCTTTCAAGTCAGTCATGAGCTGGTCTCTGCCTAAAAATCCAGCTTAAACTTTCCTAACAAGCACGGTAGTCATTTACTGGTAGTTCCCAGAGCACATCATGTTGCCACTCACCACTGGGCCTTTGCATAGGCTGCTCTCTTTCCCTTCCTCCCTAAATGTACTGGGGCAATTTTTGTTATTCTGTGAGGTTTTAGCTTCAACATTACCTCCTCCAGAAAGTTTTCCTGGACTCCAGAGTATGTAAGTTGCCTGTTCTCTGGACTCGAATTACTGTTAGACTGTTCTGTGATAGCCCCAGAAGGCTGTATTGTCCAAGGACTTATAAATATCACATAAGGATGAATAATGTATTTGCCTCCCAAAGGCCTCATAGCTTCTGATAAAATAGCAGTTGTTCTATGAATGTGAAATGAATGAAAGAATAAAATGAATAATTGAGTAGTGATAAATGGATATAATGTTGGTTGTATTGCTTACCAGTTTTGTGATACTGGGCAAATCTTGTAGTTTCTATGAGTCTCAGTTTCCTCATCTGCAAAATGGAAATACTGTCAATACTGACAATAGGTGGTAGCTCATTCATTTGAGTGAGTATTGCATATTCTAAGTTTTTATCAAGACTATGTAATAACATGGAAAATGCACAAAAATGTTAAAGTAGAAAAGACAGCAAAATAATTTATACTGTGTGATTGTTATTATTGTTGTTAGTGGCCATTAAGTTGGCCCAGAGTATACCCTAGCCCTTTGCCATGCAACTTGGTTGTGTTTTGTACAAAGGTGAAGTGTATTTCCCTGCCCCGTGACTTTTGGCCCAGTTATGTGACTTATTTTGGTTGGACTGGGTACAAGATGGAGCCTGGCACGACTTGGGGAGTTGGGCTTACCCACCTGAGCTCTGAGAAAGGTAAGGCTGGCTAACTCACTGCTCCGTGGAAGCTGCTGAGAGACACATGGAGCAAAATCACCCTCACCAACAAGAACATTTAGGAGCAAGGAAGTCCTGTTTGTCATTGCATGCCAGTAAGACATTGATGTTCTTTGTTTCAGAGCAGTCATTGAGTTCTGCAGACTTTATTTAATAAATGAAGAGGGAAGGGACAAGGGGGAGCTGCTGTTTAGGAAGCACTGTGTTTCTGTTTATGGTGATGGAAAATTTGGCTACGGATATTGGCGATGGTTGCACAACATGTTAGTGTAATTGGTGGCACTAAATTGGAAAAGTAAAGCTGTCACCTTGAAGACTAAGATGCACCTGATCAAAGCCTTGGTATTTTCAATCACATCATATTCATGCAAAAGCTAGGCAATGAATAAAGAAGACAGAAGAATTGATGCCTTTAAGTTGTGGTGTTGGAGAAGAATACTGAATGTACCATGGACTGCCAAAAAAAACAAATAAAAAACAAACAGATCTGTTCTGGAGGAATGCAGTCAGAGTGCTTCTTGGAAGCAAGGATGGCGAGACTGTGTCTTATGTACTTTGCACACATTGTCAGAGGGTTCAGTCTCTGAAAGAGGACGTCATGCTTGGTAAAATAGACGATCAGCGAAAAAGAGGAAGACCCTCAACAAGATAGAATGACACAGTGTCTGCAACAACGGGCTTAAGCGTAAATCAATTATGGGCATGGTGCAAGGCTGGACAGTGTTTCATTCTGTTGTGCATAGGGTCCCTGTGAGTCAAAACCAACTCAAAGACACTAAATAACAACAAATTGTACATGCAAAAAACCAAAAAAACATAGAATTGGAAGATCCAGTGCTATATATAAGGTCCCCGGATGGTGCAAACAGTTCGCACTCATTTCCTGATTGAGAGGTTGGTGGTTCAAATCCATCCAACTAATGCCATGGAAGAAAGGCCTGGTGACCTGCTTCTGTAAAGATTACAGCTGAGAAAACCCTATGGAGCAATTCTACCCTGTAACACGCGGAGTTTTCATGAATTGGGATCAACTTGATGACCATAGGTTTGTGTTACAGTATTTTTTCTAATGATTAAAATAAGGACAAAGCTCTCAAGGCTCCACAGAGGTGTGACCCTGTCCTGTCCTTTCTGGGCCCCCATGCCAGTGCCCTTCCTGCCCCTCTGCTGGACTGTTGTTGCCCTGCCACAGGCTCGGTTCTCCTTGTGCCCAGGGCCTGACTGGAAGCGGGAGGGACTGAAGCCCCACCAGCCCTACTCCCTGTTGCCCGGGTCTACGGGCTTTTGGGGCCAGATCAGTACGACCCACACTTAACCATGACTCTGCCGCTGCTTGCTTATTTGTGACAGTCCTTGTGGTACAGTCATTAAAAGCTCAGCTGCTAGCCAAAAGGCTCGCAGTTCAAATCCTCGGAGACCCTCTGGGGTAATTCTACCCCATCCTACAGGGTTGCACTGAGTCAGAATCAACTCAACAGCAAAGGGTTTGGTTTTTCAATTTTGCTTATTTTTGTGACCCAGTTCTAATATGATGCCCTTCTCTTCTAAATGGAATAACTGAAATTATTAATAAAACACAGTTTATTGAACAGCTACCATGTCTCAGTCCTTTAAAAGGAAATGTTCTCTTTTTACTATAATCAATCAATATCTTTGTGCATAAAACTTAGTTTCTATGTTTTTGAAAAATTGTTGTGTTTTTAGTTACAAAAGTAGTGAATGCCAGTTTAGTGAATTGAAGTACCAAATTACATTTAAATTTTAAATTAATTGACAAGAGCTTGATTTTTGTATTCCCCAGAGACTGGTCTATTGGGTAAAATGAGGCTCAGTCAGAGCTCAGTCTGTTGTTTTGCGCTCAGCACACATATATGATCAACTCCCAATAAACGGTAACTCCTGCTACTATCCCCCTGCTCATCTCTCAGTGGAGGCTTGCGTGTTACTGTGATGCTGAAGAGGTTTCAACGCAACTTCCAGGCTAAGAGACTAGGAAAGACGGTCTGATGATCTATATGTGAGAACCAGACAATGAAAAGCCTGTGAATTACGGGGTTCTGACCCACAACCAATCATGGAGACAGTGCAGGACCAGGCAGCACGTCGTCCTGTTGTGCACGGGGTCCCAGTGAATCAGGGGACCAACTAACTAGTGCCAGCTCACAACAACCCTCAGGTCCTTAGGAGCCCTCATTTTTTTTTCTCTGTAAAACTGAGATGATAATGGCATCTATCTCACAGAGCTGTGTCAAGGATTTAGTAAATGAATACGCATAGAAGGCTTACGTCAGTCCCTAGCTTCTCTGGCAGATAGTTGGTGCTCAGTAAATCTTAGAAATTAATGAAGAATGAGTGAATGAATGTCTATTGGACTGGCTGTGCAGGGGTTCAGGTCCCACAGACACTGAGAACATCCTCGTTAGCAAGGGTGCTGACCCAGAACACTGCTTGCTGCCTCTCCTCTGGCCCGTCCAGGTGTCCCCATCCCAGTCCCTCGAGCCTGGGCAGCTTGGACAATGGGTACAGGCCGCCTGGAGAGTGAAGACTTCCGACTCGCTTCACGGTGAGGCAGCCAGCTTGGCGGAACAAGGACAGACATCAAAAACCTATTTTCTCACAAGGCATAAGTAATTGGCAAAAAAAGTGCTCTAAATCCATAGCTGTCAGGTGAAGTCATTTCCGAGAGAGACTAGGGTGGAGGGAGAGTGCTGGAGTGGGAGCCGGAGGGAGGCAGGGAGACGCAAAACCAGGAGCTGAAAAGGCCAGGACAGAAAACCTTGACCTTCCTGCTCTCAGACCAGCCCATTCTCCCACTACCTACCTACCTTCCTTTTATTTTTCTTTTCTGGAGAAACAGCCCGCTAAGGTGGTAAAGGCAGCAGAAAGCCAGCCCTGGAATTATTTAATGAGCCAGAATGAATTGCATTTGAAATCATTTAAATGGGATCTGGGAGCACTTAACTGCAGCTCGGGATCTTAACTAGAGTAGGAAGGATCTTCGTACTAATTGCTGGCAATGATATTCCAACAGAGGGGGGAAGGGTAGCGAGCAATTAGCAGATGAAGGAAGGATAATTTCTGAGTCTGGGTAGCACATGGGCCAGGAGCGAACACCTTGGTGTTGCTTCCTGGGGAGCCCAAGTCGCCCAGCAGGGGGCAGGCGAGGCCTGGGACTTGTAGGGTGGGAGAAACCGGAGAGAAGAAAGGAGGGGTCCAGGGCAAGACTTCCACGGGTGGAAGTGGGGCCCAGTGTTTTTTCTGGGAGATGGGTAGGGAATGGGTTTCTCCAGAAGGGAGAGGAAGTCTCCAGGAGTCTCCAACCCCACCTCTGGCTTTGGAAAGGCAGTGAACTTTCCACAGACTGCAGCTAAGGGAACAGACACAACCCCTCTTCAGCTCTTTCTGTCCTGCTGTACTGGTCCAGCCTGAAGGTTGCTCTGTTTGTTGCATCTTTAATCACTAATGGAACAACATGGAGCATCGGATCCTGTTCACTGGGCTCTGTGATGCGTTATAACCCTGGAAAGGTATAATCAGTCCCAGTTTTACAGGTGAGAAAGCTGAAGTCCTTGACTATGATGTAGTTGGTGAGTGACAGTGGGCAGCTTGAGACTTGGGCATGTGTACTGGGCATCCATCAGTGAGCAGCCATTGCTGGTGTTCAGACAAATTTGAGTGATGTTTTCCCCACCCTCATCTTCCAGGAGTCTACAGTCCAAAAGGCTCATGTTTCAGAACCATAAGTAATTATGAAAGAATGAAAATGCCAGCTGGTGTAAGAAAGATACAAATGAAGCCCAGAAGGGACAGGTTACTTCTGAATTACTGACCCAGCAAAGATGTTACCTCGGATTTGAAGGGAATTTGGACATGGGGTGATCGGAGGAGGAGATTGCTAGCAGACAGCATCATCTGAGTTTAAACAGGGAGGTGGGAAAGAACAAGCATCTACAGAAAATACCGAATGTTTCAGTTTGCGTGGAGAAATAGTGGGGCCTGATAACAGAGGACTTTGCATGCTGGATGGATGAGTTTGAACCTCACCGTGCAGGCAGTAGGGAGTTATGGATGGTTTTTGAGCCAAGGAGTGCCTGCTGCAGAAGACTCATTTGGCAAGGTGTGGGGAGTGACTTGAAGTGAACAGATGCCTTTGGGAGCCAGTTGGAGTTTGTTGTAGTGCTGGTGGATGAAGCAGTGGGTGTCTGAATTGGGTCAGTGGCCACTGGATGGAGAGAAGAGGATTCTGTCTACTGCTTTGCCCTCTGCGCCACACTGGCTCCTGTGGGTATACTCTGAGATCCTCTTTGTAGGTGGCTCTCAGCCTGGTTGGAAAAACAGGCTGTGTATAACATGTGTGTCAAATATGGGGCACAGACCAGTATATCCAGGAGGTCATCTGGTCATCACGCCAGGCTTTGCCCTTGACAGATAAAAACCAAAGCCACCCAAGGCCATGATCATTTATCCTGTATTGTACTTGCAATCTCTCTTTCTCTCAGTGGTCTGCATTTAATCATCCTGACAGCCCAGAAAGCTGTACCAGAGCTTCCTCGACTTCAGGAGTGAGAATTTTCTAATTCTGCACTGTTGGCAGAAGGATCGTGCTGTCTCGTAAGCATAGCTGTGACTCATCCCTGGAGAAAGGCAAGTACCTCAGGCCCATGTGACTGAGCTTTGATTGAAATACGGGAACAGGGGACTGGACCTCAGTGCCTTTAGGCTCTTCCCACCTAACTTCTTGACTGTCTCTCAATGCTTTGCATGTTCCTTTTATTCTATCCTTTGTGCAGCCTCCTCTAGGAAAACTTTCCTCAATTCCTATAGCTCCCTGTGCCTTTCTTAAGGCCCTGCTTTCTGGGAGAATTGCTTCCAGGTAGATGTGTCACTGCCTTGAGGGCAGGGGCCGTGCCCTATACAAATTCCCTGTAAGGCTGGCAGAAGCATTATAGAGAGAAAGTTGTTATTAATAACATTATTTTGCTATTAATAATAATTATTATTAAAGCTACCACTGTACTTACCATGTTCTGGGTGTCTGAAGACATTATTTCTAATTACCCAACAAACCTGCAAGGGAGGTATTGTTCCTACTATTTTCAAATGAAGGGAATGAGACTCAATGTCATACAGCTAGGACATGGAGGCCTCAGGATTTGCTCCCAGGCTGTCGGGCTCCAAAGCTCATTCTTTTTTTTTTTTTGGATGAAATTGGATTATCATAATTATGCTTCCTCCAGGGCAAAGTTCTTATATACTTAGTAGAATTCTTAACTGCAGGACACTGAAGATGGGTTCTTTGTACAGATATTATCTCGTGGTTGGATAGGATCATGAAATGATACGTACATAAATATCACTGATAAATTGCTGACCATACTGAGGGTGCCAAGCTTGTCTATCTGAAGGCTTCCCTGAGGGCTTAATCCTTGAAAGGAGGTCTGACTACTTCTTTAAATCCTTAGACCATGCACCTTTCCACAGCTCTCAGCCACTAGGCAGAATTTTAGAGATTGAAGCCTCTACCAAGGAGCGTTAGTGGTGCAGTGGTCAAAGAGCTTGGCTGCTAACCAAAAGGTCAATGATTTGGACCCACTAGGCATTCCATGGGGTAAAGGTGTGGTACTCGGTGTCCATGATTTGGACCCACTAGGCATTCCATGGGGTAAAGGTGTGGTACTCGGTGTCCATGATTTGGACCCACTAGGCATTCCATGGGGTAAAGGTGTGGTACTCGGTGTCCATGATTTGGACCCACTAGGCATTCCATGGGGTAAAGGTGTGGTACTCGGTGTCCATGAAGATTCATAGTTTTGGAAACACTATGGGATTGCTGTGTGTTGGAATCCACTTCATAGCAGTGGGTTTGGTCTGGTTTGGTTTGGAAGCTGCAGTTACTGTTTCCAGCCTTGAGTAGACAAAGAAGTGGCAGAAAAAAGATGCTGCAGCTCCTTGGAGTCATCCAGCCCATAGGTGGCACTGTTGGACCCTGGGAAGTCCATGGCTGAGTGCTGTCCACTGGATCTGGAGTTTGGGGTGCCACTGTGCTCGGCCGCTCTGGAAAAAGCAAAGGCAAGCACTGTGAGGATGAGTGGACTCTGAAACATCCTGAATGGCCACCAGGATGGTCCTGATTAAATACATAATACATCCATATAATGGAATGCCCTGTAACTATTAAAAACTATGACATAGATTTATGTTGATTGATATAGAAAGATACCTCACAATATCTTTTGCGGAGGGGAAGTGTGCCCCAGGACATTTTATATACATAGCATTATCCCACAGATATAAAATTGAGAAAGAGGGAGACATAGATGGATAGTTAGTGAAATGTTCACCAAGACTATTAACAGTGGATTTTTGGGTGGGGAGATTTCAGGTGATTTTTGCTTTCTTCTTTGTTCTTCATCTCTATCTGTAATGTGTGAGTTTTTCAAATAATGAGCATGCATTATCTTTACAGCTGGGGAAAAATAAGGTAATTTCTCATTTGAAAATGTTAGAAAGTTTTAAAAATCAAACCAAATGGTAGGGTTGACTTATAACTTTCCGTCAACACACCTGTCGCTGCCTCTGGTATCTGCGTGTCATTGTTGTTAGTGGCCAGTCTGTTCCTACTCATGGTGGCCCCATGTGCACAGAGGAGAACTGCTCCACAGGGTTTTCAAGGCGGTGTCCTTTTGGAAGGCAATGGCGGGTCTTTCTTTAGATGGCACCTCTGAGTGTGTTCCCACTGCCACCCTTTTGGCTAGTAGGCCAGTGCTTGATTATTTGTGCCGCTCTGAGGAGTGGGGATCCTTGTCCGCTGTGATCAAGACAGAAAAAGTTGAAGAGGGCTTTCTTTAGGCAGTTCTAGGACGTATCTTGGAGCTTGGGGCCTGCGTGGGGTCTGTGGTCCCCCTGCTGCCCTGCGCTGTCTGGGCTGCCACTCCATGGCCCTTGGAGTCCCCATCCCACACCCGCCACTGGGTGTCTTCACCCTCCTCTAGATGTCTCCAGAAGCTTGCTTCGCCACAGATTCTATTCAGTAGCAAGTCCCTGAACTCTCTAATTGAGATCAGAGATAAATATAGTGGGGAAGGAAGGAGGGGGAGGGAGGAGGCCTAGTTTTAATTTGCAGCATTTCCCATTAATAACAACTTCTAATTAAAAAAGTCTCCATCTTCCAGCTGAAGTCCAAGGGAAAAGCCTCCCCAGGTCTGGCTGGCTGGAACCTTTGTGCCAAGTGAGTGTGAAGTGTAGATTTCTGTACCAGCTGAGCCCTTGCTGTCAGAAGCTATAATTAAGCTGGGGGTGGGGAGGGAAAGATGTCACCTAGGACCACAAATCTTCCTTCACTGCAGCCCTAGCACGAGGCCATCCACAGTCCTTGGTCAGCAGTGCCTGCTGGGCCATTTAGTTTAGAGGTGCAGGTGGCCAGGATGCATGAGGGGAGAGGCAGATGTTGAGGGGGGTGGGGGGACAATTTCAGGAGTGGTAGTCGCTAAGTGTCAGAGGCATAGGAGGGTAGAAGCAGTGAGCTCCAAGAGGGAGTTGCCCTGGATCAATACAGGATGTATCTGCCCTCTCTCTCTCCTTTCTCTTCTTCCAGAATTTGCTTTGTGGAGTCTCCATTATTCTGTGGCGTGTGCATTTGCGCCTCTATGTGTGTGTGTGTGTGTGTGTGTGGAGGGTGTTGGTGCTGTGTCTGAAGCAGAGAGGGTTGTTCACAGTCTAAGATAGTAGGAGATGCCATTTAGTATGAATCTAAATTCAAGTACAAGTTTTGTTTTTTTCCCTCCAGAAACATTTTGATGCCTTTGTAAGTTGCTAAAGTGAAGTAGGCACTCAGTAAATGGTTGTGAATAAAGGAAGGGCTGAATGAGCAAGAGTCCTCCTTGAGCTCCAGTCTCTTGTAGCCGGCTGGTTACTCAGCATCTCCTACTTAATGTCTGCAAACGGAGCTATGGATCAGTGCCCTTGCACAGACCTGCTCCTCGTGGTTTTTTCCTTTCTCAGTTTGAGACAAAGATGGTGGTGGTATCCTTGTCTCTTCTCTTTTTCTCCTAAGCTACATTTTACACCCATGAAGAAATCCTACTGGCTTTACCTTCCAAATATACAAATGTAGAACCCAGATACTTCTCCCTACCTCTACTGCTGTGACCCGGGTTCCAAGTCATCGTCTCTCTCCTGTATTGTTTTAGTAGCTTCATGGTGGCTTCGCCTGCTCCCACCCTAGTCCCCTGAAGCCTGTTCTAAACTAAGCATCCAGAGGCAACCATTTACACCATAAGTCAGGTGATGTTGCCTCTCTGCTTGAATATTCCCAGTGGCTTCTCTTCTTAGAGTGAGTCCCGAAAGGGTTCACTGCCTTTGTCATTGAGTCGGGTCCACTGACAACGACCCTAGAGGTCAGAGTAGAACTTTCCCAAGTGTTTCCAACCAGTGCCTGGAGGATTTGAACTGCCAGCGTTTTGGTTAGCAGATGTAGCACTTAACCCACTATGCCACCAGGGTTTCCTCAAACCCTATAGTCTAAACTTCTGTAACCTTTCTTACCCCAGCTCCTACTACTCTTGGTCATTCCCTCCACTCCAGTCATACTCCTGCCTCAGGGTCTTTGCACAGCTCTTGCTCTGCCTGAAAGGCTCTTTCTCCAGGTGCCAATGTGACCCAGTCCTTCACCTGCTACAGGCTACCTTCCCAGCAAGGCTGGTCTGATCTTTCTACTTAAACTTGCACCTCTGCCCCACTCCAGTAAGTTATTCCTTCCCTAATGTATTTATTTACTTTTCATATCATTTGCCACCTTGTAATAGTTTCTCTCATTTATTGTGTTTATATCTCCTCCCCCCTCCCCCACCTCACTGGAAGATACTCTTCACGAGGGCAAAGAATTTTGTCTGTCTTATTCACTGTTGTTATCTGAGTGCCTAGAACAAGGCCTGGCCTGCATAATTGCTCAATGAGTCATGTGCTGCATAACTGAATGAATGGATGAGTGGAAGTGAGCCAAATCATGAAGTGAAAGTCAAGATTTATTGATCTGGGAATCCTAACCAAGTGTAACCCAGTAGAGTTCCAGCACCTGAGAAAGTGAAAGCAGCTGTTATAAGAGAGGCTTAGGAGTCAGTCTGAAATCCAGAATTGTCGTATGTGAACTGTGTAATCTCAAAAAACAAAACAAAACAACAAAACCAAAACCCACCGCTGTTGCGTCAATTGCTACTCATAGTGACCCTATAGGACGGGGAAGAACTGCCTCATAGAATTTCCAAGGCGTGCCTTGGTGGCTTCAAACAGCTGGCCTTTTGATTAGCAGCTGTAGCACTATACCACCAGGGTTTTCTGTGTGATTTTCAGTTCAGAAAATGGGGAGAATGGTAGACTCCACCTTATAGGGTGTTGTTACTGGCTGCCATCAAGTGGCCTAATTTATGATGACTCATGTACAGCAGAACAGAACTCTGCCCAGTCCTGCTCCATCTTCATGATTGGCAGCAGGTCAGACAGTGTTCCGTTGGGATCCATGCGGTTTTCACTGACTGATTTTCGGAAGTAGATCCCAGGTCTTTCCTCCTAGTCTGTCTTAATCTGGAAGCCTCACTAAAACCTGTTCAGCATCATAACAACACACAAACCTCCACTGACAAATGGCTGGTGGCTGTGCTCAAGGTGTGTTGGTCTGGAATTGAACCTGGGCCTCCCTCATGGTAGGGAGAATTCTACCATTGAATCACCAGTGCCTCTTACCTCTTAGGGTTGTTGTTGTTGGATGCTGTTGAGCTGTTTTTGACTAACAGTGACTTCATGTGCAGAGGTAAACTGCCTGATAGGGTTTTTTAGGCTTCAGTCTTTATGGGAGCAAATCATCAGGTCTTTCTCTCATGGAACCACTGAGCAGTTTTAAATTGCCAACAGTAGTTGTATGGAAACATCAAAAGTGATGACGTAAATACTTATTCTGGGTGTGCTAGCTAGTGGGTACTTAGTACATGTTAGCTAGTAACGGTAGTGTGATTTTATTGTCAACAAGAAGTGTCTTGTAAATCAGCAATGATTATTGACCACGAGGAAGCAAGCGGAATTGACTGGCAGAAAGAGGGGCTTGGTATTAAGAAAAAGCAAGAAGACCAGTCTTATTCATTTCCTGCAGAAACACAGTTTTGGAGTCACTCTTTAAAAAATAAACATAAATTAATGGGAGTTGTTAAGAGTGACTAGGATGATAAAGATACAAGAGGCAAAACTGAGCCCTATTTTGATGACTGGAGAGAGACGGTTTGTTCAGCACAGGGCTAAAGAAATTGTGGTCTGTTGCTGGAGTTGGCAAGTTTTTCTGTAAAAGGCCAGACAGTAGTTATTTTAGGCTTTGTGTACCTCATGGTCTCTGTCACAACTATTCAGCTCTGCTTTTGAATTGTGAAAGTAGCCATTGCCAATACATCAATGAATGGGCTTGACTGTGTTTCAAAACTTTATTTACAGCGTCAGGTGGAGGGCCACATTTAACCCTGGGGCTGGTGACTGTCCTACAGGATTCTATCATGGAATAAATAAAGAAATATCTGAAAAGGGGGCTGAGCCATTCCGAGAGCCCTCAAGGGGAAGATAGTGGAGCTGAAGGATGGAAAAGACTGATCTATAGATTTTGTTCCCTGTAAAGAAAATGTTTTAACTAGTCAGAGCTGTCCAGGTAGAGAATGGGCTGCACTGGGCAGAATGCTGTGTGTCATCAGTGGATTCATTGAGACAGTAGCTGGGGCAATTTGGCAGAAATGTTGGAAAGTATATTTAAGCATTGGGTAAGAAGTGGTTGAGTCAGTTGTTGGAGACTTTTAAAAATCCCTGCCTGTCAGCAGATGTTATCTAAAGTATGCTGTCAGTAATTAAACCCACTGCTGTGGAGTCAATTCTGACTCAGTGACCCTATAGAACAGAGCAGAACTGCCCCATGGAACTTTCAAGAAGCATCTGGTGGATTCAAACTGCCAACTTTTTGATTAGCAGCTGTAGCACTTAACTACTGCACCACCTGAGGTTTCCATATTGTCAACGATTGCATGCTTTTATCGATACAAAGACTAAAGCCTCCTGGGGCAAGACTATATTTCTTTATCTTTGTGTCGCCAGCACCTACCATGATTCTTCCCGTGGAGTCATTGCCCCTTAAATGCCTGAGTGGATAAAATAGAGATTTCAGGATTGCTCCCCAGATCTTCAGCACCTCCACATGGATGAGCGGCATGGACCCTGAATCATCAAGTGGAGGCGATACTGGGACTGGAAAGTGATGAGTGTGTCTGGAAAAACATAACAGTGTAGGAATGAGGTTCCTGAGTCACTGAGGCAAAATGATCCCAGGGTGGGAACAAGGGGCTGAGCTTGGGTTTGGGAGCAGGCCAGAGAGGCTAAGTTGGTGGGTCTTAACATGCCGAGAGCAGCTGACTCCCGAGTCCCCCTCCCCTCAGCACACTGCTCAGCAGCTGCTGCCCAGGGCGCCCTCCGGCCTCACTTGGCCCCGCAGCTGTGCGCACATCCACCGGTTAATGGACCTCGTGAAGGAGGGATCGAGCCAGGAGCCATCAGCTCTGCTCCCCACCGAACAGTCCTACTGAACCAGTGATTTCAATTAAAGGACCATTACCATGAAACCCTATCCAGCCCCAGCTCCCATCTGCCAGCAGGAGCCCTTTTCTTCCCCCATCCCAGGCCCCGCCTTGTGGTCGCCTAGCAGCCCTCTCACTGGGGCCCACTGCCTTCGCTAAAACACAGCAGCTGCTAATAAACAAACATATTGATCATACAGATATGGGATGTCAGGGACTTAATTCATGAATGAAGTGAGTCTTAAGAGTGCCCAGTGGGAAGTGGCCCCATTTAAAGGACCGGCAGCTGCCTGAGTCTTCTTGATGGGAGTTCCCAAAAAGGGCCAGGTCAGGAACCTCTCTGTGACCTGCCCATGTCTGGTGGTGTCCTGTCGGCGTAAAAGGGGACTTTCTACCCCATACATACCTGGCTTCTGCCTTTTTTGTCTGAGGCTCTTTTTGCAGCTGGAGTGAACTTGAGTCTAACAATGAGGGACCGATGCAGTGGAAGAGAAGGACAAGGGCGCTGGCCTGATCTTCCTCTTCCCTCTCCCTGGCTAGGGCTCTCTGGCTCCTTGCCCTAATGGTGGTGGCAGTGGTTTCATCTCTGGCAAGTAGATTACGCCAGGACCTGCTGTCTCATCAGAGCAAATCGTGTAAGAGTCCTGGGATCCCAGTGAAGGCCCTAGACTTTGCTTAGTGCAGTAATTTCCAAGCTACATAGATCACGCTCTTGGTGAGTTTAACACATAGTCAGGAGTGTGTTCTATGAGAAAAAGAGGTGTGCAGCCCAAGAATGGTACTGAAACACCTGAACTGATGGTCTGACAGCCTGGAGGATCCCCTGGGAATGTGGCCCCTAGACCTGACCTGCTGCTGCCCCTGATCAGAAACCAGTAATGAGTCAACTCTTCAGACAAGAGTGGACTGGACTTGGGAACATGGTGTGGCCGTGTGGTGTGTGTACTTTATGGTTCTATGAATTTACAAGAGGCTGTGCTACTAGTCTCTTTCTAGATGGGAGAGAGGAGGGTGGAGAAGGGGTACAGATGCTTATTTAGAGGATACTAGACACATAGAGTGAAAAGGAGAGTGCTGTCACCAGGTGTGGAGAGCAGAGGGAGCTGCAGATAGGTGGGCATGCAAAGCTGATTTGGAATGTATACTTTCACTTGATCACCAAGAAAGAAAAAAAAAAGTGTGTCTGGTGTCACAGTTCAGACATAGTGTAGGCACTGGCCACATGCGAAGGGCCCTGGGTGGCGCTAACTAAAAGGCTGTCTTTAGAACCCACCTAGTGTGGACAGCGCCGGCAACATGCCTCTGTCAAGATTATAGAGAAGACAACCCTGTGAACCAACTCTACAATCGTCTGTTAGAGCTGACGGCGGGCAGTAGGCTGGTTTGTTTTTTAGCCACATGTGGCTATTGAAATTTACGTGAAATAGAACGTAAAATTCAGTCCCTTGGTAGCACTAGCTGTATTTCCAGGGCTTCACAGTTGCATGTGGCTACAGTAATAGTACAAATTATAGAATCTTTGCATGAGAACAGATGCTACCCTAGGCAGCCTCCTCCTGGTTCTTTCAGACTTTGCTACTTCTTGTAGTCATCTAGTTCTGCTGCAGCAGAAATACCACAGGTGGATACCTCTAACAAAAAGAAGTTTATTCTCTCACAGACCAGTAGTTTAGAAGTCTGAATTCACGGCATCAGCTCCAGGGGGAGGCTTTCTCTCACTCTTGGCTCCAGAGGAAGGTCCTTGTGATGAATCAATCTTCTCTTGGTCTGGGAACATCTCAGCATAGGAATCTCGGGCCCAAGGGACACGCTGTGCACCTAGCACTGTTTTCTTGGTGGTACGAGGTGCTCATGTCTCCTTGATTATTTCTCTCTTTTATGTCTCAAAAGATATTGACTTAAGACACCATCTAGTCATATAGACTCATCAATGTAATTGCCACTAATCCACTTTACTAAATCGTAGCAATGGAATTTACAACACATAGGAAAATTCCATCAAATGAGAAAATGGTGGACAATCATACAATACTGGGAACTGTGGCCCAGTCAAATTGATACAAACATTTTGGGGGGGATGTAATTCAATCCATGACACTACTCAAGAAGAAAAAGTATGGTCTATAGGCTACCACAAGCCAAAAAGGCAAACCACGGTAGTGTAGTGGTTAAGTGCTACGTCCACTAACCAAAAGGTTGGCCCTTCAAACCTACCAGGTGCTCTTCAGAAATTCTATGGAGCAGTTCTACTCTCATCTCTAGGGTCACTATGAGTCAGACCTGACTCGGTGGCCTTGGGTTTTTTTTAGTCATGATTGGAAACTCTGGTGGCATAGTGGAGAAGTGTTATGGCTGCTAACCAAGAGGTCTGTAGTTCAAATCTACCAGATGCTCCTTGGAAACTCTATGGAGCAGTTCTACTCTGACCTCTAGGTTTGCTATGAGTCAGAATCGGCTCAATGGCAACAGGTTTTTGGTTTTATGGGTCACAGCATTAGCATCATTAGAAATCTGCTAGAAATGCAGAATCTCAGGCCCCACCCCAGAACTGCTGAATCAGAAACTGCATTTTAACAAGATTCCCAGGAGATTCATGTACATAATAAAGTCTGAGAACAAACTTTCTAAGCCTCAATTTCTTGTTATAGAAAGTGGAATAATAGTACTACCTTGAGGATTAAATGAGGCATCTTGCTTAAAGCTCTTGCCAAACAGAATGCCTAATAAAGATGAAACACTTTAACCAACTTTGCCTAGCCAATGGAAGGATCAAAGAGTTTGCCTTTTATTGTAGACAAGACCTGATATTTAGACAGAGCAGAGATGGAGACCTGAGGGTACCACCCAGAGTTGTTAGCTGCTGAGGTTGTAGTCTCTGAGGTTAGGGGAAGAACCCATCCCTGCTCTTGGCACTTGTGTATGTTTGTGTGTTTTTCCTCTCCAAGACTGGGCTGGAAAAAAATCTTCAATATCCTCAGCTCAGGAATGCTGTTCAGAGGGGATCAGCCACCTGGATACAGCATCTGTGCAAGGCACTGAGGACCAGGTTCAAAGCAAATGTTGTCTTTGGCTCATAGTAAAGTGATAGCTAAACAAGTGAACGCTGAACCAGTTGCTGTGCAGTTGACTCCAGCTTACGGCAACCCTCTGTGTGTTAGAGTAGAATTGTGCTCCATGTTGTTGGGAGGTGCTGCTGAATTGGTTCTGACTCGTAGTGACTCCATGCAGAGAGAACGAAGCACTACCCTGTCTCGCGCCAAGTCCACAATTGCTTTTATGCTTCAGCCCATCGTGGAACCCACCGTGTCCATCCGTATCATTCAGGGTCTTTCTCTTTTTTACTGACCCTCCACTCTGCCAAGCATGATGTCTTTCTCCAGGGATTGATCCCTCTTGACAACATGTCCAAAGCATGTAAGATGCAGTCTTGACATCTTTTCTTCTAAGGAGTGCTCTGATTATGCTTCTTCCAGAACAGATCTGTTTGTTCTTTTGGCATTTCACGGTACATTCAATATTCTTCTCCAACACCACAATTCAAAGGCATCAATTCTTCTTCTGTCTTATTTATTGTTCAGCTTTCACATGAATACGATGCAATTGAAAATACCGTGGCTTGGGTCAGGTGCACCTTAGCCTTCAAGGTGACGCCTTTACTTTTTGATACTTTAAACAGATCCTTTGCAGCAGATTTTCCCAAGATAGTGCATCTTTTGATTTTTTGACTGCTGCCTCCATGGGCATTGATTGTGGAACCAAGTAAAATGAAATCTTTCACAACCTCAATCCTTTCTCCACTTTGGAAATAGATCATCAAGCCTCTCTTCCAGGGTGCCTCTGGGTGGACTCAAACATCCAACCTTTCAGTTAGCCACTGAATATATTAACTGTACCACTCAGGGGCTCCATAACAGGTTATTTTAACACAAAGTGCTAAGGGGAAGGGAAGAAAAATGTCCAAGTGGCTGGATAGATGGAGAAATACTTTGTCCAAAGGGACAGGGAGAGTGTCAGGGAAAACCTTCTCAAGCCAGTGACTCCATGAGCTCAGAAAAGACAGGTAGTAGGGTAAGAGGCAGCAGGGGAGATGTGGGCACTGCCAGCAGAGGCAGTGTGTGGAGCAAAGGGATGACGTTATAAAGGAAGCTAGAAAAGCAGGGACCACGCTTTGTTTCGTTTGGCTGGAATGTGAAGGATAAGGGTAGACAGAGCTGAAGATACAGGTAGTTGAGGCCACAGAGGTGGATGAGGGTTCAGTCAGGGAGTCACATCTGCTGTGCTTAAAACGATCCTATAGTGCCCAAGCTAATGAAGAATTCTAGACAGAAGAATGATGGATTAGAAAGACAGAGAATTACAATGTGAATTAGAAGTTACAGAAACCATAATGTGGAGGAGGAACTCGAGGCAAGGAGAAAGGTTATTAGAAGAACAGTGTAGAAGTTGGAGAGATAGGGCAGCTTGAACAATGATAGGGAGACTGGAGGAGGGGGCAAGAGAGGAAGATACAAGTTTACGGGCAACAGTCAAGCATTAGGAGTCTCTAGCTGGTACAAACAGTTAAGTGCTCAGCTGCTAACTGAAAACTTGGAGGTTAGAACTCACCCAGAGGTCCTTTGGAAGAAAAGCCTTGTGATCTGAAAATTCTCGGCCTTGAAATCACTATGGAGCACGTTTCTACTCTTCACGCCCGGATTGATGTGAATTGGAAACAACTCTACAGCAGCTGGTTTAAAATGTCAGCTATGCATATCATGACTTTTGAATTTGTGATCACTTTATGAAGGCCTGAATTTAGTTTACATTTCTTCAGAAATCTTTCTTCAGAGAAATCACAAGTCCTAAAAATCTACCAGACACAGCAAAAGCCATCTTCAGAGGAAAATTTGTAGCCTCACATGTCATCATTATTAATGAAGAAAAGGCTCCACCCCCTCTTAAAAGAAGGGGGTGATACTAAATCATCATCCTAAGAAATTAGAAAAGGAATAACTGAATAAACCCAAAGAACATGGGAAACTGATATTAATAAAGGTAAAAACAGACATTAACAGAAAGAAAAACAGTGAATATTAGACAAGTTAAATAGTTTGTTCTTTGAAAAGACAAATGAAACAGATGAAACTGGTTTGATAGTCTGATTAAGGGGAAAGGGAGATATTAATGAGAAAGAAAACACAGATGATGTAAATTAATTGCCTCAGCAAGACTGTTGATAGTAAATCATAAACAAAGTACTTGAGATTCAAGAGCCTCTAGGCCTCTTCCTATACCAATTGTGGATACGGTACTTGTAATCCGTGTTTCACTCTCTGTTCCTGAAAGCTGGGGGACACCAGCAACACTTTGTTCATTTCTTCTCTTAACTGTCATAAAATCTTTTCTGACATAAAAAATAGTAACGATAACTCACATTTATTGAAATTTTTAATATACCAGATGCTGTGCTTCTTTGTATGGTTTTCATTTTAAACCACCAAAAAATGGAACCAGGTAACTCCAGGTCTCCTAGGACATTTATTTTATAGATAATAACACAGAATTTAGCATAAGGAATTTACCCCAAGCCCCCACATCTCTCCAGAGGTAGAGAGGCAGCATTTATACTGGGCAGACTGACTCTTGGGCCGTGCCTTGATGCTGTTTAAGCTATACCTGTCACCTGTAACACATTGTCCCTTGTATGAGAGTGTATGAAAATTCTAAGTGTTGGAGGAGCACTTTGGTTAGTGCCAAGTCCGGGGATCTGGGCTGTGGGTTTGTCACTTAGATCCTCAAATGGGGGGAGTTACTTGGTCTTTCTGGGGCTCACGTTACTTCATTAAGGGATTTGAACTGGGACCCTGAGATTTTTTTAGTTCTCTGGGTCTATCTTTAAAAATGGTCTGTATTCTGACCTCGCTGCTCACACAGACAAGCCTGGGTATTCAGTATTAATCAGTATGGTGCAGGTGTTCTAGAATTGTGTATCTTACCTTCTGTAATGGATATCTGGCTCTCCTCCAAGTCAACATGCCAGAGCATACCCTCTGCAGCAGGCGTGACACAGGGTTGCACGTGGCAGCACTGTCCTTAGGTCTGGTAGCCAAGGCTCCTGTCCAGCCCACAACCGAGGCATACAGAGCCCAACTCTGGCCATCTTCTGGCTATGAATATTCCTACAGGGCCAAAGCCTACACTCTTCTTGAGTATCCTTTCCCAGTGCCTGCTCCTTCTTTCAGTGCCTGTATAGGCCT
Organism: Heterohyrax brucei; assembly: GCA_028571685.1. NCBI lineage: Eukaryota > Metazoa > Chordata > Mammalia > Hyracoidea > Procaviidae > Heterohyrax > Heterohyrax brucei. Next base: position 42,063,823 of record CM053148.1, on the reverse strand, counting down.
CTGTCACTAGGCCATCTTCTCCAGGACAGACCCATTGGTATTCACCCACAACTCCAGGGGGTGTCCTAGGAGTGGTTGTTGGGTTGAACTTGAAGGATGTGGATTCCACAGGCAAGAGTGTGGACCAGGTGATGTGATGTGAGTTAGAAGTTGGAAGATAAGGGGGAGGCCAGGTCAGGAGACCTCCCTCTGACCTCTTGCTCTGCCTTGTGATGCCCACCACGTAAAAGACATAAATTTAAGGATTGTCAGTTAAGTTGGTGAAACTCATCCTAGAAAAAGTTGCTACATACCTCATTGCTGAATATCTCTACAGTCACCTTCGAAGTACTCCCCTTGGGGAGCCATGCATCAGTGCCAGCACCTCGTCTACCCTTCAAAGAAATTTTGGAATTCTTTCCTTGGAATGGCCATCAGAGCAGTTGTCATATTATCCTCTATGTCCTGAATGTCCTTTCAATATTTTCTGTATCTTTGGGTAAAGAAAAACATCATCAGGGGCCAGGTCAGGTGAGTAGGGAGGATGCTGCAATACAGTTACATGTTTATTTGCTAAAAACTCCCTCACAGACAACTACACAATTAGGTTTGTGAACTGACCACCTTGCCACCATGCACAATGGCCATTCCAGAAACAGTGACAAAGCTGCTTTGAAGGGTAGGCTAGTTGCTGGTGTTGGTGCATAGCTTCCCAAGGGGAGGACTGTGAAGGTGCCCATGGTGATGCTCAACAATGAAGCATATAGCACATAGAACAATTAAGTTTACAGACTTAATTGTCAGCCTTCATGTGTGAGTGAGAGACAGGCAAAATGAAAGGTCACATGACAAGTTAAATTTATCTCTTGGGGATCAGCTAAGTTAACACAATTACAAAAAGAGAATCCCTCAAAAGAGGGTTAAATTGCTTAACAGAAGAGACGTAAGAGCTTCAGAGGCAAATATTTAGAAAAACCAAAGCAACAGGAGACTATCTTAACATTTTAATCTCACAGCTAGTGCACCCTCCTTTGCGCTGACTTGAAGCTTGCCAAAACAATTCTCGGGTGAGAGGTTGGCCTTTTCTAATGACCCTTATACACTGATACGACTTCAGCTGATTGACTGGTTATACTACATTAGGTTGTATTATGGAAATTTTTTTTTTTTAGGTCAAGTTAAATTATATCCATAGTTACAGGGGTTAGGATTCCAATGCATATTTTACGAGGCACACAGGTCAGTCCATAAAAGAACAGGGTTGCTGGGTTGTGTGGTACATACATGCATAACTTTATGAGAACCCGGAAGTGTTCTGAAGTGGCTGTACCGTTCTGCATTTCCATGGATTCCCGTGGAGCTTGCATTCCCATGGTGCTGCAGTTGCTCCTTGTCTTTGCCAGCATTGAATATTGTCAGTATTTTTATTTTAGCCATTTTAGTAGGTATACAGTAGTAGTTTGTTATTTTATTTTTTATTTCCCCAATGGCTAAAGATGTTTAGCATCTTTTCATGTGTGTGTTTGCCATGTGTGTATCTTCACATACAGATAGTAAGAGAAAGTTTGTTAAAACTTTGGTCTGTGTTTAAATTGGGTTGATTGTTTTCTTATTATCAAATTGAGAGTTTTTTTAAAAAAAAATTCTAGATACAAGTCTTTTATCAAGTTGTTGGAGCTGATATCCAGAGGAAAGTTCCAGACCGGTGACATGAAATATGGCCAAATTGGTGTGTAAACTGAAGTTGAAGACATAGGCCTCGGTATAATTGTCTAAGAGAGAAAACAGAGTTGGGAGAAAAAGATGACTTAAGACTGAGCCTTTAGGAATCATAAAATTCTCTAACCGCGCGAAATGGGGATGAATTAAAAAATGAAATTTTAAAAACAGCTTACAAAATTGTAGGAGGAAATCCAGGAAAATAAGAGGCAAAAGAAGATGAAGGAAAAGAGTATTTCAACAACAAGGGAATGGTCAGCAGTGTGGGTAAGAGGAAGTAAGATGAGGACTGAAAAATAAACTTACCAAATATAGCAATATGGAAGCCACTGATGATCTTAGCAAGGGCTATTTATGTGAAGTGATGGAGCAAGGCTGGTATTTAGACCATACCTCTTGATACAGCCATGATGTCTATTAAAATATTAAAATACTTTTATACTGTCTGATAAACAGCTATAACTTCAAACCTCCTGAATGCCCCACTTCCTCACCCCGTTTTCTCCTGCCTTGGCTCACCCGGGACCTCCCCCTGGGTCAGTAGTGAAAGTCAACTTCCCAACCAGCAGGGGTCTCTAGGACTCTGCCAGAACCCTACTGAATGGTTTCTGGGCCCTACTGGAAATTAAACACCTTCAACATCACTGCTGGGTAGAAGTCATTTTGAAGTGGATTGAGAAATAATGGGAAGTGAGGAAAGTTAGATAATGATGAACAGCTCTTTATAGAACTTCAGTACTAAAGGCAAGGAGAGAGTGTACAAGCTAGAGGAAGATAACAGGCTAGGAGGGGTAATACTTTTTGCTGTTCTTTTTTAGATGAGAGAGACTTGAACATGTTCAAATACTGAAGGATCTTGACCAAGAGAGTTTGCTTTGGCCAGAGAGACCCAAGTAATTAAGTCAGTGTGGTCATTATGTTCTTGAAGTTTTTCAATGTAAGTGACAAAGTAGAGTCCAGTTTGTACAACCATCTGAAGAGTTCAGTTGATGTGACTTGTCTCCAAGGGACAGATCAACTGTTGGCCACACCAAGCTTCTGAGCCTGTTGGTTTCAGGGCCAGATCCTGGACATTGGTGGATGGACTGCTCCCAGCTTCACCTTGGGAGACTCTTTGGCCTCCAGTTAACCCTTCCTGGTATCACCCCAACCTCCTTGCTAGAGGGATGCATCTGTTGAATCTTCTAAGCATTCATGCTCAGATCTAGGCCAATGTATAGGGCAAGCCAAAGTTGCTTCCTGCTGATCCTGGAGACGGCTGAGTGTGTAAGTCACCGAGCGTTGATACAAGTGAACTCTGACCTCAAGGAGCTCATTTCACAGAGAGCAGGACAAGACAGTGCTAACCAACTTCAAAGCCCAGAGTAGGGAGAACCAAGTTCTGCCCAATTACAGTTACTGTCTCTGGTAAATGAAGTCACCTTCCCCGGCCTGCCCATCACCACCCTGCTTGCTCCTCCTGCACCCTCGCTCACTTCTGGCCTACAGGAGTTGCACCTGGGGATGGCCCCCCTGGACATCTTCTGTCCCGTATGTCTTTCCATCTGTACAGCCACCCTGAGCTGGGATTGTCTCAAGCACATGCTGCCTCTGAGGCTTAGAATCTAACCACCCTTTTCTTCCTTACCACTTTAAGCCCTGAAATACAACAGATCTACGTTTGCCCACCCTCCCAAAGGTAGTTTCTCTCTTCCTTATGAGGTTCTGCACCCATTTTAATTAACCAAAGTGTTATTTACCCTTCCATGATAGACTTCCCAAGTCCTCCCATGTGTTTTCTTACTACTACCTTATTCACTAGAAAGAGAGGGCAACACAAGCTTAATTCCCGATGGGGCCGTTTTGATAGGCCAAGTGGCCTATTCTGGCTAGTCGTTTCTCTGATCTTCCATCTAGCCCTCCACTCATACTGACTCATGAATTCTCAAGGTTTTCTTCCTTTTCTGGCTAGAACTACTCTTGCTTTCCCCAGCAGGCAAGTGAAGGGGTTGTACTGAATTGTCCAGAAGGTTCCTTCCAGCTCTGCTGATTTACAGGCCTTTGTCCTCTGTGGCTGGTCTCAGCACTGCGCCAAGGACAGCCAGGCACTGCCTTCCACGTTGTGCACCTGAAACAGCCGCCTACACGTGATGCCATCAAGGGAGGCCACCTTGGTCTTGTGGTGTTTCAGTTGCAAGGTTACAAAGTAAGGATAATGGGGAAATAATGCCTCCTCATCATTTTTAACCTTCCTGAATAATGCTTTTGTGCATAAGCCAGAGATTTTTATTCTAAAATCAATTGTGCTTATTGTGCTCTTCAAAAAAATAAGTGAGAAGCTGGGAAGAAAGAAGAGGAATCCAGGGTTTATTAACACAAAGAGGCTGGAATGGGGTGTGGGAACCCAGTCCTGCCTGGTCTAGACTGCTATTGTCCTGGAGAATGGGGTTAGCAGCCGAAAACCCCAAGTGGTTGCTATGGAACAGCAGAGCTTCTCACGCTACAAAAATGTACCAGACGTATGTGGGCAACGCAGCTGTCTTCTATTACCCTCAGGCGCCCTGGGAACCTCCATCTCCATCTCAAAGAAAATGGGGCCCTCACTCCATGGAAGGGCTTTCAGTTCAGAAAGATCAGAGGTCAAATCCAAGTTCAGTAACTTATTAGTTGTGGTGGAGGGCTACCTTATGTCTCCACTGTAGAACAGAGGGGATAACACCTACCACTTGGAGTTTCAAGGGTTGCAGGATCAGTTGTAGACTTTAAGCCAATACAGTCAACGGATTGCATGGGGACCCGTGGCTGTGAGAACTCGTGCAGGCTCCCTCCTAAGGTGCAAGTGTGAACTTCTGGACTTCAGAGGCTAGTAAACCAAACAGAACCAAGTTCATCTCAGCCAGTACAAGAGGGGGTATAGTCTCACCTCTGAGCCCAGATGGTTCTGCAGCTGCTATGGAGTTTGTGGCAATGGGAGCTCCATCACTGATGTTCCCAAGGTGTCCACGCTCAGTTCTCAAGTGAGCCCCCCCAACACACATCCACACAAACACACAGGCATGTGCCATACCACCTGCCCTCTCACCCTGTCTCACCCATTAGACAGCCTCACACTGCTTTTCCAAATCATTTGCTTTCTTAAAGGAAAAAGGAGGTGTGATTCTTATACCATTTGCAGACTTTGTATTGATACTCATTTTTATTGCTTGTGCCACTACATGTATATATATACACATATGTATGAGGACAGTGGTGGCTCACTGGTAGAACTCTCATCTCCATAGTGGAGACTAAGGTTCAATGCCCAGCCAATCATCTCATGTACAGCCATCACCCCACTCAGTGGAGGCTTGTGTGTTCTTATGATGCTGAATAGAATTTAGCAGAACTTCTAGACTGAGACAGACTAGGAAGAAAGCCCTGGTGATTTACTCTCTTAAATCAGCTGGTGAAAACTCTATCAATCACAACAGTTACAGCCACAACCAATTGTGGGGACAGTGCAGGATCAGGAGAGCATGTCGTTCTACTGTTCATGGGATAGACATGAGTTGGATCTGACTCTATGGCGGCTAACGACACTATGCATAATAGTCAACTAATGTCTGGCCCAGAGCAAGCCATCGCAGAGGCCAGTAGCTTTCCCTGGCTGAGCTCTTAGCTGTTTTTACTGACTCCTACTGATCTCGATATAGTTAGAGACTGTTACTTGCCACCCTGGGCTTTGGCAATGGCAGAGATTTTACTGAAGAGGCCACATCCTCAGTTTTGTCCCAGTCATCTGCATTTACCTGTCTTCTGCTCTTCTCTATGGATCCCTCATTTGTGACCGAAGTCCAGATGCAAATAAGACAGAAAGGAGGCTTTAGGGATTGAATTGTGTTGACATCTTCACCCCCAGCTCCACAGAATGTGACCTTGTTTGGAAATAGGATCTTGCAGGTACAATTAGTTAAGCTAACATGAGGTCACAGAGTAGGTCCTAATCTCTTTGTGACTGGTGGCCTTATAAGAAAAAGAAAAAAAAGAGAAAGAGACAGACAGAGGGAAGATGGCCACGTGAAGACAAAGGCAGAGATTGGAGTCAGGCTGCTACAAGTTAAGGAATGCCAAGCAACACTTGGGACCATCAGAAACTAGAAAAAGCAAAGAGGGATGCTTCTCTATAGCCACTGAGGAGAGCAAGCCCCTGTCAGTATCCTGATTTCAGACCTCTGGCCTCCAGAATTGTGAAAGAATGAAATTCTGTGGTTTTGAGCTACCTTCTTGGTGGCGCATCGTTACTGCAGCCCTAAGAAGCTAAGGCAGTGCAGTAAGGGGGATGGGATGCTTTTCTTGCTCACTACAGACTGACTGCTCATGAGGTTTTGATCTACTGGATTCAAGGTCATTTTTCATTCCCTGCCTGGAAAGGGCACTGTGGGTAAGGGCAAATTTATGGGGGAGCAGATGCCTGGTTGAGGGGGGCAATGTGAGGATCTGCAAGGTGACCTCAAGGACCTGAGTGAGTGCTGAAGGTTCCCTGGGGCTTCCAGTTGTCTTGATAGGAGGCCCTTCTCAGAGTTTGTGAACCCAGGAGCATGAGAGTACATGGGCCCCTTCCCAGCCCCGTGTGTCTCCTGTGCGTCTCCTGTGCCAATAGCTCCCTCTGGAGCTGTGCAGTATAGCAGCCCTGACACTTTGTCACTGCTCAAGTCTGCCTGAAGCGGTATCACTCCATGGGTCTACTTTCCCTGCATGCCTGTGGATCCAATTTGTGCCTGGGATGGCCTTTCATGCCCTATGTCAAAACTTGTTGTTATTAAGTGCCATCTCGTCAGTTCCCGTTCATAGCAACCCTCTGTACAACAGAAGGAGACACCGCCTGACCCTGCACCATCCTTGCAATCATTGTTATGCTTGAGCCCATCTCATTGAGGGTCCTCCTCTTTTTTGGCGACAGTCTACTTTACCAAACACGATGTCCTTCTCCAGAATAAGCTACCAAAACTTATTCTCTAGTATTTGTACTACTGTAGAACTCCTAACTCATTCATGAAGACATCAGCCATGTCTGAAAAGACATTTGTGATGCAACCTACTGGATAAATGAGTGTCCTACTGGTTTGGGCCAACAGTGCTGTGTAACTACCCAACATACCTCTCTGAATTTTAAATTCTATCTGTTAGAGTTGGCCTTCCATCCTAAGTATTAAACATGTCAGATGCTCACTCTCTAGGCTTCCTTCTTTCTAGACTGTGAACAATAGAAACTAATCATTGCCAATGAGACTTAAGGGTAAATGCACAGGGACCTCTCTGAGTATTTCCTCCCTAATAAAAATTGGTACATGAGAAAAAAATGCCCTTTTTTGTATTATGATTATGATTGTGTGAGAATATGATGCCTGGAGCCATAGCAGTCACCTTGGGACCACAGGGAGCCTAAGAATAAACAATAATAAAGCAACAGGATAGAAAGATCCCATTCCTTCAAAACATTGTTGAATCCCTGGATTGACCCTTGAACTTTCCTGCTTCTGTAATTTCTTCTTTGATAAAGTAATTAACTGTTCTTCTTGGTTAATCTTTACTGGGTATGTTCTATGGAGCCAAAGTATCACAACTGATATGGTCATCCTCTTATGTAACACCATAAATGTGGGCAGTTATATGGTGGTGGGAAAGGAGTCCTGGATTATGAGGTGGTCTTCTGCTTGTCTAGGACCTTCTTGTGGTTGAGTCAGGAATTGGTAGGTGACAGCAGAGAGGGTCAGAGTAGATCTCTGTCCTTGATGGAAACTGAAAAGTGTTCAGTGAACTGGGTACAAGGATGTGACTATATATATCATTACCCTCTTGGAGTTGTCCAGGGAGCCACTACTCTTACCTTATACCCACCTAGAAGATGGCATTAGAGTCCAAGGTCACCTTTAAAAGTTCTTCACAAGAGGAGGGAAGGTCTGACTAAGCTATGTGGCTGGATTCCTCTTGGCTTAGAGACTAGCCAGGATGAGCGTGCAGTTGGCAGGATTCAGAACCCACACAGGACACACTGGAAGTCTGAAAAGGTGAGCTCAGTTGGGGCGTGGTCTGAGACTATTGGCTAAATTTTGATCGTTGCTTTTTGAATATTTTATGCTATCTCTGTCTTCTATCAACCTGGCTATGAAAAAAAGTTGTCTATATCATACTTAGTCTGCTCAGGCTCAAATTTCCCTTAGAGCAGGGGACCTCGCTGCAAAGGCAGGACCCTTATGATCCCATCTGCCAAGGAGAGACTACCTTTCAGATTTGTAAATCTTTAGGACTGAAGGATGCTAAGGCTCTGATACGGGTGGGAGATTTTGATACGGGTGGGAGATTTTCTAAGTCTCTCATTGTTTAGGAAAAAAGCCTGGCTTAGAGTCAACCATCCTTGACTCCCAGGTTAGTGTACCTGCTATGACACTAAGGAATACACTAAACCTTTTCTGTGGTATTGAAACAACGGAAATAAAGAGGTAGGCAAATGTGTTCATGAAGTTAGGGCTGAAGGCAGACAGATGCATTCAGGGATCTTACCCTGCAGACTTTTTATTACATTCTGCTTCTTGGGCCTAAAGCACTAGGAGAAAGATGGTTATCAGAGCCTGGAGGTCTCAGACACAGGCAAGAGAGTCCCTTGGGATTCAGTGGAACATCTCTTGTAGGATTAATTTTTACAAGAAGCCAACCCAATCAGGCATGGTTTGGATGAATAATTTACCTCTGATATTTTCTGAACATCAGCCATCCCTCAGGGGTGTGTCGTCAGGAGCAGTGCTGGCCTTGTCATTAATTCTGGGGAGAATTTTCATTTTCAGGAGCTCAAGACAGGTACCTTATGGGATCTTTTCCTCTATCGAAGTGGTTCACAGGCTAAAATAATTCAAGGACCATTGTCATTCTTTGTGCTTTGTAGGTCACTCAAATGAAAATAGAAGGACCAATGAAGCAATCCGTATTTGCTGGGGAATGAGCAGACTCCACAGTATGGACCCCACTGTTAAAAAAGTCCTCGGGGAATAAGCTGAACTCTGAGAGACTAGAATAGTTTTTACTTCAGTGTGGCTTGCATACAAATGGCTCCCATCCGCCTTTTTGGCGTGGGTATACACCTCCTCTCAGCTGTGTGTCTTCTGAAGGTGAAGCACCATGCACCCACTCCCACCTGTACCTGTACAGACACCCAGACTCACACAGTGGGCACAGTGGGAAGTACCTGAGTCTTTGGGTTGTTGTTAGCTACCCATGACTCATTGTGACCCTGTGCACAGTGGGACAAAATGCTGCCTTGTGGTTGGCTATGGATTAGACTGTTGTCACTCATAGGCCTTTCATTGCCTGATTTTTGAAAGTAGGTTGCCAGGTCTCTCTTGCTGGTTTATCTTACTCTGGAAGTTCCACTGAAATCTGTTCAGCATCACAGCAACATGCAAGCCTCCACTGACAAGCAGATGATAGCTGTGGCACAGATGTTAGGGCTCAGCAAACGCAGGCTCCGATTACAGCCTGCCAGCTTATTGACTTGAGATGATCTCTTCACTCACTTTGGGTCTCAATTTTCTCACCTAAAAGATGGGGATAACTATTTCAGTTCCTCAGGGTTTTTGTTAAAGATTAGACAAGATCACTTATGTAATACAGTAGTGCCTCAATGACTGCTCTGGTTGCATAGTGGTTAAGTACTCTGGCTGCTAACCAAAAGGTTGGCAGTTAAAATCCACCAGCTGCTCCCTGTACAGTCCATGAGGCAGTTCTACTCTGTTCTGAAGGGTCGCTATGAAGCAGAATCAACTCAACTGCAGTCAGTTTAGAAACTTGGTGACATAGTAGCTAAGTGCTATGGCTGCTAAACAAAAAGTTGGCAGTTAAAATCTGCTGGGCACTCCTTGGAAACTCTATGGGCAGTTCTACTCTGTCCTATAGGGTTGCTGTCAGTCACAACTGACTCAGTGGCAGTGGGTTTGGTCTTTTTGGTTTCAATGAATGCCAGCTTCCTTTCCTTTTTTCTTTATCCTCACACTCTACCAATGGGGGTGGGGGTCAGAATTTGGCTTAGCTTCATGGCAGGTCTTAACAATTAAATGGAAAAGACTGAGTGCAGAGACCTAGAGAAGGTGCAAGGAGTGTGGAGTTTTCCCCAGTTCTTCCCATCACGTCTGGAGACACATCTGCTTCTCAGCAAACAGCAATCCCATCACTCTTTTCCCCAAAGGGAACCTGACTTCTGAGACCTTTTAGGTATTGGGTATCAGGGTAATAACAGTAATAGCTTTTGTTTATGGCATTTTTACTATGTGCCAAGCACCACATTAAGTGCCTTGCATGCATTCATATCACTAGCCTATCTATGATGCAGTAATGAGCAGCCTCAGCATAGGGAAGCCAGGCCTGGAGAAGCTAAGTTTCTCACCCACAATTACGTGGCCTAGAAAACTGGAGTCAGGATGGAGCTCCAAAAGAAAATGCTCACTCTTAATCATGTGTCCCAGTAAAACGCATGGTAGGCATACTCCTTCCCATTGATGCAGTGATGCATGCCTATTACCGTTACTGTCAATACTCCACTGGCATTGATATCATTTTCAAATTGCAGACTCTAGCACAACCCAAGCTGATACTGCATTCTGCTACTAACTTGGTTGGCAGTTTGAATCCACCCAATGGCACCGTGAAGGAAAGGCCTAGTGAGCTGCTTCTATAAAGAGTTCAGCCTAGAAAATTCTATAGGGCAATTCTACTCTGTGACACATGGGATCACCATGAGTCAGAATCGACTTGAAGGCAAATTTTTTTTTGTAAAGGGGTTGTCCCCATCTGCTTGTTAAAACATGTGTTTTTAAGTTTTAGATCCAAACTTTTTTAAAAAACAAACATTTGCTGTTGAGTGCATTCTGACCCTTGTGTATCAGAGTAGAGCTGTGCTCCATAGGGTTTTCCATGGTTGGGTTGGGAAAGTAGATCACCAGGCCTTTCTTCCAGGCGCTTCTGGGTGGACTTACACCACCAACTTTTTCGTTAGCAGCCAAGTGCTCAACCAGTTGCACTGTTCGGTGACTCCAATAGTAGATAAAAAAACCAACCAACCACATCTGTTGCCAACAAGTCAGTCCTGACTCATAGCAACCCTATAGGACAAAGTAGAACTGCCCAGTAGGTTTCTAAGGAGCGGCCGGTGGATTTCAACTGCCTGCCTTTTGGTTAGCAGCTGAGCTGTTACCCACTATGCCACCAGGGCTCCAGAGGAAGATTCGTGGTACTTAAAAATGTAGTTCAACTTCACCTGGAAGCTTGTTAGAAATGCAAAATTGTGGGGCCCACTGCAGATCTGCTGAGTCAGATTTGGGGAGCAGGGCCAGGAATCTGTATTGTAACAAATCTCCAGGTGATGTTAAAGTATGAGAAGCCTTGGTGAAGGTGTTGCCTTGACACAGCTGGGTGCCCTGCCTTGTAGGAAAACAGAGAATTCAAAGTCATCTGAACCTGATTGGTTTAATCAGCCAGTGGGAGGTCACTGTGTTGTTCTGAACCAAAAACAAACAAAAAAACCCATTGGTGTCTGGCTTATTCCCAACTCACAGTGATCCTGGAGGAGAGAGCAGAACTGCCCCACAAGTATCCAAGTGATCTCTGGTGGATTCGAACTGCCCACCTTAATTCTCCTGCTGTCTGAGAACCAGAGGCCAACCTGTTCCTCAGCTGAGAGCTGACACACACAGAGTCATCAGCATCCCCTTTGACACGCTCTATGCCCCTTCCATCCTGTGACAACGGCAGCACACACGGCCACGCTCTGAAAGATTTAAATACTCAATTAATCAATGGAATATTCCATTAGAGGGATAATCAGTTGCCATGGTCCTGATCTATAGTTACATCTCATCTGGGCCTCACAAATAGATTCCTGATGAAGTTCTAATTGACTGGACCATCTTGAAAAGAGGCCAGTTGGAGTTTATTGAAATGCCCAGAGAGCAGTCCCTTGAGATCAGGGCCTTCTTTAAGGGAAGGCAAGGGTGGAAAGAGGCCGCAGGAGCATGATTTACGTACGACTGTCATGATATCTTCTCTCCAGCACAACGTTTATGGGTCCCAGGTGAGGGATGAATGCCTACAGCTGGAGTGTGGGGATGCGACAGCTGCTCTGAGTCTGTCCCTAGCTCTGGGCGTCAGGTGGCCAGAAGAGGATTTGCAGAGGAACACTTGGGCCAATCGTTGTCAAACTGGAGTGTGCTTAGGAATGACCTGAAGAGCTTCTTAGAAACGTAGAGTTCCAGGTCTCAATAGATATTCAGACTCTCTGGGTCAGGGGTTACTGTTAGTTGCCGGTAAGTCATTTCTGATTCACAGTGACCCCCTGTGTTACAGGGTAGAAATGTACTCCCTAGGGTTTTTTAATTTTATTTCATTGGTTATAATCTTAATGGAAGCAAGTATTTTCTTCTGTGGTACCACTGGGAGAATTGAACCAGCAGCCTTTAGGTTAGCAGTTGTATATAAGCCATTTGCACCCCCCGGGAACCTTTGGGTCTGGGGTAGAACCAAAGAATCTACATTTTACCTGATTTCCCCTCAATTCTGGTTCTGGTGGTTTCCAGATCTCACTGTGAGCAATACTGCCTTAGGTGGTGGCTCCTTAGAAGCGGATGGATCTCTAGGGCTTGACTTCCCAGGGGAGACTTGAATTTCTAGGCCTGGCTTCTGGGGACACGTGTGGATGTAGACTTGTCAACCACTTACAACCTCCTTGCTGCCTAGCACCCATTCCATTATTTTTTCCAACTTGTTCTGAGGGATTTGTCCTTTCAAATAATATACACTTACTCCTAACACATTTGCCTTCACATTCTGAGGAATCAAAGACATAGCATAACCAAGTATGCAATCCAAGCAGGATACCACCGCGTTTGCTCCGTTCACTCATTTGCAGTCTTAGCCATGAGACGTTTTCTAGTGTCATTGTGCGCCGAGCACTGAGGATGGTTAGTAAAAGAACGAAACATCCAGCAGGTAGCTAGTTCCCAATGGCAAAGAGCTTGTAATGTGCTCTTCTGCAGGAGACAGACAACAAAATTACGGGCTATGAAGAACCACGTGCAGGACCCCGCTACGGGACTACAGGTAGTTTAATAGGTTGTGTTGCCAGAAAACATATGATTCCTATCAGGGGTTTTAGAGAAGTTGAAAATAGCTCCCAGACCCCTATAGCTACCTTTGGGGACTCCTTCAGCCCGGTGAGTCTGGGCTGAAATTAAGGTCTGTCAGCTGAAGATGTGGCCGGGAGGATGCACAGACATAGCTTTTCTCAGCTCTTCCCAGGGGGACCTGAAGACCCTTGGTGGTCTTAGGCAGCCGGATTTAGATACAGGTGACCCAAAGCTTTGTGTTTATAAAAAGGAGCTTGGACTTGTCTGTGTTTTAGAAGGAATAACCACTGAAGAGTTTTAAGCAGGAGGGAGCCACAATCAGGTTTTAGATAGATGGGTTTTCTTTCTCCTCACATCTTCCTTTTCCTTCTGTTTTCACATTTACTTGCTTCCTCTCTCTTCCTGTCCCTTTCTCTGCCTCTCCTTCTCTCTAAACATACTGTGTATAAAAACACAAACCAAGCACCTTGCCAGTGAGTCAACTCCAACTCATAGTGACCTTATGGGACCTAGCAGAACGGTCCATACTGTTTCCGAGGAGTGGCTGGTGGATTTGAACTGCTGAACTTTTGGTTAACAGCTGTAGCACTTAGCTACCACAGCACCAGAGTGTCTGTCTTTGTCTGTGTGCAGCTTTAAATTGTGTTTAGGTATCAGTGTTCAATGTTCTTTCTGTGAAAATGCATTCTGTGTTTGGGGTGATGCAGGACATAGTTTAAAGCCTCAGAATGTCTTAATCTGGCCCCGGAGCTATTGAATGTTTTAATTCCTTGAGACGCAGCCCGGCCTCACAGCGCCACAGGATCTATGGGGCAGACAGAACCTTCAGTGCGGTTTAGCATGCTAGTTCCATTTCCTTTGTCATGATGCTCTGCCTTTGACAGAAACCACCAACTAGGTCAGAGAATTTTCCTAGCTGTGCCTGCACTTATTTACCATTTATTGAGAGGTTCCTACTGGGAGTGGGGGTGGAGAACATGACTGTCACAAAGATGTGGCCTCCACTATCAGGCCCACAGCTGTGGATTGTTGTTGTCAGCTGCTGTCAAGCTGGGCCCAACACACAGTGACCCTGTGCACAATGAATCCATAGGGTTTTCACTGGCTGATTTTGGAAGACGATCTCCAGGCCTTTTTTCCTAGGCTTTCTTAATCTGGAAGCTCTGCTGAAACGTGTCCGGCATCACGCTGGCTTCTACTGACAGGTGGTGGCTGTGAGGCTGAGAAATGAACCCAAGTTCCCCACATGGAAGGTGTGATTGCTGCTACTGAACTGCCAATGGCCACTTTGGATGCTTTTACAGTCCCTTAGTTTAGAGAGACAGTCTCAGCTTGGTGTCAGTTCACCTTTAACACCTCACAACACGTGTTAATCTCTCTTTTAAGTAAAGAAAGGATAGCAAGCCTCAGGCTCAGAGTCTAAGGCTAGCTGGACTTGAATAATATTGTTAATTTTAAAACATATCTACTTAGTAATTGGGAAACCTTAGTGGCATGGTGGTTAAGTGATACATCTGCTAACTAAAAGATCGGCAGTTCAAATTGTCTACAGCTGCTAACCAAAAGGTCAGCAGTTCAAACCTGCCAGGTGCTTCTTGGAAACTCTGTGGGGGCAGTTCTACTCTCTCTATAGGATCACTATGAGTCAGAATCAACTCGATGACAGTGGCTTTTTTGGTTTTACCTAATACTTGTGGTAAGAATTGCTAGTATTCCATTTAAAGAGATACATAAATTGTCCTTATTTAGCATATTTATAAGGCCATTTAAGGAAAAATGTTAGTATGCAATCTGAAGGTAGTATACACTTGGCAAAAATCGTGCAAAGATTCTGGGAAGCGCAGAGGTTGGAGGAAGAAGAGCCCCAGGACTAGGTAGAGCTGAGGAAGGGTCAAGAAGCCAGCTGAAATTTGAGTCCTTTATGTTACCTCCTGTCCCAGGGAGGCAGATGCTGATGGCAGGGATGATTCACCCAGTGTTAGGAAGAGTTGGGTAGCTGGCGTTAGGGTACACCAACTGCTGCCACAAACCAGCTCCAGATCTCAGTGGCTTCACACAGCAGGAATTTGTTCTCATTACATCTTGGGGACAGAGGGAGATGACTGTACTCCACCTAGTTATTCCAGAGCCCTGACTTCTTTCAACCTGGGCACTCTAGGACAACTCTGTTCAGTAGAGCTTTCTGGAGTGGAGAACATGTTCCTTACCTGTTCTGTGGCTATGGAGCTCTTGAAATGTGGCTGGTGCCACTCAAATGCTGCAGGTTTTTAGGTAATTAAAATTTAAATAACCAAATGTGGCTAGTGGCTACCATGTTGGGTGATACAGCCTAGAGTCTTACTTTTCACCTGCAGTCGTCCAGCAGTGGCGGGGGTGGGAAGAGAGAGAGAGAAGATTGAACAAGACGTTTTGTGGGATGGGTCTGAGGGTGAAGTATAGCAGTTCCTCACTCTTTTCTGTTGGTGGGAGCGTGGTCATTTGGCTGCAAGTGCTATGGCTGATAAACAAAAGGTCAGTAGTTCAAATCCACCAGGTGCTGCTTGGAAATTCTATGGAGTAATTCTACTCTGTTCTATAGGGTCTCTAGGAGTTGGAATCGACTTAGCAGTAATGTTTCCTTTTGTTGTTGTTGTTGTTTTGGTTTTGATTTCCCACATGAATCCCAACTTTGTGCCAGGAGGAGGAGGAATGGGTTTGCTGAGAATCTAGCCAGTCTTTGCTACTAGAAATTGACAGTAGAGAATGAAGGTGCCTGATAAACAGCAGATGGGAGAGACCCTGGACAATGACTTAGGGGCAAGTGGCATCAAAGAGGTTGGGCTGCTGGTAGCAGAGTTCTGATTTTGTGGCTGAGGTTTGGAAATAGAATTCTAGTCCTAAACCATGGTTGAAGTACAGAATTGAGAATATAATTATGTTCAAGACCTAGGAGAAAGGTAGACCCTTATTTCAGGATAAAAGAAAAAGCAAACTAGACTAGGAATAGAGTGGATCCTTTGCTGACCCGTCACCTAGTCACTGTGCGTAGGAGTGTCATCATGGAGTTCTCTGTATACCCCTTCCCTTTGAAGGGGAACGGAGCTCAGATGGATGTCCCAGCAGTGAGAAGAGGCATGGTGGGCAGCAGTTCAAGGAATAGGCTGGTTATGTCACAGTGTGCCAAGAAAAGAAGAAGCTACAACAGGCTATGGGATAGTCCTTACTTCTTTTAGGCAATCACTGACTCAACAAGTATGTGGAGGATCTTCTACCATAGCGCAGTCATTCCAACAATGAGATGCTTCAGTGCCTGGAAAACCAAGTTGTTACCTGTCAGCTCTTTTTCAACCAAGAATTGTACAAAACAGACATCATTACCTCAACTGCAAACCTCAGGCCACCCCACGAGGCCCATCTTGACCCTTAGAGTGCGAGTCAGGGATGAGATGAGAACTAGAATAAGGCAGGACTCAGGGATTTTCAACATTGATGTGGCTGAGCCGAATCAGTTGCATTGCAAAGACGGCCATGCAACAATGTCCTGCTTTTGCCAGGCACCATGCAAAGTGTGGGCAGCTTTGTGGAGGAGGTGATACCTGAGCTGGGCTTTGAAGGAGAGGTAGAGATGGAAGGGAGGGACAATCCAGGCAGAGGATGTGGAATGAGCAAACTCCCAAGGAGAAGAAGCATGGGTGTGTGTGTGGGGAGGAACCAAGAGGAGTTGACAAGTTGGCCAGAAGGTATGTGGGTGCCGTGAAAAGATGCAGCTGGGAAGATTTGTTGGGGCCAGGTTAGCAAAGGTCTTGAATGCCAGGCTTTATTCTGTGGGCAATGGAAGGCCACTGAAGCAAAGCACTGGGGCAACCAACCTCTAAGAGGTGTGCAGGGCCGGGTCAGTGCGATGAGAGGAATTGTGTGCAACCCAGTGGGAGGCCATTGCAGTGGTCTGGAGAGAGGCATTGCCAGCTTGGACGTGCGGTGGCAGAGGTGATGGAAGGTGTGTTTGTTTGTGTAGGCATGTGTGCAGTTGTGCCAGGGAGGCAGAAGAGGGGTTAGTCATAACAGACCCCTAACACAGGATTGGGTTGAATAGCTCAACAAACAAGTAGTCTGTGTCCATGCTGGGCTTGCTCAGACTTGTCTGGCTCTTGGTTATGGGGACAGGTAAAGAGAGTAGGGGCTTAGCACCCATCTCCATCCTCTTCTGTAAGAAAAAGTCACAGAAGATGCTGGGATGTCTTTCTGAGGGGAAGAGGCAGACATTACTCATTTCTTCTGAAACAAAACCCACTGCCGTCAAGTCGATTCCAACCCACAGTGACCCTGCAGGGCAGAGTAGGACGGCCCCACAGGATCTCTAAGCCTGTAAGTCCTTATAGCAGTGGACTGTCACATCTTTCTCCCATGGCGTGGCTGGTGGCTTCAAATTATTGACCTTCCAGTTAGCAGACAAGTGTCTTAACCACTGTGCCACCCGCGCTCCTTCTTGTAAAACAGTGACATAAATTTGAGGCTACTGGCTGGTGTAGAAGGCCCAGGAATCTGTACCTTGGAGGCTGGGGTCAAACTACAGAAAATAGCTTTGAGGGCAATCGGTGTAAAATTGCTGAATGATCTCTCACAGCTGGCAACAGAAACTGCTGGCCAGTAGAAGCTGCTCGTTGGCACCCTACCAGCTGTGCCTGAATTGTGCCTCTGTGTGGGGAGCAGGGAAAGGGCATGGGGGAGGGAGGTGATTGTCAGCTTGGTTCTTGAAGGGGGCCGCCCCAGGCCTAAGGGGATGAGAAGGCAGGGGAAGGAGAGGCTGGGTAGCGGTGAACCAGCAGCAGCAGAGGCAGTGGCACAGTGGCGCAGGTTAAATCCGCTTGGCTGCCTTAATACCTAAATGGAAGCATCAACATTACACAACTGGGTGTTTTGAATCACATCGCAGGGCAGCCTGTGCAGGCGGTTGGAAATCTAGTGGTTAAATCTGAGTCTGTGACATCACCTGATTTTTTTTTGTTTTTTTTACCAAGCCCAGCTGGGGGCTTCGGGAGGGAGACTGCTTTTGCCACCAAAGACTTGCAGTGTAGAAATCCAAGTGCAGCTTCAGCCAAGGATAATAGGCATTCCATATAGGACTAAGAAGGCAACAATTTCCTCATTGTGTGGGTTTCCGTAATGGCTGGGAGAAGTCTGTGTTCCCACCTCAGAAAAATGCCCAATTAGAGAGATTTCAAAAGGGGGAAAGTCTTCAAGGTGCTTGGTCTGTGGTTTTTTGTTTTGGTTTGTTTTTTTTCACTGTGGTTTTAATCCCAAATGGAATTGGCAAGAAAAGACAGCATGGTATCTAGGCAAAGTTTATCTCTGCTCATTACATGTGGCACAAAGCTCGCAGAAACTCCAGCTCACCCACCCCTTCTCCAGTGTGCGTGGGTTACGAATGCAGAGGCTGGGTGTGTGCCACCCAGGACTTGCCCCTACTTTTGTAGAGAAATCCAGGTCTGATGATTAACAACGAAAATGGTTTTACCTCCAGCTTCTGTACCACCCTCCCTGCCTCTAAGGCTACGAGATAAACCACAACCTCAGGGCAAGTTTTCACAGGTCTCCTTGGGGGGATGCCTTTGGTTGGGTCTTCTTCAGCTTTCTGCACCCATCTCTCACATTATGGACCAGTCAGTAATGGGTGACTCTCATCTACCGGTACCAGTTGCCATTGAGTGGACATCGGCTCATGGCAAGCCCATGTGTATCAGAGTAGAACTGGACTGCATAGGGTTAATTTTTGGCTGAGTTTTTGGAAGTAGGTCTCCTCCAGGCCTTTCTTCTGAGATGCCTCTGGGTGGATTTGAACCTCACCCTGCCAATGAGCAGTTGAGTGCATGAACTGTTTGTACTGCCCATGGACTCCCCTCAACATCTTCAAGAGTTTTATTTGAACTGCAGCTCTACTCTTTGGCTTTGAGAAATTTGCCTAGTTCTCTTAAAGTCTCAGTTTTTTCATCTGTAAAATGGGAGCCCTTAAAAAAAACCCAGCTCCCAGGGCTTCTGTGAAGGCCACATTAACCACTCATGGACAAACAACCACAGGAGCCAGGGTTTGGTGAGGCTGAGTGATCTCAGTGTAACTATGAAGACACAATGTGGGTCTGATGCTCAGTTGCAGTTCCTATGAGCTAGATGGACTGAGGCCAGTTATCTCAGCTGTGGGAATTTTATTCCTCTCAATAATGGGAATACCAGTAGTAACCAGGGCATAGAGTGGTGGGAGGATGAAATGAGACTCTACATATGCAAAGACAAGAGCTAACGCTTCCCGGGCGTTTAGCACAGGTAAGGTGCAGGTCTAAGCACTTTGCATATGTGGCCAGTTGGCCAGCCAGATGTCCACCATTCATTACTCATTTGTGACATGCTGGTACCGTGCCAGGCAATTGGGACAGAGTAGTGAGCACTGCAGATGTGGTTCCCGTCTTCCTGAGTTAACCACCCATGGGAGGACACAAGCGACTGGGCACACAGCACACGGAGGGCTTGCTTCAATGGAGGAAACATGGAGACAAGGGGAAATAGCGCAAGAGCAGTTAAGGGCCAAAGCCAAGTGCCACAGTTAAGGGAAGATGGAGCTTTTCTAGGGATGAAGCAGCTGCTATCATTCACCTTTAAGAAATGAGAAGGTTGATTTGCCTGGGGTGAGGTACAAAACTGCTCTCTGGGTTGGCTTTGAGCTCAGAGGCCAGAGCAGCTGAAATGCCAGAACCTGACCTCCTGGGAGCACGATGTTAGGCCTCAGTTTCCCTGGCCCGGCTCACAGCTCAGGGGTTCTGCGAGGAGACACGTATGCCCATGCTGTGCATCTCCCAGGGAAGAGCAGGTGGAAGAAGCCTCCCACCACAGTGATGGGTGCCCCTTTCGGCTGTGCTGCACAGTGGTGGATGCCCCTTTCGGCTGTGCTGCACAGTGGTGGGTGCCCCTTTCGGCTGTGCTGGGGCAGGCATGCAGTTTGTAGCAGGTATCTTGTCCTGTTCCTTTCTCTCCCAGACCTGCTTTCCCCAAGCAGCTTAGCATATGGATGGAATCTGCACGAGTTGGAGGCTGTAGGGAGGGGTGTCCAGCCCAAAGCATGCCACAGATGCCCATGGAGAGCTAGGGAGGATTAGAGTGAATCATTAATTGTCATTAATATGCTGGGGCTTGACAGCCCAGGGTTTATTTTTACACTGAAGCCCAGACGTGCTTTGCACATGTCCCTGGGTTCCAGGCTCTGGGAGAGAAGAGAAAGCTCTGGCTATTCTTGTCATTGGCGAACATTCCTTTAGCATGGCTCCCTGGCCTTGAGAACCATAGCTTCCAAGGGACCCCTAGTGTCTTCTCCCCTCTCCAGGGAGCCTGCCAAAGCCAGGTCAAGATCTCATGGCTTCTTGATATGCCACCCTGTGGGCTGAATCGAGCAGCACAGAGAAACAAATGCCATTACAGGCACGGGCCCCATTAGAAGGGTTAAACAGTTACTAAGAAGAGTGTTGTAACAGAAAGAAAATGCTTTCTAGTGGGACTTCTGTAGATGGTGACATCTGTATGGGGAAGCGAGAGTTCCATGGTAGAATTCTTGCCTTTTACATGAGAGACCCAGGTTTGATTCCCAGCCCAGATATCTTACATGCAGCCAGCATCAGTCTGCAGTGCAGGTTTTTGCGTTGCTATGACGCTGAATAGGTTTCAGGAGAGCTCCTAGACTAAAACAGTCTGGGAAGGAAGGCTTCAGAATATCAGCCAATGAGAATCCTGTGTATCTTAATGGTCCAACCTGTGAGAGATCATGAGGATGGAACAGGAAAGAACAGCATTTCATTTTATTGTGCGGAAGATCATCAAGAGTCAGGGGTGCAAGTGATTAACCCTCTTGGTTGCTAACTGAAAGGCTGGTGATTCAAATCCACCCAGGAGTGCTTCAGAAAAAAGGCCTGGCAATTCACTTCCAAAAAATCAGCCCCCGAAAGTCCTCTGAAGCTGTTCTATTCTGATACACATGGGTTGTCATGGGTTGGGATCAACTTGATGATAACCAGCTTATTTTTTGGGTGATTGCTTTGGACCCACCCTGATAATCCAGGATAATCTCCCTATTTTAAAATCAATTAATTAGCAACCTTAATTCCATTTGTAATTTAAATTGCCTTTTGCCATGTAACCTAACACATGCACAAGTTCCCAGGGATTAGGCCACAAGTATCTCTGGGGGACCACTATGCCACCTACCACAGTGGTGGACTGAGTCATCGTCTGGCAGCGTTGCTGTCTCTTCTTCCACGCATCACTGTCTGTGGATGCCGCATTCCTGTCAGTATTGGGAGAGAGGCTGGAAGACCACCCTCCTCTCCTAGAGATGGGGTCCTGTGCTGAGACGGGGTGGCAGCTGATGCTCTCTCTGAGTTCCCTCCAGCTCTAAAGGCAGTGATTTGATAATCCTGATGGAAGCAATGTTCATCTCAGCTGATGTTATCTGCCTCACAGACTCAGTGCCCACAGAAAAAGTTCACTGTTGGCGTCCAACCTAATGGCTCTGTTGACCCTTCTCCTACCTCTAGCCTGAATCCCTAGATTTTACTTTACTTAAAGGTGATTACTTGGAACAAACATCACTTTCTTTTCTTACATCCTTATGAATTATTCTTCTGGCTTCTGGAAGGTTCATCATATCTCATTAGAAGATAGCCTTGATGAGCCCAGGAGTTCCTCACATCTTGAAGTCTCCTGGACATGTTTGCAGTAGAAAAAGTTTGGAGATTTTGTGAAGGTCACTTGCCTTTTGGGCCTCAGTTTTCTTAACCTTAAGCAGAGAGCAAGATAAGATAAGGATGACAAAGAGTTCTGCTGGTTCCAAACAATTCATCACAGCTGTCTGGCGCCAGCAGGAGAGAGAATGCCACGACTAATTAGAAATCCTAGTAGCCTAGTGGTTAAGAGCTATAGCTGGGTAACCAAAAAGCTGGCAGTTCAAATGCATCAAGTGCTCCTTGGAAACTCTATGGGGCAGTTTCACTCTGTCCTATAGGGTCGCTATGAGTCAGAATCAAATCGACAGCAGCAGTTCTTGGGCTTTTGGCAAAGGAATAGTGGGAGAAAGAATGGCCCTCATGGCTCTGAGATCAGCCATCTCAGAATCAGATGAGTTGTTGAGGTATCTTCCAAATCCATATTTATAAGACACTTCTTTATCTGAAGTTCATACAGGTTTAAGACTCAAACATCCCCCAATATTTTCCCTGGAAGCCTGTATCTGTCTTCTGCGTTGGGCCACCCACATTCTTGCAGTCTATGACTGCTACCATCATTTCATTGGCTCCTGGCCTTGCTGGCTCCGTCTCTCAGTCCCAGGGATGCCCATCCAGAGCTTTCCTCTCCCTGCTAATTACAGTATCTCTTCTGAGCCTCATTGCTTAACAACTCGTCTCACTCTTCATTCCACAACCCCCAGACTCCCACTGGGATCCAACTTTGATTTCATTAAAACTTGCTCTGTTGCCAATGGCCATCAGCTGAAAATCAGCTTGGGGACTGGAAAATTGCTCCAGCCCCTTCGAAGTTCATCCTCACTGCAATCTAAACAGGGGAGTGTGGGAGTTGGATGCGTTTGTTTTCTTTTCCCCCCAAAGAAAAGAAAACGGTGTGTGTATATGTTTTTCCCAAAGAAGGCATTTCAAATGCTCATTAGGCAAAAATATCTATTTTGCATACACCATAATTGTACTACCTAAGATGAAATATGTTATTTTTCTTAAGTGAAGCTACAGGCAGTTTATTAGCTGAGCTAATTAACCCACAATCAGGAACTGGCTCACCTCTAATCACAACCTGCTTGCATTCTTCACAGGCAGTGTGGTGGTGCTACAGCACTTATATTTATAAATATGTGCAATGCAATATGAACTATATTTATGGGGACAGCATCCATTTTTTTTCACCACAAAATCTGACCTACCTAAAACAGGTCGCGACAGAGCTGGACTGCAGGGCTGAACTGGAGGTACAGGCCTCTCACCTCTTCAGCGAGGGTCTTTCTCTCAATTTTTTTTCTTTCTTCTTTTTTTCTAACCTCTCAGCCTGTTAGCTGCCTTGAGCTCCTAATGAATATTCCTGGGTGAAGGGCTTTCTTGTGCCTTGCGTGTTGCAAGCTGGCTGTCTCCTCGTGGGTGGGTGTCTGTCTCTTCTATGCCTCCTCGGGTCTTCACTGTAGAGAAAGTAGAGATATCTCTGGTGCAGAGAGGGGTATCCTGACTGAGGAAGGTTGTTTGAAGAAGGCAGGCAAGTCTGCTGGAGCTTTATCAAGGGTCAGGTCTGAAGGAATTCCTCCTAGCATCCAGGAAATATAACCAGACCACACAAGTTGTCGCATTGGTGGTAGATGGCATATGTCAGGTTATAGAATAATAGCGTATCTGTCCAAGACCCCAGAATGCCCATGTCTGGACCTGACAGTGATCTTTCTGCAGAGTTCTAAGACACATGCAAGGAACAAGGGCCCAGTGGAAATAAAGATCCAGTTGATCAAGGACCAGGCTGTTGTTGAACTCTGTGATAAAGAAAGCCCAAATTCTGTGGCTTGCTGAATGGAGGAAGGCCCTGAAGAGAGCAACAGCCGGATCCAGGAGAGCCCCCTGCAGACTGGGGAGAGGACAGAGCTGACTGCCGATGTATCACGTTTAAACACGTGGCTACCCAGTGCACTGGTGCCTGTGGTTCAGTTAATGCTCTATGTCTTGACCTATGAGATGCTTGTGTCTTCCTGGGGTGGCCATGGGCAGTTATGAGGCAAGTGGGAGGAAAATGCCTAAATCGTTTAATCTCTCAGTAAGTTATTGTATGAGGAAAGGGAAGGGCGGAGAGAAGGAGTAAGGAAAAGAGAGAGAGAGGAGAGGAGGGGAGGAGGGGGGAGGGCAGGCTGGCAGGCGAGAAAGTGCCATTTGCAATTTATGAAGTGTCAGGCAATATGGAAAACATTTTTAACTCACTGTTACACTTAATTCTCGATAATCCTTCCAGGTAGAACTTATTACCTTCGTTTTATGGATGTACAAGTAATGTCTGCCTGTTTTCAAGGCTGGGACTGAATCTAAAAAATATCAGCATTTGAATCTGGACTGTTTGTCAGACAGTCACTTAGTGGAGACATAACTACTTATCAGATAAGATCACATGAGTTCTGAATCCACCTGTAATTCAGACTCTTGTTCTTCATGTCAATGGGGCAAAATTTATCGTCACTTCAGCCTGGGGAATATCAAGGGTCTCACAGAATCTCTTGTTATATCAAACTTAAGCCTTTATATGAGGTCCAAGTGACTTCCTCTGAATTAAAAAGGAGTGTTGGTTATGGGATCTGTTTCCTAACAGGTGAGTGATAGACATACTCTGTCAGTTTGCTGTAACTCCTGGCTAAGCCAATGGGTATCTTATTGGGATAGGGGATAGAGTATAGGGATTCCCTGGCTCGTGCTGGGAGGAGACTTCAGAAAAAAAAGAGTGGGAACCCTTGGCCAATTTGTGTCCATATGTTTCTGCCAGATTTTCCTTTTGCCGCTCATGGCTGGGATCAGTCGTTGGTGGGAGAGCTGACTCTGCATCTATTTCCTTTCCTTGGTAGGAAATGAGCCTGGTCTGTCAGTTTTCAAGGATAGGACTGAAAGCAGCTGGGATCCAAAGATAGTCGGGGGCAGTGCATAGGGCCAGATGACAAGTCTTGGAAAGCTACCCAAGGGAGAATGTCAAGTTAGGGCTGGTGAAGCATTTACAAAGTGCTGGTGCCTGAGATGAAGAGTGAAACCAAGGTGATAACTCATGTAGAACCTAGGAATAACTAGAGAAAAAAATAATAGGTTGGAATGGGTGATCTGGAGAACTTCCCAAAGCAGGATACAGTGTCTGCTGGTAGATTTATGTGTGCAGTTGTTCATGGGTACATTTGTCTTTTTTGTTTATTTTGATGAGAATCAAGGCACCACAAACTTACCTTGACTATACCTTCTCCAATAATCATTGTTTTCCAAACTTAATAGGTTGGATGGATACCTGAGGATGGAGAAGCAAATCAATAGATAGCCAAATTCTTCTTTGGGCCATGAGACCACCTTCCTCTCTGGGGAAATTTTTGAGTGGGCTATCATTTGGTCTTTGCAAAAGTGTCAGTTTAAGGACTAAGGTGCGCCTGACCCAAGCCAGGGTATTTTCAATCATCTCATACGCATATGACAGTTGGGACAACAAATGACGAAGACCAAAGAACTGACACATGTGAATTATGGTATTGGTGAAGAAAGTTGAACACACCATGGACTTCCAGCTGAGCAAACAAATCTGTTTTGGAAGAAGTGCAGCCAGAATACTCCTTAGAAACAAGGCTTGGTGAGACTTCATCTCACCAGGAGGGACCAGTCGCTGGAGAAGGATATCACGTTTGGTAAAGCAGAGGGTCATTGAAAAAGAGGAAGATCTTCAATGAAATACATTGACACAGTGGCTACAACAATGGGTTCAAACATAGCAATGATTGTGAGGATGATGCACAACAGGGAGTGTTCTGTTGTACATGGGCCGCTATGAGTTGGAACCAACTAGACGGCAGTTAACAACAACAGCGCCGTCATTTAACACCTTGTTTCTCAGTAGAATAGAATTTCAAGCAGGTGGTCTACCAGAAGTATCAGAAACAAGCTGCTCCATTTTAAGGAGTATTAATTGAAGTCTGTTAACATAGTGCTAGGTCTGCACTTAAAAATACAGGCTCCTTTCTCTGAACTTCACCTTCCCCAGGTGTGAATTGAAGCAGGTGAGCCAAACGCTGTGGCAAAGAACTGAACACCACAGCCTGTCTTAAAAGCAGCCTTGCCTAGAGAGGACCTGCAAGGTCGAGAATCCCGTTTTGCAAGACCGAGACATGTTGGTAAGCAGATGCATGTACCAACCTGCTGTACTAGACAAGGCTAGTTGTAGCCTCAGAATGACTTTCAGACCACTGGTTTTTAAGTTTAAAAAATAGTAGTGAAATCCTTCTCTTACCAACAAAAACAAAAAAATCTTTTTCACAATTCCATTATATGAGACAGACAGGAGAGAGATCACAACTTGTTGGGGTGATAAGCCAGGTACAGAAGTCAACTGTAGACAGTAGGATGGGATCAACCTTTCTTGTTATCACCCAAGGGCTTCAGGTGAGTGTACCAAAGGGAGAGGACTACCAGGGCTGGACCCCAATAACTCAAGAGTCCAGTGTTGGAAGGGGACATATGAAAGCGTTTCTCTAGGCCTGGCATGCAGCCCCAGCTTCCATCAAGTGTATCTCTCTGGCAACAAAGAGGCAAAATTATGATGCAGTGAAATCTCCTTCATGTCCTAATCTGCTGACCCCTTTGGCCTCCTGCAATAGTCTGGGAAACCTTCTGTCTGACAAATGGCTAATAAAGCCCATTTTGAGCCTAGCTGGCATCAGCCAGAGCTGACATTCTGTTTTGGCCTCTTTAATGCACTGGAATATCTGGATGAATCAAGATGCTTTTGGTTGCAAGCAACAGTAACCAAATTCAGGAGGGCCAAGATAAAATTTATTGACTTGTACAGCTGAGATGTTAGATACAGCTAGCTCTAGGGATTCAAATGATTCCCTCATCTCTTTCTCTCCACAGTTGATTTTCCATTTCTCATATTCTCTTTTAGGTAGGCCTCTTCTACTTGATGGTTTCTGGTAACAGTATGCTTAAAGACTGCTTTTGATAGCCCTTGGTAGCAAAATGTTTACATATTCCTTTGGGCTGGTGGTCCCAAGTTACTTTTTCTCAACAGGATTTAGTCTCAAGCCTGGCTATGAGCTTGTCCCATGCCTCGGGGAATGAGACACTTTGACTATCCAGGCCTAGGTCTCTTGACTACCTCTGAGGTCAGGGGGTGAAGCCAGCACCAACCCGACTACCTGGCCCTGAGCATGAGGGAGGAGATAGTTCTAGGAGGAGCACTGGGTGCTATTGCCAGAAGAACAAGGAATGGGGACTGGCCCAGCAGTGACAGCAGATATACCGTATGAAGCCTGGTCGTGATGTGGGTGTAAACAGGCATGGGAAGACACTCTGGGTTTAGGAATTTCACCCATGTGCACTCCTTTCTGTCACCCTCACCCACCCTTTTCGGTGTCTTCTCTAACTTCTGTGCCCACACTGGCTTTTCTCCTCGGCTCCTGCTCTTTCTCTCTAGGCTGGGGCTTGATCTGGCCTGTAACTGACTCTCCCTCCACAGAGAACTTCTGGAGTTTGATTTCTGGATCTGTATCTTGTCCTAGCCCGCTGCCACCTGATGTGGCGTGGATGATCAAACCCTGGTCCAACAGACAGTGTCCTAGTTTGGGACCATTCATCCTTTGGAGACTTTGATCTCACCTCCGTTGCCCTACCAATATTTAGAGTCTTAAACTTTTCTTCCCCCAATTCTAAGTTATTTTCTTCATTTGTCAGGTCCCTGTTGTGATGCACGGTGTTTTTGTTGTTGGCTGGTGTTGGTTTGTTATTTTCACTCTGCTCTGTACACTGACACTTCCCAGAGGTGTGGGCACATTCAGAAATAATGATTTTCCCATGGCCCGGAGGAGCCTGACCCCTCTGCAGGGGTTTGAGCAGCTGTGGCCCAGGGGAGGCACTAAGAGGGTCACTAGGGTGCCTGCATTGAAGGGGCTGGAACCAGCCCATGGGGGCATAGAAGTCATGAACTGGGAAGCAGGGGAGGGAAGGAGATGTAATAAATCTAGGTAGCTAGGTCTCAAGAATGCTGGTCCGTGATGGTGGCACCAGGTCCCACCCAGGTGAGCTGAAGCTCCCCTGAGAGGCAGCAGGCCTTGGGAAACCCACCTCCAGTGTCTTAGCTCACCACATGCCCCAGAACGGTTGATGGCTAACTTACTCTGGGGAGCCAGGAGAGGGGAGGGATGGGGCAGGAGTAGTGTCCCCAGATCACTAATGCCCACAGGTGAGGCCCCTCCTTTTCAAAGTCAAAGTGGAAGACAGAAGATGAGGTGGCTTCGTGTGTGTGGTGTGCTAAGTGTTCTTTCACATCCAGTTCTTGTTGTGAGCAGATTCCTGACCCTAAGGGGTTTTGTCCCCTTACAAGGCATTTCCGTGGCTGTGGTGCATGGCTTTTCTTCGTTGTGAACCATTTGTCATCTATTTCTAGGCAAAAAAGGCCTTGGGGGTCTTTGGAGATCACTTGCCTCGGTTATCTGGTGCTGCTGTAACAGAAATACCACAAGCGGGTGGCTGTAAGAAGCAGAACTTTATTTTCTCCAGGGAAGATTTGTTTGCGGGCTCTGCAGTAACGTCCTTGTCTCTTTGAGCTTCTGCTCCTGGGGTATCTTCACGTGGCTTGGTATCTCTCTTGCTAGTTTACTGGTTTAATCTCTTATATTTCAAAAGAGATTGACTCAAGATACACCCTGCACTAATCCTGTCTCATCAACATAACAAAGGCTACCCATTCTCAAATGGGATTATAACCACAGGCATGAAAACAAAGACAAAAATCCCCAGCAACTACCAGAGAATCTATTCTGACTCACAGTTGACCTTACAGGACAAAGTAGAACAGCCCCATATGGTTTCTAAGGAGTGTCTGGTGGATTTGTACTGCTGACTTTTCGGTTAGCAGCTGAGCTCTTAACCGCTTTGCCACCAGGGCTGCTTCACAGGCATAGAGGATATGATTTGTAAAACATATTTTGGGGGGATGCTGTTCAATCCTTAAAACCCCTATTTTCCCTTCTTCTAGTCCTCCAGAAGGCCTTCTTTTGGCTGGTTCTGGCCATGCTAATTCACATGGTTTATTGTTCAGTGGGAAAAGTCCTAGGGGGACAGCGGTTAAACTACGACCTGGAAAGTCAGTGGTTCGAACCCACCAATTGGTCCTCAGGAGGAAGATGTGGCAATCTACTTCCACAAAGATTCCAGCCTTGGAAAGCCTGTTGGGCAATTCTGTCCTGTCCTATATGGTTACTATGAGTGGGAATCAACTCAGTGACAATGAGTTTGGTATGGTTACAACTCCCAAGTTTAAGATACTTCATTAATTATATTGCCAAGTGTTGAATATGAGCTCTGGAGTCAGATGAATACCACCTCTTATAAGAGATCTGGTGTGTGATACTTAGCTTTCTATAACCCTTAGCTTCTTCATCTGCAAATTGCAGATGATTACACCACTGCTCTTTTAGGGATATCATGAGGAGTAAATAAAGCAGAACATTGCTCAATCAGCAAATACTTACTGAGTGCTCAGTGTATGCCAGGCACTGTTGTAGGCACTCTGCCACACTGAACATAGCAGTTCTAGGGGATGTAATGCCTGTGATGCCCACAAAAGTACTCAGCAGAGTGGCAGATCCTTGACAAGAGAGAAAGTGGTACCTTAATCACACCACAATGGCAGTTTTAACTTTCAGAAGGCGTAGCAGGTTGAATGCCAAAGCCAAAGCCCAAAGCCCCTGCCGTGGGGTCAATTCCTACTCATAGCAACCCTATAGGTCATAGGAGAACTTCCCCATAGAGTTTCCAAGAAGCACCTGGCAAGTATAAACTGCCAACCTTTTGGTCAGCAACGTAGCACTTAACCACTATACCACCAGGGTTTGAATAGTATCCCACAAAACTCGCCCCACCAGAGCCTGAGAAGGTGGATTGTATTTGGAAATAGACTCTTTGTTAAGATGAGGTCATACTGGATTAGAGTAGGCCCCAAATAAGCGGAGAGGACACTCAGAGACACAGGAACACAGAGAGAAGAGGGCCATGTGAAGACAGGAGTGAAGGCTGGAATGATCCACCTACAGGCCACGAATTGCTGGCAACACCAGAAAATAGGAAGGAGTGTTTCCTGGAACATGGAGCAGAGTCTCCCTCAGTGCCTCCAGAGGGAACCAGCCCTGCTGACACCTTCATTTTGGACTTTCGGCCTCCCAAACTGTGAGAGAATAGATTTCTGTTGCTTGAAGCCATCTAATCCGTGGTGCCTAGTTACGGCAGCCTAGGAAACAGATGCGGAGGGTTTGCACTGTTGGTCATGCTGTTGCACCTTAATGCATGGCCACCCCACGGCTGGACTGGACAGGCCTCGCCGCTAGGTCCGTAGCCCGGCCCTGTCTTCAGGATAAGCATGATCTTTGCAAACCAGAATTGGTTTCCCAGGATTGCCAAGCCTGTGTCCTCAGACCTCTTCCTATGAGCCTTTGAGGTCTTGTTCTTTATACCTAGGCCAGGTGAAGATGTGGAAGTATGTTGCGTTAGCATGTAGCCAGAGAAGTCTTGCTGGGAAGCCCTTTTTTCCAAGAAGGAGGCCAAAGATGACTGCTGTGGCTCAGGGCTCCAGATGTGTACACATACCCTGTTCTTCACACTGCTGACCCCACTCCCCATCATGACCTTCTGTGGCCCTGCCACTGACCGAGGCCTCATAGCTCAGCAAGGGTGGCCCACTCAGGTGATAGCCAAGGAGGGAAGTAGAACAAAGGGGCTGCCAGACCCTGAGAAAAGGAGAACCCATTTGATTAGCAATTGAAGATCCTTGATGGCGGGCAATGAACAAGGGCCTGTGAGTCTACTCCTCCTTGGCCCTCTGCGGGTAAAAGGTAACAACCTTTTCTCAGCTTCCCACCTCCTTCGTGACTGTACTGTCCCCAACTGTCAGGCTCCGGGGTCTTTGGGCTCCCCTCCTCCCCCTCTTCTATCAAGAGGGATGAGATGCCAGAGGGTGAAGGAGGAAGGGAGGGCCATGAGGAGCCGTGGGGAAGTCTGGCAGACAGGCCACTGCCCTCCTGGGACAGGTTCTCTGTGTCTTTGTCACTGTGTCTCTGGGATACACAGGGCACTGTCTGACCCAGGAGAACTAGGTTTTTGCCATAGACATTCACCTTCCCCAGGCTGTCTCCTACTACAGTCAGAAATCCAGTTTGCAAAGATTTCCCTTGGTCTGGGCTCTGACTCCCTCTCCTTGTCTCTCTGACTCCTGCTGAGGGCGGCCCCTCCCCTTCTGTCTCTTTTCAGATTTCTGGGATGAAATTGATTCTCTCTGAGCCTTTCACCCTGGTGCAGTAGGAGCAGCAGGGCCAAGTGAACAGGCTTTTTCTTCAGCAAACAGTTTCTCTCGTCTGATGAGTAGTGTCCATTAGACACTCAGATCTAGAATGTGTGTGTGTGTGTGTGTGTGTGTGCACGTGTGGGTGCATGAGTGTGAGATGTATATGGGGGTGGGGAAGGAGAGGGAAAACAGAAAAGGATGTAGCTGTCAGAACAGGGATGAATGTCATGCTCCAGAAGGCAGTTGTGCTGTCACTCAGGACCAGCCAGGGTAGCACACAGCAACAGCTCTCACCTGGCCATTTGTGTGAGCTGCCTCTTCTACCCGGACACCGCTAGGAGCAAGCAGAATCAGTCTCCCTACGCAGAAGGGCTAGGAACATTCCTCCAAGCTTGCTGACGCGGTGTTTCCAACACCTCAGCTTCCACTGTTGCTTGTCTCCCTGCTCCAATGGCCCCGAATATCTTACCCAGACCTGCAAGACCCCACTTGTGGGTTCCTGCAGTGAACTCCCGATTCTTTCTCTTTTTTCTGTCTTCTGATCCCCATGGCCAATCAGGGTTGTCCATGTAGAGTTTCCAAAACCTGCCACACTTTTCTCATCTGTGCCTCCTGTCCTCTTCCCTTGTCTTTTTGGGATTTCTGATTCTTTCTCTTCACTGAAGGTCCTGGTCCAGTTATGCTCTCTCTGTGAAGTCTCTATGGACCACTCTCAACCAGTTTCTTAACTTTTCTGTGCCTTACTCTCTCATCAGGAAAGTGGGAATAAAAGTATCAGCTCCATGTAAGCATGATAAGAAATCCATAAAACAATGTATCTAAAGGTGTTAGCACAGTGACTGGCACACAAGAGGAGCTCAGCGATGAGAGGTTCCTCTCCTTTGAGGACATGTGCCATTTTTTCCAATGAAATTGTAAAACTCGGGAGCACTTCAATTGGATCCTTTTTTATCTCTGATCCCCCAAAGCCTAGCACAAGACTTACTGAAGAGTGTTTAATAAACATGGTCTGCAGTCTTTGATCCGGCCCCTGGCTACCTCCCTTGGCTCTTCTCCCACCGTTTCCTCTTTTCACACCAACCACCGTGCCCTATCTACTGTTCTCCTTCTGTAATGTCATTCAGTTTCTCAACCATGGCAGTACTGACATTTGGGCTGGATAATTATTTAGGGGGTAGGAGAAGCCTGTCCTGTATATTATAGGATGTTTACCAGCATCTCTGGCCTCTACTCATTGGTTGCTAGTAGCATTTCTCAGTTCAGACAACCAAAGATGGCTCCAAACATTGCCAAAATTGTTCCCTAAAGGATACAGTCATGCCAGTTGAAAAACTCTGCTCAGAAATTTGGCTCTTACCTAGGCTTTACCTATGCAGTTACCTCTGCTTGGCACTTCTGGTTGACCCTGCTAACTCCAAACCAGTGATTGTAGCACAGACTAGATGTCAGCTCCAGTGAGAAGAGTTCTTTTCTCTTTGGGTCAGAGGCCCATCTTCTAAATCCCATGCTTCTCCATTCTTCCCCCATCCCACTCTCTCTCCCTCATCACACTCTGCTACGGTTGTCTCTTTATGTATTACTGTCTCATACATTGTGATTTGACTTCTTCAAAGGAAGCATCTGTGATTTATTCACCTCTTGACCTTCAACACATAATTAAGTTTTGTGTATAGCAGGGTCAAAACACATTGGGTGAGTAAACGGAAGAATGGATGGAAGGGTAGATGGAATGATAGATGGAGAGAGGGGAGGTTAATAGGTGGATTTATGGGTGGATCAAGGGAAGAGTTGTTGCTTAGAAAGGTGAATTGGTGGATAGAAAGATGGCTAGATGGAATTTATTAATTCATTTATTAAGTGAATTAACAAATGAAGAACAGGTGTGTGGTTTAATGAATAGATGGGAGGACAGGTAAGTGAATTAGTAAACAGAAATATCTGGGTGGACAGATAAGTGGCTGGGTAAGTAAGCGAATAGGTGGATATAAGAGTGGGTAGAGGCTATGTAAACGGACACGTAGGTGAAGGAGTATGTAGGTGGGTAGATGGACAGATGGATAAGTAAAATCTATGGCTAAATCAAAGACTGGATAAATGGGTGGGTGTGGAGCTTGATAAATGGATGGGTAGATAGATAAATGAATGGGTGAATGGAGAGACAGATGAGTGAGTAGAT
The DNA here is from genome assembly GCA_028571685.1 of Heterohyrax brucei. NCBI lineage: Eukaryota > Metazoa > Chordata > Mammalia > Hyracoidea > Procaviidae > Heterohyrax > Heterohyrax brucei. The sequence goes on along the minus strand of CM053148.1, from coordinate 42,030,757 downwards.
AAATGGGTCAGTGGGTAGTTGAATGGGGGTGTGAATGAATGAATGCCCAGGTAGGTGGATAGGTGAGTATTGGAGTGAATTCACCCACTCAAAGGATGAGAGACGTTTATAAATGGATGGATGAACAGGTGGAATGAAGATAAATGAGAGAATATAGATGAATGAGTCAGTGAAAAGGCGCATATCCTCCTGATCTTGGAAGATCTTCTCACCTATTTGCTCACCTGGACAACAACAAGGGGGAAACTAAGTCAGTGGAATGGGGGAGAAAATAAATCTGAAAAAAACTAATTGTGAGGGAACTCACAATTCTGACCTCACATTTACAGGCAGTTTTTCCATACAGGACTTCCATTTGCATTTCTTTTATTTAAAATCTGTCTTCATTGGCTTAAGGCAGGTTCTCTTAAGAGGGGTTCTTTTGTCCCATCTGGGGGATAGTAGTTGAGCTGGAAGGCAGGTCAAAGGCACCGGGTGTGAGAGCCTAGCTTTCTAATTTCCAGTCTCCTGCTCCTTGGAAAAGCTTGTCATGCCTCTGTCACTGAGGCTCAAGGCGGCCTGGCCAGAGACTGCTCAAGCCTTCTGTGTAGCACAGCAGAGAAGCATACAGTAGAGTGACTAAGAGTATGATTTCTGGAGTCCAACAAGCTAGGTGTGATACCTAGACACACAACTGAACAACTCTGAGCCTTGGTCTCCTCATCTGTGAAACCAGAATAATACTGTTTTGCATATAGTTGATGTGAGGGTCAAGTAAGATAATTGATGTAGTACACACAACACAATGCCTGGTGTATTACAGGCCCTTAATATGTGCTGACTCTTCTTTTTAGACTTCTTAATAATAGCATCTCAGTCATAATCCTGTTCATCATCACCTCCTTGTATAAAATATCTGTGACCCATTGTAGAATGATAGATCTGAAGGGGAGGCATGCAGGGTCTTCTTGTCCAGCCCCTCCCATCATGCAGACCCCAAGGCTCAGAGGGCGCAACGACCCAGCCAAAACCAGGACGCTGCTAAGTGACTGAGCTGAGAGCTTGGAGTCTTCTGTTCTCTTTTCACTTCCCAGTACTGCCAGTGGCTGAAAGCCCAAACTTGTCGGTATCCTGAGTGGGCGTAACTTCCCCTTGGGGTGGGAGAGCTTTGCCCTGGGTTAAGGCCCCTGAACTGCAGTTCTCCCTTCAGGTGGGGAATCCACTTCTTCCATGGACATGCTAGGTAAGATCTCATCTCCTTTATCTCCAGCATGCCCTCTGGTCTCCAGGTTGTGCGGGACTCAGTCTCTCTATCCCTGAGCTAAATGAGGTCCCTGGGTGGTATGAGGTAGTTAACATGCTTGGCTGCTTACTGAAAGGTTGGAGGTTTGAGCCTACTCTAAGGCATCTCAGAAGAAAGACCTGCTGATTTATTTCTGAAGAGTCAGCCACTGAAACCCTTTGGATCACACTACTACTTAGACACATGTAGCATTGCCATGCATCCAAATTCACTTCATAGCAACTGGTTTCAGGGAGGGAGCAAACTATTGGGAGGTGAGGTGTTAGGAGTCTGACCTGAGTTTTAACCCAGCTCTGCCCTGTCCTCTAGGGTGACTTTCTGAGACTATTGCCAGCCAAGTGCCATAGAACTTTGATTTCCTCATCTGTAAAATGGAAACCCTGGTGGCATTGTGGTTAAGCGGTCATCAGTTCAAATCTGCCAAGTGCTCCTTAGAAACTCCATGGGGCAGTTCTACTCTGACCTATAGGGTTTCTATGAGTCAGAATTGACTCAACAGCACTGGGTTTTTTGAAATGATGGTAACTATTCTTGGTTAGGGTTGCCTTCAGAATTGAAGTCCCTAGCACACTGCCAAGCAAGAAGCCCTGGTGGTGTACTGGTTAAGCATTTGGCTGCTAACCAAAAGATTGGCAGTTCAAACCCACAAGTTGCTCCACTGGAGGAAGATGTAGCATTCTGCTTTCATACAGAGTGTAGCCTTGGGAACCCAATGGGGGCAGTTCTACTCTGCCCTATAGGGCTATTATGAAAATCAGCTCCATGGTACCCAAAGACAGTGGCAGCGTCTTGCCAGGCACGTGGCAGCAACTCAGCAAGTATCAGTTTGCTTTGCTTTACCATGAGGCTAGGGCTTCTGAGTTACAGGTTGTCAGGCCAAGGGCAAGTGCCGTTCTAGACTCAAAGAGGATGCAAGTTTTGGGCTTAAGGCTGATCACAAGGAGGTGGAGGAGGAGAGAGAGGTGGACTCTGGGAAAGATAGCAGCAAAGAACACAGCTCATGAATAGGAGGCCAGGGCCAGAGCCAGACAGTGGGTCCCAGGCCAGCTGAGGGAGCGCCCACCAGCACAGCCAGGCTCAAACTCGGGAGCTATGGCGTTAAGCTGCCAGAATCTGCAATGCAGGACACAGAATCCATATGCCGGGCACAAGGCTTCCAGTACCAGGCGAGGAGAGCCAAAAAAATTAGACTCAGAGTGCAAAGCTAGGGTCACACCTCAGAGCAAGGGTCAGGCAGGGGCACTGCTGCAGTCAGCACGCCTTGGTAGCTCAGATGACTGTGAGGGGAGCCACCACATTTGCCTCTGTTTACAGACAACAGACAGGAGACCTGCGACCTGCAGGGACTGCATAACTCAGCCCCGGGGACCTCACCCCATGGGAGCTTATAGAGGAGGCCCATTTAGCTTCTTGGAGAGACACAGGCAAGGGGAGAGCAGAGAGTAGGCGAGGACAGACTAGGGGACAGGCAACTAAGGCTGCCTGTGCTACTGCCACGCCAAGGTTCGTCCTCCCCTTTGGTGCCATGTAGAGGCCCCGTCCCTGGCAGCTGGCACTGTCAGCACTCTGGACGCAAGAGGCAGGGATGGCCATCCAGTCTCCTGCGGAACAGGAGCCGATTACTAACAACATGCAGTAAGGGCTGCGCTCACCTCTGTTTCATCTGCTGTTTCAGACAGCCAAGTCTCCTGCGTTTCACCCCCCTCGGCCCTCAGTGCTCTCTTCCAGCCTCAGACTGTTGAGACTCCAGGTATCTGCCCAAGGCTGGTCACTTCTTCAGCTTTTTGACCAGAGCTGGAGGCACCTGGGGGCATTCTGAACCCTGGTGAGTGGTGCAGGGGCTGGAAAAGGGGAGGGGAGCCTTCAAGATTCTGGTTTGAACTGCACAAAGAATGATGGGTCGGGTCTGTTTGAGACTGGAGGTAATTTCGATTAGTGGTTTATATTTTTGAGGGACATGCAAGTTCATTTCTCTTGTACATACACATCTGCATTTTTTGCACGCACATTTTTTTTGTCCATATGATACCGATAGAGCCGGCTGTTGGGTGACAAGGCAGGCAGGCAAGGCTGAGCCAAGCTTCCATGTTCCCATTTGCCTGAGCCCCTGAGCCCCAATGCAGAGACTGGTGGACTTGGTACAGGACGGCACTTGTTTCTCAAAGGGATGAAAAGAAACCTGGTATGATCCAAGGGCATTCCCAGGATGGTGCAATGGTTGGTGCATTTGGTTGCTAAAAGGTAGAAGACTTGAGTCCACCCAGAGGCAACTCAGAAGAAAGGATTGGTGGTCAACTTCCAAAATGTCAGCCACTGGAAACCATATGAAGAGCAGTTCTACTGTCACACACAGTGGGTTGCCATGAGTTGCAATCAGATCAACAGCAGCTGTTTTTTTTTTTAAAAAAAATGATCCAGGGGAACCTAGAATATTCCAAAACAGAGACAGTTGCTCTGACGTTTAGGGAAGTGCTGGTTGGAGTTCCAACCTGCAACTTCGTGGCTGGGATATGGAGATTCTCTCTGCGGATGGAGAGTAAAGACGAACACGTCCTTCTACCTCCTGGAGGAGGTGTTTTGAGAGAATGAGGGCCAATTCCTCCCTCAGAGGCAGCTGTCCACCTAAGGGGCCTGTTGCTCTGGGCTGATGCCTCAAGAATTGGGCCTTCGGGGTTCTGATTGAGGTGCAGTGAATCCCAGAGTAGGAAAGGAGTTTAGAAACCTCTGGTCCTTCCTCTCCACTCTGTACACTGGGAAAATGAATACCTAGGGCAGAAAACAATCAAATGCTAATCCAGCAGACCCTTACACAGGAAAGTCTTTTCTCAAAGATGAGGTCTTCAGAAGAGCTGAACCAAAAGCCAAAACCCACTGCTGTCAATTCGGACTCATAGCGACCCTACAGGACAGAGTACAACTGTTCCAGAGAGTTTCCAAGGAGCACCTGGCAGATTCAAACCACTGACCTCTTGGTTAGCAGCTGTGGCACTGAATCATTACACCGTTGGGTGCAAAATTACAACGAACATGTGCACTTTCTTGGGGAGTGGTTTTGGGCAGCAAAGGTGCCCACAATCAAAAATAGAACACAGAGCAGGGGGCCGAGGCTGGTTACGTGTCTGCTGGCAGGCAGGTGAGGACAGGCAGAGGCTCACCTGCTACCGGTCAGGAAAGAGCGAGGACGCTCTGAAGGCAGCCACGACCTGGACCTCCTCAGCCCCCGCCTGCTCTGAGCCCCAGCCACACAGCCCCCACCCTCCATTTCCCCAGACTCCCCTGAAGAGCTGCACGGCCCCAGATGAGAGGCTTGTTTGTGGCCAGGCTAGAGCCCTTTTGTTAAGCAAACACGGCAGCCCTCCATTTAGCAGAAATAGCTCTGGAACAAAGAGAGGCAGTGAGTGTGTCCACAAACCCATTTGCTGTTTAGGTGTCAGAAATAAATTTTACCACTGGAGTCTGTAGCATCTGATTAGTGAATTATTCAGTTGGGCTATTGCGTTCCCTCTGACCTCATTAGTAACCCTGAGGTGAGAGGGATGCATTAGCGTAACCACTAGGCTGTCACTGAGGAGCAGAGTGGGGGCATTCGAGTGGATTAAAGTGCTTTACCAAGAACTACAGCACAACTCATAAAAACAACGCATTGTTAAACCAGAGCTCAGCAAATAAACAGGCTGACAGGGTGGGGGGACCGGGCAGGAGGGATGGGGGAGGGGGACAAGGAGGAAGGCTTCGCAGCAGAGCTCTGCAGCCTAAGTCTGGAGTGAAGGTGCCACCCGTCCCTCTGCTGATCTCTGTGTTAAGCCCACTGTTGCAGCAGTCAGCTTCCACTGTCGTCTTTTCAGTCCCTTTTGGCCAATGAGTCCTCAAGTGCCCAACAGTTGACAAATTCAGAGTAAACAAGAATTAACTGATGGAAATCCTGGCAGCAGAGTGGGTTAAATGCTACATCTGCTAATGAAAAGATTGGCAGTTCAAATCCGCCACGCGCTCCTTAGCAACTCTATGGGGGCAGTTCTACTCTGAGCTCTAGGGTTGCTATAAGTCAAACCCGACCCAACGGTGGTAGGTTAAGACTTAATTCAACATCTACTATGTTCTTGCTTCTAACTAGAAATTTTTGTTTCAGTAAAACCACCCTGTTCCCTCCAGTAGACGAAATTGAGGGTCAGTTAGCGGCGCTAGGAGGAGGCCATCATTCCTCAGCTCCCCAGTGCTCCCGCTTTCTTATTTGTCTCCAAAGTGGAGAGACAGTCACTGCCCCAGTCCCTCTGTCTTCAAGGGGTAAGGGAGGGAGGTGTGCTAGAAGGGCTGGGTGGCCCATGGACCAGTTATAATCTTTTAATCCTCTTGAGGAATGAAAATCCCCTTTTAAGTCCCTCTGGGGCTTTGCTGGTCCAAACTCTGCCTCTTGGTCTATTGGTGGTAGAATTTTCATCTTCCATGAAGAAAACTCTAGAAAACCTGGTGGTGTAGTGGTAAATGCTACAGCTGCTAACCATAAAAGGGTTTGCAGTTTCAATCCTCTACGTGCTGCTGGGAAACTCTATGCGGCAGTTCTACTCTGTCCTATAGGGATGCTATGAGTTGGAATCTATTTGATGGCACTTTTTTTTTGGCTTATGCAGAAGACTCAGGTTCAATTCTAGCTTAATGCACCTCCTGCTCAGCTACCACTTGTCAGTGAAGACTTGTGTGTTGCTGTGACATTGAACAGGTTTCAGAGAAGCTTCTAGACTAAGAGAAAAGAAAAGCCTGGTGATCTACTTCTGAAAAATCGGCCAATGAAAACTCTACTTATGGAAGTGGTCTGATCCACAGCTGATTATAAAACAGTGTAGGACCGGGTAGCATTTCGTTCCGTTGGGGTTGTCATGAGTCAGGGGCCAACCTGAATGCAGCCAACTATAACAGCAAGGAATGCAGATCTCCTTATTGAAAACCTTTGTGGTTTTGCTGGCTCCAGACTTTACAGCTTGCCCTCATAGCAGGCCTAGCTGATCAGACTTTGGGGTCTAGCACCCTGCAGTGTGGGAGACAGCAGGGGGATGCTGGAGTGATGACCTACTCTTACAGATCCAAATCAAGGGCTCTCTAAACCTACTGTCTTTGTTTTCAGAGATTAGAACCTGTTGCGTAATCTTTAACTCACAGAGCAACTGTGTATGTCTTCCTTCAACAAAGGAATCATAAGCAACGATGAATTAGATAAACAGGATCTGATTTGGAAAGCTGATATCTGAACAGTTGTTACTAAGGCAGCAAAGCCCAGCAACGCATCTCTATTCATCCTGCCTGAGCCAGGAGCCTTGCTAGCTGAGCTAAAGGTGCTGGGATCTCCTCCTTGCCAAAGATAAGAGCATGGACAGAGAAAGGCAGTAGAAGGAGGGCTGGAATGTTCCAGGTCTGGATTTAGCTACAGAGACCAAAAAGGGGTTGCAGAGGGCAATTGCTGTCTCCTTTGTTTGGGGATGGGGCTCTGGGCTGGAGTTCAAGGGTGTCCCCAGAGATCCAAGGCCCCGTTAGTGACTGGTGTGTTTGCAATTGTTTGTTCAGCAGCAATTGCAAATGGACGCTAAAAGGCTTTGTGGTTCATTGATGGTCACACTCCTTTCCAGCCCATTCTTCATCCACTTCTTAGGTGAGCCACAAGCTCTTCTCTGGCGGCCTGCTGCAGCCCTCACTTGGTGCTGGGTCCTAAATCCTGTCTGCTCACAGCTGGCCATCTGCCAGGCATCTCAAGACTTGGAGCTCTTGCCCCAGGCCCTGTGTCTCGCAGACGCACCAATGCCAGGGCACTTGCTGGCTTTTCCACCTGTTATTTGCTTTCTGCCTGAACTCACGGTAACTGCAGGGCACATTCACATGAGAATGATTATGGTCCAGGAAAATAAGTAGTTCATTCCAGACACCCACAAGAGGCTCAGCCACACAGGGAAGGGGGCCAGAGAAAGGAGTGCTGGGGGTTACTGTTTCAGTTCAGACTTGTGGCCACCAAACTTGGGACCCAGCTACTGCCAAGTTTATATCTGTGACGACCATGGAGGTGAAGGCCGGGCTTCTGTTTTATACCCAAGAACAGAGTCTCTGCAAGTTGGAGTGGAGGTAGAGGAAGCTGGGCCAATGACTTGGGCTGGATGAAACCTAGAGATAGTGATCTCTGCATCTGCTAGAACAAGGACGCACCTTGACAACATTATGCCAAGTGAAAGAAGCCACATACCGAGAACCACATACTGTGTGATTCCAAACAGGCAAAATCTATACACACAGAAAGTAGATTAGAAGTTGCTTAGGGCTTGGGACAAGGGGGAGATGGGGGAGTAAGGGTTAAGGGATGTGGGGTTTTCTTTTGGGGGTTATGAAAATGTCCTAGAATTGATTGCAGTAATGGTTGCACAGTTCCATGACTACAATATAAGCCATTGAATTGTTTACTTTCGATGAGTGAATTTTGTTTTGTTGTTAGGTGCTGTTGAGTCGGTTCTGACTCATAGCAACCCTATGTGAAACAAAACAAAAGACTGCCTGGTCTCGCACAATTATTTTTATGCTTAAGCCCATTGTTGCAGCCACTGTGTCAATCCATCTCCTTAAGGTTCTTCCTCTTCTTTGCTGACCCTCAACTCTACCAAGCCTGGTGTCTTTCTCCAGGGATTTATCTCTCTGACAACATGTACCAAATATGTGAGATGTAGTCTTGTTGTCTTTGCTTCCAAGTAGCACTCTGGTTGTACTTCTTCCAGAACAGTGTGAATTTTATGATATGTGTATTATATCTCAATCAAATTGCTTTTAAAAACCAATTTATCTTTTCTGCTTTTGTCCTGAAGTTTTTCCTTCACTGATTGCAGTAGGTAGCTGACTCTGCTCTCCTTGCCCTAGGGGAAAGATGTGGCATTTTAGAAAAGATGGAATGCTGCTGCTCTTGTAAGCTTTTATGCATCAAAAGCTTTAACCATTAGGCAAAGTTAGATGATTATGGAGGACATGAGACAAAAGAGAAAAAGAGGCTTGAGGAATGAAAAAGTGCATCAGAGAATCAGGAAGAAAAGCCACACTTTCCACCCAGGGCTGGAAAGACGTGCCCCAGGGAGGTGAGAGAAGGAGAGAGGTCTGCAAGTTCCAGATCAGCGGGGGCTGGCTCAGTTGCCTGGTGCTGCTCCAAAAGAAACATTGCTAGTGGAAGGCTTCAAGAAGAGAAATTTTATTGTCCTAGCCCAGTAAGCCACAAATCCATTCATAAGCTGTAAGTCCATTCAATATTAAAAATTATCATAATCCAGTAGGCTAAGAGTCCATATTCAGTGTGAGAGCATCATGGCTTGGGAACCTCAGGTCCAAAGGATGCACTGTGCTCTCAGTGTGGCTTCCTTGGTGGTATGAGGCTCCCGACGTGCTCTGCTCACTTATCTCCTACAAGCTTGTAGCTTGTGTCCTATTTCACCAACATGACTGCTGCCCATTCTCCCTCAACATTACAGAGGCAGGATTCACAACACATGGGAGGAATCACACCATACTGGGACTCATAGCTGAGCCAAATCAGTGCACGCATTTTTTTGAGGGGTACACAAATGCAGTCCACAACAGGGACCCACATCCTATTCCTTGGCAGTGGCTCTACTGAGAAGGCAAGATCTCACAGAAGTAGGTCTGCACGTTGACACATCTGGGCAGCTGGGATATTTCATTTACCATCAGGTTGGCCTCTGGCTCATGGTGACCCGACGCACAATGAAACAAAACACCGTCCCCCCCGTACCATCCCCGTGATCGGTTGCAAATCGGACTGTTGTGATCCATTGGGTTTTCACAGGCTGATTTTCAGAAGTAGATTATCAGGCCTTTCTTCCTAGATCATCTTAGTGGAGACACTCAAGCAACACTCACCTGTTCAGCGCTCTAGCATCACAGAATCCTCTACCAACAGTCAGGTGGAGGCTGCATGTGAGGTGTGTCGACAGGGAATCAAGCCCAGGTCTCCCACGTGGAAGGCACGAAGTGTGTAACCCAACCACCAAAGTCTCGGTATCCACTCATTTGCACATCCTACTAATGCATAATAAACTGCTCCCAAGCTTGTAAAACAGTCACTTTGTTACGCTCACAGAATCTGTGGGTCAGGGATTCACAGAAAGCCAGCAGGACAGGCTTGCGGTTGTTCCACAACATCTGATAAGACTTTGAAGACTGGTGGCTGGAATCATCGGAAGACTCATCTACTGGTATGTCTGGCAGTTGTTGATGGCTACAGGCTAGAATTTCAGCTGGGACAGTCATTGCAACACCTACTTGAGTCTTCTTCCTGTGGTGGCTTTGGCTTCCTCACAGTATGGTGGCTAAATTTCAAGAACAAGCATTTCAAGAGAGCTGGTCACAGCTGTACCAACTTGTGGGGCCTAGCCTTGGCATTCATATAGTGTCACTTTTTTCATAGTCAAAAGACCCTACTTCTTGATGAATGGTGTGTCAAAGTCATATTGTAAAAAGAGCATACGCTATGACTATCTTTGGGAAATACAGCCTGTCACATGGAACAATACTCAGCCTTCAGAAAGGGTCTCTGTCTAAAGTGTTATGCAGAAACAAAATAGTGAGCCATCAGCCAATGGGCCACACAGAGACTAACACTGATAATCTCAGTGGGTAGATGGCTGACAGCGTCTCTCATCCTGCCTATCCCCCTCATCGTGTATTGGTCCAGCTTAAAACTCAGAAACTTTGAACTAACCCCAGAGAGTATGGGGTGGGGGCAAGAAAGCCTTAAAAGAAGGACTAAGGTTGTGTTTCTGCCAGCCAGGCAGAAGGAAGCTCATGACTAGAAATTACAGTTTTACAAAATAATGTTTGTAAATATCTTGCATACCTGTGTTTTATAGCTCAAGGTTTGTACTTGCTCTGCATTCATTGATCTCTACAAAGAAGCAACCAAGGGCATAAAGGACTATCTTAGGCTGGGTCCTCTAGAGAAGCAAAACCAGTGAAGATATAAATATGTATGTATATGTGGGGAGAAAGAGAGATTTATATCCAGGAAATTGTAGAGGCTGGCCAGTCCCAAGCCCATGGATTCTGTCCAAATCAGTGGTTCTCAATGGTGGTCACTTGTGCCTCCTAGGGTACACTTGCCCTTGTCTGGGGACATTTTGGTTGTCAAATCTAGGAGACGGATGTTGCTGGCATTTAATGAGTAGAGGCCAGGGATGTCGCTAAACTCCCTATAATGCACAGGACATCAACACAACAAAGGATTACTCAGCCCCAACTATTGATAGCTCCAAGGATGAGAAGTCCTGGCCTGAGCCTTCCCGACCAGAAATAGACTTTTAAAGGAAACTGTAGAAACACTTGTCCCCTTTTATTCTATCAGAATGGCACTGCTATCCTCACCCCAAGGTGGTGGTGATGTTTTCACCATATTCCAGAAGGACATCTACCTAGCTAGGCACAGTGCCTTGGAAGGACTCAGCTTGAGTTTGCGGGTAAATTTCTTTTTGCTTTTTGTAATCTTTCATGTGATATATATATATATGTATATATAATGTTTAAGGCATCATAAAATCTGCCTTCCCTACAGACCAAAAAAATTAGCAGATATATGAAAGTGGTTTTCGTAAATGAGAAAGATACAGTTGTTTGTCAGGAAAAAGGATGAATAGACCAGAGCCAAGATTATTACACACTTTGAGACCAGGAATAGTTGAGTCTGAAGGAAGTGAAAAGAAAACTCTGGAATGAGATACTTGTTCTGGTTGTTAGGATTATCAGAAAGGAGTAGTCCAAAAAAGCTTAAAGACGAAGGGGCTAGGTAGACGGAGCCTCCAGGAAGGGAAAAGAGCCAGTCAAAAAAGACAGGTAGGGCTTTTCTCCGGCTGTGTGCTCAATAGGAGACTGTGCAGGAATGGTGGGGACCCAAAACAGGAGACGCGAATGTCAGGTGGCTCTGTAAAGCTCAGCTTAGACCTACAGCTTGGCAGTGGACTTGGCCTCCTTAGGGGTCAGAGGATCTGAAACAGAGAAGGAAGGATGGAGAAGGGGGCAGTGAGAGGAATGAAGAGAGAGCAGGGTGAGTCAGTCCAAAGCCCTATCCAGAAATGGAGCAAAAGCAATCTGCCACTTGGGGGTCAATTCTGGTTTGTGGAGACCCTGTGTGTGACAGAGCAGAACTGTCCCACTGGGTTTTCTCGGCTGTGATCTTTACAGAAACAGATTGCCAGATCTTTCTTTGTGGCATCACTGGGTGGATTGGAACTGTCAATCTTTTGGTTAATAATTGAGTACAAACCATTTGTGCCACCCAGGGGCCCAAGAGCAGAAGCAAAAGGGGTGAGATGGGATGAGAGGTGACTTGTGTGAGGAAACGGAGCCCTGTGTGTAAACGATCTAGTATCTTGTTCTGTTCCTATCCATCTGGCCCTGGAGCCAGAGCTCTGTGCCCTGGACTGGCTGGCGGGGAGGGGGCCAGTTCTCTTCACGGAGCTCACTGGGGTTCAGAGAGTTACATGACTTGCCCAGAGACAACAGCTAGTCTAATAAAGAGGGAAGTGCCCAGGGCATGAGGTCTGGACAAGAGGAGGTCTCCCAGCCCCTGGAAATCTACCCCTTTCGTCAAGCTGATTCCTTTGTGCTCAAGGATGGAGCTGCTTCCGTGCGACAAAGACGCACATGGACAAATCCACAGGCGCACCCCCCGCACCCCCACCCCCGGAAAGCTGTCGTAAGAAGCCCCTACACGTCTCTGGGAGAAGAATGGCAGCGGAGGAGAGGCGGGGGCAGGGAAGGCGGCTTGCACCCCTCCCTGGCACTTGCTATTTCGGACCACCGAAAGTCTGTTCTTCTCGGGTCTCCGCTCCGATGCGAGTGACAAGACTCCTCGCAACCATCTTTTTACTTAACCCCTTTTGCTGGGCCATCTGTTCCAAGCGCTGATGTATGCTTCTCCTCGGAGCCGGCAACGCATTATTCGGGCTCCTTCTCTGGCACAGCCTCCACCCTCCACGTTGCCCAGACCCCACACAGCAAATCCAACCACTTGCTCACGTCTTGAGTGACACAGGTGCTTGGGTGCCTGTGGGTGAGTGGATCGCAGCTGAGCAAAAAAAGCTAGGCTCCCCACTCATCCCCCACTTGGATTTCAGCTGATGCCTCTCCTCCGCTGATTCGCCCAAGCTGGCTTTAGAAATACCTCTCCTCTGGGCACCCACAGTGCCTGGTGTTTTTCTGTCACAGCCAGGAGGGGCTGGGACTGCCAGTAGACATCGCATGCTGTACCTCAGTCCTTCTGGAGAGCCTTGGAAGGGCCGTTCTCCATCGCTCCTCCTGCAGGTTCTTCAAGCCTCAGCCTTCCCCGGGGACATGCCCTGTCACCACCACCACCCCTCGCCCCCCAGCTTTTGTCTCCTTCTTTTGGAAACCCTGGTGGCATACTGGTTAAGTGCTGTGGCTGCTAATCAGAAAAGTTGGCACTTCAAATTCACCAGGTGCTCCTTGGAAATTCTATGGGACGGTTCTACTCTGTCTGTAGGGTCCCTATGGGTCAGAACCACCTTGATGGTAGTATGTTTGGTTTTCTGGCATAGTCTTATCATCCAGGATAGACCTTCTAGAGCAGTGCTATTCAGTAGAACTTTCTGCAGGGTAGAAATGTGCTGTATCTTGCACTGTCCAGCATGGTATTCATCAGTCACATGTGGCTACTGAGCCTTTAAAATGTGGTTGGTGCAAACCAGAAACTGTATTTTTGATTTCATTAATTTACAGTTGAATAGTCACATATGGCTAGTGGCTCGGCAGCCCAGAACAGTATCAGCATCACCTGGGAACTTGTTAACCAGTTGCCACTGGTTCGATTATGAGTCATCATGACTCTGTGGGTGTCTGAGCAGAGCCACACTCCATAGGACTTTCAATGGCTGATTTTTGGGAAGTAGATCACCAGGCCTTTCTTCCAGGGGACCTGGGTAGAGTTGAACCTCCAGTCTTTCAGTTAGCAGCCAGTTATGTTAACCCAAGACTTGGGATCTTGTTAGAAATGCAGGGTCTTGGGCCTCAGCCCCAAGCGACTGAATCAGAACCTCTGGGTGCGAGGCCCAGCAGTCCCGGTGTCAGCAAACCCTCTGGCTTGTTGCTTTTGGTGCTCAGTCAGGTTTGAGAAATTACCTACTTAGAGCCAATTCCTTAGGAAGCTCTAGCTGCTCGTTAAATAAATGTCATTCCCATCACCTGGACTTTTGTGGAGCCTCATCTTGGGAAGGGAGTTCCTGGCCACCTTCTGGCTTTTGCTCTGGGTTTGCTGTCCACACTTCAGGCAGAGAAGGCAAAGCCAGTGTTGGCTGAGGCTTCCCACACACCCCCATAGCAGGCACCAGGCTGTGGGAAGTTCTGAATAATGAATGCAGCAGAGAGGGGTGCTGGATCTTTCCGTTCGTGCACAGAGCGTCTTCCCCAGTGGGTGAGTGTATAGTCATCACCCACCCCAGGAGCGATCTTCCCCGGGCGAGGACAGGCCTCCGCCCCCACCTTTCCTCCCTTGCCCACACCCAGCTGAGAGCTGGCGGAGGAGGCTGCTGAGTCCTGTGGAGAATTCCAGCCAAAGGCTGTCAGGCGCTCGGCAACAAAGGGGCCAAGGTCTTTTTTCTTCTAGCAGTTATTTGTTGAGCTTATCTTTTTCCAGGTACTGTGCTAAGCAGTGTGTGTACTTAATCTTTACAATGGTACCGTGACATGGTACGGTTACTCCTATTTCTTAGAGGAGAAAACTGGGGTTCAGAGAGGTTAAGTGATTTGCCCAAGATCAACAGCCTGTGTCTATATGTTTGTCTGTGAGCAGCAGGTCAGGAATAAGCCCCTCATTGGAGCCCCAGGAAGAGGAAGGAATGCAGACCAGCAGTGGTGTCAGCCTCTGCTAACTCCCGGGAGGCTCTCTTTGAAGCCCAAATCCCTGAGGTAGTGATTCAAAATTGAAAAATGTTCAACTGCAAGTTCATTTTACATAACTGGTTGCCAGCCACTCAATTCCAACTCACAGTAACCCTACAGGACAGAGTAGAAATGCCCCCATAGAGCTTCTAAGGATATGACCTTTATGGAAGACGATGGTCACATCTTTCTCTCATGAAGTAGCTAGTGGGTTCAAACTGCTGAACTTTTGGTTTGTTGTCAAGTATTAACCATGGGACCACAGGGGCTCCTTTAATTTTACAGAAGACCAAAACCAAACTCATTGCCCCTGAGTCAGTTCTGACTCACAGCAACCCTATAGACAGAGTAGAACTTTATATGTGATTCATTTAAATCAACTCATGTTGAAGCCCTCACCCCCTTTCTTTTTCTCCCTTTTTCGTTCTCCAATTCTTATTGCTTTCTCCTAACTAAAGGAAGCTGGACATCCAGAGGGTTCTTCCTGAAACCCAGCTGCAGTGCTGGAAACAACCAGAGGTTAACTTCCAGTTCCCGTGAGACTAGATAGCTGAAGGGGAAGCTCTTCGGTACAGAGGGTGAGACTGTCTAGAGTGAGAGTAGCCTTTTAGTACCTGGCCTACAGTGGCCAGAATGTGACCCTTGATGGAATGGATCTCAGGATTCCTAGGAGGGTTTGAGTCTTCCAAGAAGACTCCATAGATCCCTCCAGCATCTTCCTTGTCTGCACTGCCTGTTCTAACCCTGGTTCACTTTAATGCCTCTCCAGTTTGTCCCCCTTGCCAGTAGCCGCCTTGCTCTGCCTAAATGGCTGTGCCTGGGGTCCAGCTCCGTGACTTCTCTTTGTCACCCCTTGGGCACAGGCTCTGTCCTGGGTCTGACCGATTCAGGTGGCTCTGTGGCACCACCTGATTTCTTTTAGAGTGTCCGTGTTTCCTCTGAAGGTTGCCTTCTAGACACTTGGGTGGAGAGGAAGGGGTTAAGGTGGGCAATCAGGGTGTGAAGAGGTGAGACCGCCAGACCAGGAGTGACTTCCGGAGCCCTAGGGGGTGAGAGGTGGTGGCTTAGCTTTTGCGTTTCCCCTTGTGGCCAGTAGGTGGTGCTAGATGCCAGCCCAGGCCAGGAGGCGCAAACAGCATCCCCGCTTGCAGGAAAGGGCTCTGCCTGCCAAACAGCCCTGCCAGGTGGGATTCAGGCTCCACAGACTTGAGAGTTGATTCAGGAAGCCTACACGGCTAGGAAATCACAGGTTTCCCTCCTTACTACACCCTGTGGCCCTTGTTCAGCACAGGTTGAAAAGAGAACCTGCCTCCCTTTTCCTTCCCAAGGAGACTGAAATAAATTTACATGGGTTCTGGGTAGTCACCTCCACTTTGTGCAAATACCACCTCCTCCAAGCAGGGGTGGGCTGTCCCTCTCCTGGGCACTAAGAGCAAGCTTCACTTCTCTCCTTGGGGGCACTTCACATATGGCAAAATGAACCTTCTCTGCACTCCCTTCCTTGGTGACTGTCAGCTGCTGAAAGTCATTTTTTCTAATCATCTCCTTGTTCCCAGTGCCTCCCCAGGGCCAGCCACATAACATATGCTCAATAAATGAATGAGTGGGTCAATGAACCAATGAGCTCAGTTTTTCCTGCTGGCTGCCAACGTAATATAGTGCCTTTCCTTGCTGGAGATCTTTAAAGAATACGTGTCATCCCCTTGCTCCACGGATAAGCAAGAGGAAGCATGGAGCTGGGAGGCCCCTTGAAGCCATCACCTTGCTCAGAAACTCACACATAAGTACTGAATGAATGAATGAGTAGGTTTCCAGACTCACTTTTGCGCTTCACCTTCATTTGATGAACATTTATTGTTTGCCCACAACTTGCCAGGTACAGAAACCTTCCCATGTCCACAATGAAGGCCACGTAGCTTGGACAATTGAGCCCAGCTGGTCTTAGTGCCTCAGGTGTCAGATCGTGAGAAACACCTGGACTTGTCCCTTTCATTTTTTGTGCTTTAGATGAAGGTTTACAGAACAAACTAGTTTCTCATTAAACAGTTTTATGACATCAGTTATCAATCTCACAACAGGTAAATGCTCTTCCTTCTCAGCCTTGGGTTCCCTATTACCAACTTTTCTGTCCCTTCCTGCCTTCTAGTTTTTGTCCCTGGGCTCGTGAGCCCCTTTAGTTCCTTATTATGTGCCCATCCAATATCTGTCTGAAGGGTGAACCTCGGCAATGACTTTATTACTGAGCTGGAAGGGTGTCCGGGGGCCATATTCTCAGGGTTTCTTCAGCCTCTGTCAGCCCGACAAGTCTGGTATTCCATTCTGAGTTAGAATTTTGTTCTGCACTTTTCTCCAGCTCTGTCTGGAACCCTCTGTTGTGATCCCTGTCACAGCAGTCGGTGGTGGTAGCTGGTTGTCCTGGACTCAGTCTGCTGAAGGCTGTTGTAGAGGTGGCCCATTAGCCTTTGGACTAATCTTTCCTTTCTAGCTTCGGTTTCCTTCATTCTTCCTTGCTTCTGAAGGGGTGAGACCACTGGAGAATCCTAGACGGCTGCTCACAGGCTTTTAAGACCGCAGACGCTATTCACCAGGGTAGAATGGAGAATATTTTCTTTACAAACTATGGTATGGCTAGACTTTTGACCCATCAGAAAACAGAGCAAGTAGCTTTGGGAGCTCTGCTGTATGGGACTAGGGCTGCTCCGTTTTCTGTTTGCACAGGCAATGTGCGAGGGAGGGAGTATTACCTAGGTAGGAAAGTGAACGGTAGTAATTGAATGGACCTGGGTTGGTCTTTGTTCTTCAGACAAAATTGTTTGTCTTGGGCTGACTCTAACTCTGCAGAATGTGCCATTTAATTGAGGACTCAGAGGAAGCTGGCCCACCAGGCCTACAGATAACAAGAAGTGGGAAAAACATAGGCAATTTCCTGGATTCTTAACAATCTGGACAGACAAGAGTAGAGGAATGCATCAGAAGAAATACGATTTAACAGGACTGAGAGTACAGTTCTGCCCCCAAAGCCAACTGCATGGGTGAGGCATGGTCCGGAGCTGCGCTTGGGAAGACTTCAGTGCTTCTTATTGACATGCGTCAATCCTGCGATCAGGATGCTGAAAACATACACGAGGAGTGTTGTCTGCTCAGGCCACTCTTGGAAGGAAGGCTGCCTTTGCTTCTGGGAATCATGTTTCACACGACAAGAAGATGTACTGAAGCAGACACCAAAAGCAAGTAGGATTGGAAGGAAACTCCAGACTAGCTCACATGAGGATTCACAGAAGGAACTGAGCTCTTTGTTTACCCTGGAGAAAACAAGGCCCGGAAGCAGGAGCCTGTGAAGGGGCTATTCTGCTTACGTTGACTTGCCTTCGAATTGACAGGCAAGGACCCACCTCAGCATGGGGTGAGTCTTAAGTGGTTGGCAAGCAGAGAGAAGCTTCCAGCCTAGGATAAGGGTTAAGTTTGAAGCCCTTACATTTCCATCTGGGCCCCAGAGACTAAGTCTCTTTCTGTCACTCCACATGCTGGGACTTTCTTGGGGCCACTTAGTCATGACTTCAAGCAGCTGTAGGGTCAGTCGCCTCCAGTTCCACCTGCCCCACTGGCCCTGCAGTGCTGTGCCTTAGCTCTTCGCTGAGGCCAGGACTGCTAACAGAGCAGAAGTCCCTTGAATATGTGAGCAAAGACAAGGGCCAGCAGCAACACTCATACACCTTTGGCTCCTAGAGGCAGAACAACTGATTATGAAGGCACTTGATGCTTCCCCTCGTGCACCTTCCAGCCCTCTCAACGAAGGGGCAAGGAGCCAGGCTTCCAGAGCAAGCTGTGTGATCTTGGGCGAGTCAGGCCACCTCCTGGAGCCTCACCTTGGGTACCTGGTGGATGGTAGCAGACATTATTACACAGGCCATTTCTAGTTGTCCTCCCCTCTCTCATCTTGTTGCAGAAATAGTTGGGTCCCAGATCAATGACTAGCTGTCTGGCTGGAGTTAGGGTAACCAACCAGCCTGGTTTACCTGGGATCAGTGAGTATCTGGAATGCAGAACTTTCAGTGTTAAAATCTGGAAAGTTCTGGGCAAACCAGGACGAGCTGGTTACCTTATCTGGGGTCCTCTACCCATCGATCTCTTCTCCTATTGTCTAGCTGGTCTTGCTTTCTTCCTTCCCTTAGCCAGGGCTTCAGTGAAGGACGGCTTGTGACCGATGCTGAGAACTATGCTTTGTCCGTGACATGCGTCATGGCAGTGTCTCACTTGGCATGGGTTTGCCCTTCCCTTTTCCCCTTGGCAAACATTAATTTTCCACTGGAATTTTTAATGAATCTTGAAATTATCCTGGTTCTCCCTCTCATTTTAGGAACCCAGTACCTGGGGCCATCCTTCCCTTGAGAGAGGGAAAGAAGGAAGAGATGCTATTTGTTGGGCTGAGCTTGCAAGGGGACAGATTTTCTGTAGCTTTTCCCTTTGTATTCTGTGTTGCTGTTGTTAGGTGCCGTTGAGCTGGTTCTGACTCATAGCGACCCTATAAGTCGGAACAGAACTGCCCCATAGAGTTTCCAAAGAGCAGCTAGTGGATTTGAACTGCTGACCTTTTGGTCAGCAACCATGACATATCACCAGTACGTCACTGGGGCTTCCTCGTGTTCTATAGTCCCCTGTAAACACTAGTGGTCATATGGCTTCTAGGTCCCTAGATCTTGTTCTCACAAAAAATCCATTCTTCAGGGATGGGCAAAGTTGACTTTAAGGCAAAGCTGACATGACTTTTCCTTGGAGCAAGTGGTTACTGTTTAACTTCTCAGATATTTTGACTTCCTTCCAAATTGTGCAAAGGCCGTGCAGGCATTTAAGGCCGGTTTCCCAGTGACTGCAGGATCTTACATTGCTGAGCCCCCTAGCAGCCCACTTGAAGAATGGCCTTCTGTAGAAGAACAAACTCAGCTTCCCACAGTGTTGGACAGAGGACTCAGGGCATTGTCTGTCTTCAACTTTAAACTCTGTTCAAAGACCACGGTGTTCTATTGGCAAATGTTGTCCCTGGGGCCCCAAGAAAGATTCTGCAGGATAGAAGGCAGGGGAAGGCAAAGAACAGCTGATATTATTTTCTAGTTTAATTCATTGTAGATCAATTGGGGAGAATTTATGAAAGGGGTGGGGTACTCAGCCTTTGCAAGTTAGGCAGGATTTTGATAGGTAAAAGTTGTAGGTGATCACCCTTCTGGCTACAGGAGCATGGAGAACAAATGACAGAGATAGGCAAGGATGAGTGTGTCAGACTTCTAGGGCTGCTGTAACAAAGTGTCACACACACTGGGTGGCTTACAACCACGGGAATTGATTGTCTCACAGTTCTTGAGGGTAGAAGTCTGAATTAAGGTACCAGCACGGCAACGTTCCCTCTGTACACTTTAGGAGAAGAGCCTTCCCTGCCTCTTCCTGGACTCTGGTGGTTCCTGGCAATCCTTGGCATTCCTTGGCTTATCGATCACTCTGATCTCTGTCTCTGTCGCATGGCTGTCCTTCCTCCCTCTCCTCTTCTATGTGCACATCACTCTTATTGGTCTGGACATAGCCTGCTTCAGTATGATCTTATGTTAGGTAACAACATCTTCAAAGACACCATTTCTGAACAAGGTCACATTCACAGGTACAGGGGTTAGGATTTGAAATATTTAGAGGGGTTACAATCCAATGCATAACAATGGAGAAAGGTGAGACATCAAGTGGGCTGGGTCTGGGGATGAGGGGCGGTCAGATGGCAGAGAAGGCTGAAAGAGAGTCAAGGCTGGATTCCGGCAGTCACTTGGTGCTGGGTGTTGGGTGCTGGGCTTAGGATGGAGTCCCACAAGCACTGGGGATTTATGGAAGGTTTTAAAGTTGGAGAGAGCCAAAAATCCTGTCATCATTGGACCAAATGTCAGTCACTCTGCGACTTCTACCCCTTGCTACCTTTTCCTTTCTCTTCTTTAATGGGGAACTGGATCAGCTTTGTCCTTGCTTCTTCAAGTCTGAGTAGAGGCCTTGACCAGACCGTGGGGAGGCTCTGGTGATTGGCTTTGCTCCACTCCGGGCTGGAGCACGAGAGCCAGGGCAGCGCTCGAGTTGACAAGCTCTCTCTTCATTCTGTTTGCTTTTCTCAGAACAACCATTCATAGAACCACTGTCAGAAACTGTTTCCTAGAGCCACTAAGCACAAAATGCAACCTGGCACTTTCCTTCTGGAAAGTTCCTTGTGCCCCTTCACACTTCCCTAGCTCTCCTTGCTTCTATCTGTCCTCCCCCTTTCTTCTTCTATCTGTCTTCCCCCTTTCTTCTCCGCACCTGGCCCGCCCTCCTTCCGAGCTTCCTCTTTTCATCCTCATCTAATCCTCATAGCACAGGCCCTCCTCTAGCTCCCTGGCTGCTTAGAGGGCTGGGCTTTGAAGGCAGACAGACATAGTGACCTCCTCACTGTGTAGCTTCAAGCAAGAGACTTTACTTGTCTAAACTTTCAGTTCTTCACCTGCAAAAGAAGAATAGCTGCCTCTGGTTTGTTATAAGGAGCCAATCAGTGCCTGACACCACAGGCTTCCTTCCTTCCCTGCTCAGGTTGGCACTGCGTGGAGGATGGTCTTGGCCTTTCTGCCAGATGGGTTGCTTGGCCTGGGGATCAGCAGGTGGCTTCAGGATGGGTGGGGTTTCTTGCTGGGCTTGCTAGGTTGCTGGTAGCTTTTCCAGTCCCCTCCCTGTTTACCTTACAGGGTAACAGAAGCTGTCTATGTTCACTTCCATTACACGACAGAGCATTAGACAGGGAGCTGGCCTGCTCCAGCAGGTTTCTAGGCCTGTCTCCAGGGACCTGGGTCCCCAAAGCCAGGAAGGTCAATGGCCAGAATTCAGGGGTCAGCTGTGGCCAGGGGGCCACAGAGTGATGTCCAGAGGAGCTAGTATGTGCTGTCATTCCCACATGTGTCTGTCGTTCCTGGCTCAGCTCTTCTGGCCCACATCAGTCTTGGGGAGAAGCCACAAGCTACTAGACAGGTAAAACTGGCTCTCCTTTCCAGAATGCTAGGCCACCAGGGTAAGACCCAAGCTTGCCAGGGGCCGTTGCTGCCAGAGATGGAAGATGGAACTTCTTCCACCAGGAGCCTCGGGAACAGAGACCTCAATAAAGTTAGGTGCCTCCTTCTCTTTCTTCTTCTAAGGGCTGGAAATGGGCCTGAGGCTAAGCTAGTTTTGAGAGAACCAGAGAAGACATTAAGTGGCACCACGGAAGTCCAGGACAGGGGCAAGGGAGCTCTCCACTGCAGCTGGGACCCAACTAGCTTGGTACTCTCACTGGGAGGAAGTTTTGAAATCAGTCTGTTTAAACTTATCCATTTTACAGATAAGAAAATAAGACCCAAATGGAAACAGTACTGGTTACCAAAGCCTGTTTCTTTCTCTCCTTGCTTTCTTCTTTCTTCCTCTTTTTTTCCCTCCCTCCTTCCCTTCCCTTCTTCCCTTAATTGTATATGGACGTGTCCATGCATATGTAACACAACATTTGCCAATTTAACATTTTTTGCATGTACAATGCAGTGACAGCAGTTGCATTAATCACATTGCATACCTATTACCAGTCTCCATGGCTAAGCAGTTCAGGGTCTTAATCCCAGGGCATCAGTCACAGGGTCTCATGTACACACAGCAGGTCCCCAGTCAATGCTGAACAAAAGAATAAATGAAGGAACAGAATGGCCACCCCCTTGGCTCTCCCCAGTAAAAATGAACCTTCCCTCTATACTTCTGCCATTTGCTCAGAGGCACAGACTATAATCTGCTATTTCCCTTAGCTGCACGGGCGAGACCAAGAGCTACTTTAGAGCAGGGACCACCTCTGCTGTCTTTATGTCTCTTGCCTAGCCCACACTTGCACTTGGTGGATGCTAAATGCTTCCATGGCTAAAGTGTTGCAGGGATCTGGGGCTACAGAGAAGAGAAAAGGACACTAGAACAGTTTTTCTCTTTCTCCCTTCCCACCACCCCCACCTTTCTCCCCTGTGAAACACTCCTTTTCCTGCACAGCCAGTCACAGACTCCTAGAACTAAGCGGCCTTAGGGGTTGCTTGACTCACCCTCAGTTTATCTAGGGTGACTGAGGCCCACAGATGGAAGATGTCAAGGTCAAGATCACACAGTTTGTGCATTCTCTTTCCTGTTCACGGCTGTTTCTTGGTCCTATTTCCACACATTCTCTTCCTCAAAGGAGTCTCTTAAGGGTTAATAGCCAAGGGGGACACTACAGTTTCTTTAGGGCAGAGATGGTGTCCTATGCGCATCTGAACCCATAGCACCAGCAAAGGGGGTGCCCAGTGGGTACAGAGTTGAATGGGATGGATGGATATGAGAGATGACTGTGTGCACATTGCTTAAACAACCTTGTAAGGCCAAGAGTTGGGAGCTAGATGCCACATGCAGAGAACTCCTCCCTCTGATGACAGTGTGTGGCCCAGAACAATGGAAGTGATGGCTGCACTCCATCAGGCTGGTTACACATAGCGTGTCCCAGTGACATTTCCAACCTGGTCCCACCTTTTAGCAGCCACATTGATGAGCAGGCATTAGCCCAGAGGAGGACTCCAGAGTGGCAGAGGGGGCTTGAGGCCATCTCTAATGCAAACTGAAGAGGCTGAGGAGCCATATTTCAGATGCCCAAACAGTGATCTTCAAACATTTGTGGTGCGTTGTATACTATGTGGAAGGAGACTCTGGCTTGTGATACATGGTTCTGGGGAGCAGGGCCCCAAGTGAAAGGTAGGAGTTGCTATGGCAGATGTAAGTTTCCTATAAGGAAACTGACCATCACAGCTGTCCATCTATGAGAATGAGGCCCCAACACTACAGGAATTTGAGCAGGGATGAGCAGCTGTCAGGGATGCTGTGGGTGGCATTATGCAGGAGCCCATAGTTCTGTGATGGCCCAGGCTGTCCATCCTCTGACGCCCACAGCATCACCCACACCTGACATATAGCAGGTGCTCAACAAGGGTTTTGCTGACTGTGAGGAATTGGGTTTGGCTCTGGGTATCTGATGCCCAGGGTCCTCAGTCCTGTAGGTTTTCCACACCCTTAAGGCCAGGCCAGCTTGACTGATGGGCTGCAAAGGGAAGCTTCCCTCTTCCTCCATGGCCCACCTCTTGCCTATCCTGGATGGTTTAGGGTCCTTCTTTCTCATTCTCATCAGATCCATCTGAGCTGAGGGATGCGGGGACTGAGAGGATACTCCCATCCTGCCTCAATTCATTCCAAGGGCAGTTGGAGATAAACAGGAGGCCTTTCTGTCCACTCATCCCTAGTATGGGTCCAGCAAATTGACCATCCTCAGGAAAGGTCAGCTGAATCAGTCCCCTTGCGAGAAATGTCTTTGGTATTTTTAGAAGCTTTTCAAGCCTGTGCTCAGCAGGAGCCACTCAGAACCTCTGCCCATTTAGCCTCAACCTAGCCTAGCCCTAGCTCAGTCCAGCCCAGGCCAGCCCAATTCCAGCCTAGCCTAGCCCAGCCCTAGCTCTGCCCAGCTCCAACCTACTTCGGTTCACTCCAGTCTAGTCAGCCTAACCAGCCCAATCCAGTTTAGCCCAGCTTAGTTAGCCTTAGTTCATCCCAGCCCAGCTTCACAGTCTCATAGTACTGGCCAGTGAAGATATCAGCTTCTGACCAATAGTTGATGTGGCCATTCACTGAAGCCAGGTGGGCAAATCCTGAACTCTTTAGATTCTATAATGCCAAACTGAGATGGCTTTTACTTCACTGCCAAAAATTTCTCACGTGATCTTGAGACAGTCATGTCCCAACATCGTTGCCATCTGTAAAATTGAGAGGTCACTGAATTTATCTGCAAACTCATTTTGGAACAGAGGCAGAATAAAGATGAACTCAACAAACACAAAAAATGGCTGTACGCTACTGAATTCTGGGGGCTTTTTTAAAGGCCAGGGTGAGGTTATGCTGGAGAATTTGTATCCCTTGTAGAAAGATGCTTAAAGAGATAATGTCATAAAAACATAAAATACGGTTGTGCTAAAAAGGTAGCTTTCCATTTGGGAACAGATGTATGTAGTCCAGGAGAGGTCAGCAATGTTTGGTACAGAAAGTCCTGAGGAATCTCATCAAAATCTGTTTTGTTTTGTTTTGAATGGGCAGAATGGAGTGGAAGCCTTTGCTCTGATCCTAACTAGCTGGATGGCCCTGGTAGTATCATTTAGATACCTTGACTCTGAGTTTTCTACCTATAACAGGGCAGGGATGGGGGAGTGGGTTTGACTGAATGTGATGTTTTAAAATTGATAAAGTTCCTTGGAAGGTTTTGTGACAATACTCCACAGGTCTTCAAAGACAACAGGAATAAGGAAACATGACATACATCTTCCAGAAACATCCAGTTTACTACATGGAGGTATTTCAAAATGTTCATTTATGTCAAAGCATACATGGACATATTATGCAGTAGAATGAAACAGTCACATAAATGTTAAAAAAATGAGACATGAAGGTGGAATATTTTTAGGGCAATAAAACTATTCTGCACAATACAGTAGTAGACAACACATGACATGATGCATTTGTCATTTGTCAAAACCCACAGAAATATACAGCACAGAGTAAATGCTAGTGAAATGATGGGTATTAGTTAATAATCATATACCAATATTAGTTTGTCAGATGTAGCAAATGTACCATAGGAAAGCACGATGGCAAAATTGTGGGCAGGGGAGAAGGGGACATAAGAGAAACTTGAAGATTAGGGTGTGCCTGACCCATGCCATGTTTTCAATCGCCTCATATTCATGCAACCTGCATTATGTAGATGACACAACCTCGCTTCCTGAAAGTGAAGAAGACTTGAAACAGTTACTGATGAAGGTCACAGCCTTCAGTATGGATTATAACTCAGCATAAAGCAAAGATCATCACAACTGGACCAATAAGCAACATCATGACAAACAGAAAATATTGAAGTCATTAAGGATTTCATTTGACTTGGTTCCACAGTCAACATCTGTGGAAGCAGCAGTCATAAAATCAAAAGGCACATTGTAGTGGGAAAACATGCCGCAAAAGATCTTTTTAAAGTGTTGAAAAGCAAAGATGTCATCTTGAAGATCAGGGTGCACCCGACCCAAGCCATGGTATTTTCAATTCCCTCTGATGTGTGTGAAAGCTGGACGTTGAATAAAGAACACTACTGAATTTACCATGGACTGGCAAAAGAGTGGACTAATCCATCTTGCAAGAAGTACAACCAGAATGCTCCTTAGAGGCAAGAATGGGGAAACTTTGTGTCGTATACTTCGGACTTATTATCAGGAGGGCCCAGTCTCTGGGGAAGGGCATCAGGCCTGGTCAAGCAGAAGGTCCGAGAAAAAGAGGAAGATCTCGACCAAGGTGGATTGACACGGCGGCTGCAACAAGGGGCTCTGGCACACAGGGCCGGGCAGCGTTTCATCTGCTGTACGTAGATTCACTGTGAGTTGGCACCAACTCAGTGGCATCTAACAATAACAACAGCTGTGTACTTTCTGTATAACTTCTCTATAAACCTAAAGCTGCTCTTGAAAAAAGAAGTCTATTAAAAACTTAAAAAATAATAAAAGTGAGGCTCCCAAGAAATTTCTTGCCTGCCTCAGTCTCCCTACGACACTTTTCTATACCTCTGCACATGGGCACTTGTACATTTTCTTCTGCCTTTGGGGGTTCTGGATGGAAAACACTGGACTGACAGGCATCTGGGGTCTTGTCAAATGCTGTTGCTGTTGGCTGACATTGAGTCACTCCAGACCTTTGGGGACTCCAAATGCACCAGCTCCAAAGGCTGTAGGGTCCTGCACCACCCCGTGACTGTGATCTATGAGGTTTTCATTTACTGATTTTCAGAAGTAGATTGCCAGGCCTTTCTTCCTAGTCCATCTTAGTCTGGAAATTCTGCTGAAACCCAACCAGCATCCTAGCAACATATAAACCTCCACTCATAGAAGGCAGGTGCTGGGCATGAGGTCTATTGGCCAGGAATCGAACCTGAGTCTCTTGAACGGGAGGTGAAAAGGTTCTACCACTGAATAACCACCCTCTCTTTCAAATGTTAACATTCTCTTATTATAAAATCAGTTGTGATGTTGTTGCTATTATTTTTGGTGTGTGTTGGTGGTGGAGAGATTCATCATAAATTGACGTCATAGAAAGAACATTTAGTATTTTCTGTCCTTTTCCTCGAATCCCAAGACTGGAAACCTAGTGGACTTGGAAGTAGGCAGCAAGCAGGTAGGAAAATGAACTGGCTTCCTTGCCATCCCATAATGGCAGGGAGAAGTGGTAGAGAAAAGCGGGAATTAGGAGGTGGGGTTGATATTTAAAATGTCCTTTTCTGTAATTCTGGAATCAGAGAGTTAATGGTTTAAAAGCATGGCTTCCAATTCAACTAGGCATAAAAGAATGAAGGACCACCCCCCCAAACATTCTTTATTAAATGGCTTATTGTACTCCTGTCCCACTACTTGCCTTTACCACACACACAAGCACCCACACACCCTCCTACACACATATGTGGTACCCAGCACACTGTGAGTACTTGCCCACATGCCACTCCACCCACACGCAGAGCCTACCCACCACCCTGTTCCTCCACATTCACCTGCATGGCCTGGCACCCAGAGATTCCCCACAGGCCGGAGGCTCCCATCACACTCAGCGCTTTCCCTGGGGCCCCATCCATTCCCACCCACCTCTCCTCTCCTCTACTTTTCCCTTGATGCCCATAGCCTTCTCCAGGCTCTGGGCACCCACTTGTTCACCTTGTGTAAGATCAAAAATAAATTCTCCCTGGAACTTTTTCAAAGGCTAATGTGCATCCTCTCTTAATTATTGATTTGTTTATTACAGACGCTTGGGTAGGATATTCATTGTGGCTACTCGGCCAAGAGCTTACCTCCAGAATCCCTGTCCTTCAGGAGAGAGCTGAGGCACTCATCTTCTCTGGGGAAGAGGCTACTGGGGTGTTAAGTGAAATTTGTCCACAGGGCAGGTTGCACGCTAACTGTCCCTGTTCCTCTAAGAAGCCCACGTTAGTTCTGGCTTGGTCCAGTGATCACACCCAGGGTGTATCTCTCCTCTTTTCTTCCCTATTAAACCTATAGCTATAGAGTCAATTCCCACTCATAGAGACCCTATCATAATCAGAAAAATCTGGGCAAAGGGCTGCTAGGACGCAAAAGGCGGGATCCTCCCTCTCCCCAGCAAAAGTAGCAGCCTCCTCTTTCCTCTCACTAGGGGGCAGTCTAATACAAGAAGCGGGTCATGTAGTGGTTAGGAAGACCTGCGTTTGAAACTAGCCTCTTCCGTGTATTAGCTGGGCAACCACAGACAGACGATCTAACAGGTCTGATTCTGTTCTCTCCTCTGTAAGACACGACTTCTGTCAGGTTTCAATGAGATCATGCATGTAAAGAATGTAGGGACGTGTTATACATATAAAAGAGTCAATCTGTTGTGACTGTAGTTATCCTTCATTATCATGGTCATCATAATCCTGGTCACCTTCATTTCCAGGACCCCAGGATTTAGGGGCTGGTGTGCTGTGGCCCAGAGTCCCTTGGTGGTGCAAACAGCTAAAGCACTTGGCTGCCAGATGAAAGATTGGAGGTTTGAATCCACCCAGAGGTGCCTTGGAAGAAAGGCCTGGCAATCAGCTTCCAAAAATCATCTATTTTGAAAACCTTATGGGGCACACTTATCTACTGACACGGGGGGTCACCATGGGTTAGAGTCAACTCAACAACTGGTGCTGGCACTAGTGCCTTGTGGCCCAGGTGAAGCTCTCCTTATAGTAGCTTCTGAGTGACCCTTACTACGTCTAAACACAGCAGAGCACTGACCCCAGCAGCTGCCATTAGCTGCATGCAGGAAAGAGGTGAAATCCTTCAGACAAACACTCCTGAGAAGGTGTCCTCCCAGTTCTCTCTAGCACTGGGCTGGTTGAAGGGAGTGCAGAGCTTGTCTCTAAGTGCTGAGAAAGTGTAGCCTCTGGGCACACTGAGGGAACACCACAAGCCACTTCTACAGGGATGTGCTCCTAAGCTCTCTCCCTTGGAGTCCTGAGGACATTCTTAGGGCTTGACATCAGGATGAAGGCTTCCAGCAGTGCTGAATGAACACACAATGTCTTTCAGGTCTGCTCCCAGAAGCCAGATTTCTGAGATCCCTTCATGCACTACACATTTTCCCCATAGCTCTGGAGTCTGATATGGGGCCACAGGCTGGGCTCACCAGGGCTGGTCTGTACCTTCCCCCTCCACCTCCACCCTTGCTCCCACCCCCAACCTGGAACTCCCTGGGCTGGGCTCTTCTTCCCTGGGTTCCCAGGCAGTGCAGCTGGTGCTGTGAGCTGGGGAGGGGTGGAGGACGCAGCAGAAAAACTGTGGGAGGGAGCTGTCTCTTAGTTCCATGGCTTCCCATGCCCCCTCCCCCCAAAATACCACTTTCCCAAATTCCCACACTGAGGTTTCAGCAAGCAAGACTTTAATTTGTTGGTTTTCCATTTGCTCTTGATGTCTTTTTACATGTGTGTGGGCTATTATCAGTAATCATCAGTGTCAGAAGAAACTGGAGCAGATCTGGTGATTTCTTGCTTTGAGTCCCACATATTTTGGCCAGTATTTGGTCTCTTCTTCTTTGAGCCTGAGGACATTGGGGCATCTTCCCTCCGAGCTGTTGGAGTTGTGTTCTGTTTAAAGAAACGGAAGCCAACATGGTTTCTAGCAAGCAGGGAGGATGAGGTTTGTGAACATCCTGAACCTCAAGGAAGAATAACACAGAAAGAGAAAGCAGAACTATTCTATGCCAAACTCTGGGCTAGGTGCATTATACAAATTGTATTATTTTAATCCCCAAATTACACTGCAAGAGAAATTCTCAGGAGCAGTATTCAAGGGCCCGTTTTTCAGATAAGAAGGCTGAAGCTCAGCAAGGCAAAGTGATGTGCCTACGGTCACCAGTTAGTAAGTGCTGGAGGTGGAGGTTGAACTAAATTTGCTGGGAACTAGAACTCATACCCTAACTGCCCCCTCTAAAGGGGGGCCATGATGTGCGGATGGATGCTGCTGCCAGGAATTCCCTCCACTCAGCTGGTGATTGAGAAATGCAGGTGAGTCCAGTGTGAACTGCTTATGGCACGTGCAAAGGCCCACTGGCTGGTTAGTAGATAGGAGTAGCTACTTTTTTTTGTACTGTTTAACATCCACAAAGTGTTTTTATGCATATTGTGGTCTTTGATCGCCCATGTTACAGAGGAGGAAGTGGAGAATCAGAGAAGTTAAATATACCCATGGTGGCATAGCTCAACGTGTTTTTGATGATAAATGAGTGAATTAGTAGCAGAGCAGGGTCTGAGCCAGAGGCTCAAAGCCAGGGTAAGGTGAGAGTATGACACAGGCTTTTAGGTGAGGAGCAGGGGGAGCTGTGGGAGGTGGCCAAGGCAGAGGCAGAGCTGAACCAGAATGGGATGGATTGGTGAGGACTATGGGATGTAGCAGGGACCCTAGAAGTTGGGGAGGGATAGGATGAAGGGGGGACACCTGGCCCACCAAGAACTGTTTGGTTTCTGCAGGACACAGACCACAGTCACAGGGCTGCTGGGCCCCACCAGGCTCCCTCCTCACGCAGCTCAGGCTCATGGAGGGAGACTGGCAAGGGTCCAGATGTTCTAGCATTGCCCTGGAAGCTGTCATTCCCAACCTTCTCCCGACTCTGGAGCTGAGAGTGGGAGCCACTAATCTTTTCTGTTTCCAGAAGCACCTTGATATTTGCCCTATCAGGGAGAAGTTTGCAGCAAAATGATAATTCTGGAGGGCAGAAAGGAAGGTCATCTCAAAGCACCCCATTTCTGTTCAGTCCCAAATTTCTCTCTTGGGCACACATGGAATTTTAGGCAGCAAAATGAGGCATTAAATTATCCCCTGAAGTGTATGGTGTTTAGTCCCAGGCTGGCACCCAGCCAGATCCTGAGGATAAGGTAGTGAACAGCACAGACCGATCCTTGTGTTCTTGGGACACAGCAGACACTGACTCCTCATTTACAGGGCACTGAGTAACAGAGACATGCGTGTGGTGCTGGGAGTAGTCATTCTTTTAACAAATACCTGTTGAACCCCTACTATGTTCTCGGTATGCTTTAAGACTGCTGAATCAGTACATAAAACAAGCAAGATTCCTGTCCTTAAGAACTTACATTCTAGAAGCTGGTAGTCAAGAACATTCCCTTGGGAATCAGGAAGGCACCCTCATCTACAAACCCAAAGAGCTTATCCCTGTGGTAGTGAAACTGGTAAATATTATTTGCTTCTAATTGAAAGGTTAGTGGTTCAAGCCCACCCAGAGGTGCCTCAGAAGAAAGACCTGGTGATTTACTTTTTGAAAAAATCAGTCACTGAAAACCTTATGGAGGTGCATGGCTACCATTACTGAACATTTTGCCCAAAGGTTCTATAAAAGCATCTTTGTTTGGATCAAAAGGGGGAAAATGCAGAAAAGGATTTCAAAATCTCATGAACTCCAAACTTTCTGGATGAATCCTTGAAACTACCACGCTGAGATAATCTTTCAACCTTAAACCAAAAATGTCCCCTAAAGTCTTCTTGAAAACCAAGCAATAGTTTGGCTTAACCAGTAAAGAATGTTGATCTTGACTGAGTATTATGCTGTTTTAAGAACTATCTGTAGGTTGATGGTTACACGGGAGGGGAAGGGTTGGGAAAGGGAAATCACTAGATAGCAGACAAGAGTTGCCTTTAGGGAAGAGAAAGACAGCACACAATATAGGCAAAGTCAGCACAACTTGACCAAGGCAAAGTCGCAGAAGCTTCCTAAAATAACAGGCAACCTGTTGTTGTCAAGTCAATTCTGACTCATAGCAACAGATAAGACAGAGAAGAACTGGCCCATACGATTTTTTCCCCAAGGAGTGGCTGGTGGATTCAAACTGGTTAGCAGCTCTAGCTCTTAACCACTGGATACCAGGGCTCCAGAAGCTTCCTAGACATATTCTAAACACTTTCAGGTACAGAGATACTGGAGCTGAGGGCTGGGGACTATCATCTTTGGTCAAGTGGCATAACATAGTTGATAAAGACAATGTTCTACATCCTACTTTGGTGAGTCCTGTCTGCGTCCTAAAAGCTTGCAGACAGCCATCTAAGGTCATCTATTGGTCCCAGCACATTTGGAGCAAAGGAGAATGAAGGAAACCAAAGACACAAGGAAACAATTAGTCCAGAGGACTAATGCCACCACATGACCCACAGCCTCCACCAACCTGAGCTCAGAATAACTAGATGGTGCCTGGCTACCACCACAGACAGCTCTGACAGGGATCACAGCAGAGGATCCTAGGTACCGAAAAATCCGTTGCTTTCAAGTGGATTCTGACTCAAAGCGATCCTAGAGGACAGAGTAGAAGTACCCCATGGAGTTTCCAAGGAGCGCCTGGTGGATTTGACTGCCAACCTTTTGGTTAGCAGCCGTAGCACTTAACCACTATGCCACCAGGGTTTCCATTCTAGGTACAGTGGGAAACAAATGGATAACAAAATGGACAAAATAAATGGACAACAAAAGACCAGGTTGACTGGTCTGACAGAGACAGGAGGAACTCCTGAGACTATAGCCCCTGAACACCCTGCTAACACAGAACCGAAGCTATTCCCAAAGTCCACTTTTCAGCCAAATACTACACAGGTGTACTGAAAATAAACAAGCAAACAAACAACAACAATGACAAAAACAAAAGAGGCACCCTGGTGGCATAGTGGTTAAGAGTTTGGCTGCTAACTAAAAGATTGCCAGTACAAATCCTCCCGGTAAGTGCTCCTTTGAAACCCAATGAGGGAGTTCTGCTCTGTCCTGTAGGGTCACTATGAGTCAGATTTGACTCCACAGTATTTTTTTTTCCATAAAACAAATGACACAGGTAAAGAACGTGTCTCTTTCTTTTTTGTGTGTGTTTCTTAATTTAATCAAACATACAAGACCAAATGGGTAACATCTATCCAAAAGCAAGGACCAGAAGGCAGGAAGGAACAGGAAAATTGGATGAATAGACATGAGAAAACCAGGATGTAAGGAGAACATGGCAGAGTGCTGCCACGGTGTAGAGATTGCAGCCAGTATCACAAAACAATTTGTGTGTTACATTTTTGGGTGAAAAACTAATTTTGCACTGTAAACTTTCACCTAAAACACACACACAAACAAAAAACCTCGAATCTGTTGCTCGTGAGTTGATTCAGACTTCATAGTGACCCTATAGGACAGAGTAGAACTGCCCCATTAGGTTTCAAAGGTGCACCTGAGATTTGAACTGCCAACCTTTTTGGTTAGCAGTCTTCACACTTAACTACTGAGCCACTAGGGTTTCCAAATACACACACACACAAACACACACACACACTAACTATCTATACAGGATCAAAGTGACAACAGCAACTTGATAGATTAGGTAGAAACCTTAGGGAGCAGTGAGGTTAAGCTAATGGAGGAGGAACTACTCAGAAAAGGGGGGTGAGGACAGTTGCACACTTTGAAGAATGTAATCAGTGTGACGGAACTGTACATGTAAAAAAATTGTTTATGCTTTGCTGTGTATATTCTTAACAAAATAAAATTTAAAAAAGACAAAAGGAAAGAAAACCCTATGGACACAATTCTACCCTGACACATAGGAGGTCACCGTGAGTCGGAATCAGCTGGAAGGCAACTGAACTTTGGGTTCGCTCACTGATCAGTAAACAGGTAAGTGGCCAGGTTGTGTGCAGAGGGAGGCGGTGATGTAAGTTACTGTCAGACAGCTTATCTGGGAAGGCACTCGAGATCTGTACTGATAATGGAGAGTGGGTGGCTGGGTGCACCCTGAGGTGCCAGGACGCGGTCATCCCAGCCCCACCCCTGTTCCCTGCCCGTGGTGCTGCTGGAGTCTTCTGACCGCCTGCTGATGCTCACCCCTCCGACTTCCCAGAAGCGCTATTCCTGACGTCTTCACTCCATTCCTTGGAGAGATGGGCTATCGGAGCGGGAAGCACCTCTTCCCTGGCTCCTCTGACCCGCCAGCGGGGCAGAAACTGCTGGCAGAAACCCCGCTGTTAGCCCCGATCCTGCTTTCTGTAGACGGTCCCCAGGTGTTTGCTTGGGCAGGGCCCCTCGCGCCAAGACCCAGGACTACGCAGTTTTTAGTTTTCAGCCTAGCTCAACTCCTCACAGGCAGCGGTGACTCAGCTGGGGTTACTCCCCTGCTGGTAGACCAAGGCCAACTCGTGCCCAGGAGGAGGAGAGCAGGGAGCGAGGGTATCAGCGAGGGGCCGAGGGGTTGCTTCCCAGCAGAGATGCACCCCAGCCCGCACCCTGCACCTTCTTCTCTAGGGTCTGGGACTCGCCAGTCGCTCGGCGGCAGCGCGCAGTTCACTGCCTAGGAAAGCCGGGAGCGGAGCTGGGGAAGCGCGCGCACAGCGCCCATTCGGGCGCACGAACTTGCCAGGGGGCGCTGCTCCGCGTACGCGGAACCGGCTTCGTGGTGGCGGGGTGTTCGGCTGTTTTCGAATAAGGGGTGCTGGGCTTTGCGGCCGCTGACAACAGGCCCTCTGGGAACTTCAAAACTGGGCGTGCTGAAGCTAAAACTCACGGAATGCTTAGTTGTGTGTCAGGCAGTGCTCGAAGAGCTTTATAACCGGTACTCTGACAGGTACTGTTGACGCTCTATTTTGCCGATGGGGACTTGAGACAGTTCAGTGCCTTGTCCAGGTTAGCACGCTAGTGGATGGTGATTTCAAAACAGTTTTTTGGTTACATGACACCACATTTAGTCCCATAACAGCTACCTATTCCCTGTGTTCCCAAGGTCAGATCACCTTGAAGCCTGTGTACCTGAGAGCCGCACTTGAAAGGGACCCTTTAAAGGGACAGATCAGAATGCAGGCCTGTGACCAGGGTGGGGAAGAAACTGAGGATATTTTGCTCAAGAAAGGATGGGAGGGGCCTGGTCTTCACCCTGGCTTATAGAAAAGGGGACTAGCTTTTCCTGTGAGCTCGAGGTGGAAACTCCAGGGAGGCTGCTTCATTGTTCCAAAAGAAAGCATATCTAAATAACACTGCCTGTGAACAAAGTTGGGGGCCATTCAAGCAGAGGCTGAATGAGCAGCTGGGAGTGTTGCTGAGAGGATTCCTGCACCAAGTAGGGTTACGCTGGATGATCTTTGGGGCCCTTTCCAGCTCAGTGGTTCTATGAGTCTATCATACAGGGAACAAAGACGGCAGGCAAAGGTATGGACCCCAGGAGGAGTTCCAGATCCCCTCTACATGCCTCTACCAGGCAATACAGGAGAGCAGGGATCTTCTTTAAAGGGACAGCAATGAGACGCAGTGAGCACCACCATCCTTAAGGTGTGTGTCCAAGATTTTGGGACTTGAGTCAGGGTCCTATGCTGGGACCTCCTGTGGATGGACTCTCCTGCTTTCTGGAACCATGTCGGTACAGACTGCCCCCCTTTGTGGGTGGGCTTCCATCCTCCACGTAGGCTCAAAGTTCTTTCTTCCATTTTCAATGAAGCCCCAGCCTTCTGGATACCAGTACACGTCCCCAGCCTCTAACCAGGCCTCTTCCTGCATTGGGAGAAAGGGCCACTGGGGAACAGGCTCTTCCCAGCCCACCTGAGCCCAGGCCTGTCAGCTCCAGACAGACCTTTGGAACTACACAGCAGAGAAAGCTGATGAGAGCTGGTAGACAGTCACGTTGACATCTGAGGTGCTCACAGGGTTAGAACATGACCCTGGGGAAAGAAATGTGTGTTCAGTTTCTCCAGGACCCAAGAAAGTGAGACCACCATACTCTGGGGACTGTCCCCACCTGGCCATCTGATAAGAGGCTGCATTGGAATCTCTTGGGAACATTGCCATGTTCTCCAAACCTTTGGTACCAGAAGGTGTCTGTTCAGCTGTAAAACGTTTCTAAAGCTTTACTTTCTGTTAAAAAAAAAAAACCCAGCCCATTTCTGCCTCTTAAAGCAGCAGGGGTGTACACCACGACTTTCCTCATCTCTAGGACTCCAGCTGGAAGCAAAGAAGATGGGAGGGGGGATGATCCCTCCTCTGGCAGGGTGCTGAGTTGGGCCATGATCTCCACAGGACTCTGTGGTGGCTGAAGTCTGGAAAATTGGGATGATGTGACAGGTATTTTTCTGTGTCAACCAGGAGACTGCAATCAGGGTGACCAAGATCACACACTGGAAAAACGTTGCCTCCCAAATGCTCTGGACCCCCACTGACTGAGAGGAGGGTGTCTAGCTGGAGACATTTTCCTGATTCCTCAGCTCCCCAAACCATCCTACCTGGGAAGTTAAGAACTATAGAAGCATGAATTCATTTCCATGGATGGTTTGAACAGGTCATTCTCCCCACCTTCTCAGACATGGAGTGAAACTCACAGGTCTGTTTTGACATGTGCTTGTGTTTGAAACACCCAGTCTACTCCACTCTGATTGAACAATACTCTGAGAACCCACTGCATGGATTTCTCTTCTCCCAGGTTCATGGCTGGAAGGGACTTTGAGTCATCTCTGTACTTTCTCAAACTGTAATGTGCATTTGAATCAGCTGGAACTCTCACTAACATGTGTATTCTGATTTAGGTGGCTTAGGTAGGTCTAGAGGGAGGCCAGACCAGAAACCCGAGTAGCATTGTGGGTAAGTGCTATGACTGTTAACCAAAAAGTCAGCAGTTCAAATCCACCAGGTACTCTTTGAAAATTCTAGGGGGCAATTCTAGCCTGTTCTCTAGGGTCATCATGAGTGGGAATAGACTTGACAGGCAGTGGTGGGTGGAGTGGGTCCTGGGATGCTGTATTTCTAACAAGCTCCTAGGTGAGAAGGATGTTGCTGGCCAGACGGTCCCACTTTGTTTAGTAAGGATCTGGTGCAACCTAGTCATTTAACAGATGTGAAAACTGAGGCCCAGAAGGCTTCGGGTCAACAGACCTCTGCTCTTCCCACTCCTAGTCCACCATCTTTAAAAAATCTCCCACCCCAATTTAAGCCACCACTTACTGCTCAGATCCAAAACTCTAGCATAAATAGTTTCATCTCATTTTACTGTCAGGATAAAAGAATTCTTGTTCCATCAGGGTCCCTTTATTCACAGTCTGTTTTTCACCATCTCCAAGGGGGTTTTCAAAGGTTTTATTTTTGTTATTGTTTTGATTTATAGATACTCCTGTCTCTGATGGAAATATTAAAAATAATTTGTCTCAGAAAAAGGGCTGGGTATTTTTTAGGCCCAATTTCAGTTCAAGTCTCCAGAAGTGACACTGGGCTAAATCCACTTGGCCTTCTCTGCTTTTTGGAGAAAAGTTCCCTGTGTCTGTCTGCTGCCACCTGCCAATTCCCAACAGAAGCCAAACTACAGCTTCCCACTGCGCCTCAGTTTCCCTGGTCTCGAACAGATATTCTAAAGCCAACTATGCCATGGCATCTTAAAAAGGAGCAGGGAGATTCCAGTGGACTAAGACTGCCAGGGATTGGCCTGGAGCCACTGAGAGTCTAAAATGGTCCCCACTCTCTGTCCCCTCCTGCTGGTGGGAGGGCAAAATGCCAACCTGGGGACAAGGCACAATGGCGACAGGGGGTAGAAGTCTCACTGAGGCCAAGGGAAGGCGGAATGTGACGGGAAGTCGGGAAAACTGCCTTTTATAGGCATGTTCTTTCCTTTCCTTTTCTTTTTTTTCCCCTCCTAAGTTTACTCCTAGCGACAGTGCCACTCGCAGGCGCCCAGCCTGTGGTTTCGCCTGGGGCGGGCCACTGGCACCCGCATACCCCTCCCCCATCTTGCCTGCAAGTTGCATGACCTGCATCGGAGTCCACAGGAGGGCGGGGGAGAATCCTTTCAGATACTGGATGCAGATGAATTCAATGCATTTTGCTTCCTCGCCTGCCCTTATCCAAGCTCGAGTAGAGTCCTGCTTTCTTCTGCGTGTGAATGCTGTAGTGTGTCAGCCTGCTCTAACTCCCCTAACCCCTTCTTCTCCTTTCCGACAGTGAAGGCTCTGGGTTTCTCAGCCAGCAGCTCACATTTGACATCTTCACATTAAAAGAAAAAAAAAAAAATCTACCAAGGCTTGAAGCAGAGACCTCACTCCACTCCCCAACAGGCTCTGAGTTCGCGTCGATATGTGCACCTGCTTTGCGACCCTACCAGGAAGAGGTGCCTGTGTGGGAGGGAAGGAGGGCGGCTCTGCGCCCCCGAATCCGGAGAAAGCAGCCTGCCCACCCCCTCACTCGGCAGCCAGCGCAGCGCACCAGAGAGAGCTGAGCCCGAGAAGCCGGCCTCTGACAGTGCTGGCAAGCGCGGCGCTTGCCAAAAAATGCCCCTTGCATCTCAATTTCCCTGGCTGCGTCCCTGGCACGCACAGCTCACCCGGGGCACTTGGGCTCCGTAGCTCAGTCCTCTCGGCGCCTGTCCCTTCCTTCCCCGCTCCCTGCCTGCCCAAGGCCGAACGTAAAACCCACCGCCAAGAAGGTGCAGGGCGCGCGGGGGCACCAACCATGCCGTGACCCGCAGTCTCCATCCTAGCTGAACCCAGCTCCCTGGACTTAATTACGAAAATGAGTGTCATTCAGACGGGGGGCCGCGCGTCCACCGTTCCCTTCCCCGGCCCTGGGCGCCTCTCTGGGGACCCGCGTGCTCCCGAACCCCCTGTCGTCTTCCGCGAGCCTGCGCCCCTCACCCAAGCTTGGGAGCGCTCCCCGGCCACCTCGGCAGCATTCATTTCACTTCCTCCCGCGGTCCGGACTGCAGCAAAACCGGGCAGCGCGAGGGCCAAAAAGTGGGAAGGAGAGCGCTTTTCCGCGTCGTGCCGCCAGCTCGCCAACTCCCTCTCCTCGGCCCTGACCCTCACAATCCCAACTGCAACTTTTTCCCTTCCCTCTCGTTTTCTCCTTGGCTGTGGCGAGCGGGCATCGGGCAGCTAGGCGTGGAGCAAGCGGGCGGGCGGCCGTGTGGCTGCGGGTGGCGGTGCCGGCGAGCGCTGAGAGCCGGCGAGTGGGTGGGTGGGTGGGGAGGAAAGAGGGAGAGGACGGGCGGGGAGAGCGAGGGGTGTGGGGAGGGGAGGGGAGGGGAGGGAGAGATTCCGCTCTCCAGCCGCTCCCAGCCGGGGCGGGGGACTTCGGGGGGAGGAGGCAGCCAGGAGGGAGGGGAAGCGAGCGGGAGGAGGGAGCGGAGGAAGACGCTCCGATAACCCGTGCGTTTCGTAAGGCTCGGAGCACTTGTACATTTCTGCAGGCGCTCAGCGAGCCATTCGCGGCGCCTGCTGCAGCTCCAACTGCATCCTCCTCCTCCTTCTCCTGTGCTCCGGGTGTGTGGATGTGTGTGTGCGTGAGTGTGTGTGTTTTGCAGGTGTGTCCGTTTTAATTCTGCCCAGTAGGTGGGACTTGGTGACTTTAGCACCATTTTTTGCTTTTTTTTTTTTTCCTTCTTTTTGCCTCCCCACCGTCTGTTGCAACCCTGCAAAGTCTCGGAGTCGGAGAGCACGGCTTGCTTCCCGAGCCCCCGGACCCGGCGAGCCAGCGAGCGCCGAGCCGGCCACCATGCCCGGCAGACCGCGCCACTAGGCGCTCTCGGCGGCTCCCACCCGGCGGCGGCGGCCGCGATGGTTTCAGACGCTGAAGGATTTTGCTTCTGATCGCTCGGCGTTTCAAAGGCAGAGGCCCCCCTCCCCCTTCCCCCCTCCCTCGCCGTCTTTGTTTCCTCCCCCCCTGCTCTCCCCACTCCCCCACCCCACCCCCCTCTCCTCTCCTCCTCCTCTTTTTTAGAAGCAGCGATCGGAAATGGATGTCTCTCTTTGCCCAGCCAAGTGTAGTTTCTGGCGGATTTTCTTGCTGGGAAGCGTCTGGCTGGACTATGTGGGCTCCGTGCTGGCTTGCCCTGCAAATTGTGTCTGCAGCAAGACGGAGATCAATTGCCGGCGGCCGGACGATGGGAACCTCTTCCCCCTCCTGGAAGGACAGGATTCAGGGAACAGCAACGGGAACGCCAGCATCAACATCACGGACATCTCCAGGAATATCACTTCCATGTAAGTCGGGCGACCGCTCCCCAGTCCACCTTCCCCAGTGCTCCGCGGCTCCCCCTCGCCCTCCCGCCTGCGGCCCCGGAGGCGGCCATCCGCCCGCCCCGGTTCGCCGCTGCTCGCCGCCCGCCGGGCGCGCGGCAAGCTCGCTCTGGCTCGGGAGATGCTCACGGGCTGCGTATTCCAGGTGACTCCGGCCCTGGCGAGGCGTGATCCTGGGATGCGTGTGTACGTGTGTACCTCTCCCTGGAGAGGACCCCAGCCTGCCGAGGACATGCGGGGCCCAGTTCCCGCCCCCGCACCCACCCACTGCTGGCTTGTTTCGTGGGTGCGAATAGGGTTCTTTGCCCCCCACGAAATAGCAACAGTTTGGCCACGCTGAAGTGGAATAAAGTAGAGGAGGTTCGATTCTTTTGGCAGTGGTGGCGGCGGCGGCAGTGGCGGCCGCGGCAGCGGCAGCGCTCAGCTGGGAGGCAAGGCGACAGATAGGGACCGCTCGCGACCCAGCTCAAATGTTTAACTATTTCCTTTTGGAAGCAGCCAAACAGCTGACAAGTAAACAAGTTGCTCGCTGGTTGCTCGCTGGAACACTTCGGACGTGTGGAGGCCGTCATGGACGCCTACCTCTTCCCCTTCCTTCTTGCCGCCCTCTCCAACCCCATTTTGGGTATTTCCGAGACACCCCCTGTTCCCACCCTCTGCATCTGGGCGCCCACGGAGCCTTCCCCTTTTCGGGTTATGATAACTGCTAGGGATAATTCCGAGTCAGGATGCTGAAGGAAGAGGAGAGGGCGTGTGTTTGGGGGAGGAGGGCTCTTAGAGTTATCATGCAGATCGGTTTATTCGGAAAATCAAACTCTGGTTGGCATTTGACTGGGGTCTGCCCCGTCGGAGTGAGACGTGTGGTGGTGGCCTGCTCTTCACTTCTTTTTATTTTTCTTGGGCGGCCATGGGATACAGAAGCCTGGGAATGGCAGAAAGCAAAAGCCTCCAGTTCAGAGAGCCTGTCCAGCCTTTCTCCTGTTCACCTGGGCCTCTGAAAGCCCACCAGGCCAGAAGAACCCCTTCCTGACTTGCCATTCCAGAGGAGGGTGTGGATGCCACTAGGATTGTTCAGTGGATAGATCTAGCCTATCTTCCCCACAAAGCCCCGACACCTTGGGGACCCAGAGAGTGGATGGAATGCTGAGAAGGGTTTGCACCAAGTGGGTGCGGGGTCTGCAGGAGACATCTGGGCCGACTCAGGATGGGGCGATTCTGCCTTTTTTGACGCTCTCCTAGGCGGAAACCCTCCCTTCGCCTCAGTCCTGAGTGGTGGGGCTGCAGAGCCTCGCGGAATTGCGGTCCTGCTTGCTCTTTAAAGCCCACTGGTCCTCTTCACTTAATGGAGACTCTGCTTGCATTCTGGCAGCCAATACTTTGAGGGAAATGTACCGCCCAGGAAATGTCCCTGACTCTTGGCCCCGGAGACAAGGTTGACCCATATCTCAGCTCTGCCACTCAGCATCCACTCCCTGGACACTTCAGTGTGGCCGGAGGTGACAAGATAAACAGCTGATGGTTGG
Source organism: Heterohyrax brucei (assembly GCA_028571685.1). Classification (NCBI taxonomy): domain Eukaryota; kingdom Metazoa; phylum Chordata; class Mammalia; order Hyracoidea; family Procaviidae; genus Heterohyrax; species Heterohyrax brucei. Next base: position 41,989,877 of record CM053148.1, on the reverse strand, counting down.
GGGTGTGGGAGGTGGAGAGGATGGACCATTCTGCCTCTTGCTCCATACAGGCCCCAGCATTCCAGTATCCTGGGGATGCAGGGAGTGGGGTCTGGAGTAAGAATGCTGGGAGAGTCAGACTTGAAAGTGCACCGTGGTGCTGTGTGTGTGTGTATAGGGGTGCTTATCAGTAGGCTCTGGGGCTCAGGAGCGGGATCTAGGAATTTCCGGGGGACTGGGCAAGCCAGCAGCTGGAGAGGGCTGCCCTAAGCGCTCACTCTGGGTCTCTGGGAGGTGAGCAGCTTCCGGCTTATTTTCAGCTGGAGGGAAGTGGGGATCTGTAGAGAGCTTCTGGAGACAGCAACGGTCACAATCATGTAGGCTCTCTCTAGTCAGAGATGTCGCTCCTCTGGAAATGAAGCTTGTGGAAGCAGTTTGGTAGGGGCCAGTAGGGGTGGTCTATCCAGGCAGAGGCCGGAAGACAGCGCTGTAGAGAAGACGGGTGAGAGGAGTGAGGGTACCACCTCTTGCCCTTTTCCCATTGGCCGGCTCAGGCAGATATTAGGGTAGGAAACTGGGAGCAGGGAGTAGACTGGGAGCTGCTCTGTGTGCATCCCCGTGTTCCCATCGTGCCTTGGGACTCTGTGGCCAGAAGTCAGGAGCTCTGTCCCTAAATCTGCCAATACCTAAGATAGAACAGGATTCTCACTGGTGCCATGATGAGTGGCAGGTGGGGGAGGGTCAGAGGTCATAGGTCAGATGACCCCTCCTGGTCCTATCTTTTCCCCAGTGTCCTATTATATCTATGGTTAGTATTGACTGAACTGGGAGGGGGCATGGTCCAGCCTTTTACTCTAGAGGCCAGCAGAGCCACAGGGGCTGAGGGGATGGTATTCCCCCTGTGAACTAGCTCCATCCCAGAGGATACGGAGGCTCTACTCCGGTGGTAACACTTTCCCTGGCACACACAGCCCCAGTATGGTCACAAACGTGGAATTCTGGTCTGTTTGTCACCAGTGCTCAGGCCCCGTCACTCTGTGGGGCTGGAAACAGGCTTGAAGGAGGGCCTTGAGGGCAAAGAGAGTCCCAGGCAGGGAGGGGCCTTACATTAACATGACATGGGAGAGGGGGTCATGGGAGCCAGTGCTTTGCTAGAGAGAGAGGTCAGCGGCCTTCAGATTTCTGCTGTTACCAGAGATGAGGGGTTGAGAGGGCCCAGGCCTCCCAACAGTCATAAGCCCTTGGTGCTGGCATATACCTCAGGGTGCAGCTTTGGAAGGCTCTGGGGCAGGTGCTGAGTTTCCATCAGGCCCAGATATGGGGACCTGGGGGTGATCCCATAGATTCACCGTCCTGTTCTCAAGTTTGTTGACTTGTCTGAACTGTGGTGATCTGAGACCCCTTTCGTGCGTGTGGAAGAGCTTTTCACTTGAATTCTCACAGGGGCAAGCAGGATAGGAAGACTTGGTGGGTCTCCTTCCTGGGGGTCCTGCATAGAGTGGCCTCCCTGAGTCTGCTGAGAACTCTCACTCCATTTGTCTAGGGAGGAAATGAGCTTCATGGCATCACGGTAGAAGTGTGGGTCTCATTCCAAGAGCCGGGCTGCTCTGAAGACTCTCCCTGTAGGCTTTTTGCTATTCAGGAGGTCAAAACCTTTGCCAGGGAGCTCCTGGAGTGCAGTAACCTCATCCAGGTGGCTCCAGGTGCAGCCACACCCACCTGGGCTCTGATATCACAAAGGTGGTGGTGGTGGCTGGCAGGGTGGGCTGGCTGGGCCAGGCCTGCCTGGGCCAGGGTGGGAATGGTGCCTCTGTGGCTGACAGAGAGATCAAGGCAGAGACGATGCCCTCCCAAGGGTGTTCTTAGGACTGGTTCCTTGTACTTGCAGAGACTGTGGTCCTCTGGCTGTTGGCAGCTCTCTGGTCTCGTTACTCCCCCTGTCTTCCCTGCAGGCCCTCTTTGGCCAGGCAGAGGATCATTTGGGCCTTTGGCCGCTGTTCTGGCTTCTTATGTCTCAGCCTCTCTAAGAATCCAGGGGAGACCCAGCCACGGTGGGCTGGTTTGTGAGCCAGGCCCCAGGGTATCTGGGGCTCAGTCAGGAGGGCCAGGAAAGTGCTCAGAGCACTGGATTGGGGCTAGGTATAGGAGAGGAGGCAGAGCTGTGAGAGGCCTTTGATGTGAGACTGGGGAGGGGCCGCCATAGCTCTGAGAAAGGTATATTTCTAGGATGAAGGCTGGGGGGGGGGGGGTCCCAGAATCCAGAGACCCTGAGTGTTGGTGTGGGCTCCTTTATGGAGCAGAGACATCAGCTGGACAAGGCTCTCAGTGGTCTGCCCTGGGACCTTAGGCAGCAACATGACAGCTTTAGGCAAAGCCAAACCAGTTTGGCAGTAACTTGGAGAGTGCTGTGTATTGGTCCCTTAAGAGCCAGCCTGGAGCCTTGGTGGCTCTCAGGGTCCTGCAAAGCATGCCTGCCCTCCCCTGGCTGCAGGGGTGTGTGCTTCCTGAAGAAGGGAAGGGTCCTGATGCTAGCTCCCTGGGGACACTGTTAGCCCACGTGCTGCCTTGTGCCTTCCTGCTGGCTCCTTCTGTCTGGCTCTGGGAGGCCGTGTCCCCACCCCACTGGCTCTTGGGTGAGACTGTGGGCAGCCTGCATCCCTCCCTTAGCTTGACTGTTGCCAGTGTCTTGGCATTCCTGCTCCTGCCTGGTGTCTCCGTGACAAATCCCTCATTGGCAGATGGACACCATCTCCAGCCTCCCTGGGGCCTCCAGGTGGCCAGTGGCAGAGTGTACTAGGGAGAAAGATGGGTGCCTGAGTGCCACCCCTGGCTCTGCCCGTATTGGGAGGCATATCAGTGCTGTGTCACCTGCCTCAGCCTGTGAATTCAACAGTGAATTGGGGCCACAGAGTGGAATGACCTTTCCAGCTTGGACAGTGTGTCATGCCAGGGCTTTATCTATTGGGTGGAGCTTCTAAGAGCACCTCTTTTGAGATTGACAATGACCCTTGTGGTATCAACAGGAAGAGGTGGGCTAGGAGGAGGGCGGGGGGCGGTGGGGAAGAGAAGGGTTCCCTAATTGGCCACTGACCATTTCTCCCTTCTCACCTTTCCCACCTCTAAGAAACTCCGGGCCACCCAGAAACTGCCACAACAATTTGGAGTCAGCTTTTCAGGCCAGATGCCACACTCAGTGAGAGTGTTCTGGGACTGCAGCCTGTCACCAGTAGCTGGCCACCTGACTTGTAGGCTCCCCATCTCCTGCCCCCAGCGAGCTCAGGGCAGGGAGGGGTGCTTCTCTGCAGTGCTGTCATCCTCATTGCTGGGCCGGGGGCCACCACTGAGTGTGAGAAAAAAATGCTACCGCTTCTATTTCAGATTCCTTTTCACTTAAAAAAGGAGTAGTCACTATTTACTATATAGATCAAAGAAATATAGGTATGCTTATAAATAAATGAGTGTTCTGAGTTTTATTTAAGACACGATCCGACTCGACGGCACTTGGCTGGCTGGCATTGATTGATAAAGCGTACCAACTAGTTGCCTTAGAGTTGATTCTGACTCATGGTGACCCATAGAACAGTTTTCAGTGGTTGATTTGCTGGAACTAGATTGCCAGGCCTTTCTTCTGAGGCACTTCTGGGTAGACTCACCTCCAACCTTTTGGTTAGCAGCTGAGTATATTAACTGCCACTACCTGCTGACCTTGGTGCCCACTGTTGTTGTGATCAGAAGTGTCCAAGTTTGGGAGGGAGATGGACTGATGACAAGAGAGACCAGCTGGAGGCTTCCTTCCCCCTTCTTGGCTCTGGTCTAAGAAGAGGATGATGAATTGGGAGGGTCAGGGGCATATAAGATGGGATCGGGTTGAGTGGGATAGGGGATTACAGCCCCAGGCCAAATTTCCAAGGTCTGCTAGCCCCCTTTTGGGGTTCAGGCCAACTCTAAAAGCAGCTTCCCAGGACCCATCAGGAGCCTACCTTTTGGTCCCCAGGCACCAAGTTCTCTAGGACTATTAATACGCCATGATTTGTACTATACTTTCCAGTTTACAGTTGCAGATTTCACTTTTGTGACAGCTACCAGAGGTACAGAAATGGAGATTACTAGTCCCATTTTTCAGATTAATGAAACAAAACACAAAATGAGTCTCAGTGGTCGAGTTGCCATGGCTGACCAAAGGAAAGATCTAGAACACTCAGCCTTGTGAGTTCTCCTTGGGAGCTCCTCTTTTTGCCCGCTAACTGGTTCTGCCAGCTTCATTGTCTCTTGGGCCCTAGGCCCTTCAGATAAACACCCTATGGCTTGGTGGGAAGGGAGATGCAGAAGTGTTTTCATCCAGAAGTTCTTTTTCTCACAAGGAATAGCACTAAAGGAATGGAAATCTCTGAGGGACTTGGGGAGGAGGGTGGCTGAGTGTCCTGGCAGCTGGATGAGAGAGTGGCCTGGATGGAGGCTGGCCTCAGTAACCTGGATGTTTTGGTGACAGGCTGAGTGATGAGCTCTTGTCATTTGTTGCTCCTTCAGCATCACTTCCATCACTTTGGAAATACAAATAGTCATTGTGTGCAAGGTGTGTTGGGAGCCCCTTGTAGATGGGTAGACCATAAAAGGTGAGGCCTCTAGTGAAGCCACAACAAGCAGGATGCATCAGGGAGCCCTTAGAACCCGTGAGTAGAACCCCAGGTTTCTGCCTACACCCAAGTGCAGGACTTTCTGGAATGTAGCGCCCCAGGGGATCCTAGCAGTCTTCTCCTCCCTCTCCTCTCCAGGGAGCCTCCCCAGAGGGCCAGGGACTTTCCTGAGCTCTGTGCGCTTCCAGAGAACTTCCCTGAAGCGCCTCTCGCTTTGCTGGTTCAGGTGCCGCCTTCTCCATGCTGGCTCCCGTTCTGGGCACTTCGTCAAAGCCCGAGTGTCCCCCGTGACTGTGTCTCCCTCTGGAGCGATGTTTCCAAATCCAGGGTCCCCAGAGGCAGCAACCATGCGAGGCTGACAGCCCCAGGGCTCCTTGCAGCTTGCGGCCCACGCCAGTTAGAAATGAATTCCATGAGCACTGCTGTTGAGCTGTATTTACTTGCTGGGCTGGGGGCAGCTCGGGGCTCAGCAGGCTGCCAGGCTGCCCATCCTGGCTTCTCCTATCCAAGTGTCCCAAGGTCTGGGTGATGGGAAACCCCAGATTGCTTCCACCAGAGTGACATCACCTGTTTGGAAGCGTGCTGCATTCTTACCCTGGCTGTGGTTTTCCTAGCAGCTCCTCTTCGCCTAGCTGCCTAGGTTTTCCTTTGCAGAACTCACTCTCCTCCTCTGGGCCTTAATTTCCATATCAGTAAAATAAAGGTAAGAATGATTAGCAGGTATGGCTGAGGTTAAGTGCCTTGTATAATGTCTGGGCAATAGTAAGCTGTCAATATATGACAACTAATAATTTTTTGGGCAGTTACATTTCAAACGCTGTTGTAAGCACTTGATGTGTCGTGTGTGTGTGCGCCTGTGTTTGTGTATATGTAGATATATTCCTCACTGAGAAGTCTGTGTGGTACAAATAGTCAGTTCACTTAGCTTTAACCAAAATGTTGGCTATTTGAGTTCACCTAGAGGTGCCTTGGAAGAAATGCCTGGCAATGTACTTCTGAAAAATTAGCTGTGGATAAACCAATGGAGCGTGGTTCTAGTCTGACACCCCCAGTCACCACGAGTTGGAACTGGCTCCACAGAAACTGGTTGGTTAAGCCTCATTATGGCCTAACAGCAGCCCTCTAAGTACTACAAGCACCCAGGAGTCTTTGGGTGGTACAGATTCTTAAGTGCTCAACTACTAACTGAAAGTTTGGCAGTTCAGACCCACCCAGAGATGCTTTGGAAGACAGGCCTGGTGATCTCCTGCCTAAATCTCACAGCCTTGAAAACCCTAAAGAGCACTTCTGTTGTGTACACAGGGCTCACCATGAGTTGGAATCAATGGCAGTGAACAATGACAGTGTTATAACCCCATTTTACAGATGGTGAAACAGTCTAGAAAAAGAGCTTGATTTGTTTGATGTTACACAGCCTGTGAATGGCAGAAATGCTGGCATTTAACTGTTGAGCTATGTCATCTATAGTCTTTTGCATATACACACACCTAAATGCGTGTACACACACATACATATGGATACACACACACTGATATGTGACTATTACGATAAATTAATGATAAGAGAGTTGATATGAAGTTTAGGACAGAGTAGAGCTGTCTCACAGGGTGCCCAAGGAGTGCCTGGTGGATTTAGACTGTCGACTTTTTGGTTGGTGGCCAAACTGTTAACCACTACCCCATCAGAGTTTTCCAGAATTTTAGAGGGATCTTTTATTTATAAGCTTCTAGTTCCTTGGGTAAGAATTGCCATGGCTGAGAAGGGCAGGAGAAGGCAAATGTCTAATTCAGGGCATGGGGTTGGACAGACAGTACAGGCCAACCCAGAGTCAGAGGCCTTGACCTATAGAAAAGGCCTTTGGTCTCTCTTCTTGGCCTATTTCTGACAGATGGCTTCCTGGAGGCGGTGTCTCAGCCAGACTTCCTTCCTAGACTTCCTTGACCCACTCCTCCATGGTGTCCTGGTCTTTGAGGTCAGGTCAGCCCTCTCCATACAGCAGGTGCCAGCTGAGCTTGGCAGGGATTCAGGAAGCTAGTGACTAGTGACTGAGTCCCAGCCAGCTCCACACTGGTCTGAGGCAAGGTCAGCATGATGGAGACCCTTACTGCTCATGGCCAGAGAGATCCTAGCTGGGAGAGGGAGGGTGGGTGAGTTTTCCCAGGTAGAGCTTTGGGTGCCAGGGCTGCAGCAAAAGGGAGGGTGTGTGAAGTGCTGGCCAGCTAGATTGGAAGCTGATCTTAAGAGTGTCTTTCCTGAAGGGTGAATTCATTTGTTTGAACACTCCATTTTTTTTATGTATCTATGTGAACTTGTCCAGTCACAGGGCACCTCTGGATTTTTCTTGGTGTCATCTCACTAACTCACAGGGACACCACGGGATCAATGTGTTGGTACATTTGGTGGGGGCTTTATAAAAAATCAGGTATGCTGTAGGTTCTTTTCATTTCTACATGCCTAGGAGGGGTTGGGAAACTCTGGTGGGGTAGTAGTTAACTGCTACAGCTGCTAAGCAAAAGGTCGGCAGATGAATTCTACCAGGCTCTCCTTGGAAACCCTCTGGGCCTCTTCTACTCTGTCCTATAGATTGCTCTGTGTCAAAATTGACTTGATGGCACTGTATGTTTGTTTTGTTTTTTGTTTTGCTTGGGTGGGGTCTGAGTTAGAAGATCAGGACTCTGAACCGTATATCACTAGACTCGGAAAGGGGTTGAAATAATTTGAACCAAACCACCTACTTTGACAGCCAACCTGAGGCTCAAGAAAGGTGAGCTGACTTGGTGCAGTGAGTGCCTGGCAAAGGCAGAGGGGTTCCCAGGGGCCCTGCCGCCCAGGCTGCTGTGAGGCTTGTCTTCCTGTCTTCTGCCAACGTCTGCATTGGGGCTGAAGAATTCTGACTCTTACAGAGGCAGGGGAAGGAGTTTGACTGCTAGACCCCTTAGCTTCCTCCGGAGAGGGAGAGGATGAAGGGAGCAATCGTAGATCCGCAATCTTAATCTCGGCTGCCTCCCACGGTACACTGGGCTGTGCGTGCGCGTCTGGAGGCGTCTTTGCGCACGCACAAGTGCATCTCTTCTGTGTTCTGTGCACATCACGTCGGAGGTCTGGGTAAACAAACCCTAAAGCCCTTGGCTTCCTGCCTGGGGAGATCTTCTGCGTTAAGACCTTTAGTGGCCACTGGAGGGCAGTGCTGCGCACGAGACGGTTGGCGACTGCTGTTGGCTTCGCAGGCGGGAGCTGGGGCTGTGAGCTAGCCTGGTGGGCTGTGCGTGCGAGGCTTGCGGCTCCTGCAGCTTTCCCTGAGCCCCGGGCGGAGCCGGGAGGTGAGCTCTCCCCTAGGTGGGGCCTCTGTTGGCAGAGCTGGCCCTGCCTCCGTCATATCAGAAGTCAGTCTGTGGGAACTGGGCTTCCAGGAGGTGGCAGGGAGAGTGCCCTTGCTGAAAAAAAGTCAGCCTGGAGTGCTTGTCTTCCCGTGGTGGTCGCAGCAATAGCAGCAGCAGCAGCAGGAGGAGGGCTCAGTGCATCTGCGCAGGGGCTGATGGTGAAGAGTGAAAGACGCAAAGTCCCTGCTCAGGAATAGCTCACTGTCTTGTTGGGAATACAGACACCGCGACAGATGGAGACACTACCTAGGAGGTTAGTGTTAGGAGAAGCAAGCTTTATGTACCCCCTCAGGCCATCTGATCCTCTGGCCCAAAGGTGAAGGCATCTCTCACCTCTCCTTGTTTCCCTGCGCAGTCTTGTGAATTACTTAATACAAAGGAGCTGTTTGTGAATTCCTAGACAGCACCACCCCCATCCTGACCTGGACTAGGAATAAGCCCTTCAGGCAGACTTCTAACCTCTGCAGACCCCAACTGCTGCTTTCAGAGATTATCCTAGAAAGTAACAGATATGAAACTTCCCAGAACCCAGGCCAAGGGCCCTGCCCTGGACAGGCTGGGTTTGATGGTTTCCTTTCTGTGATAACTTTTAGTTCTTCACAGTCTGTTCTGGGCACAGTAACCTGTGAGCAGGTGCTGTCTTGTTCCATTTGCTACCCAACCTGCTGCTGAGTCAGTCCAACTCACAGCAACCCTATAGAACAGGATAGAACTGCACCATACAGCTTCCAAGGACCTCCTCGCCTATTTAACTGTCTGCCTTTTGGCCAGCAGCTGTAGCGGTTAACCACTATGCCACCAGGGTTTCCTCCCACTTGCTGGCTGGTTCATAAATGAACCTTGACCTACCAACCAGTTACCAGCTTCAGAAACCATTGCTGTTAGCCGCTGTGAGGTCAGCTCTGCCTGTGTGAACCTACAGTACAGTGAAATGTTGCCTGGTCCTGTGCCACCTTCACTGCCACTGATATTGGTGTCACCGTGTATTTTAAGTGCCTTCCAGCCGAAGGGGAAACCCTGGTGGTGTAGTGGTTAAATGCTACGTCTGCTAACCATAAGGTCGGCAGTTCAGATCCACCAGGTGCTCCTTGGAAACTCTGTGGGGCAGTTTTGCTGTCTGTAGGGTCTCTGTGAGTTGGAATTGACTCGGTGGCAGTGGGCTTTGTTTTGTTTTTTCCAGCTGAAGGGGCTCAGCTTCTGCACTATATAGGACAACATTCTGTTGTGATCTGTAGGGTTTCCCTTGGCTGATTTTTAGAAGCATACAGCCAGGCCTTTCTTCCTAGTCTCTGTTAGTCTAGAAGGCCTGCTGAAACCTGTCTACTATGGGTGACCTTGCTGGTATTTGAAATAATGGTGGCTCAGCTTCCAGCATCACTGTGACACAGAAGCCACTGTGGTACAGCAGACGGACAGATGGGTGGTAGTTTGGAGATTGGGTCTCCCACGTTTCTGCTGAGCTTCTGGGGTTGGGGCTTGTGATTTTGTTCTGGGGGTCATACATGGGCTGGCCCACATGGAGCTGCAGCTGGGGCCCTCACTGTCGTGGTGGATTCTTTCTCGCATTCTTGTCTCTGGTATGTTTTTGAGGTTGTCCCATTGATGAGCATGGATGAAACTAACATTTATGGTCCTCTTACTGCGATGGAGATTATTTACATGTACAGGCATGCTTATTCCTAGCCACTGCAGTACAACATGTGGTGGTCTAGTGGTTAAGTACTGTATCTGCTAACCAGAAGGTTGGCAGTTTGAATCTGCCAGGTGCTCCTTGGAAACTCTATGAGGCAGTTCTACTGTGTCCTATACAGTGGCTATGAGTTGGAATCGACTTCACAGCAGTGAGTTTTTTTTTTTTTTAACAGCACTACGTGAAGTTTCAGAGCATGACGAGACCCCGCTTTTGACCAGTTGTGTACAACCCTAGGCCTGGCTGTTTTAACTTTCTGGTCCTCTGTTTCCTCCTCTGGAAAGTGGAAATAATGAAACTCTTGAGGATTACTGTAAAATTTCCATGAACTTTGGTGTGTGTTAGCAGGCTTCAAGTCAATGCTGATACATGGGGACCTTGTGTATGACAGAATGAAACATTGCCTTGTCCTGTGCTGTCTTCAGGATCGTCGATGTGTTTCAGACCGTTGTTGTAACTTCTGTGTTCGTCTGTCTCGCTGAGGATTTCTCTCATTTTCACTGGTGCTCTACGTGATGGCCTTTTCTAGCAGCTGATCTTTCCTGCTAATGTGTCTAAAGTTTCATCCTCCTTACTTCTAAGGAGTGTAACAGTTGTTTTACCCAGTGTGTTTTACCCCCGGCTGTCGAGTAGGTTCCGACTCATAGCAACCATATTGGACCGAGTAGAACTGCCCCACTGAGTTTCCAAGAAGGGCTTAGTGGATTGGAACTGACGACTTTTTGCTTAGCAGGCAGCAGTTAACCACCATCCCACCAGGGTTTCCCTAGTGTGTATACAAAACTCTTAATCAGGTTCTCTCTTCTTTGTCTCTTTGCTACACTTCCAGAGCCTCATGGCACCAAGCATGGATAATTTTATGATGCTATCTGTTCTTCCTTCCAGTTTCTCCTCCTCCGCTTCATTCTCTGCCTCCTGACAGGATAATCAGAACAGTTCCCTTGTCTAAAATATTCCAGCGGTTCTTTTGTCTGAGAGGCAGCTGGTTTTAGTGGAAGCTTCTTTGATCTGTTTAAATCCTGACTCTACCTGTGTGTGTACTTAGGCACATTATTTCACTGAATCTTAGTTTCTGCATCTAAAAGGTGGAGTTGGTATTACCCATTGCTGTCAAGTCAATTCTGACTCATAGTGACCCTCTAGGACAGAGTAGAATGGCTCCGGAGAGTTTCCAAGGAGCGCCTGTGGTGGCTTTGAACTGCTGACTTTTTGGTTAGCAGCTGTAGCACCTAACCACTGTGCCACCAGGGTTTCTGTTATAGAGTGGTTGTGAAGATGGATTGAGGTAGGGCAGGTGCCTGACTCGTAATGAATGGGCAGAGGCCAGGGTGGCCAGTGGCATGATGAGAGTGTCTGTTGAGTGATGGTAGTGATATTTCTGGGTCCGTGAAGAGTGGATATAGATGAAGTTGCATGAGAGGACCTACCCCTTGGACCAAGGCTGAGGGAGGCAGTAGAAGGACCAAGATGATCTATACCTGGAAGAGGTGACACAGTGGCTGGGGCAAATGTCTGCTGCAGGGACAGTGAGATTGGCATGGTTCCTACTGATAAGGTCCTCAGGTGAGGTCCTTGGGATGCGAAGAGGCAGAATGTCCCAGGGAAAGTCTTCCTGCTGACTGTCTCCACTGTCCATGTCTCAAACGCCATCCAGGGTAACCCAGGAGCACCCAGCCCCTTGGAGATGCTGTCACATGTGATTTGGCATTGACTCTTGGTGTGTGTGGTCCCATCCACTGCCTGATTCCCTTCCATCTGTTGTAATTGACTAGGCCTGCCAGCCACAGATCTCCACGGAGGACTAGCTCAGTAGAAAGAACTTGCAAATCGAAAGGGATGGGAGTAACTGTTGTTGTTTGCTGTCCCTGGGTCAGCTTCCTACTCCTAGCCACCCACGGGCAGTGAAGCAACTCTCTGCTTGGCCCTACACCATCCTTGTATTGCATATCAGACCATAGTGATCCATACGTTTTGGGAAAATAAGTTGCCAGGTCTTTCTTCCTGGTATGTCGTAGTCTGAAAGCTCTGTGGAAGCCAGTTCATTATGACAGCAACACAAAAGCCTCCTCGGCTGGATGGGTGGTGGCTGCACACAAGGTACAACTGGCTGGGAACTGAACTTAGATTTCCCTTCTGGAAGGTGAGAATTCTGCCACTGAACTACCAAACCAGAAAACCAAACCTACTGCTGTCGAGTCGATTCCCACTCATAGTGACCCTATAGGACGGAGTAGGACTGCCCCACAGAGTTTCCTAAAAGTGCCTGGTGGGTTCGAACTGCTGACCACCAATACTTCATGCATCAGCTGCCACTGAGTTGTTTCTGACTCACGGCAGTCCACGTGTGTCAGAGGAGGGCTGTGCTCTATAGGGTTTTTCTTTTTCGAAAAAGTGCTTTGTCATTGAGAATATACATAGCAAAACATACACCGATTCAACTGTTTCTGCAGGTACCTTTTAGTGACACTGATGACATTCTTTGGAGTCGTGCAACCATCCTCACCCTCCTTTTGTGAGTTATGCTAACCCTATTAACAGAAATCCTGCTGCCTAAGCTTGCTGTCTAATCTCTTGAATCGTTTTTATCTGTCTGATCCCATAGAGATACTCCTTAAAAGAGAATAGTGTTCGAGGCAGGCACTTTTTACTAGTTACACTAAAAAATATTGAATAGTCATTCCATGGACCTCCAGAAGAACAAACAAGTCTGTTTTGGAAGAAGTGTGCTCAGAATGCTCTTTAGGAGTAAAGATGGTGAGACTTCATCTCATGCGCTTTGGACATATAATCAGTAGCGACCAGTCCCTGGAGAAGGACACCATGCTTGGTAGAGAGTCGGCAGGAAAGAGGAAGACCTTCAATGAGATGGATTGACACAGTGTCTGTGAAAATGGGCTTAAACATAGCAACAGTTGTGAGGATGGTGCAGGAGCATAGAGTTGTTGTGAATTAGAATTGACGGCATCTAACAAACAACAGAGTTAAACTTGTGTTGGGTTTCAAGAAAACTTTAGGGGGTATGTGTGGTTTAGGGTTTAAAGATATCTCAAGCAATAGTTTCAGGAGTTCATCCAGCCTACATGGCTCCAGGAAGTCTGGATCCATGAGAATTATAAATTCTCTTTCACATTTGCCCCCCATGTGATCAGGATTCTTCTGTAGAATCTTCGTTGAAAGCATTCAGTAATGGTAACTGGGCACCATCCAGTTCTTCCGGTCTCGTGGAAAAGGAGGCAGTTATTCATGCAGGGAGTTAGCCACACATTCCTGTATCCCCCTTCTGCTCCTGAATCTCCTTCTTCTTTTGTTGCTCCTCGTGAATAGAGATCAATTACTGTGCTTTGGATGGTTGCTTGCAAGCTTTTAAGACTCGAGCACTGTACAGTGAACTAGGAGGTCGAACAGAAGCGCTAAACATGTTATTAGATCAATTAAGTGGGGTGACTCGTGAAACCAGAACCCTAAACCTCCAAACCAAGGAACTAATCCCATGAAGGTTTTGGAAGTACAGAAACAGTTTCAGCAGCTATTCTTTTTTTTTTAAAATCGTTGTAAATATATCTGTTGTCTTTTTACAGTTGTACACCTTATTGGCAGTAATTACAGAAATCAGCTATGCAACGCTACCCTTAATCAATGTGATATTTTCAACACAGTTAGCCTCCATTTCCCCTCCCTCTTGCCTCTGGTAATGATGAATAAACTTATTCTCTATACTTTGTCTTTTCTTCTCTTTTTATGTAAGTGAGGTTACACAGTATTTGTCCTTTTGTGATGGACATATTTCAGTCAACATCTTGTCTTCCAGCCCCACTCATACTGTAGCATGTATCAAGACTTTATTTCTCCTGCAGGCTGAGTAGTATTCTACTGTAAGGATGTACAAAGCCAGCCAAGCCAAGTGCATCACACAGTTTGTTTATCCGTTTATTGTTGTTGGACATCTAGGTTTTTTCCACCTTTTAACTATTATAAACAGTACTGCAGTGAACACTGGTGTTTCAGTCTCTGAGCCTTTTTCAAGTCTTTTGGGTATTTATAGGATTTTCAATGGTTGCTTTTTTGGAAGTCAGTCACCAAGCCTGTTTTCCAAGGTGCCTCAGGGTGGACTTGATTCTCCAGCTTTTGGTTAGCAGTTGAGCAGGTTAACTGCTTTTACCACCCAGGTACTCCCAGGTAGCAGCTGCAGCCTTTTCAATAGTAGATCTCTCAGTCCTAGTCTACTCTTTGGAATCTCTGATGCACATTCATTCCTGTTCCATATTAAACCACCAGGAGGCACTAGACCACGATTCTGTGGTTGTGTAGTGGTTAAGACCTTGGCTGCTAATCAGCAAGTCAGCAGTTCGCATCCACCAGCTGTTCTTTAGAAACACTAGGGCAGTTCTGCTCTGTTCTGTAGGGTCACTATCAGTTGGAATCAACTTGGTGTCAACTTTATTGTAGTTGTGGAGCCCTCTTGGCACACTGGCTAAGAGCTACGGCTGCTAATCAAAAGGTCAGCAGTTTGAATCCACCAGACCCTTCTTGGAAACCCTATGGAACAGTTCTGTTCTGTCCTATAGAGTTCTTATAAATTGGAATTGACTCAGTGGCAGTGAATTTGTTTTTTTTTTTGGTATTGTAGGCACTGTGGTTGTACAGTGGTTAAGTGCTCAGCTGCTAACCAAAAGGTTGGGTGTTTGAACCCACCATCTGCTCTGTTAGAGAAAGATGTGACATTGTGCGTTTGTAAAGATTTACAGCCTTGGAAACTCTGTGGGGGGCAGTTCTGCTCTGTTTTACGGTGTTACTGTGAGTTGGAATCAACTTGATAGTAATGGGTTTTTTGTGATTGTGACTTTGATGAAGATCTAAGCTACATATGGCTTCTTCCCAGATGCCAGCATCTCTGAGGGTCGTGATAAACCATATTGTCTTCCTTAGAGCCCGTAGGGCTGAGTCTGATTTTTCAAGGGAGTCTAAATTGTGTCGTGGAAAGGTCATGGCATTTGACATCAAACTGAGATTTCATCCCTTGCCCTCCTACTTGATTCTTTTTTGAGAACTATGAGTAAGTTACTGTATTTCTCTGCGTCTCATTTTCTTCACCTGCAAAGTAAAGTGTTATTGGGAGGTATTGCTGTGAGGATTAAATTGTATGGTGTGTAGAGAGTTTCTGGAATGTGATGAATAATCAAGGATGGGCCATCTGTCTCTTTCTAGAAGCTGGATGGAATTAGGAGCCAGTGCAGGGGATACATTGGGGAACCTGTTTGCCTGGTGGGTCATTTTACTCCCCAGTGAGCCCTCCGTGGTTTCAGCTCAGTGGGGGCAGCAGTGACATCCAGTGGTTGGAATGGAGAACAACAACTATGTTCTACAGGTGATCTTCTAGGGTAGTGGTGGTGGGGACTGTTGGAAAGTTGTTCCTTGTTACTGGGGCCTGATGAGACTGAACTTGGGTCAGGGGACATCAGGTACAGAGGGCCCATCAGCAGAATTTTTCCCTTTCCAATGCTAGTGGCTGAAAGTTGTCCGTCTGAGGCTATTAATATGGCATGGCCATTGGGAATGTTTCTTGCCTGGGCCGATGGCATGAGGTCACAGCTGGAGAAGACAGATGTGCCCCTGACTAACTGTATTGTAGCCAGCCAGTCCTGGCATCTGCAAAGCAGACGTCTTCTGGTGTTTTCCTGTGGTACTGCACTGTTGGAGATGTTTTAATACACATGCTACACGGTTGGCCTCAGCCAAGACACTCAAGCTCTCTGAGCTTTGGTGTGTCCCTCTGGAAACTGCCTGGATTGGGCTGCTTGACTGGGAGGGCTCCTTCCTCTTGGACTGGAGCCTGAGACATCGTTTCGTATCCTTTGCTCAGTTTGTGTGTGTGTTGCGGGGGGATCAAGAAGAAAGAGGGTAGTGGTAACTGTTAAGCCTCAGGCTCTGCTGGTGCAGAAGCTCTAGCTTGGAGAAGAAGGAGGGGTCTTTTCTGAGCGGAGGTGTGTCTCCGAGGCTGGAACTGGGGTGTCTCTGGCTCTTCTTCTTGTGTATCTTCTTCATGTCTCCACCTGAGATCCAGGAGGGAGCTCTGGCAGACGTACCAGGCACAGGAAGTTATTTAATCTCAGCTTTGTTCCAGATTGTGTTTCTGACTCCTTGCCACCTCTTAAGTGGCAGTCATTTTAACAAATGTGGCGATAAGCCACCAAGTGGGAAATAATGTACAAACTGAGGAGTGGCAGGGGCACAGAGGAGGACTGTCATCTTAGTCCCTTGCCAGAAGCCCTGTCATTGAGGGACATGGGCGGGAGAGTGTCATGGTGGAGAAGCTAGGACCCCTCAAACCCCCTGGCAGACAGCAGGAGGGATGGGAGCTCTGGAGAGAGAAGTGCCTGATTTCTGGGGTGTGGGCCTGTGACTGCAGACGTTTCCCTCTCAATGGTAGGTCTTGTATCCCCTGGGGGCCTCTGGCTCCCATGCCTGAGGCAGGTGTTGGAGGGATAAGTCTTTCCATTTTTCAAAGAACTCTTCCAAGTGCAGAACAGACAGCTAATGGGGGCCTGGGTCTGGTGGTGCGTCCAGCCCACTGCAAATGCTGAGCTGCATCTGTATCATGTCTGTGCGGTACCCAGGTGCCTGGCTGCCTACCTTGCTCTCTCTGCCAGGGCCCAGACCAGCCCAGCGTCTGTCCTCTTGGGCAAACATAGGAGATGTGCTAGCATGAACCCAGAGAGGAAGAGAGTCAACCTTTCTTTGTCTTAACACCTGGCATCAGCCCTGGGCCTGGCCATGCCCGTGCTGAACCCTGGGGCATAAGGATGAGAAAAACCAAATGCCCTTCCCTTCTGGAGTACAGTGGAAGGGGCATTCATTAGACTCAAGGCATTGACACCAGTGAAACGGTAGCAGGATTTTAGAATATGAGTTTAATATAAATGTTTAAAGGAAAATGTATGCATATGAATGGAGTCCTGATGGTGCACTGGTTATGAGCCTGGCTGCTAACCAGAAGGTTGGCAGTTTGAATCTACCAGGTGCTCCTTAGAAACCCTATGGGGCAATTCTACTCTGTCCTGCAGGGTCACTGTGGGTCCAAATTGACTCATTGGCAGTGGGTTTGGTTTTATATATGTACATGTATCTGAAAGTGTGGCTTCTTGAGGGTGGAGCAAGCCTCTGTTTTTCTAAACTGAGATGTAAAAATTCTTGACTGACCTGTTCTTGGGTCTAATTAATGTTGACAGCAGTGGAGTGAATTGTCAAGGTTGTGTGTCTGGCAATGACCTTGATTCACTAGCCTTGCTGTTGCCTACAAGAGTTCCTGTGGTATTTTAGGGGAAACATCTCTCGGTGGTGAACATGCTCAGGTGCTAACCAAAAGGTTGGAGGTTTGAGTCCATTCACAGGTTCCTCAGGAGAAAGGCCTGGCGATCTGCTTTAGAAAGACTAGTCATTGAAAACCCTATGGAACACGGTTATACTTGGACACACATGGATTCTCTTGAGTCACAGTCAACTTGATGGCTTCTGATTGAGCTGGTTGGGATATACTGGAAGGAAAGAGATCTGGCCTCCATTTCTTCTGTCATCTTCTGACTGTGTGAGACAAAGATCTGGGGACAAGTGGTTTATTTGGTAGATGAACCCAGAAAGCCTGAGAGAGGGGAGGTGAGACAGGACAGGAAAGGAAGCCAGGAACAGTGCCTACATATAAGGGGGTGACACTGGCTCACATGAGGCCCCTATCTGTTCATTTATCTATTCATTCGCTTGTTCACGGTGTGTTTATCGAGCGCTTCCGATAGGCCAGCCCCTCTGTGGGTGCTGGGAGAACAGTGGGGAACTGGCTAGGTGAGGGCCCTATTCTGCTGAGACCTACATCTCCCCTACTTTATAACACTGGAATGTGTGTCGGGCCCAGCAGATCCCCTCGTGGTTCTGCCCTGTGGCCACCTGGGCTCTGCTCGTTGTAATCTACTCCTGGGTGTCGGGGGGGTGTGTAGAGGGCACAGGGCCTATTCCCTTAGTCCATCAGAGGGGCTTTGGGGTCAGCCTGTCTTCCCCATGTTTGGTGGAGGGGAGCCTCGTTGGGATGGAGTCACGGGCTTCCCGTGGAGTCGTAAGGCTGGGCCGCGCTTCCTTCTCCTCCCGCCCAGCTAACACCCTGCCCCTGGCTTGACACTGACTGTAGTCTCACCTTCCTTGCTTTCTGGTGTGCTCAAGCAGTGCCCTGGATCCAGGGGTGGGGGCAGAAGTGGTAGGAAGACTAGCCTTTCACTTCTCTCCAGGGTCAGTTCCTGTCTCCATGCAAACAGCTGGGCACTCTTCCCGACCCGCCACTTCCCCCGTCATGGATCACAAGCTCTGTCCCCAGATCAGCCCCCTGCCCCCCTCTGCCGGCCAGGCATTATGCATCAATGGCCTCTGTTGGTTAGAGCCTGGTGGAGTGTGCTCAAGTCTTGGGGCTCTGCTTTACTGCTCTCTACTGGGTCTGCCTTTACCTGCCCAGGTGGGCCCGGGGCAGAGAGATGGCACAGCTGGCATCACGGCCCAGCTGCAGCCTTCTGGTGATGTCCCTGTGTGATGTCAGGCTCCTTACTTCTTCTGTGCCTTCTCTGAGCTCTGAACTCCTGGAGGCCAGGGTTGTGTCCCTATCTACATGGCAGGTGCTCAGCAGACCGTTAACTAGGCAGGCTCAGTTCTCCTACCAGAAGGCCTCACGTCTGCAGCAGCCCTCCCAGCTTAGTGACTGCACACATTTCTGCTCAGAATGTACCAGCCTGCTGGCGGAATCTTCTACATAAATTTGAACTTGACATCACGAGAGCAAACACCGTGTGAGGACTCTGTTCCAGGTGCTATTCTAAGGCTGTTCTTATTTCAAGCCATTTTGTTCTCATCACAACCCAGTGAGGGCGGCACAGCCACCATCCTCATTATACAGATGGGAAAACTGAGCCACAGAAAAGGCTAAGTTTCTTGCCCAGGGTCAGTCAGCTAGCAAGGGGCAGAGCTGGGGTTTGAACTCAGCAGATAGGGTTCCAGGGTCCGTGCCCATAAGCCCCGGACTGTAAGGCCTGCTTGACTTCCTGCCAACCCTCATTTGTGTGTAGTCCTGCACGCGTCCTCTTCCACACTGCCCAGGCAGGCAGCCCTGGTTGATAGGAGACCCTGCCAGGCTGCTTTGCTGTTTCACCGTGGTGGTGGTGGTGGGGGGCGAGGGATGGAGCAGAGGAGTGGGGTGGGGTCCATTGCATTCAGGGATCCCTGCATTTTTTGGGCACATGGAACATTATCTGAGTGGGGACACCAGAGCAGCACGAGGCTGGCCTCTCTGTCACCACCACCAGCTTGCTGGGTGAATGTGGTCAGGTCACTGTCCATCTCTGGGCCTAGCTTTCTTATATGTAAAGTAAGGGGTTGCACTGGGTGGTCTCTGAGGTCCCTTCTGGCCCTGGCTTGTGATGTCTTTGTTGTGGTGGTTAGGGTCAGGGTGGGGAGGGGGAAATTGCTGAGAGGTGCCATTGCAGGAGGACTTCTCTAGGGCCTTGGAGTCCTGTCGCGGAGGGTACACGGATGACTCTTTGCCTGCAGATGGTCATGGTCAGTGTGTCCTTCCTGTCCGCAGGCTGACGTGTCTGAAAGCATCTGTGTGTGTGTTTTCTGGAGAGCAGACCCCACGGTTCTCAAACCTGAGCATGCCTCCTCATACTTGGGCCCCACCTCCAGAGCTTCTGATTCTCCAGTCCTGGGAATTTGCATCTTTAACAAGCCTCCCCCTTCCCCAACAAAAACAAAAACAACAAACAAAACAAACCAAAGAGCAGTTGCTGTGTGTTGGAGTAGATTCTGACTCACGTGTCAGAGTAAAACTGTGCTCTGCAAGGCTTTCAATGGACAGATTTTTGTCCTCCTAGGAGACTCAAACCTCAACTTCTAGCAGCTGAGCCTGAACCATTTCCCCATCCCAGAGACTCTGTCAAGTCCCCAGGCGATGCTGAAGATTCTTCTGGTCTAGGGACCACACCTTGAGAACTGTTTACTTCAGTGGCTTTCAGGCTGTGCTCCCTAAGAGGGATCAGAGGTGGTATGGTATTCTGCAGAAGATTTTTTTTTATGAATAAAATATTCCTGTAAAGAGTTTGAAAACTCCCATTCTGGATGAACCCTGCGCCCATTCACAAGCACATTCTGACAGAGCTTCCCTGGTGCTGGATCCTCTTTGTTTCTCCCTCACCTTTCCTCTCGGCATCCCAAGGATGTCACCTGGCTCTGCCCTGACCTTGACTTCACACAGTTCATTTCCCACAGGGCTGGACTTGACCTAAGCATCCTGTAATCCCTGTGGCTACTGATAGGTAGTTAAGCAACAAATACACAGTTTTGTTTTTCAGAATGCCCTTCCTGAATCAAACAGACTCTTTCTAACCATTTGGAGGCGGAGAGTGTCTGTAACTGCAGCTTGTGAACCTCAGATGGCACTTGGTTGCCCCCAGGATAAAGTTCAGACTCTTCTGTGTGGCATTAAGAACTTTCCATGTGGAGGCTGGAGCTTCTCTCTGAGTATCATCCTCCCATTACCTGACACATGGGAAACTCTGCCTGAGTCAAACTCATCTACTGCTCATTCCTCACATGCACTTCAAGCGTTTTCCCTCCTTGGTCTTTTGGTCATGTTGGTTCCCTTGTCCAGAAGCCTTCTGGTCTCTATTTGGACCGTCTAGGTTCCATCTGTTGCTGGAGACCTGCCTGTGAGGTGTTTATGGATTGCCGTGTTCTTGCAGTCCCTAGAGCACATAGTAATAGCAGCTGCTGTTTGTTAAATACTTTCTCCGGAGCAGCAAAATGACACAGCAGCTCATTTAACCTTCACAACGTTTGTGTGGTCTAAGAGCTGTTCTCATCCATATTTTATGGGTGAGGAAACTGAGGCAAAAGAGATGTAAGAACTTGCCTAAGGCTGTGGCTATGGACGACAGTGTTAGGATTCACGCCGTGTGGGATTCCAGAGCCCACGTCCCCATGCTCCTTACAGCAGTGGGAACAGGAGCAAAACACTCAGAAGCAAGCACAGGGCCATCAGGAGTGGGAGAGATCAATGCATTGTGGCCTGTCCTTAGGGTGGACCACAAAAGAGCACTCAGAAACACCTCGTTGTATGTGTAGTAACATAGCTGTATTTTGAAAACATAATGCTGATGAGGAACATGTTGCGGAATGATATACCGTATATGTAAGTTATGAAACACAATGACCAGCATAATGTATTACTTATGGAACCAGGCATTTAGTAAAAAGATAAAAGCACAGATGGGATACAAACCAGTTCCACAAAAGCGTCTAGGAGAGAAGGAGTGGAGAAGAAGGACAGACATAGGGCTCTTGAACTTCATCTGTTGTGTTTTTCCTTCTCTCTCTGATGAAATGGTAATATGCACTGATTTCAAGTGATAGGCAAATAGGTGTACATTACATCATCCTTTTATTGTTATTAAAAACAAAAATAAAACTTGAGAAGCCTGAAGCAATGAGATTATTATGGCCCTTTCGTTTGTAATTGAAAATGAAAACGAATGGTAAAACAAAAAAAATTTTCTTGTCTACTGAAATTAAAATAGAGTGTGTCTTAGATTTTCTGGGTGTAGGATTCTGCAGGAGCTCGTCAGAGCTGAGTTCTTCTCATTCTTTGGTGTCTCTTCTCTGCTGGGCCCCAAGCATCTGCTGCATCAACCTGATGAACAAGCTAGCCCTGTGGAAGAAGCTACAAATACAGAGGAGGCATAAGGGAGTCCCTCGGTAGTACAAATGGTTAATGTACTCAGCTGCTGAACCAGAGGTTGGAGGTTTGAGTCCATTAAGCCATGCCTCAGAAGAAAGGCCTGGTGGTGGGATACTTCTGAAAAACCAGCCGTTGGAAATCCTGCGGAGAACAGTTCTACTTTGACATACATAGAGTAGCCATGAGTTGGAATCAGCTGGCCGGCAACTGGTTTTAAAGCGGAAAGACACGTGCAAGCAAGTACGAACTCTAAGCAGAGCCAGGGAGGACCATTTTCTGACTGTCTTATATTTAGGAGACCACAGATGTTAAGTAAGCAAAACAACTCTCATAGAAATGTCCTATTTATTATCACTGTTACTAACTAATTGGCTAATTAATTATTTTGACAGCTACAAGTGAGCACCTCTCTTGGGCCAGCCACCCTCCCAGGCACCCATTTTTTAAAAAAGAAAAGACACTGTGCTGGGATTACAGGCATTGGGATTTGGTTTAGCAAAGGGGAAGAACTTTCTAAAGAATGAGCCCCAGCAGAGGACTGTGGGATTCCTTTCTTGGGAACATGTGAAAAAGTAGGATTCCTCTTATTCCATTTTATTTTGAAAATATTCAGATATACAGAAAAATGGAAAACTTTACAGCAAGCAGTCATGTACCTGGATTCTACAAGTATTTCACTCCACTGGCTTTGTACAGTCTCCCCATACTCCCTCTACCCATCGAGCTGTTCTGTTTCTCAAGCATTTCAAAGTTAAATGCTGACATTAGTATACGTTCTCTTAAACACTTCAGCATGTGTATCTTAAATTGGAGTTCAATATTTGTTTCTATTTGCAGCAATAATTACAGTCAGTGAAAAGCATGAATCTTCAGTATACATTCTCAGAGTTTTGACAAATCTTACACTTTGTAAAACCTAGCCCCCCAAACACCTTGGCCATTGCCGTCACCCAGACAGTTCCCTTGTGTCCTTTCCCAGGCAGACGCTGGGAGGTAACTACCGTTCGATTTTCTCCACCATAGATTAGTTCTGCCCGTTTTTTAGCTTCATGGAAATGGAATCAAACAATGTGTATCTAGCAAAAGTGTTGTGGAGATTTGTCTCTGTCATTGTGAGTATCAGTAGTCTCTTTCTTTTTATGGCTAACTAGCATTCTGTTGTATGACTACCTGATTTATTGATCTAGTTACCTGTTGTTGGAAGCCTAGGCTTTTTCTTTTGGGGGGCTCTGATGACTGACACAGCTGGAAACATGCTTGTATAATCCATTCTTGTGAACCCAGGTATCCTAGTTTCTTAGTGCTGCTGTGACAGAAAATACCTCCAACAGGAAGCTTTGAAGAACAGTATTTTCTCATAGTTTAGCAGGCCAGAGATTGAGCTCAGGGAGTGGTTCTAGGAGGAGGTCCTTCTTTGTTTTAGCCTCTGTCGTTGTTATGTCCCATCCTACAATTGATTTGACTCATAGTGACTCCTTGTGACAAACTACAATTGCCCTGTAGGGTCTCTTAGCCTGTAATCTTTATGGAATCAGATGGCAGATCTTTTCTCCTCCGGAGCAGCTAGGTGGGTTTGAACTACTAGCCTTTGGATTAGCAGCTGAGAATTTAACCACTGGGTATTCAGGACTCTTGGCTGGCAGTTCTTCAAGTCCCTGGGTTTGTAGATCCACCTGCCTTACGTGTAGCCATATAGTGTCTGTCTTGCCCCTGTCTCTGTGTGCCTCTGTGTCTGTGCTGTTCTCTGACTCTGAAGTCATTATGTCAGGGATCCACCCTATTCTGGGTATGACCTCCATTAACTGATTATATTGCATTAGATCACATTATGGAAGATGATTACATCATGTTAGTTTATGTCCACAGATAGTACAGGTTAGGATTCGAACATGTATTTGGGGAGGATACAGCTTCATCCATAACAACAGGTTTTTGTTCCTCTTGGGTCCCTCCCCAGGTAGAATTTCTGGGTTGTATGATAAATTTATGTTTATCTCACAAGATACTGCCAGACCCTTCTCCAAAGTAGTTGTACCGTGTGCATAGTGAGACTCGCTTTGATTATTACTCTAGGTCGGGATGGACACATGTACGTGACTCATTGAAACAAGTTTTACTATATTTGTCTTGCAGATAAGGGCATTGAGGGGCTGACCGGGTGGCATGTCTTGCTCAAGGTCACCCAGCTGGTAGGTTGCCAACCTGGGATTCCGTCTGACTGAAAACCCGTGGGGTTTCCACAGTGACGCATTGCCTCTTGCTGCTTTGTGCAGAGGCTGAGCTGAAACAGGCAGAAAAGGCAGATGGCTGACTTCTCAGGGGTACCTCCAGGTGTCCCCAGCCCAAGGGCATCCCTTGTTCTCTCTGATACTGTGGAAGCTAGGAATAGGTGGACATAGGGTGCTGGTTGGCAGGACTGGGCTCTGGGTAGGTATTCTCTGGGAACATGGACTGTGGGCTTAGTGTTCTCCATCCACCCCAGCCCTGCTGCTCCTCCCAGGGGCCTTGCCTGGGCCATCTGTGCATTCAGTGGACAGACAAATGCCAGACCACACCCTGGGGCTTTTGTGTAAGAACACACAGAATGTTGGACTTGGAGAGGGCATCCAAAAAACACATGTCCTCTGATTCCTTCTATAGCCCAAGACAGTGAGCTGTGGCAGTGAGCCAGGCTTCAGGAGTCCAGCCCTTCAGAGCCTGCAGGGTTAGGGACTGAGATACCAACAGGCTTCATTTATTCCAATCGGTGATGTACAAGACAGAGATTCCAGCCCAAAACCACGTGGTTTCATGGGCAGAGACCATCCATGCACATGTAAGCAGGTAGATCACTAAGATAATGTCACCGAGAACTAAGTCCTATGACAGAGCTAGACAGAGTGATGTGACACGAGTGATAATGAGGGTGAGGGGGGTGCTTCTGTGGCCCTAGGAGCAGGGGACCATCTAGTTTAGGCCTAAGCAGTGCCAAGGAGTGAGGGCTGCATGAGCATCTGAAGGTTCTGAGCTGGGAATAGAGTGGTTGGTGCTGGAGGTGGGGGAAAGGCTAGGGGTCAGGAGGGAAGTGTAGCGAGCAAGAGCAGGGTGAGGTCAGCAGGAACTAGGCTCAGCTGGCCTTGCAGACTACAAGACAAGATTTAGATTTTCAATTAAAAACCAAAACCAGTTGCAGCCCAGTTAACTCCAACTCTTGGAGACTCCATGTGTGTCAGACTAGACCTGTGCTCCCTAGGTTTTCAATAGCTGATATTTTGGAAGTAGATTGCCAGGCTTTTCTTCCAAGGTAGCTCTGAGTAAACTTGAACCTTCCATCTTTTGGTTAGCAGCCAGACTAGTTAACAGTTTGTATCACCTGAGATAGGAAGCACTGGAGAGTTTTTCTTTTTACCCAGAAGGTGATTTACACCTTCAACGGTGGGTGTCACAGATGTGACACGGGTGCACGGGATCCCCCTGGAGGATACTTAGTCCAGTCTGGGGCATGCTAAGAAGGTTCCCATAGGACGGGACACCTAAGCTGCAACCTGAAGGAAGAGAAAGTGCTGGTCACTTGTGGGGGGCAGGCACAGTGGAGGGTTATTCTAGGTAGAGGGGACAGCATGGATTCCGGCTGGAGAAGTAGGGTGAGGCCAAGTCATAGAAGGCCCAAGGAGTTGGCGCTTCTCATAAGGACAGTTGTGAGTTCTTTGAGGACTTGTCTTTCTAGCACTTAGCACAGGGCCTGCCTACATCAGTGTGGGGCCAAGAAATGAGTGCATGTGTAGGGAGCATTCATACTGAGGACCTGTGGGCTGTGGCAGCTTTCGAAAGGTCAGAGGAGGTGAGGGGGAGCCTTGGCATGTGTGTGGGGCAGACGCGGTCAGACGGAGGTGGAATCTGTCGTCTCAAGCCCGGAAGTCCAGGCTGCCTGACTGGAAGATCTGGACAGGTCTACTAGTTTGGGACCTCCTGGCTGGGAAATTCACGCCACCGAGGAAACCTGGCCCCACCTGGAGGCCCCGAGGTGGAGATGTGGGAAAGTAACTGACTCAGGAATGCCACTTGCTAAAATATATTTGTTTATTCAGAGATTTAATTACCATGTTTAAATATGAAAGAGTAAACAACGTGTGTCTAGTGGGACTCAACATTTACCAACAGGAATTCTGACTTATTTAATTATTTGTATTTTCCCAGCCCAAAGAGTCAGGTTTCCAGCCTTATTCTAGAGAAGCCGTGGGAACTGTCATTCCCCCTGGACCATGCAGGAAAGTGGGCAGAGGAGAGCTAGACAGCAGAGGAGGAGGAGGAAGAGGGGAGAGAGGGAGCTGGAAGAAGGGCAAATGAGAAGGAGGAAGAGGAGGCAGAGGCAGAGGCTGGAGAGCAGAGGGGTTTCTGAAGAGGGGAGCTGGCTAGGCAAAAGAAATTGAGACCTGTATTCAGTATGTGGACACCCTAGTGGTGCTGTGGTTAACAGCTACGGCTACTAACCCAAAGGTAGGCGGCTCACATCCACCAGGTGCTCCTCAGAAACTATGGGGGCACTTCTGCTCTGTCTTACAGGCTTGCTATGAGTCAGAATCAACTTGATGGCAGTGGCCTTTGTTCTTTAGTTTGTGCCTAGGGCTGTTGTTAGCAGCTGCCCTTGACTTGGGGCCACTTTATGCACAACAGGACTACATACTGCCTGATCCTGCCCCATCCCCATGATGAGTGGGGGATCAGATCTTTGTGATCTATTGGGTTTTCACTGTCTGATTTTCAGAAGTAGATCATCAGGCCATTCTTCTTAGGCCGTTGTAGTCTGAAAGCTCTGCTAAAAGGTGTTCAGCATCATAGCGACTTGCAGACTACCACTGACCGATTGGTGGTGGCTAGGCAGAAGGTTGACTGGCAATCGAACACAGTTCTGCATTAAAAAACAAAAAACCAAAGCTGTTGCTGTTGAGTCCATTCTGACTCATAGTGACCCTATGGGACAGAGTGGAACTGGTGGATTTCAGTCGCTGACCTCTTGGTTAGCAGCCATAGCTCTTAAACACTGCACTATCAGGGTTTCTGGTCTGAACTGCCACAGCCTCATGTGCACGGGGGAGAGGGAGAGTTTTGGAGTTTCAGGACAGTGGGACCAGGCTGGTGAGAACCAGGAAGTCGTGGGAAAAATCCGTACAGCTGGGGCTTGGAGCATCTTAGGGTTTCTTGTCTTGATGAGGTCTTGCTTTAATGATGTAATTTTTGTGAGGTGCAGCTTCTCACTGTGTGGTTTAAAGGGCAAGCTACCTAAAGAGTCGAGTCCTTTTGCCCTGCCTTTGTAGGGAAGAAAGGGAATGGGTATCTAATAAGCATCCCTGGTCTCCACTGCAGGTAGAACGATGCAACCAGGGGTGTTTTATAAGTGATCTGCATTATAATATCCCCGCAAATGAAGTCCTGGATGCTGAGAGATTACACTGGGGGTTATTTATTGGCAATGCGCTCTATGGTTTTAATTTTTTCTTTTTGCTTATTCAGGCTTTAGCTCCAGAGGAAAATAGCCTGGGGTGGCTCTGAAATAGATTCTCTCTGCCCCATTAACTTATTCAGTGAGTTTAATGGTCCTTTTTCCCCTCAGCCTTGAAGCCATCATTAAAAGGCAGAGATTTATAAAAGTGAAGACACTGAGCTTTAGTCAAACTTTTTCTCAGGATTGGGGGTAGGGCAGGAGCAGGGGCAGCTGGGCACCTCACTCAGACTGGCTGCTGTGGGATGAGCCCGTAAGTGGCTCCTGGGTCTCAGGACTTGAACTCTAGGCTTGTTGGTGTTTGGGATAAAGACAGTGCCCCACAAGAGTTCCTTAAGGATAATTCATCCCCTCACCTTTCCTAGCTTGCACCTGGCTAGAGTGTCATGGAATGTCTTCCAGATGTCATCGTGAATTTGAGGCTGAGTGGCCTTCAAAGGCCATTTCTTGGTACAGCCCACTGGTCACCTCACAGTACTCATGTTACCTCTGGGTCAATTCACCAGAAGTCAACTTTTCAGAAGCCACTTCATTGGAGGATTAACTTTTCCAGGGCCAAGCATCTAGAGGGCCAATTGTCCAAATGATCAAGGAGCAATTAATTTGTCTACAGGCAGTTCACCTAAACCTGTTTGCTGAGTGTCCAGTCTGCTGAATTTACCAAAACTTTTATTTATGGAATAGAATTACTGAATTAAGCCAAATCACACCATCTCTGTCCTGGGCAGTCTGATTCTTTTCAGTCAGATGCATCCCAGTACCCTTTCTCTGTTATTTGGACATCTGTAATGTGCAAAGCTTCCTATTGCAGAGGTACTCAGGGAGTAAACTAGTTCTGGTGGAGATCAGCCAAGTGCACACATTCAAGAAAAGGTGATGGAACAAGAGATACCACAGAGCTGGATGTGGTGGTGGTATTCTGGGAAGACTTTTTCGAAGGAGGAGATTAGAAGTGTCCCTCGATGGACAAATTGAGTCTGGATAGGAGGAAAGAGGGATGTGGAGTGGCGGGGTTGGCGGTACTGGAAGGACATTTCTAGCTGAGAGGAGCCCAAGGCCCAGTGGGTTTCAGGGAATGCAGGTTCCTGGTTAGCCTGGCTAGCAGGGAGTGTGGAGGAGTGAAGAGAGAAGACAGACTTGGAGGACGGGCTATGGGACTCATTCTGAGATGGCTGTGGATGCTGGCTCAGGCGTTTACCTCTTACTGGGTGTCTTTGTTCTGGGAAACCCTGGTGGCTTCGTGGGTTAAGTGCTATGTCTGCTAACTGAGAAGTTCCAGTTCAAATCCACCAGGTGCTCCTTGGAAAATCTATGGGGAAGTTCTTCTCTGACCTCTGGGGTCACTGTGAGTTGGACCTGACTTGAAAGCAGGGTTTTTTGGGAGTATCTTTGTTATCCAGCATTGCTATAACAGAAATTCTGCAAGTGGGTGATTTTAGCAAAGAGAAATTTATTCTCTCACAATCTGGAAGGCTAGACATCTAAATTCAGAGCACCACCTCCTGGGGAATGCTGTCTTTCTCTGCTGGTTCTGAAGGAAAGTTTTTGTCATCAGTTTTCCCCTGGTCTAGGAGTTTCTCAGCTCTGGGACCCAGTGTCTAAAGGATGCACTCCTCCTATAGCTCTGCTTTCTTGGTGGTGTGAGGTCCTTCTATCTCTCTGCTCACTTTTCTCTTTTATATCTCAAAAGAGAATGACTCAGGATACAATCTAATCTTATACATTGAGCTTTGTCTCATTAACACAGCTGCCTCTAATACTGCCTCATTAACATTGTAGAGGTAAGAATTGTAATGTATATAACATATAGGAAAATCGTATCTGATGACAGAATGGTGGCCAGTCACACAATTCTGGGAATCATGGCCTTGGCAAGTTGACCAGCATTTTTAGGGGGACACAATTCAATCCATAACACTGGATTAGTGACTGGAGTTGTTAAAGATTTAGGAGGGATTTCTGGATCAATAGTAGTTCTATTTTTAGTTTTCTGAGGAACTGCTATAATGCATTTCTACCAGTGATAGATAAGGGTTCCAGTTTCTCTGCATCCTTTCCACCGTTTGTTAGTTTCCTTTTTTAAAATTTGTTGTTATTATTTTTCTCTTACCCATCCTGGCAAAAGTGATGTGGTATCTCATTCTGGTTTTGATTTGCATCTCTAATGGCTAAAGATGCTGAACATCTTTTCATGTGTGTGTTGGCCATTTGAATATCTTCTTTGGAAAAATGTCTATTCTGGTCCCTTACCCACTTTTCAGTTGGGTTGTTTGTCTTTTTCTTGTTAAGATGTAAATGTATTTTATATATTCTTGGTATTAGATCCGTGTCTATTTTGTAGTTCCTCCAAATTTTCTCACAGAACTTTGTCGACAAATTCCTTTGTCATTTGGTGTGATATCCATGAATCCATTGTTGAGGGCTTGAAGTTAAAGTGGTACCCCAACATTGTCTTCTAAGAGTTGTATGGCTTTAAGTTGTACATTTAGGTCTTTTATCCATTTTGAGTTAGCTTTTGTATATTGTATGAGGTATGGGTCTGTCTTGGTTCTTTTGCGTGTGGAAATGCAGTTGTCCCAGAAGCACTTATTAGACAGACTGTTTCTGTACCCCATTTGATAGGTTTAGCAGCCTTGTTAAAGATTAGCTGACTGTCGATGAGTACATTTAACTGTGGACTCTTAGTTCTGTTCCCTTGGTCTATATGTCTTATCATTATACCAGTGCGAGATTCTTTTGATCACTGTAGTTTTTATATTTTTAGATCAGGAAGTGAGAGTCCTCCTCCTCTGTTCACTTTTCAAGATTGCTGTGGCTATTTGGGGCTTTTTGCAGTTCTATATGAAACTTGAGGATTGATTTTTCTATTTCTGTGAAGAAGGCTGTTGGAATTTTGAGGAAGACTCCATTGGATTTATAGATTGCTGTAGGTAAATTCTGTGGAGCAGTCCTACTCTGACTTATAGGGTCACTATGAGTTGGAATCAACTTGATGGCTGTGTTTTTTTTTTTATTTTTAGGTAATATTGACATCTTGACGGTATTGAGCCTTTTTATCCATGAACTTGAAATGTCCTCTCATTAATTTAAGTCATCTGTAATTTCTTTTAGTAACATTTTACAGTTTTCTGAGCATAAGTCTCTCATTTCATCGGTTATATTTATTCCTAGGTATTTTCTTCTTTTAGATGCTATTGTAAATGGGATTGTTTTCTTAATTTCCATTTCAGCTTGTTCCTTGCTGATGTATAAAGATCTGACTGATTTTTGTGTCTTGGCCTTGTATCCTGGTACTTTGCTGAATTATTTATTAGCTCTGGTAGCTTTCTTCTGAATTCTTTGGGTCTTCTGTAAAAAGGACCCTGTCATCTGCAGAGAGGGGTAATTTTACTTTTTCCTTCACAATTTGGATGTCTTTTTATTTCCTTTTCTTGCCTAATTGCACTGGCTAGAACTTCTAGTACAGTATTGAATAGGCATCCCTGCTATTGCTTGATTTTAAGGGAAATGTTGATTCTCTGAATCCAGAATGAGAATGTGTATTCTGGAGAGATGAGGGTACTTAATGGCAACAGCATGGACTTTGAGCTCTTACAAGTGCTAATGATGATAATGATGATGCCAATTGTAATAAAAGTATCGTCCAATGTTGGATGCTTACTTTGTGCCAGGCTCTGTGCCAGCATTCTTCATTCAGTGACTTTAACCCTACTCACTGAATGAGGTGTAGGTATTGCCAAGCCAAATTATTCCCATTTTTTAGATGCAGAAACAGAGGTAATGAGACTGTAGATAACGTGCCCAAGGTCATTGTTAAGGATTGAATTGCATTCCCCCAAAAGTGTGTGTTGGAGTCCTGACATCTGTGAATGTAATCCTATTTAGAAATATGATTTCTTTCTTATGTTAAGGAGACCATAGCAGGGTAGGGTATATCCTGAATCTGATGACTTCTGAGTGGTATCACCAAACCAAAACCTGTCACCGTTGAGTTGATTCTGACTCATAATAATCCCATAGGACAGAGTAGAAATGCCCCATAAAGTTTCCAAAGAGCACCTGGGGGGTTTGAACTGCCGATGTTTTGGTTAGCAGCTTTAGTTCTTAACCACTACACCACCAGGGGTTCTGAGTGATGCCAAAACTAGTGTAAACACAGCGCAAAAGGGGGAATAGAGATGCCATGTGGAGATTGCTGAGGCACAGAGGAACACTGGAGCTCAGAGAAGCAGAGACAGCATTTTCCTAAAACCAATGCCCAGAATTTGGACTTATAGCCTCGTAAATTCTGAGAGAATAAATTTCTGTTCTTCAAAACCACCCACTGTGGTATTTCTGTTACAGCAGCAGCAGGTAACTAAGACAGTCACTCAGCTACCAAGCACTGGGTAGATTGGAGCTCAGGCAGTCTGTCTCTAGAGCTCTCTTATTCCCACCCCTTACTGGTCCCAGTCTGGGCACTTGAGACTCCTTGTCCAGTCTCTGTCTGCAGGTAGTGTGACTGCCCTTTACTCCCCAGCTCTATACATACATCAGCTGCATTATAACTTGGTTAGATCATTCAGTCTGGAACAAATGTGCCTGGCGTCAGTTCAATGGGAAATTTTGCTCCGTGTTCCCTGGGTTACATTGATCCATTCACCGCAAATAAAATAACTGTGTGGGGAACTAGATAAAATATTTGTACCATTGATTGCTTTATTTTGTGTGGGTGGGAGAAGGGAGTGAGCATAGTGCACGTGAGCAGATGGGGGAGGCTTCCCTGGCCTGTGGGTAGGAGGCTGCTGGGGAAGGGCCCCACTGCACTGCCTGGTCCACCCGGTCTAGCTCTAAAATGCGGTGGGCAGGCTCCTCTGGGTGCCCTCTAATGCTCCTGATTGCAGGCTGTGTTGACCAGGGCAACTTCTTTGGCTCAGGATTAATCAGGGTATTCAGTCTGGGGAGAACATAGCCCTTCCCCCCGTCTCTGAAGGGTCACACAGAAGAGTCACACAGCAAACATTGGAAAATAACACGGCAAAGCACACTGGAAAGAGCCTTGGTGGTGAGTCAGGCGGATTCGATCCTGATTCTTCTCCTCATGAGCTCTGGAATGCTGGAAAAGTCACAAACCTCTCTGAGCTTTAGTTTCTTCCTGTGAAAAATAACCCCTACCCCACTGGATTGTTGAAGTTGAGTGAGATCACGTGTATCATCAGACAGAGGTGTGTTTGTCTGCAAGTAACTGAAAACTGTCTTTGGTGAGTTTATTTTCCTGACATAAAACTAGGCAATGGCTAGTGGGATTCAGCTGCTCAGTCATTTCAGCGGAAGCGTCTCTGTGATTCTCCTTGCCTTTCTCTCGTGGTCGTGAGGTAGTTGCAGCTAACATGTCCTTGTAGAAGGCAGAAAGAAAAGGGAAGAGGTAAGGAGTGTCTGTCAGCAAGGCAGGACGTCTCCCAGAGGCACCTGTAACACCCCCACCTCTAGACTTCTCTGTGTGTCTCATGGGCCACACTTGGCCACCTCTAGCTGCCACCGCGGCTGGGCAGTGAACATGTGGTTTTCAAGCTTCTATAAATAGAGAGGTGAGACAAGGGAGACAGAAGTGGGGAACTGTTTTGGGGGGAGCCAGCTGACAATGTGTGCTGCCGTATCTCAAGGCGCTTGTTAGCGTGTAGGTGTTCTAGCTCCCCCCGCCCCCCACTGTGTTTGAGGTACTGGGCAAAATAATTTTGAGGATGACACTTATTATCCCAGTAAATAATTGCACTGTAAGGGAGGAGGTGGAGAGAGCTGTGATTGTGTTCCCTTGTCCTATAGAGGAAAACTGGGGAGTCTCTATGGGGAAGTGGCCTTGGAGAAGGTCTGTGCATGGGTTGTACCTGGGCAAGAGGAAGGAATAGGAGAAAAAATTGTCAGAGCTCTAGAGGATGTTAAGTGCAGGGCTGTTGATATTTTCTTTATGTACTGGAGCCATTGTTGGGCCTTGAGGTTGATGCAACGAGAGCCCCCTTGCAGGAAGGTTGGTCCAATACTGGTTGACGTTGTAGTGACTCAGACTCATGGTGACCCCATGTGAATCAGAGTAGAGCTGTGCTCCAGAGAAGTAGATCTCCAGGCCTTTCTTCCAAGACACCCATGGGTGGACTTGAACCTGAAACCTTTCAGCGTGTCAGCCATTTGCACCACCGAGGACTCTGATTGGCCTGACAGCAAATGGGAATGAATCAGAGACAGTGGAGACCTGAGGAGGTGGGAAGAGAGATGGCCTGGAGTTCAGATGGGCTGAATCTGTGCTAAGGTAGCTTCTCTGAGGCTGAGTCTAGTCCTTCAAGCTGGGATGCAGCCAAAACCCGAAACCAAACCCACTGCCATTGAGTCAGGCCTGACTGTTAGCAACCCTATAGATCAGAGAAAAAATGCCCCATAGAGTTTCCAAGGAGTGCCTAGCAGATTTGAACTGTCAACCTTTTGGTTAGAAGACATAGTACTCAACCCCCTACACCACCAGGGTTACTAGGGAGGCAACAGACAGAGGGGAATCAGGCTAGGTGTAGATTTAGGAAGCAGGGTGGTGAGTCTGATTTGACTCACTGCATGGGGGTTGTGGCTTTGGAAATCCAGAGGCATCGGTATGGCCAGCAGTGGATTTTCAGGGCTGGCACTGGCCAGAAGAGCAGGTCTGTGGGATTGTGAACAAGGTACCTAGAGGTGGGGTGGAAGCCAAGGGTGCAGCTGACCCATGGAGACAGAATAAGAGCAAGGAGAGAACCTGGGCTGTGCACTTGGAGGTGAGAGAAAGAATCAGGGAGGGGTCAGCTAGTAAGGAGACTGTGTAGGACTGCCGCTGAGGAGGAAGCAGTGTCGCAGACCAGAGGAGTGGTCAGGGATGTGGGGGGCCAAGACATGCCAGTAGGGGGTGCAGGGGACAGGGGGAGGTGAGCAGGTGAGGCAGGGGTTGCAGACTCTTCCTTCAGGAGCTTTGGTCATGAAGAAAGGCCTGTGGTAGGTTGGTGACAGCACGTCTTCTTTTTGTTTTGAATGGGATGGAGGAGATCCGAATGGGTTTGTGGGCAGAACGGAAAGAGCTGGTGTGAAGAGAAGCTAAAGAAGCAGGAGAGATGGGCAGGGAGGAGGCATGGCTAAGCTGTGGTTTCCTGAAAGGGTGGGCGCTATCTTGCACAATTCTATGTCCACAGTGCCTTGCATGGGGGCAGGTGTGTGAATGAAAGAAAGAAAGAAGGACCCTCTTTTTCTGAGAAAGGAGAGAAAGTGGAAAAACTGGATGGTTGAAGACGTTAGTGGAGTGAAAAGAAGATGAGAAAGCTCAAGTCATGTCTTAGATCTTCTCAGTAAGTTACTTCACCAAGCCTCCAATTTCTCCATCTGTAAAATGGGCATAATAGTAATAATAGTATGTCCTTTGTGAGGCTATTGAAAGGATTAAGTACGATAATTTCTGTGAAACACTTGACACACTGGTTGGCATATGGTGAGGACACTAGATAGGTAAGGTGATGGTGATTGTTACTTTTATTAATAGCAGAATAGGATCTGTGGTCATCTGCTTAAATGGTGAGCACAAAGGATGGAGAAGATTTGCACTGTCATCCATAGGTGATAGACAGCCCAGAGAAGGCTCAGATCTCCATGTGGGCAGGTGGGTCAGGACGGGGTGGGAGTGGGCGGGCCTGATAATGTGAGGGAGGGGCTTCTGAGGCTGAGCTTTACCCATTCCAAGATCTTACTTGGTGGAAGGATCATGGGGTGACCTGGTCACCTTTCTCTAGTAACCTCTGCCCACCCACTAGGTGTCTGAGTCTAGGACAATTTGTATCTGAGACTACTATAGCCAGATATTTCTTGAGGAAATTTAGTGGGGACATACCCCACTTGAGGGTATCACTGACACCATGAGACAGAAAAGAACTACCCCCTGGGTATCTGAGGAGCAGCTGGAGCATTTGAACTGATGACCCTTTGGTCAGCAGCCAGGCTCTTAGCCACTGCATCACCAGAGCACCAAATGCCAGTACCCAGGCATCTTGGGGCTGTGGGTGGCCTGTTTCCTGTCCATTCATGCCATCAGGTGGTGCTGCTCAGAATGTATGTGCCTGCCAGTTGCTCCAGGGACTGCACCTCTGGGTGCTGGGTGCCCTGGCAGCCCCCACAGAGCTTGTCTTGGTCTCCTAAACCAAAAATGCCAAACCACTGCTACTGAGTCGGTCCTGACTTGTAGCGACCCTATATGACAGAGTAGAACTCTGCTCCATGGAGTTTCCAAGGAGCGCCTGGTGGATTCAAACTGCTGACCTTCTGATTAGCAGACATAGCACTTAACCATTCTGCTACCAGGGTTCCCTTGTGGTCTTATCCATTAAAAAACTCACTGCCATTGAGTTGATTCCGACTCATAATGACCCCACAGAACAGGGTAGAACTGCCCCA
The DNA here is from genome assembly GCA_028571685.1 of Heterohyrax brucei. Taxonomy (NCBI): domain Eukaryota; kingdom Metazoa; phylum Chordata; class Mammalia; order Hyracoidea; family Procaviidae; genus Heterohyrax; species Heterohyrax brucei. Next base: position 41,954,524 of record CM053148.1, on the reverse strand, counting down.
TAGAGTTGCCAAGGAGTGCGTGGTGGATTCAAACTGCCAACCTTCTGGTTAGCAGACACAGCACTTAACCACTGCACTACCAGGGTTTCCTAGGTCTGCCGAAACAAAATCTTCCCCAATGCTTGGCTTGACGGAATAGAGGTTATTTGCAGTTTGGGAGCCTCTACGTTCAGAGAGGTCCTTCCTTGTCTCTTCCAGCTTCTGTAGCCTGGAGTGTTTCTTGTGTCCCTTGCCTTGTAGGTAGGGCCTCCTATGCTGTCTCCTCCTCAGGTGTGAGTGACTTTCCCTGCCTGTTCTTCCCTTTTTTGAGAGACTGCTTGGAGTGGTTAGTATTAAGACCCACCTTACTGGACTACAATCTCATTTAACTGATAACAAAACAAAAACTGTATTTCCAGACAAGGACACATTCCCATGCACAGCGGCTAGGACACAACACACTTGAGTCCACCATAGTGAAGAAGAGGACAACGTTAGAGGCACACCCAGGGCTCGATCAAGGAGCCTTGGCACAACAGATTGGTGGTTTGAACTCACCAAGCCACTCTGAAGAAACAAAGAGTATTGGCGTCATGTTGATTCTCACTCATAGTAGCCCCACAGGAGAGAGTAGAGAGCTGCCCCAAGGCTTCCAATGAGTGGATGGTTGATTCAGACTCCCAACCTTCTGGTTAACTGCCAAACTCCTTAACCAGTACGCCCCCAGGCCCCCCATAAAGATTACATTTAGGAAACCCTATGGGCTGGTTGAAATCAACTTAGTAGCTCCTAACGACAGCAGCAATGAGTGACTGGCTGCCGAGTGAGGAGGTGTGAAGAACATGGAGGAGTGTGACTAGCGGAGAGGACAGCAGGCAGGTGCCACCAGCCCCCCCACCCCCCAAGGCATCTGTACAGGATGCTGCTTTGGTGTTTGGACTCTCTGCATCAGAGCTGGGGGTGGGGGTGTGGGCTTAGCAATTGTCTGGTTCACTTCCCTCGTTCTGCAGAGGGGGGAACTGAGGCCCAGAGCTGAAGAGGACTTACTTGCTTGGTGTCACAGAGGGTGGACACCGCAGAGTGAAGGCTCACATCCGTTTTGTGACTCCACATCCAGAGTTTAGTTTCTGTCCAGGCTGCTAACTGCAATCACCCTTGGGTTGTGATATTGGCCCTTTGGGAGGGCCACTTGTCTGGGGCCCAGGGTCTGAGGGCTCAGGGCCAGAACCAGCTGCAGATTGTGTATGTGAGGGCAGTGAGTGACCACTGGCCATACCCAGTCGGGTTTCCAGGAAAGCGTCTGTGCACATTCTTCTGGCTCTTCCTTCCCTGCCTCCTTCCGTGTCCCTGGCTCGCCTTCTAGAGAATGTGGCCTGTGGAGGCCTTCCGGGGTCATATTGTTTCTGGATGGGACATTGATCCAGTCTGAGCCCATCTGGGTGGGAAACGTCAGCACTGTCAGATGAGGGGAAGTGGGCTTTGCTGGCTGGTTCTGATGAGTGTGAGCCTGCTTTATGCGTTGGAACTGTGGGGTGACTTACAGCAGAGATGTGGGCATGAAGCCCTGCTCCTCCATCTCCTCTCCTTCTCCTGGTCTCCTCATCCTGCCTCCTCTCACTCCCACCCCAAGTTCATCTGCAGCTTGCCTTGGGGGCCCCCTCTGCTCTGAACAGCCCCTAGAAACCCCTTCTACAGAGGAGACTGCAACATTCTCGGGGTTTGCAGAGAGGAGGCAGGTGTGGGTAGCGTTTGTACCTGGGACTGGTTGGTCTGTTAGGATGAGGGTGAGGCAGAGTGTCAGCCCTTGCGTCTCTCAGCCCAGTGGAGAACTTGTCTTGCTTCAGCCCAGCATTTGATGTCTTCTATGAGAAAGTGGCTTTTCTCACTCAAGCAAAGCCCCATCCAGCAAGACTGCACTGGAGAGAGACACTGTGGCTGGAGGAGTAGGAGCTGCTGGGTTTTCTTGATGCACCCCGTTAGTTTCATCTGGGGGTTCTTTCTCCTTGATTATTCTTAACATCAGCCTCTGGCCCAGGGGATGGTCCCCAGCCCCTAGGAAAAATGCCATCTTCCCTGTGTTCTCTTGGACCTGACTAGTTTTAAGGACTTACTAAAATACTAATGGAGAAAAAAGTGGAGATAATTATGGGGGCAAAAAGCACATAATATAATCAGCTTCTTGAAGGAAAGAGCCCCCGTTTTGCACTGTTACACCCTGCTCCCGGGGAGTGGCTTTGGTTCCCAGCTCCCCCTGCTGAGCTCCATGGCTTCCCTGGCCGTGGAGCGCGGGGGCTTCGAGCACACCTCCACTGCCCTGCAGCCTTCCCGTGCTGTGGATATTTATGTAGCTGCCTCCTAACGAGATAGGGACTCCTCAAGGTCACAGCCAGCTGCGTCTTGCCAGTACATGCCTTTTCCACGCCATAGCACTGCAGGTGGGTGGTGTGTTCCTGTTGAAGAAACACAGGCAGCATAACATCCATGAGAAACAACACAATTCTGATAGTTGCTGTTTATTCATTACTAGTGGCAAAGTCTATCTGAGGTCAGAATGAATACTGTTCATTAGCTCCATTTGACCTGTGAGGAAACTGAGGCTCGGAGGGGTTTGGTTTGGTAGGTAATGTGCCCAAAGTACCCCAGCCTCAAAGTGGAGGAGGGAATTTGCAAACTTAGCTTGCTCTGGCTTGAAAGCACAGACTGTGTGGGGCTTGTCTGTGGATGCCAGGCACGTTCTTGCTGTGCTGGGAAGCAGGCTTCTGGAGATTTCAAGTCACTCGCTCTATTCAGGCTGCGGATACTGCAGGCCAGCTTACCAGCCTGCTCAGGCTCTCTCCCTGGGTTCTAGCTCTGCAGCATCTGTGCCTGGTGCAGGGATTGCTCCCCACTTTGCAGTTAGAACCCTAATCTGAATTTGGAGCTTTGTCTTCCGCCAGGGATTTCTGACACTTGTTCCATCCACAAGACAAGCAGTGCCTGGCCATTGCCTGATGTACAATGTCTGCCACTCCTCTGGAAGGGGGCTTAGACTCTGAGAGCACCTGGGAGCAGGAGTAAGTGGGCTTTGTGCACGTGGCTGATGTTCCGTTAGTTCTGCAGTTCCCAAGAGTAGACAGAATGGATGCCGTCTGCCTACCCTAATCCTTATCCAAATCCCTTTGGTCTCCTGCCCTTTGGATGCTGCTTCTGTTGCTGGGCTCCAGCTTCCTAGGTCTGCTGCTCCCACCCTGTCAGTGGCAATAATGACCATGTTTTATTGATCGTTTACTTTGTGCCTTTCAACCTACAGTATCTTATCCATTTCTCCCATGGTCCAAGAAGGTAAGTATTAGGGTGTCCATGTCACATGTGAAGAAATCAGTGGAGGTGCAGAATGGTGGAGGAACTTGCCCAAGACGAGGCAGCAAGGAACTGGTGGCGCTGCCTTCGGCAGAGTGGGTTCTAGTACACCATCTGACCTGCTTCCCTGCACCAGGCCAGCCCCCAACACTGCTCCGGGTAACCCAGGCTTCCCTGGGATAGCCGGTCCAGGAAACTCACCCACCCAGCACCCTGGCTGCTTGAGGTCTTTCTGGTCCCCGTATGATCTACTGCTTGCCAGCTGTTCCTCTGTCTCTGGACAGGGCTTGGGGCCCCAGGGAGGAAGGGAGCAATGAGGCGGCAGGGTCGTAGCTGTGACCTGCTTCCTCCACCCCGACCCCAGCACTTTTGCCTGGCTACGTGGGCCGCTAAGCCCTCCCGGGTGGCTGGTCAAGGACATTGCACTCGGCAGCTTTGGCAGCTTCTAGGAAAGGTCACTGTCTGCCATGGGGCCCATGTGCTGCAGGGCTTCCAGCTGGAGCTGCTGACATCTGCCTTCTGCTGATCCCTGGCCCTCTCCCCTGCGGTGCTGGCTAGAGGCACTGGGGAAACCAGTGCTTGCTCCCCCTTATGCTCTCTCACCCTACAGCCTCCACTCCCCCTGATCAGCCTTCCTCACCCCATTTACTTGGTCTATGCTTAGAGGGTCCACAGGGCAGGATGTGGGGGCCGTCTGGCATCCTCAAAGGATCTTATTGGCCCTACAGTGTGCCTTTAGTTTACAGAGTGATCTTTGAGTTTGGTTGCTGCCTGGCTGTGGGGTGCTAGGTGAGCACTTAAGCTGCCTTAGGCCTCAGTTTCCTTAATAATGATGGATTTTATTTCATAGGATTGTGATCAGAACTCCTAGCGCTGTGTCTGGCGCTTAACACTGTGGACATGGGTGCTCTGCTTACAGATTATAGTGACTGCCTGCAGGAAGCAGCTGGTCCAGGTCAACGTACCAGTATTCACTTGTGTTTGTCTACAATCATGGTAGTTTTTTACATTTTGGCCCAGTAACTGGGAAACACATCTGGGGCAAGCTTTGACCCTTCTGTGTCCTTGATTTCTCCACCTATCAAATAGAATATTTTATGGGATGACTGTGGTGAGGTCTGTGCAAGATGGTATGGGAGTGTGCTTGGTAAAGTCAAAGTGATGACTAGAGTCTTTAGATGGTGCAAACGGTTAAGGGCTGGGCTGCTGAGTCAAAGGTTGACAGTTTGAGTCTACCCGGAGATGTCTTGGAAGAGAAGGCCGGCTATCTGCTTCTGAAAGATCACAGCCATGAAAACCCTGTGTAGCACAATTTGGTCCACTCACATGAAGTCACCATGAGTAGGCACCAACTTGACAGCATCTGGCTTTATTATTACTACGGTTGGATTGGTGGCGTAGTGGCTAAGTGCTGTGTGCCTGCGAACCGAAAGGCCAGTAGTTCATATCTGCCAGGTGATCCTTGGAAACTCTATGGGGCAGTTCTACTCTGACATATAGGATTGCTATGAGTTGCAGTCAACTTGGCAGCAGTGGTTTTGGCTTTTGGCATGGTTGCATTATTGAAAGGCAGTTTTAGGGATCAAACTATAGACTGTGGAGCAAGATGTTCTGGATTTGAATCCTTGAGCTGCTACTTGCCAGCTGTGTGACCTTGGATAAATCGCTTAACCTTTCTGTGCTTTAGTTTCCTCATCTGTGAAATGAGGATAATAGTATCTGCTTCATGGAGTTGCTGTGAGGTTTGAGGATTAACTTGAGCCAAGCTCAGTGCTCAGTAGGCATAGAGAGAGCATGCATGTGTGCGATGTTGACAGTCACTAGGATGTGTTTCTGTGTGTGTGGGAGGAGGAATCCCTGAACTCAGATCTGCGTTCCAGCTGGTGAGCTCACAGCCCCTCCGTATTTCCCATTCTGCTGTGGCCAGCCTCCCTGCGCGGGCTGAAAAGTTTGCTTTCTGCCTTGTTCTTTCAGGCACGACAGGCCTCTTGTGGCCATGAGCCTCCAGTCACAGACAAGGTGTGCAGAGAACTCTATTTAAGCTGTTATCTTTCCAGTGTCACCTAAGCTATATTGATAAATTAATCTTACATTGTTGGGATCAAACAGCTGTATAATTTTCCTATTGTGTGGCCTAATCAGTGTTGACAGCAATGTCATTAGTTGAGGTTTGCAGTAATCTGACTTTCTGGCTGGCCACTGAACAGGAGCAGTTGAACAGGACCCCCACTGCTCCCCTCACTCCCCATCAATGGGCCATTGGCTGAAAGTACCTCCCTCAGTGCTGGCCTGACTTCCTGGTCAAGTGTGGGTAATTTGGGGGATGGCATACGCCTGGGATACAGAAATGAACGCGCACTGAACCAAAACTCAGGCTATCCAGAATCTGGGCCTGTCCGTGGCATTCGTAAACTGTTTATCTGGGTAGCGTGTTTAAAATCTCTTTGGTCCTTGGTTTTTAAATCTGTGTTGATTGTTTCTTATGAATTTGTAATGACATCAGAAAATAATTAAGAGAAAATACTGAGCGAAGGAAAGCTGGGGTTGAAGTTGTGCCGTCATTGTCATCTCGTCTGCCAAAAGCAAAGACTGGAGAACATCCTCCTAACACCCAGGGTGGCTGGCGCTGGGAGATGTGATCAGCACTGGCTTTCCTTTCCTTTATTTCTTTGCCTTGTGTGTGTGTGTTTTTGCAAATTTTCCACAGTGGGTCTGTATTATTTTATGAACAGAAAAAGAGTAGTTGAAAGCAATCAGCATTCAGTCAGCCAGTGTTTGCGAAAGGGAAGTGTTGGGCCACTGGATTCCCAGCCCTGGTTGTGGACCAGAATCCCCAACAGGGCTTATTAAGAATGCAGAGGACTGAGCCCCATCCTCAGACAGAGTGATCCAGTACTCTGTGGCTGGACCCAGGAATCAGCATTTTTAGCAAGTAACCCAGATATGTACCTGGAGTTTAGACCCCTGGACAAGTTGACCTCTTGGATCCCTTCTGTCATTGTCCTTTCCTTATGGATGCATTGGCTTTGAAGTGGTTTGACCAAGAGATGGGAATGGAGAGTGCTACAGCTGACCCCCCTCTGTCCTGAGGGAGGTACCTTCAGAGTGTTGCAGCTCTGTCTTTGGCTGGCTTCCCTAGAGAGGCAGAACCAGTCAAGTATATGTGGAGCTCTGGTGGTGCAGTGGTTAAAGTCATTGGTTATTGTCTGAAAAGTTGGCAGTTCAAAACCACCAGTGGCTCCATGGGAGAAAGATTAGTGCTCTGTTTCTGTGGAGACTTACAGCCTTGGAAACCCTATGGAGTTGCTATGAGTCAGAATAGACTCAGTAGTAGTGGGTTTATATAAACCTGTTGCCATTGAGTTGATTCTGATGCAGAGACCCAGAGAGGCAGAGTAGAGCTGCCTCATAGGGTTTCCAGAATGTGGCTGGAGGAATTGGACTGCTAATATTTTGGTTAGGCAGCTGTAGCTTGCTGTAGCTATTAACCACCAAACCACTAGGGTGCTCTTTCTCTTCCTCTCTGTCTTTCTGTCTCTCTCTGTATACATACACAGACATGCATACACGCACAGAGGGAGAAAGAGAGCTATGTATCTCAAGGAAATGGCTCATGCAGTTGTAGAGGCTGGCAAGTCCCAAGTCTGTGTCTCAGACATCACGCTGGAGGCTTCTCCTGACTCACATAGCGTCTGGGTTAATGAACCCAAAATCTGCAGGTTAGATAGTAGGCCACTGGCTCATGGTCTGTGGAAGCTGCTTAATCCCAAGATTAGCAGGCATTATGGTAGACAGCTGGCATAAGTCCCAGGAAACAGAGGTCAGATGATGATGAGCTGGATGCAGGATCCAGAGCAAGCAAATGAGCTTTACCAGAATGTCCATCTTTGCAGGCCACAGCCATAAAGAAAATTGCGTTATAGCTGATTGACTGATCACATCAGATCACATCATGGAGAATGACTAGATCGTTATATAACTGCCAAACTATGTCATTACAGAACTGCTAAATCACTGAGAAGCATGGCCCAGACAAGTTAACATAAAACCTTTAACCACCGTACTCTGTGTGTGGGAAGAAGCTGGTAGCAGTCCTGTGTGGCATGTATAGGAAGCAACAGCCTCAAAAGTGGGTGGCCTGCAACATGTGTGGGCTCCCATGGATGCCAGAGAAAGGCCTTCGTCTGGCCAGCCTTCCCTAAGAGCCTGCCAAGGCTGGACTATTTCCCATCTCTGGTCATTTTTCACCCTTGACAACTTGTGAGCCGGGTCTTGCTGTCCTCATTTTTCAGATAGGCAGTCCGAGACATAGGAAAGCTGAATGACTTGCTTAGTGCCACACAGCTGCTAAATAGCAGAGCCTGGATTTGAACCCTGGTCCATACCTGGGTGTCGATAGCATTTTCTCTTCCAGCAGACCCCACTGGGGGCTGACCCACAGGTGTCTGGCTTGGTCGTCTCTGAAGTCCCAGTTGTCCCTGTAGGTAGCAGAAGCTGGAGCTTTACGTCTGACTTTCCGTGTGGATTGTCCCCCCTTCGTTTGTGGAGGACCCCCCTTGGAAATGCTCTAGCTCTTCATTTGCTTGGGGCACTTTTGCAGTGTCCTTGTGTGTGGACCCAGAGTCACTGTGGTCATTGTCATCACTGCTGCCAGCTCTCTTTTGATTTCGTTTATTTTATCTTGTTACATTTGGGTCTTCTGTTTGTATCTTAAGCCCAAGCCTATTAAATTGTGGCCAGATTTACCTGGGGATTTTCTTTAGGCATTTCAAGCTCGTCTCTTCCCGGCACATGAGCCATGCTACTTCGGTGGTAGAGTTCTCACCTTCCGCTGGGTTCACTTCCCGGCCAGTGTACTCCACATGCAGCCGTCACCCATCTGTCCTGGAAGTATGTGTGTTGCTGTGCTGCCCAACAAGTTTTGCAGACTAAGTCAGACTAGGAAGAAAAGGCCTGGCTATCTATTTCCAAAAATCGGCCAGTGAAGACCCTGTGTATCACAGTGGTGCAGTCCACAACCGACCATGGTGATGGTGCAGGACCAGACAGTTCCATTGTGCGTGAGGCTGCCGCGAGCTGAAGGCTGACTGTATGGCTGGTAACAAAAGCAGTAGGAGCAGTGAGAAGAAGCGAGGGCACTCCTGCGTTTAAATGCTAGCTAGGAAGGGTAAGAGCTGTGTGACCTTGGGCAAGTCATCCGGGAACCCTGGTTTCATCATTTGTGCAGTGGAGATATGGTATGTCCACCTTGGAAGGACTGGGGAAGCATGCACAGAATATTGCTTCTGAGTACTGGCCCTCAGAGTGCTCAGTGTATGTTAGTTATTCCTGACAGTATTACTCTTGTTTTAGTTTTGTCCCTTCTTGGAAGTCTGGGGAAACTCTGATGGCATAGTAGTTAAGTGCTGCAGCTGCAAACTAAAAAGTCAGCAGTTCGAATCCACTAGGTGCTCCTTGGAAACTCTATGGGGCAATTCTACTCTGTCCTGTAGGGTCACTGTGAGTCAGAATTGACTTGACGGCGACGGGTTTGGAAGCCTGGACCAGTCACCCACTCCAGCAGCTCCAGTTCCCCACTGGACGGACTGCTTTGTTGTCAGCTGTCTGGAATGCACCTCAGAGCTGGGCTGGCTGAGGTCTGGGTTCACTCAGTCCCATGCAGGAAGAAGGAGACTTCTTCCTGAGTTTGGCTCAGTGAGGGGGCAGAGCGGTAAGTTCTCTTTTCTAGGCTTTTGCTCACTCTCGGGGAGCTGTCACTTACGGAGCTGACAGCACAGCTGCATCCCGGCAACCACACAGCTGGCTGCAGAGGATTAAACTAAATTTGCTGCAGGTCAAAGGGATTGCCAGCCACCCTTGTCCCTTTCCTGTTGACGGTTTTGCTTTGATGTGGAAAGGGGAAGTTGAACTTGGTAATGGCTTCCTTCTGTGCCCAGGCAGGGGCCGCTGTGTACTTGTGTGTGCCTCTGGCCCGCAGCTCTTCCTCTGTTTGTGGTTGGCTGTTGTTTACGTATTTGCCATCAGCCTGTGTCCTAGAGGTTGTCTGCTGTCATTGTTGCTAAGGGCGTTGCTATGGAATCTGTCATCCAGGCTACGCTGTGAGGGCCACTGGGTGGGTGATCTCATGCCCTCTCCAGCGGACAGTCTTAGCCGCAGGGGTGCAGAAGGGCAGCGACAGGACCACAGGCTGGGTTAATAAATAGGTGGCAGGGAGGAAAATGCAGAGCTAGTAGGCCAGGAGAGGTCTGGGTGCTCCAAACCTCCACCCTCCCTGAGGGCTGCTGTGCAGTCAGCCCTGCGTGGGGAGCAGACACAGGCACTGATGCCGGCAGGGCCATCGCGGGGCTTTGGGGCTGCGTGGAGCTTGAATTGCTGGTCCACCTGGGTACAGAGGGCAGGATACGGACAGTAAATCATGTGGCCTGGGGATATCCTCCAGGTCCCCCTGAAAGCAGGAGTGTGTGGGGGTTCAGCAGACTGGATGCTGGTTCAAGCTCAGAATGATAATAGTAATAATAATAATAATAATAGCAACATATTACGAATACTTCTCACACATGGTGCCTTCTGTGTGCCAGCTGTGTAACAAACATCATCTCTAACCTCTAGAGCAACTCCTGCAGATGATCTTTATCATCCTTTTTTTACAGAGGAAGAGCTCCAGGCTCAGAAAGACCAAGTAAGTTGTGCAGGCTCATGGAGCTGGTAAGTGGCAGCTGCAGAGTAAAGGCCGAGGTCTGTCTGGCTCTGTAGCCCACATCTTCTCTGCCAGTGGCCATGGCCTTGTGGCACAAAAATAAAACAAAAACAGTTGGCAAAAAGCCAATTGCTGCTGAGTCGATGCTGACTTCGGGAGACCCCATATGTGTCTGAGTACAGTCATGCTCTATAGCATTTTCAGTGGCTGCTGTGTCAGAAGTAGATTGCCTCGCCCGTCTTCTGTGGTACCTCTGAGTAGATTAGAAGCTGCAGCTTTTGGATTTGTACTACCCAGGGACTCCGGCCTTTTCGGGAAGGTCTGCTTATTTGTTTGTTATGTAGCTAATTTTCCTTGGGAGAAGTCCAGAAGATAACCTTCCTCCTGTTGTACGTGTACAGTGTCATGTGACTTCCCAGGTGGCATGTAGTGGGTCAGGCTAGACTGGAAACAGTTCTTCACAGCCACTCCTGTGCTCAGCCTGGGGACTGAGAGACAGAGCTGAGCTCCTCTGGGGCCACCAGAAGTCTTTGGGGACAGCTGAGCTTCCAGTCCACCAAGTGTTCTTCTAAGATAGTGGCCTCCAGGAGCAGCCAGGAGAATTGGCATGAGAGTCATATTTTGAAGACCCTTGAACCTCAAACCCCATACTACTGAGGTTGTGTCACTGCCCTGGTACTTTGGGGTCACAACTGAACGTTGTTTATATCCTGAAGGGACCTGTATATAAAGACAGCTGGGCCCTGAGGCCGTTCTATGGACAGCTGCAGCAAGGCAAGGTGAGATAGGTAAGCTCCCCACGAGAGGGGTGGGTAGAAGGTTCCGAAGCTCTTGCAGGGGGAGGAAGCAGTGACTTTGAGGCGCCCTGGCCTCTCTAAAAGAGGGACAGCAGTAATTCCCTGAGGAAATTGCTGTGTGCCCGTATCTGGAGTCTGACACTTGCCGTCTGCATCCATCCTTCACCCCCAAGGGGTCCTGGTCCAGTGGAGGGTGAATGTGATGGTAGAAGATAGTTCCAGCTGCCGAGCTTGGGTTACAGAACTAGCTTTCCCTCCCGCTGTGCGCATGCACATTGCTCATCTGGACCACTGAGAACTGCCTCCCTCTCCTGTGCTGGGCCTGGCTCGGGCTCGGCTGCTGAGTGTGGGAAAGGTTGCCTGGTTGACCATCACTTTGCAGTAAGGTTTCTCTCCTTCCTAGGGACCAGAACCACGGGGGTGGGTTCTCTCTGAACTGGGTGGGTGCCTGAGGCTGCCATGCATTGCTTTTAGTCTGAGCCCAGGCTGGCGTGGCCAAGACATTGGATTGTGAGCTGAGCCTCAGGGTCAAGATTTGCCATCTGATTTCAGGAGGTGGAACTAATGTAAACCAAAATTGGTACGAGGATGTCCTTTTGATATCCCAGCTGTTGTCTTTCTGGGCCAAGGGTCAACAACTCCTACTGTCCCTTCCCCAGGTACACTACCACGTAGCAGCCACCCCACTCTCCTTACCCTCTGCTGGATTAAAGGGGAGTGCTTGGGGACAGAACACCGACGTTTCCCAGTGCTGACCTTGGGCCAGGCACCATGCCGGGGCTTTACTTAAGCATCATACCAAATTTCTGAGGTGGGGATTGTTCTCCTCACATTATGAAAAGACAGCATAGAGTAGCATTTAGGAGCAGAGATCCTCCCAACCCAGCCTGGATTCACGTCTTAGCATTAGTGCTTCCTGGGCGAATTTGGGGAGCCTAGATCTGAGGGGTCACCTCTATCTGTCAGTTTGTCATACAGCAGTAGCTTACATGTTACTGAGATGCTAAAGGCTCCACAGCCAGTATTTCAGATACCAACAGAGTCCCCCATAGTGGACAAGTTTCAGTGGAGTTTCTAGACTACGAGACAGGGAAGAAAGGTCTGGCAGTCTACTTCTAAAAATTAGCTAATGAAAACCAGATGGATCACAGTGTAATACTGTCTGATGCAGTGCGGGGAGATGAGCTGTCTTGATTGGAAGACACACAGTGACCACAACAATAGACTGAAACACGCCAACGCTGGTGAAGCTGGGGTAGGACTCGGCAGCACTTGGTTCTGCTGTTCATGGAGTCACTGTGTGTCGGAGGTGACAACAAAAGTGACAGTTCTGAGGGACTGAATGACAGAGTGACTGAGAAGCCTTTGTGTTAATGTTGACATTGCCTAGTTTTCTTTATTATTTGAATATGCCTTCATTCTGTGTGGTTCAGTATTCACAAGGTATGATGAAGAGTGTTCTGATGAAAAGTGTTCCTGCAGCTTGGCCTAGCTGCCAGTTGTATTCACCTGAGGCTACCAAGAACAAGGTTCTTAACCAGGGACAGTCCATCATACATTCTCTTGGCAATTTGCCCCTATATCTGTCATAAATTCCTCTTGTTAGCGTTAGATTAGAAATTTCCTGATCGCGTACTCCTGAGTTCCTTAGGCCTGTTCTTTCCCAATCTTCCGTCTCAGCAATGGCCTCACTCTGCTGAGCTGCCTTCTGCCTCTCCCAGTTTCTCTGCCAGCATCCCCTGTAGCCTGATCCTTGCACGGGGCCCTGAGCACCTGCCTGTGCAGGGCAGGAAAGAATGCACGCTGTGGAGTGACTGAGTGAGTGAGGCAGTGAGTGTGAGAGCAGGCAAGGCCAGAAGGGCTGTTTACCCTGGAGCCAGGCTTGCTGGGGGCCAAATGGTGACAGCAGCTCTCTCCTCTGACTCCCCCGATTGATGCTCCTTTTGAACTTGGATATGTCAGGGAAGCTATAAACAACCCAGGTGGCTTTTCCTTGGATCAGCTGCCATCAGCCAGCCAAGGATCACTTCCTGAGACCCAGGTTTAGACTTGGGAGGAAAGTAGCTGCCGGAGTCCGGAGTGGGGAGAATGAGAAAGGCCCAGAAAGCCTTTCCTTTCCTCCCATTTGTTGGGTTCCTGTTCCATGCCAGGCCCCACTCTAGGCTCTGGTCATTAAGTTGAAGCCGGGGGGCCCTGCCTTAAGGAGCTCAGCTCCAAGTGGAGGGTAAGACATTGCCTTGCCCAGTGAGTGATGAGGACCAGGCGGTGAGTTCAAATCCAGCAGAGACCATTGGGAAGCCTTGCCAGAGCCAGCTGCATCTCACTTAGGAAACATGGAAAAGGTTCCTTTGGGACACATTTTTCTATGCTGATTGTCTTTGGTATTATGTTCTGCTTTCTATTTTCTTAGCTCAGAGAGGTCCTAGCTCTCCTTCCCCCTGATTCAAGAAAAAACGTAACATGGTGCCTGTACTAGGTTCAGTAGTGTCCTCAGTAACCCATGGTGGCACAGTGGTTAAGCCTTGGGCTGCCAACTCAGAGCTTTGTGGTTCAAACCCTTGAGCCTCTCCTTGGGCAGATGTGGCAGTCTGCTTCCATAAAGATTACAGCTTTGGGAACCCTCTGGGGCAGTTCTGCTGGGTCCTGTAAGGTCACTGTGAGTTGGCTTTGACTCTGCAGCTACAAGTTTGGTTTTTTATTTAAAACCCAGAACTTCAGAATATCGCCCTATTTGGAAATCGGGTCTTTGTAGACCTGCAAGTGTAAATAGTTAAGATGAGGGCATACTGAATCTGTTGATCGGTGTCTTTAGGAGGCCGTGTGAAGGCACAGAGCCACAGAGAGGAAAAGGCCGGGTGGAGATGGAGACAGAGCTGGAGGGATGCTCCTAGAAGCCCAGGTATACTTAGAGCTTCTGGAATGTAGGAGAGGCAAGGAAGGTTCTTCCTCAGAGACTTCTGAGGGCTCATAGCCCTGAGGGCACCTTCATTTTGAACTTCTAGCCTTCAAGACTATGATAGAATATAGTTCTGCTGTTTCAGGCCATCCAGCTTTTAGTACTTTCTTATGGCAGCTCCAGGAAAGGATGCCTGGGCCATCCTGTTGTCTCAGTGCAGGTCCTGGTTAAGCTGTGTGACTTTAGGCAAATTACTTGACCCTTCTGGGCCTCAGCTTCTTCTCTGTAGAGACAGCAGTATAAGTATATATGACAGAGTTGTGTGGAGGTTACAAGGAGTTGGAGTGCCTGGGTGGTTCAAGGGTGAATATCTTTAGCTGAGAACTAAAGTCTTGAGGCCTGAGGCTACCCAAATATGCCTGGGAAGAAAGGCCTGGCAGTTTACTTGTGATTGAACATCAGCCACTGAAAGCCCTGTGGAGCATAGTTTTCCCCTGACACACACAGGTTCACCATGCTACAGAGCATTGGTGCCAGGCACATGGTAAGCACTGTGTGTTTGCTGTCATGTTGTCAATAACGCACACTTCTGTGGGTAACCACTCTTCAGAACCACAGAGCTGTCTTCGCACCTGTAGGATGCCCAGCTGCTTTGTCCTTTGCTCTGGATGTGGCATCTCAGCTGTCCCCAGCAGAGCAGGGCTGTGGACAAACTGGAATGGCATCTCCGGTGGGTATGTGCAGGCACCTGGTGCTTGTCCTTCTCTCGTCTCTTTATTTCCTTTCATTTTATTCAGAATCTGAGGGTAGGAGGTGAGAGAATCCGGCTCCCTTTAAACGTAGACAGTTTCCTGTGGCCCAGAGGGCTGTGTCCTTATGAGCTACCCAGCTGGTAGGGCTTTGAGCAGGTTCTCAGCCTTTGTGGGGCTCCGTTTCCTTACGTATCATTGTAGCAACAGTGATTCTGACTTCAGAGGGTTGTTGTGAGGATTATGTGAAAGGCCTGACCCGTAGTAGGTGATCCATAATGCTTCTTTGTTCTTCCCTAAAAGCCAGAGGAGAGTCTTGATCCTCTGTCAGGCATAGAAGTGAGCATGTTTTCACTAAGGCCTAAGCCTTAGATAGGCAGGCTTTGCGGCGTTGCCAGCTGTCTTCAGGTGCTCAGAGCCGGGGACTTTGTTGCCCCACAGAAGCTCAGCATGCACAACTGTGTCTACACTGGAATGAGTTTCCCGGGGCTGCTTCTGACCACAGTATGGGGTGAGGGCAGAGTGGGGCCCCATCCAGCCCACGGGCCCAATGTCACCTCCTCACATGTGTGCTGTTAGCAGCGTGTTGGAAGGTTGCCTGGATAAGTTTCTTCCTAGCGTCTGATAGCCGCATTCAGTAGAGGATTGTGCTGGAAGTGGAGGAGGTCTGGGGGTGTGTGTGTGTGTTTGAGAACTACAACAATCAAAGTAACTTGGGATGAAGCTTGGACCAGGAGGTAGGAGGAGCTGGAAGAACGGAGGGACAGAGGGCAGGCAAGCCAGTTCCCAACAACATTGTTGGACGGGATGGAGGTTCACCAGCATGGAGGTGACATATTTGGCTCCTAAATTTAATGATTGAATGACAGCTTATCGCTTGCATTTATAATGTCTAAGATTAAGGCTCTTCCTTTAATTAGTGGCATAAAACATTTGTACTGCGGGACCATGTCAGAGCAGTCAGAGGCATGCTGAAGAAAGGAATTGTTAGAACTTTTAATGGATGCTTCAGTTGTTATTTCCTTGGAATTCATCGCATTTGATTTGTGGACCAAATTAGGTATTTAGAAAGCAGTGTCTGGACTATATTTTCTTAGTTTTATCCTACGAAAGTGAGTTTATTGAATTACAATTTAAATATGTTCATGATCCATATCGAGTTGATTAGAAAGTAAAAAGCAGAGCCACTCATTTGAAGAACATTTCTATCTCTTACAGAAATATTCAGAATGTGTTTTCCACAGTATCACACACAATCTTTTATATAAGGATCTGTGTTATAGATGCCTTTTTGAACTTAATGTCAGGGAAGAAAAATGATTATCTCTACAAATGACATTGAGTAATGTCATGGGTTTCCCTTCTCACCTTAGCTGCCAGGGAACCATGACCAAATCCTGTCCCTGCTGGGAATTAGTTCATCTTCGGTTCCTGTTAATGTATACTCTGCTGTTCCATTTTAATTGTCTGTGTTTTGCCTATATCCACAATTTTGGTATTTTATATCATGTCCACTTTATACGTTCCTTCAAATCATCTTTAAAGTGAATGGAATGAAAATACAAGTTAAATAGGATGAAGTCAAGGATCTGGCTGGAACATTCGACTGCTGTGGGTAGCTGGAAGGGTGTCTCCCTCCTCAGTCTTTGCTCTCTGTGTGTCTCTCCTGAAATTGCACTCCTTTCAAGATGGCAACTGCCCCAGGTGCCCACTCTCTGATCAAAGTTTCAGTAGTGACTGTACTTCTTGGCTACAATCGTGGGATGAACTTTGACAGCCCGTTTGCAAGTAAACAAATCAGAAGAATTTAATGATACTGGCTGTTGTAAGGGCAGGCCTGTGCTCTCTGTCAATGGATAGAGGTGAACATAGGGAGATTACTAAATAAAACCAGGTGTAAGTGTTTCTGGATCTTAGCTCCCTTTGTGGGTCTGGGTGGGACCTGACAGCATCATTTTCAGGGACATGCACAGGAGAGTTGGTGGCTGCATCTGAGCTGTCCCTCTGGCCAGTTGTTCAGTTCCAAATTACTGTGCAAAACCTCGAAAAGAGTTTAGGAATTGAGAGGAGCAACTGCTTGAGATACAGAACATTCTGTAGCATGCCCTTACTTCTTTTAGGATCTGTGGCTGTTAGCTGCTGCCGCATCAGCCCCTGATGTGTGGGGATGAAAGGCACCATCCCCACAAACAGCTGTGGATTGGACCATTGTGATCTGGCAGGTTTTCAATGGCTGATGTTTAGGAGTAGGTTGCTGAACCTTCCTCATCTGTGTTAGTCTGGAAGCTCTGTTGAAACCCATTCAACATCAGAGCAGCATGCAAGCTGCCACTGAAAGATAGATGGTGGCTGTGTGTGAAGTGCATTGACTGAGAATAGAACCCAGGTCTCCCACGTGGGAGGTGAGAATTCTACCACTGAAACACCAGTGTCTCCTATGAGGCTGGGACATCCCTGATTTCACTTTAAGAATGTCTTCCTTCTTCAGAATTCCATACAGAGGATAGATTTGATCATTGGCTCCCTCTTTGGGTTACTCTTCTGATTCTTCCAGGTGGGTGGCACAGTCAGATGGGTCTGGACCTGCCTCAGCTTAGAGGCCCCTTCAGAGGCTCCAGGAGAAGAATCTTTTTGTTCTAGGAGTGGGCTCTATCCAGCTTCTTTTCTTCTACTTAAGAGTGATGCTTCCCAAACATTTTCACATCATTGCAGAGAGAAATCATTAATATTTGTGTAGCATCTTGGGAGTGAATGGAAGATGATCTTTGCAGCTACAAGTACCAGTCGCTGCCCTGGGTTCTGGGGTCCCGGACTTTGGGTGCAAAGTGACCATGAGACACTGGCTGGGAAGCTCTGCTGTGGGTCAAGATGGCTTGAAATGTAGGGGAAAGGCACTGGGGGGCTGCTCAGCCTGCTTTTGGCAGAAGTTCGGAATGTATCTGTTATTTACCTGCAAGTGCTCAGGTCCATCCCAGCTCTCCAAAGCCTGACTCCTGGAAACTACATCTCCCAGGTACCTTTGCCAGCTGGCTCCTGGCTGAGTTTGGCCAGTGAGAGGCCTTAGTGGTGAGTGGTGGCAGGAGGAAAGGAGGAGAAGGGGTTTTCCACCCACTTACCTTTAGGTATCGTCTTTACATTTTTAGCAGTGGCTGCATGTCTTGATGGAAACCCTTGTGGTGTAGTGGTTAAGTGCTGTGGCCGTTAACCAAAAGGTTGCCAGTTCGAATCCTCCAGGTGCTCCTTGGAAACTATGGGAGCAGTTCTACTCTGTAGTTCTTATTCTGGCTGGGTAACCCCCACCATTTCCAGCACCTGCCAGAAGCCTCTGACCACCTCCTCTTTCTGTCTTCACCCTTTGGGCTTCTTGTTGTTGCTAATCTCTAGGATGCTTTGTGGTTGGTTCCCCGTCTTTTCAACAATTCCAACTTGTTACTGGTACTCCTATTAAGTTTCGTCTGTCAGGTCTCTGACGTGGGCTCTGTCTGCTCAACTAGACTCTGATCCTGGCAGCTCATGCCAAACCCGTTGGCACTGAGTGGACTCTTACTCTCAGAGACCCATCATGTGCCAGTGTAGAACTGTGCCCCACAGGGTTTTGGTGAGGCTTTTCTTCCAAGCTGGTGGACTCAAACCTCCAGCCCTTTGCTTATCAGTGACTTTAGTTGTGCATACCACCCATAGACCCCACAGCTCATACATCGTCTTCCAAATAGCTCCAGCCAGTAACAAAGAACACACATTGCCTTGGCCTCATTCTCTGTGCACATACCTTCCATGTAACCTCTGGCAACAGTGGGCATCTGGCCTAGAATTCAGCCTCCTAGCTCTTGGCCAATTATCATTTTCCCATAGCTAATTGTGGAGAAGAACAGTGCTCTGGGACAACTATTTCCCTTGTCTTCCTAGAAAACTTCTGCTCATCCCTTAAGTCCCCAACATCGCTGTCCTTTATCCTCCCATTTCCTCTGGGTAGAAAAAATTGCTCCTCCATCTGTATTCCTGATCTGTTTATATAAACAAAACGTTATGTGGACCTATTTTGCTTATTAGTCTACAAGTTCATGAGGCCAGGGGCCATGTCTTATTTTATATGTCCAGTGTCTTGTTTGGAAACCCTGGTGGTGTAGTAGTTAAGTACTGTGTCTGCTAACCAAAAGGTCAGAAGTTCAAATCTGCCAAGTGCCCCTTGGAATCTCTATGGAGTCATTCTGCTTTGTCTTGTAGGGTCTCTAGGAGTTGGAATTGACTCAGTGGCAGGGGGTTTGGTTTTGGTGGGTGCTTCATTCAGAGAGCATAACTCCTGGCACATAGCAGGCACTGGACATGTGTTTGAATTCAGTGGTTCTCTAATCTGCCTTGTTATTAGGGTCCCTTCGGGAGCTTTCAAAAAAATACAGACATCCAGGCTGTTTTCCAGACCATTTAAATCAGAATCTCTGAAGGTGGGGCCCAGGCACTGGCCTCTTACAAAGACTCCCTAAGGTAATTTTAAAGGAGAACCAGGGTCGAGAACCATCCTTTTAACTGACTGCTTCAGCTTCTCACTTGTTCTTTATTAATGACTCTGCTCCTCAAAAGCCAGACCTGCCATTTAATCCAATTCAGTGAGTATTTTAAGTATCTACTCTGTGCCAGGCATTGTGTAGATAGGTTCATGCTACTCACAGTGCATTCTGGGGACCAGCAGCATCAGCATCACCTGGGGGTGGGCATGTTAGAAATGCACATTCCCAGGCTCCACCCCAGACCCAGAATCAGAATGTTCCTTCCACAAGATCCCCAGGTGGTTCACGTGCATGCTAAAGGCTGTGAAGAAGTGATGTAGATTTCACGCAAATGTCAGATGGCTTGCTCACTGGGAATCTGATTTCCTTTCTTACCCTCTTTTGCCTCCCTTTGATGTGTTATTGTTTACACCCCCTCATCCAGCTAAAATGGAACATTCATGGGGGTTGGGACCCCAGGGGAGTGAGATGAAATGAGTGTTCCCTGCCTCCTTACCCTCTTCATGGGATGGAAGAAGGAGAAGATGGATGGGCTTTGAGAGATGAGAGAATTTCTGGGCATACTGAGTTCTGGTATATGGGATGCTTTGGGATGGGCTGTTGGGGTGAGTCCTCTGCTGACATTCCCCATTCCTTGGGTGGGCTCAGGCGCGCTGGAGGGTGCTGCAGCCTGGCCTAATGGAGCCTGGAGACTGCAGCAGGTCCCACTGCCGGGGGAGTGTTGGCATCGATGTAGATGAAGCAGCCTGGCTTGCCCTATGCATTTGGATCCAAGCACAGAGGAGATTTCTGGAGGCCAGCTTGTCAGGAACCGTAAGGTTATTGCTGTTGTTATTTGCTGGCTTCTGAAGCACGATGACTGCATGCACGAAGGAAAGACACATTACCCAGTACTGTGCCATCCCCATGACCGCTTGCAGGTCGTATCACTGGGCTTCTATTGCATGATTTTCTGAAGTAGATCACCAGACCTTCCTTCCTAGTCTCCCTTAGTCTGCAGATCTGCTGAAACCTGTTAGATGTCATAGGTTACCTGTTGTTAAAGTTCAGATAGAATGCAGTGACCTTTGCTTAGAGGAGCCGTGACTTTTAGAGGCAATTTGGAAGGGTCAAGACTCTTGCCATATCCATCTGTATGCCGGGAATCTAGGAGGGACAGCGACATGTCAGAGAGGACATTGTTGCCAAGTGCCTCGTGTTCCTTTAGAGGCCTCTGCTATCTGTGTGTGCTCCCAGGGCTTGCAACCAGTTCCTTCCCATTTGAGCCACTCCTGAGAATTTGCATTTCTAACAAGTTCCTTGCTGAAAGTTGGCATAGCCACCCCAGATAGCCTCAATCAGAATCTACAGTTTAACAAGATCCTCAAGTGATTCTTTAGGTGTAACTCCCTGGGAACTTATTAGAAATGCAAATTCTCAGCAGGGATTCCAGCCTCAGGAACCAGTTGGAAGCCCTGAATCTTTGAAAGGACAAAGAAAAGGTAGGTGCCCCTCTCTGGAGAAGAAAGCTCTATCCCTCTCCCCCAACACAATACTTTGCCTCCCAAATTCCTGTTGTTCGATTAGGCTGCAGTGATGACACATTAAAACAACAATGACAACAAACAGACTTTGTTGTTGAGTCTGAAGCATGCCATCTCTGTGTGTCAGAGTGGAGCTGTGCTCTAAAGGGTTTTCAATGGCTGATTTTTTTGGGTCACCGGGCCTTTCTTTCAAGGTGCCTCTGGGTAGGCTTGAACTGTTAGCCTTTTGGTTAGCATTTGAGCCCAGACTATTTGTGCTACCCATAATCTCCTTTAACAGGAGACAACTGTGTTTATTTCATTTTGAGTACTTTAGATACATCCAAACAGCTTTTGGAGGAACCATGATTTTATTGGAGAAATGATGTATTAAGGGGATGTGGCTGACCTGTGTGGACTAGAAGTCAGAAAGGTGGGATCAAAGGACAACATCTTATGAGTGGCGCAGTTGTCTGATGGGTTCAGTAGTTAAAAGTGGCTCAACCAATCAGTTCATGAGAGCACTACCACTCACAGTACCATCTTGGAGGCAGTGCTTGCGAAGTCCCTGGATAGAGCTGATACAACAGTCCCAGCCATCACTCACCCGTAATACTATCTCAGTTGGATCCAGCCGTTTGATAAATACGGTTGAGCTCCTGACTTGTGTGCTGAGCAGAATATAGCTGTGTCTTAGTCACCTGGTACTGTTCTAACAGAAAATACCACGAGTGGCAGGTTTTAGGAAGAGAAGATTTTTGTTGTCCCAGTGCGGTAAGCTGCAAATCCATTAACAAGTTACAAGCCCATTCCGTATGAGAAATCATCACAGTCTGGTAGGATAAGTGCAAATCCAGTGAGAGCATCTTGGCACAGGAACCTTGGGTCCAAAGGATGCACTCTGCTCTCGCTACTTCTCTCTTGGTGGTACGAGGTTCCCAACTTCCTTGCCTTACTTCTGTCCCTTATAACCCACATGCTTGTAGCTTGAGACCTGCCTCACTAACACAACTGCAGTGCATTTTGTATCATGAGTCTCACAGAGGCAGGATTCACAACACATGGGAGGAAGGGCACGATATTGGGACTTATAGCCAAATCAAATCAACACATACATTTTTGGGGGGTCACAATTCCATCCATGACAAGCTGTAACCAAGATCGGCCCTAATAGACCCACAGTATAGTGGAGAAGACACACACTAAATTCAGAACTACAAGTTCAGTCACAAGCGCTCTGAAGGAGGACTACAACGGATCTGTGACAGTAAGTAACTAGAAGACCTAGCCTGGTCCTGGGGGTCTGGAGAAACTTCTCTGAGACTTAAGAGGACAGCCAGGTGGAAACGGGATGGGGGATAATCTCAAGGCAGAAGCAGCAGCGCTAGAAAACACCAACCAAGAGCCTGCTGCAGAAAGCAGGCTGCCATGGCTGTGGCGTGGTAAGCAAGAGTAGGGAGAGGGGGACATGAGCCACCCAAAACTTAACCCCACACAGTGGACCATACTGAGGGGTGTGAGTTGTATTCTCAAACTCAGGGCCCCCATTGAAAGGGCTCTAATGAATGTGTTTTCAGAACACCTCTAGCTCTTGTGGAGAATGATTTGGAAAAAGGGCCAAACAGATCCTAGAAGATGAGAGTTATGGATTAAATTAGATGTTCCCCAAAGTGTAGGTTAAAACCATAACCCCTGTTTAAGATACAACTGTTGGTCTCTACATGCCCAGAGTAAGAAACAAAGGAGGAAACCAAAGACTCAAAGAAGAAACTAGTTTACAAGACCAATAGTTGACATGAACCGTGGCCTCATCTATCCTGAGACCAGAAGAATTAGATGGTGCCCACACTTCTACTGATGATCGTTCTTATCAGGACCACAAAAGATAAACCTTGATAACACACAAGAAAATATGTAATAGAACCTCAAAGTCATAAAGAACAAAACAGTGGACCTGCTGAACTGGCTGAGACTGGAGGATTCTCCAAGATTGCTCCCCGGAGATAATCTTTTTTTTTTTAACATTTTTTTTATAAATATGACTGAATGAAAATATACATTCCCATATAAATTTTCATGCTCACCCATATGCAGCTTCCACTGCTTTTCCTGCACGGTAACAGTGCACTCTTCCTCTCTGCTCCATACATGTCCTATCCTCCCAGCAGTCTCCTATCTCCTCTCCTCCACCCACTCCCTTTCTTCCAGTATGAGGTCATCAGGACAACATCCTATAGATGCCTGGAACTATAAAGTGCCCACAAAATATGGCCACTCTGTGTCACCCAGTCCAGTCCACTGCTGGCCGAAGAGTTGACCTTTCATTATGATTTATGGACAGGGACAGCATCAGGGCCAGGGACCATGCTCCCAGGGGAGCCCCAAAGCCCCTGGACCATCAATTGTAGTCTTTTAGTGGAGACCCTGAGATAATCATTAAACCTCGCAGCACAACTAGCCTTTGAGGTCAGCTTGTAGCTAAATAACAAATTGACTCACAAAATGATTAATATCACTTGTAAGTACTGTGTTTCGTTCAAAAAGCATCTGTATGAGACAGGAATTAAGCTAAAACAGAGATAAGAATGTAAGGGGGCAGGGAAACTAGATTAATGGGAACAGAACAACCAGAATGGAAATATTGAAAATGTGCATTGTGAAGGATGCACACTGGGAAGACTGAAGAACTTGTGTAGAAATTATTGAGTGGAATGCTACTGTAAACAGCTATGTGAACTTTCACTAAAAACACGATAAAACATTATTTAAAAACAAACAAACTAAGAAAAAAAACCCAACATAACCTCCTGGTACCTGTGGATGTCACCTTGTGTGGAAATACCAGTTGGGTCGATTAAATTGTAGAGTAGATTCCAACTCATGGTCAGCCCTGTGTGTCAAGGTAGAACTGCACTCAACAGGGTTTTTAATGGCTCATCTTTCAGAAGTAGATCACCAGGCTTTTCTTCCAAGGTGCCCCAGGATAGAGTTGATCCTCCAACCTTTGGTTAGTAGTCCAGCATGTCAACCAGGAACTCTTTGTTTGGAAATAGAGTCTCTGAAGATGTTATGATTTAAGTTAGCATGAGGCTGTACTGTAGCTCTGAGTAGGATAGGTCCTAATCCAGTCTCAGTGATGTCCTTATTAAAGAGGAGAAGAGAGACAGAGGAAGGACATATTGTGAAGATGTATCAATAATCAAAGGAACACCTGGGACTACGGGCATGGGAGAGGGAAGCAGGAGCTTTCTACAGAGACTTTGGACAGAGCATGATGGCCTGGCCAAAGAGTTGATTTAGATTTCTAGCCTGCAGAACTCTAAGGCAATACTTTTCTGTTCTCTTAAACTAACCCCCAAAACCAAACGCAGTCCCCCTGCTGTCAGGTTGGTTCCAACTCATAGCAACCCTATAGGACAGAGTAGGACTGCTCCATAGAGCTCCCAGGGAGTGCCTGGCAGAGTTGAACTGCTCACCTTTTGGTTAGCAGACATAGCTCTTAACCACCATACCACCAGAGTTTCTGTAAGTTACCCAGTTGGTAGTATTTTGTTCTGCAGGACTAGGAAACAAATGCAGTGAGTTTGGCAGCCATTGGGTTGAACACCTCTTCTTTAAGACATTTATGTTCCCATGGTACCTTTGAGGTGTGCTGTGGGGACATGATTGACCCCTTGGCTCCTATTGGATGATGCCCTTTTACATGCTGGGAGAGGGGTTTGGACAGGCTGAAATACAGTAACGGTCATGGGAGGCATTTCTTCAGCTGTGTGCCCTTCCATTTCCAAGCTATCTAGAATCCATCTCTTGAAATTAGGCCCATCATTTTTTTTTTTAATTCAAGCCCTGGAAAAATAGTAGAGATGAGGTTGCCGAAAGACACCCTGGTATCATCATGCCAAGTCCTTAATATAGCCATTGTTCAGAATGATTGTATATGGTTAAATCAACTTTCTCTTCAGGAAATAGAGGGCTATAGCTTTTTATAGCTTTTATGACTTCCTGTATCCCTATGACGGCTATGTCAGTGCTCATGTCTGTAGAAGCTCAGAGTCTCCTGAGGAAAAATCTGGGGCAGATGAGATAATGACTGTAATCCGGTAGAAGGATCATTACCCAGCTTCAGTCTGGGACCCACATGGAACTTTGGAAAGAAGCTTGCTAGAGAGTTCCTGAGGCCCTTTGGTTGGTGAGCGTCTGAGAGCCCAGATCCATATCGTCAGAGTGGGTGCTGGACACATCTGCTGCTCTTGCCTGTTTCTTTGGGCCAGAAAATCTCCCCTCTCTTGCCTTTCTCAACTGCAACTTGGATACCACGGCATCAAAGCTCCAGCTGACATATGTCTTTGAACCTGAACCTGTGGTCTGCCCACCATGTACAGACCAAATGCTCAGCCTAGAAGCAGAGGGAGAGAACCACTTTGAGTAGATGCCAAGTGTCAGCCCTGAATTATTTTCTTCTTCTCCCCAAATCTCATGGCATTCTAAAGAATGCTGAGTTTTTTTTTGATGGGAAGGGTAAGGAGCAAGTTGCTCAGACTCTGAACTTTTTCATTAACAAGGATCAGAAATGTGTGCTCTTTTCTGTAAGTTCTCCTTCCTTCCCCTTCGCTTCCCATAAAAATATCACCCAGTAGGGCAAACTGAGATTGGTCCCATGGGGGATGGACTAGGTCTTGTCACCCAGGTTGTTCTGTCTTGTTGATAGGTGACACTTGAGGTCTGTATCAGAGCCAAAAATTGTGCCTGGCAGATAGCAGGCCTCCTGGGAACACATGATAAATGCCTACCTCCCCATTTTCACTGGCAACTTTGGGTCTCCAGTTATTACTTCTTCATGCAATTGGTCTGTTCACTCATTTGGTCTGTATGTGGTAGGTAGGCCACAGGTTTAGGGTCAAAGACACATCTCAGCTGGAGCCTTGGTTCATTCAGAAAGAATTTTTTTTTTTAGGATATCTTATGGTGCAAGCAGGGTGCAAAGAGGGTACCTTGCTGAGAGGAGATAAGGTATGCCCACAGGTAACTTCAGCACCAGCAGGATGTGGGAAAGGCTGAAAGGCAAGTTGGGGCAAGCACATGGTGATCAAGGGAAGGAGTGGCATGAGAAACGGACGATGTGAAGAATTGTAGAAACGATCATAATTTTCTTCACAGATACATGTGTGTGTACAGGCAATCCCTGGATTACAAATTCCTATGTGTGTTGTTTAAGTTGCGTTTGTATGTAAGTCAGAATAATTAGGTAACGTCAGTCAGATGCTTGTTTTTGTGTGTAGTAATGTTGCAGACGTGTCACTTGCCGGGGCAGCAGACTCCCCTTTAGTAAAGCACTGTACACAGCTACCCAAGGTGTTGGGAAGAGGTAGCCTGGGTCGACAACTGGGAGGCAGCCCCCAGGAATTCTGGGGCAGGGCCAGATCTGGGGCCTGGCGGGTCACACCCTGAAGATGATTGTGGAGGTACGTTTTCCATTAACACTAGAAGGCACTGTTAGCCCTGTGCCTCCCCCTAGACAACTGTCCACCGGAGATTGCAGAGCTTGGCATGGCATGGCTTTCTGAAACACTGACTCACTCTTTGACTGGGTTCTTTGAGGCCTTGCTTTAGAGAACGGGGCATTCTACCCACCACTGCCAACTATGATTTCAGACTGCACAAATCAGTGGACTGGGAAGGAGCTGTTTGTCCCCGACGTGGAGATGAATGGAGAGAAAGGTGGGGAGAGAGAGCCAGTGCAGGGGAGAGACATCAGATAAGAGTGGGACTAGAGGAGGTCCAGCAGGGCTGCTGAGAGGTGGAGCTGGGCAGAAGGAGGGCTCCCTCTCACCTCCCTGCCTGGGGTTATGTTAATTAGGCTAGGATTTACCCATTGCTGTAGAATTAATTCTGAGTCCTAGTGACTCTATAGGACACAGGAAAGGACTTAGAAGGTGAATAAAGGGGATCGGGAGCAGATTGTAGGCAGTGGGAGTAGATAGCAAAAAAGCTATTAATGAGTGCTTGGGAAGACTAACCTGTGGACTACTGGCCTTCTTTACATGCATGCAGGTTTGTACATGTAAGCACAAGTATCTGTGAGTCTAGTCCTCATGGAAGGAGCCTGGGATGACACAAGGTTCAAGCGCTTGGCTGCTAATCAAAAAGTTGGCAGTTTAAACCCACCGTAGACTCCCTAAAAGACCAGGTGATCTGCTTCCTTAAAGATTACAGCCTAAGAAACTCCTATGGGGTAGTTCCCCTCTGTCATATGGGATCTCTAAGAGTTGGAGTGGCCTTGGGAGTTAGCACACAACAGAGCTCGTGGAAGTGGGCTGTCTTTTACAAAGAAGGAAGGAGGGAATAGAGGAGAGTCTGAGGAATTTAGAGCCTCATTCACGTTTATTTCATAAAGCTCTGTCAATAAGAACAGCTTTGTATGCCCTATGCCAGTGTTTATCCCAGGGGCATAAAAAGAACCCCTGTGTAAAACCCCTTTGGACCTGGTACTGGGCCCTCTTTAGCAAATGTGTGGTTGGCAGTTGGAGGCAGAGGTACCACCTTGACCTTGGGTTTCTAGTATGCCCAGTGCACAGGGCCCGTCTCCAGTGATGTGTCTGACCGGGCTGTCCCAGGGACTGCTGAGTGTCTTTGGTGTAGTCTCCTTTCCTGTCCCACCGTGGACCTCCCCTGATGGCGCCTCAGGCCTCCCTTCATTGATCGGGAAGACTCCTTTCAGGATAGGAAATGCTCTTGCCCAAGGGGAAGCTGACAGCTCAGAAGAGGAAGAGCGCATATGCAGGGCACATTTATTAAGTGCTTTTTAGGAGCCTGGTGCCCCATTTGGTTCTGGGGATGCTGAGATAAAAGACACAGGCCTGTCCCTAAGGGTCTCAAAGTCACAAGGGGGAAACAGGCATGTCAGAAAGTCCTTTGAAAAACACAAGTGTCGTTTAGGTGAGAGCCGATACTTGGCCAGTGAGCACCAGTGAAGGCTAGGAAGTTGTTAAAATATTTAAATACTTGTATAGCAACAATACGCCCCCCCCTAAAACTTCACACAAACCAAACCAGGTGCTGTGGACTCAAATCAAACTCATGGCAACCCCCCTGGTGTTGGAGTAGAACTGTACTCCATATGGTTTTCAGTGGCTGATTTTTTGGAAATAGATTGCCAGGTGCTTTGTAGTGGACTTGAACTTCCAATCTGTTGGTTAGCAGCCAAGCATGTAAGTGTCTGTACCACCCAGGGATGCCCTAAAATAACAGTGGGTGAATACCTGCCACCCTGAGCCTCTTGAGTGAGATTATACCCAAGAATTCAACCTCCTTGACCCCATCCTTGAACACCCCATTTTGGCCAGCCTGGGGATCCAGTGTCTGGCTTAGAAGGGAGCTTTGGGGACCTTGATCCAGCCTTTTGGTCTGAGTTGGCTTTACTCTAAGCTTGTGCTGGCTTGGCTGTGCTCTACTCTGGTGCTGTGACAGACAGTACAGTAGAGGTACTTGCCACCTAGAAAGAAGGGGTTAAGGAAGGCTCTCTGGAGGAGGGGACCTCTGAGCTGAGTTTTGAAGGACAAGGGTGTGAGTGAGTGGATGTCCATCAACATCTGTTCTTGGCTTGCCATTTTATGCTTTTCTGGGCCTTGAAAGGAGCCCTGGTGGCTTAGTGGTTAAAGCTCTAGAGTGCAACTGAAAGGTCATTGGTTCGAAACCACCAGCTGCTCTGCCGAAGAAAAATGTGGCAGTCTGCTTCCACAAAGATTAAACCAGTTACCACTGGATCAATTCTAACTCAGTGTAGAGCTGCCCCAGAGGATTTCCAAGAAGCAGCTGTTAAGATTCAAATTACCAGCCTTTTGGTTAACAGCCAGCTGTAGATTGAGATAGCTCTTAACCACTGCGCTACCAGGATCCTTCTTCAAGATTACAGCCTCGGAAGCCCTCAGGGGGCAGTTCTACTCTGTCTTAAAGAGTTGCTGTGAGTCAAGGTTAACTTGATGTCAACGGGTGTGGTTTGGTTGTCTTCTGGCCCTGGACTTTGAACCTTAGCTCTGCCCCAAACCTTGAATAGCTACTCTCCTATGGAGAGATGGAGCCTGCCTAGTCCCAGTTTCAAGGAGAAGCTGCTGGAAGTCTCTGAGAGGATCTAAACACTCACCAAGTGTAGAACAAGTAGGGGCAAGAGAAGGGCGAATAAAATAAATAGAATGCTGCAGACTTTGTTGTCAAGGAATTTATGCTCTCATGAGGGAATCCAGGCACATAATGGCTAGACACACAGGTGACAGGATCACATACAACAAACAGCAGCCACCCAGAAATAATTCTCCCATAATTGGAGGGGTGAGGACAGGATCACTGAGTGCCTGCAACTGGGTGACGACGGCTTGATAAAAGCTTAGTGAATGGAGGAATCCTGAAAGAGACGCGTAGTTCCACACACGTTCACTGAATACAGGGACTGCAGGGAGAGGAACAGTGTGGCTCAGCGGAAGTGGGAGGGAACCAGGCCTGGTGGCAAGGGCTTTGTTTTGCTGATTTCTAAAGTGTAGTCTGGTTTATAATAGGAGGAGGAAAGGAGGGGTAGAGGTGGGGGGAAGTGGTGGCTGGGGAGGGTCTCTGCCCTGTGTGTGTTACAGACTCAGTCACTGCAGCTCCAGTTAGGGTCACTGCCCCTGCTATGGTAAACCGAAATCCTGACCTCTTTCCCCACTCAAACCAGTGGCTATTTTTCAGCCCATTGCCACTGATTTGATACCAAGTCATATAGCATCCCGTAGGACAGAGTTGAAAGGCCCCATAGGGTTTCCAAGGCTAAAATCTTCATGAAAGCAGACTGGCATGTCTTCTTCGTTCAGAGTGGCTTCAAACCTTTGTCCCTTTGGTTAGCATCTGAGTGCTTTAACCAATGTATCACCAGAGCCCCTTCTTTAAGGCTACCCATCTGTGGTATATCTGTTAGAGCAGTACTAGGTAACTAAAACAAAATGAGTCTGTTGAACAGAAACAAAGGATCTGTGATTGACTACTGATGTCCGCCACAGACAAAACATGCACAGGGACAATGCATCATCTACTCACTGTATCTACCCAAGAAGCTTTTTGATACTTCTCTCTTAAATTTGAGTCCTAGCCATTCCTTCTTGATATTTTCTAGTAACTTCTTTGATTCATTGTCACAGCCTTTATGCTGAAAGCATTATGCCCAAATACACTGCCTCTTTGTAGACCCTTCAGCCTCTACATTCTGTGTTTTAACTGTTGCAGGCTCCACTTTCTCCAAGATGACTCTGAACATGGCCCTCACTGGCTTAAGGTCCTGCAAACCGAAAATAAACCAAACCTGTTGCTGCTGCATGAGATTTTCTTAGCTGTGATCATTACAGAAGCAGATTCCCAGCCTTTTTTTCCCACAGTACCATTGGTTGGATTTGGACCTTAGACTGGTAACTGCGTGCAAACTGTTAGCGTCATCCAGGGGAAAAAAAAAGGAACCATTCTTTAAGCCATAGAATATTCCAGGCACAGTGCTAGGTCCTTTACAAACGTTACTTTTCATGCATCTTTATGGTACCTTCCAAGGAGCCCTGGTGACATGAAGGCTGTGTGCTCATCTGCTAACTGAGAAGTTTACATTTGAACCCGCCAGCAGTTCCACAGGAGAAAAGGCCTGGCAAAGTGTTCCCATAAAGATCATTGTCATTAGATGCTGTCAAGTGGCTTCTGACTCCTAGTGACCCTGTGTACAACAGAACAAAACACTGACCAGTCCTGTGCCATCCTCATAATCATTGTTAGGCTTGAGCCCGCTGTTTCAGCCGCTGTGTGGGTCCATCTCGTTGAAGGCCGTCCCCTTTTTCAGTGACCCTCAGTTTCACCAAGCATGGTGGAAGATTCCAGCTGGAGAATCCTTTTCGGGGCAGTTCTGCTGTATCATATGGGGTCACTGTGAGTCAGTATCGACGCGACAGCATACACGATTCCTCCATGAGGTCAGCTGTTACTGCCCCACTTTATGGATGAGGCAGTAGAGACCACTGGAGATTACGCAGCTAGGAAGTGCCAGTCCCAGTGCTGGCTCCAAAACCTGTTCTTTTTTTCACGGTAACAGACTGCTTCCAAGACTCTAAGGAGAGGCAGGGAAGAAAGTCTGATGATGCTTGGCCAGGTGGCTTGTCATTGACTAAGCAGGACCTCATCTGCTGGAAGGGGCTTAGTATTTTATCTTCTGTGTTAGAAGGAATTTAAGGCAGGGGTGAGGAGAGAGAGAGTCACCGAGGCCATCCACCTGTGTTCCACAGGGTCTCTTCCTCCCTTCTCAATTTCATTGCGGATTTGAACCTCAAGGAAGTATTTAAATAATACAATGGAATGGGCTGTAGGAGTCAAGGAAAAACAATTGTCCTGAAAGAGCCTGTGGCTCTCTATACAGCCCTTTCTCCTCCACTTCAGATTCCCCACAGGCTTAGGGCTTTGTAAGAGAAGTTTTGGAGACGTGATGAAGCGTGCTTAAGCATTCGGTTGCTAACTAAAAGGTCTGTAGTACTCGGTCCTATAAGGTTGCTATGTGTTGGAATCAACTCGACAGCAGTGGATTTGGTTTTTAGTTCTGGAAGAGAAGATTTTGGTTGGTGTGAGATGCACTTGGCAGCCACTGGGGGATCTTGAGGTATCTGGATGACACTAGCAGTTTGCATTCAGTTACTAGTCTATGGTTCAAACCCAACCAATGGTACCGTGGGAAAAAAGGCTGGGAATCTGCTTCTGTAATGATCACAGCTAAGAAAATCTCATGGAGCAGCAACAGGTTTGGTTTATTTTGGGCTTGGGGACCTTGAGCAGCCAGTAAGGGCCATGTTCAGAGTCATCTTGGAGAAAGTGGAGCCTGTAACAGTTACAACACAAAGTGTAGAGGCTGAAAGGTCTACAAAGAGGCTATTATATTTGGGTATAATGCTTTTAGCATAAAGGCTATAGCAATGAATCAAAGAAGTTACTACAAATATCAAGAAGGAATGGGTAGGACTCAAATTTGACAGAGAAATATCAAAAAGCTTCTTGGGTAGATGCAGTGAGTAGATGATGCATTGTCCCTGTGCATGTTTTGTCTGTGGCAGACATCACTAGTCAATCACAGATCCTTTGTTTCTGTTCAACAGATTCTTTTTGTTTTAGTTACCCAGTGCTGCTCTAGCAGATATACCATAGATGGGTAGCCTTAAAGAACAGAAATTTATTTTCTCCTAGTTTGAGAGGCTGTATGTCCAAACTGGGGCATAAAATTTAAAGCAGAGTCTTTCCTTGTTAGTAGCTCTGGGCATTCTTTGAATTTCCTTGAGTTTTTCTTCCTTGGTGGGTATGACCTCATCAACACAAAACAAAAAGCTTTGTTTCCGAACAAGATCACATCTACCAGTATCGGGGCTTGGAATTCAACAGCCGTTTTAGGGAGACACAGTTCAGTGTATGACACCTCAACACAGCAGTCTCGGTCACTAGCCAGCCTGTTGGTATTGTATGTAAGTTGAATCTACTTCCCATTCTTGCCCTAATGTTTTGAGTCAGGGAAAACTCTGTGGAGGTGGTTTAGTGCCGTTCAGAAGGTAAGAGTGAGCCCTTCTGTCCACATTTGCTCTTAGGTGTCCAGAGAAATGTATAGTGTGAGAACAAGAACTTCGAGACAGGAGAGGTTAGGCATCCAGGGTAGGGCTGTAGAGGCAGAATTAAGCTCTAATTAGGCAGTAATTGAAGTCATGTGAAGAGTGATGCCTTCTGAGAGAGAGTGGCTATATGGGGAAAAGAGCAGACAGTTTATTGCCAGAGGAAAGGAAACTGCTCATGGTGCTGAAGCAAGGGAGAGAAGTTATAACGGGAGCAAAACCAGCATTTCTTTCACTCAGGGAGGAAGATCATATTTTCACTTCCCTAAAGGGAACTTTTTGGAACTTTCTAGAATTCTCAGGCTGCTTTTCTTATAGATCAAACCAATTGCCTTTGAGTCAACTCTGACTCAATGTGTTGGAGTAGGACTGTAGTTCATAGGGCTGATTTTTCAGAAGTAGATAACCAGGCCTTTCTTCCGAGCTACCTCTGGGTGGACTTGAATCTCCAATCTTTGAGTTAGCAGCAAGTGAGTTAACTGTGCCACCCAGGGGATCCCTCTGTATAGATGACAAGAGCTAATGTGCAAATTCCTCCCTTTCAGGTCCCATGTATTTTGCTTTCAATGCTCACGTCTTTAAAGAAGCTGGCCTTAGCCAATTCCCTCCAGGCAGCGTCCCATACCATGTCCCTCCTGGGCAGTAGCCCGGGGCCTTTAGTCCTTCATCTATGCTGTCTCTCTTCTTTGTGGCTTGATCACATCCTACCTTGCTGTGTGC
Organism: Heterohyrax brucei; assembly: GCA_028571685.1. NCBI lineage: Eukaryota > Metazoa > Chordata > Mammalia > Hyracoidea > Procaviidae > Heterohyrax > Heterohyrax brucei. The sequence continues at coordinate 41,921,698 of CM053148.1, read as the reverse complement.
TGAGGAGTGAGCCAGGCACCACAAATGTAATCCTGTCGGTCTGATAGTTACCTTAACTAATTGTCCTGACACCCTGAGGTTCCAGGAATAATTACTTCTGCAAAGTTAAGGACTGCCTTTTCTCCCAGTGACCTGGAATTACTCTCAGACAATGAAAATGCCCCAGGCCGTGGTGCAAATTTTCTGTGTTCACTTCAGGCTGAGTTGCAAGGAGGAAATGTACCCTTTTAATAGGGGAAAATATTGCCCTCCTAAGTCTTTACAAAATACGCTTGAGTTTAATACTCTCTTACCAATTCGACTTTATAACTTCCATATTGAGTGAATTAAGTCCTCTGTGTGAGTAGTTATTTAAAGAAGTGATAAGTGCTTTACAATTCAGTAAAGAGTGGCCTGGCCGTTTCATGTTTTCCTAAGGAAATTGGCCACCCAAAGGGCTACACTTTGAAGACCCCTGGGGCTAGCTGATTTTAGGCATGGAGCTCCTGCTTTCTCTACTGGTTTATTTCCAACCCAGCTGCTCTGGCAGGGATGAAGCGCTCTTTCTTGCTCTGACTTTATCCTGCAAGGCCCACCGGGGAGAGTATCAAACTCAGTCTTCCTTGCAGCTTCAGGTGATTTCTGCTCTTAATCAAAGGCCGCCTCTTCCTTTCCTGGTTTACACCTAAGATGTCTAATAAGAACTTTTTTTTTCTTTAAATACTATTTTACTGTGTTTTTTGAGAAATGTCCATGTAACAGTTTAGGTTCCCTTTCCACAATTTCTGCACAAACTATTTAGTGATGTTGCTTACATTCTTCATGATGGGTGGACATTCTCATTATTTCCATTCTGATTGTTCTGTTTCTATTAATCTAGTTTCCCTATTCCCTTACATTCTCATCTTTGTTTTAAAGTAATTGTTAACCATTTGGTCTCATGTAGGTGATCTTGAAGAGGAGCACAGTACTAATGGGTAATAGTCATTATTTTGTGAGCCAGTTTGTTACTGAGCTGCAGGATGGCTTCAGGGGCTAGTTTTGGCTTAAGGTTTGAAGACTATCTCAGGGCAGTAGTCTTGGAAAGCCCTCCAGTCTCAACCAGTCTGGTAGGTCTTTTTCTTTCTTTCTTTCTTTTTTTTTTAAAAGGAATTTGAGGTTCTGATCTATATTTTTCTCCCATTCTGTCAGGGTCCATCTGCTGTTGTCCTGATTAGAAAAGAGGGTAGTGGTAGCTGGGTGCCATCTACAAGGTCTGACAAATAAATCTATGAGCTTAATTGTTCTAAATGCTACATATGTCATTGCTGAATATCACTACAGTCACCTTTGAAGTACTCCCCCAGGAAAGCTATGAACCTATGCCAGTGCCTAGTCCACCCTTCAAAGTAATTTTGGAACTCTTTCTGGAATGGCTATTGTGCACGGTGGCGTGGTGGCAAGTTCACAGTCTTAACTGTATAGTTGTCTGTGAGGGCACTTTTAGCTGGTAAACAAATAAATGCATTGAAACACCCTCCCTACTCACCTGATCTGACCCCCAGTGACTTTTTTCTTTACCTGAAAATAAAGGAAATCTTGAAAGGAAGACATTTTGATGACATTCAGAGCATCAAGGGTAATATGACTACACCTCTGATGACCATTCCAGAAACGGTTCCAAAACAGCTTTGAAGCATGGACTAGACATTGGTGTCAGTGCATAGCTTCCCAAGGGAGTACTTCCATGGTGACCATAGTGGTATGCAGCAAAGAGGTATGCAGCACTTTTTCTAGGATGAGTTTGCAAACTTAATTGTCAGACTTCGTAGTTCTTCTGGTCTCAGGGTAGGTGAGGGAGGCTGTGATTCACGTAGACTACTAGTGCTGTACTCTCTTCTTTGAGTTTTTGGTTTCCTTCTTTCTCTTTGGCTTCAGATGAGTAAAGACCAATAGTTATGTTTTAGTTGGCTGCTTGAGAGCTTTTAAGACCTCTACTCAACCAAACTAGGATGTAGACATGACTTTATGAACTGTATTATACCAATTGACCAAGCTGTCCCACCAGCCTATGAGGATTGGGTTTTCATAATCAGGGTAGCTTGGTGCTCATCTGAAGACAGGAGGAGCCTGTCTCCCAGGAGTGACAAGGGTTCTGGCCCCTGTTGTCAGCCACCTCCCCCAACCCCAGGTGTCCTTTGTTGTTGTTGTTAGTTGTTTATGGAGTTGGCCCCCAGTAGTGGTCACCCTGCGCACAATAGAACAATATGTTTCCCAGTAATGCATCATCCCCGTGATTGACTGCAGATCAGACTGCTGGGAGCTATAGGGTTTTCACTGAGCATCAGAAGTAGACTTCTAGGCCTTTCTTCTAGTCCATCTTAATCGGGAAGCTTGGCTGAAACCTGTTCTGCGTCACACCAGCATCCCACTGACAAATGGTAGTAGCTGCTCATGAAGTTTATTGGAGTGGGAATTGAACCTTGGTTTCCTGTGTAGAAGATGCAACTTTTACTACTCAGCCCCCACTATCCTTGTTCTTTATACCTTGTAGTTGTTGATATTAGGTGCTGTTGAGTGAATTTTCAACTGATAGTGATACCATGTGTTGGAAGAGAACTGCGCTATGAGTTTTCTAGGCTGTAATCTTTATGGAATCTTCTGCCAGATCTTTCTCCTGCAGAGTTTCTGGGTGGGTTCAAACTGCCCGCTACTCAGTTAGCAGCCAAAATGCGTAACCATTGCATCACCAAGGCTCCTTCTCATTTCTTAGGCTTTTCAAGTAGTTGGAGAAAGTGCTGGTGGTCCCCCTCGAGTTCATAGCTTTTCCATGACTTTGAGGTCTCAGGGTAATTCTGAGCAGAGACATGTATTTATTAATTTGTTTCTTTATATTTTCCTCTGACAGATTTAGTCAGGCTGGAGTGGCAGCAGAGAAGTCTATGACCTGCGTTTTGAAGGCAGTGTTCTTTGTGAGAGGTGTTGATGGTCTGGACTTGGGTGATAGTAGTGGAGATGGAGAGAAGTGAACAGAGTTGACATCTCTGTCATAGGTGGTTGCTAATGGTGTGGGTATTGGGAGGCGAGGGAAAGGGGGGATCAGGATCCCCCCTTTGGTTTTGGTTTGGACAGTGGGGCATTACTGGTACCACTTTTTGAGATGGAGTAGGCTCAGTGACAGCAAAGAAGGACTTGTTTTGGATTTGCTAAGATATCAGACAAGAGTCTAGAGTTCAGAAGGAGTTCTAGCTAGGGATACATCCTTGGGTGGTGTACTGGGTTAAATAGTGTCCTTCCCTGCAACTTCATGTGTGCTCAGAACCTCAAAATGTGACCTTATTTGGAAATAGCATCTTTGTGGTTGTAATTAGTTAATATTGGATTAATTGTTAAAGTGTGCTGGGGAGTTGTTTCCAACTGATAGCGATCCTATAGGACACGGTAGAACTGCACCGCAGGGTTTCCTAGCCTATGGTCTTTGTGGAAGAAGATTGCCAGGTTTTTCTCCTGCAGAGCCACTGGATGTGTTTGAATCCCCAACCTTTTGTTTAGCAGCCTAGTGCTTAACCATTTTGGTACCAGGGCTTTTCTGTTGTCGTTGTTGGATTAGGTAAGCCCTTAATCCAATGACTGGTGTCCTTATTAAGAGAGACGGACCCACAGAGACACAGACACGAGAAAGAGTACTGCGTGAAGGGGAGGAAGACTATGTGAAGACAGAGGCAGAAAGTGGAGTGGCACAGCTATCAGCCAAGGAATGCCGGTGATCACTGGCAACCACCAGCAGCTAGGAGAGAAGCTTGGAACACATTCTCCCTCGGAGCTCCCAGCCAGAGTGGCTGACACCTTGATCTTGGACCTGTAGCCTCCAGAAGCATGAGAGAACACATTTCTGTTGTTTGAGGCCTCCTGGCATGTGGTGATTTCTTACAGAGGCCACAGGAAATGAACTCAAGGGCTATTGACACACGGATGGTATCCGAGCCAAGCACCTGCACGAGATTACCATGGCAGAGCAGGGAGAAGGGTGCCCCAGGCTGACTGGGCCTCCAACATACAGAGGTCAGACCGAGACTATGGAAACCAGTCAACAAACTCGGAAGGAATCACCAGGAGAGTAGAAAGAAACCCAGCAGAGAGTAGGAGGAGGGAACAGGTTGCTAGGTAAAATACTGCCAAGAGTTTGGTTAACTGGATAATAGAGAAGAATCTATTGGATTCGCCAACATAGAAGTCAATGGTGATCTTGACAACATAGTTTCTGTAGAGTGGAGGCGGGGGACGGAGGGAAGTTGGGATGAAGAATTAGAGGGAGGTGAAGAAGTGGACCTAGGAGTGTAGACAACTCTTTAGAAAGCATTTGCCATAGAGAGCACAGAGACATGACTTGGTAGCTGCAGGAGGACTTGGAGTCAGACAGATGTTTTTTTTAAAGATCAGGTGTACATGGACATGTTTGCATGTTGATGGATGTGTCTGGTAGAGAAAGTGATGGGCACAGAGTAGAGGGGGGCAGAAAGTGGAGTCCATGAGCTGGGGAGAGGGCTTGAGGGCAGGGGAAGGTCCTCACAGGGAGCTGATCTGGTAGTCCTAGGTGTATGGGTCCTAAGCACTTAGGGCCTTCCTCCCCCCCTCCCTCCTTCTTTTTCTCTCTCCCTTCCTCTCTGCCTTCTTGCTCCCTAACCCCCTCATGTTACTGACATTTGTGCAGCACCGGTGACTTCTATACTGGTGAATCCAATGGACCCTTCTCTATTGTATTACCCAGTTACCCAAACTCTTGGCAATATGTTACCTAATGACTGCTCTCTCCTTCTAACTCTCTCCTGGGTTTCTTTCTACTCTCCTGGCTATTCCTTCTGATTTCCCTTGACTGGTTTCTGTAGACGTGATCTGACCTCTGTCACTCCTGGTCCGTGCCCTCAGAATGCTCATGTTCTTGTGAAGGCCGTAGTCGTGAGAGAAGAGGAAAGATGGAAAAGATATGACAAGGTGGCGTTGCGTTTCCATCTTCTGTGTTTGGCTTAGAGGGAACTCTGTCCACTTCCCCGTTCCTGAGCACTCATACTGGGCAGTGCGGCTCAACATCCCAGTCCTGGACAGGAGCTGTGAACTTTGGGTCACCTTCCCTCTGTTGCTGGATTTTATATTATTTCCCTGGGATGACTGTCCCTGCTTGGGATGTTGAATGGCGTGCCCTTGGCCACACTGGTTCCCAGAGGTCAAGTTTAGGGTGTTCGTGGGGTCAGTCAGCACTCTGGGCTGTTCAGGAAGGGCAGGGCCTGGGAACTCTCAGGCAGTGAGCTGGAGCATCTGGATGGCTCCTTAGCAGTGAACTGGATGACTTCCCCAGGTACAGACTTAATCCTGGAGTAAGTACCTTTATTTGCTATGCTGATACAGTGCCTGTTCTCATGTGGAGACACTGACAACAAATGTAATCAAATAATTAGTATAATTACAGATGGTTAGAAGTGCTGTGAAGGACACAAACGGGAGGCTTGTGTCAGAGGGAGCTGGCAAGGACAGGAGGTGGTGGGCTGCCAGCATTGGGCGGGAGGTGAGTCGCTCTCTCCTTCCACTCTCTCCTGGGCTTCTTTCTACTCTCCTGGCTATTCCTTCTGAGTTTCCTTGACTGGTTTCTGTAAACTTGATCTGATCTCTGTCACTGCTGGTCCGTGCCCTCAGAATGCTCATGTTCTCGTGAAGGCCGTAGTCATGAGGGAAGAGGAAAGGTGGAAAAGATACTTTCTTTCCCGAGAAGATGATCTTTGATTTGAAACCTGAGGGATGACGAGGAGCCACGGAAGAGACTTGTATCCAGGGGAACTGCTAGAGTAGAGGCTCCGGTTAGGCATAAGGTGGGCGTGTTTAAAGAGCAGAAGGCAGGCCAGTGTGGCTGGACCCAGAGAACAGCAGGCATGTATTAAAAGACAGGGCCTCAGAGCAGGCATTGGGCAGCCCAGGGAAGGCCTTGTGGCCCATGGCATGGTGTTTGGATTTTCTCGTAGGATCTTCTGCTCAGGAGGCAATTGTGCCATCCAGGATGGAGGGGTGGTCACTTGGTGCATGAAGCTTGGACATGCTGGGGTTGCCATGCCAAGCCTGCACCAAGGTGTGTCTTCTGGCAGTGGAAACAGAGTGATTGCTGAGGGGTCAGGCAGGCTGGCTGTAGACTGTGAGTTGAGCAGACCCCTGGCCTCCCCGAAGAACTGTCTTTTAACTGTCTGATGAAATCGAACTCTGGGAATTGACTGCCTTTAATGAGTGGCATCACAGAGGGTGTGCCCTTGATCTTCTTCCTTTAGGAGATGCAGCCTCTGACCCCTGAGGAGCACAGGTGTGTATTCAAATGCTCCCTATTCCTGGCAGGAGCTTCGGAATTGATCAAGAGCTGCCACAGATGCTGGCGTGTCCCATCTGTTCACTGCATGATCTGAATGTTCCTTTCTGCAGTCCCGTGGGGCCCCAGATGTGGAGCTGGCTTACCCAGGTCCTTGGCAAACAGCTGCTTGGAGAGCTGGTGTGTTAATGTGTTGGTGTGCTGGGGTGGCTGGCCCACCCTAGGCCCTGGGCTCTGGGGTACAGCTCTCCAGGTATCTAGCATCCCTCTGAACAGCTGACAAGGGAGAGTGAGCCAGGTGGCTTGGCTGGTGTGATCCAGTGCCGCTCCTTCCCAGCCCCGTAGGAGCCTGAGCTCCACTGAGCTGTTGCTCCGACAGTTTGTTTATAATGTTAAATGTATCAGATAAGTGAAAGCTAATGCTTCTGTCTGGATCACTAGACGTAATATGCCTGGATAACAAATCAATTTCCTCATTGCCCTACAAGGCTTTGAAGTCAAATGCACAGTGCATTCTTGTGTGTGTGTGTGTGTGTGTGTGTGTGTGCACATGTGTGCATGCGTGTGCGTGTGTGTGCTCCATTGCTGACTTGTTAGGAAATGAAATTGCAGGCTTGCTTTCCACAGGCACCCAAACCCACGCTTCAGGTAGGGCTTGAACCAACGTTGTCCTTGTACACTTAGGTTACTGTCATTGTTGTGTGTCATCAAGTGGATTCCAACTCACAGGACAAAGTGGAACTACCCCATAGGATTTCCTAGGCTGTAATCTTTATGGGGAAACCCTGCTGGCATAGTGAGTTAAGTGCGATATCTGCTAACCAAAAGGTTGGCGGTTGAAATCTGCCAGACACTCCTTGGAAACTCTATGGTGCAGTTCTACTGTGATCTCTGGGGTCGCTATGAGTTGGACTCGAGTTGATGGCAGCGGGTGGCAATCTTTATGGAATCAGATTGCCAGATCTTTTCTCCTGAGGAGTTGCTGGTGGGTTGAAACCTCCAACCTTTGTGTTCGTGGCCAAGGGCCTCCGTGATGCCGTGAGGACTCCTATAGACTGAGGTACCACCAGGTTAATGCAAATTACGTGTCCATCTCCAGGAATGCTTTACTTACCTGGAAACTTCAGTCATACAGAAAGCAAAAAAGAATCATAAAAGTATTTTCTTAGACCCTGATTCAGATTTATTCTTCTTTACATACAGTTATAACCTATAGCAATAGAACAGGCTATTGACTGTATTAGTATTATGTATCAACATGGAATTAAGGATTTAGGCTCTGTCTCTTCTAAGCTGTAGAACAACTGGATTTGTGGGTGATGCTGTTATTCCCGTGAGTAAAGCAAAGCCGGGACTGGAGAGGTGTGAGTAACTTGCCCCAGGCCGTCAGGCCAGCCTGCCTCCACCGTGCTGTGTCTTATTCTTCTCCAAGAGGCTGCAGAGCAGACTGGACACAGCACGTGGAAGAGAGGAGGGATGTTGGTGGTAAGTGCTCACGGGTGATGACCTACAGTCTGATAGCAAAGAAAGAATCAGAAAATCATTAAAACTAGACATACTTGCTATTAGAATGAAAAAATCATAAATCAGCCTAGGGCCATTTGGGGCAAGGGCACAAGCTCTGCAAATGTCAAGAGCCTCTAAGGGTGCTTCTGTGTTACAGCCCAACAGACCAGTTAGGTTTGTCATGATGATCTAGGGTAATCAAGAAAATGGTTAAGTCATGTCCTGTCTACTTTGCTTAAGAAGGCAAGCCAGTGTATAATGCATTTTCGGGAAAAAAAAAAAAAAAAAGAAACATTCAGCAAGGATGTTGGAAAGGCAGAGGTTATGCATTTAAATTTAGTTGTCTGGAAAATTTGGTTATGAAGAACAGCTCATTAATAGCAGTGAGAAGTCACAGTGAAAGTAGCAGCAATCAGATAGCAAGGGAGGAGAGAGAAGAATTGAGAAAATGGGTCAGTACTGGGCTGGCCACATCTGAAGGACGGAGGGATGTTGTTCCTCAGGTTTACCAGCCAGACCTTTGGTTTGCTGAGGTCCATGTGGCCAAGTAAAGGTACTTTGTCCCTCTTAATGTTTTTAGCAGTCATCTCTTTGGTACCCTAATATCCTAGGGTTGGAAGTCTCAGTGTTCCAGGGTGTTCTGTATATCATAACAACCAGTTGCTGTCAATTCTGATTCATGATAACCTCATCTACGTAGGACCTATATAGCAAAGATATAAAGAACTGGTCAACATATACACATGACAAGTTCTTAATTAAAATATGAACACTGTTCTCATATAATCTAAGTTTTAGATGTTTGGAGATTGCGAATCTATTTCTACATTGGCCCAAGCAAAACAGAAAGAGGAATGAAAGCTGTGGTACAAAAATGGAATCTAACTTATTTGAGAAAAAAAAAAAAATTTGTATTCTCTGTGTATATATCAATTAGTATTTCATTTATGCCCTGCCTCCTGCTAAAATGGATATGAAGTAACTGTCTGTGGCTTGGGCTCATTTGCTTCAGGATTTAGTGTTGCTGTTGTGAAGAATAAACAGAATAAGGGGATACTGAGTGGTTTAAGAAAACCCCGGTGGTATAGTGGTTAAATGCTGCATCTGCTAACCAAAAGGTCAGCAGTTCAAATCTGCCAGGTGCTCCTTAGAAACTCGGTGGGGCAGTTTTACTCTGTCCTATAGGGTTGCTGTGAGTCAGAATCGACTCAGTGGACATAGGTTTGGGTTTTGGGTGGGGTATGGTTTAAAATCGGGAAAGTTGCATGTCAGGGTTGTATCTTTTGACCATATTTGTTCTGTCTGTATGCTGAGAAAATTGTCTGAGAAACTGGGCAACATGAAAAAGAATGTGGTGTCAGGATTGGAGGAAGAATGGTCAACAACCTGCCATATGCAGATGACACACCGTTGATTGCTGAAAGTGAAGAGGACTTGAAGCACTTGCTGATGAAAAACAAAGACCACAGCATTCCGTATGGATTATAGCTCAATATAAGGAAAACAGAAATTCTCACAACTGTACCAATATGCTATGTGATAATAAACAGACAAGATTGAAGTTGTTAAGGGTTTCATTTTACTTGGATCCACAGTCAATGCCAATGGAAGCAGCAGTCAAGAAATCAAATGACACATTACACTGGGAAAATCTGCTGCCCAAGATCTCTTCAAAGTGTCGAAAAGCAAAGATGTCACCTTGAGAACTCAGATGCACCTAACCCAAGCTGTGAGTGTTTTCATTTATGAGCTTCTTATGAATGTGAGAGCTGGACAAATGAATAAAGAAGTCCAAAGAATTCAAGCCTTGGAATTGCGGTATTAACAATGAATATTGAATACAGCAAGGGCTGCCAGAAGAATGAACAATTCTGTCTCAGAAGTACAGCTAGAATCTTCCTTACAAGGGAGAATGGTTGAGACTTTGAAGATGTTATCAGGAGGTTCCAGTCCATGGAGAAGGATATCATGCTTGGTAGAGGGTCAGACAAAAGGAGGAAGACCCTCCACAAGATGCACAGACACAGTGGCTGCAGCAGTAGACTCAAGCATAGCGTTGACTGAGAGGATTCTGCAGGACCAGGCGGTGTTTCACTGTCACCTGGAACTGACTTGATGGCAGGTAACAACAGCAACACCATTGTGAATAACTGAGAGGAGTTACATGCGTCATGCTTTTCCTAGTATTGCTAATAGTGCCTCCTTGGCTTCAACCCACCTGAGCTACCTGGTGGTGTTGGGAAGGTGTTCTGTGTTTACGGAGGTCCACCTTAACTTCACTGAGATTACTTTGAGTTGTAGCTCAAAGTCCTGCTCTGGCTGTAGAGGTCAACATTATCCTAGATTATGCCCCGTTTCTTTCCTTTCTCTGTAAAAGTTCTGCACAGTCACTGCTGGCAAGAGTAGTGATTCTTTGGTGTCAAAGAAAGGCAGGGACAAGGCACTGAGCTGACTTTCTCTGTGGGGCATTTCACGTTTCCATGGAATGAAGAGACCTTAGGAATGCCAGAGAGGAACTGTCCATTGGGCAATGGAAGGAAGAGGTGCCAGGCACCCAGTGGATGCCAGCCCAAGCTTGAAGAGAAGAAAACTTGGTTTCTTCTGAAACATGTACTGGCTTGGAGCATGGTCCAGGGACAAGAGAGCCCCTCATTTCTTCTAACGTAATGCCTTTGACTTGAGAGATTCACAGGAGGGTCATAGTCATTTGAGAGGGTCACAGTCTTGACTTTTGGTTTTCATGTTTTTTTTCTGCATCCAGTGACATACAGACCTGGACTCCTTATGTTTAATGAAAAGTTATTCTAAGCCACAGAACTATGTCTTCAAAGGCAGTCTTAAGCAGAAGCCTCATACAATAAAGCAGAGTTTCTCAACTTGAATGCTGTTGACATTTGGGGATATATGATTCTGTGTTGTAGGGACCATCCTGTGCCTCGTTGGATGTTTGACAGTGCCTCTGATCTTGACTCACTAGGTATAAGTGGCCTCATACTTGGCCAGATGCCCCCTGGGGGGGGGTGGAATCACCCCTAGTTAAGACCTGATTGAGACTAAAGTGGAACTCATTTATTTAACCAGGAAGAAAGGCCTAGAGGTCTACTTCTTAAAATCTAGCCAATGAACAGTTTGGCAGGTCATCACAAAGTCAAACACAGAGCTACCATATGACTGGTACTTCTGCTTTCAGTCCCCAAGAGACCTGAAAGCAGTCATGCAAACGGATACATGCATGTCAGTTTTCATGTAGCGTTACTCATAATAGCCAAAATGTGGAAACCATCCAGATGCCCATCTACAGATTAATGGATAAACATAATGAGCTGTATACATAGAGTGCAGTACTACACTGCCATAAAAAGAAACCAAGTCCTGATACATACCACAACATGGATGAAACTTAGGTTCAGTGAAATGAGTCAGTCATAAGGACAAATATTATGTAATCTCACCAATAGGAAATACTGAGACTAGGCAAATGTATAGAGGTCTGAGTTTAACAGTGCTTGCCAGGGCTGAGAAGGAGGGGTGAGGGAGGCATTGCTTATGAAGCATTGAGTTTCTGTTTATGGCGATGGAAAATCTGGCGAGGGATATTGGTAGTGGTTACACGACATCATTGATGTAATTGGTCTCAGTCAATTGCACGTATGAAAAATGTTCAGTCGGCGAGTGTTGTTATCTATATTTTTACAACAATAAAAAATGTAAAATAAAAACAAACAAATCCCCTACTGCCCATAGACCACAGCAGTCCAATTCCATTGTGAATGAGGTCACCAAGAGTCAGGTATCAACTGCATGCCAGCGAACAACGATGTCAACGATAACAATTTACTTAATGTGGGGTGGAAGTGGCACCTCTTTGCCTTCTTTTTGTTCCTGCCCTAACTCAGTGTTTGTGATTGAAGAGAGGATGCACAGACTGAAAGCAAGGCCAGCCACCACCTGACACTCGTTTCTTGTTCCGACAAGTGCAGAATCCGTGCAGCCACCAACCTGGGATGCATCCTTCCTCTGGGTTCTTTATCCGCAGCAGAGGCATGTGTTTGTGAGATGTCTTGGGAGGAGAGAGGCTGGACTAGTCAGTGGTCCTGGTACAATGACTGCACCATCCTGGGCTCCGGCACCTGCCTTGCTATTAAAAAAAATGGTAGTCATTCATTGCTTTTCACATTACAAAATAAATGCTTGATGAAGACTACCTGGGCAACACAGAAAAGCACAAAGAAGAAGAAGCCACATGGAAGCTTACCATGCAGAGGTAACTACTGTCTACCAGAAAATTAAAGCCACTGCTGTCGCATAGATTCTGACCCATAATGACCCTATAGGTCAAAATAGTACTGCCCTATAGAGTTTCCAAGGAGCCCCTGGTAGATTTGAACTGCTGACCTTTTGGTTAGCAGACCACTTAACCACTACGCCACCGGGGTTTCCGACCACTGACAAAACCCAACCAAGCCTGCTCCCATACTTTGTCTTACTATTTTGAGTCAGATCCGACTCGACAGCACTGGGCTTGGGAGCTTTGCCACTTAAACAAGTGGCCTCCTTCCCTGCATAATGCAGCCATCAGAGTTACTGTAACTGACCTCCCTGCTCTGGTACCAAGCAGTGAGTCAGTGGCAAACTTGGCAGGCATCCTGCCGATGCTATCCTCAGATGTCAGGCTGCACTGTGGCCACCTTCAACTTGCCGTTTGTGTATTCCTTGAGCCTGTTCATAATTTCTGCTTGGACGGCTTTCCTGGAGGTCATTACTACCCCCTACCCACCCGCCACATGGGGTTTTTAACAACAATTACTGAGAAATGACAACTGCCAGCAGAACCATGATAACCGTTTTTAGCCAGGAAATTGTCTGAGAATAGATTTCTCAGCCTTGGTAAGGTAAAGGGGAAAAGTAATCATCACAGGTATAATGCATCATGGGTTACATTGGGCTCTGCACTGCTGGAGGGGTGTTTTAATAAAGTCGTTTCATCCTCATAATATTTTTATTTTGTTGTCCTCATGTAATAGATGAGGAAACTGAAGGATACACAATGAAGTGTCTTGGCCAAGGTCATAAAAATAGAGAAAGTGATGGGGTCAGGATATGCTTGCTGGTGGTCTGGCTGTAAGGCAGCAGTTGGTAAACTTTTTCTGTAAGAGGTCAGAAAGTATTTTAGGCTTTGCAAGCTGTACACTCTCTGTTGCTGCTACTCAACTTTGCTTGAAAGCAGCCCTAGAAAACACCATGCGAATGAATGGGTATGCCAAAGCCAAGTGCCGTCGAGTCAGATCTGACTCATGGTGACCACTGAAATTTTTATTTCATGTGTATCTGCTCCTCACTTAATGACAGATTCAAGAGACCAGAGCATTATGCAAAAATTGGTGTTATGCTAAAATGGAGGATGACTACATCATTACAGAACTGCCAAATCACATTGTTCCATAACTGCCAAATTATATCATCATGTAGCTGCCAAACCACTGAGAATCATGGCCTGGTCAAATTGACAGATATCCTTAATTATCGCAGTGAGTGTTATTCTCATCTCATACCTTGGTGGTTGTACTGCCAGATGTGTGCTGTTAATGTGCAAAATGCTCAGATAGTAGATTTTTAATTATTGTCATGACTATGAGATGTTCGATAATGAGATCATTGATAGGTGAGGAAGAGGTATAATTTTAAGTGAAAGGTTAACAGTTCGAAGCCACCCAGTGACTCCATGGGAGCAAGACTTGGTGATTTGCTTCTGTAAAGATTACAGCCTAGGAAACCCTTTATGAGGCAGTTTTACTTGTAGCACCTGGGATCACCATGGGTTGAAAAGCAGCGTGACTGCAGCCAACAACAACATACTTTTCACTTGCCATGAGGTATGCTTCTTTGACTTTTTAAAAATAGTAGAAACCTTTCTTAGCTTTTGTATCCTACAAAAACAGATGGTGGGCTGGGTTTGGCCCAAGGGCTCTTAGTTGCTGACTCCTGTTCTAGAGCCTTTCTAGTCACCTTTGTAGTACTCTAACTACATCACAGTACTAGCATTGAAAAATTACTATTCCCCAATTTAGGAAAATTCTGATCTAGTTTCTGTTGAGTCAGTTCTGACTCATAGTGTGTCTATACCGATCCTCTCAGATGTCGTAGAACCACCCCATAGGGTTTCCACTGCTGTAGTCTTTGTGGAATGTGAGTGCCTCGTTTTTTTCCCTTGGAGCAGCTGGTGATTTGAACCACTGACCTTTTGGTTAGCAACCAAATGTTTAGTGTTGTACCCCTAGGGCTGCCAAACAGAGGAAGCAAAGGCCATTACTCTGTTTTCCAGAGGCTCCTTCCCACATAGGCATTCCTTTATTTTCCTTCCTTCTTTTATTGTCTGTGTGAGGACTGCTGGTTAAGTTCGCGAACTCATCCTGAAAAAAGTGCTACATACCTCACTGCTGAACATCACTATAGTCACCTTCGAAGTACTCATTTTGGGAAGCTATGCACAGGTGCCAGTGCCTAGTCCATCCTTCAGAGCAATTTTGAAACTCTTTCTGGAATAGAAACTTGGGTGGTGTAGTGGTTAAATTCTGTGTCTGCGAGCCCAAAGGTTGGCAGTTCAAATCCACCAGGTGCTCCTTGGAAATTCTATGGAGCAGTTCTACTCCCTCATATAGGGTTGCCATGAGTTTAGAGTTGACTCACTGGCAGTGGGTTTGGTTTTTTTATGGAATGGCCATCAGAGCTGTCGGCGTAGTATCCTTGATGTTCTGAATGTCATTAAAATGTCTTCCTTTCAATATTTCCTTTATCTTCAGGTAAAGAAAAAAGTTGTTGGGGGCCAGATCAGGTGAATAGGGAAAGTGTTCCAATACAGTTACATGTTTATTGGCTAAAATCTCTTTCATAGATGACTATATAGTTAAGTTTGTGAACTTGCCACCTTGCCATGGTTTTCAAGGACCATTCCAGAAAGAGTTCCAAAATTGCTTTGAAGGGTGGATAAGGCACTGGCGTCAGTACATAGCTTCCCAAGGGGAGTATTCATCAATGAGATATGTAGCACTTAGAACAATTAAGTTCATAGACTTGTCGGACTTTATACATATAGGAGAATGATTAATGAGTGCGTGGCAAGGACATCAGGGCTGAGAAGGGTCAAGTTTTAGAATGCAGTGATGTAGTTGATAACTTTTCCATAATGAAAACACATTTATGGAATTCTGGTGTGTGCTGAGAAAAATGATTTCATTTATGAAAAAAATTGAATTTGTAGCCACTTGTTAGGAGCAGATCTTTGTGTGAAGTGAGGGTCTCTGGGATGAATAGTGCTCTGTTTAAACATTGCAACCCCCTGGAGTGCCTATGAGGACTGGTGGCCCAGGGAGTACACTAAGGGCCCCAGGGCCCAGGTTATTCTATGCCTCCTGGCCTTCCTTTTCATCTGAAATGGAGCCAGGGTCCCTGCCCTGGTGGAATCAGATTGAACAAACTGCCCTGGAATCATGAGGCTTTCAGGGCAGACTTGGGAATCAGGATTCAGTGTCTACCTGGCCACCTATGTCCATGTTCTCTGCTGATCCAGTGTCCCTGGTTTGTCATAGGGACTCTGATGGAACAGAGGACAACACGAACTATCCATATACTTGTCCCTGTGCAGCTCTGAAATGATTCCAGAGCCCTGTCAGCTATGGCCCCAGTGCCTTCTTGGCTCTAGCTTGGTTTGGTGTCAGATGGCAGAGCCACGGTGTGGTGGGGTTGGGGAGGTGATGTCTGGGGAAGATGTAAGTCACTTTTCTGGCCCCGAGACTGCCTTGGATAGCTCTGTAGCAGGGTGAGCTGTCACCTGTCTGTACTTGTCACTAAGTGGGCACTTAGACCCCTTGGGTACCAAAAAATGAATTCTTGGTATCGTGGGGGTGAGTGGTTGTTTTTTTAGTTGCTATTGAGTTGATTCCAACTCACAGAGGCCCCCATGTATGCAGAATAGTGTCTATCCATAGGGTTTCCAAGGCTATGACTTTTTGGAAGAAGACTGACAGGCCTGTCTTCCAAAGCATCTCTGGGTAGATTTGAACTGCCAGCCTTTTGGCTAGTAGTCAAGCACTTAACCATTTGTGCCATCCAGGGACTCCAGGTGGCTGGGTCATGGGGGCCTATTCCTGAGCCCATTTGGTGCTCTTCAGGATAGTTGTTAAGTTGCTGGGTGTTGAAAATGGTTAATGTACTCAGCTGCTAATAGAAGAGTTGGAGGTTCAAGTCCACCCAGAGGCACCTCAGGGGAAAGGCCTGGAGATCCGCATGTGAAAAATCACCCATTGAAAACCCTATGGGGCATAATTCCACTCTGACACACCCAGGTCACCATGTGTTAGGGTTGAAGGCAGCTGTTCAGCATCAGGTGACTAATGAGTGGTCTTCTCGTAGGTTTAGAGCTGGAAAAGGCCTAGCTAATCGGTGATCTAATGATTCTCAACCCACATACCTCCAAGAGAATCATGGGGGATGTTTGACCCTGGTGTTGTTGTCGAAATAAAAAACAACAACAACAACAAAAAAACTAATAGGAACTGAACCCAGGCCCATGACAAGCCTTTCTATGCCAACAGAACCTTCACATTTCTTTGCTTTTTGCTATAATGTATCAGCTGGGTGAGTTAACTTTGGTTTGTGTCTGTTGGTAAAAAGCCCTGGTTAACAGTGATTTATATCTTTGATTAATAAATCCAAGAAGATGAATTAATTATTACTTAATAAGTGCAGTGTGCGTGCTAGACAAAAAGCCACTTAAACGTGGGGCCCTTTGGGGGAATATTCTAAAAGAGGTCTTTGCGATGAGAGAGGAGGAACTGCTGATTTGATGCAATGTTCTCCTTTTACAAATGAAGAAACAGAGGCCTAGGAAGGTTAGTGAGCCCACTTAATTCTCACAACCGCGCCATAGGGTGGATGGTGTGGATCTCAAAATGCTAATGGGGAAATTGAGGCTGAGAGATATTTGATGATGGTTAGAGGATGCAGGATTTGAACCCAGGTTTCTGTGTCTCTGAAGCCAGCCCTCATCTGCTGCCCCGCAGCTGACCAGAATCTTTGCCTTTCCTCCTGCCCTGCAGACACATAGAGAATTGGCGCAGTCTGCACACACTCAACGCTGTGGACATGGAGCTCTACACTGGACTACAAAAGCTGTGAGTTGGCAAGTTTGGCTGGACACCCATGCTCGGGTGGCTGGCAGGGTGCTGGGGTGGGGGTTCACCTTGTCTCCTTCTGGGGCTGCGTGGTAGGCACTGCACATTGGCTGCCTTCCTTTATCCCCTTGGGCTTCCTCTCTGTAGGTGGAGTGGCAACATGTACTCAGAGAACGTCAGGACTTCCAAAGTTGTCTCTCCATGCTTAGGCATTGCATGAAGTCAGGCCCTGTAGTTGGGACCTGAACCCAGATCCCTTGACTCCGAGGCAGGTGCTTTAGACCCATGCTGGACTCATGGTCCCTATAGAGGACGCAGTGTCTCAACTCCTCTCTCCTTTGGACTTAGATGCTGTTGGTTTTGCTGTGGGACCTCTGTGAATAGGAGAGGAAGGAAGAGGCACTAAGAGCTCTGTGGCTGCTGGGCCAGATTCTCGATCCAGGAGTCCCTGTTCTTGCCCACTGGCAGGGATGACTATCTCTCCCAGCTCCACCAGCTTTCTTGCAGGCCCTGACCCAGACCCCTGCAGGTTGTGAGTCCAGATTCTTCCCATCTGAGCCACCAATCAGGCCTTCAGTGAGGTCTGGAGATGGAGGATTAGCCCCCTTTCAGCCTCAGCTAAGAGAGAATGTCTTTCTGCCTGAGTTCTGCTCACCCTCTTCTCTCTGTCCAGGACCATCAAGAACTCAGGACTTCGGAGCATCCAGCCCAGAGCCTTTGCCAAGAATCCCCACTTGCGCTATATGTGAGTAGAGCTATGCTGGGCTGCAGGGGTCGGGTAGGGAGGGATAGGGAGGGAGAGGTGCGTGTCTGGGGCAGTGAAGCTGAAGACCTGTGTTCTAGATCTGGCTCGTCAACTGTATGTCCTTGGCCAAGTCCCTTAACTTCTCTGGGTCTTCAGTTTTGCCTCTTAGAATGAAGATTTTGGATATGGTGATCTCTAAGAGTCTTTTCAAGGAGCCCTGGTGGCTCAGTAGTCAAATGCTCAGCTGCTAACTGAAAGGCTAGTAGTTCAAATCTACCAGCTGCTCCGTGGAAGAAAGATGTGGCAGTCTGCTTGTAGAAAGACCACAGCCTTGGAAACTCAGTGTATTTCTGCTCCATTCTGTAGGGTTGATATTAGTTGGAATTGATTCGACCTTTTTTTTTTTTTTTTTTTTTTAATTCTAGTTTAAGGTTCCTTTCAGAAGGAAACTGGCCTTGGAGTCCAGTTTTCTAACTTCCAATTTTGTTTGCTTTCCGTGATTTCATATGTAGTTTGATGCAGAAAATGATGGGAAATTCCACTGGCGCATGGTGTAAATACTACATTTCTAAGATAACTTTTGGGTTCTTACGTGTGGGAGGGTGGGAGATAGAAGGAAGAGGGAAAAAGGCTGGACTAGGCTAAGTGTTTTGTCTACAGTAGACTCTAGGGTCAAACAAGAAGAGCTCAGAGAAGTGGAGACACATACGTAAGATCACACAGCTTTGTTTAGGGCAAACTGGAGGTGATGCGGCTACGAGTGGGGATTTCTATCTGTCTCTGTCTTCCTCCTTCCATCTCCCTTCCCACACCTCATCCCATGTGCCAGGTATGATGGGTAGATAGGCTTTTTTAGGACTTGGCTCTGGCTAGACCTAGTGGGAATGGAATCACCTGAGCTTGAGGCCTGGTCTCGGATGATAGGTCACAGGGTTCAATGAGAGGGCTGTCCTTTCCTGGAGAGGGGCTGGCCATGAAAGGAGGCCTCAGATGAGCAATCACGGGAGACACCAACTCACTGCACCCACAGGGGAGAAGCTGAGCACGTTTGGCTCAGCTCCTAGGATGGCAGCCACCTTCGATATCCACGAAGAGCAGAGAACCTGAAGGTGCCGGGTGCGCTGGTGGAGGGTCTTGTATCCTGGGAGCAAAAGCTAACCCTTGAGAAGCCATTTCTCCAATCAGGCATGGGCCAGGAAGTGGGATGAAGGCACACACACTAACAGGAATCCCCATCCATGGCCATGGGATCTCCAGTGTCTCCCATATGGGGAGAAAAGTGAAAGAATGGGGTGCACAAGACTCCTTCTTTGGTCCCTTGGGAGTTTTCCTGGCCGAGGAACTTTGTAATTGGGAGTGGAAGGAGAGTTCAGCTGGATGAGCATCTCCTATTAAGAGGCAGAGCATCCAAGGGAAGCTGCTGGTGGGTGGAGGGTGGAGGGTGGAGGCGATGGGAGAGGGAAGGGAACGTGGACAGTCAGGTGGGGGAGCCACTTTTCTCTGGGGCATCCTGGCCTCACCCCAGGCCTTGGTGTGTTTTCTGAAGCATGCAGTGAGAACTCTGTATATACTTGTTTATCAGTGCGACCACCCCTGCTTTGTGCTGAACTGGCTTTCCTCCCTGTGGAAACAGACCGTGCTCCGGCCATTACTCAGGGCTGGATTTATTAGCTGCAGTAGAATGAGACCCCCTTGGCCCTAGTCAGCATCTGTGGTGGGATCCTCCTAATGAATGTTCTTTGTAGCTGGTGTAGCAGGGACCAGGTGAGGGCCTTGGACCAGACGTTTCAGGTGTTTATTTTATGGCGGATTTGCGCTTCACTCTAAAATATTAAAGGGACAGGGGCTTTTGTCATCCGAAAAGTCTCCCTTTTCATTGTAGCTCATGTAAGGATCACAGTGTCAAATACCCGCAGTGGACCAGCTGGGAACTGCGTAGACTGGGAACCATATGTCCTCTCTAAAAGGGACGGCTGACTTAAGCAAGTTCAGCTGTCTGCTGCCATGTGGAAGTGGGATTCCTGTTGTCAGACCACTGTTTTGCAAAGAGGTGCTGGAAATCTAGTGAAACCACCCAAGTTTTAAATATTGGCTACTAAAAACAGAATCTTGCAACTCCATAGGCCCGACAAGTGCTGCCAGCTCTGTGGGTAGAATATGGCATGTGGCCTGGCCAGTTTGTGATCTGAGTCACCTTTGGGGGAGGGAAGAATCAACTTGGGAAAAGTTCTGTCCTCTGTGAAGACAGGACCTGAGTGCTCCTGTCCCAGAGCCTACCAGGACTTTGTGTCCCCTGCAGCACTTGGGAACCTCCAGGGGCCCTCAGGACTTGCCGTCCCTCTGCAGGCCACAGAAGTGGGAATAAGAATGCATCTCAGGTGTGGGTGTCTCTGAAGTGGTTGTCTCATTGCCTTAAAGTAGAGATCTCCTCTCCCCAGAGGTGAGTTGTGACTCACTGTCTCTTTAGGGGTGGTCTGGTCTGCTAGGTAGTAGCAGCAACGGAGACTGATGGGGCTTTATGAGAGTCCCAAGGTGCTGAGGGTAGGGGAAGTCAGTACCTGCTGGGTCAGGGCCCAGTGATACTAGAGAGTCTGATCATGACCTTGGGCTCTGAAGCCTACTGGACATGTGACTTCAGGCCCTGTTTTGTCCTGGATACCTTGTGGTAGTGCTGGATGTTGGTTATGTGGGGGTTAGGAAAGAGACAGGCGGGTCACCGTAAATCTACCCACTATGGGAAAATGTTTCCCACCTTTGGCTTGGCTGAAGGTGGGGGATGAGTTGGAGTGCTCAGCTTGGCATGAGAAGGATAGCACCTGGACCATGGGCACAGAGGGACACAATGGGACTTCCCTAGGACCTGGGGCTCCACAGAATGAAGAGACAAGACAACAAGGCATAAGCACTCGCTTCCACAATGGAGTTTTATTTATTAACTTCTGCCATTTAGGAAGACACACCCCGAATCTCGACTGAGTCAATTTCCCAGCAGCTCTGGGGACATTTTCTCCTGGCAAAAGGGCCAGGTTTCTCCGCTCTCTCAAAACATCTTCTATTTCTGTCCTCTAAATGCATTTACAAGTCTTCAGGCCCCAGCTGGGCAATCACAAGGTGATCACTTACTCCAACACTAATTGCTCAGCACTGACTTGGTGGCTTTTTAAGTTTTTTTTTAGGATGATGGCTGAGAAGTCTTTTCTTCTCCTCTCAGTACAGAATGAGGAGCAGGCAGTGATGTCATTGCGTGGGGTACAGATACCAAGTCGCGCAAGCCTTCTGGTTGATTGAACTGCCCCCACTCATAAACTGCTGTTGCATTAGTCAGTGTTACTCTTCCTGTTGCCAGAAAATGAACCAACAGTGTTAAGGCCAAATTGTCTGCCTGTCCAGAGAAGGCTGAGAGTGAGTATGCCTGGGTCCTGCTGCATGGGTTATGAGTGACTTGCTGTCTCTTCTTGGCTAATTCAGTTCCTTTACCTTTTGCTGAATTTGATAAATAAGGTATTGATCTATGTACACCAAGAAAAATCTTTCTTTAGAGACTCCAATGTTCTCGTCATTTATATTTCTTCTCTGATTACAAGGATTTGGAAAAACCACATTGACGGCTGGAATCTAGTTAAACCAGTTGTGATCCAGTTGACTCTGACTCATGGCAACCCCATGTGTGTCAGAGTAGAGCATGGCTACCTAGAGTTTTCAATGGCTGTTTTTTGGGAAGTAGGTTGCCAGGCCTTTCTTCTATGTGCCTCTGTGTGGACTTGAACTGCCAACCTTTCAGTTAGCAGACAACATGTTAACCATTTGCACCACCCAATGACTCTGTTAATTTGAATAGGCATTTGCTAATCTATAAAACAGGCACAATAATAGTGTTCATTCTAGGGATGGAAAGCAGTAAAAGATTCACCAATTGGGGCACGTATAGCATTTAGCACAGTGGCTGGCAAATGGAGTTCAGAAATGATGTCTACTCAGAATGATAGTAATTATTGTTTATTATTGGTGGCGATGAGAGTAGAATCAAAGTGGAAGGACTGGGTGATCTTGATGGGTATTTTGTTTTGGCCATGACTTTATTCTGGAAAAGCTGCACTCCTGTCCCCTAAGGCAGCCTATCTTTCTGATGGTGGAACACTTCTCTCTGCAGTTTCAGCTGTCTTCTCTCCTTGAGGACTGATGAAACAGCAGGGACAGATTCTCTGTAGGCTCTTTGGCACTAGATTCTATGCACACCTCTCAGCTGATGCAGTTGGTTTTAGATGGGACCCAAGCAGTCGCTCTTGGTGCAGTGACAGCTTCTTCATTTCCATCTGAGCTGAGGCCACCTTCAACTAACATGGCCGGTTAAACTTGGATTGTTCCCTAAGTCCTCTGTTCCCTGCCTCTGCTGCTGCTCATCTCTTCCTTGACAGAGCCGTGTTCTTAGACATGGCCCACACCTGGGCTTGGTCTCCATACTCCGGTATCCTGTTGCAGATTGAGCTGTGTCTCCTCAGAATGTGTACCTGTATGTGGATTTCCACCACCTGTTTGTGACTTTCTATTACACTATGTAGTTTTGTACGTTATGCATATGTATATATTGTGTATACATTACACTGGGTCACGTGAAACACATGGTGTGAAAGAAAGCACTTCATAAATGATCAAGTTTCTGTACAAACTCTGGGTACTAGTGTGTTATTACCATCAGGGAGAAAGTGTTATTGGTGTATTGTTGTAATATGAATATCCCATGAATTGCCAGAAGGATGAAGAAATGTCATGGAAGAAGCATAGACCCTGGAGAAGGACATCATACTTGGAAGAGTGTCAGCAAAGAAGAGGAAGACCCTTAATGGGATGGATTGACACAGGGGCTGCAACAGCGGGTTCAAGCATAGGATTGTGAAGATGGGGCTGGACTGAGCAGTGTTTTGTTCTTTCGTATATAAGGTCACTTTAATTTGGTGCTGACTCGATGGAACAGCAGTAACAACGTGTGACTTTTTCCCTGGCTCTTATCACTGTTGACTACCTGGAAGTATCTCATTCAAGTATTTGTTTAGTAGCTTATTGTCTGTGGCCCCCACCCCCCTTTACTAGAATGTATACTTCCATGGAGCAGGACTTTGTGCTGGTCACTGTCAAATCCCCAGAAAGCAGAACAGTGCTGACCACAAAGCAAGTGATAAGTCATTATTTGCTGATTGCCCAGGGATATCTAGTCTAACCTGCTCATTCTGTGGATGAGACAATGGATTTCTAGAAGCCACGTCTTGGTGCTCTCTGGTAGACTTATTTCCCACCACATCATCTTATCTCCTTTACCTGGGTCCTGTCTAACCAGAGCTCCTCAGACTTCCTGTATGGCAGAAAGCTTTAAACTCCTGTTTAAAGTGATGGACATATAGGCAGGTATTATATGCATGACATTGTTAGTATGAGTGGACAAGTATACGCAGTACAAAATTGTATCACAAGATCGCCCTACTGAAATGCCATGCAATAATGTACAACGTTGGTTTATCTTTGCACTTCTTAAGTTCTGTGTGCTCAGAATCTTCTAATAAACCTGGTTCTTGCGCTGTTGCCTCTGACTAAACCCCATCGCTAATTTGGTGATGCTGATGAGTGGTTAAGGGCACTTCCTCTGGCAACACAATGCCTAGGTTCAGATTCTGACATTGTCATTTATACTCGTATTTCCTGGATGAGTTACTTGACATCTCTGTGCCTCAGTCTCCATATTTTGAAAACGGGGATGACTGTTGGCAAGATTAAAAGGATTAATGGATATAGAATGTAGAGAGGAACATCTGGTCTTGGTAAGAACTCAATATAATGTTAGTTGTTGTTCTTCTTTGGCTGACAGTGTGACAGTCACCTTCTGTCTTAGGCTGGGTTCTCCAGGGAAGCAAAACTAGTAACGCGTATAAATATATATAGAAAGAGATTTATATGTGGAAACAGCGCATGGAATTGTGGAGGCTGCAACGCCCCGAGTCCTGGATCCGAATAGAAGCTTCACGCAGCCGCAGAAGCCAGCGCACCGCAGACGGGCAGGTCAGAGGGCGGGGTCAGCGCACGGGCTGTGAGGGCCGGCGAGTCCAAAAATGGCGGGTGAGATGGCGAGGTTTCCGCTGCTTCACGCGGCTGCCGGGGTCGGCGGACCCCAGATCAGCAGGTCTGGGAACAGGCTTCTTACTAGCATGTTGTGACGATGGGTGAATCCCAAGAGCTGCTAGTTACGTCCCAAGAACCAGACGTCAGAAGACAACAAAGGGACAGCGGCTGGCTTCACAAGCAAACCTCTGGCGAGGCCAGCAGACCGGAAGTTGGCGGCGGAAGGCAGAGGTGAAGGCTGCGGGGCGGTGAGCGGCCGCCGCAGGCCCCACCCCTGCTGGGCTCGCCGCGCCTTCCGTAAAGGCGGCGACCGCGGAACTATCCAGCTGCCGGAGCACTGAGAATCATGTCCGGGCCGTGGTCACACACAAGCTTAACCGTCATGCCCTCTGAGCAGGTGGCTAAATGAACCTGTAGAGATGTCAATATTTAGAGTCTTCTGTGTTTCTGCAAAGTGCTGCATGTTGCAGGGAATTGATCAGTGCGTAAGACATGGTTTCTGCCCGCCAGAAGCTTCCTGTCTCTGGGGGATACGGAGCCTTGACATGCTAGGACAGTGGTTCGTTTTATATATGTGTGTATTATATGCAAAATACACAAACACACAAAGGCTATTCCAAAAGATTTTATGTATGTATGTGCATATATATGTATGTGTACATAAATCAAAATCAAACTCATTACCATTGAGTTGATTCAGACTCATAACAACTCTGGGGGACACAGTAGAACTGTCTCATAGAGTTTCCAGGGAACACCTGGTAGATTCAAACTGCTGACCTTTTGGTTAGTAGCAGTAGCACTTAACAACTATACCACTAGGGTTTTTGGCCTGCAGGTAGACACGTGTGTGTGTGTATAAATCGTTTGATATCGATGTCCTAGGGAAAGCCCCAAACATAAATACGCAACATTTCTACTGTAATTTCAGAGGCTCACACACTTTCCTGTTACCCTGAACTAAAAGCCTTTCAGAGGTGTCCCAGAGAGACCAGTTCAGTGGCTGAGATACGTGGTTCACACCTAGCAGGCTTTAGTCCTTTTAAAAATACTTGAGATCTAATGAATGTGGTGCATATTATGCTATATTTTCATAGACATAAAAGCAGTCTTCGTAATTTATCATCTCCACTGTGATTAAAGCAGGAACCTGATGGGTACAGGGTTTCTTTCTTGAATGGTAGCGATGTTCCAGAATTGACTATGGTGCTAGTTGTACAACTTGGCGAGTCTATGAGAAATCTTGAGTTGTACACACTTTAAACGAGTGCATTGTGTAGTATACAAGGACTGCCAATTAAGTTCACGAACTCATCCTAAAAACAGTGCTGCAGACCTCCTTGTTGAGTATCACTATGGCCACCTTTGAAGTACTTCCCTTGGGAAGTACTGATGCCAGTGCCTAGTCTACCCTTCAAAGCAATTTTGGAACTCTTTTTCTGAAATGGCCAGAAGGGCTGTCGTCACACATTACCTTTGATGTCCTCAATGTCATCAAAATGTCTTCCTTTCAATATTTTCTGTATCTTTGGTAAAGAAAAAAGTCATTGGGGGTCAGATCAGGTGAGTAGGGATGGTGTTGCAATACAGTTTTTTGTTTACTGGCTAAAAACTCCCTCACAGACAATTACACAATTAAATTCGCAGACTTGCCACTGTGCTGCCGTGTGCAATGGCCTTTCCATGAAGTGTTCCAGAATTGCTTTGATGGGTGGAATAGGTCTTGGCATTGGTGCATAGCTTCTCAAGGGGAGCACTTTGAAGGTGACCACAGTGATATTCAGCAATGAGGTGTGTAGCACATAGAACAGTTAGGTTCACAGACTTAATTGTTGGGCCTCATATGAATTATAGCACAGTAAAATAAAAATGTTATTGTGTATTTAGATTTATTATTCATAATAATTGTATGTCATATATTTTAATATGCAATACATATATTAATATATTTTATATATCTATATATGAAATGGAAAACATGATGGTGTGGGTTAAGTGCTATACCTTCTAACTGAGAGGTTGGCAGTTCAGATCTGCCAGACACTCCTTGGAAGCTCTGTGTGGTAGTTCTACTCGGACCTGTAGGGTTGCTATGAGTTGGACCTGACTTGATGGCGGTCGGTTTTGGGTATATATGAAATATAAATTAACTGTAAAGAAGGGACCTGTGTTGCTTCTTAGCAAAAGCTTCTGGAGCTGGCGTGTGGCCTGCCACGTCTTTCTACCCTTGGCCCCAGGACTTTAAGGGTCCAGATGGAGGCTGCTCTGCTAGCCTGAGTCTCCCTGGAAGGGTGACAAGGAGCAGAGCTCCAGCTGGCCCTCTGTGGACAGGTAGTACAGAGAGAAATACACTTTAGTTGTGGTTGAAAACAAAGAAGGGAGCCAGGAATGACAGTGACTGCAGCCAGTTCATAGGACAGATGGGCTCCTGCTTGTGTAACATGACTCTTGATGCTTTAAGTGTCGTGCTCCTCCTCTGTTTTCAAGAAATGGTCTTACTACCCAAGTGACCGAGGATGAGTGTTGTTACAAGGGTAGCTTTGAAACTGTTTCAGTTTTTATGGTTTTTAGTAAAACATACACTGATAGTAGTTCTTCAGCAGAAGTTGTGGGTTGTGACGTACCCTGTGTCCTTGGCACACTCACAGCTGGCTGAGTCTCCAGTGTGTTCTAATACATAGCAGAGAAGCCAAGGTAAACTCTGAGTGTGATGGCTGACCCAAGATAGGCCTGAGTGGCTGGGAAGGCTTCATTGAGGAGGCAGCAGTGGAGTTGGGCTTTAGAACAGGTGGGGGTTAGGGTTACGGGAGAGCCTGGTTGTGGCACAGGGATTCCTGCTCCCCAGGGGATGTGCACAGCCCTTTTCCCTCTTGGACTGCACCATGAACTGTCTACACAGGTGCTTATGTTCCCAGGCCACCACATTTAGCTATCAGGTAAGCCCTGAAAAAATTGTCGCGAGAACAGGATTTGGAAATGGAGCAGCCTGTCAATGAAGTAAAAGTTTCACAGATATAATAATGTGAGAAGCTCATTGTCAGGGTTGCACGTTATGATGGTCTGAGTGATGGCCAGGAGCGGGAAGATGCTGGCCCGTGGGCCATGGGAGCATGGGGAGGGGCTTGGTGCCCATCATGGTTGTTAGTTGTGAGAGGTGCTGTTTGCCTGCAGCACTGTTGGGTGTACATGCCCTGCAATCACTTTGACTCTTGCTCTACATAAGATGTGACCTTGGGTTAAGGTGCTCAGCCAGTTAGTCTGTTTCCACATCTGTGAAGTGAGCTAGTGTTATAAATGACTCAACTCTGGCCTTGCAGTGTATTGAGAAATTCTTCCTGAAAGAAAGCTTGGAGGTGGGGCATAGTAGGAACACCAAGAGGCAGGACCAAAGGGAGGCTGTTGTCGGTTCAGCTGGATTCCAGCCCGTCCCCTTCATTCCGAATCTCCTCTCCTCTGAGGGCCAGGCATTCCAGTGCTGTGAGTTCCAAGGACATAACATGAATTACTATATGTCAAGCATTCTATCCTTTATATATCATTTTATGCTCATACTAGCAAGGGATGGAAACCTGTTAGTGTAGTAGTTAAGTGCTATGTCTGCTAACCAAAGGGTCAGCAGTTCAAACCTTCTTGGAAACTCTATGGGGCAATTCTGTTCTGATCTATAGGGTTGTTATGAGTTGGAATCAGTTCGATGGCAGTGGGTGGGGCAAGAAGATACAGCTAATGTCCCCACTTCACAGATGAGCAATGTGAAGCACAGGGAAGGTAAGTGGCTTGCTTAAGGTTTCATGGCTTCCGAGTGGCAGAGCCAGGAAGCATCCCCAGGTGGCCAGCCTAGTCCCTGCTGGCCACAGCTAACTCGGGGCCGACCTGGGCTGGTGTCAGCTCTCAGGAACTCAGCAGGAGTAGCGGGATGTGCGATAGGCTTCAGAGGAGTGCTTCTCAGAACGGAAGCGCTTGGGGGAAGAACTGTGGGAGACCACCAAGGGGATGCCTGAAACCAGGTGAGCCTTGTTAGTGAACAGTGCCCCGTACTTACTGGCTGGTGCTCACGGGAGTTGTGAGCAGGTGGTCATGCAGAACAGGTGTTCAACAGGAGAGACAGGGCCTGGTGAGCAAGCCAGTTGCCGGCAGGTCGCCTCTGACTTACAGTGACCCTGCCTGTGTCAGAGGAGAACTGTGCTCCGTGGGGTTTTCAGCAGCTGACTTTCAGAAGTACACTGCTCGGCCTTTCTTCTGAGGCACCTCTGGGTGGACTTGACCTTCCAACCTTTTGGTTAGTGGCTGAGTGCCACACTGTTTGCACCATGTGGGGGAAAACTCATGTTAGAGACTGTGTTTTACCTAAATTTGAGTATCTACCTCTCTAGGAGTTTGTGGATGGAACCTCAGTAGTTTTTTGAAAAACCTCGTCAGCTTTTGCCTTTGACAAAGTCAGTTGAATGCTGAGTAATCACTCTGGCCTCTCCCGGCTATGTGTCTCCCAACCTGGGCAAATGGACAGTGTGCTCATATTTTTCAGCCTTGATTATTCTCAGTAGATTTTATCTTCCTTGTTTTCTTTCCCCTCAAGGCTTTATTATTTCCCATTTGTCCACATCACTTTCTTCCATTTTTCTTGTTAAGGACAGATTTAGAAAATGAGTTTAGTCTCTTGGCTATTTTGGAGTTATTAATTTTTGTCCCTCTTCATTTCTTAGCAGGCTGCAGTCTCGTGCCTGTATCTTCCTTGTTTTTCCTTAATAGATTTGTAGAAGAGCCTTTTATTCCTGGTTAACCTCTTTGTCTCTTGAGAGTTGCGTTGGTCCTGAGCTGCCTTCATTCTTTCTGGGAGGCCTCCTGGGTGATTCAGCTGCTGGTTGTAATTGTCATGGGTCGGAAGGGTCCTCTCTTGTTGTGGCTAGTGACTCCTGGTGACCCTAGACCTTATGAATAACACAACGTTGCTTGATTCTACAGCATCTTCATGATGATTGGCAGATTGGGGCCCATTGTTGTGGCTGTTGTTGGGGAACCTTCCAACCAAGAGGGCTCATCTTCTGGCACTGTATTGGATGGCATGATCTTGGATGATACTCTCTTATGCTCCAGAGAGTTTTCATTGACTGATTTTCAGAAGGAGAACTCTGGGCCTGTTTTCCTAGCTCTTAGTCTGGAAGCTCTGTTGGAGCTTGTGTACCATGGGTGACCCTGCTGGTATTGAAATCCTGGTGGCATGGCTTCTGGTGCCAGAGCAACACATAAGCAGCCACAGTACAATGAACTGGCAGACAGGTGATGAGGGTTCTTTACAGGAATGGCTAATGTGTGTCTGTACCTGGCCAGCCTTCTCATGTGCAGGTTGGGGTTGCTCCCCAGATGCAGCACGAAAATCATCTTGGAGTTCAGGTCAGATCTGAAATTCACTTTTCCAAAAGTGTACCTTTCCCCCAGTCTTTGTGGGCAAAGACTGTTGTTGTGTGTCATGCCGTCGATTCCGACTCAAGCAACCCTACATGACGGAACTGCTGTATAAAGGTTTCTCGACTATAATCTTTACAGAAACAGATTGCCACATTGTGGGCAAAGATGTTAAAACAACAACAACAACAAGAAACTACTGCCACTGAGCTGATAACAACACTGCCTTATGAGAGTTTCTTGGCTGTAATCCTTACAGAAGCAGATTACCACGCTGTGGGCAAAGATGTTAAAACAACAACATCAACAACAGAAAAAACCATTGCCATTGAGTTGATACCAACTCATAATGATTGCATAGACTAGGTCTTATGAAACGTTTCCTTAACAATAAGTATATTAATAAGTATAAGTAATAATATAATAAGTATATTAATATATTAAGTATAATTAATTAAGTATAATATATTAAGTATATTAATAAGTATAAGTAATAATAAGTATACATTTGGAGAATGTGTGAATGAATGGATGGGGAATAAATGAATGAGTGCAGAAAGCATGCATTTGGAAGGTAGATAGACTAGGGTGTGATTTCTAGCTTCCTCAACTTGCTGGTCAGTGAATTGAGTCTCTTATCCAGAGCTTTGGGAGAATTCCCATCTCACAGAGGTTTTGGGAGAATTAAAAGACAGAGGGAACATAAAGCGCCTACCTCATGGGCTATGTATAGTAGTTGCTCAATAAAGGCTATGTCCTGTTCCCTGGTAGCTCTTTCAGAACTTCTTTTTTTGTTAAAGGATTTCAGAAGCAATTGGATGGAGCAGCTGGATATTTGGCATCTCTCGGATTCTGAGAGTCTGGTGAACTTCTGACCTAGTATGGAGGGAGACCAGAGGCCCACTGGACAAGATAGTTAGAAAGCTGTGGGGGATGGGAACCTTGGCTTCCAGGGCAATGCAAGGGACATGTGCCTTTGCTGGGGCATGTGAAACATGCTATGAAAGCACTTCATAAACTATCCAGTTTCTTCGCAAACTGTGGGTATTAATGTGTTATTATCATCAGAGAGAGAACTTTATTGGTGTATTATTGTCATTTTCTGGACAGTGGTGGTTGATGGTAGAATTCTTGCCTTGCATGCAGGAAACCCACGTTCTGTTCCTGGCCCCAATACCCCTCACACACAACTACTTCAGTTTGTCAGTGGAGGCTTACATGTTGCAATGATACTGAACACATTTCAGTGGAGCTTGCAGACTAAGGCAGACTAGCAAGAGAGGCCTGGTAATCTACTTCCAGAAATCAGGCAGTGCAAACACAGTGATCGCAATGGTTTGATCTACAGTTGATCATGGTGATGGCAGAAGACTGGACAATGTTTTGTACCATTGTGCACAAGGTTACCATGGGTCTGGGCTGACTTGACAGCAGCTGACATCAGCAATATTGTTATTCTCAAGGAGGGTACCGAGGGAAGAAAAGGGAGTGGCAGTGACCTGGAGCCAGCCAGGCGAGTGCTTGCGAGGTGGATTTAGGCTGTTGCTCTCTAGTCCCTCAGCACTCATTGTTGCCCATTCAGCCCCAAGGCACTCTTCTTTTTCCAGGCTGATGTTTCTTCTTAGTTCTAGTCATCTTTCCACCTTAGAATTTAATCCACGTTTCCCTACTGGACTAAAAACTTTTTGAGAAAAATGCATTCCGCCTCTTTCCTTAACTATGTGATCCCAAAGAAAGAACAAGTCAGTCTTAGAAGAACTCTAACCAGAAACTTGGATGCCCTTACTTTGGATGTATCATTAGGAAAAACTAGTTACTAGAAAAGGACACAGTGCTTAGTGAAGTTGAGGGTCTGCAACAATAAGGGAAACTCTCAGTGAGATGCGTTTGTATGATAGCCACAATACTAGATTCCAGCACACCAATGCTCATGAGGATGGTGCAGGACTGGGCAACGTTTTGCTGTTATGCATAAGGTTGCCATGAGTTGGAACCAGCTCAGCAATACCTAACATCATCAAAACCCAGCCTAGTGTGAGCCCTGGCACGTGGTAGGCAGCATGTACCTGTACACAGTTGGGAGCCAGTGCATGAGTGAATGAATGACTGGGTGGATGGGCTGGGTGACTGTTGTTTCCTTTTACTCAGTAGGTAAACATCAAACCCAAGGACATCCAGTGGGTTGACCAAAGCACAGGACAGATAGAAAGTAGACTGTGCCATTGACAGACTGAACAACCTCTGTGATGCAACTCAAAGGCCCAACTAACACACCAGTGTCTCCTGCCAAGAATAAAAGGGCATCTTGATCCTCTTACCCTGGTCCACACTGGGGAATTCGAACTGAGCCCCCATGTTGCAGACAGCCCACCCCCTCCAGAAGGCACTGGAGGCTGCGCCTTCCTGGGCTAGCTCAGGAACCTCGGCAAGCTCCAGGAAGGACAGTGTTTGCAGAGAGCAACCCTGTGCTCCTTGTTTATTGTGCAGAAAAGAAAACAAATTAAGCCCTTGTAATTATACAGTCAGGCATGCTCTTAAATAAAGCATAAGCAGTCAGAACTCCATTTAGAATATTAATAATTGCAGTCCTCATCCCTGATCCCAGCAGCTTTCTTGCTTCCTGCTCTGCCTCTTTCGTCTCTCCTATCTTCTCTTCTTCTTTGCCTTCCTCATTGGTGCTTGGACCTCAGCAATCCCTGGAAAGCCTAACTGGCTGTGATTAGGCATACCTGTGAGCCCTGACTGTGCTCTTCAGAGATCATTGATGGCATTTATTAAGGAGTTTTGTGGGTGTTGGGTGGGGTTGTGGTTTTCCTGCTTTGCCTCCTTTTTTGGTTAATCACTGAGAAGTCATGCAGTTTTACTTTTGAGGATACAAGTATTGGAGTCAGTGAAAGTTAGGCACTTTGCCAGCTTGGCTAATGACCTATTGTGACACACTGGTCAAATTGTGTAATCTCTCTCAGCTGGTTCTTCCCTCTGGCAATGGAATTGTCTCAGGATGTCTTGACACTTGGATGAGATAAGGCATGGGAATTTCTGACACAAAGTTGCAAGCTGCCATTGTGTTGGTCCCTGACTCGTGGTGACCCTGTGTCAAATAGACTGTTGCAATCCATAGTTTTCCTTGGTTGATTTTTGGAAGTAGGTCACCGGACCTTTCTTCCTAGCCTTGGTCTGAAGCCCTGCTGAAACCTGTTTAGCATCATAGCAACACACAAGTCTCCATTGACAGATGGTGGAGTTCTGTGTGAGCTGCATTTACCAGGAATTGAACCCAGGTCTCCTGCATGGAATTTGAGAATTCTGCCACTGAACCACCAATGCCCAATCCTGGAACAAATGAAGTTCCTTATCAGTGTTAGGACTGTTCCATTTTGTAGTTCATAGCTGGGTTCCTGGTGATGCTAAAACTTTATGGAGCATCTTTTTTCCTTTGTTTTGGACCAACACTTAGATTGATAAGCCTAGAACATGCCAGGCATTTACAAGGTCTTACGAAGTTTTCTTGAGTGCCTGGGAAGTGAATGATGTCTGTCTGAGAGACCATAGAGTAGGGGAGGTCAGTAACACTGCGTGGCACACAGGGTTTCTTCATTACTAAGGGCCAGTTCCCTGAGCAACATGCTCTCATAAGCAGCATTGCTCTGCCACTTGCTGTCATGTTAATTCTGACTCATGGTGACCCCAGGTGTGTGAGTGGAACTTTGCTCCATATGGTTTTCAATGTCTGAGTTTTTTGAAGTAGATCTCCAGGTCTTTCTTCTGAGGCACTTCTAGCTGAACTCAAACCTCTAACCTTTTGGTTAGCAGCAGAGTGCATTAACTGTTTGTACAACCCAGTGACTTCAGTGGTGCTACGAAAACCAAGAAACCAAACCTTTTTGCCATCAAGTCCGTTGTGATGTATCGGACACAGTAGAACTGCCCTGAAGTGTTTCCAAGGAGTGGATGATGGATTTGAACTGCTGATGTTTTAGTTAGCAGCTGGATGTTTAAGCACTGCACCACCAGAGCTCCTCGACATTGCTGTAGTGTTTTATAAATCAAACTATCATCTTATTTAATATACAATATGAAGGTGAAGGGAAACCCTGCTAATCAAAAGGTAGGCAGTTCAAATCTATCAAGTGCTCTTTGAAAACTCTATGGAAGAGTTCTTTTCTGTTGCTGTGAGTTAGAACCAGCTTGATGGAGGTGGGTTTTTAGATGGCTTTTATGATGGTGAAGTGGCAGTTGCTATCATCTGCATTTTACTGCTTGAGAAACAGAGAGTGAACTTACATAAGACTGTGTAGCTAGAAGTAATCGAGGATGGGTATGTGCCCAGTTCTCAGATTCTAAGATCAGTGTCTTTTCTGCTACATGGAACTGTTTCCTAGCCATTGACAATGGAGTTCTGTATGTCCATGCCTGGTTTCACTATCTCTGGTTCTTGTTGCAGCTCCAGGACTTTTTGATTGGGTTAGTTTATCACCTTGGGCTTTCTTTTCTTGTGATACTGGAAACACACAACATTAGTTTTAGTGGTGATGTTATACTAATGGGGTTGTTGCGAGAAAAAAAACTTGAAAACAGTTTGAAAACATTTAATTGTAGTTAGCTTCAAATTCAGGCTTGGATGATTTGCTGGTTAATGCTATGACATTGCTGTTAGGTGCCATTGATTCAGTTGTGACCCATAACGACCCTGTGTACAACAGAATGAAACACTACCCAGTTCTACACCATCCTCACAGTCATTGTTATGCTTGAGGCCCATATTGCAGCCGTTGTTGGTCCATCTGTTTGGTTGACCCTCTACAAAGCATGATGTCCTCCAGAGACTGGTCCTTCCTGATAACATGGCCAAAGTATGTGAGATGAAATCTGGCTGTCTCACTTCTAAGGAGCATTCTGATTGTACTGCTGAGACAGATTTGTTCATTTCTCTGGCAGTCAGTGGTATATGTAATATTCTTCACCAAAACCGCAATTCAAAGACATCACTTCTTTGTTTTTTTCCTTATTCAGTGTCCAGCTTTTGCATGCATGTGAAGTGGTTGAACAAACCATGGCTTGGGTCAGGTGCACCTTAATCCTTAAATTGATACCTGTGCTTTTTTTTTAAAAAAAAACCACTTTAAAGAGGTCTTTTATAGCAGATTTGCTTAATGTGATTGTAGTTTGATTTGTTGACAGCTTCAGTCTTTTCTCTGTTTATCATCATGTTGCTTACTGTTGGTCAAGTTGTGAGGATTTTTGTTTGCTTGATGTTGAGGTGTAATCCACATTGAGATCTTTGATCTTCATCAGAAAGCGCTTCCAGTTCCCTTCACTGTGAGTAAACAAGGTTGTGTCATCTGCATGTGGCAGGTTACTGATGAGTCTTCCTCTAATCTTGATGTCATGTTTTTCTTTATATATTCTAGGTTCTCCGATTTATTTGCTCATGTACTGATTAAATAACTGTAGTGAAAGGATACAACCCTGATGCACACTTTTCCTGACTTTAAACCATGCAGTATCCCCTGATTCTGTTTGAACAACTGCTTCTTGGTCTGTGTACAAGTTTCGTATAAGCACAATTAAGTGTTCTGGGATTTCGATTCATTGCAGTGTGATCCACAATTTGTTAGGATTCACACAGTTGAATGCCTTTACGTAGTTAATAAAGCACAGGTAAAGCCTTTCTGGTATTCTCTACTTTTAGCCAAGTTCCATCTGACATGAGCAGTGTTATCCCTCATCGTCCTCTTTGGAAGCCAGCTTTAATTTCTGGCGACTCTTGTCATTGTACTGCTGCACCTACTTTTGAATGGATCATCAGAATTTTACTTGTGGGTGATATTAACAATATTGTTCAATAATTTCCTCTTTCTTTCGGATCACCTTTCTTTGGAATGGGTGTAAACATGGATCTTTTCCAGTCGGTTGGCCAGGTAGTTGTCTGCTGTATTTCTTGGTATAGATGAGTGAGTGCTTCTAGTACTGCATCCATTTGTTGAAACACGTCGGTTGGTACTCTGTCGATTGCTGGAGCCTTGGTTTTTGCTAGTGCTGTAGTGCAGCTGGTTCTTCCTCCTTCAGTACCAATTCTCAATCATATGCTACCTCTTAAAATAACTGTGTGTCAGCCATTTATTGTAGTGTAGTGACTCTGTGTTACTTTTGTTTGCTTTTGATGCTTCCTGCATTGTTTAATATTTCCTCTATAGAATCCTACAGCATTTCTCCTCGAGGCTTGAACTTTCTCTTCAATTATTTCAGCTTGAGAAATGCTGAATGTGTTTCTTTTGATTTTCTAACTCCAGGTCTTTGCACATATGTTGTAATACTTTCTCTTCTCGAGTTGCCCTCTGAAATCTTATGCTCAGCTCTTTTTCGTTTGTCATTTCTTCTTTAGCTTCTCTACATTTAAGAGCAAGTTTCAGAATCTCTTCTGACATCTGTGTTGGTCTTTTCTTTCTTTGCTGTCGTTTAAATGACCTTTTGCTTTGTTCATGTCTATGTCATTCTATAACTTGTCCAGTCTTTCGTCATTAGTGTTCAGTGTGTCAGCTCTGTTCTTGAGATGGTCTCTAAATTCAAATGGGATATCCACAAGGTCGTGCTTCAGCTGGCATGGACTTGTTTTAATTTTCTTCAGCTTCAACTTGAATTTGCCTGTGAGCAGTTGATTGTTCAACAGTTGGCTCCTGGCCTTGTCCTGAGTGATGCTGTTGAGCTTTCCCTGATCTCTTCTCATGCCCATCTGAACAGGTGTTGTAGAAATGTTTCACTGTTGCCAGCACTCTGACTTGGAGGGGCAGCCTAGACAGTAGATGGTGCTGACGCGGGGCTTGGTCCAGGTGGAGAAAGAGTGCTCTGTTCAGCTGGGGAGATAAAATGAGCTTGTTCAGGCCCTGCTGACAGTATGCCAGCGTCTACTGGTTGGTGCTGGCCCGACTGGCCATGTATATGCTTGCATTATGGGGATGCTAGGGAAGGATTCAGGAGGGACCTGGATTTTAAATTTGTTCTTGAAGGAAGAGGGAGAAAATTCATTGAGGGTGTGTGTGCACGTGCATATGCAAGCAAGGAGGAAACAAAGCCAAGAAAGGGAGAAGACACATTTGTTGAGCACTGATACTGTGTTAAGCTGTATGCTGTTCAGTCTTCCAACAGTAATCCTATTCCAAAAGGTGGTATCTTCCCTGTTTTACACATGAGGATTGGGGGGCTCAGAGATGTTATATAACTTGCCTAAGGTCACACAGCTAGTAAACAGTTTAACTGGGTTCATATCCATGAACATCTGCTCTTTTCACTGTATCATGGTACAAAGGCTGGTTCACCTCTCAGAGGGTCTTCAGGAGACCAGTTTCTCAAAGGAATGTTGGAAAATCATTTCTTCTTGGCAAGGAAACTTGTATGTCACCACCGTTATTTTTGCTTACCCAGTTCTCTGTCTCCATATTCCCCCTCCCTGGGGATTCAGTACCATGGCCAGATCCCAGGGCTCCCTCCTTCCCACCTGGGCTCAGTGGTCTGTTAACAGCTCCCCAGAGAAAGGCTCCCAGCCTCTTTGCCCCATTCATCTCCCCTCTAACATCTTCTTTGCTGCTGGGGCCTAACCTTTGCCCCTGAGCAAATGCTGCTGGAGTATGTTTGAATAGCTGAGCACATGTGGTGGACA
This sequence comes from Heterohyrax brucei, assembly GCA_028571685.1. Lineage (NCBI taxonomy): Eukaryota > Metazoa > Chordata > Mammalia > Hyracoidea > Procaviidae > Heterohyrax > Heterohyrax brucei. The sequence continues at coordinate 41,884,808 of CM053148.1, read as the reverse complement.
GGTAGCTGCTCTCTGCCCGCTACCCTGGTGGGATCCACATGTTTAAGCAGGGGAAGGGTTGTGAGGAAGGCCTTCTTCCCAGCTCCCCACCCACCCACCCCCCCTACTTGTAGACCAAAGCCAGAGGCAAGGAAACCTGTGATTTGTGAATTTGATTGCCCTAAATGGGAGAGCCAGTTAGGGCTATGGGTTTCCCACAGGAACTGAGCTGGGGTGATGTTCTTCCTCATCTCTAGGACAAAGTTCCTGGACTCTGTTGTCCAAGGTTGCTGTGTCTATCCATTTACTAAGTCATTTCTGTTTCTGTTGAAGGGAGCTTTGAGCAGTGGGTTTGTCATGTGCTTTCACTTAAGATTTTGGGAGAAGCACTGCCAAGAAGGGACTGAGTTCTGGATGCTGGTGGGTTTGTTCTTCAAGGTAATGGACCTTATTCATCCTTGGAAGGCTTTCATCTGGATGGTGTAAAACAAAGTTCCCAGACTGGAAATCAGCATGAAATCTGACTCACACACATGTGCGTGTTGTAGCTGTGTGGGTAAGGGTGTGGACTTTGAAATCAGACCCGGTGTGTTTAGGCCCTGTTTTAACATTACCAGCTTTGTGACCTTGAACTAGATACTTAACCTCTAAGCCCTGGACTCTTCATCTGTGAAATGACGGCAAATAATAATAATACAGACCATAAAAGGTTGTTAGGAAGATTCAACAGACTAATGTCTTTTAAGCATGTAGTAATTGGCTCCTAAAAAACACTCATTAAATGTTCCCCATTACTTACATTTCTCAGAAAATTATTTCTGTATCCCAGTTTTCTTTAGTTTACTCGCATGATTATTGTTAATGATTCTAGACCATTCCCAGAGCAGGGAAAATGATTAGCAAGTTAATTAATTGTTTGCACTTGTGTTCATAGCTCAAGGTTTTAAATTACGTTGAGGTCAGTCACAGCAGTGCTGGCATAAGGAAGAATCAGCTGAGTATGGCACCCAGTTCCCTGCTAGATTTGTGAAATGCAATCCAATTTACCTCCATGCTTTTACTTAACAATGCTTTGTTTTTTGTGATCAGGGTGCAGACTTCTCATTTTGCTTTCTGTAAAAGACCTTAAGCAGAAGTACAGCTGATGAGTCCTGAGGTTGTGGCAGAAGACTCTGAGTGGTACAAATGTTTCAGTGCTGGGCTACTAACTGAAAGGTGATGGTTCAGATCCACCCAGAGGTGCCTCAGAAGTAAGGCCTGGCAATCTGCCAGTGAAAGGTGACAGCCGTAAAATTCCCACGGAGCACAGTTCTGCTCTGACACACATGGGGTCACCATGAGTTGCGGTTAACTAGCTAACAACAACCACATTATGGTAATCCCTGGGAGTACCAGCCTTCTACTGAATTCCTTAACTCACTTCTACCTCTGGTTATCCCTGGGAGTGCTAGCTTTCTGCTGAATTCTTAACTCGCTTCTACCTCTGGTTTCCCTAAGTCTCAGTGGACAGATGCCCTCCCATTCTGTTTATGTTTTAGATTGTCAAATAGCCTGGGAAGAAGGTGAAGACACAGCTCTTTGAGAATCTGTGTGGGGCCAAGTGGGGTAGGGCTTTGGCTCTGAGTTCTAGATATTCCATGTGAGATAAAAGTTCTCCTCTTCTTTTCATTGAGTCTCATGGATTCTGCTGGGTCTGAGCGGGAGTGAGGCTGTAGGTGTGGGAATGAACACTATTTTTCCCAAACATCTTGCAGAGTGGGGCGATAGAGGCCAACAGACAATGCATGGTATGAATTACAGACAACAGTGGTGTAATGACATTGTTTGGTGAATAAATTAAAGCCCTGAGTCATGAGGCCAACAACAGAAAAGAAGCAGAAATGTAATTAAAAGGAGAAAAGAGACTGACACTGGAAGTGAGATAGAGGTGGAGGTGGGGTGGGTGCAGGGGATGGCCTGCCCCTTCTCATGGCTGGAGGTCAGGGGACAGAACATGGCCATTACTGGGGAGCCAAAGAAATTGAAAAAGGGAACCAGCACTTCTGCAAGCAAGAAGAGAGTGACGATGTGGGGCATTTGAGTTGGAGCAAAGCCACATAGGCTGTTGGAACTAGGGATAACTGTTAGATCTTGGAAGTTCTTAGGTGGTGCAAACAGTTAGGTACTCAGCTGTTAACCAGAAGATTGGAGGTTCCTCAGTAGAAGGACCTGGAAATCTACTTCTGAAAAATCAGCCACTGAAAACCCTGTGGAGCACAGTCTTAACACTGACACACATAGGGTTGGAATTGACTTGATGCCAGCTGGTGCTGGTACTGGTTAGATCCTGAACTCTACAGTCTTTGAGAATAAGCTGAGTAGGAGAATGCTGTGTAAACACAGGTGAGACCGTGGGGAATGAGGTGGGGGAGCAGGGATGGGACTGGGTCTCCATAGAGTCTCAGGGTCCTAGGGATTGTTCTCCATAGTTTTTTTGTGTCTGCAGCTCTGAGTTTTCTTGCAGATACCCTTGGATCAGCCTTTTTAGGGATCAGAAGTAGTTCAAGGCATTTTAGAGCAAGGGGATCTGTCTTGGGCCAGTTGACATGCATACATATGGGGTTGCAGTCAAGATGTCTCTCTGCATCCCAGCATCCTATGGTGTGGGCAAGGGTTCCAGGTGATGGGTAAGTTCAGATTCTGGGCCATGAGCAAGCCTTTTTAGGGCCGTAAAGAAGCATTTTCAGACAGACCTCTTTCCCCAGTTTCCCTGGCAAGATTAATGAAGAACTGATTTTTATGGAGGACTCTGTCTTACTTACCCCATGCACCCAGTGCTCAATGTGAAATCAGTGCCAAATTAGTATTTGTTGAGTGATTAATTTGACAGTGCCTTTCCGTAAATACAGAGAACACTTCAGTGGTATTTGAGCTTGTTTTGTTTTTTCAGTTTGCTTACCCCTTGTGTTCACTGCTGTAAACTAATATCTAGAAGAGTGCATAGCATGTAGTAGTATCCCAATAAATGGGAAATCATATAATTTACTGTCCAGTCAGGGATGCTTTAGATAGTACTAGAAAGAGAAAGGATTCTAGGATGATAGGTGTGAACTGAGATTGTTCTGAGGAAACCAGGATGTGTGACCACCTATCTTTGGTAGTAACTGAAGCTGTCTAAAGAAGAGTGAAGATTCTGAGTTTTTTGTCTGCTTTTTGGCACATTACATCTACCAATCCCTGACTCATTTAACAGATATTTACTGAGCACCTACTATGTACCAGATATTTTGCCAAGCACCAGGGGTACAAAGAGACAGAAACAAGCCCTGCTTTTTATCTCAGGGTGCCTACTGACTAATAGGAAGGAAGAGTATTGACAGGTAAATTTTTTGGCAGTGGGTTCTATAAGAAATGGACAAATTGCAGTAGGGGCATATGGCTGGGGAAACCAGTGGTTTGTGGAGAGCAGGGAAATTTCAGGGGAGTTGGTAGGCCAGTTGTAGAATTCTCACCTTCCATGCAGGAGACTTGGGTTCGATTCCAGGCCATAGTACTGTGTGCACAGTCACCAACCTGTCTGTTGTGTGTTGTTAGGGTCCTGAACGCGTTTCAGCAGAGCTTTCAGACAAAGACAGACTAGGAAGAAAGGACTGATGACCTGCTTCTGAAACTCAGCCAGTGAACGGTTCACCGTGCGTGAGGTTGCCGCGAGTCAGGGGCCAGCTGGACAGAAGCTAGTAGCACCAAGGAAGGGTGATGAGGAATTTTCCAGGAATTCCGGGGGTAGCAATAGAGCCAAGGAAGGCTGTCCAGTGCTGAGATGTCATTCCCGATGAACTCAATAGCACCATGTTGCTGGATGCTGGAAATAGAATTGTGACCAAGACAAATGGGGCTGTTGACCTCACAGATCATGTGAACTGTTTGCAGTCAGATATAATAATAACTCTGTCAGGGCTTTAATGGGCGAATTAGAATTAGGGGGTGAGATTGCAGCCTTCAGGGTCACTCAGCCCTGAATGTGGGTGATATCCTTTTGGGGTGCTGACCCTAGCAGGCCTTGGGAGGGAAGAGAGGCTTGGACCGGGAGGGAGAGGCTTGGCATAGTCCTTTGGCATTGCTGCATGCGCTCAGTGGTGTGGAGGTTCCTCTCACCCCATCTGCCTTTGTCTGTTGTTGCTTAAGAGTCTGGGATAGGGAGGAAGAGCAGAGAGGGAGCCAGAGGGTTCCTAGGAATGGGAGCTAGGAAAATGGAGAAGGGGGAGGGAGCTGGGGTATTGCTTAGATAGGGCCCATCTGCCTTCCCATCCAGAAACTCTGAGAGTAATATAAAATGTTCCTCATTATTTTCCTTGGATGAGTTTGCTATCCTGATGGTATTAATTATTCTTAAAGGTCAACAGCACTCTTTTGAATCCCCTTCTGTTCTATCTTGTAATCAGTTAATTAATTGGAAGCCATTGAGCAGCGTCTGCCGAGTGCCTTGTCTGGTGTGAGTTGTTTGGTTGCTCCCGTGGTGATGGTTTTCTCTACACACCTGCTTGCTTTCAAGGGCTGGGAAACTTGAGCGTGGGTCTTGCCTTTCATCCTGTCCCCTCCCTGGGCGAATCTTTACATCCTTCATGGTCATCTTAGGAGGTGTTGTCTTCTTATGCTTTCTTCCATGTGAGGCTGGGAAATAATCAAGGAACCTCAGGATGTTGCAGAGGGTTAAGCGCTCCACTACTAACCAAAAGGGTGGTGGTTTGAACCCACCCAGAGGTGCCTTGAGGAAAGACCTGGCGACCTGCTTTTGGAAGATCATGGCCTTGACAACCATATGGAGCACATTTCTGCTCAGACACATACATGATTGTCATGAGTTACAATAGACTTGGTGGCAACTGATTTTTTGGTTTTATTAATAAGTCCATGGGTGGTGCAAATGGTTAATATGTTTGGCTGCTAACTGAATGGTTGGTGGTTCGAGTCTACCCAGAGAGCTTCAGAAGAAAATTCCAAGAAATCAGCCATTGAAATCCCTGTGGAGCATGGTTCTACTCTGACACAACACGGGGTCATCATGAATTGGTATCAGCTTGATAGCAACTGGTTCTTTAGTGATCATGGGAGCTTCTGCCTCCATTGAGTGCCTACCCTATGACGACACGCATTGGGTATCCCATATGTATTTATTTAGCTTTGACTTCCTGTTTTTATTCCTCGTTGTCAGAAGAGAGAAGCATTTAGTGTGGCAAAGCGAGCTGTCCCAAGAATATACAGGTAGAAAGTGGCTGAGCAAGGGTGCAGCCTTCCTGCAAATGTTATATTCTTGTTTGATCTGTGGGCAGCGCTTAGGAGTAGCAGGGAGAGGAGTCTTGGGCTATGATAGCAGAGCCTTATTTAGAAGTCTTAGTCCTAGATGCTGCTGGTTCATTAGAGGAACAGCATTTGATACGAATCTGGAGCCTCATTTTCTCCAGTCTTTATTGCACTTTCATTTTCTTTTGTCTCTAAAGCCTGATGCAAACAGAGGGAATTCCTCAGCAGCTCATGCAGAGCAGAAGGCTGAGGCAGTGCTTGTAGATAAGCAGAAATCTACCCCCAACTTCCGAATACAGCCAGGCCCCAGCATGGTGCCATCACATGGAAACGCCCACTTCTGCTAGACTTGTGAGCAACTCAGTGTATTTGCTTAGGCTCAGCCCTCCTGCCCACTTCCTTGGGCCCTGTGATACACCCACCCTGGGCTTGGTGTCATGGACATAACCTGGGACCTGGTGTGTGGCTGAAGTGGGTAGGTCATCTGGATTGACCCCTCTCCATGCCTTTGCCTGTGGGCTGCTGAGTGCCATCGGCTCTTCATCCTCTGAGGCTTCCGTGCATGGTCCCAGTCAGTCCAGGGACACAGTGGAAAGTTTGACTTCCATTCTCCCTGCAGAGATGGTAACTTCTAATTCTTCCAGACCTGGGGTGTAGGAGTAATTTTCCAAATTCTACTTAAGAACAGCAGGATCCTGTCCTAGTGATGGTTACAGAAGGATTAACAGTGGGTGCTGTAGGGAACATAGGAGACAGGACCTCAGCAGTGCAACTCCTGCTAGTGCTAGTGGGTACAAAGAGCAGAAACTGCAGGCAGACTCCTAGAGGTCAGCTCCTGGCTCCTGAATGCAGCCACTGATGTCTTAGGGCAGGTGACCACCGCTCAGTAAAGCAGGGTTGGTGATGATGATGGTGGTGGTCGTGATGATGATGATGGTGATGCTCTTCACTGGGTTGTTACAGTGTGTAAGTAAACTCCTGCATATAAATCCCTTAAATAGGGCTAGCATGGAATAATCACTGTGTGGAGTGCTGGTATTGTTAGTTACCATCAAGTCACTTCCTGCTCATGGTAACTCTATGTGTAACAGAGCGAACATTGCCTAGTCCTGTGCCATTGTGGGAAACTTTGGTGGTGTGGTGGCTAAGTGCTACAGCTGCTAACCAGAAGCTCGGGAATCCAGCAGGTGCTCTTTGGAAGCTATAGGGCTATTCTGCTCTGTCCTTTAGGGTCATTATGAATCAGAATTGACTTGACAGCAATAGGTTTGGTTTTTTTTTGGTGCTGTCTTTGTGGTTGGGATAGTAGAGTCCATAGTTATGGCTCTGGTGTAGTACTTTCTCACCTAGGGGACTCTTCTAGCACTATCTGGGACAGTGTGTGTTTGTTCTTTTCTTTTGATCCATAAGGTTTTCATTGGCTAATTTTTGCAAGTAGATGGCCAGGCCTTTCTTCCTTGTCACTGTTGGTTTGGAAGTGCCACTGAAACTTTTCCATGGTAGACGACTCTGCTGGTATTTGAATTACTGGTGAAGAGCAGTGGCACGACTTTCAGTCCTATAGAACCCTACAAGGCACCGCAGTAGGATGGACTGACAGGTGGTGCACTGTGTGCTTTTGTTACTGTTCTCACCATCACTTCCAATATCCTGTGACCATAGCAGTAGGTCTTGAGTACCTACTACCTGCCAGGCGTTGTGTCGGGCACTTCACATTCATTCATTCATCTTAATGCTTATTATTACTTTTGTGGTCCAGATGAAGATACCGAGATCCAGAGAGGTTAAGTAACTTTCTTAAGGTCACAGGAGAATCAGAGCTGAGAGTCTAGTCAAAGTCCATCTGGCTGGAAAGTCCCCCTACATGTGCTGGGCCCCACCTCAGAGTATCTGATACAGCAGGTCTGGGGTGGGTTCAGCCCTGATGGCATAGCAGTTAAGAGTTCAGCTGCTTGTCAGAAGGTCAGCAGTTTGAATCCTCCAGGTACTCCTTGGAAACCCCGTGGGGCAGTTCTGCTCTGTCCTGTGTGGTTGTTATGAGTCAAAATCAATTCAGTGGCAGCAGTTTTAGTTAGGGTGGTGTCCTGTGATTTTGCATTCCACATTGCTCCAGGGAACACACTGGGAGAGACACTGCCCTGCACGAGTTGGCCTCCTGGAGTAGTACTGTAAGGGCATAATGGGATTTCCTGTCAGAGTTTGCCTGGACTTCCCCCCCCGTGGTGTCAGTTGCTCATTGACTGTACCCTAAGTGTTAATTCATCATCTCAACTTTGTGTGACCTTCCTGACTGAGTTTCCTGGCCAACCACAGGGTATGAGAAGACCCTAAATGCCAGTGGCATTCACGTGCTCTGAGTTCTGTAGAAGCAGGGTAGGCAGAAACTAGGTAACCAGTCCATTCCCGTTGACTCGACATCAACCCATGGTAACCCTATGTTTGTCAGGGTGGAACTTTGCTTCATAGGATTTTGGGCTTTTGGTGATGTCATAGGGAAACCCTGGTGGTGTAGTGATTCAGTGCTATCTCCGCTAACCAAAAGGCCGGCAGTTTGAATCTGCCAGGAGCTCCTTGGAAACTGTGTGGGGCAGTTCTTCTCTGTCCTATAGAGTCACCATGAGTCAGAATCGACTTGATGGCAGTGGGTTTGGTTTTTGGTTTTTCTGATGTTGTAGAAGTAGCTCACCAGGCCTTTTCCCCAGGTGCCTCTGGGTGGGTTGGAATTGTCAACCTTTCTGTTAGCTGTTAAGTGCTTAACCGGCTAAGCCCATTGCCATTGAGTAGATTTTGGCTCTTAGCAACCCCCAAGGAAGGGGTAGGACTGCTCCACGGGGTTTCCAAGGTTGTCAGTTGTCATGGAAGCAGTCTGGCACCTCTTCCACCCAAGGAGAGGTTGATAGGTTCCAACTGCTGATCTTAGCAGCTAAGTGCTTCACCAGGGGGTCCTAAAACCCAACCAAAGCCATTGCTGTCGAGTCACTTCTGACTCACTGCAACCCTGTAGGACAGAGTAGACATGCCCCATAGGGTTTCCAAGGAGCAGCTGGTGGGTTCAGACTGCTGACATGTTGGTTAGCAGCAGATGGTTTTAACCACTGTGCCTCCAGGCCTCAACCCACTGCCATAAAGTCCGTTTGGACTCACGATGATCATCTAGGACAGGGCAGACCTGCCTTAGGGTTTCTAAGGAGCAGCTGATAGATTCAAATTGCTAGCGTTTTGATTAGCAGCCAAGCTCTTAATCACTGTGCCACCAGGGCTCCAGAGCCAAGATAAGGCCACTGCTGTCAAGTTGATTCCAACTATAGTGACCCTGTAGGTCAGAGCAGAACAGGTCCATAGAGTTTCCAAGGAACACCTGGCGGATTTGAACTGCTGACCTTTTGATTAGCAGGCAGGGCGCTTAGTCACTGTGCCTCATGGGTTCCCGTTAATCCGCAGGACCTGGCCTGGGAATGGGAGGGTGGTCAGGCAGGCTTCAGAGGCACCGGCAGCCCTCAGGCAGCTGTCAGCGAAGCCACCCTTGTGTTCTGCCCTGGTTGATTCAGGGCACAGCCTCAGTTAGCCCTCTGACCCGGGTCACTGACTGTTCTCAGCTCTTCAGGTGGTACCCCAGGCTGGGGGCCAACGTGTTTGCACTTGGTCTGTTCTCTGGCTTCACAGAACCCCTACTCTTCTAGCAATGAGGAGAGTGGACACCCTGCAAGAGGCCTGAGCATGGTCACTTATCTGGGAGTGGGACTGTGCTGCCGTCTGCTGTGTGCTTTCCCACTCCTTCCTCTCCTGCCTGTCACCAACCTCTAGGGCACTGCTGAGGCAGCCCCTCTTCCCCTAGCCCTTCAGCACCAGTCTGTCCCCAGTTCCTTTCTGTCCCTGCCAAGCACCATCTGGGCTATTGACCATCTCTGAGGCAGCTTCGCCCCTCCCAGCCCTGGCTCCATCCTTTGGTCTGTTCATCATTGTAGGTGGCCCTGTCTTGTGTCTGTCTCTCTGTCTTTTTGCTGCCTGTCCTAGCCCTCTCCCCTAAGGCAGCCTGAACCTCTCTTGCTGACCCTCTCACCTTACCTGGTCTTTGGTCTTTCTTCTTGCCACAAGCATGGATTTCCAAAAGATCTTCTTCCTAGAGGAAACACCCAAGTGTCTCCCTAAAACGGGCTCCCAGTGGTAAACCCAGGCCCTGCACTCAGAGAAATCCCCCTGAGCACAGGGCGCTCTTGTGGGTGGAACAAACTGAGGATCTACCCTGCAAGTTAGTGAGGCCTTGTAGCCAGCTGGGTCCTCACTTGCTCATTTCAGGCAATTTCCAGGACTGTGACAGTCTTTCCCCAGACAGCCTAATGGCCCCTCCTAATGGGAGATCTCCTGCCAAGCTTCAGAACTGGATGGTTGACCCCTCCTTTCCAGTTGTTAATGATGACATTTGTTCCCAGCAGCACTTGCTTCTGACAAGGTGTTTCCTTACATCTAGATGCATGGCTATTTGCTTTTCTTATGTATGCATGATCTCCGGCTTGTCAGGACAGCAGGATTTAACTGGAGCTAAAGTAAACTGATCAGGTAAGCCTGAGTTTACTAGCTCTGTGGCCCTCCAAGTGTGAGTCACATCATCGTGACATGGGAACAGCCTTTTGTTGTTAGCTGCTGTTGAGTCACTTTCTTACGCATGGTGACCCAGTGCACAATGGAAGTTCCTGTGCCATCTCCATGATAGGATGCAGAAGGGGCTGTTGTGATCCATAGGGTTTTCCCTGGCTGATTTTGGGAAGTAGACGGCGAGGCCTTTCTTCCTAGTCCCTCTTAGTCTGGAAGCTCCCCTGAAACCTGGTCAGCATCAGAGCAACACTCAAGCCTCACTGACAGCTCAGTGGCTGTGTGGGACGTGCATTGGTGGGGAATCGAATCTGAGTATCCTGTAGGGAGGGTGAGAATTCTCCCATTAAGCCTCCAGTCCCATTCCCCCCAATCTGTATGTAGAGTTAAAACCCATTATCTTCTAGTTGATTGCGACTTATAGTGACCCTGTAGGACAAGGTACAATACATAGAGTTAGAAATGCAAATTCTTACCCAGACTTACTGATTCAGAAACTCTGGGAGGCGGAGCCAGGCAGTCTGTGTTTTTACCAACCCTCTGAACTTTCAGATATGCAGGCTTCAGAGTTTCAAAACAGTTCCTCTGTGTGCTTTCTGCACATTCAGGCGTTGCCTGTCTTTCCTCCAGTGACACATTTCAAGGGAGAGATTGGATACAATATTGGCTTAAGTTTCTTTCTAAAAGTGCTCCTGACTTGGTTGTTCATAAGAGAACCTTAGATTTTGCTCTCATCCAGAGAGTAGATCTCTGAAGTGATGGGGTTTGAGCTCACCCAGGAGTGCCTCAGGATCTGCTTCCAAAAGCTCAGCCACACTGGAGGTGCCAGGAATCAGAATTAATTTGACGGCGGTGGGTTTGCCTGGCTCAGCTGAAAGGTAGTGGCCGAAGATACGCTTCTTCCAGGTTTGCACAGCGGCCTGGCTCCTGGCCCTCTGTCGGCTTCTTGTCCTGGATTTTCCTAGCCTCGACGGTACCCTTGAGCAGTTCTTACACCCACTCAGGTGTGTGGCCCACAGCTGTGCTCACCTTGGTTCCCTCATTTCTCAGTACACCTATTTTGCTTTTTTGTCAGTGACTAGTTAGTGTCTTGACTTCTCCACAGATGTGTGCTGTGTTTTAGTTTTTCTCGTGTTGTGATGGCTCTTGAGTCAAACCTGAGTGTGATGCCTTGGCCGTCTCCCCATGTCAGCAGTTCTGTGCCAGCACCTCTCTGGGTCGGAGGACTGCGGCACCAGGCCAGCCTGCTTCACCCCTGGGTGGGGCGTGTGGGGAATGTCCCATGTCTGCAACACAGCATTCACCAGGCTCCGGGGGGAGCACATGTGTTTTCAGGGCAATTAACTTTTGGTTAATTTGTCTGAAAAGAAATTCCCATGGAGTGTCTCCCCCAGAATAGCCTCAATAATACTGAAGGTCTGGTGAGAAGCAGACAGCATGGAGAAACAAGGCCAATTTTAAGAGGTCTTTCTTGGGCCTTGAAGTGTGGTAAACACCGACATCAGACCAGACTGCTGACCTCAAGGCCTGCGTTCTTCCTGGCTGAGCGACCTTCAGGCCCTGCCTGAGTGAGTGAAGGGAGAGCTGGGCAATGACACCAGCAGATCCCTAGGGAAACAGGAGCTACTGGCTCCTGGGGGATTTTGGTGAATTGGGATTTTACTAAATTACGTCATGTTTGACTATAGGAGGTTGTTGCTGGAGCCTCTGACATACTCCTGCTGCACAGACTCACTCCGTATCTGGTGTTTGTCTTAGTGGGCTTGGGCCTGTGGTGGCTTCGGAGGTGACTGGGTCTGGACAGGTAAAGGAAGAGAAGTTGTGCAGGAACAGTGCTAGACTGTTTACTGAGTGAGTGCTCTGAAAGGCAGGTGTTGTACCAAGTGCTGTCCCTCCTCAACCGCAGGTAATTCCTGTCACCACCCAGGGGCAGGACTTGTCATCATCCCACTTTACAGATGAGCAAACTGAGGCACAGAAAGGTAGAATAATTTGCTCACAGTAACAGGCAGGAAAGTAGCAGAAGTATGTCCTTGAGACTCATGTGGCATGAGAGACCATGATCTTACCCACCTATAGGTCATCCGTACAGCCCAGGGATGCCTTTCTCAGTTGTCCTGGTTTGGGTCTCAGGGAACTTGGGTCATTGTCCAGTTTCCACCACTGTCCAGCTGGGTCCTCTTGGGAAAATCACTTGCCTTTTCTGATGTTCATTTTGCTCCCTTGTAGTCAGAATCTGGCACTCTGGGTTTGGATCCTGGCTCCAGTACTGACTTGTGTGGTTACATGGGGATGTTCTCTCCTCTCTGTGTGTATGCCAAGGCAGGTAGACGGGTGATCATCACTGCCCCTTCCAGCTGTTATGTTCTGGGTCTGCCCCTCAGCCCTGAGATATGGTTTGTGCTGACCCTGGGGTATAGCACTTTCTTGAGGGGACAAGAAGGACTGCCAGCTCCCTAGTTCTGGGCTCAGGGACTCCTCTGCTTGTCCTGCCCTGCTCCCCCATTCCCATTCCAGCCAGCAGGCCTGAGGTGCAGGACTGGCACTGCCCGGGCAGCACAGGACTGAAGGCTGGCCTGGAGCAGAATCCATAGCTGGGCTCAAAATTGTCCTTCAGACTGCTGAAGGGAAGGACCTGGATGTGTTTGAAGATAGTCAACTTCCTATTGAAGTAAAACTAAATAGGAAGCCTTCCATGGGCAGGGAGGGGTCAAGGAGGTAGCGATTCTCAGACCTGAGACTAATTTTCAGGTGGTTTCGTGGAGGCAGCAGACTGAGACAGCTGGTCATGGAGCGTATATGCATGTAGTATGTGGTATGGTGTGTGTTCTTTGTATAGGTGTGTAGTGTGGTGTGTGTGTATGAGTGTGCATGTAGATGTGTATTTATGTATGTGGTATAGTGTTTAGAGTATATGTATGTGTAAATGGATGTATGAGTGTGTGAATATGTGTATTTGTATGTGTGTATGGAGCATATGTGTTGGGTCTGTGGTGTGATGCAGGGTATGTGTGAATGTACATGTGTGTCCATATGGATGGTATGGTGTGTAGTGAATATGTATGTATATGGAGTATTTGTGGTAAGATTGTGTGTGTGTGTGTGTGTGTGTATGTGATGCTTTCATCATAATTATACCTTGTGGGAATGTTTTGCTTGATTAGGCAGTGCCTGGACATTGATGACAGTGGACAGGTATGGCTTCTTATGGACAGCAAGGGTCCCGGGACAGGGAGGTGAGGCAGGGTGGTGGGAGGGAGTCAGTAACAGTGCTTCTCTGGACATTGGATTGTCTTTGTTCCTTGGACTTTTTGTCACCACTGAGGTCCCTGTGCAGCCTTCTTTTTTCTTGTGCCAAAGTCGCTGAGTATGAAGAAAACACTTCCTTACGGAAGAGAAGGGGCTCAGATATCCTTCACGTAATTGAATTTGACGGGACTTCAGCTGAACTTGGCACACATTGACTGAGCAGCTGTTGTGTTCCAGGTGTTATAAAGGGTAGATAGCAAATGGGAGGAAGTGGTTCTTGTCCTCGAGGGAAGCAGCCTGATGGGGGATATTCACACAGCAAGGTGACAGGCAGAGCAGGCAGTCTGTGATGGGGGCTGCTGCAGGGCCAGGCAAAACCCAGTGAAAGGAAGGAGTGGGAGAACTTTTAGAGTGAGGGATGCCAGACTTCGACAGACCCTTTAAACTGCCTGCTGGCTGGGAACAGGGCATGGAAAGTGAAGAAAACATGAGAGCAGTGCTGTGGAGATGAAGTTTCAGGAAATTCTACAGTGGCAGCTGGTATGATGATACTTCTGTTTATAATGGGTGTTTAATGTAGTTGTGAGAAAGAGATTGTCTTCATCACCTAGTGCTGCTGTAACAAATACCACAAGTGGATGGCTTTGAAAAGAGAAATTTATTTTCTTACAGGAAAGCAAGCTTAAAGTCCAGATTCAGGGCATCAGCTCCAGGGGAAGTCTCTCTGTTGGCCCTGGAGGAAGGTCCTTGTCAGTCTTCTCCTGACACGGGAGCGTCTGAGGTACAGGGACCCTGGGTCCTTTCCAGAGGATATGTTCTGCTCCCAGCACTACTTGATTGGTGGTGTGAGGTCCCCAATTCTCTGCTTACTTCCCTTTATAGCCCCAAAGATTGCCTCAAGGCGTAGTAGTCTTCCATTTTGAATCCTGCCCCACCGATACAACTGCTGCTGTCCTCTCTCATTAACGTCACAGAGGCAGAGTTTACAGTATATAGGAACATCACACAATGCTGGAAAGCATGGCCTAGCTGAATTGTTACACACATTTTTGGGGTGACACAGTTCAATCCATGGCGAGGGGTGAAAGATATGAGAGGGAGATTAGAGATGATGTTGGAACAGGGGTTCGAAGTCGTCCTGTGGAAGGACGTGAACTTTGAGATGGAATCTGGAGTTGATTAGGTGGATCCAGTCCTCTCTGCCCAAACCCAGTCTCCATGTGTCTGGCTGCAGTCTTTCTACATGCTCTCAGCAACACAGCAAATCCTAGCCTATTTTTCCTTCTTGGTCCCGGCTTCTCCAGCCAGAGAGGGTACTGGCAGCCATGGGCTGGTGTGCGGTGTCCTTGGGGACAACTGGAGTGATTTTTGTTCTATAGAATAAGCTACGTGACTGCTGGATTCTGATAGATTGACATCTGGGAGAAGGAAAATTGCATGGCTTTGGAGAACTTGTAATTACACTTTTCCACATATTGACTGCTCCTCTCCGCTGAGGACCTCAGTTGGTGCTGGGCTTTTACAGATCCAGCGTGGTGGCCTCCAGGCACCCATGGCTACTGCTCACTTGACCGGATGGCCAGTCCGCATTGAGATGTGCTGTGAGCGTGAGATGGGCATTGATTTTAGAGACAGTACAGAAACAGTGAATGCGAAATATCTTGTTAATTTTTTTTCTATTGATTAGATATTGAATTGATATTTGGATTTGAACTGCCGACCTTTTGGTTGACAGCCTATCTCTTAATCACTGTGTCTCCAGAGCTCCAACTGGATGTACTGGGTTAGGTAAAATATAATGAATTTCACTCGCTCTTTTTACTTTTTTAAGTGTGACTGTTAGAAATTTATAAATGGTACCTGTGGCTGTCATTATAGTTTGTTGGACAGTGCTGGTCCAGATTGGTAAGCTTGTCCAGTAAAGAGCTATATAGAAAATGTTTTAGGCTTTGTGGACAATGTAGTGTCTGTTCTAGCTACTCAAGTCTGCCTTTGTAAAATAACAGTGACCTGTGTTACCCGTTGCTGCTGTAACAAATGATCCTACAGACTTTATGGGTTAAAATAACACAAATTCTTACCCTACAGTTTTGTAGGTCAGAGATCCAGCATGGGTCTCACCGGGCTAAAATCAAGGTGTTGGCAGGACTGTGTTCATTTGGGAGACTCTAGGGAAAAACCTGTTTCTTTGCTTTCTCCAAGGAGCCTTGGTGGTGCAGTGGTGTCTTAGTCATCTAGTGCTGCTTTAAAAGAAATACTACAAGTGGGTGGCTTTAACAAATAAAAGTTTATTTTCACACAGTCCAGTAGGCTGGAAGTCTGAATTGCCGGTGCCTACTCCTGGAGAATGCACTCTCTATCTGTCAGGTCTGGAGGAAGGTCCTTGTGTTGCATCAGTCTTTCTTTGGTCTGAGAGCATCTTGGCGTGGGAACCTCAGGTTGGACGGATGTGCTCTGTTCTTGGTGCTGCTTTCTTGGTGGTATGAGGTCCCCGGCTCTTTGCTTGCTTCCCTTTTATCTTTTGTAGGATAAAAGGTGATGCAAGCCACACCCAGAGATACGTCCTTTACAGTGGAGCAGGGAGGTGTTACAGTCCCACCCTAATCCTCTTTAACATAATCCAGTCTGGTAACCACAGGCAGAGATTAGGATTTACAGAATAGGATAATCACAAAAGGGAGGACAGTTACACAATGCTGGGAATCATGGCCCAGCCAAATTGTTACATGTAGTTTTTGGGGAACACAGTTCAACCCATGGTAAATGATTAAGTGCTTGATTGCCAACTGAAAAGTTGGTAGTTTGAACCCACTAGCAACTCTGTGGGAGAAAAGACCTAGCAGTCTGCTCCCATAAGAATTATAGCCTTGGAAACCCTATGGGGGCGGTTCTGCTCTTTCTTATAGGGTTAATGTGAGTTGTAATTGACAACAGACAGCAGCAGAGGCTGTTCGCATTCCTTGGCTTGTGGACCCCTCCCTCTGTCTTCAAAGGCAGCAGTGTTGGCATCTCTCAGTGCTTTTCTTCCGTAGTTACGTCTCCCTCTGGCTCTCTCTTCTACTTTGAAGGTCTCTTGTGATTACTTTGGGGATTCCTGGATAACCAAGCATAATCTCAAGATCTAGGGTTCTCTATCTTTAATCACATCTGCCAAGGCCCTTTTGTCATGTGAAGTACAAAAATGAAAACAAAAAACAAAAACGTTGCCAGTGAGTCTTTTCCCACTCATGGCAACCCTATAGGATAGAGAACTGTCCCATGTAGTTTCCAAGGAGTTCCTGGTGGATTTCGACAGCTGACTTTTGGTTAGCAGCCATAGCACTTAACTACTATGCCACCAGGGTCTCCTTGTAATGTAGCATAGTCACAAATTCTGGGAATTAGGATGTGGACACCTTTGGAGGACCACTATTCTGTCACACAGCTAGACATGACACATGAATATAAACCAGTGGGCATGGCTATGTTTCACTGAAGCTGTTTACGAAAGCACACTGCTGGCCTGCAGACCGTCGCTTGCTGCCCGTCATCTAGGTTGTCATTTCTCTAAGCATGCTATGTGGACACTGTTTCTCCAGACTTTCCTTAAAGAAGATCTGTGTGAGAGACTTAGTAGGCCTAAAAGTGCCAAGAAGTTATGCAGTGGATGCACTTGTTTAAGTTTGTCTGGAGTCCCTGGGAGGTGTGAATAGTTAATCACTCAGCTGCTAACTGAAAGATTGGTAATTGGAGCCCATCCAGAGGTGTCTTGGAAGAAGGGCCTGGTGATTTAATTTTAGAAAAGTTAGCTAATGGAAAACCTCATGGAGCACAGTTCTGCTTTGACAGACAGGATCACCATGAGTTGGAGTTTACTCAGTAACTCCTGGTAAAACTGGTCATTTTTTGTAATACAATTTTCAAACAGTGTGACTGTTTTCCCCTAGTAATACCTATTAGCGTACTTCAGGGCTCCCAGTGGTGGGAACACACTCTGGGACACGCTGGCTCAGTCCAGTGCAGGGCCGTGTAGAAAAGCTGCTTCTAGTCTCCTGATCTGAGGTCAAGACACCAGGCACGTCACTTGAGATTTGATTAGAGAAAGCATTCTGGCTTCATTAAAGTTCATTAAATGAGCCATCCAGGGTAATTTAGCTGAATAAAAATGGCTCAAATGGCTTTAACCCCCACTCCCTTTTACAGCAATTTAATTGAGGGAAGAGGAGATATATCAATGATGGAGAAAAATATTTCTTCATCTTCAAGAGGAACACTGGGCTGCAGCACCTGCCACTTTGTCCCAGGCACTGGGTTTCATGGGTTGGCTCTTAGGGTCTCCTTGGTGCCCAGCAGAGTCTGCCTTGGTGACAAGATGGCATAGTATTTCCTTCCTTCCAGTCTGGTTCAACCCCAGGATGTGGAGAGAAGCCATGGAACCACTCCGCGTGGTGAACCCCAGGCACCCCAGCTCTAGGGCAGACTCTGCTTAGAAGCTACAGGCTTAAGAGTGATACAGAGTAAGATGTCCCTGGCTCTTGAAGAGGTGGGTAGTGGACTGTCGTTTCCATCCTTCTCTTGTGATTTGTTCCTTTTCATCAAACTCTATGTGGAAATTAGGTCCCTGGGTAACTCAAAGAGAGCCCTGTGGGCAGAGTGATTAAGGGTTAGCTACTAAGCTGAAAGATCACTGGTTTCAGTCCACCAGCCACTCTATGGGAGGAAGTTGTGGTGGTTTGTTTCTGTAAAGATTTAAGCTTTGGTAACCCTATGGTGCTCTGTCCTTGAGGGTTACTGTGAGTTGGAATCAGCTTGCTCCAATGAAGGTAGTTCACATAGTTTCTACTTGGCTGTAACCTAAAGGTTGACAGGGTGAACCCAACAAACACAACTGGATGACAGTGGGCTTCGTTTTTCTCTCTCTCTCTCTCTTTTTATTGTGATTAAGTGAGGTATACAATCCAAACCCATTTTCCATGCCCACCTGTCTGCAGCTCCTTCTCCTGTCCTTGCCCAGTGACAGCACACTCTTCCTTTTTAATTCTGTACTTGTAGTATCCTCTTAACAATCTCCTGTCCCCTCTTCTCTGCCCTCTTCTCTTCCATCTAGAAAGAGACCAGTAGGACAACCTTTTATAAATCCATAGAATCGTAAAGTACACACACCGTGTAGTCACACTGTGTCCCCGTGGCCAGTCCATTTTGTCTGAAAGGCCGACGTCAGTAGAGTTTTCTGGTTGAGGGCAGCAGCAGGCTTAGGGGCCACACTCCCAGGGCATCCTCCAGTCTCACTCTCTCTCCTCCAGACTCTCTCTCTTTCTCTCTCCTTTAATATAGAATTTGTTGTGGCATCAGGGAGTTGCTTCTTGACCTGTCCTCCAAATTCTTCAGGGATTTCTCATGAATTCTGGCTCTGTCTGAGAGGACCAAAGAGATACCTCTTTTATGGGGAACCATGGAAGTGTAAGGGCAGATAGCTGAGGTTCTGGATCTTAAGGAAGGGAGCAGTATGCCTTTCATGATGAAAATGCTACCTTTGTGGATGCAAGGAGTCAGATGTGTTCATCCGGGTGCAGTCTGCAGGTCACAGCCTGGGAGCCTGCTGGGCTGGGAGGGCCAGGCCTTCCTTGTCTTCCTGGATGGATGGACTTGTGCTGATCCCGCCTGGAGTTCCCAATAGTGCCTTTCAGCTGCAGCAGAGCAGACCCTCTAGGAAAAGCCATCGTGCATGGCTTTACTCGTCTTTGGGGTGCAGACTGAGCATACCCCTGGTTCTCTGCAGGAAGGAGCTAAGGGAGATCTGAAGTCATCCTGCCAAGTGGACAGACCACTGTCTGGCTCTTAGGGGCTGGCTCCTGAATGGCAGGCTGGTTACCCAGAGCAACCAGGCGTACACAGAACCGAAAACCACGACTCTGAGGGTTTCCAGAACCACAGCTGGGCAGCTGACTTGCCTGTCAGGGCCTTGGGGCTAATAAGGAGCAGGAGACAGTTCCTAAGAGAGAAGGGGTGAGGGGCTGTAGAGAGGGTGACAGGGAGGAGCAGGAGTGGGAGTGGAGACAGCAGAGGGGCTACGACGTGGGTGTGAGCAGGCGGGGATACTGGCTGAGTGGAGGGTGTGGGCAGCCTGGTTTGATGGTGTAAGGAGGACAGGGCACTGCCACTGACAATCCTTTATGCTCAGGTCCCAAGACAGATCTGCTCCCTGGGACTATCTTTGCCAGTAGAATCAGAGGTACTTCCTAAAGGCAGCCCCAGTCTTCATCCAAGAAACCACGGAGTCTTCCATCTGGAGGATAACTTTTGTGAGATGAGGCTTAAAAGAAAAATAAATAAATAAAAGAAAGCAACAGTTGCTGTTGAGTCAGTTCTGACTCATGCTGACCTCAGATGTATAGAGCAGAACTGTGTTTCATTGGGTTTTCAGTGGTTGTGACCTTTTGGTAGTAGATCCCCAGGCCTTTCTTCTGAGGTGCCACTGGGTGGATTTGAGTGATCAACCTTCTGGTTGGTACCTAAACATTTAACCATCTGTGCCTCCAGGTACTCCTGGATGAGGCTTAGAGGCCCCCTCTTAAAGGGCATGATTTGTGTTTGGGGCAAGAGAAGAACTCACCTGCTTGGCTTCTTTTGGCAACAGGGTCCCTCTGGAGTGATCTTCTTGTAGAGTTTTGAGGGGAGTGTGTGACATCTTCACAACCATGGACTCCCTGCCTGCTATAGCTGGGTGCCTCTCTTAGGAAGATTATGAATTGCCATGCTGAGGTTTTTTAGCAGTCAGACAGAGGTGACCCAGGTAGGCCTGCGAGGATCCTGCCTGCCGTGTGGTTAATAGGGGAAGGCCAATCCCAGCCCTGTCACCCTCCAGGGTGCAGAATCTGACCAAGTGTGGATCTGGAGCCTGTTCCCGGAGTACCCAGTGGCTGCACCATCATTGCTTATCACTCAGGGCCCCAGAGTCTGGGTGGTGTGAGAGCCAGTTGTGCAGCACAAAATGAATGGCTTTGTTTGATAGTCTTGGATGAAAGGTAGAGGGGATGATGTCACAGGACTTGATTTGGGGGAAGCGTTTGATGAATCATCTTGTAAAATTTTCCTCACCAAATTAATTCTGATGGTCGGGTGGCTTGGAAACTGGCCATTGACTGAAGGAAAAAATCAGAGACAGGTGGTAATAGATCTGTTAGGGAAGAGGCACGAGGAGAAGGTGGCTGTGGGCCTTAGAGGCAGAATGGTTCTTAATTAGACTCTTGTCTGATGAGCAGGGTAACCAGCTCCTCAGTAGTGGTGACAGGTGACTACAGGTAGGGCACCAGCCAGAAGGAAAACGGGGGCAGTGTGTTCTGAGTGGGTGGTAGGTCATGTGGAAGCCCTGGGTCTGGACTGCCCCATCTGCCCTGTTACATGAGCAGTTATAAATGCCTGTGAGGGCAGCTAGCCAGAAGCGTGCACTGCTTGTCTGGTGGTATGTATTTTTTTGCCTTGTTGCTTTTCTTTATGTGTATGTTTGCCTCTGTGGGTGGATGCTTCCGTTGTGTGTCTGGCAGGGCTACCATGTACAGCTACATGGGTTGTGTCTACCACACTCCTGCAGATTTGTGCAATCCAGTTTCCCTGCCTCTGAGTGAACATGTATTGGATTGTACATTTGAGTACCTGGGATATACATGTTTGTGTCTTGGTGAGAAATGTTCCTGGGTCTCTCACTTCTTGCTTGCTGTCCTAGTCTTAGTGTTTGGCTTGGGACAGAACTTTCTGAGCCCAGTTTCCTCCTCAGTAGAATGGAGATAATAGTAAGACCTGCCTTGTATGGTTGCTGTAGGTAGGAAATGAGATAGTTGGTGGAAAAGTTCATAATGGTGCCAGTTGTCAGCTGCCCCTGAGTCAGCTCCAAGTCGTGTTGACCCCAAGTACAGTGGAACAAATGTTGGCTGGTCCCTCATCATCTTTGCCATCTTTGATCTGTTCATGTCCGTAGTGGTGGCTGCTGTGTTTTGAGAGTCTTTCAGCATAGAGGACTTATCTTCCAGTACTATACTGGGCAGTATTCTGTTGTGATTCATAGGGTTTTCATTGACTTATTTTTTGAAGTGGATGGCCAGGGCTTTCTTCCTAGTTTGTTTCAGGCTGGAAGCTCTACTGAAACCTGTTCACCAAGGTGAGCTCCCTGGTAGCTGAATTACAGGTGACATAGCTTCTAGCATGATAGCAACACACAGCCACCACAGTATGACAAATTGACAGGTGGGTGGTGGGGCACCTTGTGAGCTCTTGATAGATTAGCAGATGTTCATTGTGGTGATGGTGCAGGGGAAAGGCATCAGAGGAGAACAGCTGGTAATGAGATGAAATAAGGCAGACCTTGCCCTTCGGCAAGAAGAAAAGATGGTCTGTGTGCCAGCAAGGCAGCTGGTGAACAGGAGAGTGAGCTGTGATGAAGTCCGTGGTTGTCCTAAACATGGCACCTGAGTGTGGTATGGCCACTCTGTGTGACAGAGACCCGGAGGAGTCCAAGGGGACCCTTCTCCTCCAAGGAGGGCTCAGTGGCTGAGCGAGAGGTGGGAAGAGATGAGGCCAAGACTCACCTGGGATAACAGCCTGGGAGAGCAGGACCCCAGATCTGCCTTAGCCAGGTGTCCCCTCCCTCCTCTAACTTGTAATACAGAGATAATGCTATTTTTTATTCTTTATTTGCCTGGCATGCTTGTTGTTTTCTTTCTTTCCTAATCCAGTTTTCTCTTGACATTTCTGCCTAATGTAGCAAAACATGACCTTTGAGAAAGGACATTGCTGGCAGTCTGCTCCCTGCCTCGGGCTCCTAGAGCTCTCTGGGTACTCCCTGCCTGCTCTGCGCTCCAGATGAGCACAGATGCGCTCAACAAGGGGGATGTGGCACCAGAAGCATGCCCATCTCCTGGCTGCCTCGTTTGTGGCAGTCACTTTGGCATCTTTCTGGGGCATGTTTTCTGAGACTCAGTGAGTTCCTACTCCATTCTGCTGTTTAGTTCCAGAACCATGTGTTTAGTTCCAGGGAGCATTGGAGTGGCTGAGGAATGAAAGGAGGCATTCGGAGTCTCTCCGAAGTTCCTCGGGGATTCCTTAGTGGATTAGGAAGTGTGGAGCTGGTCCAGCTTTTGCATTGCTGCCGTCCAGCCTAGACAGTCAGTCAATCAGATACTTGGGTTTATTAACATGTCATAAAGCCTACTGCCAATGGAAACTTGTAGTGTGGTCCTTAAACCTGTTGCTTTTGGCAAGTGCCAAGTGCCAAGTTCAATACCTAGTGTAAGGTCTATGGCTGATTGGAGCCGGGGAGTGTGTCTGGTGGTTGTAGTGTCTGATCCCTTCTTGCTGTACTCTTCAGGCAGGAGATGGGTGCCTGCAGGATGCTTGGTACCAGGTGGTACCCTAAAATGATTCTCATGCAACTCTTTCACCAGTCTTTGGTTGAGTGAACAGTTTGCACTTGACTGCTAACTTAAAGGTTGGTGGTTTGAACCTACTCAGCAGCACCAAGGAAGGAAAGATCTGGTGATCTGCTTCTGTGTTTTAGTCAGCTAGGGCTGCTGTAACAGAAATACCACAAGAGTGGATGGCTTGAACAAAGGAAAGTTTATTCTTACACAGTCCGGTAGGCTACAAGTCCAAATTCAGGGTGTCCACTCCAGTGGACGGATTTCCCGCTTGTCAGCTCTGGAGGAAAGTCTGGTATTGCATCAGTCTTTGTCCAGGGAGCATCTTGGCACAGGAACCTCATGTCTAAAGGACGCGCTCTTCTCCCAGAGCTGCTTTCTTGGTGGTCTGAGGTTCCCAATTCTTTGCCCGCGTCCCTTTCCTTCCATTTCTTGCAGGGTGAAAGGATTAAGGGTGGTGCAAGCCACACTCCAGGGAAATTCCCTTTACAGTGGAGCAGGGAGGTGATCTCCTGAAGGGACTTATAGTCCCACCCTAATCCTTCAACGTACAGCATAGGAAAACCACAAAATGGAGGACAGTCACAAGACACCCGGAATCATGGCCCAGCCACATGGCTACACATATTTTTTGGGGGACATAGTTCAATCTGTGACGTTCTGTGAAGATTACAGTCAAGAAAACCCTGCAGGAGCCATTCTACTTGTTAACACACGGGTCACTGTGAGTCAGAGTCTACTCAGGAGCAGCAGGTCTGGTCTGGTCTGGTCTGGTTTCTCCTGGTCCGAGTCCCTGGATGGTGCTAGTGGTGGTGGGCTCTGCTGCTAACCCAAAGGTTGACAGTTCACATCCACCCAGAGGCTCCGCAGAAGGAAGGTTTGGCCATCCACTTCTGAAAAATCAGCTGTTGCCAGCCTTATGGAGCACAATTCTACTCCAGCACACGTGAGAATGCTGTAAATCAGGATAGACTTAGTGGCAACTGTGTGTTTTTATTTTCCTTCTCATCAGTGGGGCAGTGGTGGAAGCTGGTAGGAAAGAGCTGTACGGATGGCTGGGGTTTTGTGAAGTTGAGTATATTGGATGGTTTATAGGCTTTTGGTGAGCATGAGTTGCTCTTTACGAACTCTGCAGCTGTGCAGAGAGATGGGGCGAGATTGTAGGGCCACCCAGGAAGAGCTCTGTGGGCTGAAGGACTCAGACAAGAGAGAGTGTTGAGCTCTAAGGAGAGAGCATAGTTGCTCTGCTGGGTTTGGTGCACGTGGGAGCCACCTACCTGTGGTCCCCTTCCCTTCTCTGCTCTGTGCCCTATACTTGCAGAGTGAGGATGTCCACCCCAGTACAGAGTTGCCAGCTATCTTGGTGATCTAGCCAGTTTAGGCCAATCTGTTGCTAAGGCACTCAAGATAGGGCTACATCCAATGAGAATTGGAAGCCCCACCTTTTCAGGTGTTCTTGTGTTTGTTGCTGTTGTAAGCTGTGTACATCTCACCCAGTGTGATCTCACCTGGCTTGAACTTTTCCTGTCAACTCCGGACTTATGTAGCCAATGCTTATTTGTTGTCTTCTTGGATTTTAATGGCCATCTGAGACTTAATTGGAAAGCAAGATACTCTTATTTTTATTAAGGTAGTAAATGTGTATGTCACAAACCATTTACCATCTCAACATTCTGCATATGTGATGTTATGTTTATCATATTTTTCCCGTCACCATTACCTGTTTCCAACACTCCCAGCCACCCTTCCCAGAAGCCCACTGGCCCTGTAGTGTGACCCTGTTCCAGCCTTCCTCTTCTCAGTAAAAGGCATCACCACTCATTCACCTGGGTGCTTAGCTGTCATTCTTCTCCCAAATCCAGTTCAGCAGGAATCTTGGAGGCTGGACCCCTAACGCCTGTCTTGACTCTATCCGCTCCATTAACTCGGCTCCCTGCCCTTGCCTGGGAGCCTCTCTTCCAGCAGCCTCTTAACCACTCTACCAACTTCTAGCCCTGGCCTCTTACTTGTTGAAATTGTTATTGGATAATATGTCACTTCCCTGCTTAAAACCATTCAGGGCCTTCCCATTGCTCTTCAAAATAACATCCAAGCTCTTAGTTTCTTGGTGTTGCTGTAACAAAAATACCACAAATGAGTAGTTTTAACCAACAGGAATTTATTTTTTTGGTTGAAGAGGCTGGAAGCTTGAATTCAGGGCAGCCTGTCTGGGGGAAGACACCCTCTCTCTGTCACCTCTCTGGGGAGAATCTGTGTCTCATCTTTTTTAGTATTCTTCTCTGCATTCCTTGGAGGTTCCATGTGTCTTCTGTCCTTCTCCCATCCTGCTTGTTTGCTTCTGTGCCTAATCTGCTCTTATTAGGTTTAAGACACACCCTACTTTGAGTTGACTTCTGTTCCCAGACGATCTTACATACACAAGTATACCCTTTGCCTTAGAGCCAATTATGACTCACAGCAACCTTATAGGATAGAGTAGCACTGCCCCATAGGATTTCCAAGGAGTGGTTGGTGGATTTAAACTGCTAACCTTTTGGTTAGCAGCTGAGCTCTTAACCACTACATTATCAGGCACCAGGGATCAAAACTACCTACTGCTATCAATTCCAACTCATAGTGACCTTATAGGGCAGAGTAGAACTGCCCCTTAGAGTTTCCAAGGAGTGCCTGGTAGATTTGAACTACTGACCTTGCGGTTAGCAGACATAGCACTGAACCACTACACTGTCAGGGCTTCCAGCACCAGTGATGGGGTGTATAATTGACAGCACACATTTTGGGAGACACAGTTCAGTCCTGAAAAGTGGGGTGGTACCTTTCCTGCTCACTTTTATCTCAAACCACTTCGCCCAGTTCCTTAGTTGTTGGCCAACCTTTAGTCCCCGTCAGGAGTTTGCACTTGCTACTTCTGCCACCTGGAACACTCCTCCCTGGCACACAGCTGGCTTATCTTTACTCTTCTTCTCTCAGTTCTGGTGTTACCTTCTCAGGGGACGCTTCTCAGTGCATCCCATGTAAAGCTGCTTCTTCCCTCCCCTCCTGATTAATTGCTTATCACTTTCTCTGTCCCTGTCTTTCTGTTACTGCAATTCTTTTTTACTTGCTTGCAACTTGGATGTAACTTCTGGAGGGACCTTGTCCATATGGCTCAGCCTGTATCCTCAGGGTGGCCTGTGTTTACCTCTTAACACATCTTTGTTCTAGAAGGTCATCTAAATATAGGTGCATGTGTAAGTTTGTGTGTGTGTGTTTGCATTTGCTATGTGTTTAAGAGCCACAGATAAGCACGGACTTGTGTATGTGTGCGTGTGTACAGATATTTACCTAAATGGAGATAGCATTGCTATTTGTTCCCATCAGTGGATGAGTACATTGTTCCTGGGATGCCACTTCAATTCAAGCAGCCTCTCTAAGTGCTGCCTTTACGGGCTGTTATCACATCTAACGTTGTTCGTTGAGCCTGGCAAAGTAATAACTGTGGGTGTGTTTCTACTTTGATTCTGAAGACAAATGGCTGCTGCTTTCCCCTGTAACCCTAATGAGAACAATTAAATTGCCATTAGGAGGAGAACAGCAAGTGTGAACAAAAGGCAGCCTCTGTTTATCACTGATGGGCACGTTAGCATAGTTAGCATAGGGAAGGGACTGGCTAGAAGGCTAGAAGGAATTATAGGTGACTTGCAGAGGTTTTTTTTTTTTTTTTGACTAGGTGAGTGTTAAGATTGCTAGTTGGCTCTTATCCGCTGAGAACTTTCTGCCTGTCTCTAGAAAAGTAGCTTCACAGAGGCTCTCTGGACTTTCATTGTGGGGACAGGATCTGGGGAGTTTTACTGTTTCTTTGATGTGTACAACCTTGTCCTTTGAAAGACCTTGGATTCTTCTCCAAAGATAATCTGTGGCCTAAACTATCAGCAGTTGTATCTTGAGCACACTAGAGCAAAGACGAGTGGAATAAAGCCAGACTCCAGTGAAATTAGCAAGCTTACTACGGACAGTGTTACTTACATCAAACCTGTGCTTTAATTCCCTCCCCTGTATCTGTTCATCTTTCAGAAACCTTTCGAGTAACCGGCTCACCACCCTGTCCTGGCAGCTCTTCCAGACGCTGAGTCTTCGGGAACTGTAAGTTCAGCTTTGAAGACCATCCAGATAGTGGCATGGTGGTTGGGTCGGAGACGTACCAAGGCATGGAACTACCCTAAGGCGAGGAGTACACCGGAAGGGGTACTTGGGTTGGATGCACCGGTTTTAGTAGTCAGAGCTGGGGAGACCCATGCCATCACTTGGTTTCTCATCCTCTTTCTGGGTACAGTCCATTTCAAAAGTCAGGAATCCCGTTGGGTGATGCATAGGTAATTAATAGTACAGTGTCTTAGTTATCTAGTGCTTCTGTAGCAAAACACCACAATTGGAGAGTTTTAAAGAACAGAATGTATTTTCGCCCAGTTCCGGAGGCTCAAAGTCCAATTCGCAGTCTCAGCCATGTCGATGTCTTCCTTTTCAGTAGGCCCGGGCATTCCTTGGCCCCTCGCCTCATGGACAGTCTCCACATGGCAACACTGTTACCCACTAAGTACCTACTTCTGTGTCTAATCTACTCTCTTTATAACCGAGAAGTGATTCGATTTAAGACATACTAGTCTGCACTGATATGCTCCTGTTACTAAAACAAAGAAAATCCTGTCTCCAAATGGGACCACATCCACAGGGGTAACCAAAGGGGGAAAGATCCGAATCCATTGCTGTCAAGTTAAGTTTGGCTTACAGCAGTCTTATAGAACAGAGTAGAACTACCCCATAGGATTTCGAAGGAGTGGCTGGTGGATTTGAACCACTGACCTTTTGGTTAGTAGCCGAGTTCTTAACTGCTGTACTATCAGAGCTTCATCCACAGGTATAGGGGTTAGGATTTCAACATGTATTTTGGGGGACTACAGTTTAATTCATAAAAAATAGTATTAATATTGATAATAAAAATTAACCATTTATTCTAAATAGCATTTGTAATTATGTAGTGTTACAGATGATCGGGTGTGATTTCACTTACATGATCTTAGTTTTATCATCTGAGAGTCATGGAGGGTAGGTATTATAATTTCTACATTCCATGGATGAGGATTCTGAGCTCTGGAAAGTTGTGAAACTCAGCCAAGGTGACAGGGTTAGCACTTCATGGAGCCAGGACTTGAACCTAGAAACTTTCTGACTTCAGATTGTGTGTTCATGTCACCACTCATGATGATGTGTCAGCTTACTTGGCTTGAGTATATGGGCGTCTTGGTAGGGTACAGGGGATAGTCATGTATTTATTCCATCAGTGTGTGGGCCAGTTGCTCCGCTGCCTTCCAAGGCTGATCAGCACCTTTATCTCAGCCAGCCGTTTTGTGCAAACAAATGTTGGATGGATGAAGGAAAATTCGTGACTGCTGTTGGAGAAAATAGCTCATGGCGATGTCTGAGTGACCAGGGTCAACTCTGTACATAGACAGCATATTATGTTGAGAAAATCAAAGAACAAACTGAAAAGGAATTCAGGCATGGATGAAGTTAGAGAGTCTGGGTTCCAGAGATGTCACTCATGTGTTCCTTTTTACTTGGTGGTTTTGATCCTGAATCACAGAATGTAGATTGTTTCCCTATCTTTACCAAGGTGGCCTGGCCCTGAATCATGCGTATCCTGCCTGTCTTTTACATTGTTCCTGCTTCCCCCGACACCCTCTGAGTTCATGGATGAGGTGTAAGCTTACCTTTTCAGAACAGCTGGTCAGCAAAGAGGGTATTCATACCCAGCATCCCCGTGATAACACTGTACACCCTACTCCTTCTCAGGGACCTTGTACTTCTGGATAAGAGAGAACTTAAGTGTCTGTATGATGCTGCAAGAGGTCACTCCAAGGATAGGAAATTCAAGGGATAGCTCTTTAACAGGGTTGGAGCATTTGGGATAATATTGCTGTGGGTTGCTTTCTTTTCTTAGAACTTTGCCAGCTCTGGTGTGGCTGTCATAGGTATGGTGACCAGATTTGTTTAGTCACGTGAGGCTGAAAAGGAGATGTATGCAAATGAAAGCTCCTACCTGAGTGTGCCCATTGCTGTTGAGTCACTGTCGAGTCTAAGCAATGCTGTAGGACCACCTCGCCCCATAGGGTTTCTAAGGCTGTAAATCTTTATGCAAGCAGATGCCACATCTTTCTTTTGTCCAGCAGTTGATGGGTTCAAATCACCCACCTTTGGATTAGTGACCAGAGGCTTAACCACTGTACCACAAGGTCCGTGAAATAATGTGAAATGAATACTTACTTGTGTTTCAAACACAAATGGGGGACTGTTGAAAGGTGACAAATGTGTCACTGTCAGTGTGTTACTCTTGGGATGGTGTGTTCACCCCATCTTTGTAGATATACAGGTAGAGTGTGAATTCAAGTCTTTGCCCACTCTGCTAAAAATAGCCTTACCAGATTTGTTTATTTTTAACCTTAGAGGCAAAGGAAGATGATGGCTGCGACTGCTAACACTGATTTCTGAGAACTTACTATATGCTAGGCGCTGTGCCAAGCAATCTGTTCAACTGTATACGTTATTTATTTCATTCTTGAAATAGTACCATGAGATGGGGGTTTTACCGACACTTTGTTTTTGAGGACACTGAGGTGCTTACCACCGTTAAGTATCTTGTTTAAGGTCACTCATTAATTAAGAGATAAAGTATGGATTCAAACCCTTGATGGGTAGTCTGCTGACCTGTCTCCAATGCAAGGATCTGTTGTTGTTGTTAGGTGCTGTTGAGGTGGTTCCGACTCACAGTAACCCTGTGTACAATAGAAGGAAACGCTGTCCAGTCCCGCACTGTGCCCACGGTCATTCTCATGCTTAAGTCCGTTGTTACAGCCACCGTGCCAGCCCATCTTTGTGAGGCTCTTCCTCTTTCATGCTGCTGATCCTCTACTTTACCAAGAGATCTACCCTGTAGTAAAATCTCCAAAGTTACATAATTGAAAAAATTTGACTGGACATTGAGCAGCACTGTCAGAAAATTGTAAACATGGCAAGATGACATTTTTTTTCTTCTTTACAGAGGAGGCTAGAGTTGTCTGTCCAGAAACCAGAGCTAGAATCTAAAAGGTTGTTGCAGAGATAAACCTATACTTTACGGGCTTATGTTTTTCAAAAAATTGTAATAACTACATATATGACAAAGCATTTGCTATTTCAGCATCTTTTACATGTACGACTCAGTGACATTCATCATACCAGTTACATGATACTGCCATCACTGCTCTCCGTTTTCAGTTTTTTCCATCACTCTTTAACAAAAGGAGCCCTAGTGGTATAGTGGTTAAGAGTTTGACTGGCAGTTTGAATCTACGAGTCACTCCTTGGAAACACTATGAAGTAATACTACTTTATCCTGTAGAGTCAATATGAGTCTAATATATATGTACATAGTACAGAGTTTTTATTTTTTATTTTTATTTAACATAACTGAGTGAAAATGTACATTCACATGTAAATTTACATGCCCCACTATATGCAGCTTCCACTGCTCTCCCTGTCTGGTGACAGCACACTATTCCTCTCTGCTCCATACCTGTCTCATCCTCCCAACAGTCTCCTTTCCCCTCCTCTCCACCCACTCCCCTTCCTCCAGCCAGAGGTCAGCAAGATGATATCCTATAGATGTATAGAACCATAAAGTGCTTCCAATATATGGTCACTCTGCCTTGCCAAGTCCAATCCATTCCTGTCCAAAGAGTGGACCTTTGTTATAATTTATGGGAGAGGGCAGCATCAGGGAAGGGGGCCATGCTCTCAGAGTAACCCCAAAACCGCTGGACCATCAATTGAGGTCTTTTAGTGGAGATCTCATGATGCACCTCTTTTTATTCTTGTGTTGCCAGTGAGGCTCCTCTTTGTGAGCTCCGTCGTGGCTATCACTGGTCGTGGCCGGGCACCATCCGGTTCTTCCGGTCCCAAGTCGATGTAGGCACCCACTCTTGTGGGTCTCTCTAGTACAGAGTTTTTTGTTTTTTAAAAAAGAGAAGCATAAAACTGTAAAGAAGAAAAAAGCTAACTCAATGGCAATGGCTTCGATTTTTTGTTTGTTTCTTAATAGAAAATCATTGTCCCCCGAGACAGTGAGGTGCCTTAGAACTGATAAGGGCCTTGTCATCAGGGAACCACCTGAGGACTCCTTTTCTTGGGAGTCTTGCATTGAGTTATCCCTGGGTGCCTGGATGCCCTGGATTCCTGCTGCCTCATCTGGGAAGCCAGGGACAGTGACAGAGTCTCCCTGGGGATGTCTGGGGTTTGCAGTGAGCTGAATTGTTGAGAAAGCGTTCAGTGCTCCAAAAAAAAAAAATCACTGGATGCAGAGTCAGTGGTGTGCTGCCCTGGTGACCTGTCTTGGGGTGTTTTAGGAACAGCTGTTCAGGGCTGTGTATTTAAATAAAGTTTCAGATTTCTCCCAGAGGGTCATGGAATTCTGAATTCATCTTTCTGTGGGATCAGTGTGCATTGAACTAGATGTCACTTATAGGGGAATGATGATGTTCTCTTCAATGTGAGTCCATGTGGGAGTGCCACCATGTCCACAGAGTATTTTATTTCTGTCATATCATTAAATAAGAATTATATTGAAAAATAAAAAAAAAACCCTTCTAAGGAGCAGCCTTCCTGGTAGGGGCCTGTTTTTTGAGAAAGAATTGTATGTTGAATGTGGAAAATTTATCTTTTGGCTGGAGGGGCTGTGTGTCGGCTCTTAGCTGTGCCTATGATTAAAATGCAAACAATCCGAGTTCCTGGCAAATGGAAAAGCTAGTAGCATTTTCTCGTCCGGCTTCCTGATTAGTCCGCATGGCGCCATCTGCCCTGAGCCAGCTAGACTGCCAGGGTCTCCCCAGTGTGGTGTGGGCATGAGCCAGACATTGCCAGGAAGGAAGAAGCTCCAGTGGGGAGAGGCTGGACGGAGGGAGCTTCGTATGTCCGGCTGAGTGTGAGGCTTCCAGTGACCTCAGGAAGGCGGGGTGATGGCTCCTTGGAAGGGACAAGTGAATATGCAGCAGTCTCTTAGCATAGTCCACTCTGTCACTGGGGGTCTCCTCTGTCTTCTCAAACAGGCTGTCCTCCAGGATGCTCGATAGAACAACTGATGCTTTTGAGATGCCCCTTGGAGAGCTAGAGTATGGAAAGTGTTTCCAGCAAAGAAAGAGGAGAGGCATTTGTATATGAGGTCCTGTAGACACCACTTCCACCTCCAGTATTTTACATAATCTTCAGACTAGTCCTATGAAGGAGATGTTGTTAGAACCAGTCTTAGAAGGATTTGAGGCTTGGTCAGGTTAAACAACTGGCTCAAAATCACATGACTAGTAAATGATAACTTTGGGAATTAGCATTAGTTATTAGCTTTACTATCATGCAGGTCAGCTGTTTCCCAAAACTGTGTTTGCTCCCTTATACAGTTTGGTAACACACTGTACATACTTAGTGTCTTCTTCCAGAAGCCAGTCTTGGGATGGTGACTCACCTGAGAGAAATCACAGATAAAAGAAAAAAAGTTACCATCTCAGAGTTCTTACTCTGCTCCAGAGCCTTCATTTACCTTATCTGTAATGGTACTTGTCTGTACCCATTGACAGGATCATGTGATTTGTATCCTGGTAATATGATGAGATACATTGATTAATTTTTGAACATTAATTCAAAATGTTGAATCCCGTGTGTATCTGAGCAGAATTGCCTTCCATACAGTTTTCAGTGGCCGTAGTCTTAGGGAAATAAATCACTTCCATGGCAACACTGACTATTAAAACCAGGCTGTCTCCCAGGAGCCACCAACCTTTCAGTTAGTATCCACGTGCAAATAGTTTGCGCCACCTGGGGACCCTTTGTTTGCTTTAGTGAGAGGAGGGTGGTGCTCTTGGCTGAGCATCTGATCCACGCTTCCTACCGGACCAAGTTTGCTTTCCTTACTGAACCAAGTGGAAACAGCTTTGTAGACTCGCTCTGGTGTAGCCTGCTCTATTTTGATGGCACAAATTTGAAGAAATTTGACTGGACATTGAGCAGCGCCTTCAGAAGTTTGTAAACATGGCAAGATGGGGTTTTTTTTCTTTACAGAGGAGACTCGAGTTGTCTGTCTAGAAGCCAGAGCTAGAATCTAAAAGGTTGTTGCAGAGATAAAGAATGAATAAGAAAGGAAAGAAGCTTGGATCCAGAATCGTATGATACAGTTTAGGCAAGGCTAACAGGTGTCAGAGAGTAGACACCCACAGCATAGAAACCCTTCAGAAATACCCAAGGGACTATTTATACATCTTGAGCAGGCTTTTCTTCATACCTTGCATGCATGGAACAGGTATGATTCCAAAAGATTGGAATATTTCATTTTCTTAAAGGGATAAGTATCTCTGGTATAATTTGCAAATTTAATTGACTTGGTAAAATTCATCCTTGGTATCAAGGATGGATTTGGGCTGATCCTGGCACTGTCCTTCTCCCAGGCTTTGCTGTGATCACTTTGCAAGACTCTGAGAGAAGTTTTTAGGCAGTAATTGTATTACTAGAATGTTTTTGGCTTTGTCACTTGTTAATTCACAAAACATATTAGTATATATTACCACCAGTCCTCATAGTAATGTTACAAAGTAGTAGGGTCTATCAGATGCTAAAAATGGAGTTTTTTTCTGTATTGTTTTCTGGTATCTGCTGTAACAAACTAATCTTGGTGGCTTCCAACAACAGAAATGTGTTCTCTCACAGTTCTGGAGGCCAGTTGTCTGATCAACGTGTCCCCAGGGTCATGCCTCCCTCCAAAGGCCCTGGGGGAGAGTCCTTCTTTGCATCTTCTAGCTTCTAGTGACTCCAGGCTAGGTTTCTTTGTTCCTGTCTCTCCCTTGGTCTTCACAGGGCTTTTTTCCCTGTGTCCATGTATCTCTGGTCTCCCTTTCCTTTCTCTTATAAGGAACCAGCCATTAGACTTAGGCTGGACTTTAGGTCCCATTCTAAATCCAGGATGATCTCATCCCAAGATCCTTAATTATATCTGTAGTGACCCTATTTCTAGATCAGGTCACAGGTATTGGGGGTTATGACTGAAACATGTAATGTTGGGGACCACTCTTCAACACATTATTACACTTACCTGAAGTGCTGGAGCTGGCTTGACTCAGCTCTTCCATTCATGCGCTCTTCTGCCGTGTTGTTGTTGTTAGGTGCCATCAAGTCGGTTTTGACTAATAGTGACCCTGTGCGCAACAGAGCAAAATGCTGTCCCATCAGGTTCCATCTTCGCTGCTGTGGACTGTGGTTGTCTTGGGGAGGCCTGTGCCAGTTGCTCAGGCCTTGGGCATCTTTACCTTCAGAGAGTCCGGCTGCCATTGCTGCTCTCGGTCTTCTCATTTCCCACGTGGGCGCTGGGGAGGAAAGAAGAAAGCAGGCAGAATGATGGCTGGAGGGAAATCAGTGTTTCCTAAAGACCCAGTCCTGGCCTTGGCTGAGCTGCCAGGTGCCCTATGCACATGCCACACGAGCTGAGTTAACCCACGGGAAACCCCCTGGGCCCAGCAATTAGGCCCAGGCCATCTTGGGGCCAGGGCTGGGTGTTGGTAAACTCTGCTGTGAAGCAGCTGCTGCTCTATTATTCATGGTCTGCCTGCATTATTGATGGTGCAGGAAAAGCGGGCTTCAGGCTCTGCAAGTCTGCCCCTGAGATCGCGGGTGAGGGCTCCTCTGCCACAGACGTGATTTGATGGAAAGAGGGACACAGAAAGGACAGCACCATTTAGAACCAGGGGTTTTCTCTCTTTGCTTCTTTTCCTCCTCACCTTTCTTGCTGGGGTATGAAGATGGCTGCACATTTGCTCAATAGGATACCCAAACTGCCCCTGTGTTAAGAATTAAAATGCCTTCTGGGATGTGTGTGTGTGTGTGTCCGTGTGTGTGTATGTCCTGTTCTCTCAGAGGAAAGTCTAGTGGAAAGGGAGACAATGCCAAGGTTTCCTGTGAGATTTCCAGAAGACTCTTGACTGGAGTGTGGGGCCATTTCTCCAGGTATGTTTCTTGATCAGGCTCTGTAATCAGGACCCAGGAGAAACATGACAAAAGCTGCTGGAAGGACACAAAGCAGCTGGTGCTGTGCCATGCCTGGCAGCATCCTTGGCTTGATTCATCACGTCTGCCTCCTTTAGTACCCTACCAGCTTCTAGACGCTTGGGATTGTCTGCATTTGGGGGCCACTGAGATGGCTGGGGCGTACAGTACTGTAGAGCTTGGGCAGAGCAGGGCTGAAAACAGGAGAAGCAACCCAGCCAAGCCTTGACTTCTCTTCTTTTCCACTCAGGTGGATAATTTGTATTTTTACACCTACTTAATAATGAATGGCTGCAGCTTGTCGAGCGAGTGGCTAGGAAGAGGTAGGCTGACCTGGTTCTGTCTGCTGATATTCGAGTATCTGGACCCTTTCGTACTCTCCAGCAGGTGTGCCAGGCGGCTTCTGGCAGCTCTACAGCCGGAATCCGAAGTGCTCCACCTCATCCGGCCTCCCGTTCCTGTCACCCTGGGAGGCTGACTTTACCTTCTGCTTTTACTCAGGAAGCTGCCGATGGGACCTTCCTTCTGCTCCCCTCTTGCTGTGAGGGTTAAATGAAGTCCTGTATGTAAAGCAGTTAGCATAGCGCTGGGCACGTGGAAGTGTTGTGCAAATGTGATCATTCCTACTGTTTTTGATACTCCTCTCTTATTTTCTTTTTTCTGTTCTTGGTCTCGTTTTCTAGCCTCAGAGGCATCTTGCCTTATCCCCAGGGTGACCACCTCCAAGACTTCTTGACCTCATCCTTCACTTTTCTCTGCCAGGTCCTTCGCTTCCTTTACCACCACTCTGCCCACCCCCACTCCTAATAGGCCTCATTTCTTCTTTCTACTCCTTCCTTCTGTGTTTTCAACCCAACGCTTCCCTCTCATGCTGATGACCTGTCCTCTGGACCTGCAGATTTCAAAGTCAACTTTGACTTTTCTCTGTTACCAACTAAGCACCAAATACCCTCTTGGTTCCTTTATGTTTGCTTGTTTTTCCCTTCCCACCCCCAGTTTTTATCACTCCCTTCAAGACTTTTATTAACTAAGCAACAGTTCTTAGATGGTGGCTGTTTGAGATTCATTTGTATCCTCCACAACTATAACTTGGAATCCTAACCTCTAACTTGTGGATGCAGTGCTGTTTGGGAATGCAGTTTTCTTTGTTAGGGTAATGAGGCTGTATGTGTAGGGTAATCACTTCTGAGTTATCAGGACTGGCATAGAAACAGAAAAGGAGGCACAGACTTCCTCATCTGAAATGCTGGGTTTAGAGAAGCCGACAGATCCGGTCTTCTGAAGTAGACAGAGAGATGGAGAGAGCCTTCACCTAGAGCCGGTGCCCAGGATTTGAACTTCTAGCATCCTGAATGCGAAGAATAAAATTCTGTCTGTTAAAGACACCCACTTGTGGTATTTCTGTTACACCATTACTAGGACACTTAAGATAGTGGCCCAGGGTCTCCTGGAGATCCCCAAGACCTTTCTAGGAGACCACAAGGTTAAAAACCATTTTTAGAAGAATACGAAGATGTTGTTTGCCTTTCCATGTTCTTCTGCTGTGATTGTACAGTGGAGTCTTCCAGAGTCCATATGACATGGCATACCATTATTACTTTGGTGACTAAAACAACAAAAACCCAAACCTGGTGCCATCAAGTTGATTCCAACTCATAGCAATGCTAGAGGACAGAGTAGAACTGCCTCACAGGGCTTCCAAGGCTGTAATCTTTACAGAAGTAGAATGCTACACATTTCTCCTATAGAATGGCCATGGGGTTTGAACCACCGACTTTCACTAGCAGCCAAACACTTAACTGCTACTTTCCTGGGGCTCTGACTAATGGAAGTTCTATTACTGTAGTCTTGTGTTTTAAACATTTCTTTGTTTTAATTTCTAACATCTTAAATAGTGATAGATACAACCATGTTAAATAAAAGCTCCGTGAGGCTTTTAAGAGTGAAAAGGAGTGTTGAGACCAGAAAGCTTGAGAACTTCCACTTTGGCCTTGCCAGCCTATATGATGCCTATGTGTGAATTAGAAGACACCAACTCTGAGTGGACGCAGCCCTGGGCCTGGGCCCCTGATCTGACCAGCCATGTGCAGACTGGATTTTGTTTCTCACTCATCTCCTTGGCTCACACTTTGAGGAATGCACAAACAACTGTGCGTGGTGACACCGAAGTGGTATCCTAATCTCTGCCTCCTCCTCTGCTGTTCATCGTGCACATTATGGTCAGATTGTTCTTATAAAGATCCTGTGCTCATGTTGTCCATTGCCAAGGACCTCAGTGGCTCCTGTGGTAACCCTAGCCTTCCGGTGTGACAGGAAAAGTCCTCTACCATCTCCTTCCAATCCACCTTCCGGCCTTCTTTCCCATTGCTCCTTGACACAGACTCATTTCCCTGGTTGGATTCTTCTTGCCTCTTTCCATACCTCAACCTACAACATGCTTTCAGCCTTCTTTAAAAAAACAAACCCAAACTGGTAGCCATTGAGTTCACTCAAGCTCATGGTGACACCGTGTGTGTCAGAGTAGAACTAGGCTCCATAGGGTCTTCAATGACTGAGTTTTCAGAAGTAGATCGCCAGGCCTTTCTTCTGAGATACCTCTGGGGAGACTTGAACCTCAACCTTTGGGTTAGCTGCTGAGGGTTTAACCATTGGTGCCACCCAGGGACTCCAGCCTTCCTTCTTCCCTCTCTTAGTCTCTAGCTACAAAACCTCCCAGTTGAAGGGTCGTGTCTTGCCTGTCTCTGCCTCTCCCAGTGTACCTGGTAATGCGTTGTACATGATAGAAGGGGTGGAAAGTGCATGAGTTTTGGAGTCCCACAGACTTAGACATGAAGCCCTGCTCTGTCACTTACCACCTGAGGAACCTTGAACTTGTTATTTAACTCCTCCAAACACCAAGAGATTCCCTTGTCTGAGTGGTGCCAGTACTGGCTGTCTCTTAGGGTGGTTCCGTAAAGCAGATGCTCAGTGAAGATTACTTTCCTTGCCTGCCTTTCCTGAAAAGCACAGGGTACAGAGAGAAGTCATAGGTCATTTTAGAAGAAGAGGATGTGATTTACGGGGGTTTGCACATTCTACCTGTGGTGTCCTAGTTGCCAGAAAACTTTGATTATTTTATCTAAGAGCCTTGCTTTTTCCTGAAAAACTGATTAATCTTGATTCAGGCTTAACTATTTTGGAATTCAGGTGCTTGTCAGAAATATTCTGAGTTGTAGTGTAACTTACCCAAGTGCAGCTCCCACTGGGTACCAACAAATGGTTGTTTTTGTTGTTAAGTGCCCTTGCGTCAGTTCTGACACACAGCGAGCATTATTCACAATGGAACAAAGTACTGCCTGGTCCTGCACCGTCCTCACAGTCATTGTCACACCTGAGCACACTGCTGTCGCCACTGCCAGTCCGTCTCGTTGAGAGTCGTCATCGTCTTCACTGACCTTTGACTTCACTGAGTTCGATGTATTTCTCCAAGGACTGGTCCCTTCTGATGACATGTCCAAAGTACTTGAGACAAAGTCTTGCCATCCCCGCTTCTAAGGAACATTCTGGTTGAACTTCTTCCAAGACAGATTGGTTCATTCTGGTCATCTATGTATGGTCTATTTAATATGCTCATTGCCACCATAGTTCAGAGGTGTCAGTTACGCAGTTTTCCTTATTTGTTGTCTAGGTTCTGCACGCATGTAAGGTGATTGAAAATGTGATGGCTTGGGTCAGGCTCACCTTAATACTCAAAGTGACTTTTTTTTGTTGTTAACACTTTAAAGAGTTCTTTTGCAGCAGGTTTCCCCAGTGGAATATGTCATTTGATTTCTTAACTGCTGCTTCCATGGGTGTTGATTGTGGATCCAAGTTGTAAGTAAATCCTTGACAACTTCAGTTTTTTCCTCCTTTCATCGTGATGTTGTTCACTGGTCCAGTTATGAGGACTTCTGTTTCCTTGGTGTTGAGGGGTGATGCATAGTGAAGGCTGTGATCTTTGATCTTCGTCAGTAAGTGCTTCAGTTCCTCTTCACTTTCAGCAAGCGAGGTTGTGTCATTTGTATATCCCAGGTTGCTAATGAGTCTCCTTCAAGTCATGCTGCCATGTTCTTCTTCAGAGTCCAGCTTCTTAGGTTATTAGTTCAGCATACCGATTGAATAATGTGGTAAGAGGATATGACCCTGCCACATACCTTTCTTATTTTATATCTTGCAGTGTCCCCTTGTTCTGTTCAACTTCCCCTTGGTCTTTCTTTTCGAAGACCAAAAGATTCACCTCTGCACTGGGTGTCCTTTAAGAGTTTTAGATCACTGGATGTTGTCCATCACCTCTCTAATGTGATAACCCTGTTGTGAGGCATGGTAACTTGCTCCAAGTCACAAAGAGAATCTGTGGAGAAAGTAGGGTTTAAAGTTATCATTTCCTTTTCACCCGGCTGAGCACTCCTTGAGAACAAGGGCTTTCTTATTTGTCTCTGTATGAGCAGTGCTCAGCCCAGGGCCAGAGGTGAAACAGGTGCTTATTAAGGATTTGTTGAATTCATGAAGGAATAGAGATGTTCCCTAGATATGCTTTGAGCAAATCTTGGAGCCAGCTAATGACCTGTCTCCTCAGGGATAGTAAATCATTCATTAATTTATTATTACATGCAGCCTCTCAGTATATGCCAGGTTCGGTTACAGCTAATGAGGATATAGCAGCGAACCAAACAGCTCCATAGATCTTACTTTCTGTTTGGGGAATAGATAATAATCAAGCAAACAAATAAACATTTAAGTTAATGCCAGATCGTGATGTATACTGGAAAGAAGAATATAACAAGAGGAGGGACTGACAGTATTAGAGCAGGGAAGGTGATGGTGGCAGCTTTTTTTATAGAAGATGGCAGAGAAGGTGGCATGATTCTTTAATGAAGTGAAGACTCCAGTCTTGAAGATATGCTGGGTAAGAGTATTATAGGCAGAGGGGAGATCACTGAGCACACAAGCCCAGCGGTGAGAGCATGCAGGTCATGCGGTATACTTGACAGACAGGAAGGAGGTTAATGTGGCTAAAGAGAAGCCGGGGGGTTAAAGCATAAAGTGAGATCAGAACATGGGAGTAGTGCAAGTTATGTACAGCTTTAGCATTGACTTTGAATGAGATGGGAAGCCTTTGGAGGGTTTGAGAAGAGTCACCACAAACTGATTTTTTTTAAAACAGAAACTTGACCAGGTGAGTTAAATGGTGACTTTCTTTTCCTAAAATGACTATTAGTGTAAAAATTAAATAACATAATGAACTTAGAAGGGTTTTTCCTACTTCTTGCATGACCTTGCTAAACCCCTTTTGTTTTAATTTCTGATGAGCAGGTGGAGGCCTCCTGCCCTGGGCAGAGAACTGGGCCACCTCCAGTTCCGTATTCCCTACCCTTCTCTTCTTGCCCTCAGGCGATTGGAGCAGAACTTCTTCAACTGCAGCTGTGACATCCGCTGGATGCAGCTGTGGCAGGAGCAGGGCGAGGCCAAGCTCAACAGCCAGAACCTGTACTGCATCAGCGCCGACGGCTCTCAGCTGCCGCTCTCACGCATGAATATCAGCCAGTGTGGTGAGTGGCGGGCTCAGCCCTGCCAGCTCCAGGGTGGCAGCCGTCAGATGCCAGGGTTGGCACTGGATGTTAACCTGGAAAGCCAGGGTCTTTCATTCCCTTCTGCCCTGCCAGCCTTGAAGTCTGCAGTTGGGTGAATACCTTGCCCACCTTTTACTTCTGTGGTCATTCCTGTCTTTTCATGAGCCAACCATGGGAAGGTTTCCAGACTGCAGGGAGGAGCTAGGCATGCTTGCTCTTGTCAGATCAGATTCCCTTTCTCTCTGCTTGCCCCCTGCCAAGCAGACTTGAAGTGGTGGTGGTTGCTATTGAATCGGTTCCGACTGGTAGCAACCCCGTGCAATGGAGAAGAATGTCCTTCCGGGGTTTCTCAGGCTGTAGCCTTCACAGGAGCAGATCACCAGGTTGCTTCTTCACAGAGCCACTGGTGGGTTTGAACCACCGACCTTTTGGTTGGCAGCCGAGTGCTTAGCCAGTGTGTCACCGGGGCTCCATCAGACCTGGAGTAATGTATTTCAGGGTGTCATCTTTGGACACCTCTGTCAAAAAGCACATTCCTAGGCCCAGCCATAGACTTCCTAAACCAAAATCTCTGAGGATGAGTCCAGGAAATCTGAATTTCTAGCCAGCTGTTTGTTAGCATCTGAAGCACAGCATTTGAGAGCCAGGGCCCAAAGTGAATGATGCCGTTGGTTTAATGGTTAGGACCACTGTCTTTGAGCAGTTGCCCCCGCCCCCGCCCCCGCCCCACCCTGCCCTTACCCCGCCGTTGCCCCGCCCCCACCCCATCCCCATCATGTGAGAGAGCTCAGCTGCATGAAGTTAAGTTCTGAGTTCTGATGACTCCTGAGGAGGTGGTGTGATGGTTCTGTGGCTTGAGGGCCTTGTGGGAGCTCAGGTGGGTCATGATAGAGTTGTCACTGAGCAAGGCAAGAAGTGCAGCCTTCAGCCCATGGACAGAGCTGCCTTTTGGCCACAAGCCTTTGTCTATCTTTTCACCTGCCCTGTCTCCCTTTTCTCTCAGACCTTCCTGAGATCAGTGTCAGCCATGTCAACCTGACTGTACGAGAGGGTGACAATGCCGTCATCACTTGCAATGGCTCTGGATCACCGCTGCCTGATGTGGACTGGATAGTTACTGGGCTGCAGTCCATTAACACCCACCAGGTAGGCATCCTGGGCTCAGGCCACATCCAGCAGACCGGGGTGCTCTCACTTCTTAGTCTTAAGGACCCTAAGCTTAAACAGAAGCAGGAGATAGGAGGATGTAGAGAAGAAGAGGGAAAGTTTGTGGTTCTGTCTAAAAGAAAGAAGCACATAGACTTGAGTTCCATCCAGCTGCCTAATTTTTTAGCCTTCTTGACCTTCCACATGCCGCTAAACTTCTCTCACCTGCAAAATGGACATAATGACAGCTACTCCTAGGGTTAGTGTGAGGACTGTCAGCGATACTGAATGTGAAGACCTGGTACTTTGTTGGTGCCGTTTTTACTACATGTGCTTAGTGTCGTCCAGGCGCTGGAAAGGCCTCCGTCAGCTTCTGCTGAGCTTTCCTTTGGACTGGGGAAGGTGTTTTGGAGCCTGGTAGGGTGAGCTGCTTTTGTAGAAATGGTTTAATTGTTCTCCTTTTATTGACATTTTCAGACAAATCTGAACTGGACCAACGTTCATGCCATCAACCTAACGCTGGTCAATGTCACAAGTGAGGATAATGGCTTCACCCTGACCTGCATCGCTGAGAATGTGGTGGGCATGAGCAATGCCAGTGTTGCCCTCACTGTCTACTGTAAGTAAACACCATTGTGGGGGGCTGCTGTATACCCTTGGGACTCTGGGGCAGGAGGCTGTGGATGGTGACAGAGGAGGTACTAGGTTTAAGCTGCCTACCAAGAGGAGCGGAAAGTCTGTTGTACGTCAAGAGTGACCAATGGCTCCTTGAATAGTAACCTAGCTGGACACCAGGGGTGGCCCTGAAATGATGTTGTGCTTTCAGCCCAACTACATCTTCAGGATACTCCTAAGTTGGCCCAATTCTACGTTAAGTTAAATCCTTAAAGATCTTAAGAGGAAACTGTCCAACTAAGGTGGCTCTAGGAAGCTTCAGTGAAGACAACCAAGTTTTCCTGTCTGTTGCACTAGTAGCTTGAGGTCCTCTGATTCCCTCAAGCCTCTTAAGAGCTGGGTGGGAAAGAATGAGCTTGTCATCCCAGTTCCTGGAACGCTGCTCCAGGGCATGGGAGGCTGTTTCCTGGGCATCAGCCGACCTCTCCCTGGCAGACCCCCCACGTGTGGTGAGCCTGGAGGAGCCTGAGCTGCGCCTGGAGCATTGCATCGAGTTCGTGGTGCGCGGCAACCCGCCCCCGACGCTGCACTGGCTGCACAATGGGCAGCCGCTGCGGGAGTCCAAGATCACCCATGTGGAGTACTACCAGGAGGGGGAGGTCTCCGAGGGCTGCCTGCTCTTCAACAAGCCGACCCACTACAACAACGGCAATTACACCCTCATCGCCAAAAACCCACTGGGCACCGCCAACCAGACCATCAATGGCCACTTCCTCAAGGAGCCCTTTCCAGGTGAGGGTGCTGGAGCTGACTATGGGGTGCACTGAATCCTTCTGTGAGGCTGTGGGGACCGAGTAGGGTAGCTTGAAGGGAGAAGCAGCAGCAACACAAATGCTTTTATGACAGATAACCAAACACACCGGAGTAGGCTCGCCCACCGTCGGCATACTCCGTGTATTAGGGTAAAGTCGCTTTTCCAGTGCTGTCATGGTAAAAGCTAAAATTCCTTAGAAATATGCAGCTGTGCATGTAAGGACATACCATATGATGGCAGAGAAAGCAGGGACTTTGGCGTTGGACGATAATGATGCAGAATCTTGTCCCAACCATTTTCCATGTTGGGAGACCCTGGCTAATAATTTACCTTTTTGAGTCTCAGTTCTCTTCATCTGTGAAATGGGCCTAATTATGCAT
This sequence comes from Heterohyrax brucei, assembly GCA_028571685.1. Lineage (NCBI taxonomy): Eukaryota > Metazoa > Chordata > Mammalia > Hyracoidea > Procaviidae > Heterohyrax > Heterohyrax brucei. The sequence goes on along the minus strand of CM053148.1, from coordinate 41,841,688 downwards.
CTTCCATGAATCTGTGGATTTTAAATGAGTTAAGTTATAGAAAAACACATCACAGGTTTTGGTATGCAACAGTGGTTCCATAACTTTCTGTTGTAAGAGACTTCAGAAGCTGTCTGGTTCAGTTCCGTATTTAAGAGATGAGTAACCTGAACTTTGTTATATGTGCTGGTTAGTGGCAAAACTTGACTGAGCCCTCAGCATCTAGGTGGGTGACCCCTTGCCTTTCTTCGTGGTGAGACAGTGGGGGAGAACTGAGGTCATCAGCCTGTGATGGTGCCGAGGCCAAGTGGGCCAGGGGCGATATGTGAAGCAATTACAGAATTTTGTTTGATTGAGTATTTAGGATGTGATTCTGTCCCTTTTTGAACTAGGACACCCCCAAATGCCTCCCATAAGTTGGAGAAGAAAACCCCAAGAAGTTGGAAAAAAAAAAAAAACCCAAAAGTTTATTTAAAGTGGTCATAGCTTTTCTTGGTGTGCTCAGCAGTTGATGTTTTTGTTCAGCAATTGATAACTTTCTGTAGATGAAACCATGTTTCTTGGAGAACCTTGGTGCTTTCTCCTGGGAGATAAACTAGATGCCCTCTTGACCTTTGGCCCCCCAAAATCAGGAGTCTGGTGAGCTAAAGGGAAATGTAAAGTTTGATGTCACGTGCATGTGCACACACTCACACACCCAGAAAGGCTTATGTATCATCTGTGGGTGTGAAGGTGACTTCACAGCCTACAAATAGCAGGAGAGAGGAGAGTGGGGGGCTGGTGGCAGTGCCCAGAGGCCTTATTTCTCCTAGTGCAAGGGAACTTGAACTAGAGGGCCCAGGGGTGAAGATCTAGAAAAGGGAGGCTGCATATGAAAATGCTCCTTGCTGCTAAGACTCAGGAGAATGCAGCCAGTTCTTAGGAAAGGATGTGAACGTGTGGGTGTTGGTTACCCCAGCAATCCTGTATGGTCACAGTTCCAACAGAATCCCCAGTGTGTGACAAAGATCTCAGGACTTTCCTACCATGGGCTGTGCTGGGCTGGGCTTTCTTTTGGGAGTCATCAGTCACAGAAGCAGCTGTTTGCAGATACAAAGATGTTTTGCTCTCATGAGTCACAGAGCCAGCGCGGGCCTGTTGACCTAAGGACTGGGATGGCTTTTACCCTGCTTGTGTCTTATCTGCACATTAGAATGAATTCTGTCTTCAGAGAGGAGAGCCTTCATTCTCCAGTGCATGAGAATAAACCACCCGAAGTAATGTTTCTGCTTCCAAAGGGAGAATCCTGGGATATGGAGAGAGCAGGGAGTCATAGAATTTTCAGGAGGGAGGACAAGCCACTCTGGATTCCTCTCCTTCAGAGGATGTCGTGGGCAGCAAGGACAGTGGGGATAGTTTGATGGGCATGACCTTTCCCTTGCCCCTTCCTCCTGGGCGGGAAGCGGTTCTCTCCATCCTTCCAGCCAAGGGATGTCTCCTGTGTCCTCACAAAACATAGAAGCCTGTTGTCATAGTCCCTGGTACCCTGCTGCTGCCTAGTTGGCTGTCATCTCTCCTTAGGTAAGTAGTCAACATCACCTGACAGTATGCTAAAACTCAAATTATCCAGCCGCATCCCAGGCCTACTGGTTGCCAGCGAGTCAGCTCTGACTGATGGTGACCCCCTGTGTGTCAGAGTAGAACTGCTCCAAATGGTTTTCAGTGGTTGATTTTTCAGAAATAGAGCACCAGGCCTTTTTTCCTTAGGTGTCTGTGAGTGGACTTGAACTTTCAACCTTCTGTTAGTAACCCCAGACCTACTGAGTCAGAAGCTTGGGAGTGAAGCCTAGCAGTCCATGTCTTGACAAGCCCTCCAGGTGACTCTGTGGCTCGCTCAAATTTGTGATCCATGGGCCTGGTGTTTGGAGAAGGGGGAGGAAGGCAAGGTCACAGAAGAGCTTGAAGGAAAGCATTCCCTCTGAGGTCACTTCCTCAGCCCTGTGCCAAGCCTGCCAGGGCCACCCTGTGCAAAGTTTGGCTTGTTTTCTGAGCTCAGTGTTAAAGGAATCAATGGCGATGAAAAGGCAGTGACAGAGAAAAGATGGGCTAGTTGTGTAGAGTGTTGAAATAATCTAAATGCTCCGGAGAGTACATTACTGCAGGGAGTAGAACAGAGATGTGTCATAATCCCTCTGAACTAAACCTCACACTTGCTAAACCCTGGATACAGAGCTGGTGTCTGGACATCTGCTTTTCTCCTTTGATGTGAGGCTGGAGACAACTGTATTTATCGTGTGTACCTCTCCTGGCTCCCAGGCACCAGAGCATGGAGGTTCTAAGAGCAAGCGCTGTGAAGCCAGACAGTCTGGAGGTAAATCCCATCTGTGGCCCCGCCACATAGGTGGTCTGAGCTCCAGAAGGGGGCTCAGTACATGGTAGGCATTCATTGAAGGATAATCACTGCATGTGCCTGCATTTATTCATCTGTGAAATGGTAGCCATAGCTCCTATCAGAGGTTACCGTGAGGATTGCATGAAGTGATGTATACCAAGTGCTGAGCACTGTGGCTGGACAGGTACAAGACTTCACAGTTGTCAGTTACAGTTAGGATGCTCAGGATAGAGAGAAGAGGTGAGTTCAAGAGTTCTAGAAGCAGAAGTCATTCTCTAGTTAAACTGTTAGTTATCTGCCATCAGGTTGGCCCCTGCCTCCTGACAGTCCCATGCAAAGAAGAGGATTGGACTGTTGTGATCCATAGGGCTTTCACTAGGTGATCTTCAAAAGGAAATGGCCAGGCCTTTCTTCCTAGCCTGTTTTAATCTGGAATGTTGCCCAAACCTTTCAACCTAATAGTGGCATGCAAGCCTCCACTTATAGACGGGTATTGGCTGTACACAGGGTGCATTGGCTGGGAATCCATTCCATGTGTCCCACTCCCAAGGTGAGATTTCTGCCACTGAACCTCCAGGGCAGACTAGGGTAGTGGTTGTGGAGACAGGTTGCCAGAGTTTAAACTGTCACTGAATCACTTAGCAGCTGTGGGACTTCAGGCAAATTACTTAGCCTTCTGCTTCTGTATTGTAGGGTTGTGTTGAGGATTAAATGAGCTAATCCATGTCAAGGGCTTGCAGTGGCACTTGGCATGTAGTAAACAGGGAACCACTCTTTTTTCTTTAAACTTTTTTTTTTTTAAGAATGCTAAAGGGCAACGGAAGGATCTCTTGTGTTCTTGGAGAGAACATAAATTTGAGGGTGAAGTTCTCCTTTCCTGACTGTTTATGGGCCCAAGAACCATTGGGAGAGGTCTGAGTAGAATGAATGTATTAAGTGACATAATCTTCAAACACAAAGCCTTCTATCAGTAAGAGTTTTCTCAGGATAGGGGATCTGAAGAATCATAGTATTCCAGAAAAGCTTTCTGTAAGCTTCAGGTGTTAGATGGATGTTGCTATTTCCCTCTGTGTTTCCCAAGAAGCAACCTTCGGCATGAGAGTCAGCCTTAATATAGCAGGTCCATGGAAGCATTGATTGGGAATATCCATTCTAGAGGCATGAAGCTGAATCCTTTGGTGTTCAGGTCTTAAGAGGGGCTGTGAGAAGGGATTTGGGCATAGAATTGGGAAAACATAAGGAATTAAGGATCAGAGTAGGTTCAGAAATGTTTTAGTCATCCAGTAATGCTATAACAGAGATAACACGAGTGGATGGCATTAAAAAGACATTTTATTGTGTCACAGTCCAGTAGGCTACAAGTCCAAATTCAGGGTGTCAGCTTCAGGGGAAGGCTGTCTGGAGCTGTCTGAAGATCTTGAGGAAGGTCCTTTGTTGTCAGTTGTCCTCTAGACTGGAAGCTTCTGAGGCACAGGGACCCTTAGTCCTTTCCAGAGGACACACTTGGTGATATGAGGTCCCCAACTCTCTGCTTGCCTCTTCTTAAGTATCTCAAGAGATTGTCTCAGCGCACAGCACGCTCTTCTGCACTGAATCCGGTTCTGCACCCACCCCTGCTGCCCCTCCTCCCTGATGACTATCTTAGGGAGAGGGTTTACAACATAAAGGAACCCAATGCAGTACTGGGGACCAGTGGCCTTGCAAACTGCCACACACAGTTTTGGGGAGCACAATCCAAACTGTGACAGGAGATAAGGAGCAGGGAGAACTGAGAATCACGTCAGGTCGGAGCTGGCAGCCCAAAGCCGTAGTATGGGAGTGATTGTGAAGGTGGTGAGTCCTTCCACGTTGGCAGAAGGAGGAGTGTCACCTAGGAGTGTGTGTGCACACATGAGAGCTTGCAGTCTGACAACTGAGTGTGCTTGACAAGGTATTTAAGAATGAGGGAGTAGCCATATTTCTTGAATTTTCTTTTTTAACTTACCAGGAAGGTCTTTTATTATGATTTCTATGACAGCAGAAACCAGAATTTCGTTAAGGTCTTGGATTTAGAAAAAAAGGAAAACCACTGCCAAGTGCCCTCAGCATTGTGAGGAAGGTTGCTTTCCCTTCAAAGCCTGCTTGAGACTAGAATGTGTTTATTACCTGCTGGGGCTGGGAAAAAGGAGGAAGCCGTTTCATTTCTCCCCTTGCTTGACCAAGCAGCTGCTGGGTATGGCAGGAGTGAAAGAAGGTTCTGTGTGGGACGGATGGGCCACGCTAAGGCCTGGAGCAGTCCCCTTCTCTGTCACACCCAAAGTCAGGGCACCTCTCCTTGCCATCACTTCTTGGTTCTTCTTTCTGTCTGGGTGCGAGTTGCTGCCTCTCTCCTCCCTCCTCTGGTCCCCACTGGCTCTTTCCACATGGCCATTTCCTGAGGAGTTTTGTGTTGGGGACTGTTGAGGATGTGCACATTGCCTTCATTGCAAAGGTGGTTTGTATTCCAGTGATAGCTTGGCATACTGGTCCTGTCCTTCTGTCGGCTAGTGCGAGTCAGAGGTGAGGGCCATTTCTGGGTCCTGTCGTATTTCAGGGTGCAAGTCTGAGCCCCGCCTACCCCCACAGGTTATAGAGGAACTAGGTGTCTCCCTATTGAAAGGCTTTTGTGTTTTCTGGATATTTCAGTGTTCCCAGGCCCTGCCAGAGGAGTCAAGCATTTGTGGGCTGATTGGGAGATTATAAGGTTCACAGACTTGGCCCAAACATTAGGCTAATATGAGAGTATTCTTTTATAAGTGGGAGCCTTATGAAAAACATGCAAATCAGTGTCAACCGTCAGTTGATCTGGCCCCTCTCTTCTCTCAGACTCTGAGGCTAAGACTAGAGTCCCCCACTACCTGCCTCTCCATCTAAACCAGGCTTTTGGTCACCTGCAGTTTGGAAGAGGGTGGTGACGTGAAGAACATTTTCAGGATTATTGAGAAAGTTGTGCAGTGGTCCCCCAAAACAGTGCAAAGTCAACAACACCCAAACATTGGTGCATTTACTATAAGCAGGGCTTTCTCTGAAGTACTTCTTCCACAGAAAGCATCCTTTTCCCCACAGGTAGTTGGAGAAGACTGTTTGCTGGCTCGTGTTTAATAGGGCTGTGGTGACAGTGACTGTGCGGGCCTAGGCAGGGCCTGGTAGAAGACCCCCAGTGAATGAATGAATGAATGAATTGTTCTTGTTTTCCAGGATGTGGTAGATTTGTAACTGGAGTTGGTTTGATATAGTACAGTGGTTATCAAAAAATGTGGTCCCCGGACCAACAACATTGGTATCACGAGGGAACTTGCTAGAAATGTAGATTCCTGAGATGCACCCCAGACCTTCTGAATCAGAAACTCTGGTGGTGGGGACTAGCAATCTATACTTCATCATCATCTTTTTTTTCATTTAAAAAAAATTTTAAAGATGTTTAACTTTTTGTTTTGAAATAGTTTGAGACTTTCAAGAACTATTGCATGGTAGCAATAGTAGAGAACTTCTTTATACCTTTCACTCAATTCCCCAAATGCTATCACTTTATATAACTACAGTGCAGTTATGTAAAGTCCAAACTAGGACATTAACACTGATACACTTTTATCTCTCCTATAGACTTTATTCGCATTTTGTCAAGGGTCCCGCTGATGTGCTTTGCTTCTGCGGGTTCCAGGCCAGGGTTACACATTGTATTTAATTACCATGTCATCTTAGTCTCTTTGAATCTGAGGCAGTTTTTTTTTTTGGAATGTCTTTGTGTTTCATCTGACTCGGCGGCACTTGTCTTGTCTTTCATGACTTCAGCACTTTTGGGGAGTACTCACTAGTTATTTCCTAAAATGTCCGTCAATTTGGGTTTGCCTGATATTTTCCAATGATTATTTTCATATTTTTTTTTTTGGCAAGAACATCCCAGGTGGTGCAGTACTCTGTTCAGTATATCCTATCGGGTGCAAATGGTGGTGATTTGTCTTATTACTAGTGAGGCTCATTTTGATCACTTGGTTAAGGTGGTGTCTACCAGGTTATTTGACTGCAGAAGAATTGTTTTCCCCTTTGTAATTAATGTTGTTAGGTGCCACTGAGTTGGTTCCAACTCATAGTGACCCTGTGTTCACCAGAACAAAACATTGCAGGGTCCCATGCCTTCCTCACAGTCTTTTTTAAGCTAGAGCTTGTTGCTGTAACCACTGTGTCAGCTTGTCTGTCTTTTTGAGGGTCTTCCTCTTTTTTGCTGACCGTGTATATTACCAAGCATAGTGTCCATCTGCGGGGACTGATTCCTCCTGATAATGTGTATAAAGTATGTGAGATGAAAGAGTGCTATCATTGCTTCTAGGAACACTCTGGCTAGAATTTCAAGACGGTTTGTTTGTTCTTCTGGTAGTCCATGGTATGTTTGATTTTCTCCACTAACACCGCGATTCAAAGGCATCTGTTCTTCTTCTGTCTTCCTTATTCGTTTTCCAGCTTGTGCATGCGTATGAGGCAATTGAAAATACCATGACTTGAATCACATACACGTTAGTCTTCTGAGCGATAGCTCTGCTTTTAAGCACTTTAAAGATGTCTTTTGCAGCGGATTTGCCCAGTGTAATGCATCGTTTAGTTTCTTTACTGCTGCTTCGTGGGTGTTGATTATGGACCCAACTAAATGAAATGCGTGACAACTTCAGTCTTTTATCTGTTAGTCAGGACGTTGTGTATCGGTCCAGCTGTGAGGATTTTGTTTTCTCGATGTTGAGGTGTAATCCGTACTGAAGGTTATGGTCTTTGATCTTCATCTATTAAGGGCTTCAAGTCCTTCCCTTTCAGCAGGTGAGCTTGTGTCATCTCCATATGGCAGGTTGTTAATGAGTCTTCCTTTAACTCTGATGCTGCATTCTTTCTCTTATTGTCCAACGTAAACGTAGTATTTACTAGCTAGGTAAATATTTTCTTTCTTATCCTTCACCCACTGATTTTGCACCCATCGACAAATACTGCCTGAAACAGCTGTTACTGTGGCGTATGCCAAATAATGATTTTTTTCTGTTTCCATCATCCTATATATATTTGTTCATTGGAGTTCTACAGTAGGGGAGAATTTTCCCTTCTTCCTCATTTATTTGTTATTTACGTATATCCAGCATAGACTCATAGATACTTGTTTTATTCTATGTCTTATAATCCACTGTTGTCATTGTTTTGTTGCTCAGAATTGTCCCATACCTGGCCTTGGAAACCCCTTTAAGTTGGCCCCTGTGTTATTTTTTCCTGTCCACTTTATTTTTGAGCACTTTCTTACTTTGCGGTACCACAAGGTGTTCCAGGCTTATTGTCAGCTTCCCTTGCCCAGGAGTTAGAATTAGCCATTTCTCTAGAAAGTCCTCATTCTTGCATTTGAAGAGTGGTAGTGATCCACATTTTTATCGTCTGAATGATTCTATTGCACACTAAAATTTGATTTGACTCCAGCACTACCCCTTCCTAGTTGAGTGACATTGAATTAGTTACTAATTTCCATAACCCTCAGTTTCCTTATCTGTTAAATGAGAATAATACCACCCACCTCCTAGGATGTGGTATGAGTTTTCCTAGGGTTGCGGTGATGAAGTTTCACAAACGGGTGGCTTGAATGAACACAGAAATCCATTCATTCTCAGTTCTGGAGGCTGGAAGCCAGAAGTCAAAGTGTTAGCAGGACCAGGCTCCCTTTGAAGTGTGTACAGGAGAATCCTTCTGTGCCTCTCAGTGTCTAGTTGCTCAGGTATGTCTTTGTTTGTGAAAACAAAACGCCACTTGACCCAGTCTTTAAATGCCATGTGCCTTCTGTGTCTCTATATGTGTCTTCTTGTCTTCTTACAAAGACACCAGTCTTACTGGATTGGAACCCACCCTAGTCTTGTATGACTTCATGATAACTCATTACATCAGCAGGAACCCTGTTTCCAGAGTCGGTACATTCTGAAGGTCCAGAAAGGGCATGTATTTTGGGGAACACAACATGCAACCCGGTACACATGGTTTTAAGAATTATATGATGTGCCTTTAGCATAGACCCTGGCACATAGTCAGCATCCAGTAAGGAAAGACTTTGAGGTGAACTGTCTAGGGGCCAAAGATCAAATAACACGTTTCCAGGGGTATCTGCTTTGGGAGTGGGCAGATTCTGGCATGGTTTCCAAGGACCACACAGTGACCTCCTGGAATCTACTGCACGTGTTGACTTTGAGACATTTTGTTCTAAGATCATAGCTGGCATCTGTAGCACAGGGAGCTCCCCTTCACAGTGTTTCCTCTGTGCCCGCAGGTACCACCACCGTCTGTGGTGCTCTGGGCCTTTGAACGCGGGAAGGCTATGAATGAGACAGTGGGTCTGGATTTAATTCCTTAGTGTGTAATGAAACTAGCTTGCTTTCTTTTCCCCAGGAGAGCCATTTCCGTTGAAACCAGAGGCCTCATCTCTGATTCCTTCTCTGTCCCTGAGGGCCATACTCCAATGAGGCGAAGGTGGGGTAGTAAGACAGGGTAGTAAGGCAGCAGAGAGGACGTGCCAAGGATTTTCGTTTGTTAGTTGCCATGGTAACAGGTGATCATGGCGGAGGGGAGAGGTCATTGCTGTTAGGAAGATATAATGTGTCTGTTCTGGTTTTTATTACATTTGCTAATTATCCTTTTGTATTTTTTTACAGAGAGCACGGATAACTTTGTCCCTTGTAAGTCTCCTTTGCCTTTTGCTTTGAAAGTGATTGCAGATTTTGGTACTTTTTTGTAACTATTGAATCCAGAGTGCCCTCCTCCCTCACGGACTTCTGTCCCCTGCCCCATGGCAGCTGGGAACATCTGAGTTAACTGTGCAAGGAATTGGACAATGGAAGGATTTTCAAGTCCATGCTTATTGGACAGTGTCTCTGTGACTCACTTTCCTCCAGGGAATTTTCCAAGGCCTGACCATATGCTAAATACCTCTACCTGGATAGAAGTGGTTGTGTTAGGAAGGATATGGGATGTCCTGTGCCCTGTTGGTCCCCTGTTGATCACCACTGTATTGTTCTTGCAGAGAGGATGTTGGACCTACAAACCTGTTACTGTTTCCCCTACTTCAAGCCTGGCACCCAACTTGACTGGGACCCAGATTCTGTGCAGCTGTTGTTTACAGGCTCTCCTGAAAGGCTTGAATGTCCTCAGATGAGAGAATTGAGGTTTAGTTTATAAGGCGTAGTTGTAAACAGCTAATAAGGTTAGACAGTCCTGAAGGATTTGGGGTTTTACACATGGGCTGTGGGGAAACCTATGTTTATTCCTTTTTCTCATCTCACCTATGGGAGGTGGGAATGACAGTGGGAATCTCTGCCAGTTCTTCCCAGGGATTGGCCAGGTAGTAGAGCAACATTGTTCAGGAATATCCCTGGCCATTTGTCACCAATGTAAATGTCAACCTTGATTCCTGTGTTTGTTCTTCATCTTAGAGGACTTGTAATCTCAGAGAACACCCGGAAGATAATTCTTAGTTGGGGGTCATCTGTCTGCAAATGGGTGATTCTAGATGGAGGGCAGACAGAAATACCTGGCTCCCCATTCAGGCCCCGCTGGGTCAAGGGTGTATCTTCCCAGTCAGAGGGAGGGATCTGCTGCTAAAGTGAGCTGCCCCTTTGCCCTCAGGTCAGCAGTAGGGGAACTGATAGTGGATTTTCCTTTGGGATTGGTGAAAGACACAGGAGAGCCAGGGAGAGGAGAGGAATGCTTGCCACAGGGAATGGCAGAATGTCAGCGACAGCTGCTGTCACCAACAGAATTTGCCTAATGCGGCCCCTGGCTGGGATCCCAAACCTTTTCCTTCTTTTCTGTCCAACAGCTCATGGCCCACATTACCTAGGTTCCATTGTGTTCTCTGGGATGCAGGCAGGGGAATGGGTATGAGGGTCCTTTATTCTGTATGGTGCCTATGCTTGGCTGTTAGTGCTAGCCTTGTGACCAGACAGGTACCTGGTCTCTGGGGACTCCGGCAAAACCAGGGGAGGTCAGGTCTTGGAATCAGGAGTGGGCTTCAGGGTTGTTCAGGGACTACAGCAGCGCCTCTGGCTAAGCAGCTTCCTTTTCCTTTTGTGTTTGGTTTTCAGTCGTTGAAGTGAGTCCCACGCCTCCTATCACTGTGACCCACAAACCGGAGGAAGACACTTTTGGGGTGAGTGCTTCCTTGGTCAAGATGAGAATGTATTCTGGGGTCATCATTTTTGAATCTCATTGAAGTCGTTAACTTTCCTGAAGGCTGCCTGGGAACTCCCATGTATATATAGCAGAGAAAAGTGGTGATGAATGGCCCCTTTGAGACAGTTTAAACCTTTCTTGTTATTGGAGAATAGGGCATTGTTTGAGGAAGTCTTTGAGGATCTGCTTAGAGCCTTAGGGTTTGGAAGAGAATGGTTTGAAAATTCTGAGTATGAGGAGCCTGTCTGGGCCCGATTTCCAAGGACTGCAGCTGGAGAATGGGAATCCTAGAACACTCTTAAGGAATCTGTATATGGATCAAGAGGCAGTCATGCAGACAGAACAAGGGGACATTGCATAGTTTAAAGTTAGGAAAGGTGTGCATCAGGGTTGTATCCTTTCACCATACCTTTTTAATCTGTATGCTGAGCAGATAATCTGGAAGCTGGATTATACAAAGAAGAACAAGGCATCAGGATTGGAGGATGACTCATTAACAGCCTGCATTATGCAGATGATACTACCTGACTTGCTGGAAATGAAGAAGATTTGAGGCATTTACTGATGAACATCAAGGACCACAGCCTTCAGTATGAATTGTGCCTTAACATCAGGAAAACCTGAGTCCTCACAATTGGACCAGTAAGCAATACTGTCATAAATGCAGAAAGGATTGAAGTTGTCAAAGATTTCCTTTTACTTGGGTCAACAATCAGGGCCCTTGGAAGCGGCAGTTAAGAAATCAAAGAGGCATTGCAATGGGAAAATCTGCTTCAAAGGGCCTTCAAAAGTAAGGATGTCACCTTGAAGACTAAAATGTGCCTGACCCAAGCTGTGGTATTTTCAGTGGCATCATATGCATGTGAAAGCTGGACTGTGAATGAAGAAGACAGAAGAATTGCTGCCTTTGAATTGTGGTGTTGGAGAAGAATGTTGAATGTACAGTGGACTGCCAGAAAAACAAACAGATCTGTTCTGGAAGAAGTCCAACCAGAGTGCTCCTTGGAAGCAAAGATGGCAAGAATGTGTCTTAAATACTTTGGACATACTGTCAGGAAAGATGAGTCCCTGGAGAAGGACATCATGCTTGGTGGAGTGGAGGGTCAACGAAAAAGAGAAAGACCCTCCATGAGATGGATTGACACAGTGGTGGCCACAATAATGGGCATAAGCATAAAAACGATTGTGGACATGGCGCAAGAGCAGGCAGTGTTTCTTTCTGTTGTTCATTGGGTAACTGTGGGTCAGAATCAACTCAGTGGCACCTAACAACAACAACAACAGCTGGTACAGGCCTCTACAAAAGTCCACGTTGCCCAGTGTGTCTCTTTGGGTGGGTTTTCAAGCACCCTCAATGCCTAACTGCTTCTTAGAGTCTGAGCTTACTCTGAGTTGAAGAGGAAAGGATCTTGAAGTCAGCTCTCGTAAGAGCTCCTGGATAAGAATGATAGAGGAAGAATTTTAGTGTGAAGATGCAGAAGTTGCTTGCTAATTAAAGTAACACAACAACAGTGGCAAGCCTGTCTGAGATGGGCTTTGTGATCTCCTAAGATGGCCTTAAAATGAGAGGCTTTCAGAACACTGAATCATGGAATTGACTCTAAGGAATTTGAGTAATTTCTTTTTTAAAATGTTGTTGTTGGCTGCTGTTGAGTTGGCCCTTGATTCATGCTGAGCTTACACACAATGGACAACATGCTGCGTGGTCCTATGCCACCCCCATGATCAGATATGGATCAGACCGTTACAATCCAGAGGGTTTTCACTGGCTGAGTTTTGGAAGTAGCTGGCGAGGCCTTTCTTCCTAGTCTCCCTAAATCTGGAGGGTGCTGAAACCTGTTGAGCATCATAGTACCATGCAAGGTTCCGTTGACAGATGGGCAGTGGCTGTGCTCTGGCCAACAATCAACCTGGTTCTCCATGGAAAGTGAGAATTCCACCACTTTGACCCCATTTTAATGTTTTCAACCAAAGTTCTTACAGTCTCATAAATTACTTCCTCAAAGAACATTTCAATAGCAAAGTTCTGAGAGGGTCAGCCACAGCTGCTCCTGCAGTAGGGTAGTTTCCATGTGATATATGCATGACTGTGTTAGTGATGGATTGTCCAACAGACAGGGTAAGCATGGTACTCACCTTGCTTACAGATTATGTATGATGAACAGTTTCATATTTTTTTACTATGTCTTTTATGTCTTTGGTATCATTGATGTGAAAACCACGTAAAATTGTTCACTGCAGATTTAAGCACAAGTAAGCCTGTGCTTACCTTGCTTACTGGGTCACCCTGCCTTCTCAGGGATTGTAAATTTGAAAAGAGGCTTTGTTTCTGTGGGAAGATGCTGTGAGATTGGCAGAGAGACAGATGCCAGCCATGCCTAGAAGCAGATTCTTTGATGTGAAAAATATGAAGTTGTTTACTAGAGATGATCTGGTGAGCAAGGTAAGCACTGTGCTCACTTTGCCTATTGCATAATCCACCTCTGCTGTGTATGGTGCTCGTTCGTGTTTTCTGTACCTGCTTTTGACCCTCTGCTTTTCACCCTGGTAGGTATCCATAGCGGTTGGACTTGCTGCCTTTGCCTGCGTCTTGTTGGTGGTTCTCTTCATCATGATCAACAAGTATGGCCGACGATCCAAATTTGGGATGAAAGGTAGGGTGGGATTTTTTTCTTCACGAAGTGTGTTGTGGTGGAAACCAGCTCTGTTTGATTGTGAACTACTGTGTTCTCTCTTCGCTTTCTGAGCGGGCTTCTGGTTCGGGGCCTAAGTGGTGCTGGTAGGGACCCGTGCCTGCACCTGTGCTTATTGGTCATGACGGATCAAAGGCAGTGCTGAGATCTGTGGGAACCAAGCTGTGGGCCACCTGGTTTTGCCATGACTGCCGATCAACACTGCCTAGTGTGGCTGGCTGCCATGAGGATAATTTGGGGATGATATTAGATATGAGAGCAAATAAAGAGATCTGTGTTTCTTTTCATTATTGGTGGGCCAGGCAACTCTGTATTTGTGTAACTTGGTTTTTCCTGCGTCTGCACTGATCCTTGGAGTTGTGATGAAAAGTAGTTGAATAGCTAGATGCGGGTTGGTGGGCTCTAACATTGAAAAGCTGCCCATGTGATGGCATCTCAGCACGTAGCTCTACACAGAGTCCCAGAATGGGTGCCAAGAGCAACAGGATGGCTAAATCTGCTGGCCAGCTTCCATGACACACGACACTCAACCCCATTATTGGTGGGGGTGGAGATGGCTTTCCGCCAGGACTTGAGTAAGGGGACCCACACAAAAGGGGTTAACATGGTGAATTAGCATCCATCTGCCTGGTCCCAGGGATGGATCTGACCAAATGGTTCAAGGGAGGCTGGGTACCGTGCCAACGCAGAAGGGTTACATGCATGGATGATGTTGGGTGGAAGGTGGGTAGGGATGATGAAAGTTTTCACCATCAGGTTGCTGGGCCAGGGTTCAGGTTGCTGTTTTCTTGGAAGGTCATGGGATCTAGAAAGATGAATTTCTATGGCTTCTGTCCACGGGCTGGTATCTGTGGTGGGGTCTTGACCTTGGACCTTAGGAACTTAGGGATAAAGTTCACTAGTATAGTGATTCCCAGAATTTACATGGAAATATTTGAGTATTGCGCATGGGTGGGGAGAGGAAGGGGAACAAATTAATCCATAGCTGTTACTTTCTCAAAAGATTCTGTGACTTCTTTAAAAGCTTTCGAATGTTAATAGAAAAAAGAGACACCCAGAGAGGAATAGAAGGACAGAAAACATGGAAACAGACCTCCTGGTTTTCTGGAAGCCTTCTCTCTCTACATGTTCTTTCTGCTTTTGATTAACCTGAACAAGCTGTACCAGGTTTATTGGAATCTCATGAAATGTTTTGATCCACTGAAATACATGTTCAGGCAAATCATAAAGAGAAGATAGAAGTATGGCCCTGGGCCAGATGACTTAAATAAGATCGGACCACTCTTGAGCCCTTGATTGCAGGTATTTTAGCTTGTAATACTCACCATGTGCGGGACAGGACTTCACAGGTTTGGAAGATAATCTGACCACTGAGCCAGCTAAGAGGGCCAGGGAAACACTGAGTATTCAACCCAAAGACCAATTGCTGGGTCCTAGCATTGAGCGCTGGCACTATTGCTTATGCTTGGTTTTCTTACTGGCTGTTCCTTTCTCCACCTGAGTAACATCAGGGCTTTGACAAAAGGGAAGGAGGAGGCATTCTCCCACTGCCCCACCCAGGGAGGTGCACCACCAGCTGAGACCCTGAGACTTGCTTGGCAGAGCTGTGAGAGCAGATTTTTCCTCTTAACTGTCATCCGGTTTCTGGAACAGTGTGTCCCCATGTCGGATGGATTAGGTAGCACCCAGGGCGGTGCCTCCCTCAGCTGTCCTCAGAGCCTTCCCGGCCTCTGGTCCCCTCTCCCAAGCTGCCTGCTTGGACCCTGGTTGGGCTAGGAGAGCACGTACACTCACGGAAGTGCAAGTGAAATACCCACTTTTCTCAAGTCGGGCAACTGAAAGAACTTAGTCTTAAGTTGGAGGCAAGGCAGGAATGGTATCACCAAGAAGGACCTTGTTTAGAATTAAGTGTGGATCTCTAATAAATCCAATTGTATTAAGGTCTCATTTTAGGATGATAATCAGGTGTCTCAGGATACACATAGCAGTTGCTGTCGAGTTACTTCTGACTCATGAGAAATCAGTATACACAGTAGAGCTACTCCATAGAATTTTCACAGCTGTAACCTTTGGAAGCAGATCCATAGGTCTTTCTACCCAGGTATCCCTGGGTGGCTTGGAATTGCCAGCCTTTCGGTTAACAGCCAAGTGCTTAGTGGTTTGCACCACCCAGGGACTCCTTAGGCTGCAGGTAGACTCAGTCTTGTGTTGCCCATGAGCATGTCAACTGAGAATAAAGAGAAGGTGTGTGTACTGGCAGACCCCCAACTTAGGCCAGCTTCCATCTCTTCATGTCCTCTCTATTCTCAGTTTTCAGTTACTAGATTTAGGGTAAAATCTGTGATGCTTAAAAAACGTTGTTTGGTGGTTATGAGGGAATGGGAGGGAGGAGAAGGGGTCATTGCTAACTAGATAGTAGACCTACACTGACTAGAGTGAAGGGAAGGACAGCGCACAATACAGGGTGAGTCAGTACAACTGGACCAAAACAAAAGCGTAGCAGTTTTCTAGACACATCCAAACACTTTGAGGGACCAAGTAGCTGGATCTGGGGCTGGGGCCTGGGGATAATAGTTTTGGGGGACTTCTAGGTCAATCGGCATAACGATTTATAAGGAAAATGTTCTGCATCCCACTGAGTAGCATCTGGGGTCTTAAAAGCTTGCAAATGGCCATCAAAGACCCATCTATTGGTCCCATCCCACCTGGACCAAAAAAGAATGAAGAAAACCAAAGAAACAAGGAAATTGCTAGCCCAGAGGGCTGAGGAACTCTGTGAACCGGAACTCCACCAACCTGAGACTAGAACCAGATGATGCCTACCTACCACCAGTGACTGCCCTGACAAGGAATCCAACAGAAAATCCTGGGCAGAGAAGGAGACAAATGTGGAACAGAATTCAAATTCAAGTAAAAAGACCAGAATCTGGAGGAAGCCCGGAAAAACTATGGCCCCCGGATGCCCTGTTAACCCAGGACTGGGACCATTCCCAAAGCCTGCTTTTCAAAGATTAGACAGGCCTGTAAAACAAAAAATTAATACACATGAGGAATGTGGTTATTAGTTCAATCAAATATACAAGACCAAGTGGGCAGCTCGTGACCAAAAGCAGGACGAGAAGGCAGGAAGGGACAGGAACTGAATAAATGGACACAAGGAGCCGCCCTAGGGGTGGGAGGGGGGTGCAGGCAGGGAGGAGGGAGAGAACACGCTATCACATTTTGGGAACTGCAATGAATGTTACAAAACAGTATATGCATTAATTTTTTAATGAGAAATGAATTTCAGCTGTAAATTTTAAGTAAAAGCATGCACACACACAGACACACATGGACACACAAAGCCAGAGAACCACTTAGCTGCTCTCTGGCTTCAGAAAAGTTACTTGATTTCTCAGAGACTGTTTCCTCAACTTCAAAACAGGAATAATAATACCTACCTCCTTGGACTGTGGGAACCCTGGTGGCATAGAGGTTAAGTGCTACGCCTGCTAGCCAAAAGGTCGGCAGTTGAAATCCACCAGGAGCACCTTGGAAACTCCATGGGGCATACCTGTAGGGTTGCTGTGAATTGGAATGGACTTGATGGCATGGGTTTGGTTTTGGGTTTTTTTTTTTTTTTTTTACATGTAAGCCTTTCCAGGTTTCTTTTATTTATACTCTCCTTCCATAAAAGTTCTGCCTCCAAGAATAAATCACACCCTCTTTTGCTTCTCATAGTATTTTGCAAAAATACTTGTATTTTACAAGGTATCCTGGTACTTTGTAACTACTTTGCTCACACACTGTCTGTCTGTCCTACTAAGCGAATAGAAGCAGTCTCTGGACATGGGTCACTTACCTGAGTACATGCGGAACACAGCACAGGGTTCAACCACTGCCTGGTGAATGAGACAGTAATGAATTCACTTCTAATCATAAATGAGCCTAGCTGGCCAATCAGTAATGGGCTGGGGAGGGAGAATTTGGAAATCCGAGTGAGCAGTGTTAAGATTTTGGGGGAGCATGACTGGTAGGTTAGGAAACTTCAAATAATTCCTGCTGTCCACGTCTGAGGGCACGTCTTGTGATGGAGAAGAATCTGTTGATATGAACTTCTGAGAAATAAAAAAAATATGTAGAGAAAAAGTGTAATATAACCAATACCTATATTTCCATCACCCAGACTAAGCAACTGTTACTTTTTTTTTGCATCTATGTTTCATCCTAGAAAAATAATGAGGAATAAAACCATTTTAACCACCACCCCTAGCCCTATTCCTGTCCTCCTGCCCGTTAAAACAAATTAACAAATGAAACTCCAGTTGCTGTTAAATCATCTTGTTTGACCCCCGGTGACCTCATGTGTAGAGTGGAGTAGAACTGTGTTCCATAGGGTTTTCAATGGCTGATTTTTTTTTGGAAGCAGATCACTAGATCTTTCTTTTGAGGTATCTTTGGGTGGATTTGAACCAGCAAGTACGTAATAATTTGTGTCATGGGATGACTCCTGTGTCTCCATAGGTGACCATTGTTCTGAGTTCAGTGTGCACTGCCAATTAATTTGTCTCTCTTCATGTGTCTCTACCTTTCTCTGTCTGATGTTTCTCTCCCCACCTGCCCTCCTGCCTTGGCTGTCTCCCGGCCAGACTCTTACCCTGCAGACGGCCTGATTAGCAATTGCTGATGGTAATGATGGTGACCAGGGATGGAAACCACCTCACTTTATACTTCTACATGTGTGAAGATGATGTGTATATACACAGGTGTAGGTGCACGTACATTTAAAAGGTGTAACATTACTTGATGTGTATATTTCAATGTATACACGTTTATATTCTTAAGTATTTTCTGAGTCCTGCTTTATTTGCTTGAACATACTTTTGAGATCTCTTCATGCTGGTACGATGGCACTTGGCTTGGCTTTGGCTCATGCTGGTCTGTATAGGAATTCCACTGGACACCCATTTTATAAGATATGAACAGGTCCAACGGAAACACATTGAGAAGGCTTAGCTTAGATTCCTCTTTACTTTTATCATTTATCATGTTGTTTAACATTTTGGCATGAGGAGAATCACGTTTGAGACTTCTCTGCAGTGACAGAGGTTTTAGAATGCTGTTGAACATACTGGGATTTCTTTTTGCTATTGATGACACCCAGTGTTTTAGAGTGGCAGGAGTGACATTCTTGTGGTTGTTAGCTACTGTTGAGTCACCTCAGACTCATGGTGACCTCAGGAAGAAGATGACAAAATGCTGCCCACTCTTGCACCATTACCATGATAGGTTGCAGTTGAGACTGTTCTGTTTTGATTGGCTAGGGTTTCGAAATTGAACCTGAGTCTTGTGCACAGAAAGTGAGAATTCTACAACTGAACCACCACTGCCCCCTGGCAGGGCAGTAGTTAAGGTGCTTGCTGTGGTGTGGGCACTGCACTGACCAGTTGGCACAGAAGCTGGCCCTCATACTGGAGCTGGACCCTGGAGGTTCCCCCTGTGTCAGCAACTAAGGCTGTGATTACTGGGGTTATGGTGTGGCCAGGATGGATGAGGCATGGGTACCTGGGAGGCTTGGGGTGTGACTGTCTAATAGGAAGTACAGAAGTATTGCAGCATTTTAACCTGTTATGCGAGTGCATCCTGGTCCTGGAGATGAGGTGGTTCAGACTTTATGCGAAGTTTATCCTCACAAAATATTTTTAAATCATTGTTAGATGCCATTGGATTGATCCCAACTCCTAGTAACCCCCTGTGGCAGAGTAGAACTGCCTCCAAAGGATTTTCTTGGCTGTAATCTTTATAGAAGCAGATTGCCAGGTCTTTTTCCTTCTGAGATGCTGGGTAGGTTCATACTGCCAACCGTTCAATTAGCAGCCGAGGTCTTAACCTTTGCACCACCCAGGCTCCTGTTTCAATTTAATTTTGTTATTTATTTAGTTCCTTTAAAAAGGATCAACTGTGAACAATTTTACTTGGTTAAGAAAAATTGCAGGTTTTACTTTAGTGATTCTCCAGTTGCCAGTTTACAGTGAAACACTTTTCTTATGTCATGCTTTAAAGTTGCAAGTAGAATTTATTTTGCTTTTGTTCTCCTAAAAATTGCTGTGACTTTTACGTTCAGCCTAATTTCATGTTTTTTTTTTTTTTTTCTGGGAGGCCCCTGAAGCATGTGAAACCTACATACATGTGTGAACTTAACAAGAAAATACAACAGGACTCCTGTTTCTAAATTAGGAGTTGTTTCAACAAAAATCATATTAAGCCAGTAATAGAAAATGGTTTGAAGTTTACCAAATATCTGATTTTGCAAGTTCGTATAACATTTCCACTAGAGTGTCAGAAATCTTCCTGAGATGGGAAGAACTTCCAAAATTCTTATACCAAATCTTACTTCATTGCAATCAGAAAAAAAGGGTTGGAACAAGACCGATAAACAAATTGGTAGTCAGGAAGGATTCTCATACTGCATTGTCTTGAAGAACAATTAATTCGTGGTTTACTCTAGACAGAGCTTTCTAGTCTGATCTTTGGAGGCTGTGTCTGGAAACTAATGGAATTCTTCCAAAGAATATAGTGCCCAAGGCCAAACTGTCTTACTGCTTTATCTGGATCATGGTTTGGCACAAACACAGCTTTTGTGAACCAGTTTTTTCAGTGCTGAAGATTCAGAAGGACAGCTAAAGGCAATGGGCATGGAGGCTACCCCAACTTCCTTGAAAGCCAGGAATCTGAATTCCAGGAGAATTAAAACTCTTTTTGTCAGAATTAAAAGACAATGACAATGATCTGTCGTGTCCCTCTGGCACCAGTATTTATAGATGGTGATGAGATTCTTCACATATTACTGGAAGCCCAAGCAGTGGTTTTTGACTCCCTTCTTTCTAAGCCTTCTGCTTTCTGGTCTCTGTCTTGCCCTGTAGTATCCAGAGGAAACTGAGACCCTGTGTTTGGTTTCAGAGATGTGGTTAAACCAAACAGGATTTAAAAACCAATCTCCCTACTTTGTAGTCTCACCCGCTTTTCCCTGCAGCAGAAGGGACCTAACTCTCCTTTTCCAGCATAATATTCACAGCATACCTCCCATCTGTATTTCCTATGGTTGTTAGGAGCAGTAATGAGGTAAAGTATGCTAGCATGTTTTAAAAACAATTTTAAAATGCTGTATGTTTGCATATACAGTACTGTTGTTGTTAGGTGCCCTTGAGTTGTTACTGGACAAAACTCCAGAGTCTCATTACCTACCCCAGATAAACAATCTCTGAGACAGATATTCTGGGTGAGTGATCAAAAAGGAAGTTTATTACTGTGTCATAGCAGACAGACACAGGGAGCAGGGGAAGTTTTTTCCATCAAGGCCCTGCTCCAGTTTTGTCAGGTGATTGGGATATATTTATAAGGGAGTGGGGCATTGCATACAAAATGTAAATACAGGTAATGGTGCCAGCACTAGGGAAACAGTGTCATTAGGGTTGAAGAGGGGTATCTGTTTGGGGATTCAGGAGTCCTTTGAAGATATGTGTCAGGAGCAAGGATTGCCTTTGGTTGGAGGTCCCAACTGGTATTGGGGTCTTCCACTGGCTCCTTATCTGCTGTGATATTTTCAAAAAGCTGTGAAAAGCTATAAAGATATTATTTCTGTGGTCCCTGTCAGTGGCTTCCTGCCAGGGTCAGGAATTTTTGAGATGGAAAAAAAGACAAGTCAATTTTATGAAGAGAAGTAAATCTTTGCAGTCTGTTTTAACTTCTCTTTTTAAAATCAGGGTGTCTAAATCTTCCCTCCTATTTCAGAGTCAGTTCTCACAATCGTTATCATGCTTGAGCCTTACAGTCTAACCATCATCATTATGCTTGAGCTGTTTGTTGTAGCCACTGTGTCAGTCCGTCTCCTTAAGGGTTCCTCTTTTTTGCTGACCCTCTACTGTACCAAGCATGATGTTCTGCAAGGGCTGATTTCTCCCCATAACAAGATTTACTAATGAAGGAAGAACTTGCATGTGAGTTTCACCATCCTTGCTTCTAAGGAGCATTTTGGCCATACTTCTTCTGAGGAGTACTGATTTATTCATTCTCTGGCAGTCCCTGATATAGTCAGTGTTCTTCTCCACTACTATAATTCAATGGTGTGGATTCTTCTTCCATCTTCCTTATTTATTGTCCAGCTTTCACATGCATATGAGGTGATTGAGGATACCATGGTTTGGGTAAAGCACATCTTAGTCCTTAAGATGAGTATTGTTATTATTTAATATTAAAGATAAATTATGTGAATTTTTTGCAGCCTGTTGAGAGTATGCATTATTTGTCCTCTTGTGAACATCTGGACTAGGACACCTACCTTTAAATACTCCTGTATTAGAGATACTGTTAAGAGGTAACTTCTTGTTTTTTGGTTTCCTCTTGGCCTCCTAGTTGTTGTTGTTAGGTGCTGTTGAGTCGGTTCTGACTCACAGCAACCCTATGAACAACAGAATGAAACACTGCCCAGTCTTGTGCCATGTCCACTTAGAGGACACAGGATAATGGTTTATTAGCACTAAAGAGACCGTGGACTTATTGGAAAACAAGATTCAGAGATACACAGCGTCTTGTCAAATCACACAGCTGGTTAGAGCTGTCTGTGTTATGCTTTCCCACGTATTTATTGTGTGTTGAGAGCTGGAAAAACCAATTGCCATCAAGTCAATTCTGACTCTTGATGACCCCACATGCTTCTGAGTAGAACTGTGCTCCATGGGGTTTTCAGAAAGCAGATCCCCAGGCCTTTCCTCCAAGACACCTCTGGTCCAACTTTTTGGCCCATCAGTGAACACCTGTTTGCACTATCCAGGAACTCCTGAGAACCTCAGAGGGTCAAGGGGATGGGGCTGGATTGTGAATAAATCAGCCTGATTCTTCCCATATTTTATTTTATTATCTTTGTTTTCCTTGTCCCATTTGAATGGGAGCTTCAAAACTGCCTTTTATTAATCCATTTTTCTCAAGCTGGGACACACTTGGCCTGGGGTAAAGATGAGAGATGACCCTCGTTGCTTTCTGGGCTTTCTGGGCGTGCTGGATTCCGTGGGGCAGCAGATGCAGAAGGTCAGGAAGGGAGGGAGCCAGGAACTGTTGTGTGGGCTCCTTAATGCCTCAAGTGCCTCATCACCAGCCATTTGCTTCATCCTAGTGGTTGGATGTGTGCTGGTGTCTCTGATGGGCTGTGGATGTGCTCTCCAAGAACTGTTCCATTGTAAATTAGTGCTAGTTAATAGGTACTTACAGTAAAGTGGTTGCCTATTTGATTATGATTGGGGGTTATTAACATTTTTTTCCATAAACAGATGGTAACTGTCCTCTGAGTGGACTGTAGGATCACGCCAGAGTCTTGATTTGGAGGGACTGGCTCCTGCCCAGAGATCTGGGGGTACTGCATTGAACGGTCTCGTTATCAGCTAGTTTAACTGTGTGGTTTAGGGGGCTTGATTAGACCTGGGAGGGAGTCATTTCTGCCCTCTCTCCTGACCTTGGAGCATTGGAGGGAGAACAATTCCTTCCAGCTCGGTGGAGGTATAAGTAGGAGGGAGCTTGGGATGTTGTTCCACAGGTTTGATGTTTTAACTTGGCATTTGTGCCTCAGCTGGCCTGTGTCCTTTAGCTGTGAGTTGTAGAAGTGGTGTCATGAGAATGGTGTAGGAACGGGGGTCCTCTGAGATTGTGGCAAGGGCACCTGGCTTCTTGATAACTTTATTTGTCCTTACCCATTGCTATCGGGTTTGTTCCGACTGATGGCAACCCCATAGGTGTCCTGATAGAATGGTACTCCATAGAATTTTCAAGGCTGTAACCTTTTGGAAGCAGATTGCCAGACCTTTTTTCTGTGGCGCCTCTGGGTTTTGTTCGAATCCCCAGTCTTTTAGTTAGTAGTGAAGTGCGTAATGATTTGTGTCACCCAGGGAGTCCTTCATTTGGCCCTAGAAATACATGTCTTTGACCTCTGTTTAATGGGATGCCAGAAATCAAGAGCAATTCAGCCAGGAATGAAATTTGATCAGAGTTTTGGTTCCTGAATTTCTGAAATAATCTGTACATTTTATTTTTCTGTTTCCTCTTCTGAAATGAGGTGTGCCAAGGAAAAGGGTCATCTTGGTCTTGTAGTTCTCTTGCACTTAGGATTTCCTGGCTTGGGACTCCCCAGTATAAGATGACTCTTTGAAAATTAAATAACATATAGGGTGGTTTCTGGCTTCTCTTGTTGTTAGCTGCTATTTAGTGGACCCCCAGCTCATGATGTCTCCATGCTCTATTAGACTGAACCATGGTGATCTGCAGGGTTTTTTATTTGCCCTTTTTTAAAAAATCTATCCAGAAGTGGTTGCCAGGCCTTTCTTCCTAGTGTGTCTTGGTCTAGAAGCTCTGCTGAAACCTGTTTAGCATCACAGCAACATGCATGCCTCCTCTGGTGGTGGCTGTGTCTGAGGTGTACTGGCTGGGAACCAAACCTGGGTCTCCAGCATGGAAGGCAAGAATTCTACCACTGAGCCACCATTGCCCTTCTGGCTTCTCTTATATGTTGTTATCAAGAGATCCTTTGTATTCTCCTAAGAAATATTTTCCTGCTCTTTCTCTCTTTGCTGTCACTTGGAACAGAACTTAACAGACTGCCACGTGTCTATAAATTTGTCATATTGTGGTAACTTACAGGTTATGATTCTGGAAGCTATGCCACCAGTATTTCAAATAGCAGCGGGGTCTCCCATGGTGGACAGATTTCAGCGGAACTTTCAGACTAAGACAGGCTAGGATGAAAGGCCTGGTGATTTACCTCCACAAATTAGCCAGTGAAAACACTGAGGGTCATTACAGAATATTGTCTGATAACATGGCGGGAGGTGAGCCACCTAGGTTGAGATGAAACCGAAACCAAAGCCATCACCATAGAGTTGATTCTGACTCATAGCAACCCTATAGGACAGAGTAAAACTGCCGCATATGGTTTCCATGGAGCAGCTGATGGATAGTGGGAGTGGCCAGCATTTTGGTTAGCTCTTAACCACTGCTCTTGGAAGTCACTCAGAATACACAGTGGCCACAGCAATGGATCAAGCATACCAGTGACCATGAAGATGGCACAGGACTGGGCAGTATTCCCTTCTGTTGTTCCTGGGATCACCATGGATCACAGTAGACTTGATGGCAACAAACAAAATTAAATAGATTAATTCTGCGTCAGGTCCAGAGGCAGGATATAAATTAACTGAAGCCTAGAGCCTTCTGCTTCTCTTCTTCTGGGTGGGACTTCATTGAGACCCTCTGACTGCAGATGAAGCATGCCCCACTTGGTGACTAAGTTTTAGATTATGGTGCTATGGGATTTTGAGAAAAAGCCTGGAAGATAATGTGACTTTTTTTCCTGGCATGCCTTTGTTGCTCTGTCCTTTGGGGGAGCTTTACAGATTTGCAGTGAATCATCATAGAAGTCCCTGCAGTGTCACCATTAGGTATGTTATGGAAAGTTCCATTCTTTATGTCCTCATTTCCCGATCTCAAGGTTCCAAGGCAAATCCCCAGAAATGGAGTCTGATGCAAAATGTTTTTGTCTGTGGCTACCTGCTAGCTGGCTGTTCTTGGCAGGTCCCTGTATCCTGTTTAGCAGGATCAAGGTTGGCCAGTAGGCTTGGCTCTCCAGCCAAAGTGATGGCTTCTCGGATTCATTTGTTTTGGGCAGTAAAGTTCTTACTAATTTGTGTCATTGCAGCTGGTCTCTCAGGGTTAGTAGTCCTTAGATACCATAGCTTTTAGGTTCTTAACCTTTGCCCACTGCTGCACATGTAACAGTCACACACAGTACATCCTTTCTGTGTACCACCAGGCTTGCCGGCAAAAACTGACCCTCCTAGTGATTCTACACCTAAATAAGCAGTGTGCGAGAAGACAAGTTAGACAAAGGGACTTTTAGAACCTGCAGAAACCTCAAATTCATGCTCATTTTTACTTTTAAAAAATTCACCGAGTTTTTTTTTTATTCATCAGAAGTACTCATGACTTACTTCCTAGCTGATTTCGACACCCTCCTGCATCATGGCACCGGAGGGAAAATCAGGAGCAGAGGACCAGCCCACCTTGGTTTCTCACCACGTTCTTCGTCTGTGGTGGTTTTCAGCCCCTCAGTACCAAGTTATGGAATCTGCTCCAGTGGGGTTCTTACTTGGCTTCTCATGACATGGTCTCTCTTGAGCATCTCTGGTGGGTTGCATGGGGCTTTGACTTGCCCTGAAAGAGTAAAAACTGGTTGCTGTCAAGTGATTTCCAACTCATTTTGACACCATGTGCATCAGGGTAGAACTGTGCTCCATGGATTTTCAGCAGCTGGTTCTTTGAAAGTAGATCACCAGGTCTTTCAAGTACCTCTGGGTGTACTAGACCTGCTGGCATGTTGGTTAGCAGCTTAGTGCATTAGCCATTTGTACCACCCAGGGACTTGGCTTTGAGTATGGAGAGGCTCAGTGTGGCTTCAGTGTCCCGACCTGTGTTTATACAGCCCAGTCTCCTGTGAACGGTATGGAGGGCTTGAGAATACACAAAGTGCAGCCCTTGAAACCACAGGCAGGCAGTAAAGCAGAGCCGTTAAAACAACTGTTAATTGGGTAACATGATTTTGGATGAGGAGAGAAAAACCACACATTGGAAACAACAAACGAGCTGTGGTCCCAGCTCTGACTCCACTGCCCTGGGTGATCAGCGGTCATCGTGGGGGAGTGAGCTAGGCCGGGCGGTGGTGGGGCCGTGTAGGAGGATGGCCGCTGCCCTGTGGTGCTAGCTTTCAGGCGCGCCTGCCTCGTGTTCTGGGCCTGGAGCTTGGAGGGGAGGGAGGAGCAGCCTCAGGGTGGTCCAGTGCTCCGAAAGATTAAAGACACCTTCCCACCCTTCCTTCCTTGATACCCTAGGACACATTTACAGAAAGGCTGAAGTGCTCCGGTACACATTCCTCTGTTCTTTTATATTAAGGCTACTGTCACATACTAGAGAACATTCTCCCAGGAGGTGGAGACACTAGTCCTCCAGACTGGCTTGGGATTAAAACCCCCCAAACCCATTGTTGAGTGGATTCCAACTCACAGTGACCCTATAGAACAGAGGAGAACTGCCCCGTAGAGTTTCAAGGAGCACCGGGTAGATTGGAACTGCTGACCTTTTGGTTAGCAGCTGAGCTCTTAACCACGGCATCATTTTGTGGTAAAGTCTTCTCATTTTGTGGAGCACAGTGCAGAATGTTCTGAAAGTATTAGAATTTCAAGGCAGCTGCCAAAAAACCCAAAGCAAACCCATTGCTGGGAGGTTGATTCTGACTGATAGTGACTCTATAGGAGTAGAAGTGCACTTTAGGGTTTCCAGGGAGTGGCTGGTGGATTCACACCTTTTGTTTAGCAGTGGAGCAGTTAACCACTATGCCACTACGGCAGAGCATTAACCCGAAGCATGAGGCTCTGCCAAGCAAGGAGTCACACAGGTACAAGGGCTGCCAGTTAAGTTTGCGAACTCATCCTAGACAAAGTGCTACGTACCTGACTGCTGTATAGCACTATGGTCACCTTCGAAGTATTCCTCTTAGGTAGCTGTGCACCAAACCAGCACCTAGTCCACTCTTCAAAGCAATTTGGGAACTCTTTCTGGAATGGCCATCAGAGCTGTTGTCATACTACCCTTGATGTTCTGAATGTCATCAAACTGTCTTCCTTTTAGTATTTCCTTTATTTTGGGGTAAAGAAAAAAGTCACTGGGGGCCAGATCAGGTGACTAAGGAGGGTGTTCCAATATAGCTATTTGTTTACTTGCTAAAAACTTCCCCACAGACAACTAGACAGTTGAGTTCACGAACTTACCATCTTGCCACCATGCACAATGGCCATTCCAGAAAGAGTTCCAAAATTGCTTTGAAGGATGGACTAGGCAGTGGCATCAGTGCATAGCTTTCCTGGGGGAGTACTCTAAAGGTGACATAGTGATACGCAGCAATGAGGTATGTAGCACTTAGAACAGTTAACTCTGCAGACTTCATTGTCAGACGGCGTACATTTTGAAGCATGCCTACTCCTTGAATAAAAACTCTCAAGAGGGGTTTGAGTCTTAGCTCCTGTACGCTTTCCTGGATAGTAGTGAAGGAAAAAGATGTATTTCTGTGCTTCCTTTATATAGAGAAGCTGGGATGTGAGATAAAGGCAAGAATATCAGTTGATTGTTCACATCTAATCCTAGTTGCTAGGTGCTGTCAAGTCAGCTCTGACTCTAGGCAATCCCACCTGTAACAGAATGAAACAGTGCCCAGTGCTATGCCACCTTCATGATTGTTGATGTGCTTGATCCCACTTCTGTGACTATTGTCTCTGTCCCTCTGATTGAGGGTTACTCTCACCTTCCCTGGCCCGTCACTTTATCAAATATAGTGTCCTTCTCTAATGATTACTACCTTCTGATGATCTGTCCAAAGTAAGCAAGTTGAAGTCTTGGACATAGTCTATGATCCATGGGATTTTAATTGACTAATAATTGGGCAGTAGATCTTTAGGCCTTTCTTTCTGGAAGATTCCAGAGGATATTGCTTCTTAGATAGTACTTCCAGGAACAAGGGACTAAGCCATTGGCAAAACCTGAGACCCATGACCTGATGACTTAGTCACCTCTTTGTTTTTCATTTCTTCTTGTGCCTCTTTAGCAAAATGAACCTCTTTCAAAGGCCTACTGGATGGAATAACTTGACAGTAAGAATATGAAGAGAGCAGTGGTGGTTTAGTGGTAGAATTTTCACCTTCCATGCAGGAGATGCCAGTTCAATTCCAGACCATTGCATCTCAAGCATAGCCAACACGTGTCTGTCAGCAGAAGCTTGTGTGTTAGTATAATGAAGTTTCAGTAGAGCTTCCAGACTCAGATGGACTAGTGAGAAAAACTTGATGATTACTTTGCAAAATCAGCCAGTGAACATGTGACTCAGCACAGTCTGACCCTGCTGTACGTGGAGTCACCATGAGTTGGAGGCCAATTCAGCAGCAGCTTGCAGCAGGAAACTGACAAAATATAACTACTACTTGTAGGGCATTTTACTTCTACCCTCTTTGAGTAAATAACCCTCTTTTCCCTAAAATGGTAGTGACTTCCTTCTTTCAAAACTAAATTATTACTTCTTTCTAGTCAAGGGCACTTCTAAGTCCTGTGCTGACTCAGTTGATTCCATTGATAGTTATTGATCAATATGGACATCCTGACTGAAGAGAAGGAGGGAGCAGAGCTCCAGAGAGTCAGTGAACAGGCCAATATTCTCAGCTTTTCTTCCCTGTTCTAGGAGTTTGCTTGTCCATTTTATTATTTCTCCCACACTAGCGTGGAGGTAATTTCAGGAATTATAGGAAACCAGAGAAGCTTGGACTAGTGGGCCCCCATGGTCAATTAGGGCAGGTCTGTGGACTGAGGATAAAATCCTGGTGGCGTAGTAGGTAAGAGCTACAGCTGCTAACCAAAAGATCAGCAGTTCAAATCCACCAGCTACTCCTTGGAAACCCTATGGGGCTGTTCTAGTCTGTCCTATAGGATTGGTGTAACTTGGAGTTGACTACTTAGCAGTGAGTTTGGTTTTTTACCTTGGTGGACTGAGTAAACCTCATGGGTCAAGTTGTTGGATGCCCATGCTGCCTGCTGACCTCAAATACACTTCCTTCAGTGACTACAGGAAAAAAACTGAACTCATTGCCATGGAATCAATTCTGACTCACAGTGACCCCATCAGACAGAGTGGAATTGTCCCATAGAGTTTCCAAGGAGTGCCAGGTGCATCTAAACTACTGACCTTCCTTCAGTGACTGGGATACCATTTTTCACAACCCCGCTGTTTCACTGGTATTTATACTGGAGGTTTGCCCTGCTCTATAATTTGCTGTGTAATAAGTGTGGCACTAAAAATGAGAAGAAACAGCTGCCCAAACCCATTGCGATCCAGTCAGTTACTACTCATAGTGACCCTAAAGGACAGAATGGAACTGCTCTGTAGGGTTGCCAAGGAGCACTTGGTGAATTCATACTGCCAATCTTTTGGTTAGCAGCGTAGCTCTTAACTACTATGCCACCAGGACACAAACATACATTTATAGTTGGAACATGGAATGTACAAAGTATGAATCAAGGAAAATTGTAGGTTGTTAAAAAATGAAATGGAATTCTTGAAGATTGATAACCTAGGCATTAGTGAACTGAAATTGACTGCGATTGGCACTTTTGGATTGGACAACCATATGGTCTCCTATGCCAGGAATGACAAATTATAGAGGAATAGCATCACACTCATCATGTAAAAGAACATTTCAGGATCTATCCTGAAGTATAACACTGTCACTGATAGGATAATATCTATTTGCCTAGAAAAAAAGCTAGTTAATAGGATTATTATTCAAATTTACACACCAGCCACTAATGCCAAAAATGAAGAAATAGTAGGCTTTTACCAGTTTCTGCAATCTGAAATTAATCAAGCATGCAGTCAAGTTGCATTAGTGATTATTAGTGATTAGAATTTGAAAGTTGAATACAAAGAAAATGGATCAATAGTTGGAAAATATGGGCTGGGTGATAGAAATGATGCCAGAGATCACATGATAGAATTTTTCAAGGCCAAAGATTTAATTCATTACAAATACCTTTTTTCAATAACATAAACAATGATCTTACACCTGGACTTCACTGTGCAGAATACACAAGAATCAAATCAGCAACATTGGTGGAAAGAGAAAACGCAGAGGCTCAGTATCATCAGTCAGAGAAGGCCAGAGGCCAATTTGGAACAGATCATGAATTGCTTATATGCCAGTTCAGGTTGAAGAAGAAGAAAATTAAAAGAAGTCCATGAGAGGCAAAATAAGATCTTGAGTATATTCCACTTGGGTTTAGATAGCAACTCAAGAACAGGTTGGACAAATTGAACACTAATGACTGTAGACCAGGTGACTTGTAGAATGACAACAAGAACATCATACGTGAAGAAAGCAAAAGATGATTAAAAAGACGGCGGAGAAAAAGACCAAAATGGATATCAGAGAGACTTTGAAACTCGTTCTTGAACATAGAATAGCTAAAGTGAAAAAAGGAAATGATGAAGTAAAAGAGCTGAACAGGAGATTTCAAAGGGTGGCTCTAGAGGATGAAGTATTATAATAAAGTATGTAAAGGCCTGGAGTTGATAAACCAGATGGAAAGAACACTCTTGGCATTTCTCAGACTGAAAGAACTGAAGAATAAGTTGAGCCTCGAGTTGCAATGCTGAGCATTTCTATAGGCAAAAAATTGAATGGTTCAGGAAGTATCAAAATAAGATGGAAGAAATACACAGTCACTGTACTGAAAGGAGTTGGTTGATGTTCAGCCGTTTCAGGAAGTGGCATGTGATCAAGAACTGATGGTGGTGAAAGAAGAAGTACAGGCCACACTGAGGACACTGGTGAAATATAAGGCTCCAGGAATTGATAGAATACCAATTGAGATGTTTCAACAAATGGATGGTGTCTTAGTCATCTAGTGCTGCTGTAACAAAATACCACACGTGGATGACTTTAACCAGGAAAAATTTATTTCTTCACCATAAAGCCAGCCGAGCCACTGCCTTCGAGTCAATTCTGACTCATAGAAACTTTGTGGGTCACAGCAGACCTGCCTATAGAGCTTCCAAGGAGCTCTTGACAGATTTGAGCTGCTGATCTTTTGGTTAGCAGACATAGCACTTACCCACTACGTCCCAAGGTTTCCCCCTTGCAGTAGGGTAGGCTAAAAGTTCAAATTCAGGAAGTCCACTCCAGGGAAGGCTTTCTTTTTCTGTTGACTCTAGAAGCTCCTTGTCCTCCATCTTCCTCTGGTCAAGGAGTGTCTCAGTCACAGCGATCCCAAATCCAGAGGATGTTGCTCCCAGCACTACTTTCTTGGTGGAATGAGGTCCCTTTGACTCTGTGCTTCTTTCTTTTATATCCCAAGAGACTGTGTCAAGGCACAGTACATCCTTATAGACTGAGCCCTACCTAACCAACACAGTTGCTGCCCATTGTCCCTCATTAGCATCACAGAGGCAGGATTTACAACACAGAGGAAAATCACACAGTACAGAGAATCATGGCCTGGTCAAATTGATACACATATTTTTGGGGGGACACAATTCAATCCATGACAGATACTACTCTGGAAGCACTCACTCATCTATGCCAAGAAATTTAGAGGACAGTTCCCTGGCCAGCTGACTGGAAGAGATCCACATTGTACCCATTCCAAAGAAAGGTGATGGAATGGCATGTGGAGATTATTGAACAATATTTGTAATACCACATGCAAGTGAAATTATGCTCAAGAGCATTCTGAAGTGGTTGTAGCAGTACTTCAACAGAGAACTGCCAGAAATTCAAGCTGGATTCAGAAAAGGATATAGGACGAGGGATATCATTGCTGCTGTCAGATGGATACTGACTGAAAGCAGAGGATACCAGAATGATGTTTACTTGTGTTTTATTGACTATGCAAAGGCATTCAACTGTGTGCATCATAGCAAATTACAGATAACATGGTGAAGAGTGGGAATTCCAGAACACTTAATTGTGCTCCTGTGGCACCTGCACATAGAACAAGAGGCAGTTGTTTGAACAGAACAAGGGAATACTGTGTGGTTTAAAATTAGGAAAAGTGTGCATCTTGGTTGTATCCTTTCAGCATACTTTATTGCATCTGTTTATGGAACAAATCAGGGAAGCTAGCCTAGATGAAGAAGAACTTGGCATCTGTATTGGAGAAAGGCTCATCCATAACCTACCATATGCAGATGAGACAACCTTGCATGCTGAACATGAAGAGGGCTTGAAGCACTTACTGATGAAGATCAAAGGCTACTACCTTTCTTAACATAAAGGAAACAAAAATCCTCAGAACTCTGCAAATAAGCAGCATCATGATAAATCAGAAAACCAAACCTGTTGCCATTGTGTTGGCTGTGACTCATAGCAACCCTGTAGGACACAGTAGAACTGCCTCATGGGGTTTCTGGGGAGCAGCTGGTGGATTCAAACTGCTGGCATTTTGATTAGCAACCGTAGTACTTAACCAGCACACCACCAGGGTTTCCATATTATAATAAAAAAAGAAAAAAACAAATCCACTGCTGTCTAGTTGATTCTGACCCATAGTGACCCTATGGGACAGAATAGAACTGCTGAATAGAATTTCCAAAGGGCATCAGGTAGATTTGAACTGCCAGCCTTTTTGTTAGCAGCTGTAGCATTTAACCACTATGCCACCAGGGTTTCCGTATCATGATAGATGGAGGAAATATTGAAATTGTCCGTTTTCATTTTATTTGGATCCATGATTAATGCCCATGAAAGCAGCTGTCAAGAAATGAAGTGAAATGGTACACTGCATTGGGCAATTTTGCTGCTAATGATCTCTTTCAGGTGTTAAAAAGCAAAACTGTTGCTTTGGAGACTAAAGTGAGCCTGACCCAAGCCATAGTATTTTTGTTCACCTCGTGTGTATAGACAATGAGTAAAGAAGTTCAAAGAAGAATTGATGCCTTTGAATTACTGTGTTGGTGAAAAATATTGTATATACCACAGGCTGCCAGAAGAATGAACAAGTCTTGTAAGAAGCATAGCCAGAATCCTCCTTAGAAGAGAGAATGGTGAGACTTTGCCTCACAGACTTTGGACATATTATCAGGAGAGAAGGACATCTTGTCTGCTAGAGTAGAGGGTCACTGAAAAAATAGGAAGACCCTCAATGAAGAGGATTGACTCAGTGGCTGTAACAATGGGCTAAGACAGAACAACAGTTGTGAGGATGGCGCCGGACCAGGCCATGTTTCCTTCTGTACACAGGGTCCCTGTGCTTTGGAAACGACTCAGTGACACCTAATAACAGAACAGCAATAGTATCTGCATACTTCGCTGGAAGAGTTGGAGCAGTTTCCTTATCAGTCTTGGAGGTGTGGAAGCTTTCTACCTGTCAGGTGATTTGATTCAAGGGGCCCGTGTGGAGCAGCAGTCATGTAAGCCTCTTCCCAGGCTGGAGAGGAAGAATGACAGTGTGTCTTTCCCAGGCAGCAGGCATTGACCTGGAGCCTCAAGGAGGGTGCCAGGATCCCATGTGATAGTACCGGGAACTGGCTTTCAAAATGAATCCTTCTAAAATAAATTGAAATCAGTTTGTTGGCTTTGGACCAGTGGAGGATGTGCAGAGGGGCACCCCATCATTGACCTGGCCTTTCAGAAAAGCAGGCTGGATTTGTGCACAGTTAGCCATTACATAGCGGAATGACTCCCAGCGTAGCAAGTCTCCTGGGCTTGCTTTGCTGAGGTGGGGAGGGGGGTGCTTGCTGGATTGGGTTATATATGGAGCTCTCTGTCTGAGGAGGAACACTACCAGAAGTTACAAGTCCAAGAAAATGGGAAAAGAGACAATCCCATTTGCTGTTGCTGCATGTGTGTGTTGGAGCTGATTCTGTGGAACATAGTGTGGCAGTTGGTATCAAAAGCCTAAAATCATGAAATCTCATGTCCCACTGTCCCCATTTCTGAGAATTTTGGGTAGTCACGGATAGTCTGTCCGTTTTTCGTACTGTGATGGCTTCTTTGTTTCTGCAATGCTGGACACTGTAGCATTTCAGAAAACACCAGGATCACCTATGGTGGACAGATTTCAGCAGAGCTTCCAGACTAAGGCAGAACATGAAGGCTTGGCCAACTACTTCTGAAAACTACCCAGCGAAAACATTATAGAATGGTAGAACATTGCCCTACCCACTTGCTGTGGACAGATCATCGGGAGGGAGAAATCCCTGGAGGGGGACAAGGAGCTGGGTGAAACAGAGGGCTAGTGAGGGTGAGGGAGACCGCTGGTGAGACAGACTGACACAGAGTGGCAGTGTGACGTTCCAGCGTAGTGGCTGTCCTTAGGGTGGCACAGGAGCAGCAGCCTGTCCTTGTGTTGTACATAATGTCGCCATGAGTCAGAGTCAGCTGGACCGCTGCTAATATAATCAACACAAGTGGAGACTGATATTTATGTGTATGAATGTTCATCCCACTCTGACTTACAGAGTTAACTTGATAAATGAAGAATTACTTAATACCCAGCAGTAAGTTAAGTACATTATGGCCCAGCCGTATGATGTAACACAATGTAGACATTAAGAATGATAATTTTTAAAAGCAGCATTACAATATTTCTGAAAGGATGGACATATAAATGGCTGATAGCATGAAGAAGAGAGCAGTGAGAAGTCTCGTTTTCTCTTTCCTGCTGCTGGAGTAACCTCTGTGTAGTCTCTTGCTTGTCTTTGCAGATTTAGCCAATGCCTATGCAAAGATACGTGTATCCATGTTGGTTTTGCACAAATGGGAGCTAGTATTCACATGTCCTTTTTCACTAAGAGCCTACCTTTAAGAATACTTTATATTGGTTCATAGAGATCTGTGTCATTATTTTTTACAGCTTCACAGCAAGAATAATATTTTAGAGCAGTATTTACTG
Source organism: Heterohyrax brucei (assembly GCA_028571685.1). Lineage (NCBI taxonomy): Eukaryota > Metazoa > Chordata > Mammalia > Hyracoidea > Procaviidae > Heterohyrax > Heterohyrax brucei. The sequence goes on along the minus strand of CM053148.1, from coordinate 41,806,945 downwards.
AAATGTGAAAATGTTTACATTTCCAAGTGAGAAAAGACTGCAGAGTTTCTCTTAGCCCATTTTTTGGTAATATGGAAAGAAAATATTTTCATGCATACACATAAGAAAAATGCTGGGACTTCATAGAATTATGGAGCCCTAGTGGCATTGTGGTTGAGCATTGGCTGCTACCTAAAATGGCAGCAGTTGGAATCTACCAGCAACTCCATGGAAGACCTATGGGGCAGTTCTGCTCTCCTATAGAGTCACTGTGAGTCAAAATCGAAGTTGTTATTTTGTTTTGATTAATGCAGGATTATGGAGTTCCTGGGTGGCTCAAACTTTTAAGTGCTTTCCTGCTAATTGACAGGTCAGTAGTTTGAACAGGTCAGAGGTGCCTCAGAAGAGAGGCCTGGTGATCTACTTCCGAAAGGTCATAGCCCTGGAGATCCTGTAGAGCTTGATTCTCCTCTGTACACATGGGGTCGCTGTGAATTGGGATCAGCTTAGCAGCAATGGAATTTTTATTGATCTTTTTATATAGAATATAGACTACAATGTAAATAGTGAATATCTGTGGGTGGTGGGGTTATGGAGACTTCTTTATGTTTTGGGATGTTTTTCCTTTGTTTCCCCAAATTTTCTGCATCAAGCCTTAGGACAAAGTGATCTGAGGTCTGTGAGGCAGAAGGCTCCTAGGGATGACAGACCAAGAGTGCTGGCCCTCTCCCCAACCCAGGAGCCATCTGCCTGCTTTTAGGGAAACCTAGTAAGGAGAGATACGATGTCACTTGGGACTGCTGACTGCCCAGACCAGAAATCCTTGAATTGTGCCCACAGGCTATTTGCTTCAGAATCATTGCTGTTGGTGGTGGGAGCTGATTAAAATGTAGTTCCAGGGCTGCATTTGTCTAATCAGATAACCTAGAGGTGGTTGTTGTTAGCTGCTGTTGCACTGGCTTCCACTCATGGTGATCCATGTGTAACAGAACCAAACAGTGCCCTGTCCTGTGCCATCTTCATGACCTTTGGTCATTGGACAGTGTTCCATTTTGATCCATAGGGGTTTCCTGGCCTGTAAACCCTGGTGGAGTAGTGGTTAAGTGCTATAGCTACTAACCAGAAGGTCGACAGTTCAGATCTGTCAGATGCTCCTTGGAAACTCTATGGGGCAGTTCTACTCTGTCTGTAGGTTCATTATGATTCAAAATGACGCGACAATTGTGGGTTTGGTTTTGAATTCTCAGAAATAAATTTCCAGGCCTTATTTCCCAATCTGTTGGAGTCTGGAAGCTCAGCAGAAACCTATTCAGCATCACGGCAACGTACAGGCTTCCACTGACACAGGTGGTAGCTATACATGGAGTGCGTTGGCTGAGAATCGAACCCAGGTCTCCCACTCGGAAGGCAAGAATTCTACCACTGAACGACCTCATCGTATTTTAAGTAGCTACTGTTTATTGTGTGTTAACTATGTGCCAGGCACCGTTCATACACAAGCTAAACTTTAAAATAACCCTGAAGAGTAGCTATTATCTGCATTGTCCTGACGAGGCAATTGAAAGGGGTTAGTTAGCTGGAGGTCACGTGGTCAGAAATGGCAGGCCTGCCTGAATCCAGAGCTGACAGGAACGTTGTCATGTTGCCATCCTAATTTTCTCTGGCCTTTGGGAAAGAAGAATATCAAAATCTGGGCACAGGTCGTCAGGCGCCCACAAATCCCTCGGAGTTCCCAAGCTGGGGAGGAGTCATCACTGTGTGCCCTTGGCAGTGGTACAAATGGCAAGAGCACAGTGCACTCACTCGCTGAGACCCCTCAGCTGAGCGAGGCTCTCAGAGTTCCGGGGTCTGCCGGGTCCCCTGGGGGAGGGTCAGGCGGAGGTGACTGAAGTGCAGTAGAGAGTGCAGTTGCCATGGGAACAGCCTGGCCTCCATACTGGAGTGTTCTGCATCCTGTTGCTGAGATCCTCTCACTGCTGTGCCAAGAGCCTGCAAATCTGGGGAGAAAGAAAGAGGCCACTGACAGGATACTTTCTTGTGGCCCTTCCACGGTGACCATGGCAAATGGCCGGTGGCCAGAGCTGGAGCTTTACCCTGCATGGAAGCATGATGATACTTGGAACCTTAGGGAGCCTGCAGGGAGTGAAGGAAGGTGGTAGCAGTGGCAGGCGGAAGGCAGTCTTTTGCTGACTAGATCATTGCCTCCCTTCTACCTTTTCCCCTTTCTGGCAAGCCTGAGCCTCGCTGCTTCCCTCACTCAGTTACTGTTAGCTGACAGTCCAGTGACTCAAACTCACAGCAGCCCCGTGAACTACAGAAGAAAATGTCACCTCTGCTGCACCGTCTTCACCATCACTGCTCTGATCAAGTCCATTGTTTCAGACACTGTGCATTTTGAATGTCTTCCAACCTAGTGGGTTCATCTTCTAGCACTTTATCAGACAGTATTGTGTTGCGATCCATAGGGTTTTCATTGGCTGATTTTCAGAGGGAGATTGCCAGGCCTTTCTTCCTAGTCTACCTAGTCTAGAAGCTCTGTGGAAACCTGTTCACCATGAGTGATGCTGCTGGTATTTGAAATACTGGTGGCACAGCTTCTAGGATAACAACAACATGCAGGCCACTGTAGTATGACAGGCTGACAGATGGGTGGTGGTAACTTGAGAGGAAGGCAGAATCCCCTGGGCCGGTTTAGCCCCTGAGACCAGTGGTTTAACTTGATGGCTTTGCAGGACAGCGGTGTTGGCAATGTCAGTGTCCTCTGAGGTTATTCTATAAGAACATAATAGCTAATGTTTGTAGAGAGCCTAGTTTGCCTGGAGATCTTGGTCTGTTGCATAGAATCTCTATGGCTTGGTTCAGTCATTGGCTTAAATGAGATAACATACTTAAGACAGCACCCAGAATCCAGTACCCAGAACATAGGAAGTGTTCAAACAAATATTAAAAACCCATTGCCATTGAATCAGTTCTGACTCATAGAGACCAACCCTATGGGACAGAGTAGAACTGCCCTGTAGAGTTTCCAAGGAGCAGCTGCTGGATGTGAACAGCTGACTTTTTGGTTAGTGGCTGAGCACTTTAACCACTATGTCACCAGGGCTGCAAATACTAGATATTGCTATTATTATGCCCATTATTCTGACACTGAAGAATCCCCACAGCAGTCCTCAGAGGATAACATTAGCCCTTCAACTTTGAAGATGAGGAACTGAGATTCAGGAAATCCTGGTGGGATCAACAGATCTGTCTGATTCGAAGCTGTGTGCACTTAGCCACTCTCATGAATTTTAAAGTCCGGATATAAGGAGACCTAGAGCTGCTGGCGCACTGAAGGGTCCCAATCCCAGGGACCTGAAGAGGCCCTGGACAAATGACTTCTTATTTCCTTCTATCGAGAGAGCGTCCTGCTACCAGCAAGCCAGTGGCAAACTCCCCAGAACTGACAGCTGCACACTTCCCTCTTACGAGTTAGTAAGCTGCCAAGATGCCTCAGTCTGACTGTGGACAACAGGTTAAGGGGCCTTTTTGTGGCCCTGGTCCTGGCCATTCAGTCCCTACCTCCTTCCCCTGCACTTCCAAAGTGCACGCATTCCCCAGTGACACTGTACATGCACCTACCAGAAACTCATTTCCGTATTCAGTTCAAGACTTCCTACCCGCCTGCTTGGGAGGGCATGGCCAGCGTTCAGAGGGGCAGCCAAGGCAGGTGGGACACAGAAGCTTTCATAGATGCTTTGACCAGGGTGCCCCAAACCTACCTATGGACCTTCAACCCCACCCGATCATCTGTATTTCAGTGAATGATCTGGACTCGGGAGTCACCTTGACACCTTCCTTTCCTTTGCCAACCCCATACTCTCCAAATATGCTCCAGTCCAGCGCTAGTCCTGTGGATGTACCTTCTAAATACTCCAGAAGTTGTCCCTTTCTGTCTGCGTGCCACTCACTTCTCAAATAAGCCTCCTCCATTATCTCCATGGAAACCCTGGTGGCATAGTGCTCAAGAGCTGCAGCTTCCGATTACAAGCTTGGCGTGCTGAATCCGCCAGGCGCTCCATGGAATCTCTGTGGGGGCGGTTCTGCTTGATCCTGTAGGGTCTCTGTAAGTTACAGTCAACTCGATTGCAGTGGGCTTGGTTTTTGGGGGGTTATTTTCTTCAGGGCCCCTGCCTCAGTTTTCTCTCCAAGCCCGTACACTCCTCTGGCCCAGGCCAATGTTGGGTGTCCCCAGCTGTACCTCAACCCCACCTCACTTTGGGATTTTCACTCCTCCATGAGGGCCTTTCTTCCTCTTCTCTGATACACTAGGGACCCTAAGTTGCTAATGTCTCTGCCTGGGCTGCCTTCTGGGGCTCTGCTCTGATGGTGACAGGCTCCAGCTTCACTGCTCCAGCTGGCCTGCCCTTACAACCCAGAGCTGGGCAGAGCCCCTGAGACCAGCTGCCGTGACGCCATGCTGCTTTCTTCTGTAACCTTCTCCCAGGGACTGAAGGCCATGTTTGATGAATGCCTGCCCCTCCCTGGAGACTGGCCACAGCCTCTTATCTGCCAACAGAGTGCCCAAGGCCAGGGCACATGAATGCTCTCTGAACACTGGGAGTTTGCATGAAGGCCTGGAACCTTGAAGCATCCCCACCGCAGGATCACCAGCACCCCCAGATTTGTTACTACCATGTGGGACATGTCACTGGGGGCGTTTTCCTTTCATGCCTATTGATTGATTGTAACATAGGAATATTCTCGTCTAGCTAAGGGGTCTTGCACATTGTTTTCCTTCTCCCCACCCCACTGGGACCCCACAGAGAGGAGGACACCACCAATTGCACTTGAATGAAATTTGACTCATGGTGACCCCTTGTGTGTCAGAGGAGAACTGTGTTCCATAGAGTTTTCAGTCACTGATTTTTCAGAAGTAGGTTGCTAAGCCTTTCTTGCAAGGTGCTTCTGGGTGGACTCAAACCACTTACCTTTCAGTTAGCAGCCAAGCATGTTAACCATTTGCACCATTGTGGACTCCAGAGAGGAAGATACAAGGGCTGAACTGCTTTCTCCTAAGATCATGCCGTGTTTATCTGGTCCTCCTCCCTCAGTGTCTCTTCCGTTACCCACCCCCTTTGTGGGTAATCTGGTCAATCACATGACTCCTGTTCCATGCCACACTGCTGAGACCTCTTTCCCAGTGCTCATGAAGACTTAGAATCACCCTGGCCAGAGCTGAGTCCCGGTTTTGCTGGTTGGGAGCTGAGGGACTTAGATGACTTACTGACTGGTCTAGAGATTCATTTCCTCAGATGGCAAATGAGAGGAATGATCTTTACCATACAGGGTTTTATGAGAATTAAATGAAATTATGTACATAGAGCAGTTAGCTCAGTCCCTGGCCGCTTAGCAATCAGTCACTTAAGGTGTTAAGGTTAGAAGTACTTACTATTTTTGCTCTATTGAGAAAAGCCGTACATAATCCGGTAGTCTTGCAGTGGCAGAGGTTCACAGCCTTGGTTCTGTGTGAGAATCACCTGGAATAACACGTAAGAATTCCGGCGAGTGGCCTGCTCCCCCTCACTAATTAAATTAGAATCTCTGTGGAGGGGACTCAGGCACCAGGAGTAGTTGAAGCTGCCCAGGTGATTTTAAGGGGCAACCAGGGTTGCCAGCCTACATTATGGCCTCCTCTGCTACTGGCCCCACCTGTTTCTGTTTGTCCTACGGGGGTCATCTTTGTATTAGTGTGATGCTGGAAGCTGTGCTGCTGGTGTTTCAAATTACTAGCAAGGTCACCCATGGTGGATTCTTCCAGACTAAGACATACTAGGAAGAAAGGCCCGGTGATCTACTTCTGAAAATCAGCCAATGAAAACCTTACGAATTGTGAAGGATTTTCCAAGGCTTAGACTCATTTACTTTGAGTGTATCATTGGAAGGAATTGTTGCAGGAGAAGGAGATTGGGTTTGGTGAAGTGGAGGGTCCAGTGAAGGTGAAGGAAACCCTCATCGAGATGGATTAACACAGTGGCCACAACCATGGGCTGAAACATACCAACAGTCATGAAGGTGGCAGGACAGGGCAGTGTTTTGTTGTTGTATGAGGGGCTGCTGTATGTCAGAGCTGACTTGACAGCAACTAACCACAACCACAGCTGCTGCTGTCAGGCTGAGCACCAACCGCCCATCAGGTAGGGGATGAGAGGGATGGGTGGAGACAATGTGACGGGACAGCTGGCAGTGTTGGCTCCCACTCTGTGCGTGACACTGTGCTTGGCCGTTTCCCTACATGTACTTGTTTCATTTGCACCATTAACATGTGATGCGAGAACAATTGTCCCCGTTTTATATACTGGTTTCAGGATGGATGAGTTGCTTGTGTAGGGTCAGGCACCTAGTATGTGGCCCAGTTAGGTCTCAGTTGGCTTATGGATGAAGGACCGAGAGGTGAGGTTGAGGAAGGGCCACTCTGTCCTTCAGTCCTTGTCCCTTCCCTCTATCTTCCTGCTACTAGTGATGACTGAGCACCCTAGTTTTCTCCTCTCTCTCTGTGGGGCTGGCCGCAACACCCGTCCACCTGCAGTGCTTAATGACCCAGCCTGTGTGCTGTGTCTGGGGCCCTCGCCAGTCATCTGCCACCTGTTCCTCCCTGCAGTGTTGTGCTGTTTGCTTAACAGAGAGATTTAAGCACTTTGCAAAGGTCTCCATGGATGGAGGAGAAGCATTTGTTGACTAGCAATGGGACCGTTGTTGTGTTTAGTTTTGTTTATTGCCATCAATTTCCAGGTACTCGATTGGGTTGGGGAAAGGTTACGGCTGGGGTGGGCATGGAAAAGCCAGCACTTTTCTCTTGTCTGACTACACAGGTGGCTCAGAAAGAGAATCCTCTAGTTTCAAGGGCTTCTCAGACTTGACTACATGTATAGTGCTAGAGGATCTTGTGAAAATGTGGATGCCAACTCCACAGGTCTGGGTGTGGCCTGGGAATCTGCATTCACAGCTTGCTGTTAGGGTATCTGATTCTGCTGGTCTGCCAGCCACACTTGGAGGGTGACCCAAGACTGTATATTTTTTTACTCTTGTAATCTTTGTTTTGGGAAGTATCACAGAATGGTTGGAAGTATACCTAGCTGGGAGTTTAAAAATCTGAATGCTGCCCCTGGATATTGTTTTAGATCCCTGCAGCTTCTGTAAGAATGCCACAAAATAGGTGACTTTAAAGAACAGAAATGTGCTGTCTCACAATTTGGGGGACTGTAAGTGTAAATCAGCGTGTTGTGTTGGCATGTTGATTCTTTCTGACAGCTCCGAGAGAGGAAACGTACCGTCTCACTCTCCTTGTTTGTGGTGACTCCCAGCAGTCTTGGTGTTCCTTAGGTGAAGGTTAAGGTTGTGTATCGGTTCGGCTGGGCCTTTGTTCTCAGTGGTTTGGCAGTTATGTAGTGATGTAGTTTGGCTGTGTGTAATGGTACCGTTATGTTCCATGATGTGATCTGATGTGAACAGTCAATCAGTTGTGTGGGAAGTTTCCTCCAGAGTATGGCCTGCGTAAGTATATGGATGTGGATGTTCTGATGAAGCTCCCTTGCTTGCTCTGGATCCTGTATCTGGCTTGTGATCATCTGACCTCTGGTTCTTGGAACTTAGACCAGGACTGTGCTGTATTGCCTGCTGAGCTTGGGATTTGTCAGCCTCCACAGCCTGTGACCCAGAACCTACAGTCTTACTTGCCAAACTTGGATTTGCCAGCTTCTGCGGGTTATGAACCATTGGCCAGTATCCAATCTGCTGATCTTGCATTCATCAGCCCCTGTAGCTACATGGGTTAAGAGGAATCTCCAGCCTGACACCTGACCCATGGATTTGGGACTTAGCAGCCTCTATAACTGCATGAACAATTTCCATGAGATAAGTGTCTTTCTCCTTCTGTGTATCTGTCTGTCTGTCTCTCTCTACATATACTGCACTGGTTTTAGTCCTCTAGTGAACCTAACCTAAGACGGTTGGCTTGTACTGCCCTTGTAGTCACGTGACCATGTGTTTTTTGTCTTTCTCTTTGTTCATATGATACCACTCAGTTGGGATAAGGGCCTCTCCTACTCCAGTAGTATGATCCCAAATTAACTGATAATATTTGCAAAGATCCTATTTCAGAAAAGGTCACAGTCACAGGTACCAAGGGTTAGACCTTCAGTGTATCTTTTGGGAGGAACACAATTCAATTTACAGTAGATATCTTGTGAGCTTTGCTTTCTTCTGCTGTAGAAGGAAGGATTGGGATTCAGTGGCTTCCAAGATCCTTCTAGTTGTGACATTCTATGATTAGGGGGAACATGGAGTGAGAAAGCAGGAGGAGAGAGTCAGAGGAACATGGAAGTGGGAGGTGGGAGTCAGAGGATGCCAGTTGCACACCTGGGCTGTTTCTTTTAGGATCACTGGATTTGAATCCTGAGAGACCTGGGGTTGGTGGAGTTGAACAGTAAACTTACTTTTGTGTTGTGAGTTGGAGAGCCTAGTGTCCTTGGTCACTCAACAGCTAACCCGAAGATTAGAGATTTGAGTCTACCCAGAGGTGCCTTGGAAGAAAGGCCTGGCAGTCTGCTAAAAACATTAGCTGTTGAAAACTTGGGAGCACAGTTCTACTCTGACGCACGTGAGGTTGCCATGAGCCAGAGTCAACTATATAGCAACTGTTCTATCTGGTCCAAGAGTTTTATGTGATAGGAATGGTGACTTGTACTCTCTAATTCATGTGCTTGATCTCTCTGAATGGCTGGAGTGTGACAGGGACATCTGCCTGTCTGCAGTTTCCATGGGACCTTTTCTGTGCTGTTTTATCTTTAACTGTTTTGTTTAGTAGGAATGGTGGTTGTACTCTGTAACTCACGGGCTTAGTGTCTCTGACTAGGTGGAGTGTATACGGGACATCTGCCCTTGTGCAGTTGCCATGGGGATCTTTTCTGTACTGGCACAGGGCTAGGCACTGGGGATGCTGATATGAGTAAGGCATCGTTTTTGTCCTTAACAGTCAGAGTGGAAGAGAACAGTCTATTTTTCAGGGCCTGGAATCTTGCCTGTTCTTTTGGATTGGAATCCTTCTGCCTGCTGTCATGTGCCTGGTGACACAGATGTCTGCCTATCGGCTATTGCCAGTGTCCTGACGCCGGCATGGTTGGCCCCTGGGGCCTGTCCCTACTTACCCACTGAATGTCATTGTATTTTGCTTGGGTCCCTTCACTTGTCCAGTGTAGATGGTCACCTCCAGTTGCTTGCCCCTGAATAGCTGGAGTGTATATGGGACATCTGCCCTTCTGCAGTTGCCATGGGGATCTTTTCTGTACTGGCACAGGGCTAGGCACTGGGGATCTGTTGGATCTCCAGGTTCTGACCACTTCTGGTGTGGCCTCTCCAACAGTCAGCTGGGACTCAGCGATAATATTGTATTTGATGGAGTGAATTCTAGTGATATTTCCATTTTACCCTCCCTGAAGAGAATTTTGTGCTCAGACAGACTTTACATCATGTTTCCAGCCAGACTTTTTTGCTGTAAGTGGAGAAGACATAGGTCATGTTGTGTGTTTGCTCTTGGCTGGCCTGCAAAGGGCCCTGGTGGGGCAGTGGGACTGGTAAGGGTGTCAAGGACGACTTCTATCTCTGCTTGGGCTTCTTGAGGAGTCTGAGAAGCTGAGAGGGAGCTCTGGGTGTGGTGGGGCAGCTAGCTTCACTTCTGCTGTCCAGCCTGGCTAATGAAAATTCTTGGAATCTGTGGAACTCAGTCATAGAGTAGCCTTAGGAAGGCTCATGCTTTATTTTTGTGTTGTATTTTATGTTAATTTTTATATAAGTAAGAGGAGTATAATTTCAACCTAGAAAACCTAGAAGAAAGCAGAAAAAGTCAGTGGTACTTCTAGCACTCAGAAAACTCCATTGTTAGTATAAGACATGTGATAGGCTTCGTGAAAATGTGTGTGTCTGTGGATCTGTGTAATGACAGGCCTGCAACTAAGTGTCTACATTCATACACACATTGTTTGCATGTATTTAAATGAAACATGTTCAGTCCATATAGGTTTTGCCTTTTTTTTAGCTTAGCATTTCTTCGGTATCTTTCAATGTCATGAAGTGTTGTTAGTTGCCACCCAGTAGGCTCCAGCTAACATGTGGCGACCTTATGTGTAACTGAGTGCACCATTGCCTGGTCCTGTGCCGTGTGCGTGATTGCTCGAGCATTCACGGTTGTGGCTGTTGTGTTAGTCTTTCTAACTGAGGAGTCTTGTGTCATTAAATCAGCCTACCTTTCACTCTCTGCAGAGCTCATCCTTTCTTGCTTTCCTCCTCTTCCTGTTGGTTGTGGATTATACCATTTCATTTGGTTACCTTAGAATTTAATCCGTTTGCCCTGAGGATACATGGCCAAGGGGCCAGGAGCGCATTTATAATGCCAACGAGTGGAAGAAAGACATGGGAGCATGCCTCCTCACCCCATTGTGGTCCCTCTCAGGCCCCCTCTGTGTGGGTTTTTAGCCCAGCTTTGTTCAGGAAGCATCAGGCCTGAGAAACTTGGCAGTAGCCAAGCTAACTTCCTCTTGTCAGAACAGCAGCAGCAGCAATCAGCAGTTATGGATTGCCCGCTATGGGGCCTTTCAGAGGACTTGAGGGGCACAGCTTCTCCATAAGCAGAAACCAGTGGTGAAGCTGGGCTGGACCCAAATGTAATTTTGACATATGCACACACACACCAGTGAATACTAACAGAGTGAGGTGGTGCCAGGGGCAGCACTGGCGATGTGCCCCAGCTCTGGGGTCCTAAGGCATGTGCCACTTTTTTTGGCTGTGGATGTGTCACACACTCTGAACATCAGCTTCCTCATCTGTAAATAAAAACCCCATTGCCAGTGAGTTGCTTCTGACTCATGACGACCTCATGTGTTTCAGAATAGAACTGCACTCCATGGAGTTTTGAATGGCTGCGATCTTTCGGAAGTAGAGTGTGGCTGGGTGGATTTGCACTGTTGGCCTTTCAGTTAGTAGCTGAGCACGAACCATTTGCAGCACCCAAGGGCCCTCATCTGTTAATGAAAAAACAAACCCAGTGCTGTTGAGTTGATTCCGACTCATTGCCTACATTATAGAGTTTTGAGAGCGTTGTGATGATGCATGGGTTGTGCCTAGTAGAGTGACCACTGTGTGGTTGGTGCTCAGAAAGTAACTGCCATGGACATCTTTTAGGAAGCTTAGCAGAGCATTTTCACTTGTTCTTATGTGTACACTTCCACTTATGAATCTCTTTGTTTTGATGAATTTAAAGTTATCTCGTGGGGTTATGTTGTTCAGTGTCTGTGTGAAGCATTGAGAATAGCTATAGCCCTGCCCTCGTTTTGTAGAAAGAAATTCAGAGGCAGAGAAGAATCAGCATGTTGGGGACTATGGAAAGAATATCTGATCTGTAGGAAGGAGATGCGGGCTGTCCTCCTGCCTCTTGTACTAAATGACTGTGTGAGTTCAGGCCAGTCATTTCCTCTCTCTGGTCCTCCATTCCCACCACTTAGAATGAACCAGCTGGTTGGCCTGCCTCATGGATAAGATCTTTTCCTACATTAAATCTCTAGGACTCTAGGAAGGTAATGACTAGAGTCAGTGGCTGCTCCTTGAATGCTCTCATCATTCTGGGTGTGCATTGCAGAGATGTTAGTATAGACATAAAACCCACTGCCACTGAGTTGATTTCTACTCATAATGACCCTATAGGACAGAGAAGAACTACCCCATAGGGTTTCCAAGGCTGTAGTTGTTATGGAAGCAGATAGTCACATCTTCCTTCCATGGGATAGCCGGTGGATTTGGACTGCTCATTTAGCAGTGAAGCACTTCCCTACCACACCACCAGGGCTCCTAACTATAGACAGTCAGGGTGATAATTACCAGTATCCAGGAGAGCTGGGTTTCCAGCTGGTGATGTTGAGCGTAATTTGGGAGAGCTGTGATCACAATCATGCCTACAACCTCCCTAGAATGTGAGCTCTTTCACTGTGGTTTAGTTTGAGTTATTATGATGATCTTTTACAGTTGTCTGGGAAGATTAATGGAGTCTTAGTGATTAGAGCCCTTGTGCAATATTCTGTTGGCTGAAGTCTATTGAGATGCCAGTGTGCTGGGAGCACCAGAATCTGAGACTGTCAGGGCGTGCCAGCAAATCCAGGGAGAGCTAGCAGAGTTCTGCTACCCTGAGTATGGAGTACCTGAGTGGAGCAAATAATCCAGTGCTTAGCAACTAACCAAAAGGTTGGCAGTTTGAATCCAGCCACAGGTGCATCGGAAAAAGAGCCTGGTGATCTGCTTCCAGCAGTCAGTCAGTGTGCCATGTAGTAGCCTAGCTTGCAGAAGCACCGTCAGGGCAAAGTCCTGTCTTCTAAGCATAAAAGGATGAACGAGTAGAGAGTTAACTTGTTGGTTCTGGCTTCTTAATGCTTCCAGTTGGATAGCTTCTTCCCTGAATCCTATGTATCTAACTGTCCCTACAGCCTCTGTCTCTGTGAGCTCAGGTGCACAGGGCTGGGCATGGGAAGAGAGTCAAGGGGACACTGTGGTGCAGGAGCCCCAGCTGAGTGAGGGCAGCCAGCCAAGAAGTGGGCACAAGCATACATGCACAGAGACAGAGAGACAGAGAGGGAGAGAGAGAGAGAAACAGAGAGGGAGAGAGCGAGAGGGAGAGAGGGAGAGAGGAAGAGGGAGAGAGGCACAACAGCGCTGGATTTCAGTGCTGATAGCTGGGAAGTGACACCAACATGAAGCTGTCAAGGGCAACTCACCTCAAGTCAAAACACTGTGCTGGTGACAAGTGCGAGCCAGCAGCTGTGATCCTCATCCTCAGGAAGGACTGTAAAGGAAGCCCACAGAGTGAAGAGCAAGTGGCCGGACATGAGGAATGCACAGGCTTAACTGCAGTCAGGAACTAAGCTTGTTCTAAGGAAATGCACATCTTCATTAGAAACAGTAGAATGGATTTCAAAAGGAGATTGAGAAATAGCTTTTATTAAAGCTATATCTACTCACGTCTGGACTGCAAGGAGTCTAGTGCAAAAGTTCTGTAGACATACTTCCAACCAAAAGTCATCATCTTTAAATATTCAAGATGGATATATGGCTCACCCGTCTCCTCAAGCCTTGTCACAGTGAAGCCGGCTATCAGAAAGTTGGTGTGGTTTGTAAGTAAGACGTTCTGTAATGGATCAGCCCTGGTATCGGAGGCAGAGCAGGTTTTATTTCTCAAGGTATATGGCTAGTTGTGGGGTGAGGGCATTGTAACAGGAACATCAGAGAGGAAATTCGGTAGCATAGCCAACCTAAGCCAGTGGCTGGGTATACAGGTGTACAGGACAGGTGTGGAGCACAGAACTGTCCAGTGATGCCCTATGGGATGGAGGTCCAGGTATCGTTCTGTAGTATCCTGTGCCCTCATCACTAGCAAACTTACTCAGCTGTCCACAGAATCCGTAGATTAAGCTTTGTCTGCACATGGGGTAGATCCCACTCCTAGAGTTCTTAGAGTACCAGAGAAGCTGTCTGTCCATCCATCCATCCATCTGTCTGCCCACCCATCATTGTGTCTTTGGTGGAGAAAAGGAGATATGAGGAGATCTAGTGACCTCCGTGAGCTTGCACTGTTGGTTGGGGTAGAGCTAGGGTACGAACTCTGATCTTTTGATGCCTGATTGCGTCTTCTTCTTACTCTAGCATTCTGCTGTTCTGTGGACTTAAATTCCCAACCTCTTTGTTTCATGAATTCTTAACAATTTCGGTGGATTCTTGGGAAAGTAAGAGATGGCATAAATAAGTACAATCACAAATTAGTTTAGATTTATTTTGCTTTTAGAATATATGCTATTGCAGTCTTTTTCCCTCTTCCAGCTGTTTGTGGTTAGCTTTCAGCAGGTACCACGGCCAAGGCACCTTTTGTCTCCTGTGTCCCACCTCTAACTTGTGTCTTTTTTTCTTCTTGTCTGCTGTGCTATGTTTTCCCTTCTGATTCCAGAATCAGTCATGCTTCACGTTTTGACTGCTTTTCTCTGTTTTGTGAATTCCCTCCAAGTTGCTGCCATTGTTTGGCTAACAGGCTTCCTAATGTGATTCCACTGGTCACCAGCCCAGAGCCTCTCACCTTCTGTCTCTTTGATGGTCCTCAGGCACTTTTCTGGAAGAGCCAAGTCTTAGCTGACTCACTGCCGCCTCTGCTCTTTGAACCCTGGTCCTCCAGTTGGCTGTTGGTGTCAGGAAAACCTTTTCCTTTTCCCAGTGTCTTTCAGGATTCAAGTGAGGGTGGAACCTTGAGTGCCAAATTGAAAGGGACGCCAGAAATCTTCAGTTATCAAAAAACAAAACAATCAAGTTTTGCATTAATCTTTACTTTGGGAGATTTTGCATCATTATTATTTTTTTAATCTTGGTTAAGGAGCCCTGGTGGTGCAGTGGAAACCTGGTGGCATAGTGGTTAAGTTATAGCTTCTAACTAAAAGGTTGGCAGTTGGAATCTGCCGGGTGCTCCTTGGGAACTCTGTGGGGCACTGTTTCTCTGACCTGTGGGGTAGCTATGAGTCAGAATGAGCTTGACAGCAGTTTGGTTTTTGGTGGCATGGTGGTTAAGTGCTTGGCTGCTAACCAGATAGTCTGTGGTTCAAACCCACCAGTAGCTCCATGCCAGAAAGATATGGCAGTCTGTTTCTGTAAAGACTTACAGCCCTGGAAACCACATGGGGCAGATCTGTTCTCTCCTACAGGGTCTCTGTGAGTCAGAATTGACTTGATGGCCATGGATTTGCTTGTTTTTATCTTGACTGCTGAGTTTTTTGATGCCCCTTCGGATTTGCACCCTAAGCAAGTGTGGTGCTCACATCCCTGTAGCCCTGGGTTTCTCTTTCCCACTCTCTCTCTCCCTCGCTTCTTTTCTTTTTTCTGTGTACATCCCTTTCCATTAGTCCTTAGTACCTTAGTCTTAGGGTTCTGGCCCTTGCAGGTTTATTCCTTGTGAATTAATGTCCTGTTTACGTCTTCTTCGGATGGTTAA
Source organism: Heterohyrax brucei (assembly GCA_028571685.1). Taxonomy (NCBI): domain Eukaryota; kingdom Metazoa; phylum Chordata; class Mammalia; order Hyracoidea; family Procaviidae; genus Heterohyrax; species Heterohyrax brucei. The sequence goes on along the minus strand of CM053148.1, from coordinate 41,791,920 downwards.
TAAATATATTAACACATTCTCTAGGCCTCAATCCAATCTTGCCGTGGCCTGGCCTCTAGCTGGGGCCCTCTGCTCAAGGACAGAAACTGCATTTTATCAGAAGCTGTTTACTGTCTCCCAGTGAGGGTTTCCATCCCCCCAGGTTTTCATCATCCTCATCCAAACTCCTTCATTTCCTTGTGTGCAAGGTTCACTGGAGTTCCGTGAGGGTCCTGGAAGATAAATGCCTGTAAATAAAGCTTAGAACCTCTGTTCATGTCGGGAGCCGACAGCATGCAGATTCCTGCCAACTTGGATGACTTTTTCAAGGAAGATTCTGGTAGATGGCATGTCAGTTGCTGCTCTGAAGTTCCACTTTCTCATCGTGCCTTCAGTTTCCTTGGCCACTCGCTTGTCGTTTTCCACCTGGAAGAGGCATTGCTGTGGTGATTGGGTGTGATGTGCTCCTGATAAACTCTGGGTGCTCTTATGTGCTCACAGCATCCCTGGCTACGTATACAATGTGTGTCCCAAGTTGGTCCTTTTGTTTCGAAAGTGGATTGAACTAGATTTACTTTGTTTCTTGTTGCCAAAGAAGAAAATAGATTTTTTAATGTAAATTTGGCAAAGATGAAGGATACTGTAGAATGATACATCCTTTATGAGCAAGTACACATAGTTAGCAGCAGAAGTTGCCATTTTCTTTGCTGTCTGTTGTTAAAGGTGTAAATGCACAGAAGACCTGCTTGGGGAATCGCAAAAAAAATTAAATCATCCCTGTCCTAACCCCCAAATTAACTGCTGTTTATATCTTGGCCTATTTCCTCTCAGTCCTTTGTACATATTTATCATGCTGTGAATGTAATTTTGTGTCTTTGCTTTCCCAAGCCTTATATCATAAATATTCTCCATATCATTACATAAGCCATCACTTTTAGTGATTATGTGCTTTTCAGTCCAAGCAAATCTCTTTGAATTGAATCTTTTTCCTTTTATTTGCCATTTAAATTATAAATACTGTAATAAATAATAATGAGGTGAGCATCTGTATGCATACCATTTCTTCCATAGTTAGACTTATTCCCATAGCTTAGATTCCCAGTGGTGGACTTACTTACTGTATTAAGGGTGAAGATGAATGTATTTCCAAAATACCTTAGAGAAAAGTTTTACCAATTGACTTGAATTCTGTTGTTCACAGCACATGAAAGTACCTCTCCTCATTCCTGTTCCTGCACTAGGTAAACATAATTCCTATTAGTGAGTTACTGTTACCCTAAGAGTTACCCTACTAGATATAGGATAATCATGACATTCTTAGAGTCCTCTAGGACATTTTTTTTTTACCTTACAAACAGCTACAATTATAGTAGCATTAACATCCCGGATATTATCTGACACATTCCTTAGATGGGCACTGCCCAGTAAAGATATCATGTGAGCCACACATGGAGTGTTAAATTTTCTAGTAAACGTATTATACACATTGCTGTTGAGTTCATTCTGACTCATAGCAGTCCTGCAGAATGGAGTAGAACTGCCTCATGTAATTTCCCAGGAGCAGCTGGTGGCTTTGAACTGCTGGCATTGTGGTGAGCAGCCAGGTTCTACCTACTAGAGCACCAGTAATCATGTTAGTGAAGATTAAAAGAAGTTGGTGAAACTAATTTCTTAATAACATTTTACTGTATTTTTGTGGATGTTTACATAGCTCAATAGGTTCCCATTCAACAGTTTTTAAGCAGATCCCTCAGTGTGGCTGGTTACGCTCTTCACACGCTGCGAACATTCGCCACGTTTCTTGTCTGTTCTGTTTCTGGTAATCGAGTCTTCCTGCCGCCTTTCTTCCTTCTGATCTTTGCTTTAGAGTGATTAGTGACTGTTGGGTTTCATGTAGACGCTTTTAAAAGGAGCACAGTACTCATGGGTGCTAATCAATCTGTTGTGGCCTTGACCAGAATAATTGTTAGTGGTAGCTGCACACCATCTAATTCTTCTGGCCTCAAGGTCGATGAGGCCATTGTTAATGTCAGCAGTTAGTCCTGCAGACTAGCATTTTTGTGTGAGTCTTGGATTTCCTTCTGTCTGTCTGTTCTGGATGCATAAAGACTGATAGCTGTACTTTCGATGGCCTCTGGCACGCATTTAAGACCCTGGATGGCAAACTAGGTTATAGAACATAAACTTTATGAACTGTAATCATGCCAACTGACTGACTTGTCTCATGAAAGTATGGCCCTAAGCCTTCAAACCAAGAGAATTGATCCCATGAGGTGATTGGCTGTATCTAAGAAGTATCTGTAACTGTACCCCCATGTATTTTCTTATGTAAATGCATATATGTGTGTATGTAGATATACATACATTTACACACATATATGCACATATATACATACACATATGTGCACATCTATTTACTTACATACATACAGATGTTATTTGGTTTATGTTGCAAAATTACATATGCCATAACCCATTAACTCATTGCCATTCAGTTGATTCTAACTGATAGTGACCCTACAGGGACAGAGTAGAACCGCCTCACAGGGTTTCCAAGAGGCAGTTGGAAGACTTGACCTGCTGACTTTTTTAGTTAACAGCTAAGCTCTTAACCACTGTGCCACCAGAGTTCCTCTGTATGCCATAGCATTTACCAAAATGGCATCGTCTTGTGTACAAATAAGCGGCATCATTTACCTTGGTCAAACTGTCCATACAGAATGTGGTTTCATACCTTTTCATCACCAAAAGTAACAAGTATTCTACTATCTAGAGAGTAAGTCCCTCTGTCTTCCTCCCTCATCCATCGCTGGTAATCACCGGGGAGCATTGATCTGTTCTTGTCTTTGTACCCAAATGAGATATACAGCACTTTTCCTTTTGTGATTCACTTATTTCACCCAGTATAATGTCCTCCAGATTCAAGCATATTGCAAGTTGTTTCCAGAACTCCTCATTCTTTATGGCTATATAGTATTGCATTATATTTTTGTGGTGCACTTTGTTTATCCATTCACCGGCTGATGAGCACTTAGGTTGATTCTACCATTTTCCTATTGTATGAAACTGTTTTTTAATTCTACATTTGATTTAACCCCACATATTGAAAATGTTATAATTTTAGTCTGTGACACTGCCCACATTTCAGGTGTTCAGTAGCCACATGCTATTAGTGGCTGCTATATCAGACAGCACACACTTAGACCAAACAGGCCCCAGACCCTATTGACTCTTCCTTCTTTTAAGGAGGCTGTTAAATTTTTTCTTACTTTTCTGGCCTTAGTTCAGGTTTTGCCAAAAGCAGACTCTGAGATTGAGACTTGACAGGTAGGTGGTTTATTTGGGAGCTGGCTCCAGGAAACATACAGGGGCAAGTAGGGAGAATGAAAAGGGACAATGAAAAAGCCAATAAAGGGGTGACAGCGTGCAGCTAAGTCCTTGGGTGACATAAACAATCTGTGCTAGACTAGTAACCTGAAGATTCAGAGTTCAAACTTACCTAGCAGTGCTGTAGAAGAAAAACCTGGCAATCTGCTTCTGTAAAGATTATGGCCACGGAAACCCTGTGGAGCAGTTCTACTCTGTAACATATGCGGTGACCATGAGTTGGAATTGACTCCAAGGAAATGGGTAACATGTAGATTGCTGTGGGCACCTGGGACTTGACCTTACTGGGTACCCTCTGAGAAATGGGGTAGAACATGCCTCGAAATTGCTCCTTACTGAAGACAGAAAAGCTGAACATTTATTCATTGACCCCCTACCCACCTTTCACCGAGCATTGTCCCAGGCCAGGGGTGTTAACTCCCTGACACTTCCAGGTTGTGCCAGTGCAGGGCCAAGCACACCTGTATGATGCTGGAGAAAAAGCTCTCGGGCCGAGATGAAAGATGCTGTCTCTCAAGGTAGGCTGCCACGGTCCAGGTGCAACAGACCATTTGGCACAATTGCTAATGGATGTAGGAGGGTCAAGGATGCAGATGGGATCTCAGCAGCATTTGCCTTTGGTCCTATGTGTGGGTACAGTGAGGTCTTCTGGAATGGGACCTAGTCAAAGCCTATGTCATTCTCAGTCTATAGTAGTCAGGACTGATTCAGTCTGCATTGGTATATATAAACAACAGAAACTGACTTGCTCATCAGGAAAAAGGTAATTAATGGAAGAATGTTGGGGACTCTGGGAATATAATGGGGCTGGGGAAGGGGTACAAGCCAGGTTTGGGAATGAACATTGATAAGATTTTGTACTATGATACAGTAAGCTGACAGCAGAGTTGATGTCTTGTGGCAGAACAGTGTGTTTGCTCTGCCCTCTCATCCCCACTTGAACTGGAGTGGAAGATGGGGAGAATGTCCGCTTTGACTTCCTTTGGGAAGACTAAATTGAGCCTCCTACAATTATCCTCCCTTTATACTATGAACAGGTAAGGAAAGATGAAACCCTGACAGTAAGTCAAAGCACTGCTAGGGAACAGGACTGCATGCTGGGCAGGCAAAAATGGACCAGTTTCCTTGACCAAAGGGGATCAGGTTTGCTGGTGAAATTTGAGTTAAGGTGTGTAGCCTTAACTCATGCCAGCCAATCAGTTTCCTGGTTTAAATAATATATGATATAGTTACTTAAGATGTCAGCATTGGGGGAGGCTGTGATGGATACATAGGACTTCTCTGCACTAGTTTTGAAACTTCCTGTAGGCCTGTAATTATAAATTAAATAGGAGTAGGGAGTAAAAATTGGTCTTCGAGTTTGGGGTCCTTTGGGAATAGAATTGAATAGGTATTAGAGTATCCAGAGTTTACCTGTACTCCCAAACTCATGCTTGTCAAGGATGACAGAATTGTTGTTGTTAGTTGTCGTTGAGTCAGTTCCAACTCATGGTGACCCCGTGTGTGCAGAGTAGAATTGTTCCCTGAGTTTTTCAGGGATATGACCTTTCAGAAGCAAATGGCCAGGTCTAGTCTTCGAGGGTGCCCTGTGTGAGTTCAAACCGCTAACCTTTTGGCAATAGTCAAGCCCTGAACTGATCGTGCTCCCTGGGGCTAAATCTTTAGACTCAATCTTGCTCCTTAAGCCTTTCAAATCTAGGGAGCATGAAGTGCCTGTGGATTTGGGTTCCAATGAATTTCTTGCTCTAGCCATTTTTTTTTGTTTTCCACAATTTATATTTAAAGATTTTGATTTGCAGATAATTGGGTAGGTTATCCAACAGGTCTGAAAGGGGTCTGTGGGGCATTTAACCCTGCTTTCTCTTTGCTGACTGCTGACAGACATCTCCAGTGTCCCCACAGGGTGGCATTGACACTAGTGGGTGGGCACTGGCACATTGAGGGAAGCATGCAGCTGGAGCGGGTAGACTCCAGAGGGCCTGGGTAGGGCCACATCATCAAGGACTGACTGTGTTGGCCCAACTCTTGAATCCTTGTGATTTAATCAGAGCTCTATATATGTATAGCTCCTGGTAAGAAGTGAGTGAAGGGACAACACTTGTGTTCAGACATTAACCCAAATAGCAGCTATTTCTTTGTGGGCTCCCCAGCCACAGTATATCCTGAGGAGATTATTAATTAAGTTCTAGAACGTGACTGTTGATAGGAAGACAATCAAAACTCTAGACAATGTGAGATGCTTTTGTTATTTCTTCTTTAAATGGTAGAACATTCGTGAAACTAAGAATTTGTGCCCTTGGTGGAATGTATTGTTAACATAGTCCCCTGTGCCACTGATTTGGATATTCAGGCTCCCATGTAATGGATATCATGAGCCATTGCTTGTCTAAATAAGATCTGTGGGACTTCCACCCTCACTTAGCTGTTAAGTTTCTGCTAAGAATTCTGTAAGAAGAGTTTGGCCAATCAGACATTATTGCAGCTTTAGACAAGCTTAATCTAAGCAATAATAATTTACACCCATAGAAAACACTGAGCCATAGTCTTCCTGTGTCTCAGCTATTTCCAGGGAGGTAACCAAGTCTGTTGGGAGGTGAAGTAATGTTTATGTTGCTGTAGTGAGTCAGTGCTGCAGGGCACCATGTGCCCCTGGATCCCCCAGCCTCAGGCTTCTGGCTCAACCTACACACATCACCCTTCTCCTGGGAAGACAGAATAGTTTGAAGTGTGATCTCATTCATCCTCCCAGCATTCTCTGGAGGCTGCAAGGGGTCTGCTTTGGGGGGTCCTAGAAGATTCGTTCTCCTACCACTTACCTTCCTCTGGAGACTGCAGAAAGGAGAAACCCACTCCCTTGGCTTTTTCCAAAGAGCCACATGTTGTTTTTGGGGAGGGATGAACATGCTCTCAGAGTATCATGGGATTTGGAGTTAGGCAGGCCTAATCCTGACATCGATGAAGCTCTTAGCCCTCCTTATACCTCAGGGTCCTGTAGAATTGAAGACAGTACTGTTGCTTTGTGCTGTTAAGATAGTCAATAAGTGATAGATGTTTATATCAGTACCTGTCTGTCAGTTTGTCATATCGTGATGGCTTGCATGTTGCTGTGATGCTGAAAGCTATGCCACCAGTATTGCAGATACCAGCAGGGTTACCCGTAGTGGACAGGCATCAACAAAGCTTCCAGGCTAAAACAGATGAGGAAGAAAGGCCTGGTGATCTACTTTTAAAAATCTGTCAACAAAAACATTATGGATTGCAACAGAGCATTGTCTGACTTGCTTGCTTTGGATACTTCATCAGGAGGAATCATTTGCAGGAGGAAAGCATCATGGGGAAGTAGAGGGCCAGCGAGGGTGTGGGGCACCCTCAGTGAGATGGATTGGCACAATAGCTGCAACAGTGGACTCAGACGTGCTGGTGACAGTGAGGATGACGTAGGACACAGCAGCGTTTCGTTCTGTTGCACAGAATGTCACCATGAATCAGAGTCTACTTAACAGCTGCTAGTAGTAAGACAACTAGAGAACTAAGATTTTTTTCTACAGTGAAACCCGTGAGACCCGGAATTCAATACAAGTGTCTTGTTTTTCTGAGTTTCACAAGTTTTCTGTCTTTGACAGGGTGCAGACTCACTGTTTTTCTCTTGCCTCTTTTAGTGGAAAGTCTTTGAGGTTTCTCTTCTGACAGGTGTCTGTCCTGACACAGGTTCCTGCTTTCACAGGTTTTCTGTAATTAACTCGGCAACATATACTGAGGCTGGCATGTTAAAGGGATCACTGTTGAGTCGGGGCCCTGCTTACTTCTCCAGAATGCCCCCAGGGGTGTGCCTGTGTGGTCAGGGTTAAGACTGTGGCTCTGGGATCTGCATGCGTGTTCACCATTGTTATGATCATTTGCTTGTAGCACTGCTCAAGCTAAGTGTGTCGTGGCAGAAAAATAAAAAGAACTTTTAGATCCAAACAGAGCCTCGATTACACATTTATGAACTGTGTGGTCCTGGGCAAGTCACTGGACTTGCAAGTCCAGGTGTCCTCATCTGTCAAGTGGAGAAGCTGACTCCCACCTCGTGAGGATGGTTAAGAAGAGTTAAGTGTAAGGCAAGGTCTTCTGAGGCTGCCTGGCCTGCAGTAGGTCATCCAGAAGGATCCCTCTGAGTCCTTCCCTTCTCTGCCATCCAGTCATGCTGCCCCAGGACTCAGCCACCTGTAATTGAACGTGATGGTCACAGAGGAATATCCTGCCTTCTTTATTTATTTATTCCTTTTCTTTCTACTTCCTGTAGACACAACTGGTGCTTATCCAAGAGGAAGGATTGTTTGACTTTGCATTTGGAATTGAGATTCCTCCTTACCATAAAATTCTTTACCTTCTGTTTGAGACTTTTTTTTATCAAGGAAAAGGTCACTTACATTCACATGAAGGCATAAGTGACATCTATTGCCTTTATATAATAATGGACCACCTCCCACACCCCCTAAATCAAGTCCTAATCCCTGAAACTTTTAAAGGAAAAGAGACTGAGTTTGATTAAATTAAGAATTTTAAAGTGGGAGGATTATCCTGGATTGTCTGGGTGGGTCCTAAATCTGATCATAGTTGTATTTAAAAGAGAGAAGCAAAAGGAGATTTGACCACACACAGAGGAGGAGTCAGGGTGAGAATGGAGTAGAGAAGAGGTATGGCCGTATTGGTCTTGAAGAATAGAGTGGTACAACCACAAGCCAAGGCGTTCTGGCAGCCACCAGAAACTGGAATGTGGCTCAGCCGATACCTTGATTTCAGACCAGAGTAACTGGTTTTAGATGTCTGACTTCCAGAACTATGAGAGAATACATACTTTGTTTTTTTAACCCATTAGGTTTGTATTACAACTGACTAGCAGTATTTCATATTTGTGCCTGTTCCCAAGAAAGGTGATACAACTGAATGCAGAAATTACAGAATAATATCATTAATATCACATGCAAGTAAAATACTGCTGAAGATCATCCAAAAGGAGCTGCAGCAGTATATGAGGACTGTCGGTTAAGTTCATGAACTCATCCTAGAAAAAGTGCTACGTCCCTCATTGCTGAATATATAATAGTGAGGAAGACACGAAACACTTACTGATGAAGATCAAAGACAATAGCCTTCGATATAGATTATGCTTTAACACCAAGGAACTGAAATCCTCCCAACTGGACCAAGAAACAACATCATCATAAATGGAGAAAAGATTGAGGTTGCCAGGGATTTCATTTTACTTGGATCTGTAATCAACACTCACAGAAGCAGCAGTCAGGAAATCAAAGGACACATTGCACTGGGCATGTCAGCTGCAAAAGACTTCTTTAAAGTGTTGAAAGCAAAGATTTCACCTTTAAGACTAAGGTGCACCTGATCTGAGCCATGATGTTTTCAGTCACATCTTATGCATGCGGAAGATGACCAGTATAAATAAAGAAGGCAAACGAACAATTGATGTCTTCAAATTGTGGTATTAGAGAAGAACATTGAATATACTGTGGACTGCCAAAGAAAGGAACAGATCTGTCTTGTTTGAAGTACAGCCAGAACGCTCCTTAGAAGCAAGGATGGCGAGACTACATCTTACATACTTGGGATGTGTTAGGAGGGATTAGCCCCTGGAGAAGGACATCATGCTTGGCAGAGTGAAGGGTCAGTGAAAAAGAGGAATTCCATCAACGAGATGGATTGACAGAAGGGGGCTGCAGCGGTGGGCTGCAGTGCAGCAGTGATCGTGGGTGTGATGTAGGACCGGGCAGTGTTTTGTCTGTCATATTTGAGTTTGCTCTAAGTTGGAACCAATTCAGTGGCACCTAAAACACCAGCAACACTTTGTTACAGTTACCATGGGAAATTAACACTTTCATACTGTTAAGGTAAACCTCTGATCAGCTGTGTCTGCTGGCTGATTGCCCCAGAGAGCCAGTGCTCTGGCTACATGTAACCCCAGGGGTGGGAAAGCAAACCTGTATGTATTTGAGATTTATGGTAACCACGTTTGGGTCCTACCTGTGGGCTCCGATCTGCCGCATGTATGGCTGGGACTCCGATGTTGCAGGTCTAACAGTTACAGGAAGCTAACTTTCTATACGACCTTCAGGGTCCTGAGCTTTGTGGCCAGGCAGTGGGAGCCTTGGTGGTGATACTAGTTAGGGGGCTTCTGTGACCGAGCTCAGGCCCTGCTCTGCAACTCTGGCCCACTTTACCTGCCGTCTGTCTGCTTGGTGGAGGCAGCCTGTTTGTTGAGACGGTGGTCACTGTGGCTGGATCCGCATTGCCCGGAGTTAGAAACCAGCTGCTGGGGAGGCTGCACCTTGGCAGTGCTGCGTGTGTGGAAGGCAGGAGGGAACACGGTTCTCATTTGCCTTGTGGTAAGGTACGCTCTTCTCTGAAATGGGATGCTAGTAGTTTTGTTACCAATATTAAAATGCTGACTTTTGCAGATTTACTTTTTTAAAATTTTTTTAATAAGTGAGGGTGGATTCATAGTGCTTTCACTAACTTGCATTCTGATATATTTTCTCATGTAGGAAAGACAAGAGTGAGATTACAATATCACAGTAGAAATTGCTCAGTAATTTGGGGGACACTCATCTGGCAGGCAAGCTATGTAGCTAAAAACAGCCTAGGGGCTATGGGCAAGGCACACTTGTTCCTTCCCCCTCATCCACACTATGTGTCAAACCTGTGTGCACTCTCACCATGCTTGTGCCTATGGCAGACATCACTAAATAATCATGGCATTATGTCTCTTGGACTGACCCACAGAATCCTTCTAACAGTGTTGTAGTTATCTACTACCAGTTAATCAGGGGTGGTGTTTGAGGAGGCTTATATTTGCCAGTCCTGCTATTCCCTCCCCTAACTTTAAGACAGAAACCCTGATGGCATAGTAGTTAAGAGCTAAGACTGTTAAACAAAAGATCGGCAGCTCAGATCCCTCGGGTGCACCTTGGAAACCCTATGGGGCAGTTCTCTTTTGTCCTGTGGGGTCACCATGAGTCAGAGTCAATGGGTTTTATAACTTGAAGACACCGCAAGTTTGCCCTCACTTCCACCAGGTCTGTTGTTCTGTGCAAAGTCTCTTTTGAGGCAGCTGTTTAGCAAGAGGAATCCCTGGGTGGTACAAATGGTTAGTACTCTCAGTCACTGAACAAAAGGTTAGCAGTTCGAGTCTACCCAGAGGCACCTTGGAAGAAAATCCTGGTAATCTACTGCCAACAAATCAACATTAAAAACCCTGTGGAGCACAGCTCTACTCTGACACACATGGCGTTACCAGGAGGTGGAGCCAGCTTGATGCCAGCTGGCTTTAAAACAATGTTTAAACAAGTCTAGTAATTCCTTCCCTTTTGATTTGCTTCAGGTAGAAACCAGTTCTGTATCTACCGTGATCCCCTTTCCCAGCCACAGCAAAATGACAACAGGGAGGACGGGCCCTCACCTCCTCCAGCCCCCGGCGTGTCTTTCTGCTATGGGTATGGCACAGGGGCAGGGGGACTAAATTTAGAAGTTAGCAGCTCTTCAGAGGTATGATGTCAGCTGGTTTTGTAAAGTTGAGATTCTCAGTCAGATGCCTTGAGCATGCGGGCCCTTGTGCACCAGGCCCAAGGGGACAGGTGAGAGGAGCTTGAGTCTGGGCTGTCCTGGAAATCAGCTTCTCCATACCATTTAGGGCTGGAGGCCAGGGGCTTGCCGCCTGAGTGGGATAGATAGGAGGGGGCAGCAGTGAAGCCAACCTGCTGTGTGTCCCTCTTGGCTTTGCTGGCATCTTGCCTGGACAGAGCGGTACATTGGGACCAGAGAGGGTCAGCCAGCCATCAGGGAGACACTGGGAGGAGGAGAAGGGGAAGGGCACAGATAGAAAGCATAATCAGCAGGTTGATGTCATGAGTTTGTTATCTGTTTGGGAGCATATACCTAGGGGTGATGGAGAGAGGACCGATTTGCACTGAGAATTTCATATTGGGGTTGTCCAGTGTTTTCCCCAGAGGGAGATTCTGAGTACAGTATATGTTAAAGAAAATAATAGAGTCAGGAAGGAGGACAGAGAGTGTTTGGGGGAGGCTACCGTTTCTGATGAGGGCAGTACTGGTTCGGTGGTAGAATTCTCACCCTTGGTAGAGAAGACCCGGCTTCTATTCCCAGCTATTATACCTCCTTGTGCACCCCCACCCATCAGTCAGTGGAGTTGTGTGTTGCCATGATGCTGAACAGGTTTTGGTGGTGATTCCAGACTAAGATGGACTTGGAAGGAAGGCCTGGTGCTTTACATCCCCAAATCATCCAGTGCAGATACTGTAGATGACAACAGTTCACTGTTGTTGTGCGTGGGATCACCATGACTTGGTGGAAGCTGACAGTAACAGGAGAATCCTGTTAACTTAGTGGTTAAGAACTCAGGCTGCTAACTAAAAGGGCAGCAGTTCAAATCTGCCAGCCATTCTGTGGAAGCCCTATGGAGCAGTTCTCCTCTGTCATGTAGGGTAACTGTTTTAGTCAGCTAGTGCTGCTCTAACAGAAATACCACAGAGTAGATGGCTTTAACAAAGGAAAGTTTATTCTTACACAGTCTGATAGGTTACAAGTCCAAATTCCAGGTGTCCAAGGGCAGCAGTTCAAATCTATTGGCCACTCTGTGGAAACCCTGTGGAGCAGTTCTCCTCTGTCGTGTAAGGTAACTGTGAACTGGAATTGACTCAGTAGCTCACAATAATAACAGCAGTTTTTGATAGGAAACTGTAGAAGTTATAACAGGAAATATGTTCTGTGAGTCACTTTAGTAAATCTGAAGGAGGTATAGTAGGGCACCATGTATCTATCTGGGAAAGAATGTTCCAAGAGTGGCATATTGCTAGTGCAAAGGCACAGAGGTAGGAGTGCACCAGGCATGTGTGAAGAACAGCCAGGAGGCCAGTGTGGCGGAGGAAGTGAATGGGAATGTAATTGATGATTAAGTCAGGGAGATTATAGGGAGCCAGACCCTGTAGGACCTTCTAGGTCACCGTGAAGTCTTTGGCAGCCCTTCTGAGTCAGGGAGTTTATGGGGGATTAAAGTAGAGGAAAGATATGAACTGAGCTTACTTACATTTTAAAAGGCACCTCTGGCTACTGAGTGGGACAGAAACCAGAGGGCCTATAAATGAAGGCTGCAAGAACTACTGGGTATAAGAGTGGAGGCTGTGTCCTTCTGGGGTAGGAAGGGAGGGGCTGGAGGTGGGTCCTACAGCTGAGGAGGTGGTGCTAGAGGCGGGGCCTACAGGGGAGAAGGTGGGGACTGGAGGTGGGCCTACAGGTGAGGAGGGGAGGATAGAGATGGGGCCTACAAGTGTGGAAGTGGTGGCTAGAAGGGGGGCCTACAGGTGAGGAGACAGGCTGGAGGTAGGCCTACAGGTGGGGGGCGGCTAGAGAGAGCAGGTAAGGGTAAGGCCTAGAGGTGAAGAGGTGTCCATCTGAAGGGGCATCTTTCTTGCATTCATCCAAGGTGCCCTGAGGCTAATTGTGACCCAGCTAGTTTTAGAAAACATGCTTCTCCCCTTAATAATGTGTCATGAATGTTTCTCTCATGTCTTCAAATAGTCTTTGACAACATGCTTTTTAATGGTTGAACAGTATTACATCATTTGGATGTACCATAGTGTAATTAATTGCCAATGTTAGACATTTAAGTTATTCCCAGTATTCACTATTTAGAAAAATGTGCCCATGGACGTCATTGCACGTAAATCTCCGTGTACATCTCTGATTATTTCCCTGGGCTAAATTTCTGCAAGTGGAGCAGTTGGATTAAATAATGTGCATTCTTAAGGCTCTTGGTTATTAAATTATTTTACAGATAACCCAGCTGAGGCTCAGGAAGGGTTGTGTAGCTAGCCTGCAGGCATGGAGCCAGTGAGTGGTAGAGCGAGATTTGAGTGCGTTGAGCTGCTTTCCAGATCTGTCTTCCCTCCATCACACTGCATGAAGGACAGGTTAGATGTCACTAGCCCACAGCCAGGGGCCAAGCAGCCTTGGCACTTGGGTGCTTTTCACAGTGATGGCTGAGGAGATGAGACTAGACAGCTTGCTTTGTTTAATCCACTCTGTGCCAGGGCAACACTCAGCATGGGAAGAGTGGAGGCTGTGTCCTTCTGGGGTAGGAAGGGAGGGGCTGGAGGTGGGTCCTACAGCTGAGGAGGTGGTGCTAGAGGCGGGGCCTACAGGGGAGAAGGTGGGGACTGGAGGTGGGCCTACAGGTGAGGAGGGGAGGATAGAGATGGGGCCTACAAGTGTGGAAGTGGTGGCTAGAAGGGGGGTCTACAGGCATGGGAAGTGGAGATTCCCACTGCACCCTCCCAGTGACCCTTCAAGGTAGGGAACACACTTGGCATTGTTTTATACTGAAGACTGATGGTCAGAGAAGTAAAGCAGCCTATCCGGGGTCACCCCGCTAAGGCATGTTGAAGGTAGACCTCCCCATCTCAGCCGTGCCCTGAAGTGGTGCTCTCTGAGATGGTAGCCACCCATGTCTAGCAGTCACTTGAATGGTAAACTTTAACTCGTGAAGGTTACTATTTCCATGGTTTTCATCCTGGAGCTCCGGCTGATGGGAGTTACATTCTTCTCATGGTGGATGGCCATGTGCAGGAGCAGGAGTTTATCTTGCCTCTGCAATCATTACTGCTTATGTTACTACTATAATAATAATAACAACAAGCATATTAAATGTGGATTCTCAGTGACACAGTGGTTAAGAGCTTGGGTGCTAACCAAAATGTCAGTGGTTTGAATCTACCACCTGCTCCTTGGAAACCCAGTGTGTTCATCTCTGTCATATTGGGTCGCTATGAGTCAGAATTGACAGGATGACAGTGAGTTTATATGGGACATAGATGCCAGTTTTTATAAGCCAGCCACTAGACAGAATGTTTTGTTGATTTTTCTCAAACTCCCTTGAGGTAGGTACTGTATTTAAAACTCAGTTTATGGGTGGCGCCCGAAACTTGCTTGTGTAAGGCCTGGGACTGATATTTTTAAACAACTTCATTGAGGTAGAACTTGCATACCTCGGTCTGGAGAGGTTTGGGCACAACCATACAGCCGTGAAACCATCACTGCAGTCAAGAGCTTGAACATGTGCTCAGCCTGTCTGAGACCAAACCCTGGGCTCTGACACTGGGGCGTCCTTGTCTGGAAGGTGCTGTCAGTCTGTGGACACTGCCTGTTCAGCCATTCCTTGCCTCCTGCCATCAACCTCGAGAGGGAAGTGTCAGTGTCCTCAGGGCTTTTTGCAGTCACTTTCCTGCTTTCACAGTCTTCCTGTTGTCCATACTTGTGGTGAAGCTTTCTGTGGCCACAGGTCAGAATTCATGAGGTCAGGTAACAGGGGACACTTAGGTCTAGCAGGAGGGACTCTGAGGCACACTCCAAGGAGAGTGAGACCTAGAGAGCATCCTGTTGCGGAGCAGCTGGAAGCTGCCTCACTGAGAAAGGCCCCTCCTAGAGCCCCGCCCCCGTATCCCCACTTTTCAGCACAGGAGCCTTATTTAACTCTGCAAGACCAGCCCTTAATTCCACACAGAAGTTACTCCAGTACTCGCTAGGGTGCAAACTTTGCCTCTGGGAAACTGGCTATCTGCTGTTCAGTGTTATATTAGCCCTGCATCACCCTCAGTTAGTATGCAGGCAAACTGTGTGGGCAAAATGACTTTGAGGTGCGTGCGTGCGTGTGTGTGCGTGCGCGCATGTGCACACGCATGTGCACATATGTGAGTACATGCCTTCTGCTATTTCTAGAAACCGTCTGTGACCTAAGAGTGATGCAGTCATCTCAGAGCTGGGTCTCTCTCTCTCTCTCCCCCTCCCCTGTCTCTTACTCCCTCTCCCAGTCTTTCTCTCTCTCTCTCTCTCTCACACAGACACACAGAGCATGAAGGCAGAGTCTGACCTCCTGTCTCTTCACAGTAGGAGAATCAAGATCAACAGCCCGAGGCTGCTTCCTATGAGGCAGAGATCAGTCAGACCTCCCTTCTCCACGGTCATTACCAGTTCTGACCCAGCTGTCCCTCCTGTGGCACTCTACGCTTCTCTCCTCGGTTTGCTAATTCATTAAAGTGGCCACACAGAACCCAGAGACAACACTCAGGATTAGGGGGCCTAGCAGGGGAGTAACAGCCTACAGTTTAGGTTCGGGAACACTGGATAGAGTTCTTCCAGCAGGGCAGCCCCTTCCCAGCTGTGCTCGCAGGGACGCCTCTCCCCGGCCCTCAGGCTCTGCACAGAGGCGCTCACCTTTCTCTCTCCGTGCGCCAGGAAGCCTACCATGCCAGGTCTGTCCTGCCGCCTCAGCTCTCTGTCTGTCTTCTAATTCCAGCAGCTTCTCAGTACAGGGATCTCAGGTCTTAAGGATTTCTGGCTCCTGGCTCATCTTCCTGGCTAGTGGGGGGATTCTTTCTTTCCCGCCCCTGGGTTGGCTCGTGTCAAGCTTTGCAGGATGACGAAACCGACTGATCCCTTTGGTGTGCCACAACTGCAGTCACACGGTCCTGCCCACTCATTTGGGTGGGAGTTACAAGACCAGTATGAGAAAGGCCACAGGAAAAGGATCCGTTGCACTACAGTCCACAGAGGGAAGGAAAGGCCAAGTAACTACTGTCTAGGAGACCTCGAGTGATGCAAATAATTAGCATGCTCATAGTGTTGCTCTGAGTCAGAGTTGAGTCTGTAGCACTGGGTTGGTTTTGGTTGCTAACCAAAAAGTTGGAGATTTGAAGAGGAGCCTGGGAAGAAAGGCCTGGCAATCTACTGTCAAAAAAACCAGCCACTGAAAACCCTGTGGAGCCTACTTCTACTATGAGCCACGAGGCCTCCATGAGTCAGTACTGATCAGGTGGCAACTGGTCTAGTCACAGACAAGGGCAGTATAGAGCTGGGAAGCAGGTGCTGGCTCTTAGCTCACTTAATTTGGACCTACTGAAAAGCTGTTTTTCTGATGGCCTGTCAGCAGAGAGCTCTGTTTGGGGACACATGTGAGGAGAGGGACTGGGGTCAACAGCCTCACGATTGTCCCAGGCCAGGAGAAGATGGATGGGCCGTCTGACCTCTCCTGAACTGCCACTTGTGTGGGACAGTCTCTTGGTGAGCCCCACTGACCAACGTGAGGCCAGCCTCCTGCTTTGGGGGCTGCAAAGCATTTGGACTAATCATTTCTGTAGTGGCTGAACAGTTTTTCTCACTGTCTCCCTGCTAGACTGTTGGAAAAAAACAAACGAAAACAATAAAACTCACTGCTGTCGAGTCAATTCCAACTCCTAGTGACCCTGTAAGACAGAGTCAAACTGCCCCATGGGGCTTCTAAGGTGATAAATGCTTTCTTCCTCAGAGTGACTGTTGGGTTCGAGCTGCCTACCTTTTGGCTTGCAGCAGAGCACTGACGCACTGTGCTGCCAGGGTTCCTTAGAGTATGAAAGACCTGCGGCCCTTTCCTTAGGCCTTCCTAGAACAATAGTTTTCTGAACTTGTGTATACTTTGGAATCACCAAGGAGTTAAAAAAAAAAAGTACTGACGCCTGGCTGCACCCCAGAGATTGTGATTTAATAAGCGAAGTCTGGGGTGTGGCCCAGGTTTTGGAATTTTTAAAAGATCTTCAGGGGATTCTCAGCCAAATTTGAGCCTAGAATGTATACCACAGGGCTGTGTAATCTAAATATAATGAGAACCACATATGTGCTTTTGAGTTTTCTAGTAGCTATATTAAATAAAATAAAAAGAAATAGTTGAAATTAATTTTAATACTGTATTTTATTTAACTGATATATTGCCTTTACTTTTCTGTCTCTCTTTTCTGATATTCTGGCTCTTTCAGATCCAGTGTGTTTTATTCTTGCAGCACATCTCAGTGTGCACTAGGCACATCTTGTGTTTGCTAGCCATGTGTGACACATGGTTACAGTGTGGATGGCTTGGGCCAGGCATATAGTAGGTGCTCAAGGAAAGCCTTCTGAATGCATGAACCAGCAACAGAAGCAGTTATGAGCCGTGTCTGTAGTAGTGAAAATGGGCTACTGGAAGGGGTTAGAAAAGGGTGGTTCACTGGCAGAGCTCCCTGGAGAGAAGAGTTCTTCTATCTCTTTCACACTAGTTTTTGTGTTCTTCATTGCTCACCTCATTGCTTAGCTAGGTATACTTCTTAAACTCAATACCTCTATAAGCCAAACTTTATTATTATTTAGTATTTTATTGTGCTTAATGTGAAAGTTTACAATCCAAGTCAATTTGTCATACAGAAACTTAGACACACACTGCTGTGTAACCCTAGTTGCTCTCCCCACCCTGTGACAGCACACTCCTCCTTTCCACCCTATATTGACTGTATTCATTCAGCCAGCTCCTGTCCCCCTCCACCCTCTCATCTCATCTCTCAGCAGGAGCTGCCCGGTTAGCCTCATGTATCTACTTAAGCCAAGAAGGACATTCTGTGCCAATATCATTTTATATTTTCTAGTCCTTTCCAGTCTTTATCTGAAGAATCATTAGCCATACCTTTTCAGTTGACTCGGACTTGCATAACTGGGTAGAACTGGGCTCTGTAGGCTTTTCTTGGCTGTGATCTTTATGGAAACAGATTGTCAGGTCTTTTGTGGCACTGATGGCTGGACTTGAACTGCCAACCTTTAGGTTAATAGTTGAGCACAAACTGTTTGCCACTCAGGGACCTTGTGTTACCTTCATAAATAGACAGGTGAATAGCTACTGTTACTGACTGTGACGGTGGTGACCTTCTTTACAACAGAACGAAGTGTTGCTTGATGCTGCATCGTGCTGTGCCAATCCATCCTCCTAAGGGTTTCACTTGCTCTCACTGGCCCTCTGTTTCACCAAACGTGATGTCTGCCCCCAGCGATTGACCCTTCCTGATGATGTGTACAGTACAAGCAAGTTGCGTTCTTTGGCTATATTTCAGGAAGAGATCACCAGGCCTTTCTTCTCCATCTGTCTCAGTCTGGAAACACCACTGAAACCTGTCCATCATGGTGGTCCTGCTGGTGTTTGAAATACTAGTAGCATAGCTTCTGGCATCACAGATGGCACGCAGACCACCACAGTGCAACAGGTGGACAGGTGGGTGATGGAGTACTTCTATCTACTATGTGTCTTTTTTCACTGTTACTGTACGTGTCACTTACAGTATCTTCTGTGTATGGGTCTGCCTCCACTTATACCGTAAGTTCCTAAGGCCGTGGTCACACCTCTGTATTCAGTAGGTGTTTGTGGAATGAAGGGATAAACTAACACTGACATGGAGAAAAGACTGTTGGCATAGAGACGAGATATGTGGGACGAGAATTAGCTAGGGTGGGTTTTAGGTAAAAGTCAGAGCTAACCCTTTTTGTAGTCTGATTACTAGAGATTATAATCACGTATCTTAGTCTGTGATTGCTCCTTGGTGCTGGGTGACAAACCCTCCACAAACCTTAGTGGTTCCGGTAGGCATTGATTTCTTGTTCACAGGCCTTTGGGTGTCTGAGGCTTGGCTGATTCAAGCTCCGCTGGGCTGAGTTTAGCTCCGGGCTGCAGGGTAGGTTCAGATCTACTTGTGTTTCTCATTCTGGGGCCCTGGCTGAAACGGGCAGAGCATGTTCTTCTCATGGCAGATGGTGAGAGCACATGGGGATGAGGAGAAACACGCTGTGCTTCTGAAAGCCTAGGCATGGAACTGTCATTGCCACTGTCATTTCCATCCACGTTTCAGTGCCCAAAGCAGGTGACTTGGCCAAGACCAGAGTCAGTGGGGCAGGGAGATGTGGGGTGGGGATCTGTTGAATTGCTACTCAGTCTCCCACTGTAACGTGCTTCCCTGGCCGTAGATAATGATGTTCCTACCGCTGAAAGCTCCGTCTCTTCCTTTGCTTGCTATTTTATGTTCAGCCTGTTTCTCAGTGTTGAGAATAGAAGTGGTTTGGGCTGTCATTAAGTGAAACTTCTTCACTGTGCTGAGGTTGCTGAAGCTTTACTTGACACCGTTTGTCCTGTTTTCCACCCTCTGACCCTGTGCATTAGTTAACATAAGAATTCGTTTCAAAATTCTCTGCTTGCTCTCTGGGGAAGTACCCGAGGTATGTCAGCCTGTGAAATAAAAGTTACCCAAACCGTGCAGTGGGTGCATACCCGTACTGGGGTGTGCACACACATTGGTTCTGCAGTCCCCTTATGACACAGGGGTCATGGCTGTGCACAGGTCAGCCAGAACTTACATTGCTGACAGTGGCTGATAGCTCAGCTTCTCAGCTCTTCACTGGTTTCTTAGAAGCAAGGATGGTGCAACTTGAACTCATTTACTCTGAGGAAAGATCAGTTGCTAGAAAAGGACATCATGGTTGGTAAAGTAGAGCATCAACAGAAAATGAGGGGAACGCTCAGTGAGATGAATTGACACCACAGCCAAAGCAATGGACTCTACATAGCAACCATTGCAAAGAAGGCGCTGGACCAGGCAGAGTTCCGTTCTGCTGTCCCTCAGGTCACCATGAGATGGCGCCAGCCCAGTGGCAGCTAACAACAGCAAAGCCCAAACTGATGGTGAAAGACATTGGTCCACTCATTGCCACCTCGACAACTTTCAGCGCCTCTGGGCCCAAGGGCAAGGGGACGTCTTTGTGTGTGGCAGCTGCAGAGAAGGCCCCAGTGAGATGAGGGGAGCCGGTGACAAGGGAGCGGAAGCAGTGGCGTCATCTCTGCCCATCTGGAGTGGTCCTTCAGAGTTCACTGCTGTTCCAGAGACCTTGCAGAAAAGCTTGGGACTGAGCTCAGGCCAGAGGCCTGGGGTCATTTCCAGAGGAACCTGCTTGGAGCGATTCTGTTTTGAGTAAAGATGCTGCCTCTAATGAAGTGGAACGGAACTCCTGGCTGGCCTTCTTCTCTGCCTCCCGCAGCCTGCAGGCCTCATGGGCCCTGAGGAGCAGGGACCTGGCTGTGAACGGCACAGTTTTACCCGGAACTAGCCCAGCCCTGCTCTGTACCCCCTGGTTTCTCCTGGCCCGATTCTGCTGCTCTTAGGCACAGTGCAGGGAGGCAGGGTTGGCAGTGGGATTTCCCATTGGTTGGGGTCTCCAGGGAGGCAAGAGCTTTGAACCCCATTTGAACCTCTAGGGCTCCAGTTCATTTTCTCTTGGCACAGTATGATTTCCTGTTTCGAAGAAAAAACCCAGGGTTTTAAGAGCTTAAAAAAAAGGCACTTGGACATGAAACAGCTCTTACAAAATATGTTGATGAGTTAATTTTAAATGAATGAGAGACATATGGATTAAATTTCCCTTGTAATCCACAGGGGCTTCAAAATTAGAGGAAGAGTGTTTGTCAAAATGTTTGTCTGTCTCTGCCAGGGTCTGGGGCAGGATCTGGGGCTATGGCGAAGCCAGCGGAGGCTCGCCCACCTCCTCTGTCTTGCTGTACCCCTACGCCAGCCATAGTACTTAGGTCAAGGAAGTTTCCAGCAAGCTCCAGTTGGTTCTTTTCATTCCTCAGGCCTGCTGTCTGTTTGTTCTTAATTGAATTGTTCCTTGTACATCTTCCCTGAGCTTCCAGTTGGGGAACAGGCTTTGTCCAGCTCCTGCATAGACTTTCAGTCAGTGGGAAAAGAGAAGGAGACGTGAGCTACATCAGTGTGTCAGGTATTGCTGTCCTCCTCTTCCTGCCTATGAACCATCCCTTTGGGCTTATTCTGTCCCAACCCGTCCCACTAATGTCATGATGTATTGTTGTCCAGACAAGGGTATTAGATATACCAATCTCTTTGGGCTTATTCTGTCCCAACCCTTCCCACTAATGTCATGATGTATTGTTGTCCAGACAAGGGTGTTAGAAACATCACTCCTTGATGGCAGAGAGCAGAAGAGCCATGACAGAGATGTGATGAGGGCTGGTAACTTCTGCTTTGGCTCACCCGTGTACGTATTTGTGGCGATTAGGTAGTTCACTGGTAGAATTCTTACTTTCCATGTGGGAGACTTAAGTTCATTTCCTGACCAGTGCTACCATCCATCTGTCAGTGGAGGCTTGTATGTTGCCATGATGCTGAGTGGCTTTCAGGGGATCTTCCACACTGAAATGGACTAGGAAGAAAGGCCTGGAGATCTGCTTCTGAAAATCAGCTGGTGAAAACTGTATGGATCATGATGGGCAAGATTTTCATCCTGTTGTTCATGGGGTTGCCATGGGAGGGGGGGTGTTGATTCATCAGCTAACAACAATCGATACCTCTTATTTCTATTAGAGAGGGTGGGGGCTGGAAAGGCTCCTGGTCTCATGTTAGGGTTAAGGATCCCTGGAGAGAATTAGCACACACTCACCACTCTCCTTTCCCTCCCCGCCCCCATTCTCCTAGATATGCCAAAGTGTACCACTGGGGGTGGCGGGGAGGCTTTTATCCCTCTTTCTCAATTACTGATTAAGGGACAACAAAACAGGGTATGTTTGATAAGACTCTAAGCAGCTTCTAAAGTGATGCACTTGTTGGTTTTCCTTAGTACCTCTGGGCAAAGGAAACACTGATGGGGTAGTGGTTAAATGCTGTGGCCGCTAACGAAAAGGTTGGCAGTTTGAATCCACTAGGTGCTGCTTGGGGACTCGATGAGCAGTTCTGCTGTCCTGTAGTATTGCTGTGAGTTGGAGTTGACTCAGTGGCAGTGGGTTTGGTTTGGGGTTTTGGGGTGGGGCAAGAAAAGTCTTAATGGAAGCCCCACTGTGTCAAACAAGGGAAGAGCTTCACCAGATGAACAAAGGCCCTGTCCCTGCTCCCCAGTTAGGCTTTCTTGAACCTTTTTCCTCTCCTGAGTGGGACCTGAGGCTCTCCTTTTTGGAAACCAGTTTGAAAGTACAAAGAGTATCCTAGCATAGCAATCAGTAATATTTTTGGCTCTTAATGCCTGCAGAAAGGTAATAAATATCTCATGGACATGATGTTGAGTGAAAGAAGCCAGACACAAAAGAGAACATGCAGTACAGTTCCATTTATATGAAGTTCGGAGCTGAGCAAAACTAACCCATGGTGAGAGAAGTCAAGCAGTGATTACTTCTGGTGATGACTGGGAGATGGCATGAGAGATCTTTAGACATTAGACATTAGAAATATTCTAATTTTCTAATTTACACATTACAAATATTCTGTATTTTGACCTGAGTGGTAGTTACATAGGTGTATATACATATAAAAATATCTTGAGCTGTATACTAAAGATCAAGGCTCTTGATGCTCGTAAGTTTATGTATGTGATATGTTCATTAGAAATTGTATGCATGTTATATGTCCATCCTGGCATCCTTTGGCCTTGAGGTTGGAAGATTCAAGCCACTATCTGGTTTTGCCAGATGTGAGTGATACTTGATCCTCAGGCCTGCAGTGGTTTTGGGAGTAGCCTTTCTTTGTAAATTGCTTTTAGACTAAAAGACAAATATCACAACCTCTCTTCTCTCTAGAATAGGTCTGTGAGCTCAGACTTCCAGTCTGAGCTCTGGAGGTTGGTGGTACAGGAGGAGCGGATCCCAGGAGCAATACTGGCAGGCACGGGGAGGGCTTAACCTGGGAAAGTAAAAGCTATGTTTTCTTCCCAGAGGAGGGCTTTAGTGACAAAGAGGACTACAGTGGAGCTGAGGCTGACCAAATGGGTTCTGTCTGGTTGAATAGCCTCAGTCTCCTGAGGAGGGTAGAACCCAGAGTGAGCTGTGGATGGAGGCTTGGCAGGGCTTTGATGAGGATCTCATTATAGTGGGATGAATAGACTTGTGAGCCAACCTTGCTTCAGATACATCTTGCCGCCATCTAGAGAGGAGCCACTTAAGTCTTTGTAAAGTCTTGGTATGCAAATGAACAGGCACCTCTAAGAAAGAGGACACTTCTTACAAAGCTGTCACCTCCCTGCCCTTTTAGATGCTGAGGGGGACTTGGCAGGCTGGAGGAATGCAAGAGAGCAGAACATACAGGACCAGCCCACCAGACTTCAGAAGGGAGCTGAGCGTGTCACGGGCGGTTGGAGGGCTGCTCCCTGAGATGGAATTGGCTTTGCTGGTGCTGGTGTACTTAGGCTGTTTGGGAAACATAGCCCGTCGGTGGAATGAAGGAATGTCGCCCTGGATAAAACACGGCAGTTATTTGTACAGTGTTACTGCCTTGTTGGGAGTTGGGAGCAGGCTGGGCTGCTGCGGGGTGACCCAGCAGGTATGGGACACCTCTCACTCCCTCCTTCCTCCAGTCTCTCCCCTCTTAAGCCTTTGCACCTGCTGTTGGACCCAGGCCTCAAGTCTTTCTGTCTATATATGGAGGTCTGAATGCCTGCCAGGCCAGGCACACTCATGCGGGAGGGAAATTTCAGGTCCCTTTTGGGAAAAAGTTTTCTTTCCAGCCCAAGAGGCTACCCTCTGCTGATCAGTGAAACAAGTAAAACTATATACAAATCTGCTGTGTAGTTCTCCTCTCAGCTAATTCATCCAGCCTTTCTCACTTCAGTGCTAAGACAAAGAAGTCCAAACAGCTTGACTGACAAAGACTTCAGTTGCCCTCTACCGGAGTTCCCATTCTGGAGAGAGAAGTCATTTTGTTGGGCTTGAACTGTTGGAGCAGCTGTACTGGCTGTATCCATGGATGCCCATTTTTTTCCCCCTTTCCTATGGAGATGCCGTCTTCCTGCACCAGCTCTGTTCCTGCTTCCCCAGCCGACTGCCATTCATCTCTGATAAAACCCAGGCAAGCAACTGGTCCCTGTCAACTTGGCTCTAGTTCTCCACTTTCCTCTTCATTATCTCAGGGTCCTTTGGTGCTGAGATTGGAAGATTCAATCCACCATGTGGTTTTGCCAAACCTTCTGGGACTTGTCACAAGTGATGTTTGGTCCTCAGTCCTGTAATAACTTTTGGAGTAACTTTTCCTTGTAAATTGCCTTTGGGCTCTAATAACCTCTCAAAAACAAGCATGAAGAAGGTAAACAAAAGGCAGAAGCAGGAAATTCCAGAATTAAAGAAAGGAAAATGGCTAATCAACAAATGGAAATTTGTTGAGCTTAAATAGGGATCAAAGAAATGCTGATTAGCAAAAATAATAATAATAATACATAGAAATATGTAAAGCTGACGGCAGGATAAATTTGTACAGATTTTTTTGGAGGGCCATTTGAAAGTGTTTCCCAGAAGCTGTAAATATGCATATCTGTGGAAGATAACTTGGCAGTTTTTTACAAAGCTAACCATAGCCTTACCATATGAGCCAGTCATTTTTTTCCTAGGTCTATATCTGGATCAGTTGAAAACATGTTGACACAAAAACCTGCACATGGATGTTTGTAGCAGCTTCATGCATAATCATCAAAAATGAGAAGAAATTGAGGTGTCTTTCAGTAGGTGAATGGATAACCAAACTGTGGTACATCCATACAATGGAGTAGTATTTAGTGATAAGAAATAAGTGATCAAGCTATGAAGACATGGAGGAACCTTAAATGCATTTTTCTAAGTGAAAAAAGCCAGTCTGTAAAGATGAAATAATGTAGGATTCCAGCTATGTGACATTCTGGAAAAGGCAAAACTGCGGAGACAGTAAAAAAGATCAGGGGGCCCCAGGTGGGATGGGGGTGACATAAGATGAGGGTGGGATGGGGAGTGAAGTGGAGCAGAGGGCATTTTTAGGGCACTATCATACACTATTCTGTATGATACTGTTGTGGTGGACATAATGACTTCATGCATTTTCAAAACCCATAAAACTGTATATCAGAGAGAATGTACCCTAATTTAAATTATTTGTTGTTGTTGTTGGGTGCTATCAAGTCGATTGTGACTCTTAGTGATCGCAGGTGACAGAGTAGAACTGCTGCATAGGGTTTTCTAGGGTGTGATGTTTATGGGAGCAGATCACTAGGTCTTTTCTCCCATAGAGTGGCTGGATGGGTTCAAGTCACTAAACTTTCGGTCAGCAGCCAAGGCTTAACCATTGTACCCGCCAGGCCTCCTAAGTGTAAACAATGGACTTTAGTTACAGTAATATATTGGTTTACACCTATGACAAATGCATGACATACATGCAAAATATTAATAGGGGAACTTGTAAACAGGGGGGTAGGGGGTATATGGGAACTCACTGCTCTAAGTGTTTTTTGTAAACCTAAAACTGTTGTAAAAACAGATACTATCTTTGACTCAGAAATTCCATGTCTTGGCATTTCTTTTACCTTAAAGAAATAGTCAAGATGTCACATAAGTTCACATACAAGGTGCACACTGAAGCACTATTTATAATGATAGTAAATTGGAAGTGACCAGGTTGCCCAACAACATGCACTCTCTTATGGACATCATGGTTCCTACAGAGAATGAAACACCATGAAATCATAAAAGTATGTTGTAGAACAGTATTTAATGACATGAAAACATTTACAATACTTGTTACATAGACAATGTCAGTTTGCAAAGCAGTCTTCATTATGATCTCAATTTTAAATCAACAGAATGTTCATATAGATGTATAACAAAGAAGTTGCAAAGATGGCCAAACCAAGTGCCGCTGAGTCGGAACCGACTCTTGGATGGGCACTGTCAATTTAATTACAATTATTTCTAGGAGGTTATGGGGGAATTGTATTTTATTCTTTGTGCTTTTCTTTTGCCGTGTTCCAATTAGGGATTTCATACATACTTAGTTGTCTGAAATTTAGGTTGTTTTCTATGTACTATTATTGATAATATTTTGATGAATATCTCCTAACAAAATTTTTACATAGACCTCTGCCATTTCATATAAATGGGATTTGGTGGCCAAATGATGCGTCTGCTCAATGGGTGTCACTTCTGTGATTAAAAAAAAAAATCATGTCCTTTGAGGATTTTGTTCCGAAATTTTTATGCCATTTACCAATGCCTTGCTAGCTGGCCGTACACTCATGTCTGCTTCTTTTAAACCACGAATGTTGGCCTGTCATTTTCTTGGAGATAGGATTTGTTGGTGACGTGAGTTCTGTCATCTTTTTTCTCCCAGGTTTTTTTATGTCCTTGCTTGTGTCTTGTAATCCTGGAGCCAGGAGACATCCTAGTATTCTTTCTGTGATTACTGGAAGGTGGGAGACAGGAAGGGAGATGGTGCAAGACCTGGTAACATTTCATTCTGTATGTATGAGGTTGCCATGAGTCAGAGTCTACTTAAAGATTGAATATTTTATTCAACTCCCAAATTTGTATTCTCTCCAATCTCAGAAGTGTCTGCATGACCCGCAAAGCTGGGGGACTGCTCCCCTGGCTGCCTTTCTCAAACCAGTGGGAAATGCAGGTTGGGCCCCCGTAGCCCAGGAGGCCGATGCAGCTCCACCCCCGTGCGATCCCACATTCCCTGGGAGTTACTTTCAGGTTTTCAGCCCACACCGTTATGACCCTTGTTGACTGTGTTGTATGGCTGCACTGTCAGTATTTCTAAGTTAGGTATGTCTGGAAGGAGACCTACCCGCTTTTCCCAGTAGGGTCAAGTTACTTGACCCGATGTGACAACCCAGCAAGGGCACTGGCTCCATGGTGCCTGGAGGCACAGGCAGTAAATGGGGCCACGTCCCAGCTCCCAGGTAGCTCGGTGTGCAGGAGGGAGGTTTCTATAGGTCTTCCCAGTTGCTCTCTCATCCCCCTCGTTATTTATGATTTGCTGAGCGCCCCTACTGTGTTCAGCACTCTGGAAGACAGAAAGTCCTCGTTTCCTGCCCAAGGCCTTGCAGTCTGATGGAGTCAGACAAGTAAATGACTCAGGCATAAACTGTGTTCCCAGAGAAGAAGGATGCTTACCTTGCCAAAGTGTCAAGTTTCTCAAGGCTTTTATTTCCATGATTCTCAAGGCTTTCCATTTTTAGAGTCCCCTTTGAAGAAGTGGAGACAACTTTAGGGGTAAGGGTAGGGGGCAGGGCTGGCAGGACAGAGTGGAAAATGTTGGCTATGTAAGGGTTTTGAGAAGAAATGGCATTCCAGGAGGCAGTTTGGGGACATGTAGTTTGCGACTTAGGACATAGCAGTAGGCTGGGGCCTGGAGGATGCTGAGAAGCAGAGAAAGTGAAGACACAGATGCAGTGAATGGAGGCACATGGAGGAGTGGAGCAAGGGACCAGAGGCCAAGCTCAAGTTCAGTAGCTGAAGGTGCAGTCACAGTATTTCTGTCCCCCTAACCATCTGTTCCTTTGTTTATGTAACTCTTCTTTAGTGATTATTCCTTCTCACCTGGGAGCTCTTCTCCATCTGGGGAACTGGTTCTCTGCTTGCCCTCCAGGAACTCCCAGTCTAGCTGGAGGGATGCAGTTTCATCCTCTAAACATTTGAAAACCTGTGGTTCCTTGACTTACTAGGTGATGTTAGGTCTCGTCTCTCCTACTTCTTATACTCTGTGTTCTATTTCATTGCACTCACCACAGTTTCAAATACGTGTGTGTGTGTGTATGTATGTATGTATGTATGTATGTATGTGTGTGTTGGGGGGTACACTTACCGATTAAATATTCCTCTTCCCTCCTGTGAGCTTCATGAAGATAAGGGAAAGCCCAGTCCCATCTCCTTCATGCATCACCGTCTCATCCCTGAGTGAAGTTTTGGCACATGATTGTTATTATTGTTGGTAGCTGCCCTCATGTTGACCCCCAACTCATGGAACATCCCAAGCACAGTGCAACACAACACTTCTTGGTCTTGTGCCATCCACATGATTGTGGCTCAGACGTAAGGTTTTCTTTACCTTGTTTTTGGAAGTGCATCACCAGGCCTTTCTTCCTCATCCATATTAGCCTGGAAACTCCGTGAAACCTGCTCAACATGATAGCAGTGCACAGGCCTCTGATGACAGATGGGTGATGGCTGTGTACGAAGTGCCCTGGCTGGGAATGGAAGCCAGACCTCCTGTATGAAAGGCAAGAGTTCTGCCAGTGAGGCAGTCAGTAAATATCAGGTGAATCAATGAAACTGTGAATAAATGAAGTAAAGGAAGCCGCTCATGGTGCATTAGGAGGAATAGAAGTGAATATCATGGGGAATCAGGAAAGGACTTGATGGGGGAAGTCCTAATTTGTTCTTGGACTCTCTAGGTAACAGCAGGAGTACTGCCAACAACCCAAGGAGTGTCTGCCATACTCCAGGTATGGACTCAAAGCCAAATGTTTCATAGATGTATAATCCCTGAAGTAAGTGTGACTATCCTACTTCATAGATGAGAAAACTGAGGCCCAGGGAAGTGGCGTCATTTGCCTGTGGGCATACAGTCACCACAGCTGGCATTCTCATAGAACGCCATGATGGTGCTTAGAGTCTCTGGACTTTGTGCCCTGCACACTGATGTCTACTTTTCTTGTAAGGAACTATCATAGAATTGAACCGAGAGAGATCCAAGCTGGGAAGGGAGAACTCTGGGGTACACAGGATGCTCTTCAAAAGAGAGGGAGACTTTACTTCTTTAGGGACTTTCAGGAAAGGGTTGCAGGATGGTTCGTGCAGAGTGGTTGTGTGGGGCCAGAGCAGAGTTTGGGATCCTTCTAGGTTCCCTCTCAGGGCACTTTATAGTAGAACAATTAAACTGCTAATGGAAGGTGACAGGCTTGGCATTTGAGTAATTAAAACATCCTACTGACTGAATAATAACTTTTTATTGACAGTCATACTGATGAAGGCAAAAGTAATGTGGTTGTCCGTATCCTGATATGGACTTGACTAGATAGGGGCCATAGGTTGGATCTGACTTGACGGCACTTGGCACTTGGCAGATAGGCGCCGCTGTTATCCAGCTAGAGTTGTTGATCATGTGAACAGCGTTGAACTCGCATGCCACCTCATTTGGGGTCGAGAATGAAGGAGCCCACTGAAGCAAGAACCAACTGACTGGTTAGCTGAGGTGTGCATTTGCTGTGGGGGATTGGCTGCATCCAAAACCAGGAGACTATACAGTCTGCTCATGGTATCCAGATATTAACTCTAGAAGGAGTTTGGGGAAGTATTTTTGAGGCAGAGATGTGAAGTGCCTTGTCATCTGTGAATAACTAACAATGCCCCCCTGAAAGGTGGAACACTTCCAGATCAGAGAAAAATTGTGTAGTGGGATATGAGGTGAGGAGGTAAGGGTGCCAGAAAATTTAGGAGGTCTCTTATGTCATGCATTAGTTCATTTAATTCCAGCAACCTTTAAAGGCAGTCATTTTATTCCCATTTTACAGATAGAGTAATAGAGGTTTTGAGAACTAAAGTAAGTTGCTTATGGCCATATTGCAATTTCATGGTCAAAGTTGCTTTCTTATCTTGTCTGGCCACCTCTAGAGCTTTCAAGGGTTTGACCTTGGAAGCCTTCTGTAGCTTGATGATAGAATGGGCACATGCTGCAGGCCAGGAGAGCTTTGTGTTAGCAAAGCCACAGGAAAGCCAGGCCATGCCTGGCATTGGTACCACCATTTACCAGCAGGAGAATGCTGGGAGGGAGTCTCCCTGTATAAAGAGGAGTTACTGCTCTTTTCTTTGACAAGGTCATGGGCTGGAATTGTCTCCAGTTATCTCAGAACTCAATCACCCAAGTGACAAAGATCACTTGGAGACCAGAGCCAGGACTCACCTGGTTTGTATGGTGTTGTGATACTGGCAATTATGTTACTGGTATGTGCACAGTGGTGAGCCTCTTATGCCACCTCAACTAGGATCAAGAATGAAGAAGCCCGTGCATCTAAGCCCACGGAAGCAAGAGCCAGCTGATAGGTTAGCTGAGGTGTGCATTTGCTATTTGGGATTGGCTGTGTCCTAAACCAAGAGACTATACAGTCTGCTTGTGGTATTTCAAATACCAGCAGGGTCACCCATGGTGGACAGACTTCTGCAGAGTTTCTAGAACAAGACAGTCTAGGACGAAGGACCTGGTAATCTACTTGGGAAAAAAAAAAGGGCTAGTGAAAATCTTATAAATATCAGTGGAACGCTGTCTGATGTAGTGCCAGAGGAGGCACTCCGTAGGTTGGGACGTCACCCAAAATATAACTGGGAAAGAGTTGCCTCTTCGAGGTTGAATCGAGCTTACTGATATATAGAGTAAATCTTTTGAGACTTTATCTGCTGATTTAACATGACTCTAGATGAGGAAAAACATCCATTAGTAATTGGAACACTGAGTGTATGAAGTATGAATCTAGGGAAATTGGAAGGTGTCAGAAATCAAGTGGAACATATAATCCTAGGCATTAGTGAGATCAATATCCTAGGTGTTAGTGAGCTGAAACGGACTGCTATTGGTTGTTTTGAACTAGGCAATCGAGGAGGCTAATCGAGGAGTTGATCTGACACATTGAATGACAAATTAAAGAGAAATGCCGTGATATTTATCATCAGAAAGAACATTTCAAGAGCTACCGTGAGGTACAACAGTGTCAGTGATAGGAAAATGTCCATAAGCCTGCAAGGAAGACCAGTTAATATGACTATCATTCAAATTTTCACACCAACCATTAAGACCAAATATGAAGAAATTGAAGATTTTTACCAACTTCTGAATCTGAAATTGATGAAACTTGCCATCACAATGCATTGATGATTACTGGTGATTGGCATATGAAACTTGGAAACAAGCATCAGTAGTTGGCAAATAATGGCTTGGTGAAAGAAATGACAAAAGAGATCACATGATAGAATTTTGCAAGACCAATGACTTATTCACTGCAAATAGCTTTTTCGACAACATAAATGGTGACAGCGCAGGTGGGCCTAGCTGGATGGAATACACAGTGATGAAATCAGCTTCGTCTATGCAGAGAGATAGAAAAGCTCGGTGTTATCACTCAGTACAAGGCCTGAGGCCGACTGCAAAAGAGACCATCTACTGTTCACAAACAAGTTTAAGTTGAAGCTGAAGAAAATAAGAACAAATCCGTGAGAGGCCAAGTGTGACTTTGAATATATCCTGCCTAAATTTGGAGACCATCTCAAGAACAGATTCGATTTCATTGAGACCGATAACTGAGCATATCAGTTGTGGGATGACATCAAGGAAATCATACATGAAGAAAGCAAAAGACCATTAAAAAGGCAGAAAAGAAAAGAAGACAAAAATGGATGTCAGTAGAGACTGAAACTAGAGTGGCTAAATTGAATGGAAAAAATGAAGTAAAAGAACTAAAGATTTCAGAGCGCGATTTCGGAAGACAGCGTAAGGCGTCATGTGGCATGTGCAAAGATCCAGAGTTAGAAAACCACGAGGAACGAACACGCATAGCATTTCTCAAGCTGGAAGAACTGAAGGAAAAGTTAAGCCTTAAGTTGCAATATTGAAGGGTTCTATGGACAAAATATTGAATAATGTAGAAAGCATCAAAAGAAGATGGAAGAAATACTCAGTCATTATACAAAAAAGAGTTGTCAGGTGTTCAGCCATTTCAAGAAGTAGGATATGGTCAAGAACCAATGTTACTGAAGGAAAAAGTCCAAGCTGCACTGAAGGCTTTGGTGAAAAGCAAGAGTCCAGGAATCAACAACCGTGAATTGAGATGTTTCAGCAGATGAAGGTGCTGCTGACAGTGCTCAGTTGTTGTCGTGGATTGAATTGTGTCCTCCCAAAACCGTGGATCAGTTTGGCTGGGCCCTGATAGCCTATACTGTGTTTTTTTTTTCCTCCATATGTTACAAATCCTACCTCTGTGATGTCACTGAGGGAAAACGGCAGCAGCTGTGTTAGTGAGACTCAGTCTGCAAGCTTGTACTGTGTCTTGAGGCAGTCTCTGAGGAGATAAGAGGAAAGCGAAGGAAGCAGAGAGTTGGGGCCTCATAACTGCCAAGAAAGCAGTGAGAAGAGCAGAATGCATCCTTTGGACTTGGGGTCCCTGTGCCTCAGAAGCTCCCAGTCCAGGGGAAGATTGACAATAAGGACCTTTCTCCAGAGCCAACAGAGAAAACCTTCCCCTGGAGCTGATGCCCTGAATTAGGACTTCTAGGCTACTTTTCTGTGACAAAAATAAATTTCTCTGTGTTAAAGCCATATACTTATGATATTTCTGTTATGGCAGCACTAGATGACTGAGACACTTGTCTAGGCCCAAATTTAGAAAACAGCTACCTGGCCAACAGACTGAAAGAGATCCGTATTTATGCCCGTTCCAAAGAAAGGCATTTCAACA
The DNA here is from genome assembly GCA_028571685.1 of Heterohyrax brucei. NCBI lineage: Eukaryota > Metazoa > Chordata > Mammalia > Hyracoidea > Procaviidae > Heterohyrax > Heterohyrax brucei. The sequence goes on along the minus strand of CM053148.1, from coordinate 41,759,427 downwards.
GAAAGCCGCAATTACTGAACAATACCCTTAAAATTCCATGTAAGTAAAATTTTGCTGAAGATTCAAAAAAATTTGCTGTAGTACATCAATAGGGAACTGCAAGTAATTCAAGCCAGATTCTGAAGAGGATGTGGAACATCATTGCTGATGTCAAATGGATCCTGACTAAAAGCAGAGAATACCAGAAAGATATTTACCTGTTTTTATTGACTGTGCAAAGGCATTCAACTATGTGGATCATAACAAATTATAGGTAACGTTGTGAAGGATGGGAATTCCAGGACATTTAATTGTGCTCATGCAGAACTTTACCAAGAGGCAGTCATTCAAACATGATGTAGTTTAAAATCCCGAAAGGTGTGCATTTGGGTTGTATATTTTCACCCTACTTATTTGGTCAGTATGCTGAACAAATAATCTGAGAAGCTGCACTGTATGAAGGAAAACATGACATCAGGACTTGAGGAAGACTCATAAACAACCCACAGTGTTTGTGTGAGACAACCTGTTCGCTGAAGTGAAGAGGACTGCAGGTGCCTATTGACGACAGTCAAAGACCACAGCCTTCAGTACAGGTTACACCTCAACATAAATAAAACAGAAGTCCTCACAACTGGGCCAATAAGCTACATTATGAGAAATGGAGAAAATAAGAAAGTTGTCAAGGATTTCATTTCCCTTGGATCCATAATCAACAACTATGGAAGCAGCAGTTAAGAAATCAAACTATTTTATTGGGCAAATCTGCCACAAAACACCTCTTTAAAGTGTTAAAAAACAAAGGTATCACTTTGAAGACCAGGGTGTGCCTGACCCAAGCCATGGTAGTTTCAGTTGCCTCATATTCATGGGAACGTTGAACAATGAATAAAGAAGACTGAAGAAGAATTGATACTTTTGAATTATGGTGAAGAATATTGAGTTTACCATGGACTGTCAAAAGAACGTAGAAATCTGTCTTGGAAAAAGCACAGCCAGAATGTTCCTGAGAAGGGAGATTGGCAAGACTTCATCTCACATAATTTGAACGTATTATCAGGAGGAACTAGTTCCTGGAGGAGGAGATCCTGCTTGGTAAAGTCGGGGTCACTGAAAAAGAGGAAGACCCTCAACCAGGTCGACTGACCCAGTGGCTGCAACGGTGGGCTCAAGCATAGCAAGGATAGTGAGGATGGGCAGTGTTTAGTTCTGTTGTATGTGGGGTCTCTGTGAGTCTGAACTGACTCAGTGGCACCTCACAACAACAGCTGGAGTCAGAATTGCCTTGATGGCAGTGGGTTTGGTTTGGTTTAAAATAAAATAAAAAAATCAGCTGCTCAGCAGCACCGTAGGCACACGTGAAGTGCTCAGTAACCGCATGTGGCGAATGTTATCATGTTGGATAGCACCACACGTTTCTGCTGTCACCATCATTTGTTGCTGTTGGTAATAGCTATTGAGTCACTTCTGGCTCTCTGTGACTCTGTGTGTGCAGCGTATGACTCTGCTCTGCAGGGTTTTCAAGGGTGTGACCTTTTGGAAGTAGATCACAAGTTCTGTCTTCCAAGGGACCTCTCTGGGTGAGTTCAGACCACCAGTCTTTCAGCTGGTAAGCAAGTGCTTAACTGATTGTGCCACCCAGGGACAGACGGTGCTGGAGCAGCAATCCCTAGGCTCTTTCCAACAGTAAGTAAAGAGTGCATCCTGCTCTCACCACTCCCAAGCTGTGCGGCATTGAGTAAAATACTTAACTCCTTTGAAATGGGAAGGTGGGACTACTGTGAAAATTAAACCAGGCGATGTGTGTGAAGCATGCTTTATGGTGCCTGGCAGATGGTAGTTGTTCATAGGATGCTGACACCAGCTTTGAATCCTCAAAAGACAAATACAAGCCCCTTGGGCTTTTCTTCAGATTGATTAGATTTGTTAATTTTTCCTGAAGCCCCTGTTTTCTTGCCTGTTTAATTCATGTTATGATCTTTCTGGGAGACTGTGGTAGTTGATTGATAGAATTCTGGCTTTCCATGCAGGGTTCAATTCCTGGTCAGTGCACCTCATGCTTAACCGCCATCCGTCAGGCAGTGGAGGCTTGCAGGTTCCTCTTTCTGGCTATGCTGAACAGGTTTGTGGGGAGCTTCCAGACTAAGATGGAGTAGGAAGAAGGGCCTGGCAGTCTACTCATGAAAAATCAGCAGGTGAACACTTGATGGATCAAAACACAACTAGGTTCACAGTTAGCTGTGGGGCTGGTACAGGACAGGGCAGAGTCTGCTTTCGTTGTGCGTAAGGCTGCCACTTCCGGCGCTGACCCTGTGGCAGCCAACAATGACAGCCTGAGCTTTCTGAACATTGAATGTGGAGCATTTATCACCAGAAGAGGGATGGGGGGACCCCAAGCATGCCATACACCTGCTCTTCCTTTGATGTTGTCTTGTTAAAGCCGTTCTCTTCCTGTAACATGGAGCCCCCTGTTTCTCCTCCTGGGAGGCTACAGCACTCTGAACTCCACTCCTGGGTCTTGACTCTTTAGATTTCTCCTCTTGCCTTTCTCTCCTCTGTCCTTCATGCATCTGTAACAAACTGAAGTGTCACATTCCTGGTGTCTGCTAATTAGTGACAGAATCTCTGTCTTTTTGCAGTTGGGTAAGCAGAGGGTGTCTTCAACGTGCCACTGGAAAGCACTTGCCATTTTCCTCCCTTATGTCTTGTTACGCCCCCCTTGGTGGAGAGGCAGCAGGCTGTCAAGCAGTGATTCTTGAACTTGACCAAGTGGAGAATCAACTGGAGGGCTCGTAAAACACTGATCCTGAGTCCTGGATCCAGTAAGTTGGGGTGGGGCCCCAGAATTTTCATTTCTAACAAACGCACGCACTGAGAATCACCGTTTTAATGCCTGCTTGCACCTGTCAGCCGAATGTCATTGAAGAATTACCTGGAACAGCACCACCTGGAAGACTTGTTAAAATGCACATTGCTGGGCCCACCCCCAGAACTTCGAGCTCAGAGCTCTGAGTTAGGGCTCCCAAGGTAGTTATGAAAATGAATAAAGGAGTGCTGCTGTTGTTGTTGTTGGTAGCCAAAGAGTGGGCTCCAGCTTCTGGTGACCCCCTGTACAACACAATAAAACATTGCGGGTCGTGCGCAGTCTTCACAATAGTTGGTATACTGGAGTTCATTGTTGTGGCCTGGGCATTTTGTGTGCCTTTGAACCTGGCGGGCTCATCTCTCAGAGTATGTCAGAAAATGCTCTGTCATGATCTGTAACGTTTTCATTGGCTGATTCTTTGAAGTAGATTGCCAGGTCTTTCTTCTTAGTCTGTCTTAGTGTGGAGACTCCACTGAGATCTGGCCACAGTGGGTGACCCTGCTGAGATTCAAAACGCTGGTGGTACAGTAGCCATCACCACAGCAACATGCGTGTCACCACAGTGCAACAAAATGACAGATGAAATTAATGCTAGATGCTTAGTAAATGCCTAATTTCTTTTCTGCTAAACATGAACCCTCTTGATGGGGCTGCTGTCAGGCTGCCAGGAAGCAGAACGTCCCTAGCTCTGGATGTGTGTTGTGGTTCCCTACTCCCCTTCTGCTGCCCTACCCCCAGCCAGCATGCACCCTCACTACCCCCAGCCCCCACAAGCGTGCCTGTCCCCAGCAGCCCTTTCTCCTCACAGCCCACCTGCCAAATCTCTCAGTTTCGCACCTCCACCCTCTTACTACTACCTTCCCAAATTTCTCAAACAAATGAAGTATTTCATCAAACTGTACATTAACTCTGTTACAATAAGAATAAACTGTTTATTTCATGGTGACTTGGAGCTTTTGGCTGTCCTGCCTAAAAGTAACTAAAAGCTGTAAAAGAAAAGAACAGAAGAAAAAGACACCTTCCCCAGCCTGAGGCAAGTTGGGAGGATGGAGCCTCCAGTATTGACGGAGGCTGCTCTCCTTCCAGCGTTGTCCGCTGACTCAGAGAACGCAGACCAGTCCTGTGCTGGAGCTGGTTTGGGGCGGGCTGCCTTCCTCTGGGTACCTCTGTGAGCTCCCTGAAAGGAATGTGAAGAGGAGGTTGGTTTTGTCCCAGGGTCTGTGAGAAACAAGGTATACTTCCCAGCGCTTTTATGGGTTGAGCTACTCTGCAGAACAGGAACTGGCAAGCCTTGAAGGCAGAAGTGGGACTCCAAAGCTGGACAGAGGCTAGAAGTATGGGACCCTGTGAAATAGCAAATATAAAAGCAAAGATCATATGCCTGCTAATTCTGCTTCCAGCAGACTCCTGGTGCCTTTAGTCTAGATAGTCAATGCATGAAAACCCTGGAGGTATAGAGGTTAAGTGCTGTGGCCGCTAACCAAAAGGTTGGCAGCTCAAATCCTCTAGGCACTCCTGGGAAACTCTATGCAGCACTCTTCTCTGTCCTGTAGGGTTGCCATGAATCAGAATCAGCTTGCTTCTGCAGCGGGTTTTGTTTTGGTTTTCTCTTGAGTTCAATGTCCTCCAACCTTTCATGAGCCCCTTTACGTCTTCCAGCCTTCTCTTGTCAGGAACTTCAGACTTCTCAGCTGTGTGACTTACAGTGTGTTTTTTAAGTCTGTCTGAGCTTCAGTTTTTCTAGCTATAAAATGGAAATGATATCTGACTCACAGGGTTGTTGTTCAGATTAAGTGAGATGACATTCGTAAAAGTAGATGTCTGGTTATTCTTGTTAGTACTGTTGAGTTCCTGCTGACTTTGGCCACCCCATGTACAGCGAAACAAAGCATCGCCTGGCCCTGCCTTATCTTCCTGACAGTTGGTTAACTTGAATCCATTGTTGTGGACATTTTGTATTTTGACTACCTACCAAGGTAGCGAAAGCATCTCCCAGCACTGTGTCAGACAGTGTTCTATGGTGATCCATAGGGTTTCTATTTGACTGATTTTCAGAATTTGATTGCCAGACCTTTCTTCCTGGTCTTAGTCTGGAAGCTCTGCTGAAGGCTGTCTGCCATGGGCTATCATGCTGGTATTTTAAATACTGATGGTATAGCTTCTGGACTCATAGTAACACACAAGTCACCATAGTACAATAAATGGATAGGTGGTTGTCAGACAGTGTAAAGTAAAACCTATCGCCATCAAGGTGATTCTGACTCAAACAGTGACCTGCAGGACAGAATAGAACTGCCCCATAGGGTTTCCAGGGAACAGTTGGTAGATTCAGACTGCTAACCTTTTGGTTAGCGCTGAACTCTTAACCGTTACGCTGTCAGTACTCCCTATAGAGAGGATGTCTGATGACTGTGTGTTCCTTTTTCCTTATCTCAGCTGTGTTACACAGACTGATCTAGATGTCAAAGATGAAGACAGTGCTGTTTAATTCATTGCCTTATGCTAGCTTGTATACCTCCCAGGTATTCTGGCCTTGGCCTTCCTGGACTGATACACTGGAAGAGAAACCAAGCACAAGAGCAGGTTGGAGTCTTCAAAGCAGTAGGTCCTGCAGCTTCCTCATTTCTGCCTGCATTGTTTGTTCAGGCAGGAAAGCAGGTGAGCTGGAAAGGGGCTGTTCAGGCAGACTGCCCTCTGCAGAACCTGTCAGCAGGCAGGTGCCACCTACCCCTGCTCACCGCATCCCTAGGATGCAGTAGGCCCAGGCTTAGGTGCAGAGAGGCGTGTGCAATCCCCAGCTCATCGGACCTGGGTCTTAATCAGGACCACCTCCTGTGTAAGTGCATCCGTCTTCCTGAGGCAGTTGAGACCCAATCAAAAGGAGTATGACATGAAAAATGTGGTGGGATCGGACCCTAATCAGATCATTGCTGCAGCAAGAGAAGGAACTGTGCAAGCCAGGCTGATGTCTCTTTCTGTGTCTTTTGTTTATTCCGTAATAGACTTTGTTTTCCTTCCTCCTCCTTTTCCTCTTCTCCTTTTTTTCTCACTGTTTGGCTTTCAGTTATTGCTGTCTTCTTGAATGCTGGTTAAAAATGGTCCTTAAGCCCCTGGATGCTAAGAGCATCATTCATTGGCTTTCAGTTCAGGACAGAGGAGGAGCATTTGGCTGTGGTCCCAGCTCAGTCTCTCATTCCTCAAAGCCATCTTGTAGATGTCAAGTGGTCTTTGGGTAAACAGATGGGTGGGTTTGTGTTTCATTGGGTTAGGGGAGTGCTGGGGGCAAGGGAGAGGATACAGGTGGTCAGAGATGGGTGGGAGAATAAGTATATGAGTGGGTGTTAGGAAAGAAGGTAAAAAGAATCTTGGGCAGGAAAGGCTAGGGCTGACTTTTGGCCATCTGAATTAAGGAGCCCTCTAGATCGACTCGATGGCATTTGGCTTCTGGCTGTAGATACAACCTTCTCTGGTTGAAGGAGAAAGGCCATCCTTCTGTACCTCATCATTATCATCTCTGCCCATCTTATCACATCTGGGCCTCTCCTACCCAGCTCAGTTTGCCTACACCCCTGCTTGCCTTCCTCTGGGCTCAAGTTGGGATCAAGGCAGGAGATAAAGGAAAAGGGGAAGACTTGCTGGCTGTCAGACCTGCACAAGTGAGACAGAGAAAGCTGTCCTTGGCTTTTAGATCCAGGAGCATTTGGCACTTCCCTGATCCCTGTTCAGTATGAACCTTTTCTCCTTCTAAGCCTTTCCACTCCTTTTTGAAACAAGGCTGCGTCTAGAGGCCAGTTTTCTGATGAATTCACAGATGGGGTCTTCATTTTTCTTCTCACTGGCCACACATCACATGGTAGAGCTAAAGGCTCATGGAACAAGGGAGGAGGGAGTAGGGCAGCAAAGACTAGAAGGTTGGTGGGGGCTAAAGCCACTGAGCTGCTAACACGCACTCTGCAGTAGTGAATGAGGCTATTGCTGTCCATCCCACATTTGTATGCAGTCTCTCTGGACTCCGAACAGTGACCTGTGGCTCCTAGCTTCTTGGACACATGACAGAGAAGATGCTCTTTGCGTTTCTGAACCTCTGGATGCTGAGTTTCCTGGCCTTTTCACTGAGCCAGCCTCCCTATGTGAGGTCAATGAGTGTGTTTGGATTTTTACCATGTAAACAGTAAAATACTAAAGGAGAAGATGAGAAGAGGCAGATGGAAAGCTGTAGCTGGCATCTGGCAATTTGGAAGCAGAGTGCTGCATGTTCTGTGCCAGCTTCTAACATGTCGTGGCCCCATCTGTCTGCCAGCCCTCTTCACATGGGCCTGGGCATCTCGAGATCCTAAATACTTAATGCTTCTGACCTTCCATTGACATTGCAGGGACCATGCTTCTCCCTGGCAAGTGCCAGTGTGGCACTGTCTAGACCCAGGCTTCCTATGTGCCTTGTCCCCACTAGCACTGCTGCTTAGTCATTGGAATCCTAGGTGTTTGCATGGTACATCGATCTTCTGCCTGAGAGTGACAGATGTGCTTAAAAAAAAAAAGAAAAACTAAATCGATTATTGTTGAGTAGATTCCTACTCTTAGCAATCTCACAGAACAGAGTAAAACTGCTCTGTGATTTCCAAAGTTGTTAATATTTATAGAAGCCAGTTGCCACAACTGTCTCCCATGGAGTGGCTGGGGGGCTCCAACCGCTGAGCTTTTGGTTAGCACTGCGCACTTAACCACTCTGCCACTGGGGCTCTTTATAGGTTGGGTTGGCTTAGCACCTTTTATTTATTTATTTATTTTTTGCACTTGGGAAAACTTGTAGAAAACTGAATGGGACTCATACGATTATAGCGACAACATGACTTAATAGCACGGAGGTTCAAGACACTCTGCTGTAAGTTCAGACAGCTTCTTCTCTGACCACTTCTTAGATGGTAGTGTCATTTTCCATTGAGAAGGCAAGAGGCATCATTTGTGTGAATGCGGTTTTAATGGATCTTTTTTCTGCAAAGTTACTCTAAAGGGCCATTCTTTGGCTTTTGAACTTGAGAGCCGACCTGAGGTTCTGAGATCTGAATCCATGCTGATGACTCTTGATCCTCCTCATCGCCTAGGTCACTGACCTCTTCACAGGTCATCTCCACTTCACGTCTGACCTCCAGCCTTTGGTCCCCTCTGACCTGGATATTCTCAATTCCATTTGCTTCTGCATCCAAGCCAGTGCTGCCCTTAGCTGTTCAGCGGTACTAGACTCCCCACCTCCTTCCTTTTCTTGCTTACTCTGATACCTTCTACCCTGCTGGTCTCCATCACGGGGTTTTTGCAGTCCTGAGTCACTAAGCAGGAAAACTATAAGCCCATGCTAAGTAGGTCCACTACGGACCTGGCACTGAGGCCACAGCAGGACCCTCCCTGCTTTTTGGCAGACCTTTCATTCAGCTCCTGTTGATTTCCACAGCAGCTGTTCCAGGCCTTGTCGATCCCTTTTAAGCCCCATAGCTCAACTTTGTAACTGTCAGTCAAAATATCTTGCAAACTTGGCTCAGCTTGAAGCTGCCCAGTGCTAGTACATGGAATAATCTCCCTTGTAGACCTCAATATTGTTCTGTATCTTCACCTTTCCTCTTCTACAGTGCTCAGAGTCTAGATAGACTGTTGTTGCTATTGTCGTGAGCTGTGATTGAGACGGCCCCAACTCATGATAATCCCTTGTACAACCAAACAATACATTGCCTGGCTCTTTGCCACCCTCAGGATGGGTTGGACTGCTGTGATCCATAGCATTTTCAGTGACTGATTTTGAAAATGGCTAGCCAGGCTTTTCTTCCTATTCTTTCTTAATCTGGGAGTTCTGCTGAAACCTATTCAGTCTCATGGCAACATGCAAACTAAATACGTTAATTTGTTAAATTTTTATCTGTTACGTACTGTGCCCTAGAGTTATAGGTTTTACATATTAAGAAGTCCCTGTTGTAAGACAGTCACAGCCTGGATGATGTGGAGTCTTATTAAAATTATCATACAACATAAGAGAAAAATAAAAATAAGATTGGTAGTTATTAATGTATGCTTACTCTGCATTAAGCTCTGTGTTAAAGACCTTTTATGCAAGATTTCATTTAATCCTGACACCAGTCTTATGAGTTAGGGACTGATAGGGTTGTTGTGTTATAAAAGAGAAAACTGAGGCTGAGATTCACTGTAACAGGTGGAGTGAGGATTTCAGCCCATAATGTGCTTCTGCATCCTTCTGTCCTTGCTCTCTTCTTTCCCACTCTCTCTGCTCCTGGATGGATTTATGCAGGGAGGCTGTCTACAGTGCCTCCACCCCCTCCCCGTCCTCACTGCCCTCTTGGCTTCTCCAAATCCATGCATTTCTGCTGAACAAGTGCTCTGCTATCTGACCCACCGCAAATTTAGCTGCTGAGCACGTGTAGAATCACATCGTGCTTTTAACTGCAGGCAAAAACTCATCCCCCTTGGGAACTGTCCCAGTTTGAGGATAAAAAAAAAAAGCAGTCATGTTAAAATAGATATAAATACTATAGACAGAGAGAGACATGAAAATAGATCCAGGAGGGATGGTAGATACTCTATCTAAATAGACACCAGAGATAAATACATGGAAACCATAGATAATTATTGTAGGGAGTTAAACTCAATAGGAGGCTCTGCGGATACTTGTATAGACTTCAGGATTCAGAGAATAATGTAGAGGAAGTGAAAGAAGAGCAGCACGTGGGAGGCTTTACAACTCTGAGGGGCTGTGCTGAGTGGGACTGGGCCCTTCGCGCGTTCAATGGAGTTGATCCAGGGGAAGGCCTGAAATACGTAGGCGGACTACAAACTTCCAGAAGCCACACAGCACGCTGAGCAGAGTGAGTGAGTGGGATTAATTGAAGCTGCTCTGGCTGGGGAGGGGGAGGCACAATCAAGGCAGACCTGGAATATGGAGCCAGGTACAAGAGATGTAAGAGGTGGACAGGAGCCCTGCAGAGAAGGTGCTAGCTGATTAGAGGAGTGAAGACCAGGCCCTTCCTACCATCCCGCTGAGGAAGGCTTGGGGCTAATCCTTGTGGGCATTCAGAGGGGAGTGCTGGGTCCCCACACTCAGTGGATAAACCTGTTGGACCAATGTCTTAGCCATCTAGTGCTGCTGTAACAGAAATACCACAAGTGGATGGTTTTAACAAAGAGAAGTTTGTTGCCTTGCAGTAAAGTAGGGCAGATGTCCAAACTCAGGGTATCAGCTCTGGGGGAAGGCTCGCTCTCTCTCTGCTCTAGAGGAGGAGGATCCTTGCCACGCTCTGCACAGGAACAGTGGATCTAAAGGATATGCTCTAGTCATGGCCCTGCTTTCTTGGTGGTATGAGGTCCTCCTGTTTCTCTGCTTACTTCTCTCTTTTGTATCCTGAAAGAAACTGGTTCAAGACAAAATTCAATCTCTCATACACTGAATCCTCTCTCGCCAACAACCCTTGCTGCCCATCCACCCTCATTGACATCATGAAGCCAGCATTGACAACATATAGGAAAATCACATCAAATTACAAGCTGGTGGACAATCACACAGTGCTGAGCATTATGGGTCAGCCCAATTGATACAGATATTTTGGGGGAACAGTTCAATTCATGACAGTAGGCTATCTTCTGAAGAGTGAGGATACTCTGTTGGGAGACTACAACCCAACATCATAGCCACAGGGAGAAAAATTCATCCCAGTAAAGCACCGTTTCATTCTTTGATGGCTGTGCCTCTTTTCTGACTGGATATGAGATTGGGCAAGACTGCCTGTAGGTAGTCAGGGAGAATTGTGGACGTCTGAGGTGAGCGTGGGACAGGCAGCCGCTCACATGTCTTTCTTCTCCCTGATCTCTGCCTTTTCCCTCCCCTGCTTGGAGGACTTTGTAGTTCAGCTGGACAAATGCTCCTGAATGCACAGTTTGGCTGTAGAATTTTCTATTCAGGAACGTACAGAATGGGCAGGAAGGGGCTGCAGTTCAGGAAGGGGAGCAATGTGTTCACATCTCTGTGGGTCTTCTGTCATTTTTTTGAATGAATGGTTGGGTAGGAAGAGGGTCTGCAATGATTAGATATGGCCTTTTCCTCCAGGTAGGTACAGCAATCCTACCTTTATATCCTGCTCTCCTCCTCCCAGGTGAAAGGGAAGACTTTCCTGTCGTTGCTGGGGGCCTTGAATTTGATGAACAGCTATCCATCATTCCCGCATACACATCTGCGCATCCGCTAAGTATGTCGCTTTGTTCTGCTCAGGGTCAAGGGTGCATTGGTATGGCAAAGTCTTTATCTTCAAGGAATTTGACATTAGAATTGTTGGCTGGCATCTGGTTGGCTGTGATGCGTAATGACCCCATGCATGAGGGAATTGGACTGTTGTGATCCATAGAGTCTTCATAGGCTGAGTTTTCAGAAGTAGCCTGCCAGACCTTTCTCCCTAGCCTGCCTTGGTAGGGTCATTATGAGTCAGAATGGACTCAACAACACCGAGCTCTTAGTTCGGAAGCTGCGCAGAAACCTGTTCTGCGTCGTAACAACACACAAGCCTCCACTGACAAATGGGTGCGGACTGCGTTTCGCGTGCCCTAGTCAGGAATTGAACCCACATGTCTCACATCGAAGACTGTGCCACCCTTGCCCCCATAGTTAAGGCTAGAAAGCCAAGCCTAGGTTTTCTCTCCACTGAGGAGAAAGCCAAGGTCATTGTTTATTTTATGTCAGGAATTTTGCCTTCTACACATGTTTCAGCTGCTCTAGGGTTATTTCAAATGTCACAGGGCCCAGGTGTGCTTTTTTGGACTCAGTTGTGACAGTAGGCCACTTGGGCAAAGCTGTCTTTTATACCTGAACCAAGTTCCTTCACCCTCTGTCGAGAATTACAGCCACCTCACCTTCATTGACATGAAGAGAATCACATAAGGGATACACTGGAGAAACTCAAGAATTTCTATTCTTGTTTTATTAGAGAAAGAGTTTATGTGAGAACTTGGTGTGCAGAACCTCTGTTGGGCTGAAATTCCTGCCCTGCTCTCAACAAGAGAAGTTTCTATAAGGAAGAAGAGAAACTGACCTGAGGAGAACTTTTGAGTAGGAATTTGTCTAATCAGATCTGTTGCTGAACTTGTCCCCAGAGGATTTATGAGAATAAAAATTAAGGAGACAGGCTCCCAGATGGTATCTGGAAGAGGTGTCGGTCTGCTCCAGTGATATTCTGGGGTATCTGCTGAGCCCTGGCTGTCTGGAACACCCCCCACCTCCACTCCAGGCAGGAGGGTGTCCCAGAGAATGGATGGCTCTAAGCAGCCATCTGGTCAGCAGGCAGAGCCTGAAACTACCCCATTTCAGGACAGGAACCCGATAGGCTTCCCAAAACTCTACCTTGCTTACTTTTGACTTTAATCTTATAGTTCTCTGGACTGGAAAAGAGACTAAGGAGAATGTTTCCTGCTAGTGAGCCAGAAGCTCTGATAGTCATGGTTTTCCCCTTGGCAATGGAACGATCATGCTGGTGGGTGGAACAGTGATCTTATAGACAAAGGACAGGGCCAGCATTGGGAAAACCAGGCTTTAGTGTCATATGGCTGCTTACCAGGAGGGACAGTTTAAAATGCTCTCTTCTTTCTCTCTAAAAGAAAGAGACAGTAGAGAAAATAAGATCATGGAGCTTCGGTCCATGCCTGTAAAATTTAGACACTTTGAGCCTAATCGGGGGTAGTTATAGTCAGACAGTGTTCATAGCCCTTTATCTTGGTATCTAGGTAGGTATCTATGCTAGGTATCTAGCATACCTAAAATGGAAGTGCCACGAGCTGATACCTTTAACAAGCAGAAGTTTATTCTTTCACAGTCTAGTAGGCTAGAAGTCTGAATTCAGGGCGCCAGCTCCAGGGGAAGACTTTCACTCTCTGTTGGCTCTGGAGGAAGGTCTTTGTGCTGCATCAGTCTTCCCTTGGTCTGTGAGCATCTCAGCAAAGGAACCTCAAGTCCCGAGGACATGCTCTGCTCCAGGCATTGCTTTCTTGATGGTATGGTGTCCCTGTGTCTGTTTACTTCTCTTTTTCATATCTCAAAAGACACTGGCTTAAGAAACTTGTAGACCCCATCAATCTAACTGCCACTAATACATCGTGTGAAATCATTGTGATAGAATTTGCAACACATAGAAAAATCTCATCAAATGGTGGACAAACATACAATACTGGGACTCATGGCCTAGCTAAACTGATATGAGGTCTGACAATTAAGTTTACAAACTCATCCTAGAAAAAGTGCCACATACCTCATTGCTAAATATCACTATGGTCACCTTAGAAGTGCACCCCTTGGGAAGCTATGCACCAATGCCAGTGCCTAGTTCACACTGCAAAGCAATTTTGGAACTCTTTCTGGAATGGCTATCAGAGCTGTTGTCATGTTACCCCGATGTGCTGAATGTCATCAAAATGCCTTCCTTTCAATATTTCCTTTGTTTTAGGGTAAAGGAAAAAGTCGTTGAGGGCCAGATCAGGTGAGTGAGTATAGGGAGAGTGTTCCAATACAGTTACTTGTTTATTGGAGAAAAACTCCCTCACAGTCAACTATACAGTTAGGTCCACAAATGTGCCAGTGTGCCACCATGTGCAATGGCCATTTCAGAAAGAATTCCAGAATTGTTTTGAAGGGTGGACTAGATGCTGGCATCAGTGCAGAGCTTCCCTAGGGGAGTACCTTGAAGGTGACTAAAGTGGTATTCAGCGATGAGGTATGTAGCACTTAGAACAATTGAGTTCATGGATTTACTTGTTGGACCCCGCACACACATTTGGGGGGAGGGTATAATTCAGTCGATGACCCCCTTTGATTCATTTAAAAAAAAGTGTTACCAAGGATGTATGTCAGTGGCTGTGCTGGCTTGAGAGACAAAGAAAATGAAGATGAGGTCTTTGCACTAAGGGAGCTCTCATTCTAAAAACATTTCTGTTATTTAGCCCATGCCGCCGTCAACAACATCACTAACATTCCGGGACCACCAGCTGTGTGCACCCATAGAGCACAGACCCTTCTAAACCATCACTTGAATCTATCATCTTAGCAAATACATGAGGTATGTACTGTTAGTGTCCTAGGTTTATAGACGAGGTGAGGTCGGTCATTCTCCCTGCCTCGCACAGCTAGTGAGGGTGGAGCGAGGCTCCAACCTCAGCCTAAGGAATTGGGCCTTCTCCCCAAGAGATACTGGAAATCTGTGTATGAGGGATCAGAAGGGTCTCATTCCCCAGACACCTTTATGTGGCGCAAATAAGAAAACCAGAACTTAGAAATGCGTGGGATTCTGGAGTTGGAGGGTGGTGGGAGTCTTCGGCCTTTGGCCCAGGGGCGGCTGACAGGTGTGCACGCTGCAGAGGGGAGCCAGGGGCCATCTCTTGTGGATCCCCAGGAGAGGAGCATCCTCACCCCTGACAGAAAGAAGCATGGTAAAATTAGATATCTGTTAAGTAGCAGAAAAAACTCAAATAACAAAGACTTAAAAGTAGATAATTATTTCTCTTTCATGTGAAAAAGATATCTGGAGACAGGCAGTTGAATGGGATGTTTTGGTTTTGTAATCACCAGCATCCTTCCATCTTCCTGTTTGCTACCCCCCTTTTTTTTTTATTGACTTTATTGTGCTTTAGGTGAAAATTTGTAGTGTAAATTAGTTTCTCACTCAGAAATTTACACACATTTTGTTTTGTGACATTGGGTGCAATCCTTGTGTTTTGTCGGTACCTTCCATCTTTCCACTCTGGATTCCCCAGTTGCATTTGTCGGGTTCCTGTCCCTTCCTGCCTTCTGGTCTTGCTTTTAGGCAGGTATTGCCCATTTGGTCTTGTACATGTGATTGCGCTAAGAAGCGCATTCCTCAGGTGTGGTACTGTTTGTTTTATAGGCGTGGCTAGTTTTTCGGCTGAAAGGTGGTTTTTGGAACGGCTTTAGTTTTCAATTAGCAGGGTGTTTAGGGATCACAGTCTTGGGGGTTTCTCCAGTCTCTTTCAGACCAGCTAGCTTATTTTTAATTTTTGTAAATTTGAATTTTTTCCTCTCTTTTTTCCCCTACTTTGTCTGGGATCCTCTGTTTTGGTCCCTGTCAGACAAGTAGGAGGAGGTAGCCAGGCACCAGGTAGTTCTTCTGGGCCTGGGCTGTGCAGGCTGTGGCTCATGTGGTGCATTAACCCTTTGGATTAATATTTTCCTAGTGTCTTTGGTTTTGTTCATTCTCCATTTCTCTGGATAAGATAGGATGGATACATGTATCTTAGATGGCTGTTCACAGGCTTTTAAGACCACAGATGCTAATGAGCAAAGTAGGATGTAGAGTATTTTCTTAGGAACTGTTATGCCAGTTGCCCTAGATGTCTCTGAGGCGATAGTACCCAGCCCTGAACTCCAGCAATGTGTGCCCACAAGGTGGTTGGATGCTGTTTCTTGGGCTGAGTTGGTAGGTAGAGTTCCACCATCACATCAGCATTTCAGAGTCCAGAGGGAGGAAGGGTAGAAGAGAAGCCAAGGAGTTAAACCTCAACACTTCTGTTTATAACCCATTGGCAAAAATGGAGTCCCATGACTATCTCTAGCTAGCTGTAACAGGGGAAGGGAAAGATAGTCTTTGTGTTGGGAGGACACATGACGATTCCTGCCAACTGGATTGTGACTCATAGTGACCCTATAGGACAGACTAGGGTTTCCAAGGTTGTCATCCTTAAGGAAGTAGATTGCCACATGTTTCTCTCACGAAGCCACTGGTGGGTTCGCTGACCCTTTGTTTGCAGTTGAACGCCTAACTGCTGGGCCACTAGGGCTCCTTTGGGAGGACACGTGCCAGTGGGAAATGGGATAAAGAGAACCACCTGGTATCAAGTTGATTCCAAATCATGGTGACCTGGTGTGTGTCAGAGCAGCACTGTGCTCCATGAGATTTCAGTGGCTGCTCTTTAGGATGCAGATGCCAGACCTTTTTTCCGAGGTACCTCTATCTTTTTGGTTAGTAGCTAAACATGCTAAGTGTTTGCTTCACTCAGAGACTCAGGACAAAGAACAGGCAAGTATCAGTCAATGCTGCGTACGTTGTTTATAGAGGATTTTCTGAGCAACAATTTTAATTCTTGCGTCTCTGCTGGATGTACTGGTGTCGTTACTGACTCTTTATGGATGGGGAAACTGAGGCCGAGAAAGGAAACAGACTGGGAGTGAGAGAGCGGGCTGAGTCTCAGCCCAGCTCTGAGTGCCTCTGAAGACCACTCTCTTCTCCATTAAGCCTTGCAGCCAACTCAGAGAGAGCTTCTGATATTGAGCCCTGGAGCAAGGCCTACCTCTCCAACACTGGCCTGGCCTGACTTTACCACCCTGCCAGGCACCACCACCATTGTAAAGTCGATTTTGTCTCTTAGTGATCACATGTGTCAGAGTGGAACTGTGCTCTGTAGGATAGTCAATGGCTGCTTTTTCGGAAGTAGATTGCCAGGCCTTTTTTCTGAGGTGCCTCTGGATGGACTTGAACCTGCAGCCTTGACGAGCAGCTGAGCACTTGAACATTTTGCACCACCTTTTGCCCCTGTAAAGCACCAGCAGGAAGCTGGAGGGCTAGCTTTGTAACACCTGGCACTGTGGGGAGTGAGGTCCTACCTTGTCCAACTGAGCATGCTTGTGGAATGTGGGCTGTGCCTGCCGTGGGCTGCTTCTCTTATTAGTAATAATGTCTCCTCTGAGCTGTGGTGGGCTTCCCTTCAGGGCAGTCTTAGCAGGCTGACCCTTCTATGTGCATGCTCCACTGCCCTTATTGTGAGCAAATTCCTGGGCTCAATTAGTGGGGACAAAGGGAGGTAGCATGAGCATTCTGTGTCCCTTTAGACCACTGGGCAGTTGGGGACAAGATCAAGGAGGTTAATTAAATAGGTTGATTGGTGGTGCAGAGTGAGTTCGGGTGCCCTCGTCCGAGCTCCATTTGGTCATTAGCTATTCAAATTTCACTGTGCTTTTTTTATTGTTGCAAGTACAAATTTCATGGTCAGGTAAAAGTTAAATGTATTCATTTATTTAATCTTTATTAAAGGCATCTCTAATGAATTATTGATTTTTTTATTAGTGATGGGGGATGAGCGTACTTCTTGGCAAGCAAGGTATTACCTGATGCCAGAATTGAATGATGCTAAACAAGGAGTCCATCTTTGAAGTATTGAATGAAAAATTTTAATATAAAAATCAATAAAGCTACATGAAAAAAATTGGAATGGATGAGCAAATCAAAAACAACTTTTTTTTTCCTTAATGAAGATCATTTTGAGATTTAAGAAAATGAAACCAAGGAAAGAAGGAGCTGCAGGGCGCCCATTAAGGTGCAAAACTCACCCACCGTTTCCTGTTGAGTAGCCACCACTCATGGGAAGCCCGTGTACAGTGGGACAGAACACTCCCCAGCCATGTATTATCAAGATAATTAGTTGTGGATTGGACCATTGTTGACTGTAGGATTTTCATTCCCTGATTTTTGGAAGTAGATTGCCAGGTCTCTTGTCCTACTCTGTCTTAGTCTGGGAGTGCTGCAGAAATGTGTTCGGCATCATAGCAACGACACACAACCTGCACTGAAAGATGGGTGGTGGCAACGTACAAGGTATGTTAGCCAGGAATCAAACCCAGGTTTCACACCTGGAAGGCGAGAATTCTACCACTGATGTACCACCGTGCGCAGTCCTAACATTATCTTCAACGTTTAAGGTTTTTGTCTCCCTTTCCAGTCTCACCTATGGTATTGTAAGCCTAGGGACAGTACGGGGTTGGGCAGCTGTGGGCACTGCTGTCTCCCCAGTGCCCAGAGCAGTCTCTGGCACCTGGTAGTGGCTCAGCTGGCAGCTGTTAAATGCATGCATGAAAGCTTGATCATCTGGCCAGCAGCTACCTGTCCTCATTATCTCCTGTAAGGCTCGCAGCAACCCTGTAGGCAGATGAGGACACTGAGGCTACAGGCATTTAAGGTCACCAGCTAGGCAGCCTGGGACCAGCCCTTGATTACTGACTCTCAGCCAATTCCTTTCCTTTACTCCCTGCTTCAGCAGTCACACTAGGCACTCCACATTTTCGATGTATCATCAGCAGCAGCCCTAGGGGAGCTTGGCTTGCCAGGCCATACCTTAAACTGGAGGGAATCAGCAGACCTCTGATCTGATGGACCAGACACTTCCCGGTGCCTCCCAGCAAGCAGCCTGGAATAGAAAACAAACTCAGTCAACACCTGAGTTACTGTAATGACTAAGTCATGAGATTTTGTCCTAGCTCTCTGCTCACATACCTGCTGTAACTCACTCTCAACTTATTTCCTCAATACTAAAGTAAGGATGGGGTCGCCATGTAGTGCACATGGTTAATGCACTCACTGCTCTTGGAGGTTGGAGTCTGAAGAGAGGCACATTGGAAGAAAGACCTGATGATCTACTTTCGAAAAACTTCATGGAGTGTAGTGCTGCTCTGACCCATATGGGGTCATCATGAGTAAGGGTCAACTCGACAACAGTTGGCTTAACATAAGGGTATTGATTGCACCTATCTTATATAGATACAGGAAACTCTGGTGGCGTAGTGGTTAAATGCTACAGCTGCTAACCCAAAAGTCAGCAGTTCAAATCCACCAGGCACTCCTTGGAAACTCTGTGGGGCAGTTCTACTCTGCCCCGTAGGGTCACTATGAGTCAGAATTGGCTTGACAGCCCGGATTTGGTTTGTGTTGTATAGATACGATTGTTGTATTAAGTGAGATAGTGGACTGAAAGTGCTCAGCACCGGCCTAGCGTGTTTAACTGCCCAAGAAAGTTTTATTGCTGATTTTATCAAATGATTCAGTGCTGTGATTGTTATCATTAGCCCACCCTGGAGAGGCTTATACCTTGATGCCGAGTTGGGTTAAGCTCTGCCATGGTAGTGGTGACAGCGTCAATAATGACAGGGAACCTTTGCTAGCATGGCCTAGCTAACAAAACTTTCACATCTCTTGTGGCCTTTGGGCATTACACTCCTTTATGGGTTGAATTGTGCTCTCCAGAAATGTGTTATAATCCTATAGTGGTTATAATCCCATTTGAAAATGGATTTTCTGTGTTATGTTGATGAGGTGGTGTGAGTGTAGGATTGCCAAGGCTGTTAAAGAAGCAGGCTGCCGCGTGTGTCTCCTGTGGAGCGGCTGGTGGGGCCCAACTGCTGACCCTTTGGTTAGCAGCTGAGTGCTTAACTCCGGTGCCACCAGGGCTCCTTCTTTTGAGATATAAAAGAGCTTAAACTAATCAGCCGAAATGGGGGAAGATAGCTGCCATACCACAGGAAGATCATTTTAGGAGCTAAGGAAGGGAAGCTGAAGAGATGAGGACCTTCCCCCAGAGCTGGCAAGCTGAATTCTGACTTCCAGCCTCCTGACTGTGAGAAAATAAATTTCTGTTTGTTAAAGCCACCCACTTGTGGTATTTCTGTTAAAGTAGCATGTCTTAGTCATCTACTGCTCCTGTAACAGAAATATCACAAATGGGTAGCTTCAACAGAGGGAAATTTATTCTGTCACAGTCTGGTAGGCTACAAGTCCAAATTCAGGGGTTAGCTATAGGGGAAGGCTTTCTCTGTGGGCTCTGGAGGAAGGTCCACATCATCAGTCTTCCCATCGTCTAGGAGCCTCTCTGCACGGGAACCTTTAGTCCAAAGGACATGCTCTGCCTGGTGCTGCTTACCCATGTCTGTCTGCTTATTTCTGTCTCTTATCCCTCAGAAGACATTGGCTTAAGACACTGTCTAATCTTGTTGACCTCATTCCATCATGGGGATGGAATTTATAATCCAGGGAAATCATGTCAGATGACAAAACCAGTTACTGGGAATCGTGACCTAGCCAAGTGGACAGATAATTTTGAGGGAACACAATTTAGTTCATGACATAGCACTAGATAACTAAGCAAGATATCTCCATTTCAGATGATTCTTAAGCTTCCCTGAAAGGGCCCTGTGGGCAGATCTCACGTGGAGATTCACTAGTATCTCAGTTAACAGTACTGCTGTAACAGTTCTGGGGGCCAAAAGTCCAAATCAGAGTCTGGGCTGTGTCAGTTCCTTCTTTGTCAAGATTCTTAGGTGATCCTTGGCTGCTTGTTGACAGTCCTCCCTTGGCATCTGTCTTCCCCCATATGTATGTCTGTGTATCTATGCTGGTCTTTTTATAACTCGGAAATGATTAAATTTAGGATCCACCTTGCACTGGTATGATCTCATTAACCTAACAAAAGAAACCCCTATTTCCAAACAGAGTCACATTCACAGATACCAAAATCAGTTTCCATCAAGTCAACTTTGACTCATGGTGACCCCATGTGTGTTAGAGTGGAACTGTTGTCCATAGGGTTTTCAGTGCCTGAGTTTGGGTGGCAGATTGCCAGTCGTTTGTTCTGAGTCAGCTCTGAGTGAACTTGAACCTCCAACCTTTCGAGAAAGCTGAATGCGTTCACCATTGTGCTACCTGGGGACTCCATTCACAGGTACGAGAGCCCGGGTTTCAACACATATTTAAAGATAGATAATTCAGTCCATAACAAGAAGTATTCACTGATATAGGCTGCGGTTTATCAGCCTCCTGGCTGAGTGCCCCCAGTCCAGCCCCCTGCTGTAGTCCAGAGTGAAAGCAGCTCTCCCTGGGGCCTTGGGAAGCACACTGAGCAAGGGTGCCAACCCTGCCAATGTTTCACCCACCCGTGTTGGTGGTGGTGCCCCGGGTACATGCCTGCAGAGTCCATAGACATACTAGGAGCTGTGCACACAGTGTGCCCAAGGCCTGGAAGCTGTGGGGTGTCTGTGGGGAACATTTCTCTGGGTCTGAAATGTTGTATGCTGTGTCCCAGGTTTGTGTCCGTAACTGGGGTTTGTAGGTGATAGAGACAGAGGAGTGGCGATGACATGAACACTCAGGACGTGTGTGCTGCTTATCAAGTGAAATCGCTAGCTCCTTGGGGACAAAATCATTCTATATTCTGGACTCTGGTCTCCCAGCAGAGCCATCCTGATCTATCTGAATTACAGATTAAGTGGCACCGAAGGGCTGGCGGAATCCATTTAAATGAATCACTCTCTAATTTATTAAAGGGCTTATTTATGCTGCTGGAAGCAGGCACTTGTCAAATTCTTAAAGTGGCATGAGCCCCTCTCCTGCCCCCTGACCTGTAGCTGCTGCAGTATTTTATCTTTTCCAGGAGAGCTCTATCAGTCCTCGGGCAGCAGTGTGCATGTGTGAATAAGGAGGCTGCACACCTGCTGCAGGCTGGCTGGGTCTCTTGAGGATCACCCTTTAGCTTGCTACTCACGACCAAGATCTGATGCATTGAAAAGAAGCCTTACAAGTCAGTTCTGACTCGTGGTGGCCCGATAGGACAGAACAGAACTGCCCCATAGGGTTTCCAAGGCTGTGATCTTTACAGAAGCAGACCACAGCTTTCTCCTGTGGAGTGACTGCAGGTTCAAACTCTTAACCTTTCAGTTAGCAGCTGAGTCCTTAGCCACTGGACTATCAGAGCTCCTCCTGGGAAGAAGCCAGGGTCTGACTTCTCTCTCCGCTGGCCCAGGGGACAGTGAAACGGGGTACTGCCCGGACAACTAGGCACTCTTCTTGCCGCTACCAGCTTCACGCACTCTTTGATGTCACTGGTATTTCCAGAATCTAACAGTGGCTCTTGAGTTGCTCTTCTTGAACATGGCTCCACCTCAGATTTTGCCCAGTCATGTGGATTTTGATCAGCTGCGGAGCAGGACACAGTAGTCGTTAGGGACACTTGTGTTGATATATGCAGCAAACTTTCTGTTGCCTTAGCTAGAGAGTTCTTTTCTCAGGAATGGGAAACGGGGCTTAGAGAAAGGTGATAGAGATTTGAAGAGAGAGAGTCAGTGGTTCTACTAGGAGTGTTGCAGGAAAAGGGAAAAAACAAAAACAAAAATGAAACAACAACCAGTCACAGTCTAGTTGATTCTGACACATGGTGACTCTGTGTTACAGAATAGAATTGCTCCAGAGGGCTCTCGGCTCTTGGCTGTCATCTTTACAGAAGCAGTTCACCAGGCCTTTTCTCTGAAGTTTCTCTAGGTAGATTCTGACTGCCAGCACTGAGGTCAGTAGTCCAGTGCATACCGTTTGTGCCACCCAGGGGACTCTCAGGAAGAGAGAGAGGCCTAAAAGCAGAACTTTCCCTGTTTGACCTAAGACTTTGACTAATGTTTGACACTTGGAGGAGAGATGTCCATTTCTCCTTTTGACAGTAATAACTTAAAATGCCATATGCTTTTCATGTCTTGATTCATTTAACCCTCATCACAACATTATGAGTTTGATAGTTTTATCACTACCATTTTATATATGAAGAAATGAGGTGAGAAGTTAAGAAGCCTCCTCTCATGGGTGTGCAGAACTCTGTTGATATGACCAGATTTGATGGTCTGACAAACTGGAGGGTTCCCAGAAGACATGGCCCCCCAGACTCTCTGTTAGCCCCAAATTGAAAGCATTCCTGAAGTCAACTACTCAGACAAATATTTGACTGAACTCTAAAACATAAAATGATACTGTAGAAGAGTGTGTTTCTTGGTTTAAGTAGATACGTAAGGCTAACTGGGCAGCTCCTTTCCAGAAGCAAAATGACAGGGTAGAGGGGGACAGGAGCTCTCTCAATGGGTACAGTGAATACGGGGTGGAAAGAGTGTGCTATCACAGGGTGGGGAAGAGCAGCGAGAGTTACATAGCAATGTGTATGCAAGTTTTTGTATGAAAAACTGACTTGGATCATAAACTTTCATTTAAAGCACAATAATATATGTGTGTGTGTATATATGTATATGTACATATATATATAATATTTTTAAAAAAGAAACTTCCCCAAAGATGCTTTAGTTTAAGCTGAGATTTGAACCCAAGACCTACCTGATGCTAGAATCTTGTGTTTAACCACTATACTGGACACTCAGGCTCTGCTCTTGGCCAAAGCAGCCTGAGTTCTGGCAAACTGTCCTTGACCCTGTCCAGGCCCAAGGTGCCAGGCTGTGTTCCCTGCCATCTGGTCTCGCTGTCCGCTTGCAGGCAGGGGATGGGCTTGGAGACCACGTGAGATCTCACCTAGGATGAGCCAGCGTTGCCATCCTGTGGCTTCTGAGGTCGAGCATCTGTTCTGCCATTCGTCCCTGGCCTTTCTGCTCCCTTGGCAGGTGATTCACGCTGTCAGCGGTGTGTCCCTTCCACGCTGGCAACAGGCTTCATCCAACCATGTTATCAAAGGCAGAGGAAAAGCCAGACTGCTAGAAGAGGACAGCCCTTTTCCTCCAGAAAGATATCGGGAACAGTTTTCAGTGGGCTTGAGAAAGTCCTAGAAGACACAGCTGTCAATAGCTGTCATCTGAGCAGGCACAGATGCAGCCCCAGTGTCTTAGTTATCTGCTGTTGTAGAAGAAATACCTCAAGTGGTGGCTTTAACCAGCAAAGATTTCTTCTCTGACAGTCTGGGAGGCTAGAAGCCTGAATTCAGACTTCTCTCTAGGAGAAAGCTTTCTCTGTTTGCTCTGGGGTGGCCCCAGGGTTCCTTGGAGATCTCCACCTGGCATCTTGGTTTCCCCTATTTGTGCTTGCTTCTCTCTGTACACTAAACCCTGGTGGTGTAGTGGGTAAGTGCTGCATCTGCTAACTAAAAGGTTGGCAGTTCAAATCCACCAGGTGCTCCTTGGAATCTCTATGGGGCTGTTCTACCCAGGCCTCTAGGGTCGCTATGAGTCAGACCCAACTTGATGGCATTGGGTTTGGTGTTTGGTTTCTCTGTGTGGAATGTGCTCTTTCTATGGTTCAAAAGTGGTTAGGTTTGAGCCTTAACCGCAGTACTGTAATGAATAAAACTCTATTTCCAAAATGCAAGTATATCCACAGATAAAGGAGTTTATGAAAACCCTGGTGGCGCAGTGGTTAAGTGTTATGGCTGCTTACCAAAAGGATGACAGTTCATATCTACCAGGTGCCCCTTGGAAACCATGGGGCATTTCCACTGTGCTGTGTAGGTTCTCCATGAGTTGGAATTAACTTGACAGCAACAGTTTTTTTTAAAAAATTGCTTTTTAATGTCGAGGGGACACGGTTTAGTAATACCCAGTTTCCTGGGGAAATGGAAGCTAGGGGTTGTATCTCACAGGTTCCCAGGACAGAGTTCAGTGCAGTGGTGAGATGCTGTTCTTAAGTCATACTTTACAGAAACATAGAAGCATCCTTTCCTTTTCATAAAGGTCACCAAGAGCTTCCTGTTCTTTCATCTTCTGGGACTGGCCAAGGAACTCAGATAATTGCTCTTGGTCAGGATATAGTTCTTTCTACTGCTGATAACACTGGAAAGAGCTCATTGCTCAAATTAGGGACTTCATCCTCTAAGCCTGTCCCCTAGTGCCAGCCAGAGAGGGCAAACTCTCTGTCTTGTCTCTAGTCATTTCATTGGGGGAGTTTCAAGGGGGGTAGGCGTAGAGATTTCTCCTACCAAATAAAATATCTGGTGCTGTCATCCATTCAGACTCACGGCAACCCCATGTGCTACAGAGTAGACCTGAGCTCTGTACCAGATTTTCTTGGCGGTAATCTTTTTTTTCTATTGTGATTAAGTAAAAGTATACAATCCCAATCAGTTTGCATACTTGTAGATCTACAGTTCCCCTGCTCTCCTTGCCCTGTGACAGCACACTCCTCCTTTTCATTTTATACTTGTATCTTCTTAATAAGCTCCTGCCCCCTCTTCTCTACCCTTTTCTCTCCCATCTAGAAAGAGACCAGCAGGACAGCCTCCTGTAAGTGCATGGAACCATAAAGTACACTCACCGTATGGTGACATTATGTCCCTGAGTCTGATCAATTTTTGTACCAAGAGTTGGCATCAATAGTGTTTTCTAGACAGGGGCAGCAGCAGGTCTAGGGGACACACTCCCAGGAGATCCCCTAGGCCATTGGACCATCAATTGTGGTCTTTTAGTAGAGTTCTTGAGCTACACCCCTCTTTTTTTTCACCTTGCCACTGGAATACAACATTGTGTCCCTCATCACAGCGATCTTTGGTGGTGGCTGGGCACCATCTGGTTCTTCTGGTCACAGGTTGATAACGGTCACCCATTTACATGGGTCATTCTGTTTCCTGGACTCTTTTTCCCTTGTGTCTTTGTGTTCTTGGTGATCATCTGTTCTGGCTGAGTTGCGACCATTTGGTGTACCCCAGATGGCAGTTTGCTAGTTTTTAAGACCCCAGACATCACTCATCTTGGCAGTAATCTTTACAGAAAGCAGACTGCTGCCCTTTTTTGTCAGGGAGCGGCTGGGTGGCTTTGAACCAGTAACCTCTAGGTTATCAGCTTAGCACAAGCTGCCCCCTAAAGACCTGTATTTCCAATAGATTTTCTTAGTTTAGAGATTTTCAAACCACCAAGTAATGTGCTGAATGTTTATGGATATAGGTATTGAATGAGTTCCGTGTTTTTGCAAAACAATAGCTTCTTTGTCACATTTGAAATTTGGGTGAGGTTGTTTTTATTCTTGAAGCAGGTTTCTTTCCAGCTCCAAATTATTATCTCAGTGTCAAGTGGAAGCACTGTGTTTGCTCCCAAGTGGAACCAAGGCCCTGAGGCAGATATTGAGCTATATTAAGTATTGCTACCTATAGATGGAAGGCTCGCTGTATTTATTTTTCCTTATTCTAGACTAGGATCAACAACAAAAAATTATCTCCCTTCGTCTTCAACCTTGTGCCCTGAAAATTGACTGATTACTACTATCTCAGACCTATCACTGTGTGAATCACTGGCTATAAAAAGACAAACGATTTGCTCCATCTCCATTTTACACACGTATTTCTTCAACTGCCAATCATGTGATCAGAGTTGCTTGTTAAAAATACATGTATCTGAAAGGGTATTGCAGTGCCTCCCCCACGTTGTCACAATGGATTTGCTCGGCTCAGAGCTCTAGGAAACACTCTCCTTTTTCCTCTCCTGGCTGCCTGCCTTCCCTCTAGACTGACTGTCTTAACCTACATTGGATGCCATTGTACCACTCGTGCACTTGTCTTGGCCAATGGCAGGCTTACTGCACTTGATTGGTTCGTTTCGGGAATGATGGAGGGGATAGATGGTTCCTTGCAATCCGGTTCTGTCTTCCTTATCAAGGCAGTGCAGGCTGTAAATCTGATCAAGCTGCTAGGCAAGAAAAGTGTTGACTTTAAGTTTTGCAAACACTGTGGCTGCCCTGTTTAGATGTTGCATTTCGTATGGTATAAGAGTTCTGTGGCCCCATAGCAGTGAATTGCTAAACTGGAAGTCTCTGGCTTTGGTATTGGCTATAAGTCTCTGAGTGGCACGTGTAGTTAAGCACTCATCTGCTGACTGAAAGGTTGCCTGTTTAAATTCTTCAAGAGGTGCTTCAGAAGAAAGACCTGGCAATCTACTTCCCAAAGTTTGCAGCCATGAAAATCCAGTTCACTGTGTATACGTGGGGTCACCATAAGTCAGAATTGATTTGACAGCTACTGGTATGGTATGGTAAGTGCATTGACTGAGCAGTCTTGGGCAAGTCACTGAGCCTTCATTCCTTCTGTGTTTGGAAGGGTCACGTGTTCCGTGCCCTGAATTACATCTGTGGGTAATTGCAAGAGGGAAGCAGAGGTGCCGAGGAAAGTGAAAATGCGTAGAATCCTAACATGACAAGTGCTGTGCAAATTTAAAGAGGTAACCTGATGCTGGAGATTTACAATGATAGTGAAGTTTGCAAGAGTCATTGGATTAATTTATTTTAAATTTTCAGGAAAAATGCTATTTGGTTGCATTCTTGGAATCTGAGTTTCAGCATCATTCCAAAACTGGGAAGTGCTTTCTCTTCCAGAACTGCCACCAATTCCCCAGTGGCATTGGTTGGATATTGTCACAAAGACTCTACATGTCCCCATCTGTCTACTCCTCCTGCCTTAATGTTTTTAAGTGGCACAGATCTCCTTAATCTCTTTCCTATAGAGAGATGGGGAGGGCTGAAAAATGATTGTTGGCAAAGAGCTTTGAGTTCCTGTACAGACAGCTGAGGTCCTGGGGCTCTGCCATCAGGCTCAGGATTTGCATCCAGAGCCAGAAATTAAGCTCACAGGACACAGCATACCCTTAAGACTGGCCACCTCTCAACCCCCTGCCATCAAGCACAGGCAACTGTTCGAAGCCTGAGGTCAGACACATACAGGTTGAAATCCCAGTTCTATTCATTTTCTCCTACTTGCTATTAGGAAACCCTGGTGGTATAGTGGGTAAGTGGTACGTCTGCTAACCAAACAGTCGGCAGTTCAAATCTGCCAGACACTCCTTGGAAACTATGGAGCAGTTCTGTTCTGTCCTGTAGGGTCTCTGTGATTCAGACTAGACTTGATTGCAGTGGGTTTAGTTTTTTCTTTTCTGTTTTGGGTTTGATACTAACAAGGGGCCACATCTGTCTGAGCCTTAGTTTCCTCTTCTGAAAAATGATTGTGTTAATAGTGCCTCCTTCACAGACATGAAAATCAAATGGGAAAAAAAAGCTGTATGCTAAGGGCTCAATGGCTGGAACATAGTAAGCACTTGTTAAAGTGTTTGTTGCTATTATTGTTAATAATGTCACTATTTTCCCAAGTTAGGGGCCCAGAGAGTGGAAGCTGAGTCCCCAGAACATCTACCCTGGATCCACGGGGTTATTGACATAATATTAGCAGCCAAGTATTCTACAGAAACTGCAGGACTAAAATGCGGGGTGCTGTGCTATCTTGCGGAAACTCGAGTGACATACTGGTTAAGTGCTACTACTGCTAACCAAAAGGTTAGCAGTTCATATCCACCAGGCACTTCTGCTCTGCCTTAGAGGGTTGTTGTAAGTTGGAATCAACTTGGTCGCATATTGTGTGCGTTTGTGTGTGTGTGTGTGAGCGCGCGCACGCGCATGTGCTATTTTGCTGCCTCCATTCATTCGATCATTTCTTCATTCCGACTGTACTGACTGCCTCTTGACGCACTGCTCAGTTTTCAGGACATGAGCATAACTGAAACATGCCCGTGCCCTCAAGGATTGCGTCTGGTAGGGAACCTAAGACAGTGTCAGGTGGACTGCATGCTGTTCTGTGGGTGGGGTTGGAGGCCTGCAAAGAGGGACCTCCTTCCAGCTGGGGCAGGGGAGGGGAAACTGAGCAGGCACTGAGACCAGGCTTCCTAGAGGTGGCTCTGAGCTGGGTCAGTGGGGTACACAGAATGCAGTGCCCAGCTTACATTAAGTTCTCCACAAATGGTGGCTGTTAATGTTATTATTTAATGCTTTGCTCACAACAGGCATTCAGTATATTTTTTGGATTGACTGACTGCCTAACTGGCAGTACAAACAAATGAGGCAGGTTTTATTAGTCTCATTTCTTTTAACTAGAAGGGCCTCGGGCTTATGCTGAGCTGGGCTCAGCGTTCCATCAGTTGTGGAGGCGGGGCCTGTGCTGGTACCCCGAGCTGCTGTATCAGCCTTATTTCCCCTCTTACCTTGGCACCGAAGACAGAAAGCCTTCCTTCCATTAACTTCCTGTAGTGTCAAATTAAACTGTCAGTGCCTTTTTGCAGAGCATGGTCTCGGGGAAGAGAACTCATGGCCAGTTGCCAGGAGATATGAAATTCCAGTTCTTAGTAATTCCATGAATCACAGTGTTGCTTCTTGACAGGATATTCGTACACCTATCTGAGCTTAATAACACTCTTTATAACAGCAAATATTTATTTTGTCCTTAACTGTGTACCTGGAGCTATGCTAAGTATTTGAGATATGTTTCTTCATAGAAATCTTACAGCAGTATTATGAGGTAGGTGTTGTTTTCCCCATTATTCAGATGAGGAAGCAGAGGCACAGAGAAGGCAAATGAGTTGTCCAGGTGAGGTCACAAAGAGCCTGGATTTGAACTTGAAGTGTCTTGTACCACATCCCTTACTCTTCACCAGTGTACTTTATGGTCTTATTATATGTTGGGTTTGGCGCATGGTTAACTGGCTGTTGTAAGACTTGGGGTGAGTTGTAGGCCCCGTAGGATGCAAGTTTTGAGGACCATTGCTGAAAAGTACGCTTTACGTTCCAAGGAAGCTGCTCAAGCCTGGCATTGTCTCTGGCCTTCTGTGGCTTACTAGGTCACATGTCTCCTGTCTACTATGTGGAGCCATGTGCCATCTCTGTGCTCGGCCTTTGAAACCTATTAGCTCCTGTAAGCTTATGACCACCCCAAGCCTCGTGCTTCTCTGCTTCCCTTAACCTGCTGCCCACCTCTGTAGTTTATTTCTCTGTAGTCTGTTGCCTCCCCTGGAATGTTAACACAAGGGCAGGGACTTTATTTTGTTACCTAGAACAGTGCCTGCTGCCACATAGTTTGTTGAATCCGGTGAATGGACAATCTTAGGAAGTAGACTTATTATCTCAGTTTTGTCAATGAGCAAACCAAGGCTCAGAGAAGTCAAGCAACTTACAAGCCACACAATTCATGAGGCTCCTATATTTATCATCTGCTTTCTCTTGGGTCCAGAGTCTTTCTAATTTTTAGTTCCTTGGTCCTAAAATACCTGGAGCATGCCTGGAGCATGGCTTCTGTTGCCGTTATTTCTGGACCTGTTGGATCTGGTGCCAGCTTTGTACACTTACTGCCTTCCCCCTACCCTGTCACCCAAAGACTTTTCACTTTCCCACCTCATTCCTCATTAATCTATTAGCACAAGCCAGTTTTAGCTCACTATTATAATCTTTTAATCCCTAGTGATTGCAATCAGCATGAGTTATGTTTAACCTTAGAGTATCACATAGTGCTTGACTGAAGGGGACACTCAGCTGTTGCATGGCAGCCTGTGAGACCTCTGGTATTGGAAATTCTGAGGCCCCTTTGGAAGATACCCAGGAACTTGCATACACTCTGGTTACAGCACTGCAGGCCTACCCATTGACTGGAGAAGTGGCTTTAAAGTCCAGCAGACTTTGGTTCAAATTGACCTTTCTACCTTCTAGCCGTGTGTGCTCAAGCAAGTCACCTGAGTTCTCTGAGACACATGTTACCAGCTTGATCTGCTGTTGGGAGGTCAAGCCATAACATCCACCCACAGTAGTTCTTCCACCAGCCTGTCTTTGGGGTGAGTGATCTGGGTGAGGGCTAGTTATGTCAAGTGCTGTGTACCTCCCTTCCACTTCTTTTAGCTGGCTCACCTGAACACCTGAAATTATTTATTTACATGACTTATTCTATGTCTTAGTCATGTAGTGCTACTGTAACAGAAATACCTGAAGTGGATGGCTGTAACAAAGAGAAATTTATTTCTGTCCTCGTCCAGTAGGCTAAAACTGCAAATTCAGGGCACCAGCTCCAGGGGATATTTTTCTTACTTCACTCTTTAGGAGGGTCCTTATCCTCAATCTTTCCCTGGACTAGGAGCTTCTGAGGTACAGGGACCTTGAGTCCTTTCTAAAAGATGCACTCTGCTCCCAGTACTGTGTCTTTACTGATGGTCTGAGGTCTCCAGCTCTCTCTGCTAGCTTCTTTCCTTTATATCTCAAGAGACTGCCTCAAGGCACAAAACATTCTTTCACAGAGTCCTGCTCCTGCAATACAACTGCTCCTCATCCACCCTCATTAACATCGTAGAGGCAGGGTTTACAGCATAGGGGAGCTTCACACAGTACCAAGAATCATGTCCTACCCAAACTGTTACCCACATTTTGGGGAGGACACAATTGAATCAGACATTCTGCACTTCCTCTTTACACATATTTTGGAAGTAGGGGTCTACATCTATCCAGTAGAGTCGGTATCACTGCCCTTTAATGTTTATGGGGAAACTGATGGCATAGAGTTAAATGTTAAATGCTGTGTCTGCTAACCGAAAGGTCAGTAGTTTAAATCCGCCAGGTGCTCCTTGGAAACTCTAGGGAGCAGTTCTACTCTGTCCTCTATTGGTGTGATGAGTCTGAATTGACTCGACAGCAGTGGGTTTGTTTTGTGGTTTTAACATTTATTGAGTCCCTACTAAGTGTCTTAGAGTCCTTGGCTGGTGCAGACTGGTGAGTGCTTTGCTGCTAACTGCAGGGTTAGAACTTCAAGTCCACCCAGAGGTGCCTGAGGAGGAAGGTTGGTAATATAATCCTGTGGAATCCACCATTGAAAATGCTGTGGTGCACAGATTACTGTGACACCCATGGGGTCATCATGATTTGCAATCAACTGGGCAGCAACTGGGGCTGAATGCCTGGATAGAGGAAGAGTTGGACAGAAGTCCATGGAAGTCAGAAGGTGTTAGCAGATCAGATGCTGAATATTTTCTTTCTACTTCCGACAAAGCTTATTTGCTATTAGCATCATTAAGCCCCTCTTTTTGATCAGTGATGGAAACCTCATTGGCTAACTCGAGATTCCTAGCATGAAATGGAAAACTTACAGAAATGCAAATACTGTCATTAGTAGTCATATTGAAATAAAAAGATCTCACTTAAAGCAGTAATTAATGTTGGGGTCAAAAGTCTCAGTAGCAAAATTCGTGAGTTAGCAAACTGCTTTTTTGTTGTTTTACTTTATTAGTCTTATTAGTTAATGTTTACTGAGCACTTGTACTGTGCCAAGTGCTTTGCATAAATATTTAACCATAACAATAGCCTGGTGAGGCAGTTACTATTATGAACCCCACTTTGTAAATGAGGAAATGACTTTGAGAAGTTAAGTGAATTAATCAGATCAGTAGTTAACAGAACAGTGGAAGTATGCTCACGACTCAGATACTGTCCACATGGTGCAAGCCTTTGTAGCTCTTCTGAGTCAGGAGGCATACAAAACTGGAATCTGAAGCAGTGCCTTCCCTCTTAGGGATTCCATCTTATTCTTGGATGGGAATGAGGGGACATCAGTACAGACAAACAGAAGAGTAATAGGGAAGCCCTGGTCCTCAGAGGGAACCCGTGGTGGCATAGTGGTTAAGTGCTATTGCTGCTAACCAGAAGGTTGACAGTTCATATCCTCCAGGCACTCTTTGGAAACTCTGTGGAGCAGTTCTGCTGTATCCTATAAGGTCACTGTGAATCGGTGTTGACTGGGTGGCCCTGAGTTTGGTTTGGTTTGGCCTTCAGAAGTGCTGCAGGAATTTAGAGAAGAAAGCAACTGGGTCGGTGAGATAGAGAGGAAGACTGGAGAAAGGAGAAATTCAGAAGGATGATTGTTTCAGCAAGCGTGAAAACAACATTAACTCTTGTGTCTCTCCATCAGAGTTCATGAGTGACCAGGTGCCTTATTCGTGAGTACTAATATCTTGAAAGGAATCTTTTTTCTGAGCAATAGGTCTCAACAGTGGGCTTAAGATATTCGTGTTGTGAACAGATGTGCTTTTATCCAGGTTTTGTTGTTCTGTTTATAGAGCATAGGCAGAGTAGATTTAACACAGTTCTTAGGGGACAGGGGACATTTAGAATGGCAAATGAGTACTGGCTTCGACTTAAATCATCAGTTCCTTTAGCACCTAGCAAGAGAGTCAGCCTGTCTTTTGAGGCCAGGCATTAATTTCTCCTCTCTAGCTATGAAAGTCCTAGATGGCATCTTCTTCTAATATAAGGCTTTTTGTCTACATTGAAAATACATTGTCAGGTGCAGCCACCGTAATCAATTATCTTAACCAGATTTTCTGGATAACTTGGTACAGCTTCTGCGTTAGCACTTACTGCTTCCCTTTTATGTCCTGGAGGTGGCTTCTTTCCTTAACCTCATAAACCAACCTCTGCTAGCTTCTATCCCTCCTTCTGTGACTTCCTTACCACGGCCTTCATAGAGGTGAAGAGTGTTAGGGCCTTGCTCTGTCTTAGGCTTTGGCTTAAGGAAGTGCTGTTCAGACTGCTAAAACGTTCTCCATGTTGGCAATAAGGTTGTTTCACTTTGTTGTCAGTAGTGAATTCACTGCAGTAACACTTAATTTCCTTTAAGAGCTTATCCTTTGCATTCACAACTTGGCTAACTGGCTTAGAGGCCAGCTTTTGACCTCGCTTGTCTTTTGACATGCCTTCCTCTCTGAGTTTAATCATCTGTAGCTTTTGGTTTAAAAGGAGAGACATCCAGCTCTTGCTTTCACTTGAATGAACACTTAGGTGCCATTGTATGGTTATTAGTTGTCCTATTTTTAATATTGTCCAGTCTGAGGGAATAGAGGGGCTGGAGGAGAGGTGAAGAGATGGGGAGCAGCCAGTTGGTGGAGCAGTCAGAACACGCACAGCATTTATTAAGGTTGCCGTCTTACATGGGTGTGGTTCATGGCGCCCCCAAACAATTACAATAGTAGCTTCAAAGATCGCTCATCACAGATCACCATAACAGATATAACAATAATGCGTAAGTTTAAAATATTGTAAGAACTACCAAAATGGGACCCAGAGACATGAAGTGAGCACGTGTTGTTGGGAAAATGGTGCTGAACTAACTGGATGCAGGGTTACCACAAAACTTCAGTTTGTAAAAATGCAGTGTCTACAAGGCAGAATAAAATGAAGCACAGTAAAATTAGCTATGCCTAGAGACACTCACACACACACCTATACACTCTATCAAGAAATCAGTCAATCAGCTTAGTTAGACTTGTAGAGGAAGCATGCATAACATCTGAAGTAGTAGACATGCCATACACAGATCTTCTGTGCACCCAAGCCAGGATGGGAAAGATACATAAGCCCACTGAAAGTCAACCAAGAGGTAAAATATACTCTGAAATAGATCTGATAGAAGTGGAAATGTCACTTTTCAGCTTAAGGATTGCAATGTGGTAAAATTGGGACCCATGAATCCTTCCCACCTGTGAAAATCCAGTTTCCCTGTACAATCTCTAGCACACATTGGAGTTTATGATAACGATAAAAAAACCAGAGAACCAAACCCACTGTCACTGAGTCGATTCCAACTCATAGTGACCCTATAGGGCAGGGTAGAACTGCTCCTTAGAGTTTCCAAGGAGCTCCTGGTGGATTTGAACTGCTGACCTTTTGTTAGCAAATGTAGCACTTAACTACTATGCCACCAAGGTTTCCATGACAACAATAGAGGACAAAAAGAGTTCCCAGTGTTACCCAGATGCTTCCTTTCCTTTTCTTTGAAAGTTCTTGGTTTATGCTTATGGTACTTAAGTGCAGTCTTATTTTATTCTGAGGGAAAATGGTTAATCTAATGAACACTTATTACCTTCAAGAAAGATAACTACTGTGTGAAAGTAACTGATAACTTGTTTGAGGCTTCTCAGTAGATGTGTTTCCAAATTCTTGAACATAAATTAACTCATATTTACATCTAAGAGACATTTGTGCCTTGTAACTAGTTTATTGTGTAATACTTTCTGCCAGTTTTCTCAGCAAGTCTCTATAACTTGATGAAATTCATTGCTGTTGAGTTGATTCTACCTCATAGTGACTCTATAGGGCAGAGTAGCATTGTCCCCGGAAGGTTTCCAAGGAGTACTTGGTGGATTCAAGCTGCCATCCTTTTGGTTATCAGACCAGTTCTTAACCCCTGTGCTGCCGGGGTTTCCCCAGCAAGTCCGGACACGCTTAGTCACTGATTTGAAATCATCTTTGATGAACAGCAGTAACTTCTAGTGCTTCAAGAGTCTCTGCCCCCAACCTCTCCCTCAATTGGCTAGTGGTCTTAAAGTATACTCAGCTACAAGAAAGTGCCTTTGAAGGACCTGCTATTTCAAGATACCTTGGGAGGACTCCCCTGATTCATTTGCATATCAGGCCAATGTTCTGAGTGTATTTAGGAAGTCAGCAGTTCCAGATAATATTGACAACAGCCTCTTGGCCAGGGTTGACATCACCCAGCTGAGGCTTGCTGTGTAGTGATATTTTCCATATATCATTTTGTTCATCTTAACTGCTTAGGTCAGTGTCAAGAACAGCTGATTAATGTTGATGGTAGCTAACCCCATAAACAGCTCCCCCCACACCCCTTTCCCCACTCTGAAATGAACATTTTGAGAAGAATTTTAAATTCCCTTTAGAAAACACTGTGGGTTTTTTAATAGAATGCCAGCAAACAATATTGTTAAATATTTAAAAAGTATAAAGCAAACCTACTTAAATACTTGTAACCTCAGAGGCTCAAAATTATGCCTGCTGCCCGGGGAACACAAAGTCATGAGGACTAGAGGAAATAATCTGATAAGCTAGAAACTTTAAGATAGACTAAGCATACTATGGAAACCCTAGTGGTGTAGTGGTTAAGTGCTATGGCTGCTAAGAAAAAGGTTGGCAGTTCAAATCTACCAGGTGCTCTTGGGGCAGTTCTACTCTGTCCTGTAGGGTCACTATGAGTCAGAAGCACACTATAGAAATGGTATGAGTCCCATTTACATGCCCTTGGCATGAAGTACGTTTGAGCAGGAAAGAAGACCTGCTTTTCTCTCTTTAGTCCCAGTCTGTACTACATCCTCAGCTTCAGGATGCTTCTGTATCTTCTGTCAAGCATAGAAGAAAAGCAATTTCTGTACACCTCACCAGGTCTTAAACTCGTCTGAGCCCTCTGTTACCATTGGCAGCTGCTGGCATTTCATATTTAAATACAGCCCCTACCAGTGCTGCAGGGAGGACAGGGTTGACCTTGCATGAGGAATTTGAAACCCCAAAGAGATAAAATGACTCTTTCTGGACTGCACATAGCTGTATTCACAGTAATACTGGGGTATGAACTTGGATTAGAACTCAGGACCCTTGTGGCCTCCATCTGTTGTTTTTGCCAGCCCCATGACAAATCTCCTTTCCTGATACAATGGTTTGACTTTTACGAGATCTTGATTTCCATTTCAGTAATTCCAGGCCTTCCCTTGACTCTGCAAAGGAATTAAATTGAAATACGTAGCCTAAATTTTATCTTGACATTTTCTTTAGAAGGCAGCAAGAAGATGGAAAAGGAAAGGAGGGGGCAGATGCTCAGTCTTCCCATCACGGGAGTAAAATCCTTCTCTTTCAAGAAAAGCCTTTGTTCAGATCCTCTTGGGAGAGATGTGAGGCCAAGGGCTTCTTTGCAAGCCTCCAGGCTCTCCAGTTACCTCTGGAGACACCAGAAAAAATCTCCATCCCATATTCCAAATCTCTGTGGGGAACGTACCAGTGTCAGCATTAAGTGATGAAGCTTAAAGATAGTCTCGTCAGTCTAATTGATCTTGAGTCATTGCCTTTCCTGTCAGAGCTGTCTATCTCCTTACCCATAATCCTCATCACTTTGATAGCCTGTCAGGAATATGGGACTTGGCCCAGGCTTGCCTTCATCCAATAACATTATGAAATTGATACTGACACTTCCATTGGCACTAATTTCTCTAAGAGATTGGAGCCAGAGGACAAGTGGTTTAGTTTCATGGCAGTTAAGCTTTCCAAGTAGATCAAGATGGCCTAAGATTGATTGACCTGAACCCAGAGGAAGGGGGAAGGAGAAGGGAACAGAAGGAGAAGAGGGAATGGAAAATCAATGGCTGCATCATCATCATCAAGTGTCCTATGCAAATATTCTGAAGATACAGTCTGGCCTCCTCCAAAGACTACTTCAAAGGAAGTTTAGTAAAGATTAGGATAGAAGCATGTTGGGTAGAGTAGTTCAGTGCCTCACTAGTGATATTGCCTCCTAGTGTCTGGAGTCCAAAACAGCAGTTGATTCTAATCATAGCTATCTTTTTCTCCACCTCTCACTCTAACACACAAGAGGCCTAAGTTAACTTTTTAGGGCAATTCTGTCAGTTTTCAAGGGACCCTGGTGGTTCAGTGGTTAAGTACTTGGCTGCTAACTGAAGGGTCAGTGATTTAAAACTGAGCTGCTTTGCTGTAGAAAAGACATGACCGTTGGCTTCCATAAAGATTTATAGCCTGGAAACTCCACAGGACAGTTTTTGTCTGTCCCTTAGGGTCATTGTGAGTTGGAATCAACTGGATGGCAATGGGTTTGTTTTTTTCCATATCATTTTTCATCCAAACAAAAAGGAGGCATTATTAATTATGCTGGAATAACAAGTATAAAGTAGAATAGTCCTGCACAGATCAGGCTGTATGATCACTCTCCTTTTAATAAGCCCAAACCAAACCAGTTGGCGTCGCATTGATTCTCACTTGTGGTAACCCCATGTGTGTGTAAGAGTAGAACTGCTCGATAGGTTTTTCAATGACTATGACCTTTCAGAAGCAGATTATTGGGTGGCCCCCTCCTTTTAATAGAACCAGCCATGTCTGAATGAAATGAGGGGACACTCCGTTTTTTTCAGCAGAGGCTAGTTTCTTATCTGAACCTGTTTTAGGCTATAAGATGCATGAGGAAACAGGATTTTGATGAAGAAATCCTATGAAGAAGAGTTTTTAATGAATTGGCAGGTTTGCCATGCTGCTTCCTGACCTGTAAGTCAGAACAGGTTTTACTCGTTAACAGTGATTGTGGGAAGTCTTGAGGAAATTGAAGGAGAATGTGTATTTCAGATTAGAGGGTTAGATCTTTTGATCTGTCCCTTTCTCCCCATGCCAGTCTGGCCCATGTAGCTGTCCTCAGAAAAGTAAATGACTAACTCATGACCGGCATAATACTCCCGTCCACCTCATCACAGCTCTTGGATATTCTGTATAGATGTCAATATCCTTGAGTATTTTTCACTTAAGTATTTTATAAGCGTTACCCATGGCAGTAGATTGGGGAGATGGAGGAGGGGGTGAAACAGGAAATAAATTCCCTTCAGGAAGTCTCGGCGCACATCTATCTCATGAGCAGTGAGCTGGCACTTGTTCACATGCGAGTTCCTCTGCATTCTTGCTCAGGAGCACGGCTGTGTGAGCACACACATGGGAGTTCTGGCCTGCCGCGGAGGCTGTGGCTGTGAGCATGCAGGGGTGGGTTATCATGTCAGCAAGGTAAGCACAGTGCTTGTCGTGCTTACCAGCTCATCTACAGTGAACGATTTCACGTTTTTCACCATGTCAAAGATTCTGCTTCTAGGTATGGCCAGCAGCTGTCTCTCTACCAACCCCACAGGGCCTTCCCACAGAATCAAAGCCTCTTTTCAAATTTACAGTCCCTGACAGGGCAGCTGAGCTGGTAAGCAAGACAAGGACAGGCTTACTTGTGCTTACTTACTAATCTGTAGTGAACTATTTTTGATGTGGTGAAACCCAGGTGAAATTGTTCACAACAGATTAGTAAGTAAACACAAGTAAGCCTGTGCTTACCTTGTCTGTTAGATAACCCACCCTGTGAGCATGCCAGTGGCATCATTGCCGTGTGCTGCTAACGGGGCTCCTGAGAGACTGTGGTGTGACAGATGCTGGCCTGACAGGGAGTGGCCACATGGGGTGGGGACAGGTGTGCCAGGGGGAGCAGGTGCTACAGCATATAAAGCGTGCCTGGTAGGGGGGAGAGATCCCGGAGCTATTTTGATTGATTTTGGTGTTGTTTTCATACCTTCACATGCTGAAAAATGGATCGATCCTCCGCACCTACCTGTCCTGCCGCAGTGTGCTTCAGATGAAACGCTTAGATCATTTTTATGGCATGACTGTGAAAGAGATGAGTGAGCCACGAGATTAATAGATCCTGCTGTCCAGGTCTGTGTGTGGGCAGAAGAGGCAGTGAACAAGGTTCAGAGTGCCTGGAGGTGACAGCCTCCAGTGTGCCGGTCACAAGTAAGCAGAGGTTAGACCTGTGGGGCGGGAGGAAAGGCCAGTCCGTGAGGTTGGCCGAGGGCTGTGTGCAGGAACGAAGGGCAGAGCAGTGAGTCTTGCAGGGGCGTGAGTGTTTGCTGGGCTGATGATGGTGCTCGGAGCTGCCTTCCTGTCGCCCCTTGCCTGGCTGAGTGTCTCTCCTGTGCCGCCCCAGGCACTGGCACACCTGAAACCTGGCCCTCGTCACAGGCACCAGCTCTGTTGCTTTGTGTGTCATACCCATGGGACTGGGCTTCTTCAGGGCCAGGGTGGTGTCTTCTTCCTTTCCCTTCCCAGTGCCTCACTTAGGGTGAGGCCCAGTGGGGGTGTTCAGGCAGGCATTTGATGAGCATGTGGGACTGGATGTGCAATGGCTTACTTTCTGGTGTGGGATGGGATGTGTGGTGTAGGTCACTTGGGAGGGGGATTCTGCTCCAGTCCCTGGGAAGTTACCCCTCTGAGGTAAATGTCTGCAAAGGGCATTTGTAGATGGAGGTCACAACACGTCCCTGAGCTGGAAGTGTCTCCAGATGTATCTGTCACCATCCATCACCGTCCTAATAATGCTGTTTGAGTCCCTGTGTCTGCCACTGCCATTCAGACGTGGTATTCAGGGTGAGACAGAGAGATGGGAGACTTGGGGAGACAATGCTTGCCCATGTCTGCAGCAAC
This sequence comes from Heterohyrax brucei, assembly GCA_028571685.1. Taxonomy (NCBI): domain Eukaryota; kingdom Metazoa; phylum Chordata; class Mammalia; order Hyracoidea; family Procaviidae; genus Heterohyrax; species Heterohyrax brucei. The sequence continues at coordinate 41,720,172 of CM053148.1, read as the reverse complement.
ATTTGGGTAAAATCTGTTCTCTAATGGAAACCCTGGTGGCATAGTAGTTTTAACTGCTGTGTCTGCTAACCAAAAGGTCGGCAGTTCAAGTCCCTTGGGTGCTCCTTGGAAACTCTTTGGAAAAGTTGTACTCTGTCCTATAGGGTCAGTGTGAGTCAAAATCGACTCAGCAGCAGTGGGGTTGGCTTTGGTTTTTAGTTTTAATGGCCTGCTTCATTTAAGACAGTTTACTAGGAGTACCATCAGCTGTGTGTCGCCTTGTCATGCTGTGGTAGCTTGTGTGTTGCTATGATGCTGGAAGCTCGGCCACCAGTATTTCAGATACTGGCAGGGTCACTGTGGAGGACACGGTTCAGCAGAGCTTCCTGACTGAGACTACAAAGGAAACCCTAGAGATCCACTTCTGAAAATTTACCAATGAAAATCCTGTGGATCATGAGAGAGTATCGTCGTGTATGGTGCTGGAGGATGCGCGCCCTCGGTTGGAAGGCGCTCACAGTACACAGTGGCTGCAGCAGATGTCTCCACCATGGCAAACGACAGTGAAGGGAACACTGTACCCATCAGTGTTTGTCTGCTGTGCAGAGCTGGAGCTAGCAACAACTTCCGAGGAGTACCTGGTGGGTTTGAACTGCTGATCTTTTGGTTAGCAGCTGTCCCTCTTAACCACTACACCACTAGACTTTACTGTAACAACTAGGAGTACAAAAAATATGGAAAGATATATAGAATAAAGTCCTTTCTCTGTAGAGATTTCTAATCTAAGGACTTCTAGGACTAGTTGAGGAGCTTAGACAGGTGGAGATGGCTCATTGTTGACCTCAGGGCAATCCAGTGACCAGAGAGATCAGAACAGGTTCAGATGTAGGAGTCAAATATAGATGTGATTTCCTCATAGCTCTGGAAATAACTTTGCTGATGAAAGCTGATGAAAAATCATCATCCTGGCTAATGGTGTGACTTCAAATTCTGAAGCAAAATTTCATAGAATTTCTGTGTGACTCATCCACAGAGCTGTCTTTGCAAAGGCCCAAAGGGAAGGGCTGTTGTCACAGATCCAGGCAGCAGGTTGGGCATTCCTGGTTGGAGGCACCGTTGCACTTTAACAGAGAGCTAGGCCCAGGAAATGTGCCAGCCAAGATGGGCAGGTGCCAGCACCTAGGGCAAGCAGCAGTTGGTGAGATGTCAGAACCCAGGAAGCACCTGCAGCCGCTCATCCCCTCTGCAGGGAGAGGGGTATGCTCCCACAGGGTGAGGGCGTGAGGTTCAGGGTGAACACAGCCCTTAGCACAAGTGTCTTTGGGGCCTGTGAAAGTGTGGGTGCCAACAGAACTGTAGAGCCCAGTGTGGGGATACAGCGAAGCCTTGGCAGCTCTGTCATCTCTTCCAGAGCAATCACAGGACTCTTCTTTCTGGAGATGGACTCATGGACACTTACAGGGCTGATTCTGGCCTTGCACAGCCTTTCTGGAGGCTTGCTGTCCCTTTGTCTGGATTTTTTATCCACTGATTCCTCTGTGTGTTAGCATTACAAGATCCTAAGTTGTTCCTTCTAAGTTTCTAGTTCAAAGGTTCACAGCCAAACTCAGGAAATGCTGAGGAGGCCAAAGCTACCTCTGTTCAATTTCCAGAAAATGAATCTCCAGGGAGTTCACCAAAATGAGAAAGGACTCATTTGGTGGGGAGACCTTGCAGCTCTCAGAAATGCTACTTTAGATGGCACTACCCTGGCAGAGAGTTGATGTGGATGGCCACCCGTCACTTTTCTAGAGATGTTTGTTGTAAGCTCAAAAGAGCACTGGATTGAGAGTCATGAAACTTCAGTTCACATCACAGCTTTCCCAGACTGCATAGTGGGTCACTTTAACAACTCTGTTCCTTAGTTTCTTCATCTGTGAAATGAAGAACATAATCGTTATCCTGAGTATCTTCTAGGGTTCTGTGGTGATGGAAGGAATCCATGGATGTGAAAATGACTTGTCAATAATAATGTGCCAGGCAGATCTGAGAAGTTTCTGCTGTAAATAGATTGTGAGTGTTATTGCCCCCAATTGTAAGAACTTCCATGTTGAAAGACTCAGTGGTCTGTAACTCTTATTGCCCTCACTAGGCCTCATACCTTCTGAGAGAGCCAGTCCTAGAAAGGAACAATGTCTTTTTGTCTGACATGAGGCGATGGGTGGGAGAACTTGTCCCATGTTTGTCTGTCTGGGAGGAAAAGAGGCTCAGGCAAGGTGGGTGTGAAGACTCAAGATCCTTAGGTCTTGGGAATGAGTTTAAGATCTCAGAATGACCTAGCAGGAGCCAATGTATGTCATGCTTTGTCTCCAACTGTAATCCTAGGTGTCTTAGGTTTTGGATGTTGTAGTTTAGAAGTATTTTTACTCTAGATGCCACTGATTTGAAAGTATATAATTGTGTACCAAGATGTAAGTAGTAGAGTTATTAAGTAGACAGACTTTGGAGTCCTACAGCTCTAGCTAGAATCTTGATTCTGCCACTTGCTAGTTATATGATTTTGGATGGTCTACTTAAGGGACTCTTAACTACAGGACCTGCCTCACTGAACCACTGTGAGCGCTGAAAGAGATCTTGTGTATACAAAGTCTAGCACAGTGCCTGCTTGTCAATAAGTACTGTTCAACAGACATTAGTTGTTAGCTGAGTTCTCTGCTGGTGCCTGTATGACATGGCATACTTCCACAAGTAGCTACTTAGAAACCTTATGGGAAGGTTTCCTCTGGACATACTCTAGCCAAACCTGGAAAGCTGTATGTGAAACCCATGCAACTGCGGATGGTTTCCTCGCTGGGAAGCGCTGTATCAGCCAATGTTTGAATACCTCTGATTTTCTTCTGAAAAGGGTGTACTTCTCCTCAGGTGTCAGTTGGCTTTGTATCTTCTAACCAGTTAGGTTCCACTCTCAATTTTTTGTTTTTTAACTGTTTTTCAAGTGGAAGTTTAGAGTTTCAGTCAGTATCTCACACAAGAATTTGTTTCACTGTAAAGAACTTTACATTGAAACCATTTAGAGGTCAACCAAAGAGTTTTAGATATTGAGTCTCCGACTAAATTAAATTGGAGGCACTTGGGCTTAGTCCACAGAGCTTTGGAGCTCTTGTTCTTTGGGTCTTAATATAAAGTCAGATAATGCCACACAGTTTAGTGAGTGCAGAAAGGACATGGAGACATCAGTGATTTAGTGTAGCAGCACTTAGTACAGCATGATCCAAAACAATGTTCCCTTCCGTTCCCCGAATGTCCCCAAGTGATTGGGGGAGAAGTTATGAATAAATCTTCAGGGGAAATAAGTACCTCTATTTGGGGCAACATTGGCTAGTCACAGGACAGTGGCTAGAGCTGAATTTAGAAACACTGAGACTTTGAGCTAGCTATAATCCTTTATGGGGCTTTGGACAAAAACACCAACATTTTGTACTCGAGTTGTTTTGCATATGCAATCTGAAGGTAATTACTTACTTCCTGTTTATGCCTGGGACATTCTGAAATACTGTCTGTACAAAAAAATCTCCACAGAAAGCTGATTATGTAGCCCTTCCCCCGGGGCTGCGAATGTCTGCCTTCCCAGGCCTCTTGCCACCTGTCGTTCCTCTGCCTGTAGCTCCAGGTCCCCCTGCGGCTATAACCTGATGCCGGAGTTTACAGGCCCCAGGTTCCCTGGAAACATCACGGGCTTCCACCTTGTTGTTGTGATTAGTTGCTGTCAAGGTGGCAGTCACTCACAGCAATCGAATGCATAGCAGAATGACATGTTGCCTGACCCTGCACCATCTGCATGTCCTTGGTGTGTTTGGGCCCACTGTTGTGGCCATTGTGTCATACCATCTTAATGAAGATTTCCCTCATTTTTTCTGACTCTTTTCCAAACATGGTGTCCTCTTCTAGCGACATGTCCAGAATAAGTGAGGACAAGTCTCATACATGCTTCTGAGGAACATTCTGGTTGTATGAGGTGTGCCAGTTTGTTCGTGAACTCATGCCATAAAAAGTACTACCTACCTCACTGCTGAATATCACTGTAGTCACCTTCCAAGTACTCCACTTAAGAACCTATGCACCGATGCTAGCACCTAGTCTACCCCTCAGAACAGTTCTGGAGCTGTTTTTCTGGAATGGGTGTCAAAGGTGTCATTATAATACATTTGATGTCCTGAATGCCATCAAATGTCTTCCTTTCAATATATCCTTTACCATTAGGTAAAGAGAAAAGTCATCAAGAGCCAGGTCAGATGAGTAGGGAGGGTGTTGCAGTACAGTTATTTGTTTACCAGCTAAGAACTCATTCACAGACAACTATACGATTAAGTTGGTGAACTTGCCACCGTGCCACCGTGTGCAGTGGCCATTCCAGAAAAAGTTCCAAAATTGCTTTGAAGGGTGGACTAGGCACTGGCATCAGTGCATAGCTTCCCAAGGGGAGTACTTCAGAGGTGACCATAGTGATATTCAGCAATGAGGTGTGTAGCACTTAGAACAATAAAGTTTGTGTACTTACTTGTTAGGCCTTGTATGGCTTCTAAGATGATATGTTTGCTCTTCTGGTCATCTATAGTATATTTAGTATTTGTAGCTATTTCTCTTACAAATGAGACTCAGGATAGTCAAGATTGGGCATAGGGAGATTGTGACTGGCTTATCAAACCTTGTGCTCAGAAAAAAAAAACCACACTGGAGGGCTGGGTAGCATGGTGTCTAGAGAAGAGCCCAAACCCTGAAGTCAGACAGATGCAGTGACTGTGTGACCTTGGGCACATTTTGAAGCCCTAAGCTTCAGTTTGCTGAACTGTGACACAAGGGTTAACAGTGTCCACCCCTGGGTGGTTGTGATGATTCAGTGACACAAGAGAAGCCAAGCATTCACAGCTGCCTGGCCTTCTCTTTCCTTAAATGTGTGTTCGTGGGCTTGTTGATCAGCAGCAACGTTTTCAGTCACCAAGAAATAGCTCCAAGCTATTGCAGGAATATCTCTGTTTCCTGTAAGAGGATGGGAGGGAATTCAAGCCTGAGAATCAAGTGTATCTTTTGGGAAATGACTCGGGGAAAGGAGCGAACAAGTGAGGAGGAGGATGCACCTTGTTGAGCTGACCTCAGGACCCCGCATTCCCCCTTAACCCTCCAGGTCACAGTGGCACTGTCTGTTGGGAAGCCATAAGAGGCGGGGAGGGGAGAGAGACCAGAGCAGCTGGTCCAGGAACAGAGGAGGTGACTTGTCCCCGGGTTTGCACTTGGGTACAGCCCATGTGTGTTCATTTGGCCTCTGTCCCACATCTGCCAATAAAAATTAAGAAATTGATTTTCTTTTGTTTGCCCCTGAGGACCAGGCTCTTTTCATGAGACAGAAAATGGAATCCCTCTCTGAGCATGGCTGGATTTTTAATTGGGTTTGTTGTGCTTTCACTTATTTCATTTTATGAGTTCCTGCTCCCAGATCTGTTGATGCGAAGCTCTCACCCACTAGGGATGTGTCGATGTTTGATTTCTGTCAGTAGGAAAAGGTTGAGGTTTTTAAAAAATCATTTTCTTTAATCCAAAGGTTAGCTCGCATGCCTCATTCTGACACATGAAAAAAGCATGAGGCCCGTCCAGGCGTGTTTGCTTTTCCTTCCTGAGTCAGATCTAGGTAGGGGGAACCTCTGTAGCCAGTGGAGGTCATGGTCCTACTCTTGGTGAAACTGAAGATTAAAGTTCCACTTGGGGGATGAGTGGACGGATTTTAGAAAGAATCGCATCATTGAGGACAACAAAACCTTCTTTTACATTAGGTGCTTTTTGGTACAGATATGTCAAGATGATGGGAGCCACACACTATGTGTCAATGAAAAGGCCAGGGAGAGGCTGTTAAATGTGGAAATAGCTTCATTCCTGTATTGGTCAGGATGGGCTGGGTTATGCTGTGATAACAAACACCCCTCCTCATGAGTCTCAGTGGCTGAAAACAACACCTGCACCCTAGTCCCATTGGCTACTGGATGGGGCCTCTGCTCTGTGTTGGGTTCATTAGGGTGTTGTGTCCTGCTTTCATAATTTCTAAGGCAGGAAAAAGAATAGGGGCTCTTACACACCAGCTCTTACAGGTTCCATTTGGCAGGGCACGTATTACTTTACGTATACTTACTTTACGTATACTTACTTTTCATTAGCTAAAGAGAATTCTAAGTCACAGCCTAACTTCAGGAGGTGCAGAAACTTCAATTGTGGGTCCAGAAGAAGAATGTAAAAATTTGGGGTGAATGGTAGTTCTAAGGAGGCTTTCTGACTTGAGACGTGAGGGTCTTCTGCTTGGAAAGAAGTTTGAGGATTAATTAAAGAATGAAGAGATGGATGACACCTTCAGCCCCAGGATTTTTTCATTTAGCTGTAGGTACTGTCCATCTAAGTGGACTTATATTTGTATACACACACAGTGAGATAGGATTTTGTGCTGACCGCCCCATGTTTTATATAGATTGGCCCAACTTTGCAAATATCTGATGAACTGTCTCTCTAGATGTGTTGGCTCAGATGTCCCACATTCTTGGAAGTGAACTCATAGTTTCATACAAAGTTTCATCTGTTTGTGAAGAATACTTAGTATTGCTTTTGAGAAAATGGATATTTTGGTAAAAAGGCCTAGAACTTTGGAGACCAGTGGACCTGCATTCAAATACAGGTTCCATCACTTCCTGGCTAGATGATTTTAGGAAATTGATTAAACCTATGTGAGGTTCAGTTTTCTAGGCAATCACATGGGCATAGGAATATTTTTAAAGGATCGAATGATTGAGAACAAAATGCTCAGCAACATGTATGGCATGTAGCAAGTGGCCACTCAGGCGGTTCTGAAGCATGGTGGCCTCACGTGTGTCAGAGTAGAACTGTGCTCCGTTGGGTTTACAGTGGCCGAGTTTTTAAAAGTAGACTGCCATGCCTTCCCTTCAGATCACCTCTGGGTAAACTCGAGCCACCAGTCTTTCAGTTAGCAGCCAAGTATGTTAACCTCGTGTACCATGGAGGGCTCCATCTGGTACATGGTAGGTGTTTAATAGTTGTTTATTTTTCCTCCCCTTTTTCTTTTGTTGTAAACCACAGGGACTCAGCATCATTGAGACTTCGAGTCCGTTTGGAAATTGGGAAAAAAACACTCTGGAAATTGGCTGGGTGGATGCCTTAGAGTGGAGCCTATGACTGGCTCTTCTTAGAGCCAGAACTGTCAGTGATCTTGAGTCAGAGAGTTGGTGGAACAAAAGGGGATTTCAGTGACTGGCTTAGTTATGTAGTGCTGCGATAGCAGAAATGCCACAAATGGGTAGCCTTAACAATCAGAAATTTCTTTTCTCACAGCGTAGGAGGTGAGAAGTGTGAGTTCAGGGAAGGCTTTTTCTCTTTGATAATTCTGGAACAAGGATCTTGCTCCTTAGAGCTTCTGTTCTAGGCGATCTGGATGTCACTCTGCCTCTTTCTTCCCCATCTCTGCTGCCTTAGCTTCCTTAATTTTTTTTAGATCACAAAGAAGTTGACTTAAGATCTACCCTGTACTAATCTTGCCTCACTAACATAACAAAGGCAGCCCATTCTGAAATAGCATTATAACACAGGTTAAATGTTGGATTCTCAACATGTATTTTGGGGGGCCACAAGTCAGCCCACAACAGTGATCACTACTCTTCCCCTCAAAAAGACAAAAAGAAAAAGAAGGACCTTGCTTAAATGTTTCTAACGAAGTCTATCCCAGGATCTGAGAGGCAGAGCACATATTTATGGGTTAAGGTCTTATCAGGAGGAACCAGTCCCTGACAAAGGACATTATGCTTGGTAAAATAGAGGGTCGGTGGAAAAGAGTAAGGTCATCAGAGATGGATTAGCACAATGGCTATAGTAATGGGCTTGATACAAAGCGTTGATTCTGAAGATGGCAAAAAACCAAGCAGTGTTTTGTTCTCTTGTAGATAGGGGTCGCTGCAGGTCAGAACTACCTCCACCACACCTAACAACAACGAAGTCTCACTTGGGAGGCTGCTGCTTGTCCTCCCACTATTGTGTGTGAGACCTTCTTTTACTCCCTCTCTTTTGCACTATAGACTCTGAGAAAAAGTGAGGTCACTGCTCTTTGCCTCAACAAACAGTTCTGTTTGTGTCATTAGGGGCATCTTAGAGGCCACTGGGCCAGCACTCACAGTGAGCACTTAGAGCAGACAGGGTGAGTCTCAGGGTGCTCATCAGAGATGCAGATTTCTCTGGGAAGCTAAGTCCCAAATCAGAATAGGCCACTTGTGAGGGGCAGACATTCTTGATCCTTCTCCCCTTTGTTTCTCCTATTGAAGGAGCAGGTAGGGAGAGGGAATGATTCTGGAAAAGCATTTTGGACTGTCCTGCTGGGCAAGACACTTGTCAGGGCCATCAGGTTGTCCTGAATTAGGCAGTTGTTCCAGTACAGCATGGTTGGGAGAACATAAACACACTGCTGGTCTCAGCAAACAAAAATCAAGGCAACCATTTGGGAAGAGAAGAATGTGATAAGACTGTTGAATAGACCTATATTTTCTGATAGGTCTGTCACAAAATCTTGAACTTGACAAAAAGACTGCAAGAATATTTCTCTTAATTTTTGTTTATTAGTGCTGCCTAGTAAAGTAATCATGTAATTAAGAGTGGATTAGTGACAGTGAGCAGCTGGTAGCAGGTACCAGACAGTCTCTGTGTGTGTTGCCAGTGGAGGATACAGTAAGCTTGACCCATTCTCCTGACCTGTCCTGGACCTGGCAGCTTCCAGAAAATACAAGAGTGTGCCCAGACAGCTGAGGGGTTCTTATTTTCTCCATGACTAGTGCTTCTTTGTTGTCTTTGTTTTCTGTTGTGTTTGTTACAGCAAGAAGCCATGCTTCTTTCTCCAGAGGGGCCCTAGGTCTGGAGTCTCTTCCTTGAGACAAGGGACCTGTGAAGTGGCCAGAGTAGAAAGGGAAATTGGTTTTTAGAGTGAAACTCTGGTAAGTCTGTGAATGATTCTCGGTTTGGGGCAGTCTCAAGGGAAGTTTGTAGATATCTGTGTGTGGCACTGGAGGCAGGGAGGACTGGCTTTTGGTGCACAGGCTCTGATGTTGAGTATCCTGCCATGTCCAGACTGGTCCTTATCAGGAAGTCTTGTCCCAGTCCCAGTAGCAACCCTAGAGAGGAACAGTTGCCTCAGGCAGGTGCAACAGCTTCAGGGGTCTCCTCTTACATCCTTTGTGTTGATGGCTCTACAGATTCTTTATTGAATTTTATTTTAAGGAATATATATTTGTTTCATGACCTCTGTGACCTTTCTAAAGGATCTTCAGTGGCATGGTGGTTGGGCACTTGGCTGCTAACTGAAAGGTCTGTGGATGGAAACCGCCAGTCACTCCATGGGAGAAAAGACCTGGGGATCTGCTTCTGTAAAGATTACAGCCTTGGAAACCCTATGGGGCAGAACTACTCTGTGGCATTCGGTCACTATAAATTGGAATCGACTCGAAAGCACATAACAACAACAGAGTGCAGAAGGATCTTTGGGGTGACACAAATAATTATCTGTTCAACTACTAACCGAACAGTGTTAGTGGTTTGAACCCCTCCAGAGGGGCCTTTGAAGAAAGGTGGACTGCAGTCTTGAAAGTCTTATGAGGTACAGTTTTGCTCTGCAGGCGGAGTTGTCAGGAGTCTGAATGAACTCTATAGTGTTTAGTGTTTTTGTTTTTTAAAAGTGTGATAGGGAGGTGGTAGGTGAAAGGGCCTGAGTGGTTGGACAGTGGTCTGAGGGCACAAGGCTCTGTTCTGATTGTAGTTTACTAAGAGCATTTGCAGCAATGGGAGAGGAGGAGACTGTGGGTTATCCATAATCTGGGTGAGTCTAATGAGGTGACTCATTTGCGTCCCCATTATTGAGGTTCAAGAGGATCATTTGAAAGTGGGTCTCTGGGACATGAACTTGAAGGCAGCTGCTCAGGAGGAGGATGATGTACTGGAATTGACCAATGTCCCTTTGAACGAATCCTTTCCCCATAGTCTGCACTTCCAGGGAGGCAGCACAAGTTGTGGGACCAGACAGTCTGACTGCAGTTCTGGTGTCACCACTTCTTTGAAGTTGTGTGTAACTGGGCAGGCTTCTGCTCTATGTCTCAACACCCTTACCTATAAAACCAACATTAGAGGACCATTATATGATTAAAGAAAGTGGTATGTACAGAGCCTGTATAATAGGAAGCACTCAATAATAAAATGATGCTGGTGATGATGGTGATGTTGGTTTCTCCACCTAACTCCTCAACCCGCTAAAATTTGACATTTTTGCTGTCTTTTTCTGGAAGCTGCTCTTGTTAAAAGTACGTCCTCACTGTCAAATACACTGGCATTGGACTATTTTTATTCTTTATTCTACTTGGCCTCAGTATATGGTGTACTTGAATTTCTAGAAATTCTCCTTGTTTGACTTCTAAGACAATACTACCCTTTTCTGCTTCACCACATTTCTGGTTTTTTTTTTTTAATTATTGTGCTTGAGGTGAAAGTTTACAGCTTAAGTTAATTTCTCATACAAAAATTTATATACTCATTGTTATGGGACCCTGGTTGCAATCCCTGCAATGTGACAGTATACTTGTCCCAGTTTCCTGTGTCCATTCTACTAGCTCCTGTCCCTTTCTCTGTTCTCATCGTGCCTCTAGATAGGAACTACCCACTTAGTCTCATATATCTTCTTCAATTAAGAAACATACACTTATTAAGTATTATTTTATGTTTTATAGTCCAGTCTAATCTTTGTCTGAAGAGTTGGCTTTGAATATGGTTTTAGTTCTGGGTTAACAGAGAGTCTGGGGCCAGTGTCTTTGGGGTTCCTGTAGTCTCAGTCAGATCATTAAATCTTTTTACATGAATTTGAGTTTTCCACCACTCTTTTCTCCTGCTCTCTGTGTATTCCTTGTTAGGGCAGCCATTGATGGTAGCTGGGCACCATCTATTTCTTCTGATCTCAGGCTGATGGAGTCTCTGGTTTACGTGGTCCTTTTGTCTCTTGAGCTAATGTTGTGCTTATACTTGTGTCTGTGGTGTTCGTAGTTCTCCTTTGGTGCAGGTAGGTTGGGACCAATTGATGCATGTTAGATGGCTACTTTTAAGCTTTTAAGACTCACACAAAAGAAGGATGCAGAACATTTTCATAATAAACTTTGTTGTGCCAGTTGACCTAGATGTCTCCCAAAGTTGTGGTCCTCATACCCTACCTTTGCTACTCTTGTTCTCTGTCCCTCTGTCTCTCTGTGTTCAGAAAACAGCTTTCAGTTTAGTCCAGTTGTGCTGATTTCCTTGTATTGTGTGTTGTTCTTCCCTTCACTTAAGATAATTCTTGTCTGCTATCTAGTTAGTAAATTCCTTTCTCCCCCCCACCCTCTTTACCATCAAAGAATACTTTATTGTATTTAAACCTTTTCTTGAGTCCTTATAATAGTGATCTCATACAATATTTGTCCTCATGCTGCTAATTTCACTCAGCATAATGCCTTCCTGTCTCATTTATGTTGTGAGATGTTTTGCAGATTCGTCGTCATTCTTTATTGTTGTGTGGTGTTCCATTGTGTGTATTTACCACAATTTGTTTATCCATTTGTCTGTTGATGGTCACCTAGGTTGTTTCTGTCTTCTTCCTTTTGTGAACAGTGCTGCAGTGAACATGAGTGCTCATGTGTGTATTTGTGTGATGGCTTTTATTTCTGTGGGGTATAGTCCAAGGAGTGAGATTACTGAATCATATGGTACTTCTATTTCTTGCTTTTTTTTTTCAGTTGTACTTTAGATGAAGGTTTATAGAACAAACTAGCTTCTTATTAAAGAGTTAGTACACATATTGTTTCATGACATTGGGTAACACCCCCTTGATGTATCAACAGGCTTCCTTCTGTGCCTTAGTTCCCTGTTACCAGCTTTCCTGTCCCCTGCTGCTTTCTAGCCCTTGCCCCTGGGCTAGGGTGCACCTGCAGTCTTGTTTTGCTTTATGGCCCCTCTGATGTTTAGATGAAGGGTGAACTTGAGGAGTTACTTCATACTGAGCTAAAAGGGTGTCCAAGGGCCATACTTTTGGGGTTTCTCCAGTCTCTGTTGAGCCACTAGGTCGAGTCTTTTTTTTCTTTTGTGAGTTGGAATTTTGTTCTGCATTTTCCTCCAGCTCTGTCTGGGACCTTCTATCGTGATTCCAGTCACAACAGTCGCTAGTGTTAGTCAGGCATCATCTAACTGTTCTAGACTTGTTCCAGGAGAGACCATGGTAGTTGTGGTCCATTCGTCCTTTGGTCTAATCTTTCCCTTCTGTCTTTCATTTCTTTGTTCTTCCTTGTTCCCAGTAGGGTGAGACCAGTGGAATATCTTAGATGACTGCCCACAGGCTTTTAAGACCCCAGACGCTACTCACCAGAAGTAGAATGTAGAACGTTTTCTTTATAAGCTGTGTTACGCCAGTTGAGCTAAGTGTTCTCTGAGACCATGGCCCCCACATCCCCCATGCTTCTCCTACACATTTTTGGTTGTGTCTCTTCTTTCTCTTTCTTTGTTCCCCTTCCATTGCACAGGTTTTAAGCACTGGTGTTCTTCACCATTCTGACCTTGGCTTTATTGTTTTATGTATGCAAAACTCCTGACTGACGTCATTCCCTCCTGTGGCTTGAGAGCCCGTGGCAGGACTATTTTCCCCATGGCTCCTATGCAGCCCGTTCAGATCCTAGAATAATGTAGAGACGGTGGATACCGTTACAGGTCACAGACTCCTGAGAACCACTGAGGACCACTGAGAGTGGTCCATTGACTTTCGGGGAACAGATTCAAGAGAAACCCTTTCACAAAAGGTCTCAATGTTAAGTTTTCTGTAGACTCCCTCCAATTTGGTGCCCTTCTTCCTTGTCACTGTAACAACCTGTATCCCATAATGATGAGAACAGAAAGATAGGGAAGACCTTCTATTGTGTGACCTTTTTGTCGTCTTCTAGTTCCTGGTCTACAATTCTGATAAAGCAGTTTAAGACGTGGTGGCATGGTGGTTAAGAGCTCCTCTGCTAACTGAAAGAGCTCTGATTTGAATCCCCCAGCAGCTCCAGAGGACAAAGATGTGGGAGTCTGCTTCCTTAAAGATGCACAGTCTTGGAAACACCATAGGGCAGTTCTGCTCTGTCTTACAGGGCTAGTGTAAGTTGGAAGTGACATGATGAGGATGTGTTGGGAAGCAGTCTGTTGCAGTTGCATCAGAGTGAGACAGCCTGCAAAAATCCTGCCTTTATTACCACATCCCATAACCTCTTCCCCCTGGAGAACTCCTTCCAGCAGGCCAGCTTGCCTCTCTCTGTTAATGGATTCCTGACTTCCACTTTCCAGATTTGCCCTCTTGTTTTGTTAAAGTCCCTCCACCTGTAGCTTCCTAAGAAATGGGGAATGTGATGGCAATTTTTACGTGTCTGAAAATACGAGGTCTGTCAATTAAGGTCACTAACTCATCCTAGAAGTTTTACGTACCTCATTGTTGAATATCACTGGTCACCTTCAGAGTACTTCCCTTAGAAAGCTATGCACTGATGTCAGCGCCTAGTCCACCCTTCAAAGCAATCTTAGAACTCTTCCTGAAATGGCCATCAGAGCTTTCATCATAATACCCATGATGTCTTGAATGCAATCAAAATGTCTTCCTTTCAATATTTCCTTTATTTGGGGGTAAAGAAAAAAGTCATTGGGGGCCACATCAGGTTCCAGTACAGTTACTTGTTCACGGCTAAAAACTCTCACAGACAACTATGTAGTTAAGTTCACGAACTTGGCACTGTACCACCATGCCCAGTGGACATTCCAGAAAGAGTTCCAAAAATTGCTTTGAAGGGCAGACTAGGCACAAGTGTCGGTGCGTAGCTTCCCAAGGGGAGTACTTTGAAGGTGACCATTGTAATATTCAGCAGTGAGGTGTGTAGTTCTTAGAACAATAAAGTTCGTGGACTTAATTGTTGGACCTTGTATTTTCCTTTTGCTGTAAGGGGGGATTCATCTTTTTTTAAATGTATAGAATTCTAGGCTGAAAATTTGTCCATGAAATTTCTGAAGGAGTTACTCACTACAGTAACATTTCTTTTGAAATTTTGTTGGACAAATTAATCAGAAAAACAACAGAACTGTCCAGAAAACACTCATGTACAAATGCTGAAGAATTCCGTTATTTTTCTGATTAATGTTTCTTTGTAAATGTGACTTATCTCTCCTGGAAGCTCTTAGCATCTTCTCTATTCTTAGAATACTGCATTTCATAATGTTGTGCCTTGGTGTGTGTGTGTGTGTGTGTGTGTGTGTGTGTGTGTGTGTGTGTGCGTGTGTGTGTGTGTGTGTGTGTGTGTATAAAACCCATCCCACTGGCATTGAGTTGATTCTGACTCTTAGCGACCCCATAGAGCAGAGGCGAATTGCTCCTTAGAGTTTCCAAGCAGTGCCTGGTATGTAAACATGAGTTAATTGTTCTGGGAACTGAATAGGTATTTTGGAGAAATTTTTTCATGAATTTTTAATTCTTTTCTTTACTTTTCTACTTATTCTCACTCTTTCCCTAGAGCTTCTTTTAATCAGTGTTGAGTATCTGTATAGAGTCATTTTTTTTTTTTTTTTAATGCTTTCCTATTTATCATCTGTTTTATTTTGGGTCAGCTTTTTTTTGGATAATTTCCTTGGCTTTATCTTTTATTGACCTTTTGACTTTTGAATTTTGATTATTCTCCCCCCTCCTTTTTTTTTTTTGTTAACTTCCCAAGCATTCTTCTTCTATTCTAATTGTTCACATTTTAAGTATCTTATTGTTTCATGAGTACAGTGTCTTTGTTTATCTTCTAAGGAATTTAGTAATGTTTTTCAAAAAGCTTTCGCTGCTTCCCGCAGTTCCCTGATTTTCTGTCAATCTTGCTGGCTCTCTCTTAGGCTGAAAGCTTTGTCAGAGTGCCTGGTGATCCTTGACTGTTCTTCATATTTAGGGATTGAGCACTAGAAAGCCAGTAAGATCTGCCTGTGGGCATGGGCGGGGCCTGTCCCCTAGCAGGCTTCCCTGGGGCGTCATCACACACTGTGAACTTGACTTTTCATTGGGAGATTCCCACATGTCAGAACCTGGAACAGAAGTCTTTTGTTGAGATATTCAGTTTCTCCTGAGAAGCATTCTGTCATCTCCTCCGTGGTGGTGACATGAGGAAAGGCTGGGAAGCTGTAGGTTAGGCAGGATTATTGCTGGTTTGTAATGTTTGGGGAGCAAGAAGAAGGGGTTTTCGCTCTGTGCTTCAACCTACCCTTCCCCTGAACATTTCAGGTTCAATTTCTAGTGGAATAAATCACTAGACTCCTATAGGAGAGGGCAACACTGTGGTCTGGGTGCCTTGTTTCTAGCCCTGAGCCTCCCCAAGCCTTTCCAGGTGTCCTGTTTCTTCTAAGACTGAGCCTTCCCAGCTCAACTGACATCCCATAAATAATCCTGCTGCCATCGGGGTGGCTTAAATGATTAAGGCCTAAATTGCTAACAAGATAGGTGGTTCAGACCCACCCAGAGGTGTCTCAGAAGACAGACTTGGCGATCTCACTCTGAAAGGTTGCAGCCATGAAAACCTCACGGAGCAATTCTACTCTGTGACATGTATGGTTGCTCTGAGTCAGAATCCACTTGATGACAACTCTTTTTTTTTTTTAATTGTGCTTTAGATGAAAGTATAAAGAGTAAATTAATTTCCTGTTCTGTAATTTATATACAAAGTGTTCCATGACAGAAGTTGCAGTTCACACAATGTATCAGTGCTCTCCCCATTTCCATCCTGAGTTCCTTGTTTCCATTTATCTGTTTTGATGCCCTTGCCTGCCTTCTCATTTTTGCTTTTAGGCAAGTGTTGCCGTTTTAGTCTGATATAGTTGATTATTGTAAGCAGCACTTTCCTCAGGGGTGTTATTGTTTATTGTATAGTCTTGCCTGTTATTTGGCCTAAAGGTGATCTCTGAGAGTGGCTTCACATCCGAGTTAGAAGGCAGACTAAACATTTACTCCAGCTTTTGTCAGACCAGTAAGTGTGGTCTTTTTTTTTTTTAATGGCATTTGTTCTGCATTTTTGTCCATTTTTGTCTAGTACTCTCTGTTGTGATCTCAGTTGGTTGTGGCAGCTGGGCACCATCTAGTTCTTCCGGCCTCAGGCTAATGGAGGCTGTGGTGCCTATGAGACCTTACTTTTTTGGCTTAATTGCTTCATTACCTCTTTGGTTTTCTCCACTCTCCCTTGCTTTGGATAGGAAAAGTCCAATAGTTATATTTTACATGGCCACCCACAAGCTTTTAAGACTCCAGATACTACTCAACTGAAATAGAATGTAGAACAATAACTTCATGAGCTATGTTATGCCAGTTGACCTAGATGTCCCTGGAGGCTATGGTCCCCAGCACTTCAGGCCCAGTAACTCATTCTATCCAAGTATTTGGTTATGTCTAAGAAGATTCTCTGACTGTTTTCCCTGTATACTGTATTGTATATCTGACTATACAGGTAGTACATACGAATACCGTATGTAGAAATATCCACAACTTAGTCTGTATATGCGAGTGTACTTCCATGCATCCTCCTACACCTATTTAGCAAACATGTCTGCCCATGAATCCACTCCTAAGTTTTTGTTTGTTATTATGCAGGATTATGCAATATGCTGTAGTATTTAGTGTAGTTGCCTTTTATTCCTGCATATTTTTCAGTGTCTTTCTTTGCCTTGGTCATGTAATGCTAACTTCCCCCAATGTTGTATACTGCCTTTTTCTTCACCAAACTTAACATGTCTACTCTCTTGGTTTTCTCTTCCTTCCCCTCTCATCCTTGCTAACCACCAAAAAATGTTACTTTCTGTGTGTATAAATCTTTTCTTTTTTTTAAACAAACCTTTTATAACAGTAGTTTCACACAGTATTTTTCCTTTTGTGTTTAGTGTATTTCACTTGGTATAATGTCCTCAGATTCGCCCATGATACGAGACGTTTTATACGTTCATTATTATTCTTTCTTGTTGCATAATATTCCATTATGTGTATTTACCAGTTGTTTTTTTAAAATTCATTCATCAATTGCTGGGCATTTAGGTTGGTTGTTTCCATCTTTTTGCTATTGGGAATAATGCTGCAGTGAACATGGGTTGGCACATGTCTGTTCTTGTTACAGCTCTTATTTCTCTAGGATGTTATACCTAGGAGTGGGATTGCTGGGTAGTATGGTTATTTCTATTTCTAGCTTTTTAAGGAAGCATCTGTTTTCCACAGTATTTGTACCATTTTACATTCCTAACAGCAGCATGTAAGAGTTTTTCACCTCCCCACAACATTTGTTGTTTTCTGATACTGGAATCAGTGACATTCTTGGAGGGATGAAATTGCATCTCCTTTTAGTCTTGATCTGCATCTCTCTCACGGAGGCACTGGTGGTTCGGTGGTCATGTCATGTGGCTACTAACCACAGAGTCAGACTTGGAATCCACCAGCAGCACCTTGGAAACCCTGTCGGGCAGCTCTACTCTCTCTTATAGGATCACTGTGAGTTGGCATTGACTGCAGTAACTTTGGATTTTTTTTTGGTTAGTGGCTAATGATCACCAACATGTCTTCATCTGTTTGTTAGCCTATTGAATGTCTTCTCTGATGAAATGCCTGTTCGTGACCTTCGCCCATTTGTCATCGGATCATTGCCTGTTTGTTGTAGAGGTGGGCAACTCAATAAAAAGGATTTTTGGCCATTCTGGTGGCTGTCCCTTCCTCCACTCTGAGTCTGCTTTCCTCCCTTCAAAATGTTGAAATACCATATTTGCTGCTGTCTTCTCATTTCTCCTTTCTTTTTGTACCTAGATATGTTTTCATTTCTTTTGTATTTTAGTGGCTTAAGGGAAAGGAGGAAGGTAAAATCCAGTGCTCAGCTTTCCCTGTTTAATCAAAAGTCACCAGGAAGTCTTTTAAAAAAGTTTATGAGGTGTTAACTCCCTTTTGCAAAGCAAATGACGACTGCGTGTATTTGGCCAACACCTATTACTGCTTTTCCACGTGGCTCCAAATGAAGTCCGACGTCTGATGCGCACTGCGGTGAGCCTGTCTGTACCGACTGAGTGGCAGCCAGGGTTTGCATTTAGCACACATTGCCTTTAGTTCTGCCTCGTTGGCGCGTCACTGTGCTGTTTGATGGGAAATAGTCCATCCATACACTTGAGAAAGAATGTCATGCATTTCTGCAGTGGCAGTATTATCCAGGGCAAAAAACCAAATTATAGCAGGCACTTTTTTCTGGGGACCATGTGTCTAACAGAGCAGCCATTAAAAACCCCAGCTATAGGAGGCTACAGTTACCACTTTACAGGAATTTATTTGTTTAGTTAGGATAATCACACAACAAGACAGAATCTCAGTTCTACAAGAACTTCAGCATTGATTATCTTTGCCGACTTCAGTTGTGAATAACTTTGTTGAACTTCTTCTTTGGGTTAGAAAATAGAGGGATGATAAAGGCACATATGAGATTCTTTGAAGTCACTGGAGAAATGATGGGTCTTTCAAGAGTCACAAAACTAGCCCAGCTTTTCAGGGGCTGATGGTGGTCCCTCCTGACTGCTGTGTTGTCCCCTCTGGAGCCTGCTCAGGGTAGATCCAGGCTCAAATGGGGCTTATCTCCCTGTAGACCAGGGAGGGCTGGCAGCACAGTCAAGGGAAGCCTGTGTCACTCTCATGTCAGAATCGAACATGTTCACTATAAGAGCTCCCAGCCCTGAGGCCCTCTGGAAATGTTCTTGACTCTGTTTGTACATGAGAATCACATGGAGAGCTTTGACAGTCCCAGTTCCCAGGTTACACCCTCAGACCAGTGACATCACACCCTCTGAAGGTGGGACCCCAGCATTAGTTGTTTTTTAAAGCTCCCTGGAGGAGGAAAGACAAGGGTTGGAACCACTGCTGGGTCATGTATTTGATTATATTATTGCTGTAGAAGCCAAGAAACTTATTTAAGAACTGTATTACTTTCAGCTAATTTGGGTTTGGAGTAATGTGAAAGTACCTCATGTTATAATTGGTTGAATTCAGTGGTTTATTTTGCAGCGATTTCCATGGTGTAATGGGGTGGGTTTTTCTCTCAAGGAAGAGTTCCCAAATGGAACAGCCTATTTGGCGCTCAGCTGTTACCTGAAAGGTTGGTGGTTTGAATCCACCCAGAGGTGCCTCCAAAGAAAATCCCTGGTGATCTGCTTTCAGAATGTCACGGCTGTGAAAACTGTCTGAAGCACGGTTCTACCTTGCACACATGATGTCACCAGAAGCTGGAATCAACGTGATGGCAACTGGCTTGGTTTACTTTCTTTTTTTTCCTGCCCTCTCTGAATTTAGAATTCAACATTCAGGGAGTCTTTTTCCAGTGGATTTTGCGCCTATGGACAGTATGATGGCCCTCGGGTCTGTGGGTTGGGATCTGAACTGGCCTGATGAGACTTCATCAAGCTCTCTGTCTCCTGTGGTGTGTGCAGGTCCTGTGGCTGTCATCAGTGGTGAGGAGGACTCTGCCAGCCCACTGCACCACATTAATCATGGCATCACTACACCCTCGTCGCTGGATGCTGGGCCGGACACAGTGGTCATTGGCATGACTCGGATCCCAGTCATTGAGAACCCCCAGTACTTCCGTCAGGGACACAACTGCCACAAACCAGACACATGTGAGTACTAGAATGGAATGTTGTCCCTTCTGGGAAGGGGAGGCAATAGACCAGTAGTTGGGGTTATGGAACCTTCTGGGGTGGCCTACCACCTGTCAGTCTCCCATTCTGTACTGTACCCCCCTGTTTCTCTCGAAACTAGAAGACTAGCCTAGGTGAGGAGTCTCCACTGGGGCCAGGTCAGCTGGAAAGGGGGGTCTACAGGCCTGAATCAGGTTCCCACTATTCTTCACCTGGGATCAGTAGGATCCTCAGTAGAGAGGGCTCCAGGAAGGGAGCAGTCCATAGGCAGGAGGCCTAGCTTCATATGCAGAGGTCCTACCAATAGGAGTGGGGAAAACCAACAAGGCTGGTGTTCCCTGTGGACCCAGCTTGCTAATCAGAACCTCCACCCAAGCCTCCATGCTAGAGGAAGGGAATGAAGGGTGGTGAGTACCAATTAAATGGAAACATCTCTCTAGCTGCCCCTCCAGTGCCCCGAAGTGTGCACTCTCTGAGTCAGGTCCCAGCCCAAGCGCTAGGTACCCTCACCCCCCACTTCAGACTTCTCCCTTGAGATCAGAGCTCAGGGCACCTAGTTCCTCCTCATCTCTCATCTCTCATCTCTCACCTCCTGTGGGTTCTAAGACCTTCTTTGACTTTCTGCAGGAGTTGCTCTCCATCCTCTCTCAGCCCCCGGACCCTGAATGCCCTGGCTCTTCACTTAGCAGATGTTCCACTTACTGTGTCGAGCTTCAGTGTAGGCCAGCTGCACCAGTGTGTACCCCTTCTCCACCTAACGCTGCTGCTCCCCAGAAATCATCAGCTTTTGGAGAGGCCATGGTGGCCCCTGGAGAACAGAGACACTAACTGACTCCCTTAGAGCTGGAAGGACAGCACCCGTTGGCTAGTCTAAGATCTCCTTAACAGCAAGGAACAAACACTGAGGTTCTGGAGGCTTCGGGGGTTCCCAGCCCTGACCCAGGCATTCCAACGGGAGGCTCTCATCTCTCAGTTGAACCCTTGGCAGGGCTAGGAGACTGTGTTCTGGCCTTACTCGTCTCCTGTGTGGAGTTCTCTGTGCGGAGCTCCCTGTGCTTGGGCCTGTAGCCCACAGCACTGCTCTGCTCTGCCCTGGTTCATCTCACAGTAGAGTGGGCATTTGACTGCCTGCATCAGTCTTTGCTCTAGTTCTTCTGACTCTGGCTTTCAGTGAGGGGCTTACCATGGTGGGATGGACTGGACTTGGGTCAGCTGTTGCCTCATAAACTTGGGTGTGGATACTCCAGCTACCTTGGGTATGTGTACTCTGGAATCTGTCTCAGAATCAGTCAGTCAGAGGAAGGATACCTGCTCAGTCAGTCATAGGAAGGATACCTGGTCCTAGAGCAGGGCTGGGCAAAGTGGTAAAATACCTGTGTGTTCAGATAAACAGTGGGAAACACAGTGTAGAGAATGGCTCTGTACTGGCAACGATTTATGCCTAAGATCAAGTCCCTCCCTGGACTAAGCCAGGTATATAGTTAGGGGAAAGCCTTTTCTATGGTGATAGTGTGGTTGTCGTAGAAATCTAGTGATGCTCAGACAGAAATACCACAAGTAGATGGCTTCAACAAAGAGAAATTTATTCTGTCACAGCCTAGTAGGATACAAGTCCAAATTCAGTGCATCAGCTCCAGGGGAAGGCTATCTTTGTTAGCTCTGGAGGAAGGTCCCTGTCAGCAATCTTCCCCTGGACTGGGAGCTTCTGAGACATAGGGTCCCTGGGTCCTTTCCAAAGGACCCTGTGCTCTAGCATTGTTCTTGGGAGTATGAGGTCCCCAACTCTGTTTGCTTCCCTTTCCTTTGTATCCCAAGAGGTTGCCTCAAGGCAAAATACAATCTTACACATTGAGTCTTGCCCAACTATCACAACTGCCATCCATCCTCTCTCATTAATGTCATAGAGTCAGGATTTACAACATATAGGAATGTCACACAATACCAGCAGTCATGGCCTAACCAAATGTGGCTGTACACATTTTTGGGGGGACACAATTCAATCTAAGATACATGGTTCTAAACTTTGGTCTTGGGTTGACATTGCTGAGTTTTCTAAGGAGCTGTTGATGTTTGAACAGAGGTGTAGGCATCGCTGTGTTGAATATATTTCTTTCATAAAAGTCTTGGTCTTCTGGTAGAGAATTGAACTCAGAGTCATATCTGTGCTGGTTTGGGCTTCTGATACCATACTCTTGGCACAGTGGTCTAACAAAATGGATCCAGTATGTAATGTGTTGCATTCTAGTCAATTCCAATTCATAGAGGCCCCACAGGACAGAGTAGATCTGCACCATAGAGTTTCCAAGACTGTAATGTTTATAAAAGCAGATTGTCACATCCATCTCCTATGGAGTGACTGGTGGGTTCAAACCACTGACCTCCCAGCAGCTGAGTACTTACCCATTCTGCAATATATAAAAAGGAGACTTCTTTGGGCCGTGAGAATAAATGTCCCTGCAGAGGTGTAGAGAGACCCATGGGATCTTAGTGAGTGTTTTGCTGTTGTCCCAAGCAGGGCCATGTACCAGGGAGCTGTGGCACTCAGCTATTAGGAAGGATAGCCTTCCTTCTACAAGTCTCTGTGTTTCTTACAGAAAATGGTCCTGCTAAAACTCCAGGCAGTAATTCTATGGGAAAAAAGGAGGGGTTGGTGAGGATGGTGGGGAAGATTTATTGATAAAAGAAATGACTTAAGGAGTGGGGGGTAAAAATGCCTTATCAGAGCAATCATGAGATGCCTCTAGCTTGTCAACACCCTCTGCTATTCAGAAAAGGTTCCTTTTCAGGGACACAGTGCATTTGCTCCTGTCACTAAGCAGCGGATGGCTCCTGATTGTTTTGAGAAAACATACGGCGGTGACAGTACAAACAAGGTGCAGGAAGACCCTTGTCTCCAGATTTGGCTAATCCTCCTCTGCTAATCTGTGACTGACTCAGGCTGAGGACAAACGGGAATACTGCCCACTCCCAGGTGGAGGTTTACCAACCAGGACAGCAGCAAGGGCTCTCATAGGAAAGGCTTGATCAGTCAAGAAAGGCATGATCCCAGATGAGGAGGCAGTGTCGTAAACAACTCAAACCACACGTGTCTTGGCAGCTAAATATGGGAGAACAGTGATGGTCCTGCCAATAAAGCCAAGGTCACTGCTTTGGGAGGATGGCAAGAAATGAGGGGATTCAAAGAGGAGAAATGCTTATATTGTGGCCCCCCCAGGCACCCTCCCTGCCTGACTCCCTTCCTCATCTCATTTTAGAATGTGTGGTGGGGAAGATCATGACAGGCATGCAGCCTTCCCTAACTCCAGACATCATTTCCCCATCTCCTTCCTGAAGCCCCGCAGTGATGGATTTAGCACAAAAGCTCCTTTCTTTCTTTACACATGTGTTTATCATAAACGGTGGGACCTTTCTGACCGGAATGATTACAGTGTTGCTCCTCTCCTTGCCTCTCACTGTCTGTCTGTCTTCAGTCTGGCCCATGGCAGTTTTCATCATGTATGAGGGCTGCAAGAATATTTTGAGATCACCCAGTGTAATCCTCTATCAGATGCTGGCCGTCCCTCCCTGGCGTTCCCGACAAGTGCTTTGCATTTGGCATTATCTGCGTTCAGAATGTAGTCAGCCTTTTCAGGCGTGCTGGAAGAGATGAATAAAGATGCTTCTACTTGGCAAAGGATAAGGAACTACAAGGTGTTTCTCAGTATTTCTTTAGAGCCCCCTGGTTCTCAACAGCATCACCAAATGGATGCAGGCATCCCTGTCACAAAGCTGAGGGTCCTAGACTTTGGCTTAGGTCCTACAGAGTGAGACCTCAACAGCCCAGTCCAGATGTGTCACTGGCAAGAAGTTAAAATATATTTGTAGCAGCATGGGGACCTCTCTTACCATTGTCACCTGTTTGGCAGCACAGAGTTTCACTGAAGTTGTTCCCGTGTCTGTTCTGGACTGCTTGCTGCTGTCTTAGGAATCCATCTTTCTTCTTTCGTCCAGGGCCCGTTTGAAGGTTCTTTTGGTCTCTTCAATGCTCAGGGATTCTGGTCATCTCCTTTTCCAAAACCTTTTCTAGAAGCTGACCTTCCTTTTAGTTGAGAAGGTGGAGGCCATCTAGGGGAAGCAACCTTTCCCTTCCTGCCTCCCCAGGTCAGGGTCTCGACCTTTGTTCATAGGTTATCTGTGTCTCTGACGAATTAGTATTCCCACCTTGACAGATCAACCTCTCTCTTCTCTCTCTGTCCATGGGCCTACGAATAGGACAGTGTCCGTTCTCCTGCTTAGGTGGTCTTTCCCGTCAACCCCACTTGGAGATAGTATTTTTCCCTCCTCTTGCTCATCACGGAACCTCTTGATGGTCCCTGTCCTGCAGTTCCATTTCCATGTCCGTTGCCCCGGGAGCCCCAAGTCTCCACCCTTGATCACTTTGCAGAACTTGACCATGCTCCCTTTTATCTCCTTGTCTTTGTTACCTCAGAGTCACTTGTTCTGTGCTTGTTTTTCACCCTTTCGTCTATTCAGTGAGTATTTCCTGGGGTCTTGTGTCAGGCCTCCTTTTTGGCTTTTAGAAATATCAGTGGACAAAAAGACACTGTTCTTCCCTTCCAGCATGTGCTGCTGACCAGAGCTGACCCCCGGATGCGGGACGGTGCTCTTTGTGCCCTGGGACAGCTCGTGGGGGCTTGCGCTTCCAACTCCCTGTGCTTTGCCTCTCCACCATTTTTCTCTAGTCTCTTTTTTCCTGGTCTCCAGTCACACACCTCCAGCTGGTGTCTTAGTACAGTTTTTATTTTAAATTTCCATCTCTTCTTTCCTCATACCTCCTATTCCCTTTTCTTCCCATCTGCATCCTGGTTTCTTTGCAACCTCTTGTGAGTTCTTCCTAGGTCTGGTCTACACAGGGATCCTGCCCTCTTTGAACTCATGGTTTGTAGTAGTAGATGGCACACCTAGGGCTGGAGTAACTTTGAGTTAAATCATAGGTCATCTTGTCACTTACCAAATATATGTGCCTAGTTTTCCAAATTCGACTTGGTGTATATTCTAAGTAGTAGCTTTGATGTGTTGCAATTCTGTATCTTCTGTGGAAAACACACCATGGTGCTGGGGTCAGGAAGAGACTAGCTAACTCCACGTTGGACTGTGTGTGAAGGAAGGTGTCCTCCCTCCATAGCCAGCCCAGGCTTTTGAGGGATAGTACAGAGAGGGGTAGAATTGATGATCTGCCTGGACAGTGTCCTGTGGACCAGGTATTGTGCTTTATTTAGTCAGATCTCTGAGAGACGGGTTACTGCTGCCGTTTTGTAGCTAAAGAAATGGAGGTTCAGTGAGTTTAAGTATCTTGTTCCAGATCATACAGCTATTGAAAGGGGCTGAGATTAAAACCCAGATCTGCTGAGCCTAGCATCCATCGTACCCCTATCAAATCACATTGCCTAGACAAGCACTTATTCTATACTCTTGAACTCAGGGAAGCAGACTTCTGAAGAATGAGAATAGTTCTGGTATTTTGTGGTGGCTAGCATTTCTCTCAATTTTGAGGTTAAGGACAGCACTATGTGTGAGCTGTTTGGGATTGGGATCCCCAGGATAAGCTTAGCTGAAGGTTCTTGTAGTCATGAGGCCGGGACCACCTTGGTCTGGTTGCTGGCAGTATTTCCTTCTCAGTACCCTCCATGCCATCAACTTCCTAAGGGACCAGATCAAGTGCTGCCAGCTTCTCTTCATGTCACGTTGACTGGCCTCCCCAGATCCGCTCTTACCCCAAGGTCTCCTGGCACTTGTAGTCGTGCGTATTTCCATTTGTGTGCAAATGTGCTTGCATGTGCACCTTTGTACACATGTGTTCTTGATAAACCTTTCTTTCTTCTAGTTTAAACTCTCTGAGCGCCTGATGATTGCATCATTCATACAGACTGACAGTGAGACTTCTTCCTTTCTAATTTGTCATTTTCAGACACCAGTGGCCATGTTTACTACAAAATTAGCCCCTGTAATCCTTGACTAGTCTGTTCAAGCTTTCATAGCATCTCAGAAGAAAGTTGCAAGAGTGATTCTTCCTTGAAAGCCCCCCATTTGTCCTCATGTTTTCAGACATTCAAGTCCCTGTTCTTGGGTTCTCTGAAGTCTCACTAGTGCCTTCTTTTGTCCCCTGTGTCACTTGCAAGCTGGCTCTGGCCTGTTAGTTCTCCCACACTGATTCTGCTTTTCCACACAAGTCTCTACAGTTTGAAACTAGGGATGTGATCCTTTCAACAGTCACCTCTCGTGCTTCCTCCCTGGATCTGTCATCCATCTGACCCCAGCTGACCTGACAGCTGTATCTTGGTGTCTTAGTCATCTAGTGCTGCTACGACATAAATACCACAAGTGGCAGGCTTTAACAAACAGAAACTTGGTTTCTAACAGTTTCCCATTTCTACTGAGTCGATTCCAACTCATAGCAACCTTGTAAGGTAGAGTAGAACTGCCTCATGTGGTTTCCGAAGGATGCCTAGTGGACTTGAAATGTCATCTTTTTGGTTAACAGCTGTAGCCTTAACAACTATACCACCAGGGTTTCCAATAGTTTAGGAGGCTGGAAGTTCAAATCTAGGGTGCCAGCTCTAAGGAAAAGCCCCTTTCTGCTCTGAGGTAAGGTCTTTGCCTCTTCAGTTTGTTTCCTAGTTCCTTGGAGAGCTCCGTGTGGCTTGGCTTCTATCTTCCCCTATCTCTGCTTGTTTAATGTGATTGTTTTGTAAGAGACTGACTCAAAGCATAAACTACAGTAATTCTGCCTCTTTAACATAGCAAAGACAACTTATTCCTAAATGGGATTATAACTACAGTCATAAAAACTGTATGTACACCTTACTGCTGTTGAGTCCAGTCACAGTGACCCTAGAGGTCAGTAGAACTGCCCAATAGAGTTTCCAAGGAATGCGTGGCAGATTTGAACTGACAACTTTTTGATTAACAGTCACAGCACTTAACCCACTACACCATCAGGATTTCCAACCATAGGCATAAAAAACAAAAAAAAAACAAACCCACTGCCATCAAAGCAGGTCCAATTCATAGCAGCCCTATAAGTCAGAGTAGAACTGCCCCATAGAGTTTCCAAGGAGCACCCAGCAGATTTGAACCACTGATCTTTGGGTTAGCAAACATCACACCTAACCCACTGCTCCACCAGGGTTTCCAACTATAGGCATAGAAGTTAGGATTTACAGGGCCTATTTGGGGGGGGATGCAGTTCAATGCATAATACCTGGGGTCCTCTTCAGAGCTCCTTGCTGTCCTGGTGCTGTTGAAAAGCCATTTGTGTCCCATTCAGCATTCCCTCTGACTCCCTTTGCTCCTCCTTTCTTCCAGTCAGCCAGCAATTATCCATTAAGGCCCGCTGACTGTTAGGGACTCTAACAGGGGCTGAGGACAGAGTGGGCACCTACCCCTTCTTATACCTCCTAGGCCACATTACACCTGTTGGGAGGTCCTGGCCTTACACTTTCCCCAGGGAAACTGCTTGATAAGCCCCCCACCCCCAGTATATCATCCTACAAGGCAGACAGCTCCACGGAAGTAACCAAGCCTGGAATTGCTCAGTCTGTGGACTGGGTCTCCTTAGCCAGGACCAGTGGTTTTCTTTACCAGAGGTGAATGAGCAGCTCGTCCTCTCCTCTCTTCTGGGCCCTTTAGCCATGGAACTGGCCTTTTCTGGAACCAGAACTGCCAAGGCCTGTTTTCCAGCTGCAGTCGGAAGCACAGAGCTGCATTTGTAATGCAGTATTAATATTGCATCGGCATGATATAGATTTCTGTCACCGTCTATACTAACAAACATCGCTTAGCTCGGGGTAATGATGGGTGTTTATTTCCAGCCACTTAGTTCAGCATAATGGACTTCCAGATGAAATATGGAAAATGGGCTCCTTTGTCTGGGAGATTGGGACCCTTCCTGGAGCAGGCAGCAGCAACTGCTGCAGGATGAACCTTTCTAGGGCTTTCTGTAGCAGAATCCTCACTTGTATGATTGAGGGCATGAGATCAGGTGTCAAGGCTGGGCTGGGAGTTCCTGCTCCAGGAGTGCAGCTGAGAAGAGGAAGCTGGCATACCAGGGCCTCTGTTTGCTGGCGTGCCTAGATCTGACATAGAGAGAAATAGGACCAGTGTAAACGTAGAGGATTCTGAGGCATCTCCTCCTTATTCAGCTGGCTGAATCTTGGCATTGCCCCTTAGGGAGACCACAGATTGAATCTTGGGTGAAGGTAATAACGACACAGCCTTAACCAGGCGACCATTGGCCCATCTCCAGGCTCAGCTTGCAATGCAGTCTTTTCTATAATGTTTTAAATGAACATTGGTTAGGATTGTCCTCCTTCAGTCTTATTTTTGGATTGAATTAGAATAAGTAGCAGACCCCTAAGAACCCTATGATGCTAGGTTTGGTAAGCCTAATGGCTCTGAAAGATTTCTCTGAACACATGGTCAGCTTCCAGTTTTCGTTTTTCTTTCTAGAAAGAGCCAAGTGATGTTAGAGTAAGATAACATATTCACAGGCTTGTCCTGAGGGTCTCTGCCCCTAGAGATGAATCCCAGCTGGGAGCTGACTCCCGTGTCCCCTAGACCTTGGCACAATCCAAGCGTAATGGTTTACCATTTTTTCCCTTATCCCTAGAAGAAAACAATCAAATGATGTCATTTCTGCTGTTGCTGTTAGGTGCCACTGAGTTGGTTCTAACTCATAGCGACCCTGTGAACAACAACGAAACACTGACCGGTCTTGCACCGTGTCCACAGTTGTTTTTATACTTAAGCTCATTGTTGTGACCACTGTGTCAATCCATCTTGTTGAGGGTCTTCCTCTTTTTTGCTGGTTCTCCAATCTACCAAGTGTAACGTCCTTCTCCAGGGACTGATCCTTCCTATTAACATGTCCAAGGTATGTAAGATGCAGTCTTGCCATCTTTACTTCCAAGAAGCACTCTGGTTGTACTTCTTTCAGGACAGAGCTCTTTGTTCTTTTGGTGGTCCATGGTATATTCAACATTCTTCTCCAACACCACAGTTCAAAGGCATCAGTTCTTCTGTTGCCTTCCTTGTTCATCGTTCAGTTTTCGCATGCACACAAAGTGACTGAAAATGCTATGGCTTGTGGTGACATCTTAACTTGTCAATATTGGAAAGAGGTCCTTGGCAGCAGATCTTCTGAATGGAATGTATCTGTTGACTTCTTGACTTCTGCTTTCAGGGGTATTGATTATGGACCCAAGTAAAATGAAATCCTTGATAACCTCAGTCCTTTCTCCATGTATGGCAATTCTGAGTACTGGTCCAGTTGTGAAGATTTATGTTTTCTTGATGTTGAGGTGCAATCCATATTAAAGGCTGTGGTCCTTGATCTTTATCAGTATTTGAAATGTTCTTCACTTCCATCAAGTAAGGTAGTGTCCATCATCTGCATAAACGCAGATTGTTAATGAGTCGTCCTCCAGTCGTGATACTTTGTTGTTCTTCATATAATCCAGCTTCTCGGATTATTTGCTTGGTATAGAGATCGAAAAGGTATGGTAAGAGAATACAACCCTGATGCATACCTTTCCTAACTTTAAATCATGCAGTTTCCCCATGTTCTGTTCACATGACTGCCTCTCATCCATATACAAATTCCTTAAGAGCACAATTAGGTGTTCTGGAATTCCCATTCTCTGCAATTCTCATTTCTCCTAGATTATCTGAAAACGCTAGACCTTCTTGAGTATGTGTGACCATCTGGTCCCAAGCACAGACTCCCATCCCTCCCCCTTGGCCAAGACAGCTTGCCTTGTAGTTGATTATTAAGATGTCATCTGATCTAGATTTTCCTGCTATGGTCCCATACTCAAAGTCAGGAGCTGCATGCAGTCATGCTAATTAAGTAATTAGGTGTAATTATGCCCACCGTATATACTTGATAAGTAACTAAAAAACTACATGGGAGAAAAGCATGTACTTTAGGATGGAGCCATGACAAGACCCCTAGCCAGCCTGGAGTAGTATCATTTCACAGGGGAATACCAGCCCAGGGCAAGCTGAACCCTGAACTGAAAGTGAGTAATATACGTAGAGTAGGGTCCTTCATTTCTTACCCAGAATCCTGGAAGCAGAAGGACTGCTCATTTTCCTGGCATGTGTTGACCTCAGTCTTGTGTTCAAGCTATCAGGAGGCTTAATCCTCTCCAGAGAGCCGGTCTTGGTTGAAATTTCCTGGAGACTTGTTTAATCTTTTCTTCTTCCACTAGATTCCCAATGGGATCTTTCAGGGTGGCAAAAGAAAAGCCCTGATGATCTGCTTTCATTAAGATTACCAAAACCCAAACCAAACCTGTTGCCACCGAGTTGATTTAAACTTACAGTAACTCTACAGGGACAGAGTGGATCTCCTCTCTAGGGTTTCTAAGCCTGTCATCTTTATGGAGGCAGATTGCCGCATCTTACTCCTGATCAGTTTTGCTTACAGCTGACAGGTTCCAACCTCAAACTTTTTGGTTAGCAGTGTTTTAACCATTGACCACCAGGACTCATCATTCGTTAAGATTACAGCCAAGAAAACCCTATGGAGCAGTTTTATTCTGTAACATGTGGGCTCATCATTATACGAATCTACTTGATGACAACTAGCAACACTGACGCCAAGGGTGATGGATCGGGACGAGCTGAGAAATGCATGCAGGGAACAGATAGGTATCAATAGATGGACTTTATTGCTGAACTGAAGAACTTTGGAAAAAATTGGACTTCAGGCCGGAATGAACTTTTTGTTGTTATAAAAAAATACATAACACAGCAGCATCTGCCAATTCAGTGTTTTTCATGTGTACGAGTTGGTGATATCTATTACATTACTCATGTTGTATCACTGTCACCAGTAATCGTTGCAAAATGGGCTTCTTAATCCACTCACAAGTCTGGAACTTGGGAGACACAGGGGTTGGGTTGGAACAGCAGATGATGTCCTTCCAAGGCATAGAAGGTCACGTTCTGTTTCACCTTTAGCAACTCGAGAGCTCAGGAACCCACCAGGAGGATCACATGTGCAAGGCTTAGCGTGCCCTGCTCAGGAGATAAGGGTGACCAGACCTCGCTCATCCTCTGTCGCGCAGGTCACTTCACCTCTCGCTGAGAGGAGCCAGGAACAAGGGTTCAGGGAAAGGCTGGGATGACTTCCATGTCCCCAGGGAGACAAATGCCTATTTTATGGGTAGAGGTTAGGCAAGAAAAGAGTGAAAGGATCCCTCCTCCCAACATATTCATCCTTAGGGACAGTGGGGGTTTCTCTTATTAGTGCTGGTGCCAGTTACTAATCCCTTTCCAGAAGCCTTTTGGAAAATGGCCAGCATCTCTGTTGCCTGTGAATAAGAGCATGAATCACAGTCCTGATGGGAGTCATGCCAAAGAGGCCAGGCTGTTGTGCTATATATTGACCCCAAACTGTACCTACCCCTTAGCAAAGGGGTCAAGCACCCAGCTGCCCTTAATGTGGTATTTCCCAAACTGTTCCTTTCTAGGTGTTTTCCAAAAAAAAAAAAAAAAAGTTGCAAAGTCAATTCAGTTTGGAAAAACTTGGATTAGGTGATGTTCTTACTGTGGAATTCAGGGAGCTTTCAATGTAAGAGGACACTGTGACTCTTCAAGTGAGGACATGTGTCTGCAGTGTTTCCAAAATGCTTTGGGCCACTGAACCTATGTTTTGAGGTCTACTAGTTAGTATCCCTGTGGTTACAGATGTTCAGTGGGTCACTTTCTGGGTTCTTCAAGGGTTTGGGGTTCTGTTTGTGCCTCCCTGGCAGATGTGGTGACTCACTCTGGCAGAGACCCAGATGAGCCTGAACCCGGCTGGCACATGCACTGTCACATTTCCTCTTGAGCCAGCAGGAAGGACAGGATGTGGCTGTGTTCCATGGCAGGGCCTGAGCTGGGGCGGCAGCATTTTCGGGATTTCTGGCAGGGCACTAGTGCCCTTCATGCAAATGGGTCAGGGGTCTTTGGCTGTTGTTCTCAGCCTGGAAGCTCTCGCAGGTGCTTTTTAACACTTTTAAAGCCCCAGATCCGGAGAGGCTGGCCATGACCAAATTTCCACTGCATTCTCTGTTTCCAGGCCCATCTGCCACTTAGGACTGGAATCTCGAGGAGCTACTCTTAAGGAGAAATGCGTAGTTTGGTATGCAAGCTGCTGTTCCCAAACCACTGTATGGAGGGTCAAAGCAACTATTTATTTCAACAAGGAGTATATTGCTCTTGGCACACAGTGGGCCAGGGCAGGGTGTAGCCTGCTGAGTGGAGAGGATTTAAATAGCCCTTGGTTATAGAGGATCCTTTCACACTAGGAAAGAAGTCAAAGTGGACGCTGGTCGCAGCTGACCAATTCCATGACTGCCTAATTGCCACTGTTAAACTTGAGACAGAAGATCTGACCCTAAAGGTTGGAGTAGAACTGTCCCATTGTGTTTCCAAGGAACGCCTAGCAGATTTGAACTGCCAACCTTTTGGTTAGTGGATGTAGCACTTAACCCACTATATCACCAGCATTTCCTTTTGAGACAAAGTGGTCTGAAAATTTTCAAGTGTTTTGTAAACATGTATAAAGAGCTCATACTCGATAGTCCTTGCTTCTGTGACAGCGTGTTTGCGACTCTCATTACAATTCCTGATTCAAATAATGATATTGGGGGAACCAGCTGGATGGTACCAAAAAAGATATTTTCAAAGCTTTTGATATATTTCTGAAAGATAAGAACCCTTCCTTGCAGCAACTTCTTTCCCCCAACTTTCAAGACATAGCATATTATCACCCAGATGCTCTTAGGAGTTGTGACTGTAATAGGTTCGTTGTCAGGAAATGATGGATGGTGATGAGCAGAGGGCTCAGGCCAATTTCCTTTTGGGTTAATGAGACCAAACAGCTGCAGGCTCAACTCGGAGATGGCAGAGAGAGTCACAGAGGTATTCACTAGCCTTAGTTTTAACCTCACCCTTGTCAGCAAATAGTGCTTTGGTGAAAACGACAGTGCCCACAAGCTCCCCTACTCACCTGTGCATCTGCCCGCATGTGTCCCTTTGCCCACATTGTACCCTCCATAATTAGGGCCGCCACGTTCATCTGCATTTGTGATGTCCTTTTTGTTTGGTACTGTGTATTGTTGCACAGTCTCTTCATTCTTTCTCAGAAAACTCATGTACTGGACCGCCAAGTACATGTATACATGAATAAGAGTCTTGTTCATATTCCTGCATATATTGCGTG
Organism: Heterohyrax brucei; assembly: GCA_028571685.1. Taxonomy (NCBI): domain Eukaryota; kingdom Metazoa; phylum Chordata; class Mammalia; order Hyracoidea; family Procaviidae; genus Heterohyrax; species Heterohyrax brucei. The sequence continues at coordinate 41,687,177 of CM053148.1, read as the reverse complement.
TTACAATACTGATTCTCTCAACTGAGATCCTTTTGGCTGAAAGTACTAGACAATTATGACCTACTAGACTATTTTTTCAAAAGGAAAATTTATCATTACATAACCAAGTAAATAGGTAGAGAAGCCTGCTGGTGAACTTTTGTTCTAGTTTTCTGTGATTGTCTTGCCTCTGCCATCCCCCAGCTTTGCCACTGGACTCACTCCCCCATGGTTACAGAATGGTTGCAACAGCTCCAGGCATCACATCCAGACACCTGTGCCAATGGATTGGTTGAAATTGAGAAAACTTTTGTCCAAAGCCCCTAGCAGTCTTTCTGTCCTGTCTCATTGGCTAGAGTTCTGCCCTGTGTGTATTCCTACACCAGTCCCGCATCTGGGAGTTTCCACAAGTGCCGTAGGCTGCTCAAGATATTCCCTAGAGCTGGGGATAAAACTCACTTTCCATGATGCGTACAGTCACCTGAGGGGGTATAAATAACTCCACACCAGCAGAGTTCTGCTCAGAAAGTGGAAAGGGCTGTTAGAAATGACTGTCTGCCACCTCAGGGTTTTACACTCTCCTGAGGGTGTAACATGGGCTCCCGCAGCCATTCAACCTTGCAAACAGCCATTAGCTTCTCTTCTAGGAACAGGCAGAGAGACATCTTGGGGTGGGGGTGATTGAAGGGAGATGAGAACATTGGTCCAATTTAAATTTAATTCCTTCTGTCTTTCCAAGTAGGGAGAGCAAGCTGGTAATTTGTGGTTGTCGTCATTGCTGTTCTGGTCTAGTAAATTGTCCTGCTAATTTTCCAGGCTATACTTATATGCCCGAGCAAAGAATAATTTCTTCTTGTGGTGTTAACTGGATCTGATTACCTTGGTTGAGCAAGCTGTGTGAATTCGTGGGAGCTGGGTGATCCTTGGGAGAGGTAGCTTCTGGAGGGTAGGTCGGGGAGGAGTGGTGAAGAAAGTGAAAGAAGGGGTGTAGTGAAGAGAACAGGAATAAGTGAACATTTATTGAATACCTAATAAGTGCCAGACTTTTTTTTTATTATGATTGAATGAAAATGTACATTCCCATATAAATTTGCATGCTGACCTGAATGCAGCTTCCACTGCTTTCCCTGCACGGTAACAGCACACTCTTCCTCTCTGTTCCATGCGTGTCATATCTTCCCATTGGTCTCCTATCTTCTCGTCTCCACCCATTCCCCTTCCTCCAGTATGAGGTCAACAGGGTGACCTCCTATAGATGCCTAGAACCATAAAGTACCCACACAGAATGGTCACTCTGCGTCACCAAGTCCAATCCATTGCTGTCTGAAAAGTTGAGCTTCATTATGATTTATGGACAAGGGCAGCATCAGGGCCAGGGGCCCCTCTCCCAGGAGAACTCCGAGGCCCCTGGGCCATCAGTTGGGGTTTTTTAGTGGAGATCTTGGGGTGCACCCTTATTTATACTTGTGTTGCCAGTGAGACTGAACTTTGTGAGCTCCATTGTGGCTATCACTGGTGGCAGCCAGGCACCATCTGGTCCTTCTGCTCACAAATCAATATAGACATCCACTTACATGGATCTCTCTGTCAGATTCTAAGTGCCAGGCTTTCTAAATACATTGGAACACTGATAATATAATTTCATAATGCTTACTATGTTTTGCAGAGTCCAGATTTCTCAGTGGTTAAGAACTCAGCTGCTAACCCAAAGGCAGGCAGCTCGAATCCACCACATGCTCCTTGGAAACCCCGTGGAGCAGTTCTATTCTGTCCTATAATCACTGTGAGTTGGAATTGACTTGACAAGGACTACTATGTTTTGGGCACTGAAAACACTTTAATAAGTTGTGTAATCTTAACTATGATCATATGAGGTACCAAAAGAAGCGTACTCATTGGTTCTGACTCATGGCTACCCCATGTGTTACAGCAGCAGAACTGCTCCTTAGGGTTTTCTTTGTTGTAATCTTCATGGAAACAGGTCCCCAAGCCTTTGTCCTGTGGCACTGCTGAACTACCAACCTTTGGATTGGTAGAGAGGTTCAAACTGTATGTGCCATCCAGAAACCTTCCCATAGGAGGTGGGTGCCATTTATTTTCTCATTTTATAGATGAGGAAACTGAGGCACAGAGGGAGTGGTGGTTTTTGCTGCAATCTCACAGCTAGGAAATAACTAAACTGTGCTATGACGGAGTCCGCCTCTGATTGGCTCTTGTCTGTGTGTTACGTTACCTGTGATGGAAACGGCATGAGCCCCACGTTACAAATTAGGACACCGAGAGTCAGAAGAATTGGGATGCTTTTCCAAGGCCACTGGCTCTTCAGTAGTGGAGCCAGGTTTCAGACTCTGGGGTTTACAAGGATGCTTCTTCTGCTAAGCAGGCGGTACCCTCACTGTTAGCTGGCTTCTCTTCCTCTGAACCCCCACTTTCTGGGGATTGATGATGATCTTGGAGACTTGGGGGCAGATGCCAGTTAAGGTGGCCCATGAGACCAACCTTTAGAAGTCAAAGACCCTGGGCACCAGTGAGGCAGCGGGAGGCCGCCCCACTATAGAGCTCCGTGACTCCTCCCTTCTGCCCCAGGAGCTCATCTGGTGCTTCAGATGCCTGGGAGGTGGACCTTCCAGAAGCAGGACTCAGCTAGAGGTAGGTGTTGGAGGTGATGCCAAAAGCTACACCTGAGGGAGAGCGACCAAACTCCTTGGAACCCATTCGGCCTCTCTCTGTAGGCCAAGGCCTGCTTTTATTGTATGCCTCATGGTTGTGTAGCTTAATTTGCCTCCCAGGTGGTAGCTGGTTCTCTCACCAGGCACTGTGCTAGCTTCCATCCCCAGACCTAGAATTGCTGGTGATGCAGCAGCTTTCCGCATGGGATTCTGCTGAGTCGGGCAACTCTAATGCCACTGGTAATGAAGAAGTGTTAAGACTAAACTCCTAATGGCTCATTGATTGGTTGAATTATGCTCAGTGTAATTCCGAAAATAGACTTTAAATATGTGGTTGGGGATTTGTGGGAATTTGTTACTTAGGAGCTTTAACTCGATCATGGCTGGTTTGACAGATACCAGTTCTGGTAGCCTCTGCCTGGGCCGTGATAGTCATCGCTTTGAGGTCAACTCAAGATAGGACAGCTTGTCAGAGGGGGATGTGGGCAGCTTTATAGTGGTCCCTTACTTTTTCATACACATTCCTTGGGAGAGGCCACAAGATGAATCATCATGTCTGACCTGACCAAAATTCATCAGTGTTCCTAAAGTGGAAACCCTGGTGACATAGTGGTTAAGTACTACACCTGCTAATCAGAAGGCCAGCAGTTCAAATCCTCCAGACACTCCTTGGAAGAGCAGTTCTGCTCTGTCTTACAGGATCACTGAGAGTCAGAATTGGCGTGATGGCTCTGGATTTGGTTTTGGTTTTATTCTGTAGGTGGAATGGAAATATTATGTATTCTGGAATCTTTTTTTTCACTACCTCTGAGGTCAAGTGGGACAGAAGCTGCCCTCTTCTTATTTCCAAGAGTCAGCTTTTTGTGGAGCTACAACTCAGGCAAGGAACCACAGGGAAGCCTTCAGTGAACCTCCGCTTTCCAGCCTGTCAGCAGTTCTGGCCATATCTTGTCTGTTATTGTTAGCTGCAGTCAAGTCATGGTGACCTCATGCACAGTGGAACACCCTACAGCCTGGTCCTGTGTCATGCGCATGATCTACTGCTAGTCAGACTCTTGTGATCCAGTAAAGTTTTCATTGGCTGATTTTCAGAAGAAGGTCACCAGGCCTTTCTACCTAGTCTATCTTTGTCTGGAAGTTTTACTGAAACCTGTTCAGCATCATAGGAAAGCCTCCCGCTGACAATTGAGTGACAGCTGTGCTTGAGTTGCTTTGGCCAGGAATCCAGCCCACATCTTCCAAATAAAGGAAGAGAATTCTGCTATTGAAACACACAGCCAGAATCCAAGACTTTTTAGCATCCCAGACTAAAAGGCTGAGCAATTAGAAGGACTTCTGGCCTAGGGCTGGGCTTTTGACACCTTTGCCCTTTTGGTTAATGCCAAGCTAATTTGGAAACAATAGAAGAGCTAATGTGGCTTTTCTGTAAGGAAGTGGCCATCGTAGAGACCTCCAAAAACATCTAAAATTACTCACATTGTGTTCCTTCCCTCTGGCCTATCAGGGACCTGAAATGCCTTGCGGTTTTAGTGCAGGCAGGGTCAGACAGAAACTAGGGTTGTTGTAAATATGCTTCCAGGAGGAAAATGGGAATTTAAAGTGAGACAGCAGTTCTGTGGGGAGGAGATCAGTCATCTCTTTCTGGGAGTTCCACTCCTCCATTCTAACCTCTGTCTCAAAGGCAGTTCCCCTCTTCCTGGTGGGGTCATACATATCCAGTCATTCACTGAAAGAAAGAAAGAAAAAAGCAGCATCTTCAAAGAAGGGAGGAAGTCGAAACGAAATCTGGAAGAAAAGAAAAAAGAATTGTACTCAGCAGTTCTACCCTAGCCCCAAGGGTTGCCATGAGTTGGATCTGACTCGATGGCACTTGGCTTGGCTTGGCTAATGAAGAAATTACTGACGTTCTGTGTTATAAGCTTTTTTAATTTTTAATAGCTGTGAAAGGCATTGATTTATAATGCATCGTTCCTGACTGAAGAGCCTGTCCCAGCTAATAAATAAATGACATATCTCTTGTATTAAAAGTATCAGTCATTTTACAATGTGGGAATGTCAATGGCATGAGACACTGAGAGAGAGGCCCCCGGGAGGGGGTGTCCTGCTCTCTCCAGACAGAAGAAGGGCTGGCTGCTGAGGCTGGTGGAGTTCTGACACTGGAGTTAAGCTCACTGCTTTCTCCTGGTCTCAGCAAAGTGACCTGAATCACTTCACCTCTTTCTTGTAGTTGGAGAGAAAGGTTTAAGTAAGGGTGATAGGACACTTAGCAGTGGTTCACAATGTTACTGTAGAGTCTCAATCCTTAAGCACTTTGTCCATGCTGCCCAATGATAAATCTAGACTTAGTAACCACCCCTCACACACACAAAAGTAAGCAAACCCATTGCCATCCAGTTGGTAAGAAGGGGCTTAACCCACATAGATGATAGAGCGGGGTGGGCTGTCCTAATGGGAGGGAGGCGACTTGTAGCAACAGGGAGAAAACTCAGGCCGTCAGATCAGCAAGCACCTCAAGAGTCAGACGAAAAGGAATTTTACAGAGAGGGAGTGGATGAGATTAGAAAGGTGGGGCGAAGTGGGATGAAGAGTAGCATCATCAAGCAGCGGATCAGAGAACGTCTCTGACATGTGAGAACAGGAGAGGCTATTTTGGAGAGGCTGCAATGAAGGAGGGGCTGTATTTCTGGCTTAAGGAGCCCTGGTGGTACAACTGCTAAAACCTCAGCTGCTATCTGAAAGGTTGATGGTTCAAACCCACGTAACATCTCCAGCAGAGAAAAGACTTGGTGATCTACTCCCACAAAGACTAGTGCAGAGAAAACACTGCAGGGCCGTTGTGCTTTTTCACATGGGATCACTACCTGTGAGTTGGTACTGACTGGATGGCAGCTAACAACAGATACAGCAGTGTGCGTTGGTTCGGGCTGAGGGTGGGCAAAAGTTCAGGGGACTGGGGAAAGGAGGAGGAAATCTTCAGTAGATTTTATTTAGCAAACATTTTGTGCTGAATGACCACTGGAGACAGGCAGCTCATCATTTATAAGGCAAAGAACAAGTAGTGCAGATGGTCAAGTGTGTGGCCACTAGCTGATAGTTTGGTGGCTTGAAGCCACCCACCCACCGAAAGGCAGAGGCACCCTGGAAGAAAGATATGGCAATCTATTGATTCTGAAAGGTGACAGACAAAAAAATCCTCTGGAGCACAGTCCTACTGCGTAACGCATGAGATTGCTATGAGTTGGAATCAGCAGAAACTGGTCTTTGGTTTGGTGTCTGTCCTTGTCCTGGGTAAACAAGGGGCATCTGTGAGTCATGTGTAGTCACATGAGGAGGGATGTTTATTTGCAGTGAGTCAGTTTCCAGAGTACAAAAGGTTTGGGGGTGGTTTCTTTAGTCGTGGCTGTTTTCTAGCATCCAGAGACTGGGGTAAAATTCAACATTGCCAATGGCTTTTCCTCACTCATCCTGATCAGGACCTTCAGGGTGCCTCAGTGGGTCCCCAAATGTGATTTCAGGTTCCACATAGTTCATCTTCATCTTCTGTTGATGTCCTCCATGCCTCATGGCTCTTCTTCATGTCCCTGTGCCTCCTCAGAAAAAAATATAACCTAACATTTGTCTATGCTTCTAAAGAAATATATCCTCGTTGTAAATCTTCTGGGAAAATACAAAGAAGAAAACAAGCATTACCCTAAGTAGCAGAAAAGAATGCTATGAGCATCCTGATGCATTTCCTTGCAGTCATTTTTCTTTGCATAGTTACCTCATGCAAACAAATCATACACAGCACACACGTACACATGAAGCACACACACAGTAGACCAAAGTGACATTATCTTCTACATATGGTTTTGTAACCTGAATTTGTCAGCTAGTAACATATCACAGACGTTTGTTTCATGTCATTGTAAAGCATGCAGCTGTTTCTTAACGACTTCGTATGAATGACTAGGCCATGGTCACATTGGTGCATCAGAGAGTGGACAGTCGGTCAGTCACAGTACAGTCCTTTGTTCTCTGTCACAGTGCCAACTCCAGAGTAAACACTGTTCAGGAGAAAAATGAGGGCAAAAGACGCCATTCCCCTAGACCTCGTATTTCTGAAGCGACTGGTCCATTGCCGAATCAGAAAGTGAGGATGTGTACAGACTGGCGACATCTCTGCGGGAGGGAGCCCACACTCCAGCTGGGGAGTTGTTGGGTAGTAAACACCTCCCAGTGCTCAGAGCAGACCGTGAGGCAAGTCACAGAGCGCTTTGGAGAGAGCCAGGGCTTCTTTTAAGTTCTGGAGGCAGAGACTCAGGTGACGCCTTTACGGAGGCAGGAACTTGTGAGTTTGAAAACTGTGGAGGGTTCTGAAGGGTGAAGATGGAAGGGAGGGGCTTTGCAGGCTGCGGCACAGTGCTTATGGACTAGGCTGCTAACCCAAAGTCGGCAGTTCAAATCCGCCAGGCACTCCTTAGAAACTCTATGGATCAGTTCTGCTGTGTCCTGTAGGGTTGCTGTGAGTTGGAATCAACTCGACAGCACTGGGTTTGGTTTAGTTTTGGTAGTAGCCTTGGCGTGTGGAAGCAGAGAGGGGCAGGAGTTAGGAGGAAGCCAAGTGGCGGTCATGTGTGATTAGGGAAGAGCCACAGGGGAAGGGAAGGCTTTTTTCTGTTGAATTACCTAGTGCAGGTTGTAAGACAGTAATTATGAATTTATTCCTGGAGTTTGCACTTAATTAGTTTCAGTTCTTTGTTTACCAAACTTGTCAGTTTATCAGTTTCTTAGAAGTAGGTAGTGCCTTGAGAAACAAAGAAATCATCAACGTTCAAATAAGAAAGGTAAAACAAAGTCTGTTGGCTCTTCCTTCTAGATGCAGGGACAGCCACATTTTCAAGCAAAAAACATTGTAAGGACCACTGTTCCAGCAAGGAGCTGAGATGAAACACTCCCTGAGTATAACTTTCAGCCCAAGGAACATTAGTTAGAAAATGAGACAGATTTAGCAGTCACTGCCAGCAGGTTTCCCTCCCTCTGATGTATCTAGATTGTCTTCATAGGCTTGTAAAAATGGAAGTTTGCCTGGATTTGGAGACAGCATTTCTGTCCTTTCATACAGAACTTTATTTTGCGATTTGTTGTGTGCATTTCTAAACATAGCTAGACCAACGCCTTTTGCTTTGCGGGGGAGAAAGTATGAGGGTGGTAGAAAGTGGAATCAGAGACCATGTTCCTGGGAAGCACCTGCTGCTTGTTGTGGGAGAGCTGTACAGGACAGAGTCTCAGAGGCAGGAATTCCTCATGTACCTGCGAGAGCCTGTATTTTGAAGTGTTTAAAAGTGGCAACGCAATGTCAAGTCATCTCTGGGCTTTGCTTTATAATCAGCCAGTTGCAGCTATGATATGATCCTCTCTTAGATTTTTGCGTTCAAATCTTGGACGCTTTATCATTCCAGCAACAGGACTTGGCTGGAAGCAGAGTTTTTCCTTTCCCATTTTTTTGATTTTCCCCCTCCTCATTTAGCTTCCTTGTAGAACATAGATTTTGTTGAATCTGACATAGATCTAAAAGATCCATTGAGTGATCTGTCTTCATCATACAGATGGGAAAGTGAAGGCCAGCCACCTGATACAGTGACCTAGCCCAGTTGCCATCAGGGTGGCTGTGACTCATGATAGCCCCACAGGGTCAGGGTAGAACTGTGCCCTACAGCATTTTCAGTAGCCGAATATTTCATAAGCAGATTAGCAGGCCTTTCTTCCAAGGCACCTCTGAGTGGACTTGAACTTCCAATCTTTCAGTTAGTAGCTGAGGATGTTAACTGTTTACATGACCTAGGGACCCCAGTGTGATGGTGTACAGCCACATAATTATTTGAAAGCACTAGCAGGTCTAGAACTGATGGCTGTTGCCTCACAATGCTGTTCACTTCTGAACCTGTAATTGGAAATGGAATCTTTTTATTTCCCCAGCAGAAGTTAATTTTGTCAGGGCCATTTAATCAGGAAGGTCTGACAAAAGTGAACTGTCTGACTCAGGTGAAGTAATTGTTGCAAAAATTGGTTTTAGCATCTTGGGGGAATTCTGCTGTTGAACCAGAAGGCATCTTTACTAAGTACAGTTTGTTCCAGTACTTCCACAGATTTCAAGAACCTCAGATATCGCTGTCTGTTGTTGGAATAATTCTTTGTTATTTTAGTATATTTTCAAGGGATACTACCACTCTGTCCCCATGAGTTGCTGATGTGGTACAATATTACTATATTTCCTCTGGCTTCTTAAAGTCAGGCACTGTTACAGGAGGGCTTGTGTGTGATTTGAAATTTTGTGTGTACTTGATAGATCCTTCAGAAGAGTGTCTGAGTTCCTACTGGTGTTAAAAAGAAAGCAAACTTGTGGCAAGCAACTATTTGATGCCCTATGCAGCTTTCATGCTGTTGAATGCTGTCAATTCACAAAGCAAAATCCTTTCTAAATGAGCTCACATGATTTATAGCTGACAAACAGCACCCTGGGGCCCTTCCTTCATTTCACATTTCTTAGGAAATTGGTTAATATAGCATCACTAAGTTTGCAGTTTCTTATTCTCAAACCCTGGTGAGGTGCTACAGCTACTAACCAAAAGGTTAGCGATTCAAATCCAGCAAGTGCGCCTTGGAAACTCTATATGGCTGTTCTACCCTGTCTGTACCATTGCTGTGAGTCGGAATTGGCTCGACAGCAGTGGGTTAGGTTTGGGTTTTATCCTCAGATGGTTCATCAATAAACCCTGGCTGATAATGGTCTCCCGTGCATGGGACTTGGTCTGTGGCACAGGGCTCTGTGTTTATTTCCACACCTTCTATTACCTGCTTGTGTTGTTGTGGTTAATGGCTGTGAAGTTGGCACCAACTGATGGTGACTTTATGTACAACAAAGCAAAAACCTAGGCCTGCGATGTCTTCATGTCCACTGTGGAGGCTATTGTGTCAAACCGTCTCATTAAGGGTTTCTTCTGTTTTTGTTTGCCCCCTAACAACTGTGTTAGCATTTTCTAGTGACTGGTCTTTCCCAAAGTTGTGTACAAGGGATGCATACGAAGCAAGATGAAGTCTTGGCGTCCTCACTTCTAAGAAGCACTGTGGTTGTAGTTCTTCTCGTGAGTGGTGTGTTCTTTCGGCAGTCCACAGTACGTGGGATATTCTGAGCCATCACCACAGATCCAATGCATCAATTCTTCCATCTTCCTTTTGCATTGTCCACGTTTTGCATGCATATGAGGTGATTGTAAAGACAACAAACAAACAAAAATAACTTATTTTAAAATATCCTGCTGATCTGCTAATTCAGCTGATGGCAGTGAAATTTCAGAAGATAACTGTTCTTGCAAGACAGTGGTTTTCAAAGTATGGTTCCCTGGCAGACAGCACCAGCATTACTTGGGAACTCTGTAAAAAAAAAAAACCCTCCTGCCATGGAGTCAGTTCTGACTGAAAGCAACCCAATAGGACAGGGTAGAACTGCTCTGTAGAGTTTCCAAGGAGCACCTGGTGGATTCAAACTGCTGACGTTTTGGTCACCAGGGTTTCATTAGCAGTACAAATTCCCAGAGTTTACTTCTTTTTATTTATTTATTTGTTTGTTTATATTATTATTATAGATTGAATGAAAATGTACATTCCCATATAAATTTGCATGCCCACCTATATGCACCTCCCACTGCTCTCCCTGCCCAGTGACAGCACACTCTTCCTCTCCGCTCCATACATGTCCTGTCCTCCCAACAATCTCTGACCCCCTGCTCTCCACCCACTGCCCTTCCTCCAATAAGAGGTCAGCAGAGTTCACTTCTGACTAACTGAATCAGAAATTCCAGGGTGAGAGTGATATATACCAGTGTGTATTTTGATGGCGGGTTTTAAATTTTTCCCCTGATCTTAAAATCTTTGACAAATTCGAGAGGTATTTCAATATTGGTAGTATTTTTTTTTAGATCATACATTTTCAGGAAGCAACTATTGAACATTTACTAAGTTATAGGTACTGTATTATATGCATTATCTAGGCACTGTGTTACTGTATGCTCTGTGTTCATGGGTAGCATAAACAGTCTGTGCTCAGTGGTTAACTAAAGACTGGTGGTTTGAACCCACCCGGTGGTGTCACAGAAGCTGGCCATCTGCTTCCATAAAGATTACAGCCAAGAAAACCCTATGGAGCAGTTATACTTTGTAATACACGGAGTCACCGTAAGTTGGAATTTACCAGATGTAATGGGCTTTTTTGTTTGTTTGTTGTAAGTAGTTATTGGCTATTGGAACTATACAAATGAACAAGTTAATAGATTGTTTTGATGTAGAAATGTGAAAAAATTTTTTGGTAACAGTGCTGTAAATAAGAGACCATAAACCTCATCCACATCCCTTATCCTCACCCCACCTGTGAATCTGTGTTATTTCCAGTTCCTCTAAGTGGGGGACTTTGTCAAAGCCTGGGGTCAGAGTACTGGGAGAGCAAGAAATACTGTGTAAACAGATACGAGAAGAGGCAAGAGATGGGGTGAGGATGCTGCCTTTGCATGTTGTTTGGGAATAATAAAGATGTGAGTATAAAGGTTTGTGTTTTAGGCTGTGTTATGATGCCACTCCAGGTCAACGCTGCCATACTGTTAAAATGGCTACAGTAGAAGGTCCCAAACAGTCCAGGTGTGTGTTGTCTTGAGGGTTTGTGGATGAGATAGATGTCTCAGGAATGGGGGACAGATTGCTGAACCTGGAATTCTTTAGAAAATGCCACGTACTTTATTCTTCATGGCCCCTGGGGCTGTGTGGTGCGGAGGGGAGAGCTGGACCTCTGTGGCCAGCTAGACCCGGGTTTCGACCTGGAGCCTGCACATACCCTGTGCTGTCTGTCTCAGTTTCCACGTCTCCATCCTAAAGCGGGGCAAATGGGAGGGCCTGCTTCGTGGGGTCACTCTGTATCTTAAATAATTTAAGACATGCAAGAGTCTCGCAACAGCTGACTGCATTTAAGATGCAATCAATTTAACTCTAGTTATTACTGCTGTTATTACAGTCTGCCTCAGTGATACTGCAGAGGACTAGTCAAATGTCAGGATGCCCTTGTTCCTCTCCTAGGGTTTCCTGGGAGTAGCTGACAATGCAAGTTTAGGTTGACATGATTTTCAAATCGCAACTTCCCCTCTGAAAGTATTGTGTAGTAGCAAGCATCTTCCTGTGTAAAGCTAGGGTCCTGCTAACACAGTTCTGAAACCATCTTGTATGCATGTAGCTAGAGTGTGTCTGCCTTCAGTTGTGGCTGTCTTCAGAGTCAACCACAGACCATGACCAACCCCAAACTTCACCTCATGGCCAAGGTTAAGGAGGCAAGTTTGCCAGAGAACATCAGATTAGTGAGAATTTAATTATGATTCCCAGGGATTCTGAATATATTAGAATATAGTGGAAGGCCACTTAATGTGTTGAATTTAGATACATTTAACCTCTTAGTAATGGCTGCAACAATAGACTAAAACCTGCCAGCTGTGGTGAAGATAGTGCTGGCCTGGTAATCTTTTGTTAAATTGTACCTGGGGTCACCATGAGTTGAAGCCAAGCCAGGCATAACCCAACCTCTTACCATTGTATATAGACATGAATGCCTCAAGTTCTTAACAGACTAAGTAGAGCCCCATTGTAGTCAGTTCCCAACTACACTTGCTCAAATTTCTCTCTCTTCTGTCTTTTAAAAGCAAGCTAAAGACTGCATTTTCTATTCATGAATGCTAAGTAGCTAGTAGGCGTTGCAGGCAGACCTGGCAAAGGGAAGGACTTGTGCAGATGTGTGGAGGTGCATTTTGGGATATGTCACTTGTTCAAGATGAGTAGATCCTCAGGTATATGGACAGAAGTTGGATCATAAGTGGCCCTTGTGTCATGCCTGTTCTTTCCAAACCATTTGAAGCTAATATTAGAAGACTAGAATATTCTCCAACAAGCCATAGGTCATAAAGGCGCAAAAAAGAAGAACATTTGTCCAAATTTCTTCTTGGGTAACATTAAAGGTGGCAGTGGTATGTAATGGCAAGAACAGAAAGCTAAAAATTGGTATGCCAGGTTCAGGTAACTGCTGTTAACCCATGATGTGATTAGGTGAGTGACTTAAATACCCAGGGCTGGTCTGCGAACAGTACAGTTTGCTGGATTCCCAGGTTACTTCTAATGCAGTTTATTCATTCATTCATTCATTCAAGTCATTTGTTTATGTGTGGGAGTGTGTGTAAATTCTAGCAGCCCTGGAGGTAAAAATAAATTTCATTATATTTTTCAGTTCTACAACTGGACCTTACAGTGGATAAGAATACAATGCATACTTAAAAAAATAAAATCATCCTATTTGATAAGTTTATTAAATGTTTTTAGGAAAAAAATCTGTTGGTACTACATGAATATCTTCAGTATATTTTTCATCATTCTGAAGTATTATAGGTTAATTCTTCTCAACCTTGTTTAAAACTTTTTTTCAGGAGGAGATTAATAACTAAAAGGCTTGGAGAAAGAACTGTGGATTTATTTTAATTTTTTTTCCTCCTTTCCCTGGGACATTCATATCTTAAATTCATAGCGGTGGTGGCTGGAGTCTTGAGAATGAGGCAACACAGAATGAGAGAATATAGACTAAGGTGGAAGTTCCAGCTGGAGCCCTGGGTCAGGGTCTTGTTTTAGGGAGAGAAAAGGAAGGCATCTGGAGACTGAAAGGGGCTATGGGAGAAGGCCTTGACTTCCAAAGGTGGAAAGAGTTTATAAAAGAAGGATGCTATGGGAAGCAGGAGGAGGAGGTAGAGACTAAGTTAGCAGATTGGGGGAGGAGCTGGGTACTAGAAGCCTGGAGCAAGGTGGTGTAGGTGGTCCCCGGATTGCAAAGATCAAGTGGGGACTAGAAGGGAGAAAGCAGTCCATAGAGCAGTGAAGTTAGAGTGCTAAATGGACAAGATGGTGGTAGAACACTCCATAGCTTTTGTCTTCTAGAATTAAAGGAAATATGGGGTCAAGTTGCATGCCCAATCAGTGAAAGATTTCTTCTTTCTACATCTTGTATTTTTGGCTTGGCTGTGTCCTGTGAATCTGAGCACAGCAGAGTCCATGATATCACTGGGAAGGAAATATATTCTATTGTGTGTTTTTCTCAGCTGGATTCCGAAGGCTCTGAGAATGGGAGAAAGGGGGCCCATATTACACTAAAGGTCACACATCCTGGTGGGAAAACCAGGACTTGGTTTCCAACTCCATCTCCAGCACTTACAAGCTTTGTTAACCCTTAAGTATGTCATTTAATGTCTCATCTCAAGGGGGTTATTGTAGGGTGTTTTTTCTGTTCGTTTCCATTGAGTTGGCCCCAACTCATGGTGACCCATGCACAGTGGGACAGAATGTTGCCTGATCCTGTGCTACTCTTATCATGGGTTGCAGAGGGGACCATTGGGCTCACTGTGATTCACTAGCTGATTTTAGCTTTCATTAGCTGATTTTTGGATGCAGATCACCAGGTGTCTCTTTCTAGTTTGTTTGAAGTCTGGAAGCTCCACACAGCCAGTTCCGTATCAAAGCAATACACAAGCCTGTCTACTGACAGATAGATAGTGACTGTGTATAAGGTGGATTGGCCAGAAAGTGCACCCAGGTCTCCTGTATGGAAGGCGAGAATTCTGCCACCGAACTGTTGTTACCACTGAACCAGTTCTTCTAGATGTCCTCACCTCTTATTAGCCCAACTCATCATTTCTTACCGGAGTGGCTTCACTCCTCTTTCTACCCTTTCTCCCCGAACTTTGCACTTGAATCGATTTTCATGCTCTGATGCATCATTCTTTCTGAAGTCTAATTCTTATTGTTGTTTCCCTGCTTAAAAACCTTTCAATGATGCCCCGTAAATTTCAAGAGAAAATCTAAATTTTTCAGCATGGGCTGCAAGGCCCTGTGTCTCTAGCTTCCCCTGTCTCTTCTCCTGGGTATTCAGACAATGTAGTGGCTGCTCATGAGTTGTATTGGCTGGTATGGGAACCTGGGTCTCCTGCATGGAAGGTGGAGATTCTACTGCTGACCTTCCAGTGCCCTGTCATCATAGGGCAGAGATGGCAAATGCGCATTCCCTGAGCCATGCACAGAGTTACGTAGCTTATGCAGAGTTTTAATTTTTTTTCAATTTGGTTGTTAAGAATTCATATTTGGGAAAGTTTGTGTAACAAATTGCTTTTCTAGTTTCTCCTTAAATATGGAAAGATCTGGCAACACTGGATTTGCCTTCCTACGTGGCAACTATTAGCTAGGGTGTAGAGGCCACAGCCTTTTTTAGACAGCGCAGCTGTCTTCTGTTGCCAGAATCCTCTCTACTCCTTATTGTCTTCTGCCTGACTCCTCCAACTCATTTACATCACATGTCTGGCTTTTGAGAGCATATCAGTCTGTGACCCTCTTATTTTTTCCTTCTTTTTAAATAAGTAATAAAGAAAATGTATGTCAAATGTTCAGCACACAGTAATAGCTCTGAAAATTGAATGGTAGCTAATATTATTATCATCATCTGATTATTACCATCAAAATTATCTTCATTTTAACCAAATGGGGGATTAAAATCCTTGAAGAAGCCACTGAGGCTGGGGTTTCTCCCAGACCTTGTTAGCTGTAGACTCTAAAGTATGTGGTGGGCAGTGACAGCTCCCTCCCCACAAAGCTGACCTCTTCTCCTTCAACAAGGGCACCGTGAGGCTAACAGAAAACACAGCCAGGAGTCTGTCCATCTCTGAGCTGCAAGTTGACAGCCTTCTCCTTCAGTCTTATTTTATTCCTTCTCTGGGTCAAAGAGGCAGCCTGGTCTGTAATGTCTGGGACATCTGAGCTCCTGCTAATGGAAAAGGAGGCTTCCAGCAGGGGTGGTGAGGGAGGTGATGCTCACGGAGGTGGGTCTTATTTATTCCATTTTCCGGTAGTGGTAAAGATACTATGTCGGTAATTGATATGACTTTATGAATAATGAAGCATGGATCAAAGGAATTGTAGCATTTTTTTTTAATATGAAAAATCACTGGGGGCAGATCCCTGGTAAATCTCCATCATAACTCTACTGCCTCTGGGAACTTTGAATACCGAAGGAATGGGGTTGAGAACAAGAAAACAGACTCAGTTTCCAGAGTCATAGGATTTAATATATGACATGCTTGAAGGTCACTTCATTCTGTGAACACCAAAGACCCATCCTTCCACTCTCCATTGGAAGCTCCTGGGGGCTTGTAAAAACCAGTGTGTCCTGGTGCCCACCCTGCAGCTTCTGGCCTGGGTCTCAGGGTGGGCCTGCCAACTTCTCACAGGGGTCAGGTGCGCAATCCAGTTTGACAACTACTAATTTTGTCACATCCTGTGGTGTGGCGATGGGAAAATTGAAACCTTGAGGGTTAAGATAGTTGTCCCAAGGCACACAGCTTCTTGGCAATATTTGTAGCTATCTTAGTCATCTGGTGCAGCGGTGACAGAAATATCTCAAGCGGATAGCTTCAACAAAGAGAGATTTATTCTGTCACAGTCTAGTAGGCTAGAAGTCCAAATTCAGGGCGCCAGCTCTTGGGGAAGGCTTTGTCGGCTGTGGAGGAAAGTCCTTCACGTCAATCTCCCCCTGGATAAAGAGCTTCTGTGCACAGCAATCCCAGATCCAAAGGACGTGCTCTCGTCCGGCACTGATTTCTTGATGGTATGAAGTCTCCCTTCTCTGCTTCCTTCCCTTTCCTTTTTTCTCTTGTAAGATAGAAGGTGGTGCAGGCCATACTCCAGGGAAACTCCTTTTACATTGAAGCAGGAATGTGACTATAGTAAGGATGTTAAAGCCCACTCTAATTCTGTTTAACTGTAGACAGAGATGATGATTTAAGACACATAGGAAAATCACAAAATGCAAGATAACCACACAACACTAGGAAACATGGCATAACCAAATTGATGTGTATTTTGGGAGGACGTGTTTCAATCCATGATAGTGACATTGGTAGAATGTGACCGACATTGTTTGTCTGGACTGAAATTTACCTCCTAGACTTTTGGCAGATAGTGCTTCTCCTAGAAGTGTTTATCTCTCTGTCTCAAGTTCTGGAAGTATATTCCTTCTCAGTTAGTCTCAAAACTTTTCTCCAGGGTAAGTGCAACCAGAGTTCAGGTTTTAGCTTCTTTCTGTCAAGGGGTCTTACCTTTCTCAATAAAAACAAAGCAAAACCAGCTGCCTTCCAGTTGATTCCAATTCATGGCAACCCCAAGTATTGGAGAGTGGAACTTCAGTCCATACAGCTTTCTATGGCTAATATTTTGCAAGTACATTTCTAGACCTTTCTTTGAGGCAACTTTTAGTGGACTCGAGCCATCAACTTTCTGTTAGTAATCAAGTGCTTAACCTTTCTTGCCATCCAGAGACTCCTCCCTTTTGTGTAGGAACCTCTGTCTGGATACTGTATGTAAGCATTTGGAGCCCTGGATCTCTGGAGAGATGTGGCCAAGTTGGCTCTGTAGACAAGTCCCTGGGAAATTCCTTCTCTCTGTGGTGCTGGGGAGTTACAGCTGGGAAAGGACATGTGCCTGGTACCAAAGGACTGCTGAAAATGCAGCATCATATGGCAGAATGGAACCAGTGGAGCCCCACTCATCTGCCTCTTTTTACAGACTAAGCCACTGAGGCACAGAGCAGTCAAGTGGATTTTCCAAAGACATTCACTGGTTTGTAAGAGAGGTCTCCAGGTTCCTCTGCCCAATCTTACTCTACCATCACCACCTTGATTCAAATGAGCATTTCTCTAAGGACAGAATTTTATGTATCTGGAAAAGAGGCTGAAGGCAGGAAATAAAATAGGTTTCCTAAGTGCAGACCTTCTCCAGTTTCTTAAAAAAGTCCAAATTAGAAAATGTTAGGAATGAAGGAGTTTCCCAAGGTCATTCTGGGCATGAGTCCCCCTCTGCATTCCGTGTAGGTGATCACCCAAGAGTGACTGGAAGCTCACTCTTTCTAGGTTGGTCTAGCCCACTTTTGGACAGCTCTAATTGTGAGACAGTTTAGTGTATCTTGGCTCAGGAATCAGCCTCTGGAAACCCACTCACTGGTTCTAGTTGTTCTGCCTGAAGCTATTTAGCAAGCAGTAAGGAGACCCTGGTGGCAGAGGGGTTAACTGCTACAGCTGTTCACCAGAAGGTTGGTGGGTCAAATCTGCCAGGTGCTCCTTAGTGTGGGGCAGTTTTCCTTCATCTGTAGTGTCACTATGAGTTGAGTTGGAGTCAACGTGACAGCAATGTGTTTTTTTTTTTAAGGTGTCACAAGTAGGATATGGTCTCTGACAGTAAGCTGACCTGGCTTTTAGTTCTGTGCTACCAACTTCTGATTCTGTGTCAAGTCATGTTTTTTTTTCACCTTAGCTCTTGACTGTAAATTGAGAGTAATCAAATGCCCGCATTGGAGCATTGTTAGGAGTGTGACAGGCTCTCATACATCTTGCCAGAACACATTCTAGCACAGGGAGAACCCCTGGCCATACTCATCCACCGTTTGGAGGCCTCCAGTCATGTCTCTTCTCACTTCAAGTCTTCCTCTTTCACATTAAACATTTACATATGTTCCAGCTGCAACTTATGTGGCCCCAATTGAAGTGACCCATGTGACTTTTGTCACACAAAGTGTCTTAATTTCCTAAGGCTGCCATAATTAAGTACCACGAAGTAGGTGGCTTATAAGAGCAGAAATTTATTGTCCTATAGTTCTGAAAGTCAGGAGTCCCAATTCAGGATGATGACAGGGCTGTGCTCTCCAAAGGCTCTTGGGGAAGATCCTTCTCACCTTTCTCTGCTTTGGGTAGCCTCAGGCATTCCTTGGCTTGCTCTACTATAATCCTGTTGTTACACAGCACTCTTCCTGTGTCTGTTCTCTTTTGGAGGGACACCACTTGAATTTGAATAATAGCATTCTCAAAGACCCTATTTCGGAACAAGGTCACTGTCATGGGTGTTAGGGGTTAGGATTTTAATAGATCTTTTAGGTGGAACACAATTTAGTACATGACGCATGGCAATTCTTCCAACTAAGCAGACACTCAAGAGTTACTTGCATGAGGAAGGGAATGTGAAAGTTACCTGTGGCATTTTTCAGTGTCTTTGAGAAGGTGCTGCAGACCAGAATCTACAGTTTGGAGACTTTTTCTGCCTTGGGCTGTGTGTATGTGACTGTGAGTTGTGCACGAGACCATGTGTATTTTTGTGTGCACAAGTCTGCATGTGAACCTCTGCACATTTCCCTCCGTGCACATGTATGTATCTATGCTTATGCCTGTTTTCCCATAGATCGCAGTGTTGGAGCTGTGGATGTCCTGGCTCATTTATCACATCAAGGTGATGCTTACTGATTCTTCAAGTCCCACACACAGGCCTCTCCGTGGGTCAGAGCTTCACAGTTCATTTCTGCTTTTCACTTTAAGCCTCATGTGCTGTGTGCTGATGGAGGTCTGCTGCCCCCAGATAGAGCTGCATCTCAGCTGCTGCTGCTGCTGGCTGCCAGCAGTCCCTTTTACTGTGACCTGTGGGTGTGCATGACGATCACTGTCAGTCCTCTTTGCACGGGCTCCTGGTAGGGCATAGCATGGCACCAGGTGCTTCAGGGGAAAAGCCGCCTTGATCGCTAACCTGGAAAGCACTTTGCAAGGAAAGACACCTGAGACACGTGTGATATTAATAGCTGCAGAGGTTTCGTCCCTGTGTAATTTAAATCCTTCTACCGAGAGTTACACTTTTATGGAAGGGGTGGGAGAGAGACAGAAAGGCTTAGAATAATTAAAAGAGGTTGTAGAAAACATTTTTTTTTTTTTGATGACTGAAATAGCCTGGCTCCAATTCCCACCCCAGTGCTTGCTGGATTTGGTAATGAGCATTTTTTATTTTCTTTCTTGAAGTCGGGGGCTATTTTGACAGCCACAGATGCTGCAAACTGTTTTCTGAAGAGCACTGCTTCCTGAGAAGCTCTTGGAGAGAAGGTTCCTCTGTAAGTAAGTTTGGACAAGGCTGCATACCTTGTGTGCCTCCTAGAGCACCCCCTAATGTGCACACCAGCATATTGAAGGCTGAGAAGTTCTTCCTGTTTAACCTTAGGTTTATCGTGTTTATTGGAAGATATATCCCTTCCAATTATCACCCTCTCTCTGATGGTTTGTTAGTCATGTTAAAGAGTGAAAATCTTAGTAGAGGGAATCTTGGGATATGCTATGAAGATTAAGGTTCACCCTTTCAGGTGTAGTTGTCGTGCGAGATGTGGGGGTCCCAGGCTTGTATCAGGAAGAGAAGGAGGTACCTTATTAGCTTCTTTTCAAGTGCACTGTCTGGTGACTAGCTTATGGGATATACAGATGCCAAGTATCCCAGGGTTTGTTGAATACCAAAGAGGTCTCTCCAGAATCAAAAGATTAATTGGAACCCAACGTTTGAGATGACCTACGAGATGGCTCCTGTGGAGTCTTAAGATTTTTCCTGGTAAAAGGAGTCTTTGCAGATTACAGCGTGCCGGCCTGTCCATGACGAGGGTGAACTTGGTGGCTTTGTGAAGGAGTCTGTGAAGAGCAGTGTCTTGGTTACCTAGGACTGCTGTAACACAAATACCACAAGTAGGTGACTTGAAAGAACTGAAATTTATTTTCTCATAGTTCAGGGGGCTAAAATTATGAGTTCAAGATGCGGCTGTTACCAGCAGCCTTTGGAGTTACGGGGCTTGTAGGTCCGTCTGCCGTCATGGTCACCCTCATTGTCAGATGGAGTCTGCCTTACCCCTGTGTGTGCGTGTATGTCTCTATGTCTGTGCTGCTGTTTATATACCTGATGAGGATTGTAAAAATGAGAGGGTGGTATTAGACCTCCTCATCTAATCTCACAAAGAGAGAGGATCAAGATCGACATCAGTCCGATTCCTGTGGGGTGGAGGTCAGACTTAGCTCCTCGCTGCAACATTTTAGCAGTTTTGACACCAGCCATCTTTCCCACGGCCATCTCTGCTTCTCTGTTGAGTTGGATAATTTACTGAAGAGGACACACAGAATTCACAGACCACACTCATAGTCCTGTGCCCGTCTTTTGGTTATGCTGCTGCTGTTTCTCTGCTGCTGGACCCTGCCACACCCATACGTGCTGCCAGTTCTGCTGTCCTGTGCCTGCTGGAGTGTTCTACCTCTCTGTCTCCTGGGTTTAAGAGATCCTCAGTGCAGATACTCTGGGTCCAAAGTGTGTTCTCCACTCCTGACTCTTCTGACGGTAGTGAGGTTTTCCCACCTCCGTTCTGCGATTGGTTCCCTTTGAAGCCTAGCAGAGTTGTGTAAACAACCAGTTCCCTTATCATGGTTCCGTATCCTTTATTTGCATGGCCTGTCCTCCACAAGGATTCTGTGCACCTTATTTTCATTGTTAGCAGCTGTTCAGTTCCCCTGGTGGGCCACAAATACCTTGTTTTCAGAATACAGCCTACTTGTTTTGTGAGAGTGACAAGAGAATGCATGTAGAAGGGCCATATTAACTAATTCACTGCACCATGAGAATCTACTCTGTACTAGTATGACCTAAATGAATTGATCACATTATATTAGATTGCATTATGGAAGGTTATTACATTAGATTAGATGACATCCATAAGTTACAGGGGTTAGGATTCATATATTTTAGGCAGAACAGAGTTCAGTTCATAATATCCGGGTGAGTTTGTTTCTTTAGGGACAGACTGGTTTCTGGACACAGTGAAGGAATCACTGATAGTTGTTTGAGGCAATTCCCAAGGAAAGACCATACCCACTGACTTTTATCTTAGCACGTGCATCCTAGGTGGTAATGTTGCTTGAACATCTCTGGAGCCGTCAGAAGTCTGGATTTCCCCGTAAGCCCTCCTCATAAGGTGCCTGATTCCTCCACAGGGAAACACAGTGGCCTGTACTGGTAATACAGGTGTGTGTCCAGAGCTGCAGTCAGGAAACACCCATATGGGCGCCACACAGGGATGGATCCTGGTGAGCACAGAGTGCTAGGTGAACAGAAGGAGCAGGATGCCATTGAAAACTTCGGGAATTGGGCAAGTAGAGGTGTAATTCGCAGCTCTGTTATTATGCATTATGCATGCCAGTTACCACCAAGGTGATTTCTACTGGTGGCAGTCTCGTGTGTGTCAGTGTAGAACTGTGTTCCACGGGGCTTTCAGTGACTGAGTTTTTGAAAAATAAATTGTTAAGACTTCCTTCT
Organism: Heterohyrax brucei; assembly: GCA_028571685.1. Taxonomy (NCBI): domain Eukaryota; kingdom Metazoa; phylum Chordata; class Mammalia; order Hyracoidea; family Procaviidae; genus Heterohyrax; species Heterohyrax brucei. The sequence goes on along the minus strand of CM053148.1, from coordinate 41,665,284 downwards.
TGAGTACTTCTATGTGAACTTGAACCTGCAACATTTCAGTTAGCAGTGAAGTGCGTTAACTGTTTGCATACTTGCACAAAGTACTTAACTCATTAATTTGTAAAGGCAAAGCAAGGCCCATTTTGCTGGGCGTTGAAATGGTTCAGTGGTGTGTGGCCGAGCACATGGAATATTCCAGTGCTTTGGTGTGTTCTTCCATTCCTTATGCTGGCACAGATCAAGGAGTGGTGAATGGCGTTGAGATTTCTGGGACTCTAGCCACCCCTTTTCCGGGTTCTACATACTGGGACCTTATCCACAGTCATCCCTGTATTTCCAGGCTGAGGGGCATAGAACTTTTAAGTCTGCCCTCTGCTACTCTTCCGGCTCCACCTATCAGATTATTTTAAATGGTCCCTTTTTCCTGAGCCTCACTTAGCTCGTCATGTTTTTCCTGGCCTGTGAAAGAGTGCATACAAATGTGCCTGAATGTGCGGAAGGGTAAGACAGGGTGTTCTTTCTCTAATAACTGTTTTGATAATGCTTGGCTGTAAGTTGGTATTTTGGGGCCAGAATAGCACATATTGAGACTGGACCCTCAAAGAATACTTTTCAATCTGTCATCCCTTTTCTAGACTGCATGGTTTGGAGTTTCCATTGATGGAAAGCACTCCCCTTTGGTTTCCCACATGAAAGTTTATTTGCCCATTTTCTGTGCCACCCTCTTTTGTTCCCCAGAGCCCCATACACGAATGTCTCTTGAGATCTTCCTGTGCTTCCTGCCTTTTGTTTTAGTGTGATATTACCTAGAAGAGCTTATGATTATGTGAAAAGCAGAGGTTCCCAGTTGTGGGCTTTCTAGTAGGCCCGGGAATCCAGGAGGTGTGTTGAGGGCAGAGGGTGCAGGTGAGGAGGCGGGGAACTCAGCATGGATGACGTTTAGGGCATCAGTCCAGGCTGGAGGTGGCGGTGGTGCCGAGAGACAAGATGGATCAAGTCCGGAGACAGAGTCAAGTCAGAGGCACAGCAAACCAAAGTACCCCAAGACAACCAAACCCTGGGAAAGCAGCAAGTTTTTCTGTCTCTTTCCTACAGCTGTGTGTCCGTGAAGCAAGAGGTTCTGTTTTTGATCCGGGGAGGATTTCCAAAACACTTTCTGTCCAGTTTCACTCTGTGGTGACACATCTTCTCAATCACCATGGTGACTTCCATTTTTAAAATAGCCATAGTGCAAAAAAAGACCCAAATATATCATAGCAGTTGGTTTTCCACACCCTCATGTCTGTTTATACTCCCTCAAGGATTTTCATCAGGTTTGACTTCTTATGGAGAAAGTATTTATTCCTCCGTTTGTTATACTGGCTTAAGTGATCAGTAATTCCATGGTTGGAAATGTGTTCCACAGTCCTATTGCTCCTTGGGGTAGAGTATTGTGGCAGTTAGGGTGTGACTGCTAGATACATCCCACTGGGGTTCAAATCTCAGCTCTGCTTCTTAGTAACTATAACATCGGGCAAGGTACTTAATCTCTCTGCCTCATCAGTAAAATTATGTCAACATGGTACCTACTTCAGGGGGGTTTTATGTGATTTAAAGGAAGCAAAACCTGGAATAGCATTTGGTACATGGTCAGCCCTCAGGACATTTTAGTTGTGATTTTTCTCTTGGGAACTCTGGCATACTGACCTACAGTTCACTTTTGGATCCTTGGCTTTCCGTTGAAGGCACACAGATATTTTAGCCAACAGGCCTACAAAGCCCATAACATAATTTTAAAACTCAGAAGTGGCAGCTTCTGGTCTCCCAGTTTATCCCTATCAAAGTTATCAGTTAGGGCCAGAATATTCTGTTTATGCTCTGTACCTGTTTTCTTCATTAGGCAAGGGAGTAACTAGCATTGGATTTCTTCATTAAAGAATTAGTCTAATAATATATTGAGTCTAATAATTATTAATTTTTGGTCTATTTATTATTAGTCTAATAATCCATTAATTTCCTTCACCTCCTTTTCAATCTTAAGTACACCTTTTCACCTGTGATTGTTTGGTGGAACCAAGGATTCACAGGGGTCAGTAGTGTTCAGTGACAGAAATTCTTGCCTTCTATGCAGGGGACCCAACTTTGATTCATGGCCAGTGCAGCTTGCAAGTAGCCACCACCAATCTGTCAGCTGAGGCTTGCGTGTTGCTACGATGATGAACAGATTTCAGTGAGGCTCCTAGACTAAGCAGGACTAGGAAGAAAGGCCTGAGGATGTACTTTTGAAAAGTTAACCAGTGAAAACTCTGTGGATCACAATGGTCCGATCTGCAGTGGATCATGGGGTTAGGGCACCAGTGGGCAGTGTTTTTTATTATTACTATTATTGTGATTAAGTGAAGGTTTACAGTCCAAGTCAATTTGCCATATAAAACCCCGAGCACCTGCCTTTATGCAACTCTGCCTACTCTCCTCACCCTGTGGCGGCACACTCTTCCTTTCCACCCTGTACTTCCAGTATCCACTCAGCCAACACTTGTCCCCTTCTCTCCAATGTCTCCTCTTCCTCTAGAAAGGAACCAGTTAGACAGCCTCATGTATCTATTAAACCTCATGTATCTATAAAGTACCATGTGCGTCACTCTGTGTCTCATAGTCCAAGACTGGTCAGTGTTTTGTTCCATTGTGCATGGGGTTTCCCATGAGTCAGGAGCCCAACTTGATAACAGACAGCCAACAACAACAACAAGGCTTCACGTGCTGGCATATTGCCTTTGATAGTCCTAAAATCCTATTCTTCCCGTCCTTAGAGGGTTTTACAAAATGTCACTTGAGTGTTTGAGGCTCATTGAATGTCTAATTTGGGGTTGCTTGCCAAACTCCCAGGCTTCCTTCCTCTCCTCCTCCCTTGGGGAGTCTGGTGGCTTTTTTGTTTTGGTTTTTAATATGCCTCACTTGTTTGATAGTCTGAAATTTGCCTGGTTAGCCATGCCTGTTTTCTGTTGGTTTTCGAGGAACTGGGTACCTTGATTCATACAAGGACTGCCAATTAAGTTTGCAAACTCATCCTAGAAAAACTGCTGCATACTTCGTTGCTGGATATCTCTATGGTCACCTTTGAAGTACTCCACTTGCTAAGCTAGGCACTGATGCCAGTGCCTAGTCCACTCTTCAAAACAGTTTTGAAACTCTTCATCAGGAATGGCCATCAGAGCTGTTGTCATATTATCCTTGATGTCCTAAATGTCATCAAAATGTCTTCCTTTCAATATTTCTTTTATCTTTGTGTGAAGAAAAAATCACTGGGGGTTAGACCAGGTGAGTGGGGGGATGTTCCAATACTGTTATTTGTTTACTGGCTACAAACTCACTCACAGACAACTATACAGTAAAGTTCACTAGCTTGCCACCATGCCACCGTGTACAATGGCCATTCCAGAAAGAGTTCTGAAATTGTTCTGAAGTGTGGACAAGTGCATAATTTCCCAAAGGGAATACTTCAAAGGTGGTTGTAGTGACATTCAGCAATGAAGTATATAGCACTTAGAACAATTAAGTTCGTGAACTTGTCAGACCTCGTAGGACTCTTGTTTTCTTTGGGCTTCCAATAATTTTTTTTTTCTCAGGTTTCTGGTTGGGTATTAGTCTTTTAAAACTCTTTCTTTCCATTTTAACATGACTTTAACAGGGAAATTATACACCTATTTGTTTATTGCTTTGCTTTGCTACTGTAGAACCTGTCTTGAGTTTTAAAGCAGAGAGTCACAAATTCCCTGAATGGTGGCTCCTACTTCGTGTTAAATAGGAACGTTAAGTGAGACAAGATGCCACCATTCTCTTATAGTTTCTGGCAAGCTCAGTTTTCAAGGAGAAGTGTTGGGGGATAAACACTGTGAGCGGATTCCACATTGCCTTGAGGCCAGAGTCAGATGGCTGCTGGAAAGGTCTTGAATAAGGTCTGTCATTATCCATCCTTGACTGAATTTATGACCATCCTTTGGGATTTTACGGAGATATGTTCTCCTGTGTGATCCTGAGTGCCTTATAGTGTAAGTCATGGAGAAAACTCATACAATTCAATACCTAGATTTTCATGTTGAAAGAACAGTGTCTTTCATAGTAAGGAGACCTCTTCTATAGTATATCTGACCAAAATGATCGGTCTTCTTTGTTAATACTTCTAGCGATGGGCAGCTCATAACTTTCTATGAACCATTATTGTATCAATGCAGAAATACTGATACTTTGTAAGTATTTTTTTTTTTATCAAATATTGTTTTCATGTAACAACTGGTACAGAAATTTAAATTGGAAGACTTAATATTATTAAGATGTCAGTACTTCCCAAACTGATCTACAGATTCAAACCTATCCCTATCAGAATGCAAGCTGCTTTTTTCATAGACATTGACAAGCTGATGCCAGAATTTACATGGAAATCCAGAATAGCTAAAAAATCATGAAAAATAAGAATATTGGAGTACTCACACTTCCCAATTTCAAAACTTAATACAATGGTATCTAATCTTGACTGTGATATTGATGCAAAGATAGACATATAGACCAATAGATGAGAATTTAGAGTCCAGAAATAAACCTTTCCATTTTGAGTCAGCTGATTTTTAGTAACGGTGTCAAGGCAATCCAGTGGGTAAAGAATAATCTTTTCCACAAATGGTGCTGAGACAATAGATATCCTCTTGGAAGAGAATGACCTCGATCTCCAATCTTACACCAGATAGAAAAGTTAGCTCAAACTGAACTAAAGAACTAAATGTAAGAATTAAAGCTTGAAACTCTTAGAAAAAAACACAGGTGTACATATTTAGGACCTTGAATCAGGTAATAATGTCTTAGCTATAACACCGAAAGCACAAGCAAAAAAAGGAAAAATAGATAAATAAGACTTTTATTGAAATGAAAAACACTTGTGCTTCAAAGGAGACTACCACTATAGTGCAGGAAAGAAGGGAGAAAATGTTTGCAAATCATATTCTGACACAAGACTAGTATCTAGAATATATAAAGAACACTTACAACTCATTACTGAAAAGACAACCTACCCAGTTAGTAAATGGGGGAGAATTGGAATAGATACTTCTCCAAAAGATATAAAAGTGGCCAATTATTACATTAAAGATGTTCAGCCTCGTTTGTCACTAACCAAAGTAAACTCATTGCTGTTGAGTTGATTCTGACTCTTGGTACTCTTGGTAATCCTATAGAACAGAGTAGAACTGCACTGTAGGGTTCTAAGTAGTAGCTGGTGGATTTGAACTGCTGACCTTTGAGTTAGCAGCTGAGCTGTTAACTACTATGCCACCAGGGCTTCTCATCTGTCATTCAGGAAATACAAATCAAACCTATAAGGAGATACCATTTCACACCTATTAAGATGGCTGTAACAAAAACTTGGACAATAACGAATTTTGTTGAGGATGTGGAAAACTTGGAATACTCATCTGTTGATGGTAGGAATGTAAAATGGTACAGCTTGTTTAGGAAACAGTTTGGCAGTTTGTCAAAAAATTAAACATAGAGTTACCATATGACTTAGCAGTTTCACTCCTAAGTATATACTCAAGAGACTTGAAATATTTATCCAAACAAAGCTTTTGCACAGATGTTTATAGTAGTATTAGTCATAATAGCCACAAAGTGGGAATGACCCAAATATTGATCCACTGATGAATGGATAATTAAAGTGATGTATCCATACAACTGAATATTGTTTTTCAGCTATAAAAAGGAATCATTCATGCTACATGGATGAATCTTAAAAATACTATACTCTATGAAAGAACCAGATACAAGAGGCTACACATTATATGACGCATTTATATAAAATGCCCAGATTATGCAAATCTGTAGAGACACAGATTAGGTCAGTAGTTGTCAGGACTTGGGGAATTGAAGGGATAAGGAATGACTCCTAATGGATATGGGTTTCTTGTTGGGGTGATGACAGTCTCCTGGAGCTAGACAGTGGTGATAATTGTACAACTTTGTGAATATACAACAAACGACTGAATTGCACATTTTTGAAAAGACGAATTTTACAGTATGTGAATTATACTTAATAAAAATAATTCTTTAAAACAAAACAGAACTGGTGTTGTTCGGGCACTGAGTTATTCAAGTAAATGCCTCCCTCAGGCCTAGCAGGAGCCCTTGTTGTAGTATTGTTCCTAGTGGAGGTGTGAAGGGCTAGCTGTAGTGTTAACAGCTGGATACTCAAGGCGGTAGCTGTTGACCCACCTGGTAGAGAACAGTTTCATCATTTTACCTGTGAAGATGTGCACGGTACATACTCTCTGATTGTTAGCCCTGTGATTCCCGTATTGCTCCTGATTCACCCCCATGGAGAGCAACAGAAGGCATGTGTGGCCTACATGTGACTTGAAAATCACTCTGTGTTCTTAGGATCCCCCAGTCAGTGTGACAGGTGATGATTCAACCAGTATTTCAATCAGTCTTGTAGTGAGGGCCTCACAGAAGATAGTGGACATATACCTCGTTCTATGAAATGATACTACAGTGCAATATAAAAATGTCTGTCTCTCACCTCCCTCATCTTTCTCTCTGTGGAATAATAATCATTGGTATTCTCCAGAAAGCCACAGTTGTCTGCACTAGTTCCATCCTCCTAACTTGTGTCCACCTTTCTATCCCAGACTTAAATGATGTAGTCTAGAAGGTGAACTGTCCCCATTTAGTGACACCTTTATGCCTGCCTATGGCTGTTTGTGTGGTGGGGTCCAACAGAACCTCCCCACCCCAGGAAAATAGAAGCATGGCTCAATACAAGGAACAGAAGACTTCCATGTGTTATTTATTCAGTGACATTGATTTCGTGGCAAAAAATGTTTGAGTTGATTAGCAAAAATATACAAGACAATACAACAAAATGCATTACAGAGAAGATGATAAGTGGAAATAGGAAGAATAACTATAAGGAAATAAATGAAAGCTAGTGACAAGATTAGATTACTAAGTACCTGTTTTTAGAGGGAGCCGGCAGTTTGGCTCTTGGCATCCTAGAGACCAGAACACAGAGAGAAGCATCGTAGGTTAACAAGCCTGTGTTCAGAGGAAGCATAGCTTTTCTGAGTGAGGCAGTGTGATAGAAGCTTCTCCCACAGGGCCTCATGAAGGGCAGCATGTGGGATGCTTCACAGCATCCTCCCAAAGGGCTTCAGTGGTGCATCTCCTCGGGGTGCTTGGTCAAATGTGCTTTGAGGCAAGCTGGTACCTTCATGCCTCAAACTCACTTCAAGAAGAGTATAGGTAGGTGGAGGAGGGAAGCTTTCAAAAACACCACTGGGAGCCGTGTCATACTCTGGGGAGACTCAGGCAGTGCCTGGCGATGAGGAGTCTTTGGGACCGATGGAATGGCCTTCTTCCACACCAGGACATCGTGACAGCATATTTCTGGGAGCCTTGTTCAGCATTTGTAGCTAGCACTGCCTCCCCAACACCCTCTGCACAGGCTTTTCTTCACAGGCTTATTGGAACTTGGACACATAGGGCCATAAATCACTGAAGTCCAGAACAGATCTCCTCTGACATTTTTATCTTGATTCTTCTGGGGGCCCTTAATTAGCAAGATTGCAGCACAGAAGATTGCTCCAATGGAATCTATATCTCTCTTGGTTGGCAGAATGATTATTGAAGGCACTCTCATTATTGTTTCTGGTCATATTGAAAGGACTTGATTAAAAGTGATTGAACCCCTTAAAATGGTATAATAAGGGGTGGTCGGTGGCAAGTTTATGAGGAGTAAAAAAATAAATCATCAGACACATACTCATATAGCTGTAAAAACTCACTAAAAGTCTCATATGGTTTGTTGGCCACCTTAGCTCCGGTAGCATCCGCAGTCAGCCGGGCAGCAACTCCACATCCATACACACTCCGACTTGTGCAGCCAAGCCTTCCCAGGCTGCTTTGCGCCCAGCCATGGCCCATGTAACCACAGTAGGTAGCCATAGGATTCATACAGCCGGTTACCAGTTACTGTTCAGTCAGTTCCTACTGATGACCAAAACCCAGAACCAAGCTCGTCACCTTCAAGTCAGCTCTGACTCACAGTGACCTTGTGAGATAGCTTCCTAGAGTTTCCAAGGAATACCTGGTAGATTTGAATTGCTAACTTTTTGGTTAGCAGCTGTAGCTCTGAACCACTACACCACCATGTGTATAAGAGCAGAACTGTGCTCCACAGGGTTTTTAATGACTACTTTTTGGAAAATAGGTTACCAGGTCTTTCTTTAAAGTGGGTTCAAACCTCTAACCTTTTGATGTCCTGCCATGTGCTGAAGATTTCCACCGTCCATGGACTACACACCATAGACACACTGTATCTTTATGCAAATAGTGTGCATCTTCTGTGTTTGTTTGCCAGCTGTGCCGTTCCCCTTGAGGTATTTCCGTAAGTGCTGCTATGCCATTTTTTTCCCCACATGTTGCTGTTTAAAAAAAACAGGCACGTGAGCAGTTAGGAAAATACCTCATGGGGGGGAAGGTACAGTTGGCAAACAAACATAGAAGATGTGTGTTATTTGCATAAAACATAATATTTGAAATCCCTAAGGCCTCCAAGGAAAGTATTCTCACTCCTATTTTACAGATAAAAAGACTGAGGTTAGAGAATTGTCATTACTTATGTATGATTCATAAGTGGTCAATCAGAAAACTAGGAGTGAAATTTAAGATTCACCAATTTCTGTTTCCCTTGCTGTCTCTTTCTTTTTTTTTTTTTTTTTAAAGAAGAACAATTATGAATTACCCTTAATCGTCAATCAGTAAAAGTCCAGTGCCTAGGAACTGTGACTCCTGCCTCCTAAGGCAGTATGTGCTCCCAGGGGCATACTTATTGTGTTCTGTAGGATTGATTCTGCTTCATGGTAACTATATAGGACAGAGTAGACCTTCCCAATAGGATTTCTTAGGTTGAAATCATATGGGAGTAAATCATCACATCTTTTGTCCCATAGAATGACTGGTGAGTTTGAACCACTGACCTTTTGGATAGTAGCCAAACACTTAATGATTGTAATGCTAGCAATTTAGGGTGTAGTAGACATGGGGAAATCCCAAAAGAATTCATCCACCAAAAAAAAAAAAAAGTTTTGTAAATAAACTGACCTAGCATTAGTTTCACTTCTGCTGCTGATCTTATCAAGTCTGAAGTGGCCCTTCTGTGAGTGGAACGGACAGCAGTGCTCGGAGCTGGGGATGATTCTGTGCACTACAATGCGTGGCTTACAGAGCATCACTTAACAGCAAGTGTCTTGCCTCAGCTCTGATGACATAAATTCAAGGGCATAAGATTCCTGATCCCTATTCCAAGTGTTGCCACACTGCCTTTAAGGGTTTCAGGCACGCTCTCCTGGGTTTGTGCTGAACACTGCGTTTATCTTTCCACACCTTTTCCATTTCTGGAGTTCCCTAATGTTGCTAATTGTCCTGCTACTGATCACCTCGAGGCCGTGCAGACCGCTCTCTCACCTCCCACATTTAATCATGTGCTAGCTCTGATTTGCCCCACTTTACCTGTGTGTTTTCCTGGCCTCCGTCCTCCTGGCTTGCTTCTGTTGGTCCCAGCCCTAATTTACCACTTGTCCGGCATGCTGCAGTCACCCCTCAACCCAGAGTTCTGCAGACTAGAGGCTGTGGGGTACTTTGCAGCCCACTGCCTGTTTTTGTACAGCTCATGAGCTCAGAATGGTTTTTACATTTTTTAATGGTTGAAAAAAATCAAAAGAAGTGTCATATTTCATTACATGAAAATTACAAGAAATCTGTCTCAGTTATCTAGTGCTGCTATAACAAAAATACCACAAGTGGATAGCTTTAACAAAGAGAAATGTATTCTCTCTCAGTTTAGGAAGCTGTAAGTGCAAATTCAGGGTGCCAGTTCCAGAGAAAGTCTTTCTGTCTCTGTCGCCTCTAGGGGAAGGCCCTTGTCATGGATCTTCACTGATAGACTAGTTTCTGCTGTGACCCCCAGGTCCAGAGGACACACTGTTCTTCTGACTCTTGTTTCTGGATGGTAGATGGTCTCCCTGTCTTATTTGCTGACTCTTCTCTTACTTCTCAAAAGAGATTGATTTAAGACACAACCTAATTTTGTAGATTGAGTCCTGCATCATTAACAAAACTGCCTCTAATCCTGTCTCATTTCGTCATAGGGGTAGGTTTTACAACAGATAGGAAAACCACGTGAGATGACAGACTGGTAGACAGTCACACAATACTGTGAATCACAGACTAGCCAAGTTGAGACACGTTGTGGGGGCACATAATTCAATCCATGACAAAATCCAAATTTTGGTGTCTTTAAGTAAAGTTAATTAGAACATGGCCACAGTCATTCAAGGTCAGTCCTCAGGAATTTGCAGAATTACTGTTAGATGAGCTATAAAGGAGTCTCTGGGTGATACAAATAGTGAATGGATTTGGCTGCTAACCAAAAGGTTGGAGGTTCGAGTACACCCAGGAGCACCTCAAAAGACAGACCTTGTGATCAGCTTCCAAAAAATCAGTCATTGAGAGCCCTGTGGAGCACAGGTTTACTCTGACACACGTGGGGTCACAGAGAATTGGAATCACCCTTACTGCGACTGTTACTTGTTTGTTTTTTAAGAGCACAGGGTCTGAGAAAGCTTGGATTTAGATCCTGGCTCTACAGCTTACTAGCAGAGCAACTTGAGACAGATTACTGAGCATCTCTGCCATGACCACAACAGTTCTCACCTCAAGGGATGTTGTTCAGTGAGGAATTCTGTGCACAGCAGTAGCGCATTGCTTGGGCATGTGGTAAAGGCTTATTAGGTTGTTTTATTTATTCATTTTTAATGATCTCCATGGCGTAGTGGTTAAGTGCTGTGGCTACTAACCGAAAGGTCAGCAGTTCACATCCACCAGGTGCTTCTTGGAAACTCTGTGTTGGCAGTTCTACTCTGTCCTGTAGGGTCACTATGAGTCACAATCCTCTGGATGGTACTGGGTTTGGGGTTTTTGAGTTTATTGAGATACTGGAAATGCTGATGGCATAGTGGTTAAATGCACAGCTGCTAACCAAAAAATCAGCAGTTCAGATCTTCCAGGCCCTCCTTGGAAACTCTGTGGGGCAGTTCTCTGCCCTCTAGGATTGCTATGAGTTGGAATCAACTTGACAACAGGTTTAGGTTTTACTTTATTGAAATATTAGAAATAGTCACATGAAATATTCTTCTTCGTATTTCTTTTTAAAACAGCTCCACTTGGCAGGAGAAGTGAGATCACATAGAAATTCACAATTAATTGCCGAGTGACTTATACAGACAGTGAGATTGAACTGGTTACTGAAGGACTAATGAGAACTGAATGGGAAAAATAAAGTAGAGGAGAAACAGTAAGGAGAGTGGAATACCATGGAAATAAGGATAGACCTAAAACATATAAACTGTGGTCAGCTTAGAATTTGTGGGAACCAGAGGGTGTGGCTAGGGGAGGAGTCGGGGCCAGAGTGGTTGGCCGTACACTGTGTGGCAAGACCCAGATGGTAGCTTAAGCCATTTGGGCATGACACAGTGATCCTTTCAAGTCACTAGTGGCTCCTGAGCAGGATGATGGATTGTTGAAAAATGATAGTTCAGTGATATATTAGATGATTGTGTGTCAGATGAATTATTTTAGGGATTAGAAGCAGAATATGTTAAAAATCCCTCAAACAGTGGCCCTAAAATAGGATGTGCCATCTGCTGGGCGCTCACTTGTGGTTTTTTTTTTGTGTGTGTCACAACAGTCCCTGTGAAATAGGTGGTAATATACCCCTTTCACAGAAGGGGAATAGTGAGGCTCAGAGAAGTTAAGTGACTTACTTAAGGTTCTTGGGTCACATGCAGTTTAGTAGCTGGTAGAACATGACTTTAAAACCCAGATCTGTCTGTTATCAGGTCTTTCTGCCATACTTTCCTGAGTAGTGGATATCAGGAAGGGGATGTGTATCTGCACAGTTGCAAACAAGCATTTGAAATATGAAGCTTGATTTGATATGGGGAACAGCGATGGCATTGGCAAGAAATGAAGATGACTCTAGGAATTTGTGCCCAGGTAATTATCAGAAGGGCAGTGACTTTAAAGTCGTTGTCAGGAAGAGAAATTGTTTGAGGTGGGCTTTTGACATAATGAGTTTATGGTGATGATACACAGGAATGAAAATGCCATGTAAGCAGTTGTAGTGATGAGAGCGAAATTTGGAAGAAAGTTTGTGGATAGGGATAAATGGATAGGAGCCATCCCCCGTAGGTGGTCATTAAGGACAGAGTGTGTAAGGAAACATGGAGGTGGAGGAAGAGGTGCCTAAAGCCACACTTCCCACACTTTGATATCCAGAGGAATTCCTTGACGATCCTGTTAAAGTGTAGATTCCGATTCAGTGCGTTTAGGAGGGGCCTGAGCTGCTGCATTTGAAGCAAACTGCCAAGTGATTTGCTGCTGCTTGTCTGAGACCTTTAAGTACCCAAACATGAGAGGACTAAGCTTTAGAAATCACAGTAGGGACTGGTGAAGGAAGGGAAGCCTGCAGAAAGACGGTAGAAGAAAGGTAGGATGATGGGAAACAGAAAGGCGGGAAGGTAGCAAGACAGTCATGATAGCGCACTGTTAATGCCTGTCATCAGGGTATCACGTGGTCAAGGTGTCATATGCTCTTATATAACAGTCAAAGCCAAGAGAAATGGAGGCTACCTCGTCATGGGGAGCCATTACTGGCCTTCAAGAGGGTGGTTTCCGTGGAAGGAATAAGGCTCAGATTAGGAAGACGAGCATGAGTTATCTGTGACATTGGGGAGGTTAAGGTTGTGTTTAAGTCATGCAAAAATCGGTACCTGAAAAAACTAAAGAATTGGGATGATTGGGAGTGTGGTGTGGTGCTAAAGTGAAGATCCTTGCTCAAGCACTTGCTAGATGAGAGACTGTGTGTGAGGACATGTGGTTTTGGGGATGCACGCATCCAAAGACCAGGTGACCGTGTGTGGATTTCTGCCGAGGGGGGTATAGGGGGAGAGATGGAAGGTGCTAGAGATAGAGGAAAGAAATGAAGGAGGAAGCAGGAGATAGGATTGAGGGCACCAGTTAAACAGCTAGCTTTGGAAACAAGGAGAGTAAATTTTTCTCTAATATAAAAAGAAAGAAAAATAATTGCTCTCTGGTCAAGATAGTGCAGTAAGTTCATACTTTAGTGCACTGCCTCTGCTCCAAACATATAACAATGACAGGAAAAATATAAAAAGACATAGCTGAGCTTAAACACAAGATAAATAACCCAGCGGACCAAAAATGGTATCGAAATAAAAGTGATCAGCAAAGCTACATTCATGGTGATGCTGGGCTGCAGGTCTGGAGGCAAAGAGCAAGAACAGGATGTTAGCTCCAAAGGGATTTGCAGAACTGTTATTTGTGTTCCAAATTGTCAAGGGATCAGGGCTAGACTGACTGTTTGAAGCTGTGGACTGGGGGTCAGGCTTCCACACTCATGAAAAGAATCTGAAATAAACCACTATTGCCAGCTCCTCTCTGGGAGTACACATACTAGAAATCTCTAAGCTGAAGGAAGTAGGGGATAAAATGCATATCTGGGGCCAGGAATTGAATTCATCCATGTAACTACCTTGGTGGTGACTGTTCTGCTCTACCTCCGGTGTTACCCTGTAGAGGCCCTGAACTATCATCATAGGGTTTGCTTCAGGGTTGGTGTTCAGGAGGCCGGGTGGAGACAACAGTATCGACAACTGCAGCAACAAAATTGCTAAACAGTGGTGGGTATGCACAAAATACAAAGTGAAAAAGGAGTAGGGGACAGAAGAAGAAACCTTCCCACTGAAACCTTCCCACTGAAAATGAACTACAGCAAAATTTATGAAAGTAATAAGGATGCTTGTTATCATGACCTTTATTCAGTGATGTTCTAGTGATCCTAGCCAGTGATACAAGACAAAAAAGAAATACAAGAATTGGAAAGACAGAGATGAAGCTGTCCTTGATCATGGATGATGTGCGTGCTTTACATAGAACATCAAAGAGGATTTATAAAGAAAACTGAACTAGAGAGTTCAGAAAAATTTCCCATGAAAGTACAGTAAATGAAAATCAGTGTATATCCTAAATCTCATTGGTAAAGTTCACTGAAGATGAGTCACATTTACAACAGCGAAAATGAGGTAACACAAAATATACCACAAAATTACAACTCTAACAAAGGATGTGCAAGATAATGGAAAAATAGAAAACATTATGAAGAGCATAAAAAAGAAAGTAAATGGAGAATGTACCTTCTTCATGGATAAGAAGAACCAGTATAATAAAGATGTTGTTTCTCTCTCGTCTATAAAGTAAATATAATTCCAATAAAAATCCAATAGGGTTTTTTCAGAGCACTTACTTAATAATCCTATAATGAAAGGCCAAAGATAGGCAAAGTGCATTCAACAAAGAAGAAAAAAATGGAGAATACTTGTCCCAGCAGTAAAAGGACTTTGAAAAAGTTACAGTAATTAACTTAATATAGTATCATTATAAGGGAGACAAATGGGCTAAAATCTAGTAGTTAAAATCAACAGTAACAACACATACGTTCCCAGAAAACATGTGTGTATGTATGTGACTAGATATACTGTAGACAGGCAGACAGATGGATGCGTATGTGTGTGTGTGTGATATGCTATTGTAAATCTGTGTCAGAAAATACAGACTATTCAATAAATAGTGTTAAAAAATTAACTACCCATACAAGGAAAATATATTAGTCACGAAATAAATTATAGATTCTGAGTCAAATCTAAAAGTAGAACTTTTTAAGTTAGTTTTTTATTTTAGAATAGTTTTAGATTTACAGAAAAGTTTCAAGAGTATTACAGGGAATCTCGTACACCCCCTCACCTAGTTTCCCTTGTTAGTATCTTGTGTCACGTGGTACATTTGCCACATCTAAGAAACAAAATTACTACATTACGTTTCACTCTTCATTCGGATTTAGTCATCATGTCTCTGTAGTTTCCTGAAGTGGTGACAGTTTCTCAGACTTTCGTTGTCTTTGATGACCTTGACAGTTTTGAGGAGCACTGGTCAGGTTTTACGAAGAAAGTCCCTCGTGAGATATCGGGGAAGGAGGGCCGTGAAGGTGACACGCTGTCTCATTTTGTCATACTGAGAGTGTGTGCGTATCGTGTAACTTGTCCACCTGATCGCCTGACCCAGCTGGTGTTTGCCAGGTGTCTCCACTGTGGTGCTGTGCTTGTTGGTTGTTACCGCTGAGTCTCTGACTCACGGTGTGCAGAGTGGAACCCCACTCCTGAGGGTTTTCAAGGCTGTGACCTTTGGAGAGTGGATGACCAGACCTCATCTCCCAGTGCCTCAGGATGAGTTTAAACTACTGGCGTTTCAGTTTGGAGTCCAGCACTTAACCATTTGCACAGCCCAGAGACTACTGTGCTGTGAAGTCACATTATTCCAGTCTCTACACAGGTAGCCCCAAGACTGTGAGCAAATTTCATTGCTGAGGCTGTCTTTAAATTGAATTTGCACTTAAGTTGAAATGGGTAGGTATGGTTCATATCTAACACAGTCAAATGTGTGTCTTACTATGTAGTGTACTTTTTTCTATGTATAGAAAACATTAAAGAAACACTTGCAGCCCCCTAAACAAAATCCATTTATGTCAAATTGACTTTGACCCTTGGTGACCCTACAGCACAGAGTGGAACTACAGAGTTTCCAAAGTTGCCGTCTTTAAGGAAGCAGACTGCCACATCTTTCTCCCAAATAATATAGTAAGAATAATAATGTTTTGTTGGGCATTGCAAAGTAGGGCCTGTTTGTTATTATGAGCCATTGTAAACTTATATACCTCAGATTTTGAATGTAATAGGCTTTAGGGGGATTGGTGCATGACAGAGGGTTAATTTGTAGCTGTGGGTTTAAATATAAGTCAGACTTTCTTAAGAGGGAAAAGGGGCTACCTGTACTCTACTGCTTAGAAGCTAGCCAACAGGCACGTTGTATAGTCAAAGAGTAGGAACCTAAGCTCCCCCTCTTTGAGGTGTGGAGTCTCTACCTAAATTATTTGAAATTCTTCTGTAGGGGAAATTTGTTAAGTGTAGTACTTTGAAAGGAAATGAGAATGTCATTTGACTTTGAGGAAGGAAAGATTTAAATACAGATGAGAAATACCAAAGGGAAAGCTCAGAGCATTTAATTGTATTAATTTAAGAATAACTCTTTATAAGAAATCTTATACGACTTTAAAAGACAAAACATTGAAAAGATATAATTCCGGTTTATATAGCCGATGAAGAATTAGCAGAGAATAACAAACCCCCACAAATAAAGAGAGCGACAACCTATTATATTTTTTTTTAAAATGAGAAGGATGGGAAGAGACAGTTGATAGGCCAGAAAACCCCAATAGCTAGTAAACTTGAGGTGATATGCAGCCTCAGGAGTAATCAGGGATGTGTACCTTAAAACTGTGAGAACACGTTTGGTAATACCAGATATGAGAATAGAGTAAAAAGTCCATTCCTTTAGTAATTACGGAAATACGAGTTGATGCCATCACTTAAGGGGCAATGTAGGGTCAATGGGAGAATCCTTAACCTTCCGTGGGAAGACCTTGGCTTGATTCCAGGCCACCACCTTCACGTGCAGGTGTCACCTGTCCATCACTGGAGGCTTGAATGTTGTTATGATGCTGTGCAAGTTTCAGCAGAAACCTTTATAGTACTTATTACACTCCAGACTAAGATGGCCTGTGGTGATCCACGTCTGAAGGGTTGGTGGCCCCCTTCTGAAAACCAGCCGACTGAATATGGGGATGTGCAGGATAGGCAGTGTTTTGTGCAGTTGTGTACAGGATTGCCGTGGTTCTGGGGGCTGACCTGACACCAGGTAACAGTAACCATCACTATGAAGGAGAATTTAGCTATAAAGGCTCTATGTACACTAAATTATAAGAATATCCTCTAATGCTGTGCCTCTCAAATGGTTTTGGGCAAAGCAGTCATCTGAGGATCTTGCTAAAATGCAGATGTTGATTGAGTAGTGTCTCATAGTCTCCACATCTGGCAGACCCGAAGCTGCTCTTGTTGGTGTTGCTGATTCACATGCTCACACTATGAATAGCAAACCTCCAGAGCTGGAGGTCTGCAGGCCAAGCACCATCTCTGGCTCCTGCCTCTTTTTGTAAATAAAGTTTTATTGGAACACGACCCCGTTGATTTGCTTGTGTATTGCTTATGGCTACTTTCAGACTGCAATGGCAGAACTGAGTAGCTGGGACAGACACCGTGTGGTCTGTAAAACCTGGAATATTTACTGTCTAGCTCTTTACAGGAGAAGTTTGCCAAGTGCTCTTCTAGGGAAACTCTCCCAAGTTTGCGTGCAGAGACTTAACAAATAATCTTTATTACAACTTTCTTCTGTAATAACAAAAAATGGAAATAAGTGTTAGTTGTAGAACAGGCAAATAATTTGTAGTATATTCACACAGTGGAAGGCTCAATTAAAATGAATGAATGGGAGTGTATGTATCAACATGGAAGAATCTAGAAAACATTCCTTGTTGTTTCAAGTCCAAAATTATGCAAAACAGTGCTATGTTTGCTTATAACAATGCTGTAACTCGCATTTGTAAAAAAATTGTTAGAAGATGCCTCAAATGATAATCATCTATTTCAAGGCAGTGGTTTCCTAGGATGAGGAGAAGACGAGGAGCAGGGTGTAGGCAGCCCCCACCAGTTCTCAGTCATGGGTCTAATATATCCTTCAAAATTTTGAAAAAACAAAATACTATGCAATATTAATTTGGGGCACATAGATTTTTATATTCTCTGTGCTTTTCTGGCATTTCAAAACTTTCCAAAGAATTAAAAAAAAAAAACCAACAACAAAGAAAGGAACCAAAAAACGGTGACTATAAAGACATATTTTGAAGGAGAAGAATGAAGATAAAGGTCATTAATACCTGGTACTCTGTCTCCTCTCAATGAAGCAAAAAGAGGAGACGTTTTTGTATTATGAGTTATCCTCTATGGAGTCAATTTTGAGAATGGTAAAGAGATTTTGCCACATTACTGATTTGACTTACTGGCTTATGGAATATTTTTTTTCTAAGAGGCCACTTCGTCTGTGTCATGGAATGGAAGGGATTTCAGTTTATGTGGGATTAACATGGCACTCCTTTAAGCCAATATCAGCTTATCACTGAGACATTTTAGTGATGTCAAAGGTGAAGTCCCTGGCCCGCTAAAAACCAGTTGCCATGGCGTCAACCCAGTGTGTGCCACATGAGAACTGCTTCATAGGGTTTTCTCAATGACTGGCCTTTTGGAAGAAGATCGCCAGACCTGTCTTCAGAGATGGATTCAAACAGCCAACTCTTTGGTTAGTAGCTGAGCGTGTTTGTTAGCACTTCCTCCACCGTGTTGAGTTGTGAGGGCCTTCACGGTGCCAACAGGGACTCTTTCAGTACTCACTGCCCTTTTATTTCATGGGGGTGTGGACACTCACTATCTGTGGCTTCCCCTTGAACATGATTCTGTGACCTAAAGTCATGTCTGGGGTCCATGAACCTCAGCCTCCTCCTCATAGCATCTGCACACAGCTCGAACCAGACTTGGCCAAGCTGGTAAGGGCAGACCCTCATCATCGCTCATCTTCCGAGCAATATCCAGGCACCTGTTTGGGAAGAGCTGCTCTGCATGCATGCTGGTGCCATACACTCAGTTTAATACCCTTAGCCACGAAGTAGACAATGGGGACATTTTGGTTCTGAGTACATTTCAGCATCACACAGAACTTTTATCAGATGTTCGTTATTACAGGCATATGGGAATACTTGGGGTCAAGTCATGCCCCATGAAATGTAACAGCTTTATTAAAAAGTTCTGCTAGCAGACGCTTAATACCTTTTGTCAAGTGCCCTATGTGTGTCAGGCAACATGGACGGCACAGTCAGGCCGTGAGATGAAAGCTGCCCTTTCTTCCAGCAGCAGCATTGTGCGTGATCTCCAGTATGTTTTCTTACTGGGAACCTGGTTTTGGAACACAGGCCCCATTCATTACCCATCGTGTTCAGTTTCTGACTATCTTCTCTTGTCAAGGTAGGCTGGCGCTTCTGGTTTACAGGTTTCTGCTTTTTTAAGATTGTTAGCCATGTCCAAAGGGAACATTTGGTTATTGTAGGGTAAGCCTGTAAGTGAGGCTTGCTGAGATGCTATTCCCTGGTCCTTACCCTAACTCTATAAGCCTGCCACTGGGTATTGATTTATTGTAGAATTTTAAGCTCAAATGGCAGGACAAACTATACAGATACTGTAAATTTGTGAAGAGACCAGATGGAAGATAATAGGGAATGGTGAGGAATATGGCAAGCTGTAGAGCGTTGTTGTTAACTGCTATTGAGGTGGCCCCTGACTCATAGTGACGCCAAGCGCAACTGAACAGTCCTGTGTCATCCCCACGATCTGTTCCACACAGGACCGGTGTGATCATATGCTTTTTTTCCATTGGCTGATTTTTGGAAATAAATCAGCAGGCCTTTCTTCCTAGCCCATCTTAGCCTGGAAGTTCCATATACCTGGCCTAAAGGTGGGTGTACAAAATGTTAGCCTAGCCTTTCCAGAACTCCTGAATTTTTCAAGGGAAACTAGAGATAGGCTATTTTACATGTGAAATCTCCTAAATTTTAAATGCTGACATTAAGTTAAAAAAAAATTAAAAAATACTGTTTGTCTTTAGACAACAAATGTCTCTGGGGCCATGTATGGCTTATGGGTTAAGTTTACAACTTCAGAATCACAGAGGAAAAGAATTGAGAGTTTTAAGTGAGCTAGTTTGTGACCAGGGTCCCTGGATGGCACACTGAACTACCAGCTGAAACGTTGGCGGCTTAAAGGCGCCGATGGATACCTCAGAAGACAGGTCTGGCAATCTGCTTATGGAAAGTCACAGCCATGAACACCCCGCAGAGCGCTTCTGCTCTGCACACACGGGGTTGCTGTGACTTGGAGTCAGCTCAGCAGCTATTGAAGACAACAACAGGATGGATGGCCGGGAAGCCTGGGCGCCCAGGACTCCCCCGTCTGTACCACAGCCGTGAGCCTTCTGCTGAGTCTGGGGGCAAGAGAAGAAAGAACTTACATTGAACCAAGCAAGGGCCACTTCAGGGCACAGAAGTACAGAACAAAGCAGTCACAACTACAGTCCAGGGATTCCCTGGAATCCTTGGATACCCTCCTACCGTGACCTTGGAGGGCTCACACGCAGGCAGGAAACAAAGCAGGGAGCTTTTATTCCTCATAGTGCCCTGCACTCCTTTTTGCTGCTGTGGCCCGGGGCAAGGTGGTAGGGAGTGAGAGCCTCTGGGTACCACTCCTGGCTTCCTGGGGATGTCCTCACATGATCTACATCCTTGCCATGGCTGTGACTATGTTCTGAACAGTGCCTCTCCTCTCTGAGTCCTTACTATCTCCGGTACAGGAGGTTTGTTTTTCATCCTCCCCAGCTGAATTCCCAGAATTCTCTGTGTATGTCCTGCCATCAAAAGGAAGGGGAAAAATGTCCAGAGACAGTTTGAGATTCCTTTTTTGGAAGTCCAATACAGGCAAAGTGTTACTGTGACAGAAGTGGGTGTCACAAGGCTAGAGAAGGAAGGCAGGACATGAAGCAGCCTGGGAAAGGGTTAGGGTGGAGCCTTGCTACAGAGGAAGAGGATGAGGGCATGGGCATTATACTTTTCTCCTAAGCTGGGAAAGCTGTTAGTGATGAGACACAGCTCTAGCTCTTCATCTGGGGCTTGTGATAGGCACCAGATGGCTAGCCCTGCTCTCCTGGTGACTGTCCCCACCACTGCTGCCTTAAGCCCTAATGTGGCTTCTTTTTCCCAGATGTTGGTGTTTCAGTAGATGGAAGCCATATTGTGAAGTAGTTAATTAAAAAGACTGTGGGGTCACAAAAGAGTTGGATTCAAATTCAGACTCTGCCACAAAATAGCTATGCAGTTGAATCTGTTAGTTCATATGATCGAGCCTCAGTCTCCTACATGTAAAGTGGGTTAGTGCTGGCAACCTTTTAAGCATGTTAGGGAGTCCCTGGCTAGTGCAGATGGTTAAGTTCTCACCTATAGACCCAAAGATGGACAGTTTGAATGCCTTAGTGGTGGCTGGGAAGACAAGCCTGGTGATCTACTTCCAAAAAATTAGCCATGGAAAACCTTATGGAGCACAGTTCTACTCTGATGTACATGGGGTTGTATGACTTGGAATCCACTCCACAACAACGGGTTTACTGGTTAGGGCATTGGAGGATAGTGACTTCACCAGAAGCAGTACCCGACACATGGTGAAGACTCCGTAAATGGCCACTGTGTTTGCTGTCACTAACCTGTGTATGACCAGTAGGGTCGCTGTGAGTTGGAATCAGCTTGACTGCAGTGGTTTTTCGTTTTTATTTTCTTTTTTAAACCTCTGTAAGGAAATCTCAGTGGTGTAGTAGCTAAGAGCTACAGCTGTAGTTCGAATCTACCAGCTGCTCCTTAGGAATTCTATAGGGTAGTTTTACTCAGACCTGTAGGGTCGCTATGAGGCAGAACTGCCTCTACAACAACAGGCTTGGCATGTTTGAAACCTTTGTAAACCCTTGGGTTCCAAGGTGACCTGTGATGCACTTGATGGTAGAATGGTTATAGTGGGGCACTACTTGGGGCTCCCTTCTTGATCACATGCTTGCCCACAGCATGGCTCCAACATTATTTCACCTCTTCTTGCCCCTTGGGGAAAGGTGGAGGCGGCTGTGGTGAGAGTGCCCCCTCAGCGGGATGGGGTGCCTGACACCTGTCCTCCTGCCCCCTCCTGCACTGACTCACCCTGGATGAGGTGCTGAATTGCTTTGTAGTTCAGTTCCCTGTTCCTAAGCCACCCCGTAACCTCAGCACCAACACCGCATGTATTTCTGCCTGCCCTTGAGTACAGTTCTCTCACAGCCAGCACTGTGTCAGTAGTGTTACTGTGATGTAGCAACTTGAAGATGACAAACAGAGACCTTTGGAGAGGAGTGTTTGGAAATAATCCAGTACAGCTCCAGCTGGGACTGGGCCTTTTATCAGGGCTGTAACCTATACTGCCTTGTGGAGTTAGGAAATAACATCATGTGAGGTAACCAGAGGGAACAGAAGGGACAGGAAGAGACCACTTGGAGAATTGTAGGTCAGAGGAAGAGTTGTTTTAGACAGAAGATGCAGGGAAGTTCTTTCCCTTGGAAAGTGCTAGAAGGTTGATGGCTCTGAAATCCCAAGGCCAGCATGTGGGAGAGAGGCTGAAGTCAAACTCTTGTAAGGTGGCTGATACCTTGGGTTCTCCAGGCTGTCAGAAAAGCAGAGGTTTAGAAATAGAGGCCTCTTTTGGTGTTGCAAGGCCCCAGAAAACTGGCCCCTTCTTGCTGCAGCAAGTATTCAAAGACTCACCCTTGAGAACAGGATTCCTGTTCTGAGCTCAAGGAGATTGGCCCCGGGGCTGTTTCTCCAATCCTTTGGGTGTTCCATGCCCCCTCCCTCTTTGGCTCTCCCTTTTGTGTCCCGCTCCCTTCCCCAAATTAGCCCAGGGTTTCTGGCTTGCTTCTCAGGAAACATATACCTAGACAGTCCCTGAAGACCAGGCTTTGTTCTGAATTACAGAGGACCTATAAGTAACCTTTTGCAGAAGGACTTTGGAGAAAGCTGTTGACAGATGGAGGAAAAGGTTAACCACTGGGGCTCAGTGGCTACCAGTGGGCAAGGCCTCCTTGAGGCGTGTGTGCCTTTCTCTGGCCTTGCCTGCACTCTCTGCCCCCTGCCCGGTAAGCGCAGTGCCCGCGGCGGCCTGACCCTCCCCGCAGTGAACATTCTGAGGCAAACGGGGAGGAACGACGGAGCTTGGAGCAGTGCCTCTCACACTGTCAGGCTCAGCATTCAGAGTTTTGGAAAGGCTCCACCCGGGAATGAGTTCCAGAGAAAAGAAGCTCATGTGGGAAAGGCTCATGTTCAGGGAGGCAGCTTCAGGGACCTTGGCGGACACTACGGCCCCTGCCGTTAGCAGACCTGCCGTGGAGCCTTCCAGGGCCCATGGCCACCGCCTGGCCTCCAGAGAAGACTGCACTCCAGATCCTGTACCGGTATCTCCTTCACTGGAGCTGTCATCCTGGGGTTGTCAGTGAACCAGCAGGGTTTGTTGCTCTGGCTAGACCCCAATTACGGTAATGGATTTTTAGGTGCCACTTCTCATGTCCCCACCATCCCCCCTTGTCATTTGGCTTCCCTCTTTAAGATCAGCTGGACTTCTTTTATGGAAGGTGAGGGACCAGCAAGAGCGCCTTGGATTCAGCAGGATCACCTCCCAAGCCATGCAGATTATCCTCTCTGGCCTTGGGATGGCACTCAGAGTGGCAGGGATGGGCACAGTTTCATGATGCCAAGGAAGGTAAATGGGGGAAGGGTGTTAGGGAAACGCAGGGACAGAGGTCACGGTGATGGCAAATCTTTCTTTCCTGATGCCATCTTGCATTAGTTTTTTAGTGCCACTATGAAATACTTAAAAGAATAATGAATGAAGATTTTATGCATAAAATAAACCAGGAGGCAATGCAGGGGGAGTACAGGAGCTGGGAACACCTGGATTTCTGTATCTGGCATGGTACGCTGAAGAAAAACACCTCCCCGTGATTTTGTACTTGGGTCTGCATACTGACCATTAACTCCCCTGTATCTGCCTCTTCTGCCAGGGGTCTTTTCAAACATAGACAATCATGGGATATTAAACTTGAAGGACAATAGAGATCATCTAGTCCCATCAACTCACTATATATATGAGGAACCTGAGGTCCAGAGTGGGGAAGTGTCTTACCCAAGGTCACATGGTGAGTTATCTCCTTTGACATCTTTGTATGCAGTACCACCCCCTTCTCCACCAATTTTGATTGTAAACATCTTAAGACCCTATCAAAGTTCCACATGTCCTAGAGGACTGGGAAATGACTAGGTACCGAGTGTAGGGTTGTTGCTAAAATCCCTTAGGTTAGAGGACTCTCTTCTGAGAGGAGGCTTTATAGAGCTAGGTGATGGGTCTGGGAGAAGCAAGAGAGGAACAAGGGCCTGGAGAGCAAGGGTGGTGTCACAGGCTTTTCAGCAGGCTGCTCAGACCAGTGGCCTGCCATTCCTTCCTTTCCCATTCTTCCTCAGTCCTGAGACAGCCCTTGTCCCAGGTTAGCAAAGGGAGGTGATCCTGGAAATTCCTCAACTAGAAACCGAGCTTCCCTCCAAACATAATGCCATAGATGAGGAAAGTCCCCTCTCTCTTCACACCTGACCCCGCTCCTTGCAGAGAAAGAGGTCTCAAAACCCAAGGTGACTCATCTTTGTTTGGATCATACAGTGTCCTGGGGAGGAGAAGAGGGAAACTCAATACAGTCAGGTTCTGTGTCAATCTCAGCCCATCATACTCCCAACACCCAGCTGTCCATTGTGGCCTCTACATGCCTATGCATAGCTTAAATGGAAAGATAGGCCTGTTCCAGTAATATGTCTACACACACAGACACACACACACACACCCCTACGGACACATACTCTTTACAGATACACTGTTAACCTGGGGTTGATAGAGCAAGTTCCTTTGAGGATTTGGTCAGGAACTCCATGTCTTTGGACACCCTAATCCAGGGCTGTGTAGCCAAAAAGAAACTCAGCTCTCGTGGAAGTCCTTGCTCAAGGCTGTCCATGACCTAGTGGCTGCCTCTGTTACTCCTCAGAATGTTTCCATCCTCTCTAAGGCTTGTAATTATGGAAAGACTGAGAGATCAGCCATCATTTCCTAAACTTTGCATCTGATGAAATGAGGTGAAGAGAACAGGTCAATGATAAAGAGCTCACAGGCGTAGAAGTCTAGTGCCCCACCCCTGGAAGTGGTCCAGAGTAGTCGATGAAATGCCAACTCTCAGAATTAGAAATGACCCTCTGATATCCCTAAAGAATGTAAGTTCTAAGAAAGCGTGGCTTTCTCCTCCTGCCCCTTAGCTGTTTAGTGACCCTAGGATATACGTCCCTTCTCCTGGTGGTCATCGCTGTATCGTCAGGGGCTTCTCCCTCTCCGAAAATGATAGGCCAAGGCCCACTTAGAGAGACCAATTCTCCTCTTCCGTGGTGACCCAGGGCCAAGCCCCGAGGTGTTTTGCCCACTTCCCTTCCCCAGCTCAGTGGAGGCAGCAGCGTAGTGGAGTGTTTCCAGTTTCTCTGACCGTGCTTGGTTTTAAGTTAATCCCCTCCTCCTCTCCTTCCCTTTTGCTGACAGTTCATTTGGCTATTTCCAGTGTATCTGTATTCATATCTCCCGTGCTTCCCCTTTCCAGCCCCTGTCTGTCTGCCCTCCTAGGTTTGACCTTCTTTGGGGGAGGGGTTTTGGTTTTTACTTTATTTTGCTTTTTTCTGTTTTTCTGTTTTTTTGTTTTTGTTTTTTTATAGGTTTCAGAGAAATTATGTTGAATCCAATAAGCCTTCCCGGACATTCCAAGCCTCTTAACCATGGCATCTATGTTGAGGATGTCAATGTTTATTTCAGCAAAGGACGTCATGGCTTTTAAAAACTTCCTTTAAGCCTTCCAGTTTTGATGTCACGTTGGTAGGCTGGGCCCTCTGAGAGGTTGAAGCTCTAGGTGTTCTGTTTGGATCCGGAGATGCTAAGTAGAAACTGCATGAGTCTCCGGTGCCCCCACACCCTTTAATACAACAAGACGGGTGTTCTCTCCCATCTGCCACTGGCAGGGTTGCCCTTTCCCTCCAATCATCACTGTGCTCCTTTTTTTTCTGACCTGTGAGGCAGCTCCTGCCACCATCTTTAGAGCCAATAAAGAAAATGAAAAACCTGTGACCAGGAGCCGTCTTTTAAGCCCACTAGCCATTCTCTTGCTTTACAAAAACAACCCAACTACCACAAGAAAGCCTGACGAAGCTCAGCCATGCTCCGGCCTCCCTTTCCTTGCTTGGAACCACGAGGTCTCCCCAGCTCTCCCTAGGAGACCAGGCTATCCTCTTAGTGACCTCGTCGCCCTGCAACATCCAGCTGGGAAAAAGTCACAGAGAGCACCTAAGTGGAGGTGGAATCGGCGCGGTAAGAGGAGGGGGAGCCAGGCCCAAGTATTGGCATCAGATTAGGTCTCAGAGGAAAGAATGAAAACCAATCATTTTATATATATATATATTTTTGTTGTTGTTTTGTTTTGATGGAGAAAATCCTACTTTTTTTGGACACACTTGCCCCTACTCCCTCTCCCACCTCTCTCTGGAACAGCTCACAGTGAGTGTGATACTAGAAAACTCCTTGGAGAGGGAAGTTTCTCCAGGGCTTCTCTTTGGCCCCTAGATCTGCAGTTCCGACAAGCTTTGGCTGCCAGAGGTCTTGCCAGTGAATTGGCCATCCTACTAGGACTACAAGGGACCAAGGGAATCAGGTACCAAGGCCCTTCTTCCTAGTCCATGACCCCAGGATTGGCTCTCTTCTCTCACTGTCATTTATCCTTGAATCTGAGACTTTCGGAACCCAATGGAATCACCATTTCAAGGCCAAGATGAACTGAAGGGGAAGAGAAGGAAAAATTTGCTTCCTCCAGCCCCTCTCATGGCACCAATGGAAGTGTTATCCTGCTCTCCGGTCAAAATCTGTGTTTCTTTTGTTTGCATTGACTCATGACTTACTCCATGGCCACCCTCTCCCAAAGAGGGGTTTGTTTCCTCTATTTTCAACTTGATCCACTGGGAAGAGGGAAGGGGATGGCTTTCTCCTCCAATAGGAAAGGCACAGTTGTGGGGATCAGAGATTGAGTATACAGCTGGCTCAGCCCATCTCCCCCAGTTCATGGCACATCCAGTGTGGGAAGTAAGCGTAGATTGCCCACTTGATGGTGGAGAGCATGGAACAGGGCCCTCCCACTGCAGAGCTCTTGGGTAAAAATAGTGATTGTTGTAGCCTGCTAAATCTTGGGGTGGTATTACACAGCATAGATGATGGATTATGTACTTCTGGAAAGTGTTCTTGGCAGTTAAGATTCCCATGTAGGGTTTTGCTTTCTGGGTCCTGTTGGATGGTAGTTCTTTATGTCAGGTTCCTAGCCTGATTCTGTAGATGCCTCCATGGCATTCAAAAACATGAAGCTTTCCAAGTTCTTAGTATCTGAGATCTCCCAAGCAACTGAATTTCACATGGAGAGTCAGGTTTTCTCTAGGGCCTCAAGGTGTGTGTTTATGTAGACCCTTCTAGCTCACCCTCCTCCTGTTCCCCATAGCTTTGTGTCAGGCTATTCCCCATCAAGCCCTGCTGCCCAGACTCTGGGTCCAGGGCTGACTCCCGAGTGTGGCTTTAAGGAGTAAGCTTGAGGATGCTGTTTGTCTTTTTTTAAGTATTGTCAATCATTACCTCATTTCCAGCCGCCCAGACTCCATCCATCACAGCATCTTTTATTCTGCCATTTTTCTCACCTTGTGCTATGACAATGGGGCGTTGTGTTTCCACAGAGACTTATAGGAGTGTTCAGTGTATAGTTTCTTAATAAACACTTTATTTTCTAATGAAATGACTGCATCAGACCTCTTATTTGGAGATTTTGAAAATAATGTTACAGATAGAAATGTCAGAGGTACTCACATTACCTCCACTCACTGTTTTGCTGTTGTTACACTTTGGAGAACTTTCTTAGCTTGGTCCTCTTAACAAACGTGCTTACAATTTGTTCTGTAGGTTGGTTTCACAAAGGATTCTTCCAGATTGGTCAGGTCCATATGGTGATGTGTTCTGTCATTTTACTGAGAATTAGAGTCACACAGAGGTTGAATGATTTTCCTGTGGTGACACAGCAGAAGAGGTAGAAGCATGACTCAAACCTGACTCCAACAGATACAACTTGGGCTATAGAGACCCTTGCTGCTTCAGTGGCTGGGGGCTTCTTCCATTGTTTGAATAATGAAGGTCACCAAGAGCTTCTCTTCAGAGCCACTGTGCGAGGATGTCTAGGAGTAGGGTTGGAGGATGCTTTATCTTGGGTGTACCAGCAAGCCAGTAGAATTCTTCCTTGGCTACAGTGGCTTTGTGTCTCTCTTGTGGACTTTGGTGGAGTGACTTTGTCCAGAGCAAGGCAGAGCTATGGGCTTATAGGCAAGCTTAGTTATTATTCAGAGATAACCACCCTCATATGTTCTCTGTCTCTCTCTCTCTCTCTCTCTCTCTCTCACACACACACACGTGTACACACATACAACGCATACATATACACATATATATACATATACACAAACCGACAGACACCCACACACGGGCTACTGGAAGAAGGGAGCAAAAAACTCTCAATATCCTACTGAGGTGGAAATCCTTCAGTGATTGTGGCTCACCTGTCCTGTACTCTGGGCATTG
Source organism: Heterohyrax brucei (assembly GCA_028571685.1). NCBI lineage: Eukaryota > Metazoa > Chordata > Mammalia > Hyracoidea > Procaviidae > Heterohyrax > Heterohyrax brucei. Next base: position 41,636,857 of record CM053148.1, on the reverse strand, counting down.
ACACAGTTAAAATCCATTGCCATCCAGCTGATCTAACTCATAGTGACCCTATAGGACAGAGTAGCACCTCCCCGTAGAGTTTCCAAGGAGCATCTGGTACATTTGAACTGCTGACCTCTTGGTTTGCAGCTGTAGCTCTTAACCACTATGCCCCCAGGGATTCCTTGACACCATAGGAGGGTTCAGATACCTTCTATTAAGAGCTCTTCCTTTTAGAAAGAAGAGACACGGTGGCAGGAAGGAGGGCCTGTGTAGAGGAATATGGACCCACAGTGGAGGATGGGACTTCGAGAAAGGGTTTCTGGGTGGATATAAGCCTCCAGTGGGCCTCAGCAAGAGTTGTTGGGGTTTACCCTGCAGTGAACTGACCAGGCTGGGACTCTGCAGTGTTGTCTGATCGCCCTTATTTGTCTCCTGTTTAAGTCAGGTTTAGTTTGAGTCCTCTCCTCCTAGATAGACGTTCTTCTATTTTAAGATGGCCTGGGTAAAGGAGAGGGTTGGGGGTGGGGAGGAAGGTGACCAGCTATGTGTTTTCCTGCTCTCAGTGGCTCCTGTGAGTTGGGACTCAAACAGGGATGCCCCAGGATGGGGGCCATCCTTGGGACCATGAGGACATAGATGCAGGGGTTTGAGGGAGCATTTTTATATTTAATAAGAGAAAAAGAGATGAGTATTGTTTTGTTACAATGTGTAGAGCCTGTCAAGGCATGGGATGGAGAAGAGATGGTGAGTAGACATAGCTTCTGAGAAGAGTGAAAGGAAAAGTATTGATGACCAGAAGGACTGGTTAGTGTTAGATGTGGATGGATGGGCTCTTGAGGCGCAAGAGGGAAGAATAGGAGATGGGTTTTGTTTAGAGGTTCAGGGTTAAGAAAGAGAATTCCTGTCAGCTTCTATTTCATTTCAAGTGTAAGGCAAAGCTTTGTGCTCTAAGTAAGAAGGTACGAGTAGTGTTGTAATCTGAGATCATGGCAGAAGGGACAGGTGACAAGGAAGCTTGAAAAATTTGCTGGGAAGAATGAGGATCCTGCTGAGCCTGAAGAACATTTTAGTTCCTAGGACTCTGTTTTCCTGCTAGGTACTGAGGTCCCAGGGCACTTACCCAAATGTTGAGTCTCCAGGGCAGCCAGAGGTGGCACAGGGCAGGCAAATCTGGAAGCCAAACTCTCATCCCATGAATGAGACAGGCTTAGCTTGGCTTCATTTCAGGGAGACTCAGGACCAGCTCTACTTTCAGCTCCCTAACCTTCTGGATTCTGAATCTTCCCTTGTGAGATTTCAGAGTGGTTTTCTTGGACCAGAGCTTACAGTTTGGCCATAGGGGATTCTATTGCAGAGGCTCACAGCTGTCATAGGCCAGGAACCCAGAGTACTGCCAGGCACTTTTTGGATGGGGCTTAGTCCAAGAAGGGATGCCTGGACAATGCTGGCTGTGCACCCCTATGGTCTTTTAGGATACTGGTGAAATCAGGTGTAGGACTTGCCCAGGGATGGTCCCTGGAGAGGAAAGAAGTCTTCCACCCAGGTTAGGTGGCCAAGCTGAGAAAACTCTGCTGTTGTCGAATTGATTCCAACTCCCATTGACCCTGTTGAAAAGAGTAGAACTGCTCCATGGAGTTTCCAGAGAGCACGTGATGTATTTGAACTGCCAACCTTTTGGTTACCAGCCATAGCTTTTAACTACTACACCATCACTGTTTCCAGATCTTGGAAATGATTGCCAAGCTACAAAGAATGGACAAGAAGCCTGCCTGTGAAACTTTAATAGTAATCACTATGCCTAACTTAGAGAGTACCTCCTCATAGCCAGGCACATTTTATACACCAGGAAGCTGAGGCTCAGAAAGATTCAGGAACTAGCCGGTGGCCTCACAGCTGTGGACTGGCAGAACCAGGCCTTGACATGAGGTACGCTTGACTGCAGAGTGCTGTTGGTATGCCTGACTGAAGCTCCTTTCTGAGCCTGTCCATTCAAGGGAATTTTAAAGACTGTCCAGAATAAGGGAGTGCATCATGGCCTTTCTTTACTCGTTCTAGCCATCAGGGACCCTGGATGCCTCAAAGTGTGGTTGGTCTTCAATCTAAGGTCAATCACCTGGCCTACACAATTTGTGAGATTCCCAGACGGACTGATAATAGCATCTTTGATGTTGAGGAGGGAGGACTTGTGGAATGAGACCACCAACCCAGGCCTTAGATGGTAGGTTAGGCTACACAGGTCCCAGGAGGTGTGTGAGCAACTTCAAACAGAAAGCTAAAGGAATAGGAAGATCTTTTCCAGGCTGCTTCACCCTCATCTGAACTTTTGTCAACCCACCTCCAAGACTTTCTGGTAGGTAGGGGTTCATCCCATGTAGATCTCACTCAGAGAAAGAATAGATGCTGCCCATGTTCACTTTAGAAGCCAAAAAGCTGGCCTCAGGCCTCCCATCTCTCCTGTCTTGGGTAGGAATTCCCTTCTGCAGCCAAGCTCCCAGCAGCTACATCCTCACCTCCACCTCCCCAGCCACAGGCATGACCCTGAGTGGGCTCAGTTCTCTCAGGTCAATCTTAGGCATGAACAGAGGATCAGGAGTTTCAGATGGAGCAGTGAAAGCGAGGTTTGGAAGCTTCAGAGGCCTCCCCAGGACGGGGATAGCAATACAGGACAACTACGTTGTTGCTCAGCTTTTGGCAAGAGCCAGACACAGATTAGGCAAAGAGCCGGAGCCTTGGTTCCTGCAGTGTTGACTGAAGTCCCTGCTTCGACGTTGCTGCTGGGGTGACTCTGAAAGCTGAGGCCAGTGAGGAAAAGTAGCGGTGGAAGCTGAGAAGGGTCCAGAGCTGCCCTGGCTGCTCTGGGAAAGTGGACAGGACAGAGGGCAAGCCTTCAGCATGATCGTGAAGGAGACACTGAGGTACAAGGAGGGTGGGGAACAGCGAGTGCTTAGTTTGAATCTGGATTTTCCAGTGTGACCTGGACCACTTTTTCCTCCTCTTCTTCCTAGTTCGACCACCACTTCCTTCCTACCTTTGGTGCTGGTTGTTGGGGATGAAGCTGCTTGCCACTTCTCATTTCCCGGGATAGCTGTGGTTCTGTAGATATCCTATAGCAATCTGCCCATTCCCACCGCCTGCACTGCCCACTTTCTGAGGATAGCTGAGCCTTGACCTGGCAGTGTATTCCTGGAGGCAGAAGAGACTTTTGGTTCAACCCTCCTTGAACTACAGGTGACCTGAAGGAGGTTCACTCTTTCAGGTGGCTCCGAGATTTCATCAGGATTCTGAGCCGTGTTAGGGTGGGGTTTTAATCAGAGTCCCTCCTACTCAGTGAGTAAAACTTCACAGAGCACCTGTCTCCTGTCAGGTGAAAGCTCGGCTAGCGCAGGGAGGAGGTTTCCACGTTGAGTGATAAGGTCTGAGGCCTCCGTTCATGCCCTTCAGCCAAGGAGCCCTGCCTGGCGTCTCTCAGTCACTGCTGCCTTTGCCCGGAAAACTGTCTTTACTGTCAGCCCTGGGCAAAGATGAAGTTCAGTGTTGTGTCGCCCTTAGAATAACCCTTGGGGTCTGTAGGTATTAGCTTCATTTTAAAGTGGGGTGAATGCATCTCTAGAGAGTAGAGGGAGTCTCTACCCCCAAGGGGGCTTCCTCGGCAACAAAATTTGCTTTCAAGGTTCAAGTGATTTCAGAAGGAATTTAGTCTTGCTACTCCTGTGCTCTGCTGGGACACTTTACCCTGAGGAAGCACCGAGAAGGCTGGGCCTTCCTTCCCCACCCTGAACTTGCAGGTGGATGTGGGTGCAGTGAGTAGATGGTGGAGTGCTCTGAGTGCTTTTGGTGAGGGTGTGAAAGAAGGAGGAGACACTGGGGCTGGGCCTTTGGGGAAGCATGCTCCTGTACTTCCCCGGGAGGGAAACAAGGAAGGCAAGAGGCTGGCTGTGGAACACAGACCCTATAGAAACATAGAGGATGGTGACGGCTCCATTTCCTTGTCAAAGGCTTCTGGCCCAAGGCAGGGCCAGGTCCATCTGGGTCCATTGTGGGAAAGAACTTAGAACTCTCTGAGGTAGAGAAAAAGTAGAATTACCAAGTTCCCACAAAACAATCAGGGCTGTAGAGAAATCCTGGCTCAAGGGCTGTGGGAGGATCTGCAGGCCCATGAACAGAATGTGTCTGACATTTCCGCATGGTAGCCACCAAAGGCGCCCTGGAATTCTCAGGCTCTAGTCAAGCTAAGTCTCTAGGTGTCACGGATGTGTAACTCAGCTGCTAAGTGGAGGGTTGGAGGCTTGTGTTCACCCAGAGGGGCCTCAGAAGAAAGGCCTGGTGATCTACTTCTGAAAAATCAGCATGTCCTATCAAACCCTATGGAGCAGAGTTCTCCCTTGGCACCTGGGTTGACCATGAGTCACAGTAGACTCACTGGTCTTGTTGGGCCGAGGTCACCTTCTCTACAAGCAGGAGCCACTGAGGCCTCTCTGATGCAGATGTTGCAAACGAATATGATTTTGAGGTGCTGAGAGTAAAGAGAGGCGCAGGTGGCACAAGATAATGGTAGGGTGTGGTTCTTCAGGGGACCCCAAACACTGAGCAGTTCCTGCTTCACCTGTGTCTAAGAGTGGCATCAAGTGGCATCTGAGTTTGGTGAGTTGGTAATAATCCCTGCTCAGCTGTGGGTAGGGCATCAAGAGCAAAGCGTGAGGCTGCCCAAAGGTGTGAGTTCCCAGATGCCATCCCTAACTTGTGACTTCATCCAAGTGAGAGGGATAGAGCATCGTGTCAGCTACAGAATTCACCACCAAGCCTGACAGCGGTAAGTAATGCTGGCGGGGTGACAGTAACACCCAACTTGTCTTCATGGGTCTGCCCTCCCTCACGGTTTCTGCCACTTGAATGCTATAACCGTGGGAGCAAAATGAAGCCTGCACTGGACCAAGGTACTTATCTCTCTTAAGAAAACCCACCCTTTCCTTCCTTATTTCCAAATTCATCCTGTGGTGTGAAGGTCAAGGACCTACCTTGAAGAAAGGGAACTCTCTTTCCCTGCTCTCCCACATGGCCCAGTGTTGCTGGTTTTGCAGAGCTCTGAAGCTACATCGACCTTTCCACTCTGACACTTGCTCTAGCTTATCTGTTTTTGATCCTTATGGTACTGTTTCAAAATGATTTTGCAGTGGTCTTTATGAGTCGGGACCTGACTCAGTGGCAGTGGGTAGGATTTTACTCTGCAAAGCTTGGCCCAAAATGATGACAATCCCAAATGTCCCATGGATTTCTCAGAGGAGGACAGGATGTGTGTGCTGTTTGGGGAATGAGCATACAGAGTCTCTGGCACAGCCCTAACTGGCTGCATGGGTAAACGGATATATTTGCGTCACATGACCAGGTTCCAGAGGGTGTCCAGAGCACATGGCACGGAGGGTCCTTGAGCTTCAAGCTGAGCAGGTTTCCCTGCCGTGACACAGGCAATCACTGAATGTACAGTAGCTCACTCACTTCCGGTCTCTCCCAGCACTGGCTGGACAAGCAGGGTCCAAAATCTACCTTCCTATTCGTAAGGTCAAGACAAAGTCAAGCCCTAAAGTCTATGTCCCATGGCCCAGCCAGTATGTGCCTGTCCCAGGGCACACCTGAAAATAATTGAGGGGAAGTATTCCAGGCTGAGGCTAGATGCTGATCACGTGAAACCTGTATATTATAAACAAATCACACTGTCAGTATTCATTTGCTACTAATTCTGACAGAAAGCCTGAGAGTATCTCTCAAATCACCTTTTGTCATGAATGTTGCTGTCTGAAAGCTCAACCTGGCCTGACCAAGAGGGCAAAGTTGGGATCAATGATCTTCTCTGAGAGCTACCGTCTGAAGGCTACAGCTCTGGACCAAACCCTTTCGGTTCAGAGGGGGCAGGTGTAGAGCTGGGCCTGGAGAGCCTGGGTTTGTTCTTTCTTGCAGACAGGGAAGGTACCAGCAATATAGAACTTATCCAGAAAATGATCTCCCAGGGAAGATTTAAATTCTGAGTCCATGTTTAGAGGACTCATGGAATTTTTCAGTCTCAGTAGCTTTCAATTTGGCATTCCTTGCTGCCCTAACAGGCAATTCTAGACCAGTGCTTTAATGCCAAATGACCAATCTGGTCTTTAAGAAGATTGGAATAACCCCACTGCACTTTTATAGGACTGTGTTTTTAGCCATCTTAATAATTTCGTTAGGTCAACCACTTGATGAACTATTGTTCCACTTGAGTTGATCGATTTTCTGGGCAAAACTTTGGTTTCTGCAATGTGGTTCACTGTTCATTTGAAATCCCCAACTTGCAAAACAAATGAACAAAAAAAGCCTTTTTCTTATACTCTAGTTAGTTGATAAATTATGTTGTAAGGACCAAGGGTTCCTGTTTTCACTGGTTACAGCAATGTTCCCTTTAATATCATGAGATGCTCCAGTTTCATCAAATGACTGTGGAGAATGTTGCCTGGTATAGCCTCATCTGGTACGGTTACATGGTCCCCGGATACTGCAGTGGATTAACAAGCTTGGCTGCTGATAAGTGCTTAGTGGTTCCAGTGCACCCAGAAGTACCTTGGGAGAAAGACCTCGTGATGTACTGCCACAGTATCATCTATTGAAAACTGTATGGAGCACAGTCCTACTGTAGCAAACATGAGGTCCCCATGGCTCAGAGTCAACTTGATGATAACTGGTAAAGGTGGTAGAATCACAGTGTTCTTTAGGATATTAAAGGTTCTAAGAAGTCCTGCTATAAACAGACCTTTAAACGTTACCACTTTCCAAACCTAATTGACCATAGAACTTGCTCCACTTAATAACCTATTAATACACACTTCAGCACACCCTGGGTTATGATGTGACCATAAACTTTTAAAGAAGAACTAAACAAAATGTGTAATCAGCCACTTGCCTTTGTATGTGAAGATCCACAAGCACACCTGAGTACCTCTCCCCAGCTGTAGGCTCAGTCCATCCCTTCTGCCCACTGCTTTGCATACAGTTAGAAAACATTGAGTGTGGGTGAGGAGGTGCTCTTGTGGAGAGCAGGAAGCTTTCCCTGGAATATCTCAGAAGAAAATGGTAAGTCATGTCATGTAAGAGCTTGACTCATCAACACTAAACATGGCCACCTTTCCAGCTGGTGCAAGTGACGTCATCTAGTGGTAGCACACAGGAATGAAGACCAGGATTCCAGTCTCAGCACTACCACTAGCAAAGTGACTTGGGGTAAGTCACCTTTCCTTGTTCCACATTGCCTCTGAGTAGCTGGTCACATGCTTGGTGATGCCCATGTAAAAGACCCTAGACAGGTGCCCCAAGTGCACTGTCCCCTAGTTGGGGAGCACATTTTGGTTCTTAGGTCCTTTTTTTCTGTTGAATCTGTTGCTGTGTCGGGTTGAAAGGGTCACCTTTGCCCCTTCTGAAGGATGTGAAAGCTTGAAAGCAAGGGAAGGGTGGTCAGAGGGGGAAGAATGGCCATTCCTTCAGGTAGGGACTGGTGGATTTCTCTGGATGGGGAAGAAAGCAGACGCTTGGGGGTTAATAGACCCTCTGTCACAGTTGGACAGGGCCAAGCGGGAGTTCTCCACGAGATTTTCCCACTTTGATCTCAAGAAGGCAGCTCTGCCTAACCAATAGTCTGAAATGTCAAAGAATAAATGTTAAAGCTTGAGGGCTCATTCCCCAGGGAGCTGCCTGGGCTGGCTGGGGGGAGAGAGGCGGAGGGAGAGAGGGACACAGCAGAAGCCTTCACATAAAGATTCCAACTCGGTTGTGTGATATTTAAGGAAATAAATGAATTATTTATAGCACAGAAGATGGAAGCAGGTTGCAGAGAAAGTGGCGAGGCTTAAGGTGGTAGTCTGCATTCTGTTGTTTAGCTGCCCCAGCCCTAAACTGCTGAAACTTAAGCTTGTTAGTGTCTTGCTATTGACTTTTCTTTGAGTTATCTATTATTATTTTAATTAAGAAAAAGTCTTCTCTTTTGATATGGGGAACCAGGGAGACAATTCATAGAAATAACTGTTGCCAACACGAGGCATATTAATTTCTGTTAAGGGATCTCCATCATCGCCTTTGCCACCTCCCACCGTGCCCATCGGCTTCCAGCCTGTGCGTCTTCTAACGGTGACTCACAAGACCGCTGCCCCAGTATAGGTGGGAAGCATCCTGGTGTTGGCCTTGGCATCAGCTGGCCATGTTGATCTGGAAAGGTAGATTTTACCTGTCAGTCATTCCAGCTGAGAAATGGGGGCAACTGTCATGTGTCCCTTCTGGGTATGCTGGCATATGAATGATGTATGTGTTCCAAGTTGGAGTTGTGCACTGTTTAAGAGAGAGGAAAAAAAAGGAATTATTTATAGCACAGAAGATGGAAGCAGGTTGCAGAGAAAGTGGCCAGGCTTAATGGGAAAGAAATAATATCTACATATGTGACGGGGAAGAAACATGAAGAAGACGAATCAGGAGTGACTGAAAGACTGATTTTAAAGCTGGAGGGAATGAGATCTTTAGTTTGGTCACTGATGTCATTTAGATGTTCAAAGAAACAAACAAACCATTCTGGTTGATAATTGTATTCTGATTGTATAACAGGGTAATTGAAATCTCCTGATAAGTTGAGGAAAAATTGAAGAAAAAATCAAATTGAAGAAAAAAATCAAAAGTTAAAAGCTTCACATTCTCACCTGTCCCTCCTCTCAGATAACACAACATGTTCTCAGTTGTTTTCTTTTGGTCTGTTTCTGTGCAGCTTTAAACTTGCGTAGATGCCAATAAATGGAGCCCCATTTGGCTACTTTGGGGTTGGTAAGTTGAGGCTAGTCAAAGTACAGGATCTGTCATTGTACGCCTGTAAACAGTAACTATTGACTTTAGGACATATTGCTTTTATTGAAAATATTAATACTTTTGCTTTCTTCTAGATCTTTTTTTGTTCACCCCACCTCTACCTTCAGAGATGTAGAGAACGTTTTGCAGTTAAAATGTCACAGTGACACTCCTGTTGTAAAGCTCTGAGAATGTACTTATTTTTATACTCAGGAACTTCCTCTAACCTCACAAAAATATCTTTCAAATATTTTTCTTCCACTCTTTTCTTTCTGTGATGTAGAGGTGTGAAACAGCATCATTGTTCTAGGGCAGTGATTCTTAAAGGTTTTGGCCTTGGGATCCTTTTAAACTCTTAAAAGTGACTGAGGACCTGAGGAACTTTTGATCCTGTAGGCTTTATCTGTATTGTATTTACTGCATTTGAAATTAAAACTGAGAAGAAAACACAAGCACTGCACATATTCCATTAGCTGTCAGAGGAAAGACATCATCACGTGGCATGAAGCCACTGGAAAACCATGCGTTTGTGTTACCAGACAAAACACCAGAGTCTTGTTACCAGCCCTAAAAAGCCAATCTCTGAGCCGTGTATTAGGGTAAATGATCAAAATGTTTATTACTGTGTGCTAGCAAACACGGAGAACAGGGAGGAATCTGTCCATCAAGATTCTGTTTGAAACTCATCAAGTAAGGTTGGGGTATGTAAGTTATCAGGAAAACAATGTGATTAATTAAGGGTGAAGAGGAGTAACCATTTGGGGGCCTCAGGGGTCCCTTGAAGATATGCATCAGGAATAGGGATCCAGATTGCTTTGGGTTGTCATCTGAAGCAGAGAGGGTCCTGACTGGTGCCTGGCATCTGTCATCTGTTTTGATGTTTCTAAAAAGCTGTGAAAACTGCAAAGACATTAATTCATGGTGCCTGTCAGTCAATGTGTGACTTCCTTCCAGTGCCTAGGTGAAAGAAACCAGAAATTTTCAAGACAGCAGAAAAGACAGGTCAGCTTCACAAAGAGTGTTAAATTCTAGTTGTCTATTTTAACTTCTCCTTTTTAAAATCCAGGTGTCTGAAGCTTCTCCTCTGTTTCATATGCATGTGAGAAGGCAAGAGTGAATATGTACATATACCATCTTAGTATCATTGTGAAAATAGTTTTGATACCTGAACCCCCTAAGAGGGTTCACTGGTTCAGGATTCACTGCTCTCAGGAAAACTGAGGCAGAAGATCCTGAACCCAAGTGTGGGTCCCTTGTGTGTCAGTACATCTACCAGTGATGCTTTTAGCTCCAAGATTGTTCATGCAAGCATAACCAATAGGTATCAACTGAAACCAAACTAGATGGGATCGTATGTGGTTAGTGACTAGGAATGTGGGAAATATATTAAAACCTTCATCTCTAACAGGGAACACTGAACAGTCAGTGTTGGCTGATTGAAGAGCCTCAGCATGAATGAGGTTTGCAAAATTCGGTGAGTGAAAGGACAAATGAATGACAGGGAGATGAAGAGAACTTATAATAGACACCTCACAGATCAAATGTCCCGTCCTGTGTATCATAGCCTTCATTGTACGTCACATCTGTGTTTGTCTAAGGAACATGTGGGGCTCAGCAGCATTCTAGCCAGGATTCAGAGGGTTGTTTATTTTGGCTTCTCCATCATTCTCCTAACCTGGGCACCTTGGGTAGACAGATTCGATTGTGGAATGTGTAGTACCCTAGGGAGTCTCCCAGGTTTACTCTGGGTAGCACCCAGCACACCATCTGGCAGAGGGAGCTGGCTGTTTATGAGGTCCTAGGTGTGTGACAGTGTTGATGCTTCCTATTGTTTGTCACTTCTACGCCAGGGAGCAAGAACCACTTCTAGTTGGTTTTGAGTAGCTCTTTGTCATTGATTTGTCAAAATTCTCATCAGGAGAATAGGATCTTTTTAGAATGCCTGAGAGATCATGAGAGGATGTAGTTCATTGATTCATCCTTGCTGCTTCTATGTGAAACACTTGTATATCCTGCACTCAAGAGCGTCATAGTCTGGTGCAGTGGTTCTCAACTAGGAGTAATCTTGACCCTCCAGGGGACATTTGTCAATGTGTGGAGACATTTTTGGTTGTCTCACCTGGAACTAGTTGTTACTGACAGCCTCTTACAAAAAAATAAATAATTCAACCCAAAATGTCAATGGTGGCAACATTGAAAACTCCCTGACTACTGGAAATGCACACTAGGAATATTGCACTTATCCTTGGGCAGAAGGGACCCCATACTTCTCAGGAGCCTGCTTTAGTTCTTCTTCAACTGCCAGGAGTCCAAGGGCCATGGGAAGTGACCATCTGGAGTCTCTGTCACATCTCCCTTCCAGAGCATGTTCCAATTGCTCAAACCACAATTCCTTACCAGAATGGCCCTGAGCCCACCTCCATGGCTGTGCAGACCTCTTGGTTGGTCCATGCACACATGGATGAACAGGAGGATTCTTTTGGTCTGGGATAGATCCAGGACCGATAGAGAAGAAGAGTGGATGGGGGAGGGGTGGGCAACATTCCTGGCACAACCTCACCCCAACTCACAACTCCAAGGGACCCAAGACGTCTGAATTCAGACCTGGCCTTCCTGGTCATTCTGAAGATAACAGTGTAGGTGAATAGGATACATTTACATATAGGATGTACTACCTTGAATTACAGGCTTCACTAGGTGGTACAAAAGGTAGAAGCACTCAACTACTAGCTGACAGGTTGACGGTTCAAACACACCTTGAGGTACGTCAGAAGACACACCTGATGACATGTTTCTGAAAGGTCATAGCCTTGAAACTCTTCTGAAGCACAGCTCTACTCTTAACATACGTGAAGTCACTGTACATCAGAACTGACTCAGCAGCGACTATCAACAAAAGCAGCTTGATTTATGAGTGTTACGTCTTTGGGCATAGGAGATGTGGGCTTTTAGTTATCCTCTTGTCCCAGGTCCTGCAAATGTAAGGGGCAGGACTGGTACAGACAAGTTAGTGTGAACCAACAATGGTAAAATTCTGTGACAGAGAAGCATAGAGGAAGGATGCTTAGTTCTTAAATTTAGTTCTTGAAAATACTGAATCATGATACCTGTTTGTAGCTATATAAATAGAAATAGCACTTCAGGGAAACCTACAATCAAGGTGGTTAACTGAGGTTTAAATGTTCTGTCGTTTACAGAGATGTCAACCTCTTCCAGACTTTGGCAGCCTGACCCCCTTGCCACATAGTTAAGTATCCCTGTCCTTAGAAAATGGGACTGCCTGAGGTGGCTGTTATTTTAGCGGGACCATCTTCTTGCCTTGAGGTGCTCCTCCTGTGGAATGCCTGTACCAGGTTGCCATGGAGACTGATCAGTAAGTCTCCACCGTTGATTCATACTTATTGGGGCTCTGCGGCATCCTGTTTGCTGTGACCCGCATTCTGCAGGAGAGAGAGAGGAGCTGTACCCTTACCCCTCACATCTGCGGACTATTGTGACACAGTCTTCTGTAAAAGAGAGTTAAAGACTCTAGAGAAATTGAACGGAGGGATTTTTTTCCCCTTGGATAACATAGTGCTGTTTTCTGATTATAAAAGTAATTTATATTCACAGTAGAAAATTTGTTAAAATACAGAAAAGCACACAAACACATAAATTATCCACCATCCTGTCACCCAGAGACAACACTGTTAATGTTTCAGCTTTTTGCCTTCCAGTCTTTTCTGTATGCTCACTTATTTAGCAGAATCATACCATTCTGTGCACATATACGCTCACATGTGTGCATTTTGCTTTGCTCCGTTTTTAAATAGAATTTTGTACATGTGCTTTTTAACTAGCCATTTACAGTATTTAAAATATTTGTATAGGTACTATGTAAACTTGGTTCAAAAATGGGTGCATACACACACAGACTTGTACATACCTGTTCACAGCAGTATTTTTTGTAAGAGCCAAAAATGTGGAAACAATCCAAATGTTTGTCAGATGGTGAATGGATAGGTGTATGTGGTATATCCATGCAAATAGAATATTACTCAGCAGGAAAAAGGAATAAAATACTGAGGCATGCTACAAAGTACATGAACCTCTGAAACACTGTTGAGTGAAAGAAGCCAACACGAAAGACCCTATGTTGCATGATGCTTTTATAGCAGATGTCCACAAGAGGCAATTTGCAGAGATAGAAAGTGACTAGTGGTTGCCAAGGTCTGGGGGTTGGCTTTTGGAATTAACAGTGAATCGACCTAAGAAGTGCCACCTCAGGCAGTGGGATGTCACTGATGGCAGTGTTCTTATGGTGATGGTTGCATGATTTGATAAATTTACTAAAAAAATCATTGAATTGTATATTAAAATTGGTGAATTTAATAATATGTATACAATACCTTAATGTCCAAGCCAAGCCCTCTAGTTGGGTCCAACTCATAGCAACCCTAGAGGTCAGGGTAGAACAGCCTCATTGAGTTTTCAAGCACTGCCTGGCGGATTTGAACTGCTTACCTTTCGGTTAGCAGATGTAGCGCTTCACTCACTACGCCACCAAATGCAAAGCAGTTTATCTGAGGACCGGCAATTAAGTTTACAAACTCATCCTAGAAAAGGTACTGCATGCCTCATTGCTGAATATCACTGTGGTCACCTCTGAAGTACTCCCTTTTGGAAGCTATGCATCAATGCCAGTGCCTAGTCCACCCTTCAGAACAATTTGGGGACTGTTTCTCTGGAATGGCCATCAGAGCTGTTGTCGTATTACCCTTGATCTCCTGAATGTCATCAAAAGGTCTTCATTTTGGTATTTCCTTTATCTTTAGGTATAGAATGAAGTCATTTGGGGCCAGATCAGGGGAGTAGGGAGGGTGTTCCAATACAGTTATTTGTTTACTGGCTAAAAACTCCCAGGCATTGACATATGAGCTGGTACATTGTCGTGATGCAAGAGCCGTGAGTTGTTGGTGATAATGTCAGGTCATTTTCGTCTTAACTTTTTCACATAGTCTTTTCAACACCTCTAAATAGTAAACTTGGTTAACTCTCCAGTTGGTGCAAATTCATAATGGACAATCCTTCTGATATTAAAAAAGGTTAGTAAAATTGTTTTGAATCTACTTGGACTGACAGCACTTTTTTGGTCCTGGAGCATTGACTAGCTTCCATTATGCACTTTGACACTTTGTTTCAGGGTCATGTTGGTACACCCGTGTTTCATCACCAGTGATAACACAGCCGGAAACATCACTTTGTCTCTCCAAAAGGTCTTGGAAACCTTCAACTCTCCTTTGTTTTCCATCGTCAGTGAGCTCCTTCAGGACCTTTTTTTGCACACACCTTTCTCATGCCAAGATTTTCCTGTTCCTCTGTTGATCTTTCCTTGGTATGCTGTGCTTCTCACAGTCAGCCAACAATTTTGATGCACAGTTTGACAAATTTTCACAATGTTTTTGTCAGTGCTGCTCATTACCGGCCCCTCTGACTTCTCTTCATCAGTGACACTTTCTCTCCCCTCAGAAAAACATTTAATCCAGTTGTACACTGCTGCTTTCTTCATGACATTATCCCCATAAACTTGGACTAACATGTCTCTGATGTCACTGCCACTCTTGCCAAGTTTAACAAGAAATTTAATGTTTCTTCGTTGCTCTAGTTCCAGCTTGGATATTTGTCTCAATAGCACACAAAAACACTCAACAATAATGACGAACGCCACTCAGCAAGACACCACCACATGTTGACACAAACACAGCTGTGAGACACTGATATACTAAGGTTATGAAACCTTACTGACTTGTTTGCACAGTGCTGCCAACATAAGTGCGTGGTGCCAAGGCCATGTACTTAATTGTCAGACCTTGCATGTTAGAAGTATGTGTAAGTATACATATATTATAAATAAATACATGTTTATGAATATGTGTGTATTTATTACGTGTGTGTATATATATATATATATGCAGCTTTATTAGCAGCCTGTGATATGTAGATGACAACCTTGCCTGATGAAAGTAAAGACAACCTTAAGCACTTACTGATGAAAATCAAGGACCACAGCTTTCAGTGTGGATTGTACCTCAACATAAAGAAAACAGAAATCCTCACAGCTGGACGAATAAGTAACATCATGGTAAATGGATAAAATATTAAAATTGTCAAGGATTCTGTTTTACTTGGATCCACAGTTCACACCCATGGAAGCAGCAGTCAAGACATCAAAGGATGCATTGCATTGGGCAAATCTGCTGCAGAAGACCTCTTTCAAGCGCTGAAAAGCAAAGATGTCACTTTGAGGACTAAGGTGCACCTGATCCAAGCCAAGGTGTTTTTAGTTGCTCCGTATGCATGTGAAAACTGGCCATGAATAAGGAAAAACTGAAGAAGAATCCATGCCTTTGAACTTCGGTGCTGGCAAAGAATATTGACTATACCACAGACTACCAAAACAGTGAAAAAAAAATCTATCTTGAAGAAGTACAGTCAGAATGCTCCTTAGAAGGAAAGATAGTAAGACTTCATCTCAATTTCATTGGATACATTATCAGGAGGGACCAGTCCCTGGAAAAGGACATCATGCTTGGAAAAGTAGAGGGTTGTTGAGAAAGAGGGAGACCCTCAAGGAGACAGATTGACACAGTGGCTGCAACAATAGTTTCAGACATAGCAACAATCATGAGGGTGGCACAGGACTGGGAAGTGGAAGGGTTTTGTTCTGCTCTACATTGCGTCATTGTGAGTTGGAGTCAATGGAACTGAAAACCACAACATATATACAGCTGATTCTCACTATTCACATAGTCTCTATTTGTACAGTTTCCTACTTGTCAAAATATATTCCTAACCCCCAAATCAGTATCTCTGGTGCTTTTCTGGTCACTCACGGGCATCCATGTGTCTAGAGCTACTCACAGATGCTCACTTGAGATTGAAGTCAAATGAGGTTGGTTTGGTATTTGCTAACTCAGTGTTCCTGGGGATGGTTAGGTTATAACTACTCAGAGTATTGAGAACTGACAGTATCTATGTCTACATCTGTACCTGCTTCGGAGGTATGATAATTAAGTTCATGAACTTGTCCTGGAAAAAGTGCTACGTAACTCATTGTTGAATATCACTACAGTTACCTTCAAAGTACTCCTCTTGAGAAGCTATGGACTGATGCCAGTGCCTAGTCCCAAACTTCAAAGCAATTTTGGAACTCTCTTGCTGGAATGGCCATCAGAGCTGTTGTTGTATTACCCTTGATGTCCTGAATGTCATCAAAATGTTTTCCTTTCAATACTTCCTTTATGTTGTAGTAAAAAAGGCATTGGAGGCCAGATCAGGTGAGTGCAGTGGGTGTTCCAATACAATTATTTGTTTACTGATATAAAAAATTTCCTCATAAACAACTATACAATTAAGTTTGTGAAACTTGCTACTGTGCTACTGTCCACAATAGCCATTCCAGAAAGAATTCCAAAATTTCTTTGAAGGGTGGACTAGGCAGTGGTGTCAGTGCATACCAGTCCAAGGGGAGTACTTTGGAGGTGACCATAATGATATTCAGCAATGAGGGATGTAGCACTTAAAACAATTAAGTTCATGGACTTAATTGTTGGACCTCTTCTATTAAATGTGAGAATGCTCCATCCTACCTCTGCCCTTTGTTTGTAGGTTCCTACTACTATCACTGTTACCTAACAGTTAACCATTATTATTACATGACCTCACAAATTATATCTAAAAAATATATATGAAATATATGAATATATATTCTTATTTTTCCTTCATGTTTCTACAGATGAAACTATCATGCATGCTATTCTTCAGTTTTTAAACATTTTCACCGTTTGCTGGAGTACTTTGAGGCTTTCCTCATTCTTTTTCAGAGCTATGTAATATTCCATCATATTGATTATTAACTTATTTCACGTACCCACATTTGTTTGCGGTATCTGGATCTTGTAAATAATTCCACATTGGTTACCCTGATTCATAAGTTATTTTGGATATATGCAAGTACCCCTATGAAATAAATTCCAAGAAATTGAATTGTTGGATCAAAGAGAGTTAAGGTAATTTCTTATCATTGAACCTAATAGACCGAATAACTCCAATAGTTTTTTTGGTGCCTCTATTTTGTGTATGTAACCCTTATAGAGTTATACCAGTTTATGCCCCAACAATAAAATATAATTTGAGATTCCCCATACACTCAACCAACATGAGTCACAACATGATTTTTTAAAATATAATTTTATTTTGTTGAGATTAGTCACAGCAAAACATATACCAGTTCAACAGTTCCTAAATGTACTATTTAGTGATACTGACTACATGTGGTGAGTTTTGTAGCCATTTCCAACCTCTTTTTCTGAGTTGTTCCTCCCCCATTAACATAAATTGACTGCCCCTAAGTTTCCTGCAGTGACCTGGTGGCATAATGGTTAAGAACTCAGCTGGTAACAAAAGTTTGGCAGTTTGAATCCACCAGGCACTTCTTGAAAATCCTATGGTGGCAGTTCTGCTCTGTCCTGTAGGGTGGCTGTGAGTCAGAGCTGACTTGACAGCATTTTTTAACCGTTTCTGTGTAATCTTTTGAGTTGTCAATTTGGCCCCGTATGCCAGCCAAGTGCCGCCGAGTCGGATCCAACGTATGGTGACCCTAGAGTATAGATAATTTTAAAAAGAGCATAAAGCTCAAAGCAGACATTGTTTACTAGTTAAGCTAAACACTTGTTTGGTTTTAAGAAGACTTAAGGGGATAGTTTAAAGTTTAAAGATTATTTCAGGGCAGTAGTTTCAGGGGTTCATCCAACCTTTATGGCTCCAGGAAGTCTAGAGTCCTTGAGAATTTGAACTTCTGTTTTATATTTTTCTCCTTTTGATCAGGATTATTCTGTGGAACCTTTGGGTAAAATATTCAATGATGTTAGCTGGGCACCATCCATTTCTGGTCTCATGGCAAAGGAGGCATTTGTTTATGGAGGCTATTGGCGTTCCAAATCCTCCTCCTATTCCTGACTGGTCATTTCTCTTTTGTTCTAGGTGAGTAGAGACCAATTGTGGTGCTTTGTATGGCTGCTTGCAAGCTTTTAACACCCCAGGCACAATGCGTTGAACCAAGAGGTGGTATTAGACCAATTAGCAGGGCTGTCCCATGACACCATGACCCTAGCCCTCCAACAGAAGTGGGTGTCCATAATCGACATTTAACAGCTACTCTTTCTTCGTATTTATTTCATCATTGTGACTATCACACAATTTTTGACAATCCAACTTTTTATAGGTGTACAGGTTTTTGACAACAGTTACAATAATTGGGTGTGCCACCTTTCCATTATTTCACACGGTATTTCCATCACTGTTAATTCACCCCTTTCTCTCCTTCCCACTACTGACAACCAGTAAGAAACTTTGGTTTCTATATATTTGTCTTTTCTTTTATACATAAGTGATTCATTAACAGCATTTGTCCCTTTGTGATTAACTTGTTTCACTCAGCATGATGTCTTCCAGCTCCATTTGTACTGTATCAGGACTTCGTTTCTTCTACTGACTAAGTAGGTTTTCATTGTATATGTTGGCCACATTTTGTGTATCCATTCATCCTTTGATGGACATATAGGTGGTTTCCACCTTTTGGCTTCTGTGAATAATACTGCAATGAACATTGGTGTACAAATCTCCTCAGTTTCTGCTTTCAAGTCTTTTCAGTATATACTTCCAAGTAGAATTGTGGAGTCATATGGTAATTGCATTCCCACTAGCAGTGGATAAGGGTTCCAGTTTCTCCATGTTTTCCCCGGCGTTTGTTGTTTTCTGTATTTCTTAACCATTCTAGTGGGAGTGAAACGGTTTCTCATTGTGCATTAGTTTTCAGCTTTCTTATGGCTAATGATACTGAGCAATTTTTCATGTGTTTGGTGGCCATTTACATGTCTTCTTTGCTAAAATGTCTATTTAAGTTCTCTGCCCATTATATGATTGGGTTATTTTCCTGTTGTGAAGTTGTCCGTGTTTTATATATATTTTGGTTATTAGTTTCTTGTCAAATACATGGCTTCTAAAGATATTCTCCCACTTAGGAGTTTATCATTTCACTTTTGTGGCAAAGTCTTGATGAACCAAAGTTTTTAAGTTTTATGAGGCCACATTTACTTATTTTATCTTTTCCTGTTTATGCTTTTGTTATTATATTAGATAATCTATTGTTAAAAGCTAGGCCTGACAACACTGTCCTGCCTTTTCTTCGAAGATTGTATGTTTATTTTGTGCATTTAGATCCTTAATCCATTTTGAATTTGTTTTTGTGTGCTTTGAAGCATGGACCCTATTTTATTTTTCTGCTTGTGGAAATCCATTTACTGAAGAGATTCTTATTTCCCCATAAAATGGACTTAGCACTCTCATCAAAAATCAGTTGACCACAGATGTGTGGGCTTACTTCTGGACTCTCTTTCCTATTCCATTGTTCTATGTGTCTATTGTCATACCATTACTAGGCTGTTTTGATTACTGTAGCTGCATAGTATGTTTTAAAATCAGAAAGTGTGAGTTCTCCTACTTTGTTCTTCTCTTTCAACATTGCTTTAGGTATTTGGGGCCTCTCACTGTTCCACATAAAGATGAGAATTCGCTTTTCTGTTTCTGTAAAGAAGGCTGCTGAAATGTTGATTCGAATTGTGTTGAATCTGTAGATTGTTTCCAGTAGCATTGGTATTTTGTCAATATTAAGTTTTCTAATCCATGAACACACAACATGATTTTTAATGGCTAGATACCGTCTCACTGTATGGCTATAAGCCAAGCCAAGTGCCGTCCTTATTTCATTAGTACCTGGTGATTGGAAATTTGGATTGTTTGTCTTTATCTTTCAGCTCTTATGAATAACAGAGCAGGTATTGAGATTCTTCTAATGGCTGAAGTGGAGGAAATGGCCCAGGAATAACCCCTCCCAGAGGCCCTGTGAATCCCTGCTTCCCTGCCTGGCAGTCCATTATAGACACTGTTGGATATTTAGGGTCCCTGAGCAGGTACACAGTGGATTTTCCTAATGTACAGCTGCTGCTTGAAGCAGAAAGCTGACTTAGGGATAGCTGTCCTCTGAAACATTATCACTTCAGAGTCCAGGATGCAGGGTCATTACCTTTTCTCAGGTGATTTTAAAGCACTGCCAACATTTATGTAAGATCGTTCACCAGAAGGCTTTTCTGATCAGAGCTCGCCACATTTTCAGAGTGGAGATGATCAGCTGCACAGTCTAGAAACTTGAATGGAATTCTGCATGACACTTCTAATCCCATGTCATACAGACAGCTACTCAAGTATAGCACCATCACTTTCTCAAGGTCAGTGTGAGGGCTGGAGGCAATGCCGTGTAACTTGACCTCCTGCCCTGGCCTTTAAGCTGGAATACAGCAGTTGGAACATAGCAATAGAGATTGAAGCCAGCTGTAGAAAGGCCACAGACAATTGAGAATGAGGCATACCCAGCCAACCTGGTGATCTGGGTTCAGGGCAGGGGGCCTCCACACTGGACAGAAATCAGCCAACTGGAGTGAATTCAAGGAACTAACAACAGGAGAGATGAAGAGGCGGGGAGACTGATCATGAGATTGTTGGAATCTGCAGATTAGGAGGCCAAGAGATAGCCATGTTTTCTCTCCAGCAGTTCTCAGTGGTGACAGCAAAGCTCGTGCTGTGGTTCCAGTCTGTCTCCTCCTCTTTTTCTAAAAGGACCAATAGTGTCCTTCTGAGGCTGGCCATGGGACAGAGGTAGCCAGACAGGACACATCCCCCCCTCTTCTGTGTTCCCTGATTTTTTTGTGTGTTAGAGATAAGGTCCTCTGGGAAGGGAAGACCCAGGAATGGCTCAGCAGATGGTGCCCGAAGAGGCACAGACTAACCTGAGGGTGTGATAGTAAGATCAGGTGACAACAGAGAAAAGAGGAAAGAGCTGGGCTGGGGAGGAGCGTAGAAGTTGGAAGCAACGGGTGCAATTAGGTTTGTGTCGCCTCCTACAGCCCAGGCAAGCTGTTCCTCGGTCGTCTGTCAAAAGTGGCTGCCAAGATGCCATGTGCATTCCAGGATCCCTGTGTGCTGGCCCTTCACTGTCTGCCAGGCAGAGGGAGGGACAATGGATGCCAACCCTGGGAGCCCACTCAGGCGTGTGTGGCCTGCCATATGAGGCTCTCTTGGCATCCTTCTGCAAGCCAGGGTGGCCTGGAAGCAGGGAACCATGAGGATGGGGAAAAATAGAACTGTGCCTCAGGTTTTTCAGTGGCTGCTTATTTCAAAAGCACATCACTAGGCTTTCTTCCTTGCCTCTGGGTGGACTTGAAAAGCCAGCCTTCCTTTCAGTTGTGAGCACATTACCTGTTTCTTCCACCCAAAGACTCCCCGCAGTGCTGCTAGACTCCGTTTTATCTCTCTCAAGACTCTTCTGTCTTCTCCTCACTCACTCCTCTTTTCTCAGGGAAATCCCGTTACCACATTTAACTGTTCAGGGCAGTTTAGTTCTTTCCAAGCTCTGCAGTGCTGAGCCTGCTTTGTATTTACAAAGATGAATTAATGTGTTTGCTAAACAATAGGCTATCCACTTCAGGTCCTGCCTTCAGGCCCAGGAAAAGCTAGGAGAGATTTTAAATGTTCTGCCTTCTGTTACAGTCTCTGAGAGGCCAAGGAGTCAGAAGGCTTATTTCTCACTGATATGAATTACCTCACCCCCCTAGTTCCTTAGAGGACAGAAAGGGCCACAGCTGGATTAGATGTAGACAATCTTTATTTAGGTTGTGTTAATCCAGCAGCAGGACAGTCACTTCCATTTATTGAGAACTCATTTTGTGCCAGGCACTGGGCTGGCTGCTTTGATCTCATTTAATCCTGACAAGAATTAAATGCTATGTAAAATTAAAAAAATAAGTACATTGCTGTCAAGTCAGTTCTGACTCATAGCATCCTTATAGGACAGAGTAGAAGTGCCCCAGAGTTTCCAAGGAGCAGCTGGTGGATTTGAATTGCTGACCGTTTCATTAGCAGCTGCAGCACTTAACCACTGTACCATCAGGGTTTCCAAACCATGCTATGAGTACTCTTATTAGCCCATTTTACAGATGAGAAAATTGGCTGTTAAACAGGTGAACACAACTAGTGAAAGGGGAATGTAGGCTCGTAAGGACACACCACACAACCTTCCCAAGGGGAAGATATCTCTGGTATAATCTTACTCTTGAAGAGGTAAACACAACTAGTGAGAAGTAGAGTGTAAGTTCTTAAGGACAGCACACAACCGTTCCATGGGGAAGATACCTCTGGTGTGAATCCTGCATCATGATGACGACGATGATGATGATCTTGATGATGGTGGTGAACTTGATGAAGAGAGAATGTTGATGACGGTAATGATGATGATAGCTAACACTTAGGGATGCTTGCCTAACTTAGGTACTTTTCTAAATGTGTTACATATACCATCACGTTTGTACACAAAGCAGCCCTATCAGATGGGTGCTGTTATTATTATACCCATTTTACAGAGAAGGAGATTAAGGCACAAGAGAATGAAGTGACTTTCCCAGTATCACAAAGCTAAATTATTGCTGTAGGCTGGATTCAATCTTAGGCAGTCTGGTTCCATAAATCGTGTTGAGTGGTGTTGGCCAGACTTAAGCAGGTTAGCTAAGGAGACAATTCTGACAGCTCTGTTCTCAGCCCAGATTTCTGATCACACCCTGGACAGTTGTGGTGATCAGAGCAAAGGGAGCATTCCTGGGCAGCTCTCCCGTAAGGGACACCCCTCAGAACACCCCTCAGGACAAAGGGTGGGGTGACTCAGCTGAAAAACAGAGTGACATAGTTTGTAAATATCTGAGGTAACTTGCAGCTTGTCATTCTGGCATTTTTGTTGCTATCATTGGAAGATGACAGAACTGGAACATTTTCTCTCTGACTCTGGTGTGCAAGTCATTTTCCCATATATCCTGACTTTTCTGTACTGTGAAGCCTGTGGGAGCTGGAACCCTATGGGACTCCCTTCTTTTGGTTTCCTGCCTTTGACAGGGCACAGTCTCACTGCTTTTCTATGGCTGCCTCTTAGTGGAAAGGACTTGAGTTTTCCTTCTCTGGCAAGTTTCTGACTTACACAGCTTCCAACTTCTGCAGGTTTTATTGTGTGAAGAAACTGACTCAGAGAGAGCAGGTCTTTTCCCCTAGAGTAGTCTTCCCCAGCTACTCAAGGTGAAGTGAGGTCGACCTTCCAGATGCCCCTGGGGCTTCTCTACCCCACAGTGCCTTGGAATTGCCTTGTGACTTACCTGCCTACTGTAGTCCAGCTGGCTCCTGGAGTGCCAGGGGAATTCCTTTTTACCCACTGTGTCCCTAGTAATTCCTGGCACACTGTAAACTTTAATGGTTGATTGCCTTACTCACTGAATGAATTATGTGGTACCCAGCAAGTAAGTGGAAAAATCTAGCTTGGTGCTTTATTTTCCACCACTTTCAAAAGTGGCAATTTTTTTTTCAACTGGACTCCTTTCTGTCCAGCGCCACCAGGCAGGGGGCAGGGGATACCATAACTGTGTCGTGTAGACTCAGATCAGAGGGGTTGCTTAGAGGCCCTGGTGTCGGTGGGTATCTTCTGGCTTTCTTCGTGCCCTCCTTGTCCCTCTCTCAGCTCAGTCACAAAACCACTCATTTGCCAAAGTACCATTCTATTCCCTACACTGTGGAGGTGGGTGGGCACCACATGTCAGTGTGAAAGCTGCTGGCCAAAGTGATTTCACCTGTTGTGAGTTTGTCATCTCTTGTCTGCAACCCCCAGCTTTCCTGGGCAGATCTCTTGAGGTTCTGTTGCATATACAGTCAATGACAGTCAGTGTATGTAAGCCAGTCTAAGGGCTGTTTTGAATGTCTGTGACCTGGAGCCATCAGAGTTATCTGTGACCCGAAGTGGGAAGGTAGAGGCCTCTGTAGATGACCTCCTGTTTCAGTGGTATAGGTAGAATTGGTGCATTTTTAGAGGAGGGGAGGATCTTTGAATCTGATTGCCTGTGCCTCCATGGGTGTAGAGGCTACTGAACATTTGTGTGGCAGCCCAGACTGAGAAATCTTGGGTATGAGGATAGAAATGAATCTGAATTTGAGCATTCACTAGATGACAAGCACTGTATTAAGAGGATTGCAGGCAAATGGTGTCTCATTTGCTTACAGATATCAGGGGGAGATGGCATGTCTCAGGTAAGACATCATCTCAGAGACGTCCAGTGTCACACAGCTATTTAGTAGCAGAGCTCAGTGTGTCTAAAGCCAACACAAACCTTTAACCACCATAGCGTAAGATGCTCCCCTCGACCCTTTTGTCTCCAGCCCCCTAGAACCCAGAAAACTGCAGCACTGTGTAGTTCAGCACCCTTCTCCACCTCCACTGTGCTCCCAGGAAAGCTATGGGCGTGGATGCATGGGAAATGAGATGACTGTAAAAAATAAATCAGCCCTCAGTCTCCTAGACCTGCCTTAACAAAAGACTACCAGTTGGGTGGCTTTAAAGAACGGAGATTCCTTGTCTTAGGGTTCTGAAGGCTAGAAGTCTGACCACAGGGTGATGATAGGGTGACGTACCCTCCCCCCATCATCTCTAAAGAAAGATTCTTCCTGGCAGCCCTAGGGAGACCCTGATGGTAGAGTGGTTAAGAGCTTGGCTACTAACCCCCAAAAGTTGGCAGTTAGAATCCACCAGGCACTGCCTGGAAACCTACTGGGACAGTTTTGCTGTGTCCTATTAAAGGTTTGCTGTGAGTCAGAATTGGCTTGATGGCAACAAGCTTAATTAGTTTGGGTTTGGTAACTGTGGGCATTTCATGGCTTATAGATAGACCCTGACATGCTGTCTTCCCCTAATGTGTATAGCTCTATTTCTGTGCCTGTCCTTCTCTTTTCTAAAATGCCACTCAGAAAAGCTTAGGATCAGATTCTACCTTATTCCAGTATGACTTTGTTCACTGACAATGTGCAGAGAACAGCCCTGTTTCCCCAGACAAGGTCGCATTTACTGATTTTGGAGTCAGGACTTCATATCTTTCTGGAAGACACAGTTTCAATTCATAACAGGTCCCTTGTGGCCACTGGGGCTTCAGGAGACTTATGAATATCCTTATAGGTAGTTTTCTTTGTTAATCTGCTTATTGCTAACATTCATTGAGCAAAAGGAGCACAGACAGCACAGCAGGTAAAGAGAAGGACATGACTTTTGACATCTGTTCGGTTAGTGATCGTGGGCACAGTGCAACAGAGTACATTTAGCAGACCCTGGCCTGCTGGCCACTTGTTTGGGTCTCTGCATTCCAGTGAGACATTTATCAAGTGATTTTGCTCTATTGCAAGTAACATATATGTATATATATGACCAGTGTTCCCTCCATACATTTAATTCCTTCCTGATTTCATAGCTTGGGTTTCCTGGATCATTCTGCTTAAGTCATGGCCTGGAGTAACAGAAGACTCACATATTTTTGGTCCCACATCTCCCAGAACTGAGCAAGTTATACAGGGTGACGTCCATGTGTAATTGACACAAGACACATTGACAAGCAAGGCTGTACCTACCTGGTTCATCAGCTCCTGTGCTTTTGCACTGAAAATAGGAAAGTAGAGATGTTTCCAGAGAAGAGACACAGAAGGACCCATTTATGGGGTAAATGAGCTGGTGTGGCAAGGGTCTTGTCTCACACAGTTCTGCTGGCTGCAGTCTGCGGGGCTAGATGGGGCTGTGCTAAGGGAGCTGTGCTTAGAAGCCGGCCTCTCCTAGAGCTGGCAGGTGTGGAACAGCAGCCCAGGGCTGAGGGTGTGCGTGAACTCTGCACATAGGGTCAAGGGAGCTGTTTACGTCTGCTAAGGGAGCTGTTCACGTCTGCTCAGGGAGCCTGCAGTGAAGATCCATGACAGGGAAAAAAGAGAAAGCATGTGCACACACCCATATGCACACACTCGCACACACCTGTACATATACATGTATATACATGTGTGTGTGCGCACAGTGCACACGCACACATGTGCACACTGAACATGTCTGACAGGAGCAGAGCAGCTGAAGAAAGTGGCATAGAGCAGGCCAACAGCAGAAACCATAACCTGCATAGAAAAGGGACGGGGAGTAAAGAGGTTAAGAAGCGCTTGCTCTCAAAAGAGAGCAGAGAAAGTGATGCTGAGGATCAGCGAGAGGAAAGATTGTAATGGTCTGTGGCAAAGAAGAGGGCATTTGTGGTTCATTGGTAGAATTCTCGTCTTCTGTGCAGGAGAGCCGGGTTTGATTCCCAGTCAGTCTACTCGTGTGTAGCCCCCACTGTCTGCCGCTGGAGACTTACATGTTGCTGTGATGCTGAACAAGTGTCAGCAGAGCTTCCAGACTGACAAACTAGGAAGAAAGGCCTGGAGATCTACTTCTGATAAAGCAGCCAAAGAGAATGCCAGCCCTGTGGATCACAGCGGTCTAGTCCGTAGCCGCCGTGAGGATGGCGCAGGGTCAGAGCAGTGTTCCATTCCACTGTGCACCGGGTTGTAGGAGTCAGGCTGAAAGAAGCCCTAGCAGGCAGAGGGTGTGTGGATATTGCAGCGTATTACAGGCATCAGAACAGATGATCGCATCTGTAAAGTGAGATAAGAGAAATCCCCAGGCTGCGTGCACCTATAGGGTAAGGGGATGCTGCTTTCTTTCAGGGACAAGGAAGTATATCTATCTCATGGGGATTCCTGAGTCTGATGCCACAGCAGATCTATTGTGATTGCTGGGGGCTTCTCAACAGTGATGCCATCAGTTTGATCCCAACTTATAGTGACCCTATAGGCAGTAGAAAACAGTAGAAGATCCCAGTGTTTCCAAGGCTCCAATCTTCACAGAAGGAGACTGCTACATCTTTCTCCCTCTGAGCAGCCATGGGTTCAAGCCACGGACCCTTCAGTTAGCAGTAGAGAGGTTAACCAGTGTACCACCAGGGATTCTCTTGGAGGTGTCTAGACCTGCCAGTAAGATGTGGCCATTTCTAAGTAACATTCTGAGTCTAGCCTCACTAGCATGGGGTCTGGTGATGGTCAATGAAGAACTCTCCCCAATCCTAGATGTCCACTGACCATCAGTCCCACTGGAAAACCTGCTAATGTAGTGGGTCAAGTGCTACATCTGCTAACCAAAAAGGTCGGCCGTTCAAATCTGTCGGGTGCTCCTTGGAAACTGTGAGGCAGTTCTACTCTGACCTCTGGGGCTGAGTCAGAACCAACTTGAAGGTAATTCTTTTTAACCCCATCAGCCATTTGAATGCCGTCTTCTGGGCTCTTTCAAAAGAACTAGTTAACAGAAGTGACATAGGTACCACTCAGAGCCCACTGTTCTCTTTGTGGCTGTAGAACTCTCAAGAGTTATCTTATGATTCGAAGCACCATGTAAGTACTTGCTGATGGCTTTAGCTACTACTTGCAAGACAGCCCACTTGGAAGGTGGTGGACTTAAGCAGACCTGATCTAAATCACTAAGGCCATACAGGGACTCCTGTAGTTGGGTGGGGGCACCCCAAATTCCAACAGTTCCAACTCTTTGTTTTTTCACTAGTTGTGCAGTAGGGGGAGGTCCAGGAGATGGGCCAGGAAACCACCGGCCAGTGAGTTGAACATCTGGTGTGGGGGAATACTTGGAAGTCAGCTCAGAGGATGTGGTGGGAAAACACCTGGCAGAGTGAGTGGGCTTCGGCAGGGGAAGCACGTATCTGGGGCTGGGGAGGCCGTGCGGAACGAATCTGCTGACCACTCCCAGCTCAGGCTGCCCACGCAGAAGGGCTGAGTGGTGGGGACCCCAGGGCTTTGGACTCTCACCTTGTTCAGAGGTCACTGAAGGAAGCCAGACTAGTGCAGAGAATAGAGAGGATGGCAGGGAACTGAGAATGCAAAGGGTGCCTGGCAGAAGCTGAGAGCCGGGAGTGTGAGGTGGACATAAATGTCCACCTTGGAAGGGGTCCATCCTCTGATTCTCTGGGCTCCCCAGCAGCCTCCATGGTTTGTATTCTATTTGCTGCATTCTGCGAGGATGGTCTTTAAGACCTTACAACCTGAAGCTGCTGGAACTGGGGTCCAGACACCAAGTCAGGTGAAGGAAGACTTGGCCTGGGTAACAGGGTGGGCACAGGGCTAGCTGACAGCAAAAAGCATGGTGTACGGATCGGACTCAAAGGTGGCAGGTGCGAATTGAGTTGGGAAGTGAGGGAGTCGTCAGTCATGGTGCAGGAAGAGAATGTAGGGATTGGTGGATGAGGTTTATCAAGCCCACCCCTAAGCACAACTGTGGGGAACCAGGAAGCCATACTGTAGTGATAAGAATGCTTCTGTGGAGTCTACCCCTGCCCTGAGGGAAATCACTGTATGGGCCTTTGTGGTGCAAATGGTTAATGAGTTCAACTGCTAATTGAAACTTGGGAGGAACCTTGGAAGAAAGGCCTGGCCATTTACTTCTGAAAAAGCAGCAGCTGAAAATCCCAGTGATGGCATATCTACCCCAGCACACGTGGGGTCACTATGATTTGGAATCAACTCAGAGGCACCGGGTTTGATTTTTGGTCTGAGGAGTGTGGGCGTGGTGTCTGAGGTCATGATTATGGCCCACATTTAAGAGTATACAGAGAAGAAGAAAGATGAGTCTTTTTTTTTTAAGAAAGACGCTCAAGATGAAGGAATGTCATCTGGGAATGTTTGTTTCTAAATTTTTGTGTACTCTGCCCTGTCTTCTTTTCTCCCCTGAACCATGGTACCACCATCTCTGGGGTCTAAACACAGCCCTTGCTTTAGACAGAACATGAGTCAGAATCAATTTGATGACAATGTGTTGTTGCTGTTTGGGGGGGAGGGGTTAAAGTTGAGTCTTCTCAAAGACCATCATAATTCAAAGATGGCAGTTCCATGCGGTGGCCTATCTAGGGTATTATACCAGGTCTAGGCACACAGTACCACTAAGCCTTTATGGCCCAACACCCTTCCTTGAGCACAGTAATACATTCATTAAAAGGTTAACAGACTTGTGTTTTTGAATTGCTGTTGTGGTAAGGTTAGATAATACAAGTGTCATAAGTTTGGGCAGGGGTGTGGTTTCAGTGCTTGCCACGGGCGCCATTTTTCGTAGATGTGGTGTGGACCACTCAAGGTTAATAGAAACTGGTGCCACGCATGCCCAAGGCCAGTATAATACCTGCTGTACCTGCCATAACCTAGTAATGTCTCTGGTTTCATGGCCTTACAGTTACCTGTTCATTTCATAGGGGACTTGACTTGCTGTCTAAACTAAAATCTCTGCTATCGTTGAGTTCATTGCGGGAGAAAGAGGAACAGACAGCAGTCTTCTTCAGGCAATGAAACGGCAGCAATCTTGGGCAGCACTGTTTCTCCAGCAGCAGGTGAATGCCCCGTAAGGAATAGCTCCTGTTTACCCTCTGAGCTTGTTTTCTCTGGAGCTGGTGAACATAGGAGATGCGAGGGCTGGGCCATAGGTGGACTGGAATCCCGTACCTCAGTATGCCTTATGTGTATTATATAACAATCTAATAGCACCTTTGCTAATGCTATTTGGTCTTTCTAGTTGCTTAACAAGTGTAGAATGGTGGGGATTAAATTATATATATACATCCTATATATATGTCTTATATGTTACGTATATTATAATAGTGATAGATTTAATATATAAAGATATAAAGATATATTGTAATTACATGTATATGTATTTGTTGTTGTTATGTGCTATTGAGTCTGTTCCAAATCACAGGAACGCTCTGTAAAGCAGAAGCAAACACTGCCCAGCCCTGCACCGTCCTCACACTCTTTGCTGTGTGTGAGCCCATTGTCCCAACTGCTGTGTCAGTCCATCATTTTGAGGGTCTTCTTTCTATCTGACCCTCTACTTGACCAAGTATGATATCCTTCTCCAGGGATAGAACTCTCCAAATTACATTCTCAAAGCCTCTAAGATGAAGTCTTACCATCCTTGTGTTTAAGGAGAATTCTGGCTATACTTCTTCCAGGACAGAGTTGTTCCTTCTCCTGGCACCTCATGGTGTATTCAGTATTCTTTACCAACACTGTAATTCAGAGGCGTCGGTTCTTCTTTGGTGTTCCTTAGGCTTTGTCCAGCTTTCCCAAGCCTATGAAGACTTGGGTCAGGTGCACCTTAGTTTTCAAAGTGACATCTTTGTTTTTTAATAATACTTGAAAGTGGGTTTTTTTCCACATTTGCCCAATGCAGTGTGTTGTTTGATTTCTTGGCTGCTGCTTGGAATTGTGTCCCCTAAAGATTTGTGTCAACTTGGTTAGGTCATGATTGTGTGGTTATCCTCCATTTCGTGATTGATGTGATTTTCCCATGTCTTGTAAACCCTAATCTCTGCCTGTGGTTAATGAGGCAAGATTGGATTATTTTGAAGAGGGTTAGGGTGGGATGCAACACCCGTACTCAGGTCACAGTCCTGATCCAGTGTAAAGGGAGTTTCCTGGCGTGTGACCTGAGTCATCTTTTATCTTACAAGAGATGAAAGAGAAGTGAACAGAGAGTTGGCAACCTCATACCACCAAGAAAGCTGTGTCAGGAGCAGAGTGTGTCCTTTGGACCTGGAATTCTTTTGCAGAGAAGCTCCTATTCTCAGGGAAGATTGACGACAAGGACTTTCCTCCAGAGCCAACTCAGAGAGAAAGCCTTCCCCTGGAGCTAATGCCCTGAAGTTAGAACTTGTAGCATACTAGACTATGAGAGAATAAAACTCTTTGTTAAAGCCATCTACCTGTGGTGCTTCTGTTAAACCAGCACTAGAACACTAAGACAGACGTTGACTGTGAATCCAAGTAAAATGAATTCCGTGAGCTTCAGTGTTTTCTCTTTTTACTGTGATGTTGCTTATTAGTCTAGTTGTGAGACTTTTTGTTTTCTTTATGTTGAGGTGTTGTCATTAATAGTGAAGGCTCTGTGCAGTCTTTGTTCTTTATCAGCAAGTGCTTCAAGTTCTCTTCACTGTCAGAAAGCAAAGTTGTATCATTTACATAATGCAGACTTTTTAATGAGTCTGCTTTCAATCCTGATGGCCTGTCTAGCTTCTCAGAGTATTTGCTCATCCTGCAGATTGAATAAGAAGTGACTATATACAACCTTGACATATACCTTCCCTGAGTTTAAACCATGCAATATTCTATTGTGCTAGTCTTTGGCTGCCTCTTGGTCTATGGACAGACAGGGTCTGCATGAACACAGTTAAGTGTTCTAGAATTCCCATTCTTAGCGGTGTTATCCGTTATCTGTTATGATCCACACAGTTGAATGCACAGTCAATAAAATATGCTAAGCCTCTTCCTGGTATTCTCTGCTTTCAGCCAAGATCCGGCTGCCGTCACCAATGATATCCCTCTTGCACATCAACTAATTCTTTTTGGTACAGTGACTTTGTGTATTCCTTCCATCTTCTCTTGATATTTCCTGTGTCATTCAATTTTTCACGCAAAGAATCCTTCATTATTTTAGTTCGAGGCTTGAAGTGCTTTTTGTGTTCTTTTGGCCTGAGAAATGCTGTAGTGTTCTTCCCTTTTGGTTTTCTGTCTCCAGGTCTTTGCACATTTCATTCTAATGCCTTACTTTTCTTCTTTAGTTGCCCTTTAAAATCTTCTGTTCATCTCTGTTATGTCATGATTTCTTCCATTTGCTGTAGCTATTCTATGATCATGAGCACATTTCAGAGTCTCTTTTGATATCCATTTGTTTTTCTTTCCTGACTTTTTAATGACCTTTTGCTTTCTTCATATATGATGTCTTCACTGTCATTCCAAACTTATCTGGTCATGGGTCACAAGTATTCAATATGTCAGATATATTTATGAAGAATTATATATACATATATGTAAAATTTTTCCAGCACTGCTTGGATATAATAAGTGTTCGATAAAGAATAGCTTCTATTTTTTCTTTGAGCTTGTTTCTTCTGAGCCACCCAGAATGAGCTGAGCTTACGCAGAGAGACAGCCAGGGCAGCAGACATGAGCCCAAGACATGTCTCTTTGCAGTAGGGGCAGTCATTTTCCACAGGGACAAAAAACTCTGTAAAGAGGAAAGAAGGCCAGCAGAAGACCTTTTGGAGAATGTGGGATTAGAGTCTGGTCTTGGCCGTGGGTTGAGTTTGACTAGTGGACATGAGAGGGCAGTCCAAATGGAGGAATGGTGTGGGTACAGATGGCACACACTCACAGAATGTGCTCAGAGGACAGGAAATTTATGAGAAGCAAGTCTGGAAGTTAGCACCAGGCCATCAGAGTTCCATAACATCAAGTTAGAGACTAGAGATTTGACCCAGAAGGCACTGATATTACAGGCCAACGTGTACTGAACACTGTGGCTACTGTAACAAAGTACCACACACTGTCTGGCTTACAACAGCAAGGACTTGTTCTCTCACAGTTCTGAGGGCCAGAAGTTCAAAATCAAGGTGATGGCAAGGCAGATTCCATCTGGAAGTTCTGTGAGATAATCTGGTCCGTAACATACTTTTTGGTAGCTTCTGGAAAGTCTTGGGATTCCTTGACTTGTAGATGCGTCATTCTAAGTCTGCCCTCATCTTCCCATGGCATTTTTCTCCGTGTGCCTCTCTGTGTTCCCTTCTCTTGTAAGAACATTTTTTAGTAGATTAAAAACAAAAACCCCATTGCTGTCCAGTCAGTTTGGACTCATAGAAACCTCATAGGACAGAGTAGAACTGTTCTATGGGGTTTACAGGAGTGCCTGGTGAATTGGAACTGCCAGCACACTCAGTTTAAAAGCCCACTGCCTTTGAGTTGATTCTGACTCATGGCAACCCTACAGGACTGAGTAGAACTGTTCCATGGGGTTTACAGGAGTGCCTAGTGCCTACTGGGTTTAAAAGCCCACTGCTGTCTAGTCAATTCTGATTCATAGCAACCTGATAGGACAGAGTAGAGCTGCCCCACAGAGTTTCCAAGGAGCACCTGGAGGATTTGAGCTGCTAACTGTTTGCTTAGCAGATACAGCACTTAACTACTATGCCACCAGGGATTTTGGACCCACAAAATTCCAGTACAGTGTTAACTAATTGTACGTGCAAAGATCCTACTTCCAAATAAGGTCACATTCTGAGGTTCCAGGTGGACAGGAACTTTTGGAAGATGCTACTCAACCAACATCCAGCACCTACCATGTACTTGACACTATTCTAAGTACTTAACATCTCTTATGTCATTTAAATATCTCACAACTTGATGCATTAGATATTTTTTATCATTTGATTGTACAGATGAGGAAATGGAGACCCAGAGAGATTGTATAATCGGGGAGGATGATTGGAGGTTTGTGTGGTTGGCAGACGGAGGAAAGGGACTGCCATGAAAGGAACTTTGTGATCATTAGTTCGTTCACACATGCTTCAGACTCATCACTCCATACACATAATTTTATTGAATCTTCATGGAATTTGAACAATATGGTTACTTTCCTAATTTCACTCAGAAAAACATCAAAGCTTCAAACTCTGTAGTGAAATACTGCCTACTACTATGGGTAGTTGCATGTGAATTCGTGATTACATATCAAGTTCTACTTTGCTCTAAAGCCACGGTCTTCCTCATACTCTTTCCTGCAAGAGTGGTGTTTATTTACAAGGCTCTCTTTCTGTCCTTTCTTTTTTTGTATTTGTTTCTGTATATTTGGATATATTTTTTCCTTTAACAATATGAGTCTCATAATGCCCTTTCTCCTCTCTTTTGCCTGAAATGATTCCATTTTCTATTGTCAATAAGGTGGATGATGGTTGCAGAGGCCCAAATAATAAGTTCAGCAAATAGGTGACTGTGGTCTTTAGGTCTGTTGTCATCTGGTCCACCCTGTGGTCCTTCCTCACAGAGTCCGTCCTGTGGACCTCAAGACTTACACTGTGTGAAGCTGCATTTTCACAGCTCCAGGGTGCCCAGGAGTGTCTGTTTTGGCCCTGAGCTCTAGAGTAGGAAGGAACAATCTTGAGTACATTATAGTCTGTGTTTGTTTGGT
Source organism: Heterohyrax brucei (assembly GCA_028571685.1). Classification (NCBI taxonomy): domain Eukaryota; kingdom Metazoa; phylum Chordata; class Mammalia; order Hyracoidea; family Procaviidae; genus Heterohyrax; species Heterohyrax brucei. The sequence goes on along the minus strand of CM053148.1, from coordinate 41,603,004 downwards.
GAGACACCATGACATCACAGGAAGGACGCAGGGGATAGAGTTAGATGAGAAGGGATGAGAAGTCAAGGCTGGCCCCTGAGCAAAGAAATGCCGCTGGAGGAGATTGAGACTGAGAATGAGTCCCTTGTATGGGCATTTTCAGGGAGGGCTGGTTGCTGTCAAGTTGGAAAGGAAACACCCAGGACAGAAATGAGAGGAAGGGGCAGCCGGGTAAGTGGTTGAAGGGACAGATTCCCAGCCAAAGCCTGAGATTCATCTTTCAGCACCTAACTTCTCAGCTCCAGATGGCTTTCCTTGGGGACTTCTTTTGCTCTCTACTCTTGGCTCAGGGAAAACATGCTTAATGAGAGCCAGAGAGCTCCTCCTCTCACCATGGGAAGGGCCAGCATGACATGGAGGTGAAAGAAGTGGGCATGGAAGGGCAGACGTGGCTAGGAAGGCTGATGTCATGAAGCCTTGTGGGGCCAGTGCGTATCTGACTCATGGTGGTCAAGTTCAGAGGGGTCCCTTCTGGGAGCAGGGGCACATCTGAACTTTAGCCTCACTCTCTGAACTCCTTATGTCAGGAAACGTGAGCTGGAAATCACCCCAGAACAGACAGTCCTCTGCTGATCCTCTGTCTTCACTACTTTCAGAAACAGCAGAGCGTCTTATTTATTTATCTTGGTGGGAACATGGTGTCTCTGCATCCTGGACAGCTACCTCTAGCCTCAGGGTGCACACATACCCTGGAGGCCCCATGTGCTTGACTTCTGTCCGATGCAGATGACAGACACCTCAGAAATCTGAGGTGATGCCGACTAGGGATTCAGCTGTAGGTCTCAGAACTGTCTTGGTTCAATATGAGCCTGATTCTTTGGGCCAGTCTTGGATCCAGAACATAAATAAGCCTGCTCTTCAGAACATTCAGGATCCTGTCCCATTCCCACTCATCTTTCCGTTCTTTTTCCTACTCCCTCAGCTTTTCTCCTTCCTCCCTTCTTGGAGTGGCCTTCCTGCCATAGTTCAGAGGGCATTTTCATTCATTTATTTGCCAAATATTTGTTGAGTATGCATTAAGAGTCCCTGGGTGGTATAAATGGTTGGGTGCTCAGCTACTAACTGAAATGTTGCTGGTTCCGATCCACTCGAAGGCATCTCAGAAGAAGGTCTTGGTAATCTGCTTCTGAAAGATCACAGCCATTGAAAACCTCGTGGAGACTGGTCTTGCTCTGAAGCACATGGGGCTGCCATAAGTCAGAATCAATTAGCACCTAGCTTTTGTTTTTGACTGTGCGTTAGGACCTGTGTTAGGCTTAGCCTGCAAACTCAAATAACACGTGATGCTGACCTTTTGACTTGAGTGCCTTTCTGGCCTCCATTTGTAAAGCCATCCAACTTTGAAGAGAATGTGGGAAGGAGGGCCCAGTCCAGTGCGGGGAAGTCTTGTCCTGTTACTCATGGGCTGACCAACGGAAATACCGGAGTTCTTAGATAAACATTCTACATCTACCTCACTCCAGGGCAGCAACAGCTACAACAGATGACTCTTTTGTTAATTCAGTTTGAAATCATTTTCCATGTCACTGTCGTCCCATTTGATTGGTAACAAGGGGCCCATTTATATTCTAGACCTCTAAGAAAAATTCTTCAGAGTTCTTTTCCATGGACTCTCCAGCCTTTGAAATGTCTTCTACAAACGTTCATGCCATGAACCTCAAAACAAAAAAACTAAACCAGTTGCCAGTGAGTCAGTATGGCAAAGAAGAGCTGTGCTCCGTCAGGTGTTCATGAACATGACCTTTTGGAAGCAGACCCAAGCCTTTCTTCTACGATGCTTCCGGGTGGCTTTGAACTGGCAACCTTTTGATAAGCCAGTGCTTATGCATTTATGCTACTCAAGGACTCCTACCATGAACCTACCAAAGAAAAAAAAGCCACTGCTATTGAGTCAATTCCAACTCATAGCAACCTTAAAGGACAGAGTAGAACTGCTCCTTATAGTTTCCAAGTCTGTAATCTTTACAGGGACCAGACTGCCACATCTTTCTCCTGTGGGGTAGCTGGTGGGTTCGAACCACTGATCGTTTAGTTAGTGATGTATGTAAACACTCTCAACCAGAGCACCTTTACCTCCTGACTCCTTAAACTATTCTGGGATTATTTTGGAAGAAGCAAGTGGTTATCTGAACATTTTAGCCAGACTCTGTCCTGAGTGGAGAGCTAGCTGGATGGCTGCCCACCACTACAAAGTGTCATCTTGTCACTGTTATGTAACACCCAAAGGGAAATTAGCTCAGTGTGGCCTGCCACTCATGTGCAAGGGATGACCACAGACTGTGGGGCCATGCAAGGCAGCACAGGCAGGCTTGCATACCTTGAGAGGCAGAACTTTCTAGCCGTAGGAAAAGCAGGAGTCCTACTCTCTCAGCAAGCCGTCTTCTTCCCCCTCTCAAAGATTCAGAGCTGGCTCTCTCCTTCCTGCCACTTCAAAAAACCTCAGTTGGAGCTCTGGGAATGTTATTTTTCTCCATTTAAAGACATTCCATTTCATGTGTAATTAAATGTGCGGTATTGAACTAATGTTTCTTCTGAGCATTTTTGGCAGCCTAAGACCCTAGGGTCTGGCTAGTGCAAAGAAAACACACACTCCTCAGAGATCTTCCCATCTTCTCCCTGCTTCCACCTCCCTTACTGCCAAGAAACACCCTTTGCCTCCACATACCCAGTTGCCCACAAGACTCAGCTTGCAGTCTCAGAGCCCCTGAGGCTGGGCAGTGCTCTGGTCTTCTGTGTGGTGTTAAGGCCTTACGTTTCTGCCTTCTGATGCTGTCCTCACCTCCAGAAGGAATCTCCACTGCTCACTGCTCAGTCTGTGGTGACCATGGGCCACAAGAATGGGTACCATGGTGCCATGGCTTTGCCCGCATAGATGTCACTGGTTTCCAGCAAGCACCATATTGCTCTAAGTTGCTGGCAAGTCAATTCCTATTCCTAGCAACCCCGTGTCTTGTGGGCTAGAACTGTGCTCCATAGGATTTTCAAAGTGGTGACCTTTCAGAAGCAGATGTTCAGGTCTGTCCTCTGAGGTGAACCTGGGTGAGTTCTGGCCATCAACCTGTCTGCTAGTATTTGAGTGCTTGACAGTTGGCACCACCCACGGCTCCCATCAAGCACTGTGACTAGTTCTCAGAGCAGAATTATTCTAGGATTCAGAGGTGGCTGCAGCCTAGCGAGGTCTTTTCACACAAGACATGAGAATCCAGTGGACCAGGCTTTTAGTCACACTACCTGTGGACGCTAGGTCATCTTGGGCAGGTGACTATCTCCCTGAGTTCCAGCATCCTTACCTGTAACACTGGGAAGGCAGCATCTTGTATTTAAGAAAGTTGTGCAGATGACAGAGACAGCGGCTGTCGTGAGTTCAGTTAGCCCAGTGCCCGGCTGGGGTAAGTGCTACATCAGTGGTAGTTATTTGTGCCATTACTAAGGGCACAGAGGGACAGCAATAAGCCAAAAGAGACAAGTACAGAGTAAGATGGAGTCCAAGGGGGAAAGACCTGAGAGGCCTCAGCCATGAGGCCAGCGTCCAGTTATAGACTAGATATGACCATGGGCTGGGGAAGAAGGGGAGGACATGGTATAGGAGAGACTCATTAGGGGTCAGCTGAAAAAGCAATTGGCCAGCCCTTGTAGTCCTGGGGGGACTTGTTTCTGAGCTTCTTGGGCTACAACCTTTGGTGCAAGATAGTCACAGTGCTTCCCACAGGCACAGCCTCTGGGGACAATAAGGTGGCAAGCGAATTTCTCTTCAGCTTTCTGGGTCTGACCCTGGAGGACGTTCCCATTTGGGGACTGAGCTTGCTACTTGACATAGAGCAGAGCTGGGATCGCCATTATTTATAACCACAGACCCTGACAAATCTGGTTTCTCTCTACTGATCAATACCAATCTTTAGTAGGTGGTTGCTTCTGACTCCTGATGTCTTTATTTCATCATCTGACCAACCTCCTCCTGCAAACTCTTTTGGACTCTGAAGGTGAAAAAGGTCAGATGTTCGCTGTAGCCAGCTGGGTAACCCTGAGTCAGCGCTGGCAACCCCACTCCTGAGCAACCTCATGTCACTATATTGTAAGAGAAACTCAAAGTCCTTTCTCAAATTTGTTTCCAAGCATCTATCTTGTTAGCAAGTAGGTGGAACCCTGAGTTTAAAAGCAAATCTTACAGAATGGAAGAAACAATCTTTTGTTGAATGCCTACCATGTTTCAGATATTTTTCTGTTATTTCTATTGTCTAAAAATTGTAAATCAGTTCTATTAACAATGCTGCTAAGTAGGTATTCATGTTCTTACTCTACAGATAAGGAAGGCTTGCTGATGATAGTACACAGTTAGCAGCAGGGTCAGGATTCAAATACAGAGCCATTTTTTCCCCAACTCTTTGTCTTGCAGGGATCTCTTTTTGTGGGTTTTGTGGTCCTTTTTCACCCCTGGTCAGCAGGACTGAGCAGCTTATGCCTGTTGTGCCCCAGTTTTCCTAAAACACAGAAGTGAACCTAACAGAAGTCATCTCTGTCTCTGGCCACATCTGTCTTGTCCAGTGGACTCATGCTAGTCACAGAAAATGCCACAGGTATTTCTCTCTCCACCAGACCCAGCAGCCCGGGTAAACAGAGGCAAGAAGAGGGGGTAACTACAGCCAGTTAACTGACTTCTTGGGCTCTGAAGTCTTTTTATATGCTTAGATACCTGCTCACCTTATTGGCTTAGGGATTCTGCTAGAGGTCCGGCTTGCTGCAGGCCTGAAAGACCTCCCAGAAGTGAATCCCAGACATATGGAATAGCTATCTTAGTCCCCAGCACAGAGAGCAAATTCTTGAAGCAGTAACTGCAATGTAGAAATCATTATTCTGTATTTGTGTCTGATAAACCAGCTCACCTGTGAGAATGAGAAAATCTACAGGTGGCTTTCTCTGGTGGAACCCTCTGGTAGTTTTCTCACAAAAAGGAGTCAAGGAAGAGCCAATCCAGAAGCTTCTAGAAACCCTTTTCCTTTTCCAAGGCACTCCCCCAATTGTACACCAGCTCTTGCTCTCCCCAGCAGCCCCTCCGCTGCTGGAGATTGGGAGGCCTTCCCACGGCCTGGCTGTGCATGCCCCCTCTTCCTCCCCTTCCAGTGTTCCAGCATCTGAAGTCTTGTGACCCAGACTCTGCGGGGCCAGCCAGCCAGGCAGTAAAAGGAGATTGATGCCCTCTCCTCCTAGGAAAATCCATCACTCTTTGGCATGTGGGTCAGACGGCTTCACCAGAGGCAGCTCTGAACAGCACTATGTGAGCTAAAAATAAGGACAAACAAGGACCCAAATAGGTGTCTGGACGTCAGAAATGGAACCAACTCACTCCAGCCGCTCTCCAGGGCCTCTGCCTTCCAGAGTCTTCTTCCCCCACTCTCTCCTCCTCCCTAGGGCTTTGTCTGCTCTGATGGTCTCCAGAGAGGAGCTCCTGCCCTTTCCCTTGGGAAGATGCTGGAGGAATGAGCAGGGTAAGACAAAGTCAGGCAGGATTAGGAGGAGGATAGATGAGATCATCTTGGTGGTGATGAAGCAAGGATGATGGAGTAAAGGCAGCCAAGCACAGCGGAAAGAACACAGCTTGGGAGCCGTAAAAAGGAGAGGGAGTTCTTCCTCAGCCGCTTTTTGACTCTGTAAATGGGAAAGTTTCAACTGCCTCAGTTTTCTCATCTGTGAAAAGGGCACAATAACGCTTTCCAGGATTGTTATGAAAATCAAATGTTGAGCAAATGGTTGGTTTGGGGCACAAGTTAATTCCTTTTGTTCTTCCTGTATAGGTTCAAGAAAAGAAGGTACTCAGGTGGTATTTGGGAGGCAGGAGTCTTGTCAGTGTCAGGAGTTGTCCACAGAGAAATGATTTACTGTATGCATTTGGCCACAGACCAGCCTCTTTCTACCAAAGCTGTCTGACTAGTCATGGGCCCCTTTCTTATCCCCTTGCCTGAGAAGATGTTCTGTCCTGGAGAGAGTTTATGGTGGCCTGGAACCTGCTTTTATTTTCCATTCCTCCTGTGCCCCTTCTGACTCTTATCACCATCTTATCTAGATTAAGCCCTAGATGTTGGTCCCTAGTCCTTGGATGGTGCAAATGGCTAATGCGCTCACCTGCTAACTGCAAGGTCGGAGGTTCAAGTCCACTCAGGGGTGCCGACTGGTGACCTACTCCTGAAAACTCACCCATTGAAAACTCACCCATTGAAAACTCTATGGGGCACCGTTCTGTTCTGACACACAGGAGACCAGCATGAGTTGGAATCTTACACTGATTAAAAATACTCAAATCAGCTGTCACCAAGTCGATTCAGACTCATAGTGACTCTACAGGACACTGTAGAACTGCCCCATAGAGTTTTTAAGGAGTGACAGGCAATTTTGAACCACTGACCTTTTAGTTAGCAGCTGTAGCATTTAACCACTATGCCACCAGGGTTTCACTTAAAGTGATAGAATCAAACCCAACCCACTACCGTTGAGTCAATGCCAACTCATAGCAACCTTACAGGACAGAGTAGAACTGCCCCATAGAGTTTCCAAGGAGTGCCTGGAGGATTTGAACTGCCAGCTTCCTGGTTAGTAGCCATAGCACTTAACCACTATACTACCAGGGTTTCCCTGAAACTGATAGTGATATCCAGATACCTTCATCCTGAAGGCAGCTAGAATGAGCCAGGATTCTATGAGTCACGGGGTATTCCCACATCTTTGAAAATGAAACCAAACAAACCTATTTGCAAGTTTTGGGAAAAATGCTCTTTCTTAATCATTGGAAACTTCTGTGGGGCTATTTTCAGGTCGTTCAGGGAGCAGGCATGCTCCCAGTCCTGTGGTCACCTGCCCAATGCTATGTTTAAGATCCACACCTGCCAGAGCTGTCCTCTGCAGCCTGGATCTGCAGCTGCTCCCAGGCTCCCAGCTCTCAAGGTGCTGATGGAGGGCTGTGAAAGGTCTCCCTGGGTGCTCCTCCCGCTTGGCCTGCCTGAAGCTTAATGTTGCTTTACATTTGTATGAATGTGCCCAGCGTATTGTTACATAAGAATTCCAGAGGAGGAGGATATCCAGCAGGAGTCTCTAAATGGTGAAAATAGTTAATGTGCTTGGCTGCTAACCAAGAGGTTGGGGTTCTAAATCTGCTCAAGGTACCTCAGAAGAAAGGGCTGAGAACCTACTTCCAAAAAATCAACCGTTGAAAACCCAGTGGAGCACAGTTCCACTCTGATACACATGAGATTGCCCTACATCAGAATTGATTCATCAGCAACTTGTTTGGGTTAGTTTATGCTGTCCATTGCACAGAGGGTAACTGAAACTCTGAGAAGGACCTTGACCTAACCTACGTCAAGCTGAGAGGACTGGTGGCCAGAGGTGTGTACAGGACTACTCCTGGTTTTCTTGGGATGTGGAATGACTAAAACATTTGTGGGCATTGTTACTCATTGGTGGTGTAGTGGTTAAGAGCCATATCTGCTAATCAAAAGGTTTGATGGTTTGAATCTACCAGCCGCTATTTTGAAACTATGAGGTGGATCTGCTCTGTCCTGTAGAATCACTATGAGTTGAAATCGACTGACAATAACAAGTTTGGTTTGGTTTGGTTACTTGTTGAGACCCAGAAGGTAAATGTCTATCTTCAGCTGGTTTAATTCCGTGACCATCAGTGTAGTCCTGCTCTGATGGTTCTCAAAGTGGGGTCCTGGACCAGCAGCATCAGCATTAGCATCGCCTGGGAACTTGTTAGAAATGCACATTTCCAGGCTCCAATCTGAAGACACAGAGCCAGAATCTTGGGAAGGGGTTAGGGCTTACTATCACCTCCAGGTGATTCTGACTGATGCTCCGGTGTGAGAACCACAATCCTATACCAGCGAAGAGGAAGAGAACTTTCCCAAAGTAATTCCATGCCTGCCCTTTCTGGCTACTGTTGCTTGTGTTGGGCTGTGGATTCTATTCCCATCTCTGCTGCTAGCTGAGGACTCCTGACTTGGCCTTTGAATCTTCTTATAAAATCATATCGATAATGTTGAAAACACCAAATACCACTGACGTTTCAGAAAACATAACACCAAAGAGCCCACAGCCATCAAGTTGATTCCAGCTCACAGCAACCCTAAAGGGCGGAGTAGAGTTTCCCATTGGGATTTCCAAGAAGCAAGCGGTGGAGTCAAACTGCCAACCTTTTGGCTAGCAGCCGTAGCACCTAACCACTGTACCACCAGGGTTTCCACATTTACAGGCTTCGTTTACAGGTAATAGGTAAGTGGAAACCCTGGTGGCATAGTGGGTTAAGTGCTATGTCTGCTAACCAAAGGGTCAGCAGTTCAAATCTGCCAGGTGTTTCTTGGAAACTCTATAGAGCAGTTCAATCCTGACCTCTAGAATCGCTATGAGTCGGACCCAACTCAACAGCAGTGAGGTAACAGGTAAGTAGAATTCGTGCTCTTCACCCACCCCATTTTACAGATGAGGTACAAAAGGCTGTAGTGCTTGCAAGATGCAGATGTTGACCAAGCACCCCAACTTCCAGTTCCTTACCAACCCTTACATGTTCAGAGGCCTCTATTTGGCAGCTTTAAGGCAGTGATTGCTGGCACCATCTCCAACCCCCAAGCCTAGCCAGGATGTTCACTTCGCAGGAACTTGTGCGTCACCAGCGGTCACCTGGGGAGGATTGCGCACCAATGAGCAGATGGCTTCCAGTGAGAAGTCCTGACCTCCCATTTTCTATCAGTGGGGGATTCTTTAGCCTTCCCCTTCAAGGCAAATAAATTCCACTCCTCAGAGGCTGGGCACTGGAGACACAGGATGCAAAGAAAGAAACCAATTTTTAATTACTTTGTTATTTAAAGACTGGGACATGGCCCTAAGGCATGTGGCCACTGCACTTCAGCCTTCTGCCTGTGAGCACTTGCCTCCAGCAGCTATGAACCTGTGGGTCTGTCTTGCTGGAGGAAGAAACAAAAATTCATTGTTTGCAGTCAATTAAATTCTGACTCTTACCAACCCTATAGGACAGAGTAGAACCACCCCAGAGAGTTTCCAAGGAGCACTTGGTAGATTCTTGCTGGACAAGAGAGGGTAAATAAAGCAAAACCCACTGCTCTCCAACTTAGCAGCCTTGTAGGACAGAATAGAACTGTCCCATATGGGTTCCAAAGCTATAATCTTTATTCCACGCAAGGGCTGGTAGGTCCAAACCACTAACCTTTCAGTTGGTAGCCAAGTGCTTTAACCTCTCTGCCACTAGCGGTCCTAAACCAAAAATCAAACCCACTGCCAGTGAGTTGATTCTGACTCAGTAACAGTGTAGAACAGAGTAGAACTGCCCCATAAGGTTTCCAAGGAACAGCTGGTGGATTCAAAATGTTGACTTTTTGGTTAACAGCTGTAGCAATTAACACTGTGTCCTCCGGGCTGCCAGGGCTCCCTGGTTAAAAAAAAAAAAAAAAAAAAGAGCAACAGAACCCATTGCGTTCGAGTCAATTCTGACTCATAGTGACCCTACAGAACAGAGTGAGACTACCTGGTTTCTAAGAAGCAGCTTTTGGTTAGGAACTAGGTTCTTAACCACTGTACCACCAAGTCCTTAGAGGTAAGTAATGTCCCGTAAATAGTTCTTCCCTGAGATCCTTGCTGTGTAGGTCACTTGGAAAACTATGAGAATACCAAGAACTCTGATTAGGGGGAAAAAAGTGATTTGTGTGGTCAACTGTGAAAAGAGGAACTCTGGTTGCTCAGTGGTTAGATGCTTGACTGCTAGTAACTCCTAGTGACCCTATAGAACAGAGTGGAACTGCCCCATAGAGTTTCCAGGGAGCTTCTAGTGGATTCAAACTGGTCAGCAGCCATAGGACTTAACCACTAGGCTGCCAGGGTTTCCTATAGCCTAGGAAACCCCATGGGGCAGTTCTGCTCTGTTCTACTGCATCACTGAATAGGAATCAACTTGGTGGCCATACAACAACAACAACAGTAACTGTGAAAGAAATCCCCAAACCAACCAGCACCCTTCCAGCCCCACTCCTGTGTTCCTGTGACACGATCACAAGTCTTCTCCCTCATGGGGACTTTAGGCCACCGTCTTTGGTCTTTAGCTTTTGTTTTCAATAAGGTCGTTGGAGAAAGTCCTCTTTCCTGCTTCTGCAATGGTTTTCATAATGTTCATAGAGGTATTTAATGGGCTTCCGCCTATTGAACAATTAAGGTCAAGGTCAGTGAGTAATCTTCAGGTACAAGCCTTTCATTGCCAGCCCCCTGCTCTTAATGATTTCTTCTTAGCATTCTTTCCAAATAGGTGGGAGGGCTGAGGTCACCGCTCTGCTTTCTCCTGGCAGACAGACTTTAATGAGGTCGCTAAAATAGCAGATGCAGGGGCAACCTTCTCTTTGCATAGATAGGTCCTCTCTCTCTCTCGAGCCTCTCTGAACCTTTGTCACCATGATCTTGTTGTTTCGTTTTTTTTTTCCCTCTCAGAAGGGAAGGGTTTGTCAGGTAGAGGCTTCCCCCAGATCACTGCAGCTGTCGTTTAGTGGTACCTGTCATGAGCCAGGAAACCCTGGTGGTGAAATGGCTTAAGTGCTACATCTGCCAACCGAGAGGTTGGAAGTTCAAATCCACCAGCCACTCCTTGGCAACTCTATGAGGCAGTTCTACTCTGACCTCTAGGATCACTATGAGTCGGACCTGAACTGACCCCAGTGGGCTTGGGCATCATGAGCCAGGAAATCCTGATGGTGTCGTGGTTAAGAACTATGGTGTGCCATAGCTGCCAACCAAATGGTCAACAGTTCAAATCCACCAGATGCTTTTTGGAAACCCTATGGGGCAATTCTACTCTGTCATATCGTTACTGTGAGTCAGAATTGACTTTATGGCAATAGTTTTTTTTTTTTTGCCAGGCACTGTACACGGTGTTATATCTATTTTGTAACAGTAAGATCATTTGTGTGTGTGTGTGTGTGTGTGTGTGCGCGCGCGCATGCCAAGAACATTGGACAGACTCTTGACATGGATTATCTCACTTTATCTTCCTAAAGATTCAGTGAGAAAGGCATTGAGGTTAATCCCATTTTACAGGTGAGTAAAATAACTTTCTCAGGCTCAAATACATAACAGGGGGATGGAGCCAGGATTCAAACCCGAATCTGACCATACTCCAGAGACCTTTCTGTTCCAAGTGCAATACATGGACCAACAGCATCAGCACTGCCTGGGGTCATCTTAGAAATACAGATGCTGAAGCCTCATCCCAGACCCACTGAATCAGAACCTGCATTTTAACAAGATTCCCCAGGGAATTGCTGTGCACGTTGAATGTTGAGACTGCCCTATATTGTCTCAGGAATTATTGAGAATTAATGCCAAAGTCCTGTTTGTCACCTAGTATTGATTCTGTTATCCAGGTGCGGAAACTGGTCTGGAGAGATTAAGAGTTAGCGATGCGAAGAACAGAGATGTGATTCAATGTCATTTGGATTGTTCAGCCACATTGTGATGCCAGTCTCCATGACCAAGCTTCCTGCTGTGGACTGAACCCAGGCTCCGGGCTCTCTTCTCCCTGCTCTGGATGTCTTCACTGTCCCAGATGAGAAGCACCTGGGACTGACTTTGCTTCTGTCCCCTCTGCCCCCTTCCACAGATGTCCAGCACATTAAGAGGAGGGACATTGTGCTGAAACGAGAACTGGGTGAGGGAGCCTTTGGGAAGGTCTTTCTGGCCGAGTGCTACAACCTCAGCCCGACCAAGGACAAGATGCTTGTGGCAGTGAAGGTAAATGTCTGAGGCGTGTTTCCACCAGGGACAGGACTGGCTGAGGAGCTGGGGCAGGGAGGGAGGAGGCGCACTCTATTCTAGAAGGTGATGTCAAACTGGTATTGTCAGATGCAATTAGAGAACCTTGCTCCAAGGTCAGCAAATTTTCCCCTGAATCAAAAATGACTTCCTTTGGCTTTGGAGGTCTTGAACTGTGGCACTTAGGGGATGCTTGGGCTGCCGTCAGAAAAACAGGTGGCCTGTGTGGAAGGCTCTGGTGTTTTTCTGGAGGACCTGTGCTCACCCCATCTCCAGGCTGCTCTCCTGTTCCCTCTTTGGTGGTTGTGCCAGCTGTATCTTCTGTGACTGGAAAGTCACTGACCCTGTCTCAGGAGTAGAGCTGGGAGAAGGGTGGATTGTTCATTGAGCCTGGGAACCACTGTGTAAGGGCATCAGAATCACTGACTGTAAGAGGAAATTGAGGGTGGTGAATTGGTGAGTTTGGAAGCAATCTTTCGATAGCACCCATGGAATCCAGGGCCAGACCCTGGAGGGTCCCTGATCTGCAGGGCTTCTGTGTTGCTGAAGGGACCGTGTAGATTTACTTGGGGTGGAAGAGAAGGGGCTTTGCTACCACCAGTGGTCCTCCTTCAGCGTCTCTATGATGATGATCAACTTCCGTAAATCCAAGGACTCTGTGGATATGATTGACACACGCAAGTATCAGATAGGCCAACTGAGGCACATGTGAGTCTCAGGAGTCCTGTGCTGGAACATGCCTCCTTGAGTACAGCTTGCTGACCTTGAAGCCATTGTGGGTACAGCACATTGTTCTGGGGTGTGGGCTGACCAGGGGGCCAGGAGCAGGAGATAACTGCTCCCCATGGGGACTCTTACCTGGACCTCGAAATGGCCCACCCTTAGCACTGACAAATCTAATGAACCTGTATTACCAGGGCCGTTTCATGTTTATAATGTTTGGGTGTCTGTAGTTACAGTCTGCCTGTCTGCAGACCCTCTCTGTCCTCAGAGGGCATATGACCTCCATATGAGGAGGTAGTGGCATACCAGGTTATAGTAATAAGCATGGGACTTAGAGAACCTGGATGTGAATCCCAGCTTTGCCACTTATTACCTGTTGACTTTGTGCAAGAGGTTAACCTTTTTGAATGTTGGTTTTCTTCTCTACACAACAGGAATGATAATACTTCCTCCTTAGAATGTTGGTGATTAAAAACTACATATGTATGTAAAATTCTTAGTTTATTGATTGGTCATAGTAAATGCTCAATAATAATAGTCATGAGGTTTTTCATTTTTATTATCGTTGTCATTCATATTGGTATTATTGCACAGACTTAGACACATGCTGTAAGACTTCTCAAGCTTACACTGATAAGCTAGAACAGAGGTGGCCCAATTTTTTCTCCCTGGTAGGACAAATAGAAAATAGCTTAGCTTTGTGGCCTGTATGTTTTCCATTATATCTACTCAGTGCTACTGTAGACAATACATAAGCAAATGGAAATGACTGTCCCAACAAAACTTTTTTTTTTTTTTGCAAAACAAACATAGTTTGCCTACTTCTACTCTAGAAAATAGTGAAGACCTAGAGTAATACCAGTTGTTGTATTACTTTCCTACTTTTTGTCCTCTTGAGACTTTGCTCTTTTTTGTGGGCTCCTTCCTCTTAAGTTTGTTCTCATGTTGAGGTGGCATAATGCTGTGCTTTCAGAGAACACATACAAGCATAACCAAAACTGTCGTTAGCTGCTAACTGTCACTAGCAGGGTAGGTCATGCCATCGAGTTGGCTCCGTGCCTAACAGAATCAGAGCTTTGAAAACTGTAGAGTTTTCCATTGGCCGATTTTCGGAAGTAGATCACCAGGCCCCTCTCCTGTCTGTCTTAGTCTGCAAGCTCCGCCAAAACTTGTTTAGCATCGTGGCAACATGAAAGTCTCCAGTGATAAACAGATGGTGGCTGCACATGAGATTCATTGGCTGGGAACTGAACCGGGGTTTCCTGCATGGAAGGCAAGAACTCTACCACTGAACCACCACTGCCTCCATGTAACTGGGATTGTCCTTTCCAAAGTCATGGTTTTAACTCAATTGGCAAGAATTTTATCAGCATAAGTCACAGGCTTTGCCCTTGAGGCACTTGCTGTCAGGTGGGGAGACAAGATGAAAGATACAGAGACTGGGGCAAGATAGAGCATGATTTATGTATTTAGATGCAGTGTAAGTGTGACATTCAAATAGTGAAACTCATGATTTGTTAAAATAAATGGTGCCACTTTTAAAATAGCCATTTGACAAACAACATGCTTGCTCAGAAGATCTCAAAAAGGTATTTTCTGATACCCAAATGAACAGTAAGTATATGAAGAAGTGTACCCAACCTTTCTTAGTCATCAGAGAATACATACTGAAGCCGTCCTGAGATAGCATGTGTGTCCATCAGAATGGCTAAATAGCTGTGATGATACCAAGTGCTGACAAGGAGCTGGAGCAATTGCAACTCTCCTACTGGTGGGAATGTAACCTATATTTGTGATTCTCTCTATATAATTCCATGTGTAAGATGTCCAAAAGGCAAGCAAAACTAAGTATTAGGGTGTAAGGATTCATACTTAGGTAGTAAAAATTATTTTTGAAAAAAAACAAGAACACGAATTCCATAGGAGTAGCTACTTTGGGGGTGAGAGAGGACGTAGCAGCTGTGGAGCAGGGCCACAAGGGTGACTTTGGGGGCTGGGACTGTTTTAGTTTTGTCCTATGTGAATAACACTTCACTTTGTGACAAATCAATATGCTACCCTCATTCATTACATTTCACCCTCATTGGTCTTTCTGTCCCTTTGACCTCCAAGATTTTCCCTATGCGAGAGCATTTATACTTGTTGTTCTCTTGGCCCAAAAAACTCTGTACGTACCTGAACAGATTAGCTGTAAAATACTCTAACTGGTGCCCATGATGTCCTAAACACGCACAGCTAGCAGACTATCCAGAGAGTTCTGCCCCAGAGCGGGGCTCACCCAAGAGAGCTGGCTTTGATTGTTTCTAAACTTATCTGTGGCAGTTAAACCTGCTAACGACTGTAATCACTTAATGTAATGAAATATTATAGAGACTAATGAAATATGAGTGCAAAGAGTGAACTGCTTTTATGGAACCTGGGATGAATGTTTTAGAGTCCCCTTGGCAAAGCCCATCTGTTTGTAGTCTCAGACTTTGTGTAGATGCATTTCAAGAGACGTGTTTCTGTCCTGTGATGCAAACTTGTGACCCATTTTGCAGTTTCTCAGCTATTGAGAAGGTGTTGCATGTGGACTGGAACCAAGAGGAATGAGGGAGAGCCTTTGGCCCAATTTTCCTCTCATTATTCTCTTCATACCATCTCTATCCCAATTTCATCACGTCCTGGGTGAGAGGGAACCTTTGCAACTCCGAACCCCAGTTGCCGACCCTGCTCTGTCAATTACATAGCAAGTCCAGCTATCATCTAGGAGCTGGAAGACCCATTTAGAAAGCAGAGAGAGGATTCATGGTGTGGTCTGGAGAAAGGGTGCAGGAAGTCTCACAGACTGTGTGGTTTCTTTGTGCTCCATCACCCACATCAGGAACTCATACCTGCTCACAGTGCAGGGAGCCAGCCTGGGGGGGTGTTGCTGGCTGGCACTGCTCAAGGGCTGAGAATGGAAATATCCAGTGACTGCCACTGGCATCCGGACTCGACAAGAGAATGATATAAGGAGATGGAGTGAGGCCATTTGGCTGGCCCCAAATTTGATCTACTTTTCCCTCTCATAAATCCAGCACTCACATAAATCTTTACATTCTCCTATCCCACCCATGCTGAGTTCTTTTTTTTTTCCGTGAAAAGGACTAAATCACTAGTGATCCTATAACCACTCCCAGCCCATGTAGCTCTGCTGGACTGGGAGCTGGGTTACCATGAGAGGCTGTCTCTCACTAGGACTCTGAATTCTTCATTCTCGTCAAGAAGCCTTCACAGATGTCTTTGTTATGGCTATATGCAGACACTTTAGCATATACCTTTATTCTTAGATAGCTTTACCAGAGCAAGAGACCCTGGGTGTTACAAACACATAACATGGGGTTGCTGAGAAAAGGTTGGAAGTTCAAGTCCCTTTCAGATGTGCCTTGGAAGAAAGTCCTGGCAATCTACTTCTGAAAGGTCACAGCCATTTTTTATGGAGTGCAGTTCTACTCTGACACATAGGGGGTGGCCGTGAGTTGGAATTGACTTGATGGCAGCTGGCTTAATCCTGGAGCAGACAACCAGAGGTGAAGTGGAGAGTGCACCAGATCAGGGCTGGTCAAATCTGTCAGCAGGCCAGTGCATCTCCCTCTTTCCCTCGGTCCTTGGCCTGCCCTGCAAGCCTGGCATCCTGGCTGGGCTGGCCCTGCTGTTGGCAGCCCACATTCCTCATCTTTCCTGACTTCTCCTCTGCCGTTTTGCTTCTGGGCCCACCATTCTCTGGGAGACCTGCCTAGTGACAAAATCATCTAATCGATTAATTCCAGCAGGTAGGTTGCTGGCAATGAGTGTCCTATGCTCTAGCTTCAAATGCCTACCCTAAGTTGTTGTGTGATCTCTGGCAAGTCACTTCCTTGTCCTGGACCTCAGTTTTCTCATATACTAGATAGCTTTCAACATTTTTGTTAGTGGTAGAATCATTTAATCCAGCAATATTTCGTGGGACCCCAGATGTTAAAAAGAGTGAACAGCCCTGCTGACTGGAGTAGGGGTGGGGCTTGTCTCTGGCTGAGAGACAACAACCCCTGATGGCCAGAGAGGCATCGCTGTTGAACTTATGGGGCACTGTGGAGCCCAGATCACAGGCTCTGGATCAGGGGACCTCAGAGGTCCAAATCTAACTCTCAGCTTCTGCAGTTTAAGATGAACGAAATGGGCTGACTCCCAGACGAGGCTGGGCCTCAGTTTCCAAATCTGAAATGAACAAGTTAGAACAGACAATATTTAAAATCATTTTACTGCTACGAGCCCTTCATCTCTAATGTGTGCTGATGACTGATAGAATTTGAGAAGACCCTTAGATAATTGCCTGTTACACTCTTGAGAGAGCCCTGGGGCAGGATGGTTAACTAAAACATCAGAGGTTTGAACCCATTGAGTGAGTCTTTTCTGCGGGAGAAAAGACATGGCAGTCTGCTCCCATTAGATCACAGCCTAGGTATCTGCATGGGACGGTTCTACCCAGTCACCATGAGTCAGAAGCGACTCAGTGGTGCACAACAACAAACGCAAGGCTTCTTAACTGGGCTACATCATGAGCCAAATGGTTTTCTAAATTCAACCCAATATTTCAAATGACAGAGTGTCAGGGACAGGGGTCTGGGGTCCACGATTTCAAGGGGACGTCAAGGTCAATTGCCATAACTAGTCTTTTTCTAAGAGAACATTCTGCAACCCATATTGATGAGTGGCCCCTGGGGTCTTAAAAGCCAGCAAGCTGCCATCTAAGGACCATCAATTGCTCCCAACCCACCTGGAACAGATGACAGCTGAGAACATCAAAGACACAAGTAAAACGAGTCCAGGGGATAGAAGGACCCATATGATCGAGAGACTCCATCAATAAGAAAACAAAAGAACTAGATGGTGCCCAGCCACCACCAACGACAGCCCTGACAGGGAACACAGTTTAGAGTCCCTGACATAGCATGAGAGAAAGGGGTATATAGATCTGCCAAAGCCAAGTGCCATCGAGTCAGAAGATCTAGAACTCTTACCAGACTTGATGGTCCAAAAAGTTTGAGAGTCCCTGAAAACACATCCCCTAGACTTGTAGCTACCCCACAGCTGGAACCAGTACTGAAGCCAACACTTCAGAAAAAGAATGAACTGGACTTGGGGACACAGAGTGATGCAGGTGGTGTGTGTAATTTATGGTTTAATACGTATTTATGAGTCTGTGTAACTGGCTTATTTTCAGAGGGGGAAGAGAGAGTGGAAAGGAGGGGACACGTATTGGTTGAATGGATACTGAAAGAAAAGAGTAGGAAAGAAGAGTGTGCTCTCACAGGGTGAGGAGAGCAGATAGAATAGCTGAGAGGCAGGTGCTTGGGCTTTTATATGGCAAGTTAACTTGGATTGTAAACTTTCACTTGATCACAGTAAAAAGATAAAAAGTGCTCCTGAAATGCTGAAAACCCAAATTGAAAAATCAGTTGCTATCAAGTTGATTCTGACTCACAGTGATCCTCTGTGTGTCAGAGTAGACTTGTGCTCCACGGGCTTTTCAATGGCTGATTTTTCAGAATATGATCTCCAGGCCTTTCTTCCAAGGCACCTCTGGGTGGAGTTGAGCTTCCAGTAGCTTGGTTGGCAGCCAAGCTCGTTAACTGTTTGTACCACCCAGGGATTCCAAGCCCAAGCAGCCCCATGCATTTCAGGTAATGGGGGCTGCAGAGGAAAGGTCTTTGGCTAAGGAGGCTTTGTCAGCTTCCTGATGAACAGGGAAAGCCAGGTTGCCTGAATTCCCAGCAAAGGCCAGATGCCTGGCAGAGAGAAGGCAAGATGATCTCCAGAGTGTCCAGAATTTCACTAACCTGCAGATGACAAGCAGAATTCACACCCATTGCCTCATTTTCTTGTGTTGCGTCTGTTGAGGGCCCTAAACTATGTCAGGTGAAGTGAATGGATGTTTGGCCCCGTCTGCCTTCCAGCCTTGTGGGGAAATGTATGCATGTACCTGCATAGGCTGCTCCTCCTGGGGAGATGGACAGTGTCAGCTGAGGCCACTGTTGCCACATTCATCCAGCACCGCTCTCTCTCCAGCGTCCTTCCAAACCAAAAAATTCAAACTCATTGTTGTTGATTCTGACTCATAGCAACCCTGTGGGTAGAGTAGAACTGGCCCGTAAGGTTTCCGGGAAGGTCCAGGTGGGTTTGAACTGCTGAACTTTAGCAGTTAGCAGCTAGCAGCCATAGCACTTAACCAGTACACCACCAGGGTTTCTCACGGTCCCCAGGAGGGCTTAAAAGGGCTCAAAATCTGTGGATGGTGCAGATGACTCACAGGCTCAGCTGCTAACCAAAAGGTTGGAGGTTGGAATCCAACCAGAAGCATTCTGAAGAAAGGCCTGACAGGAACGACATGGGGAAAAGAGAACCCAGAAGACAGAGGGACCCACGTGAGTGGGTCTCTGCATTGAGTCGTGACCAGAAGAACTAGATGGTGCCCAGCCACCACCGGTGATAGCCACGATGGAGCTCACAGAGTGGAGTCTCACTGGCAACAAGAGAATAAGTAGGGCTGTACCCTGAGATCTTCAATGAAAGATCACGATCGATAGCCCAGGTGCTTCAGAATTCCCCTGGGAGCATGGCCCCTGGCCCTGATGTTGCCCCTGTCCATAAATCATAATGAGGGTCAACTTTTCCGACAGCAATGGGTTGGACTTGGTGACGCAGAGTGACCGTATCTTGTGGGAATTTTATGGTTCTGTGCATCTATAGGATGTCACCTTGCGGACCTCTTGCTGGAGGAAGGGGAGTGGGTGGAGAGGAGGGGATAGGAGAATGTTGGGAGGATGAGACATGTGTGAAGCAGAGAGAAAGAGTGTGCTGTCACTGGGCAGGGAGAGCAGTGGGGGATGCATATAGGTGAGCATGCGAATTTATACGGGAATATACATTTTCATTGAATCATAATAAGAGAAAAGAAAGGCCTGGCGATCTGCTTCCAGAAAAATCAGCCACTGAAACCCCTGTGGAGCACGGTTCCCCTCTGACGTACCCAGGGTCACCATGAGTTGCAATTGTCTCAAAGGCAACCTTTTTTTTTTATTTTAAATGGATGTATGCTAATTTGTGAAATTAGATGAGACACTGGTTTTCAAGTAGTGTATTTTAGCATTGAAACTGTTTCTTCAAAGGACTCCTCAGAAGGGGGCTTTTGTCAGGCCTGCTACCCCCCATTCACCTCTCTCTGAGGAAGCCTCGGTCTCTGAGATGAACAGTTTGAATTCAGTGGCCTGGTGGGTGAGGCAAAGCTGTCAGAAAAGCTGGTTTCCCTTTCTACAAGGATCCAGACGCTGAAGGAGGAAAGAGTCTGGCCTTGCTATTGTGAGTTAGCCTCTTTGTTGTGGTTTTTGCTGCTGTTTCTGTGTGCATCAAATCGGTTCTGACTCACAGAGATGCTCTGGGACAGTAGCCCTGCCCTGTAGGGTTTCTAGGGCCATCGTCTGTGTGGGAGCAGGTCGCCAGGTCTTGTCTTCCTTGGAGCCTCTGATAAGTTGGAACCACCCACCTTTTGTTTAACAGCTGAGCGCTTAAACATTATGCCACCAGGGTTCCTTATGCCCTGAATTAAAATCTTATTTATTGGGAACCCAGCACGTGTGATGTCAGCTTTGTCCCCAGGAGAGCAGAGTGACCGCCACACCCTAGTTGCTAAAAGCCCATGTCCTGCTCTTTCAGGCCCTGAAGGATCCCACCCTGGCTGCCAGAAAGGACTTCCAGCGGGAGGCTGAGCTGCTCACCAACCTGCAGCATGAGCACATCGTCAAGTTCTACGGGGTGTGCGGGGACGGAGACCCTCTCATCATGGTCTTCGAGTACATGAAGCACGGAGACCTGAACAAGTTCCTCAGGTGAGGAGGAGCGTGTCTCTGGGATCAGGAGTCATGCTTTTCCCTCTGAGAATAAGAAATGAGAAGCCCCCTTTCTCCCTGAGGGGCTCTGGTGGTGCAGGGGTTAAGTACTCAGCTGCTAACCGAAAGGTCGGCTGTTTGAACTTACCAGCCAAGGTAGGTTCGCTGTGAATCGAAATCTGCTCCACAGCAGCAGGGAAAGCCATCGTTTCTTAGGCATCCTCTCCTGTGCAGACAGATTCAGGCCTTTGTCCCTGACTTCCTGGGGGTAGGAAGAGAGGTTGAGGATGTTAGGACAGTAACGTGTGCTCACCTTCCTAATTCCAGTGTGGAGGAGAAGAAGAGCAAGATCTGGAATGGGGCCAAGAAGAGAACTCAGAGGATCAGCTAGGTTATATTTTATAACCCTGGGGTTCTGAGACCATCTCTTCCCCTGATCTTGCAAATAGCTTTGCCCCTTTGTGTCATAGGGTCCCCACTTGGACCCTTGCTGGAAGCTTTCTTGCTACTGATCCTTGGATAATAACAAAGATGGCACAAGATTGCAAACGCATTAGGTTACCGACATGGTTAAAAAAAGAAAAGAATTTCCTTGATTGAGTTCTAGAATTGTCCTGTCCAGTAAGATAGCCAGACGTGTGTGGTTATTTGAATTTGAATTAATTAAAATTAACTGAAATTTAAAAATTCAGGTCTCCAGTTACACAGCAAGGTTTTAAGTACCCGGTGGCTAGTAGCTACTATATCAGGAAGCAGAAACAGAACATTTCCATCAGCTCGGAAAGTTCTAGAGGATAGCACAGTTCTAGAAAGAGTGATTTCTTGGAAGAAGGTTTTTTTTTTTCAGGATTGGAGGAAGGTTGCCTTACCAGTTTTCAGTGGAACCCGCAAGAGACTGGTAACTTCTGGCTCCCAGCCAGAAGGTCTGAAAGTAGTTTCAGCAGTAGATCTTTGTCCATTGATGACGTAGCGTGTCACCACTGGAACAGAGGGATAACATGTCTACCTTCCTTAACTGATGCCTTCTACTACTGCCCCAACATGATGGGCCTGCCCACAGCAAGGTGTGAGGGCCTGTGGACTTCAGGTCCCAGGAACTGGTCAAACACTCAGATCCTGGATACTTCGGGTGTGATCTCTGGCACAGTCACCATTCAAATGCTTTTGGATTCTATAGCTAAGAAAGAGATTCCCAGAGTTCAAACCTAGGTTATGGAAGACTCGACCCTACGCATCAAAAACTGAGGCGCTTACCCTTAAAGTGGGATACTCAGTAGGGTGTTGTGGTTTTAATGGGGGAATAAGAGTGGGCTGGAGGAGTCTAGAATTCTGTTTAGGTGCTGGACTGACCAAGAGGGACCCTGGAGGAATTTAAAGCACCCATAGGATATTCTAAACTATCTGGTCCTTTCATTGAGTACTTACTTTTTAGCAATAAGGCAGATTTGGGTTCAAGTTCTAGATTTTTCACTTCTTAGTGATATAACCTAGAGCAAGTTATTAAATCTTAGTTTTCTCTCTTAGAAAACAAAAGCTTTCCTAAATGCTCCATAGTGCTGGTGTTATAAGCGTTAAGTGGCTGCATTTGTACAGTGAAGCCTGTGAAAGCCAGAACTCAGTGGGACTATCTTGCTTTTCCAAGTCTCCCAGTTTTCCACTTTTGACAGGGTACCATCTTCCCACTTCTCTGTCACTTGTTTTACTGCAAAACTTTTGATTTTTCCTTGTCTGACAGATTTCTGCCTTATACAGGTTTCAGCCTTCACAGATAACTTTTGCCTGTAGCTAGATGTTTAACCAGGGGTTTCTACTACTAAAATCATTACTATTATGATTTTATCAGAACTGTGAACCACGTAACTTGTAATCCGGGTGACTCTTTTCCTCAATACTCAGGACATACTGCTGCCTGTGCCTCTGTCCCCTGGGCTCAGAGGAACATGCCCCACTGTCCCATGTCTTCCCCTTTGGTTCTGCGGGATCTTTAGCCCCCAAAACCAAACAACACCAGTTTCTATTGAGTAAATTCAAGGAAAGTATCACTGGCCCTGTAGGATTTCCAGGGAACAGTGGGTGGGTTTGAATCACTGACCTTTTGGTTAGCAGCCAAGGTCTCAACCAGTGTGCCACCAGGACTCCAAAAAATCTGCTGCAGTACAGTTGATTCTAACTCATAGTGACCCTATAGGACAAAGTAGAACTGTCCCATAGGGTTTCCAAGGAGCAGCTAGTGGATTCAAATTGCTGACATTTTGATTACAGGCAGTAGTAGCTCTTAATCACTGTGACACCAGGGCCACCAGCATGATTAAACAGGGCTTCTGGGGGGCCTCTCTGTCATACTGCCGTGCCCCATGTAAGGGATGAGGAAGAAAAAAGATGAATAGAAGTGAGATAAAGGATTTGAGGCAAAAATAGAGGCAAGGGTTGGAAGAACCCTGAGATAAGAAAAGGAAAAGCTGCAGAAAGAGATAAAAAAAAAAAAAAAAAAAAAGGAAGTCCCATAGAGTGAGAGAGAGTGTCTGTTTTGGATAACCTACCTCCTGCTGCTTCCCATATCTCCTCTTTCTCCACCGTGGGCACTTGTAGAAAAGAGAAGGCACCATTCTGCCAGGGCTTGCTGACAGGTTCCCATGACCTCTGTGTCACTCCATGGGCTCCCTTCTTAAAGACACCATAGGGTGTCTGTCCAAGTCAAGGTCCAACCAAGGGGCATTTTTGTGGAACACAGTCTCAGTTTTGGCCTTCACAACAGATCAGATTCCTGGCAGACACCGGTGATCTGTCTTCCTGGGCTGTGTCTGTCAAGAGTGAGCCTCTTCAGAAGTCCCTGGTGGCTGCATGTCCATACAGAAGGCCATCCCAAGCCCTCCTGGGAGATGGCTGTCAGGCTGCTTTTGAACTGCAGTCTCCATGGCCCTAGGCCTGCCCTGCCTGCTCTTAAGACTCAATGTCACTGGGTTTTAGGGACTGGCTGGAGGGTCCTCTCCCCATAAATGTGAGGGAGGCTTGTATGCTGATCTGATCCTTGTGAGCTAATACAGAAGCTCCCCTCCTGAGAACTCAGGAGAGCAAATCCCACAGGAGGTAGTAAAACAAATGCATTTTTACTTAATGGCACCTTTCAGTGGAAATTAGAGAAGCAGTGAAACAGGTGGTCATGTTGTCCCCAAGGGCTCCTTGCCCACAACTTCATAAATAATGGTCCCCAGTGTGGTCGCGGCTCACTGGGCTTTCTGGAGAAAAGAGCGAACAGTACAAGTGACCAGTATGACAGGGCAAGGCATTGGGGTGACAGATCTGAAACTTGATTTGGGATGGATGCGTGCCAAGACTCCCCGACCTCTGCTTTGGATCAGGGTATCTCATCATCCCAGGCCGGGTCAGGGTGTGGAGTGGCCACAGTGTGGACTTCGACTCTTGCTGCTCAAAGTGTGGCCTGGAGACCAGCAGCAACAGCACCAGTGCGTGTCAGAAATACAAATCTGTGGACCTCTGCCCAGTCAGCAGAGTCCCTGGGTGGTTTGGGGTATGAGTCCACTCATAGGTGTCTTGATAGAAAGACCTGGTGATCTAACCTGAAAAATCAACATTGGAAACCCAGTGGAGCACGGTTCTACTCTGAAGCCCATGGGCCTTCATGATCAGGGTGAACATGGAAGACAATCGTTTGTTTTGCTGAAGCAGCATCTCAGAGTTGGGATGTTAGAGTCTGTTTTAGCAAGTCCCCCCTCCTCCTCCCATTGGTGCTCATTCAAGCTTTAGAAGCTCTTCTCCAGAGCCAAATGTTTTTCTAATCCTGTGCCCTGATTCCTCACATGACCACTCTGTGACCTCTGTGACTCTGGCCAGGTGAACTGATCACTCTGGACATCGGTTAGCTTGTCTCAGAACTGGGACAGGAGGATCAGATGAATGCATATGTTTAAAACACTCAAAACAGTGCTTGGTTCATAGTAAAGGCTATTTGATAACTAGTTCTTGTTATTGTTTTATTAATTATTCTGTAATAGAGGTCTAGAACTTAGGAAACCCCTGGAAAGGATAAAATACCAAAAAGAGTAATTTATCCCCCTGACACCTTGGAGTATGTCTCTGGTCACTTTTTTGAGATTCTGGTTGTAGCATTTCACCTGTACCCATATTCTCACTATGTAATTTTGGATAGACAGAAATAGGCCACAGGCAGGCTGCAAAATAAGATTTTATTCGTATCTATGGGAGATTCCGGAGAACAGGGAGCCAGGAAGGCCTGTCCCATTGATCTGCTGAATTCTCTCTGCTCCCTCCTTCTCTTACCCCTGGCAGGGCCCACGGGCCAGATGCTATGATCCTCGTAGACGGACAACCACGCCAGGCCAAGGGCGAGCTGGGACTCTCCCAGATGCTGCACATCGCCAGCCAGATTGCCTCAGGCATGGTGTATCTGGCCTCCCAGCACTTTGTGCACCGCGACCTGGCCACCAGGAACTGCCTGGTTGGGGCCAACCTGCTGGTGAAGATTGGAGACTTTGGCATGTCAAGAGACGTCTACAGCACCGATTACTACAGGGTAAGGTGGCCTTCCCCAGATGCAGGGCTCCTCGGCAGAGCTAGTGCCTTGCTCACGTGTCTTTGTCATTGTCCATTAACTCTGTCACTCTGGCACACACACATATGCACCCGTGCCCAGACTCTCGTGCACCTAGACATGCCTGTTACTACTCTTGCCATTGCGCATCCCTCCGTCCTCTTGGCCCTCTAGCTCTCCTGTTTCCTTACATTGCGATGGCATGTGTATTGTGTTCTTATCTGCATCAATATCCATCCTTCATACACATATACACACACTCCCAATTTAGTGTGATTTTTTAAAACCTCCCAGTCTAGACCCTGATCCAGCTTCACCCACTATAGGTTTTATTCTCTGAAATTATCTGCTGACCATGTAAGGCTTATTATATCTCTAAAATCAGATCTTGGTGATAAACTAGAACCCAACGTAAAACAGCAACAATAGCTAATGTATTGTTGAGCAGAGTTACCCAATGGCTTAGGCATGATGAGGAAAGAAAGTGTGTTATCTGTTACTAGTTTTGAAGAAGGGTACCAGTTAGACCTGAGAAAAAAGCTCTTAAATTATGGATGATAGCATGTTCAGCTTGGCTTCCGTGCAGTTGTCTACATTATATTACCAAGAGTCTTATTTTACTTCCATGATCATTTTATCCCTTAATCCTTCAGAATTTTCTTTCCATGACGTCATTTGAGTGGTTCTTGTCAGGGCAAGGGCAGGTGACCAAGAGTGTTGCTTATCCCAGAAAGGGACAATATGGCACAAACTAAAACACAAGGATGGGGTGACTTCTGCAAACTGATTTGAGATGTCTCAAAAGTCTGGAAGATTTACTTGAGAACATTCAAAGGAAGAAGAATTTGGATTAGAGGTGTAAGAAGTGTGTGGGACAACATTCAGTGGTTGCGGAGCATGGCACTCATCGTATCTTCTTCGTAGGCAGTGATGACCGTACATGAGTCAAAGGGCCCCACGTATCATTGTCTCCTCTCTCAGCCTAGTATGGTAGACCAGAACACTGGAGGTTTGGAATTGGAGTCTATAGACTAGTTCTATCGGGGTGCTCTTGGTAGCTTTACTTAAATGACATTACCTAGACATTAAAAATAATCATTCAAGACATTTCATTTTAACAATAGCCTAAAGGAAAAAAGAATGTTTGGATAATGCCCTTTGTGTCCCAAAAGAGACCTCATCCAGAGACTGACAGATACTATGCCATCATGAGAGAACTCTAGGCAAAGTGTACCTAAGAGTGTCCACAGGGAGTTGAGTAGCACCTCTGGTCACTCTCCACACCCACCATCCCTGGGCTTAGAAAAGAGGAGACTGATGGCCAGGGCAGACCTGCTGGGAAATATCAAAGTAGAATCTTTCTTGAGCATCTAGACCAATGTGTTCAGCCATTTATAGGAGTGGCATTGGTGAGGAGATTGCTAAGGGACGAGGGGTCATAGATTTCTTCAGTCTGGCTGGTGCTGGCACCATTAATTGCCTGTGTACCCTGTGTGATAGTGTTTGCTGGTCTGTTGGGCTGAGCTTAGATTTATGTTGGTGTGGCTAAAAGCAAGGGGTGGCTTTTCTGTTTTTCTGTGTTAGACAGACGTTTTGATTATGCCAAGCTGGTATCCAGTGGTTTGCCCAGGTCTTGGGAAACTGTCTGAACTACATCTTGGGAAAACATATGTGCAAAATGAATCTTCAAACTTATTTCAACACATGTGCTTAATATTTCTTGATTCTAAATTTAATAACGGGGGAAGGGAACTGTCAATTCTCTAAATGATCCTCCTTTGTCCTTTCTTTAATGGTAGTCAACTGTTGCTCTTTATTCCTGGGAGAGCTGCAGAAGGTAATAATTCCCCTGACACAGCCCCCCTCCTTTCTGTGGGTTCCAGGGCAGACCAGAATTTAAGGAAGGCAGAGTAGGGCAGGAAAATGTCCACCTTCCGGGTATCCTCAATTCTTTTTCTTTATGACTTCAAAGCTAGGTGTTAACTGATGCCAACTGGCTTGAAAATATGTGCCTTTGTTTCAAAGGAAGTAAGAAATAAGGAAGTTTAGCTATTGTCGCAAAACTGAACATCATTGAAAAAATTACCTGTTCCACTGATATTGGGCGGGTGCTGTACTCTCCATATCTCCATATTCAAAGAACATTTTGCATGTTCACTTATTCCCAAGTTCCTGGTGTATCCACAGACACTCCCTCCCCAGTATGCTTCTGTAGAACAAAGGGCAGAAGTAGATTTGTTTTAAGATCGCATCAATGATAGTGACACCAAGGCCTTGTTAACCACATTAGGGGACATTATGGCGATGTGGGAATTGTGGGGCTTGGGGCCTAAGCTTACCTGTGTTGCATCCTAACACCCCCACTTGGTGGCTTATCATCTCAAGGCACTTCCTCTAACCTCTGTTCAATTTTCTCATTTTGAAAATGAGGACAGAAGTATTTACTCAGTAGTTATTTTGGTGTTAATTTGTATAAAGAGAAACTAGAATATAACATTTATTTAATAAACCATTGTCTCCCTAGAAGCCAGGATGGTGAGAGTATGTCTCACATAGTTTGGGCGTGCCATCAGGATGAAGCAGTCCCTGGAGAAGGACATTATGCTCGGTAAAGTAGAGGGTCAATGCAGAGGAGGTAGGACCCTCAAGGAGGTGGGTTGACACATAGCTGCCACAATGGGCTTAAGCATCACAGCAGTTGTGAGTGTAGCACGGGACTGGGTAGTGCTCCTTTCTGTTGTACGTGGGTCTCTGTGAGTCAGGACAAACTAGATGGTACCCAGCAACAATTCTACTTAGTCCTTTTCACATCCAAGGCAAGAAAACCCTATGGATAATCTTACTCCCAGGCACAATTTCTGGGTCAGATAGAGGGATCTCTTGAAAACTGGTGGGAAAAGGGTAGCATCTTGGATCATGCAGCCATCCTCAAATAGTAAATAAATTGGCTCTTGTTGTTAGGTGCCACTGAGTCAGCTCCAGCTCCTGGTGACCTTACGTGTAACAGAACCAAACATTGCCTGTCCTGTGCCATCTCTAGGATCTGTGATATGTTTGAGTTCACAGTTGTGGCTATTGTCTCACTCTATGTCATGGGGAGTTTCCCTCATTTTCCCAGACCTACTAATTTACCACATATTGAGTCCTTTTCTAGAGATTGGTACTTCCTGATAAGTGATCCGTAGTCAGCAAGACAGTATTTTGTCCTACTCACTTGTGAGGAGCATTCTGGTTTTATTTCTTGCTATCCCAGGAAAATTTTCTTCCCAAGGTTTCCATTTCTATGGAAATACTGGGTCATCAGTACTTGCCTGCCCCTCTGGTCAGTGTTTATATGGTTTTGATCATGAATCTTAGACCTAAGTCCAGGTTTGGCTGATTTATATAAGATTTTGTTGTTGTTGTTCAGTGTATACTGTCTGAGGCCCTGAGGGGCATGCAGTGATTTATCAGGCAGCAGGAACAATGTGAAGGATTCTTTCTGTGTGCTGACACTTGGGGATAGGCTTTCCCATCTCTGCCACCGTCTGTTACAAAAATCTGTTGGACCTAGGAATTTTCTGACTTCTCGTGCCTAATAAATGCAGATAATTGGAGCTTGTGTGTTTGGTGTGTATGTGTGTGTGTGTGTGTGTGTGTGTGTGTGTATGTGTATGCCTGCCTGCCTGCCTGGTGTGTATGTCAGAGTGTGCACACTAGTGCGGGAGAGAGTGATGGAGATAAACTCCACTCTGTATTCTGTCTTTTTCATTTTTAATTTCTGAAAACAAGAGGCACCATCTGGCTCACGCATAAGTGGCATGCAAACACTGACAAAGGTGAACTGCTTTTTGCTCCTACACATTTAGAGAGAGAAAACAAACATTCCTGCACTGAGCACCAAAGGCAATTTGTTCTTCACTCTTCCTAAGACAGTGCCTGAAGACAGCCACATTTTCTCTCAAATGGATCACTGTCTTGTTGTTTCTGGGATTGCTTTTAAACTAGCTTTGACAGGGACAGGTTTTCTGGTGCTGTGCTACTTTTCTCAGAACATCTGAGAGCACTAAGAGGTTGAAGGTTCAAGTCTAAAGTTAAAGGAAGTTCAGAGAATCTTGAAGATGGGGAGGTTGGGATTCTAGAATCAAAGTGTCCTCTTTTCAGATGTTTTGATTTGTGGGGGGAGATGCTATGTTGAGATCAAGGAGGTATGAGGTTGGAAAGGGTTAGCACTCTGGTCCCATTAGTCCAGGAGGCCAGGAATATGCATGCTTTCCTTATTTGGCTTGGGGTCCTCCATGCCCACCGTAGTGCCTGGCATTTGGCAGACACTCAATAAGAATATGAATGAATGGGTGAATGAAGTGAGATTGGGAACCTTAAGTCAGGCAGGAAGTGAATCGGGCCAAAGCAAGAGGATCCTGTATAGGCAGTCAGATGTCCCCTGAGGGGAAGGAGCCTTAGGACACCCCCTGCTGTGGGCAACCAGCAACAGGTGGAAGAAGCAGCTCTTGTGTAGGCTTCTAGGCAAGTAGACATAGTATCTGGGGAGAATGTCAACAGGAGGCAGTGGTATGGTGGCCTGATTTGGGGATGACCCACTTAAGGTCAGAAGGGAGGTACCTGTGGAAGTGAAATCCAATGTCCAGGAGATGCAGGAGGAAGGTAAGCCAAAATCCAGGCAGTGCACGTCTGTTGGACATAAGGCAGATCTGGCAGCTGGTAGCAAGGTCCTGGGTTTTGAGCTGGGGATCCCAGAAACTTCTGGAAAAGTCAATAACAGTAATATTTAGGATGCAGGGATAATGGAGGAAAAGATAATCCAGCTGGTGGAATCTTGGCTTTTGTAGAAGTCATGTGTTCCCGTGGCAGGTGTGCCCACGACAGAGTGATTAGAAGTGCAGGTTTGGGGTCTACACTGCCGGTTTCCTGAAGCTCAGCTCCTGTAGTTACCAGCTGTGTGGCCTTAAGTAAGTTGTTTAACCTTTCTAGCCCCAGCTGTCGTATGGGGCTAATAGCCCCTATTTCATGCATATGCTTCAAGGATTAAAAGTTGATAAGGATAAAGTTCTTACAAAAATAAATGCTCAATAAATGTTTTATCACTATTACAATTACTGGAGCTAAAATACAAATGACTTCCCCAATTCCAAAATGGACACTCTAAACAAGGCTGATGGAGTTGCACCAGCTAAGGTAGTCAAACCACTGTAACAACAAGATGCAAAAATACAGAATGCTTCCAACATGAATAGAAACTCATTTCTAGGTTATGCAACACTATGAACAGGTGAACAGGGTGGAGGAGTGGCACTCCATGCGATCGTTTAGGGCGATGTAAACTTTGTCTTCTTCCTTGTCTGGTTCGTTACCCAAGTCGTTCATCCCCACTGTAGCCAGGTGGGAAAACGCTGGTAACGTAATAGTTAAGGGTTGTGACTGCTAACTAAGAGACTGGCGGTTCAGATCCACCAAGCACTCCTTTGAACTCAGTGGGGCAACTCTACCCTGTCCTGTAGGATTGCTGTAAGTCTGAATTGCCTCGATGGAAATTGCTTTGTTTTTTTGTTTGTTTGTTTGGTTGGCTTTGTTTCTCAGTAGCCAGCTGGAAGGGGACACAAATGTGAAGGAATGCATATAGGATCTTATTAATGAGCCTGGCTGGAAAAGTGCCTGTCTCATCCCCTTATGGCAAGAATCCAGTCACATGGCCTAAGCTGTGTGTAAGGGATATTGAGGCATGGAGGGTAGCTATGTCCTCAGGGAGAAGAAAAGAACTTGGATTGTACTGATCAACCAGCAATCTCTACCACAGCAAAAGTGATGGGAAACTCCTTTCTCTTCTGGTGATCATCCCACATCTGGTGATTTACCGGGAAAGATGGGAAAAAAGCATTCCCATGCTAAATGTGGAGATGGTTATTCTAAGAGGCTCCTTTTTATCTTCTATATGCAAACTCGTTGTGTTATCAAAGACCTGTAAGCACGGAGGAGCTTGGCCCACCAACCATCTTTGGTTCCTCCCCTTGCAGAGCATTACAAACAAACCTGTAAGTAAACACATCTAGGACTTAGTTGGGAAAAGGTAGAATGTTCAAAATCAAAGAGAGGCTGAGTTATGCCGTGATAACTCTTTAATAAGTAAGAAGATATTGACACCTAAGAGAGAAACAAGAAAGAAATAGGAACTAGAGAAGCTTTGATTGCAAATCTGTGGTGTTTAAGGAAGGGATCTAGAACATTCTCCAGATTCTGAGTGTCACCTTCTTTCCTCCAAGGTCAAGAGCAGAGAGACCTGACTCACTGCTAAACTAGGGTCAAAAGAACCAGCAACTGGGCATATTGGTTCTTGAGGGATGCTGACCCTGTAGAAAGGGCTTAGCCAGGTTTGATCCAGCAGTGTCAGTCATGAGTTTTTTCTGAGTAGACCGAGGCACGAGGGGAGGGGAAGTGATACCAAGAGTCAGAAGAAGAAGAGTCTCTGCAGGCTGTGCAGAGGCCAGAACTCCGGTTACTAGGCCTGATTGTCCTTTGGCTATTTTTGTAATACCTTAATAACGTATATAAAAGAGAACAAAAGGGGAGATACATATTCTACTTCTGAGGAATGTGATTTCCCTAGTTCTTTTTAAATAAATTTTACTCTGGAATAATTTAAAACTTACAGGAAAGTTAGAAAGCAATACAGAGAGTCCCTACATCCCTTCAGCTGTTTCTGCTGATGTTAGTGTCATACATATGTGGCTATGATATACTTGTCAAAACTAAAAAGTGAACAGTGGCACAAACTAATAACTGAATCAAACTTAGTTTGGATTTTCCCGTTAATGTTCTAGGGTACTATATGACAGTTGTTGTCATAAGCAGCCATCAAACTGATTCCAACTCATGGTGACCTTGTACTTAGAGACTGGAACTGCTAGTTTTCTAGGCTGTAATCTTTACAGAAGCAAATCATTTGGTCTTTCTCCCAAGAAGGTGCTGGGTGGATTCGAACTGTCAGCCTTTTGGATAGCAGCTGTGTGCTTAACTCTACGGCCACCCAGCGGCCTGTACATTGCATTCATTATTGTTTTTAGGTGCTATGAATCAATTTGGACTCAAAGCGATCCCACATATGCTAAGGAGAATGACTGTGTAAGATTTTCAAGTCTGTAATTCTTATGGGAGCAGATCACTGGATCTTTCTCCCATGGAGATGCTGGGTAGGTATGAACGACCAATGTTTCAATTAACAACTGAGCACCTACCCATTGTGTCCCCAGGGCTCCTTACAGTTCTTTTTGTGATAATAAAAGTCTTTGGGTAGCACACACCTTGGTTTACCCGCTTAGCTGCTAACCAAAAGGTTGGAGGTTTGAGTCCATCCAGAAGTGCCTTAGAAGAAAATCCTGGTGATCTATTTCTGAAAAATGAGCCATTGAAAATGCTATGAAGCGTAGTTCTGCTCTGACACACATGGAGTGATCCTGAGTTGGAATCGACTTGACAGCAACTGGTTACTGGTATTCAAGGAAGCTGAACCACTGTGGTTAAAGCCGGGTGAGGGGACGCATTGCCCTGTACAGTCTCCTCTTTGACCCCCTATGTTCCACAACAGCTCTGGACACCTCTTTATGAGATCCCAGGGCCCCACAGTTCACTATATTCTGGAAAGGGAGTAGGTGGTCTCTAAGAAGTGCTCCTGTACGGTGAATCCCAGAGCTGCCCTATTTACTAAGCAGCTGGGGACTCCGGACTCGTGCAGGAGGTCTTTGGAACTGTGCGGTCCTCTATAATGCGAGCAGACAGGCTGGAGGTAATTTTCTCTGATGCAGTTTAGACAGGAGGCTAGAGGAAAGCCTGAGAGCTCTCTCATGATTAATTCCCTAAGTCATGTTCTTGTTCTGTTCTTCAACTTTTAGACAAGGGTTCCCAGTGCTGACTGGAAGACCCACCCACCGGGTAGACATTGGGGCAGTGCTCAGTGCCTTCACAGCCGGTGCCTCTCTTGTAGGCCTGGATGCCACAGTACCCGCATCTTGAGGGGATTTTGAACAACAGCTTCAATGCTAAGGCCTCTTAGGCTGCCGTGAGTCAGATCCGACTCGACGGCACTTGGCTGGCATTAGGCTGCACAAAGCTGTAGAAGGAATGAAAAAGGAGGAAGATGTGTGAGATAGATTTATGCTAATTATAGATATTACAAACTTGATTCCTTGATTAAAACCAAAGGATTGGCACGGTAATTATCTACAATATGTCAAACATTTTGAGAAGGAAAAATCTGGTTTAGGGCAAGACTGATCTTTAGGACACCTTGGTCTCTGTGCTGGCTCTGCGTCTGTGTTGCCAATTACAGACTTTACTTCCAACTGCAAATTGAGGTTTGGACTCCACTTCTGTGGTCTCATTCAGGTTTTGCTTTCTATGTGACTTCAAAAAAAAAAAAGAGAAGAAATCCTTGCCAGCAAGTTGACACCAACTCATGGTGACCTCGTATGTCAGAGTAAAATGGTTTCATTCCAAGATATTTTCAATAGTTGTAATCTTTTGGAGGTAGACCAGGCCTTTCTTCTGAGGCACCTCTGGGTAGACTTGTACCACTAACCTTTTGTTTAGTAGCCAAGTGTTGAACTGATTGTACCATTCAGGGACTTATATGGAACTTACCTGTGTGTTTAATGATGAGCAAGAAAGAGGCTTGGTTTCCTTAGTACAGGAGGAAGACAGAGCAGAAGATATAAGAATAAAACCAAAGTCATCTCAAGCAGTCTCTGCTAGTGCTTTGATCCCAGTCCATGGCTACTCAGTATTCCAGCCCTTTTTATGCTACTATCAAAGCAAGGATACAACTTTCTCTTTAGAAGCAGTCTCTTCCCACATTATTCTAGATCTAGTTTAGTAACTGAAGTTTCTTTTCTGTTCCTCTCTCTTCTTCACTATTGAGATATTTAAAGTATTATGGGCTCCAAGTCATTCTACTAGGCAGAAGAATTACCTGGGCAGAATTTCTAGATATTTTTTCAGGGATGGGAATTATCTGGATTTTCCCATTCATCTCATTACTCCCACACTCCCATACCTCCGTTCTTCCTACTTCCTGCTATACTTTATTCTAATGCAGTGATGGTGTCGGGGACAGCTATCCACAAGTTGGGCAGTCCACAAAGTACAGAAGTAAAGATGGGGTAGGGGCTCATGTTTTCTGCCATGGGACATTCCAGGAGTCTGGTGTGTTAGATGACCTTTCAGAGAACACATAATGGCCAGAGGAACATAGTGACTACAACAATGGAGTGAAGAAGTTACTCTGAGTATTTTTTGTTTGATAGTTTGGAAATGCTCATCCTTGGTGATTACTGTCTCATCTTTGCTCATGGGTTATTGGCAAGTTTGGGCTGGAATTCAGAATTCGAAACCAGGAGGCCTAGGTTCAATCCCTGTCATGACCTACTGACATGCAACAGATCTTGTCCTTACCGGGAATCTGAGTGTGTCGTGTATCAAGTGGACACTTCCTGTCTTTCTTCTCCATTGTCTTGAGGCTTCTGTCTCTTCAGAGGAGCTGGTGATACAAACAGTATTGTTTCCTGTCCCTTCATGGAAACTTGGTGTTATGAGTCTGAGGATTACCTAAAGTTTCATTTTAAATGTATAATGGTTTAATTGTTCTTTTGTTTGGATTAAAGATCAGTCACTCACACACATTGGTGATGTTGATTTTAGATCAATGCTATTGATTTTCAACTCCTAAGACTGAATTGTGGTTACTTCTATCATTGTTATCTACCAGTGAGTCAACCCCTAACTTAGTGGTGACTCCTTGTACAAAGGAACAAAATGCCGCCTGCTCCTATACCATATCCGTGGTTGGTTAGAGACTAGACCATTTTAACCCATGGTGTTTCCATTGGGTGATCTTCAGAATAGAGTCTCAGGCCTTTCTTCCTAGCCATCTTAGTCTAGAAGCTCTACTAGTAACGTGTTCAGCATAATAGCAACACTCAAGCCTCCACTGACAGACAAGTGGTAGCTGTCCATGTGATGCATTGGCCAGGAACTGAGTCCAGGTCTACATGAAAGGCAAAAATTCTACCACTGAACCACCAACGCTTCATAAAGTTACAGTAAATGCTTAGTTTTCCAACCCCCCCTTTTTTTTAACAGAAGTGCAACTTTTTCTTCAAATATAGCCTTATAAAGTCCAGTCTGTAACATAGATAAGCATGGAGCTACTCTGGTTGAAGTGGGTGAGACGCCATAGCCATTGTCTGTCATTTGTTGTCCCAGTCGTGGGTCTCTTGCAGCACTTTGTCGAGCAACCTCAGTGCTCTGCTGGGCTGTGCACTGGGACCTCTTTAGCAGGCTCCGTGGTTGGAATATAGGGTATCTGTTCTGGCCACATATAATGGTGACAGTGAGGACAATAGGAGTTGTGGCAGCAGGGAATCAGTGACTAAATATCACTGCATTTGAATCACATCTAATTCTCCTGCTTCTTGCTACTCACCAGCTGATCAAGCAAGCACTTGAGCCCAAATGAACAAAAGAATAAACACACTTGTATCTATACTGATGGTGGGGCTTAGGGTTTTCACACTGTCTGTGCAAGGCCCCTCAGTGCTCTCTCTGGAGAAGAAGAGGGTCTCCTGAGATGTTCTAGAGAGATAAGCAGTCAGGAGTCACAAGACTTCATTTTCCAGATGAGGAAATAGAGCCTTTGAGAAGAATGGTGATGTTCAAGATCTTGGGATTCCTCAATAGCAGAGTCAGAAACATTTATGCAGCATTAGACTGAATGGCCCAGTTTGCACATTGGCTAAAATTTGCTCATGTTGGTTTCTTCCTTCCCCTTGCACCAAATCCCCGAGCCACAAGGTCCACATTCAGGGTCAAGAGTCAATTCAGTTTCCCAACCATGTGCAAGGATGGGCAGAACACAATGTGCATTTCCAAAGAAATTAAAATGTCATGGAGATTAGGAGAGAGAATCAAAATTTGCAGCTCTTCCATGAGCCAGTGGAAGGAAAATACTACAAAAGGTTAAAAATTTTAACATAAGTCAAAATTCTATTTAGTCAAGTAGATGATCTGGCTCTTAAAGGGCTGGCTGGCAGCCAATGGGTTGAATTTTTGAAGGCATTCTGGCCAAAGAGTTTAGTATGAGCAGAGGTACAAAGGTAGGCAAACCTGAAGAGTGCTCTAAGAACAGCATGCCAGTCAACTAGCCTAAACCCAGGATACATGGATGGGAGGAGTGAAAGGGAATATTTGCAAAGGAAGGATGGGCTGAGCTATGGAACCCTTGAAAGACCTAGTACTCTGACTTAGATAGCCAATGAGGTGTCATGGAAGGTTGCTATCTATTGAGGCATGTATGTGGTTGTGCATGAGAACTAGTCGTTAGACAGTGGAGTGTAGGATAGACTCTTGGGAGCAGAGGCTATTAAGGCAAGACACTGCAGCAATCCAGGCAAGAGATGATTTGTTATGTCACGGTGGTAGCACCAGTGGAGTATGGAGAAGCCAGTAGGATCAGTGGGTCCCAAAAAGATAAACAAAAGGTCAGGATCTGGGGACTCAAAGCCATTTGCTGTTTGGGGTTTTAACCTTGAATAACAGTGACATTGGAGGAAGCAGGGGACCGAGTCAATGGTTAGGATGAATTTTTTTTAAAAGCATCTTTTAGGCACCCCCAGTCCATGCAGAATCCCTAGAGTGTTAGAAACAGATGAGCAAATGCCAGATCATTCAATTTTAAAGAAACATGAAGCTAGAAGGAGCCTTAAATGTCATCTAATTCACCCTGTGGCCCCAGGCAGAATGGCATCAAAACCATCCCAGACAGATGGTTTGCTTGCTTTATTCCCGTGTACCTCCTGGGATTCCACAGGTTTTCCCCTTATTCCTCTTAGCTGTGACAAAGGCAGTGTATCATCCATGAGAGATTTATCTTTTCCTTATTAAGTCCTAACATCATTTACAAGTGGGAAATTCTCAGTTATCCTTCTGCTGCAAGGTAAGTCTATTTCATCCTGTATCCTTAGTAGAGACAAGTACAATTTATATTCTAAAACAGGCATCATAATGCTCAGATAAATGCTGAGAAAGAACTCATTGCAATGGAGCTCACAAAATGACTTCATGCTTTTTACAGATCAATGATACAAAACCCAAACCAAACCCATTGCCGTCTAGTCGATTCTGACTCATCGCAACCCTATAGGACAGAGTAGAACTGCTCCATGGAGTTTTCAAGGAGTACCTGGAGGATTTGAACTGCTGACTGTTTGATTAGCAGCTCTAGCATGTATCCACTACAACACCAGGGTTTCCAGATCAATGATAGATGATAGTAATTGGATTCATTATTTGTATCTTGATTGTTGAGTTATCCATGGAATGTAAAGGTAACTCTCACCCCTCCCCCTCCCAGATAATGTCCTCTTTTGGAGTGGTCTCCCAAATATGAGCTCATCACCCTGGAATTTTGAAATCTGCTTGTTTTAGTCTGTCACCAAGGATAGCATAGGCATGAGATAGATGCTTGTTGTCAACCACATCTTCATAAGGGCATATGCTGGAAAAAAGAGAGGAAAGATGCCCCGTCAAAAAATTCAAAGACAATGAATTATGTTTGCTCTGAACCCTATCCTGAGAAAGGAAAGGCAAAGGCAGCACCAGGAGGCCTTGAAATCTGGATGCTGGGTGGGGTGTGGGCCTCTTCTTTCTATTTCCGTAGAAGGTGGTGATGGCAGTACGTTTGGTGCCTGACAGTGGGATGCATTAAAATGGGCCCTGTTTTGGTTCCTCAAGTATAAAAGGCCTTTTTTTTCCCCATCTGAGAGGCAAACTGAATATATAACATACTAGGATACATAAATTTCCATACAAATATCTTCTTTACCAGCTGTAATTAAGATATTTGCATGTAGAAAGAACACTGCATTCACTTGACATCCCCTTGGTAGAGAATTGTCTTTCTCTCCTAATCCTCAAAGCTGGAGACTTTCTGATGGGTTGGTGACAACAGAAAGAAAAGGAAGAAGCAGTGGACAGGGTCAATACAGTGTCTAGAACGGAGAATTTCAGTTTATATCTCTGGTAGTTTTTATTCCCCAGACTTACCCCGCAGAGAAAACTGGAGTGGGAAAAGGCGGGCAGTCCAGGAAGGTGGGCAGTAGCTTTCGCTGTCTGAGCAGAGCACATCCCTCACTCTAGACTTAGGCAGTGGTTCTTTGGATCAGTCAGCTTCGTTTGCTAACTGCATGACCTTAAGACAGTTACTTAAATTATCTGAGGCTTAGATGCCTCATCTGAAAAAAATGAGAACATTCTTTTCTTCTGTGCAGATTCAGTGGATAATATATGCCAATTGCCTGGTACCTATTAAGCACCCAGTAGATGGCTATTATTATTATATGTAAGTGAATAAGAGAGAAATTGTATATAAGGCATTTTAACTACTTTAAAGTCACAAACCAAGATATTTCCTGCGATGAGTCTTTGGTGCTGGGTACTCAGTGTGAAGGGGAACAGAGTGCACTAAAATTGAAGGGAAAGAAAGACTTAGGGAGACTCAAAACAGAACCATATTGCTCGTTACCCAAGGACTGGTGTAGACATTCCAGTTGGTCTGTTCGAGACTCAGAAAGAAAGAGAAAGCGTTTCTAGTTGGTCAAAAGAAGAAAATTTTCCGTTATGGTATTAGTAGCACCTACCGTGATGGCCTGAGTCAGATCTGACTTGACGGCACTCGGCTTGGCTTGGCACTCTGGTAGCTGTGACTCAGAATCAACTCAACAGCAGTGGGTAGAGTTGGGATTTTAACCCGGTGACATAGTAGGTAAAAGCTATGGTTTCTAATGAAAAGGTTGGCAGTTCAAATCCGCGAGGCACTCCTTTGAAACTATGGGGCAGTTCTCCTCTGTTCTGTAAGGCACCTGTGAGTTGGAATCAATTTGACAGCAGTGAGTTTGATTTTGTTTTGGTTTTTAATACGGTGCCTGGAGCCCTAGTGGCACCGTTAGAGCGTGGCTACTAACCAAAAGGTTGGAAGCTTGAATCTACCACCCACTCCTTGAAAGCCACACGGGGCAGTTCTACTCTGTCCCCTAGTGCTGTTATGAGTCAGCGTCAACTCCACAGCAATGGGTAGTAGAAGTAGTAGTAACAAGGCGCCTGGGTGGTGTAAATGGTTTACACTGGACTACTTACTAACCAAAGCTTGAGAGTTTTAAGACACCCAGTAGTGCAGTAAAAGAAGTACCTGGTCTTCTACTTCTGTAAAGATCACAGCCAAACAAAGCCTTTGGAGCAGTTCTATTCTGTAACATATGAGGTTACCATGAGTCAGAAGTGCCTTGACAGCAATGAGTTTGTTTGGTCCAGCAAGAGATGAGGTCCCTGGTGCATGTAGTTTGTGATTGTTTGGCACTTTGAACCACCTAGATCCATAAAGATGACTAAAGCCAAGAAAATCCTATGGAACAATTCTGCTGAGTAACACATGGGATTCTGATGAGTTGGCATCAGCTGGATGTCAGTGAGTTTGGCTTTTTGCTTTTTTTGGAGCGTGAGCTGAGTTTTGACAATTGTGGACCACGAATCCTACAGTAAACAAGGGTCTTCAGACTTAGAGCACCACTCCTCAGGCCACCTATGTCTGTGTTGTCCATGTCACTGTGGAGGCAGATTTCACAGTCATGTACCCTAGAGACTTGGGAACAGAGAAATGGCTGGCATAAGTCCAGCCTCTTTCCATTCTTTTACTTATAATTAGCAACATGCTGGTGGCTGCTTCTTGTTGTGCACAGCATGACATAATACACATGCAAGTGCTTTGTAAACTGTTGGCTTGGGTGTGATTTGTTTTATCACCACCCTCTCCACCATTGCTGCTATTGTGATCTGCGCTTAGTAAATGAACAGGAGTCAGGTTCATCAAGATCCCAAAGTTGATTGGCAAGGTTGGCCATTATACCATTTCTCTCACTCTGCCAATCACTATGACAACCTTCACTACTTCTCCTCTCCTGGGTCACCCTCTCTAGCTTCCAAGGTCAGGTTGAACCTTTTAGTTGTGGCCAAGTTTGTTTTTGAAGCTGGCTTTTGCTTATCTGATGTGTCAACCTCCAACTCCTTCATCTCTTTATTTTTTCATGCCCTTGAATCATCTGGGTACGTGTCTGTCATCTCTCTCTGTAGCGTAAGTTCCCCCGAGGGCAGGGGAACCGCTCCCATTTTTAGCACAGTGATTTTTCATATAGAAAGTACTTAATAAAAAATAACTTAATTTTAAAATATACACTACTAGAATGTATGTTGGTAATGGGTAATGAATAATGATTCCATTTACCTATGCAATCTTAAGCACATCTGCTTGGGTCCCCACTTGGTGACACCAGTGGTCAGTACATTGGGATTTAGGTAGATACATTTGGAAGGTATAATGATGTCATATAAGGGAAAGCTAG
This sequence comes from Heterohyrax brucei, assembly GCA_028571685.1. Taxonomy (NCBI): domain Eukaryota; kingdom Metazoa; phylum Chordata; class Mammalia; order Hyracoidea; family Procaviidae; genus Heterohyrax; species Heterohyrax brucei. Next base: position 41,562,553 of record CM053148.1, on the reverse strand, counting down.
CTGGATCTGAATCCTGCCAAAGACCTAAACGTCTGCTCATCATGAAGAGGCCTGAGATAATGTCTCACAATAATTAAAACACCCACAATACTGGAGTTAGCACCAGAAGGACAATTTATTAATGCACATGGGGGACTGGATTATTTAAAGGCTGTGTGATCTAAGCATTCACTCCCAGTGAGCCAGCCTACGTGGGAAGCCTGATCATAATGAGAAAGTTGCTTAGAGAGAAGAAACTCAGAGGAATCAAATGATTGATAGTACTGTGGGTTAAGTTGTGTCCACCAAAAATATGTGTTGTAAATCCTGACCTCTATGCCTGTGATTGTAGTCTCACATGGGAATAAATTGTCTTTGTTATGCTAATGAGTCAGGATTAGTATAGGGAGTGTTTTGATTCAATCTCTTTTGAAATATAAAAGTGATTAAATAAACAAGGTAAAGAATCAGAGATGGAGAAAGAGGGATGTCAAGACACATGAAGATCACCTGGGTACAGATGCTCAAAGAGACAAGGACCTTCTTCCAGAGCTGGCAGAGGGAGAAAGCTTTTCACCAGCGGTGGCATCTTGAATTTGGACGTAGCCTCCTAAACTGTGAGAGAATAAATTCTGTTTGTTAAAGCCACTCACTTGGGCTCTTTCTGTTACAGCTGTACTGGGGAACTAAGACAAACTGCATACAGCTGAGACAGACTGATACATCCATCCCACCACAGCGATCACCTGACTTGTCAGTAGGGCCAGGAATACTCCCAGTCTGTTGCCTAGGTCCATCTTTCCCCTGGCCAAAGTCAAGATAGGGTGCACGTGGCCACCATTCATTTGCGTGTGACTCTCCTTTTTCCCAGCCCTCTGTGAGCAGTCAGTGCCCTTTCTGAAAGACATAGTCTTTTTTCACATGATACAGTTGGCGCGTGATGGCCTGGGAACCACTCTGGCTTTTTTTTTTTTTGACAACTTTAGATAATAGACCCATATTATCACCTATGTTATGCTCATCTTTAACAAATCAGTCTTATTTTCTTTAGTTCCAAATACTTGGGATTTACTTTCTTATACTCCTTAGTGCTTTCTCTTTCTGCTTGCATCAGGCAAATCTGTTACACAAAGTGTTAAAAAGCAAAGATGCTACTTGGAAGATTAAGGTGCAGTTGACCTGAGCCAGTTGTGTCATATGCGTGTGAAAGCTGGACAATGAATAAAGAAGCCCAAAGAAAAATTGATGCCTTTGAATTACGATGTTGGGAAAGAACCATGGACTGCTGGAAAAACAAACAAATCTGTTTTAGACAAAATACAGTCAGAATGTTCCTTGGAAATGAGGATGGCAAGACTGTGTCTCATGTACTTTGGACATGTTATCAGGAGGGACCAGCCAGCCTCTGGAGAGGAGCATCATGCTTGGTAAAGAAAGGGGAAAGTCAGCAAAGAAAGGAAGATTCTCAGTGAGATGGATTGCGCACTGCCTGCAACAATGGGCTCAACATAGCAAAGATTGTAAGGATGTTGCTGGACCAGGCGATGTTTTGTTCTGTTGTACACAGGATCTCCATGACTAGGAAATGACTGAATGGCACCTAGTGACAACAGCAATGCTTTGTATATCATTGACTTGCCTTTATATCTAAAGATGACTTCTTTTGCTTTTCTAAATTTAATTGCCATGACGCCAAGTATTATTTGGCTCAGGGATGACAAGTAGATTTTATCCTAAGTCCCAGTTCTGATTGACTAGTAGAGGTTGCCTAGAGTAGAGTGAAGAGGAGAATTTGGGCTGCATCTAAGTTTAAGGAAGAATCATATGATGATCAGCTGGTGATGTGTGCCAGGAGCATAGGAAAGATGGTTGGTGGCACCTGCATGATACTGTTTCTAGTTTTGGCATATACCATCACAGTCAGTGCTGTCCATGCAGAGATTCTTCTGGACCCTTTGGAAATACAGTAACTTTCACTTGTCACAAGTGGAAGGATTCTAAATAAAGTATGAATTTATTGAATGCACCTGTGTTAAAGAGTCATTTACAGAAAGGAGTTTGCCATAGTTTACTGGGTGAGTCTGCAGTTTTCAGGCTATTTTCTCAAGTTCCCATAGATGGGACTTGTATCCCAATTTCCTAAGTTATTGTGTACCAAGCTTTTCCTTGTACTTCACTGAAGCATTTGGCTTATATACAGCAAATATGCCTTGTTTCTTGGTAGATTCCTCTTCCAGTCTGCCAGAGTTTAGGGTCCAAACAGAGCTTTCCCTTTTAGCTTTGTTCTGACTGCAACATTTTATTAATATGCCACCAACATCTTTAAGTACGTTTGCTTTTTGGAATGTTGAAAATCCCAAGACTTGGGTTCGCTCCTAGAGTCCTACTCCCAAATGAATGTTGTTTCAATTATCAGAAATCCTGAACTGTAGCTATTCTGTAGTTAGGATCCCACCCAATTGGACTCTTTTCCTACACCCACTAAACCCTTTGATTTATAGATATTTTATGAGAGCCCTTGATACACGCCTGGCTGAAATATGGATAAGTAATATAGATTGGTAAACTCACAAAATCCAGACTAGAAATGAACTTGGAGATTATTTTGTCAAAACCACTTAGTTGACATCTGAGGACTCTGATCTCCAGAGAGAGTACAGACATGTCTCAAGTTCACACATGTAATTAACACAAGAGCCAAGACAAGAATTTTGGTGACCCTTCCCCCATGCCCAGCACAAGATCATGGATCATCATAAACTACCATGTGACCACCTAGGCAGGCATTATCATTCCCGTTTATAGACAAGCAAACTGAGGCTCTGAAAAATTAATCACTGTTCCTCATACTGCACGATAATTTAGCAGCAAAGTTGAGGTCAGTATTCTGATTCATAATTTTGTAAAGTTTTCTGTGAGTGCTGAGGTCATTTGTGAAAAGAATTTGTTAGTAGGGTATTAAATTGGCAGGCCATGAAGTTAGGTAGAGCTCAGAGTTAAAAACAAAACCTATAATGAGCTAGTTCCAGATTTTTGTTTCCTAATAGGATTATATAGCAGGACATTCAAGAATAGCTAGGCCAGCAGTTGGGGTGATTAAGATCTAGCTGCCATAGAAAGGAAGGAGATATTAATTCAAGAAGTTTGGGAGTTATACTCAAAACAAAAAACAAACGAAAAGTCAAACCTGTCACTGTCAACTTGATTCCAGCTCACAGTGACCCTATATGAAAGAACCAAACCCATAAGGTTTCCAAGGAACAATTGGTAGATTCGACCTGCCAACTTCGGTTAGGAGCCCAGCTCTTAACCACTGGACCACCTAGTAGTAGAGAAGCCATCAGCAAAGTGATTTGAGCTGAGCAGAGTCTCAAGAAGGTAGCAGAGATTCAGTGAAACTAAAGGGTGAGAAAGGGATGCTAGAAGCAGGAAAAACAGGGGTTAGAGATGAGCAAAGCTTCCCTGAAACCCCTAAAAGTGTTTCAGGACATGAGTTTTTGAAATATTGAAATATTTTGAAAATGTTTTCAAGGATATCTGTAAACATATGTGTTCATAGCAGCTTGGTATTTCCATAAGCAGTTCTCCATGCCTTATTGAACCAGTCACACATTCCGAATTGCACATAACACCATACCTCGTGTATGGCAGGCATTCCCTGAATACATTAAATGAAATAAAGAGATGGTATACTCATTGGTTAATGGTTGATCTGGGATGGTGCTGAAGGACATCGAAGTTTGGGATAATCAGAAATCTCAAAACCAGGTTCTAGTCCATGAGGCTTGGAGGGATTGTTCTCCATCATTGTCATCTGGTAAAGACATTCTGCAGCACCTTTCCTTATCTACAGAGGTGGCAAGATTAGAAAACTCTAGGTACATTTCAGACCTTAGCGTGGCAAAGCATACAGTGCCATAGTCAGTTAACTTACCCTGATTATCTGAAATTGGAGTGCATCACCCTGGAAGAGTGTGGGCTCCTCATCCTCTGTGACTTGTCCAGAAAGTCCAGATAGTCACACTTTAGAGCTATTACAAGAGATCCATGCTTTGGACATGATGTTGCAGCAGATGACTTCAAAATGTTACTGATTTTCTGTTCTGAGATTCGTGGGGTCAGTGCTATAATAGAGAATTCTTAGGTAAGTACAAAGCAATATAGTAATTTAAGGAGTTATTATTGTGCATATGCAAGGGGCTGTGTCAATGTATAGCTCTGTGTTATGAAAGGGTATATGTAGCTGTACTATGATACTGTGATATATTAGGCCGAATCCTCGCTCTTCCTAGCTACAGATTCACAGGTTTGCATTCCTTCCCTCCAAGGAGATCTTTATCACAGGACTACATCTCTTCGCTCACACCTCATCATCTGTCACCTGCCCTGTCACCTACCTCTCTTTGTGACTGTTTGTCTCCCTTTGATATCATAAAGCCTTTATACCTCCTTTCTACTCTAAAACTCCATAGTCTCTTCTGTGTTAAAGAAAAATCTTCATCTGGCCTCTCTGCTCCTTCCAACTTTCATTTCTCCCCTTAACTACAGAAATAGGTAATTTTTTATCTTCTTTCTTTATTAGACTTCTGATCTTACCGTTTAATTGAATATGTACTTGCTGGGTCACTAATTATCTCATCATGGCCAAATTCAAATGTTTTTCCTCAAGTGTAAGCCTTTTTTGAACTCTCTGTTGAAAGACACTCTTAATAACCACCATGTTCTTCTCACACTGCCCACTCACTACTTAATAGTCTTGTTCACTGTCTTAACAATGAGTTGCTTCCCACTTTATTCCCCTTTCTGACCATTCTTTACCTCATTCATTGATTTCACTTCATTCTCTCCTTTAAAGTTCTGGTGCCAGTATTTTAAACATCTACTTAGAAAACCTCACTCACTCACATAGTTATAACCACTTTTCACTTTTATGCAGAAGCTGTTTGAATTTACAGTTTTAGCTCCCACTTCTTCTCCCTTTGATTGCTTCATCTGTAAGCCTACCCTGGTGAGTCTGTTGGCAATTGAAACTGGGCTTATTGGAAATAAAAGTCACCGTGCCACCTCCTGCTTCTCAAAGAGGCACTCCCCAGCATCAGCAAGAACTCGGTTGGGAGGTTCCCAAAAGGAGAGTCATTTTTGCAGCAGACCCTTGACCACTGACACCTAATTCCTCACCAGATCCTGTAGTGTCTTGCTTTACAGTACCCAAGGTTCATGTTCTTATTGACATGTTGGTGGGGACGACCCTGATCCACACCTGCTCGGGCCAACACCTGGATCGGTGCACACACTTCAGGCTGCTGTGTCAGCTGACAGAAGTCTCATCTCAAGGCCGTGCCGCCAAAACTTCTCATCATTTCACCTCCTCATTTAAGATCCTTGAGGGAATACTTATTTCTCAAAATGGTAAAATGCTTGCCTTGGCCGACAACCCTCAAGCACTCCATTTTCCCGGCCCTTGCCGTAACAAGCCTCCTCAGTGTTACCCTAATCTGTCTCCTGGTACTCAGTGACACTTGCTCATGTCTGCCTGTCATGAGGCCTTCTCTTTGCAGAGCTCCATCTATCTTCATCTTGCCTGCTTTTCATATCCTTCTTTGTTCATTCTCTGTGTTCCTCTCTGCCATCAGATCTCAGCAATCCTCATGTCACTGTCTCCCTTGGATGGTCTCCTCAGTGTCCCAGTATTGATTAGCACATTTGAAGGAGCTACCTCACAAATGTGCTTTTCGGTCATTCCCTATGCTGCTTCTTGGCCTCTTGGAGAGTAGGGCACGTTAGTCTTGTTTTTATACACAACTCTTGACCCAGAAGGTGCTTGTGAGATGCTACTGCTGTTACTGAGAGTCCCTTCTCTAGCACAGCGTCAAACACCACTTCCTCTGACCTCTCAAGAGGCCTTTCGAGGAAAGTGAGTTTTTCTCGAGCTGCAATGGAAACTGAGAATGCTGACTCTGTTGACAGCAGGTTGTGGCTCCTTGCAGACAGCATCTAGTTAGCAGACTTTGTTTCCAAGTCAGAAAGATAGGGCAGAAGAGCTGTGGAGCTCTAAAATCATGGTGAGTCAGGAATTTCTGCTAGAGATGATATGGGCAAATAGTCCCTCAGAAGCTCTGGACAATGTGCTATTTCTCTTACTTACGGGGTTGAAAGTTCTAGATAAAATCTGTTTTCTTTCAGGGTAGTAAGATGGCTGGGAGGCTCATTTTGGGAGTAGGACTGAGCCTTTGGAGGAAAGCCAGCTGAATCTTGATATCTCTAGAGGAAGGCAGTTCTGTGTCACGTGTTGTAAGTAGTAATATGGTATGTCTGCTGAGCTGTGAGTGGCCTCTCTGGGTGGACTCCTTGGTGAAGGTTTTGAACATGGATTACTTTGATCAACTTTTCTCACTAGTGGTGTGGGAGAGATGTTTGGAGGCAATGGCCAGGAGAGACACATTGTTCAGTTAAAGATATACCCACTTCCCTTCTCTTCCCTTCTTTCATCCTCCCATGCTTCCATCCTCCCCCTTTATCCCTTTTCTTCTCTCTTCCCCTACCCTGCCGTCTCCTCCCATTCACTGTCAGGAAGGGCCATGCCAGAAGGGCCCATTCAGCGTGTCGTGGCAGCAGCAGAGGCTAGCAGCACCATCAGCTTCCACAGTGAGTCTGGGTTTTATTTTGGGGCCAGGGGGCTGGGCAGGGTAGTTCACACTCAGACTGACAGCTTTCAGGCTTTGGAGAGGACCTTCCATTGGTCAAGGGGTTACTTCTAACCTCTCTTTCCATGCCTCTCACAATGGTGGCATCACGCAGCTCCCATGGAAGTTTCCTGCCAAAGCCATTGATGTGCTTGGGATGTCTCATGGGGAGGCAGCATGGTGGATGATGAAGGGGCCGTGACCTGCTGACGTTAGGTGCACAGCTGGGAGTGCTGCTGGAGTTAACGTGGCTGCTGAAGGGTCTGTCCAGGCCTGCGTGTGTGGTGGCGGCTGGTGGCTCTGCATGGACCATGGTTTGGCTGCTTTCTTGCATTTCAGGAGGTGTGACCTTTAGATCTGAGTACATCTTGGGTTACTACGCTCTAGGAGAGACTCTCTTTAAGGAACCAAGGATGTCACATAGACTAAATGATCTGATAGACCAGTGGTCTCTCTGTTGACCTCACATTGAACTTTGTCTAAAGAATTTGTCCCGAACAGCTGTGAGTCGTATCCCTGAGTATTTGAAGGAGGTCATTACCTCCTCACTTTAATTTTTATGTCAATTTCTGGCATGGAGATGGACATACTGTAGAGTCAGCATTCCCTGGATCTTACCTTGAAAATCAGACTGAATTGGATGGATTCCTTCCAAAGGATGCCAGTCTTTGTCTACAGGTGTTTTCCTTCAGTCTTGGCAATGACCCACTTGATAATACAGAGACACAAAATTTACCTACCCAGCCTTAAAGTTGTAGCCCAGACTAGGCAGCGTAATTCTTGTTTACCATCTTGAGATGCTTTCTCACAGGTCGGATGCCTATTCCAGACGCTGAACAGATGTGCTGTAGTTGAGTTATTTCTCAAGTGAGAAACTTCCAGTTTCTAGTTGTGATACCATCCTGATGCTGCAGTCTTATGGACAAGTGCTTAGGAATACTTTTATACTTTCATTGATTTCTCTTGTGATTTGGTTAAGGAGGTAAATTAAGCATAGTTTCTTAGATTCATTAAGGTTCATGTTTTTGTAGGTAGCTCATCCTGGAACTACTAACAATAACAGTATTGAAGTTTAAGACTTTTCAATGTTAATGGCTATGTACCACTAGGATATATCAGGAAGGACATGCTTGCCAGCCTAATGGAAATTTTGAAAACAGGACCTTTATATGACATTAATCAATCTCTTCTCATGTATACTTCAGTGACATTGGAATCAAACTATTGGTTTCAGAAGCTGATAAGTCTCATGAAAGTATCAAGTTGGTCAGTTATATTAATTAAGTCCAACAGATAGTTATTATCAATCAATATGTGTATTTGATTGTGTGTACTTGGACATGTCTAAGAATGAAAGAGGAAGATGTTCATAATACAATAGAAACCATAGACATGAATTGATACCTGAGAAATTGGATGGTGTGACTGTTTTTTTAATGTACCATGAATTATTCTAGGTGCTAGGGATTTTTTTTTTTTTCCCATTTGCTGTCAGGTCAATTCCTATCCATGGCAACACAGTGTGCATCAGTACTAGAACTGTGACCCATAGTGTTTTCATGGCTGTGATCTTTTAGAAGCAGATCTCTAGGCTTTTCTTGTCAGGCACTGCTGAGTGGATTTGAACCACCAGCTTTTCAGTTGGCAGCCAAGAGTGCCTAACCACTTGCACTGCCTAGGGATGACTATCCTAGGGGATACCATGGTGAATGAGATAGACCAAAAATCCCTGTCCTTAATAAAGAACACAGAAAATAAATATACATTAAAATACATCATATGTTAGAAAGTAATAGTTCCTGAGGAATGAAATAAAGCACAGAGAAGGGGGAAATAGCAGTAGGTCGTGGTGGTGATTGTGTGTGTGTGTTTGTGTGTAGCTTTAGACAAGAAAGTCAAAACACTTGATTTGCCCGAAAAAGAAATGTGTTTTAGTTTATTTAGTTAAACCAGGAAGGACTTTTGTGGCTTGGCTAAAACCAGTTAGATCTGAAATGTCTGATCCAAATCAAGAAATACTTAAAAACTTCAGAATGACAAAAGTTAAGGAAAGAGAACCAGTTAGTGTGACATAGGAAGCCTCAGACTGTTGTCTACTGGATCATTCATACAGATTTCATCTTCTACTGGTGTCGCCGAGAAAGCTTCACAAAGGGAATAAAGTGGTAGATTGATCCAAGTGGGAGTGCATCGTTACAGAATGTTCCTAATCTTTGACTTGCAGTGGCCATTCAGGATATCTTAATGCCCTTCCTTCTTTTATCTCGTGTCCATTGGGGGTGGTGGGAAGAAAGCAACTTATGTTTGCTAAGAATGTACCATAGGCAGATACTTTTTCAGGAGCTTTGAGTAAGTTAATTTATTTATTACATACTGTCCGTGTGCAGAACAAGTCAATGCCAGCTTGTAGCAACCCTGTGTTCAGTGAAACAAAGCATTACCCAGTCCTGCACCGCCCTCATAATTGTTGCTATATTTGAACCCGTTGCTGCAGCCACTGGGTCAGTCCATCTCATTGAAGGTCTTCCTCTTTTACTCTGACCCTCTACTTTACCAAGTATGATGTCCTTCTCCAGGGACTGAGTCTGCAGCATTTCCAGAATACACGAGACAAAGTCTTGCCATCCTCAGGAACATTCTGGTTGTATAGAGAAATAGAAAATAGTTAACTTTAAAGTAGATCAAAGAGTCAAACCCAGGTTGAATTAAATCTGAAATCCTGCCTTTATCCGTTAGTCTCAGCATCCAACCATAGACACCAGTCACCAAGAAGTTAGAGGAAGAAAGGAGAGTTAGGACTCATGGAGCTACTGTGAAGTCCTGCATATGGGCTGGTTTGCATGGCTGTAGGTATGGTGGAGTGGTAGCAATGTCTTTGATGACTGTGCATGAAGGTACAGCAACTTCTGCTGCTTCTCCATGTGTGTGGTCTGGGAATGGGAATAGGCATGGGGAATTATTGGGGCATGAGAACAAGTCTTCTTGTTGTGACCTGAGCAGGAAATGGAGGCTTGACTTCAGCGCGTCAGTGTTTCATGCCCAGTGAGAAGGGGCATGGTGCATGGTGTTTGCGTACAGACAATAGGGGTGGGCAGAATGCATGCGGAGTTCCGAGGCTGGACAAAGATTTTTTGACAGGGATCTAAGTGAAGAGTTGAGTTTGAAGATAATCTCGAATTTTATGTCTGCCTTTCTAAATGGACTCTACAGGCTGACCTCATCCAGTCTTGGCACTGCTATTAATAAGACCACATCTGGACCACATCTCAGAAACTGGGGTTGTTCTTAACATCAGTGTCACTGTGTAACCTTGTATTTATTTGTAATGCCTATTATACGCACTCAGAAAAAAAAATTCGGGTGGCTTTTAATTTATGCATAAGCAGACTCCTGGTAAGGCTATGTGGCAAGCAAACCACCACTTAGGGGCTCGAGAGAGACCTGCTAGAACAAAGTGAAGAATCATTTTGGGATATCAATAACACTGTCTAGTTTTCCTTTTTGGCTGAAGCAGCATGTTTCTGCCTGTGATTCTGTTGTTTCCTTAGACTTCTGAAACAAATTTATCCAGAGATCTCAGTGCACTTCAAGGCACTGCTTCTTTTAGTGTTACAGTATCTGTCATAGGGGTAGAGAACGTTATTACTCTGTCATTTAGCATGACTTTTCTCCATCATCACGATGTCAGTACCACCTAGGAATATTATCTGGCACTTCAATATCCCTCACTGTGGCTTTCTAACTATTGGATTCAGGCTACCTCTTCAATTCCTAATTCGTCACTGCTCATGCCTGTTGTCTGGTTTCCTGTCCTCACTTTGATGCTCCAGGGCTGAAGTATAAAGGGCATCATTCATCTTCTTTCGTAGGATTCTCTTCTATGGCTTATAGTTCTGAGTCCCTTTCCTGACAAAAACAAGCAAGCAAGCAAACTATCTTTTCATCTAAAAGATTAACCAATCTCAGTATCAGTTGGCTTCTCTATTCTGGGTACATGTACTCTATGGAGTCCCAGTTGGGAATAGGGTTAAAGATTAGAAATGTCTGCTTATATGTCAAGTTGAAAAGGATATTCCTCCTTTCTCCGGTTACACAAGGCATACTCTGTCACTCACAAGTACAGCCAGCCAAGCCAAGTGCCGTCGAGTCAGCAGGGTGTGTTTTAATTCTGAGAAGAGTTGAGTTGTACCTAGGTTAGTCCCCAGGCCTTAGACACAAATCTGTGAGGACACGTAGCCACAGGTGGACCTCAGTTCAGGAATCTGCTTAGCGACCAAATCATAGGCATATCCTTTATACCAACATGCTGACAGCTCAACGTGTATCTCCACCCCAACAAGTCTAGTTTTTCTAAGGAGCCCGAGAACACATACCTGACTATTTGTATGTCCAGCACACATGCAGAAAGTACAAGACAACCTCTTCTTATTGCTGTTTGCATGCTACTTTATTTCAGCTGTTGCTGAGGTTGTGGGATGGGAGTGGTTACCATGAAGTTGTCAGCTTATCCAGAGTCCTGGAGAAGTATACTAGGACTTAGACGGAGTCGAACATCAACAGACTTTAACAATCCTGAAATTGTGGCATGTGATTTCCACTTTCTTTTTCTTATCTCATGTCTAGGAATTTAAGATCATTAAGACTGGCCTTTTGGGAAACTCAGTCCATTCTCCCATGTGAGCTGCCTCTTAGTTACATGGTGCTTCTTGCCCTTGTAAGTTCAAGGAAATCCGTTGTGTGCTACCAGGGCCAGTCTTCTGGGATGTTAGCTGGAAATTTATCCGGAGAGAGGGACTGGACTCATTAAATGATCATTAATCTTTGAACTCCAAGTACCTGGAACAGTTTGCTCTCTGATGATCTGAAGAATAGAGACTCTCAGATCAGAGAAAGCTCCCAGAACAGGCTAAAGTTGCCTGGAATGGACTGGGAGCTTAGATCTTCATGTAAAGGGGTTATAGAGAGTCAAAGGTAAGGTGGCAGAGAAGGGTAGGGAATTTTCTGGTGGGCCTCCCAGCACAATTAAATAGGTTATTTGTTCTAGACTTCATGATGGACTTCCGTGATACCTGTTCTGAGTCTTATCTTTAAGGTGGGTCAAGTCCATTTGTGCCCACAGTTCTTTTGGGACAAATGACTCATGAGAAATCCATATGTCTGGAAGAACTATGACATGACCTCCTGTCTGAGGATGTTGGTGGGGATGATATGATTTCCTCTTTCTCCTCCACCCAGGTTTGCAGAGCATTAGCTAGTTCCTCTGATTTTTGCTTCCTCTCGTCCTGCCACTTGTGGCCAACTCTAATGGGAGGTACATGTCTGATGTGACCTCCAGCTAAATGCATCTGGTCAAAGAAGCCTGGTATCTGGACAGATGCAGCCAATGAAAGATTTCAGATCAGATGCTGGTTTCAGAATCACACTTTGTAAACTGTGTCCATGTGATTCCTTATGGCTGGCAAAGCCCTGGAGTATGTGTGCCACCATGCAGGCAGAAAAGGACAAAGGGGTCACTGGGTGGGTCAGAGAAGGGTGACAGTAGTTCCTCCGTAGCTTGGCAAGCTGGTTTGCTACCTGGGTGTCTCTGAGTCCTTCTTCTTAGGTTTCTTTGTAGAAATATATATATTCTTCCTAGAAATAGTGACTAACTTGAGAGTTGAATTTTCCGGTGGTAGATTGGAATTCTTCAACCTCAAAGGACAGAAATCCTTATCCAACCTACTTTCAGCGAAAGGGAATTTATTGTGTTAGTAATAGAAATTCCAGATTTAGGACTTACTTCTGATGTGACTTCAATCTAGGAACCCAGTAATGTCACCTGGCACGTTATCTTTCCTCCCTTTTTCTCGTCTTCATCCAGCCTTCTTCCTGTGATCCCTCCACATATCTCTGCCTGCCTCTTTTTCTGCCCAAGACAGTTACCTGAAAGAAAGAGACTTTACATGGAAGTAGATTTTCAAATAATGAAGACTAATGAATTTTGGAAATTATGATGACAAACGCTACAGCAGTTGAGCAGATTGTCTTGGACTTAGACACTCAGTCACAAAGACTCAACTCATCATGGAGGTCTTTTCATTGGGAGGCCAGTGTGGTTGGCATGAAGTAATTGTTGTCATTTCTGAGGGAGTCAAGTGGACATTATGCAGAGAAAGGCAGTGACAAAGAGACTGAGGAAGCAGACCGCAGGACTGCCTTTTTCCATTCTGTGAGAAACACAAGATGTTTCCTGGTGTCATCATTACGAATGTTCTCTGGGCTGAAGGAGACTACTGTCTTTCTTCATTGCATCTGCTTATGTCTCCGTTTATGAAAACTCTGAAAATTCCCCATCAGCTTTTAAATAAAACACATTTGTAGAAATCAAATGGTAGGATTTTGATCACATCTTCCAAAATCTGCCATGTTCAACCCATCCAAAAGATGTAATGGCCATAAAACATCTTTGTTAGTGTGTTTTCCTTCAACTTGGAGGGAGAGTTTTAGAGGTGTGATAAGTAAGTTGGCAAATTTAATTGTTCCAAGTGCTGCATACCTTATTGCTAAATATCACTGTGGTCACCTTCAAAGTCCTCTCCTTGGGAAGCTACACAACAAAGCCAGTGCCTAGTCCACCCTTCCAAGCAATTTTGGAACTCTTTCTGGAATGGTCATTACACACGGTAGTATGGTGGCAAGTTTGCAAACTTAATTGTATAGTTGACTGTGGGGGAGTTTTTAGCCAGTAAACAAATAACTGTATTGAAGCACTATGATGTGGCCCCCAGTGACGTTCTTCTTTACCTGAAGATAAAGGAAATATTGAAAGGAAGACATCTGATGACGTTCAAGACATCAAGGGTAATATGATGACAGCTCCAATGGTCATTCTAGAAAAAGAGTTCCAAGCTTGCTTTGAAGGGTGGACTAGGTACTGATGTCAGTGCGTAGCTTCCCAAGGGGAGTATTTCAAAGGTGACGGTGGTGATTTCAGCAATGAGGTATGCAACACTTTTTCCAGGATGAGTTCATGAACTTAATTGCTGGACCTCATCTCATGGCTCTTAAGAATATTGGTTTTGTGATTAGAATAATTTGGATTTGAGACTTGCACCTTCCACTCTTCAATCTTTTGAACCCACACAACTTCTCAACTTTTGTTTTTTGCATTTGTGCAATACTGATAATCATCCTAGAGCCGAGGTGTAGTGGGAGGATTGAATGAAGCTGTGCTTTCTGCTCATTTACCCTCAATCCTGGCAAGAGTGTAAGCACTCAGTAAGTTGCTTTATCTCCTTGTTCACTGAAAGCCTGGCTTACAGCTCTCAGTCCATCTGGGGAATGCCATAGCATCTCTTTATACTGCAGATATGGTGCAGGCAACAAGATAAGAATTCTACCCTTGCAGATTACACAACTCAGCCCTTAGCCTGCCTCTACCTTTGGGGGACTCACTAGGAGACTCTAAGAAAGATACTTCAACCTAGTTTTATTAGCTTGAGAACAAGAAGCTCTGTTGCTCTACTCCCCTTTCTTTGCTTTTGGAAACATGAATGTGTATTACAGACTAGGAATGCCTTTGAACAAACAACCCAACTGTGATTTCTGGCTTAGCATTTAAGACTTTCTCCTGGGTTCATCTTCAGAGAAATCTTCCTCCACCTTTTGCCCTTGAAGGAAAAGCCAAGAGGTGGGGCCTGCTCATAAAGAGGAAAGGAGCAGCTCACAGCTGCAGGCCCCAGACTATAGCCTGGGTTGCCAGGTGCTGTATAGAGATATAGCCCCTCCATGCGTTTCATCTGAAACTGCCCTTGGCCCACACCCTTCATTGCAGAGAGGCACCTTGGGACCAGTTGTAAAGTAGCAGGGCCATGTGGAACTAAGTAAGCCTCAGAACTCTAAACTTTTCACAGGGCTGGGAGGGACATTCAGAGGTTATCCAGTCCCTGCTTTGCCAAATCATAGTATTTTGGAACTAGATGATACCCCAAAAGTCAACTAGCCCCATCTTTTCCTTCTCTCTACCAATTTTATAAATGTAAACAGAGGGACCAATGGATGAACCAGGTGGTTTGCTATATACCTGGGGCAGACTCTGGAGCTCCTGAGTTCTTGGTCTGACTGTAACACCGGACAGACACACATACATACACACACCCCTAAAAGTCAAGCTGCTCAGTGCTGCAGATGTAAAGGACCTTAGGATGAGCTGCTTTTCAGTGCTCTTGGTACACTGATTCAAATTAGAAATTGATGCTTTGAAACATCTCATGCAGTTTTCATCGGAACCTTGAGAATCTTTTAGCCTAAATATGTCATATGGAAACTTGTTGGCATGGTGGTTAAGAGCCACAGCTGCTAACCAGAAGGTCAGCAGTTCAAATTCAACAAGTGCTCCTTGGAAACCCTATAGGGTAGTTCAAATCTGTCCAGTAGGGCTACTATGAGTCACAGTTGACTTGACAGCAATGAGTTTGGGTTATTTTTTTTGGATTTATGTCGCTGTTACAGATGTGAACATGGAAACCCTGTTTGCTTTTTGTGCCAAAGTCACAGGGTGGTACATACTGGCAGAACAGAGGCATGAACTCCAATGTCTGACTCTCAGTCTAGGGCTCTTTGTCTCTATCTCATGCTTTCCTTGATGTCAGACTCTCTCTCTGGCTGCCCCCCCCCCCCACCTTTGAATGCTGAAGATGTCTCTACTCACAGTAGAGGCTGTGGCTGCGTTAATCAATATCCTTTCCGGGAATTATTCAAAGGAAGGGCTAACTAGGAGCCTGTGATGTATAAAAATAGTAGTGCTACTAGCTTCTGTTGATTTAATCACTTTACAGTCCTGGACAGCTTTAACTGCTGTTATCACTCATGCACAGTCTTCCCCTGACGATTTAACGTAGTTATTTCTTCTGACTTGAATCTCCACGTTAAATGAAGATGGAGTGTTTTATCCAGTGCTCCGTATTTGGGTCCTGCCAAACTTCTAGCAAGTGGACCGTGGGTTGCCTCCTCTCATACTGTAAGCATTCAGTTTTGGAGTCTCATCTTCCACTGGGTAAGCTTTGTTGCCATAGAGAGTCATGGCAACTCCATGTGATACAGAGTATAACTGCTCCATAGGGTTTTTTGTTTTTTGTTTTTTTTTTTGGCTGTAATCTTTACAGAAGTGCATCACCAGCCCTTTCTTTTGTGTTGTCGCTGGGTCAATTCAAACTGAAAATCTGTGGGGAAGTTGTTAAGTGCAAATATTTGTGTCATTCCAGGTAAAGAGGGGCAATCAATTCGTAAGAAAGTTGTGAGTGTGTGCAGTGTATGATTTTGTCCCTCTTTTAATGCTGGCTGACTCCAGCAGCTCAGTCAGTGATGGGTTGAAAGTTCAGCTCCAGCTCAGAGAAACAAGATTTGGAAACTTCTAGTCTAATGAGGAGCTGCATATATATATCTTTAAATAATATTTTACTGTGTTTTAGGTGAAAATTTACACAGCAAATTAGGTTCACCTTTAACAATTTTTATACAAATTATCATGTGTGTTTGGTTACAGTTTTTATAAATGTGTCTGCATTCTCATTATTTCCTTTCTGTTTTTTTCTATTTCTATTGACCTAACTTCCCTTCTCTTCCTTGCTGTCTCATATTTGCTTTTGGGTAACTGCTGACCATTTGGTCTCATGTAGTTAGCTGTTTAAGGGACCAGTTACTCATGGATGATACTGTTCATTTTATAAGTTAATCTATTATTTGCCTGAAAGGTAACCCACAGAAATAGCTGCAATTCCAGGTTGAAAGGGTTTCTTAGTGTGATACTCTCAGGGGTTCCTCTAGTCTATATTGTCTAGTAGGTCTGGCCAGGAATGACAGACTTTTAATGTCATTTCCCATGATGCTCTTCCAGCTTCCCTTTGCCTGAGGATGTAGCCATCGATGGTAGGTTTCTGCTGCAGTATAGTGGTTTGTCAAAGGAGTTGGAACATTCAGAGTGTCCCCTGTCCCCCATTTTGCACTTCTTCCACAGCTATTTCTAGTATTCTCACTTGGCAGCTAATAAAACAAAATGAGGGCCTAGAAGCTTGAGACTAGAATGATTTTACCTCTAGTTACAGCCATGCTTTCTGGAATGATCTGTCAGGCCAGCAGTAAATGCCATAACCTACCAACTACAGATGCTTCAGTGAGAGTACAGCAATAGTCAAGGAAGGGAATAGGAAGGAGACAAGAATTTGGTTTGCTTGTTATAGCAGCATAAAACCAAAAAAGACTTCTCATTTTTCCTTGGGGTTGCCCTATGTTGAAGGAACAGTATCAAAGACACTTGAAATTTATTTCCTCATCAAGCCTAGATCTTCACTGCCCCTCGTCACCAAATTTCTGTGTCTACCCACACACATGGGTAATTCAGTGGTAGAATTATTGCCTCTAATGAGGGAAGAAGGAGTTCAGTTCCTGGCCAGTGCCCCTCAAGTGTAGCGATCACTTCTCTGTCAGTGAAGGCCTGCCTGTTGCTATAATATTGAACAGGTTTCGGTGGAGCTTCCAGACTAAGATGAACTAGGAGTAGATGAAAGGTCTGGTGATTTGCCCTTAAAAACCCAGTCAATGAAAACTATGAAACAGAGAGAGAGAGAGAGAGAGAGAAAATAAATGGAAACGAAATAATAGTCTACTTAAAACTATTGGGTCATAGAAGAAATCAAAAGTGAAATGGAAAAATTCCTAGAATCAAATACAAATGAAAACACAACATATCAAAATCTGTGGGACACACCAAAAGCAGCACTCACAGGAAATTTATAACAATAGATACCTACATTAAAAAAGAAGCTTAAACTGACAACATGAACAAATAGAAAAGGTAGAGCAAGAGAAGTCAAGAACTACCAGAAGAAGGAGGAAAAAAAAAAAAAAGATTAGGGCAGAAATAAACTGAATAGAAAATAGAAAAACAATAGAGAAAGAATCAACAAAACTAGAAGTTGGTTTTTTGGAAGGATCCATAAAACAGACAAATCACTGGTGAGACTGACCAAAAAAAGAAAAAAAAATCCAGAAGAGAGACAAATAACCAAATTCGGAAATGAAACTGGTGACCTTACAACTGATCCTACAGAAATAAGGAAGAACATAACTTACTACTGTCAAAAATTATACTCCAACAAATTTGAAAACCTAGATGACATGAGTAAATTGTAGAAACAAACTGCCCACCCAAACTAACACAAACAGAAGTAGTAAATTTAAGAAGATTCATTATAAGAGAATGACAAGATCATTAAAACAACAACAACAAAAGTGCCAACAAAAAGACCAGGATGACGTGTCTACACTAGGGAAGTCTACTAAACATTCAGAGAAGAGTTGGCAAAACATACAAGAGGAAGGAATACTACCAACCTCCTTCTGTGAAACCACAATAACCCTGATGCTTAAACCAAGCAAAAATATCACACACACAAAAAAGATTACAGACAAATATCTGTTATGAGCATAGATACAATTTTTTTCAAGAAAATTCTAGACAACAGACTTCAGCAATGTATCAAAAAAAGAAATTATATGCCATGATCAAGTATGGTTCATACAAAGATTACAAGGGTGGTTAAACATTAGAAAAATCAATCGATGTAGTTTACCACTTATACAAAAACAAATCAAAACAGGGACTGGGGGAAGAACCATAGGATCACATCAGCTGATGCAGAAAAGCTATTCAATAATATTCACTACCCTTTTCAGATAAAATCTCTCACCAAAATAGGAGGAGAAGAGAAATTTATCCACGTAATTAAGGACATACATGTGAAACCGGCAGGCTAAGAGCAGGAAATGAGACAAGGAAGCACATTATCACCACACTTATTCAACATTGTACTGGAAGTCTTAGTCAAAGCAGTAAGACAAGAAAGAGAAATCAAAGATATCTAAACTGAAAGGAAAGAAATAAAACTATTTGCATATGACATGCTCCATTACATAGAAGATCCTAAGGATTCCACAAAAACACTGCTGAGACCAATAGAAGAACTTAGCAGCGTTGCAGGAGACAAGATCAACACACACAAATCAGTTGAATTCCTCTGCGCTAATAAAGACTACTCTGAAAAAGAAATCAAGAAAACAATACCATTTACAGTATTCCCCAAACTAATAAAATACCTAAGAATGAACCTAATCGGGGACACAAAAGACTTATACAGTGAAAACTGTAAAACACTACGGTAAGAGACTAAAAGAGACGTACAAAAAATTTAAAAAAAAGACATCTAATGGATTGGAAGACTAAATATACTAAAGATGTCAATTCTACCTAAAGCTGTCAATGCATACAATGCAATTCCAGTTACTGAAATGGAAGATATAATGACCAACTTCATATGGAAGGGAAAGAAATTACTGATATCAATATTGGAGTAAAAGCAATATTGAAGAAAAAAATAACAAAACTAAAGGCCTCACACTACTCAATATCAAAACACACTATACAGTTACTATAATTAAAATTGTCTGATATTGGCTCAATGATAGATGCATAGACCAATGGAACAGAACTGAAAACTTAGAATTAAATCCAGCTATTTGTAGACAATTGATTTTTGACAAGGAATCAGAGTACACTGAGTGAGAGCAAGAACAGTCTAATAAATAGTGCTAGTAAAACTAGATACCCATCTGCAGAAAAATGAAACAGGACCCATACCTTATGTCATACACAAAAACTAACTCAAAATCAAAGAGCTAAATGGCAAACTAAAATCGTAAAATTCCTGGGAGAAAACTATGAGACCTATCCTTTTGTAAAAATAGGATAACAAACAATACAACAAATGAATAGAAGAAAATAATAGGCAAATTGGACTTCATTAAAATATTTAAAAAGTTACTCTTATCAGAAGACTTCATTGAAAAGAGTAACTAGACAACCTACAACCGGGGAAAAAAATCTTTAGAAACAGTTTATGTGGTAAGGATCTAATCTCCTAAATCTATAGAAAACTGCAATAACTCAACAAAAAGACAAGAAACTCAATCACAAAAACGGGCTAAGGTATGAAAAGAGCTTTCACCCAAGAGGACATCCAAGCACCCTCAAACTTACAAAAAGATGTTATGATCATTAGTCATTACACACATGTACCACACCTGTTGCAGAGTAGAACTCCCTAAGGCAATGCTCATGGATTTGAACTGCCAGTCTTTCAGTTAGCAGCCATAGCTTTTCATCACTGAGATATGCAAATCAAAACTACAATGAGATGCCATCTTACTCTGGCTAAAATCACATTTGTTAGAAAAACAGATAACTATACATCTGGGTGAGGATGTAGGAAGACCGGAACTTTTATCCACTGCTGCTAGAACTGTAAACTGGTTCAGCCACTATGGAAAACAGTGGGGCACTTTCTCAGAAAACTAGAACTAGAACTACCCTATAACAGAACCAACAAATAATATGTTTTGGAAGAAATATAGCCAGAATACTCCTTAAAAGGGAGGATGGCAAGACTTCATCTCATATACTTTGGTTGTATTATCAGGAGGGACCAGTCCTTTGAGAAGGACATCATACTTAGTAAGCAAAAAAAGAGGAAGACCTTCAGTGAGTTGGAACGAACACAATGACTGCAACAGTGGCTGAGGCTTAGTGATGATTGTGAGGACGGCGCAGGACCAGGCAGTATTTCACACTGTTGCAGGCGGGCTTCTGATGAGTTGGAACCTGCTTGACGGCAACTAACAACAATAACATGATCCAGAAAAGTGCAGAAGTCACCTTGAAAACTAAGGTGCACCTGATCAAAGCCATGGTGTTTTCAGTTGAAGAACTGACACCTTTTACTTGTGATGTTTGAGAAGATGATTGAACACAGCATGGACTGCTAAGAGAACAAACAGATCTGTTCTGGAAGAAGTACAACCACAGTGCTCCTTGGAAGCAAGGATGACAAGACTGCATCTTACATAATTTGGATATGTTGTCAGGAGGGATAAGTCCCTAGAGAGGGACATCAAGCTTGGCAAAGTAGAGGGTCAGTGAAAAAGAGGAAGACCCTCAAGGAAATGGATTGGTATGGTGGCTACAACAATGGGCTTAGCCATTAAAATCTTTAGAAACGATTTATCTGATAAGCAATTGTGCACATGATGCAGAACCAGGCAGAGTTTCATTCTGGTGTTCAGAGGGTTGCTAAGAGTCAGAACTGACACAATGGCACCTAACAACAACAACCCTAGAGACCTAAAAATAATGATACAAACAGACATGCATACACCTATGTTCATTGTTGCTTTATTTACAACAGCAAAAAATTAAATAAATAAATTGAGACCAGCCAAGTGCCTGTCAGCAAATGAATGGGTACATAAATTGTGATACTTATGTTCAATGGAATACTATACAGCCATAAAGAACATTGATGAGTCCTTAAAACATACTGTGGATGGACTTGATAGACATAATGCTAAGTGACATAAATCAAGCATGTAAGGGCAAATGTTATATGATACTTCTTTTATAAGGTGATAGAATAAATAAACACAAAGAGACCAATGTAGGGTAGGGTGGCGGAAAGGTGTGTGTGGAGAATGCTTTAGACCATAACCCAAAATCACACCCACTGCCAATGAGTTGATTCCAACTCATAGTAACCCTGTAGGACAGGGCAGAACAGCCCCATAGAGTTTCCAAGTAGTCCCTGGTAGATTTGAACTGCCAATTTTTTGGTAAGCAGATGTAGCACTTAACCACCAGGCCACTTGGGTTTCTGCTTTAGACCGTAGACACTTGTTATTTTTGGTGATGGGCAAAGGGGTACTGAATGTGGACAGCACTGTGTATAGCACAAGAAAAGTAAAAACGAGTGTTTGAGCACATATGGGTAGATACAGGCAAATAGGTATATACAAGTGTGTTGCTAGGTGAGAACAGACGGAAATAGTTATGAGGTGTGACAATTAAGTATGCAAACTTAGTTGTTCTAAGTGCTACCTACCTCATTGCTGAATATCACTACGGCCAAGCCAAGCCAAGTGCCATCGAGTAGACATTTTCAAGGTACTCCTCTTAGGAAGCTATGCATCAATGCCGGTGCCTAGTCCATTCTTCAAAGCAGTTTTGGAACTCTATGGAATGGCCATTGCACGTGGTGGCACAGCAGCACGTTCATTAACTTAATTGTATAGTTGTCTGTGAAAGAAATTTTTGGCAAGTAAACAAAAGACTGTATTGAAACGCCCTCCCTACTCACCTGATCAGGCCCCCAAAGACTTTTTTCTTTACCCAAAGATAAAGGAAATATTGAAAGGCAGACATTTGGATGACATCAGGACCTTAAGGGTAATGTGATGACAGCTCTGATGGCCATTCCAGAAAGAGAGTTCCAGAATTACTTTGAAAGGTGGATGAGGTGCTGGCATTGGTGCATAGCTTCCCAAGGGGAGTACTTCAAAGGTGACTGTAGTGATTTTCAACAGTGAGGTATGTGGCACTTTTTCTAGGATGAGTTCTTGAATTTAATTAGCAGTCCTCGTATGCCAAGTGCCGTCGAGTCCTCGTATAGGTTTGTATAAATACAAGTATGTATCATTGAAAACACAAATACAGATACTCCTCAGACAACTGAATATCTTCCAAGATTGGTTTTCTGGGTTTGAAGGTGGGTTTTAACCATAGTCTTATGGGACAGTTCAATCATTCAACATAACATGGCTCACAAAAATCATGCTGTGTGTCCTAGTGAAGTAAGCAGTGTCTGAGGTCTTAAAAGCCTACAGAGGAACATCTAAAGCAAAACTACATGTCTCTACCGAAAGACACGAAACAGTAAGAAGATAATCAGAAGTGCAGAGAAGAAACAAGCCAACGTGGTCCACAACCTCATCTGCCCTGAGACCAGGAGTAGATGGTTCTTACCAGGTTAACAGCAGTTGGTGTTGAATAGAATAAGCAAAAAATACAGGGGGGAAAAATGGGCAAAAAAAATTCTTTCATACATACGTGCAGACATTTATATACTATACATATACAGATGATGTATATGTATGTATAAATCCAGACAAACTAGAACAGTAGAAAACACAGGACTCCCTGAGACTATTACCCTGAGATATTCTTTAAACTTAAAATCAAGTCTCTGCCCTGAGAACACCTTTTAGCTCAATAGCAGAGTGCCAAACAAAATAAAAGCTGTTACCTTTAAGATTGTTGTCCTGCTTATAAACCATCAATATGAGACCCAAAGGGCAGCAATTACTCAAAAGCACAGATGAGAAGATGAGGGACCGGGAAGTTTGAGTACTATAAAGGGACCAACCAGAACACAATTAAGGAGAATGTTGCCATGTTGTGATAGATATAACTGAAGGCACTGAATGATTTGTGAGAACTTACCTTGCTGTGTAAACTCTCCCCAAAAATGCATTTTTTTTTAACAACATTATCTCAATGGTCGTAACCTCAGCCAGTAATGGGGATGTCACAGATCTGGAAGTATTTGGTTCCATTGTGCGTGGGGCCACCATGAGCTGGTGATGGACTCTGGGCAGCTTACAGCAACAACTCACACATACAGAAATTAAAAATCTTCCCTTATATTCTCTAAATCTTGCACTTAGAGAATGCTGCTTGCAAGTATTTATAAAGAGAACAATGTTATTAAAAGTCCCACAACTATTAGCCCGACTGTTACTAATGTGTATTAAGACTTACACTATGCTAGGCACTGTGCTAAAAACATTATGCGGATTATTTATTTTAATCCTCAAAGCCTCCCTAGAAGGGTAAATTCCAGCTGATGTTTAACAGGTAGGGAAACTGAGGCTTACAGAGGTCAAGTAATTTTCTAACATGACTAAATTCATGGCTGTGTGTCTGATTCAGAATCAGGATATGTACTGTCTCTGCTTTGAAGGTCTGCTTAAGAATGGATTGCCTTCGTTTCCTAGTCTGGGGACCTGGCTCTTTACGCCTGCTGTTTTTATGGAAGGACTTGCACCTGCCTAGAAGCTCTGCCTGGAGCCGACAGTGTGATGAGTTTGTTGAAGGCTCAGGCCTTGCTTCAACTTACCCCTCTACAGACATACAGTTGTTTGCTTCCTCTCAGCCCAGTCCATCTTCAGGACTGTCTGGCTCTGAGAGAGGAGAAAAGCATGGACAACAGCGTGCTTGGAGGGTCTTCACAACAAGGAATCTGGGGGAACCACAGTGGCCAAACATCTTTTAAAGACAGTTTGAAAACAGCACCTCATTAGAGCAGATGTCAAACCAGCTCAGTTATCCCTAGTATGAAAGGAAATAGCGCTATACTGTGGCACTTACATGGGTAGTTTCATGCTGCTAGCTACACTTTGTGCAAACAAACAAACGAGCAAGCCAGTAGACCCATGGGCGTCCAGTGGATTCTGTCTCATACCAACTTTATAGGACAGAGAAAAACTGTCCTGTAGGGTTTCCAAGGCTATAATCTTTATAGAAATAAAAAACAAGGCCACATCTTTTTTCCACTTAGCAGTTGGTGGATTTGAACCACCCAACTTTCAGTTCACGGCTAAGCGCTTTATCCACCTGGCTGCTAGTGCACCTTCCTTCCTCAGAAGCTCCATTAGAGGTAAAGATAATGAGCCCCGCTCGGAGGCTGTTTTAAGCGCTCTGCTCCCAAAGCAGTGTGGGGCTGCCACCGGGGGTGGGCAGATTCTTTCAGGACCTGAGTGTTGGGTCTGCAGCACAGACCCCGCAGACAGCAGGATCGAGTGTGCAAAGCTGCTGGAGCCTTGGAATTAGGAAGTCTTCAATGAAAAGGTCACCTCATCTAGCCTCTTACCCAGTTTAATGGGTACGTGATCTGATTTTATCTATAGTTGGGGATGTCCCTGGCATGAGAGGGAAAATATTCCACTGAGTGTTAGAATTTCTCCTTCCCTGATAGTACTAGTGGTGCACTGATGGTGTTTGCCACTGCGTTGACTCTGCCTCCTGGTGGCCCTATGCACAAAAGAACAAAATATTGCCTGCCCTGCACCATCCTCCTTATCGCTGGTATACTTGAGTTTGTTAAATTTTGAGTGCCTTCCAACCCAGGGAAGTTACCCATCGCTGTGCTGGATAATATTCTGTTGTGATCCATAGGGTTTTCATTCATTCGTTTTCTGACTAGATTGCCAGACTTTTCTTCCTAGTCCATTTTAGTCTGCATGCTCTGCTGAAACCTGTCCCCCATGGGTGAGCCTCCTAGTATTTGAAATACTGATGGCACAATTTCCAGCATCAGAGCAACACGCAAGCCACCCACAGTAGAGCAAACTGACAGACAGTGGTGGCACTGGTGCTTATCTGCCGTCTCTTCCTTGTTGTTCCTAGCCTGGCAGCTCAGGCTCCAAAGATTACATTATAAAACTAGAATCCAGTGATTAAAGAAATCAATGCCGTTATCTGTAAGACTGGTCAGGTATCCAATCAATGGGAGGTATTGTTGCTGCTGTTATTAATGTTGGCAGGAAGGCTGGTGGGGGATACAGTTCTTAGCTAAATGTACCTTTTGTGGAAGAAGACCCATTTAATTGTCTACTTTATTAAATCCAAATTATCTCATTCTTCCCCTTGTTCCTGCTGTGAGGCCTCACTTGCAGGATGTGTGATCATTGGGCCTCAGTCCAAGGAAGAACATGGCATATTCTAACCAGCCCGGTCTTGCCTGCTCTGTGATTTTCTCTAGCTGCTCTTTCTGACGGTCCTCTTTTCACCAACAGCCAAATATTCCAAGGGCCCAAATTGGCAGCTGCTCTGACCATGGAGGGCCCCCTTTTTAAATTGCTCCCGGCGCTTGGAGGTGGAACGGCCTTGAATGAGGACATTGCAGGTGGTGGTAGGTGTATTTTCCAGCTTGGATGCTACCACTGACTTGCTGGCCTTTGGTCCCTGGTTTGGTTTCCTCATTCATGAAGTGGGAATAATTGCCTCGTTGTTGTGGGGATCACCAGGCAAAAGTTGGCAGCCCTGAAAAAACTGTAAAGTGCTGTATCATCCATGTAAACTTCAGTATTGAGGAATTACATCTTCCAAAGAACATTTAGCCTCATAGTCATATGTGATGCATATATGCTGCAAACTGCTATGCCTGTGTTTCATTTAATATCTCGCTTAATTTCTGCATGTGTTCTAGTATATGTATTATACTATTTTGAGCATGAAGAATCCCAGCCTTACAGAGCTTACATAAATTCTCTAAGGTCATTTGAGTCCCTGGGTGATACAAATGGATTAAGTGCCTGGCTGCAAGTGGAAAGATTGGCAGTTTGAATCCACCCACAGATGCCTGCTTCCAAAAACTCAGAATATTGAAAACCTTACGGAGCAGTTCTCATCTGCACACATGGGGTTGCCATGAATTGGAATCAACTCGATAGCAACTAGTGACTTAGTATTACTTAGCTAGTGAATGTCACTGGCTGAGTTATATATACATTGTCCCCTGGTTCTGTGGGATCCTGTTTATTCACTCTGTATGCACACTTACAGTATTGATGGTGGATGTGAAGGCCTGACAAAGGTCACTTAGGTTATTAAGCTACATTCTAACCAGACACACAGGTCCACATTCCTCTCCCTATTTCATCCTGTCACATCTCAGAGGATATAGAGTTGAGTAAGACCTCAGAGAGATAAAAATTTTTGGATAGTTTACCCTGCTGGATTATCCTATGACATTTAGATCTGCTCTGATTGATTATCCTGTGACAGACTTTAAATCTGCCCTGTTTAATTTTCTCTGACAAACTTTTAGACAGTTCACACTGTTTGTCAGATGTACGTAATAGTTTACTCTGTTTAATTTCCTTGACAAACTTTAGGCAACCTTGTGATGTAATGAAGTCTTGTGATTCCTGGCTATGGTTCTGTGACAACCCCCTCCCCTTTGAGTTCTGTGTGTAAAAACCCCTGGAAAGTATAACTCAAACAGGACCGTTTGAATTGGCCACTGTTCTCTTAGGTTTGCTGCAGAAACCTGCAAGTAAATTATTCCTTGAACCCTATGCTGTCTCTGTACTTTTCAGTTACAGTGACAGGCCGATGAACCTAACTGTCGATTTGGCAACAATATCAGTTATCATATTGCAGCTTTTCTTTTTTGACATCTGAATATTTGGTAAAGTCAATTTTGTTTGTAAGGATTTTTTTATACTCTCCAAATGCGTCAGAATCTAAACTGGAACCTAACTTTCAGTGCCTGAGCTATATGGGATAAATTCAAACACACACACACCCCCACACACACCCACACACCCACACACACAAATAAAAACCCCAGGATTAGCCCAGCAAGGAATTATTCTCCTGTCTTCTTTTACCCATTAATGCTCAGCAAAACTCCTGGTGTAGGTGGAAGAGGTTGAATTCAGCATGATCTCTGGTTCTGGGCTGAGCTGAGACTTCCAGCTTTGCTGACTGAAAGGACAGGACTGTTTTAACAACATCCTTAAAATTTGTTTCCTCTAGATGATTTGAGTGCATCGAGGAGGCTCCATTGTCTAGGCATTTGGAAAAGAGAATAGGGGCTAAGTTACTTTTTCAACCTACATCTCTGTGCTTGCAATGTCAGTGCTAGAAAACATACATTGCCTGGGGGCAGCAGAGGACAGTGAGGTCTTGGAATGAATGCTAGCATTTAGCCAGGATTTAGAAAGGAGAAAACAAAAGGAGTTATGAAAGGTGTGTATTCCTGGGCTTACACCTGAGAACTTTGCTTCTGGCAGACGCAGCTCTAGGTAAGAGAGTTGGAGCAACTCACAATGGGCTTATTTATCTTCCAGACTCACACTGCTAAACAGCTGCGCTGCTAAACTCCTTGTATTTTTGGAAGACTCCAAGGGTTTTTGCTAATCCAGGAGCTAGAGGCTCTGCTGGAGACGGCCATTCCTCTGAGGGTCTGTTGAGTGGGTGCCATTTGCGTGAACTGCCTCAGAGCCCACTGTGGGGGTGCAGTGCTGCTGTGGTAACCTTGTGAGTTTTGTCTGCACCTTTCCGCCATAGAATTCCAGGAATTTAGGAGAGCCAGGGCTGAACTCCTCAGTTTATGTCTGCAAGACCATGGAACATGGTTGACCGTTTTTTCTTGGTAAGAGGACAGTGGTGGCTCAGTGGTAGAACTCTCGCCTTCTCAGTGGGAGACTATTGGGTTCCATTCCTGGCTGGTGCACCTCAAGCACAGCCCCCATTCATCTGTCACTGGCTGTCTTAGTAAGCTAGTGCTGCTTTAATGGAAATATCACAGTAGATGTCTTTAAAGAGAGAAATGTTATTTTGTCATAGTCCAGTAAGCTAGAAGACCAAATTCAGGGTGTCAGCCCCAGCGGAATGACTTTTTTGCTGGCTCTGGAGGAATGTCCTTATCATCAATCTTCCGCTGGACTGGAAGCTTCTGAGACACAAGGACCCCAGTCCTTTCCGGAGGATGCACTCAACTCCTGGTACTGCCTCCCCCCCCCCCACCCCTTGAGGGTATGAGGTTCCCGAAGCTCTAGATCTCAGGAGACTGTCTTAAAGCAGAAAACAATCTTCCACACTGAGTCCTGCCCCACCAACCCAACTGCTGCCCATCCACCTTCGTTAACATCGTGGAGGCAGGGTTTACAACATGGAGGAATATCAGACAATACTAGAAATCATGGCCCAGCCAAACTGCTACACATATATTCGGGGGAACACCATGCAATCCATGACAGTGGTGGTTTTGTCTGTTGCTGTGCTCCTGAATAGGCATCAAGGGCGATTCAGTGCCTGGGCTCTGTTCCTGGCCAGTGTGCCTCGTGCACAGCCGCCGCCCATCTATGTGTGTAGGATTGCATGTTGCCATGCTGCTGAACAGCCTTTGGTAGAGCTTGCAAGCTAATCTAGACTAGGAAGAAAGGCCTGGTGGTCTACTTCCAAAAAATGAACCCATGAAAATCCTGTAGATCACGATCCAGTTCCTAATCAATAATGAGAATGACATTGGACTGGGCAACGTTTCGGTCTGTTGTGTGCAGGGCTGCCATGAGTTGGGCATTGACTCAACAGTAGCCAACAACAGCAAAAATGCCACTTCACTGGGGAGAAGAGGAGAAGCAAAAAGGGGGGCAGCAGTTCTGGCATGTTAAGTAAGAAGTGTGGTATTGTGATAGAAAAGTCTTGATGGCTTATGTGAAGTTTTAATCCATGGAGTTTCTATATCTGGGGTGAAACCACAGATGGATGCATATTATAGATGTAAATCAAAAGAACTTTCAAGCAAATACATCCCTAAGGCCTGTACCCACACAGTTGTGGGAAAACACACAGGTCTACCATGTGCCCAAGGTATATACAAATCACGGTGGAAAGAGAACTATAGAACAGAAATGCAATCTTCATGTGACTCAGTCTGTATATTTCTGAGTTGTGTATCTTTCTGTATGCTTTACTTCAGTAATAACCCAAACCAAACCCAGTAACATTCAGTTGATTCTAACTCAAAGCAATCCTGCAGGACAGAGTAGAACTGCCCCTATACAGTTTCCAGGAAGCACCTGGTGGATTTGAACTGTTGACCATTTGTTTAGCAGCCATAGCTCTTAACCACTATGCCACTCCAATTGTAGCTTTGTCTTAAAAATAAAATAAAATAAAACCAAGAGTCAGTGACATGCTAGTTCTATTGCATTTACTATTCTTAGTGACTGTGGTCCCAGTGGGTCACTGCCTCTCCTTCAGCCAAGGTTTCCATACGTTTTGGTGGACTAGGTAATGCCAGGGTCCTTCCAGACATGTGTGTCCGTGAGTTACAGCTTTCAGGTTGGATCTTTCAAATGCTAGATTGTGATGCGGCTTGAATTTGAAGATGGAATGGGTGAAGCTACTGGGCATGGAATCACAAGGAATCCTCAAGGGAGCACTAGGAATTGAGAGGGTGTCTGCAGGGAATGGAGACTCAGGCACCTAGGAGGCGTGCCTAGTGGTTGATCAGATGACGCTCAGCACAGATACAATGCAATCTCTGGAACTCAGAACAGGCAAGTGGAGGAAGTGAGGGAAGAAGAGAGAGGGGAGAAGTGGAGAAAAGTTCCAGAAGGGCAAACTATCCTTCCTAGGGGTCTTATGTCCTCCCATACCTGTGAGAGGCAGTTGTCAAAGTGCCTAGCAGTTGGTAGAGGTGGGTGGTGGGCATAAATTCCAGGAAGGCATAAATAAATTATGTTACTCTGGAAAGTTGTTGAAGCCTTCAGTAAAGCCAGAAACTGATATAGAGTGAAACCTTTTGTTTTTATTGTCTTGAAAACCATGGTTCTTTCCTCTTGCATAAGGCAGTATGTGTGGAAGAATTTCGGCCCACATCTAAGGGACATTTCATGACCCCCGTATGACTGAGGTGTGATTTACAGAGCTGTGTGTGTACCCATGACTGGACATGCAGTGCGTGTGTGGTAAAATGTACATTTGTTCATCAGAACCTTCTCCCTCCGTGTACGCGGATGTGTGTACATACATCATACATAGCTAATGTTGATGTGCATCCCGTATGTGTGTGATCTCCAACCCCCCTGGGATAGGATTGGAAATGCCTTCAAAAACTGTACCTGTGGCTGCTGTGACTGCTGTGACTGCTGCTGGGGCTGTGTTCTTGGTGACTGCCATCCCTAGGTACTATGACCGAGCAGAGGAGAAAGACAAAAGCCACAGAGGTATTTGGGAAACCAGGAAACTTTCTAAGAGATGAAAAAGGCATATGCTAAGGTTTTTACTTTTTCTTGATGCCTATGAAAGCTCTTGTGGATGCTGAGATGTACACTGAAGAAAGATTGCAATTGAATAAGTAAAAAATAATGACACTTATGATAAATAGCAATCTTTATGACAATTTTCTGATTACATCACGCTGCCATTAGTGTCTGTTGCACAGCCTGGGGTTTTTACGAGCCCTCCAAAAACAACTACTTTCTCTTTTACTTCAAAAGGTTCTAACTTGGCTTATATGGGTTATGAATACAGAGGATGTTTGAATCCTTCCAGTGGTCCCAGGAATTCTTTGCCCTGTGAATGCTTGTTTGAGCACCTTTCGGGGTCTTCTGCTTTTATTTAGAATATGGGTCCCCTTATTTCTTCTGTACCTTGTCAGTGAAATCCTGATGGTGCAGTGGTTGAAGGCTATGGCTGCCAATCGAAAGATCAGCAGTTTGAATCCACCAGCTGCTCCTTGGAGGAGCTGTACTCTGTCCTATGGGGTCACTGTGAGTCAGAATCAACTCTGTAGCAACAGGTAAATGGGGTATATGTTGTCACAGTTATGTGAAAATAGGTGTTTTGAACCTCTGGGAAAGAAGCAGGCTTCTGTATGTCCTTTTGAATTCACATGCACTCACACACACACAAACTCTGATGCCACTGAGTCAGTTTCTATTCATGGTACCCTCGTG
Organism: Heterohyrax brucei; assembly: GCA_028571685.1. NCBI lineage: Eukaryota > Metazoa > Chordata > Mammalia > Hyracoidea > Procaviidae > Heterohyrax > Heterohyrax brucei. Next base: position 41,531,495 of record CM053148.1, on the reverse strand, counting down.
TGTGTCAGAGTAGAGCTGTGCTCTCTAGCATAGATCTAGCGTGTCAGTTAGTAGCTGAGTGTATTAACCATTTGCACAATCCAGGGACTCCTCTGAGTCCACAGGCCTCTGCCTTCTGAGTACAATCAGACATGGAGGCCTGAGAACCATCTAGAGTTCAGCTGAGTTCCTCTTTAGCCCAGAGCTATGAACTCCATCTGACACCAGGACATAGGAGTCACTCAGTTCAGGAAGGCAGGCTCCAAGGAGAACGGGTGACGGTGGGGGCGGGGGAGCAAGTAAGGGTGATTGGTGGGTGGTTCACCTTACCAGAGAGATTGCAGCCGTTCTGCTTTCAAGACCTGCTCTGCTGCTCATTCCTGGCCATTCAGGGCAAAGCCCATAAGGCAGAGTGAGGACTGTCGCTCCTGAATGAGGAAATTGGGACTTGGGGAATTTAGGCAGTCACTGTGACTGGATGCCACTTTTGCTTAATCTCTTATTCCTTTCTTTCTTCTTATCTTGCTTGAAGTTGGTTGCAAAACAGCTTTGGGGAAAGATAATTTAACCAGAGAGCTAAGACCCCAAACTTTGTATACCAGCTATTCAATCTCAAGGCCTGTGGTCTTAAAGTTGTGTACCCCGTAAAGAATTTTGAAAAGCTGTGTAGCCCCGTATGCTGGTAAGTGTGAGGATGCTGGAGGACTGGACAGAGGGTCTCCTGGAGTTGGAATTGAGTCCATTATAGACGACAGCAGCATGTACCCTCATTGTACATTTTGAGTTGCCAGCTAACATCTTCAGCATTATTTGAAATAGTTGCGAACTGTGCCATTTCCAGGATGTTGTAAATATTGACATTAAAAAAATAAATCACACCTTTAATGTACCTAATGAACTTTAAATACCAGAGCAATTTAACATGTCATCTATTAAACATATGAATGAGTCCTTTAAAGTCAGTTTTAAATGATTCCTTTTTCTTCCTGAATTTATGTTTTTGTTCTATGTATCCCACAGAATTTTATCTTAATGTGATACATTTTTATGTGTGAAATCCTTTTATTGGTCATTCTGTCATAATTTACTGCAATAAACATGCATGTGAAGATTTAAATTTAGTTTCCAACATCCAATGATCATAAATTTCTAATGTTAGAAGTTTTTCTGGAATTGGCAATACACAAAAGTATACAGTTGATCACAATAATATAAACACATTACAACTTTTGATAGATATGAAAGATGAAAAGTCAAGTATTACTGGAAATGCATCTGAATACATCTCTCAGGTTTTTTTTAACTAACCCATGTTTTATTCATTGATGAGTATTACTTATTGCTAAATTAAGGAAGCCTCAGATCAATTCTATTCCCATTTTTCATTTTACAGATGTAACACTGAGAAACATTATGTACATAAACAAACAGAGAGGCAAAAAAAAAAGTTTTGTTATAGCAGTGTGACTGTTCTTTGAATTTCTGCTGTAGGTATGTGCCGCCAGGTCAATTCCAACTCACAGTAACCCTCTGTGAGAGTAGAACCACCCCATGTAACTTTCCTAGGCTATAATCTTTAACAAAGCAAATCACAGGGTCCCGTTTCCCATGGGGTGGCTCATGTGTTCGAACTGCTGACCTTTCATCTCGCAGCCCAATGCTTGACAATAGCACCAGCTACTACCTAGTTATTTACCTAAAATCAGATCTTGGTCTCATAAAACATTATTTTTAGTCTCCTCTCAGTCCTTTAAGTTCATCCCCTTTAAAGTTTTTTGAAAATAATTAGAAACTTCTCAACATGCAGAAGGAATGTTGTTTCACAGTCATTGAGGGCTTCTTTTTTTCTTTTGACATCCACACCAATATTTTATACAGTTCCTTTGTTTATTCCCTGTAGGCTATTACTACTGAAACAGAGAATGAGAAAGAGACTTGTCTGTCCTTCTGAGTATAGGGGGATAGAGATTGGGAAGGGGGATTTCTGGACTAAAGGGGGTTCTCAAATCATCTGTAGAAAGACTTCCTAAGGAAGTTGAGGGTCTGAAAATCTTTTAAAATGATCCCTGCATGAGTACATGTTAAAAGAACATCATGGATTCCCTGAAGGCATGCAGACACTGTTTTGAAAACCACTGCAATGGACATTATCCACCCATCAAGTAAACTGAGCGATGATCTCAGTCTGTGAAGCCATGCCGCACCCTTTCCAGGGGGCACCCAAGTCAACTAGAAAACAAATCAAACCCATTGCTGTGGGTCATTTCTGACTGATAGCAACCCTATAGGACAGAGTAGAACTACTCCATAGTTTCTAGGGAGCACCTGGTGGATTTGAACTCTTAACCTTTTGGTTAGCAGCTATAGTACCTGACCACTATGCCATCAGGGTTTCCATGAGAGATACTAAGGATCGCTAAAACATTTCCAGTAACAGGGGAGGCCTACACAGCTCTAAAAACATAAGTAAACTCCATGTGGAGTGTAGTATGTGAAAAAACAAGAACAATAAAACACAGAGGAGGCCTAGTGAATTACCTTTTATTTAAATGAGGAAGAAAAATGAATATAAATCTGTGGTTGCTTATATTAAAAACAATAAAAGAATAAACTAAAAACAAATAAAATAGTTTTCTATAGGAGGAGGTATTTTGGCTGTTTATTATCTTTGTTAGATTAAAAAATGAGTGTCTTTTCTGTTCTGCCTGTTCCCTTTGAGACTCACTCGGGGTCCTAAACTTTCTCCTTAAAGAGCTAGATAGCAAGTGTTTTACACAAATATATCTTATGCAGTATTTAATCTTTCAGTGCCTCAGTTTCTGCACCTGTAAAATGACAATAATAGAGAGAACCAGTCCCTAGAAAAGGGCATCGTGCTTGGTCAAGTAGAGAGTCAACAAAACAAGAGGAAGACCGTCAATGAAGTGTATTGATACAGTGGCGGTGACAATGACCGTGAAGGTGGCACAGGACTGTGCACTGTTTTGTTCTGTTATACCTAAACCGGAAACCAAGCCCACTGCTGTCAAGCTGGCTCTGACTCGTAACGGCCCTTACAGACAGAGTAGAACTGACCCATAGAATTTCCAAGGAATGCCTGGCAGATTTGAGCTGTCAACTTTTTGATTAGCAGATGACATGGCACCTAACCCACTATGCCAGCAGGGTTTCCATAGGATTGCTGTTAATTGGAATCAGCTGGATAGCACCTGACAATAACAACAATGTCACATAGGAAAAGGAACCCTGGTGGCACAGTGGTCAAAGTGCTCAACTCCTAGCCAGTAGCAATTCAAAACATACCAGTGTCTCACAGACCCATGAAACAAAACGTGGCTAAAGGGACACATCAGCCAAGGGACAAGGACTAGAAGACAGGAAGGGACAGGAAAACCGGGTAAAAGGACACTCAAGGTTGGGAAGAAAGACTATTGACATGTCATGGAGTCGGTAGCTAGTGTCGTAAAACAGTATTTGTGCTGTTTAATGAGGAGTTAGTTAGTTCTGTAAACCCTCTTCTACAGTACAACTTAAAAAAAAGAAAAAAGAAGAAAGATCCCAAATCCGTAGAGTAACTTCACAACTTCAGGAACTAGAAAAGGAAGAGCAAACAGCCTAAATCTACTAGAAGGAAAAAAAAAAGAAAAAGATCAGAACAGAAATAATTGAAACAGAGGATAGAAAAGTAATAGCGAAAAGAAAGAAAAAAACAAAAACAAAAAAAAACACCAGTGTCTCTGCAGGAGAAAGATGTCGCCGTCTGTTGTAAAGATTAAAAACAGACAAAACGCAAAAAAAATGTTGCCATCTTACAAATTTTGACTGATAGCAGCCTTATAAGACAAAGTAGAGCTGCCTCATCGGGTTTCCAAGGCTGTATGTAAGCTTTTCTTTTTTCAAATTGTATTTTAGATGATGGTTTACAGAAGCTTCATCTTCTCATTAAACAATTAGTATACATACTGTTTTGTGACATTGGTTACCAACTCCACGACATGTGAGTACCCTCCCTTCTCAGCCACGGGTTCCCAGTCACCAACTTTCCTGTTCCCTCCTGCCTTCTTGTCCTTGCCTCTGGTCTCATGTACCCCTTCAGGCTCATTTTGTCTTAGAGGCCTATGTAATCTTCGGTTGAAGGGTGAACCTCAGGAATGACTTCATCACTGAGCTAAAAGGGAGTTCAGGGGCTACACTCTCAGGGTTTTTCCAGTCTCTGTAAGGCCAGTAAGTCTAATCTTTTTGTGAATTATGATTTGTTCTATGGTTTTCTCCGTCTCTGTCTGGGACCCTGTGTTGTGACCCCTTTGAGGTCAGTCAGTGGTGGTAGGCAGGCACTGTCCAGCTATGCTAGACTCAGTCTGGGGGAAGCTGTAGCAGCTGGGGTCCACTAGTCCTCTGGGCTAATCTTCCCTGTGTTTTTAGTTTTTTATTTTTCATTCTCCCTTGCCCCTGACGGGTGTGACCAGTGGAGTAGCTTAGATGGCTGATCACAAGCTTTTAAAACTGCAGATACTGCTCGGCAAAATAGAATATGGAGCATTTTCTTTACAAACTATGTTATGTCAGTTGAGCTAGATGTTCTGTGAGACTGTCGTCCCCTCGGCCCCCTAATTTCATCTCTCAGGGAGGCTGTGTGTATATTTTCATAGAGCTGACTGCCACATATTTCTCCTTGTGGAGTGGCTGTGGCTTTTAACTGCTGACCTTTTGGTCAGCAGCCGGGCACATCACCACTGCACCAGTAGGGCTCCTTCCGTAAGATTACATCTTGAAAATGCTGTGGGGCAGTTAGTTCTACTGTATCCTATAGGATTGCTATGCATTGAAACTGATTCCACTGCAATGAGTTTGATTTTGGAGGTTTCACTTAGAATGCAAGAAGGATTAACTAACGGATAGAGTAAAACACAGTGCCTGGTAGTCAGTCTACATTAATTAGCATTCTTATTATCATTAAGGTAATTATTTTGGTCCATTGTTTATCTGGCTAGGTTTTACCAGGACAACAATTTATCAATATATATGCATTTTTTTTTTACCAGAAAAGGATTTGATTGCTATAAATCAGGATCGACTTGAAGGTAATGAGTTTGGTTGTTTGGTTTTTTCATAGGTGAAGATTCTCCAGTGTGAAATGATGTAGGTGACCTTCAAGGAAAAAACCAGCGAGTCTAGATGAGTTTCTATGGGGAATATGAACAGTCCAGAAGGTTAGATTGTGCTACCCAAAGTGAACAGTGGTTTACCTTATAGAGGTGCCCTTAGCTGGCAGGGATGTTCAGTGTGGTTTTTCGTCTCACCGTGGGCAGGATGGTTACCTCTTATTTTGAAGATAAGGAATCTGACGGTGAAAGAGGTTAAGCACTTGTTGGAAGTCATATCAGAAATTAGGGTTTCTCACTTCTGATACTTGACTCTCTTACATCACAGATCCCTTGAAATATTTTAGTCCACACCTGAACCAGTGTAGCATAAATTTCACCCTCATAGCGAGGATCTTATTGTTGATAAGATTCTCCTTATTGAGGCTCCTGTGACCCACTGATGTCCCTCTGTTCCTTATTCTGGTGGTGTAGTGGTTAAGCAGTGTATCTGCTAACCAAAAGGTCAACAGTTCAAATCCAACAGGTATTCCTTGGAAACTGTATCTGGAAACCCCGGTGGCATATAATGGTTAAGTACTATGGCTGCTAAGCAAAAGGTCAGCAGTTCGAATCCAAGAACTGCTGCTTGGAAACTGTATGGGGGAGCTCTGCTCTGTCCTGTAGGTAGCTGTGAGTTGGAATGGAGTTGACAGCAGTGGGTTTGGGTTGTTGGATTCCTGTTCTGCCCAAACACTTAAGCTCATTACAGCTGTGCACATCAAACTAGACTTTTTCTCTGCTTGTAGGCCTGGAGATTTCTTTATGGAACACTCTGATAGACTGTGTGTGAAACTATCAGATGAGATAAACACCAGCATTAATTTGGAGGAATCTATTTATTTAAAATTTTTCACAAGAGAAATTCTCTTGTATTCCTGGTTTCTATTCTTTTTTGTTAATAAACTAGGTACAAAAAGAATCCTATAACAAATTTAGTTTTTCTTAAACAAATGATTTTTAATACAGAATTTAAATTAATTAGGTACACTGGTTTCCCTTTAGTTATATGCTTGTTTTATTTTTAAAAATTCTTCAAATGTGACACATAACCATGATAAAATTCCAAACGGCAAAGAAATACATAGAGTGAAAAGTAAAATTTTCTCTCTGGACACTATGACTCTCACTCTCCTCTCTAGAGGAACCATTTGTTTTGTCTGTGGTTACATTTGCGGACCTCTTTCCATGTCTTTACGAAGTTATACATCATTGTTATGTAATATGTTTGCTTATGTACACACATACACATTTTTACTAATTAGTAAGAATCCAAATATATTATTTTTCTGTCTTGTGTTTATATTTAATACACCGCAGTCACCTTTACATGAGTACTTACTGTTATGCAAATAATGTACACCTTCTATATTTTTTTCTTCAACTGCAGCCCTCCCCCTACAAGGTGTTTTCATAAGTGCCTCCAAACCAATTTTCTTTTTTTACATGTTGTAAAGAAAATAGTTATACGCTTACAAAGATAGCTCATGGTAGGAGACCAGGGTTGACAAACACATGTAGAAGCTGCATATTGTCGTTGAGTCAATTCCTACTCACAATGACCCTATAGGACAGAGTAGAACTGCCCCGTAGGGTTCCCAAGGCTGTGATCTTTATGGATGCAAACTGCCACATCTTCCTCCCAAGAGCAGCTGATGGATTTGAACCATTGACCTATTGGGTAGCAACCCAGTGCTTACCCACTGTTCCCAGGGCTCCTCTTGACTACACATAGCTCTGCTCCTGTTCCTTGAACTGCTGCCTGTGCCGTTAAGGAGGAGCCCCCGTGGTGCAAATTGTTAAGCATTCTGCTAACTGAAAGGTTGGCAGTTCAAATCCAGCCAGAGGCTTTGTGAAGAAAGACTGGGTGATCTGCCTTTGTGAAGATTACAGCCAAGAAAACACTAAGCAGCAGTTCTGCTCCGTAGTACAGGGTCCCTGTGAGTCACAGTTGACTCAGAGGTACCTGGTAACAACAACAGGCCCTTAATGATGAACGTTTACACTTTAAAACGATGAGATAAATGACTTTAACCACATATTGGTGTTTACTGGCTTATGAGCAAGTACTTTTCTGAGACTGAGTTGAAAGGCTTTAGTGTGAGCCCATTCTGCCTAGTTGCTGTCAGCAAAACCCACTGCTAGCTAGTCAGTTCCGACTCCTAGCAAGCATTTAGAACAGAGAGGAACTGCCCCATAGCGTTGCCAAGAAGCACCTGGTGGACTTCAACTGCTCACCTTTTGGTTAGCCACGATAGCACTTAGCCACTACCCCAGCAGTACTTAACCAGTACCCCAGCTAAGACTGCCCCAATCCCAGCAGTGACATTTGAAAATAATTCTTTCACTGTAACTCTTTCCAACACTGGGTAGCATTAACCTTTCTCATTTGTTCCTAGATGACATTCAAATATGTGTCTCTTTGTTGTTTTAAATGGTGTCTTGTCATTTGTTTGTGGCCATTTGTAGTTCTGTTGTGGATCATCTGTTCTTCTTCTTTATTCGCTATTCTATTGGGTTGCTTTTTCTAATTTGAAGAAGTACTGTGTATTGTATGATTGTAATTGTTACATATACTGAAAATATTTTCTCTGTCATTCCTCCTTCAACTATGCTTATTTTCTTTTGCCATGCAGTAGTATTTAATTTTTAAATACTAAACTTTATCCTTTATGGCTTTTTGGACATGTGTCTTATTTTGGAAGGCCCTCTTCTCCTGAGGTTATACAGATACAATACTTTTCTAAGTTTTTTTCTAATATTATTATTGTTTTGTTTTTATGTTTAGCTCTTTAATCCATCTGGAAATGATTTTTGTATATGGTGTGAGGTAGGTATCTAAGTGTATTTTTTTTTAAATGAACAGTCAGTCATCCCCACGTTTTAATTACTAACCCATCATTTCATATATTAAATTCCAGTATTTATACATGGATCGGCTTCTGACTCTATTTGTTTCATTGATAAATTTGTGTATTTCTATGCCAGTAACATACTGTGTTCATTATTGTAATTTTATGATATGTTTTGCTATCTGGTGTAGCAAATCTATCTCATTGTTGTATTTCAAATGTACTTTAGCTTTATCAAGCATTTATTCCTCTAGATGAATTTTATAATCTCCCGTCAATTTCCACATAACATTCCTTAGGGTTATATTGAGATTGTGTTGAAATTCCCTTTGAGGTAATAATGAGAGATTTGTGACACTGAGCCTTTCTACGCAAAGAAATGACATGTCTTTCCATTGATTCAGATCTTCTTTTATGTTCTTCACTAGCTTTCTTTAAATAGACCTTGCATATTTTCTGCTGAAGTTTTTGCCTAAGAGTAATAAACATTTTGGTTCCTATTGTACAATCTTATTTACCATTGTATTTTGAAAGTCATTGATGAGAATAATTTAATTTTTATGTTTATTTTATATCTGGGTAGCTTACTGAATCATATAATTGATTCTAATTGCTTTTTTGTTAGTTGTCTTAAACTTTTTAAACAGGAAGGTAATTTGCAAATGAAGAGAGTTTTGTTTTTTTTTAATACTTTATTTCTGCCTCATTTTCCTCTTGCTGTGTTCCATTGCCTGGGAACTTGTGAACAGTGTCCCACATAATATCAGTGACAGAAAATACCTTCTTTTGTTATTGATTTTAATCAGAATACTTACTTGTGATATTTCTGGTATTTTTTTAAAGAAATGCAATATTGATAAAGGAAGTTACAGTTAAAGGAAGCTACCTCCTATTCCTAATGAATGAAAGCACTTAATCGGGAAAAGGATGTTAAAATATTTTATGTCTTTTGAAATGATAATTTTTTTCTTCTTTTCTTACTATAGTAAAGAGTAGATTTTGTAAGCTTAAATAAAGCATTCTTGCATTTCTAGCATAAAAGTTACTGAATTATAATACAGAATTCTATCGTGAGTTGGAATTGACACAACATGGCAGTTTCTATATAATAATATTTTATTGCTATTTGGAGACTATATTCCTAATGGAGGCAGTTTTGCACATGTATGGATATAGACATCTATGTTTGTATTTATGCAGTTAAGGCTGTATACACTATAAGTCTGATTTGTTGTCAGGGATATTCAAGCCACAGGAAGTGGCCTGGAAAAGTTTTCATCTTTAATTTGCTTTGGAAAAATACAAATAGCACAGAAAACCTTGGACCTTGTGTCACCTGAACCTTGTACAGTTTGTTTTTTAAAAAAAATAATTTTAGTGTGGTTAAAAATACACACACAACAAAAAATCACTGTTTTAACCATTTTAAATGCACAGTTCAGTGACATTACTACCTTTACCGTATTGTGATGTCATCATCACTATCGATTTTAAAAGTTCTTAAGCCACAAACTGGGCGCTTATTAAGCAGTAATTCCCCACTCTTTGTTCTGTCCAAGGTTGTAGTAACCAATAATAAACTTGACGTTATGCATTTGCCTATTCTAGACATTTCATGTAAGTGAGACCATACAGTACTCGTCCTTGTGTGCTTGACTTGTTTCACTCAGCATGGTGTTTTCAAGGTTCATTGATGTCATAGCATGTTTCAGAAATTCATTTAAATTTACGGTGGAATAATGGCCTAATAATTATTTGTATGTACAACATTTTGTTTATCCATTTGTCTGTTGATAAGCATGAGTTATTTCTACCTTTTGGCTCTTGTAACGGATGTTAGTATGCAACTATCTTGTTGAGACCCTGCTTTCAATTCCTTTGGGTATATACCTAGGAGTAGAATTGCTGGGTCATAGGGTAATTCTGTGTTTAAATTTGCAAGGAGCTGCCCAAACTTTTCCCACAATGGCTGCATCATTTTCCCTTTGCAGCAACAGTGAATGAGGGTTCCAGTTTTTCCACATGCTCGACAATACTGATTATTTTCCTTTTTAAATTTTTATTTTTTTCATTTCCGATAGTAGCCATCCTAGCTGATGTGACTTATAGACTGAATCAGCCTCACGGCGATGGTTTTTGTCTCTTTGTTTGTAGTGAGTGTGAAGTGGCATGTCATTGTGGTTTTGACTTACCTTTTCCTAATGACTAAGGACTTCAAATGTCAGTTCATGTGCTTGTTGGCTATTTGTGTGTCTTCTCTGCAGAAACTAGCTACTCAAGTTCTTTGTCCCTTTTTTGGTTGAATTATTTGTCTTTTTGTTGTTGAGCTGTAGAAGTTCTTTGTGTAGATAGTAAACCCTTATCAGATCTAGGATTAACATAAATTGTCTCTCATTCTGTAGGGTATATCTTCACATTCTTTGGTGCAGAATTGTTTTTAATTTTGATCAAGTGTAATTTATTTTTTTCTTTTTTTGCTACTACTTTTGATGGCATTTGATTAGCATACCTTTTCAATAGATAGGTTTTTTTAAATTTCATTTTAGTTGTTTTTGTGTTCAAGATTTTTACCTTCTCAAATTTTTTTTACTATTTCTAGAAATTAATCATTGCATCTTTATTTTCAAATTTATTGTTGTAGCAGTCATAACATTTAAAATGTTTCTCCTCTCTCTCCCTTACAAAGCTTGCCAAAGGCTCATGTAACTTTTTTTCAGTATTGATTGTTGTAGATTGTCTGATTTTTTTTTCTTTTGCTTGTTTCTTTTGTTTGAGCTTTGTTTTGTTTTATACCAGTTCCTTATTTTATCGTTATTATTCTTTCCACCTATTTTCTTTAAACTTGTTTTACTACCTTTTCTGGTGAAACATTATTTTGGTTATATTTAATTATTTGAAGTGAATGCTGAAATGTTACAAAATTTTCCCCCAAAGTACTTTAGCTATATTCTCATAAGTTTCAAAGAATAGGACCTTAGTTGTTATTAATTTAAATAATTTCAAATTTTAGTTTCAATTTTTTTCTTTACCAAGTAATATTTTAAGTTTCTAGGGAATGTCTTGGAATGACATTATCATTTTCTTGTTGATTTCAATTTGATTTATTTGGGACAAAAACTGTTTTAAAAAAATTTTCTTTCTGTTTATTTTTACTCATGGAATTTGATATTTTTCTTTGGGGTTTAATATGTGACTAGTTTTCATAAATGTTTTAAACCAGAGAAGCCATACCCATTGCCATCCAGTTGATTCCAACTCATGGCAACCCCTAAATTTTTTTAGGAAATTGAAAACTAGGCACAACTCTTCAATCACACACAGTCCTAACTATCAATTCCAGCTCATTATTTGAAATTTTAAAATGTATTTTTACTCATGTTTTAATGTTGTCTTCTTGATTTGTCCATTTATAACATGTGTTTTAGCTTCCTGTTATAATTGTAATTTTGTCAGTTATTTACAATTTGGCTTTGCTCTTTACGTATTTTTTGTTGTTACTTTGATTGGTACATAGGTTCTTGACAATCTCAAGCATGATTTTTGTATTCTTTAAATATGATGGAAATCTTTTTGTCTCCATTTAATTCTTGGCATTCTGAATCCTTTTTGATTATAGTAATATAGTCAAGCATATTTTGTTTTTATTTTTGTTGTATTTTTCTACCCTTTCATTTTCAGTATTTTGTGTATCTTGATTTTTTTTAACCCAGAGTTTTCTCTTACTTAGAGGTACTGTAAGGTCCCTGGGTGGTGCAAACAGTTTTTGCTCCCCTGATTTGAATCTCCTCAGCAGCACCATGAAAGAAAAGTCCTGGTGATCATCTTTTCTAAAGATTACAGCCAAGGAAACCCTACAGAAGAGTTTTACTTGGTAATACACATGGGAATGCCATGAGTCGGAATCTACTCAATGGCAAAAGATAACAACAGCCCATTAGTATTTTTTGTAATTTACACTTCATTCTCATTTTGTATTTTCCATGATCCCTTCACCCTCTTTTTATAGTCCTTTTCTGTAGGTTAAAGATTTTTTTGTGTGTTTAAAAACCTGTATCAAGCTTTTAATTATTTTTCTACCTCCTACTGTATGCTCCATGGCCAAAATGTTCTGGAATTTTTTTTCCAAATGAGGATTGTTAGTAATAGTATTAGCATCATTAGTGTGGTTATTCATGCCTTTATTCTAGAGGAAGACTTTATTAGCAAATTTCTTACATCTTACTACCAAATTAGCAATGATTAATTGATGGAAATTGTGTTTTCCTGGCTTACTTGCTCCACATTTTGTGCTATGCTCAAGTCATTGTATTTCTGGAATTCTCATTTCTGCTTTTCTGGGTGTACATCCTCAACTAAGCTTTGCTTTTTCAGTATCTGAAAGACTGTAAATAGAACACTTTGTGAGTCTTTGCTTGCCCAACTCAAACATTTTTGCTTGCCTTTACACTTGATATTGAACTATCCAGATTATAAAATCTCAGGTTGGGACAATTTTTCTGCAAGTCCGTATCATCATCTATTTCCTTAAATACATCTTGTTGGTAAGTCAGAGATGACTTCTTATTTTAGAAACAGGATTGCTTATTTCCCAACAAGTTCCTCTTTCTTAAATGTTTATTATTATACTAACTGGCCCAACATAGAAACAAGAACTTCCATTATGCTGTTCATGAGACTATAGAGAGAGAGCTCCTTTTATCAGTCGTAAGCATTTTTATAATTATAAATGCCATGGATTGGTCAAAAGCTCCAATTTCTGATGTTTTATTTACCAGTGATGGAATTAGTTGCTGACTTTTAAACTATGCAGTGGATTTTCTTCCATTTATGCTAATACCTTTGACTGGCCAGGCAGTCAAGAGTATCTCCCTAATGTCCTTCTCAGAAAACAATTCTCTGGGTGTCTGCCCTCTCAGTCATTCCGTGTGCCCTGTCTTTGTGATCAGCAGACCCACAGACCACTAATGTCTTCATTAGACTTCTTTTAAAGACTCTCATTACTGATCTCTGAGACATTACTCAGAGTGGTGAAGAATTCTCTTGTGGTCCACCTGATTTCTTATTAGCCTGTGACCTCCCATGCTTTGGAAATTTCGCTGTCCTTTTCACCTGATACACTGAATCCTAAGTCATGCTGAGAAATTCAGAGTTGTCAGACAGACGCTAAAGTCACAGTTCCACACACGGAATATACTGTTCCTTAGTCACCCGGGCCAAGGATTCTAACCGGATGTCTACAAATGCTCTGACCCTTGATGCCCTCTCTCCGTGGTTCTGCTGACTTTGTTCAAGACTTCCTCTCAAGGTGAGACTTTACCATCGTCCCAAGTTCTGACAGCATTTTCTCCTACTTTGTATTCCTTGTGGTCGTTTCCTAGGACTGCTATAACAAATTACCACAAACCAAGTGGCTCAAAAGGCAAAAATTTATTTTCTCATCATTCTGGAGGCTAGAAGTTTGAAATCCAAATGTTGGAAGGGCCATGCTCTTTATGAAGGCTCCGGGGAAAACTCCTTCCCTGTCTCCTCCTAGCTTCTGGCTTTGGTCAGCTATCCTTGCCATTCCTTGGCTTTTAGCTACATCACTCTAATTTCTGACCCCGTCTTCACATGACTTTCTTCCTTCAGTGCATCTGTGTGTGTCTGCAGATCTCCCTCTCCCGATTAGGACGCCCACCCTTGGGTTTAGGGAGCACCCTAATTGTTTATGACATCATCTTAATTTTACTCTATCTGCAAAAAACCTTTGTCTTACTTTCTTAGTGTGGCAATAGCAAAAATACTACAGTGAGTGACTTTAAGGATCATAAATTTATTTTCTCACAGTTTAGAAGGGTGCCAGCTGTAAGGGCAGCCTCTCTCTGTCTGCTCTGAGGCAAAACCTTTGTTGTAGCTCTTCTAACCTTTTGGCATTCCTTGGAGATCTCCACGTGCCGTCCGCCTTTCTCCCATTTGTGCTTGTTTGCACTTTCTTATTTCTTCTCTCTGTGTCTCTGCTGCTTCTTGTGTCAGTCAGGAGTGATGAATTTAGGACAAACAGTTATGCTGATACAGCCTAATTAGCATAACAAAGAATACCCTATTTATTCTCAAATGGGATTTTATCCACAGGTACAGTGGTTAGGAGTCCCACACATATTTTGGGAGAGGGAGGACACAATTCATTCCATAACACTGTTTTCCAAGTAAGTTCTCATTCAAAGGTCCTAGGGGTTAGGACTTCAACATTTCTTTTTGGGGGACATATTTCAGCCACCTACACACTGTGATTTTTTCTTACACGCAGTGCCGAGGAAGCTACCTTCCCTCAAGCTTCATCTCTAACTGCTACCCTAGCTGCCTCTAGCATCTTAGGTCTTGGATGTCAATGTCAGTCACCCTGTGATACAGGCTGCATGAAGTGGCTGTGTTAAAATAAAATGCACCTAGAGTGCATTAGTGGAGCCCTGGTGGCACAATGACAAAGCACTCAGCAGCCAACTGAAAGATCAGGTATTGGAACACACCAGCCACTCTGCAGAAGAAAAAAACAGCAAACTTTACAGCCTAGGAAACCTTGTAGGGAAGTACCAATCTCTATCCCAGAGATGCCACTATAGTTCAGAATTGACTCAGCAGCACACACAACCACCACCAGAGTATGTCAGCATATGAAGTGTGACAGATATAACTGCTTCTGGCCATCTGGTCACTCGGTGTACACCTTATCTTCTCCCCTTGTAGGTAGGAGGACACACCATGCTCCCCATCCGCTGGATGCCTCCCGAGAGCATCATGTACCGGAAGTTCACTACAGAGAGTGATGTGTGGAGCTTTGGGGTGATCCTTTGGGAAATCTTCACCTATGGAAAGCAACCGTGGTTCCAGCTCTCAAACACAGAGGTAAAGGAGGATGCAAATGGGAAACTGCATTTTCATTTGTTTGGTTTTACATGTCTTTTTTGTGGCAAAATATATGTAACAATGTGTTTGCCATCTCAGCCATTCTTAAACATGCAATTCAGTGACATTAGCTATGTTGTGCAGCTATCACCAGTTTCTGGATTTTCACGCCAGTCAGCAGACACTCTGTGTCCCATAACTGCTGGGTAGTTACTGCTTCAGGGAGACTTGATGGGAGCTATCTCAAGACACGACTTGGGAAAAGAAGCAGTAACTGCTTCAGGGGTGAGGCTGATGGGAGAAGTCTCGGGCCACAACTTGGGAAGCACATCACGTGGAGTTGTGAACCAGCAGAGTGAGTATAGGCATGAGGATCTAAGTTATAGGGAAGAACTTCTTAGTGGGGGGAAAAATTGGAACTGTAGGGCATGAGCTAGAAATGTCAAAAAAGCATAACAGACATCTAAATTGAAATGTGAGTCAGATCTGTTTATTCTGCCACACTTAAAAATTACCAGTGTTTCACTAAGACAGAAAATGAAAATGAAGAACAACTATGCATTTTTCAATTGTGCCATCTTGTGGAAACACCTACTGCTTAGTATGCCTAAATAATCTGAGTCCCCCAAAAGTTCAAGCATGCCAGGACACAGGTTGTGGCAATGATGACATGGGAAGGAAAATTTCAGATTATTGATGGAACTGTGTGTGGAGTTCTACTGACAAAATGAAACATAACAAGAAATCAGAGAATAAGAAACATAATAATAAATAATAATATAATCCAGTTTTCAATATTTTTATGATTGGAAATTACAATAATAAAAAATTTTAATAATAGCTTACATTTAGTGCCAGACATTTTTCTTAGCATTTTAGCCATATTAATTTATATTCACTCAGTTCTATCCTGGCCCCTAGGGTCGCCGTGAGTCGGATCCGACTCAATGGCACTTGGCTGGCTCACAAAAACCCAACCAAACAAACAAAACCCTTTAACATGACCTGTGGAAACCCTGATGGTGTAGTGCTTAAGAGCTACATTTGCTAACAGAAAGATCAGCAGTTCAGATCCACCAGGCAGTCCTTAGAGACTGTGTGGAGCAGTTCTACACTGTCCTCTAGGGTGGCTGTGAGTTGAAATTGACTCAACAGCTGCTTTCTTTTCAGCATGACCTGTTGAGATTCAGGACAAAGGGAAGGGAACACTTTGGGTTCTTGGGACAGACTGGGCAAGACTCAGGAGAGAGCCACCAGGCAGGGAGAAAGTTAGGCTGTAGTCCATGATTCCTGGGCATCTACAGCCAGCCAAGATGTTTCTTGGTCATGTCTGAACATTGGGTCAAGAGATTCCATACAGAGAATAAAGGACTAGTTTCCAACCCAGAAGACCTTCAAGAGATTAAAGACCTTTTTGCAGTCTCTTGTTTTCTGGGGAAAAGTGAGGCAATGGAGCTTTTAATATTGGAATCATCTCTAAATGTTCAAGAAATTCTCTTTCTTTTTGAAAGTTGTGTTTGTCTGTGCTCCTATGCCTTGACTGTTTAATTAAGTGAATTTCAAAGACTGAGAAGAACACAGTTCTTTAAATCTATGTTATCTCAACATTCTTACGTTCAGTGGGGCCTAACTACATTTCCCAAAGTAACTTAAAACATTTTAACAACCTTTAAAAAAATGAAAGATTGTATGCCAAACCCATTTGCTATGGTATTTAAAGAAAAACAATACTGTTACCCTGTGGTTTGGAATTTCTGCTGAACAGACATACATTCAAACATGCACATATACACAAACATGCACACGCATGCCCACGTGTATGCACTGGCACATGTATGTGTACAGATTCACATCAAACACTCACATATTCACACAGAAGCACACGCTCATGCACACATGCATGTTACACACTTTACATGCTTACATGCACACACATGCGTGTTACACACTTACACATGCTTACATGTATACACATGCATGTCACACACTTACACATGCTTATATGTATACACACATGCACCCTGAACACAGCCGCTGTGTAGTATGGTAGCTTCAGTAAAGATAAAATCTGGACTGAGGGCACTTTAGGTCTTGGCAGAAGACTTGTCCTGAACCTACAAACTGTCCCATGGTAGCTAACAAGGTGTTCAGGGTCTCTTCTAAGACAGTTTGTTAAAGCAGTTTCCTGGAAAGCAGGATTCCTGTCCCTAGTCTCCTCTTCTGTTCCAGTCACCGTAGCACTCACATACTGGCAGCCACTGGGAATAGGGTTCTTTATGGAAGCTGACAAACTGAGTAGGCTCCCACTGGGAGAGACACTACAGAGCGCATTTAAACTTGGTATCTGCTGTTGCAGTTGGAGCTGGAACTCTGTTTATGGAGGTGAAGGTAATGAGGAGTAGAAATGGGGCTCTAATCTGAATAGGGAATGTGAACAGCTGGAGACATGTCGGCCGCAAGGAAATGGGCCTTCCTATCCATCCCAAGTGCCCTGGTGCAGTGATGGTCTCAGAAGCTTAGCTAGGTTTGGAGTAGTCTGGGACAATGCCCTGGACACACGCTGTTGGGGATAGCCTAAGGAGATACAAATGAGAAAGAGGCAATTCTCTTGCCCAACTAAGCCCAGACTAGTGGGAGCAAAAATGGGAAAACGAAGACATTTTTTCAGGTTCTGAACTTAAGACTATTTTGTATATTTTTATCACTGTAACTAATTTTCAAATGAAGAAACTGAAGTTCAGGTTAAGGTTACACAGTAGTAGAGTTATGGAAAACTTAAGCCTCCCCAGACAACTGGAAGATACCATCCTGAAAACGCACATATACAATATTAGCTAAGTAGTGCCTTTAGGAATTAGAAGTGATTTGCAAGCTCAGGCTTTATCCTAAAGTGGCCAGTTGGGGTTGAGATTGATCCAGCCATGATTTATTGTTTTTTGCTTTTTTTTTTTTGGATTTTTAAATTTCTTATTGTACTTTACTGCCTTCCTTTCAGTATATAGAACCGCATAGTCTCTTTTAATGATCTCATTTTGTCTTACAATGCTGTTTGGAGGTGGGCAAGGCAGATACTTTATCTCCATTGTGTAGATAAAGATGCTGAGAGGTTAATTGATTTGCACCCAGTTATCCAGTGGCAAATTCAACAGCTAGTCTCCTAAGGACTTCAAAAGAAGGAGGACATGTGGTTTAGTTTCAAGCGCAGGGGAGGACAGGACTCCCTGAGAAAGGGTCCTATATGAACACTCAGAGGTGACATGGCACTGTCCAAAGAGGCTGTAACCAAGAGATGAACTTGCCAAGAGGTGAGAGCCGGAGGGCGTGGAGAGACCCAGTGGTGTAGAGCTCCTGCCTTTGAAAGTCAGACAGGCTCATAAGGCAAAGAGTAGTGACTTGGAAGCCAGTCCCCACTACCAAATGGAAAAAGAATGCAGCTGGAGCAGTCAGATGAGACTTAGAGCTACAGAAAAGAAGTAGAACGAAGGGTCTGTGTTGGCAATCAGATAGAGCGGAAGTCAAGGAAAGCCTGGCCCGAGGGGTGGAGTGTAAAGGGCAGCACTGGTCTTGACCAGCCAGTCCTGATCATTCCTCTTGACACCCAGTAACAAGACAGATGAGAAAGCCAGTGCTGTCTTCAGGGGCTTGTGGGCCCCTGGCTCAACAGTGAAGCTTGCTATTGAAATTGTTGCCTTTTTGCTGAGTATAAACCCACAAGATGAAGGCTGGGCCGTGTATGTAACTTCCTTGTCTTCTTCCACTCTTTTTCAGGTCATCGAATGTATTACTCAAGGTCGTGTGTTAGAGCGGCCCCGAGTCTGCCCCAAGGAGGTCTATGATGTCATGCTGGGGTGTTGGCAGAGGGAACCACAGCAGCGGCTGAACATCAAGGAGATCTACAAAATCCTTCATGCGTTGGGAAAGGCCACCCCAATCTACCTGGACATCCTCGGCTAGTGGTGGCCAGTGGTCGTCAAGTATTCCTCCTCTGCTGCCTCCTCTCTCCCTTCTCACATCTTCCTTTGCCACCTCACAACTCCTTTCTTCCATCCTTGACTGAAGCGAACATCTTCATATAAACTCAAGTGCCTGCTACACATACAACACTGAAAAAGAAAAAAAAAGAAAGAAAAAAAAACCTGTAAGGCAGTTTGACATATATATATATTCATATATATATATTTATATATCTAACTATCTATCTATCTATATCTACAGAGAGATACATTCTTCATTAAGACAGAAAGAAGCTGCTGTTACAGAAAACCACAAGACTTGAACAACTCAGAAAATCTGAACTGTTGTTAATACAAATGAGGATCCCTTTGACTTAAGCTGTGGCCCCTGCTCCTTCTGCTCTGGCTTTTGAGAACAGAAGACCTTGATGATGTCTAGAGACAATCTTCCCGTGAGGATGGGAGGAGCCAGGGTGGCCTGCCAATCACTGCTGTGCTTTCGTGACACTCCTTGGAGCTCTGCACAGGAGCAGGCGCAGGAGCAGGTGGAGCTCAGCGAGGAAATGACTCCAGACAGGGGTCTTCTGGGCACACACTGTGTCTCCTCTGTCCACTGCCTCTACGCCCTTTCCCCTATTTCAAGACAATTTTCTAAAGTGTCCATTCTTAACAGTATAGACATGATGCTTTTGGTAATACAATAATGGCGCCTACGGGTAAACACTGAACAAACAACAACAAAACACAAAACCATGACAACAGAAGACTGCGTCCTTCAAGGGTGTCAACTGTACTCAAGTTTCTGGCTAGATTTGAAAGGGATTTATCACCTGTGCTCTGAGTTTCAAGGACAGGAGTTTCTGGATTTAAAGAAAAAAGAGCTGGAACCTGAACGCTGACAAGGCACTGCCACTGTCTTTCTAGACTTGGCAAGACCCCCTGGCTCCCGTCCCATGTTTAGGCCCCTGGGTAGTTGAAGAGGTTAGAGAACATTTGCTGTTCCCCTGAACTGTCCTGTGAGTGGACAACCAGGCTTCAGAATTCCAACTTGAGGAGACGTAGTTGTTTATAGCTCATTATAAGGTTGCCCCCCTGGGTCCTGTCCGTTCCTCTTCCTGCTCCCCCTAGCTCCAAACTCCAAACTTCCTGGGCCTCTCCCAAGCCCTGATACACCTCATTGCCAGAGAAGGGAGCCAGCCTGAGTGAGAGGCCGGGGCAGTGCTTGTTCTAGGGAACCAGGCAGCCGAGTGGGCAGAAGTCAGCAGGGGAGAAGCTATCTGGCACCTGCACCTGGCCCATTGGCATTCTCCTCACATTTCTAGCCCCTGCAAGGATTGATGCTTCGGCCTTTAAGCTGCTGTGAAAATGCAGGGGCGGAGGAATAGCATTCGTGGGCTGGGGGTGGAGGGGAAGAGAAGTCGAGGCCTCTCTGGAAGATGTCCACTGAGTGGCTACTGCCGTACGTAGGCTTGGCATCTTAATGAGGACTGAGCCCTGACCACGGAGGAAGAATAAAGCCTCCGGGCTATGGCTGGCTCCCTCGGCCCCACCACCAAAGAAGTGACTGCCTCGCGCTGCTGCCAAGGACAGTGACAGGGTTAGATCTCTGGACCTCTCTGACACATGATAAGGAAATGCCCATGGAAGGCAACTGCCTGACGCCACCGGGCTGTCTGGCGGATGAGGCAAGGAAGTCCCTCTCACAGGCCACCCAGGCCCTCCATCTCATTCCAAGCACAGAACTACCTAATAGACTGGCCTTTGTGGAACAGGAGCCTACAGGGAGCCTCTGACCTGGCCCTTTCCCTGACAGCTTAACAGACTGTTGGCAGCCTGGACATCCTGGCCAACTGAGGGCAGCTGTGGTGTGGGCATCCCTGTGTGGGGCTCAGGACTGAATTATGTGTATGTGGTTTTACCTCTTTTTTAGACCAACAAATGTTTTTATTCAAATAGAAAGAGCAGTGCTCAGATTATAGGCCATGGGTGGGATTTGGGGATTAGGGGCTGCTCAGCTGGACTGGGAATGGAGGAAGGTGAGCTGGGAGTTTGGTGTGGGTCTGTCACTGTGCTGTGTTCCCAGCCCCTGGGGACTTGTAAGGAAAGCTCTTTGGATTGGCCACATCAAGAGAACCCTTTGCTATCTATCCCATGGTGGTTACCCCTCTTGTCTTTTTATCTAGAGGCCCTTGCTCAGCTGGGGATGTTAACACCGGACTGAAGTACACAGTCTAACGTGAGCTGGGTAATAATGAAGGGAAAAGTGTTCAAGAAGGAAGTGATTTGGGGGGTAAAATGTCTTCTAGTGACAGTGAGACTCTAAGGCTTCCATTGGTGCCCCTTCCCCATGTCCCCTAAAACAGACATTGTGTGGCTTCCGTCTTCTTGGTTGTATGTTTCTAGAACCTCCTACTCGTTGATAGGCTGAGAAGAAGGGGGTGTGGAGAGGGGTTAGAAGCTGTTGTGACCACTGGAAATGCAGAATGCACTAAAGCGTTTGTATCAGGATACTGGGTCGTCATAGACTGATGAAAGAAGGCAGTTCTTTTGGGAACAGGGAGGACTGACGGAGACTGAAACTATCAGCTTGCGCTAGGCTTAGTCCCATGGGCCTCCCTGCTGGCCTTGGCGCATTTCTTTGTCCTGACCACTGTAGGCAGCTGCATCTGAAAGAGTCCAAGGAAGAGGGTAGGTGAGCAAGACGTGGGGCCTGCTGTCTGCCGGCCTTTGTCATAGGCCCTGGATCAAGTCTACTTTGCATGGGAGCATGTTAACCTGGGCAGTTGACTGAAATGGAAGTTGTTGGTGCGTAAAGGAGGCAGAGAGTAGGACTGTGGGAATCAGTGAGGTGCTCTAGGCTCTGGATGTGTTGGGACCTCAGTATATTATTCCTCCTGTAATGGACAGGACTGACAAGACACACCCCTGTGCGCCTTCATTTCCCCATCTGCCACAGGAGGGGTGTGCTTGCCACTCTGGAAACTTCCAGCTCTCATACACTTAAACGTTCTAACAGTATTGGTCATTGTGTCATTTTTAGTAACATTCTGGAATGCCTGGGTAGCCCACCTCAGGCCCTGGGTGGGACTGGAGCAGTCACCTTTGAAGGCTCACCAGGCCTGGACAGAGGTAGACACTCCTCTCCTCCTTCACACTTAGGTCATAGCAATTCAGAGGCTGAAGTATCTGAAACCAGGCTCAGAGGGCAAGTGTGGCCTCCTTTTCTACCCTAGCCTTCCTGACACCAGTTAATCACTGGTGCCGTTTATTTATTTGTTGGTGTTTCAAGAGCCTCATGTGGTTAAAGGAGTCTTCAGCTGACATCCCATCCACCAATATGGCCACCCAAGTCCACTCACAATTACATCTCTACACAAATCCACATTTTGAAAGACTGGGCTAGAATGTCTCCAAGCTTAGCTTGAAGAAAGCTCCAGTGTGAGTGTGAAAGAAGGCTCTGGACACTCAGGCTGATCTCCCTGCCGTACCATCCTCACCTGTTACTCTCGTGGACTTGCTCTTGGATGGTGATCTTGGAATAGGTAGCTACAGTCAAGGGTTTTCTTAGTTTTTCTTTGCTTTGCATGTGAAGCAAATGTTTTCCTGCAGTTAGAACTCTGACCTCTGAGTGGACCTTGTAATGTCACTTAGCTTCCTCTAGTCAACACACAGAGGACTTAATGCTTCCTCCACTCGGCAGAACATGCACAAATTATCCCTGGAGAGAGATCTTCCATTGCAGGCCAAGCAGTCTTGGTCCTTGCAGGTTCAAGTTGAACATTCTTCTTCTTCTTCTCTGGGGATGCTTACTTTGCAAAATACACTAGTGCAGGTATCTTTGGTGCTAAATACTGTGGAACCCAACACCAACAGAGACGCTGACAGCTGATTTCTGGAGCTGTATGAGATCCTATTTGAAAGTCAAAAAGCAAGTGAGTCACATCAGGAAGAGTATAGGATGTGTAAGAAAGGCCATTGGGATTCCTTCTGCTCTCAGTTATCCAGGTAACCTGGGCCATGTCAGCTCACTTCTCAGATTGTCGGTTATTATCTGAGACATTTGCCAGCCAAGCCAAGTGCTGTCGAGTCGGCATTTAAGATGTTGAAAAAAGTATTTTTATGAAATAGCTCCCCACTTGAAAGAAGTAACAGCAGATACATTCTTGCCCCACTTGCTTGTTATAGGTAAAAGTGAAAATGAAAAGAAAGACTGGTGAGGAGGGAGAGAGAGGAAAAGTTAACTAGGCCAAGAAACTGATGATGGAAGAAGTTAGGAAGGCTTGGTTACTGGTAGGTTTGAGGGACGAGGAACGTGGGTGAGGAAGGCATGCAGGCAAGCCAAGGACTCGATTTTCAAGCTCTGCCTGGCTGACTTTCACCGCACTGTCCTTCCCAGCTAGCCATCCTTCTTCATTCAACATGAACATGTCTTAAGTTGGCTACGATTATTTCAAGCTACAGGGAAAGGCCAAGCCACTCTGCATGCAGCCACCCACAATCTGAACTGTGCCTCAATAGGAGATTTTTATGTTTAACTGATAATTCTAAGGAGCTAGGATGTTGGGAGTCTCTGGGTGAAGCCAACAGTTAAGCACTTGATTACAAACCAAAAAATTGGCAGTTTAAGCCTCTTCTCCCCACCTTCAGGCACTTGTGAGAAAAGGTTTGGTGATCTGCTTCCAAAAGTTCACAGCCGTTAAAACCCTATGGCCTGCTATTCTACTCTGTGCATATGGGGTCACCATGGGTTGGAATTGACTGGATGGCAACTACTTATTCCCCCCACAGTGTTGGAGAAAGCAAAGTGTTTGAAGTTGCAGACTATTCTCAACCATCTGTTTCTGTTCAAGAATGACTAATGGCTTCCTTGATCTCCATCTCCAAACTAAACAGCAGCAGTGTTATCCTGACTCTAGAGACAGAGTTGTTGCAGGTGGCAGTGCTGAGATTTGAGTTCTTCACAGTGCTTTGTCCAAGTGTTTGCTGAGTGAACCCGTGTAGTCCAGAGGGCTCCCCTCGAATACCCCTGAGACATCTATTGTCAGCTTGGGTTGGGGCCAGCTTACTAGAACACCCAATGGCACTTGCCTTTCTTAGAATGTTTCCTTAACTTAGAGTAAAAATTGGCAACTTTGGGTCAGGGCTTGAGTGCTGTAGCCACTCTATTTTTGGTCCCTGGAGCCCCGCCTTCTTTGATATCAAATAAATGGACTTGGCCAACATTTAATGGATTTTAATAGAAGATGCCGAGTATTTTTATCCTTATTAAGACACAACTATAAGCTTCTGAAGACATTGGAGGTTGCGTAGCATCACTGGAAATGCTATCCCAAGGAAAGTGTAAGCATATATACCCTGGATTCTTATATCTATCTGTTTCAGTGGAATGACCTCAGTGAAGGCCTACTTGAAGCCAGAGAATTAATTCTAGAATATGGGGGTTCTTTCTGAGCCTTAGATTTCTAGATGAGAAATCCCAACATGGACTGACCTGAGAGACATCAGAAAGGTACTGATGGGCAATCTGTCCTCTTGGAAGGTTTGGTCATTTGATGTTCCTTGAATTCAGTTATGTCGATGACAGCGTTCTGAGTACCTGGAAATCATTATTTCTGATTGTCAGGTAACTTTCTGCTGCAGTTGACCACCCAGGAAGTGTTTGTACCACATCTGGTTTGGAAACTAGTGGAAACATCCCCTAGGAGGGATCAGAGAGACAGAGAGAAAACATGAAATGTTGGCTGTTGGTTATCTGCTCTTTCTGAAAGGCATTGCTGATGGTGGTAGGAAGTATTTAGGTCTCTGCTTTGGGTACTAGGACTTTTATTCTGGCGTGGCTACTCTGCCCCAAGACCAAGATCTTGTCTTCTGATAGTCTGTTTGCCTGGTGCCTTCTCTCCTGGCATAGTTTCTGTGACTGCCTTTAAGAATTCTATGCTTTGCAAATGAGTTGCTTCTGGCCCAAGTCTCAGTGGACCAACATAGACACTTTCCTATGTCACAAGTAGATCCTTGGCAGGGGAGAGCCCCCTCAAAGTATCTGGAATTCTTGATCAAGGTAAGGACACTCAAATTCTCCCTTCTTTTTAGCTAACTATGAAGCTCCAAATTTAAAAGAAGGCCAGGTCAAGATTTATAATAGGGGATTTGTCTTACACCCATGAATTGGGCTATTTCTCTTCCACTGGAGCAGTGGTCTTGCAAGTTTTCCTCATAACCAAGGTAAACGCTGATTTGTGTGCAGTGCCATGGCCAAAGTCATGACCAGCAAAGCTAGAAGTTTGACAGAGAAGAAGCATCAAGATGACATAAGGGAGGAAATGTCTACTGGGCATCTACTTCTGAGAAGTAGATACTCCAGTCTGGCTTTTCATTTTAACATCTTAGGAGAGGAATCGATTTCATCTCACTTTAGCCAATGAGAAATTTAGACATTTTTCCTGGGAAGTCAAAGTCAGCCTGAGAGGCCAGATATCTACTGTATATTTTGGATGCAATTGTTGCGAAAAGCCAGTGAGGAATGTGAATACTCAAGTCTAAATCTGGAAGTCATCTCTTCATTTAAGAAGAGTGCGTGGGCATAGTAAATAAACTAATTTTGTAATACGGTAACTGGTAGAGCATACTCAAATGAATAGCTTCCTTAAGTGTTTCGTGCTTTCTTCCTGGACATCAGACAGTGGGCCGTCTCCAGGTAACAGCTGCCCAGATAT
Source organism: Heterohyrax brucei (assembly GCA_028571685.1). NCBI lineage: Eukaryota > Metazoa > Chordata > Mammalia > Hyracoidea > Procaviidae > Heterohyrax > Heterohyrax brucei. Next base: position 41,505,975 of record CM053148.1, on the reverse strand, counting down.
TTAGCTGCTACCTTGGAGCCTGCCTCTGGAGTGAATAAATAAAACTGCTCTGGGTGATCCGATTGCAGCTGTCCTCAGTAAAGAAGATTTTCTTTCATTTTTCTTCATTTTCCTTTTTATTTCATCTTTTGCTCCTCTTGCCTGGCTTTCGTGAGACTGACAATCTGACTTCTCAGACTCCGCAAAAGTCTTAATACGAGGTGAATCCCAGGACCATAAACAGTTTGGACTTCAAACAGGGAGAAAATTGGCACTGAATGATTTGGCACACAAAGCAGCCAACTTTCATTTCCTGCAGGCGGGATGGAATTGACTGTTATATTAAGACTTCTGAAGAAGCCCTGCCCCGGAGTAATTTCAGTGCTGTCAGACAATGTTGACATCTAGATTAACCTCCATGCAGTGAATTTTACTGCACGATTCATTGAGATGCATGTAGTGTGTCTCTGCAAATCCCTTTGGAACACTCGGTGGTCCACCCTCAGCGACCCCCTCTCCTTTCCCCACCCACTGCTCTCCCCACCCATGAACTCTTATTCTCCCATGAGCAGATGAGCTCTGGCTGGGATCTGACCCCAGGAGAAGGGGTTTCGACCTCCAACCACAGTGCTGAGCCAGGCTTTCTGCTCAGAGTGACAGCAGCTGTCAGCATGTTGGTTTTCCCCTGAGGGGACTGCAAAACAAGCCATGAAAGCTACTCTACAGAGGACGAAGAGTTTTGCAGTGTATCTTGATGCTGCTCAAGGTGAAATGGTTTGTAAAGAACTAGTGTGCCCTGAGGCAGCTATCCCTGTTCTGTGCTCCCCAGCACTCCAGGGCTTCAGGTACAGAGAGGACAGGGTGAAGGGGTGGCCAGGTGGGACAGGTGGTTTCTCACAGCAGCCTTGACTCTTCTTGTTGTCCTCTACTGATGCAGGTGTTTCTATATCCCTGCTCTCCTGGCTGGGGCACAGGATGGAGCTATCCTTCAAGGCTGAGGTGGTCCCAAAGGCTGGTGGGTGATAGAATGCTTTCTAACTTACTATGTGATGTCACACTGAGGTATAGCAGACAGTTGAAACCTCAAAGCTGCAGTCACAACTCATCTTGAAAATAGGGCAGCTAACAACATCAAAAGTTTTGAGAGAAGGCCTTTGACTCAGTCGTCTTCAGATCCCATAGAGCTAGCCGCTTCATGTCACTGCTGGAGTTTCTGGAAACTTCCCTCAGACTTTTAGAATACTTTAAAGCCCAGAGAACACATTTCTGGGGGACTTGACTGACTCTGGTTTTCTTTGAAATTGTTTTTACCTACTTTGTTTCTTGTCTGTTTTATGAGTCATAAGCATCTTCTTGTATATTCTTAGGTATTTGTTTAGGGAAAATGAAGGTTTTTAGCCAAGGACACTGTTTTTACTGACTGGGAAAATAGATCACTAGATCTAGTCATCCAACTGTAACACAGAGGGAAACTTGATGATCTTATTTAAAGAACAATTGTCAGTGTTGAATTTTGTTTTTAGATGCTCAAGCTCACTTAATGCAAAATACTTTTGTCTTTATACCGTTTATATAACAGTATGTGTTCATGTGCACACATATGCACACACATGTACAGATGCTTCCCAAACCCTGTTGGTATGCAAACCAAAATGTGCTCACATTGATTCCTGTGTGCAAGCATGTGGAAATAAGTGTGCTGTGATGTGCATTTCTTAGACTTATTTATAGCTCACAGTTTTATTTTATTTTCTGTAATCAATCAATAGACAACCTTTGACTTTTGACACGGTGTATCTCCTATGAGGTTTGGACATTTTCAAAGAAGACTAAACCCTGAGTTTCTCAGAACCTTGATACTTAAAAGTAGGACTAGTTTTTGCAGAGAAACAAAAACCAAACAGAACCGCGATTCGAAGTTTATTTAACTGATGTTCTGAGGGGAAAAGGAAACAATAGTCCCTAACTGGAGCCTGAGTAACATAGAATACCTGCAAATTTAAATGTGAAATAATGGAGGCAGGTGATTGAACCTGTCTTCACGCTAGAATAATTTGTCCAGTAGGAAACTAAACCATTCAGCTGGTATCTGGACCTGAAGTGAAAGAGTTAGCATGGTGCCGCTGAAAAGAGCAGGCGCTGGTAATAAGCAGGGCTAGACTAGGGGTTACTTGGCTGGGTGGCTGTACACAAGTCACCTCAGTTATCTGAGTCTAGATGGTGGTGTCCTTAGTTTAACCTAGGTAGCTGGGAGCTAGTTCCAGGCTTCTGAAGCTTCTCATTCCAATCTCTCACAGCAATTGCTATGAAAATAAACCTCAAGTTCCAGCCTACAAGTTGCAAATGTCGCCACTGTGAAGAGTCAGTCCCGTTTTCGTCTTGTGGTCAGTTTCTCTCTGGATGCTCTCAACTGAATGCTGTCTAGTGCTGAAACTCCTACCGTCTGTCCCTTCGGTGTCACCTCACTGCCCCTCACCAGCCGAAGTCTCTCACTGGCAAGTCAAGGAAAGTACTAGAATCTCATCCTCCTCTTTCCTCACCTAAGCCTCTACCAAGCTTGTGACATAGCTGAGGTTTCTGGAGAAAACAAATGCGTGCTCCTAGCTATCCACTGGTCTCTTTCCAGCTCCCTAGACCAAGTGATTAGCTCCTCGTTAGCACCTCATCGGTTGCTTTTGCACAAAAGACTCTGGGACAACAAGCCCATAGAAATGCTGTGTTCTGTCTTTTTTAAGGCATCTTATCTTTCTGGCTTGGTTAGGAAAGACAACCTTCCTACAAACATGTTTCCTTTCAAAAACCTGTCTGCGTTCTCCAGCTGTTAAATATGCCAAAAAGCCAAGGGTTAATGTTTGTTTTCGGTGCCCTTGTTAGCATGGGTACACTCTATCCCTGCGGACTAGGAGAATGACATGTCTGCAAAGTGTTTATTTATTTAGTGCAGTGGCTATAATATTGACACGCAGATTTGCAGCAGTGTCCACACCTTGAGGGGAAGAAGAATCTTTTTCAGTTAAATGAGATCTTTACTGCAGTAGCACCAGAAAGGTTACTGCCTTTAGGACAGCACTGGACTGCTGCCTTTCTAGAGAACAGTGAATTGGAACGAATCACTCCAGGAGCTGGAAGACCAGACCCTCCGTCTCTCAAATCACGTAGCAGTGGATATTTTAACTCTGTGTCTAAAATAGCTCTGGAAAACAAGAGTGAATGATGATCAGCTACCCATATCTAACCATTAAAAACTGATTCATCAGGTTTAACTGAATCTCTTTCTCTCTGTTTCTTTTTCCTGTAACTCTAGGCGTAGTTTGCTATCTTTTTTTTTGTCTTGCTTCTACTTTATGTTTTCAAAGAAATTTCTTTGGAAAATGTAAGTTGTCTTGCTTTAGGGAAGACTTGGGGTCTATTTTAAATGCTGTCTTTGCTAAAATGGCAAGCCAGGCAAAAAGTGGAGTGGGGGAAGATGGTAGGACTAGGAGGCAAAAGGTTCTGAAGTTTCAAATTCCAGCTGAGTGACCTTGGATAAGGTGTTGTGTCCTCCATGCCTTAGTTGCTTAATCTGTCGGCAAGCACTGCTAACAATCCGCTGCCTGGCCCAGAGGGTTGTTACGAGATCCAGGACAGGTAATAGCTGTCAGATGCGCTACAAGCTGCCTGGACAACCCTCGCTGGGTAGGGAATGCTGCTGGTTACTGAGTTGGAAGCCCACCTTGGAGATGTGCTTTATTCTGAGGTGTACCTTCCTTCACTTCCCCCCCGGCATCTGGATTCCTAAGCTTTCATCTCTGTTTTTTTTAAAGTCTCCACTGAATATTTAGTGATGAATAATGCCTTAAAAATGTACACAGAACAGGCATGTTTTGCCCGTTTGGCTCTTTCCCTGAAAAAGGACTTTTTGTAGATTTTGTTTCCATGCCTGGAACCTGGTATCTTTTTTTTTGTTTTTTCAATAGCCAAGTGGTGCCTCCTGCTTTGCTGAACTCCTTACTTCCATTGTCTCTTTTGTGAAGTTCCCTGAGTTTAAGGTTAATGTTTATGAAGTAAGGCAATGGGAAGCTTACTCTATAAACTGGGTGGTGAACTAGTTTTGCGAGGAGCACCACAAGCAACAACAACCCTGAAGCAGTATCCCTTTCATTCCAGGGCCTGCATTTGTACAAGGGGAAATAACCTTAATATGGAATGAACTGCTCATGTGAAGACAACATGATAACCACACTTGTAATAGCCTTGAGCACCAACAAACAGTTGTGCACAGGATTCCCACTGAGAGATGGGCCTGACTGAAAGTGAACACCCTGACTGTAAATCCTGAGTCCAGATCGCCAAGGTTACCGCAGCGATGTCATCTACAGCCCCGAAAACAATCTGGTGTTTGCGACACCAGCCACTATTTTTGAAGTACCTCACAACCATGACTACGTGGCAATTTAATATTTTGAACGCTATTTCTCTTACATCTCCAAGTAAAAAATCAGGTGTAATGCAACTGACTAAATGTTGTGTATGATTAAAAAAGAAAAAAAATGATTTTGACCTTTCTGGAGAGAAATCAGTAGGTAGTCAAATATCTAACTACAAAAAAGTTTGCAAATGTTTGGCTCAAATTCAGATGATCTTCTTTTAAATCTTGGGTCCAATTTTTGTTTATTTTATACATAGAAGCAACACCTCTGTTCTGAACCTCTGTCCAGGCTATTTGCTCCCTGCAGCTATCCAGCAGACAGAAAGCATCCTGGCTTTCTTTGAAATGAGAGTCCAAATTGGGTTATGACCAGCATTTTAAATTATGGTGTGAAATTGGAGACGGCAAGCTGATTCAGGGTGCTGTTTCATAATTCATCCTGATAATCCACAGGAGATGACCTCCTTCAGAGCCCTGTGAAAGCCTGCCTCCAACAAGCTGCCTTGCTGTGTAACTGCCTAGTGCCAAGGCTGATTATTCAAGGATTTCAAGGGTATCCTTTGAAAAGTAACTCAATTGCTAAGGAGAGTTAGATCCCATATGTTAACAGGAGAAGCAAGAAATTTTTGATGATTTATTTACCCTGTCTTTGAGAGCCTAGTGTTTCTCAGAGATCACTGGGGATATCTCCCTTCCAAGGCCAGAAAAGATTGACTATAGTTCTTGTCTAAAAGCAAAGGTTCCCCATCTCCATTGGAGTTGAAAGCGACCCCAAATGGCTCATGTCAAATCTTCTGTTACCCCTACAGCATCAAGGACTTGCCTGATCAGAGGTGTGGGCCATGGCAGGTGCACTCAAGAGGAATGTCAAAATAAAATGAAAAGAAAGCAAGTTGGGGCAAGAACATTCCTTCTTTGTATGTGAGAGATAGACAGCAGTCCTGTTATCGCTGGCAAAGACTCTTGGACTGTTAAGGGGAGAATCATGTTCTGTCTCAAGTAGGTGTTACTTTCTGGAATTTCTGGCGTGTGTGTGTTGACAGGTGGTCAGGAGACAAATAGGAAGTAGTTGTTTATTAGTTAGTCTTTCTCTTGAACACAGTAAAAACCCTTCTCAGTTTCTCAGAAGGTGGCAATAAAATGAGAGATGGAAATTAATGCAGAGGCCCATGTTTCAGTATCTGGTATGGCATTATCTAGATATTTCCTGCAGAAGCATTTTATCGTGGCAATCTAACTTGATCCTCTATTTGCAGTTGAAACCAGGAAGAAGAAACCAGCAGCCAGTACTGTAGACACTGATGCTACGTCAGGTTGTAAGCTTCTTTCTAAGGGTTCAGTGTCCCTTATTTACAAGAGTGAATATGTCACTGAACAGGAGATGGTTAGACTAAACTTCCCCATCAGTATTTTGGCAATGCCCTAATTCTGACCCACAGAAAAACTGACAATTCAGAGCTGAATTTTGTTTGAAATTGTACAAAAAGGGGGCAATGGAAACATGTTTTGAAGCCTGTCTCCTGAAGTGAATCACTGCTGAAAGATGTTTCAGGTCTGAGGGCAGTGGTCTTGCTGCTTGTCTCAGAGTGTAAATTCTGCCAATGACTCGAGTGTCTATTTTCAGCACCAGGGACAGCAGACACACCCACGGTTGAACCAAGGTCTGAGCTCCTGATTGATCTTTCAGGCAAAGGAATGTGGAATTTTCTTTTACTTTTTATCTACTGGAAAGCCTGGTGGCTTAGTGGTTAAAATTCTAAGTCTGCTAACCAAAAGTCAACTGTCCTATAGGGAGGGTTGTTAGGAGTTGAAATCAACTTGATGGCAGTGAGATTTTTTTTTTTTTTTTTTTGGTTTTATGTACTGGGACCTCAACTCAGAAGGTTTACTTTTAACTTCTGGTGCTTGCGTCTTTTACTTATTTCTAAGCCCGATGGCTGAGCTGTTTCTGCCACTTTCTTAGCCTGCTAACAAATAGTAGGAATTGGACTAACACCCAGGCCTCCTAGCTTAGTAGAATGGAAATCAAGACACTTAGACATTAGCAGAGGCACAGGCACCCCCTGAAAAAAAAAAAAAAAAACCCTACAAGGAGCCATTGACTTGTAAACCCTCAAACCACGGACTACTTATTGGCTCTGCCAGTTTTTTTAAGTTTCTGCACATTTCTTCAATATACAAGCCTGTGTCTGACTTGGTGTTCATTTAGACACAGTGTTTCACAATGATTCATCAGGCTCTACAAACTGTGGGGACAGAAAACACCCAGAATTCTGTGAGGCATTTTGGAGACTCAGGGGGAAGGCACTGTTTTGAATCTGAGCAGCCACCCTCCAACCCTGAATGCTGTTCAGCAACCAACTTTGCCTTAAACAATCACAGTATCCATGCAAGTAGCTCCTTATGACCTCCACTGGGCCAGACTCAAGGGCTCCCCTGAGCAAATGAGAGTAGCAGAAGCACATGTTACCACTTTTCTTTGTGACTGGTCCTTTGTTATATAGCACATGGATGTTATATAGCACATGGATGTCATCTTAGAGGTGACATTGTCTTCCTTTAACAAATCAGCAAGCCACCTTCTCCTTTTCGTATAAGGTAGCTGAGAAGGCGAGATAGTCACTGCAGAAGTCATCCTAAGTCTTGTCTTCTGTCTCACAGGTATTAAATAAATACCACGGTCTTGAAGACATTCATTCATACCCTGACCTCATTTTTCTCTTTCCATCACTGTTTCTCATAAACCCCTGATGGCATAGTGGTTAAGTGCTACATCTGCTAACCAAAAAGTTGGCAGTTCAAATCCACCAGGCACTCCTTAGAAACTGTATAGGGGAGTTCTACCCAGACCTATAGATCACTATGAGTTGGAATAGACTCGATGGCAGGGGCTTCAGCTAGAATGACTCAAGGACATAAGGATTTATTTTTAAGAGAAATGAGGTGATTAGTGCAGGCCAGTGCCAGATATCAGAGGAGAAAGCTCAGTGGAACTGTAATCTTTAGCCTTGGAGTCACTCCGAGGAGACATTTTTCCCTTCGTTCTTTCCTTGTCCTCCTGAGCAAATCCAATTCCAGGGCCCACACTACACTGGGTTCCAACAGATTGTTCACATGAGTTTGGAGCAGGGGAGGGCAGAGTCAAAAATTCTTCATTGGAGTAATTTTGAGTAAAAGAGCTTTGCTTTATACTGAAATAAAGAAACAACCCTAGTTTAGAAGGAAAAAAAAAAAAACACATGTGTAAAAGACTGCCTGCTATAGAAGAGTCTAACCAAAACAAATTTTTTTTTTCTCCTTAGCATTGAGAGCAGGGGAGTTGCAAACTGACTTGTTGGGAACTAATGATTTGCTGGCCAGGGAAAAGATAGGCAGATACTAGAGAGGCAAGACAAGCACCTTTAGACTCAGAAGGGGACAGGCCAGAGAATTAAATCCTATAAAAGTTCTCAAAACTCTTTCTGGAAATTTACTAAAATTTTTAAGGGCACTTCTAGCCCTCTGCCTCTTCAGAGGCAAGCTCAGTGTGACTCCTGGGTTCTGAAGGCAAATATCCTACAAACACCAAAGTCTTGTATTTCCCACTCTCAGCCATGATGGGCTGCCGCTGGTGGGATTTTTTCCCCTTCCCTATGCGAAAGGGATTTGTTTTCAGGAGAAGTGTCCTTTAAACATCCAGCTAAAACTGGAGGTAATTTTTTGCATGAATGGCTTTTTACAGATAGGTCTACAGCAGAACAAAACTTGTATTAAACTAAGTGCTACTTTACATATCTTATTTCAAGGGAAATGAAGGATTTATTGCCATGTAAATGATGTACACTGACTTGTTTCCTACTGGACATTACATGTCCCTTGATCTTTAGGCTGATGTTGCACAGCAAACTTTCAATATCTGGAAAATCAGCTGGTACCTACTTCAGTACACTAGTAGGATATTATGTTCTCAGAGAGCAATTTTGAGAAGGAAGTCTAGGTGCTGTTGTAACTGATTTCCACCTCCCCACCCCTGAGCTTTCTGTACTAAATATATGTAAAGTGATTATATCTTGTCTGAACCTGTGTACTTGTGTGTGTTTCCCAATGTTTGTGTAAACATGCTGGCGATCTGAAGGAGTAATTGGGTTATGACAACTGCTGAACAGTGGTGCCTATGGTATGTGGGGAATATGTGGTCCATGGGCGTATTTGTTTTGAAGCCAACCTAATCATAGTCACAGAATTTACAGAAATAAATAACAATGTGGATTGGCTTGGGGAGAAGTTTAACAACAGAAATGGTATTACTAAGCTGTCCTTCACTGGTGGGAACCTTGACAGTATTAGTTCTGAGTTGTACTCAGCTGGATTTTATGCCTTTTATTTTAATCTTAGTTGATTATGCCTTGGTTCTATTTTATGACTTAGAAATATTCCTCCATGATGCTTATTCTCTTAACAGTCTACTGAAAAGTGATGACCGTGTGTGTTTCCCATTGTTTGGATCCTCAAGTTGCTTACTTCAAATGTTTGACTGGGGTTTTATTAAAACTGAGTTTTCTGCCTCTTCCTTGAGGTACTATTTCTTCCATATTTTCCTTTATAACAAAGAAATCCGCTGGCTATGCTAACTTTATTTGTAGCCTGGCCAGTCTTGGAGAATCACTTTTGCTGAGAAGAATGACTACAGTTGCCTTTGTAGAAGACGCTCATGGTCCAAGTGCAGTCTTAGGTAAAGGTCCCTTTATGCAAAAACCATATGAATTCTAAGGCAGTAAGATGGCCCTAAGGGTAGAGGGGAAAGAATTCTCTGTTGAAATTAAGGGATGTGTTGAAAAGGCAAGTGCCCACCCTTTCTTTACCCCCCACCCACCTACCCTCCCTCCCCAACCTCAAAAGAAAACAGAAAATTATTTTTTTAAACTGTATTAATAATTTATGTTTAATACAAAAGGATGATTTAATGGTGTCACCAAAGGTCACCTCTCTCCTTGTGCATGTCCTTCACTCTCGGCCCCTTAAAACTTCACCCTGTGCTTCACTCTCATGCTTCCATCTCAAATCAAACATGTGTCTGTTGAAATGTATCAGTGTTGGGACTTAAATGTAGGGGCAGAGATTTAACACAACAGTACTAATGAAAACCAACCATTTTGTCACTTTCAAACTTGATTACTACAAAAAGGCAAACTCTTTTCTTGACTTTTGTTTAAAGCATTTTATACATATATATGTATATATGTGTGTGTATGTATGGACCTATGTATGTATATGCACATGTACATGTATATATGTATATATCCATCTCCAGTATAAATATATCACATGTGAGAGTTGTAAATACTCCTTGGTCATATGTCTGTCTTCCTCATGGTATCATATCGTTAATGTTATGTTAACAACTCCATTTATTGATTGATGGAATCGTGTGTAGACCTGTATCCTCCTGACATAGTTTATGTAGGGTCTCTTCTCAAATAAAGTGTGAAACAACAATGCCCTGGTTTTATTTGAATTCATTCACTTAGTAGGAAAGTGTGTTAAACATAAGGATAGTCTAAATTTTGGGAAAATCCAAGTGTGGGCAATGACTGTGAGATCCAATGTCATGCTGAGAGCTGCAACAATAGTTTTTTCAAGGTAAAAGTGGTTTGCACAAGTTTTGAGATAGCCCAGAAGCTTAACTGGATAGAGAAAAGTGTTCCAAGAAGAACATACATGCATTTATGACTCCAGGCAGGGGATTAAGGAAAGGTTGAGTATTTCTGACTCTGTGTCATGGTGATATTCTATCATTCCGTGTATGTTGTTCTTCAACTTCCCAGTGAACTCAAAAATGAGGAGTAAACTATGTTCACTTGAGAATTCTTTTAGCTCAAAGATTGTATGTATCTTTGTCATAATCTCCTTAAAATCTCTTCTTTCTCTTTCTCGTGTATTTTTGCCATCCTAATTTCTCTTTCTTTCTTATTTATATAATGTTTACTGAGATTCCAAGATGTATTTTAATTAATTTTTTTCAAAAATATTGTGGATTCTGGGTGAAAGGTATTGAGGGAGACAGAGAGACACAGGTTATACTTTCACTCATAAGCATTCAATAGAGCCATAGGAAGGTGTAAGGTAGGATTTCTCAGACTTGGCCCTACTGACATTTTTGACCTGATGATCCTGTGTCTGAGGTGGTCTTGTGCACTGTAGGTCCTATGAGATGCAAGTGGCGCTCCTCTGCTCCTCTCAGTTGTGACAACCAACAATGTTTCCAAACCTTATCAAATATTCCCTGGCCGGCAATATTGGACAGCCTGAGAACCACTGGTTAAAGGTTTTATATCTTACCCTACAGTATCACATGGTGTTAAAAGAGGAATCAAATTCAAGAGATGAAGAGCGTCAGGTCATGTGCAAACTCTTTCTAGACCAACTGTCTGTTCCACGTGGTAGACTGGCCCTTTGCTCTAAGCTCATCTCCTTCTAAGCCAACTGAGTGTCAAGTCACAATACTGCACTTGGGTTTTTTACAGCAATAGAAAGAACTCTTTCGTGCCCATATATCAAAAATGTCTTCATCCTGAGACTATCTCTTCGTTACTTCTTTTTAAAAAATGTAAAATCAGTACATGGTTAAATCCTTTGGCTCTGAGTGGGAAGAAACTTATATGACCCTCACAAAGGTTGTGTCCACATGAAAGAGGTTGGCATGCTCAAGGGATGGAGGCATTTGTCCTTTACTTGCCCCCTGTAATAAATCATATTTTTCACTTGGCTGTTATACATGGATACATAAATTACAAAATCTGAAATCAGCCGATTTGTAGGCCTGAGACCAAGTTCCCCAGTGTATAAACTCCTTTTCAGGAGTAAGTGGTGCTTTCATTAAACCTTTCCAGCCAAAGGCCAATGTTTTCCTATAGCGATATGCACATAGCACACATTCAGTGGAAAATTGATGAATTGAATCTCTCATTTTAGAAGGCCTGGGATCATTCACACGGCATGCAACCATGCTGCCATCATGCCTTATGAAACTCACTCATCAAAATATCTGAGTCATTCAGAATTCTGGACCTGACATGATGAAAATTATGAATGAATTATCTCTTCTTTCCAGCACATAGCTGACTTTGCATCAGAAGATTCTTATAATAGTGTCAATAGTAGAATTGGGGTTGCCTGAAGGCAAAAGCAGATATCTCATAAGGTAGCATTTTGAATGACCCCTGAATTCTGGGCCTAGTGACGACCTTTTCACAATTTAGTCAGGAAAATGATGACTAAAGTGTATTAGAGAATGCAGATCTTGACTCACCCGGCTACCTGAAGCCCTCAATCTCTTCCTTCTTCACGGAATGCTTCTTATTCCACACAGAAGCCAAAGAAGCTCTGGAAACTCATCCCTGCACTTTAGAATGTCCTTACTTCCCAAAGACTAATTTTTGGGTTTCTTCTGGAAATTTATTTTGGAACAATGATTCAAAAGCTAGATAAGACCATAGATGTCTGAGTCTGAAAGATCCTTGATTGATAATTTCATTTAACTGCTAGTCTACAGCTAGAATTACTGGGTAAACAAAAATAGAGACAACTTTCCAAATGAAAATATCTTCCTTTGCTGGAGGGCAAGGCTAACACAACTGCCTCATGGAGACCTCACAATCCTAAAAAAATCACGACTCAGAAAAGCAGTGGTCTAACAGAGACACATTAGAAAGAGCAACTGGTCATGAGACTGAACTTGGAACTGCCTATAATAGCACTGATAGCAGAGGTGTCAGGAATGAACTCATTATACACAGGGATGTTGTTCTTGTTAGGTGCTGTTAAGTTAGTTCCAACTTATGGCAACCTGATTTATGACAGAATGAAACCCTGCCTACCATGTGCCGTTCTCACAGTCATTGCTGTTTGAGCCCGTGGCTGCAGCCACTGTGGCAGTCTGTCTCATGGAGGATCTTTCTTTTTTTTGCCTCTGACCCACTACTTTATGCAAGATGATAATGTTGGGTAATGGTCCCTCCTGATGGTATGTCCTGAGTGCATGAGATCAAGTCTCGTCACCCCTGCTTCTAAGGAGCATTCTGGTTGTATTTCTTTCAAGACAGAATTGTTTGTTCTTCTGGAAATCCACAATATATTCAATATTATTCACCAATATCATGACTAGAAGACATCAATATTTCTTCAGTCTTCCTTGTTTATTGTCTAGCTTTTGCACATATATGAACTCTATGGCACAGTTCTACTCTAATCTCTACGGTGGCTATGAGTCAGGACCTGACTCTACGGCAGTGGGTTTTGGGGGTTTTTCGCATGCATATGAAGTGGTTGAAAATACAATAGCTTGAGTGAGTGCAGTTATACAAATTAACCCAAAAGATGATGTTTAAGGTTGGAGCTACTATTGAGTGAATCGTAAACACATACAGGTCTGAACTCCCAGGAATGTCACTGAAGCCTCTTAGAACACATTCCTCTATTTCAGTGTAGGGTGAGCCCTGTGCCCTGCGCTGTTCTCTATTCCTTACTTCCACTGGATTGCTCAAGTTTACTTAGCTATTAACCCGGGAAATGTTCTATTTTAACTACTTTTCCCTCATTGCTAAGGTTTGCAATGTTCTCACTTATTCAAATAACCAGTGCAAAGCTCCATGCCAGGCACCAGCTCCATAGAGGGTCTAACTACTGCTTGATGGTCCTTGCTGAGGAGCTGCAAGGGCCAGGGAATTGCCTTAAAGCAGTAGAGTGGGGAGGGGTAGCTTCTTTGACATGCTGTCTGGGAGTCTCAGTATTACTAGGGAAAGCTAGTTTGTATAGCCTGGGAGAGTTTGTTGGATAAGGCCATCATCTGACTGTGGATCATTGCCAGATACCTATGATCAAGAGAAAGCATAGTCCTTGGATTAAATCAATGAGTCACCATGCGTGTCACAGTGTATTCTCAGAATTTGGAGATCAGCCACACTCCCCTTTTGCCACTCAATCTCAAGTAACCCTAGCTGACAAATGGTAAGATATAATAGAAAGAGGTCACAGAAGGGGAAGATGCCAATAAGCATCCACTTTTAAGTCAAACATCTCTATCTGCCAAGCTCTGGAAGTGCTGAGTGCTCTACATGAGTTATTTACTTTAATGGGGTAAGCACTAATAACATTCTCATTTTGTAGATGTGCTAATCAAGGATGAGAGATTAGACAACTTGTCCAAGGCTGCTTGGTCTACCTAGGCAGAGCCAGGATATTTAACCCAAGAAGTTGAGTTAACACATGGTCTCAATCACCACTTCATACTGCAAATGACAGGTGAGAAGCCTTACCCAAAACAAAGGCAGAAAATTCTAAGTGTAGGAAAATAGAGGGAAAATGCAAATTGGAAGATATACCCTTTAACATATTCATTCATTCATTCATAAACTTAGGAGCACTCTTAAGTTAGATGTACTGCATGGTGCTAAACCCTGGATATTTAAAAAGAGGATTAGGGTTCTTCCACATATCACATTCCTCTTTGTTCCGTACCCTGGAGCCTACAGTGAATACAAGACTGTCCAGGTTGCTAGGTGTATAAGATACAGAGGGAGAGCAGAGAAAGGCAAGATTTCAGTCCATGCCCTAGGTAATGTCTTAGAGAAGTGTGATAACAAAATTCCTTTGGAATTTTTCCATATCAGAGCCAAGTTCTTACTCCCTGCACCCTGACAAACTGAAACTCATTGCTATTGAGTTGATTCTGACTCATAGCAACCCTATAGGATAAAGTAGAACTGCCCCATAAGGTTTCCAAGAGGCAGCTGGTGGATTCAAACCGCTGGCCTTTAGGTTAGCAGCTAAGCTCTTAACTACTGTGTCACCAGGCTTCCACTGTGCATCAGTCCTATGTAAAGTAAATACTTAGGCTTTGAGATAAACCCAGCCCAGAACTCAGTGGAAAACTTGATCCAGTGGCATCATGACAGAGGTACAAAGGGTTTGGACCACACTGTCAGACGGGGTGACACCAAAATAACTGTCTATAAAATTTTTGTGCTGAAATGTCTTAGCAGAAATTTACCATTTTTTAGTTAGGTATAAGAAAAATTTTTTTTTCATAAACTCAGCTTACATGCACCAATACACCTACAAGGCTAGAACTCTATGCGGATTTGCTTTTTGAAACCCCGGTGGCGTAGTAAGTAAGCACTCTGTCTGCTGTCCAAATGGCCATCAGTTCACATCCATCAGGCTCTCCTTGGAACCTCTGTGGGGCAGTTCTATTCTGACCTATATATGGTCACTATGAGCTGAAATCAACTTGACAGCCGTTTCTAATGTGCTCCAGCCAGAGCGGTTGTCATTACCCAACTACAGTGACGCTTCAAGTCACATGGTTTTCTCTGCGTGCGCTGCAAGTAAACGCTGTGGTTTTCTTTGCTGCTGTCACCAGTTTTATCACATTTTCTGGAAATCTAGCTACAATATTACGGTAATCAGCATGGAGGGGTGACATTATTAGGTACCACAGTGGATGACACCAACTCTAATGATTCTGCTGCCTTGAACTTCTTCAGGACTTAACTCAAGTAGTAAAGCCAGAACCCTTCTCCCAAGTGCTTGTTCCCACACTGACCTAGAGAACAAGGCAATGTCTCAATCATGGTCTGACACCCTTAAGTCACCACTCCAGGGACGCACTGGCTCTGCTCATTTCCAATCTCTGTGAGATGCAACAAGCCACTGTCTCCAGCTACATAATGGAAAGCCCTGCTGGCAGAGTTATGCGCAATGGAGCTGATCATAAATATGATTTATAGAGTTAGTTCATTTACTACCTCTGATGCTGGCCCCAGCTACCAGGAGTTTGAGTGACAATTTCTGTTTATTTATTTCTCACTATATAATATCTGACTTCACATTATAAATTCTTCTGATTGGAATTTCATGGCGTCTGCTCAGGGATTTATTGATGGCGTGCTCACCAGGGGCTCTGTCCTCCTCCGTTCTCTGAGCCCCTGCCGGTGTGTGAGAGTGAAGTGAGCACTCTGATGCCTCCATACTGGGAGGGTTGCTTTGTTACCTCTTATGCCTTGTGACTGACACTTGTCTGTATATTGTAGATGTGGTCACTTATGGTGGATACCTTTGTGATTCAGAACCAGTGAAAATAAATCATAAATAAACTCAGCATCAAAGTGGCACTTGAGCATTTGAAAGAGGTCTGGTGGGGACACGGTAGGACACTCAAATTCTTGCTTAGGTGATGGTTGCTGTATCTTTCTCCTCCTTCCTCCCTTTCTAGTCCACAGGTAGAGCCAAAATACCCACTGCCATCGAGTCAATCTGACTCATAGTGACCCTATGGACAGAGTAGAACTGCCCCATAGAGTTTCCAAGAACCATCTGGAGGATTTGAACTGCCAACCTTCTGGTTAGCAGCTATATCACTTAACCATTGTGGTTTCCTAACATTAGTCTACAACTGTTAAATGGGCTTAAGGAAAACATAAAGTTTATGCAGACAGAAGGCAGTTGGACTCTGATCTTCAGCTGATGATGTCACCACCATTAAGTTTCACCATTCAAGCAACTAAAGGAGTAGCCATGAGAAAGCCATCTGAAATGTTCGAGAGCTTTCTCATAGTTAATCAGGAGAAACCAAGGGTTGGTGAAAACAATCAGGGAGAGCTGTGCTGGTGTTTTCCTCTCACTCTGTAAATGTAGAGTGTTCCTTCTGGAAGTAAGAGATCAGCAAATCTCCCTGAGGCAAAATGGCAATGTGTTTTTCCATGGCTGCATGTATCTCTGTAGAAACTTCCTATCTTTTCCAGGGAAAGGTGACTTCTTTTCATCATGTTTTGTATTTTTTCCAGGGTCACCCCACAGTGAGGACTCTCGTCACTTTCACTCTCAACTCTCCCCATCATCTCAGCTTCTGACATCCAACTGTAGCAGAGCCCCTAACCATTCTGTGCTCTGACCCTTCAGCTGGGTCCCTGAGAAGGAAGGTAACTTTCATTAAGCACCTACTATGGAAACTCTGGTGGGTTAAGTGCTATATCTGCTGAGAGGTTGGCAGTTCAAATCACCCAGGTGCTCCTTGGAAGCTCTATGGGGCAGTTCTACTCTGACCTCTAGAGTCTCTCTATGTGTTGGACCTGACTCAATGGCAGTGGGTTTTTTTATGTACCAAATGAAGTTCCTGGGTGGTGCAAATCACACACTTAGCACTAACCCAGTTCAAGGTTCAAGTCCACCCCGGAATGTCTCAGAAGAAAGACCTGGTGGTCTCTTCTGAAAAACCAGGCACTAAAGCCTTATGGGGCACAATTCTACTCTGACACACAGGGGATTGCCAGGAATCAGAATCTACTCAAGGGAAACTGGTAAGTAAGTAGTAAGTATACCAAACTGGCACCTTGAGAAGCCCTCACTGAGTCATCACAGCCACTTTCTGGGAATTTTGCATTTTTATCTTCACTTTTATGGGTGAGAAAACTAACAACCAAAGAGGCTGAGTGTCAGAAATACTGATTTTCTTGTACAAAGACACACAGCAAGCCTGAGGCAGGGGACAAATTCAAATCTTCGTCTATCTGACTGCGAAGCACATTTTCTTTCTACTAGATACTACCTGTGAGGATTTTTGAAGGCAAAGTTCTGATCCTTTCATCATTGCTTTATCCTCCATCCAACTAGAAAGAAAAAAAATATTTCTCTCTCATCATCTTCCTCATCCTTTAACCAGCTGTGGAAACTTGGGCAAGTCATTTAACTTCTCTGGGCCTCATCTGGAAACCCTGGTGGCATAGCAGGCTGAGTACTCTGTCTGCTATCAAACAGTTTGGCAGTTCAAATCCTCTAGGTGCTCCGTGGAAACTCTATGGGACAGTTCTCCTCTTCCCTATAGGGTGGCTGTAAGTTGGAATGGACTCGACGGCACTGGGTTTGGTTTGATGTTTTCAGGGGTCTCGTTTTATCACATGTAAAAGACCTGTTGAGGGAAGTGGTTGTGTCACGACATGCACGGTTTAGTATGTGGTCTTGCACTAAAAACAAACAAACAAAAAGCAAAACAAAAAACCCAAGAAAGCAACAGCTGCTGTCAAGTCTATTCCAACTCAAGTATGTCAGAGTAGAACTGTACTCAAGATCATTTTTCATGACAGATTTGTCAGGACTACATTGTTATGCCTTTGCTTTGAGACATCTTCCGGTGGATTTGAACAGTCAGTTAGTAGCTAAGCGCTCAACTGTTCATACCATTCCAGAACTCTTATCTGGCACTTAATAGGCCTTAAACAAATGATAGGAATTATCACTACCATCATCATGGTCATCACTATCATTGCCATCAGTGTCATTTTCCTCCTCTGCTTTCAAAGAGTGGTCTCCATCATGCACCCCTATTACCAAGAATGAAATACCTCTGTAACTGGACATGACTGTTCTCCGGGAGACTTGCCTCATATGGAGACAGAAAGGCAGCCTCCGATGGCCCTGCCATTGCGTTATTGATTTGTGCCTCCCAAGGCCAAGCCCTTTTATATTCATTTAATCAAACAATAAAAGAAAACCCCAGCTTCCACGCTTTTCCAAGCATTGCTCAGATTCAATCCATCTCTCCCCAGCTTGGTAATGGCTATTTGTCACTAGCAACCACTAATGGATTCAAGAATCATAACAGCTCTCAGAGTTTCAAAACTCAAATATATTTTCCAAAAATAAAAATTTGTCCTGCTGTCAAAATCTGAGGAACTGAAAAGGGTAGGAAAAGGAGGAAGCTACCATTTTAGGTTCAACTATTGGTCGCTTAGGTGGACCTCATTACTCTCATTTCCAAATGAGAAAACTGGATCTCAGAGTTAATTAACTTGCCTAAGGTCACCCAGCTGGCAAATGTCAGAGACAGGATTTGAACCTACGTCCATCTGATTCTCAAATCCATGCTATTTCTACAATGTGCTGCTGCTTTTTATAAATTCACAAGGAACACACTTGTGTACACACTGCAGGGTTCTTCAAAGGCTGCAATAGGCAGATCTGGGGCTGGTAAGATGAGTTTTCAAGGCAAAGAATTTCAAGACCAGGGCCCCATTCCTGTTCTATGCAGTAATTTTACCTTAACACAGGAGCCAGAGACAGAAACTCTTTCCCAAGCCCTGAGCAGTGGTCATATTGCCTGGAGACTTTGAGACCAAAAACAAAGAATTTAGAAAATGTGGTTGTCTCAGTGCAAGGCCACCCCATTCCTGGAAAGGCACCTTAAACTGTCTACTTAATTGGCTTTAAGAGGATAGACAGATGGTATTCTATACTGTTAGACAGAGTGAATAGCAGACATGTATTGGGCATTTTGAACTGCAACCATTCTCTCCCTTTGCTATCCAGTTAATTTCCATTCATAGGTCAAAGTAGAAATATCCCATAGAGTTTCCCCTTAAGGAGCAGCTAGTGGAATTGAACTGCTGACCTTCTGGTTAGCAGTCGAGCTCTTAACCACTATGCCCATTCTCCCCTAATGAGGCAAACCAAGCATTTGAACATTTTGCCCCAGGGCGTGCAAGTCAGAATCATTATCAGGACTTCTGTGATCCAGTGACCAGGTCAAATTCTCTGCTCATGGTTCATTCTTGAGCTATAGCCTCCACAATTTGAGATTCAGTTTTCTTATCCATGTAAGGCAAGAGTGGGGTGATCTCTAAAAATAAACCTCACTCTTAACCTTCAGGATTGTTGTTCTATAGGCATGGCTGTTTGAGCTGGAAAAGCATGTGAAATGCAAAAAAAGTACTTAAAGGAAGGCAAGCAGAATATATAAGTGCAATTGAAAATAAAAAGAAGATGAAGTCTTTTACACGAAGGGCCAAGGATTTTAAAATAAAGAAATGAAAGATGATGATATGAGTTAAAACAATTAAAAAAGAGGCAAACAACAAGGAAAAACAGTAGGAGTCAGCAAAAGGCAATACTGACCCCAAAGTGAATCTAACTTTGTCACAGTAATTACAGTTCAGAATAAGTGAGGTATATAGGTATATAGAGTTACTCAACAAATGATGATTTCAGTACTACTAATAATTCTGTTGATAATGACAAGTATTATCATTATAGTTTTACTGACTACTATTAAAAACCCACTGCTGTTGAGTCGGTTTCGACTCATAGTGACCCTAGGTCAAATTAAAATTGCCCCACAGAGTTTCCAAGGAGTGGATTTGAACTGCTGACCTTTTGGTTAGCAGGCATAGCACTTATAGCTACAACGTTCATTAGGGTTTCCTTGAATTCTGTTAGCACTGAAAAATCTGCTCTATGACAACTCTCTTGGACAAGCGTTATTATGTCCATTTCAAAGACAAAGTTGCTAAAACTCAAGAAGCTTGAAATTTTAGCTAAATCACCCTCAGCATTATTGACTTTTGGGGCCAGACAATTTTTTGTTGCAGGAACCTGTCTTGTGCTTAATATGACATTTAGCAGCATCTCTGGTCTCTACCCAGCAGCAGCATCGTCAAAAGTAATTGTCAAAAGTGTCTCTAAATATTGTCAAATATACTCTTGGAAGCAAAAATGACCCTAATTGAGAACCACTTTTTAAGAGACAAGGCTGAGTGTCACAGTGAGGGCCCACCAAATTCAAATTCACTGCCATCAGTAGATTCTGACTCACGATGACCCTGTAGGTCAGTGTGTTTCTGCCCCATTAGCATTTCCAAGGAGCCCCTGGTGGCTTTGAACTACTGGCTTTTTGGTTAGCAGACGTAGTGCTTAACCATTATGCCACCAGGATTTACACAGCAAGGCCTAGGGATCTTCTAAACCCAGACCCACTACCTGTTTCAAGGAATCAGAAACTAAGAGAGGACTTCTGCCTAAAGATGGTGGTGGTAAGCCCAGACACAGAAACTTCCTCTCTCAATATAATTAAAAAGAGAAAGAACCAGAAAACAATTTACTAGTAGTAAATTAGTAGGGATATGGATATAGCCTCATGATATAAACTTCAAAAAGTGGTAGCCATAACAATAAACTGAAAATTTTGGTAGACTTGGTATGTTTTCTATTCTTACTGCAGCCTGTAAAAGTAATGTGAGGCAAACATACTGAGATTTGCAGAGAAATGGCTCAAAAGAGCACAGGAAAGCCAAGGGAATGCCCGTGAGTGTAGAAGCACCTGCCAACTACATAAGAGCCCTGTTAGAGTCAAGAAAGCCATTAGAGTACCCTAGGTCCCAAAGTCCCACCTTGTCTAGGTAGAAACCAACCATATCCTGAGGGTATCTGGCTATGGCTGGGATATTAGCCAAATATTCTGTCAAAGGACATTTGCAGTCAGTGAAGGCTTGGAAACACTCAGTACCCACTGGAAAACCCCTTTTTCTTTCCCTGATTTTCTTAGGCTGCAAGAAAAATTGATGGTACATAACACTCAATCCTCAAGCTGTTGCTTGGAGAGAAGGGTTTCAGAAAAAGTCTGAAGAGTGTGAAAGAGAACCAGTCTAGATCAGAATAAATAGAAGGTTTGCCTGTGAGTTGTTTATGTTAAAGAGCTAGTGAAACTACGTAAAGATTTATATATATTGTTATATGAATATATGGTGTGTGTAAAAAAATAGAGAAATGGATGAATATGATGATAGATACATAAAAGGAAGGAATACCACATTAAAAAGATATTCACATAACAAAGTCTGGAGGAGGAAAGGAAAGAGAAGAAAATTTCCCAAGAGATCTTAGAATTACAGAACAAAATAATGATTGATTTTAATATAATGGACTTTATAATCAGATGATAAACAGTAGACTAAAAAAAAGAATAAGACCTCACAGAATTAAGGAAGCAAATCAAAGACCAAAAACAATATCCTTTCAGGATTAATAAATAGACCAAATTAACAAGTAACATAAGAAGAAAATTGAAAATGATGCAAAGAAAGAGCTCAAAAAAAAAAAAATTCCAATGTAAAGAGAAGGAACTTACAGAAATTGGCTAGAAGTGATTTGATATGGGCATAAAAGGTAATTCAACTAGGGTTAATTGATGTCTCTGAAGAACAGAATCTAACAAATTAAATAGACAAAGTATTTGAAGATATAATAAAAGAAAAGTACCCACAAGTTCAGAATGCAATGTATTTGTACACTGAGGTCAAACTCTGTTCCAAGAAAACACAAAACATTCAAGAGAACACACAGACATTTCTGCCTCATGACAGAATTTCACTGCAAAGAAAGAACTTCGAGGTAGCCAGAAATAAGAAAGTGAACCTCCTACAGGAGGTCACATATTATTTTCACAGAAAAATCAATGCATAGACGACTGTCTACAAAGTTCAGTGGGAAAATATAACACAGTAACTGTGTTGCTGTTCAAATTACTGACACCATCAAACCAAACCAAAGCCACTGCTGTCGAGTCAATTCCAACTCGCAGCGACCCTAAAGGACAGGGAACGCTTCTTCTCATGGTTGCTGTGAGTTTGTAACGGTGGTCCCAGGATTGTGTCTAGCTTTGGAGAGCCCCTTAGCAAATGCCAGTTTCTATTGACATTGCCTTCTGGTAAACCTTTTCCTCTACCTGGATCCATGCCTCTGTATGTTTGCCCACCCGCCCGTCTGTCCTTCCTTCTGTCTGTCCACACGTCCCTGCATTCCTGCATCCAAGAAGCTTTTATCGAGTAGATGTTCACTAACTGCTAGGAAACCCTCCTCATCAAAAGATACTGTCCTCGACTGTCCTAGGAAGAGACAGCAGCCTGGCAAGATGAGGAAATGTAAGCAGTGGAGTAGTGGGGTCAAAAGGTAGGGGAATGTCTGCAAAGAAGTCCTGGCAAGCATTTCGGAGAAAATCTTCCAGCCGTGTGGCCAGTTCCTGTGCCCGCTCTTGGCTTGTGCAAGAGGCATTGCTCAGGGATTTCAGGAGTCTGTTGGCAAATGTGTCATTTTAATTTTGCTTCCCCACCTTCTCTGCCTCTGTTTGACTCCCACTGTTAAGTGCCGGAGCTCTTTATTATGACTTTGAAATCACATCAAGAAAGACACTTTGGAATTCAATTAGCCACACAGTTGCCACAGCAACAAAAACATAAACTTAAAAGATTTATACACAGAGACAACACTTCAGAAAGGAATAAATTTAATCCCATAGCTTGGAATGAACCGGATTGTTCAATAAGAAAATAGTACTCTTCTCTCCCTACTGAGAAACCTCCAGGTCTGGATACTGATATTGGGGATGCTGAGGTAGAGGGAGGAAGATTCTTATAAGCTGCTCACGCTCATGCCAGATGGGTTCACTTACAGTACTCTGCCTCTCTGCAACTGCCAGAACATTCAGAAAAGCCAGGAATAATCAGTGAATATTATTCCATGGACCATAAGTATGTTTTTCATAAGTGCCTTTTCCTCTCTTTCCAGGGCTGTGCATGGGTTATACACATCTATACACTCATATCCTGAGATGAACTTCATATTAAAGTGAGATCATTTACAGAAACACACAGTTATGAGTAATGGTGTGGGGAATAGGAGGCTCTGTGCTAGAAAAATGTCTCTGAATAAGGAGTATTTTGCAACAATTTTTGTCTTATTCATGCATCATTATAGAGTGTAAGATAGATGCAGCTCATTGTTGCCGTTGGGCTAAGGTACTTTGTAAGTGGGGTAATATTTCCCTAGAGAAATATTAATATTTCAGAAGTTATAGTATTTCATTTCTGCTATAATAGAACAGTTAGTCTTCATAGGCAATATATGAAAATATAAATGAAAGCAGATAATATCTTGAAATACTTACCTTTTATTTTTCATTTCTTTTTCATATTTCATACACATTGACCCTCTTAATCATCTATAACAGTTTATTAATCTAATTTTATTGTAAATTCTTATTTGAACATATATATGGTCATTTATTTAAAAAGTATACATACGTACTACTATTAATCTGTATATATTCAAAGCTAATAAAGCGTGATTGTTAGAAAAAAAATTTTTGAAGTTTTAATATTTCCTCATGTACAAATGCGTCAGCTTGCACCCCACTTTGGTAGCCACTGAGTTGAAAGCATCCACATTGCTTCAAGAATAATTAAAGTGCTTAAAAGAGAAGCCACAGAGGAAAGTACATTTATTTAAATTTCCAATACAAGGTCTTCTGGATCAAAATAGATCACTCGGGAACTGGATCCAAAGAGTTCCATAATGACAAAATAGAAGGGCAGACACACTAGCCGTGATGTCTCTGGCTTTCCCTCAGGGAACTCTTGTGGGAGAGGAGAGCATGTGGAAAGAGCGCTACGGATGCTTGGCCCGAAGGCCAGATGGGCAGCAAGCCAATCTCCTCCACTCTCCACTAGTGGAATGGACAGTGTGTGTCTGAAGAGCTGCCCATCAAGGAGGTCACTGTATTATTTTCCTAAGGTTGTTACAATGCAACACAGTGAAACCTGTGAGTGTCGGAACCCAACTGGACTGCCTTGTTTATCTGGATCTTGTAGATTTCTGCCTTTGACAGGGTGTAGTTTTGCTGCTTTTCTGGCCTATCAATGGAAAATATTTTGAGTTTCCCTTCTTTGATGCATTTCTGCTTTACACAGATTTTAGGAGGTTTACTGTACCCCAAAGTGAGTAGATTTAAACAGTAGAAATTCATTCTTTCACTGTTCTGAAAACTGGTAGTCTGAAATCAGGGTGTCAGTCGTGTTGATTTCTTCTGAGGCTTTGAGGAAGAATCTGTTCCATGCCTCTCTCTGCAGCTTCTGATGGCTCCAGGGGGACCTAGGCTTACTGCTACGGCATTGCATGG
Source organism: Heterohyrax brucei (assembly GCA_028571685.1). NCBI lineage: Eukaryota > Metazoa > Chordata > Mammalia > Hyracoidea > Procaviidae > Heterohyrax > Heterohyrax brucei. Next base: position 41,481,829 of record CM053148.1, on the reverse strand, counting down.
TCTCCTTTGTCTGTCTCTTTCTCTCTGTGTGTGTTTTCTCCTCTTCTATAAGGACACCAGTCATATTGAATCAGTATGACCACATGTTAATTTAACTGGTGTCATTTTTACAGAACCTATTTACAAACAAGTTTATGTTCACTGGTACTGAGAGTTAGGACATCAGCATTTTTTTTTTTGGAAGGGAGAGGGGGACAGTTCAATCCCTAACTGTCATTAGACCCTGAGAGCATTCCACCGACAGCAATCATAGGTGACCAATAGCAGAAGGAGACTCCACCCCTGAGACTTTATTGTGTTCATGTGTGATAAAATGAGTTTATGTATGTATGTAGCTTTTTGTCTTGGTGCTTTGAAAAAACAGCTCCGGAGACTTTTTTCCCCCTAGAGCTATAACGAGTTTTATCTTTGCCTTAGTTCTCTGAAGAAGTAACAAGGGAGGGGAATGGGGCTCCTGGTTTGTTTTCTACCCCAGAGGGCTTTACACAGGGCATTTTTCCAGTTGATTGACATTTTCTGGGTAAGCTGTAAAAAAGTCAATGATTTGATCATTTTGTTTGGCCCTCAGTTTCAGTTTGCCCTGTAATTGGCCTATTTTACTCACTTTAACGAGGCTGGTCAGTTTACTATTTGAATAGTGGCTTGAAAATCTACCCAACAGGACCGAGTGACTTGTTGGCCACAAAGGGGAGTGGTAGTTCCTGGTCTTGCTAAGGAAACCCAGGTGGTGCAGTGGTTAAGTGCTATAGCTGCTAACTGGAAGGTCAGCAGTTCAAATCCACCAGGTGCTCCCTGGAAACTCGATGGGGCAGTTCTACCTTGTCTATAGGGTCACGATGAGTCAGAATAAACTTGGAAACAGTGGGTTTGTTTTTTTGTTGGTGTTGTTTGGTTATGCTAAGCGGGCCATGTCTGGAAATTGACAAGGAATTTGCTTATATAGCAGCCACAGAGGACTTTAGAGACACAGAGACAGAGATAGAGACAGAGACAGAGAAACAGAAAGAAAGGCAGGGAGAGAACCTAAGGACCAAGCAGCTCCTGGAGCAGAGTGGGGTCTGGGCCTGGGGTTCCCGTGAGGGAAACCCCCTAAAAGAGCAATAATATAGGACAAGGGCTGTAATGCTGAAGAAGGCAAGGAGCCCAGAAGGGGCCTGGTGGCAAGGCCTGTAACGGGCCCTACTACAGGGTAGGTGGTAATGGCAGAAAGCTGCTGCTAGGAGAGCAGCTAGGAATGCTGAGCAGCTGCTGCACTGCCTGCGAGCTGGACCAGTTAGCAGCAGAAAGTCTGCTGGCAAGGAAGCTGAAGACAGAGGGTCTGCTTGCATGCGTGGCCAAGAGACACCCAAAAGTAAGTAAACTCAAGTCAATTCTGACTTACAGCAGCTCTGTAGGACAGAGTAGAACTGCCCCATGGGGTTTTCAGGGAGTGCCTGGTGAATTCAATCTGTTTACCTTTTGGTTTGCAGCTGTAGCTCTTAACTACAAGGCTACCAGTTGCATAACTGAGAGGAGCTGAGAGAGCTGCCCTGCAGTGAAGAAGGGAGGGATGTGTTCTTCTCTTTACAGGAGTCTTCCAGACACAGCCTATGTGCTTCCTGATGGTGATCCTGAGTTTCAGTTGTCACTCCCAAGCTGACCCTGATCCTGAGCTGTAGCCTGTTACTTCCATAATAAAGCACTTAACTGGAAGTGCTGGTCCTGAGTTCTGGGAGATGTTGTAATGAATTGGGGAACAAATAAGGGAGGAAAGGGTACTGCAACAGTAATGGCTGGTATCAGAAATGGACCGGCACAGCAGACTGTAGAAGTTCGAAATCTGAGATATATTTGATCTTTGCTTTTTGGAACTGGCTTCATGCTAGTTCTCATTATGAAACTATTATCATCTATATTGGCACATGAGGTTACTCCATTCTCAAGGGCTCAGGACACTTGTGATTAGTGTCCTCTTCTTCTGCTCCTTGGATCAAGGGGATTCCTGACACAGAAGTTGGTGGTGGTTATGTGGAAGGGTGAGTCCCAGCACTCTGCCAGGAGTGGGACTGCACTGATGAACCTTCAGCTTTGTGCATATCCTTGACACTACGCTAATTTAATACCATTGACTTTTCACACTGGCCTAAATGCTGAAGGTATTTTTTCTTTGAGAATACTTCCCTCTCTGGCAGTGAACTTTCATACCACAAATCAGCACTTATCTCAGATTCCTAACAAAATCTTAGCTTGAAAATTGTGCAGACTTCCTATTAGCGGTAGAAATTCACAAACTCTAATAAATGTACTTAGAAGACAAAAATGAGGCTGAAGTTGTTTAGCTAAAGTTATTCTATAATCCATGATTTTTCACTACTTCAGTTGATTCTTCCCCCAGGTATGTATGGGCTTTGAAAATACTTGGATCTCTCATACATGTCAACTTGGTAGTCTCAGCCAAGCCACTTAACCTCTGATAACCTCCGTTTTCCTACCAGTAAAATGAGGGTAACACTGATCTTGCTGAGATGTAACATACACGTGGTCCAGAGCACCTTGAGCCATGCTCAGCATACACTGACCGTTCAAATTGCAGCTGCTCTTCTCATGGTAACTGTGTGACTGAATGCAAGTTTCTTCTATGTGCTCCTAGGCCTCTATATGTATATGTATGCTTTTATGTTGCATACAATCAATGCACATGCAAACTACATATAAGTGCGCATGTGCTCATAGGTGTTTGGGTGTGTGAAGAGTGTTGAGATTTCAAGGGACAGACTCCTTTCACCACTGCCCATTCATTGGCATTAGATTACTCTAGGCTTCTACAAGAATTTGAACAGGATGGGGAGAGAGGTCATTTGTGTTCAGTGTGTCAAATCTATTTTTGAGATGGTCTGTGAATTCAGGTGGGATATACTCAAGGCTGTACTTTGGTTCTTCTGAATTTGTCCTAATTTTCTTCAGCTTCAACTTGAACTTGCATATGAGCAATAGATGGTCTGTTTTGCAGTCGGCCCTTGGTCTTGTTCTGACTGATGATTCTGAGCTTTTCCATCATCTCTTTGATTTGATTCCTGCATATTCCATCTAGGGAGATCTATCATAAATTATAGATAACATTGTAAAGAATGGGCATTTCAGAGCAACTAACTGTGCTCATGAGGAACCTGTGCATAGATCGAGAGGTAGCTACTTGAGCAGAATAAGGGGATACTGGGTGCTTTAAAGTCAGAAAAGTTATGCATCAGGGTTGTATCCTTCCCCTCTACTTACTTAGTCTGTATGCTAAGCAAGTAATCCAAGAAGCTCGATTTCATGAAGAAGAATGTGGCATCAGGATTGGAGGAAGACTCATTAACAATGTAACACAGTCTTCTGTGCTGAAAGGAAGGAGGACTGGAAGTACTTACTATGAAGTTCAAACACCACAACCTTCAGCATGGATTATACTTCAACATAAAGAGAAAAAAAAACCCAAATCCTCACATCTAGACTAATAAGCAATATCATGATGAATGGAAAAAAATATTGAAGTTGTCAAGGGTTTCATTTTACTTGGAGTCACAATCAACATCTATGGAAATAGCATTAAAAAAAAATGATACATTTTGCTGAGCAAATCTGCTGCAAAAGACCTCAGCAAAGTGTTAAACAGCAAGGATGTCATCTTGAAGACTGAAGTGACCTGAGCCATGTGTGCCAAGCCATGGTGTTTTCAATCACCTCATATGCCATGCAAAAGCTGGACAATGAATAAGGAAGACTGAAGAGGAATTTATGCCTTTGAGTTACAGCATTGATGAATATACAGTGTTGATGATTACTGAATATGCCACAGAGTGCCGAAAGAATGAACAAAGCCATCCTAGAAGAAGTACCACCAGAATTCTCCTTAGAAGCAAAGATGGCAAGACTACCATCTCATGTACGTCAGACTCGTGCAACAGAGGAATCAGACCCTGGAGAAGGGCGTCATGCTTGGGAAAGCAGAGGGGCAGAAAAAATAAGAAGAAGACCTTCAACTAGATGGACAGCAGAGTGGCTGCCGCAACGGGCTCAAGCATGACAATGATGACGAGGCTGGTGCAGGACTGGACAGCGTTTCGCTCTGTTGTACACAGGGTTACTGTGACTTGGAGCCAACTCAGTAACAGCCAAAGGCAATAACAGACAGGAGAGCCAGCAGAACACTTAGAACTGCTGTACTCCCCTGCAAGTGGGGGTAAGACTCGCTGTCGGCTGGAGAAACAAGAGTGGAATGCATTCAATTTTTTATTGTTTTAAAGATAAGTATAACTCAAAAACCCATTGCTGTCAAGTTGATTCCAACTCGCAACCATCCCATGTGACCGAGTGGAACTGCTCCCTTCATAGGGGTTTTTGGTTGTGATCTTAACGGAAGCAGATTGCCAGGTCTTTCCTCTGAGGTGCCACTGGGTGGGTCCGAGTCACCAATCTTCAGGTTGACAGCTAAGAGCACATTTACCAATTTAATGTTTTCTTTCATACAGTTTAGTGACAGCAGTCACATTAATCACGTTGTGCAGCTATCATCAACAATCACTGTCCAAACTACAGCACCATAAACAGAAACTCAATGCTGCCTAAACAGTGAGTCCCCCCCATCCCTCTTACTCCCTGGTAACCGCTAACAAGCTTTGGCCCCACCCACCTTTTTTTTCAATCTTTTAAGTATATGTAAGAGTCACTACTCGGCTGGAAAGGTCTTAGCGAAGCCTAAGTTCGGGGACACTGTCTTGGTCACTCACCCATCCTGAGACTTTGGATAAGTGTCTTAGCCTCTCTGGACTATGTTGCCTTACTTGTGACATGAAAATAATAACTACTGTCAGGGTTATTGGGGAAATTAAATGAGAGTCAGGGAATATGAAGGTGCCTGGCACATCGAGGTGTCTTAGCCAACTATTGTCCTCTAATTTCTTTCCCTTCAGAATCTTTCTTGACAAAATGACCATCAGGGAAATTAAAGGCTCCCTGGGGGTACCCCCTCAGCCTTAGCTCTGCTCCTCCTTCTGGTCCTTGGGAAAGTGTTGAGCATGGAACACCTGGAGAAGAGCCACTTCTCCATTCGGCAGTGAGCCTCACTTTTTCTGCCTCTCTGTCCCACTTCTCCAAACTCTCATCTAGCGGCAGTGCCCAGGAGGCAGATGAGAGGCTAGGAAGCAGCCTCGGCTCTGGCTGCAGGTAGCATGGGCAGCAGCACTGTCAGGGACAGAGGCCAACCTGATGCTGCCCACTCATCTGTATCACTGATCAGGCCCTGGTGGCCGGCGGAGAGCGGCCACCCTTGCCTCGGGGCTGGTGGAGGCATTGTTGGCCTTCAGCGCTTCCCTCCCCAAAGCCATCACAAATGCTCTCTGCTGGGGCCACTGCAAAGAACTGCTTTGAGCTTAGCCCAGCTTTGCCCAACTCTGGCTGAAGAACGGATGAGCCCTGCTGCTCGGTTCTGATTTTCTTTTCTTCTACCTGCTTCTAGACTTCTCTTGTCTGGCCTATTGAACTAGTTTTGGCCAACTGGCCCCTCAGCCTCATTCCCTTCCTTAAAGGGCAATGCGGATTGTCCTTTATCAGTGAGGCTAGGCATGCCCCAGCTTCCTGGGACGGGGTGAACTCTGGAACTAGTCCTAGCCACCTAGTAGGACAGGCACAGCAGCAGGTGGTCAGAGGAAGACCAGCCTTCCAGGGAGAGGGCAGTGTCGAAAGGGCAGGGCAATGAGAGGCAGGTAGGGCAGGCAAATGGTCAGCCAGAGTGAGAGGGTCTAGCAGGACACTGCAGCAGAAGGGGGGAGAGTGGTATTAGGAAGCCCCAGAGATCAGCCGGTGCTATCAAGGAAGCTGGTACCTGGGATACTCCACAGTCTAGCAACCTGACTCCAGCTCCTAGACTGAGGTTAAGGATAAAAGCCTAGTACCAGTGGCCAGTTGGTAAGGACAAGCTAAGTGTGAACCTACAGGGTTTGACCACTAGGCAGAAATGAATTCTCCATACCTGAGCTACACCAGATAGGGTAGGAACTTGGTGTCTCAGGAAAGGGAGATTGGGTCATTAGAATGGGCTGACTTGGAGCTTTTTAAACTCCTCTTCTTTGTGGTTAATATAGTACTAAGGCCCACAGCAGCACTGAGCATCCAGAAAGCAAACAAGTGTCACTGCCTGGGAGAGAATGAACTTAGAAGTTGGTCAGGGTGAGACCTGACCGTGAACTCAGAGGATTTAGCCACTTGCTCATTCATTTATTCATCTATTCATTCCACAAAGCCTTACTGAGTACTGAGTACTCTGTCTGGGTCTGTGCTAAGCATCAGGCATCAATGTGGTCACAGAATCAGCTTGCTGTGTAAGGTCTCCCAGACAGCACAGTCAAACTCTTAATAATCATGGTATTTCTGACATTTAGGCACACAGAAAGGGAGCCCTGTTAGAAAAACAGGTTAGCACTCAGCTACTGACCCAAAGGTTGGCAGTTCGAACCCACCCAGCACCTCTGGTAAAGAACACAGCCTAGAAAACTCTATGAAGCAGTTCTACTCTGTCACACACATTTTATGTGAGTCAGAATTGACTTGATGCCACCAAGCTACAAGAGCAACAACAGCAGGTACACAGGAAATTCAGTGAATGTTGACTGAAATTAAAACAGCTTATTTAATGTAAACCATTTATTTCAGAGTCACACCTTGGACAATCTCACTCCAAACTGGAAACCATAACCCAATTTCCATTTAGAATTAATGCTTCCTCTGCATCCTGTGCATGTGCACACACACACACACTCAAATCTGTGTCACTTGAATAACTTTGTTTCTGGGGCATACTCACCCAGAGTGTTGAGCATAGAGATGCTGGTGTGACATTGGATAGTTTCTTATCTATGGGTGCTTCAGTTTTCCCCATATAAAAGGGAATCATCATTCTTGTACTAACTACCTCATGGAAACCCTGGTGACCTAGTGATTAAATGCTGTGGCTGCTAACCAGAGGTTGCTAGTTCGAATCCACCAGGAGTTCTTTGGAAACTCTATGGGGTTGTTCTACTCTGTCCTGCAGGGTTGCTATGAGTTGGAGTTGACTCAGCAACAATGTTTGTTTTTTTCTTTTTGAGTTTTAACTACCTCATAAGCATGAGAAGACAAAATGAAATATAGGTGTGAAGACATTTTAATTGGGGGAAAATACTAAGAAAATTCTATCTGATCCTAGTTGGACTTTTGGTTCTGATGTTGCTCTTTCAGCTTGATAGGCCAGATCACCAGGAGACCTTCTTCCATGGCTCAGATTCCCGTCTCTAATGGGAGATGAGTCTGCTCATCTCTCAGAGGTATCGGGGTTGCATACGTTAATGTGTGTACAGCATCTTGCATTTAGCAGTGGTCAAGAAATATGATTATATCCCTTCCCTATGCTTGAGAACAGTGACCATACCTTATTCATCTCTGGGTTCCCTGGAGGGTCTAGACTAGGGCCTCACAGAGTCTTGTGGTTGTTGGCTGCCATTGAGTTGTCTCTGGCTTGAGTGACACCACTACAACCTAACAGAACATCGCCCAAGATTGCACAGTCTTCACGGTGACTGGCATGTCAGAGACCACCCTGCTGCCCTTGTGTGGTGCCTTCTTTCCTGGAGGGCTCATCTTCTAATACTGTATTAGGCAATATTCTGGTCTATCACAAGATTGTCATTAGGTGATTTTCAGAAGCAGATTACCAGGCATTCTTCCAAGTCTATGTTGGTATGAAACCTCTGTTGAAACCTGCCCACCACTTGTGACCTGCTGGGACCTGAAATGCTAGTGGCCTAGCTTCTGGCATCATAGCTTCTGCGTTATGTCAGCCACTACAGTAGGACACACTGACAGGTAATGGTCACATATAACGTTGTTCACTAAGATTTTGATGAATCGAGATGACCCTGTGGGCCCTGTTTGGCCAAGCACCACCCTCTGCCTCTTCATCAGAACAAATAATATAGGTCTCAGTCTGTTCCTGTGAGATTTAGGACCACAGGGCCAGCTGAAGAAGGGGTGACAAGCCCTTCTCTCTGCCCCTTCCCCCTTATGAAATGCGTGCAGGTTAGCAATCCTAACAAAACAATCGCCAGAGAAGCCAGGGAGGTTAGGCAGCTCCTGGAGGGCCTGAGTTCTCACTGGAGACAGGAACTAATGAAATTCCTTTGGCAAAATGCTATGGACTCTGGGCCAGAGCTGCCTTGGGGCAGGATTTGCTGGACTCTTGTGAAAGGAGGCCCTACTCTGCAGGAAGGTCAAGGGGCTAAGTGCATATGGCTAGGGCAAGTCCTTAGCATCCAAGCACTGTGGGCCAGCGCTAGGCTGCCAACAGGGGTACTGGCTGCACACCAGGACCTCCTGGCTGGTGCCTGGGTGGCATCACCTTGATGGCTCCAGCAGGCACCAACACAGGGCAGTTTAGTTTTTGTTTTCTTAAAGAAGGTCATAGACAGTGCATTTGGCACTGCCCTGGCAAATACAAAATGGCTCAGAAAATGGAAACTTTTTTTCACAACCTAATTGGCAGTGACACCCGACCTGACTTGAACCCACTTGACTGCAAACCCTGACCTGATCGAACGTGAGGTCATCTGATTAGTGTGACTATTCATCCATTTCGCTACAGGAATATTTGTGCATTTGATGATGAATGTCGTGCAGACGCTCTCAAGCATGTTGCGAGGTGCACAGTGTATGCGTGTTTCTACAAGCTGATGCGTGTCTCCCTAACTTGAAGTCTAAGAAGTCTGTATGCTGAAGTGTGGCTGGCCCAACAGTTTCAGGTTAGAGGCTGGGAAACAGGACTTTTTCTTTTTTGTAATTTTCCAGTTACACATCAGCGTTGACTAGTAGAATGTTGATCTTCCAGTGGCCTGGTTTAATTGGAGTCTTCTGGCCGTAAGGATTAGAGCATGCTCAAGTTATCTCAGACAGGGGGAACTGTTGTAAAAAATACATGCAAGGGGACACTGGGTGAAGACCTGGGGAGTCATCACAGATGAGGGCAGCTTTGGGACCTCTGTCTCTATCTCTCCCCCTCTCCTTTTCTTCTACTCCATCTCCTGCGGGGATGCTGCGTGATGCTTTATGTCACATTGCTTCCTTTCTTTTCCTCTTTCCTCCCCTTTGCTCATCTCCTTTGTCTTCCCGTTTCCTTTTCTCTTCTTTATGCACTCTGCTTCTCTTAGGGTGTGTGCCCCTGGCTTCGTAATCATTCCTGGTCCTTTGTGATTCTGGCTTTCACTCAGCTCTTCTATACCCAGGTGTATTTCCATGCTGCATTTCATATGCTTTCTTATTGCCATATGCCTTCATCTTTCCTTGTGTTCCATTTAGACAAAGCACGTTCTGATCATCTCAGTTTATTGTTTCATGTCCAGCCACTGGCCACTGAACAGTCTATGAAAGGGTCATCCTTAAGTGCCCACTCTGGTGCAATAGCAATGTTAGGAGAAAGTATTGTGTGATACAAAAAGGAGACGACTTTCACCTGGCCCGTGAGCAAGTGGTGGCATCGCATAGTGTCACTTGCAAGGAGCTATGGCTGGGCAGGCTCCAAAAAAGTCTACCACACGTCTAAAGTCCGACACTGGTGAGTGATGCTATATAGACCAGAGACTGGAAATGTTTTAGTGATCCTTAGTACCTTTCATGGAAAGCCTGGTGGTGTAGTGGTTAAGTGCTACATCTGCTAACTGAAGGGTCAGCAGTTTGAGGTCACAGGCACTCCTTGGCAACTCTATGGAGCAGTTCTACTCTGTCTTATATGGTTGTTGTGAGTTGGAATTGACTCAATGGCAGTGGATTTGGTTTGGGTTTTTGAGTATCTGTCATTGCATCTTTCCATGTTCTGCTGTCCCCCAGTAAGTATAACGATACTCCAATCCTTCAAGCTGGGCAGAGATGACAGGACTCCTCTCTTTAGCTGACCAGAGCCACATGACTCTAAGACTCCTCATTGCAAATATTCTTTGTATGGATCCATCCTTGTCAACTCCCCTCCAACCTACTACCCTGGGACCTCCCATGACAAAAGAAACTGAGAACATAACAAGCCCAACCCACGGCCTTCCATCTGGTGGTGATGTTGAGTGCTGTCTAGTTGATTGCAATTTATAGTGACCCCAGGTGCCAGAGTAGAATTTCCCCATAGAGTTTTCTTGGCTGTAATCTTTATGGAAGTAGATTGTCAGGTCTTTCCCCCACAGAACCTCTGGATGATTTTGAACTGCCAACCTTTCAGTTAGCAGCTGTTTTAGTTATCTAAGGCTGCTCTAACAGAAATATCACAAAGGGGATGCTTTAGCAAAGAAAAATTTATTCTCATACAGTCTGGTAGGCTACAAGTCCAAATTCAGGATGTCTACTACAGGGGAAGTTTCCCCCTTGTTGGATCTGGAGGAAAGTCTTTGTGTTGCATCAGTCTTTATCCAGGGAGCATCTTGGAGTGGAAACCTTGGGTCTGAAGGACAAGCTCTCCTATCACTCCTGCTTCCTAAATGGTGTGAGGCTCCTAATTCTCTGCTTGCTTCTCTCTCTTTTACCTCTCATAGGATGAAAGGATAAAGAGTGATACAAGCCATCCTCCAGGGAAACTTCCTTTACAGTGCAACAGGGAGGTGATTTTATGAAGGGATTTATAGTCTCACCCGAACCCTCGAACGTACAGTACAGCAAAATTAAGAAATGGAGGACAATCATAAAATACTGGGAATTGTGGCCCAGCCACATGGCTACACACATTTCTGGGGGGACACACTTCAATCCATGACAGCAGCCAGGTGTTTAATAAACATCTATTGAACTTATCTTGAAGAATACGAAAAACAAGCCAGAGAATCAATGATTAATAACATCTCTCTGCCCATATTTAGAGTAGTTTAGCAGCTCCTGAAAATAACTCATTGTGGAGTGAATGGTTTTTGCTGATGGAGTAGCCATTGCTGACAGAAGTCTTTTTCTGGAGTTCTTTAGCAGCATATCATGGTGAGGATTCCTTTTACATCTTTGTGCAAAGCCAAAGCCAGGAAAGAGACTGGGAGACTTGGGACCATATGTAGCCTACTCCTGGGACAGCTTCCCGTCTCCTGTTCCATGGCAGAAGTGGGAGACAGGGCAGAGCTGAGTCAGAGCTCAGGTTGGTATGGGTGAGCTGAATTGGGCAGGACGCATGCCCCGCTGTGTAGTCGGAAGAGGACTGAAGGAGTCTCTCAGTGGAAGGAAGACGGCTTGCTGTGTCAGTAAGAGCTGTTTAAATAGATTTTCGTGCTGGCAGGGTGCTAATGAGGTGCTAACACCCAAGAGGGAGGCAGGCAGGGCTTTCTGGAAGAAAGAGTAGTTCTTAGCAGGGCTTCAAAGGCGCTGAGTTAGGAGCCAGAGAAAGCGGCTCTGCCCACCTGCTCTAAGTCAGCCCAAAGGCCCCTCTTAGAGAGCTTAAGTGAAGGACAATGAGAATGTTCTGGAACGTCCTTGTGTTCTGTCTCATGATTTTTATATTACCCTCCTCTTCATTATGTAGAAGTTGAAGTGCTAAGTACTATGATCTGGAAGAAATCCCATCTCAGATTCTGTCTGTATAGAGGAAGAGGGAGACCTCTCCCTCCTTCTTGGTCTTGTGTGGTGTCATGAATGTAGGCCCGGGGACCCTTTTCTCCAGAGGGACTTCAATTTCTAGGCTCCCACTTCTGTTTCTTCCTTGTCAGGCATGGCTGAAAAAGGCGTACACTTCTATACTTCCTTCCGGGTGGATTTCATATTTTTTCTTGTCATTAAAAAAATTATCTCTGCAAGTCTTAGCAGGATACCTTTGTTTATTTCCCTCCATTGTAAGAACAAAAATAGTTGGCGTCTCTTAGATAAAACTATATAAAAGTTCCAAGTTTGTACATCAGCATTGGTTTTATGTGGGCAATGTCATGTGATTCAACCTAATAAATTTGTCTGCAGTGGGGTATTTAATAGAATGCCGCTCCCAACCTGTTCTGTGATGGTATTTATCACGCATTGACTAGAAGAATCATGGAAGCCCTGGTGGTGTAGTGGTTAAGAACTATGACTACAAACCAGAAAGTTGGCAGTTCAGATCTGCCAAGTGCTCCTTGGAAAATCTATGGGGGCAGTTCTACTCTGCCTATAGGGTCACTATGAGTCAGTTTAGTTTGGGTAGAGGAATGATAGCAGTCAAAGGCGAAATACAATAGAAAGCTAAGAATATTACTACTGCTATTACTATCAATAATAATGATATAGAACAAGAGCTCACAGTTGTAGTAAGAGATAACACCTACTGAACTCCTGTCAGTATTGTCACTTGCCATTGAGTTGGCTATAGCTCATGACAACCCATGTACAATAGAATGAAGTGTTGCTCATTCCTGTGTCGCCTTCATGTTCTTTAAAAATACTTATGAAAAAACTGTTAGTGTGAATGCCACTTCACCACAGCTGCCACCATCTCTGGTGAAATCTTGATCCACAAATGCTGTGGGTCTGATTATCCAAGGATTTGTGAATCAAGATTTCACCAGATACACAGTTTTTCAGAGATGCAGCTTTCATGTCAAGTGAAATGGAATATCCTCATGGTTAGCAAACAGTAACTACTACTGATAAGGTTCTGGCATCTTTAGGAAGTTGCTTGATTTGAATCACAAACTTCTTGGGTCAATCCTGAGCATGGTCAGAACTCCAAAGACAGTGAACATTCTTTAGGTCCTTTGATTTACTCAACCAAATGTTTCTTTCAGAAGGCTGTGTATACCTTGGCACCCTCAAATAGGATTATTCCAGAGTTAAGATTAATCCTTGTTTGTAAGGTGGAGAAAAGAGTGGAGGAAACTGTCCTAAGTCCTGAGTTGAAATCCTAGTTCTCTCTGAACTGTCTTGGTGACATTTGTCAGGTCCTTCCATCTCTTTTGACTTTGATTTCCTCACTTGTAAAATGAGCAGATGGAACTGGCCTCTCCCAGTTCTGGTATTCCACGATGTATGACTCGACAGGACATGGTATCAAAGGCCTTCCCCTGGTCTTTGGTTTGGGGCTGAAACCTGCTTCATCTGTGCCGTAGTTAGATACGACAGGTAGCGAGGCTGCTGGGGAGCCTGAGAATACAAGTTACCGCAGTCTTTTCAACTTAAGGGCTTGGAGGAAGCAATCGATAGAAGTCAGATGGAAGAGGACATAAGAGTCAGGGGAAATGTTATTGGCAAAGGGAGACACTTAAACCTGTGAAACTGGAAACTGTAAGGCAAGGACAGCAAGCCCTTAAAATGCAGCAACAGCATCAGCAGCCTGCATCTGGCTGGTTTGCTGTGCTTCTGCAAAAGAGGGAAAGAGATATTTGGAGGTGCAGTGGGTGTTAAACTTCTGCTTTGTTCAAAAGCCAGTATGTGCTCCTCTGACCAAACCTCTGTACCCTCAAAACCATGGTTCTCTGGGCCAAGCTTCCCTTAAACACACGACACACCTAGCCTAGATCCTCAACAGAAATTACTGAGTATGTGACTTTCTGTCTTAAGCAAAAGTTACTTTCATTATTGCGAACAGTGCCTCCCTGTGATTCTCAGTGATACAGGAATGGAAGGAGAAGGCCTGCCTTTAATTAACTGCCGCATTCTAGAGTCAAGAAGAACTGATTAAGTCCCTCTTCCAAAGATACCTACTAGAATAGCCAAGGAAGCTAAGAACATGTATCACTACAGCTAGGGACAGTGACAGCGGTCATGGTGTCATCAGCCATCATCAACCATGTGTCTGCTCTGTGCCAAGCACTGTGCCAGGTGGATTGCATTTATAGCTTGAGGAGTGGTGTGTTTTATTTTAAAACTGGAGACAGCTTGAAGCTCCTGTTGTGATAGTGAAAGAATTCTTTCAGAGAGAAAAGGACTCTTGTTTTTTCCTTTAAGGAGAACACCTTGATGAACTTCAGTGGCCACGAAGTTTAGGCTTGTCTAGGTAGGAGTGGGCTGGGATTCAGAGAGAGTGAAAACACTCTAATGAATAAAACACCAGATCCAAGAGGAAGAAGATAAGGAGGGTGAGGTGTGCAAAACAGGAAAAACGAAGAAGAGCCCAGTGGAATCAATTTTGGGCTCAGGGGAGAGGAGGGCTTACAATGTCTGCTATTGATGCTAACTTGTGTTTTCTTTTACGCCACCATTTAAACCCCTCCACTGGGTTCCTGATGGAGCAGCAGAAAAGTGAGGTCTAGAACTCAAATTCCAGGAAAAATATCAGAATTAATGGTCTGACTGGGACCGGAGGGACCCTGGAAGGCATGTCCCCCCAGACTCTCTGTTAGCTTGAAACTGAAACCATCCCTAAAGCCAACTCTTCAGACAAAGATTAGACTGGACTCTAAGACATAAAAGGTGTGTAAAGGGTGTGCTTCTTGGCATAGGTAGATACAGGGGACTAAACGGGCAGTTCATGTCTGAAGGTGAGATGAGAAGGCAGAAAGGGACAGGAGCTAGTTGACCAGACATGGGAGGTCTGGGTTGGAAAGAAGAGTACGCAACTAGAGGTCTCATAACACTATGCATGTAAATGTTTGTGTGAGAAACTAACGAACTATAAACTTGCACTTAAAGTACAATTTAAAGAAAGAAATAAAACCCATCCTCTGTTACCACTGAAGCAATAGTTCTCAACATGGGAATTTTGTCCCCCATGGGACATATGGTAATGTCTGAAGACATTTTTGATTATCACAACTTGAATGGGTGTGCTACTGGCATCTAGTGAATAAAGGCAGGGATGCTATGAAACATCTTTAAATGTACGGCATCGATCCACAGCAAACAATTATCCAGCCTCAAATGTCAATAGTGTGTAGGTTGAGGAACCCAGATATAAACATTGGCTATAAATCCTGATATAAGGACAGCCTTGGGTTGGCCAAGTTTGAGAATGAAGAAGGGACCATTCCAGGACAGGGTGAGGGCAGTAGCCCTAGGTCTTAGCCAGGATTGACAGACATCACAGCAAATCTAAGATGTAATATGCCGTATCTGCAGTGTACTCACAGGTGGTCCCTCATTTCTAGATAGCCAGAAGGCTATTATAAAAAGCCAAAAAAAGCCAAGTGCCATCGAGTCGGATCTGACTCATGGCGACCCTAGGGAGGGAACTAATTATTAATATGGGTTGCTGCACTTCTGTCATGTCCTTCAGGTCAAAGCCTGAATATGTCACCACATGAAAAGTAGTTTTATGACTTACCAAAGGAAGCAGACAGCACTCAAAATGACAATTTCCATGGCAAGTATTCCTCCTCTCTCAAAAACTGCCCAGGTGGAGATGCCTCTTCTTGCATACGCACTTCACTGTGGGCTGTGGATGAGGGAATTAAATGGGACAGGAAGCTGACCTCCCGCTGGCAAAGCAGGTCCAGTGAGATGGGTTGTAAGCTTACGTTGGACACGCTACCCATAGCTAATGTTATGGATTGTACAGTGTCCCCCAAAACTACTGCATGGCTAGGCCATGGTTCCTAGCATCATGTGATTGTCTACTATTGTGTTGTCTAACGTGGTTTTCCCCATGTGTTGTAAGCTTTACCTCTATGATGTTAATGAGACAGGATTAGACACAGTTATGTCAATGAGGCAGGCAAGAGTCAATCTACAGGAGTGGGATTTATCTTAAATCAATCTCCTTTGAGATACTAAAGAGAGAAGGAGGTGGGAGACGTGGGAACCTACACCACCAAGAAAATAGCACTTGGAGCAAAGTGCTGAGAAACTCCTTGACAGGGAAAGACTGATGACAGGGACCTTCCTCTGGCACTGACGGGAGAGGAAGCCTTAACCTGGAGCTAACGTCCTGAATTCAGACTTCTAGCCTCCTGGCCTGTGAGAGAATAAATTTCTCTTCATTAAAGCCATCCACTTGCAGTATTTCTGTTATAGCAGCACTAGATGACTAAGCCATCTAAGGAGACGGAGAAAGACCCCTCCTCCCGTCATTTCATACTTCTGCCTTAGGAGACCTGTAACGTGGAGATCTTCTTTCCCTGCCTGGCTAGCCTTGGAGGAGGTGATCAGACCTGCCTGCTGACGTTTAGACAAACTCTTAGGCTTTGGAGGGGATGGGCTGCAGTGGTTTGCTCCTGATGCTAGTGGGGATGGGAATGGGGAAAAATGACTACCAGGCCAATATAAAAGTCCATTTCTCAAAAGATGACTGGGAAGTCCTCCAGCAGAAAGACACAGGAAAGGCAGAAACATGAAGGTGGTGTAAGAAAAGACAACAAAATCTATGTGCCCACTTCCTTGGCTCTGAGATGTCTTGGAACCTAGAAGTGGCCATGAGCATCCCCTACTGTGGGTAGGGGTGGTCTAACCATTTTCCCCTACATATTCATAAAAAAGGGAGAATGCTTAAGTACAACAGGACTTGAAGACATTTGGTTTAAACACGCCTGTCTCCTTTTACCTCACAGGAATCTTGTAACTAGACCCATTTTACACAGGAGGAAAGCTTAGGCTGCAAGTAGTTTAAGAGACTTGGCATCACATGCCGAGTCCCAGTCAGAGCTGAGGGCTGGTCCAAGTCTTTCTGAATACAGCATCTGAGCTGCCCACTATCCCACATGGCCCTGAGTCACAGGGCCCAAGCAGACACATCTTTGAGCAGCCTTCCAGCGGGCAGAGTGCATTGAAATGGGGTGAGTTTTCAAACCACTTTCATGTCTGCCAAAGGCTGTCATGATGCTTCAGGAATATTTGCCAGTGGAGTGATTAAGTTTCCAGTGTTTCATGAAATGACTAGATAGGTTTTACTCTGAAGTCTTTGTGAGGGTATGATTTCCAAATCTAGTTCCTTTCTCTCCTTCTATCTCTGAATTACATTCTCACCTTCTCAGACTTATGAGGTGGGGCTGTTTGTTCCCAGGAAATGAAGCTCCTGTCAGGAAGGAGGCGGGATGGCCATTTCTCTGTGGGGAAATGATATCATTACCTGTGCTCCTGGGAGGCTGAGACCACCAGTGAGGACGAGCACAGACCCAGCCTCTACAAACTGGGCCAGGAGTCTTGAGAATCTAGAGGGCCAGCTGTTTAGAACTGAGATAACTGGTTATCATGTCAGTGTATAATTTGATATCAAAATTAATCAGAAAAATTGGTCTGCTGACTAAAATCAACTCTGCCCTTGCTCCCACAGGACGGATACAGCTATCTGTCTATCTAGGACTGGTAACTATTTCCAAATTGCCTCCTATTAAATCTCAGGCCATACTCCTGGTTATGACTTCTATCAAATATCTCAGGTCAGTAGTAGCAGTCACCTCCCCATCTGCCAACGTAGTAATTTTATTTTTTATCCATTGATTACAAAGATGAACAATACCAATGCATCAGTAATTTTAGCAATGACTTTGTGTCGTACTGACCACAGCAACAACTATGAACATTTGGAAAATGATGGCATGTGAGTGTAGGAGACACATTATCTAATAGGCCTGTGGGCAGGGGTTGGCGTACATATGGGTTTGAGAATCTCTGGCAGTAACTCTTGGTTGTGGACTTGCCCCTCATTCTCTGTCTCAGGCCTCCTAGTCTGCCAGTTGAAATTACTATACTAGGTTTTAGCTTTGAAATTCTACATCCCTTTCCTACACTGGTCCAAACTTGGCTTGTGGGACCTAGTGAGCCAAATGACTGGTTTGTGCAACTTATGCTTAGTTAATATCAATAGCATACGATGGACTTCAAATTTTGACTCTTCTTATTTTGCCTGGATAAGAAGCAACATAAAAAGGAAAGAAAACATCTACAACATTTGCAACAGTGGGTTGTATCAGAGATGGTGCAGGACCAGGCACTGTTTTGTTTCTTTATGTACAAAGTTGGAGCTGACTCAATAGCTCAATGGCAACTAGCAAAAACAACACAGCAAAAACTTGTGTTCATTGAGTAAGATGCTTTTCTCCCCAAATTTTCCCTCCTTCTTCTCCTACCTTTCTATACTGTAATTAAATGTTTAGTATCCTTGGCATTTTGTTGTCACAGGTTTAATACTTCTTTATTGTGTGGGGCTTCCCTGTGAGTTGTGGGATGTTTATCAGCATCCATGTCCTCCCTACAAGATACCAACACTGCCTCTAAATAGTGAAAATTAAAAATGTCTCCAGACATTATTAAATATCTTACAAACAAACAAAAACAAAAAAACACCATTCCAATTGACAATGACCTTATAGGGCAGAGTAGAACTCTTCATAGAGTTTTTAAGGAGGGTTTGGTGGGTTTGAACCGTTAACCTTTTGGTTAACAGCTGGAGCACTATGCACCATTTTGCAGGGTTTCCAAATATCTCCTAAGGGACAAAAAAAATCACTCCAGTTAGAAACAAGTGTCATAGCAGATTGGTCTTTTGTAATCACTTGCACTGTCTTGGTTATAACAATTAAATTCCAAATCTTTGGTAACTATATGTCAGACTGATGCCTGATCTCCATAAGCTACAAGGTACTACAAAATATCAGTAAGAAAAAGATAAATCATCCAATTAAGCAATGGGCCAAGGAGCTAGACAGACACTTCTCTAAAGAGGAGAACCAGGCAGCCAAAAAACACATGCGGACATGCTCTCAATCATTAGCTATTAAAGAAATGCAAATCAAAACTACAATGAGGTACCATCTCACCCCAACAAGGTTGGCCATAATCCAAAAAACACAAAATAACAAATTCCGGAGAGGCTGTGGAGAAATTGGAACTCTCCTACACCGTTGGTAGGATTGCAGAATGGTGCAACCTCTTTGGAAAGCAATCTGGCACTTCCTTAAAAGGCTGGATCTAGATATATAATTTGACCCAGTAATTCCACTACTTGGAATATATCCTACAGAATTAAGGCCATTCACATCAATGGACACATGCACCAGAATGTTTATCACAGCAGAGTCCACAATAGCAAAAAGATGGAGTCAACCCAGATGCCCAGCAACAGAGGAATGGATAGGTAAACTACGGTATATGTACTCAATAGAACACTATGCAATGACAAAGAAGAAGGATGATTTTAAGAAACATTTCGTAACCTGGTTTCAACTGGAGGACATTATGTTAAGTGAAAGTAGTCAGTAACAAAAGGACAAATACTGTACGAGACCACTGTGACAAGAAGTTAAAATAGACTTATTCATAGAAGAAAAGACTCTTTGACATCTGCAAGAGAGGGGAGGGAGGGAGGGCAAAGGGAGAAGGGTTTAGATTAGATAGTAGATAGAAACTTGTTTGGGTGAAATCTGGGACAGCACACATTAGAAAGAAGGTCAACATTAACTGGAACTGAACATAGCGTGACTACTCCTCCAATCTTAATCCAATATTACAAGGACAGAGTAGCTGGGGAGGGGGGCCGGGGGGCCAGGGGGCCAGAGGCCATGCTCTCAGGGGAAATCAAGGCTAATTGGCACAACTAGCATTTTGCTAAGAGATCTGTCTGCACCCCACATTGGTGAGTGGTGCCTGGGGTTTTAAAAGCTGCCAAGCTGCCGTCTGAGGATACAGCAAATGATCCCAATTTAGCAGGAATGGATGATCACCAAAGACCAAAACGACATGGGGGAAAGAGAACCCAGAAGTCAGAGGGAGCCATGTGAGTGACTGGCTACATTGACTTGTAACCAGAAGAACCGGATGGTGACCGGCCACCACCAGTGATAGCCATGATGGATCTCACAAAGTTGTCTCACTGGCAACACAAGAATAAAAAGGGGTACACCTTGAGATATCCATTAAAAGACCACAGTTGATGGTCCATGGGCCTCAGAGTTCCCCTGGGAGCATGGTTCTAGGTCTTGATGCTGCCCCTGTCCATAAATCATAATGGAGGTCAACTCTTGGACAGGAATGGATTGGACTTGGTGACACAGAGTGACCATATTATATGTGCACCTTATGTTTCTATGCATCTATAGGATGTTGTCCTCTTGACCTCTTACAGGAGGAAGGGGAGTGGGTGGAGAGGAGGGGATAGTAGATTGTTGGGAGGATAAGACATGTATGGAACGGAGAGGAGGAGAGTGCTGTCACTGGGCAGGGAGAGCAGTGCGAGCTGCACATAGGTGGACATGTAAATTTATATGGGAATGTACATTTTCATTCAATCACAATAAAAAAGAAATAAATTCCTTCAAATTTTGAGAGTTAGAGAATCTAAAAACAAAGTTTTGTGTGATGTTGAAAAGAGCATTGGACTTGGTGGAAAATAAGGATTCTTCCACATAGTAGGTTGCTGTTAGGTGCCATTGAACAAGTTCTGACTGTTAGTGACTCTATGAACAGCAGAAGGAAACACTGCCCAATTCTGCCCCGTCCTTATAGTCCTTATAGTCACTGCACAGTCACTGCTGTGTGTCTGTGCCCGTTGTTGCAGCCACTGTGTCAGTCTATCTCATCAAGGCTCTTCCTCTTTTTCGGTCACCTTACCAAGCATGATATCCTTCTCCAGGAACTGGTCTCTTCTGAAAACATGTCCAAAGAATATGAGGTTAAATCTTGTCATCCTCACTTCCTGGAAGCACTCTGGGTCAGGTGCACCTTACTGCTCAAACTGACACTGTTGCTTTTCAACACTTTAAAGAGGTCTTTTGCAGAAGATTTGCTGAGTTTAATACACTGTTTGATTTCTTGACTGATGTTTTCATGGGGTTGATCGTGGATCCAAGCAAAATGCAATCTTTGACAATGTCAATCTTTTCTCCATTTGTCATGATTTTGTTTATTGGTCCAGTTGTGAAGATGCTTGCTTTCTTTATGCTGAGATATAATTCACACTCAAGGCTACATAGTCTTCAATCTTGATCAACAAGGGCTTCAAGTCCTCCTTGGTTTCAGCAAGCAAGATTGTATCTTCTGCATATCAAAGGTTGTTAATAAGTCTTCCTCCAATTCTGATGCTGAATTCTTCACATAGTCCAACCTGTCTATGCAGTAGGTAGTCAAGTTAAATTCTCTGAACTTCAATAACTTTACCATGAATTATGGATAATATTTGCCTGACAAAGATATTATGACAACTAAATGAGAATAGAAGACAATACAAGTAAAGCATCTAACATTGTGCCTGACATAGAGCCTGTGCCTGATGAAAGGTGGATTTTGAACTAAATTCACACTGCCAGACACACTGAATGATACCAGGCTTGTCCCAGATACTGAGCTAGATGAAGCTTGTTTTAAGAGTGCGTCTAAGAATTTACAAAAATAATGGAGAGGAATTGATTTCTAAAGACCATTAATTGCAAGTGAAACTGAAAACTCCTAATCTCAGAGAGATTAATTAATGATGAAAATCTAGAGAAAATTTATTCAGTTAAGTCAGGTTGCCTTAGGTTACATGACTTGGGAAATTCTTTGAGCTAATGATTCAGTGACCTGGCACTGACCTGGGACTATCCAGCACTGGTAGATGACTATGACCTTGACCTGCTTCTCAGCTATGAATCTAAACTGAACTGTGCGGAGTATGAGAGGGAGATGCTTCAGGAAATGATTCATTTTGCTGGTACAAGTTTCCTGGAATAATACCCGTTGTATGCAGGCAGCTTCTGTTCCAGTTCTTACTGCAGGCCTTCTGAATAAGCATCTAGCGTTGTCCAAGAGGAGAGGAGAGCTCAGTCCTGCCCTGCAGCCCACAGAAGCCCTGTCTCTCGGGCTGGCTTCCCTGGCATTACCCTAGCCTATTTTGGTTTTCAGTGCTACAGCCGTGAGCGATTCAGACTGGTGGTGATGCTTTAAATAAACAAGTAGATGTCTGACTATCCAGTTTTCAAATGAGTGAACAGAAAGATACAGTGTGGAAACCAGCTGAGCCAGGATGCACAATAAAGATGAAACAGAAGGAATGTGGATTCTGGAGACAGACATGGTTCAAATATTGAGCCCACCACTTACTAGTTGGGCCACTGGGCACTAATCCATTCTGCATTAGTTCCTTGTTTGTGAAACTGATGTTTATGGTGTGCTTTGAGGATTAGAGGTAGGGTGGGCATAGCATCTGGTACAACATGTTGCACGTAGTAGGGACTTAGTGTTTGCAATATTGTTATTTACCACCTGTCTGCCAGTTGTTTTATTGGGGCAGCTTGCATGCTGCTGTGAGGCCGGAAGCTACGCCACTTATGCTTCAAATATCAGCATGGTCACCTGTGGACAGGTTTCAGCAGAGCTTCCAGACCAAGACAGGCTAGGAAGAAAGGCTTAGTGATCTACTAATGGAAATCAGACAGTGAAAACTCTATGGACCAGAACAGATTGTTAAAACATGACAAGGATTGTGAAGATGAAGTAAGGCCAGGCAATGTCTCATTCCACTGCACATAGGGTCACCACAAACTGGAGCTGACTCAAAGGCAGCTAGTCACTATGCCACCATCATTATGGCTACATCCAGTGATTGTGTTGGAAAGAGACAGCACGGAGACTGCTCATAAACATTTTCTGATTTGTTTGTTTCTTAATATTAAAGACTTTTAACCAAATGCATCTAGAAGGATCCATACTTAGTTGCTCACTTACTGCACTGCCTGTAACCAGATGAGTGAAATGCCAATGCTGAACTGAACTAGAGGATCTGGGATTTATGGGCTCCACAGCAACTCCAACAAAAGGTTGAATTATAGAACTTTTTAAAAATTTTTTATTTATTAATTACAGTAAAAGAATAAAATTTCTAACATTTATCAATTATCTCATCTGTGATAAACCCTCAGTCCCCACTCCCCAACCAGTGTAGCCAACACAGTCATTTTCTTCTGTGGATAATTCTCTTTTAAGTCCTTATAACAGGGGTCTCATACAAAATTTGTCCTTCTGTCACTGACTACTTTGACTCAGCATAATGTCATCCAATTGAAACCAGGTTATAAGATGTTTGCTAAAATCATCGTTGTTCTTTAGCATTGCCTAGTGTTCCATTAAGTATATACACCATAGTTTACCTATCCATTCCTCTGTTGTTGGGCATCTGGGTTGATTCCATCTTTTTGCTATTGTAGACTGTGCTGCAACAAACATTCGTGTACATGTGTCTGCGTAGCAGCCTTTGTTTCTGAAGGATAAATTCCAAGCAGTGAAATTACAGGATCAAATGGTATATCTATTTCCAGCTTTTTAAGGAAGTGCCAGACTGTTTTCTGAAGAGGTTGTACCATTTTGCAATCCCACCAGCAGTGTAGGAGAGTTCCAATTTCTCCATACCCTCTCCAGCATTTGTTGCTTTGTGTTTTTTGGATCATGGCCAACCTTGTTGGGATGAGATGGTATCTCATCATAGTTTTAATTTGAATTTCTTTAATAGTTAATGATTGTGAGCAATTCTGCATGTGTCTTTTGGCTGCCTGCGTATCCTCTTTAGAGAAATGTCTGTCCATCTCCTTCACCAATGGCTTAATTGGATTATTTATCCTTTTCTTGTTGATATTTTGGAATACCTTATAGACTACAGAGATCAGATGTCAGTCTGACATGTAGTTGCCAAATATTTTTTTTCCATTCTGTAGGTGGTCTTTTAATTATTTTGATGAAGTCTTTGGATGAGCAAAAGTGTTTGATTCTTAGTAGTTCCCATTTTTCTGTGGATCTTGCTTTGTGAGATTTTGAAGTCTGTCTATATTGTATATTAAAACTTTCGTTGTTGATCTTATTTTATCTTGGATGAGCTTTATTTTTTAGATGATATTTAGTCTTTTATCCGATTTGAGTTAGTTTTTGTATAAGATGTGAGATATGGATCTTGTTTCAATTTAGTGCAGATGGATATCCAATTTTGCCAACACCATTTGTTAAAGAGACCATTTTTTACCCCAGTTTAAAATTGTAGGGCCGTTGTCAGATATCACCCACTCACAAGAGGACGGTGATGTCTCTGGGGTCTCAACTCTGTTCTATTGGTCTATATGTCTCTTTTTTACTAGTACCAGGCTGTTTTGACAACTGTGGCAGTGTAATAGGTTCTAAAAATTGAGTAGTAAGAGGCCTCCCAGTGTGTTCTTCTACTTCAGTAGTGTTTTACTTAACTGAGGTTTCTTCCCTTTCCAAACAAAGTTGGTGATTTGTTTCTCCATTTCATTAAAAAATGTTGCTGGAATTTGTTTTGGGATTGCATTACATAAATAGATTGCTTTGGGTAAAACAGACATTTTCACAATGTTGAGTTTTCCTATCTATGAGCAGGGTAGATTACTCCATTTGTGTAAGTCTCTCTTATTTTCTTGTAGTAAAGTCTTATAGTTTTCTTTGTAAAGGTTTCTTATTTCTCTAGTTAGATATATTCCTAGGTATTTTATCTTCTTGGTGGCTATAGTAAATAGAATTGATTTAGTGATTTCTTCTTTAATAATCTCATTGTTGATATAAAGGAATCCTACTGACTTACTTATGTTTATCTTGTATCCTGACACTTTCCTAAACTTCGCTATTAGTTCCAATAGTTTACTTATGGATTCCTTTGGATTCTCTGCATGTACTATCATATCGTCTGCAGATAGGGAGATTTTTACTTCTTCATTGCCAATACGGATGCCATTTATTTCTTTGTCTTGTCTAATTTCTTTGTCTTGCTGGAACTTAGAGCACAACGTTGAATAGAAGTGGGGAGAGTGGGCATCCTTGTCTAGTTCCTGTTCTTAAAGGTAATTCTTTCAGTCTTCCACCATTCAGGACAATGAAGGCAACTGGCTTTGTGTAGTTGCTATTGATTGTCTTGAAGAAGTCCCCTCTATTTCTATTTTTCTGAGAGTTTTTAGCATGAATGGTGTCGAACTTTGTTGAATGCCTTTCTCAAATGAATCAGAGAACTTTTGAAGACAACTTTGTGGGTGCCTGCATTGTGTTGGCTGTCACCTCCTCATTCAGTGTGGTGTTTCTCTCTTTCCTGAAATTTCTATCTTTAGCCTCATGTCAGTGTCTCTAGACCACTTTTTGCATGGATCCTATCCCAAATATTTTACCCTTCAGAAGCAGATAGTTCAGTCTGGGAACATTCAAGGGTGGGTTGAAAATAAACTCTGGCTGTCCATGTCCATCTGATTATTTTTTAATGACTACAGGTTATTACTGCTGAAAACTATAATTGACAACCACTGTCAAAACTCACAATCTCTCAGGCTCTAGTTTCTCCTTTATTGTCAACAGAAATGACTTGCACCAAATTACAAACTTGTTTGGTTCTCCAATGTTCTCTACTATCCCTCTTACGAATTTAAAGGAATAAATGAATGTTTAAGCATCAGCGGAAACCACTGTATTCTAAATCATTTTACAAGAGAAAAGGATCACAAAAAGAAGAAACCCTTATGTTCAATTTCTTGTAGCTTGTTGAGTCATGTAAGTTCTGGTCCCTCTTTTGTAGACAGGATGCCAGCTAGGTTATTGTAGTTAGGGTGCCTACAAGATTCAAGCTTAGGAAGTTGAAGGGCTTCAGAACATTTTCTTTTTTTTCCTTATATTTTATTATAAAAGAAATGTCAAACACATAGCAAAATTGAAAGAATTGTACAGCGAACATCCATATACCATCATCCAGTTTCTATTATTTACACTGTTGCCATAGTTTATCAGACATCTGTTTACTGTCTATCCATTAATCCTTTTCATTTTAGTGCATTTTAAGGTAAACTAGAACACCAGCATAATACCCCAAAACCTGTTGCTTTGAAGGCAATTCTGATTCATAGTGACCCAACAGGATAAAGTAGAACTGTATCATGTGGTTTCTAAGTCTGTAGTCTATGGAAGCAGACCTTCACATCTTCCTCCCAGGAGCGGCTGGTGGGTTCAAACCACCAAACTTTTTGGTTAGTAGCTGGACACTTAATTACTGTTCTTTTAACCATCATGCCAACAGGTATACACCCTCCTAAGTACTTGAGCATTTATACTATTATTCAATATTTACTTAGAATATTTTTTCTTTTGAAGACAAATGTATATGTGTTGATATGCATAGATCTTGAGTGCACATTCGCCTGGGTTTGACTAATTGCATACCCCAGTGTAACTCAAACTCTTATACAGATGCAGATCTTAGCCATCACTCCCAAAGAAGTTTCCTTGTAGTTAGTTGTTGCCCTCACCTTCCATAGGCTGTCACTGGGCTGATTATTCTCTACTATGCGTTGATTTTGTCTGTTCTTGGACATCTTAATAAATGGTTCATCTTGTTTGTACTCTTCTGTGTAATAGTTCTGTCAATCAGAATAATGTCTTTGAGATTCATCCGTGATGTTGCGAGTATCAGCAATCTACTCCTTTCAATTGCTAAGAATCATTCCATTGTATGAGTATACCCCTGTGTGTTTATTCATTCTCCTACTGATGGTCACCCAGGCTGCTTCCAGTTTGGGTTATTTTGAATAAAGCTGACAGAAATATTATCGTACAAGCCTTGTTGTGTATAAGTCATATATTTTCATACCTCTTGTGTAAATACCTAGTAGTGGTGCTATCTCATTATGGTTTTAATTTGCATTTCTGTGTGCCTGTAGATAGTAAGCATTTTTTTGTCTGCTTTTTTTTAATGCCATACAACTGTCTTATTTTGAAAAATATCTATTCAAATATTTTGCCTACATTGTAATAGGTTATTTGTCTTTTTATTATTGGCTGTAGATATGCTTTATATTCAGAATACTGTTTCTTTGTCAGATATATGACTCAGAAATATTTTCTGTAAATCTGTAGCTTGCTTAAGCATTGTCTCAGCGGTGTCTTTTGATAAGCAGATGTTTTTAATTTTGTTGAAATTCTATTTATTATTTATTCTCTTATGGTAATTATTTCCCGTGAATAGTCACTGAATTTTCATAAGAAAGCTCCTCAGTCTCTGGTGCTCTTGCTTTTTTCTGGGAACTCCTCCCCCTTTTTTGTGGCCTTATTTTTTATTAAAATAAACTCCTCTGGTTCTATAGGTCAGAGACTGCTGGTTTGCTACCAGAAATTAAGCCATCCCATAAAATGTCAAATTTAGCTGGCCCTCCAGCTAACAGGTCTGAAAACAGAACACTCATTTTGTGTCAGTGACTCTTCTGAAGTTTCTCCTCCTCTCCAGAACTTGGCTCCCTTTTGATAGGACGTTTCTACTCATTGATTTTGCTTTGTTTTTGAATTTCATCTGGAGCTTTTACTCGTGCTTTGTAGTAGGGTCAGGTGTAGGAGCTTATCTAGAAGTAGATATCTGCTCTTTTCATCTTTAACTATTTTGCAGCAAATAAAAGCCCTGGAAGATAATGG
The DNA here is from genome assembly GCA_028571685.1 of Heterohyrax brucei. NCBI lineage: Eukaryota > Metazoa > Chordata > Mammalia > Hyracoidea > Procaviidae > Heterohyrax > Heterohyrax brucei. Next base: position 41,454,580 of record CM053148.1, on the reverse strand, counting down.
AGAAGAATCTTTGTGGCTAAGTTGGAGGGACAGGAGGCCATAGTCTAATATCAACTCTTAAGCTCTGTAGGAAGGCTCTCTTCATATTTCAGGACTTTGGAACCCAATATGTGACCAACCTCACATATTAAATGCTCTCAGACAGGAACACGTTATCATAAAAAGTCAAGCATTAAGAATAAAATTCATGTCTTTTTTGCACTGCTAATTAAATCCTAAAATTCTCCCAGAGGCAGCCATTGTCCTTCTAAACACTTTATTTTCAATATATATTAAAAAAACTCTTTGCTGTGGAGTCAATTCCAACTCACAATAACCTGATATTGCAGAGTAGAACTGCCCCACATGGTTTCCAAGGACCAGCTGGTGGACTCGAACTGCTGACATTTTCGTTGGCAGTCAGAGCTCTTAACCATGTATCATTATGGCCTTTTTGTATACAAGAACTGCCAGTTAAGTTTGTGAATTCATCCTAGAAAAAGGGCTACATACCTCATTGCTGAATATCACTGTGGTCACCTACACACCTTACTGCTGAATATCACTATGGTCATCTTTGAAGCACTCCCTTTGGGACGCTATGCACCGATGCTAGCACCTAGTTCACCCTTCAAAGAAATTTTGGGACTGTTTTTCAGGAATGGCCATCAGAGCTGTCATTATATTATCCCTGATGTCCTGAATGTCATCAAAACATCTTCCTTTATCTTCCCATAAAGAAAAAAGTCATTGGGGGCCAGATCAGGTGAGTAGGTAGGGTGTCCTGATACAGTTATTTGTTTACTGGCTAAAAATTCCCTCACAGACAACTAACTGTACAACGAAGTTTGAGAACTTGCCACCTTGCCATGGTGTGCAATGGCCATTCCAGAAAGAATTTCAAAATTGTTTTGAAGGGTGGACTAAACACTGGAGTCAGTCTGTAGCTCCTCATGGGGAATATTTGGAAGGTGACCATAGTGCCACTCAGCAATGAAGTATGCAGCATGTAGAAAAATTAAGTTCATGGACTTGTCAGATGTCATATACCTATATTTGTTTATCTATTTTAAAGTCTGTGGGTTAAGCAGACATTTTAATTTTGGCTGGTAGCCAAATGGTTGGCAGTTTGAATCCATCCAGAGGCACTTTGGAAGACAGGCTTGGTGATCCGCTTCCAAAAGGTCAGCCTTGGAATTGGTGATCCCAGCCAACGCACTTCATGTGTCAGGCTTTACAGAGCAGTTCCACTGTCTTCACATGGTGTCACCATGAGTCGGAATTGACTCAATGGCAGCTGACAGCAAAAAACACAGAAGGAAGAGTAAAGGCACTCAGAGATTTACCCCTAAATTTGATGCTAGGCATGGACAGTTTTCCAGAAGAGTTCTAGAAAAAAAATGTAAAGAAAAGGCAATTTACATGTCACATAAACTCTATTTTTATAGAATAGAATAATATGGAGAGCCACAAAGCTTACTTAAGAGGCTAGCTTCATTCTAATAAGAACGCTTGTGGTGGAGAGCACCTGGGAAGAAAACAGTTCAGGCTCATTTAAAAAAAAATAGATGCCAACATATTTAATGACAGATTATCAAATTTATTCCAAAAATATATTAGAAGAACAAATCTACCTTTCCTAGGTAAGAAATGCAGTGATAAGGAAACATTAGAAAAACATATTCCTGGAAATCATTACATTAATAGGCAAAGAAAAAAGTACTTGCTTATTCAGTGCATGTAAAACAAAGTGTTTGTTATAATTCAACACTCATGCAAAACTAACAAACAACCTAATATACAATAGAAGCCTCCCAGGAAAATGGGAATAGAGAGCAGCAGCCTTCACAGCAGAAAGGTATCTGTTAGAAACATCAGCAGTCTACTTGAGGCCCTATTTAATGAAGGCAAGAAAAATAAAAAGGATATACAGATCAGGAAAGCAGAGACAAGATACTGTTTTTACTGCAGATAATATCATCTTCTACCCCGGCTATGTAAAATAACATACTGGCAAATATGAGAAGTAATAAATGATTTAGTAACACAACCAGGGACAGTGATGGCTAGAACTCTTGCTTCTCGTGTGGGGGACCCTGGATCAATTTCTGGCTGACGCACTTCATACGTAGCCATCACTTACTTGGCAGCAGTGCGCTGCTGTGAGGCTTAACAGGTTTCAGCGGAGCTTCCAGATTTCGATGGACTAGCAAGAAAGGCCTGGCTATCTACTTCTGAAAGCAGTCTCTGAAAACCCTACGGATAACAATGATCCAATCTGTACCCAATCATGAGGATGGCACAGGAATGGATAGAGATTTATTCCATTGTGTCTGGGGTTGCAGAAGTCAGGGGTTTCGTGAGCCGGAGGTCTACTTGACAGCAGCTAAAAACATTCACAACGGTGATATAATCCAAAATAAACAGGGAAAAGTAGGTAGTTAAGCAAGATTGTGCCAAGCATATGGTGAGAAAAGCAAAGCTTTATTAAAGGACGTAAAAGAGGCCTGAAAGGAAGATGCAGAGACAGAGAGAACTTACTCTTGATGGAGAGATTTAGTACTGAAGGGGTGAGAGCAGTATACAAATTTATCTTTAATTTCACTGCTATTTCAATAGAAACTGACAGGATTTTCATGGAGCTTGACAAGCTAACGTTCAAATTCACAGAACAGAGAAAAGTGTGTACGTAGAGTCAAAGTAACTTTGAAAATGGACAGACAGCGAGGGGACGTATCAGTAGAGGCGGAGGAAGCTAGTGAAGGTTGAACTTGGGAACTCTTTGTTTGCCTGATAGTAGTGGTGTGGAGGATGGCTAGCAGTGTGCTGACAGGGCTGTTTTTTATAGAATTTCTCGAGAAAAGGTTTCATAGCACTCTCTCTTTCTATTCTGCTTTGATCCTGTCTCCAGCGCTGTTGGCGCAGGAACACACAAGTTCATGATCAGGACGCTGAGCATGGTGGTTGTGGCTGGAGCCGTTGCTACACTAGGACAACTGGCTACAACTGAACTTTGCGACATATGCCAGTGACCATGAAGCCCCTATATGTGTCCCAAACTCAACTTCCCCTAGCCCAGAAAGCTAAAACATTAAAGCTTGCAATATGGTTCTAATGATACTTTTAAGATGCTAGAATTCATTTTGAAGGTTCACAGAGAAACCTGAGAGCAAAGGAGATAGAAAAGTTGATTTGTAAAGTGGAAAAAGCTGAAACAGACCTCTCTAACTGTAATTTGGAAAGCGTCTTTGAAATCCTACAACAAAAGAGTTAGAAATTATGAATTCCTGATTTGGAAGGACATAAAAAGTAACTTCTTTTGTCATCTTCAAACTTATTTGTTAAAGATTAAAGAGGAAAGTGAGCGAAGAAAATGAAATATGAAGTGAAAGTGATAAAGATGGGTTATAAAGTCAACAGAAATTATGCAGACACTAAAGAGAATACGGCAACAAAATTTTCCAAAGTACAATGAAAGTCATAACTTGTTAAGAGAGATATATTTTAAACAGAAGTTATGGCTAAACTCATAGATGGTTGACATTCCGTGTAGCAAAGATGAGGAAGCTGTAAACACACATTGGAAAGATATTTACAGTTACTGCTGATTGTACATACTACACTGACGTCAACAAAAATTACTTACACTTGTAATTTGCCACTACAACAAAGAACAAAGCAATTAGGCAGAGTTTTTTTCCCCCCAAATTTGGCCAAAATCTTAAAATGTTTATCTAGCATTGCAAACAACCAGGTGTGATATTGAAAGAAACTGTCTTGTTGACTATCAACAATTTTTTAAAAGTAAATGTTAACTGACTACATTACGAGAAAAAGTTTAAATAAGTTTTTAAATTTTTTCCTATAGAATTCCATCTACCTTTTATCGGTCAGTTTGTTGTATAGTGGAGGCTTGTGGGTTTCTGTTATACTGGGAGACATATCACCTGAATTTCAATGACACCCATGACAGGCAGATTTCAATAGAACTTACAGACTAAGAGAGACTAGGAGAAAGGACCTGGCAATCTGCTTCTCAAATAAATGAATGAACAAATAAACAAACAGACAAATAAATAAATAGATACATAGATAAATAAAAGGCCAGTGTAAATCTTATGAAAGCAGTAGGGGAATATTGTATCTTACAGTGTGGAAGACAAGCCCCAGTGCTTGGAAGACACTCAAAAGACAATTGGAGAAGAGTTGCTAAAAATGCTGAAAACCATCCCTAGTTCACAGGCAGTAGCCAAATTTGACCACTGAGTTATAATTTGCTAACTAGTACAATAAATGAAGAAACCCTGGTGGCATAGTGGTTAAATGCTACTGCTGCTAGCCAAAAGGTCAGCTGTTCAAATTCATCAGGTGCTCCTTGGACACTACCTAGGGCAGTTCTGCTCTGACTTATAGGGTCACTATGAGTTGGCATCAACTTGACAGCAGTGGGTTTACATAGATACAAAGAACCTTGGTAATATAACAGTTAAGTGTGTGGCTGCTAACTGAAAGGTTGACCGTTCAAAACCACCTAGTGGCTCTGTGGGAGAAACAACCTGGTGGCCGGCTCCCGTAAATATTAAATTCTGGAAAACCCTATGGGGCAGTTCTACTCTGTCACAAAGGACGGCAGTGAGTTGGAATCAATCCGATGGCATGTAACAATGCAACAGAATAGATAAATATATCTGCAGAATGAAAGAAGTCAACTAAGAATTTTCCCTGTATTTTTTTTGTGTCATAGATTCAGCATTTCTTAATTGGTAGGAAAAGGATGCACATTCACTCATTAGAGTGGAGACAACAAACTACAGTTTGAAACAAAAATCCTCAATAAGGTAAATTTCAGATTGGTTAAATAGTTAACAACAAAATAATTTAAAAATTATTAGAAAAAAATACCAGTAGACATATTGATCTCCCTGCTGTGCAATTTCCTCTTTCCCTAACCAGTCCTCAACAGACTTAGGCAGACACTTGTTTTGGCAGTGTAAAAAGGGATGCTATAAATGAAGCTAGAAAAACACAAAAACACGGAGTTTGAAGGCCAGATCAAGATTTTCAATATCAGGTAAAGGATTTTAGTATCTGCTGCAGACAACTGATTTTGAACCAGAGAGCAACATGATCAGGTCTTGGCTTTTGAAAGCACCCTTGGCTGGAGACGTAGAGGGGGAAGTAGGGGTAGTGCCTGGGAGCAGGCAGCCCCCAGTGGACTCTGTAGGGTGCAGTGGAAGAGGAGAAGCAGATCTGAGCAGGCTGGGATAGGGCGGTATACAAGGCAACCAAGTCTCCAGGGGTGTATACTTGGTCAGTCAGATTGGCCAAGGAGGCTAAGGTTCCACGCCAGTGCCTATCCCTCTCCAAATCACTGACTTTGGACAATCTGACATCCCCCTAGGCATTTAGAGGCCTAAAGATTCACTGAGACATCACTGACTGAGGAAGAGGCACTGGCCGAAGAAATCCTCTACATACACCTGGATGAATCTAACAGGGAGAGAAAACAAAACCAAACCACAAACAGATGAAGACCCTAACCTTTCCTTTGCTGAAGATGTGAGCCCTCTGGGAATCCATAGCTCTGGGGACAAGGAAATCTATGATCTTTGAGAGAGAGTCTTCTGAAATCTGGGCTAGACAGACTGGGAAGGTTGAAAGCACAAGGGGTCATAGACAAAAATATTTCTGTCATAAAGGTGAGGCCACAGTGTTCCTGTCCTTCACCTCTACATATGCACACACAGAACCACAAGTTCTTCAAGATTCTGTCCAGGAGGACTAGAACTTGAGACAGACCAGTCAGTGACACCCCAAGGGTCCCGATGATCTGATCTGCAACCAATCTGCAAGGATGGTACAGGGCCCAGAGCAGTTTGTTTGGTTGTTTAGGAGCTCATCAGAAGTCAGGTGCCTACTAGACGACAGCTAACAAAAACAGTGCATGAGACCGCCTCATGGCTACATGACCCAGAGGTTGTCAATAAGGGAGCCCCATAATCTTTCAAATGTATATCATCCCCTCATCCCCAGAGAGAGGATAATGGGGACCCCTATGTGTCTTTTCACTCTGGTTGTGGGCTGCTACCCAGAACAAAATTTCTTTCCTTCCTTCACCAATCCCACCTGAGTGCTCTTGTGCACAGGAAGACAACCCAGAAATCTTCCCTTTACAGCTGGGATGGGAAGACATGATCACCACCTCTCCCAGACTCTGTCATACCAGGCTCTTTATTACAGGCCATTTCGTCTCAGGTGAACTTGATTTAATCCTCCGTTTATTTAGAATCTGTGAAATCATAAACTCTGTCTATTGTATTTGCACTCGGCAGATGCCTAGGGGACAGCTTCTCTAGAATATTTATGTCAGGGGACTCCAGGACACTACATCCCTGCCTGCATATCCACACACAAGTATACACGTGCATGCGTATCCCTACCTGCTCACTCACAACCCCACTCAGTTCTCATAACCAACTCACATCTACATGCACATACAAGCATATGCTGCAAGTCACTCCGTGAACACTCCTACCAGCCACTCACATAAACCTGTCTGCTCACTCTCACACACGAGTTCTCACTCCCTTGCACTTCACAACACATAGGCATCCGTCAGTCACACAAACATGTTCCTAGAGTCTCCCCAACCAGCTCGCCTCCGGCTCCATACACCTTCACACACACCCTGAAACACACGCACCGGTGCACCTCTCCCAGCAAGTAAGCAGATTTCAGGAATGCATTACTTCTTCATGCTTTGATTCTAATATCCATAACTCCCTTAGAATTCCTTTGTTGCTGTTACCAGTTGTCACGGATCTTGACTCATGGCAACCCTCTGTGTTACTGAGTAGAATTGTCTAGGGTTTGCTTGGCTGTAATCTTAACAGCAGCAGACCCCCAGACCTCTTTATCTGTGGTACCTTTGGGTGTGTTCAAACCACCAACCTTTAGGTGAATAGTCAGACAAACCATTTGTGCCACCTAGGAACTTTAGACTTCCTTTAAGACTCTTCAGCTTGGAAAATGCTGATCTAGATAGCTGGATCCATGGCTTTCCTCCACAGCAGGTCTGTATATCCCAGTGGGAAGGATCATCTGAGTTGACCATCTCATTCAACTCTGTTAAGCAAGGCTGAAAAGGTAATGAGAATTGTTGTGGATTTAAGACCACGGCCATTTAGGTCTGGGATTGCAACATCTTATTATCAAGAATCCCTTTCATTATTTCCTCCACATGGGCCTCATGACTTAAAATTTTTTTTTTTTTTTTTTTTTAAATCTAATGAGCTACCTATATATTTATAACTAGTAGTGTTTCTCTTTTCGTAATCATCAGAAACTCCACGTCTTCTAATTCCAGTTTCAGATGAATACTCAATAACTCGAACTATGCAAAGAGCTAATAGGGTACAATCCCAAAGCTAAACAACTTGACATTTGAGTTAGCCTGTGCAGCCTTGGGAATCCTGGTGACACAGTAATTAAGTGCTATGGCTGCTAACTAAAAGGTTGGCAGTTAAAACCCACCTTGTGCTCCTTGGAAACTTTATGAAGCAGTTCTACTCTGCCTCATAGGGGCACTATGAGTTGGAGTTTGGGTTTTGGTTTGTGTAGCCTTATTTAGGATGATACACACGTTCTGTCAGGCTTTTGGAAATACTGAAACCAGCTGAAGGATCTCCACTACTACCTTCATGGAGCCTTACAACTCTAGAAACCCAGAGTGTGAATCACCAAACTAAACTTTCCACTGTCTTGCTAGGGTGAGTAACAACATAGGATAGAAAAGCGGGCAGGGGAAGGGATGTGATTAATTTTAGAAACGATGTGCTTTCTCTGGGAAGCTGGTAGGCTGGCTGAAAAATCTGTCCTAGATTTTTCTTACAAAGCCTACTGCTGCCACCTAAAACAAAACAAAAGAACAGTTGCTATTGAGTGTCGGAGTACAACTGTCTTCCACCAGGTTTTATGAAAATAAATCATCAGGTCTTTCTTCCAAGTAGCTTCTGGGTGGACTAGAACCGTAAACCTTTCAGTTAGCAGTTCAGTGTGTTAACTGTGTACACCAATAACCCACACCCCACTGTTTCTATGGACTTGTGAATCTTGCCTCACTCTAATTACATGAGGGGAATAGATCACCTGATTTCATATGAGAAAAGAAAGGTGGTCAGAAGCCTGGCTGTCCCTTAGCTGACAGCAGTTCTACTATGTGATGATAAATAGGTTGGGGCCCTAGCTCAGGATCTAAATCCAGCCTAGGCTTGCGGGGAGAGAGAGTCAGTAGATCCTGCAAGGCTGTGCTGAAATTTAAAGGGTGGCTGAATCTGAACATGGAATCCTAGTATAGGTAGCTGGATATGATAGAGACACCATCTAGCCCTACACATCTGTAATTTTCTTGTACTCCAGTGGCTGTCATGTTGCTCTGATGCTAGAAGCTATGACACAGATATTTTAAATACCAGCAGGGTCACCCACGATGGGCAGCATCCTACACAGCTTTGGAACTAAGACAGACTGTGAAGAAGCACCTGGTGGTCTGAAAAATATTGGCCAGTGAAAACCTTATAAACAGAATATAGTCTGGTGCAGTGTCAGAAAATGAGCCCCTGAGATTGAAAGGCACTCAAAATATAACTGGGAAAGACATACTTCCTCAAAGTAGAGTCAACCTTACTGACCTGGATGGAGTCAAGCTTTTGGGAGGTTCATTTGCCTAGGTGGCAAAACACCCAATGAAAGAGCTGCAGACATCGTTAATAACGAGAACATGGAATGTATGAAGTCTGAATCTAGGAAAAGCAGAAGTCATCAAAAACAAAATGGAATACATAAAGATCAATACGCTAGGCAACAGTAAACTGAAATGAACTGGTATTCGCCATTTGGAATCAGTCATATGGTCTATTACACTAGAAATGACAATTTGAAAAGGAATAGCATCACATTCATCATCAGAAAGAATATTTCACAATCTATTCTGAAGCACAATCTTCTCTTGGTGACAGGATAATGCCAATATACCTACAAGGAAGATAAGTTAATACTATCCTTCAAATTTATACACTGAACAGTGAAGCCAAGATGAGGAAGTTGAAGATGTTTACCAGCTTCTGTAGTCTGAAACTGATCAAACATGCAGTCAGGATGCATTGATAATTACTGGTAATTGGAATGCAAAGTTAGAAACAAAGAAATTGGAAAATATGGCCTTTGTGATAGAAAAAATCACAAGAGACTCACGGTGGAATTTTGCAAGTTCAGTGACATCTTCATTATACATACCTGTTTTCAATGAGATAAACAGCAACTATACAAATGGACCTCACCAGATGGAATACACAGAAATCAAATTGGCTACATTTATTACTGCAAGAGATGATGGAGTATCTTAATATCATTAGTCATAACAAGTCTAGGGGCCAATTCTGGAACAGATCATCAATTGCCCATATACAAGTTCAATTTCAAGTTGATGAAAATCAGAAGAAGTCCAAAACATGAACTTCAGTATATCTTACCTGAATTTAGAGACCCTCTCAAGAACTGATTTGACACAGTGAACACAAATGACTGATGACCAGATGAGTTGTGGAATGACATTAAGGACATCAAATATAAAGAAATCAAAAGGTCATTGAAAAGACAGGAAAGAAAGAAAAGACCAAAATGGATGTCAGAAGAGACTCTGAAACTCACTCTTAAACAAAGAATAGCTAAAGTGAATGGAAGAAATGATGAAGTAAAAGAGCTGGACAGAAGATTTCAAAGTGTAGTCCCAGAAGACAAAGTAAAATATTAAAAGCAAATATACAAAGACCTAGAGTTAGAAAACCAAAATAGAAAAACATGCTCACTATTTCTTAAGCTGAAAGATCTGAAGAAAATTTCAACCCTTGAGTTGTAATATTGAAAAATTCTAGGTGGGAAATATTGCAGAAAGCAATCAAAGAAGATGGAAGAAATACATGGAGCCAATGTCATGGATTGAATTGTGTCCCCCCAGAAATGTATGGGTTGATTTGACTTGGCTATGAATCCCAGTATGGTGTTGTTCCTCCCACGTGTTGTGAATCCTGCCTCTGTGATAGCTGATGATGGAGAATGGGCAACAGTTTTGTTAGTGAGGCAGGTCTCAACCTACAAGCTTGTAGGATATAAGGGAGAGAAGTGAGCAGATGAAGTTGGGAACCTCATACCACCAAGACAGCAACATGACCAAGAGCAGAGCATGTCCTTTGGACCTGAAGTTCCAGTGTTGAGATGTTCTCCTTGAATTTGGACTCAGCTTACAGGACTGTGATGATTTCTCTTTTTGAATGGAATTATATCTCATGACTGGATTCATGGCTTACTGAACTGTGACAATAAAATCTCTTCATGAAGCCTTCCGCTCATGGTATTTTCTATTAGAGCAGTGCCAGGTGACTAAGACAAACACCGTACCTAGAAGGATTGATTGTCATTCAATCATTTTGGGAAGTAGCGTATGATCAAGAGTTGATGGTGCTTAAGGAAGTAGTCCAAGCTGATCTGAATGCAATGATGAAAAACAATCTGGAGGTGCTCACTCATCTACTTCCAGAGATTTGGAAGACAGTTCTTGGTAGACCAACTGGAAGAGGTCCATATTTATGCTCATTCCAAAGAAAGGTGACTCAATAGAATGCAGAAATTATCAAATAATATTATTAATATCACCTGCATGTAAAATTTTGCTGAAGCTCATTCAAAAGAAGTTTAAGAGCATTGCCAGCAGTTTAAGCCAGATTTGGAAGAGGACATGTCATGAAGGATATCATTGCTGATGCCAGGTGATCTTGGTAGAAAGCAGAGAATACCAGAAAGATGTTCACCTGTGTTCTAATGACTGTGCAAAGACGTTTGACTGCATGGGCTATATCAAATTGTGCATAATATTGCCAAGAATTAAAATTCCAGAACACTTAATTGTACTCATGAGGGACTTATAGATAAACCAAGAGGGATGCTGTTGGTTTAGAATCTGTAAGGTTGTGCTTCAGGGTTGGATCTTTTCACCATGCTTATCCAATCTACATGAGGACTGCCAATTAGTGCATAAAGTCATTCTAGAGAAAGTGCTGCATACTTCATTGCTGAATATCACTATAGTCACTTTTGAAGTACTCCCCTCGGGAAGCTATGCACTGATATCAGTGCCTACTCCACCCTTGAAAGCAATTTTGGAACTCTTTCTGGAGTGGGCATCAGAGCTATTGTTGTATTACCTCGATGTCCTGAATGTTATCAAAATGTCTTCTTTTCAATATTTCCTTTCTCTTTGGGTAAAGAAAAAAGTCATTGGGGGCCAGATTAGGTGAATAGGGAGGGTGTCCCAGTACAGGGATAAAAACTCGCTCACAGACAACTCTATAATTAAGTTCATGAACTTGCCACCATGCCACTGTGTACAATGACCATTCCAGAAAGAGTTCCAAAATTTCTTTGAAGGGTGGATTAGGTGTTGGCATCAGTGCATAGCTTCCCAAGGGGAGTACTTACAAGGAGACTGTAGTGATGTTCAGCAATGAGATATGTAGCACTTAGAACAGTTAAGTTTGCAGACTTAGTTGTCAGACCTAGTACCCTGAGGGTGTAATCCAAAAAATCTGGATTATATGAGACGAATAAGGCATCAAGATTGGAGGAAGACTAACAACCTGTGATATGCAGATGATACAACCTTGCTTGCTGAAGGTGAAGGGGTCTGGAAGCAATTACTGATGGGAGTCAAAGGCTACAGCCTTCAGTGTGGATTATACCTCTACATAAAGAAAACAGAAGTCCTCACATCTGGACCAATAAGCAACATCATGATAGATGGAGAAAATATAGAAATTGTCAGAGGTTCCATTTTACTTGGATTCATAATCAATGTCTATAGAAACAGCAGTCAAGAAAACAAACAACATATTTCACTTAGAAAATATGCTGCCAAAGATCTCTTTAAAGTGTTCAAAATAAAAGACATCACTTTGAGGACCAAGTTGCATTCAACTCAGACATGGTATTTTCAATGTACTCATATCCATTCAAAAGCTGGGTAATGAGTAAGAAGACCAAAGAAGAATCAAGGTCTTTGAATTATGGTGTTGGTAAAAGATATTGACTATATCATGAACTGCTAGAAGAATAAATAAATTCATTTTGGAAAAAGTGAAGCCAGAATGTTCCTTAGAAGCAAACATGGCAGGACTCTGTTTCACATACTTGGATCTATTATCAGGGGGAAACAGTCCCTGGAAAAGGACATCATGATTGGTGAAGAATAGAGTCACTGAAAAACAGGAAGACCCTCAACAAGATAGACTGACACAGTGGCTGCTCAATGGGCTCAAGCATGACGATGATTGTGAGGGTGGCACAGGACAGGGCAGCATTTTGTTCTATTGTACATGGGGTCACTGTGAGTCTGAACTGACTCAACGGTACCTAACAACAAGAAAAAAAAAAACCAATTGCCATCTAGTTGGGTCCAACTCATGACGACCCTAGAGATCAGAGTAGAACTGCCCCATAGAGTTTCCAAAGAGTGCCTGATGGATTTGCACTGCTGAACTTTTGGTTAACAGACATACCACTCAACCCTATGCCACCAGAGTTTCCAGCAACAACAGTCAAAACACCTGTTTGGGTTAAAGTGAGAGTCAGAGAAGAGAGTAACTTGCCCAAAGGTGCAAGGTGGAGAACAATGACAGAGAATGTACTAGAACCCAGCTCCTTTGACTGCATGATTCTTGGGAAATTCTGACTAAGGAGAGATGGGCACAAGGGTTTGATATCCATTGTTGCATTCTGTGTGAACCACTGAAAGAGAGTTTTTCTGGGCAGTTTGCCTTTGTACTGAATTAAAGATGTCACGGATTTCTTGGATTGGTACTTGAGTCATGCTTCTTTCAAATTCAGGAAGCAGAGGGTGAAACAGATCAAAAGAGCCTGAGCCTCCTCTGGAGACCAACCAAGCCTGTCCATTCACTGGACCAGAACTGGATGTCACCAGTACTCCAGCAGGGTCCTGGCTGCCAGAGCAGTCCAGCTGACAGATAACAAAATAGGATTCTTGAGGGAGGATGACTGTTTAAAAGTAAAGAGTTTGTTAGCTCTGCTGTCCCACTCTCTAAAGTGACTACTCTGCAACGGGTGGAGAAAGCCTTTTGATCTCCCTTACTGTACTCCCTACTGCCTGAAGCCTCCCCTGCTTAGGTGTAGATTGGGAATGCAAGCCCTTCTTGGGAACAAGGAAGTATGTTTTTCACCATCGACTTATCCAGCTAACGTGGGTCCAGAGTGCAACTAGACTATGATTCCCATTTCGTGAGTTTTAGAGAATTGTCTGTGTGTTTCATTTCTTTCTCTATGACAGTTGCTTCTGGTCTTTGTTTTTGCACCATAGTTTCTTATTACTATTAGTTGGCATCTGCTTAATTCCAAATCACAAATTCCATGTGTATAGAGTAGAACCGGTTCATAGTATTTTCAAGGCTGTGTCTTTTGGGATGTTGGTTGTCAGGTCTGTCTTCCCAGGCACCTCTGGGCTGGCCTATACTGTTAATCTTCTGGCTAGTAACTGAGCACCTAACCATTTGTGCCACCTGCCACCCAGAGGCTATAACTTCCATTTTATGGATAGGAAAAATGAGACTCAGAAGTGACTGAGAAGCCATCCACAGGTCCCTATGGGAGCCCTATCTGGAGCCATGAGGGCTCCAGAAGGTAGACGCTCCATTCTGCAACATTCCTAACTCAAAGTTCATCTCTACCAGGCCTGGGGATAGCCAGTGAGTCAGAGCATCAGGCTGACGTCACAAAATAAGTCTTCACTTCAGTTATCACATCCAAGTATGGACCAGATGTTTTTTCCTCTTAGAATCCTGGAGTTTGCAGTGTTTTCAAGACTCCACACCTTTCTGAAAGACAAAAGTCCAGAAGTGTATTCCCCTTTCATCACACTGTCAGCATTAGGAAGCTTGTGAGGAAGAAAGTAGGAAATTAACTTTTATTTGTACATCTCTCACTTATTTGATTTGCTACAATAAGCATGCATATTTGTGATATAACTTTTTATATTAAAAAATAAGAAATACTTACACTCCACAGAAGTTCTGTTCCAGTCCTGAACTAAAATGCTTGGGCTGTTTCTTTGAACCCCAGTTTTTTCCTTTATAAGACAGGGACAGTACTGTCCATCTTCCTACACCCAACAGATATTGTGAAGATGAAACAGAAATCATAGACAGTATAGACATACAAATCAGAAATTACGATTATTGGGAAGAAACCCAAATGGTAGAATTGTAAGAGATATGAGTATATTCCCTCAGCTTTTTTTTTCTTTTTTTTTCTCATTCCTTTAATTATCTTTGCCACTTTTCTGTAGCCAGAGGGCTGTTTTCATTGATTCCATAAAGATTTATATGCTTTATCTAGAAGGCTCCATGGAAGATTAGAAGAGTGAGTGGTCATCCTTTTACCCTTATGTCACATTCATTCTGATTGGAGGGTCCCAGAGAAAAGAAAACAATTTGAGATGAAATAAAACCACTGCAAGGGAGCTATCACACAAGACTAACTCTAGCAGGAAGAGTTCCAAGTTGATTTGTGGAACCTGAGTAACATTTGCTCGGTGAAGTGAAGTGGTCATTCTTGTTTGGGGGAACAAAACAAGAAAAGAATGGAGACAAAACCACCCTGAATGCAAGGAGAAGAAATGATTCAAGTAACCTTTGATACAGTATTTTTTATACTACACTCTCAGGATAAAAACAGAACTATAAACAAATACAGAATTATAGTCAGTAGATCTTTTTAAACAGGAATAAAGATGAGCAATTACAGGACTACTTCCACTGCACTTGTCACTGTTGCTTGTCACCATTGAGTGGGCTCCAGTTCTAGGTGACATTACATATAACAGAATGAAGCTCTGACTGGTCCTGCTCCATCCTCACGATTGTGGGTAAACGGGAACCCACTCCTGTAGCCACTGTGCCAATACATCTCTTGGAGGACTTCTCTCGTTTTTGCTGACCCTCTGCCAAACTTGATGTTCCCTTTTTTTAGCAAGTGTATTTATGATCGAGCAAATATATGAAATAATTTGTGGGTAATGAGACCTAGAGTTCTTGGTGTCAGAAAACTGTTACAAATATAGAAAGGGAAAAGGCTAGGATAAACCTTCCCTGTGGTGTTGGATTGGAACTGGAATAATTGGCATAGACTCATGGTTTTTGACATATAACATATATATATAAAAAAAACATACCTGTTTCAGTTGAGTTAATTGCAACTCACAGTGACCCTCTAGGTCAGAGTAGAATTGCTGCACAGGGTTTCTAAGAAGCAGCTGACAAATTCAAACTGCTGACCTTTTGGTTAGCAGTTGAGCTCTTAAGAAAACAAAAAGCCCTGAAACAAAATCTGTTGCCATCGAGCTGATTCTGACTTATAGCAACCCTGCAGGACAGAGTAGAATTGCATCATAGAGTTTTCAAGGAGTATCTTGTGGATTTGAACTTCTGACCTCCTGGTTAGCAGCTGTAGTTCTTAGCTATCAGGGTTTCCAATAGGTACATAGATATAGAATAGATACATAGATATATAGATAAACAGGAACGGAGATAGAGATAAGTAGCTAGATGCATTTGTGTGTGTATGCATATGTATATATGTGTGTGTGTGCATACATATATATGTGTGTGCATATATAATACATATATATATAATATAACTCATTGTCTCAAGCCAGTCCTATTCATAGTGTCCCTGTGGAGCAGAGGAAAACTTCCTCGTAGAGTTTCCAAGGAGCAGCTGGTGGACTGGAATTGCTGATCTTTTGATCAGCAACCATGTCTGTTAATCACTGTACCTCTAGGGCTCTATACATGTATGTGTGTATGTTTATGTATATATACACACATGTGCATGTGTATGTGAATATACAGAAACTCTGGTGGGGTAGTGGTTAAGTGGCATATCTGCTAACCAAAAATTTGGCTGTTCAAATCTGCCAGGCACCTCTTGAAAACTCTATGGAGAAGTTCTACTCTGTTCTATAGGGTTGCTATGAGCCAGAATTGACTCAACAGCAGTGGGTGGTAGGTTATTTGAATATACATATTTATTTTCTAGCTTTGTCCAGCGATAGGGCCTGACATCTATAAGCACACCAAAATCTACAGTCTTAGTTTCCAAATATTATTCTCCAATAACAGGAAGCAGGGCAACTAGGGAAACAACTCCTTCTAGGACTGGGGCAGAGAAAGTACAAGCTGAACTTGGAACACTTAATTGTGCCAGAAAGGAAATTCTCTAAAAATGATAGAGACAGGTCAAAAGGATGCAGGATTGGGAGCTAAATTGAAGCAGAGCCCATTAGTCACATATTGGACAATTTGAAAGGCAAACTCAATTATTTAACAGATTACAACCCATAGAATCCATAAATCCATGCTGGTTGTAATAGGCAAAATTACGGTCCCTCAAAGATGGCCATGTTCTAACCCCTATAACCTGTGAACTTGTTAACTTATATGACAAAAAGGACTTTGCAAATGACATTAAGAATATTGAGATGGGGAAATTATCTTGGATTATATAGACAGCAACAATGTACGCACGTGGGTTCTTATAAATAAAAGAGGGAAGCCAGAGAACACAGCAAGGTGGTACAGTCAGAGTCTGAGAAGGATGTGTGACAACAGAAGCAGAGATTGGAGTGATGTGGTTGCTGTGAAGGAGCCACAAACCAAGAAATGAGGACAGCCTTTCGAAGCTGGACAGAGTAAGGGACAGATTCTGCCTGGGAGCCTCCAGATCGAATGCAGCCCTGCTGACACCTTGGTTGTAGTCCTGTAAGACCCATTTCAGACTTGTGACCTCCAGAACTTTAAAAAATCTGGGTTGTTTAAAGTCCTAAGTTTGGGATGATGTGCTACAGAGCTCTAGGGAACAAATACACTGGTATATATAATACATACATACTGCAAACATAGTACGTACTGCATACAGACATGGTGGAGAAGAGGAAGCTCTTTCTTATGGTAGAACTCCAATTAATAAGTAAAGAAATAATGATGCAACTAGAAGCTTCCATTAGGAAACAACCACAGTAATAGTTTTTCAGGCAGGAGTCATAGATAGATGCTAATTTAATGAGTGCAGTTACGATGACAAACAGGAAGTTTACAATGTCATAGTGTCTGACAACACAAGCATTTGCATATTATAGAAAGAAACATGGTTCAGGGGCAAAATGGGGTAGACACCACCTGAACTAAATGACTAATGTGAATATTCCCTATACTGTGACGTACCAGTATCAGCTGTTTGCCAGCATGATACCCAAGACCACAGAGTCATGTCAGTATTACTCTACCAAAATGCACCGCTTAAACCTAATCATGAGGAAACATCAGAAAAACCTAAAGTAAGGGTCTATTCACAAAATAACACAATCATAATTCTCAAAACAAAGACCTAAAGTCTGATGAAGTCTCCAGACTAAAGGGAACTAAAGAGACACAAGCATGCTATGCATGTTGTTTACCTGGAGACCCTGGTGGTGTAGTGGTCGGGTGCTACATCTGCTAACCAAAAGGTCAGCAGTTTGAACCTGCCAGGGGCTCCTTGGAAACTCTGCAGAGCAATTCTGCTCTGCACACACAGCAACTGAATGTGGTGCAGAATCCTAGATTGGATTCTGGATCCATTTGTTTGTTTCATTTAATGAAAAATTGATGGACTTTGAATAAGGCCTATAAATTAGATCGTAGTACTTTGTCAGTGTTAATTGACTGATTTTGATCATTGTACCATGGTTGTATAACAGACTGGCCTTGCTTCGGGGATATACCCAAGGAAGCTGTTAGAGGCAAAGGGGCTTCAAGTCTGCAATTTACCTCAACCGCTTCAGAGTATGTGCATGCATAGATAAACATAGACACGTGCATAGATAAACATAGACACGTGCATAGATAAACATAGACACGTGCATAGATAAACATAGAAAAAAACAAAACTAAACTAAATCTATTGCTGTTGAGTCATTTCCTATAGGTCACTATGAGTTGATGAGATAGATATGGAGAGAATGACACAGCCAACATTATAGAATTTTAGCATTTGGGAATTCGGAGTGAGGAGTATACATCAATCATTTGTACTATTGTAACTTCTGTGTAAGTCTGAAAATGTTTAAAAATTAAAAGATTTTTAAGAAGCACAGAATGAGCTGAAGTATATCTGTTCAAAGAGCAGTCTAGAGGTGGGAAGCAGTGGCAGATGGAGATGCTGGCTAGGTAACATGGGGACAGACAGAATAGAGGCCCATGTGAGGGGGAATCACATCTTGTCATATCTGTATCCACAGTGCCAAGAGTCTAATCTACTGCCATGGAGTCGATTTTGACTCATAGTGATCCTATAGGACAGAGTAGAATTGCCCCATAGAGTTTCCAAGGCGTGCCTGGTGGATTTGAACTGCTGACCTTTTGGTTAGCAGCCGTAGCACTTAACCACCATGCCACCAGGGTTTCTACTGAGTATATAGCAAGTAAATGTTAGCTGAATACAGGGAAGAAAGAAGGAGGGATGGAGGGAGTGAAGAAACAAGGAAGAGAGGAAGGAAACCAAGGAGTAAGGGAGGATCCTTACATTTAGGATATAGACAGAATGCGGCTACAAATATCTCCATTCTTATTTCTGAATGTGACTTGCATGGAGTCTGTCCAGCATGATGTATGTTTCCCTTCTTTCAGCATTTGGAGCTTTCTGAAGTTCACAGCCTTCCTCCTAAATGTTTGTCCCTACTCCAAAACTGTGACATTGGAGTTGAAACTACCACTGGAGCTGAAGAGGGGCTATCTGCCTGAAGAATCATCTGAACTCAAGGAATGAAAGATATCAGTGTCTTTTATTGAAATTCGAACACTGAATGTGAAAAAGAAAGTTTCAAGAGTCTGAAAGAGATCACTGAAAATTCTCAGTCTAACGGCTTCTCACAGTAAAGTCAAAAGATTCCTGACCAACTAAAGGAGAGGTTAGATGAAACCATTAAAAAAAAAAAAGGAAAAAAGAAAGTAGAAGGAAGCCTTCATACAGAGACTTGCTTACTCAGAAAATTGTCTGCAATAGGACTGCTTAATTCCAATTCACGTATTAACCAATTGCCCGATTGTTTGAGGGATCACTACCCAGAATTTCAGCAATGTTTTTCCTAAGTACTCACGATGGATGGAAGGGGGCTACCATTTACTGAGGGCCTTCTATGTACCAAACACCACTGGCCTGTCAGTTTATTCCACTGTGGTGGCGTGTGTGTTTCTGTGATATTAGAAGCGATGCCACCAGTATTTCAAACACCAACAGGGTCACCCACAGTGGACAGGTTTCAGCAGTTTCCAAACTAAGATAGACTAGGCAGAAAGGTCTGGATGATGATCTTTTTCTGTGATCAGCCAGTGAAATCTCTATGGATCACAGCAGAACACTGTCTATCTTGCTTCCTTTGAACACGTCATCAGGAGAGTTCGGTCACTGGAGGAGGACGTCATGTCTGGTGAATTAGAGGGTCAAAAAGGATGAGGGAGACCTTTGTTGAGATGAATTAGCACACCTGCAGTGATGGACTCGAACAGGCCGCTGATTGTGAGGATGATGCAGCACTGGGCAGCGTTTTGGTCTGTTGCACATAAACTGACTTGAAGTTGATCCTTCCACAGCTAGGCATCTCTGCTATGTGCCAGAGTCTATGCAACGTGATATGCATATAACTGGTTACTTAAGCCTCCCGACCACCATGGTCTCCTTCTCCTCTTTTCCCTCCAGTCTAATTCTTCACTTTTTTGACCGCTTCCTATACTGCCAGGCTGCAACTTAACTCATAGGTATAAGTGTAATCCCCTTCCGACAGATGAGGAAACCAAGGCTCAGAAACATTAACTAACCTGCCCAGGGTTGCAAAACTTACTGGTGGGTGGCAAACATGTTGTGTGAGATCCACAAAGATTTTAGTTCTGTGATTTTTTTTTAAGAGATAAGTATGAAGTGTCCAAGTGCATCAGTCCATGAGGATGTCAAATGCTAGAAACTTATTATAGTCACTGAATGTCACCTGATTCTTTTTTTCTCACTCTGAGAGTATAAATTTGTTAGAATGTCTAAATCACAAAGTTAGAAATGACTGGAGAGTTTAAATTATTGGTGAACTGTGTTGATGTCTTTTGGTATTTTTCTAGCATTTTCCATCTTTGGATCCTCAGCTGCAAAGAAAATTAGCTCCACTGTCTGTCCACTATGGGTAACAGAACAATGTAAGTGATCACTGGTTTCACCCAACTCAGATCTTTTTCAGTTCAAATAAATTCAATATTTGATAAAGAATATTGAAAATCTACTATGTGCCAAAGTCATTGATGAGTTCTGGGGATAGAAAGAAGAATCAAACACTATCTTCTGGATTTTCCCAAGTTGATCAGAAGTGACAGCTTTGCAAGCGAATAACTCCGTACGAGAAGCGCTAGTAACAGGAATACGAATAAAGTGTTTTTTTAGAAAGGAATTATTCTAAGACTTTGTAACAACAAAAAGATTAGCTGAGAAAAATCTCTGCACTGTAGAATTAATTAGGTGAAATGTTTTAACAGTTGATTTAAGCATAAAATATACACAGTAAATAGCATGTAAAAATATACTTAAAATATAGTTCCGTGATCATTAGCCTGCTGTTCTTACCACATCAGTGGGGGTAATGCTGCTGTAATGAGTCTCATATGAATTCCCCTTCTCTTCTCTTTTTTTTCATTTCCTTGTTTCTTTGTCTCACATTGATTGACCTCTTAGGCTATTCTATGTTAGACTGACGTATTTTTCATTTTTTCTTTTAGAATTGACATATGAATAGCTGAACATTCTCCTTCTCTCTGTTTGCAATTGTTTAATGTTTGAAGTAGAGATTTCTCCTATTTTATGATTCGTTTTGGCCCATTTTGACTCCTCATTTTTCTTCTTCTTCTTTTCTTTAAAGAAGCTACGGCACCACAGGGCAAATGTTGAAAGAGGCCAACAAAAGAAGCACGTGTTTTGTTTTTGTAATAAATTGCTCTATGATGAAATGTTTTAGAAAGATCTTTGGATATCACCTGGGCTGTAGTGATTCCAGGAGAAAGTAGTTGTATCTTATTTATGGAAAAAATAAAAAAAATATGGTGTTTCCCTATATGAAAGAGAATTTTGTCTATGTGTTATATGGATATGTAAGTATTGATTTCCTACAATATTCAAAGCACTGACTTAAATTAATTACGTGTGTTATACCATTTTTAACACAATTTTACTTGCCTGTGGTATTAATGATGTTTGGTTATTCCTGCTTTTTGTTGAGTCACATTTCTTGAGAATGGGCATAAACATGGATCTCTTCCAGTCAGTTGGCCAGGTAGCTGTCTTCCAAATTTCTTGGCATAAATGAATGAGCACTTTCAGTGCTGCATCTATTTGTTGAAATATCTCAATTGATATTCCATCAATTCCTGGAGCCTTGTTTTTTGCCAGTGTCTTCAATGTAGCTTTGACTTCTTCCTTCAGTACCATTGGTTCCTGATCATGTGCTACCTCTTGAAATGGTTGAGTGCCAACCAGTTCTTTCTGGTACAGTGACTCTCTGTATTGCTTCCATCTTCTTTTGATGCTTCCTGAGTCGTTCAATATTTTCCCTGTAGAATACATCACTACAGCAACTTGAGTTTTTCTTTAGTTCTTTCAGCTTGAGAAGTGCAAAGCGCATCCTTCTCTTTTGGTTTCCTGTTTCCAGCTCATTGCACACGTCACAAATACTTTAGTCTGTCTTCTTGAGTTGCTCTTTGCAGTGTTCTGTTCAGTTCTTTTACTTCATCATTCCTTCCTTTTGCTTTAGCTGCTCAGTATTCTAGGGCAAGGTTCAGAGTCCCTTCTGATATCCACTTTGGTCTTTTCTTTCCTTTCTTTTTAATGACTTCTTGTTTTCTTTGTGGATGATCTCTTTGATGTCATTCCACAATTTGTCTGGGCTTTGGTCATTAGGGTTCAACACATCAAATCTGTTCTTGAGATTGTCCCTAAATTCAGGTGGGATATACTCAAGGTTGTGTTTTAGATCTCTTGTATATTGACAGGGAACTGCCAGAAATTCAAGCCAATTTCAGAAGAATGTAGAAACAGGGATCTCATTGCTGATG
Source organism: Heterohyrax brucei (assembly GCA_028571685.1). Taxonomy (NCBI): domain Eukaryota; kingdom Metazoa; phylum Chordata; class Mammalia; order Hyracoidea; family Procaviidae; genus Heterohyrax; species Heterohyrax brucei. The sequence goes on along the minus strand of CM053148.1, from coordinate 41,432,360 downwards.
TCAGATGGATCTTGGCTGAAAGCAGAGAATACCTGAAAGATGTTTACCTGTGTTTCATTGATGATGAAAAGGCATTTGACTGTGTGGATAAGAACAAATTGTGGGTAATTTTGCAGGGACTTGGAATTCCAGAACACTTAATTGTGCTCATGAGGAATCTGTATATGGATCAAGAGGCAGTCATGCAAACAGAACAAGGGAAAATGGCATGGTTTAAATTCAGGAAAGGTGTATGTCACGGTTGCATCCTTTCACCATATCTTTTCAATCTGCATGCTGAGCAAACAGTCCAAGAATCTGTACTACAGGAAGAATGAGGCATCAGGAGTGGAGGAAGATCCATTAATGACCTGCATAATGCAGACGACACAGCCCTGCTTACAGGAAGTGAAGAGGATTTGAAATACTTACTGACAAAGACGAAAGGTCACAGCTTTCAACATGGATTACACCTCAACATCAAGAAAACAAAAGTCCTTACAACTGGACCAGCAAGCAACATCTTAGTAAATGGAGAAAGGATTGAGGCTGTCAAGGATTTCATTTTACTTGGCTCTGCAATCAAAACCCATGGAAGCAGCAGTCAAGAAATCAAAAGATACACTGCAATGGGAAGATCTACTGCAAAAGACCTCTTTAAAATGTTCAAAAGTAAAGATGCCACTTTGAAGACTAAGGTGCACCTGACCCAAGCCATGGTGTTTTCGTTCACATCGTGTACATGCGAAAGCTGGACAATAAATAAGGAAGACAGAAGAATTGACACTTTTGAACTGTGGTGTTAGAGAAGAATACTGAATGTCCCACAGACTGTCAAAAGAACAAACAGATCTGCTCCAGAAGAAGTACAACCAGCTTGCTCCTTGGAAGCAAAGATGGGGAGACTGTGCCTTACATACTTTGGACATGTTGTCAGGAGGGATCAGTCCCCGGAGAAGGACATCATGCTTGGTAGAGTGGAGGGTCAGTGAAAAAGAAGACGACCCTCAAGAAGATGGATTGACACGGTGGCTGCAACAAGAAGCTTAAGCATAAAAACCATCACAGGCACGGTGCAGGACTGGGCAGCATTCTGTTCTGTTGTGCACAGGGTCACTATGAGTTGGAACTGACTTGATGGCACATAAAAGCAATGACATGCTATACTGTTAATGCTCATGGCCATAGTATGAGGTAGGCTTGATTGTCTTTCAGAGAAATCAAGTAATATGCACAAAATCCCACAGGAAGTTAGTGCTAGAATTTGGATTAGAATCCCAGATATGCCAGATTAAGACTCTAAGACTTTTCTACACTCTGTGGTAATAGGTATTGGACTTAAAGTTTAGGAGGCCTGGGGTGGGGTTCAGAATTTGAATTTTTTAATCCCAGTTGATTACGACGTTGGTGATCAACCAGTAATTGTCTGAGAATGGCTTCCTCACAGGCGAATCACAGACAATGTTGTAAAATCAAAACCAAACCAACCAAACAGGAAAATCCAAGCAAATAAATTGTGACTTGGTAATTAATAATAGTGACTTAGTAAGCATGGAGGTATGTAAAAATAGGGCTATCTCTTCCTCTCAAATAAGTTACAGTTTACTTGCCAAGATGTGAATAAGTAAAAATTAAATACTAACAAAAGATGAAAAGTGCATTTACACTACTTGTAGAAGTGATCTCACAGAGCAGACATGACTCAGTAGCAAATAAATGTAAGGGTACTAGTTTTCAGGAAAATACAGAGGGAAATGACTTTTTCTTTTTTCTTTTTCCTACTGTAGTGTTCAGGGCAGAATCCAAGTGTGAGACATGAATTGATCTGGATTTTGGAAGATGAACTGACAGGAATTGATATGGGAGTGAATTTGAGTGACATTGATAGTGTATACTGTAACCCAAATAAAATCTCTACCCACATATAGCTCAGTCTGCATGGTGTCACATTCAAAGAAATGTATTCTAACACCTGAAAAGTAATTGCATGTAATTTTAACATGATAAGCATTTCTCAAAGGGTGTTAAAGGAACAGAGTGATCAGTTATCCCAATTTGCCCTGGACAAAAGGGTTGCTGGTACATGGCACTGGTAGTATTAAAATTAGGAAAGCCCTAAGCACACTGTGACAAAGTTGATCACCCTACTTGGGAGACTTGAATTTCTTGCGACCAAAGGAACAGTGTGGGAGAAGATTATATGAGTGTCTGGGACCTGATCCTAGCTTACAGAGAATACTAGAGATGGAGGATGGCTCTAAGATACCTGTGTGAACTCGACACCAGACGTTCTACAGTGACCACCACAAAGCAAGACCCATGATTCTTTCCCATTTCTTAGAGACATCTGAGCCCAGAAATTCTTGTACATTTTAATGGAGGGACATATGAAAACTGTTAGTACTTGTATTGAGACTACAAGTTTTAGAAGAAACACAACCAGAATGCTACCTAGAAGCAAGTCTTGCTTACTTTGAACTCATCATCAGGAAAGACCAAATGCTAGCAAAGGACCTTATGGTTGGTAAATTAGAGGGTCTGCAAAGCTGAAGGGAAACCCTCAGTCAGATGGATTATTGACACAACAGGCACATCAATAGATTCGAACATGCCAGTCATTATGAAAATGGCACAGTACTGGGCAATGTCTTGTTCTATTATACACAGGGTTACTATGAGTTGAATCTAAGAAAATGACAACTAACAACAACAAATATATAGTCTTCCCATCTTTATTCATAGGGGCTTCAAAGTTGGCTTTGTTCTGAAATACAGAAAAACGTTTTCAAGGGCATGGATGCTGGAATCAGAATGTACAGGATTAAGTTCCAACTCCACCACTTACTAGCTGTGTTGCCTTGGGAAAGTTACCTGGTCTCTCTGAATCTCAGTTTCCCCTCTAGAATAGGACGACTTCATAGGATTGTGATATAGATTTCATGAGCTAGTATTTAGGAAGCATTCAGAATATTGCCTGATAACGTTGTAAGTCCCATAGGAGTGTCGGTTAAATAAATTTAGGAGCAGTATCATTCCTTGCAAGGATTGGGCAACAAATTTATGTCCTGTACACCATAGTAATACCACAGAATTATGATTAAAGGATCATTGATAACCTTAGCTCATGCAGTGGTAAGCCCTGAAGCCCTCCTTTTACCTAACGCATTATGAATGGCTGTTAGGGGCAGGAGAGTGGGCAGTTGGTGCAGGCTGCCAAGAGGAAACAGAAAAAAAAACTAAAAAGCAAAAACCTATCAAACCTGTCGCTATCAAGTCAATTCTGACTCCTAGCTACCCTATAGGACAGAGCAGTACTCCCCCATAAGGGGTTCAATGGAGCTGCTGGCCTTTGGGTTTGCAGCTGAGCTCTTAAGTGCTGTACCACCAGCGTTCCTTCAGCTGTTAGGACCAGACAGGAATTCCGGTTCTGGGTTGACTGCACTTATTCCAAGGGTGCACTATGGAGGAGCAAAGTTTGGTGTAAGGAACAAAATTTGGTGTAAGAAGCAAAGGTGAATTGAACATTTCTCTAAGATACTGGATATCTAGATTCTGGCTGCATTTCCAGCTGTGTGCCTTTGGACAACTGTTTATCCTCTGAGCCTGAGTTTCCACCACTGTAAAGTGAGGGAGTCCAGTCTAGACAACTCCAAAGCACCCTTCTACCATTAAAATCCTGGGATTCCATTATCTTTTCATCTTAGACTTCTCAGTCAGCAAGCAGGGCTGTGACTCTCTGCTGAGACTCTAAGGAGGTGGACAAGAGGAGGAGGAGGCGGTGGAGGAAAGGAAAACACAGGATCTCTGTCCCCAGAGTGAGACCTTGCCTTGTCTGGGCAGATTAGCAATGGGTGAGAAGGTGGGGGCAGAGCTGGAGTGATGAGGGATCAACCAGATGATATTTTTCTGGCGACAGAACTCTTCAGAGCTAAAGAAAGGTAATTGAACTTAATGTCCAAACACAAAATCAGTCCATAAATCCAGGTGCTGTCTATTAGAAATTTCAGAAGGGCTCCACTTGCTTTAATCTTATCTTGGCCAGACAGTTACTGTGTTCTTGATATAATTAGAGTGATAAAACAATGTGACACAACTGCTGGTTTCCATCACGGCATCACTGCTGTTGACTTAAGTGACAGGTAATAATTTTATAAGAAGCCCTTGATGTTTATTTCTCTCTCCATTGTGGGAGGGTATTTTCCAAATGGGGTGCATGTCTTTTCAGATAAGTTCACCAGATACCATATTAAGAGCTTCATTCATTGCCATTTAGTCAGGCACCAATCTTTCCCAAGGGATAACTGAGATTCTTTTTAGTCCTTAAAAGCATGGGACCAGCTAGGGATTTTCAGAACTACAGTACAATTCTTGTAGAACTGGGTGATTTATGCATCCTTTAAAATTAACCCTGGAAGGAACAAGGATGTATTATCTGCCCGAGTTACTGTAGACATGTTTCCCATCTATTCTACAAGAAAGACTAGGTTTGCTTAGATCTTGTGCCTATGAGAGAATTTTCCAGGTGAAAATCGTAAGAAGGGAGACATTTCTGATCTTCTGATGTCACACTTAAAGGGAGACATCTGTGGACAAATGGCCAGAGCATCACACCTCCAGCCCTACTTGGTAATTACTGGTTGTCAGGCTGTTGCAAACTGCTACAGGAGGCTACTGCTGTGACGTCTACTCCTGTAGTTTGCCCGCCGCTTGCCTACCTGTGTACCACATAGCTCAGACCTCTGAAACCAACAGGACAGGCCTCCTTGGGGGTTAGTTTGGGTCTGGAGGCTCCTCCTTACAGTTGGCGCTGAGGACCACTGACTCAGTCTGCTGCGTGTTAGGAAGCAGGTGTCTTGAATGGACACTACACTCACAGCCAGCATATGATGATATGGGAAGGACTCTGAGAGCAGTAAGGCTGACCTTCCTGGGGGTTCATTTGAAGTGTGACTATCCTTCCCCTAAATGGTACCCGATGGCTGCTGGACTGATACAAACTCTTTTTTTTTTCTTTTATTATGGTTGAATGAAAATGTACATTCCTATATAAATTTGCATGCTGACCTACATGCAGCTTCCCCTCCTCTCCCTGCATGGTGACAGCACACTCCTCCTCTCTGCTCCATACATGTCTTATCTTCCCAACAGTCACCTATCTTCTCCTCTCTACCCAATCCCCTTCTTCCAATGTGAGGTCAACAGGACGACCTCCTATAGATGCCTAGAACCATAAAGTGCTCACGCAATATGGTCACTGTGTGTCACCAAGTCCAATCCATTACTGTCTGAAAAGTTGACCTTCAATATGATTTGTGGACAGGGGAAGCATCAGGTCCAGGGGCCCTGCTCCCAAGAGAACTTCGAGGTCCCTGGATGATCAACTGTGGTCTTTTAGTAGAGATCTCAGGGTGCACCCCTATTTATACTTGTGTCGCCAGTAAGACTCAACTTTGTGAACTCCATCATGGCTATTACTGGTGGTAGCCAGGCACCACCTGGTTCTTCTGGTCACAAGTCGATATAGAAAACCACTCACTTGGGTCTCTCTGCCTTCTGAGTTCTCTTTCTCCCATGTTGTTATGGACCTTGGTGATTACCCGTTCTTGCTGAGTTGGGACCATTTGTTGTACCGTCAAGTGGCAGCTTGGCAGCTTTTAAGATCCCGGATGCCACTCACCAATGTGGGGTGCGGAAAGACCTCATTAGCAAAATGCTAGTTGTGCCAATTGCCCTCGATTTTCCCTGAGAGCACGGTCCCTGGCCCCTTGCCCTAGCTACGCTGTCCTTACAACATTGGGTTAAGATGGGAGGAGTACACAAGTTGTGTTGAAGTCCCGTTAATATTGATCTTCTTACTAATGTGTGCTGTCACCAATTTCACCCAACCAAATTTCTAACAACTATCTAATCTAAACTCTCCCCCTCACTCTCCCACCCTCCCGACCCTTGCAGTCATCAAAGGGCCTTTTCTGTTATGCATGAGTCTGCTTTTCAGTTCTTATCGTAGGGGTCTCACACGTTATTTGTCCTTCTGTCGCTGACTACTTTCACTCAGCATAATGTCCTCCAGTTGAAACCAGGTTAAGAGATGTTTCCTGCTGTCATCATTGTTCTTTATCGTTGCATAGTGTCCCATTGAGTACATATACTATAGTTTACCCATACATTCTTCTGTTGTTGGGCATCTGGGTTGATTCCATCTGTTTGCTCTTGTGGAGTGTGCTGTGATGAACATTCTTGTGCATGTATCAGTTGGTGTGAATGGCCTTGATTCTGTAGGATATGTTCTGAGCAGTGGAATTACTGGGTCATATGGTACATCTAGATTCAGCTTTTTAAGAAAGCACCAGATTGCCTTCCAAAGAGGTTGCACCATTTTGCAATCCCACCAACAGTGTAGAGAGTTCCAATCTCTCCACAGCCTCTCCAGCATTTAGTGTTTGGCATTTTTTAGATCCTGGCCAACCTTGTTGGGGTGAGATAGTATCTCATTGTAGTCTTGACCTGAATTTCTTTAATAGCTAACGATCACTAGCATGTCCGCATGTGTTTTTCGGCTGTCTGGATCTCCTCTTTAGAGAAGTGTCTGTTCATCTCCTTTGCCTATTGCTTAATTGGATGATTTATCCTTTTCTTGTTGCTATTTTATAGTACCTTATAGATTATGGAGATCAGGCGTCAGTCTGACATAGAGTTGCCAAATATCTTTTCCCATTCTGTAGGTGGCCTTTTAATTCTATCAATGAAGTCATTGGATGAGCAAAAGTGATTGACTCTTAGTAGTTCCCATTTATCTATTTTCTCTTCTGTTGTTTGTGGTTTGTTTGACAGATTTTGAAGTCTGTCTATATTGTGTATTAAACCTTCCGTTGTTGTTCCTACTTTTTCTTGGATGAGCTTTATTGTTTTAGATTTGGTATTTAGGTCTTTTATCCAGTTTGAGTTGTTTTTTTTATAAGGTGTAAGATATGGGTCTTTTTTTAATTTAGTGCAGATGGACATCCAGTTTTGCGATACAAACTCTCACAGAAGATTCCCCACACTGGAGTCAGGAGGTGGGTCACCTAAGCAGAGACTTCTCCATCAACCACCACAAGACCACCTGGACTCTGAAACCAACAAGACACACTTCTTAGAGGTTCTTTGGGGGATTCCAGTCCCTCCTTCTCCTGAAACAGTGGGAAATCTACCTGTGCTTACCCTGAATGTCAACTCACATATGACAAGCAGCCCCTTTGGACCATGAAAGGAGACCTCAAGCAAAACTGAAGGTCAACACCCAGCCCTGAAGGGGCCTCACCGGGTATGGGTATTCTGACTAAAAACGTGATTGCAGAAACATAAAGGGAGGGAATGATAGCCAGAGGGAAGGGACTTCACCCCCTGGTGGACAGATTGGTTAGTGTGTAATATCTTGCTGTGGGCTGGGTAGCAGCGCCTGCTGGTGGACAGACTAACCGCAGCATGTCCTCTGCTGTGGTTGGGACTTTGAATGCTGTAAAATGAGATCTGAAACTTTCAAATTTCAATTAAACCAGAGAATAAAAGGAGCTATCACACAGAAGGAGAGGAAACAATAAGCAAAGGTCAGAAATAATAGTCCACTGCCACTGAATCAATTTGGACTCATACAGACCCTGTAGGAGAGTGTAGAACTGCTGTGTAGGGTTCTCAAGGCTGTAAACCTATGGTTAGTTGTAAGTGCTTTAACCACTGTGACAACAAAGCTCCTAGCACTGTCTATATTCTAGAAACAACCTAAATACACATCCATAAAGAAAGCATGGCCATCCTTACCAGGAAGCATCATACAGGCATTAAAAATAACTACCCTAGCATGAGAAGACATTGATCAAAGTATCACCAAGTGAAACATAGAGGTTATTATATAAAGTAAGTAAAGTGTTTGCTCACTGTAAGTTTCAACAAAACTATGGTGTGTTCCAGGGACTTGTCAGAATGCTTCTCTTGGGGGTGGAATGAAGAGTGAGTTTTACTTTCTCTATATTTTTCTGCACTTCCATTTCTGGGAGCTCTGGAGATGCAACAGGAAAGGGCTCAGCTGCCATCCAAAGGCAGCCCTGTGTCTGGAACCCACTTAGATACCCTACTGGCAAAAGACCTGGTGCTCCACTCCCATGAACACTACAGCCAAAAAAACCCCATGGGCATCTCCATCCTGCCACACAAGGTCACCACAAGTTCGAGTCTACTCTGTGGTACCCATTAACAGTAATTTGTCATTTGTTGATTTTTTTTTTTAAATAAGAAGCGTTAATAGTTTTTTTCTTAAATTGATTCTGGTTCTCTAGCCCTTGTGGTGATATTGTAAGTCACCAAAATGCTTCATGTGTTACTTTTCTACTTGAATCAATCAGGGTTGGTCTCTGTTGAATATGACATCTAATAATGCTTAATGTTGACCAGGGTGTGGGGAAATGGGATCTGTCATACCCTGCTGGAGGATATAATGTTTGTTACAGTCACTTTCTGTCCAAAAATCACAAAACTGAAGATGCCTGTACACTATGTCCCACCTGTATGGATCTCTGGGTATACCTGATAGAAATTCTAACTCTTAAGCACAGGGTTGCCATGAGTCGGATCTGACTCGATGGCACTTGGCTTGGCTAAGCACAGAGGGATGTGTACAAGGACTTCCCCTGTAGCACAGCCATTTCCACCCATGTGGACATAACAGTGATTACAATAAATGAAATTGATCTACGTGCCTCAATACAGACGAATTCTGTAACAATAGTGACTGAAAAGCAAGTTACAGCATGATTGGCATAGATCAAAATTACAAGAACTTGTTGCAGTGATGCTGAATGGGTTTCAGTGAAGCATTCAGACCAAGAAGGCCTAAGAAGAAAGGCCTGAATATCTACATTTGAGAAATGGTTAGTGAAATTCCGATGGACTGCAATGGTCAGATCTTCAACCAGTCATGTAGGTGGTGCAAGGCTAGGCAGCATTTCACTCCACTATGCATAAAGCCACCACAAGTCAGTGCTGGCCAGACAGCAGCTCATTGTTGTTGGGACATAATATTGTACCACCCAGATACCATCTGTGGTGGTTAGGATTATGTCAACTTGGCTACTCCATATTTGGCTGCTGCATTAAGTGGCAGGGCAGGGTTTGTGGTGGCTTCCTGCCCCTCAGCTCTCTTCTTTCCACCTTCTACCGCCTACTGCCAGTGTGCTCACGTAGCCAGCAGCTCCTGCTCTCTTCTGGGATCTGGTTGCTGGACTTGAACTAGCAGCTGTTGGATTCATCAACCCTTGCAGCTGGCACCTGAGAGTCCCGTCCCCTGATCTGCTGATCCTGGGTTCATCAGCCTTTGCAGCTCCGTCTTGCCACCAGCTTGGGATCCACAGACCTACACAAGCAGTGATCTAGAACTCTTGTCTCTGACCCACTGACTTGGGCTTACCAGCTCCCATGGCCATGTGAGACTTGTGCCAGGACTTGGGACGTTCAGCTTCTGCAATTGTGTGAGCTGTTTCCTATAGCTATCTAATCTACCTACCTACCTACCTACCTACCTATCTATCTGTCTGTCTGTCTATCTATCTGTCTATCTATCTATCTATCTGTCTGTCTGTCTCTCTCTATCTGTATCTTTCCTTGTACATACACGTGTTACTGCTTTTGCTTCCCTAGAAAACTCAGCCTAAGACATCACCCCAGGAAAATAACTCTCGAGGACTATCCAAAACCAAAAGAATTACAATGGGGAAACAGAAAGGTTAATCTATAAATGCTGACAATGTCAGAGCAATGAAACAGTGAATAAATGGCGTAGGTATACAATTGTCTGATGGAGTAAAAGGTAAGGTACTACCAGGTAATAATAGACTGCCTCAAACTTGGAAAGTTAAGGGTAAATTTTAAGAAAGTCAACAAACCTACTCATCAAAATAAAGAAGAAAAAGGAAGTCTTGATAAAACAACATCTATAAAAACAAAAGAAATAAAAAGAAATCCACAAAACAAAAGGAATTCAGGTGATGAATAAAATAAGTCAGTCACAAAAGGACAAATACACTATGAGGCCACTACTGTAAAAACCCATGAAAAGGTTTACACACAAAAAGAAACAATCTTTCACAGTAAAGCTTGTGCAAGGCAAGGTCATGGAAGCTCCATAGACAGACACAAATTCCCTGAGGGAATAAACTGCTTCACTGTGGACTGCAGAGTCTGTGGTGTTGGGAAACATCTAACTCAGTTGGCATAGCATAGTTTATAAAGAAAATGTTCTACATTCTACTTTGGTGAGCAGTGTCTGTGTTTTAAAAGCCTGTGAGCTGCCCTCTAGAATATCTCACTGGTCTCATCCCTTCAAAGGCAACGAAGAATGAAGAAAACTGTTTTAGTCAGCTAGGGCTGCTCTAACAGAAATACCACAGAGTAGATGGCTTTAACAAAGGAAGGTTTATTCTTACACAGTCCAGTAGGCTACAAGTCCATATTCACGGTTTCTGCTCCAGGGGAAGGTTTTCCCCCTTGTGAGCTCTGGAGGAAAGTCTGGTATTGCATCAGTCTTTGTCCAGGGAACATCTTGGCGCAGGAACCTCAGATCTGAAGGACGCGCTCTTCTTCCGGTGCTGCTTTCCTGATAGTATGAGGTTCCCAATTCTCTGCCCGTCTCTCTTTCCTTTTATCTCTTGCAGGATGAAAGGATTAAGGGTGGGGCAAGCCATACTCCAGGGAAACTCCCTTTACAGTGGATCAGGGAGGTGATCTTATAAAGGGATTTACAGTCCCACCCTAAACCTTTAACATACAGCATAGGAAAACCACACAATGGAGGACAGTCACAAGATACTGGGAGTCATGGCCCAGCCACATGGCTACACATATTTTTTGGGGGACACAAGTCAATCCATGACAAAAACTAAAAACACAAGGGGAAGATTAGTCCAAAGGACTTACAGAGGATGTCTACAATGCCCTCTAACAGCCTGAGTCCAAGTACAACTAGCTGATGCCTGGCTACTACCACATCAGAGAGTCCCAGACAGAGCTGGAGAAAAATACAGAACAAAATTCTAGCTCAAAAAGAAAGACCAGACTTGCTGGCTTGATAGAGACTGGAGAAATGACAAGAGTATGACCTCCAGATACCCTTTCAGCTCAGGAAAGAAGTAACTTCTGGGGCTCACCCTTCAGACGAAGATTGAATAAGCCTATAAAATAAAACAAGACTAAAGTGGCATGTCTGCCCAGGGGCAAGGGCTAGAATGCAGGAGGGGAAAGGAAAGCTGGCAGTGAGAAACCCAAGGCTGAAAGAGAGGGCTGACATGTTGTGGGGTTGTTAACCAAAGTCATAAAACAATATGTGTACTAACTATTCAATGAGGGACTGATTTCTTCTGTAAACCTTCATCTAAAATACAATTAAAAAAAAAAACTATCTGCAGGTAATGTGACAAAACTTTGATATTTTAAAATTCTGGGAAGTAGATACATGGGTATTTCTTATATGCCTCTATCTAATTTACGGTATATTTGAAGTATTAAATATAACTCCAAAGCTTTTTACTTAAAAAAATTCAAGACTCTTTTATTTCATTTTCATACTATTCCCTTTACATGACATAATGATGATATACTTGTTGGGTATTTAGTATTGTCAGGCACTGCACTAATTATTTTAGCTGCATGATCTTACATTAGCTTTCCAAGCCTTATGAAGTAGACCAGTAGTTCCTGGGAAGCACCTGGGGAGCCTTAAAGAGGATTAATGCCAGGACTCTTCTCCCAAGGACTCTGATTTAATTAGTCTGGTGAGTGCCTGGCATTGGGAATCTGTAAAGTTCTCATGGTGATTCTTATATGCAGCCATGGACTCCTGAAATAATTTTTAAATAAATATTTCCCAAACTTCACCGGATTATAAGAATCACTGGAGCTTTTTACAAACAAGGATTTCCATTCTACCTCCCAGATCTTCTAAGGATGAAGCCAGAATATTAGTATTTTAATCCAGTGCTTAGATGATGCCTATTATGGATTGGAATGTGTCTCCCCAAAATGTATGTCAACTTGGCTAGGCCATGATTCCCAGTATTGTGTGATTGTCCCCCATTTTGTCAGCTGATGTGATTTTCCTGTGTTTTCTAAATTCTACCTCTATGATGTTAATGTGGGAGGATCAGAGGCAGTTATGCAAAGGGCAGTACCCAGTCCATAGTATTAGGTTGTAAATTCAATCTCTTTTGACATATAAAAAAGAGAAGTGAGCAGAAAGACAGAGGGGGCCTCCTGCCACCAAGTATGAAGCAGTAGGAGGGGACCATGTTCTGTGAACCTGAGGTCCCTGGGCTGAGAAGCTCCTAGACCAGAAAAGACTGACAGCAAGGATCTTCCCCTAGAGCCAACAGAGAGAGAAAGGTTTCCCTGTAACTGGTACCCCAAATTCATACTTTCAGCCTTCTAGAACGTGAGAAGAGATTTATGTTTTTTAAAGCCACCTGCTTGTATTTTTGTCATTGTAGCACGAGATAATTAAGACAATCCCTGTTATCTGGCAAATCTGGGGAAAACTGGATTAGTGCTTTCCATCCAAGAAGTCTTTGGGCAGCAGTGCCTACTGTCTGCTAATAGCCCCAACTTCTACACCCTTTGCCAGAGATTCTGATTCAGGAGGGTTAAATGAGACTCCCCAAACCATTCCCTTTTGTCTTTAAAAAAAAGTCTCCCACATAATTCTAAAGATCAGCCAGACAGAAGAACTACTAAAGTACTTATTACTACTATGATGAGGAAACAGTTGTTGTTTTGTGCTGTTGAGTTGGTTCCAACTCACAGCAACCCATGCACAACAGAACAAAAAATTGTCTTGCGCCATGTCCACAAATATTTTTATGCTTAAGTCTATTGTTCTTCTAAAACATACGTTTGTTCTTTTGACAGTCCATGGTACATTCAATGTTCTCTAATAATTCAATTCTCTAACAATAACAATTCAAAGGTTTCAGTTCTTCTTCTGTCTCCCCTATTCATTGCCTGGCTTTTTCATGAGTATTACTCAATTGAAAAAGACCACGGTTTGGGTCTGGCACACTTTAGTGTTCAAGGTGACACCTTTATTTGTCAATATTTTAAAGAGATCTTTGCAACAGATTTTCCCAGTGCAGTGCATCTTTTGATTTCTTGACTCCTGCTTCCATGGGAGCTGATTGTAGAATCAAGTAAAATAAAATCCTTGACAAACTGAATTCTTTCTCCATTTATCATAATGTTGCTTACTGGTCTAGTTGTGAGGATTTTTGTTTTTTTGATGTTGAAGTGCAATCCGTACCAAAGACTGTGATCTTTGATCTTCATGAATTAATGTTTCAAATCCTCTTCATTTCTAGGCTAAAAATGTATGATGAAAGGATACTACTCTGACACACACCTTTTCTGACTTTAAACCATGCAGTATTCCTTTGTTCTGTTCACATAACTGCCTCACGATGCATGTACAGATTCCTTAAAAGCACAATTAAGTGTTCTGGGATTCTCATTCTCTGCAATGTTATTCATAATCTGTTATGACTCACATAGTTTAATGCCTTTACATAGTCAATGAAATGCAGGTAAACATCTTTCTGGCATTCTCTACTTCTAGCCAAGATCATCTGACATCAGCAGTGACATCCCTGGTTCCACATCTCTTTTGAATCTGGCTTGAATTTCTGGCAGTTCCTTGTCAATATACTGTTGCAGTCACTTTTGAATGATCTTGAGAATAATTTTACTTGCATGTGACATTAATGATACTGTTTAATAATTTCTGCATTCATCTGGATCACCTGTCTTGGAAATAAGCATAAATATGGGTCTCTTCCAGTCAGTTGGCTAGGTAGCTGTCCTCCAAATTTCTTGGCATAGATGAGAGAGCACTTTCAGTACTGCATCCGTTTGTTCAAATATCTCAATTGATATCCCATCAATTCCTGGAGCCTTGTTTTTCTGCCATTGTCTTCAATACAGCTTCAACTTCTTCCTTCGGTACCATCAGTTCCTGATCAAACAGAGGAAACAGAGACCCCAAAACACAAAACACCAGGTCTGCCTGGTTCCAAAACTGGTGCTACTTTCCCACTTATTTCTTCAATGTCTCTGTGTCAGTTTCCCATGCTCTGTCCTTGTGTTGATCCTGACTCACTTTGATTTTTCACCTAGGATATCCTAAGATTAAAGGTTAATGTGCACCCTCCCAGTTAATGGTGGAGACACTGGAAGTAGAACCCAGCCCTGTGGATTGGAGTTGGCAGTATCTCCACACAGAAACACGGCCCCAGCTAGGCAGGCTGTGGTCAGGACATGGCTTCAGGTTACTGGGCTACCAGCTGGGGAAACAAAGCAGCGTGGCCAGGTAAGGCTGACCTGACCTGTGGTCATCAGGAGAAAGCAGGACCCCCTGAGCTGCTGTTGATGTGGTCCCTGACCTGATCCCTTCGGTTCAGGAAATGTGTGTTTGTGGTAGGGGGATGGTAACAGGAGATGGTGCTGGATCTGCACAGTAAGGACCCCTGGAAGGAGCTGAAGAAAACCAGGATTGGGAGTCCTTGCTGTTTCAATTCTCACTTTTCCTCTTCTTAATTGGTGCCTATTACTACAATAGAGTACAATGCTGTCAGTGACAGGATAATATCCATATGCCTACAAGGAAGGCCAGTTAATACAACTATTATTTAAATTTATGCACCAGCCACTAAGGCCAAAGATGAGGAAACTGAAGATTTTTGCCAGCTTCCGCAGTCCAAAATTGATCAGACATGGAATCAAGAGGCATTGATAATTACTAGTCACTGGAATGCAAAATTTAGAAACAAGGAAGAAGGATGGGTAATTGGAAAATATGGCCCTGGTGATAGAAATGATGCTGGAGACGGCAAGACAGAATTGCAAGACCAATGACTTCTTCATTGCAAATGCTTTTTTTTTAACTTGCATGAACAGCGACTACACACATGAAGGAAACCCTGGTGGTGTAGTGGTTAAGTGTTACTTCTGCTAACCAAAAGGTCAGCAATTTGAATCCACCAGGAGCTCCTGGGAACTCTATGGAGTAGTTGTATTCTGGCCTATAGGGTCACTATAAGTCAGAATCGACTCAATAGCAATTTTTTTTTTTTAAATACATGTGAACCTCTCCAGATGTAATACACAGGAATTGAGGTCAACTACTTCTGTGGAAAAAGACTGTGGAAAAGCTCAATATTAGTAGTCAAAACAAGGCCAAGTGCTGACTGTGGCACAGACCATCCACTGATCATATACAAGTTCAAACTGAAACTGAAGAAAATTAGAACAAGTCCATGAGAGACAAAGTATGACCTTCAGTACATCCCACCTAAGTTTAGAGACCATCTCAAGAACAGATTTGATGTGTTCAACACTAATGACCAAAGACAAGACAAGCTGTGGAGTAGCATCAAAGACATCGTTCATGAAGAACGCAAGAGGTAATTAAAAAGACAGGAAAGAAAGAAAAGACCCAGTTGGGTGTCAGAACAGACTCTTAAATTTGCTCTTGAACATTGAGTAGCTAAAGCAAAAGGAAGATATGAGGAAATAAAAGAACTGAAGATTTCAAAGGGTAGCTCAAGCAGACAAAATAAAGAACTATAATGACATGTGCAAAGAGCTGGAAATAGAAAGCCAAAAGGAAAAAACATGCTCTGTGTTTCTCAAGCTGCAAGAACTGAAGAGAAAAAGTAAAGCCTCAAGTTACAATAATGAAGGATTTGACAGGGAAAGTATTAAACAACTCAGGGAGCATCAAAAGAAGATGGAAGAACACACAGAGTCATTATATCAAAAGAACTGGTCAACAGTCGTTTCAAGAGGTAGCATTGATCAGAAACCAATGGTACTGAAGGAACAAGTTGAAGCTGCTTTGAAGCTACGAGTAGGAAAACAAGCCGCCAGGAACTGACAGAATATCAACTGAGATGTTTCAACAAATGGATACAGCACTAAGCCAAGTGCCATTGAGTCGGATAGAGGTACTTATTTGTCTATGCCAAGAAATTTGCAGGACAGTTACTTGGTGAACTGACTGGAAGAGATCCATATTTATGCCTAGTCCCATGAAAGGTGACCCAAACAAATGTGGAAATTATCAACAATATCATTAACATCACATGCAAGTAAAATTTTGCTTACGATTATTCGAAAGAGACTGCAACAGTGTATTGACTCTCAGAAATTCAAGTCGGGTTCAGAAGAGGACGTGCAATCAGGGAAATCGTTGCTGTTGTCAGATGGATCTTGGATGAAAGCAGAGAATACCAGAAAGATGTTTACCTAGGTTTTATTAACTATAGAAAGACATTCAACTGTGTGGATCATAACAAATTGTAAATAACATTGTGGATTATGGGAGTTCCAGAACACCTAACCGTGCTCATGAGGAATCTGTACATGGATCAAGAAGCAATCATGCAAACAGAACAAGGGGACACTGCGTGGTTTAAATTCAGGAAAGGTGTGCTGCAGGGTTGTATCTTTTCACCAGACCTTTTCAGTCTATATGCCTAGCAAACAATCCAAGAAACTGGACTATATGAGGAAGAAAGAGGCATCAGGATTGGAGGAAGACTCATTAACAATGAAGATGACACAACCTTGTTTTCTGGAAGTGGATTTGAAACATGTGCTGACGAAGATGACTGATGACAGCTTTCAGTATGAATTGCACCTCAACATCAAGAAAACAAAAATCCTCACAACTGGACCAGTAAGCAACATCATGATAAGCAGAGAAAAATTGAGGTTGTCAAGGATTTCATTTTACTTGAGTCCACAATCAATGCCCATGGAATCAGCAGTCGAGAAATGAAAAGCCACATTGCATTGGGAAAATCTCATGTGAAAGACTTTTAAAGTGTTGAAAACTAAAGACGTCACCTTGAAGATTAAGGTGTGCTTGATGCAAGCCATGGAATTTTTCAATTGCATAATATGCATGTGAAATTTGGACAATGAAAAAGGAAGACAGAAGAAGAATTGATGTCTTTAAATTGCGGTGTTGGAGAATGCTGACAGTAACACAGACTGCCAACAAAACAAACAAATCTGTTCTGGAAGAAGTACAACCAGAGTGTGCTCCTTGGAAGTGAGGATAGCGAGACTGTGTCTTACACAATTTGGACATGTTGTCAGGAGGTATCAGTCTCTGGAGAAGGACATCATGCTTGGTAAAGAACAGGGTCATGTAAAGAGGAAGACCCTCAAGAAGATGGATTGACACTGTGGCTGCAACAATGGGCTTAAGCATAAAAATGATTGTGGACATGGCTCCGGACCAGGCACGGTTTCTTTCTGTTGTGCATAGGGTCGCTATGAATTGGAATCAACTCAGTAGCACTTAACATAATCCATACCAAGACCACTCTGCTAGCATTCTTACTGGTCACTGTGGTTTTCTGTCAAGTCATCTCTGACTCACAGTGAATTTACAACAGAATAAAATGCTTCCCTGAGTTGCAGTGGGTTGTGGCCATTGTGTCAATTCATTTTATTGAAGGTTTCCCACTTTGTTAGCCATCTACTCTACCAAACCTGGTGTTGTTTTCTAGCAACTGGTCTTCCCTGATGACCTGTCTTAAGTAAGCAATACAAAGTCTCTCTATCTTCTCTTCTAAGGAACATTGTGGTTTTATTTCTCCTAAGATTGATTTATTCTTTCTTTTGGCAGTCTGCAGTATATCAAACATTGTTTGTTAGTACCACAATTTGAATGCATCAATCCTTCTTCTGTCTTCTTTTTCATTATCAAGCTTTCCTATGCATGTGAAGTGATTGAAAAGATCACTGCTTGAATTAGAAGCACCTTAGTTATAAAAGTGACATATTTTCTTTTTAAAACTTTAAAAGAGATCTTCTGCCACATTTTGCTAAATGCAAATTCCTTTCTCCCACCAGATTAATCATCCTCATGGGATGCATTGTAAAGTGAGTTCTGCAGAACTCAAGTTCCAAGAATGATTTCTTAGAAAAGGAAAGGAAAGAGGATGCTTCAGATACATTGCTAATTGTATCTCCCTCTTGGAGATTTTCAGTGTTCATTCTAAAGGCCCAGAGAAGTCCTGCAGTAATCTGTGTAACCTAGTATTATGCACTTTTATACTCCTTTATTATAGAAATCTCTTAAAACTTTATAGTTCTCGTGTTCCCAGGAATACACTTTGGGAAATACTATGATAAATTTTCACATTCACTGCTGTCACTATCACAATTAACACTATAAAAATTATCACTATCACATTCTACACATCATCTGTTTGATGACAGCTTCCGGGTGCCTTCATTTTCTATCAGTGTTGTTGTTAGCTGCTGTCGAGTTGGCTCCAATTCATAACCTTTAAAACTCCGGTCTGTCACTCGTCCTACCTCTCCCGACGGTGAGCCATTGCTGTTCCTACTATACTCCGTGGCACAGCATAATGCTGTCTTAGTCGTCTAGTGTTGCTATGATAGAAATAAATTTCTTTTTTTATTATGATTGAATGAAAATGTGTGTTCCTATACAAATTTGCATGTCCACCTATATGCAGCTCCTACTTCCCCCTGCTCAGTGAAAACACACTCTTCCTCTCTGCTCCATATGTGTCTTACCCTCCCAACAATCCCCTGTCCCCTCCTCTTCACCCACTCCCTCGCCTCCAGTAAGAGGTCAGCAGTACTACATCTTATAGATGCACAGAACCATAAAGTACACACATGACATGGTCACTCTGTATTGGCAAGTCCCATCTATTCTTATCTGAAGAGTTGACCTCCATTATGATTTATGGACAGGGGCAGCATCAGGGCCAGGGGTAATGCTCTCAGAGGAACTCCAAGGCCCCTGGACCATCAGTTGTGATCTTTCAGTGGAGATCTCAGGGTGCACCCCTTTTTATTCTTGTGTTGCCAGTGAGACTCAACTTTGTGAGCTCCATCACAGCTAACACTGGTGGCAGCCGGGAACCATCTAGTTCTTCCAGTCACAAGTCTATGTAGTCACCCAGTTACGTGGGTCTCTCTGTCTTCTGGGTTCTCTTTCCCCCATGTCATTTTGATCCTTGGTAGTCATCCGTTCCTGCTGAGTTGGGACCATTTGCTGTACCCTCAGCTTTTGAGACCCCAGGAGCCACTCACCAATGTGGGGTGCAGAGTGCTCACTTAGCAAAATGCTAGTTGTGCCAGTTGGCCCAGATTTCACCTGAGAGCATGGTCCCCAGCCCCCTGTCCCAGCTGCTCTGTCCTTACAAAATTAGGTTAAGATGGGAGGAGTAATCATGTTATATTGAAGTCCAGTTAATATCAATCTCCTTTCTAATGTGTGCTGTCACAGGTTTACCCAACCAAATTTCTATCAACTATTTAATATAAACCCTCCCCCCTTGCCCTCCCTTGCTCCCCACTTTTTTAGCCGTCAAAGTGTCTTTTCTTCTATGCATGAGTTTGTTTTTAGGTTCTTGCAGTACGGGTCTCATACAATATTTGTCCTTTTGTTGCTGACTACTTTCACTCAGCAGAATGTCCTCCAGTAGAAACCAGATTATGAAATGTTTCCTAAAATCATTGTTGTTCTTTATCATTGCATAGTGTTCCATTGAGTATATACACCACAGTTTACCCACTCATTCCTCTGTTGTTGGACACTTGGTTTGATTCCATCTTTTTGCTATTGTGGACTGTGCTGCGATAAACATTCATGTGCGTGCATCAGTTGGTGTGAATTGAATGGCCTTGATTCTGTAGGATACACTCTGAGCAGTGCATTTACTGGGTCATATGGTATATCTAGATCCAGCTTTTCAAGGAAGCACCAGATTGCTTTCCAAAGAGATTGCACCATTTTGCAATCCCATCAACAGTGAATGAGAGTTCCATTTCTCCACAGCCTCTCAGAATTTGTTGTTTTGTGTTTTTTGGATCATGAGCAACCTTGTTGGAGTGAGATGGTACCTCACTGTGGTTTTGGTTTGAATTTCTTTAATAGCTAATGATCATGAGCATGTCCTCATGTGTTTTTCAGCTGTCTGAATCTACTCCTTAGAGAAGTGTCTGTCCATCTCCTCTGCCTATCACTTAATTGGATTGTTTATCGTTTTCTTATTGATATTTTGTAGTACCTTATAGATTATGGAGATCAGGCATTGGTCTGACATAGAGTTGCCAAATATCTTTTCCCATTCTGTAGGTGGCTTTTTAATTCTATTAATAAAATCAGTGGATGAGCAAACGTGTTTGATTCTTAGTAGTTCCCATTTATCTATTTTCTCTTCTGTTGTTTGTGGTTTGTTTGACAGATTTTGAAATGTTTCTGCATTGTATATTAAACCTTCCATTGTTGTTCCTACTTTTTCTTGGATGAGCTTTATTGTTTTAGATTTGATATTTAGGTCTTTTATCCAGTTTGAGTCGGTTTCTGTGTAAGGTGTAAGATATGGGTCTTGTTCCAATTTGTTGCAGATGGATATCCAATTTTGCCAGTACTATTTGTTGAAGAGATTGTTTTTACCCCAGTTTAATGTCTTAAAGCCTTTGTTGAATATCAGCTGTTCATAGGAAGATTGTGTCATCTCTGATGTCTCAATTCTGTTCCATTAATCTATCTATTTCTATTTGTACCTGTACCAAGCTGTTTGGACTACTGTGCCAGTGTAATAGGTTCGAAAGTTGGGTAGTGAGAGGCCTCCCAGTGTGTTCGTCTTCTTCAGGAGTGCTTTTCTTATTCGGGGCTTCTTTCCTTTCCACACAAAGTTGGTGATTTGTTTCTCCAACTCATTAAAAAATGTCACTGGAATTTGTATTGGGATTGCATTATGTAAGTAGATTGCTTTGGGTAAAATAGACATTTTCACCATGTTAAGTCTTCCTCTCCATGAGCAGGGTACGTTTCTCCATTTATGTAAGTCTTTCTTAGTTTCTTGTAGTAAGGACTTGCAGTTCTTTTTGTAGAGGTCTGTTATTTCTCTGATTAGATTTATTCCTAGGTACTTCGTTTTCTTAGGGCTGTCGTAAACGATACTGACTTGGTGATTTCTTCCTTAATAATCTCATTGTTGGTGTAAAGAAATCCTACTGATTTACTTACGTTTATCTTGTATTCTGAGACTGCTGAACTCTTGTATCAGTTTGAGTAGTTGACATAGATTCTTTAGGATTCTCTGTGTATACAGTCATATCAGCAAATAGGGAGATTTTTAATTCTTTTTTGTCAGTACAGATGGACTTTATTTCTTTGTCTTGTCTAATTGCTCTGGCTAGAAATTCTAGTACAATGTTGAATAGAAATGGGAAGAGTGAGCATCCTTGTCTAGTTTCTCTTCTCAAGGGAAACTGTTTCAGTCTCTCTCCATTCAGGATGATGTAGGTAGTTGGCTTTATATAAACAGCCCCTGTTGCATTCAGGATTTTGCTGTCTATGCCTAGTTTGCTGAGAGTTTTTAGCATGAATGCGTGTTGGACTTTATCAAATGCCTTTTCTGCATCAATAGACAAGATCAGGTGATTCTTGTGTTTTGTGGTATTTATGTGGTTGATCACATTAATTGTTTTTCTGACATTGAACCAGCCTTACATCCCTGGTATGAACCCAACTTGGTCATGATGGATTAGTTTTTGGGTATGTTGTTGTATTGTACTGGCAAGAATTTTGTTGAAGATGTTTGCATCTAGATTCATGAGTGATACTGGTCTGTAGTTCTCCTTTTCGGTTGGGTCTTTCCCTGGCTTTGGTACTAGGGTTATGCTGGCTTCACAGAATGAATTTGGGAGTATTCCATCCCTTTTTATGTTGTGAAATAGTGTCGGTACTATTGGAGATAACTCTTCTCTAAAAGCTTGGTAGAATTCTGTGCTGAACCCTTCTAGGCCCAGGCTTTTTTTGGTTGGAAGTTTTTGGATGACTTTTTCAATCTCTTCCTTTGTGATGGGTTTATTAAGTTGTTCTGCTTTACCTTGTGATAATTTGGGTAGGTGATATAAATCAAGGAATTTATCCATTTCTTCTAAGTTTTCAAATTTGTCAGAGTACTGTCTTTCATAGTATTTTGTTATGATATTTTTGATTTCTGTTGGATCTGTTATGACAACTCTCCTCTCATTTCTTATTTGGGTTATTTGTTTCCTTTCCTGTTTTTCTTAGTAAGTTTAGCCAATGGTTTGTCAATTTGGTTGATCTTTTCACAAAACCAGCTTTTGGTCTTTTCAATTTTTTCACTTGTTCTTCTATTCTCTAATTTGTTTAGCTCTGCTCTAATCTTTATGATCTGTTTTCTTCTGGTGCTTAAGGGGTTCCTCTCTTGTTTTCTGTCTTCTTGTTCAAGCTGTAGGGTTAGTTTTTTTGTTTGATTTCTTTCTTCCTTCCAGATATGTGCATTTATGGAGATGAACTGACCTCTGAGCACTGCTTTGGCTATATCCCATAGGTTCTAGTAGGAAGTGTTTTCATTCTCATTGGAATCCATAAATTTCTTTATTTCATCCTTGATTTCTTCTGCAACCCATGGCTTTTTGAGCAAGATGTTGTTCAGTCTCCATGAGTTCCACTTTCTCTCTCTGTTTTTTCTGCTACTGATTTCCACTTTTACGGCTTTATGATCTGAGAAGATACCTTGCATTAATTCAGTGGTATGGATTTTGTTGAGAATGGCCTCATGTCCTAACACATGGTCTCTTCTGGAGAATGTTCTATGTGCACTGGAGAAGAAGGTCTGCTGATGGACAGAAAGTTCTGTATACATTGATGAGGTCTAGTTGATTAATTGTGGCAATAAGGTCTTCTGTGTCTTTATTAGGATTTTTTTCTGATGATCTCTCCAATATTGAGAGTGCGGTGTTGAAGTCTCCTGCTATTATTGTGGAGTAATCCATCTCATTTTTGAGTGTCATCAGTGTTTCTTCAATGTATTTAGGTGCTCTAATATTAGATGCATAAATATTTAATATTGTTAAGTCCTGCTTGTGTATTGAACCTTTCAACAATAGCGTCCATACTTGTCCACAATGGTGGATTTTACATTAAAATCTATTTTATCTGAGATTAGAATTGGTACACCTGCTCTTCTCGGTTCATTGTTAGCTTGATATATATTCTTCCATCCTTTAATTTTCAGTTTGTTCCTATAGTCACATCTGACACGATGGCACTTGGCTTGGCTTCTATCTTTAAGTCTAAGGTGAGTTTCTTGTAGGCAACATGTAGCTGGGTCATGTCTTTTGATCCAAGGTGTCAGTCGATGTCTCTTTATTGGAGAGTTCAGTCCATTCACATTCGATGTAATTATTGATAGGCATGTGCTCAGTGCTGTCATTGTGATATGTTTATTTTTGTGTTGACATTTTCTCTGTTGTTTTTATTAATCTGTTCTGGGACATTGTTCTTTGTGAGTTAATTTTTCACCTTTTTCAGGGTTGGTTTTGTGGTTGTTGAGACTCCTGTATTACGTTTCTTGATTTGATATGTTACATCTTTATTGTGCTTTATGGCTGTCCCTATGATCCCTCTTAGTAAACTATATATAAACCCCATTTTAATTACTACCAGTCTTATCAACTTCCTTTGCATCTGCAAGGACTATAACGACTGTAGTACATCCCTGTTTTTAATACCATGACATCATAGTTTTCATAATATGATTACTGGATCATTTCTTTTACTATTACAGCTTTGACTGAGCTTTGAGCCTTCGCTAACTGAGTAGAATTTTAGGTGATGTGTCCTGTATTTGCTTCTAAAATATAAAGTTAATGATACACTTTAGTTTACAGAAACTTCTTATTTTGACGATGAGAAGAGTGGCACCTAAGGTGGACATAGGGAACACAGTACAACCAAAGAAATAATGTGTGTTTGAACACATATGGGTATGTACAGGCATATTGGTACACAGTAAATATGGGTGTATTCATGGTTGAGAACAGATAGTTGTCTTTATATATGTGTAAATCCAAATATGTGGGTGCAGGCACATATATTCATTGAAGGCACACATACAGATATTCCTCAGATATAACCAAACACTTCCAAGACTGGTTTTCTGGGTTTGAAGACTTAGGACCATAGTCTCAGGGGAGAACTCAGTCAACTGGCATAATACAGTTCACAGAAATCATAATCTGCATCCAACTGAGGTGAGCAGTGTTTGGGGTCTTAAAAGCTTTCAAGCGGCCATCTAAGACCCAGTTATTGGTCTCCCTACTCACTAGGAGCAAAACAGTAAGAAGGTAACCAAAAGCACAAAGAAGAAACAAATCTATACAGGCCAAACTTCATCTACTCTGAGGCTAGAACTAGACGGTGCCCAACTACCACTGCTGACCTTTCTGACCTAGGTCATAAGCATTTGTTCCAAATAGAGTGGGTGAAAAATATGGAGCAGAACTCAAATTCTTAGTAATTAAAAACAACAAAAACAAAACAACAAAAAGCCAAAAATAGACAAACTGGAACAGTAGAGAACAGAGGACTCTCTGAGACTGCCTTCCTGAGACACTTCAAACCTATCTTTAAAGCCTATTCCCTGAGACCACATTTTAGCTAGGTAGCAGAGTGATCCACAGAATAAAGACTAGTGCTCCTAAGGTTGGTGCCCTACCTATAAACCATCAGTAGAGATCATAAGGTGAACAATTACTCAAAAGTGAAGATGAGGAAATGAGAAGGCAGGGAAACCAGAGTAGTATAAATGGAACAAAAAGAACACAAAGAGAATGCTGACACATTGCGATAAATGTAACTAATGTCACTAAACAATTTGTGTGGAAAATGTCAAATGGTATGTGTAAATTTGCACCAAAAACTCAGTAAAATATTAGAACAAAACAAAACAAACTTACACAGGTGATGAATTAATGGAGACATTCCACTCTGCCTCTGCAAGTATCAGAAATTCTAGCACAACCACCACCAAAGCATGTTTCCAATATCACAGGGGCCCTACAATCTTCATTAAATGCTTTGGAAAGGCATCCCAGGGCACCAAGAGTGAGCCCAGGAGTCCCTGCACCTGTCAGGAACCAGGGCTCCTTGTCATGTCTTTGCAATGACAGAAATAAAGGCTAGCAGAAAGGAGAAGCCTGTGCTGACTTAAAACACCTGGAGAAGGGGAAATAAAGCATCGTTCCCTCATACAGGAAACCCTGGTGGAGTAGTGTCTAAGTGCTATGGCTGCTAACCAAAAAGTCAGCAGTTCAAATCTGCCAGGTGCTCCTTGGAAGCTCTATGGGGCAGTTCTACTCTGTCCTAGAGGGTTGCTATGAGTCAGCACCTACTCAACAGCAGTGGGTTTGGTTTGGTTTTTTTTGGTTTTCTCCCATACATGACATTTCAGAGAGAAAAAGTGTCACATTTCAACTTAAAACTGTAGTATTTGAAATATTGCATTATTAAACATATACCCAGTCTCTGTTTGCACACTTGGAATTATATTGTTTTATTATTTTATAGTTACTAAAAGAGGTGCAAAATAATGAAAAAAAGGAAAAGTAACACCTTCTTAATTAGAGCTGTTAGCACTCAAACCTGTATTTGCGGAGCCTGCCTCCCGGGTAACTTAAGGTTATGAAGTGCAGATCCATTTTAACAGCTCTTGAAAAGCAAATGTCCTAACCTAAAACATAGGTTGCTGTACTAGACAGCTCAGGAGAAACACAGTTAGGGACTTGGCTAATTGTTCTTACCTCCCTGTGTTAGACATTATATCTGCATATGACTGAAGGTCTATGGAACGAAGTGGTCCCTCAAGGAAGCTAACAGAAAGTCAGTTACTTTGGCCCTTTAATTGCTTTTGGAACAAGCCCTCGCTGAGCTTGATGAGAAGCTTTCAGCGCTCATCTCTGGTGGGTGGATGGAGGGCCCAGAGGATGGCTTTGAGGCCTGGC
Organism: Heterohyrax brucei; assembly: GCA_028571685.1. NCBI lineage: Eukaryota > Metazoa > Chordata > Mammalia > Hyracoidea > Procaviidae > Heterohyrax > Heterohyrax brucei. Next base: position 41,406,494 of record CM053148.1, on the reverse strand, counting down.
CTCATGATGTGCTAGGACATTCCTTTCATCCAGCTCCATAAATAGCCACATCATCTCTGGGCTGGGACGCCCGGGCCCTGGCCTAGCTTTGAGTCTAAATCAACACCAGCCTTGTATGTTTTACAGCAGGCCTGCCTCTGTGCTGAAGTGGACAGGACACCCCTCGGGGTCTTCCGGAAGTAAGCAGGTCTCCTTCACCCCTGTCCAGGGGGCTGCATATGGGGGATTGCCTCACGGCTGTCTGAGCCCCACACACCCCCCGAAATTGGCTCCAGGAAAGGTGTGGCCCCTGCTGTTCTCACTCCATGTTTTAGTGCTGCTGAGGTAAGTGCGAACAGCTTCTTGCTTCAGGGAGTGCTCTGGACATCCGTCCTGGAGTTTGGGAAAAGTGCAGCATAGTGATGTGGAAATAAAATTTCAGTGCCTGGCAGAGATGTTTTCATTACCCAATCAGGGAAAAAGGAGAGGGCTATCCAGAGGTGAAAGGACTGGAGCTTGCGATTGGCTTGAGGGAAAACCCACTAGATTGTAGCACTTTTTTTTTACTAAGGAGGACCTTGGCCGCTCAGGGATAACAGGAAATTAACTATAACTTCAGCCTGGCGACAAACCTGGTGACAAATGCACCAACAGGATGCCTCTGCCTCGTCTTTCATTTTTTACTTATTTTGAATTCACTGGATTGGTAGAAGATGCAAATCACACCAGACTTTTAGACATGACAGATCTCAGAGTTTGTCAGGCTCAGGGAGGCCAATGTGCAGGGCCTGGGCTGTGCTGAAGGCTCTGACAGTGACCTGGAACCCTGCCCTGGCCCTCTTGTCCTCCTGCAGAGGCAGGTAAGCTCCAGGCAGCCTTGGAGGTAAAGGGTGAATGAGGAGGCAGCCTTTTATTCTCCCAGCTTCCTTTCCAGCAAAGGTACAAAGAAATGGTCTTCTGGAACTTTCTCTCTGTTATGAGATCCTTATCTCCAGGTATTTTAGGTTAGCACAGGCTTCTCCTTTCTACTAACCTGAATGGCAGCACACCCTAAGGAAGGGCCTTGTCATAATCCTATAGGTTTCTCCTAGATTGCTGTCCATTTACTTATACCTGGTGTGTGTGTGAGTGGGTGGGTGGATACAAGCGAGTGTAACTCAGTGCGTGTGGGAAGCTTAAGGGGCACTGTGGATGAGAAGAGCTTGCCCCTACCTTACAGTCCAGGCTCCTGACTTCCTCTGTTCCAAGCTTAGAGTGGTCTAACTTTTAGGAGAGTACTGTCAGGTACTTCTAGTAAGTAAGTATGTAAGTAAGCCAGGGAGATTTCTGCTCTCGTTTGCTCCCTCATACAGATTACTGCGGATCAAGGAGAGCTTTGTACCTGCCACCAGAACTAGCAGCCCATTCCTCCTCGTTGATGGCCGTGGGGGAAACACGGGTGATGTACTTGTTAAATTCTACAGCTGTTAACCAAAAGGTTGGCAGTTTGAATCTACCAGGTGCTCCTTGGAAACTCTATGGGTGGTTCTCCTCTGGTTTGTAGGTTCTGTATGAGTTGGACTTGATGACAGTGAGTTTTTTTTTTTTTTTTTCTTTTAAATGGACGTGGTAGCTTCCTGATGAGAATGGAGAAGCCATCAGAGGAAGAAGGCGAAGAAGACAGGTTTAAGTGACTTTTGTGGAATTCCTCCGATTAAACTGTTCCTGGGCCTGGACTGTTCTAGACCTTTCATTTTTAAACAAGAAACTGGGTCCCTCTGGGAAAATGTAGGCACCTTTTATGTATCAGTGTCAAGTGCCATTTCCAGTTCTTATTGGTGGTTAGGGATTTGCAGAAGCCTTAAATCTTTTGCTGTCAACCTGAACCGCCTTCACCTCCTGACCTTTTACTGCAGGCTGGGCTTTTGGGCAGGTTAACTTGGCTGATTTGGGACTCAGAGGCTGATGGTTTAGGCAAGTTCACCTCTCCCAACTCCTCTGTCTGTTGATGGACGAGGAGATGTATGGGGAGAATACATTTTGATTGAGGGCCAACAGGCAACGTCATGGACTGTATTGGATCCTCCAAAAAATTATTTGGCTAGGCATGATTTCAGGTATTGTGTGATGTTCCTATATGTTGTAAATCCTGCCTTTCTAAAGTTAGTAAGGGAGGATGGGCAGTGGTTGTGTTAGTGAGGCAGGACTCCATCAATAAGACTGCATTATGCTTAGAGGCAATCTGTTGGGATATAAAAGAAAGGGAACAGAGAGTTGTGGACCTCATACCACCAAGAAGACAGTATCAGGAGCAGAGTGTGTCCTTTAGACCCGGGGTCCCTGCACCTTGGAAGCTCCCAGTTCAGGGAAAGGTTGACAACAAGGATCTTCCTCCAGAGCCAACAGAGAAAGCCTTCCCCTGGAGTTGAATTTATCCTTTTAGTTGACTTTTCTGTGAGTAAACAAAGTTTTGTTAGTTAAAGCTATCATTTGTAGTATTTCTATGATAACAACACTGGATGACCAGGACAGGCGAGGAGGAGGGAAAGAGAGAGCGGCACAGGGCTCTTTCCCAGCTACCCTTTGGACTTGGCTTGGACTCTGTTAAACAGGTGTGATTCAAAGGGTGATAGAATTATCCTGAGATGTCATGGGAGACTGAGTCCCAGTAAGTGCTTGAGAACCAAGGGTACCTAGGGTGGCCGTGCTGAGAAAGAGGCTGTATTTTCCCTGTAAGGACTCAAAACCCAGGGTATCTCTAACCCCTGAGGACTGTGGTTTGGGAACACAGAGACTTTGGCCTTGTCCCTGGCCAGGAGGGCTCCTTGTTATCTGGCAGTGGGAGGTGACAAGTTGGAAGCAGAGGACTTGGTCAGAGGAAGGAAAGACAGTCTGTGTAAAATATGGCTTATGGATTACTTTGTAAGCACATGAGAAAAACATTTTAGTGATTGCTGGAAATAAATATGGAGTCCCTGTGTAGCATAGTAGTTAAGTGTAGTGACTGCTGACCAAAACGTTGGCGGTTCAAATCCACCAGGTGCTCCTTGGAAACTCTATGGAGCAGTTCTACTCTGTTCTACAGGGTTGCTTTGAGTTGGAGTCAACTCACTGGCAGTGTTTTTTTTATTTTCTATTTCTTTGGGTAGCACAAATGGTTGAGCATTCAGTTAGTAACTGAAAGGTTGGTGGCTCGCATACATCCAGAAGTACCTCAGAAGAAAGCTCTGGTCATCTACTTCTGAGAAAACAGCCATGGAATTCCCTAAGGAACACAGACTTAGTATGACACACATGGAGTCTCTGTGAGTTACAGTTGACTCAGTGGCTACTTATTTCAGACAAATTAACCAGGCGGTACTCTAACAGGGGCTAAGTTCCTGACTGGGCAGGAAGATGGAGCTGGAACCCTCACTAATTCTTTCTGAGGAATTAGTATTGTTATTAGGTGTCACTCCATCAACTTTCTACTCATAGTGACCCCACATGACAGACTAGAGCTACCCCACAGAGTTTTCTAGGCTGTGTTCTTTCTAGGAGCAGATTGCCAGGTCTTTCAGTTAGCAGCTAAACGGGCCATTATAGTGTGTGTGTGTGTGTGTGTGTGTGTATTGTGCAACATCAGTATTTTATTTTATTTTTAAGTGTTGTGAATTTCAGATGGATTCATAACCAACAATTTCCTTTAAAAAGTATACTTCCTTTCTGGTGTCCTGATTTGAGTAGCTTAAATTTTGCCTGTTTCTCTTGACTACATGAAGTGCCTTCTCTTCCATCCCTGGCCACTTCTCACTACTTGTGTAATCTTCCTTCTCTGGAACATCCTTTGTCTCTCCTTATTCCTTCTTTCTCTCACTCCTCTGCATGCCCTCTTTCTCCTCACCTTCCTACACAGCAGCACTGTGCTGTCTTATTTGGGTTCCTAGTCTCACCAGGCTTTCAGGATCTGGTGGGATGCCTGGATTTCCAAGCCACCTTTAATGACAACTGGGGCACTTCCCAACTCACAGTCACTTGCCTCCTCTCAGAAAGCCCTGATGCAGAGGGACTGGTACTTCCATAACCCTGCTCCATGCCATGGTTGACTAGTCTGATGCCAATCAGATTATCTCAGATGCATCTTGGCTGAAAGCAGAGAACAGGAGATGTTTACTGTTCTTTGTTGACTATGCAAAGGTGTTTGACTGTGTGGATAGTAGCAAATGATGGATAACATTGTGAAGAATGGGGATTCCAGGGCTGTCAATTGTGCTCATGAGGCATCTGTACATAGCCCAAGAGGTGGTCATTTAAACAGAACAAAGGGATACCTTATGGCTAAAATCAGAAAAGATGTTTGTTAGGGTTATGTCCTTTCACCATGTGTATTCAATCTGTACGCTGAAGAAATAACCTAAAAAACTGAGCTGTATGAAGAAGAATGCAGTATCAGGATTGGTGTTAGACTCACTAATAACCTTTGATATGTAGATGACACAGCCTTCCGTGTTGAAAGCAAAGAGGACTTGAAGTATTTACTGATGAAGATTAAAGGCTACAAACTTTCAGCATGGGTTACATCTCAATATAAAGGAAGCAAAAATCCTCACAACTGGACCAAAAAGCAGTACGCTAAATGCAGGAAAGATTGACTTTGTCAAGGATTTCGTTTTACTTGGACCCACAATCAACACCCATGGAATCAGCAGTCAGGAAATCAAACAATTTATTACATTGGAAAAATTTGCTGCAAAACACCTCTTTAAAGTGTTAAAAAGTGAAGTCGTCATTTTAAGGATTCAGATGTATGTGACCCAAGTCATGATACTTTCAATCGTCTCATATGTGTGTGTCATGGATTGAATTGTGTCTCCCTGAAAATATCTGTCAACTTGGCTGGGCCATGATTTCTGGTATTGTGTGATTGTCTATCATTTTGTCATATTGTAAATCCTGTCTCTGTAACATTGATGAGATGGTATTAATGGCAGTTATGCTAATGAGGTAGGACTCAATCTAGAAGATTGGGTAGTGCCTTGAGTCAATCTCTTTAGAAGTATAAAAGAGAGAAGCTAATAGAGAGATACAGGAACCTCATACTACCAAGAAAAGAGTACCAGGAACATAGCAAATCCTTTGTATCTGAGGTCCCTGAGTGGAGAAGTTCCTTACCCAAGGAAGACCAATGATAAGCACCTTCGACCAGAGATGACAGGAAAAAAAAGCCTTCCTCTGGAGCTAACACGCTGAATTTGGATTTCTAGCCCAATAGACTATGAGACAATAAAGTTCTGTTTGTTAAATCCATCCTATTGTGGTATTTCTTTCATAGCAGCACTGGATGACTACAACACATGGTCAAGGTTGGCAACAGATAAGAAGACTGAAGAATTGTTATCTTTGAATTTTGGTGTTGACAAAGAATATTGAATACACCATGGACTTCCGGGAGGACACACGTATTTGTCTTAGAAGAAATACGGCCGTAAGTCTCCTCAGAAGTGAGGATAGAGAGGCTTTGTCTCGTGTATTTGGGCTATTTATCAAAAGCGACCAGTTCCCGGAGAAGGACATCATGCTTGGTAAAACAGAAGGTCATCAAAAAGGTAGGAAGATCCTGAATGAGATGGAGTGACCCAGTGGCAACAACTGGCTCAGATGGCACCTTGACCGTGAGGATGGTGTAGGGCTGGGCAGTGCTTTGTTGTGTTGTACCTGGGGTCACTATGAGCGGCAAGGGACTCAGTGGCACCTAACAACAATAATACCTCTCTCTGCTGCACATGATCTTATGCAAGACAAGCACAAAGAAAAAATAAACTCTTCTCTAAGATGCCAGAACTTTCATGTTCTGAGAGTGACTCTTAACATAAATATTTACAGCCAACAGCATCTTTAAAGTGAAGCAAGACATGAGATGACAGACATTATCTTGTCTGAATTTGCATGTGCTAGAGAAGAAAGGTAGCCGCAGGTACAACCTGCCTCATTCTTCTCATTGCCCAAAGTACAGTTAACCTCAGACTTTATAGACTCCAAACCCACAGAGATGGGATTAGGGCCCTGGGTAAGGTAGGGTAGAGGATGCTTTTCTGAGAGAAATTCTTCATCTGCTTTCACAGTCCTAGCAAGATACTGAGATGTGTCTCAACACGCCTAGTAAGAGAGAAGGAGAAGACTCTGGGACAGGAAGATGAGGCAAGCAGAGAGAGTTCAGAGCATGGGAAGGGGTTGTGGAGAGGGAACTCCCTTGGCAGATGGCCTTCTGTGGTTCAGGAATAAGTGGGAAAACTGAGGGAAGATCTCCAATCTGATGACTTAGAAGAAACTTTGTTATGGATTGAATTGTGTTCCCCTAAAGTATGTGTTGTGAACACTAAACCTTGTACTCATGGATATAACCTCATTTGGGAATGGTGTTTTCTCTGTGATGTTAATAAGGCCCTATCAGTAGACATTCATTGCCCTTGAGGCAATGTGACCCTATAGGACAGAGTAGAACTGCCTCATGATGTTTCCAAGGAGTGCTTGCTGGATTCAAACTGCTGATCTTTTGGTTGGCAGCCAAGCTCTTAAGCACTTCCCCACTGGGGTTTCCCGTATCAGTAGAATACATTCTAATCTGAATCACCTCTGAGTTATAAACAGAGCAGATTATACACAGAGGTAGGCACACACTTGAGAAGACAGATAAATACCTGATGCAGAACATCAAGGAACTGAAGAACAGGAGAGATCCAACGGCTCAGAGAAACAAGGATCTTCCTTCAGAGCAGAGGGAGAGGCAGAGAGGGAGGCAGAGAGGGAGGCAGAGAGGGAGGCAGAGAGGGAGGCAGAGAGGGAGGCAGAGAGGGAGGCAGAGAGGGAGGCAGAGAGGGAGGCAGAGAGGGAGGCAGAGAGGGAGGCAGAGAGGGAGGTAGAGAGGGAGAGCTTTTCCCTAGAGCTGATAACCTGAATTCGAACTCCCAGCCTCCAGAATTATGAGAGACCACTGCTCTTTAAAGCCATTTGCTTACGATATTTTCTGTTACAGCAGTACTAGTAAGCTAAGACATGTCTAGGCTAGCGATCCAGACACTCATCGATTCTTCATCTCCTGTGAGCGCACCTTCCCAGCAAGCCTCCCAGATCTGTGACTTGCAGCTGTAGAACACTCCTGTCATAGTTTCCTAGTGTTGCAGCAATGGAAATACCACATGAGTGTTTCACAAACAGATTTTTTTTTTTCTCAGAGTTCTAGAGGCTAAAAGTCCAAATCAGGCTGTGACTCTAAGAGAGGGTCCTTCTTTGTCCCTTTCAAGGTTCTAGTAACTGTACTCTCTCTTGTCGAGTCAGCTTCGTGTGTGTTAGAATAGAACTGTGAGCCACCAAGTTTCATGAGGTACCCCTGGGTGGACTCAAACCTCCAACCTTTCAGTAGAAGCTGATCACATAAACTGCACTACTTCAGAACTCCTTCAGCTTCTGGCAATGCTTGGTATTCCTGGGCTGGTGGGTTTATCTGCTTTCTTCTTCACATAGCAACTGTTTTACTCTTGTGTGTGTATGTCTTTATTTTTCCTTTCATAAAACACCTTTCAGAAGGGATTAGGTTTAGGGCCCAACCTACCATGGTGTGACCTCAATATAGCAACAACAACCCTGTTTTTAAATACAAGGGTTAGGACTTCAACATTAACTTTTTTAGGGGACACAATTCAGTCTAGAACACTCCCTATTATATCAAAGATTCATCTCTCTGATTTCCATTTTGCTCCCCGCTTAGTTCTTGAGGAACTCAGTAGACATCCTACACTGTGGACCTTCCTGTAGAAAATGCTGGAACAGAAAAATGACACAGGATGATTCTCTTTAATTCCAATTAAATCCAAAAAGGGAAGCAGAATTAATCTCAGGAGCTCTTTTGTTGCTGAAAATTATCTAAGGGAACTTTTTAAAATTCAGATGAAGAATCTCTCTCAGTTCTCTAGATTTCATTTTGCTTATCCCCTCCTTAAAGAAAAATTGACTTCTATTCCACTTATAACTATATAATATCTCTGCCAAGAGAAAAGGACTGTGTTCTTCCTGGGCTCAGATTTCACCTGATTCTGTTGAGTATATTGACCTTGTCCTTGTATCCCTCAGCTATGTGCTGCCTGCTCAGGGCCACTTTCTGTCAAGGTTCTCCCTTTGTTTGGAGCAGCCACTTGGCTTTAGTCTCAGATGCCACAGATGACACAGATGCCACATGTCTGTACTGGAGCTCTCTTGTGCCATCATTTTCTCATCTTTGTGGATGACTACCTTATCTATGCAGTGCACCTAGCAGACATCTCTGTCACATAGTAAGAATGCAACCAATAGAAGCTCATGTTACCATTAGTTGGGGTGGGGCATACGAAGCAAGGCTTCTGAAAATCTTCAATCTCCTTAAAGAGACTGAAGAAGGCCCTTTTTCCTTTTCCCAGAGAAATGAACTATGCAGATGAGACACTTTACTTGCACTTTTGTTGATTGCTTACATCAGTGCTTCTCCACCTGTTTCACTACGAGGGTCCTGTTTGTAATGACAATATTTTCTGCCTTGACTCCTCTTCTCCCCGTACTGACGGTAGTGACACTTCTAGTGTCTTGTTGATTGAGAAAGTGCTTAATGACAGAGAGTTACTCTGGAACTAGTAATGATTTTAAGTGATTTTGCATTTCATTAATCGCAATAGCACCTACATGGATTTGAAAGAAAAAAAACTGCAAGCATCTCTGTGGGTCCTGTGATTGATTCTATCTCCATTCAGTGCTTGGGGCCCATGCGGACTCATCTGAACTTCTGGCCCCCTGCTTGGCAAGCTCTCCTGTGGACAGGTCATCAAATCAAAGACTGGAAGGAAATCAAAGGACCATTCAGTCCAACTCCCTTGTTTTCTATAATACAGAGGTCAAAGAAGAGAAAAAGAATTTCATGAAATAACACAGCCAGATGATATCAGAGGGGAGACCAAGACTCGGGAGTCCTGTGGCCTAGCTGCTGCCTGAAGGTGACTCTGTGGCAGTTCTGGGGTGGCAGAAATCCTTTTCCAACAGCCAGTGGCCAGTGTGGAGGGGACTGGGAAATTATGCCTGGCAAGTGAGTTGGGTCTCAAAGGTTAGGTGACTGTGTACTTGATCTTCCAAACTGGAACACTTTTATGAAGGAAAGGGGGCAATACTGGGGCAATAAGAGAACACCTAGACTGTTCCAGGTAAATGTGACATACGGTCATCATATTTAAAGTCCAGTGAGACCTACCAAAAGTCTAATTCAGAGCCCTTTATAAGACTTTCAACAGTGGAGATAGATTGTGTAGAAGAAATCAGAATAAGTGTCTGTCTTTCCCTTTTGCTAGATCTGTATCTTGAGAACAGAAAGAAAGCCTCACATTCTGGACACTCATTGGGAATGACTGGCTGCTTAACTGTAAACTCTCAAGAGGGTTTTAGCCTTGCATTTACCAACCCCATACTACCTGGAAAGTGCCTACAGTTTACTCAGTAGAGGGATTGAACATGCTAATACTCATGACAGGAAAGAACAAAGCAACAAGGAGTGGCCTCTGCTGCTGTTTAGACCTTCATGTGTGACCCCATGTAATCAGTGGTACATGTAGGCCTGGAGAAGGGTTTTTCTCAGCTCTTGATGTGAGGAATGCTCTCTTGCCTGACATTGAGGTAAAAAATCTTATCAATACTTGTAAACATGGTAGGGAGCAGTAGTTATAACCCTAGTGTAGTAGAGAGGGCTGTCACTTGAGTGCTCTGTAGAAGGCCATGAAACATGACTTCTCCCCTTAGTCTCTTCATCTGTGAAAAGGGAGGTTGGATGAGTTTGAAGTATTAGTCAGTATGGGATGGGATAGGCTGTGGTAACAAACATAACCTCAAAATCTAAGTGACTTAATACCACAAAGTTTTTTTTCCCTCTCATGCTAGATGTTTCATGGATCAGCAAAGTGGGCTTTGATCTTTACAGACTCTTAGGATCCCAGCTCCTTTTTATGATACACAGTTCCATAATTACGATGCCGGGGAGTAGGAAGGTAAGAGCTGAGCCCCTTGCAACTAAATCCTTTCACCTAGCATCGACACTTATCATTCACATTTCATTGGTCAAAACAAGTCACATAGCCGCACTCAAACTCAAGGAGGCAGAGAGGAGCAGTCTCTACTATGTGTCTAAAAGTTGGATCACTAGGATGTTTGGCAATGCTCCTGTGACTACTATACACTTGAAGTTTTCTAGTTTCATATTTTATACTGGGTCACCATGAGTCAGATCCAACTTGACGGCACTTGGCTTGGCTGGTGGAAGAATCTTTTTTTTTTTTTCCGTCTTGAATGAAACCCAGTCAAGAAGCATAAAATCTGAAATAGGTAAAATTGGAGGTGATGTGGTTGCAGTGTGGAAGCTGATAAGTTAACCACTCTTTGGTAGCAATATGATTAGGGCTGTGTTTTAGGGAGATCACTTAATAACATCATGGATGATAGACTGGGGCTGAGGGCACAAGGGAGATGGGGGAACAGTTAGGATTGATTCCATAGAATTTTTCCAGACAAAAGAAATGGACTAGGGGAAAAAGTGAGGCTGGAGTTATGTTAGCTATCTATGTCTGTGTAAAAAAAGAAAAAGAAAAACTACTCCAAAATGTAGAGGATTCCAACAACACACATTTACCAACAAAATAAACAAAGCAAAACAAAACAAAACAAAAATATCAAAACAACAACAAACACATCGCCATCAAGTCAATTCTGACTCACAGTGACCATATAAAACAGAGTAGAACTGCCTTGTATGATTTCCAAGGAACACCTGGCAGATTCGAAAGGCCAGTCTTTGGTCTGCAGCTGTAGCACTTAACCACTACACCACCAGGGTTTTCAACACACACTTAGCACCTTACAATTTCTGTGACTCAGGAGTTTCAACACAGCTTAACTGCATCCTCTGCATCAGGGTCTCTCACAAGACTGCAACTGAGACCTAAATCCAGGTTCACGTGGGACATGATCTTCTTCCTAAGGTGTCTTAGTGGCTGCTGGCAGGATTGAGCTCAGGAAAGCTATTGGGCTGAAGACCTCAGTGTCTTGCTGTCTATTGGCCGGAAACCATCCTCAGTTCCTCGCTGATGATTCCACCAGAACAAGAGCAAGAAAAGCTAGAGAAAGTGAAGGCAAGATGGCAGCAATCTTTTGGACTTGAATGATGGAAATGGTATTCATCACCCTTGCTGTATTGTATCAGTTAAAAGGAATGGTGCAAAGGGTTAACTGAACTCCTAACAAAAGGTTTGAGTCCAAAAGAGCTGCCTCAGAAAGAGAAACTGGTGATCTACTTCTGAAACCTCAGTCTTCAAAAACCCTGTGGAGCACAGTTGTACTCTGACACACACGGGGTTGCCACAACTCAGAATCCACTCGATGGCAGCCAGCTTGGCTTTATTGGTTAGGAATCATTAGGTCCAGCCCACAGTCAAGGGGAGGTGGCTCCCCAAAGGCGTGAACACCAGAGGGCAGGATACTGGGAGCCACGGGAGAAACTACCCACCACAGGAGGATCTGGGAGAGGCTGAGAAAGGGGAGGCTGATGGGCTGTGCGTGTCAGGGAGGAAGAAGGAATAAACAACTGTGGGATGATAAAGGATGCCATTATTTGAAACTGGGCATGGAGAAACGCAGAGACAGAAGTACTGAGTTAGGCCTGAGACATCTAATGCTGACGCGGTGTGGGTCAGTCTGGGTCCATGGATGTTTGGAAACCCACTGAAGAGGGTCTCTGGAAGGCCAGTTGTGTACATCCATCTGCTCTGCTCCTTTCTCAGAGTTTTAGCCCACTAAAGGGATTCAGAGTACATGGTCCCAGCAAGCGGATGTGATTGAAGTGGATTTAACATTCTGGTCATTTAGATGAAAATGACTAAGCTCCAACTCCTTGTCCACCGCCCCCGCCCATCCCCGTCCCCCATGCTCTGCTAGAACTAAGAAACCAAAGAAGTGACAGAATTTGCATGAAGGAGCTGTGAGGGCTGTCCACAGTCAGGACCTTGGGGCTCAGCTTCTTTGAAGAAAATGGCAAGTGGCTTATTTAACATTTTTTTTATGTGTGTGTAATTTTCTGAAAAGGTTGACCTAAGCGAGTTCTTACCAAGATCTGATAGTCTAGGACAATGGAATAAATCCTTTTTAATAGGATTACAGGCTGTGCTAAAGGAGACTGGGAGTTTTTAAGCTCTGCATTGTAATATGTGCTCAAAGAAAGCACTGAAGAAGGCAAAACAGGTTACTCTGTTATTTTACACTGTCTAGACTACCAATATCTCAAGCTCATAATATTGTTTGCTCCTCAAGTTGGGCAGACCTGGACTCCTTTTCCAGTTTTCTTTTATTGATCTCATGTCCTTAGGCCTCTCTGGGTCTCAGTGAAATGAAATGTTGAACCAAGTGAACCAATTAGCTTTACATGGGCCTGGTTTCTTCAGGCCATCCTTCTCCAAGGTCTCCTTCTATCTGTGTCATTTCACGTTCTTTGTTTCATGGGTGGTGGTGACGGGTGTGGTGGGGCAGTGATGGTTCAGTGGTAAAATTCTCATCTTTCACGCAGAAGATCTGGGTTCAACTCCAAGCCAATCCATCTCATGCACAGCTACCACCCGTCTGTCCTCAGAGGCTTGGGTGTTGACATGATGCTGAACAGGCTTTGGTGGAGCTTCTAGACTAACTTGGACAAGGAAGAAAGACCTAGTGATCTACTTCTGGAAAATCAGCCTCAGTAAAGCCTATGGATCACAGTCATCCAGTCCTTGATATATTATGGAGTTAGTGCTTTACCAGGCAGCATTTTGTTCCAGTGTACGTGGGGTCACTGGGAGTTGAGCCTGACTCAGTAGTAACTGACAACAGCACAAGGACAATGAGATGAGTCAACAGGAAGCTGACCCGCTCTGTTTTGGGGCATGGACTTTGTATAGCTCTAATGTTTTAAGGCCTGAGTGTTCATCCATAGAGAGTCTCCAAGGTACGTAGGTACTCATTGTAGCAGGCACTGCCAGTTGGGCAAGGGGTGTATGGAAGCATTTTCCTAGCTCAAAGTGACCCTCTGAGGAATAAACCTTCTTTCTTTCACTTATGTTTAGAGAAGGACTGCTGGCTGACATGTGGGAGAACCTGATATGAATAATAAAGGGGATCCTTTCTAGAATGATGCATTCTCTAAATAGCATGACCAATCAAAAAAAAAATATTATTCCATCCTCACAAAGGCAGGTGAAAACCATGTCACAGCAGCAGCAAGCATTAATTACAAGTGTATTCTGCTAAAGGCACCATGCTCGATGCACCAAAATAACCTTGTGTCACTACTTTAAAGGCAATAAAGTTAATTTGGAAGTATGTTTATTGAGTCATAATGAGTGAATGAAAAAGATTCTTTGTCAAAATTTCATTCAATTAAAGAAAGGCAAAGAGGCAATTTTATTAATCGTTGGTTTGAATGTTCTATTAACTTGGAGGGACATAAAAAACCTTGTTATTTTATTCTTAATCAAGCTTTTTGTATGTCTAGCAAGATCCCATCTGTTTATTTGAAGATATTATTATTATTTTTGCTTATGGACCTCAATTATATGACAGACCATTTCTCATTTACCATTCATTCGCTGTCTCACACTCTGAGTTTCTCTCCTGGGAGCAACCACACTGCTTTGCCTGTCATGACTCAAAACCAAAGTGGAATATTTGAAAGATGGTTGTATGGGGTTATTAGTGGAACCTTAGGGCAGGAATGGGCAGAGTGGGGGTGGGGCAAGGAGAAAAGTTAACCAATATGCATTTACTAATCACAGTTCCTGGATGACACAAATGGTTAATACACTCAATGGATTCGAGTGCACCCACAGGTGCCTTGAAAGATAGGCCTGGTGATCTACTTCCAAAAAATCGGCTACTGAAAATCTTGTGGAGTACAGTTTTACTCTGATACACAGAGGGTCACCATCAGTTGTTGTCTAAGAGATAACTGGTTTGTTTTGGTGTGCATAGTGTCATGGAGGCTTCAGAAAAAGAATGTATCTATCAGCTGACTGTAAGGGACTCACTGTGAGTAGGTAAACTCCTGTAGGGCAAAATGTCTTGTTGGTGGCTGTATGCTTTGAATTATGCACAGTGTTCAAAATATTTGGTATTTGAATGAATGAATGTGAAAGATGAGGAGGGCACAAAGTATTCAGAAAAAGGAGTCCTTGGTTTGGAGGCTAGATGTTTGAGCATGCAGAGAAGAGGCTATGATCTAAGCACACTCATTCTGGTGAGCAGTGTCATGCTGCCTTCATCCTTACCAAGTTGCCCTCTGTCATGGATTAAAGTATGTCCTCCCTGAAAATGTGTATAGCCCTTTGGCTGGGCCGTCGTTCCCAATATTTTGTGATTTTAGTATGCTAGATATCCTAATCTCTGCCTGTGGCTAGTAGATATGATGATTATGTTAAAAGAAGATTAGAGTAGGACAGCAACACTCTTGCTAAGTGAGTTTCCCTAGAGTGTGGCTTGCACCACCTTTCATCCTATGGGAGACAAAAAGAGGAGGGAGCAAGCAGAGAGTTGATAACCTCATGCCACCAAGAAAGCAGCACCGGGAGAAGAGTGCATCCTTCAGACCTGAGATTCTTGTGCCAAGATGCTCCCTGGACAAAGACTGATGTAATACAAGGACCTTTCTCCAGAGCTGACACAGAAGGTGTCAACTTCCCCTGGAGTGGGCACCCTGGATTATTACACTACCGGACTGTGTAATAATAAACTTTCCTTAGTTAAAGCTGTCCACTTTGCAGTGTTTCTGTTGGGGCAGCTCTAGGTGACTAAAACACCCTCCGTACTTTTCTCTGCTTGCCTAATCCACACAGCATTTCAAGATTACTTCATCATTTTCTCCAACATACCTTACTTGATCTTGAATCCAGAAGAACTCTCACGCTCCTTGGGACCCCAACAATATTTATTTTAATTGTTAGTAAGGCATTTCTCACGCATGTCTATGGAGGATAGTAGGAAGAAATGAGCCAGGCTTTCTGTGAAAGACCTCATGTAATCCTTAAAATAGAAGGAAAATTGAGATAGTTTACATTTCTTGAGTAGGTCTTTGAAATTCAGTGTGTATTTTAGACTTACAACCCATTTCAGTTCAGATTAGACATTGTTGAACTGTTCAGTGGCTACATGTGGCAGTGGCTATTGGATCAGACAGCCCAGTTCTAGGCTGTCAAGCCTCAGTACAAGAAAGGAAGCAAGTGACAGACATGATAGATGCACAACATGATGAATATAATTAATGTCATACTGAATTGTAATACTGAATAACATAAAAAAATGTTAAAGTGGCAAATATTGTGTTATATGGGTACATACTTGTTTAATCTGTATGCCAAACAAATAATCTAGGAGGCTAGACTATGACGAATGTGGCATCAGGACTGATGGAAGACTCATTAACAACCTGTGATATGTAAATGACATAACCTTGCTCACTGAAAGTGAGGAGAACTTGAAACTCTCACTGAGGAAAATCAAAGACTGTTGTCTTCACTATGGGTTACACCTCAACATTAAGAAAACAAAGTCGGGATGGAATCAAGATGGCAGACTAAACATGCATTTTCCTAAATTTCTCTGGAAATCAAGACCTGAATTGATAACTAAATGGAGCCTTCTGGACACCTAATAAGCCCTAGGACATGGCATAGAGCTGTTAATTTGGACTTTAACGGAAAACTTCCTCTCTTTCGCTGACCCCTGCTTTTGGTGAGTACTGGTTTTCACGACTGAAGGTAGTTTGCCATTTTAACATTTCTTTCTCTGTCTTAGCCAGAGGGTGGAGCTGGGACTTGACTAGCAGCTAATCTCAGGCACACTGCTGGTGGGATTGGCGGATAAATTGAGAGCCGGCTTTGGACTCTGTGCATCTCAGCACCTTTGACCTCTCTTTCTCCCTTCACCGTTGAGTAGCCTGTACCAAGGCAGGCAGGGAGCTTGTGTGGGACGCCGTCTTGTTCCCCTGGGAGGTGGAGTACCCATATGGTGGCCTCAGATGGACCTAATTCCTAGGCTGTGAGTTGGGACCTGCCCAGAGGAGAGTGCTTTTCTGGCAGAAAAGCAGTAGTCTACAAAGTGTTGCCTATGGCTCGGGCCTGACAGCAGAGGCCAGCAGGGCAGTAGCCTTTTTGTATTTTGAACTAGTTTATAAGATCTGAGGTTGGATATAGAGGTGTGTACTTTGCTGGCTGGGAAGAGGGGCCTGTATACCTGAAAACCTGAAGAAGTTTGGAAGTTGTCAGATACCTTTTGCCTTTCATTTTAAGACAGCACAGAGAAACAACTGTGGTCCATCCTGACAGTATCTCTTCCAGACTCTACTGACTCACAGGATGCCCTCAAAGCAACATACTCTGGATAAAAGCATAAAGAAGAAATCACCCATGGCTTCATAAGGCCCCTAAAGGAAAGCACCACAGAACTTCCCAAAGAAACCTTTCTGAAACTATCAGAAGGTGAATACAAAAGGATTACATAGAGAGCCTCCACCTAGACTTTATACAAAATGCAGCAGAGCAAAATGAAAAATTAAGCAAGCTGTTTAATCTGATGGAACACCAGTACTGTGAAATCCCACAGATCAAGAACAAAATCAAAGAGATAGAAACTTCAATTCAAAGCCAAGAAAACAGCATGGAACAAATGGAAAATAGACTTTCTGACTGGAAAGACAGAGCTACTGACTCCAGCATCTAGGAAGAGAAATCAGCAAAAAGAAACAAGAAAAATGAAGAAGTATTAAGAAAGGGAGACTCTATTAAGAGGAACAGTGTATGATTAATTGGAGTTCCTGAACAGAGTGAGACAGCTGAGAACACAAAGAGTATTGTGGCTGAGCTGCTGACAGAAAACTTCCCAGAAATTACTGAAGAAGAGAATATAGATATCCAAGATGCACATCAAATGCCACTCAACATAGATCCCAAAAGAAAGATTCCAAGACATATTATAATCAAGCTTAACAAAATGAAACATAAGCAGAAACTCTTAAAGTCAGCAAGACGCAAAGCAAAGCTAATATTCTGAGGGAAACTCTGTAGACTTTCATCTGATATCTCAGCAGAAACAATGCTGGCACAGAGACAGTGGCATGACACATTCAAAGCCTTGAAGGAAGAATTAGACATCCTGCAAAACTATTTTTCAAATATGAAAATGAAATGAAGATATTCACAGATAAATGGAGACTCAGAGACTTTGTGAAAATGAAACCAAAGCTACAAAAAATACTGAAAGAATTTCTAAGCTTAGGAGAACAAAACCACTAACTTTATATTTTAGAAGCAAATTCAGGATACATCACCCAGAAACCTACTCAGTTAGGGAAGACTCTAAACTCAATCAAAGCTATAATAGATAAGTGAAAGAAATGATCCTGTGATCATATCATGAAAACTATGATGACATCATATTAAAAAGAAGGATGTACTACAGTCGTTACAGTCCTTCCAGATGGAGAGGAAGTTAACAAGACTGGTAGTAATTAAAATTGGGTTTACACATAGTTTATTAAGGGGGATCATAGGGGCAGCCATAAAGCACAATAAAGAAGCAACAAATCAAATCAAAAAACATAATACAGGAGTCTCAACAACCACAAAACCAACACTGAAAAAGGTGAAAAATCAACTCACAAAGAATGTTCCAGAACAGATTAATAAGAACAACAGAGAAAACGTCAACACAAAAATAAACACGTCACAATGACAGCACTGAACACATACCTATCAATAATTACATTGAATGTGAATGGACTGAACTTTCCAGTAAAGAGACATTGAGTGACATCTTGGATCAGAAGACACAACCCACCCATATGTTGCCTATAAGAAACTCACCTTAGACTTAAAGATACGAACAAACTGAAAAGTAATGGATGGAAGAATGTATATCAAGTTAACAATGAATAAAGAAAAGCAGGTGTGGCAATTCCAATCTCAGATACAATTGATTTTAATGTAAAATCCATCTCACTCCAACAAGGTTGGCCATGATCCAAAAAACACAAAACAACAAATTCTGCAGAGGCTGTAGAAAAATTGGAACTCTCTGACCCTGTCAGTGGGATTGCAAAACGGTGCAACCTCTTTGGAAAGCAATCTGGTGCTTCCTTAAAAAGCTGGATCTAGATATACCATTTGACCCGGTAATTCCACTGCTCGGAATATATCCTATGGAATCAAGAGCATTCACACCAACTGACGCATGTACACAAATGTTTATCACAGCACAGTCAACAATAGCAAAAAGATGGAATCAACCCAGATGCCCAGCAACAGAGGAATAGATAGGTAAACCATGGTATGTATACTCAGTGGAACACTATGCAATGATAAAGATAAATGATTTTAGGAAACATCTCTTAACCTGGTTTCAATTGGAGGACATTATGCTGAATGAAAGTAGTCAATGATAAAAGGACAAATATTGTAAGAGACTCCTATGATAAGAACTTAAAAACAGACCAATGCATAAAAGAAAAGACTCTGACGGCTGAAAGGGTGGGGAAGGAGGGAGGGTTTAGATTACATAGTTGATAGAACTTTGGTTGGATGAAATCTGCGACAGTACACGTTAGAAAGAAGATCAGTAATAACTGAACTTCCACACAATTTGAGTTCTCCTCCCATCTTAACCCAATATTGCAAGGACAGAGTAGCTGGGGTAGGGGGCCGGGGATCATGCTCTCAGGGGAAATCAAGGCCAATTGGCACAACTAGCATTTTGATTAGAGAGCCTTCTGCACCCCACATTGGTGAGTGGCAACTGGGGTCTTAAAATCTGCCAAGCTGCCATCTGAGGGTGTAGCACATGGTCCCAACGTAGCAGGAACGGATGATCACCAAGTACCAAAATGACACAGGGGAAAAAGAACCCAGAAGACAGACAGACCCACTTGAGTAGGTGACTATATTGACTTGTGACTGGAAGAACCCGATGGTGCCTGGCTACCACCAGTGATAGCAATGATGGAGCTCACAAAGTTGAGGCTCACTGGCAACACAAGGATAAAAAGGGGTGCATCCTGAGACCTCCACTAAAAGACCACAGTTGATGGTCCAGGGGCCTTGGAGTTCCCCTGGGTGTGTGGTCACTTGCCCTGATGCTGCCTCTATCCATAAATCGTAATGGAAGTCAACTCTTCGGACAGGAATCGATTGGACTTGGCTACATAGAGTGACCATATCATGTGTGCACTTTATTGCTCTGTGCATCTATAGGATATCATCCTGCTGACCTCTTACTGGAGCCAGGGGAATAGGTGGAGAGGAGGAGATAAGAGAATGTTGGGATGATAAGACTTGTATGGAGCAGAGAGGAAGAGTGTGCTGTCACTGGGCAGAGAGAGCAGTGGGAGCTGCATATAGGTGGACATGCAAATTTATATGGGAATGTACATTTTCATTCAATCATAACAATAGAAAAAAAAAGAAAACAAAAGCCCTCATGGGTGGACCTATAAGCAACATCATGGTAAATGGAGAAAAGATTGATATTGTCAAGGATTTCATTTTATTTGGATCTATAAGCACCGTACATGGAAGCAGCAGTCAGGAAACCAAATGAGTTATTGCATTGGGCAAATCTGCCTCTATAAAATACTAAAAAACACAAATGTCTCTTTAAGGAATAAGGTTCACCCCAATCAAACCTTGATATTTTCAATCGCTTCATATGCAAGCAGATGCTGGACAGTGAGAAAAGAAGACAGAAGTAGAGTTGATGCCTTTGAATTACAGTGTTAGCAAATAATATTGAGTATACCATGGGCTGTGCCTTAGTTATCAAATGCTGCTGTAAGAGAAATATCACAAATGGATGGCTATAGAAAAGAGACATGTATTCTGTTACAGTCTAGGAGGTTGGAAGCCTGAATTCAGCTTCCCAGCTCTGGGACAAGGCTTTCTATCTCTGTGGACTCTGTTGGTGTTTGAGTCAGCTGGGGTTGCTCTAACAGAAATACCGCAGAGTGGATGGCTTTAACAGAGGAAAGTTTATTCTTACACAGTCCAGTAGGCTATGAGTCCAAATTTAGAATGTCTGCTCCAGGGGAAGGTTTTTGCACTTGTTGGCTCTGGAGGAAAGTCCAGTATTCCATCAGTGTTTGCCCAGGGAGCATCTTGGCACAGGAACCTCGGGTATGAAGGACGCACCCTTCTCACGGTGCTACTTGGTTGATGGTGTGAGGTTCCCAATTCTCAGTCTGCTTCTCTTTCTTTTTATCTCTTGCAGGATGAAAGGATTAAGGGTGGGGCAAGCCATGCTCCTGGGAAGAGCAGGAAGGTGATCTTATAAAGGGATTTACAGTCCCACCCTAATCCTTTAACATACAATCCTTTAACATAGGAAACCACAAAATGGAGGACAGTCACAAGACACTGGGAATCATGGCCCAGCCACATGGCTACACATATTTTTGTGGGGACACAGTTCAGTCCATGGCAGTCAGGAAAAGGTTCTTGTCATCAGTCCTCACTGAGAGAGGAGCTACTTACCTTAGGGACCACAAGTACAAATGATGCTCTGTTCTCCTTGTTCTTATATCTTGGTGGTAATGCAGTTACCCTGTCACTCAGTCAACTTCTCTCTTTTGTATCTTAAAAAAAAAAGAAAAATTGGTTTCAGACACAATTAAGACACAACCTATTTTTACAAATTGAGTCCTGTCTCATTAACATAACCACTTCCAATTTTGCTTCATTGACATCCTAGAGGCAGGATTTACAATGCATAGGAAAATCATAATCAGATGACAAAACGGTAGACAGCCACACAATACTGGTATTCATTGCTTTGCCAAGATGGCATATCTTTTTTAGGTAACACAATTCAATCCAATCCAAGATAGACTGCCAGAAGAATGAATAAGTTTGTCTTGAAAGAAATACAGCCAGAGAGTTCCTTGAGAGAGAGGATGGTAAGATCTCATCTCATGTACATAGGAAATGTTATCAGAAGGGACCAGTCCCCGGAGAAGGACATCGTGCTCAGTAAAACACAGGGTCAGCAAAAAAAGAGGCAGACCCTGGACAAGATGGACTGACGTAACGACCGCAACGATGGATTCCAACACAGCAGTGATTGTGTAGATGACACAAGACCGGGCCACGTTTCATTCTGATGTACGTGGGATCACTCTGAGTTGGAATGAACTCGACGGCACCTAAAAACAACAATAACGTAGAACAAATACGTTTATTTACCACAGTACGGTTAAAGAAAGGAAGCAGAGTTTCAGTGTTACACTGCTACAGGGAAATGTCTGTGTTAGCGTCTCTGTTTTCCCCCCTGCAGTGTGAAATCTAGAGCACAAGAAATGCTACTCATTGCAGAATCTTCTGTGCTTTGGCATTTAATAAATGTGCAGTTGGTCAAGTTAAAAACAAAACAAGCAGCGTGGTTTTTTTATTATCCCCCTTCTTATAGTGGTGAAAATGGGTAGGAGCAAGGCGGTGGTATTTATTCAAGGACACAGAGCTAGTCAGAGATGGGCCCAGGATTGGTTCTCAGATCTGCTTAGCTTCAGAGGCCGTCTTGCTTTTTACCAGTCCTTCTGTTTTGTCCCCTTCTCTCCTCTATTTCAGTCTTTTCTCTAGAATAGACTTGATCTAGATGCATCTTATCTCACAAGCAGGTTTTGAGTTCTTAGGGGGCAGTGAGCATGTCTAGCACTGCTTTGCATGTGATAGGTCCTCAGACTTGTATACTAGACCGGTGTCATGATAACAATCACACAAGTGTAAAGTCTGGGCATCAGCCTTGGTGGGACGCCTTCACTACTCTTGGTGTCTCACCAATACCTGTGGTTGCTCCTGTCTCTCCAACCTCCCCAATCTCAGCTTGGAGGCTAAGGCAGTGTGGGAGTGCCAGGAGTTAATGAGCCTGGGGCTGTGTGTATGGTGGACCCCATAACCCCAATCTAGTTGTTGTTGAAACAAATCCAGCTCATAATGGCCAGTAGAACAGGGTGGAAGTGCCCCACAGAGTTCCCAAAGGGCAGCTGGTGGATTCAAACTGCCAGCGGTTTTGGTTAGTGGTTGTGGCTCTCAGCAGCTGAGCCAGCAGGGGTCCCTGATGGACTCATGCTTCACTTAATGCATAAAGCTGGGAGGATGAGCCCAGAATGATACACATTTTAGAAATCTAAGTTCAAATCCAACCAGTATTTACTGAGTACCATGGATGAAAGTACATTCCTCAAAGATTGAAACAGAGTGTGAGATAAAAGGAAGGGAAGATTCTGTGACTTCCTGGAGCACCCACAAACCCTGTGGGAGGGCAACTCATTACAAAGGTGAGCAGGGAATAAGACTAGATCAGATGGCCCCTCAAGGCACATTTAATACCTAGCTTACTGTTTCCAGACACCCTGGTGGTGTAGTGGTTAGGTGTTGCTGTGGTTGGTAGTTTGAATCTGCCAGGCACTCCTTGGAACTTCTGTGGAACAGTACTTCTCTGTCCTGCAGAGTTCCTGTGAGCTGGAATTGACTCAACAGCTGTAGGTTTTTTGGTTTTACAGTTTCCTGGACTCCAGACTGCACTGCCTATACCCTGGAGGCTCTGGGTGGGGAAGCTGATACTTGCCTTGATTCACACACTCAGCCTGTTCGGCCACCTCTTGGCCAGGACATCACTGGTTCACTTGTTCTTACCTATGACAGGAGACCTGTCTGAGGTCTCAGGTTAGAATGACCTGACCCGGTACCCGTGGGACTGCATTCCACATCTTGGTGTCCTTGGGGCTATGCTCAGACAATGAGTCTTTAACCACAGAACAGGACCCAAGCTTCTTTAAGAATAAAAAAGGGTGAACCCAAGAGTTGTGAGTCACAGAAAAACACATTGCCTGAGGTTACCCTCCCTTTCACGCCTTTAGGCTTAGTGGAAGTCGTTCTTCTGTATGATCATTCTTGGTTTATTTTGGCTTCTGATTCGACTTTTTGCTTTGTTCCATGGATTGCTATTTGATCTTTTCAACCAGTTTCTCTTTCCATGGTTGACTTGGAAAAGCCCACCTGTGGCCCATGATCCAGTTAGCTTGCTGTGTATCAGCTCCTGATTCTAGCCATAGCTTCAGACTTTGCATTTGGTCAAGATGCATTCTTGAAGAATGCCTGAAGTTCTGTGCTAGCCAGCTGCAGCCCCTGTAATTACAGCATCTTTCTCAATATCCTCTCTTGGGTACCCAAAGACCTTTGTCAGCTAGGCCATCCTTCCTGCTGGTCTTGCCTGTAGCCAAGCTTGTGCTGTGTATAACCCACAGGGATCCACAGTCTCCTATGGTTTATGAACATTTTTGCTTGGGTCATCAAGAAAGAGACCTCTAGTACATTTCAAATTCTCTTAGACAAGTTTCCGGAGATGCTACTGGGCTCCTTCTCAGTGATGATTTATGCATGATGAGTGGAAAAGCATATTATTTCCATTACTTTTAAAACAGAGTAACGGCTTAGAGTGAGAACAGTATGTCTGTATCTGTGTCGTTGCCTGTCTGTCTACCTATGTCTCTTTCTCAGTCTAAATCTGTACATTTACATCTCTATTTGCAGGCGTAGGTATTCACTGGTACAATTTCAGTAGTCCAGCAGGGCCTTGTCATTCAAGTGTCTACTATTATATTTGACCTAATAAAACATGACACTTATTTGCATTGCAAAGTCAAGTCATTCCGTTCAAGAACTATATATGAAAATATAGGTCAACCCCTTCAAGCAAAATAAAAATATATGATATCTCTCTGTCTGTGCTATAGAAATACAGATGCTCAAGTCACTTCAAGATAACACCTTGAGATGAAAATGAGGAGAATCACTAGAAGAATGACCTTGGGCAAGTTCTTCAAACTTTTTGAACCTCAATTTCCTTTTCAGGAAAGTAAAAAGACTTAGTCTAGATAATCTCCAAAGGAAGAACAAATTCTATGATTTACAAAGTATTGATTATGATTGGCATTGTTTAAGGAATCAGTGTTGTGCTAAATCTGGTCACACAGATTCTTCTAATGTAATCCCACTTGTTTGTAAAGAGCAGATTACTCCTGGGTTTAGGTTGTGTCTCAGTGAAGGTCCAGTAAGGAAACCCACGCTGTGTAGGTCAGCAGACGTGATGAAATATAATGAGCTAACTATAAAGTGTTGAAACCCAAAAAAGGTGGTGAAGAAATCCAAAGATTAGCAATAGCAGGAAGTCACTACCGCCTTTAGGCTTGGGGGACCAAGAGAGTAGCTGGTTTTATCAGAGCTTGATACCCTAGGAGGTGACAGGACAATGGAGGGAGGGACACTTGAGTGGCAGCTGGACCTACATGGGGACACAGCCATTACCAGAAATGTTACTTGAAGTGAGGGGGTAGGGGATGGACATAGCTTGACTTATTCTTCTTTCTTACCTGCCTATAGCTTATGGAAACTAACTGGAAGCAAGTGGACAGGGATTCTGGGATATGTTGTTCATTTGCAGTGGTCATTCTGCACCCCGTACACTATGGAGAAGACATGGGGAGGACCTAGACTGGGTCTAAAAGCAAGCAAAAGCTGACTGGCCAAGATGGGCTGGGAAAAGCCCTTTAAAGCCTTTATGAACCCGTCCTTGCTTGGTTTTTCAGTGACCTAGCTACCTGGTACGGGGACTGAGATGTGCAAAGGTTTTTTTTTTAGAACCCATACCATTTAACATTTGGATTGATCTAGTAAGTGGCTTCTAGGTTCTTAGTTACAGCGAAGTTGTGAGATGTCCAATCAATAAGTACAATTTCTGAATACCTGCTCTGTGCTGAGCAGTCTGTGTATAACATCTCATTCTGTGCTCTGACAACCCTATTTGGAAGATATGTTGTTGCTGCTTGTAGTGGTTGCTATCAAGTTGACATTCACTCATGGTGACCTCATACATAACAGACTGAAACACTGTGTTTTGCTGCCTCATCTTCATGATTGTTGGCATGTCTGGGTAACTTCCAACCTAAAGGGCTCAGCTTCTAGCACTGTGTCTGACAGTATTCTGTTGTGATCCATAGGGTTTGCTTTGGCTAATTTTCAGAAGTAGACCACTAGGCTTTTCTTTCTAGTCTGGCAGTCTGGAAGCTTTGCTGAAACCTGTTCACCCTGGATAACCAAGCTGGCATTTGAAAGACTGATGGCATAGCTTCCAGCATGATAGCAACATGCAAGCCACTGTGGTACAAACACTGACAGACAGGTGGTGGGTAGGATATATAAACATCTGCATTTTATAGATGAAGAAGAGAAGGTCCAAGAGACTCGGCAGCATGCCCAAGGGCTGCAGTTGAATGTGTAGGAGGCAGGAATATGCGGAGGGCATTCTGTCTCCAGAGCTCCCTTTCAAATAAGGGCAACATCAAGTCCATTGAAACTTGCCATTTTATAAGTACTGTGAGTTTGATTTCTGGAAGCAAGAGCTTTGAAATGCCAGGAAGTAACCAAGACAAATACTTGGGGCACGAGTCAACAGTGAGCTACAAACCTTCTGAGAAATGTCCTGCAGGATAGCAGCACCTGCCCCCAGGTGGTCCCTCCCATTCCGGTGGCTCAGGCTTCCAACTCCTCTTGGCAGCCTGTTGGGATCCTACACCTTTAGCTCCGCTAGCAAGGTTTATTTACTTATGTGGCTGGGAAACATAGAATATTACTGATGCTACTTGGAAGAAGCTGCTGAGTAAAGCCATTAAAGGCAAGTGTAAAAATGTGGTGGGAGATAAGCAGATTATTTTTCTCCCTCTGAAGAGAGAGAAAGCTGGTAGAGATGACAGGGAAGGACAAGAAGACCAGCAGACAGGAGAGGGCAGGACAGGGCCGATGGAAGTGAAACGCTAAGCAGCAGACACACACCACACACATGAGCCCCGGAAACTGATGGTCTGGGTAGCAAAGGCATGAAGCAAAAGGCTGAAGGACAACGGTCTGAAATTCTGAACACTCAGGTTACGGCTTGGCTGACATACCCATCAGGCTACAGGATGAAATTGTTGGGATGAGGATGAAAGGTGTTTAGGTTAGGGCTAGGATTACAAGAAGAATTCAAGAATATCTAGCGATACTTCGAACGCCTTCAGAAATCCTGAGCTAAGTCCTTATGGGTAGGGTCTCCATAAACAGACCACTTAGTCTCCTTGAGCCTCGGATTTTTAATTTTTTTTTTAACTGAGTGATAGTGTTAATAGTTCCTATGTCATGGAGCAGAGATGAGGATTAAGCCAGGTAACTGATACGAAAGGGCTTTATTAATTGGTAAAAACTGTGTAAAGTTTATTCTGACTATGTGCCTACCACATTTTCCGTAAAATGACGTGTCTTAGTTTTCTAGTGCTGCCGTAACAGAAATACCTCAAGCAGGTGGCATTAAAGAACAGAAATCTGTTTTCCCACTGTCCTGGACATTAGAAGTTGGAGTTCAGGCTGTGACTCTGAGAAGAGGTCCTTCTTGGCACTCCTTGGAGTGCCTGGGCCTGCAGATCATTGGCCTCCTTTGTCACTGTTACAACATAGTGTCTGCCTTCCCCTGTGTCTCTGTGTCTGTGCTGCTCTTTCTATAACTCAGGAGTGATTAGGTCTAAGATCCACCCTACATTGACATCACCTTAGCTGACTGATTGATTATATGACATTAGGTTGTTGCATGGAAGGTAATTATATTACATTGTAGTATATTACATCACATCTCCAGGTATAGGGGTTAGGATTCCAATATAAATTTTCAGGAGACACAGTTCATTCCAAAACATTGATTATTTTAAAGAGATTTAGAGTGTTGGAAGTGACATACCATCACATGCTTGTCAGGCCCAAACTAGCCCTTGAGATGGCTTAAGAGAATGGGGTCAAACTAGAGGATATGAAGAGAATAACCGGAAGGTAGAGTGGCAAGCCCATCAGCAGATGGAAAGGTAAGGGACCAATGACATCCTAGGGTGTGAAGAACTTGTTGTGGCAGATGTGGGTCAGGCCGGGAGATGGGTGGGATGAAGCAGGGTAGGTACACAGGGTAGAGTTAGGGCCACTGTTTAGACTCCCCAGAAGAGTCAATTTGGGCATGATTGAGGGAAGATTTATTAGTAGTTTGAGATATCCAGTAATCAGATGGGACACTTGTGAAACAGTGACTTCCCTGCCATTAGACATATTCAACCTGAAGCTGAATGTGGTGAAAGACATACATGTCTATAGTACCGGATTGAACTAGACAGTCCCTGAGACCTCTCTGAACTCTGATTTTCTTTTTCTGGTTATCCATACATGACTGATTACTGAGAAAGAATCTACTTTAGTGGTTAGAAAGTGACCTAAGTAAAGATGGCACCCACCCACCCACCCACCCACCCATCCACCCAACGAACCAAATAACATCATTTGCCACAGAGTTGACCCTGACTCACAGAGACCCCATGTGTGTTACAGTAAAATTTTCTGGTAGGGTTTTCAATGGCTGAGCTTTTTGGAATTAGATTTCCAGGCCTTACTGATGCAGTACCTCTCGCGATCTTAACTACCAGTCTTCAGGTTAGAAGTCAAGAGCTTAACTGTCTGTGCCACCCAGGGACTCCAAAAGGAAGACACAGCTATCCCCAAAGAGCTCCAATTTATTCTGTAAACACAGCCTAGGATATTGTCTGGAGGTAAGATTAGTGACAGTGGCATCCCTGGAGGCCTGGGATCATGATAAGAGCTTTTCTAACTTTGTGATGTTTTATTTTTCCCATACGGCTTTTATGTCTACTGCAGTGTTTCCTTATAAATATCCTCGGGAATAAAGTGGGGCAGGTAGTATTATTCCTGCAAAACTAGTAGAGCAATCAGGAAGCAGAAAAATATGGGAGTCTCAGTTGCAGGTTGAGGGTGACTGGGATCTAAGGAAGTCAGTTATTACAAGTTTCTCCTTTTATGGGTGGGAAAACTGAGGCCCACAGAAATGGAACTACTTGCCCAAGCTCATATTTTAACTGATGCCTGGGACAGTCCATTTTGGGGGTGTTGGAGAAAGGACCCAGTTTGGTTCTCACTTAGGCAGTCAGGTCAAAGAAAACCTTGGACTCCCCCTTTTCTGACATAATGTCCCATCCTGAGCCTTGTGGGTAGTGTTCCAGGTAAATGAGGAATTTCTTGAGTCCAGATAGACTTTGAGGTCTAATGCAGAAGCAGCTGCCGACAGCCAAGCTGACCACAACCCTCATCACACATGCTTTCACTAGTTCTGCAGAGAGCTGGAGAAGTCACATTCATGCCTTCTGGCCTTTGATGATCACTGGAGCAGAAGACGAGGCGGCAGAGGCAGCAACAACTGGGTTCTGGGTCATCTGTCATACCACAGAGTACTATCACTGCAATTACATCAAGAACAAGTTTTCTACTTCAAAAAGGAGAATAGCAATAAGAGACATCTCCCATCAAAACAACAGCTGTGCTAGCTGGCAGCAGCTGCCACTGCAGCTGGAAGTACGGGTACCTAGAATCCTGGCTCAAGCTGGCTTCCCTGGACCGGGCTGGGTGGAGTGGCCAAGAGGGCCTCCACTTAGCAGATACTGAAACCGTGTGTAGGAAGCCAAATTTCCTTTTGTCAGTTTCTAGAAATGTTGCTTTCCTGCAGGACCACTGAGAAAGAGAGAAAAACAAAGACAGAGACAAGGAGTTTAGAGCGAGAGAGGATCTATGTGTTTCAAGGAACTGGCCAGGTGGTAAACTTTAAGAACTTCAAGAACCCATGCTTGAGGAAGGACAGGGAAGAATTTAAAACTTGCAGCTGTGGAATAAAGGAAAGAAACTGATACTAGTCACAACTGTGTGTGTGTCGGTGTAGTTTGTGTGTTGCTGTGAAGCTGGAAGCTGTGCCACCAGCGTTTTAAATAGCAGCAGAGTTGGCCGTGGTGGACAGATCCAAGTGGTGCTGCCAAATGCTGACAGACTACGAAAAGGATCTAGTGATCCAGCCTTAAAAAATAATTGGCCAGCGACATTCTTGTGAATAGCAGTGGGACTTTGTCTGATACAGTGCTGGAGGATGAACCTCCTGTTGGAAGGCACTCAGAAGACAATCGAGGCAGAGCTGCTTCCTCAAAGTAGAGCCAATCCTAATGATGTAGACGGAGCAAAGCTTTCAGGACCTTCATTTGCTGATGTGGCATGACGCAGTATGGGAAGCAACAAATCCAAATATCGTTTAATAATCAGAATGTGGAATGTGCAAAGTATGAATCTAGGAAAACTGGAAATCTTTAGCAATGAAATGGAATACTTGAAAATAGATATCCTAGGCATTAGTGAGCTGAAATGAACTGATAGAGGCCTTTTTGAATGAGACAATCGTATAGTCTACTATGCTGGAAATGAGAAGGTGAAGAGGGAGGATATTGCATTTATAGTCTAAAAGAACATTTCAAGATCTATTCTAAAGTACAGTGCTGTCAGTGACAGGATAATATCCATACATCTACAAGGAAAACCATTTAATATGACTTTTATTCAAATTTACACACTAACTACTAACGCCAAAGAAGAGGAAATTGAATTTTTTTTTCTTTTTTTTTTTTGGTTTTTTGTTTTTTAATAAACGTCTGCAGTCAAGATGCATTGGTAGCTACTGGTGACTGGAATATGAAAATTGAAAACAAAGAGGAAGAATCAGTAGTTGGAAAACAATCTTGATGATACAAATGACACTGAAGGTTGCATAATAGAATTTTGCTACACCAATAACTTATTCATTGGAAGTACATTTGTTTCAACAGTGTAAATAATGACTATAACATGTACCTCACCAGACGGAGTACATGGGAATCAAATCAACTACATCTGCAGAAAAAGGCAAAGGAGAAGCTTGTTATCAGCAGTCAGAACAAGGCCAGGGGCTGACTGCAGAACAAACCATCAACTGCTCATATACCAGTTCCAGCTAAAGCTGAAGAAAACTAAAACAAGTTCGTGAGAGCCCAAGTATGACTGTGGGTGTATCCTGTCTGGATTGAGAGACTATCTCAGGAACAGATTTGATACACTGAATACTAATGACCGAAGACGAGACAAGTTGTGATAGGACATCAAGTATGTCATACATGAAAAAAAGTACAAAGTCATTAGGAAGACAGAGAAGAAAGAAAAGACCAGAACTGATGTCAAAAGAGGCTCTGAAACTTACATTTGAACATGGAGTAGCTAAAACAAATGGAAAAAATAATGAAATAAAAGAACTGAAGAGTTCAGAGGGTGGCTTCTAAAGACAAAGTAAAGTATTAGAGTGAAATGTGCAAAGGCCCAGAGTTCGAAAACTAAAAAGAAGAACACATCTGACATTTCTTAAGCTGAAATAACAGAAAGAAATTCAAGCCCCAAGTGGTACTACTGGGCTTAAATATTGAACAAAGTGGAAACATCAACAAATATGGAAGAAATACATAGGTTAGGGTACTAAAAAGAACTGGTCAATGTTCAATCATTTCAAGAGGCAGCATATGATCAAGAACCAATGGTACTGAAGGAAGCTGTCCAAGCTGCACTGAAGGCATTAGTGAAAAACAAGGCTTCACAGGAATCGACAGAACACTGACTGAAATATTTCAGCAAATGGATACAGTGCTGGAAGTGCTTACTGGTTTATGTTGAGAAATTTGGAAGACAATTATGTGGTCAAATTGATGGTGCATGTGAGGGCCTGACAAAGGTCACTTAGGTTATTGAGCTACATTCCATAAACTGGACAAATAAGTCTACATTCCTCTCCCTATCTCTTCCTCC
This sequence comes from Heterohyrax brucei, assembly GCA_028571685.1. Lineage (NCBI taxonomy): Eukaryota > Metazoa > Chordata > Mammalia > Hyracoidea > Procaviidae > Heterohyrax > Heterohyrax brucei. Next base: position 41,375,715 of record CM053148.1, on the reverse strand, counting down.
CCTTATCTCTGAGGTTATCAAGTTAACCGAGACCTCAGGAGAGGTAAAAATTTTTGAATGGTTTACTCTGCTGGATTATCCTGTGACAAATTTAGATAGTCTGCCCTGTTTGATCGTCCTGTGACAAACTTTAGATAATCTGCTCTGTTTGATCATCCTGTGACAAACATTTGGGTCTGCTCTGATTGATTATCCTGTGACAAACTTTAAGTCTACTCTGTTTGATTTTCCTTAACAAACTTTTGGACAATTCACACTGTTAGATGTAACGAAACCTCATGATGTAAAGAAATCTTGTGACTCCTGACTATTGTTCTGTGACGAGCCCCCTCCACTTTGAATCCTGGCTGTGAAAAGCCCTGGAAATGTAACCCAAGCAGGACAGTAAATGGGCTGCTGTCTCGCAGACTGCTTGCCGATCTGCTAATAAATTAGTCCTTGAACCCCATGCTGTCTCTGCATTTCAGTTATGGTAATAGACGGACGAACCTGACTTTCAATTCGTCAACAAACTGACTGAAAGAAACCCTTATTTATGCCCATTCTAAGGAATGGTGATTCTACTGATGTGGAAATTATCTAACAATACCACTAAAAGGGCACACAAGTAAAATTTTGCTGAAGATAATTAAAAAATTTGCCGTAGTTAATCAACAGGGAATTGCTAGAAATTCAAACCAGAACTGGAGCCATCATTGCTGATGTCAAATGGATATTAGCCGAAAGCAGAGACTACCAGAAAGATGTTTACCTTTATTTTATTATCTATGAAAGACAGTTGATTGTGTATATCGTAACAGATTATGGATGGTAGTTGTGAAGCATGGGATTCTGAAAGATTGAACTGTATTTATGTAGAAACTGTACATAGACTAAGAGTCAGTTGTTTGAACAGAACAAAAGGATACTGCATGTTTTAAAATTAGGAAAGGTGTCTTTCAGGGTTGTGTCTTTTCCCCATACAAATTCAATCTGCATGCTGAGCAAAACTCAGGGAAGGACTACATGAAGAACACAGCATTATATTGCAAGAAGACTCATTAACCAACTGTGATGTGCAGATGACTTGGCCTCACTTGCTGAAAGAAATATAAAGACAATTCAAATCCTCACAACTGAGTCAATAACTAACAATCATGATAAATGGAAAAATTACTGAAGTTGTCAAAGATTTCATTTTATCTGCAACCACAATTAACACTCAGGAAAGCAGCTCAAGAAGTCAAATGACACGTTGCTTTGGATATGTTGCAAAAGACTAATTTGTTGAAAAGCGAAGATGCCACTTTGAAGACCAAGATGTTCCTGATCCAAGTAAAGGTATTTTCAATCACCTCTTACTCGTGTGAAAGCTGGACAATGCTTAAGGAAGACTGACAGAGAACTGATGCCTTTGCATTATGGTGCCGGCAAAGAATACTGACTATATCAGAGGAGCAAACAAATCTGTCTTGAAAGAAGCACAGCCAGAATACTTGCTGACACAAGGATGGCAAGACTTCATTTCACATGCTTTGGACCAGTTATCAGAAGGACCAGTCTCTAGAGAAGGACATCGTGAATGTTTGAGTAGAAAGTGAGAAACAGGCAGGCCCACAACGAGACGGATTGCAGCGGTAGACGCAACAGTAGGCTCAACCATACACAGCAAGAATTGTGATGATGGCATAGGACCAGGCAGTGTTCCTTTGGGTTGTGCATAGGATCGTTATGAGTTGGACCCAACAACAACAGCAACAACAACATATATGCATACACACACACACACACACCCCACCCATCTGTCGGTTTGTAGAACTGTGGTGGCTTACATGTTGCTGTGACACTGGAGGCTGTGTCTCCAGTATTTCAGACGCCAGCAGGACCACCCATAGTGGACAGGTTTGACCAGGGTACACGGTATGCTGAAAGAGATAAGACATGTCTCAGACACCATATACGTCAACGTATGTCCTGGTGTTATTGTTAGCTTTCTTCAAGTCAGCTCCCCCTCGGCTCGTGGCCACCTTACATTTAACACATCAGGATGTTGCCTGGTCCCTTGCCACTTTACAGTAGTCAGCATGTTCGAGTCCATTGCTTCGGCTGTTGTGTTAATCTATCGCATTGAACATTTCCCTTGTTTTTGCTGACTGTCTTTTTTACCAAACATACTGTCCTTTCTCAGTGATTGGTCTTTCCTGATAATGTGTCCAAAGGAAGTGAGCTGAAGTCTTGTCGCCCTTGATTCTGAGGAATGTTCTTGTTGTATTTCTTCCTAAACTGACTTGTTTGTTTTTCTGGGAGTCTAGCTATTGCAATGATTAAGTTATGTAAAAATATCAATATGTACATACAAAAGAGATGTGCCTATGTTAATTCTCTTTTTCACTTATTCTATAGATTCTTAAATGGAGGTACAAGGGGGTGAAACACAAAGAAAAAGAATCTTTCTATTTTTGTCGAGCAGTCCAAAAATGAGGGTGTGTGAAAAACTGACACAGAATACAGCCAACCAGCAGTGAAGCTGGACTCTCCTTATTATCAGAAAGATATCCAAGAGCGGTTTTTATGACTCACCTAGGACCTTTCTTTATTGTGTGTTGGAGGTTATATCTCTCAGTTTACAGAAGAACCATTGAGAAGGTACAATTATTTGTGAAACTAATTTTGAGCACTTGAATTTGTTGCCAAGAACAATAGAATTAAGGAAATAGTTATGTTTTCCTGTTAATGTCTTAGAGGCCATTTACCAGGGATGAATGCTGTATTAAAAAGGGGAGTCTTGGCTTTTCTTTCATCTGCAAACTCTGCCTAGGTAGCAGAAAGGTGCACCAGCCCAATGTGCAAACATCGCAGATAGCTTGCTGTAGAGTTCCAGACATCAAGCTCATTTTATGAAATTTCCTTATCAGCTTTGAAAGAGGGAAGAGAGACGATCCCAAACAGGCTCCTGTCCAAGAGATTTAAAATACTTGATGTGACATAATGAGTGGAGTGTTTGATTTCTCCTGGGCTTAGAGGAGGGAAATTCCTGACCACAAAATTGTATTCTGACATCCTGAAATTTATCCTGTGTTTGTCTTTGCATGAGTAATGCTGCCCTTTTCCTCCTGACTAAAATCTTTGTGTTGGGTAGAAAGGAGACCAGGCCTCTCAGTTCATCCACCCTGGTCAAGGCAACAGGCTTCCTCTATACTAACCAGGGCTTCAAGCTTGTTTGTTCCAGTTCAAACCCTTGCTGAAACTTGCATTCCTAGCAAACTTCAAGTTGAGGCTAGTGCTGCTGGTTAGGGACCAATTGTGAGAACACCAGTAGGCAATTGTTTTCGAAGTTTAACGATCATTTGTGGATTTTCTTGGAGAGTAGCTTCTGATTCAGTCCATCTAGGGATGGGAGTGCAAATTGTCAGCAGAGGTTTAAACTAGTAGGAGCCTGCTGGAATTCCTGATTCTAACAATGCCAGCTTTCTGCACTGGTGCTTCTTAGCTGCACTTGGAAGTGAATGAATTGCAATGAAGCAGATCAACATCACCATGGTGATTTAAGAGCAGCCTTGCATGCCTGAAACACAGGCTGCAGGTTGGGACTGAAATACAAATGTCTCTAGTGCAGCTCAAGCACATGTAACAACAGACTTTTAAAGTCAAGTACAACCTGGGCTGGAAAAGGAAAGAGCGTGAATTCAGTTAGATAAACGGTCGTGCTTGCATTTGACTGGATGCATCTTGTTTACAAAATAACCATGCAGCTGGATTTGAATTGGGGTGTGTGTGAGTGTTGGAAACACTAGTGGGATAGTGGTTAGTCGCTGTGACTGCCAGCTAGAAGATCGGCAGTTCAGATTTCCCAGGTGTTTCTCAGAAACTCTATGGGGCAGTTCTACTCTGTCTAGAGGGCTGTTTTGAGTCCGAATCAGCTGGATGGCGGTGGGCCTTGGTTTGGTAGTGCAATGGTTAAGATCTACAGCTGCTAACCAAAAGGTCAGCAGTTTGAATCCACCAGCTGCTCTTTGGAAACCCTATGGGCCAGTTCTAACCTGACAGTAATGGGATTGGGTTTTTTTTTTTTATTGTAGTGCAACAGTCAAGTGCTTGGCTGCTAACTGCGTAACTGATGGTTGGAATCTACACAGTGGCTCTGCAGAAGAAAGACTTGGTAATCTGCTTCAGTCATGGCTACAAACTAGAAAACCTATGAGGTCATTCTACTCTGTCATATGGGGTTGCTACGACTCAGACACTGACTAAATGGCACACAACACCAATCTTAGATAAGTAGATCACCAAGCCTTCCTTCTATGGCTGTACTGGATGAGTTCAAACCACCAACCCTACAATTAGTAGCTGAGAGCAAACTGCTTTCCTAGACAGAAGGAAGACCTTTGTCCATGACAAAGACTATCCTTCCAGACGTTTTAACTGGTGTGCAAGTACCGTATCTGTTGTATGTTTTCTTTTAACCATACATATTCTACAGCTTGCTTTTATTTTACTTAGTGATGCTGATCTTTTCATGTCAAAGCTTGTAAGACTTGCCTTCTTCAATAAATGCTACATAGAATTCCATGATATGAATATTCCATAGCTTATAAAATTATTTTCTTATCGACAGACTTTTATAATGCTTTAAACTTTTTGCCACTGTAATGACTCAATGAAAATCCATATACATGCCATTTTTTATCTGTGATAAGTATTTTTCTAGTTTAGGTACCTCAAAGTGAAATTTCTAGGTTGAAGGATGTGTATACTTTAAATTTTAATGAAAACGGCCAAACATCTCTAAAAATGTTGTACCAATTTACATTCTTTTCAACAGCATTTGATTTCCAGCTTCTGTATACCTGCACCAGTGCTTTCTATTACCATTATTTTAATATTGTGTAAATTGATGGGTGAAAGTGATTTCTGATTGTTCTGAGGCTCTTCTCTTCAAAACAGGTTTTATTTAAATTTTGTTTTAAGAAGAAATTTTATTTAAGAAAGAAGGCTGATAATATCAGCTGCTTCTTTTCCTGTTGTTTTTCTTCCCACTGAAAGAAAATATAGATTTTATGATTTTTTCTTACAAGTTTTGTTTCTATGTTTCTAAATATAATATGTATGCATTGCGCACCTTTGATTCTTCATACTTATGTATTATCTGAAGTCCTCTGGGATACGGAAATGCAGGGTTTTCTAGCCCAAATCCATTCTCCCTTTCTTGCTAAGAACAAATCAGTACATAGCATGAAATGACAGTATTTCCAGATTAATAATTGTGTTTCTCTGCTTCCTTTGTAAATTGGGTGGCTAGCGATTTGTAATTGAAAGGTATTCCTTTAAAGGGAGCTGACACAATGTGCGTGTAGCTGAACTTTGGCTTTCCGTTTTTCCTTCCTGCTTGAAAGACAGATGCAATGACTGAAGCTTGGGTAACCATATTATGACCATGAAGCAGAGGAGAAGACTGAATTGTCATACTCTATATACTGAAGAACAACACACGAAACCTAGGTGCTTATGTCCCATGAAACTGCTCCAGTCACCTAGCTTTGGTCTTCTTACAACCTTTGATTATTATTTTCCATTGATATTTTTGATTCTACGTATTATGCTTAAATTTACAGGCCTCTGTAGTTTTATGAAAGATGAGGAATTTGATCTCATTTCATTATGTTTACATTGCTTTGTGATGATTTTGGATAGGCTCAGGGGAAAAATGCCTTTACTGTACCACCTTGAAATGAGAATTTTGGTATATTTTTAGTGTTCCTAAGAATATCGTAAAGAACCCTGGTAACATGATGGTTAAGCACTCCACTGCTAACTGAAAGGCCATGGGAAAAAGGCCTAGCAGTCTGCTTCCATAAATATTACAGCCTAGGAAAAATTATAGGGTAGTTCTACTCTGTCCTATACAGTTGTTATGAGTTGAAAACCACTTGATGGCAAATGATATCACAAGCCAGTCAAGTGCTGTCCAAATCACATTGTAAATTGCTTTCTTTAAAGATTAGCTCCCTTTACACTTTGAATAGCCCTGTATCACCATGTCTGTTGTATCTAACTACGGCTGACATTAAATAGTACCTGTTTTTTTAGTGTTTACCAATTTGATTCACTAAATGGCATCTTATTATTATTATTTTTTCATTTCTTTTTTTATTTGTACATTTAAAAAAGTCCTTATTGGTCTATCTTAGTCATATAATGCTACTTTAACAGAAATACTGTTGAAATGAGGCATAAGTGACTCCATTTTCAGGAAGGGCGCAGTAAAAATTCAAGGCATTAAAGAAAGTCTCAGGAAACAACTTAATAGCAGAAAATACCATAGAGTAATCTCACCTTTTTTCTTACAAAACATCTGTCACAAGACAAGGCCTGGGGACAACCTTGCAAGTGACCTCTAGACCTTGAGCACATTTTACAACTAACAGGAATTCCAGATGACCTTAACCAATCAATGTAAAGGTCAGTTCCCCCTCCCTACTTTGTAATCTCACGGCTTAAATACTGGGTGCTGAGGAAGCTCGGGTTCGCCCCCTGCTCTGTGCAATTTGGGGTGCATCCCTGGTGCACTAGTCTTTTTTCTATTGGACATATTTTTAATAAAATTTTACCTTTAAAGAAGTTCTGAATCACATCTTGAAATCCGAACCCCAACAATACCACAAGTGGGTGGCTTTAAAAAGAGAAATTTTGTTTTGTCATAGTCCAGTAGGCTAAAAGTCCAAATTCAGGGTGTCAGCTTCCATTCAATGCCTTTGAGTCAGTTCCCACCCATAGCTACCCTTTAGGTCAGAGTGGAGCTGCCCCATAGAGTTTCCAAGGAACTCCTGGAGAATTTGAACTGCTGACTTTTTGGTTAGCAGATATAGCACTTAACTACTACACCCCAGTGTTTCCAAGTCAGGTCCAGGGGAAGGCCTTTTCTGCTTTCTCTGGAGGAGGGTTTTTGCCATCAATCTTCTCCTGGACTGGGAGCTGCTGAGGCTTACCCTTCCCCAGCACCATTTCTTGGTGATATCAGGTCCTCAACTCTCTGCTCCTTTTATATTCCAAAAGGTTGCCTCAAAGCACAGAACAATTCTTACACATTGAGTCCTGCTCTATCAATACAACTGCCACCCATCCTCCTTCATTAACATCACAGAGGCAGGATCTGCAACATGGAAGAATATCAAACTGTACCCTGGGAATCATGGCACAGTCAAAATGCTACGCACATTTTTTGGAGGACACAATTCAATCTATGACAAGGGCTTTTCCTATTGTTTTGTTAATTTTATTCCTATCTCCTTATCATTTTTCTTTCCTTTCTGATCTTTGATGTTTTGTTGGTTTTAAGGAGCTATTTTTATATATGTGAGGACACTGTGGCGGTGTAGTGGTTAAATGCTGTGGCTGCTCACCAAAAGGTCAGCTACCAGGCTTTCCATGGAAACTGTGTGGCAGCCTGTTGAAACTGGAGCTGAAAAAGTCTCTATGTGAGAGGTGCTCAAGATGGGGGTGCAGGGGAGAGGGTGGCCTGTGAGGCTTTGTTTCAGATCACCCCTAGTTCACAGGGAAAGACATGACCTCCACCTCTCCGCTTACACAAGTCCTAGGGTGACACAGGGTGGGGCCCTTGAAGGCACCACCAGAGACAATGAATGACTCTTTTTGTTTTGATAACTGAACTCTTAACTAATGATAAAGGAATTAGGCTAGGAAGGAAGTAACTTGTGTTTGAGCATTCTTCTTTCAGATTGTTGGCCAGATGACTTTCCAAAAAAGGGGTATAGCAATTTATTTGTTTCCTTGATGGCCAGTGATGGCTTTCAGGTTGTGAAGCAGATAAACTCCACCCAGTTGACTTCCACCAAGAGGACCTCCAACATGCCCTAACTGCCCACATTGTTAGCTCTATTTACATGTGGTTTCTCCCTTTAAATACTTTGAACTTGCCTCACAAAATTTCAGCAGTATCTGATAGAGCATGTCCACCCTGCTTCCTGTGTCTGCTAGCACACAGTAATAATTTTTGATCACTCACCCAAAATACGTGTCTCAGAGATTGACTTTTTGGGGCAGGTGACGAGAATCTGGAGTTTTGTCTGGTAGCGCTACATGGTCACTGTGAGTAGGCAATCCACTTAATGGCAATGGGGTTTGGTTTTTTTTGCAGTTTATTTATATGTATCATTTCCCTTTTTAAAATTCAATTTGTTGTAAATACTCCTCTCTAATTTTTCATATGTCTTTTCATTTGGTTTATTATTACTGTGGTACATACAAATTTATATTTTTAATAAGTTATTTTTATTAGTACTTCCTCTGCTGTTTCTTCCATGACTTTTTTGTTTAGAAACAATTTTTGTCCCCTCGCTTAGAGATCTCTAAGGTATTTATGTATGTTGTTGTTTTGCTAGCTGTCATCAAGTCACTCCCAACTCATGGTAACCTGTATCTTCATCTAATTGTTTTTGCAATTAATTATTTAATTTATCTGAGATTTATTTTGATGCATGATGCATACTGAGGTTTTCACTTGTTTTCAGATGGTTTGCTATTTTTGCAGCATCTTTTATTGACTAATTCAACTCTTCTACATTGTCTCATGATGCTTCCTTTATTAATTAGTGACTTCTTGCTCATTTTTGGACTACCCATTCAGTTCTCTTGGTGTTTTGGCCAATGGCATGCTTGTTACCACAGCTTTAAGAAGTGTTTCATTATGCATAAGGCTACAATACCACCTCAGTACTCTTATCCCCCATATACAGCTATTTTTTTAATTGCTTGTTCCTATAGGAATTTTAGAATCATATCAGAAAATATGCAAAATATATAAGAATTTCTAAAATTTGGATTGTGTTAATGTTAAAGCAAGCATGTTGCTGTTGAGTTGATTCCAACTCATAAGAACCCCATAGGACAAAGTAGAACTGCCCACAGGGCTTTCAAGTAGTGGGTGATAGATTCGAACTAATGACCTATTGCTTAGCAGCGGCACTTTTAACTACTGCATCATTAGGGCTCAAAAATGAATTCTTAATGTCCTAGTAGTTATCTAGTGCTGCTTTAACAAAGATTCCACAAATGAATGGCTTTAACAAACAGAAGTTTATTCTCTCACAGTCTAGGAGGCTGAAAGTTCAGATCCAGGGTGCCAGCTCCAGCGTCTTTCTCTGCTGACCCTGCAGGATGATCAGTGTTCTCCTAGGTGTAGGAGAGGTGTAGAAGTGTCCTCATCATCACTCCTAGCCCTTCTTTCTTGGTGGTAGGAGGTCCCTCTCAGCTTGCTTCTCTTTCTTTTTTATCTCTTATACAATAAAAAATGATGCAGCCACATGCCAGGAAAACCCCACTTACATTGGATCAAGACTGTGACCTGAGCAAAGGTGTTTTATCCCACTGTACCCGCTTCAGTAACATAACAAACATAACCTAATCCTGTTTAACAAAAAACAAAACAAATAAACCCAGTGCTGTTTAGTCAATTCCAACCTGCAGTGATCCTATAAGACAGACTGGGACTGCCCCACAGTTCCCAAGGAGAGCCTGGCCTATTCAAACCACCGACGTTTTGGTTAGCAGCTGTAGCACTTAACCACTATGACAACAGGGTTTACTTTCTTTAACAGGAGAGTTGGAATAGAGGGCAACTGGTAGTCTTGTCTCATCCCCCAAGCTGCTGGCTAGAAGTGATTAAGGGTTATGGCTGCTAACCAAAAGGTTAACAGTTTCAATCTATCAGCATTTCCTCGAAAGCCTTATGAAGCAGCTCTACTCTGTCCTATAGGGTTGCTGTGTACTAGGTTTGTTGCTTGATTTAAATTTTGCCTCATCAACCACAGGCAGAGATCAGGATTTACAATACATAGGATAATTACATCAGATCACAAAATGGAGAACAACCACACAATACTAGAAATCATGGACTATCCCAGTTGACATATATTTGAGAGAGACACAATTCTACCCCTGACACCTGACATAGCAGAAAAACTCAGTTTTCCCATTCAGAAATATTATTTATTCGAATGTTTAATCTATTTCCAATTTAGTAACCTTCTATATGGTTGTAGAATTTTTAATACATAATTGATATTTTTGGTTGCTTCTGTAAATGTAATTTTACTTCCATCCTGTCTTCTAAATGATTACTGCTGGCATATAGGAAATCTGATTTTTTCACATTTTTCCATCACATATGCCACTTACTGAACTCTAATAAATTCTAAGAGCTTTTCAATTGATTCTCTAGTGTTTGCTGGAATATAATTAGATTTCAAAGTTGGCTATCCTTCAACTTGTTATATTTTTATTAATTGCGCCTGAACTGTGTATCTGAGCCTCTTTTATGCTGCTATACTGGAGTGAGTACGGAAGGTAGGGTCTGAGAACGGTCTCTTCTGTGTAGTCTTCACCAGACACAGACTAGAACTAAATCTTGCAGGAGGAATGGAAAATTGCAAGATGAACAGCATGAGTCCATTCCAGGCAAAAGAAATAGTATATGCATAGATATAATAACATCAACAAACCAGCTGTTGTTGACAGTTTGGTATAACTGTATGTAGGGTACATGAATGAATTCAAGATTTCTTCATTCTTAGTATCTCTTCCAGCCTTGTCTGCTCTTTTCTCTCTGGCTCCATCTCTCATCACTTGTCAATATATAATCTAAGTGCTGGCTACACCATGCTTCTTGCCATTCAGCCTGCTTTTCTTGCTCACATTCATATCATAAATTCCTATTCACCCTTCAGTGCCCTGCTCAGTAGTTTTACTGGCCTCTCCAAGTAAATACAAGTATTATTAACATAACGTCACCATGAGTTGGATCCGACTCGACAGCACTTGGCTTGGCGTTAGTAATGTGGCAAGTGATATCGTTTATGTAAATTCCATACATCTGTCTCCCGTCCTAACTGGTGTTTAAAAACTAGGTCTTACTCGTATTTCTATCTTTCAGTATCTAGCCAATGTCTGGCACATGAAAGGCAGAATTAAATTGAATTTGAGGTTTTGCAATTAGCGAGGCTTTCCTGATGTCTATTAAGTGTTCAATACGCAGGACCCCTGGTGGTACAGTCTCTCTGTTGACTCTAGAGGAAAGTCTTTGTGATACATCAGTTTTCTCTTGGTCTTGGGAGAGTCTCAAAACAGGAACCTGAGGTTCAAGGGATGTGCTTTGCTCCAGATGCTGCTTTCTTGGTGGTAGGAGGTTCTTCAGTTGTCTACTCCCTTTCCTTTCCATTTATCTCTTGTAAGATAAAAGGATAAAAGGTGATGCAGGCCACACTCCAGGGAAACTCGCTTTACATTGAACCACGGATATGACTTTAGTAAGGGTGTTACGATCCCACTCTAATCCTCTCTAACATAATTCAATCTTGATCCGTTAACCACAGGCAGAGATAAGGATTCACAACACGTACACAATCACCTAAAATGGTAAAGAATCACACAATCATGGCCCAGCCAAATTGCTATGCCCCTTTTTTGGCAAATGCAATTGACTTCATGACAGTTTTCCTGGTTGAAACCCAATTCTTTATAGTCTTTTTTGTTATTCTCTTCTAGTCCTTTTACCTGGTTCTTATGGCCTGTAGCATTTTTCACAGGTTTTTAACTGTTGGCCTTTGCGTACATTGCTTCTAGTCTATAAGGTAAAAGGAACCAGAGAAATAGTTTATTATGTTTCAAAACATGTTAGAGGCAAGTCTTGTATATTAGGAAAACCAAAGAGGAAACTTGCATGAAATGTCTGCCCCCTGCAAGGAAGACAACTGATCATAGAAAAAACAAAGGTCTTTGACGTCTGTATTTTTCTTTAACTTTTAATATAGCAAGGAATTTAGTCTTGCTCAGGTCAACAAATTAAAGGCCATATTTGAAAAAGAGAAAGTGTCTTGGTTGTGTATTGTTACTTGCCCTTGAGTGGACTTGATTGACAGAGACTTCATGGGTTACACAGTAGAATTGCTCCCTAAGGATGGTGAGACTATGTCTCAAATACTTCAGACATGTTATCAGGAGGGATCAGTCCCTGGAGAAGGACATCATGCTTGGTAAAGTGAAGGTCCACAAGGAAGAGGAAGACCCTCCACAAGGTGGATTGACACAGTGGCTGCAATGGTAGGCTCAAGCTTAGCAGTGACTGTGAGGGTGCTGCAGGACAGGGCGGTCTTTCATTCTCTTGCACGTAGGGTTGTTACGTGTGGGAAGTGACTCAATGGCACCTCACAACAACAGCAACAATCTTAACGGCACCAGATTGCCAGACTTTTCTTCTGGGGTAATGATGGGTCGGTTCAGGCTGCCCACCTTCATGTTGGCTTCTGTGTCACCTGATGTTTTAGCCAGCTGGTACTGCTCTAACAGGGACACCACAAGTGGATGGCTTTAGCAAAGAAAAGTTTATTCTTACGCAGTCCCATAGGCTACAAGTCTGAATGCAGGGTGTCCACTCAGGAGGAAGGCTTTCCGTCTTTGTTGGCTCTGGAGGAAGGTCCTTGTGTCGTATCAGTCCTTGGTCAAGGAGCGTCTTCTTGTGGGAACCTCAGGCCTGAAGGACGTGCCCTACTCCCAGTGCTGCTTCCTTGAAGGTATAAAGTTCCCAACTCTCTGCTTGTTTCCCTTTCCTTTTATTCCCTGTAGGATAAAAGGATAAAAGGTGGTGAAAGCCACACTCCAGGGTAACTCCCTTTACGATGGAGCAGGGAGGTGATCTTGGGCGGTGATTTACAATCCCACCCTAATCCTCTTTACCATACAGCATAGGAAAATCACAAAGTGGAGGACAATCATAAAATATCGGAGATCATGGCCCAGCCAAATAGCTATGTACATTTTGGCGGGAGGAGACAGTTCAATCCATGTACATGGGGACCTAGCATTGTAGTAACAAAAGTGCTGCAAGTGAATGGTTTTAAAGAAACAAAATTTGTTTTTTCACAGTTTGGGAGGCTAGAAGTGTAAATTCAGGGCACTAGTTATAAAGGAAGACTCTCTTTCTATTGGCTGTGCAGTAAGCTTCTGTAGTTTGTTCTGTAGCCCTGGTGTTGCTAGATTCTTTCTTTCTTTTTAAACTGTGCTTTAGGTCAAAGTTTACAGAGCAAATTAGTTTGTCACTAAACAATTAATATACAGTTTTTTTTTTAGTTTTTACTGTGATCAAATGAAAGTTTACAATCTAAGTCAATTTTTCGTATAAAACTCTGAGTACCTGTCTCTCTGCAGCTCTGTCTACTCTCTTTACCTTGTGACAGCACACTCTTCTTTCTCAGTATCCACTCAGCCAACACTTGTCTCTTTTTTTCCACTCTCTCCTCTTCCCTCTAGAAAGAAACTAGCAAGACTGTCTCACATATATACATATATGTGTGTGTGTATACATATCTATGTTATATATAGATATAAAACCATAAAATACACAACATCACATGCATCACTCAGAATGCACAAATTGTTTTGTGACATCGGTTGCCAACCCCATCATGTGACAATGCTCTCTCCTTCTAAAGCCCTGCTTCCACATTTCCATTCATTCAGTTTTCCTGTTCTTTCCTGCCTTTCTTGTCTTCCCTTTCCAGCTGGTGTGCTCATGTAGTCTCGTATCCATGGTTGGACTGCTATGCACATTTCTCTCGGGTATTACTGTTTGCCTGAGAAAGGTGGTAATGGTGGGGCGACCCACTGCACGTGGGAATGTAGTAGAAACTGAGCGCCAAAGCATGTCCCTGTAGGAGCGTCACGGGGTAAGCTGGGATCAGATCTGTACTCAAACCCCAGGTATGGGACAGGGTCTGAAACCGTTTGATCAGAGGCAGAGTGAGGGGTGAGGAACATGGTACAGATAAGGCACAAGGGGCTAAGGCTTTTTCTGAGGCTGCACTTGGAGCCCCAAACTCCCTGTTGATGGCTGCAGGCTCTACCAGATGACACTGGGCTTTGGGCAAGAAGATGCTGTTTGTTGCTGCTGTGGGTAGATTGATGAGTCTATTCTCAATTCTCTGCCAGACCCTTAATGAAGATACTAAATCACACGAACCACAGGGACCTGCTCTATAGGGCATTATGCTGTTTAGACTAGATGGCTGGTACTTCAGTTTCCTGTGCATTGAGTGACTGTTTACCCACCTGGCTTAATGTTAAACTGAGTAGCAAAATAAACGAGACAAAAAGGGAGTAACGAAGAATTAGTTTCTTACCTGTTTATATATCAAATGTCCTCATCTGAGTCTACTACTGTGGGCTGGTTACTGGCTACAAACTTAAAAAGCAAGACTAGAGTTTTCCTGTGATCCTGATGAGAAGTATAAGCTGTTAGTCTGGTAGTCAGAGAGAAAACAGCTACAAAAGGAAGGCACAAGTTCCTGAAAGTCTTCCAGGGACATAAAGAAGAAATGAAAAATCTTAGACATCAAAGACTGTAGTGACGTCACTCCACGACCTCACATTTCATGTATCAGTGAGTGTTCCTATAGTAACAGTTGGATGCTTTCTCTATGCTAGCCACAATAGTTTGCACATGTAAACTCTTAATTGTCACAAACCCCTTAAGAAATACTTATTTCTGATCCTATAGGTAAGGAAATTGAGGTGTACAAAAAACCAGAAGAAAACAAACAAAAAACCCAAATCCACTGCCATTGAGCTAATTCTCTCTCATAACACTCTTATAGGACAGGGTAGAGCTGCCTCATATGGTTTCCAAAGAGAGGATGGTGGATTCAAACTGCCAACTTTTTGGGTTTAGAGCCATAGCTTTTAACGGCTACACCATCAGGGTTTCTAAGAAATTTGTCCAAGTTTACACAAGTGGTAAAGGATAGTAAAGACAGTATCACGTATTGCTGGGAAACTTTTAAAATATACTTTTTAAAAAAAGAATCTTATAAGAAAGATGGTATTATTATCTTCATTTAAAAACTTTGGAGATCTAGATTTGGAGAGGTTGTGTAAATTGTGTGAGATCACATGGTAAATAAGATGGTGAAACAAAGTCAAAGCTGGGTCTGTGCTCCTTCCTGGTACGAGGTGTGAGGAAATCTACAACCTCATTCTGTACTGTTCTGGACAAAAATGAAGACCGTGAATTTCAGCTTGAGGAGACAATCAGAAAAATGCACACTGAGGGACATTCAGCCAAAGCCTGACCTGGCTCTTCAGGAGCGTCATTGTCATGAAAAACAAAAGGGCTGGGGGCTTTCTAGATTAAAGGAGACTGGAAGCACATGTCAGCTCGATGTAAAGTGGGATCTTCGATGGAATCCGAGATTTAAAAGTGCATCATCAATGAAGGTCAGTGCTGAGGCAGTTGAGAAGGTTGGAATACTGACTGTACTTTAGACAACACTATAATATAGTATATTATTCATGGAGTCCTTGGGTGGCACAAAAGGTAAAGCACTCAGCCTTGAAATAAAAGGTTGAAAGTTTGAGTTCACCCAGAAGTACCTTGGAAGAAAGGTCTGGCAATCCATTTTCAAAAAGTCAGCCATTGAAAACGTTGTGGAGCACAATTCTTCTCTGACATACATGAGGTGTCATGACTCGGAGTCAATTCCACAGCAAATGCAGAGAACGTGCAGTGACCTATGCCAGGACCCATGCTGGCCACTTCACATTTCGCTGGATCTCACTATAACCTTTCCCTGTTTCTCTTTGTTTCGTGGTGTTTTGGCTTACTTTTCAAGATGTGCAATAGACTTCAGCAAGATGCCCTTAGGAAGAGCATACAATGACATTATCCCTTAAAGCGTAACCTTTTATCTTTCAGAAAATGCAGGCACTTGGAGTGAATGGTTGAAAGACACTCCAGGTGCAAGAAATGTCACATTTCTTTTCCTTTTAAATTTCAATCCAGTTGAGTTTTTTTCCCCCTTGTATTCCAAGTGAGAAGAGAAATAGACTTCCAGTTACTTTCACCAGGGCCCCTCTTATCTGTGGGGTCCCGCCAGGATCTGAGGACTCACACAGCGCCAGCTATTGGGGGAAGTGTGTCTCGATTTGAGCCCCTTTTCTTGTATTGATATAGGAGAGCACTTTACACACTAAAGTCAATCAATCATATATGTTACAAATATTCTTCCCAATCAGTTGCTCATCCGTCAGCCTTGTCTCTTATGATAATTATGGCATACACAATTTTGACTTTGACTTCCTGAAATCTCCCACTCATTTCACTTTAATTTTCACTTTTGGCAGCTTCAAGAGTATGGAAACAATCACTTATGATTTTTTTTTTCCCTAGAATTTTTATAGCTTTGTTTATTAGAATTAAATCTTAAACTTATCTAGACTTCTTATTGACATATGAATCTTATTTTACTTTAGAAAATAAAGTTGGTTGAAGATCAATAAGGACAAATACAAGGAAGTAGGATTTTTGTAGAACAGCTTCCTTAGTTTTATTCATGAAAAAGTCTTATATTAGGATATTTGAGGTAGGAGATTTTACATTTAAGGACTTTAGCGGCATAATGGTTCATACAAAAATTATAAAATTAAAAAATTATAAACTTTTACATCTAAGGAGCTCTCGTGGTGTAATAGTTCATATAGAAATTATAAAAATTAGCTTGGCTGCCCTAACTGAAAGGTCAGCAGCTGGAACCCACCTAGTGGCTCTGTGGAAGGGAAGATCTAGAGATCTGCTCCTGAAAAGCTTACTGCCGAGAAAACCCTATGGGGTAGTTCTACTCCGTCACATGGGTTTGCTACAGCCGGCATTAACTTGAAGCTGTACTATAAAACTTCTGTGTCCTCGCATTTGTCCTTATTGATCTTCAACGAATTTTGCTTTATTTTTTAAAGTAAAGTAAAATAAATAAAATAGTAACTGTTGAAAGGAAATAATGTTGGAGTCCTAAAATCTTGAGTGCATTATTAATAATAATAACAATAATAAAAACAGTGCCATCTAGTCAATTCTGACACACAGTGACCACATAGTTCAGAGTAGAACTGCCCCGTAGAGTTTCTAAGGAGTGCCTGGCAGATTTGAACTGCCTACCTTTTGGTTAGCAGCCGTAGCACTTAACCACTATGCCACATGGGTTTCCTGTTACTAGTAGTATACATAAATAGTTTTGCATTCCATGAATATAAAGCAATAGACTTAACACACCAAGTAAACAGAAAACCAGTGACAATTTACACTATGAACAGGTAACAGAAGACAGTCCTTGTTTTCTTGCCTTTGTTGTCTAGAAATTTTTTAAGGCTTCCAGTCTTTCAAATGTCATGGATTGAATTATGTCCCCCAAAATGTGTGTAGCCATGTGCCTGGGCCATGATTCCCAATACTTTATGATTGTCCTCCGTTTTGTGATTTTCTTATGCTGTATGTTAAAGGATTGGGGTGGGACTGCAAATCCCTTCATAACATCGTCTCCCTGCTCCACTATAAAGGGAGTTTCCTTGTCATGTGGCCTATACCACCCTTATCCATTAATCCTACAAGAGGAAAAAGGAAAGGGAAGCAAGCAGAGAGTTGGGAACCTCACACCGTCAAGAAGGCAGCACCGGAAGAAGAGAGTGTCCTTCAGACCTGAGGTTCCTGCACCAAGATGCTCCCTGAAGAGAGACTGATGCAAACCAAGGACTTTCCTCCAGAGCCAACCAGGGGGAAAGCCTTCCCCTGGAGCAGACACCCTGAATTTGGACTTGTAGTCTACTGGACTGTGTAAGAATAAACTTTCCTTTGTTAAAGTCATGCACTGTGTAGTATTTCTGTTAAAGCAACACTAGCTGACTAAAACAGTTCTTTTATTAAAAACCGCAAGATAAATCTTTTAAAGCTCTTCTACATGGTGGGGGAGTGTGGGGAAGCTGTGCTTAACTTATATTCAAATTTTCTATTTTTTAAAAAATTTAAAACATATTTATTAGTGTAATAATTCATTTCATGGAAATCAATACAGACTACAGACATTAGGGGAAAAAAGTAGCTTCTATTTCCACCATTCTGAGTGACTGTTATTCAGTTTGGTTTATGGCCTTCTGGTGGTCTTCTCTACTCATATATATCCACATTCCACTTTTTAGAAAAGCTTCATTATGTTTTACATACATTTTGATAATATTTTACTGAACTCCATTCCATGATATGTTGTGACATCTTTCCATCTTATTAAATGCTGTTTTACTACATGTATCTCAATGCTTTTTTAATCTAATAGCTCCAAATGACTTGTGACTGTCCTATAGCAAAACTGCAATTCTTTTTAATGTGTAGAAAGTACACAGAATTAAAATCACATATACTAGAATTTTGCATAATGAGCTTTCTCAGTAGGGGAGGGTGTATCTTAATAATGGCAATTAGTAGATACTAAGACAATGAAGAAACACTGTTAAGGTTTGAGCCCTGTCTTTTGAGAAAATAAACCCGTGGTTTCCTTGTACACAGCTGGAAAGCCTGTGTGTACATGTGTGCACATGTCTATGTGTGGACATGCATGTGTGAGTGTGTACATACATAAACAAGCTATCCCTTAAAAATACTGCTTGTGCTTCTGGTCTCAGTCTTCTAACAAATGAAAAGGAAAAAAGTGAGGGAGCAAGTCAGCAAAAAAATTATTTAGGAAATGGAACATAAATTCTCTAGAAGAAAAACAAAGACAGCAAAGGAAGTTTGCTTAGCTTGAAGAAGAGAAGACTGGCGGTGATTTAGGAATTGAAAGGTCTGCCTTTCACTGACTCCTAAAACAAAGCAAAGCAAAGTGCGTCTGAAGTTGTAGCAAGAGAGATTCAATTAGACATAAGAACTTTTCAATCATCAAATGTTAGGATGGAGCCCCTAAAGTCTATTTCAGGACATTTTTAAAAATAAGAATCGACAGATAGGGATCTTTGCATTTTAGGTCCCTACTCTTCTGAGTTACGGGCTAGATGACAAACTTTGAAAATTCTCTTTGGTGATAAAACTTACATGCTTATATTGGAACATTTGGAAAATACAGATGATTTGAAAATTAAGAATTAATGCGCATACTCACGCAGGTCTTTTTTCAGCTAACATGCAGAACATGATAGCCCACGCTGATGTGTCTAACTTCTTTTTTTCATTTTGAAGTATGTCACAATAATTGTGTCTGTCTTGAAATGATTTACTAATCGAATTTTGAAAGACTGTGTAATGTTCCACAGTGTGGGTGGCCCCTAGCTTATTTAACAGTACTTTGGTTCAGCCCATCACAGGTATGTTAGTTTGTTATACTGTGCTGGGCTGGTGTTAACAAGTTACCGGATGCTATGCCATTGGTATTTCAGTGACCAGCAGGGCTATTCATGTTGAACTGGATTCAGAGGAACTTTTGGACTGAGGCAGACTAGGAAGAAGGACTTGGCAATATGCTTCTGAAAATTAGCCAGTGAACACCTGATCGATCACAACAGAACATTGTGTGACCAGCTTGCTTTGGACCCCTCACTAGACAAGGTGTATCGTGGGTGGTGGATATCATGTTTAGTTAAGTAGAGGGGACAACGAGGCCAATGAGGCCAACCTGGTTAGGTGGACTGGTGAAGGAGCCACAGGGATAGACTCAAACACGCTGGTGATCACGAGGATAAGGCAGGACCTGGCAGTGTATAGTGTATAAGGCTGCCATGAATCAGAGTTGCCCTTATGCTAGCTATCTCTCGTATCTATCAATCTATTGATCTACCTATCTCTATCCATCTGTCTACCTGTCTGCCTGTCTATCATCCACCCATCTGTCCATCCGTACACTCACCTGTCTGTCTGTCTGTCTGTGTATCTATCTACTTATCAATCCACCTACCTATCTTTCTATCTGATTCAGTCCTTGAACTTCAGTCTTTTGCTTTGACAGTGCCCGTGGATGAGTTAGGAGGACCGTCACTTTCCATGCCGTCTTGACTCTGTGACCTATGTAGGATCGGCTACCAGAGCACGTGCTGTCTTCAGGTCCCCTTGGCTGCATTCACAAGTGTGTATTTCCCATTCTGTTTGAAAAGCTGTTACAGATAAAAGAGCTGTCTCGTCAATCTGGCCTCAAAAGGACTGATGGGACTTTCGAGAACCAGGATGGGCTTCAGGCTGAGTTTCCCTTTTTAGCCAAGCCCACTCCATGCAGATATTCTTTCTCCATTTTCTCAGGACTGGAGTATTCTAAGTCAAATTGTTTGTCTCCTCTGTCTATGCTACTTAATAAAGATTTGATTTTTATTAGGACTTTCCTTATTCAGGCTCATCAGCCTGGAGAATCAGCCACTTTGTGAAGACGTCACGCTCTTCCCAGGGTACATGGGAAGGAAAGCAGTGTGGTCAGCTGAAAATCACTGGTCAAACCTCCATGTATCCAGCCATGGGATTTGAGGATGCTGTTTCTAGAATTCTGTCTATCCATCTATCTACCTACCTGCCTGCCTACTCCTTTACTTGCTGCTATCAGGTTGACAGAAAATCTAGATATCCTCATCTTACAAAACTTCAAACATCTCTCTGTGGGGATTGATTGATTAATTGGCTGCTGTTGAGTCAACTCTGACTCACAGAGACCTGTGTATGAAAGAATAAAATGTTGTCCAGTCCTGTATCCTGCTTACAGTTTTTGCATGTTTGAGCCCATCGTTGTGATTACTCTGCCAATCCATCACACTGAGGGTCTCCTGCACTCTTTTTGACCTTCTCCTTCCCAAATCATAATGTCCTTCTCCCAAAATAGATTCCTCCTGATAACATATCCAAAGCAAACAGATCAGGCAGTGTTTTGCTGTGATCCGTAGGGTTTTCATTGGCTACTGTCAGTAGACCACCAGGCCTTTCTTCCTAGTCTGTGTTAATCTGAAAGTTCCCTGAAACCTGCCCACTGTGGGTGACCCCGCTGGCATTTGAAACACTGATGGCGTAGCTTCCGGTATCACACGAGCATGCCACCCACCACAGTAGTACAAACTGAGAGTGGGTGGTACACTCTTACTATTGTGCAAGGAAATGCTGCTCTTCCTCAGCTTACTGATGCTCTGACTCTTTGATGAGCACAGAACGTTCGGTATCTGATTCAGTTTGTAAAGAAGAATCCCTCGTGGCCTGTTAAGAGGAGTCGGTTGCACATAGCGTGATAGCCCTGCAATGCAGTTAGAGGAACACGTCTAAAGCTTCAGCCAACAACCTGGGTCAGACAAGATTCCTGGCAGGACTGACACCCTTGGGCAATGCAGTGGGTGCTTCTGTTGGGCATTCCAGGCATTTCTCCTTATCCCTGGTGGAGCAGCAGTTAAAGCAATCAACTGCTTACTGAAAGGTCAGTGGTTCTTTATGGGAGAAAGAAGCGGCGGTCTGCTTCTATAGGGATTGATAGCCTTGGAAATCCCATGGGGTCACTATGAGTTGGAATCCACTAGACAGCAGTGGATTTTTAAGTTACAAATATGAGCACAGATGGAAAAAAAACTGTTAAAAAACTTATTCTAACCATAAACAAATGGTTAATTTGAGATATATGTAACTGACATCTGATTTTTTTTTTTTTTTAGTATTTCTAGAGTATAGCACAGCTTGTGGTGGCATAGTGTAACACAATACATATTGATTTGAATGTGCAAATAATTAGGATTCAAAAAGCCAAAGCCCTGCTGCTGTCTTGTCTGTAGATTCCACCAGCTTTTTGTCAGTTTGTCATAGTGTGGTGGCTTGCAAGTTGCTGTGATGCTGTAAGCTATGCTAGTGGCATTTCAAGTGCCATCAGGGTTACCCTCAGTGGACAGCTTTCTGCAGAGCTTCTGGACTAAGACAGACTAGGAAGAAAGAGCCAGTAATCTACTTCTAAAATTAATCAATGAAAACCTTATGAATCACAACAGAATATTGATTCGAGGAAAGCTGGGAGATGAGTGCCCTAGACTGGAAGGCACTCTGAATTAATTGGCTTCGACAATGGACTTGAGCCTCCTAGTGGCTCCGGACCAGGCAATGTTTCATTCTGTTGAACCTGGGATTGTCCAGAGTCAGAGCTGACTTGACAGCAATTAACAACAACAGACAATATTGTTGTCTGATCTCTTAGAAACTCCTTCCCTTTTCTGGATCCCTGCTGTCTCTTCTGGACCACAAAGGCCTGGGAGTGGATCTGGGATTGCCTGCGTGGAAGTCTCAGGTCACTGTAGCCTTTTCAGCTCTGCCCCGAAAGGTCTTATAATCTTTCTCAGCCCAGAACTCCAGGAAGCCACTAACCATCAATAGAGTTAGTACAAGTTGAAACCAGTGACCTAGCTCTAGTCTGAAACAGCTCAGTAGTGCCTTTCAGTGCTTCCTTTTAAAGATCTCTCCTTGGGAATTGCAAATTCCCATGTTCTGTACCAGTATTTTGTTTCTTTGTCAATTACCATGCCTCTCTTAGGGGAGGATGACTCCTATTTCAGTCTGGAAGGCTAACACCTTGGGAGTTCTGTCACCAGAGTCCCCCTGGAGAGACCAGGGGACTCTTGGTTCTTTCTTCACAGCTTTGCTCCAGTCATCTCACACTTGACAGTGATCTAGTTGTTGCTGTTTGTGTGTGTTTGTCTTAGGATGTTGGGTACTGTTGAACTGATTCTGATTCACAGTTTTTTGATGTGACAGAATTAAACTGCCCCTTCTGGTTTCTTTGGCTGTAATCTTTATGGGTACAGACCACCAGACTTTTTTCCCACGGAGCCACGGGGTGGGTCTGAACCACGAACATTTTGGTTGACAGGTGAGAGTCTAACCACTGTGCAACCAGGGCTCATTAGGACAGTGAGTCTCCAATCATGATCCCATGTTCTGGGGTGCTATAAGCCAGGCTAAAGAACTCCCCAGCTAAAACCAAATATGACACGTGGTTTCCATTCAGAAGGAAAAAATGAATTAAATGTATATAATTATTTTTTAATTTTAAGTTATCTGCCTTTTGTCTCAAAACTTTGGTACCTTCTACTGTCTGTTTAAACTAGTATCCAGTATGAGGAGGTTATAACTGAATTTCACTCAAAAATATATATTTGGTTATTACAAGTTTAATATATTAGCCTTTTAAAATGTTCCACAAAATGCACTGAAGGCATTTTGCACTTGAATGTATTTGAGAAACCTTTCCTTGGATTGTTTGCTTTGGGAAAACGAAGGCCACGCTCAGATGAGCTTGATAGCACTGGAAATCCCACGAGGTCACTATAAGTTGGAAGCAACTGGATAACAGTGGATTTTTAAGTTAAAAATATGATGCCCAGAGTGGGCATCACAGCTCTCCCAGCTACTGTCTTCCTGAGAGCAGACCAACCCACCGAGTGCGCCGGGATTGGGGCAAGGCTGGGAGAAGGGGCCACTTGTGTCTCAGAAGCAAGGCATCTGTTCTCCATTCAGTCATAGCAGCTCTTCCTGGTTACAGGAGCCATGAGAGTGCCCAAGTGAGAATTATTGCCACCTCTAGCCAGGTGCCAGATGTCTAGAGAGGAGACAGTCACTTCCAGGCTCCACCCTCTTTGAGTCATGAGACATTAGAAAACATTGTCTCTTGTACCCCATCTCTCTTGTGAAGAACGTGGCAAAGAATCTATGACTGGCATTCATGGTCTAGAAATTGAGGCTCCTAGTCCCAGCAGAAGTACAGGTTCAAGAGCACACTGTATCAGTTCTGTCATTTGTGGTTCCTCATCCCAAGTAGAATTTCTAAGCCCTAACAGCCACCCTGAGGCACCTTTAGGACAACACGGCTTTATTTTATGGGTGAGCAAAGATTCTGTTTGCTCATGTTGAGAACCATTTATTCCTTGGAGTCGGGATTTCTTTTTTCTTCCCTTTCTGCTTCAAACAAAATGCACTGAGCATCCGCGTAGGCCCTGACAATACATGGCTTGATGTCTTCAGCATCTAGTTTGCCTCCTCCAGGGGAGGACAGACGGCTTCTGCTCTCGCCTGTTTCCTCCGGCACCTAACCAGCATCGCCACCTCTGCAGGCCTTCTCCAGGTGGGCATTACCTGTGCAGGTGATGCTGTCATTGTTAGCAGTTGTCGAGTAGACTGACTCGTGGTGACCTTATGTACAACCAAACAACATGTGGCCTGATCCTGTGTCGTCATCTCAATCCCCAGGATGTTTGAGTCCACCTTGGTGGTTCCCATTTCAGTGCATCTTACTGGCAGTCTCTTACATTTTTGCTGGTCTTCTCCTTCACTTAACATGATGTCTTCCTCTAGTGATTGATCCCTGTTGCTGACAAATCCAAAGCCAGTTGGGTAATGCTCTGTTGCGATCTATCAGGTTTTCATCAACTCACTTTTGGAGGTAGATTGCTAGGTCTTTTTTCATAGCCTGTGTTAGTCTGGAAGCACTGTGGAAACCTGTTCACTGTGGGGGACACTGCTATGTATTTAAAATAATGGTGGTGCAGCTTCCAGGTCACAGCAACATACAAACCACCACAATACAACGCACTGACAGATGGGTCAAGGGCGTGTGTAATACGTGGCAAATATCTGTACAGGTACGTGTGATATGTGCTAATGTCTTCCTGGGAAGACCAAAAGTTTATGTGTGGGGTAAAGAAAGTCAATTCAAGGAGGAACCTAAAGCATGTCAGTGAAGAGAGCTCTTTGGATGAGTACAGACAATCCCTCTCATGTTGCCTTTTTTCACCTGGGTACGAGCCGCTGCAGACACTCAACTCTGTCACCTGTAGGCATTGTTCCTGAAAGCTTCAGGCTGCCATACCTCCGAATGTACCCTGCAGCTTCCCAGATTACTAGGGACTCCTGTTTGAGTGCTCAACTCATAATTTAAGCAGAGGTCATGATGAAAGCAGATCTTCGAACTTTGAAGGCTTCCTGCCTTTTCCCTCTATAAGCCCCTGTTTAGTGTTCTCCTCACAGGTGTCTCTCAGTAAATGGTGGCCTGAAGGGACCCTGAGAGTGCAGAGGGTTAGGCTCTGTCTAGCTAAGATAGCACAGGAAAGGTCTAGCACAATTCATCCTGCTTTTAGTAGGCCCACGTGATTTACCCTGAGTCTGAAATAGGAGATGTGGTAGACCTTTTCTCCTGAATGCACAGCACCCTATTTCTGCTCCTTTTGTAGGGCACAGATTCTACAGGAAAACAGCTCCTTCTACTTGTTGAAGGCATTCAAGGGAAATCTCCATCTTTCTTTCCCAGGAACCATTCACCTTCATCTGAGATAGTGAGAACAGTGCCTAACATTTATCAAGAATTTGATTGTGCCAGGCCCTGTTCTAAGCTGCTGATATATAGTACACCATGTGATCACCACAACAGCCCTACACAGAATTCCCATTTCATGGATAAGGACACTGAGCTGCAGAATGATAAAGTGAATCTCCTGTGGCCCTGAAGCTTAGCAGAAGCAGAGACACGATCAGAATCTATGACCCTTATAAGTCTTTTCTTGGAAAAACCATCTCAATTTATGCTATTTTTAAAACGACTTCTTGGTTAGGTTTTCTCAGGAGAGGGCAGGAAAGGAAGCCTAGGTTAATCAAACCCTTTATTTATCTACTTATTTATTGCCATGAAAACATATATAACATTTGCCAGTTCACCAATTTTTACATATATAATTTGGCAACATTGATTACGTTCATCATAATCAATCAAAGGGGTGACTCTTTGCCAGGCACATGGCTCAATTACTTTTGCTTGGTTTGCACATAGTAGGTGCACAACTGATTAAAAAATATATTTTTGTTGTTGAGAATAGACACAGCAGAAAGCACACCAATTCAACAATTTCTACATGTCTAACTCAGTCACATTGATGACACTCTTCAAGTTGTGCAGCCGTTCTCACCCTCTTTTTCTGAGTTATTCCTCTCCCATTAGCATGAACTCACTGCCCCTTAAGGTTCCTATCTAATCTTTGGAGTTACTATTGTCAGTTTCACCCCATATTGATGGTTCTTAAAAGAACACAATTCTTGAGGTAGACAGTCCTCACTAATTAAGCTAAACTATTGTTTGGTTTTAAGAAGACCTCAATATTTTTGATGTAAAGTTTAACAGAATTCACCTAGCATCAGCGTCTCTGGCTCCTGTAAACCTGTATTTCATGCAAGTTTGAAATTCTGTTCTGCATTTGCTTCCTTTTGATCGGGATTCTTCAACAGGCTCTTTAATCCAAACATTCAGTAACAGTGGCCAGGCACCATCTGCTCCTTCTGGTCCTCATGTTTCATGAGGTGTGCAGAACTTGATTCTGTTTACTGGTGAGGGTAAATGGACTGTCGTCTAGGACCAGTGAACTGTGGTCCAAATCAGAAAATGAATCCTAGAAACTGTGGTTTTCCCAGAGCTTTCAAAGGGCACTTGTTGTCAGGATGGTTATTGATCTGTCCACATTTGACAGATCTGAATTCTGTTCTCCTCCTCATCCTGCACTGCTCTTCAGCTATGCAGTGCTCCCAGTAGTTTCCACTACAGAGGGTTACAGGACGTGTTTTCGCCCAGGGCAGAGGAGGCAGAGGGCAGCATTCCTTTCCAACACAGATGTATTCCCAGCTTACTCACAGTAACATCCCCGTATGTTTGCACACACACGTACCTAGAGATCTTTATGAATATATGTGTGGACACATGGATCTAAACACAGAATAAAACTTCAGATCCGTAGGGGGATGCATATATAGGCACGCCTACACACTGTACCCACAACTAACACACACATAGACGGTTTTGTTGTATACAGTGTGGGCCCAACTGCTCTGCTTGTTGTTTCATGCAGTATTCGTAAGGCTGGCAAGACATAGGAAGTGCTGAGAAGAGGCTAAAAGAATTCTTTCAAGCATACTGTATCTTACCTATGTTAACACGGTGTCTACATGTCCCTTTGTGGTAGCTATCATTGTTATATGTGTCCTGGGTGGCACAAATGGTTAAATGTCCAGCTATTAACCTCTGAGTAGTTCCAATCTCCCTAGAGGGACTGCAGAAGAAAGGCCTGGCAATCTGCTTCCCAGAGGTCACATTCTTGGTAACCTTACAATGCTCAGTCCACTCTGCGACACGTGGTTCATCAGGAGTCAGGGTCGACTCTGGGCAATTAGTTTTGTTTTTTTGGATTGCTGTTCTTATGATGTCCGAAGAAAACAGTGCATCTCAGGGACGTATTGGGATACTTCTTTGAGGGAAAGAGGGTGAGGTTTCATTATTCTGTGCAACCGTTACCACTAACCTTTGGAAATCATTCCGGCTCTGTTGAACCTGTGCCCGACATGCAGGATAACAGATGCCTTGGTCCTAAGTCACCTTTCCTCTTCCCTTTACTGTGGACAGGGAACACTTTGATCAGGGCCCATGGCAGATAGATGGGTCTCTTAGCTCATATTCTTCCATTAGGAGTTTGCTTCAGCACTTTCCCTTTCTGCAGGTGTCAAGCTCCAAAGTTTCAAAGATCTGCCTCTGAGAATTTCATTTTTGCAAAGCTTCCCATCCCTAGTCTGGTCACAATGCAGGGTAAGACAGAGGAACAACGCCCTGAGAATCCCATCTGCAGCAGAGGGGGGCTGTGGCCTCCCATTCTGGGACAGACCTGCCTAGCCTGCCTGGAGGCCCAGGCAGTGTTTTCACAGCTGTGGGTGGGGAGGGTTCTCCTCCAGCTCCTTGGACACAGTTGGCCCGAAACCCAGCAGCTGCGCACATCCAGGCATGACCCCATTCCCTCCAGGGAGGGGGGCCCTGGCTGGGGTGCCTGGACCAGAAGCGACCAGCCTCACCAGGGTGGGCTGCATCCTGCGCTTCTGACCTGCTTTGTTAAAGTGGCTATTAAGTGGTTCTCACGTGGCTTCCTAGGCCTTCTATTAACTCCCGAGGCAGCAGCGACAGCCTTATTAACTGCAAATGGCTTCTTGTGGCAGTGTTCCATTTCTAATATTAATAATCAGCATTTAATAAAAACAAAGAAGGGGAAAATACAGGCAGAAAAAAACAGACTGCTTTGCCCCTTCCCCATTCATCACCCTGGTGGGAGGCCATGAAAAATGACAGTGACAGCAGGAGAGTGGTTATCCCAGGGCCAAAGCCACAAGCATACACACATCCAGATGCACACATGCAAAGACTGACATGCATGCACACACTTAAACACACGTACACCCCCATGCATACACATACACACATATGTGCACCTGTTTATGGACTTGCACACCATTTATCATTTAGCCAGAGTCAGATTTAGCGTCTCTTCTGTCCCCCCCATCATCCTCACCCCTCTCAGTCCACCTACGTGACTTCCCTGGCCCAGAATCCTATCATCCGCTGCTACCTTTCAATGAAGGGTGGAAACAAGAGGGCTGCTGGCTCTGGTGTGGCCTTTCCCTCTTCCCCTTTCCATCAGGCCAGTCATCTGTAAGACAAATGGCTCCCCCTGCCAAGGCCAAGCAGAGTGGAATTAAAAATGTAGTTAATTAAATTTATTCAAAAAGATCAACTCTCAAGATTAGGAGCTCAGTTTATTGCCACTAAAAATAAACAGGTCTGGGGAGGACAGGCTGAAAGCGAGGGGAGCAGGAAGGTGGGTGGGGGTGAAGAGGGATTTGGGCC
Organism: Heterohyrax brucei; assembly: GCA_028571685.1. Classification (NCBI taxonomy): domain Eukaryota; kingdom Metazoa; phylum Chordata; class Mammalia; order Hyracoidea; family Procaviidae; genus Heterohyrax; species Heterohyrax brucei. Next base: position 41,347,216 of record CM053148.1, on the reverse strand, counting down.
TTTGGATCTTTGGATGCTGGACTGATGTTTAAAAACCTTTTACATAGTGAAAGATCTCAGCGAACAGCTGACGTCTCCTGGGGACTTGGGGAGGTTTTTATGATAACAAACAATCCCACTTTGAGGGTGAGGGGACTGTTCCCTTTCTGGGTTCAGAAGCCTGGAAGAGAAGGAGTTCTTTGTTGGTGACGAGGCCCATGAGTCTTCACATCCTCTCTGATCTCCTATCTAGCACTACCTCCATTCTGCCCTTTACCCAAGAGTGGTGGGAGCAGAAAGTCAAAGAGGCAGGCAACTGTCCTTGAAGGGAAGTGTTTGACACACCTAACCTTTCCCAATGTGGGAGGTTGTGGGAGTTCAGTCAGAGATGACTTGCCTTCTATGTGGATAACTCAGGTTCGATTCCCAGCCAACACTCCTCACACACAGCTGCCCTGTCTGTCCACGGAGACTGGTGTATTGCTATGATTTGAGCAAGTTTCAGTGGAGCTTCCAGACTAAGGCAAAGTAGGACGAAAGGTCTGGAGATCTGCTTCCAAAAATCAGCCAGTAAAAACACAGTGGGTCGCAATGGTCCAATCCGCAACCAATCAGGTGGATGGCACAAAGGACTGGGCAGTGTTTTGTTCTAAAGTGCTTGTGGTTCTCATGATTCAAGACCAACTCGTGATCTCTTTCCTTGCATTTCTTGGACCACTCAGTTAGAGCACTGTCTTTCCTCTTCTGGGGTCTGAAAAATCCCCCTAGTAGAGTCAGTGGGTAAGCGCATGTGGGTGCCTTTATGGATTCACTCAACCAGGTGCACTGAGATAACATCTGGAGCCTGGGGGAGGTTCCAAATGTGCACATTTATACCTCTGAATCAGTGATCTCATTGTGTCCTGCCATTTTTCATCTCTGTGAGTTGCCTAGGCAGCTCTTCTACTAACTTAGAAGGAACTCCTGTTCCTTCTTCAGAATCCTATACAGGCATGACTTCCTCTGGCCCTTTACAATTCCCAAGTCGAGCCTGATTCATCTCTCCTCTGTGATAATTCAGTGCTTTCTGTTATCATTGCATGTTTTGCCTTCTTGTCCAGCTCCCTACCATGAACTTCTTGAGGGCATGTTGCTAGTGTCATTAGCTGCTGTTGTATTGGCTCCCGACTCATGGTAACCCCATGCATAATAGAACAAAACCTCCCCCCTTTCTGCGCCATTCCTGTGAGCATTTGTGGAACAGACTTTTTTGACCCATAGGATCTACTTAGGCTGATTTTCAGAAGTAGATTTCCAGGGCTTTCTTCCCAGTCCTTCTGAGTCGGGAAGCTCTACTGAGATCTGCTTAGCATCATAGACACGCAGACTTCCACCGACAGATGAGTGATGACTGGACTTGAAGTGCATTGGCTAGGAATTGAACCCAGGTCTTCTGCATGGAAGGTGAGAATTTTACCACTGAACTACCAATGTCATACACCGTGACTTTGTCATCTTGCTCTCCCCAGCACCTCTTGCAGTATTTCTGGTGAAGAGCTCGAATGCTGGACTGGAGACAGAGAAGCCAAGGGGTCAAGTCTTTGAGGGCGGAAAGTTGAGCAACATCTGTGGCAATTTGCATTTACATTCTGGTTTCTCTATGGGTAGGCTTGAAGCCAATGAGCCCTGAGAGTTCATCTAAGTGTCAGTGACTATTGACAAAGAGCTCCTGGCTTGAAAAGTGGCTGTCACTGTTCTATCCTGAGTTCTACCTTGGAAACATCCAGAGAATAAAGCAAGTGCCTTTCAGATTAATTTACTCATCAAACTGTCATTCTGCAAAAGCTATTTGCTAGCTAAGAGTCTCTCTAAGTTTTCCTTGTTTTAAGCAGGATGTCTTCCTCCTCCTCTGCCATACATAAACAGATAAAGATCCTGGGTGATGAGCCCTGTGTTGACAGCCAGAGTCCCTGAAACAAAGGCTGACTTTGCTCGACAAGAGCTTGGGTACCACCATCAAGGAATGCTGAGCTCCCTACTCAGCTCTAGGATTTCATTTATCCTGAAATCCCCCTTTATGACAGGCTGGGGCAGAAAACTTAACCCATTGCCATTAAATCCGTTGTGACTCATAGACCCTATAGGAGAGAAAAGAAGGCAGGAAAATCAACTTTGACAGGGAGGAAGGAGAAGGAGAAGGAAGAGTTATGCCTGTGGAGATGCCTACAGAGCACATCAAAGCTTTTTCAAAAGTCAGATGTTAGCTCAATAAACCATCATCAACCAGGATATTAATGTCATTACTTTTTAATTTCTTATATCTAATATTCAAGAAAACCCAGCAGTGTAATAGAACTGCATTCTGAACACACTAGAGTGAGGCCAAGGTGGACAGAAACCAGATTTTCAGTCCACACGGTCAACTACACTGTCTCACAGTCACAGACACACACCAACAAGGCAGCATTTCTTTAGCCCACATTGACTGTTCTGTGGAACAGCCCCAAGTCTAGTCCAATTCCTTTGGCCTCCTTAAGGATAGTGTCAGACACCCAGAACATGGTAGAGAACAGCTTTCAGCTTTTTGCCAGTGATGCTCTGCTTTTTCAGTTGTCATGGAGTCAACTCTGACTCCTGACGATCCCACGTGTGTCTCATTAGAACTGTGTTCCATGTGGTTTTCAAGGGCTGATTTTTCAGAAATAGATCTCCAGGCCTTTGTTCTGAGGTACCGCTGCTTTGACTCAGGTCCAGTTGCACTTTGTTTTTACCTCTCTGCCTGGGGAAAGTGGTCCTGTGGCTGAAGAAATTGGGGTTGATCTAGAACTCTTGGGTTCTTTGCTGGAGAACTCACAATGTGTCTATAAGGCTTTTATCCTGAAGAGGGCAGTTCTCTTCAACCCCTGGGGAACATCTGGGCCCAGAAGCTATGCTGAAATTAGAGGACTTTTTACCCTCTTTCTTGGCTCTTGATACACCTTCTTCAGATTTCAGCTTTGTACTGGGCATTATTTATACTTCACCCGTGTGTGTGTGTATAGGTATGTGTGTCTAGCATACAAAGGATGTAATGTGTTTTAGAAAACCCTGAAAGATGAAACAGCAATCAATATGCCTGTCTAAACAATTAGAAAGAGATGTTTCTGAGTCTCCCAAATCTATCTGGCTTGTGTTAGATGCATGCTGTCAGCCCAGCTGCCATTAAAGAGCTCCTAAATAATGCAAAGACAATCAGATTTACAAATAAGCAATTCAATTTGAGTGACTGATTATCAGAACAATGCTCATACACCCAAGGCGTGACATTTCCAATCACATTCCCGTTTCATTTCTCAGGCAGTAATGATCTTTCTACCTCTGCCTGTGGAAAGCGATCAAATGGCTGGGGACCTGGGCCTGGGCTGGCCCTCTTGGTTCTGTGCTCAATTCCTCATCTTGCTTGAGGGATCCTTGCACACATGCAATAGATGTGTCTCCTAGGTTCTCTCTTCACAGAATGAAAATGCCACTAATGACATGCTACCAGGTACCACTGAGTGGATCCTGACTCGTGGCAATTCCGTGACTGTCAGAGCAGTTTACCATTTGTACCACTTGGGGACTCCAGTCACGTGCTAGCCTCTCTCCAGCAAATACAGGTAAGTGTTTAGACATCTTAGAAGGTGGGGATCCTGTCCATGGATCTTCCCCAGTCTATTCCTATTGACTCCTTCAGTGGTGTTTGCAGATCCTGAGAAAGACACACTGAGGGCTCACCAGTGTTGCAGGAGTCCCGACACTTGTGGTTTTGTTTCAAAAGCAAGGTGAAACCATGTGAGGATCTCCAGAGAATGATCTCAACATCTGAGATGACAATGAAGGAAGCTATTGTTCCTAAGTTTTGGTTCTTATATAGGTCTTTGGTGAAAGCCAAGTTCTGCAAACTTCTGGACCTAATGCTTTCCTTCCCGGCATTCGGCTCACTGGCTTTAGCTAGTTTGTCCATTAAACCCACCATAATGAAAATGGATTGGGGGTGGTGGCAAGGCTGCAGTGAGGAAGAAAAACTGGGAGCTCTTCAACAGTTCAAACACTATGCAAACAAGAGGCAAGAGGTTGGTAACCTAAAAGTTGGAGGTTTGAGTCCACCTAGAGATGCCTTAGAAGAAAGGCATGGTGATCTACTTCTAAAAAATCAGCCATTGAAAACATGTGGAGCATAACTCTACTTTAACACATGTGGTCACCTGGTGGGAATAGTTAGGATAGATTTAAACTGATCTCCTTATGAACCACCCCAATAAGGATTATGGCCAACCCTTGAGAATTTTGGCAGAGGATCAATGGCCTGATGTTTGGTTCCCACTCATCCAGAAGTTACGGCCTTCTAGAATTTGGTTTTGAAGCGACTCTCTTGCAGATTGGAGAGAAGGGTGTTCAAAGGAGTTAGCTTATGGTCCTCAGACCCAGAGAGGCTGGTGATTGACCTTGACAAAAGTCAACTGGTATAGGTAAGGTATCTGAACTTGCCGAGTGCTGGTTTTTCTGATGAAGGCAGCAGAATTCCGTGAGAATATTAGCCTTAAGAGAGCTTCCCACTTGGCAAGTCGACATTTGTCTAGATTAGAACCTCATTACTCACACTAGTGACTGGGCCAGCAGCATCAGCTTCACCATGAAGAATGTCTCAGATTGCTCCCCAAACCCACTGAGTCAGGATGTACATGTTAACAAGGTCATCATGTAGTTGATGTAGACATTAATCTTGAAAAACACTGTAAAATATGAAGAAGTATCGTAGAAAAAATGGGGACCGACTATATCATTTTCTGTCTGGGGATGTTAGGCTACCTTACCTGCCTGCTCTAAACTTCCCTATGTTGACCTGTAAAACTTGAGAATGAAGAGAAAGCTTACCCTGAGTGATAGTTTTCAGGTTACATGAATTAGTATATGCAGAGGACCTGGCTCAGGGCTGGTGAGATATCTTGGACCCTCAGTGAGATGGATTTTCCCAATCAGTTCTCTGATTTGTAAAAAAAGGTTAATGTTTTCTACCTCTTTGAATTTTTGTATACCTAGGGAAACTCTAGTAGCACAGTGATTGAAAGCTCAGTTGCTAACTAAAAAACTAGCAGTTCAAATCCACCAGATGCTGCCTGGAAACTCTATAGGGCAGTTCCTCTCTTTCTCATAGAGTCTGTATGAGTCAGAATCAATTCAGTAGTAATGATTTTTGTTTTGGGGGTGGGGAGGGGTTTTAGGGAATAGGTAAATGTCAATAAAATACTTGTAACAGTCCTCAGTAAATAAGGGAGTAAGTGAATCTTAGTTACTTTCCTTCCCTTCTTGTAATGACAAATGGCATGTGAAGGCTTAGAACAGTGACCAAATGCACAATAAACACTCAAAATGGTAACAGGAACTCATAGTAGTAGTTCTGGAATTGACTGTGTGATGAAGTGTCTTGACCAATTCAACTCTTGGCTTTGTGGTAATTTTTCTAACATGGGGACCAGCTTTAATGCTTTCACCAAGTAGCTGAAAGCTGAGCACCTCACATGCCATGACATTCTCCAAATAGTGCATACAAAGGAGCCCCAGCCAGGAGTTGGAAGGCCAGTCTCTACTCCCAGGTATGCTGGTAGCTCAGTTAGTGTCTCATTTAATCTTTCCAGCCTTGGGTATCACTTCTCCTGATAGGATGCTGTCGATATTTTGTTTGCCCAACTTGGACTCTTTCTTTAAGAATTGACTCAGGACCAACTCCTCCAGGAAACTTTTCTATTTTTCCCTTCCTCCCTCTCTCCCTCTTTTCCTCCCTCCCTCCCTTATCTTTCTTTCTTTTATAGTGATTAAGTAAAAGTTTATGTCCAAAGGCTATTTGCCATGTAAAATCCTCAGCACCTGCCTCTCTGCAACTGTGTCTGCTCTCCTCACCCCGTGACAGTACCCTCTTCTTTTCCACTCTTTACTTCCAGCATCCACTCAGCCAATACTTATCCCCTCCTCTTCACACTCTCCTTTCACCTTTAAAAAGAAACCAGTACACAAAGTATTAAACCATAAAGTACACACATCACCTGCACCACTCTGCGTACCCTGGTCCAGTCCGTTCCTTGTCTAAAGTGTTGGCAGGAAGCTTTTGAGTTCAGCTTGATGTTCCTTCTTTGGAATCCCAAAACGTCTATGGTTGTTTTGCTTGGGCCTAAACAATTTCATACCCTCTGGCTCCACTACTGGACTGAGAGGTCCTCAGGGACAGGGTCCAAGCCATATAGATTTGTGATTCTGACAAGGAGCCCTAAACAGCATGCATAGCTACATTAAGTCAATGGGAGTTTGGCCCATCTTCTCATCACCAGCTCCATTAAAATCTGTAAAAGGTTGTTTAGCGTTTTTGGACATCAGGATTCTGGACATTGCAAGTAAGTTGTTTCTGCTGTTGCTGCTGCCAGTTGCAGTATTACAAATGAGTGGTGTTCCTGTGCAAAGAATACACTTGTTACTACCCTGCCTTCTCAGGGAACCTTCCAGAATCTCATTTCTTGCTTTTTTGCACCTGCCGCTGTCCTTGAACAAATTCAGAATGGGAACACACCAAATCTCTCATTGTTGTACCCTTTTCCCTTCTAGAGTTATCTTTTTTATCACACATGCTTCAGCTCCAAGCCACACTCTGTCCTTTTCACCTTTCCCACAGTTTCTATCTCAGAAGGACTTTAAACTGAAACTAAAATGAATTATACTGCATACTGTTCCTAGGGCAAGCTGCAGGTAAATAGGAGTCAAGTCTTTTACTAAAGGAAAGCACCTCTAAGTGTGAATTTCTGCCTTCAGTGAGCCATTGACAGGGAATGGTACATGTATGTACCCTCTGAAATTACCCATCACAGTAGCTCTGCTGAGTACACAGTCCATGTGTTTCCAGATGTTGCTGATGCAGCTGTGAACAAGACAGGTGTTATCCTTTCCCTCAATGGAACCTATATGCTGATGGAGGGGCAGGAAAATAAATCTACAAACAAGCAATAAAGGTAAATATTATTCCCAAAGATACTTGCATTGGGGAAAGTATCAGAAGAAAACAGACAGGGGTGATATGATGGAGTGTAATACGACATTTGAGAAGTCTGAAGGATTATAATAAGACGAATATGTGAAGACTAGAGAGGAGAACCGTTCGAGCAGGTCCAAAGGCAAAATTCATGGTGGGTAAAAGTTACTGAAAAGAGGTAAATGTGATAAAAGGAAGATTTGTGTGAAATGAAGGAAGCTGGAGCAAAAGGAAGGGGTAGGGTTGTTCCAGGCCTTGAAGGCCAAGGTAAAGACACTTTTTCATCAGACTAGTGGCAGGCACTGAAGGGACTGACTTGACACCGGCTACATTTGAAAAAGTTCACTGACCACCATACTGAGAATGAAAGATAAGGGAAAAGTGAGAGGCAAGTTTGGGGCTTTTCGCTAATTTAAGTGCTGTGGAGTTAGCACAGACCGGGGTGAACCTGCTCACGAGCCACCACAATAAGGATGATGGGTAACTTTTGGGCACCTCGCCAGAGGACCATCAGCCTGACTTTTGGTCTATAGATTCCTGGGGACCATAGAATTAATTTAAAAAAGCTTTGAGATCTGTACTCATACTGACCATTATTGATAGAATAAGTATCGTGTCTCAGCATTATTTATTATTCTTTAATGTAAATATAATGGAGATCAGTAAAATATACCTTCTCTTTTAAGAATGTACTGAGTCTGTAGGAACTGTCGATCATCATGTGCTGCTCAGTTGTACTAAGTCATAGTAAGTGTATCCTTTGATTGGGTATTAACAAACAGATAAACAACAAACACTGCTGTTGTGTTAATTTTGACTTATAGCTACCCTACAGGACCGAGTAGAACTGTCCCCTAGAATTCCCAAGGAGCACCTGGTGAATTCAAACCACTGACCTTTCGGTTAGCAGCATAGCACTTAACCACGACACCACCCCGGGGACTCTGTAAAATGCTTGAATTCAGTGAGTCAGTTTCTAGAATTTCCCTCCGGGCAGGAGAACAGAAATGTTGGGGGCATGATTGCACAAAAGATTTGATTTTCATTGTATGGCCTTTAATACCTGTCTTAGTCATCTAATGCTGCTATAACAGAAATATCACAAGTGGACGGCTATAACAAAAAGAAATTTATTCTCTCACAATCTATAGACTACAAGTCCAAGTTCAAGGTGTCAGCTCCAGGGAAAGGCTTTCTCCGTTAGCTCTGGGGAAGGTCCATGTCATCAATCTTCTCCTTGTGGAGGAGCTTCTCCATGCAGGAACCCCAGGTCCAAAGGATGTGCTCTGCTTCCAGCACTGCTTTCTTGGTGGTATGAGATCCCCAACTCTCTCTGCTTGTTTCCTTTTTCTTTTATTTCTTGCAGCACGTAACCCAGGGAAAGTTTCTTTACGTTGGATCAAGATCAAGGACGTGATTTTACTAAGGGTGTTACAATCCTACCCTAATCTTCTTTAACATAATCTAATCTTGCTTCATTAACCACAGGCAGAGATTAGGATTTACAGCACACAGGAAAACTACAACTGCCAAGTGGAGGACAGCCAGGGAATGTTGAGAAATCGTGGTCTAACCAAGTTCACACATATTTTGGAGGGATATAGTTCAATTGATGACAGTATGTCTTGCATTTTTTTCTGTTAAGTATGTGTACATATGAGGTATTTCATAACACAAAAGATTAAAATACTAGAAAATCATCCTCATTTTTTAATTTCATATGTCTTCAAGATTTGTTGACTTCCGATTCAAATTAAAAATTGAACTGAATCGTCTCCAAGATGGCAGAAGGAGCTGGGACCTGCGGATTCTTGGCACAAGCCTCCTCCAGCACCGTCCTGCTCCTCAATTCCCTCCAGCCTCGGGGACAGTGAGAGGAACTCTGCACCACTGTCTGAGAATTCATTGCTTGTTCAGAGGGAAGTTTTCACTCGAATAGATTTTTACCTTTTGCCGTTGTGTCATTAAAAGCGTTACGAACTTCAGGCTTGAAATGAACTCCAGAAGGGATCTGCCCTTTTAGCTTTCTGGCTTTACATAATTTACGGTTTTGAATCTTACTGAAATATGCAAAAGAGACTCAGGAAAGGTTCCAGGCAGACACACACGGAGCGTGTCTCTCTGCTCCTCCCAGAGTAACCGTAGTTTCCTGTAAATCTTTATGATATCCTGTCCCCCACAGTGGAGGGGGCACTGTCTGTGGGATTGGAGGGCCTTAAGATGGGGTGTGGGAAGACTTTAAGCATGTGGACATTGTAACTCAATCTCCCTCCCATCCTCTTGACTCATTGTTATTGGCTGTGATAATCCTTTCCGTACCTTCTCTCACTAACTCCCACCTTTCTCCTCTCAGTCTTTCCCTCTGTTTTTGTGCACCCTCCTCACTTGCCCCCACTCTCTAGGAGTTCCACTTAAGTGTTTAAGGGAAGTAGATAGGACCAGAGAGTTGGCTGTTGCAAATGGTTAAAGATGCTAGGCTGCAAACGGAAAGACTGGAGGCTAGAATCCACCCAGAGGTATCTCAGAAGAAAGGTTTGGCCATCTGTATCTTAGAAACCAGTCATTGAAAACCCTATGGAGCACAGTTTTAGTCTAACGCATACAGGATTGCTGAGAGTTGGAGATGACTCAGTGGAAACTGTTTTGGCTGGAACTGCAGGAGGAGTGGGTATCAAAAGTCAAATTGTCTGCTTTCTACTCCTAGCTCTGCTATTTTCTAAGTCTCTGGGAAAATAACTTTAATCTTTTGAGCTTGTTTGTTTTGCATACCTGTGAACCATTGCTGATAACTGAATGCATTCCATAGGTTGTGTTATGGGTTAAATGGTACATTGGAAGTGAGGGACTTGGCAACGCTTGCATGTAGCGAGCACTTTACACACTGAAAATGAAGAACTTAAGACTTTGCTTTCACCTAGTAAGTGCTTAGTGCATTATTTTGGGGAGACAGAATAGGGTTGTAGATAAGATTATATTCTCTGGAGGCAGACCCTCTGAGTATGAATCCCCAATCAACTATTTAATGGTTAAGCCATTTTCTAAAACCCACTTCTACTCTCCAAATTCATCTCCCTTCTTAGTGCAAAGAAACCCTTGTGGCATAGTAGTTTGGCAATTGAAATTCACCCAGTTCTCCTTGGAAACCTCATGGGGTTGTTCTACTCTGTGTTTTAGGCTTGCCGTGAGTCAGAATTGACTAGATGGCAACAGGTTAGTTTTTTTTTTTTTTTTTTTTTTGGCTTTTTCTTAGTGCAGTGGGAATAACAATGCCATTTATTTTGTAGGAGAAAATAAGAGGGAGCATATGTAAGGTCATTGGCACAGGGGTGGGCATGTAGAGACGCCGGCTAAATGCAGGCCTTTCACATGGATATTCTGTGCCAGGCGGAGGCAAAAATAAACAAACAAAAATATCTCCAATTTCCTGAAGATGAATTGTGTCTAATTATCCAACCACCACTCATCTGCCAGTTGTAGTGTGCTGCTCGTGTGTTGTTGTGATTCTGGAAGCTATGTCATCTGTATTTCACATGCCATCATGGTCACCCATGGGGGACAGACTTCAATTGAGCTTTTAGACTACAACCTGTGAAAATGAGGGAAACTTTCAAGGACATAGAGTGGCACAATAGATGCCACAGTAAATGCTAACATGGTGACGATCATGAAGATGACACAGGACCATTTCCCTCTGCAGTACATAAGGCTTCCTATCATTAAGTCAGAGCCCAGTGGCTGGTGACTGTCTTAGGGTGGGTTCTCTAGGGAAGCAAAACCAGTAACATACAATATGTACAGAAAAAGATTTATATAAAGTGAGCAGCTGATGCAGTCATAGAGCTGGAACATCCCAAGTCTTGTATCAGAATATAAGCCCTATGCAGCCATGGAAACTGGTGAACCCAAGGCTGGCAGGTCAGAGATTAAAGTTCTGGCTCACAGCCTGTGAAGGTCAGTGAATCTCAAAACGGCAGGTGAGACTGCAGGGTTTCTGCTGACTCACAGAGCTGCAGGGGGTGACGAATCTCAGATCAGTAGGTCAGGGAATGGGACTCTTACTCGCAGGCTGTGAGGGTAGATGAATTCCAAGAGCTGCTATTTCAAGTCCCAAGAACCAGATGTAAAAAGATAAGAGAGCAGGAGGTGCTGGCAACTTGAGCAGATGGAAGTAGGTAGCAGAAGACAGGGACATTAGGGCTGAGGGAGTGGTGAGCCAGTACAGGCCTTGCCTCTGCTGCTTTATAAATCTTCCAAAACATTGAGAATCATAGCCCAGCCAAGTTGACAGACAGTCTTAACCATTACAGCAACTAACAAGAACAACAACAGATTATGTAGGAGAAACCACGGCCTTACCCTAAGCCAGATCTTGGGCAGAAAATCCACCTCTAGACTGAATTTGTTTACCTTGGCCGTGTTGCCTGTTACTCCCCAGACCTGCGACAGTTTTTGATGTGAAGAGAATGTTTACATCTTCACCTTGAAATCTTTGTCCCTCTCTCTTCATGGTAGGCATACCACTCTACATCTCTCCCTCGCTTGCCTGCCATCTACCACCCTGCCTGGGTCCCAGATAGCAAAGGGGAGTGACTGAGTATGAGGAAGGGGAGAGACAGGCTGGAGCAACTGTGAGGCAGTAGGCAGAGCTCAAGCCTCTGGTCTCTTCTCATCCTTGGGACAAGTTCCATGCTCAAGAATCTGAGTATTTTGATGGGGGACAAAAAGTAAAGTCCCTGAGACAATGTGAGAAAAAGAGGTGTGCAGCCCAAAAACTCTAGTAAAAGACCTTAATGGATGGTCCAACAGCCCGGAGGATCTGCTGGGAACATTACTCCTAGACCTGCTGCTCTCCCTGATCAGAAGCCGGTAATGAGGTAAACTCTTCAGACAAGAATGGCCTGGACTCAGGGATACAGTGTGTCCATATAGTGTGTGTACTTTACGGTTCTGTCCATTTATAGGATGCTGTCCTACTGGCCTCTTTCTAGATGTGAGAGAAGAGGGTAGAGAGGAGGGGACAGATGCTTATTAAGAGGATACTAGAAATATAGAGTGAAAAGGAGGAGTGTGCTATCAGTGAGTGAGGAGAGCACAAGGAGCTATAGGTAAGCGGGCATGCAAAACCAATTTGGATTACATACTCTCACTTAGGCTTGGCTAATTACAATTGAAAAAAGAATCTGAGTTTTATTAAAGTTTCTGATTAAGTCCAGAACTTGGTTCTTCCATTTTTGGCTTTAAACTTGAGCCACGTTATTTGATATCTCTCAGCCTCAGTTACTCATCTGTAAAACTAGAAAAATAGTAGTGCATTCCCCAAACATTTGTAAGTACAGTAAGTGTAGAGTAAGTGACAGAGCGAATGGTAAAACTCACTGCTGTGGAGTTGATCCCAATTCACAGCAAACCCATGTGTGCCAGAGTAGAATTATACTTAGCAGGATTTTCAATGACTAGTTTTTCAGAAGTAGATTGCCAGACCTTTCTTCTGAGATGTCTCTGGGTAGACTTGAACCTCTAATCTTTCAGTTAGCAGTCAAGAGCATTAGCCATTTATACCACCCAGGACTCTCAGTAAATGATAGACAACTTATTATTGGTTTAGCTCTGACTGTTGGGTCCAGGATCAAATCTTGAGTGATGAGGCAGGAGGGACACTTGAGGAAAGAAGTTTTAATCATTTCAAGATCAGAGGTTTCTAGTGCTTTTTCTCCCATCTGAAATCACTAATGTGGGAGTTGCTCTTCTTGATGCTATAGGGGTGGCCCAGGGACAGGCTTCCTGCAGAGAGAGGCCAGAGTTGGCTGGGATGCAGGGAGGAGATGAATTGGGCATGTTGCTCAGTACTGTGGCCCCAGCTCTTCAGCTTTCTGCAGAGTCTTGGCTGAACACACCAAGAGGCCTTCTTTCTGTGAGGGCTAATCAAGTAACAAGCGCGATGTCATTCTCCCTGCTGTTTCCTAGACTAGTTCTCTGCTCACTGCATTCATTCTCAGATTAATCCACAAGCCTTTATACTTTATTTTGTAAAAAACTGAAGCCATTAAAATATAAAGTCTCTGTAGCTGGCTTGGACTCAGCAGCTCTGCCTGGCACTGTTCCACAGACCCCTGGTTCGAAGGAGACTTGAAGCTCCCTTGCCTTCAGTCCTCTTAGATCCACCCCTACCTTTACTTAGGAATGCTTAGGATTATTTCATTTGCTGAGTCTCCCGTGGAGCAGAATGGAACCTTGGTGACCATTTTCTGTAGCGGTTACCGACTTGTAGCCTACAGGAAATTTCACTCACAGATGTTATATTTTTTGGTTCGCATTGCTTTCTTTTCTTTTTAATGAACCTATACAAACATTTAAATCCTGAACATTTCCCTAAGATGCCCAATTTCTCTTACCAAGCCATGTGCTTGGCAGAACTTTCCATAATTTGGCTTCCATTGCACCATGGCAGCATTTGGGTGGATTGATTCGTGGCTTTCCCTTTTATATTGTGTTCATCTACCAGAGGATCTATCATTTCTTATTAAAATTGCTCTCTTCCATTAGTAGGCCCAAGCTGACATTGGGTTTGGAGTTTCTCATCTAGTTTAACTCCTTACAGGACTGAAGGGAAACCGGAGGTCTGGACTTGACCCAGGTCACCAGTCTTAAGTGGTAGGGATGGGAGTTGAACACAGACATTTCTAGGCCAGTGTTCTCTTCATAGAAGTCCAATCTGATAACGGCCTGAGACATCCATTGATACAGACTGCTCTTTGGCATGGACACAGCCTGAAATGACCCCATGGAGGTTTGAGCTCCGTTCTTCCGATTTGAGCTCATCCTCACCCTCACAAGTCATAGGCTCAGTCTCAGGTTCACCCCACTCCGGTTAACCAGAAACAGACCCCACTACAGCCTTTGCCTTTCAGATGCTTGCTTGGCTCCCGTTACCATCACTTCTCTTTTTCCTTTCATTATCCATGCTAGATGAGGCAGATGCAACACTGAGATTTTCATATAAATGGAGGTCAGGAGAGGTGGGTTATCATGGCACCAGAGGCCTGAAAACTCTCGAGCTCAGCCTTGCTACCTCTCTTCCCTATTTACAGGCAAGGGCACCAGGCCTGAACAGGGTGACATGGCATTGGCCTTGAGGAGTCAAGGTTATGGTTAAATCCTGGCTTTGTTCTTCCAGTGCTCAGCTTCAGGGATAAATCAAATGGTGCCATGAATGACCAGAACTGACTGGAACAGGTTGAGAGGAGACAGGCAGACACAGCCATGGTGACTGCATGTCCCCTTATCTCCCCTGTAGCTTCTGTGCTCTTCAGCCTGTAACAACAGGTGAAGGACTGGGGGAACATGTCCTAGTGCTTGGCAGGCATTGTGCTTTAATGTGGGCGCTCGGAGGCCCCAGGGGCTGGTGGGGGCCCAGCCTTGAGTTTCCATTCTCTACAGGCAGCTGCAAATCCTCATCTCTGAAAATGAAATTATAAAGAGCAGCTGGGAGATAACGCATACAGTAGATCCCACGTATAATGCCTCCCTGTCCCTCCGATAAGGCTGCTCCCAAGACAAGCAACAGGGATTACCCAGTAATCTCATTATACAGTGTCTGCCAAGGGCAAAGAAAGGGTCACTTTTCCTGCTCCCTGTAGAAGTAATCACCACCTCCCCACCTTCCTTCTCTGAGCCACTGTCCCCATCAGCTCTTCTTTCCTGCTGTCCTCAGTGGGAGGCAAGCACAGTCACACAGGCACCACTGGCTTCTTCCCTGTAAGCCTAAGGAATTTATAAGGGGGTACTGGTGGTTCGGAGGTGGGATTCTTGACTTTGATGTAAGAGACCCTGGTTCCATTGCTGGCCCAGGCTCCTCATACACAGCTACCACCTGTCTGTCGGTGGAGGCTCATGTGTGGCTGTGATGCTGAGTAGGTTTCAGTGATGCTTCCAGACTAACAGAGATGAGGAGGAAAGGCCTGGTGATGTATGTTCAGAAACTAGCTAGTGAAAACCCTCTAGATCACAAAGCTCTGATCCAAAATTGATCATGAGGTTGGCACAGGACTGGACAGCATTTCATTCTGTTGTTCATGGGATTGTCATGAGGCAGAGCCAACTCGATTGCTGTTAATGATACAAGAAGATTCTGTCATTAACCTTTCTCAGGGTGGTTCACCCTTCTGCCCCAACCTCATAGACTTTCCCCACAGTTTGAGCACATGGGAGGGAGCTTGGATTCCATGATTTGTCCAAAGAGAATGCTATGTGCGAGGAAGAAAGTATATCAGTTTCAAATATTTCCAGTGGCTGGCCTTTCCAGGTATCACAAAATCTGAAATCTTATTGCTCTCAGAGCAACCTAAAATAAAAGCAAATGGTTGTGATCACTATCCACCCCCAAAAGATAATATTGAGAGGAGCCCCCTCCTTTTGATTTGATTCAGCTTTTTACTGTCTACTAAGTATTAATAAACCATGACTATGAGCATGGCTTATTTTAAATATTAATAAACTTGCCTAGAGCCCTGGCTGCTCAGCTGCTAACTGGAAGGTCAGTAGTCTGAATGCACCAGCCACTCCTTGCAAACTCTATGGGCAGTTCTGCTCTGACGTACAGGGTCACTGTGAAGTCGACATCAATCTAGTGGCAGCAGGTTTGGGAGCCCTACCTTGCTTCTTCCTTTCTTGCTGTGAGGTAAGATCTAACCCCTAGCCATTGCCCTTGTGTCATAATTCTGGAGGCTGGAGAAAAGAGGAGAAAGACAGACTTGGCAAATTGGCCTTGCAGGTTACTTAGGGATGGGAAAATACACAGATTTTGACTAATGTAAAGTAATAAGATCTGGTATTTACATTGATTTTTATGGGCAAAACCCAAGGCAGTTTATATAGTTGTACTCTGTGCCAATGAATGGGAAGAAGACAGACAATTTAAGGGGATGATAAAAACCACTGTTTCAAGTTTTATAGATATTTCACTCACATATGACTCCAGAAAACAGATTTGTTGCTTACATCACATGATGCAATGTTTTAATGTGCTCACATGACACAGAACAGTATCACACTGTGCCAGGATGACTTGAACATAGCAGGAGCACTGCCAGGACTTGCTGAGTGAGTGAATGAGTGCTGGTGTCACACGATAACTCACATACCCACAAATGCACAGATGTGCCGCTCTCTCTTGAAATCATTTGAGGTATTAAAAATCATACAGACAAGGAAGAATCATAATGTCCTTGTACTCTAAACCAGGAGTCAGCAAACATTTCTGTAAAAGGTCAGATAGTAAATATTTTTAGCTTTGCAAACCAGAAGGTCTTTCTTTGTAACTATTCAACTCAGTCACCTCATATGCATGCAAAAGCTGAACAGTGAATAAGGAAGACTGAAGAAGAATTGATACCTTTGAATTATAGGGTTGGTGAAGAATGTACCATGAGTTGTTTGAATATACCATTGATTATACCATGGACTACCAGAAGAAAAAATATATCTGTCTCGAAAAGAACCACCATAATGTTCCTTAGAAGCCAGGATGTTGAGACTTGGTCCCACATACTTTAGACATGTTATCAGGAGGGCCCAGTCCTTGGAGAAGGATGTCATACTTGGCAAAGTAGCGAGTCGGTGAAAAGGAAGAAGACTCTCAGTAAGATGGTTTGACACAGTGACGACAATAATGGGCTCAGTCATGCCACCTACTATGAGGATGGTGCAGGATTGGGCAGTGGTTTGTGCCGTTGTACATAGAGTCACAAAAGGTTGGAACTGACTCGATGGTGTGCAGTGACAATGCTCAAATCTGCTGTTCTAGAATGAAAGCAATCATAGACAGTATGAAAATGAGTGCACGTGTCTGTGTTCCAGTAAAACCTTACTTACAAAAACAGGTGGCAGCTTGGTTTTAGTCTGTGATTTTCCTCCTTGCCAACCTTGGATCTAAACTTTCATTAAGTTCTGCTGTGTTTAAAGCAAATTCCAAAACTTGGATGAAGTTGGGCCATGGATAGAGGACTGGATGCGGCATGTTACCATGAAAAAACAAGCATAAAACTGGTTGTCAGGAAACTGGATTCTTTTAACAGTTCATTGACCTACAGTGAGGTTGTAAGAAAAATACTTCACTTATCCTTGGTTTCCTCATGAATAAAGTAAGGTTTTATATCAGAAGCTGGGCTGCTAACCAAAAAATTGGAAGTTCAAGTTCACACTCAAAAGAAAGGCTTTTTGGTGTTCTATACTGGGAAAATCAGCCTTTGAAAACCCTGTGGAGCTCAGTTCTACTGTGACATCTGTGAGGTCGCCGTGAGTTGGAATTGATTTAGTGGCAACTCATGGTAGTGGTTATATCTAGAGGACTTTAAAGCCCTCCCAGAGCTTGCAGAATTCATGATCACAGCTCCCTCTCTGTTTTTGACTCTTTTCTTGGCTTTTGAATCCTTAGCATGGGCCACATGGGGGAGATTAGGGTTGGGAGTATGGTATGGAAGAGAACAAGCTGAACTATGTCTGCCTTCTGTTTCTGTAAATTAAAAAAAAGTAGCTGTTGGTATCTATAGAGTTTGTTCATGGTGGTATTTTATTTCTGGGTATAGAGGATTTCTGGAAATCATGATTTTTTGGCAACTGAGCATCTCAGCAAAGTTGCAGCCTCTCTCATTGCCTGCATTTTGATGGAAGACAGTGCCCAGCCCCTGGCAGCTAGATTTCTGGCATGCAACCCACATTAAACACATTTTGACAAATCCACCCGAGACTCTGAATCTTGAGAAACAAGGCAAAGAGGCAAAGATGTCAGAGAAAAAACTGTTCACAGTGCCAGTCAAGGCAGTCACAAGGCAGTCAAGGTCTAATAGGGACCCAGTGAGTCTCCTTGGGGACAGACTGCTCTTTGACTTAAGTGTGGCTCTGGGTCTTGGGCCAGGTTTCTTGAGTTTGTCCATTGTCTCAAATGGATTTTCCAACATCTCACCCAGTTCTCTGAGCTATTTGACATCCTTCTGACAAATTTAGTTCATGCTTAAGTTAGAAGCCCCTTCTGTTGCTTGCAATCAAAATCTCTGACTGCAACACTAAGACACAACTCTGTATTTAGTTCGTATCTTTAATTTTCATTTCTAAAGATTGAAGAGCTCTTCTAAGCTAATCCTCTTGGACTACATCCTTCACTGGGAGGAAGCCCCTTTTTGCACTAGAGACCCTGCATTTCCAGGGCTGCATTTCAATATTGTGTTGACCTTAGAACTTTCTGAAGGACTGGGAGTCTATGAGCACTGGCTTCTATGTCATGGCATTCATTCACCCATTTATTCATTCACTCATTTATTTCATCAATTTTTTTTTTTTAAGAACGTGCTATGTATTTAGCAAGGAGCCCTCATGGCACAGTGATCAGGTGCTCAGCTGCTAACTGAGAGGTCAGAGGTCTGGACCCAGCAGCAGTGTGCTTCTGTAAAGCTTTACAGCTTTGGAAATCTGATGGTGCAGTTCTGCTCTGTCCTACAGGATCACTGTTAGGTTTTCTAGAGAGACAAAACCACTAAAGTATATATGTATATATGTGTGTGTGTCTATAGAGAGAGAGAGAGAGACACACACACAAACTTAATTGTCATATGTATGTCATATATATTGTATACGACATATATATACATATGTGTATGTATGACATAAATGACAAGCTTACAGGTATATGTATGACATATATATGACAAACTTAAATGTCATATATGTGTATATGTAATATATACATATGTATATGTATGACATATATGTAATACATATTATATACACATTTGTATGACAGTTATGTTTGTGAACTCATCCTAGAAAAAGTGCTGCATACCTCATTGCTGAATATCAGTATAGTCACCTCCCAAGTACTCCCCTTGGGAAGCTATGCACTGATGCCAGCAACTAGTCCACCTTTCAAAGCAATCTTGGAACTCTTTTTCTGGAATGGCCATCAGAGCCATTGTCGTATTACATTTAGAGTCCTGAAGGTCATCTGAATGTCTTCCTTTGAACATTTCTTTTACCTTTGGGTAAAGAAAAAGTTATTAAGGGTCAGATCAGGTGAGTGGGGGGGGGTGTTCCAATTCTGGCTTAGGAACTCTCCTGGACAACTACCCAGTTAAGTTCACAAACTTGCCCCCTTGCCACTGTGTGCAATGGCCATTCCTGAAAGAGTTTCAAGAGTGCTGGTGCGTAGCTTCCCAAGGAGAGTGCATCAAAGGTGGCTGTAGTGATATTCAGCAATGAGGTATGTAGCGCTCAGAAAAATCAAGTTCACAGACTTAATTGTTGGACCTTGTACACACTCATGCTGAGAGATTTATATTAAGGAAATGGCTCACATGTCTTTTAGAGGCTGTAACATCCTAAGTCCATGGGGTAAGTAAATGGATTTTCCTGATATGTGCATCTGCTGGGGCTGGGAATCCAACACCGGCAGGCTGAAGAACAGGACTACAGCAGGCTGTGAAGCTGTAGGAATCTCAAGACTGGCAGACTAGCTGCTGGCTCAGATCCTGAGAACTAGAGGTCAGATGCACAGAAGGCAGCTGTAGGCTCTAGAACAAGCAAAAGCTCAGCAGGGCAAGCAGGAAGAGCTGGGAGGCCCAGCGGGGAGAGACAAAATTGGAGGCGGGTGGTGAGCTGCCTCAGGCCCCGCCTCCAGCAGTATTACAACAGATCCCATTGTGAGGTAATCACATATCGAATCTCAACAGGGAAGTAATCACAACACTATACAACTGTCAAAACACTGATAATCACGACCCAGCCAAGCCGACAAGCAATCTTAACCATCATAGTCAGTACAAGCTGGAAGTGACTCCGTGGGTTGTTTTCTCATTAAGTATTCAACACTGTGTAGGGAATTACTGCCATTAAACACGGCAAAAGCAGTTTATAATCTATGGAAAGGCCAGACAGATTATAACATAATTAATTATTTACTTGAATCTTGACAAAAATATATGTAAACATAAACTTGCCACATCAGCTTTTTTTACACATACAACTCAATAGCACCAATTACTGTCGTGTGTAACCATCACCATTAACTGTTGCCAAGTTTTTCCTGTGAGAATGTGGAGTTTGGTGTCTTCCGGACAAGCATAACAGGGAGACTTTCCCTCCTCTATGAGGAAGGGTCAGAAAAGCCTTGCCCAGGCAGCGACGTTGGAGCTGTGAGACGCAAGATGAAGTGAGTGTCGCAGGGCAGATGAAGACCTGAGCAGGGAGGACACCGCGCACTCAAAGTGGAAGGCAGGCCAGGGAACCGGAGCTCAGTCGGTCTGAAGGGCAGGGAGGTTAGGGGAGGTTGTAGAGGCATTAGGGCCGTGCTGGCCGAGGTAATAGGTTACGTTATTTCTTCCTCAACAGCAACTCACCGCCACTGAGGGGTCTTAACTGAGCAGCGGCGTAAGTGGATTTCCCTGTTTTAAAGAGGGTACTGTCTACTGTGTAGGGAATGAATCTACTTCCAGGGGCTTGAGTGGGGCCATGAGGAGGGGTGTTTGCAGAGTATTTCAGTCTGGCTGACATTGCTTTCAAGTAGAGTGGTGGTGCAGAAGGTGGAGAGACGGGAAATGACTCAAGAGAAGTGTGAAAGAGAAAACAGAACTCTGTGACTACTCAGTGGGAGGTTATGTTATAAACTCAGGGTGGAGGAAGGTGATTTTTGCTGAAATGGGGCGTTCTGGAAGATGAAGAACTTCAGAAAAGAGAAAGAAATTTGCTTTTATTATTGTCATGGATTGAATTGTGCTCCCCCTAAAATGTGTGTAGAAACTTTGCCGGGCCTTGATTCCGGCATTGGGTGTGACATCCGTGTCTCCGTCATGTTAACGAGGCGGGACGGGCAGCAGTTGTCTTGGTGGAGCAGGACTCAGTGTGTGCGACCGTTTTGTATCTTGAGGTAGTCTCTTGAGATAAAAAGGAAAGAAGCTAGCAGAGAGATTAGGAGACCTTGCAAGTATCTGGAAAGAAAGCAGTGCCAGGAGCTGAGCCTTTGGAAAGCACCAAGGCTCCTGTGCGTCAGAAGCTTCTAGTCCAGGGCAAGACTAACATAACAGCAAGGACCTCCCTCCAGAGTCAGCAGAGAAAGCCTTCCCCTGGAGCTTACATCCTGAATTGGTACGTTGAACTTACCGGAAGGGGACAAAATGAAATTTCTCTTTTTAAAAACATCTATTTGTGATGTTTCTGTTACAGCAGCAGTAGCTGACTAAAATAGTGATACTGAGTTTTATTACCACCAATTCCCTGGTGTG
Source organism: Heterohyrax brucei (assembly GCA_028571685.1). Taxonomy (NCBI): domain Eukaryota; kingdom Metazoa; phylum Chordata; class Mammalia; order Hyracoidea; family Procaviidae; genus Heterohyrax; species Heterohyrax brucei. The sequence goes on along the minus strand of CM053148.1, from coordinate 41,325,955 downwards.
GACTCCAAATTTTCCAACTTGTTGACATTAAGACAATTCTCACTGTGAGTTACATGAGGATATAGGCTGGACATCGTGCAATCCCGGCTGGGTAAAGTGAGTCACTGTGGCATCTGCACCATCATCCACTTCTGAATTTCTTGCGGTGAAGTGTATCATGGTTGATCTCCTAGGGAGCTGCAGGGTGAGTGTCCCACTTGCTTTGTCCTTCCTTGTTGGACATTCCTCTGGCTGTCCAGTGAATGTCTGCATCACCTGATGAGCAGCCTAGCAGAGGCTCCCTTCGAACTCCGGCTGATCTTTTTTTCCAGGAGTCTAACTACTCGTGACCTTCCAGAGTCCTCTGAAGGGGGCCACTGGTTCTGAGTCCATTGTCACTTTCAGTCATGTCCATTAGAAACGCTGAGTTCTCAGCTGTGATTACTGTGAACATAAAAACTTTTAAGGATTCAGGGCTTATTGTCCCCTCAGATCTCTGGCTTCTTATCCTTCGTTCTGCCGGAGTCAAGGTCCTGGCCACTCCAACAGTTACAGCGCTACAACTGAAAACAGAAAAATCATGAAATCTCAGTCACCAGGCTATCGTCAAGATTGCGTGGGGACACATTTCCTGGGTGACTGGTGGGCACTGTTTTTCTGTGCCTTCTCACTTCCTCATCACCTGTGACTAATTGGGGACTGGATGTCATGACTGAATCAATGATATGATTGCTAAGCACATAGAAAATGTCAAATATTAGATATGATAACAAATTCCATCAGGGGAAACTCTGAGGATAGGCCTGGACTTAGCTATTCTCTCTTTACATAAACTCAGCGTCAGAAGAATCCCATAAATGATCCACATGAAGACTCAGACTTTGTTCTCTTTCCCCTGAGGCACATAGGCTGTTTCATCCTTCTCTATTTTCCTCCTTTTCCCCTATTGGGATGGGCAATATGTTAGAAAAAGAGAGCGTGGCTGTGTCTGAAGGACATAGAAGGGAAAAAAAAAATGCCCCACTGGCAGAGGAGGGATGGAATGAGCAAGTGCATTAAAATATTATTCAGAGTCCAGAGGAACAAAGCAAAATCCCATCAGCTCAGCAGTCCTACACTATTTCACTACATGACACCAAAAATGAATGAGATACTAACCAATTAGTTTTCTTTTTTCCCACGTGACTCTTAGTTAGAATAGGAACATCTGGAGTTCGGAGTCAATTGTCCAGAACTAGCTGCCGTGCTAATTAATATTCACTCAAAAGGCACTCCACTAAGGTGTCCCTTCTTGTAGCTGTGTTCCCTGCAGGCACCAGTGATTTCTCATCAAGTTTGTCCATCTTAGGAGAATCCAGTTCACCAGTGGGAAGAGGAGGGGGAGGAAACAAGGGTAATAAAAAAACCTGCAGCCTGCCCTTCTGTCTGAGGCAGTGAATGAAACTCCCTGGTGGATGAAGTGCTGGAAAACAACTATTCTGTAGACTGAATAAAAACCAGTTGCTCTTCTGCTGACTCAGATTCATGGCAATATGTTTTACAGTAGAACTGTGCTCCATGAGGTTTTCAGTGGCAGATTTTTTTTGTGAAGTAAATCACCAGGCATTTCTTCCGAAGTGCTTGTGGGTGCACTTGAGCCACTAACGTTTCAGTTAGCAGCCAAGCATCTGCACCACCCAGGATTCTGCAGAGGAAATAGAACAATCTAATAGCAGGATGGCCTCCTCATTTTCTCCAGCATTGAAGAGGGTGCACGAGCATCTCCGGTGAGCTCAGGCTTGCATCTTGTCAAGCGAGGGAAGGGGCAAGAATTAAGACCCCTTTTGTTAACTGTAGATTTTCCTGGCTTTCTCTCTTTTTAGTGATGACCAGATCCACACACTAAAAATGTCTGGAGAAAGTGTCACTAACTACTAGGATCTACTCAGTTCTGAATCCACCTTAGTTGGTCCTTTTTATGTTTTACATTTGTTCCTTCTTTGCCTCCACTCCTCATTTTATAACTTGAACAGAAATGGGTGTTGATACTAACATACCAACAGAACACTCCATCCAATTCACCAGCCTGTTGGTGATTGATTCGCTATGTAGGACTATACTGCCAGATATGCTAGACACTTGGAACATGGATGCTCAGAATTGAGATATGCTGAAATCCACACTGGGTTTCACAGATTTAGTATGAAAAGAAAAAGTCAGTGTAAAAATTGTATATTTGTGTTTAGAAGATAGTTTAGATAAATGAAATAAACCTGTTGCTGTTGAGTTGATTCTGACTTACAGCGGCCCTCTAGGACATAGAAGAACTTCTCTAGGGAACTAAGCATCAGCTGTATCTTCTGTATTGTACCAAGCACATATGGTCCCAGGCCTTGAGAAGTTACCAAGTTACCTGTTACTTAAACCTGCGTCTATTCTCTAACTCACTCTTTCACTTTCAACATGCATCTTCCCTTGCACTGAGGAAGGTAGGAATGGCCAGTTACTTGCGTTGTTTCATCTATTTTCTATCATGACAGCTGATTAAGAGGACAAGGCAAAATGGATAGAATTAGAGCCGGAGTCTGAGTCGGACTTACTGAGCTGTATGCCTGTGCAGATCCTTTCCAGCCAGAAGTGATACTCTATGTAGTCCATGAGTGGAATATATTGAAACGTTCATCCCTAGAATTAATATTTATATATGTCAGCACCTGACTAACTTAGGACAAGTCTGGACGTGATGGACTGTGTGATCTTGGGGCAAGAAGGTGCTGGGGGTCTGGGAAGAAGAGCAGTGAGGCAAAAAATCTGCTGGTACCAATGGCAGGATTTAGATCTGGTTCAACAGAGTGGTTAGGGTTCCCTACAGTCTTTGACTATTTAGCTGGGAATGTCCAGTATGCAAGGGACTTTGAGTGTGTAGGTCTAAAACATCTGAAATGGGTGTCAGTTTGTGAATAGTTATCTCTGATTCTGGAGAAGGCAACATGTCCATAGCCAAGGTCACTTGAACATAGATCTTAGGCAACAATGTCCCTGGTATTGATCTCTTGTCTGGGTGTAGAGGGTGATAACAGTGGCAGATACACTGTCCCCAAGCATTGCGTAGCAGAATGTTTTATATTTAGCGATGAAGAAATTAATTGTCAAAAGAACTCCAAGAAGCAGATACAAATTTTATTGTCTTCTGCATGCAAGGTCTGACAATTAAGCTCGTGAATTCATCCTAGAAAAAGTGCTACATACCTCTTGCTGGATATCACTGTGGTCACCTTTGAAATACTCCTCTTGGGAAGCTATTCACCAGTGCCAGTGCCTAGTCCACCCTTCAAAGCAATTTTGGAACTCTTTTTCTGGAACGGCCGTCAGAGCTGCTGTTGTATTACCCTTGATGTCCTGAATGTCATCCAAATGACTTCCTTTCAATATTTTCTTTATATTTGGGAAAAAAAAAAAAATCATTGGGGGCTAGATCAGCCAAATAAGGAGGGTATTCCAACACCAGTTATTTGTTTGCAGGGTAAAACTCCCTCACAGACAGTGCTGTGTGAGTTGGTACATTGTCATGAAGCCAGAGCCATGAGTTGCTGGTGAAAAGTTCAGGTTGTTTTTGTCTAACTTTTTCACGCAGCCTTTTCAGTATTTCCAAATAATAAACGTGGTTAACTATTTGTCTAGTTGGTATACATTTTTGCAGTGTTTTCATCAGTTCTGCTTCTTTCTGACTACCTGGTCCTGACCTTTCTTCATCAGAATGATACTTTTCTCTCCCCTTAAAAAAAAAAAAAAAAAAAAAAATCCGTTTGTACACTGCCATTTTCTTTATGGCATTATCCCCATAAACCAGGACTGATGTGGCCTTGATTTCATTTCCACCGTTGCCAAGTTTAACAAGAAATTTAATGTTTGTTCATTGCTGTAATTCAAGCTCCAGACATTGTCACTATGGCACACAAAAACATGCAACAATAAAAACGAACACCACTCAGAAAAACACTGCCACATGTCAACGTGAAAACAGCTGTGAGATACTGGTATACCAAGGTTATGGAACTTTTCCAAGTTGCTTGTACTGTGCTGCCAATGTAAGTGCACGGTAGCAAGTTCACAAACTTAATTGTCACACCTTGTACTGCAGGTGAGAGAACGGAAGCATAGAAAGTTTAAGTACTTTTTTTTCAGGATAACGTTTTATTGTGTTCCCCTCCCCCTCTGCTCCACCATCAAAGTTCACACATCAGGTTAGGTTCCTCCTTGATGATTTCTACATAGATTTATCAGTGACATTAGTTGCTTTATTCACGTTGTGATAACATTATCAGTAATTGTATTCTGGTTCTCACATTGCCAAAGCTATAGTTCCCCTGTCCTCTTATCTTGTTGTCTTTGCTGTGAATTAAATGTTGAACTTTTTTGGACTCATACAAGTGTTTTCTTTCTTTTTTGTTTAAGTAGAGCACACAAATACTCTCTCTGTTAAAAGGTGATCTCAAGAATCATTCTGGTTCAAAGTTTAAAGACAGTTTCAGGGCAGTCATACTTGTGACTAGAGGCTGCTGCAATATGGGTGGAAGTTAGGTCCACATATTCTAGCCAATACATAAAATTGCAGAATTGTGACCATGTTCTGTTAAGATATATTTTACCTCTCTGGGGAAAAAGAGGGCACTGGGCAATAAATAAGGCAATAGCTAATAGCAGAAGCCTCTAAACAGAAGTTGATAGAGGCTAATGTGCCTCTCAGGCCTACATTGGAGGAGAAAAAAGAAAACAACTTCTTGACATTCCAGTCTTTTCCAAATAGGGCAGGAAGCAAACAACTTTTTCCTCGGCTTGAAGGTCAAAACATGGGTTACTTCTGCTGTTAGTCAAAGAAAAAGCATCTGCTCTGTTTACTGAACATTCGTCTTGTACAGGATCTATAAGGATGGTGTAACCCAAACCTACTGCCGTCAAGTTGGGTCCGACTCGTAGCGACACTAGAGGTCAGAGTAGAATGGCTCCATAGAGTGCCAAGGATTCGAACTGCTGACCTTTTGGTTAGCAGACATAGCACTTAACCCACTATACTGCTGGGTTTAAGTGTGCTGTACATGTTCTTTTCAGCTACAATCAAATCGACTCTGATTCCTGGCAATCCCATGCACAAGGGAATGAAATGCTTCCTGGTCTTGTGCCATCCCCATGATCAGTTGCAGATCAAATCATTTTGATCCGTAGGGTTTTCCTTGGCTAGTTTTCAGAAGTAAATAACTAGGCCTTACTTTCCAGTCTGCCTTAGTCTGTAAGTTCTACTGAAACTAGTTCAGCATCACAGCAACATGTAAACCTCCACTGACTGATGGGTAGTGACTGTCCAGGAGATGCACTGGCTAGGAATGCAAGTGAAGTCTCCTGCGTCGAAGATAAGAATTCTACCACTCAATTGCCTGTGTCTCTTATTCAATACATACATACAATGAAATGGACAAACCAATGTATGAAAGAATTCCCTCACTCATTTGTGATTATTCTTCAAAAAACATTTATTGAGTTGCTTTCTCGCTGTTAATACTCTCCAGTTTTCCCAGCTACCTAGCTTGTGAACTCATTCTTTCCTGCGTGGATTTACGGCCTTAGTACGTGGAGCCTGAATTAGCTGGACATTTGGCCTTAAGTCCATTTAGACTGAAACCATCTAACTAGCCTTATGGCTTAGCTAGATCTTAGGCCTGCCTCTGCTAACCCATTCTGTCCTTTATCTCTCATAGTTTGCTATGATAATCTTTCAGGATACATCCTAAAACCAAGAACCATAGATGAAAACCACCAAGAGAGACAATGTGTAGGAGGTCTGCTTTGTTTTCTTGCTTTAGTCTGGTTCCCTTGTATCCAGCATCTTCTGAGCCATAGTTTTTCAAATAAATGTTTAAGAGATAGTATGGGTGGTTGGTCATCCATGGACAAATTCTTGAAAGTTTTTTGAGTTCTCTATGATGGTGTTTAAAACTTATAATTTTATATCTATGTCAAAATTATATAATATTATAGTCATTTTCCAGAGCTTTGGCATGCCTGCCACTAACATAAATACTGCGACCATTTCAATGATCCCATTTGCAGTTTGTTCATGACCACATCAAAGCCGGCTCATACTACTCTAATTGTCTGGGAAGAGGAGAAACGAACAGAGATAAATTAATGCATAAAAGATGTGTTCCATCCAAGTGATGTCACTGTGTCCTGCATCGAGGGTGGTTGTGCAGCAGTTTGTATAGAAAGAAATAGTAATGGGAAAATTGAGTCATCCCAGAGCCCACATTAGTATTAGCATGCTAAATTTCAAAATAATTCATTCCACTGCAGTCAGTATCATATTCACTGTGAGCTGAAATTTAGTTTTAACAAAAGAACCGTATCCATCACATTAAATTAATGTTGTTAATTTAAATATTATTGGCTTTGTTTGTATTTGATTTGTTACTTTGTTTTGAGTTTATAGTTGTGTAAGAGTTATAAGCATAAGGAATATGTACTTAGTTTTATGTCTCTACATATTTCAGCATGACAGGAATAAAAGAGTGAAGTGTAAATACTCACTGTGTCTCCCTACCTAATAATACCCATACCTCCCATATCTCTAGGTCTCCCCACTCTGGGAGAGGACTGAAACTGTCTTGGATCTGAAGGGCTCTAAACTGTACTCCTGGCTCCAAATTCTATCCAGCAACCACACTCTCTGGGGCATGGGTTAGTGGATTACCTTGGGTGAGATAAATTCTTAAAAATTTCATTGCAGGCAGGTTTAGAACTTGGCTGTGATGGTTGAGGTTGAACTCCTATATCCTAGCCCTAGAGGACTTTACCTCTTCAAGGAAACTCTATAAGCAAAATGAGAATAGGTATTAGAGACGAAATTAAGTCCCACTGAAGGTGACCTGGACTTGGACCAAGAACACGAGGTCTATCCACATTATACTTTCAAACCAACACTAAATGCCAGGATTGGAAATGGTCCCTAGAGGAGACAGCATTACATTTTAAGATCCCTGCTGTAATGAGGGAAGATGGGGTAGCATGTACAGTTCTGCTTTCCATAGATTCCAGTATGTAGTGCCAAAGGAATGGCCACTCTTGCATTTCAGCTGTTGAAAGAAATATTGGTGCTGATGCCTAGAGCCACTCCATGCTACGCTGGCTTTGTAGCAAATACAAGGAAGGAAAGTAGAGGGCAGAAGGCTGCCTACCTCCTGGATCCTGCATCTGTGAAGTTCAAATGCCTTTAAATAAGCCTTGGGAGGAATGATGAAGGCTGACTGATAGGAAGGATGGTTACCAGGAAAATGTCAGACCAATAACTTGAAGGGATTCCTCTTCTCATGGGAGATCTATCCCCAAACAAGTCCATTTCCCTCCAGTCCGGACTTCACTGCTCTGTCACTTCACTTGAGGGATCTGAGCCTGACCTGGACCATCTCCTGACTTTCAGAAGTCTTGACTCTGAAATGATCATTCACGATGAGGATTCCTCAGCCCCTCTCCCCTGCACCTGGGAAGTCTCATTGTGGTGCTCATCTATACAGCGGTTCTGAGATTTGCATTCAGTTCCTTGTTGAGCATGCAGAGTCTTTAGAAAGGAGGAGGTCTATGTGTTTCCACCATCAGTCTAGTGTTTGACGGTAAACCTCAACCTCAGGAGCATTGAAAATCTGGGCTGGACAACACTTCGCTGTGGGGTGTGGAGTTGTCGTGTGCATTGCAGGATATGTAGCAGCATCACTGTCCTCTCTACTCACTACATACCAGTAGCAGTTTCCTTCCAGTTGTGTCAACCAAAACTATCACCAGGAGTTGACATATGTCTCCTGGGGGATGGGGGAGAAAAATCTTCCCTAGCTGAGAACACTGATTGAGAATTAGACATCTCTGTATGTCTACTGCAGGAAGACTACAAAGGGCTCTTGTCTATCTGTCTGCTTCTTTAGGTGTTCCCACTTTTAAAATGACTCAACTTGACAGTTATATCTCTGAGTAGATTGCTGTACATCCAAGAAGATCACTATTGAAAATTGGTACTGATATCACTTCAAAAACCCTGGTAGCATAGTGGTTAATTGCTACAGCTGCTAACCAAAAGATCAGCAGTTCAAAGACTTGAACTAGATGCTCCTTGGAAATTCTACGGGGCCATTCTGCTCTGTCCTATAGGGTCACAATGAGCTAGAATTGACAAAACGGCAGTGATTTTTTTTAAGTATCACTTCATCCCCAATCTCTATAGCGGCTACAAGGATCAGTCATTTGCCACATCAGACATTACAGGGTCAAAAATTCAATCCACATAATCATTTCCATCCAGACTGAGACAGACTAGGAAGAAAGGCCTGGTGATTTATTTGTGATCACTCACTGAAAACCCTCTAGTTCACAATGATTCCGTTCTATTGTGTGTGAAGTCACTGTGAGGCAGGGATAACTCCATAGCAGCTGAGAATAACCATAGCAACAATTTGTCTTGTCGGTATGATTGCTAGTTCTTTCAACTCTGTTGCAGGACAGGTGTTCTTATACCCATTTTACAGGTGAAAGATTTGAGGCTCAGAGAGTGTTAGTGGTTTGTCTGCCATTGGAGGGAGAGCTAGGATTTCACTGCTGATGGATTTTGCTCTGAAGCTCATGATCCAGGCATGTACCCACACTATTTCTGTGAATGCCCCAGAACATTCTTGATGAAATCCTGCACTGCACTTCTTGAATTATACTCTGAAATCATACAGTACAGTGGTCATGTCAGCACTAAAGCCCCACAAATTGTACCACCCACAGGCAGGCTTTCAGCAAGCTGTCAGCCAAGCACCCCAGGGCATGTACCACATCTCCAAGTTGACCTCTCAATGCTTTCTAGATTCCCGTGAAATCTGAGCACTTCTTTTAAGCGCTTTACAGCCTCTGGATATTGGCCAAACCTTCTTCCAGTTGTCTTATTTGAGTTGTGACTGTGATCAGACCTCCATCCTTCAGGGAGTGAGGTGGCCTAGTGCTGAGCTTACCCTTCTGAAGGCATATTCTGAGAAGCTGTGCCCCAAAGACTAGAATTTGTCAATTCAATTTTACTGGTGGATTTGTCTTCAGAGTCCTCAATCTGCAGAGGTCATACCAATCATGAAATCTCAGCAAATGCCCCATGAAGTTGCAAACACAAGTCTCATTGGCATGTATCTGAAAGCCCCCCAAAAGTGTGCAGTTGGAAAATAAATAAATCAGCAGAGAAATACAGTAAATAAATAAAACAGCTTCCTACAATTCACTGTGAAAATTTCTGTGATAGTATGCACTTGTATCTCATTTCCCTGTAAACTTTAGGGTGAGTTCTCACTGCGCAAATTGATGGCATAAAACTGAAATACAGCTAAAAAACCTGGCAAGTGATTTCAGCTATGGCCACTTTAACATCTCAGTGGGTGCTCAGCACTTTTTATTTTCTGCCACCCCTCTCTTCGCTCCTGCCTCCAGCGAGCTTCCCAATACTCCACGATTTTTTAAAATTAATTTGTAACTCAGATCACTGTAAGTGGTTCAGTGTGTTAGCTAATTTCCTTAATACTCCAGGAGCTGTGTCTTCAGAATCTACTGATTTGTATACATTCATATTTCCCACGCTTTTTCTTATCTAGCTTTTGACAACCGCAATTTGAGGAAGGATTTCATTACTTTCTAATTACCCCCATTTCTTTTCTTTATTTTCTCTCATTAAAGACAAATTTATAAAATGAGTTCTCTGTCTCAGTTTGAGTCTTGCCTTTCTTCCGTTCCTGGCTCTTCCTTGTTTCTTTGTTACATGGGTGGGGTTGCTCTGAATTCCTCTTTCAGTTCTTTTCAAAAAGTGAGAAAGATGGCCTCACTTTTTAAACTCATTATTATTATTTTAATCAAATGACTTACGAGAAAGATATGCTTTTTTTTAATTATGATTGAGTGAAAACATACAACGCCATCCACATTTGCATACCTGCCAATGAGCAGCTCCCACTGCTCTCCCTGCTCAGTGACAGCACATTCCTTCTCTCCATGTTCTCTACATGTCACATCCTCCTAACAATCTCCTGTCCCCTCTTCTTCCCCCTCTCCCCCACATCCAGTAAGAGGTCAGCCAGATGACATCCTACAGATGCATAGAACTATAAAGTGCACACACGATATGGTCGCTCTGTGTCACCAAGTCCAATCCATTTCTGTCCGAAGAGTTGACTTCCATTATGAAGATAGGCATTTTTCATTTCTTTCTTTTTTTTTTTTTAATTTTGTTTTGTGTTAGGTAAAAATTTACAGCAGAGATTAGTTGCTCATTCAAAAATTTTTACATAAATTGTTTTGTGACATTGGTTGCAATCCCTGCAATGTGTCAACATTCCCCCTCTTTCTCTTTACACCCAGGTTTCCTCGAATTCATTTGCCCAGCCCTCCTGTGCCTTCCTGCCTGCTCATCTTTGGTTTGAGGCAAGTATTCCCTGTTTGGTCTCACATACTTGATTGAACTAAGAAGCACATTCCTCATGTGTGTTCTTGTTTGTTTTATAGCCCTTTTTGATCTTTGACTGAAAGATAGACTTTGAGAGTGGCTTCAGTTCTGATTAGCAGCATTTCTGTGGACTCGGGTCTCAGGGGTTCCTCTAGTCTCTGTCTCCTTTTTTAGTTTTTCCTTCCCTCACATATTTGACTAACAAGCTGTTTGCATGTCCTTCCCTCCACCACTGCCTCCGGCTAGTAGTCAACTAGAAAAAGCAATTAATTAGAGAGAACTAAAGGCCAAAGGGAAAGCCTGGTGGTGTAGTGATTTAGCACTATGTCTGCTAACCAAAAGGTTCAGCAGTTCAAATCTGCCAGTGCTCCTTGGAAACTCTATGAGGGAAGTTCTACTCTGTCCTATAGGGTTGCTATGAGTTGGAATTGACTCAGTGGCAGTGAGTTTGGTTTGGGTTTTTTAAAGGCCATAGGCCATTGGTGGTGTAGTGGTTAAGCTCTGTATCTGCTAACCAGAAGTTTCAGCAGTTTGAATCTGTGAGGTGCTCCTTGGAAACTCTGTGGGACAGTTCTCCTGTGCTCTACAGGGTTGCTATGGGTCAGAATATACTCAACACCAACAGGCTTTTGGTTTTTTAAAGTCCATATTCTTGGTGGCACAGTAGCTGAGCACTCAGTGACTAACCAAAAAGTCAGTAATGTGAACCTATCAGCCACTCTGTGGGAGAAAGATGTAGTAATCTGTTTCTGTAAAGATTATAGCCTTGGAAGCCCTTTGAGGCAGTTCTGTTCTGTTTAACTGGGTCACTGTGTGCTGGAATTGACTGGATGGAAATGGGCTTGGGGTTTTATGTCCGAATATTCTACATACCCTGTTGTGCTTTAGGCCTCAGTGTCTAAAATAACTCTTGTTTTCAATTCCAGGGTTCTCCCCACCCCTATTTTCTAGTCAACACCATTTCTGAGCAAATGCTATAGAAAGTGAACCTTCAATAAGCTTCATCTTTCTGAAGCATTGTCAAAAATGGAAGAGGGGGAGAAATGCTTTTTCAGACTTTGGGTGACTTCAGAGCTTTAACAACACTCCAAATCATATTCACTGCAAGTTCAGAATTGGTTACTGGGCAGTTGATCAAGGCATTGCCTCTGTTTGATAAGTCAGGAGCCTCCTGAAACACAGCTTGTGTGGATGTGGACATGTGTCTTTAGGAGTCTGTAGCTGTGTGTATGTGCTGAGTCTACCTGATGCCCTCATCTGCACATCTGCATGAAATCATCGGTCATTTCAGCCAATCCAGCTAGAAGATTCCAAACATCTGGAGGTTTGAAATTTCTGAATAGAACTCCTGGATACTTGTTCCACTCTTTTTCCTTCTGGTTTTCATTCCTGTGCTTGGCGTCAATGCAGACACCGCCTTGGTGGCTGCTCCTGTAGGCTGAGCCTGGTGGTACAGGCGTGTTACCGAGGTTAGCATTGTAAAGAGCATTGCAGGCCTCAGTGGAAAGCCGCTGGACCTGTCCCAGACTGTGTTATGAAACAAATCCTTGTTTCTAGGGTGGGACAGTTGCAGAATGATCTGTGTTCCGTGGCTGCAAATAAGAATGACAAAAATAACGTATTCTTAATTTCTGGGAAAGTCAGTGCTAAAACTTCAAGAATGAGTTATTGAGGAGTGGAGAACAACTCCTGGATAGGAGATCTGACGGAGAAAGCCCGATAACTTTCTCAGCTGAGACTACTTAATCCCTCCATGGGGACTGAGCTTTGTTTCTGGGGCTGGGGAATAGAAGTCAGTGGTTCATCACCTTGACAGCCGGTGTTGAGAGCCTTGAGGCCCACTTTCCCAATACCAGTCTCCCTGCGTTTTCTTCCTTTGTCTGGGTTGCCTCTGCTTTGAGTGAGATTTCACTGCCTTTAGAGGCAAAGGTCCAACCTGAAGACTGAGAGACCCAAATTCCATGCGGAGTAAACAAAAACAATGTCTGTGGCCGGGGTACTGAACTGGGCATGATTTTACCCCCAGGGGCATTTAGCCACGCTTGAAACATTTTTGACTGTTATAGCTAAGGGAGGGATATTACTGTCATCTGATTGGTAGAGGCCAAGGATGTTGACAATGCTCTGGATGCTCCTATACAACAGAGAATTATCCAGGCCACAATGTCAGTGGTGCCAAAGTAGAGCGACTACAAGTCACCTAAAGGAAGAAACCAGGTGAATGTAATAGGCATACCCTTCCAGTGGCAAGCAAATTGTTTTTGTTTCCTTATTACCTATTGCTGTCAAGTTGATTCCAACTCATAGCAACCCTACAGGTCAGAGAACTGCTCCATAGATTTTCCAAGGAACACCTGGTGGATTTGATCTGATGACCTTTTGGTTAGCAGACCTAGCACTTAACCACTGTGGTACTGGGGTTCCTTTTTCCACACTACCAAACAAAAGCCACTACACTAGCAAACTTTATTTCCTTCTCATACTGAACGTTAACCAAGAGCAAAATTACAGATGCCAACCACTGAAATGAGCAATCTTCGTTGTGGCTTTCTCTAACTCCCTTTGTTCCCTAAGTTGGATCATTGTGTTCTACCACAGTGCCCAGGCAGAGAAATTTCCTTGGCAAACATTATTTATGAATAATTTAATGAAGCAAATCTTTCCTGAGAGCCTACTATGTGGTAAAAACAGGGCCAGGATCTAGGAATGTAACGACAAACAGTAAAATCTCTGCCGTCAGAGAGACTAGTTAGGGAGCCAGTAAGTAACTCCAACATTATGATGTGGTGACATAGGGGTTGCAGACATGCAGAGAAAGGACGCTGCAGTCACAACAGGGGCCAGGGAGGGCTTCTCAAGAAGAGCAAGACCTGAGTCTAGACTTAGAGAATGTTTGGGAGTTAATTGGAGTCCTTGGGTGGTGCAACTGTTCTACACACTCCAACGCTAACTGAAAAGCTGGGGGTTCAAACGCACCCAGAGGCACATGAGAAGAAAAGCTGGCCAACTTATATCTGGAACAGCAGCTATTGAAAAGCCTGGGGAACATGGTTCTACTCTGCCACACGTGGGGTCACCATGAGTTGCAGTCAACTGGAAGGCAGCTGGTCAGATGGTCCAGGCCAATGGGAGGCTGGAGGGTAGAGGATGAAGGAGACAGCATGGAGTATGGGAGGGCAGCCACTTTATTGGCTTGGCTTCCCTTCATCTTCTTTAATTCTCAGTAGAGCCTCTCAAAGTAGGTAAATTGAGAATTATCGTGGATGCAGAAACAAATAAGGCAGCTGACTTGTCTAACGTCACAACACAACTCAGTGCCAGGGTTAAAATGGACCCAGTTGCCAGATAGAGCTGACTCATTCATTCACTAACTCAGTAAGTACTTTTGAGTGTCTGTGCACTGTGTAAGTTTAAATCACAGCATCAACACAAATGCTGGACTCGCTACTCGAAATCTTCGAACCTTGCCCATAAAACAGAGATAAGATTAGTAACTGTCTCTCTCCTGAGAGCTCTTGTGTGTAAGACTTTAGCATCCACAGTGTAGGGACTCAGTGTCAGACGCTGTCACTGTCCTCATCACCCTGCTCACGTTACTGTTGTTGTTAGACTGTCTCCCACGTGCACTGGGTTGTGGTAGGGCTGTAGTGGCCCTGGGCCCACCCCCCCATGAGGTGAGAAGGCTCCCAGTCATTCAGACACAAAGTATTCTATATTCCATTCACCTCTTGTCAGCCAGAAGGTACCAAGGAGAGCTGACTGCTCAATCTGCCAGCAATTAATGGGTTTCCTGTTCACTTTCCCTAAACTGCTAAGAGGTAGAGAGGAAGCTGTTTCATTGCAGTCTCATTTACACCTCTCTCAGTCTCCCGCTCCCTCCTAGGAAAGGCGAGTTGCTGGCTTCCATGCAGACAGAACCTGGCGTGTTAGATTCCAGGCCCGCTGTCTCATTCAGGCCTGGTCAGATATCATTCTTACTGCACTGCCCGGAGGGAGCAGCGATTACAAGCCCCAAACATGGTGCTTTCATGAGCTGTATGGTTATGTCAACACCCTTTGAGCAGGAGCCATGGCAAGACAGTCAGGCTAGACTGTGGTAGCAGCTGGGGGGCTGGCACGGGTCACTTCTGAAATTGACTCCTATATGGCTGTAAATTGATCCCAGACTTGTCCTCAGCGCAGGATAATCCCCATCCTTCCCTCTGCACAGGAGGATAATGAGGGCTGTAGACACGTAAACAGACTCACAGATGGTTGGATATCACACTCTTGGCAACTGTTACTTAAAGATGGCTCAGCACTGCCGTCCCTGGGGCTCTTCAGTCTGTGACATTTTTGAGAACTTGCTGGAATGTTCTCTATGGAGAGAAGAATCCTTTTCCTGTCACTTCTGCCAAAAATCCATATCCCCTGGATCTGCTCGAATGTACTCCTTACACGTACATTGTGCATTCATACACACAGACACACACAGAGACACACAGACACACACAGGAGTTGTCAAATATGTTTAAAAAAATCCAAAATGTCGAAATCTGATTGAGGAGATGATGGCTTGGAATCTTCATGAGAATTCATAGAGAATCTGACATCTCTCAGCTTAGAGAGCTGAGAGATGTCAGATTCTCTATGAATTCTCATGAAAGTCATGGCAGACAGAAAGAGGCAGTTAAGGCCATTGCCTGGTGTCTCCAGACACTCCTGGCCCTCTGAGAGTCTACCAGTTATCTACAACTGTAATTCCCAAACCCCAGTATGCATCAGAATCTCCTGGAGTGCTTGTTAAAATATAAGTGAAAGGGCTCCAGGCCCAGAGTTTCTGATTCAGTAGATCTAGGGTAGACTCCAGACCCAGCATTGTTAACCAGTTTCTAGATTCCCAGTGATGCAGAAGCTGCTGGTCCAGGAAATGCTATCTACAGAAAGTACTCAGTCCCAGAAAATGGTCAGTGTTGGCACTGCTGGCCCTTTAAATAGGGAAGACCCAGGCAAGGTAGAGCAGGGACTTGTCAGCTGCCCCAGCAGCCACAGAAGTTCTCCAGCAGCTATTGAAGAAAGTGCTGTTTGGGTATCTCCTGGATGCCTCATACTGAAGACTGGGGAAGTCTATGTCTGGCTCTAGAGACCCACTATACTTCATCTACCTGTCTGCTCCGCCTGCTGTCTGTGTCAGTCCCGCCTGTCATACTGGCTAGCCCCGAGAAACGGGACCAAGGTCCAGACAACATCATTCTCTGATGCCTCATGTTGATGGCTCCTGAGCCAAACGAAGTCTCAGAAAGAAGCAGCAGATTATTCCAGTTTATTTTCCTCCCAGGTAGATGAATGGCTTCTCCGAGCCCAGCAGATGCTGGGCTGGTTGTACTCAGCAGGAGGTGGAAAAGAGATCAGAGGGTAAACACCCAGCACCCATGGACACTATGGCTTTGTTCATGCTATTTATATAGCCTGCTGGTCTTGGCTTATTGAAATGCTACTAACTTATTATCGGTTGAATTGTGTCCTCCTCCCTGCTCCGCCCCAAATATGTTGAAATCACAATATGATCTTGTTTGGAAATAGGGCTTTGAAGATATCAGTTAATAACATGAAGAAATGCTGCAGTAGGGTAGGTTCTAATTCAATCTGAGTGGTGTCCTGTCAAAGAGGCGAAGAGGAATACAAAGACCGAGGGCAGAGGGCCACGTGACTATGGAGACGGCTATTGGAATGCTGCTGCAGCTGCAAGCTACAGCGTGCCTTAGGCTCCCAGAGCTGGGAGGGGCAAGACAGGACCTTCCCCTAGAGTGCTGAGACAGCATGGCTTGATGACACCCAGAATCTGCAGTTTTAATCCCCAGAAGTGCGAGACCGTAAATTTCTGTGGTTTTAAGTCATACACTTTGTGGTACTTTGCTATTGCACTCCTAGGAAAGTAATACAGCACCTTTAATCCCATAGCCAGTAGATCATTTGCAATGAAGGCATGCAGATCAATTTGGCCTAGGTTTTGGGTACAGTAGTGATGATGGCGGAAAAGTAGAGACCATACCCTGGGGAGGCCATGCAGAGAGAGAGCCTTGAAGGCCGGGCTAAGGAGTTGGCAAATAGAACAGCAATGGTGAGTTTTGTAAGGTTTGGGCTGTAGGCGGGATTAAATCAAAGTAAAATCAGAAGACTTGTTCTCAATGTTGCTCTTTTGTTTTTATCTCAAAGTAAAATTATCCTCCAGGTTTTATAGATCCAGTTAAAAATATATATGTTTCATTCTGATAGAAATTTCACTGTCCTGCCAATGCCAGTTCATCAAATCTTGACAAGTCTGTGGTCTAGGTCATATCTACGGAGACCTCAGACCCTCAGACCAATGGGAGGGCGATCTTCAGGAGAACACAAATGGTACTGCCTTTAACGTCTAGGAAAACTCAGTGCTTGGGTCAAGGCCAGGCCAATTCTATTAGAAAAGAAAGAACATGTACTAAGTAGAAGGGGAAGAATAGCAATTATTACACGTATATTTCATGCCTGACATGTAATTAAAAAAAGATGGTAGCAAAAACTATGTATACATGCATATATAATATTTGCCGTTTAAAACATGCTGAAATACATAATTCAGCCACATTAAGACATTCACCATGTTTTGCAGCCATCACCTGTATCCATCTATCAAAATAGAAACTCAATACCTATGAAGTAATAACTTCCCTATTCTCCTCTCCTCCAGCCCCTCTTAACCACTAGTAAACTTGTATTGGGATAAATACTTGCCTCTTCTAAATAGGTCAGGTAAGTGGAATCAAACAGTGTTTGCCTTTTTGTATCTGGCTTATTTAACTCGGCATAATGTTTTCAACATTTATTCGTGTTGTACTTTTCCTTATGACTGGATAATATTCCATTGTTTTGATATAATACATTTTGCTTATATATTCAATTTGGTGATGTGTCTTAGTTGTTTCCAAGTTGGCTATTGTGAAGAATGCAGCCGTGACAACCAGTGTACTGGCGTGTGATTTTAGTTAAAAAACTACGCAGAAATTTGGACCTTACAATTCCCATTTTCCTGATAAAGAAGGAGGCACAGGTAGGTAAGTAAACCATCAAATTTTCCAAAATAAATTACTAGAACAAAACCAACAAAACACACTGCTGTCAAGTTGATTCTGACTCATAGTAACACTATAGGACAAAGTAGAACTGCTACATAGAGCTTCCAAGTTGTGCCTGGTGGGTCTGGATTGCCAACTTTTTGGTTAGTAGCTGTAGCACTTACCCACTATGGCACCAGGGTTTCCTAAGTCCTGGAAGTAGGATTCAATCCAGGATTACTGGATTCCAAAGCCCATTGTCATTCCATTGTGTGGTATCGTCTCTATACTTGTCTATGAAAAGATAATAAAGACCTAGTGCTTATCAGGAAGGGGCTTGTTAACTAGCTGAAGTGGTAACACACACAAATGCATGCAAATGATAATTGAAAAGGACCAGATTTGAAGAGTTCTCTAAATACAGTATGAAGTACTGTGCAGACTAGAGCAGGAGAGAGAGTTTCTGTCCAGGGGGCTAGGGAAGAATTTTGTAGAATGGATAGATGTTTGAGCTAGTTCTAAGGGTTGGTAGAATTTTGATAGGTAGACATCATGAGGAGAGGAGTACTAGAAATTTCAGGCCAAAGGATCCTTGAGATCAAAAGCATAGAAGTGAAAAAATGCTGGCTTATTTGGTGATGGGGTGATGGATTATAAGAGAAGAATTTGCAAAGGCAGTTCAGACAGGTAGGATTTTGAAGATCATAGTAGCGTAGTGGTTAAGTGCAAGGTCTGCTAACTGAAAAGTCGGTGGTTCAAATCTGCCAGGTGCTCCTTGGGAACTCTATGGAACCGTTCTACTCTGTCCTACAGGGTCGCTACAAGTTGGAATGATCTTGACAGCAGCGGGTTTGGTTTTGGTTTTTTATAAATGCAGGAGGACACTTCTGAAGACAAAGGGGAGCCAGAGTGCACGGCAGCACAGGAAAATGACAGAGTCCGAGCTGGGCCCAGGGGACATTAGTCTGGCTTAGGTGTGTGAACCAGATAGTAGAGTAGAGCTGGAGACACTGTGGCCCCTTGGGGCCAAGGGCCTTTTAGCTTGGCGTGAATAACAACCATGGAAACAACAGATGAGGTCAGGGCTGAGAATGAGGACCACGGAAGAGGCAGTATAAATAACTTGGGGCTTTAATTAGGATGAGATTTCCTCATGTTTCTGAACAAAATCAGATGTGAGATAAAGCAGCCCACTGAGCAGGGGGAAAACTCAGTGATAGAGGAAGTGAGGGACCTAGGGAGCTCAAGATAGCTTAGTTACCTCCCCTGGAAAATGTTCTCTGGTTCTGAGTCTGTGTTAGTTTCTTGGGGCTAATTACACACTACCGTATCTTTGGTGACTTAAAACTACAGAGATTTATTTTCTCACAGTTCTGGAGGCTGGAAGACTGAACTGAAAGTCTTGTCAGGCCCTATTTCCCCTGAAGCCTCCAAGAGAGAATCCATCCCTGCTTCTTCTAGCTTCTGGTGTTTTGGGTGTTTCTTGGCTTCACTGTGTTAATTCAATCCTGCCTTTGTCTTCCTTGTGTCTCCCTGTGTCTCAAATCTCCTCCTTTCTCTCTTAAGGATACCAGTTACCGGATTTAGGGCTCATCCTAAATCCAGGATGATCAAACCTCAAGATCCCTGACTTAGTCACATTTGCAAAGATCCCATTTCCAAATAAGGTCACATTCATAGGTACTGAGGGTTAGGATGTGGACATTTCTTTTTGGAAGACATAGTTTAGCCCACTGAAGAGTTGGTTTTGTGTAACAATAGTATCTCACAGAACTATGAGGGCATGGACTCTTGGGACTCTCTGACCTTGTGACAGCCCTTTCAATTAAGGGCAGGAACAACTCCATGGAGGAGGTGGGAACCAAAGCACCTAGAATCTCAGCTGAGGCTGAGGAGGGAGTTCTGGATGGTGGCAATGTCCTTGTGGCTGCCTTCCTTGGTTTTTTGGATTTATTGCCTGACTGTGATATTATCTCCCACCTCATACAGCTCACAGGCAGTGCTGGCCCAGATGGGAGACATATCTTCCTCAACATCTTAGTTGATTAAGTTTTAGGGAACATGTGGCGTGTCCTTTGGCTGTGACAGTGGAGATGACATATGGCCAAAGTCTCATTTTCAAAATTACAAATTTGGCCAATTTTCATGATACTACAAAAAGTGAGACAGTCTGAGGCATTTAAAATAGACTCCTGAGTCCTGGTAAGATACGCCAGGATGGGTGGGGGTAAGGAACAGACTTGGGTAGGAACTGGGGCTGGCCAGCAAAGATTTATGTTGGGAGCATCATTAGTGATGTTGACCGGATGCTGACCAGTGCCTTCCAGCGCTTGGTTTCCACAAGTGGAATCTAGGTGGTTGATTTAGCCTTCCTTTTGAAGACCACAGAATATTCTCAAATCCGACTGGATTCTTGGTACATCCTTATTTTTTCAGTGCTAAAAGCACTTTTAAATGTAGCTAATATTAATAGAGGACCCTGAATGACACAACTGGTTTGCCCTTGACTACAAAAATAAAGGTTGGTAGTTTGAAACCACTCACTAGTTCCATGGAAGAAAGATCTGGTGATCTGCTTTCTGCACAGGAAGCTCTTGAGAGCAGTTCTCCCAGTGCTACCATGAGTCAGAGTTGATTCAACAGCAGTGAGTGTGGTTTTTAATGTGAGTTAAACATCTAATACGTGCAAGGAACCGTGTTTAAGGACTTAAAAAAATTCTGGTAACTATACATGTAACAAAGGTTTTCTCATTTCAAGATTTATCATATGTATAATGACATGTATTCTAGCCATTATGGTGTTTAACTATCAGCTTTATCTGTTCTCCAGTTCTTCCATCACCCTTAACAGAAGCCCATTGTCCCCTAAGAAGTGACTCCTTCTTTTCCCTTCCATCTCTCACTTGCCCTTAAAAAAAAAAAAAAAAAGTGCTGTTGAGCCAATTTTGACTTATAGTGACCCTTGCAGAAATGCCCCATAGAGTTTCCAAGGAATGTCTGGTGGATTCAAATTGCTGACTTTGTCTTTAGTAGCCGTAGCACTTAACCACTATGCCACCAGTAACCACTAGCAAACTTTTGTCTCTCCACACTTGCTTGTTCTAGATATTTTGTGTAAGACTGTTTTATATCTATCCTTCTATGTCTGACTTATTTCACTTAGCATAATGTTTCAAGGTGTATCTGTGTTGTAGTATGTGTCAGGACTAAGTCTCTCCTTTGGATGAGAAGCATGCAAATCTCTCCCTTGGACAAGTAGCATGCAAATGAGTAGCATGTTTGCATGCAAATCCCATTTCAACCTCTGGACAACCCAGCAGGTCAGGGCTTCCTAGTCCTAGAGACTCTCATCTGGGAGTTTAGAGGGGTTAAGCGACTTGTTCAAAGTCACAAGGTTGGCTAATTTCAAGCTCCTTGTTGCTTCTGCCATAAGAAGTTGCTTCTCAGGCTCTTCTTCCTCATTGAAGGGCTCCAGAAAATTAGGAGAAAGCAGCAGGCGTCATTACTGAGCAGTATCACCACATTGTACAACCCCAGGGGGCCTTCTCTTGGAATAGCAATATACAGCCCTGGGGCCTGTTGTGAACCTTTTTTCTTTTAGAGCAGATGTCAGCAAACTCTCTGTAAAGAGATGAAAAGTTAATAGTTTCAGCTTTATAGGACATTTGGTCTACAAGGCAACTACCTAATTCTACTATTGCAGTCGGAAAACAGCCATAGGCAGTACGTAAATAAACATGCATGACTATGTTCAAATAAAACTTTATAAAAACAAGCTGTGGGCCACATTTAGTGTATGAGTCAGAATTTGCTGACCCTGCGTCATTGAGAAAACTAGCCTGAGGTAAATACCTTTCAAGACCACGCTCACTACGAGGCAGGAAGGCAGATCATTTAGGGCAGTTCTAACGCAAGAAGTAGGGTAGAGGAAGCAAGCTGAGGGCTGAAGAGTCAAGTGGGATTTGCAAACATGGCTTATTTGGCTCATACAGTGTTTAAGATTTTTTTAAATGAACTGCTTATACTGAAAAATTAGAAGAATTCACACAAAAAACTGATATATTTCTGATTTCATAAAAATCCAAACATCTTCCCTTGTGGCAATTCCCTTCTGTGGCAATTCCCTTCTGTGGCAATACCTAACTGGCACTAAGTGGGGTACCACGCTTACACCTGGAGTGCTCCAGCTTGCCACGACACCTCCACCAGACTTGCTGCTCGTATTCAAGCTACCTGCCATTCGAGTCTGTGACCCATGCTTTAAGCATACTTATTTTGCAGGGAAGAATGAAATACTAACTCCAAGTGGGCCCTCAACTATCCCTATGTATTTATTTTATTCCTCATTTAAGAGCAAAGGAGTGATGCTGGAATAAGTTCTGAGGGATTGGAGAAGGGTAGGATGGCTTCCTGGAGCAGAAGGGAAAGGAAAGACCAGGGGTACGTCTAAGCTACTGAAGAGCTCTAAGGATGAAAAGCCCAGAAGCCAAGTTCAAGGAAAGATATCAGGCTGCAAATGAGAGACAACTAGAAGTGCCACAACTGGAAAGACAACGGATGGGGTGATCTGAAACCTAAGGCAGGACCTGGCCGAGTGGTCAAATGTGCTTGCATTTGTGAGGTAGAGTCCATTAGCTGTCAAGAAATAGGCTGTAGTCAGCTGACGGGTAAGCAGCATCATGATAAATGGAGAAAAGACGGAGATGGAAGCAGCAGCCAAGAAATCAAAAGGTGCATTGCATTGGTAAAATCTGCTGCAAAAGACCTCTGCAAAGTGTTGAAAATAACGATGTCACCTTGAAGACTAAGGTGTGCATGAGTCAAGCCATGGTATATTCAATTGTGTGATACGCATCTGAAAGCTAGACAATGAATAAGGAAGACAAAAGAAGAAGTGATGCTAAGGAATTACGGTGTCGGAGAAGAATATTGACTGTACCGGGACTGTACCACAAGAACAAACAGGTCTGTTCTGGAAGAAGTGTAATCAGACTGCTCCTTGGAAGCCTGGATGACAGGACTGTGTCTTATATGCTTTGCAAATGTTATCTGGAGGAATCAATCCCTGGGGAAGGACATCATGTTTGGTAAAGTACAGGGTCACCACAAAAGCGGAAAAGCCTCAACAAGATGGATTGACACAGTGGCTGAGACAATGAACTTAAGTGTAAAAATGATTGTGGGCATGGCAAAGACTGAGCAGTGTTCTGTTGGGCATAGAGTAGCTGAGTCAGGACTGACTCTATAGCATCTAACAACATCCACAGCAGGAGGGTGTGGAGTTCCTGGATAGTGTAAATGGTTAACGCCCCAGCTGCTAGCTGAAGAGTTGCAAGTTTGAGCCTACCTAGAGATGCCTTGGAAGGAAGGCATGGCAATCTACTGAAAATCAGATATCGAAAACACTCTGGAGACAGTTCTGCTCTGACGTACGTGGGGCTGCCAAGTCATCTGAGTCCCGGTACCAGGTACGTGGGTGATCAGCCTTATTTAAAGACCAGGATTGAGACAGGCAGTTACTAAATCCCTACGGCAGTGCCTCAGAGCTTTATCTGTTCCCAGGCTTTACTCCTCCCCTGCACAAACATTATCGACAGGTGAACTCACCTGCCTATTTCTTTGCTAAGTGTTGTCCATGTTTTATGGTACATAATGAATATAGTTTATCTTACAGGGTGCCTGGTACATGGCACACATTCAATAAAGTTTGTTTGCCAGCCACATAAGCTTTTCTCTCTCTTTCTTTTTATCCTTCTTCTCTCCTGTGGCTTGCTTCTTAGTGAGAAAGGCTCCTCCTCCTTGTCAAAGTTTAATCTTCCACTTAAGTTCCTGTTTCCCTTCTCTCTGGGCCTCCTCCCTAACTTACTTACTTGTTTACTTAATTGAGCTGTTTAATTTGTTTTCTTCCTTTCTCTTTTCTCTCTCTTTCTCTCTCTTCCTCCCTTCTCTTTCTCTTTCTTTCTTCCTTCTACTTTGCTACAAAACCTACTCATGTCTCTCCACCTAAATCCAAAAGAGAAACAGAGTTAACCGCCTTCAACAAGGGGACCCCCTCATACTTCTCTTTGGTGTCTCCCTTGTCCTGTACCCTCAAACTTCTCAAAGGAGAAGTCTGTTAATCCCTTTATGATTTTTAAGGAGCTCTTGTGGGACAGCGGTTAAGTGCTTGGCTGTTAACCAAAAGGTCAGCAGTTTGAACCCACCAACTGTTCCTTGGATAAAAGACTTGGCAGTCTGCTTTCATAAAGATTTACAACCTTAGAAACCACATGGGAGAGTTTCACTTGTCCTTAAGGTCACTGTGAGTGAGAATTGACTCAATGGCAGTGGGTTTGGGTTACGGCCTTTCTCTGCCTCCCTGCTGGACTCTGCTTACTCCTTGGGGACCTCTGCATGCCACAATTACAATCTTCACATCCAAGGGATTTTTATGAGCTGATTAATAATATACTTAATATTTAATACTTAATATCAATAATGATGTATTTTCATTACTATTATCTTTATTATGATATAATTATGAATACTTATAAATCATATAATAACCATGATTTGAATTTGTTGAGTGCTTTGCTCTTCACACAGTCATTTCATATACATGATCTCATGAGTCTTATGACTACCCTTTTAAAAAATTGTTTTATTTATATTTTTAAGTGTGGTAAACACATAGATAACAAAATACTTGCCATTTCAACATTTTTTACATGGACAATTCAGTCATATTAATTATGTTCCTCACATGAAACCATTACCATTATTCTTTTCTAAAATTCTCTATTACTCTCACCAGAACATATGACTCCCTTTTAAAGTAAGTAGTATAAACCTTATTTGCTGGTGAAGAAATGGTTAGCGTGAGAGAATAAATAACAAGGTGCCCAGGTGAATTCTACTAGGAAATGGTAAAGACAGGGCTTGAATGCAGGTCCTTTGATTGCAAGTCCTACGCCCTTTTTATGTCATGGTCCTACAGCTATTGCTCTGTTCTGATTTTCTTCCTATGTTTCTATTATTTCTCGCTCTCCTTTGCTTGGACCTTACCTTCCTTCTTCTGCTCCCAACTCTTGTCCTTTGCATCTTTTCTCTGGACAAACACATCAGCTCCTCCAGCTTCAAATATTGCCTCTAAAGTGGACTTTTAAATCTCTTCTCTACTGCTTGCTGTGTTTAGACCTGTTACTTCTTTTTAGGCGATTGATCTTCATTTGAAATTTTTAAGATCACTGGGTATTTGATGTAAGTAAATGCATACATGCTTTTACTTATGGCTCCAACTTCAAATGAGATGAAAAAAATAAAGCACCTTATAAACAAAAATCAATATTTAAGTATTAGAACGAACAAATGAGTTCAGCAAGGTTGCAAAATACAAGACCAATATATGAAAAATCCAGTTGTATTTCTATATGCCAGAGCTGAACAATCTAAAAATTAAAGTTAGAAAATAATTCCTATTATAATAACATCAAAAAGAAGAAAATATGTTGACACAAATTTAATGAAAGGAGTGCAAAATTTGTATCTTAGACATTCAGTGTTGTTTAAATGGCAATATTTCACCAATTTATCTATAGCTTCAACTTAGTCCCTATCAAATCTCCAGCTGGACTTTTTATTTTTAGTTTAGTTTTTACAGAAATTGACAACCTGATTTAAAAATTCAAATATAAGTGCAAGAAACTCAAAATAGCCTAAATAACCTTGAAAAGAAAGCACAAAGTTGGAGGACTCATACTTCCTAGTTGCAAAACTTACTACAGAGCTCATAGTAAACAGAATGGATACTGCTGGCATAAAGACAGACAGATCAATGGGGCAGATCAGGAGTTTGGAAACAGAGAAATAAACCCATATATCTATGGTAGTTGACTTGGGACAGCTGGATATCCACATGTGAAAGAATACATCTGGACTCCTTCCCCACGCCATATACAGAAATTATCTTAAAATAAATGATAGACCTACACACAAGACAGAAAAATACAAAATTTTCATTAGAAAATATAAAAGTAAATCTTTGTGATGTCGGGGTTAGGCATGGTTTCTTAGATACAACAGTACACTAGCTACAAAAGAAATACAAACTTCACTTTATAAAAGTTGAAAAAAAAGTGCTGCAAATGATGCTATTAGGAAAGTGAAAAGACAGTTCAAAGTGGGAGAAGATATTTGCAAACCATATATCTTATTAGGTCCTTAGATATATGATACATGATAGAAATTCTGACGGCATAGCAGTTAAGTGTTATGTTTGCTAACCAGAAAGTTAGCAGCTGAATCTACCAGGTGCTTCTTGGAAACTCTGTGGGCACTGCTACTCTGTCCTATAGGGTTGCTATGAGTCCGAATAGACTCAACAGCAATGGGTTTGGGTTTTTGGTATATATAAGATATATAAGGGCCCTTAAAACTGAACAATAAAAAGACAAAAAAAAAAAAAAAAAGAAAGAAAGAAAGAAAAAAAAAAAAACCCAAAATGGACAACGGATCTCAATAGAGATTTCTCCAAAGAAGATACACTGGATAAGGTTATGAAAAGATGCTCAACATCATTAGTCTTAAAAAAAAAAATTCAAAACCAAATCCATTGCCATTGGGTTGATTTTGACTTATAGTTCACCTATTGGATAGAGTAGAACTTCCTCATTGAATTTTCAAGGAGCACCTCGTGGATTTGAACTTCTGATCTCTTGGTTAGCAGAGACAGCTCTTAATTACCACACCGCCAGAGTTTTCCATAAGTCATTGCCAAGCCAGCCAAGTGCTGATGAATAAGTCATTAGAGAAATAGATATCATGACCCCTGTTGGCACAGCTAAGCTGAGTTCAGAGCTTGGCTGTTGTCATAGTTTGAATTGTTATGTGCCCTCCTTTCCCCCCCTTCTCCCCCCCCAAATATATGTATTAATTTGGCTGTGCTGTGATTCCTGGTACTGTGTGATTTTCCCATGTGGTGTAAATCCTGCCTCTATGATGTTAATGAGGGACGATGGGTGACAGTTGTGTTGGTGAAGAAGGACTCAGTCTGTAAGATTGTACTGTGCCTTGAGGCACATCGTTTGGGATAGAAAAGGAAGAAGAGAGCAGACATACAGAGGGAGCTCTACAACTAAGGAAGAACTGCTAGGAGCAGAGCACATCTTTTGAACCCTGGTCACTGCTCTTCAGAACATCTTTCACCAGGGAAGATTAAAGGCAAAAAGAGTTTTCCAGAGCTGACACAGAGAGAAAACCTTTTCCTTGAGCAGATGCCCTGAATTTGGACTTTTAGCCCACTTTACTTGAGGAAATAAATTTCTCTTTGTTAAAGCCATCCACGTCAGGTATTTTCTATTGTAGCAACATGAGATGACTAAGACAGCAGCTAAACAAAAGGCTGAAAATTTGAATCCACCAGCCACTCATTGGAAATCCTGTGGGGCTGTTCTGCTCTGTCCTATGGGGTCACTATGAGTCAAAATTGAAAGCAACAGGTTTGGTTTAGTTTTTTTGGTTTCAGATGAGTATAATTGAAAAGACCAACACTAATAAGTACTGGAGTGGATACTGAGAAACTGGAACCCCAAGACATTATAGCTAGAAATGTAAAACAATGCACTTCTTTCCTCAAAAAGTAACATGGAATTAGTATTAGACTCAACAGTTCAACTCAAAAAAATTGAAAATATAAGTCCACATAAAAACTTACCAATATTCAAGTAGTAGTATTCATAATGGTCAAATATGGAAACAATCTAAATGTCCACTTACTAATCAGTGGATGAACAAAAAATGTCATAACGGTATAACACAGGAATACTACTTGACCATAAAAAGAAATGAATTCTTGATACATGCTATAACATGGAAGAACCTGCCAAGTATTATGCTAAGCCAAGACCCCAGTTACGATAAGTTACATAGTAGTGTGAATTTATTTACATGACATGTCCAGAATAGGTAAAGCTGTAGAGACAGAAGATAGATTAGTGGTTGTCTAGGGCTTGGATTCTGGGGAAATGGAGGGTGATTATTAACATGCACGGGGTATCTTTTGGTGGGTAATAGAGTGCTCTAAACTTAGAACATGGTGATTAATAGTTGTGCAACTCTATGAATACACTAAAACTCACTCAACTGTACTCTTTAGATAGATGAACTGTATGATGTGTTAACTATCTCAATAAACTTTAAAAACAAATACAGAAAGATAATTATGATGATGATCTACACAATTATCTTGGATTTGTGTCATTTTCTGGGTTACAGGCAACTCTTCCTATGGTGAAGGTGATTTGTCTGGGAATTATTTCTCCAAAGAAATCTGGATTTATGTCTAAGAACCTTCAAAGTCCATGGGTTTTGAATTGGAGTTGGGGGAGACTTCTGGTTTGAATCTCCACTGCCACTACACATTTGTGTAATCCTAAATAATTCTTTGACTTCTCTAAATCCACAAACATGAATGACAGTTCAGTCTGAGCAGCACTAAACAAAGGATATACGTACAAGTGCTGAGCCCAAAGTCTGGAACCTTGCATCTGTCTGATAAATGTTATTCTCATCTCATTGCAGAGAGCTTCTCTAGCAACTCCATCCTCAGGCATGGCAGATAAAGAGCTATTGTACAGAATCGTGTGGCCCAAACCATAGGCAGAGGAAAGCCTGGCATGGGTCTGTCTTTCCATGAGCTGCATTTGGTATTTTAAAGCTCTCTAGGGTTGATGAAAGAATCCTACATACGAGCCAAGAACTTTCCCAATGGGTAGCTTATTCTACAATGGAGTAACTAAAAGGGCATGATGGAGTGGTTTCCAAAGCCTGGAATCTTCCTTCCCAGAAGCACTTGAGTGTTAAAAACAAAGAAATTGTTGCTGTTACCATTATATAGAGTCTGACTCACGGTGACCATTTGACCATTTGTGTGTCAGAGAAGAACTGATTCTTGAGAAGGCTGATTCTCCAGAAGCAAAACTCCAGGCCTTTCTTCTGAGGTGACTATAAGTGGACATTACCTTCCAATTTTTGGCTTAGCAGCTGGAAGTGTTAACCATTTGTAGCACCCAGGGACTCCCTTGGAGATTAGGACAGTGGTTTTTCCTCAGGATGAGGGGCAGAAGGCTGGAACAGGCCAGAGACAAGGTAGAAGGCTGAGTGTTAGCCCTATTTTTGCTCAGTCGGTAGCATAATGTGGAGTTACCTTAACCTGCAGCTTGATTTTCCCTTCTATTAAATGGGGATGAAGTGCTCCCCCAGCCTCTCTCCCTCTGATGCAGGGATGCTGGGTGAGAGGCTGTTGTAAAATAATCCAAAACACTCTGACCTGTTTGGAATGAAGTTCTTAAATGAAAACAAGGTTTCATTAGCAACATTATTGTTTTCTACCTCTGATTTCTATAATTTGGTGGCACTGTATAATTACAGCATAAAGACATAATTATTTAGGCCTTGCCTGGCAAGTCACACGGTCATTCCATTTGGATGTAAGTACAATATCGCTGCATAATAACCCATAGAAATCTGCATTTAATTGTGGTGGTAGACTTGCCAGGCATCACCCCCACCCCCACGCTGTTCAGCTGCAGCATACTCTGTAGAAGGGATCATTTCTCAATCCCTGCCTTTCAGCTACTAGAAATTTCCAGGCTTTGTGACCACACGACTGTGGTGAGAAGTGATGATTCCCACAGCAGTCACGTGAATTATAAGGGACAGTGTTTTCTTCATGTGGAACCTGGGATAAAAGCTACCTGAGCCCCGAGGTATTCAGCACACACATCAGGCATCTCTTATGTGCTAGACACTGGTCCAGGTGCTAGGGATGCAGTCCCGAAAAAAAAAAAATCTGCGATCCCTGTCCTAATGCGTATGTTGGTGTGTGTTCACATGTGTGTGCAAGTAGGGGCAGGAATGGGAATGGGAAGGCAGAGGACACACAGAAAATACTCAAAAGCATAGTATGTGAGATGGTGTAAAGTGCTAGGATAAAAGTCACCCAAGGAGGGAAGATGGGGAAGCATCACTGAGCAGGTCACATCTGACTAAAGAACTGAAGGAGATGAGGTTGTAACCAAGGGCAAATCTGAGCTTTTTAGGCAGAGGGTCTGTAACAAGGACACCCTGAGGCGGGAGCAGCCTGGAGGCCAGTGTGGCTGACCTGGGGTGAGTGAATGGTCCGGTGATAGGTGATGCAGTAAGAGAGGTGACAGGGGCAGGACCGAGGATCGGATAACACAGGGACGGGTAAACCATGGACTGCAGGCCAGACCTGAGGTGCCGCTTGCTTTTACAGTTAATTTTATTGGGATACGGGGCCACGCACGTTCATTTACGTCTTACTTGTTGATGCTGGGGAACCCTAGTGGCGTAGTGGTTAAGTGCTGAGCACAAAGCCTGGATTATTGCATCTGTCTGATAAATGTTATTTCCATGTCATTGCAGGAAGCGTCTCCAGCTCCTCCATCCTCAGATACGGCAGATAAAGAGGTCAGTAGTTCATATCTGTCAGGCGCTCCTTGGAAACTTGAGGGGATAGTTCTACTCTGTCCTACAGGGTTGCTGTGAGTTGGAATCTACTTGACAGCAATGGGTTTCTGTTTTCTTTTTCTTTTTTTATTGATGTTTTAGGGCTATGATGACAAGGTTGAGTAGTTGCTACACAGGCCATATGGTTTGCAAAATGTAAAACATTCACTGTCTCCTGCTTCCCAGGAAAAAAATTACTGACCCATGGTATAGGGCATTGTTGGCATTATTTCGTGTTTCTTCTGTGTCACACGCTGTATCAGGGACGGAAACATGACAGAATGCAGTTCATGCTTGTCCAGTGCCAGCAGTGTAGGGGCAAGACGTGTGTGTGACTAGCAATTAAAACAGCTCTGTGATCTCATGTTTGCATGCCTCTGAGGGTAAAAAACAGCATAGCTTATTTAAAAACTGTCAGTATTTACCAAAGCTAAACATAATTATGGACTGTGACTTAGCAATTCCACTCCTGAGTATATACTAACAGAAATGAGTGTGTATGTCTACCAGAAGGCATGTTATGGGAGAATTCCTAGACATTTTATTCATAACAACCACACATGGGAAACATCTATATATGCATAAATATTTGAATTGTTCTGTTGTTAGATGACATTGAATCAATTTCAACTCACAGCAACCTCATGTGACAGAGTAGAACTGCCCCATAGAGTTTTCTAGTCTGTGATCTTTGTGGGAGCAGATTGCCAGGTCTTTCTGTTACAGAACAGCGGGATGGGTTCAGACTCCAGCCTTTTGATTAGCAGCTGAATACTTAACGGTTATACCACCCAAACCAAAAAGCCAAACCCTTTGCCTTTGAGTTAATTTCAACTCAAAGAGACCCTATAGGACAGAGTAGAGTGGCTGCATGGAGTTTCCGAGGAGTAGCTGGTGGATTTGAATTGCTGACCTTTGGTTAGCAGCTGTAGCTTTTAACCACTATGTCACCAGGGCTTCTGCATATTTAAATGGAAAAATAAATTATGCTGTATCCATATAATAGACTATTAAGCAATAATAATAACAACAAAAAAAAGAAACTACTGTTACCTACAACTGCATAGATGATGGACATGGTTCTAAATGAAGGAGGCTTGGTGATGTAATAATTAACCAAAATGCTGGTAATTTGAATCCATTAGCCACTCCTTGGAAACCCTGTGGAGCACTCCTACTCTGTCCTATAGGGTTGCTATGAGTTGGAGTCGACTCAATGGCATCAGGGTAGTGTTAAAGGAAGAATCAAGGCACAAATGAGCATATACTTCATGGCTCCATGGATATAAAGTTGAAGAATACCTAAAAATGATATATGATTTCAGAAGTCAGATATTGATTATCTTTGAAGAAAGGACTTACTGGGAAAGGGCATAAGGAAGGCTTCTGAGATACTGGAAATACTCTATGTCTTCATCTGAGCATAGTTACATGACTTTATATACATGTAAAAGTTAATCAAACTCTGAACTTAGATGTGTGCACTTTTCTGTATATAAATTATAGCTCAATTAACTAAAAAAATGAAAACACAGCTCCACTACTATGGAGGGTTGTTCTAAGGGCTGTTACAATCCAGGAAAATGAGAAACTAAATTCCTGGGTAATCTTCTTTCCCCATTGAATTGTTTTGGCACCCTTGTAGGAAATCAATTGATTATGGATGTATGAGTTTATTTCTGGCCTCTTAATTCTATTCCAATCATTGATTTGTCTATTATTATGTCAGTCCCACAAAGACTTTATTATGGTGGCTTTATAGTATACATAAATAGAGTAATTACATATGTATAAATATAGTAAATATGTATGCATAAATACAGTAAATATGTATGTGAAACTGGGCTATGTTTTTCCTTTGGGTTTGTTCTTTTTCAAATTGGTTTGGTTGTTCTGGGACCCTGAATGCTTCATGCTGGAGTCACATTCTGAGCTGAAGGAGCTGTATTTTGCTGAGGCATACCAGCACTATTAGAACTTTCCTGGGAGCAGAAATAACAAACAAGGAGTCTGAAAGAGCAAGACTTGTGCAGGGAACCCCCAGTAGGCAAGTAGAGCTCCTGATCAAATCCAGTGATTTGCTACACCTTCCTGCTTCTTTCTTTCCTCTTGCCCTGATTCTCAACTCCCCTTTTTATTTGGTGGGGGAATATTTAAAAAAAAAATATATATATATATATATATATAATTCACATACCATAAACTTACCCCTTTAAGGTATACAATTCAGTATTCTAATGTATCTGACAAGGTTGTACAAACATTACCACTATCTAGTTCTAATATTTTTTTCACTGCAAAAAATGAGTCTTCTGCCTATTAATCATCACTCTTCATTCCCTTCCACTCAGTCCCTGGGAACTATTAAGCTACATTCTGATTCTGTGGATCTGTCTATACTAGATAGTTCATAGGAATTGAATTATACAATACATAGCCTGTTGTTCTGACTTCTTTCACTTAGCATAATGTTTTTGAAGTCTATTCCAGTTGTATTATGTATCATAACTTTGTTGTTGTTATGGGCCATCAAGGTGCCTCTGACTCATATAGAGACCCTATGTATAACAGAATTTACAGCGTACAATGGTCCTGTGCCACTGTTGCAGCCACTGTGTCAATCCTTGTCGTCAAGGGTTTTCCTCTTTTTCACTGATCCTCTAGTTTACCAAGCCTGATGTCTTTCTCCAGGGACTGACGTCTCCCGATAACACATCCCGAGTATATAAGATGTAGCCTCATCATTTATCCTTGCTTCTAAGGAACATCCTGGTGGTTCTTCACCCAAAATAGGTTTGTTTGTTCTTTTGGCAGTCCATGGCATACTCAGTACGCTTCATCAACACCACAGTTCAAAGGTGGTCTTCTTTATTCATTATCCAGCTTTCTCACAATTATGAGGTGAATGAAAACACCAATGTTTTGGGCAGGCACACCTTAGTTTTCAAGGTAACATCGTTGCTTTTTACCACTTTGAAGAGTCTTTTGCAGCTGATTTGCCCAGTGCACTGTATCTTTTGATTTCTTGACTGCTGCTTTCATGGGTGTTAATTCTGGATCCAAGGAAAATTAAATCCTTGGCAATGTCAGTCTTTTCTTTGTTTGTCATGAAGTTGTTTATCATACCAGTTGTAAGAATTCTTTCTTTTTCTTTATGTTGAGATATAATCATTCCATACTGAAGGCTTTGTCACTGATCTGTGCTTCAAGTCTTCTTACTTTCAGCAAGTGACAGGGTTGTGTCATCTGCATAATGCAGGTTGTTAATGTCTTTCTCCAATCCAAATGCTGTGTTCTTCTTCATATAGTCCAGTTTCTCAGATCATTCACTCAGCATACAGACTGAACGGGCATGGTGAAAGGATTCAACCGTGAGGCACACCTTTCCTGACTTTAAACCATGCAGCAGCCCCTTGATCAGAACTTCATTCATTCTTATTGCTGAATAATATTCCATTGTGTGGATATATCACAGTTTTTCCTGCCCATTCATCAGCAAGTTAACATCTTGGTTATTTTGAATAATGCTGTTATGAATATGCATAAACAGGTCATTCTTTGGACACTGTTATCTTGTGTATGTGTACTTTGGAGTGGACTTGTTGGGTCATATCATAACTCTATGCTTAATGTTTTGAGGAACTACCAGACTGTTTTCCGAAGGGGCTGCAGTATTTTACAACCTCACTAGCAGTTTATGCCCATTCCAAAGACAGGATCCAATCTAATGTGAAAATTGCCAAACAACATAGTTAATATCACACTCAAGTAAAATTTTGCTCAAGATCATTCAAAAGTAACTGCAACAGTATATTGACAAGAAACTGTCAGAAATTCGAGCTGAATTCAGAAGAGGATGTGGGACCAGGGGTATCACTGCTGGTGTCAGATTGATTTTCACTGAAAGCAGCGAATACCAGAAAGATGTTTTCCTGTGTTTCACTGACTGTGCAAAGGCATTCAACTGCGTGAATCATAATAAATTCTAGTTAACATTGTGGAGAATGGGAATTTCATAACACTTAAAAATGTGCTCTTAAGGAATCTTTATACGAATCAAGGTGCTGTCGGGAGAATAGAATAAAGGGACATGAGTGGTTTAAAGTCAGGGAAGGTGTGAGTCATGATTTTGTCCTTTCATCATAACTTTTCAATCTGTATGCAGAGCAAACAATCCAAGAAGCTGGACTATACAAAGAAGAATGAGGCATCAGGATTGGAAGATGATTCATTAACAACCTGCGTTATGAAGATGATACCACTTTACTTGTTGGAAGTGAAGAAAATTTGGGAGACTTACTGAGGAAGATCAAGGACCACAGCCTTTGGTATGGATTGCGCCTCAACATCAAGAAAACAAAAGTCCTCACAACTGGACCAGTAAGAAAATGGAGAAAGGATTGCGGTTGTCAAGGATTTCATTTTACTTGGGTCCACAATCGATGCCTACAGAAGCAGCAATCAAGAAATCAAAAGATGAATTGCATTGGGAAAATCTGCCACAAAGGATCTCTTTTGAATATTGAAAACTAAAGATGTCACCTTGAAGACTAAAGTGTCCCTGACCCAAGCCATGGCATTCTTAATCACATCACATGCACACAAAAGCTGGACAATGAACAAAGACAGAGGAAGAATTGATGCCTTTGAATTGTGGTGTTGGAGAAGGATGTTGAATGTACCGTGGACCCACAAAAGAACAGACAGATTTGTTGTGAAAGGAATACAACCAGAATCCTCCTTACATATTCTGGACATGTCAGGAAGGATCAGTCCCTAGAGACGGACATCATCCTTGGTAGAGCGGAGGGTCAGCAAAAAAGAGGAAGACCCTTGACAAGATGAATTGACACAGTGGCTGCAACAATGAGCTTAAGCCCTTGATGAGATAGACTGACACAGTGGCCACAACAGTGGCTGTAACAATGGGTTTAAGCATAAAAACGATTGTGGACATGCTGCAAGACCAGGCAGTGTTCCGTTCTATTGTGCATAGGGTTGCTATGAGTTGGAACTGACTTGACAGCACTTAACAACAACAACAATGGATGTGAAATAGTGTCTCACTGGTGCTTTGATTTGCATTTCCCTCATAATTAATCAAGGAACCCTAGGGGTACAATGGTTAAGTGCTTGGCTACTTAATGAAAGACTAGAGGCTTGAACCAATCGGTTTCTCTGTGGAAGAAAGTGTGGCAGTCTGCTTTTGTAAAGATTACAGCCTTGGAAACCCTATGGGCCATTTTTACTCTGTCCTATAGGATTGTTACGAGTCCTATAGGTTGCTAGATAGCAGTGGCTTTGAGTTGTGGTTTAACGATAAATCTTATTGAACATCTTTTTATGTGCTTGTCTGCCATTTGTGTATATTCTCTGGAAAAATGTCTATTCAAATAGTATATTCATTTTTTAAATCTGGCTCTTTATCTTTTTCATTACTGAGTTGAGGCCTTTTGCATATTTTGGTTATAAGTTCCTTATGATATATAGTCAAAGGATTTGTAAATACTTTCTCTCATTCCTTGCATTGTTTTTCCCCTCTCTTAATGGTATATTTGTAGCACAAAAGTATTTATTTTTTATGAAGTCTTTTTTGTGAGTGTTTCTGGTGCTGTATCAAAGAAATCACTGAATAACCTGAAGTCCCAAAGATTTACTCTTATGTTTTATTCTAAGAGGCTTTTTTTGTTATGATTGAATGAAAATGTACATTCCCTTATAAATTTGCATGTCCACCTATATGCAGCTCCCACTGCTCTCCCTGCCCAGTGACAGCACACTCTTCCTCTCTGCTCCATACATGTCTTATCCTTTCAGCAATTTCCTGTCACCTGCTCTCCACCCACTCCCCTTCCTCCAGTAAGAGGTCAGCAGGATGACATCCTATAGATGCATACAACCATAAAATTCCCATAAGATAGGGTCACTCTGTGTCATCAAGTCCAGTCTGTTCCTGTCTGGAGACTTGACCTCTGTTATGATTTATGGACAGGGACAGCATTAGGGCCAGGGCCCCTGCTCCCAGGGGAACTCCGAGGCCCCTGGATCATCAATTGTGGTCTCTTGGAGATTTCAGTGAATCCCTTTTTATTCTTGTGTTGCCAGTGAGACTCAACTTCGTGAGCTTCATCACAGCTATCACTGGTGGTAGCGGGCACCATCTGGTTCTTTTGGTCACAGGTCAATGCAGTCACCCACTCACGTGGGTCTGTCTGTCTTCTGGATTTTCTTTCCCCCGTGTCATTTTGGTCCTTGGTGGTCATCTGTTCCTGCTGAGTTGGGGCCATTTGCTGTACCCTCAGATGGCAGCTTGGTAGCTTTTAAGACCCCAGGCACCACTCACCAATATGAGGTGCAGAGGGCTCTCTTAGCAAAATGCTACTTGTGCCAATTGGCCTCGATTTCCCCTGACATGGTTCCTGGTCCCCTGTACCAGCTACTCTGTCTTTGCAATACTAGGTTAAGATGGGGGAAGTAATCATGTTATGGTGAAGTCCAGTTAATCCTGATCTTCTTTCTAATGTGTACTGTCACAGATTTCACCCAACCAAATTTCTGTCAGCTACCAAATATAAAGACTCCTAGCCTCCCAGCACTTTCAGCCGTCAAAGAGTCTTTTCTTCTATGCATGAGTCTGTTTCTAAGCTCTTATTGTAGGGGTCTCATACAATATTTGTTCTTTTGTTGCTGACTACTTTCACTCAACATAATGTGCTCCAATTAAAACCAGATTATGAACTGTTTCCTAAAACCATCATTGTTCTTTATCATTGCATAGTGTTCCAATGAGCATATATACCATAGTTAACCTATCCATTCCTCATTGTTGGGCATCTGGGTTGATTCCATGTTTTGCTATTGTGGACTGTGCTGCAATAAACATTCATGAACATGCATCAGTTGGTGTGAATGGCTTTGATTCTGTAGAGTGTATTCTGAGCCGTGGAATTACTGGGTCAAATAGTGTATCTACAACCAGCTTTTTAAGGAAGCACCAGGTTGCTTTCCAAAGAGGTTGCACCATTTTGCATCCTCATCAACAATGTAGGAGAGTCCGAATTTCTCCACAGCCTCTCTAGCACTTACTGTTTTGTGTTTTTCAGATCCTGGCCAACCTTGTTGGGGTGAGATTGTATCTCACTGTAGTTTTGATTTGAATTTCTTTAATAGCTAATGATCATGTCATGAGCATGT
The DNA here is from genome assembly GCA_028571685.1 of Heterohyrax brucei. Taxonomy (NCBI): domain Eukaryota; kingdom Metazoa; phylum Chordata; class Mammalia; order Hyracoidea; family Procaviidae; genus Heterohyrax; species Heterohyrax brucei. The sequence continues at coordinate 41,288,725 of CM053148.1, read as the reverse complement.
CTGTGTGTGTTTTTTGGCTGCCTGGATCTCCTCTTTAGAGAAGTGTCTGTCCATCCCCTTTACCCATCATGTCATTGGATGGTTTACCTTTTTCTTATTGGTATTTTGTAGTACCTTATACATTATGGAGATCAGGCATCAGTCTGACATATAGTGGCCAAATATTTTTTCACATTCTGTAGGTGGCCTTTTAATTCTGTTACTAAAGTCTTTGGGTGAGCAAAAGTGTTGGATTCTTAGTAGTTCCTATTGATCTATTTTTTCTTCTGTTGTTTGTGGTTTGTTTGACAGATTTTGAAGTCTGTCTGCATTGTGTATTAAAACTTTCATTGTTGTTTCTACTTTTTCTTGGATTAGCTTTATTGTTTTAGATTTCATGTTTAGTTCTTTTATCCAGTTGAGTTGGTTTTTGTATAAGGTATAAGATATGGTTCTTATTTCCAATTATTACAGATGGATATCCAATTTTGCCAGCACCATTTGTTGAAGAGACTGTGTTTACCCCAGTTTAATATCTTAGGGCCTTTGTCAAATATCAACTGTTCATAGGAAGATGGTATCATCTCTGGGGTCTCAAGTCTCTTCCATTGAACTGTCTGTCTCTTTTGGTACAAGTACCAGGCTGTTTAGACTACTCTGGCAGTGTGACAGGTTCTAAAGTCAGGTACTGAGAGGCCTGCCGGTGTGTTCTTCTTCTTTAGCAGTGCTTTACTTATCTGGGGCTTCTTCCTTTTCCAGACAAAGTTGGTAATTTGTTTCTCCATTTCATTAAAAAATGTTACTGAAATTTGTATTGTGATTGCATTATATAAGTAGATTGCTTTGGACAAAATAGTCATCACAACATTAAGTCTTGCTATCCATGAGCAGGGTAGGTTTCTCCATTTATCTAAGTCTCTCTTAGTTTCTTGTGTAAGGGTTTGTAGTTTTCCTTGTAAAGGTCTGTTATTTCTCTGGTTAAATTTACTCCTAGGTAGTTTATCTTCCTTGGGGCTATAGGAAATAGTATTGATTTGGTGATTTCTTCCTTAATAATCTCATTGTTGGTATAAAGGAATCCAGCTGATTTACTAATGTTTATCTTGTATCCTGAGACTTTGCTGAATTCTTCTATCAGTTTAATAGTTTCCTTATGGATTCTGTAGGATTCTCTGTGTATACAATCATACCATCTGCAAATAGGGAGATTTTGACTTCTTGTTTGCTGATGCAGATGCCATTTGTTTCTTGGTCTTGTCTAATTGCTCTGGCTAGAACTTCTAGTACAGTCTTGAATAGGAGAGGTGAAAGTGGGCATCCTTGTCTAATTCCTGTTCTCAAAGGAAGCTGTTTCAGTCTCTCTCCATTGAGGATGACATAGACAGTTGGTTTTGTATAAATGACCCTTATCGCACTGAGGAATTTGCCATCTATTCCTATTTTGCTGAGAGTTTTTAGCATGAAAGGTGTTGGACTTTATCAAATGCCTTTTCTGCATCAATAGACAAAATCAAGTGATTCCTGTCTTTTGTGTTATTTATGTGGTTGATCACATAAGTTGTTTTTCTGATGTTGAATCAGCCTTGCATCCCTGATATGAATTCAACTTGGTCATGATGGATTATTTTTTGGATATGTTTTTGTATTCTGTTGGCAAGAATTTTGTTGAAGATTTTTGCATCTAGATTATGCATGATATTAGTCTGTAGTTCTCCTTTTTCGGTTGGGTCTTTCCCTGGCTTTGGTTCCAGGGTTATGCTGGCTTCATGGAAAGCATTTAGGAATATTTCATCCCTTTCTATACTGTGAAATAGTCTCAGTATTAATGGAGATAACTCTTCTCTAAAAACTTGGTAGAATTCTGTGATGAAGCCATCCAGGCCTGTGCTTTTTTGCATTGGTAGTTTTTGGATGACGTTTTCAATCTCGCCATGAGTCGGATCCGACTCTACGGCACTTGGCTTGGCTTTTTCAATCTCTTCCTTTGAGATGGTTTATGAAGTTGTTCTGTTTCACCTTGTGATAATTTGGGTAGGTGATATGAATCAAGGAATTTGTCCATTTCTTCTAGGTTTTCAAATTTGTCAGAGTACAGTCTTTCATAATATTCTGTTATGGTATTTTTGGTTTCTGTTGGATCTGTTATGATGACAACTCCCCTTTCATTTCTTATTTGTGTTGTTTCCTTTCCTGTTTTTCTTTAGTAAGTTTAGCCGATGGTTTGTCAATTTGCTTTATCTTTTCGAGCAACCAGGTTTTGATCTTTTCAATTTTTTCAATTGTTCTTCTATTCTCTAAATCATTTAGTTCTGCTCTCATCTTTATGATCTGTTTTCTTCTGGTACCTAAGGAGTTCCTCTTGTTATTCTCTCTCTACTTGTTCAAGCTGTAGGGTTAGCTCTTTGATTTGGTTTCTTTCTTCCTTCCAGATGTGTGCATTAATGGAGATAAACTGACTCCTGAGCTCTGCTTTGGTATCCCATAGGTTCTAGTATGAAGTGTTTTCATTTTCACTGGAATCCATAGATTTCTTGATTTCATCCTTGATTACTTCTATAATCCATGGTTTTCTGAGCAAAATGTTGTTTAGTTTCCAAGAATTCCACTTTCTATCTATGTTTTTACTGCTATTGATTTTGACTTTTTTGGCTTTATGATCTCAGAAGATGCTTTGCATTAATTCAATGGTGGGGATTTTCTTGAGAATGGCTTTCTGTCCTAACAGATGGTCTATTCTGCAGAATGTTTCCTGTGTACTGGAGAAGAAAGTGTACTTGTCCACTGATGGATAGAAAATTCTGTATATGTCGATGAGGTCTAGTTGGTTAATTGTGGCAATAAGATCTTCTGTGTCTTTACTGAGCTTTTTTCTAGACAATCTGTCTAGTCTTGAGAGTGATTATTGTGAAGTGATCTGTCTCCTTTTTGAGTGTTGTTAGTGTTTCTTTGATGTATTTAGGTTCTCTAATGTTAGATGAGTAAATATTTAATATTGCTAAGTCCTGCTTGTGTGTTCAGCCTTTCAGCAATAGTGTCCATCCTTGTCAACAATGATGGATTTTACCTTAATCTTTATTTACCTGAGATTACAATTGCCACCCCTGCTCTTCTTTGTTCCTTGTTCGCTGGATATATATTCTTCCATCCTTTAATTTTCCATTTGTTCCTATCTTTAAGTGTAAGGTGACTTTCTTATAGGCAACATGTAGATGGGTCATGTCTTTTGGTCCAAGATGTCATTGGATGTGTCTTTACTGGAGTGTTCAGTGCATTCATGTTCAATGTGATTATCGATAGGTATGTTTTCAGTACTGCCATTGTGATCTGTTTATTTTTGTGTTGATGTTTTCTCTGTTGTTCTTGTTAATCTGTTCTGGGATATTCTTCTTTGTGAGTTGATTTTTCACCTTTTTTAGTGTTGGTTTTGTGGTTATTGAGACTCCTGTAGTATATTTATTGATTTGGTATGTTGCATCTTTATTGTGCTTTTCGGCTGCCCCTATGATCCCCCTTAATAAACTACATATAAACACAATTTCAATTACTACCATTCTTATCAACTTCCTTTCCATCTACAAGTACTATAATGACTGTATTATGTCCCTCTTTTTAATATCATAGTTTTCTTGATGAGTTTTTTTATTGAGTTTGGAGACTTCCTTAACTGAGCAGAATTCTAGGTGATGTATCTTGTAGTTGCTTCTAAAATATAAAGTTATTGGTTTTGTTCCCCTAAGCCAAAAGATTCTTTCAGTATTTCTTGAAGCTTTGGCTTGGTTTTTTACAAAGTCTCTGAGTTTCTCTTTATTTGCAAATGTCTTCATTTCATTTTTGTATTTGAAAGAGAGTTTTGCAGAATATCTAATTCTTGGTTGGAAGTTCTTCTCTTTCAAGGCTTTGAATGTGTCTTGCTGCTGTCTCCATTCCAGCATTGTTTCTGCTGAGAAATCCAATGAAATCCTATAGGGTTTCCCTCTGAATGTAAGCTTTGCTTTGAGTCTTGCTGCCTTTAAGAGTTGCTGCTTATGTTTCATTTTGTTAATCCTGATTATAGTATGTCTTGGGGTCTTTCTTTTGGGATTTATATTGAGTGGCATTCGATATGTATCTTGGATATCTATATTCTTTTCTTTCTAAATTTCTGGGAAGTTTTCTGTCAGCGGCTCAGCCACAATACTCTCTGTGTTCTCAGGTGTCTCACCCTGTTCAGGAACTCCAGTTAATCATAGATTGCGCCTCTTAATAGAGTCCTGCAGCCTTCTTAATGCTGCTTCATTTTTCTTGTTTCTTTTTTCTGATTTCTCCTCATAGATGCTGGAATCAGTAGCTTTCAGTAGTTTCAGAAAATCTTATCCTTCTGGGAAGTTCTGAGGTGCTTTCTTTTGGGGGCCTTCTGAAACCATGGGTAATTTCTTGGTTATGGTTTTCTCCAGATTCTGTTCCTTTTTGGACATCATGTGAGTCAATAGCAGCTTGGAGAGATGCTCTGAGGATGGACTGCAGTTGTTTCTCTAGGCCATCTTAAAATGAAAGCTAAAAAGTATCTGACAACTTCCAAAGTCAGTCAGGTTTTCAGGTGTATAGGTCTCTCTTCCCAGCTGGCAAGTCTTCCAAGTCAGAAAGCCTCTTTTCCATTTGTTCCATTCTGTTTTCTTGGCTTTGGATTCAAGTTTCTATGTCCTCAATTTTGTTTTGATCTCTTGGATTTCAGAGTAGTGGTATTCCATCAGATCAAACAACTTGCTTAATTTTTCATTTTCCTCTGCTGCATTTTGTATACGGTCTAGGAGGGCTCTCTATATAATTGTTTTGTATTCACCTTTCAGTAGTTTCAGAAAAGCTTATTCTTCTGGGAAGTTCTGAGGTGCTTTCTTTTGGGGGCCTTCTGAAACCATGGGTAATTTCTTGGTTATGGTTTTCTCCAGATTCTGTTGCTTTTGGGGCATCATGTGAGTCAATAGCAGCTTGGAGAGATGCTCTGAGGATGGACTGCAGTTGTTTCTCTAGGCCATCTTAAAATGAAAGCTAAAAAGTATCTGACAACTTCCAAAGTCAGTCAGGTTTTCAGGTGTATAGGTCTCTCTTCCCAGCTGGCAAAGTAGTATCCTCTATATTTAACCCCAGATGTTGTAAACTAGTCCAAAATACTGAAGGGCTTCTGTCCTTCTGGCCTCTGCTGTCAGGACCTAGCTGTAGGTGACACTCTGTAGAATACTGCTTTTCTTCTGGAAAAGCACTGCCATTCTGGTAGGTTCTGTCTCTCAGCCCAGGAATTAGATCCAGCTGAGACCTCCACATGGGTATGTCCACCTTCCAGTGAACAAGATGGTGTCCTGCTCAAGCTTGCCTCTTGCCTGGGACCTGGCTGCTCTATGGCAGAGGTGGAAAGAGAGGCCAAAGATCCCAGGATGCATAGAGTCCACAGCCTCTGTTGCTGGGCCCCAGCCACAGGTGACACTGTGTAAAATACTGCTTTTTTGGTAGAAAAGTGCTCTCCTCCAGGCAGGTGCTACCTCCCAGCCTAGGAACTAAGTCCAGCTGTGGCCTCCTTGTGAGTGTGTCTTCCTTCCAATGGATCAAGATGGCATCCTGCACAAACTTGCTGCCTGCCTCAGTATCAGCTACTCTATGGTGGAGGCAGAAAGAACAGCCAAAGGTACCGAGATGTACAGAGTCCAAAGCCAGGCTCTCATAATACAGCAATTTTGCCTGCCAATCCTACCAGCAGTGAGTCTGAGATTAGCTGCTAGTCAAGTCCCAGCTCTGCCTACCAGCTAAGACAGAGAAAAAAGATTAGAACGGTGATTTACTTTCGGTCCATGCAAGCCAGTGCATGCCAAGAGCAGGGTCAGCGAAATAGAGGAGGTTTTGTGTTCAGTTGTATGAAGCCCAAATTAACAGTCATATGCCATATCCTAGGGCTCACTAGGTGTCCAGAAGGGTCCCTTTAATTATCAGTTCAGGTCTTGGTTTCCAGAGGGATTTACGGAGACATGTATTAGTCCACCACCTTGACTCCTCCTGTTCTAAGAGTTTTATATTTATAGCTCATAGTTTTACGTCCTTGATTCATTTTGAGTTGATTGGTGTATATGATTTGAGGCAGGTATCCATATTTTTTTCTCTTGTATGGATATCCAGTTGCTACCTTGAAGTGGCTACCAGTATGCTGATTTTTACTGCAAAGTTTTCCAAGTCTATGGTGGAACTGAAGAGCAAGACTTGGGACTAAAGCATAAAAAATGCCACAAAACTCCCTGTTATCACTGAGATTCAGTCATTTTTCTAGAATAAATGCTCTAAGTCTCTAAATTTCCAGAATTGTAAATTTTGACAACTTTTGTTAGATTTCTCCTTTCTTTTATGGAGAAGAGCATTTTAGAAGATCCTAATCTTACCTTTCTTTTCTGACATCCTTAGCTGTCTTGAATATGAATTAACATGAATTAATAAGAATGAAATCTATAGGGTCACTATGAATCAGAATCAACTTGATGCCCTGAGTTTGGTTTGTTTTCTTTTCTTTTTTTTTTTTTTAATAAAACAGGGATAATTTGCACACACCTTTTTTGAGTTTCATTTGGGTAGATTAGATAATTTGAAGAGTAAATTCTGAAACCATCTGCCATGATCAATTTCCAACTCTTCTGATCATTGTAAGAGTGAACATCAATTCTTACCCATCACAAGATTTTAGGGAGGAGTAATGAGATGCAATGTAACCTAAGTGAGACTGGCTATTTCAAGCCTTATTTTCAAATACCAATTCTGGTAGGTATTCACAGTATGATCTGTAATTCTTACTGAGTGTCCTGGTTATCAATAACTTTGGTGGTTTAGTAGTTAAGAGCTATGGCTGGTAACCAAAATATCATCAATTTGAATCCACCAGGCACTCCTTGAAACTCTATGAGGCAGTCTTACTCTGTCCTACAGGGTCACTATGAGTCAACATCAACTTCGTGACAGCAGGCTTGTTTTTCATTTTTGGTCTTGGTTATTTAATGCTGCTATAACAAAGGTGCCACAAGTGGATAGCTTTAACAAAGAGAAGTTTATTTTCTCACCATCCAGTAGTCCAGAAGTCTGAATTCAGAATGTCAGCTCCAGGTAAAGGCTGTCTCTCTCTGTAGGCTCTGGAGGAAGGTCTTTGCAATGCATCAGTCCTCCCTTGATCTGTGAGCATCTTGGCACAGGAACATCAAGTACAATTCTGCTCCTGACATTGCTTTCTTGGTGGTATGAGGTCCCCACCTCTTTCTGCTTGCTTCTCTCTTTTATATCTCAAACGAGATTGGCTTAAGATACTAAGCTTGTAAATTTCATCAATATAACTGCTACCAATCCATCTCATTATGTCATAACGATGGGATGTACAACAGGTAAGAAAATCACATCAGATGACAAAACGGTAGACAGTTACACAATAATGGGAATCATGACTTAATCAAGTTGATAGATATTTTTTGAGAGACATGACTCAATCCATGACACTGAGCTTTAAGAGGGAGTTGTTTCAGACTGGGTTCTCTAGAGAAGCAAAACCAGTAACTACCACCACCACCAACCATTTGTTGAAGTGATTCCAACTCATAGCAACCATATAGGACAGAGTGGAGCTACCCCATGCCATTTCTAATGAGCACCTGGTGGATTTGGACCACCAATCTTTGGATTAGCAGTGGTAGTTCTTAACCACTATGCCGCAACAGTCTCCAAAGCTAGTAAAGTGTGTGTATATGTGTGTGTATACACACACGAAGTACAGCAAATAAGCCCAGGAACTTCTAAGTGTTACATATCTCGTTGTTGAATATCACTATGGTCATGTTCTAGGTATTCCCCTTGGGAAGCTATGCACTGATGCCAGTACCTAGTCTACCCTTCAAAGCAATTTTGGAACTCTTTCTGGAATGGCCTTTGTGCACAGTGGTATGGTGGCAAGTTTGTGAACTTAATTATATAGTTGTCTGTGAGGGAGTTTTTAGCCTATAAACAAATAACTGTATTGGAACACCCTCACCTGATCTGGCAGCCAATGAGTTTTCCCTTTACCAAAAGATAAAGGAAATGTTGAGAGGAAGACATTTTGATGACACTCAGGACATCAAGGGTAATACAATGACAGCTCTGATAGCCATTCCAGACAAAAAGTTCCAGAATTGTTTGAAGGGGAGACCAGGTGCTGGAACAGGTGCATAGCTTCCCAAGGGGAGTACTCTGAAGGTAACTATAGGGAGATTTAGCAATGACATATGTAGCACTTTTTCTAGGATAAGTTCATGAACTTAATTGTCAGACCTCATACATAAAATTTATATTAAGGGAATGGCTCGCACAGTTTTCAGAGGCTGTAAGTCCCAACTCTGTGAGGCAGGGAAGAAAATTCTCCTGATTTACATTGCTGCAGAGGCTGCTGAACCCAAGACTGGCAGGCCAGATAGCAGTGCTGCCACAGGCTGTAAAGATTGATGATTGACAGGCAACTTGCTAACCCGTATCACAAGAATGAATGGCCAGACTAAAGGGAGCTAGCTGCCTGCAGCAAAAGCCCTGGCAAGGTTAGCAGAAGGCAATAGGCAGAGGAAAATGAGGAGATGAAGGTTGAAGGGGTGGTGAGCTGCCATAGGCCCTGCCCCTACCAGTAGCACTCCCCAAATCCCATCATGGGGGTGATCATGTATCACATTTCAGCAGAGAAGTGATCGCAGCATTATACAACTGCCAAAACACTGAAAATCATGGCTCAGCCAAGCTGACACTAAGCTTTACCGTCGCAAAAGTTGACCTAGACCGTTGGTTCTTAATACTGGCTGTGTGTGAGAATAACTCAAAGAAATTTTTAAGAACATCAGACCAAGTGAAATAGTGGAACAATCTGGGAGTAAGGACAAGACATGTACATAAAAACTATGATTAAGAACCCTTGGTCCAATCCAAGTTGATTGGTCTAATAACATGTCCAGTGCCCCTGTTCTACCTGATAGTTTGATGCATAGTTCCTAGGGTCTTAAAAGCTTGCAAGCGGGCATTCAAAGCACAACAATTGAACTCTAATTCACCTGAAACAAATAGAGGAAGAAGGAGAGTCAGGAATAGGAGGAGGATATGGAATGTGTGGCTAATTGCTTCTATGAACAGGTGTCTCCTTTGCCATGAGATTAGAAGAACTGGATGGTATCTGGCTATTACTGAACATTTTGACCAAAGATTTCACAGAAGAATTCTCACCAAAGGGGGGAAATGCAGAATAGAGTTTCAAATACTCAGGAACTCTGGACTTCCTGGAGCCATGAAGGTAAACTCCTGAAACTATTGCCTTGAGATAAGTTTTAAACCTTAAACCCCAAGCATCCTCTGAAGTTTCTAAAAACAAATAATAGTCTAGTTTAAGTAGTGGAAAAAATGTACACCTGGAACATCATGTATTTTTAGAAACTATCTATATAGGATTAAATTGACAACAGCAACTAGAAGGATTATATAGAAATCTTAGGAGACAGTGAACAGAGGAGGAGTAACTCAGAAAAAGTGAGAATGGTAACACATCTCACTAAATGGTACATATAGGAACTGTTGAATTGATGTATGTTTTGCTGTGTATACTGTCAACAATAACTATATATATATATGTATGTATACATATAGTCTTCCAATAAAGGTGCCCTACCTTGGAACTTGAATAAAATAAGTCGTGTAAGTGGTGTAAGTGATACAATTTTAAGTGTTTTCTGATTTTGAAATACATTTGATGGATTATGTGTGGAAAAGAACTTGAGTAAACTGCTACCAACACAACTCTAAACAGGACCAAACATAATCAGTTATCATAGCCTGATTGCTTTTGCCACTGACAGTCACAGCCTCTCTTCATTCATCTTGGAAAAAATAAGGGTCAGTAATTCTGCTGTACTAAAATCCACACCAAACAGTAACTTTTTTTGGATGAAGTGATGTTCTTGAATCTTTATTGGATTCTTATTGCTCCAAATGTGAGTTTGTTTGTTAACAAAACCATTCATCCAAAAACAGGCCTCGTTGCCAATGATGATTTTTTGGCTAAAAGCAGAGTCAAATTCTAATTGCTCCAGAGACCAGTCAGCAAACATACAGTGCAGTCTATGGTTGTTGGACTTCAGTTCTTGAGTTGAAATAATTATGTAAGGGTGAAGTTTCAAGTCCAGATGCAAAATCTGCCAATTTGTGGTTGACAAAAGGCCAAATTCTTGTGCTTGGTGAGAAGTTGATAGGGATGGATTCTCGGAAACACTCTGATGGACCGTGGCAATGTTTTCATTAGAATGTGAGGATTGTTGATACACAGGTGTTGTCTGATTGGCAACAGACCTGGTTGTCTCAAAAAAGTTTTGATTAAACACAGAATTTTCTCTTGGTGTGATGATTACATGCATCGTAAACACGTAATACGTGAAATGTTTGGTGAACAGAACAATCGTTTTGAGAATAAACTTCAATAATTTCTGCACATTGTAGAATCAAGTAACTTTTCATGGCTATTTGTCAAGACTAACAAAATGTGATAAATATGATACTATAGCTTCACAAATATTACTACTGTGAGTTGTCAAGAACAGGACAACCTTATTGGAAGACACTATAAATATATAAAAACAAAAAGGCAACCATGGTCTAGCCCAGTGGTCTTCAAACTTCAATGTGTGTTCAAGTGACATGAGTATCTCATTAAAATAAAGGTTCTTATTCAGGGGTCCTCAGGTAGAACCTAAGATTCCTCATTTTTAACATGATCCCAGGTGACGCTTGTCACTTCTGGTCCAGCGTCTACACTTTAGGCAGCGTCTTCAGTCAGTAGCCAGAAGGTTGGCAGTTCAGATCTGCCAGGTGCTCCTTGGAAACTCTATGGGGCAGTTCTACTCTGTCCTCTAGGGTCATTATGAGTCAGAATTGACGTGACCGCAGCGAGTTTTTTTTTATTTTTATTTTTTTAGTCATCTAGTGCTGCTCTAACTGAAATACTGCAAGTGGATGACTCTAACAAACAGAAGTTTGTTCTCTCATTGTCCAGTTCAGGGTGTAAACTCCAGCATAAGGCTTTCTCTGTTTGCACTGGAGGAAGGTCTGTGTCATCAATCTTACCTTGAACTAGGAGCTTCTGTGAGCAACAACCCCAGGTCCAAAGGACATGCCCTGCTCCCAACACTGCTTTCTTGGTTGTATGAGATCTCTAAGTATTTCTGCTGTCTTCTCTGTTTTACATCTCAGAACAGATTAGCTTAAGACACTATACAACCTTGTAGATCTCATCAATATAGCTGCCATTGATCCATCTCATTAGCATCATAATGATGGGATTTATAACAGGTAAGGAAATCACATCAGATGACAAAATGGTTGAGAATCACACAATGTTGGGAATCATAACCTAACCAAGGTGACACGTATTTTTGGAAGGCACAATTTAATTCATGATAAGTAGCAAAAAAAATAAAAAAACAAATCTATTGCTGCTGAGTTGATTCTGACTTACAGCAACCCTAGAGACAGAGCAGTACTACTGCTGACCTTCTGGTTAGCAACCATAGCATTTAACCACTATACCACTAGAGTTTCTTGACAAGCAGCAAAGATGTCAATAATTTAAAATACTTCATCAATTTCAGTCAAAAGGCTATCTTTATGAACTTAAGCAAATTGACTTATGATTCTATCAAAAAAAAAAAAAACCTGTTGCCATCAAGTCAGTTCCAACTCATAGAGACCCTGAAGGACATAGCAGAACTGTTCCATAGGGTTTCCAAGGAGAAACTGGTGGATTTGAATGGCTGACCTTTTGATTAGCAGTTGACCTCATCACCACCACTCCACCAGAGCTCTAGCCTATGATTTTAGTGTTGTCTGACAGTAGGCTGGGTGGGCTTAGTTAGAGAAATAAAATGTTTGTGTTCAAAGGCTAATCCACTGCCTTCTCCCAGGGCATCAGTGAGAGGTGTGAGAAGACAATACTTGTCTCTCGTGTCAATAACCCTGCTTACACTGAGGGCAGGCAATGCTGCCTCTGGGGATACTAGCCAGACTGATAAAGGACCAAAAGGAGTGAGATTTAGGTCATGAATCAGCACAAGCTGTGCTGTGCCAGTGGTGACTGAAGATGGGAAGAAGGGTGAGAGTGAGAGACTAGTATCCAGTAAGCACCCAGGAACCCAGCCAGTCCCTCTCACATGTATTATGCCATTTACCCTTTATAAAGATCCTCAAAGACTTGCATTATTAACCTCATTTTCTTGATTAGAAAATGGTGACTCAGAGAAGGTCAATTGCTTGTCAGCTAGAACAGCATTTGTGGGACACCCAAACCCACACTTTTTCCATTATAATACACTAAAAAGTGTGTTATATTTTGAGCCATGTTGATGATGTGTACAGGAATGGAAGTGACATGTCCTCCATTAATGGGTCAATTTATCATGGTTCTGATGGTAATGTTGTCCATTAAGTACTTTTCTCTAGCATTTTCCAGACTTCAAAATTTATAAGATGATGTGGAGAAATTACAAACAGAAGTTGTGGAAAAGAAAGCAATGATAGTTCAAGAACTGTTTATCCAGCGTTTCCTTTACTCTGGAATCTGTGCCTCTCAAGATCTACACAATTTCAACGACAAAAGAAAAGAAAGCATAAAATGGGATAGTATTTTGATTTATAAAACCAACTAAAAATCAAACCCCAGTGTGTTCTTCTTCAGTATTGTTTTACTTCCCGAGGTTTCTTCCATTTCCAAACAAGTTGATGATTTGTTTCTCCATCTCACTACCTGACTTTAGAACCTTTTACACTGCCAGAGTAGTCTAAACAGCCTGGTACTGGTACAAAAAGAGACAGGTAGATCAATGGAACAGAATTGAAACCCCAGAGATGACACTATCTTTCTATGAACAGTTGATATTCGATGAAGGCCCTAAGACATTAAACTGGGGTGAAAACATTCTCTTCAACAAATGGTGCTGGCAAAATTGGATACTCATCTGCAATCAATTGAAACAAGGCTCGTATCTTACACAGTATACAAAAACCAACTCAAACTGGATAAAAGACCTAAACATCAAATCTAAAATGATAAAGCTTCTCCAAGAAAAAGTAGGAGCAACAATGGAAGTTTTAATATACAATGTAGACAGACTTCAAAATCTCTCAAACAAATCACAAACAACAGAAGAGAAAATAGATCAATGGGGACTACTTAGAATCCAACACTTTTGCTCATCCAAAGATTTTAGTAATAGAATTAAAAGGCCACCTTCAGAATGGGAAAAAATATTTGGCAACTATTTGTCAGACCAATGCCTGATCTCCATAATCTATAAGGTATTACAAAATATCAACAAGAAAAGGATAAATCATCCAATTAAGTGATGGGCGAAGGAGAAAGACATTTCTCCAAACAGGATATCCAGGCAGCCGAAAGACATGTGCAGAATTGCTCACAATCTTTAGCTATTAAAGAAATTCAAAGCAAAACTACAATGAGATACTATTTCACCCTAACAAGGTTGGCCATGATCCAAAACATACAAAACAACAAATGCTGGAGGGGCTACAGAGAAATTTGAACTTTCCTGCACTGCTGGTGGGATTTCAAAATGGTACAACCTCTTTGAAAAACAATCTAGTGCTTCCTTAAAAAGCTGGAAATAAATATACCATTTGACACAGCAGTTCCACTGCTTGAAATTTTCCTTCAGAAACAAAAGTTGTCAAACGAACAGACACATGTACACAAATGTTTGTTGCAGCACAGTCCACAAGAGCAAAATGTTGGAATCAACCCTGGTGCCCATCAACAGATGAATGGATAAGCAAACTGTGGTGCATATACTCAACGGAACACTATGCTATGATAAAAAACAATGATAATTTTAGAAAACATCTCATAATATGGTCTCATTTGGAAGAAATTATGCTGAGTGAAATCTATCAGTGCCAAAAGGACAAATTTTGTGTGAGACCTCTGTTGTAAGGACTTAACAAGAAAATTATCCACAGAAGAAAATGACTGTGTTGGCTACATGTGTGGGTGGGGGCTGAGGGTTTACCATGGATGAGATAATTGATAGACGTTAGAAATTTTATTCTTTTACTATAATTAATAAAAAAACAAAATAAAAAAAAACAAACAAATCCATCACTGTTGAGTAAATTATGACTTGCAGAGACCCCGTGAGACAGAGTAGAGCTGCCCCATAGAGTTTTTAAGGAATTGCTGGTGGATTTGAAATGCCAGTCTTCAGGTTAGCAAGCAAGCTCCTTTATACATATATGTTTGATTCCTCTTACTCCTTGGCTCTTCTCCATTCCTAACTCTGACATTCTAAAATAAGTTAGTTCCATTCCTAGGGCATTTGCACTCTTTGTTAACTCAGATATTCCTATGGCTTCTTTTCCTCAGCTTTCATTCTTGGCTATGATGCCAGTTCTACAGGAAGTACTTTTCTAATGCCTCTGTCTAATATAACTTTCCTCACACCAGTTACCCCTTAATTCTCATCCAACTTTGATTAAAATTTTTTACATAGAGTTCATCACTACCAGATCTTATATATCTTGGAGTTCTGTTTCATCTAGAACAATGGTTGGCAAACTAATCCTGAAAAGGGTCCAATAATAAATATTTTAGGTTTGTGAACCAGATGGTCTCTGTCACAGCTACTAAGTTCTACCACTGTAGCCATGGGCACTGTGTAAGTGAATGAGTGTGGTTGTGTTTCACGGAAATTGTGTTGACAAAAACAGGCAGTGGTCTATAAACCACAGTTTGCTAAACTCTGATCAAGAATATATGTCCTGGGTAAAATTTATCTCCCACAGTATCCTCAGCACTAGAAACAAAATGCATAACATCTAGGAGGCATTTAATATAGTGTTTGTCATGGATTGAATTGCATCTTCCCCGATTAAATGTCAACTTGGCTAAGTCGTGATTCCCAGTTTTGTATGGTTGTCTAACATTTTCTCATCTGATGTGACTTTTCTACCTGTTGTAAACCCTAACAGTATGGTGTAACGAGATAGAGTAGTGGCAGTCATTTTGATGAGATTTACAAGATTAGATAATATCTTAAAAAAGAGAGAAGGGAGCAGAGAGACATGGGGACCTCATATCAGCAAGAAAGCAGTGCCAGGATCAGAGCATGTCCTCTGGACCTGAGGTTCCTGTACAGAGAAGCTCTTAGTCCAAGGGAAGATAGATGACATAGACCTTTCTCCAGAGCCAACAGAGAAAGCCTGTCCCTGGAGCTAATATCCTGATTTTGGACTTCTAGCCTACTAGACTGTGAAACAAATTTCTGTTAGTTAAAGCTGTCCACTTGAGGTATTTCTGATAGGGTAGCACTAAATGAATAAGATAGAATTGAGTGAAAGAACAAATGTATAAACAAATGAATGAATGAATTTACCATGTCAGAGAATAGGGGCCACTGGAGAGGTTAGAAGGAAACCCTGGGCTTAGTGGTAAAATGGTGTGTCTGCTAACCAAAAGATCAGCAGTTCAGGTCTGCCAGGCCTATGGGACAGTTCTACTCCAACCGATAGGATAGGGCCGCCAGTGAGTTTGGTTTTGGTTTGGACAGCTTAGATAGCAAAATAGGTAAATTATGGGTTTTTAAATCTGAGGTCCTCTCCACTAAACCAGTATGATATTTCTGCTACTATGTCTTGTTTCTATTGCTGTATAGCCATGTGAAGTGGTACTACACCCTGGCCTTTCAGAGCTGGGCACGTCCAAAGGTTAGGAATTTCAGCTGACAGAACCCAAAGAGAGCTTTGGAATCTAAGCAGAGAAGAGGCTTATCCTTCAGTTTCTTTTGGACTTGGGGAGCTAGGAAAACTCAGAACATAATAAAAGAAGTCATGAAGCCAGCTGCTTAGATGTCATAACAAAGGTACTGAGTCATCTGTTGTATTGGCTTGTGCCAATACGACAAATGACAGGACCCAGTGGGTCATCATGCAGCCAAATGCATCTCAGCCTTGACACAGACCTGGACTGGTTTTGTGGTTGGAATGAAGAGGATGTTCTAGTCAACACCAGCTTGAACCCGTGATTGAGTCCTGAAGGGACTGGGAACTCTTAGCAGGTGCCAGCATAAAGCAGATGTCTTCTCCCAGCTCAGTATCACGGCTGTGCATAAGACTGATGTTATGGACCCATGACCTGTGAAATGGCACAGCACATATACTTAGAAGGGGCTCACACTTGGTTTAGTGCTTTCCTGCTGCTGTGAAGTTCCTAAATTTTGAATGAGAACCATCATATTTCTGATTTGCACTTGTTATTTTTTGGTGCTGTTGAGCTGATTCTGACTCATAATGACCCTATGTGACAAAGTAGAACTACGGCATAGGGTTTTCATGGTTCTAACCTTTACTGGAGCAAATTCTCAGATCTTTCTTCTGCTGAGTTGCTGAGAAAGTTTGAAGACACAGCTTTTTTGTTCACGGCTAAATGTTCAATCATTGCACAACTAGAGATCTTTTTGTTTTGCAATAAATCTAACCCCCCCTGCTGTCAAGTCAGGTCTGACGCAGCGACCCTAGAGGTCAGAGTAGAACTGCCCCATTGAGTTTGCAAGGAGTGCCAGGCAGATTGGAACTGCTGACCTTCTGATTAGCAGACGTAGCACTTAACCTACTATGTCACCAGGGTTTCCTTGTTTTGCAATGGACCTCACAAATTATGTAGCCAGTTTAGGTTCTACGTCAACATGCTAGAATTTAGACGTGAGCCCAGGGAGAGAAGTAGAAGTTACTGCATGAGTGAACTGAGAAAACTTCAAATAGACTCAACAGACTCAGATTACCCCAAATTATTGAAGATTAGACCTTTGCTGTGGAGCAGAAAAGGGTCTTGAGACAGATTCATTAAACTATGAAAAATAAAGCTGACGGTTTTCCATGTGAGCAATTGTGACAAAAATTCTTGATCTCTCCTTATGGGGAGAAAGAGAAAAAGAGAGCATTAGCTAATTTCTAGCAGATTAAAATCTCTGCTGAATTTGAAGCTGTTGTTTCCATTCCTTGTGACTATAGTTGGAAACAGATTTTCAGTCTCTGAGAAACCTGTCCAGAATTATCCTGGTTTGGTGTGAGGGTATCAGGGTCACTTTGGAGCACTGCAAAATCACCTAATTCTTATTCCTTGCATAGTTCTCATAAATTAAACAAAAGCTATATGCATTCAAGAATTCACAGCTTTATGTCTGAGATCAAAAGTTGGTTTGTGTTGACTAAGCACACTGTGCAGCATAACTTCCTCACAGCAGTGAGGAAATGAGGCCAGTCTAGGGCCACTAGGAGGATGCAGGGAAGAGAGGACAGGATCAGTAGCAGCCAGAAGGTCATCTGACATTGAGAATAACTTGCAACTTTGTTCACTCTGGCTAAGACAGATAGCATAATTCTAGGTGCCTGGGAAATGGGCATAGACGTAAAACCAAGTCCAGTAATGATGTTATTTTCAAGAGTCTCAGAGTCGTGGTCACTGAAATATGCAACAATTCAGCCATCAACAGTTCTGGGCATCAGTAGCCTAGGGAAGCTTTGTTTTCATGAAGTTTCCTCTCCACCCGTAGAGGAAGACTTATTTGGTGGATGCATTTATAATCTTTAGGAGCCCTGGTGGTGCAGAGGGTGTTTGTTAACGGAAAGGTCAACAGTTGAAAGCCATGAGTCACTCAGCAGAAGAAAACTGTGGCAGTCTGCTTCCATAAAGATTTACAGCTTTGGAAACTTGACAAGGCAGTTCTACTCTGTCTTGTAGGGTCACTATGAGTCACAGTCAACTGGATAGTAGTGGATATTTATAACCTTTAGATTCTATACATTGTAGGGCTGAGGACAGTAAGGACATTTGTTTGGGAAAACACTCTGTGCACCCCGGAGAGAGCATCTTGGAAAATGATCTTCTTTTCTTCCAGCACCAGAGAGTCTATGAACTTGTGCTGCCCTCAGGAACAACAGGTAGCATGTTTCACTGGCTAACATTCATACTGACTGTCTCCTCGAGGAAATGCTGTAAGTCCCTCAAAACAGTAGTCACTCTTTAAGGTGCATGTAGTTATTGCATGACTCTCCTGATGAACTTCAATGCTCAATACAATTCCACCTTGATTGTCCAGTGTGTTACCTCTAAAGTCCTCAGCTGGACCACCATGCCCTGCTGTGGTCCAGCTCCTGGCTGTCTTCCATCCTTGTCTCCAACCTTGCTCTTACCATCTCAGAGCCTTTGCTTATGCTGTTCCTCTGTCTGAACTATCTTTACCCGTCTTATGCTTAGTGAGTGCTTCTTTGTTTTTCTCTCCTGTGAATTCCCACTAACCCACACAAGAAAAATGACTACCTCTCCCCCTTGTGACAATACTATAGCTAGTAAATACCTTTATCAATGGCCTATTCTCACTCTCATGGTGACCACATGTGTACTAGGGTAGAACTGTGCTCATAGGATTTTCAATCACTGATCTTTTGTAAGTACATTTCCAGGCCTTTCTTGCTTCTGGCTAGATTCAAACTGCCAACCTTTCTGCTAGTAGTTGGGTACTTGACCATTGGCATCATCCAGGGACACAGGGGTCACCATGAGTTGGAGTTGGAATTGGCTCAGTGACAATTGATTTTTTTTTTTTTAATTCTCATTCTTCTACTTTTGCTGGTCTATAAGGGAATCATGTTCTTTGGAGTCAGACTGGGGTCAGATCCTTGAACTAAGCTGTGGAGCTGACTCTTGCTAAACTCTGTGCCTCAGTTTCCTTATCTATAACACACACACATTAATAACACCTCATGAGTTGTTACAAGGAATACATTAGTGTGTGCCAAGTTCTTACAATAGCACTTGAAACTTTGTAAGTAGTCTTAAATGTGATTATTTCATTAGACGTTCTTCCCTCTAGGATAGGTCCTCAATTTAATTTTTTATGTATTCCAGACATTTGATACACTATGTGGCATACAACAATGTCTTAATAACTATTTGTTGAATGAATGAATCATTATACAACAGATTAGTTTTAAAAATAAAAGACTCTAATTCATACATCTCTTCTAAGGCAGAGAATTTGCTATTTGTTCCCTTAAGATATTCAGCTTTGACAGCCTTGCATGAAACCATATTAAGCCTGGAGAATTTTCCATCCACTCTGGTGGCTGCTATTGATTTTACCTACTGAGATATTTGGCTCCTTCATAAGATGAAAAATTATTCACAAACCAAATAGGGAAACAGTCTTTAAATGCTTATATCTGCAATTCACGTGTGATTTAACATTTTTCCTTTTGGATACTAGTGAAAAATATCTGTCTGTTTTGGATAGGGGTAAAGTGGCTCCAGATCAATTGGTTATTTGGTCTAGAGTCATTTTAGAAGATATATGAGGTACAAAAAATAGTTTTGTAAATTGATTTTGCTTGGAAACATCAAATGATCGGATTTCTTCTCTGGCTCAGCCAAACTCTGAAATTCTGTGTATTGGAGTTTGTTGTGACAGAACTTGCCAGATAGTAGGTCAAACATTTAGTTTGGATCATCCTTCTGCTTTGGTTAATGACTTCTTGATTAAACCAAATGACACCATTGTACTTTTTTGGAATGAAAAGAGAATTTGGGTATGACGAGGGTATGTTGTCCCCTCTTGGGGCCAAAGAGCTCTCTCTGCCTTTTTATTTGATAATATATCTGTCCAGTGGGGGGGGGGGGGCTAGTTGCTCAGTAATTAAGCATTCAGCTCCTAGCCAAAAGGCCAGGAGTTTGAACCCATCCAACAGCTCCATGGGAGAAAGACCTGGTGGTCTCCTTCAATAAAGACATCATAGCCTAGAAAATCCTGTGAGGTAGTTCTACTCTGTCACATGGGGTCCCTATCAGTCAAAATCTGCTAAGTGGCATCTAAGACTAAGAAATGGGATCAAAGTCTTTTGATAACAGAATATAAGCTTGTCAATGTTCTAAGTCTTGAGAACAGGGCCTACCACTTCCCCCAGAACTCACAGAGACCCTGAACTGAGATGTCTTGTAGACTCATTGCTTTCTCTCCCTTTTATTGACAATCCCAATTATGCCACCAATTTTTGAACATCTGTCATGTGTCAGGCCCTCTACATACATGGTCTCACTGAGGTGCGTAATTGTCCTCCTGATACTCTCAGTGGTGTATCACACTAACGCTGTATGTTCTCATTCTCTCCGCACTTTAAAGATCTTCTTCCACTGTCTCATTTCCAGTGGGAAATCTGTTACCTTTAGTTTTGTTCTTTTGTTTCAGAGTAGAACTGCTCCATAAGATTTTCAAGGCTGAGACCTTTTGAAAGCAGACTGCTAGCCCTGTCTTCCAAGGGGCCTCTGGGTGGGTTCGAACCACCAATCTTTTAGATAGTAATAGAGCACTTAACCATCTGAGCAATCTAGAGACTCTGAATTTACTCTGAGACTAATTTTTACCAATCACTGAAACAACATATATATAGAGAGAGACATATATATATAAATTATACTTAAGATGAATGTTTACAGTGCAGACTAGTTTCTTATTAAACAATTAATGCATGTATTGCTTTATGACCTTGATTGCCAACTCCAAACCACGTCAATACTCTCCCCTTCTTGACCTTGGGTTCCCCATTAATAGCTTTTCTGTCCCTTCCTGCCTTCTCATTCTTGCTTCTAGGCTGGTATGCCCACTTAGTGAGGGAAGATATTTCTTAGTACTCTGATGCTCTTTGAATAACGTGGTTTACCATACTGGCTGTGGAGAACAGGCACTATTCCTGGTCCCACATGAACTCCAGGCTCTTTTCCTGCTAATCTATTCATGTGGTTCTTTCTTCAGGCTTGAACAATTTTTGTTTTTCTTTTTGGCATGAATTTACTGGCAACCAGTTCTGCTTTGACCAGTAGACTACAACAGAAGTGATACTGCGTGTTCCTAGCCCAGGCTGCAAGGAAATGGCAGCTTCCCTTTCCTGTCTCCTAACACTAGCTCACGGAACCAGGCCACCATGTTGTAAGGAAGCCCAACAGCCTGAGGAGAAGCTTATGCGAAGAGGAAGAGAGAACTTGCTGACAGTTCTGGCTAACTTGAACTTGACAGCCAGTCTGACTTACCAGCTATGAGAGTAAGAGATACTGGAAGTGGATCCTCTAACTGTCATCAAGCCACTCCAGCAAATGTCACATGGAAAACAGAGAGGCTGCCCCTGTGAGCCCTTTCCAAGTTACACATTCAGGAGTAAAGAAGATGATTGCTATTAAGTTGTTAAGTTTTGGTGTAATTTGTTATACTGAAATACATACATGGAACGCTCACTCTTATCTGGCAAGAATTTTTGCAGAAAAGACCTCATCACTTGGCTGGCTAATTGAAAGGGAATTGGGAAATAAAGTCTACCAGTCTGCTCTAAATGAAGAGAAAATACATTTGTTAAGGGTTTAGTATAATGTCCCCACTCTTATGTAATAGGTTTATGTCCCTACTTAACATACTGGGAGACTAAGACTTGGAGAGGTCATATCACTTGTTCAAGGTCAAAGCAAGTAAGCGGAAGTGCAAGATTTGACTCAGGCTTTTTTTTTTTTTTGACCCCAAATCTGCATTATTCCTCCATTCCATCCCAGGCAGCCTGCATCCCTCTGTGCAGTTACATCCTGCCCCCATTCCTATCCTTCCTTGCACAGTCACGTATATGAATCCCTTTTCTCTTGTAGAGGAGCTTTCACCCATCAGTGACATTGATCCATGTGGTTGGGACTGATAGAAAGAAAGTGAAAGAGACCCCAAAATAGCTGGCACGTGTGATACAGAGCATCACATGGAATAACAATTCCAGTCATCCGGAGGCAAGAACCTGAATGTGTTGCCAAAATAAGTGTTTCTAAAGTTGAGATTGAAGAGCCCAGGTGGCGTACTGGTTAAGTGTTTGAGCTGCAAAACGAAAGATTGGTGATTTGAACCTACCTGCGAATTGCTCTCTTGGAGAAAGCTGTGGCAGTCTGCTTCCATAAAGATTACAGCCTTGGAAATCCATGCCACACTTCCACTTGATCCTGTGGAGTCACAGTGAGTTACAATTGACTTGACAGCAACCCATCTGGGTAAAGCTGTGATTGTATTCAGGGAATCCAAGACCCAGGGTTCTAGGTTAAGCTATGTTTGGGATGGTACTGGGAAAATACCCTGAACTTGTCGCTGGTTTTTTATGGGTAGGACTATGCCCAACTCAGGGCTGAGCCAGCAATATCCACTCAAAAGTTCAGGGCTGGAGCAGCCATTTGCTGTGCAAAGAGGGATCTCTCTTAGGCTGGTGGGGATGTAACGTTCCCATATGATAGCTGCTGCCTTTGACTCTGTGATGGTTAGTTTGATGCATCACCGTGGCTGGGATTTAGTGCCAGGTTACTCATTCAAACATTAGTCTAGGTGTTGGTATGAAGGTATTTTGTTGATATGGTTAACACTGACAATTATCTTTAGTTAAATGTTGTCCTTGATAACGTGAGTAGGCCTCATTTGATCATTTTGAAGACCTTGTGAAGAAAACTCAGGTTTTCCTGGGCAAGAAACTCTGCTTCATGTCTTCAGTATCAGCTCCTGACAGAGAGTGCCCAGCATGCTGACCTGCCCGTGCATTTCAGATTTCTTGGTCCCATGATCCCCGAAGACAAATAAGCCAGTCTGTTAAAATGAATCTCTCTGTCTCTCACTGTTAGTCATCACCGAGTTGGTTCTGATTCAAGTGATCCCATGTGTTTCAGAGTGGAACTGCTCTGTGGGGTTTTTAAGGCTGTGAGCTTTTGGAAGCAGATCTCCAGGCCTGTCTTCCATCATTTTGAACTACCAGCCTTCTGCGTAGTACTTGAGGACTTATCTATTTGTGTCACTCAGGAACTCCTTTATTATGTTGTATTGTATGATTATATTACATTGCGTTATATTATACATTGTTGATGCTGTTTTGGGCCGTCAAGCTGATTCTGACCCATAGCAGCCCCATAGGACATAGTAGAATCCCCATAAGGTTTCCAAAGATCAGCTGGTGGATATATTATATACCAAACCCAAAAAACTGCTACCATCAAGTTGATTCTGACACATAGAGACCCTATAAGACAGAGTAGAGCTTCACTATAGAGTTTCCAAGGAATGCTTAGTGAATTCAAACCGCCAGCCTTTTGGTTAGCAGACATAGCACTTAACTACTACACCACCAGGATTTCCACTGTGTTATGTAGGAGTATAGTACTATGTCATAATTATAATCCTATAGTATATTGTATACATGTATACACATGTACATAATATAATACATTTATATATATTAGAATTTTACAATATAATTAAAACATATAATAAAATAATAAATATAAATATGTTAATATAAAATTTGTACACATATGCAAATTTGTGCACATACACATACAAAATCTCCTACTGATTTTGTTTCTCTCAAGACCCCTGATTCAGACTGTCCGATACAGCTCTGAAACGACTATTCCAACAACACACTGGAGTTCTTTGCTGAAACACCAGAGAATATAGCTGTCAGAATTAGGACTCAGTTATAGATACTCAGAGAGGACCAAATGGTACCCTCCAACTTGACCTGATCTTGGTGGCATCAATTACACCCTTGAAAGAGAAGAGCCAATTTTCTTGGGATCTGATCTCCATTGCCCAACAAATCAGTGCCTGCTCACCTTGGGATGCTGACTGACTGCCCTAGAAATCCAGGATTTTCTCCATGGCAGGGTGGCCTCTCATATCATTTACCCCTAAACAGGGGTTCAAGTGCTGTGGGGCTTGGCACTGCATGTAAGGCACTTCTCTGACAGGCAATTATCTGCATTGCATGCCAGGGTGAAGTGATGCTTACTGGAAGGCAGCAATTTAAACTCTCTGCACACACCAGCAGCCTCTGAGCTAGCGCAATGTCTGTGTTAACAGAAGAGGAAGAAAAGAAAGAGATCTACAGGCAGTGTCATTATGGGTAACTCAATGAAGACATCTGCTCCACGGCCAATGGCAGTCTGGGCTGCAGATAACACACTGGACCGTGTGAAGGGGATGGAGAATGAGATGAGGAAATATTATCACGCTATTCTATAAATCAGTGGTACATCTTCACTCTGAGTACGGTAGCTGGGGCCAGCTCTCTTATCTGGAGGATAGAAAGAAAAGGTGAAAGGTCAGCCAAGGGCAGTGGAGCTGATAAGATGCCCTGGGGATGAGGTGGGGGCAGGCAGCTAGAGGGTGAATTTTCCTGGCAGCCAGACTGCTGAAGATTAGAGCTCTCTCGATTACGAGCACCTGTGGAATAGTGGGAAACCAGGTGGAGGTAAATGAAGTAATGAAAGCTCCCAGAAGGCCGAGTGGGTGTTCCTATTTATGCTGGCTCATGAAATTAAATGGCAACAGATTTGAAACGGATGGAAAGGACATCGCTCTTAATGCGTAGGGTGCCTGGGTTTCAAATGAGCGCATGTGAGGCTGCCTGAAGAGGCAAGGGTCGTCTGTTGGGAGTGGGAAAGCACTGTCTGTCATTGATATGTGTGTGTGTGTGTGTGTGTGTGTGTGTGTGTGTGTGTGTGTGTGTGTTAGGCCCAGCTGCTTCCCTGTCTGAGCCTCAGTTGTTGCCTCTGTAGGACAGTGGAGTTGGACAATGCTTTTAACCATCTCTCATTCTAATTCTGATGAGTGCCTGGGTGGTGCAAATGTTTAAGGTGCTCAAGCGATAACTGAAAGTTTGATTGCACCAAGGGTACCTCAGAAGAAAGTCCTGATGATCTGCTTCTCAAAAATCATCCCTTGACACTATGAAATGATAAAGAATAACGATGATTCCAGGAAACGTCTCCTAACCTGGTTTCAACTGGAAGATATTATGTTGAGTGAAAGTAGTCAGCGACAAAAGGACAAATATTGTATGAGACCTCTATGATAAGATCTCAAAAACAGACTTGTGTATAGAAGAAAAGACTCTTTGATAGCTGCAAGGGAGGGAAGGGAAGGAGGATGAGGGGGGCAAGGTTTAGTTTAGATAGTTGCTAGAAATCTGGTTGGGAGAAAGCGGTGATAGCACACATTAGGAACAAGAACAACATTAAGTGGACTTCAGCATAACTTGAGTACTCCTTCCATCTTAACCCAATATTGCAAAGATAGAGTAGCTGGGGCGGGGGGCAGGGGACCATGTTCTTAGGCGAAATCGAGGCCAACTGGCACAACTAGCATTTTGCTAAGAGAGCTCTCTGTACCCCACACCAGTGAATGGCATCTGGGGTCTTAAAAGCTGCCAAGCTGCCATCCAAGGACACAGCAAGTGGTCCCAACTCAGCAGGAATGGATGGTCACCGAGGACCAAAATGACATGTGGTAAAGACAACCTAGAAGACAGAGAGACCCACAAGAGTGGGTGCCTACATCGACTTGGGACCGGAAAAACCGGATGGTGCCTGGCCACCACCAGTGATAGCCATGATGGAGCTCACAGAGATGAGTCTCACTGGCAACACAAGAATAAAAAGGGGTGCATTCTGAGATCTCCACTAAAAGACCTCAATTGATGGTCCACCGGTTTCCGGCTTCCCCTGAGAGCATGGCCCCCGGTCCTGATGCTGCCCTTTCCCATAAATTATAACAAAGGTCCACTCTTTGGACAGGAATGGATTGGACTTGGCGATGCAGAGTGACCAGATATTGGATGCACTTTATGGTTCTATACATCTATAGAATATCATCCTGCTTACCTCTGGCTGGAGGAAGGAGAGTGGGTGGAGAGGAGGGGAAAGGAGACTGTTGGGAGAATGAGACATGTATGGAGCAGAGAGGAATAGTGTGCTGCCACTGGACAGGGAGAGCAGTGGAAGCTGCATATAGGTGGGCATGTAAATTTATACGGGAATGTACATTTTCACTCAGTCATGTAAATAAAAAATTAAAAAAAAAATCAACCCTTGAAAACCTTGTGGAACACAGCTCTATTCTGACATAAGGGGTCAATAGGAGTTGGAGGTGACTTGATGGCAACTGGTTTCTAACTCTGAGGATCCTTGACTCATTAAACCAAAACCAAACTGAGCCCAGTGTTGTTAGGTTGATTCTGACTCATAGTGATGCTATGGGACAGAGTAGCACTGCTCCATAGAGTTTTCAGGGAGCTCCTGGCTTGTGAACTTAGGGATGCTGTGTCACATCATTCCTTCTTCTGTGTCCTCTACTGGGAATGGAAGGGAATAGTCAGGGTAGGCAATGGGGTGGCAGGATAGCAGAGAACTCCATGGAGTCATGGGAGCATCTGATTGTGGAGGCCTGAAATGCTGATGGCATTTTAAGATATAAATTAAGAGGCTCTCTGAGATCAGTTATAGCTGCTTTGCTTGATCTTGGTGTAATACGAGCTCACACATACTCCCTTTTTGACTTCATTACCAAATCACATTATCTCCCTTGGACCTCAATTTCTCCATCTCTAAAGGGGGCTAAAATGAGTGTCTCTCTAATGGATAATGCATTTAAGGTACTTAAAAGCACACAGGTAGTGTTAAATAAGTGAAAGCAATTATTAAACAAAATAAAAACCCAGACAGCATGCAAGTCATAAGTAATTGGACAAATTAAACTAGTAATTAATGGCACATTTGGGATTCAAATGCCGGACAGTCTTCATGGGAAGCTCGTGTTTCTTCCATGGATCACAATGCTTTTGGATGAGGGCAAAGGCTGCACAGAGTCCAAGGCAGAGTTTGATTAAGGCCACATGTTTGAGGCAAATAAGAAACACCGTAAGAGGCCAGAGCAGGGGAAAGCTGACTGGAATGGGCTGGATGATTCTGGAGAGCTTCCTGGAAGAGGAGTCATTTGAATTAGTCTCAGTGGAGGCCAGAGGCAGTCTGAGAGGGAGAAAGTATAGAAGCAGCTCAGAGGGGCCAACTCAGCCTGGGAAACAGATCTGTCTTTCTTAGGGGCAAGAGTTTCAGTAGAGTGATAAGAGACTATGTGCAAGATGGCAGATTTCAAAGAGCTTTGGATGGCCAACTCAGCTGGAACTTTCTCCTAAGGGAAGCAGGGAAGCCCTCGAAGATGTGTGAATTAGTGTGCAGCATAATCCTCTCAGAAACATGTCTAAGGAGATGAATCCATCAGCTTCATCCAGGGGGAGAAGAAGGAGACGGAACCCAGGGATATACAAGAGCCAAGGATGGCTACTGTCCAGAGAGGAAATATTGTTCAGGCAGGAGAAGGCTGGTGACAGTGGGGATCAAGGGACATAGGGAATGTGGCATAGAAGCAAGGCAAACTCACAGCAGCACTAGCAAACACCTCCTGAGGACATGTTCTGTGCTGGCTGCTCTTCTAGACACCTCACATGAATTAACTCATTAGACCTTGACTACAGACCTACAAGGTGAACTCTGATTCTCTGCCTGACTTTGAAGCAGGCGTATCTGAAACTGAATCTCTGTTCCATTATTTATTGCATGAGCAGCTTGAGTAGTTAGGTCTTTGAATTCAGTTTTCCTATCTTTGAATGGGATAATACTGTGTATGGGGGTAGTGGTAGAAATCTTGTCTTTCATGTAAGGGTCCTGGCTTTGATTTCCAGCCAGTGCAGGCACCATCGATCGGCCACTGGAGGCCTGCATGTAGTTATGATGCTGAATAGGCTTCAGTGGAACTTACAGACTAAGATAGATTAGGAGGAAAGGAATGGCGATCTGCTTCTGAAAATTGGCTAACGAAAAGTCTGTGGATCACAGTAGATAGATTTGCAGCTGATCACAGGGATGGTGCAGGACCAGGCAGTAAGGGTTTCATTCTGTTGTGTATGGAGTTGCAGTGAATTGAGGACTGATTTAACTGCAGCAAAGAAGCATAATCCTATCTATACTGCAAAGTTATTTCAAGAATTAAAGATCATGTATGACAAGCACTTAGTAGTGGGAGGCTACCTGGTGGAATGTGGGACAATATAGATGCCTTTGTTGTTGTGATCTTTATTTGTAAAGGGCTGCTTGAAAGCACTGTAGGTCTGCATGGGAGACGGTAGCATGAAGCTTAAAGGTCAAAGAGAACTCCAGCCTTGTGAGTGTCAGAGCCTGAGAAGTGCTGCTACTGGCAAGAGAAGCAGGGAAAAATTGGTTTTCAGGAAAATGTGATAGGCTTGGTTGGATTTTGAGGTGATAGCCCAGCATTCAGGCAGAAAAGTTTGACAGACGGTTGGAAGCATAAAGCCAGATCTCAAGCAAGGTGCCAAAACTCAAGAAGAAAACTGAGCAATTGATCAACTCATGCACATAATGTCATCCACATAAGGATGAATATCCAGTTTGTTGGCCCTGACCCGGTGGTACAGTGGTTCAGCATTAGGCTGCTAATCAAATGTTGGCAGTATGAATCCACCAACCCCTTCTTGGATGCCTTATGGGGCAGTTCTACTCTGTCCTATAGGGTTGCTATGAGTCAGAATTGACTGCATGACAGACTTGACTGCATGTGTTTTTTTGTTTGTTTGTTTGTTTGTTTTTACACAACTTAAATTTCTACTTCCTTTTTCAATATTGGGTTGCATATTTTCATAGACAAAAATCTCTTTCTCTGCATTATGAATCTCGCTTTTGTTTGTCAAGATCCATATGGCCAAAAAAAAAAAATTTATTTATTTGCCCTTTGGCAGAACACTATGGTGAAATTAAACTAGAATTTACTTCTTTTTAAGTTCCAGGTTCTCAGTTCTTGCATTATTCACACCTCAACAAATCTTGCTTTATTACATTTTTGGAATTGCAATGCAATTGTAGTGATTAACGTTAAATTGGGGATAATACACTGACAGGCATTAACATCATGTCAAAACATTTTCTTATAATTCTTTCTTAACCTTCGTCAAAGCACTCTCCCCTTTCAGAGTTCTATTAATATAATATGGCCCTTATGCCAGGACTCAGAGCTGTGGAAAGGAAACTGATTAGCAAGAAGGCTTATCATGAATGATCAAGGCTAGTAAAAGACAGTGAAGCTGAGCTCGGTGTTCTCACGTTTCCCCAGCCAGGCGCAGATGGGGCGGGCGGGGGATGGAAGCTGGAAGCAGTTCTCGGGATGTTTGGGTTAGAGCAGGGCTGGTAGGAGTTTTGTTCCCATTGTCACATCTGTTGCCATTACCCAAATGGAGCATGCATGCTGGTGAAAATGAAAACAGCTTGATAGACCAAAAATAGTAGCTCAGTCCCACATGGAGAGTCGTAGGAAGCAGACAGAGCCTGCTAGAAGCAGAAGTGGAAATAATACCGTATAGAGTGAGTCTTCGCATTTTCAAAACATTTTCACTTACGTTACCTACTTTGAGAATCCCAACCAATTTGCAGCAGGAGGTAAAGTCAATGTGGATCATCCTCTTTTTATGGAAACTCATATATTTTAAGTGACTGGCACCTCAAAGAATATGATGAATGAGAAGGTAGAGTGGGATGGTTTGGCTTTGGACTCAGACCGTAATGAGTTTAGACGTAACTGGCTTCCACAATTTGTTAGCTCTGCACACTGTCATTCTTTCTCCTCTGTTTTCCTCTTGGCCTCTGGTGGCATTTCTGGCAGTGGCTCTAATTCTCACTGAACTAGCCTGCTGTGGTTCTGCCTCCTTCCTGGTGGCCCCAGTCCCTGGGCTCCTCAACACCCCCTTAATCCTCTTAGCCTTAGATGGCAAGGGTTTCCTGCTCTTGCTGATCTCTGGGATACCTCTCAACCTCTGATGACTTCTCAGATCTTCTATCACCTGTGTGTGAAATCAGTTTCCACCTTTCAGATGCTCAAAGTAGTTTAATTTTTCCTGGTCAGACCTAGACTGATGAATGAGACTTAATGCTCTAACTAGAACAAAATAGACACTTATTTAGGTCTTCATATACAACAGTAGAAGAGCCTACAGAATTTCAGGAAGATAATTACAGAGTGGTTAGAAAAATCCAAAAGCCCTGGTGGCACGGTGGTTGAGCGCTCTGCTGCCATTTGAGTCCACCAGCCACTCTGCCAGAGGCAGATGCGGCAGTCTGCTGCTGTAAAGATTACAGTCTTGAAGCCTCTTTGGGACAATTCTACTCTGTCCTATGGGGTGCCTGTGAGTTGGAATCCATGTGACAGTAACAGATTTGGTTTTGGTTAAGAGAAATCAGGAATGTAGGTTTTGTGTGGGGGCTCTAGAAAGGTGAAAGAAGAATAGAGAAAGAGAACAGGACCTGGAAATGATGTCCCTTGTAACACTCTCAATGCATTGATGACAGAGCTTAGCAATTATACTTCATGAAGCTATAATCATCAATACCCTTGCCTCACAGTTTGCCCACACATTCAGCACAGGACTCAAAACCAAAAAAAAAAAAAAAAAAAAAACCAAACTCACTGCCTTTGAGTTGATTCCAACTCATAGTGACCCTGTTAGACAGAGTAGAACCGCCCCAGAGTTTCCAAGGAGCACCTGGGAGATTTGAACTGCTGCTTTTTGGTCAGCAGCTGTAGCATTTAATCACTATGCCATCAGGGTTTAAAGAGTACTTGAAAATGATTCCCTTATGTCTAAAACATGGGAATCTGCTGGTAGAAAAATATTCCTTCTGGGGATAGTATAACATTTACGGGAGCCATCAAGAACAAAGCACTGATGAGTGCCAGTTACATTAACTTTTGGGGGAATTTGATAGCACTTTTTTCAGACCTTTGGTGGTTCTTTGGCTGTCACTGTCTTCCGTTTACAGATTCCAGAGCCATCCTTAAATATGCAAGTTACTGTTTGAATACACCGTATCTTCACAAAACTCAGTTTTATCCATTCAGACAAATGACCAGAGTCAAGAAATTCCCAGCGGGAAGGCAGTAGAATACTGTGGGCAGATAGGCTTAAGGTATGCAAGAAATGGGTTAATCGTTGGGCCCTACCACTTCTTAGCTCTGTGACATCCATCAAGTTATTAAATACTTCGAGTCCTTACTTACAAACTGCAAGTAATAATGTTTAAGTTGGAATAATTCTGAGAATTAAGTAAATCACTACTTATAAAACACTATCAGTACAAATTAGAAACCCTGATGGCATAGTGGGTTAAGTGCTACCTCTGCTAAGCTAAAGGTTGGCAGTTCAAATCTGCCAGATGCTCCTTGGAAACTCTATGGGGCAGTTCCACTCTGACCTATAAGGTCACTATGAGTTGGACCTGACTCAATGGCAGTGTTTTTTTTTTATCAGTACAAATTAGGGGTCCAATACACAGCAGTTAGTCTCATCACTGCTGTATTCATCAGCCCACTGAATATTCAGAGTAAACACAGACTCTGTCTTTTCCACACCTTGTAGCCTAGATTTTGAAGGTCAAAGGTTTCCAAAATATGTTCTGTGAACCAGTAGCCTCCTTGATATTCTAACTGGTCTTCTTCAAACATTGTCATTATTGTTAGCTGCCACTGAGTGGGCTCCTGACTCCTGGCAGCTGCACGTACAACATGGTGCCTGGTCCTGTGCCATTCTCATCATCGGTTATAGATTGGACCATTGTGATCCACAAGGTTTTCACTGGCTGATTTTCAGAAGTAGGTCTCCAGGTCTATCTTCCTTGTCCATCTTAGTTCAAAAGCTCTGCTGAAACTTGTTTAGCACCATAGCAACCTGCAAGTCTTCACTGACAGGTGGGTGGTAGCTGGGCATGAGGTACTTTGGCTGGGACTGAAACTCCAGTGTCCCAGAGGGAAGTTAAGAATTCTACCATGGAAACACCACTGCCTGCTCTACAAATACAAACCCCAAAACCAAACCCAACCCATAGCCACTGAGTCCATTCTGACTTGTAGTGAACTTATAGGGTAAAGTAGAACTGCCCCATAGAGTTTCCAAGGAGCACCTCGTAGGTTCGAGCTGTTGACCTTTTGGTTATCAGCTGAGCTCTTAACCATTACACCACCAGGGCTTCTCATTCAGTAGTAGTGTTAAAATAATTAAAACTCACTGTTGTCAAGTTGGATCTGACTCATAGTGACCCTAGAGGTCAGAGTAGAACCACCTCGCAGTTCTCAAGGAGTGC
Organism: Heterohyrax brucei; assembly: GCA_028571685.1. Lineage (NCBI taxonomy): Eukaryota > Metazoa > Chordata > Mammalia > Hyracoidea > Procaviidae > Heterohyrax > Heterohyrax brucei. Next base: position 41,256,657 of record CM053148.1, on the reverse strand, counting down.
CTGGTGGATTTGAACTGCCGAACTTTTGGTTAACAGAACATAGCACTTAACCCACTACACCACCAGTGTTTGCTTAAAACAATTACCACTATTTACATGAAGAACTGAAGTTTGACAGTTCTTCAGGACCTTGAGAAATTAAGTAGAAATAAGGGTCATGAGCACTGAATTTAGAAGAAGGAGTGTCTGAGTCAACTCTAACAAATACCATACAGTGGCTGTTGCAAATAAAACTTGATTGTCACACAGTCCAGTAGGCTAGAAGTCTGAATTCAGGGAGTCCACTCCTGAGGAAGGCTTTCCCTCTTTGTCAGCTCTGGAGGAAAGTCATTGTGTTGTGTCAGTCTTTGGTAGGGGAACATCTTGACACAGCAAGCTCAGGTCTGAAAGATGTGCTCTACTCCTGGTGCTGCTTTCTTGATGGTATGAGGTTCTCAGTCGTCTACTTTCTTCCCTTTCCTTCTGTCTCTTCTAGGATAAAAGGTGGTGCAAGACACACTGAAGGGAAACTCGCTTTACACAGAAGCAGGGAGGTGATCTTAGGATCACCCTAATACTCTTTAATGTAAATCCAGTCTATTAACCACAGACAGAGATTAGGATTTACAGCATCAGAAAATCACCAAATGGAGGGCAGTCACACAATCCTGGGAATCACTAGCTCAGTCAAATTACTGCAGAGAATTTTGGGGGGACACTGTTCAATTCATTAACAAGTGTTAAGTCCTGGAGGTGGTAGGCTTGGAAAAGGTAGGTGTGGCTTCTCCAGTGATGAGGCCTGGGATTGGTCCTGGCAGCCAGGGCCCCTGACTCGTTCCCTCCTTGCCTGCAGAGCCAGCTCCTGTTTTCTACCCACTCTCCCGTGGGCTTAGCTAACGCAGACTGACGTGCAGACCCGAAGGCCCTCTCTCTGAAGTGCCTTTCTTTCCTTTCTCATTCATGCTCCGTGGCACGGAGCAGACTGAGAACTCTGAGTTCCCCACTGGATCACACCCTCAGAGCTGCCTCTGCAGAGCAGGGTTTTCCCCAGATGGGCCTACAGGTCACACTGGGCCAGGGAAGGAGCCAGAAAGAGTTGTTTTAGATCTTCTAAGCCAAAGCAGCTTGAGACATAAAATAAAGTTCTTTATTTTATGATAATAAAGCTGCAACTACTCTTTGATCCTCCTCTGCATCCTTGCGTCCATTAGTCCATTAATTTCAGATCTAGAAGGGAGATAGGTTAAATATACTGGCATCAACAGACATCCAGAAGAAAAAGAGACATTTGATCTGCAAACTGCAGTTTCATCTGTGGTGCTAAGTGACTATTCACTGATGACCCCTGCAATTTCTGAAGCTGAATTCTCAGTCAGACGTCTGGAAAGTAGCTGCTAGACTTGCCATAATCCTGGGCCTCCCCGTATGAAAGGCCTGGTCGTCAGTTGCACCTGTGGACAGCACCTGTTTTCTAATCTGAGTTCCTTGCCTGAGGCTCCATGGCACCAGGAACACCCTAAGTTCTGCTGGCCTCCAGTGTTACCTTGTTCAGCACCCCAGCTCTGGACAGTGTCTATATGTCTTAGGCTTGTCTCCAGGCCCTTGTCATTGATTTTTTGCATGAATCACACACACACACACACACACACACACACACACACACACGTAATCAGAAAGGAATTGTTGTTACAAAACCAAAAAAGTGTTGAGTTTTTGGACCATCAGTGGATTTGGGAAGTTTTAGTTTACAAAATACAATTTTAGCCTTTTGTCAAAATTGCATTGGCTGTTCTGCATGACTGATAGTTTTGTTCCATCCTGAGAAAAATGAATTTTGTTTACTTTTCATTGAGGAAGTTTGATCCTAAACTTACCGCCTCCTCCTTATTTGTTCTATGAGAAAAGGCCAGTGAGAGACCATAAATCCAAGGAGAAGAGACAAGACAAAGGCCCTAAAAAGTACACTTGGGCTTGTGGGGTGTGGGGCGGACAGGTGGGTGGGGCTGTCAGGAGGCTCCGTGGTTTGGATGCATCCTTAGGATGTTGTTGCTTCTTAGAGGGTCTCATATTTTGGCTCTTGATGATCAGAAAGGGTGTTTGGTTAGAAGCTCATATGAAAGCCTGGAAGCAGAGGTCAACAAAGGAGATTGAGTTGGTAGAGAACCGAGTGACTGGATGGGTGGAGCCAGGACAAGGTGAAGGTCATGGTGTCCTAGTCGGATTGCAGGAATACATGTTTGTACTCACTGGTAGACCGTGAGATGGATTATCTAGGCTGGAGGGTGATTTCCCAGCTGTGTGAATGTCTTTTGTTTTACTCATCAAAGGAGCCATGGGAGGGGTGAGGGCACATCAGCAGAAGTGAACTCTAAAAGTAAAAAGCACTCAAAGACCTGAAGAGGTCAATGAAATTGACTAATAAATCACTTTAGCACCATATAGGGACCAATGAGAGTGGATGCTATTGTTTCCTAGAAATACTGATGATTTATAAGATGGCAGTGTCCACAAAGAGGCTGTTTCTCAGTTGATAGGTAAAAAGAAAACAGCTCAGTACAAGTAGGACTTAGTACAGGTCACAGAATCTAGGCTTGTTCCAAGCCAGGCTTCCAGTGTAAGTATTTTCTTCTTCTCCTTGAGATTGACAAGGGATAAGACACAAAGCCTGGAAGAGGAAAACCTACTTACCTAGCCGTATTTTTGAAGAAAAGTTGGCATGTGCTGTTACAGATCAAGTTGTGTCTCCCAATAGCATGTATTGAAATCCTGGCTTTTACGTCTGGAAATACGACCCTGTTTGAAATAGAGTTTTATGTTACGTTAGTGAGTTCACATCTAAGTCTACCCAGAACCACCCAACCCTTTGTTGTCCGTTGGTTCTGACTCGTGGGACCCTAAATACTACAGATCAAACTGGTCTGTGGGGCTTTCTTGGCTGTAATTTTTAGAGAAGTAGATTACCAGGTCTTCCTTCCATGGTGCTTGGTGCTGAGTGTATTCATACTATCAAACTTTAGATTAGTAAATAAGCACAAGCCATTGGTGCTTCTCAAGGATCTTTACCTAAGTAGAGGGGGTCCTAAATCTACTAACTTGTGAGTTACAGAAAGGGCAGGATGAACACAGAGACACGCACTAGGAGAAAAAGAAGACAGAAGAGGGAGACAGACACAGCTACAAGGAAAGCTGGTAGCTACTAGAAGCTGAGATACATAAGGAAGTATCTTATCTAAAGCTACACTCTGAAATGAAACTTCTAGCCTCCCCAACCTTGAGAGAATCAATTTCCTTTTTTTAACTCTTCAATGAGCAATAATAATAATCAATTTTAAAATTATACTTTAGATCAAGGTTTACAAAGCAAATTTGCTCTCGTTAAATAATCAATGCACATTTTGTAGCTTTGCTTGCCAACTTCATGTCATATCAACAGTCTCTCCTTCTTGACCTTGAGTTCTCTGTTACCAGCTTTCCTGTCCTTGTCCTTGCCCCAAGGCTGGTGTGCCCATTTAGTCTTGTTTTGTTTTATGAGCCTGTCTAGTCTTTGGCTGAAGGGTCTGTCTCAGGAGTGACTTTAGTACTGAATTAAAAGGGTACCTAGGGACCATATTCTTGGGGTTTCTCCAGTCTCTGTCAGATGTGTAAGTCTGGTCTTGTTTTGTGAGTGAGAATATTGTTCTATATTTTTCCACAGCTCTGTCCAGGACCCCCTCTTGTGATCCATGTCATAGAACCTGGTGAGTAGTTGGGCGCCATTTGGTTGTGCCCGACTTAGTCTTGTGGAGGCTGTGGTAACTGTGGTTCATTAGTCCTTTAGACTGACCCTTCCCTTCTGTCTCTGGTTTTCTTCATTCTCCCTTGCTCCAGATGGCATGGGACCAATGAAGTATCTTAGATGGCTGCTCACAAGCTTTTAAGACCCCAGACACTACTCACCGAAGCAGGATGTAGAACATTTCTTTCTAAACTATGTTATGCCAATGAGAAAATAAATTTCTTTAAAGCCACCCACTTTGTCATTTGTACTATGTCAGCTAGGTAATGAAGCCATAGGGCAAGGTCATCACATGGTGACTTTCGTGTCCTCTACTGGAATTCATGTGCCTGTAGTTTCTGCAATGAAGGATGGTGAGGTTTGGGGCATGCTCTTATGGCTTAGAGGGTATAGATCAAGATGGAGTGACATTAGCAGAATTGTAGTTGAGAGGAAAGCGTGAAAAATAATAACCATAATAACAATAATACCACCAATATAATAAAATGGAGGCAGCAGTACCACTCAACGGGCTGGAAACTCAGGAAATTTAAGGGGTATCTAGGTCCAATGAGCGGTAACTGCTCAGAGTGTTTAAGTTGATGGAATCAGGAAAAGAAGGCCCAGAATAGCACATAAAACGGAGGGTGGAAATGGGTAAGAGCAGGAAGCGTAGTTATTTCAGAAACACAAAATTAAAAGCTAAAACAACAGTTCCTTGAGTAGCAATGTATCTGTATTTTATAGAGTCTAATACCGTGAATTGACAGCCAGGCTCATGGGGAAGCGTGTTTGAGGCCAGAAGCAGACTGCTGTAGAGTCGCTTCCCTGGTGACTGTGTCTGAAACAAACAGTGTGAGGCATGAAATTTCAAGACAATTAGAAACCACACCAGAATGACAATACAAATAATAAGAGGCCATCTTTAGTTAGCACTTATACTGACCAAACATCAGCTACTTTATTTTATTCTCGTTCTAATCTCACAGCAACTGTGTTACTGTTGTTCTCCGTCACTGAGTTGCTTCTGGCTTATGCCAACCCCACATACACAATGAAGGCCGCCCAGTCCAATTCACCCTTTTTTCCATACACACTGCGTGCGTGTGTGTGTGTGTGCATGCAGGGGTCAGACCATGAGGCTCTTGTGTTCCAGGATGAGGAAATTAGAGGTTAGCCAGTAGACAGAGACAATCGTGAGTCATACTGTGAAGGATAGTGGATCATTTATGAGGTGTACCAGGGGAGGGTTAGCTAGTAAACCTGGTACACACAGGCTGACAGTGAGCAAGGCATGTGCAGATCTATAATGAGCAATTTATGTACAGGCTTGCTGACTAATTATAGTGCGCAATGTCACATGGGTTTCACCACATCAGAATAGGTGAAACTGGGCACTATAGATGAATAGTAAGCACAGGTAAGCCCATCTGTCCCTTGCTTGTTGGGTAATCTGTCTCCGGGAGTAACTCACATGGTAGGATGCAAGCCTGCTGGGAGGTACACTTGTATTGAACAGAGCTGCTTCCTCGTGGGGCCTAGATTAGAGCAAAGCTCTAATGACAGCTCTCGTGCTCCCAGCGAGTCCCCAAGTGTGAGCCAATAAATGAATTTACATAGAACTGTAAGTATGAATCAAAATGTGCTCACAAGCAGCTGCTTTTCTTTGTGTCAGGGCAGATTTTGTAATTCTCTGCTGCTGACAAGCCATTCTAGTACTTGATGAACTTAATGAAACAGTGGAGTCTATTGATACTGCTGTATCACTAGGCACAAGAGTCCCCACAAAAGATGCAGTGAATAAAAATATGTGTTCATGCCTGAGATCAAAAGAAAACAGCCAGGGGTCATTCACTGGTGTGGTGGACACATTCCACTTCAGTACATTGACGTAAACCTACGTGGATGGCATCTTTCCAGGGGTTGAAGGGTCTCCTATATGTTATTCAAGCCATGGCTAGAGAGGACTGCATTTTTTTTTTTTTTTTTGAAACCATACTCTTTCAGGGAAAGTTCTGGAAATGGTTATTATCCTTTCTTTATCAAAGGGCAAATAGAACTGTGGAATGGTAAAGTGACTGTCCAAATTAGTGTCTTAGGAAAAAGTAAAAACCAATTCCCTCTGGTAAACACATATCATTTTTCCTTTCAATTCTTTGGAATGATTCTTCTGGATAAGATGATAGACTCTTGGCAAAGATGTGGGTCCCGCCACGCCAGCTGTTGACCCATCATGGTCTTGGCTACAGCAGTATTATGCATAATCCTTTGGGAAAAGAGGACAGTGGGGTCAGCTGAATCCTGTGACAGTACTGCCATTCAGGGACCAATCCTGAGTGGGTCCCACAGAGGGAGGGAGCTCTCCAGAAGATCTCCCACGGCATAGACACTGAGAGTTTGAGCCTGTGAGGGAGGATGTTGAAAGAATGAATGAGAAATTCCGGCAAAATAAAGATCTCAGACTGGGATTTCCCCAGAGGCAGACCCTGCTACGTGAGTGTGAGCAGTTTACTTAGCACAGGATCCCAGAAGACACTGGTAGGAACAGCAAGACAGGGAGAGGAAGGAAGGCAGTACAGTTAATGGGTGGGACACCGCACTAAGCAGCTGGAGCTCAATCCCAGCGGGGAGAGTGCAGAGGGAGTGTGCTAGACCTCTTCTGGACTCAAACAATAACAGGCTGAGGGCTGTTCCCAGAGCTGTTAGCGTCCTGACACCCCCATCCTGCACCTCAACTAGTCTAACTGTGCCCCAGTAGCCAGTGAAAACCCTCAAGGAAATAGGTGTGTACAGCTTGAGGTGTTAAACAAGCTTGTGAACAGTGGGTGTGAAGGGGATGCGAACAGGACACCAACAGCAAGTCGTTGACTAACGACAGATGGCTGTAAGCCAGTCCCCTTCTTTGGCTGGTCTGATCCTTCTGCACCATTTCCCGTAAGTTATATTCTGTATTTCATGTTCAAGAGGTATAAAATACGGTGCGGAGGAAGCACGTTGATTTCCCTTCTCCTTGTGCTTTTGAAAGTGGATGCTAAAACATTTGCCATCATCTGGTGCAACAAATGAAGGTGGGGGACAAGCGCAGAGACCGGGGGAGGTGTGTAGACGACCGTCAACTCTGAGGGCTTATTTTCTTTCCCTCCATGCTGAAGCTTTTGATTAGGACTGAAAAGCAGAAGCGAGTGTAAAGAGTAAGTGGAAACTGTTAAGAAATAATCAGTTCTCTTTAAATGGACTTGAGTTCTTGCGATCTCCATTTTTATTGGTTTTAGATTTACTCCACCACATAAATCATTAGAACTGTATCAGGTGGATCAATACATTTATTTACAAAATATTTGGAGGCGGCAGCAGCATGTGTGTGTGTATGTGTGTGTGTGTGTATGTGAGCGTGCACACGCCTGCGTGGTTATGTGATGAGGCGCCGGGAAGCACGCTAGCTTTCTCCAGTGAGCCTCTCTGGGCTTTAATCAAATCTATCCACTTGGAAAAACAAGCAAAACACAAATCCTACAGAGATCAACATCTATTAAAACAAGGGAATTGTGTGCAGGGGCAGAGCAGAGCTAAAGCGTCAGTCATCGTGAGATAACGGGAGATGTTAATAAGGACAGGCTGAAAATAGTTCCTCTGTCATCTATTTTCTGCTGTGTTTTCCTCCCAGGCTAGGTATTCTTCCCACAAAGAAGGGAGAGTGTCATCAGCGTGGACACAAGCTGGGAGGAAATGGGGCAGCTAAGAGACCAAGAATTGTAGCTTTATTGTCACCCTGTGACTCTTCGCAGTGTGCATTATTAACTTTTTTTATTGTTGTAAAAATATAAATAAGGCTATATTTGCCAATTCAACATTTTTTCACATAAAATAGTGGCCCCAGTTCTATCAGTCATGTTGTAACTGTCATGGAATTATCACCATTTCAACAGATGCTAATTTGCTGGGTCTTCAGCCCAGGCTTTAAGCCACACGGCAGGGCAGCTAGTGAGACCCCTATTTTAGGCTTGTGGTCACTGCAAGTCCCCTAGGTTATGTGACCAGCTCAGTCAAGGAGGAACCAAGGGTGCAGTTGGGAACCACGGAACTGTCAGGAGGATGGAAGTCTTTGATGGGGCTCAGGCTGTATTCACTGTACCAAGTCTACCAAGTCTAAATTATGGCCATGGATGTATATCTACTCCTTCTCCTGGAGGATTTGCAACATGATGTCTTAGAGTGACCATTCACTTATTAATTCTGTTCTCATACAATGGGGAAACAACTGCAAACAAGGCATCTTTTTTTTTTCTCAAGGGATTTCAGATGACTATCATGAGATAGGTGTGCAGTAACTTACAAGAGATACAACTTTTCAAATGGACAGCCAGGCAATCCATTTGAAATGCTAGTCTGCAGGGGGCAAGGGTTAACTGTGAGCACTCCAATTTTCTCACTCTGTTCTGTAATGCGATCCATGGCACACACATCCTGGTGTCTCAGAGTACAGCCAGCAGGGTGGTTCAGATAAACTGATTGGCTCTTGTGTAGATGGAATATGGTAACAGGGAATCACAGTGGGAAAGTCTTGGAGGACAGGCAACATGATCAATCAATCTGTCCACAGATAGCAGTAATTTAAATATAAAACTGGGATTTTTAGGGGTGGTTTCTGGAGCCTAAGGGAAGAGAGACATGTATAAGAGGACTCTGTCTTCAAAAAGGAGTTACTAGTTGACCAGGCTACTGAACCAGTGACTTTAAACTGGGTCACACTGGGGACAGGTCTTGGGTTCTAGACTTCGAAGAGGTAACAGGATAGTGGTGAGGAGGCCAATAAATGGGACATAATTTAAATTTTCAGCATTTGAGGAGAGTTAAGTGGTTTCAACTTCATTCCTATAACTCAGGGTATCATCAATTAAAGTGCTGTTTACCAAGACCAACCATTTTTAACACTGCAAGTAACTATGCATGCTATAATAATTGATGAAAACTGTTATTCTCCAAAGGCTATAGAAGACATGTAGCTGACTCAGCTTATCCCACATAGGAAATATAGCAGCTGTTTTCAACAAATATTTTATCAGTCCTCACAATAACACTATTTTAGATATTATCCTCAGAATCATTCAGATGAGGAAACAGAGGCTTGTTTTTTTAAGTGTCCTTCCCAGGCTCCCACTATGAGTGACTGAGCTTGTAATGATTCCAGACCTTGTCTCCTGGCCAGAGTCTTCCCAAACAGACTGCTTTTGTGTGAGAAGAGGCAGCAGGATTCTTGAGTCTGGCCTATTAAGTGGCATGCAGAAAGAACCCCAGTCCCAAAGAATTGTCAACAGAATGGCGTGTTCCATGTTTTACTCTTGATTTTCGTATATATTCTGATAAGATCTTGACTTTTCTTCTTTCATGAAGTCTAGCCTTTGCAAACGATGCCCCTCTTAATTCTTGGTTGATCACTAACTTGAACCCAGTTCTTGCCTTCTCTTCAGTCCCCAGCCACCAATTGTCTCTGGCCTGAATTTGATCAAGGAACTGTCTTTGTTTCTGAGTTCCACTGTAACTAAGGGAACACAGTAGTTCAGTGGGTAGAATTCTCACCTTCCACATGGGAGACCTGGCTTTGGCCTATCAGTGGAGGCTTGCATGTTGCTGTGATCCTGAAGGTTTCAGAAGAACTTCAGACTAAGATGGACTAGGAAGAAAGGCCTGGCCATCTACTTCTGAAAATCAGGCAAGTGATTCAAGGGATAGTGTGGGCCTGGGCAGTATTTCCTTCCGTTGTGTGTGGAGTTGTCATGTGTATGAGCTGAGAGCTGACTGGATGGCAGTAATGACCACAACCATAGCAATACAACACTGCAAATTGGTGACTACAAAGAACAGAACTTCTTTGACTCGCAGTTTTGGAGGCTAGAAATCCAAATCTGTACATCAGCTGTGGGAGAAGGTCCCTCCTTGTTGGTAGCCTGAGGTGTTGTTTGGTACTTCTTGCCTTGTGGAGGGTTCCCCACATGTGTATGTTATGAACCCCCTGAGAAAGGGGTTAGGTTTGGGACCCACCCTACTCTAGTGTGACCTCGTTAGCAAAACAGAAGAAAAACTATTCATGGTCACATTTACAGTTTTGTATCTTTTTATGAGATAGAATCCGTAACAAACTTCAAAACACATTATCTCACTTTTCTGCTGTTTGCAAAACCTTCTTGGCACTCATTACTACCATCTAAAAGAGAGAAAAGCTGCTTATTCAAATCTAACTGTTATTTGTTATAATAACGGTGTAAATGAACTAGTAACACTAATGTTAATTTGAATAATGTTAATGTTAATTTGAATAATACTATGTAATTTATGAGTAATTTCATCTATAATACATCATTTTAATGTGCTCTCTTGTATACAGGCAGAGCTGTTTTTCATCCTCATCAAAGATAACTTAGTAAGAAATTTCCAAAGTATGTTCTTATACACTAATTTTATAGTAAGATAAATATACTGCATAATAGAAGAAAACAGGGACCTTTAACAATTAATCCATTCTGGGTATTGTTCAGTTTATGTCCAGAAAATTAAATTGAACTGACAACCATGCCCATCAACAATGTTAGGTGTTGATGGGCCATATGAAGATGAACAAGCTATACTAGCACTGCCTGGGAGGAGGCTGTCTTTGGGGAAAGATGATACTTGAGTTCCTGGAAAGAAAAATAATTGTAAATGATTTGAGTGATGATTCAAGGCTGGTCTAGATGAGATGCCTCAGGGACTCACCAAATTGATTGATAACCAGAAATGCTCAGGCGAAGGAGAGATGATTGAATACTGTTGCACTAGTCAGGTAAGGCTTTTACTTAGGAGTTAGGCCACCACATGTGTATTCAAATCTCATACCCACTTGGCAGACATAGGGGAATATTTTCCTTCTGTTGAAGCCCAACAGGTCAAAGTTCAATTCCATTTAATCACTTCCTAATGGGATGCTTTGGGATCATTTATTTAACCTCTCCAAACCCCACTTGCTCATCTCCAAATCCCACTTGCTCATCTGTTAAATGGCAATAATGGTACCCAGGACACAAAACTGGGAAAGTGAAAACTACATAACCCCCACTGGCACACTGCTGCACCCATAGCTGTTATTAGTTGCCATGGAGTTGGCTGACTCGAACTGACATTACATATAACAGATCAAATAATGCCTGGTTCTGTACCACTGGCCGGATTTTTGATATGTTTGAGCCCTTTGTTGTAGTTACTGTGCCAATTCACCTCATTGAGATGATCCTTGTTTTCGCTCTTTGCCAAACATGATGTCCTTTTGTAGAGACTGGTCTTTCCTAATGACATGTCCCAAATAAGCAAGGCAAAGTCTTGCTAGTGCCACCCATGCTTTTAAGGAGCATTCTAGTTGTATTTCTTGAGATAAACTTGTTTGTTCTTCTGGAAGCCCCAAGTATATTCAAAAGCGTTTGTTAACATCACAGTTCAAATGCATCAGTTTTTCTCCTGCCTTATTTTTTCACTGGCCAGCTTGTGTTACATTTGAAGCAGCTGGAGGCCCTCAAGAAATTAATGTTCACCTCCTTTCCCTCACTTCTCCCTAGTCAGGGTAGGTCACAGGGAAGCAGGGCAATATAAATAAAATCTCCACAAATCACGTAAAGGCATCCTGTGACCAGTGATTCAGTGGTTAAAATTCTTTTTTTTTTTTTAGCCTCCTAACTATAAGGATATCAATTTCTGTTTGTTAAAGCCACCCACTTGTGGTATTGCTGTTACAGCAGCACAAGAGAACTAAGACAGTGGCTTTCTGTTCTTCTTAACATGAAAAGATCCAGAGGGAAACAGAGCAGTAAGAGATAGTAAGGTCAAGGTCTAGGCTAAGAAGGAAGAAGAGGGAGCAACATCTTTGCAGCCTACTGGTCTGTGGATGGAAGTCTTGGTGGCAAAGTGATTAAATGCTATGGCTACTAGCCAAAAGGTCGGCAGTTCGAATCTACCCAGTGCGTCTTGGAAACTCTGTGGGACAGTGCTACTCTGTCCTATAGTGTTGCTGTAAGTCAAAATTGACTTGACAGTAATGACTTGAGTTTTGATTTGGTCTGTGAGTGAGCACATGTGGGAGTTTGTTTGAGGGGAAGGAGCCATTGGGATTAAAGGAACAAGCAGGCACTTGAGGGGAGGCTTTCTGTAGATGCCTGGGGTCTGTCCTCCAGCCATGGACACTGGTGTCCTTATAGAAAGTGCTCTGGGCAAAAGCCGAAGGACCTGGTTTAATGAGTTGCTCTGAACTATAGGGATGTGGGGACTGGGGCTTCATTGCTTAGGGACTTCTTAAAACCTACATGAACAAGTAAATAGGAGCAGGACTTTTTACTTCCATTTACAGCAACTCCAGGGAGACATACCAGTTTTGTGGGGGCATGAAGTTGATGAGCCACAAGAACACCTGGGAAATCAGCAGCCCTATTTGTAGGACCCAGGAAGATACTGGCACCCTAAGAAAGCTCTTAGGAGTGATTTCAAAACAAGGTACTGAGGTGAGGTAATGGATTATGTTTTCTTTCTTTTTTTTAAATTTTTTTATTGTTTTTGTTATGGCTCCATGTGTAGAGAAAATCAGATTACCAGCTGACAGTGTAATAAATTACGGACCAGGCATACTCCAGCCCTTGTCTCTGTATTCCCAACCTGAGCACGTGCATAGAGGCACATGTATTTTGCCAGGGTTATATAGGCTGTAGTATGAGATTAAGCAGTCTTCAGATTCTGTTTTCTAGTGCTGGTGAAGGAAACAAGCCATGCTGTAAAAACCAACATTCTTGCTTCCAGGAAGAAAAAAAATTGGCACAGCTATGTTTGGTTAGCAGTTTAGTGCTAGAGTTCTTGTGTTCTATGTTACAGACCCAGGTTGAGGTCTGGCCAGGGCACCTCGTGGTGCAACTACCACTTGTCTATCCACGGAACTTTGTATATTGTTGTGATGCTGAATGGTGCTTTCTAGAAAGTTCTAGAAAGAAAGGTCTGGTGATCTGCTTACAAAAATCAGCCAGTGAAAGCACTTTGATCAGTGAAGGCAATTCCATTGAGGATGGGGTTGTATCAGTCCACACAGTAGCTAACAGCAGCAATATTTTTTGGTTTTGGGGGGAAAAAAAAAGCTTGAAACAGACCAGAGGAGGTAGACACTACTCCATGGTGATAAAAATAAGCAGTTGCTTTCACTTTACTTAAATTTTTGTAATTTTTGTAAAATAACACGTGCTTATTATAATTTTAAAATACAGAAATAACAGAAAAATGAATAGTGCATCATTCTAAATCACAGAAGGTAACATTTTGTTATACATCCTTCCCTGTAGCTATGGCTATGTGTAAACTTTTACTCAGATGAAGTCATGCTATTTTTTTGCTTTTTACTCACCAGCGCAGTATAGTAGGATATTTTTTCATGTTATTTTTTTTATTACGATTGAATGAAAATATACATTCCCATATAAATCACCATGCCTGCCTATATGCAGCTCCCACTGCTCTCCCTGCCTGGTGATAGCACACGCTTCCTCTCTGCTGCATACATTTCTTATCCTCCCAACATTCTCCTACCACCTCCTCTCCACCCACTCCCCTTCCTCTAGTAAGAGTTCAGCAGGATGACATCCTATAGATGCACAGAACTATAAAGTGCACACACAATATGATCACTCTGTGTTGCCAAGTCCAATCCATTCCTGTTTGAAGAGTTGACCTCCATTATGATTCATGGACAGGGGCAGGATCAGGGCCAGGGGCCATGATACCAAGGAACCCTGAGGCCCCTGGACCATCGATTGCAGTCTTTTAGTGGAGATCTCAGGATGCACCCCTTTTATTCTTGTGTTGCCAGTGAGAATCAACTTTGTTAGCTCCATCACGGCTATCTCTGATGGTGGCCAGGCATTATCCGGTTCTTCTGGTCACAAGTTGATGTAGTCACCCACTCACACGAGTCTCTCTGTCTTCTGGGTTCTCTTTCCCCCATGTTATTTTGGTCTTTGGTGATCATCCATTTCTGCTGAATTGGGACCATTTTCTGTACTCTGAGACGGCAGCTTGGCAGCTTTTAAGACCCTGGATGCCACTCACTAACGTGGGGTGCAGAGGGCTCTTTTACTAAAACCCTCGTTGTGCTAATTGGCCTTGATTTGCCCTGAGAGCATGGTCCCTCGCCCCCTGGCCCAGCTACTCTGTCCTTGCAATATTGGGTTAAGATGGGAAGAGTAATCATGTTACGTTGTAGTCCAGTTAATATTGATCTTCTTTCTAATGTGTGCTGTCATAGATTTCACCCATCAAAATTTCTATCAACCATCTAATCTAAACCCTCCTCGTTTTCACCCTCTCTACCTCCCAACCCTTGCAGCCATTAATGAGTCTTTTCTTCGATGCATGAGTCTGTTTTTAAGTTCTTATCACAGAGGTCTCATACAATATTTTCCCTTTCGTCACTGATTACTTTCACTTGACATAATGTCCTCCAGTTGAAACCAGGCTATGAGATGTTTCCTAAAATCATTGTTGTTCTTTATGATTGCATAGGATTCCATTCAATATATATACCATAGTTGACCTATCCATTCCTCTGTTATTGGGCATCTGGGTTGATTCCATCTTGTTGCTATTGTGGACTGTGTTGTGATAAACATTTGTGTGCATGTATCAGTTGGTGTGAATGGCCTTGATTCTTGAGAATATATTCCAAGCAGTGGAATAACTGGGTCAAATGGTATGTCTAGATCCAGTTTTTTAAGGAAGCACCAGATTGCTTTCCAAAGAGGTTGCACCATTTTGCAATCCGACCAACAGTGTAGGAGAGTTTCAATTTTTCCACAGCTTCTCCAGCATTTGTTGTTTTGCATTTTTTGGATCCTGGCCAACCTTGTGGGGGTGAGATGGCATCTCATTGTAGTTTTGATTTGAATTTCTTTATTAGCTGATGATCATGAGCATGTCCTCATGTATTTTTTGGCTGCCTGGATCTCCTCTGTAGAGAAGTGTCTGTCCATTTTCTTTGCCCATCACCTAACTGGATGATTTATCTTTTTCTCATTGAAATTTCTAATACCTTAGAGTTTATGGAAATCAGGTTTTGGTCTGACATGGTGTTGTGAAATATTTTTTCCCATTCTGTAGGTGACCTTTTAATTCTGTTAATAAAGTCTTTGAATGAGTAAAAGTGTTTGATTCTTAATAGTTCCCATTTATCTATTTTTGCTTTTGTTGTTTGTGGTTTGTTTGACAAATTTTGAAGTCTGTCTGCACTGTGTATGAAACCTTCCATTGTTCTTCCTACTTTTTCTTGGATGAGTTTTATCATTTTAGATTTGATATTTAGGTCTTTTATCCAGTTTGACTGCATTTGGCTTGGCTTGGTATCCAGTTTGAGTTGGTTTTTGTATAAGGTGCAAGATATGGATCTTGTTTCAATTTTTTTGCAGATGGATATCCATTTTGCCAGCACCATTTGTTGAAGAGATTGCTTTTTCCCCAATTTAATGTCTTAGGGCCTTTGTTGAATATCAACTGTTCGTAGGAAGATAGTGTCCTCTCTGTGGTTTCAATTCTGTTCCACTGATCTGTCTCTTTTTTGTACCAGTACGAGGCTGTTTTGACTACCGTGGCAGTATAATAGGCTCTAAAGTGAGGTAATAAGAGGTCTCCCAGTGTGTTCTTCTTAAGTAGTGCTTTACTTATCCAGGGCTTCTTCTCTTTCCAGACAAAGTTGGTGATTTGTTTCTCCATCTCATTAAAAAATGTTACTGGAATTTGTATTGGGATTACATTATATAAGTAGATTGCTTTGGGGAAAATAGACATTTTCACAATAAGCAGTGTAGGTTTCTCCATTTATGTAAGTCTCTCTTAGTTTCTTGTAGTAAGGACTTATAGTTCTCTTTGTAAAGGTCTGTTATTTCTTGGTTAGATTTATTCCTAGGTACTTAATATTCTTAGGGGCAATAGCAAATGGTGTTGATTTGGTGATTTCTTCCGTAATAATCTTGTTGTTGGTATAAAGGAATTCTATTGATTTACTTATGTTTATCTTGTATTCTGAGGCTTTGCTGAACTCCTCTACCAGTCTGAGTAGTTGACTTGTGGATTCTTTGGGATTCTCTGCATATACAATCAGATCATCTTCAAATAGGAAGATTCTGACTTCCTCTTTGCCAGTGCAGATGCCCTTTATTTCTTGATCTTGTCTAATTGCTTTGGCTAGAACTTCTAGTACAGTGTTGAATAGGAGAGGTGAGAGTGGGCTTCCTAGTCTGGTTCCTGTTCTGAAGAGAAACTATTTCAGTCTCTCTCTATTCAGGATGACATAGGCAGTTGGCTTTGTATGAATGGCCCTTATTACTTTGAGGAATTGGCTTTCTATTCCTAGTTTGCTGAGAGTTTTTAGCATGAATGGGTGTTGGACTTTATCAAATGCCTTTTCTGCATCAATAGACAAAATCAGGTGATTCTTGTCTTTTGTGTTATTTATATGGTTGATCACATTAATTGTTTTTCTCATGTTGAAACAGCCTTGTATCCCTGGTATGAATCCAGCTTGGTCATGATGGATTACTTTTTGGATATGTTGTTGTATTCTATTGGCAAGAATTTTGTTGAAGATTTTTGCATCTAGATTCATGAGTGATATCAGTCTGTAGTTCTCCTTTTTGGTTGGGTCTTCCTTCCCCTGGCTTTCATATCAGGGTTATGCAGGCTTCAAAGAATGAATTTGGGAGTATTGCATCCCTTTCTATACTGTGAAATAGTCTTAGTAGTATTGGAGATAACTGTTCTCTAAAAGCTCGGTAGAATTCTGCAATGAGACCATCTGGGCCTGGGCTTTTTTTTTTTTGGTTGGTAGTTTTTGGATGACCTTTTCAGTCTCTTCTTTTGTGACGGGTTTATTAAGTTGTCCTGCTTCACCTTGTGATAATTTTGATAGGTGATATGAATCAAGGAATTTCTCCATTTCCTCTAGGTTTTCAAATTGGTTACAGTCTTTCATAGTATTCTGTTGTGATATATCTGATTTCTGCTGGATGTGTTATGACAACTCCCCTCTCATTTCTAATTTGGGTTATTTCTTTCCTTTCCTGTGTTTCTTTGGTAGTGGTTTGTCAATTTGGTTTTTCTTTTCAAAAAACCAGCTGTGGGTCTTTTCAGTTTTTTTCACTTCCTCTTATATTCTCTAATTCATTTAGTTCTGGTCTAATCTTTATGATCTGTTTTCTTCTACTGCCTGAGCAATTCCTCTGTTTTTCTCTTTCTACTCGTTCAAGCTGTAGGGTTAGTTCTTTGATTTGATTTCTGTCTTCCTTCAAGATGTGTGAATTTATGGAGATCAACTGACCTCTGAGCACTGCTTTGGCTGTATTCCATAGGTTCCGGTAGAAGTATTTTCATTCTCATTGGAATCCATAAATTTCTTTATTTCATCCTTGATTTCTTCTATAACCCATGGCTTTTTGAGCAAGATCTTGTTCAGTTTCCATGAGTTCCACTTTCTGTGTTTTTTCTGCTATTGATTTTGACTTTTGTGGCTTTATGATCTGAGAAGATGCTTTACGTTAATTCAAGGGTATGAATTTTTTTTAGAATGGCTTTATGTCCTAACACATGGTCTATTCTGGAGAATGTTCCCTGTGCAATAAAGAAGAAGGTGTAGTTGTCTGCTGATGGATAGAAAGTTCTGTATGTGTTGATCAAGTCTAATCGCTTAATTGTGGCAATAAGGTCTTCAGTGTCTTTACTGAGTTTTTTTTGTAGACAATCTGTCCAATATTGAGAGTAGAGTTTGAAGTCTCCCACTATTATTGTGGAATGATCGATCTCCTTTCTGAGTGTAGTCAGTGTTTCTTCAATGTATTTTGGTGTTCTAATATTAGGGGCATAAATATTTAATGCTGTTAAGTCCTGTTTCTGTATTGAAACTTACAGCAATAGTGTCCATCCTTTTCCACAAGGATGGATTTTACATTAAAATCTATTTGATCTTAGATTAAAATTGCCACACCTGCTCTTCTTTGTTCATTATTAGCTTGATATATATTCTTCTATCCTTTAATTTTCAGTTTGTTCCTATCTTTAAGTCTAAGGTGAGTTTCTTGTAGGCAACATATGGATGGGTCATGTCATTTGTTCCAAGATGTCACTTGATGTTTCTTTACTGGAGCATTCAGTCCATTCACATTCAATATAATTATTGATAGATATGTGATTAGTGCTGCCATTGTGATGTTTATTTTTGTGTTGATGTTTTCTCTGTTGTTCTTATTAACCTGTTCTGGGACATTCTTCTTTGTGAGTTGATTTTTCACCTTTTTCAGGGTTGGTTTTGTGGTTGATGAGACACTTGTATTACGTTTCTTGATTTGATATGTTGCATCTTTATTGTGCTGTATGGTTGCCCCTATGATTTCCCTTAATAAACTGTGTATAAACCCAATTTCAATTACTGCCATTCTTATCAACTTCCACTCCATTTGAAAGGAGTATTATGACTGCAGTACATCCCTCTTTTTAAAATGATGACATCATAGTTTTCATGATAATGATCATTGGATTATTTCTTTCACTATTATAGCTTTAACTGAGTTTGGAGCCTTCCCTGATTGAATAGGATTCTAGGTGATGTGTGCTGAATTTGCTTCTAAAATATAAAGTTAGTGGTTTTGCTCTTCTAAGCCGAAAGATTCTTTCAGTATTTCTTGTAGCTTTAGTTTAGTTTTTTGCAAAGTCTCTGAGTTTCTGTTTATCTGTGAATGTCTTCATTTCATTTTCATATTTGAAAGACAGTTTTGTAGGATATCTAATTTTTGGTTGCAAGTGCTTCTCCTTCAAGGCTTTGAATGTGTCATGCCACTGTCTCCATGCCAACATGGTTTCTGCTGAGAAATCTGACGAAAGCCTACTGAGTTTCCATCGGAATGTAATTTTTGCTTTGACTCTTGCTGCCTTTAAGAGTTTCTGCTTATGTTTCATTTTTTTAAGCTTGATTATAATAATTTGTCTTGGGGTCTTTCTTTTGAGATCTATATTGAGTGGTATTCAGTATGTATCTTGAATATCTGTAGTCTCTGTTTTCAGAATTTTTGGGAAGTTTTCTGTCAGCAGCTCAGCCACAATACTGTCTGTGCTCTCAGATGTCTCACCCTGATCAGGAACTCCAGTTAATCATAGATTGTTCCTCTTAATAGAGTCCCGCAGGCTTCTTAATGCTTCTTCATTTTCTTGTTTCTTTTTTTTCTGATTTCTCCTCACAGATGCTGGAGTCTGTAGCTCTGTCTTCCAAGTCAGAAAGTCTCTTCTCCATTTGCTCCATTCTGCTTTCTTGGCTTTGAATGGAAGTTTCTGTCTCTTTGATTTTGTTCTTGATCTGTTGGATTTCAGCAGACTGGTGTTCCATAAGATCGAAGAGCTTGTTTAATTTTTCATTTTGCTCTGCTGCATTTTGTATAAGGTCTAGGAGGGCTCTCTATATAATCATTTTGTATTCACATTCCAATAGTTACAGAAAAGCTTCTTCATCTGGAAAGTTTTGTGGTGCTTTGTTTTGGGGGGTGTTCTGAAGCCATGAGTGATTTCTTGGTTAGGCTTTTCTTCAGCGTTTATTGCTTTTTGAGAATCATGTGAGTCAATACAGGCTGGAAGAGATGCTGTGAGGATGGACTGCAGTTGTTTGTCTAGGTTGTCTTAAAATGAAATGTAAGAGGTATCTTATAACTTCCAAAGTCAGTCAGGTTTTCAGGTGTATAGGTCCCTCTTCCCAGCTAGCAAAGTAAGCACCTGTATATTGAACCCCAGATGTCATAAACTAGCTCAAAATACAGAAAGACTGCTGCCCTGCTGGCCTCTGCTGTTGGGCCCCAGCTGTAGGCAACACTATGTAGAATACTGCTTTTCTGCCAGAAAAGTGCTTTCCTCTGGCAGGCACTGCCTCCCAGTCCAGGAATTAGGTCCAGGTAAGGCTTCCATATGGGTTTATCCACCTCCCAGTGGAACAAGATGGTGTCCGGCACAAGCTTGCTGCCTGCCTGAGTATAGGCTACTTTATGTTGGAGGCAGGAAGAGAGGCTAAAGGTGCTGAGATGCACAGAGTCCAAAGACGGGCTTTCAAAATGTTGGAATTTCACCTGCCAATCCCACCAGCAGTGCATCTGAGATTAGTTGCTAGTCACATCCCAGATCCCCACACTGGTTATGACAGAGAAAAAAAGTTAAAATGGTCAGTTACCTTTGGTCCTTGCAAGCCATTTGCCACGAGTGGGGTCAGCGAAGGGAGGGGTTCCACTCAGTGGTATGAAGTCCAAATTAACAGCCTTATGCCACTTCTTAGGGCTCACTAAGTGTCCAGAAGGCTCTGTTTAATTATCATTTGAGGTCTTGGTTTCCAGAGGGATTTAGGGAGACACGTGTTTAATCTGCCATCTTGACTCTGCCCCACCTTTTCATCTCATTTTAAATGAAACTTTTTATTCCACTATGTATACACACTATGACTTAGGTCAGGTGCACTTTAGTCTTCAAGGTGATATCTTTACTTTTCAATACTCTAAAGAGGTCCTTTGCAGCAGATTTTACCAGTGCAATGCGTCTTTTTATTTCTTGATTGCTGCTTGATCTGACTCGATGGCACTTGGCTGGCTTCCATAGGCATTGATTGTGGAGCCAAGTAAAATGAGATCATTGATAATCTTAATCCTTTCTCCATTTATCAAGATGCTGCTTAATGGTCCATCTGTGAGCATTTTTCTTTTCTTGATATTGAGGTACAATCCATACTGAAGGCTGTGGTCTTTGATCTTCATCAGTATCCTCTTCACTTCCAGCAAACAGTGTTGTATAATATGCATAACACAGGTTGCTAATGAGTTTCCCTTCAATCCTCAATCCTGATGCCTCATTCATCTTCCTATAGTCCAACTTCTCAGATTATTTGCACTGCAAATAATCACATGATATGCATACAAAAGCTGGAGAATGAATAAGGAAGACAGAAGAAGAATTTGTGTCTTTGAATTTTGGTGCTGGAAAAGAATGCCATGAACTGCCAAAGCACAAATCAATCTGTTCTGAAAGAAGTACAACCAGAGTTCTCCCTTGGGGCAAAGATAGTGAGACTGCACCTCACATACTCTGGACATGTTGTCAGGTGGGATCAACCCCTGGAGAAGAACACCATGCATGGTAGAGTGGAGGATCAGTGAAAAAGAGGAAGACCTTCAACTAGTTGGACTGACACAGTGACTGCACCCATGGGCTTAAGCATAAGAGCAATTGTGGGCATGGTGCACATGGACTAGGCAGTGTATTGTTCTGTTATGCATAGGGTTGCTATGACTTGGAACTGACTTGACAGTACCTGACAACAACAACACACACACACACACACACACACACACACACACACACACACACACACACACACACACACTCACCCCTATTTATTTAACCAGTCCTATTCTTAGGTTGCCATGAGTAGGATCTGACTTGATGGCACTTGGCTTGGCTATTCTTAGGAAGGCGTAGTAGTTAAGTATTACATCTGTTTAGCTAAAGGCCAACAGTTTCAATCTGCCATGTACTCCTTGGAAAATCCGTGGGGTGGTTCTACTCTGTCCTATAGGGTCACTATCCATCAGAATTGAGTTGACAGCAGTGGTGGGTTTATTCTTATAAAGGAAACTTTGGCGACCTAGTGGTTAAGTGCTATGGCCACTAACCAGAAGGTCAGCAGTTCAAATCCACCAAGCTCTCCTTGTAAACTCTACAGAGCAGTTCTACTCTGTCATGTAGGGTCACTATAAGTTGGAATTGACTAGACAACAATGGCTTTCTTTTTTCTTGTTAATTCTCATGAAAGAAAACCCTGATTAGAGCTAACTATCCTTGGATACTAATTGAAAAAGTGGAAGTTTGAGTACGCCCAGTGTTCCATGGAAGAAAAGCTTAGCCATCTACTGTGAGATTACATTCATTGAAACCCCATGGATCACACAGTTCTACTCTGACACACATGACATTGCCATGAGTAAGGGTCAACTCACTAGCAACTAACATTCTTACAAAACATCTAGTTAATTTTATAAAGTTTTAAAAATTATGGACAAAGATGAGACAGGCATCCTTAGGCCAATTTCTTTCGCTCCTGTTTGATGATTTGCATAGTAGGTACAGGTAGTTCCTGATTCTGAACATCTGACACATTTACAACCTGTTGTTAAAAGCCAACCCCTATAAAGCTTATTATAATAAAAATCAAGGTATATATGAAAGTTTATAATAACAAAGGGATGCTATTCTGGGAAGTGCATCCAAATGTTATCGTTATTGCTGCATTACTGTATGTCCAGAAGTGTTTCTTTAATGATTTTTATGATATAATAATGTTTTTCTGCACTATATGACAGCAACAAAAACAACAAAAACAACAAACCCACTGCTGTCATGTCTATTCTGACTCATAGCTACCCTACAGGACAGAGTACAATGGCCCCATAGAGTTTCCAAGGAGGATTTGAACTGCCGACCTTCTGGTTAGTAGCTCTATCATTCAACCACTATGCTACCAGAGTTTCCCCTGCACCATACACTATATACTAAAACAAACATTTGACTAATGGACATTAGATATGAACCATACCTGTTTTAACTTTTATACAAATTCTGCTTAAAGCTAGATTTAAAAATGGAATTTATTTGTAATCCAGTGACTACCTGTAGTCCTAGAAGATTGCTGAGTCAAAGAATATGTGTATCGTTCAGATCTTTGATCCTTGGCAGTGGTTTTCAATCTATGCCCCACAGAACATCAAAGGAGGTGCCTGGGGGGCACCATAGGGAACCGAAGCTTGGAGACAGAAGTAGGCAACACTGCAGGCTCTCCATCTCATTTCATCTAATGTACCTTCAGTTTTACCAGTCTTATTAGTTTGGGCTCCATGTAAGGTTGTATTTAAAGAAGTAGTTTTTTGATTTTAAAATATATTGATACAAAGTTTGAAAACCATAGATAAGAATCCTGTTACAAGTGATTGCAACCAGGGACACAAATTAGCTGGGTAAATGCATGTTTTTTCCAACCTGTGTGCCCTTGAACTCGTATGTTCTTGATCTTCCAGGGACTGAGGGAAATTAAACCCTTAATTATCATGGTAACAGTGATGATTTTCTTTGAGGTAAGAGGCCAAAAGTGCACTGTCTCTAATCAGAGGGAGGAAATGCCTACAAGGCAAAGGTTAGGGGATCTTCTAAGAAAAAGACTGGATATTCCTGTATTCTGTATCAGTTGATGATATCTTGCTCTTGTCACTAGAGTTGGGTTAAAGATAAAGGGTAGTCACCACTCCTTTGCTGGCTCCCTTCCTCCTTTGCTATCTTTGCTCCCCATGCTTGTTCAAGCAAATACATGAGCACACACACACTTACAGAATGCCACAGCCTATCCCGTGGGGCAAATGGTCAAAGACACTTGACCACCAGGGCATGCCAAGGTATTTCCAGGATAATGCAAGAGCTCCCACTGAGCCTGCCCAGCCCTGGTCAGAAACTCAGCATGGATCCTAAGTGTCCCCAACCTTGAGAGAAGGAAAGGCCTTCAGACCTTTAGTCAAAGTGAGGGAACAACAGTTCTGCCTAACTAGTCAATTTTCCTAATGAGCTATTAGAAGCTGTTTTTGTGCTGAACAGTTTGCCCTCATTATAACTGTGCTTCCCAGAAGCGAAGCTCTCTCTGCCCGTTGTAATGAGCAGAATGCTGGAGTGAAACACCATTTTAATGAGTTACAGCATGGATGTAGAACAGAACAACTTGCATCTGAGATCACCTCAAAGTAGGGCTCGGGCTGCTGGGTACACTGACATCTACAGAGCAAGCCACTTTGAGGTGATTTCACTTAATCAGCCAGACTGGAGGAAACCAAGCAGGCTTTACCATAAAGTGTACACTGATTGGCAGGGGATAGGCAGACAGACCCCTTCAGGCTAAAAGAACTCACCGCTGTTGAATCAATTCCGACTCATAGCAACCCCATAGGACAGAATAGAACTGCTCCATAGTTTCCAAGGAGTGTCTGGTAGACTTGAACTGCTGACCTTTTGGTTAGCAGCCGTAGAAGTTAACCACCATGCCACCAGTGTTTCCAGGCTGAAAGAAGGACAATGTTTTGTGAGTCTGAGAAACAGAAAGATTTTTTTTTTAAAAAAGCTGCTGTCATAGACCAGATTCTTGCTCTTGGTGATCCCATGTGTTACAGAATAGAACTGCTCCATAGGGTTTTCTTGGCTATAATCTTTCCAGAAGCAGATTGTCAGATTTTTCTTCCACAGCACTACTGGGAGGATTCGAACCACCAACCTCTAGGTTAAGAGGGACGCATGACCTGTTTGCTACCCAGGGACCTTACAGAAAGATTAAGTAATTGCAAATCACAAATGTAGCATTAATAATAGTCTCCAGCACACCCCATTGGCACTTGCCCCAGGGCATGCTGGGTTTATAAGTTAACATAGGTTAGAGAAAGAAATTCATTGTTAGCACACACAAAGCATGAGTGGAGGTCAAGTGGAGATGAAAGTGCCAGTGGTGTGTTAGAACTCTTATGTGAGGGCCAATTGTTAATTTTCCAGAATTTTGGAAGGTGGCTGTCTCATTATTTAGTGCTGCCATGACGGAAGTACCACAAGTGGATGGTTTTAGCAAAGAGAAATTTATTGTCCCACAGTCTAGTAGACTAGAAGTCCAAATTCAGGCCACCAGCTACAGGGGATGGCTTCTGTCTCTGTTGGCTCTGGAAAAAGGTCCTTGTTGTCAATCATCCCTTTGTCCTGGATCTCTGCTCGGGAACTCTGGGCTTAAAGGCTATGCTCTGCTTCTGGCAGTGCTTCCTTGGCCTCTCTGCTTGCTTTTCTTTTTTTATTTCAAAAAGAGTTTCACTTAAGACACGACCTGATCTTGTAGACTGAGTCCTGACTCATTAACATAGTTGCCTCAAATCTTACCACGTTAACATCATAGAAGTAGGAATTATAACACGTAGGAAAATCACATTACATGACAAAATGTTGGGCAGTCACAATACTAGGAATCATGGACTAGCCAAGTGGACATATATTTGAAGGGACACAATTCAGTCCATAACAGTGGCTGCTAAAAATAATCACTATATATTAAATTACATAAAGTTATAATTGAATAAATTAAAACCAAAGGTAATAATACTCAAAACTCATTGCTCTTGTTATTTTGGTACATTTTATATTAATTGTAGTAGTATTTTAAACTTCATGACCGTTCTGTACAGAAATGAGAAATATCTTATGCTCCATAACTGGCAACAATGTCTCCTTTCCCACATGACCTCCCAGAACTTTGCCGTCTCCCTTCAAGAGGTAAAGGCTTCCCTTGATTTTGAGCAGGCCTGTGACTCACTTATAGTCAGTAGACTGCATCAGAAGTATCAGACAATGCCTCCAAGTCTAGATAAAACAAATGAGAAAGCTTCTGTCTTGTTAGCAAGGACACTCACTCGTGGGCAGTTTGGAGCCACCACATGAGAACTCCAGCTACGCTGAAGCCAACGAACTGCAGAATAGCCAAGCTTTGTGGAAAGGCTATATGCTGCTTCTGTGGCTAGCGGCCCTAAATTTCCAGCCCTCCCAAATACGTAAGTAAGTGAGTCTTCAGACCATTCCTGGTCATCAAGTCACTCTCAGTTTCCATCTTTGCAGCCAAGACCCTGGACATCACATATAGAGAAATGGTGACCCCACTGTGACCTTTCCCAATTACTGACCTACAAAATCTATAACATACTCAGATGTCCATTTGTTTATGCCACTAAATTTGAGCTGGATTATTACAATAGTAGTTAGAACTGGAATTAGTATTATACACACCTTGCAGAGGAGAAAATTGAGTCAGAGAGAGACTAAGTATCTTGTATCATCCTGGAAGAGGATGATCTGAGATTCAAATTCAGGGCTCCTGGACTGGAAATCCCATGCTCTTTGTACTGTGCTGTATTTTCCTTGTCCCCAGAAGTATATAGACGGATGATCTGTCTTTGTAGGGCAAGGAGGGATGGGACACGGTGAGGACAGGAGCTGGCCGTGGTGAGAATCATGAAGATGGCTAAATACTTTGTTGGAAACTCTGGGCTGCAGTGAGACAAGAGAAACTGACAATATAGGCAGTGGAAGGATGAGATTAAAATTCTGAAAACAATTCTCTCTCCTCTTAGCCAAAGGAAAAAAAAAAATATCCCAATCTTGATATTTTGGTGTTTGCAGCTGCTTCTGTTGTGAACACAGCACATTCCCACCTGGAGGCTGAAATGATATATCTGACAACAGCTTGTGGTGTTATATTCCCACAAGGTCTAGATCTTAGGCAGCACGGATGACGTCTGCTAGCATTTCACCCCAGTCGGGTGCGTCAGGAGTCAGCTGAGAGCCTGATGTCTCTTGAAGGCTTCTGGGCTAATGAAGGGAGCATCAGCAGGCCTCCAATCTTAGCATGCAGCTGCTGTAAGAAGCAAAGTGAAAGTTGGTCCAGTCTTAACTCTAGGGATTACTGTCTCTGAGAAAGCAAGCTGTGTTATTGGTAGATGTTCCTAGCTTTTGATCTCAGATGACAGTTTGTATTTTTATTCTCCCATCTTTAACATTTCTGCCATGCCATCTTTGCAATCTTAAGTCTTTATAAAGCTAATCTTAATCATCATTGGTATTATTACTTGAAACAGATCATATATGCTGTAAGGGTCCTGGTGGTGCAACGGTTAAGTGCTTGGCAGCCAACCAAAAGGTCAGTGGCTCCAACATACTTGATGACTCCACAGAAGAAAAGACTTAAGGACTTGGTCTTCTAAAAATTACAGGCTAGGAAACCCTGTGGGGCAGTTCTACTTTGTCCTATAAAGTCACTGAGTCAATTGATTCTGCTGTACCCAACAACAATACATATGTCAAATACTTACCATAGCATGTACTGTATATATCTTCATCATAATTAATCAAATTAATGGAGGATGGCACCATCAGTTTTCCTGTTTTAGAGAAGGGGAAATCGAGGCACAGAGAAAGTGTATCATTGGTATTCCATAGAGCTGGATTCATGTCCTGCCAGTGTAAAACAACAGCTCTCATTCCTTAGTCACCTTTCTTCATAAGAATACATTGTTAAATCATATCAAGGAGGACAAAGACGTGAGCAATTAATTATGGGCAATAATAGCTTTTATTTCTTGAGGGCTTATTCAGTGCCTGGTAACTTGCTAATCTTTAAGATTAACGATTCCCAAGATAAAACCATTTTACAGATGAAGAGTCAAAGCATCAGAGTGGTGAAGAAACTCACCTCATGCACCAAGCTCCAGCCTGCCTGATTCTAGATTCCATGTAGATCTCTATAAAACCTGTCCCAAGAGAGGCTCCGTCTACTGGAGCCTAGTGCTTCTAGGCCTGCGGTCTCACGGCCTTGCCTGACTCTACAAACTCATGTAACTTGATTCCTTTGTGGGATCAAGTTTCCTAAAATTCAGAACTTTAAAGAAGCTATAAATGCCCATTAGCTCATGGCACAGAGGTAGAATCCCAGCTGAATGCTAACACTCCTCACTCCATTGTGTAGGGGGCACCCCTACCTCTTTGCCTAGCCTGAGAGTCTTCCTGACCTGAGCTGGCCTTTGTGGGTCCTGGGTGAAGTCTAGGGATGGTCTTTAACCTATAGAAACCCTGCCAGTTCTTCTATTTTTTTGAGGTTCATTTCTTGTTACAACTACACTGTGAAGTCTTACCTGACTCAACTGGGCAGATTTGGATGATACTTCTTGTGTCTTTCTAGAGAACCACAAATACAAAGTTTTATGCACTTTGTTGCTGCTGTTAGCTGCCATGTAACCAGCCCCTACCCACGGTGGCCCCATGCACTACAAACGAATGCTCCTTGGCTCTGCACTATCCCCGTGATTGATTGCAAATCTGACCAATGTGTTCCATAGAGTTTTCATTGGCTGATTTTCAGAAGTAGGTCACCAGGCCTATCTTAGACTGGATGCTCTGCTGAAACCTGACCAGCATCATAGCAACATGCAACCTCCACTGATAGACAGCTAATGGCTGCACATGAGGTGTGCTGACCAGGAATCAAACCTGGATTTTCCACATGGCAGGCACGAATTCTACCTCTGAACCACCGTTGTTTCCTTTAAGGTATTCACTTTTTTTCTGTTTCTTTACCTATCTGAAATCACCAGACTCAGTTCTGTGGAAGTAAGGTGTGTATATTTTCTTCATTCATAACACCTGTGCCACCTGATACAGAGACAGAACCAAGAAAATACATTCGTTCAACTGGTCTTAATTAGAGAACTATTTCTAACTGATTTATATAGCTTGACTGAGTCAACAAAAAGACCCTGAGAAATAGGTACTATCATATCCCTACCTAAAGGTAGGGAAACTCAAGCACAGGAAAGGTGAGTTATGTGTTTGTGCTATATAGCTAGTGATGGAAAAGCTGAGATTTTAACCCAAGGCATTCTGGCTCCAGTGTCTGTGTTTTTGACCTTGATAAATATTGCCACTATTCCGTCCTAGGCTATACAAATATATACCTGCTGCATTTTTGCTCTCATGAGCTATCTTTAGGGAAAAGATGGGTTCCTGAAGTAGGAGAGGAAGGAATTGGGCTCAGGAGAAGATGTAAAAAGATTTTAGAGCCCAAAGACGAACCTGTTCTAAAACACGTGTCAGCCCAGCTCAGTAAGCCCTAGTGTAAATGAACCAATGGTTGCCTCATTGACTGATTAACTGATTGAATAAGACAAATCAGAGTTTCATGCTACACGCTGTATAGGAGGTTGTCCGTAAAGGACCGATTGGGTGGGATGACTTTTTACATCTGAGTGTGGTTGTAATATGTGACAGTCGTAGTGCCTCCATCTTTGTTTTCGTTCAGTTGAGCAGCTTCCTCATCCACATTGCTATCTCCTTTCCTTTTCCCATCTTGAATGCTCTGCAGTTCCTAAGCTTCAAGTCGGAACCCAGCCAAGATAAGTAAACTGTACAGGAATCTTCAGCTTATAATGTTCTGGGTTGTGGCAATCCAAATGTGTAATGGCTGGGAAAAAAAGAAGAATAGAAAGTTTCCCAGTCTAGCTCCTGTGTTCACCATACAACTCCTACCCCACTTCTTTGGGGCTCCAGGCATTGTTGATAAGGAAGGCTTAGAATTCTCTTGTGGTGGGTAGACTGCAGCATCACTCATGTACTTTGGGGAAGTGAGGAGACTGCTGGAGGTACCGAGAAAGATAGGGAAGAAAAAATGGCCTCTTCCCTTGTACAGCCATAGTGTCAGTTCGCTTTGAAGCTGTTGGTAGGAGACCTTGAGTTGCTGGTTAGAGGAGGAACTTACATACAAGGAATCATGTGAATTGTAGGTGTGCATGCCCCTGAAAGCAGCTCCCCAAATGAAAGAGTGTGACGACAGAAGTCAGTTGAAGGGCTGACTACTGCATAAAGAAGGAGATGTGCTGAATTTGAAAGTTTCAGATGTGCTGAATTTGAAGTTAGTGTGACTAACTATTCAAGTTTGCCCCAGACTTTGTTTTTTGCACTCAAAGTCCCATATCATAGGAACTTGCTCAGTTCTAGGCAAAACAATACAGTTGGACACTCTGGATACAAATTTTACTTTGATAGAGTTTCCAGATAAAATGTTGCATGGGACAAAGACAGAAAGACAGACAGACAGACACAGACACAGACACATCTGTTGCCACTGGGTCAATTCTGACTCACTGTGATCCTAAAGGACAGAATAGAACTGACCCATAGAGTTTCCAAGGAGCAGGATTCAAACTGCCAGCATTTTTGGTTAGTGGCCAAGTTCTTAACCACTGTACCACCAGAGCTGTGTGTGTGTTTGTGTGTGTGTGTCTATACATGTATATATACATACATAAGTACAGATATTTTCTCCAGCTGCCCTTAGAAATATTATGGTCATTCTTTTGTGTCATTTCTTCTCATTGATTTAGCTATTCTACATTCAAGAGCAAGTTTTAGAATCTTTTCTGACATCCATCCTACTTTCTTTCCTATCTTTTTAATGACTTTTTTTTCCTTCATGCATCATATCCTTGATTGTTTTTGTTATGTGCCATTGAGTCAGCTCCAACTCATAGTGATCCTATGTACAATGGAACAAAATATGACCCAGTCCTGCACCATCTAGTCTATGGCCATTAGTATTCAATGCAACAAATCTATGCTTGAGGCAGTCTCTAAATTCAGGCAGGATATACTCAGTCATTCTTTGGCTCTCGTGAATTTGTTTTAACTTTCTTCAGGTTCAAATTGAACTTACATGTGAGGAATTAATGCCCCTAGGGTCACCATGAGTTGGATCTGACTCAATGGCACTTGGCTTGGCTTGGTAGGAATTAATGGTCTGTTTTGCAGTTGACCTTTGGCCTCGTTCTGACTGGTGAAAATGAACTTTTTCATCATCTCTTTCCACAGATATAGTGGATTTAAATCTTATGTATTCCATCTGGTGAGTTCTAAGTGTATAGTCATCATTTACATTGCTACAAAAAAGGTATTTCCAATGAATAAATTCTTAGTAATGCAAAATTTTGTCATGAGAACTCTGGTATCATTTCCATCACCAAGGCGATGATGAAGTGAAAACGCTGAACAGAAGATTTCAAAGGGTGGCTGGAGAAGACAAAGTGTTATGATAAAATGTGCAGATATGGAGTTAGAAGAGCAGAAGAGAGAACACATCTGACATTTCTCAAGCTGAGAAATGAAGAGAAAATTTTCAAACCTCAAGATGCAATATTGAAGGATTCTATGGACAAAATATTGAATGACACAGAACCACCAAGAGAAGATGGAAGGTATATGCAGAGCCATTGTACCCAAGACGATTGGTTGTCAGTTAACCATTTCAGGAGGCAGCATACAAGCAAGAATGAATGGTATTGAAGAAAGAAGGCACTGGAGAAAAACAAGCCTCTAGGAATCGACAAAATATCAGTTAAAATGTTTCAACAAATGGATGCAGCTCACTCATCTACGCCAATAGGTTTGGAAGACAGCTACCTGGCCAAATGACAGAAGGAGATCCATGTATGTGCCCATTCCAAAGAAAGGTGACCCAATAGGATGCAGA
Organism: Heterohyrax brucei; assembly: GCA_028571685.1. Taxonomy (NCBI): domain Eukaryota; kingdom Metazoa; phylum Chordata; class Mammalia; order Hyracoidea; family Procaviidae; genus Heterohyrax; species Heterohyrax brucei. Next base: position 41,225,728 of record CM053148.1, on the reverse strand, counting down.
AATTATTAAACAATGTCACTAATTTCATGTGCAAGTAAAATTTCACTGAAGATAATGAAGACATGGTTGCAGCAGTTCATTGACAGGGAAGCCAGAAATTAAAGCTGGATTCAGAAGATGATGTAGGAAAAGAGAAACTGCTGATACCAGATGTGTCTTGGCTGAAAGCAAGGAATATCAGGAAGAGTTTTGTTTCATTGACTGTGTAAAGGCATTTGCCTATGTGGATCATAACAAATTATATGGATCATAAAAATTATGGATAACTCTGCAAAGAATGGAAACCATGGTGGCATCATGGTTAAGTGCTATGTCTGCTAACCAAAAGGTCAGCAGTTTGAATCTGCCACATACTCCTTGGAAACTCTATGGGGCAGCTCTACCATCCTGTGGGGTTGCAAGGAGTCAGAATCAACTTAAGAGCAGTGAGTTTTCAGCAAAGAACAGGAATTCTAGAACACTTAATTTTGCTCACACTTAACTGTACATAAATCAAGAGGCACTGGTTCCAACAAAACAAAGGGATACTGCATCATTTAAAAACCAGGATGTATCTTGTAGTCTTTAACCATTCTTATTCAGTCTGTATGCTGAGCTAACAACCTGAGAAGTTGTACTTAGAAGAAGAAACTAGCATCAGGACTGAAGGAAGACTCATTAACAACCCATGATATACAGATGACACAACTTTGCTTGTGGAAAGCCAAAAGGATTTGAAGCACTTACGATGAAGATCAAAGGCTACATTTAGTCGTCAGTATGGATTACACCTCAATATAAAGAAAACAAAAATCCTCACAACTAGTGGCGTCTGGGGTCTTAAAAGCTGCCAAGCTGCCATCCGAGGACACAGAAAATGGTCCCAACTCAGCAGGAACGGATGCTCACCGAGGACCAAAATGACATGCTGTAAAGACAACCGAGAAGACAGAGAGACCCACAAGAGTGGGTGCCTACATCGACTTGGGACTGGAAGAACCGGGTGGTGCCCGGCCACCACCAGTGATAGCCACGATGGAGCTCATAGAGAGAAGTCTCACTGGCAAAACAATAATAAAAAGGGGTGCATCATGAGATCTCCACTAAAAGACCTCAATTGATGGTCCAGTGGTTTCGGGGTTCCTCTGAGAGCATGGCCCCCGGCCCTGATGCTGCCCTTTCCCATAAATTATAACAAAGGTCCACTCTTTGGACAGGAATGGATTGGACTTGGCAATGCAGAGTGACCACATATTGGAAGCACTTTGTGGTTCTAAACATCTACAGGATATCATCTTGCTGACCTCTGGCTGGAGGAAGGGGAGTGGACGGAGAGGAGGGGAAAGGAGGTTGTTGGGAGGATGAGACATGTATGGAGCAGAGAGGAATAGTGTGCAGTCACCGGACAGGGAGAGCAGTGGAAGCTGCATATAGGTGGGCATGTAAATTTATACGTGAATGTATATTTTCACTCAGTTATGTTAAATAAAAATTAAAAAAAAAATCCTCACAACTGGACCCATAAGCAACACCATGATAAATGCAGAAAAGATTGAAGTTGTCAAGAATTTCATTTTACTTAGATCCACAATCAGCATACATGAAAGTAGCAGTCAAGAAATCAAGTGATACATGGCATTGGGCAAATCTGCTGCAAAAGACTTCTTTTTATTGTGATGATGATGATGACTGAATGAAAATGTACATTCCCATATAAATTCGCATGCTCACCTATATGCAGTTTCCACTACTCTCCTTACCTGGTGATAGCACACACCTCCTCTCTGCTCCATACATGTTCTATCCTCCCAACAGTCTCCTTTCCCCTCCTCTCCACCCACTCCTCTTCCTCCAGCAAGAGGTCAGCAGGATGACATCCTATAGATGCATAGAACCATAAAATTCCCACAAGATAGGGTCACTCTGTGTTACCAAGTCCAATCCATTGCTGTCCAAAAAGTTGACCTTCATTATGATTTATGGACAGGGGCAGCATCAGGACCAGAGGCCATGCTCCCAGGAGAACCCCGAAGCCCCCAGACCATCAATTGTGGTCTTTTAGTGAAGATTTCAGGGTGCACCCCTTATTCTCTTGTTGCCAGTGAGACTTAACTTTGTGAGGTCCATCGTGGCTATCACTGGTGGTGGCCAGGCACCATCCAGTTCTTCTGGTCATGAGTCGATGTGTCTTCTGGGTTCTCTTTTCCTCATGTCTTTCTGCTTGGTGGTCATCTGTTCCTGTTAGTTGGGAACATTTGCCATATCCTCAAATGGAGCTTGGCAGCTTTTAAGACCCCAGATGCCACTCACCGATGTGAGGTACAGAGTCCTCATTAGCAAAATGCTAGCTGTGCCAATTGGTCTTGATTTCACCTCACAGCATGGTCCCCAGCCCTCCACCCCAGCTATTCTGTCCTTGCAATATTGGGTTAAGATGGGAAGAGTACTCAAACTGTGTGGAAGTCCAGCTTTATTGATCTTCCTTCTAATGTATGCCATTACCGATTTCACCAACCAAGTTTCTATTAACTTACTAATCTAAACCCTCCCCCCATCACCCTCCTTCCCTCCCCACCCTTGCAGCCATCAAAGAGTCTTTTCTTCTATGCATGAATCTGTTTTTAAGTTCTTATCATAGGAGCCTCATACAATATTTGTCACTGACTACTTTCACTCAGTATAATGTCCTCAAATTGAAACCAGGTTAAGAGATGTTTCCTGTTATCATCGTTGTTCTTTATTGTTGCATGGTGTTCCATTGAGTATATATATCATAGTTTACCTAATCCATTCCTCTGTTGTTGGGCATCTGGGTTGATTCCATCTTTTTGCTATTGTGGACTGTACTGTGATGAACATTTGTGTGCGTGTATCAGTTGGTGCGAATGGCCTTGATTCTGTAGGATATATTCCAAGCAGTGGAATTACTGGGTCAAGTGGTATATCTAGATCCATTTTTTTAAGGGAGCACCACATTGCTTTCCAAAGAGGTTGCACCATTTTGCAATCCCACCAACAGTGTAGGAGAATTCCAGTCCCCCCACAGCCTGTCCAGCATTTGTTGTTTTGCGTTTTTTGGATCATGGCCAACCTTGTTGGGGTGAGATGGTATCTCATTGTCATTTTGATTTGAATTTCTTTAATAGCTAATGATTGTGCGTGTGTCCTCATGTGTTTGTTGGCTGCCTGTCCATCTTCTTTGCCCATCACTTAATTGGACGATTTATCTTTTCCTTATTGATATTTTGTAGTACCTTACAGATGACGGAGATCAGGCGTCGGTCTGATATACAGTTGTCAAATATATTTTTTCCCATTCTGTAGGTGAAAAATACCTCTTTTAAAGCATTAAAAAGAAACAATTTCTCTTGGAAGATAAGGTGTGCCTCATCCAAGCCATGATGTTCTCAGTAGCCCCATATTGCTAGGAAAAGCTGTACAATGAATAAAGAGATGAAGCATTGATGCATCTGGACTACAGTGTTAGAAAAGAATATTGACTATTCCACAGGCTGCCAAAAGAGTGAATAAATCTGTCTTGGAAAAGTATAGCTGGGATGTTCCTCAGAGATCAGGATGGCAAGACTGTCTCCCATACTTTGGACATGTTCTCATGAGGGACTAGTCCCTGGAGAAAGACATCACGCTTGGTAAAGTACTGGAGTAGCAAAAGATCAGGGAGACCCTTAACAAGATGGATTGACACAGTGGTTACAACAATGTTCTCTATCTTGGCAACAATTGTGAGCATAGTGCAGGACTGGGCAGTGTTTCCTTATATTGTCCATATGGTTGCTGTGAGTCTGAAGCAACTTGATGGCACCTAGCAAAACAGCATATGTTTTCATATATATATATGTATATATATATATATATATATGTCTGTACACACACAGAGAGAGAGAGAGAGAGAGAAAGAAGGAGATCCGAGTGCCTGGATGATGTAAAGGCACTTGGCCACTAGCAGAGAGATTAGTGATTTGAATTCAGATAAAGGTGGCTCCACAGGCAGACCTAGCAAACTGCTTCTAAAAGGTCACAGCCTTGAAAATGTATAAATAGGTGAATATTTTCATATATGTGTGTATATGTGTACATGTGTGTGTATTTATGTACATATATGCACACTTACAAACATATGTCATGTAACACATGAGATTGTCACCAGTTGGATTTGACTTGACAGTAATTAAAAACAATATGTATATGTGTGTGTGTATGTATATTGCTATTGCTGTTAGTTGCTACCAAGCCACTTCTGACTCACTGTGATCCTATCTGTTAGAGAGAAAATATTGCATGGGATTCTCTTGACTACTCCATAGGGTTTTGTTGACTTTAATCTTAATGAAAGCAGACTGACAGGGCTTGTCTTCTGCGGTACCACTGGACGGGTTTGAACCATGAACCTTAGCTTATCAGCAAGACACACTGCACAATGCATGTATCAGGTTGATTCTAACTCATAGTGATCTTATAGGACAGAGTAGAACCGACCTATAGGTTTTCCAAGGTGTGGCTGGTGGATTCAAACTGTTGACCTTTTGATACAGTACAGGAAACCTTGTTGGTAGTGGCTAAATGTGACAGCTGCAAATCAAAAGGTTCTACTCTATCTGACAAGGCTGCTGTGAGTCAGAATCAACTTGGCAGCAATGGATTTTGTTTTATATTAGCATAATATTCATATACTATTATACCAATACAATTATATGTGTATATATTAAACATGTACTTGAAAATTAAATTCAGCTGGGTATTCTGTATTTTTATTGGCAAAATCTGGCAACCTTTCTTAGAGATGTTTACTGTTTTGCTACCAGTTAGCAAAGAATGTATGCTTTATTTGAAGAAACTCCCAGAGGGACAGGATAGGAAGTGTTCTTTTTCCCTCACTGAGAAAGGAGATGTATAAAGGAAGCCAAACCTGATCAATATGGTAAAGAGTGTCCTTAGCTCAGACCTCAGAAGAACAGACGAGCCTAGTTGCTAAGGGCAGAGACTTCCAGAGCTAGGCAACTGAGGTTCCAGTATTGGTTGTTAGTTGTGCCACGTATTACCTAATCTGTAAGGCACCTTTGTCTGAATTAGAATCACCAACCTCTCTGCTAGTAGCCAAGTGCATAATCCTTTGCATTTACATCATCCAGGCAAGTTATTTGGCTTTTGGTGCCTCTGTTTTCTCATTTGTAAAGTGTGGTAATGACAATCAAATGATTTGATATGTATATATATAAAAAAAGAAAACCTAAACTCATTGCTCTTGAATAACTTTTGACTCATAGTGACCCTATAGGACAGGGTAGAACTGTCCTATAGTGTTTCCATGGAGCATATGGGGGATTTGAACTGCCTTCTTATGGTTAGCAGCTATAGATCTTACCTACCACATCACCAGAGTTTCCCTGATATGCATAAACCCCTGAAAAAAGGTCCTGACATGATATAAGGCTAACGTTTGCCAAGGTGGCAATCCTCCTCCATTGGGTTTCATTACTCTGGAGGGAGTTCCTTCCCACATCTCAGGCCCAAACTCTCATCCTCACTCTAAGAGTGATTGCATGACACAGTCTGGCCAACTGCTCCAGACCAGTGGTTGGTGCAGGGATGAACATGAAGCACAGGTCATTCCAACCACAGCCAATCTCATTACTTTTTATTGGAACAATTCAGGGAGAGGAGCCCTTTTTTTCTGCAGCTGGGGTGTCATTAAGGGGTGTCATTTTAACACACATGAGACCTCACGAAGAATTGTCCTTCTGAGAGTGAGACCAGCTCAACATAACACAGGACCTAGCAATGGATAAGAATGGAGCCCTGAGATGCTAGAGCAAGCATCTGGACACAGCCTTGTTTTGGCAGCGGCTAAGAGTATGCTGTGGGTTTGAGTCCCAGATCTGCCATGTCTTGTTTGTGCAGCCTTTGGTGAGTTCATGTACCTCCCTGTTCTTCAGTTCTCCAGACTCTTCAATAAGGAAAAAAATAGCATGTACTTTTTAGAGTTGTTGCAAAGATTAAATGAGTTAATATGTGTAAGGTACTTAGAACAGTGCTGGGCATGGATTAAGTGCTCACAGATACCAGCTGTTTTCATCATCATTGCAAGGTTCTTACACGATGCAGTCAATCCTGTTTTGAGTTGAGTGCTGCTTGCTTGTTACCAAAAGGATTTTGACCAGTGAGTGCATTTTGCAGAGTACCCGGAGTTGTAGGAAGACTCAGCTGCCTCTCAGGTGAAAGTGAAGGGGATGTGTGGCAAAGATAAATTGGGTGAGTCATCAGTCAAGAAGAGAAAGTTGAGCGAGGGCTTCTGGATTAGAACAGTGGTTCTCAAAACATGAGCATTCGCTGCAGCATTTGTTAAAGCTCTGACTGCTGGGCCTACTTCAGAGATTTGATTTGAGAAGTCTGGGACAGGAGAAGCCAGGAGAATTTGGATTTCTAACAAGCTCCTAGGTGATGCTGATGCTTCTGGTCTCCGAAACACATTTTGAGAACCGTTAGATTAGATTAAAATTCAAAGCTATGCGGTTTATTTAACAAAGTCTTTTGTTTTACCTACTATGCACTAGAACGTCCTAAGTCAGAATTAACTTGATGGAAATGTTTATAAATATTAACTTACTTAATTATACTAGCAGCTTTATGAGTTAATTATTAGTATTTTTGCAAATGAGGAAATCGAGGCCCAAGAAAATTAAATCACTTACCTAAAGCTTGTTGGTGGAGAATCAGGATTCGAACCTAGGCAGACCGGCTCCATCGGTTGCTTCTGGCAGCTGTTTGAGGCTGCTGCTTGCTGTTTCAGGTCCCTGGTAGGTTTGAAACCCAGATCTGCCACATCTTGTCTGTGCAACCTCTGGTGAGTTCCTGCGCCTTCATGTTCCTCAGTTCCTCTGACTTTTCAATGAGGATAAAAGTAGCATGCACTTTATAGTGTTGTTAAGAGCTTGGCTGCTACCCCAAATGTCAGCAGTATGAATCCACCAGGCACTCCATGGAAACCGTGTGGGGCAGTTCTGCTGTGTCCTATAGGGCTGCCATGAGTTGGAAATGACCAAAGGCAACAGAAGGGGCTCACTGTTTTGTGCTCCATAGGAAATTAAAGTGCTCAGTGTGGCTGCTTGGCCAGCATTTAAAAAATACAGATGGTTGGACCCTACTGTCAAATTATGAGTGCCTTAATTTGGTAGGGGGTCTAGGGTAGCTCTACCAGCTTTAAGAAAAAAGCCCCTGGGGTGACTCTGAGATCTCTGGGTAACACAGGTAGTATTTTCTTGACTCATAACCGAAAGGTTTTCAGTTTGAATGCACCCAGAAGCACTTCTGAAGAATGGCTTAGTGATCTACTGCTGTAAGATTACAACCATTGGAAAACTTATGGAGCATATTCTCCTCTGAAACACATGAGGTAGTCAGGAGTTGGTATTACTCTATGGCATTGGAGTTTTTGGTTTGGGGGCACTGTGAGACAATGCACACCTTGAAGGGTATTAATGTCCCTCTGATCCTGAACTTAGAGCTCTCTCACCGGTCTGGACCCCTACAATAAAGGCCTTTACCCTGCAGACCCTGGACAGGGAGAAAGTCAAGTGGGGAGAAAGCTCTTTTCCAAGGTAAGCAGCCACTAGGAGTTACAGGTTAAAAGCTACCTCTAACTAAGGTCTGATAAAATCTTTAGCAACAATTAGCACTTTGTCAGCTCCTGAGAGCAGCAGCTCTACTTGTTTTACTTCATTAAACTCCTTCCCTGTCTGTTTCAAATTAGTAAGGGAAGCTCAGCAAAGGCTTAGTAAGTGGGATTTGGGCAGTTGCATTTTGTGCACAGAATGGTATCAGCACAAGGTTTTCATTAGTTTGGTGGTTTATTCTGGGTAAGAAGTGAGGGGCTGGATATGAAACCTGCTGCTGCCTACACTGTAAGGTGCTTGTTTGTCTGTCTTTTTATCAAGGGCTCAGACTTGAGAGCTGGGAGGAATCTTTAGGGACAATCTGATCCAATCTCATCCTTCCAGTCTCCCCAGGCACTTATCATTTCTCTCCTCCAAAGCTACCTCCTTTCTTTTCTAAAAGACATAACTGTGGTGCAAGACAGCAGACGTGACTTCTGCTACACTTGAAGAACTGGTTGAAAATCAGAGCTCAGATAACAGAAATATTTTAAAATAAAACAGTAATCCAAAGGTCAACTTTTGTAAGAGCCTGGGTTTGGAGCAAAGTTCTTACCTGTTTTAAGTTAATTGAGACACAGTGTCTGAATTTCCTGGTGGCCTTTACCAAGTACAGTTTTTCCCTCAGGGGTATTACAAAGCCATTTTGGTTACTGGGACTTACATAGCAAAAATAATTCACTTGGGTCACTGGCCTTTGTTTTTGAGTATGCTTCTGCTCCTACTAGATGGCACTTGGCTGGCTTGGCTTTGCTTTTGTGTAAAATACCACAATTCCTGCTGCCCAGGAAGCAGGTCAGACAAACTCAAAAGAGTGATGGAATGTTGCTGGTGTGTTTGCTCATACTTTCATTCTTCATTGGTTTATTGAATGTCTCTTGTGGAAAGAAAAAGATAGTAGAATTATAGCATTACTCCCGAAGTCTGCAGTCACAGGTGAGAAATACACAGTCAAGGCAGCATATAGTAAGTTCTGAATAAGGGATCGGGGGGAGAATTTGAATGAATATTTATTATGGACAGAAACACAATCTTGAGCGGTACAAATGATTGTGCACTTGGCTATTAAACAAAAGGTTAGAGTATACCTAGAGGGTCCTTGAAAAAAAGGCCTGGTGATCTATCTACTCCTGAAGGATCACAGCCATTGAAAACCCTACCAGCGCTACTGGTTGAGTGTGCAAACTCGTCCTAGAAAAAGTGCTAGTCTCACTGCTGAATATCACTACTGACAACTTTGAAGTTCTCCCCCTGGGAAGCCATGCACTGACACCAATGCCTAGTCCACCCTTCAAAGCAATTTTGGAACTCTTTTTCTGGAATGGCCATCAGAGCTGTTGCTGTCGCATTACTCCTGATGTCCTGAATGTCATCAAAATGTCTTTCTCTATTTCCTTTATTTTTAGGGCCAGATCAGGTGAGTAGGGAGGGTGTTCCAGTACAGTTGTTTGTTTACTGGCTAAATACTCCTTCACAGGCAGCTATACATTTAAGTTCACAAGCTTGCCACTGTGCACAATGGTCATGCCTGAAAGAGTTCCAAAACTGCTTTGAAGGGTGGACTAGGCACTGGCATCAATGCATAAGTTCCCAAGGGGTATATTTTGAAGGTGACTGTAGTGATATTCCTAAAGTAGGTATGTAGCTTAGAACAATTAAGTTTGCCAACTTAATTGTCAGATGTTGTACGGAACAGTTTTATTCTGAGGCATATGGGATCACCATGAGGTGGGATTGACTCAGTGGCAATTGGCTTATGGGTAGGAACTTGGATATGTGTTTTATATATGTGAAGTTATTTGATCTTTCCTCAAACCCTGTGGTATAAATATGACAGATGAGGAAATTAAGACTTACAGAAGGTAAATAAATTTCCCAAGATCATAGACCCAGATTCTAACTTAATCTACTTAGGCTTAAAGTTTGTAATGTTTCTGCTCTGCCATGAACTATCAAGTATACAGGTGGGTAGACATGTACATGTATGTTACAAAGAGGGTGATCCTGACTGGGATGCCTAGTAAAGAAACCATTGAAGAGGTTGTATTTAGGTAGAATAGCAGAGGGGTGATGGGGAGTGGTCCAAGTGGAAAAAAAGGCATTAAAAAACATGGTGGAAATGGAAAGGTGCGTGGTATATTTGTTGCCAGGAAAACAAGGATTACACAGGAAAATGATACGAAATGGAGAAAGAGGAAATTGCAGATCAAATTATGGGAGGAACAAAATGCTAATTTTAGGAGCTGTAGACTTTGGATGCTTCAGCTGTTGAGTGATGTTACAAATCATCTGTCGCAATTTCACACAAAAGCTATAATTCTCGTTCCCAAGGTCCAATAGACCTCAATCTGACGTTTTCCTGTGTACCCCAAAGAACCGCTTCAGTTTGCTGATATTGCCTCAATTTTTATGCCCTGATGTCAGTAGCAGCACAAGTGGTCTGCCATCCCATTGCAGTCACAATAAGCATTAACAGTGGGAAGAAAACCCAAACAATCTTGAAATTCCACCCGATGCCCTCCTTTTAGGTAACCTGAGCCAGAGACCAGAGATAAAGGGGATAAGGAGCAAAAGGGGGCGCTTGCTCCCAGGTTCAAGTCCAAAGGAATGTCAGATAAAGTGCAGAGTGACATTCTGAGGCACCACAAATATTAAAGGTGCCTGACTGACACAGCTGGACAAGACTGGAATAAAGTATTTCTGCTGACATTGTGACCATCAGCCTCTATTCATCTTCAAACTAGTGAGGGAGAGTCAACTCAGAGATTGTTCCTGGGTGCTCTTTACCCTCACTATGCTTCTGTCAGGGCCATCCCTGCGTATGGGGCATCAGTGAGCACACTGTAAGTAACTGCATCAGAGCAGGGCCTCCCTGATGTCCAGTCTCTCCCACAGATACTTTCTCCTCTTTACCTGCACACCACCTCTGCAGTCTCCTAAAAGCTCTTCTCTGATCAATTCTTCCCCAGTTTCTCTGTGATTAAAGAGAGCACCAGTTCTCTTCCCTACCCTCTTCATTTCTCTGGCCACCTCTCAAAGGGCACTCACCCTGATGTCAGTACATTAATCCTCATTCTACACAGGTGCTGGGTTTAATTCATTCAACTGGTTCAGTGTTGTTTTCTCCAGAGAATTCTTCAGAAATCCAGGGGATTAAAGAAAGAAAGAAAGCAATGGTGTGTGCCCCATACTGATATCAATATCTACCACTTAGTATTTCATTTAGGCAAAATATGATGGACTATAACATATAGGAATATAGGAAAGGTTTTAATGCATACAGAAAAAGATGATGTCACTGAAGGGGAGGTGGAGAAGCATATGTATGGGCTGATACCTGTAAATACCAATCAGTAGCTTCAAATTGCATTAATTATGTACGTATGAATACCTTAGTGTTTCTTTAATGTCATTTGGTGAGTTGTATTCTCTTTACTCAAGAATGCTTCCAGTACTCTGCCGGAGAGCTATTTTAAGTCTTTGTATCCAACAGATGATCAACTATGGTCAAGCATTGTGCTAGTCACTGAATAAAAAGATGTGTAAAAGACAGTAACCTTTCAGTTAAAGGGAATACACTGTAGTCAGATGCAGAAAGATCACTGAAATACAATACATGTGAAAGGGACAGAAGAAAGGACAATGAACCAACCATGTGTGGAATGGGGTTAGGACAAGAGTTGTAGAAGGACTATGTAGAGTGTTGATACTTGAAGAAGACTTTAAAGTATGTGTAAGAGCTCATCGAGAACAACAATGTAAGGCAGAAAGGAATAGAGGGGTGAATATGGAACAAAGCATAAGGAAGAGTGTGTTTGAAGGCATGGAGCAAAGATAAAGTGTGTAGGAAATGGTGAGAAGGTCAATATGGCTGTCTGCAGATATGAGAACAAATGAAATGAAAGGAAACACTACACACTTCTGGGCTTCCTTCCAACTTCTTGGCTGTTCCTCTTTGTCTCTGAAGTCTCACCCTCCTTAATCCGGTCATTAGAGATTTAAGTACTCGAGGCCTGGTGCTGAGTCCATGTCTTTTCTACTATGTGTCCTCTTTCTGGGCAACCTCATCCATGCTTAGTTTCAGTCATGTCTCCATGAGAATGACATACTCGTTCTTATCTCTAGCTCAGAAGTTTTCTGTTAAACTCCAAGCCGATGTATGCCATCTCAAAAGTACCATAATCTATTCAAAAAATGAGTCCATAATACTTCTTCCCTTAACCTGTCCCTTTGTTCAGTGATCACTACCACATTTCCAGTTATACAGATCTGACAGTGTCCTGAACATTGATCTTGTCCTAAACATCTCCCTGTTCAACTCTCGCATTTAGTTTACCAGTGCGGATTTTTTTTTATGTGTCTCTCATATCCTTCCATTGCTCTCTACCTCTATCAACTCCATAGCAGTTAAAACTAGAGTTTCTTGCCAAATTATTAAAATAACTCTTAACGTGTCCTTCCACCCCTACTCTTAATTTTACTCTAATTTAAATTCTCCAGTTCAGAGACAGGGTGTCTTTGAAAAATAAGCTAAGAAATGTGATCATAGAAAGTTCTACCAGTGTAGGACAAGTTAAAGTGATGGATAATGGCTGTGGTAGAAACAAAGTTAAATAAAGGACTTGGTTGGAGTCAAAACATGGAAATAAAGCTGTAAATGTGTAGAATTTTGTATTTCCTGTGATAGCTTATACCCTGAGCTTCGATAAACCATGTATTCAGAAAATGCAAATAAAAGTTGGGCTCAACACAAGATGGAGGCAGAATCAGAGATACCCAGAGCAAAGTTGAATTTTCCAAAGGATGACATCCATTTGGGATAAAACAGGAAAAAAAGCAATTCCACTGAGGGCAACAGTGGGGATACACAGAAAGTTCATCTTTGATATTATGTAGAGTCAGTTTTATTTTTCCTTTAAAACTTAGTATTTACAAGTTGTTATTCTAGATTCGTGGCCTGAAAAAGCAAATCCCAAGCTTAAAATCTATTTCAAAGTAGTCCAGGGTGGCCATTCCTCCACGTTCCTTGCAAACGCAAATCTGAATCTTCTATGAAAGATCATAACCCCAGACCTCAAAAAATTCCCACAGATACGTGAATGTAGGTTCACAATACAAAAGTTGATAAAAATATATGAAAGGGCAAAGCCAAAATGAACGCTTAAATGCTTTTCCCCAGTTTTTAAATGTTCTTGGCAATTATTTCTTCAAGCCTTCTTTCTTCCTGTTTTTCTCTGTCTTCACTTCCTGGGACTCCCCTACTGCTCATGTTGGTTCCCTTGATGGTGGGTCACAGCCTCTGCAGCTCTGTTCACTTTGTTTTTTAGTCTCTGAAGTGGATAAACTTCACTGAATTATCAAATCTGATTTTCTTCTTTTCTTCAGCTGCTCAGATCTGTTATCAATCCCTCCTAGCAATTTTTCACTTCAGTATTACATTTTTGAACTGTAGAATTTCTGTTTGGTTCATTTTTACAATTTATATTCCTTTTTGATATCCTGTTTTATAAAACATAAGTCTGTTACTTTCCTTTAGTTTTTTTTATTTATGATTGAATGAAAATGTACATTCCCATATAAATTTGCAGACTCAACTATATGCAGCTCCCACTGCTCCCCCTGCCCAGTGACAGCACACCCTACTTCTCTGCTCCATATATGTCTTATCCTCCCAACAATCTCCTATCCCCTCCTCTCCACCCACTTCCCTGCCTCCTTTAAGAGGTCAGCAGAACGAGATCCTATAGATGCATAGAACCATAAAGTGCACATGATATGGTCACTCTGTTGCCACATCCAATCCAATCCTGTCCGAGAGTTGAACTCCGTTATGATTTATGGACAGGGGCAACATCAGGGCTGGGGCCATGCTCCCAGGGGAACTCTGAGGCCCATAGACCATCAGTTGCAGTCTTTTACAAGAGATCTCCAGGTGTACCCCTTTTGATTTTTGTTTTGCCAGTGAGACTCAACTTTGTGAGCTCCATCATGGCTATCACTGGTGGTGGCCGGGCACCATCTGGTTCTTCCGGACACAAGTCGATGTAGTCACCCACTAACATGGATATCTCTGTCTTCTGGGTTCTCTTTCCCCCATGTTGTTTCGGTCCTTGGTGATCATTCATTCCTGCTGAGTTGGGACCATTTGCAGTACCCTCAGAGGGCAGCTTGACAGCTTTAAAGAACCCAGATGCCACTCACCAATGTGGAGTGCAAAAGGCTGTCTTGGCAAAATGCTAGTTGTGCAAATTGGCCTAGATTTCTCCTGACAGCATGGTCCTGGCCCCCCACCCCAACTACTCAGTCTTTGCAGTATTGGGTTAAGATGTGAGTAGTGATCATATTATGTTGAAGTCTAGTTAACATGGATCTTCATTCTAATGTGTGCTGTCACAGATTTCACCCCACCACATTTCTATCAACTATCTAATCTGAACCCTTCCCCCTTGTCCTCCCTCCCTCCCCACCCTTGCAGCCATCAAAAAGTCTTTTCTTCTATGCATGAGTTTATTTTTAAGTTCTTATTGTAGGGGTCTCATACAGTATTTGTCCTTTTGTCACTGACTACTTTCACTCAACATAATATCCTCCAATTGAAACCAGGTCATGAGATATTTCCTAAAATCTTTGTTGTTCTTTATCATTGCATAGTGTTCCACTGAGTATATGTACTGTGGTTTACCTATCCATTCCTCTGTTGTTGGTCAACTGGTTTGATTCCATCTTTTTGATATTGTGGACTGTGCTGCAATAAACATCTGTGTGCCTGTATCAGCTGGTGTGAATGGCCTTGATTTTGTAGGATATATTCCGAGCAGTAGAATTACTGGGTCAAATGGTATGTCTATATCCAGCTTTTTAACGAAGCACCAGATTGCTTTCCAAAGAGGTTGGACAATTTTGCAATCCCACCAACAGTGTAGGAGAGTTCCAGTATCTCCACAGCCTTTCCAGCATTTGCAGTTTTGTGTTTTCCGGATCCTGGTCAACTTTGTTGCGGAGAGATGGTATCTTATTGTAGCTTTTGTTTGAATTTCTTTAATTAAAAGCTAATGATTGTGAGCATGTCTGCAACTGTTTTTCGGCTGCCTGGATCTCCTCTTTAGAGAAGTGTCTGTCCATCTTCTTTGCCCATTGCTTAATTGGATGATTTATCTTTTCCTTATTAATATTTTGTAGTACCTTATAGATTATGGAGATCTGTCTGACATATAGTTGCCAAATATTTTTCCCATTGTGTAGGTAGTCTTTTAATTCTATTAAATTCTTTGTGTGGGCAAAAGAGTTTGATACAGCTTCCATTTATCTATTTTGTCTTCTGTTGTTTGTAGTTTGACAGATTTTGAAGTCTGTCTACATTGTGTATTAAAACTTCCATTGTTGTTCCTACTTTTTCTTGCATGAGTTTTATTGTTCGAGATTTCATGTTTACGTCTTTTATCCAGTTTGAGTTGGTTTTTATATAAGGTGTTAGATAATGGGTCTTGTTTCAGTTGATTGCAGATGGATATCCAATTTTGCCAGCACCATTTGTAGAAGAGATTGTTTTTTCCCCAGTTTAATCTCTTAGGGCCTTTGTCAAATATCAACTGTTCATAGGAAGATGGTGTCATCTCTGGGGTCTCAGTTCTGTTCCATTGATCTGTCTGTCTCTTTTTGTAGCAGTACCAAGCTGTTTTGACTGCTGTGGCAGTGTTATAGGTTCTAAAGTCGAGTAATAAGAGGCCTCCCATCGTGTTCTTCTTCTTCAGTAGTGCTTTACTTACCCAGGGCTTTTTTCCTTTCCAAACCAAATTAGTAATTTGTTTCTCTATCTCATTAAAAATGTCACTGGAATTTGTATTCAGATTGCATTGTATAAGTAGACTGCTTTGGGCAAAATAGCCATTTTCACAATGTTAAGTCTTCCTATTCATGAGCAGGGTAGGTTTCTCCATTCATGTAAGTCTCTCTCAGTTTCTTTAAAAAGTAAGGACTTGAAGTTCTCTTTGTAAAGGTCTGTTATTTCTCTGGTTAGATTTATTCCTAGGTATTTTATTGTCTTAGGGTCTATAGTAAATGGTATTGACTTGGTGATTTCTTCCTTAATAATCTCATTGTTGATATGAAGGAATCCTACTGATTTACTTATGTTTATCTTGTGTCCTGAGACTTTGCTGAACTCTTCTATTAGTTTCAGTAATTGACTTAGGGATGTGTTAGGATTCTCTGTTTATACAATCATATCTGCAAATAGGGAGATTTTAAGTTCCTCTTTGCCAATGCAGATGCACTTTATTTCTTGGTCTTGTCTAATTGCTCTGGCTAGAACTTCTAGTATAATATTGAATAGGAGAGGTGAGAGTGGGCACCCTTGTCTAGTTCCTGTTCTCAAAGGAAACTTTTTCAATCTCCATTCAAGATGATGTAGACAGTTGGCTTTGTATAAATGCCCTTACTGCACTGAGGAATTTGCCGTCTATTCCTATTTTGCTGAGACTTTTTAGCATGAAAGAGTGTATAAAATGCCTTTTCCGTATCAATAGACAAAATCAGGTGATTCGTGTCTTTTGTGTTATTTATGTGGTTGATCACATTAATTGTTTTCCTGATGCTAAACCCACCTTGTATCTCTGGAATGAATCCAGCTTGGTCATGATGGATTATTTTTTGGATATGTTTTTTATTCTGTTGGCAAGAATTTTGTTGAAGATTTTTGCATCTAAATTCGTGAGTGATATTGGTCTGTAGTTCTCCTTTTTGGTTGGGTCTTTCCCTGGCTTTGGTGCCAGGGTTATGCTGGCTTCATAGAATGAATTTGGGAGTGTTCCAACCCTTTCTGTACTGTGAGGTAGTCTCAGTAGTACTGGAGACAACACTTCTCTAAAAGCTTGGTAGAATTCTATGGTGAAGCCATCTGTGCCCGGGCTTTTTTTTTTTTTTGTTGGTAGTTTTTTTTGATGACTTTTTCAATCTCTTCCTTTGTGATGGGTTTATTTAGTTGTTCTGCTTCACCTTGTGATAATTTGGGTAGGTGATATGAATCAAGGAATTTGTGTTTTTCCTCTACATTTCCAAATTTGTTAGAGTACAGTCTTTCATAGTATTCTGTTATGATATTTTTGATTTCTGTTGGATCTGTTATAACAACTCTTCCCTCATTCCTTTTTTGGTTATTTGTTTCCTGTTTTTCTTTAGTAAGTTTAGCCAATGGTTTGTCAATTTGATTGTTCTTTTCAAGAAAACAGCTTTGGGTCTTTTCAGTTTTTTCAGTTGTTCTTCTATTCTCTAATTAATTTAGTTCTTCTTTAATCTCTATGATCTCTTTTTTTCTGGTGCCTAAGGGTTTACTCTGTTTTTCTCTCTCTGTAGGGTTAGTTCTTTGATTTGGTTTCTTTCTTCCTTCCAGAGATGTGCATTTATGGAGATAAACTGACCTCTGAGCACTGCTTTGGCTGTATCCCATAGGTTGTGGTAGAAGTGTTCTCATTCTCATTGAATTCCATAAATTTGTTGATTCCATCCTTGATTTCTTCTATAACCCATGGCTTTCTGATCAAGATGTTGTCCAGTTGCCATGAGTTCCATTTTCTATCTATGTCTTCTCTGATATTGATTTTGACTTTTACCACTTTATGATCTGAGAAGATGCTTTGCATTAATTCAGTGGTATGGATGTTGTTGAGAATTGCTTTATGTCCTAACACATGGCCTATTCTGGAGAATGTTCTATGTGCACTGGAGAAAAAGGTGTAGTTGTCTTCTGACAGATGAAAAGTTCCGTATGTGTTGATGAGGTCTAATTGGTTAGTTGTGGCAATAAGGTCTCCTTGTCTTTATTGAGCTTTTTTTCTAGACGATCTGTCCAATACTGAGAGTGGAGTGTTGAAGTCTCCTACTATTATTGTGGAGTGATCTATCTCATTTTTGAGTGTAGTCTGTGTTTCTTTGATGTATTTAGGTACTCTAATAGTAGACATATAAATGTTTAATATTGTTAAGTCCTGCTTGTGTATTGAACCTTTCAGCAATAGTGGCCTTCCTTATCCATGATGGTGGATTTTACATTAAAATCTATTTTATCTGAGATTAGAATTGGTACACCTACTCTTTGGTCATTGTTAGCTTGATATATATTCTTCCATCCTTTAATTTTCCATTTGTTCCTATCTTTAAGTCTAAAGTGAGTTTCTTATAGGCAACATATGGATGGTCATGTCTTTCGATCCAAGATGTCACTCCATGTCTCTTCATTGGAGTGTTCAGATCATTCATATTCAATATAATTATTGATAGGTACGTGTTCAGTGCTGTCATTGTGATATGTTTATTTTCGTGCTGATGTTTTCTCTGTTGTTCTTATACATCTGTTCTGGTACATTCTTTGTGAGTTGAGTTTTCTCTTTTTTCAGGATTGTTTTCATGATTGTTGAGACTTGTGTGCTATGTTTCTTGATTTGATACGTTGTGTCTTTATTGTGCTGTATGGCTGCCCCTATGATCCCCCTTAATAAACTATGTGTAAACCCAATTTCAATTACTACTGTTCTAATGAACTTCCTCTCCATCTGGAAGGACTATAACAACTGTAGTACATCCTTCTTTTTAATATGATGACATCATAGTTTTCATGATATTGTCACAGGATTATTTCTTTCACTGTTATATCTTTGATTGTGTTTGGAGCCTTCCCTAACTTAGTAGGATTCTTGGTGACGTGTCTTGTATTTACTTCTAAAATATAAAGTTCATAGTTTTGTTGTTCCAAGCCAAGAAATTCTTTCAGTATTTCTTGTAGCTTTGGTTTGGTTTTTACAAAGTCTCTGAGTTTCTTTTTATCCAGGAAAGTCTTAATTTCCTTTTTCATATTTGAAAGATAGCTTTGCAGGGTATGTAATTCTTGGTTGGAAGTTTTTCTCTTTTAAGGCTTTGAATGTGTCATGCCACTGTCTCTGTGCCAGCATCATTTCTGCTGAGAAATCTGATGAAAGCTTACAGGATTTCCCTCTGAATGTAAGCTTTGCTTTGAGCCTTTCTGCCTTTAAGAGTTTCTGCTTATGTTTCATTTTGTTAAGCTGGATTGTAACATGCCTTGGAGTCTCTTTGAGATCTATATTGAGTACGGTTCGATATGCATCTTGGCTATCTATATTCCCTTCTTTCCTAATTTCTGGGAAGTTTTCTGTCAGCAGCTCAACAACAATACTCTCTGTGTTCTCAGGTGTCTCACCACGTTTGGGAACTCCAATTAATCATAGATCATTCCTCTTAATGCTTCTTCATTTTTTTTTCTTTTTGTCTGATTTCTCCTCATAGATGCTGGAATCAGTAGCTCTGTCTTTCATGTCAGAAAGCTTCTTTTCCATTTGTTCCATTCTGTTTTCTTGGCTTTGAATTGAAGTTTCTGTATCTTTGATTTTGTTCTTGATCTGTTGGATTTCAGCGTACTTGTGTTCCATCAGATCAAACAGCTTGCTTAATTTTTCATTTTGCTCTGCTGCACTTTGTATAAGATCTAGGAGGACCTTTTATATAATCCTTTTGTATTGACCTTCTGATAGTTTCAGAAAAGCTTCTTTGTCTGGGAAGTACTGTGGTGTTTTCTACTGGGGGCCTTCTGAAGCCATGGATTATTTATTGGTTAGTCTTTTCTCCAGAGTTTGTTCCTTTTGGGGCATCATGTGAGTCAACAGAGGCTTGGAAAGCTGCTGTGAGGATGGACTGCAGTTGTCTCTCTAGGCCTTCTTAAAATGAGAGGTAAAAAGTATCTGACAACTTCCAAAGTCACTCTGGTTTTCAGATGTATAGGTCCCTTTTCCCAGCTGGCAAAGTAAGCATCTCTATAGTGAAATCCAGATGTCATAAGCCAGCTCAAAACACAGAAACGCTGCTGCCCTGTTGACCTCTGCTGTTGGGCCCCAGCTGTAGGCAACACTGTGTACAATATTGCTTTTCTGCTGGAAAATCTCTCTGCGCCACACAGGCACTGCCTCCCAGCCCAGGAGTTAGGTCCAGCTGAGGCTTCCATATGGTTATCTCTGCCTCTCAGTGGAACAAGATGGCATCCCACACAAGCTCACTGCCTGCCTTGGTCCACAGTATTCTATGGTGGATGCAGAAAAAGAGGTCAAATGTGCTGAGATGCACAGAGTCCAGAGCCTCTGCTGCCAGGCTTCAGCTGTAGGCAACTCTGTGCAAAATACTGCTTTTCTGCCAGAAAATTGCTTACCTCTTTAGCAGGCACTGCCTCCCAGCCTAGGAACTAAGTCTAGCTGGGGCCTCTATATGTCTGTCTCTGCCTCCCAATGGAGCAAGGTGTCATCCTGCACAAGCTTGATGTCTGGCTAGTTCAAGGCTATTCTATGACAGAGGCAGTAAGAGAGGCCAAAGGTGCCGAGATGCAGAGTCCACAGCCCTAGCCATAGGGGACACTGTGTAAAATACTGCTTCTCTGGCAGAAAAGCACTCTCCCCCAGGCAGGTGCTGCCTCCTAGCCTAGGAATTAAGTCCAGCTGGAGCCTCGGCATGGATGTCTCTGCCTCCCAATGGATCAAGATGGCGTGCTACACAAGCCTGCTGCCTGCCTGGGTCCAGGTTACTCTATGTCGGAGGTTGAAAGAGAGGCCAAATGTATCAAGATGTGCAAAGTCCAAATCTGGGCTCTCAAAATACGGTGATCTCACTTGCTGATCCCACCAGCAGTGCGTCTCAGATTAGTGGCTAGCCAAGTCCCAATTCCGCCTGCTGACTAAGACAAAAAAAAAATTTTAAATGGTGAGTTACCTTTGGTCCTTGCAAGCCCGGACTCACCAAGAGTGGAGTTAGTGAAAGAAAGGCGGTTTTGCATTCAGTGGTATCAAGTCCAAATTAACAGCCCTATGCCACATCTTTGGGCTCACTAGGTGTCAAGAAGGCTCTGTTTAATTATCAGTTCAGGTCTTGGTTTTCAGAGGTATTTAGAGAGGCATGTGTTTAGTCTGCCACCTTGACTCCACCCCATCCTTTTCAGTTCCTCCACCCCATCCTTTTCAGTTCTTTGAATGTATTCTTAAATAGCTAATTTACAGTCTTCATCTAGTAGATGCAGTGTTTGAGCATCTTCAGGGGCAATTTCTACTGGTCATTTTATTTCCTATGTATAGGCCATAATTTCCTATTTTTTTGAGTACCTCAATTATTTTTAAAGCTAGATATTTTAAATAATACAAGGTGAAAACTCTGGAAAATAGCTTTTCCATCCTTCCCAGGATTGCTGCTGTTGCTGATTAGTGCTGTTTGTTGGGGTTTGTTGTTTGCCTGCTTCTTCTGCTCCAAGAGTGAGGTAGATGAGGTAAACAGAAGCCCCAGGAAACTCACCTCCATGTTGTTCCTTGGGTCTGAATCCTCTACATAATCTGCCTTCTTTTTTCACCTTTTAGAGTTTTTTCATGTTTGTCTCATATAAGTGGAGGGCCTTACTTGTATTTAGAAGGCAGGGTAAGGAAAAGTACCATCTACTACTTTTTCCCACAAGCAGAACTCACTTTCTCTCTCTTTTGAACCCTTATCAGAGGTATATAGCCCTAGTGGCACAGTTTTTAATAACCTTGCTACTAACCAAGAGTTTGGCATTTGAACCCACCAGCTGTACCTTGGAAACCCTATGGGGCAAGTCTACTCTGTCCTACTTGGTTGCTGTGAGTTGGAACTGACTTGATGGTGATGAGTTTGGTTTGGTTTCAGAGATATAGTTTCACATTTTTGAGTTACCATTTGGATTATCTTTCCTACTGGATTATAAACTCCCTGAAGTCAAGGAGAATGTCTGCTTTGCTTATTGCTCAGTGCCTCGCAGTTATTAAAAAAACAAACAAAAATAACCCCACTGCTGTCAAGTCAGGTCTGACTCATAGCAACCCTAGAGGTCAGAGTAGAACTGCCCCACAGAGTTTCCAAGAGCATGTGGCAGATTTGAACTGCTGACTCTTTGGTTAGCAGATGTAGCACTTAACCCATTACACAACCAGGGTCTCCACTGGCACATTATAAGAACCCAATTAATATTTTTTAATCAATTAATATATATAAAGGAGGTAAAGTTGTGAATTGACTCAAGTGGCATGTATTTTATCATATAATACTGCTAGTGGCCCAACACAGGTATCATAAAGAGATTTCTTTCATATATGGAGGTCTGGGAGAATGAGTATAGAATATGACAGTGGTGGAAATTTTTCAGTAGACAGCCTGTGCCACATGTGGACACTTCTTGGGCTAAGCTTCTCCTTCTGGAAAAGTTACTGAAATGAGGTTGCACAGGTTGTATCCATGACTGGATAATACTATAAATGATGCTTTATGTAACTTCAACATCAACAGCATGCCAAACTCCAAAGAGTTGCTAGATAATGATTAGGGAAGATGCTTAGACTCTCAAAAGAAGTAGACTTTGTCCATGAGATCCCGAGAGGGTACTCCACAGTCTGTTATGATTTCAAGGATGTTCAAATCCCCATGAATAAATGTGCCTGTAATCTTACAATGATGTCTAGTTATGTTAGCAGAGTTCTCCTGTCTCCTCCCTCACTCCGTTAAGGGGGCATCAGGTAAAGAAATGCTCAAGTATGCTAGGGTTGGAAGTTTAGACAGAGCTGACATACATAGATGTACATACACACTTATGTGTATTTAATTTATGCAAAGGGGAGAATGATACTACTCTACTTTGTGAAAACAGTACCTGTTCTTCTACTAGCATTCTTACTTTGAGATATATCTAAGTCTGGCAGTCAAAGGCCTGAAAGAAGGCTCTTGTCACCATTCTCAGGAGGGTGAAGTACTAGCATATAATAGCCTTCAAGGAAAATCATGCTAAACTTCAACAATATGATGACCTTCTGATAAAAACAAACTTGTAGTAGGTAAGACTGTTGGGCTTTCTGGATGGACAGTTCTAGTTTTGCCACTTATTAACTTAGTGACTCTGGATCCCTCAACTTCTGTCCTTGTGGTTCTCATTCCTGGTTTAGAGATAGTAGCTATTGCTTCATTTGGAAGTTTGAGAACTGTTGCACGTAAAGGTCTCTTTCATAAGTTATTTTTTGGTTGTTGTTGAGAATGTGCACAAGAGAACACACACTAATTCAACAATTTCCACATGTACAGTTCAATGATGTTGTTTCTATTCTTCAAGTTGTGCCATCACTTTCCCCTGATAACGTAAACTTACTTCCCCTAAGCTTCCTATCTAAATTTTTGAGTTACTATTATTAATTTGATTCCGTATAGATAGTTCCTTAAAAGAGTGTAATGCTCAAGGTAGACTTTCTTTACTAATAAGATAAACTATTTTTTGGTTTAAGGAATACTTCAGGAAATATTTTTGGTGCTGTTTAAAGATTATCTCACAGCAGTAGTGTCATGGATTGAATTATGTCCCCACAAAAATGTGTGTAGCAATTTGGCTGAACCATGATTCCCAGTATTATGTGGTGTCTTAGTCATCTGGCGCAACTGTAACAGACATACCACAAGTGGATGACTTTGAAAAGAGGAATTTGTTCTTTTACAGTCTAGAAAGCTGTAAGTTCAAATTCAGGGTGTTGGACCCAGGGGAATGTTTTCTTTCTATGTTGGCTGTAGGGGAAGGTCTTCATTCAACAGCCTTTCTTTGGACTGGGACCATGCCAGCACAGGAACGTCAGGTCCAAAGAATGCTCTCTGTTACCAGTGCTGTTTTCTTGGTGGTGTAAGGATCCTGTGTTTCTCTGCTGGGTTCTCTCTTCTATAGCTCAGAAAAGATTGTCTTAACTCTATCTACTCTTACAGACCTCACCAATATAACTGCTGCTAACCTGTCTTATTAAATCATAGTAATAGAAATTAAAACACACAGGAAAATCCCATCAAATTACAAAATGGTGGGCAACCAGACAACACTGGCTATATGGCCCTCCCAAGGTGATACACATATTTTTGGGGGAGACATAAGTCAATCCATACATGTAGTTATTTTCTATTTTGTAATTTTTGGATATGTGATAAATCCCAATCTCTGCCTGTGGTCAACGTGCAAGATTGGATTATGTTAAAGAGGATTACGGTCGGACCCTTGCTGAGGTTGCATTCCTGATCCAATGTAAAGGGATTTTCCCTGGGGTGTGGCCTGTGCTATCTTTTCTCTCTGAAGAGATAAAAGGCAAGGGAAGTGAACAGGGAGTTAGGGTCCTCATACCACCAATAAAGCAGTGTCAGGGTCATAACACATCCTTTGGACCAGAGATTACATTGCTGCAATACTCCCAGACCAGAAGAAGACAGATGACAAGGACCTTCCTTCAGAACTAACAGAGAGAGTAAGTCTTCTCCTGGAGCAAGCACCATGAATTTGGACTTCTAGCTTCTGGACTGTGGGATAATAAGCTTCTCTTTGTGAAAGTCACCTGCTTGCGATATTTCTGTTATAGCAGTACTAGATGACTAAGACAAATAGTTTTGGAAGTTCTTACATGGAATCAGAAAGCCTGATTCTGTGGAAATTTGAAATTCTCTTTTCCATTTTATCTTTTTGATCAGGAGTCTTCCAGAGAGTCTTTGATTAAAGTGTTCACTACTAGTAGCTGGACTCCCTGACCCTTGTGACACATGAAAGGATCATGGCTGCAGGTGAAGATGGGGACCCGACCATGTGGCAGAGATCGTTCCCAACCAGTGACAGATGAGCTGATAAGCAAGGTATAAACCAAAACCAAACCCACTGCCATCGAGTTAGGGCCGACTTATGGTGACCCTATAGGTCAGAGTAGAACTGCCCCATAGAGTTTTCAAGGACCACCTGGCGGATTTGAACTGCTGACCTTTTGGTTGGCAGGTGTTACACCTAACCCACTACACCACCAGGGTTTCCAAGCAAGGTATGCCAGGGCTTACGTATCTTTAATGCAGTGAAAAACAGGTGAAATGTGGCATTACAGATTAGTTAGTAAGTACAAGCAAGCCAGTGCACACCTTGTTTATTGGATAATTTGTCCCACTAACCAATCCACTGGATCAGTCATGGATTCAGCCAGTGATTGGGACTTCTCAGTAAGAGGCTCTATGTGTGTGCTCTGACTGGCCCTAAAATAGTGCATTTCAGAAATGACTATGGATAAAGCTATAGCACGAATGGGGTACTTTTGTATTGTGGGTGCTGACAGATGTGTGGGAGCTCAGGAATGGCACAAGGAGAGATGATCATCATATCTCTAGAAGTAACTTATCTCATGTCCTGGATGAGGAGAAATTCATTATACCACCACTAGGTTGCTCATTTGTGAATTTAGCATGGTTTCACCTCTTGTGATAAAAGAGAAAATCTAACGGAAGGAGACAGAGTCCATCAGTTAAATATCACTAGATGGCTTTCTAAGCAATGCCACATGCTCCACTCTAGTAACCATTACTGTTACCCACTTATTTTCCCTAAGAATGTAAGCAAAATTTGGAAGGATTGGGTATTCAAGACTGCTGCCCCTATGGATTAAATCACTGTGTCCATATTTAGAACATCTGGAAACTCATCTGGTGGGTAGCTAGAACCAGGCAGGTAGAACGGGAATCCTAGAGACATGTTAACACAGGGGAGATTGCAGGGACAAAGCTCTCCTTCTCAGCATGTGTGGGATGGTGGCAGTGACAGAGATTTCATGCATAGATGAAGTCCCCAGATATGGTCTCATGTTGCAGCTATGCCTGCCCTTCCCCTTTGGACCCCTGCACCAATTGCTAAACAACTGACTATGGTGGACTGTTATTTTCCATGACCTCTCTTTTTTGTCTTCATCCTCTATGGGGAGCAAAGAAAACAAGAAACTGACCAAAAGGCCAAAAGCAACAAGACATAGTTTCCTCTGCAGAATTTGACACTGTTGATTGCCAAATTCTTTGTGAAATATTTTTCTTCCCTGGGTTAACCATGGCATTGTCCTTTCTGTTTTTCTTCAAACAAGGACTCTAATCACTCTGTTTCCTTAACTGGGCCTTCTTTCTCATTTTTCTCAGAAAATGTGATGTCCTGTGGTGGTCTGCTCTTCTCTCTACACACTTCTCTTTCTTAGAGTCAGGAACTATGACAGCCATCACCTGTTTGTGTTTGAGTTCATGTACTCGCACAGTCATTTATGTACCAGCTGTTTGTTCTCAGCTCTTATAGGAAAGGCACTGAGCTAAGTAGTGACACATGCTGTTCTCAAGAAAGTGACATCGCGGAACTGTTGTTCTACTGCACGTACCAGCATGGCCACACTGGCTACTTATCTGTTCTAATTTGTTGGCTTCTGTGCCATACTGGTTGTTAAACATTTTAGCTATTACACTTAGCTATACCCAGATATCACCACCCATCTGTCACTTTGCTGTACTGTGGTGGCTTACACAGTGCTGTGAGGCTGGAAATTATGCCACCAGTATTTCAAATATCAGAATGGTTACTCATGTTGGATATGAGTTTTGGCAGAGCCTCTAGACTTAGACTACGAAGAAAGGCCTGGTGATCTATTTAAAATTAGTCAAACAAAATTCTATGGATCACAACAGAATATTGTCTGATACAGTGCTGAAGATGAGCTCGGTAGGTTGGAAGTCACTACATAATAGCCACAACAATGGATTCAAACATGTCAATGATAAGAAAGGTGACACAGGACTGGATGATGTTTCTTTCTGTTATATATAAGGTTGCCATGAATTGGAGCCAGCCTGATGACATCTAGTAACAACATACCTAGATTGAATACATTAAACAATGGAGAATGACTACATTCAAAGTCAACTTCTCTCCTGAGAGTAAATACACATTTTGATGCTTTGATATTTCCTACTGATAACCTATGTACAAACAATTACTGTTGGCAAATCCTGGTTTCAGAGGTCTTTAGTCTCTTTCTTTAGAAAACTCATAGCACAGACACAGAGCTCAAAGGAGCTTCCAAAGTCAGCTGGGTCCTTGTCTTACAAATGAGGACACATATCTCAGCAAGAGACTGTGACTCGCCCCGAGTCACCCAGTTGAGCAGAACCCAGATTTTCCAACTCTCAGTTCAGTGTATCAGCAGTTTTAAGGATTTGGAGGAATTTTTCAATTTCCTACCAGCTGCCCTGGCATGCAGACACAATATTAAGATTCTTCAGAGAGGCTGTGGCTGTGTATTACCAAGAATGTGTGAAGAGAACATGTGCAGACAAGTGCAACCTCTGTGATGGTTGGAAGAAGAGAATAGGTTCAATGCCATTTGTAGGGCAAACTTTGAGCTGATACATGTTTAATCTGCATGTAGTCGGTGCCATTGTATTTACCCTTTCCACGTGGCACTTGAGCAAGGCCCTAGCTATTGTCACTTTAGCTGTCATGACAACCATATGCATGAGTTTCCCAAGGACACTATTGTTTCAAGCGGTATGTCCCAGAAAGCTTAATATTCAGGCATCCAGAGATGTGTCCCAAATTGTTCTGCATGCACGTGCATAAGCAAACACTCACATCCTGATGTATAAACTACAGCACACACTCGAGGAACAAATATCCGTTGCTAGATCTCGTGCCTTGATACTTGCTTAACAATACGTGGCCAGTGTGCAGATGATAAACACAGCAGAGAACAGGAGGCAGAACGACTGCTAGCAAAAAAGTGACAGCTGACAGTCTGGTAGTGATGGAGGAGGCACAAATAAATATTAAAAACATGGCAGTGGGATTATGGGTAGTGACAAATCGCTTAGAATCTATCAACACGGTATGTCAGCAGAGGCCAATAAGGGGTATTACTAGTAAAAATCCTGGAGCAGCAATGAAAAAAATATTGTCTTCAATATCTTTTGTTACAAAGCATCAGTATGAGCATAGGTGCTTATACCTGTAGCTATACATACTTACACATTTGTGCACACACACACGTATATGCATGCGGTTCTGGTGGCAGAGTGCTTAAGAGCTCAATTGCTAACCAAAATGTGAGCAGTTCAAATCCACCAGCTACTCCTTGGAAACCCTGTAGGCCAGTTCTACTCTATCTTTTAGGTTACTGTGAGTGGGAATTGAGTCAACAGCAACAAGTTTGGTTTAGTTTGGTATATATATATGCACATATATATATATATATATAGTATAGACATTAGGAAGATTTCTATAGAAAATGGTTAAAATGTTTTAAGGTAATAGTATAATAGCAATAATAACTGGAAGAAGGAGAAGGAAGAGATATTTTAAAAATATTTATATTGTCTAATGTTGTCTGATGTAGCCTTTAGATAAACCCCTGAAATAGATACTGCCCTAACCATTGTTGTTCATCCTTACCGGGGTAAAACAATGATGCTGTCAGACAGAATTTCTGGACTCACTCCCTGACTGGACTGTCATGACTCCTCCCTCTGGTATGTCTCAAAGCTCGTGGTAATCCATGTTCTCTGTGGACTCCCAGATCCATGTCTCTGGAATGAGTGCTCCGACTGACCCCGTTTGTCTGATACTTGGATTTGGGCCCAAGAGAATCCTCAGGACTCCATAATAAAACGCTTCTCTATTGTCTGAGATAGCTTGGCCATTTCTACTTTCTGGTCTAATAAGTCACAGCTCTGAGTGTCTCCTTCCCTGAGTGTCAGATAGAAAGTTCCATGGCACAGTGTTCAGTCTGATGCTGTGTGACCACATGGTTTCCCCCTTCTGACTTTGACACTCAAACAGTGTCAGTGTGTTGGAAGTAGGATAGAACATGTTGTAGTATCAAGCTACTGTCTCTTCCCCTTCTGTGGCTTCTATGTCACCTCTTCTCCAAATGGTGCACCTCTGTCTCTTTCTCTCATTGCACTGTTGGACCAGCTGAGCAATGACATTTGTTCCCTAAAGGATCTAGGGTCTTCACAGACTGGCTGTCAGCTCTGAAGTGTGTCATCATTTTCCATTTCTATCACAATCCTCAGTTCTTGCAAATTAGAGTCCCAAGAGGACTTGGGCCATCAGTTGTCTAATCAGGCTCAGACAGGTTTAAACTTGAAAGGGTCACAGTTTGGGCCCTTTGGATAAGACATTTCTTTGGAGTCATGTAAATACTCTAGATGCCACCTTGTAAAAGCTACTTGGGTAGTATTTCTGTGCAGATTTCAACCAGTTTCATGTAGATGCAATGAGACACCACCTTGCCCTGCCCCCAGTGGGTAAGCACTTATCCTGCTCGTCCCCAGGCCACTGCTCCAAGGTGTAGTTCATTCACTTCTGTGAAAGCTCCGGCAGGGTTAAGTGTCAGCTCCCTGCAATGATGGCTAGTGGGTGATACACTTATGTATGGCTTTTCCCTCTTTCATTCCCCTTCACTTGCCTTTGCTCCCAGGGGTCATGTTCCAAATCAACTGTGATGCTCTGTAAGTCTTTGTTAAAAGCTTTGCAACAGAGAGGGAGGAGGAGGAAGTGGGGCCCAGTTTAAGGCACTCTTTCTCCTGGTTAAAAAAAAGGGAGAAAGAGAATATATTTTTGGCCCTTACCATGAGCCCAACATAGTTGAAAACACTTTGTATGTTTTTAGAAACTTAATGCACTTGGTGTTTTTATGAATGAGAAAAGTAAGCTATATTTAAAACTTGTTGTCATGGACTGAATTGTGTTCCCCCTAATACGTGTGTCACAAATTGACTGGGCCATGATTCCTAGTATTGTGTGACTGTCCTCCTTTTTGCAGTTTTCCTCTGCTGTAAATCCTAATCTCTGCCTGGGGTTAATAGACTGGATCATGTTAAAGAGGACGAGGGTGGGAGTGTAAAAGCCTTCCTAAGGTCACCTCCCTGCTCGAACGTCAAGAGAGTTTCCCTGTAGTACAGCTTATATCACCTCTTATCCTATAAGAGGTAAAATGGAAAGGGAAGCAAGCAGAGAGTCAGCAACCTTATACCACTAAGAAAATAACACTGGGAACAGAGTGTGTCCCTTGGAACTGAGGTTCCTGTGCCAAGATGCTCCCTGACCAAAGAAAGACTAATGCAACACAAGGACCTTCCTCCAAAGCCCGCAAAGAGTGGACACCGTAAATCCAGACTTGTAGTCTACTGGACTGTGTAAGAATAACGTTTTCTTTGCTAAAACCACTCACTTGTGTACCAGATGACTAAGACACTTGTCCTGAGTGATATTTGTTGTTACTTTTAGCTACCGTCAAGTCGGTGAGTCTGACTCATGATGGCGTTACTTACATACAACAGAACAAAATGTTGCCTGGTCTTGCATCTTTCTCATAATCACCAGCATGTTTGGGTCCATTGTTGTGGCTATTTTGCCAATCCATTTCACTAAGAGTCTCCAACAGTCTTTTAAATGGGCTGCTTCATCAAGCGTGATGTCCTCTTCCAGAGACTGATCTTGTGTCTGAAACAAGCACAATGGAAACCCTGATGGTGTAGTGGTTAAGTACCATGTCGGCTAAACAAAAGGTCAGCAGTTTAGATCTGTCAGGTGACCCCTGGAAAGTCTATGGGGCAGTACTACTCTGATCCATAGGGTCACTATGAGTTGGAATTGATTTGACGGCAGTGGCTTTTTTTAGTGGCAAAGCAAGTACAATATTCTGTTGTGATTCATAAGGTGCTTATTGGCTAATTTTTGCAAATAGATTGACAGATCTTTCTTCCTAGTCTGTGTTAGTCTAGAAGCTCTGCTCAGACCTGTCCACTATAGGTGATCTTGCTGGTATTTGAAATTCCAGTGGCATAGGTTCTAACATCACAGCACTAGACAAGCCACCACAGTACAACAAGCTGACTGACAAATGGTGGCCCAGGTACCACAGATAAAAAAATTAGGATATGAAATGGAAGTTCTCTGAATCTAAA
The DNA here is from genome assembly GCA_028571685.1 of Heterohyrax brucei. NCBI lineage: Eukaryota > Metazoa > Chordata > Mammalia > Hyracoidea > Procaviidae > Heterohyrax > Heterohyrax brucei. The sequence continues at coordinate 41,195,267 of CM053148.1, read as the reverse complement.
TCCTCAGTCCTTACTACTATGTGATACTGAGGATGAGTCTTCAGCTCTTTAGGAACCTTCAATATGCAGAGAACTCATTTATTTCTTAGAAGCTGAAAGCCATTCCAGTGTAAGTAACATTTGGGACAATTGCTTGGAATTGACACTATCTGCCGTTGTCTGTCCACTTATATTGATGAAATGTAATGTATTCTGTCATCAGGTTTCAAGGGCAACAAAGCTCAGCATAGACCCTTTTCTGAGGCCCACAAAACCGGTGTGCACGCTTTTCCTCCACATCACAAGAGGGCAGGGTGTGGGTAAGGCTCTGGTGTACTAATTGTTTGGCCATCCTGACTGTCCCATGTGCCTGCCACTGGTGTTCTCTTCAATATCTCTGCCTTTCTTTCCCCCACCACCCCGCCCGCCGACTACTCCTTAAGCCTACAAATGGGAGTAAATTCTACCTAGTGTGTTACAGGACTCACATTAGCTAACTGAGCTATGAAGCTTTCTGTAAACTAAGACACTGAAAGCCCCTCTTCTCGAACGCAACCCAACATTTCCTTCAAGGCTCTAATCTACCCTACAGCAGCCAGAGCCACACCTTCAGAAATGGACTTGAACAACTTTCGTGAACCTCTGCCTAGACCTTCATGCCTCACAAACCGTAGTGTTTAATGCTGGGGAGGACCCCAGTGCCCAAAAGCTGTCTCACACCTCCGCTCGGAAATAGTAGCCAGTCATGCTACTGGCCGCTTTATGACACAATAGCTTCCTTAGAGCGTGCTTATAAATATTTATAGCACCAAGCGAGCAGTAATGGGCTGCTATTCAAACACACCTGCTGGGGAAGAAAGAACTAAAAAAGAAAAAGGAAACACACGCGCACTCACACATATTTATGCCTACTATATGAAGGTCATTTAGGCATTTAGCCCTAGAGCACTTCTGTATAGAACCATCAAAATAATCTCTGCTTTCCCGGGGTCTTTCGTTCCAAGCATGCAGTGTCCTCTGTGAGGAAGCAGGACGAGGACTCATTTTGGTTTAAAATGCAGCTTCCCCTGATAATGAATGTGTTTGTTGAAATACATTTGGAAAATACTAAAATATACAAAGGATAAGAAAAACACTACCTATATATCTTACCTCCCACAGATTGTAGTATTACCGTTTTGAAATATTTATTTCTATGCTTTAAGAAATACATATTCTATAGGCTTTTTTGAGGTCTGTTTTATTGCATTTAATGCTACTATATCTATACAACAGTTTAAAATCTTCTGTAACTTTGTATCTGAAAGTAATATTTTATTATTCCAATTTGCATTGATTCGGTCACTGAGGGCTGCTGATTAACTCAATCAACAGAGTTATTCTAACACTGCGGAGAGTATAAGATGAAGTGGGTGTGTCTCTGCTCCCCAAAAAGGCATGCAGTCCATTGAATCAAGAAGAACTTTTTCTTCCACTGTGTGATGTTGTTAACTGCCGTGGACTTCATACGGAATGGTGACGACTCATCTGTTAAAGGGCAGGACAGTCCTCTAGGGTTTAATCACCAGGCCTTTTCTTCTACAGAGCCCCCGCGTAGGTGCAAACTGTCAATCTTTCAGTTAGCAATCAAGAAAAACCATGTTATAAGTCATTTTTATTTTTCCTTCTGTGACCTATTCAGGTGTTTTAGTGATGGTTTTTGGACGGACTATGTGGAGACTGAGCTCTCAGTTTTCATTTAGTCGGGGAGGCAACGTGTTGGTGAATAGATGGGTTACTTCTGTCCTCTGTTCAACCACCTCATGATAAATAACGGTATGTGTAATATTGCTTATGAGCTTTCTCCCCCCAAATTTGGAAAACCTTGGCTCCATGAGGCCTGGAAATAATTCCATCAGTAGTTTTAAAATGGGCAAAAGGGGTTCAGATTAAAACAAAAGAAAATGAGGAGCAAATAGAATATCTGATTACAATCTAAAAAATGTATGTGTGTGTGTGTATTTTTTTTTTTACAAGTCATTGTTATATCTTTATATTTCTTGAGAATAGTTGTTGGTAGTGTATTATGTAAGTATTTTTCAAGATTGGCTTTTGGTTAATGCTTTTTTTTCTGTGGATTTTCAGGAACCTGCTACATTGACCTTTGTATTTAAGTAGAAAAGAGTTTGGATCATTTCCAAAAAAAAGTTTTTTGAAACTCATAATGAGTGCGTGTTGTCTGTTAGATTTGGTGCTCAAGCTTGGAGAAATCTAGAGATGGACAAGATGTGGCGCCTATACCCAAAGAGCTTCTTTTCGTTAATGATCGTAGAGTGACTGTGTACTCAGCCTAACTAGGTCGTTTGAAGGCTGCCCATGAGGCAAGGACCATCAATAGATATGAAACCAGCTAAGAACGGCTGGTGTGGAAAGACATGTTTGCATGGTGCCAAAGTGACACCTCACACATACCTTGCTGTTCACACGGGGAAAATATGCAGCAAGGGAACTATCTGCTTGTCACCCACTGGTTAAATAACCTCCCAAAGAATAAGACAAATAGACATGGCAACCCTCCTGGTTGGATCTAGAAGGAAATGTTATACCACCCATGATTTTGTTTTGCTCAAATGAATCTGAAGCTAATCAAGCTGTTAGCTCTACAATTCAGGTTGCAGAAAATACAAGGAATAGATAAGCAAGTTGAACAATGAAAATCAGACAAATCTAGAATCAAGGACATTTGTATAATGTCCCCATATAGAGTGAGGTGGAGGAGGGGAAAAGCAGCCTAGTCTTTTCAACAGGCAATGACATGAGAAAGTGAGAAGTAACTATTCTAGAGAGAATATTTATTAGATATTGCAATCAATGTAATGTGTGCTCTTTGATTTGGTCTGATCAAAAAAAAATTCTAGCACTGTTTCAGACATTTTGAGAATAAGAAGGAAAATTTTGAATATGATTGTGTTGTTATATATTAGAGAATCGTTAGATTTATTAGGTTGGATAGTGGTTATATGGACATGAAGGGTACTATCCTTATTTTAATAGATGTTGATTTATCTAAATATGATGAGTCACAATTTCTTGCTTTCCAGTGGTTCAGCACAGAAATGTGGGTAGGTAAAATAGATTAGCTTGACCAAAACATGGATGATGGATAGATAGACAGTAAATAGATGATAGATGATAGCTGGATAATAGAAGCTACATGATAGATGATGGATGGGCAGACGGAAAGGTAGGTAGATAGAAGATAAGTAGATTGATCCATTGGTAGATAGCTAGATAGACACAAGGTAGATAGATAGAGCAGATGGAGTAAAATATAAAATTTTGAATCTTGACAGAGCTATATGAATAGTTATACTATTGTTTCTACTTTTCTACACACTTATAGATTTTTTATAACACAAAGATTTTTAAAAGTATGATTCCTGTTAGGTGACCTCAAATTGCTGGGGAAATAAGAAAGATAATCCCATTGCTGTTAAATTTCTCGTCTGCAAGAAAACAAGCAGAGCAAGTTAATTCAGGTCGTTCATTCAGAGATTTAGAATCAAGGTTACAGCTATAGATTTTCCAGGATGTCACAGGAGACCTAGTATTGGGATGAGATTTTACAATCTTTGCAGTCTTTCTGAAGTTCTCAAATATTTCACTGCTCATGTTTTTAATTTTAATTTTTATTTCTTTCATAGCAGTGCATTAAAGTAGAAAGTACACAAGATTTAGAATCAGAAGTCTTGGGTTGCAGTCCAAGTCAGCCACACCTAGCCAAATGACCTGAGAGAGGTTATTTAACTGGAGACTGACTTTGCTACGCCGTCAACTTTAGGCCCCCTAGTGGCACGACTGTTAAGCACCTGGATGCTAAAATGCTGACCGAGTGATCTGCTCCTGTAAAGATTATCCATTACTGTTGAGTGGATTCTGACTCATAGGGACCCTATAGGAAGGAGTTGAGCTGCCCCATAGAGTTTCCAAGGAGCTTCTGGTGGATTGGAACTGCCAACCTTTTGGTTACCAGCTATAGCACTTAACCACCATGGCATCAGGCTTTCCTCTTATAAAGATTATATGCTAGAAAACCCTGCAGAGATGTTCAGCTATGAGTTGAAATGGATCTGACAGCAACTAACAACAACAGTTGGGATACCAAACTTATTTACTCTGCAGACTTACTGTCAGCCTAGGAGAATTTAGAATTTGAATCTATATATTCCCGCTCACTGTCATCTTTTCCCTAGTCTCTCTATCAGACTACTGTGTAAATACTCTCCTAAGACCTCTGTCTTTTTCTTTTCTCCAGTACAGTTTTGCTCTGGGGAGTACTTATTCTTCTAGCAGTCTTGCATCAAATAGCCACCCCATGACATATATATCTTTCAGATATCCCTTAGTCTCCCAGTGGGAAAATCACTGAAAATTTCAGTGATCACTAAAATTGCCTTTGAGTTTTTCAGTGCATCATTCACTAAAATTTAATGAGTGCCTACTATATGCCAGACTGTTAAGGATACGTGAGTTCTTAAAAGCAGAGGAATCTAAATCAATGACAAAATTATTCTACAGCTGTTATGTAGATGAGGATTTTACAGAAAGAGTTCCATACTAACCACCAGGGAAAAAACTAATTTCCATTCATTCTAAGAAGTTTTCTCTTCTTCATTCAAACAACTTCCCCATCACTAGCATTTGAGGCTTCATACAATGGTATTTGGAGGTTGAATGCTTAGAAGTTGAATGAATGAATAAATCATTTGATAGAAAAATATTAATCAATATCATTTGTGAGACAACAATAATAAAGAGTATAAAGCTGAGACTTTGTCCTCATGAAACTTGTACAAGCTTATAAAAGCTGTGAACTGGAGCGAATTAGCGATGTCACAAGCAAAGACGTGAGTGACCGCCACGTGAATGGAGTTAACGCTGGTATGGAGACATTACGGTGCCAGACTGAGTGGTGGGGGAGGGACAGCAATGATCTTGTAGTGACAGTTGGAAAAGAGACGGCGAAGAGGAGCGGTGCCCTCGGAAACTGAATAATAAAGGCTCAGGCAAAATCCAGTCAAAAGTAACTGAGGAGGCAGTCCAGCCAGAGGAACAGAGCTAAATATTCACACGCGTTTCAAAGCCTTGATGACTAACATGGGAAAATAAAATTGAAGTGGGACTGATTTAAAAACAAATTAATGCCAAAGTGACCCATCTGGGAAAAGCTGTTATGTAGCGATACATTCTCATCATGGCATCTAGAATGAGCCCTGTGGGACAGGGTAATTGGGGGTAGGGGTGGTTGAAAATAAAACTTCAGATAAGCGTCCATATTCATTAATGAGAGCAGTGGTTAAGCCGTCTACTGCTGACCTAAAGGTTGGCGTTCCAAATCCAGCAGCCACTATGCGGGGGAAGGTGCAGTAATCGGCTTCCATAAAGACTATGGGTTCGGAAACCCTACGGGGCAGTTCTGCTCTTTCCAGTGGTGTTGCTATGAGTCAGAATTGACTTGACGGCAGTGGTGACAGACAGGAAATGAAAGGGGCTCCTGGAGGGTCAGCAAGTTCACTGTAAGGTGCAGAACGGAAGCCGTCATTTGAATGCATGTTCTAAAAGCCTGACAAAAGAGTTTTGTGAAAAGCTTGTGATTCTGATCAAAATGGAAATTACAAATGTTGCATAATTAATACCATTTATGTATTTGTCCACCATCTGTCTTTCAGTTTGTTATACTGTGGTCGCGTGCATCGTTGCTATGATGTTGGAAGCTATGACACCGCTGTTTGAATTACTAGTAGGGTCACCTATAGCGGACAGGGTCAGCTGAGCTTCCAGGTTAAGACACACCAGGAAGAAAGGCCTAGTGTGTCTTTTTCAAAATCAGCCAGTGAAAACCCTACAGATCACAGCAGAATATTGTTCGATAAAGTGCTGGACAATAAACTGCCTCAGTTGGAAGGCACTCAAAGTATACAGTGGCTGCAGTAATAGACCTGAGCACACCAATGGTCCTGAAGATGGTAGAGGACTGGGCAATGCCTTATCCTATTGCACATGGAGTCTCCACGAGGTGGAACCAAAACTCACTGCCAACCACCACCACCACTATGTTTGTAGACTATCAAAACTGTGGCATAATGGGGTTGCCAATTTGGCATTAGACTGCAAGAAAAACAGCGAGCTTTGTGGGGACTTGTTTGGTCAACATGAAGTCAAAGAAGCTGAACCCAGAGCACAAACCATCCCTGTCCCAAGAGACATACCTGCTGTAAAGGAAGAATGCACAGGAGTGAGAGAGAGGAGGTGGGCTGGGGCAAGGGCCACTTGGCTGCAGCCCTCACACATCAAGGGAATTTCCTCTCCTTCTCAACCTCTCTTTGCCTCTGCCTCAGAAATAATTCCGCTTTTCCATATCTTTTTAGTACCTTTTCCACTTTCCTCTCTGCAGTCTGTTGTTTTCTGCTTCCCTGAAACTTCAGTGGAAGTAGAACTTGGACTTTCTTGTTGCCAGCTGCAGCCCCAACTCCACATAGCTTTAAGACCAGAGTCACCCCATGTAGGTGTGTCAATTCCTCACTCACTCAACTCCAAATACACAGGTGAAGATACTGAAATCACAGCTTATGTGAAGTTTAGGTTGTAAAGTTTGCTTGTAAGGCAAAAGCTACATTTGCAAATCTCTTAGATAACACTTCCCTGGAAAAGGATGTGTCATTTCTCAGTTAGTCAGATCCAGACAATTTTTTCTCTAGCATTGAAATAGGTTATGATTTCTTTAGTTGAGAATGAGATGAAGCTGTTGATTTGAGCCAGCCTTTGTGAAACACGAGTGTTTTAGCACAAGCGTGACCCTTAGCTTGGTGATATGCTCACATTCTGAAAGGCTCTTGGGAAACAATGAAGATTAGAGGACAGAAGATTCACATCCGCTGTCTTAGGGCTGCTGGACACATGTCCCCTCACTGAGGGGAATAGGGCTAGGAATCCCCACACTATTCAAGTTCTTTTTCTCTTGCCCTCTGTCTTTTCCTCTTTGCCAACATGTAACACTTGAATTCTGTTGTATGAAGTGAGTTCACTTGAATGGATTCCATTCCACTCAGAAGTCCACTTTGTGACCTGTATAAAATTGTTTACACAGACAAGTGGTTTGAAATCAGGCAAACTGTTCAGTAGAGCCTGTATAAGGGGAAATTCCCAGAGAAGATGGGAATGGGGAACAGACAAATAAACCTGTAACAATGCCAGCAGAGTTTGTATTAGGAGATAATGATTGGAGGTGGTGTTTTAGGGTGATGAATGGAGCTTATTCTTGAAACAGAGGGACCAAGACTGCTTATAGCTGGCCTCTTCCTCATTTTCAAAACCCAGTTTCTCAGAATTCAGGGTAGTAATTATTTCTAAGTTTATAAACAAGTCGGAGTCTAGCACCGTGTGGTTGTATATGGGTCTCACCTTGGCACCGCCACATCAGTAGAGGCCTTGGGAAAATTATTTAACCCTCCTGTGCCTCAGAGTCCTCACTGTGAAACCTGCACAGTAAGACTTACCGGTCAAGTTTCTTACAAGGATTAAGTAAGATAACTCAGGCATAGCACAATCCCCAGTCCTCTGCAGATGATGTCCTACACCAGTGTTCTTAAAGAATCATTTGGGTATTAGCACATCTGTGATACTGTTTGGGAAGTAAGGAAGTGGTAGGTATTAGGAAGCTGATTTAGGAGCCTGTGGGAGGAGCTGGCTTCAGGGGTGTGTGGCCCATGCAGTCTTACTGTCCTCACGCTCAGTGCTCTGTTGTCGTCATCTGAAGTTTCTTAAATTTTGAACAAAGTTGCCCCTTATATTCATTACCAAGCTCTGCAAATTATGTAATGGTCCTGCCTGTGCATCCAGTGAGATGTTACTACTTATAGCCTGTTAATGGTCAAAGGAAAGGGAAGAGAGAGACTATCAGAAACATCGCAAAGGAAAACAAACTGTGACTTAGTAAGTAATGGGAATAGAAAGGGAGGTGCAAGATAAAATCAAGGACACTCCATCAATTCTAAGAGACTGGAAAACAGGGCTCAATATACAGAGAGCAGGAAGCCAATGCCAAGCTAAGTGCCCCATTGAGTGGGATCCAAGCCAATAGCTGTACAATGAACAAAGAAGACAGAAGAAGAATTGATGCCTTTGAATTGTGCTGTTGGAGAAGAATATTGAATGTACCACAGACTGTCAAAAGAACAAACAGATCTGTTCTGGAAGAAGTACAACGAGAGTTCTCCTTGGAAGCAAAGATGGCAAGACTGCATCTTAGATACTTTGGAATGTTGTCCAGAAGGGTCAGTCCCTGGAGACGGACATCATGCTTGGTAGAGCAGAGGATCAGTGAAAAAGAGGAAGACCTTTGATTAAATGGCTTGACACAGTGGCCACAACAATGGGCTTAAGCCTGAAAATGACTGTGGACATGGCACAAGACAAGGCAGCATTTGCTTCTGTTGTGCATAGGGTCGATATGAATCAGAACCAACTTGATGGCACCTAACAACACAACAACAGGAAGACAATAGTATTCTTAATTGCTTAAATAAAACAGAACTGGCATTAGCTGTATCTGTAACTAAAGACATTAAACAAAACCATAAATCAGTTTTTAAGGATGATATTAAAAACCTGTACTCTCATCAACTGAGATGGAAACTTTCATATCCTTGCCATTTGCCATTCTCTGCTGTTTCTTGTGGCTTTCTCAGAGGGCTTCAATCAACCTCTTTTGAGTTTTACCTGGTCTTTCGCTTGTCACCACTGACTTCCCTTACTACTCATTGTCTCCCAGCTCCCATCCTACCACCCATCATTACACAGATGTGCACACACACGTGCACACACCTACAGATGCTCTTACCTTGGGAACTACTCAAGAAGGCTGAAATACTCATGTGTGCAAATCTTTCTGAACACTATTAATAGGAGGCCTTTTGATCAAATACCGTCTGATATACCAAGTGCCATCTTCTTTATTTAACCTGTCCCCAGTTATATCAGATACCACCACCTTCTTTACCCAAACTACTTCCAACTGTATTCAGGTGATTAAATCTTTCTGGAGAATATTAACAGGCAGTCATTTGACCAAAGATGCATCTCCTGTACCAAATACCACCTCCTTTATTAAAGCTGGCCTCAGACCGTCCCCCGCAATACCAAACAAAAAACAAAACAAAACAGAACAAAAAAATTGTATGTCTTGTCTACAGCAAACACCATTCACCTTTTCAGCCTCCTGTACTTAGGTGTTTTGCATGTCTTTGGAGCTTGATAAATGTGATATAGTTTGAATAATTGACTCTTTAACACTGTTTATCAGAAACTGTTTTCCCTGTGTTTTTCTCTTTCCTTAAAGAAAGAGCATGCCACCCATGCCTGGCAATTTCTTTCAGCAAGAAAAGCAGTGTTCTTGTAGATGATAAACTGTTCTAGAAGCTTCAGCCCTACTATGCTGATTCTCCTCTTTATGAGAGTAGAGAAGAATAAACAGCCCATTAATTGAGCAGTGATATGTTTTCTTTTACAATGTCCTTGATTTTGTTTTGTAGTGATTCTTCAAAAATCACATATGTCATGGATTGAATTGTGTCCACCCAAAATGTGTGTCAGCTTGGCTGGGCCATGATTCCCAGTGTTGTGTGGTTGTTATATCTTTTGTGATCTAATATAATCATTGTATGTGTTGTAAGTCCTAATCTATGCTTGTGGTTAATGAGACAAGATTAGATTATGTTCAAGAGAATTCAGGTGGGATGTTGTGCCTTTACAAAGCACATAGCCTTAATCTGAGGTAAGGGAAGTTTCCTGGGCTGTGATGGTATCCCTTTTTGTCTTCCAAGAAATAGAGAGAGAGAATTGGGCAAAGAATAGGAATCGCTTACTGTCAAGAACAAAGAGCCTGGAGCAGAATGCACCCTTTGGACCTAGGGTCCCTCTGCTGAGAAACTCCTTGATGCAGGGGAAAATCAATGACAAGGACCTTCCCCCAGAGCAGAGAGAGAAACAAAGGCTTCTCCTGGAGCTGGAGACTTGAAATCAGGTTTCTAGCCTCCTAGACTGTAGGAAAATAAATTTCTGTTTGTTGAAGGCATCCACTCATGGTATTTCCATTACAGCAGCACTGGATAACTAAGACAATAGGCTAAAGGAATATGTTCACTACAGACAGGCTGTACGTAAATTTAGACAAAGGTGAAATTAGTTGATTCCTCTTTTCTTTCCCCTCTCAGACCCTCTTTTCATTTCCTTTGAGGTTCTCTGATACCCAGACCTCCATTTAGGCTTCTTTCTGCCTGTCTGGCTTACTGTGTTTACTTGCTAGAACCATCAGACGGAGAGCTGTGTCTGACATTGGTCCACGGCATTTGGCTGTTTGAACACTTCTGTATACATCATACGTACATGTGGCAAGAATCATTATCAGTCTCACTATTTTTGTAAATGTTAATTATTTTACACTTATGAAAAGTGAGACCTAAGTAATTTAAATGAAATATAAGACTCCAGATCAAGACTTTTTCTTTTACTTCTTAATGATCCAGACTTTGTCATCATTCATTTCATTGTCAATCATGCTTAAGGCAGGAATGGCAAATATAAAGCATTTATGTTGCAACTTTCCACTCTGATACCCAGTTTAAGTATCCTGATTTTCTTGTTCTTTCATAAGAGCCTAGAATGGATTAGGAACACTTGGAATAGTAGTTTTGCCAGTCACTACCACGAACTGGCAAGTGAGTTAACACACCATTCTGTTACTGGCCAAGATCAGAATTTCCCAAGTGGAATTGGAATAGAAAATCCCTGCAGAGCAAAAATCTTTGAAATTTTGCAGACTGATCCTCGATGGAGGAGTATCAGAGGCAAATGAAAGGGAACTAATTTTAATGAATGCCTGTAATCTGCCAGCCTTTGCATTAGCTCTCATGACAACTTGTAGAGGTATGCAACGTCATTTCTAGTTTTCAGCTTAGAAAACTTAAGGCTTATTGTTAAGGTCCCTTTCCCAAGAAACAGTGGCACAAGTGACAGAGCAGCATTAGACTCAGTGTCTGAGCTGTGAGGTCTGCCATAGATCTGCTCCCCCCCCCCCAGTCTTCCTAGCCCAGCCGACTGCACTCCTTTTTATCTTATTGTAATAGACACATCTCAACATGAAAGGAGAATGGTTATAGAAAGAGACAGAGGATGCAGATAAGCAGAGATGATGCAAGGTATTGTGTGTGATCTCGTATACAAAGGCAGGAAGCCACCATTAATTCTTCTTTTTTCAGTGACTGTGTATATTTAAGTGCTATGTGGCATAAGCACGTAAATTTTAAAACCTGATTCTCCTCGGAGATACTACTATAATACCTTGTGTGTGTGTAACCATTTTTTCTTTGCCACTCTGCAGTAAATGGATCAGGATCAATGACTGTGGGAGAAGGAGGAGCAATGTAAAAGAATATCAAAGGCTTTATCAGCCAGCAAGTATTGATTGAACACTTTTTGTGTATCTTTCATTCTTCTAGCTACTGTGGAGATCGCAGAGGGTGTAAGACAGGGTTGCTCCTCTCTGAGACATTATAATGAGCTTAATTTCAAAGGCTTTAATGTCTGGTAGAACAAATTTGAATGCCAGCCTTAGGGAAGTAATAGAAATGAAAAAAACTGAGTTATAAGACCCCTACATTACTTATGACTCCATCCATTGCAGGTGGGAAAAGTAGATAAGATGGTAGTTATGTAACTCTCCTCCCTTGTAGTGGCCTATCTTTATTTGGTTGCTTCCACCTGATAGTCCTGTTTCTGCCCTCAGAGAAACCTAGAAAAACCTTCCTCCTTTCCACAAGTGCTCCTCAAATATTTGAGGACCGACACTATCTCTTCCTTGGTTCCTTCTCTTTTCATTGGAACCTCCACTCTTCTTTCCGCTATTTCCACGGTCCTGGTCCAGAATCCCCTCACCTCCATACCTTCTCTGGATTCTCTCTGATTAGTCAGAGTCCTCCCTAAATATGACAGAAGCAAGCAGTGTCCTCCAGGAGCAGCTGACCTGGCAGAGGATGCTATACCATTGATTTCCAGCTCTGGATATTCTGCCTCTATCGATGCGGGCTAAGTTTGTGTTAATATTTTAGCAGCTGTGTAGTGTTATTGGCACCTTTTAAACACATACTTCCCTAAGCTTCATCAAATTATTTTCTTAGAAGCAGATGCCAAGAAAAAGGCACTCCAGGGTAATTTTTTAAGTACTTCAAGGGAGTTAGTCATGGGACTGGAGTGCTAATTCTAGCTCCACTACGATTTGGCTGTGAGTCCTCGGGGAAGGCCCTACCCTTTTCTGGACTTCAGTTAAACTCTCCATCTACTGGAGTAAATGAACTAAATGATTTTTAAATCTCCTATACGATGAAATGTCTGTGTCTGGTCTACTCCATCTTCTAATACAGCAATTGCTTTTTTTGAACCCTTAGGATTTTTTTTTTGTTTGTCACAGCAACACTTGTCCCATTGATTCCAGTAAGTTTTGGCTCAGTGTCCCTGGCTTTTAAGATTCGTTTGAATCATGATCCCATTACTGAATGCATTAACTCTTGTGCAATATGCTATTGCAGTGGTCACCCATCAGCCACTTAATCATTTCTTTTAGAATCCTGCCAGACCAACTCCCTTCTGGAAGCTTGGTCCTGCTCAGCCCTAATTCCCCATCTCAGCTCATTCTTTGTTACCAATGTCCCCAAGTTCATTAGCTGGCAGTTTCCAGAATCCACCCATTGTCACTTTTGGAAAGTTAGGATTACAGTAATGTCTTCAGACATACTTCTTCTCCATTCTTCTCAGTTCCTCAGAGTTCACTGCCTGAGACTGCTATTATAGCTGCAAATCCTTTTCCCCCATGTGATGGGCATTTTGTCATTTAACTTTTGGCTACGCAGCATTCATACTCCCCTTGTTTTTAGAAATTCTCTACTGTGATACTATTAGTAGACTGTAGTGCCATGCCCCCCACTATGAAAGCCAAAGCATGATACCTGTCCCTTCTCCCCTTCCCCTGACAGCTAGAGAGAAGCACGTGACCTAGCCTTATCCAGTCAGATTCTCCTGACCTGGGATTTGCTTTGGAAGCAAGTGATACAAGAATTTTAGAATGAGTTCTTGGCAGCTGTGGTGATTTCCCTGGGAAGCTGCAGCTGTCTCCAGCACTGTGGTATCCTTTCCAAATGGTTCCTCCGATAACACAGATGTTGTATTTCCTGCTTTCCTGCCCTCAAGTGTTGCGTACCCCTAAACCCACTGCCGTTAAGTTGATTTCAACTCGTAGCAACCCCATAGGATATCTAAGGCTGTAAATCTCTGTGGAAGCAGGCTGCTTTTTCTTATGAAGACACTGGTGGTTTCAAACTGCCAAACTTTCAGTTAGTAGTTGATTGCTTTAGCCACTGCGCCCCCAGGGCTCCTCGTAGGTCTTTTTAGTTTTCAAGCCTAGATCTTCATCGACTCAGTTTTATGAAACTTCCTGTCTTTCAAATACTTTACTCTCACAATTATGATGGAGCCTGAGTAGCACATTCAGTTTGTAATCAGTAGCCAGGGAAACTCAGTGGAACAGTTCTACTCCTCAACACAGGAGGCCCCATGAGACAGGAGCTGACTTGGGGCAACACATTTAAAATAGCTGGAGATCTTAACTGTTGTTTGCAACAAAGAACTTCAAGAAAAACAGCGCTGTAGGATGTGGTCATCACCAGGACACTGCCTCCCAAGGACCTTTCTTCCTGTCTATATCTGTACATCCCTTGAAGGCCTGACCCAGTCTCTCTATGGTGCTTGGTCGTCTTCAGACTTGGCATGCCCACATTAGTGAATCTGTCTCTCCCCTCTCCTCACCCAGTCTACTTCCTGGACTGTTGTCTCTCTCTGTACCTTGGTTTTGATCAAACAACAGTCTTACATTTGATTCAACATCCTTTCAAGCTCTTTATTCTGCTTCTCGATTCTACTATTTTTCAAGCAATAAAGGTGTCACCAGAACACAGCTCACTGTTCCTTTGGCCTGGATTAGTTCCATCTCTAGCATTCCTTCCCTTGGTAATATCAGCTGGATGCACAGTTTTAAACACCAACTTGTTCACGGTGACTCAAAAATGTACGTCTCCAGCTCTTACCTCTACCTTGAATTTCAGACTTGTATTTCCAACAGCCTACTTGATATTTCTGAGTTAGCTATCTAGCAGGCTTCTCAAACCTAACATATCCAAAAGTTAAGCATATGATATTTGCTTCTCATCTTGCTCTGTTATGGGTTGAATTATGTCCCTCAAAAAATATGTCTTAACCTCTGTGCTTGTGGCTGTGATCTCATTTGGAGCTGGGTTGTCTTTGTTATGTTAATGAGGCGGGATCAGTGTAGGGTATATCTTGTTGAGTCATTCTCTTTTGATTTGTAAAACAGATTTAATAAGTGAGCAGAACAGAGATGGAGGAAGACAAATGCCAGGCCACGTGAAGATCATCCAGGAGCAGGAGCTCAAAGAGAGAAGGACCTTCCCACACAACCAACAAAAACAGAAAGACTTCCCCCAAAGTCAGCATCCTCATCTGGACTTGCAGTCTTTTAAACTGGGAGAAAATACATTTGTGTTTGTTAAAGCCTCTAATTTCTGGTATTTCTGTCATAGCAGCACTAGATAACTAAGACACACTCCTATTGTAATTGTCTCTTTCTACTACTCTATCCTTCCATTTTTTTCTGGGCAAACGCCTTGCTTGTATCTTGGACTGCTGTCAGTTTCTTACATTCCACCTCCAATCCCCTGGAAAATTTGTTAGGTATGTCTTCAATGTACATCCATAACATAATTTATAAACTTAATATAATACTTCCTCCAAACACCATTAGATTCATTTCAAAAGCTAGACAGTTTGATTATAAGTTTACCTGGCAAAATAAACAAGCAAGCCAAGCTCTTCTAAAGAAGAACAGTAGAGGAAATGTTAGCCCAACAAGATATAAGAACGTATTAAAGGCCTCTATAATTATAATGCTGCTGACTGGCGCATGAATGGAATGAGAAACCAATGTAACAGGATAGAAAATCTAGAAATATGTCTTATTGTATATAATAAAATGTTATGCAATGAAGTCAGCTCTTTAGTCAATGGGAAAAGAGAAGGACAGGTTGGAAAGAATAGAGATGGAAGCCAGATACCTCTTAACATACCTATTTTGCATATTTGCCATTGGATTTAAGTAAGATCTTGCATGCTTATAAAACAAAATTAAATCAAAATGGAAATAAAACAATCTCCCAAATTCAAAAGCAAAATAAAACAAATCTTAAAGCGTAATCACATTTGTGGTATTTGTTACATGACTTTACAGACTAGAATAATTTCAAATGGATTAAAAACAATTTGTGATACACCCGAAGTAGAAAATGAAATTACTGAAACATTTCTTAAAGTACTTTCAGTAATTGTATTGCCAGTAATACCATTATCACTATTTTAAAACACATACACGTACCCATACATGCATGTTGTTAGATAAAGCAACTTAGGTTTATGTTTATGTCATGAAGAACTAAAATTTACCATGTGAAAGAGAGAGAGATGTGAAAGAAAGGAGTTAGCTAAGATCTGAATTGGGAAAACTAGCATCAGGTCAAGATTGGAGATGACTGGACAGCAAATAACAACAATAGTGCCAGACATTATTGCTGAGAACATCTGGGTGAATGGTATTTGAGATCTCTGCTTTCCTTCTTAACAACTGAATGTGAATTTATGGTCTCAAAGTAAAAAAAACTTTAATTAAAACTAATTACAATTATAGATTGGAATACATCAAATAGATAAAAATTCACAAGTTCAGAATGATATCAGATATCATATTGGTAACCTTGGGGGATACTAGGGAAGCAATTCATTATTCCTGAAAACTGGTAAAATAAAGGCAAATAAGCATCAAAGAGCCCTGGTGGTACAATGGTTAACTTTTCGGCTGCTGATCAAAAAGTTGGCAGCTTGAACACACGAGTGACTCCACAGGATAAAGATTTGGTGATCTGCTTCCATAAACACAACCAGCTTGGAAACTGTAGGGAGTTTTACTTTGTCAAATGGGATTGCTATGAGTTAGAACTGACTTGATGGCACTTAACAACACTGGTAAGCCTTTTATTGTTTAAGTTATACCCCAAGATAAGCAAACATTTGAAAAAAAGTCTTTATAAAATTTTATAGCAAATAAGGAAAAAAAAAGAGAAGCCTTTAGGTTATAAAACCTTAAAAGACATCAAAGATGTGCAATGCATGGGCCTTTTCAAACAGTGATTTCAAAAAGAACATTGTAGAAACAAAAATTATGAGACAATAAAGTAAATTGGAACACTGATTCCCTATTAACGCTTAAGGGATTGTTGGATTTTTCAGATGTAAAAACATCACTGTGGTTATGTTTTTAACAAGAGTCTAATTTTCAGAGGTACATTCTGAAGTCTTTATGGTTCGGTATTTGCTGCACACTGATCCAATGGGATTAGAGGGAGTGGACATGGAAAGAACAAGACATTCAATGATTTTTGATGGGCCCTCACTCTACTTTTGTGTTGTCTCCATTTTGGTCTATGTTTCATATTTTTCATAACAAAATGTTTTTAAAAAAATCCAGACTCATAAATGAAAACTCAATGCCACCTAAACAACGGTTTTGGCGATGAGTATTGCTGATGGTTGCACATGATTGATGTAGTTGGTTTTATTGACTTATGTGAAAAAGGTCGAATTGGCAAAGTTGTGTTCTCTATACTCTCACAATAATAAAAAATATTATAAAAAATATCATTCTATGGCATTCTCTGTCTTTCACTTGGCCAAAATAGAGTACTGAGTTATTGTTGTTAAAATGACTGAATGTGATACATAGATCTATCACCAAAAGCCTTTTACTACTACTCACCACCTCTGCTGCTAACTCTTTGGTTCAATTTACTACTGTATATAAATGGAAGCCTTTTAGTATAATCCTAGAAATTCCCAGCTTCTACTCTTATCCTCCTTTTATCTGTTTCCAACAGAGTAGGCGTGGTAATACTTTGAATAAGTCCGATCCCGTCATTTCTCTGCTCAAAACAGTGTTCATGTAACTCAGAGTAAGTGTGAGTGTTATTATACCAGCCCATAAGTGACTCTGTCCCATCAGGTCCCTGTTACCCTTCTATACCTTGCATAACTGAACTCATTTAATTTTGGCTCAGGGTCCCTCTCCATCTCATTCCTTATCTGAGGCTGTTGGATCTGACCATTGTGATCCAGTTTAGGGACTGAATTTTGCAAGTGTATCTTCAGGTCTTTCTTCCTAGACCATCTTCATCTGGAAGCTCCTCTTGAAACTTGCTCAGAATAGCAACACACAGGCATCCACAGATACATGGGTGGTGGTTGTTGTGCATTGGCCTGAAATTGAACCTGAGTCTCCTACGTGGCAGGTGAGACTTCTACCACTAAATGACCACTACCCCAACTACTACTACAATTCTCCAATTGCAGTGTTTGATTTGGCTCTTCCAATCTGAAGATCACTGTTTCTGAGGTGAGGAAAGGTAAGAAGAGGAAGCATTCAGCCTTGGTACTCTTACGTTCAGCTTATATCATCTCCATCAGAATGAGATGCCTGTAATGTCCTAAATCCTCCTGCCTACAAATCAGACTTAAGAACCTCTGTTGGTTGTTTGCAGCAGTTTTTGAGAGCATTGGTTTGCTGTGGTTCAACTCTGCACAGAGCATCCCCGTGGGTTTGTTACACACCTGTTTTATGTTTCGCCTTGCTCACATGTCCTGTCCATGTTTATATCCTTGGTCTTTTATAATCCAAGCTTGCTGGAGCACTCCCTGTGAAACGACACTTCTTACTTCAGCAGTATTTCCTCACTCATTGAAATTGCCCATAATTGTAGGACTGTAATTACTTTTTGCAGAAATTCTCATTACATGCGAATCAGTATTTTCTTGGGTTCTCCGGCCATGAAGGACTCCCTATCATGTTCTGAACTCTGGGAAATTTAAAATACAAGAAAGAAAATTTAAACAAAAAACATATAAGCACTTGCTATGTGCCAGACCCAGAGACAGTGGTGGTTCAGTGGTAGAATCCTCACCTTCCATGCAGGAGACCTAGGTTGGATTCCTGGCCAGTGTACCTCATGCCATCACCACCCATTAGTCATTGGAGGCTTATGTGTTTCTGTTATTCTGAACAGGCTTCCAGGGAGCTTCCAGAATATGATGGACTAGGAAGAAAGACCTGGAAATCCACTTCCAACACTCAGCCAATGAAAACTCTATGGATTGCAGTGATTTGATCCCCAGGCCATAATAGGGACGGCAGCGATTTGTTTCATTGTGCGTGTGGTCACCATAAGTTAGGGGCCAACTCAGTAGCAGCCAACAACAGTGTGCCAGACTAAATTTGTCATGTACATAGTTTCATTTAATTCTACCAATAGTTCAATTAGGCATTTGTATCTCCTTCAAAAATAAGAAAAATGAAATGCAAATAGTTTCAGTAACTGATTGAAGGCCGTGTATACACCAGTGGTGGGATCAGTATTCAAATTAAAATCTTGTCTCCAGGATGCAGATCATTAAGTGGCACACTTGGTGAATGTATTTCCTTCTATTACAATAAGTGAGGTTGCATGGCCACTCTCTTCCTAGATCTAACCCTTTGGGAAAGCAGAAAGTCTTGGCTGTACCTTCACGCTTGGATAATGCTGTCTGCTCATCATTTCATTTTTTCCTAGAGGGTTACCTCGTAGGTAAGAGAGCAAGAATGGCAGCTGATTTTACCCCTGCACACTGACAATCTACGAAACTCTGTCTGATCACACACAATTGTCTCTTAAACTGCTGGGCCCATGTGCTGTCATCTCTCCAGGAAGTTTTTCAACCATTGTCAGAATTCACTTTCAATGACAAGATATAATAGACTTAGGGTTTCATTAAGTGGCAGAGTGCTCTTTGGAAAAAGTGCTGACTTTTGTTTGAGTAATAGACATCTCAGAGAGGAGGCAAGATTTACTTGGTCAGTGGAGGTTAGTAGACTCCCAGAATCTAGGCATTGTCTCTAGTTTTTTCTCCCTTGTGTCTACAGAAATGCCCCTAAGGGTCCAGCATTAAAGAGGCAGGGAGAATGAACAGCAGGGATGGGCTAGAGACACAACCCAAGCAAGTAGGGATCCTGCCTTTAATAGAAAATTTGCTTGTCTCTTTAAGTAGGGAGGGCAGCTTGGTGTCAGGAGCTCAGGATGAGGAAGACAATGGCATCCTCTGTCTATCTCTCCAGAGTAAAGACGGCCAAGAGAGGTTTTCAGTTTTCTTATGAGAACTGGTGAATCCAAAACACTCCAACCCATTGTTGTATTGACACTGACTCACAGCAACCCTATGGAACGGAAGAGGACTTGCAAGGATCAGCTGAATTCAAACTACTGACCTTTGGGTAAGCTCTTAGCCACTGTGTCACCAGGACTCTGAGACCTAGCAGCACTTTGTCAAATCCTCTGGGAGTCAAGGTAAGAGAGAAGGTAGGAGTTTGGGGACGTGTCCAATGGGAGTCAAGTATACAGAGACAGCACAGTTAGCAGGGCAAATGCGTGTGCTTGTGGAAAATAATCCTTTTCTCATGGTGGGAAAAATCAGCAAATAAACATGTAACACCTCCTATTTAGTATCTGACTATTTCTTCTCTACTTTTCTGTACATCTTTCATCTTCTGTCTCCTACTTATTAACTCAAGTCATTCAATTCTTCAACGAACTATTTATTCCACAAATCTCCATGAACCCTTCTCTGAGTCCCTACTTTGAAGATTACAGGCTCTTCTTCTATGCTGGTTATACTTTGTATAGTCTTAATTTCAGTACTCTTCATCTACTATTACATTCATGATGTTTTTGCCTGCCTGTCTCTTTGGACTGTGTTATTAGTGTATGTATGTTATTTCTTAGCGTGTGAATAACAGAGAAAACATCTTTTACTCCATGTGCCAAATTCCTTGCAAGACTGGCATCTAGTAGCTGTCTTACTTGATTGGGTTGAATGACTGTTCAATCTGAAATCCTCTTAGTCATCAACAGTTTGTAAATCTTAGATAAAAACCATTTTCATAGGTTTTTTTTTTATTTTTCTAAATTACAGTTTGTAAATCTTAGATAAAAACCATTTTCATGGTTTTTTTTTTTATTTTTCTAAATTTACTGAATAGATCAGTCCAATCTCAAAAGGATAGGTCTCAAGATTCACCTCTTTTGATTTTCTCTGGAAGGATTTAAAATAGTGTGGTTTCCTCCTCCTCCACTGCTTTTCTGCTCATCACTGTTGAAGCAGACTGCTCTGGTTCTTCGGACTTATCTCTGGAAACCATGGTAGTATAGTGTTTAAGAGCTCTGATGGCTAACCAAAAGGTTGGCAGTTCCAACTTACGTGGTACTCCTTGGAAACCCTATGGTGCAGCTCTGCTTTGCCCTTTAGGTGTCTTTTAGGGACACTCTGAGCCGGAATCACCTCTAACAGCAACAGGTGTGGGGTTTTGTTTGTTTCTTTGTTTTTGGCTTCTGCCTCATCAGTCCACAGGTTCCCCCATCATTGGAGGTCTAGAACAGTGGCATTGCAGTAAAATAGGATGACAGTAAGAGATGTCACTGAATCTAGAGTTTATCAATCAAAACTCCTAGTACCAAGGGACAGAAGCTATCTCTGATCGGAGAAGGCAATACAACTGATGAAAGATCAAAAACTTGTTCACAGGATCTCCTGAGACGCTGTAGTACTAAATTTAGAAACAGGCAGAAATAAGGGAGACAACACAACAGCCAGGACTCCAGAAAGAATTTTGCTATAAACCCAAAACTAATTAAGGATGGCAAATCTAGTGCCTTTGTGGGCTGTCCTGTCACCGTGATGACACTGAGCACTTGATGCTGCTCCTATTGCCCCTGGAAGCTAAGCAGTGCTCCAGGTCCAGTCACTGACCACTGCCCATGACTCGAAAGTGTCTCCCATCATCCTGCTGGAGTCCCTCGGTTCTAATTAGTGAGCAGAATGTGCTGGTCTGGCTGATTCTTTATCAATCAAACTGGTGTTTCTTTCTAGGTAATGTGTCATTTTTGACTGCTTTTAAGACGTTTCTTTTTCTTTAGTTTTTATATGTTTAATTATTGTATACCTTAGTGTGAATTTCTTTGGGGTTATAGCATTTTGAGTTGACTCAGCTTCTTAATTCTGTAGGTTTATATATTTTTCAAAATCTGGAATAATTTCAGCCATTTATATGTGTATGTGTGTGTGTATGTGTGAAATGTATACATTTTCAGTCCCATTCTCTTTCTCCCCTCCTTCCTTCCGGAATTCCAGTGATGTGAATATCTGTTCTTTTGTTTTTATCCCTCTGCTTGCTGAAATTCTGTTCATTTTTCTGTACAGCCTATTCTCTTTCTGTTGTTCAAATTGGGTAACTTATATTTATCTGTCCTCAATTTCACTGCTTCTCTCATCTCTCATCCTCACCTCACTACTGAGCTCAACCTGCATGTGTTTTGGTCTCCCCCCTTTTGGTTACATTATTTTTTCAGTTCTATCATTTCCATTTGGTTCTCTTTGTAAACTTCTGTCTCTTTACTGGAATTTTCTACTTTTTCATTTGTTTCCGACTTCCCAGCTTGTTGTTCCTTGTGTCTGCCTTCTCCTGATCACCTTCAGTCTTTCTATGCTCATTTGTTGTATTATATCTAGGTTTTTATTTGTAAGATGGACAAGATGGGGCAATGGAGCTATTCCATATTGGCCAGAATTGTAACTCATCTTAATATCTAATAAATGGTCATGATAGATTTAAGTTGCAGCTCAACTTTTCAAACTATTTCAAGAGATGTAAGCAAAGACCATCAACAAACATTACCTATGAGTTCAGTTCCTTTAGGTCTGCACCTCTGACATTCTAGGTGTGGTCTTCTCGAGAGCAGGCAGCGTGTGTATCTTACTCATCTGGGTTCGCTGTGTTTAGCACTGTGCTCAGAAGACCCAAGTCAAGGGTTTTGGGTCAACAAAGATAATAGTTCCTTTAACTAAACTAGGGAAGGCTTCAAGTGTGCTGTGTCCTGATATGGTTTTCCAGCCTAGGCTTAAGATTCATCCTAGCTTTGTTTGAAATCAGTGGGTATAATATCTGGAGGCAAAAAGGATTTGCAGCCTCCTGCAGGGGACTTATGTCTTTGAAGCCCGACACTCTCCCCGGGTGGCTCCAGGTGTGGTGTTGTGTCCTCTCCTGCCACAAGGTCCTCCAGATACATAGTTAACACAGCCTGTCTCGTCCTTATCTACTGAAGGACAGCTAGAGCTGCCAGTAATACCGGTGGTTTGTGGGCCCCGGAAGACAATTTGCTGGCAGGGGTGTTCCTGGTTGTGGTGTCACAGTGGACAGTGGACATCATTAAGGAGCTGGCTTCCTAGGAGAGTCAGGAGAGGGAAGGAGAGTCATAGAGATATATAGACAAAGAGGGAGAGATTGACAGAGAAAGGACACCAGAAAGACAGATCAACAGAGCACAGAGGAGAGAGGTGAAGACATATTTCTTTTGCTTTATTTATTTTTTCCCCATTGTCTCTCTAGGTTGCTTTGAGGAAATTTTGCTTTCTCAGCATGCAAAATATTTGACTACCCAAGAGTAAAACAGCAACCTACAATGTAATTAGTTGTAGGAAATATTGATGGGATGCCAGGAGCACTCTAGATGCTTTTCTGAGCAAAGAGACAAACTGTTTCCCTATCCAAGGGGCTGGCTGCTGTCACATCAAGTAGGGACTGGCAGAAGGTAGAAAATCAGTTCCCATAGACCTGATGCCAACTTACAGCGACCCCATGTGTATTGGAGTAAAACTGTGTTCCAAAGAGTTTACAACAAATGGCTATGAACTTTTGGAGATAGAACGTTGGACATTTCTTCCAAGACGTCTGAGTGGACTCAGACCTCCAACCTTTGGTGAGTAGCTGAGTGCTTAACCACTTGCACCACCCCTACCCACTAAAAAAACCCACTGCCATCGAGTCAGGTCCCCATTATTTGCAGCTTAGTATACCTGAGGCTTTGAGTGACAACATTTACTCCATTACTGGCTGTACCAGCAAACCTTGTATGTCCAGCAAACAGGCAATATTAGCAGGAAAAATATAGAAGGAAGAGAAGACCCACTTTCAGTAGGTAAAGACACAATCATCAGATTTAATGAAAATGAATTGTTTAAGAAGTATCAAAATCTAATTTTATTTGATCCTTGAGGCTCTGGGCTGTCACTCAGAAAGCTGAATGTTGTTCCAAGGACCAAGAACCTCCCATCACTACTGCCAGCACTGCTATGAGGAGGCTAGCTCAGGCAGAGGTCAGCACGGCCCCCCGCTTCTCCCCTTTCCATCTCTCTCTGAAAATACACATCTAGGCTGCTGCTATTTACTATTCTTCACACCATTTTCTGAACTCCAGGAAGTAGCATGTGACTAATACTGTCTGAGATAATTTCCTAAATACTTTATGTACAGTGAGAGCTGTTCAAGGGTGGACACCTGTTTTACGAGTTCCTGTATGTGCTGCAGTGCCTGGTTCAGAGCTGGGGACACTGGCAGCTCAGTGAGTGAGGGCTGGGAGGGTGGCTAAGTCAGAAAGGAACGAACTGGCTTCTTCTCAGCGCTCCTCTCGTGCCTCAGCTTCCTACCCTGCATTAACTCTGACTGTCTGCCTTGTGTGGGGCCAGATGGACCCGCATTTCCAGAAGGATGATGGCAGGAAATTAAAACCTGCCACCCATCCCTGCAACTTGTAGTGTGTCCTTATTAAACATGGTGACAAAGGCTCACAATTTTAATAAGGGAGAGAGGTGAGAGCAGCTGATAGACACCAGGGTACCCCGGAGAATTTTTCTGGTGGAATGAGAAGTCTGGGGCACAGGGCAGTGGGCCACATCCTGATGATTCGAGGTGGCAAGAACTTCTTCCTTAGAGATGAGACCTCCTGGCTGACAAGCGTGGTACTATCGACAGGGATTATATAAGAATCACTTCATTATTAATAATATTAAGGACTAACAGTATGATGTTAGTGATTATTGATATCATAAACCATAAAACAAACAAACCTGCTGCCACTGAGTTGATTCTGACTCATAGTGGCCCTAGTGGACAGACTGGAGCTGCCCCATAGAGTTTCTAAGGAGTACCTGGTGGATTAGAACTCCTCAACGTTTGGTTAGAAGCCATAGTACTTAACAACTACCCCACCAGGGTTTCCAATTATTACTGTAGGCAGTGTTAACTAAGCATTATTCAAGTAACCGTATTCATCTCTATATTCAGTGTCCTTGTCTTTTCTCACCATGTAACTCTGAGTTAGTGTTCCCATTTTGTAGCTGAGGAAGCAAAGCTCGGAAAACTTAAGCAACCTGCCCAGAGTAACACAGGAAATAATGGTGCCTTTAACCCATTGCTGTCTAGTCGATCCTGACTCATAGTGACCCTCAGGGAAAGAGTAGAACCCCCTCATAGAATTTACAAAGAACACCTGGTAGATTCAAACTGTTGACTTTTTGGTTAACAGCCATAGATCACAACAACGATGCAATTAGGGTTTCCTGTGACCATACTTGAGTCTTTGCTCTTCAATATCCACATCTTCAAAACAAGGACAGAAATCCTGGTAGCATAGTGGTTAAGTGCTGCGTCTGCTAACCAAAAGGTCAGCAGCTCAAACCTGCCCGGCACTCCTTGAAAACTCTATGAGGCAGTTCTACTCTGTCTTATAGGGTCACTGTGTGTCAGAATCAACTAGATGGGACTCAGTTTTTTGGGTTTTTTTGAAACAGGGGAGCTACAGGTGAAAATGATAAAATTGAAGATAGGTGAGTTAACACCAAGGAAACTTTCTCAGAGATAGAAAATGAA
Organism: Heterohyrax brucei; assembly: GCA_028571685.1. Classification (NCBI taxonomy): domain Eukaryota; kingdom Metazoa; phylum Chordata; class Mammalia; order Hyracoidea; family Procaviidae; genus Heterohyrax; species Heterohyrax brucei. The sequence continues at coordinate 41,170,294 of CM053148.1, read as the reverse complement.
TAATTTTTTATGAGAATCAGCAGGAAACTGGTTTCTCTAGGGCAGAGGTTAAGGATGTCCGAAATGTCTAACTTTTCCAAGCTGCTGGACCACTCCGTCATCTCTAACATGAACTCCTCCCTCTCATCTCACTGCTCTCCCTCCCGTCTTTGAGTTCCCTAACTCACTGCATGGCTCACAGAAGTCACAAACCATAAAAAGAAATGGCTCACGTGGCTGTGAGGGCTGGCAAGTCCCAAATTCCTGGGTCAGGTGTAGGTTCTCCCTGGCCATCAGTGTCAGCCCCAAAGCACACAGCTTTCTTGCTCTGTGGGCTGGGAAGCCCAATGCGCCATCTCCTGTAGGTTTCTGCTGTAGGGTTCTCTGTTGATGGTGGTGGGTTTTCACTTCTGTGCTGGAATTTGCTGTCTTTTAAGGCAAAACTGACAAATCCCCTCAGTGAGCCACAATTATCTTATTTGCACAGCCCACCGGATCACCTGGGTGAGAGTCACAAGCTCATGGCTAGAAAGGCCACATGTGAAAGAAATTAATTGCACTGCAGGTAATCTCAGAGAGAAGCGGCACATTCTGGAGCATCAGGAAGCCAGTTTGATGCCTATGACCACATGCACTGCAACAAAATAAATGTCTAAGCATTGTACTTAAGCCGCATGACAGAGTTTTGTTTATTTGCCTGTACACATGTACTGTCCCAGTAAAGTGTCTCTGCAGGTTTCTGAAGAGACATTATAATTCTCCATATTGATGAGACTCCCTGAAGGGTATGTGGTGTGTCCTTGGTTGGGTGACTGGAATCAGCAGAGCCTGACCTGGACTCCACGCCTGGTGCCCCTCTCCACCAGGCTGCTCAGGTCAGCCCTGAGGCTCCCTGCACTGGCCCTCTGTGCATACTCTGCCTCCCACAGGAATGGAAATTTCTAAGGGTGGTTCCCTTGGCTGTGCCTTGGCCTTTCCCTGTCCCTGTCTCCACTTCATTTCCTCTGTTAGTCCTTTAATTTCATCCAGCGGCAGTGCCCTCAGCAGCTGTTTCTGTGTCCCCTTGCTCTCCTTTCCCTAAGTCTGCGTCAGTGTTACTGCAGGCTACTTACTGACTGTTCAGCAACCTTTAATTCCCCTCAGCTCTTCCAGGCCCCCTGTTGGGAACGTAGGATGCTTAGGGAGAGTGACAGCGGTGTCTTGTTCCGAACAAAGCTGATAGACCACAAGGAGGGGCCAACGGTTTAGCTGAATCAGTCATTTCTGGAATAAACTAGTAGACCAACTCTGGGATTAGGTGAGCTTTGACTTCTCTGTGCCTAGGACACACTTCAGTCCACTCAGTGCCTCATAATAGTTGAACGCCGTCCCAGATGCCCCAAACATACCTATAGCTATACCTACATCTGTATCCGCATCTGCACCTGCATGTGAGTTACGTTTATGTCTGCATATGCCTCTGCAGCTATTACATGAACAGTTCAAGAGATGGACAAATAGAGGATAGAGACTCACTGACCTTCAATTCAACAAGTCCTTACTGAGTGCCTGACCTCCAGCTGGCCCCTTGCTCGCTGCTGGGGATAAGTGGAATTTCTGAGAGGGTGACAGGGCCATCATTTCTTTCCCGAATGCCTCTCTGGGAAGGTAAAATACAAAAAGACAGTGCCATCTTCTACAAGTAAATAGCACAACATTGCCTATACTAAATCATCTTTGCAACAGGATGATTTCCATACTGGTCATCAAAGGAAGTTCCTTTGAAAGAGTAGGATTGACTCATTGGGAAGGACTAAAACATGCACACGCACACACACACACACACACACACACAAGCATGCACTTATATGAGAATACATAGTACCTCTATATAAATTCACATGCACATATGAATACAATTCATACACATATATAGAATATAGGTGTACATATGTACTCACACTCATACAGACATATGTGTGCATAGGGACAAACATGCACACATATATGCACATATGTGTGAACACACATCCTCAGATATGTAATAGAAAATGATGCACATGTAATACATATACATATAGACATACACACTCTTACTCATGCACACACATGCAGACTTACACAGAGACGTATATGCATAGCCAACCCAAGTGCCTGTGAGTTGGATCCAACTCATGGCGACCGTAGGGGCCAGGGTAGAACTGACCCCCAGTGTATTCAAGGAGCGCCTGGTGGATTTGAACTGCCAACTTTGTGATTAGCAGTGGTAACACTTAACCCACTATACAACCAGGTTTTCCCCTGCATAGAGATACACATATGCATGCACACCCAGTTCCACAGAGCTCCTTTGTCTGCATGCCTCAGTAGAAGAGGCTGATGCATGATGAGGGCCTAGCACCAGCTTTAGTATATACTGGGCACTTGATAAGCAGTTGCTGAATAAGTAAGCGAACCCCACAAAATGGGGCATTGGAAGGAACCCCTTCTATTAAGTAAATACACCTGTGCTTGGGACTCCTGTTACTAGCGTTGATACAGGTCATTGTACCAGATGGACCAATTCAAGTGATCATGATATTTTTTCAGAGTTTATTTTCTCTTTTGATGAAACACGGCAGACACAACCAACAGAACCCTGGTGGATGTTTCAGAATTTAGATGGCTGGCTTCATACAGCTTGGAAATTTCTGAGACATTTCTGAGGGAGACAATTTTCCTGTCTGTGAGCCTCAGGGAGCACACACCATTTTGATCTCCTCCTGATGTTCAAATTATGATAAAGTCCCAGAACAAGAAGTAGGAAACGCAGAAGCGTGTTATAATGAGAAACATCAAAGAAACAAAGGGAGTGAGCAGATACACAAAACGGACACATGCACACTCACCCACCCCCCATATACATGTGCACGGACACGAATGAGCATACATTTCTTAGAAGGAGCTGGGTTTGGAGAGGTCCTGCTCATATTCATGAGAGCTTCCTAGGCTTTGTAGTTGCTACGCCTTTAAACCATGCCAGTACTACCAATCACATTATTTTATAGACAAGAAGACTAAGACTGAGAGCAGAAAATAACCTTCCACAAATCACACAACTGATAAAGGTCAGATCAGAAATTGAAATTCAGGTCCTCTGTTGTTTTCTGTTATAGTGACTACCAGGCAGTAGATATTGCTTGGCTGTTTTTTTTTTTTTTTTTTTTAAAGATAGTTCAGGGGCAGTGTTTCCACTTGGAACCTTCATGGCACCATACATACCCTTGTGCAGTTCGGTAATGTGTATATTGGCTGGCATATTTATCTAACGTCTTCTGTAACATGTAAATTTTTGAAGGGTTGGACCTGGTCTGATGAATCTGTTTTCTGCCTCCACTCCTCAGAACCTGGTGCAGATACACTGAGGGGTGCTCAATAACCACTGTGAATGAATGTATGACTGTCTCAATCAATGGAGAGACTTTGGTCAAATGTGAATACAGTTCTCTGAAGAGGTAGATTGTTTCCTAGGAATTTCATACCTTAGAACAATGATTGACATGATGCTTAGTTGAAAGTAGGCAACAGAGAAGGCTCCAAGCTGGATGGAAATGGGATGGGGCTAAAATGGGATGGGCTTCCACCTAGAAAAATTGATCTTACCTAATGTGACATGTACAGATCCAGTGGTCTCTCCATGCTGGAGAACATGCAGGCACTTCTGTAATTCTCTTGTCTCAAAAATGGCAACACAATCCTTCGTCCCACCACTTGGGGCATTTAGGACAAATGACATAAAAGTCCCTGATTGCAGTCTGAGAAAGGCTGAAAAAGTCACTGAACAAGTACAGGATGTTACCTACCATTATTACACTACCGTTCTGATACCGATTAGCTTTAGCAAAATTAACACGTCAGTGTCTATATGCATTCATAAGATTTATAAGAGAAAGGCTGTGGTCCAAATGTCACTGTGTACAAATAGCAGGTGTCAGTCAACAAGCAACCTCAAATGTAATGCATCACTCACAGTTTTTGGAGCCCAGTGCCAAGCGACCGGTGGAAAACCCACTCACTGCCATCCAGTCAGTAGCGACTCTATAGAACAGAGTAGAACTGCCCCATAGAGTTTATGAGGAGCACCTGGTGGGTGCGAACTGCTGACCTTTTTATTAGCAGCTGTAGCATATAATCGTTGGGCACCAGAGTTTCCAGCCGAAATAGATAGGGCTCCTGCTTTAAAGTTAAGGAACTCAGCTTACTGTCTATATCTACATTTGCACCTATATATATATTATTATAATTTATTAAAGAATGACACTACATGCAAAATCATATATAGTCAACTTCCAAAGAATGCTACTAAACTGCTCATATTTGTGGCTATTGGGGATTTTGCTGTTCAAAACATTGGCAATCTGAGTCTACCCAAGGGCTCTGCAGGAGAAAAGCTCTGGCATTCTGCTTCTGTAAACATTACAGCCAAGAAAACCCTCTGAGCCAGTTCTGCTCTATTGCATGGAGTCACTGTGAGTTGGAATCAACTTGATGGCACCCAACAACACCAGCAACAACAATATATTCTATTATAAATTAATCACCATCTGGAGATGGGGATATTTCCTTTTTTTTAACATAGAAAATTTTCTTATAACAGTTGTTTCAGCAGGATTTTATCTGTAGAACAAATTTAAAGAGTGCAAAATATTAAACAAAAAGATTATACCCTTACCTAGTGTCTGCTGCCCTACTATGTGTTCAGTACCTTACTTATCACCTCTGATCCATACAATGAGAGAAGGTGTCATTAGGCCACATTTTACAGCTAAAGAAACTGAAGCCTGGGAAGCTGTCTTAGTCATATCATTAGAATGGGGTGGAGTAGGGAAGCTCAAATCTAAACAAACACACTTTTTTTAATGGTGCAAGTCAATAAATGCTCCTTGCAGGTGGTGAGTTTAAAGCCCTCTTCCTCCAGTTTTTAAGGAACCAGTACCACGCATGGTTTAACGGGAGTTGGGGAGAAATTGACATTGTATCCTAAGACTGTCTCAAAGGTTTGGAGAAACATGGAGATACGTGAAATCTAGTCTCCAATGACCAGGAACTCCTCAGTCCTAGACAGTGAGGCAGACGATAGCCTTTCACTTTCTGCATGGAAAGTGCTGGGGGAGCGTGGATGTGGCTGGGGGAGCTCTGGGAGATGAAGATCAGACAGGAAGTGGAGATGTCAGAGGAGATGTCAGAGGAGGCTTTCAGAACAGGTGGCACTTAGACAAATCTGCCAAGATGGATAGAATCTAGGAAGGCAGGCAAGGTGAGAAGTACTCTCTGTACCAGCAGGGAGGCGCAAGTGAGACTGGTCCACAAAGGCAAGAAGGCAGCTGATGGAAGAGGAAGCTTGGGGAGAATTGCAGGTGATGACCAATAGGGGAGTGGCTGAGGGACAGGGAGCAGTAGACTGAGAATAGACTCCTCGTGTTGGCTGAGAAGCAGTCTGATTTTACCCTACACGAGAGGAAAGTACAGAGTTAATGTGGCTCTTTGTCCTCACCAACACCATCTACATGATGCCAATTAATATTGCCAAAGAGCCTTTTTAAAAAAGCTTTTGTCTTCTGGCATGATAAGTGAAAGGAAGGCCAGAGGAAAGGAGGAGCAGACTGACTCGGAGCCATGTGCCTGTCTGCCTGAGCTGGCAAAGCTGGCCTGCTCCCCTCGCAAAGATCCACGTTCTCCAAAAGCTGTCTGCTGACAGCTCTGACAGCCCCTCCATCACCGCGATGGTATTGCAGGCACGAGCAGTGAGCAATGAGAGCGACCGGCAGCTGAGACAGAAACACACACTCACCCAGGGAAGGTAAATGATTGTACACAGGATATTTATCTCTGAGGTTGTTCCCCCAGCAAAACCAATTACTGGCCTTTTCCTTGCAAACGTGCACTGGGTATCAACTTGTTGGGGGTTGGGGTGCAAAGATGCTGTGATGCATCTCTGTGATATTCATGAGTCAGCCGAGATTTCTGAAGCCCAGAATTTAGTATTTCTAGGCTTTGGCAGGTGGGGAGAATGCAGAGAGCGTTTCAGAGGAGCTCTAAGGAGCAGGGTGTTGAAGAGGCACTTGTACAGCGTATGCACTTAGGAATCACAGGTGGCAGTTGGAGTCAGGCTGGAAGAAGGGGAAGGACTGAGCACACAGAATAAAGCCCTGCTAAGGGGCAAATCCCGTGTCCACTGGAGAGACGTGGAGGAAGTCCTGAGCAGGTGGATGTCATCTACCCATCATCCATTATTCTACATCAGGAAGCAGAAGCAGATGTCTCATTGGAGAGCTGGCTATGCCTCCAGCTCTACTGGAAGAACCTGTGGCCATTCCAGTCAATTCTGACCCATAACAGGCCTTTGGGACACAATAGAACTGCCCCATAGATTCCAAGGAGCAGCTGGTAGATTTGAACTGCTCATGTTTTGGTTAGCAGCCAAGCTCTTCGCCACTACACCACCAGGGCTCCTCTGCGGGGAGAGATGTGTCCAAAATTACACTCGTTATACGATGTCAGACTTTGGCTGCACAAAGAGCCATCTTTTAGGTTGAGACTCTTGGAAGCTGAGCTGATGTTGTGGCTTCATTCTGTCTTCCTGTATTTTGACTTGTCCATTCCCAGTCCTGGCCAGAGTTACAGGGTCTGACATTGGTGTGGTGCCCTCCCCCTCGCCCTCCAGGCTTCTCTGTGCAGGGACACACAGAGAAGGTTGTCTCTTTCCTTCTTTGCAGAGCTTCTCGGCATCATTGAGTAGTTTCTGCTCCTTACAGGGATATTGACTAAAGGGAACATGGGAATCTGAAGTCCACCTAAAGCTCCATCACAAAGCCATGTGCCCGGAGCTTTATGTCAGCTCAAAGGGGGTGTTCTTTCCTAATATGCTCTAAGAAGCTCTGTAAGTCAGGACAGGCTTTGGTTCTTCCCTCATTTCTCTTCTACTTTCCCAGGGATAAGCACGAAGGGTCAGGAGCGCTGAAGACCTGAGAGTGTGGTGTGGGCAGCTGCAGAGGGTCAGTGCAAGCTAGACAGGAAGTGAGTGGGAGTCACAGAGAGCCTACACCCCTGAGTCACACTGACAGCCAAGTTCTGCTTGCCCATGGGGCAAAATCAAAGGTTCCTTTCTTCCATATGGATGCTAGGGATCTTTTCCATTCTCCTTTTGATTCAGTGAATTTGGTCTCTCCTGAAACCACGAGGGTATATGCAATCTACACTTCTTCTATCCTTTGCTGTTGAGTCTACTATTAATTCTAAATCACAGCAACCCCGAAGGGCAGAGTAGAACAGTCCCACAGAGTTTCCAAGGAGTGGCTGGGAGATTTAAATGGTCAGCCTTTTAGTTAGCGGCTGAACTTTTAACTTCTCAGCTAGCAGGGCTCCATATTTCTTCTAGGAGCAATGAAACTGGTAGAAGGCGGGATTGTGTTAGAACTTAGAGGGATCTCAGAGGCTCTCACTCCCGGAAGCTATAAAACAATAGTTTGAAAGCATACTTGTTTGGATCTTGGAGTATCCATTATTATTTATTTATTCACCTATTGGTTTATTTTCATGCAATGGTTTCCCTGAACAGGACATGTGTTTCCCAGGGCTCCACTGTCCCTACTGTTCAACATACCTTACACCTGACCCACTTACACCAAGTCCACTTTGCTCATTTGCATGACCAGCCTGGCTCTTGGAAATATTTGAATGTGACCCTTAGTTGTGTTTACTTCTTCTGGTTTTACAGATAACAGAAACTGAGGCACAGAGAGGAGGTACTGTACAGAGTATATATAACCAATTACTAGAAATGCTAGGAAACCCTGGTGGCATGGTGCGTTAAGTGCTACATCTGCTAACTTAAAAGGTCAGCAGTTTGAATCTGCCAGATGCTCCTTGGAAACGCTATGGGGCAGCTGTACTCTGTCCTGTGGGGTCACCGTGAATGAGGACTCACTTGATGGCAGTGTGTTTGGTTTTGGTTTTTTGGTTAGAAAGGATCAGAATTTGAACTGGTGCCCAGAGTCCTTGTACCTGCTTCACATAGAAATGCTTTCCAAATCTTGAAATGACTGTGCTGTTTTTCATCAATTGCTGTAAAGATGTAGTTTGATCTTGACTTTAACCACCTTCATGATCAGACTGAATCCCATCAGGTTTTGTGGTTTCTTTTGCTTCAAACAGGGTTTAACATGGCGAGGATACCCTCAGCCTCTTATTTTATACCTCCTGAGGATCTGGTACTGAAGAACTAAGGCAGAAGGGAAGAAACGGATGTTATGTGGGAAGCTAGCAGTGTCTATCACAAGGATGACTCCACGATTATTGACTTGAGCAGGTAGAGTAACTTGTGAGAGACTTTGCAGCAGAGGAGCAGCTAATCTGTGACCAAATATCTGAGCCACAGAAACTATGAGTTAACAAATGCGTGTTGTTTTTAGCTGCTAAACTTAAGGTAATTTGTTATGCAGCAATAGGTAAGTGATACAAACTGTGTCCCTAGTTAATTCTGAATGTCAGTGTTGGTTCAATTCATGGTCAAAATTTATTATACAGAAGATTAGACAGACATGATGGTTTATCTAAGGTCAGTCTCCACAAGTTCTTGTTACTGAAGTTCATTATATCAGTGATTCTTTTGAAAGCCTTGTATTCCAAGATAAACCACTGTTAAAATTAAATCCATAAACCCCGTGGAATCACTACGATACTGAACAAACTCAAAGCCTTAGAGTCCCCAAAATTTCATTCTCTAATGGTGAAATTTCAACAAACAGGATGTGAGGAAGATCGTTTAAGGCAAATATTACCAGTCTGCCTCATATTATCTTTATTTATAAAATCCTAGCCACCAGGCATGCTTGCACCTTGTTGTAACAGGCTCACAGGGACAATAATGTAGCTAATTTTCTGGATCTGGGAAAAGACTACGTGGGAAAGATATCAATATGACCTGGAGACATATCCAACTATCTAATGTCCAGAGTCCTACAGCTATGTCATCCTCTAACTTGATTGAGACTGTCCTCATATCCAATGTGGTAAGGATAAGGTCTCCAGGCAACAGTGACCCCAAACACACTGGCCAGCTGGCTCATGGATCAGAGTGAGGGAGGATGGAGCTGGAGACTTGGTGGCAGAGTCCAGCTCTTTAGAATTTGAACAGAGTGATGTGTGTTGTGATTTAGCTACGGTTTGGGTCCTGCCCTTTAAAGGAAATGTGGTGGCTAGAGTCTGAGTTCCAAGGAGGTTGCTAAACTAAAGACTATTACTTTAGGCAGCCTAACAGCCACAAGATTTCAAAAATTACCACCAAAAAAATGGGAATTTTAAACAGGCTACCGACATTAAGCCACATCTCTTTCACTTAAATAGTGTCACCTGGTTTATAAATCTTCATGTACCTGCTAATACATAATCTACATTTGGAACAAAGTAAGGCAGTGGAAGTACAGGGAAGAGGGAACTAATGTTGACTGAGGACCTACTGTGTGCCAGGCACTATAATAAGTGCCTTGTATATAATTTCATTTTTAAATTAAAAAAGCATGTTAAAAGGATGGTAAGTGGAAAGAAAGGAAACCCTCAGTGAAATGAGCTGAGACAATAGCCACAACAATGGACTGGAATATACCAACAATCACGAAGATGACATAGGACTAGACAATTGTCACTGTGTTATACAAAGTCTGACAATTAAGTCCACAAAATTAATCATTCTAAGTACTACAGACCTCATTCCTGAATATCGCTATGATCACCTTCAAAGTACTCCCTTTGGAAGCTATGCACTGATGCCAGCATCTGGTCAACCCTACAAAGCGATTTGGGAGCTCTTTCTGGAATGGCCACTGCACATGACTGCATGGTGGCAAGTTCATGAACTTGATTGTATAGTTGTCATTGAGGGAGTTTTTAGCCAGTAAATAAACAACTGCATTGGAACACACTCCCTACTCACCTGATCTGGGCCCCCGTGACTTTTTTTTTTTACCTGAACATAAAGGAAATATTGAAAGAAAGACATGTTGATGACATTCAGGACATCAAAGGTAATATAATGACAGTTTTGATGGTCATTCCAGAGAAAGAGTTCCAAAATCTCTCTGAAGGGTAGACTAGATACTGTTGCTGGTCATAGCTTCCTGAAGGGAGGACTTCGAAGGGGGCCCTAGTGATATTCAGCAATGAGATACGTAGCACTTTTTCTACTGTAAGTTCACAAATGTAAGTGGCAGTCCTCTTACGTAAGGTTGACATGTGTCACAGCTGACGCAAAGGCAACTAACAACAACAGTTCTAAGCACTGTATAAAACAAATACCAAGTTTCAGTAACTTAATATAATAAACACTTACTTTCTGTCTCCCAAAGTACAATGTTCATGAACCGCGGGACTCTCCTGGGCATATTCTACCATCTAAGTCCTCTCTCACCTTAGTACATGGTTCCTTGGCATCATCAAGGTTGTCAAAGAAATGTGTCTGGTGAAAACAACAGATACTTAATCCATTTTGTCCTGGAAGTGACACATATCACTTCTGCTCACATTTCATTGGTCAGAACCAGTCACATGATACCTCCTAGATGCAAGGGAGACTGGGAAATGCAGTCTCTGACTTGGCAAGTACTTCCCAGCAACAATTCTGTTCTACAGGGTCTTCCAATAAGGGTGCTCTATCCTTGAGCAGGAAATCTTGATGATGTAGTAGGTTAAGTGCTATGTCTGCTAACCAAAAGGTTGGCAGTTCAAATCCTCCAGGCACTCCTTGGAGACTCTGTGGGGCAGTTCTGCTCTGACCTCTGGGATCACTATGAGTTGGACCCCATTCAGTGGCAGTGGGTTTGGTTTGGTTTGGTTTATCTTTGAATTTGAATAAAACAAGTCATGTAAATGATAACAGTTTTAACTGTTTTGTAATTTTGAAGTACATTTGATGGCATTGTGTGTAGAGAAGAACTTTTAGTAAATGGCTGCTGTGGCACCTTCCAAATGGGGACAAAAATGATCAGTTATCATAGCCCAATGTCTTTCACCACTGACAGTCACAGCCTATCCTCATTCATCTTGGAAAAAAATAAAGGCCAATGATTCCACCAGACCCAATTCCATACCAAATGGTAACTTTTTTTGGATAAAACGGATGTTCTTGTATCTCCCTTGAATTCTCATTGCTCCAAATGGGGCAGTTTTGTTTGTTAACAAAACCATTCATCTAAAAATGGGCCTTGTCACTTAAGATGATTTTGGCCAAAGCGGGGTCAACTTCCAATTGCTCCAGGGCCAAGTCAGCAAATGTATAGAGAAATCTAGGGTCATTGGACTTCAGTTTTTGAGTTAAAACAATTTTGTATGTGTAAAGCTTCAAGATTAGATGCAAAATTTGCCAAATTGTGGTGGACGAAAGGCCCAGTTCTTGTGCCTAGAGAGAAGTTAGTTGATGGATTGTTGTGTACACTCAGACTAATGGTGGTGATGTTTTGGTTGGAATGTGTGGCTCGTTGATGCACAGGAAATGTCTGATTTTCAACTCAGTTGTCCCTAAGTTTTTGATTAAACATCAAATTGTTCTCTTAGTGCAGTGATTACGTACACTGTAAATTTCACGTAATGCACAGACTGTTTGGTGAACAGAACACCCATTTTGATAATAAACTGAGAATTTCTAAGCATTGTGGAATCATGTAACTTTTCCTGGTTTTGTCGAGACTAATAAAAAAAAGTGATAAATACAGCCATGACAGCTTCACAAATTTTGCTGCCACAAGCTGTCAAAAATAGGACATCCTTATTGGAAGACCCGTTATAAAAACCAGTCATTGTTGGGTTGATTCTGATTCATAGCGACCCCATGGGTGTCCGAGTAGAATTGCACTCCAGAGGTTTTTAGTGGCTGGTTTTACAGAAGTAGATTGCTGGCCTTTCTTTCAAGGTGCATTTGTGTGGAGTCAAACTTCTGATATTTCAATTAGCAGCCAAGCACATGAACTGTTTGTAGTACTGGGGACTCTGCACTACGAAGAGGGTGGCGTGTGTTTTTCAGAGTCTGCTGGTGGTCTCAACCTCAGGTCTCCAAATGAGAAAACTAGGGCTTGGAGATGTTGCTCAAGGCCACCACTGATACCAGGGACAGAGTCAGCACTGGAGCACTGGGAAGAAAGCTTTCAACTGTGCTATCCAAATGTGACAACTTCTTTAAGGCCTTTGGATTCCCGAGTCTCACAATTCCCAAGCAGATGTGATTCAGAATAGGGACTTCTGAGTCAGACTGTCTTGAAGCTTTATTCATTCTGCCAGTGACTAGCTGTGTAGCAAAGGACAAACTGCTTCACATTTCTGAGGCTTGGTTTTCTTATGTTTAATGGGCATAAGGTAACATCCATGTCAAATTTTTTTGTGTGTGTGAGAATTAAGTAAATGATCACCTGTAAAGCTTCACTAGGGTACCTGGAATGTAGTCGATACTCATTCTGTGTTACGTATCATAAAAACCATAGTGTAGAGGCAGCATCTGGCCTCTGATTTCACAAGGGGGAAGAAGGACCAAGTTCAATAGCCTGAAGCTGATTCCTATGAGGCAGAGGTCAGACTTGCTTCCCTTCTTTGCCATCTGTATCAGTTCTGACACCATCTATCACCCTCCCTAGCACTCTCCACTACTCTGCTAGTTTTGATAATTTATTTCAATACCCACACAAAACTCACAGAAAATATTCGTGATTATGGGGTTTACGAAGGAAGTAACAGATTGCAATTCAGGGTCAGGAATGCTCAGGCTGTAGTAATTCCACCAAGACAGTGTCTTCTCAGCTGTGCTCACAGGAAGGCCTCTTTCTGGTCCCTCTACCTCTGTCCGGCTCAGAAAAGTGTTACAAAGATCTCTTGGCTCTGCCAGTAAGTGCCCAGAAGCACTTGAACCCCACCGGTAAGCCTTGATCCAAAGAACCTCAGCTTTTTGGCAACTTGGACCAAGAATCTAACTGTGCTGTCTCCTGGTGGTCATTCAGCTGCTTGTTATCTGTCAATGCTTCTGGCTGGCTGTCTCTGTCCCCAGGTTCCAGGAGCTGCCCAGTGCAGGAATCCTGGTTCCAAAGGATGTGCTTTGCTTTTGGACATTCTTCTTTGGCGGTGGTGAGATCCTCCCTCTGCTCTAGAATGGGCTCTCTTCTAAGTTTAATAGATTACCTTATCTGCACCACAAACCAAAAAGCCAAATCTATTGCTATTGAATTGATTCCAACTCATAGTGATCCTACAGAATAGAGTAGAACTGCCCCATAGAGTTTTCAAGGAGTTTCTGGATGATTCCAACTGCTGATTTTTAAGATAAGCAGCTGTGATATTTAAACTCTATACCAATTTGCAAAGTCCCATCTAAACACTGGATTGAGAGTTACAAGACTGTGGTGAGAAAGGCCACACAAAAGTAAACCATTGCACTGCACCTATTGTTTTTTCTTTTGTTGAAAATTATCAGTTCTATTTTTGACTTAACTAGCTTTAGTACCAGCACCCTCCATTCGGCCTCCTCATATCAGCTATAATGTATGTATACCACATCCACCTCTGTGCCCACCCATGCTACCACACAACTTCCTTTCTCTTCCTGAGTTCCAGTCCACTAGAATAAGTTTCTCTCCTCTAAGACTACTTTTAACATGAAGCCAAATGACCAACCACTTTCCTTGTTCTTGAGTCATAATAATCTCATTTTCTTAGCAGTCTTACTTTGGCTTCAACTGGACAAAAATTTCTCCATCGTATCTAGTCCACAGTAATTATATGAGATTGTTGTATGATTTTTATATATTCTATTCTACAAATGGCTGGATTTTAAGAGTAGCAAAACTGTTACACTGTTTATGAAAACTGTAAAATACTTTGGGTTTAGGCATACTTTAGGAGAGATGGAGTAAGCAAATCCAATTTGTACCAAGAAATTCAGGTTAATAAAAAGTAAAAGTTTTCTTTGGACCTCTTATCCAGTGGCTTTTTAAGAGGATAATGTTCCATAGACACTTTATTCCTGTTGTCACCTTGCCTGGTAGAAAAGGCCTAATGTTAAACTTTCAAATGTTAAAGAGGTCATTTATAATTAACTCATCTGTTAGGAATTTTCCATGTGAATGCCACATACTTCCAGTGTCGCTGACCTACTCGCTGCGTGTCTACATATCCTAGGAGCACAATGGCCCAGCCACAAAAAGGGCATCAGAGGGCCATGTCATAACCTTTTCCTTTACACCGTGGTCATGCCGGCCACCAGACATTGCATGTCCATTGAGGGCTCACAACACTGAGCCGTTGTGGGCTGGGCTCAGGGCTCAGGGCTCAGGGCTCATTTCTTAGATTCAGAGATTATGCCTGAAAACACTGGGGCCTCTCCTCAAAGTCAAAGTCTCTCAAACATCCCACATCACTCCTGTGCCTATTACCCAACTCTAGTCCAGGATCTGGAAACTCTAGTGGTGTAGTGGTTAATGCTATGGCTCCTAACCAAAAGGTCAGCAGTTCAAATCTACTAGCTGCTCCTTAGAAACTCTGTGGGGCAGTTCTACTCAGTCTTACAGGGTTGCTATGAGTCAGAATTGACTTGATGGCAATGTGTTAGTCCAGGGTTTGAGTTCTCATTTCAGTGCTCTTTCTCCTATTCTAAACACTCTTTCTTACTGTGCAACTCTAGTAATTTTTTTCTCTTGCCTTTGAAAGTGACCTGAGTAACCCTTAAAACACGAGTGCTGAAAGTGCCATTGTCAATCACTGAGTCCAGGCTTAGTATCCAGAGAACACTGAGGCTTCAGTTTGTTTTCTTCATGACTTAAGTGGAAGAACAGAACACCCTCGTGATCACCGTCATAAAATAAGAGACAACCCTCAAGAAAATCGCAAATGTATTTGACAATTTTCTTTTTGGAGAGCTGTTTTGCAATATCTATCAAAACAGAAAAATAAGCACACATGCGTTGACTCAGTAATTACAGTTTTAGAGATTTTTCTGGCACTTCAGTGGTTCGTTCAGTCCTCATAACAGCAAAAACCTGGGAGTACTCCTAATGTCCATCAGTATGAGAGTGGTTAAATAAATGATCGAAGGTCCTTACAGTGGTGAATTCTCCAGACACTAGCAAAATAAGTAAACACGGAAAAACAAATCTATGAATTAAAGGTTATTAGAGGTTACTGTGGGAAGAGTGGAGACAGGCAGATGGCACACAGGAAAGCTTTTGCTTTTCCTTTGATACCTCTTTGGGGTTTGTTTTAATCCCCTGCATTTTGAAAGTTTTGTTTTATGAAAAAATAAAATCATCACCTTAAGAGGATTTGAGCCTTTTAAAAATTTTATGCTGTTTTTCAGTGCCGTCACATCAGTTTCAGCTCTTAGTGACCGCAGGCATAGTGGAGCGTGAACTGCCCAGTGCTGCACCGTCCTCAGAATCCTTTCTGTGCTCAAGCCCTTTGTTGGAACCACTGTGTCAGTCCCTCGTGTTAACTGCTTTCCTCTTTTTTGCTGACCCTCTACATCTCCAAGCACAATGTCTTTCCTTGGGGACTAGTCCCTGTTGATAACATGTCTAAAACAAGACTAAGTGTCACTGTCTTCACTGCTAAGGGACACTCTGGCTGTACTTCCTGCAAGACAGATACATTCATTCTTCTGGCAGTCCGCAGTATATTCAGTATTTCTTGCTAACATCATAATTCAAGTGCATCAGTTCTTCTTTGGTCTTCCTTGCTCATTATCCAGCTTTTACAGGCATATGAGGCAACTGAAAATACAACGAGTTGGGTCGGGTACACCTTAGTTCTCAAAGTGGCATCTTTGCTTCTCAGCACTTCAAAGCAGTCTTTTGCAGAAGATTTGATGAATGCATTGTGTCATTTGACTTCTTGACCGTTGCTTCCATCGACATTAACTGTAGATGCAAACAAAAAGAAATCCTTGACGTCTTCAATATTCTTTCCATTTATCATGATATTGTTTATTGGTCCAGTTGTAAAGATTTTTGTTCTGTTTATGTTGAGTGTGATCCATACTGAAGACTGTGGCCTTTGATCTTTAACAGTAATGCTTCCAGTTGTGTCATCTCCATGTCATTATACCTTTACACATTTTAGCAATCCCAATAAATTGTTATTTTTATGAATTGAAACATATATAGAAGCTGTTGAAAATAGTTATTCACTCAGTTTTACCACTCACTGATTACATTGTATCATTTGCATGTTCAAACTTTTCGTTATGTGTAATTTTACATATTCAAATATCATGGATTTTTTTCAATGAAAATAAGACTACATTGTAAATATCATTTCCCAACTGGAACAGCTTTCCATGACATTAAACAATCTGTTGCAAACATAGTATTAATGATTATAGGATACTTGACTTTCTAGGTAGCTTATTTGGCCAGTCCTTAGTTGTTGTGGGTTTAAATTGTTCTCAGGTTTTTTTTTTAGTTAGTTTTATTTTGGGTTCACTATTATAAATACAGTTCTACCCTACAGTTCTATTCGACGGCACTTGGCTTTGGCATTATAAATACAAATCCACATTTCACCCTCACCTTTCATCCCGGGATAAAGTCTTATAAGTGGATACACTGATCAAAAAGTCTACAGACTTTTTAAGCTTTTGATAAATGTTGTCAACAAATTTCAAAGAACTCCAAATTCTGCCTTTACCCAATCAGTGAGTACTGGGCTGGTGAAAATGGCTGCTATCTGGTGGTTTGAGTCCATCCAGAGAAATCCCAGAAGAAGGGCCTGGTTGATTTATTTTGGAGGAAAAAAAAAAAAACAGCTATTGAAAACTCTAAGGAGTACAGTTTTACTCTGATACATAAGAGGTTGCCATGAGTTGGAACTGACTCCATGCAACTGGTTTGGGTTTGTCTACCAACCAGCAGTAAATGAGAATTTCCATTCAGCCTCATTCACATCACACAGAATAATGGATGCTTTTAAGGATTGTAGCAATTCTTTCAAAATTCAATTGCATTTACTGGGCTTTGTGTCATAAACTATAAAAACTGGCTCTTGTGTATCAATAAAAGGACAATATGCAAAAGACTGAGTATGTAGTAAGGCAGGGAATTCTGTTGGCACAGTAGTTCCGTGCTCAACTGGTAGCAGGTTGGTGGTTCAAACACACCAGCTGTTCTATAGAGGAAAGATGTGGCCATCTCTGTCTGGCAGATTTACAGCCTTGGAAACCATATGGTTTAGTTCTTCTCTGTCTTATAGGGTCACTATGAATCAGAATCACTCAGTGGCCGTGGGTTTTTATAGTTAGGAAAGATCCCTTTCCATTCATACAATCAATATTTATTGAGAGTTAGGCTCTGCTGTATGCACTGAGGATATAGCAGGGAGCAAGACTGATAAGACCCTTAACTAAGAACACATGATATGTTAGAAGCGAATTAAGGTCAAACTAATGAAAGCAGGAGGACAGGATAGGATAGGATAGGATTGGGAGAGTTACTTTAAAATGGGAGGTCAGGGAGGGCTTCTTTGAGGAGATTATAAGAAGGGTTCAGACATGTAAAGACCTGGAGAAAGCATACTCCAAGAAGGGACAGGAAATGCAAAAGCCTTGAGGTCACACAGAATTTTTCATTTGGCAGTGCAGAAAGAAGATCACTGAGACTATAGCTAAGTGAGAAGAATAGACATTAATTGAGGGTGAGGTTGGTGTCTTGGACAGAGAACAGATGACATAGGTCTCATAACCCGTGATAAAGAGTGTGGATTTTGTTTGAAGTGTAATGGGAAACCACTGGCAGGTTTTAAACAATGTAATGGTGCGTCGGTCCTATTATTGTCTTTAAATGTTCTCTAAAGTTGACTGGCAGAGAACAGATCACAGGAGATGAGTGGTGAAGTGGAAGGGGAGACTCAGTTACAGGGCATTGTAGTAGCTGGGATGCAGATGATGGTGGTCTGACCTGTGGCAGATGCACTGGAGATGCAGAAAGTGAATGGATTCAAGGTACACGTTGGAGGGGCCTTAATGCATGGCATAAATAGGATATGAGACAAAACTAACAATACACAAATCCAGAAGAGAAGCTAGATAACTGGGATTGTCTAAAAATTAAATACTCTAATATAGAACAGTACCAAAACAGTAAAAAGAGAACCTACGGACTGGGAAAAAAATTGTTAGCAATGTCATATCCAACAGAAGTCTAGTCTCTAAAAATCTATAAGAAAATCCAACCTTCTGCAACAAAAAGATGAATAATCCAATGAAAACATGGGCAAAGTATATGTACAGCTACCTGGCCTAGGGTCGCCATTAGTCGGATCCGAATCGATGGCACTTGGCGACTTGACTGGCACCTCAGTAAAGAAGGCATTCAGGTGGCTAGCAGACACGTGAAGAGATGCTTGTAATTGTTAGCTGTAAAAGAAGTGCAAATCAAAGCTACAGTGAGTATTACCTCACTCTAATGTTACTGGCAGTAATCAGAAAAATGAAAAATTAGAACAGTTAATAACAAATACTGAAGAGGCTGCAAGTAGGTCAAAACTCTTAAGTGTTGCTAGTAGGACCGCAAAATGGTACAACCATTTTGGAAAATGATATATATAGTTCTTCCTTAAAAAGTTAGAAATAGAAATATCATCTAGCAACCTTACTCCTAAGAATATATCCTAGAGAAATAAAAGCTATCATATGAATAGACATAAGCATACCCATTTTCATCGCAGCATTATTTACAAAATCAAAAAATGGAAACAATTTAAGTGTCCATCAGCAGATGAATGGATACGCAAGCTATAGTACACGCACACAATGGAATGCCACACAACAATAAGGAACACTGATGAATCTGTCAAACATTTCACAACGTGATTGAATCTAGAGGGCTTTATGCTGCATGAAATAAATCAATCCCAAAAGGATAAATATTGTATAAGACCACTATTACATGAATTCATGAAAAGATTTACACACAGAAAGAAGCAATTTTTGATAGTTGGAAGACAAGGGAGAGGTGCAGAGGGAAAAACAGTAACTAGACAATAGGTAAGTGGTAACTTTGCTAAAGGGCAAGCCAGCACAGAGCGCTGTGACCAAGGCAAAGTCACAGAAGATTAACAAATACATACAGACTCCCTGAGAGACTGAGTTACTGGGCTGAGGGCTAGAGACTGTGGTCTCAGGTGATGTCTAGCTCAATTTGTATAGCATTGTTTATAAAGAAAATATATATACATTAAATTTTTTATTATGATTAAGTGAAAGCATACAATCCAAGTCAGTTTTACATACCTGCCTCTCTACAACTCTACCTGCTCTCCCCACCAGTGAGAGCACACTCTTCCTTTTCACTCTTTACTTCTAGTATCCTCTTAAGGAATACCTGTCCCCTCCTCTCTGCTCTCTGCCCTCTCCTCTCTAGAAAGAAACCTCTAGGACAACCTTCTATAAATGTGTAAAACCATAAGCACACATGCCACATGCTCACTCTGTGTTCCTGAGTCCAGTCCATTATAAAGAAAATATTTTATAACCTATTTTGATAAGTAGCACCTGGGCCTTGAAAGCTTGTGAGCACCTTTCTATTTTATTAGTTCCATTCCATCTGGGGCAAGGGCAAATAAAGAAAACCAAAGACACAAGGAAAAGATTAGTCTAAGAGACCACAGTCTCCACCAGATCTAGTCCAGCAGACCTAGATGGGGCCCAGCTACCAGCATTGACTGCTCTGGCAGAGATTAAAACAGAGGGTCCTGGAAAGAGCTGGAGAAAACTGTAGAAAAAAATTCAAACTCAGAGAAAGGCAAAAGAAAGAAAGAAAGAAGGGAAGGAAGAAAGAGAGAGAGAAAGAAAGAAAAAGGAAGAAAGAGAGAGAGAGAGAAAGAAAGACTGTAGAAACCTCAAGAGTATGGGTCCCAACATAGTTTTAACTCAGTACTAAAGTCACTCCCAAGGTTTGTCCTTCTGCCAAAGATAAGACAGGCATATAAAACCATCTGGTGGTATAGTGGTTAAGTGCTACATCTGCTAACTGAAAGGTTACAGATTCAATCTGCCAGGCACTCCTTCGAAACTCTGTGGAGCAGTTCTACTCAGTCCTATAGGGTTGCTATGAGTTGGAATCAACTCAATGACATTGGGATTTGTTTGTTTGTTTGTTTTTGGTATAAAACCATCAATAATGTGCATAGTACAACCATGCATGAGAGTCTAAATGTGCCGGCACAGCAGCCCGGGGGAAAGGAAGAGGAGGCAGGAGCAGACAGGAAAGCTGGATGCATAGAAATGTGGAACCCAAGGCGAAGAAGGCAAGAGTACCCACATCCTGCAGGATGAACAGCGAGGTCATAAACAGTATGTGTATTAATTGTTAAGTGGGAAACTAATTTGTGGCATAAACTTTCACTTAAAGCACAATAAAAAAAAAAGAAGACGATGCATTTTGGAAGCAAAAGTTGGACATGGTAAAATCTAGAATGCGGGAAGTAAGAGGAAAAAAATAAAAAGAACATCCAAGAATCACTCCTGTATTTTTGTCCTGAGAAACTGGTCTAGCAAAATATCTGTTTATTAAAATTGAAGCGATTCTTGGAATCAGTACTGGCAGAGGATTTGGATAGGCAGAATTCTTGTGTGGGGCATGTTACATTTTATATTCTTGTTTGGCATACAAATGCAGGTGCCCAGCTGAGGCAGAGATACCTCTGGAATTCTGAAGCCTTATTTGAGATGATGATAGAAAAACAAACTCATTGCCATCAGGTTGATTCCAATTCATAGTAATCCTATAAGTCAGGGTATAACTGCCCCATAGAGTTTCCAAGGAAGATCTGGCAGATCTGAACTGTTGACCTTTTGGTTATCAGACATAGCACTTAACTACTACACCACCAGAGTTTCTGAGATGATGATAGATGACTATAAATAGCCATGGGTCTAGATGACATCATTAAAGAAGAAAGTGACAATGAGAAGAAAAGAAGATAGAGAAAAGTAAAGGTGAGTGGAGGGAGCAAAATGGGGCAGAGACAGAAGTCTGAGTCCTGAGCTCCTCCACAGTTTACGTGGACGTGAGAAGGAGTAGCCAGGAATGCAGGAGAATCGTAGGAGGTTATGACATCACAGAAGCCTAGAAGGATAGGGTGTCCAATTGCCTCCAATGCTGCTGCCAGGGCCACTTAGTGGTATAAGCCAACCATTTGTTTTTAACACCAAAGTAAATACTGTGATCAAGAGAGAAGGGCCAGGTAGACAAGTGATCGGAAAGCTGAAACCATCCATAGCCTAAACTGGAAAAGAGTTGCAAGTCTGGAGCCATGAGTGCTTGCAACAGTCAGCTGGGGAATTGTGTCAGGCTGTACTACATGTTTTCATCAACGTGTATTGAAAAATATAAATCACATACCTACTGAAAGAACAGGAAATGGACAGTTACAGTTAAGCAATTAATTGTAAAGCAAACACCTGACTAACGACTACACAGGTCAAAACAAAGGATATTACCAGCTCTGAGAATCTCTGCTAAGGACCTCTCCCTTCCACTTGAAGGTAATCAGTGGAAAGCAGCAGGTGGTGACCTCCTGACTTGGTGATCTCCTGACTTGGTCACCATTGCTTTCTTTATACTTTTACCACAACATTGTATCCTTAAGCAACACTAAAAACTAAACAATAGTTCAATTTTGTCTGGTTTTGAACATTACATAAAAAATAATTATTTTGTCAGTATGTTGAGGCATTACTTCTTTATCTCAATATTGTATTTTGGATTATAGTTATCTTACTGTGGATAGTTGTGGCTTGATTCCTTTCATTGTTGTATAGTTTTTATTTGTACAAATATATCACATTTCCTTGATTTGTTCTAGTGATGATGGATGTTTGGGTTGATTCTAGTTTGAGGTAATATTGAGCAGAGCTGCTGTAAGTATTCTTGTACAAATATCCAGTGTACAGTTATCTACATTTCTTTAAGAGATATACCTAAGGGTATAATTGTTATATTACAGGCATGCATATCTTTAGCTTAAGAAGATAGTAGAAGACTGTTTTCCAAGGTAATTTTACTAATTTGGAAACCCTGGTGGTGGTTAAGTGCTATGGCTGCTAACCAAAAAGTTGGAAGTCCATGGTGGGAATGCAAAATGGTATAACCTCTTTGCAAAACCATTTGGCACTTCCTTAAAAAGCTAGAAATAGAAATATCATATGATCTAGCAATCCTACTGCTTGGAACATATCCTACAGAAATAAATACAGTCACATGAACAGATATATACACACAAATGTTTATTGCAGCATTGTCCACAACAACAAAAAGATGGAATCAACCTAGGTGCCCACCAACAGATGAATGGATAAACAAACTATGATACATATACACAATGGAACCCATGCAATTAAGAAGCATCTCATAACCTGGTTTCAACTAGAAGACATTATGTTGAGTGAAATCAGCCAGCTATAAAAGAACAAGTATTGTATGAGACTCCTGCTGTAAGGGCTTAAAAATGGAATTATGTGCAGAAGAAAAGACTCTTTGATGTCTGCAAGGGTGAGGATGGAGGAAGAGGGATGTTCATAGTTGATAGGAATTTGGTTAGGTGAAGGGAGTGACAGCAGGCAGGTAGAGGACAGATCAATATAACTGGACTACGCCATAAACTTAAAGGTTTTCTTAACTCAGCCCCATATTTCAAAGGATAGAGTAGCAGGGACAGGGGGCTGGGGACCATGTTTTCAGGGGACATCAAGGTTAATTGGCATAACTAGCCTTTTTCTAAGAGAGTCCTCTGAACCCCATATTGGTGAGTGGCTTCTGGGGTCTTAAAAGCTAGCAAGCGGCTGTCTGAATTAATTTTGAGCACAGGTGCTCTAGTATTCTTGCACAAATATCCCAACCCATCTGGAACAGACGAATACTGAGAACATCAAGACAAGAGGAAAAATGAGCCCAAGAGACAGATGGACCCATAAGAATGGAAGACTTTCACTCAACATGTGACCAGAAGAACCAGATGGTGCCCAGGCACCACCAAAGGTAGCTGTGATGGAGAACACAATGTAGAGTCCCTGAGGTAACACAAGAAAAGGAGGTATGCAGTTCAAAAAGACCACTAAAGGACCAGAATTGAAGGTCTGACATACTGGAGAGTCCCCTGGGCACATAGCCCCTACACTTGCTGCTGGCCCTGACCTGAGACTAGTACTGAGATCAACTTTTCAGAGAAGAATGGACTGGACTCGAGGACAAAGTGTGAGCATGTGGAGTATGTACTTTATGATTTCATACATTTATAAGAGGCTGTCCTACTGGTTTCGTTCTAGATGGAAGAGGAGAAGGTGTAGAGGAGGGGACAGGTGTTTATTAAGAGGATACCACAAGTAAAGAGTGAAAAGGAGGAGTGATCTGTCACAGGGTGAGGAGAGCAGATGGAGTTGCAGGTGGGCATGCAAAATTGATTTGGGTTGTATACTTTTACTTGATCATAATAAAAAGAAAAAAGAAGTCAGCAATTCAAATATGACAGGTACTCCTTGGAAACTCTATAGGGGCAGTTCTACCCTGACTTAGAGGGTCACTATGAGCCTGCATCAACTTGACAGCAGTGGGTTTCTTGAGTTGGGTATATAATATAATATATTCACCAGCTGATCTTCAGAAACCCTATGGGGCAGTTCTACTCTGCCCTGTTGGACTGCTATGGTCAGATTCGACTCAATGGCCTAAAACACTATCAGCAATATATAATATAATCATACAAAACAACAAAGGAGTTCCTGACACAACAGTGACACAAACAGTTAAATCCTCAAGTACTACAGAAAAGGTTGGCAGTTTAAAATTGTAGAAGATAGGCCTGGAGATTTGTTTCCAAAAGCTTACAGCCATGAAAATCCTATGGAGCCGTTCTGCTCTGAAACACATGGGATCACCCTGAATCTGAATCAACTTGGTGACAACTAACAATGAGAGAAAGAGATCCATTTTAAAGAACTGGCTTATTTGGCTTACGGGATCATGAAGACTAGGAAATCTGAAATGTATGGAAAGGTCAGCAGGCTGGGCACTCTCCATCAGGAGCTGATACTGCAGACATGAAGTAGAATTTCTTCTTTCTCATGAAAACCTCAGTTCTGTTCACAAGACCTTTGAAATGATCTAATGAGGCCTACTCACAACATCAAGGACTATTGTTTTTTAATTAAAGATAACTGATAGTCAGTGTTAACCGTATCAACAAAATACCTTCACACCAACACCTAGACTAATATTTGAATGAGTAACTGGATACTAAATCTCAGCCAAGGTAATACATTGAACTAACCATCACAGAGTCAAAGGCAACAGGTGTCATATAAGGGCTTTATATCTCCACTAGCCTAAGTGAGATCACTCTTTGCACAGCAAATGGCTGCTCCAGCCCTGAAATTTTGAATAGATATTGCTGGCTCAGCCCTGAGTTGGGATCAGTCCTACCCACAGAAAACTCACAAAAACTGGTCCAGGGTATTTTCCCATTATCATTGCAAACTGATACTTAACTTAGAACCTTGGGTCCTGGATTCCCTGAAGATAATCACAACTTTACCCAAACTGGTTACTGTCAAGTCAATTCTAACTCAATGCAACTCCATAGGATCAAGAAGAATTGCTGCATAGATTTCCAAGGCTGTAATTTTTATATGAAAGTCACATCTTTCTCCAACAGAGCAGTTGGCTGGTAGGTTCAAATCACCAACCTTTTGGTCAGCAGCTAAAGCACTTAACCAGTACACTACCTGGACTCTTCAATCTCAAAGTTAGCAACACAATTTTGGTAACACATTCAGGTTCTTGCCTCTGGATAATGGAAATCATTATTCCACATGATGCTCAGTATCCCATGGGCTAGTTATCCTGGGGTCTCTTTCACTTTATTTCTATCAGTCCCAACCACATGGAACAGCCTCACTGATTGGTCAAAGCTCCTCTACAAGAGAAAAGGGATTCATATATATGAATCCTTGTGCAAGAAAGGATAGGAATGGGGCACAGCCTAGCTGCTTAAATGGATGTAGGCTACCTAGAAGGGGATTCAGGAAACAATGCAGGTTTGAGTCAAAAAAGCCTGAGTCAAATCTTCACACTTCCACCTACATGCTTTGACCTTGAACAGGTGATTTAACTGCTCTGAACCTTAGTTTCCCAGAATGTTGTTAGGGCTATAAACCTATTTCATAAGTGTGGGGATATTATACTAAACTCTTAACAAATGAATTTTTTCTTCATTCAGAGCAGACTGTTAGGCTTTATTTCCCAGCCCCCTTTCAATTAGGCAGCCAAGTGATGAGGTCTTTTCTGCAAAGCTTCTTGCCAAATAAGGGTGGATGTTTCATGTATGTGTTGTTGTATAACAAATTACACCCAAACTTAACAACTTCATAACAATTGTTTACTTTGCTCCAGAACATGAAACTTGGAAAGGGCATAAAGGGTAACCTGTCTCTTTCCAGTGTGACGTCAGCTGGAGTGCCTTGATGACAGTTAGAGGATCCATTTCCAGTATTTTTTACCCTCATGGCTGGTAAGTTGGACTGGTGTTGCATTAGAGTTAGCCAGAACTGTCAGCAAGTCCTCTCTTCCTCTCCTCATAAGCTTCTCTTCAGACTGTTGGGCTTCCTTACAACTTGGTGGCCTGGTTCCATGAGCTAGTGTTAAGACAGGAAAGGGAAACTGCCAGTTCCTTGCAGCCTTGAAAACTATGGCATCATCACATGAAAAAGAGAGATATATTACAGTAGACATAATCCTGCCAGATGGAGAGGAAATTAAAAAGATATGCAGAAGTTAAAGTCTGGTTTAAACTTAGAATAGTAAGGGGGGATCATAAGGGTAACCACAAAGCAAAATAACAATGCGACATATCAAGGCAAGAAACGTAACACAGGAGTCTCAGCAAACACAAAACCAACACTGAAAAAGATGAAAAGTCAAGCCATAAAGAATGATCCAGAATAGAATATTAAGAGCAACAGAGAAAAATCAATGATACAAAAATAAGTGCATAAAAATGACAGCACTAAACACATATTTGTCAATAATTACACTGAATGTAAATGGACTGAATGCTCCAATAAAGAGACAGCAAGTGACATCCTCAATCAAAAGACATGATCTGTCTATACACTGCTTACAAGAAACAAACTGAAAGATACGATATGAACTCACTGAAAGATATGAACAAATTGAAAATCAAAGGATGGAAAAATATAAAGCCAACAACACACAAAGGTGAGCAGGAATGTCAATGCTAATCTCAGATAAAATAGACTTTAATGTGAAATCCACCATCATGGACAAGGATGGTCACTATTTATTGCTGAAAGTTTCAATACATAAGCAGGACATAATAATATTAAATATTTATGCCTCTAATACTAGAGCATCTAAATACATTAAACAAACACTGACAACTTGAAAAACGAGAAAGTTCACTCCACAACAAAGTTGGAGACTTGAAGTCTCCACTTTCAGTAATGGACAGATCATTCAGAAAAAAGCTCAGTAAAGATACAGAAGATCTTATTATAGCCAGCCAAGCCAAGTGCCATCAAGTTGGATCCGACTCACGGAGACTCAAGCAATTAACCAAATAGACCTCACTGACATATACAGAACATTTTACTCATCAACAGAAAAGTATGCATTCTTCTCCAATGCATGTGGAACATTTTCCAGAATAGGCCCTGTGTTAGAATATAAAGCAAGCCTCAACAAATTCCAAACCACTGAATTATTGCAAAGCATCTTCTCGGACTGTAAAGCCATAGGTTGAAATCAATAGCAGAAGAAACACAGGCAGAAATTTGAACTTATGGAAACTGAACAACACCTTTCTCAAAAATCCCTGGGTTGTTGAAGAAATCAAGGCTGAAATAAAGAAATTTATGGAACCAAATGAGAATGAAAACACATCCTATGAA
Source organism: Heterohyrax brucei (assembly GCA_028571685.1). NCBI lineage: Eukaryota > Metazoa > Chordata > Mammalia > Hyracoidea > Procaviidae > Heterohyrax > Heterohyrax brucei. The sequence continues at coordinate 41,143,371 of CM053148.1, read as the reverse complement.
AACTATGGGTACAGCAAAGGCAGTGCTTAGAGGTCAGTTTATCTCTATAAATGCACACATTCAGAAGGCAAAGGGGACCCAAACCAAAGAATTAACCCTACAGCTTGAACGACTAGAAAGAAAACAACAGAAGAACCGTTCAGGCATCAGAAGCAAACAGATAATAAAGATTAGAGCAGAACTAAATGAATTAAAGAACAAAACAATTGAAAAAAATACCAAAACCAAAATTTTGTTCTTTGAAAATATCTACAAAATTGACAAACCACTGGCTAAACTTACAAAAGAAAAACAGGAGTGGAATTAAATAACCTGAATAAGAAATGAGATGGGAGATGTCACAGCAGATCCAAATGAAATAAAAGATACCATAACAGAATACTACAAAAGATGGTACTTTAACAGATTTGAGAACCTAGAGGAAGTGGACAAATTTCTAGACTCATATCATCTACCAAAATTATCACAAGGAGAAGTAGAACAAGATAAGAAACTCATCACAAAGGAAGAGATCGAAAAAGTCATTGAAAACCTACCAACTAAAAAAAGTCCTGGCCCAGATGGTTTCGCTGGAGAATTTTACCAAACTTTTAAACTGGAGTTATCTCCAACACTACTGAAGCTATTTCACAGCATAGAAAGTGATGGAATAGTCCCAAACTCATTCTATGAAGCCAGCTTAACTCTGATGCCAAAGCCAGGGGACGATCCTGGCTTCAAAAAAAGAAAATTACAGACCAATTTCACTCATGAACCTAGATGCAAAAATCTTCAACAAAGATATAATTCCTCACGACCAAATTGGATTCGTATGAGGGATCTAAGGCTGGCACAACATCAGAAAAACAATTAATATGATCAGCGACATAAATAGCACAAAGGTTAAGAATCACCTGATTTTGTCAGTTGATGCAGAAAAGGCATTCGACGAAGTCCAACACCATTCATACCAAAAATTCTCAGCAAAATAGGAATAGAAAGGAAATTCCTCAATGCAGTTAAGGGGCATCTATGCAAAGACAACCACCTGCATCATCCTGAATGGAGAGACTGAAAGAATTCCCCTTGAGAATGGGAAATAGACAAGAATGTCCACTCTGACCACTTCTATTCAACACTGTATTAGAGATTCTGGCCAGAGCAATTAGACAAGACAAAGAAGTAAAAGGCATCCACATTGGCAAAGAAGACGTAAAAATCTTCCTATCTGCAGACGATATGATTGTATATGCACAGAATCCTAAGGAATCCATAAGTAAACTGCCAAGCCAAGTGCCGTCGAGTCGGATCCAACTCATGATTGGAACTAAAAGAAGAGTTCAGCAAAGTATCAGGATATAAGATAAGCATAAGTAAATCCGTCTTGATGAGATACTCCTTTTTTTTTTTTTTGCTGACCCTCTACAAAGCACGATGTCCTTCTCCAGGGAGTGATCCTTCCCAATATGTCCGGATTGTGTGAGACAAAGTCTTGCCATCCTTGCTTGTAATTTTACTTCTTTGAAGACCAATTTGTTTGCAGTCTGTAACATAGTCAACATTCTTTGCCAACATTGTAATTCAAGGCATCACTTCTTCTTGGTCTTCCTTATTCATTGTCTAGCTTTTACAGGCACGTGATACGAGGTGACTGAAAGCAGCATGACTTGTGTCAAGTTCACCTTAGTCCTAAACTGGTGTCTTTGCTTTAGCACTTTAAAGAGGTCTTTGCAGCAGATTTGCCCAATATAAACACATCATTTGATTTCCTGAATGCTGCTTCCATGGGCATTGATTGTGAATTCAAGTAAAATGAAACCCTTGGCAACCTGTCTTTTCTCTGTTTATCGCAATGTTGCTTATTGGCCAGTTGCTGGGATATTGGTTTTTTATTTTATTTTTATGTTGTGGTGTAACCCACACTGCATGCTGAAGTCTTTGATCTTCAACAATAAGTCCTTCAAGTCCTCTTTACGCTCAGCAAGCATGGTAGTATCCTTTGCATATCGTGGGTTGCTAATGAGTCTTTCTGCAATCCCTATGTCATGTTCTTCTTCATATAGTCCAGTTTCTCAGACTATTTGGTCAGCATGCAGATTGAATAAATATGGTGAAAGAAGATATTGATAGGTTATTTCAAGAGCAATTAGACGTGTGTGCAAAGCTAATTTATTACAGCTTTAATCTCTCATTCTTAATCTCTAACTTTTATTTATTTATTGGTCATTTCCATTTTCTTTTTGTGGGTCAAAGGACTCTTGTCTATCCGTCCATTTAGGTAGGTATGTGTGGGGGGACAGAGGAGAGGGTCTCCCAATGCCTGCTCTGCTGATGAGCTATCCCTTTCACCTGATTGTTGCGAATCACGAACCACCACCTGCACCTTTTATTTATTTATTGGTCATTTGCATTTTCCTTTTGTGGGTCAAAGGACTCTTGTCTATCTTATTTTTTAAATTGGGCTTTCTGTCCTTTTTATATTAACTTTTTGGGTATTCTGTATAGATTCTGGATGCTATTTTTTGTGAACTGTTTTTCCAGATTTTATCTTGTGTTATAATATCTTAACTTTCTATAATCAATTTAAGTTGAAGTCAACTCTACAGCAACTGATTTATGGTGTTTTTCAATGAAAGAGAAGTTTAACATTGTACTTTTTAAATAAGGTGGCTCAAAACAGGTAGGAAAATGCATCCCTGGTAAAATTTCTCTGAGACTTAAGGTACTAACACATTTGGAGTCCTCTGAGTCATGCTAGAAAGAAGACAGGGAGAGAACCTGAGGGTGCTCCACTTAAGGCTGGGAAAGCCACCTTTGGTGTTTAGGTCTGAAGCCCTGTGGTGATGAGGCAACCCCTATAGGTTTCAGATTTGGGTCGGCTTGTCTTAGGAATGACAGCCAAGAGAGTTACTCCTTTTGTGCACTATACAAAAAAATAAAATAAGATGCCAAGACAGTTACTATAGGAAAAAATTGCACAAGATTCTCTTTCCTTTCTTTGGAAAAGAATACTTGAAAATATAGACTGTGAGAGAGTGAAAAAGAGCCCCTGCTTCAGAAATGGCAACAGCTTTCAGTAGACCTTTGTCAAAGATAAAGCCATTTAGGGAGGTGTGTGTAGGGGGACAGAGGAGAGGGTCTCCCAGTGCCTGCTCTGCAGATGAGCTGTCCCTTTCACCTACTCGTTGTGAATCATAAACCACCACCTGCACCATCACTTCTAGTCTATTTGACCAAATCCAAAGCTATTTCCTCCCGCTTTCAAATCACTGCCTGCCATTGAAAAACATATAGGCACACTCCAGTTGGCATTTGATTTTGAATTAATACATATTAATGGGTGGTAATACATTTCTACTACTGCATATATTTACTTGAAATACAATTTTCCATCTAATGCATTTTATTCACATCACTGCATGGTAACTGCATCCAGAATAATATCTTTAGTGATTATTCATTACTGAAATAAAGTCTCAGTGCCAAACAGCAGCTTTTAAGTGGATTCAGATTTTTTTCTTCTTTAAATTGAACATGTTATTATTACACAGATAGAATAATCCCATTATACACACTAACTGAAGATGACAGCTTTCCAGGGAACTGTTTCACAAAGTCACATTTAGGTGGAAACCAAGGCCCTTCTTTCATTGGGGGTGGAGGTGGGGCAGGGAGCCAGTCTCCAGGAAGGCGCAGCATCAGATGTGAATGCAAATGACAAAAGTTGGTTGAGCAGATGTAGCAGAACAGGTGTGCATGCTGAGTATGTATGGCTCAAAGCAAACTGTGCATGCTGTCTAACACAAAAAGTAAAAAGACAGATGTGTCTTTTAAAAGCTCTGAACAAGTGTATGGGTTCTTGCAGGAGAGGGAAACAGAGAAAGTGACAGATTGATGGAGTGAGAAAGATCCAGAGGTTCTTTTATGGTCTCAGAGCAAACAGCAAAGATAGTTAGTGGAAAGTATATGCAACATGATTGATGTAATTTGGTGGTCTTAAATTGTACACATGAAAAAGCATTAAATTGGCCAATGTTCTGTTCTATGTGTTTTTTAAACAATTAATTAATGAAAAATATGCAGGAATTATGGAGTGAAATGGCAAAACATCACACTCCAAGCAGAACTTTAGGATAAGTAGCTAAACCCTACAGAAAGCCAGGATCATTAATAGAATATGAGGGAGGAGCAAAGAATGTTTATTGAATGACGTTTTTACCGTGTGTCTCATTTATTTCACACATAAGTGGTACTTATTATTATCCCCATTTTTCCTGATTGGAGAACTGAGGCTCAGAGAGATTGAATTTAATAGTTCACAAACATATATCTAGTAAGCACTAGAAAGATAGTTTGGCTCCACATTCATGTAATTCTAAATCTTGAATTTTGTCCCCTGGAATCTGAATTAAAGTATCACTGGCTGTTTAAATCCTGGTCTCATCACTTATGCTTGAAAAATATAGGGCCTTAGGCAGGTCAGATGCTGAGAACTGGATAAACTCAAACCAAGCCAATCTGTTGCCACTGAGTCATTTCAGTTCCAACTCATGCCAACATCATGAGAACTGCCCACCGAGTTATCAAGGAGTGCCTGGTATATTTGTCATTTCATTAGAAGTCATAGCTGTTAAACACTACACCACCAGCGTTCTCAAGAACTGGATAAAATCCAAACCCACTGCCATCAAGTTGATGCTGACTCACAGTGACCTTATAGGACAAGAGTTATCAATTGTCCAGCGCTACCAAGAAAAACCCCATGACACTGTACTTGAAGTTTTCTTTCCACTTTTTGGCCTAGCTGTTGTTTTTCTTTTTCTCCTATTTCTTAGAGATTATTGAAATTAATTCTCACTTTTAAATTATCATAGAATAAAATCAACTCTTTTGCTGTACATTTGAAACTTTGAGCACACGGATAGATTCATAGAAACACCATCACAGTTGGACTTCAGGTTAACCTTATGATACCCAAACCCCTGCTGTGAGTTTATAGTCGTATCCTTCCCAGTTCCAACCTCTGGCAATTCATGATGAGTTCTCCATCACTACAGTTTGGGCTTTTTGAGGATGTTATATAAATGGAATCACAACATGTATAACATTTTGACACTGGCTTCTCCCACTCAGTATAATGTCTTTAAGATTCCTCCAAGCTTATTTTTGTGTACTAATGATTTGCTCCTTTTATTGCTAAGTAGTATTTCATTGCATGGATATGTCATGCTTTGTTTATCCATTCATTCACTAAAGGGTATTTAGGATTCCAGTTTTTGGCAGTTATGAGTAGGGCCACCATAACTTTTGTGTACAACTGTTTATGTGAATATAGGATTTAATTTCTCTAAGGTCATATGGTAAGTATATGTTTATAAGAAACCGCCAAGAAGCTTTTGAGAATGTCTGCATCATTTTGTATTCCCATCAGCAGGATAAGAGACTTTCAGTTGCTCCATATCCTCACTAGCACTTGACATTATAAATATTTTATATTAGTGATTCTAAGTTATATAGAGGTATCTTATCACGGAGTAAATTGCCACTGTTTCCCCTAATAGCTAAAAACATTGAAAACTTTTTCATGTGGTTATGCCATCTTTAAATAATCTTTGGTAAAGTCTCTGTTTCTGTCTTTTGACCACTTTTTAAATTTGTTTCCTTTCTGCTTAGTTTTGAGAGTTCTTTATATATTCTAGATAAGAGTCCTTTGATATATGATTTGATATATTTCTATTGGTCTGTGACTTGTCTCTTCATTCTTTTCACAGTGTTGTTCACAAAGCAAGATTAAAAAAATTTCTTGAAGACAAATTTGTCTACTTTTTCTTACGTTTCTGGTGCTTTATTAAGAATTTCTTTCATAATTGCAGATCATGAAGGTTTCCTTCTAGTTTTGTTTGAAAAGTTTTATACTTTCATATTTTATATTTGTATCTATGATTCATTTGAGGTGTGAAGTTTAGATAAAAATTCATTTTCTAATTTCTTAACATAGCTGCTTATTGATTTGATTCTTTTCTAATATAAGCATTTAGTGGTATAAATTTTCCAGTAAACACAGTTTTGGTGACGTCCAACCTATTTTGATACACCCTATTTTTGTTTTTGTTCTCCTGTGTAGATTTTGGAGGAGCCCTGATGATGCAACAGTTAAGCACTCAGCTGTTAATTAAAAGTTTGGTGGTTTGAACCCACCAGCCACTCCCTGGGAGACAGATACGGCAGGTGTTTTCAATGAAGACCGCAGCCTTAGAAACCCTGTTGGGAAGTTCTACTCCATCCTATAGTGTGCCTATGAGTCTACATCAACTCCACAGCAATGGGAAGAAATAAAGATTTTCATGTCCTATTTTTGACTGATTCATCACATTTTACATCATTAAGATCTATAATGGAATTTGCAACTTGAACATTACCTACATACATGATACTGGCACTTATAACTGCTGGTAAATTTATGCTCGGTCATTCATTTACTTGACAAACGTTTATTGAGTATTTATTATAATTCAGGCAGTGTCATAAGCACTTCAGAATCACCAGTGAAGATAACTGATACAAATCTCCACCTTTTTGGAGCTTACATCCTACTAGGAAGATAGAAGATAAGCAAAGAAAGACATACTATTATTTGAGGTAGTGACACGTATCAGGAAGAAACATTAAGTAGGAATGCTGTTTTAGCTGGAGTGATCAGGAAAGACTCACTGAGAAGGTGTCATTTGAAGAGATACCTGGATGAAGCAAGTGGTCTTCCTTTGGTCATCAGAAGGAAAGCATTCAAGACAGAGGAAAGAGCTGGTTCAAAGGCCTTAAGGCAGGGGATAAGAAATAAACCAAATAATATTGTTGTTGTTGTTAGGTGCCATTGAATTGGTTCCAACACAGCAACACTATAGGACAAAGTAGAAGTGCTCAATAGGGTTTTCGAGGAGCAGATGGTAGATTTGAACTGCTGGCCTTTTGGTTAGCACCCAAGCTCCTAACCACTATACCACAAGAGCTCCAAAAAGTGATAATAAAGATTAAAAGAATGAGAAGGATTGGTGACTGTTAGGGAATGTGTTTCTGAGTTGTTTGGTCCAACCATCAGCAGCTGCTTCTCCACATATACTCTAAGCCAAGTGATTATCCAACTACCTAGGAAGCTGAGCTGCTTGCTTATTAAAAGTTACTGAGTTTCAGTCCCCAGAATTCTGACATAGGTAGGGGTCTAGATTGGGATTCAGTTACTCAACCTTTAGCAAGATGAGTCTGGTATGTAAGGTTCTTAGACTACACTGGGCATATCCTAGTTTTTCTACATTGAAGACCCTACATGATTCCTGGAGTCTCTGGGTAGTTCAAATGGCTAAGCAGTTGGTTATTAACACAAAGTTCTAGAGGTTGGAATTTACAAGAAGGTACCTTGGGAGAAATGCCTGTCAATCTATTTCAATAAAACTAGCCATTGAAAACCCTGTGGAATATAGCTCTACTCAGACACACTTGAGTAGAAATCAACTCAACATAATTGTCTTCTTGTTGCTTTCTAGATTTTCACTCTGTCATGTGCTATTTCTATAGGCCACAACTAACAAGGCAAGGTGACATCACTGCAAGGCTGAGACAACAGTAGAATTGATCTCAGCCACCTCATGTGGCTAGACAGATCAGCCCGTGACACATGACCATCTTCACCCCTTGGAAACTTCAGCCTCTTTCACTCAGGCAGCTGCATGGCACTTCTCTGGGGATCTAGGAGACTACTGTCGCCACTGTTTTCTAACAATGTGGGGGTGCTGGCTGTTAGAATCACAGACACTCATTTAAAAGAAATGTGTCTTTTAAAAGACACTGACAAACAAATAAATAAATAGACAAGTGCAGATTGTAGTTAGTTATTAGCAAAATAATTAGTGACAAAATCGCCTCCGGGTGGGAGCAGGAGTAAATGTCCTCATTCTCATGGTGAGACACTGACCCCACTAAACGCTTATTGCTAACGGTTTTCTAGGAGCTTCATTGACACTGCGCTGCCAAGACCTCAGGGACCCGCTACAGCTATTTCCCCACAATTTGCAGGGAGAACAGAGCCCAGTTGCTTGGGAGATTAATTAACTTGTCAAACAATTAAGCAGACAGGCTGTAATCGAGGTTTCCATTTCATAATTGATTTATCACTTGGTAGCTTCTTGAGTCCCAGGGCTCAGAAAGGAGGGACTGCGGCGCAGGCAAAACCTTTCCGAGAATGCCAGGAGGCTGCAGGCAGGGCAGGAGGCAAGCCCATCCTAGTCTGGCACACACTATGCAGTCCAGCCTGAAGTCTGACCTGCCTGCAGAAGCAGTGCAAATTTCATTTTCTGCCTTCCAGAAGCACTGGCTGGATGGTTTCTTTTATGTCTTCAAAGCTTCTTCCTGTCCAGGATTGTTTGGTGAAACAAAGACTTCAAGGAACGCCCACAGGGAACATGCACAGTTCCAGGGCCACTCTCCTCTGTGATGAAATTGACTAAAGAAATGTCACACATTATTAATTCATACTGAAAATGCAACTGGAGCCTGCCTTCCCTGTTTTTAAGGAAACAGCATGCTTTCTTTCTGGGTTGCAGTGCCTCCTGATAGCATTGGCTTGCACTGGTGTGCAGCAGAGTGTTGGTTGTTTTCAAGTTTTGGCATGTGGCAGCTTCACTGGGGAGCTTGTCAAGCAAGCAGAGTCCCCAGACCTACCCCAAAGATTCTGTCTTAATCAGTGTCTTCACTGGTTAGTGCTGCGGCAACAAAAATACCACAATGGGGAAGAATTCCCTCCTGGGGGCCAGGGGCTCCCAATCTCAGCCGTCAGAAAAACTCTTCATGACTTATTATGTCTGCGTGCCATCTGCTCTATCAATTACTTCTCAGTTTTTTCCTATTAAGTTTTTAAATTTTCTATTATTCTTTATATTAATTTTCCTTGAATTGAATTGCTTAGTACATGTAATCGAAAAGGGGAATTTTATGTTTTACTATAAATAAAAATAAAACCATATCATATGCTTTAAAAAAGAAAGCAACAAAAAGCCCCACAAGTGTGTAGTTTTAAAGAACAAAAAATTATTTCCTTACTGTGTTGGAGGATAAAAGTCTAGACTAGGGTCTCAGCCATGTCAATTCTTTCTGTGTCCTGCAACTTGCTTCTTTTTAAAACAAGATCTATCCTTTTGACCTTAGAAACCCTGATCGAGATGGACTGACATAACAGCCACAACAATAGACTTGAACCTACCAATCATGATGAAGATGACACAGGAATGGGTAATGTGTGTTTGGTTATGCATAATACTGCCATGAGTCAGAACAAACTCAACAGCAGCTAACAACAGATCAAGTCCAGTCCTTTTAGTGACTACAGAGTGTTCCTTCCCCTGAACTTGACATTTCCTGTGCAGATCTTCAGTATTCTGCCTATTGTTTCTCCATTTGGCTTAATGCTTTAGTGAAGTTCATGCTTCCTCTATATGACAGGTACAAGAGTAAATAGCCAGAGAAAGATTGATGATTATTAGGTTCTGTACATTTTTGATTAAATTTGAGCTGATAGTGTCAAGTTTCTACATTTAGAGCTATTACCAATATATAAGGATGTGAATTTTCTTTTTCCATTTTTAATTCATACTGAGAATGAATTAATTCTCAGGAGTGCAAGTTTTGGTCCCTGTCATGGATTGAATTGTGTCATCCCCAAAATGTATAGCAACTTGGCTAGGCCATAATCACCAATATTGTGGGGTTGTCTACCATTTTGTGATCTGCTATAGTTATCTTGTGTTGCAAATCATAACCACTATAATGTTAATGAGGCAGGGTTAGAGGCACTTACGTTCATTAGGTAGGAATCAATCTACAGGGTTAGGTTGTATCTTGAGTCAATTTCTTGAGATCTAAAAGACAGATGCTGGCAGAGAAGAATGGGACTTCATCATCATCAACTGAAGAAGAGCCAGGAGCAGAGAACGTTCTTTGGACTGGAAATTCCCGCACTGAGAAGCTTCTAGACCAGAGGAAGACTGACAACAAGGACCTTCTCCTAAAACTGACACAGATAGAAAGCATTTGTCTGGAGCTGGTGTCCTGAACCTGTATTCCTAGAATCCTAAACTGTGAGAGAATTAATCTCATGTAAGCCTTAAGCCATCTACTTGTGGTATTTCTGTTACGGTAGCAGTAGATAATTAAGACAGTTTTGCACCCAAACAGAGTTAGAAGGAAATTATAGACTACTCCTTTTTCAAAAGTTTCTTAGGAAGATCTAAGCTTAAATTGACAAGCCACAAAAGGAAAGCGGTAGGACCCTAAGATTGTTTTCTAAAAACACAATAAATCTCATTCACTGAACTGTCTTTGAAAACTTTATCAATCCATGAAAAATGTTTAGAGTATGTTATGAAGTATAGCAATTTGAACTAATAGCAAATAAATACAGATTATAGGTTGTCGGTCTCAACTGTCTCAAATCCTTTGTGTTTTGGAAATGTGTGATACATGAATGCAAGCATAGCATCAAAGTAAGTTCATGTGTAGTTGGTATCCTTTTCATTTTCTTTTGAATTTTACTTTTTATGTTGTAATGCACACAGAAAAACATATACCAGTTCAACAGTTTCTAGATGTACAATTCAGTGACATCTCAATTACTTTCTTCCAAGTTGTTCCTCCCTCGTTAACATAAACTCATTGTTCCCTAAAGTTCCTATCTAGTATTTTGAGTTGCTGTTGTCAATTTGACCCCATTTAGATAGTCCTTAACAGATCATAATGCTAAATGCAGACATTTTTGACCAGTTAGGCTCAACCATTGTTCAATTTTCAGATGACTTCAGGGGATATTCGTAATTTGTAGTTTAAAAGCTTGGCTCTGGGCAATAGTTTTAGGACTTCATCCACCTTTCATGGTGTCAGAAAGTCTAGCATATATGAAAGTATGAAACTGTGTTCTGTGTTTCCCCCTTTTGACCAGGATTCTGCTATGAAATTTTTGGTCAAAATGTTCAGTAATGTTAGCCAGGCACCATCTAGTTCTTCTAGCCTCGTGGCAAAGGAGACAATTGTTCATGGAGGCGATTAGTTACACATTCCCTAGCTACTTCCTATTCCTGACTCTGTTTTTCTCTGTTCCTCCAGGTGAGAAAAGAGCAATTGCTGTGCCTTGAATGGTTACAAGCTTTTAAGACCCCTTTTACTGAGCAAAGAGCAAGGAGGAAGAACAGAAACACGAAACACATTATTAGGACAATTAACAAGGATGTCCCATGAAATCATGAGCCTAACTTTTGAAAATAAGGACTAAATCCTATGAGGCATTTGGTTATACCTAAATAGCCTTAGTTGTTTTTTTTTTTTGATTATTGTTGCAGATATATCTATTGTACAACTTTTACCATTTTAACTTTGACAGAAGTACAACTTATTGACAGCAATTACAATAATTGGCTATAGAACTCTTCCCTAATCAATATGACTTTTCCATCACTGTTAATCTCCTTTTTACTCCTCTGCCTGCCCTGGAAGCCAATAACAAATTTTGGTCTTTATGCATTTTCCTTTTCTTGTCTTTTTTTTTTTTACAAGCAAGGTCATATAATATTCATCCTTTTGTGACTGGCTTATTTGGTTCAGTATACTATTTTCAAGTTCCATCCATACTGTAGTAGGTATCAAGACTGCATTTCTCCTATTAACAGAGTAGTATTCCACTGGTATCTATGCCTTACTTGTATACTAAAAATAAAAAACAAAACCCCAGAACACATTGCACTTGAGTTGATTAGAACTCATAGCGACCCTATAGGACAGAGTAGAACCGCCCAACGGTGTTTCCAAGGCTAAAATCGTTATGGAGGCAGAATGCCACATCTTTCTCCTATGGAGTGGCTTGTCGGTTCAAACCACTGATATTTTGGTTAGAAACCAGATGGGCACTTAACCACTGCAATATCAGAGCTCCTTTACTCTTATAGCCAAACTCACTGCCATTGAGTTGACTCTGTGACCCTATATGAGACTGCTGAAAATTTTAAATACCAGGGAATGCATGTCCAGTTTATTTTTCTTTCCCAAAATGTGAAAGACAAAGGTGGTTCTCACTTGAATTATTATGCAGTCTGCAATTGAGAAGCCTGTATTAATGAGGAGTTTTGGAAACTGAATAATTGACACATGTGTATTTCTGAGTTTAATTAGCAGCTAAACTGATTCTGTTCTCTCTTTTCATTTTGTTTTATAGAGATTGCTTGAGTGGCTACCATAAAGTTCACACAGCGAGGCTAGCCTTAGAAAAGCCTTAAGGATATGGGGTCACCCTGTCAGCTGGTCCCCAAAGTTACCAGCAATGTTCAGATGTGTGTCTGTGTAAGTAAGACTAAACCAGCTATTGATCTTCTTTTATAAGCAAAGCACTAGGTTACAACTAGCTCTATACAAAGCTGATAAAAATGAGGTCTCTTTCCTACAGGCACTCACCACTTCCTAATGGTGTCAGAGTGCACATAAATAACTCTAGTGCCAGTAAGGTAAGTACTGAATGGGAAAAAAGGAGACTGCAACAGAATAGTCACCTGAAAGTCTGTCCTCACTTCTCTGAAGAGGAAACTTTGAACTGGGTCTGTGGGAAAAAATTGAGATCTGTAGTATTCTCTGTGAATGTAAGTTCATGTTTGAAACTGGATTAAAATATTGACTTCCAGACCCCATGTCCCAAAACAACTGACTCAAAATTCATTAACTGGGGCCTGGCAATCTTCACATTTTAACAAGTTCCCCAGGCTCAGAAGGTTTTAAATTTTGTATATATCAGAATCATCTGGAAATCTTGCTAAATATAGACTACCGGGCTCCACTCCCTGAGTTTCTGATTCAGTAGGTCTGGAGCAGAGTTCAGAATTCCCAGTTGTAATATAAATTCCCAGGTGAGAATGAGGCTCATGATCCTGAATCCACACTTTTGAGAAACCCTGTCCTCAATGGTTCTATACACAGTAACATTTAAAAACTACTTATCTAAAGGGTTATTTGCATTAAATCAATCTACCCAAGATGAAGAAGTAAAATGAAAAAAAGAAAAAGACCAAGAGAGTGAGGAGGGGGGAAAAAAAAAAGAAAGAAACTTAGTTGGGGAAAGAAAATTACTTACCCTAATAATTCTACAAATGATACTGGATTTTTGCCGTTGTTGGATTTTGCCAAAGTAGGAAGACTGACTTTTTCAGTCTCTAGAAGAGTTAAAGAGACTCTAGGTGATGAAAAAGATTAACATACTTGGCTACTAGCCAAAAGATTAGAAATATGCATTCACCCAAAGCTGCCTGGGAAGAAAGAGCCGGCAATGTAATTCTGAAAAGTCATCAGTTGAAAACCCTATGGAGTACAGTTCTTCTCTAATACAGGTGGGATTGTCATGAGCCAAAGCCAACTCAAGTTCAATAGGTGATTTTGGTTTCAGAAAAGCAACAATTTAATGGGTGCCTCCAGACATAACTATTTGTGAGTGATAGAAATATAGAAACTACATCACAGTCTTTCTACATAAACTTCATATAGAGGATTAATGCCATTGGTAAACAAGCAAACATAATCATAGCTTCTTGGACAGGGGTACTTGTAAATGAAATTCAGTGCACCAATCTTGTGCATTCCCAGCTGCAGAGATACGATCTCATCTGGGGCAGGAGTGCTGTGGAATGAGAATCCAGTGGAAATAACTAGCAAGATATTACTCTTAGGTATTCATATTACATCATGATAGGGGCAGATGGGACCACAAAAATGATCTGGTTCATTATTTTATGGAATGAGAAGCTAAAAGAGAGAAGGCAAGTGGCTGATTCAGGTTCAGAAGAGAATTTACAAAGGTGAAGACACTTGAATGAAATCTTGAGAAAGAGGAGATACAAGCTTTAGCAAAAGCATGAAAGAAGCCCAGGAAAGATGCATGAAAGTGTGTAGAGGGGACAGATGACCTGCTTGATGGTGGTAGTAGGTTGCATGATCTGGACAACAAGGGGACACAAGATAAACAGAAATGAGACAGAGACAAAAATCAGTGGTATTTTCAATACTATCATTTCACAGAATTAAAACAAAACAAAGGCCTATGAGTTGGAAGGGAAGTTGAAAATGATCTTCTATGGAGATGACTATTTCTCTAAGTCTGATCTGTAGGCCAACACCTACAGGTTAAATTCTGATTACCTGCCTTTTATGTTTGAAGCAAATGCCTGAGAATTTACTTCTAACAACAACAAAAAACCACATTGGAAACCATCTTATTATCCAGTGCTTCTGTAATAGAAATACCACAAGTGAATGGTATTTTCTCACAGTTTAGGAGACTGGAAGCCCAAATTTATGGTGCCAGGTCTAGTGGAAGGCTTTCTCTGTCTGTCATCTCTAGAGAAATGCCCTTGTCTCTTTTAACTTCTCCATTGGGCAATCTTCATGCAGCTTGGCATTTCTCTTCCCTCACCTCTATTTCCTTGCTTGCTTTATCTCTTTTATATTTCAAAAGAGATGAACTCAAGATACACTCTACATTAATTGTATTACACTAACATAACAAAGAAAACCCATTCCCAAAAGGGATTATAACCACAGACATAGAGGTTAGGATTTACAACACAAGTTTTGGAGGAACATAAGTCAATTCACACAAAAACCCTACGGAGCAAACTTCTGCTGTGCCACACATGGAGTTGGCATGTGTAGGAGTCAACTTGGTGGCATGTAGTATGGCTTCCACGTATTTAAGGAATCTCCATTTTTACACGATCACTGCATGACTCTTCTGTACAGTTCAGAACCACTGCTTTAGTACACTCAAGAAATACTATATTTCTCCCTCATGGAAAATATGTGACCTTAAACTCCCTGAGGTAGGTCTTCCAGTTCCACTTTGAATGCCACCAGGGACAAGAAGCACATTATCTTAAAAGAAGGGGGCTCATTCTGTCCTCACACATGCTGTCTTTGGTTAAGGGGTTCCCCTTCTTTCTACGATGTGATGTGGTGCCAGGGTTAAGCTTTAAGTATGGGAGTGTGGCTCTGGAGACCAGCTGTGTGAGTGCCTGCGTGGGCTCTACCACCTGTTAGCTGGCATCTCTCAAGTACCTGATTAACCTCTCTCTCTAAGAGTATATTTACCGGTCAGTTGGAGACAATAATACCTCCCACCTCATACGGCTCTTGGGATTTTTAGTTAGTTAATACATATAAAGCACTGAGAACTTTTGTTGGCATGTAGGAAAGCTGGGGCTAATTACACTCAGAAGGCTTGGTTTCATGCCATCTTAAAATTCTAAAAGATTTTTAAACAAGGGCTTACACTTTTCCTTTTGTACTGGGCCCTGCAAATTATACGGCCAATCTTGGAAAGAGCCCAATACACGTTAGCACTTACAAAGTGGCAGAGTTGTTTTAATGTTTTGGAAAGCTTAAATCATTAAAAGAAAGTCTTGGTTCCAGGATCACATGTCACATGTCACATTCATAGGAAATCCTTCACCAAAAGCTCAGGCTTATACCTCCCACAGGAGAAGGGTCTCTGTAAGTGTTACATCCAAATGGGGGCTTCCCTGGCTTTGGCAAACTCTCATACAGCTGTTGCTTTCTCCTGCCCTCAATGTACCTGGTGAACTCTACTTTTTTGCCATCCTCCCCTATAAGCTCAATTCCCTTTATCTAGTGCACCAACTTTTGACTAGCTTTGCAGATATAATCTCATGTCAAGGCATTGATCCCAGAGCACAGGTATGTGCCCGTAAGGCTGCATCTGAAATAACGTTCAACAACGGTTACCAAAACCAAAAACCCACTGCACTGAGTGAATTCCAACTCATAGTGATTCTACAGGGCAGAGTAAAACTGTCCCATTTGGGTTTCCAAGCCTTGTCAAAACAAACTGCCACGTCTTTCTCCTATAGAACAGCTGACGGGTTTAAACCACTGACCTTTCCCTTAGCAGCTGAGTACTTAACCACTGTGTTACCAGGACTCCTTAACAATAGTGACCAAGGGCTAGAAATAGCCTTCTCTAAATATTTTGAGTACCTTGTCTGGACTAAGATCACCAGTGTACACTATCTTTCTCTGCATGTTAATTTGGTTTACAGAGTCTTGTTCCCAGTCTCTGCAAGGACCACCCCAGTGTGTATCCTTGCTTCAAATCTCTGGGAGCAAGGTGTGTGATAGGGGGTCTTTCCCTACTAGAAAGTGCTGAGCTCTCTATGAAAATGAATCCACTTTCCTCCCAGTGATAAGTTTTGCTCACCAGTGTTCAGAATCAGAGATAGGTTAAATAGAGATACAAAACTTTTTGTAAAAATTATACCCCAGTCTCAGGACAATGCTGGTTTGGTTACATTTAGTTGACCAATATGGCCCTTGGGTGAACCTTTTGCTGAGCAAAAAGTCACTTCAACTGAACTCATATCTGCCTCCTCATAACTTTACCCAGTGATTCTGGTCCTAAACTCTGGCTGAATTCTGCAACTTGAATCTCCTTCAAGTGTTTGAAGGCAGCATGGTTGCAAGAGTCTCCAAGTCAGCTAAGGCTCTAATGTGGTAAATGGCAGACTGAGCCGATGCCCAGAGGGTCTCACAGCTGTGAGCCTTGAAAACAGTTCTCAAAGAAGCCAAGTCAAATCATTACACAGTCTTTCCTGACCCTGAGTCCTAATCCTGTGCTGCGCGCCAAACATCCGACCTCTCTCCACATACATTCTTTTCCCTATCTAGATGACTTCTCTCAGCTCCTCCTGATTCTCTGTCATTGGCTGACCTGGCCTTGCAGCTTACAAAAACATTCCATGTCTGGATAATGTTTGAGCTTACAGAAATATTAGCTGTCTTTTAGCTAGAGAAGAGATTCAAGGAGAAAAACATTCTTTATTTCCATTTATTTTTAATAGTTAACAGCTTGAAATATGCATCCTGTGGAACTTGACTTCAGTTCCCTAGTGTGAACAGAAGACTTCAAAGGGTGACTTCAGATAGCAAAGTAAGGTATTATAATGGAAAGTGAAAAGACCTGGAGTTAGAAACTCAAAAAGGAAGAAGATTCTTAGTAGATGTCAAGCTGAAATAACTGAAGAAGAAAAAAATCAAAACTTAACTTACAATATTGAGAGATTTTATGTATAAGTAGAGCCCCTATGATTAACAGCTGCTCACTGAAAGGTCAACAGTTCAAATTCGCTGGTCGTTCCTTGGGAACTCCTTTGCACAGTTCTATGGTGTTCTGTACAGTCACAGTAAGTGAGAATCAACTCAATGTAACCTTTTTTTCATGAACAAAATATCGAACAACAGGAAACATTAAAATACACAAAGTCACTGGAAAAATACCCGTCAATGTTAAACAATTTCATTAAGAACTAACTAGTGGTACTGAAGGAAGAATGTGCAAGCTGCACTGAAACCAAAAGCCAAGTCTGTTGAGTCATATCCGACTCATGGCGCTGAAGGTGCTAGCAAAAAATAAGGCTCCATGAGTTGACAGAATACCAACTGAGATGTTCCAGCAAATGGATGCAACATTGGAAGGGCTCACTTGTCTATGCAAAAAAATGTTGAGGATAAATGCCTGGCCAGCTGAGTGAAAGAGATCCATGTTTGTTTGCATTGCAAAAAAATGTGATCCAACAGAAATGCAGAAATTGCTTAACCATGTCATTAATATCACACACAAGTAAAATTTGCTAAAAGTAATTCAAAAACAATTGCAGCAGTACATTAACAAGAAACTGTCAGAAATTCAAGCTGGATTCAGAAGAGGATATGGAATAAGGGCTGTGATAACTAATGTCCCACATGGATTCTGGCTGAAATCAGAGGATACTAGAGAAATGTTCGCCTGTGTTTTACTGACTACGCAAAGGTATTTTAATGAGTGGATCATAGCAAATTATAGATAATATTGTGAAGAATGGGAATTCCAGAGCTCCTAATTATGTTTATGCAGAGCCTATATATAGACTAAGAAGCAGTTATTGGAACAGAACAAGGGGATACTGCATGATTTAAAATCAGGAAAGGTGTGCATCAGTTTTGAATCCTTTCACCATACTTGTTGGATATGTATGCTGAGCAAATAATCCAAGAAACTGGACTATTTGAAGAAGGTGGCATACGGATTAGAGGAAGGATAATTAAAAACCTTCGCTACACAGTTGACACAAACTTGCTTGCTGAAAATGAAGAGAACTTGTAGCACTTACTGAGAAAGATCAAAGTCTACAGTCTTTCTTCAACATAAAGAAAGCAAAAAAGTCTTTACAGCTGGACTGATAAATAACAGCATGATAAATAAAAGAAATATTGAAGTTGTCAAGGATTTCATTTTACTTGCATCTATGACCAACATCCACGGCAACGGCAGTGAAGAAATCAAATGATGCATTTCATTGTGCAAATCTGCTGCAAAAGACCTCCTTAAAGCATTAGAAAGCAGCGATGTTACTGTGAAGACTAAGCCATGCCTGACCCAAGCCACAGTGTTTTCAATCACCTCATATACATACATAAGCTGGACAATGAACAATAAAGAAAGAAGAATTGATGATTTACCAATACACAATGGGCTGCCAGAAGAGTGAACAAATCTGTCTTTGAAGAAGAAAAGCCAGAATGCTCCTTAGAAGCAAGGATGGCAACACATCCTCTGAAAGTATTATCAGAAGGTTCCAGGCCCTGAAGAAGGACAATCTTGCTTGCAATAGGAAAGGGTCAAAAAAAAAAGGGGGAAACCCTCAATGAGGTGGATTCACACAGTGGTTACAATAATGGCCTTAAACATACCAAATGATTGGGAGGAGCACGCAGACCTGGCCCATGCAATGTCTCATTCTGTTAGGCGTGAGGTAGCTGTGAGTCAGAACAAACTCAACGATATTTAATAACTTTGTGTTTTACTGTAACAGAATAAGAGAGAGAATGAGTGGAATCAAGAAGGAAACAAGTTTTTTTCTATTTTCTATTGTAGGACTCTCTGGGTGATTCAAACAGTTAAGTACTCAGCTCCTACTTGAAAGCTTGGAGATTGAAATCTACCCAGAGGTGCTTCGGAAGAAAGACCCTAGTGGTCTGCTTCTGAAAGATCACAGCCAACTGACAATTCTGCAGAGCACAGTTATACCTGACATACCTGAGGTTGGTATTAATTGGAGTTGGCGCTCAATGACAATTTTCTTTAAATCTTATATTGTTATGTCAGTGAAATACTAGAAAGCGAATGAAGTCTTGCTTTCCTTCCAGGATCATATGTAGTGTTTTACTTAATGCTTCTTCTTCTGATAGCATCTTTTCTTTTCACAGACTGATGTCTCCAGGTGTGCAGGCTCCAGGACTTTCTTCAGGAAATACGTGGAAAATTACATTAATAGCATCCTTCCACTGTGATCAGACTTTTTAGTTCATCAGATGCAGCCTAATAGTGCAGATCCCAGGCCTACAAAAATAGCAGGCTTCTAACCACATCTGGTCCACATCTGAACTGACACAGCGCCAGCCCTCATGCATGTGCTATATCTCCAATCAAGCCTTAATAGTCTGACCTTGATGTTGCACACAGCTCTGCATATCGCCTGAACCCCATCCATCATGTTTCATGTTCTCATAGTTAGTCAGGCATCAGATCCAGTCTTCCCTCTAAGTTTGCTTTCACAGACAGCTAAGTTTGTATATCCTGCCAAGCTTCTCTTAACATCAGAGTTCAGCCAAACCCTGTGACTTCCTTATCTCAACCTTGTACACGCACTAACTTTCAGGAGGAGCTCAGACATCTCAGCCTCTCTTCCTCCATTTATAGCAGTGGAAAAACCCCCAGCTGGTCAACAACACAGGAATGTCCTTGGGATCACAGAACTTGGTCGTGACCATGGGGTCTAGGGCTCTTAATTAGAAGAATAAAGTGATTGTGACTAGATTGCCATTGCTCTCTTCATTCTTTTTATCTCTCTTCTAACAGTGATCTCCTGTAGCTGCTGTTCAGAGAAAGCTTAACCTTGGGCACTCCCTTAGACTCGAGAGGAGAGCCTCTTTATCCCTGTCTTTGCTTGTTTCCTTCTCTCACCTTGGAAGAGGTAACGTCTAAAAGTCAAAAGCCCCTTTTGGGGACCTCAGGGAAGGGTGACAGAGCAGCAACCACTCAGCTTTTCTCTGGTCTAGGCCTCAAGCTGAGTTTTCAGAGGAGCCCTTTAAGGGTAGCTCACTCCAGGTAGGTAGTTGTTTTGAAAAGCTGAGGCGGTAACCAAGAACGCTTTCAGCTCAGTACTCAATGTGTCATGAAAGGAGACATGCGCTGCACATCTCCTCTAGAAATCTCACATGATCATGTACAGTGGTGGCTACAGTGGTGACTGTCTTCATGGGTTTTTGTTGATAGTTCACTTCAAAAGTAGCATGAACAACAAAAACGTGGTTGCCATCAAGTCAATTTTGAATCATAACAACCCCCTAAATTCCAGTGTAGAACTGGTCTCCATAAGTTTTTCAATGACTGATCTTTCCAAAGCAGATTGGGAGGACTTTCTTTAAGATGGTTCACTTGTTGATGGTCATTTCCCCACATTGTTTCATGCAATCTTCACAGCAACCATAAGAGTCTGGAACAGCTGTTATTCCCACCTTACACATGATAAAATGAAGTATGCAGCCATCAAATATCCTTTTATGTTTATGCAGACTGTCTGGCCATTCCACTTGGGGGCACAAGTGAAGGCAGGATTTGAATTCAGCTCTGTCTGATTCCTGAATTCTGACTGTCAACCATGACACCATGCTGTGTAGATTCTTTCATTTGATTTGTTCAATAAGCTTCCATTATTCGTCATCAGACATGGAGGGACATGGGCCTAGGTCATAAGGATACTGAGACAAGATTATAGTTTACTATCCCTGACCTCAACTTTCACAGTCAGAGAGGGTTCAGAAAGTGTGCTTTCTTAAGTGCTCTGGCATTGCCCACTTGTGCCATCTGTAATTGTCATTCCCACTGTGCAATAATCAGGATGGACTCTCTAATCCTGGGCACCCATGCCTCCTGCCCTTACTCTCCTCTGGTTGTCAGTTGATGTCACAGTAGAGGGAATACAGCGAGGCCCTGTCTATGGGCACGAGGTACAGGGTAGAGAGAAGAATAAAAGTGCCACAAAGCAGGAATCTGTTGGACGAACGATGTGACAGCAGACATGGTATAGATGACAGCTGGAAAATAGCAGTTAATAGCCATTGCTCCAGTTGTGTTTGGGGGGGGGGTGGCAGGCTGAGTGACATCACAATGGCTTGTGGAAATGTTGCATTGAGCTCAGAGCAGCCATCACATGAGACCCAGCCAGGTGCACCTCCTTATCTCATCTACAAAACCCATTGTTTCGGAGACAGAATCTGTTCTAGTCTTGGTCCATGAGTGCGCTGCCAAGGTACATGCCAGAGAAGACCAGGTGGATCTGGCCTCTACTTCTCCGTGACTCTGGCACTGGAGCACTTGACAGGGACGACTGCCAAAGACACTTAGGTTTGGACGAGACTTCTAGCAGTTCATGGGCTGTACTGTTATTACTCCTGAAGATAATTGTAAAGATAACACTGGTTAAAATATCTAATGTTTTATTCAATATTTCTGTGAGTTTCAATTACTACCAATTATAATTCAACAGCTTTTCTATTTAAAACAATTATTGCCCTTTGCAATGAGCTTTGAAGCAAATAAATTGTTTACCATTATTAGTTGCTGCCTCTGCCAGAAGGTCCTCTTCCCTTCCCTGCCCAACTCTGTTGCTTTTCAATGTGCTGTTAACCAGCGTTAGCTTCTGGTTAACCCTTTGCCTGCTTCCTCAGTTAGCAACCAAACTTACTTGGTTACCGAGGGAAGAAAAACAAGAAGCTTGAATGACACTCAGGACCATCATACTCATTAAAAATCGATGAGATCCAATTACCAGCAGCAGGATGCTGCCTCCATTTGAAATGTATTGAACACTGGTCCTCAGCCAAGTGACAGCAGGAGATCATTGGGATCTGACAGCTGGGTTAAGGAAGAAGACACTTTGACTTGCTCTGAGATTGCATTTAAAGCTGCTCCCTCCTCCTCCTCATCATCTTGGTTTATTGTGTAATTTCTTTTCATGCTACATGTTAAATTATGTACAAGAAAGTTGCAAGGAGTAAGGATTACTCTCACTCAGATATAGATGTAATTAGAAAGAGGAGTCAAAGAATATGAGGCTGCTAACAAAAAGGAAGTAGAACTGGAAGAAACCATTTTAAACCTGGAAATGGCTAGCGGGCTGTGTGGCCCTGTTCCATAACACACTTTTATTGAGTCTTGCTAATGCTGAGCACTGCAGCAGCCCTAGGAATTCAACAATGACTGGGATCACAGCTGCTTTCAAGGAACTTGCTACACAAACAATGGTTAGGTCCTGGTTGTGATCACCACATCAGGTATTTGGATAATAATTGATTAATTGAGAATGCTATTTATAAGGAGTCTCTAGGTGATGCCAGTAGTTAATGTGTTTAGCTGCTAACTGAGAGGATGGTGGTTCAAGTGAACCCAGAGGAACCTTGGAAGAAAGCCCAAAAAATTAGCCATCAAAAACCTTATGGAGCACAGTTCTACTCTGACACACAGGGATGAGTCAGAATTGACTCCATGATAACCGATTTTTATTTTGGGTTTGGTTATTTATGAAATGTTAGAATAACAGAGCTAGATAGCATAACCATTAATGGTAAAGTTCAGCACCATTGTTAATTTAGAACAAGAAAGACTCAATTTCGAAATACTGGTGATGTAGTGGTTAAGAGCTATGTCTGCTAACCAAAAGGTCAGCAGTTCAAATCTGCCAGACACTCCTTGGAAACTACGGGGCAGTTTGACACATAGGGTCATTATGAGTCAGAATCAACTTGACGGCAGTTGATTTGTTTTGGGGTTTTCAGGTTCAGTTTGAAAAAGCCCTGATGGTGCAGTGGCTTAGTATTCAGATGCTAAGCAAAATGTCGGGGCCTCGGACCCTCTAGCCGTTTGGTAAGAGAAAAGTTGTAGCCCTGTGCATCCATAAAGACGACAGGCTTGGAAACCACACCGGGCAATTCTACTCTGTTTGACAGCGTTGCTATGAGTTCTACTCCATGGCAGCAAGTTTTGATTTTTTGATTTAAGTACATTTGTTCGAACTGACTTGGAGCACAACCTCAAGGGGAAAAAAAAAAAACAAAATATGCTTTTCTCGATACTGTCAGTGATGGTTAAGATTGTGTGTCAGAGTGGCTGGACCATGATACTCAGTATTTTGGGAGTTCTATTAGGCTGTCATCACCCCCATGAAGGAAACTGTCAGTTGGGTACCAGTTGGGGTGGGGCCACTGGCCTCTCAGCATTCCTTTTCTCCTTCCCCTGCTTGCTTCCTGCCTGCTCACCTTTCCGAAGTGTTCGGCTTCTCTTGGGTCCAGCAGCTGCCTCTCTCTTGTTTTCTGATGGCTGGTTCCTGGAAGCTGAGCTAGCACCTTATTCGTCAGTTGTGGGATTCATCAATCTTTACAGCCCGCGAGTACAGTCCTGTTCCCCAACTGGCTGATCTTAGGTTGGCCAGCCCCTGCAGCTGCATTAATCACGAGAAACATTGCAGTCCCACCCGCCTTATTGGGATTCATGGACCTTCACAGCCTGTGGGCGGGAACCCTGCTCTTTGACCTGGTGACCTTAGGTTCTCCAGCTTCTGTGGCTGTGTGAGTCCTGTATCCTGATCCAGGACTTGAGATGTTTCAGCCTCTACAGTTGTGCAAGTTGTTTCCTTGATATAAACTAAAAACAAACCTAGTGCCATGGAGTTGATTACAACCTGTAGCAGCTGTGTAGGACAGAGTGGAACTGTTCTTTAGGGTTTCCAAAGAGTAACTGGAAGATATGAACAGCTGACCTTTTGGTTAGCAGATGTAGCACTTAACCACTACCATTCAAAATTTCCACTCCTTGATGTATATCTCTACATGTATTTATACGCTTTACTCATTTTATGTATTTAGAGAATCCAGCCTAAGACAATGCCTGAGCAAATTTGGGATTATTCTTAACACTCACACTCATGTAATGTTTTTTTGTGTCAGTATTGCAAACCATTAAGGAAAATATTTTTACTGTGGATATGTTCCTTGCCAACTCTCAATTCAGCATTGTCAATTAGAGGTTTTAATTAATGTAAATTTCTTTGGCTTACTTTAGAATAAAAAATAATAATAAATATTGAAAGAGAATGTTCTTTCATTTGTTAATTTTTTTACCTAATCAATATTTATTTGGTGAACAGAACAAACTTGATCCCTAATTTGAGGGCTTTTGCTTTACTGTATTAAAAGGGAGGTGACGGACAAATAAATAAAAGGAGAAGATACTGTAATTTCGTTTTCAATACTGAGAAGGAAATGAAACAAGATGGCATGTTATAGTGACTGAAAGTGGAAAGTCCATTTTAAATTACAGAAAGCTTTATGCAAAAGGTGATACTTGAGTTCAGACATAAATGGCAAAATTGTCTCTGCCACAAACAAGTCTAGGGACATAGAGTTACAGGCAGAAGAAACAGAACGTTCCAGAGCTTTAAGGAGCTCCCTTGGCGTGTTGAGAAGGCCATGGTGGCTGAAACATAGTGAAGGTGGACGGAATGAAGTCATATAAAAAGGGGAAAGTAGATGGGCGGTAGATGATAGGGTCTGTAGGCCTTGCTGCGGAGTGCGGGTTTTAAGTGCAAGGGAAACCTCGGAAGGGTTATAAGTGGGGATGTCACATGGCTCTATTTGCTTTAGAGAAACTTTAACTTCCTTGAGAAGAATGGAGGAAGAGCTACAAGTAAAAGCAAAAAATGAGATGATATCAGAGGAAATGATGAAAAAGTCTTGTCTATAGTGGATGAACCAAATGGAGAATGCAAGAAGGAAACTTAGATCTCTGAATCAAGAAACTAGATGGGAGAGACTTTGAGAAAAATATTTCGGAGTGAAAAATTCTGGTGTGTTCACATTAACCTTGAGGCACTTACTCAATCTCTGTGTAGATGTCAATGTGCAGTTGCATGTATAAGTCTTGGAGTTCATTTGGAGACTTTCTGAAGTTAGATGTTTGGGAATCACAGCCATTTAAAGCCATGAAATGGAATGAATTAACCTTGGGAGAGAACGTATATGACCAAGAACTAGTAGTTTCAGACAAAGCTACGTGGGCGTTATGATGTAAAGAGCTTCAGCCAAGGACAACGATGAGTGAAGAAGCCAGCGTGAAAGGAGGATAATCAGAATAATGTGTTGTCCCTCAAACCAAGAGAAGTGAATGTTTCAAAATAAGGGAGTAGTCTAATGATCAAATACTATAGAATGGCCCAGAAATAAGAAGAATGTGAATTTTATAATATGAAAGTCCTTGGTTTCAGTGAATTGGTTATGAGAAGGGGTTGACTGGAATGAGTTATAAGACAGAGGATTAGTGACTAGAGTAAGTTCTTTAGAAAAGCTAGTTACTAAATGGAAAGCAGAAACTTGGGGTGGTAGCTACAAAGTGATCTGTAGTTAAAAAGTGTGTTTATTTGTTTGCTTTTCTTATTTTTACGTAGGAGATGGTACAGCATGTCTGTCTGCTGAGGGGGATGCTCCAGGAAAAAAAGAAATAATTGATGCTGTTGGAGTTAAGAACCAATTGTGCTAGCAAATTCCTTGAGAAAGAGTGTGTAGGTGGGATCTAGAAGAAAAACAGAAAATTCAGGATATTGTGTACTTGTGAGGAACACTGGTGGTGTAGTAGTTAAGAGCTACGGCTCCTAACCAAAAAGTAGGCAGTCTAAATCCACCAGACACTCCTTGGAAACCCTATGGGGCAGCGTCACTTTTTCCTTTAGGATAGCTACAAGACAGAATTGACTCAATGGTAATAGGTTATGTACTTGTGCAGCTGTGAATCATGAGAGTTTAGAATGGCTATCAATAACAGCTAATAAGGACATAAGAGGTCATTGAAACGCAATCTTTCATGTTATTCACTTCATTCCTTCAAGTAAAGATTTTGTGTTATCTTCCACGCTACAAGCATAACTGAAATAGACCTTGTACCCTTAATATACAGTTATACCCACCTTTCTTACAAATAAAATAAGACTGAAAGCAGTGGAATATTTTATACAAAGTTATACTGTTTGTTGAGATAGAACTGGAATGAAAATTCATGACTCTCAGTCAAGAGTCCATTGTTCCTTACAGTTTGCCAGTCAAATACTTAACTCAGAACCTTAGTTTCTTGCCCATTATGTGTGGATTGAAGACAATGAAACATTAAGCAAGTTCCATGTTGAGTCTGCAAACATAAATAAAACACTCTTGAACACTCATGCTCATGGAGGAGATGGCTATTAACACAGCAAAAGATTTTTGTGAATACTGCATGAGAATAGTGTATGATAGTCCCAGAGAACCACACCCTGCCATATAAACATGAGTACTGGTTTACATTTATACATACCTAAGGGTTTATTAAATGGTTAGATTCTCCAGAGCTTACCTTTTTCTTTTAAGAAAGCACAAAGGGAAAAATTAAAGCTTTTTTATTATAAATATTTATAAAGCAGAAATGTAACAACTTGAAAGGCAAAATAGCAGATGAATGCTTCAAAAAATGGTAACGTTCATATGTTTAGGTGTCTTTTGTTTAAAAAATTGCTGTATTCAAAGAGTCACAACTCAGGTGGTTGAAGTCTTTTCCTTTATGATGTTCTGAAAAACAGATAACTATCCATCTCACCTTTGGTGTTATCAAACCAACCATAATCTACTCACTTACGCTGCTCATATACCTTGACGCCTGTTTAACATGGACTTGTCTTTTTAGGGAAATTCACAAAAGTTTTTAGAACTGCCACAAACATTTGTTTGTGCATGTACAGCTTGTTTTCTCATCAGCTTACTTATGCCTTGCTTCAAATTCCTAGCTCTACAATTTTGGAATCTCTGTGTTTTCTAAATGTGGCATTTGCACGCAATTTGTATGAACTTCCCTGGAGACGCAGAAATTTCTCAAAATCGAAATGGAAAATATCTTGGTGATGTTGAACCTGCACAAATTCCCAAAGAGTTAGTGAAGAGAATCAAACTCTATGAAATTGGCAAGAATAAACCATTAATGGCAGTCGGCATCACAGACAGATAAGACGAACATTCCTTGACTTAGCCTCTACTTCTGGTCTGTTAGCCAACCAATCTTTCCACGCACTGCACGTGTGAGCTTTAGGCCCATTGAAACAAATCTCTTAGATGGCCAGCATTCTCCCCGAAACAATTCCAAGGAAGGTCATGAAGGTGGGAAATTCAAGAATGGCTAATTCAGTTGAGATCAGTTTTGACAATAAGTTCTTAAATATAGCACCAAGAGCATAAAAAGAAAGGATAGACCTTTGAAGAGATAATCCACAGAATGAGAGAAAACACCTGTGACTCATATCTGATAAAAGTTTAATGCAGAGCATGCAAGGAAATTCTGTAATACTACAACAAAAAGATGAAACAATGAGTTGCCATTGAGTTATTCCAACTCATGGCAACTCCATGTGTGCTGGTGTAGTCAGCATACAGCTATGCTCCAGAGAGTTTTCACTGGCTGACTTTTTGGAAGTAGATTGTCAAGTCTTTCTTCTGAAGCACATCTGGGTGGAATCAAACTGCCTGTCTTCCTGTTAGTAGGCAAGTGCTTAACCCTTATGTCGCACATGGACTCCAACAAAAAGATGAACAGCTCTGCTTTTTAAAAATGTACAAAAAACTTGAACAGAAATTTCTCTAAAGAAGATACACAAATGACCAGTAAGAACATGAGATGTTTAGTGCAAATCACAACACAGTACACTTCATACCCACTAGGGTGGCAAATATCAGAAAAACAGAAGCTAACATTAGGTAAGGATGCCAAAAAAAAGGAACCCTCACCAACTGCTGATGAGAATGTAAATTGGTAGAGTTACTGATACAAATTATTTGGCAGTTCCTTAAAAAACATTAAGCATGGAATTATCTTATGATCCAGCAACTCCACTCCTAGGTGAATGTCTAAAAAACTTTAAAGTGGGGACTCAGACAGCTGCACACCAATATTCTTTGTATTATTATTATTAACAATAGCTAAAATATGGTAATAATCTAAGGGTCCATCAGTAGATGAATGGATAAAGTATGATATATTCATGTAATAGAACATTATTCAGCCATAAAGAGATATAAAGTTCTAATATATGCTATAATATGAATGAATCTTGAAAAAATTATGCTGAGGGAAACAAATCATGCACAAAAGGAAAATAGGATTCCATTTATCTGAAACATCTAGGTTAGGAAAAGGCATAGAGACAGAAGATTATCAGCAATTACCAGGAGCCAGGGTGGAGGAAGAGCTGAGTAACTGCTGAAGGTGTACTGTCACTATAGTGTGATGAAAGATTTATGGAAACTGGTAGCCGTGATGAATGCACAACACAGTCACATAATTATATATATTACTGCATATATAATTATATATATGAATTGTACACTTAAAAATGACTGTCCTAGTTATATAGTGCTGCTTTAACAGAAGTGCCACTAGTGGATGGCTTTAACAAAGAGAAATTCATTCTTTCACAGGCTAATAACCTAAAGTCTGAATTTAGGGCTCCAGCTCCAGAGGAAGCCTTTCTCTCTCTGTAGACTCTGGAGGACTGTCCTTACCATCAGTCTTCCACTGATCAAGGAGGTTCTCAGAGCAGGGACCCTGGGCAAAAGGATTTATTATGCTCCTGGTGTTTCTTTCTTGGTGGTATAAGGTCCCCCTGTCTCTCTGCTTTCTTCTGCCTGTTATATCTCGCAGGAGATTGGTTTAGGACACAGCCTAGTCTTGTAGGTTGAGTTCTGCCTCACTGACCTAACAGCCTCTAATCCTGCCTCAGTAAACTTGTAGAGGTAGGATTGATAACACATAGGAAAATCACAGCTGATGACAAAATGGTGAACAATCGCATAATACTGAGAGTCAGGGCCTAGGCAAGTTTACATACACTCAAGGGGACACAAGTCAACCCATGACAATGAGTAGAAAGGAAAACATTCGTTTTGTATATATAAAATACATTTATATATAAATACTATATAATATACATGTATGTGTTTATAAATATGTATAACGTGCAAAAGACCTGAATAGACATATACAAATGACCAGTAAGAGAACATGAAAAGACATTCAATGTTCAGTGCAAATCAAAACCACAATGAGATACCACTTCATACACACCAGGGTGGCTATTATATATATATACTGTCGTTAGGTGCCAATGAATCAATTTGGACTCATAGTACTCTATGCACAACATAATGAAACATTGCCAGGTCTTATGCCATTCTCACAATTGTTATGTGCTCGAGCTTGTTGTTGCAATCACTGTGTCCACAAATTGTATTGAGAGTCTTCCTCTTTTTCACTGACACTCTGCCAAGCATGATGTCCTTCTACAGGGACTGGTCCAGAGTATGTGAGGCAAAGTCTCTCCATCTCACTTCTAAAGAATAATCTGACCGTATTTCTTCCAAGAGATTTTGTTCATTCTGGCAGCACATGATACTCAATATTCTTTGTCAAACTCATAATTTAGAGGTATCAGTTCTTAATTGGTCTTTCTTACTCATTGTCTAGCTTTCACATGCATATGAGCAATTGAAAATATCATGGCTTGGGTCAGATACATCTTAGTCCTTAAAGTGACATCTTTGCTTTTTAACACTTGAAAAAGGTCTTTGCTGCAGATTTGCCTGTGAAATACATCATTAGATTTCTTGACTGCTGCTTCCGTGGGCACTAATCATGGTTCAAGTTAAATGAAATCTTTGACAACAATCTTTTCAGAAATAATCTTGAGATAATTGTTACCCACGTGAAACAAAAAGATGAAGAAGAAGACGTTAGACCCGTGTCTCACTCTGCATACAAAATATAACCTGAAATGGGACAAAGGCTTAAATGAAAGAGTTTAACCTGTAAAATTCTTTGAAGAAAATTTAGGCATATAGCTTTATGACCTGGATTACACAATGTTTGTTTGTTTGTTTTAAAATGCGACACCAAAAGCAGAATTAAACAAAGAAAAATAGATAGATTAGGTTTAATTAATCTTAAAACCTTTGAATTTTGATTAATCAACCTGAAAACCTTTGAAATTTAAAGGATATTAAGTAGAGAGTGAAAAGATAATCCATAAAATGGGAAAAAAATTGGATATTCATATTATATTTGTATCTGATAAGGACCTAATGTCTATAGAATACATAAAAGACATAATCAGCTAAAACTAGGCCAATGATTTTAATCAGTATTTCTTCAAAGAATTGTTTACATGGCTAATCAACACACAAAAAGATATTCAGTATCATTAATTAGTAACTAGAGAAGTTGAATTAAAACTACAGTATCACTGCACATCCATCAGAATGACTATAATCAAAATGATAGACAATGGCAACTGCTGGAGAAGATGTCCAGAAATGAGAGCTCTCAGAATGCTTTACGAATAGAAAACGCTATAACCACTTTGGAAAACAGCCTGATAGTTCCTCAAAGGTTAAACACAGTATTTCCCCGTAACTCAGAAATTCCATGTCTAGCTGTGTACCCATGAAAATTGAAAACACATATTTACACGAAAACTCTAGAGGGAAATGAAGCCAGATGGCCATACACAAAGATTTACCCAAATAGTCATAGGAACATTATTCCAACAGCACAAAAGTAGCAACAACCCAAACATTCATCTGCTGATGAATGGCTAGGTGAATGTGGTAAGTTCATTCGATAGAGTATTACTCGGCCACGAAAAGTGAAATATTTGTTTATGTTACAACATGAATGGACATTGAAAACATTATGATAAGTGAAACAAACTAGGCACAAAAGGGCACCTATTTTACAATTCCATTGATATGAGTCTAGGAGAGCGAACTTCACAGAGATAGAAAGTAGATAAGTAGGGTTTGTCAGGGGCTGGGTAAGAGGTAGAATGGGGCATGACTGCTAATGAGTATGGAATTACTTTGGGGGGTAATGAAATTTGTATAATTTGTTAATACTAGTATACCAAGAACCCCTGAATTCTACTCTTTAAGAGGATGCTTTTATGATACATGCATTGTATTTTAATAAAAAATAAGTATTACACCAAGCCTACATTTATTTCTGTAGCAGAACCAATGGAGATGGATGGATTCCCCTAATTCCCTTTGCAGAATGGAAGTAGTGAATTTTCCTGATAAGCTTTTGCAGTGAATATGGTAGTATATAATTTATTCAAAAGACTGTCAGTTACCTGAATAGGTAGAGCTGATAATAATTAGAAGAAGAAGCAACTGGGTTTTGGGACAAAGATGATATTAAAGCAGATGGCAGATAAGAGGAAGAGATTCCTGCATTACAGTCTTGGGAAAGATAAAGAAACCACATTCCTGCCTACTGGGGAGGAGGAAGCTGAAATATAGGTAAAATGGGGCTAATGGAACTAAATCAATATGTTCTGTTGTACTCTGGCATGAAATTAGCTCAGGCTATTTAGTCCTGAGTCTAAATTGGAAAGGGTATTGGAAAAGTCCTAGAGCTGATGGGGAGTTTCCCCTTATCCAGGCCAAATCAAATGTCAATGGGTTACAGAGAAGTTAAGGCTCATGAATCAATAGGTTTTTCTTTTTTTGCACCCCCTTCCATCAATTTTAGAAGTACAAGTATTCTAGGAACACTAGACGTTCCAAAAGATTCCAACAGTTGATAGCCTAAACAGTTCCATTTGGGAAACATTATTCCAAGGTAATAATGCCTGCTGAGGCCATATGCCACCGCCCCTCCCATAGTAACAGGAATAAAATTAAAGTGATTTGGCTTTCTAATGTCAGTAACATCACAGTTTATGTTGGGTAAAAAATTAAAAAAAGCTTGGAAACAATCCAAATTTCTCACAAAAGGGAACCCCCTAAGTAAACTGTATCACAAATGATGGCACCTTTAAAGGCATTAAAATGGCAATGTGCAGCAATTTCAACATATGAAAAACTGTAAAACATGAAGCAAATTAACAAAACATAAAATTATACAAGTATGTCAAACATTACATTTTACAAAGTCAGAAAATACATACATATGCTTATTAAGATACAAACTTAAAAGAGCTGGCAGATAAAGTACAAACTATCCAGAGCCCCTGCCTATTATTTTGACATACATCACTTCATTTTAACCCCATAATAGCTCTGTGCAGTTAGTAATAGCATTCCAGTTTTATAAATGAAAAAAATGACTTACAGAACAGTTAATACAATTTGGCCAGGGCCACACAACTGATAAGGGAAAGAAACAAGATTTAAAACCAGACCTTTGACTCCCAAATTCCTTGATCCACAATCTAAACATGAAGATAATAGTCTTTCTACATCTTTTCTCGGGTCACCACGTCACTGAATTCTGAATATGGCAGATACCAATATGTGGTGGCCCCTTTTTTTTTTTTTTAAATCAATGTCTTTGTGTTGTATCTACCCATCCCATCTTTCAATGACAGCAGATCCCAGAGGTGTCTAGTGACTTGTGGTCATTAAAAGGTCCACTGCAATCCAGTATATCACTCACATTTCCCTCATTAAATGCTTACTATTCGACAGCACTTGGCTTGGCATTACCTCTTTCTCTTCAATACAAAGGAGAGGTTGCAACTGGTAAGTAGGACACTTTCTTCATTCTTCACTCTTTTGGTTTTAGCTCCTGGACTAAAGCTTGGGAAGAAGAGACACGAGAAAGGAAAGAAATGATCTCATGTACCGGCAGCCTGTTTGTAGTCATAGTTTGGCTCTCTCAGCTTCTTTGTCAAACGCTGCAGGTGTCCAGATGTTGAATCACTCATGAAATACACACGTGAGCTATCCAGAGGACCTTGGAGATATTCCAACTGTTAATATCACTTAATTGGGTAATCTAGTACAGCTCCACCCTCTTTTTCCCTCCTCTTTACCTCCCGCTCCTGGCAGGCCTCCTAAGAGCCCCCCTAGTTACTGCATTCCTTTGCCTGGTATGCCAGCCTTCTTGCATGGGAGACCAGCAAACTGGTGCTTGTTCGCTGGAAACTACGCCCTACCAGCCATGCCAAATAGTGGAGGTCCAGGCTGTTCTGGTGCCCCGTCTTCTTCTTTCTTTGCCTCCCTCACCTTTCCTTTGTGCTTTTTCTCGAATAGGTTGACACAAAAATTAGCACGTTCGCTGCATAAATGGATATCATAATAGGAAAGAAGATACCATTCTTCTCTTTGGGGAATACCCCAATCTCTCCAAATGGTTCTCCTGTACACCTTCCTGCTTTGCTTAAACATGAGTGAAAGAAGCTAAATGTTCCCTTTCCTTAATGAGTCATGTCTCTAATACTTCCCCAGCTCTCCCCCATTACCTCTTCTCTTTAGACTTTAATTCATGTAGACTTGTGAGGTGGTGGCTTGAGTTATAACTGGCATAGCAGAATAATTCGTCTCCTCCACATACACATATACTCTAAAGCCCTTAAGGCGATTTTTATTCCCTAAATGTTTGAGTCTCATTGCAGAATTTCCAATACTTGACTCTTCTAAGTGCTCAGCTTGTATCTTGGTCATCAACTCCAGAGTAAGAGAAATGTTCCACTCAGCATTCTGCTAAACTTGCAAAGTTGCCCAAGTCCAAAATAACTTTTAAAAAAGTGGCAGGTTTCTAATTATATACTACATTAGCACTTAGAGAGCTCTTTGACACTCCCCTGGCACCTACATATATTGAGAAAAATAGAAAACATTTATTAAATAAAAATGAAACAACTTATTGGAAAGTATGTGCTTTTAGAATTAATGGAGGGGAAAGACCTAAGGGAAGTGTAAATTTCTAGAAATTAAAAAATTAAGTGGGAGTATTAACCAAGAAAAATATATACCATCTCTGC
This sequence comes from Heterohyrax brucei, assembly GCA_028571685.1. Lineage (NCBI taxonomy): Eukaryota > Metazoa > Chordata > Mammalia > Hyracoidea > Procaviidae > Heterohyrax > Heterohyrax brucei. The sequence continues at coordinate 41,109,379 of CM053148.1, read as the reverse complement.
TTTCCTACCCAAATTAGCATGAAGAACTTTGGTCCCCAGACTGGATGGTGCCACTGAATTTTCTATCCTGTTATAAAAGTTAGCAGACATTGTTTATTACTAGTGATTAAAAGACTTTAAATCTTTAGTCACAAACCCTGTTTACGTCTCTGTCTGATTGTTATTTAGAATTACAATACTTTGTGACAAACCTTTCTAGAAAGCCTTTATTACTATGTGCCCTAACTGGTTTACTACTATTTTCTAAGAGTCTTGGATTTTTTGCTCTGCCTTCCCCATGCCACCTCTACCATGGGAAGCTCTCTCCTCATATGTGTACTTGGCAAATCCTGCCTATACTGGAGACTCAGTTCTGACTGCACCTTCTCTATCCAGCTATGAGGACTTCTCTGCCCTACAATTCTTTCTGTAACATATATTATCTTGCTGAACGTTTCTCAAAATGTCCGTACCGATGAGTGGCTGATGCCATATTTTCTAGAGTGTTCATGTTTCTTTTTTGTACTGTTTGTTTAGCAGAGGAGATGGGAGTTTAAATGTTTTTATGCTTAGGATATTCTCAAATACTAATAAAAGTTTCTGATGGAACAATAAATAACTACCTACCCACCATTTCACTGCTGCACAGATTTGTGCCTGAGGTTGCGTGTGTGATCCCATTGGCTTCAGGTGTCTTCTTAGTGGGCTAGCGCAGAGAAGAGTAAGTGTATAAGTAATGTGTTGATGCCAAGAGGATGCCCAAAGCCTCCAGGTGACGCTACAGGAAGGATGCTTTTTCTATGGAAAAGCTGAAGAGAACATGAATGGTATTCATCCAGTGGCATGTTGGGCAGGATTCAAAAGACTTTGCACAGAGCCCCTTAACATGCTATTAAAAGTAGAAACCTAGTTTTGATAAAGTAATATCATCCACTTTACTAAATTAGCATTGTTGATTTAACTTTTAGTGGCTCTTGCAGTTTTCTTTGGATTTGGTTCCTGATTTTTGTTTCGTTTTGTTTTACAGTTCTGTAAGTACAATAAACATAGGCACCCATTGCCATCAGGCCAAGTGTGACTCATAGGGACCCTATAGGACAGAGCAGAACTGCCCTAGAGAGTTCCCAAAGAACACCTGGTAAATTTTAACTGCTGAACTTTTGACCTTAACCACTATACAACTAGGGTTTGTACATAACTTTAAGTTTGTGCATATTCAGTGGTCAAAACAGCCTGGTATTGGTACAAGAACAGACAGATGGATCAATGGAACAGAATTGATACCCTAGAGATGACATCATCTGTCTATGAACAGTTGATATTCGACAAAGGCCCTAAGACATTAAACTGGGGTAAAAACAGTATCTTCAACAAATGGTGGTGGCAAAATTGGATGTCCTTCTGCAATAAACTGAATCAAGATCTATGTCTAACACCTATACAAAAACCAACTCAAACTGGATAAAAGACCTAAATATCGAATCTAAAATGATAAAGCTCATCCAAGAAAAGGCAGGAAGAACAATGGAAGTTTTAATACACAATGTAGACAGACTTCAAAATCTGACAAACCACAATCAACAGAAGAGAAAATAGATAAATGGGAACTATTAAGAATCAAACACTTTTACTCATCCAAAGACTTTATTAATAGAATTAAAAGGCCACCTACAGAATGGGAAAAAATATTTGGCAACTCTATGTCAGACCAAAGTCTGATCTCCATAATCTATAAGATACTACAAAATATTAACAAGAAGAAGGTAAATAATCCAATTAAGCGATGGGCAAAGGAGATGGACAGACATTTCTCTAAAGAGGAGATCCAGGCAGCCAAAAACACACGCAGATATGTTCAAGATCTTTAGTTATTAAAGAAATTCAAATCAAAACTAAAATGAGATACTGTCTCACCCCAGCAAGGTTGGCCATGATCCCAAAAGCACAAAACAACAAATGCTGGAGAGGCTGTGGAGAAAGTGGAACTCTCCTACACTGTTGGTGGGATTGCAAAATGGTCCAGTCTCTTTGGAAAGCAATCTGGAGCTTCCTCAAAAAAATGGATATAGATATACCATTTGACTCAGTAATTCCACTACTTGGAATATATCCTACAGAATCAAGGCCATTCGCACCAACGGATACATGCACAAGAGTGTTCCTCGCAGCACAGTCCACGATAGCAAAAAGATGGAATCAATCCAGATGCCCAACAACAGAGGAATGGATAGGTAAACTATGGTATATATACTCAACGGAGCACTGTGCAATGATAAAGAATAGTGATGATTCCAGGAAACATCTCCTAACCTGGTTTCAACTGGAAGACATTATGTTGAGTGAAAGTAGTCAGTGACAAAAGGACAAATATTGTATGAGACCCTACGATAAGATCTCAAAACCAGACTTACGTATAGAAGAAAAGACTCTTTGACGGCTGCAAGGGAGGGGAGAGAGGGGGGCTGGGGGGAAAGGTTTAGACTTGATAGTTGGTAGAAATTTGGTTGGGTGAAATCAGTGATAGCACACATTAGAAATAAGAACAATATTAAGTGGACTTCAACATAACTTTAATACTCCTTCCACCTTAACCCAATATTGCAAGGACAAAGGAGCTGGGGCAGGGGGCCAGGGATCATGCTGTTAGGGGAAATCGAGGCCAATTGGCATAACTAGCATTTTGCTAAGAGGGCTCTCTGCACTCCACATTGGTGAGTGGCATCTGGGGTCCTAAAAGCTGCCAAACTGCCATCCGAGGGCATAGCAAATGGTCCCGACTCAGCAGGAACGGAAGGTCACTGATGACCAAAATGACACGGGGTAAAGACAACCCAGAAGACAGAGAGACCCACATGACTGGGTGCCTACATCGACTTGGGACCAGAAGAACTGGATGGTGCCCGGCCACCACCAGTGATAGTCGCTATGGAGCTCACTAAGTTGAGTCTCACTGGCAACACAAGAATAAAAAGGAGTGCACCCTGAGATCTCCACCAAAAGACTGCAATTGATTGTCCAGCGGCTTCAGGGTTCCCCCGGGAGCATGGCCCCTGGCCCTGATGCTGCCCTTGCCCGTAAATCATACTGAAGGACCACTCTTCAGACACGAATGTATTGTACTTGGCAATGCATAGTGATCATATATTGGATACACTTTATGGTTCTATGTATCGATAGGATATCATCCTGCTGACCTCTGGCTGGAGTAAGGGGAGTGGTTGGAGAGCAGAGGAAAGGAGACTTTTGGGGGGATGAGTCGTGCATGGAGCAGAGAGGAATAGTGTGTTGTCACCAGGCAGGGAGAGCAGTGAAAGCTGCATATAGGTGGGCATGTAAATTTATACGGGAATGTACATTTTCACTCAGTCATAATAAAAAGAAAAGTTTGTGTATATTAAGTAACATTTTTTATTATAACAGCATTTCATGTCAACACTGAGGAATATGTGATTTATTTTTAGTTTTAAAGCCACGTGGTATACATTTTAGTTTTGAAACGCTGTGGCTTAGCATTGAGTGTTAGTAATTTGTTCATAGAAAATGTATTTTATCTCATGTTAGTGTCAGTTCCTAGAGATCAGAGATTACATCTAATACTTTCTGTATTTCCCCGCAACAACTAGTTGACTCTTTCGTGTGTAACTATTGCGCAGTAAAAATGTGTCAGTGGTTGCTGATTGTATTGATGTATTCTTCTTCCGAAAGTTTAGCTCTCAGAATCTGTTTCCTTAAATAACATGAAGCTGACCCATTAACACTTGGCTTCTAATTTTACTATCTACTCTAACAGTTCAAGGTGTTTACAAAAGAGTAGGTTATACGCCTGCTGAAGATAAGCCTGGTTGTAAGAATCATTTTATACAAAGAAAAAAAATATTTCCAGTGATTGTACCAAAGAAAAAGATGTATCCAGCATGGCTACACTTTTTTTTTAGTGGAGGGATTAATTTATTTTCAATAGTTATAAATCACAGGGCTTGATGCTATTGAAAATGAAATATAGCTACATGCCTATAGTTGATCATGTGATGTTTTCTTTATTATGGGAATGAGGCATTCTTTCCTCTTGGAAACAGACATAGTTGAAAATTAAACGTGTTTTCTTCATTTTCTGAAAAAAAAATAGTTGCTCTAGAAAGTTTGAGTTCATTGAGAATTTGAAATTTTGTTCCTTATTTTCCCTCTTTTGTTCAGAAATCTTCTGTAGAGTACTTGCCATGGATTGAACTGTGTCTCCCAAAAAGCGTGTATCACTTTGGCTGGGCCATGACTCTGGGTATTGCGTGATTTTTCCCGTGTGTTGTGACTCCTGTCTCTATGATGTTATTGAGGGAGAATGGGCTACAGTTATTGTTAGTGAGATAGGACTCAATCTACAAGCTTGGATTGTGTTGACTCCGTCTTTTGCGACATAAAAGAAAGAAGTGAGCAGAGAGAGAAAGGGGCCTCATACCACCAAGGAAGCAAGGTCAGGAGCAGAGTCTATCCTTTGGACTTGGTGCTCCTACATGGAGAAGATACTGGTCTAGTGGAAGAAGGCTAACTGGAAACGTCTTCCCCTGGAGCTGATGTCCTACATTCGGACTTCAGCCTCCTTTTCTGTGAGAAAACAAATATCTCTTTGTTAAAGCCATCCATTTGTGGTATTTTCTGTTAAAACAGCTCTAGATGACTAGTAAAATTCTTGACCACAATGTTCAGGAATGATAGCCAGGTACCATCCAGTTTTTCTGGTGTTGTGACAAAGGAGTCAGTTGGTCATGCAGGCAACTGGACAATTACTTGATTTCTTCTTCTGATTCTTGACTCTCCTTCTTCCTCCGTCATTTCAAGTGAGTGGAGACCAATTGATGTACCTTGGATGGCTGCTTGCTAGCTATCCAGATAACTCTTTTAATTAGTAAAATGCTTCTGCTTTGAGCATCATGCTGTTTTTAAAAATTATTTAGGTGAGCAGAGCAACTTGAAAAGTTAAATGGAATGCTTAAGGAGCAGTGAGTTTAGGATAACAATGGTAGAATAATCTGGAAAAGGATATCAAGAATGGTAGCCCAACCTAAAGAATGCAACTGATGTCACTGAACTATATGTATGTGTAGAAGTTATTGAAATAGTGTCTGTTTAGCTGTGAATTCTTTTACATACACACACACACAAATACAGATTTTTGACCAAAGAACTTAAATTTGCTCATTCAATTCTTAAAAATGGCCAGTGCAATAGATCCAGATGGTAGTCATGTCAGTAATGTGGACTTTAATGTCGGAGAACTCTTATTAGAATCAGATACTAATTTGCTTGCTGGTAATTTGCTGATATTTCTTTAGCTCAATTTTTTTCTGCCATAAGAGGTGGACAAAGTTTATTGATATTCCAAGACTATTATTAGGATCACGACATTCTCCAAATCTCGTAGCTTTAGGCTAATGATCCAATAAACGATTTTTTTTTCTATTACCTTTTAAGATCAGGGAAAATAGAGATTCCTACTACTCTGTGAACTCAGAATAGTCCTCTATCCCAGTGAGTCACCAAAATCATCATAGTAAATTTATGTGTGTGTATGATTTAGGTGAAAGTGTATAGAGCAAATTAGTTTCTCATTAAACAATTAATGCTCAATTGATTTGTGACATTGGTTTCCAACCCTGTAATGTGTCAACATACTCCGCTTCTCAATCCCAGCTTCCCTGTTCCCATTCTTCCAGTTTTCTTGTCCCTTCTTGCCTCCTCATCTTTGTCTTTGGCCTGATGTTCTCATGAGTCTCGTAACATAATTCAACAAAGAGCACATTCCTCATGTGTGTTATTGTTCGCCCTGTAGACCTGTCTAATCTTTGATTGAAGGCTGAACCTCAGGTATGACGTCAGAACTGAGCTAAAAGGGTGTCCAGGGCACATACTATGGGGGTTTCTTCCATCTGCCAGGCCAGCAAGTCTGGCCTTGTGAGCGAATTTGAATTTCCTTCTGTATTTTTCTCCTGCTCTGTCTAGAATCCTATCTTATGATCCTTGTCTGAGCAGTTCACAGTGGTAACTGGGCGTCATCCAGTTGCTCTGGGCTTAGTCTGGTGAAGGTTGTGGTAATTTGGGTCCATTAGTCCTTTGCACTCTTTCTCCTGAGTCTGGCTTTTTTAATTCTCCTTTCCTCCAGCTGAGATGGACCAAAGGATGTATCTTAGACAGCCGCTCACAGTCTTTTAAGATTCCAGATGCCACTTAAGCACAGTCAGATGTGGAACTTTTTTTAAAAAATAAACTATGTTATGCTGACTGAATTAGATGTCACGTGAGACTGTGATCCCCAGCCCTCAGCCCAGTAACTTGTTCCTTCAAAGAGTTTGGATGAGTCTGTGAAACTTCTATGGCTTTGCTTTGGTCAAGATGATCATGAGAAATTTGAAACACAAATAATAGAGGCATCACCTTGATTTAGAGGATCTAGCAGTAGCCCTCCTTTCAAAAAGCTATCCATTGGATTCAAGATTCACTTTCCTAGAGGTCAGACTCAGTTTGATAATTATATTTTGGATTCTTTTTTTTTTTATTTTTATTTAACATAACTGAGTGAAAATGTACATTCACATGTAAATTTACATGCCCCCCTATATGCAGCTTCCACTGCTCTCCCTGTCCAGTGACTGCACACTATTCCTCTCAGCTCCATACATGTCTCATCCTTCCAACAGTCTTCTTTCCCCTCCTCTCCGTCCACTACCCTTCCTCCAGCCAGAGGTCAGCAAGATGATATCCTATAGATGTATAGAACCATAAAGTGCTTCCAATATATGGTTACTCTGCATTGCCAAGTCCAATCCATTCCTGTCCAAAGAGTGGACCTTTGTTATAATTTATGGGAACAGGCAGCATCAGGGCCGGGGGCCATGCTGTCAGAGGAACCCCAAAACTGCTGGACCATCAATTGAGGTCTTTTAGTGGAGATCTCATGATGCACCTCTTTATTCTTGTGTTGCCAGTGAGGCTCCTCTCTGTGAGCTCCGTCATGGCTATCACTGGTGGTGGCCGGGCACCATCCGGTTCTTCCGGTCCCAGATCGATGTAGGCACCCACTCTTGTGGGTCTCTCTGTCTTCTCGGTTGTCTTTACCGCATGCCATTTTGGCCCTCGGTGAGCATCTGTTCCTGCTGAGTTGGGACCATTTGCTGTGTCCTCGGATGGCAGCTTGGCAGCTTTTAAGACCCCAGATGCCACTCACCAATGTGGGGTGCAGAGAGCTCTCTTAGCAAAACGCTAGTTGTGCCAATTGGCCTGGAATTTGCCTAAGAGCATGGTCCCCTGTCCCCCGCCCCAGCTACTCTATCCTTGCAGTATTGAGTTAAGATGGAAGGAGTACTCAAGTTATGCTGAAGTCCACTTAATGTTGTTCTTGTTCCTAATGTGTGCTGTCACCGCTTTCTCCCAACTAGATTTCTAGTAACTACCTAAACTAAACCCTCCCCCCCTCCCTCCCTCCCCTCCCTTGCAGCTGTCAAAGAGTCTTTTCTTCTATATACAAGTCTGTTTTTGAGATCTTATCGTAGAGGTCTCATACAGTATTTGTCCTTTTGTGGCTGACTACTCTCACTCAACATAATGTCTTCCAGTTGAAACCAGGTTAGGAGATGTTTCCTGGAATCATCGTTATTCTTTATCATTGCGTAGTGCTCCATTGAGTATATGTACCACAGTTTACCTATCCATTCTTCTATTGTTGGGCATCTGGGTTGATTCCACCTTTTTGCTATTGTGGACTGTGCTGCGATAAACATTCTGGTGCATGTGTCTGTTGGTGTGAAAGGCCTTGAATCTGTAGGATATATTCCAAGTAGTGGAATTACTGGATCAAATGGTATATCAATATCCATTTTTTTAAGGAAGCGCCAGATTGCCTTCCAAAGAGGCTGGACCATTTTGCAACCCCACCAACAGTGTAGGAGGGTTCCACTTTCTCCACAGCGCCTCCAGCATTTGTTGTTTTGTGTTTTCTGGATCATGGCCAATCTTGTTGGGGTGAGATGGTATCTCATTGTTGTCTTCATTTGAATTTCTTTAATAACTAAAGATCGTGAACATGTCCGCATGTGTTTTTTGGCTGCCTTGATCTCCTCTTTAGTGAAGTATCTGTCCATCTCCTTTGCCCATTGCTTAATTGGATGGTTTATCTTCTTCTTATTGATATTTTGTAGTATCTTATAGATTATGGAGATCAGGAGTCGATCTGACATAGAGTTGCCAAATATTTTTTCCCACTCTGTGGGTGTTCTTTTAATTCTATTAATAAAGTCTTTGGATGAGCAAAAGTGTTTGATTCTTAATAGTTTCCATTTATCTACTTTCTCTTCTGTTGATTGAGGTTTCTTTGACAGATTTTGGAGTCTGTCCTCATTGTGTATTAAAACTTCCATTGTTGTTCCTACCTTTTCTTGGATGAGCTTTATCGTTTTAGGTTTGATATTTAGGTCTTTTATCCATTTGGAGTTGGTTTTTGTATAAGGTGTAAGATATGGATCTTGATTCAGTTTATTGCAGATGGATAACCAATTTTGCCAGCACCATTTGTTGAAGATGCTGTTTTTACCCCAGTTTAATGTCTTAGGGCCTTTGTCGAATATCAACTGTTCATAGGCAGATGGTGTCATCTCTGGGGTCTCAATTCTGTTCCATTGATCAATCTGTCTGTTCTTGTACCAGTACCAGGCTGTTTTGACCACTGTGGCAGTGTAGTATGTTCTAAGGTCGGGTAATGAAAGGCCTCGCAGTGTGTTCTTCTTCTTTAGTAGTACCTCACTTATCCGGGGCTTCTTCCCTTTCCAAACAAAATTGGTGATTTGTTTCTCCATCTCATTAAAAAATGATGCTGGAACTTGTATTGGGATTGCATTATATAAATAAATTGCTTTGGGTAAAATAGACATTTTCACAATGTTAAGTCTTCCTATCCATGAGCAGGGTAGGTTTTTCCATTTATGTAAGTCTCTCTTAGTTTCTTGTAGTAAGCGCTTGTAGTTCTCTTTGTAAACGTCTGTTGTTTCTCTGATTAGATTAATTCCTAGGTACTTTATCTTCTTAGGGGCTATCACAAATGGTATAGATTTGATAATTTCCTCCCTAACAGTCTTGTTGTTGGTATAAAGGAATCCTACTGATTTACTTATGTTTATCTTGTATCCTGAGACTTTACTGAATTCTTCTATCAGTTTGAGTAACTTACTTATAGATTCCTTGGGGTTCTCTGCATATACAATCATATCATCTGTGAACAGGGAGATTTTAACTTCCTCTTTGCCGATGCAGATGCCCATTATTTGTTCATCTTGTCTAATTGCTCTGGCTAGAACTTCTAGCACAATGTTGAATAGGAGAGGTGACAGTGGGCATCCTTGTCTAGTTCCTGATCTCAGGGGAAAGTCTTTCAGTCTCTCTCCATTCAGGATGATGTGGGCAATTGGCTTTGTATAAATGGCCCTTATTGTGTTGAGGAATTTGCCGTCTATGCCCATTTTGCTAAGAATTTTTAGCATGAATGGGTGTTGGACTTTATCAAATGCCTTTTCTGCATCAATGGACAAAATCAGGTGATCTTTGCCTTTTGTGTTATTTATGTGGTTAATCACATTAATTGTTTTCCTGATGTTGAACCAGCCTTGAATCCCTGGTATGAATCCCACTTGGTCATGATGGATTATTTTCTTGATATGTTGTTGTATTCTGTTGGCAAGAATTTTGTTGAAGATTTTTGTATCTAAGTTCATGAGTGATATCGGTCTGTAGTTCTCTGTCTTTGTTGGATCTTTCCCGGGCTTAGGTATCAGGGTGATGCTGGCTTCATAGAATGAGTTTGGGAGTACTTCATCCCTTTCTATACTGTGAAATAGTTTCAATAGTATTGGGGATAACTCTTCTCTAAATGCTTGGTAGAATTCTGCCGTGAAGCCATCTGGGCCCGGACTTTTTTGGGTTGGCAGTGTTTTGGTGACCTGTTCAATCTCTTCCTTTGTGATGGGTTTATTAAGTTGCTCTGCTTCACGTTGTGATAATTTGGGTAGGTGGTATGAGTCAAGGAATTTGTCCATTTCCCCTAGGTTTTCAAATTTGTTAGAGTACAGTCTTTCATAGTATTCTGTTATGATGTTTTTGATTTCTGTTGCATCTGTGGTGACAACTCCCTTCTCATTTCTAATTTGGGTTATTTGTTTCCTTTCCTGCTTTTCTTCAGTAAGTTTAGCCAGTGGTTTATCAAATTTGCAGATCTTTTCAAAAAACCAGCTTTTGGTCTTTTCAATTTTTTCAATTGTTTTTCTATTCTCTGATTCATTTAGCTCTGCTCTAATCTTTATGATCTCCTTTCTTCCAGTGCCCGAGGGGTTCCTCTGTTGTTCTCTTTCTACTTGATCAAGCTGTAGAGTTAGTTCCTTGATTTGGTTTCTTTCCTCCTTGCAGATGTGTGCATTTATGGAGATAAACAGACCTCTGAGCACTGCTTTGGCTGTGCTTCTGGTAGGAAGTGTTTTCATTCTCATTGGAATCCATGAATTTCTTTAATTGATCCCTGATTTCCTCTATAACCCATGTTTTTTTGAGCAAGATGTTGTTCAGTTTCCAAGAGTTCCACTTTCTATCTCTGTTTTTTCTGCTATTGATTTAAACTTTGATGGCTTTATGATCTGAGAAGATGCTTTGCAATAATTCAATGGTATGAATTTTGTTGAGCATTGCATTATGGCCTATCACATGGTCAATTCCGGAGAATGTTCCATGTGCACTGGAGAAGAAGGTGTAGTTGTCTGCTGATGGGTGGAAAGTTCTGTATATATCAATGAGGTTTAGTTGGTTAATTGTGTCAATGAGGTCTTCTGTATCTTTACTGAGCTTTTTACTAGATGATCTGTCTAGTAATGAGAGTGGAGTGTTAAAGTCTCCCACTATTATTGTGGAGTCATCTAACTCTCTTTTGAGCATAGTCAGTGTTTCTTCAACATATTTAGGTGCTCTGACATTAGGTGCATAAATGTTTAATATAGTTAAGTCTTGCTTGTGTACTGAACCTTTCAGCAATAAATAGTGTCCATCTTTGTCCACGATGGTGGATTTGACATTAAAGTTGATTTTGTCTGAGATTAGAATTGCCACCCCTGCTCTTCTTTGTGCATTGTTAGCTTGATATATGTTCTTCCATCCTTTAATTTTCAGTTTATTCCTGTCTTTAGGTCTCAAGTGAGTTTCTTGTAGACAACATATGGATGGGTCGTGTCTTTTGATCCAAGATGACACTCGGTGTCTCTTTACTGGAGCATTCAGTCCATTCACATTCAATGCAATTATTGATAGGTATGTGTTCACTGCTGCCATTGTGATATGTTTATTTTTATGTTGATGTTTTCTCTGTTGTTCTTATTAGTCTGTTCTGAGACACTCTTTTTTATGAGTTGATTTTTCACCTTTTTCAGAGCTGGTTTTATAGTTGTTGAGACTCGTGTGTTAGATTTCTTGAAATGGTATGATACATCTTTGTTGTGCTTTACAGCTGCCCCTATGAACCCCCTTAATAAACTATTTATAAACCCAATTTTAATTACTACCAGTCTGGTCATCTTCCTCTCCATCTGGAAGGACTGTAACGACTGTAGTACATCCCTCTTTTATTATGATGACACCATAGTTTTCATGATGATCACTGGATTGCTTCTTTCCAAATCAAAGCTGTGATTTACTTTGGAGCCTTCCCTAAATCAGTATTGAGTAGTGTGTCGTTCTAAAATATAAAGTTACTGGTTTCGTTCTTCTAAGCCAAAGCCAAGAACTTCTTTCAGTATTTCTTGTAGTTTGGGTTTGGTTTTTACAAAGTCTCTGAGTTTCTGTTTATCTGGAAATGTCTTAATTTCATTTTCGTGTTTGAAAGACAGTTTTGCAGGATATATAATTCTTAGTTAGAAGTTCTTCTCCTTCAAGGCTTTGAATGTGTCGTGCCACTGTCTCCGTGCCAGCATGGTTTCTGCTGAGAAATCTGACGAGAGCCTACAGGGTTTCCCTCTGAATGTTAGCTTTGCCTTGATTCTTGCTGCCTTTAAGAGTTGCTGCTTATGTTTCATTTTGTTAAGCTTGATTATAATATGTCTTGGAGTCTTTCTTTTGAGATCTATATTGGGTGGCGTACAATATGCATCTGAGATGTCTATATTCTCTTCCTTCATGATTTCTGGGAAGTTTTCTTTCAGCAGCTCAGCAACAATACTCTCTGTGTTCTCAGATGTCTCACCTTGTTCAGGGACTCCAATTAATCGAAGGTTGTTCCTCTTAATAGAATCCCACATGCTTCTTAATGTTTCTCCATTTTTCTTGTTTCTTTTTTCCGATTTCTGCTCATAGATGCTGGCCTCAGTAGCTCTGTCTTCCAAGTCAGAAATTCTTTTTTCTATTTGTTCCATTGTGTTTTCTTGGCTTTGCATGGAAGTTTCTATGTCTTTGATTTTCTTCTTGATCTGTTGGATTTCAGAGTACTGGTGTTCCATCAGATCGAACAACTTGCTTAATTTTTCATTTTGTTCTGCTGCATTTTGTATAAGGTCTAGAAGGGCCCTGTATATAATCAATTTGTATTCACTTTCTGATGCTTTCATAAAAGTTTCTTCATCTGGAAAACTCCTTGGTTGCTTTGTTTGGGAGCCTTCTGAAGCCATGAGTGATTGCTTGTATGCCACAATTGTCTGTTGCTTTTTGGGCCCCATGTGAGTATATAGAGGCTGGAAGAGGTACTTTGAGGATGGATTGCAAATGTTTCTCTAGGCTGTCTTCAAATGTAAAGCAAAAGGTATCTGACCAGTTCACAAGTCAGTTAGGTTTTCAGGTGTAGAGGTCCCTCTTCCCATCTGACAAAGTAAGCGCCACTGTATCCAACCCCAGATGATAACAAACTAGTTCAGAATACAGCACTGCTAGTGCCCTGGTGGCCTCTGCTGACAGGGCCTAGCCTTATCCAACACTGCGTCGAGTACTGGTTTTGTGATAGAAAAGCGCTCTCTTGTGGGCAGGCTCTGGCTCCCAAGCTAAGAATTAGGTCCAGCTGCGGCCACCGTACCCAAGATGGCGTCCTCCACACAGGCAGCAGACAAGGGGGCTAAAGGTGCCCAGAGGTAGTGATTCCTCTGCTTCTGTTGCAGGGCCCCCAATGTAGGCAGCACTATGCAAAATCACCACTTTTCTGATGGAGAAGCGCTGTTCCGTTTGCAGGCACTGGCTCTCAGGCTAAGAGTGAGGTCCCGCTAAAATCTCGGTACCAACATGGCGTCCCACACCCTGACCACGGAGTTCCGCACAAACCTCACTGAGGCAGCTACAAAACGAAAGGCTCAAAGTGTCTAGATTAACAGAGTCCCGAGCCTGGCTCTCAGAATATGGGAATTTCGCCCGCCTATCCCCCCAGCAGCGGGTCTGAGTCCAGCCACCAGGCAAGGCCCAGCTCCGCCCGCCAGCCGAGACAGAGGAAAAAAAAGTCAAACTGGTGCGTTTACCTTCCGTCTGTGAGAGCCGGGGCTAGCCAGGAGTGGGAGTCAGCAAAAGAGAGGAGGTTTTTCGCTGAGTGGTATAAAGTCCCAATTAACAGCTCTGTGCCGTGTCCAGAGGCTGATTAGGTGATCAGAAGGCTCTGTTTGATTGTCAATTCCGGTCTTGGTTTCGAGAGGGATAGAAGGAGACTTGGGCTTAGTTGGCCATCTTGACTCCGCCCCCCCCATTTTGGATTCTTAATACCCAGAGAAGCATGTGATGCTCAAAAAGTGTTCATTGAATGTCTGTTAAATGAATTCTAAGCATATTTACCCCTTTACTTATGACCAATGGCACTGATTCTGGTGTTATTCATAGTGTGCGTTCAGAAGATATACTATTGAGTTGATTCCAGCTGGTTTAATTAGAGAAGAGAACCATTATAAAGTTCCTTAAACTGAGGCTCTTATATGATATGGTACAGAGTAAACTTTTCTTGTTGTAACATAAAAGCCATGACGTAGAGTCTTCATTGTGTTCAGATGCTTCAAAAATAACAGAGACCTGTTATGTGGTGTGTCATGACTGTGGCCCCCATTTGGTCATTGGAACAGTGATTGCCATTGCCATTCTTGCCAAGACTGTGCAGAAGGCTTTGCATGTGAGGTCTGAGGTTGGTTATGTGGGATAGTACTCTTGACTCTCCCTTCTTTTCCTTTTTCCCATATTACATGGCTCAGAGCTTTGAATAATGAAATATAACTTTGGCCAGTAACAAAGTGTTTTGTTGGTCTATGTTCAGAAGTGCTGTGTTAAAAACTCAAGTGCCTCTGAGATGTTTCAGAACACTTCAGACTCTGAAGCAGCCAGCCTTTCCTTCTATAGCCATTTTAGATAGTTCATATATGGTTTTCTCCTTGATTGGAAGGTAGCAAATTTAAAATAATCAAATCTTAGAAAAACAGAAAATATAAGTTAATATCTACCACCTTTCTGGTGGATACTAAGCTTTCAAGTTATGAAAGAAATCACATAGATTTAATTATACATATATAAGCAGACAAATCTAATTTAAACGGTAAAAACAAACAAGAAATATCCACAGGACATATTGCAGATGAATACTGAATATTTTACATATGAAAATATCATAAAATTGTTATGGAATCAGAGATATTTTATAAATAAATAGGTACAAGGTAATTCATGAGAGAAGGAATTTCAAGAGGTTAATATGCATCATATATAAACATTGAATTCATATAAAATTATAAATTAAAAAATGGTTCTCTTTTTTCTATAAGATTGAATAAAATTTAATATAAAAAAAGATGTCAGTAACTCTGAAGGGGAAAATGAACTTAGATGATGTTTTGGTGGAGTGTAAATTCATATGACTCTTGTACAGAAATAAGTTTGGCAATATTTATCAAGAGATGTAAAAATGATCAGACCTACAAACCTAATTATTTTATTTCCTGAAAACGAGCCCAATGAAAAAAACAAACAACAAAAAACTAATAGATTTGCATGAGAAGATACATTCATTGAAACATAATTTATACTATAAAAATTTGGTAACAACCAAAAGTCTAAAAATGGAAAATATTGGGTAAATGGTGATTCATCTATCCAGGGAAATATTGTGTAGTTGTTTAAAATGTACTCAACAACTTAGAATAGCATAAACCATTATAATATTATAGGAAATGAGATATACTAACAAATACAGAATAATCGTAACTGTGATTACATTAACCCCTTTACTCAAAATATAGAAAAGAAAGACAAGAATCTTTACATAGAAAAATCATACCAATATGATAACTCATGGCTTGGCTTGAGATTAAAGAAATTCGGTTTTTGGATCTTCTTTATAATGTCTCACTGTGTATATTATTCACATTTTTTCCCAGCTACCGCATACAAGGAGAAAACCAATTTCTTACTTAAAGGATAACCTTCCAGCACTTGCTACCGCAACAGCAGGAATCCAAGCCTCTGCCCTCAAAGAGTTAAGAATGCCAGATAGACATTCACCTACTTCTTGGCAGATATCATAGAATGCAAAGGAGCTTTAGCAGAGTGTTCTTCTCACCTCCACAAGCAAATGAAAAATAAACAAATGCATTCTCATTTGGGTACAGAAAAACTGATTACAGTGCCACTGTCTAGGAAAAAAAAAAATAGCAATTGATGTTTATCAGCTCTCTAAAGGAAATTCACTAGGCTTTTAAGCAATGGAAGAAATAAAAGATTTTTCAGCAAAAACAATTTTAAAGTTTGTACGTAAGCAGATACTGCCAAAATTAAAAGAAACAATAAATGAGAAATTATTACAGAGAGATGGTGAATCTCTTTAAAGTATGCAGTTAGTACTATTTTAGCTGACTTGATCTGGGGAAGAATTCCTCTCTAGCAGGGACTGGAATGGAGCCTGTGCCTAGCTTATCTTCTCAGGGAGTTCAGAAACCATACTCATTGTCCTCTTGTAAAAATTCCTAATGTGTCTGCCTAGGGGTGATGGATGACATGGGCTATTTTTCTCAAAGCCAAACCTCCAGATGGTTCCTGGGTAAAAATATATATATTATTTATTTCATTGTATGATTATGGGAATACACATTTCTTAAGTACAATCAGTATTAAATTTCCAAAAGTGAATTAGGATTCAGTTTACGTAGCATTTAGAGAACAACCTCTGAAGAAGCTTATGGTGCCAAGCCTCTGGTATGCTTTGTATCAGATCCTCAGAATAAATAAGAATTAAAAGAAAGTGGGGCATAGAGATGATTTAGTTTAATAGCTTCGTTTCTCAGATTGGGAAACCGATGCATGCAAATGCAAGAACACAACGACATATCTAATCACCAGAAGCTGAATCTCTGTACTCCCATCTCTATGCTCTTTAATTTGGTTCTTTTTTTAAGGAGAATGAAAAAATAAAAAGAATGAAAGTTGTCTTTACATCACCCCACCTATACTGGTATCTAATGCTATAAATGTTGCTGTTAGGTGCAGCTGAGTCAATTCTGATTCACAGTGACCCTACGTACAACAGAGTGAAACACTGCCTGGCCCTGCACCAGCCTCACAGCTGTGGCTATGTTTTAGCTCATTGTTGCAGCCACTATGCCAGTTCATCTCACTGGGGGTGGGGGGAGCTTCCTTTTTTTCACTGAAATTCTACCTTACCATGCATGACGCCTTTCTCTACGGACTGGGCTCTCCTGACACCATGTCCCAAGTACTTGAAATGAAGTCTCACTGTCCTGGTTTCCAAGGACCACTTTGGCTGTACTTCTTCTAAGACAGACTTGCTTTATTCTTCTAGCAGTTTGTGGTGTATTCCATATTCTTCACCACCACTGTAAATCAGAGGCATCAATTCTTTTCCTGCCTTATTTATTAATTGCTCAGTTTTCACATCTATGATGGCTAAGTTCATGTGTCACCTTGGCTAGGCCACGATCCTCAGCGGTTTGGCAGTTACAAAGAGGTATGGCTTTCTAATAATGTAATCACTTCTGTAATCAGATCTAATAGAATGTGATCAAACCCATGATGAAATCTGTCGTATGTACCCAATCAGTTGAAAAAGAGTTCTCTTATGGGTGTGGCCTGAATTCAATGTAAGTGGCCTTTCTGGCAAGGTTCACTGGCTTTTGTTCCCTCTAGATCCTGGAGCTGGTTCCTTATCATGTGACATCCAGTTCTTGGGACTTGAGCTTGCAGTTTACCTATTGGTTTATTTGCTGATGTTGGGATTAATCTGCCTCCACAGCCTGTGAGCAAAGACCTGCTATGTGACCTTCACATCTTGGGTTTAGCAGCACCTGCAGTTACAGCCTGACCCACGGACTTGGGACTTTTTCAGTGTTTACAACTGCGTGAGTGATTTTTTTAAATATAATTCTCTCTATATATACTTATATACCACACTTGGTTTCGCTTCTCTGGAGAAGCCAGCCTAAGACAGCATGAACAGGAGGTGACTGAAAACATCATGGCTTGGGTTAAGTACCCTTTAGTCCTCAAAATGATATTTTTGCTTTGCAACACATTAAAGGGCTGTAAATATCTGAGTCAAAGTTGCTGATGTTTCATATAAACTTAGTTTGAAAGAGAGATTAACAAAGCATTTGAAAGTGATGGTCTTTTATTTTTCAGAATATATGCAAAGAAAGGATAGACAACATGTAAGAGTTAATGATTATGCATTTATTTATACATTTGCTAGAACCATAGTTTTTAAGCAACTTGTGCTCTAGAAATGTATCCTAAGCACTGTAGGATTCACATGAATGTAATACTGGCACTAATCCTGAGGCTTTTCCGAAGTGGTTCTGTTATCAGTAATATATTCAGAACAGTATTCCTTAGAATATGGCATATATAAACCTGGTGTTATGTGACATAATTTCAGGTAGCACTTTTTAATTTTTATAGTAAAGTACCTATTTTATTGTGTATGAAAATATAATCAGCATGTTAAACCTAATTTCATTTATAGTATTGCTTAAGAGATAAAGGAATATTTTAAGTAATTTACAGGTAGTGATTTGGACATGAAAATAATTGGAAAATGGTACAAGAATGACTAACGTTTGGGAAACTATGATTCAAGAAGCTTGTGCATTATAGGGATATCAGAGGATTAGGGGGGAAAATGCTGTAGAGTCGGTTCCTGCACATAGTGACCCGATGTGACAGAGTAGAATTTCCCCCTAAGGTTTCCAAAGAGTGGCTGATTGGTTGTAACTGAGCTCTTCACCACTGCACCACCAGAGGCTCTGAAGCAGAGGGTAGGGGACCCCTTCTGGAAATATCCGCTTACAGGTTTAGCATTTAATTTTAGTTCAACACGAGACAACAAGTTGGTTAAATGATCTTCGAAGCTTTGTTCACCTTAATAAGCAGAGAAAAGCCACCTTGATTCAGTCCTCTATCATCAGGAAAATGAACAAAATCAAAGCATCCATCACATTGTGTTGACAAGGCTTGCCATAGCAACAGAGGTAAAATTTTCCAGGAATCACTTATTATGATTGACACTTTTATTTTTTTCTGTTTGCATTCTGGAAATTATTGGTATGCAATTAAAATACTCAAAGGAACCATACAATCATAGCATTTTTTATGACTACCTTCCTTTACTCTCCAACATCGCAGACTGTTTTTTAGTTATTATCTCATTTGTCTTCCCAGAGCTCCTGGAGTGAAAGGGGAGCTGATAGACACGGTGCTGATACTTTACAAAAAGAGCTGGAGAGACTGATGAGCCATCAGTCAAGAGGGTGGTGAGTACAGAGGGGGAAGACAACACTCAAGTCTTCTGTTTGGCTCTGTAATGCCAAATCAACCAAGATGATTCCACTGAAGTCAGTGAAGAGGGTAATATGTCAAAAGAAAAGCCAAACATCTTCATACGCTGCCTTCTCATAGATACTAGAGAATACCTTAGGGAGATTTTTGGGAATAGCTTGTGACTTCAGTGACTGTTGTGGTTAGGTGCTGTTGAGTATGGCTCCAGCTCATAGTGACCTTACTTGCAACAGAGGAAAGCTGCTCCTGCAATTGAGCCCACAGTTGCAGCCACTGTGTCAATCCATCTTGTGAAAGATTTTCTTTTTTTTTGCTGACCTTTTCACTTCACCAAGCATGACATCCTCCTCCAGGAGCTGGTCTCTCCTGTTGACGTGTACAAAGTAAGCCAAGCCAGCCAAGTGCCGTCAAGTCGGATCTGACTCAAGTAAAACACCAAACTTGCTGCCATCAAGTCAACTGCAATCCATAACAACCCTATAGGACAGAATAGAACTGCTCCACTGAGTTCAAGGCTGTAAATCTTTACAGAAGTGGACTGCTGCATCTTTCTCCCACGGAAGAACTGGTGGATTTGAACTTTCACTCTTTTATGTGGCAACAGAGCACTTTAACCACCTTTCCACTGTAGCTCCATGTTCAAAATACATGAGGCAAAGTCTTGTCATTCTCCCTTGTAAGGAGTGTTCTAGCTGTACTTCTTCCAAGACATAATTGTTATCACGGCCATCCCTGGTATGTCTAGTATTCTTTATAAACGCTATAATTGAAGGTATCAATTTTTCTGTGATCTTCCTTAGTTATCGTGAGATTTCTCATGCATATGAGAGGATTGAAAATACTATGGATTGGATCAGACGCACCTTAGTCCTCAAAGTGGTATCTTTGCCTTTGAATACTTTAAACAGGCCTTTTGCAGCAGATTTGATTTCTTAACTGATACTTTTGTGGAGGTTGATTATACAAAAAATGAAATCCTTGACAGCTTCTATCTTTTCTCTGTCTGTCATGATATTGTTTATTGGTTTATTTGTGGGGGTTTTTGTTTTCTTTATGTTGAGGTGTAATCAGTACTGAATGCTATAGTCTTTGATCTTCATTAGTAAGTGCTTCAAACTGTCTTGACTTCTGGCAGTCATGGTTGTGTCAGTGCATATGCAGGTTAATTATTCTTCTTCCAGTCCTGATACCACATTCTTCACATAGTGCTGCTTCTTGGATAATTTGGTCAGCATACAGAGTCGGTAAGTATGGTGAAAGGATGTGGCCCCGACACTTTTTTTCCATTTTAAATCAGATCATAAGTGACTAAAAAACTTGACAATTATTATGTAGTCACTTGTAAAAGTGACTCATTTGTTAAAATAGGATACTTAGACTGAGCACTTGACTACTAAACAGAAGTCTGGTGTTTTTAACCATTTCAGAGGTGCCTTGGAAGACAGGCCTGGGAATCTGCTTCCAAAAGGCTACAGCCTTGAAGACCCTAGGGAGCAGATCTGCTGCATAACACACATGGTGGTCATGAGTCAGAACCAACTCTGCAGCAGCGAACTACCAACAACAACATTTGTTAAAATAACGTCATGGATTCTTACACACAGAGGGTGGCAGGAAGGTTGAAGAGGTACTATGATTGAAAGTTAATTTTCTAAAATGTGCGCAAACGATGAAGACGGTACACATAATTCTAAGGTAGCTGATATTGTGTAACAGAGAAGCACATCTTCCAGAAAAAAAAATGCTTTTTCTCTAGTAACTTCTTTGGTCTCATGACCCAATATACTGCTGTAATTGTGGCTTTTGTCAAGGTAATGTTCCTGTATTTATATTGACAATTGGACAGTGACTACTGAAAGTTAGCTTAGCACCTTGTATAAGATGCTCATTTGCTATCTGTTTCCAACTTTTTTGCCCACTGATTGTGCTGCCTCAGATTCACAGGCAGAAAGGAAAATGCAAACAGCTGGAATCTAGTTAATGAATGAAAAAGTTTCCATTTCTCCAACTGCATTGTAATCACTTCTTTTACTTTTAAGTGGTTTAAATAAAATAATCACTGCTACTTTTTAAAAAATCCTTAGCACTTACTGCTTTAGAAAAATAGTCTCTTACCACATGAAATAAAATCACTGTCAGATTAAAATTTAGGTGTCTTCATACAAAGATCTTTTATCTTGTGTCCACACTAGTTAGGTACCAAAAAAAGAAAAAAATAAATAAAAAAGAAAGAAATCAGGAGATGCAGATAGCTCTCACAAGTTCTTAAACTTAGAGACATCAGGTCCAAGGGTTACTGCTTCACTATGAACCATGTTTGACCCATTGTAGTCATCTGTCATGGCCATCTGTGATGTAGTAATTTACGATTATTTTCTCACACAAAACGATTAATTGAAACAATGCAGATAAAGTGTTTGAGGCCCACCAACAGGAATAAACAGTTTTGCTAGGTGCATGGACCACCTCAGGGGTGGAGAAATGCAGATAAGGTACACGAAATGCTTGTAGGGGATTGGGTCAATTTTGCCATCCCACTAAGTTTCAAGGAAGCCAACCCCAGATGCTAACTGGGTAGCTCACTACTATCAAGAAGAAGAGTGAGTAGATTGTGTCCTAGGGACGCAGGAGTCCTGCACTAATAACTTCTTAGATCCAGGAAAGAGAGACAGTAGTAACAAAGTAGGAGGCAGTAGCATGAGATGGCAGGAGCCAGAAGTCTGAAGGAGACGGTGCATTGGTCTTTCTGGCTCATGAAGAGACAGCTGAGAGTCTTTGGGCAAGAGCCTTGCTGGCAGAGTATGGTGTCAGGTTAGGTAAATACGTTGGAGGGTGGAGGTATATCTGACTGTCACCTCCAGGCTGATTTGATCTTGACTCACCCTCCTGAAGTCAGAGGACTTCTGATGCCATGCCATTTTTATACCATTCCAGTTAAGTGTAATCCCTAATTATATTCATTAAGAGCCTATATCTAATAAGGTGGATTGCTAGATTTTCTCTTTATGAGGGAGGAGATAATTTAGAGAGTACTGTCTAAGCCTTGAAGAAACCCTGGAGGTATAGTAGTTAGGTGCTATGGCTGCTGGCTAAAAGGTTGGCAGTTCAAATCTTCCAGGCACTACTAGGAAACTCTGTGGGGCAGCTCTATTCTGACCTAGAGGGTTGCTATGAGTTGGAATCAACTCAGCGGCTGTGGGTTGTTTTTTTTTCCTAAGCCTTGAAGTCATAGTCCCTCCTTAAACAGATTCTTCATTTATCTGCCTAGTTATTAATTATTGTATTCATTAATATGTATTTATAAAAAGTGTTCTGCATCTGCCATGTGCCTAGAACTGTACTAATGAGTATTTCTAAATTTTTGTTTCTCCTTTTGCCAAGCCATGATGCTTCTTTTCCTGTGATTCCTGAGTATAACCTTTAGGAAAATAAAACATGCATACCAATTACTAATTCATAAAGTTGATCTAGATAAATGCTGGGAAAGAAGTTGGCTCTGTTATGACATAACAGAGAATAGTACAGTAATTTCTAGCTGGGAAAGAAGAAAGAAGCTCCATAAATTGTGTGGTATTTAGATAAATCACGAAAGAAGAATAGGAGAGCATCAAAAGCGAAGAGGGGGATAGGAATGAAGAACCAGGATTGGACAATGAGCAGCGTGAAACTGGGCTGTCAGGAGTACGAGCAGGTGCAGGAGAAAGGTGAGCTTGTTTGTGGAAGGCCTTATTGTCATTCTCAAGAACATGACCTTTATTCTATAGATATCGAGAAGCCACTAAATGGCAAGATCAATGTTTCTGTCCCCAGAGATTTCTGCTTTTTTTTCCTTTTCTGTTCCTTGCTTCTGATCCCTTTCTCTTTCACCTGTCAGACACACCCTTAATGTTAAAATGTAGTAGAGAGAGATGAACTTCCTGCATTTTGACTCTGTGATGTGCATTCACTGGCACAGTTGTTCATTCCAGGACTGCACCAGACAGCTTTGTTTCAGGGGTGCTGGAATAAACTATTACTACCACAATATCTAACCAGCCTGTTCTTCACTGTCAAAAGCAATTCATGTGGATTACATATATCTGAAAGCAGAATTTCTCTGCTTTCACACCTTGGAGCATCTCTAGAGAGGATTCAGTAGGAAAACGAATGGTCTCGTTTACATAAATTAGGGAAATAGGAATAATAATTTGTATTTAGAAAGCCTTGCTCAGATTCTTTCCAATATGTTGGTGCCATATGCTCATCAACTAAGCATGACCAGGAATTAAAAATTCCATATGATAGAATAATCATGGGTGTAAAAGACCTCACTGTCGTGTTGTGTGTGTGCTGAGATGCAAAATAGAAAACAAAGCAGCTGGTTTTAGATTCAGTCTGTATGAGTGTTTTAGGGACTGCGAAGAATATAAGCTTTAGGGCTGTAAGGATATGCATACATTTTTAGTAGCATCCTTGCCAGAGATACGCACTGAAGGTAACACTAGAGAAATAAGTTCAATTTAGAACTTCATAGATTTTAATGGGACAAAAGAAAGAAGTACCCTCAAGTCAGTCTCTTCTCTTAGAAGGTTTAGAAATATCATTCAGCCAGGAGCTGGGAATAGACCAAAGATTTTAAAAAATAGCACTGCGAACAGGAACATAACACTCTCATGGGACAAAGAGAGAGATCCCCTTTTAGAAGTAATTCGATTTGACTTGAGTATTTTCATCTTTTCTAGGAGATGTGTTACAATCACCTTTCACAAATTTTACTCAATAAATAGTGATAATGATGAAGTCACATCTGTGAGACTAGACTTCTCATTGGAACCAACTACACCATTTAGAACTGAACCAAGTGATTCTAGATTCACTATTTGAAAGATAGCTTCCGAAGATGACTACTGGTAGTTTTACATCCCTGGTTTCTTTCTCTGTTAGAAATACAAGACAGATCTTTTGTGGATTCATCCCATAGTTTTGCTTTGTGACATTTCAGGTTCCAGATGGCTGACATGGTAGAATACAGTCAAAATGAGCAAGAGATAACCTTTTGGAACATCACAAACAGACAGTAGCTATGCTGTGGAAGGAGAAGCTTGAGAAACTGACCCCAATCTGAAGCCAGGAATGAGGGTTCAGCGAGGTAAATGAGAGAGATGTGGATCATTTCGGAGCTAAGTCACTGCTGCTCTGAGCTTCATTTATCAACTTGCCAGCTCACACTGACAGATTTGTAAGGGTCTCAGGTAAAGGGAGATATTAATTTTGAATAGCAGCAAATGAAAAAAAAAAAGGTGGGGTAAGCCTTCTCAAGCAATCTTAATTTGTTTTGACTCTTCTAAGTTGACATCAGTTTAGGCTAATAATGCTGATAAACAACATACAGTCACTTTTTTGTAGCTTCCAATCCAGTTGAGAGGTAAGATTTATCTCATAACTTCAAGTGGCAAATAAATTTAAAGACTATCTACGTATATTAGTGTCACCTGGGTATGTGCACATGTACAAGGTTTGATAATTAAGTTCACAAACTCAGTCTAGAAAAAGTGTGACATCCCCCTCACTGCTGAATATCATCACGGTCACCTTTGAAGTACTCCTCTTGAGAAGCTGTACACCATGTGCAATGGCCTTTCCAGGAAGAGTTCCAAAATTGCTTTGAAGAATGGACTAGGCACTGGTGTCGGTGCATAGCTTCCCAAGGGGAATTCTTCAAAGGTGATAGTAGTGATGTTCAGCAATGAGGTATGTAGCACTTAGAACAATTAAGTTGCCAGACTTAACTGTTGTGCCTCATATAGAATGGATATAATATTGTAAATATCGTGATATTTCCATTTGCTAGGATGATATTCTCAAGGAAATTGTATTTTTTTGTGGGCATCTCCCCTATACTGTCTTGTCATGAGTTTCTGGTTGAGAGGTAGTAATATCCCCATCAGGCTGTCTGCCTCCAGTCTTCAGACACAAGATTCTACTATACTCTTCCCTCTTAAATCTTTCTCCTTTGCCTTTGAAATTTCCTTCTATGAGCAACAAAGTCCGTGGCATCCTCATCTCTTCTAACCATATCACCTCTACCCTATTGTCTTCACTAAAACCTGCTTCTCTCAGAGGTCAAGTTTTTCTATGACTTCATTTACATATAGCAGCTCATTTTCCCAAGACCCAGGTATCCAGGGATCAGAAGGTGACTCATTTCTAACCTTCTTATGCCCTCTGCAGACCATTATGTCTGAATGTCTCCAGCTGTGCCAGTTGTGCCCCTTCTTCTGCAAATCCCTGGTCCCTGGAGACCCATTCTGTTTCAGATATTCTGTGCTCAGACCCTTATTGTCCCTGTTATCTGATGACCTTCGAGTCGGTCTTCCAAAATCAGTAGTTTGGAAACTCACTCAAAATCTTTTTCTTCACTATGTGTTATCATCATCTTAGGGATTTTAATATGTTGGTGTCCCATCTCACACCCTCATCTTTCTTAACCATTAGTCACATTCTACTATGTCACCAGTCCCCATGAGTCTGTCTTATATCAATTCATACCATTCTCTGTCTTAAACCCGTTATTCCACTTGACTATCACACTGACTGGATTTGGCTGACATCCTGCTTTGGCTGTTCCTGATTCCTTTCCTTTGTTTTCACTCTTGCTATATAGGCACAGATCTTTCCTCCTGCAAGCTCTACTCCATTGCCAAGCAATTACATTAAAGCCAGACTCAGCAATGGTTACTAATTGGTTACATGACTTGGAGTTATATATTCCACTTCCCAAGCTTTGTTCCTTCATTTAAAAATCTTTAATTGATTTGTATAAGTCTTGTGGCTCTGTGGCTATTGTCAACTTTCATGTGTAAGAAGCAATATTTTGGTATCTTTTTGTAAAGGGCTATAGGCATGTGATTTACTTTTTTTTTTTTTTTTTTTTTTGACTAGTGTGAAGAAATGACTAACTACCATGGACTTTGAAAAGGGTAGTTATATGATGTTCATTAGAATGAGTCTCAATAATTTTTAGAAATCTAACAATGAAAATCTACATGCTAAGGAGACATGGATCATTCATGGTCACAAAGGATTTAAAGTCTTTGGATAACAGCACAATGAGAAGAAATAAAATCCAACTCATCAGGAAATGGTTTAAGGACAGAATGTCAAAGTGACTCTTTAAATATTTCTTTACAGTACAGCCATTTTATGTGACCTTGTTAAAACATCTCAGCATTGTTTACTCAACACACCAGTTAATCAAAACCCTCGGCTAGATTTTTCCCAAGATTCATTTGTGATCCATATGAGCAAACATTCTAGAGGGTTATGATAAAGAGGAATGTAGGAAAATTACAGCAACTCTCTTTTCCTTTTTGAATAATAGATATTTTATTAATGTACCGTCTTTCTTAAAACTGCTCTATCTTTGAATCATGCGTTTGTTTGCTTTAGGTAAACAGCACTATATGTGTCTGAAAATTTTTAAAAAATGGAAGAAGAGTCAAGGGCTATACTTTTTAATAATGCTCTGTACTCCTCACATGTAAACTTCAAATCAAAAAAGACCCAAGCAAAGATAACACTTCTAAAAACAGCTTTCATTGGTCAGAAAACAGTTAATACTGCTGAATCTTATAATGTTTTAGTATGATTGTGTTTATTGTTGATTCAAGAAATAGGTGTGTGATCAAGCAAAGCCATTCCAGAATGATGCCTTCATTTCACAGATGAGAAAATTAAGGCCCAGAGAGGTTAAAACAATAATTATTTTAAAACTGTTTCCAATAATTTTAGTGTGAGGTTCATTTTTCTCTCTGACGTGTCATTCCCCAGATATGCATTGTATCAATATTAGGAAAACTATTTATAGCTGAGATTGTCATGACCACACTTAGAGATCCATCCCAGTTATGTCAAGAATGGTAAACTGAATTTATGTTAACCTCACAGTCATAGTTGTTATTATCTGATGTCAGGAATTACTAGGGACTGAATGAGGTGGGAACCTTTGAGAGCTGATGCCTTCCTGAGCCACGTGGACATACTGAAAAAAGGAATGTGCTGAGAAATTCATCTATGTAGGTTTGAAAAGCCAGATTTTTTTTGAAGATGACCCCAGCAAGGTCTCCCATCACAAGCATTCTTCTAGAACCTCCTCCCTGAAGAGGTGGATGCTAACCCTACTGTCACAGATTCAAATCTGTCCTTTCAAAACTGTTTGTAGCAATTTGACTAGGCCGTGATTCCTGGTATTGTGTGATGACCTGCATGTTGTAAACCCGGTCTGTCTGGTGTTGATAAGGGAGGATGGGCAGCAGCAGCTGTGTTGGTGAGGCAGGACTGAATCTGTAAGATTGTATTGTGCCTTGAGGCAAATTCTTGGGATATAAAAGAAAGAAGCTAGCAAAGCAATTTGGGAGGAAGCAGCAGTGCCAGGAGGAAACCAACACATTTTGGACCTGGGGTCCCTGTTCCTTAGAAGCTCCCAGTCAAGAGGAAGATGGACAACAAGGATCTTTCTCTAGAACTGATGGAGAAATCCATCCTCTGCACCTCACACCCTGAATTTGGACTCTTAGTCTACTTCGCTGTGAAAAAAGACATTTCTCTTGTTTAAAGCCATCTACTTGTGGTATTTCTGTTACAGCATCACTGGATGACTAAAACACTTCCCTTGAATCTTTTTTTTTTTTTGTGATTGAGTAAAAATGTACATTCCTATGTAAATTTGCATGCCCACATACATGCAACTCCCACTGCTCTCCCTGCTCGGTGACAGCACACTCTTCCTCTCCACGCCATACATGTCTTATCCTCCCAACAATTTCCTATCCCCTCCTCTCCACCCACTCCTCCAGTAAGAGGTCAGCAAGATGACATCCTATAGATGCACAGAACCATAAAGTGCACACATGATACGGTCACTCTGTGTCACCAAGTCCAATCCATTCCTGTCTAAAGAGTTGACCTCCATTACAGTTTATGGACAGGGGCAGCATCAGGGCCAGGAGCCATGCTCCCACGGGAACTCTGAGGTCCCTGGACCATCACTTGTGGTCTTTTAGTGGAGATCTCAGGATGCATCCCTTTTTATTCTTGTGTTGCCAGTGAAACTCAACTTCATGAGCTCCATCGCGGCTACCCCTGGTGGTAGTCGGGCACCATCCGGTTCTTTCGGTCACAAGTCGATATAGTCACCTACACGCGTGAGTCTGTCTGTCTTCTAGGTTCTCTTTGCCCCATGTCATTTTGGTCCTTGGTGATCATCTGTTCCTGTTGAGTTGGAACCATTTGCTGAATCCTCAAACGGCACCTGACAGCTTTAAGGACCCCAGACACCACTCGCCAATGTGGAATGCAGTGGGCTCTCTTAGCAAAATGCTAGTTGTGTCAATTGGCCTTGATTTTCCCTGAGAGCATGGTACCCAGTGCCTGGGACTGGCTACTCTGTCCTTGCAATATTGGGTTAAGATGGGAGAAGTAATCACATTATATAGAAGTCCAGTTAATATTGATCTTCTTTCTAACGTGTGCTGTCACAGATTTCACCCAACCAAATTTCTATCAACTATCTAACCCCTCCTCCTTTCCCCCTCTCTCCCTTCACACCCTTGCCTCTGTCAAAGAGTCTTCTTCTATGCAGGAGTCTGTTTTTAACTTCTTATCGTAGGGGTCTCGTATAACATTTGTACTTTTGTCTCTGACTACTTTCACTCAACATAATGTCTTCCAGCTGAAACCAGGTTATGAGATGTTTCCTGGAATCATCGTTGTTCTTTATCATTACATAGTGTTCCATTGATTATATATACCACAGTTTACCTATCCATTCTTCTGTTGTTGGGCATCTGGGTTGATTCCATCTTTTTGCTATTGTGGACTGTGCTGCAATAGAGATTCATGTGCATGTATCAGTTGAAGTGAGTGGCCTTGATCTGTAGGATATATTCCGAGCAGTGGAATTACTGGGTCAAAGGTATATCTATATCTAGCTTTTGTTCTGTGTCTTTACTGGCTTTTTTTAAAGGCGATCTGTCCAATATTGAGTGTGGAGTGTTGAAGTCTCCCACTATTATTGTGGAGTGATCTATCTACTTTTTGAGTGTAGTCAGTGTTTCTTTGATGTATTTAGGGGCTCTAATATTAGGTGCATAAATATTTAATATTGTTAAGTCCTGCTTGTGTATTGAACCTTCCAGCATTAGTGTCCATCCTTGTATATAATGGTGGATTCTACACTAAAATCTATTTTATCTGAGATTAGAATTGCCATACCTGCTCTTCTTTGGGTATTGTTAGCTTGATATATATTCTTCCATCCTTTAATTTTCAGTTTGTTCCTATCTTTAAGTCTAAGGTGATTTTCTTGTAGGCAAGATATGGATGGGTTGTGTCTTTTGATCCAAGATGTCACTCGATGTCTCTTTACTGGAGAGTTCAGTCCATTCATGTTCAATGTAATTATAGTGATAGGTATGTGTTTAGTGCTGTCATTGTAATGCATTTATTTTTGTGTTGGTGTTTTCTCTGTTATTCTTATTAATCTGTTCTGGGAGATTCTTCTTTGTGAGTTGATTTTTCACCTTTTTCAGGATTGGTCTTGTGGTTGTTGAGATTCTTGTATTATGTTGCTTTATCTGATGTGTTGCATCTTTATTGTGCTATATGGCTGCCCCTATAATCTCCTTTAATAAACTATGTATAAACCCCATTTTAATTACTACTTAATCCCTGAGTAGGTTTCTTGGTAAGGTGTCCTGTATTTGCTTCTAAAATATAAAGTTAGTGATTTTGTTCTTCTAAGTCAAGAAATTCTTTTCATATTTCTTGTAGCTTTGGTTTGATTTTTACAAAGTCTCTGAGTTTCTGTTTATCTGTGAATGTCTTCATTTCATTTTCATGTTTGAAAGATAGTTTTTCAGGATATGTAATTCTTAGTTGGAAGTTCTTCTCCTTCAAGGCTTAGAATGTGTCATGCCACTGTCTCCTTGCCAGCATTGTTTCTGCTGAGAAATTTGATGAAAGCCTACAGGGTTTCCCTCCGAATGTTAGCTTTGATTTAAGTCTAGCTGCCTTTAAGAGTTTCTGCTTATGTCTCATTTTGTTAAGCTTGATTATAGTATGTCTTGGAGTCTTTCTTTTGAGATCTATATTGAGTGGCATTTGATATGCATCTTGGATATCTATATTGTCTTCTTTCATATTTTCTTGGAAGTTTTCTGTCAGCAGTTCAGCAGCAATACTTTCTGGGTTCTCAGGTGTTTCCCTGTTCAGTAATTCCAATTAATTATAGATTGTTCCTCTTAATAGAGTCCAACATTCTTCTTTATGCTTCTTCATTTTTCTTTTTTTCTGATTTCTCCTTATCGATGCTGAAGTCAGTAGCTCTGTCTTCCAAGTCAGAAAGTCTCTTTTCCATTTGTTCCATTCTGTTTTCTTGGCTTTGAATTGAAGTTTCTACGTCTTTGATTTTGTTCTTGATCTGTTTGATTTCAGAGTACTGGTGTTCCATCAGATCAAACAACTTGCTTAATTTTTCATTTTACTCTGCTGCATTTTGTATAAGGTCTAAGAGGGCTCTCTATATTTTCCTTTCATATTCACCTTCTGACAGTTTCAGAAAGATTTCTTTGTCTCGAAGTTCTTTGGTGCTGTCTTTTGTGGCCCTCTGAAGCCATGGGTGATTTCTTGGTTACGCTTTTCTCCAGAGTTTGTTGCTTTTTGAGCATCATGTGAGTCACTAGAGGCTGGGAGAGATGCTGTGATGATAGACTGCAGTTGTTTCTGTAGGCCGTCTTAAAATGAAAGCTAAAAGTTATCTGCCAACTTCTAAAGTCAGTCAGATTTTTCAGGTGTTCAGGTCTCTCTTCCCAGCTGGCAAAGTAAGCGCCTCTGTATCCAACTTCAGATGTTATAAAGTAGTTTAGAATACAGAAAGGCTACTGCCCTGATAGCCTATTCTGCCAGGCTACGTTGTGTAGAATACTGCCTTTCTGCTGGAAGAGCACTCTCCCCTGAAAAGGTACTGTCTCCCAGCCTAGGAATTATGCCCAGCTGAGGCCTCCATATGGGCATTCCACCTCCCAGTGGAACAAGATGGCATCCCACACAAGCTCTCTGCCTGCCTCAGTACAGGCTACTCAGTGGCAGAGGTGGAAAGAGAGGCCAAACATGCCAAGATGCACAGAGTCCAAAGCTGGGCTCTCAAAATGTGGCAATTTTGCTTGCCAATCCCACCAGCAGTGTTTCTGAGATTAGCTGCTAGTCAAGTCCCAGCTTTGCCTGCTGGCTAAGACAGAGAACAAAAAGTTAAAATGGTGAGTTGCCTTTGGTCTGTGAAAGCCAGCACTTACCAAGAGTGGGTATCGGAGAAAGAGAGCAAATTTTCCGTTCACTGGTATGAAGTCCAAATTAACAGCCCTATGCTGTGTCCTAGGCCTTACTAGGTGTCTAGAAATCTCCATTTAATTATTGATTCAGGTCTTAGTTTCCAGAGGGATTTAAGGAGACGTGTTTAGTCAGCCATCTTGGCTTCACCCTTGATTCTTGCGACACCAGAACATCCAGGGACAGATCGCCATCCAGATAACACCACAGTTCCTCTAACAACCTCCCATGGCTATGCCTTGTGACTCCAAGCCTTGCCTTCCCTTGAATCTTAAAGCACTGTTGTGAACATTTCAAGCAGTACAACATGTAGGCTGTGATGCTCTGTAACATCTGATGCTGGGCTGTAAAAGATTATGCTGATTCTGCTTTCTTCCCTGAGTGCTTACTCTTGCAGTTTTCAGCTGCCATGTTAGCCGCACAAAGGCCCTGAGGCCACCAAGCACAGGAAAACTCCAACCACCCTGAGTGGAAATACTGTGCAGAGAAATTCTGAAACTGTAACTTCCAGCTATTTTGTCTTTTTTGTTTTTTTAAATCAAGCCACTGTTCAACTGTAATGGTGAGAATACATCCGAACCAAAACCATCTGGCTGAGTGCTTCCTGAATCCTGTGACACACAGAAACTGCGACGGCACTTGGCTTGGCGGCATGTTATGTATTATATATAATATAACATATTATATTGCATATACAATAAAAGGATTCTTCTTTCTTTAAGTTACTAAGTTTTGGGGGGTTTGTTATGCAGCAATAGTAACCAGAACCCAAATTATTTAAAGCAGTTCCTGGCACTTAAAAGTCCCAAGTAAATGTTAGTTATATGAAAGATTTGGAAGATAGATGTGAGGCAGTAGCCATCTTAAAAAAAAAAAAAAATTCTTAGAAGGTTGAGGAGAGACTTTTGGTATTGGAGCAGTTTATGCACATCAGTCTGATGACTCACTTTGTCAAAGTGGAGCAGCTACTGGACTGCCAACTACCCCAGCTCTCATTGACCCTCATCCTTCAGATTTCCCAAGTTCTTCACCAAATGTGCTTACTACTCAGTGGCAAAGGATGGTAGCTTTTCCCAGATTCCATGCACAGACTCCAGGTTTTGAGAATTTGTAATCCAGAAGCTGAGGATTCAGAAAGCTGAGGATTCCAGCTTGTCCTCAAAAATGCTTGTTGTATAAGTGCACTCCATTTCATCCTGTGGGTTCGGTTGATCTTTCTCTTCACATTCACCTTCCCTTCCCAACTTCTGGTCTGGATGACTTTAGGCTCAACTTTAGATGCAAAGATTCCACTACAGCTTCCACAATAATTTAAGATCTAATCCTTATAGTAACTCCTTACTCCATGTCACTCAAATTGGTTATGGTTCTTTAATCTGATCCTGAATGATACAGAAGTGTTCACTGAGATGTTGATATGCTGAGTTCATTTCCCTTGGAGATTAGTCTGTGGGTGAATTTGAATAGTCTTGAGTTGGTCTTGCTTAGGGTTCATATGCATGTTCCTAGAAAGACTGTTTGTCTTGAGTATCTCTGTAGCATCCAGCTGCTCCAGTAATGTGAATGGCTGCAATTACAATTGGGAAGTTATAGACAAGATCAGAGATCAGAGACAAGCTCTGATTCAGTTAAGTACCCAACCAGAATCCAATTTGAATGGTATGTCTTCTTAGCAAGACCATAGGTCCATGATTTCTCGAGTAAAAAACTAAGGTGCTTATTAAGTTCAGTGGCTATTCTCCAGGATGGCTCAAGTCAATCACGTACATATTTATCTATTTTTCTATTCCTGTATCAGTTCACCTAGTAGCTTTTGTTCAGTGTCTATTGCTCGACTTAGGACAACCAGAATGCTTGCTCACATTTGAAATATCAGAAAAGATTTATGGAGATGAATAAAAGATGATACTATCTATTAGTAAATAAGTCAATTTTGTAAAACTTAATCAGATTTACTGATTCAATGGTCGTTAATTACAGGCATAATAATAACTATCCTCTTTGTAAATATGTGATTTATCCTAGATGAGGGAGGAATGTATAAATATTGTCCATATGATGTTGTTGTTAGGTGCTTTTGAGCTGGTTCTGACTTATAAAGATCCTATGAACAACAGAACGAAACACAGCCCAGTATTGCACCATGTCCACAATTGTTTTTATTCTTAAGCCCATTGCTGTCGCCACTGTGTCAATCCATTTTGTTGAGGGTCTTCCACTTTTTTGTTGACCCTTCACTCTACCAAACATGATGAACTTCTCCAGGGACTGATTCTTCCTGACAACATGTCCAAAGTATGTAAGACATGGTCTTGCCATCTTTGCTTCCAAGGAACACTCTGGTTGTACTGATTTGTTTGGTTGGTTGAACAGATTTGTTCTTTGAGCAGTCCATGGTACAATCAACATTCTTCTCCAACACTGCAGTTCAAAGGCATCAATTCTTGTGTCTTCTTTGTTTATTGTCCAGCTTTCACATGCATATGATGAGATTGAAAATACTATGACTTGGGTGAGGTGTTCCTTAGTCTTCAAGGAGATATCTTTACTTTTCAGTACTCTAAAGAGGTCCTTGGCAGCAGATTTTATGAATGCAATACATCTTTTGATTTCTTGACTGCTGCTTCCATGGGCACTGATTGTGAACCCAAGTAAAATGAAAGGCTTGACAACTTCAATCTTTTCTCCATTTGTAATGATGTTGCTTACTGGTCCAATTGTGAGGATTTTTGTTTTCTTGATGTTGAAGTGCAGTCTAAACTGAAGGCGATGGTCCTTGATCTTCATCAGTAAGTGTTTCAAATCTTCTTTACTTCCAACAAGTAAGGTGGTGTTGTCTATGTAATGCAGGTTGTTAATGAGTCATCCTCCAATCCTGATGTCTCATTCTTCCTTGTATAATCTAGCATCTCAGATTATTTGTTCGGCATACAGACTGAAAATATATGGTAAAAAGGTACAACCCTGATGCACACCTTCCCTGACTTTAACCCAGGCGGTGTCTTATTGTTCTGTTTGCATTGTTGCGTCTTGATCCGTATACAGATTCCTTAAGAGCACAATCAAGTGTTCTGGGATTCTTCTGCAATGTTAGCCATAATTTGTTATGATCCACGCAGTTGAATGCCTTTGCATAGTCAGTGAAACACAGGTAAATATCTTTCTGGTAATCTCTGCTTTCAGACAAGGTTCATCTTACATCAGCAATGATATCCCTGGTTCTGCATCCTCTTATGAATCCAGGTTGAATTTCTGGCAGTTTCTTGTCAATACACTGTTGCAGTTGGTTTTGAATGATCTTGAGAAAAATTTTACTTGGGTATGATACTAATGATATTGTTTGGTGATTTCCACTTTTGGTTGGATCACCTTTCTTTGAAATGTGTGTTGTCATGGATTGAACTGTGTCCCCCCAGAAAGTATGTGTAGTAATTTGCCTGGGCCAGAATTCCCTGTATTCCATGACTGTCCTCCATTTTGTGATTTTCTAATGCTGTAAATCCTAATCTCTGCCTGTGGCTAATAGATAGAATGATTATGTTAAAAGAGGATTAGTGTAGGACTGCCACACTCTTGCTAAAGAAGTTTTCCTGGAGTATAGTCTGCACCATCCTTTATACTTTCATCCTACAGGAGATAGAGAGAGAAACAAGCAGAGAATTGGGAACCTCACACCATCAAGAAAGCAGCACTGAGAGTACAGAACATCCCTTCACCAAGATACTCCCGGACCAAAGACTGATGTAACACAAGGACTTTTCTTCAGAGCTGACAAGGGAGAAAGCCTTCCTCTCGAGTGGACATCCTGAATTTGGACTTGTAGCCTATTGGACTTTGTAAGATTAAACTTTTCCATTCTGTGGTATTTCTGTGGAAATATGGATCTCTTGCAGTCAGTTGGTCAGGTAGCTGTCTTGCGTAGACGAGTGAGCACTTCCAGTACTGCATCTGTTTGTTGAGATATCTCAGTTGATATCCCATCAATTCCTGGATCCTTCTTTTTTGCCACTGCCTTCAATGCGGTTTCAACGTCTTCCTTCAGCACCATAGGTTCCAGATCATACGCTACCTCTTCAAATGTCTGAACACTGAGCACTTCTTTCTAGTATAGTGATTCTCTGTACTCCTTCCATCTTCTTTTGATGCTCCATAAGTCATTTATTATTTTACCATCCATATGATAACCAGATATTTTTCATAAGCTGTGGGATATTTAGAACCTTTTGGCTGTTTTCTGAGGTGGTGAAAACAATGCTGGATTATTACTCTTTTTAATAATTTTAATTATTTTTTTGATACTGAGAATATATACAGCAAAGTACACACCAATTCAACTCTTTCTACACACGTTGATGACATTTTTCTGAGTTGTGTCACTATCGTCACTCTTCCCTTCTGACTTGTTTTAATCTATTAACATAATGTTCCTTTCCAATCTTTTGAGTTGCTGTTGCCAGTTAGATCTCATATAGACAGTTCTCAAAAGAGTAAAATGCTCAAAGCAGATACTCTTTACTAGCTAAACTAAACTGTGTTTTGATTTTAAGAAGATTCTCGGTTGTATTTTTGGTTTAAGGTCTAAAGATTATCTCAGGGCCATAGTACAAGGATTAATCCAGGTTTCATGGCTCCAGAGAGTCTAGAGTCTGCGAGAACTTTAAATTCTGTAATTTCCACCTTTTGACCACAATTCTTCTATGGAGTCTTCTTTAATCAAAATGTTCAGTAATGGTAGCTGGGAACCATATATTTCTTCTAGTCTCCTGGCAAATGAGACTGCTGTTCATGGAGGCAATTAGCCACACGTTCCATATTCTCCTCTTATTCCTGACTCTCCTTCTTCTTGTTTTGTTCCAGGCAAACAGAGACCAATTGTTGTGTCTTGGATGGTTACATATAAACTTTTAAGACCCCAGGCTCTTCTCATTAAAATATACAGTAAAACAGAGACACTAAATATGTTATTAGACCATTTAATTGGAATGTCTGGTGAAACCATGACCCTAAACCTCCAAATCAAGGAACTAAATCTTACAAAGTTTTTGGTTTTACACATATATCAACAGCTACTTTCGTCTGTGTGTTTGGGGGGGGAGTTGTTACAAAAGATGTACAGCTTGTCAGTGATTTATGATGTATTTGAGTTATAATGATCCGCACGTATAACCATTCTTTTTCTGTGCACCTTATCATTAGCAATATGTAGGACATGTAATGTTGTAGCACATAATTTTCTGATGTTCTCATTCTCAAATGTTCACTTGCACATGTTACATGTAATATTTCCAGCTCCCAAAGACAAATAAAGATCAAATTTATAAAGACAACAATAATAAAAAAAAAAGCAAGAATAATGAAAACTTAAAAAAAAAAAAGCAGATGCTGAGATCAGAACTGATTTAAGATGGGGTCATCAGAACAGAACCCAAACTTAAGTGAGGGACTACCTGCATGACTCTTGAAAGCCCTATCTGATACCTGGGTTGTGTTCTGAGCTATTCTTGATACAAGATGGGTTTCTGGTGAGGAGTCCAACCTCTGTGGCTGTATGTATGGTCACAGAGAGGATGAGACCAAAACCAAACCAAATCCTTTGCTGTTGAGTCAGTACTGACTCACACAGGCCCCCCCCCTTTTTTTTTTTTTAAAAAAAAAGCAAACCCAAAACAAAACTAAAAATACATTGTCTCTGAGTCAATTCTGACTCATGGTGACCCTGTAGGTCTATAGAACTATCCATATGGCTTCCAACCAGTGTCCAGTGGATTTGAACTGTGAACCTTTTCCGAGCAGTCATAGATCTTAACCACTATACCACCAGTGTTTCCACAGACCCTGCAGGGCAGATTTAAACTTCCATATAGGGTTTCCTAGGCTGTAATCATTACAAAAGCAGCCTGTATCCTCTTTCTGTCACAAAGCAACTGGTGGATTCAAACTGCCAATCATTCAGTTAACAGAAGAGCACTTAAATAGTGTGCCACCAGGCCTCCTTAGAGACAACAAGCTATCCTATCAAATAGGAACTCTTGTTCCCACTTGAGCAGATTGACAAGTAAGATAAGACATAAGGCAGACAGAGCTTAAGCATTACTTTGTTACCAATAATGGCAAAGTTGGAAGTTTATAGACATAACTTAATATGAGTTAAATCAATCTGTGAAGCCAACACCAAAATGGAGAAGATTTTCTTACCGAGCCATAGATGATTCTGAACTAGAGCAGGTCTTGTGCATGAGAAAGATTTAGATGGAATGCTGGAAAATTTCTGATTTCTATAGATTGGGTTAGTCCCCAGATGAGAAGGGATTGCTGCTGATGCAAGCAGAGTCGTTCCGATAACACAACACTCCAGCTCCCAGAGGTGGAGAGAAAGGGAAGAAGTGGAAA
Source organism: Heterohyrax brucei (assembly GCA_028571685.1). Lineage (NCBI taxonomy): Eukaryota > Metazoa > Chordata > Mammalia > Hyracoidea > Procaviidae > Heterohyrax > Heterohyrax brucei. The sequence continues at coordinate 41,071,840 of CM053148.1, read as the reverse complement.
GAAATCAGGGCCATCCCACCAACTGCATTCTCTTCAGAAGAAGGACATAGAAGGACTTGAAACAAGCAGGGCCTGAAATATATTTTTAACAAACGTCTTTCATTGAACTCATTCTTTTATTCAATAATTCTTACATCTCCCATTCTAAAACCTCAGCAGCAACAGGAGTAATAACACTTTCTTAAGTACTATTCCCTCTTTTAAAACTTATCTACCATATTCTTTTTGCACTGTAACCTGTAACTTAGAGGTTAGAATAACTCACAACACTGTTGCCTTAATTCCTTATCTCTCATTTGCTTACCAGTACGCTGAAATAAGTACTTTGCCCACATCTCTATGGAGAGTATTTTCAATAAATTCATCTTGGCTCTTTAATTACTAAATCTAATGTTTTCTTCTTGGTCCTCCTCTTACCTGTCCTCTTTCCACAACTTGACTTTTTTCTTCCTCTGTGAATTCTGTCTTCCACTGGCTTCCGTTGTGTGTGTTTCTACTAGTTCGTCTGCTTTCCTGGTTGTTTCTATCTTCTCAGTATCTTTTCCCAAGGATGCTGAAAGCATAAACTTGCCTCATTTATCTTAGAATTCCAGGCATCTTGCACAATGCCTGGTACCCACTAATTGTCTTTTTAGTAGCCATCCCTCTTCCCTGTGTCATGGGGACACAGTTCTGATTATTTTTCAGGAGTTCACCCTCCCATATGCTAGGGATATGCCTTTTTCAGTCCTAGAAATAGAATGATTCGTTTACGGTAATCACATAGTTTATTCCTTTTTCCACTGATTGGTTTCAACATGGACTTGTGATTCAGTCATACACAATAGGCATACAGTGCCATATTTAATGCAAATAATGCATGCTTTTTACATACGATTGCTAAACATACCTTCCTCCCATGAGGTATTTTTGTAAGCATGCTGTGCTCAGTTTTTTTTTACTGCAGCATGCAAAAAACATTGGCACAGCAGCACTTATGACAGTATTTTGTGGGGGAAATCACAGTTGGCAAATATACATAGAATACATACATTATTTGCATAAAATATATGCTATCTAGAGAACTTCTGGGGTAGATTTTCCTAACTAATAACACTTTAACACTTCTTTAACACTGCTGATGCCTGAAGCTGCAGCAGTGTCTGGTATCCACGAGGAAATAATCTCCTTATCAGGCTGTCCTGATGTATGGAAAAGTCTGGAACAGCAAAAAACCTGATCCATATAGACACATTCAATCAAGGTAGTGTTCTACAAAAATAAGTTAGCCTGTGATATGCAGTCCACTTAGACTTGAGGGTGTGAAGTTTAAAGCAGACAAACCAGTTAAATGAGTTTGGGGACATTATTCCAAAAAAACCCAAACCAATCCCACTGCCATTGAGTCAATTCTGACTTACAGTCACCCTACAGGACAGCGTAGAACTGCTCCATGGAGTTTCCAAGGAGTATCTGGCGGATTTGAATTGCTGACCTTTTGGTTAGCGGGATGTAGCACTAAACCACTACACCACCAGGGTTTCCGGGAAGTAGTTAGATGCCTTCAGTTTGGTTCCTACTCCTAGTGACATGCTTAACAGAATGAAACACTGTCTGATCCTTTGCCATCCTCACAGTTGTTGCTCTGTTGGAGCCCATTGTTGCAGCCACTGTGTCAGTCTAACTCATTGAGAGTTTCCTTCTTTTTTGCTGACCCTCTACTTTATCAAGCATGATGTCATTCTTCAGGGACCAGTCCCTCTTGATGATGTGTCTAAAGCAGGCTAAAGGGTCACCATTCTTAATTCTAAGGAGCGTCCTGCCTGTACATTCTCTAAGACAGGTTCACTTGTTCTTCTGGAAGTCCACAGTGTATTCAACATTCTTCAACATCACCACAATTCAAATGGTTCAGTTTTTCAGTCTTCTTTTGTAATTGTCCCACTTTTGCATTGGAAACAAAACAAAATGAAACAAAACATTGCCACAAGATGGATCTGACTTAACAACACTTGGCTGGCTGGTCGTAAAGTTGATTCAACTCACAGCAACTCTATTGGACAGAGTAGAATTGCCCCATAGAGTCCAAGAAGCAAGTGGTGGAGCTAAACTGCCAGTCATTAAGATACTAGCCATAACTCTTAACCATTATACTACCAAAATACTTTGATTTGAGTTAGATACACCTTAGACATCAAAGTGACATCTTTATATTTTATGATTGAAGACTAGTCCTAGTGAAGTGATTTGAACTAGAATAGTGAAAAGAAGGAATGTATTAAAGAAATATCGATGAGGAAATTTTCTCATAAGAAGAAAGTTGGTAGCCAGAACTATGCTCAGGACGTATGCTTAATCTCCCTAATTTAAGGCTATCAGGAGTGGTATCTTCCTGGATGACAGTCAATTTCAGAAGGAGTTTAAACAGACAGTGCCAGGCTTTTTAATAATCATTTTGTAGAAACAAAGGAACCTGTGACTTGACTTCCTCCAATTTCCCAGGGCCACAACTAGATATTATCAGACAGTCTAAAACTAGGCGATTGAAATGTTGCTGTCTTTGTTAGATGCCATCAACTTGGTTCTGATTCATGGTGATGCTACGTACAATAGAACAAAATACTGCTGGGTCCTGTACCATGCCCCGAATCATTATGCTTGAACCATTATTGCAGCCGTTGTGTCAATCCATGCCAAGCATAATGTCTTTCTCCAAGGACTGACCCCACCTGACAACATGACCAAAGTTTGTAAGATGCAGCCCCTCCATCCTTGCCACTAAGGATCACTCTGGTTGTACTTCTTCCAAGAGAGAACTGTTTATTCTTTTGACAGTCTGTGGTACATTCAATATCCTTCTCCAACACCACAATTCAAAAGTATACATTTGTCTTGTGTCTTTCTTATTTATTGTCCAGCTTTTGCATGCATATGATGTGATTGAAAATAACATGGTTTGGGTCAACTGGATCTTAGTTTTCAAGGTGACCTCTTTGGTTTTCAATACTTTGCAGAGGTCTTTTACAGTAGATTTGCCCAGTGCAATAAGTTTTCTGATATTTTTGCCTGCTGCTTCTATGGCTGTCAATTGTGGATACGAGTAAAATGAAATTCTTGACAATCTCTAGCTTTTTTCCGCTTATCATGATGATGTTGCTTATTGATCCAGTAGTGAGGAATTTTGTTTTCTTTATATTAAGGTGTAATCTGTACTGAAGGCTGTGGTCTTTGATCTTCATCAGTAAGTGCTTCAGGTCCTCCTCAGTTTCAACAATCAAGATTGTGTCATCTGCATATGACAGGTTGTTAACGAGCCTTTCTTCAATCCTGATGCCTTATTCTTCTTCACATATAGTCCAGATCCTCAGATTATTTGCTCAGCATACAGATTGAATAAGTATGGTGAAAGGATACAGCTCTGATGCATACTTTTAACCATGTGATGTCCCCTTGTTCTGCCTATTGAAGCATGTACAGATTCCTCATGAGCACAATGAAGGATTCTCAAATCTCTATTCTCCAAAATGTTACCAATAATTTATTATAATCTACGTAGTCAAATGCCTTTGCATAGTAAATAAATACAGGTAACCATCTTTTTGGTATTCTCTGCATTTAGCCAAGATCTATCTAACATCAGCAGTAATATCCCTGGTTCCATGTTCTCCTCTGAATCTGGCTTGAATATCCAGCAGTTTCCTATTAATGTACTGCTGCAGCTGCTTTTGAAAGATCTTCAGTAAAATTTTACTTGTGTGTGAATTAATGATACTGTTTGATAATTTTTACATTTGGTTCAGTCACCACTCTTGGGAATAGGCATAAATATGGATTTCTTCCAGCCAGTTGGCCAAGTGATAGTCCTCCAAATTTCTTGGCATAAGGGAGCACTTCTAGTGCTACATCTGTTTGTTGAAACATTTCCACTGATATTCTGTCCATTCCTGGAAGCGTGCTTTTTGCCAACGCCTTCAGTGCAGCTTAGATTTCTTCCTTTAGTACCATCGGTTTCTGATCATGCTACCTCTTGAAAATGGTTGAATGCCAACCAATTTGTTTTTTGGTATGATGACTGTGTATTCCTTCCACCTTCTTTTGATGTTTCCTGCCCCTAGGGTCGCCATGAGTCGGATCCGACTCGAGGGCACTTGGCTTGGCTGTATTGTTTAATGTTTTCTGCATAGAATTCTTCACTGCTGCAACTCGAGGCTTGACTCCCCCCCCCCCCCCCCGCCCCCAGCTCTTTCTGCTTAAGAAATGCTGAGTGTTCTTCCCTTTTGGGTTTTTTATCTCCATCTCTTTGCACCTGTCATAGTAATATTTCACGTTGTCTTCTCAAGCTTCCCTTTAAAATCTTCTGGTCAGTTTTTTTTTAGTTCATCGTTTCTTCCTCAAGAGCAAGTTTCAGAGTCACTGCTGACATTCGTTTTGGTCTTTTCTTTCATTCCTGTCTTTCTAGTGGCTTCTTGCTTTCTTCATGTATGATGTCCTTCCAACTGAAAGAGGGCTTTAAAGCAGTGTTCCTTAGATTGTAGTTCACAGAATATGACTTTTGTGAGTTGTTAATATGTCTTAGGTAAATCAAAGATAAGGAAGTGTGTGTTGTTTGGCCAAATTAGAAATTTGAGTTCAAATCCTTAATGCAGGACTTCTCAGAGATTTTAATATTCTAGTGTAAACTATGAATGTCTAAGAGGCTCAGAAATTATTAACAAAACATATAAGTTCATCCATTGCTGACCTCTTGTCAGAGAGCATCTGACAGGATTGTGTTCTATAGAATACTCTGTGGGACACACTGCTTTAAACAATGACTTCACTCTAGGCTTCATTTGTTTTTCTGGTTGTATACAACACCCTGGCTATTCCGTCTCCATAGTGTAAAGGACCCATTACACATGTAATTGCCAATTTCCTGATGACCTGTGAGCTTCTTTGTACAGTGATATCAACATTCTCACCTAAAATGGTGCAGCAGGAAGAGATGAGGCACAGAACTATCCTCAGAAATCAGGAAGGAGAAAGGAAAATCTATGAGCCCACCTCTGAGCAAGTAACTGGCCAAATATTCATCCTTACCCATCAGGCGGTGAGAGCAATGCTTGCCTCTGAATTCACTTTTTTCAGGCCAAATAAAAAACATTTGTTGTGGGAAGAGTGAAGTCTCAGTTGATGAAATATCATCCTTAATGTCATATTCTCTTGAGGCTTATGTAAGCCCAGAGTGGGGCATGCAAAAACTAAAACTTACGTAGTAAATAGTAATTTGTGCAAGTGGTTAACACATTTGGGTGTTAATCAAAAGGTTGGTAGTTCAAGTCCACCCAGGGTACACCAGAAGAAAGACTTGGTAATCTGCTTATGAAAAAACCAGGCATTGGAAAACATTATGAAGCACAGCATCACCATGAATAGCAGTCAGCTCATTTATTTTCTTTGCTATAATCACTAAATTCCTTTTGAAATAATGCCATGTATTTTTAAGGAGGACATTTTCAGGCAGAAGTGATGGCATATGCAAATTTATAGAGATGGAATGAATGGTCAAGATTGACTATAGTTGGGCTGTAGTCAGATATTCAGAGCAATGTCTGTTAGATATGGGCTTTAGGTCCTACATCTGTAGAGAACCATTGGAAGATTTTACTTTGGGAAAGGCCATGACTCATTCCTTGTAGGTTAGAAAGGTAAGTTTGACAGTGGCATGGAACAGTGTGTAAGTTGCCAAATGTTGGGTATGATTCTTACCTTGATGTAGCTTTCTAAAGATAAATTAACTTGTTGATCCAATTAGTATTTGTTGTTGAAGTATCGGATCTGACACGATAATAAATGATCGACATCAGGTGGTAATGACAATATGTCTAAGCAGTATCTATGTGTTGGTAAACTCTGCCCCAGGCTTAAAAAACTGAATTTATATTAAAAATATTTTGAACAAAATAATACACCTTTATTTACACAACTTAGACAACTTCCAGTAAAACAGGTTTTTAGTTTACAGTCACGGATTCTGAAAGAGGAACATATTTTAACCTGTAGCCTTTTTACATGTGAATATCCTACTGCTGGGAAATGAATTTCTAAATATGGACACAGGACTTCAGATTTCTTATCTTGACACTCCATGTACCCCATAATCTGATGCCACTTTTCTTCAAATAATACCCTTCCATGACCCTCCTACGAAAGCCCAATTCTCACAAAACCCCCAAAGTTGGTGAGTGCATTTTGACTTCTGAAACTTGTCTCAGAACATTTCCTTAATGGAGTGGAACTCTAGTCCTTCTCCACATGCCCAAGTTATAGTCATTCTTCCGGGCCCACATCAGATCCTGTCTCCTACACAACAATATCTTGCAATATTCCAACCTTCTCTCACCTTGCCAAGCCAGCCAAGTGCCGTCGAGTCGGATCTCTCACCTTGATGTTCTCTAAATATGTTTAGAACTTACTGTCTGCATCACTCAGTTGGAATTGAATCAAAGCTATAACACATTATATGTGTTATAACTCAAGTAGGTTATGTTTGGAGATGTAATGAGATCTTTGTTACTTGGAACAATGGTGATTGAGATGCAGACAGGGTTGGAAAGAACTCCAGGTGGGAATACTAGTGTCAGTCGCTATGGTGACCTCACATGGGTCACAGTAGAACTGTGCTCTGTATGTTTCTCAGTGGCAGAACTTTCAGAAGTAGTTGGCTAGGCCATCCTTTGGATGTGTCTCTGGTGTTGTAGAAACTACCTGATTGCAGGAACAACCCATCAGGTAGGTACTATGTAACCCTGTACGCTCCACAGGGCAAAGAAAGAAATGCAAATGATTGTGTCAGGCTCTCACCAAATAGGAGCCCTTGGAAATTTCCTGAATCTCTTCAGGCCTCAGTTTCATCATCTATAAAGAAAAACAACACATTAAAAAAAGAAAGAAAGAAAGAAAGAAAGAAAGAAAGAAAGAAAGAAAGAAAGAAAGAAAGAAATTCGAAGCCCCAACATCTCAAAGAGCTATTGTGAAAATTAAATAAATGAACTTACTCAAACCACTTAACACGGTGATTGATGCATAGTAAGTACCCAGTAAATGATGGTTATTATTATTATTATAATTGGTAAATGAGAGGTTACAATAAAGTCCTTCTAGAATTTGGGAATAAATTATCCCCTGGGAGAGAAAGTAGAGAAAATCAACACATAAAAAATGAGATTAACCATCTGTGGAATTAAACTCTTTTAAGATGGTCTGCAAGTCTGTATGGCCACAGAGACTTGGGAAATACCCAAGTCCAAAGAAACAGGCAGAAGTACAACATTACAAAGGCCCAGCTGGAATGTGATTGAGGAGAAAGAAAACTGGAGCCCAATCAGTTTTATTAGCATAACTAAAGAAAGGTTGTCTCAAGAGAGTTGATAGACTCAAGAAAGATGATGGGTCAAAGATCAAGATTTTTCTATTTTTCCTTCAGTACTGTGAAAGAGTAGGGAAATAAAGAGAGAGAGAGGTAAGAAAGGGCAGATGGGTGACAGAGCCTGAAAACAGAGAAGAAAAAAAGAAAGAGATAATCTTAGAAAGATGGAGAGACGTAGGGGAGGAGGGGACAGAGAGAAAGATAGAAAGAGAAAAGAATTTACGAATATTCACAGTACAAAAGGGGTAGACTGCCACCATCTGTCACTTTGTCATACTATGGTGACTTGTGTATTGCTGTGCTGCTGAAAGCTATGGCATCGGTATTTTAAAGGATCCCCCTTGGTGGACAGGTATCAGTAGCACTTGCAGGCTAAGACATACTAGGAAGAAAGGCTTGGCTATCTGCTTCATAAAATTGTTATTGTTGTTAGGTGTGGTCAAGTCAGTTCTGACTCATAGGTGCTCTGTGTGTAACTGAAGCAAACATTTGCTAGCCCTGTATCATCTTCACAGTCCTTGCTATGCTTCAATCCATTGTTCTACCATTGTGTTTATCCGTGTCTGTAAGTGTCTTGTATTTTGCTGACCCTCTGCTTTACACAATATGATATCCTTCACCAGGCATTGGTCCTTCCTGATAACATGTCCTAAGTATGTAAGATGAAGTCTTGTTTTTCTTCTTTCTAGAGAGCTTCTGGCTGTAATTCTTTCAAGACAGATTTGTTCATTCCTCTGGACATCCACGGTATATTCAATATTCTTCAGTAACACCATAATCCAAATTCATTGATTCTTTGATCTTTCTTATTCATTGTTCAGGTTTTATACATTTATGAAGTTACTGAAAATATAATGCTCGAGTAACGTGCCCCTTAGTCCTTAAAGTGACATCTTTGCTTTTTAGTACTCTAAGAAGTCTTTTGCAGAGGATTTGTTCAATGCAATGCTCATTTGATTTCTTGACTGCTCTTTCCAAAAATCAGCCAAAGACAACCTTATGGCTTGCAAGAGAACACTGTCTGATACAGTGCTGGAAGATGGGCGCCCCCAGGTTGGAAGGCAACAATGGACTCAAGTGTGCTGATGATCACTTGTATGGTGCGGGACAGGGTAGCAATTCATTCTGATGCCCATGGGGATCTTAGTCATCTGACACTGCTCTAACAGAAATACCACAAGTGGAAGAGGGCTTTAACAAAGAGAAGTTTCATTCTTACACAATCCAGTAGGCTACAAGTCTGAATTCAGGGTGTCTGTTCCATGTGAAGGCTTTCCCTCTTTGTTGACTCTGGAAGAAGGTCCCTGTGTTGTATCAATCTTTCTTTGGTCTAAGAGCATCTTGGTACAGTAATCTCAAGTCTGAAGGATGTGCTCTGCTCCTGGTGCCACTTTCTTGGTAGTGTGAGGTCACCGCGGTCTGCTTGCTTCCCTTTTCATCTCTTTGTAGGATAAAAGGTGTTGTAAACCACAATCCAGGGAATCTCCCTTTACTTTGGAGCAAGAAAGTGACCTTAAAAATGGTGTTACACACCCACTGCCATGATTCTAACTTATGGCATCCCCACAGGACAGAGTAGACTGCTCCATAGTTCCCAAGAAGCACGCAGCAGATTTGAACTGCAGACATAACACTTAACCACCTTACCAAGAGGGTTCCCAAGGCTGCTACTGTTCCATCCTAATCCTCTTTAACATAATCCAATCTATTAACCACAGGCAGAGATTCGAATTTATGGTATGGGAAAATCACAAAATAGAGGGTAATCATGCAATACAGGAAATCATGGCCCAGCCAAATTACTACATATTTTGGGAGTAACAAAATTCAATCCATGACAATGGGGTTGCCAAAGTTGGTACCGAATTGACAGAAACTAAGAGTAACAGAGGGCTAGAGCTAAGATGGCCCAATCATCTTTGCCTCAGAGACAATCTAGTATTACTTGCCCTCTTTCCAAAAAAATTCTGGATTGCAATTTTAACTTCCAAAGCTATTTCTAACAGCTGCACTGATCTTGGTAAGGGGATACTGAGGCCCAATCAATATAAAACTTGAGTTGCTGGAGGGACAAAGTGCTTCATAAATGCCTGTCCTAATCATCACTGTCCCTGGCACTGAGCAGATTAAGCCCATAGAACTATATTCTACAGTGTTTTCAACAGCTGATCTTTCAGACAGCTCTATTCTGATATACATAGGGTTGCCATGAGAAGCCTGTCGAAGAAGCACCTAATGTCAGTTGATCAGAACTGGTCAACCTTGTTCAGCTTTGAATCTATTTAATTCAATGAATGTCTATTTTCAGCCCATTTTGTACAGAACACTGTATTATTTGGGGGACAAATGAGATGATGCATTTGCCTTTTAGGAACTTCTAGTTAAAAAGCTCTATAGACCTTGCACACCAATCATCTGATAATTGATGTCAGAGGGGATCTGAGTGCTGAATTATCATTGAGAAAGCAAGGACTAACTCTGGTGAGGCAACTGTCCCTAGGAGATGGATATCCTGAAGGAAATGGAATTAGAACTTGTACTTAAATTGTGGCTGGCATTTCAACAGACAGATATGGGGTATAAGGAAATTAGAGGTAAAAAATAACAGCATAACCAACAGGAATCTATTTTAAAGGGAATGTAGGGGTAAACTGAAGATCAGCTACCCTGACAGTGATGAAGAAAGAGGATTTAACAAGGTAGTTTTGTTTTTGAAGACTGATATCTCCTGCAACTGACACAGAGGTTTGTATGCAAAAGGTAACCATTGATTTTGTTGATTTTCCGTTTCAAAAGAGACATATCCCTCTGTCAGGGAGTAGGGGTTTGCCTGCTTGATCACACGATGTCATATATCTCAGAGATTTGCAAGTAAGTTGCTGACACATGACCCACAGCTGGTGTGACTTACAGTGGGGGGACTGAGGAAACCAAGCAGCCCTGGGAGACACTTGAGAAAAGATAGGAATAACTGTCACTGATTTTAGGGCTTTCCATGTATGTGGCACTGTATCAGATAATATAGTCTGTCTAACTTAATTCCATGAGATAGGTAATCTTTTGCAGTTGAAAAAATTGAGACTCAGAGAGGTTAAGTAATTTATCTGGGTCACACAGCTTATACATGGGATATCTAGGGCTGAAATCCACATCTGTAAGATTTCGTAACCTTAACCATACTGGAGGGATACTTGGCTGAGTTTCACCATTTTGTGTTTCACCAGACAGCTGGCAGTTGACAGAGAAGAAAAAAATGCAAAGGAATCACTTCTATGCCAAGAGATGACATGGAGCAGTTCTCTAAAGCTTGAGGTTAGACTTGGACCACATGAGTTCCATCACTAGCTCTACCATTGCAGTAACTTTGTGAACTTAGCCAAGTTGCTTAAGTTTTGCGCCCTGGTTTCCTCATTTATAAAATGAAGAAAATAATGAAATCTATTCCATGGGAATCTGTAAAGATTCTGTGGGTTAATATGTGAAAACAGTTGAAATAATGCTAGACAACTCATAATAAGGACTCAATAAATGCTAAGTACTGTTATTATGGAAGCCCTGGTGGTGTAGTGGTTAAGTTCTATGGTTACTAACCAAAAGGTTGGCAGTTCAAATCTGTCAGGTGCTTGTTAGAAACTCTACAGGGCAGTTCTATTCTGTCTATAGTATTGCTATGAGTGAGAATCAACTTGATGGCAGTGGAGTTTTTGGTTTATTGTTATTATTGGAAACCCTGATGCTGGCATAGTGGTTAAGAATTATGGCTGCTGACCAAAAGGCTAGCAATTTGAATCTACCAGGTGCTTCTTGGAAACCATGTGGGTCAATTCTATTCTGTCCTACAGGGTTGCTGTGAGTCAGAATCAACTTGATGTCAATGGGTTTGGATTTTTTTATTTTTTGGTTTACTGTTAGTATTATTTGTATTATTGAAATTACCCACAAATGAGGCTTATACTAAGATACCACTGCCTGGAAAGGAAGAATCCTTTTTTTGTATCCATCTTCACTTAGATGTCGTGTTAAAACAAGAAAACCAACTCATATAACATATTTGGAAATCAGAATGGGGCAGCTATTGGGGTGAAAATGAGATTACCATTCATTGCTAAACAACAAGGTCAGGCTGAAATTTCTTGGAAGAAGTGGCTGGTGCATTTGCCCAGGAGGGCGAATCATTAAGATAATCTAGTGCTCCCCAAGTGTGTTAGAAACAGCGAAGAGTTAATCACATAGCTTCTAATTCCCGTGATGAGCCATGGCATGACTCCTGACAAGTGAACATGCAGAGACCTCAGCTGAAGAGAAGGGCAGGGAGGCCTGAATGAGAGAGACCCAAGGCTCAAAGAAATCACTACACAGAAGGAAAGTATCCAATAGCCCACATATTTGTATGGCATGGCATACTCCAGTGTCCAGGGGTGGTGGTGGGGAGGGAGTTGCCAGGGCGAGAGGGGATGCTTCTCAGCCGCCTTGTATGGAGATTATAATAACTAACAGAGGCTCAGATATGCAGCTAAGCTGGCAGGTGTTCAGGATGGGGCTCTATTAGACCCAGCACACAATGAAGCGCTGACCAGGACCTCCCTCGTCCACTGCATGTTAGAAAGAATCCAAGACATTGAAGTGCATGGTGCAGAGTACTTACCGTCTGTACTTCGGATACCAGATAAACAGGAGTCGTACTAAGTCCAGACCCCACTTTCTGTCAGGGTAGAGCGGCAAGACACTTCCTGTTCTCCTCAGGATGAGCACAGAGTAACACCTGAGGGACACTACCTATTCATGGCTGAGGACAGCAGGGACCCCATGCTCTACAGTCCTGAAGTGTTTATTATGTCTTTTACTTCAATATACCTTAATTTTAGAAGGGCAAGTTTAAATCAGCCAGCTGTATTTATGAGAAAGTTTTCACATGAATTGAACAAATAGGCTTTCTCTATACAAGCATGTACAACCTGGGTGGGTAAGAGGACGGAATGACTGCATTTGAGATCAGTCAAGTAACTGGTTTACTTGTGAAACAACAGGAACCTATCTGGGGAATAAGTTTCATCATCTATTTTCAAAATCACCACTTTTCTCTGACTGAAACATTTCACCTTTGTGCAAGTCTGTTCTGGCAGGTCTATGTTGAAGCTCTCTTGACAGCAGAAAGATGCTAGCATGGTTTGCTAAACAGGTTTTTGACAATTAGAATATATTTGAGAAAGTTCCTGTCCTGGAAGATGATTAGGATAGCATTAGGATAACATTCCCTCCAGAAAGACCTAAACATGTTGCTTCTAAAACAGGAAGGTGAACTAATTTACCTCTGGAACTACAACTGGCCAATGGTCCGACACGCATCGACCATTTACAGCACGCCAGGCACCACTGCAGGTTAGGTACAGGGCTAAATGAGGGGTAACACCTACTCCAAACATACGTTCAATTGTTTTGGGAAGGTAAAGCATACTGGGCAAGAGAACAGAAATAACACATCCAATAAATTGTACTTTCTTCTATCAGAGTCCACTCTGGACAATAAAAACCATGTCAGTTATTTTAACTTCAGAATTTAATATAAAGACTTAGTGAGACAGGTATTGGAAGCTTGAAAAAGCCAAAGTGGTCACCAGTTTAGACAGAGTAAACAAAGGAACTAGGCAGGAGTTGTTAAAATCTAGAAGCCTAGAGAACATTGTAGAATTGGGCAGAGATGTCTGAGAAGGGTGGAGTGCCTGGCTGGTACAGCTACTCTTGAATTCAGAGTAAGAACTTCAAGAAGCTGAGACAGACACTTAAGGGAGTACAAAGAAGTTAATTCTGGGAGTGTATAAATATAAACAGGAGTTCCTGAGAAGTATGAATGCTTAAATCACTCTGCTAACCAAAAGAGTTTACCGAGAGGCACTTAGAAGAAATGCTTCAAAAAAAAAAAAAAAAGAAAAAAAGAAAAGAAAAGAAAAAGAAAGACCTTAAAAAAAGAAATTAGCCCTTGAAAACTGTCAGAAAACCAAATAGTACAGTTCTAAGTCCATTCTTCACTTATCAACATGGTTAGGTCCCAAAGATCAGGCTTTTATGCGAACATCAGTTATGTGAAAGTGGAAGCTGACCACATCAGTTCCCAAATTGAAGATGATTACATGATTACGTAATGGCTGAACTGCATAATTATATAAGTGCCAAACACTAACGTCTTGGCCCAGGCAAGTTGGCACATAACTGTGACTTCTGTAGCCAGTCGTACTCTCACCTTGCACTTCTGCATTTGTCAGACATGTGTTGTGACTGTGCAAAATAGACGGTAGATTTTTCACAGTTGTCATAAACAAGAAACTCTGTATAATTAATAGTCTGTAAGTGAGGGGTAACTGTACTCTGACACACCTCGGATTGCCAGGTGTCGGAACTGACTTAACGGCAACAGGTTAACTGGTAGACACGGACAGAGAATTGTCAGAAATTGAAGTGGGATTCAGAAGAGGACATAAAACAGCAGGTATCATTAATGATGTTAGATTGATCTTGGCTGAAAGCAGAGAATACAAGAAAGATGTTTACCGGTCTTTTATTGACTAGGAAAATGCATTTTACTATTTGGATCATAACAAATTACGGGTAACATTACAGAGAAAGGGACTTTCGGAACACTTAGCTGTGCTCACACTGAACCTCTACACAGACCCAGAGGCAGTCATTTGAACAGAACAAGGGAAACTGCATGGTTTAAAAACCAGGAGAGCTGTGCATTAGGGTTGTATCCTTTCACCATACTTATTCAATCTGTTTGCTGACCAAATAATCCAAGAAGCTGGACTATATGAAGAAGAATGTGACATCGCATTCTTAATGGAAGACTCGTTAACAGTCTGCAATATGCAGATGACACAAGCTTGCTTGCTGAAAGTGAAGAGAACTTGAAGTACTTACAGCGGAGAAGCAAAAACTATAATCGTCAGTATGTGTTGCACCTCAGCATCAAGAAAGCAAAAATCCTCATAGCTGTACCAATATGTAAATCATGATAAACAGAAAAAAGACTGAAGCTGTCAAAGATTTCATTTCACTTAGACCCACAGTCAAAGTCTATGGAAGCAGCTGTCAGTAAATCAACGCATTGCATTAGGCAAATCTGCTGCAAAAGACCACTGTCGAGTATTGAAGAGCAAATATATCACTTTGAGGAATAAAGTGTAAAGTGCACCTAACTCAAACCATGGTATTTTCAGTCATCTCGTATACATGCAAAAGCCAGACAAAGAATAAGGGAGACCAAAGAAGAACTGATGTCTTTGAATTATGGTATGTGTGAAGAATATTGAATATATCAAGGACCACCAGAAGAATAAACAAATCTGTTGTGGAAGAAGTACAGGCAGAAGGGTAAGGAAACTTTATCTTGTATACTTTTGACATGTTATCATGAGTGATCAGTCCTTGCTTGATAAGATACAGAGTCAACAAAAAGATGGATTGACGTAGTGGCTGCAACTGTGGGCTCGAACACAGTAGAAGTTGTGAGGATGGCATAGAACTGGGCAAAGTTTCCTTCTGTTGTACTTCGGGTCACTAGAAGTTGACACTGACTCACTAGCTCCTTAAAACGACAATGACGGTGTTTACAGAGGCTGAGGTAAGATAAGAAACTGAATCAACTGCTTCTGCAGGAATGAAGAATCGATGCTGGAGTAAAGCTGATAGAAGCAGGAAACCACATAGACAGAAACAAGTCTCTATAACTTACTCCAGACGCCCGACTTCTCTCCAGTGCCCTCTATTGGTAAAATGAACAGGAAGCAATTGGCAAAGTAGAAATGTGGTCAGAGTCCCAGCATCTCAGAACAGTGCAGGAGAGCAAGTTTAGAAACAGTAGGATA
This sequence comes from Heterohyrax brucei, assembly GCA_028571685.1. Classification (NCBI taxonomy): domain Eukaryota; kingdom Metazoa; phylum Chordata; class Mammalia; order Hyracoidea; family Procaviidae; genus Heterohyrax; species Heterohyrax brucei. The sequence continues at coordinate 41,056,591 of CM053148.1, read as the reverse complement.
ATAATCTAAAGAATACATTATAGGAGATGAAAAGAGAAACTGCTTAGGAATTTTTAGAGTACAGTAAAACAACTTTCACGAGGTGGGCAAAGGGGCCGCATGGAGGTATTCCTGCCAGACGTACTTAACACAAGAAGATTTTTGCAGACCATCCATTCATTCATTCAATCAGTCAATATTTGAATGCCTTCTAGGTATCAGCTGTGTTAAACACTGGACACAAGAGGATGAACAGGATGGAAAAAGTAGCTGTCTTCACAGAACTTATTTTAAAGAGAAGAGATAAAAAATACACAATGAAAGAAAGAACAGCAGTAATAAATTTAAGGGTATTAATAAGTTCATGATGAAAGTAAAGCAGGGCAATATGATGGAGAAAGGGGCTACTTTAGATTGGTCCATCAAAGAAGATGGTCAGAAAGATGATAACATTTGAATAGAAATCCAAATGGCGAGACTGAGCTACTACTGCAAGTTACCGTGTGTGTCAGATTAAAACTACACTGTGTAGGGTTTTCAGTGCCTGATTTTTAAAAGTAGATCATCAGATCTTACTCCAAGGAAGACTTAAAGTGGACTTTTATCTCCAACCTTTTGGTTAGCAGCTGAACACATAAGCCATTTGCACCACCCACGGACTCCAAGACAGAGCCATACACATAAATAGCCAAGAGGTGTGCAATCTAAGGCAGCATGAACAGTAAGCATAGAAGTCATAAACAGTGCTGTTGTTACTGTGTTCAGAGAACAGAGAGACAAGCAGGATGGTCATGGAAGAGTGAGCAAGGACAAGAGTAGTCAGGCACGAGGCTGGAGAAACATCCAGGGCCCAGAGTATGTAGGATAGACAGGACCTTTGCTGACCATGATAAGTATTTAAAAATATTCCCTGGCTGCTATATGGAAATTGGATTACAGCTAGAGAAGGCCAGAGGGTAACCCAACAATCCAGGTGAGAGATGATGGGGTTTCACGTTCAGGTGGTAGCAGTGGAGATGGTAAGAAGTGACCATCTTTGCAAAATATTTTGAGAGTATGGCCAAAAAGATTGCTTTGGGAGTAGATTTCAAGGGTGAAGGGAGGAGAATTTGAGACCTGAGCTATTGGAAAGATAATGGTATCATGGATTTGGGGAAATTACCAAAAAAGAGCAAGTTTAGGGTACAGTTCAGCTTGAAGTATTCCTTAGATACCTAAGCAAAAATGTAGATTATAAAAACATATACCATAAAAAAGTGCTTCCATTTGATTTTAACTCTGAAAGACCATATAGGATAGAGTAGAACAGCCTTAGCAACATAACCTCTTAATTGCACCACTAGGGGCTTCAGAGATGCAGATGACATTGTTGGATTCAGGAGCAGCACTCATGGGACATTCTATGTCAGTATCATTGGAAGACCATTGAGTAGAAGATTAGCCAAAAATTATGAAGCCAGGAATAAATGGAATGGAAGAAGCCCTTGTTAGCTATCTTCAGTCTAAATTAGAGACCGAGGAAACTCAGCACTCATTAGGGCCAACATGGATACGCATAGGTTTTAGTCTAATTCAGGTGGGCGTTAGGGATTCACATTGTCAAGCGAGATCTAGCAATGAAGGAAGATAACCTTCCAAGTTGGGAGCCAAGGCATAAACAGATGAATGGATAAACAAACTGTGGTACCTATACTCAAAGGAACACTATGCTATGAGAAAAAACAGTGTAGATTTTAGAAAACCTCTCATTACATGGTTTCAGTTGGAAGATATGCTGAGTGAAATCAGTCTGTGTCAAAAGGACAAAGATTGCATGAAACTCCTGTTACAAGGACTTAAAAATAGAGTAATCTACAGAAGAAAATAACTTTGTTGGCTACAAGAGTATGAGGGGGGAAGGTTTATCATAAATCAGATAGTTGATAGATGTTAGAAATTTTATTCATTTACTGTAATAAAAAGAAAAACCTGTGGAATGAAGGGTAGATAGTTTGATCCTCTGATCTAGATCAGAGAAACCAAAGAGAAGTAGGACAAATCTTTCAAAATAGCTAGTATCGGAAAGCTTCTTAGAATCCATTCATTCCAACCAGTTACACAGACATGAAGAATCTGAGATCTAAAGAGTTACTTAATACCTAACCATGCTCATATCCCCATTCTCCACAGCTTATCCTGTTATATCATGAGAATTTTATAGCCCATCCAGGGAACTTTCCATTTTCTCTGTAGACAACGAGGGAACACAAAAGGCTTTTGAACAAGAAAATGGAGTAGTGTAAGAGATGCTTTATGGAAAATTAACTCTAGTGGTCAGGAAGAAGATGCAGACCCAGGCTGGCCAGGTGGGTACTGTTTATTGTGGTCATGGCATAAAGGAATAAAGCCTGCATATGTGTAGACATTGTTCTTATTATCCCAGGTCTATGGGTAAGGGTGAAATCCAGTTACAGTCAAACAGATATTTTAAGCTAAGACATAAATTCCAGCTCATTGCTTTCCTTGTCAGAGTGCCATTTCAAACCACACTGTTTTTCTCCCTTGTCACTATAATGCAAGAAAGTGTAGGCAGGTCTGAGAGTATTTGGTGAGCTTGGGAAAGACATGTGAACTGACAGATTCTTACTTATGAAGCCATCTTTTCAGCAGGAGACATAGTTGTTAAACTAAGGTTATACCTATTTAGCAACTTAGAAGAAAAACTTCAACTGAGTATGTATATATATTCAGAGAACTCAGCTAAAGAGTGGTTAAGAGCTACAGCTGCTAACCAAAAGGTCAGCAGTTTGAATCCACCAGACAGTCCTTGGAAACCTATGGTGCAGTTCTACTCTGTTCCATAGGATTGCTATTAGTCAGAATTAACTCCATTGCAACAGATTAGGGGGTCATTTTTGACATATATAGACATGGAGAAATGTAGACAGTAACCTCTAATTGGATTGTAAACTGTCAGGCTCAGATGAAGTGATTTCTACTTAAGATCTGAATGAAGGTATTTTGAGACTTAAAAGCAATGCTATTAATAATTTTGCCAGGATGATGGGTATAAATGGAGACTCTGTCACTCATCCAGTACATACAGCCATGCTACTAGTAATTATATTTCCTCTTCTTCTACCTAGCACTTAATTTTCATGCAAGTACCAAGAAGATGTGAAAAGTGTTAACTGGTTAAAATCAACCTTTCCTCTCCATTCCTTAGGTAATTAACAGTGAAACATGTTATAATGGAAAAGTTACGGTTGTTGGAGTTATGTGAACCTATATGCTGATCCCAAATTTACCCAAAGCTTTTGTTACTTTGGACAAAGTCTTTAATGGTTTCTGGATGTCACTTTGTAAAATGAAGACAACAGCACGTGATTCTAGGCTTGTGTGAAAACTGGATCCAATGCATAAAGAGTATATTACACCATGGACAAATATTGTATGAGACCTCTATGATAAGATCTCAAAAATAGACTTGTGTATGAAGAAAAGACTCTTGGACAGCTGCAAGGGAGGTGAGGGATGGAGGTGGAAGGGGGAGGGTTTGGATTAGATAGTTGCTAGAAATCTGGTTGGGAGAAAGCAGTGATAGCACACATTAGAAACAAGAACAACATTAAGTGGACTTCAGCATAACTTGAGTACTCCTTCCATCTTAACCCAATATTGCAAGGATAGAGCAGCTGCGGCAGGGGGCAGGGGGCAGGGGACCATGCTCTTAGGCAAAATCGAGGCCAATTGGCTCAACTAGCATTTTGCTGAGAGAGCTCTCTGCACCCCACATTGATGAGTGGCATCTGGGATCTTAAATGCTGCTAAGCTGCCATCCGAGGACACAGCAAATGGTCCCAACTCAGCAGGAACGGATGCTCACTGAGGACCAAAATGACATGCGGTAAAGACAACCTAGAAGACAGAGAGACCCGCAAGAGTGAGTGCTTACATCGACTTGGGACCAGAAGAACTGGATGGTGCCCGGCCACCACCAGTGATAGCCACTATGGAGCTGACTAGGTTGAGTCTCACTGGCAACACAAAAATAAAAAGGGGTGCATCCTGAGATTTCCACTAAAGGGCCTCAATTGATGGTCCAGCAGTTTCGGAGTTCCTCTGACAGCATGCCTCCCAGCCCTGATGCTGCCCTTACCCATAAATTATAATGAAGGTCCACTCTTTGGACAGGAATGGATTGGACTTGGCAATGCAGAGTGACCATATATTGGATGCACTTTATGGTTCTATACATCTATAGGATATCATCCTGCTGACCTCTGACTGGAGGAAGGAAAGTGGGTGGAGAGGAGGGGAAAGGAGACTGTTGGGAGAATGAGACATGTATGGAGCAGAGAGGAATAGTGTGCTGTCACCGGACAGGGAGAGCAGTGGAAGCTGCATATAGGTGGGCATGTAAATTTATACGGGAATGTACATTTTCACTCAGTCATATTAAATAAAGAAAAAAAGAGTACACTACACAAATTGGGTGTCTTTGGAAAGGTTCTGACTCATAGCAACCCTATGTAATATAGTAAGAAACACTGTCCAGTTCTGCACCATGCTCACAATAGTTGTTACGCCTCAGTCTATTGTTGCAGCCGCTGTGTTAGCTTATCTCATCGAGGGTTCTTCCTTTCTGCTGACTCTCTGCTTGACTAAGCATGATGTCCTTCTCAGGGACTGATCTCTCCTCATAACATGTTAGAAGTGTGTGAAATGCAGCCTCGCCATCCTTGCTTCTAAGAAGAATTTTGGTTGTACTTTTTCCAAGAGAGATTTGTTTGTTATTTTGGCACTTCGTTTGTAGATTCAATATTACTTGCCAGTGAAACAGTTCAAAGACATAAATTCTTCTTTGGCCTTCATTCACTGTTCAGCTTTTGAAGCATGTAAGACAACTGAAAATACCACGGCTGGGTCAGACTCATTTTAGTCTTCAAGGTGACATCTTTGCTTTTCAACATTTTAAAGAAGTCTTTTGCAGCATTTTTGCCTAGTATAATTCATCTTCTGATTTCTTGATTTCTGCTTCCGTGGGCTTTGATTGTGGACCCTTATACACTGAAATCATTGAAAAGCTCTATCTTCCAATCTTCTTTCTGTTCGTCATGATGTTGCTTATTGGTCCAGTTGTGAGGATTTTTACTTTCTTTATACTGAGATGTAATCCACACTGAAGTCTGTCGTCTCTGATCTTCATTGGTAAGTACTTCTAGTCCTCTTTACATTCAGCAAGCAAAGTTGTATCACCTGCATATAGCAGTTTGTTAATGAGTCTTCCTCCAATTTTGATAACCCATTCTTGTTTATATAGTCCAGTTTCTTGGATTAGTTACTATGCATACAGATTGAATTGGTATGGTATGGTGAAGTGATACAACCCTGACACATACCTTTCCTGATGTTAAGCCACTTAGTGTCCCCTTGTTCTATTTGAAAGACTGCCTCTTAATCTAAGTACAGGTTCCTCATGAGCACAATAAAGTGCTCTGGGATTCCCATTCTGCGAAATGTTAGCCATAATTTGTTATGATCCACACAGTCAAATGCATTTGCATAATCAATAAAACACAGGTAAACATCTTTCTGGTATTCTCTGCTTTCAGTGAGGATACATGGGTTGTCAACAATGATATTTCTGGCTCCTTGTTGACTTCTGAATCTGGTCTGAATTTCTGGCAGTTTCCTGTGGATATACAGCTACAGTTGCTCTTGAATGATCTTCAGCAAAATTTTACATACACGTGATATCAATGATATCATTTGGTCACTTCTACATTTGGTTGGATCATCTGTCTTGGGAATAGGCAAAGAGGGTAACAGCATCAGGTAAGGAGGGTAATAGCAACAGGTAAGGAAGGTAACACCATCAGTTAAGCAGGGTAACACCATCAGGTAAGCAGGTTAACACCATCACATCAGGTAAGCAGGGTAACACCATCAGGTAAGATTGGTAAAGATAGAGTGAGTAACCCCCACTTGTCTGTCGGTAGAGCCTTGCTTGTTGCTGTGATGCTGTAAGCTATGCCACTGGTATTTAGGTACCTGCAGGGTCAACCATGGTAGACAAGTTTCAGTGGAGCTTCTAGACTGAGACAGACTAGGAGGAAGGACCCAGCAGTCTAGTTCTGAAAGGAATTAGCAAGGGTAAACCTCATGAATAGCAGCCAAACATTGTCAGATATGGTGCCAGAAACAGCTCCCCCAGGTTGGAAGGCACTTGGAAGATGGCTGGGGAACAGCTGCCTCCTCAAAGTAGATTGTAAACACAGCACAAGACTGGGCAGTGTTTCTTTCTGTTGTTCACAGGGTTGCTGTGAGTCAGATCCAACTCCACGGCACCCAACAGCAACAATATAAGTCTCTTCCAGTGCGGTTGGGCAGGTGGTTGTCTTCCAAATTTCTTGGCTTAGTCTAGTGAGCACTTACAGCATTGTATCCCTTTGCTGAAATGTCTCATTTGATATTCCATAATTCGTGGAGCCTGTTTTTCACCAGTGCCTTCCGTGTAGCTTGGACTTCTTCCTTCACTATCACAGTTTCTGATCATTTGCTGCCTCTTAAAACTGGCTGAATATAGAGCAATTCTTTTTTATATAATGTCTTTGTGTATTTTTCCTGTCTTCTTTTGATACCCATGAGTCGGATCCGACTCGACGGCACTTGGCTGGCTTGGCACTGTTTAATGTTTTCCCTGTACAATCCTTCACGGTTACAATTTGTGGCTTTCATTTCTTCTTCAGTTCATTTAGCTTGGGAAATGCTGAGCCTGTGCTTCCATTTTAGTTTTATGTTTCCTGCTCTTTGTACATGGCATTGCAATACTTAGTTTTTTGAGCTGTCCTTTGAAATCTTCTGTTTGGTTCTTTTACTTCATCATTTCTTTTTGCTTTAGCTAGTCAACATTCAAAAGCAAGCTTCAGAGTCCCTTCTGACATCTGTTTTGGTGTTGTCTTTCTGTCCTGTCTGTTTAATGGCCTGTTGTTTTTTTCACGTGTTGGTGGGCTTGCACACCTCTTCTGGGCTTGAGTCATTAGTGTTCAGTGCGTCAGATCTGTTCTTGAAATGGTCTCTAAATTTAGGCATGATGCGCTCATACTTTTGCTCTTCTGGACTTGTTCTAATTTTCTTCAGTTTCAGCTTGAATTTGCATGTAAGTAATTGATGGTCTGATCTGCAGTTAACCTCTGGCCTTGTTCTGCTGATACTGAAATTTTCCGCTGTCTCTTTCCACAGATGTAGTCTATTTGATTTCTGTGTATTCCACCTGGTGAGGTCCATGTATATAGTCACCATTTACATTGGTGAAAAAAAGTATTTGCAATGAAGAAGTCATTGGTCTTACAAAATTCTATCACGCAATTCCTGGCATCATTTTTATTACTAAAGCTTTATTTTCTAGCTACCGATCCTTCTTTTTTATTTCCAATCCTTCCACACCAATCACCAGAAATTATCAGTGCATCCTGAATGCCTGTTCAGCTAATTTCAGACTGCAGAGGTTGGTGAAAATCTTTAATTTCTTCATTTTTGGCTTTAGTGGTTAGTGCATAAATTTTAGTAACAGTGACATTAACTGTCCTTCCGTGCGGGTGTATGTATGTTATCCTATCACTGACAGCACTGTACTTGAGGATAGATCTTGAGAAGTTATTTTTGATGATGAATGCAATTCCATTTCTCTTCAAGTTGTCATTTCTAGTATAGTACACCATGTGGTTGTTCAATTCAAAACGTCCGGTACCAATTCACTGCAGCTCACTAACGCCTAGGATATCAAGGTCTATGCATTCCATTGCATTTTGCTGATTTTCAGTTTTCCTAGATTCACACTTTGTACATTCCATGTTCTCATTACCAATGGATATCTGCAACTCTTCTCATTTGAGTCGTGCCACATCAGCAAATGAAGGTCCCCAAAGTTGACTTCACCAATGTCATTGAGGTCTTCTCTGTTTGAGGAGGCAGTTCTTCCACAGTTGTGCTTTGAGTGTCTTCCAACCTCTAGGGCTCATCTTCTGGCACTGATCAGACAATGTTCCTCTGCTGCTCATGAAGTTTTCACTGGCTAACCCTTTTCAGGATTAGCCAAGTCCCTCTTCCTAGTCTTAGTCTGGAAGATCCCTGTCCACGGCGGGCAACCCTGTTAGTATGTGAATACCAGTAGCATAGCTTCCAGCATCACAGCAATAGGCAACCCCTCAAAGTACCACAAACTGACAGACATGTGGGGGACCTGAACTTTGCTCTGATGCTATACACAGAGTAGGCCTTTAAAAATGTGAGTTCTTTCTGTTAGAAGCACTCAGGCAAATAAGGCCAGCAGGGTATTAGAAGACATCCATCTCAGTCTCCTCAATCTCTTTCCTTCCTTCTTTCATTCTTTATTTCTTCTACCTTTCTTTGCTTTCATCCATCCATCTAGCCACTCATCGTAATAGTACTGAGATCACCCAGGTGTTTCAGGCTTGACTGGGTGGGCCTAAGCATCACCTTCATCCTTAAACAATTTTATATGTGTGTGATGTGACTGCATTAAACATCAAAGTCAGTGGTAGCCTTAGGGTTGACGTTGGCATTGCCCAATAGGATAATTACAATGTAGTTATGTTGTATTTATGATACACAAATACAATGAAGTCTATATAATTAAATCCATCATTGAGTAGGATCAACCTTTTCCAGCTGATTTCTGTGATTCATGTTCCTCAAATGCCTTTGTCATATCATGTACTCTCGGATGAAGATCAAACCCTCCTTATTCCTCTTTTCTTGCTTAGTTCTGATTGCCTTTCTTCATGATATTTAATCTCTTTATGCTATTTTAAAATTTACCGAGGACTTTTTCATACTTGAATTTTTCTTATTTCACAATTAATCGGTAGGTATACTATTTGTTTATTTATTCGTGAGTCTGTAGACCTGGAATCAGAAACAGGACAGGGTAAGTAATTTCTCAAGGATGTGCAGGTAGGAAATAACAGAGGGGCCCCTGAATTCAGAGACTGCTTTCTTCTGAGATGTATTCATCCTCAAGTCACTCTTTACTGTGTAAAATCTCAAAGAGCTTCACTTCTCTGAGTTGTCACCTTTATTTAAAAATTATCTTTCACCCTTAGGGCTGCCCAGCTTCAGTCTGATTCCACAGAAATATGATAATATTCTTCACTCCCCAATTAATATCTTCAGACACTCAAAATTCCATGATACTGTGCATCTAGCCACCTCCCAAGTGCAATTTAAAAAATTAAAATGGAAAACTTACAGAAAGATCGAAATTAAAATGCCCATCTTAGTTATTTTCTGACTGTCAGATTCCAGGTAAGTTTATTTAAGCTGAATTTGTAGAATTTGTTTTACTTTTATCATGTATGCATGATGCTTGCTTTACTGGTGACATACATACTTTCTCAGTTCTTGGTAATCTAGCATTGGCACTCTGATCCTCATGAAATGAGAAAGTTGAACCACATAACCTCCAAGTGCCTTACAGACTTCCACTTCCTATGATTTCCTCAACCCTCAACAGCATCTGCTGGAAGCAGCCATGGAGAATCGTGCTTTGCTCTGATGCTGTAGAATGATAGGGTTATGGTTCTCCAAGGACTCCAGGACCCAGTGCTTTCAGTCTTTGTTGATGTTGGGTGCCTTCCTGTCAGTCCTGCCTCATAGTGATCTCGTGCACAACAAAAGGAAACACTGCTTGGTGCCATCATCAGAATGACTGCTATCTTTGAGACTGTTGCTGCAGCCACTGTTTCAATCCATGTCCTCTAGGGGCTTTGCCTTTTTCGTAGAGTCTCTACCTTACTAAGCATGACATCCTTCTTCAGGGATTGGTCCTTGCTGATAATACGTTCAAGTACATGAGATGAAGTCTTGCCATCCTCACTCCTAAGGAGCACTCTGGCTGTACTTCTTCCAGGACAGACTTATTTGTTCTTCTGAAAGTCTGCAGTATATTCAATGTTTTTTGCTAACACTGCAATTTACATACATCAGTTCTTCTTCTGTCTTCTTTTTTCACTGTCCAGCTTTTGCATGCATATGAGGCAAGTGAAAATATCACAGCTTGGGTCAGGTGCACCTTAGTCCTAAAAGTGACATCTTTGATTTTGGATGCTTTAAAGAGGTCTTTTGCAGCAGATTTGCCCAAGGTGATCTGTTTAATCTCCTGACCCCTGCTTCAGTGGACACTGATTGAGGATGCAAGTAAATGAAATCCTTGACAACTTCAACGTTTTCTCCATTTGTCATGATGTTGCTTATGGGTCCAACTGTGAGGATCTTTGTTTTCTTTATTTTGAGGTACAGTCCATACAGAAGAGTATTTTTTGTTTTTCCTTGGTAAGTACTTTAAGTACTCTTAGTTATCACAGGTTGTTCATCAGTCTTTTTCCAATCCTGAGGCTATGTTCTTCTCGATATACTGCTTGCACAGATTATTTGGTTAGCATATAGACTGAGTAAGTGTGATAAAAGGCTACAACCCTGACATACCCTTTTCGGACTTTAAACCATGCTGCAATTCTCTGGTTCTGTTCAAAGTAATCCTTGTTCTTGGCCTGTGTACAGGTTCCTCATGAGCATAATCAAGTGGGCAGGAATTTCTATTCTTCACATTGTTATCTGTAATTTTTCTTGGTCCACATAGTTGGATGCTTTTGCATAATCAGTAAAAGACAGGTAAACATCTTTGTAGCATTCTCTGCTTTCAGCCAAGATCCACCCAACATCAGCAAAGATAACCCTCCTCCAAGTTCTCTGTGGAATCCAGCTTGATTTCTGGCAGTTCTCTGTTGATGTGCTGCTGTGAGTGATTTTTAATTACCTTCAGCAAATTTTTACTTCAATGATATTAATGATATTGTTTGATAAGTTCTGCACTCTGGAATAGGCATGAATACAGATTGCTTCCAGGTAACTACTGTTACCCAAATGTCTTTTCATAGGTGTGGGAACTCTTCCAGTGTTGCATCCCAATTAGTACTCTTGTCGATTCCTGGAGTCTTTTTTTTTTTTTTTTGGCACTTATGACTTGTGACTTCAGGACAACTTGGGTCTCTTCCTTCAGGACCATTGCTTCCTGATTATGTGCTACCTTCTGAAATGGTTGAAGGATGACCAATTATTTTTTGTACAGCAGCTCAGTATATTCCTTTCATCTTCTTTTGATGCTTTATGCATTGCTCGATGTTTTACTGATAGAACTGGATTCTTGAGTTTTTTTCTTCAGTTCTTTTAGCTCAAGAAATTCTGAGTGTGGTCTTCACTTCTGGCTTTTTAACTCCAGGTCTTAGCACATTTCATTGTAATACTATACTTTGCCTTCTGCTTCAGCTGCCCTTTGAAAATTCTCCTGAATATGAACAATCAATGGTTTGTTCCTCAGTTGTCCTTTGGTCTTGTTCTGATTGATGATATTGAGCTTCTTTAGTGGCTCTTCCCACAGACGCAGACAATTACTTCCTACTCTATCTTAGTCTGAAAACTTCCCTGAAACCTGTCCACCACGGGTAACCCAGCTGGTGCTTGAAAATCATTGCACAGCTTCCCAGATCACAGCACTATGCAAACCAGCACAGCGTGGCAGATTGGCAGACCAGTGGTGGAGGTGCCCAGTATAAGGGATATGTTGCTGTTAATCACTCTGTGTCAGCTTGGACCTGTGGTCACCCCATACATTGTCAAATGCTGCCTGATTCTGCACCCCTTTTATGACCATTAACACGCTCTGTTCTGTTGTTGGCAAAATGTAGCACGTGGAGTACCATCTTACCGAGAAGCCTATCTCCCAGCATTGTATCAGCAATGTTCTGCTTTTATTGGCAATTTTTTGTAAGTGGATATCCAGACCTTTTTTTCCTATTCTCTCTTTGTTTGGAGGCTCCACTGAAACATGTTTGCCATGTGCAGGGTTTCAAATACCTGCTGGTATTTAAGTGTTACCTGTGGCATAGCTTCCAGCATCACAGCAACATGCAAGCAACCACAGTAAGACTGACAGATGGGTGGTGGGTAAGGGAGACAAAATCAGTGAGGGGTCTGTGGCAGAACCATTTAGGAATTACTGGGTAGACTTATCACATCTCTCTAAGCACCTTTAGATCATCCTACACATCACATTATCACTCCTTTCTTTTAATTTACTTAAATAGCATTGTCTTTTGGGAAAAAAGGAGAGACAAAGGCAATAAATGTTTTAGAGCAAACTGTGAATCAACATGCCTTTCATCATCACAGAGACTTGGCCAGGAGTTTCCTGAGTGGTAGCCACTTCTCTGTGTCTACTTCATCCAGACAGGAGATCCATCTTCAGCCAGACAGGGTAACCATCTTTCCTGCTCCACCTGGTCCACCTATTCCAGTATGGCTCCCAACATGAGGCTGCAGATTTCCCTGCTCCTCACCTGCCCCGGGAGACTTCAAATGCCACCTCCCACACTGTTGTTCACCTGGTTTCTGACCACAAAGATGACAGGGTTCAAGATTGAGATGTCTTTGTGCTGGGTAGCACAGTTCAGGGTAGATCACCCTCTGCAGAGCCATAGTTCCTCTTCTGCCTTAGGCAACCTTGACCTTGCTGAGCCCTTCCCAGGCTAAGCTGTTGAAATTGGAATTGAGACATCTTACTTCCCTTCTGGAGTCTCTAGGCTGTGCAAACAATGGCACACTTTGTACTAATGGAAAGTTTGGCAGTTGGAACTACCCTAGAGATACCTGCAAAGCCAAGCCTGGTGATCTACTTCCAAAAGGTCACAGCCATATGGAGCACAGCTGTCCTCTGACATATGGAGTCACCATTAGTTGGAATCAACTTTACGACTGGTTGGTTGCTTGGTTTTATTGCCCTCTGATCTAATCCACAAACCCTAGTGGCTTAGTTATTCTGTGTGATGGTTACTGACCAAAGGTTGACAGTTCAAACCCACCAGACACTCCTTGAAAGTGCCATAAGGCAATTCTACCCTATCCTATAGAGTTGCTATGAGTCAGAATCAATTCAATGGCGGTGGGTTTCTTTTTTGGAGATCTAATTACAACCCTAGGAGTGAAGGATTTCCTCAGGCTGCACTCACTTCACTTTCTCAGAGGAGGAAAGTACAGGTAAGCATTGGTTGGGTCTCAGTGTCAGCCTACAGTTAGCTGTCTACAGTCTACTTGATTCAGGCTTTCTGGATAACCAGTTCAAGCCACTTGATAAAAGGAAAGTGCTACCTCCTCATCTCAGTCAGCTGAAAGGGATTGAGATCTACGTGTCCCAAAGGGCTGTGATGTGTTGGCCTCACCATTCACTCATTTGATCAGTTATTCCTCCTTCCTGCAAACATTTATTGAGCATCTGCTCTGATCCAGGTAATTTGCTGGATGCTGAAGCTCTAAACACATATCAAGCACAGTACCTGACCTCATGTAGCACATATGCCACTGGAGAAGAAAAACATTTCATTGAGTAATTGCTATCACCAGGCTTTTTATTCTGTGATACCTCTGGGAGAGTTTGAAATGACAACCTTTGGGTTACCAGCCGTGTATAAACCATTTGTACCAAGAGAGGAAGCGCATGCAGTTATTTACTCAGCAGAAGACATACTACATACGTTCTTCCAAACCCTATTTCCAGAATCCTGACATTGACCGCCAGCCCAAGCTCCTCTCTCCTTCCTTCCCTATCCCTCACCCAGTAGCTTAACTCATCTCATCCTATTCCAAGGACTAAGCCCCCTCCGGTCCCAGCACTTTCATTTAGACCAAAAAAAAAAAAAAAAAAAAAAAAAAGAGAGAGAGAGAGAATCTCTGTTTTAAATCTCAGTATCAGGAAATCATTATTAGCTCCTGAAAATGATTTTCTGTTACCTAGTCCACATTATTTATTTCTGCACCAAGGAATTTATTTTTCACTCCATGGAGATTTTCATTTTTTGACTACAGCAATATCCGGAAAGAGAGAGAAGGACATGGCAACCACAATATGTGGTAATAAAAAGATAACATCCAACATAACTTACTCTGTTGAGTGTGGGGAAACACTGGCAAGGTTGATATCAGCTCAGCTATGGGGGCTTTGAAAGGTGTTTAACACATGGGAAAAAATACTGTTTTAAGCTCCAGATTCTAAGCAGCAGTGAATGGATGAGGTAGGAGAGAGGAGGACGCGTTCCTCACTTCACAATTAAACATGAAAGGAGTTTCTGGCCCCAAGAGGTGGAGGGAAGAACACAGTAGACCCACCCATCAACTTGGGCAGCCTTTCTGCCCCCACTTCCTGCTTCTACTGGGACTGGATATGATCGCTGTGGAGGGCAAAGCAGTGAGTTCAAATCTAGTGAGTGAAATGAAATCTCATGTGCAGAAAATATAAAAACAAACAAAATCCTGTTGGCATCGAATTGATTCAGACCATGAAGACCGCTATGTGTTACAGAGTAGAACTGCCCCATGAGATTTTGTTGGCTGTGAGGACCCTAGGTGGCACCTTGCTTTGGGCTGGTGGTCTGAAGCTCATCCACCTGTGCCATGGAGAAAAAGGCCTGGGGATCTGCTTCCATTCAGAAGATAACAAGGAAAACCTAATGGAGCCTTTTACTCTGTAACACAGGGGTCAACATGAATCAGAATAAACCTCACAGCAACTAACAGCAATCTTTAGGAAAGCAGCTCTCCAGGCCTTTCTTCCGCATAGCCACTCAGTGGGTTCAAACAGCCAACTCTTAGACACCTAACAGCTAAAAGGCCTATAATGGAGCTAGACTAGGAAATGGTAACGTGCTCAGCTCCTACTCACACAAACAGAAATTTCTGCAATGTAACAGATCTGCTGAGGCCTTGCCAGCACCTGGGGGAAGATTTCAGTTCATCTACTTCAATTTTATTTTATTCTGTTTTCTTTCTTTTTTTTTTTTTTTAGATGAGTTCCATTCTTCCTTGGTAGAGAAACCCTTTGCTGTATCAAATGTCCTCTCTGGGCTTTAGAACTCCATTAATTAGCATCTTTTAAATGGCTGGGTAATATTCTTTTCTGCTTTTTCTGAGCCATTTCCCCAAGCCCCAATTTTAATAAAGCTGGTGTTCATGAACATTTGAATTTTAAAGCCCTCGGTTGTAAGAAAAACAGCAGATGCATTTTAAAAGAGACCCAATCAAGGATGACTCAAGTGGTGAACAGGACTTTTCTGCTCTTATGAATCCTCTTTAAAGATCCACTGTTATCTTAAGACATTTTCTTTTTCCTGTAGATGTAGCAGAGAAGATCCTAAAAATGTTGCGGGCTTAATTAGGGAAGTAGAGACACTGGGGAAGAGTTAGTGGATTAACTGACATTGAAAGTAGAGCAATAATAAACCTCCTTTAATAGTTTTTAATAGATAAACACTGTATTTCAGGTGGTAAAGGTGATGCATTTAAGAGCTTTTCAAAAAGGGAATGCCTAACTAACACTTCAAGATCCTAAATCGTTCACAGAATTTATGCAGAGATGAATACATTTACCAGAACAAACTGCAGAAGGCAAAATGGTTGGAAATAGACTCCACTGTTACCCACCTGCCTGCTGCAAGGTCATGTGCAGGGATGGATTAACCAGCAAACAAGTTATGCATGGGCTTATGTTAAGCAAGGTACTCATGGGCTCCCTTGTGCTTACTTACTAATTTGTAGTGCACAATGTCACATGAGTTACACTGCATCTTTGATGCAGTCAAAACTGAGTGAAATTGTGTATTACAGATTAGTAAGAAAGCACAAATAAGCTCGTTCATACTTTACTTATTGGATAATGTATCCCTGGGTGTGTTTCCCCAGCAACTGGGATAACCTCCTAACCACCTAGAGTGTTGCTGAGCTTGCAGCCCCTTGAGCAGCTTCAGGTGGTAGTGATGTTATCAGCCGTTGCTAGGGAAACACAAAACCTTGACCTTCTGAGACATGCCTGGCAAGGAATGGAGAAACACAACTTTTGAGTCTTCTGTGAAGGTTTGTTGAAGAGAGGGAAATAATTCTGTGCCTCAGTGCCACTGGTTTATTTATTAAATTCAGATACATATAAATAAATATATTATATCTGAACAATACATGTATGTGTACAAGCAGGTTCTTTTTGGTAGGTAGAAGCTACTTCTGTATTTGCAAGCACTGAGTATTTGTCCTCCACTGGGTCTACTAGTTGACTATTGGTGGTGGGCTATGTTCCAGATGCCTTCAGAACTGACCAACTTAAATGCCATTTCCTCCCAAACACAGAGGCTGCAGTAGGGATTGAAGAGGCTCCACAATTATTCTGAAAGCATTTATGTATAACAGAATTGAGGTCCTGAAGCTAGGAGATGATACACCCAAAGCCTCATAGATTTGGAGGAAGGCATTCGCAGTTGGGTTTCTCTTGTGCATGTCTTATTTCATCTTAATCTGTTTTCTACGCTGCCCTGTGTAAATTTTACACATGTCATTAAATCCTTTTAGCTATTCCTCGGAGTCACTGGTAGTGTAAATGATTAACTAGCTGCTAACCAAAAGGTTAGTGGCTCAAGTCCTCACAAAAAAAAAAACCTGACGGTCTACTTGCAAAAAATTAGCCACCGAAAACCCTAAGGAACACAGTCCTATTCTGTCTGCATGAGATTGCCATGAGTCAGAGTCAATGACAACAGATTTATTTATTTATTTATTTAGATGGCAAATATCACTAAAGTTGAAGCATTATCTTTTCTGAAGTCTTTCTACACTATTTTTGGCCAAATCTCTGTTGTCTTCTATCTTGAGTATTTTTGGAGGGGAAGGCAGGAAGCCATCTGACTATGTAACTATTAACCTATGATAACTGCTTCCTCTCGGAGCTGAAAGGAATAGAAATCTCATATTCTTCAAAGTTCTACCAAGTTCCTTGTCATCATGGGAATTTTCTCAGTATATGTCATGAAGAGCATTCTCTGATACTGCCTTTTGAGAAACAACAGGGGAGAAGTCCCTCACGCCAGGTCATTGCTATGCAGAGAAGTTAATTGGTTGTTGAGTCCATTTAAGGGATGAATTAGGTATCATACAGAGTCCCTGGGTGATGCAAAGGGTTAATGTGTTTGGTTGCTAATAGAAATGTTTGAGGTTCAAGTCCACCCAGAGGCATCTCAGAAGAAAGGCTTGGTGAATTATATCTGAAAAATCAGTCATTGAAAACCCTGTGGGACACAGTTCTACTCTGGCACACATATGATCATGATGAGTCAGAACTGACTCCATGACAGCTATCAGGCATTATAAATCTGCCTTTGGGGCAGGCATAGTTAGTCTCTACTTCCTTATCTATAATTCAGGGATGATAACTTCTACCTACCAGCAAATGTGTGAAGTTACTCAACAAGCTGCTTAGACTTGTATTTGTCACTATATACTTTCCCCTTCTCCAAGTTCAGAGCATTTTGATGATGTCAAATTACTATTTTTCCATTCATTCAGGTTATTTATATGATTGTAAAAATAATTCTTAAAAGGCTTGCCCTTCTGAAAAATGAATATTGGCTTTATTTATTTATTGGCTGCGTAGGACATGGTATAAGTATCCGACAGAGTTTCCAAGAAGCACCTGGTGGATTTGAACTGCTGTCTTTTTGGTTAGCAGCCATAGCACTTAGCCCCCCACACCATCGAAATTTCTGCTCATACAGCAGGCTGAGCAACTGCTTAGGAAAAAGGAGGGTGATGCTATTCCGGATGCAAATAATAAATCCATTTCACATTCAGCAACAGGGGGACCAGACCATCACTGGGCATCTAGACAGGATAAACCATGCTTTGAGTGTACTTGGTCTGTGATTATTAAGACCCTTTTTATGATTTCATTCCCCACCGAAGTGTAAATCTTTTTCTTCCAATCTAGTAGTTGCATTTTTAGACACAGTTGCTGGTTATCCGCAGGCGTCCCACCAGTGGGTGTATTGCACTCCACTGAGGATTTGATGTATCAGCTCAGTCAACTCTTGGCTCCCCTGTGGTACTAACTGCCATTTTTCCAAGTAATCTACATGTTTTCCTAATGATGTGGCGTGCCACCTGCAATTTGTTTACTCATGTTCAGGAGCTCCATTCCTTCCAAGGTGAAAGGCAGAGCTTTTAAGCAGAGATTTGGAATTTCTTAACCCACCTTGCATATTACTTACAGAGGAAGAGAGTATTAAAATGCAATGAACTAAAAAAAAATACTCACTTACTTAGGATTACTGATGATTTTCAGTGAATTGGTGCAATCTGCTTAAATTGCTGAATGAAACTTAGAGTTCAGGGCTTTAAGTTCAGTTTATAACTACTTCTATTTTTCTAGCAGTTAGATTTACTGAAGCTATTATTTGGCTTTCTAAGCTGAGTTCAAGAAAGCCTAACAGATAGAAACATGAATTTCCAAAAATGATTTATTAAAACTCAGTTGCCTTTGATTCTGACTTACAGTTTTCTGTAGGACACAGTAGAACTGCTCTATTGGGTTTTTCAAGGATGTAATCTTTAAAGAAACAGACTACTATGTCTTTTTCCCTTGGAGACACTGGTGGGTTCAAACTGCAACCTTTTAGTTAGCAGCCAAATGCTTAACTACTGAACTAACAGAACTCTTTAGGGATCAAATAGTCACCCATGTTTCAGCCATAGAGAAATTCACAGCAGGGTTCTTTAAATAAAATAGTGCTTTCATGGTAATTTTGTGATATAATTTATTTACCCCATTGTGGGGGGTGAGGAAACTGAGATTAGAACTGTCTTTCCAAATATAAAATTTTGATTCACTCAACCTTTTAGAAATACATCTATTATATAAGACATGATATCCTTGCATTGAGGAGAATGAATGATAATAAATGACACAAATTCTTCATAGGAAAACTATCAGAAGATTTGAGATTCAGTTATGAAACTGATGAGTCCCCATAGTTATCATAGATCTACACTAACAGACTTTTCACTTAGAACTGAAGACTGTTTTTGGTTTCTCCATGTACTCCTAAACTAAGAGCACCCAAATTTTCACCTTCTAGAAACATCTAAGTGTTCGGTTACAAGCTGATGGAACCCAGAAAAGTGAATTATATGACTGACTCTATTCACATGTAAGGAGCTTTGGTGGCTTAGCAGTTAAGAACTAAGCTAACCTGAATGGTTAATAGTTCAAAACTGCTAGCTGTGCAATGAGAGAATGATGTGGCACTCTGCATCCATAAAGGTTACAGACTTTAAAGCCCTTGGGCATCTCTACTCTGTCCCATAGGGTCACTGTGTGTTGGAAGGTACTTGACTACAGCAGGTTTTGATTCATATGTGAACAGTTGCTTCTTTGATCATTAATTACTCTTCAAAAACCCTGCTTCCTGCCCAAGTACTTAGTCAGATTTGCAATGGCATAGTTTTCTTGGTCACAGCGATCTGGCCCAGGGGTGGACCCCAATCCAAATCAAGCTTGTTACATTCTCTCTCCATCAAAGTTGAGTTAACTGACACAGATTTCAAGTCAGCCCATTGGTTGTGAGCACTGGGACTAAAAGATTATGAGATGCTGGCCTAGTGATTGTTTTCAATTATGTTAATAATAACAAGGAAATAAAGAAAGCCGATCTGCAGAAGGAAGTGGAAACTTCAAAGAGATGATCACAGAGTAAACAACCCTTTGCTGTTGAGCTGATTCTGGGGCAAAGAGAAGTAGACTCTAAAATCTCTGTGGCTAAGAGTTTTTCCTTGACAATTTTTAATACTTGTAAGATACTGACTTCAATTCTGTCCTTCATTTTAATAACATTCTTACGTATCTTTGTGATAAATTTTTTACTGGAGCCAGTTCTAAGTTGGTTTCTCTTGTAATCCAAGGCTCCTTTGAGCATCTTAAGGTCTCTTGTTCTTTTATGCAGAGATTGTAGCAGGAGTTTGAAGCCCTGGTGCTGCAGCAGTTAAGAGCTATGGTGAAGTACAGCTTCTTGCTAAAAGACCAGCAGTTTGAATCCACCAACTGCTCCTTGTAAACTCTGTGGGGGACTTCTACTCTGTCGTATAGGGTCACTCGCTGTTGGTCAGAATCAACTGAATATCAATGAGTTTTTTGGTTTAGAAGAGTTTAGTTTCACAGTTGACATAATCTGAATGTGATCAATAAAAAATCACATATCAGTGATTTTCAATACTGCTTGTTGGGCCCTGGAGATTTGCCCATTTGAGGAATCCCTCAAGCCATTGCTCAAGGGCCACCCCATCATTCTCTATGTTTTCGGTGATTGCCTGTGGCTTACATGGTCCCAGGCTCATTGGATTCTGATCTCTTATTTCTGCATTTGCTATGTCTTTTGCTCCCTCCAACCCCAGTGAAATCTCTGGTGGCGTAGTAGTTAAACGCTATGGCTGCTAACCAAAAGACCAGCAGTTCGCATCCACCAAGGACCCCTTGGAAATTCCATGAGACAGTTCTAGTCTTTTTTATAGGGTTGCTATGAGTTGGCATCAACTAGACAGCAGTGGGTTTTCTTTGGTATTTGAAATCTCAGCCCTTTACAGTTTCTAAAACTTATCCAATCACACAAACCAAACCCAAACGAAACCCAAGGCCACCAAGTTGATTCCAACTCATGGCGACCCTAGGGAACAAAATAAAACTGCCCCATAGAGTTTCCAAAGAGCACCTGGTGAATTTCAACTGCTGACCTTTTTGGTTAAGCAGCTGTAGCACTTAACCACTATAGTCCCAAGAGTTCCAATCATACAAAGTACTTTTACTTATAGTGACTGTTACTTAAGAACCGGGGCCGTGAGGAGGGCTCTTATTGAGCACTTTTTTATGTTGTTGTTGTTAGCTGCTGCTTGCCCCTTCCCATTATGGAGACCCATGCACAAAAGAAAGAAACACTGCCCAGTCCGGTGCCATTCCCAGGACTGGTCGCAGATTGGACTGCTGTGATCCATAGGTTTTTCACTGGCTGATTTTTAAAAGTAGATTGCCAGGCCTTCCTTTCTGCCTGGTCTTAGTCTGAAAGCTCTGCTAAAACCTGCTCAGCATCATATGAATGTGCAAGCTTCCACTGACAGGTGAGTGGCAGCTGCGCATGAGGTCCGCTGGATGCAGTGGAACCCTGGTCTCCAGAATGGAAGGTATGAATTCTGCCATGGAATGGCCGGTGTCCCCAAACACTGCATGGTAAAACATAACCAAATAAAAGCAAACAATACCCAAATCCTTAACAACATTTTTGCCCATTGTCCTCAAGTCTATTCCAACTCATAGCGACCCTATAGAACCTAGTAGAAACATCTACATAGAGTTTCCAAGGAGCAGGTGGTGGACTGGAACTGCTGACATTTGGATTAGCAGCTGAGCTGTTAAATATTGTACCATCAGGCTCCTAAAAAAAGTCATCTTAGAGACTTATTATCAGAGCTCCCTTTTAAACCACCTGTCACCAATGTTTTATAATTTAAAATATTTTTTCCATAGCATATCCCATTTTATAATCTCCTCTGGCTTCTCTCTTTCCTTTCTCTTGTGTATCCTCTCTTATCTGTCCTTTCTACCCTTCTAGAAACAGAAATTCTTCCCCATTTTTAAGGAAGAGCATGGTCACCCCTTTCTCTGAAGTCTTGGCAACAACAACCAGGGTCTAAGCCAATGGATCACAACTTCTCACCAAAAAAGATACGTTTTCAAAGTCAGTGTTCTTATACAAGATGAGTTCTAGTGTCAACTACAAACAGCAGTGACAGTGATGGTGTAGTCGTGGTCATTCCACCTCAATACCTTGGTACGTCCGCTATGTCAATTTGTATGCTTAGTACTTTATGCCGTCAGTGTTTCTCAACCAGTTCTTCTTAATGTTGAGATGATGTGCAAGGAGCCACAGTGCCATCATGAGAGAGAGGCTCAGCCACTGTGCCGTCTGAGAAAGGGGCTGAGCAGTGGGCTCCTCCCCTTCCAGGCTGGCCCGAACCAGAGAAGCGTACACTGTATCAGCTGCACACACTAGAGTTCCACGTGAGGGTATGTTTAAAGAGAAAGCTGCACTGCTAAAAGTAGCTTGTAACCTCCTCAAGCAGGAAATGGGAAGCCACTGAAGACTTTTAAGCAGGGCACTGACAACATTTACCCCACTGTGGCTAGAGTGAGAGGAGAGGCCTTTGGATTAGGGATACCATTTGGGTTAGCATATGAGCCCAGTGAGAAGATGAGAGCCTACACTGAGATGGTCACAGTTGGAACAGAGGGTTATTTGAGGAAAAGCCTTTGGGCTTGATGGTCAGTTTGGCCTTGAGAACTAAGCCAGGGGAAGACTAACCTAACCTAACAGTTGCTATCAGAGTAGAACTGTACTCCATAGGGTTTTCAAAGAGTGGTTTTTCAGGAGTAGATTGTCAAGTCATCCTTCCCAGGAGCTTCTAGGTGAAAAGGAACCTCTAGCCTTCTGGTTAGGAGCCAAGCATGCTAATTGCTTGTACTACCCAGGAAGTTCCTGAGGGAGGTATCTGGAGATGCACATCTGGAGATGTCTCCTGGCCAGATGGAAATACAGGTCTGTCACTCAGGACAGAAGTCTGAATTAGAGCCATGGATTTGAGTCTTTGGTCAGGTCACTGCAATGCAAGAAATGGAAAAAATATAGCATAAGGTGACTCAGGGATTCGTGTGTTTAGTAACAGCAGAAGAGGCAGAGTGGCCTCTAATGATAGAATCAGAGAGACAAAAATAAATCGTATAGAAGTTTCTAGACGTCAAGAGAAGGTTGGAGTAGACAGCAGGGTCAAATATCAACATGAAGTCACACGGGCTGCAGCCTAGACAGTATCTTTGGATTTGACACTTAGTTATAGTTGCTAGGGTCTAGGAGCATGATGGCAGAAGAAACCAAATGAGCAGAAGTGTGATTAGCAGATAACCAAAGGAGGAAAAGAAAGAAAGTGTGAGAGATGTGAAAGTAATTTCAAGTACGGGGGAAGGAAGACAATGAGAGTCAAACAAAAATGGACAAGGGATCCAAGAGAAGTTAGAATGAACGGGGTTTTGAGCATGAAGGGTGGAGTTCAACATAGAGAAGACACTGCTCATTCCAGGGAGGAAAAGAAGGAGATCAAGATAGATAAAGATACATTAAGAGGCTGTCTGGGATTTTTAGTGCTTTTTTAAATTTGTATTTTTCTTCAATTTATTTAGAAAAGTCTTCTACAGCCCTGAGATTCACCTAACAGTTGTTTCTCTCAATGTTTTAAAAGAGTTAATAGACATTGTCTGAAGCAGTTTTAGATTGCAATTGTGCAGAAGGAGAAACTGAGGGAGACAGCCATGATATCCAGTACCTAATCACCACATTGCAAACTGGTGCATTAAGGCACACCACGACATTTCAGTCAAAGAGCTGAGGCAATCTTACTGAAATCAACGGCTGAAGAGAACCAAGTGGCTACCAGACAGGGTAGCACCTGACTGGCCTCATGGCAGAAATAAGTGAACTGACTGAAAAATGGTCGAATTATTGAAGTTGTTCAGATAGTCTCAAGGACTGTAACTCATTTGGAAAAAATGAAGAGTAATACAGTTTGTATCTTGACATCAACACAGAAGCAGGCATCTGAAAAATAAAAAGTGAAAAAAAATTCTTTTAAATGCATTGGTTATGTGAGATATACAGTTCTATGCAAGTATGTCTGATATTTGTTTCCCACAACACTGTTTAAGTAGGGTGTTACCCAGTTGCTATCAGGTGGCTCCTGACTGGTGACCACACCATGTGTATCAGAGTACACCTATACTCCATAGCGTGTTTGATGGCTGAGTTTGTTGAAAAGTGGATTCACCGGGCCTTTCTTCCAAAGTACTTCTTGATGGACTTAAACCTCTAAACTTTGGTTAGCAGTCAACCATATTAACTCTTTCCACTGCCCAGGGACTTGAAGTATTTTATAGATTTGACCAAAACCTAAATATACATTAAGGAAGTTACTGTTTCATATTTAAACCCAACCAAAACTCACTGCTATTGATTCTCACTCACTATGTCTTCATAGGACAGAGTAGAATTGCCCCAACATGGTTTCTAATGCTGTCATCTTTATGGAAGCAGAAGGCTACATCCGTCTCCTGTGGACTGGCTGGAGGGTTTGAACCATTGGCCTTTTGATTAGAAGCTGAGTGCTTTAGCCACTGCACCACTAGGGTTCTTGATTCCTACCTACATTAAGAATTTAGAAAATTATCTCACTCAGAAATGGTTCCTCTTCATTTGTGGGAGACAAGTGCTTACTGGATGGAGTAGGACGCTGTGAAGGCATAGTTACAATGGACACTCGGCTTCGTGATGACAGGACATCGTGTTGTTAAATCCTTCTGGGTAGTTTAACGCAGGCAGCTATCAGGTGACTAACATGGGTTTGGTTATGATTTCGTTATCCACACAGCTAGGATTCTACCACAGGTGTGTTAACTGGCAAACATTAGTAGGCTTTCTCACTTGATAATCTCCTTTTAAAACCAGGACAGGTCATTTATTAAAACAGAACAGTAAAAACAGAAAAATAAACTCACTGTCATCAAGTCATTTCCAACTCATAGCAGCCCTTTAGGACAGAGTAGAACTGGCCCCATAGAGATTCCATGGAGCACCTGCGGGATTCAAACTCTTGGCTTTTGGTTAGCAGCCATAGCACTAAACCACTATGCCATCAGGGTAAAGAGCTCTAAGTGTTTATAGAACATAGAGTAAGATTAAAAAAAAAAAAGAAAAATCAAGCAAGTCGATGCAATTGGATTTTTTATAAAATGTTGATTTAGTTTTTCTGTTTTAAATACAGGTGGTCCCTGGATTACAAATTCTGTTCCTTAATCTGTCTTTAAGTCAAATTTGTACATAAGTTGGAACGGTTAGGTATGGTTAGTATCTAACATCAGTTAGTCAAATGTGTGCTACGTATAGTATGTTGTATATAGTATACAGAGTACTGCATATAGTGTATAATATATAGTGTGTTGTATGTAGTGTATAGTGTATAGTATATAGTGCATGGAAATTCTGGTGGCATAGTGGATTAAGTGCTATGTCTGCTAACCAAAAGGTCAGCAGTTCAAATCCACCAGGCCCTCCTTGGAAACTCTGTAGGGAAGTTCTATTCTGACCTCTAGAGTTGCTGTGAGTCAGACTCAATTCAATGGAAGTGGTTTTTTTTTTTACATAGTACATAGTATTGTATATATGCTATATATTATTGTGTATATATACTATATACACATATGCTATATGTAGGTATATGTACTATAGATATACAATAGCATATAGTATACGATAGTGTATAATGTAGATACACTAAAACATCTGTAATATAATAATACAGCAATAATAACGATAATGTTTTGATGCACATGACAAGCATTATGAACAATTACATGTCTTTGAATTTTTAATACAAGAGACTTTAAGGGGACTGGTTAGTAATTATGGGTTGTAAGTCTGATGTCTATGACTCTGGGAATTCATGGATACAATCTGAAAGATCACTATCACTAATGGTGTCCTTAGGGTTTGTGTCACCCAGTGCAGTAGCTCATGATGCCACCACTCCATGCTAATTACAACACTATTGTAACTAAAACACCAGAAAACGTGACAAAATTATCCACTGTCAAAACACTGGCAGCAATGAAAACAGCAGTGCGTGCTTGCAGAGCACACAGACAAAATCACCTGATTCAAAGCCTCACTGTAATTGGGTAATAACGACAGCACTCACCAGAGAATGTATTAGAAGATTCAAAATGTAAATCAGCATGGAGTTTTTACCTTGTCTGTATATTGATATATAAACGGGGCATAGGAAAATATTTTTTTGTTGTATAATTAACTATAGGGACACTTTTTGTAAAAATTAATATATTTCTGCTGAAACATTAATTTTACAACACAAAATATTTTATAACAATTATTTTATGTCATCCCCTTTGACAGCGACCTGGTGTGGTCCACACCCCGTGGGTCCGCTCTAGTGACACCACGATCAACTGCAGAGTCTGATCCTGCTTTAATGCAAAATATTGATTAGAAGTGATAATGAGTGCTCCTCCTATGTGCTGCCATGCCTGTTAATGCCCATGAAGGTTCCAGTGGTCTCACCATGCCTTCTAACCAATGAATGAATGTTCTTGTTCTCTTAAGAAGAGTCTGATTGTTCTGTGACGAAGTAAAAATTATAGTTAGAGAAAGTGCTTTTAACCTTGCTTAACTGATCAATAACAACTGATTTAAGTAATCAAAATTTCAAAGGCTAACCATCAGGCTAACCATTCATGCTTTTGCAGCCAGTCAGTCAACAATACCCTCCCTCCAGCACCCTGACTATCAGAAAGTGAGTCAATCAGAAAAAGACTTCTTTGAATAATTAAGCTTTCACAGCTAAAGGTCAACCAGTTGATTCTTAAACAATGCCACTTCTGAAATCTGGCCAGTCCTAGAATTCTGTGCTCCCCCAAATCCTTTGTAAACTCAGCTCCCTGCTTTACTCACAGTCTGCCTTACACTTGCAACTCTGTCCTTATCCCGGAAGCAATAATTTGATGTTTGTTTCAGATGCTGAGTGATGGTCCACTTTCTTCAGAGCTCTAAATCCTTAAGAGTGGCTTAGGCATAGCCATCAATGCTGGCTCCTTAACTGAGGAATCTGGAGGGTTGCAGACCCCTGGGAATTGGAGTTGCACTCTTATAAAAGGGAACTTTCCCAGATAACTCCTACATTAGACCATTCTGGACTTTAGTTTCTGCCTCAGTTTCTCCATCTCAGAAACAGTATCACCAATCTTCTGTAGACTGAAGCAGATTTAGGCGGAAATCAAAAGGCATTTCATCTGGAATTGACGTAAAAGAGAGCACCGCTGTAGCTGGGCTGAAGTACAGAACAGAGACAGAGCACGTGTGCCCTTATATGTCATAGTAACAGTTTTAATCTCTCGGAGACTCTGTTTCCCAACTGGTAAAATGCTGATAATCGGATCTGCTGTCTTGTTCAAGGTGAGATTGATTAATGTATGCGAATCATCTCATTCAGGGCCTGGAATATAAAATACTTCCGGTGATAATGGTGCTAGTTCTTCTGGGGAGTCTTTTACCTCCTGATAGGTAGTACTGCTCTTTCTCTTTAGTACCTTCACTTTCAAAGGTGTTCTGAATTTATCAAATAGTGAGTTTCAAGTGTGGATATGCATTTGAAATACTTCTTTATATTTTTATTATGATTGAATGAAAATGTGCATTCCCATATAAATTATCATGCTCGCCTATATGCAGCTCCCACTGCTCTCCCTGCCCGGAGACAGCACACCCTTCCTCTCTGCTCCGTGTATATCCTAATAACTAAGCTTTCACAGCTAAAGGTCAACCAGTTGATTCTTAAACAATGACACTTCTGAAATCTGGCCAGTCCTAGAATTCTGTGCTTCCCCAAATCCTTCGTAAACTCAGCTCCCTGCTTTACTCACAGTCTGCCTTACACTTACAACTCTGTCCTTATCCCTTATCCTCTGTCCTGTCCCCTCCTCTCCATCCACTCCCCTTCTTCTGGTAAGAGGTCAACAGGATAACATCCTATAGATGCACAGAACCATAAATTTCCCACAAGATACAGTCACTCTGCTTTGCCAAGTGCAATCCATTGTTGTCCAAAAAGTTGACCTTCATTATAATTTATGGACAGGGGTAGCAACGGGGCCAGTAGCCGTGCTCCCAGGGGAACCCCAAAGACTCCAGACCATCATTGTGGTCTTTTAGTGCACCCCTATTTATTCTTGTTTTGCGAGTGAGACTCAACTTTGTGAGCTCTATCCTGGCTATCACTGGTGCCCTCGGATGGCAGCTTGGCAGCTTTTAGCACCCCAGATGCCACTCACCAATGTGGGGTGCAGAAAGCCCTCTTAGCAAAACACTACCTGTGCCAATTGGCCTCAATTTCACCTGAGAGTGTGGCCTTCTGCCCCCTGCCCCAGCTACTCTGTCCTTGCATTACTGGGTTAAGATGGAAGGAATAATCACATTAGGTTGAAGTTCATTTAATATTGTTATTGTTTCTAATGTGTGCTATCACCGATTTAACCCAACCAAATTTCTACCAACTATCTAATCTAAATCCTACCTGTCCCACTTGCAGCCATCAAAGGGCCTTTTCTTCTATGTATAAGTCTGTTTTTGAGTTCTTATCATTGGGGTCTTATACAATATTTGCCATTTTGCTGCTGACTACTTTC
The DNA here is from genome assembly GCA_028571685.1 of Heterohyrax brucei. Taxonomy (NCBI): domain Eukaryota; kingdom Metazoa; phylum Chordata; class Mammalia; order Hyracoidea; family Procaviidae; genus Heterohyrax; species Heterohyrax brucei. Next base: position 41,028,399 of record CM053148.1, on the reverse strand, counting down.
ACTCAACATAATGTCTTCCAGTTGAAACCAGATTATGAGATGTTTCCTGGAATCATTGTTCTTTATCGTTGCACAGTGCTCCATTGAGTATATATACCATAGTTTACTTATCCATTCCTCTGTTGTTGGGCATCTGGGTTGATTCCATCTTTTTGCTATCATGGACTGTGCTGCAATAAACATTCTTGTGCATGTATCCATTGGTGTGAATGGCCTTGATTTTGTAGGATATGTTCCAAGTAGTGGAATTACTGGGTCAAATTGTATATCTATATCAATTTTTTAAGGAAGCACCAGGTTGCTTTCCAAAGAGGCTGGACCATTTTGCAATCCCACCAACAGTGTAGAAGAGTTCCACTTTCTCCCAGCCTCTCCAGCATTTGTTGTTTTGTGTTTTTTGGATCATGGCCAACCCTGTTGTGGTGAGATGGTATCTCATTGTAGTTTTGATTTGAATTTCTTTAATAACTAAAGATCATGAACATGTCCGCATGTGTTTTGTGGTTGCCTGGATCTCCTCTTTAGAGAAGTGTCTGTCCATCTCCTTTGCCCGTTGCTTAATTGGATTATTTATCTTTTTCCTATTGATATTTTGTAGTACTTTATAGATTACGAAGATCAGGCATTGGTCTGACATAGGGTTGCTAAATATTTTTTCCCATTCTGTAGGTGGTCTTTTAACTGTTGTGATAAAGTCTTTGGATGAGCAAAAGTGTTTGATTCTCCAGCCAAGTGCTGTCGAGTCGGATCCGACTCATGGCGACATTTCCCATTTATCTATTTTCTCTTCTGATGGTGGTGGTTTGTTTGACAGATTTTGAAGTCTGTCTATGTTGTGTAATAAAACTTTCATTGTTGTTCCTATGTTCTCTTGGATGAGCTTTACAATTTTAGATTTGATATTTAGGTCTTTTATCCAGTTTGAGTTGGTTTTTGTATAAGGTGTAAGGTACGGGTCTTGTTCTAGTTTAGTACTGATGGGTATCCAATTTTGCCATCACCGTTTGTTGAAGATTGTTTTTACCCCAGTTTAAATGTCTTAGAGCCTTCATCAAATATCAACTGTTCATAGGCAGATGATGTCATCTCTGGAGTCTCGATTCTGTTGCATTGATCTGTCTGTTTTTGTACCAGTACCAGGCTGTTTTGACTACTGTGGCAGTGTAATAGGTTCTAAAGTCTGGTAATGAGAGGCCTCCTAGTGTGTTCTTCTTCTTTAGTAATGCTTTACTTGTCCTAGGCATCTTCTGTTTCCAGACAAAGTTGGTAATTTGTTTCTCCATCTCATTAAAAAATGTCACTGGAACTTGTATTGGGATTGCATTACGTAAGTAGGTTCTCTTGGGTAAAATGACATTTTCACAACGTTAAGTCTTCCCATCCATGAGCAGGACAAGTTTCTCCATTTATGTAAGTCTCTCTTAGTTTCTTATAGTAAGAATTTGTAGTTCTTTTGCAAAGCTCTGTTATTTCTCTGGTTAAGTTTATTCCTAGATACTTTATCTTGTTAGGGGCTACAGTAAATGGTATTGACTTGGTGATTTCTTCCTTAATAATCTATTTGTTGATATAAAGGAATCCTACTGATTTACTTATGTTTACCTTGTATCCTGAAACTCTGCTGAACTCTTCTATCATTTTGAGTAGTTGCCTTATGGATTCTTTGGGATTCTCTTCATATACAATCATATCATCTGCAAATAGGGAGATTTTTAGTTCTTTGCCAATGCGGATGCCCTTTATTTCTTGGTCTTGTCTAATTGCTCTGGCTAGAGCTTTTAGTATAATGTTGAATAGGAGAGGTGAGAGTGGGCATCCTCGTCTAGTTCCTGTTCTCAAGGGATACTGTTTCAGCCTCTCTCCATTCAGGATGATGTAGGCAATTGGCTTTTTATAAGTGGCCTTTATTGCATTGAAGAATTTGCTGTCTGTTCCTATTTTGCTGAGAGTTTTTAGAATGAGTGGGTGTTGGACTTTATCAAATGCCTTTTCTGCATCAATAGACAAGATCAGGTGATTCTTGATCTTAATGTGGCTGATCACATTTATTGTTTTTCTGATGTTGAACCAGGCTTGCATCCTTGGAATGAATCCAGCTTGGTCATGATGGATTATTTTTTCGATATGTTGTTGTATGCTACTGGTGAGACTTTTGTTAAAGCATTTTGCATCTGGATTCATGAATGATATTGGCCTGTAGTTCTCCTTTTTGTTTGGGTCTTTCCCTGGTTTTGGTACCAGGGTTATGCTGGCTTCATAGAATGCATTTGGAAGTATTCCATCCCTTTCTACACTGTGAAATAATCTTAGTAGTATAGAAGATAACTCTTTTCTAAAAGCTTGGTAGAATTCTGCGATGAAGCCTTCTGGGTCTGGGCTTATTTTGGTTGGCAGTTTTTGGATGACTTTTTCAATCTCTTCCTTTGTGGTGGGTTTGTTAAGTTGTTCTGCTTCACCTTGTGATAATTTGAGTAGGTGATATGAATCAAGGAATTTATCCATTTCCTCTAAGATTTCAAATTTGTTAGAGTACAGTCTTTTATAGTATTCAGCAATGATATTTTTGATTTCTGTTGGATCTGTTGTGAAACCTCCCTCTCATTTCTTATTTGGATTATTTTTTTCCTTTCCTATTTTTCTTTAGTAAGTTTAATGAGTGGTTTGTCAATTTGGTTGATCTTTTAAGGAAACCAGCTTTGGGTCTTTTCAGTTTTTTCAATTGTTCTTCTATTCTCTTATTTGTTTAGTTCTGCTCTAATCTTTATGATCTGTTTTTTTCTGGCACCTGAGGGGTTCCTCTGTTGTTCTTGCTCTACTTGTTCAAGCTGTAGGGTCAGTTCTTTGATTTGGTCTCTTTCTTCCTTCCAGATGTGTGCATTTGGAGATAAACTGACCTCTGAATACTGCTTTGACTGTATCCCATAGGTTCTGGTAGGAAGTGTTTTCATTCTCATTGGATTCCATAAATTTCTTTATTTCATCCTTGATTTCTTCTATAACCCATGATTTTTTGAGTAAGGTGTTGTTCAGTTTCTGTGAGTTCTGCTTTCTACTTACGTTATTTCTGCTCTCAATTTAGACTTTTGTGGCTTTATGATTTGAGAAGATGCTTTGCATTAATTTGATGGTGTGGATTTTGTTGAGAATTGCTTTATGTCCTAACACACAGTCTATTCCGGAGAATGTTCCATGTGCACTGGAGAAGAAGGTGTAGTTGTCCGCTGACAAATAGCAAGTCCTGTATATGTCAGTGGATTTTGTTGAGAATTGCTTTATGTCCTAACACAAGGTCTATTCTGCAGAATGTTCCACGTGCACTGGAGAAGAAGGTGTAGTTGTCCGCTGATCGATAGAAAATCCTGTATATGTCAATGTGGTCTTGTTGGTTAACTGTGGCAATAAGGTCTTCTGTGCCTTTATTGAGCCTTTTTCTAGATAATCTGTCCAATACTGAGAGTGGAGTGTTGAAGTCTCCTACTATCATTGTGGAGTGATTTATCTTCTTTTTGAGCATAGTCAGTGTTTTTTGAAGTATTTAGGTGCTCAAATATTAGTTACAGAAATATTTAATATTATTAAGTCCTGCTTATTATTATTATTAAGTCCAGCAGTAAATAGTGGCCATCCTTGCTCACAACGGTGGATATTACATTAAAATTGATTTTGGTTGAGACTAGAATTTCCACACCTGCTCTTCTTTGCTCATTGTTAGCTTGATATATATTCATCCATCCTTTGATTTTCAGGTTGTTTCTATCTTTAAGTCTAAGGTGAGTTTCTTGTAGGGAATGTATGGATGGGTCATGTTTTTTGATACAAGATGTCACTCATTGTCTCTTTACTGGAGCATTCAGTCCATTCACAAAAGCCAAGGCAAGTGCTGTCGAGTTGGATCCAAAGCCACCAGGCACTCCTTGAATACTCTGGGAGTCAGTTCTACCCTGGCCCCTAAGGTCACCATGAGTCCATTCACATGCAGTGTAATTATTAATAGGTATGTGTTCAGTGCTGCCATTGTAATATGTTTATTTTTGTGTTGATGTTTTCTCTGTTGTTCTCATTAATCTGTTCTGCTGCCTTCTTAGTGAGTTGATTTTTCACCTTTTTCACAGTTGATTTTGTGGTTGTTAAGACTCATTTATTACATTTCTTTATATGGTATGTTGCTTCTTTTTTGTGCTTTATGGCTATCCCTATGATCCCCCTTAATAAACAATATATAAACCCAATTTTGATTGCTACCAGCCTCATCAACTTATTATCCATCTAGAAGGATTATAATGACTGTAGTACATCCCTCTTTTTAATATGATATCATAGTTTACATGATATGATCAGTAGATCATTTCTTTCTCTATTGTAGCTTTGATTGCATTTGGAGCCTTCCCTAACTGAGTATGATTCTGGGTAATGTGTCCTTCTAAAATATAAAGTTAGTGGTTTTGTTCTTCCAAGCCAAGAGATTCTTTTAGTATTTCCTGTAGCTTTGATTCGGTTTTTACAAAGTCGCTGAATTTCTGTTTATCTGCCAATGTCTTAATTTCATTTACATATTTGAAAGACAGTTTGGCAGAATATCTATTTCTTGGTTGGAACTTCTTCTCCTTCAAGGCTTTGGATGTGTCATGTCACTGTCTCCGTGCCAGCATGGTTTCTGCTGAGAAATCCAACAAAAGCCTACAGGGTTTCCCTCTGAATGTTAGCTTTGTTTTGAGTCTTTCTGCCTTTAAGGGTTTTTGCTTATGTTTCATTTTGTTAAGCTAGATTATAATATGTCTTGAAGTCTTTCTATTGAGATCTATATTGAGTGGTGTTTGATACATATCTTGAATATCTATATTCTCTTCTTTCATAATTTCTGGGAAGTTTTCTGTCAGCAGCTCGATGACAATACTCTCTGTGTTCTCAGGTGTCTTGCCCTGTTCAGGAGCTCCAATTAATCGTGGATTGTTCTTATTAATAGAGTCCAACATGCTTCTTCATTTTTCTTGTTTCTTTTTCTTGATTTTTCCTCATTGATGCTGGAGTCAGTAGCTCTGTCTTCTGAGTCAGGAAGTCTCTTTTCCATTTGTTCCATTCTGTTTTCTTGGCTTTGAATTGAAATTTCTATCTCTTTGATTTTGTTCTTGATCTGTTGGATTTCAAAGAACTGATGTTCCATCAGATCAAACAGCTTGCTTAATTTTTTGTTTTGCTCTGCCACATTTTGTATAAGGTCTAGGAGGGCTCTCTATATAATGCTTTTCTATTCACCTTCTGATAGTTTCATAAAAGCTTCTTTGTCTGGGAATTTCTGAGGTGGTTAGTTTTTGGGGCTTTCTGATACTGGGGTGATTTCTAGGTTACTGTTTTCATCCATGTTTGTTGCCTTTTGGGCTTCATGTGGGTCAAAAGAGACTGGGAGAGATGCTGTGAAGATGGATCACAGTTGTTTCTCTAGGCCGTCTTAAAATGAGATGTAAAAAGTATTTGACAACTTCCAAAGTCAGTCAGATTTTCAGACATATATATCGCTCTTCCCAGCTGGCAAAGTAAGCACCTCTATATTGAACCCTAGATGTTATAAACTAGCTCAAAATACAGAAAGGGTACTGGGCTGCTGACCTCTGCTGTCAGGCCCCAGCTGTTGGTGATACTATGTAGAATTCTGCTTTTCTGCTGGAAAAGTGGTCTCTTCTGAGTAAGCACTGCCTCCCAGCCCAGGAATTAGGTCCAGCTGAAGCTTCTGTATGCATGACTCCACCTCCTAGTAAAACAAGATGGTACCCCACACAAGCTCATCACCTGGCCAGGACTAGGCTCCTGGTGGAAAGAGTGGCCAAGATGCCCAGAGTCCACAGCCTCCACCGCTGGGCCCCAGCCTCAGGTGACACTGTGTAAAACACCACCTCCCTGCTGAGAAAGCACTCTCCCCCCAGCAGGCGTCACCTCCCAGCCTAGGAACCACGTGTGGCTGGAGCCTCTGGCTGGGCTTCTGCATTTCCCAGTGGATCCAGATGGCATCCCCTACAAGCACATCTGTACGGTTACCACATGGCTGAGGCAGAAAGATAAGCCAGTGGAGCCAAGATGCATAGAGTCTGAAGCTGGGCTCTCAGAACATGGTAATTATATTTGCCAGTCCCACCAGTGATGTATCAGAGACGAGCAGTTGTTCAAGTCCCAGCTCTGCCTGCTGGCCAAGACAGACGAGAAAAAATTCAAAATGGTCAGTTACCTTCTGTCTGTGCAAGCCTGTGCTTGCCAAGAGTGGGGTCAGTGAAAGAGAGGAGGTTTTGCATTCAGTGGTATGAAGTTCAAATTGACAGCCCTATGCCACATCCCAGGGTTCACTAGGTGTCCAGAAGGCTTCATTTAATTATCATTTCAGGTCTTGGTTTCCAGAGGGATTTAAGGAGACTTGTGTTTAGTCCGCCATCTTCACTCTGCCCCCTGGGCTCTCATTCTGAAATACTGCTTAAGTAGAAACAGAAGTGAAAACCCAGGGACGCAAATGTGGCAGGTCTGGAGTAGGGCCCAAGCATCTGTGTATTCAAATGTTGCAGATGATTCTGATGCTCATCGAACTTAAATAAATGATGGATATTAGTCTGAGGCTGTGAGAGAAGAAGAGGGTCATTATGAGTCCTCCAGATTGTCTGATGCTGTTGACTGGGTGATGGCAATTGGATGAAGTGAGCAATATGTGGCTAAGTAGACCATGATTAGAGCAGAAGCTCTTTTCTGTACCTTCAGTTTAATGCTTGTCAAATTAATAGATTGATTGATTGATAGCTGATATCAAGCTGATTCTGACTCAGCAACTTTGTGTAACACAGAATGAAACATTGCACAATCCTGCATCATATTCACTATTGCAGGTATACTCTGGTCCACCCATTGTGGCTATTGTGTCACTCCTTCTCACTGTGGAGCTCCTTCATCCTCATTGGCCCTATATTTCACCAAACATGATGTCTTCCTCCAGTTATTGATCCCTCCTGATGACATGTCCAAAGGAAGAAAATGGGACAATTTCCATTATGATTTATAAGATTTTCATTGGCTGATTTTTAAAAGTGAACCACCAGGCCTTTCTTCTTTCCGTCAGATGCCACTACATTTCCCTTGTGGCCCCCAGTTCAGAACATGTTTGGTTTTTCACTGGAGCCCTACAGTAGTCATCTGTCTATAATCATCTCTTTTGTTCTGATGATGTTGCTTACTGGTCCAATTGAGAGGGTCTTGGTTTTCTTTATGTTGAGGTATAATCCATACTGAAGACTGTTGTCTTTGAACTTTATTAGTAAGTGCTTCAAGTCCCCTGCTTTGAGCAGGCAGAGTTGTATCATCTACGTATTTCAAGTGTTAATGAGTTTTCGTCCAATCTTGATGCGATGTTCTTCTTCACATAGGCCAGCTTTTTGGATTATGCACTTAACATGCAGAGTGAATAAGTATGGTGAAAGGATACAATCCTGATGGACGTCTTTCCTCATTTGAAACCACACAGTATCTCCTTGTTTTGTTTAAAAGACTACCTTTTGGTCTATGTATAGATTTCTTCATGGGCATAATTACATTTTCTGGAATTTCCATTCTTCTCAATGTTGCCTATAATTTGTTACGATACACACAGCCAAAAACCTTTGTGTAGTCAATAAAGCACAGGTAAACATCTTTTTGGTGTTCTTGCCTTTCAGCCGAGGTCCATCTGACATCAGTAATGATATCTCTCATCCCATGTCCTCTTCTAAATTTGGCTTGAATGTCTGCCAGTTTCCTGTCAATGAACGACTCTGTTTTAGTCACCTGGTACTGCTCTAACAGAAAATACCATGAGTGGAAGGTTTCATGAAGAGAAACTTTTATTGTCACAGTCTGGTAACCCGCAAATCCACTAACAAGTTACAAGTCCATTTAATATGAGAAATCACCACAGTCTGGTAGGATAAGTCCAAATCAAGTGAGAGCATCTCGGCATAGGAACCTTGTGTCCAAAGGACATGCTCTGCCCTCGGTGCTCCTCTTTTGGTAGTATGAGGTTCCCAACTTCCTCTGCTCACTTCTCTTCCTTATATTCCACAGGCTTGTAGCTTGAGCGCTGCCTTACCAACACAACTATTGCCCTTTCTCTATCAGCAATCTCACGAGGCAGAATTCACAACACATGGGAGGAAAGGCACCATACTGGGACTCATAGCCAAATCAAATCAACACATATATTTTTGGGGGGACACAATTCAATCCATGACATACTCCTACCTGTTTCTAATATTCTTCAGCAACATCTTACTTATGTGTGATATTAATGATATTGTTCAGTAATTTCCATAGTCTTTTTGATCATCTTTCTTTGGAATGGGCATAAATATGGATCTCTTTCATTTGGTCAGCCAGGTATCTATTTCCCAAATTTCTTGACATAGACCGGTGAGAGCTTCCAACATTTCATCTGTTTATTAAACCTCTCAACTGGTTCTCTGTCAATTCCTCGAGTACTGTTTTTCACTAATACCTTCGGTGCAGCTTGGACTTCTTCCTCCATTACCACTGGTTCTTAATTATATACTACCTCCCCAAATATTTGACTACTGACCTTTTTTTTTTCTTCGTTTTTTGGTACAGTGACTCTGCATTCTTTCCGTCTTATTTTGGTGCTTCATGCATCAGTGTCATTGACTGAATTATGTCCCCCCAAAAATATGTATGGCAAATTTTTCCATGATTCCAGATATTGCATATTCTTATATATTATAAATGTGGCTTTTATGCTGTTGAGGAAGAATGGGTGGCAGTTGTGTTGGTGGGGCAGGACTCAGTGTATAAGTTTATATTGTGCCTTGAGGCAGTCTCTTGAGAAATAGAAAAAAGAAGCTAGCAGAGAGATTTGGGGACCTCATAGTACTAAGAAGCAGTGTTGGGAAAAGAGTGTGTCTTTTGAAAAGGACCTAGGGTCCCTGAGCTTCAGAAGCTCCATGTTCAGGGGAAGACTGACAAGGACCTTTCCCCATGGCCAACAGAGAAAGCCTTCCCCCTGATGCTGATGTCCTGAATTTGAACTTGTAGCCCACTGGACTGTGGCAAAATAAAAATTCTCTTTTAAAAGCCATCCACTTGTGGCATTTCTATTATAGCAACAGTAGCTGACTAAAACAGTCAATCAATCTTTTGTCCACTGAATCCTTCTACATTGCAACTTGAAGGTTAAATTTTCCTTCATTTCTTTTAGCTGAGAAATGACAAACATATTTTTCCTTTTTGGTTTTCTAACTTCAGGTCTTTGCATATTGCATTATAATACTTTTACTTCATCATTTTCTCTTCTCTTTTGCTACTCTGCATGCAAGAATTAGTTTGAGTCTCTTGTAACACCCATCCTGGTATTTTCTTTTTCCCCCAGTCTTTTTAATGACCTTTTCTTTCTTCATGCATGCTGTCCTTGATGTCATTGCACAACTCATCAGGACTTCGGTCATTAGTGTTCAGTGCATCAAATCTATTCTCAGTTCAGGTGAAATATATATATTCAGGTCAAAGTTTGGCTCTCATGGAGTTATAATTTTTGTCAGCGTCAACTTAAACTTTTCATTTGAACAATTGAGGGTATGTTTCATAGTCAGCCCCTGGCCTTCTTCTGAGTGATGCTACTGAATTTCTCTGTTATCTCTTTCTCCAGATGTAACTGATTTGATTCCTATGTATTCAGTTTCTTGAGGTCCGCATGCATAGTCATCGTTTATGTTGTTGAGAAAAAATTTGTCTGCAATGAAGATGTTGTCAGTCTTACAAAATTCTGTCATGAGATCCTCAATGTGGTTTCTGTCACAAAGCCATAGTATTCACCAACTAATCCTTCTTTGTTTCCAGGTTTTGAATTCAAATTACCAGTATTTGTCAATGCATCTTTATTGTATGTTTCATCTATTTCAGATTGTAGAAGTTGGTAAAACAAAAAAAACAAAACAAAAAGCACTTGAATTTCTCCATCTTTGGTCTTAGTAGTTGGTGTGTAATTTGAATAACAGTCATATTAGCTTGGCTGGCATATTAGCTGGTATTCCTTGTAGGCTTATAGATATTATCCTATTACAGATGGCATTGTTATTCATGATAGCCAGCCAAGTTATTCATGATAGATCTTTAATATATATATATTTTGATGAATGCCACACTGTTCCTTTTCAGATTGTCATTCCTGTCATAGTAGACCATAACACTGATTCAAAATGGCCAATAGCAGTCCGTTTCAGCTTATTAATGCCTGGGATGTCAATCTTTATGTGTTTCATTTTCATTTGTGACAACTTCCAGTTTTACTAGATTCATAGTTAACAGGACTGTGGTGGTATGTAAATTTAGCAGGCTCAAAATTGCACTTAATATTCTCATCAGCAAATAAAATGAATGTCCCAGTAATAAGAATTGTGTGCATGTTTGTGTGCATAAACATTTAAATGAGAAAGGAACACAAAGTATAAACCTAATTGTGGTACTAATAAGGAAATCTTGCCAGACAAATTTCAATTTAATTATTGACTTTAATTAACAAGCGGCGGGACAAATAGAATACAGTGAATGTCCCTGGCCTTGACTTCATTAACACATTTCATAGAGCACTTCATAAAATGATAGCCCATCAAGGCATTTAAATTGTCTTGAAGGTGAGTAATTGTAGAATCTGAGAGAGGGCTGGTTGCATGCAAAGGGAAAGGAACAGAAATGACAGGCTTTTATAAAGACAATGACATGGACATTGTCTTATTCAGCATCTTTCCTAATGATGTGGATGGGGACGCACACAGTGTATTAATTAAGTTTGACAAGGATGCTGATTTGTTAACTAAAGTGAACCTGGGAGGAGAGGAGTTTAGAAACGTGGTGAAGAAATAGAAAGAAAAAAGGCTCAGTTTGAAAAAATACAAGTAATGTATTCTGTAGAGAAATAAGCCATTAGAAATAATATTCAGGGATCCCCAAACAAGTAGGCCAGATTTAAGAAAATAGAGACAGAAAGGCTGTTCTTGTTTTCTTTCCCCAAGGAAAGAGCAAAGCTCCTTATGCATCCCCTAGGGCTAAATGCTGTATGACTGATACAGCACCAGCAAGAGGGCTGTACATGCCTTGGAATGGCTGCCTTCTATACATTTCACTTAGCTAACTCTTTGTTTTAGCTATCTCTCACTTCCCCTGTAATTCTTAACCAGACAGTTGTCAACATTCTATGTCTCTGTTTCCTCTGATCATAGGAATATATGATATCTCTGTAAAGTCACCTATCTACCTTCATCTCCATTCTTCCAGGTGCTTCCTGGTTTGAGGCTGCCTTTGGATGGGGGTGAATTTTTACCTTGTCATTACATTAAGCGAAGTTACTAAATTATTGCAAACCTTAGATTCATTTTACTTGATTGTGCTGAGTTTTGGCCACTCATAATGACTCTACAAAGACAGCAAATCCCGGGAATGTTAAAATAAAATTTGATTCATTCCTTTCTTTGGCATGTAGTTTTGAATACATGAAATGACTGTTTCAATCTGTTCTTATCGATAACCCTAACGATTTGTTTTGGTGCCAGCCTATCACAATTGTTGCTTAGCCTGTGGCTATATTACACACATAACAGTGTGAAAAACACCTTGTTCTAATTTTAATTTTATGTTTTACCAGCTTTGTATCATGACTTGCAAGAGGTGAAAGTTCTCCAATCTGCTGACCAATTTATTTTCAAGGTGAGTGTGAGAGGGTGGTTCAGAAGGTAGGGTACTTTCTGATGAGGAATCAATAGTCCTTTCCAGTTGTCAGAGTGGTGCCCTAGAACTAACAGCTCACGGTTATGAGGTCCACTGGGATCAAGTGGGGCAGTACAAGTTGGTAAGGCTGCTAGTTTTCCCTCTCTGAAACTCTGGATGTGCCTTTATCTTCGTCACCCTCACAGAGGATCTTTGGGGACAGTTATGCAGGGACTGTAACTCTTGTAATATGCCTTTGGTCGCTTCCCAGACCTCAGCTTCTTTCCTTGTAGTCCTGGACCAGAACCCACCCTCAACTGGACACCTAACGTGGTGTGTCCAATATGGACCCAAATGTCATTTGCATCCTGGATCTCCCTGAAATTCTGCATACGCATGGGGCAAAAATGTGTTTGTGAACTTTCTTAGCTCAAAACAGAACAAGCATAAAGTCATAAGCTCAGTATTTGCTCCTTAGTACAAAAATTATTGTATTGTATTTGCTGTTTGGCTCTCATTAACTCTCTTAGTTGTTCAAATCTTTAATTTCTTCACCTGCCTAATGGGCACAATGATTCTTATCATAGAGAATTATCAAGAGGATTGAATAAAAAATAAGCAAAAACACCTTGGTGTAAAAAGACCACATTAAGTGCTATCAGAATCTAGCTGTCTCTTAGCTTCTCTGAGCCTCACTTATCTCATTTTCAAATGGAAAATTATGTTAACAGTGTCTTCTTGTCTATTTGATGGAGTTTTGGTAAGAATTGAATAATCATGGAGACAAAGGTATTTGGTGTACAGAGGCGTATTGCAGAAATCTCAGGTGATCAGTTATTTGCGCTGGGTTCAAGGTGATCTAGTTACACATCTGGGCTATCTCAGTTTTATTTTAAAAATGTGGAGTATAAGACATAAAATGATATTCATGAAGACAGTGTTTATTAGCTCAAGTAGACAGATACTTGAAACTAAATGGGTAACTCCTATCTAGACATGCAATGAGAAAGAAAAAAAGGTTAAGAGCTGGTTGAATGGACATAGGAAATCTGGAATGAAAAGGGGCTGTGTGCTGCCACCTTACAGGGAGAGCAACTAGGGTCCCATAACAATGTATGTGTAAAATGTTTATGAGAAACTCACTTGAACTGTAAATTTTTACTTAAGGTACAATTTTTAAAAAATGCATATGTCCTAGAATAGGTAAGGAAGTAAGAATAAGCCAATTCATATTTTGCCAACCCTTTAAACCTTGGTGGTGAAGAGATTAAGTGCTGTGTCTCCTAACCAAGAGGTCAGCAGTTTCAATCTACCAGGCGCTCCTTGAAAATTGTAGGGAGAAGTTCTATCTACTCTGTCCTATAGGGTCACTATGAGTCAGAGTCAACTGAATGGCAGTGGATTTTTGTTGCTGTTGTTTAAACCTCTAGAATTTGTATTAAAGCTGACCATCAGAATGATCACGGTATCTTTTAAGAAGGAGGTCAGTAAACTTTTCCCGTAAAGAGCCAGACAAGTAACATTTTAGACTTTACAAGCTATAGTCTCCATTGCAAGTACTCACCTAGGCTGTTCTAGTGCAAAGACAGCATTTTTCAGTAAAATTTTACTTATATAAGTGGAGAGGGGCTGAACTTGTCCCATAGGCTCTACTTTGCTGACATCAGTTCTAGGATGAAACTGATATGACTACAAAGGCTGAAAAAAAGAAAAGAAAAGAAAGAAAGAAAACACCGCCATCAAGTAGATTCTGACTCATAGCAACCCTCTAGGACAGAGCAGAGCTGCCCCATAGTTTCCAAGGAGTACCTGCTGGATTTGAACTGCCAACCTTTTGGTTAGTAGATACACAGCACTTAACTACTACTCTACCAGAGTTTCCTGATATGACTACAGTCTACAGATATTGAAATGCTCTTGAATAAGTCTAAGGGGTAGGTCAATCTACCTCACCCCCTACCCCAGGGATGCAGAACTCTGACAAGGGCCCTGAATGGAAAACCATCTAAATCATTTCAGGATGTAGATAAGTGGGCAAATTAAATAACAGTGTACAAAGTGGTTTATGATTTTTAGCTGTATGTTTGCAGTATTCTGTTAACTGGATTATCCTCACCACCACCTTCCCAGGGTTCTGCACTCCTCAAACCTCTGAATGTTTACAACATCAGCTTGCACTGTGAGCTGGCTTTCTCTCCTTTTATCAGAAGAGCTTGTTTGAGGAAGTTTGAGAAAGTCTAGAATAAAGCAATGGGCGTGGTTAAGCCCTGAAAAATAAGACTTGGAAAGAGCTCTCACATTAATTGAGATTATTCAGCATGAAAAATTAAAAACAAGGTCTTGAGATGCAATGAATTATTATATAGGCCTAAGTACTTCAGTAAGTACTTAGTAAATACTCAGTTACCTAATCTTCACCAGATCTTTCTCTGGGTTTTCTGCTTCTCCTCTGCCTCCTTTTCTTCTTCCTTCTTCTTTTTCATCCCTTTATTCTTATTCTCTTTCTGATCTACATCTAGAAGAGGGTCGCTCAGCTTAAAGGGATGGTAACACCCCAAAGGATCGTGAGAAAAGACTTTTTCTTTAGAAGAAAATGTTAGAGAATAGTGATCATTCATAGACAACCATTCATTCTAAAGATGAGAATTTTTAGTCCTGTTGAAGTTAACAGTCTATTCAAAAGCACACAACTATCTTACTGTGAAACCGAAACAAGAAGAGAGGAAGCCTAGCTCCAAAGTCAGTGGTTTCTGCAATGTATCACAGTGATTTCCAATATCATTCCAGTAAGTAGCGATACTCAGTTTATGGAGTGTTCTCTCCCCTATGTACATATTTGCTATCTCATTTGATTTTCCTCTCGGTTTTGTAATGTGGGTGGCTCTGTGTCTGGATTTTAATTGTTTCACCATTAAGTAGTTTTGTTAGCCAATATGCAACTTTTCTGAACTCCCATTTCTGTTACCACAGACAATAGTACTTCCTGTGTCATGAAGAACAGAAGTGACAAGGTGTGTACACATACTGTGTGAACTAGAAAATGCAGTTCAAAGCGGGGGTTATTATTGCTGTATTTTCAGAAAAATGGGAGGCTTGGAGAAATGTCACGGCTTGTCCAGGGTCAGAAAGATAATAAGTGATGGAAGACAACCCTGCTCCAGCTGCCCTCCTTCTTTGACCAGTGCTTTTTCCACTCTAATCATGTTTTCTCCTTTCTACAATCATGTTCGGGGCAGATGAATGCGAAAGGGCAGGCTAAAGCTCTTTGCACTGTTGTGTGTGAAGCGATCTCAGCCTGTCTCCGTATCCTCTAGTTCTCACAGGTCCTTGCCTCACACTAATTATACTCACTTGGGTGCTCATTTGCCAGAAAGGAAAAAGAGTGCAGGAGAAGAAGGAAGAAAGGACTGATGAAAGGAAGGAAAGGAGAGAGAGAAAGAAAGGCAAGAAGGATGAAAGGAAGACTACAGAAAGGCATAAAACTCCTGTAGGTAGTAAGAACTCAGTTACCTTGCAAAACCTGTAGAGAACTTCACTGGAAATGTGTAACACTCGAGGGCCAGCGAGTCCTTTGGCCATATGATCTAAAAGGTCACAGCTCCTAAAGAAGGGGCACTTAGTAGAGCCCTCAACAACTCGTTTTTTTACTTCCCAATTTTCCTTAGAACATGCCAAAGATGCAGAGTGCCTTAGAAGGAGTACACTGGGCCTTGGACAGGACTTGTGACTTTCTGGACTCACCATTTGGAGTACAACAGGCAAGAAAAGTAATTAGGACTGTGTCATTAGCTGTATGACATAAGACACCATCATCTAGTTACTGGTCATGGGTGAGAAGCATGACCACCTCACTGGTTTCTTGTGGGGATTAAATGAGATGATATCTGTAAATTGCTAGACACTGTGCCAGACACATAATAAGCATAATAATAACTAACATTATGGAGTACTATGTACTAGACATTGTTTCAAGTGCCATTTACAAGATCAACTAGTTCAGCCCTCGTAATAACCTTAGGTTGCTGTCAGTTGCCTTTCAGGTCATTTTGACACATGGTGACTTCATTTATACAGAGTGAAAGAGCAGAACTACTCCACAGGATTTTTTAAAATATATTTTACTGTGATTTAGGCTGAAGTTTGCAAAGCAAATTAGATTCCTATTTAACAATTTTTAAACAATTTTTTTCCATGACGTTGGTTACAGTTCTCACAACATGTTAACATTCTCCTTATTTCCATTCTGTTTGCTCTGTTTCCATTAATCCAGTTTCCTTACTCCTCCTCAGCTTCTTATCTTTGTTTTAGGGTAAGTGTTGACTATTTGGTCTCAGATAATTGATTATTTAAGGGAGTACAGTACTCAAGGGTGATAATATTTACTTTATGAGCCAATTTCTGACTTTGATAAAAGGTAACCACCTGGAATGACTTCAGTTTCAAGTTCAAATGGGATTTTAGGGAGACAGTCTCAGGAGTTCCTTTAGTCTGTATTGGTCTTGTAAGTCTGGTCCCTTTATAAGAACTTGAGTTTTGTTCCATATTTTTCTCCCTTTCTAGCTGTGACCTCATGTTGTGTCCCTGAACAGAATGGTTGGTGGTGGTAGCATCATCTGATTCTTCTGGTTGCAGGCTAAATGAAGCCTTGGTTCATGTGGCTATTAGTCCTGTGGACTTGTGTCTTCTTTGAGGTTTTGGTTTCCTTCCTTCTCTGTTGTTCCAGATGACTAGAGATCAATAGTTGTACCTTAGATGGCTGCTCATGAGCTTTTAAGACCCTAATCACTACTTACCAAACTAGAATGCAGAATATTATCTTTGTGAATTAAAACAAAGCAAACAGCAACAACAATAAAAAATTGCTGTGAAGTTGGTTTTGACTCATAATAATCAATGCCAAGTGCCCAAGCCAAGTACCATCGAGTCAATAATAATACTTAAAATGTTTTTTTATTGTGTTTTAAGTGAAAGTTTACAATTCAAGTCAGCTTCTGCTACAAAAACTTACCCACACTGTGTTATGTAACTTCAGCTTTTCTCCCCACACTGTGACAGCACACTGCTTCCTTCCACCCCAGATTTTCCAAATCCATTCAACCAGCTCTTGTCCCATTCTTTCTTCTCATCTCACCTTCAAATGGGAGCTTCCAAATAGTCTCCTGTATCTCCTTAAGCCAAGGAGCATACTCTTCACTGATATCATTTAATGTCTTCTTGACCAGTTCCATTTTTGTTTGAGGAGATGACTTTTGGAAGGGTTTCAGTTCTGGGCTAAAAGAGAGTCTGGGTGTTGTGTCTTCTGGGGAATCTCTGGTCTGTCAGACTGTTAAGCCCAGTCTTTTTAGTATAGTTCAGATTCTGCACCCCACATTTCTCCTCCATCAGGGACTCGTTGTTGGGTTCCCTGTAACGGGAGTCTTTGGTGGTAGCTGGGCACCATCTAGTTCTTCCAGTCCTAGGGACTCTTATTTATGAGTCCCTTTCTGTCTCTTTGGCTCCTATTTTTCTTATATCTTTGATGTTCCTCATTCTCTGTTGTTCCAGGTGGATTGAGACCACTTGATGCTTCTTAGATGTCTGCTTGCTAGCTTTTAAGACACTAGAAGCCACCCACCAGAGTGGGATGAAGAACATTTTCTTAAAAAACATTATATATACTCAATGGAGCACTATGCAGTGATAAAGAATAATGATGATTCCAGGAAACATCTCACAACATGGTTACAACTGGAAGACATTATTTTGAGTGAAAGTAGTCAGTGACAAAAGAACAAATATTGTATGAGATCCCTATGATAAGATCTCAAAAACACACTTATGTATAGAAGAAAAGACTCTTTGACAGCTGCAAGGGAGGGGAAGGAGGGAGGGCGAGCAGGGGAGGGTTGAGATTAGATAGTTGGTAGAAATTTGGTTGGGTGAAATTGGTGATAGCACACATTAGGAACAACAACAATATTAAGTGGACTTCAGCATAACTTGAATACTCCTTCCATCTTAACTCAATATAGCAAGGACAGGGTAGCTCAGGCAGGGGGCAGGAGACCATACCCTTAGGCGACATTGAGGCCAATTGGCACAACCAGCATTTTGCTAAGAGGGCTCTCTGCACCCTACATTGGTGAGTGGCGTCTGGGGTCTTAAAAGCTGCCAAGCTGCCATCGAGGGCACAGCAAATGGTCCCAACTCAGCAGGAACGGATGCTCACGGAGGACCAAAATGACATGGGGTAAAGACAACCCAGAAGACAGAGAGACATACATGAGTGGGTGCTTACGTAGACTTGGGACCAGAAGAATTGGATGGTGCCTGGCCACCACCAGTGATAGCCACAATGGAGCTCACTAAGTTGAGTCTCACTGGCAACACAAGACTAAAATGGGTGCAACCTGAGTTCTCCACTAAAAGACTGCAATTGATGGTTCAGTGGCTTCAGGGTTCCCCTGGGAGCATTGCCCTTGGACCTGATGCTGCCCTTGCCCATAAATCGTAACAAAGATCCACTCTTTGGACATGAAAAGATTGGACTTGGTGATGCAGGGTGACCATATATTGGACGCACTTTATGGTTCTATGCATCTATAGCATATCATCCTGCTGATCCCTGGCTGGAGGATGGAGAGTGGGTGGAGAGGAGGGGAAAGGAGACTGTTGGGAGGATGAGACATGTATGGAGTAGAGAGGAATAGTGTGCTGTCACTGGGCAGAGAGAGCAGTGGAAGCTGCATATAGGTGGGCATGTAAATTTATATGGGAATGTACATTTTCACTCAGTCATAATAAAACGAAACAAAAATGTTATCATGCCAATGGACCTAGATGTTCCCTGAAAGCATGATCCCCCAATTCCAACTCCTGCTTCTCTGTCCCTTGATGTGTTTGGTTGTATTTAGAAAACTTCTTTGCTTTTGGTTTATTCTGGTTGTGCTGACTTTCTCCTCTACTGTGTGTTGTCCCTCCCTTCACCTAAAATATTTCTTGTCTGTTGTCAAATTAGTAAATACTTCTCATCCTCCCTCCTCTCACTCCTAATCTCCAAAGACTATTTTCTTCAATGTTAAACTTTTGGGTCCTTATAATAGCGATCTCATACAATATTTGTCCTTTTGTAACTGATTCATTTCACTCAGCATAATGCCTTCCAGGTTCCTCGTTGTTGTGAGATATTCCCCAAATTCATCACTGTGCTTTTTCATTGTGTAATGTTCCATTCTGTGAATGTGTCGTAGTTTATCCATTTATCTGTTGATGGGCATCTAAATTGAGTCTGTCTTTTTTGCTATTGTGAACAGTGTTGTGATGAATACTGGTGTGCATGTATCTATTTGTGTGGCAGCTCTTATTTCTCTAGGTTATATTCCAACAAGTAGGATTTCTGGGTCTTTTGGTATTTCCATTTCTAGTATTTTAACAAAGCATAAAATATTCTTTTCTAAAGCAAATGCATCATTTTACATTCTCACTAGCAGTCTAGAAGTGTTCCAGTCTCTCTATAGCCTCTACATCATTTATTATTTTGCATCTTTTAAAAATTAATTCTAGACTTCTTGAGGTGAGATGGTATCTTATTGGAGTTTTAATTGGAATTTCTCTAACGGCTAATGATCCTGAGTATTTCCTCATGTATCTGTAGTGTATGGATGTCTTCTTGTGTGAAGTGCCTGTTCATATCATTTTTTAATTGGGTTATTTGTCTTTTTGTTATTGAGGTTTTACAATACCTTGTATATTATGGAGATTGGAAGCTGATCAGGTTTGTCATAGCCATTTTTTCCCCCAGTCTGCAGGTTCTTTTTACTCTCTTGATAAAGTCTTTGGATGAGCGTGTTTGATATTGAGGAGTTCTCAGTTGTCTTTTATCTTCTGGTATTTGTGCATTGTTAGTAATGTTTTGTATTCTGTTTATGCCATGCATTTGGGCTCCCAGTGTTAGCTTTATCTTTTCTTTCATGATCTCTATCGTTTTAGATTTATATTTAGATTGTTGATCCATTTTGAGTTAGTTTTTGTGCATGGTGTGAGATACAGGTCATATTTCATTATTTTGCAGATGGATATCCAGTTATGCCAACACCATTTGTTAAAGAGATATCTTTCCCCTAAATTACAGATTTGGATCTTGTCAAGTATCTTAATCATCTGGTACTGCTTTAACAGAAACATCATAAGCAGGTGGCTTCAATAAAGAAAAGTCTGTTCTTACACAGTCCAGTATGCTACAAGTCCAAATTTAGGGTGTCTGTTCCAGGGGATGGCTTTACTTCTCTGCCAGCTCTGGAGAAAGGTCCTTGCATTGTATCAGTCTTTCTTAGTCAAGCAGCACCTCGGCATAGGAGCCCCTCAGTTCTGAAGGATGTACTCTGCTCCTGGTTCTGTTTTCTCGATGGTATGAGGTCCCTAGCTCTCTGCTTTCTTCGTTTTCCTTTTGTGTCTTGTAGGATAAAAGGATGAAAGGTTGTGCAAGCCACTCTCCAAGGAAACTCCCTTTACGATGGAGCACGGAGGTGACCTTAGGAAGGCTCTTACAGTCCCACCTTAATGCTGTTTAACATAATCCAGTCTCCTAACCACAGGCAGAGATTAGGATTTACAGCACTGGAAAACTACAAAATGAAAGGTAGTCACACAATGCTATGAATCACGGCCCAGCCAAATTACTACACACATTTTTGGGGGGGACATAATTGAATCCATGACATCAAGTATTAGCTTTTCATACGTGGATGATTTATGTCTGGATCTTAAATTCTGTTCCTTTGGTCTGTGTATCTGTTGTTGTACTAGCACCAGGCTGTTTTGACTACAGTGGTGATGTAATAGGTATCAAAGTCAGGGAATGTGAGGCCTCTGAAACCAAAAATAAACAAACCCACTGCCATGAAGTTAATTCTGACTCATAGTAACCCTAGAGGACAGAGTAGAACTGCCCCCATAGAGTTTCCAAGGAGCACCTGGTGGGTTTAAACTGCTGACCTTTAAGTTAGCAGCCATAGAACTTAACCACTACCCCTCTAGGGTTTTCATGAGGTCTCCCAGTTTGTTCTTATTCAGGAATGTTTTGCTAACTCGATGGCACTTGGCTGGCTTCCTTATCTGAGGCATATTACCTTTCTGTATGAAATTAGTAATCTGCTTCTCCATCTCATTAAAAAATGTCATTGGAATTCAGATAAGGATTGCATTGTATCTACAGATCCTTTGGGTAGAAAATGTTTCCATAAGATTCAGTCTTCCTATCTATGAGCAAGGTAGGTAGGTTTTTCCACTTCTGTAGGTGTCTTTTGGTTTCTTGCAGTTGTGTCTCACAGTTTTCCTTGTATAGATCTTTCATATCTGTAGTTAAATTTATTCCTAAGTATTTTATTTTCTTCGGGGCTATTGTCAATGGTATTGAGTCAGTGACTTCCTTTTTGATATTTTCTGTATTGGTATAAAGAAATCCAACTGATTATCTTGTATCCTGATTCTAGACTAAACTCATGTATTGGATCCAGTAGGTTGTGTGTGTGTGTGTGTGTGTGTGTGTGTGTGTATTCTTTAGGATTTTTTGTTTGTAAGACCACATCATCTGCAAATGGAGACACTTTTATTTCTGCTCTACCAATTTGGAAGTCCTTTATTTCTTTTTTGGTGCCTGATGGCTCTGGCTAGAACACCAGCACAATATTGAATAAAAGTGATGACAAAGAACACCCTTGTCTGGTTGCCATTCTGAAGGATTCTCTCTGTTTAGGATGATGTTGGCTGTTGCCTTTATATAAATGTCTTTTATTATGTTGAGGAATTTCCCTTCTACTCCTATTTTCATGAGAGATTTTAACATAAATAGGTTTTGGACTTTGTCAAACGCCTTTTCTGCATCAGTTGGTAAAACCAAGTGATCTGGTCTTTCATTTATGTGGTTAATTACATTCATTGTTTTTCTAATGTTGAACCATTCCTGCATCCCTAATATGAATCCCATTTGGTCATAGAGATTTTTTTTTTTTTTTTGAGTTTTTTTTCTTTTGGCTAGAATTGTGTTGAGGATTTTTCTGTCTAAGTTCACGAGAGATAATGGTCTGCAATTTTCCCCTTTTGCACTCTTTCCCTGGTTTTGGTATCCGAGTTATGCTGACTTCATAGAATGAGTTTGGCAGTATTTCATCCTTTTCTATGCTCTAAAATACTTTTGGTAATAGTGGTGTTAACTCTTGTTTGAAAGTCTGGTAGAATTCTCTGATGATGCCATCAGGAGTTTTTTTTAAATTAATTTTGAATCTCTTCTGTAGTTGTGTGTTTAATTGTTCTACCTCTGCTTGTGTTAGTTTAGGTAGATAGTGTAGTTTTAGAGATTTGTCCATTTCGTCTAGGTTTTTGAATTTGTTAGAGTACAATTTTTCATAGTACTCTGTTATGATTTTTTAAAATTTCACTTGGGTCTCATTTTTTATTCAGGTAACATGCTTCCTCTCCTGTTTTCTTTTGTCACTGTGGCCAGCACTTTATTGATTTTGTTGATCTTTTAAAGACACATCTTTTGTTCTTGGCAACTCTTTTGATCATTCTTCTACTCTCTAATTCTTGTCTGCCAGGTTTTTCCTTCAAGGCCTTGTATATCTCATCCCATTGCCTTTTGCCTGTATTGTCTTGACTGAATATTCAAAATTTAATGTTATCCACATTCTTTTGTAGATTATTTTTTGTTTATTCCTAGCTGCCTTTAAAATTCTCTCCTTATCTTTAGTTTTGGCAAGTTTAATTATAATATGCCTTGGTAACTTTTTTTGGATATACTTTGTGTACAGTTGGATGATAGTCTTGGATAAATATCTTCTCATCTTTCATGATTTCAGAGAATTTTTCTGTCAATATATCTTCAACAATTTTTTCTGTATTTTCTATTATTCCCTACTGTTCTGATATTCCAATCACTTGTACATTATTCCTCTTGATAAAGTCTCATGTAATTCTTAGTGTTTCTTAATTTTTTTAATTCTTTTATCTAATTTTTCCTGAACTATGTTGGTGTTAAGTGTTTTATTTTCAGTCTCATTAATTCTGGTTTCCACTGCCTCAATTCTGTTCCTTTGCATTTCTGTAGAGTTGCCTAATTCTGTAATTTTATTATTAATCTTCTGAATCTCTGTGTGATGTTTACTTATACCTTCTTGTAACCTGCTCAACTTGTCATTATGCTCTGCTGTGTTTTGCTTCATCTTCTTCTAGATCTTTTCAAGAGTTCTAAATATTAATCTTTTGAATTCTACATCTGATAATTCCAGAAAGTTCTCATCACCTGGAAAATTTCTTTATTCTTTTTTGAGGAGCATTCTGAAGCCATAGTGCTCTGCCTCTTTAAGTGATTTGATATTGTCTGTTGCCTCTAAACCATCACTAAGTTGTTGTATTTACTTATGTTTGCTTCTGTATTTTGGCTTCTTGTTTTGTTTTGATTTAGAATGCCAGAATAGGTTGGTCCTGTAAGCTAGTTTGATTATTGGCACCTTTGAGGCTCTAACATGGTTAGATGGTTAGAGCTGTTATTAAGCAGGTGAGTTGAGACATCTGCTTACACTTCTTGTACTGTTCAGCTCAGGTGCACAGATAGTCCATCATGAAATGTTTGGTCCAGGCTCTCCCCTGCAGTCCTACATGGGCAAAGTTGATTGGTGTAGGCACAGGTATCTGGCTGCATGCTCTGGGAAAGGCAGGGAACTGACAGCCATCAGTGAGTGTCTTTGTAGAATGTGTATCCCCTTATGTCTGAGTGTTGGCAAAGGAACTACTTCTGCCCTAAATTCCTGGCTTAAGGGAGGCATTCTTTTATTTTATTTATTTTCCCTCTTGTTTGTTAAATTGTTCCCTCTCTGAGTCTAGGAGAATGGCTTAGGGTGCACATAAGGAGTCTTACTTTTGGCCTAGTTAATGGAATCAGACTCTAGAGCTAGGCACAGGGCAGAGAAGGCAGGGGGAAAGCACTGGAAAAAGAAAGAGAGGTTTATCCTGAAGGAAAGATTTAGGTTCTTGTGTGGTAGATTAGACACAATCTACTTAGCTTTTGGTGATCAAAGGTGATTTTTTCACCGATTCAGGAGGCATGTGTAGGCTGTCTGTCACTTGATCTCTGCTGTTGAAGAAGACACTTTCTGAAAGAAAAGGTTCTCCTTAAGCACTGACCATCTGCAGGTTGCCAGGTCCCGCTGGGTCAGGTTTGGCCAGTCCTAGATACTTCTGGATCTATTTTCCCTTCCCTGTTGCTCAATCCTTTTTCTCAACTTTTCCTTTGATGTTAAATACTTCCAGAATGTCATGTATTACTGAGTCATTTGTTTTCTGGGGTCTTTATTATTAGAGGGGTCACAGGAAGCATTCAGCTACTCCACCATCTTAGCCCCACCTCTATGTAACTATAATTTGCTTATCTATCTATTCACCTGTGGATGGACATTTAGATTCCCAAAGGATGAGATTCTTACAAATAAAACTGCTATGCACATTAATATACAGGTATTTGTATGCACATTTAGTTTTCTCTGTATTTTATACATATATATATATAATATGTATGTACATATTACCTACCTATATCATTGAAGTAGACTCAGTAATCCTTGTTGTTGTTGTTAGCTGACATAAAGTCAGTTCCTGAGTCACAATGATCTCATGCTGGCTAGATCCTGTGCCATTTACATGACAGGTGGCAGATTGCATCATTGTGATGCATACAATTTTCATTGGCTGATTTTTGGAAGTAGATTACCAGGCTTTATTCCTAGTCTGTCTTATTTTGGAAGTTCCATTGAAACTTGTTACACATCACTGCACTACACAAGCCTACAATGACTCCATTGACAAGAATTCTGTCACTAAACCATAACTGTTTCCACTAGTAAACCACAGAAGAAGGAAGAAATGGTGGCCTAGGGTGAAAATCCTTTCTTGAAATGGTACAGTGTCCAGGAAAACACTCTGTAGCTGCATCGTCTTGCTTTTTCATAGGTTATAGCAGAAGAAAAAGAACACTTCGGACTTGCATAGTCACATGTGAATCTCATTGTTGGAAAAAAGAGTAAAGAAGGATAAGGGGGCTGTGTTACTGGAATTTGCTTTACCAGAAAGCAGAGCCCAATCTACGTATCGAAATTTCAACCTGATGAGGTTTTAGTGCTGTTATTGGTAATGAACGATGGGGTCCAGCCATGTTTACCTGCCAAAAGTTGATGTGAAATATCCAGTGGCTCAGGCAGGAAATGAGATCCCTGGATGTTACCCTAATCAGCAAGACAATTAATTTGATTTACATCCATTGCATTTCAGAGAACTGAAGTTTCTTCTGCTGTTTCTAAGCACTCATTTGGGGAGAAACCACATTACTTTAAGTGAAACCCATCAGTCAGGCTGTTTATAAAATACACCACAGCTAACAAGTATGGAAAGCTAGTAGATGAACTCAGAGATCACAGATAATGCCAAGGCAGGAGAATGCATTAGACAGGGCTGTAGACATGTGGTATCAAGGAACAAGTTGCTTGGGATAAAAACTTGCCACTTTGACCAGTAGAACACAAAGACTTGATAAGTTTTGAAGACTTAAGATAAACAAAAAGCTCTAGGTGGCCGGAAGATACAAGGTGGTTCTTCCTAAAGCAGGAAATGAAATATACTTGTAGATCGAAAGGAAAAATCAGGAATTGGATGGCATTTTTTTTCTTTCTCTCAGTTTTTCTCTTGTAGGGTTTCAGACACTAAAAGGACACAAATAAGATGGAAGTGCTGTCCAGAGGGCAGAATACAAAATTAACTATGGTTATGAGAGAACATCCTGCAGAGGAACTGGATGGCTTTGGCTCTAGGTGAAGATGCAGAACTTGGTGTTAGCAATCCTCATTGCTTAATGGGGAGGTGGTTCTAGTCTAGTTTAAGATGTATTTCCATTATTTCTGGTTTAAAGGCTATTCAAAATCCATAGGCAGTCATTTTGTCCTTTAAAAGCATCTAGGGTGTAACTTCTAAGGTGCCACTAACCACGGGTTGTTGTTGTAACCATGGATGTCAAGGCAATTTGGTGATGAAATATTGGATTGTCCTCAACAATAGATGAATCATTCTCAATACAAGTATGCTTGATTTTTCTTGACGTGGTTTTAATTGGCAACCCCGAAAGGTGAAAAAGGCTAAGATTCCAATTCTTCTTTACAGTTATTTATAACAAAAGGAAGTCATGGTTGCCCTGAATTATGTCCATGCTCTTAATGATTTCTTTTGACACTCTTCAAGATAATCCTAAGCAACTCACATTCCAAACTCTACTATTATTTTAAGAAACATTTATGGAGAACCTACTATACGTACTGTTGTTATTAATACTGTTAAGTTGACTCTGATCCATGGTGACCTCATATGCGTTACCTGGTCCTGTGTTATCTTCGTGATTGTCAACATGTTCTAGGCCATTGCTGTGACTGTTGTGCCAGTCTATCACTCTTGCTCTCGCTGGCTCTCTACTTTAGGAAACACAGTGTCTTCTTCTAGTGATTGATCCCTCCCGATGACATGTCCAAAGTAAGTGAGTTGAACAGTGATCTATCATGAGCCATAAGATTTCCTTTAGCTGATTTTTGGAAGTAGATTACGAGGTTTTCCTATTTTGTTCTAGTCTGGAAGAGTCACTGAAATCCGTCTGTCACGGGTCACTTTTCTGGTATTTGAAATACTAGTGGCATGGTGAATCCCCAAAGTATGGCAAAGTGACAGGTGATGGGTAACCAGCTTAATCTACTCTTTTTGCTACTTAGCATCATTGTTGCTTTTCATTCAGTAAAGGAATATTCATCTCCAAAACTGATGAGAAATCCCATTAATCCCCATATTGTCAAATGGTGAAGTCATTTCAGTCACATATCTACTGTGAAACTCATACTGTAATTGTAGCTACTTCTGGTATTTTTCAGTTAAGACAGGAAAAGGTGAAAAAAATAATCAAGTAATATAAAATATACATAGTTGCCATAATTACCGCTTCTGTGGTTAGCCACAAAGTCTAAGCTGATAATAATAGTTTCCTCTCCTACTACCCATTCTTTACTCTTATTATCTTCACCAGTTTGAGGTTGTTTACCTGGTACAGTAGCCCAAACCTTCATGGTTGGAGGATCTAAGTCTTTAGTTGTTCTTGGATACAGTGCTGTTGGATGCAGAATGAAGTACCAATCTAGGCGAGCATACAAGTGTTCAGTGACTTCTGTTATGTTATGTTCTCACTGCTGAACCACACATTATCTAGAAGTATTGCTAGTATTTATTGAGTTGTTATAATTTTTCACTGACCTTCATATCAGACTTGAGGGTGCCCAGAGGCAGTTCAATAAGTCTGATTTCCAGAACCAGTCCTCCTTGCTTCACTGTGTAACTGTGTAACTTTTACTGACCAAAAACATCTGGAATCCAACTGAAAGCAAGCCTGGGAGATGCAGTCTGCAGGTGTCAGCCTCCTGGAACACTGAGTAGAGCACAGATGGGATAAGAATGGAGAATATCCATAACAGATGACTCCAATATTTGAGATTACCTTGGCTTGGGCCATAATTCTGCAAAGATGGAGCTTGGGCTACGATCTGGTCAGGAGAGTCAAAGGTGCTATTTAGTGCAGAAGGAAGTAACAATCTAGGTGAGCATACAAGTATTCGGTGACTTCTGTTGCATTGTATTCTTACTACTGAATCATCCTTTATCAGGAAGCATTGGTAGAAGAGTGCATAAGGTTATCAATATCTCACAAAATAACTTCTCATGATAATAGCTTTTATATTATCAAGCATCTACTACATGTCAGTAGTAATCACAACAGGTTAGTAGAGTTATGTTTTTAAGTGCCATTGAGGTTGACTTCTAACCAAAAGGTATGCCATTGAAGTCCACTAGCTGCTCATTAGAAACTCTATGATGTAGTTATACTCTGTCCTATAGAGTAACTAAGAGTCAGAATCAACTCAACATGAACAGGTCTGGTTTTGGTTTTCTCGTATGTGAGTTAATGTTCTAAATAAACGTATGAAGTAGACTATTTGTTCAACTTTACAGATAAGCAGCTGAAGGTTAGATAAATTAAATAACTGCCCCTAGAAAGAAAAAAAATAATCTAACAAATGCAGGTCCAGACAATCCGATGCAAAAATCCCCTCATGAACCTTCAGTTTATGCCTTTCCTTTTGCTTCACTACAACTCTCCAAGGAATTTATTATCTCCATTTTATGGATGAGGAAACAGTTTGAGAAATGTCAAATAACTGTCCCTAAATTATATAACTAGTAGGTAGAAGAGGCTGTAGATGGAACACAGACCTGCCTAACTCTAAAGCTCATGTTCTTTCTACTTTTCAGAATGTGAGTCTAAACTACAAAGGAAGGTAAGAGGAAAAGGGAGTGAAGACCTGTCATCCAGGAGACAGTCACAAAGCCAGAAATAGACAACCAGCACTGAGTTTGTAGCAAGGGATACTATGCAGGGATGACAGAGTAAGGGTGGGGCCATAGGCAGATCTAGGAGAGAGCAGATAGATGAGCTGGGATGAAGAAGCAATGTGGTTAGAAGATCTTGTACACAGATGAAGGGGTCACATTTCATTTGCCACAAACATAGCCTTTCTTGAATTCTGAATAGCTGATTCTTTTTAAAAGAAAACTAAGATTTAAAAAAAAATGCAAGAAAGAAACTAAATCTCTTTTTAATCTATATGTTTGCCTTACTCTCTCCACACATACAAAAAGAGAATTAGAGCAGTTCAGTTCCTATTGGTATGTTGCTATAGAGACGGCTTCCATGTGATCTCCAGGCATGACTCGCCACTGCAGGATTCTCCAAACTTAATTATTTATTAATAGGCTTTTACCAGGGCAGTCTCCAGAGGTGGAAAAATCTTGTTTCCAATGCTGGGACAGTGGTGAGAAACAGGCAATACGATGCAATTACAGAGAATTAATTAGAACTTCTGTAAACCCACTGACACACATGCCGTGGGATAAACTGCTGTGGGATTTGAGGGGGCTCAGGTGTCTGAGGAAAAAAAAGGAAAATGAGAAATAGATGTCCAAAACCCTGTTTTCCAGTGACATTGGAAAAGTATCTCATTCTCCTTCTATAGGCTAGTTTTTCAATATGGATCCTTGTTGTTGAGTGTTATGGAATCAGTAATGACTCATAGCAACCCCACATGATGGCGTAGAACAGTCCCATAGGGCTTTCTAGGCTTGTGATCTTTATGGAAGGAGCCATGGTAATGTACTGGTTAAAATACTGGGCTGCTAACCAAAAGGTTGGTATTTCTGGGAGAAAAAGATAGTAGCAGTCAGCTTCCTTAAAGATTTACAGACTTGGGAACCCTATAAATCAGAAGGAAAGGCATGAATCAAAAGGTAGGCAATGAGTTAGGTTTTTGTTTGTTTATTTTTATTTATTTTTATCCTTATGTAAGAAAGTCACCAGGTCTTTATCACACTCAGCTCCTGTGTGGTTTTAGCCACCTTGAGCACTTAACCATTGCATAACCAGTCAGTTGTGAATGCCAGGAAAAAATATTGGAATTCGTACTAAACATACAAAATATTTTAGTTTTTGCAGACCCCTCCACATGTTTCAAAATTAGATTCACTTGGTTAAGTTAGTTAACTGATCAGTTACTTATAGGGGTACTTAACTAGAAATGACAACAGTGATAACAGAGCTAGGGGATGCTGGGAAACCTAAGTGATTCCTATGGTAGCTGTAGAGTTGCATGTAGACAATTTCTTTTTAAATCTAGTGAATGGAAATGGAATGTGAAAAGCACAAATGTAGTTAATGAATTTACAAATCACTTTATTAGTTCATCCATTCTTTCTCCTGTTCAACCACAGATTTATTTATCCACCCCAACATCATTGTTAGCTGTTGTCAAGTTGACCCCTGACTTATGGTAACTTCATGCACAGCAGATGGAACCCTGCTAGGTCTTGAGTCATGTCCATGATCAGTTATGGATCAGATGGTTGGGATTCATAGAGTTTTCACTGGCTAGTTTTCAAAACTAGATCACCAGGCATTTCTTTCTAGACTATTTTAGTCTGGGGGCTCTGCTGAACCCTGTTCAGCAACATGCAGGCCTCCAGTGACAGGTGGGAGATGACTGTGCATGAGGCACATTGGCCAGGAATCCTGGGCTTCCAGCATGGAATATGGGAACTCTGCCATTGAACCACCAGTGCCTTCATTCCTCCATTCTGGAAGCCAAATACCAGTTATTTGATTATCACAAGTTACTTGACCCAAGGGCATCTCAGAGTAGTGAGACACACCAGGCATGTACACAAGTCACTTAATTCATGGTAAAAGATTTTTCATTAGCTTAGGAAGAACATAGGGTATAAAAAGTGGCAAGGTAAACTATGACACAATAAACTCACATAATGAATATTGATGCTTTGTATGTGATATTGAATTAGATGCTTGCTGATGTCTGTTTCAATTCTCAGATCTCTGAATCTCTGTGGAATAGTCAACTAATCTGGATGTTGGGTTGTATGAAAACAAACAAAAATTTACGTGAATACCTATGTTGAATGATTTTATATTTACTGCTATGCTGCAAATCTAAATGCCATAGGCAAACTATCAGGAACCTGGGAGAATGTAGCCTACTTTTTAGCAACCTGAGGCTTAAGCTTCCATTGTTTTAAAGACACAACATAGCTGCTCAACTGCCCAGGTTCTGCTGTAGTTGCTTCTAGGTTGTGACAGGTGTATGTCCAGCACCCCATGGCATTTTAGAACTGGGAAAGTCATAGGTGGCATATAAAAATAAAAACTACTGTTTCTTAGTTGCTTGTTACATGTCACATACTATATATTAGCTCTAATCCTCAAGACTCTGCAAGGCAAGTATGATTAAAACAGGTTTTCATAGATGAAAAATTTATGCTTGAGAACATTAATTAACTAGTATAAGAGCCCAGATCTGGCTAGGAAAGCTGGGGAACAAAGCCAGTTTGCTGATCCTGAAATCAGCCTTTATTCTACTGTACTCTATGTGCTCCAATCCAGCCCTAAATTCCCAGGCCTATAGATACAGAAATCAAGACAGAGAGAGGAAGTTTGAGAAAACCCTGTATATGTTCCTGATGGAAAGGTCTTAAAAACCAGTAAGAATGTTATTTTAAAAAATTACCTAAAATTAATAGCCAACATCATAATTAATAGTCTTTAAAATAATTCTGAGGTTTCACTTAATCACCACATTATTTAACATTGATCAGATACCTTACTGATGGAAATAAGAGAGGAGAAATTACAAGAAATGGGATAGAGAAGGAAAAATTAGTATTTTATTTCTTTACAAAACCAAGGGAAACAACTAGAAATGCTAATATAGCAAGTACAACTTGGAAAATTATTTGGTTAAAAAGTAAACATTTGAAAAGAAACAGATACAAAATGGAAAGGATTCAGAAGAGACAAAAAAATTCTGATAAGGAAAACAAAGCTAGAAGTCTGACACTGAATGAATTTAAAACTTAAACTTACATAACTTCAATAATCAAAACAATGTAGTGCTGGTCTAAAGATTGACATATAGTTCAGATGAGCACAAAGACTGCCAGTTAAGTTTGGAAACTCATCCAAGAAAAAGTGCTACATACCTCCTTGCTGAATATCACTACAGTCACCTTCCAAGTACTCCTCTTGGAAAGCTAGGCACTGATGCCTGCATCTAGTCCACGCTTCAGAGCAATTTTGGAACTCTTTTTCTGGAATGCCCGTCAGAGCTGTTGTCATATTACCCATGATGTCCTGAATGTCATCAAAATGTCTTCCTTTCCATATTTCCTTTATCTTTGGGTAAAGAAAAAAGTTGGTTGGGTCCAGATCAGGTGAGTAGGGAGAGTGTTCCAATACAGTTATTTATTTACTGGCTAAAAACACTCTCACAGACAACTATACAAATAAAGTTTGTGAACTTACCACCTCTCCACCGTGTGCAATGACCATTCCAGAAAGAGTTCCAAAATTACTTTCAAGAATGGACTAGGAGCTGGTGTTAGTCCATAGCTTCCCATTGGAAGTACTTTGAAGGTGACCACAGTGATCTTCATCAATGAACAACTAAGTTTGATGGGCAGAGTCAAGATGGCAGACTAAACACATGTCTCCCCTAAATCCCTCTGGAAACCAAGACCTGAAATGATAATTAAACAGAGTCTCCTGGACACCTAGTGAGCCTTGGGATACGGCATAGGGCTGTCAATTTGGACTTCATACCACTGAATGCAAAACCTCCTCTCTTTCATTGACCCCACTCTCGGCGAGCACAGGCTTGCACAGAATGAACGTAACCCATCATTTTGATTTTTTTTTCCTCTGTGTTGGCCAATGGGCAGAACTGGGACTTGACTGGCTGCTGGTCTCAGATGCACTGCTGGTGGGACTGGCAAGTGTAATTGCCATGTTCTGAGACCCTGGCTTTGGAATCTATGCATCTTGGCTCCTCTGGCCTATCTTTCTGCCTCAACTATGTGGTAGCTGTACAGATACAATTGTGCAGGACACCATCTTCATCCACTGGGAAACGAAGAAGACCAGGTGGAGGCCCCGGCCAGACTTGGTTCCTATGCTGGGAGGTGGCACATGCTGTAGGGAGAGTGCTTTTCCAGCAGGGAGGTGGTGGTGTTTTGCACAGTGTCACCTGAGGCTAGGGACCAATGGTGGAGGCTGTGGATTCTGGGCATCTCAGCATGCTTGGCCGCTCTTTCCGTAGGAGCCTGGTCCAGGCCAGGTGATGAGCTTCTGTGGGACATCATGTTGTTTTGCTTGGAGGTGGGGTCATCCATGCAGAAGCCTCAGCTGGACCTAATTCCTGGGCTGGGAGGCAGTGCCTTCCCAGAAGAGACCACTTTTCCAGCAGAAAAGCAGAATTCTACACAGTATCGCCTACAGCTGGGGCCTGACAGCAGAAGCCAGCAGGCCAGTAGCCTCTCTATATTTTGAGCTAGTTTATAACATCTGGGGTACAATATAGAGGTGCTTACTTTGCCAGCTGGGACGAGAGCTATATACACCTGAAAACCTGACTGACTTTGGAAGTTCTCAAATACTTTTTACTTCTCAATTTAAAATGATCTAGAGAAACAACCATGGTCCATCTTCACAGCATCTCTTCCAGACTCTATTCACCCACATGAAGCCCTAAAAGCAAAAAACTTTTGAGAAAACAGTAACTCGGAACTCACCCATGGCATCAGAAGGTCCCCAAAAGAAACCACCTCAGAACTTCCCAGATGAAGAAGCTTTTCTGAAACTATCAGAAGATGAATACAAAAGGATTATATATAGAGCCCTCCTAGACCTTATACATAATGCAGCAGAGCAAAACAAAAAATTAAGCAAGCTGTTCGATCTGATGGAAAGTCAGTACTCAGAAATCCAACAGATCAAGAACAAAATCAAAGATATAGAAACTTCACTTCAAAGCCAAGAAAACAGAATGGAACAAATGGAAAAGAGACTTTCTGACTCGGAAGACAGAGCTACTGACTCCTGCACTGATGACGAGAAATCAGGAAAAAGAAACAAGAAAAATGAAGAAGCATTAAGAAGCATGTGGGACTCTATTAAGAAGAATAATCCACAATTGATTGGAGTTCCTGAACAGGGCAAGATGCCTGAGACCACAGAGAGGGTTGTCACTGAGCTGCTGACAGAAAACTTTCCAGAAATTATGAAAGTAGAGAATATAGATATCCAAGATATGTATCGAACACCACTCAATATAGATCTCAATAGAAAGACTTCAAGACATATTCTAATCAAGTTTAACAAAATGAAACCTAAGAAGAAACTCTTAACAGCAGCAAGACTCAAGGCAAAGCTAACATTCAGAGGGAAACCCTATAGGCTTTTGTCAGATTTCTCAGCAGAAATGATGCTGGCACAGAGACAGTGGCATGACACACTCCAAGCCTTGAAGGAGAAGAACTTCTAACCGAGAATTAGATATCCTGCAAAGCTATCTTTCAAATATGAAAATGAAATTAAGACATTGGCAAATAAACAGAAACTCAGAGACTCTGTAAAAACCAAATCAAAGCTACAAGAAATACTGAATCTCTTGCTTGAAAGACAAAAAACGCTAACTTTATGTTTTAGAAGGACACATCATCCAGAATCCCACTCAGTTAGGGAAGGATCCAAACACAATCAAAGCTATAATAGCAAAAGAAACAATCTAGTGATTGTATCATGTAAACTATGATATCATCATATTAAAAAGAAGGATGTACTACAGTTGTTATAGTCCTTCCAGATGGAGAGGAAGTTGACAAGACTGGTAGCAATCAAAATTAGGTTTATATGTAGTTTATTAAGCAGAGTCATAGGGCTTCATGTGGGTGAATAGAGCCTGAAAGAGATGCTGTGAAGATGGACCATGGTTGTTTCTCTAGGTCATTTTGAAATGAAAAGTAAAAAGTATTTGAGAACTTCCAAAGTCAGTCAGGTTTTCAGGTGTATATAGCACTCGTCCCAGCTGGCAAAGTAAGCACCTCTATATTGTACCCCAGATGTTATAAACTAGCTCAAAATATAGAGAGGCTACTGGCCTGCTGGCTTCTGCTGTCAGGCCCCAGCTGTAGGCGATACTGTGTAGAATTCTGCTTTTCTGCTGGAAAAGTGGTCTCTTCTGGGAAGGCACTGCCTCCCAGCCCAGGAATTAGGTCCAGCTGAGGCTTCCGTATGGATGACCCCACCTCCAAGCGAAACAACATGATGTCCCACAGAAGCTCATCACCTGGCCTATGAAGCCATAAAGCACAACAAAGAAGCAACGTATCACATCAAGAAATGTATACAAGAGTCTCAGCAACCACAAAACCAAAGCTGAAGAAGGTGGAAAATCAACTCACAAAGAAGATTGCAGAACAGACTAATAAGAATAACAGAGGAAATGTGAACACAAAAATAAACATATCACAACGGCAGCACTGAACACATACCTGTCAATAATTACATTGAATGTGAATGGACTGAATGTTCCAGTAAAGAGACTTCGAGTGTGATCTTAGATCAAAAGACATGACCCATCTATATGTTGCCTACAAGAAACTTGCCTTAGACTTAAAGATATGAACAAACTGAAAATTAAAGATGGAAGAATACATGTCAAGCTAACAATGAACAAAGAAGAGCAAGTGTGGCAATTCTAATCTCAGACAAAATCGATTTTAATGTAAAATCCACCATCGTGGACAAGGATGGACACTATTGCTGAAAATTTCAATACACAAGCAAGACTTAACAGTAGTAAATACTTATGCACCTAATATTAGAGCACCTAAATACATCAAAGAAACACTGATTACACACAGATAGATCACTCCACAATAATAGTAGGAGACTTCAACACTCCACTCTCAATACAGGACAGACCGTCTAGAAAAAAGCTCAGTAAAGATGCAGAAGATCTTATTGCCACAATTAACCAACTGGACCTCATCGACATGTACAGAACTTTCTGTCCATCAGCCAACAACTACAGCTTCTGCTACAGTGCACATGGAACATTCTCCAGAATAGACCATGTGTTAGAACATAAAGCAATTCTTAACAAAATCCATACCACTGAACTAATGCAAAGCATCTTCTCAGGTCATAAAGCCATAAAAGTCGAAATCAATAGCAGAAAAAAAGTAGATAGAAAGTGGAACTCATGGAAACTGAACAACACCTTGCTCAAAAAAACATGAGTTATGGAAGAAATCAAGGATGAAATAAAGAAATTCATGAATTCCAATGAGAATGAAAACACTTCCTCGCAGAACTTATAGGATACAGCCAAAGCAGTGCTCAGAGGTCTGTTTATCTCCATAATGCACACATCTGGAAGGAAGAAATAAACCAAACCAAATAACTGGCCCTATGGCTTGAACAAGTAGAGAGTGAACAACAGAGGAACCCCTCAGGCAGCAGAAGAAAACAGATCATAAAGATTAGAGCAGAACTAAATGGATTAGAGAATAAAAGAACAATTGATAAAACTGAAAAGACTCAAAGCTGATTTTTTGAAAAGATCAAACAAATTGAGAAACCATTGGCTAAACTTCCTAAAGAAAAACAAGAAAGGAAACAAATAACCCAAATAAGAAATGAGAGGGGAGTTGTCACAACAGATCCAACAGAAATCGAAATATCATTACTGAATACTATGAACGACTGTACTCTAACCAATTTGAAAACCTAGAGGAAATGGACAAATTTTTTGATTCATATCACCTACCAAAATTATCACAAGGTGAAGCAGAAAAGCTTAATAAACCCATGACAAAGAAGAGATTGAAAAAGTTATCCAAAAACTGCCAACCAAAAAAAGCCCTGATGCAGATACCTTCACCGCAGAATCCTGTCAACCTTGTAGAGAAGAGTTATCTCCAATAATACTAAGACTATTTCACAGTGTTAAAAGGTGTGGAATACTCCCAAATTCATTCCATGAAGCCAGCATAACCCTGCTACCAAAGCTAGGGAAAGACTCAACCAAAAAGGAGAACTATAGGTCGATGTCACTCATGAGTCTGATACAAAAGTCTTCAACAAAATTCTTGCCAATAGAATACAACAACATATCCAAAAAAATAATCTGTCATGATCAAGTTGGATTCATACCATGGATGCAAGGCTGGTTCAACATCAGAAAAACAATGTGATCAACCACATAAATATCACAAAAGACAAGAATCACCTGATCTTGTCTATTAATGCAAAAAAGACTTTCATGCTAAAAACTCTCAGCAAAATAGGCATAGATGGCAAATTACTCAATGCAATAAAGGCCATTTATACAAAGCCAACTGCCTACATCATCCTGAATGGAGAGAGACTGAAACAGTTTCCCTTGAGAATGGGAACTAGACAAGGATGCCCACTCTCACCTCTCCTATTCAAAGTTGTACTGGAAGGCAAGACCAAGGAATAAAGGGCATCTGCATTGGCAAAGAAGAACTAAAAATTTCCCTATTTGCAGATGATATGATTGTATATGAGGAGTCCCAAAGAATCCATAAGCAAACTACTCAAACTGATAGAAGAGTTCGGCAAAGTTTCAGGATACAAGATAAACATAAATCAGTAGGATTCCTTTATACCAACAACGAGATTATTAAGGAAGAAATTACCAAGTCAATACCATCTACTATAGTCCCTAAGAAGATAAAGTACCCAGGAATAAATCTAACCAGAGAAATAACAGTCCTTTACAAAGAGAACTACAAACTCTTACTACAAGATACTGAAAGAGACTTATGTAAGTGGAGAAACCTACCCTGCTCATGGATAGGAAGACTTCACATTCACATTGTGAAAATGTACATTTTCATTCAATCATATATTAAAAAAATAAAATAAAATAAAATAAGTTTTTGGACTTAATTGTTCATCCTTGTACAACTGAGTGTCCATAAATAAACTTTTGCATTGTTGTTGTTAGGTACCACTGAGGCGGTACCGACACACAGTGATCCTGTGTACAACAGAACAAAACTGGGCAGTCCTAAGACATCCTCAAAAATGTTATGTTTGAGTCCAGTGCCACAGCCACGGTGTCCTTCCACCTCAGTGAGCGTATTCCTCTTTTCCACTGACTTCTTTACCAAGCATGATGTCCTCTCCCGGGGACTGGTCCCTCCTAACAACATGTTCAAAGTATGTTAGATGAAGTCTTGCCATCTTTGCTTCTAAGGAGCATTCTGGCTTTAGTTCTTCCAAGTCAGATTTCTTCATTTTTCTGACAGCTCATGGTATATTTAGTATTCTTTACCAACAACTTATTGAAAGGTATTGGGTCTTCTTCAGTCTTCTTTATTCGTTGTCCAGCTTTTCCAAATGAGGAAACTGAAAACATTATGGCTTGGATCAGGTGCATCTTAGTCATTAAAGTAACACCTTTGCTTTTTAATACTTTACAGAGGTCTTTTGCAAAAGATTTCCCAATACAGTGAGCCATTTGGTTTCTTGACTGCAGCTTCCATGGGTGCTGATTGTAGATACAAGTAAAATGAAATTCTTGACAACTTCAATACTTGTCCAGCTTTTCATGATATTGCTTATTGGTCCAATTGTGAGGGGTTTTGTTTGCTTTTATGTTAAGGTTGCATAGTCTTTGACCTTCATCAGTGCTTCAAGTTTTCTTCCCTTTCAGCATGCAACATTGTGTCATCTATATACTGGAGATTGTTGAGTCTTTTTCAATTGTTATGCCCCATTCCACTTCTTATAGTCTAGCTTCCCTTATAATTTGCTCAGCATACAGATTAAATAAGTATAGTGAAAGGATACAGCTTTGACACACGTATTTCTGACTCTAAACCACACAGTATCTCCTTGTTTAAAGATTGACTTTTGGTTTATGTACAGATTCTGCAGGCACACAATTAAGTGTTCCAGAATTCCCATTACTTGTAATGGTATCCATAATTTGTTGGGATCCACACAGTCGAATGCCTTTTATAGTCAATAAAACACAGGAAAACATCTTTTTGGTGTTCTCTGCTTTCAGCCAAGATTCATCTGACATTAGCAATGATATCTCTCTATCCATGTCCTCTTCTGAGGATTTCTGGAAGTGCCCTGTCAGTGTACTGCTGCAACTGCTTTTGAATGATCTTTAGCAAAATTTAATTTGTATGTGATGCTAATGATACTGCTCAGTGATTTCCACATTCTGTAGGATCATCTTTCTTTGGAGTTGATCTTTTCTAGTTGGTTGGCCAAGCAGCTGTCTTCTAAATTTTCTGGCATAGACGAGTGAGCTCTCCCAGCACTGCTTCCAGTTGTTGAAATATCTCAGTTGATATTCAGCCAATTCCTGGAGCCTTGTTTTTTCCCAAGGACTTCAGTGCAACTTAGACATCTTCCTTCAGTACCTGTTCTTATTCATCATCGTCAAGTTGATTTCATTCCATTGATGCAAGGCTGGTTCAATGTCAGAAAAACAATTAATGTAATCAACCACACTAATAACACAAAGATAAGAATCACATGATTTTGTCAACTGATGCTGAAAAGGCATCTGACAAAGTTCAACACCCATTCATGCCAAAAACTCTCAGAAAAATAGGAATAGAGGGGAAATTCCTCAAGGCAATCAGTAGCATCTATGGAAAGCCAACTGCCTTCATCATCCTGAATGGTGAAAGACTGAAAGAATTCCCTTTGAGAACGGGAACTAGACAAGGATGCCCACTCTCACCACTTCTATTCAACACTGTGCTAGAAGTTCTAGCCAGAGCAATTAGACAAGACAAAGAAATAAAGGGTATCCACACTGGCAGTGAAGAAGTAAAAATCTCTCTCTTTGCAGATGATGTGATTGTTTATACAGAGAATCCAAAGAAATCCATAAGTAAACTATTGAACTAATAGACAAGTTCAAGATACAAGTAAACACAAGTAAATCAGTAGGATTCCTTTATATCAACAGTGAGATTATTAAAGAAGAAGTCACCAAATCAATTCCAAGAAGATAAAATACCTAGGAATAAGTCTAAGTAGGGAAATAAGAGACCTTTACAAAGAGAACCACAAGACCTTACTATAAGAAACTAAGAGAGACTTACATGAATGGATTAATCTACCCTGCTCATGGATAGGAAGACTCAACATTGTGAAAATGTCTATTTTGCCCAAAGCAATCTACTTAAATAATGCTATCCCTATACAAATTGCAGTGACATTTTTTAACGAGATGGAGAAACAAATCACCATCTTTGCTTGGAAAGGGAAGAAACCTTGGATAAGTAAAGCACTGCGGAAGAAGAAAAACACACTGGGAGGCCTCTCACTACCTAACTTTAGAACCTATTACACTGCCACAGTTGTCAAAACAGCCTGATACTGTGTGTACAAAAAGAGACATCAAGACCAATGGAATAGAATAGAGACCCCAAAGATGCCACCATCATCCTATGAACAGTTGATATTCAACAAAGGCCCCAAGATTTTAAACTGGGGTAAGAACAGTCTCTTTAACAAATGATGCTAGCAAAATTGGATATCTATCTGCAAAAAATTGAAACAAGACCCGTATCTCACACCTTATAGAAAAACCAACTCAAATTGGATAGAAGACCTACATACAAAATCTAAAACAATAAAGCTCATCAAGATAAAATAGGATCAACAATGGAAATTTTAATACACAATGTAGACAGACTTCAAAATCTGACAAACAAAGTATATTCAACAAAAGAGAAAATACATAAATTAGAATTACTAAGAATCAAACACTTTTGCTCATCCACAGACTTCATCAAAAAGAATTAAAAGACCACCTACAGAATGGGAAAAAATATTTGGAAACTCTATCTCAGACCGACGTCTGATCTCCATAATCTATAAGGTATTACAAAATATCAACAAGAAAAGGATAAATAATCCAACTAAGCAATGGGCAAAGGAGACAGATATTTCTCTAAAGAGGATATCCAGGAAGCTGAATGACACATGCAGAATTGCTCACGGTCATTAGCTATTATACTAATTCAAATCAAAACTACAATGAGATACCATCTCACCCCAGCAAGGTTGGCCATGATCCAAAAAACACAAAACAACAAGGTTGTGGAGAAATTGGAACTCTCCTACACTGCTGGTGGGATTGCAAAATGACACAATCTCTTTGGAAAACAGTCTGGCACTTCCTTACAAAGCCAGAGATAGATATACCATTTGATCATGTGATTCCACTGCTTGGAATTTATCCTTCAGAAACAAAGGTTGTCACACGAACAGACATATGTACATGAATGTTTGTTGCAGCACAGTCCACAATACCAGAAACTTGGAATCAACTCCAATTCCCATCAACAGGTGAATGGATAAGCAAACTATGGTACATACACTTGATGGAACACTATGCTATGATAGAAAACAACCACAATTTTAGAAAACATCTCATAACATGGTCTCATTTGGAAGAGATCATGCTGAGTGAAATCAATCAGTGTCAATAGGACAAATTTTGCATGAGACCCCCATTATAAGGACTTAACAAGATAATTACCCATTAAAAAAAATGACTGTGTTGGCTACATGGGTGGGTGGGGTCTGAGGGTTTACCACAGGTGAGATAATTGATAGTTGTTAAAGATTTTATTCTTTTACCATAATTAATAAAAATTAAAATATGTACTTCCATAACAAAATGAAATTCAACTATATATTCCCTTCTTAAGAAATGGTAAGAAAATCATATTTGGGGGATTTTTCTCTAGGAAGAGGGAGAAAAAGAGAGTTATTTTTCTAAACACCTTGTTTTTGCACTATTCAATAGCATGCAAATAAAAAATTTTTTATATAAATACATGAAGACCCTCAACAAGATAGATTGACTCAATGGTTCAACAATGGACTCAAACATAGCAGTAATTGTGAGGATGGTGGAAGACCAGGCAACCTTTTGTTCTGCTGTACATAGAGCCTCTGTGAGTTGGCACCAACTCTTTGGTACGTAACAACAACAAATGAAAAGCCAAATCCATCACTACTGAGTTGGTTCGGATTCATCGCAACCCCTCAGGGAAGAGAAGAATTGCCCCACAGGAATTTCAAGTAGTGACAGGTTGATTTGAACTGCCAACCTTTTTGTTTGTAGTTATAGCTCTTTTTTTTTTCTTTATTATGACTGAGTGAAAATGTACATTCCTGTATAAATTTACATACCCACCTATATGCAGCTTCCACTGCTCTCCTTGCCCGGTGACAGCACACTATTCCTCTCTGCTCCATACATGTCTCATCCTCCCAACGTCTCCTTTCCCCTCCTCCCCATCCACTCTCCTTCCTCCAGCCAGAGGTCAGCAGGATGATATCCTACAGATGCATAGAACCACAAAGTGCATCCAGTTATAGCTCTTATCCACTGCACCACTAGGGCCCCCAACAACAATAGTGAATGTGTATATTTTTTTGAAACAAAATTAAGAGGCAGAGCCAAGATGGTAGTCAGACAGTTCCTGTGGTCCCTGTCAAAACAGAAACAAACAAACAAAAAACCCAAGTAAATCATATATATGTATATATATATACATATACATATATGTATATACATATATATGTATATACAGTCACCTTTGAAGTATTCCTCTTAGGAAGGTAAGCACTGATGTATATGTATATGTATATATATATACATATATATAAAAGAAACATATATATAAAATATATATATATGTATATATATATATATAAAACATATATATAAAAGAAATCTGAATCTCAAAGGCAGAATTGAGGAACTGAACTGAGCAGCAGGGAAAGGGAGACACATTTCAGAAGCAATGAGGAGTTGTCAGACCTGACCTGGTGGGACTTGGCATCCTGTAGATGGATCCAGCGGCACAAGCATGGTGAGACAAGCAGTGGCATTTAAGACATATTTTCCACATTGGGAGAGACCATGTATTGGAGAATCCACTCACACCTCCAGAATCCATGAAAAGCAGTACTTTATAGGTCAAAGACAAATAACTTGTGTCTATCCTACCACGTAGATCAAACATACCCCTTGAGGATAAACTGTATCCCATTTACATGTCCCCTGCCCACACTGCACTATGTCCAAGCCAGCTTCAGAGACTGACTCATCCCCTGCACTGGAAGTAGAACTCACCATGGGCCCTGAGGCATTTTCCTGGCCTTGGAGAGGGGACAAATTAACAAACACGAAAGTAATTGGCTGGCTCCCCTAAGCTAA
The DNA here is from genome assembly GCA_028571685.1 of Heterohyrax brucei. NCBI lineage: Eukaryota > Metazoa > Chordata > Mammalia > Hyracoidea > Procaviidae > Heterohyrax > Heterohyrax brucei. Next base: position 40,985,935 of record CM053148.1, on the reverse strand, counting down.
GAAGACAGGGCAGTGACAGTCCCTTTGCCTGGGCAGAGGCATAAGAGGTTCACAGACTTTGAATGGCTTTCACCCTGTGTGGAATTGTGTGAGCCCACTTCAACAGCATAGCATTCAACTTCGTTAGCACAGCACAACAGACTATATGGGGTCTGACTATTAAATCCATGAACTTAATTGTTTTAAATGCTACATACCTTATTGCTGAATATCACTACAATCATCATTGATGTACTCCCCTTGGGAAGTACACATCAATGCCAGTGCCTAGTCCACTCTTCAGAGAAATTTTGGAACTCTTTCTGGAATGCCCATTGTGCACGGTGGCAAGGTGGCAAGTTTACAAACTTAATTGTATAGTTGTCTGTGAGAGAGTTTTTAGCCAGTAAACAAATAACTTTATTGGGACATTCTCTCTACTCACCTGATCTTGACCCCAGTGACTTTCTTCTTTACTTGAAGATAAATGAAATATTAAAAGGAAGACATTTGGATGATATTCAGGTCACCAACGGTAATATGATGGCAACTCTGAAGGCTACTCCATAAAAAGAGCTCCAAGATTGCTTTGAAGTGTGGCCTAGGCACTGGCATCAGTGCTTACCTTCCTAAGAGGAATACTTCAAAGGTGACTGCAGTGACATTCAGCAATGAAGTATGTAGCACTTTTTTTTTTTGCCGTCTTTATACATGTACACACACACATATTTATTCATTCATTGCAATGTGATAACACTTCACATGCTCTTCTATAACCAAAATGCTTTTCTGGTCAATAAATATAGTCCAAATGATGATTTTTTTCTTTTATTATGATTGAGTGAAAATATACAATCCCATATAAATTTGCGTATCCTCCAGTGAGTGGCTCTCACTGCTCTCCCTGCCCGGTGACAGCACATTCCTTCTCTCTGTTCTGTACATGTCATATCATTTTAACAATCTCCTATCCCCTCCTTTCTGCCCTCTCCCCCATGTCCAGTAGGAGGTCAGCTAGATGGCATCCTATAGATGCACAGAACCATAAAGTGCACACATGATATGGTCGCTCTGTGTCACCAAGAGTTGATGTCCATTATGACTTATGGACAAGTGCAGCATCAGAGCCTGGGGCCATGCTCCCAGGGGAACCCCGAGGCCCACGGACCATCAATTGTGGTCTTTCAGTGGGGATCTCACGGTGTGCCCTTTTTTATTCTTGTATTGTCGGTGAGACTCAACTCTGTGAGCTCCATCACGGCTATCACTGATGGTGGCCAGGCACCATCCAGTTCTTCCAGTCACGTGTCGAGGTAGTCACCCGCTCACATGGATCTCTCTGTCTTTTGGGTTCTCTTTGCCCCATGTCGTTTTGGTCCTTGGAGAGCATTCATTCCTGCTGAGTTGGGAGCATTTGGTGTACCTCAGATGGCAGCTTTTAAGAACCCAGATGCCACTCACCAATTTGGTGTGCAGAAGACTCTCTTACTTATTAAGCCAACTGGCCTCAATGTCCCCTGAGGGCATGGTTCCCAGACCCCTACCCCAGCTACTCCGTCCTTGCGATATTGGGTTAAGATGGGGAAAGTAATCATGTTATGTTGAAGTCCAGTTAATATTGGTCTTCTTTCTAACGTGTGCTGTCACAGATTTCACCCAACCACATTTCTATCAACTATCTAATCAATACCCAACCCTCTCCCTCTCTCCTCACCCTTGCAGCTGTCACAAAGTCTTTTCTTCTATGCACCAGTCTGTTTTTAGGTTCTTGCAGTAGGGGTCTCACACAATATTTGTCCTGTTGCCGCTGACTGCTTTCATTCAACATAAAGTCCTCCAACTGAAACTGGGTTATGAGATGCTTCCTAAAATCATCATTGTTGTTTATCATTGCATAGTGTTCCTTTGAATATATACACCATAGTTTACGTATCCATTCCTCTATTGCTGGACATCTGGGTTGATTCTATCTTTTTGTTACTGTGGACTGCTACAATAAACATTCTTGTGCATGTATCAGTTGGTATGAATGGCCTTGATTCTGTAAGGTATATTCCAAGCAGTGGAATTACTGGGGTCAAATGGTATATCTATTTCCAGCTTTTTAAGGAAGCATCAGATTGCTTTCCAAAGACTTTGCACCATTTTGCAATCCTAAACAGTGTAGGTGAATTCCAATTTCTCCACAGCCTTTCCAGCATTTGTTGTTTTTCATTTTGTAGCATTTTTAATAGGATCATTTTGTGACCTTAATTGGCAATCCTTATATACCTGAACTCTAATAGCCACTGTTTCAGCTATTTGGTGGAGAGACAGTTTCATGACATTTGACACTGCTCTGCCTATTAAGCAGGGTCCTATCTACACACATCCCCCTGGCGGATTTGAACTGGTCGCCATGAGTTGGATCCGACTTGATGGTACTTGGTTTATCTTGGCATCTACCCACATCAGAGGCCTGAGGACTGGTGGCTCCATTCATGCCACTTAGCCATCCTTGACAGGGGTTCAAGAATAAGTGATGCCTCCCAGTCCTTATAGCCATCAGCACTTGGTGCCCATAGTCTGGTTTCAAAATCCACTCACCTAAATGCTCTAGGTAACAAGGACACACTTTCCTCACAGATGCTCAGGGCTGGCTGTCAACTCCCGTGCCTTGCTCAGCATGTAGTCTCCTGTGTCAGTCAGTAACCTTTGCTTACACCAACCATCCCTGCCCATTTAGGACTGTAGGTGAAAACCTGCATCACACACTTGGTGACTGACTACTTGGACACCTGAGTTGAATCTATACAAGAAACGTCAATGGACTCCTGGGCTCATATACCTAGTAACAGATGTAACTACCTGGTGACAAGACATTAGAATTTCAAAAGCATCAATAATCAAACTAGCTCAATGAGCAGCCATTTGGGCATACCAAAACAAAAGCAGAAGCTAGGGAACAGCAAGCAAATGTAAAACAAATAAATACAATAACTTATTGATGGCTCACAGACAGCAGTCAATATCGAATCACGTGAAGAGGCAGAAACTGACTGCTTCAGCAAGATTCCAAAACAAAAAATCAATAAATATTCCAGATATAGAGAACTTCCTGGAGTTACTGAATGTAGAAAAACAAAACATTAACACAGAGCTCTTCCAGAGATCAAGAAGGATATCAGGCAAAATGCAGAACAAGTCAAGAAGGGCACAGACAGACACAGACGCAGCAACTGAAGAACTTAAGTAGTTTACAGCAGAGCATAACAAAAAATTGAGCAGTCTGCAAAAACCCATATGAAGACAACAAGCAAAAATTCAGAAAATTAACAATAAAACTTCAGAAGTAGACATCTCAATAAAAAGTCAAAGGAGCAGAAATGAGACAATAAAAGTCAGAATTAGTGGGAATGATAAAGTACTTGACATTGATACATTTCAGAAAAAAATCAAATAAAAGAAGTTGAAAAACTGAAACAACATTACATAAAAACTTACAAAAAAGAATTCCTGGTTAGCAAAATCAAAACAAAAAATAAACTGAGTTGCTGGATTAACTGTACAGAAAGACATTAATTTAAATGACTTTAAAATAGTAATCTCATTGTATGTTCTTAATGGACAAAATACTGAAAACAAACAAAACTAAAATAATGAAACACAGACATGCATCTTAAATTGTCAGTGATTATACATATGCTGTGCTAAGTAATTACACAAAAAGGTATTTTCAGTGTCAAAGAAAATGAATGATATATAATATCAGCTACCACATACAAAAGACTTGTGTCCCACATTTGAGCAGAAATATCAGTGGGAATTCATGCTGCATTTTCGCTGTTTAATGAAAGCACCTAGAAACAATGACCAACCCAATAGCAATAAGCATCCATAGTGCTCAGACTTTAGACTCTACAAAATCAACAAGGGATCTTTGAAGAAACAGTTGAGTACCGATCCAGGATACGAAATGTGAATGGGGAGCTTGGCTTTACAAAAAAATAGTGTGTAAATTATTAAAGACTACTAGAGTTTGATTGCAAATGATCCAGAAAACAATTTTAAAAGACTTATACAACCCAAACATAGGTCTCTTAGAGCCTCAGTAGACATATTAACTATAATAGATAAAACACATCAATAGTTTTTAAATCCACTAGTTGATAATATCAAAATATTGAAAATACTCTCATTGCTTACTATTGGAGTGCTAGGAAACTAATTCACTAATTTTAAACCTGGCAAGTACAGAGAAAGAATAAAACAAGGAAAGGTTTATATGGCAGAACATATGGTCTCAGATTATAAAACATTACAGAACCATAAAATTTAAGCTATAAGGTATTGTTACAATAAAAATAGAACAATGAAATACACTGTACATCCAAGTGTGTCTATTTCTGATACGATAAAGATGCACTTTCAAATCAATAGTAAGTGCTAGATAATTCAATGAGTTGTGGAGTGCCAATTGATGATGTAGTAGTTAAGAACTAGAACTGTTAACCAAAAGACTGACAGTTTGAATCCACCAGGCACTCTCTGGAGACCCTATGGGGTGGTTGCAGTGTCGTCTATAGAGCTGTCACAAGTTGAATTTGACTTCCAGGCAAGAGGTTTGTTTTTCACAGAGCTACCCTGGTCATGTAGTGGTTAAGTGCTATAGCTGCTAGCCAAAAGCTTGGCAGTTCCAGTCCACCAGGCAGTCCTTTGAAACTCTATGGGGGAAGTTCTATTCTGTCCTATAGGATTGTTATGATTTGGAATCAACTCAGTTGTAGTGGTTATTTTTTTTAATTGTTTAGCTGCAGAGTAAACTTGCTTTTACCTTACAGTATAACTTACCATAAATTCCAGATGGAATAGAGGATGTAGGAGCTGGAAAAGGAGATAAGGAAAAAAATAAATGAAAAGTAATAAGCAAACGAAGGTGAAAAAGGGAAAAGAGAAAACAGAGATCTTGCTGGCCAAGATGGCAGAGTAGTTAGAGGCTTCCTCTGATCCCTCTAACAACAGAAACCCAAAAGACCAAATGAGTCTATTACATATGCATCCTAGGGGCCTAGAATGTCAAAGGGAAAGCTGAGAAGTCAGACTGAACAACAGGGAAGGGAGAGTAAGATTCTCCACACCTGACCCACTGGGGTACAGCTATGACCAGCTGTGCTTAATATGGTGTGCTCTCTGGTTATCCAACATCCAAATATTATAGATGACTATCACAATAACATAAATTGTATGTATCAAATAGGGAATAAATGAAGTTGAATATATTTGACTACATGTAAGAAAAAAGAAGCCTGTAAATCATTCTAAGACAAACAGGGAATTAAGGCTATCAGCAGTCAGATCTTTGTATGAAGAAGAAAGTAGAAGATGTTGCCATTATGAGGTGTCATTGAGTTGATTTCAGCTAGTAGCAACTCATGTGAGCCAGTAGAACTGGCTCATAGGATTTTCTTGGTTGTGGTCTTTACAGGAGCAGATCTTCTCTCTTATAGCTGTTCGGTGGGTTTGAACCACAAATGTTTCAATTAACAAGTTGAACACTTAATCATTTATGCCACTAAGGCTTCTTGTAGGATATTGGAGAGCTTCCAAAACACTTTCTCGCAGGAAAGGAAAGAGGAATGCTAGTCAATGAAAATTTGAAACATCCTTTGTATTAAGTTAGTTGTCCAATATTGCTCACTCTCAGTCACTCTGCAATAGGTCACATACTATGGACAGGAACCTGGCTGAAGGGCAACAGACAAAGGTAAGAATAAACAAAGTATTTTTTCTTTTCTGTTAGACCATGAGTTGGATCCGACCCGACGGCACTTGGCTTGGCTGGCTAGACTAGTTCAAATATTATGGTTTTCTATATTACTCATCTTTCAGTAAATAATTACTGAAGCCCAGAGCTAAAACAATTTCCAAAGCCAACTCTTCAGACAGAGATTGGACTAGACTATAAGACATGAAACCATACTGGGAAAGAGTGTATTTCTTGGCTTAAGTAGATCCAGGAGGCTAACTGAACAGCTCCTGTCCAGATGCAAGATAAGGGGGGAAAGAGGACAGGAGCTGGTTGCATGGACACAGGAAAATACAGGGTGGAAACACACTGTGGTGAGAACATCTAGAGTTACATAGCTGGGGGTGTGTGTGTGTGTGTGTGCATGCGCTAGTGTGTGAACGTGCAAGTTTTTGTATGACGAATTGTAAACTTTCACTTAAAGCACACTAAAGTATTTTTTAAAAAAATTACTGAGCTCCTATCCTGTGCCAGACACTCTGATTTGTCTATGGGATTCATTACCAAGTTCAGAGGTTAGCATCCTAGTGATGATCTGCTGGGGTAAGTGAAAAAAGGAACTTCTGAAGGAGTAGGGTCAGCAAAGTAGCTCATGGGTCAAATGTTGTTGCTGCACTGTTAGGTGCCATGAACTGGATTCCGACTCATAGTAACCCAGTGAAATACTGCCTGGTCCTAGGTCATCCTCAAATACAGTCCACTCTATGTTCCTGTGAATGAAGCTATATTGGAACATAGGCAAACTCATTCACACATGAGTGGTCCTATTTACATGTTTCAATAACAGAGTTAAGTAGTTGCAACACAGATTACATGACCTGTTGTTATCGTGTACCATCAGTCTGTTTCAACTCATAGCCACTCTATGTACGACAGAATAAAACACTGTCTGGGCCTGATCTAGTCTCACTATCATTTCTATGCTTGAACACATTGTTGCAGTTACTGTGTCAGTCTATCTCATCTCATTGATAGTCTTTCTTTTTTGACCCTGTACAAGACTTCCCAAGCCTAAATTATTTATTATCAGTCCCTTTTAGGAAAACGTTGTTGGCCCCTGGTTTAGATGACAGTAAACCACCCAAGTCTTCTTCTGTCTCTTCTTCAGATGTATCCAGAGTCGATATGGATAATATTACTTTTTTCTTAATACATAACAATATCTTCTCATTGTCCTCACAATAAACACTACAGTCTTACACAAGCTCCCAAACTTCAGCCTACTTCAGTTATCATAGCCTTCTTTGAATTCCTTGAACAGATTATGTTTCCTGTGTTCTTCTTTCTGGAGCAATGTCCTACTGTAATGCTGTCATTCTTAGTTCTCATCTTAAATTTCACTTTTGAGAGAAGACTTTCCAACCATTACACTTACAGTACTCTGTACAGATCTATTATGCCTTGTTGTTTTTACTTGTAGTACTCTTTATTTTTCATTCCACGACTCACAATTTGTTGTCATGTGTTTCTCTACGGGTTTGTATGATGCACATCAACACCACTAGACTATAAGTTCAGTGAGGGCAAAAATTAGGTCAGTTTTCTTCAGTAAATATCCTATATCCTATCTACAGATTTTTTTGAGCCACAGTGTGTATGCCATAAATATTCTGGAGTGAAGAACATAGAAATACTATGAGTTAGATGGGAGTAAGCATTTATTAAAGGAGGCAAGAAAACTGCCAGATGAGTTTGAATCTCTTGAATAAAATGAATATAAAGGTATTCAAGTACACTGCTCAGCAAACTTGTAAAGATACCTAAAGTATGAATTCTGAAGTTAAAAAAAAAAAATCAGTAAGTGAATTGATTGACAGGATAGTCAGCTAGTCATTGCTGACATTTGAATTAGTAACCTAGAAGACCAGATAGAAGAAACATCCAAAATCACACAAAGAGCTAAAGAGCTAGAAAACATGACAGAAGAGATATGAGATTTGCAGGATAACTCTCAGAGGCTAACATTGCAAATAATAGGATTTCACAACCACATAAAGGAAAAACGGAGGAGTGACAAACACTGACCAATAAGAATAGCAAATTCCTCCGGGGGGGGGGTATGTATCTGAAAGTTAACAAGGCTCTTCAAGTGCAAGTTAGATTTGATGAGAAAAGACACAGGTACCCTTAGAACTATTGTGATGAAATTATATAGCTCCAGGGCAAAGAGAACTCTCATAAACTTTCAGATAAAAAGATAAAGACAGCTACCTAGGAAAAGAGAGAGATGCTTCTAATGAGTTTTGGCTTGCCTTCCTCTCGTCTGTTTCCTACCAGAAGTCTTCTGAACCTCTCTGTCGTGGATTGAATTGTGTTCCCCACAAAATGTGTGTAGCAACTTTGCTAGGCCGTGATTCCTGTTACCTAGTGATGTTTCTCCGTGTTGCCTTCATGCCTCTAGGATGTAAATAAGTGGGGATGGGCTGCAGTGATGTTGGTGGCACAGGACCCAGTGTGTAGGACTGTCTTGTGCCTTGAGGCAATCTTTTCAGATATAAAAGAAAGAAGCTAGCAGAGAGATTTGGGTACTTCCTACCTCCAGGAGAGAAGCAATGCTGGAAGCAAAGTGTATCCTTTGGTAAGGACTTGGGACCCAGCACTTCAGAAGCTCTGGGTCCACTGAAAGACTGATGACAAAGACCTTTCTCTAGAGCCAGCAGAGAAAACCTTCCTCTGGACCTGATGCCCTGAATTTGGACTTGTAGCCTACCTGACTGCGACAAAATAAAAGTTCTCTTTTTAAGGCCACCCACTTGTGGTATTTCTGTTATGGCAGCACTAGATGACTAAGACACTCTCCAACAAGATGCCCTGGTGGTGCTTTGGTTAAAGCGTTTGGCTGCTAATGGAAAATTCAATGGGCCTGAATCCTTCGGTGACTGCTGGAGAAATATGCGGTAGTTGGATTCCATAAAAATGACATCTTTAAAGATGTAAATCCTGTGGGGTAGTTCTGCTGTGTTCTATGGTGAAGATCACTAGGAGTCAGAGTTGAGTCAATGGTAATGAGTTTTAGTGTCCTATACTTTCCCAGCAATGCAGAGATTCTACAAATGATAGCCATTATCTCCTCTTGTCCTTGCTTTTATGGTTGCAATACTGGATGCTAGATGTGGAATGGCATGTGAAGACCACTAAGATAAAAGGCCACAATGTAGTTATGCTAAGCCCGGTGAAGTTATTATTCTTGTATCAGAACTAAAAAACATACAGTTGCAGAGATACCAGGATTTAGAGAGCGGATCATTGTCTTATTCTATCAAGAGAATTCTCAAAGACCAACTCCAACAAATGGATGTGTCATAATAGAGTTCTCAAGGCAGGAGAAATGAAGTAAGAGAGGGCCATGTGGTAAGTAATGAATCCTGATTTACATGTATGTATCTAAATGAATTATGACAGGCTCTCTGGGAATGTGTAACATAACACTAATAAGGAGTGTTGAAAGACCATCTGCAAGTAAAATTGCAACAGTCTACCTTTCTTTTCTTTGTCTTTATTGTATATTTATTTTATAACAGAGTCTTTTAAATGACAAACATATTCATTATTGGGCGCAAGTATATGTACTTAAACATCTTTTATCCGTGGCATAAATTTAGCCTTCCTTTCGTAGTTTTATTTTATTTTATTTATTTATTGTGATTGACTGAAAGTGTACAACCCAGCTTTGGTAGTGGTGTGGGTGGGTGGTAGTTGGGAAAGAGAGAGGTAAAGAAACATCCTGAAATTGGTGGGAAAGGACCATGGGGGGTGGTGGGAAGGGGAGGGAAGGTGAAAGTATTCTAGCATTTCATCTTACAGGAGGGCAAAGAAATGGGGACTAACAAATAGAGTAGGTAATGTAATAGTGAGTAAACAGGATCAGATTATGAGTTAGAAAGGGAAAGTCATCAGGCAGAGAATTGAGAAGTATAGAAGAACTTGCAAGTTAATAAGAAAAGATGAGTGGTAACCTCAGCAAATCAGAAAAAAATGGAAAGAAAAGGGAAAAATTATTACAGACATTAAATAGACATAAAGATGAAAAGAATAAGATTACTATCTATATTTGGGGATGGAGTAATTTCTTTCACTAAAAGCATGAGATTGGTTGGTGTGGTTAAAATTAGGTTAAACTATTAGATTTATTGTTTTCTTTAAAAGTAGACTGAAGGTGTTTTTGAAATCTAGGAATTAAGGTATGAGAAGAAAGATACTAGACAAGTGAGAGCAAAACAAAAAGCGTATTTTAATTTTCATCGAGAAGAAATTTAAGATTAAAACACTGAACAGGATGAAGATGGTAGCAGATATAATGTATAATAAATACTATGACACAACTAATTTAGAAGGTAATGTAATTATAAACTTGTGTGAAACAAATAATGTAATAGCTAAATATATAAGCCTATTTAAAAAGTTAGGAGAATTTGGTAAACTTCTAATACTGTGGAAGATTTTAATACAGTTATTTTTAAAATTAGATAATTACAATAAACAAAAATAAATAACAGCACAGAGGGTTTGATAATACAATTAATACATTTTATTTAATAGATATACATATAGTTGTGGAATAAATGATATACATTATATACATTTTTGTAAATCCAGAGAATATTCATATATATTGATCTGAACCTGATGACAAAGATTTTAAAAACACACTGTGATTAAAACCAATAAAATTAAATGAAAATATTAAAAAGGTTGCTAGAATAATCTCACTTCATTAGTCACTGAAAACCAAATCTGTCAATATTCCCTGAATCAAAGAGTATAACTTGGCAATACAAATTTACCCAGAAAGCAATAAAAAAATGTTAATGAAAACATCAAACTCAGTATAATGGAAGGTTGACATCCTGATGAATTTGTAAGTGAATATAACAAAAAATAAATAAAATTAATGAAAGTTAATATTGAAACTAAGAAAATGTTATAAAAATTGTAATGAAAGCTGGTATAATATTAAGGATGAGATAAGAAATACTGCTACAGACACAGATACAGGAGACATTAAAGGAATGAAGAGAATATTGCATGCATAAAAATCTAATTTCTAATCACAAAACAGATTAGGGGTTGGTTGCAGTTGAGGATGAAAATAGAAATTTACTTCAAATAAGCATGAGCTATTTCTTTAGTAGGGTGAAACTGTCCCCAAACTAGGTCGTGGTGATAGTTCACAGCTCCATGAATTTACTAAAATCACTGAATTGTACATTTTAAATGGGTATATTTTGTGGTATATAAATTATACCTCAGTAAAGATTTTTAAATAAGTAAATGAATAATAGAAAACATAAATCAAGACTAATCTAACTTATGAATATATATATAAAAGTTTAAATAAAATATTCAAGCTAACAGATTCACGAGCATATCACACACGTATCATAGAGGATTTAGCATACCATGCAGTGTAAGAAGTGTCATTTACTCCAGAAAAGCAATAGTAGCTCTGTGTCAGGTCCTTTACTGACATAATCTGTTCCTTTCAAGAGTTAAACAGGAAGAAACGTGACAGCATATCAATAGACAGTGAAAAACCACATAAGAAAATTCTTTAATCATTCCTAAGAAAATAAAATAGAAATGAAAAGATGTTTAAGTTTGCCAGTGCCAAGTGCCAAGTGCCGTCAAGTCGGATTATCAGCAAATATTATTTTCAATCACAAATAACAAAAAAAATTTCAATTTAAATCAAAATTTAGATAAGGATGCCCACTGTTATTCAGTATTTTCTCAGAAGTTTCTTAAATGAAATAAGAAAATAAATTGAAATGACGGTGTAAACATAAGGGAAAAAAGTGATAACCCATCTCTTTTAGATAATGAAATTATTTTATACCTAAAAACCCCAAGAGCCTGTAGTTATAACAAAAACAGTGTTCTTCAGTTGATAAGAGAATTTGCTAAGATGGTTTGATATACAACAAAATTACAAAAAGAAAAATTTTTATCCTATGTGGCAATAAGGCCCTAGAAATTGAAATGGGAACAAAATTATATGCACAACGGCAAGAAAAAGAACAACAAAATCTTAGGAATAAAATTAAAGAGGAATTAAGAGAAACCTTTAAAATAAGTTTTCCAAAACTGTTAAAAAATAAAAATCTGAACAAGTAGAAAGAGATGCAATGGTTGATTAATACCACAAAACAGTCAATTCTGAATTTAATGTATAGCTTAATAAAACAAACCAAAGCCACTTCTTACAATCCAACTGGACTGATAGTGACTATAAAGAAGAGATTAGAACTGCTCCGCAGGGTTTCTAAGGTTGCAATCTTGACAGAAGCATGTTGCCACGTCTTTCTCCTGCAGGGTATCTGGTAGGTTTGAAAAACTGACCCTTTGGTTTTGCAGGTAAGCTTTTTAACCATTGTACCACCAAGGCACTTCTATGTCTTAACACAATTCCAAGCAATCTCTTCTTTTTAAGTTGTTTAAAGTTGTCTGAAGAGTTCATGCAAGTGGATAAATGCCAAGGAATTGCCAAAAAAGAATGCAGAAGAAAAGTAGAGAGAACCTGAATTACCTTGAAGGTCATTTGCTATTCAAATCAATTCATCATAGTGTTGGCATAAAAATATACATCAATCAACAAAGCAAATGTGAGTAATTAATTATTCTGAAGATAAATAAGAATTGAATATATAATGAAAATAACATTTAAATCATTAAGGAAATTTGGATTATTTATAAATGGTAATGATATAACTGCATATTCCCCCAGAAGAAAACAAAATTAATCTCTATCTCACCTAAAACAGAAAATAATGTTTAAAGTATCAAAGATTAAATGAAAAACTAAAAGATTAAATGAAAAAATAATGTACAATAAAAGATTAGAGAAGAAGACGTTAGGACTGTGAATGTATTATTATTTGTGGTTGTTGTCAGGTGCTTTCGTGTTGGTTCTGACTCACAATGGCACTGTAGGACAGAGTAGAACTGCCTCAGAAGGTTTCCAAGGAGCAGCTTATAGACTTCAGCTGCCAGCCTATGGCTAACCACTACACCACCAGCATTATGAATGTATTGTTTAGGATAAAGAAGATAGAGCAAGGAACTGCTCTATCGATCCATGATTTATGGACCACATTAAAAAAAAATAAATCTTTGAATGAGAAAAATGTTCCACAGATAAAGTGACTAGAAAATAATGATGGGCTTGGGGAAAAAAAACAAAAAACCAAAAACCCACTAATGACAATAAGCTAGCATCCATTTGGTATAAAGAGCTCTTTCACACATCCCCACAGGAAGATTAGCAAGACTATGAAGAGGCAATTCACAAAAAGGCAATTCTAAATGGCCAACAAACATTAAGATTCTCAACCTCACTAATCATCAGGGATGCAAATTAAAGTAACGAGATCTCCCTTTATGCCCATCAAACTGGCAAACACTGAACAGAGCATTAACACCTATTGCTGCTGGTGATACAGGAGAAAGAGATACAATAATATATTGCTAGTGGAAATGCTCATGATTATAGTTTTTTTTTTAAGTAATTTAGTGGTATCTATTAAAATTAAAAATATTCTTTCATGGCTATACCTCATTGTGGAAACCTATCCTGGAGAAACAAATCTGTTTATCAACAGGTAAGAATATATGTACAGGATATTTATTGCAACATTTTTTGTTGTACCCCAGACAACCGAAAAAAACAAACTTAGTGAACTCATATCTATAGAACTATAATATTATATATATAATTTAAAACTACAGACACCTAAATCAAACCCATTGCCACTGAGTCCATTCCAACTCATAGTGGCCCTATAGGGCAGAATAGAGCTGTTCCATAGTGTTTCCAAGGCTGTAAATCTTTACAGAAGAAGACTGCCACATCTCTCCTGCAGAGTGGCTGATGTGTTTGAACTGCCAACTTATGTTTAGCAGCCAACTGCTTGGACCACTTTGTTACTAGGGCTACATGTATAAGTGTAACTGTTATTGATAGATGCCACAGAGTCAGTTCAGACTCATAGTGAAGCCATGTAGCCCAGACTGCCCAGTCACTTACCATGTGCACAATTGCTGATATGCCTGAGCCCATTGTTGTAGCCACTGTATCAGTTTATCTTTTTGAGGGTCTTTCTCTTTTTTTTGCTGACCCTCTACTTTACCAAGCATGATATCCTTCTCCAGGGATACTTCTTTTCTGGCAACATGTCTAAATAATGCAAGATGTAGGCTTGCCATCCTTACTTCCAAGGAGCATTCTGCCTTTATTTTTCCTAAGACAAATTCCATTGTGTATTCAATATTCTTTGACAATGTCACAACTTATATGTACATATAAAAGAAAAAAAAAAACGTGTGTACACATGCATATATGCATCTCTCTCTCTCTCTCTCTATGATGTTAATAAGAGAGGATAAGCGGCAGTTGTGTTTCTGAGGTGTGGCTTGCCTACGAGTTTGGATTATGTCCTGAGGCAGTTTCTTGGGATATGAAAGAAAGAAGTGAGCAGAGAGACCTCCTACCACCACGAAAGCCGCACACCAAGCAGACCACATCCTTTGGACCTAGGGTTCCTTTGCCTGAGAAGATTCTTGACCAGGGGAAGATTGAGCATAAGCACTTTCGTCTAGAGCCAACAGAGAGACAAAGCCTTTTACTGGAGCTGAAGCCCTGAATTTGGACTTTTAGCCTAATTTGCTGTGCAGAAATAAACTTCTCTTTTTGTTAAGGCCATCTACTTGCGGTATTTTTGTTATAGCAGCACTAGGTGACTAAGACACTGGTGAAACTGACCACAAAGTTTTTGTTTTGATTTTGGTATACGTGTTCTTAGTTAGCAATTCTGTTTGGCTCAATGTTACCTACTTATTTTTACCTTCTGGTTTTGCTAGGCCTCCTCTCCATCTTTTTTAAAAACCAAATTGAACTTTTTTTTTTTTTTATTTAACATGACTGAGGGAAAATGTACATTCACGTATAAGTCGGATCCGACTCCACTGCTCTTGGCTTGGCCTATATGCAGCTTCCACTACTGGAAGAGGTACTATGAGGATGGATTGCAAATGTTTCTCTAGGCTGTCTTCAAATGTAAAGCAAAAGGTATCTGACCAGTTCACAAGTCAGTTAGGTTTTCAGGTGTAGAGGTCCCTCGTCTCATCTGACAAAGTAAGCTCCACTATATCCAACCCCAGATGATAACAAACTAGTTCAGAATACAGCAATGCTACTGCCCTGGTGGCCTCTGCTGGCAGGGCCTAGCCTTAGCCAACACTGCGTAGAGTACTGGTTTTGTGATAGAAAAGCGCTCTCCTGTGGGCAGGCTCTGGCTCCCAAGCTAAGAATTAGGTCCAGCTGCGGCCACCGTACCCAAGATGGCGTCCTCCACACAGGCAGCGGACAGAGGGGCCAAAGGTGCCGAGAGGTAGTGATTCCTCTGCTTCTGTTGCAGGGCCCCCAACGCAGGCAGCACTGTGCAAAATCAGTACTTTTCTGATGGAGAAGCGCTGTCCCGTTTGCAGGCGCTGTCTCCCAGGCCAAGAACGAGGTCCCGCTAAAATCTCGGTACCAACATGGCGTCCCACACCCTGACCACGGAGTTCCGCACAAACCTCACTGAGGCAGCTACAAAACGAAAGGCTCAAAGTGGCTAGATTAACAGAGTCCCGAGCCTGGCTCTCAGAATGTGGGAATTTCACCCGCCTATCCCCCCAGCAGCGGGTCTGAGTCCAGCTGCCAGGCAAGACCCAGCTCCGCCCGCCAGCCGAGACAGAGGAAAAAAAGTCAAAATGGTGCGTTTACCTTCCGTCCGTGAGAGCCGGGGCTAGCCAGGAGCGGGAGTCAGCGAGAGAGAGGAGGTTTTTCGCTGAGAGGTATGAAGTCCCAATTAACAGCCCTGTGCCGTGTCCTGAGGCTGATTAGGTGCTCAGAAGGCTCTGTTTGATTGTCAGTTCGGGTCTTGGTTTCCAGAGGGATAGGAGGAGAAGTGGGCTCAGTCCGCCATCTTGACTCCGCCCCCCAAATTGAACTTTTTAAAGACTTTTCATAGTGCCTTTCCATCTCAGTTTTGGCAGGTACGTTCTTCCATTTGTTTTTGCTAACTTTTCTTCATGGTGGTTGCTTTACTCATGGGCTGTAAATTTTTTTCCCCAATGTGTGCTCAGTTCTAGCTTTAGTTTTTCCTGGCAGTGTCACAAGTCCTGACCTTCAAAAGCAGTTCAAAACTTGCTGTGGTAAGGCGGGAATATGAAGGTATTTATGTATTTCCAGATATTAGCATAATTTGTATGTTAATTCTGTGCTTGAGGTTTATAACCAGGCCTTCAAGCTGATTTGTTTGGTTCAACCCACTCCTCATAATATGATTTGTAACCCGCTCCCAGGGGATGCTAATGCAGCTGGCTAGGGACCAACTCTGAGAACCACTAGGAGAACATTGGTTTTCAAAATTTGTTATACGTAAGAATCACCTGGTGACTTTGTTAAAAATGTAAATACTGATTTGTTCAATATATCTGGGGTAGAAATTTGAGTTCACAGGTGGGATTCAGACTAGAACAAACTTGTACAAAGCTCTGTTGACATCCCATGGAAAAACTCATCACCCTGGTATTTGATTCTGACTTACAGTGACATTCCATGAGGAAAGCATAAATTTCAATTTCAAAGCCATGTATGATATAATCATAAATTTCTTCTTTCTAGCATGAAATTCTTTATATGGCCACAGGTTTTGTAAGATATCAAATTTCCCTACTGTTTACCTAGAACAGTGTATACTTAGTACCACCACCACCCTGGGCCTGTTTCAGGTGTGGAATACGGTAGCCCTGTGGAACGGCCAGTTTCATGCTAGTTAGAAGTTCCAGCTCTCTCTAGATGTGAGTTCTGCCTCTTTATTTCTCAAGCCTAGTAAGGACTTCACTGCTCTTAGGGGATGCTGCTTCCATTCTGCGCTCATTACCCCAACTCTGCTTTCTACTAGCTATTTTACACTAGGCATTTGGGAATTTCCATTTCTTGATTTCTGGATCAACAATATCCTTTTATTTGCTGTTTTTTTCTTCTCCTTTCTCTCTCCCTTTACTTATTTCTTTTCTCCCTCCCTCATCCTTTCCTCTTTTCCTTTCTTTTTTCTTCTTTCAGTCCCTCCCTCTCAGTTTCCCTTTCTCCTTCCTCCCTTCCATCCTTTCTTCATTCTTTCAAACAGTTATACTGTTAATTGTTTGTGGTTTGAACAAAGGGAAGAGAATTATTTATTTCGTTCTATCAAGTAGATACCTAGCCCCTGTGCCTTAAACAATTTTTCAGTATTAATCTTCTACTTTGGAACCTATAAAGTAATTGGCATTATAGAAAAAGTAATCACGGCTTGTTTATAAAAATCCCAGAAGACTGGAATTAGGAAGCAGATCATGAAGCTGAAGCAGTTGAAGAATTCATAAAAAGGAATAGTATTGTATATTACTTCCCACAGCAAGTAGCAAACCTATAAAAATACTTTTCTTTATTATTACTGAATGAAAATGTACATTCCCGTATAAATTTACATGCCCACCTATACGCAGCTTCCACTGCTCTCCCTGCCTGGTGACTGCACACTGTTCCTCTCTGCTCTATACGTGTCTCATCCTCCCCAAAGTTTCCTTTCCCCTCCTCTCCACCCACTCACCTTCCTCCAGCCAGAGGTCAGCAGGATGTCTCCACTAAAAGACCTCTATTGATAGTCCAGCGGTTTTGGGGTTCCCCTGGGAGCATGGCCCCTGGCCCTGATGCTACCCTTGTCCATAAATCTTAACGAAGGTCCACTCTTCAGATATCAATGAATTGGACTTGGTGATGCAGAGTGACCACATATTGGATGTACTTTATGGTTCTATGCATCTATAGGATACAGAGTGACCATATATTGGATGCACTTTATGTTTCTATACATCTACAGGATAAAAATACTTCTTTAAGTGATATTTTAGTTCAGTTTGGATGCATCGGGTACCTTAGCAGGTATTTTACATGAAGGACTATCTTCATTAAATCACAAGTATTCCTTGAAGTAGGTTCTGTACTAAGCACTGAGAATATAGTGGTTAACAGATGGGTCATGGTCAAAGTCATCTGAAACTTAAAGTCTAGTGGTAGTAGAGAGGAGCCCACACCATCCCACGGGATAGGGCCTGCAGATCACACCGGGGAAGATGTTTCTGAACAACAGATATGCAAACCAATTGTTGAAGGATGAAAAGGAGATGGTGATTTTAGTGTTGGTTCCATTGAGCTTGATGGAATCCCTGTGAGACCTCCATTGGGTACCCTGTAGGTAGTTAGTTAAGCATGCTTGGAGCTCACAAGTGAATTATGAGTAAAAGTTATTAATTTGGGATTCTATTTGAGTGATGATTTATTATTCTGTAATAGTTCATTTTAATTTGATTTGTTTACTTAATTGAATGGGTAATACATAAGGTCCCAAAGTGGCAAACATGGTCTGTACTTGACTACTGACTTAAAGATAGGTGGTTCAAATTCACTCCTTGGCACTGTGAAAGAAAAGGCTCAATAGTCTGCTTCCATTAAGATTATAGCCAAGAAAACCCAAAGAAGAAGATTTACCCTGTAGCACACGGGATCACCATGAGTTGGAATTGACTCAGTGACGATTAACATAAGCAACAGCACCAATACATGAGCAAGGTTTGTAAAATTCATAAAGTATGAAGTACTTATTTTAAAAAGTTAGAAGTAACTTTCACTCAATCACAATAAAAAATTCAAGAAAAGTGAGTCCACCTTTAATCTTTCTTCCTTGCCATTTTCTCTCATAGACTCTTCCTCTAATAAATGCTTTGTATCTTTAATTTTGTCTTCACATTTGCAACTTTGAAGACTAAGTATATAACATATCAAGAATGGTTAGAGAAAGATCTTCCCAGAGAAACTGAGGTGGTAAGCTTTCAGCAGTAGAAGAAATCCAAAAACATTGTGCACTAGTGGAGAGAAATGAAAAATGACATTTTTACAGAAGGAAATGATGAAAAGTATTAACTGAAACTATAAAATAAACACCCTCATGTCTGCAAAGCCTCATACTTTACCAGTGTGTTGGTCATTGGTGATCTTGATGAAGGCAAGTTCGGTGGAAGATTTACGTAGAAGAGAAGAAAAAGATAAAATAGCAACATGAGAAGGCAGAGAAAGATGTCAAAAGAAGGGTTTTATTTCTGTTTGTAAGTCGGGAGAGATTAGAGCTTATTTCATAGCCTATGAGAAAGATCCAGTAATGGTTGTGAAATCATGGACAGAAGAGAAAGATTAAGATGAGTATCCTTGGTTAATAAGGTAGACAGGAACCAGAACACAGTTGAGTTATTGATTTTAGCTCTTCCTTTTTGTCATAGAAACAAAAGAGAAGAGGGTGTTGGTACAGGTAGTAGTTGAGAAGTTAAATGTATCTTCTAATGAATTTTTTTTCTTTATAAAAAGTAATCCAAAGCTATCTGTCTAATGAGTGGGAGGATGTAAGGTGAGCCTTGAAGAAAGTAGGAAGCTCTGAAGTATTTTTACAGGGAATGGAGAAGCACATTGATTACAGACAGTTGTTAGCTATTACTGACAACTGTGCTTATAAATGGCTTTATGTTCAAGTATGGAATTTTCTCCAGCAGTATGAAGCTGCCTGCATACATAGGTGACCGCAGGAAGCAACTGAGTTCATCCAGACATGGAATTTTGCCAGACTGCTGTGACAGAAAGATATTGCAGAAAGATGTGACAGAAAGAGAGAGTGAGCTTAGGACACTGGAAAGCATGGCTGAAGCATTAGACCTTAGAATTTTAGAAGTGGTAGCAAAATGAAGAAAGAAAGAGACTTACATGATAAAAAGAAATCAAAGAACTGGAAATGTCAGTGAAGTTTTTAAAAAAGATGTTTCAGAAGAAACTGAAAGAAGCTGAATGAATTTAATTATCAAGAAACGGAGTTCTAGGAATGGACAGGACTATAAGACATGCTCTTAAGAACTGATGATTGGCACAGAATAGGAAAAGGAAGACACAAGAAATGAGATCAAGAAATCAAGGCACCAGGGTATTGGAGTGATTAACCAGTGGACATTGAAAGCACCCAAGATAATAAGATGGATAGGACATGAAGAAGGAAAGTGAGGAGTCTGTCTGAAAAACCTATGTAGATTACAGTCATGAGGCAGTACATAAGATGACAGCCTAATGATGTAAATCTAAAAACTAAATAAGTGAATGAGCATTTTACTGAAGAGAAAATAAACACTTTTCTGGAGGTGAAATGCAAGAATAATATCTATGCTGGTATCCCAGGACTTGGTGTCTTCAGGCAGTATACACTCTGCTGCAGATCTGAAAGCCTATCCATCTAGCCTGGATCCTGGAATTGAAAATGGAACCCATGATGTGGCAAATGATGTATTGCACTTATAAGACATGTGACAGGGTATTAGAAGCTGAGACTGAAAATAAGAGACCTATGGACACCATAATTAAGATATAGCTGAGACTCCAACATGTCAGTAATTTGGTTGTGGAATACAGTCCCACCAATATTTATCTCTGTGCTTCAGTTTTCTATCCTGTATGATGATTCCTATGTTGCCTAGCTGGTGAATGGCAACGAAGAGCAAGAAATTCAGCAAAGCAAACAATAATTCTTTTGGTATCTGAACTATAGTTTTTAATTTAACTTCCTTACACATGAGGAACATGTAGTTAAATGTTGATGTTCTACAGGATGTTTTTGTTTTGTCCTTTTCTTCATTCATTTGGCCAGCATCTTTTGCTGCATGCTATTGGCTAGGCATTAAATTTTGTCCAGAGAATCAATATGTTCCCTGTCCTCAAACACATCACAATAAAAAAATGATAAATAGTGAAAACATAAAACTATAATACAGTACAATGATTCATAGCAGAGTTATAAATAGTTTTAAAAGCACAGAATAGGAAATAGGTTATTTTATCTTAAATTATATTGAAGTATAATCACTGCTACCATTTATTGAGTCTCCTACCTTCTACCAGACTCTACACTGTGTACTTCATTTATATACCTGTCCTCATTTAATCTTCTCTTCAGTGAAAGGTGGGCATTCTCATTATTATTGAGTAGTGTATGAATAAGGTGTATATTGAGGATGTCAAATAAGTTACCCAAAGTTTCACAGCTGATAAGTCACTGAAATACAATATGTACTCAAGACCTATAAGTTGTTACACTCATGGCTCAAATATACCATATTTTGTCACCTGTTAGCTATGATTGAGTAAACTCTGACTTATGGCTACACTATACACAGCAGAATGAAATGTTGCCTGGTCTTGCACCATCTTTCTGATCACTGGTAGGCTCAAGTCCATCGCTGTAGACCTTGTGCATTTTGAGTGCCTTCCAGGCTAGGGGAAGGGTTTTCACTATCTAATTCTGGAAGCAATTTTCCTAGCCTTGCTGCCTAGTCTCTCTGTCTGGAAGCTGCACTGAAACCCGTCCAGTGGGTGACCCTGGTGAAAGTCTAGTGTTATAGCTTCCAGCATCATGGCAACACAGTACAACAGAGTGATAAATTGGTGGTGGGCAGGATGTTTTCGTGTGGCTTTATTTGTGAACTCTTAGCCAGATTCGAGAATCCAAATGGTACATTTACTAATACACTTCAGTGAATAATATTGGCCTAAGTATCTGAAAGGTCTTTCTTTATTCCCCCAACACATTTCTAAATCACAACTCTAGTTCTGATACTTTTATCTGCAGAAGCCAGGGCAGACACTGCTCATCAATCTTGGCACTCATTGCCAAAGAGCATGAATACTTCCAATGCTCCTCAACACGGAAATCCAGGTTGGCATTGATTATTGACTAAAGTCAATGGACAAATAGCATAGTTTCCAAAATGGAAACATCTTGCTGAACATGAATTTAGGATGCAGATTTAATTTTAAAGGAAGGTGTCATGAATTGAATTGTGTCCCCTCAAAAATATATGGCTGGGCCAAGATTCCCTGTATTCTGTGACTTGCATTCATTTTGTGATTTTCTGATGCTATAAATCCTAATCTCTGCCTATAGTTAACAGAGTGGATTATGTTAGGGAAGATTAGGGTGGGACTGTAAATCCCTTCCTAAGGTCACCTCTCTGCTCCATGGTAAAGGTAGTTTCTCCGGAGTGTGGCTTGCACCACCTTTTCATGCTATTGTTGTACAAGAGATAAAGGGAATCAGAGAGTTGCAACCTTCACACGATCAAGAAAGCAGCACTGGGAAAAGGGCATGTCCTTCAGACCAGTGGTTTCTGTGCCAGGATGCTCTCCAACCTGAGGCTGGTGTGACACAATGACTTTCCTCCAGAGGTGACGGAAGAAAAGCCTCCCCCTGGAGCAGGCACCCTGAGTTTAGACTTATAACCTACTGAACTGTGGTGAGAATAAACTTTCCTTTATTAAACCCAGAAACCCTTAGGGGGTTAAGTGTTACATCCACTAACAGAAAAGTAGGTGTTCAAATCTGCCAGGCACTCTGTGGAAGCACCATGGTGTAGTTCTATTCTGACATTTAGGGTCTCTATGAGCCGGATCCAACTTGATGGCAGTGGTCAGACTGGGTTTGTTAAAGCCATCCTCTTTGCGGTATTTTTATTAGAGTAGCACTAGATGACTGGAAACAGAAGGTAAGTTGAAGGAGGCAGGTGGCAAATATCTGGAAGAAGGTTTATAACACAGTGTCTGCTTTGGGTGTCCCTGGCACGCATACAGGGTTGCCTTTAGTCACATAGTCAGAGCTGAATTAACTGCAATTGGTAAAAAAAAAGAAGAAGAAAAATCTGCTTCGGAGTTGAGTAGATTCTTGGAAAATGTTACTGAGCATATATTCAGGAGAGGGGATCCTTTGCTTTCCTGTCTTTTTTGCATATTATTTAAACTTAAGTTGTTGTTATCTTACTAATACATCAGAATGGTAGTAAGTAGCTTCTCTACAGCTGTGCTGAGAATGTGGAGACTTCACCAAGACTTGTTCTAGGGTGAGTAAGGGAAGGAAATCTCAGCGTTTGCCTCACAGACTCCATGATGCTAGCTGACCTCAGAGCACTGACTGATGGCTGCATGAAGACCAGTATAATGACACTGGTCAGCTAGAGGGCTTTTGCAAGGCCTATAATCTGTTACACCCTTGATACATGCCTTCCCCTGGAAAGTGACAGATGATGCATTGAACCACAGTGGTAATGTAAACCTCAGTGTGTCCCGGAATCCCATGTCTACTGTTTGTACGACAAAGCACTTCTTTTACCTACAATTTATTTCTCTCTAGAAAGTTTTGTCTAGACACAGCCTCAGATTCCAGGAATATTCCTTGTCTTTAATATGTTCTTCCAGTCTGAAGAAATGAAGTAGAGGATAGGCAGAGCCTCTTTGGAGGATTTGTTTACAGTTGGAACCCTGGTCTTCTCTGTACATAAGCTTCTTCTCTGTTACTCCAGGGCACAAGAGTAACAAGTCCCTACCCAGTCAGTCTGCGTGTAACTTATGATGACATGTTTGTATTTATGATGATTAATTTTATGTCAACTTAGCTTGGCTAGGTTGGCTAGCTTGGCTATGGGGCCCGATCGCTTGGTCAACGCTAGTGTGGATGTTTCTATGGTGATATTTACATGTGATTAACATTAAAATCATTTGGTCTCCAGTAAAGACCATTAGGCTTCACACTGTAGGTGGACCTGATCTAGTCAGTTGAAGGCCTGAAGAACAAATACTAAGGCTTCTTGAGAGGGTTTTGCCTGCAAGTTGTAAAGCTGTAGACATCTAGCCAAAATTTCCAGACTGCCACCTGTTCTAGCAATTTCAGACAGGCGGCTGTCAGCATTTCTAGCTTGTCATGCCAGACCTATGGATTTTGAACTCGTAACTCATGAAAATCACATAAAAAGTCTTAAAATTTCTCTCTCTTTCTCTCTATCTTATTGGTTCTATTTCTCTGGATAACACTAAAACAGCATATTTTTCTCAAATGATATTAAGTAGGCTATATGAGTATTTCACTGCAATATAAAACATATTCTTTTTTTAAAGATATAAAATAGAACTTCCCATCTCCTCCCTTATTTTTTCTATCCTCTTACCTGTTTTGTTTTATTTTTCTACCTAGCACTTATTACCTTCTGAGTTATGTTTGTTTGTTGTCTTTTAGTCCACACTAGAATGGAATGGAATGGCAACTTTTTCCATTGGCTACGATAACCTTAGAACATAGCACCCTTTGATATATATTTGTTTAAATTTGAATAAACACTGATGGCAAAAATATTTCTTCAAAACAGAAGATTTGTATGCTATAGTAGTAAGAACACTGACTCTGGAGCCAGAGTCTGTTGACCTGAGGTCTTGTTTTTCTGCAGTCACCAATTTGTGTTTTACTGGGGAGACTTGATCTTTCTGAGATTTTCATTTCCCATCTTATTGTTGGGATAATAATTATTGTTCTATCTGTATCACTAGGTTTCCTGAAGAATCATATGACAAGACATTATCTTGAAAACCTTAAAACATACAAGTATCAGTCACAGCCAAACCATAATGTGAGCATGATTTCAAAGACAAAAAAGTTTTTAGCCTATGTTTTGGTGGCATGATCAGTGTGTAGAACTTCTAAAATGAAGTTATTGACATCTTGGCTACAGTAGGGCTCTGCAAAAGTTATTTCTTCAACTTTAATAAACATATAACAGATTGTTTGCCATTTGTACATTTTATTAATTATATAACTTAGGGACGTTCATTACATTCACCATACTGTGAAACTATTATCTGCATACATTGCCAAAATTTTTCATTACACTTTACAGAAACTCAATTGCCCCTTAATCAATTACAGCATAAAATAAATCAAAGAACAGTTGCCATCTGGTAGACTACAACTTATGGTGATTTCATGAGTTTTATATTAGTACTGAGCTCCGTAGGATGTTCAATGACTGATTTTTCTCAAGTAGGTCACCAGGCCTTTCTGTTGAGATACCTTTTGGTGCACTCAGACCTTCAGCCTTTCAGTTAGCAGCTGAGCACATTAACCATTTGCATCATCCAGAGACTCCCTGTAAGTAATACAGAAGTACTTTTTGTTCAGACCCTGCTTCTAACCACTCTCCTTTCTGATCTCTCTTCTTTCCTCCTTATTTCCCTAATCCCTCCCTACATCCTTGATTTCTTATTTCCTCCCTTTATCCTTTCTCACTATTTCATTTACTGTAATTTCCTCAAGCCAGCCAAGCCTCAAAGGTGGAAAAACATTTTCATGAAATAAAATTAATTGTTTATGTGTGCAATAATAATTATATATTTATACTACTAAGGTAGATTGGTAGTTGAACTTTTTTAAAACCGTTTATGAAGGAAAAATCTCCCATTTCCCATTGATGAATCACTCTATTTACAGTTGAAAAGTGAGCTGGGTGAAACTACAAGTGATCACCACCAATTTAGGTAAAGTTATAGCCTCTTTTATGCAAAGCAGATGGTGAGTAAACAGATACGTATCTCAACTCAGGGTCTCTCTCACTCTGTAATTGTGGACTCCACTGGTACCCTTCTATTGCCGTCAAGATAAGGAATTAAGGTTTTTCTTAAACCATTAAGGCTGGACTTGGATACTATAGATAGGGAAAGGAAGAACTTTGGAGTCAGAACTAGTTGTGAATCTCAGTTCTGGCACCTGGTAGTGATATGTCCTTGAGCAAATTAAAGTCTCTGAAAAAATAATTCTACCTTTCAGTGGTATGAGACAATTTGAAATCTGATGTAAAGTGGGCATGGATTATATGCCAACAAGAATGATCAACCTGAGGACACTATAGTCAGCGATATAAATTTGAGATTCTCTGCTTGCGAGCTCACTGTCCCACTCTACGTGAATGTTCTGGGTGGTCTGTCATTCCAGGCATGGTGGCCCCTATGCCCAACATATTGATACTGATCTCTGTCATGCTATACCCAAGATATTTCAGACTTCTGGGGTCATCATTGCTTTTCAAAAGATAGTGAATAAGTATGGGGAGCTTATTATGGTCTGTTTTAATGGGGTAATATAATGATGTGAGGATGGAGGATAAACCCAGGGATCGGAGACTCCTATAGTTGGGAGTGATTTCTGCTGGTGTTATAGATTGTACTTGACTAATGATTTTAGTTTTAACTATTATATGCTTGTTTAATTTTACTCACTAGGAAAAAAACCAACATGATAAGTTCATCATTAAAATAATTATATTCCTATTATTACTTATACAGGAAAATAAATGAATCCAAGGATGTTTAAGTAATAGCACAGGTGTTATACAGATAAGAATAAAATAGTGAACAGAGAGTTTAAATAACTGAGGCTTGGAAACAATGTTTTAAATATTTCCTCCATCCTTTTTAGATGTATTGTATCAAAGGAGTAGTTTTTCTTTTGTTGTCATTGTCCTTTCTTTTTGTTTTTAATATTTCATTGTATTTTAGTTTTAAAGGAAAGTCTACAATCCAAGGCAATTGGTCTAACAAAAACTTAGCACATGCATTGCTGTGTAACTCTAGCTGCTCTCCCCACTTTGTGACAGTACACACTTCCCTTCTACCTGGCCCTCTGTTTTTTTTTAAAGGAGTACTTTTTGAAATGAGAACTATCTTCCCACTGAAAACAAACAGACAAAAAATGGAATTATCAGATGGGCATATCTTGTCCTGTTGTGCTCCACAGATACTGTGTTTTTGTTTTTGTTTCTGCCATAACCCTGTGTCACTGAGCAAGTCAATCAGAGCCATTCTTCCAATGGCACGTGGCTCACTTTCTGTCCCTGTGTTACAGTTTGGTAAATCTCACAGTATTTCAAACTTTTTTATTCATGTTATATCTGTTCTGGTGATCTGTGATCAGTGATCTTTCGTGTTACTTTTGTAATTGCTTTGGGGTGCCATGAACCATGCCCATACAGGCCATTGAACTTAATAAATGTAGTGTGTGCTCTGATCGCTCCACCAGCTGCCTGTTCCCCCATTGCTCTCCCTCTCCTCATGCCTCTCTGTTCCCTGAGACACACCAGTATTGAAATTAGGTCAGTTAATAAGTCTACAACAACTTCTAAGAGTTCAAGTGAAAGGAAGAACCCCACTCTCTTACTTTAAATCAAAAGCTAAAAGCAATTACTTTAACGAGGAAGGCAAGACAGGACAAAAGCTAGGCCTTATGTGCCAAATGACTGGCCATGTTGTGAATGGAAAGGAAAAATTCTTCAAAGAAATGAAAAGTGCTATTGCAGTGAACACACAAGTGGTAAGATAATCAAACATCTCTACTGCTGATGGGGAGAAAGTTTTAGTGGTCTGGATAGGTGATCAAACCAGCCAAAACATTACCTTAAGCTAAAGTCTAGTCCAGAGCAAGACCCTAACTCTCTCCAATACTAGCAAGGCTGAGAGAGGTGAGGAAGCTGCAGAAGAAAAATCTGAAGCCTGCAGAGACTGGTTCACGAGGCTTAAGGAAAGACGACGTCTCCATAACATGAAAGTGTCAGATGAAACAGCAAGTAATGTTGTAGAACCTGCAGCAAGTTACCAAGAAGATCTTGCTTAAGTAATTAATGAAGATGGCTCTACTAAACAATAAGCTTTCAGTGTAGATGTAACAACCTTATACCGAGAGAAGATGCTAGTTTAGTAGCTGGAGAGAAGTCAATGTCTGGCAGCAAAACTTCAAAGGACAGGTCTGATTCACTTGGGAGGGCCTAACGAAACCAGTGACTGTAAGTTGAATCTAATGCTTATCTACAGTTCTGAAAATTCTAGGACCCTTAATAATTACATTAAATCTATTCTGTTTGTGCTCCATAAGTGGAACAAGGAAATCTGAATGACAGCACATTTGTTTATAATATGGTTTACTGAATATTTTAAGGCCAGTGTTGAGACCTACTACTCAGAGTGAAAGATTCTTTTCAAAGGATTAATGCACACTGAAAATGCACCTGGCAACCCCAAAGACCTGATGGAAAAGTACAAGGCAATTAGCATTGTTCTCATGCCCAGTAACGCAGCATCCATTTTGCAGTCTGTGTATCAAAGACTACTGTCAACTTTTAAGTCTCGTTATTTATAACATACTTTTTGTTAGGTTATAGCTACTATAAATAACAATTCTTTTGATGGATACAGGCAACATAAATCTTTTGGAAAAGATTCACAGCTGTAAACACCATAAAAACATTCATGATTCGTGGGAGAAAGGCAAAATATCACCATTAATAGATGTCTGAGAGAAGTTGGTTCTAATCTTCATGTATGATTTGGAAGAGTTCAAGACTTCAGAGGAGGAGGTAACTGCAGATGTGGTAGAAAGAGCAAGAGAACTGGTATCAGAAGTAGAACCTGAAGGTGTAACTGGATGGCTGCAATTTCATGATAAAACTTTAGCCGGTGAGGACTTGCTTCTTACGAGGGAGCAAAGGAAGTGTTTTCTTGAGATAGAGTCTACTCCTGGGGAAGATGCTGTGAGTGTTGTTGAAATGACACAAAGGATTTGGAATAAGTCATAAACATAGTTGATAAAGCAGTGGCAGAGTTTGAGAGGACTGGCTTACATTCTGAAAGAAGTTCTGCAGTGGGTAAAATGTCATAGAACAGGATTATGTGTTATAGAGAAATATTTCATGAAAGGAAGAGTCAGTTGGTGTTGTAAACTTCATTGCCTTATTTCAAGAAATTGCACAGCCACTCCAGCCTTCAGGAACCACCACCTTGATCAGTCAAAAGCCATCAGCATCAAGGCAAAATCCTCCACCAGCAAGAAGATTAAGATTAGGCTCAGATTATGGCTAGCATTTTTTAGTAATAAAGTATTTTTAATTAAGGTCTGTACATTGTTTTAGCAGACATAATGCTATTGTAGGAAACCCTAGTGGTGTAGTGGGTTAAGTGTTCCATATGCTCACCAAAAGTTTGGCAGTTCAAATTCCCCAGGCTCTCCCTGGAAGCTTTACATGGCAGTTATATTCTGACCTCTACAGTCTCCACGAGTGAGGCCTGACTCAATGGCAGTGGGTTGTTTGTTTGTTTAATGCTATTAGACATTTAATAGGCTGTAGTATAAACATAAAATATATGCTCTGGTGCCCCGGCCCGCGGGGCATATCAGCTGGGGTGACCGGGGAGGAACCTGTGAAAAGATAATGGGACAAGGACACGAAGAAATGCAGGCAAGACAAAGTTCTGATCAAGCCTCAAAGGTTTTATTTTTTGCAGCAGATATATATATACACAGCAGGAAGGGGAAGGATTAGGAATCGGGTGATATCTGACGTAAGGCACTTGGAGTTTTATGATTTGTTAGGCAGGATGCCTGAACAGTGACGTGCAGGTGGTGACGTGCAGGTGGCTTCCACGCATGCGCGTTTTCAAGGACTTTCCAAACTTCCTGTTTTTCGGGGCCTGAAGTTTTTCAAGGCTCCTGACACTCTGGGAAACCAAAAACAGTGACTTGCTTTACTGTGAAATTCAGTTAGTTACAGGAGACTAGAGAGAATCTCATAATATCTCTGAAGTATGTGTCTATAAATGTTCACGCACATACCTTGAGAGTTTTCATCGTTATTTCATACTTGTACGTATGGTTTCATTTGATATCTACAATAACATTGTAAGGTAGCCAGAGAGAAAGAGAGGTAGACTGGAGGACGAGATACTTGGGCTAAGAATAACCTTGGAACCTCTGTGAAATTGCAATGCCAAAAAAAGAGTTTCTGACATGACGGGTGCTTTGAAAGTCTAGTCACACAGGGAATTATTGACAGATGTAGTGATAATTAAGAGTCCCCAAGTGGTGTAAGTGCTTAATGCGCTTGGCTGCTAACTGAAAGATTGGCCATTTGAGTCCACCCAGAAGCCCTTCAGAATAAAAGTCCTGACAAAGTAAAAAAAAGAAACAGTTATTGAAAACTCTATGTAATACAACTCTACTCTGACACACGTAAAGTCACTACGATGTGGAATCAACACGATAGCAACTGGTACCAGTACTGGGGGCAACTGATTTAAAGAAAAGATAATAAAGATAATTGAAGAAATACATGGAAACTTCATTTGAATGGTGAAGATTGGTTCATGGATGATGGAGCAAACTTACTCTGCATTGATCCAGAGAGAAGAATTAGGATTAACAGTCAAAAGTTTCAAGAACATAACTTTTTGAATCAACATTAGGACGACCTTTCTGGTAACCGAAACTGTCCAGAATCAGATCCTGGTGAGCTTCCTTGAGCTGTTGCTGTCCCTAGAGGTCCTCTTTGTTGTGTTTACAGTCTCTTTCTAAATATTCTAGCTACCTTTTCAACTTCTTCCTTGTCTCAAAGTTAATAATCCAAGGTTTCTTTTTGGTTTCTATTTTCTCTGCATGGACAGTAATGGAAGTATTCTAATTAAAGCACAGTCATATTTTAGTTAATTGGTTTTGATAGTATTGGACATACAGTGTACAAATGGTTTTTATTTAAGATAGGTTTTCCCTAAAAATGGTGGAATAGGCTATAATCTTTCCTGAAAAATGTTGCTCTTAAATCAAAATAATTTTGAACTTCTTTTTTGTGTCGATATAACTTTAGTTCAGGAAGAAAAAGCAAAAAGTCTGGAGATTTCAGCTTTGCACAAATGACCTTTGCAGAATGTTTTATCTTTCTGAGTTTCAGCATTTTTATTTTCTAAAATTAATCATGTGGACTGAGTACTCTCTAGGGTGTCTCCCAGCTCTAATTTCCCGTGATCCCATTAATCAACTTTCTTCACAGTGAAGTAGACAAGCTCTTAATTATCCAATGAAACATTGATAAATTCTGTGTAAATGGTTGTCATTCTTTCCTTGTAGTTGTGCTTGGTTAGACTCACGCTGAAATATACAATCAACTGCCTAATTTAGATCTGCACTTTTGGTTTGCTTAGGATTTCTATGTAACCAAACCCATGTTTAACCAAAAAAATGACAACTTTTATTCACAAATGGGAATTTTAATCACGGTGTTTGACTTAAAAACTAGCGGGAAAATGTCTTGGAAGTTTTATATCTTTCAGTGAGAAAATATCATTCTTCCCATGTCTTGTTGAACTTAGTGGTATTCTTCTTTACAAGGAATTATTTTATGTTGTTCCTGTGAACTCAAGTGTATATCAAATAGAGAAAAAATCATAGTTAACAGTTCAGTTTTATAATTTTTAAATGACAGCTTTATTGAGACATGTTTCACATGTTGTATAATCTAGCCACTCAAAATATACTTTGCAACAGTTTTTGGTATATTGATAGAGTTGTGTAACCATCACTGAATCAATTTTAGAGTATTTGCGTCACCAGGAAAAGAAATACAATGACATTTATTTGTTACTGTCTAATATTCTTATGCCCCCTAGTCCTAAGCAAACATTAATTTATTTTCCATCTTTACAAATTTTCCTACTCTGGACATTTCATAGCAGAATTCATGAGCAGAATCACATAATATGTAATCTTTTATGACTGGCCTTTTCACCTAGCTTGTTTTCAAGATTCACCCATCTTGTAGTACATATCAATATTTCATTGTTGTTATGGTACAATCATATTCCATTGTATGGATAAACCACAATTTTTTATTCATATAGCAATTGATAGATATTTGGATTATTTTCTCTTTTTGGCTATTTTTAATCCTGCTCTGAACATTTATGTAGAAGTTTTTATTTCTCTTGGATATATACTTCGATATAAAATTGTTGGCCCAAACAGAAAATTGCATGTATAAGTTCTTGAAGAACTGCCAGACTGTTTCCAAAGTGGCTACAGTATTTCACACTGTTACCAACACTGTATAAGTGTTCTAATATCTATGCACCTTTGCCAACTCTTGTTATTATTTGTCTTTTTTTTTATAGCCACCCTAGTGAATATGATATTTCATTGTAATTTTTGTTTTCATTTCACTGATAACTAATGATGTTGAGAGTCTTTCTAGGTGCTTTCTGGTCACTTGAGTATCTTCTTTGGGGAGATGTCTACTCAGATTCTTAGCCCATTTTTTAATTGGGTTATTGATATTTTTATTATTGAGTTGTAAATGTTCTTTATATATCCTGTATAACAGACTCTTATCAGGTATATACTTTGTAAACATTTTCTCCCATTTTGTGTGCTATTTTTTTTCATCTTCTTGATAGTGTCCTTTGAAACAAAAATTTTAAATTTTGATGAGTTGCAATTAATCAAGTTGTTTTTATTGTTGCTTGTTCTTTAGCTGGAAACTCTGGTGATGTAGTGGTTAAGTGCTCATGTGCTAATCTGAAGGCTGGCAGTTCAAATCTGGCAGCCACTCCTTGGAAACTATGGAGCAGTCCTACTCATTCTATAGGGTGGCTATGAGTCAAAATTGACTTGACAGCAGTGCGTTTGTGTCGGAGATCAGAGAATTCTCCGATGAATGTGGTGGGCGGAGGAGAGCAACGTTGAGACTAAGAAAGGATAGACATGAAACAGTTTGGGATCAGGGGGCTAAAGGCAGTCACCAGCTGAGAGCCCAGAGCAAAGATTTATTAGAGTATTTGTACCCTTTTGGTAACTTAGAATACAAGGAACTGAAACATACAGTAACTAAGTAAGTTGTTTACAGTTTCGGTCATACATTGTTCTACGTGTTCGGGCCAAGGGCTTGGAGGTATTCCCAGATCGCCTCTAGGTTACAGTACACAAACGTCACAGGAGGTTACACAGAGTTGAAGTAACTGTTCAGCATCCAAGATGGCTTCACTTATGTCAAGAGTGTTTAACATGATTTCCCACATTTTTTTATTTAATAAAAATGATAAAATTAATGGGTTATGACCAATCAACACCTTCCAACAGTTTTTAAATAAATCGTATTTCTGGATTTGTACCCTGTGAGGGAGTACTTTATGTGTTGACTGGAAGCTACGGTGGAAAACATAACCGGAGACAAAGCTGTTTAAGTTTTGGTTTTTGTTTTCATGGCCAAGTTCATTCTCATAGAGATTCACCCAGTGTATTTTCTTCTAAAATTTTTATAGTTACAGGTTCTTACATTAAGATGTTTTATCCATTTTGAGCTAACTTTTGTGTGTGATATGACAAAGAGATCCAATTTCATTGATTTGTATGTGAATATCTAGCTATCCCAGCTTCTTTTGTTGAAAAGACTATTCTTTCCTTGTTGAATAATTTTGACACCCTAGTCAAAATCAGTTAAACATAGATGTTTATTTCTGGACTATACCATTGATTAATGTATCTGTCTTGATTCCAGAATCTCACTATCTTGATAACTGTTGCTTTGTGTTAAGTTTTGGAATGAATGTGTTAGTCCTCCACTTTTTATCTTCCTTTTTGCAATTGTTTTGGATCTTTTTGGCTAAATACATGTGAATTTGAGGAATAACTTGTCAGCATCTACCAGAAATTCAGATTGGATTTTGATAGGAATTGTATTAAATCTATATATCAATTTGGGAAACATTGCTATCTTAGTTATTAATTCTTCCAATCAGTGAATATTTCTTTAGGTCTGCTTTAGTATCTTTCAGCAATGTTTTGTAGTTTTTATAATGTAAGTTTTGGACCAATAAAGATGGAGTTTTCAACTACTATTTATCTTAGTAAATTCTCTGTTCCTGTCTTTTTACCATCTCCTTCCAGTACTCCTGGCATACACATGTTGGTGCTCTTTATAGTGCTGTACATTTTTCTGAGACTTTGCTCATTTCTGTGGATTCCTTATAAAAAAAATTTCTCTATATTTCAGGTTGTGTAATCTCTATTGATCCATTCTCAAGTTTGTTAGTTCTCTCTTCTGACACTTCAAATCTACTATTTAGCTTGTCCTGTAATTTTTTAAAATCTCAATTATTGTCTACTAACTCCAGAATTGTTGGTTTTTATATTTATGTCTTTTTATTGATCAATTTTGTTTGACAAGACATTGTCATCATAGTTCACTTCTTTAAATATGATTTTTTTTCAGTCTCCTAAATACATTTATACTAGCTATTTTGAAGTCCTTGTTACACCTGAGAACTGGTTGTTGTCACAGGCAGTTTCTATTGCCTGTTTCTACTCCCCACCCCTCATGTATGGGTCCAACTTTCTCTTCCTTTGCATGCCTTGTAATTACTTCTTGGAAACTGAAAATTTTAGACCATATATTACAACAACTCTAGGCATTGGTCCCCATTCCTCTCCAAGGGTGTTATGGATTACTTATTTATTTGTTTTACAAGTGATTAATTACCAGGATGCATTGATAATTACTGGTGACTGGAATGCAAAAGTTAGGAACAAAGAAGAAGCATTGGTAGTTGGAAAATACTGCCTTGGTGATGGAAATAATGCTGGAGATCACATGATACAATTTTCAAAGACTAATGACTTTTTCATTGCAAATACCTTTTCTAACAAACACAAACAGCAACTGTACACATGGACCTCACCAGATGGAATGCAGAGGAAGCAACTTGACTATATCTGTGGAAAAAGACGATGGAAAAACTCTATATCAGCAGTCAGAACAAGACCAGGTGTTGACTGTAGCACAGATCAATTGCTCATACACAAATGCAAACTGAAATAGAAGAAAATTAGAACAAATCCATGAGAGCCAAAGTATGACCTTGAGTATATCCCTCCTGAGTTTAATGGCCATCAAAGAACAGATTTGATGTGTTGATCGCTAATGACTAAAGACCAGACAAATTGTGGAATGACATCAAAGACATCCATGAAGAGAGCAAGAGGTTATTAAAAAGACAGGAAAGAAAGAAAAGACCAAACTGGATGTCAGAAGAGACTCTGAAACCTACTCTTGAATGTTGGGCAGTTAGAGCAAAAGGAAGGAATGGTGAAGTAAAAGATCTAAAGAGAAGATTTCAAAGAGCAGCTCAAGAAGACAAAAGGAAGTATTACAATGACATGTGCAAAGAGCTGGAAATGGAAAACTGGAAAGAAAGGACATGTTTTGTCTCTCTCAAACTGAAAGAACTGAAGAAAAATTTCAAGCCTTGAGTTGCAATAGTGAGGGATTCTACAGGGAAACTATTAAACAACTCAGGGGGCATCAAAAGAAGATGGAAGGAATACACAGAGTCAACATACCAGAAAGAACTAGTCGATGTTCAGCCATTTGAAGAGATAGTATATGTTCAGTACTGAAGGAAGAAGTCAAAGCTGCACTGAAGGCATTGGCAAAAATCAAGTCAGACCCGTGATGAGATGGATTGACACAGTGGCCGCAACAATGGGCTTAAACATAAAAATGATTGTGGACATGGTGCAAGACCAGGCAGTGTTTTGTTCTGTTATTCACAGGGTTGCTGTGAGTTAGAACTGACTTGACAGCACATAACAACAGTAACAGGTTATTTTACCAATGTATATTTCCACTAGGTGGGTTAAATCACAAATTATATGTGTTGATTGTTCTGGAGGTCCTAGCCAGAGTAATTAGACATGATAAAGGAATAATGGGCCTCCCAACTGGCCAAGAAGAAGTTGAAGTATTACTATTTGTGGAAGATATGATCTTATACACAGAAAACCCTGAAGAATCTACCAAAAAGCTACTGGATCTAATAGAAGGCTGGCTTGGTTCAGAAAAATATCAGGATACAAGATAAACATATATAAATCAGTGGTATTCCTTTACACCAAGAAAGAGACAACAAAAGAGGAAATCACTAGACCGTTACCATTTACTATAGCTCCCAAGATGATAAAATACCTGGGAATAAATCTAACCAGAAATGTAAAAGACCCGCACAAAGAAAACTATAAGTCCATATTTCAAGAAAAGAAAAATGACTTACACAAGTGGAGAAATCTACCCTGCTCCTGGATAGGAAGACTTAACATTGTGAAAATGTCTATACCACCCAAAGTAATCTACATATGCAGTGCAATCCCAATTAAACTTCCAATGACATCTTTTAATGAGATGGAGAATCAAATCACCAATTCCTTACGGAAAGGAAGGAAGTCACACTTAAGTAAATTATTACTAAAGAAGAGGAACAAAGTGGGAGGCCTCACCCTTCATGACCTAAAAACCTACTACATTGCCGTAATAGGCAAGACAGCCTGGTACTGGCAGGAAAACAGACACACATATCAATGGAACAGAATAAAAAATCCAAGTATAACTTCATCCACTTACAAACAGCTGGTATTTGATAAAGGCCCCCAAACAGCGAAATGGGGTAAAGACAGTCTCTTCAATAATTATTGTTGACATAATTGGATATCCACCTGCAAAAAAATGAAATAAGACCCTTAACTGACACAATGCACATAAACTAATTCAAAATGGATCAAAGACCTAAATACAAAAACTAAAACAATAAAACTCTTGAAGGAAACATTGGGAAGATGATAGAAGTGCTAATCCATGGCATCAACAGTCTACCAAAACCCACAAACAACCTCAGTCATCAGAAATGAAAACACGTAATTGGGAACTCTTAGAAATTAAAAACTTATGCACATCCAAAATCTTCATCAAAAGAGTAAAAAGACTACTTACAAAGTGGGAAAGAATATTTGCCTACCATGCTTCTGACCACCACCTAATCTCTCTAATCTACAAGATAATGTAAAACCTCAACAAGAAAAAGATGAACAACACAATTAAAAACTGGACAAATGACATGAAAAGGCACTTCACCAGAGAAGACATACAGGTTGCCAACAGATACATAAAGCAATGTTCACCCCCTCAGGCACCAGAAGAAAATAGATCACAAAGATTAGAGCTGAACTAAATGAATTAGAGAATAGAAGAACAATTGAAAAAACTGAAAACATCAAAAGCTGTTGTTTTTGAAAAGATCAACGTAATTCACACACCATTGGCTAAACTTACTAAAGAAAAACAGGAAAGGAAACAGATAACCCAAATAACAAAAGAGGGGAGTTGTCACAACAGATCTGACAGAAATAAAAAATATCATAACAGAATATTATGAAAGACTGTACTCTAACCAATTTGAAAACCTAGAGGAAATAGACGAATTCCTCAATTCATATCATCTACCCAAATTATCACAAGGTGAAGCAGGATGACTTAATAAACCCATCGCAAAGACAGGTTGAAAAAATCATCCCGAAACTACCAACCAAAAAAAAAACCCAGCTCAGATGGCTTCACCACAGAATTCTACCAAGCTTTCAGAGAAAAATTATCTCCAACACTACTGAGACTATTTCATAGTATAGAAATGGATGGAATACTCCCAAATTCATTCTATGTAGCCAGCATAACCCTGATACCAAAGCCAGGGAAAGACACAGTCAAAAAGGAGAACTACAGACCAACATCACTCATGAATCCAGATGCAAAAATCTTCAACAAAATTCTTGCCAATAGACTACAACAACATACACAAAAAATAATCCATCATGACCAAGTTAGATTCATTCCAGGGATGCAAGGCTGGTTCAACATCAGAAAAACAATTAATGTGATCAACCACCTAAAGAACGCAAAAGACAAGAGTCACCTTGATTTTGTCTATTGATGGCAGAAAAGGCATTCAATAAAGTCCAACACCCATGCATGCTAAAAGCACTCAGCAAAATAGGAATAGATGACAAATTCCTTAATGCAATGAGAGCCAACTGCCTACATGATCCTGAATGTAGAGAGACTGAAATACTTTCCCTTGAGAACAGGAACTTGACAAGAATGCCC
This sequence comes from Heterohyrax brucei, assembly GCA_028571685.1. Lineage (NCBI taxonomy): Eukaryota > Metazoa > Chordata > Mammalia > Hyracoidea > Procaviidae > Heterohyrax > Heterohyrax brucei. The sequence goes on along the minus strand of CM053148.1, from coordinate 40,948,449 downwards.
ACTCTCACCTCTCCTATTCAACATTGTACTAGAAGTTCTAGCCAGAGCAATTAGACAGGAACAAGAAATAAAGGGCATCTGCATCAGCAAAGAAGAAGTCAAATTCTACCTATTTGCAGATGATATGACTATATGAGAATCCTAAAGAATCCATAAGTCACCTATTCAGACTGATAGAAGAGTTCAGCAAAGTCTCAGGATACAAGATAAATGTAAGTAAATCGGTAAGATTCTTTTATAGCAACAGTGAGATTATTACGGAAGAAATTACCAAATCAATACCATTTACTATTGCCCCTAAGAAGATAAAGTGCCTAGAAATAAATCTAACCAAAAAAAAAAAAAAAAAAAACAGACCTTTACAAAGAGAACTACAAGTCCTTACTAAAAGAAACTAAGAGAGACTTACATGAATGGAGAAACCTACCCCGCTCATGGATAGGAAGACTTAACATTGTAAAAATGTCTATTTTGCCCAAAGCAATCTACTTATATAAAGCAATCCCAATACAAATTCCAGTGACATTTTTTAAGGAGGTGGAGGCACAAATTACCAACTTTGTTTGGAAAGAGAAGAACCCCTGGATAAGTAAAGCACTCCTGAAGAAGAAGAACACACCGGGAGGCCTCTCACTATCTGATTTTAGAATCTATTACACTGCCACAGTAGTCAAAACAGCCTGGTACAGAAACAGACAGATAGATCAATGGAACAGAACTGAGACCCCAAAGATGACACCACCTTCCTATGAACAGTTGATAGTTGACAAAGGCCCTAAGGCATTAAACTGGGGGGAAAAAACAATCTCTTCAACAAATGGTGCTGGCAAATTTGGAGAGGCATCTGCAATCAATTGAAACAAGACCCGTATCTTATAGCTTATACAAAAACCAACTCAAACTGGATAAAAGACCCAAATATCAAATATAAAATGATAAAGCTTATCCAGGAAAAAGTAGGATCAACAATGGAAATTTTAATACACAACATAGACTTCAAAATCTATCAAACAAACCACAAACAACAGAAGAGAAAATAGATAAATAGAAACTATTAAGAATCAAACTCTTTTGCTTATCCAAAGACTTTATTAATAGAATTAAAAGGCCACTTACAGAAAGGGAGAAAATATTTGGCAACTATATGTCAGACCAATGCCTGATCTCCATAATCTATAAGGTACTACAAAATATCCATAAGAAAAAGATAAATCATCCAAATAAGCAATGGGCAAAGGAGATGGACAGACACTTCTTTAAAGAGGAGATCCAGGCAGCCAAAACCCACATGTGGACATGCTCATGATCATTAGCTATTAAAGAAATTCAAATCAAAACTACAATGAGATATCATCTCACTCCCAACGAGGTTGACTATGATCCAAAAAACACAAAACAACAAATGCTGCAGAGGCTGTGGAGAAATTGAAACTCTTCTACACTGTTGGTGGGATTGCAAAATGGTGCAACCTCTTTGAAAAGCAATCTCGCACTTCCTCAAAAAAGTAGATCTAGATATACCATTTGACTCAGTAATTCCACTGTTCTGAATATTTCCTACAGAATCAAGGCCACTCACTCACACCAACTGATACATGCACATGAATGTTTATAGCAACAGAATCCACAATAGCAAAAAGATGGAATCAATCCAGATGCCCAACAACAGAAGAATGGATAGTTAAACTATGGTATATATACTTAATGGAACACTATGCAATGATAAAGGACATCGATGATTTTAGGCAACATCTCATAACTTGTTTTCAACTGGAGAACATTATGTTGAGTGAGAGTAGTCAGCAACAAAAGGACAAGTATTGTATGAGACCCCTATGATAAGAACTTATAAACAGACTCACTCATAGAAGAAAAGACTCTGAAGGTTGCAATGGTTCGGAAGGAGGGAGGGGGAGGGGGGAGGGTTTAGATTAGATAGTTGTTAGAAACGTGGTTGGGTGAAATCTGGGACAGACAACATTAGAACGAAGATCAATATTAACTAGATTACAACATAACATGATTACTCCTCCCATTTTAATCCAATACTACAAGGACAGAGTAGCTGTGGGGGTGGGGGGGGACCATGCTCTCAGTGGAAATTGAGGCCAATTGGCACAAGTGTTTTGCTAAGAGATCCCTCTGTACCCTACATTGGTGAGGATCATCTAGGGTCTTAAAAGCTGCCAAACTGCCATCGGAAGATACAGCAAATGGTCCCAACACAGCAGGAATAGATGACCACCAAAGACCAAAATGACATGAGGGAAAGAGAACCCAGAAGAGAGACCCACCTGAATGGTTGGCTACATAGACTTGTGAGGGAAGAACCAGTTGGTGCCCAGCCACCACCAGTGATAGTGGTTTTGGAGTTTGTGACCGGAAGAACCAGAGGGTGCCCAGCCACCACCAGTGATAGTGGTTTTGGAGTTCACAAAGTTGAGTCTCCCTGACAACACAAGAATAAAAAGCAGTACACCCTGAAATTGCCATTAAAAGACTGCAACTGATGGTCCACGGGTCTCGGAGTTCCCTGGGAGCATGGACCCTGGCCCTGATGCTGCCCCTGTCCATAAATCATAATGGAGGTCAACTCTCAGACAGGGATGGATTGGACTTGGTGATACAGAGTGACCATGTCATGTGTGCATTTTATGGTTCTGTGCATCTATAGGATGTCGTCCTGCTGACCTCTTACTGGAGGAAAAAGAGTGGGTAGAGAGGAGGGGATAAGAGATTGCTGGGAGGACAAGACATGTATGCAACAGAAAGGAAAAGTGTGTTGTCACTGAACAGGGAGAGCAGTGGGAGCTGCAGGTGGGTGGGCATGCAAATTTATATAGGAATGTACATTTTTATTTGATCATAATAAAAGGAAAAAAAAAAAGAAATGTTCATGATCGCTAGTCTAAACCAAAACTACAAGGAGATATCATCTCACCCAGATAAAGATGGCAATAATCCAAATAGCAGAATAACAAATGCTGGAGAGGATGTAGAGAGATTGGAACTCTTCTACACTGTTGGTGGGACTGTAAAATGGTTCACCCACTACGGAAATTGACTTCATGCTTTCTCAAAAAACTGGAAACAGAAACAACAGATGATCCAGCAATCCCACTCCTTGGAATATATATCCCCCAAATAATGAATACCACTCAGTTATTTGCACACCAATGTTTATTGCAGCTGTCTCCACAAGAGCAAGAAGTTGGAAGTAACCTAGAGGCTCATCAACAGACAAAAGGTTAAACAAACTGTGGTATATTCATAAAATGGAATACTACACAATGAAAAGAAACAATGACGGCTTGGAGAAATATCTGTCAATGTAGGACTATATAGAGGAAATCATGCTGAGCGAAGTTAGCCAGACACAGAAGGACAAATTTTGTATGAAACCATTATTATAAGGATGCAACTAAGCACAGTAGAAATCACTATTCGATGGTTCTGGGGGTGGGAAGCAGGGAAGGAGAGAGATTTTTTAAAAATTAGATAGCAGTTAGTATTAAGGATGGGTATAGGATGTGACAGCATGCCCTAGAAGTAGGATGCCCATAACTACTCAACTTCAAAACCAAATTGTCTCCTTAATGTGGGCCACCCCTTTGGAAGAACAGAGAAATAGGGTCTAGGATCTGTGGGCCATGCTCTCAGGGGACATCCAGACTAATTGACACAGCCAAGTTTTTTCTCTCTCCCTCTCTTAAAATATTGTTCCATATACCACCTGGGTAAGTGGTGACTGGGGTCTTTAAAGCTAGCAAGCTGCCATCTAAATAGCACCAAATGGTCCCAGTCCACCTGGACCTGAGGCAAATGAAGGACATCTAGGACAGGAGAAAAACATGAGCCCACCAGATGGAAGGGGCTATATGAGCCATAGCCTTCTTTGGCATGGGACCAGAAGAACTAGATGGTGCCGATCCACCTCCAGTGATAGCCCAGATTGGATATGCAGAAGAGAGCTCTGAACATAGCAGGTGATGGAGCAGAGGGCAGAGCTGGAGGTCTACCAAAAGACCACACTTGATGGTCCTTCTGAATGGAGGGACCCCTGGGTGCATAGCCTCTGGATTCTCTAACCCCAGCTTGCATCCAGCATCAAGGCCAGCTCCCCAGACCAAGACTGATCAGGACTATGCAACACAGAGTGATACGGAAGGCAAACAAATCTTTAACATTGTACATGGGGTTGTCTGAGGGACACTTCATTGGAGCCAAGTTGATTGGCTGAGGGGGACTCTACCTTTATCTAAAGGTCACAGGAAGTTCTGAAAAAAAAAGGAAGCATGCTGTCACATAGGGGAGTGGGCAGCTAGAATAGAATAGAGGTAAAAGTTTTGGGTGTTATATGGCAATATGATATAGACTGAAAAATTGTTCTTAATTCACAATAAGAAGAAAAAACTATGTATGTTCATATAGAATTATGCCTGAGATAGAATTTTAAATGAAATTGTCAAAGTAGGGTATGCAGAGCTTCCAGTTATGTAGTTGAAAACAAGTGGTCTATCGATGCTTGTATGTGCATAGTTTATTTCCAAAACGAGATACAAAAAACCTGGTAAAGCAGATGCTTCTGGGAAACAGGACAGAGGACTGGTAGGCTATTATAAGGGAAAAAAACTCACTTTTTCCTTACATATTATTTTCCACCTTATTTTGTTTTGTCATGTATGTAGTTCTTCATACATATGGAGGGATAAGACAACTGAGTTTTTTTTTTTTTAGAGGCACAGTATGTATATAACCTGTAATACATATGTCTTGGTAGTCATACTAAATGCCTATGTCATTAGCTTACTTATATAACTGTACTAGACTTCCTATCCTTTTTTAAAAAAAATTTTATTGTACAAGTGAAAGTATGCAATCCAATTTAAATTTGCAAGCCCACCTATCTTCAACTCCTTTTGCTCTCCTAGCCCGGTGACAGCGCACTCCCCCTTTTCATTCTATATGTCTATCCTTTTAACAATCTCCTGTCCTCTCCTTTACAGTTCTCCTCTCCCTTCTAGTAAGAGGCCAGGAGGACAGCATCTCACAGATGCATAGAACCATAAAGTACACACACCATATGGTCACACTGTGGCCCTGAGTCCAGTCCACTTCTGTGGGAAGAGTTGACCTATGTTTTGTCAGGGGCAGCAGGTCTAGGGGTCATGCTCCCAGGGGAACCCCCAGGATGCTGGACCATTATTTGTGGTCTTTTAGTAAAGTTCTTGGGGTGCATCCCTCTTTTTTTCGTGTTGCCACTGGGATTCAACATTGTGTGCCCCATCACGGCTGCCTTTCATGGTGGCCGGGCACCATCTAGTTCTTCTGGTCACATGTTGATACAGTCATCCATTGACAAGGGTCTTTCTGTCTCCTGGGCTCTTTTTCCTTCATGTCTTTGTTGTTCTTGGTGATCATCTCTTCCAGAGGAGTTGGGACCATTTGGTATACCTCAGATGGTAGCTTGCAAGCTTTTAAGACCCCAGACACCACTCACCAATATGGGGTACAGAAGACTCTCTTAGCAATAGGCTAATCATGTCAATTGGCCTCGATGTCCACTTACAGCATGATCCTGCTACTCCATCCGTGCAATATTGGGTTAAGATTAAAAGAGTTTTCAGTTTATGTTGAAGTCCAGACAACTGAGATTTTTTTTTAATTAGGAAAATAATTCTAGATAAGTACTTATATATTCATGAATATATATTTTAAAATAGAAATTAAGATACTTTGTTTAGAAATTTAACCTCAATTAAAGATCAATGGGCAGTAAAATTAGTGTATTGAAGTGGAATATTTAAAGTTCATTTGATACTTTTCATTAAAAAATAATCTTAGTCTACTGTTTCATCTGGCAACATCAGTGATAACATCATAAAGTTTAACATAAATTTCTAAGTTTTAAGACTGAAATGTGAAATGAATTCACATTTGGAGGAAATGCACATGTTGCTAATTGTTTGCTTCCCCGCTCTGATTATTAGGCTTCAGTGACGGTTCTCAGCCTTCCCCTTTTGTTCACTTCTATACAGGTAGAATCTGTTTTTGTATGGCCTCTTCTCTTTGCTAAATGAGATTTATAAGATCTTTCCCAGCATGCACTTATTTCTTGATAACCACAGACAACTCAGAAAACTCTGAACTCTTTCTCAAACTTTATTGTCTGAGTTCTTCTTCCCCAGAAGTGTATTCATGCTTTCTCCAGTCTCCTCTCTGAACAGGTTCACTACAATAAGATTAACCTGTCATTAAAAAATATAATTGTACTTCAATTTTCTCATATTTTTTAAATGGATGCTGAACTTAGCTCCAAAGCCCCTTGCGAGAACGTGACTGAACAGCCCCCTGGCAACACAAGCTGATTACTTGCAAAAGTGGGTCTCCTAATTGGAAAACGTGTGGGAATGAAAAGTGAGTCCCCAGTAATCTCCTTCTGAAATGATAATGTGTTCAACTTAATGAATATTAATGTGCAATATTTATGAGCCTGGAAAATTTGAACCTGTGAGATAAGAATTTGTTTTACCTCCAAACCAACATGCTCACTCATTCACACTTTCCTCTTTCACATAGACAAGTCTACTTTTCTTGATGGGACATCTTTCACAGAGCAATTAGCATCTATGTAGATTTCTAATTGGTTGTGAATTTTATTTTTTTCCCTGTTCTTGGAAACAATTAAACACTCTTTTATATTCCTTACTCTGTCCTGCTACAAATTCCTAACAGTGAATGGTCATATTAATTGTCCACTGTCCATAAAGAACTTGCAACACATCAGATGTGACCATAGTTCAGAAGGATTGATTGGTTTATAAGAAAACACAAAATAATATGTACATTTAAATTTGTGTTGTGTGTATCATGACTCTTACTTAATGCTCCATGCTTACAACAAAAATGTAGTTATTGCCTATAACGTATTTGGCACACTTTTTTAGGGTCTAATCAATTTTCCCAGGAAAAAAGTCAGTGGAGGTCTGTACTGTGATTGTTTTTGTCTACTTGGTAGAGCCAAATGTGATTAATTTCTTCTAAAACACATATTTTGTATATTAGTCAGGGCTGGATCCTGTCAAACCCCAATGTAATTAGAGCCCATTCTGAAAAGTTTCCCAAACTTGGGACTTCTAAAGAAAAAAAAAATGCCAGTTATACTAGAAAACTTATGCACATAGAATTTATTTTTCAATAATCTAAACATATGTCAATGAATACTTCTTGCATATATAAGTATGGGACAGCAAAACAAATTCTGTGGCAGGTACAATATTCAATTTTGCCCTACCACTTTTTAAAGAGAATGGAAATAGATAGTGAGGGAATCTTTTTGTTTTGTCTGTTTGTTTTTTAGTTCAATGTCAACCTGTGTGTAATGGCTTTTTTCAAAGAACTGAAATGTCAACTCTGTATAAGAAATGAAAATAGGCATTGGAGGAAAGAAGCTTCTGAAAGATGGAAGAAGTTAGGGTATCTGGTGAAAAAGAAAAGATTCTCAGACGAAGGAGAGATTAACAGGTGAGAGGGAAGAAATTAGAGAGGAAGAAACCAGTTGGTGGGAAATTAAAAAAAAAAATTAATTGTGTTTGTTCTATTTTGAACATACGCAGCAAAACATACACCAATTCAACATTTTCTAAAAGTAAATTTACAATTCAGTGACAATGCTGACATTCTTCAAACTGTGCAAGGATTCGCACCCTCCTTTTCTGAACGGTTGCTCCTGCATTAACATAAACTCAGTATCCTGTCTAATCTTTCCAGTTGCTGTTGCCAGTGTATGTTGTCGTTAGGTGCCATCCAGTTGATTTTGACACATAGTTAGCCTATAAACAACAGATAAAACACTGCCTCATTCTGCACCGTCCTCATGATTGTTACACTTGAAACTACTGTTGTAGCTACTGGGCCAATCCATCTCATTGAGGGTCTTCCTCTTTTTTGCTGACCCTCTACTCTACCAGATATGATGTCCTGCTCCAGAGACTCATCCCCTCTTGATAACATGTCCAGCGTATGTGAGATGAAGTCTTGCCATCCTTGCTACTAATGAGCATTCTGGCTGTTCTTCTTCCAAGACAGATTTGTTTGCACTTCTGGCAATCCATATATATTCAATATTCTTTGCCAATACCATAATTCAAACACATTGATTCTTCTTCAGTCTTCCTTACTCACTGTGCAGCTTTCACATGCCTGTGATGTAACCGAAAGCGTCATAGCTTGGCTCAAGCTTGCCTTAGTTTTTAAAGTGATGTCTTTGCTTTTTAACATTTTTAACAGTTCTTTTGCAGCAGATTTGTCCATTACAATGAATCTTTTGATTTCTCGACTGCTGCTTCCATGAGCATTAATTATGGATCCAAGTGAAATGAAATCTTTGGCAACTTCAGTCTTTCTCTGTTTATCATGGTGCTGCTTATTAGGCCAGCAGTGATTTTTCATTTTGATATATAACCCATACTGAAGGCTGTGGTCTTTGATGTTCACCAGTAAGTACTTCATGTTCTCTTCACTTTCAGCAAGCAAGATGGTGTCACCTGCGTATCACAGGTTATTAAAGAGTCTTCTTCCACTCCCAATGTCTCATTCTTCTTCATCTAATCCAGGTTTTTCAGATATTTTCCTTGGCATACATAGTCAATAAAACACAGGTAAGCATCTTTCTGTTATTCTCTGCTTTTAGCTGTGATCCATTTGACATCAGTAATGATATTCCTTTTCCACACAGTCTTTTGATTCTGGCTTGAATTTCTGGCAGCTGTCAATGTACTGCTGTAACTACTTTTGAGTGATCATCAATAAATTTTACTTGTATATGATTAATGACATTGTTCAATATATTCTGCATTTGTTAGATACCTGTCTTTGGAATGGGTACAAATATGGATCTATTCTAATCTGCTGGCTAGGTAACTGCCTTTCAAATTTCTTGGCACAGATTAGTGATCATGTCCAGTACTGAATTTGCTTGTTGAAATATTTCAGCTGGCTTTCTGTCAATTCTTGCAGTCTCATTTTCAGCCAATGCTTTCAGGGAAGTTGGGTACTCTTCTTTTAATACCACTGATACCTGATCACATGCTATCTCTTAAAATACAGATAGCTCTTAGAGCATAACACTAAAGGGAGACTTTGAAAACCTAGTGGAGTAGTGGTAAAGTGCTTTGGCTGCTATCCAAAAGGTCAACAGTTCAAACCCACTAGACACTCTTTGGAAACCCTATGAGACAGTTCTACTCTGTCCTTAGGGTCCCTGTGAGTTAGAATTGACTTGATATCAGTGGGTTTGGTTTTTTGGTTTAAACTATTTCTGATTTTAAGAAGACTTCAAGGGATATTTGTAGTTTGAGGTTTAAAGACTATCTCTGGGCAGTAGTTTCAGGAAATCATCCAACCTTCATGGCTCCAGGAAGTCTGGAGTCTATGAGAACTTGAAATTCTATTCTACATTTCCCCCCTTTTGATCAAGACATAGAATCTTTGATCAAAATGTTTAGTAATGGTGGTTGGGCACAATCCAGCTCTTCCAGTCTCATGGCAAAGGAGGCAATTGCTCATGGGGGCAATTACACATCCTTTTCTCCTATTCCTGACTCTTCATCCTCTGTTGTTGCAGATGAATAGGGATCGGTGCAGTAATACCTTGTTAAAGCTTAAGAAAAAACATGGTTGGCAAAACCACAGCTGATAAAATCAGTTTCATAGCAAATATGAAATTAGGGGGAAAATAATAAAGGTGGTTTTAAATATAAATGTATATGTAAAAAATAAAATTGCAGAAAGCATCCATTCCCAAAACAAGGCAAAGTTTCCCATCTCTCTGAATCTTCTCAGGGAGGTAAACATTTACCCGCATCATATTCTTCAATTGTCATGGACATTGAGCTCTGAGGCTGACCACATGTGTTCATGTAGGCCTGAATCTGAACATCTTTTATAATTGCATTTCCTCTTGTTTCATTCTTTGTTTGCCTTGATAAACAGTGTGGAGCAGTTGATGAGTGCCCAAACACTGAAACCAGGCTGAGTTGCAAGGCCAGTTTTGCTACTGTGTGACCCGGGGCAGACAACATACCCTCTGTGTGCCTAATTTGTACACAGGGATTAAAATCATGCTTACCTGACAGAGTCATCAAGGGAATGAGTTAATAGTAAACTGCTCCTAGGTATATCAGAAGCCCAGCTTATGCATCTGCTGTGATTGTCCATGTTTAGAGAACAGAATGTTTGTGCAACCACTGGTGTTATCACAACTTGCCTCATTAGTTATCAGTTCTCCTGGTGTTCTATCTGGGTAGTACAAATGATTAATGTACTTGGCTGCTAACTGAAAGTTTGGAGGTTCTGCTCCACTCAGAAGTATCTCAGAAGAAAGGTATGGTGACTTACAAACAATTAGCCAGGGAAAACTCAATGAAGCACATATACTTTTTGAACTTTTGCACATATGCCTTTTGAACTCTCTGTGTATTTTCTCTAAATATTTTCGTTATACATACATTCACGCAGTTTTACAAAAAACAAAGAAGAAGGGAATGTGGCAAAGATGGTGAGTTAATCACACATATCCTTGATTCTCTCTGAGAACTAAGGCCTAGAGAAAAAACTGAATGGACCACTGCAGACATTTTGGGATGCTCAAGATCAGGCGGCAAGTTGTGAGATCAGACAGGACAAAAGGAAGGGGAAAACTGCCTTTACCTTAGATGAGATGGCTATGCAAAGGGTCTGTTTCTGCTGGCATGGCAGCAGAAAAGCTTATAGGTATGGACACCATCTTTGTCAACCAGGATGCTGGGACTGGAGCCACTGCACCTGACAGCCTGGCTGAGGCCAGCTGTCATGTTGGGTAGCAGTGCCTGAGTGGCCAGTATCTCTCGCAGCAGAGAGGCTGTACTTAAGATAGTCAGATCTAGAAAAAGAATCTAGTGGTGGCTGGTGGCTGAATACAGAAGTGCCCTTCCCCTCCCTCTTCTCTGAGCTACACCGTAGATTCTGCTGGTGTAGCACAAGAGAGGTGGCAGAGGTAGGATGCTATTGCACTCAGCCGAGAGGCAGAGTCAGCCATCCCGAGGACCTGGCTGGGGCTGGCTGCCACACTGAGCACCAGCACCTGACTAGACAGAGCCTCTCTCAGCAGAAAAGCTACAGAAAACAGTGGTGGCTGGCAGGCAAGTGCAGCAGTGCCCTTCCTCCCTTCTCTGAACCACCCCATAGCATCTTCTGACACAGCATCAGAGAAACTCCACAGCAGGTTGTCATTTTGTCAGCTGTGAGGCAGAGTCTCCTGAGCTGGAGGACCCCACTGGGACCAGCTGCTGCTGGACAGTGTCTCTCTCAGCAGAGAGGCTATTCTTAAGACAGCTGTACCTAGGGAATGTGGAAGTGGCTGGTGGTTGAGTGTCACAGTTCACTTCCCTCCTCCCTTTTCTGAGCTATGCTGTAGCATCTGCTGGCATGACTGCAGAGTCTGCATGAGTAGGTCACCATTTTTGTTAGCCAAGAGGAGGAGCCTTTCACCCCTGAGGATCCAGCTGAGGTGGCTGCTAAGCTGAGCAGTACAACCTGACTAGACAGTGTCTCTGTCAGTAGAGAAGCTATACTTAAGACACCCAAATCTGGAGAATGCAGTGGTGCCCGGTGGCCAAGTAAAGCAGTGCCCTTCCCCATTCCCCTTTCTGAACTACACCATAGCTTCTGCTGGTGCAGTGTCACAGAAGCTGAACAGCTTTCTGATGACTGGTAGCCAAGCCAAGTGCCACTGAGTCAGATCTGACTCATAGACAACAATTAATATCTAAACATTTAAAGATGCAGACCACCATGGCTCTGAAAAACTCCCAAAACAAAGAATAAAAAAATATTTCCAGATGAAGAAGTCTTCCTGAAATTATCAGAGGTAGAATGCAAGAGTTATATATAGAGGCCTGTAGATTTTAAGGTAGAGATTAAATAAAGTGCAGAAGGACAAAATGAAAAATTAAACAAGTTGTATGAACTGCTAGACCAACAACAATCTGAAACTGAGCAGGTCAGATTACAGAGTTAGACAATTCAATTGAAAGCCATAAGATCAGGACTGAAGAAAAGGAATGCAGAATTAGTGAGACTGAAGATAAAGGTATCTGATACCAGCATTTACTAAGAGAAATAAGATTAAAAAAATCAAGAAAAATGAAGAATCATTAAGAATCATGTGGGACTCTATCAAGAGGAACAATGTACAAGTGATTGGAGTTCCAGAACAGAGATGGATAGCAGACAATACAGAGAGAGTTGTTGAAGAGCTGCTGGCAGAAAACTTTCCTGACATCTTAACAGAAGAAAAGACAGCCATTCAGAATGATCATTGAATCCCACCAAAGAAAGACACCAGGGCATATTATAAACAAGCTTAATAAAATGAATCATAAGGAGAGGCTCTTAAAGGCAGCTAGGTTTAAATGAAAACTAATGAACAAAAGGAAGTCTTTTAGACTGACCTCTGATTTTTCAGCTGAAACAACGTTGGCAAGAATACAATAGCATGACACATACAAAGACTTGAAGAAAAAAAGAAGTATATATCCTCCAAAATTGTCTCTCAAATATGATGGTGAAATTAGGAAATTCTCAGACAAACAGAAGCTTTAGGGACTTTGTGAAAACCAAGCCAAAATTACAAGAAATATTGAAAGAAGTTCTTTGGTTAGAAAATCAATAACACCAGATGTACACTCAAGGATGAAATGCAGGACACAGCATTCAGAGTCTTAGTTAGGGAATTCACAAAGCTCAAAGCCAGCCAGCCAAGTGCCATTGAGTTGGATCTGACTCATGGCGACCCTAGGCCATGAGTCAGATCCGACTTGAAAGCTCAATGAAAGCTAAAATATTAAAATTAGAGAAACAGAGATCTTGACAGGTAAACTGACAAAATTACACTATATTATTCTTAGACCTTTTGGATGGAGAAGAGGATAAGGAGAAAAAAGAATTTAAAGACTGGTTTAAACTTAGAGCATTGGGGGGAAACAAAGGGATAGTCACAAAGCAAACTAATATTACTACATATCAGAACAAGAAACACAACATGGAAGTCTCAACAGACAGAAGACCAACATTGAAAAGAAAAATGACTGAGAATAGAATATTAAATAGACCAAAGAAGATGCCAACAACACAAAAATAAAGGCAACAACATGACAACACTAAACACTTGGCCAAGTAAGCCAAGTGCCGTCGAGTCGGATCCGACTCATGGCGACCCTAGGGGCCAGGGTAGAACTGACCCCCAGAGTATTCACGGAGCACCTGGTGGATTTGAACTGCCGACCTTGTCATACTAAACACTTATGTATCGATAATTACACTGAATGTAAATAAATTGGATGCTCTAATAAAGAGACAGATAATAACAGGCTGTATCAAAAAATACGATCCATCTTATGCTGCTTACAAGAAACACACTCTAGAGTTAAAGATATGAACAAACTGAAAATCAAAGGATGAAAAAATATGCACCAAGTTAACAACATGCAAAGAAGAGCAGAAGTGGAAATACTAATCTCAGATAAAACAGATTTTAAAGTAAAATCCATCATCGTGGACAAGGATGGTCACTATTTATTGTTTAAAGATTCAATACATAAGGAGGATATAATATCAGAGTATCAAAATATATTGAACAAATGCTGACAATGTGAAAAATGAGATAGTTTGCTCCACAATATTAGTGGAAGACTTCAACACTCTACTTTCAATAATGGATAGATCATCCAGAAAAAAGCTCAATAAAGATGCAGAAGATCTTATTGCAACAATCAACAAACTCAAACTCATAGACATACACAGCACTTTTACTCAACAACAGACAAGTATACTTTCTTTTCAAACACATATGGAATATTCTCCAGAATAAACCACATATTAGGTCATAAAGTGAGTCTCAACAAAATCCAAGCCACTAATTATTGCAAAGCATCTTTCCGGAACATAAAGCCATAAAAGTTGAAATTAATAACAGAAAAAAAAACATGGGGAGAATGTTGAACTCATGTAAGCTGAACAACACCTTGCTCAAAAATAGATGGGTTACAGAAGAAATCAAGGATGCATTAAAGAAATTCATGGAATCAAAAGAGAATGAAAACACATCCTACTAGAACCTATGGGTACAGCAAAAGTGGTGCTCAGAGGTCAATTTTTCTCTATAAATGAATACATCAGGGAATGCAGAAAGGGCCAGAAGAAAGAATTAGCCCAGAACTTGAACAAGTAGAAGGAGAACAACAAAAGGACACCTTGGATACAAGAAGAAAACAAATAATGAAAATTGGAGCAGAACTAAATGAAATAGAGAGTAGAAAAACAACTGAAAGAATTAACAAAACCAAAATCTCGTTCTTTGAGAAGATCAGCGAAGTTGATTAACTACTGGCTAAACTCACAAAAGAGAAACAGGAGAGGAAACAACTTGAATAAGAAATGAGACGGGAGATATCACAACGGACCCAACTGAAACTAAAATATCGTAACATAGTACTATGAAAAAATGTATTCTAACAGACTGGAAAACCTAGAGATAAAGGACAAATTTCTATATTCACATCACCTACCAAAATTATTACAAGGAGAAGTAGAACAACTTAATAAACCCATCACAAAAGAAGAGATTGAAAAAGTAATCAAAAAAGTACCAAACAAAAAAATCTTGGCCAAGATGGCTTCACCTGAGAATTCTACCAAACTTTTAGAGAGGAGTTAATGCCAATACTACTGAAGCTGTTCCACAACATAAAAAAAAGAATGGAACATTCTCGAACTCATTCTATGAAGTCAGCATAGCCCTGATACCAAAGCCGAGTGAAGATCATACAAAAAAAAAAAGAAAATTACAGAACAATATCATTCATGAATCTAGATGCAAAAATCTTCAACAAAATTCTAGCTAATAGAATTCAACAACGTATCAAGAAAAGTAGGATTCATACCAGGGATGCAGAGCTGGTTCAACATGAGAAAAGCAATTGATGTGATCAACCACATAAGGATTACAAAAAAAAAAAAAAAAAATCACCTGATTTTGTCAATTGATGTAGAAAAGGCATTTGACAGAGTCCAACACCTATTCATGGTTAAAACTGTCAGTAAAATAGGAATAGATGGGAAATTCTCAGTGCAATAAGGAGCATCTACACAAAGCTAACCACCAACATCATCCTAAATGGACAGAGACTGAAAGAGTTCCCCCTGAGAACAGTAATTAAACAAGAATGCCCACTGTCACAAGTGGTTGAATAGAAGTGCTATTTAACATTGTGCTAGACGTTCTACTCAGAGCAAATCAGACAAGACAAAGAAATAAACATCATCTCCACCGGTAAAGAAGTAAAAAGTACCTCTATTTGTAGTTGATATGATAATATACACAGAATACCCTAAAAAATCCATAAACTACTGTAAGTAATAGAAGAGTTCAGCAAACTATCAGAATATAAGGTAAACACAAATAAATTGTAGAATTGCTTTACACAAAGAGACCATCAAAGATGAAATTACTAAATCAATACCATTTAAACTAGTCCCCAAGAAGATAAAATGTCTGGGAGTAAATCTAACCAGAGAAGAGACCTATACAGAGAAAATTATAAGACCCTACTGCAAGAAACCAAAAGACACTTACATAAGTGGAGAAACTAATCTTGCTCATGGATAGGCAGACTTAACACTGTGAAAATGTCTCTTCTACTCAAAGCAATCTATGTATACAATACACTCACAATACAATTCCAATGCAGATTGCAATGTCATCTTTTAATGAGATGGAGAAACAAATCACCAACTTTGTTGGAAAAGCAAGAAACACTGGATAAGTAAAACCCTACTGAAGAAGTGGTGCACAATGGAAGGCCTCGCACTACCCAATCTATGAAACTATTATGCTGCCACTTTAGTCAAAACAGTCTGGTACTGGTACAGAAACAGATATATAGACCAATGGAACACAGCAGAGTATCCAGAAATATCTCCATCCTCTTAAGAACAGCTGATATTCAACAAAGACCCAAAGGTCATCAAATGGGGTTAAAATAGTCTCTTTAACAAATGGTGTTGGGAAAATTGGATATCCATCTGCAAAAAACTGAAACAAGTCCCATATCGCACACCTTACACAAAAAACTAACTCAAAATAGATCAAAGACCTAAATATCAATTCTAAAACAATAAAGATTATGGAAGAAAAAATAGAGACAGCAATAGAAGTTCTAATACACAGATTAAATAGACTACAAAATCTTATTAACAATGAACGAACAGCCAACCAAGTGCCGTTGAGTCGGATCTGACTCATGGTGATCCTAGGGGCCAGGGTAGAACTGACCCACAGAGTATTCAAGGAGTGCCTGATGGATTTGAACTGCCGACCTTGATGAACAAACAACAGAAGAGAAAATAAATAACTGGGAACTTCTGAAAGTCAAACACTTATGCTCATCCAAAGACTTTATCGACATAGTTAAAAGACTGCCTACAAAATGGGGAAAAAAATTGGCAACTACATATCAGATCAATATCTATCTCCATGATCTACATGGTACTACAAAATGTCAACAAGAAAAAGACAACCCAATTGAGCAATGGACAAAGGACATGGACAGACACTTCACCAAAGAAGACATTCAGGCAGCCAAAAGACACGTGGGGAAATACTCATGATCATTAGCTATTAGAGAAATCTAAATCAATACTATAAGAGATATCATCTCACTCCAGTGAGGTTGGCAGTAATCAAAATAACTCAAAATGACAAATGCTGGAAAGGCTGTGGAGAGACTGGAACTCTCCTACACTGCAAGTGGGAATGCAAGATAGTACAAGCTATTTGGAAAGAAATCTGGCACTTTCTTAAAAAGCTAGAAATAGAAATACCATATGATCCAGCAGTCTCACTGCTTGGAATATATTCTACAGAAATAAAGACTGTCACAGGAAGAGATAAATCTCATGAATGTTTACTGTAGCACAGTCCACAACTGCAAAAAGATGGAGTCAACCTGGGTGACCATCAACAGATACTGAATGGATAAACAAACTATGGTATATATACCTAATGGAACACTATGCAATGATAAAGAACAATGATGACATGAGGAAGCATCTCACGACCTGGAGTCAACTAGAAGGCGTTATGCTGAGTGAAATCAGTTGGCTGCTAAAGGACAAGTATTGTATGAGACAACTATTACAAAGACTTAAAAAAGGACTTATGCACAGAAAAAAAGGGTCTTTGAAGGCTACAAGGGTGGGGAGGAAAGGATAGAGTTGTTCATAGATTAGGTAGTCTATAAGAATCTGGTTAGGCAAATGGTGTGACAGCACTCAGTAGAGGGCAGGTCAGCATAACTGGGCTACACAATATATTAAAAGCTTTCCTAAATTCAACCCAAGATAACAAAGGGCAGAGTAGCAGGGTCAGGGATCTGTAGACTGTGGTTTCAGGAGACATCATGGTCAACTGGCATACCTAGGCTTTTCCTTGGTGAGAGAGTCTTCTGCACCCAGTATTAGTGAGTGGCATCTGGGGTCTTAAAAGCTGGTAACCTGCATCTAGGGAACATGAATTGGTCCCAATTCACCTGGAACAGATGATGACTGAGGACATCAAAGACACCAAGAAAAGTGAGCCCAGGAGACAGAAGGACCCATATGATTCAGAGACTATATCAACCTGAGACCAGAAGAACCAGATGGTGTCCAGCCACCACCAAAAACAGTCCTGATAGGGGACACAAGGTAGAGTCCGTGATGTAACACAAGAAAAAAAAGGCATGCACATCAAGAACTCTGCTACAAGACTGTAACTGATGGTCCAGCAGTTTGGAGGATCCTCTGGGGACATGGCCCCTAGACTTGCTGCTGCCACAGATCCGAAACCAGTACTGAGGTCAAGACTTCAGACAAAGACTGGACTGCACTTGGGGACATGGCATGAGCATGTGGTGTGTGAACTTTCTGGTTTTATATATTTAGAGAATGCTGTCCAACTGGTTTCTTTCTAGAAGGGATAGGAGAAGGTGGAGGGGAGTGTACAGGTGTTCATTGAGAGGATACTAGAAGTAAAGAGTGAAAAGGAGGAATGTGCTGTCACCAGGGAGCAAAACGGAGTTACAGAGAGGTAGGCATGCAAAAATAACTTGGTTTGTATACCTAAACACTAAAACACACGCACACACACACACACACACACACAAATGAGCATAGTATGTTTGATATCCTTGGTTACAATTTTGTGCTCCTTGTTTTTACTTGTTCTCTTCCTGCTTCTCAGCCAGTTCAAGGGCTGGCCTGGCCAACTGCCCACCCCACCCCTCCAAAAAACCCAGACAACCTCACTGCCTTTGAGTCTGATTCGACTCGTAGCAAACCTAGAGGTCAGAGTAGAACTGTCCCATAGAGTTTCCAAGGAGCACCTGGTGAATCTGAACTGCTGATCTTTTGGTTAGCAGACACAGCACTTAAGACAGGGTGCCACCAGGGTTTCCTCAACTTCCCTGGTACTTGTTAACAGCCTAATTAGTACTCTTTCACACTGGTATCCTTCTTAGAAGCTAGGATGGGAAGACTTTGTCTTGCTTACTTTGGATACATCATTGTGAGGGATGATGCCCTGGAGAAGGACACCACGTTACATAAGGTCAGTGTCAGCTAAAAAATGGGAAGCATTTAATGAGATGGACTTGGCACAATGGCTGCAGTAATGGGTTCAAACGTAGCAGGGCCACCGAGGATAGTGCAGGGCTGGGCGCCGTTTTGTTCCATTGTGCGTAACAGCTCTGTAAGTTGGAAAATACTTGATGGCAACTAACACTAACAGCAGCAACAATGTATTTTTAACCATGAATATGTCATAATCACAGACATATAGTGCTTTTTTTGTCTTTGCTCTCTTTTTTAAGAGATCATGTTGTATCTTCTTTTCAACATCTTTTCTTACTTTCATGAATAATGTGTCAAGAAAAGATCAAGCCAAGCAACTGTAATTCATTTTATTTTTTAAATGCTGCAAAATTTATATCATGTAGATGTTTAAGGATCAAGTCTATGGATTGGAATTCATTTAGTTTATAGTATTTTGCCACTAAGGATGACACATGAGGTATCCTTGTTTACATTTTCTTAAATATTGTGAGCATTTGTATTTCTGTCCTTTTCCTTACATTGGCTCCAGCAATGGTTATCTTAGCTTTTTCATTTTTGTTCGGTTTTATTAGGTGTGACAAGATAGCTTGTTATGCTTAAATTTACATTTTATTGAATACCAATGATGACTTTGAACATCTTTTTGTAAGTTTGTTGTTTGGGGGGATTTGCTTCTTGGTGAAATTGCTATGAAAAGTCATGGCTTGTTTAACTCTTTTGGATAATTTGTAGCTATTGGCTTTTCCCCAATCTCAAATTTGCCTACTTATTTTATTTACTGTATGGTCTATCATTCATAATTTATTAATTTTTATATAGTCAAGTATATTTATCTTTACTTTTACAGGTTTGAGGTTTGTAGTCTACTGGGTTAGAAGATTTCTTCTTCAGTTGTATCAAATGTGTTGTCTTCAAGATAGTCCTTTGGAGTTTTATCATTTCATTTTTTACTTTTAAGCCTTTAATCCATCTGGAAAATATTTCGGTAGATTGTATAAAAGTGAGGTCCAATTTTATTTTCTTCCATATGGAGGACCAGTTGTGCCAGCACTGTTTATTTAAAAAATCTGTGCCTTTTAGTTGAACTGAAATATCAACTGGATTTTTGCATAGACCAGGATGTATCCTGGGTTTTCTACTCTATTCCTTTTGTCTGGTTATCATTTCTGATGTATAGATTTGATCACTTGGCTTGGCTGTTTTAGAATACTCTGATTCTTGGCATGGTTCTGTCTCTAGCCTTATTACTTTATTTTTTTTAATTAAAAAAATCTTTTTTGATTACCCCACTGCCGTCGAGTAAATTTTAAGAACATTTTATATAATCAAAAAAATAACTACACTGTGCTCTAACTTAGATTCTGTATTTATTTGATTAGAAAGGCTTTATAGTTTCTTATTTTAAGCTTTCTATCCAAAGTGATGTTGTTTTCTATCTTCTAAGAGATTATGTAACTCTATCATGTATTTCCTAGGTTTTTCCTATAAAACGAACTTCTAAGTCTTTCATAATTTATTTTGGTTATTATGACTAAAATATTTTACCCCTTTTCCTTGTATGGATGCTTATTGCTAATTTACAAAACCCTTTTATTTACTTATTTGTAGTCTTTTGGGTGTGCCGTCTGATCATTACTTTTTTTAAAATGGCTGTTTTTTTTCAGTGTTTATCTTCGCATTCATTAGCCCTCTCCAAGTTAATGTTACATTCTAACTGTAATAGAGTATAAACCCAAAATAAAGAAAAAAATAGAAGAGTCAAACCTGCTGCCATCGAGTCAATTCACACTCATAGCAATCCTTTAGAATTAAATAGAATTGTTCATAGGATTTCCAAGAAGTTCCTGGTAGAGCTGAACTGCTAACATTTTGGTTAGCAACCATAGCTCTTCATCACTGTAACACCAGGTCTACTGATAAAGTACATCCCTGTCTAATTACTAATTTTAACTGAAATACTATGTATTATCTGTTTAGAATAATATTTGCTACTGGGTTTGGTAGTTTTTATTTTATTTGCCTATGCTTTTTTACTTGACTTTTTTTAAAAAAGCTGCTACATTTCATCAAATATTACTTCAGCATTGATTTGTTTGCATGTTTTGTTGTTTTTTATTTTCTTGATACATGTATAGACTTCTTGATAGTAATCATGATGGTTTTCTAGAAAAAAACTCTGCATGGTCATTATGTATTATTCTTTTAATAACTTCAAAGGATCAATTTTCTGATATTCTGCTTGAATTGAGATTGTTCTATGTTTTTCTTTTCTTGAGCATCATTATTATGTTTTGATACTAAAGTTAAACTGTACACAGAAATGAACTGGAGAAATATCCACCTTTTTACCTACACTGGCTTAAATAACATTGAAATTCCCTATTATTTGAAGATTAGATAAGCCCAGCTGGAGACCCATGTAATCTTGATGGCTTTTGTTATCTCTACCATGGTAATTAGTGTATTCACATTTTGCATTTTTTATTGGATAAATTTTAGCAATTCATATGTTGCTAGGAAATCATCTATTTCTCTCAGGTTTTCAACTTCATTGCCAGAAAACTGTGTGCTTGCTGAAATGTTAATAGAAAATGTAGAAAGCATAATTCTATCCAAATATAACTTATTATAAGTAGGTGAAATTGGATATATACACAGTCATGTGTTAGGTGATATGAGGAAAAGAATTGAATTTGGTGTAGAATGTTGGGTAATTATTTTCCCTGTGGGTTTCTGCTATTTTAACATGTTATCAGCAATATTATTAAAAAGACTAAGGAGTGTTTTATAGTTAATAACCAGGTAACTATGATTAAGAAGTTAGGTTCTGAATTTGGGCAGATGTGGGCTGAAGTCCTGGGACTGACTGTTATTCAGTGTATGAGGTGGCTAGTTACTGGAGTTCTCCTAACCTCAGTTTCCTCATTTGTCAAATGGGGACAATAACAGTATACTACTCTTAGGCTTGATGTTAGGACCGAGGACCTAATAGCGTGACACAAAGGGCTCAGCATGGTGCACGGTACATGATGACCTCTGACTCACCATTAGCCGTTGTCAATCATAAAGCAGACAGTGGGAACATCTGGTAGCCAGTATTTACTTTCATCATAATTGATACACTTAGAATTCCATTTGGTGTTCCGAGCCATAATGGTAGATACAGATGAATAGTCTTGTGGTTTAACCGCCGTTGAGTTGACTTTGACTCATACTGACTCCACATGTGTTAGAACTGAACTGTGTGCCGTGGGATTTTCTTTGCCTTTTCCTCTTTAATAAAACTTTATTTGAAACTGTTTCAAATTCACATGCATTTATGAGAATTAATACAGGCAGATCCTTGTTCCCAACTAACCAGTTCCTTGCCATGGTAACATCTTTTGAAAGTGTAATACAATACGACAGCCAAGATACTGACATTGATACAGAACATTCCCATCACCACGGATGTTACCCTTTATAGCCACTCCCACTTCCCTCCTGTCTCCAGGAGAAAAATACCAGCCTTCTAGTTTTTGAAATAGCTGATGGCATTTGAAATACCTGCTGGTATTTGAAATATCTGTGGCATAGCTTCCAGCACAATAGCAACGTGAAAACTACTGCAGTGTGACAAACTCACTGATGGGTGGAGATTCTTAAATCCTAGCAACCGCAAATTTATTCTCCATTTCTGTACTCCAGTAATTGCAAGAATGTTATGTAAATACAATCATACAAATATAATCTTTGAAGATTGGCTTTCTTTTCACTTATCACAATTCTACAAACATACATTCTGGTTATGCATATCCAAAGTTTGTTCTTTTTTCCTCTCCAAGTAGGAATCTATACTATAGATGTTAAACCATTCACTGTTTGAAGGCATAAAGAGTCTTTCCAGTTTTGGGCTACTTATGAACAAAGCTACTGTAAATATTTGTGTGTAAACTGAAGTCTTCATGTCTCTGGGATAAATGCTCAAAAGGGCAAGTGCTGAGTCATATGAAAATTGCACATTTAGTTTTTTGAAGAAACTGCCTCACAGTTTTCCAGTGACTGTGCCATTTAACACTGGTACCAGCAATGAGTGAGTGTTCCAGTTTCTCCCCTTTCCATACCAGCGTTTGGAGTAATCATTATGTTTTATTTTATCCATTCTTACAGGCATTCGGTAATATTGTGATTTTTTTAAAAAAATAATATTTTATTATATTTTTGGTGAATGTGTACACAAGAAAACAGAATCCCAGTCAATAATTTCTACACATATTGTTCAGTAACACTTGTCACTTGTTTTTTTTACCCATATTGTTCCACAGAGTCTGTCTGTTTTTACAAAAGTAAAATAGCTATATGAATAACAACACTAATGTACTCTGGCTAATGTGTCAGTGCTCCATTCCTATTTCCTGAGATTTGGGTATCATTCTTTTTTGTTTGTTTGTTTATGTATTTTGTTGTTGTTGATGAAAATATGTGCAGGAAAACATACACCAACTGAACTGTTTTAGTAGAATGTTGGGTAATTATTTTCCCCGTGGGTTACTGCTATTTTAACATGGTATCAGCAATACTATTAAAGAGACTAAGCAATGTTTTATAGTTAATAACCAGGTAACTATGATTAAGAAAGTAGGGTCTGAATTTGGGCAGACATAGATTCAAGTCCTAGGGCTGATTATTATTCACTGTATGAGGTAGCAAGTTTCTGGAGTTCTTGTAACCTCAGTTTCCTTATTTGTCGAACGGGGATAATAACAGTGCCTTACTCCTAGGATTAACATTAGGACCCAATGTAGGACCTTACATTGTCTGAATTGTACAACTATTCTCACCCTCCTGTTCTGAGTTCTTTCCCCATGAACTCACTGCCCTTTAAAGCTCTCATCTCATCTTTCAGGCTGCTGTGGTCCCTTTGTTCACATATAAACCACTTAAACCAAACCCACTGCTGACAAGTCGATTCTGACTCATAGTGACCCGATGGCTAGTTCTTAAAGGAATATAATGCTCAATGTAGGCATTTTTTACTAATTAAGCTAAATTATTTGTTTGGTTTTAAGAAGACCTCAGGGAATTTTTTTTTTGGGTTTAAACTTCAAAGACTATCTCAAGGCACTGGCTTCACGGGGTCTTCAATGGCTGGTTTATTTCAGATGTAAATCTCCAGGCCCTTCTTCCAAGCTATCTTTGGTAGACTCAAGTGGCCAAACTTTAGATTAGCCTCAGAGCATAATGCTTGTAAAAGACATTAAGTTTACATTGCTGTTGTTTCGGGGTGTCTAGAGCTACAATCCTAGTAACTCCATGTGACAGAGTAGAACTGCCGCTTAGGGTTTCCCAGGCTGTAATCTTTATGAGAGTAGGTTTCCAGTTCTTTTTCCCACAAAGCCACTGGGTTGATTTGAACTGCTAGTCTTTCTGCTAGCAGTGAGTGCATAACAGCTGCAGCACCAGGGCTCTTTCTGGAAAAAAAAAAAAAAACACCCAAATCCACTGTTGTCAAGTCTATTCTAAGTCCCAGTGAACAGCCTCTGGCAAGCAAAAGTTGAAGGAAGACCTTTCAGATGGCTGAAAGGTCTGCAACAGAGTTCTAAGAGAAACAGAGAGCTATGTGCCTCTGAAGAACAACAGATCCAGGGAGGAAAAGCTGGAGACAGTTAAGAAGATGCAGTCACTTTTGGGTCCCCAAACTGTTTCAGACCACCAGGGCTTAAATTCTGTTTCCACCACTTATCAGTTGAGTCTTTGAGCCTTAGCATTCTCATCTGTAAAATGGAGCTTATAATATCACCTCTACCACCTGTATGTCAGTGTATTTGCATGTTGCTATTATGATGCTGGAAGCTGATATTTCAATTACCGTAGTGATTGCCCATGGTGGATCTTCCGGATTATATAGACTACAAAAAAGGATCTATCTATGATCAATTTCCAGAAATTAGCTAATGAAAGCTTTATGGATAACAACTTAAGATTGCTCAACATACCCTTAGCCGTGGAGTATCTGGTAGATTCAAACTACCAACTTTTTGGTTAGCAGCTGGCTCTTTACCACTTTGCTACCAGGGC
The DNA here is from genome assembly GCA_028571685.1 of Heterohyrax brucei. NCBI lineage: Eukaryota > Metazoa > Chordata > Mammalia > Hyracoidea > Procaviidae > Heterohyrax > Heterohyrax brucei. The sequence continues at coordinate 40,923,702 of CM053148.1, read as the reverse complement.
TTTGTCTCCCAAAATAATGCTGGAAAATGAGCCCCATGTTGGGGTCACTAAAAACACAGTGGCTACAGCAATCAACTTGAGTATAACAATAATTTTGAAGTCACAGGACATGACAGAGTCTCTTCCTGCTGTATAAGGGGTTGTCACATGTTGGTGCCAATTTGACAGAACTAACAATAATAATAGCACTGGTCTCATAAGGCTATATCGAGAATTAAACCGGATGATACATGAAAGGTGCTTAACATATTACACACTCATATCATTTCGTTTTGTTGTTGTTGAGGGCTGCCAAATTGATTTTTGACTCGTAACAACTTCACGTGACAGAGTAGAACTGCCTTATAGAGTGTCCTAGGCTGTAATTTTTGTGAAACCATGTGGGTGGTCTTTCTTTTGTAGCATTAAGAGATGGTTGAAGTCTAAGGCTTTACTGCTCTGAACAAGCTTGGTCTTTTCTGATCTGTGAAACTCAGCAAGATCAGGACTGGTTAGAACTTGAGTAGGAGACCATCTGGGAAGGCCAGGTGCTGTGGCAGCCAAATAGTAGAGTGGTCTAGCAAATAAAAAGCGTGAGTAATGTAAGTGACATGTTCCTTTAAACAATCGGCTAGAAGAGACCAAACAATCAACATTTACTCCAAAGCAAAGGTAAGAAGACAAGAAAGGGAAGGGAAGCTAGAGCAATTGAAACAGAACAAACAGAATGGAAAAAAACAGGAAAGCTTACACATTGTGAAAATCGTAACCAATGCCACTAAACAGTCTGTATAAAAGTTGTTAAATGGGAACTGAATTTGATGTGCAAATTTTCACCTAAAACGAAATAAAATATTAAAATAAAAACAAAAAAGAGATGGTTGAAACAATGCAAGTGGATGAAGACTGTCAGATAAAGCATGGATGGGAAACTGTGATGGCCTCAGGAGCAATCTCTGCAGTTAGTGGAGAGATGACAAAATAAGAATTCCTAACTGGCCTGAATCCTATATGAGAAAAGTGGTGGAGAAAACAGTACCCTGCCATCTTCCACACCCTGTCCTTTAAGGATCTGGAAGAAGTGGGTATTAGTCAGGGACATGGTAATTAAAATCCAGTTGGACTGCTGGATGTTACTATCTATGCCAATTTATTTATTTACTCTTCTTTTGTCTAAGGCATATTTTCTTTTTTTTATTATGATTGAATAAAAATGTACATTCCCATATAAATTTCCATGCCAACCTATATGCAGCTACCACTGCTCTCCCTGCCGGTAACAGCACACTCTTCCTCTGTGCTCCATACATGTCTTATCCTCCCAACAAAGTCCTATCCCCTTCTTTCCACCCATTCCCTTAATCCAGTAAGAGGTCAGCAGGATGACATCCTGTAGATGCACACAACCATAAAGTGCACGCACCATATGGTCACTCTGTGTCGCCATGTCCAATCCATTCCCGTCTGAGAGTTGACTTCCATTATTATTTACGGACAGGGGCAGCATCAGGGCAAGAGGCCATGCTCCCAGGGCAACCCTGAGGCCCCTGGATCATCAATTGAGGTATTTTAATGGAGATCTCATGGTGCACCCATTGTTGTTCTTGTGTTGCCAGCGAGATTCATCTTTGTGAGCTGAATCACTGCTATCACTTGTGGTGGCTGGGCACCATCCTGTTCTTCTGGTCACAAGTTGATGTAGTCACACACTCACATGGGTGTCTCTGTGTTCTAGGTTCTCTTTCCCCCATGTCGTTTTGGTCCTTGGTGATCATCCATTCCTGCTAAGTTGGGACCACTTACTGTACCCTCAGATGGCAGCCTGGCAGCTTTTAAGGCCCTAGATGCCACTCACCAATGTAGGGTGCAGAAGGCTCTCTCAGCAAAATGCTAATTATGCCAATTGGCTTTGGTCTCCCCTGACAGCATGGTCTCTGGCCCCCTGCCACAGCTACTCTGCACTTGTAATAGTGGATTAAGATGGGAGAAGTAATCACATTATGTTGAAGTCCAATTAATACTGATTTTCTTCCTAATATGTGCTGTCCCAGATTTCACCCAACAAAATTTCTATCAACTATCTAATCTAAGCCCTCCCTCTCTTGCCCTCCCTCCCTTCCCATGCTGCAGCCATCAGAGAGTCTTTTCTTTTATGCGTGAGTCTGTTTTTAAGTCCTTATCATAAGGATCTCATACGATGTTTGTGCTTTTGTGGGTGACTACTTTCACCCAACATAATTTCTCCAATTGAAATCAGGTTAAGAGATGTTTCCTAAAATCATCATTGTTCTTTATCATTGCATAGTGTTCCGTTGAGTATATATACTATAGTTTACCTATCCATTCCTCTGTTGTTGGACATCTGGATTGATTCCATCTTTTTACTATTGTGAACTATGCTGTGATAAACATTCATGTACACGTATCAGTTGATGTGAATGGCCTGCATTCTGTAGGATATATTCTGAGCAGTGGAATTACTGAGTCAAATGGTATATCTATATCCAGCTTTTTAAGGGAGTGCCAGATTGCTTTCCAAAGAGGTTGCACCATTTTGTAATCCCACTACAGTGTAGGAGAGTTCCAATTTCTCCACATCCTCTCCAGTATTTGTTGTTTTGTATTTTTTGGATCCTGGCCAACTTTGTTGGGGGTGAGATGGTATCTCACTGTACTTTGGATTTTAATTTATTTAGTAGCTAATGATCATGAGCATGTCTGCATGTGTTTTTTTGGCTGCCTGGATCTCCTCTTTAGAGAAATATCTGTCCATCTCCTTTGCCCATTCCTTAATTGGATGATTTATCTTTTTCTTATTGATATTTAGTAGTACCTTATAGATTATGGAGATCAGGCATCGATCAGACATATAGTTTTTCCCATTCTGTAGGTGGCCTTTTAATTCTACTAATAAAGTCTTTAGATGAGCAAAAGTGTTGGATTCTTAGTAGTTCCAATTTATCTATTTTCTCTTCTGTTGTTTGTGGTTTGTTTGATAGATTTTGAAGTCTGTCTATGTTGTGTGTTAAAACTTCCATTGTTGTTCGTACTTTTTCTTGGATGAGCATTATTGTTTTAGATTTGATATTTAGGCCTTTTATCCAGTTTGAGTTGGTTTTTGTATAAAGTGTAAGCTATGGGCCTTGTTTCAATTTATGGCAGATGGATATCCAATTTTGCCAGCACCATTTGTTGAAGAGATTGTTTTTTCCCCAGTATAATGCCTTAGGGCCTTTGTCGAATATCAACTGTTCATAAGAAGACAGTGTCATCTCTGGGGTCTCAGTTCTGTTTCATTGATCTATCTTTCTCTTTTTGCACCAGAACCTGGCTGTTTTGACTACTGTGACAGCATAGTAGGTTCTAAAGTCAGGTAGTGAGAGGCCTCCCAGTGTGTTCTTCTTCTTCAGGAGTGCTTTACTTATCCAGGGCTTCTTCCCTTTCCAAACAAAGTTGGTAATTTGTGCCTCCACCTCCTTAAAAAATGTCACTGGAATTTGTATTGGGATTGCTTTATATAAGTAGATTGTTTGGGGCAAAATAGACATTTTTCACAATGTTAAGTCTTCCCATCCATGAGCAGGGTAGGTTTCTCCATTTATGTAAGTCTCTCTCAGTTTCTTGTAGTGAGGACTTGTAGTTTTCTTTGTAAATGTCTGTTATTTCTCTGGTTCAATTTATTCCGAGGTACTTTATCTTCTTAGGGGCTATAGTAAATGGTATTGATTTGGTGATTCCTTCCTGAATAATCTTGTTGTTGGTAGAAAGGAATCTTACTGATTTACTTATGTTTATCTTGTATCCTGAGACTTTGCTGAACTCTTCTATCAGTTTGAGTAGTTGGCTTATGGATTCTTTAGGATTCTCTGCATATACAACCATATCATCTGCAAATAGGGAGATTTTTAGTTCCTCTTTGCCAATGCAGATGCTCTTTATTTCTTGGTCTTGTCTAATTCCTCTGGCTGGAACTTCTAGTGCCATGTTGAATAGGAGATGTGAGAGTGGGCATCCTTGTCTAGTTCCTGTTCTCAAGGGAAACTGTTTCGGTCTCTCTCCATTCAGGATGATGTAGGCAGTTGACTCTCTATAAATGGCCCTTACTGCATTGAGGAATTTGTCATCTATGCCTGTTTTGCCGAAAGTATCTAGCATGAATGGCTGCTGGACTTTATCAAATGTCCTTTCTGCATCAATGGACAAAATCAGGTGATTCTTGTCTTTTGTGTTATTTATGGGGTTGATCACATTAATTGGCTTTCTGATGTTGAACCAGCCTTGCGTTCCTGGTATGAATCCAACTTGGTCATGATGGATTATTTTTTGGATATGTTGTTGTACTGTATTGGCCAGAATTTTGTTGAAGATTTTTGCATCTAGATTCATGAGTGATACCAGTATGCAGTTCTCCTTTCATCTATGGCAATTTAGATAGTAGGAAGTGGCAGGAGTTGTGGAGGTGAAGTTCTTCAAATCTGCTAGCTGCTCCTTGGAAACCCTATGGGGCATTTCTACTCTTTCTTCTAGGGTTTGTTGTGAGTCAGAATCAACTCAACAGCAATAGGTTTGTTTTTCAGTCTTTGTTGTTCTTTCAGAAGAAAGTGAATATTCTTATTTGGGGAAATCAACTCCAGTGTAATGCTGTGGATGCTGTGGTGAGAGGCAGAATTGTTGAGGAACTCATAATACCGGGAAAAAGAGTGAGTTGGAAAAGCAACACTAGAGAAAGTAGTTGAGACATATCATGAATCTTTTAAATTCAAGGAGTTTTGCTATAAATTTGTCCCTGAACTTGTTGCAGCCAGTTTTAGTCTGCTAATAACCCTCTAATAACAGTTGGGATCTACAGGTTTCAGCCCAATTTTTCCACTTCTTGAATTCCTTGGGAATCTACTTTTCCACTGATAGAGTATGTTGTCCCAAGGAAGGGGCCTTTAGGATCACTTGAAACTGAAAATATAGATGTGTGCTATAAATTACAGCTTCTACAGGGTTTTATATGTAGTGTGTGCATTTTGGGTAGGAGAAAGAGAACTTCTGAAGATTTTTCTTTGGGACGTCACATGTCCTTTTGGACTCTAAGGAGCACCCAGAGTAGAATTAGTTGGACATTATACCTTACCTGGAGCTCAGTAGGTACGATTGTTGGTGAGGGAAAAGAAAAAAAAATCTGTTTGACCTACCCAAAATTCAATGACACTCAGGAGTTTAGCTTGCTTCTGTCAAATAAAACAGATGGTATCAAGAAAAATTCAAAGCAATAATAACAATAATTGGGTCTTAAAATTGTTGTAGGCTTTGACAAGATGCTGACCCTGGTGGAGAAAGGGGAGTTTATTACAAAGAAAGTCTAAGGGCATTTTCACCGCATGCTGAAGTTTTGAAAAACTTAGGACAGTTAGAAAAGAATCCACTTCTCCGGAGACCAAGAGACAGGAAACCAGGACTGGCCAGAAGGTGAGCATGGCCCAAGGAAGAGAAACAAATGTGTCCATAAGTGCTGAAGCTCTCAGTTTACCTGTAACTTTCCCAATTTACTTGAAGTCTATGCCCTAATGTTTCTTCATGCAGCAGTAAACGACCTGTGCAGGTCAAGGGTCAGCCAAGTATACAGTGCTTAGACTACCAGGTAGGTGGGGAAGGAGAATCATAGCGAAATTCAAGGAGTGAGTCTCCCAGATCACTGTCTTTAGATCAGAATCCTGCTTTCTGAGATGGCAAGGCAGAGAAACCTTAAAAGAACAGGAAAACCAACCATCACAAAGGCTATGTTTTAACAAAGATAGTGCCTCTGAATTCAAAATCAAAGGGAAAGTTACGTTGGGGGATTGTAAAAGGAATGGGGAAAAAATTCAGAGGGAGACTGGAGATGCAAACTAAAACAAAGAGATAACCATTCATCAGCTCTCGAATTGGCAAAGATTTAAAAAGAGTGATAATACCTAGTGTTCTGTAGGACAAATGAAGAATGGTGCTCTGATTTACACATTACTGGTAGGAATATTCATCAGCACAGTCTTTCTGGACTCAAATCTGGCTATGTGTACAGAAAGTCTTACAAATGTGCAAACTTTCAAAGCCAGAGTTTTAGTTACGATTAGCTTCAACTGTCTGGGATACAAAACCAATGTCTAAAAGTGACTCAAACATGATGAAGGTGTGTTTCATCTTCTCTCTGGAGGTGGGCAGGCCAGGGCTGGTAAGGAACCATATAGAAGGTTTCATGGACCCATAAACCTTCTATGTTGGTGCTTAACCCTCCTCAGTAAAACTCCTTCCATGTCCTTGGCAGCTCCTTGAACTCTAGGCATCCTTTCAGGCCCCAGCCAAGAGGAACACAAAAGAAGATTTTACCTTTAAAGGATACTTTTTGGAAGTCACGCAGTAAACCTCCACTTAATATCCCAACGCTTAAAGATTTGTCTGGAGTCCCTGTGTGGTGCAAAGGTTGATAAGATTGGTGTTATAGGTTTCCGTCCACCCATAGGTGCCTTGGAAGAAAGGTCTGATGACTTTTTCTAAAAATTCAGTCTTTGGAAACTGTGTGGAGTACAGCTCTAGTCTGAAAAACATGAAGTTGCCTTGAGTTGGAGTTGACTCAGAGGCAGGTGGGTTTTTTTGTTTGTTTGTTTGTTTGGTTTAAAGCTTGGTTGGTTTGGTTTAAAGCTTGGTTAGAAGGTGGCTTTCGGTTGAAAAGGTAACTGGAAAATACTGTCTTTGTGCGTTGAGCAAAAAGTGAGGAGTTCCAATACTAAAAGAAACTCAGGCCACAACCACTAGAGATGGCTTAACAATCCCTGACTCATTTCACGTCTGTGAATTTATCTAAGAAAGTAATCAGAAAATCATTCAAAAGCGTATTACACAGATGTTGATTCTAGCTCTGTTATAATGTGAGAGAATTAGGAATCACCCAAGATCCTTACTAGAAGCTTGGCTAAATAAATTATAATACACATGCATATTGGATACTCTGCAGTCTTTAGAGAAGATGAGATCTGAAAGCAAATTTCCTGCCATGGAACGATACACTACCAAATGAAAAAAGCAATGCTTGAAGAGTTATGGCTGGTATCATCCAACTTTATAATAAAAAGTGTAGGTACAAAAATAAAAGTCAGAATTAATATACAGAAACCTATCAATCCCTATTTATTGTTGATTGGTGAAATTATTAATGATTTTAATTTTTCCCTTGTATTTTATGGATTTTTCTACAATGAGTACATATTATCTATATCATTCTTTAGAAATTTAGAATTCTGTTTTGCACTGCCACACATACTCCCCTTCTTTGATGCTTTGCTGTTTTCCAAACTATCATAATAATCTGTATGTTTTCCCACTTTTGACTCTTTCCATACCAATCCTTTCTAAATAAAACTAGCACGTTTATTTCCCTAGAGAACAACTCTTAATGTTATTTCTGTTAAATCCTAAAGTGTTTGCAATTGCTTTTAACATTATCATAAATAAAGATTCCTCTCCCCAACCTTCCAAGTTCCACACTGTATGTGCCAAACCTCCTGTTCTTGTCTCGTCATGCCTTGGGTCCCTGTCTCTGCCAAATGGACTATTTGCTGGTCTACAGTCAATCCAGCCTTTTCTGCTGCTTCACTTTTATTCGGCTGTTTGCTGTCAGAAACACGTATCTTCTCCCGTCTTTAAGACGCTTCCCAGATGCTATCTTTTCACTGAAGCAATTCAAGATGTGATCTCTAGTATATTTTTAATAGCAGTGGTTGTCACTATCTTGTATAATAGCTATTCTGGGGCTTGTCTTCTCCTTCTTGTTATAATCTTACATACAAGTGATGACAGTTAAGTCCATGAACTTAATTGTTCTAAGTGCTACATACCTCTTTGCTGAATATCACTGTGGTCACCTTTGCAATACTCCTCTTGGGAAGCTATGCACTGATGCCAGCACCTATTCCACCCTTCAAAGCAATTTTGGAACTTTTTCTGGAATGACCATTGTGTAAGTCGGTATGCTGCAAGTTCGTGAGCTTAACTGTATAGTTACCTGTGAGGGAATCTTTAGTCAGTAAACGAATAACTGTACTGGAACACCCTTGCTACTCTCCTGATCTGGCCCCCGATGACTTTTTCCTTTATCCAAAGGTAAAGGAAATATGGAAAGGAAGACATTTGATAAGATTCAGGACATCAAGGGCAATACGAGAGCTCTAGTGGCCACTCCAGAAAAGGAGTTCCAAAATTGCTTTGACGGGTGGACTGGGTGCTGACCTCAGTGCATAGCTTCCCAAGAGAAGTACTTTGAAGGTGACTGCAGTGATGTTCAGCAGTGAGGTATGTAACACTTCTTCTAGGATAAGTTGGGAAACTTAACTGTCAGACTTCCTATTCCCTTAAGCCCAGGCCTCCACTCTATTTATCTTTGTGTCCCCTGTGATACCTGTCACAGAAATTAAGGACAATTAGAAGCTCAGCCAATGACTGTAGGACTGAATTCACCTGAATGAAATTTACATACAGTAAGATGGAGATTGCCAGTACCCCTGGGAAGAGGAGAGGAGAATAAGAAGGGTAAAGTTACCTTGAGAAGATGTTCCAGAACTGTGAGAGAAAAGAAACAGAGATGGGATTAAAGTTTCCAAGGTATCACCAAGCTTTACTGTAGTGGAAAGTATAATATTCAGAAAAATCAAGGCAGCAAGAATCAAAAGTCTTTTGTCATGATGCATGAATCTCTCCATAAAATTGACAGTGACCTCTTATTTAATCATTCCAGTGATAAAGAGCTTGTTACCTCCCATGATATCTTATTTCTTTCTCAGACAGTGCTAATTGACAAAAATGTCTTCCTTTGTATCATGCCAAAATAAGCCTGTTATCTTTGTTCTTACAATTTTACCTCAAATCTTTCTTTTGTATTCCAGCTGTTCATCTATATAATCACAGCTTCTGTGTCTTACTTTAAGTTCCTTATTATTATTATTTTGTTGTTGTTCAGTGATCCCTCACATGTCATATCAGGACACCCACCAAAGATTCTCTCTGTCCAACAGTTAATACTCTCTCACTGGTATTACCTGTTGGGGTGTATTTGTCATCTTCAACATACTATATCTGACTTGTGATCACCCAGTAACATAGTACCAGCTCCCTCACTTTCTCTCCCGAAAGATTTAAGCAATATCTTGGTTTTAGGAAATGTGAATTAAAGTATTTTTAATACACAGTTGTTTTTACTGATCATTTATTCTAACTTGCAGTACAAATCGCCACCTCATCCCTCCCTACCAGAATACCATACCCAGCATTTTGGAGGCACCACTGTGCATGTAGAAGAAAGAGAAAGTCCAGGACACGTGAGTAATCTGTGAGTTAGCATGTAGGTTGCCTCATGAGACCAGGCACAGGACAGAGAGGACAGTGTTCATCAGAATCAATCAATTCTTAGTCAGCAAATTTCCATCTCTGCCTTTCTTCCATCTGATCATTCTCATCTCAGCTGAGAGGGAAGGACTCTGTATAATAATTTTGGAAATTAGAACTCTGGTGTAGTTGACCACATACTCTCTACGAGGAGGATTCTCGTGTTTGGTGACTTACCCTGGGACCACAGATGATCACTAGACTCTTGTCTATGTTACCTATGGACACCTAGGAAACACTCAAGGAGGACTGTCAATAAATAAGGGAGTGAATGAATGAATAAACAGATGTGTTGTGTGCCACACACAGTTTATGAGTCCATGTGAAAAGTTCCTTCAGAGGCAAGAGAAGTTACCCTTATAATGGAAAGAGGATGGGTGTCACCTAAAAAGAAGTAAAAACCACCATAGACATTTCCTATGAGCTTCAAGAATCTAATCAATATTGTTCCCTTCTTTACCATAGAGTAAAAACATTTAACATGCAACCATTTTTAGAATTAAAGTGTCATCAAGTGCTCAAAATCAAATAGCCTGTAAAAAGCCAATTCCCCTTGTTGGGAGAAGAATTTAGATGAAAACACAGGTGTCCTGCTATCTAGCCCCACATTTTTCCTGCCATAAAAATAAGGGAGATTTTTCTTTCTTTTTATTGCTAGTTTTCTGGCTTACATTTCAACCATTGTATAGTACCTGGGTTAAAACCTGCAGTGGTGAAACGAGGAACTAGAGAAAGCAACTTTATATCACTGCTGTCTAGGAGGCAGAAACCCTGGTGGCATAGTGGTTAAGTGCTACTGCTGCTAACTGAAAGACTGGCAGTTAAAATTTGCAAGGCACTTCTTGAAGACTCTATGGGGCAGTTGTACTCCATTTGTAGGGCTGCTGTGAGTCTGAATCAACTTGACGGCAGTGGGTTTGGTTTGGGTTTCATATAGAAGGCCGGGGTCCCCAGGTGGTACAAATGGTTAATAATGCTTGACGGCTACCTCTAAGGTTGGAGGCACTTTGGAGAAGTTTTGATGATCTATTGTTGAAAAATGAGTCCTTGAAAACCCTGTAGAGCACTACTCTAACACATACTGGATTGCATGACTCGGAATTGACTCATCCACGATTGGTTCAGTACAAATGCCCAAGCTCCAGGCTGCTGCCTGCATGGTGGATTTGCCAACAAATTTAGCACACAAAATGAGAAATAAAAAGCAAATAAGGTATCTTTAGGGCTTTATTAGGTTGATGTAGAGGAAAGGAGTTGCACATATATTATTTTCATGGCAGTAGTGGCTCTCTACAGTGGATAGTGTTGATTTCATTGACTGATTTTACACTGATTGAGTAATTAAGGGAAATGAAGGGATAATTCTGAGTTCTCAAAGGAGACTACCAACTGCTCCTGACAGGATCACAGCAGACTCATTAACTGCTGTTTTGTAACCCTTGAAAAAGATCCTATCGGGCTAGACTGTGAGGGTTAGTGGGTATTTCTATACTGTCTTAACAATATTAGTAAAAGATACTGCTATCAGCCTGTCTCAGGAGCTGGTGATGCAGTGCAAAGAAGTTCCTTTCATTCTTTAGAGTTACTTTATTTCCTTCAGGACAGGGGTTAGGGGCCTCCTCTTCTCCTCAATATACCACGCACCTATCAAGCCTGCACCAGGGCCACAGTGGGGGCCTGTGAAGGGAAAAATGTTAATTGGGTTAGCAGTGATGGTTGGCAGTGATTTTTTTGTATTCTTTTTTTTTTTATCCCTTTCCTTGTTGGACCTTTGTTATATATATTGGTTAAAAAAAAAGAAATGAAGGAATCTCCTTTCTCTGAATCATCTTTTCAAATAGGAACTAATTAGGCTATTTGAGAAAGTGGGAAGTAGTTCCTGGGTTTTCTAGGACAGTGTCCATTTCACATATACATCCTTAAGTTTTCTGTAATCTGTGATACGTGCTGAAAATTTAATGTTTAGAAGTCCTAAGTACATCTTTCTTGTTGATTTTGTATGGGAAATGTTTTTCAAGCTTTTGGGGTTTTGACAGTATGAGTGCTGTACACGTGGATTGGTAGGATGCTGTACCTATTTTGGGGCCCCGAGACCGACAGCAGCAGCCACATCACCTGGGGTCTTGTTAGAAATGCCCATTCTACAGCCCCACACCTGGAATCTGTGTTTTCACACACTCTCCATGTGATTCTTATGCATGCCCTCCTTGAGAAGCTTTCCTGAGAGATATAACTTCCATAATTACCTGTTTTGGATATAGCAAACATGCAAATCCCCTAGAGTCACCATGAGTCGAATCCAACTCGATGGCACTTGGCTGGCTTGGCAAACATGCAAATAAAATCCCCTAAAATAGCGTGAGGTGAGGGATGGAGGGGCAGGCATGGGAGCCAGTATGACTTCAAAAATGCAAGACAGGATACCTGAGATCCTCTGACCATAGATCCAGGATTTCTTATAAGTCCTACTTCTTGAGCAAAGAAGTATTTATGGTGTGCTGTAGTAGCCTTTGTGGCTGAGTAAACTACTGTGACTGTATACACTATCTGTTTTCCTTTTAAAAACTCAGGACCAGGGAGGAAGTGCTTACTTGGTAAAGATTAGGTATAGGCCTTTCTAGAAGGATTAATGGCTCCTGTAGCTCTAGATTGCCTGAGAAATACGTCTGAGACATTGGAGAGCTGCTAAGGATAGAACCCTAGCCGGCCACATTATTAGTCTTTCCTCTAGGGCACAAACTTGGCTCAGATGGCCTGTCCATTGACAGGAAATGGACAGCTCTTTGCCTTACAATGGACAAAAGGGATATACAATAAGTCCTGTACTAAATACTTTCTTTAGATTGCTGGGCATTGTGCCACGTTACTGAAATACAGAAGGAATCACAATATATTGATTTAGCAGAATGGGATATGCCAAGATTAATAAGAGTCTCTGCTACATGCCGGGAGCCTTCATGGCACTGTGCTTAAGGACTTGGCTACTAACCAAAAGGTTGGCCATTTGAATCCAACAGCCACTTTTGGAATATCTATGGGGCAGTTTTCTGTCCTATAGAGTCGCCATGTGTTGGAGTTGACTCAATAGCAATTGGTTGCGTTTTGGTTTACTGTGTGCCAAATGGGCTATGGAGTTTTCTTTTTAAATTTTTATAACAAATCAATGAGGTAGGTATTATTATAGCTGTTCTGTTGGTGAAAAAACTGAGGCTCAAGAGAATTGTTATTTGCCCAACACCACTCAACTAGTCTATGAAAGAGCCAGAAGTAGATCCTGTTTTACCTGATCCCAAAGCCTATGGCTTTTCTGTGCCACCTGAGAGCCTTTCAGACATCATTAGGGATTTGAACCTGGGAGAATGAGGCATTGTCTGGATCTTCAGTGGCAGCATCAATGTAGTTTAGGGAGGAGCACAGTCTAGAAAGGGAGACTAAGCCAGAGGAGAAGGAACGCCCTCCTGGGTACTGTCTTTGAAACAGGAGCCACGGTATCTTTCTCTGTCTCCTTACACTGCTTCTTTCCCTAGTAGTTCTTATTGCAAACTAACATCAGATTTATAATTTGTCTGTCTTTTGTTGTTGTTGTCTCTTTCACTGGAACAGAAGTTCCATGACAGCAAAGACTGTCAGTGTTGGGATACATAGGTAAAACAAAGACCTATAACACTGTAGGTATACAATAATATATGGTGAGACCTGTAAGGGTCAGAACTCAATGGGATTGCCTTATTTTCTAGATCTTCCAAGTTTTCTGGCTTTGACAGTGTACAGTCTTAGCACCTTTTTTTCTCTATTAGTAGAATATATATTGGTTTATTGTGCTGTAGGTGAAAATTTACAGTGCAAATTAGTTTCTCATTGAACAATTAATATGCAAATTGTTTGGGTCATTGATTGCCTACTCTGCAATGTGTCAGTACTCTTTCCTTCTCCATTTTCGTTTCCCTGTTTCCATTCCTCTAGTTTTTCTGTCCCTTTCTGCCTTCTCAGTTTTGCTTTTGGGCTACCAAGCCCATTTTGTCTAGTATATGTAGTTGAACTACATGTTGCTGTTGAGTTGATTCTAACTCTTAGCAACCCTATAGGACACAGTAGAGCTGCCTCATAAGCTTTCCAAGGGGGCCCTGGTGGGTTGGAACTGCTGTCCGTTTTGGTTAGCAGCCCAGCTCTTGCCTACTTCATCCAGGCCTACCTAATCTTTGGCTGGAGGGTGAACTTTGGGAGTGACTTTAGTACTGAGTTAAAAGAGTGTTCAGGGGCCCTATTCTCAGGATTTCTCTAGTCTCTGTCAGACCAGTAAGTCTGGCCTTTTCTTGTGAGTTTGAGTTTCGCCCTACATTTTTCTCCTGTTTTATCTGTAATACTAGTCAGAGCAGCCAGTGGTGGTAGCTGGGCGTGATCTAGTTGTTTTTGACGCAGTCTGGTAGAAGATGTGTTAGCAATGATCCATTAGTCCCTAGGACTAATCTTTCCCTTGTTTCTTTGGTTTCCTTCATTCTCCTTTGCTAGTGGAAAGTATTTTGACTTTTCCTTCTCCGACAGGTTTCTGTCTTATGCAGGTGTTGACTCTCACAAGTTTTACTGTATGTTGACTGACAGAGTTTATAGTGGGTGTATACTGAGTTTGGAAGACCAACCAGAGAAGACTATGAAATCTATAAGTGGAGGAAATTGATATGGAAGGTACTATCTGTATAACAAACATTTAGGTGAGTGTGTGTGTGTGTGTGTGTGTGTGTGTGTGTGTGTGTATGCAAAGAAAAACCCAGAGAAGATAGGAAAGCAGAAAGAAGAGTGTTAGTGAGACTCACGAAGTGATCTCAAGTGAAATATTATTGCACACTTATGGTCACCATGCTAATCTCAAAATCCGGATTTCAGTTCTTGAGTGAAAGAATAAATATCAAATTTTGTCAATGAAAATTTTAGTAGTGTCCCCAGAGAGCACAAAAATCAATAAGTGGTCAGGAACAACTTTCCCACCTGTAACATTATGGATCAAAAAACCTGAATATTCCTCCCAATAGCTAAAGAACAATGAGTCATAGAAGACATTAGGATTCATGGTGAGCTGATGTTATGTAGTTGAGTTAATTCATACAGACCTTATAGGGAAGAATAGAACACCCCACAGAATTTCCTAGACTGAGCCCTGGTGGTGCAGTGGGTGAACACTGGGCTGCTAACTGAAAGGGTAGCAGTTCAAGACCATCAGCCACTCTGAGGGAAACAGACGTAGCAATCTTTTTCGACCAAGATTTATAGTTTTAGAAACTCTATGAGGCAGTTCTACACTACCCTACAGGGTCACTGTGATTTGGAACCAACTTCATGGCAATGGACTTGGATTGGTTTAGCCTTTACAGAGAAGGAGACCTCAGCAATCAACAAGTCACTCTGTAGGAAAAAGATACAGCATTATGCCTCCGTAAAAAGTATAGCCTAGGAAAATTTATGGGGCAGCCGTACTAAATTCTATAGGATTGTTATGAGTTGAACTTGGCTCTATAGTGAGGGACTTGGTTTTTGTTTCTAGTCTTTATAGAAGCAGATCACCAGGCTGGTGGATTCGAACCACTGACCTTTTAATTAGCAACTGAGTGCTTAACCATTATGCAACCAGGACTTGTTCAAGTCAAAATTAGCCACTGAGTATTACCAACTCCCCAAGATGGGAGAAACATTTATTATTTGGCCAAACTTCGCTCATCAGAGTCATAAAAATGTATGTTTTTACCCAACAAAGCTGACTAAAAAACAGTCCATAACTCCCAAGAGATTCCAGAAAGCACTCAATTCTTTGGATCCAGAATTGAATTCAACCAAAAGGGAGATTACGTGACACGTTGTTGTACTGCCCTTCACAGAGGCCTGTGGATGGACAGTTTTGTATGCCTGTGGGTCTGTGTCCTGGTGATGTCTCAGTGTTGGGTCAGGCAGCACACCAGGGTATTCTTGACCTTTTCATGCATACTATTTGTGTCCTGCTCTTGACAGATCGTGATTAAGATGAAGAAATTAAAGGGCAAAAGAGAAATCCTCCTATTTTCAAAGTAACTGTAATATAGCAGATCAATAACTTGTGGTCTGTTTTTACACCAATCTTTATTGTTTTTGACAGATCCCCTAGTGCATTAAATGCTGCATGTTTCACTGTGATCTAGGCACCCTCTGACCAGTCAGCTGGTTTCACTGGGATTCTTTCATACTGGGTTGAAACATTATGGCCAATTCTGGGCAGGCTAAAAGGCAGGATTTGTAGCAATGTATGAGCCCTGTGATTCACTGGTGAGATCATGATGATGAATTGCTTGCCTGAGGGGCAGACACAAAATGCTATGAGATAAACCAAGGCCATTATCCAGGCATTTTTTTTGGTGTGTTTGTATCATTTTCATCTGTGGAGCTTGCTTTTCTTTGTCAAACATGGGAATGAAGTGTAGTCGCCTGATGGTAAAATGCTGGAGGGACATAGATGGAGCATGTTTTCATACTATAATAATGAGTTGGAGAAGAACCATATGACATAATCTGGTCACCTCCAGGCTTCTGGAAGAACTACAGTTAAACTGTCATGAGAAAATGATTTGGATGTATACAGCACCACGCAGTGTAATTGCATGACTGATAATAGATTTCTCAAACTTTTCTTAATTGTCCTCAGAAGGAGACACTCCAGCATTACCCCTTGGTAGAACATGCCATGCTTCTGAATTTCTTTTTCTTAATATTGTATCCAAATATTTCTTTCTTGCTCTTCTTTAGCGACAGCACAAAAGCAAAACTCGTGCTAACTTAGACAATATGTCTTCAAAATGTCTATGGGCTCTAGAAATGCGCTGCTGTGGACCTGTCACCTGGCCCCATGGTGACACCATGCACTACAGGATCAGATCTGTACTATCTGTAACGTTGTCACTGGCTGCTTCTTCAGAAGTAGTTCACCAGACCTGTCTTTCTAGCCTGTGTTAGTCTTGATGTTAATGGCAGTATGGAAGCCTCCACCCACAGATAGGTAGTAGCTTTGCATGAAGTGTATCATCTAGGAATGGACCCACATCTCCTGCATGGAAGGTGACTATTCTACCACTGAACTACCTCCCCACCCCCCCAAAGAGCTCTAGTGGTCTTGTCTTAATCAAGGTGAACTAATCCTTCTGGCTGACACACACACACATTTCAAAACCTAAGGTAGCTTAATAAAGGAAATGTTAATTTCGTCCCACAAGAAAAGTTCAATACACATTGGGTGATTATCTTGGAGTAATGTCATTTGATCATGTGGCATCCAAGATTATCGAGACAGGGGAAGGGAAGGACAAAGATAAGATTTAAAGAGACATTTGAGAAGTGGTTAGCATCACATTTACTGATATCCCATTGACCCACTGGGAAATGTAGGTCAGAGGGTGAATATTTAGTAAGTGTTACCAACAAGGAGCCCTGGTCGTTAAGTGCTTAGTTGTTAACCAAAAGAGAGGGAGTTCAAACCTACTGTGTGCTGCATGGCAGAAAGAACCACAGCAGTCTGCTTCTGTAGATTATTGTTTCAGAAACCCTATGAGGGTAGTTTTACTTTGTCCTGCAGGGTCACTGTAAGCTGGATTCATCTCAACAGTAAAGTGTAATGTTTGTAATCATGTTGGTTCCTACCCACAGTCACCTCTTTTCTGGAGAAAAACTCTTGAATTCACTCGTTTATTTACTTGTTGCTTGATTTGTAATTTTTAACCTTCTGTGATTTATTCCCTGACCTCTGATATTTTATTGCTCCTGCTTTACTCCATTGCCTAGGACCTCAGAAGAGAATTTTTATCAATGTAGGGAAAAAAAAAAAGAGTTTATGTATCTGTGATCCACAGATCCATCTCCAGACTCAAAATTAATATTTGGTCTCCATTATCTAGGTTGACTGCTGACATTGTTCATCACACAGCTGTCAAATTTCCACTTTCTTCAACACCGCGTGAGCTTTGCCTCTGTATTTCTTTAATCTCTTGAAATCATTCAGACTTCTGGCATACACAATCTCAATTTCTGTCCCCTTCTTTTTCTCTGGTGTAGACTCCCCACTGAGACCTTATACACTGATGCAGGGTAAAGAGATTTTTCTCAGTGAGTCAGTTCTTACCAAGCGGTCTCCATCAGGAACAGCTTTTCACTCAGGCATTTTATTTTTTTTCTTATTCAATAAAGTGTGTGCCCTCCGGGATTAATTCACATTTAAGAGGCAAGAACCAAGTTAAATGCATCCATTAAAAAGCATATGAAATGAAACAGCAGAAGATTAAAAGAGTCTGTATTTTAAAATACCAGATACATGGCCAGTTTGAAAGTAGAAGAAAATAGTTAATCAAGTGTGGCTACTGAACTGGTGAAAGGAGGTGGCCCTTCTCTGTTCCTCCGTTGCCTCCTGAGAGCCCCTTTGTGTAATCTCCCACCACTTTTCTTTCCCCAACTCTTTGCTTAAGAAACTGATGCCTGTATTCAAAATTGCTTTAAAATTAGTTGAAGCTCTTGTGAGTAGAATGTTAGGTTTCCTGCTAACTATCAGAGGAGTGGATGACTGAATGATTCACATTACTCTTCAGGCTGAAAGTAGTTTATTTTATCCTGCAGACTACCCCCTCTTGGGTCTGACAAACCTGTGGAGGACCCCCTTGACCTGCCAACTGTGATACTTAACCACTTGGTTCATTAACTTGAATATTATTGTGCCTGGAGGGAGAAATTTCTTCATGGATGGAGTTCTGCAAAGCACTGAAGGTAGCAGAGTGGTAGTAAGAGTATGCTTGGAGGTCACAGAGATGAGGGACAAATCCAGGCTCTTTGATTTAATACTAGGGAATCTTGTGGGAGGGTATGTTTGTCTCCTTGTGTTTTTATCAACAACAGGCACCAGTTAACCTCTACCCCAGGAGGTTTCAGGGCATTAATTAGAAATATATGAGCGTCAGCCAGGTACCCAGTAAGAGCATAATAAGAAATGTCTTATGAGGTCTGAGAAATCCATGAACTTAATTGTTGCAAGCGCTGCATACCTCATCTCGGAGTACTCCCCTTGGGAAGTTACACACCAACAACAGTGCCTAGTTCTTCCTTCAAAGCGATTTTGGAACTCCTTCTGGAATGCCCCTTGCATGTGGTGGCATGCTGGCAGCTCCACGAACTTAGTTGTGTAGTTGTCTGTAAGGGAGTTTTTAGCCGGTAAACAAATAACTGTATTGGAATAACCTCCCTACTCCCCTGACGGGGCCCCCAGTGACACTTTTCTTTACCTGAAGATAAAGGAAATAAGAAAACATTTTGGATGAGATTCAGGGTAATACAATGACAGCTCTGATAGCCACTCCAGAAAAAGAGTTCCAAAATTACTTTGAAGGGCAGACTAGGCGCTGGTATTGGTGCATAGCTTTCCAAGGGGAGTATTTCAAAGATGACCTTAGTGATATTAAGCAATGAGGCATATAGCACTTTTTCTAGGATGACTTTAGGAACTGAATTGGTGGGTCCCATATTTGTTTTTATTTTCTTTATGGTTTGCAAGTTTCATAGTAGAGTGCTTGTTTTGGGTTTCCTTGTTCCAAAAACCTCTCATTTGCCAACACCGGGAGGGTTTATTTTAGTTTTCCCTTCAATAACTGGATAATAAACAGAAACCCACTCCGGCTAAGTGTGTTTCCCATGAATGTAATATCATTGGGTCACACAGAGTCAAGGCAGTCATCTGGCTTACTGAAAACGATAAGAATTTGAAAACATGCTTTCTCTTCTTTTGAATTAGAAAAAGCATCGATGTCACAGAGCCCCACTGGCATCTTAAAGGGTCTTTAAGAGAAATGGGTATTTGGGAACATTATTCTTACTGAGTTACAAGAGATCTTTGACTTATATCTCATTGCCACTAGCACTATAGGGTGGTGGGTGTACCCTTTCACAAGAGCAGCTGTAAGATTTCCCAGGCTGGAGACATCAGAAAGTTTGCTTTTCCTCATCTCAGAGACAACCATTGAAACAAAATATGATGAAATTAGGGAAATACTATGAGCTGAATAAAAAGAAGAGATTCAAGTGAAAAGCAGTTATTGTTACCATGGCATTTTTTATATTAGAAACTGTAATCCATGTGCAATGGGAATAAGGATCATGGATCAGCTGTAAGTGTGGTTTATCTAGTTTTAATTTATAGCATGCCTGGAATGCCACTTCTGTGCTTAGCACTGATACTGTGTGGAGAGAGGGATAGAGCGGTAGGAGAAGTGGGGTCTGTCAGTTCTGCACTTGCGTTCCCCAAAATGTTTCAGAGAAAAATTTTACAAACTTGAATTATTTATAATCACTAATCATTCCAACTCAAGGTGACCACATGTGTGCCAGAGTAGTCCTGGACACCATAAGGCTTTCAATGACTGATGGTTGGGAAGTAGATCAACAGGCCTTTCTTCCAAGGCATCTCTGAGTGGACTGGAACTTCCAGTCTTTCAGTTAACAGCCAGATGTGTTCATTGTTTGTACTACCCAGGGATTCCAAATTGTTATAAGAATTACAAAGCAGAAATTTATTAATTTCCAAAATTTGTTTTATGTAATAAGAGTTGCAGGAGAGCAGACAGAGAGAGGCATGAAAATCTGTAAAAATAGATAAGGGCTTATTTTAGGTTTAAGATAATGAAATTTTACCGATGTTAAACGTGGTACTCAATAGATATCATGTGGCAGAACTTCACGGAACCAAAGGACCAAAGAGATGGACACTAGATGTGGAAACATGGCAATCGTCTGCATGGTGGTGATGGAGATGAGAGAAATTAGTTTGTAGAATGGTCCTCAAACAATGTATAAATTTCAGATAATGGAATTCTACCAATACTTAGAACAATTTTTAAAAAATATATACAGTAATTAACTTTCAGAAAAAATTAAATATCAAATTAGAATTTCAAACAAGGCACAACAATTGTTATTTACCCAGAATAACAGAAGAAGAGGGAGTGTCAGCAGTAGGAAGAGGATATGGAAAGTGTGGCTAATTGCCTCTGTGAACAATTATCTTCTATGTTATGAGACTAGAAGAGCCAGATGGTGCCCGGCTACCATTACTGAGAAATTTGATCAAAGATTCTATAGAAGAATCATGATCAAAAAGGGAAAAAATACAGAAATGAATTTCAGATTCTCAAGGACTCCAGTATTTCTAGAACTGAGGAAGCTGACCGAACCCCTGAAACTATTGCCCAGAAAAAAATCTTTAAACCTTAAACCAAAAACATCCCCTGAAGACTTCTTAAAATCAAACAATAGTTTAACTGAATTAGCACAATAAAGTGTCTGCTTTGAGCATTTTATTCTTTTATGAACTATGTGTATGAGATTAAATTGACAACAGGCACTCAAAATATTAGATAGGCAAGAGAGACAGGGATGAAGTTTAAATTGATAAAGGAGGAACAACTCAGAAATGGAGGTTGAGAACAGTTGCACAACTCCAAGAACATCGTCACCATCACTGAACGTTCTTGCAGAAACTGTTGAATTGGTATATGCTTTACTGTGTGTATTTCCACAATAACAACAATGAAATATATATACATTTTAACTTCAAACCATCAATTAGTTAAATGCAAGCTTTTAACAAGTTGGAGCACATCTGTACGTAAACTGTGTTATCATTTCAATTCATTTGTTCTCAAATATTAGATTTCAACCTTTCCTGCCTCGGGATATATATTTGATCTTTATATATAAGAGTCATGGACTTATCTTTTTTGTTTCTCCTTCTAAATTTAAGCCTCTGGGTGTCCAATTCAGGAAAGCAGTACAAGCAAAGGTAATCATACATCTCGCTGTGAAAGTATTTGTAAACAGTTCTAATGTTCCTTGGTAGCTCTGTATGATATTGTAAGGAATTCAATTTTGAATCAAAATGTCCAAATAACTTAATATTCAGGAAAAGCAGTTTGAATTACAGAAACATAAACTGTTACTCTGTGTAACAATTTATCTCTAAGGATCAGGGTTATCTGGGTATTGTGCAAATAAAAAGAAACCCTGTTGGTTCAGTGGTTATGTGCTTGGCTGCTAACTGAAAGGTCAGTAGTTTGAACCTACAAGCCACTCTGCACGAGAAAGATGTAGCGGTCTGCTTGCATAAACATTTCAGCCTTGGAAATCCTGTGGGGCAGTTCTACTGACATACAGTGTTGCGAAGGGTGAGTACTGACTGTAAGGCAATGGGTTTGCTATTTGGGTTCTGCAAATTAAAAAAAAAAAAAAAAGGAAAAACAGAGATAAATTGAATGCTATGCGTGATGTAACACCATGATATGCATCTATTAAAGATTTTTCTTTCTTGAAGTCTGTCTTATTGCTGTCTTTGGTTCATTTCCTAAGAAGTAATTGCCATGGGGTCACTATGAGTTGAAAGTGAACTGATGGCAATATGTTTTTGCTTTGGTAATTGCTACAGCATAGATTTTAAGATGCATTTATAGTGAACTATCAGCCTCTTCAATTAAATGTCTTAAGAACTCCATATGATTTTTTTTTTTTAAATAAAGAGATCTGTGATTAAAAGTAAAGAAAACTGTTGGTTTATCTTATCTGCTGCTAAGTGAAAAATTGGTGATTTGAACCTACCCAATGGCTCCTTGGAAAAAAAGTCTGATGTTCTGCTTCCATCAAGATTCCAGCCTAGAAAACAATGAGACAATCATAATTTGCCACATGGAGTCTCTGTGAGTTGGAGTTTACTCAGCAGCACCCAATAGTAGCAATATAATTAAGGGATATTTGAAAATCATTGATTTAGGATCCAGAAGCTAGAGGCCAGGCAGCAGGCTGCTGGCTCATGTTCCAGGAACTAAGGGTTAGATGATGACGAGTCAAATGCAGGACCACAGTGACAGAGAGCTTTACCCAAGGATCCAATGTGTGCTGAATGTAGGCCCCAACCTCAGTGAACTCCCCTTACATTAGATGGCAGTGGTGTGACCTGAGTAAGGGTGTGACTCTTGGAAAGGTGCAACTCAAGATGCACCCTACCCTAATCCTCCCTCACTAACATTTATAAGTTACTGTTTGCAACACATAAAATGGAGGACAATTACATCAGGTCACAAAATTGAAGATACCTACGTAACTTTGAGAATCGTGGCCTAGCCAAATTGACATGTTGCATTAACAATTATGGAGGATTAATGAAACCAGTTGCAGTTAACTGGAGTCCAACTCATAATAACTCTATGTCAGAGTAGAACTGCAGTCTGTAAGGTTTTCAATGGCTCAGTTTTTAAAAACAAATCCCCAAGACTTTCTTCTCTAGTATCTCTGGGTAAACTCAAGTTTCCAACCTTTTGGTTTAGCGGCCAAGCATGTTAACCCTTGGCATCCCCGGGCACTTCAGATGACTAAGATTAAAACACAAAACAAAATCTCTTCTGAGAATTAACACTTGTGTTTGGGAGTAATCATAATCTGGCTGTGATCAAAGGAATGAGATGAGATCTAAATGCTGACTCTTCCTGTTATATGCTAATGCTGTCTGAGAAGAACCTGTGACTCAGAGACAACAGGGAGCCTGCTCTGTGAGGCCCTGGGAGAAGGATGGTTGAAGGTGACCTCGAAGAAGATTCCAGGTGATGCAGATGTTAGCAAGACTGAAGAATAAAAAAAAAAAAAAATTGAAGCTAGCTGCAGTAAGCACAAAGAAGTCTCTGAGTGTGGCTTTTCATTTCCTATTACTCACAGGAGGAAAGTTTAAGTTAAGGACTGTCATCACTGAAGTCAATCACATGCCACTTTGAGTTCACATGGACAGAATCTGCTTCAACCTGAAAGGAAAGGTTAAATCCTGAATGTAGATAGTGACAGGCCTGGCTCCTCCATGGCCGAGGACACATGCTCAAGTAACTCTGACTTACACAGAGGTAGAGGGAAGGATCAACTAGGAGAAGTCAGACTACCCACTGTCACAATCAACAATCTGAGCTGCAGGTGAAGCCAGACAATTGCCGGGAAATACAGCACCATCGATCCTTATGTTGGTAAGGGTTCTCCAAGGCCTGGTCTAGATCAGGCTTGATGTTAGTTCTGTAGCAGTAAAGATGAAATATAATACATGTCCTCCAAAACCAAAACCAAACCTATGGCCACTGAGTTGATTTTGACTCATAGCGGGCCCTAGAGCACAGAGTAGAACTGCCCCATGGCGTTTCCAAGGAGCACCTGATGGATTTGAACTGTCATCTTCTGATTGGCAGCTATAGACCTTAATGGCTACACCCCAAGTGTTTCCCACAAATGAGGAGATAAGCCAGCCAGCCAAGTGCCATCGAGTCGAGGAGATAGGATCAGTAAGTAATAACAATACACTGCGAGGGGCGCTCATGTGCAGGCTGAAGTGAAGGACAGACTAGGAGCCAATGGAAGTATACCCTGAGAAAACTGGTCAGATCTTGGAAGATCAGATATTAATAGGCCAAGAAGTTAGAAGGATACTGTTGGGTGTAAGAAACAGCATCTGCAAAAGCAGGGAAGCGAGAGAAGAAGGTGTAGATGGAGAAGAACACAAGGAGAGTTTTGATAGAGAACTAGGGAGATGAAACTCTAGATCACGGTTAAGCAATATTGTGAATCATCCAGTCTGTGTCCTCAAGCAGCATATAGTCTACTGAGGGAAAGAGACAGTCAAATAATTAAAATATACAATGCATTACACCACCGTTGTGAGATTTTCAGCTGCTGGAAACCATAATTACATTCAGGAGAATAAATGGAAAATGTATGAGGTAACTGCATCTACATTCCTGCCTGTGAGAAGATTTATGTGAATAGACAGCATCGTTAAACTTCTGAATGAATCACATATATTGGAAATGAGCAAGATTTTCTTTGATTAAGAGAAAAAAATGCAGCATAGTGACTACAATAATAAATACCAAAAATCGGATGTGATGGGGAATAGAAAATTAACTTTGCAATGAGGAGTGGAGAATCTTCCTTGAGGAGAGGAGATCTAGTTGTGTTTTATGGATGAAGAGGTCTCAGTCGAGAAGTCAGGGA
This sequence comes from Heterohyrax brucei, assembly GCA_028571685.1. Taxonomy (NCBI): domain Eukaryota; kingdom Metazoa; phylum Chordata; class Mammalia; order Hyracoidea; family Procaviidae; genus Heterohyrax; species Heterohyrax brucei. The sequence continues at coordinate 40,899,261 of CM053148.1, read as the reverse complement.
AGGTTAAGGGCATTCTGACAGCAGTGAACAGGCTGCAGAAAGTCACAGGATTGAGAGGCAGCAACACGGAGCTGGAGAATAAAGCTCAAATTCTGAACTTTTGGTTAGGAGGCCAGAAAAATGCTTGTAATTGTAGAAAGGGTGAATGATAAAGAGGGTAGATTTTATTTTGTAAGTGTTGAGTAGCCCCTGAAGGATTTTAAACCAAAGGAAAAGAAGATAAGAAATTGGGAGCTTCAAGGAGAGCTTAATCAGTTCTTTAAGCTAAGAAAAGTTAATTAGGAAATGTGAGAAAATTGCCTCTCATTTTCTTAGCCCGTATATAGTTGATGTTTGAAATTTTGTTGAAATGTAGTTTTATATATCCTCTTTCTTTGACAAGATAAGTAGAATTTTCAAAGACCACTGCATATAGTTGGTGAGTTGCCTGATTACTGGTAGAGAAAGCCCTAACTCAGGAAACTGGTAAGTGCAGTTGCAGTCATAAAGAAACACAGTGAATGCAAAGAGGATGACACCAATGGTTAAGTGCTCAATTACTAATTCAAAGGTTAGCCATCTGAATCCAACCAGAGACACCTCCGACGAAAGGCCTGGCAATCAGATTCCAAAAGTTCATAGCCTGGAAACCTGACGAAGTTCAGTTGCACTCTGCAATGTATGTGGTTACCGTCGATGGAAATCAACTAAGAACAACTGGCTTACCAGTTTGGTAGGGGCGACAGAGATGGGAGGAAGACTTGAATCATGAAGAAGTACCCTTTTGCCTCTTTGTATGTTGCAATACATGCAAATAATATGCACCCCCATATTATGTGCTTAGTTATATTAAACAACAACAACAAAAAAAAAACACTGCTGTAGAGTTGGGTCCGACGCATAGCAACTCTAGAGGTTAGAGTAGAACTGCCCCATGGAGTGTCCAAGAAGTGCCTGGAGGATTTGAACTGTCAACCTTTTGGTTAGCAAACACAGCACTTAACCCACTATGCCACCAGGGTTTCCCACTTTGTTATATATTTTTACCAAAAAAAAAAAAAAAAAAAACTTTGTGTAAGACTCCATTTGCTCATAGTTTTGTGAAATCAGTTTTATGATATAATACTTTTAAAAGAACACATTTTGTAAAAAGTGACCTTAACAACTACCACCAACAAAAATTAAACCTTACTGAACCTTAATTGTATAGCATGAAGACTGATGCTTAGAATGAGTTCAAACATGTAAAGATACTTAAAGTAACAGAAGAAGTCTTTAAGCTTTGTTTGTAGCAAGGTTTTAGGCTCATTGTTGGGTGATGATGACGTTTTAATAGGTGGTGGGGAAGAGAGAATCATTGCTAACATTTTTCTCTGGAGTTCTGTAGCAACTGAACTTGTCTTTAAACTGATCACAACAGGAGAAAATAAGGTAAAAATGGAATTACTACTCAAAACAGATGAGAAAGTAGAAAGGGTTTACCTGTTTAAAGAAATGGAAATCCTTAGACTAAATAATTTAGCCTGTAGTCCTAAAGGAACTTGCAAATGCAATTTCAGAATCACTAACCAGAATCATGGAGGATTCTTGGTGATCAAAAGATTAAATAGAGGTGAAAGTGTCATTACGAGTTTTGAAACTGAATAAGGAAGATGAGCACCAGACATGACAGAAATTAACATGCAGATCTTTCTGTCCTCAAATGCTGGGGAAAATCAACAGTAACATGGCACTAGAGCAGCAGCTCTCTCTTCCAGATGCTATATAGAGCCCCAAGGCATTCTGGGTCCATACAGTCATTGTGGAGAACGACTAGACTTTGTAAAACAAAGTCTTGCTTACACCACGGAACCGGCAGGAAGGGAGGAGGGGGCTCAGGCTGTGGGGTGTCTCGCTCCAGTAATTTTACACATCAAAACCCAAGCTCTGTTTGTCCTTGCTAACAACCTAATGCCCTTCCAAAAACTTCCTTGAAGTCAGCTGGGGAGGATGGACCTCAGGATGCTCAGGTCTGGAAAACAGGGTTCGTAAGGCTCAGCTTAGTAAGGAAAGAAGGATTCAGATGTCAGCATGCTTCAGAAAGGCTATTTAAAAAGGGATAGTGATAACATATATTTGAAACATGCAGAAGTGTTTGTCCATTAAAATATTTAAGATCTATAAAAATTGGTTATATGTTTATCTAAGAGAGTAGATAATTAAGGATCTCTTGGTGAAATGAAATTTCAGCATTCAAAATGTATGATTTGAAGCTCTGTCAGTTACAGAAGGGTGAGTTAATTATCATGACACGGAAATAGGAAGGTTTTTGTCTCTTTCCAGAATGAAAAGTTTTCTTCCCGTTCTGTCTCCCTTTTTCTTTCTCTCCTAAAAGTTGTTTATCCAGGACAAGGTTAATGGAAAAGTGGAACTTGGCACATAGGGTATGATCTGCTAACATAATGCCAGTCATTCATTTGACACAATCCTCGTAGACTTTTCAAATGAGAGGAACGAAGACAACAGACATTTCTCACCTCTGGCCACAAAGGGCTTTCCAAGAGTGCAGAAAGTCTGGATGGGGCCATGTTCATGTCTGTACTTTTAATTACACAATCTATGCCTGGAAAGTTCCACAGAGCAGTAGTTCAAGGGCTCTTTACCAATTTCAAAAAGTTTCTTTGGGTTATTCCTGACCACCACTCTGTTTCTCTAAGCAAATGATGAATTTTCCCCTGTCATGAGAGGAAGAACTGTATTTTGGTGTAGATTATTGTTGCTAGGTACCACTGTGTTGTTAGGCATCCTTAACATCATTGCCATCAAGTTGTCATGGTACCCTTTCATTTGCCATCCTCATAATTGTGATGCTTGAGTTCATTGTTGCAGCTACTGTGTCAGTCCATCTCTCTGAGAGTCTTCCTGTTTTTCACTAACCTACTTCACCAAGCATGATGTCCTTTTCTAGGGATTGACCCTCCCGATAACGTGTCCAAGTCCGTATAAGATAGTCTCAACGTCCTTGCATCTAAGGAGCATTCTGGCTGTACTTCTTCCAAGACAGATTCATTTATTCTTATGGCAGTCCTTAGTGTATATTCAATATTCTTTGCTACTACCATAATTCACATGTGTCAGTTCTTCCTTGGTTTTCCTTTCTTGTTTTCTTGTTCATTTCCTTGTCCAGCTTTTGGGGTACATATTAGGTTACTGGAAACATCGTGGCTTGGGACAGGTGCACTTTAGTCATCAGGGTGACATCTTTGCTTTTTAACACTTTAGGAAGTGTCTCTTGTAGCAGATTTGCCTGATATAATGTGTTATTTGATATCTTGACTGGTTTCTTGACTACATCTGTGAAAAGACAGGATGGAAAAGCTCAATATCATCAGTCAGAACAATTCCAGAGGCTGACTGGGGAAGAGACCGTCAGTTGCTCATATACATTAAGTTGAAGCTGAAGAAAATTAGAACAAGTTCATGAGAGGCAAAGCATGACCTTGAGTATATCCTACCTGAATTTAGAGACCATTTCAAGAATGGATTTGACATGTTGAACATTAATGACTGAAGAACAGATGAGTTGTGGAATGACATCAAGAACATTGTACGTGAGGAAAGTAAGAAAGGAAAAGAAAGAAAAGAAAAAATGGGTGTGAAAAGACTCTGCAACTTGATCTTGAATGTTGAGAAGCTAAAGCAAATGGAAGAAATGATGAAGTAAAAGAACTGAACAGATGATTTCAAAGGACAGCTTGAGAAGAAAAAGTAAAGCATTGTAATAACATGCCCAAACACCTGGAATTAGAAAAGCAAAAGGGAAGAACATGCTTGGCATTTCTCAAGCTGAAAGCACTTGCAGATATGTATCCTTGCATGAAATGCCATCTCTCCTACTTATATCATGATCTAGTCCCCCTTCTACCAAGAAACCTTTCCACACTCTAGCTCACCGGGATTCTTTCTATCCTCAGAACACAGTCTCCTTGAATCTCCCTGATATACGACATTCTGCAATCACAGTCATGGGGCATTTTGATGGTGTGTGAGGTAGCATACTATTTTTTATCAAAGTAATTGGTTGTTAATGTATCACCACTCGTGGTTTGCAGTGTAATGGTTAAACACTTGACTCTGTAAGAGAAACAACCTGACAAGGTGTTTTCATAAAGATAAAAGGCTAACAAAAACTATGTGGAGAACTCTACTCTGTCATATAGTGTTACTGTGAGTTGGAATCAACTAGACGGCACACAACAAACCATGGATTCTTGCTTATACCTCAATTAGCGCATAAGCTATTTAAGACAAGAGTGAGAATTTATGATTCCTTTATGAGTCGGATCCGACTCAGCAGCACTTGGCTGGCTTCCCTTTCTTAAAACTCCAACATTATTTATTTTTGACTGAACATAAAACATGTATTCTCTAGTTTTCAGACCATAAAATACTAGAAGTTGCATATTTTATTTAGAAAGAAAGCTACTGTGCCCAGTTCCAAAATCTAGGCATACAAAAGTGTCACGGATTTAACTGTGGCTCCCTAAAATGTGTATCAACCAGGGTAAGGCATGATTCCTAGAATTGTGTCATTGTCTCATTCTGTGATCTGATTTAATAATCTCAGGTACAGTTTTTGTCTTTTATGGTATTAAATGAAGCAGAATTAGATGCAGTTATGTTAATGAGGCAGGACATATACATAGGACTAGGTTGTATGTTGAGTCAATACCTTTTGAGTCATAAAAAAGAGAAGCGAGCAAAGAGAAGAGAGACTTCATTACTACCAAGCAACATAAGCCAGGAGTGGAGGTCATCCTTTGGACCTACAGTCCCTAGGCTGAGAAGCTCCTAGACCCAGGGGAAGATTGATGACAAGGAACCTCCAACAGAACCAACAGAGAAAGAAAGCCTTCCCCTGAAGCTGATGCCCTGAATTTGAACTTCTAGACTCCTAAACTGTGAGACAATAAATTTCTGTTTGTTAACGCCATCCACTTGTGGTAGCTCCAGGTGTTTGTTGGCTTGTGGCTGCATCTTTACATGGCCATTCTGCTGTCTCTGTGTCTGTTCTACAGCTTTAGGAGGGCAGTCAGAGGAGAGTAGAACCTATCCTACTCATACCTGACCTCCTGTTCACTGATAGGATCGCCAAACATGGCCACATTTGTGGGTCCAGCAGTTAGAATGTCTACATATCTTTCAGGTGGACATAAAATTCAATCCATAACCGTACCTATTTTTAAACCCAAGTATTCTGAAATGGCGTATTAAAAGAGATCTCCCTAAGGTAAAATCTTAACTGACTGCACACTGGTGTCTTCACCTGTGTGCAGACAAGGATGGAAACCAGGCATGAACACATTTAACGCTGAGAAGTAAAGGTGAAGATTTGATTAGAGATAATAGTGTGTGAAAATAGAGGATTTGGCATGTAAGACTGAGATTTGAATCCCAGTTCAATAGCAGTATCTTGGATCATGTAGCTTCACCTTTCTGAAGTTAACATTAAATGGAACATCTATGTCACACTATTATTAGAATCAAGTTTTATATATGTATATATCTCAAAAGGTACATTTCAAACTGTCCTTTTTGAACATTTTAGTTAAAGGAAAAAATGAGCTGAGATATGCGTTTAAGGAATAGGAAGAAAAACATGAGAAAAGCCTGTATGCTTGTTTCTGAGAGTAGAGTTCACCTTTACTTTCCTTTACTGGGGTAAATATTTGCTTACTTGGCTATCCAGGGAGCAACTGTTCACACTGGTTGAGCAATCAATATGTTGATGACTATAGTTTTCCTTCTTTCATAATGGGAGATCAGACTAGTAGATCATTTTAGAGGGTAGTAATCTGAGAGCATTATTTGGAAGTTTTATGCTATAGGAAGAAGAATATATACAGGATGCATGTGTGTAGACTATGAAAGAATGTAGGATTTCAATCATTTGAGATTAAAATAGAGTTACATATTTTCTTCCATAGGAGTAGCAATTGGTATTATTTTATGACATTGTATGCCTGCAGAGAACAACAAAGAAAGATTATGAAATATGAGAACTACCAATTAAGTTGGCATCTCATCCTAAAAAAAGTGATACATACCTCATTGCTGAATATCACTAAGGTCACCTTCAAAGGACACCCCTTGAGAGGTTACACACTAATGCCAGAGCATAGTCTACCATTCCAAGCAATATTGGAACTCTTTTTCTGGAATGGCCATCAAGAGCTGTCGTCATGTTACCCTTGATGTCCTGAATCTCATCAAAATGTCTTTATTTGCGTATTTCCTTTATCTTTAGGTAAAGAGAAAAAGTCATTGGTGGCCAGATCAGGTGAATAGGGTGGGCGTTCCAATACAGTTGTCTGTTTACTGGCTGAAAACTCCCTCACAGGTGACAAGACAACTAAGTTTGTAAACTTGCCAGTGTGCACATTGGCCATTCCAGAAAGAGTTTTAAAATGGCTTTGAAGGGTGAACTAGGCCCCGGCATCAGTGCATAGCTTTCCAAGGGGAGTACTTTGAAGATGACCATAATAACATTCAGCAACGAGGTATGTAGCACTTAGAACAATTAAATTCTCAGACTTAATTTTCAGACCTTGTAATTATTTGAACAAAGAATTGAACTCACTTTGTGGTGCAAATGGTTGACACTCCCAACTGCTGATCAAAACAGTGGAGGTTGAGACTATCCAGGCCATCTCAGAAAAAGGCATGGAGATCTACTTTCAAAACTTCAGCATCCAAGCCCTGTGGAAAACAGTACTACTCCAATACACTTGGCGTCACCATGAATAAAAATCGACGGGAGGACAACTTTTACGTGTGTGTGTACATGTACGTGTACATGCATGTGTATGTGTGTGTGTATGTGTATGTGTGTGTGTATGTGTATGTGTGTGTGTATATTTGCATGTAAATAAAAATGTACAAACAATTCACATAAATTTTGTAGCCTTGGAATTTCAATTATACTTTAATTTTATGTAATCAGGCCTACTGAAACTTAAGAAATTGTGAACTATGTATGATTTAATTATTTGCTCTTTCAATTATTCCTTTAATCATGCAGTAAGTAAAATTCATAGGGCTTCCACAGTGTGCCACACGCACCTGTGTGTGCTAGAAATGCCACAGCGAGTGGGCCAAGTCTCTGTCTTCATGGAGCCCTCAATTCAGCCAAGAGACAGACAGACATACAGATACAGACCAGGTTGGTCTGCAGTAACAGATGTGAAGAAAAACAAAGCGCGGCAAGTGGGCAGGGACTGACGATGTAAGGGAAGGGGTTCCCGAGTCGGGATAGACAGGGAGGGCCGAAGACGCGGAAGAAAGAGAGAGCGAGCAACGAGGTCAGCTGATGGCAGAGCTTCTCATTCGGAGAAAAGAGTAAATCCAAAACTAGGAGAGACTGACCTGTCTAAGAACAGAAAGAAGCCAGTGTGGCTACAGCAGTGAGTTTGAAGAAAGGAGGAGATGAAGACTCAGAGGCCAGTAAAGATCAGATCCTGAGAAACTTTGGAAGTCAAGCAAACGACTGGGGCTTGTTTTTTATAAGAGTGAGGTAGAGTCCCTAGAGTGATTTGAGCAGGACGTGCGTGACCTGACATATAATTCTTTCTTGACATTTTATTTGGGAAGTAATGTCAGTTGTGCATATATTTCAAAAGGAATTTTTATAGGCCTTCATCTAATTCCTCAACTCTCAGGTAGATGGATAGGTACAAGGATTACCAGTTAAGTTCTTGAGCTCATCCTAGAAAAAGTGCTACATACTGCATTGCTAAATATCACCAAGGTCACCTTCGAAGTACTTCCCTTGGGAAACTATGCACCAGTGCCGGTGTCTAGTCCACTCTGCAAAGAAGTTTTGGAACTTTTCTTGTGGAATGGCCATCAGAGCTGATATCGTATTACCCTTGGTGTCCTGAATGTTATTAAAATGTCTTCCTTTCCATATTTCCTTTATCTTCAGGTAAAGAAAAAAGTCCCTGGGGGGCCAGATTAGGTGAGTAGGGAGGGTGTTTCAATACTATTATTTTTTACTGGCTAAAAACTTCCTCACAGACAACTGGACAACTAAGTCCACGCCCTTGCCAACATGCACAGTGGCCATTCCAGAAAGAGTTCCGAAATTGCTTTGAAGGATGGACTAGGCACTGGTGTCAGTGCCTAGCTTCCCAAGGGGAGTACTTCGATGGTGACCATAATGATATTCAGCACTACAGTATGAAACTCTCAGAACAGTTTAGTTCATGGACTTAATTGTCAGACCTTGTAAATGTAGATATAGACATGTAGATATATTCCCCCCAAACCCTTTGAGAATTATACACACAATGCCCTTTATGAGTAAACATTATAATATATACTTTCTAAACATAATGGAATAGCCCTACATAATCAAAGCACAATTAACAAAATCTGGGCAGTAACGAGGTTGTAGTACTATTATGTATCTAACAAGACTATTCAAATTTTACTAGTTGCAACATTAACATCCTTTTTTGTTGGTTGTAGCTTTTTTTCTGCTGAAAATCAATACACTTTTATTCAGCTTTATTGAAGAATAATTTACCTGTAATAAAATTGACTGATGCCAAGAGCACAATTTGTTGAATGTTAATAGATTTGTTAGGAGCCCTTGTGGCACAGTGGTTAAAATGCTCACCTGCTAGCTGAGAGTTTAGGGATTTGAACCTACCAGGAGCTTTGTGAGAGAAAGAAATGACAGTGTTACTCCATCTCACAGTGTTGCTGTGCGTTGCAGTTGACTTGATGGCGACTTTTTGTGTGTGTGCAATAGTGTAACTACCAGGATGTGGTCTGACACTGTGAAAAAGTTCCAATCTGCCTCTTAGCAGTCAATTCACCTATGAGGCTTGGAAACCTCTGATTTGCTTTCTGTTAGTATAAACTGACTTTTTCTAGAACTTTGTATAAATGAGTGTGTGACATGTTGCTGAGTCCACTTCTTTCACCTCGTACAATGCATTTGAGTTCGTCTGTGTTGTTGTGTGTGTCAATAGTTTGCTCGTCTTTATTACTAAGTAATATTCCTGTCTGTGCAAGTATTATTATTTTCTTATGTATTTATCAGCAGTGGATATTTGAGATGTTTCCAGAGTTGGGGCCCTATTAATACAAAGCACAATTAACAAAATCTGAGCAGTTAATTAGGTTACTGTTGAGTACAAGCTTTTGTATGGACATATGCTTTTCTTTCCCTTGGATACATACTTAGAAAGGGTATTGCTGGGCCATAAAACTATGTTTAACTTTATATGTAACTGCCAAATTGTTTTCTAGCGTGCTACATTTCCACCAGCAATGTATGAGAGTTCTAGTTGCTGCACACCCTCCTAAGACTTGTATATATTGTCTTTTTTTTCTTCTTGGTCTTTTTGTTTCTATGGTTGGTTGTATTGTTTTAGTTCTTTTAATCTTTAGCTTTTACATTCAGGTCTGTAGTGAACTTCGTGTTGAAATCAGTATTTCTCTAGTTCTGGATTCAGTCTGGAACCAAATGTGGCGTTTAGTTGCTGTATCTCTTTAATCTGTCATATCTTTCAGTCTTTCCTTGTGTTTTATAACATAACAGTGATACACTTTTGAAAGTCAGATTATTGGAATATTATTTGTGTAAAATTCTCCACCTTCAGGTATACAGTTCTGTGAATTTTGACAGATACATACTATCATGTAGCAACCGCCAGAATCAAAACACAGAAAATTTCCACCCTCATCTCAAAGTTCCCGTAATTCTCAGTAGTCAACACCCTCTTTGGCAGGTAGAATTCCAAGATGTCCTTCAAGATTTCCAGTCCCTGTGTACATGCCTTCTCTTGGTTGTTCAGTCAGTCACAAATCTAGGTACTGCTGTGGAGGGATTTTTGCAGGCACAGTTATGGTAAAACAATTTAAACTTAAAATAAGGAGTACAAGGAGCATAATCGCATGAACCTTTTTAAAGAGATTTTTCCCTGGCTGGTCGGAAATAAAGGAAGTCAGATCCAAAGTATGTAAAGGGTTCAATCTGCCATTGCTGGCTAAAAGATGGATGGAGCCATGTGGCAAAGAATGCGGGTGGCCTGTAGGAGCTAAGGAGCAGCCACTGGCCAACAGCCAACAGGGAAATGGAAACTGCAGTACATCCAACAATCACAGTGGAAACCTCGGTCCATAATCATACTAAGCTGAATTCTATCATTCATAAGAATGAACTTGGCAGTGAATTTCCACCAGAGCCTGCAGATGTGAACTCAGCCTGCCCAGCCTTGATCTCAGATCTGTCATGTCTCGAGTCAACTGTCTCAGACTGTGCCCAGCTTCTAATCTATGGAACCATGAACTAATAAGTGGATCTTAAGCTGCCCAGTTTGTGGTAATTTTTTCTGGAGCAATGAAACACTAATATGCTTTTCTATCATTTCAACCTCTAACAACTGCTGATTTGATTTATTTTCTTGTCCTTTAATTTTGCAGTTTTTAAAAGGTTATGTAAGTGGAATAATGCAATCTGTAGCATATTCCACAGAATTTTCCATTTTTACTTTTCACTCTCTACTCCCCTGCCTTTCTCTCCTGAGCAGCTAATTAGGTTTATTAAGCTGTAATTATATTCGCTAAAATTCACTCATTTTGATCCATGACTATGTATGTGTTGACAAATACATACATTTATATGCTAACGACTGGAATAAAGACATACAATAGTTCCATAACTCTCCATAATTTTCTTGTGTCCCTTTGTAGTCAAATCCTCTGAAGTACTTAACATCTGGAAAACACTGATCTGTTTCACATTTACAAAAGTATCTTATAAATGGAATTATATAGACTGTTGTTGTGTTTGTTGTTAGAGGTGATTCTGATTCATGGTGACCCCATGAGTAACAGAACTAAATACCACCCAGTTCGCTGCCATCCTGCAATTGTTGCTATGCTTGATTCCATTGTTCCAGTCACTGTATCAGTCCATCTCAATGAGGGTCTTCCTCTTTTTCACTGACCTCACTTTACCCAGCACGATGTCCTTTTCCAGGGACTAATACCTCCTGACAACAGGTATGTGAGATATTAGAGTTTTATCATCCTTGTCTCTAAGAGCATTCTGGTTGTACCTCTTCCAAGACAGGTTGGTTCGTTCTTTTGGCGGTTCATGTTATGTTCAATATTCTTCTCCAGCACCACAACTCAAAGACATCAGTTTTTCGTCTGTCTTACTTATTCACTGAGGAGTTTTGGGATTCATATTAGGTGACTAAAAACACCATGGCCGGGTCAGGCTCATCTTTCCTCAAGGTGGCATCTTTGCTTTTCAACTCTTTAAAGGATTCTTTCCCAGCCGATTTGCTCAATGTGAAGCAACTTTTGATTTCTTAACTACTGTTTCTGTGGGTGTTGATTGTAAATCCAAGTAAAATGAAATCTTGGACAGCGATAATGTCTCTGTGTTTATCGTGAAGTTGCTTATTAGCAGTTATAAGGATTTTCTTTTTCTTTGTGTCGAGGTGTAATCCATATACTGAAAGCTGTGGTCTTTGACCTTCACCAATAAGTGCTACAAGTCTCTTCACTTTCAGCAAGTGAGACTGTGTCTTCTGTATAAATTAGGTTGTTAATGAGTCTTTCTCCAATGCTGATGCCCCCTTCTTTTTTGTTTAGTCCAGTTTCTTAGAATATTTGCTCGGTATACACATAGAACAGGTATCGTTAGAGGATACAACCCTGTCACACACCTTTCCTGACTTTAAACTACACAGCGCCCCCTTGTTCTGTATGAACAACTAACTGCCTCTTAGTCCATGCACAGACTCCTCACAAGCACGATTAAGTGTTCTCAAATTTCCAGTCTCCTTAATTTGTTATGATTCACACAGTCAGCTGCCTTAGCATAGTCAATAAAATGCAGATAAATGTCTTTCTCATGTTCTCTGTTTTTAGTCAAGATCCATCTGACATCAGTAATAATATCCCTGGTTCCGTGTCATCTTCTAAATCTGGCTTGAATTTCTGCCTGTTCACTCTGGATATGCTACTGCAGCCATTTTTAAATGATCTTCAGCAAAATTTAGCTTATATGTGATAGCAATGATATTATTCCATAATTTTCCCAATTCAGTTAGATTACCTTTCTTGGAAATAGGCATAGAAATGGAACTCTTCCAGTCAGGTAACCAGGTAACTGTTTTCCAAATTTCTTGGCATAGGCTAGCAAGCTCTGCCAGCACTGTGTACATTTTTTGAAACATCTTAATTGATATGCCATCTATTCCCAGAGTTTTGTTTGTTCCAATGCCTTTAGTACAGCTTGTAGCCTTTCGAATATGGCTTCTGTCATTTATCAGAGTGCACTTGAGATTCATCCATGTTATAGCATGCATCAGTAGCATGTTTCTTTTGGTGAGTAGAATTCCATTGTATGAGAATTCTATTATTTATCTGTCATTCTTTGACGGACTTTGGAACAGTTTCTAATTATTGATGATAATGAATAAAGGCACCATAGATATATTCACATGGGTTTTGGTATAGAGTGTTTTTATTTTCTCTGAGTAAATATTTAGGGGAAACCCTGGTGGCATAGTGGTTATGTGCTACGTATTCTAACCAAATGGTCAGCAATTCAAAACCGGTAGGTACTCTTTGGAGACTCTGTGAGGCAGTTCTGTTCTGACTTATAGGGTCGCTATGAGTCGGAATAGAGTTGATGGCAATGGGTGTGGTCTTTTTGGTTTAAATACCTGAGATTTTTTAGTCATAATTTTAATTAAAAAAAAAAAAACCTGCCAAATGTTTTCCAAAGTGTTATACCATTTTGAATTTCTATCAGCAATTTGTGGGGTCAAGCTGCTGTGTATTTTATCCAGCATTTGGTACTGCTTATTTGAAAAAAAAAAAAAAAAACGAATTCTAGTCAATACAAATTTGTAAATCATTTTGGATTAATTTTCATCTATCTAGTAAATAAGAGGAATTGCTATCAGGAGAGATCAATCCCTGGAGAAAAATAATAATGTTTGGTAAAGTGAGAATCTCTGAAAAAGAGGAAGAGCCTCAGGGAGACGCGCTGACACGGTGGCTGACGCGATGGGCTTGAGCCTCACAAGGATTGTGAGAACACAGGACTGGGAAGCGGCTCCTTCTGTGGTTCGTAGAGGGTGCTGTGAGTTTGAACTGACTTCACAGCACCTAACAACGACGAGAACATCGATCAACAACGATGCTGAGAATATTTTCTTGTCCTTACGTACCATCCATATATCCATTTCAGATGTGTGCTGACTCAAACTTTGGCTCACTTTTAGAAGTTAGGTATTTTTTTCCTTATTACTGAATTTTGAGAATTTTGGATACAAGTGTGTTATCACATACGTGTTTTAGAAATCAGTGTTGCTTTTTGTCTATGTATTAAATTTTTAATTTCTTAATGGCTTTTTTTCTTTTGCTTTAATTTTGATGCAGTCCAATTTATCAATTTCTTTTCTTTTAAAGATCATTCTTTTTGGTGTTACATCTGAGAATTTTTGCATTACCTGCGACTAGAAGGATTTTCTACTATCTTTCCTCATAGAAGCTTCCCAGCTTTAGGTTGGCATTTAGGTCTATGATTTGTTTTGAGTTAATTTTTGTATATGGTGCAAGATATGGTAGCCAAGCCAAGTGCTGTCGGATCCGACTCATGGCGACCCTAGATGTGGTAGAGTTTTTCTTTATTGTTTTGTATATATATAAATTATATGTCTGTGTGTGTATGTATACATACAGCTGTGCAATTGTTACAGCACCATTTACTGAAAAAGCTCTCCTGTCTTTTTGCATTGATTTGCCGCTGTATATTTGCAGAAATCAGTTGACTATTTGAGTGAGTCTGTTTCTGAGGTCTGTATTCTATTCAGTTGCTCTCTGTGTCTATTCTTTCACCAATATCACACTGATCTGATTATGGAAGTTACAGAATAAGTCTTGAAATCAAATGTGAGTCCTCTAACTTTTTTTTTATCTACAATATTACTTTGGCTATGAAGTTTCTTAGACTTTCCACATAAACCTTAAAATCATCTTGCGCATTTCAAAAATACCTTGCTGGGATTTCAATCGTGATTGCATTGGAACTATAGATCAGCTTGTTAAGAAAAGTGACATCTTAACAATAATGAGTCTTCCAGACCATAAGAATGGCGTATCTCTCTATTTATGTAAGCTTCCTTCGACTGCTTTTCTCTGTGCTTTGTAGTTTTCGACATAAAAACCTTTTACATACTTTGTCAGATTTTGCACAAGGGCTTCATGCTTTCTGTGTTATTATAAAAGAAACTTTAAAAAATGTAATTTCTAATTGTTTATTGCTATCATTTAGAAATAGAATGGTTTTTATTAACCTCTGTCTTGTGACCTGGTTGAATTTATTTATTAGCCCTGACTGCTTATTTGTAGATTTGTTGGGAGTTTTGTAGGGAAATAACCAGTTATCTGCAGATAGAGATAGTGTCTTTTATTTATTTTTAATCTGTATACACTTGCCTCATTCTTTGACTTGATTGTGCTCCAGTTTGATGTTGAACAGCTTTTGCAACAGCAGGCAGCTTTGCCGTTTTCTCAGTCTTAAAGGAAAGGGAGTCCTTATGACCTTACAGCAAGCTACGGCCAGCTACGGCTGCAAGCCAGACAGATGGACAGCTCAAATCCACCAGGTGCTCCTTGGAAACTCCGTGGGGCAGTTTTACTCTGTTGTGTAGGGTTGCTGTGAGTCAGAATCAGCTTGATGGCAAAGGCTTGGTTTGATTTTGTGTTTGAAGGAAAGAGGTCAATCTTCCATAAATTAGCATGATGTTACAGGTAGATATTTGTAGGTAGCTTTATCACCCTGGCAAACTCTGATAGCGTAGTGGTTAAGTGCTACAGCTGCTAACCAGAAAGTTGGCAGTTCAAATCCACCAGGTACTCTTTGGAAACTCTATGGGGTAGTCTTCTGTCCTATAGGTTCACTGTGAGTCAGAATTGATTTAATGGCAAATTTAGTTAGTTTGTTTTTTGTTTTCATCCTGAGGAAGTTCACTTCTACTCTTGGTTTGCTCGGAGTATTTACCACAAATGGACATCAAGTTTTATCACAGACTTTTTCTACCTCTACTGAGGAAATGGTATGGTTCCTCTTCTTTAGTCTATTGATAAGGTGAATTTCATTGCTTGATTTTCAAATGTTGAATGAAACTTGCATTCCTAAGGTAAACTTCACTGGGTTATGATGTGTTATCCTTTTTGTGTGTTACTGGATTTAATTTCCTAATATTTTGTTGAGAATTTTTGTGTCTATGATCATGAAGGATATTGCTGTATAGATTTCTTTTCTTGTAATATCTTTGTTTTGACATTATGGTAATTCTGACTTTATAACACAAATTTAGAAATGTTCCCTCCTCTTCTATTTCTTAGAATAGCTTATATAGAAATGGTGTTGTTTCTTCCTTAAATATTCAGTTGAAATCCCCAGTAAAGCTATGTGGGTCTGAAGTCTCTTTGTGGGAAGAATTTTAGCCACAATTTCAATTTCTACAACAAACGTAACTATTTAGATGCTTTGTTTATTTGTGAGTGAGGTTTCGTAATTTTATCTTTTTATTTCACCTACTTTGTGAGATGTATGAGCATACTTTTTTGTAATGATTATACAAACAAATCCTATAGTAATTGAGTTGATTCTGACTCAGAGACTTTGTGAAACAGAGTAAAACTGCCTGCTTACAGTTTTCAAGGAGCACTTGGTAGATTGGAACTGCTGACCTTTTGGTTAACAGCCATAGCACTTAACTACTATGCTGCCAGAGTTTCCCTTTAATGTCTACATATCTGTAAGCAAATTCCCTATTTTATTTCTAGTATTGAAAATCTGTTTATTCTCTTTTTATTTATTTTATCAGTTGGGCTAGAGCTGGGTTTGACAAACATGTTTTATATAGGCTATGTAGTAAATACTTTCATATGTGCAAACCATGTGATTTGCATCTTGGCTGCTAACCGTATGGTCATAAAAAACAGCCCTAGACAATACATTGTTGAGTATAGATGTGTTCCAATATTACTTTATTTACAAAAGCAGGCAGTGGTCCAGAATTGGCCATGAGCTATAGTTTACTGACCACTAGGCTAGAAAATGATCAAGTTTGTTGATCTTTTCAAGATCAATCAATTGATCTCTTTCTATTGTTTTCTATTTTCAACTTTATTGATTTCTGCTCTTATTATGTCTTCCCTTTCTGCTTGTTGTAGGTATAATTTGCTCTTCTTTTTCTACTTCCATAGGGTAAACATTTGGATAGCTG
Source organism: Heterohyrax brucei (assembly GCA_028571685.1). Lineage (NCBI taxonomy): Eukaryota > Metazoa > Chordata > Mammalia > Hyracoidea > Procaviidae > Heterohyrax > Heterohyrax brucei. The sequence goes on along the minus strand of CM053148.1, from coordinate 40,882,969 downwards.
ATTTGATACTTCACCTCTTTTCTAATACAACCATTAACTCTATCTATTTTCTTTTATGTACTACTTTAGCTGCATTCCCCAATTTAATGTTTTACATTCATTTGCATTCAATTCAAAATATTTTTTAACATTTTATATTATTTCGTATTTTAAATATTCCATACCTTTGCTATTTTAATATTATAGTGTCTTTTTCAACCCAAGGGTTAATAAGTGTAGTTAATATCCAAATTTGGGGGAGTTTTTAGGTATTTTTCTCTTACTGATTTATAATTTATATCCTCATAGCCAGATAATATGGTTTATATAATTTAAATTACTTTGAACTTTTATACATTTGTCTTATTGCCCACAATATAATTTATCTTTGTAAATATTTCATGTAAAGCTGAAAGCAGTATGTATTCTGCTGTTTGGTGCAGTATTCTATAAATGTAAATTAAGTCACATCGTGTGATAGTGTCATTCATGTCTTGCATTGCCATACTGATAATTTTTTTTCACTTGTTCTGTGTATTCCTGAGAGAGGATTTTTGAAGTTACTGTCAGATTTTGCTTGGTGTATTTTGAGGCACTGATGTTATCACACATAGTCAGTATTATTTTCTCTTTTTGGTGAAATGACTCCCTTTATCAGTATATGATGTCCTTTGTTATCCTTAGTAGTATTTTTTGTTCTGAACTCTATTTTGTCTGATAATTATATAGCCACTCCAGCTTCATTTTGATTGGTGCTTTCATGGCAAATATTTGTTCATGTTTTTACTTTGGCACATTTTATATGTATGCATTATACAAAGTAAATATACATATTATACAGAAAAGCATGTTTAATATGTATCTGGACATATATAATAAAGCAAATTTCTTAAAAACAATGCATAATTGGGCCTTTTCAAAATTCTATAGAGTATCTGTCTTCTCTAAAATACTGTTTTAGATATAAGTTTACAGGGGAAATAAATTTCTCATTAAATAGTTAACACATGTACTGTTTAGTGACATTGATTGCAAACCTTGCAGTGACTCGATGCTTCTTTTTTTGAGCTTGGGTTCCATTTGTCCAGTTTTCCTGTTCCCTCCTGCTCTTTCATCCTTGTCCCCTAGGCTGGTATGCTCATTTAATTTCATATACACGGTTGGACTATGGGTGTTATTGTTTGTTTTATAGGCCTATCTAATCTTTGGTTGAAGGGTGAACCTCAGGAGTGACTTCGTTTCTGAGTTACAAGGGTGTCAAACTCTCTGGGTCTCTCCAGTTTCTGTCAGACCACTAAGTCTGGTCTTATTTACTTATTTATTGAGTTTGAATTGTGTTCTCTATTTTTCTCCACCTCTGCCTTAGACTCTCTGCTGGGATCCCTGTCAGAGCAGCCAGTGGTGGTAGCCAGCACCACCCAGTTGCACCGGACTCAGTCTGGTGGAGGCTGTAGTAGTTATGGTTCATTAGTCCTTTGAATTAATCTCTCCCTGCATCTTTGGATTTCATCCTTCTGCCTTGCTCTAGATGGGGTGGGACAATTGGAATGCCTTGGATGGTCACTCAAAAAGCTTTTAAGATGCCAGACAGTACCCACCAAAGTAGGATGAACACTGTGGACACATTATCAGGACAGACCAGTCCTCGGAGAGGATCTCATGCTTGTTGGAGGGTTGGTGACAGATGAAGACCTTCAGAGAGATGAACCAGCACAGCAGCGGCAACAACGAACTCAAACAGAGCAACCGTGAGGAGGCTGCAGGACTGAGCAATGTTTCTTTCTGTTGTACATAGGGTCTCTGAGGGCAGGAACTTGACTCAATGGCACCTAACAACAAAGAGATACTACTCTTACTTTTTTTCATTTTTCTATGTATTTCTTAGCAGAAAATTCAGATAGTTTGGCAAAAATTTTTAAAAGTCATGGAATAATTGTAGTTTCCGCCTGATTATTGTGAACATTTTTCACTGTTTCCACTTTCTGATCATTTTTACATCTGGGTTAAAAGACAACTATTATTTTATATTATGATATTATAGATTGTTAGATAATTATTATGTTGTTGCTGTCTTTTAATTGAAGTATTCAGAATACATACATTTAATGAAAGTATTGATATATTTGGCTTAAATCTGCCACTGGGCTGTTATTTTTTATTTGCTTTCTCTGTTTCTTGATCATTTCCCCTCTTTTCTGCTGCTTTTAGATTAAGTGACTACAAATAGTTCTTGCTTTGCACAGCAGTTGTGAGGCTGTGAAAATGGCCATGAAAACCAAAGCAATGCAACGTGATCCTAATAATTGGTGGGAAACTTTACAATTATTCTATGACTTTCAACATTTTTTTTTTGGTAAAAACATCTGCATTTTCTGTTAGAAAATGTATGGAGAAATTTTTAAAAATTATAAGGTTAATATTTCTTTGTTTTCGTTAGTTGCTGTTGAGTCAGTTCCAGCTCCTTTTGACCCTAAGTACAATGGGACGGGATCTCGCGCACTCCTGCTCCGCCTTCTCGGTTGTTGCTACATTTGAGCCCATTGTTGCAGTCTCTGTCCCAATTCATCTCGCTGACGGTCTTCCTCTCTTTCTTTGCCCCTCTGCTTTGTGAAGCATGATATCCTTCTGCAGATACTGGTCTCTCCTGATAGCATGTCCAAAGGATTTGAGATGAAGTCTTGCCATCTTTACAAGGAGCATTCTAGCAGCACTTCGTACAAAATCTATTGATTTGTTCTTCTGACAATCCATGGCACATTCAGTATTCTTCTCCAACACCATAATTCGAAGACATCAGTTTTTCTTTGGACTTTCTTTTCTATTGCCCAGCTTTTGCACCTATATGAGGCAATTAAAAATATCATGACTGTGTTGAGTGCACCTTAACATAACCACCTTCTTCTTTTAAGTAAATAAATTTACCCCCACAAAATTTCTCTGACTGCATATCTAGAATTTTTTGAATGGTCACAGTGTCAGCATACCGGTAGTCAACTACTTCTTCTCTAACTTCATTTACATTTTATTGGAATTTCACTTACAGCATAATCTCTTTTGGTTTGTTTGCTGCTCCTGTTTATCGATCTATTCTCTTTTGATTATCTATCTTTGTAAAAATGTCACATAGACTTATAAGTGGAAGACAACAAAGAAAGAAAGGGAGAGAGAGGGACCGAGGGAGGGAGACAGGGAGACAGGGTGGAAGGAAGTAAGGCAGAACCCACTCCCTTTGCTATCTGTGCATAGACTGAAAATTATATGTACAGTGACAAATCCCTGACAGACTCTGAAAGAAGTAACTTGACTGGTTACTGATCATGATGTACATGTGCTATTTACATAGTGATTTGTAGACTAAAGACCTGTTAATGATGTTCTTTATGCAATCTGCTGCCACAAAGACTACAGCCTTGGAAATTTTATGTTGTGGTTATGTTGTTTCTACAGGGTCTCTGTGAGTCAGAATTGACTCAGTGGCATTCAACAACTGTACAATAGGTTACAAAAGAGAGAGAGAGAGCATTTCCATTTGATTTTTCTTATAATTCCAATCTCTCTGCTGAAATTGTCTGTATGTTAGTGCATATGGTTCAGCTTTTTCACTAGATCCTTTAAGGTACTAGTTGTAGCTATTTCAAGTCCCTCTCTGATAGTTCTAACATCTGCATAATCTGTAAATCTGGTTTTATTGATTTGTCTCTTACAATAAATAGGAAACCCTAGAGGCATAGTACTTAAGTGCTAACCTCTGCTAACCAAAAGGTCAGTGGTTCAATTCCTCCAGGCACTCCTTGGAAACTATATGGGGCAGTTCTACTCTGTCCTATAGGGTCACTATGAGTCAGAACTGACTCAGTGGCACCGGGCTTGGGGTTTCAGTTTCACAATAAATTTTTTCCCCTCTTGATTTTATAAATGTCATACGTTTTCGTTGAGTGACGGATATATTGTACAGAAAAATAAAGATTGAAATAAATAGCGTTTAGACCTGGAATCGGGAATACCTCTTCTTAGGCAGTCACTGTGAGAGACTGAGTCAGTCTAGCTAGGAGATGAACTAGGTTTGCCTTTTGTTGTTACTACGGTTTTCTTTAGTGCAACACACAAGCATCAAAATTCTCTTCTGATGCCATTTCCTTAAGGTGGTGGCTGGGTGCCAGAAGGTTTTTCTCAATGGTTGTGCTCCCGTCTCAGCTGTTAGGCATCACTGTGCGCCTGCGCATAGAGGAGAAACTCTCTCTCTTGCCCTCGTCTAGGTATAGACTGCTTCCGTTGTTACTTTAGCTTGGTAAGGCTGATGCTGACAGTTGGGGTGGCTGTTTGTTCCTCAACTTTAGAGGTAGATTATTCCAACACTTCCCCTGTCTTATCCACGTTGTCAGCAAACACTGTCTTGTATTTGAGGTAGGTCTTATCTGGGAGAGAGTTTCTTGCCCTTACCTCATTGACAACGTGCCATGGTGACACAGCAGTTAAGCACTCAGCTACTAACTGAAAGGCTGGCAGTTTGACTCTCTGGGAAAAAAGACCTGATGATCTACTCCTGTCAAGATTATGGCCTGGGAAACCCTGTGAGGCGTTTCTACTCTATCATACAAGGTTGGTACAAGTTGGGATCTACTGAATGGCAGAAAATAGTAACAACAACCCCACTGAGAACGTACTCCCCCCACCCCCCGGTAGTATTGGTATATTATTCTGGCTCAGGTCATTTGTACCCAGAAGTAAGTGCTTTCGTCCTTTGCATGCCCACCAAAAAAAAAAAAAAAGGGGGATCATCATCTGCTCGGGTGACATTGTTTCTACTCCTCCCTCACTGGCTCAAGATTTTTGCTCTATGTAACAGAAATTTCTGAGCAAGGGGACAAGACATCATGTCTTCACATCCATGGCAGCCTGTGATGGTTAATTTTATGTGTTAGCTTGGGTAGGCTATGACAAGCCAAGTGCCATCGAGTCAGATCTGACTCATGGCAACCCTAGGGGCCAGGGTAAAACTGACCCCCAAACTATTCAAGGAGAGCCTGGTGGAACTGAACTGCTGACCTTGTGGTTAGCAGTGTTAGCATGTAACCCGCTATGGCACCCAGTTATTTTTTTCATAAACACCAGTCTAGGTGTTGCTATGAAGGCATTTACATGTCATTAATATTTGAATCAAGTCTTAAGTAAGGCAGATTAACTTTCACAAATGTGGGTGGGCTTCAACTAGTCAGTGGAAGGCCTTAATGGCAAAGAATGAGGTTTGCCAAGGTAGAACACTTCTGTCTCAAAACTGTAAATACATACTCTGTTGAAATTTTAAGCTTGATGTCTGGGCTAGTGATTTTAGACAAAAGACTGCATGAGTTTTCACCCTGTAGCCTGACTCAAAGATTTTTGGACTTGCCAGATGTTACAATCATATAAGCCTTAAAATAAATCTTTGTTTCTCTTTAGGTATGGATATGGAGGTGAATCTAGTCTGCATCTGGAGCTATACGTAATTTCATTCGTTCTTTTCCTCTGCAGAACCCTGGCTAAGACACAGCTTATCTTTTTTTGTAAACCTGTACACTGTTTTGAGAAGCTCTCTCAAGTCTCTGGCACCACACCAATCATAATGTACTCACTGGAGGTCTGTGAAGAAGGGCCTCGGGGTAGATGTAAGCTCTGCTGATGTTTGTGGTTCCAAAAGGTCCTGTACTTGTATGTTGGCTGTTTTAGGCTGGGTTCTCTAGAGAAGCAAAGCCAGTAAAGCCAAGTGCAAAGCCAGTAAAGCATATAAATATATCTAGAGAGATTTTTTTTTTTTTTTTTTAAGGAAGTCACCCACACGGCTATAGAGGCTGGAATGTGGGTCAGGTTGGAGACTTCTCTTGATTCATGCAGCTACAGGGGTTGGCAAACTCAGATTGGCAAATCAGCCATCAGAGTTCTGGTTAACAGGCTATGGAGACTGACGGATCCAAAGACTGGCAGGAAAGGCAGCAGGTAAGTTGCTAGCTTAAGTCCTAAGAACCACAGGTCAGATGAACAGGAGCCAGCTGCAGGATTCAGAGTGAACAAAAGCCCATGAGCCTTGCCAAAAAGTTCACTTATACTTAATGCAGGTTACATCCCCCAGGAAACTCCCTTTCAACTAACTGGCTGCTTCCAGCAGATCCGATCATGGGGGAGATCACATCATATCACATCTCATCACGGAGGTAACCATATTGTTATACATCTGCCATGCTCCATGCTAGCTGCCAAATCACTGAAAATCATGACCCAGCCAAGTTGACAAAAACCTTAGTGTTCATTTTTGCTCACACTTAGCCTTTATCAGTGTCTTTCCATTTTAGCTCATTTCTTCTTCCTGCTTACATGGCGGTCTCCTCTCCTGCCCATGCTCTGTACAACAGATATCTCTTTGGAAGGGGGAAGGGCAGTGATATTCTTCCATATATTCGAAGTAACTTGGTTGCCCTGTGACTTTAGCCATCTAATGGGTTCAGGCAAAGTTGTGAATGTTGTAGTCACCTATTTTGTTCTTGCTGCTTAGGTAGGAGACATCTTTTTTTTTTTTTTTAAGCAGCTGTCTACTTCCTAATTTCTTTATGTTGCAGCTCATTTATTATACTGTTTGTATATATATATATAAGCCAGAGATTATGTATATATGTAATAAAGGTGAAAGAGAAAAAGACTCCTTTTGACACATGTTTTGTACATAACACTCAGTTTGCTTCATGACATTTCAATAGTACAGGAGCAGGAGTGAGACTGTTATGTAATAATCTAGCAATGAAATGTTGCTGACAAGGAGTAGGATGAAGAGGGAGGTGCTGGTGAAAAATGGTTGGATTTGCATCATATTTCAAGCTACTGCTGGTAGGACTTGTTGATGGACTAGATACGAGTGTAAAGGAAAGAAAACAATGAGGATGCCTCTGAGGTCTTGGACAATAGCCACTGGGTGACTAAACTGATAACTGGAGTTATTCTACAGCAATGGATACAGATTTATTTTCCATGAAAATTTGATTCTCTGCACACATACATCAACAAAATGCTGTCCAGTTTGGCAGAGACAGTGTAAAATCAGAAAAACAAAAACAGAAAAGGGGAGACATGTAACACACAAGGGAATCATTGTCAACACTTTACTAAATTATTACATTAGCTTAACTAAGAAGCCCTTCTGTTGTGTAGAAAAAGAATGCTAGATAAACTCAAAAGTGATTCATGGAGAGCATTTGTATAAACTTTGTTTTTTTATTAAACAGTAGCTAATTTAGAACTTTACCTGTTGGAAATTGTTTTCTTTTACTCTGGTGGGTTCCTTAGCATTTCCATAAAAGACTTCTGCTGCATCTCATTTTCTTATAACATAATGCCTGATCTTGAAAAAAGAGTCACGTATACAATAACAGAAGTGGGGGGAGATTAAAAAATGGGAGGAGGAATATAATTGACTTTAACAAGTGTACTATAAATTCTTAACATCAATGCAGCTTAAGCTTGAGGAGTTCACAGATCTTATACCCTTTTCAAACATTTATCTTAATTTTCCCAACAAGCACAGAGAGGGGTAAGGCAGGAACAGGTCAGGTAGAATTGATGATTGTTGACTTTGAGAATTAATTGTCTGGTTGTTGTCACTAGCCACAGTCAAGTCAGCTCCCGACACAAAGGGACTCCAGGCACAACTGAATAAAATGTTGCCCAGGCGTGTGCCAACCTGTTTATTCACACTTTGGACTGTGGCAATCCACGGGGTTGTTACTGGCTGGTTTTCAGAAATATGTGACCAGATCTTTCCTTCCAGCCAAGCTTAGTCTAGAAGCTCCAATGGAACATGTTCAGGATTGCAGCAATATACAAGTCTCCACGGACAGACAGGTATGGCTGCACATGAAGTGCGTTGGCGGGGAGTTAAAACCAGCCTTCAATTCAGGGCTTTAAAATCACTTGTTGGGTTCAGAAGATTAAGTCAATGAATGTACCCACTCCTCTGTATCTTTTCTTTATTAGGTTCTAACTCTTTCTTATCTTCTGTCCTGAAGAAGAGCTCATTGCTGAAGAAGCGAGGAATAGGGGAGCACTGTTGGGCTTGATGAAAGGGGAGATCTGATTTTTAGGTGGGTGAGAGGCAGAAAGGAGATTATAAAGAGGACCCTGTGTTAGGCTGTAGAACAAGCAACCTTTATGTAGGAACTCACTTATTCTAAGGTGGTCAGGAGTTATTTTCCTCCTCTTCATTGGGTTAATCACATTAATCACACTTGTATATGCGGAAGATGTGAACTTTTATGTAGTGTTTCTAGTTTAGGCCCCCAAGGAAGTCAGTAACATAACTACAAAAATGAATTATCATTTACTGAACCTTGGTGGTGTAGTGGTTAAGAGCTGTGGCTGCTGACCAGAAGGTCAGCAGTTGGAATCTGCCAGATGCTCCTTGGAAACTCTATGGGGCAGTTCTGCTCTGTCCTGTAGGGTCAGTCTGAGTCAGAATCAACTTGACAGCACTGGGTTATTTAAGAAACGCTATGAGCTACACACTACGGGTATGAAACTGTAGGAGACAAGAAATTTCACTTCAAAAATCAGTTGAGCACAAATGTTATCCTAGTTTTCTAAAATCAAAATGAGCTTGAATTTAAGACCCTTTCCTACCTCCCCCTTGCTACAGAATGTATCTTAGACACCTTGTTACACATAGAAGAGATCTTACAGAATGGATTTCTTGTCTTCAAGTCATTCTGGCCAATGCTGATGTCCTTGTGATCTTGGCCAGTATGAGAAGCTTCAAGCTCCTGAGAATGTTAGGGCACAGAAAACTTGACAAAAGCTAGGAGTCCCCATTCTTGACTTCCTTAGGCCTCCTCAGCCTCCATGTAGCCTCTGCTATCATGCCAGTTCCCTAGGGAGGAAGGCAGGTGTCCTCCCTCCTGTTCACTCCCAAGGCTTCTAGCTCAGTCAGCTCCCTCTCTGCTTCTGTGCTTTGTTGGTATCTCCCTCCAAATCACTGTCGTTCTCCCAAGACTGACACCAACAAAAGCTAGGAAGGGAGTTTTTTCTGCAATCTTGACTTTCAGTCCTGCAGTACAAGCACTGCCAGGTGAAGAAGGCCTAGCTTGAATGGTTTAGTAAATATGAAAGGGGCCCTGATGACACCATGATTAAAGGCTGAGCTGCTAACTGAAAGCTTGGCTGTTCAAATCCACCCAGTGACTCTGCAGGGGAAAGACCTGGTAATCTGCTTCCATAATGATTATACCAAGAAAACTCCAAGGGGAAATTTTGCTCCATTACACGGAGTCACTCTGAGTTGAAGTAGACTCCACAGCACTTAACAACAACAGTAAACATGTAAATGAAGGCATTTTATAAAGCCAGCCAAGAGTAGAGGGAAGAGCATATACAAACTTTCAGAAGCAGGAGGAAGCGCATCTTAATACAAAGACAAGTGACAGAGTTCAGCTAACCTGCGAGCACCTTTCAGAACTAAACTTTGGATGAAGTTGCTAAAATAGTGAGGTCACCCAGGACATCAATCCTAAATAATTTCAAGTTTCTTCTAGCCTGTAGTTTTGATTTTTTTAAATTAGAAAATATACTTTCTGATAGAGATGATGAACTAACAAGAAACAAAGTGTCAATTTTAAGAAATTAGAGCTCTCATTTGTTGCTCTGTATTCATGGTTAAATCTGTCACTTTTGTAAAATGTATAAAGAGACTTTAAGCATTTTTCATCGTTGTCTAAAACCTCATTGTTTTGTTTCATAGTAATGAAGTCTGTCCCAACTGGGGGTCACCCACTCCCAGTCATTGTAATGATCTTGTAAAATAGAAATATCTAGACTCACTTTAAGAATGAGTAGACCAGTCAGCATGAAAGCAGAAGAATTACATGGCACCTGGCTATCGGCAATGGCTGCCTGACAGGGAACACAATGCAGAGCCCATGATGCAGCACAAGAAAAAGGAGACTGCAGATGCAGAACTCTGTTAAAACACCAGACTTGATGGCCCAACATCCTAGATGGTCCCCTGAGAACTTGGACCCTGGACTTACTGCTAGCCCAGAGCTGAAATCAATACTGAAGCCAACTCCTCAGACAAAAGTTGGACTGAACTAGAAGACACAGAGTGATGCAGGTGGTATGTATACTTTTTAACTTAAATGTATTTATGAAGCTGTCTGACCAGGAACTCTCTGGAGGCGAGAAGGGAGAACAGGGAAGAGGGAACAGGTGTTGGCTGGAACAATACCTGTAGTACAGAGTGGAAAGAAGTAGTGTGCTGTCACAGGATGTGGAGAGGAAATCAAGTGGCATAGAGGTATGTGTTGGGGTTTTATATGGCAAACTGACTTGATTTGTAAACTTTGAATTAATCACAGTTTGGGGGAAAAAAAAAAGAAATCATAGACTGTAGCTCAGAGAAGCTCAGAAATGTCTGCTAATTGGCTAAGGCCAGCTAGCTTCCTGTCGCATTGTCTGGCTCTCTGTCTAGCTGGAACTTCACCTAAGGAGGACAGTAGAGAGAGGAGCTTGTCTAGAATTTCTGCTGAGGGGTATAATCATTAAAATTGCAGGATCAGAATTATAAGGACCATCTGATTGCTTGTCCTGAGCATGCAGTGGGAGAATTACAGGATTGTGATATAACACCAGATGGGAATCTAGTTTTATTACTAGTCACTAGTGACTAGTGATGCTGCCTGACCAAAGTACTTCATACTCACAGTCTCTGCTTTTACAAGATTGATTTGAGGTAACCTCATAAGGGGGCTGGGTGAGAATGAACACCTGTAATGATCTGTACATGAAAGATGACTTTGAACATAATGTATTAATAGAATTCACAATAAGATATGGCCATACCATGAGCCTGGCAGGAGAGAGGCACTATATAAATAGGAGGCACCATTCATTTTATAATAATGTAGTGCTGCTTATGTGCCAGCACTCATAACACTTAACCCTGCTCTGTTATCCAAATGGTGTGGGTGGTGATTTGCCGAGGTGATGTGTGTCATATTATTTGTGTATGTAGACAATATTCTTTGGCTGCTAAAGTTGTAAATTGCTGAGCAGTAGGAGGGTGAAGTTTCTAGTGCAATCTCCCTGCTTACATTTGCCAGATTTGGCCCCGTAGCATCTTCTCTGGCCATTTCTCAAAGATTCTGAACTAATAAGCTCTTTCAATTATACATCCCATCTATTGATTTGTGTATTATTTCTTAGATTAGATTGCAGATATTATTTAGATACAAACACACAGACATTCATGGAACATTATATTAGAGAAAAACATGCTGTACCTTGAATTGGGTTTTCCACGGGTACAATGTAGACTTGGAACTTTATTCCTGGATAACGGCTGAATGCCCAAATCTCTTTAATTATTTTATAAGAAAAATGAAGATGTACATTTTGCCCAATAACCTGGAAATTATTTTTAAATCCTATGAATTTGAAAATAATGTCCCAAGTTTTACCAAGGGAGTCCTTGTTATCTTTGTATTTTCTGTGGCATGAAAACAAGGAACTTAAAAGACAGTTTGAGCAGGAGCAGATCATCTCCAGGAAGATGTCCTCTGAGAGGAGACATGTGAAGAAGCTTTAGTACTTGTTGACAACTTTGCTAAGAACAGCCCCAAGGGTGTCTCTGTTAATGTAACTATTTTTAGCTCATTCCACATATTCCATTGGCAAGGGCACTGTAAACATAGGGTTTGATATTTCTGTTGCCTTCTAACTGTCCCTTCTGGTTTCCTGAGACACTGTCTCAGCTGTTCCTTATCCTTTGAGTCTTTTACCACAGAAGTGACCTTGCTTTTGCAGTTCAGCACCAAGCCTGAGTTACTCAAAATTCTTCAGTTCTCTATCTCTCAACATTTGGTTAAATGAGGATGTTACATGCAAAAAGATTCAACATAATTGGTTGTCAAACTTCAGGGCCACCTTAGAGAGGTTGTCTTCCAGTGCCACAATCAAAATCCATTTTTACAACATACCCTTTGACCAACAATTATGAACAAGATATCAGTTGTTGAACTCCTTTTTTGCTTGTTTTGTTGGACACATAGAATGATCAAATAGACAATGTGACTGTTCAGTCAATATTTTTGTATAAAAAACATTTGTATTTTTATATAAAAGATACTTCAGGGTGGAGTCAAGATGGTGAACTAAACACACGTCTCCCTAAACCCCTCTCGAAACCAAGGCCTGAACTGATAATTAAACGGAGCCTACTGGACACCTAGTGAGCCTTAGAACACAGCATAGGGCTGTCTATATTTGGTCTACATACCATTGAGTGGGAAGCTTCTTCTCTTTTGTTGACCCCCACCCTTGAGTTCCAGCTCTTGCTGACTGAAGGTAAATCTCCATTTTGGCTTTTTTTTCTTTGTCTTGGCCAGAGGGAGAGATTGGGGTGACTGGCAGCAAGGCTTAGATGCACTGCTGAAGACATCAATGAGAGGAGTTGCCATGCTTTGGGGGCCATGCCTTGGGGTCTGTGCAGATTCGCATCTCTGACCTCACTCTTTCTTGGAATCTCTGAATCTCCACCACTGAATAGCCTTTTCTGAGGCTGGCAGAGGAGCTTATGTGGAATTCCATTTGATTCACTAGGAGGCAGAGTTTCCTATATGGAGACCTCAGCTGTACCTAATTCCCAGGCTGGGAGGCAGTGCCTGCCCAGAGAGCTTTTTTCTGACAGTAAAGCAGTCTTCGATATAGAGGTGCTTACTTTGCCAGCTGAGAAGAGGGACTTACACACCTGAAAGTCTGACTAATAGAGAAATAACTACAGTGCATGGAGTTTCAACCTTTACTGTCTCACATTATAGGGTCAGCTGATGGCTCCCCAGGGACTCTGTAAGTGGGGCTGTGTCTTTGCCAATAAGGAGGTGAAGCCTGCTACTCCAGAGATTCCACTGAGCCCAGTTACTGGAGTACATAGAGGTGTCTGGTGATCAATTTCCTTTTCAGACTGAGCTTTAACCCCATTAAAGTAACACTAGAGAAACAAAACAACTTCAAGATGTTCGAAAAGCAAAGAACTTTGGACTAGAACATTAGGAAGAATTCACCTATGGCTTCAGGAGGCCCACAAAAGGATTATTTATAGAGCGCTCCTAGACCTTATGCAAAATGCAGTAGAGCAAACTGAAAAATTAAACAACCTGTTTGATCTGATAGAACATGAGTACTCTGAAATTCAACAGATCAATAACAAAATGAAAGAGATAGAAAATTCATTCAAAGCCAAGAAAGCAGAATTGAACAATGGGAAAATAGACTTTCTAACTTGGAACACAGAGCTACTGACTCCAGCATTTATGAAGAGAAATCAGAAAAAAGAAACAAGAAAAGTGAAGAAGCATAAAGAAACATGTGGGACTCTATTAAGAGGAACAATCTATGATTAAATGGAGTTCCTGAACAGGGTGGGACATCTGAGAACACAGAGAATATTGTGGCTGAGCTGCTGACAGAAAACTTCCCAGAAATTGTAAAAGAAGAGAATATAGAGATCCAAGATGCGTATCGAACATCACTCAATATAGAGCTCAAAAGAAAGACTCCAAGACATATTATAATCAAGCTTAACAAAGTGAAACACAAGCAGAAACTCTTAAAAGCAGCAAGACTCAAAGCACAGCTAACATTCAGAGGGAAACCCTGTAGACTTTCATCTGATTTCTCAGCAGAAATGATTCTGGCATGCAGACAATGGAATGACACATTTTAAGCCTTGAAGGAGAAAAACTTTCAACTGTATCCTGCAAACTAACTTTCAAATATGAAAAGGAAATGAAGACATTCTCAGATAAACACAAACTCATAGTCTTCTAAAAACCAAACCAAAGGTACAAGAAATACTGAAAAAAGCTCTTGGCTTGGAAGAACAAAACCACTAATTTTATCTTTTAGGAGGAAAGACAGAACACATCATCTAGAAACCTAGTTAGGGGAGCCTCCAAATTCAATCAAAGCTGTAATATTAAAAGAAGTGATCCAGTCATCATAGGATGAAAACTGTGATGTCATCATATTAAAAAGAGGGATGTACTACAGTCGTTATAGTCCTCCCAGGTGGAGAGGAAGTTAATAAGACTTGTAGTAGTTAAAATTGGGTTTAAACATGGATTTTAAGGGGGATCACAGGGGCAGCTGTAATGATGTAACATATCAAATCAAGATACATAATACAGAAGTCTCAACAACCACAAAACCAACCCTGAAAAAGGTGAAAAATCAGCTCATAAAGAAGAATGTTCCAAAACAGAATAATGACAACAGAGAAAACATCAACACAAAAATACATATATCACAATGACAGCACTAAACACATACCTGTCAATAATTACATTGAATGTGAATGCACTGAAGACTCCAATAAAGAGACAACAAGTGACATCTTGGGTCAAAAGACATAAGCAGCCCATATGCTGCCTACAAGAAACTCACCTTAGACTTAAACATAGGAACAAACTGAAAATTAAAGGATGGAAGAATATATATCAAGCTAAAAATACACAAAGAAGAGCAAGTGTGGCAATTCTGATCTTAGATAAAATAGATTTCAATGTAAAATCCACCATCATAAACAAGGATGGACACTGTTTGTTGCTGAAAGATTCAATACACAAACAAGATCTGTTGTGACAACTCCTCCCTCATTTCTTATTTGAGTCTCTTGTGTCTTCACCTATTTTTCTTTAGTAAGTTTAGCCAACAGTTAACAATATTAAATATTAATGCACCCAGTGCTAAATCATAGAAGAAACACTGACTATACTCACAAATGAGATAGATCATTTCACAATAATAGTAGGAGATTTCAACACTCCACTGTCAATATTTGACAGAACATGTAGAAAAAAGCTCTATAAAGACACAGAACTTATTGCCACAATTAACCAAGTAGACCTCACTGACATATACAGAACTTTCTATTCATTAGCAGATAACTACACCTTTTACAGTGTACATGAAACATTTCCTGGAATGGACCGTGTGTTGGGACATAAAGCAAATCGCAACAAAATCCACATACCATTGAATTGTTGCAAAGCACCTTCTCAGACCACAAAGCCACAAAGTAGAAATCAATAGCAGTAAAAACATAGATAGAAAGTGAAATGCATGGAACTTGAACAATACCTTGCTCAAAAAGCCATGGGTTATAGAACAAATCAAGGATGAAATAAAGAAATTTATGGATTCCAGTGAGAATGAAAACACTTCCTACCAGAACCTATAGGATACAGCCAAAGCAGTGCTCAGAGGTCAATTTATCTCCATAAATGCACACTTCTGGAAGCAAGAAAGAACCCAAACCAAACATCTAACCCTACAGCTTGAACAAGTAGTGAGAGAGCAACAGAGGAAACCCTCAGGCATCAGAAGAAAACAGATCATAAAGATTAGGGCAGAACTAAAGGAAATAGAGAATAGAAGAACATTTGAAAAAATTGAAAAGACCAAAAACTGGTTTTGGGGAAAGATTAGAAAAATTGGCAAACCGTTGGCTACACTTACTAAAGAAAAACAGATGAAGAAACAAGAAACCCAAATAAGAAATGAGGGAGGAGTTGTCACAACAGATCCAACAGAAATCCAAAATGCCATAACAGAATACTACGAAAGATAGTATTCTAACATTTTTGAAAACCTAGAGGAAATGGACAAAGTCCTCTATTCATATCACCTACTCAAATTATCACAACGTGAAGCAGAACAACTTAATAAACCCATCACAAAGGAAGAAATTGAAAGTCATCCAAAAACTACCAACCAAAAAAGCCCTGGCCCAGATGGCTTCACTGCAGAATTCTACCAAGTTTTCAGAGAAGAGTTATCTCCAATCCTACTGAGACTATTTCACAGTATAGAAAGGGATGGAATACTCTCAAATTCATTCTATGAAGCCAGCATAATTCTGGTACCAAAGCCAAGGAAAGACCCTACCAAAAAGGAGAACTACATACCAATATCACTCATGAATCCAGATGCAAAAGTCTTCTACAAAATTCTTGCCAATACAATACAACAACATATTAAAAAAAATAATCCATCCTGGGCAAGTTGAATTCATACCAGGGATGCAAGGCTGGTTCAACATCAGAAAAACAATTAATGTGATCAACCACATAAATAACACAAAAGACAAGAATCACCTGATTTTTGTCTATTGATGCAGAAAAGGTATTTGATAAAGTCCAACACTCACTCATGCTAAAAATGCTCAGCAGAATAGGGATAAATGGCAAATTCCTCAATGCAATAAGGGCCATTTATACAAAGCCAACTGCCCAGATCATCCTGATTGGAGAGAGACTGAAACAATTCCCCTTGAGAGCGGGAATGAGACAAGGATACCCACTCTCACCTCTACTGTTCAACACTATATTAGAAGTTCTAGCCAGAGCAATTAGACAAGACTAAGAAATTAAAGGGCACCTGCATCAGCAAAGAAGAAATAAAAATCTCCCTATTTGCAGATGATATGATTGTCTATGCAGAGAATCCTAAAGAATCCATAAGCAAACTACTCAAACTGATAGAAGAGTTCAGTGAAATGTCAGGATACAAGATAAGTAAATAAATAGGATTCCTTTATACCAACAATAAGATTGTTAAGGAAAAAAATCACTAAATCAATACCATTTACTATAGCCACCAAGAAGATAAAATACCTAGCAATAAATCTAACCAGAGAAATAACAGAACTTTACAAAGAGAACTACAACACCTTACTATAAGAAACTAAGAGAGACTTACATAAATGGAGAAACGTACCATGCTCATGGATAGGAAGACTCAGTGTTGTGAAAATGTCTATTTTGCCCAAAGCAGTTTACTTTTATAATCCAATCCCAATACAAATTCCTGTGACATTTTTTAATGAGTTGGAGAAACAAATTACTAACTTTGTTTGGAAAGGGAAGAAGCCTTGGATAAGCAATACAGTTCCGAGGAAGAAGAACACACTGGGAGGGCTTTCACTACCTGACTTTAGAACCTATTACACTGCCACAGTGGTCAAAACAGCC
Source organism: Heterohyrax brucei (assembly GCA_028571685.1). Lineage (NCBI taxonomy): Eukaryota > Metazoa > Chordata > Mammalia > Hyracoidea > Procaviidae > Heterohyrax > Heterohyrax brucei. The sequence continues at coordinate 40,865,948 of CM053148.1, read as the reverse complement.
TGGTACTGGTACAAAAAGAGACAAATAGATCAATGGAATAGAATTGAAACCCCAGAGATGACACCATCCTCTTGTGAACAGTTGATTTTTGACAAAGGCCCTAGGACATTAAACTGGGGTAAAAACAATCTCTTCAACAAATGGTGCTGGCAAAGTTGAATATCCATTTGTAATCAACTGAAACAAGACTCACATCTCACACCTTGTACAAAAGCCAACTCAAACTGGATAGGAGACTTAAATATCAAATCTAAAATGATAAAGCTCACTCAAGAAAAATTAGGATCAACAGCAGAAGTTTTAACACACAGTGTAGACTTCAAAATCTGTCAAACAAACCACATTGACAGAAGAGAAAATAGATAAATGGGAACTACTAAGAATCAAACACTTTTGCTCATCCAAACGCTTTTTTGTCAATAGAATTAGAAGACCACCTACAGAATGGGAAAAAATATTTGGTGACTATGTGTCAAACCAACTTGTGATCTCTATAATCTATAAAATATTACAAAATATCAATAAGAAAACGATAAATCATCCAATTAAGCGATGGGCAAAGGAGATGAACAGACACTTCTCTAAAGTAGAAATCCAGGCAGCCAAAAAACACATGCAGACATGCTCACCATCATTAGCTGTTAAGAAAATTCAAATAAAAAAGACCATGAGATATCATTCTCACTCCAAAAAGGTTGGCCATGATCCAAAAAATGCAAAACAACAAATGCTGGAGAGGCTGTGGAGACATTGGTACTCTCCTACACTGCTGGTGGGATTGCAAAATGGTGCAACCTCTTTGGAAAGCAATCTGGTGCTCCCTTGAAAAGCTGGACCTAGATATACCATTTGACCCAGTAATTCTACTGCCCGAAATATATCCTATCGTATCAAGGTCATTCACACCAACTGATACATGCATACAAATGTTCATCGCAGCACAGTCCAAAATAGCAAAAAGATGGAAACAACCCAGATGTCCAACAACAGAGGAGTAGATAGGTAAACTATGGTGCATATACTCAATGGAACACTATGCAATGATAAAGAACAACGATGATTTTAGGAAACATAACCTGGTTTCAACTGGAGAATATTATATTGAGTGAAAGTAGTCTGTGACAAAAGGACAAATATTTTATGAGACCCCTATGATAAGAACTTAAAAACAGACTCATACATAGAAGGAAAGACTCTTCGATGGCTGCAAGGGTGGGGAGGGAGGGAAGGTGAAGGGAGGACGGTTTATATTAGATAGTCTGTAAAAATTTGGTTAGGTGAAATCTGTGACAGCACACATTAGAAAGAAGATCAACACTAACTGGACTTCAGCATAACATGATTACTCCTCCCATCTTAATCCAATATTGCAAGGATAGAGTAGCTTGGCCTGGGGGCCAGGGACCACCCTCTTAGGGGACACTGAGGTCAACTGGTACAACTAGCATTTTGCTAACATAGCCTTTTGCACCCCATGTTGGTGAACAACGTCTGAAGTAAAATCTGTTAAGCTGCCATCTGAGGGTACAGCAAATGTTCCCAACTTAGCAGGAATGGATGATCGCCAAGGACCAAATTGACATGGGGGAAAGAGAACCCAGAAGACAGACAGACCCACGTGAGTGGGTGACTACATTGACTTGTGATCGGACTAGTCGGGTGGTACCTGGTCACCACCAGTAATAGCCGTGATTTCACTCACAAGGTTCAGTCTCACTGGCAACAGAAGAATCAAAAGGGGTGCACCCTGAGATCTCCACTAAAAGACCACAATTAATGGTCCAGGGGCCTTGGAGTTCCCCGGGGAGCATGGCTCCTGGCCCTGATGCTGCCCCTGTCCATAAATCATAATGGAGGTCAACTTTTCAGGCAGAAATGGACTGGACTTGGCAACACAGAGCAACCATATCCTGTGTGCACTTTATGGTTCTGTGCATCTATAGGATGTCATCCAGCTGACCTCTTACTTGATGCAAGGTAGAGGGCAGAGAAGAGGGGACAGGAGATTGTTAGGAGGATATGACATGTACAGAATGGAGAAGAGGAGTGTGCTGCCACTGGGCAGGGAGTGTAGTGGGAGCCACTCATTGGTGGGTATGCAAATTTATATGGGATTGTATATTCTCACTCAATTATGATAAATAATAATAATAATAAAAAGATACTTGAAATTCATCTTTTGTGGGCCGTCTTCCCAACAACACACAATATTCATATAAATATCATGGAAACCCTCTTTGCATCTTTTCTAAATTGGTTTTACTGAAGCTAGAAAGAAATAACTTTGATTATATTTCAGGCAAATGTGCTTCTACTCACATTCTTCCTTGCCCTCCCTTTCTGTTTGCTTCACAGAAGCTTGTAAGTCTCTCCTCAACAGTTTCACTATAGGTCAAACACAGAGACAGAGGCTACAAGTGAGGGAGGCTTTGGAACCATCAGCCTTCATCATGAGAAGACATCCACAGGCCATGAAGCAGGAAGCCTTGATCTTTTCTATGATTTGGTCTCTAAGTCTTTTGTCAGTGGAGAAAATTCAGGCTCATTCATGTCGGTGGCTCTGAGGCTGATTATACTGCCAGCAAACAGTTATTGCACACACTCACTTGTTAATCAAAAGGTTAGTTTGAGTCCAACTAGAAGTGCTTCGAAAGAAAGGACTGCTGGCCTACTTTCCAAACATCAGCCATTGACATCTCTATGGAGCACAGTCCTAGAATGACATGCATGAGATCACCATGAGTCAGAATCAACTTGATGGTAATTTTTTCTTAGTTTTGGGAACAGAAAATCTTGGCTGCTAATTCTGACTGCTGTTATCAGTAAGACATTGGGTGAATGTTTTCTATTTTTTTGGTGGCTTAGTTTCCTCATTTGTAATATAGGGATAAAAATAGGAGTTGTCTTACTAGGGTCGCCATGAGTCGGATCCAACTTGACAGCACTTGGCTTTTGACTTACTATGTACTTGTGATGTTTATATAAACTGAGAGTTTGGCACACAGATAGTGTTCAAAAGTTGGTATTATTGTTACGTGATGCACTGCCCCCCCATTTTCAGAAAGTTCATAAATGTTTTAGGATGTGTTGACATGTATTAATTGTTTTATTACTGACCATCATTATAGTGTCAAGGATTGCTCAGTAAATTAGTGTTTCATTAAAAATACATAAACTTACATGTCAGGGATCAGAATTACAAACTTTGTATCTGAATTATTCAAGATGTCAGTTTAGCTACTGTAAAAGAAACTCAGAGTAACCAGGATACCAACAAGAAATAATATGTTTCTCTGTCACGTAAAGGCCCAAGTAGATTAATTAGGCCAGTGAAGAATTCAGTCATCAGGAACTCAGTCTGCTTCCACCTTGATGCTCTGAGTTTCTCCTCCTGCAGTTTCTGCTTATGGTCCTAGATGGCTGCTCTTGCTCCTGCCATCATATCTACATTTCACCTGGCAGAAAGGAAGAAAGATGAGGAAAGGAACATTGAATGAAAGTGATACAATTTACTTCCACTTGTAGTCCATTTATACTGTTTCTGTTGATTTTTAAGGTGGCACCTTCCTTTTTACAAGAGCCGGAACCAACTCTACAGGCAGATGGCTAGCGAACTGCCATTGCATCCTGCTGAGGGGTCCAAGATGCCACTTTGAGCTGCTACAATGCAGGGTTGAGGGGGCAATTCTGGTGTCTGAGAGACAAAAACAACAACAAACGAACAAAAACCCCAATGCTCAGCCCTTTCCCTCAAGGAAAAGAGTCTAATTTATCTATTTCAGTTAATAGCATGATTTGTCTTCCAAATGCCCAGACTAGCCTCCTTGGCTTCTTCTGTCTCCCACAACAACAACAAAAATCCAGTAAGTTGCTTTGTCTTCTTTCATGCCTCTTACACATCTCTTCTTTTCCACTCACACTACCACTCTAAATTAGACTTAATTACATGCCACCCAGACAATTGCAATTATATCCAAACTGCTCTCCGTTCCTCCAATTTTACTTTCCAATTCATTCCACAATACAAATGCCAAGTTAATCTTCCCCAAGTGCAGCTCTAATCATCCCTGCCCTGCTTAGAGCTCTTCAGTGACGCCACACGACCTTCTGAAAAGCCTAGTGTCCCTATCAAGGCACCCTATCTTCAGCTTCAGCATTCCTTTCCAGCTTTATTTTCTTCTACACATCCTTTTAATTGTTCCATATTTTCCTATGTCCATCCTTATGGGAAAAAAATAATTGCTTATCATGGAGTGTATCATCCCCAACTCTGGGTTTAAATCACCTGGGTGGCACTTGCCACCAGTGGAAAATCTTGTTCCTTCTAGGGAAGAGATAGCCTCCTCCCATGAACTATCTTCACAATTATTTCAGCAATGGCAGTGGTTTTTTTTTTTATTGTGGAATGTCTTGTATGAACTTTTAATAAAACAAACTATATGTGTACAGCTCAGTAGGTTTTCATAAAGTGACTGCACCCATGTAACCAACACCCCACTGCCAAAGGAGAACTTTAGCAACCACAGAGTCCCTTCGTACTCCCTCCACTCACCTGTTTACACCCACTTCAAAGGCAAGCACCACTCTAATCCTACCACCATAAATTAGTCTTGTTTGATTTGTATCTTAAACAAACGGATCCACACAACAATTATTATTTTCTATTTATTGTCTTTCACTCAGTTTTAAGTTCATGATATTCCTCTATATTGTTATATGTACTTGTAGACTGTTCACTGTCTTTCTGTGTTATTTCACTGGTGAATATTCCACAATTTATTTATCTCATTGTGCTGTGGAGTGGCACTTGGGTAGTTTCTGCTTTGGAGTTACTATAAATAGTACTGCTATGAATATTCATGTTTATGTATTTTTTGAGTTTCCTGAGATTGTAAGTATTAGGTTTTTGTGTATGTTATACTTTAGTTGATACCACCCCACTGTTTTTCACAGTGGTTTTTACCAATTGACGTTCTCGTAGGAATGATCGAGAGTTTTATTTGCTTTGTATCCTTGTCAGCACTTAGTATTTTCTGTGTTTTTATGTTAGTCATTCTGTTGAGTGTTTATCAGTGTCATTCTTCAGTTTTATTTTCAATATACCTAATGATTTATGAAGCTGAGCATGCATTTCTAGATTTGTGAGCTATGTGAATATCCTCTTTTGTAAATTTTCCACGTATTTTCCCAATTTTTCTATTGTTTTTTTTCCTTCTTTTTTTCTTATTAACTTCAGTTGCCTAGGTATGAGTCCTTTGTTGATTGTATGTATTGCAATTTAAATTACATATGCATTTTAAATATTACGTAAGCTCAGTAAGGGGAGGAAGCATAACTATTTTTCAAAACAATTCTATCTGCAGTTTCTGGCACAGTGCTTGGCACAAAATAGGTCCTCAATAAATAGTTGCAAATGAATGAATGATTCATTGACTCCATTGTCACACACAGATAATACTAAAGAAGGATCCTCTTTCATTCATTTTCCTAACCCTCGACAATGTTGTACTCATAATAGTCCCTGAATAAATCTTTGCCAAGTAAATAATTAAATGGCATCCAACAATCAGAAACCTACTATTGTGTTTCAAGCTTTTCCAGGGAAGGACTTTCATGGTAGTGACCAGCAGGCTGGTTCCCTCGTGGTACTCGAGTGAAGGCTTCTAAAACACCTTGTTTATACTTAAAAATAAATGCTAGGTGTTTTCAGCCCATGGATAACGCCAAAAGTAGGATTTTGAAAATGTGAAGTGCCCATATGCTTAGTTTGTACTGAGAAATGGTCTCACGTGTAATTAAAAGCAGTTACAAAAGCAATCAAGTTGTAACAACTGAAATAGCACACACATATGTGTGCACTGAATCAGAAAACCTCATAATACTCAGTCACTGAATATTTCTGTGACTGCGGGGTTTGTGACACAGAGTGGGCATCCTTATTCAAAGCTTATATGATAGCGCTCAATCACACTTCAGAGAATTAGCCAGTTTTTCGAGCCCTTGCTTCTGTTTTTAAGCTAAGTGCTTTGCTTCAGTTGAAAGGCTTTAGGCTAGTGATTGTGGCTTTATGTGTTTTATTGCTGCTAGTACTCACTAACCCAATAATAATGATGGAATCAACATTTATGCTGTAACATATGTGCAGGTGTACAAGTGATTACATGTTTTCTTTGTTTTTCATCACTGCACTTAAATAGAAATGTATAAAATAGAAACTGATTTCTGAATCAGATGAATTTAATTCGTGCATGCTGTTACGCAAGGAAACCCTGATGGCCTAGCAATGAAGGCTGTATCTGCTAACCAAAAGGTTGGCAGTTCAAATCCACCAGGTGCTTCTTGGACGCTCCACGGAACAGTTCTATTCTGTCACACAGGGTCACTATAAGTCGGAATTGGCTGAAGAGCACTGGGTGTGGGTTATTCTGCAAGGTTTCTCAACCTCCTTAGAGGTTGGGAGGTCAGGGCTACTGAAGAGGAGTAAAGGTCTGATTACAATGGTGTCAAGAAAAAATCTGCGTGCTGCTGAAGAGCTACAGACAGATATTGTAGTGGACAGCACAAAACCAGTCTTTAGAACAAGGATGGGCAAGAAAAAGCCAGACCAGTTTTTGTGAGATATTAATTTGTGCCCATGGTTCACACATCGTCTAAATTCATCCAAACTATTGATGGAGTTGTCTGGACCTAGAGACATTCTAGGTTTTGGCAGTCCAGCAGTAGAATGGTCACCTTCCATGTAAGAAACTCAGGTGAGATTCCTGCCCAGTATACCTCATGCACAGCCGCCACTCATCCATGGAGCCTTGCATGTTGCTAGGAAACTAGGCAGGTTTCAGAAGAGCTTCCAGATTAAGATGGACAGGAAGAAAGGCCTAGTGACCTACTTACTGAATCAGCCAATTAAACCTATGGACCACAATGATTCTAATCCCTACCTGATCATGGAAATGGTGCAAGACCAGTCTCTGGTTCCATTGTGCATGAAGTTGTCATGAGTTAGAGTTAACTTAACCACAATTAATAACAAATAATGGTATTCCAGGTGGTGAAAGCTCAGCCATAGCTAGACAAGTTTCTTTTTTGATCAACTACTATAAGAGAACAGGCACTGTGCCGACCTCTCTGAGCCTCTTCTCTGGACTTCAGGATAGGTCAGTGGTGGGCTGCCTCTTCCATCACTACATACCTACTTGAGAACAAACTAGACAAGTTTAGTTATCTCTAAGATGACATGAGTAAACCCTGGTGGCATAGTGGGTTAAGAGCTACATCTGCTAACCAAAAGGTCAGCAGTTCAAATCCACCAGGCCCTCCTTGAAAACTTTATGGAGCAGTTCTACATCAACCTCTAGGGTTGCGATGAGTCAGACCCGACTTGATGGCAGTGGGTTGGTGGAAGATGATATTACATTAAAGGAAGTGCTGAGATTTAGGCAACGCATTGCAGTGGGGACTTGGAGAGTAATGGGTATGAGGAAGCCAGAGTCTAGACTTGCCCCTGCCATTGAAAATTGGTTGAATTTTGAGTCTGTCTCTTCCTGTCTCTGGTCTTAGTTTCCCCAAGTGTCAAACAGAATGATTAGGCTAGATGACCCAGAAAGTCTTTTGTTATATTTTGTTCTTCTTCTAAAACTCTTATCATCTGGTTTTGTTGACTATACTTTCCTTTATTTCTTCCTGAACTACTTACAGTCAGCACTATGTTTATGGAATTCTGTGGGTTCTGAAATGTTTAAGTCACTAGCATTTGGAAATGACCAGTGCTGAAATTCCTAAAAGCCACGTGGGCAGACAAAGAAGGTTAGGATGAATACCCAGTGGATGGCACAGCAGTAAGTGTGAAGGCTGAGCCAGAAATCATGGTCACCTGAAATAGTCAGGGAGTGTGTCTTAGGAAGAGTAAAATGCCATCCAAAGTGGAATTTGATCTTAGCAAGGTGACACAGTAGCCAAATTTCTAAAGAAATGTAGAACTTGGATATGGAGCAGTCCAGCTAGAAGAGAGTACATAAAGAGCGGAATTTGAAGGCAAGTTTGGATAAGTAAATTGGTACATGATGAGGGATGACTTTGAAGGTCAAAATAAGGAATTGAGGCTTTAAAAAAAAGCAATGACATTCTGAATACTTCTGGATACTAGAATTTAATAATAGCCATGTTTTAAGAAGATTATTTTCAGAGCAGCATATTGACTGGATTGAAAAGCATAGAAGTCTATGAAGCAGGCACTATTTGGGTAGCTTTGGCAATAATATAGGTGTGAGGTAATGACAGACTGGTGATGGAAGAACAGGCAGACACAAGAAACATTACTGACAAGACAGTGACAGACCTTGGCTCGCTTTTTAGATTTGGAACTTCTGTCAAAGAAGAGCGTTATTTCAGGATTTTGTGATGACAACACTTCAATTCTCCTGTATATATATTTTCTTGTTTTTTGAAACATGTAGGCTTTTTACTGTATAATCTTTGGTGTTAATGTTGTGTGACAAGGCATTTCTTTTATCCATAGGTGTCATCGTGTAATGCCTCCCAGAAAAGAAAGATTCTAGCAGGATTTATTTCTTGACAAAGATTTAAGGGCTGTAACGATTTCTAATTTAAAACATAAGTTGAAATGCATGTATTCTCCCTGTTTTTAGTATTGAGATTATGTTTTCTTTGTCTTTGACAGTATCTCACTATTATTTTTGTGAGTCTGCTATGACTGCTAACTAAAAGGTCGACAGTTCAAATCCACCAGGTGCTCCTTGGAAACCCTATAGAGCAGTTCTACTCTGTCTTATAGGGTTGCTATGAGTCAACATCGACTTGTTGTCGATGGGTGAGTGGGTGTTATGTTAAGGAAACCCTGGTGGCTTAGTGTTAAGAGTTCAGCTGCTCACCAAAAGGTTGGTAGTTCAAAGCCACAAGTCCTTCTTGGAAGCTGTGTGGGGCAGTTCTACTCTATCCTATAAGGTTACTAGGATTTGGAATAGACTCAACAGCAGTGGGTATTGTGATAAGTATATTCAATTCTATGCCACTTAAAAAAATTAAAGCCACATACTTTAATGCATGTGTTTACATATTCTTGGTGCGATTCGCTTGTTTCTAGCATATTCACAGAGTCGTATAGACACCACTGTAATTAATTTTAGAGTATTTTCATCATCCCGAAAAGAAACCTTATACTCACAAGCAGTCACTTCTCATTTGCTCCCAACCTCTGAAACCTTAGGCAATCACTAATCTACTTTCTGTCTTTATGAATTTGCCTTTTCTATATACTATGTACTCTTTTGTGCTTGCTTCTTTCACTTAGCATAATGTTTTAAAGTTGCATCTGCAATGTGACATATTATCAGTACTGTATTCCTTGTTACAATGAATGCTATCTCATTGTGTGAATGTGTTCATTCCTTCATTCATCAGTTGATGGATTTGCATTCCACCCATCCCGCCCCCCTTTTACGGGGGGCATTATGACGAATGCTGCTATAAACATTTAGTATAAGTTTTGATATGGACATACATTTTCATTCTTCTTGGGTACGCAGCTAGGAGTGTTGTTGCTGCATAATACGGTAACTCTATGTTTAACCTTTTTACAAACTACCATGTTTTTTTCCAGAGCATCTGTATTTTGTGTCCTCATTGTCTCTGTATGAAGCCTCCAGCTGCCCTGTATCCTCACCAACACTGGTTATTTTCTGTACACTTTACACTTTACACCAATAAAATAGTCATTTTATAGACTATTTTATCTATAAAATGACTATTTTATTGGTGTAAAGTGTTATTTCATTCCTGTTTTGATTTGCATTTCCCTGATGACAAATAATGTTGATCAGCTTTTCATATGGTTTTCAACTATTTATATGTTTTTCAAAAATTGTCTAGACAGAACCTTTTTCACATTTTTATTGGGTTATTAGTCATTTTATTATTATGCTCCATTTTTTATGTATCCTACCTATAGATATATGATTTGCAAACATTTTCTCCCATTCTGTGAATTACCTCTATACTTTCTTCATGCTGGCATTTGAAGCTAGAAGAAAGAAATGTTTAATTTTGGTTAATTATAATTTATCTATTTTTTCTTCTTTTATCTCATTCTTTTGGCATATCATCTTTAAGAATGTTTTGCCTAATCCAAGGTCACAAAGATTTACTTTTATGTTTTTTTCCCTGAGGATTTTAGCTGTTATACTTAGATCAGTAATCTATCTTTCTGTTCATAGTGTTGGGAAGAGGTCCAACTTCATTCTAGCTCATGTGAGCATCTGTTGTCCCAGTACCATTTGTTAGAAGAAAAACTAATCTTTCCTCAGTGAATGGTCTTGGCACCACTGTCAAAAAGCAATTGACCGTAAATTTGATTAGTTCTGTTTTTAATTGCTACTGTCTGATGTGATTAAGAGTCTAGCAGACTGCTAGTGACAAACCTTTGACACAGACACTAAGTGTCAAACCACAGCTACCTAGTGCTACCTGTTTCCCACCATCACAGCTTCTAGTTGGCCAGTCTATTTTCATATTCCAATCACCTAATGAACTAGAGAACTGCAGTCAAGAAAAATACTAATGCTACTAATAATAACTGTAAAAGTAGACATGATTTTTTTAGGAGCTACCGTGATCCCTGGGTTAATTTCAACATGCATTGTTTTAAATATGTAAGCTTTGCAACTTCTTTACTATAGCAGTTAATATGACGAATCAGAGAAATAATAAAGTGGAGAGAAATTGAGTAACTTGGCCAAGGTCACACAATTAGGAAACGGTAAGCTGGCAGTGTAATCTAGAGCTTGTATTATCAACAAACTCTCTAAACCAAAAGAAAACAAAACTATTACCATTGAGTTGACTCTGAGACTTCACATGGTCAAGAATCTACTAGTTTCCCAAAGTGACTGATTCTGGATTTACGTATTCTTCACAGATAAGAATATTTCCTCATAACTTTATGACTCATAAATGAAGGGAAACGTAGATCTGTTAACCACATAGAAACCATTTAAACTGATAAAAGTATTCAGATTCTTACTCTAAGGTTTTAAAGAAGAAACAGTGACTCTTTCTTCTTATATTCATTAAATCAATGAAAATTTCCATAATGTGCTCAGTATGTGAAAACTGAATCAGGATATGCATTTGGTAAAGATCATGAGTTTTGGGTTTAGTCATGGATTTGATGTACTGCATGAGCTAGGTCATGGTGTTCATGGTCAATTGACTGCTGTCGAGTCAAGTCCAACTCATAGCCACACTATAGGTCAGAGCTTCCAAGGAGCACCCGATGGATTTGAACTGCTGACCTTTTGGTTAGCAGACATAGCACTCAACCTGTTACACCACCAGGGTTTCCAATGATGATCAAGAAGGATGGAATTCTTTCCTTTTACAGTTTTCTTTTTGGGAGTTGTGGGGATAAAGAATACTTTTTTCTGGAATGGATGCTTATCTTTACAGACTCCTCCAGAGCTCACATCCATGTCCCATTAGGATCCAATTTTCAGCCCATTTGTTTTACTTATAATAAATGTTGATCCTTAATATGATCTCAACTTACCATTGGGAAAAGATATCCAATTAAAACTTGCTGCTGGAAACTTCAATACTGTGAACTAATCAATCTTCAATCCTCATGTACCACTTGCCTTGTTCATGGTCAATTGTGTTAAGTGAGTATAATCTAGAGGTTCTTGAGGTGTAGAAAGATAGTTACCTTCAAGTTAAAAGTCAACCTGTGATTCACCTAAGTCAGTGTTTCCACACCAATGATGCTTCAATAAATAGTGAGACCAAGGAGCAGTCTACTGACACAAGTATTTATAAAAATTCCTAAGAATTATCTTTTGATAATCCTCACATCTACTTGCAAATAGGAGTCTCTGAGTGACACAATTGGCAAGCAACTACTGGTTGAAATGTTAGCAGTTCCAAAAAGTGCCTCCAAAGACAATCCAGGTAATCTTCTTCCAAAAGGCCACAGTCTTGAAAACTCTCTGGAGAATTTCTATTCTGCACACATAGGATCACCATGAGTCAGAAGTGACTTGATAGCAAACACCAACAATAAACTCACTGCCAACAAGTCAGTTCTGACTCATAGCGACACTGCAGGTCGGGGTAGCACTGCCCCATAGTTTCCAAGGAGCACCTGGTGGACTTGAACCGCCCACCTTTCAGTTAGCAGATGTAGCACTTAACCCACTACACCACCATGGTTCCCACCGATAATAGCAACAAATAAAACTTGCAGATATGACATGCTACTTCTTGTCTATCAAAGGCTTGCAGAGTAGTGATCTTGAATATGGAACTTTCCCTGTATTTCTCTGATATTTTGTCTCAGTCAGTGCCTCCCTCCCACTGACTCCTTATGGCCCTTCTTTATCTTCAGGCAGAATTCATTGGTCCAAACAAATATTTACACCACAAGGCTCACACATACAACCACTCCAACCCAGACCAGGGGAATTGGGAGCCCGTTTCTCTTCCAGATGGTTGCATTGTAGTTTGAGGTGACAGTGAATCCTGCAGATTGGACTTGTAAAGTGTTCTGGGCACAGTATGATGGGTATCTTGGGAGTCTGTAAGGATATAATGATTAAACAAATGGGTGACATTAGATTGTATCACATGCTGCTGTGTTTTACTGTACTACAAAATGGCTCATGGGGGAGGAGGTGAATTTAAACTTTTCTGCTGTGATCATGTAGTTCTCCCGTTGGTATTTAACATACTAAATTCGTTGTTCTCTCTATCCTTGTACCTATCCTAACCCTACAGTTCTCTCTCTTATTATTTTTTTCCTTTTTTTTATTATGAGCTTTATTCCAAACCTGCTAACTGCCAACACTGTTTTATTTATTTTTTTAAATCAGTCTGTTAAACTCTTTGAAACTCATTTTTCTTACTTCTGAAGCTGGAATAATAATAGCCATCTCACAAAGCTGTTGAGAGTTTTAAATGAAATATACCATGTAAAGACATAATCTAGATTGCTCATAGACACTTAATTAATGCTCATAGGCACTTAATTAATGCTTTCCTACTTCACCCTTCCAATAAATTACACTATGGATCATAGTTTGGTACACCTATGACCTAATATTTCAAGCCTTCTGGGAATGGGAATTCAGATGGCTGAATGATTCTACCAGTTGGTTGTACAGTGGTGGCTTGCATGTTGCTGTAATACCTGAAGCTAGCTACTGTATTTCATGTACCAACAACGTCATCCATGACAGACATGTTTCAGTGGAGCTTCCAAACTAAGACAGATTAGGAACAAAAGGCCTTATGCTCCACTTTTGAAAATCAACCAGTGAAAACTAGGGGTCACAACAGGATATTGTCCAGTATAGTGATAAAAGATGATTTCTCTAGGCTGGAAGAAACTCAAAACATACAGGGACTGCAACAGTGGTCCTGAGCACACCAGCTATCAGAGAGATGGCCTAGGACCAAGGAACATTTTATTCTGTTGTTCATGGGATCTTCATGAGCCGGGGCCAACTCAGCGGCAGCGAACAACAAAAGATGATGATTGTCAGCACGAACAGATGTTCCCACTGTGCTTTTAAAGATTTCCCAGAAAGAGGGGTAGAAAATCTCAAGCTAAAAAAAGCCACTACTGTTGAGTCAATTTAGACTCACAGTGACCCTATAAGTCAGAGTAGGACTGCCTCATAGAGTTTCCAAGGTGCTCCCGGTGGATTTGAACTGCCAACTTTTTCACTGGTAGACTTAACCACTACACCACCAGGGTTTCCAGAAAATCCTCAAGGTGGAGGAGACAGAACAAAACCAGCCTCAGGTCAATGAGGATGATCTATATTCCTGTAATTGTAAAATGAAAGTCTAATGCAGGAGGGAGCAACAGAAGGATTTAGGTTATGAAGGCATCAGCATTTAGAAACTCAAAGGGGGATTCTTGGCAAAATAAGGTGCTCAGTGACTAGTGACTGGCCTGGTTGCCTGTCCTGGTTAAAAAATCTAGACAAAGCAATTGAGGACAAGGCTGGTGTCAGTCACGCCTCTGCATGATGCTTTTGCAGCAGCTGCTGAGAATTATCTCTGCCTTTTAATCCTCTCATTTCGGAGTTGTTTCAGGCAGACTATTCCTAAAAACCTCGTGTAATTAATATCAATTATTTAGATGTGCTGCTTTAGTCTGTGTCAGATTTCTCAGCACAGGACAAGATGTTATTACTATTATTACCACTAATTACTGAGTCGGAGAGCCCATACGACAATTGGACTTAAAAATGGGAAAATCAAGACTTAATATTATGAAAAGTGTAAGAGCAGAAAAACTCTTGAGACTGAGAACATCATTCTTTACCAAGGGGTTACCTTCTGGTAGTTCTTTAGGCTGTGAGACATGGATGTTTGAGATAAACTGTCTTTGCTTGACTTACAGCTTTGCCCCTGAGTGATTATGTCTGTTGCCAAGGAGTCTCAGTGTGGTGCAAAAGGGTCCAATGCTTGGCTAGTAATCAAAGAGTTGGCAGATTGTGTCTACCAAGAGGAAACTCAGAAGAAAGTCTTAGCCATCTACTTCTGAAAAATCAACCACCAGAAATCCTATGGAACAGAGTTGTATTCTCTCATATATGTGTTGCCATGTGTTGGAGCTGACATGTTGGCAGGTGTGTTTTTAAACTTTGGCCACACATTACTCTTCTGTGTCTACTTTCCCCCACTAATAAAAAAAGGATAATATCAGCATCTGCTACCTGAGATTACTGCAAAGTTTAAATGAGTTAATATGTGGAAAGCTTTCAGAAAAAGCCAGGCACATCAGGAAAAAAACTAAACAAACAAGAAAAGCAGTCTATTGTCATTGAGAAGATCTGGGTTCATAGCAACCCTATAAGACAGAGTAGAATTGCCCCATATGGTTTCCAAAGAGTGGCTGGTAGATTGGAACTGCTAATCTTTTGGTTAGCAGCTAAACTCTTAACCAGTGTGCTGCCAGGTCTACAGAGTGAGTTTCAAATACATGAAGGCTCTCATTGTTATCACTGTTATTGTCACATTCTGGAAGATATTCCCAGGAGCATCTGCACAGTATGGGAGACAGGAATGGTAGATAAAAGACCAGGCTGACTGAGACCTGAATCCTGTTCCAGCACTCCCAGACAAGTGATCCTAAGCAAGTTATTTGAGTTATTTTCCAAGCATCGGTTCTCTCACTTGTAGTACAGGCATCATGATGTCTACCTCACTGTTGTGTTAAATGTGTGGTGGGTAGAAATTAGATTTATTGAGTGCAAATGATTTCCCACACTCCATGCCAGTAGGTGTATTGAATCAACTCATTAAATACTCTTCAAATCTGTGGGGTAGGTATTATCATTATTATGTTCATTTCTTAGACAAAGAAAATAAGGGTGGAGTGAGTTAGTAATTGAGTTGGGGGGGGTCATTTAGCTTCTAGCTGGCAGTGCCAGGCAGTCTGACTCCATCTCCTAAGCAATGTTCTTTATTGTTTGAAGCACCTAGTACAGCACGGGACTCATTCAGTTGCTGCTGAGTCAACGCAGACTTACGGAGACCACATGTGTGTCAGAGCAGGACTGTGCTTCATAGGTTTTCAGTGCCTGAATTTTGGCAATAGGCCACCAAGTCTTTCTTCTGAGATGCTTCTGGGTAGCTAACAACTGTGTTTTATTTAATTTTGGTTTTTAAACTGGAAAGAAATTATCCATTTCTTTTTAGTGAGGCTGTCATATTGGGAATCATGTTGTATTTAAGAGGAACATTGATGTGACTTAAAATACGAGTTATGACAATGCCACTTGGATCCCTAGTAGCACAGTGTTTGAGAGCTTGGCTGCTAACCAAAAGGATGGCTATAAGTCAGACTCTACCTGATGGCAACGGATTTTTTTTGGTTTGGGTATCAGTGTTACTCAGCCTGCTTAACTGCGCCTGTGTCTGTGATCAGCTTCCAAGTGATCAAGTAAACCATTCACCAAATGTTCATATATATGTTACCAATATGCTTCCCAATACTTGCTCTTTGATCCTTCTAAAGATTGTCCAGACTTTCTCATTTCTACCCAGCCCCGTATGCAATCTCTTGCTCTTGACCCTAGTTCTTCCGAATTGAAATTTATTTGTACTCTTACTAAAACCTCTAGCAACCATCAGAATGAATGAATGAAATATTACCTACAAGAACCCTGGGGTGTAGTGGTTAAGAGCTGTGACTGCTAACCACATAGGTCAGAAGTGTTACTCCACTACTCCACACAGTTACCCACCGTTTCACCGGAGTTTTGCCCTTGAGAAGGTTGCAGGAAAAAGATTTCTCCAGAAGGACTTTAAATTCAGTTACAGTGAGAAATTGAAGGAGAGATTCAGAGATAATTTGAGGATATAGGATATTGTGCTGCCAGTGATCTGTGAATTCTGGGAAGTGCAATGAAAGGATTTTAAAAGTTGAGGAACAATGGAAGTAGAGAATGAGGAAGGGGCATGCAATCCCTTAAGGAGATTGTACCGAGAGGGATGATGGTAATCTGTAGTTCTGGAATTTCTACGACAGCATAAACAGGAATAAAGGAGAAAATGAGACTAATGCCTAGTGGAGTCTTGATAGAGGATAAGGGGGTAGGAAGGTTTACTTGCCTGTGACAACTCCTTGGGCTTTGAGGAGGAAGATCTGTCTTAGTTATCTGTTACTGCTCTAACAGAAATACCACCAGTGGATGGATTTAACAAAGAAAATTATATTCTCACACAATCCAGTAGGCTAGAAATCCGAATTCCGGGTGCCAGCTCCAGGGGAAGTCATTCCCTCTCTGTTGGATCTGGGGAAAGGTCCTTGTGTACATCAGTTTTTCTTTGGTCTGAGAGCATCTCCACACAGGAAACTTAGGTCTGAAGGGCACCCTCTGCTCTTGGAACTGGTTTCTTGTTGGTATGAGGTCTCCAGTGCTCTGCTTGCTTCCTTTTCCTTTTACCCTACAAGAGATGATACAAGCCACACTCCAGGGAAACTCCCATTATATCAGAGCAGAGAGATGACTTTAGGAAGGGCAGTGCAATTCCACCCTAGTTCTCTCTAACATAATCCACTGTGTTAACTACAGGCAGAGATTAGTGTTTACAGCATAAGAAAATCACAAAACAGATAACAGTCACAAAATACTGGGAATCATGGCCCAGCCAAATTGCTGCATACATTTTTGGGAGACACATGACAAGGTCCGGAGAAGAATGTGGAAAATGTTGCCTTAGTCCCAGACCTCGGCCAGTGGTAGGGAAGAGAGTATTTACTCAGCACGCATGGCTCCACCCGGACAACTGTGAGTAGAGCTGAGGATGTTTGGAGAACTCAGGCGTTAGTTGCCATCCACAGGCCCCTCCTCATATCCATCAGTGGAGTGTGAATGCATTCAGGCTGAGCTGAATTGACCGAGGAACATGCGCACCCGTTTACCTACCTGCCAGTTGCTTGGAGCTTAGATGTTTCCAAACTGTCATTAAATAGACTTCACAGCTGGCTGTGTTGTACTGAGAACGTTTTATGGAGGAGAAATGCTACTGGCAAGCAATCAACAGCAGAAGTCTGTAGCACTAGAGATGTATTTAAACAGATCCTTTGGGCAGTGGCTACAAGACAAGAAGTCTTGCAGTAAAATACTGTGGGCTTTGACTTCATTCTCGTAAGCCCCAGCGGCTGAATTCTTCTGGTCTCCTCAATTCTAGGGGAAACTGTAGCCCCAGTCACCGTTGGGTGGTTCTCCTTGTTGACTGCTCGCAGATTCTTTCTGAAGGTGTCAACTAGCTGAATCCAAGGAAGTTGCCCTGTGTTTATTCTTCATGCTAATTTAGCTGTGTTGTCAAAGTATCTGAATGCCTGGTGCTCTGCAGGATAGAAACACATAGGTAGATGGGCAGGTGGATGACAGGTGGAACCATCAGGCAGGCAGTGCTGTCGAGCTGTATATGGGAGGACAGCTGATGGAGAACAGTGACAAGCAGGGAATAAAGAGAAGCAACAGAGAATGAATTCTCCAAGGAACAATTAGCACATTGTGAAAACATATCTTCATGAAACAACAGTCCTGAGTTCTAAAGACAATTCTCAATTAAGTCCTCAGATGGTTTGCTGTGAAGAGTTGATGAATTGGCTTATTCCCCATCGCTGCCTGCAAAGTACCTTCAAACGCCCACATCTCCATCTGTTCCATTAATAAATTAACTCAAATCTATAAAATTAGCAAAGAAACAGAGCAACTTGATTGTAATTAGTGAGCAGAATTCATTCCTGGAGTAGCCTTCACTGTAGCTTCCACAGAGCTGAGAGCTGAAGAGTCAAAGACATTTTCAAGGGTTTGGTTGGTTTGGGAGGTGACTTGGAAAATGACTCAAATATTAGTCTGACAGAGTACAAGTCTCTTCTCTGGACCATTCTATTTCCCGATTTTGATCAAAGTAGATTTGGCAGATGTAACGTTACTGCTGAAGCTATTTTACTTTTTACAGAATTTATGTATTTATATGTACACCAATGCACACAAACTCATCTGTATCTATTCATAGTCATGTTAGAGACACAGTGGTTTCTTAAAAGAATCTAAGCCTAATTTGGACACCTATGGTTGGAAAAAGTTGAGGACAAATCTCACATTATTAATATGGTGTCATGCCATCTAGAAGCCAGATAACCAATTGTAATTTGGAGATTTTCGGTGGCTGAAAGGAATACACAGTGTTATTCAGTGCAATCTCTGAGCCAGGAAAATATATACTCTTTAGTATTGGGGTGAAAAAAAACTTATTCTTAGGAAGAGATGATATCCTCATTGCAAGTTTGTCTTTGTATATATATAAAGGAAAATGTGGATATCCAGATATGAATCAGCTCCTCTTACATACACACACAGACACAGACACACACACACACACACACACACACACACACACACACACGTGTGCACATGAATGCACACACACATGCATGTCCACACAAGGTCTGACAATTAAGTCTGTGAACTTAATTGCTGAACCTCACTGTAGTCACCTTCCAAATACTCCCCTTGGGAGCCTGTGCACCAGTGCCCACACATAGCCCACCCTTCAAAGTAATTTTGGAATTCTTTCTGGAATGGCTATTGCACGGCAGCACAGTGGCAAGTTGGCAAACTTAACTGTACAGTATTCTGTGAGGGTGTGTTTACCCAGTAAACAAATACCTGTGTTGGAACACTCTCCCTACTCATCTGCTCTGGCCCCTGATAACTTTTTTCTTTGTCCAAAGATAAAAGAAATATTGAAAGGATGACATTTTGATGACATTCAGGACATTAAGGGTAATACAATGACATCTCTGATGGCCATTCCAGAAAAAGAATTTCAAAATTGCTTTGAAGAGTGTACCAGGTACTGGCATTGGTGCATAGCTTCCCAAGAGGAGTACTTTGAAGGTGACCATGGTGATATTCAGCAATGGGGTATGTAGAACTTTTTCTCGGATGAGTTCATGAACTTAACTGGCAGTCCTCCTATACACATAGAGCTTTTCCTCTTATTCTGTATTATCTGTTCTGCTTTTGTTTATGCCCTTTGTTTAGTAAAATCTAGCTATGAGTATCAGGGAAATAGCAGTCCCTGTCTTTATTTCCTTGAGTTTAATAAATGTGTTCCAGGGTATATGAACACAGATGTACAGTTAAGTCTGTAAGCGTTGCCAGGGTGGCAAAGACGGTCATATCTTAGGAAGGAAACAGATCATGGTTGTCCTTATGCCAGTTCTTTCTACATCAGCCAAGGAAGGCATGCTTTCTGGTTATGTCAATGCAGTGATAAAATAGTAAGTGAATCAACTGTCAAATTCAACCCAAGCAACTGTTAGTTCAATTAAGAAATAAAAATAAATAAGGAGAATGAGTTGTCCTAGCATATCCTCTAAAGACTTCTTTGTTTTTCTAAGCTTTTAAAACATATCCATTTGTAGTGGTTCAAATTCTCTTCCCTTTCTACTCCCTCTCTGCCTAAATAGGTTGGTTTCCTCCATTGATTCCTATGGAATCAATGAGGTGGCATGGAGCCCAAAGGTGTTAGAGGAAGGTGGGCTAACCTCTGTGAATCTAACTAATAGAACATCTAAGGTTAAGTAAGAGGCAGACCTGAGAGCAGGAAGAACACCTAAGAGCAGACTAATCCATGATACTAGCATTTCTAAAGCAGGAGTGTGCCAACCAGTGATAGTGATTCTGAGACGACCATACGTACATACACACACACAAAGAGATCCATAGAGATCATGAAAATGAAATCCAACTTCACCTCTCAGGAGGATATCACTCGGACAGTTGCACCTGACATGTCATGAGGAGGACCATCCCCTGGGGTGAGGCTCTACCTTTCCTGAAAGTCCAACTCACCTCCCAAAGCCCCACACTTTGTCCTCTTCCTCACCGAGTAAAAACACCTTGTCCTCATTACCTAGGCTGGGCTCACCCACATACCCACACTTACTCACATGGTTTCTTTCAGATACTCATCAATTCCTATTGACGCTTACTTCAAGGACTTCAAAATCTTTGTATTTCTGCCCTGAGTTCATTTGCCCTGAAATCACTGCTCTGCTGTGTGACCCCTGGCCTTAACACATAGATTGGATTTTCAAGTTTTTCAGCCAATGGTTTCCAGGCTGGGCCAGCCACTGACAGGTCTTCAGAGAGACTGGAGTGTGGGAAAGACAGGGCTGCCGGGGCGCTGTACCTCCTTCACTCGGCTTTCAGAAGCCTCTCTAGCAGTGCCTTTTTTTCTCCATCCCTTCAATGTCTTCAACACTCTTCAGACAACTATAGTGATCCTAGTATTGGGGTTTTAGAACATTACCTTCCTTTATTCCTCTAGACTTGGGATACTTGCCACTAATTTCTGGGTGTCTGTAATCACCCGTTGACTTTTGCATGTGTGTTCTTGCTTACAGACACTGACATACCATGTTGTCATCACTAAGTTCCCTTTATTGTGACACTAATGTCACAGCCTTGTTCCAGGCCCCCATTGCCCAAGTACCAAAGTGGCCTTCCCAAGAACAAGAAGGCCAGTACTGCTCTCATTGGCTTTACAATGGCAGTTGGTGCTGTTGTTTTCCAAGCCCTAGTTTTATCCTTTGCTTATGAACCCAAAGTAATAATCAGTGCACTGCTGGTATTTGTAGAATGTGTTCTTAAAAATGCTGTCGACTGTGCTCCCGCTTGGAAAGCCCCGCAGACATGAAGTGATCATGTTTCATCCTTACCACCACCCGGTAAGAAAGGGCTTCTCCAGATGCAGGGAGAATCTCCTGCTCCTCTCACCGTCAGACCTGTGTTTCTGTTATTCTATAACACGTAATGCATATGCCATCCTCTGTAACGTTCATAGAATTTTTCCTCCCCTGTACCCCTATTGGACCTTTGCTGGCAGAGTAGTTAAGAACTAAGGCTGTTGACCTAAAGGCTGCCAGATTGACTTCATCTCAGAAATGCTGTGGGGGAAGTTCTACCCTGTTGCCTAAGGTCGCTGTGAATCAAAAGCAACTCTACTATACTAGGTTTGGTTCTTGGTTTCCATCCTTCATCTGAATTAAACACATTTCTTTCTACACTCCTTTCTTTGTCAAGCTCTCTCAGGCAAATTCAAAGTCCTGCCACTCTGAACTCCAGTGGCCCACGAATTCATTTTGCCAGAAAACATTTGGTTCAAGTGATAGCTTTCCTGAAAGTGACAACTGGATAAAGCGCTTCCCTCTGATTGAAGAGGCAGCTACCTTTCACTCCTTGGAAGGGACGTTGAGGCAACAAGGGGCTATGTCAAGAAGAATTGGAGAGTCACTTTTTGAGAGCACTCATTCTCTAGCTCAGAATTTGCAGTCACGGGCTTGTGAGGTATGTCACAAGTAATTTGTTTCCAATTAAACATAAGCATGAACATTTAAAATTATTTACTCTGCTATCTCCTCTTTTCCCCCTCAACATTCTATAAATTAGAACGGATGTGGAGATATTCACCTTGCATGTATGTGTCTTTGTCTTAGTTTGCAAGGTCAGAGACCATGACGTGCTTTCATTTTCTCCTTGTACGTTGTATATCCCTGAGCAGAGCAGGTATTTCCTAGATCCTCATTACTGTCTTGGACAATGGTAACTGTAATTTTCAGCTTTGAGGCAAATGTTGGTTGCTTTTGATTGCCCACCATTACTTCCCTGTTTAATAATCACACGCCCTCATCACTTTGGAGTGTGTTCTCTCCTTCTTGTATCCAGCCTTGGTGGGACAGCACATCAGGCGTGTCTATCCAATCCTAGCATGAAATACTCTTGTGGTCCAAGTCAGACTAATTGTACTCTCCTGATGAGTAATCACTAGGTAGGAAAACTGATACCTTTTAAGACTAGTCAAGTAACTCTGCCCTCTGTGTTACCCTTGAAACTTTCTTGATTCTCTGTCCTTTTCTGAACTTGATTCACTTGTCTTTTAGTTCACTGGGTTGCCTAATCTCATCTTAGTAGATTCCCTTTTTCATACATTATAACCAGAGGTAGTTCTTTTCACTTACAACTGAAGAGGTCTGAAAATTAGCCTAAGTATCTTATGTTTCACTTTTAAGTGTCTGATCGGAGACGAGTATCACAAAGTGAAAAAGGTAAGTAAAGCTCAGAATCCAGCTTGCTCTAACCCAGCTCATGTGATATTCTAATCCTAGGGTTTTTGTGTAACGCAGAAGTAGTACACAACCAATGTTTTGGAAGTACACAACTTGTGTAAGTATATGCAGCAATCTGGAAATTCCCTTTCATTACCAAAGGCAGTTTGAGTTTAGTTCATTTCACCAACGCAGGTGCAGAAATGGGCAGACTCAGAGCAGGTGTGGAACAGATTATGTCCAAGATATCTGGCTCAGGTGGAAATGAGTGGCTTGGCAGAGCTTTGGCACACATTTTGTCTGAGACCCTCTGAACAGGAGATATCAAGCTAGGGAGTGATCATAGTCCTGTTGCAATAGCACACAGAAAAAATTGGGCCCTGGAACCCCCATCAGCAATTTGGCAGTTGATGGACTTCCCATCCAGAGCCCTAGTCATTTAGTTGACTTGTGTGATAACCACAGTTGACTCTGATAACTTGGCAAACAGGAGAGTGCCTTGGGGCAGCAACTCAGTGGGTGAGCAAGTTTGTCAAGAGCGTATTTTGTTGGCCTGCATAGATAGCACTCCTAGTGATGGTTATTAGTTAAAATAAGCACCAGCTATCTGTTCTGCTTTGCTTGGTTAATGAGATCATGGCCTGGAGGGTCAGATGAGTCTTTCCAGCAGAAGGAATTGACATTGCCCATTACAGAAGAGGAGGGAAAATGTTCTCTGTTTGATTGGGGCAAGTTCCTAGCCTGTGGGCCTGTTATCTCTCTGTCACTGAAAGCCACCAGGTTCAGGTTGGGATCTCAGGCAAGACCATCTAGAAATTTTACTATGCTTCCAGAGATTCCCTAGGAAGCTTGCTGATGGGTGACATCTGCATCAAGCAGAAACCTGCCCATTTGTCTCTGATGTGCCCTTTTCTGCCATTAAATCTGCAAATGATGTCCTGGAGTCTCCTTCCACTCAGACAGGATTACCCATTTGTATGGTCAACATGTCTTGTTTCAGGCTGTGCTTCTCATGCGTGAAATGTATTGTCTTTCCCTTTAAGGAGTTTACTGCCTCGGTGATCTTTATACTTGACAAAAAGCCTTTTTAATCCACCACACTGCTGCTTTCATAAGTGGCTTCTTCTTTGACTGGCATTATTGAATGGACTTTCTCTGTTGACGGGTGCTATTAAGGCATGCTGTGTATCACAGAGAATCACAATGGTACTCTTTTATTCCTGGTATTTTATTTTTTTAGATTTGAATTAGGTGACAACATATACACTTAATGTAGGATAATCACATCCATGTATATCAAGCATGGACACAGTACCTTAACATTAGAGGCAGAATTCCGTTAATTTCTCCTGTCTTCTCAGATCCCAAGAGTTCAAGGTTAAAAGAGAGTTCCTTGACATTCCTCCTGTGACTCTGAGGTCCATGGCTGGATGATAATAGCATTTGGCTTCAGATTATTCCTTCATTATTTTGATGGGTGATGTTTTATGTTTGTGCTGAGGCTTTTGTTCCAAGCCCTCCTTTAACAGAAAGAGGTTTGTTTTCAGACTCCCAAGCTGAACAATGAAAACATCAGTAAATACTAACGGGATCTATGCTTTTTGCCTGTGGTCCATTATCACGGGCAACCAGCATTCCTTAGAAGGGGTCATGTGATGTGCTGTCAAGAGTGCTGACAGCTTTTTAAAAATTGCCTGTGTTCAAACAGTTGGGATCGTGGCCTGACTTTACCATTCACCCCTGAGGTAACTTTGTACAGGTCATCTCATTTCTCTGAGACAACATACATCATGCGGGTAGCCGGAAGTTTAAACAATATTTGGAGAAGAACATTATAAATGTTAAAGGACTGAGTGTAGATGGTTTTTTAATACTGTCATTTAGACCCTGTGTTGTTACTAGCTGCCATCAAGTCAGACCCTCAGCCAGTAGCAGTCCCACCCACAATGGAACCAAGTGCTGCCTGGTCCTACGCAGTATTTGTGACCTACTGGAGACTGGACCATTGTGATCCATAGAATTTTCAATTCTTGATTTTTGGAAGTAGATCCCAGTATTTTCTTTCTAATCCTAGTACAAACACTTGGCTGGAAATTGTTCAGCATCATAGCAACGTGCAAGCCTCCACTCACAGAAGAGTGGTGGCTACATATGAGGTGCATTGGTCAGGAATTGAACCCATGTCTCTCCTACGAAATGTCCAGATTCTACCACTGAATCACCAATGCTTTCTGACATGGGTTGGTCAAGAGGAAATGAAGCCTGGTCACTCAAATGGGTTTCTGCTTACTAACATTTGCTGACATTCTCCTAAACACCAGGCCCTATACCAGGTAGTGTTTGATGCTGGTTATTTATCTATTTTTTTTCTGGACAAACAATGACGTAGGTGTTACTATGCCCACTTTTTTTAGTTGAAGAATTATATGATCTGAGAAGAGAAGTAAGTGTTCTCTAACTACCAGTTTGTGAGGGAGGGAGCTGGAATTCAGCACAGGTCTGTCTGACCCCAAAGTCAGAGTTTATTGGTTTTGGTCACAATCCAGATAGGGAAAAAAAATTGTCTCTTCCATTCCAGTGCAAGCATCTTGTGATCTTTCTGGATTTGATCGGTGGCACTTGAGAAAGCATTAGCTCATAATTTCATTGCTCAAGAAGAATGAAAAATACCACTCTGTGACAATATTAAGGATAATACTTCCATAATAATGAAGGTGACACTATCAAAAGCAACTGCAGTATAAAAAAATACCACTTTTAACAAAGAATTGTCTGTAATGAGACTTTGAATAGGAAATCAAACAAAAATGAAGGGAGGGTCAGTTTTAGGAGTGAGAACAAAAATTATTTTTAACTAACATGACTAATCATTTCCTGCCATTTTAAGGTAACTAGCTTTGTCTACAAGGAGTGTTTGGGGGTGCTGCTCCCTGTTCCAGGGGTGGTTGCAACCTGTTTGTGTAGCCATAGGGAGACTTAGAGGCGTGGACCACTTTGGCTTGGGGATTCTCCCATTTTCAAAATCATCACCCAAGGCCAGAGAGAGCTGTTTATTTCCATCCTTACCAGTGTTCATCTCTCTAGGGTTGCTACAGTCAATATGAGCCTCTAGCCCTAGGTCCACAGACAAGGCATAAGAGTGGGATCCTGCCTTGTCTTGCCTTCTGTAAGTGACAGCAGTTCTCTTTCCAGTTGTTTGGGAAGATTGTCCAATTCTCTTTCTAGTCTGTCAGTCCATTCTTCAGGAACCACAGAGGGGTTAATTCCTGGATTATAACACTCAGAGAATCAACTGGACTTGAAAGCTATAGTCTACTGCTGTATGCTCAAGCATATAATTGTTAAGAACTTTCTTGAAACTACAATCTGGTGGGCTCTCCTGGTAACAAACACTCTTGCCAATCCCAGTCCTGAAATATTTTTCCCAAGATCAAGTCAAGGCAATTTGCTTGGCCTTTGTTTTTCTGTTTTCTTGGTACCCAGGTCTTTCTGAAGAGTGAACTGTCTACAAAATAAATATAGTTCTTTTCCTGTTGATACCATTCTACTCTCCTTGTGTAACTGTGATGTATCCTTGGGGTAACACCAGGGAAATGGGAAGAAGCAAAAAGGGTAAGTGGATAAAAGCTGAGTTTTCAAGCTGATAACCAGAAAAGATTTCAGCCTGGAGGAATTGAGTACTTATAACTGTTTTTCATGTCTTGTACTCTCTGTTCCCAGATCAATTCATTGAAATAATATTCCTACTTTCTCCATCCAGACCCTGATAACTCTTTCTGATCTTGTGTCTGTTACTTTTTTGTTTTCTTCCAGTGTTATGTATTTTTGATTACACAGGTAACATATGAGTACATATCTTTGTTAAAAATTCAAATGGTTTCAGGCTATCCAACTTTCCTTTGTCTAACAAAGAAAAATTCACCTTGACCGTTCCTCTAATCCATATCCATTCCCAGATGTAATCATTATTTTCAACTTGATGCATATTTTTCTGTGTTGTTCCTCTATTTTTCTATACATATTCACCTGTAGGTGGAAACTCTGCTGGTATAGTGGTTAAGAGCCACAGACGCTAACAAAAAGGTGAGGAGATGGAATCCACCAAACACTCCAGGAAAACTGGACAGTTCTACTCTGCCCTTTAGGGTTGCTACAATTTGGAATTGACTCATAGTAAAGGGTTTGATTTTCTTTTTTTAAATACTTACAGGTAGAAATAGAAAACATTCTATATTATTTCTTTACTTAGGGAAAGTTAGGTATTGTTCTGGAATTTGTTTCTTTTTCTTTGACAATATATCTGAGAGATTTTCTCACATCAGTACACATAAACCTAATTCAGCAGCTGCAACATACGTAACCATAATTTTAATTTGTCCATTCTCCTTATTTGAACATTTTGATTGTTTCTCAGCTTTTGCCCTTACAAAAACTGCTGAAACAAATGTCCTTGTATTCACATCTTTGAGCACATGGCAAAAATTTCTTGAGTATACCAATATTGCAAGGATAGAAGAGCAGGGGTGGGGGTCTGGGACCACGACACTCTCAGGGGACATCAAGGCCAATTGGCATAACTAGCTTATTGTTCAGAGAGTATTCTCCACCACATATTGGTGAGTGGTATCTGGGATCTTAAAAGCTAGCAAGCAGCCATCTGAGGTACACCAAATGGTCCCAACTCAGTTAGAACAGATGATCACCAAGGACAACAACAACATGAGGGGAAAAGAACTCAGCGGACAGAAAGACCCACATGAACGGGTAACTATATCAACATGTGATCAGAAGAACTAGATGGTGCCCGGCTGCCACCAATGACAGCTGTGATGGGGCACACAATGTTGAGTCCCAGTGGCAACATGAGAAAAAAAGGGGTGAACCCTAAGAACTCCCCTAAAAGAGAGCAATTGATGGTCCGAAGGCCTCAGAGTTCCCGTGGGAGCATGAACCCTAGATCTGATGTGCTCCTGATCATAAATCATTACTGAGGTCAACTCTTGGACAGGAATGGATAGGACTCAGGAACACAGAGTGACCATATCGTGTGTGCCCTTTATGATTCTATGCATCCATAGGATGTCGTCCTACTGGCCTCTTACTAGAGGGGAGTGGAGAGATGAAAAGGAGGGGACAGCAGATTGCTAAGAGGACATGACACGTATGGGACGGAAAGGAGAAGTACGCTGTCACTGGGCAAGGAGAGCAGGGGGAGCTGCACATAGGTGGGCATGCAAATTTGAATTGTATTGTAAACTTTTACGCAATCACCATTAAAAAAAAAATCTGTAGTATATACCAAAAAGTGGACTGGATAAATTAAAATCATCTATGCTATAATTTTAAAAATATTGTCGTATTGTCTTCTTAAATAGTTGTAAAATTTATATTCCTACTAGCAATGCACAAGATATCCACATACATACACTCTTAACAAAACTCCGTGCATAAAGTTTTTGTCAAGCTAGTTTATAAGAAACAGTTTCTCACTAATGTCTCAGTTTCATTTTCCTGGTGTTTAGTAAGATTGAGTATATTTTCATAGCTTCTTGGACACTTGGAATTTTTTTTTCGGTCAACCTCTTACATTCTTTGTTAATACTTCTCTGGCTTTGCTCTGAGTCCTGGCACCTGCCTCAGGTCGGCTAGTTTTTTAGATTGACTGTGATTTCTAATTGACAGTGTGTTATAAGGTCATGGGATTGGAAGTCAGTGATACCTGAATTCAAATACTGGTTGTGTCCCTAAACAGTTGGATGTTTGCTTCCAGTTATATAAGTTATGCTGTTTTTCTGCTTTCACATCTATACAGTGGAGATATTGATAATGCCTGCTTTACAAGATGTATGCATGTTGCATGTGTGTGTTAAGGTGAATCTCATTCTCTCCATACACATACACATACATATAAACACACACGTGCACTCATATGTGAAGCCTGACAATTAAGTTCATAAACTCATCCTAGAAAAAGTGCTACCTACCTCGCTGCTGAATATCACCATGGTAACCTTTGAAGTAGTCCCCTTGGGAAGCTCTGCATGAACACCAGTGCCTCCTTCACCCTTCACATCAGTTTTGGAACTCTTTTTCCAGAATGGCCATTGGAGCTGTTGTTATATTTATTACCCTTGATGTCTTGAATGTCAGTCAAATGTTTTCCTTTCCATATTTCCTTTATTTTGGGGTGAAGAAAAAGTTATTGGGGGCCAGACGAGATAGTAGGAAAGGTGTTGCAATACAGCTATTTATTAGCTAAAAACTCCCTCACAGACAACTACTCAATTCAGTTAGCAAGCTTGCCACCTTGCACGATGGCGATTCCAGAAAGAGTTCCAAAATTGCTTTGAAGGATGGACTAGGCAGTAACCTCGGTGCATAGCTTCCTAAGGGGAGTATTCGAAGGTGGCCATAGTGGTATTCAGCAATGACATATGTAGGACTTAGGACAATTAAATTCATGGATTAAATTGTCAGATGTCATACATGTGTTTTCATATATGTATATGCACATACATATTTATATATACATATGTGTATATTCGTATAACAAAACAAAATCTGTTACCTTTGAGTTGGTTTTGGTTCTATACCTACCTGTTCACCTTGTGTTTTGCTGTCTGAACCTGCTATGCACCAGAGCTGTTGTCTTAGCCTGACTGTCTGGTCTGCCCCTTTTCTATTGGTCTTGGATGGATTGAGTCAAGATTTGAAAGCAGCGCTTTCAGATTCTCGATCTCATTCTCGCAATCAGTGCTCATATTGCTACAAATTCCAGCCCTCGGTCTCTGACATTAAGGAAGTTATTTAAGCTCTCTGATTCTCAGCTTCTTTGTCTGTCCATGGATATAATAATGCCAAATTTACACTGTTGTTGTGAGGATTCAAAGATGATCTTATATTTAGTACTGTGTCACATTTCCCCCTTGTTTTCCTGTTTCACTTACAGTCTCCTAATGGCTTTTCATTTGTTTGCTTTCTCATAGTTCTTTAGTATAATGGGTCCTCAATACATGTCAGCTTTGTTGTGATTCAGCAGGCATTTAAATGGTTTCCTTCTAGGAAACAAAACCGGAGGTAAAATGTGAAAATGATGATGAATAATTACTATGAAAATTGAAGTAACATTTGTTAACCATAGTCTTATATTATAGCTCTGGCTAAATATGAAATGACCTGTTAAAAATTAAAAATTTAATCAAAAACTGTCTCTGTAGTAGTTAGTGGGATTTGTGGAATGAGATTTTATGGAGATTATTAATTTTCCAGAGACATCATTATGGGCTAGATAAGTGAATTTCACAGCTCCTCTTGCTGGCCTTTTGTATATCCCTGAGTCTTTGTCCCTAGAAAGGTCAGTGTCATTGGCCAGGAGAAGAGAGATTTGACGTTAAAAGATTTTTAAAAACACCACAATGACCGCCAACAACAAAAAAGCAGACTTTAGAGAGATGAGTAAAATCTGCCTAATGAGATCTCACAGGATATCCAGGAACCGAGTAAAGTTAGCACCATTGTTTTTGAAAGGAATTGATGACTTTAAATAATAATAAAAAGGGACAGGACCATTGTGGTAAGAGGGGTTGTAGGGGGGATGAGTGGGTAACTAGACAAGTCTCTACAGGGAGACAATCACATAATCATTTTTGTCCTCTGCTTTGCATCTCATTGGACAAGTTCATTATAAGCAGAAAAATTGAGGTGGCTTAACAGGCTCTTTACCTAATAGCCAGTCTGATTATTTAATAACCAACAAACTAGTTGCCATCCAGGACACTCCAACTAATGGTGACCCCATATGTGTCAGAGTAAAAATGTGTTCCATTGAGTTTTCAGTGACTGTGATCATTTGGAAGCAGACCATCAGACCTTTCTTTTAGGGTGACTCTGGGTGATTCAATTCTCCAACCTTTTGTAACACCTATGAACCATCACTGGGGCCCTACAGGTCAGAGTAGAACTGCTCTCTAGAATTTCCAAGGAGCGCCTGGCGGATCAGACCCAACTCGACGGCAGTGGGTGGGTACAAACCCCTAGCAGTCAGTACGGACCGGTCTTGCACTTCATTTCTAGTTACTTTTGTGGTTTCTAAACTAGAACAAATATGGAGAATGGAAATTTTAAAAAAAGGAAAATTTTAGAATTTCTCTGTTGCTTCATTTCACATTAGAGGATAAGACCCCCCTTTTTCACTTTGATAATTTTTTTTCTGTACTTCATTCTGTTGTGTTATGCGTTGGAGCCAACCCAACTGTGCCCAACAATGATGGAGTCCCATTGTAGCCAAAATGTAGATGATCCTCGAGCTTCAAAGCTTTCAAACTAGGGAGCAAGCTCACTGAATCACTGTTCCTCAGCATCCATGACCCCCTCATCATCCTGTCTCACTTTCAAGCTTTCCTTGAAACCATCGTGATTTCCTGCATTTGTGTGTTTTTGTTTTTTAATTGCTGTTTCTTTCCAGCTGGAATTCAGCCTCTGGTTTCACTTGGTGAAAATCATGGACAAACATGTTTTAGAGGATGTGCTAATTAATGGATGTCCAAACATCTTGGGGAGAAACAAGCCAAGTTATAGTTAACACATAATAAACAAATACGGAAAGGGTGGGCATTTTGAGCTCATCAAAGAGACTGCTTAGAGGAACATATTGTATATTTGCTCTGCACCTGTTTGTTAGAACAAGTTCATTGAGAAGAAAAGAGGATATTGTCTCCCACTCAATGTGCCCTAAGTTAATGCCTGATTCTGTAAGCGAAGACAGCATCATACTCTGTGGGGAGGGTCTCTGAGTTGGGTGGCGAGGTGTGCGTGTGTATATGTGTGTGTGTGTGACAGAGAGAGGGAGCGAGTGAGTGAGAGAGAGAGAGAGTGAGGATTCTCTTGGCAGTCCAAAGTCAGCCAGAAGCTTTAGTAATGGAGCCTTTCTCTGCCATGTTCCATACCCATGTACAGACACTCTGTTGAATGAAAATTTTCTGTCAGCCTGTTCTTTCAACTAGACTGAAATTTTTCTTTCTGTTTCCAGATTCTCCCTGTTCTAATTGTTTCTCCATATCATACACCATCAGGTCTCCAGAAACAACGACAAAAATAGAAATTAAGAAAAACTAACATTAAACTTACAGTTGGTGAAGGGCCATCCCATGTTCTCCCTTTCTCTAAGTGTTTTATGTGTAATATTCTATTTATACCTCACAGAACACCCATGGGTTAGTTACTCTCCCCGTTTAACAGAAGTCAACAGTTAGGGGACAGAGAGGTCTCTAACTTGCTCTCCATCAGACAGCAGTTTGTAGCATAAGTGCTACTCATAGTTGTTGCTCCAACCTTTACGTTAGGTGGTAACTTGTCCGACCTTTGACACTTTTTATTTCTTTTTTTATTATTATTATGACTGAGTGAAAATGTACATTCTCATATAAATTTACATGCCCACTTATATGCTGCTTCCACTGCTCTCCCTGTCCGGTGACACACTATTCCTCTCTGCTCCATACATGTCTCGTCCTCCCAACAGTCTCCTTTCCCCTCCTCTCCACCCACTCTCCTTTTTATTTTTTGACTCTGGAGTTTCTTGTTTTGATCTTGTTTTTGTAACTTTTATCTTTATCATGTCATCCATCTAGGTCTTGTCTCTTGGTCAAGGACTCTAGCTTGCATGTACCATATTGTCTCTGCATCCCACGTGGGCTCCCTCCACCATTCTCTGTGATAGTGGGCCTTTTAGAGGGAAACACTGAACTTGAATCTTGAGGCATGCAGCCCTCCAACTCAGTTTCATTCTCTAGAAGTTTGACAGACTCTTGCATAGTTTGTGTCCACATACACATTTCAGTCATTGTGAAACTGAGACCACCAAAGGACACACACCCTGTCATTTTTGACTCTTGAAGCATTACTTTCAAAATTAGTTTGGCACCCTCCTCTTTCTCTATTGATCTTGTAAACGCAGGACTATTCCCCAGCTCTGCTTTAAGCTCTCAATTTATCTATCTAGTCCTGTGATGAATCAGAATTGACTCAATGACAATAGTATTCTTTTTTTTACATCACTTAATGCTATCTATTTTTAACAACTCCCAAGTGTGCATATTCAGCCTTGACTTTTCCATAGAAACCAGACTTAAGTATCCAAATGCTTATGTTCTGTTTTTCCTCTTGGAAAGTCTAACACAGTTGTGCTATGCACAGAGGTGTCCTGCAGAGAAAGTTAGAAGCATTAACATTCAGCAGAAGTCCTCGTGTGTAAGCTGTATACAGGCAAGAGACTGCACCTGGAGGACAATTTGGAGTCACCAAAAGGGATTGACCTCCTACCAAGTTATACAGCCAAGGAGCTGTGTTCTTCAAGTAAGGACACCTTTTTGATTGTCTTAATTTTCACAGAGGCAAATTTACCTGGAAACCCTTCTACAGTGTCAAAGAAAGCTCCATGAGAGCAGGTTCCTTGTTGGTCTTCTTCCTTACTGATTGGGCTTATTCATTACATTTCCAACATTCAGAAGACTGCCTGGTACAAAGGAGATGCTTACCTTACTACTGAAAAGTCTTACACAGTTGCGTTGTGCACAGACATGCTCAGCAGCAAATGTTAGAAGGGGTAATGTCTGTCCCAAGTCCCTGTGCACAAGACATATAAGGACAGCCAATTAAGTTTGCAAATTCATCCTAGTAAAAGTGCTACATACCTCATTGCTGAGTATCACTATGTTCACCTTCAAAGTACTCCCCTTGGGAAGCTATGCACTGATGCTAGCACCCAGTCCACCCTTCAAAAGCAGTTTTGGAACTCTGTTTCTGGAATGTCCATCAAAGGTGTCATCATGCTATCCTTGATGTCCTGAATGTCATCAACATGTCTTTCTTTCAATCTTTCCTTTATCTTCAGGGAAAGAAAAAAGTCATTGAGGGCCAGATTAGGTGAGTAGGGAAGGTGTTCAAATACAGTTATTTGTTTACTGGCAAAAAAAAAAAACTCCCTCACAGACAACTAACTATATAATTAAGTATGCAACTTGCCACCTTGCCACCATGAGCAATAGCCATTCCAGAAAGAGTTCCAAAATTGCTCTAAAGGGTGGACTAGGCACCAGCATTGATGCATAGCTTCTCAAGGGGAGTGCTCATAAGTTGATCATAGTGATACTCAGCAATGCGATATGTAGCACTTAGAATAATTAAGTTCACAGATTTAATTGTTAGACCTTGTAACACAATGTTGGCAGTTCAAATCCACCAGGTGCTCCTTGATTACTCTGGGGGTCAGTTCTACCCTGGCCCATAGGTTCGCCATGAGTCGGATCCTACTCAGTGGTACTTGGCTACTTGGCTTATGCAGGCAAGGGACTGTACTTAGAGACTGTTAAGTGAGCGTCTTCTTTAACAAATGGTGCTGGAAAAATTGGAAGTCTGTTTGTAGAAAAATGAAACAGTACCCACATCTCTCTTCATACACACAACCTAAGTCAAAATTTATCAAAGGCCTGAGTATAGAACCTGAAACAATAAAGATCATGCAAGAAAAAAAAATATGGAAAAAAAAAAGCATGGCTAATGCTAGGGGACCCTAATATACTGTGTAAATAGAATACCAAATATAATTAAAAATGCACAGACAGCAGAATATGAACTAGATAAATGGGAACTCCTAAAAATTAAACACTTAAACTCATCAAAATACTTCTCCAAAAGAGTGAAAAGAGAACCTGTAGACAGGAAAAAAAAAGTTCTAATATAGTTGACAAAGATACAATCTCTAAAATGTATGGAAAACTTTAACACCTTAACAACAAAAAGACAAATAATATAATTAAAAATTAGATAATGAATATAAGTGGACCCTTCACCATAGAAGATGTTCTGATGACTAACACTAAAAGCATCAAGAAATGCTTGTGATCATTAGTAACTACAGAGTTGCAAAAAAAAAAAAAAACCAGAATATAAAGCATGAGTGAACACCATGTCTGGTATCTGACAGTGAGCATTCTTAAGTTGACAAAAACTATGTGATGACTCTGTCTCAGGCACTGTGCTCAGCTCTGCCCTCTAGAGCTTACAAGCCACTGGGAAAAGCAGAGAAGTAACAGCAGTCACCGTAGGTACTATGGGGGAGAATAGAACACATAAAGGGAGCACAAAGGATGGTTCTTAAGCAAGTCTTGTGAGGCTAGAGTGGCCAATGAAATCAAAGGATAAGCAGGAGTTAGACAAGGCAAGGAGTAAAAGGAAGAAGAAATAGCATGTGCCAAAAGCTAGAAATATTTAAAAATATTTAAAAAATTAAGATTAGGAATGGTGAGAGTGCAAGGAAGGAAGGGGTGAGAGATGACTGAGACACAGAGCAATCAGATGTTCAAGGTCTCGCAGTGGCCATTACTCAGTCCTACGAAATCATTTCAGTACTCTGAGCAATCTTCGGTGTTTCGTGTATTCAAACTTTTTTTTCCCCAACTCTTGGCAATGACTAATTTGCTTACTGCATACATAATTTAGATTTTTTCTTTCTCCTCTAGTATGTCATATAATTGTACTCATACATCATATAATTTCATCAGACTGGTTTCTTTCATTTAGCAATATGCACATAAGATGCATCCATGCCTTTTCTTTGTGTGTTAGCTCATTTCTTTTTATTGCTCAACACCAGACCATTGTATGGAATACATAATAGTGTGTTTACCCAATCAAATATTAAAGGAAATCTTGGTTGCTCCTAGATTTTGGTTATTATAAACAAACTATAAATATTCACATATGGTTTTTGTATAATAACAAGTTTTCAGAATAGTTGGGCAAATACCTAGGAACAAAATTGCTGTATTGAATGATAAGACTATTTAACTTTGTAAAAAACTGCCAAACTGTCTTCCAAAGTGACTGTACCATTTAGCATTGCCACCATCAGTGAATAGTTTTCATTGCTGTGTGTTCTCTCCAAGAGTAATTGGTATTGTTGGTTTTTTAGATTTTAGCTATCCTAATAGGCATGTAGTTGTATCTCATTGTTGTTTTAACGTTCATTCCCTAATGACAAATTCTGTTGAATATGTTCTCTTTGTTTCTTTGTCATTTCTGTAAAGTCTTTGGTGATTTTTTTTTTTTTTATATTTTTGCTCATTTTCTAACTGGGATGTTTGTTATTTATTGTACAGTTTCAAACATTGTTTGTGTATTTTGAATATAAGCTCTTTATCAGATATGTATTTTACAAATGTTCTCTCTCCTGTATCTTTTCATTCTTTTATAGAGCAGAATTTTATAATTTTAATAAAGATAAATTTGTCAATTTTTTCTTTTATAGAGCAAGCTATTGGTGTATATAAAAACTCATCATTAATAACAAGCTCGTACAGATTTTCTCCTATGTTTTCTGCAAGAAATTTCAGAGTTTTGCATTTTAAATTTAGGTCAACAGTCCATTTTCAATTAGCTTCTGAATAATTTGTTAAGTATGTTTAGGATTTTTTTTTCTCTTGAATATGGACATCAGTTTTATTCAACATACTTTGATGAAACAGCAATCCTGTCTCCATCAAATTTCCTTTACATTTTTGGAAAAGGTCAGGACTGTGAAGAAAAGGACTGTGTTTATGTTTCTATTTCTAGACTCTGTATTCTGTTACATTGTTCTAGTGCCTATTCTTTCATCAATGTCATATAGTCTTAATTACCAAGAGCAAATAAGCTTTGGAAATGGGTGAGTTCTCTAATTTTGTTCTTCTTTAGTACTCACTATTGTATGTTTTTGCCTTTTCATATAAGTTTGAGAATCTGTTTATTGATGTCTACAAAATTCAAGAGTTTATCAGAATTGTGTTGAATTTACAAATCAATTTCTGAATAATTGACATAATAATAATAATGATGTCTTCCAATCTGTGGACACAGAATGTATCTCCATGTAGATTTTCTCTGAAATTTTCAATCTGTGTTTTAGAGTTTTCTGTATATAGATTCTGTACATATTTAGTAGATTCACACTCAGCTATTCCATTTTCAGAGTGCTATTATAAATGGTATTTTGTTTTTCAATTTCAATTATACATGTCTGGTTTATAAGAAAGCAATTGACTTTTGTATATTAACCTTGTATCCTAATGCCCTGCTGTTGATTCCAACATTTTTTTTTTCTTTTTAATTCTTTGGAATTCTCTACATAGATAAGCATGCCATCTGCAATTAGATGCAGTATCATTTCTTTAATTTAAATTTACCTAGCATTTATTTTTCTCATTTTGTTGCTTTAGCTAAGACTTTCAGCAAAATGTTGAGTAAGAGTTGTGAGAGGTGACATTGTGACTCATTCTCAGTCTTAGGGAGTAATTTCTCACTACTAGTAGGATGTTACACGTTTAGGTCTTTTATGAATGTTCTTTATCAAATTATTTATAGTCTGCTTAAAATATTTTATTATGAATGTTGAATTGTGTCAAGTGCTTTCTCTGCATTAGCTTAAATAATATGATTTTTCTTCTTTAGCCTGTTGGTGTGGTAGATTACATTGGCTGATTTTTAACTGCTGAATAAGCCTTGCATACTTGGAATAAATTCCACGACATCTTGGTGTGTACTTTTTCCCATACATTATCACTTTCTATTTGCTAATATTTTGTTGATTTTTTTTGGTCTATATTCATGAAAGATGTTATTCCTGGACTATTTTTTCAAAAGTATTTCTTTCACAAGCTACAAAAAATTGCTCTTTATAGTTTCGTCCCATCATCCTCAACTTGGTGAGACAGAAAGGCTAGCAAAGAGCTAAGTGCAAAAATTGCCCTTTCCCCCATGGCTCTGAGACAGGACTCTGGCAAAGTCTTTACCTCTGAGAATAACACTTTTTGTTATTGTGAATACACTGGAGGCCTAGTGGTTAAGTGTTGCAGCTGTTAACCAGAAGTAAAAGGTCAGCAGTTCAAGTCTACTAGGCACTCTCTGGAAACGCTATGGGGGCAGAACTACTCTGTTCTGTAGCTTCTGTCAGAGTTGGAATCGACTCAGTGGTAGTAGGTCTTTTTTGGTTTCTCAGCATATATGCAATGATTTCTTTTTTCCTTGTCAGTGCTAGAGGAGATCTTTCTCAGATCTTCATCCTTTTTACCTGGTCAGGAGGGGTTTCTGGAAGTAAAGCCCATAAGAGTGTGGGAGACTCCCTAAGACAGAACCCGCAGGTAATTCTTACTCTCAGACTGGTCTGCCCTGAGCCTCCAACAATTCACCAAAACGATCATTTAAGTCCTGTTACCAGTTTATGCTTCCAGCGGTTTCCGCTCCAGGCAAATGGATTTTGGCTCTAAATTTACCTCTCTCCATATTTCATGTTTGTGGTTCGCCCTGCAAACTCATTTTTTTCTACTAGTTCTAGCAAAAATTATTGATGCTCTGTTTGGATTTTTCTTATTGTAAGGACGAAAGTGGCAGCTTCCAAGTTCTGTACACATTATATCTGAAACTAGAATTCCCTGCATTTTCTTTTGAAGGATTGAAAGGAGCCTGCAACTTCCATTCTTATGGGGTGAGGTTAAGAGAGATGATTCCCATTTTAAAGAGTCATGTCTGCGTCTGCCTTCCATGACTGTGAGTGGAGAATTGTATCAATAACTTTCCTTAACTTAGTTTTTCCCTAGAGACATCTCTTTTTTGTATCAGCTACTTGAAAACTGAAGAGTAGGAGCTTTCATAGATGGGCTGTGTTTAAGGATGTCCCTGTTGTATTTGCATTTTGTAATTGTTTCTGCCAAGGATGATGTGAGCTGAATCATAGTAGAGTCATTTCTCCTTCCCATCCTCATGTATCTATCTCCATCTTTATTGTTTGAATTGCAGAATTTTAACTAGCTTAAATTCTACCTTGCAAAAGAATTGATGCATGTCTACAATCACAGTTTATTTCCTTAGCTAAAACATCAAATCTCATTGCCTCCTCTCAAGATCCTGGATCCTAAAAAGCCCGCTGAAACACCATGGAGAGAACTTTCTGGAGGCTGAGGGTTATTTAGGGATACTGGTTCTCCACAACTTCCTCTTCCTAACCTAGCTTGATTAACAAAGAAAAAAAGAAGAAGAATGATAAAACACTGTCCACACTTTAAAAAACTCTCAAAGGGATACTAAATGTGCACTATTACTGCATACACATTTATACACAGAGAGAGCTAAAGGTGTTCTGATTTCAATTAAGATTATTATCTCCTCTGAGTGATGATTTCTCTTTTTCTCCCAGAAATCCCTTTGGCTGATCTATTTTAAAAGAACATTAGCTAGGGATAACTAGGCTTATTTTTGTTGCATCTACTTTCCCTCCAGGTTTCTTTGTCTCAAATTCTGAAGCCCCTTTTCCTATCCCACTAATGGTTAACAGCTTGAAGTCAAGGACATGAGTCATTGTTACTTTTCATGGGAGAGATAAGCTGGATGGCTTTTTAGCAAGAGATCTGTAAGAACTTAGAAATGAGGTACAATTCAGAGAGGCTATTTGGAGCAGTGAAAAGTCTTCTACTATACAAGTCAGAAGACAAGAGTCATTCCTATCATACCTATCGATAACTGAGTTTCATTGATCAAGAAGCACAGTTCTACTCTGACAGCATGAGGTTGCTGTGAGTCAAAATCAACTCAAGGCAATTATTTCCCCTCTCTCAATTGTCAAATTACCAAACTTATAAGCCTCAGTTCTGTTATCTGTTAATTGAGTGTAATAATACTTGCTCTATCATTTCGAAAGTTATTGGGAGAGTCTAAGGGTATGCATAAATATCAGGTCTTTGTGAAGAAGCATGAACATAAATGTTTAGAGTATACTTTCCTTAGCAGTAGTTTGAACATAGTAATTCACTAAATTTTCTAGAGCGAATCATGTTAACTTGCATGTGTAGTAGTAACATGTCCATGAACCTGTGCCACTCAGTAGAATGTGCAATGCACATTAGCCTTGAAAAATGTCCCCAGTATATAATGGAAAATAGTGAAAAACTTTTGGTTCAGGAGTCTAATGATGCAATCAAAATAATATATTCAGCTTCCCAATAGAGAATGTTTCCAGAAAAAGACTCATAGTTTCTTAAAAAAAAAATTGTGTCAGGAGGAATACACAGCTATCAATTATTCATAAATTGATTTTCATTGTAGTTTGTTAGAAGAGCTCAGGAAGCTGCTATTAAAGATAAGAAAGTTAAATCACACTGATTGTTACTTTAAAATATTATCCCTTGGCATTGTTCTTCGGAAGTGTTCCATATATTTGACTTGTTGTACAAGGCACACCTGTGAATAACTATTCTACAAAATAAGCCCTATGTTAGCCAGAATTTTAAGCATTCTTACCACAAGACTACAAAATAAAGTACATATTTAGAATGTGTGTGTGTGTGCGTGCGTGTGTGTCGTGTGGGGGTGTTATTACTCACATTAAGAATTTATATACTAAGTATGCGCATGATTACTTCAAAGTCAACCAGCTTGTCTCTTAATTTTCAGCTATTTATTAATGTTATTCATAGACTTTAGAGTGGATTTTCATTTCTTGTCTTCCCTATTGGAAAGGCACTCCTGACACTACAGCCTCTGATATCTTAGCTCTACACGTACTCAAGAATCTAATTTCAGGTCACAAATTTTAGAACTTCGTAATCAATGTTCTTTACCAGTCTATACCTTAATGCATTTTTGAATTAAAAGAGAGTAGTTTCGATCTAAGTTGGAGACAGTGGAAGGGGACCTGTAGTTGGAAAATGTCACTTTGCTAACAAAAACAACACTAGAGGTTGCAGGACAGAATGTTGTAAGACCAGTGACTTTTCATTGGAAATCTTTTTTTTTTTTTTTTTTCACTAAAATAAACAATGATTATACACATGGCTCTCACAGATGGGTTACATAGCAATCACACTGACTATATTTGTGGAAAAGGTGATGGTGAATCTCACTACCATCAGTCATAATGAGGCCAGAACTGTCCGCAGAACAGACCATCAATTGCACTTGTACAAGTTCAAGTTGAAGGTGAAGAGAATCAGAGCAAGATCACAGGAGCTAAAATATGACCTTGAGTATGTGCCCTATAAATTTAGAGCTATCTCAGAAATAGATGTGACACATTGAACACTAATGACTGAAGATCAGACAAGTCGTGGAAGGACATCATACATAAAGCAAGAGGTCATTAAAAAGACAAAAAAAAAAAGAAAGAAAATACTAAAATGGATGTCAGCGGAGACTGAAACTTTCTTTTGATTGTATAGTAGCTAAAGTAAAAGAAAGCAATGATGAAGAAAAAGTTCAAGATTTCAAAGTGTGCCTTAAGTAGACAAAGTATTATAATGAAATACGCAATGACTTACACTACAAAACCAAAAAGGCAAGCTCAGCATTTTTCAAGCTGAAAGAATTGAAGAATAAACTTAAACACTGAGTTGCAACAGTTGGAATCATACGGGCAGCAACAGATTTGGTTAATTGTAATACTAAAGAATTCTTTGGGCAAAATACAGAATGACACAGGAAGCACCAAATGAAGAGGAAAAAATGCACAGCGTTATTGTAACAACAACAACAAAAATATTGGCTGATGTCCAACCATTTCAGGAGGTAGCACATGATCAAGAGCTGATGGCACTGAAAGAAGAAGGCCAAGCTCCTCTGCAGTCTGCGGTGAGAAATGAGGTTCCAGGAACTGATAGAAAACCAACTGAGGTGTTTTAACTTATAGATGCAACACTGAAAGTGCTCATTCATTTATGCCAAGAAATTGAGAAGACAGCTACCTGGCCAACCAATTGGGAAAAATCCATATTGTACTTATTCCAAAGAAAGCTGACCCAACAGAATGTGGAAATTATCTAACAGTATCATCAATATCACAAAGAAGTAAAATCTACTGAAGACAATTCATAAACAGTTCAGCAGTACATCAACAGGAAGCTTCCAAAATTCAAGCTGGATTCAGAAGAGGAAATGGACTGAGGGGTACCGTTGCTGATGTCAGATGTATCTTGGCTAAAAACAGAGAATACCAGAAAAACATTTACCTGTTGTTTTATTGACTATGCAAAGGCACTAAACTGTACAGATCATAAGGTATTATAGATAACACTGCAAAGAACAGAAATTCCAGAATACTTAATTGTGTTCACGAGGAACCCGTACGTAGACCAAGAGACAGTCATTTAAAGTGGTTTAAAATCAGGAAAGATGTACGTCAGTGCTGTATTCTTTCACTGTACATATATGACTTGTATGCTTAGCAAATAACCTTTGAAAGTGAAGTATGTAAAGAAGAATTTGGTATCAGGTTTGCAGGAATACACATTAACAATCTTCAGTGTGCAGATAACACAACCTTGCTTGCTGAACGTGAAGAGTACTTAAAGCACTGACAGAGGAAAATCGAAGGCTACAATCTTCAGTGTGGATTACACTGTAACATAAGGACGACAAAAATCCTCACAACTGAACCGATAAGCAATATTATGATTAGTGGAGAAAATAGTGAAGTTACCAAGGACTTCATTTTACTAGGATTCACAATCAACAACCATGGTATCAGCAGTTCAGATGACGCATTCCCTTAGGTAAATCTACTGCAAAAAACCTCTTTAGAGCATTGAAAACCAAAGTTGTCACTCTGAGGCCTAAGATGTTCCTGACCAAAGACATACTGTTTTCAGTCACCTCATATGCATGCGAAAGCTGGACAGGGAATAAGGAAGACTGAAAATAAATTTGATGCTTTTGGATTATGGTGTTGGCAAAGAATATTGAATATGCCACGTACTGGAAACCCTAGTGGTATGACAGTTAAGAGCTATGGCTACAAACCAAAAGATTAGCAGTTCAGATCTACCAGGAGATCCTCAGATCCTCGGAAACTCTACAGTTCTATTCAGAACTGACTCAATGGTAACAGCTTGCTCTTTGTTTCTCTGTTTCCCTGTTTCTCTCTCTCTTTCCTCTGTTCCTCCATTCCTCTCTCCCTCCCTCCTTCTTTCCTTTCTTTCTCTCCCTCACCTTTCCTTCTTTCCTTCCTTCCTTCCTCCCTCCCTCCCTCCATCCTTCCTTCCTTCCTTCCTTTCCCTAACACTAAACACACCTGTTATGTAAAAAGTATAGACAGAATGCTCCTTAGAAGCCTAGATGGCAACACTATATCTCATGTACTTTGGACATGTTACCAGGAGGGTCCAGTGCCTGGAGAAGGACATCATGCCTGATAAAGTAGAGGGTCCATGACAAATGATAAAGATCCTCAATGAGGTGAATTGACACAG
Organism: Heterohyrax brucei; assembly: GCA_028571685.1. Taxonomy (NCBI): domain Eukaryota; kingdom Metazoa; phylum Chordata; class Mammalia; order Hyracoidea; family Procaviidae; genus Heterohyrax; species Heterohyrax brucei. The sequence continues at coordinate 40,823,027 of CM053148.1, read as the reverse complement.
TGGCTCAAGAGGCTCATACGTAATGATTGTAAGGAAAACAGGTCAGGGCAGTGTTTCGTTCTGTTGTATATGGGGTCACTATGAGACGGAATCGATTTGGTGGCACCTTACAACATAACAACAAATTTCTATCTTTCTGTACCTTGAGTCTTAAGCACTTTCCTTTGCACTGCCCTGTTTTATCGTTTTTCCATCACAAAACAGTTTGTCCATCACTGAGTGTTACAACCCTCCCCCTCCATCATGACTACTGATTTATAGTTGAAATAAACTCTAGAACAGTCCATAGACATTTCCAAGATTGCCCATGTCATTGTTGACTTGAGACTTGAATGCCTTAATCTTCTAAATTCCCATCTTTCTTCTCATTAGTTCATTTAGATCTTTAATATGTAACAGTGATTTCAGGAGTGCGAGTCGCATGGTCTCACTATCCAATTAATTATAAATTGTGTTTTTGAAATAATTTCAAATAGTGAGGTAGAGAGCATACTTTCTAACAGGCAAGTTCACCAGTCAATCTGAATTTACTAGGTAATGGTAAATTCTTGTGACTTGCTAACCACAACTAAGTGGAAAAATCTAAAGAGAGTTTTTATTGTGATTTCTGAAGACTTTTTTGTTTAAATTGAGACATCATTTGCAAGAATATCATGTATAAATCTAAAGTTTGGTATGTTTTGACTACTAATTTTACCTATGTAACTACAAGAAGAATTGATGCCTTTGAATTATGGTGTTGGAAAAGAATGTTGAATGTACTGTGGACCACCAAAAGAACAAACAGACCTGTTCTGGAAGAAGTGCAACCAGAACTCTCCTTGGAAGCAAAGATGGCAAGACTGCATATTACTTACTTTGGACATGTAGTAAGGAAGGATCAATCTCTGGAGAAGAACACTATGCTTGGTAGAGTGGAGGGTCAGTGATAAAAAGGAAGACCCTTGATGAGATGGCTTGATGCATGAGCTGCAGCAATGGGCCTAAGCATAAAAACAATTGCAGACATAGTGCAAGACTGGGCAGTTTTGTTCTGTTGTGCATACAGTCGCTATGAGTCAGAACTGACTCAATGTCACCTAACAACAACAAGAACTGCAACCGAAACCAAAACAAGATATAGAACATTTTTGTCATCCCAGAAGTTTAATTCATGTCTCTTTTCTGTTCATCCTCATACCAAAGTCCAAATGAGCCATCACCTAGAAATTTTCATATTGGGTTTGTTTCATTTAACTTAGCATCATATTTTTGAAAGTATTCATATTGTTGCAAATATCAGTACTTTATTTTTATTTGTGAGGAGTAGTCAATTGTACAAATATATCACCATTTGTTTATTCACATACCTCTTGATGGACATTTTGGATGTTCCATGTTTTCTCTTTGGAGCTATAGTGAATCCAACTATTATGAGCTTTCATTCTTAAGTTTTGTGATAGATATATGTTCTATTTTGGATTGCAATTTCTGGGTAGCAAACTATGTGTATGCTTCATATTATTAAAAAAGATGGGAGCAAGTCAACATGGCAGACTAAATACCTGTCTCCCTAAATCCCTCTAGAAACCAAGACCTGAACTGATAATTAAACAGAGTCTTCTGGATACCTAGTGACCCTAAGATATGGCATATGGCTGTTAATTTGGACTTCATACCACTGAAAGGAAAGCTCCCTCTCTTTTCTGGACCCCCACTCTTGGCGAGTGTTGGCTTTCATGGACCAAAGGTCACTCACCATAACTCTCCATTTTAACTTTTTTTTTTTTTATCTCTATCATAGCCGGTGGGCAGAGCTGCACCTTGACTAGCAGCTAGTCGCAGACACACTGCTGGAGGGATCAGCAAGTGAAATTACCATATTTTGAGAACCCAGCTTTGGACTCTGTGCATCTTGGAACTTTTGGCCTCTTTTTCCACCTCTGCCACTGACTAGCCTGTATTGAAGCAGGTGGGGAGCTCGTGCAGGATGCCATATTGTTCCATTGGGAGGCGGACATACCCATATAGAGGCCTCAGCAGGACCATATTCCTAGGCTTGGAGGCAGCTCCTGCCTGGAGGAGAGCACTTTTCCAGCAGTAAGCAGTATTGAACTTCTTGAATACTTACACTGTTCTACTTACACTGTTACCTACAACAGGGGCCTAACAGCAGAGGCCAGCAGGGAAGTAGCCTTTCTGTATTTTGAACTAGTTTGTAACATCTAGGGTTGGATATAGAGGTGTTTATTTTGCCCACTAGGAAGAGGGACCTCTACACCTGAAAACTTGACTGATTTTGGAAGTTGTCAGATACCTTTTAGCTTTCATTTTAAGACAGCCTATGGTCTTAAATGCTGTGGTTCATCCTCACAGCATTACTCCCAGCCTCTATTGACTCACATGATGCCCCAAAAGCAACAAACCCTGGAGAAAAGCATAACCAAGAAATCATTCATCATTCATGGCTTCAGAAGGCCCCCAAAAGAAAGCACCACACAACTTCCCAGATGAAGAAGCCTTTCTGAAACTATTGGATGGTGAATACAAAAGGATTATATAAAGAGCCATCCTAGGTCTTATACAATGTAGCAGAGCAAAATAAAAAATTAAGTGAGCTACTTGACCTGAGGGAACACCAGTACACTGAAATCCAACAGATCAAGAACAAAAATCAAAGAGATAGAAAAGTCAATTCAAAGCCAAGAAAACAGAATGAAACAAGTGGATAATAGACTTTCTGACTTGGGAAACAGAGCTACTGTCTCCAGTGTATATGAAGAGAAGTCAGAAAAAAAGAAAAATGAAGAAGCATGTGGGACTCTATTAAGAGGAATAATCTATGATTAATTGGAGTTCTTGAACAGGGCGAGACACCTGAGAACACAGAGAGTATTGTTGCTGAGCTGCCGACAGAAAACTTCCCAGAAATTATAAAAGAAGAGAAAATAGATATCCAAGATGCATGTCAAATGCCACTCAATATAGATCTCAAAAAAAAGACTCCAAGACATATTATAATCAAGCTTAACAAAATGAAACACAAGCAGAAACTCTTAAAGGCAACAAGACTCAAAGGAAAGGCAACATTCAGAGGGAAACCCTGTAGGCTTTCGTCTGATTTCTCAGCAGAAAGAATACTGGCACAAAGACAGTGGCGTGACACATTCAAAGACTTGAAGGAGAAGAACTTCCAAACAAGAATTATATATCCTGCAAAACTATCTTTCAAATAAGAAATTGAAATTAAGACATTCATAGATAAACAAAGACTCAGAGACTTTGTAAAAACCAAACCAAATGAAATATCCAGAGAATACTGAAAGAATCTCTTGGCTTAGAATAACAAAATCACTAAATTTATATTTTAGAAGCAAATACAGGATACATCACCCAGAAATCTACTCAGTTAGGGAAGGCTCCAAACTCAATCAAAGCTATAACAGTGAAAGAAATGATCCAGTGATCATATCATGAAAACTATGATGTCATCATATTAAAAAGAGGGATGTACTACAGTTATTATAGTCCTTCCAGATGGAGAGGAAGTTAATAAGACTGGTAGTAATTAAAATTGGATCTATACATAGTTTATTAAGGAGGATCATGGGGCAACATATCAAATCAGGAACCATAGCACAGCAGTCTCAACAACCACAAAATTAACCCTGAAAAAGGTGAAAAATCAACTTACAAGGAAGAATCTCCCAGAACAGATTAATAAGAACAACAGAGAAAACATCAACACAAAAATAAACATATCACAATGATAGCACTAAACACATAGCTATCGACAATTACATTGAATGTGAATGGACTGAATGCTCCAGTAAAGGGACATTGAGTGACATGCTGGATCAAAAGACATAATCCATCCATACGTTGCCTGCAAGAAACTCACCTTAGCTATAAAGATATGAACAAACTGAAAATTAAAGCTTGGAAGAATATATATCAAGCTAAAAATACACAAAGAAGAGCAGATGTGGCAATTCTAACCTCAGATAAAACAGATTTTAATGTAAAATCCACCAAAGTGGACAAGGATGGACACTATTTATTCCTGAAAGGTTCAATACACAAGCAGGACTTACCAACATTAAGTATTTATGCACCTAATATTAGAGCACCTAAATGCATAGAAGAAACATTGACAACATTCAAAAATGAGACAGATCACTCCACAATGATAGTGGGAGACTTCAACACTCCACTTTCAGTATTGGACAGATCATCCAGAAAAAAGCTCAATAAAGACACAGAAGACCTTATTGCCACAATTAACCAACTAGACCTCATCGACACTTGCAGAACTTTCCATCACCAGACACCTATACCTTCTTCTCCAGTGCACGCAGAACATTCTCCAGAATAGACCATGTGTTAGGACATAAAGTAATTCTCAACAAAATATATACCATTGAATTAATGCAAAGCATCGTCTCAGATCATAAAGCCGTAAAAGTCTAAATCAATAGCAGAAACAACGTAGATAGAAAGTAGAACTCATGGAAATTGAACATCTTGCTCAAAAAGCCAGGGGTTACAGAAGAAATCAAGGATAAAATGAAGACATTTATGGACTCCAATGAGAATGAAAATACTTCCTACCAGAACCTATGAGATACAGCCAAAGCAGTGCTCAGAGGGCAGTTTGTCCCATAAATGTACGCATCTGGAAGGAAGAAAGAAACCAAACCAAACAACTAACTCTACAGCTTGAACAAGTAGATAGAGAACAACAGAGGAACCCCCTCAGGCACCAGAAGAAAACAGACATAAAGATTAGAGCAGAACTAAATGAATTAGAGAATAGAAGAACAATTGAAAAAATTGAAAAGACCAAAAGCTGGCTTGTGGAAAAGATCAACCAAATTGAGAAACCATTGGCTAAACTTACTAAAGAAAAACAGGAAAGGAAACCAATAACCCAAATAAGAAATGAGAGGGGGGTTTTCACAATAGATCCAACAGAAATAAAAAATATCATAACAGAATACTATAAAAGACTGTACTGTAACCAATTTGAAAACCTAAAGGAAATGGACAAATTTCTTGATTTGTAACACCTACTAAAATTATCACAAGGTGAAGCAGAACCACTTAACAAACACATAACAAAGGAAGAGATTGAAAAAGTCATTCAAAAATTACGAACGAAAAAAGCCCCAGGCCTAGATGGCTTCACTGTAAAATTCTACCAAGCTTTTAGAGAAGAATTATATCCAATACTGCTGAGGCTATTTCACAATATAAAAAGAGATGAAAAACTCCAAAATGCATTCTATGCAGCCAACATAACCCTGGTACCAAAGCCAGGAGGGAAAGACTCAACAAAAAAGGAGAACTACAGACCAATATCACTCATGAATCTAGATGCAAAAATCTTCAACAAAATTCTTGCCACTACAACAACATATCCCCCAAATAATCCATCATGACCAAGTTGGATTCATTCCAGGATGCAAGGCTGGTTCAACATCAGAAAAACAATTAATGTGATGAATCACATAAATAACACAAAAGACAAGAATCACTTGATTTTGTCTATTGATGCAGAAAATGCATTTGATAAAGTCCAACACCAATTCGTGCTAAAAACTCTCAGCAAAATGGGCATAGATGGCTTATTCCTCAATGCAGTAAGGGCCATTTATACAAAGCCAACTGCCTACGTCAACCTGAATGGAGAGAGACTGAAACAAAATTTCTCTTGAGAACGAGAACTAGACAAGGATACACACTCTCACCTCTTCTCTTCAACATTGTACTAGAAGTTCTAGCCAGAGCAATTAGACAAGACCAAGAAATAAAGGGCATTTGCATTGGCAAAAAGGAACTAAAAATCTCCCTATTTGCAGGTGATATGATTGTATATGCAGAGAATCCTAGAGAATCCGTAAGTCAGCTACTCAGACTGGTAAAAGAGTTCAGCCAAGTCTCAGGATACAAGATAAGCATCAGCAAATCAGTAGGATTCCTCTATACCAACAACAAGTTTATTAATGAAGAAATCGCCAAATCAATATCATTCACTATAGCCCCTAAGAAGGAATAAATCTAACCAGAGAAAAACAGACCTTTACAAAGAGAACAAGTCCTAACTAAAAGAGACTGAGAGAGACTTACATGAAAGGAGAAACCTACCCTACTCATGGATAGGAAGACTTAACGTCATGAAAATGTCTATTTTGCCCAAAGCAATCTACTTATATAATGCAATCCCAATATGAACTCCAGGGAAATTTTTCAACGAGATGGAGAAACAAATCACCAACTTTGTTTTGAAAGGGAGGAAAATCCGGATAAGTAAAGCACTACTGAAGAAGCAGAACACACTTGGAGGCCTCTCCCTACCTGACTTTAGAACCTATTACACTGCCATAGTAGTCAAAACAGCCTGGTACTGGTACAAAAAGAGACAGATAGATCAATGGAACAGAACTGAGACCCCAGAGATAACACCATCTGACTATGAACAGCTGATATTCAACAAAGGTCCTAAGACTTTAAACTGGGGTAAAAATAATTTCTTCAACAAACCATGCTGGCAAAATTGGATATCTGCGATCAACTGAAGCAAGACTCATTTCCTACACCTCATACAAAAACCGACTCAATGGCACTTGGCTTAGCTATACAAAAACCAACCCAAACTGGATAAAAGACCTAAATATCAAATCTAAAATAATAAAGCTCATCCAAGAAAAGGTAGGAACAACAATGGAAGTTTCAATTCACAACACAGACAGACTTCAAAATCTGTCAAACAAATCACAAACAACAGAAGAGAAAATAGATAAATGAGAACTACTAAGCATCCAACATTTTTACTCATCCAAAGGCTTTATTAATAGAATTAAAAGGCCACCTATAGAACAGGAAAAAATATCTGGCAACTATGTGTGAGACCTACACCTCATCTCCATAATCTATAAGGTACTACAAAATATCAATAACAAAATAATAAATAATATCAATAATATCAAAAATAAAAAAATATCAATAACAAAATAATAAATCATCCAACTAAGTGATGGGAAAGGAGATGGACGAACACTTCTCTAAACAGGAGATCCAGGCAGCCAAAATACACATGCAGGCATTCTCACAACCATTAGCTATTAAAGAGATTGAAATCAAAATGACAATGAGATACCATCTCACCCCAACAAGGTTGGCCATGATCCAAAATACGCACAACAACAAATTCTGGAGAGGCTGTGGAGCAATTGGAACACTCCTACACTGTTGGTGAGGCTGCAAAACGGTGCAACCTCTTTGGAAAGCAATCTGGCACTCCCTTAAAAAGCTGGATGTAGATATATCATTTGACCCAGTAATTCTACTGCTTGCAATATATCCTACAGAATCAAGGCCATTCACACCAACAGGCACACAAATGTTTATTTCCAGACAGTCCACAACAACAGAAAGATGGAATCAACCCAGATGCCCAACAACAGAGGAATGGATAGGTAAACTATGATGTATATACTCAATGGAATACTATGCAATGATAAAGAACAACAATGATTTTAGGAAACATCTCATAACCTGGCTTGGCTTTGGCTAATAACCTGGTTTCAGTTGGAAGACACTGTGCTGAATGAAAGTAGTCAGTGACAAAAGGATAAATATTGTATGAGATCCCTATGGTAAGAACTGAAAATCAGACTCATGCATAGGTTTCACAGGTATGAAAGGAGAATGTAAAATATCTCAGCATTTTTATCTCAATTGTATGGTGAAATGTTTGTTATTTTGGATATATTGGGATAAAATAAGATACACGATTAAAAGAATTCAGCTAAAAAATAAAAGAAACAGAGTTTCTCAAAGTAGTATCCATATGTAGCATTTCCAAAATGTTTGGTATTGTCAGTCTTTTTAAATTTTAATCATTCCAGTACATATTCCAAAACCAGAAACCCAGTGCCACTGAGTCAATTCCAACTCATACTGATGCTGTAGGACAGTAGAACTGTTCCACAGAGTTTCCAAGGAGCGTTTGGTGGGTTTGAACTGCCAACCTTCTGGTTAGCAAACTTAGCACTTAACCACTACACCATGAGGGTTTCCTAGTGAATATTAGATGAAATTTATTGTGGTTGTAATTAGCATTTTCCTGGTGAGTATTTGAGTCACTTATCATGTGTTTATTCTCCACTCAAATATCTCCTTTTGTAAAGTATCTGCCTAAGATTTTTGCACGCTTTTAAAATTTGTTGTTTGTCTTTTTGTACTTGACTTGTAGGCATTCTTTATATATTCTGGATATCATGGTCTTATATTTTATGTGTGTGTGTGTGTGTGTGTGTGTGTATAAAATCTTCTTGTCTGTAATGTGCTATTCATTTTACTAATGGTGCCTTTTTGATGAGTACCTATGCTTATTTTTGATGAAGTCCTCTCTGTTTTGTTTTCTTCTGTCAATGTTTTTTGTGCTGTGGGAAAAGTTCATGTCACCCAAGTTTATGAAACTACTTTCTTACAGTTTCTTCTACACACCTTAAGCCTCTAAATTTTGCTTTTAGGTCTCTAATTTGTCTCAAATTAATTTCTGTGTATGGAATATGGTAGGTATCCAGACATAGTTTATTTGAGCATTTATTTTTTCCTCATACCATTTGTGGGGAAGAATATCCTATTCTATATATTTGTCTTGGCCCTTGAAGACCTTATTTTTAAACACTGGGAAATGATATTGATGGTGTTTCATGATATTTTCAGAGACAACTGGATGACTTCACACATATTCAAATATTATAGATTGTATCTCCATGTCTTTGCATATTTAATTTTTTTCTGCCCACAATACTGTTTTCCTTTTTCTTCAATACTACCCCAAACACAACTTAATAGTTTTAGAAACTGTATTAGTTTCCTTGTGCTGCTGTAACATTGATTAAAAAAAAAAAAAAAAAAAAAAAACTGTTGCCCTCTAGAGGGTTCCAAGTCATAGTGAGCTGACAGGACAGAGTGGAACTGCTCCATATGGTTTCCAAAGAGCATTGGATGGAGTCAGACTGTCACCCTTCTGGTTAGCAGCCAAGCTCTTAACCACTAGTCCATCAGGGCTCCACCATAACATAGTACCACAAAATGAATAGCTTAAAACAGCAGAAACTTACTGTTGCATCGTTCTGGAAGCTACAAGTTTAAAATCAGAATATCAGAAAGGCATGCTGTTTCTGAAGGCTCAGTGGGAATATCCTTGCTTGTCTCTTCCTGGCTTCTGGAGGCTCTTGGCACACCTTTTATTAGTTGCCTTATAGAAAAATCACTCCAGTGACTGTCTCCCTCTTCACATGACCCTCTCACCTCTGTGCTGCTTTCTGTGTCTCTTCTTTTTCTACAAGGACAGCACTCATATTCAATTAGAGGTCACACTACCGCAGTGTAAACTCATGTTAACCTAACTGATAGCATTTTCAAAAACCCCATTTCCAAACAAGGCCATAGTTACAGGTACCGGAGATTAGGACCTCAGTACATCTATTCAGGGAAGAAAATTCAATCCATAATGGAAACCTGTCTTAATTTTTCCCATCTGTTGCAGTGAAGCGTCTCTTTTGTGGTATCGTAGGAGGACTGCCAATTAAGTTCATGAACTCATCCTAGAAAAAGTGCCACATACTTGTTACTGAGTATCACTATGATTACCTTCAAAGTACACCCCTTCGGAAGCTACGCACCAATGCCAGCGCCTCTTCCACCCTTCAAAGCAATTTTGGAACCCTTTTTCAGGAATTGCCATCAGAGCTATCATCATATTACCATTGATGTCCTGAATGACATCAAAACGTCTCCCTTTAAATATTTCTTTTATCTTTAGGTAAAGAAAAAAGTCACTGCGGGCTAGATCAGACGAGTGGGGATGGTGTTCCGGTACAGTTATTCGTTTACTGACTAAAAGCTCCCTCACCGACAACTTTACAATCAAGTTTGCAAACTTCCCCCACGCCACAATGCTAACATGCTAGCCATTGCAGAACGAGTTCCAACATTGCTTTGAACGGTGGACTAAGCACTGGCGGCAGTGCACAGCTTTCTAAGAGGAGTACTTCGAAGGTGACAGTAACGATATTCATCTGTGAGGTATGTAGCACTTACAACAATTAAGTTTGTGGACTTACATGTCTTATAGCAACTGTGCATTGCTGTACCAGAACACTTATCCTTCTGCATACTAATTTTCTCTTCAGTGGACTGTTTCTCCAGCTATACAGCAATTTACTTGGAAAAAAAGAACTATCTTTGTGTGTGTATGTATGTGTCCTTTGTATTCAGCTCTGTGACAGGAATAAAAACTGGTAGCCACTCAATTTCTTGTTTTAATTAAATTTGACTGTCCTGCTATTCCACGGAATCAGTTGAGAATAGGAAAAGAATAAGCAGCTTGTCATTGAGGTAGTACAGAATTTCAAGTCTCATTTCTGCTGCTCACTAGCTGTTTAAATTTGGAGGAAGTGGAGTGGGTGGAGAGGAGGGGATAGGAGACTGTTGGGAGGGCAGGACATATATGGAGCAGAGAAGAGGGGTATGCTGTCACCAGGCAGGGAGAGCAGTGGGAGCTGCATATAGGTGAGCATAGGTATTTGTATGGGAATGTACATTTTCATTTAATCGTAATAAAAAATAAAAAAAAGAATTGGTTACATTATGTAAATGATAAGCTTTAGTTTATTAATCTTTAATATGGATGGAAGTGTTAAGAATTACTTTTGGGATACTTGTAAGAAACAAACAAACAAAAAATAGTATACAGAGTGCTGCCAGTTGTTGTTGGGTGGTTTTCAACTCATGATGGCCCCATGTGTGTCAGTGTAGAGCTGAGCTTCGTCCAAGTACGGTAATTAGTAGCTGATTTTTTTGGAAGCAGCCTACCAGGGCTTTCATCAGGGGCATCTCCGGGTAGACTAGAATCTGCAAACTTTTGATTAGCAGGCATGGATGTTAAACCAGTCTGAAGAAGCAGCTAAATAAATTTAGTAAGCATATCATTCTTTTAGTCTTTTAGTGACTTCTAATAGGCTTGTGGCTGTGCTCTGTTAATTCCCTACTCTGCTATTACAGGGTTTTTGTTGTAATAGTTGGATAGTGCTATCTTTTGTCCATAAACACAAGAGTCACAATCTGAATACTCTATCCCGTGGTGTTGCTTTAAAATGAAATCTACTTTATAAATATGCCTTGTATCTATCATATTACATGAAAAATATTGGAGTCCATTAGGAATTAAACCTTGAAATAATGGTTTGCATCATTGTGGAATTTAACCAAGGAGCAATGAACTCTAAATTATAAAGTTGTAATTTTACATAGGTGTCCTGGGCACATCATACATGGAGAGTAAAACACACCGCTGGACTCTCTGATAGGTGCTCACAGCCTTAACTCATGTGATTTTTGGAGATGCGCTTTAGCCATTAGGCAGGGATGCCAAAAAATTATGTTCCTAAGTCTACTCCTGTGAACTTCTCCTATCTATCACCCTTCCTGCCAGGTTATGTCACCTGCTCCCATCTGTCCCACTCACTGGCACTCGAGAAGCTGACAGAATTGAAGTATTTTTCCTCTGAAATGTTTTTAAGTGGTATTTTAAGCACACTACTCCCTAATATCACCACCATTTATGGCACCCAAGCAGCAGAGTATACAAATCACGTCCTCGCTCAGGGGCTTTCATGTGTTCTGAATGCCTTTCTACACTCACCTGACACCTATTAAATCTGAAGTGGACTTTTCAAATCTGAAGAACATTTAATCAATGGGACATTAGATGGAATAAATCATAGTTGAAATGAATTCCTTAAATTGATACAATCTTTAATGAGCATTGCACTTGATTTAATAATCTATTTATTAAATACATTTAAAAAAGATTGGTAAATTGAATACTTGTCTCAGAGTGAGCAATTAGGATTCTTTTCATTCCATATGTATTTGCTTGAGTTGAGACAATATTTGTTAAGTCTTAAGCATATTGAACGAATCTTTGCAATTTTTTTTTCCAAGAAAACTCTAAGTAATAAATCTTAGTGTTGACTACATTTGGCTCCTTGTTAAATTACAGAGAGTGCATGAAGGAAGATTTACTAATTTCACGATGACTAGTATTAAATCTGTAGTGGATTTATACAATCTGCATAAACCCACTGCTATCGATTTGATTCTGACTCGTAGTGACCCTACAGGTCAGAGTAGAACTGCTCCATAGAGTTTCCAAGGAGTGCCTGGTGAATTTGAATTGCTGATCTGTTGTTAGTATGTAGAGCACCTAACTACTACGCCACCAGGGTCTCCTACAATCTATATAATATTTTATAAATTTGGGTTAAGATCGGTTAAATCCTTTTAACCTTAACTAAATCCAGTGAAGGAATGTTAAAGAGGTCCTGTCATAGTGAAGCAAATTTTGAAGAATATCATAGCTTTTCCCCAGATCTTGTTAACCTGACATAGACTGTTTTGGAATTTCCTTTTAATTTATTTATAAAGAGTAACTTTCTTGTTCCTAACTACCATCTCTCTCTGGGCTGGTTCATTTTCTGCAGTTCTTGCCCAGGGCCTGGGAAATTGCAGTGGTTTCTCTCAGTCAGTTTTCATTCAAATTTGAAGGTTCCCAATTTGAGTTTCTGCCCTTTATTTCCAAATCTTTGATAAGAATGAACAATTCATCCCATTCCAATGTATAAATCTCTTATTCCAGTACATCAAGATAAAGGTCGTAGACTACATTAAAAATGATTCCTTACTTGTATTACTAATAACATCTTACATTATTAACCCTGAAACTATTTTAAAAATCTAATTTACTCTTCTCTATGGATACCAGGCCGGATACTCATCTTATGTAACTCAGTGGGATAATTCATCTCCATTCATTTCTAAGAGGAAAAGCTTGCCTGAGATTACAGTTTATTTTCTGTATTTCGTTTTGCCTAGGTAATGAAACTAGACTAGCCATTTTTAATGCATCAATGAATATTTATTAAGCTCCTACTATGTGTTCAAGCTTTTCCTTGGGCAGAATATTCTATTCCCCAAATACTTAAAATCTGATTAACAAACTGATTCAATTCAACAAATATTTCTTGAGTGCCTATTATAAGCACAGCATAATACCAGGTAAGTAATATAAAGAGAGAGGGATAGGGCTACTTCCCTTCAGAATACTGTTATCTACTTATCATGGAGGAATAGGGAGGTGAGAAAAGATATGATAGAAGAATGGTGAGAATTTTATTTCATGAAAATGCATGAAGCATGGTGGAGAGCAATGAGGAACACAGAAGACAAACTATGCTGAGGTCAAATTTTAGAGCACAGTAAAGCCCACGTTAGAGAGAGACCCAAGTGTGCATAAATGGAATTTGATGACAATAAAGAGAACCAAAATCACTCCCATCAAGTCAATTTCAACTAATAAGGACCCTACAGGACAGAGTAGAACTGCCACAGTGTATTTCTAAGACTGTAAATATTTCCAGAAATAAATCACCACGTCTGCCTCCCAAAGAGCTGCTGATAGATTTGAACCACTGAACTTTCTGTTATCAGCCATGTGCTTAATAACTATACCACTAGTCAGCTCATGATGACCACAAACCAAAACCAAAAACCAAACTCATTGCCACTGACTCCCACTCACAGTGACCCTAAAGGGCAGGGTAGAACTGCCCCACAGTGTTTCCAAGTAGCTGGTGGGTTCAAACTGCTGCCTTTCGGTTAGCAGCTGTAGCTCTTAACCACTCTGCTACCAGAGTTTCTGTGATGATAATATAGTAAAAGAAAAAGGGAACGGAGAGAATAAAAGATGAGTCTGATGTGCTGTGAGTCTGAGTGATTCTAAAGAAGATGATGTCATTAACAGACAGGGACAGCATAGAGGGAAGGGTCAGCTTAAAAGGGAACCTATAACCTTTTCCATTCTGACTTGTGGTAAGTCCATGTGTTACTGACTAGGACCGCTCCATAATATTTTCTTCACTTTAATATTTATGGAAACAGATCAGCAGGGCTTTCTTCCACGTCGCCACTGGGAGGGTTTGAACCACCAAAATTTAGGTTAGTAGTGGAGTGCAAACTATTTGTGCAACCCATGGATCTTTGAGAGGGAAGAGCTCAATTTTTAATGACTGGGTTTGTGATAACCATAAACAAATTACATGCAAAAACTCAGGAGAAGTTGGAAGTTGAGAGTGGAGCTTTGCAAGACAGAAGCCCTAAAGACGTGTTTGGAAATTGTTATGGCTTGAGTTGTGTCCTTCAAAAAGATTTGTTGGTGTCCTAACAAATGAACTTGCGTATGTGACCTTGTAGGAAACTGTATCTTTCTTGGGAGCTTTCGTCAGTTAAGTTAAATGAGATCATACTACCTTCTGAGCAATGTCTTATAAAAGGGGAGAGCAAACACAGGAATACAGTCACACATATGTGGGGAGGACACTATATGGGAATCTGTTTATAAACCAAAGAACAAGTATCCAGAAACCTTTTATGGCTACCAAAAGCTGAAAGAAACAAGAAAGTATCTTTCCCTAGGCTAGAGCTGACAGAGAGCCCACAACCTCACCAATACCCCTCCTTGAGGTTTCTAACCTCCAAGGTGTGAGCCAATACATTTCTATTTTTTAAAGGCACTCTGTACTATTTTGTTATGACAGTCCAAGGAATCTAAGGCAGAAATTATCTACTTAGATACCAAAAAAACAAACCCCTTGCCATCAACTCAATTCCAACACATAAAACAGGGTAGAACTGCCCCATGGGGCTTCCAAGGAGCTGCTGGTGGATTCATATTGCCGAGCTTTTGTTTAGCATCTTAGCTTTTCAACTCTGATACCAGGGCTCCTCCGCTTTGACTGTATAGCTAAATGCTGTGGTTTGCAAAGGAGAGAGCAAAGAGAGACAAAAGGTGGGCAAGATATGTTCTTAGGATTGTAAGGTGATCTTTTAAGGGCTAAAAGGATTGTATTTTTGATTAATGCAAAGTAAGATTAATTTGTAGGTAAGAATACTAGTAACTATGGGTTTGAAAACAAGGGATATACATGTATATTCATAAACACCTTAAAATTTTGAAACTGTTTATTCTTATACAAGTAATACGTGCATTCATTTATCTTGTAAAAAAATTAATGTTTTACAAATTTTCAAGAAACAACTTTTAAAAAAATATTTTTATCTTTGACTCATATCAGCAGGATTTATGACCTCCAGGGTCCCCTGAGACATATAATATTTGAAACTCAGATAATGAGTATCAGAAGTCATAAATCATAACAAAAATTCTGAATAGGTCCTTTAATCAGTATGCGTTACATTAGTGAAAACATATGTTGTTGCAGTTAGGTGCTGCTGAGTCAGTTCAGACTCACAGCGACACTATTTTCTACTGAACAAAACACTGCCTGTCCCTATACCATCCTCACAATCATCTCTATGCTTGAGCCTGTTGTTGCTGTCACTGTGTCAGTCAATCTCATTAAGGGTCTTCCTTATTTTCACTGACTCTCTACCAAGCATGATGTCCTTCTCCTGGGACTGATCTGTCCTGATAGCATGTCCAGCATATGTAAGAGGTAGTTTGGCCATCCTTACTTCCAAGGAACATTCTGGTTGTACGTCCTCCAAAACAGATCTGTTCATTCTTTTGGCAGTCCATGGTATAGTCAATATTCAAAGGCACCCATTCATCTTTGGTCTTCCTTATTCATTGTCTAGCATTCGTATGCCTGCGAGTCACTTGAGAACACCATGCTTAGGTCAGGTGCACCTTAGTCTTCAAGGTGGCATCTTTCCATTTCAACACTTTAAAGAGGTCTTTTGCAGCAGTAAACAAACAAAATCAACAACAAATTCAAATGAGGAAATAAAGGAGCCGTGGTGGTGCAATAGAAACTCTGGTGGTGCAGTGGGTTAAGCACTCTGTCTGCTAACCAAAAGATTGGCAGTTCAAATCCGCCAGGTGCTCCCTGGAAATTCTATGTGTCAGTTCTACTCTGGCCTATAGGGTTGCTATGAGTCAGACCCAACTCAATGGCAGTGGGTTTTTTTGGGGTGGTGCAATGCTTAAGTACTTGGCTACTAACCCAAATGTCAGCAATTTGAATCTACCAGCCACTTCTCAGAGTAAGATGTGGCAGTCTGTTTTCATAATAATCACAGCCTTAGAAACTCAATGGGGCGGTTCTACTCTGCCCTATTGCATCTCTACGAACTTAAACTGACTTGATGGCGATAGTGAAGCTTCCCAAAATGATAATATTTTACACAATCGTACTATATTAACAAAACCAGGAAACTGGTGTTAGTACTATACTATTAACTCCACAGAAGTCCTTGGGTGATACAAATGGTTAGGCACTAAGCCACCTAGTCTTAGGAGTTGACAGTTCCAACCCACCAAGTAGTCTTGGTGAATTGCTTCCTAAAAGTCATGGTCTGAAAATCTTATGAAGTGCAATTCGACTCTGTACCCTAGATATCTGCATAGACTTGTCGACAACTAACAGCGTTACTGAAACCAAAGAAAAGAAACTTGTTGCCATCGAGCCTATACCAACTCAATGACCCTATAGGACAGTCGAATGCCACAGAATATTTTCAAGGAGACCCTGGTGGATTTGAACTGCTGACTTTTTGGTTAACAGCTGACCTCTTAACCACTACACCACCTGGGCTCCTTTGATGTATAGTACTATGATATTTTATCACATGGATAGATTGTTAAATGCTTCAGACTTTAAACATAATTTCATGTTAAAAACATCAACAAGAAGGTGGAAAAACAATTTTCGCAGCAGGAGTATAATGATGTGAGATAGGTCTGCGAGCACTCCAAGGAACATGTCATTCACTGTGTCCCAAAGAAGTGGTCTATCACAATGAATGCGATATGTATGGAGGATTCATCTGATAAGCAGTACATACAGGATGGATTATGGAGGATGGACAATGATATCAGGGGGCCAAGGAAGATTACTTTGTTTCAAGGTGAAAGGACAAAGTCTTTGAACAGGGTGGCAGTGGAAAAGGAGAGAGATCAAGTGACCTGACTGATCAGCAAAGGGATGAGACCAAGCACTTATGAAACCTATGTTGGTAACAACTGGAAGAAGAAGGAGCTGAAAGTTTGCAAGAGAAAAGGGAAATAAACTGGTTGACAGAATAGGAGTGATTACAGAGATGAACACCCTAGCCTTGAGAGGAAGCTGAAAGAAGGGTGCAGTGGTTGATTTTCTGTGTTATCTCAGCTAGACTGTGTAGCTCTATTGTTTGGTCAAAAGTTAGCCTAAGTGTCCCTCTGTAGGTATTTAGATGTGACTAATATTTAAATCAGCTGAATTTACTTAAAGCAGTTTACCCTGCACAATGTGGGTAGGCCTTATCTAATTAGCTGAAAACCTTGGGTAGAGTCTGTTTAAGATGGTAAATATACCTCCTGCAGGAATTTCTAGACCATTACTGGCCTACTGGATACCCTGGTGGTGTAGTGGGTAAGTGATTAAGCTGCTAACCAAAGAGTTGGCAGCTCAAATTTACCAGGTGCTCCTTGGAAACTTTGTGGGGCAGTTCTGCTCTTGTCTTATAAGTTTCATATGAGTTGGCATTGGCTCAGCAGCAGTGGGTTTGGTTGGTGGCTGACTTACTGATTCCTGCCTGAGGTTCCAGCCTGTTGCCTGACCTGTGGATTTTGGTTTTGCCAGTGTGCACAACAAAGTGAATCAAATCCTTAACATAAATCTCTTAGCATACGTGGGAGCCCTGGTGGTGTAGTGGTTAAGTGCTATGACTGTTAACCATAAGGTTGGCAGTTTGAATCTCCCAGGTGCTCCTTGGAAACTCTATGGGGCTGTTCTACTCTGTCCTATAGGGTTGCTAAGAATCTGAATCAACTGGATGGTAATGTGTTTTGCATACGTATCTGTACGGTTCTTTCTTTAGACAACTCTGGCTAATGCAAGGGGATTAACATGTGGTCAGAGTGCCTGGGAGGTACAGGCAGTTAAGATGCTTGACCACTGAGTGAAAAGTTGGCAGGTTAAGCCCAGTCAGAGCTTTAGGTGACCTACTTTAAAAAAAAAAAAATCAGCCATTGTAAACCATAATCTGACACATATGCTGTTGCAATCTACTTGATGGCAACTTGCTTCAGATGTAAGCAGAGAGGAGATAATGCCATCAAGTCATTGTGCTTTGATCTGGTATTAGACATCCAATCTGCAAAATGCAGATAGAGTTAGGCTCACCTGGCTAACATGAGAAAATTAGATGCATTAAAACATGTAAAGTGCTAATAACAGTGCCAAAATAATGGAATGTCCAATAAATACTAGTCATTATTAGTATCATCATGTCACCATCATCAAAGAGGATCTGGCCGTAGATGTCCTGTAATTCAGCTGAGGTTTTGAGAAACACCCCTAAACATGCTCTATTTAAAAAGAAAGCAAATTAATAATTCATAATTTAATTTAGGTTATGCTGTGTTTTCAGAATGTAAGTGGAAATAGCTGGTAGAATTCACCAAAGAAGTGGAAGAACATTCCCTTGCACTGCAAAAGGGAGTTTAGAGGGTTCGATTGTGGTGGGTAAACGAGGCGTTCCATTTTAAGGAAGAGGTAGTAACAAGCTATTCCTGCTGAATATGTCCATTTGGCAGCTAGAGACAGTGAACAGGAGCTCTGTGATAAATGAGGGTTTGCCTTGATTGAAGATGGGGCTGGAAATGTAAATCTAGGGGTTATTAGCATAGAAGTGATGTTTAAAGCCTTGAGAATGAATGACTGAGCTCTCCCAGGGTGAGTGTTAAAAGAATCAAAGGCAGAGAGGGCTGCTGCTTCCAGAAGGGCTACTGCGGAGGGCAGTGGGAAGAAGGGGACCTGCGACAGGGGACAGCAAAAAAAAGAAAATGCCAGAGGGTGGAAGGCAGGAAAAAGCCAGTGCACAGCAGTGTCTGGTCAGGCAAGAGCCTCATCATTTCCCCTTAAGCTGAGCTATCAAGAAAGTATACATGGGAGGGCAAGGTGGAGGGGTAATAAATAAAAAATCTGTTGGGAACTTCAGGAGAAAAGTAAAGGATGCCAGGAAAATCTCACTCTTGTATATAAGAATTCTGTTCCATTTTGTTTCTGTTTGATATTTAATACATATTTCAATAGGAATATAGTGTTAGAGAGTAGAAAGGGAGTTAGGCTAAACATCTGTTGTCCATGGCTGCCACTTGCTGGCTAGGCGTCTTTGAAGGAAGTAAATTAACCTCTTTGAGGTGCATGTTTTTCACCTGTACGATAAGAATTTTAATATCTGCTTCATAGAGCTGTTTTGAGAATTAAGTAAAAGAATTTACATAAAGCCCGTATAAACAAAACCAAACCCAATCCATCAATTTGATTCTAGCTGATAAGGACCCTGTAGGGCAGAGTAACACTGCGCCACAGAGTTTTCAAGGAGCACCTGCCAGATTTGAACCTCCAACCTTTTGGTTAGTAGATGTAGCACTAACTACTATGGCACCAGGGTTTCCAAAGCCTATACACTTGATATATATTATATACAAATGGATATACATAACGTATACAGTATACAAATAGATATGAATATATGTACTGTCATTGTTAAGTGCCATGGAGTTGGTTCTAACTCAGTGATCCTATGTACAACCCATTGAAATGCTACCTGGTCCTGTGTCATCCTCACAAGGATTGTTATACTTCAGACTGTTGTTGCAGCCACTGTGTCAATCCATCTTATTGACAGTTTTCCTCTTTTTGTTGATCCCTACTTTAGCAGAGCCCTGGTGGCCCAGTGGCTAAGTCAAATGGCTATTAACCAAAAGATAGGCAGTTTGAATCCACCAGCTGGTCCTTGGAAATCTTATGGGGCATTGCTACTCTATCCTGTGAGATTACTGTGAGTTGGAATCCACATGATGGCAGTGATTTTTGTTGTTGTTGTTTTGTTTTCTGCTTTGCTAAGCATGATGTCCCTCTCCAGTAATGGATCCCTCCTGATAATATGTCTAAAAGACTTGAGATACAGTTTCACCATGCTTACTTCTAAGGAACATTCTTTCCATACTTCTTCCAAGACGCGTTTGTTTGTTCTTCTGGAAGTCCATGATACACTCAATATTCTTTGCCAACACCCTCATGGAAAGGTTTCAATTTTCATTCTGTATTCCTTGGATACTGTCTAGCTTTCACACGCATATGAGTCACTGAAAACACTATAGTTTCAGTAAGGCTGACTTGAGTACTCAAACTGAAGTCTTGGCTTTATACAGCTTAAAGCGGTCTTTTGCAGTATATTTGTCCAGTGTAATATGTTGTTGATTTCTTGACTACTGCCTCCATGGGCATTGATTCTGTACACAGTAAAATGAAATCCTTGACAACACCTATCTTTTGTCTCTTTGTCATGATGTAACTTATTGGTCTTGTTCTAAGAATATTTGTTTCCTTTGTGTTCACATACAATCCATATTTAAAGCTGTGGTCTTTGACCTTAATTAGGAAGTGCTTCAAGTTCTCTTCACTTTCAGCAAAACAGGGCTGTATCATCTGCACCTAGCAAGTTGTTTAATGAATATTTCTCCAATCCTGATGTTACATTCTTCTTTATATATTCCAGCTTCTCAGATTATTTGCTCAGCATACAGGGTGAGTAAACAATAACAACAACAACAAAAAAAAAAACCCAAACTCACTGTAATTGGAGTCAATTCTGACTCCCAGTGACCCTATAGGACAGAGTAGTACTGCCCTATAGGACTTCCAAGGAGCCGCTGGTAGATCTGAACTACCTGCATTTTGGTTAGCAGCCATAGCACTTAACCACTGGGATGCCAAGGCTCTTCACACTGAGTAGGTATGGCAAAAGGATACAACCCTAATGCACTTATTTCCTGACTTTTAACCACGTAGTGTTCCCTTGTATTGTTTGAATGATTGCCTCTTGGTCTATGTACAGTTTTCTCATGAGCACGATTAAGTGTTCTGGAATTCCTGTTCTTTGAAATGTTATCTGTAATTTGTTATGATCCACTATGTCAATAAAAGACAAGTGAACATTTCTCTGGTTTACTCTAGCTTTCAGCCAACATCTATTTGATGTCAGCAATGATATTCTACATTCTACATCCTCTTTCTGAATATAGTTTAAAATTCTGGCAGGTCGCTGTGGATACGCTGTCTCAACTGTTTTTGAATGATCTTCAACAAAATTTTACTTCTGTGTGATGTTAATGACACGGTTAGATAATGTCTGTATTCTGTTGGATCACCTTTCTTGGAAATGTGCACAAATATGCATCTTTTCAAGCCAGTTGGCAAGAAAACTGTCTCCCAAATTTCTTTATATAGGCAAGTTAGTACCTTCAGTGATGTACCTCTCTGTTGAAACACTTCAACTTGTATTCCATCAGTTCCCGGAGACTTGTTTTTCAGCATTCTCTTCAGTGCAGTTTGGACTTCTTCCTTCAGTACCATTGTTTCTTATCATATGCTACCTCCTGAGATGGCTGAATGTCAATCAATTCTTTTTTGCATGATAACCCTGTGAGTTTCTTCCATCTTCTTTTGATACTTCTTGTATCTTTCAATATTTTCCCTGTGTTGTTGTTAGGTGCCATAGAGTCAGTTCTGACTCATTATGGCCCTATGAACAACCAAATGAAACACTGGTATTGAGCCATGTCCACAATCATTTTTATGATTAAGCCCATTGTTGCAGCCACTGTGTCAATCCATCTCATGGAGGGTCTTCCTCTTTTTCAGTGCCCTTCACTCTACCAAGCATGATGTCGTTCTCAAGGGACTGATCCTTCCTGACAACATGTCCAAAGTATGTAAGACTCAGTCTTACCATCTTTGCTTCCAAGGACCACTGTGGTTGTGCTTCCTCCAGAACAGATCTATTTGTTTTCTTGGCGGTCCATGGTACATGCAACATTCCTTTACAATGCCACAATTCTTCTTCTGTCTTCTTTCTCATGGTCCAGCTTTTGCATGCATATGATGCTGTTGAAAACACCATGATTTGGGGCAGACACCTTTTAGTCTTCAAGGTGACATTTTTACTTTTGAATACTTTAAAGAGGTTCTTTGCAGCTGATTTTCCCAATGCAATGCATCTTTTGATTTCTTGACTGCTGCTTCCTTGGCCATTGATTGTTGACCCAAGTAAAACGAAATCCTTGAAAATCTCAATCATTTTTCTGTTTATAACAATGTTGCTTATTAGTCCAGTTGTGAGGATTTTTGTTTTCCTGATGTTGAGGTGTAATCCATACTGAAGGCTGTGGCAGAATCCAATATTGCACTTTGAGACTTAATTTTTTCTTTTTCAGTTCCTTCAGCTTGAGAATTGTTCTTTTCTTTTGATTGTCTAATTCCAGGTTTTCGCATATTCCGTACACATATTTACTTTAATCTCTTGAGCTACTCTGTGACGCCTTCTGTTCAGCTCTTTTACTTCATCATTTATTTTGTTCACTTCAGCTATTCTACATTCAAGATTAAGTTTCAGAGTCTCTCCTGATATCTATTTTGGTCTTTTCTTTCTTTCCTGTCTCTTTAATGATCTTTTTGCTTTTATTTGTGTTTGATGCTCTTGATGTCATTCCACAACTTTTCTTGTCGTTGGTCAATAAGTCAAGTCTACTCTTGAGATGGTCTCTAAATTCAGGTAGGATAGACTCAGTGTTGTATTTTGTCTTTCATGGACTTGTTTTAATTGTCTTTAGATTAAAATTGAATATCCATATGAGCAATTGATAGTCTGTTCCACATTCAGTTCCTGGTTTTGTTCTTGCTGATGCTATTGAGCTTCTCTAACATCTCTTTCAGTAAATATATTTGATTTGATTCTTGTGCATTCCATCTGTGAGGTCCAAGTGTATAGTCGTTGCTTGTATTGTTGAAAGAGGGTAGCTGCAGTGAATGAATCATTGTCTCACAAAGTTCTGTCATGCAATCTCTGGCATCATTTCTCTCACCAAGGCTGTATTTTCCAAATACAGATCCTTCTTCTTTGTTCCCAACTTTCAGATTCCAATCAGCAGTAATTATCAATATATCACAATTGCATGGTTGATCAATTTCAGACTGAAAAAACTGGGTAAAAATCTTTAGTTTCCTTATCTTTGACATTAGAAGTTGGTGCATGAGTCTGAATTACAGTCGTATTAACTGGTTTCCCTTGTAGGCATATTTTCCTGACAGTGTTGTGTATCAGGATAAGTCTTGAAGTATTCTTTTTGGTGGTGAATGCAATGACACTCCTCTTCAATTTGTCATTCTTCGTATAGTATACTACGCAATTATCTAATTCAAAATGGTCAATACCAGTCTATTTCAGCTCACTGATGCCTAGGATATCAGTCTTTATGCAGTCCATTTCATTTTCAATGACTTCAGGTTTCCTAGATTTATACTTTATACTGTCCATGTTCTGACTATTAGTGGATGTTTGCAGCTGTTTCTTCTCATTTGGGTTCATGCCATCTCAGCAGATGAAGGTCCTGAAAGCTTTTCTCCATTTGCATCTCTAGGAGCTACATAAATTTGCAGAGGCATTTCTTCACCAATCATAGTTTGAGTGCCTTCCAACCTGAGGGGTTCATCTTCCAACACTACACCAGACAATGCTCTTCTGGTATTTGTAAGTTTCTCACTGGCTAGTTTTTGCAGAAGTAGACTGATAGACCTGTTTTTCTAGTCTGTCTTGGTCTGGGAGCTCTCCTGAAACTTGTCTACCATGGGTGTCCCTTCTGATACTTGAAACAACAGTGGATTAACTTCTAGAATCACAGAGTACATAAGCCGCCATAGTATGACAAGCAGACATTTTTGGACTGCTCAAGCTGGTGCTGGGTAGACCAAAGTTGAGCTGTCCCTACTGATTTGCAACACAAATCTCAGATTTATGAACAGAGTACATGCTGTTAATTAAAGTCATCAAATTTTAGGGTCACTTGTTATGCAGCAATAGGCAATTGCAACAAAGAGAGTGTGATTATCAGTCAGTGTGGATGACCTCAGCATACAAGAGGCAGTAACTTTTCAGAAAATATGTTAAGTACATCTTGCGTTAGAGAATCTCCATCTGCCTAGCTTTTGTTTTTTAAGTCTCACACACAGAAGCATTCACTACTTAAAAGAAAAGCAATGTACACTTACTGTTCAACTGCAATGTACTAGGTATTTGTTCAACATATTATTTGTATTATCGTATTTAATGTCCATAGAAGCGTTATGAAACAATCACTATCACCCCTTAATTTATAAATGAGAAAAGCAGCTCAAAAGAGACTCTAGCTCACCCTAGCACAGAGAACATGTAAGAGGCAGAGCCAGAGGTTGTACTCAGGTCTTCTGGTTTCTCAAACTGTGTTCTTCATGCTATGCCAAGCTACCTCCCATCAAGAAATGTGCTGTAGATTCATCCTTGGTGTCAACTAATTTCAAATGTTTATTAATTCTATTAATCAATAGAATTTCTTTACATAGTCTTATAGTACCAGCACCTTTGACACAAGAGGGCAAGAGACTGTATAATTAACAGAGCATATGTTACCAGAATGGCTGGAGGGCTGGGTGGGCACAGATCACAAGAGGGCAATGCAGGCCCCGCAGTAAATAGACACTAAACAAGATTTAAGAACATTCTGAGCAAAGTTACACCACATTGAAAGTCAAGAGCTGGAGTGGATCATGACAGGGATTCCACTGCCAGGATGATATGATTGGTCTAGAAGTATAATGAAAGATGAGGTTCAATAAGTAGATAGCGCTTACCTCCATAAAACTGTTTTAGCAAGATCTAACTATCTATCCTCCTATCTAGCTATCTAGCCACCTATCTGTGGGACATTGGTTGTCCAGTGGTAGAATTCTCTCTTCTATGTGGGTGATTCCTATTCAGTTTCCAGGTAAAGCACTTTGTAGATAGCCACCAGACATCATTCAGTGGTGGTTTGCTTATTGTTAAGATGCTAAACAAGTTTCAGCAGAACTTCTAGACCAGGATAGACTAGGAAGAAAGCCAAACCCAAAATCAAACCCACTGCCAGTGAGTCAATTCTGATTCATAGCAACCCTATATGACATAGTGGAACTGCCCTAACAGAGTTTCCAAGGACAGCCTGGTAGATTCGAACTGCCAACCTTCTGATTTGCAGCTGTAAAACCTAATGACTATGCCACTAGGATTTCCAGACTAGGAAGAAAGCCTTGGAAATCTATTTCTGAAAATTAGTCCAATCCAAAACCAATCATGGTGACAGTGTATAACTGGGTGACTTTCATTTTGCATTGTGCACGGGGTCACCTTGAGTTGGGGGTCAACTTAAGGCCAGCTAACAGCAATATCTATCTGTCTGTCTATCTGTCATCTATCATTGACTTCTCTATCACCTATCCATCCATCCACCCACCCACCTATTTGTCCTTCTTTCTTTCCATGCACATACATGTACAGATTGAAACCAGTCTTTAAGCCCTCAGCTTCTAAATCCTAGTTTAGCATTTCTATAGAGGAAGGGCTTTAAGGGCACTGAACTAGCAGCATAAGTGATGAGGGGTTGTGCTTAAAGCCATGTTTGTACATGAAATATAGTGTTTTTGT
Organism: Heterohyrax brucei; assembly: GCA_028571685.1. Lineage (NCBI taxonomy): Eukaryota > Metazoa > Chordata > Mammalia > Hyracoidea > Procaviidae > Heterohyrax > Heterohyrax brucei. Next base: position 40,797,410 of record CM053148.1, on the reverse strand, counting down.
TAACTATATCTATTTATTTGATGATTCTGGGGACTGAAGGGCATTATGATGGGAAGACAGCAATAATTTGAGTACCCTGAAGTTTCCATTTGGCATGATTATTGACCTCCTCACAGGGTTTATGTATTAATAGCTCTTTGCTTTTCTTCAGTTATATACATTTCTATATTAAAAAAAAAAAGGATGAAGAACCAGTTCAGTTATAGTTATTGAGAATCATCAGGTGAAAAAGAACTACTCTTTAGTCATTTGTTTAAAGTTGTAAATTGATGATCTTATTTACCTACTAGATCTCCATACAGGATAAGCTGACTTTAATGCATTTGTCTCCTATGCAGTGTGAATTGGAACAATGGAGCTGTAATATGTGAAGCACAGCTTGAGATGAAAGGGTGCGGAAAAGTCTGCTTTTGCTTTCTTGTCAGTAGTCATAGAGTCCAAGAGGAGCCAAGGATACGGAGTGGACACTGTATTCAGAATTGCATAACAGAAAGGATAATAGACTAGCATTTAGTAACATAGCCCCAAAAGGGATTGTAACTTTTACACCATCTATTTCAATCATTTAAGAAAGTCCAAGTTCGTAATTTGAGGCAAATCTCGTTAAAGACTGTCCTGCTTGCTCTATTTCCTAAAACTGTTGCCAGCTTTTTACTCTCCTAATCCCATGGGATCTTCTTTTTCACTTTTCTTATGTTGGATCCAGCTCAGCAGCACTTGGCTTGGCTTGGCTGTGTCATTTTATCTCAGTCAGCTGGACTCCACAAAGCCCTTTCTCCTCTGTTGCAGGCAGTGCATGCTTCTGACAGCCTGTGATGTTCTTCCCATCACTGAGACAGGGAGGTGTAGATCAGGAATTCTAACATACCAACAGTGCTAATAATGTTTTATTGTTGACCTTGTAAGCTGCCACCTACTGGACCCTCAGCTCGTGGTGATCTCATAGACAGCAAAGCTCTGTATAGCCCTCTGGGTGTCATCTCCGTGATCAGACGTTGATCAGACTGTCACAATCCATCAGTCTTCACTAGCTGATTTTCCTAAGTAGTCACCATGTGTTTCTTTCTAGTCCATTTTAGTCTGGAAGCTCTGCTTAAACCTGATCAGCATCATTGTAACATGCAACCCACTGCTAACGAATGACCGGTCACTGTCTATGAGCTGTATTGGTCAGGTCTCATGCATGGAAGATGGGAATAATATTTAGAGACATGTGAACAAATATAAGGGAGATTACTTAGGAGAAGGTTTTCTTGTTTTTGAATTAATCTACTAGTTTAACCTACAATTTATTTCTTTTGAAAAATGGAGCTATGTTTTGTTTCATGTAGCTCATGCCCAGATGAAACTGTGAACCTCTGCGCTGTTTGATGTGGTCACATATAAGTGAAACTGCAAGTGAGAAATACACAAGAACATAATTCCATCAATGACTGCAATGTTTCCAGTTCCTATAAGCTGCTATTTCAAATATCTTGCCATAATTTTGCCTTTCTCATGCAGGAGGAGATGAAGCTCCTGGGAGAAGCTCACCTGTTCTTGTTGATTCCTCTTCTCTTCCTCCCCTCCAGACTCAGTGTGGAAACTATTTGGGAGACGCAAGTCCTCTGTGTACCTTTGTGCAAGTTGTTCCCTATACAGGGCCCATAGAAAAGACGAAGGTAGAGACAAACCCAGACTTGGTACCATTCACTATGTACCTTGGCTGTATCTCCTGGAGAAAAGGGCATCATGAAGATTGTCATCTGTGAACTAGTGGCAGACAAATAAAGTCAAGGAAAAGGAATTGTAGTATTTATTTTGACATGTGTCATGGATCTGTGTTCCTCCTAAACTGTGTGTGGTGGTATGGCTGGGCCATGATTCCTGGTATTGTATGTTGTTCCTCTATGTTGTAAACCCTATCTCTGTGATGTTAATGAGGGTGAATAGTCAGCAGTTGTGTTGGTGGGGCAAGACTCAATGTGTAAGATTGTTTTGTGTCCTGAGGCAATCTCTTGAAGTATAAAGAAAAGAAGCTAGCAGAGAGATTTCGGGGGCTTCATATCACCAAAGCTATGTCAGAAGCTGAGTACATTCTTTGGAAGGGACTCAGGTCCCTGAACCTCAGAAGCTTCCAGTCCCAGGGGAAGATTAATGACGAGAACCCTCCTCCAGATCCAGCAGAGGAAACTTTCACCAGGAACTGACACCCTGAATTTGGACTTTTAGCCTACTTGACTGTGACAAAGTAAAATTTCTGTTTTTAAGTGGCATCCACCTGTGATATTTCTGTTTAAGCAGCACTAACAGTCTAAGATAACATGTGAGAAATGTAAACAGAAACCTGCAGTCACTTTTTGCAAAACTCTGAAGGCTAGATAGAATTTGTTCCAACCTAAGTCTCTTGGTCTCACCACTTGACTGTAAGTACCAGTTCCTTACATTATCTTTAAGAACTGTTAGCTTTTATATCCTCAACTAGAGAGCACCTTCTGAGCAATCCCCGAGGCCAGAGTGTTGGTGCCCAGCAAACATTCCCTCTGCTCACCCCACATTTCTATTTTGGTTAGATTGCTCTGTATGATACACGCTGGCCACTGGCAAGTAACAAGCAATGGTGTGTACACCCTTAGGAAAAGCAGAGGAGACCTGGCAAGAGCCTCAAATGGTCCCTTCCTTTTGACAGAAGTGTTTATCAAATTATGACTATTAGCCCTTTCCCAATCATTCAGAATGGTCCTGATTGTGTCTCTGAGTCTATACCCCTTGCAATATGATTTAGAGTTCTTCTCTTCAGGAGATAGATTACTTCTTTCTCCTTAATCTAGGCTGGCCTATGACTCAGTTGGCTCTGTACAATGCAGTAGAAGTCACGTGAATAGATTCTGAGCAGACACTTCAAGAGAACTTGTCTGCTTTCATTCTCCGTATTAATTCCCCTGCCTTTGTCCTGAGAATTTGGGATAGCCTACAGGAGGAGAAGACCCTTGAAGCAGAACCAAGTCAGCCCAGCTGCTCTAGCCAAACCCCAAATCTATGACGGGCTATCCAAGTTCAGCCAAGCCACTTAGCTCACCTACAGTTTGCCACAATAAACAAATAAACTCAACACACCCAGCTCAGATCAGCAGAACTGCCCATTCTTTCAAAGGTCTAGCAAGAAATACTAAATTATTATCCTAACCCATTAAGTCTTTAGGTGGTTTCTCAGTTATCAACAGCTGATTCGTACAATGTTGCAGCTGTTTTTTTCCTATCCCCTCTTTGCCTGTGTTCTTGCTTCCCCATGTCTAGGTGGTTCTTTATCCCTCTAATGCATTTCTCAGGTACCTTGAGGAGAACTGGTTGGCACACATCAACTTATGGCAGGCTTGTATGATTTTACAGAAGAGGGTCGTTGGACTGCTTTTCTTTGCCCTGAGAGTAGAGTCATTCTGCTTCAACCTGTGCTAGGTAGCTTTGCTGCACCCTGAGTTTTTCCTTGCTTTCCCTACCTTTAACTTTTCTCGTTCTTAAGATGCAGAGAGGGTTGGCATTAGGTGAACCTGCCTTGCTTGTTTCTGTTCACTGCTTGCTCAGCCAGAAATATGAACAATAGCTCTCTTAGCATCTTCTTGGCAAGAGGACGAGCAAGAGTATTCTTTCACTTAGGATTTTATAAAATCATAGCTTAAAAATTAGAAGTAGTCAGACACGTGATGCGTGTGTGAATGTATAAGGACGCTTGTGCGCTTCTCTTGTTGAGCAAACATGCATTATAAATGGAATAAATAAACAGAAACAGGCAGAAAGTCAACAGTAGTTCTTGGGAACTGAATAAATTATCTTTTCTAAAGTTCTGCCTGGCACTTATCTCTTCAAGTATAACTTGCGGCAGCCTGTTTTGGAATAATGCAGAAAAACCTAAATAAACACATCAAGTAACATCATGTTCCAAAAGAAGTGTCTGCAGAAAGCAAAGAGATTATTTTGAGTATGATTTCACTTACAAGAGAGTCTGAAAAACACCTTCTGGGGATTCTTTATTCTCTATGGCATCCAGATTGTAACTTCTCGGCACACAGTTCCTAATGAATTTTGTGATTGCCAGGCTGGGAGCCCTCTTCAGGTAGAAGCACTCAGCAGTGTGTTTTGGGGGTTGGAACCACCCCGGTAATGGAGGACTCACACTGTGTCTTCACTGAAACCTAACTTGCTGATGCTCACAGTCCAGTAGCTACTTGCTGGTTGGTTTACTCTTAAAGGCTGGGAAACTGAGGCTGACTAGGATCACCAGCCAGAGAGATATTGGAATGATCCACAATGGAGGAGAGAGCATTATTTTGATTCGATTTTTTCTGACCCAAGCTAAATTTAAAAACATTTACGCTATCATCATTGCCCTCAGGGTCAAGGAGACACAGCTTGTAAACAAGCTTCTGAAAATTAAACCCACCCATACTCTTCATTTGATAGAAGGATTGACCTCACCTCCTGATCTTATGACTCCTGAGAGGCCACTTCTTTCCTCATCTTCTAGGAAGCTCAGTTTAACACTTGAGATGCCACGTTCTCTTGGTTGGGTTCCTCTTTTCAAAGTAAAATTTTGCTATTTGTCTCCGCTGGCCTACTATTTTGTGTGTATACTTACATAAAATTAAAGTTGCAAGGAAAACTTTGCTTTTCTCTCTTCTTCTTCTTTTTCTTTTCTTTTTTTTTTTTTTTAAAAAAAGCAATCAGAAAGGAGTGCATAGAGCTACTGTAGCAATATTCCTGCTAAAATGCATAACCTGCGTCCTATCCTGAGGAAAGATCAGACACTCAAGTGAGAGATAGAAATGGAGATTGGAGAAATCTAACAGCTAAATGCAGTCCATGATTCTGCATTGGATTCTACAGCTAGGAGAACAAAAGTTATAAGGATGTTATCGGAATATTTGGTGAGATTTGAATATGGATTATGGATGAGATGACAGCAGTCATGTTAATTTTTCAACCTTGATCATTGTACTGTAGTCATATAAAAGAATGTTCTTTTTCTTAGGAAATACATGCTGAAGCATTTTCAGGACACAAACTGTCTTTAACTTATTCTTCAGTGATTTAGGAAAAATTATGTATGTATATATACTTCCATACAGGAAGAAACTAGAATCTTAGTGCTGATTTAAGCTTTGATAACTTTCTGAGTATAAATGCTACAAAACCAAGCCAAACAAAATCCAGTGCCACTGAGTTGAATCCAACTCATAGTGACCCTATAGGACAGAGTAAACTACTCCCTAACCTTTTGGTTAGCAAACACTATGCCACCAGGGTTTCTATAAATGCTACAGACCTATCAAAACATCATTTGAACCGTTAATAATTTAAAATGCCTTTTGCGCTTACTAGTTTTCAAAACTTTGAATAACGCATTTTTTTTTATTATGACTGAGTGAAAATGTACATTCCCATATAAATTTACATGCCCACTTATATGCAGCTTCCACTGCTCTCCTTGCCCGGCGACAGCACACACTGTTCTCCTCTGCTCCATATAAGACTGCTGGGAGGATGAGACATATATGGAATAATGCATTTTTGATTTTAAGTTTTTATTTTAGTCAAAAGCTGCCATTTTTGTCAGAAGAACTGAGTGGTATGAGAATACATTTAACCACATGAATATTAACATATTTGACAATTTAAAAGTATCAAAAAAAAGTGAGATGACAATGATAATAAGAAGTTCTGAAGAAAATATATCATATTTCTATCACTTAGCACAGCAACAATTCCCATCTTTGCGTATTACCTTCTGGAGCTCCAGTGGTGAAGTAGTTAAGAACTCAGGCTGCTAACCAAAAGATTGGCAGTTCAAATCCACCAGCTGCTCCTTGGAAACTCTATAGGACAGTTGTACTCTGTCTTATAGAGTTGCTATGAGCCAGAACTGGCAGGCTGGCAGTGGGTATGGTTTGGGGATTGCTTGTAAATATTTTCAGTTCACTATATTGTCTTAATCATTATGTGTTTTTAAATGTCTGTGTAATGTCTTATTCAATGCTATTACATCTACTTAGCTGTTCTATTGTTGGTTATTTGGATAGCTTTTAATGGTTTTAAAATAATCAGTCATGATTACCTTATAAACATTGTGTTTGTTTGTTTGTTTTCAGATCTGCTGAGTTATCTTTAGGATAAATTCCCAGAAATGTTATTCCTAAGCCAAAGTATATAAACAACTTCATGGGTCTAAACAGTTGTGCCAGTTTATGTGGGTGCTGGCAGAATTTTTCATTAAACATCGCATAACTTCAGAAAACATGCTAATTAAGCTTTGGCTTGTATGATGTATTTGTTACTCCAGCACAAGCGATAAGTAAATTAACACTTGTATGGTGTAGAAGAATTGGATGAAAGGAATATAAGAAAAAAGACAGTATGTGACTTGGAACTGTGTTGACACCATGGAGGAGCATTCATGAACTGAGGCTAGAATGGGAATCACAAATAGGTACAGACAAAATGTAACTAGCAAACCAAACCAGAAGCAATCCAGTCTTGTTGAATCAGTTCTGACTCATCATGACCCATGTGGGTCAGAGTAGAACTGTGCTCCGTATGCTGATATTTCAGCAGTAGGGTCACCGGGTCCTTTTTTTGAGGTGCCTCTGGGTAGCGATGAACCATCAGCCTTTCAAATGCTTAACCATTTATGTCACGGAGGGACTCCTAAGTAATACACAGAGAAGTAGTAGAACAGTTTCCGTCAACATTAATTTTCATTTTAGTAAACATAGTGCCAGTATTAGAAAATGATACCTGGACCCCAAAGATGGCTCTACTTAAAAAGGACAATCTAAGTTATAGGTTGAAATGAAATACGATGATGTCACTTGTATTGGCCCATGGCAGTAGAGCCCTTAGGGCCCCACTGACAATCCATGTTTTCCCAGGAAGCACAAGCATATTAGGAGCGAAAACATTTTTGTCTGCCTTCCACCAGTACTATCAATCTCCATGGAATAATTTCCTAGCCCTTCGAGATATGGGAAGCCTGGTGGCATAGTGGCTAAGTGCTGTGTCTGCTAAGCCAAAGGTCGGCAGTTCAAATCCACAAGGCACTCCTTGGAAACTCTATGGAGGAGTTCTACTCTGTCCATAAAGTAAGTCACTGTGCCTTGAAATCGATGGCTCTGGGTTTGTTTTCTGTTTGTTTCTTTTGAAATACAGCTGCATAGACACGTAGAGTATGTTAGGCAAGTGACAGATAGGTAACTAAGAGGAAACCGGGAAGCACCAATCTGTTCTTATCACAGTTAATCTTTCAACTCAGTTAATCATATGGTCTTTCCAGCTACCAAGGTCTTTTTTAATTTAGAGCTAGAGGGTTGAGATAATTAGGCTTACCGGGGTCATTGATCTTAAAGGGGATATGCTCACTCAAGTGCTTGCGTTCATCTTATACAATTCAAAAAAAGAAAGCTTTGAGCTCCGTATCTCCTCCCTTATCTTCCGTTCAAAATAGGATTGAGTTAAGGGGAAAATTAACCAAGCTTCACAGAAATGGCTTTCACACTGAATTAAACTTGAAAGGAAAAACTTTTAGGAGGAATAAATCCATATTCCTGGGATTTTTCTGTGTATTATTTGCTAGCATTACAAATACATACGGTTTCTGAAAGAAAAAATAATAATAGCAATATTGTCTCAGGCATCTGCAGTCTCTTGTTATGAGCTTTATAAAACAAATACTGTTGTTCATCATCTAATCCAGTTATCAAATATGGATCCAGTGAGAATTAAGTCAAGAGATGTGGCATATTGAAAGGAACAGAATCAGAGAGGTGTCGTAAAGTAATTGTGTTTCTTTCTGCCTGAAGATTTTCACATCATTAAGGTGTACTCTCCTCTTGTTCTTATACCTCTTGACTGGGCTAACTTTCAACTTCAGGCGTCTTCAAATTTTGGATCAGTAACCAGGCGGGTGATTACATCACAAATACCTTCCAGATCATCCTTTACTGATTCTTTGGACCATATCCAGAAGGGTGAATGAAAAGCATTATGTTACTCACATAATTAAATTTTCAAAAATAACACAGTAAGGTGTCATTAGAGAGAGAATCTAAATCCATTCTCTACTGATTTTAAAAATCCACTTTCATGATCATTAAGACCCAACCCTGTTGCTCTTGAGTCGAGGCCAACCGATAGTGACTCTGCGGGACAGAGTCAAACGGCCCCTTTATCAGCATTGGTGATCCTTCATTTTTCCTGTCTTAGGACTATTGCTAAATACTTGCAGCCTCATCCATGTTTTTAATAAACAGGGAAGTGGAGAGGGGAAAAGCAAAGTCTGTGTAAGCATAGCAGATTCTTCCCTCGTTTCACCAGCCTCAGCGCTTGCTCCCGGAGATCCGGAGGCTTTTTTGTTTGTTTGTTTCGTTTTGTTTCGGTTCCACTTATTTCTGTTTTACATGAAAGCTCACAACTGCAGTCAGTTTCTCATCCGAAAACTTACACACACTTTGTTATGTGACTCTAGCAGCAATCCCCATCCTATGACGGCATTTTCGTCCACTCCGCTCCAAATTTCCTATGTTCGTTAAACCAGCTCCTGTCCCTTTCTTTTTCTTAACCTGACTCTCAAAAGGAGCTGCCCAGTTAATCTTCTATTTCTACTTAAGCCAGGAAGGACACTCTTCACTAGTATTATTCCAATCTTTGTCCGAGGAGATGACTTCCGGAATGGTTTCTGTTCTTCTGTAACAAAGAGTCAGGGTCTTATCTTCTGGGGACGTTCCAGTCTGTTAGGACATCAAGTCTTTTTTTTTTTTTTTTTTTAACTAGAATTCAGGTTCTGTACCCCACATTTCTCCCGCTCAGTAAAGGATACTTTGATGAGTTCTCTGTAAGGGAGTCATTGGTGGTAGCCGGGCACCATCTAGTTTCTTCTGGCTCGTGTTGCTGCAAACTCTGGTTTATGTGGCACTTTCTGTCTCTTGGGCTCATATTTTTCTTATATCTTTGACAGTCTCCATCCTCTTTTGTTCCAGGTGGGTTTAGACCAATTGATGCTTCTTAGATGGCTGCTTGCTAGCTTTTAAGACCCCAGACATCACACACCAGGATGGAATGCAGAACATTTTCTTAATAAACTTTATTATGCTGATTGACCTAGATGTTCCCTGAAACCATGGTCCCCAGACCCCTGTCTCTACATCTCTGTTCTTGAAAGTGTTTGATTGTATTTAGAAAGCTTCTTAACTCTTGAATTAGTCCAGTTGTGCTGACTTTTCCTGTCAATCAAAAGTTGGCAGTTCAAATCCACCAGGTGCTTCTTGGAAACTCTATGGGGCAATTTTACTCTGTTCTATAGGGTCACTATGAGTCAGAATTAACTTGATGGCAATGAGTTTTTTGTATTAAATTAGTGAATACCTCTCTCCCATCCTCATAACCATTAAAGAACATTTTCTTCTGTATTTAAACCCTCTCTTGAGTCCTTATAATAGTGATCTCATATAGTATTAGACTTCTGTGGCTGACTAATTTCACTTAGCATAATATCTTCCAGATTCCAACATGTTGGGGGATGTTTTCCATTTTTTTTTTTTTTTAATCAGCACATAATATTCCATTGTGTGTGAACATAGCACATTTTGTTTATCCAGATATTTATTGTTGGGCACCTAGTTTGAGTTCATCTTTTTGCTATTGTTGTCAGTGCTGTGATCCACATTGGTGTGCATGTATCTGTTTCTGTAGCAGCTCTTATTTCTCAAGGATATATTCTAAGAAGTAGGATTGTTGGATTGAATGGTATTTCTGTTTCTAGCTTTTTAAAAGCCAGCCAAGCCAAGTGCCGTCGAAGTGCCAAATCAAAATCCAAAGTGGTTGTGTCGTTTTACATTCTCACTGCCAAAGCCAAGTGCCGTCGAGTCGGATCCAATCTCACTAGCAGTGTATAACTATCCCAGTCTCTGCATATCTTCTCTAGCATCTATTATTTTGTGTTTTTTGGATTAATGCCAACCTTGTTGGGGTCAGAAACCCTGGTGGTAGAGTGGTTATGTACTACAGCCACCAGCCAAGTGTTGTTAACTAAAACGTTGTCAGTCCACATCTGCCAGAAACTCCTTGGAAACTCTATGAAGCAGCTCTACTCTGTTATATAGGGTTGCTATGAACTGGAATAAACTCAAAGTCAGTAGGTTTTTTTTTTTTTTTTTGCTGTTGTTGGGATCAGATGATATCTTGTAGTCTTGATTTGGATTTCTCTGCTGGCTAATGTTTGTAAGTGTTTCCTCATGTGTATCTGTTACTTGCCAGAATGTCTTCTTTGGTGAAGTGCCTGTTCATATCATTTGCCCATTTTTGAATTAGGTTATTTGTTTAGGTTGTGCAATATCTTATATAATTTACAGAACTGACAGTGGTCAGATTTGTCATACTCATTTTTCTCCCCCAGTCTGGAAGTTGTCTTTTTACTCTTTTGATCAAGAGTTTGGATAAGCATAAGTGTTTGATTTTGAGGAGTTGCCAGTTGGTGTCTGCACACTGTTTCGCATGTTTTATATTCTGCTTATGCCATTTATGAGTGTTCCCAGCGTTGCCCCTATTTTTGCTTCCATGATCTTTATCATTTTAGATTAATCCACTTTGAGTTAGTTTTGTGCATGTTGTGAGATATGATTTGCAAATGGATGTCTGATTACACCAACACTGCTTGTTGAAGAGATTATCTCTTCCCCAATTTATGAACTTTGGGCCTTTGTCAAGTATCAGCAGCTAATAGGTGGATCATTTTGTGCCTGGATTCTCAATTCTGTTCCGTTGGTCTATGCTGTTTTGAAAACAGTGGTGGTGTAATAGATTCTAAAGTAAAATAGTATGAGGCAGCTCATATTCTTCTTCTTCAATAATGCTTTGCCTTTTCTGTTTCCATATGAAGTTTATGGTTTGTTTCTCCATCTCATTAAAACTGCTATTGGAAAAAAAACTGCTATTGGAATTTTGATAGAGATTACATTGTATCTGTAGATAGCTTTGGATAGAATACTTACTTTCACAGTGTTGAGTCTTTCTATCCATGAGCAAAGTAGATTTCTCTACTTACATAGGTCTCTTCTGGTTTCTTGAAGTATTGTATTATATTTTTGGTTTTTGGTATATGTTTTTTATGTCTCTGGTAAGATTTATTCCTTAGTATTTTATATGTAAATGATACCAATCTGTTAATTTCCTCTTTAATGTTCTCTTTGTTATTGTAAAGGAATCCAAGTGATTTTTGTATGTTTATCTTATATCCTGATCCTTTGCTGAATTTGTCTGTAAGTTCTAGTAGTTTTTGTGTGGATTCTTTAGGGTTTTCTGTGTGTAAGATTATATCATCTGCAAATAGGGATCTTTTTATTTTTTCCTTACCAATTTGGACAATTTTTATTTCTTTTTCTAGACTGACTTCTCTGGCTAGTACCTCCAGCACAATGCTGAATAAAAGTGGTGATGAAAGGCGTCCTTGTCTGGTTCCTGTTCTCAAGGTGAGTGTTTGCCGTCTCTCTATTTAGGATGATGTTGGCTGTTGGGTTTGTATAAATGTCCATTATTATGCTGATGAAGTTCCTTCTATTCCCATTTTGTTAAGAGTTTTTTAGCATGTATGGGTGTTGAACTTCCTCAAATGCCTTTTTTGCATCAACTGATAAAGTGATTTTTATCTTTGTTTTATTGATATAGTTGATTACATTGGTTGTTCTTCTAATATTGAATCTTGTATGACTATCACTTGGTCACGGTGAATTTTTTTGTTTTGACATGTTGTTGAATTCCATTGGCCAGAATTTTATTGAAGGTTTTTGCATCTAAATTCATGAACGATGTTGTACAGTAATTTTCCTTTTTTTGCTATCCGTGCCTGCTTTTGTTATCAGGATTATGCAGGCTCCATAGAACGAGTTTGGGAATATTCCATCCTTTGCTGTGCTCTGAAATACTTTTAGTAATGTGATTGTTTTAGTCATCTGGTACTGCTCTGATAGAAATACCGAGAGTGAATGACTTTGAAAAGAGACGTTTTATTTTGTCACTGTCCTGTAGGCTAAAGTCCAATTTCAGGATGACAGCAGCAGATGAAGGCTTTCTTCACTGAATCTGAAGGAAGGTCCTTGTTGTCAGTCTTTCCCTGGACTGAAAGCTTCATAGGTGCAGGAACCCCAGTCCTTTCCAAACAGCACACTCAGCTTCTGCCACAGCTTCTTGGTGGTATTGAGGTCCCCAAATCTCTCTGCTAGCTCCTTTCCTTTATTTCTCGAGAGGCTGCCTCAAGGCACAGAACAGTCTTACACCTGGAATCCTATCCCACCAATACAACTGGCCCCACTTCACCCTCATTAACATCACAGAGGCAGGATTTATGACAGGGAGGTGCATTACACCACACCAGGAATCATGGCACAACCAAACCGCCTCACACAATTTTGGGGCACACTATTCACTTTGTCACAGTGGTATTAACTCTTCTCTTCCAGTTTGGTAGAATTCTCCAATGAAGTCTTCATGGCCAGGACTGTTTTTGGTTGAGAGATTTTTAGTTACCTTTTCAATCTCTTCTTTTGTTACAGGTTAATTTAATTGTTCTCCCCCTGTTTTAGTTTAGGTAGGTAGCGTATGTCTAGAAATATGCCCATTTTATCTAGGTTTTCATACATTTATTAAAGTATAATTTTTCATCCTATTCTGTAGAGATCCATGAGTTCTTTAAACACATTTGAGTTTGCAGTAGTTTTCAAGTTCCCTCTGCGAAGTCAATTTTGTATCTCAGTTTGCTTTCTCTATACAGTGATCACCTATAACCCCTGTTCAGCTCTCCTGTGCTTTGAATTGGATTTTATCTCTAAATTATCATTAGTGAAAACCTGGAATTTTGACCTTCTCGAGGTTAGGGTTTTTATGTTATGTGCTTACAGCTTAAGCCCATTAGGAACCCAGGAAATGACCACTGAGTTATTTGGATAGGTTGTGTCCTGCACTGCTGTAAACTACTGAATGGTTAGCAATTGAGGTTAACCTTTTCACTATCCACACACTTTCATCTATAGTAAGGAAAGTCAAATCGATAGAATGGCTAGTATCCAGAATACTGGATAGGATATAAAACCTGGGTACAACAAAAATGAAAAACAAAGGATGATATTAATTGATACAAATCTTGGATGGCACTAAAGATAAGCCTTTGGTATCTCAGGAGATACAATGTACTGTATTACGTCCTAAGGTAACTCCTTGTTTTACTTTGCTAAATTTATCTGGACATTTTGGTGAATGTTGTTTATGTAACATAACATGTCTCCCTATTGAAACGTCCCTAGTAGAAAATTTCCTAGAGGTCATATAAAAAATAAAATAAAATAAAGTAAATGCTTTAGGGCATTGCTGTTTGCAGTAAGCTAGAGTATCTTGCAAATACAATTAAATGAGCATTCAGACCATTCCTGGGGAACATAAGTGACCATTTACAAAGGAAAAAAAAAACAAAGGAGTTAAAAAGAAAGCGATTCTCACAGATTATTTAAGATTTAGCTCGTTATCATTTCAGCAACTCCTAATGTACTCATCACTCGTATGTGGCTCCTGTGTCTGAAAGCTGCTATAGTTTGAGGCATACGGCGCTAATGCTGAGGGCTGTAGACTTTCTAGTTAAAGCTTCAATTGCTGGCAACCCAATTTTCTTTTAGATTCATTCTGTTTGTTTTGTTCAGTTCTAGCAGCAAAGCCTGAGCCTGGTAAATAATTTAAGAATCCCGAATCAAACCACTAGAACACATCTTTCTAAATCATCAACAAAAATGTTTGCCAAGATGTTTACGCTTTTTAAAAAGACATCGAAACATCGCCAGGTCCCTATCCTCATTCTAAAGGAATTTCTGAGAACTTTTGGTTCAAGATGGCTGGTGGAGTGTTCAGGATGTATCTGCTTCCCCCTTAAGGGCCAGAGAAAAGACAGATAGAATGCCGGAAAAAAGTGCAAATCCAGACCAGTATTAAGAACCTAGGAAGCTGGCTATCAGTAGACCATAACGTTTAAGAACTTACAGAGGATGCAAAATTCTGTAATTGAGGATATAATCAAAAGTAAAATAAAGCAACTATCTTAACATGAGACACAGGAAAGCTCTACAAAGAATGGGTTCCCTTCAGACCACAGGAAGTATGACCAGGGTGTAGAGTGAGCTATGTGGCAACTGGCAGGGATATTAATGAAAATTAAGAAGTTCTTGGGTGATGAATGGTTAACAGGCTGTGCTGCTAACTGACAGGCTGGAGGTTCAAGCCCATCCAGAAGCACCATAGAAGGTCACTCTGGCAGTTCCTGCTCTTGCAAACCAGTGAAGGGCAGTTCTATTCCGACACACACGGAGTCGCTGGGAAACAGAACCAACTGGGCATCACTGTTTCTTGTTTGTTTTCGTTTTTTGTCACTTAGTGTGTCATCCCCAGCCTTTGTCATGTTAACTCACTGTAGAATTTGCCAGCTTACACTGAACTGTCTTAGTGCAGAAAGAGAAAGAAGCAGAGGAGTACAGGTTAACTCCTGGCTACCACAAAAGACAAGGAGCACCTTCTCCCAGAGGACAACGGTGTGGTGCTGGATAAAGAAACACCTTCTCCAAGGCTGTTGCCATAACTTCTGTAACCACTGTCTTAATTACACGAGAGAGAGTGATTTTTCTTTTCTCTAATCTTGGATCTCAACTGCACGAAGCTGATTTATCAAAATCCTGTCATCTTTGATCTATACATGACTCACTTTATTTAGTTAAGTATCTTTAATAACGTGGTAGCCATTGCTTTGGTCAGCGAGTGCTGCTCTAACAGAAATACCACAAGTGGATGCCTTTAACAAAGGAAAGTTTATTCTTACACAGTCCAGTAGGCTACAAGTCTCAATTCAGGATGTCCAATCCAGGGGAACACTTTCCCTCTTTTCTGGAGGAAAGCCCTTGTATTATATCAGTCTTTGGTCTGGGAGCATCTTGCTGCAGAAACCTCAGGTCTGAAGGATGCATTCTACTTCAGGTGCTGCTTTCTTGGCGGTGTGAGGTCCCCAATTTGTTGCTTGCTTTCTGTTCCTTTCATCTTTTGTAAGCTAAAAGGATAAAGGCTGTTGCAAGCCGCACTCCAGGGAAACTCCCTTTATATTGGAGCAGAAAGATAACCTTAGGAAGGGATTTACAATCCCACCCTAATCCTCTTTAATGTACAGTGTAGGGAAATCACAAAATGGAGGAAAATCATGAACTACAGGGAATCATGACCCAGTCAAACGGCTACACATATTTCTGCAGGGATACAGTTCAATCCATGACAGCCATCCATGAACCCATCACCTATGACAAAATCTGCCAGTTGCCATAGAGTTAACTCCAACGCATGGTAACTCTATGTGTATCCGAGTAGAACTGTCCTCCATAGGATTTGCAATGGCTGATTTTTCTTATAGAACAAGATCAGCAGGCTTTTCTTCTGTGGCACCCTGAACTGGATTCAAATCTCCAACCTTCCAGTTGGCAGCCAAGAGTACTGATTGTTTATACCACCCAGGGACTCTGTTTTCAACTGCACTGATGCCTAATGCTTGACAAAAGTTTCTTCTATGCAAAGTACGGACTGGGTGTTCTTCTGTAGTGTTTAGATCCTATCAAGCTAGGATCTTGATAATAATCATATTGTCCCCAATCATCACTCTACCACCCCTCATACGAGAAAGTGATCATCTTGGATCTCTATTCACCATTTCCTTGCTTTCCTTTTATACCCGTGTTTGTTTATCTTTAACTAAACCCGCTGTTGTTGAGTTGATTCTGACCCTTAACAACCCTGTAGACTGAGAGTATGTAACAGCCTTACAGCATTTCCAAGGGGCAGCTAGTAGATTCAAACCTCTGACCTTTGGTTAGCAGCTGAGCTCTTAACCATCAACCTAGCAGGGACCCTAGTTGTCTTTAAAAAATTTCAAAAAAAGTATTATTTTCGTTTTTAAGATCATTAGAAAAAAAAAGAGCTCCATACTGGTATGTAAACCTCTAAGACTTTTAAAATAAT
The DNA here is from genome assembly GCA_028571685.1 of Heterohyrax brucei. NCBI lineage: Eukaryota > Metazoa > Chordata > Mammalia > Hyracoidea > Procaviidae > Heterohyrax > Heterohyrax brucei. The sequence continues at coordinate 40,781,357 of CM053148.1, read as the reverse complement.
ATTGCATTGCTGAGTGTTTTCCCTCTTCTTCAACATCTCTGTGGTTACTCATTCTGGTGGCTAGGTAGCATTTCATTGAGTTCATTGTGTGCATAGACCTCATTTTAGTCATCCCTTCTCCTGCTGCCAAGCATGTATGAGGCTGCTCCCATGTTTTAGATAATGTGAGCAGTACTGCTAAGAACATTCTGGATCATATTTCTCTTGGGTATGTACCTAAGAGTGTAATTGCCAGGTCATAGCACAGCTGAATGTTCAATTTTAAGAGAAAGTACAAAATCGTTTTCCGAAGTCTTTGCCCCAAGTTAAGGAAAGCAGAGCACTCATTCAAAGTGGTTACTTCTTGTCTCTGCCAGACACACAGGAGTTCTACTGGAGCTTCACAGTGAGAACCTGGCATGACTGCTGGAGAAAAAACTCGTGAAAGTGGAGTGCTCTCTGAGCTGAATCTCCGTTTTTTCACTGTCCGTCAAGTCCATGCTCCTTCTCTGGCAGTTCATCAATTACTCTTTAAGTATTCTTGCCTGCTTCTGGGTCCATCTTGCAAGTTTCTCCTTCCCGTAAGCAGTGATTTTTCTCTGTCTCACTCACTAGTATTGGGGGCTGCAGTTTCCTCTCTGACTTCAGTTCTTTGATGGATCTAAAAAGACTTGCTGATTTTCAGTTTTTCTGTTTCATATTGCTTTGCTTGGTGACTGAATGACTTCTAAGCTCTTTACAAACTGGAACCAAAGCTGAAAACCTCCCTAACTGCCCCAGATGACATTATTTCCAGCCATGTATATTTTATTAATGTTCTTCTATCCAATATTTGATAGTGTTGGACATTATAATTGTTGCTTATTGAATCATACCAAATTTTCTTCCTTTACGCCTGCTCTACCACACAAGTGTAAAATAATTTCAGCTTTTTTCCCTATGAATAATCTTTTTTCTTTCCTTCTTTTTTCTTTTTAAACCAAATCCTTGTATTGAAATATTTTTCTTTTACACACTGGCCTTACATGAGCCTTTTGTCATACTCCAAAGTGTTGTACATATGTGGGCCTCACTCTGAATTCTGATTCCACTAGTAAATTTGTCTGTATGATGCCAAAACTTTCTTGTTTTTATTACTATGATACTGAAACCAAACTGGTTGCAGTTGATTCATCCTGACTTGTGGCAAGTCCTCATGTTGCAGAGCAGAACTGCAGTCCATAGGGTTTTCATGGCTGTGACCTTTCAGAAACAGATTCCCCAACCTTTCTTTTGAGGTGCTTCTGGGTAGATTCGAACCCCCAGTCTTTTTATTGGTAGCTGTGGTCTTGAACAGTTTGTGCCACCTAGGCACTTACCTTTTTTTCTTTTCTTTTTTTGCTGTATCTTTATGGTAAGTCCTAATATCTGGTGAGGCAAAGTCCTCCTTCCTATACTTATTAAAATTGTCCTGGCTTTTATTCTTTATCTTTTACACCACTATATAAATTTTAGAAATGTCAAATTCAAACGAAGCTTTGTTAGTCTAGTCATTTCATGAACCTAATGCTCCCAAACAGAACTCCCCCTTGATGCCTGCCTGCTAGCCCTGATAGCCACTGAAGACTTTGATTCTTATATATCAGCTTATTTCATACACGTGAGCTCATCCATTATCTGTCTTTTTTCAACTGACTCACTTTGGTCAGTCTAAGTAGGATATTTTTAAGCCTCGTGTAGCAGCATACTTCAGGACTTCGATTGTCTTTATGACTGAGTAACTCCCCATTGTAGGTATGTACCACAGTCTGTTTATCCAGTCTGTGGACAGGCATTCAGGTTGTTTCCACCTTTTTTTTTTATTATCAAAAGTGCCGCAGTGAATATTGGTATACAGGTTTCTGTTTGCATTCCAGATTTCTTTTTTTTAAAAAACTTTGTAGGACTGATAAAATTCTATTTTCAAATTATCCTGGCTAGGGTCACCATGGAGTCAGATCCAATTGGATGGCACTTGGCTTTGGCTAGTGTTTGTTTATAATTATTATTATATATTATATGTATAATAATATAGTATAATTATTAGTTGAAAAATTCATCAGGTTTTTGTTTTTTATTCACACACTGATATGTATGTATGTGTAGGTGTGTGTAGACATATACATACTTACATAGATGCACACACCCAAGGACTACCAATTAACATCACAAACTCATAAAAAGTGGTACATACTTCATCGCTGACTATCACTACAGTCACCTTCAAAGTACTTGCCTTGGGAAGCTAAGCACACCCTTCAAAGCAATTTTGGAACCCTTTTTTTGAAATGGCTGTCCTGAATGTCATCAAAATGTCTTCTTTTCAATATTTCCTTTATCTTCAGGTAAAGAAAAAGTAATTGGAGGTCAGATCAGGTGATTAGAGAGGGTGTTCCGATACAGTTATTTATTTACTGTCTGAAAATTCCCTCATAGACAGCTATATAATTAAGTTTGCAAACTTGCCACTGTGCTACCAAAATTGTTTTGAAGGGTGGACTAGGCACTGGCAACTATGCATACGTTCCCAAGGGGAATACTTTGAAGGTGACTGTAGTGGTGGTCAGCAATGCGGTATGTAGCACTCAGAATAATGAAGTTCACGGACTTGTCGGACCTCATATGCATATCTATATATGTACGTATATGTGCACACACACATATGTAGATACGGATGTGTGAGTGTGTGTGTGTTTAGATATATATGGCGACTCAGTGGCACTTGGCTGGCATACTTATACACACACATACACACACCCAAACCCAACTGTCATGGACTGAACTGCGTCCCCCCAAAATAAGTGTAGACATGTGACCATGATTCCGTGTATTCTATGACTGTCCTCCATTTTGTGGTTTTCCTATGCTGTATGTTAAAGGATTAGTGTGGGACTGTAAATCCCTTTATGAGATCACCTGCCTGCTCCACTGTAAAGGGAGTTTCTGGGGGTATGGCTCACCCCACCCTTAATCCTTTCATCCTGCAAGAGATAAAAGGAAAGGGAAGCAGACAGAGAATTGGGAACCTCACACCATCAAGAAAGCAGCACCAGGTGAAGAGTTCCTCCTTCAGACCTGAGGTTCCTGCGCCAAGACGCTCCTTGGACAAAGATTGACGCAATACCAGACTTTCCTCCAGAGCCAACAAGGGGGAAAGCCTTCCCCTGGAGCAGACACCCTGAATACGGACTTGTAGCCTACTGGACTGTGTATGAATAAAGCTTCCTTTGTTAAAGCCATCCACTCTGTGGTATTTCTGTTAGAGCAGCCCTAGCTGACTAAAACAGCAACCCAGTGCCGCTGAGTTGATGCTGACTCATAGCAATCCTGTAGGTCAGAGTAGAACTGCTCCATAGAGTTTCCAAGGAGCACCTAGTGGATTTGAAGTGCCTACCTTTTAGTTAGTAGCCCTAGAATTTAACCACTGCACCACCACGGTTAGCACACATAGACACAAACCAAACCAAACCTGTTGTTATCGAGTAATTCCAACTCATAGCAACCCTGTAGGACAGAGTAGAACTGCCTCATACAGTTTCCAAGGAACAACTGATGGATTCAAACTTCTGACCTTTTGGTTATCATCCATAGTACTTAACCACTACACAATCAGGGTTTCCATACATGTATGCATGTATGTGTTTTAGTCAGCTAGGGCTGTTCTAACAGAAATACCACAGAGTGGATGGCTTTATCAAAAGAAAGTTTATTCTTACACAGGCTACAAGTCCATAGTCAGGATTTCCACTCCAGGAGAAGGCTTCCCACCTTGTTGGCTGTGGAGGAAAATCTGGTATTGCATCAGTCTTTGTCCAGGGAGCATCTTGGCGCAGGAATCTCAGGTCTGAAGGACGCGCTCTTCTCCCGGTGCTGCTTGCTTGACGGTGTGAGGTTCCCAGTTCTCTGCTTGTTTCTTTTCATCTTTTGCAAGATGAAAGGATTAGGGGTAGGGCAAGCTACATTCTAGGGAAACTCCCTTTACAGTGGAGCAGGGAAGTGATCTTACAAAGAGATGTACAGTCCCACCCTAATCTTTTAATATGCAGCTTAGAAAAATCACAAAATGGAGGACAATCACAAGATACTGGGAATCATGGCCCAGTCGCATGGCTACACATATCTTTTGGGGGACACAATTCAATCCATGACAGTGTGTAATACCTAAGTAGGTATACACATACACAGCCAGGGGTGTGTCTGTGTCTGTGTGTCTGTGTCTGTGTGAGTGTGTATATTCACCCTTAAAATTTTGTCTACATCATTTAAGTTTTTGGATTTTGGAATGTAATTGATGGCATATTTCTGTTGCTTCTATTTTGTATATATTTCTCAATTTCCATAATATTGCTGTATAAGACTACTTATTTCTATACTGTTGGTGTGTAATTATTTCCATAATATTGCTGTGTAATATTGTTTCTACTCTCTTTTCTTTTTATTCTTGAAAATTTTTCTATTTTACCTTTGTTTATAAGGAACTCATGAATTTTTAAAAATCTGTGCTATCATATTTTGTCTTCTGTTTTACTAACTTTTGTCCCATCATATCTGTCTTTTTTTTAATTGTGTTATTTTATTGCTAAATTCTTAAGATGGACATTTAATTTGTTAATTTTGGGCTTTTCTTCTGTTCTCATGTAAGTATTTAAGATCATAAATATCCTACAATGCATCAGTTTGTTGAATGCCATAGGTTGTGTTATGTGGTATTTGTTTTCATTATAATTTCATCATGAGTATGCTGTTTAAATTTTCATTATATTTTTGTATTCAGTGTATGAATTATTTATCTATACGTTCTAAAATTTCCACATAAGCGGGCACGTGGAAAATCTTTTTGTCCTTAATTTTAATGTAATTGCAATTTAGTCTATTGTAGTCAGAAGAATATCCATTCTTTAAAAGGTGTTGACATTTTTCCTTATAGCTTGGTATATAACCAGTAAGAAGCCCTGGTGGTGTAGCACTGAAAGTAACCACTGCTAATCCGGAGGTCAGTGGTTCAAACCCACCAGTCTCTCAATGGAAGAAAGATGTAGAAGTCAGCTTCCATAAAGGTTACAGCCTTGGAAGCCCTGTAAGGCAGTTCTGCTCTATCCTGTAGGGTCTCTATGAGTCGGAATTGACTCCATAGTAATGAAAGAGCAAGTGATATAACCAATCTTTAAATGTACATCTTTAAAGTATCTTCTACATTGTTTCATAAAGAATTGTATAGTCATATATGTAATTTTTCTCTTTTGTTTGCTTCATCTATTAATAATCAAAAGTGATGCTTCGAATTTTTCTATTAAACTAGAGATGTTATCAGTATTTCTACCATTTTTACTTTGTGTTCTAAAACAATTTTATCAAATTTTTACATCTTTAAAATTATTGTTTTTCTTTGTGAATTTAGCCTTTTATTTTCTATTATGTGATCCTATCGAACTCTAATAATTTGTTTTAAAATATGTTTTATCTGAAAAAAATCTATTTTATTTGATATTAGTATAGTCCTATCTCCTATCTTTTAGTTAGCATCTGATTGATACTAGATTTCAAACCTTTTGTGTCTATGGTGTTTAATATATGTATTTTTTCACATTATTTAATATTCTTCCTTTGAAAGACGGAGTCTAATTATTCTTCCCTTGAGTGTAGGCTGGTCTTAAACCAACCTACAACCAACCCTCAAAACAAAACAAACCCATTGCTGTTGTGTCCATTCTGACTCATAGTGACCATACAAGACAGAGTAGTATTGCCACATAGAGGTTCCAAGGAGTGCCTCGTGGATTTGAACTGCCTGCTTTTTGCTTACCAGCCATAGCATTTAACCACTATGCCACAGGGATTTCCAGGCTGGTCTCAGTAACTCCTAACAAATACAATACAGCAGAAATGATTGTGTATCACTTTTGAGATTAAATTATTTAAAAAGTGTAGCTTCCGTCTTGGATACTAGAATTCTCCTTCTTTTCTCTTTCCTTCCTGTTCTCTTTCTCTCTTCTCTCTCTCTCTCTCTCTTTCCCCTCTTTCATCACTTGCATTTGGGGAAGCCAGTTGGTCAGCAGCATTACACGGAGGCCCACATGACAGTAATTGTAGATTCCTGCCAACAGTCCTATGAACGAGCTTGAAAGCAGATACTCCAGCTCCTTCAGAGACTACAGTCCCAATGAATACCTTGATGGCCAACGGAGAGATCATGAGCAGGAAGCCCCCAACTAAGACACTCTACTCTTGACCCTCGGAAATTCTGTGAAATGATAAATGTTTCTTTTAAAGTGTTAAACTTCAGAAAAACATGTTAGAATAGAAAATTAAAGCATCACCTTTATATTTCATTATATCTCTGCAGACACTACTAATACAATACATTGGTTGATATCTGTCATGTGAGTCTAGCTCAATAATTAGTGATATATTTAGACATCTTTATCCTTAATTATAACTTATATTTTCTTTTTTTTTCTATTTTTCCTATTTCTATCAGAATTTTGGCATATCCCTTTGATAACACAAGGATTTAAATACACATTCATATCCTTTTTTTTTGCTATTCCCTGGACTTTTAATTCTGGGTTATTACAGCAATTTTTCCCTTTTCACTCTCTGGTCAGTTACGTATTTAAGACAACAACAAATTTTTCCAAAGTATTTTATTTTATTTACTTAATATTTTGAGATGTCTTCCACAGTATTCTCTCCTGTATTGAAATACTTCAGCAGAAACTGTTGGTGATATGGATGTCTTCACTGTAGACCTTCAAGGTGTTGTGTGTTTATGGATATTTTTATCATGCTCACATATTTTAGTGACAGTTTCCACACATAGACACAAACCAGACCAAACCTGTTGTTATTGAGTAATTCCAACTCATAGCAACCCTGTAGGACAGAGTAGAACTGCCTCATACAGTTTCCAAGGAACAACTGATGGATTCAAACTTCTGACCTTTTGGTTATCATCCATAGTACTTAGCCACTACACAATCAGGGTTTCCATACATGTATGTATGTATGTGTTTTACTCAGCTAGGGCTGTTCTAACAGGAATACCACAGAGTGGATGGCTTTAACAAAAGAAAGTTTATTCTTACACAGTCTGGTAGGCTACAAGTCCATAGTCAGGATTTCCGCTCCAGGAGAAGGCTTCCCACCTTATCAGCTGTGGAGGAAAGTCTGGTATTGCATCAGTCTTTGTCCAGGGAGCATCTTGGCGCAGGAACCTAAGGTCTGTAGGACATGGTCTTCTCCCAGTGCTGCTTGCTTGACGGTGTGAGGTTTCCAGTTTTCTACTTGTTTCTCTTTCCTTTCATCTCTTGCAAGATGAAAGGATTTGGCTAGGTATAAAGTTCTAAGATTAAAGTCCTTTTTCTTAAATATTTTAAAATGTCAACTTTATTTTGCATTTAATGTTGCTGCTGCAAAATATGTCAATATAGCCTTTGCTCTTTATGTGTATCTTCTTTCTCTCTGTAAGATTTTATAATTTTCTCTTTGTCTTTGATATCCTTAATGTTCACTCTAATCTTCTTAGAGATGTTTTTTTATCTTTTCCTCTCCTTTTTGATGATGTCTATTTTCTGTGCTCCCCTACCCCCATTTTTTCCAAGAAATGTATCACTGTAACCTTTTATATTACTCATATGTTCTTGAATGTTACATTTTCTATTTTCTTTTACATTAGATCCACTAACATATTGATCACAGGTATTTTGAATTTATTCTCCGAAAATTTTAATATATGTGTCATGTCTAAGTTTGTCTGATGCTTGTTTTGTCTCTTCAGACAGCCTCTGTCTTCCCTTTTTGCTTGCCTTGTGATATGGTTTTGAAAGAGAGCCACGCTCTGTTGAGTAATGAAAACTCAGTTGAAACAGCTTTAATATGAGGATTTATGTTAATTTGTCTAGGAGTTGTCCTGTGTTTAAATGTTTTCTGTAGCTATTGGTGCCAGATGCTCCAAATTACTCTAGTTTCCTTGTTTTTGTCTCCTCCTAACCTTAGACTTTCCTAATTACTTCTCCTTGGAGAAAGTCAGTGTCTTTGTGATTTTCAGCTGGAATCCATTGCTTATAACTCTGGAGCCCTACTGGTGTTATGGTAAGGGAGGGCGTATTCCTATTCTTCAGACATCACCTCAGACTTTGAAGGTTTGTGCCTTGGGGATATAATCTTCACAACAGTTTTTTCCGTGATACAGTTCTCTCTCCATTTCCCTACACCTTTCTGGGGCTTGTAGCATTTCCAACGCATTTCCTTGAAGGTTGGGCTCCATTAACTCTAATCTCTTCATCCTAGCCATCCACAGCTCCTACATGAGGCAGGAAACCTAGAGGGGCTAGAATGGGAAGAATTCCTAACTCTCATTTAGGATACAGCTCTGACAATGTTTTTTTTTTTTCTAAAAGAGTAGGTATTCGTTAGGGACAAAACTCTGGATGAATTTCAGAATGATTGCTTTTTCTAAGTTCCTGCCGGAGTCTTAAAAAGATCAAGTAGTCTCAGATCTTCATTTTGGGAACTTGATGGTGTTCCCTGGAATTAACACCCACAAAAGAGTAGGGGCTCTTAAAAAACTAGTACCCAGGAGTTAGTAACTCTCACTGAACCCCACAATCAACTTACAGCAATTTGTTAAACCTGCCACTTAAGTACTCCTACCAGCTTATGTCTCCACTGGCAGGTGAGCAGATCTGGGGGGCAGGTGAGCAGATCTTGGGGGAGTTTCTCCAGATTTCAGGGTGGTGGTTTTCTTTGCTAGCTTGTTTTTTTTTTTCTGTTTATCAGCATTGTTTGTTGCTGTTGTACCCATTTCCTCTTCAAATATTACCTCCCCTCCATTTTCAGTTTTCTCTCTGTCAAGGACCCCTGTTACCTGAATGTTAGTAAATCTGCTTTATTTGATAGTGTTTCTTCTCTACTTTCCATTTCTTTGTTGTTTTTCTCTTCCTTCCAGGTTATTTTCTCATGCTATTATTTTACTAATAATTCTATTAGTTACTTCATCTACTGTATCTCTTACTTCATTAAATACATGTTTATACCTTTTCTTATTTATAACATATTCTCTTGTCTCTATTAATATAGTAGGCTAATTTTTAGTTCTAAGTGTTGGCATCTTCATTTCTGTTATGTATTTTTTTTCCTCTACAAATAATTTTACACCTCAAATATCTTTTTTTTTTTTTTCCATTTCATCTTGCAAGCTCATTTCCCACTGAGATATCAGCTATCCTCTTAGGCAATACAAATTAGGGAAGTTGACTACCTTTTTCTGCCAGTCACAGTAAACTAATGAAGGGAAAAGTGGATATACCTTTGGTTGGAGAGCTGCAGCACCAAACACCCCACAAAACAACTCCCAGGCCAAAGCTTCATTCCTTGCTCCTCATGGAGAATTACCTGAACAATAGGATCTCCTTTGGACACTTGAAAAGGGAAGCAATGAGATTTATTGTCTGAGATTAGATAGTACAATGCTTCTCAAGTAGTAGGATGCATCAGAGTATCCCAGACGGTTTGGTAGTCACAGATTCCTGGACCGCATCCCCAATGTATCTGTTTTAGTGATTCTGAGGTAATACTGAGAACTTGCATTTCTTGGACTCTCTCAGGTGATTCTGATAGCTACCAGGTGGAAGACCACACTTTGAATAGCACTGGGTCAGAACTTACCCGTTTTTCTCAGTTCCTGGCAATCTCCCTGTTTCTAAGCTACCTTGAGTTTACACTAGAAGAAACATGGACCAGAGGTCTAACTAATTATAGATATAGACTAGGATTTTCCAGTATAATACTGGACACTCACTCCTTTACACACTTGTATTAAACAAATATTTACTGTTTATCTGAAATTCAAATGTAACTGGGTGGCCTCTTTATTTACCTAATCTCGTAATGCTAGTTGAGATGTAAGCATTGTTTATCCCAATGGTCCTAAAACATTAGTGACCCTCCTTGAAGGCTTGTTAAAACACAGACTTAGGTGTTTCATCCCCTCAGCTTCTGATTCATTTTGCCTGGGTTGGGGCCCACAGATTAAAATTTCTTACAAGTTCCCAGATGACGTGAAGCTGCTGGTCCAGTGTCGGGCTTTGAGAACCAGTAGCTGATTCCAAAGTGATGGTAGAGAGAAGCAAGACAACATTTCCTTTCCTTTATTCTCATATAAAACCACTATAGCACACAAATCACTGTGTACCACGGGGATTTTTCAATATTCCATGTATCTTGGTTTTCCTTTTAGACGTCCTTTGGGGTTGATTGTGGAGAAGACAGCCAGAAGCAGTGTGACTTCAGCAACTTGGTGAGACCTAGTGCCATACCACAGTGATTTTATTTATCTTCTGGTAACAAAGCTTGCCCTTGAACATCAACAAGAAAAATTTACTAAAACTAGATACAGTACTTTGTTGCTTTCATTAGATGTTGAGTCATTTTTCATCTCATAGTGACCACACGTGACAGAGTAGAGCTGCCCCATGGGGTTTTCTAGGCTGTCACTTTTACAGGAGCAGATTTCCAGGTTTTTCTTCCACAGAGAAGCTGAGGCAAATTTGAACCATCAACCTTTCTGTTGGCAGCTGAGTACTTACCCATTGAACTATCAGGACTCCTTTTATATAAAGCATACTACTTTATATAAAGTATAAACCAAACATAATGATGTTTTAGGGATATTATAATTACGAAGGAAACAATGCACCTGAAACTGATTTTATATATGATAAAGCCAAAACATACTGTGTCAAGTCAATTCTGACTCCCAGTGACCTTACAGGACAGAGTATAACTGCTCCATAGTGTTTTCAAGGAATGCCTGGTGGATTTGAACTACTGACCTTTTGTTTGTGGTTAGCATCCGTAGCATTTAACTACTATGCCACCCGGGTTTCCTTATATATAATGCTCATTAGAAATCTTCATTTGATAAATTCCTCCATCTGCATCAGTCTTCCTTTGTTCTGTGCTCTACTGGCCACCCAAAAAATACTTAGTGATACAGTATATGACAAAAGGATTTCTTGAACTCTGGCTTTGGGGTTGATTCTGGCAATGAGGAGTCAAAGCAGGAAACTGGAGTGAGAGAACATAGTGAGACTGGGATATCTATAACAGATCAATGCCCAATCTTTTTCCTGGAAATTTTGCCTGTTGATCAGAAGTCATATTTCCGGGTTGAATATTTTCGAAAAAAAGTAGCAGTAATGGTTTTACAACATGAAGAATGTAATCAATGCCACTGAATTTTAAGGGTAGAAATTGTCATATTGGCAAATATTTTTGTGTATATATTTCTACCATAATTTTAAATGAGATAAAAAAATAAATCCTCTTTCCTGTCCTTCCTGACACAACGGCTCTGCGTTCAGATGGTGGTAACTCCCTCCCATCCTTTTCCACTTTGGGTTGGGGGTGACAGGAGCTCTGCTCTACCAGCTCTAGGATATGACCTCCTCTGTGGTTTCAGAAAACCCTTCCCACATCTCTGTAAATCATCTCTTTACTAAACCTTCCTGAAAGTATACTGATATGTACACACCATCTATTTCCTTCAGGGACCCAAATGAACTTTTTAAAAAATTCTTATCTGTATAAAAATCCAGTTATTTTGGTACCACTTACACTCTGTCATTCTGCATGTTGTCAGTTGCCATCATCTTTCCTACTGTGGTAACAATGAATGGGCTAATAATTGTAAAATATTGATTAAAAATTCTTGCCTGATCTCTCAGGTTGACTAGTAAAATTACAGTGATTAACCTGGAGACTGAATTTTTTTTTCTTCCAGATCTTATCTAGGGCATTGTGGTGGTCAGGATTTTGTCAACTTGGCTACTCCACATTTGGCTGCTGTATTAAGTGGCATGGTAGGGCTTGTGGTGGCTTCCCGCCCCTCAGTTCTCCTCTCTCGACCTTCCACTAGTACTGCTGGTCTGCTCACATAGGCAGAAGCTCCTGCTCTCTTCTTCTGGCGTCTAGTTCCTGGACTTGAACTAGCAGCTGTTGGATTCATCAGTCTTACAGTCGGCACTTGAGAGTCCTGCTCCCTGACCTGCCGATCCTGGGTTCGCCAGCCTCTGCCGCTCCGTCTCACCACGAGCTTGGGATCCACCGACCTACACAACTGGTGATCTAGAACTCTGGTCTCTGACCTGCTGACTTTGGGTTCCTCAGCTTCCGTGGCCATGTGAGGCTTGTGCCAGAACTTGGGACATTCAGCTTCTGTGATTGCGTGAGCTATTTTCTATATCTATTTATCTATCTATCTATATTATAAATCTTTCCTTGTACCTACACGTGTTACTGGTTTTGCTTCCCTAGAAAACTCAGACTAAGACAGCCATTGAACCAGATGATATCACAGTCCCTCTAACAACCAACCCCCTGCCCCTTGACTCTGGCTCGTCTTGTGACCCAATCTAAGGAGCCCTCCAGCTTGAGGTGAGACATTAAGATACTGCCAGCTGACATCACCAACCTTGTAAACACAGACTTTGCCCAGGGACTTCAGAAAGTTACAGCCTTCCCTCCCCAACCCCCTACCCCCAACCCTCCCTCTGGGAACCTGAATAACATCTTTTTTTTTTTTCCTGTAACACTCTTCTTCCTATAAAACCCTGTGGCTTGAGATGAGATGTTAAGATGGTTTTTAGGGTGCTATCCCACCATCTTCTCAGATCACCAGCCATCTGAACAAACCACAGTCCCTACCCATCTCTCTGTCTGACTTTGTGCTGGCAGGCAGCAGGAAGCAGCTACTGGGTTTTCTGGTTACATATAGCCTGATGTTTGCAGAGTAGAACTGCTCCACAGGGTTTTCGAGGCTGTGATCTTTCAAAAGCAGTCAGCCCTGTCTTTTGAAGCACCTCTGGGTGGATTCAAAGCACCAACACTTCACTAGTAGATGAGAACTTAAACATGTGTGCCTAACTCAGGGATTCCAGTATCATTTCCCTGTTGATTTAAAGTTCTGTTTCTATTATATATCAAATTTTCATATATTTATGGATCTGTTTTTATGTTTTTTTAAATTTTCTTTTCATTTAGACTTATGAGTAAGAATTTCAATCAAACAAGAATCTGTTTTTAAGAAAACGTAACAAAAGATACTTATGCACGTTAGATCTTAAGAACTAGCTTAGTTTTTTTTTTGTTTTGGCTAATTTAGTAGGATTGATGAGTGATAATGGACAGGTAGTTGCCAAAGAAAAGTTACTTGCTATGGTGAAGAATATCTACATAGTCTTATCATTAGCCAAAAAAACACATGTAATTTTTATCTTTATGTCTCATATAACCCACTTTAGAAAGTTGTGAAAGTGGATAATTCTGTTTTGATGGATTTCTTTAAAAAAGTTAAGAGCTACTGCTCAACAAATGCACAAAATGAGATAAGTGATTATCCAATATGCAAGTGAAAGATAGCCAAAAGAGTAAGCAAACTGATTATGTAGGAATGTGTATTATTTCAGTTACATTTACCTAGGGAAAAAAAACACTTGCTTTGTTCTAGAGTGCTTTCACTTGAAAATCACGATTTATTTTAACAAATATGCTTTGCAAAAGGTAGTAATTCATGAGAAATTCTTATGCTATTTTCAAAATGCACTACGTTTGTAAGAAATTATGAATGAAACAAAACAAAACAGAAACCTGCTGCCATTGGGTGACTCAAATTCATAGCGACCCTGTAGGACAGAGCAGAACTGCCCACAGAGTTTCCAAGGAGTGCCTGGCAGATGGAAGTTGATGACTTTTTAGTTAACAGCTCTAGCTCTTAACTAGGTCACAAGAGTTTCCATTGGAAATTACTTAATAGGAATATACACTAGACTCAAATAATTTCTGCTTTGACAGCTGGCTTACATAACCACACCTCAAGGTGCCACTATTTACCTGAAATGACCACGCAAATTTCAGATGAAAAAACAAGCAAACAAGTCAATGATACTCATCCTCCAGCTCTGTAGTCTCTGGAGTTGGGACACCAGACTACAAAGTGTAATTCCACTGTGGCAGAAAAAGAAAATATTAGAACTTCCACTTCTATTTTTTTCTATTACCATTTAAAAATTTCTATTTTGGGTCACATTTTGTACTATCCATGATACTGGTAGCATGTAGTAGTTGATATATATATATACAATTTCTGACTCGATGGCACTTGGCTGGCTTTATACCTGAAAAAAAAACCCACATATACTGGAAGTGCAGGCTTTACAATGTTTTCATTGAGGATAACACAAGAGCAAACTGATTTGAGGATGATGCTGTGAAGGCTTGCTGCTATCAATGGTGGTCTTCAGACCAGCAGCAATGGCATCACCTGACAGGTCACTTGACGTGCGGATTTTCAAATCAGGCCTAATCCAGAGTCAGGGAATCAAAATGGTCCTTTTCGTTAGATGCCTAGTGACTCGCTTGCCGGGTTAAATTTGAAAAACACAGAAGATTGGCTTTGAAAATCTTTTCAAATTTAAGTTACACAGATTCTGTAGGTGAAAAAGAGCAGACAGAAACTCTTCTATGTATGTCACCCTCCTACAAACTTGTACAAACTGGTAACATATCCAGCTGCTATGTGAAAAGTTGGAGGTACGAGATTGGAGTCTACTCAGGCATCTTGGAAGAAAGTCCTGCTTATCTGCTTCCAAAAAAAAAAAAAAAATCGAAAACCCCATGCTGCACTGTGCTCCTCCCATACATGTAGCTGCCGTGGGTCAGAGTCAACACTATGGCAACTGATTTCCCTACTAGGTGAGGGAAGTTTCTCTCCTTCCTACTCTTTGGAAAACCTGGTGGTATAGTGGTTAAGTGCTATGGCTGTTAGCCAAAAGATTGCCAGATGCTACTTGGGAACTCTATGGGGCAGTTTTACTCTGTCTGTATGGTCACTAATGACTCAATGGCAGTGAGTTTTTTGTTGTTGTTGTTTGGTTCTTACTCTTTATCTCAGAAGAGCCAAAGTGGAATGATGGCCTATCTTCTTGTGGTAGAAGTGTTTCTCTTGATTTTGTTTGTTGTCTTGTTGTATATTCTCTTATGGGGTTTTGTTCTGGGTCATTTTATTACTTCAAAAGACAATTCTTTGTAGACAAATACTTCTGTTCAGGACGTTTTGCTATAGTAGATGTAGAGAGCTTATTCGATTTCCTGAGATCTTCTTTGACTCTTATCTTGAATACAAAACAGTCTTATAACTGGTTTGCCGGCATTTGTTCACTCCTGCAGTCTACCCTCCATAACACAATAGCTTTCTAAATCCAGATTGGATGGTTGTTCCTCTATTTGAAAACCTTTTATTAAAACAGTGTTCTTTGATTTTTTTCAAATGACATGACTGTAATCATGTAATGAACATGAAAATGAAATTAATATCATTTTGTTTTGCTAATCACACTGAATTTATACTGTTATTAGCCACTAGCCTATAACAAATACACACTTAAGACAACTTCATTTTCAACAATGGCCAATGTAAATATGTCTTTTCTTGATAATTTCAGGTTTTTAGGTGATGCTTTGTCAGATCTAATTAAGTCGTCTTTTTGGCTTTATCATGTGACTGATGAAGAGCTACTAGAAGATTAAGGAAAAGTGTCAGCTTTTCTTTCCCACTTTGCTCACTTCTACTTGCATTATTAGCATTATCTTCCTTTTACAACTCTTTGGAATAAAAAATGTCTTTAAACACTTTATCCCTTTTATGATATTTTAATTAAAATCAGTAATCTAACACATGCATCCACTCAACCTGTCTCACATGAACTGCAGTGTGTTGCAACACACTGAAAGAGAATACACAAGAGAAAGTCAAACCGTCAGCCTGTTTTAGGACCTTCTAGGAAACCCTAGAAGGTCGGCAGTTCAAATCCATCAGGTGCTCCTTGGCAACTCTATGAAGTAGTTCTATTCTGTCTGTAGGGTTGCTATG
This sequence comes from Heterohyrax brucei, assembly GCA_028571685.1. Classification (NCBI taxonomy): domain Eukaryota; kingdom Metazoa; phylum Chordata; class Mammalia; order Hyracoidea; family Procaviidae; genus Heterohyrax; species Heterohyrax brucei. The sequence goes on along the minus strand of CM053148.1, from coordinate 40,765,432 downwards.
AGTTGGAATTCACTCAATGGCAGTGGGTTTGTTTTTTTTAGATTTAGGGAACTGTATACCGGACAAGACTTGTGATCATCCTACTTATGAACCAAGCAAGGGCTGCTGTTGACAATCAATACAATAAAGTTTATTTTCATTATTTTTAAAGCATAATGTTGTAAATAGAAAGTCTGATCATTGCTTTCTGCATTCCATTGGACTATTGGCCTTGATTAGCCCCTGGAGAAGGACATCATGCTTGGTAGAGTGGAAGGTCAGTGAAAAAGAGGAAGACCTAGATGGGATGAATTGTCACAGTGGCTGTAACAATGGGCTTAAGCATAAAAACGATTGTGAATGTGGCGCAAGACCAGGCAGCGTTTCATCTTGTTGTTTATAGGGTCGCTATGAGTCAGAACCAACTGGATGGCATCTAACAACATCAACATTGGCCTTGATAATAACATTAAAATTTGAAGCTCAATGTTTATTATACTGGCCTATTTAGGATTATGAAAACTTTCTTAATGGGGACAAGATTCACTGTATTCTTTATTTCTTTATTCAGAACTTATTTTTTGGCCCAGCGGTGGTAGTATAGTGATATATTTTCAGTTTTGTCAAAGGGAGCTAAAATGATTTTATTGAGTTTTAAAGATTGTGCAACCATGTTAAATCATGTTCTTAATTCAAACATTTAGCACACAGTTCTTCATACATTATTATATTATAGATCATAGAAGACATCCTTGATAGAATAAATCACTGAAAATTTAGTAGTTGTCTACCTGTTTACTACCATTTAATACTCTATAAACTCTTCCCAGAGTTTACAGCTCTGAAAATTTGTTAATTCCTTATCTATCTTCTCCATTATTTTGAAAAAAATCTGTGATATGTAGAAGATATTTTTTATTATGATTGAATGAAAATGTACATTCCCATTTAAATTTGCATGGCCACCTGTATGCGGCTCCCACTGCTCTCTCTGCCCAGTGATAGCACACTCTTCCTCTCTGCTCCATACATGTCTTATCCTCCCAACAATCTCCTAACCCCTCCTCTCCATCCACTCCCCCACCTCCAGTAAGAAAGCAGTAGGATGACATCCTATAGATGCATAGAACCATAAAGTGCATCCAATCTATGGTCACTCTACATCGTCAAGTCCAATCCATTTGAGTCTGAAGAGTGAAACTGCATTATGATTTATGGGCAATGGCAGCATCAAGGCCAGGTGCCATTCTCCCAGGGGAACTGCGAAGCCCCTGGACCATCAGTTGCAATCTTTTGGTGGAGATCTCAGGGTGTGCCTCTTTTTATTCTTGTGTTGCCAGTGAGACTCAACTTTGTGAGCTCCATCATGACTACCACTGGTGGTGGCCGGGCACGTGGGTCTCTCTGTCTTCTGGGTTGTCTATCTCCCATGTCCTTGGTGATCATCCATTCCTGCTGAGTTGGGACCATTTGCTGTAAACTCAGATGGCAGCTTGGCAGCTTTTAAGACCCCAGACACCATTCACCACTGCAGAGGACTCTCTTAGTAAAATGCTAGTTGTGCCAACTGGCCTTGATTTCCCCTGAGAACATGATCCCTGGCCCCCCCACCCCAGCTATTCTGTCCTTGCAATATTGGTTTAAGATGGGAGGAGTAATCATGTTATGTTGAAGTCCAGTTAATATTGATCTTCTTTCTAATGTGTGCTGGCACAGATTTCACCCAACCAAATTTCTATTAACTATCTAATCTAAATCATCCCATCTCACCCTCCCTCTCTCCCCACCCTTACAGCTGTCAAAGAGTCTTTTCTTGCAGAAGAAATAGTTTTCGTAGATATGAGATCATGCATGATCCTGCCATGTTCTCTGCCTCTATCTTTCTGTCAAGGGTGCTCACAATTTCTCTGACAAATGTGGGTAACTGAGTGAAATTCTGACACATAGACTAATTCTTACAGTTATCCTTTGGAAGGAAACTAAGCTGAGAAAGGGATTGTTAGAGTTCTTTGGAGCATCCAGGACTTTGACTTTTAATACTGTGGTTTGAAGAAAGAAATACTATACTTCAAGCTCTAGAGATCTACCCTTGAAAAGTCAGAAAGATAGAGGCTTGACCCAACTCTATCAGGAACTGGGTGTGTGATTTCCTGAAAACTCCACTAGCCCCAGAGCTGATCCTCAGCTTCCTAAACCAGCCTCTTAGGCATATTCCATTGCCTAAGCGTTCTTGCAATGCAAAACACTTGCTTGGTAACTACTTTTTTAAGTTTAACTGAGAAAATGCTTTCTTTCTCTATTTTTCTTTATTTTCTCTTCTTTCTCTTATTCCTTCTTTGCTCTTCCTTTTTGTCTCTTCCTATTTTGTCTTCCTCCTCCTCCTTTATTTTGTTAGAGTAGAAACCTAGAAACCTTCACCTCCAATCAAATTCTGCCTTTGAGTCTCTATGCTATCTGCCACAAACACTGACATTGACTTACAATAAGCACCCCCAGCTTTACATGAATGATCCTTAATTTAGACCAAAGACAAATAGATTTCATGTTCTTGATAATGATGACCTACTTCTCTGGGTAAAAATGTAAATGGTATGAGGGTATATGGCCTAAATAGTCAACAAATATTTAGTGAACACTTTCTGGGGGTCATCTCCTTTGGCAGACAGTGTAGAAGGCAAGAAAGAGCTAGTTTGTGAGAAATCACAGGAGTACTTAGGATGGCGGATCTAGAAGAAGATGATTTTAGTGTAATCTTGACTGGGAAAAAATTTGTTATAGCCATAATTGCTACAGCATAGTTTTATGCTTTTTTAATGTTTCTCATGCATTACTTGTCTACACTTCAAAATTTTTCCTAAGCTTGGATCAAACTCCATTTTATTTTTTTATAGTTTTTAATTGTAATTTAGGTGAAGGTTAACAGATGAAACCAGTTTCTCGTGAAACAGTCACTACACATATTGTTTCATGTCATTGGTTAACAGCTCCAGAACAGGTCAATGTTCTCCCTCCTCAACTTTGGGCTGCCTGTTGTCAGCTTTCTTGTCCCCTCCTTCCTACCAGTCCTGGTCCCTGGGCTGGTGTGCTCCTTTATCCTCATCTTGTTTTATAGTCCCATTGCCTACAGGGTGAACCTCAGGAGTGACTTCATTATGGAGCTGAAACCATGTCTGGGACCATACTCTCATGATTTCTCCAGTCTCTATTTCAGTCCAGCAAGTCTGGTCTTTTTTCTCTTTATTTTCAATGCTTTTATCTTAATTTTTCAATTTTTTTTTAGTTAAAAATATTGTTCTACACTTTTCTCCAGCTCTGTCTAGAACCTTCTGTAGTGTTCCCTGTCAGTGCAGTCTTTGATGTTAGCCAGGCACCATCTAGTTGTACTGGATTCAATGCTTCTAGAGGTTATCATAGATGTGGTCCATTAGCCATTTGGACTAACCCTTTCCCTGTCTCTGTAATTTTCTTCATTCTTCCTTGCTCCCAAACAGGGAGTACCAGTGGATTATCCTAGATGGCCATTCACAAGCTTTTAAGACCCCAGAGGTCACTCAACAAAATAGAATGCAGAACATTTTCATATACTGTATTATGCCAGCCGAGCTAGACGTTCCCTGAAACCATGGTGTCCACAGCCCTCTGCCCAGAAATTTGATCCCTCAGGGAGTTTGGATGTGTCTATGGAGCTTCCATGACCCTGCCTTACACAAGCTGTGCTAGCGTCCCCCAGTGGTGTGTACTGCCTTACCCTCAATCAAAGTTACCGCTTACATATTGTCTATTTACTATCTTTCCCTCCCCTCCCCTCTCATCCCCTGCCCTCCCCTGCCCTCCCCTCAGCCTCCCCTAGCCTCCCTTCCATGGTAACCATCAAAAACTGTCTCTACAAGTAAAACTTTTCATGAGTGTTCATAGCAGTGGTCTCACAGGCCCTCTGTGATTGACTCATTTTATTCAGCCTAACGATTCCAATTTTATTAACTGGTTACTAGCACATCTTCTCTATGATCTTTATAAATTCCTAACCTTTCCCTTCCTGGAGTCCTCTTTGCACATTAGCATGGAAGATTTAGGTTCCAACCCATTTATTACAACCTTCTACCAAATTTTGCTCCTTGTCAGGGTCACAAGAAATGTCAACACACCAACAACAGATATGTTTTTGTAGATTTACTACAGATTTGTGGATTGTGGTGGGTTGTGGCAGGTTGTGGTGGAGGGAGGTGACTGCCTCTCAGAATATGTGGCTAGTATTGTTCTATCCAGTGCTCTACTCCTCCCTTTGAACTGACCTGTTTAGGCTCTGTTTTCTTCCACATAGTTATTCTCTCAACACGTGACCTTCTTCACTGGACACAATGACTTGAGAAGGCCAGCCTGGACCTCCATACTGGGGTGGATTATTCAGGTGGTCAGGGTTGTGCCAACTTGACAACTCTGTGTTTGGCTGCTGTATCAAGTGGCAGGGCAGCTTTCCTCCCCTCAGCTCTCATCTCTCCAGCTTCCATCACCTACTTCCTGTCTGCTAATGTTGCCAGCAGCTCCAGGCCCAGTCTGGTTCCTGGGCCTGAACTAGAAGCTGTTGGATTCATGAACACTTACAGCCGGAGCTTGAGAGTCTTTTTCCCTGACCTGCCGATCCTGGGTTTGCCAGCCTCTGCAGCTCTGTGAGTCAGCAGAGACCTCGCAGTCTTGCCGCCAGCTTGAGATCTGCCGACTTACACAGCTATTGATCTAGAACTCTGGTCTCTGTTCTGCTGACCTTGAGTTCCCTAGATCCTGTGGCCACCTAAGCCTTGTACCAGAACTTGGGAAATTCAGCATCTATGATTGCGTGAGCTGTTTCCTATATATGTAAATCTTTCTTGTACCTTGTATATAAATCTTCCCTTGTACATATATGTGTTACTGGTTTTGGTTCTCTAGAGAATCCAGCCTAAGACAATTATCTAATAAGCAGGGTAAATATGGTACTTACCTTGCTTACCAGATCACCTGTAGTAAACAAATCCACATAGATCTTACCACATCTTTGATATGTGACAGCCGGGTGAATTTGTTCCCTACAGGTTAGTAAGCAAGCACAAGTAAGCCTGTCCTTACCTGACTTATTGGGTCATGCACCCCATCAGGTATTATAAATTTGAAAAGAGGCTTTGGTTTTGTAGGAAGGTATTGTAGAGCTGAAAGATGTCAGTCAAAAGAAAAACAGATGCTTTAACGTGAAGAAAAACATGAAATTGTTCACTACAGATTGCCTGGTAAACAAGGCAAGCACCATACTTTCCTCGCTTATTGGATAATCCGTTCCTGTCTCCCAAACCAGTTGTGTTAATTTCCTACAGCTTCTGTAACAAATTACCACAAACTTAGTGGTAGCCTGTAAAGTGGTAGCCTTTAAAGTAGCCTGTATCTATTATCCTACAAGTTATAGAAATCTGACACTTTCCTTACCAGGCTAAAAGTACTGTGGTGTCATGGCTGTGTTCCTTTCCAAGGCTCCAGGGGAGACTTCTTCCCTTGTTTTTCCCAGCTTCTAGACTCTGCTCGTACACCTTGGTTTAGGGCTTCCACCCGCCACCTTTAAAAGTCTCAAGGATGTTGCATCTCTCTGTTCCTTTTTTTCTGCAGTCTCGTCTTCTTTTGCCTTTCTTTTTTACCTTCCTCTTTTATACTTCAGGAATGTTTGTAATCACACTGATCCCACTGGAGTAATCCAGGATAATCTGTATTTCCATCAGTACCCAAAATGAACTTTTCCAGAATGTATTTGGCCATCGGTGTGACTTGGCTGCACTTACAGAGAGGACAATGTCTGTATAAAGTACATGTCTCCATTTTGCGATTGTTTTGCCTAAAGTCTAGAATTTTGTCCCTGACAAGTCACTGGAGTAATCTAATTTTATTAAATAGATAATTTGTCTTTGCCCTTCTCAGTTCCCATTAAATGGGTGTCAATAGAGCTAAATTCAAGTCCATAACATCTAACTGGATAAATGTGTACATGTTACTTTATCTTGGCAATTTTTGTCATCTATGTAAAAGTATAAGGCCAATTTAAAAACTTGATCTTATTTAATAGTAATTTGTAAATAGTAAATCACCTAACAGTAGTTCACTAGACTTACCCAGTGTATAGTACAAATGAATGATTATCCATCAAAACTATCAAGAAATACTTGTTGAGACCTGTTACAAAAAATGAGAGATGTGGACTTGTTCTCGAAACTGATCTGTATATTAATAGATAATTTGTTATTATTAGAAACTGGGCCAATTTAACAATTTAATTAGTTGATGCTGTCATAATGCAGCTTAGTAATCTGATATAAATTTAGAGGACCCTAACTTGAGACTCACACTGGTTGTATTTTGAATCACAGTGCTAAACTCACTAGCAGGATGACCTCAGGCACATTACTAACTCCCTAATTCTCAGTTCTCCCATCTCTAAAATGAGATAATAAAGATAATAATGCTTGCTTTTAAAAGATTGTTGGGAAGATTGTAAGTATTCTATATACAGCACACCATATGATGCCTTCGGTGCAAAAGTAGACAGTCAGTAGGTGATTAGTATTTTAATTTTTGTCCAGATATATGCTAAATTTGGAAATGGACAACATGGGGGAAAAGATTCCATAAACATTTTGTTCTCCTTCCAAATTCCATGCTTCAGAAATTTAACTCATCATCACCTAAGGCCACAGCTACTGAGTGAGAAAAATAGAATTTCAACCTAGGCCATTTGACCTCAGACTTTAAATCTCTATGCTACAGTACTAAGGCATTGTCTTCTTATTCCTCTTTTTGTCTTGTTTTTCTCCTTTTTTAAAATCTTTCTTCTTTTCCTTCCCTTTCTTCTTTTTTAAACTATGTCTTTGTTACTTTTAGAAATCTACTCACTTTATTACACTGTTAAAAGGAATCCAGTCTAAATTTAGGCCGTAGCCAAAGCAAATCTTGGTCAGTGTGAAATAGGTTATTTGCAAGATAAGGCTAGATCAGTCTTAATAAACTAAAAATAAACATTTTGTAATAAAACATATGAGAATTAAGTCAAATATTATTTGTGTGTTTGTTCTCTGTAAAATTTACCACTATTCAGAGTCCTCAACATGTAAAGAGGAACTCAGCCTGAATAGGAGCAAATGCTTATTTTTCTGTGTCATCTTCCTTCCTTCTGTTGAAAGGATGTCTCTGTTTTAAGGTAGAGAATGTTCTAGTAGCTCTAAATGCTTATGGCAGATGAGAGCAGTGAATACGTAGGATCATAGTAATATAGGCGGAGTCTTAAAAAACACTAGCGTTGACTTTTCTGGATCTTAGTATCTTAGTACAAGCCTTGGTGGTCAGTGGTTAAGTGCTATGGCTGCTAACCAAAAGTTGGCAATTTGATTCTACCAGGTGCTCCTCAGAAACTCTATGGAGCAGTTCTACTCTGTCCTATAGAGTTGCTGTGAGTCAGCACAACTTGATAGCAGTGTATTTGGGTTTAGGTATTTTATTTGGTGGATTTACTTATTAAACAAAAAAAAATCTATTTATAAAAAAAGAAAAAAACAACATCTTCTATTTATAAGGCAGAGAAAAGATTCAGTGAAGTTTCTGGATGGTGAAAAAAGCAGTAACATTCTCTCATTTTATTGTTCTGCCTCTGGTATTCAGTTTCTGTCACCAGGGGTAAGGTGATGTGCTCAGTGATATAACTTCTCAAATCATAGTATCTCTAATTCTAGCAAAACTGATCACTAAAACTGTGGTCCAATTCCTGTTGGAGAACCAAGTATGAGACTGATTTCTCAGTCTGCTGGACTATCCTTTATCCTAAAGGCATTTCCTTCAATTTACTGTCCTAGAAGGACAGAGTACCTGTTTAGTTTTTCAGATTTTAGCATGAAAATACTATGGTTTATGCCAGGAAACACAAACAAAAATGTCATAGAATTTAGACCTAACAAAACAAACTCATTATCTTTGAGTTAGCTTAAATTCATTGAGACCCCATACATGTCAGAGTAGATGTGTGCTGTAGTGTTTTCAATGGCTGATGTTTCAGAAGTAGATCTCCAGGCCTTTCTTCCAAGGTACCTCTGGAAGGATTCAAACTTCCAACCCTTTGTTTAGTAACTGAGCACACTAAATGTTTGCACCACCCAGGAGTTCCAGTGAATCCTTTGACTCTTGTTTTTATAGTAATGAAAGTGAAGAAGAGAGATAATGTGAAAGAATTAAGGATGCTCCATAGTTAATGGTTGAATTGAAAATAGAGTCCCCATCTCTTGCCTCCCATGTCAGTGTTTTCTCCCGCAGTACCACACTGGATCCTTTGCTTGAGTCATATGGTTAAGTTTCCCCGTGTGGTCTTACAATATGATTGTTTGAGGCTAGAACTTTGCTTGCATTGAAAGGATTCCTTTGACTCACAATATTCAGGATAACCCTTATATTTCTCTAGCACATTATACTTATCCAAGCCTATTTTCTTACTCTTCCTTATTTAGTCTTCCTCATATTTGTGTGGAGATAGATACAATTAAAACAAAAACGTTTCTATCAAGTTGATTCCAACTCCTAGTGGCCCTACAGGACAGAGAACAACTGCCCCATAGGATTTCCAAGGAGCAGCTGGTGGATTCAGACTGCTTGGCCCTTTGCTTAGCAGCCAGGCTCTTAACCACTACACCACCAGGACTCTTTTAGATACAATTAGTAGCTATTTTTTAGCTGAAGTTCCCAAGGTTCTCTTCTGTTAACCAGCATCAGCATTTTTTACATTGTCCCTTTTATTTGAAATTTTAAAAGACAGAGAGAAATTATTTGCTTTAGATCATAGTTTTAATAAAACGCATTACAGTACACAGATGGCACTTTAATTAAACTCAGAATCTTTTTTAGATTATGCCATGCTTATTCCTTTACAGGGATACCCTGATGCCTATTCCAGAGAAAAACTTTCTGAACAGGGTCAAGGCTTTCTCAGAGAAATTATCTACTCCAACCCTCAATGACCATGTGACTTCAGATTCAGTGCATTTTTGTCACTATCCCTCAGGCCTTTATTTAAATAAAGATTATCTTTGGATCTAATTTTCCCTTCCAACATTCATGGGAGTGATTGCTGTGCTAAACAAAGCAGATCATAGCCAGTCATTTTATCTGTACTCATTAAGAAGAGAGGGGGGAAAAAAAAGAAAACAAAGAATAAACAACAAAGCATAGTAAGTATTGAATTTAAAAGGTGATGTATAGAAATTGAAAGTCCTTTGAAACTAAAATCTAAATAATTTTAATGTGTTCGTCACACATTGTGGCTGAAAAAGATTGGCAACTCTCTTGTTCTGCCCAAGGGTCTTGGATTGTATTTTCATTTAGTATGTATGTATTTGGCACTTACTATGTACCAAGCACTGGATTGTATTTTGAGAACACAGGGGTGAATGAAACAAAGTCCTTGCTTTAATACAGAAATCATATCCTGTTGAAAGTAATATATATTAAGCAAATAAATGATACTTCAGGTGATATAAGTGTTGAGAAAAAGATAAATGACAAGTGTATAGAGAATGGAGATGGAGTTTATTTTAAAAAGGCTGATTTGAAGAGGCAGTATCTGAGCAGAAACCCACATGATGTAAAGACTCGGGCTGTTCAAAACTCCTGGGGGAAAAATGTGGGAAGAAAGAACAGCAAATATGAAAACCCAGAGGTAAAAAAGAACTGACTGCTGAAAACACAGGAAGCATTATTGGTGTCAGCTGTCGTTGAGTTAGCTCTGAGTCATGGCAACTCCATGCACAGAAGAGAAGTATTGCCTAGCCCTAGCCAGAGCAGTGATCAGCTGCAGGTCTGTTATGATCCATAAGGATTTCATGGGCTGATATCTAGAAGAAGATCTCCAGGACTTTCTCTCTACTCTGTTTCAGGCTGGAAGCTTTGCTGAAACCTGTTTAGCATCATAGGAACACACAAGCCTTCAGTGACAGATGCATGGTGGCTACACATGAAATGCATGGGCCAGGAAGTGAACCCCAGCCTCCCACCTGGAAGAAGAGACTTCAATCACTGAACTCTCATTGCCTTCCTATGTTACACGAAAACTAATGAATGGGAAGTACTTGGAAATGAGGCCCAAGCAGTAAGCAGAACCAGAGAAGAGGTGTGAGAATTCTGTCTGCAAACTTAATTGTTTTAAGTGTTATATAGGGTTGCCATGAATCAGATCCAACTCAACGGCACTTGGCATACCTCATTGATGAATATCACTAGAATATTTATGGAATGGCCATTGTGCACAGTTGCAAGGCAGCAAATTTGTGAACTTAATTGTATGATTGTCTGTGAGGCAGTTTTTAGCCAGTAAACTAATAACTGTATTGGAACACGCTCCCTACTCACCTGATCTGGCCTCTGATAACTTTTTTCCTTACCTGAAGATAAAGGAAATGTGGAAAGGAAGACATTTGATGACATTCAGGACCTCAAGGGTAATATGACAATAGCTGTGATGGCCATTCCAGAAAAAGAGTTCCAGAATTGCTTTAAAGGGTGGACTAGGTACTGGTGTCAGTGCATAGCTTCCCAAGGGGAGTACCTTGCAGGTGACCATAGTGATATGCAGCGGTGAGGTATGTAGCATTTTTTTCTAGGATGAGTTCTGGAGTTTCATCTACACTGCTTGTATGTAGAGCCTTTTAAACTTTGGCAAAGATTTAAATTTTATTCAAAACCTAGTGGGAAACCATAGGAGGACCATGAGCAAGGAAATGATGCAATCTGGTTTCCTTCTTTAAAACATTTGCTCCAAATAAACTATGGTACATATACTCAATGGAACACTATGCAATGATAAGAACAATGATTATTTTAGGAAGCATCTCATAACTTGGTTTCAACTGGAAGACAATTTGTTGAGTGAAATTAGTCAGTGGCACAAGGACAAATATTGTATAAGAACTCTAAGGACTTAAAAAACAGACTCGTACAGAAGAAAAGACTGATGGATACAGAGGAGGCAAGGGAGGCATAAAAAGGGGTGATTATAGATTAGATAGTTGATAGAAATTTGGTTGGGTGAAATCAGTGACAGCACACACTAGAAAGAAGATCAATTTAATTGAACTTCAACATCACATGAATACGCTTCCAATCTTAACCCAATATTGCAAGGACAGAGTAGCAGGAGTGGGGATCCAGGGACTGTACTCTCAGGGGACATTGAGGTCAGCTGGCATAACTAGCGTATTGCTAAAACAGTCTTCTCTACTGCATATTGGTGAATGGTGTCTGGGGTCTTAAAAGCTAGCAAGCTGCCATCTGAGGCACACCAAATGGTCCCAACTCAGCTAGAACAGATGATCACCAAGGACCAAAATGACATGAGGGAAAGAGAACCCAGAAGACAGAAAGACCCATGTGAATGGATGAGTACCTCAACATGTGACCAGAAGAACAAGATGGTGGCCTGCCACCAATGGTTACAGCCATGATGGGGCTCACAAAGTTGGTCTTATTGGCAACATGAGAATAAAATGGGTGCACCCTGAGAATGCCATTAAAAGACCTCAACTGATGGTCTGAAGGCCTCAGGGTTCCCCTGGGAAAATGGCCCCTTCAGCTGATGCTGCCCCTGTCCATAAACAATTACCGAGGTCAACTCCTTGGATAGGAATAGATTGGACTCAGTGACACAGAGTGACCATATCATGTGTGCACTATATGCATCTACAAGATGTCATCCTACTGGCCTCTTACTAGAGGGGAGTGGAGAGGGTGAAGAAGAGAGGACAGGGGATTTTTAAGAGAGTTTGATATGTACAGAACAGAAAGAAGGAGTGTGCTGTCACCAGGTAAGGAGACCAGTAGGAACTGCACGTAGGTGGACATCCAAATTTAAATTGGATTTTACACTTTTACTCAATCAAAATAAATAATATATATATAAATATGCATGTATATATATAATACAAACAAGAAAACACTTCCTCCATCTGCTTTTAGGATAATATGGAGAGTATGAAGGATGGTGTGTCACAAACCTAGGAACAAGGACTCAAATTAGAGGTCTTTTGCAGTTGTCTTAGTCATCTGGGGCCACTCTGACAGAAATAGCACAAGTAGATGGCCTTAACAAAGAGAAATTTAACTTGTCATAGTCCAGTAAGCTACAAGTCAAAATTTAAGGCATCAGCTCCAGAGGAAGTCTTTCTCAGTTGGCTCTGGTGGAAGGTCCTTGTCATCCCTGCCCCAAATCCCTATCCTTCTGTGCCACAGTCCTCAGACTTGCAATTACTCTCTGCACGTGCACGCTCTGGTGGCACTCACCACCATTCTACCCCTTGAGCTGGGTCCCATTCGCCAGCAACACTTACCCCTTCACTGAGTCATTCATTCCAAGGACCTATCCCTGGCAGACTGGCAGCACCCATCTCTCAGCCCTGCCACAAGCACCAGGGGCCCACGAAATGGCACTGCCTACTTCTCTGCCTAGCCACCCCTACCAGGGGTCTGGGGACTGGTGGCATTCACTCTTCTGCCCACTCAGTTGTACTAGGTGCCCTTGATTTGGCAGCACCCACTTCTCCACCCAGTGACTCATGCCAGGAGCCTATAAAGGGGCAGTTTCTGCTATTCTTCTCACCTACCTATTCCAAAGGTCCACAGGGTAATGGTGCCTGCTTCCAAGTCCAGCTACCTCAAACAGGGCCCGTGGACCAGCAGCACCCTCTCTTCTGCCCAAACAACTACACTGGGGGCCCGAGGATGCATGAAGTTGAAGGACTTTGTGCTGAGTGAAATCAGTCAGTTATAAAAGGACAACTGTTGTAAGAGACTACTACAATAAAAAAAAAAGAGAGAGAGAAGATTTCCACAGGAAAAAAGTCTTTGATGGGTATCAAAGATAGGAGGGCCAGGGAGGGAAAACTGTTAACTGGATAGAAGGCACATGCTACTGTTAGCCTTGGGAAATGCAATATACAATGTGGGCAAAGTCAGCACAGCATGACCAAGGCAGACAATGAGAGTGGACGAGAATGCAACGGATAAAGGGCAGCTATATGTCGGGTCTGACTCGACGGCACTTGGCTTTGGCTTGGCATGATAATTAGTGCAACACAGATAATCCTTCAACAATAGCATTAACAAACCATGATTTATAAATGGATACATAGGTAGATCGGTATGCTAAAGAAATATGGCAGGATGTAAGGAAGAATATCTACCTGCAGATAGAGGTTTGATTGTGGACATCTCTATGTACACAATTAGAGGTGCTGCACGTATATTAACATAGAAAATCGTACACACAAGGGTCACAGTCATGGAAACTTCTTATACACAGCCAAACATCTTGTGAGATGAAGTTCCTAGCCTTAAAGGTGAAAGACTATAGACTCAGGATACATTTATGTCAATGGCATAACATAGTAAAGACAATGTTCTGCATCCTGTTGGTATTTACTTGGGTAAAGAGCTTCTGAGTTCTTAAAGTCTTGTGTGTCACCATTTAAGACATGAATAATTGGTCTCTTTCCATCTGGAGCAAAAGAAAGTGAAGAAAATCAAAGACTCGAGGGAGCAATTAGTCTAAAGGACTAAAGGTCTATGTGGACTACAGCCTACAAACCCTGAGACCAGAAAAACTAGTTGGTTCCCAGCCACCACTACTGACTACTCTGACTGGGATCACAGCAGAGGGTCCTGGACAGAGTGGATAAGAAAAGTAGAACAAAATATCAGACTCCAAAAAGATCAGACTACTGGTCTGACAGGAACCTCTGAGACTATGACACAAGACATCATTCTGATTTTGAGCTGAAGCTGTTCCTAGGGACCACCTTTCAGCTAAACAATAGACAGACTTATAAAATAAGCAGTAACACCTGAGGAGAATGTGTTCTTCAGTAAACATGATAAAAAATATAGCATTTTTCCAAAAGAAGAGAAGTCAGAAAGGGGTAGAAAATCTAGACAAAAGGATACAGGGAAACCAAGGCAGACATGCGGAGAGTGCTGACACATCGTGGCAAATTTCGCCAATATCAGGAAACACTTTGTGTACAAACTGTTGAATGGGAAACTAACCTGCTTGTCAACTTCCACTTAAAGCACAATAAAGAAATTTTTAAAAATTAACAAAAGCGATGCTAATACCAGTTGCTTTTGAGTGGACTTTGACACATGCAGCCCATCTATGTCAGACCAGAACATTCTCCAAAGAGTTTTCCATGACTGACTTGTTGGAAGTAGATTTTCAGGATTTGCTAGCAAGTTTCCACTGAGTTGACTTGCACCTCCAAACTTTCAGTTAACAGCCAACCATGTTAGCTCTCTGAACTACCAGAGATTAATAAAGGACCATAGGCAGTGGTATATTAAGGTGAACATTGCCAAAGATAGCCTGAGATTCTCTCACTTGATGTTACTATATTCCCCATAAATTGAATACATAATCTAAGTACAAAACCAGTGTGTCTATAGAACAAGGAAGAATAGAAGGCCTGAGGTATATTTAATCACAGTGGCTTATTGTATAGATCGGAAATGTGAGGCAAGCTGTGCTGGGCAAATGGAAATGTTTGAGACGGCCATAGCAAAGAAGGATTGCCTGTTTGGGGACTCAGAGCTTTTATAGACAAATGACTGAGGATTGCTACTGTATCAGACAACCAGAATTAATCACTTCAGAAACTCCGAACTTAAGCCCAAGCCTACTGTGTTTGAGACTTCAGACATTTTTAATAGATTTGAGATAATTCCTTTAAAACAAGCATCTTTAAAACCAAATTCTTAGTCTTGTGCTCCCCTGTTTTACTTTATATCTAAATGGGTTAAGAATGAACTGAAGCAAATGCAGAAAGAATTCCTTTATAAAGGCATTTGTGTTTGAGGAACCCCATTATCCCAGTGTTCTTTGGGGATATATTAGTATTTTTTTGTCCTAAGAAGAGCAGTGAGAAGTCATTTTTCTACTACTGAAAATAAATAAAACTCTTCCATTCTATAAACTTGAAGGCTGTTGATTATAAGAACAATAACTGATACTTCTTAGCGCTTTACAATACAGCAAAAACACTTTTAGAAACAATGTATTATTTCCATTTCCTCTGGATCCCAAACCTATTCCTCAAGTCTTATTTTATCCGTCAGCCACTCTTCATCCTTCATCTTTCCAACTCCTCAACTGACTTATTTTTTAAAAGTTCTCATACTTATCCTCAATTGTTTGTAGAGCCTCTTCTTTCTGAATGAGAAACACCGGTTTCTGTATCTAGCATGCGTTTTGATATATAGAAGATTTCCAGTATGTATCTATTATGGCGAATAAATGAATAACTACATAAACAAAAACTTTTTCATTTCTACTTATTGAAATTCTAAACGTCCTTAAAGGCCCACAAAGAAAGACGCTGCCTTGTGAAACTTTCTCCAATCCTAGTGTTACAGGAAATCAACGGACATCCAAGGATAGAAGAAGTAGCCGTTTACTATAGTAACGCCAGCGGGACAGCGGGGGCTCACAAACCTCCAACAACTGGCCCTGAAAGGGAAGTTAAGCAGGCTTTTATGGGTTGGGGTCTTTTGGGTCGAGTGCAGCAAGGTATACTTGGTGCTGAGTGCAGCCAGGGGGCTGAGTGCTGAGTGCAGTCAGGGGCAGTAGCTTGGCGGTGAGTGTAGCAAGGGATAGTGTATATTTAGCGCTGGGGGCAGCAAGGGGCGAATTTCGCGGAATGAGGCAGGGTGGGGGGGCGGCAAAGGGAGCGGGGGTGATGTTCACTCTGGCTTCTTCACTAGTATGTAAATGATATTTGTTCTCCACCTACAAAACTCTTTCTACCTTAGCTATAGCATTTACCATCCTATTAATTATATACAAAAGTTTTATAGTTGTGTGTACCTGCGTTAGTTATCAACTTCTTCGAAGTCAAAAATTTGTTTTCTTCGTTTTATAGGATCAATGATGCTTTGTGTTAAAAAAAAAAGTTGCTGTTGATTCTGACTCATGGCGACCCCATGTACTGTCAGAGCATAACTAGGCTCTATAATGTTTCAGAAGTAGATCTCCAGGCCTTTCTTTCCAAGTGCCTCTATTAGAACCCCTACCCTGTCAGTTAGCAACACCCAGGTTCTCTGTTTTGCATATATACCAAACCAAGCCTACTGCAGTCAAGTTGATTTCAGCTCATAGTGGCCCTATAGGACAGAGCAATACTGACCCTATAGGACAGAGTAGAACTGCCTCATAGAGTTTCCAAGGATCATCTGGCAGATCTGAACTGTTGACCTTTTGATCAGCACCAAGGTTTCTGCTTTGCTTTGCATACATTAGCTACTAATAGGCATGGGTACAGCTTCCACTGGAACACAATTAACTGTTGTGGAATTCCCTTTCTTCATAACATTATCCATAATTTGTTATAGTCTACACAGTATAATGACTTTGCCTAGTCAATAAAATATAGGTAAACATCTTTCTAGTATTCTCTGCTTTCGGCCAAGATCCACCTAACATCAGCAATGATATCCTTTGTTCCACATTGTCCTCTCAATCTGGCTTTAATTTCTGGATGTTCCATGTTGACGTAGTATTGTAATGACTTTTGAATGATCTTCAACAAAATTTTGCTTTTGTGTGATATTAATGATACTGTGCAAAATTTCTGCTTTCTGTTGGATCACCTGTTTTTGGAATGGGCATAAATATGGATCTCTTCTAGTCAGTTGGCCAGGTAGCTCTCTTCCAATTTTCTTGGCATAGAGGAGTGAACACGTCCAGTTACTACTGCCATTTGTTCAAACGTCTCAGTTGGTACTCCATCAATTCCTGAAGCTTTGTCTTTCACTAATGCCTTCAGTACAATTTGTGCTTCTTCCTTCAATACCATTGTTTTTGATCATATGTTACCTCCAGGAAAGGGTTGAACATTGACCCATTCTTTTTGATACAGTGATTCTGTATATTCCTAACATCTATTTTTGATGTCTTTTATGTCATTCAGTGTTTTTCCCATCTGAATTGCAACTCAAGGCTTGAATTTTTCTTCAGTTCTTTTAGTTTGAGAAATGCTAAGTGTCTTCAAGCATCTTGGTTTTCTAACTCCAGGTTTTTGCACATTTCATTATAGTATTTTGCATAGTCTTCTCAAGCCACCCTTTGAAATCTTTTGTTCAACTCTTTGACTTCATTATTCCACTTGCTTTAGCCATTCTTAGTTCAAAAGCAAGTTTCAAAATCTCTTCTGACATCCATTTTGGTCCTTTTTTCCTGTCTTGTCTTTTCAGTGACCTTTTGCTTTCTTATTTACCATGTCCTTAGTGCCTTCCTACAGCTCATCTGGTCTTCAGTCATTGGGTTCACTGTGTAAAACCTCTTCTTGAGATAGTCTCCAAGTTCAAGTACAATACACTCACAGTTGTAATTTGGCTCTCATGAATTTATTCTAATTTTCTTCAGCTTCAACTTGAACTTACAGATAAGCAATTGATTGTCTATTCCACAGTCTGCCCCTGGCTTGATCTGACTGTGATATTAAGCTTGCTTTAAATTCTTGCATGGCTTAGAATCAAGAAAGGTATGTGTTAGGGTTATTTCCTGACAAAATATGCTGAACAAAACCTCTGAGAAACTGGAGTATATGAAGACGAATGTTACAGCAGCATTAGTGGTGTCCTCATTAACAACCTGTGATACGCAGATGAGACAACCTTGTCTACTAAAAGCAGAGAAGACTTTAAGCACTGACTGATGAAGATCAAAGACAGCAGCCCTCAGTATGGATTACGTGTCAACATTAAGACAACAAAATTTCTCACAACTGAACCGATAAGCAACACTGATAAATGGAGAAGAGATTGATATTGTCAAGGATTTCATTTTACTTGGATCCACAATCAACACCCATGGAAAGAGCAGTCAGGAAATCAAATGATGTATTGTACTGGGCAAATCTTCTGCAAAAGACTTCTTTAATGTATTAGAAAGCAAAGATGACCCTTTGAGGACTAAAGTGTGCCTGACCCAAGCCTTGATATTTTCAGTTGCTTCACATGCATGTGGAATCTGGGCAATAAATAAGAAAGACTGAAGAAAAATGGGTGTCTTTGCATTATGGTGTTGGCAAAAATTATCGAATATTTATTATAGACTGCCAGAAGAATGACTCCTAAGTTTGTCTTGGAAAAAATAAAGCCAGGGTACTCCTTGGAAACAAGGATGGCAAGACTTTGTCTCACATATTTTAGACATGTTATCAGGAGGGACTGGTTCCTGAAGAAGGGCATTATGCTTGGCAAGTAGGAGGGTTGGTGAAAAAGGAGACTCTCAACAAGATGAATTGAACAATGGACTGAAACATAAGGATGGTTGAGGGAATTGGGTGGGACCAGGCAGTGTTTCATTCTGTTGTATGCAGTGTTGCTATGAGTCAGAACTGACTGTCTCGCACCTAATAACAACAACAGTAGCCAAGTGCTTCTTGAAGATACTATCAGTTTAATTTTATAGGTAGGATGATTTTAACTAGTTCTCTAATGGCTTGGTGTGCATGAACTGTTCTCTTTACATTTACCTGCCTTTGTATAACACAAATTCCTCTTGTAATTTTAGAATGGTTAACTGCAGGAAATACAAAGGAAACAAATACAAAGGAAAGTGTCAGAACTATCATAGATGTCTCTTTTGTGATATCTTACCTATAAAACAGAACCTGAAGTGACACACGGATTTGTGATTGGCTGCTAACTGAAAGGCAGACGGCTTGAACCTGCTCAGCAGCTCTGTGAAAGCAAAAGTGTGGCAATCTGCTTTCTGAAAGATTATAGCCAAGAAAACACAATGGAGCAGCTGGGGACTTACTCAAAATAAGAACCTATGAAATAATACCTGTCATAAGGGAACTGGAACTTCTATTTAAAATTAGTAGGTTTGCACTTGTCTGCTAACCAAAAGGTCAGGGATCCAAAGCCACCAGCAGATCTGGGTAAGAAAAGACCTATGAATCTGCTGTCATAAAGATTACAGCCTAGGAAACTCTACAGGGCAGTTCTGTTCCATAAAATAGGATAGCTATAAGTCAGAATCAATGACACAAAACAACACAATATACCCCAAAGCACTGGAAGCAGAAACATAGACATAAGCTTGTACGGCAATGTTCTCTACAGCACTATTCAAAATAGCCAAAAGTTGGAAACAACCTATATGCCCACCGATAGATGAACTGATAAATGAATGTTGTATATACATATAATGGAATATTAGTCATAAAGAGAAACAAAGTCCTGATACATGCTATGACATGGATGGACCTTGAAAACATTATGTTGAGTGAAATTTCAGACACAAAAGGACAGATATTGTACAATACCACTTACATGAAATATCTAGAATAGGCAACTGTATAGAAATCAAAGTTCATTGGACATTACTAGAGGTGGGAGAGAAAGGGAAAGGGAGATCCGTCACCTGGAGAACACTGAGTTTCTGTTAACTGTGGTGGAATAATTTGGAAATGAATACTGGTGACGCTTGCACAAAATTACGAGTATGATCAATGCCACTGAATTGTACATATAAAAATCACTGAGTTGGCAAATATTTTGTTGTAGGTGTTTCTACTGTGGTAAGACAATTAAAAAATACAGAGGAGACATAAGAAATAAATGAATGAAATAAAACAAAATAAAATTAAGGCTAAGTGTCTTTTGAGACAAGATTAGCACAGGTGATTTCCTAGGGTCCTCAGGGCTAGGATTTTTTGAGACCTGAGTTCTCCTTCCTGACATCAATTCCATGGTGACTTACTGAGATGCTGTTATTGAGATGAGCAAAGTTACAGAACCTGACTTACCTGAGTTTTTAATTTCCATTTTGTCCTTAATTTTCTCAGTTTCTGGTGACTGGGATGATGGGTGGAATGAACCACTTTCAGTTTGGAATTAAGGAGAGCTCTGCTTTCATAACGGAACCTTTAGCTGTCCAGTTGAGTCCGACTCAGAGCGACCCTAGAGGGTGGAGTAGACCTGCCCCATAGAGTTTCCAAGGAGTGCTTGGAGGATTCAAACTGCCGACCTTGTGGTTAGCACATATAGCCCTTAACCAGTATGCTACCAGGATTTCCAAGACCAAACCCAGTGCCATCAAGTCTGTTCCAACTCACAGTGGATCTATGAGTCAGAATCAACTCCACGGAGTGAGTTGTTTCTTTTTGGTTTTTTTTTTTTATCTACTTTCATGGAACTTATCCCAATTGCTAGGAAGGATCAAATTAGTAGCTAGCTAGTGGACCTATTCCATTTTTAGAAGCAATTCCTTTGGAGAAAGTATATCATACCCGTCTCTCAAATAATACAAAGAACAATTACATTGATTATATGGGAAAGAGTATTCCTAGTCACACAAACAGTAAGTGCAAAGTTTTAAGGTGGGAGTCCTGTGTTCAAAGAACCTCAAACAGACCAGTGTGGCTGAGTCAGAGTTAGAGAGGAGGAATTGTAAAAGATTAAATGAGGGAGTAACAGGGATTCTTACCTTGTATGACCTGATGGTTCACTGTAAAGATTTTTGCTGAAATCACTTTTGTGAAATGGAAAAATATCAATGATTTTGATTAAGTTAACTTTAGTTAAGTCAACGTGATTTAACTTACATTTTAAAAAGATTACACTAACTGTGTTGAGAATTGACACTAAGTGAGCAATATTGGAATCAAAGGAATAATTTAGGAAGATATTATTTATCCAGATGTGAGATGATAGTGCTTTGACCAGAGGCATGGTGGTGGAGATATTGGTAAGTGTTAAATGCTGGCTATTTTTTTTTCAAGGTAGAACCAACAAAATTTGCTGGTAGGTTGATTACGTGGTTTAAGAAGAAAGGGGATGAACTCAGAAGTGTGGGGCATGAGCAAATAAAAGTAAGTCATTACCCTTTCTCCATGATGGGAGAAAAGATCAGGAATTTGGTTTGGGTCATAAAAAGTTTTAAATACCTGTTAGTAATTTACAAGAAGATATTAAGCAGGTGGATGTACTTCTGAGTTTAGAAATTGGAAGAGCTATCTAGGCTAAAAATATAAATGTGGTGTCCATCACCATGTAGATGGAATTTAAAAGCCAGAGATTAGATGCTGCCACCCAACAGGTGGTTACATGTACAGAAAACCTCAAGTACTGAGAAGTAGGAGGAACAGAGTCCACCAGTTGAGACACAGAAGGAGTGGTCAGCGAAGTAGCTAAAAATTAGTAAGTGTACTACCTCGGTTTCTTGAGTGGTGCAAATAGTTTGTGCTGAACTACTAACCTGAAGGTTGGTGATTAGAACTCAGTAGCAGTGAAAAAGAGAGACCTGGAGATCTAATGCCATAAATGTTACAGTCAAGAAAACCCTATGAAGTAATCGTGTTCTGCAACACAGAAGATGGCTGTATGTCAGAATCATGGATTGATAACAACCAATCTGAGATGCTTTAGCAGTCAAGAGAAGAAATGTTTCCAGGTTCAAATCTATCGATGTTTTCAGCTTGCTTTTTAACCTCTGCCTCTGTCTTCTGGTTCAGTAGACAGCTGGATTAAGCTATAACATACTTTCATGGTTGCTTAAACTGTGCACTCTAAAATAACCTGCTCCTCTTCAAAATAACCCTCCTGGGAGGACGTGTCATTCTACTAATACACTGCCTTTGCCCAAGTCATTTGCAGAACTCTATTTTGGGGAACTGTTGTCATTTCCCCTAAGATACACATTGGTAACACTCAATTATCCTCTAAGAAATAGTTCAGTTCAAGGATTAGATTTATTATTATTATTTGTTTGTTTGTTTTTTTGTCAGCACCCTCCCCACTCCCAAGACTTATGCCAAGTTACTGACTGTTGTAAAGTCAGCCGTTGTTATACTTGGTCAAAATCAAAGTATGAATATAAAGAAATAAGATTGATTTCTATCTCCTTCCTCTTTTGATGAACATTTCTTTCTTTATTTTTAATTGCAAAAGCCACATATATCACAATTTCAAATTTAAAAATATAATAAATAGATAAAACAAGAAGAAAAAGCACTTATAATCTTACTTGTATTGCTTGTAAATGTTTCACATTCTTTTCTTGTTTTTCGACCTGTTTTTAATCTCATTTTTTGGTGACTGCTGATGTTATAATCCTCCTAGAACGGACATTAAATTGGTTCTCAGACTAAGGGCTAGATGCAGTATTTGAAGAGTTCAATATAAATATGAATTTATCACTTCTCAGTTTTAACAAGCAGCCCTGTTAGCTCAGAGGTTAAACTTTTGAGTGTCAAATGAAAGCTTAGTGATTAAAACCCACAGGCCACTCTGTGGAAGAAAGATGTACCAGTTGGCTTCCTTAAAGATTATAGCCTTGGGAAACCTGTAGGGCTGTTCTACTCAGTCCTATAGGGTTGCTATGAGCCAGAATGGGCTCAGTGACAATGGGTCTGAAGGGTTAATTTTTAGTGTGTGTCTCCCCTACTTTGCCTTCTATCTCCCCTTCCCTTACCCTAGTTCTGTCTTCCTGCTTCCAGTTGATCAACTGGTGATAAAAAGAGCACGAAATCTGAAGTCAGACTTAATTTAAATTGACACTCTGTGCCTAGGAAGGAGCTGTTTATTCCAACTGAATCTCATTTCCTTGATCAGTAAAATGATGATCCTAATAGGTAATTTTAGATGATTATTTAGGATCACAAGTATAATACATCACTCACCTAGGACACCTTAGTGCTTATCAAAAACTTAGTATAATTGAAAATGAATGGGTTTTATAGTAATAAAAATGATGCCTCATCTTCTTTGTTGTCTGTCAATAATAAGCAAAGTATCTGCCTCTAGTTTTGTAAGAATTAAGTTAGAATATATGTAACACACAACAGAATGGCTAAGATGTAATTCGTATTCAATAAGCCTTTGTTAAAGAATTAGATACATTGCTGGTTTCCTGATTTACCCTACTCCAATGCTTTGGTCTTTCTTAGAGAAATTAAAACGAATTTTCTTAATAGTCATGTGCTTGTGCTCTGGGTCCCTCTGGTGAGAGGTAGTGTGCTATTTTACTTTAAAAATGAAAATATGCAGGAAATGCATAGCAGTGTTGATGGCATTAGGTGGTGGGTTACTAAAATAAGTAAGTGAATAAAATTTCTCATATAAAAACATACGTTAATTATAAAGGAAATTTTAGAACATTGATGAAAACAAAGAAACAGCCTAAAATATTAACAAAGATCTTGTGATTTTGTTTTATTTTTTTACTACTTGCTGAGAATACGGTATCACATTGTCAGTTGGAGCTAAATGCACCAAAATCAAAGATTAAATGGCAATGCAAGTCATTTGGACTTCATTCTGGTTTCTGCAGAACCCCTTCATTATGTATGCACATAGCTTTGCAATTGTTACTGTGCAGTTGTGTGCCTCACCTCTGCACCTTTGGCTTTCTGGCACCACTTAAAGACCTTGTCAACTCCCACGCACTTGGCCATGGCTGCAGTTCCTCACAAAAGCTTCCTTTCATACCTCTCTTGTTCATCTCTAGTGGAAACTTTGAACAAAACGTTTGAATGTTGTGTAACTTTTACTCCCAATGCATTAGCTCATCACAACAGGCTCTTACACTGTAACGTCTGTTTGGGGTAAAGTGTCGTCCCAAGAGAATAAAATCTGTGGCAAAAGAATTTCACTGTATACCCTTTCCACCCACACGCTGTCTTCCCTTTCCCTCCCCCTCCCTCTCTCTGTCTCTGATTTATACATAAATCACATACACGCATACATACAAAGTACTCATATGATAAAACAAATGCTCAGTCTTATCAACTGGGTCAAAACAATCATGGCAACTCAATGAAAGATTCATCTTATATTAAAAGAACTCAAGCAATGAGTGACGGTTTCAGTGCTCTCTCCCTTTCCATCTGGATGGAGTGATTATGTTTTTCTTATTTAGACCATCTCTCACCCCCCAACACACACTCACTCACTCTCACATACTCATACACTCACACAGACACACACTCTCTCTGTTTCATATACACTCTCATACACACTTATTTTCCACCCCCTAAATATCAAGGTGAAATTTCAGATGGCAGAAACCTCAATCTAGTTGATTTAAACAAACAGATACATTGTCCCACATAACTTAAATGTGACAGGATCAGGGCTGATTCCCAGGAAGACTCAATGCACGGACAATGTTTGGTCATGACTAAATAATGATCAGTTTTCAATTCCTTCAGCCTGTGTAGACATAGCGCATTCTGGTGTGATGGATCTCTTGTATATAACCTTTCTTACCATGGTCTTGTAACTTCCACCTAGCTGTACCTGCCCAGACTGGAACAGCACTAGATCAGATCCAGGTCCCAACAGGACCAGATCAGATCCAAGTCCTACTCAGTGCAGCCTAAAGGAGAAGCAGATGTGGTTGTTATGGCAACACCCAGTGAAACCCAATGCAAAGTGAATGTAATTGTTTAGTTCGCCAAGTTAAGGCGAGTAACGGGGATTTAAGCTGCTAAGGCAGCTCTCTGAAACTGGGGGGTGGGGGGCTTGTGGGGTGGGGAAGCACAGCTTTTATGGGACTGTGTTACAGAATTACAGGGTGCAGAATGGGGAAGTGCATATCCACAATTCCTTGCTGATTATTCATTGTAGGGTAGAGCTAGGAATTGTCAGGAAAGGAATAATACACCCTTCACTTCTGAAATGTGCTTAACTACCCTGGTGGCATAGTGAGTAAGTACTACATCTGCTAACTGAAAGGTTGGCAGTTCGAATCCACCAGCTGCTCCTTGAAAACTCTATGGAACAGTTATCCTCTGACCAAATTTATAGGGTTGCTATGAGTTAGACTGACTTGATGGCAGTCAATTTTTTTGTTAATCACCCAGTGATGTGATGCAAAAAGTCCAGTGATTTTTTTTCATTCCTTGACAAGGCTTTTGTGATGCCTTGGCATGAGTTTTCAAATCTATGCCCACATGCCTGGAAGTCTGGCACTGGTTTTCCTGGGATTTGGAGAAGTGGATGAAGTTAAAACAATGTAAAGAGCAAAAAGATAGTCCTGTTCAAACAGTTCTGATCTGAAGCCGTGGTGTAACCTGCCACAAAGAAGTAGTCTTAATCAAACAGTTCTGTTCTGAAGCTCCAACAGTCTACCCCTATTAGAGGGTAGGAATGCAGCTTAGCAACCACCTTGAAATGATTGGGTGCAACTATGCAAGTGCAGTGCGTGTGGCCCAACGAGGGAATTAGATCTCATACTACCAAAGCAAATAAGGTGCTTGGCACACCCTTGTAGGGATAGGGCTGTGCAAATAAAGTTTATGGAACCGCTGAGGAGATTAGTTAGTTTTTCCATCCCACTATGCTTAAAATGAACTATCCCAGAGGCAGAAGAAAGAAGTGGCCGACACTACTGCCAAGCAAGAAGACCTGGGAGCAGAGCACATCCTTTGCATCCAAGGCCACTGCACTGAGAACCTCCTAGAGGCAGGAGGCAGAAAGAGACACCTGTAATATCAAAGATGGTACAAGATGGAGAGAAACAGTGGCAGAGAACTGGTAGCGGCAGAACCAGGAGACTAGCGAGGGATAGCACAGTGGGGTTCCCAGCCCGCAGAGCAAGACAGCTGAGTGCCTTTGGGCAAGTAACTTACTAGTGGAGTGTGGTGTCTCTGGACATTTGTCTGTCCCGTGGAAAAGAACGGAGCACCTTTAGACCGAGTGACCAGAGTAGAGTAACTCAGGGCATTATCTATGGAGATAAAGAGATGTATAACACTTGCCCAAAGAGCACAGAGGCTGGCCCAGGGGGCCCAAAGGACTGGGAGGCTGAGAGCCAAGGAGAGGCCTGCCTGTGGGTACAGCTGAGAAGCTGTCCTGACCAAAGAGCTGTATCCTAAGTCATCTGTGATTCTGAATTTTAACCTATTACTTCCCTAATAAACCACGTATTTGTGAATATTGTCTGTGAGTTCTGTGTGGCCATTATGATAAGTAATCAAATCTAGCAGAGAAGTAGATAATTCCATAGGAGTAATGGCTGGTGTCAAAATTGGTAAGAAAGATTGGAGAAAAGAGGTACATCTGATCATCTTTTTTCTAAGAATCGGCTTGAGGCTGGTTCTAATGATGAATCTCTCTCCTCCGCATGAAGTTGGAGTAGGCCAGATGCCTCTGCCATGCCGTTTTTGTACTCACTCATGGATAGCTGGTTAATAACTCTGCTTTCTTAGCTGAAAGTGATATTCCAGATTATTTACATCTGGGTTTTTTAGCCTTATTGGAATACCAAAATCATCTTGAAACTAAAACATACCAGTGCCCAGGTTCTACTTCCCAAAATTCTGATTCCATTTGTGTAGGTTAGAATTTCAGGGTTGGTTTATTTAAAACCTCAGATGGCTCTAAGGTACCCCCTGGTAGACAACTGATTTATCTGTGTCTCTAAATTGCTTTCCTTAGGAGCTGTAACCCATTTGGTCCTAAGGTGGTTTAGCAGAGGAGCCTAGAGAGTTGTCTCCCAGATTGTTAGAGAGCATAGAAAATCAAGCTGCAAAATAATCTATGAATACAAAACAAATAAAACACTCAGAGAAGAAGTGAACTAAGAACAGTTAGCAAATTTCAAAAAATGAAATGTAGAAGGGAAATAGTTAGAATGCAAAGTAAATAGGATCATAAACATTAGCCAAGACTGAAGTATTTATGAGACTTTGTCTGGTACAAGTTAGTACAAAGGTTCCTGGTGGGATCACACAAGAGTTCCTGGGTTGTGTGGATGATTAATATGCTCAGTTGCTAGATGAAAGATTGGAGGCTTGAGTCCACACAGAAGAGCCTGAGAAGAAAGACTTGGTGATCTAATTCCAAAAATATAGCCATTGAAAACCCTGCAGGGCATAGTTGCACTTTGACCCAAATTAGGTCAACTTTGAGGCATCTGGTTTGGTTAGTTTTAGTTTGGTCTGGTTAGAAAATCTCCCCTGATTCAAACCAAGCATGACTCTATTTGTCTGCTTAATACAGCAAAGGGTGCCCATGCCAAGGATGCATTTAGAGGGACCACAGGTGGTCTGTCTTATCAGTGGGGAATATGTCTTATCTCTCACTGTGACTAGACTCCAAGTGACTTAACTAACTGGGACAGCTGGCAGCTTCTGTGTTTGCTTCACTGAAGTCCAATCCACACTTGTGTGAATTACAGTAACGTTCTCAGGTGATATTGTGGCAAATGATTTGTGTGCTCACATAATCAGGAGGACCCAGAGCCAGAAAAATTTCTGCCACTGAATGAAGATCTTTACCATGAATAATTATAAATGAGGCAGGCAATCATTTGCTTCATGGTTCATCGGTCCCGTCAGAGTGAAACAAAGACATTCTTCAGTCTTCTCTCTACCATATGCACTATTAAATTGCTTTCGTAGATTACTGTAAATAATTCAAATGTTTATTAAAACTCTGTTGGAAGATCAAGGAATCATAGATAATAGGGAGGAATACTGTCCAATTTATTTTTATATGTCATTCTCCATATATCATATCACAAAGTGCTTCAAGGGGAAATGAGAAAGGAGGCAGGCTTTTCAGGCAGGATTCAAAGAGAAGGTCATTTAAAATGATCTGAATAAAAGTGTTAAGAAGTGATGCTTTGCTTCTTAGGGTCCAAGTTTTCTTTTCTTTTTTGTTAGATCAGGTCATTTCTCTATCTCAGCTCTGATATTTAGTTATTTTAATCATTAGTCATCCAATGGACTTAACTTACAGCAAGGAAGTTGAAGTCACTTTCAACTCACAGCAACTCCACGTGACAGAGTAGAATGGCCCCACAGGGTTTCCTAGGTTGTAATTTTTTTTAATTGTAGTTAAGTCAAAGTATACAATCCAAATTAAATTTGCATGCCCACTTGTCTTCATCTCCTTCTGCTATCCTTGCAAAGTGACAGCACACTCCTCCTTTTTGTTCTATATATGTCAAATCCTCCTAACAATCTCCTGTCTTCTCCTCTCCACCCTCTCCTCACCCTTCTAGTAAAAGATCAGTAGGACAGAATCCTATAGATTCATAGAACCATAAAGTACACACACCGTATGGTCACACTGTGACCCCTAGTTCAGTCCATTCCTGTCCAAAGAGTTGACCTCAGAAATGTTTTCTGGTCAGAGGCAGCAGCAGGTCTAGGGGCCATGCTCCCAGGGGAACCCCCCAGGCCTCTGGACCATCACTTGTGATCTTTTAGTGGAGTTCTTGAGATGCAGCCCTCTTTTTCTCATGTTGCCAATGGGACTGGACACTGTGTGCCCCATCATGGCTGTCTTTGGTGGTGGCTGGGCACCATCTGTCAATACAGTCACCCATTCACATGTGTTGTTCTGTCTCCTAGGCTCTTTTTCCCTCGTGTCTTTGTTGATGGTGATCATCTGTTCTGAAAGCTGGGACCATCTGGTGTACCTCAGGTGGCAGCTTGCTAGTGTTTAAGACCACAGACACCACTCAGTGATATGGGGTGAAGAAGACTCTCTTAGTGATATGCTAGTTATGCCAGTGGCCTCAATGTCCCCTGAGAGTATGGTCCTCAAGACCTCTACCCCTGCAATATTGGGTTAAGATTAGAAGAATTTTCGGTTTATGTTGAAGTCCAGTTAAGTCGATCTTCTTTCTACTGTGTGCTGACACTGCTTTCACCCAACAAAAATTCTATCAACTATCTAATCTATGGCCAGATGATCTGTAATTTTACAGAAACAGATGACCAGGTTTTCTTGCTCAGAGGGACTGAGTGGGTTTGAATTGCTAACCTTTCAGTTAGCAGCCAAGTGCTTAACCATTGCTCTACCAGGGTTTACAATAAGAAGGAAGGGGTGGCATGTTGTGTAACATCCACAAGCAGTGTGTTTTCTGCTTCTTGTTTTGCCATGTGGGTAGAGGAGGAAAATGCACACGCCCTCCAGATTCCCCTGGGGCAGGTACATTATTGTTCTGCACCATTGCTCTCCAATATAGTAACTGCCATGTCCACTGGCATGAGATAAAACAGTGGAGGCCAAGTCAAAGACTAAGCTGCAATGCTACCAGTTAAGATTAGTCAGAAGCACAAGGCTTACCTTCATCTTGTAGTTGTCTATACCTGCTGTCATCAAGCTGATTCTAACTCACAGTGATCCTATAAGACAAAGCAGGACTGATGCATCTAAGGCTGTAATTTTTAGGGAGGCCAAATGCTACATCTTTCTCCCATAGAACGGCTCGTGGATCCAGACTACTGACCTTTATACCATTACACTACCAGGACTCCTGTGTAACTGTTAATAGTAAGGTAAAAATATCTGCCATTCATTGTGTGTCTGACATGTACCAGCAATGTATTAGGCAGTTTCAATATGCAGAGGGTGGCATGGTCTCACAGTGTTTAGTGTTCCGGCTTGGCAATTAGATTGCAGAAGTTGGGGTGCTAGTTTTCTCACTTACTTGCTTGAGAAATGTTGAGCAAGTTCTTCAGTCTCTTTAAGCCTTAGCTTCTGTATCTGTAAGATGCATATTCCAATGAAACTGCTTCACAAGATTGTGGATTATGTAACAGCCTACATACACTTAACATATGACCTATACCAGCACCACTCAAGAAATGTTAGCAATTATTATTAACCCCATTTAATATTAATACCTATTATAGAATAACAAATAGCCTTTAATGCTGTGATATAATTATCTCCAATTCATAGAAAAGGCTAGTGAGGCTAAATGACATTTATCTACTTGTTTGTGATGCAATTAACATTTTATTTATTTATTATAGTAAATGAGTAAAATTTCTAACATCTATCAACCATCTCATCTATGACAAACCTTCACGTTCCCCACCCTTGTAGCCTACAAAGTTATTTTCTTCTATTTTTAAGTCTGTATAACAGGGATCTCATACAATGTTTGTCCTTTTGACACCAACTGATTTCATTCAGCATGATGTCTTCCAATTGAAACCCTGTTATGAGGTGTTTTCTAGAATTATCACTTTTTTTTTTTTTTTTTTATCACAGCATAGTGTTCTGTTGAATATATCTACCATAGTTTGTTTATCCATTCATCTTTGGCTGGGCATCTGTGTTGATTCTGTCTTTTTGTTATTGTGGACTGTGCTGTGATAAAAATTTGTGAGCATGTGTCTGTTTGTGTGATTGCTCTTGATATACAGGATAGATTCCAAACAGTGGGAATCAAGTGGTGTATCTATTACCAGCTTTTTAAGGAAGCACCAGATTACTTTCCTTAGAGGTTGTGCTATTCTGCAATCCCACCAGCATTGTAGAAGAGTTCCAGTCTCTCTATAGCCCCTCCAGCATTTGTTATTTTGTGGTTTTGGATCATGGCCAACCTTGCTGGAGTGAGATGGTATCTCACCGTAACTTTGATTTGTATTTCTCTGATAGCTAATGATCATGAGTATTTCCTGGTGTGTCTTTTGGCCTTCTGGATGTTCTCTTTGGTGAAGTTTCTGGTGTTTGTCCATCTCCTTTGCTCTATGATTAATTGGGTCATTTCTCTTTTTCTTTGACATTTTACAACACTCCTGTTTCAGTTATGACAGATCATGCAGAAAAAACTCAGCAAAGATACAGAAGATCTTACTGCAGCAAACAACTTGACCTTATTGACATACACAGATCTTTTCAACCATCAACAGGTAAGTACATCTTCTTCTCCAATGCACATGGAACATTCTTCAGAATAGACCATTTTTTATGTCATAAAGCAATTCTCTACAAAATCCAAACCATTGGTTTTACTGCAAAGTATATTCTCGGACCATAGAGTCATAAAGTTGAAATAATAGCAGAAAAATCATAGGTACAAGTCCAAACTTATAGAAACTGAACAACATTTTGCTCAAAAAGTCTTGGGTCATAGAAGAAATTAAGGACAAAATAAAGAAATTTATAGAATCAAATGAGAATGAAAATACATCCTACCACAGTCTGTAGGATACAGTGAAGCAGTGCTCAGAGGTCAATTTATCTCTATAAATGCACACATTCAGAAGGAAAAAAGGGCCCAAATTAAGGAACTAACCCTACAGCTTGAACAAATAGAAAGAGAACAACAGAGTAGCTTCTCGGGTACCAGAACAAAACAGATCATAAAGATTAGAGCAGAACTAAATGAATTAGAGAACAGAAGAACAGTTTAAAAAATTAACAAAACTGAAAGCTGGTTCTTTGAAAAGATCAACAAAGTTGATAAACCATTGGCTAAACTTACAAAAGAAAGGCAACAGAAGATATAAATAACCTGATTAAAAGAACAGATGAGAGATGTTACAACAGATTCAGCTGAAATAAAAAATATCATAACAGAATACTATGAAAGGCTGTACTCTAACAGGTTTCATAACCTAGAGGAAATGGACCAATTTATAGATTCATATCACCCACCACGAGTCGGATCCGACTCGATGGCACTTGGCTTGGCTTGGCATCACCCACCAAGATTATCAAAAGGAGAAGGAGATCAATTTAATAAATCTATCACAAAGGAAAAGATTGTAAGGTCATAAAAAATCTGCCAAGCAAGAAGAGTCCTGGCCCAGATGGCTACACTGCAGAATTCTACCAAACTTTTAGAGAAAAGTTAACTGTGATACTACTGAGGCTATTTCACACCAAGAAAGGGATGTAATACTCCCAGAGTCATTCTGTGGAGCCAGCATAACCGTGATACCAAAGTCACGGAAAGATCCCACAAAAAAAGAAAATTACAGACCAATATCATTGATGAACCTAAATGCAAATACCTTCAACAAAATCCTAGCCAATAGAATTCAACAGCATATAAAAAAAGAAAAAGAATAATTCATCATGATCAAGTTGGTTTCATTCCAGGGATTCAAGGTTGATTCAAAATAAGAAAAACAATTAATGTGATCAACCACATAAATAACACAAAAGTAAGAATCACTTGACTTTGTCAACTGATGCAAAAAAAGGCATTTGACAATGTCCAATACATATTCATGCTGAAAACTCTCAGAAAAATAGGAATAGAGGGGAATTTCCTCAACACAATTAGTGGCATCTATGCAAAGTCGAATGCCTTCATTGTCCTGAATGGTGAAAGACTGAAAGAATTTTCCTTGAGAATGGGAACCAGACAACGATGCCTTCTCTCACCACTTCTATTCAAGATTTGCCAGAAGTTCTAGCTAAAGCAATCAAACAAGACAAAGAAATAAAGAGCATCCTTATCAGCAATGAAGAAGTAAAAATCTCTCTATTTGCAGATAGT
The DNA here is from genome assembly GCA_028571685.1 of Heterohyrax brucei. Classification (NCBI taxonomy): domain Eukaryota; kingdom Metazoa; phylum Chordata; class Mammalia; order Hyracoidea; family Procaviidae; genus Heterohyrax; species Heterohyrax brucei. The sequence continues at coordinate 40,733,151 of CM053148.1, read as the reverse complement.
ATGATTGTGTATACAGAGAATCCAAAGAAAACTACTGAAACTAATAGAGGAGTTCAGCAAAGTATTGGGATACAAGATAAACGTAAGTAAATCAGTAAGATTCCTTTATACCAACAAAGACTTCATCAAAGAAGAAATCACCATATCAATACCATTTATTATAGCCCCCAAGAAGATAAAATATCTAGGAATAAATCTAACTAGACAAATAAGAGACCTGTACAGAGAGAGGCCTTACTGCAAGAAACCCCAAAAGACTTACAAAACTGGAGAAACCTACCCTGCTCACAGATAGGAATACTTAACATTGTGAAGATATCTATTTTACCTAAAGTGGTCTACTTATACAATGCAATCCCAATACAAACTCAAGTGTCACTTTTTAATGAGATGGAGAAACATATCACCAACTTGGTTTGGAAAGGGAAGAAATCCTGGCTTAGCAAAGCACTGCTGAAGAAGAGGAACACAGTGGGAAGCCTCACATTTCCTGACCTCAGAAACTATTACACTGCCACAGTAGTCAAAACAGCCTGGTACTGGTATAGAAAGAGATATATAAACCAATGGAATAGAGACCCCAGAGATGCCACCATCCTCTTACAAATTCTTGATATTTGATAAAGGCCTTAGGATTGTAAACTGCTGTAAAAACAGTCTCTGTGGCACATGGTGCTGGCAAAATTAGATATCTATCTGCAGAAAGCTGAAACAAGATCCATATCTCACACCTTACACAAAAACTAACTCTTAAGTGGATCAAAGACCTAAATATCAAACCTAAAATGATAAAAATCATGCAAGAAAAAATAGAATCGACAGTGGATGTTCTAGTTCACAGCTTAGATAGACTTTTTCAAAATCTAACAAAGCACGATTAACAGAAGAGAAAATAGATAAATGAGAACTATGCAAAGACTTATCAAAAGAGTTAAAAGACCACCTACGGAATGGGAAAAGATATTTGGCAACTGCATGTCAGAGCATCATATGATCCACAAGGTTCTGCAAAGTATCAACCAGAAAAAGGAACTTGTTCTTCCAATGAGCTCTTCCATTCTGCCAATGAGACCAACATTATTTGTTACTCATACCTGAAATGTCATAGTCTTTTCTCCCCTCTTTCTCTTTGCTTCAGTTACCACATTTCGTAAGTTCTATTTCCAGAGTATCCTTCAGAAATATGTTCTTGTCTAGTCTATACCTAGCACTTCAGTCCATGATGTCATCAACAGTTGTCTGGAGCATTTCAAAAGACTTCTAAATGGTCTCTTTGACACAAATTTTCCTTGACTCAATTCCCTAATTTGCATACCAAATGCTAGATCAGTCTCAGTGAGCCGAACTTTGATCCTATCAGTCTTCTACAATAAAAGTCTTAATGGCTGCCCATTGACTAAAAGATACAGTTTAAATTTCTTATCCTGACATGTTTAATTCACCATACTCTGTCCAACACACTTCCCCCCTAAATCCTATGTTAATGTATTATTGAATAGTGCATCAATATAATTCAAATGTAACTTTTTTCTCAAGTCTGGCTACACACACACTCATGGGTCTGAGCATTCGTCGGGCCACATGATAGACCTAGCCTATTTAGGCAAGGGTGAGATTATGCTGAGGTAACAAATAAACCCCAGATCTTAATAAATTATCACATAGCTTATTTCTTAAACTCTCACAGTCTTCTCTATCTTAGTTATTCTCCAGAGATGTCCTGCGGTCTGAATCAGTGATATGGTGGTACAAAAGGTTTTGATCATGTGGTTTCACCATCTAAACACGTAGCCTGCATGCTCAGCACCAAAGGAGAAGAGATTAGAATGAGGTTCAAGGGAGTTTCATTACCTTAACCAGGAGTAATTCATGCCATTCATATTCATCATCTACTGAAAACGTGGTCACATGGCCCTGACAACTGCAGCAAACTGATGAGAAGACTCCTTGCTGTCCAAGGAAGGGAGGAGACCCAGACATGGGTAAGGACTAGTAACATCCACTTCACCCATCTTGTTCAATCATTAATTCTTCTGCTCTGTTGTAGGAAACTGCTATTTTTATTTTTACAATAGAACCAGTATATCAGACAATAGAATGTGTTATTACTAATACTGAAATTAATGAGATCTGAAGAAATTCTGTGCTGTTACAATTGCTTTAGGTTTTGTCATCAAAACCTGGTAAAATTAATTCTTTCGTATGTGGATCCTTGTTGGAAAAAAATTGAGAAGCATTAAACATATATGAGTGTCTCTTATTGAGGAATTACTAGCGATTTTATTTATGATATAATATCTTATATATCCATTATTATTGCATATATGTGACAATAACCTTTTATATTAACTATCTGACATAAATGTTCATCTGTTTTTTTTTAACATAACTAAGTTGTTTTAAAAAAGTTTCCATAATTCTTTGACATAAAAAAATGAGTGCAAGGAATTTATAGGACTTATTATATGGCAGTCATTTTTCCTGCTATTAATGAGTCAGGAATTCAAGACTTTCTCATAACCCATATAACACTACATCACTAAAGCCAGTAAGAATAAAGGCAGGTGTTCAAGAGAAGGTAGTGGGCCAGTTTTAAATCTCCATGTTTCAAGTTCAGTTAATGAAGCTAACTATAAATGTTAAGACCTTTCTAACTTCATTTGAAGAGTTCATTCTCAGTGGGTACTGGTATGTATCATCTAATGTAGCAATGATAGAAAAAATTAGCTGGCTAAGTCAGTTATTTTTGTTTTAAAATTAAAGATCCTGATTGAAAGCTGATATCATCTCACTTGAGTCTCTACTATGTAACTACTTTGATGCTGTGTATATCTATCAGGTGCTAGTAACTCTGATTTTTTAAAAACATTGGTTTAGAGGACAGATCAGAAGAGTTAAATATCTACATCATGTGTGATTTTTTTTTTTTAAGGAATAGCTTGCAAATAAATGCTTAAATAAAGGTGTGAAGTAATAAATTAATGACTTCGTGTCCAGCCAAAACTCTTAAGATAAAAGCAATGCAAAATCAAATGAAGGATATCTTAGCCAAGTTGAGCCCTGGTGGTTAAAATGCTCAGCTGCTAATTGAAAATTCAGCAGTTTGAAATGACCAGCCATTCTGTGAAAGAAAGATGTGAGAGTCTGGTTCCATAAATATTACAGCCTTGGAAACCCTATGTGGCAGTTCTATTCTGTCTTATAATATCACTATGAGTTGGAATCAGCTTGATGGCAACAGTTTTTTTTTTTTTTTTTTTAAAGTCCTTGTGAATATGGCTCTCAGAATGCAGATTCAGTGTAGCCTGTGCTGATCAAATTTATATGTCTTTGTTGAGGCTTGGCAGTACTGTAGTTTTGTGTTATTTAAAAATTTAGCCATAGATCTTGTTTTTTGAACTCTTCTGTAAAATTTGGCATTTCCAGTATTTATGTGACAAAACAAATATTTGGAATCATTTAAACATGGTGGTTTCCCACCTGAGCAATGATTTTTGGCTAGGATAAATAAAGAGCTACAATGGTAGAGCTGGAAGAAAGTATCTATTAGTTGGTAGATGTTTTCATCCAATTGGTCTATAAATTATTATCTAGTGAATCTTTTACCATAATTGTCTGTCTGGAGACACGTTTGGAAGGTCCACAAATGTGAGTCAGAGTCACATGCTTTAGCTTCATCTCGGCCATTTTAGGTATGCTCCTATACACTTGGATTCAATGTTCACAATTTTTCCTAAACAGATTTTACCATTCTCCAAACCACCACTACCTCAAATTGAGATATATTGGCCTTCTCAAAGAACACAACTTAGGTAGTTTGGTTTCTTAATCAGTATAAGATCCCAGGAAAATCAATCTAATCATCAAAAAGTTAGGAAGAGAGAGGGAAAAAAAAACCAAACTCACATCTATAAATTTTTGATAATGTTTCATTTAATAGTATTTATCTGTTAATTAGGATCAAATAAGAATATTCATATAATAATGCTTGTAAAAGAGAACTGGCTAAATATTAATGAATTCAGTGATGAGTTTCTGTTTCTAGGCAACAGAACATTCTCTGAGAGTATTAATGTTGGCTGCAAAATAGCGAGCACTCAGTTAGGCTTGTTTTAGGCTCTGTTGAACCCGGGTTCTGAATCCTTCAGGCCAAGTTACTACTCTTGGTAGGTTGCAGATTGCAATGGTTCCTTCAACGATGACTCTTCTCATTGTCACTGTCACATCTGTCACCAACATGAGCAGCACACAGAATAGTCAGCAGGGATTTGTTTTAAAATGGATCTTGGTTCCAATAGAAGTAATTGTCTACCCAGAGTCAAAGAATGTAGAGGAAGGGATTTGGGTTTTAATCTTCACTCAATCTTCACTCTTTTTCTAATGAATTAATATTTGTGAGCTCTTGTTTTCTCAGTGGTCCAAACAAAAAAGAAACAGAGAAGGAAAGAAAAATAGTCATTTAGACTAGATGAACTACGAAATTTTCTTTGTTTTTGACCGTCAGTGATATTTTCTGTTGACCACAATCAAAAAGAATGAGCAAACGGTACTTAAATGGTAAGTAGAAGTCCCAGTGGAAGGTTGGTTCAAAGTGGTGTTTTGAACCACTCATGGATTCCATAGAAGAAAGACCTGGCAGTCTGCTTCCATAAAGATTACAGCCAAGGAAACCCTATCAGGTACACCTCTACTGCACATGGAGTCACCACGAGTCACAGGCCAACTCTTTGGCAGCGAATGACAGCAACAGTAGCAGGAACTAGTCCTAAATAAGCCAGCACTCTGGAAGGATGTGTTTGGAGTTCAAAGAGAAGAGAGGATTAATCATAGTTCCAGCTTTATAGAAAGCAACTAGTGATCTCTTTGTGATGCAGTGATTATCTAAAATCTATCTCTCATCCAAGCCAGTGTTTGTCCCAACTATCCCCAACTCTACACTCCCAGTAACAGCTGCAGCTTAATCTCTGTCCTGATGGACCCAAAAGGAACAAGTATATGGAATAAAACTCTTCTTCTCACCAGTGTTCACCTTCTCCTCATCAAGTCCACTCCATGCAGAAATCAAGAGAGTCAAGCTCACCCAAAGCCAGGTGGCGTAGCTGCCACTCTCTCTTCTGCCTGTTCTCAGTGCCTGATTAGCCTGGGCAATCAGTTTTAAAAGAAAGACCATGTTCATGATGTATGCCAGCACTTGGAGTAAGGATTGTTATTTTGCTTTCTCAACAGAGGAGCCTGCAGCCAATGACAAGGTTGACTTCATCCTATATTCTCAGGCTTTGTAAGAGTCATACATTGGTGAGAGAAGATCTTCAAATGCAATACTGTTATAGGCAGCTCCTAGCATGTAGTGTATTCTCTTTGTATCATAGCACTGTTCCCTTCTCATTAACCACAAATTTTATATTTTACAGCCCAAACTGGAAACAAGTGTCTTTTTCCCTGAATGTGATGTATTCATTGACATCATTTACACAGGGAATAACTTGGGAAAAAGAACAGCCTTGTTGTTATGGGTACAAGGCTTTGGAGTCAGGCAGATGTAGTTTCCAATTATAGCTCTGTCTCTTTATAGCACTATGACCCAGGACAAGTAACAAGCTCTCTCTGAGTTTTTTCTAGTCTTCAAATACAGATAACTATTACCCACTTTGTGAAAATGAAATTAATAGTGTATTTTACAATGTGTTACACTGGGTCTAGCAACTTCAGTCATTGAATAAATGACAGCTACTTGGCTTGGCATTATTGCTATGGGTATTATTGTTTCTGTGTGCCCTTCAGTCAATTCCCACTCACAGTAAGCTCAAGAAATGGCACAGACCTGCCCCATAGAGTTTCCTAGGCGATAATCTGTACAGGAGCAGATTGCCAGGTCTTTCTCTCAGAGACCCGCTGGGTGAGCTTCAATTTTCTGTTTAACAGCAAAGTGCTTGACCTTTGCACTGCTGGGGCTTCTATGGCTACTATTACCATTATTATGAGATAGGTAAGGAACAAACATTTTTAAATTGACATGGCTAAAGGTAGTTCTAGTAAATATGTATATATATACACATGTACTCATACATAAATACATATGCATACATACATGTATATATGTATATTTGAGGTGAAAGTTAGCCATTGAAAATTGACCATTGAGATTATGGAGAATGGACAAGATTTGTAGTAAAACAGCAAAATTCGGATTTTCTTCTGCATGTGATATTCTAGCAATTACTTTTTTGGGAGAATAAGTTGCTTAAAAATGTCCGTTTATTGCCTGGGGTATTGAAAGCCAGCAAGCTGCCATTTAAGGAACATCAGTTGGTCCCAACCCACCTGGAACAGATGAAAACTAAGAACATCAAAGACAAGAGGGAAAATGAGCCCAGGAGGCAGAAGGACTGCATGACTGGGAAACTACATCAGCTGGAGAATAGAAGTGGATGGCACCCGGCCACCACTAAAGCCAGCCCCGACAGGGAACACACATAGGGCCCCTGATGCAGCATAAGAGACAGGGGTGTACAGATCTGGAACTCTATTAAACAGGCCAGACCCGATGGTCTGACAACCTCGAGGGTCCCCTGAAAACATCAGCCCCTAGACCAGCTGTTAGCCGAGAGGTGAAATCAACACTGCAGACAAAGAATGGGCTGGATTTGGGGACACAGCATGATGTAGGTGGTGTGTGTGCTTCATATTTTAATATATATATGAGGCTGGCCTACTAGTTTCTTTCTAGAGGGGAGAGGAGAGGGTGGAGGGGAAAGGACAAGTGTTAGGTGAGTGGATACTGGAAGGGTGGAAAAGAAGAGTGCTCTATCTGAGGGGAGGGTGAGCAGATAGAGTGGCATAGAGGCAGGTGCTCAAGGTTTTACACAGCAAGTCAACCTGGATTGTAAGCTTACACTTAATCACAATAATTTTTTTTTAAATCCAGTTTTTACCATCTTCATGTATAAAATAGGAGTGATAACGCCCATTGGGGTATTGAAGAATTTACTTTACTTAGAGAGATGTGTTCCCTGTTCTTGGTTCCTGGAAGGTAAACTATAAACCTTTGTAATTTCCTGGGTAACTGAAGAGTCTTTGCTCATGATGGACCCCTTGGACCATGCTTGTTAACAATGTCTGTGTGACTCAGGTGGGCTCCTGGATAGTTTATAAAGCCAAGTGCTGTCAATTCGGATCCGACTCATGGCGATCCTAGGGGCTAGGGTAGAACTGACCCCCTAGAATATACAGATGAGATTATTGAATGAGAGCTGGCCACAGTAGAATGACTAATCATACCATTAGAGATCTGCAGTTTTGGGCTAAGTGAAATCAGCTTGACCTCTGTAAAGGGAGTGAAGGTGAAGATTAAGTTCAATCACATGGACAACAATGTAATCCATGATGCCTCAATAAAACCTTCAGCAAGGAGGCTCAGACGAACTTTTCTGGTTGACAAAATTCTGTGTACATCAATGTGACAGGAGGGTATACACCCCAGAGGACATAAACATTCATGTTCAGGGCTGTCACAGACCTGTCCTATGGGTCTCTCCTTTTGACTAATGCTCCTTTTTAGCCTTTTGCTACAGCAAAGCTGTATTTTTAAATATAGATCTTTCAGTGAGGTGTTTCAGTGAATGATTGAGCTTGACAAGGTAGTAGGAACCTCTGAAATTTTAGCTAAATGATCAGAAGGGAGAGTAGCCCTGAAAACCTCCAAAGTTGTAGCTGGTGCCTCAAGTGAAGAGGAACTTGTAGAGGGCTATGCCATTAATCTGCGACATTTGGTTTAACTTTGCATGCTGGTGCCAGGAGGCCTTTGCATCATCTACCTTGCTTCCTGTGAGGTGGAAAGGTGATACGAGAGATGAGAATATTTTGGCATATTATAGCTGTCATATAAGTCGATTATGCCTTTGAATATTACCCTCTTATGAGCTCCTTTTCCTTCTTCGCTTTTGCATTACGTTCTCCCTTTGTTTCCAGTGCACAGGGTAGGTGCTCAGCAACTAAGCCCCATTTCTGATCATTGTCTTCCCAACACCCAGTAACTGTGCTTCTCCTAGGTGCTTCTCAGCCTTCTCAAACCAACTGCTGTTGAGGGCTTCTCCACCACATTGCTGTTATTGTTGGGTGCTGTCAGATCCACTCCAACTCACAGGGATGCCATGTACGACAGAACAAAATATATCCTAGTCCTGAGCTATTCTAACAGTAATTGGCAATTTTGTGCCCATTGTGGCAGGCACTGTGTGAGTCCAGCTCACTGAAGGTCATCATCTTTTTTGGTACCTGAAATCTGTTAAGTCTTTAACAAGGATTCGTATACATCTTTCAGATTAAATATGAATTTCTGCATTCAGTGTCTTACCTTAAAACGGATAGTTTTAGACAGTAGTCCTTGGATATTTATGTGCATGGGCATGTCTTGGGTTAATTGATTTAAAAAAAAATAAAAAAAAGAATTATGGATTCCTTCATTCTAATTAAGTTCCAGGAATCATTTTGACAAATTCAGAGAAATGTTAGAAGTAGCAATGTCAGTTCCAAGGCTGGAAAAGCATGACAAGTGTCTGTGTGTGAAATGGTAGGGGCACTTTGAGTGCATACACTAGGACGCTGGCTAATTTCCCAGTGCATAAAACCTACACATGTTCTCCCTGCTTCATCCCTGTACCTTTCTTCAGTCTCTTCTCCACACAGCCACAAAGCAGATGCTTTGGATGCAGTTGCTCTGGGTGGGATATTCCTAAAGCAAAGTTTGGATCTGTGTCAGATGGCCTGTTTCAGCAACCAGCCCTACTTCACGTTGGTAGTTTCTGCCCTGATCAGCACTTCTGCCCTGCTTGCTGCCCTTTCATTGTTCTTCTAGTCTTTCTGACATGCTTCACTTGGCCACTATTTTAATTTATTTCATCTGTTTCTTTTTTCACTTAAGAAAAAATTATTTTGCTTTAAAAAATTATTTAATCCAAGTCAATTTGCCATATAACCCCCCCCCACATACCACTACCTGATACTACCTTCTCTCCCTACTCCCATAAAACCACACTCATCCCTTCCACCCTATACTTCCCATATCCATTCAACCAACTACTATCCCCTTCTACCCTCTCATCTTGCCTCTGGAAAACAGCTGCTTGGACAGTCTCATGTATATATTTAAGCCAAGAAGTACAAGCTTCACCAGGATCACTGTATGCACATCTTATGGTCTGGTGTAATATTTGAGCAGTTGGCTTTGGTACTGGTTTCAGCTCTGGGGGAACAGAGTCTAGGGGCAAGGTACTCAGGGGAACCTCTGGTCTGTCAGACCACCAAGTCTGGTCTTTTAAATAGAGTTCTAGTTCTGAACACCTATTGCTCTCCCACTACTTTAGAGACTCTACATTGTGTTCCCTGTTAGGACAGCCATTGGTAATGGCTGGGCACTATCTAGTTTTTCTGGTCTTATGCTGATGAAGTCTCTGGATCATATAGCTCTTTCTGTCTCTTGAGCTCGTATTTTTCTCATGTCTCTGGTGTCCTTCACCCCACTGTTCCAGGTTGACTGGGACAATTGATGCTACTTAGACGGCCCCTTGCTAGCTTTTAAGACTCTAGATGCCACTCATCAAAGTGGGATGCAAAATATTTTCTTAAAAATTCTTAGTTATGCCAATTGACCCAGAGATCCCCTGAAGTCATTGTCCTCAGAACACTGTCCCTGTTACTCTGTCCTTCAAAATGTTGGATTGTATGTAGGAAAGCTCTTAGCTTTTAGTATCGTCTGGCTGTGCTAACGACCTCCCTTATACTACATGCTGTCAGTCCCTTCACTTTATCCCAAATCCTATCTACTGTCTAATGTGTGAATAGACTTTTCCCTCCCTCCCCATTCTTGTAACCATCAAATATTATTTTCTTCTGTGCTTTAACCTTTTCTTGAGTCCTTATAACAGTGGTCTTATACAATGTTTGTCCTTTTGCAACTGACTAGTTTCATTCAACATTATGTCTTCCAGAAGACCCCTTGTTGTGTTTCTTAAAGTCATCATTGTTGTTTATCATTGTATAGTATTTCATTGTGTGAATCTACCACAGTTTGTTTATCCATTCATCAGTTGATGGGCACCTAGGTTGATTCCATCTTTTTGCTATTGTTGATGGTGTGGAGATAAATATTTATGTGCCTGTATCTATTCATGTACCACCCCTTATTTCTCTAGGATATATTCCAAGAAGTGAGATTGCTGTATCATATAGTATTTATTTTTCTACCTTTTTAGGAAACTGCCAAATCAATTTGCAAAATGGTTGTACCGGTTTACAATTTCACAAGCAGTGTAGATGATTTCCAGTCTCTCCACAATCTCTCCAACCTTTTTTTGTTTTCTGTTTCTTGGATTAATACCAGCCTTGTTGGGTTGAGATGGTATCTCATTGTAGTTCTGATGTAGATTTCTCTAATGGCTAATGATCATGAGCATTTCCTCATAGATATGTTAGCTGCCTGAATATCTTCTTTGATGAAGTACCTATTCATACTCTTTGCCCAGTTTTTGATTGGGTTATTCATCTTTTTTTGGTTGAGATTTTGCAGTATCTTGTAGATTATGGTCAGATTCATGGTAGCCAAAATTTTTACTCGAGTCTGTTGGTAGTCTTTTTCTCTTTTTGTAAGTCTTTGGATGAGCATAGATGTTTTAGTTTTAGGGCTTCTCTGTGATCTATTTTCTCTTCCTGTGTTTGTGCATAGCTTGCAATGTTTGTAATATTGTGGTGTGTATTACAGCTCACAGCATTGTTCTTATTTTTTTCTTTCATGATCTCTGTTGTTCCAAATTTTATATTTAGGTATTTGATCTATTTGAGTTAGTTTTCATGAGTAGTGTGAGAAGATATAGATCTTCTTTTTTTTTTTGCAGATGGATATACAATTTTGCCAGCACAATTTGTTAAAGAGATTGTCTCTTCTGCAGTTTATGGACTTTGTATCTTTGTAAAGTATCAGCTGCTCATAGTGGATGATGTTATAACTGGATTCTCAGTTCTGTTCCTTTGGTCTCTTTGGTCTATATATTGGTTTTTGTACAACTGTCACACTGTTTTGATTATTGTGGCAGTGTAATAAATTCTAAAGTCAGGTAGCATGAGAACTCTGACTTTGTTCTTCTTCTTTAGTAATGCTCTTTACTTGTCCAGGGCATCTTCCCTTTCTCTGTGAAGTTGGTGATTTGTTTCTCTATCTCATTAAAAAAATGCCACAGGTACACCAAAAAAACAATTTACAATAGCCCCCAAGAAGGTAAAATACTTATGAGTAAATCCAACCAGAGATGTAAGAGACCTACCCAGAGAAAACGACAAGACCCTACTGCAAGAAACCAAAAGAGAATTATGTAAGTGGAGAAACCTATCTTGCTCATGGATAGGAAGACTTAACATTGTGAAAATGTCTATTCTACCCAAAGCAATCTATACATACAGTGCAATCTCAATACAAATTCCGATATCATTTGTTTTAATGAGATGGAAAAACAAATCATCAGTTTCATTTGGAAAGCGAAGAAACCCCAGACAGGTAAAGCACTCTTGAAGAAGAGGAACACAGTGAGAGATCTTGCACTACTTGACCTTAGAAACTATTACACTGTCACAGTAGTGAAAATAGGTTGGTATTGGTACAAGAACAGATATATAGACCAATGGAACAGAATAACAGAATAAAGAATCCAGAAATGACACCATCCATCTATGAATGACTGGTATTTGACAAAATCCCGAAGACCATGAACTAGGGGGAAAAAGTCTCTTTAACAAACAGTATTCACAAAATTGACTATCCATCTGCAAAAAAACTGAAACAAGACACATATCTCATGTCTTACACACAAACTAACTCAAAAGGGGTCAAAGACTAAATATCAAACCTAAAGCAATAATGATTATGGAAGAAAATATAGGGACAACTCTGGAAGTTCTAATAAATGGTTTAAATAAACTATAAAATCTTACTAACAATGCACAGACAGTGGAAAATAAAATATATAAATGGGAACTACTAAAAATTAAACACTTATACTCATCCAAAGATTATCAAGAGAGTGAAAAGATTGCCTATATAACGGGGGAAAAAAAATTGGCAACCACGTCCGATCAATATCTAACTGACATTATCTACAAGATACTGAAAAACTTCTACCAGAAAAAAAAATCAATTAAACAGTGGGGAAAGGATATGGACATATACTTCTTCAGAGAAGACACCCAGACAGCCAAAAGATACATGTGAAAATGTTCACAATCGTTAGCCATTAGACAAATCCAAATCAAAACTACAATGAGATACCATCTCACCCCAACAAAGTTGGCCTTAATCCAAAAAACACAAAACAACAAATGTTGGAGAGACTGGCACTCTTCTACACTGCCGCTGGAAATTGTTAAATGGTACAACCTCCTTGGAAAGCAATTTGGTGCTTTCTTAAAAATCTCTTTCTTAAAAAGAGGGTTACCAAATGATCCAGCAATCCCACTGCTTGGAATATATCCTATAGAAATAAGGGCTGCCACATTAACAGATACATGCACATGAAGATCGAATCAACCTAGGTGCCCATCAACAGATGAATGGATAAACAAGCTATGGTATATACACACAATGGGACACTATGCAATGATAACTAACAATGATGATTTTAGGAAACATGTCATAACTTGGAATTAACTGGAAGACATTATGCTTAGTGAAATCAGTCAGCTGCAAAAAGACAAATACTGTATGAGACCACTTATGAGGACTTAAGAAAAGACTTACACACGGAAGAAAATACTGTTTGATGGCTACAAGGATGGGGAGGGGAAGAGAAGCTTATTCAAAGATTAGATAGTCACTAGAAATTCAGTTGTGTGAAGGGAGAGACAACATGCAATGGAAGGCAGATCAGCATAACTAACTCCACTATAAGCTAAAAGGTCTTCTAAATTCAACTCAACATTTCAAAGGACAGAGTAGCAGGGACAGGGGTCTGGAGACCAAATTTTCAGGGTCCATCAGGATCAATGGTATAACTAGTCTTTTTCTTAGAGAGGGTTGCACACACCACATTGGTGAGTGGCATTTCGGGTCCTAAAAGCCAGCAAGATGCCATCTGAGGAATATCAGTTGGTCCCAACCAAGCTGGAACAGATGACAACTGAGATCATCAAAACACAAGGAAAAATGAGCCCAGGAACAGAAGAACCTATATGATTGGGAGACTACAGAAGAACTAGACAGTGCCAAGACACCACAAAAGACAGCCCTGACAGGGAACACAATACACAGACTTTGATGTAGAATGAGAAAAAGGGATTTGATGGTCTGACAACCTGGAGGGTCCCCTGGGAACACAGTTCTTAACTTGCCCCTAGCCCAGAGTTGAAACGAGCCCTGAAGCCAACATGTCAAAAAATGGGCTGGACTTGGGGACACAGAGTGATGCAGGTGGTATGTGTACTTTATGGTTTAGCATATATGAGGCTTTCCTACTGGTTTCCTTTTTAGAGGGTGGAGGAGAGGTGGAAAGGAGGGGACAAGTATTGCTTGAGTGGATACTGGAAGTAAAGAGTAGAAGAGTGCACTGCCATAGGGTGAGGAGAGCAGACAGAGATTCAGAGAAGTGAGTGCTTGGAGTTCTATGTGGAAAATTGACTGGACTATAAACTTTCACTTAATCACACACACACACCAAAAAACTCTAAAAAAATAAAATACCACTAGAATTTGTATTGGGATTACATTAAAACTATAGATCACCTTGGGTTTGTTGTTGTTGTTGCTGTTAGGTGCCATTGAGTCGGTTCTGACTCATAGCAATCCTATGAACAACAGAAAAAAACACTGCCCTGTCTTGCACCATGTCCACAAATGTTTTTATGCTTAAGCTCATTGTTGTGGCCACTGTGTCAATCCATCTTGTCGAGGGTCTTCCAGTTTTTCACTGATCCTCCACTCTCCCAGGCACGATATCCTTCTCCATGGACTGATCCTTCCCAACAACCTGTCCAAAGTCTGTAAGACACAGTCTTGCCATGTTTGCTTCCAAGGAATGCTCTGGTTGGACTTTTTCCAGAACAGATCGGTTTGTTCTTCGGCAGTCCATTGTACATTCAACATTTTTCTCCAACACCACATTTCAAAGGCATCAATTCTTCTGTCTCCTTTGTTCATTGTCCAACTTTTGCATACAAATGATGTGATTGAAAATACCACAGCTTGGGTCAGGCACATCTTAGTCTTTAAGGTGACATCTTTACTTTTCAGTATTTGAAAGGAGCCCCTGGCAGCAGATTTTCCCAATACAAAGTGTCTTTTGACTTCTTGACTGCTGCTTCCATGGATACTGACTGTGGACCCAGGTGAAATGAAATCCTTGACGACCTCAATCCTTTCTCCATTTATGACAATGTTGCTTACTGGCTCAGTTGTGAGGATTTTTATTTTCTTAATGTAGAGGTACAATCCATACTGAAGGCTGTGGTCCTTGATCATCATCAGAAAGGGTTTCAAATCTTTACTTCCAGAAAGTACTCACTATGTTGAGTCTTTCTATCCATGAGTAATGTAGGTTTCTCCACTTAAGTAGGTCTCTTTTGGTTGCTTTCATTAGAGTCTTACAATTTTCTTTGTGTAAGTCTTTTACATCTCTGGTTAGATTTGTTCCAATTATTTTGTCTTCTTGGGGGCTGTTGTAAATAGCATTGATTTGGTAATTTCCCCTTTAACTGTCTTTTGTGTACATATGTTTATCTTGCATCATGATACTTTGCTGAACTCTTCTATTAGTTCCAGTAGTACTTTTTCTTTGTTTTGTCTTTTTGTGGATTCCTTAGGTTTTTCTGTATATAAGATCATAACATCTGCAAATAGAAATACTTTTAATTCTTCTTCACCAATCTGGATGCGCTTTATTTCTTTATCCTGACTGGTTGCTTTGACTAGATCCTCCAGCACAATGCTGAATAAAAATGGTGACAACAGAAATCCTTGTCTGGTTCAGGTTAATAAGGGGAATGCTTTGAAATTCTCCATTTAGGATAATGTTGGCTGTTGGCTTTGCATAAATGCCACTTATCATGCTAAGAAATTTCCCTTCTATTTTTATTTTTCTGAGAGTTTTTAAGATGAATAGGTGTTGACTTTGTCAAATACCTTTTCTGCATTAATTGCTAACACCAAGTGATTCTTGCCTTTTGTTTTGTATATGTGGTTGATTACATTAATTGTTTTTCTAATACTGAACCATCCCTGCAACCCTGGTATGAATCCCACTTGGTCATGGTAACTTATTTTTTTGATATGTTGTTGAATTGTATTGGTGAGAACTTTGTTGAAGATTTTTGCATCTAAGTTCATGAGTGATAGTGGTCTGTAATTTTCCCTTTTTTGCTCTTTACCTAGTTTTGGTATTAGAGTCACACTGGCTTCATAGGATGAGTTTGGGAGTATTCCATCCTTTTCTATGCTCTGAAATACCTTTAGTAGTAGTGTTGAAGTGTTGTTAACTTTTCTCTAAAAATTTGGTAGAATTCTCCAGTGAAGCTGTCAAGGCCAGATTCCTCTTCCCTCCTCCCCACTGGAAGTAGTCTAATTTCTTTTTCAATCTCTTTTTTTGAGGAGGGTTTGTTTAGTTGTTTTACTTCTGCTTGTATTATTTCTAATAGGTAGTGCACTTCTGGCAATTAGTTTCCTCTAGGTTTTGAGATTTATTACAGAACATTTTTTCATAGTATTCTCTTATCATCTGTTTAATTTTAGTTGGGTCTGTTGTGATATCATCCATCTCATTTCTTACTTGAGTTATTTGCTTTCTCTCCTATTTTTCTTCTGTCAGTCTGGCTAGTAGTTTTCTGATTTTATAACAAAACAAGGGATCCTTCACACACACACAAAAAAAGCTTTTGGTCTTGCTAAGACTTTCAATTGTTTTTTTTCTATTCTCTAATCATTTAGTTCTGTTTTAATTTTTATTTGCTTTCTTCTGGTGCCTGAGGGGTCCTTTGGCTGCTCTATTTTTTCTTGTTTGAGTTGTAGACTTTAGTGATGTCTTTTTGCATGTGTTGTAGACAATCCCTATGTTCCATTTAATATTCTGTGCAGAGTCATTTTTCTTTACGTGTTTTCTTTTCATCTTTTCTAGTGTCGGTGGATTTGTGTCTGCTGAGACTTCATATTTTTTCATCTTTTGTTTCAGTGCATAGGATTAATACTTTGCTTTGTGATTACCTTAATATTTGCACCTGTTTTTCCAAATTCAAGTCAGTCCTTAATTTTTTTATATCTCCTTGACTTCCTTTCCATGTAGAAAATCTATGAGTACATTTTGTTTTAGCTTTCTCTTTTTTATTATAGTATTTATGTGATGACATCTCTGGTTCCCTATATGATTTATTTTTGTGATTGCCTTCTTTAAGTTGATATCCAGCTGCTCTGTTCCATGTTCTGGTCTTAGGTTGTTACCTGTTGTTTTTGGTTTTCTAACTGAAGGACTCTTTTAGTATTTCTTGTAACTTTGGTTTGTTTTTTGTAATTTCTCTAAATTTCTGTGTATCTGGAAATGTCCTAATTTTGCCACCATATTTTAGAAATAGTTTTGCTAGATATGTAAGTCTTGGCTGGCAATTATCTTCTGTCAAGTTTTGATACATGTCTTTCCATTGCCTTATTGCCTGCATGGTTTCTGCTGAATAATCTGACTTTAATCTTACTGATTTTCCATTGTTGAGTTATTTTTTCATTTATTCCCAGCTTCTTATAAAGTTGTCTTCTTATCTTTAATTTTGGCAAGTTTGATTATAATATGTCTTGATATCTTCCTTTTGGAATCTACCTTGTTAGAGTTCAATGAGCATCCTGATAGATATCTTCTCATCTCTTATGATATCAGGGACATTTATGTCAGTAAGTCTTTGACAATTCTTTTTGTATATCCTGTTATCCCTACCCCCCACACACTTTTTCTGGTACACAGATCAATTGTAGACTATTTCTCCTGTTAGAGTCCCATATAATTCTTAGTGTTTCTTGATTCTTTTAAATTATTTTATTTGATTTTTCTTCAAACAAGTTGATATCATATGCTTTATATTCAGTCTCCTAGTTCATCCTCCCATTGCCTTGATTCTGCTCCTTTGGCTTTCTACTGAGTTAACGAATTCTGCAATTTTATTATTAATTTTTCTGAGTTTCTAATTTTTGCCTATCTATGCTTTCCTATAGCCTGTTCAGTTTGTCATTATGCTGTGCTGCATTTTGCCTTATCTCCTTCTTGATCTCTTGAAGGACTCTAAATATTAATCTTTTGCATTCTACTTTTGATAATTCTAGGAAATTCTCTTCCTCTGGAAAACCTGAATCTTTGTTTTAGGAGCTTTCTGAAGCCATCATGGTCTGTCTCTTTAAGTGATTAATATGGTCTGTTGTCTTTGAGACATCAGTAAGTTGTTAAATTTATTTGTTTTATGTTTGTTTATTGAGTTCTAGTTTCTTGTTTTGAAATGTCCAAATAGGCTGGTTGTGTAAGCAAGTGATTAGAGCTGTTACTAGACACTGGAGTCTAAAAGTCCATTTACCTTTCTTGTATGAATTTAGCTCAAGTGTCCTTGTAGTCAGTCACCAAATGTGTGATGCAAACTCATGACTACTGTCATAAATGGACAAAGATGATTTCTGTAGGTATCTTGCTGTAGCCACTGAGAAAGGCAGGGGCTAATGGCTGTCTCTGAGTTTCTATGAGGATGGCGTGTCCCCTTATGTCTGTATTTAGGTGAAGGAGTAGTTTCTTCCTTGAATTCCTGGCTCAGGGGAGTCACTACATCTTTTTTTCTTTCTTCCTTCTCCCCCTCTTTGTAAAATCATTACCTCTCTGAGTCTCAAAAAATGACTCAGGGCTAGTGTAAGGTGTCCTATTTCTGAATCATTTAAAGATTTCAGACTCCAGAGCCAGGTTTAGTGCAGAAAAAGGAGAAGTGCTGGGAGAAGGGAGAGAGGTGTGTCCCAAGTGAAAGGTTTAGACCCTTGTGCATGGTAGATTATGCACAAAGACTTAGCTTTTGATGATCTTGTGCTAGTTCTTACTGGTTCTGGCAGCATGAGTGAATTCTCTGGCTAGTTTCTACTGCTGGGGAGGATGCCCTGCATCTGCCATGTTCAGCTCACCACTCTGGCTGCTCCCATTTGCCAGCAGGTCAGGTCTGGAGAATCCTACTCTCCATTCTCTGTTGTTCAGTTTGATTTCTCAACTTCTCCTTTAATGTTCTAGGTTTCTAGAATGTCACCTGCAATAGATTAATTTGTTCTTTTGGGCCTTTGATGTTAAAGGAGTCAGGGGAAGTTTCTGACTACCCTGTTGTCTTGGCCCCACTTCTGGTCAATTTTTGATACCTTATTCACGTATGATCTCAGGAAGCCTATCTGGAGACTATCCAGGCAAAGCTAAAGCCTTTTCTCTGGTATCTCCTGCACTTATGTCAGCAGACTGAGATCACTGGCTTGTGTAGCTTTTTCTCCCACTAAACTGTAAATCCCTGGAAAATGGGGATGATGCTTTATTCATTCTTTATCCTCAGTACATCACACAAGAAACATAAATACATGATATTCTACATTAAATGTTCCTTTCTCACATTATTTCTTTTTTTCTGCAGTGGGAAAAAAAATAATAGAACTGATCCTCTCACTTATTCCTCCCTGACTTTGCTGCTATTTTCCCATCCTACCTCTTTATCCTACAGTGACATTGTGAACCTGGAGGTCAAAATCAAGAATGGGGATGCTGAGACTGTGAAATGAAAATGTAAGAGCAGTTTTCAAAAGATGTTTTATTACTATTCACTTGGACTACTGGGAAGAATAAGAAGACTGAAGTTATCTTTTTAAAGTATTAACATTTCTGCTGGTACCAAGCAGCTTATAAAAATTAAAACACAGGAGATCACAGATGTCAAATATAGTTTGTGTCTAAAGGATAAGAGAAGAAAGTGAAGTCTTTTTTTCTTTCTGGGTGATAGTGACAGCCACCCTTCAATGAATTAGTGATGAACTCCAGAGGATGGCTCAGGTCCTGCATGGTACTATTTATTCATGTGTATGGAACCCTGGTTGTGCAGTGGTTAGGTAATACAGGTGCTATATGTAGGATAGAGACCAACATCTTTTCATGTTCTGTTTGTCTGGTGGACAGTTTCTGCTTAGTATTCTGTTATGACTAATCGCAAAACAGTACAATGATCTCTCTGGATGTAAATAGATAATTTCATGACCTTGGAGATAAGACTTATGGCTATGATTTAATGGTGCTAATGGGGCCAGACAGCACTTTACCACAGGTAAGAGAGAGAAGGTGAAATCCAAGTTCAGGACCCTCTGGCTACCTTTTTTTCTGCAGACACATTGTAAAGGGGAAAGAATTACTTTCAAACCTAGTTGTCTCCAGCCTATGCACTCAAGGATGGGTAACTGGCTTATGATTCATGATTCAATTTTACATCCTAAAATGGGAAGAGTTGGGACCACTTTAGATTTCTGGGCTATATGCACCAAGTACATAGTCCATGTTAGACCACAGAAAGAAATCACTCTATTAATGACTGGCAAGAGATACCAAGACAACAGTTCCATATGTTGCTTTCATCTACACTTGTTTAACATGGATATGGATGGATGTGTCTCAGCATCTTCAGAAGCCTTCCCTGGAATAGAACATAACTGCCAGATGATTGTCAGAATCGTTTGTGTATCACCCAAACTTCTGGAAGGTCAGAAGAAAGGGAAACACTCTCTTTTTGAGGTTTCAAGTATTTCCAGCCAGAACTTGAAGAATACAAGAACCATCTTCTGTAAATATTTTGACCCTCATCACCCCAAACCATAATACCTATCTATGAAGACACTCCCCAGAGATCTGTGTACAGTTTGTCTCAATGGGTATTCTAGAAGACTGTTTCTTGTATCTCCATTTTCTGACAAAGATGCTGACTGTATGAGGACTGACAGAAACAGTAAGTGAAGTATGGTTACTGAATGAGGTGATGTCTTCTTTCTGTGTTCTTCTGTCTTAGTCCTGTAGTGCTACTGTAACAGAAATACCATAAATGGGTATCTTCAACAAAGAGAAACGTGTTTCCTCACAGTCCAGTAGGCTGCAAGCCCAAATTCAGGGTGTCAGCTCAGAGAAAGACTTTCTCTCTTGCTTAGCTCTGGAGAAAGATCCTTATGATGTATACGTTTTCCCTGCATCTCAGTGCAGGAACCACACTCTGTTCCCAGCACTGCTTCTTTCTTGGTGGGATGAGGTTCCCTACTTTCTCCTTGCTTCCTTTTCCTTTCTTGTAGGCCAAATGGTGGTACAAGCCATACACCGGGAAACTCCCTTTAGGTGGAATTGGGGAGGTGAGCTTAGTACAGGCGTTAAAGTCTCATCCTAATCCTCTTTAACATAATCTAATCTTGCCCTATTAACCATAGGCAGAAATTAGGATTTACAACACAGGAAAATCACACAATGGAGGACAGCCACACAATACTCTGAATCACCACCCAGCCAAATTGTTGCATACATTTTTTTGAGGGGACATGATTCAATCCATGACATCTTCTTAATAAATTCAGATTCCACACTTAGGACACCAGTTGTAAAATGGAATACATTTTATTTTGCGATTTTTAGTTCCTTTTTAAAATTCCAATGGATAGTTTTTTGTGGTTTTAGTTTTATGATTTTCTTTTTTTGACTCCTGGTAGTTTTAATTTCTTTGTTTATTTCTGTGTATCCAAAATTCAGTTTGCTTTGTTTAACTGGATAGTTATATTTGAGTCCTGGGTCACTTGATCTGAATTCAAAACTCTCAACCAAAAGGGGTAGCTGGTATGCATAAGCTGGGTACTGGAGTATTATGAGATGACAATAATTGAGTGAAGGCATATGTAGCAATATATTTCAGAATATTAGCCATTCACTGATTATCAGTTCACAGGTACTAAAAGGTGCAGCTTAGATAGAGCAAAGCATCAAGAAATGGAAGCACTACATTAAAATAGTTACTTTACTATTCAATTTCAGATGTAGACTATCATTGCTTAATCAAATTCCTTTCATCCTGAATAAATCTAATGTTCTTTTAAAAAATCAATTTTAAAATTTGTTTCATCTTTGTTTTTTGTTTAAAAGGAGTTTCATAAAGTACTCAAAAGCAATTACCATAATGAAAATCATTAGTAAAAATTATAGTTTTATTTTTATTTCATGGCCATAGTACTGAATTCAAGCTTTTAGAGCCATATTCCTCCCCCAGAATATTTTGTCTTTAATTTTGTCAGTGAGCATTTTCTTTTAGGACAGTGTTAGATTTATGGAACCCCTGGTGGCATAGTGGTTAAGTGTTATAACTGTTAACCAAAGGCTCAGCAGTTCAAAACCACCAGGTGTTTCTTGGGAACTCTATAGGGTAGTTCTACCCTGTCCTACAAGGTCACTATGAGTCAGAATTGACTCAATGGCAATTTTTAAAATTAGATTTATAGAATTATTGCAAACATAGTATAGATAGTTCCAACATACAGTCCACATCCTCTTATTAACATATTAAATGAGGATCCGACTCGACGGCACTTGGCGATACCAAAAAATAAAAACCATTATCACTGAGTCAATTTAGACACATAATAACCCTATACAGAGTAGAGTAGAATTACCCAATCAGGTTTCCAAGGCTGTAATCTTTATGGAAACAGACTTCCATGTATTTCTGTCATGAAGCAGCTGTTGGGTTCGAACTGCTGGGCATTCAGTTGGCAGCTCTACACTTCATCATTGCACAACCAGAGTTCTTTTAAATTAGTACAGTATGTATTAATTATTCTATGGTATCAAAGTGATACAGTTCTAGCTAATGAACCTATGGTGATAATTTTTTAATAACTGAAGTCTATACTTTATTCAGATTTCCTTAGTTTTTCCCTAATGTCCTTTCACTGTTCTGGAATCCCATCCAGGGTACTATGTCTCTTTAGGCTCCTCTTGGCTGTGAGAGCTTACTCATTTGTTCTGACAGACATTCACCATACTTTTGAATGTCTTAGGTATATTATACAAAGTAAAAGACAATACATAGGTTTCATTGAATTTGCCTTTATTTTGTTTTCACTGGAGAGCTGCATTGAGGGCTGTGCTGAGGAATCTGTATCTGGTTTAGTAGGAATGTGTATCAAGAATGATGTCTGACATATGAAAAAGAGAGAATGGTAAATACATGTGCCTGATGTCAATTTTACTCGAGTTTCTTAAGCTATAAATGAAATAGAAAAAATTACCCTTTACATTGATAAGTTGACAATACACATAGGAAGCTAAGATCATGAATGCATAAAATTTCAGCAATAACCTATGCCATCTCGTTTATCCATCTGAAGTTCGTCAAGCATACATTGTGTGTTGAATTCTGAGCTAGACAATGAAGGACAAATAGACTGGACACATACCCTGAATCTACAACCTGATATCCCTGTATGAACTATGGACAGTAGTATTTCTAGGAAAGGCACTTGTGTCACTGGAAAATTGGTCAAACAATATTTGTGTGTGTGTGTGTGTGTGTGTGTATGTGTGTTTAAAGAGGTAGTAATGGATCCAACTTGATGACACTTGGCTGGCTGGCAATGGTTTTAACAGTAGGTAAGATGTAGCTAAATCCAAAAAGAAATAAAGGGCTATTCCAAGCTTGCATGGGTGTACCTGGGATCATAAATTCTTCCTTTCCCCAATCAATTTGGTTTTTAGAAGATATAAGAGCACTCCTTGAATACTTTAGAGGGTAGTTCTACCCTGGCCTCTAGGGTTGCCATGAGTCAGATCCGACTCGACGGCACTTGGCTTAAGGGCAAGTAAGGACTATGGAGTGAGAAGCCACTTCATGTGGGCTTTCCTGGCTCTCTCAGGCCATTAAGCCTATACTTGACTGCATTATCCTGCAAGTGGCCAACATGTAGAATTTCAGGGTTTGAGAAGAAAGGCTAATCCCAACTCAACAACTAATAAGAGTCGTAGAATCTTTAAGCTCATCTTCGATTTATTCTAGCCTTCTATCTGGTCTACACTACAGTAACTCCATGGTTGATTTGTGATTTCAGCATGTGAGGTCAGTTTTTTAACTTCAGAGGCACACCACGGTGCTGTCTCTGGGAGTTTGCGAGAATAGGAGGAGAAAATTAGTATGATCTGAGGACTAACTTTGTGCTAGTCTCTAGGTTAGCTATCTCTCAAACATTATCTTTCTTATTTTTTTAATTGGGAAAGTAAGTCACAAACTTGAAATACTACTTTCCTTTTAGAAATTTCACCAAGAAATAGGGATTGAATGTTCCAGTTTGTCTGACTTCCATCACTGGGGTGCGGATAGGCATAGCAATTGTTTTTCAAGAGGTTGACTTCCTCCACTGCTAACTGAAAGATGAGAAGTTCAAGTCCACCAAGAAGCACCTTGAAAGAAAGTCCTGGAAATCTACTGAAAAATCAGTCATTAACAACCTGGGGAGTGAAGTTCTACTGTGTCACATAAGGGGTCATCTTGAGTCAGAATGAACTTCAGGAAACTTGTTAGAAACGAAAATTATCAACAGGGGTTTAACCTAAAGGAGCAGCTTCTAATCCCTGGCCTAGACAAAGCCTCAGACACAAAGGATACCTACCAGCCTACCTTTCAGAATAGGGTCTGAAGAAAAAGGGAGCAGGTATGAAGCAGAGTCAGCAGAGATGCTAGGTGCTTAGAAAATAACTAATGAAATAGTACCTTTACTTTTGTCCATGAAACAAGAGGAACTCTTAGAGAGCAGGGCTGGTGGTCATGTAAGAAATGCCATGAACATCGCCTCCCACACTACTGCTAAATCAGGGACCACTGCTCTGCCCGTGAGAACCCCACATTAGTGGCTACTTTTCATTCCTCTAAAACTGCTCCACCCTATAGTGGCAAAACTTAGCATTTTGCCTTATGATGAGGGACTGATCAGAAACAAACTTGAACTTGTATTTGTCTCCTTCACTGTTGTAAGGACAGCCTACAGGCACACAGCTATGGGATAAAGAGCTCTTGTTCCATGTCCTGCAGTAGAGTTATTGTCAGATGAGGGTGAGTTACAGTCACTGCCAGATCCCCTGGGACAACAAAAGACGAAAACACTGAAGGGCTCTAGTCTTTCTTCCCTTCTTTACCTGGCTACTTCTGTTCATTTTCAGGGCTCAGTTCTGTCAAAAACTACTGACCCACCCCTCAACACTGGATTAACCTCCCACATGGGCTTCTACATCAGACACTTTGTCACACTGCAGAATAACAGTGCATTTCCAAACTCAGTGAATTCGGAGTGGTTGTGGAGAATGCATGACTATTATTCAGATCCCAGCCTTGTGAACAGTGCCTGAAATGTAGTAAGATCTCCTGTTTCTTTTGGAGAAGATTATGTACCTTGATGTCTTTTCCTTTGAGTTGTGATCTTGACTGTAAGATTTTCCAATTCCTTATATAAACTGAATGTTGTGGGAGCAGCCACACAAGCTTTCCAGGACAGCTTAAGACCAATTGCTATTGAGTCTATTCCAAGTCATGGTGAATCCATGTAAGTCAGAGGAGAACTGTGCTCCATATGGTTTTCAGTGGCTGATTTTCCTGGAGTAGATCACCAGGGCTTTCTTCAGAAGCGCTGCTTAGCGAACTTATATCTCCATTGTTTTAGTTAGCAGCTGAGCCTGTTAACCGGAACAGAGGATCACTGAGGAACACCTCCAGGTCATCGTAGACCTAGTTAAATCTTCAGGTGCTATGTAGGTAGCTTGAGGCACTGGTAGTTTGGTGATTGAATCTCATTTTCCACGCAAGAGACCCAGGTTCTATTTGCAGCCGATGCACCTGGTGCGTACCATCACCTATCTGTCATCAGAGGTGTGTGTGTTGCCACCTACTTCTGAAAATCAGCCAGTGAATACCTGGGAATCACAATGGTCTGATCTACAACTTTTCTGGGGGTGGACTGGGCAATACTTTGTTTCTTTGTACAAGAGGTCCTTATCAGTCAGAGGAACTTGAGGACAGCTAACAGTATAGATGATATAGGCTGACTTTTGGTAGTTCTACTTAATGAGTTGAAGTAGATGGCTTTTCTAGCATTTTAGGTCAATTTTGCTGCTGTTACATGAAACAAAAATGTAACCCATTACCTTGACAATTACTCAAAAGAGAGTCAAAATATGTAAGATTAAGTCAGCACATAGCAGTACATGCTCAGAATTTACTTCATCTTCATTGTTGGGTGTTCCATTTTGTCCTGAGCCTGCCTTATCAATGAATGATAACCAAATACCTTCAACTCACAGCTATAGTTTTATCTTTCTGGCATTGATGCACCTAAAACCAGAAATATTAGTTCTGCCATCAGAAATCTATAAGCATTCTCAGGACCTCTGTTTCCCTAGCGGTGTTGCCAGCTAGGTGTTAATTGTTCACAGTGAATAGAGACCATAAACCAAAAACACCCCATCCCCATCAAGACAATTCTGACTTATAGCAATGCTACAGGACAGAGTACAACTGCCCCATAGAGTTTCCAAGGAGCACCTCGTGGATTTGAACTACTGACATTTTGGCTAGCGGCCATGGCACTTAACCACTATGCCACCAGAGTTTCCAGATACAGACTACATGGACTTTAAATGTTGAGGTTTGAAATATTCTTTTCATTTTGCTAGGTTTTTACTTGAGATGTGTAAGTTTCTAAACATGGCTTCATTTCTTAAGGAAAAGAAAAGAGGGAGATAGAAGTCCTCAGCACAATGCTCTGAGGGGGAGAAAATACAAAATACTTCCCAATGAGGTGACTTTACTTGGTACTCATTTACGGGCACAATTAGCGGGGGACTGGATCTAATGGACACGAAATAAAAATAGATTTCAGTTTATTTTACAAAGCGGGAGAAGAAACCCATCTTCCCAGTGATTGTAGTGGTGAAATGGACCAATTAGTTTAGGCAAAAAGACGAGGGGGCAAAGAAATATTCATTGTTTTCTTTTTCAAAGCGCCAGCTTGACAATCTGTGTTTTTCTGAACAGGGTCTGTGGCGGTAATTAGCAGAACTCAGGGCTGAGCAGCTCTGCACTGCGGGAGGGGCTCAGCTGCTCTGCATTGCTCACGCAGAGAGGACCGTGGTCCTGGTCATCCCAGTCTCCGCATCAGGTTCAAGCCGTAATGGATACAAATGAGTCTTGTGCTTATTTAAAGCCACAGAAAAGAAGAGGCCAAGAAACCCCTTGCATACAAACGTCCAACACCGGCAGAAGTTTCTTTTACTAGACAAACGGCTTTAAAATATCATCCCTATTTTGGTACTTAGAGGGGCATAAAACTTAAAGACGGGGAAGCAAATCCATTAAGGACATTTGTGTGTGTGGCTATATAAACTGTAGTGCAGTCTTGCGGTCATGGAAAAATATGTGCACAGGTGATTGGGAACCCCCAGGGTCGGGTTATTATCTTTGGTGCTGAAATTCTGAAAAGCTCATGAAGAACTCTTGAGTACCAAAAGCCATCCTGTCGTTTATGAAAATTTCATCCAGAGTTACATCCATAGGAAACGCTTCCACCTTTAAAAAATAAATAAATAACAGACAAAACCGGGTGAAATTAACAGCTTAAGCATGCTCCCTCCAAAGTTGGAACTCTGACTCCTAAACTACCTTTCCCCTGTGGTATATGAGCTTCATGATCAAGAACTCTATTGTTGACAGTATCTTTTGTGTCATAAGCATGAGACTGCTAAATGGACCCTTAGCTGGGGTGAACTCTTCACTACCATCTATCAGTACTGAGCAGAGAAACAAAGATGCTCATAAGAAATTTCTTTGTCCAGGCATACCTGGAATGAGTACACAAGCTGAGGCTCAGGACATTAAGATTGTGAGCACACATAAAATAGCCATCACACTCACTGAATTTGCCCTGCCGTTCAATCACATATTGATCCATGCATTTATGTGTGTGTGTTTGTGTGTATGCGTCGGATCCTACTTGATGACAATGTTATTTTTAATCTTCTGCCAAGTGTTGTGCTGGGTACAAAGGAAATTATCAGTCACACGAAACAGTCACAGTCATGGGTCATATAAACGAGCAGTGCATTTGGTGACTAGACAAGAAAGTGTGATAAAGTATGGGCTATAAAAGATCATTCCAAAAGGTCCAATCCTAGTCTAGGTATCACGGAAGTTCTCCAGGAAGAAATGACTGTATTCTTCCACAAATAATATGCCCACACATACAGTGCATATAGATGATGAAATTAAGTAAAACGGATGTTGCATAGCATGCTTATCCATATACTGTGCATATCTCTGACATTTCCAGAAGTAAATTTCTACCTCATTCACCCACATTACAGGTATATTACAGGTATATCATATCATTCTGTTCATTTTTCTTTAATCTCTTGCTTATGAGCAGTATAAAATCAATACCCATTTTAAATGAAGGTTCCATGTGATTAGAAATAGAAATTGAAGTCAGCAATATGTAAAAAAATTAGTGTAGAACATTCATGAAAACAACATGGGGGGGCTGCACAGCTGGTAAAAAAAGGAATCATGCACGTGTTTATTTGCTTAAAATATGGTACATAAGAGAAAGAGGTTAAATTGGGGGAATAAAGTTTTCCAGAGTGAGAGAGGACTGGAAACACAGGGAGGCTGGAAATTAGGAAAAGCCGTTTGTTTTAAAAATTGAAAGAAATTCATTATAGGTCTCTTTTCAAGCCAGAAGCCTAGAGCTGTGATGCCTATTTAACTCCACAATTAAAGACTAGTAGACACTGGGTAAATAATAATTGACTGAAAAAGTGCATGAGTTCTCTATTGCTTTGTAATAAATTCCTCTAAACGTAATAGCTTATCTCATACCATTTCTGACAGTCAGGGGTGCAGAGCAGCTCAGCTGGGTGGTACTGGCTCATGAAGTCACAGTTTAAGTGTTGGCCAGAGCTGCCTCATCTGAGTATTTGACTGAGTTGGAGGATCTTATTCCACATGTACTCATTAGACAGTTGGCAAGAGGCCTGACTTGCTCTCTGGCTGTTGGATGGTGGCCCCAGGTCCTTGCAATGTAAGCTTCTCCATAGGAATAGCAGCTGGCTTCCTCTCAAGCCGGTAAAGCAAGAGAGTAGGGGGAGAGAGAGAGACAAATCCAGAGTCTTTTACAACCTGTCCTCAGGTGTGACGTAGCATGTTTTCTTCCATATTTTATTGGCTACACGCACATAGACGTACACACACACAGAGACACACACAAATCAAATCTGTTGTCCTAGAAAGTAGAACAGTGCAACATAGATTTTTCTTGGCTGTAATATATGCATATATATAATTTAATTTTCATTGTTGTGGAAAATAAGCACAGTGGAACATACACGGATTCAACAGTTTCTGCATCTACAATTCAATGACTTGATTACATTCTTTGAGTGGTACAACGCTTGTCACCCTCCTTTTTGACTTGTTCCTCTCTCCACTAACATCAGTGCACACTGCTCCCTAAGTCACCTGGCTAATCTTTCAGTCTGGTATCTTCAGAGTGATCTCATATAGATTGATCTTAGAAAAGCACAGTGCTCAAGGCAGATATTCATTACTAATTAAACTGAACTATTATTTGGTGTTAAAAAGACTTCAGAGGATATTTTTGGTTTAAGGATTAAGGCTGAAAGATTATCTCAGAGCAATATTTTCAAAGCAGAACATAAAATTCTGTCCTGCGTTTTCACCCCTTCCCCACCGTAGATCAGGGTTCTATGGAATCTCTGATGAAAATGTTCAGTAGTGGTAGCCCGGCACTATCTAGTTTTTCTGTTCTTATGTCAAAGTAGGCAGTTGTTCACGGAGGCAGTTAGCTATGCACATTCTTTCTTCCCTTATTTCTGACTCCGCTTCTTCCTCTGTTGCTCCAAGTGAATAGATACCAATTATCGTTCCTTGGATAGACCCCTGTAAGCTTGTAAGACCTCAGGCATTACACAGCGAACCAGGAAGTGAAATCCCTAAACACTGTACCAGGCCAATTAACGGGATGTCGTAAGAAAACATGACCCTAAATTTCTAAACCAAGGAACCAAATCCCCTGAGCTATACTTTTTTTTTCGCTGTTGTAAAATGTATCTATCACACAACTCTTATCTTTGCCGAAGCAGATCATCAGGTTTTTGTTTCATAGTGCCACCAGGTGGGTTCAAATTGCAAACTGTTAGATTGGTAGCCAAGGAACACAGACCAGCCTAATAACGTGGGGACGTCACAGAGGGATGTGAGTATCAGCACACGGAAATCATTGATTGGATTCCGTCTTGGAGGACGGCTACCTTAAATGAGAAGTAAATTAAGAAAGATAAATAAAAATTAAAAAAGCAGATAGACAAAAAGAAAAAATCAGAACTACAGTGGAAGCAGTATAACCTGGAAATTTAATAATAATGCATTATTTTGTGGAAATGACCTTCTGACTTGCTCGCTCCTAAGCTAAGAATTAATTATTACCTGCCAAATTTAGGGTAGCAATTTAGAGCTTGATTTTCAGTGCTCTATTTACAAGCAGGGAACACTGGTGGCGTAGGCATGAAGTACCACAGCTGCTAAACAAAAGATTGGCAATTCAAATCCACCAGGTGCTCCTGGAAGACTCTATGGGACAGTTCTACTCTGTCCTACAGAGTTGCTATGAGTCAGATTCAGCTTGATGGCAATGAGTTTTGAGGTTAGTCTCAAGCAGTCTTTCCATGATGGTCTTGAGCCTCTCCCATGCAAACCAGGTTGGCTAGGCTGCTTCCTGTTTCTAGACTCTCAAAAGATTTTTTCCCGGGTAGTTCCCTCCTCCTGGAGATACTACCCTGCTCTCCCGAAGATCCAGCTGTCCAATTCCTGCACATCTTAAATGCTGTTTATATGTGGACACTTTCCTGATCAGACTCCAATCTACAAAATAGCTTTCTTTCCTACCTTTCAAAGTCTTTTGAATCCTCTCTTTGGAATTTGAATTTTGTTTTGCATGACAATTATTTATATACTTGGTAAGTTCTTTAATAAAACTTTGCTGAAACAATAAAATGTCACATTCCCTTGAAACCCATGCAGACCAGGGCTGTGTCTGAAGACTTCAAGTGTTCATTATCTGATCATTTTTTCCCCGTTCTTTATATGACTTTTAAAAATTAACCTGAACAATTTGGCTCCATATTGGTCAGGATTTAGTTTTTAATTATGGCATAAACATGACTCACATTTAATTATCAATTCCTGCCCTTTAAATGAATTAGACATAGTCTTGTGATACTCAGCTGAGAACACAAACACCCAGTTGCTTTTGTAAGTTACCTGGCTTCCAGGCTAGATTCACCTCTTTCCTAGCTTTCAACTTGCTTAGACCTACACGGGCAAGTCCTGAGGCAGCTTGGCCCCGGAGCGTGACCCTATTTTGGGGTGGTTTTCTAATCCATCTTTGGCACACTGTTTAACAGTTTCAGAACCCTGGCTCCCTTTATCAGAGAATTGGGAAAGAGATTCCTGTCACTGGCTCCTGGGATCACTACCAAATGCATCAGTATGCAACTACAAATAATTCTATGAATTTGCAGCTCTAGGGTCGCCATGAGTCGGATCTGACTGGACAGCACTTGGCTGGCTTTTGGTTTATAGAGCTCTTCCACACTCACTGAATTATAACAACAACCACAAAAAACAAACCCATATTTGACATATTCTTATCCTCGTTCTGTCACATGGCAATGCCGTGATTGCAGAGTAGAACTCTGCTTCACAGGATTTTCAAGCCATGAAGTAGATCACCTGACTTTTGAGATACTTCTGGGTATGTTCAACCAGCCAATTTTTTTGGCTAGTAGTTGACTGCTTGACTGTTTGCATCACCCAGAGACTCCAAAGGTCGTAAAATACTATGTGACCTGTTGAAGATCATATAGAAATATCAAATGATGGAATCAAGTATTACATCCAGACTTTCTGATGCATATTTTAGTATTCTTTCTATGTATCAACCACTCTATATTTACCTGACCTGGAAATCCCCAAATTATGGTAGGCCAAGTTTGCTTTGGGGACATTGCCTTTCCATATACTACATGCCAGCCTGTCAGGAGGGCTGGCTCAAAGTCAGAAATTTTAATATCTCCTGCTCTGATTCATCACTGGTAGGTAAGGAAGCAAAGGCAAATGTGTAGCAGGCACAAAGTCAGGCGAGGTCTCACTGAAGCCAAGTTAGGACAGGAGCAGAGAGGCATAACCCATAGCTTAAACCGGCAAAATCAGGACCTGGACTGAAAGGCTAAAGTAGATGTTTTCATGGCATTATTGCCTAAAAGTAAAGTTTGACCTTTGCCAATGTGTCCCTCAAGGGCATAGCTTTTCTCCTCAGATCCAACTGCTAAAACTTGTACTGCTTTGCCATGTCAACTTCTTGGGACAAAGTCTTGTACCTGTCTGTAGTTTTCTCTGTACTTGACAGACCTCAGAGAAAAATGGGATGGCCAGCCTGGGGCCTGTGCCTTTTACTCTGGTGTGAACATGGTGTGAGGGCTGCCTCTGACATTCTCTAACTTCACAAGGGGGACAGAGAGTCAAGATCAACTTCTATGAGGCAGAGGTCAGACATGCCTCCTTTCTCTTCCATCCTTGCTGACTCTGATACTACCTGTCCCTCCCATTACATTCTCGACTTCTCTGCTGGGTTTGGTAATTCATTGCAATGGCCACACAGAACGCATAGACCATACTCACAGTTATGAGGTTAATTATGGAAGTAATAGGTTACAACTCAGGTTCAGGAACATTCAGAATGCGATTCTTCTACGAGATCTCTTCCCAGCTGTGCTACAGGCATGCCTCTCTCCTACTCTTTGGCCTCTGACATAGTAGGAAGAGGGTTACAAAGTTCTTTTAGTTCTGCTGATGAGTGCCAGGAGGTACCCTACCCATCAGGAAGACTCCTCCCTAAAGCACTCAGCTTTTGTATTTAGTGGGCTAGGAAGTCCACCCAGTCATCCCCAGCTGGTATCTCCTGCTGCTATTACACGTCACTGTTTCTTACCATCTTCAGTGTTACAGCTCTCTTTTCCTGTCTGTGGCCTACTTCTAGAAGCTTCTCAGGGCAGGGGTCCTGGGTCCAAAGGACACACTCTGCTCTGGGCTCTTCTTCCTTGGTGGTGAAGAAATGCTTTCTGTCCTATGGAACTGGTTATCTTTTAAGACTAGCTGGATGGAAAAACTAACCAATCACCTTGGTGGGCCACAATCATCTTATTGACACACATCTCACCCAATTGCTTGGGTGGGAGTTACCAGACTATGGCAAGGAAGGCTCACAGAAGCCATCCATGGCATCACAGTGGGGAACCACATTTCCCACTGGAAGCACCAGCCCCCACCAGGTACAAGTCAGGGATTCTGAATTCCTAGTAGAAGATGAAAGATACCAACAGGCTCTCAGCTCAGATTTTGGTGGATATATATTGGATTATTCAGACCTTAGTTCAAATCCTATCTCACATTTGGCAGCTATGGGCTATCCTCACGGTAAATATAACACAACACACCTCACGAGTGAGTTGTTAAGTGCTTTAATTGAGACAATGCATACAAAGTAACTAGGCTACTTGGCACATGTGATGAGTATCATAAGTGTGTTTTGCCATCTTCTTTTCCCATCTTTTCTACATAACCTAAACAAGTGTACATCTTGAGAACAAGAGTGGATCTCCTGCTAGATTAACATCAGGAAAGGTCTGAATCCTGAAAAGTCAGATATTCTTGGACCTGGGGGTAACCTATGTGCCTACCAGAGACTAAATGTCTCTTGTTTCTAGAACTAGAAAATCTGAATATCAGAAAGCAAAACAACATTTGGCCAATGACTCTGCTCTGATCAGGCTGGAGCAGAGACCTACCAACCCTCGTAGTCCCTAAATGCCTTTATTTTACTTCTTTGGCCAGTACTCTAGCATAAGAAATGAGATAGATAATACAGTAGGACTTTGGTCTAATAGGAAAGTGGCTCTTTGTCTTTCCTTTGGAGCTGTGTTAACTTAATGCTTGCTGACAAATGTAACATATTAGGAAGAGTTGCTGTTTCTCCCTGCACAGGGACTTCGTGAACCAATACCGAAGTTCTCCTCCCACATCCTACAAACAACACAGGCCCTGGCAGAGCATTATTTTCATTAGTTACTCTCCTACACCTTTTCATATAAATGGAAAACACTAACTCTGTCTCAAGAGGTTAAGCCAAGAAACAGGTAATGTAGGAATGGGCACAGTTTTGAAGATACATACAGAAAACTAACAATGTTCATGCCGTGTTTCTCATTCATATGTACTAATTTTCATGCTATTTTATCAGTAGAGATAAGGCAGGATGACTGAGGATGAACCAGAATAACAAAGCCATACCTAGACTGATCTCTTGTGTCTGTAAAAGCAGAAGCCGCATGTGGTCTAGGTAGCATGGAAGTCCAGGTGAGCTGGGTGAGCTGGGTGAGCAGGGAAGACTGACTCCCACAAGAGGAGTTCCCCCAAAATTTTTATAGTTCTTCAAGCCTGGGGCTAAAGGATCTCAGTCAGGTAAATTCTGACCCTGACTGAACCATCATACCACATTGTAGCCATTATTTTCTTATTTTCTAACTCATAACTTATTTCTCAATTACCTTTCAAAGAAGCAAGTATTCTCCCTCCTTCTATATGTTTGAGTTATTTTAGGAAACAATGTAATAGTAGCTAAAATTTTTCTTTCATGTCCTGGAGTTCATAGTTCTGAGACTGAGAAATTAAGAGGGGGTATGAAAATTATCAGGGCCCTCAGCTCCTTCCACTTCTCAGCTCTTCACCTACATGGATATGACCCTCATCTTCATGGCACAAGATGACTATAGAGTTCCAGTCATCACATCTGTGTTCTAAATAAATAGGATAAAGAAAAAGATGATGAAGAATGCACTCCTTGATTCTGTCTGTGCTTCTGTCTTAGCTCACGTTATCCCAGACACTGATCCTGAGAGAAATTTTCAAGTGCTATTTAGAAGGGTGGAAGGACAGAAAGAAGGCTGGGGAAGGGAAACTAGCCAAAACGTGATGTGCTATGAAGGCAGCAATCCAAGTGGACAATTGGAGTCCAATTGGCAAATACATTCTGGGCAATGCTGCAACATTCACAACTTAAAAATGATCCTACCTAATGGGTATGAATGTTTGAGAAAGCTAGAGTATTTGTTTACCACCTCCAAGGAGTCACTGATCATGTGATGCTCTTGATCAAGTTAACTAGTACCTTCAGTGTGCCACATGCAGGCAATGACCTTCCACAATTCTGGGAAGAGAAGCTTGCAAGTCCAGAGTTATGGCTGTTTGTCTTTTGAAGCACCTTGGAATAGTTCCATGAGCATGAGTGGGACACTGTCAGTTTCAGCTACAATCTTAATAGGACAGAGCTTAATCACACTGCCACAGCTATGTAAGTGGTTGGGAAATGTGGTCTTAGCTCACGTTATCCCAGACACTGATCCTGAGAGAAATTTTCAAGTGCTATTTAGAAGGGTGGAAGAACAGAAGGAAGGCTGAGGAAGGGAAACTAGTTGGTGGTTTGAATCCACCCAGAGACAACTCAGAAGAAAGGCCTGGTAATCTACTTCTGAAAAATCAGCCATTGAAAACTCTGTGGATTACAGTTATACACGGGGTTCAAACAATGGACTCGGTGGCAACTGTTTTTCTTTTCTTTTCATCCTAGATCACAGTCCACACTTAAGAACCTTTATCAGAAAAAAGCACCAGGTTGCCATGACGGGATAATCAGCGATCAGGAAGGAATTTGGACTCGTTTTTAACAAGTTATTTCTTGTATACCCTTGTATCACCTGTGTCTCACAGAGTGGTTTACGCATAAATCAGCACCACCTGTTGAAAAATGAATGACTAGTGAATTTCTAGGTCTCTCAAATCTCAACTCTCAAGGACTAGCAAAACTGCTTTGGAAAATAAACAGACGACGGTAGTTCGCAACTATGCTATTTGCATAGGTTTATTTACTTTTTCCTTCTTATAGAAGTTAGTTCTAAACAAGTCTAATATACAATTATACATTTGAAATTTTCTGTGATATTTCCCCTTTTGTGATAGTCATTGGTTCCTTCACCAAAAATTCCCAGCTCTTGACTTGCAAGGCCCCTGAATGACGGCCTACAATCAGATGAGTCACGTGATTAGTTCCAGCCAATAAGCTGTGAAGGAGCCCTATTGCCCTAAATGACTAAGCTCAGCCGCTGATGGGAGGCTTGAGAGTTTAAATCCACCCAGCTGCTTTGTGGGAGACAGTCCTGGTGATCTGCTTCTCTAAAAATTACAGTCACGAAACATCTACTGGGCAATTCTACTTTGTTACAGCGGGTGATCGTAAGTCAGAATTGACAGCACCCAACAACAATAATAACCTGGAAGCAGAAGGGAATTTGTGACTCTTCTAGGCTGGACATTTCATTGCTCGCGTGAAGCCCTCCAGAGCTCTCTTTCCTTCATTTGCAGCAACGGACAATGTTCCAGAGAATGGCTGTGTTGTCAGCCTTGTCTGGAGTGAGGGTGATACAGTGCCGAGCCCCCAGCCAAAGTATGTAGCTTGACAAAATTAAATGCTGTTGTTTTAAACCATACAATTTTGGAGTTGTCTGTCGTACAGTGTAATCTAACCTGTCCTGACTGATTCCACCCTGGGGAGAGTTTATCAAACTTTCAGCACATTTTCTGTTGTGTGCTGCAAATTCTCTTTCTTTCTGCCACAGCCATTTCCTTCTTTCATTTCTCTTTTAGAAAGTACTGTATTTTCACGCAAATAATGCGCACCTTCTGTATTTTTTTAAATCAACCTTACCCTCCCCTGTTATTCCTTGAGGTATTTTCGTAAGCTCTTGCCATGCGAACATTTTCTACATGTTGCTGAAAAAGATTAGTATAGCATGCTTACCAAAATATCTAAGGTAGGGGAGCTGAGGTTGAAAAACACAGAAGGCATTCAGTGTTTGTATAAAAATATGGTAATCTATTTCTTTCACTAAGGAAGCCCTTTATTTGAGTATAAGAAGTCTTCTTCCTGGCAACATCACAGGAAGAAAGTCTTCCCCAGAAAACTGATCCTTTTTCCCTAGAATTTTCTGGGTCCACTGCAAACAAATCTTGTTTCTAACAGTTGTCAAAGCATCCGTATCTTGCTACCTTTACTGACCACTGACTGCTGAATTGATTAAAACCTTGCAGGAACTTCATCTGAAAACCAGAAATCCTTCCTACCCGTACGGGGAAATTCCATAAACTCTGGTTCCTAGGAATGCATAATGTGTGTTGAAGTCTATACTACAGGAGACATAAGACCACCTTCCTTGCCTCTAAGGACTTTTTCGTATAGCAGGATTGTCAATCACAAGTACAAAAAAAGTAACTACATGGAAAATAATGTAATGCTGGCCAAAGCAGAATTAGAAATAAGGAAACTGGAGGCGAATCTTCTTTCAGCTGAAGCTGTGGAAAGGAAATGGCATTTATTATAATTATTGCTAGCTGAAGTTAAGACACTAATAGAAATATAACAGCATGGAATGAGACAGATGGATGGTGCCCAAGTCCTTTCAAATTCTGACTTGCACCAGAAGATCCCAATACCCTGATACGACAGTTGTGTAAAAAGGCTGTCAGTGATGGAAGGACAGAGATCTCTGCCTTCCCAGAAGAACCTTCCAGAATTGCCTCATGAACACCTGGCACTGCTCCCAGTGTCACTCTGAACACTGCAAGAGACAGTTTTTCCTAGTGGAAACCTCATTTGCAGCTTTTGTTTAATTCTGTTTGAATACTGACAACCATAGACTTATCAAAGAAGAGAAGGAAGGCAAAGAGAAGAAGCTGATTGTCCCCAAACCATGGTGTAATTTTCTCTCTTTGCAGCTGCCTCTTCTCTGCTTCTATTCCTTCACTTTCTTTTAAAATATTATTCTTTATGTCAAATGTTCATTAACATCGCAGCCAGATATTACCTGGGAATATTTTCTTTTCTCAGTCTAATTATGCTCAGAGTGTTGCTGGGATTACATTTATTTTATTTGTGCCTGTTGATATTTTCCTCACTTGATTTTTGAGGATTTTATTTTTTAGCTCTAATATGGTCCCTGAGACGGAATGAAATGGTACTGCCAGAGAAATTGATGGATTTGAGGAGGCAGTTGCCATGGAAACCACTTCAATTTTGATGAGGGAAGATGATGATACACCTTCTGGAAAGAACTTGAAACCATAACGACACTTGACACTTTCTACAGCAGAGAGAGCAATGGGCCTAGAACTGAGTTTGCAAGCAGAGTACAGAGGGATAGTCTCTCAGATTTTTATTTTACACACTACACTTCCTCCCATCTTTATTACAATTTTCTTTTTTTAAAGAAATGATGATTTGCTGATCTTTATCATGTAGGAGATCAATGCCTAGAAACATAGTATTGGTCAAAGAAATGGAATAGTTCAAAGCCTGTTCTGCAGGGGAGAAGACTTAATCCAAGTTAGGAAGTCAAGAATGGGATTGTAAATGGGATGAATTTATATAATGGAAGTCTGAGTATCTTGTTTTTCAATCTCTCTGTTGCTGCTGCATCTGACTTCTACTGCTGATGAAACACATTGGCTTCTTGTTCAATTTAGGTAGAAATAGGGAACAAAATAGTAAGTGGTAGAATTAATTACTCTTCACAGGCCTTCATAACAGCAAAGGAGGACCTCCATACTTTTTACTGGCTGCTATGAAAGAAGGCCAAAGTCACAAGACTACTGTCGGATAGTCTTAAGATTTCTGACTCAGCAACAGTATAGGATAGAGAAGAACTGTCTCATAGGGTTTCCAAGGAACACCTTGTAGATTCCAACTGTTCTCTTTTTTAGTTAGCAGCCATAGATCTTAAACACTACTCCAGAGTTTTCTGAAGTTTCATAATACTCACAAATTGTATGTGATCTCTATCCACTGTAAGCCTTTAGGAAAACTAAGTTCATCTTAGTTGCAACAGTAAATTGCTACTCAACTTTAGACAAAGCAATTTACCCTGCTGGGCCTTAAGTGACCGTTTCAATGAAGGATTTGAACTGTAGTCACAGATGTTTTACAGATCACTTTATTTTTAGTTGCTCTTGAGTCAACTTTGACTCATGGCACACCCATGTGCAGCCAAACAAAGTACTGCCTGGTCCTGTGTTGTCTTCACGGTTGTTGGTGTGTTTGAGTCTATTGTTTTGTCCACTGCATCAATCTATCTCCCCGAGGATTTCCCTCATCTTCACTGCCCTCTGCTTTAACAAACATGATGTCCTTCTCCACCCATCAGTCTCTTCTGGTAATATATCCAAAGTAAGTGGGTCCAAGTCTTGGGAAATGTTCTGTGATTCAGGGGGTTTTCATTGATTAATTTTGGGGAGTGGATTGTCAGTCCCTTGTTCTGAGTCTGTCTTAGTCTAGAAGCTCCACTGAAACTTGTCTGTAACAGGTGACCCAGCTGGTATTTGAAATACTGGAGAGAGTTTTCACCCTCATAGATAAACACACGCCACTATAGCATGACAGAGTGACAGATGGGTGGTGGTTTCAAACAATAGAGGTATAAAAGGCAGTTCAGCTTTGCAATTTCTGCTTATAACCAACTGTGTAGCTTTCTCATTAAGCTAAGTTTTGGGTTATTTTTCCCCTCCACGTATATTTGCCCCTGGCCAAGGAACACTATACGATACTCTTCCCCCAAACTGCCTTCCTTTTGACTCTGCAAAAGCAATCAGATAGAAAAACCATCAATGAGAAGCATTAATTGTTTGAGTGCTAAAAACACATCAGAGGTGAGAATCTGTTTAAAAGATTAACAAAGAGAATTACACCAGCCAGACTACTGCAAGATGAGAAATTGACTCTCAGGACTGATGTATAGATCTCAAGGATAGTTTGATTTGTTATGATCTGCTTTTTGAGATACTGAGAAATGCCAATTTAGTGCTTTGCTATTGCTCACTTTGAGGAGGCCCTGCTGCCACAATTGACCCATTGAGTTGTCCTTACTGCAGAGTGTCATTATCCCATCACACATACAACAGTCCAGTTAGTCCGGTTGTCAAGAAGATTGATGGATGTTTGGTGTGGCCTAACCACCAGCCAATTGTATACAATTTTGCTATGCCATTATTCCTATATACAGCTCATTCTACTATAATGCTTATTTTGAAAATGTGGATTTGTTTCAACTTGATCAGTATATTCATAGACAATTTGAAAATGTGAATTTCGCATTTAGTTGTGTATGATTATTTTGCTCACATTTAAGGAAAACACAAAGTGAATGCAGAAAACTACACTAAACTGAAGTGAGTCACATGAGAATACATAACACACAGATGCACGCGGACCTTAAACATCTACAAGCTCCGTCATTCACTATCCACATCTGGTGTTACAACCTTCTGTCTGATTTCAGATAACCCTTCTTCCATTGTTTCACAGAAACTCATGAGCTGCCACCCTTCTGATGCTCAAGTCTGCAAGGAAACTCTAGGCATTTTTTAAGGTGAACTGTCATGATTTTTGTTGTTCTGTTGCTAGGTGCCGTCAATTCAGTTATGACTTACAGAGACCCTATGTGCATTCCGAATTGGCAGAATTCAGAATGAAACACTTCCTAGTTCCGGGCAATCCTCAGAGTCATTACTACACTTGGGCCCGTTCTTACAGACGCCATGCCAGTGATCTCCTTGAGAGACTTCCTTTTGCTGGCCCTCTGTTTTACCAAGCATGATGTCTTCCTTCAGGGGACTGGTCTCCTGACAATGCATTCAAAGCACATGAGACAGTCTCGCCATCCTCCTCTCTAAGGAGCATTCTGGCTGTACTTCTTCCAAGACAGACTTGTTCATTCTTCTGGAAGTCTGTGATATATTCAGTATTCTTGGCCAAAATGTCACTTTGAGAACTAAAGTACACCTGACCCAAGACATGGTATTTTCAATCACTGCATACACATGTAAAAGCTGGACAATGGATAAGGAAGATGGAAGAACTGGTTTCTTTGAGTTATGGTGATGGAGAAGAATACTATTGTAATGTCTGTAGTTTTTTTTGCCACTTAACATGTGTAAAATTATGCTACCATTTTTATTAGAATTTTTTTTTTTAATGTGTCACTGCAAGTTCTTGAATATTTTGTCTCTAGTCTGGTCAGGTCTAGTCCAATTTATCTTACAAACCCTGTGGTTTTCATGGAACCACTTTGTATAGCATTATCTATGAGTTTTCTCTTGGTGCTGTCCAGATAGCCCCAAACTTAGTGGCTTAAAACAACATAAATTTACTACTGCATAGGCTATGGCGGTCAGAAGTCAGGGCATAGCATGACTTAGCTCAGTTTTCTGCGTGATTACACACAAGACTGAAATCAAAGGGGTCAGTGGGGCTAAGCTTGTATCTGGAAGGTTTTGTAGAAGAATTCCAAGTCTAGGATCAGTCATGTGCTACTACTACCACTTAGCACTGTCAAGTCAATTCCAACTCACAGGTCAATGAGGTAGTTGGCAGGATTC
This sequence comes from Heterohyrax brucei, assembly GCA_028571685.1. Classification (NCBI taxonomy): domain Eukaryota; kingdom Metazoa; phylum Chordata; class Mammalia; order Hyracoidea; family Procaviidae; genus Heterohyrax; species Heterohyrax brucei. The sequence continues at coordinate 40,692,471 of CM053148.1, read as the reverse complement.
AGTTCTTGGCAATAGTCTTAGTCATCTAGTACTGCTATAACAGAAATACCATAAGTAGATGGGGCTTTAAAAACAGAAATTTTATCCTATAACAGTCCAATAGGCTACAAGTCCAAATTCAGGGTGTCGCCTCCAGGAATAGACCTTCTCTGTTGGCTCTAGAGGAAGGTCCTTGTCCTCGATCTTGCCTTGAACTGGGAGCTTCTGAGGCACAAAGACCCTAGCTCCTTTCCAAAGGATGTTATCTGCTCCCAACAGTTGATATTTTAGATTCCTTTTTTTTGCCCTCTCTAACACTAATGCTTATTATCTTTTGCTGTGTGAGAGGCCTTGGAGAATATGATAAAAGCTGCAGTCCATTTCCTCAGACAAATGCAAACACACAGAACATTTCAAGGTTTCCCAAGGCTGTCCTGCAACCCATTCACTGAAGTCTTGCGGTATAATGTTTATCTCTGCCATCTTACAGTGAATGATGACTTGGATGTAACTAATTACTACATGTATGTCCTGTTAGATGCAGCACACTAGTTGTTTACTACCTTATTTAGTCCTTATTTCAAAATCATGAGATGACTTTTTTTCCCCCACATTTAACTGCTAACTTTAAAGAGGTTAAGTGTTTTTTTTTCTTTTTTTAATACCCAGTTACATGGCTTTTAGATGAGACCTATCACCCATCTCTCAGTGTACAATAGCTGCCCCCATGTGACACTTAAAGATAGTATATCAAATACCAGCACTCCTGGTGGTCAGGTTTTAATGGAGTTTCCACCCTAAGACAGACCAGGAAGAAATGGCTGGAAATCTACTTTGACAATGAACTATTGAAACTCTGTGGATCATAAGAGACTACTGTCTGATAGAATGATGAGAGATGAGTTCCCTAGGTTGAAAGACACTCAAAATACACACTGGCCTCAAAAATGGACTCCAATATATTAAAGACACCAACAACAGACTTAATGGACTGGCTGAGACTGGAGGACTTCCACAGACTACTGCCCTGAGATATTCTTCAAACCTTGAGCTGAAACTAACCCCTGAGGTCACCATGTGGCTAAATGAAAATTGTCTATGAGTACTGTGCTCCTTTAAAAAAAATCATCTATATTAGACCAAATAGTCAACAATTTACTTAAAACTCAGATGAAAATATAAGGGGGCAAGGAAACTAGATTAATGGAAATAGACCAACCATGACAGAAATAATGAGAATGTTCATGAATTGTGAAGACTGTAACCAATGTCAATGAGCGACTTGTATACAAATTGTTGAATAGGAACCTTAACTAATGTGTAAACCTTTGCTGAAAACGTTATAATACAGTATTTTTCTTAAAAAATGGGCATGTCTCCCAGGGGATCCTAGGGAGGAGCAGCAGGCTCCTAGACCTGCTGCTACCCGTGTCTAGAAAAGACATTGAAGTCAACTCTTAGGATAAAAATAGACTAGACTCAGGGACACAGTGTGACCCTGTGGTGTGTGTACTTTATGGTCCTATGTGTTTATAGGAGGCTGTCATACTGGTATCTTACCAGAAGGGTGAGGAGAGGCTGCAGAGGAGGGGGCAGAAGCTTGTTAAGACGATACAACAAGTATAAAATGAAAAGAAGGACTATGCTGTCTCAGGGCAAGGAGAGCAGAAGGAGCTGCAGACAGGCAGGCATGAAAAATTGATTTGGATTGTATACTTTCACTTAATCACAATATAAAAGAAAAAAAATGGGCACAAGCATACTAAAGATTGTGAAGATATCATGGGACCAGGCAACGTTTTGTTCTGTTGTAGACTGGGTCACTTTGAGTTGACGTCAACTTGACGGCAGCTGATAACAACAACAGGAGATGGACCAAAAAATTGAATCCAGTGTGCCTGTGACTAAGACAGGTTTCCCAGGCTGTCCTGTAACCTGGGACTTCAACTATTACATCACTGCGGATCATTCAGAAAACCCATATCTAGCCCCAGTCTCTGTCCTGTAACCAGCCCAATCTGCTTCCAACACTGTGTGCACCACCAAATTCTCTTTCCTTTTATCTTGCTACTTTGTCTAGTTTTGTCACTGTCATATTCCTCTTACACATAAGAAAAATTCACAAAACTTCACCGCAATTCTAGTTTACCTTTAATATAATACCTCACCAATCACCACAATCCTTTTGACAGCCACTGTTGTCTTCCATGACAGACATCTACTGATTCTTAAAGTAACCTAAAAATGCTATTGTGTCTGAGAACTTTTCTCTAACTCTACTACAGAGAAGCATTCAATACTCCCATGTCTTAAAAATACCACTTGCATGTTGTTGTTAGTCGCCGTCACGTCAGCTTTCACTTATGGTGACCCAGTGTACTACAGAGAAAAACCATGCCTATTCCTCTGCCATCTTAACAATCATGGATACTGTAGAATCCATTGTTGTGTCTACTATATACTTTAATTGTCTTTCAACCTAGGGGACTCATCTCCCAGGACTATGTCAAACCATATTCTGGTGTGATCTCTAAGGTTTTCATCAGTTAATTTTTAGAAGGAGATCTCCAGGCCTTTCTTTCTACTCTGTCTTAGTCTAGAAGCATCACTGAGTGACTCTGCTGCCGTTTGAAATACCAGTGGCATAGCTTCCAGCATCACAGCAATAAGCAAGCCACCACAGTTTGATAACTTGATAGACAGTTGGTAGATCCCCTATTATTAAAATACTTCTGCTATAACATTTATCTACTGTATAATAATTATTTGTTTGTATCTGTTGTAAGCTGAAATTGAAGTGCTTATACCCACAAGTAAAAGGTCAATCTCTTAATTATCATTGTACTATTCCTTTTTAGCACACTGTCTGGAATATAGTGTGAACTCAGCAAATATTTGTTAAATAGCACCGAATTAAATTGAGATAGAAGCTGCAAGGATGTGAGGATTGAGTGAGAACAAGCTGACATTTTTCAACAAATATATCTTAAGATACCAACCAAATTAAAAGAATAGAGTAAAAGGACAAAATGATGGTAGACTTAGCCTATTTTAGGAAGTACTTTTAACTCCAAATGAAGAACTTTCTAACTAAATAGTTTAATACTTGAGTCCATGTAAGAAAGATGACTCCTACTGTAGAATCCTCCAGTACTCTTTGCCAAGAAGCCTGGTGGCTCAGTGGTGAAGTGCTTGTCTGTTAACCAAAAGTCAGTGATTGGGTACCAGTAGCCACTGGATGGTAAAGAACAGTAGAAACATGGTGTCGTCTGCTTCCCAAAGATCACAGCCTTGGAAACCCTGGTTGGCAGTTCCCTGCTGCCCTGTATGGTCACTACAAGTTGAAGTGACCCCATGGCAACCATAATAGAAACTTTAGCTTATTCCAGAGAAATGGCCACTTTCATTACCAATTTTCCACAACAACTAGTTTTCTGAAATATCAATAAATGGAATTTGTTGACTACAAAGCCAACTATCTCTTGCAAATGACGTGAATCCTACAAGAGTCAGTCAGTGTGACACTAATGGATTTGGAAGGCACTCTGGTACACCTTAGTCTCGTGTCACGAACTAGATTCAAGTTGAAACTTGAATGTTGGCATAGCATTGTGGTGATTTTGTTATAAAGAGACTCAGAGAGTGAGTCTGACCTACCATCACCCAATACCAAAAGCTGTGGCTGAGTATAATACAACTCCAGGATCAAACCTTTCCTAAATGCTGCTCTGTGTACTTCTCAATAGCTTACTTTGATCAATATTAAAACCCACTACTATTGAGTAGATTCTGACTCACAGTGACCCCATAGGACAGATTCCGGGTTGGTGGATTCAAACTGCTGACTTTTTAGTTACTAGATGGATCTCCTAACCACTGTACCACCAGGATTCTTTCACACATATTCCCACACTTAATTCTCAGAACAATATCAATACGAGTAGTGTTTATTATCCTCTGTTCTTTAAGTAAGGAAACTAAACAGTGATAAAGGAACTTGACCAGGTCCCAGCACTAGACAATTTTAATTTAGGTCTGTCTGTGCTAACTTGGTTTGTGCTCCAATTTGCACAAGGTAAGGTATTAGAGTTCTTAAGCCAGGGAACTCACTAGCAGTGGGTTCATGATCCATGTAATCCATGCCTCTGTAGTTTTTCTGGAAGCAGTCTTCTACTTGAGCACCAAAGGATTCCTCTGAGACTCCAGAGGTGATATTCTTCAGTCTTTTCTAGTGAACTGATGGGTAAGAAGACTTGAGCACATGGTGATTATTATGCATCTGCCACAGGTAAGGTTGTCCCATAGACCCCTGCCAAACTGGATACCAGATCCTGCCATATGTAAGTCTCCAGCCCTTCAGATCTGTGCTCGTTAGCTTCTCCAAAGAGCCATTTGGAGGATGAGGCAGTAAAAGGGCATGGAGCCTTGACTATGTGCACTCTTGTTACAGGTCTGTTTTACACCTGTCAGTTTGCATTCAGACAAGAAAATAATCTGATCAGGTGAATTGGGAATTATCAAGATTCACTCACTCTCCATATTGCTGTTTAACAGACAGATCTAGAGATTGCTGGTAACCAATAAAGTACATGTAGAGTGGTCAGTTAAATCCCTCAGGCTCCATTTGACTTCTGAAATTGAAAATCTAATCCTCAATTTCTCTTCATTGGTCAAATCAGCATGAATCTTTCTTGGCATACGCCCTACTCTGGCCTAGGAAAAACCCCTTTGGATTCTCTATTACTAGCATTGATTTCCATGATCCAAGGTCTTCTATTAACTTTCAGTCAGAAATATAAGTCACTCAGTCCCTAAGAATATAATCTAGGGCCTGAAAGGAAAACAAGGAGATGTCAAGGACATTTACACAGAGAAGTCTAACTTTTTTTAGACTGACAAAGAGTGAAAGCCACTTACTTTCCCCCAAATGACTCTTAGGGCCACTGTCAATGCCAGAGCATGCAGCATTCTTTGATTTGAACTAGGATGGCATTTCATCCATTAGGGATGCAGAAAAGCCAACAATTATTGCATAAATGTTTACCAGTCATCTTGGTCACTTACGGGAGGCCATCAGGACATCATGGACATTGGCTGCTCCCGATGTCCACTGTGTCATTACTCAGCCTTTCTCCTTATGATCAGAAGGCCTCTTAAGCTGGATCTTTAGAAAAGCAAAACCAGTAAATCATACATATAAATACATATGAAGAGAGATTGATTTCAAGGAAATGGTTCACGTAGCTGTGGAGACTGGCAAGTCCTGAATCCATAGGTCAGGCGTGAGGCCAGAATCTTCTCCTGACTTGTGTAGTTGTGGAGGCTGACAAATCTAAGGGAGACACAGCAGGGAACAGGCTGGTGATATACAAGGCTGCAGACACTGGTGACTTCCAGAACTGGCAGTCACATGACTGGCTGCTGGATCACGCCCTAGGAATTAGGAGCCAAAGGATAGCAAGTCATATGTAGGATCCAAAGCAAGTGAACACACTTTGTTCAGAATGTTGATATGTGTACATGTCCCTAAGGCAACCCCCCTTACAATTGATTCGCTGATCACATTAAATCGTATCATGGAACAATTTTATACCAGATTACAAAATGGAAGATGACTATATTATTATATAATTGCCAAATCACTGAGGATCATGGCCCAGCTATGACATGTTAAAATGGCCCAACAACTGTAATTAAAGGCTTCATAGACTCCCATAGCACCTGAAATCATATACTCTGCCAGCAAAAGTAAATATTTCATTAAGTTAATAAAGTGTAAGCTTCATTGTCTCTTAGTATGAACTTCACCCGAGACACTAAGAGGGGGCCTGCAATGTTTTAACTCTGTTAGACAGTTGTGCAAAGTTGGCAAAAACAAGATATTCTAACCATAATTAGTCAAGATCATCACCTTATTCTATTATGATAACCACCCCACCACCACCCACCATTACATTTTCTTGTTAGACAGCACTGGAGTGGCTGTGGGCATTCTGGGGACCCAGCTAAAGGAAAGTTCAGTTCAGGTTTTATGATTGGGTTTAGGGAGATGTATTTATGCAACTTGTGGTCACGTCTATCATTAGATGATTACCAGCCAGCCCAGTATAGGAATAAATTTAGGAATCCCCCTTCCATTTGTTATGCTTGCTCACCCAACATTGTACCACAAAGTTATGAGCCAAGCGTTGTATTGTGTTCTGATCCCAAGGTACTCATTAGAGAAGGAGAAATAAAGTGCTATATAAATAGAGACAGAAGCTAGTCTGTGGGAAATTCTCCCAATCTTCAGATATGTAGAAGTGTAAACGGAGAGTGAGGCTCTTATCCACACTTCAAAAAAAAAATTCTCTATGTTGACAATAAAACACCAGTTGCCATCGAGTTGATTCTGTCTGATGGTGACCATGTGTGTGTCATGATAAAACTGTGTGCCATAGGGGATTTGATGCCTGAGTTTTTGGCAGTAGATCACTCAGAGTTTTTTCCATGGTATCTCTGCATGTACTAGAACCTTCAATGCTTCTTATGTCAACCAAACATGGTAATTGTTTGTGCCATTCAGGGACTCCCTTGTCAGGAATAAGCTTAGCAGTAAGGCATGTACATTTATGAATTCAAAAATAGATTTTTGAATTACCTTATAATACAGTGAAGAGGAATGAGTCATTTGAATGCATTATAAAAAATACAAGTACAAATTTCTTGCAAGAAGCTCTCATGGTGCAGTGGTTAAAGCACTTGGTGCTAACCAAAACGTTGATGATTGAGTCTCACCAGCCAATCCATGGGAGAAAGATGTGGTAGTCAGCTTCTGTAAAGATTTACAGCCTTGGGAACTCTATGGGACAATTCCACTCTGTCTTACATAGTTGGTAAGAATCAGAATCAACTCAGTAACAGTGAGCGGGTAATCTGACATGAAGTATTGACGTAGACAATGATAACGCAAAACTCACTCTCCCGTTACAACAAAGACATCAACAATAATTAGTGTGAAATGGATAATGAATGGAAGCAATTCAACGGTTATTTGAGATGAGTTGCTACACAAGAAAATTTGAAATTCTCTGAAATCTTAAAGTTCACATATGAGACAATTCTGAAGAGGCACTCCCAAATTGAGAATAATTCTCGGTTTTTACAATAAAGTTCCCCAAAGTAAGTTTGAAAATCTGAAAATAAAGTTTTTAAAATTATGGAAAACTTCAGACAAAGACAAATTTCGAAAAACCATCAGAAGAAATGTGAATTCTATTCTCTCTTTGGAAAAGTGATATTAAAAATAGTCATCTTATTAGAAGGCAAAAAAAAAGAATATAAAGCTCCCAAACATAGGGATATAGCATTGCATAAATCATTAACTGATTCAATGGCTTTTTTTGCATTTTATATGGTTTGTGATCTTTGCCAGTCTTTTAAAATTTATATTTGTTATTATTTGTTTTTTAATTCTCTAGAAGCAATTACTTTCTTTTTAATTTTCTTTCTAAAATACTGTACTCTTTCATAAAGAGAGTCTCTGACTTTACGTAAATTTCAGGCAGCATGAAACCTGGATCCACCCCTACATGTCAGTGAAAACTGTTGACAAGTGGCAGAAATTCAAGGTGTAGTGGTTAGGTGCTATGTCTGCCAACCAAAAGGTCAGCAGCTGAAATCCACCAGGATTTCCTTGAAAACTCTATAGGCCAGTGCTATTGTATCCTACAGTTTCAGTATGAGTCAGAATCAACTCAGTGACAGTGGGATTTTGGGGGGAGGGGGTCAAAAGAAGAAAGTACAAAAACTTAAGCATGTTTTGACTCAAGTTATGTTGTCAGAACTCAGTCTTATACTTTCCATCTCTGAGCTATTTCTGTTTTCCTCTTTTCATTCTCTACTAGTTTCATACTCAGTCCAGGCTCTCTTTAGCTAGAAGTGATTTGGAGGCTCCTATCTTCTTCTAATAATAATCCCTGCACATCTGACAAAAATCCTGGTTTTCAGTTCCATTGGCTCTGGCTAATGGGCCCATTCACGAATAGATGACAGGGAACTATCCATCTCTGATTGGTCAGAGCAGCTTGAGTGCCAACTGCTTGCCCATCACATTAACAATATGGATTGATAAAGAAAGAAGGCTAGCCCTCTAGTGAAATTGGAGACCTGATACTAACAGAAGAGATGGATTCTGGTTTAGAAAAAGCAGCAGAGCTCCAGGCCACACTTAGTATTTCTGTATTTTCTACGTAAGACCTGGACTGGCCCATTGGCTTATGCTCACAAAAATATCAAATTTACCAGGCATTTTCCCACCAAAATATGTCTCCATACTTTTCTTTAATTAACAAGATTTTTTAATCATCAATTTCTGATATACTTCTGTGCTATAACTGATAGATCTACTGTTGTCATTGTTAGGTGCCGTCCAGTTGCTTCAGACTCCTAGCGAGCCTATGCACAACAGAACGAAACGTGGGAGAGCTAAAAGGAAACAATAAGACCAAAAACTTCATCTTAAATAGTGTTTGACATGTAGAAGGATTTCACTTCTCTAGTAATATGAGCTATCAATATTGGGTGTCGAACATGTACCAGGCATAGTGCTAGATGATTTATGTATTCATTTATAATCTTCACAGCCACCTCAAGTTTCTTAATGCACACTTTAAGAATAACGAATGTGGCTCCCTTAAACTGATAAAATACCCCCAAATCATACAATTTATATGTAGAATAGCCTAGGGCCGTCGAGTCACATCCGACTCATGGCGACTCTAGGCATCATTCAAATTTTTAAGCTAGTGCTTTCCCACAATGTTATCCTACCTCTGAAGTATTTTGCCTTACTTCAAGCCTAGGACATTTTATTCATGTCTATATGTAGTTGTATATTGCAGAAGAAATCTTGCTAGAATATATAAGACCTCAGTTCTCTTCCTTTTAAAGTGAAGCTTCTTCCCTTGTAGCTCTATTACTTTGTAAATATGGGATACATCCACTCTCCAAGTTAGTAAGGGTCTCACTAGATCAGTTTCATCAAAGCCACTTATGCAGACCTCATATCACATTAGTAAGAGGAAGACGCAGACTCTGTAGGCTTTAATGCAGCAAAGAGAACAGTGGTATGCTGGCAGTTACCAGGGCTTGGTTAGTCTCCATGCTGCAGGCCCCTTTCTGGGAGGTTTTTTTGCAGAAGCCTACTTTAGAATGTCTTGCTAGAAATGTCTCAAGAATCAACAACACTTTACATTTGTGAAGCAAATTTACACAAATTAGTGTTGAACAAGGTCTGGAGGGGAGAGAGGTAGCATAAATTCTAGCAAGGAAGCAATCAGAGCAAATATGGGTAAACCTGGACAAATACTAGTAGGATCTACAAATTCTGGAGGCACCATTAGTCTCTCAGGACCCATTAGATGCCCAGTTCATGGCATGGGAAGCAGTTATCCTGGCAGGATTGTTCCACGGAAAGAGTAACTCACCCTGCAACATACCCAAAACCCACTGCCATCAGGTGGATTCTGACTCATAGCAAAAGCACAGGACAGAGGAGAACTGCCCCAGAGAGTATTCACAAGCTCTTGGCAGATTCAAACTTCTGACCTTTTGGTTAGCAGATAGCATTTAACCACTATACCACAGAGTTTCCAACCCTGCAACATAAGACAGACTTATTCCAAAATAGCAACCTAAATCAGTAGTACAGCTAACATGCAACTCTTCTGGAGGAAGGTGGCTTCATGGATGATGATTGTCACGTCATTACTGAGATGGTAGCAGAGAACTGTCAAAGAGATGATGTGAGAGCTAGAGACCATGCAAAAGAAAGAATGACCTGGGCCATGGATGGTAGGGGTGGGATATTTGGTTGCCATGGTTCTCGAAATATCTCTCGGCAGAGCAGATTTTTCGTGAGTGGATTAGAAATAGTTTTCTGGCAAATGCTTGTTTGGTGTGACTCCATTGACATGTGTGAGGCTATTTTCCAAGAAACGAGTGTTTAGACATCTTTTGTTTTGTTTGCTCTGAACTTTGGCTCCTTTTTGTTGAAAAATATTCTTTTAAGCGGAGGGTGGGGGAGAACCAAACCAAACCCACTGATGTTGAGTCAATTCTGACTCATAGTGACCCTATAGGGCAGAGGAAAACTGCTTCATAGAGTTTCCAAAGAGTGCCTGGCAGATTAAAATTGCTGACTTTTTGGTTAGCAGATCTAGCACTTAACCACTAGTCCACCAGGGTTTCCTCTTTTAAGTCACATGGCTTAATTGAGTTTTATTCATCATCATGTGCTTCTACCATGAAATGCTCTTCACCTCTTCAAGGCCTCAAGAAGGACTACACAAGCCCAAGCGAGCTTATTGCTGTGTGCCTACATAGCACTCAGCAAGAGTTATTCACCCAGAGATGAATAAGGGTCACAACCTGGGACAACCAGAGGAGACTCTGCCAAGGTATTTTCAAATTTCAGTTGACAAAGAGCCCTTTTTCTCTTTAGTCATGGTGGTACTCTCATGTGAGCCTAGAATGGCCCATGGCCTTGACCCATACTACATGAACAAGTGGAGGTGAAATCCCACAGGACAGCATAAGAAATAGGGCAGAGAAGAACTCTAAAAGAATCCAGGACGTTTAATCATATGATTCTTGTTCTCTTAAGACCCAAAGGCAAATGGCACTTTTGCCTTTCTTGATTATGTGAGCTAACATACTCCTCACACTTTGTTCGTATGTATATTTATGTATGTACTCATACATGTATGGGGGAGGGGAAGCCTCAGGTGTTATAAACAGTTAAGGTACTAAACAGCTAACCCAAAGGTCTGAAGTGTGAACTTACCCAGCAGTGCCACAGGACCAAGGCCTGGAAACCTACTTCTGAAAAATCAGCCATTGAAAACTTTACAGAGCACAGTTTTACTCTGCTATGTATAAAGTCACCATAAACTGGAGTTGACTTGATAGCAACTGGTACTGGTGTATATGTGTGTGTTTGTGTGGGTATTTAGCCTATTCTATTTCCATGAAATTTCCATAACTTGTATCAAGGACAACAAAAAAAAAAAAAAAAAGAAAAAAGAAAAAACGTCATTGCTATCACATTGCCACTGAGTTGATTCCGACTTCTTGTGATCCTGTAGGACAGTGTGGAACTGCCCCGCAGAGTTTACAAGCAATGACTGGTAGATTGAAACTGCTAGGCTTTTGGTTAGCAGTCATAACTCTTAACCAACTGTGCCACCAGTATTTCCTTGAAGACACCAGGCTAATACAAAGAGTAATCACTCATTCCCCTTTTAAAAAAAATACATTCTATTATGCTTTTTTTATTGTGATTGAGTGAAAGTGTACAATCCGGTCTAAATTTGCATGCACACCTCTCTGCAGCTACTTCTGCTCTCCTTGTCCATTCTATACATGTCATATCCTTTTAACAGTCTCTTGTCCCCTCCTTTCCACCCTCTCCACTCCCCTCTAGTAAGAGGCCAGTAGGACAACATCCCATAGAAGCGTAGAACCATTAAGTGCACACACCATATAGTCACTCTGTGTCCGTGAGCACAATCCATTCATCCATTCCTGTCTGAAGAGTTGACCTCAGTGATGATTTTTGATCAGGGGCAGCACCAACTCTAGGGGCCACGCTCCCAGGAGAACTCCCATGCCTTCAGACCATCATTTGCAGTCTTTTAGTGGAGTTCTCAGGGCACACCCCTTTTCTTTCTCATGTTGCCACTGGGACTCAACACTGTGAGCCCCATCACGGCTGTCCTTGGTGGTGACTGGGCATCATCTGGTTCTTCTCGTTTCATGTTGATGTAGTCACCCATTCATGAGGGTCTTTCTGTCTTCCGGGTTGCTCTACTGTGCTTTAAAGTGAAAGTTTACAGTGCAGTTCAATCTGTCATACAAAAACACGTGTACTGCTATGTAACTCTAGATGTTGTTCTTTCTATCTTGTGGTAGAACACTCCCCCTTTCCATCCTGTATTTCTTGTATCTAAGAGGCCCCTCTGCCCTCTCATCACTCCTCTGGACAGGAACTGCTCAGTTTAGTCTCATGTTTACTTAAGCCAAGAAACACACCCTTTGTCAGTATCATTTTATTTCTCTATACTCCAGTCCAGTCTTTGTCTAAAGAGTTGGCTTTGGAAATGGTTTCAGCTCTAGGCTAATAGGGACTGTAGAGACCATGTCTTCCAGGGACCCTCCAGTCTGTTAGACCATCAAGTCCGCTTTATTTAATAGAGTGCGAGTTCAGCATCCCATTTTTTCCCACTACATCAGGGACTTTTTATTGTATTTCCTGTCAGGCCAGTCATTGGTAGTAGCTGGGCACCATCTAGTTCTCCTGCTGTAAAGCTAATGTATTCTCTAGGGTATGTGGCCCTATTTGTCCCTTGGCCTTGCGTTCTCCTTATGTCTTTGATGTCCTTCATTCTCTGCACCAGGTGGGTTGGGACCAATTGATGCTGCTTAGATGGCTGCTTGCTGGCTTTTAAGAACTTAGATGCTGCTTACCAAAGTGGGATGCAGAACATTTTCTTAAAAAAAACCTTTGCTGTGCCAGTTAACATAGATGTCGGCTGAAACTATAGTCCCCAAACCTCTGCCCCCAGACAGAGTAGTGGGCTATATTTACGAAATTTTTAACTTTTGATTCAATCCAGTTGTGTTGATTTTTCCTCTTGTTGTCCCTTCACCTAATTCTTATCTACTAATTAATGAATACTCCTCTGCCACTCTCTCCCCATTATCAATCATCAGTGACTATATTCTTCTGAGTTTAACATTTCTTAAGTTCCTATAGTAGTAGTCTTATGCAATATTTGTACTTTTGCACTGACTAATTTCACCTGGCACAATGTCTTTCAGATTCCTTCATGTTATGAGCTGTTTTCCAATATCATCGTTGTCCTTTTTTCTTTTTAATTTTTTATTTAATATAATTGAGTGAAAATGTACATTCCCATATAAATTTACATACCCACCTATACGCAGCTTCCACTGCTCTCTCTGCCCAGTGACAGCACACTATTCCTCTCTGCTCCATACATGTCTCATCCTCCCAACAGTCTCTTTTTTCACTCCTCTCCACCCACTTTCCTTCCTCCAGCCAGAGGTCAGCAGGATGACATCCTATAGATGTACAGAACCATAAAGTGCATCTAATACATGGTCACTGCATCGCCAAGTCCAATCCATTTCTGTCCGAAGCATGGATCTTTGTTATGATTTATGGTAAAGGGCAGCATCAGGGTGAGGGGCCATGCTCCCAGGGGAACCCCCAAACTACTGGACCATCAGTTGAGGTCTTTTAGTGGGGATCTCAGGATGTACCCCTTTTTATTCTTGTGTTGCCAGTGAGACTCAACTTAGTGAGCTCCATCGTGGCTATCACTGGTGGTGGCCGGGCATCATTTGGTTCTTCTGGTCCCAAGTCAGTGTAGGCACCCACTAATGTGGGTCTCTTTGTCTTCTGGGTCATCTTTCCCCCATGTCATTTTGGTTCTTAGTGAGCATCCGTTCCTACTGAGTTGGGACCATTTGCTGTGCCCTCGGATGGCAGCTTGGCAGCTTTTAAGACCCCAGATGCCACTCACCAACGTGGGGTGTGGAGAGCCCTCTTAGCAAAATGCCAGTTGTGCCAATTGGCCTCACTTTCACCTAAGAGCATAGTCCCCCGCCCCCTTTCCCAGCTACTCTATCCTTGCAATATTGTGTTAAGATGGAAGGAGTACTCATGTTGTGTTTAAGTCCACTTAATATTGTTCTTGTTTCTAATGTGTGCTATCACCGATGTCACCCAACCAGATACCTAGCAACTATCTAATCTAAGCCCTCCCCCCACCCTCCCTCCCTCCCTCCCCTCCCTTACAGCTGTCAAAGAGTCTTTTCTTCTATACACAAGTCTGTTTTTGAGATCTTATCGTAGAGGTCTTGCACAATTGTCCTTCTGTCGCTAACTACGTTCACTCAACATAATGTCTTCCAGTTGAAACCAGGTTATGGAAATCAGGCATCGGTCTGACATAGAGTTGCCAAATATTTTTTCGCATTCTGTAGGTGTTCTTTTAATTCTATTAATAAAGTCTTCAAATGAGCAAAATTGTTTAATTCTTAATAGATCGCATTTATCTATTTTCTCTTCTGATGATTCTGGTTTGTTTGACAGATTTTGGAGTCTGTCCATATTGTGTACTAAAACTTCCATTGTTGTTCCTACCTTTTCTTGGATGAGCTTTATCGTTTTAGGTTTGATATTTAGGTCTTTTATCCAGTTGGAGTTAGTTTTTGTATAAGGTGTAAGATATGGATCTTGTTTCAGTTTCTTTCAGATAGATATCCAATTTTGCCAGCACCATTTGTTGAAGATACTGTTTTTATCCCAATTTAATGTCTTAGGGCCTTTGTCGAGTATCAGTTGTTCATAGGCAGATGGTGTCATCTCTGGGGTCTCAGTTCTGTTCCACTGATTGATCTGTCTGTTCTTATACCGTTACTAGGCTGTTTTGACCACTGTGGCAGTGTAATATGTTCTAAAGTCAGGTAATGAGAGGCCTCCCAGTGTGTTCTTCTTCTTTAGTAGTACCTTACTTATCCAGGGCTTCTTCCCTTTCCAAACAAAATTGGTGATTTGTTTCTCCATCTCATTTAAAAAATGTCCCTGGAACTTGTACTGGGATTGCATTATATAAATAGATTGCTTTGGGTAAAATAACATTTTCACAATGTTAAGTCTTCCTATCCATGAGCAGGGTAGGTTTTTCCATTTATCTAAGTCTCGCTTAGTTTCTTGTAGTAAGGGCTTGTAGTTCTCTTTGTAAAGGTCTGTTATTTCTCTGGTTAGATAAATTCCTAGATACTTTATCTTCTTAGGGGCTATCGTAAATGGTATTGATTTGATAATTTCTTCCTTAACAGTCTTGTTGTTGGTAGTATAAAGGAATCCTACTGATTTACTTACGTTTATCTTGTATCCTGAGACTTTGCTGAACTCTTCTATCAGTTTGAGTAGTTTACTTTATAGATTCCTTGGGAATCTCTGCATATACAGTCATATCATCTGCAAACAGGGAGATTTTAACTTCCTCTTTGCCAATGCAGATGCCCTTTATTTCTTGGTCTTGTCTAATTGCTCTGGCTAAAACTTCTAGCACGATGTTGAATAGAAGAGGTGAGAGTGGGCATCCTTGTCTAGTTCCTGATCTCAAGGGAAAGTCTTTCAGTCTCTCTCCATTCAGGATGACATGGGCAATTGGCTTTGTACAAACGGACCTTATTGTGTTGAGGAATTTGCCGTCTATGCCCATTTTGCAAGATTTTTTAGCATGAATGGGTGTTGGACTTTATCAAATGCCTTTTCTGCATCAATGGACAAAATCAGATGATCCTTGTCTTTTGTGTTATTTATGTGGTTAATCACATTAATTGTTTTTCTGATGTTGAACCAGCCTTGCATCCCTGGTATGAATCCCACTTGGTCATGATGGATTATTTTCTTGATATGTTGTTGTATTCTATTGGCAAGAATTTTGTTGAAGATTTTTGCATCTAGATTCATGAGTGATATCGGTCTGTAGTTCTCTTTCTTTCTTGGGTCTTTCCCTTGCTTAGGTATCAGGGTTGCACTGGCTTCATAGAATGAGTTTGGGAGTACTCCATCCCTCTCTATATTGTGAAATAGTTTTAGTAGTATTGGAGGTAACTCTTCTCTAAATGCTTGGTAGAATTCTGCAGTGAAGCCATCTGGACCCGGACTTTTTTTGGTTGGCAGTGTTTTGATGACATATTCAATCTCTTCCTTTGTAATGGATTTATTAAGTTGTTCTGCTTTACATTGTGATAATTTGGGTAGGTGGTATGAGTCAAGGAATTGGTCCATTTCCCCTAGGTTTTCAAATTTGTTAGAGTACAGTCTTCCATAGTATTCTGTTATGATATTTTTGATTTCTGTTTCATCTGTGGTGACAACCCCCCTCTCATTTCTAATTTGGGTTATTTGTTTCCTTTCCTGCTTTTCTTTAATAAGCTTAGCCAGTGGTTTGTCAATTTTGTTGATCTTCTCAAAAAACCAGCTTTTGGCCTTTTCAATTTTTTCAATTGTTTTTCTATTCTCTAATTCATTTAGCTCTGCTCTAATCTTTATGATCTCATTTCTTCTGGTGCCTGAGGTGTTCCTCTGTTGTTCTCTGTCTACTTGTTCAAGCTATAGGGTTAGTTCCTTGATTTGGTTTCTTTCTTCCTTTCAAATGTGTGCATTTACGGAAATAAACAGACCTCTGAGCACTGCTTTGGCTGTATCCCATAGGTTCTGGTAGGAAGTGTTTTCGTTCTCATTGGAATCCATGAATTTCTTTAATTCATCCTTGATTTCCTCTATAACCCTTGTTTTTTTGAGCAAGATGTTGTTCAGTTTCCAAGAGTTCCACTTTCTATCTATGTTTTTTCTGCTATTGATTTCAACTTTTATGGCTTTATGATCTGAGAAGATGCTTTGCAGTAATTCAACGGTATGGATTTTGTTGAGCATTGCATTATGGCTTATCACATGGTCAATTCTGGAGAATGTTCCATGTGCACTGGAGAAGAAGGTGTAGTTGTCTGCTGATGGGTGGAAAGTTCTGTATATATAAATGAGGTTTAGTTAGTTAATTGTGGCAATGGGGTCTTCTGTATCTTTACTGAGTTTTTTTTCTAGATGATCTGTCTAGTATTAAGAGTGGAGTGTTGAAATCTCTCACTATTATGGTGGAGTCATCTAACTCTCTTTTAAGTGTAGGCATTGTTTCTTCGACGTATTTAGGTGCTCTGATATTAGGTGCATAAATATTTAATATAGTTAAGTCTTGCTTGTGTACTGAACCTTTCAGCAATAAATAATGTCCATCTTTGTCCACGATGGTCAATTTGACATTAAAATTGATTTTGTCTGAGATTAGAATTGCCACCCCTGCTCTTCTTTGTTCATTGTTAGCTTCATATATAGTCTTCCAACCTTTAATTTTCAGTTTGTTCCTATCTTTAGGTCTCAAGTGAGTTTCTTGTAGACAACATATTGGTGGGTCATGTCTTTTGTTGCAAGATGTCACTCGATGTCTCTTTCCTGAAGCATTCAGTCCATTCACATTCAATGTAATTACTGATAGATATGTGTTCAGTGCTGCCATTGTGATGTGTTTATTTTTATGTTGATGTTTTCTCTGTTGTTCTTATTAGTCTGTTCTGGGACGTTCCTTTTTGTGAGTTGATTTTTCACCTTTTTCAGAGCTGGTTTTGTGGTTGTTGAGACTCCTGTGTTACATTTCTTGAAATGATATGATACATCTTTGTTGTGCTTTATAGCTGCCCCTATGATCCCCTTAATAAACTATATATAAACCCAATTTTAATTACTACCAGTCTTGTCATCTTCCTCTCCATCTGTGAGGACTATAACAACTGTAGTATATTCCTCTTTTTAATATGATGATACCATAGTTTTCATGATAATCACTGGATTGCTTCTTTGCTTATCAAAGCTGTGATTGGCTTTGGAGCCTTCCCTAAATGAGTAGAGTTTTGAGTAGTAAAGTCGTTCTAAAATATAAAGTTAGTGGTTTTGTTCTTCTAAGCCAGAGCCAAGAACTTCTTTCAATATTTCTTGTAGTTTTGGTTTGGTTTTTACAAAGTCTCTGAGTTTCTGTTTATCTGGGAATGTCTTAGTTTCATTTTTGTATTTGAAAGATAGTTTTGCAGGATATATAATTCTTGGTTGGAAGTTCTTCTCCTTCAAGGCTTTGAATGTGTCATGCCACTGTCTCCGTGCCAGCATAGTGTCTGCCGAGAAATCTGAAGAGAGCCTACAGGGTTTCCCTCTGAATGTTAGCTTTGCTTTGAGTCTTGCTGAATTTAAGACTTGCTGCTTATGTTTCATTTTGTTGAGCTTGATTATAATATGTCTTGGAGTCTTCCTTTTGAGATCTATATTGGGTGGCATACGATATGCATCTGAGATGTTTATATTCTCTTCCTTCATGATTTCTGGAAAGTTTTCTGTCAGCAGCTCAGTAACGATACTCTCTGTGTTCTCAGATGTCTCACCCTGTTCAGAGACTCCAATTAATTGAAGGTTGTTCCTCTTAATAGAGTCTTACATGCTTCTTAATGTTTCTTCATTTTTCTTGTTTCTTTTTTCTGATTTCTGCTCATAGATGCTGGCCTTAGTAGCTCTGTCTTCCAAGTCAGAAATTCTTTTTTCTATTTGTTCGATTCTGTTTTCTTGGCTTTGCATGGAAGTTTCTATGTCTTTGATTTTGTTCTTGATCTGTTGGATTTCGGAGTACTGGTGTTCCATCAGGTCAAACAGCTTGCTTAATTTTTCATTTTGTTCTCCTGCATTTTGTATAAGGTCTAGAAGGGCTCTGTATATAATCATTTTGTATTCACTTTCTGATACTTTCATAAAAGTTTATTCATCTGGAAAACTCCTTGGCTGCTTTGTTTGGGAGTCTTCTGAAGCCATGGCTGATTTCTTGTGTGCCACAAGTGTCTGTTGCTTTTTGGGACCCATGTGTGTATGTAGAGGCTGGAAGAGGTACTGTGAGGATGGATTGCAGATGTTTCTCTAGGCTGTCTTAAAATGTAAAGCAAAAAATATCTAACCACTTCACAAGTCAAGTAGGTTTTCAGGTGTAGAGGTCCCTCTTCTCAACTGGCAAAGTAAGTGCTGCTACATCCAACCCCAGATGATACAAACTAGTTCAGAATACAGCAATGCTAATGCCCTATTGGCCTCTGCTGACAGGGCCTAGCCTTAGACGACACTGCATAGAGTACTGCTTTTCTGATAGAAAAGAGCTCTCCTGTGGCAGGGTCTGGCTCCCAAGCTAAGAATTAGGTCCAGCTGTGGCCACAGTATCCAAGATGGCCACCTCCACACAGGCAGCAGACAGAAGCGCTAAAGGTGCCGAGAGGTAGTGATTCCTCTGATTCTGTTGCAGGACCCCCAAACCAGGTGACACTAGGTAAATTACTGCTTTTCTGTTGGAGAAGCACTGTCCTGTTTGCAGGCACTGCCTCCCAGGCTAAGAATGAGGTCCCGCTAGAATCTCCGTATCCAACATGGCGTCCCGCACACTGACTGCGAAACTCCATACAAACGCCACTGAGGCAGATACAAAATGACAGGCTCAAAGTGACTAGGTTAGCAGAGTCCTAAGCCTGGCTCTCAAAATATGGAAATTCACCTGCCTGCACCCCCAGCAGCGTGTCTAAGTCTAGCTGCTAGGCAAGACCCTGCTCTGCTTGCCGGCCGAGATAGAGGAAAAAAAAGTCAAAATGATGCGTTTACCTTCATTCAGTGAGAGCCAGGGCTAGCCAGGCGCGGGAGTCAGCATAAGAGAGATGTTTTGCTCAGTAGTATGAAGTCCCAATTAACAGCTCTGTGCCGTGTCCTGGGGCTGATTAGGTGACCAGAAGGCTCCGTTTGATTATCAATTCAGGTCTTGGATTCCAGAGGGATATAAGGAGACGTGTGCTTAGTCCCCCCGTCTTGACTCCGTCCCCTATTGTTGTTCTTTATCGTTGCATTGCATTCCATTGTGTGAATATACATTGTTTATCCATTCACCCGCTGATGGGCACCTAAGTTGAATCCATCTGTTTGCTATAGTGCAGAGTGCTGTAATAAGCATCAGTGTGCATGTATCTATTCATGTGACAGCCCTTATTTCTCTAGGATATATTCCAAGAAGTAGGTTTGCTGGATCAAGTGGAAATTCAATTCCTAGCATTTTAAAGGAAAGTGGCATAGTGGTTAAGTACTACAAATACTAAACAGAAGGCTGGCAGTTGAAATCTTCTAGATACTCTTTGGAAACTGTGTGAAGGAGTTCTACTCTGTCTTATAGGGTCATTATGAGTCAGAATTGACTTGACAGCAGTGAGTGAGTGAATTTTTTTAAGAAAGTGCCAAATCAATTTCCAAAGTAGTTATGCTATTTTACCTTCCCACCAACAGGATATAAATTTTCTAGTCAATCCATAGCCTTTCCAACATTTATTTATTTATTTATTATTCTGATTCAATGAAAATGTACATTCCCATATAAATTTGCATGCTCACCTGTATGCAGCTTCCACTGCTCTCCCTGCCTGGTGAGAGCACACACACCCTTGCTCCACGTGTGTCCTAGCCTCCCAACAGTCTCCTATCCCCTCCTCTCTACCCACTCCCCATACTCCAGCAAGAGGTCAGCAGAATGACAATATTTATTATTATTATTATTTGTGTGTAATAAACACATATGTCTGTGTTTTGTTAATGTCAGTTTTGTTGGAGCAAGATAATATCTCACTGTAGTTGTGATTTGGATTTCTCTAATGGCTAAAGATCCTGAGCATTTCCTCATGTATCTGTTAACCACCGTGATGTCTTCTTTGGTGAAGTGACTATTCATATTCTTTGCTCATTTTCTTAATTGGGTTATTTGTCTTTTTGTTTTTGATGTTTTAGAGTATCTTGATGATTTGGGAGGTTAAACACTGATTATTGGATTTTTTCTATTCAAAAATTTCCCCCTCCCCCCATTTGTAGTTTATCTTTTTACTCCTATGGTGAAGTTCTCTGTTATCTGTTATTTCTTCTGGTATTTGTGCATTGTTCTAATGTTTTGTATGCTATTTATGTTGTGTATTAGGGCTCCTAGGATTGTCCCTATTCTTTCTTCCATGATCTTTAGACATTGTATTTAGGTCCTTGATCCACTTTGAGTTTGTTTTTGTACATGGTGTAAGATATGGGTCTTGTTTCATTTCTTTGCAGATGAATATCCAGTCTATTAAAGAAATATCCAGTTTATTAAAGAGGCTGTCTTTTTCCTACTTTATGGATTTGGGGCTTTTGTCAAATGTCACCTGCTCATAGATTTTACATTTTACGTCTGGATTGTTAATTGTGTTCCATTGTTGTACATATCTGCCAATTGACCAGTACCTGGCTGTTTTGACAACCATGACAGTGTATAAGATGTGCAGTCAGGTAGTAGGAGGCCTTCCACTTTGTTCTTCTTCTTCACTCACTCCAGGACTTCTTCCTTTCCCATATGACGCTGGTGATTTGTTTCTCTATCTCGTCAAAAAATGCCATTGGAATTCAGATTGGGATTGCTTTGTATCTATAGATAACTTTGGGAAGAATTGATATTTTCACAATGTTAAGTCCTCCTATCCATAAGCAAGGTAGGTTTCTCCATTCATGTAGGTCTCTTTTGGTTTCTTGCAGTAGTGTCATGTAATTTTCTTTGTATAGGTCTCTTACATCTCTGATTAGATTTATATGCAATTATTTTATCTACTGTGGACTATGGTAAATGGTATTCATTGGGTGATTTCCTTTCTGATGTTCTCTTTGTTGGTGTAAAGAAATCTAACTTTTTTTTTGTCTTAGTCATCTGGTGCTCTTCTCACAGAAATAACACATGTGGATGGCTTTAACAAAGAAAAGTGTATTCTTACACACTCCAGTAGGCTGAAAGTCAGAATTCAGAGTGCCTAACACAAGAGAACAGAACCTCTCTCTGTCAGCTCTGGAGGGAGGTCATTGTGTTGCTTCAGTCTTTCTTTGGTCTGACAGCATCTCAGTGCAGGACCTGAGGTTTGAATAATGTGCTTTGTTCTTGCTGCTGCATTCTTGATGTTATGAGCTCCTCACTCTCTGCTTCTTTCCATTTCCTTTTATCTCTTGTAAAATTAAAAGACAAAAGGTGATACAAGCCACAGTCCAGGGAAACTCCCTTTACATTGGAGTACAGAGGTGGCCTTAGGAAGAGTGTACATTCTCACCCTAATCCTCTTTAACAGCTATTAACTACAGGCAGAGATAAGGATTTACAGCATGGGAAAATCACAGAGAGCAATCATACAATAGTTGAAACCATAACTCAGCCAAATAATACACATGTATATTATTCTTACTGTGATTGAGTGAAAGTGTAAAATCCAATTTAAATTTGCATGCCCACCTATCTGCAGCTCTCTCTGCTCTCCTTGCCTGGTGAAAACACATTCTACCTTTCCGTTCTATACATGTCATAATCTCTTAACAATCTCCTGTCCCTTCCTCTCCACCCTCTCCACTCCCCTCTAGTAAGAGGCCAGTGGGACAACATCCTATAGATGCATAGAACCATAAAGTGCATACATGATGTGGTCACTCTGGCTACACATATTTTTTGCGGGACACAATTCAATCTATGACACTTTTGTACGTTTATCTTGTATCCTGATACTTTGCTGAACACTTTTATTATTTCCAGTGGGTTTTTTTTCTTAATGCGTGTACATATTGTTTAGACTTTTCTGTGTATAAGATCATATCATCTGTAAATAGAGATATTTTTACTTCTTCCTTACCAATTTGAATGCCTGTCTTTTTCTTGCCTGATTGCTCTGGCTAGAACCTTCAGTACAATGTTGAATAAAAGTGGTGAGAAAGAAAATCCTTGTCTGGTTCCCATTCTCAAGAAAAATGTTTTCAGACTCTCTCCATTTAGGATGATGCCTGCTGTTATCTTTGTATGAAAACTCTTTACTTTGTTGAGGTGTTCCCTCCTATTCCTATTTTGCTGAGAGCTTTTAACATAAATGTGTGCTGGACTTTGTCAAATAACTCTTCTGTACCAACTGATAAAATCAGGAGTTTTTTTTTTCTTCTTTTGTTTCATTGATGTGTTTGATTACACTGATTGTTTTTCTAATGCTGAACCATCTGTGAATCCCTGGTATGAATTCCACTTGGTCATGGTGAATTATTTTTTTGATATGTTGTTGAATTCTATTGGCTAGAATTTTGTTGAGGATTTTTGCATCTAAGTTCATGAGTAATAGCAGTCTGTAATTTTCCTTCATAACTTTCCTTTCTAACTTCATGAAAGATATCGGTCTGTAATGTGTGTGTGTGTGTGTTTGTGTGTGTGTGTGTGCGCGCGCGCTGTCTTTACCTGATTTTAGTATCAGGGTTATGCTGGCTTCATACAGTGAATTTGGCAGTATTCTAACCTCTTCTTTGCTCAGAAATACCTTTAGTAGTAGTGATGTTAACTCCAGTTTAGTAGAAATCTCCTATGAAGCCATCAGGGCCAGGGCTTTTATGATTGAGTTTTTTAATTACCTTTTCAATCTCTTCTTTGGTGATGGTTTTATTTAGCTGTTCTACTTCTGTTTCTGTTAGTTTAGGTAGTTAGTATGTTTCTATAAATTTATCCATTTTTTCTAGGTTTTCAAATTTGTTAGGGTATAATTTTTCACAGTATTCTGTTTTTTCAGTTGGTCTGTTGTGATATTACCCATTTCTTACTTGGGTTATTTGTTTCTCTACTGTTTTACTTTTGTCACTTTGGCCAATGGTTTATTGATTTTGTTAATATTTACAAAGAACCAGCTTTTGGTCTTGTTAACTCTGTCAATTGTTTTTCTATTCCTAATCCATTTAGTTCTGCTCTAATTTTTATTATTAGCTTTCTTCTGGTTCCCATGAGCTACTTTTGCTGATCTCTTTTTACTTCTTTAAGGTGTAGGGTTAATGCTTTGATTTGGGCCCTTCTTCTTGGGTGTGTGCACTTAATGAGATAAGTTGAACTCTGAGTACAGCTTTTGTTGTGTACCAAAGGTACTGGTAGGATGTGTTTTCATTCTCATTACTTCTGTGAATGTCTTTATTTCATCTTTGATTTCTTCCATAACACGGTAGTTTTTGAGCAAAATTGTTCAGTTTCCATATGTTTGATTTCTTTACTTTTTTCTGTTTTGGTTTCAGTAATAATTGGTTTTGAGGATCTTAAGCATTATTACTTGACCAAGCCCTTTAGCAGCATCTGCTTACACGTATAAAGATGGAAAGAAGAACATTTCCACCCTAAAAATGGTAAAAATCTGAACAAACTAAAAATAATTACTCTTCCCAAGACCATCACAGAACTGAGGTTACAAGTCAACTAAGAAATTTCATCAAGGGACAGGCCCTTCCACAGGGAAATGGCTTACACAGACTGGAAGAAGGAGCAGCTGCTACAACGAGGAAGTGGAAAGAAACAGCTGAAATGCTAGTGATTATTGGAGGCCAAAGGTAGCTGATCGGTCAGACAAAAGGAGCCAGAGGACATGGAGCAGGGAGGAGTTCCACTTTCTCACTCACCCACCCACCAACCCACCCACCTGCTTACTCACTCACAATCTCTAGCCCATGGGCCCGCATCAGAAACTCAAAGAGAAAAACTAGAGGTAAGGTGGAAGACAGGGGACAGCCTTCTCCATGGGGAAGGCTTACAGGAAGGAAGGCTGTTGCAGAAAAAGCACAAGTCCCTGCCACACTGCTCTTTTCACAATCAAAGTAAATTCTAAGTCATTGGAAGAGGTGCAGAAAACCAAGTAGCTGGTATAAATGGTTAATGGCTGCTAAATGAATGGACTGGAGGTTCAAGTATATCCAGAGATGCCTTGCAAGAAGGCTGTGGCATTCCACTTTTCAGAAATAAGTCATTGAAACTTATATAGTGCACAGTGCCCTTCTGATGCACACAGGGTTGCCGAGAGCCAAAGGCAACTAGAAAGCAAATGATTACAAGAAAATATTTTGTGAAACTCTATGTTAATATAGTGATTAAAAAACTTCAAATAAGCAAGCAGATAATAGAGAAACACAAATCACTACAATTGTCTGAAAACTTGGTACGAAGCTTGTATAAAATAATAAACCTCAAAAAAATTAAAATAAACAATGAGATACCATCTCACCCCAACAAGATTGGCCATGATCCAGAAAACACAAAACAACAAATGCTGGAGAGGCTGTGGAGAAAGTGGAACCCTCCTACACTGTTGGTGGGCTTGCAAAATGGTCCAGCCTCTTTGGAAGGCAATCTGGTGCTTCCTTAAAAAAATGGATACTGATATACCATTTGACCCAGTAATTCCACTACTTGGAACATATCCTACAGAATCAAGGCCTTTCACACCAACGGACACATGCACCAGAATGTTTACCGCAGCACAGTCCACGATAGCAAAAAGATGGAATCAATCCAGATGCCCAGCAATAGAAAAATGGATAGGTAAACTATGGTACATACACTCAATGGAGCACTACACAATGATAAAGAATAATGATGATTCCAGGAAACATCTCCTAACCTGGTTTCAACTGGAAGACATTATGTTGAGTGAAAGTAGTCAGCGACAAAGGAACAAATACTGTATGAGACCTCTACGATAAGACCTCAAAAACAGACTTGTGTATAGAAGAAAAGACTCTTTGACAGCTGCAAGGGAGGGGAGGGAGGGAGGGCGAGGGGGGGAGAGTTTACTTTAGATAGTTACTAGAAATTGAGTTGGGAGAAAGCAGTGATAGCACACATTAGAAACAAGAACAACATTAAGTGGACTTCAGCATAACTTGAGTACTCCTTCCATCTTAACTCAATACTACAAGGATAGAGTAGCTGGGGCGGGGGGCAGGCGACCATGCTCTTAGGTGAATTCCAGGCCAATTGGCACAACTAGCGTTTTGCTAAGAGAGCTCTCTGCACCCGACATTGGTGAGTGGCGTCTGGGGTCTTAAAAGCTGCCAAGCTGCCATCCGAGGACACAGCAAATGGTCCCGACTCAGCAGGAACAGATTCTCACCGAGGACCAAAATGACATGTGGTAAAGACAACCGAGAACACAGAGAGACCCACAAAAGTGGGTGCCTACATCGACTTGGGACCGGAAGAACCGGATGGTGCCCGGCCACCACCAGTGATAGCCACAAAGGAGCTCACAGAGTGGAGTCTCACTGGCAACACAAGAATAAAAAGGGGTGTACCATGAGATCTCCACTAAAAGACCTCAATTGATGGTCCAGCGGTTTTGGGGTTCCTCTGAGAGCATGGCCCCCAGCCCTGACGCTGCCCTTTCCCATAAATTATAACAAAGGTCCACTCTTTGGACAGGAATGGATTGGACTTGGCAATGCAGAGTGACCATACATTGGAAGCACTTTGTGGTTCTATACATCTGTAGGATATCATCTTGCTGACCTCTGGCTGGAGGAAGGGGAGTGGACAGAGAGGAGGGGAAAGGAGGCTGTTGGGAGGATGAGACATGTATGGAGCAGAGAGGAATAGTGTGCAGTCACCGGACAGGGAGAGCAGTGGAAACTGCATATAGGTGAGCATGTAAATTTATATGTGAATGTCCATTTTCACTCAGTTATGTTAAATAAAAATAAAAAACAAAAAAAATTAAAATAAGCGTCTTAGCCATCTCAAAAGCCTAGATCTACGTTGCTTCATTTATGTGTGTTTTGAACTTTTCAAGGGCTAGATAATTATTGTGCTTCTTAAATGGTTCCATATGGGGAAAACAAAAGAATGTTTCTTGATTTAATTTGCAAGTTTATTATAACCTAAAAATGCAATTAAGGTATATGAATTTTGATTAAAACTACTAAGGATTAACAAATGAATCTTCATTATGTGTTTCTCACTCACCTCCCCCCCCCACACACCAAATCCAACATCAAAGCATTTATTCCAAAGTATCTTGACATGGAATGTTTCACATTAAGAGTTCTGCTAATATAATTCATTTTATTAAAAAAACAATAAAGAGATCTGTGAAAACTGACAAAAAAATAAACTAATAAAATTCATCATTTGTACTTCTTTACAAAGCAAAACCACAACAAGAACAAATTAGTAATACAGTAAGATTAGAATGAAATTTACTCAACTTCAGCCAACCACTTACAACCTTGTTTCCAAACTATGTACCTGTAGCAGGGGCACATACGTGATGTTCTAGTAGGCACAGAAATGAAATACTGGGACTTCTGTTTGCATTTTTTTTTTTATACCATTTGCTTGAAGCCTGTATTTTAGAATATGTTTTATGATAGAAATTTTGATGTTAGCTGCAGTCGAAACAGTCTTTGTTCCTGTTGACCTTATTAACAATGAAATGAAATACTACCAGTCCTCTTTCATCCCCATAATTAGTTCCAAACTGGACCTCTGTGGTCCATAGGATTTCATTGTCTGATTTGCAGATGTAAATAAGCAGGAGTTTCTTCCTACTCTTAGTCTGAAAGCTTTGCTGAAGCCTGTTCCATATCATAGCAACATACAATCCTCGATGAACAGATGGATGGTAGCTATGCATGAGGTGCATTGGTCTGCAAACCAACCTGGTTATCCTTTATTAATAACTTGTTTCTATTGAGAGTTGGGTCTGGCTCAAGCTTATAGCCAAGTGTGAGTCAAGGCTCAAGCTTATGGGAGGTGAGAATTATACCACTGAACATTCATTATCCCCAAATGTTATACATACTTGATAGTAAATGTATAATCTATAAATACATACTATACGTGTTGGATTCCTAATGTGTATTTTCTTACTGATAAAACTGTGCAATGTGAAAGGCCACTACATGAATAACACGCCCATTAGGTTGTGAAGAACGAGACAAGAAAGCCCATTAACACTAAAATCACCATAGGATGATCAGGAGCAAACTAAGATTTATGATCACTGAAAATGCTATTATGCACAACCATTGAGCAGATCAAGGAAACTGGAAAAAGGCCAGACATGGAAACATGTCAAACAGGTGTATTCAGAAGAAGGAAAGACCACATTTTCACTAGTTCAGTATACGTAAATATATATGGCTATACTAGTCTGTTATGTATTTTCTTCTCAATTAAAAACTAATGCTTATCAACCAATACCTACTAGACACAAGAAGAGTGTTAGAAACAAAAGAGTAGTCTCTGCAATTTCTCAACATATCTGTAATAACCAGTTAGAAAAATTAATGAAAAAAAGAGTACTCACTAAAATTAAAAGCCAGCCAACAGCAATATTAACAAAAATCCTTTAAACATGAGAGACTTACCTGAAAAAAAAAATACTGGTGGACAAAAAATAAGATGAATAGGTGGAAGGAGATAAATTGTAACAGTAATAATTAATATTATAGACAAATACATTTTCTATAACCCTAAAATCTTGCAACATAGTTTCTCTGTTTCAAAGTGGGTAACTGAGAGCTTCATGTAACTAATGAAATAATGATGCTCTAAGTAATCTGTGTTTTTTTTACCGGGCCAGCTACGCTGGCCTCTGCACTGGCCTCTTTCCAAAACAGCACAGAGCCCCCTCAGGTCATGTGACCTTGGGCTCCCTCTTCTTTGCTCTCCTGAGAAATGGCCTTCAGCATTGGAATAGCAGCTAGGAAGGTTGCCTGGCATTTTTATGTATCCACAACTTTCTTTCTACTCCTTATTTTACCCAAAGTGGACTTGGTAAGCTAGTTTCACTAGCTGAGGAATTTTTGTAAAAGTTTTGTCTTTGCCTGTTACAAATAGAGAGAGTAGAGTCCAGGTGTCTCACATATGTATCTGTAGTTTAATAAAAAGTTTATTGTGGTTATTTTGTGATGTATACAATTACCTGTAGGTTATGTGCTTAAAAACATGAAGTATTCCTTGTCAAAATGATACATATAAACTCTGATGTAAAAACTGTCTTTTGAGATTCATGGAGGACAGCCTGCATTGTTATCTACTCTCCGGTGGTATCACACCTCTTAATAAACCTTCTTCCTCTTTGTGACTGGGAGTATGTTCCATTGGCTCAACTGCTCCAGGACATGGACACAAACAGGGTAACATTTTTCTGAAATTAATATATAGGTAGGACAATTTCCATGAAAATCAGAGTGGAATCTCTGAGGAAAAAATCAAGACACTTCTCATAAGTTTCTTCTAATAGTTGTAAATACTATATCTTAACCAAGTTTTATTTTTTTATAAGAATAAATACAGTATCTATACCAACATGTTTCAAAATTCTATCAATGTATGTACATGTAACAGATATCCATTGGGCCCTCTGCTTAACAAACTGTCTGCTATTGTGCTAGAGTCTGAAGACACGACAATGAGCAATGCTCTCAGGAAGTTTAAATTGTAGCTGAGTCAGACAGTAAATTAATGAATTACACAAGAAATTCCAATGAGGAAAGACAGAGGGGCAGGTTGTGAGAAACAGAAAGAAGTGAAACGATGACTGGCAAAGGATTATTTTATTTAGGTGGGTGGTTGGTGAGAAAAAATCTCTAAGAGAAGGTACCACCTGAGTTACAAAGAAGACACAAAATTGGAAAAAGTATTCCAGGCAGAAGTGTCATAAAAAGTGGAAATGCAACAGTCAGAACAAGTTTTCTTGCTTGAGAAGCAGAATGAATACCAGAGTGGCTAAAGTTCCATGAATACAGAGGAGCAGTGTGGACCACACAGTTCAAGAGTCAGCAGGACCTAGATTACGAGAAGTCTTGTAATAAGGAGTTGGGAATTAATTCTGAAAGCAATAAGATGCCACACAGGTTTTTTAAAGATGATGACATGACTTTTCAGTGTTGATTGGATTGTGGAAAGCCCTGGGAGTTACAAGAGTGAAAGGAGAAAACTGATGCAGTGGTCCAGAAGATATGCAGCTGCCAAATAAACTGGGTGTCTACAGTAGAAGTCAAACACAGGGACAGATTAATTTAGCAATATATCAGAAGTGGGCCCAATAGAATTTAACAGACTGGACATGGGCAGAAGAAAAGATGCAAAGGAAGCAAAGATGAATCTTGGACTTGTCAAGTTAAAAGCCTTATGACATAAAACTGCACAAATAGGAATGGTACTGACATAAAAAATAGACCACCAAATAAATAAACAGATCAAAGTAATAAGAATAAAGACTGGAAAACAGAAACATAAATGTATAGGCAATTCAGGATAGAATTGGATTTTAATTAAAAATAAACAAGAAAGTATCACATTATTGAATAAATGGTTTTGGCAAAATTGGATGCTTAGAAAAATTAATTTTATACCTCACACCTTAAAACATTTAAAGATTTCAGATGAATACAATATTTAACAAGAAGAGATAGAGAAAAAAGGAATTGTAAAAAAAAAAAAAAAATACTCAAAGTATCATCCAACCAGTTGCTGTTGAGTCAGTTCTGCTCATGATGATGCCTTCTGTGTCAGATGGGAACTGTGTTCCAGAAGGTTTTTAAAGGCAGACTTTTTCAGCAGTAGATCACCAGGCCTTTCCTCCAAGTTGCCCCTGGGTAGAATCAAATGTCGAGCCTTCTGGTTATCAGTGGAGGATGTTAACCATTTGTATCACCCGGGGACTCTAGTCAAATTATTATAAAAGAAAAGGCAAACAATGGGAACTATGCAGTGTTAGGCTACATTTAAAAGAAGAGAGAAAGACAGAATACAAAACAAAATAGAATCATCAGTGTTTTGGTTTTTTAACATCCACTGCTGGGGAGTTGGTTTGTATCCCTAGAAAACCTGTAGGATAGAGGAGAACTGACCCACAGGACTTCCAATGCTGTCATCTTTACAGCCACCACTCACTCTGGTGGCTTGCATGTTTCCCTGATGTTGGAAGCTACACTAGTTATTTCAAATACCAGCAGGGTCACTCAGGTAGGACAGATTTCAGCAGAGCTTCCAGCTTAGGCAGCCTAGGAAAAAGGAACTGGTGCTTTATTTCTGAAAAAAAAAAAATTGGCCAGTGAAAAATCTATATGTAGCAGTGGAATATTGTCTGATACAATGCCAGAAGATGAGCTCCTTGGGTTGGAACGCACTCAAGATACAGCTGGGAAGATAAGCTAGATAAATGGGATCTCTTGAAAATTAAATACTTATGCTTATCAAAAGACCTAACCAAAAGAATAAAAACAGAATCGACAGACTGGGAAAAATATTTTAGCCCTCACATATCCAACAAAGGCCTAATCTATGGGAAAATCCATCACTTCTGCAACAAAAAGACAAGTACTCCTTTTAAAAAATGAGCAAAGATATGAACAGACACTTTCCCAGAGAAGACTTTCTGGTGGCAAACAGCTACATGAGTAAATACTCTTGATCACAGGCCATTAGAAAAATACAGAGCAAAACTACAGTGAGATACCATTTTCACTCCAGCAAATCAAAAAACAGAAAGTAACCAATGCTGGAGAAGCTGCAGGTTACAGGCAGACTGGAAATCTTACGTACTGCTGGCGGGAATGCAAAATATTATGGTCATTTTGAAAAACAACATGGTGCTTCCTTAAAAAGTTTGAAATAGAAGTACTACATGATCCAACAATCCCACACCCAGGAATATAGCCTAGAGACATAACAGGCACCAGACAAATGGACACATGCTTACCCATGTTCACATGGACACATGTACACCCATGTTCATTGTAGTATTAAACACAATAGCGAAAAGACGAAAACAACTTAAGTGCTCAACAAAAGAGGGATGGTTAAACACACCATGGCACATCAAAACAATAGAACATTATATAACAACAACAATAAATCTTTGAAACATCTCACAACATGGATAAATCTGAAGGGCGTTATACTGAGTAAAATAAGTCAATCGTGAAAGGGCTAACACTGTATGACTCCACTATTACAAAAACCTGTGAAAAGGTTTACGGAGAGAAAGAAACAATATTTTAAGGTTACTACAGAGGGCAGAAGAGACTAGGGAAAAACAACGACTAGACAATCGGTGAGCGGTACTTTGGCGAATGGTAAGAGTACAAAATACTGGGGAAGTAGAAAGTAAATTAAAGAGTTGAAAAAGAAAGTTAAAGAATATATATATGACTGGAGAAGAGCTGCTTCCTCAGAGTAGGGCTGACTTTAATGATGCAGATGGAGTAAGACTTTTGGACTGTGCATTGGTGGGACTCAAAAGAAGAAGAAATAGCAGCAAACTTGTGAGAAGAATCAGCAGCATCGCTGCAACAATGAGCTCAAACTGCAATGGTTGTGAGACGGAGTGGGACTGGGTGGTATTTCATTTTATTGTACATCGGGTGATTTTATTGTACATCAGAACCAATCCGACTGCACTTAAGAACAATAACAATAGTCTTTACAAAAGCAGACCACCACATCTTTCTCCCATGGAGTAGCTAGTGGGTTTCAACCGCTGATCTTTCGGTTATCACGGCGCACTTAACCCTTGTATCATTTAGACTCTCGGTTTCTTAAAAGGGACTCTGTTTTGTCCGGTTTTTGTTTGTTTTGTTTCTAGACACTTGTAAACCTGGACAGCAAAGGGAAAAGAAAGAAAGCTTTAAGATCACGCTAGTTCCCTAGGATGAGGCAACAGAGGGTCCTAGAAAGCGACAGAGGACAGAGTAGCTTTAGACTGGTGATTATACGAGCCGACAGATGGGTCACAGTGCAGATTTTGCTAATTTCAGATCATGGAAGCATTTGCTTCTTGAAGTGACTTGCTTAAAGCTGGTTTCCCTTCAGTTGAATGTATTTATTATATAACAAATATGAACCAGAAGTTTGTACCCTGGATCTTCCCCTGCTCATGGTTCTGAATTCCCCGCAGGTCATTGTCTTAGTCATCTAGTGCTGCTGTGACAGAGATACCAAAAGTGGATGGCTTTAAAAAGAAAAAAATTATTTTGCCTCAGTCTACTAGGTTAAAGGTCCAAATTCAGCATATCAGCTCCAGGAGAAGACTTTCTTTGTTGGCTCTGGAGGAAGGTCCTTGTCATCAATCTTTCCCTGGATCGGGAGCTTCAGATGTGCAGGAACCCTGGCTCTTTCCAGAGGGCTCGCTCTAGTCACAGTGCTGCATTCTTCGTAACATGAGGTCCCCCACGTCTCTCTGCTGGCATCTTTCCTTTCTCTCAAGAGATTGCCTCACAGAGCGACACTCTCTTATATGCTGAGTCCTGTCCCACCAATACGACGGCTAGCCACCCTTCCTCACTGACATCAAAGAGGCAGGATTTACAGTACGTGGGAATATCACACAATACTGGGAATCACAGCCTAGCTAAATTGATACATATATTTTGGGGGAGGCACAGGTGAACCCATAACAGTCATGAAGCTGCCACACCCACCCTCTGTTTACACTGGCCCCTCCTCTGGAATATTATTAATGCAGGATAGCCCTGGTGACACAGCAGCTGGAAGCGCAACCTACAGCCAAAAAGTTGGCATTTCGGAGCCATCAGTCAATTATCAGAAACCCTAATGAGCAGTTTTATTGTATCCTATGGAGTGGTTATAAGTTGGGATTGGTTTTACAGTAGCAGATTGTTTGTTTGTCTGTCTGCTTGTTTGTTTTGGAGTAACACAAAGATCTTTTCCTTAAGCATTAGCTCAGATCCATATGGCCTCTAGTAGGTTTACAGGCATATACTCATATTTACACAAACAAACCCATTGCTGTGGGGTCATTCCCGACTCACAGCAATGCGTAGGACAGAGTAGACCTCTGTAATCTTTATGGAGGCAGATTAGCGCGTCTTTGTCAGATGGGGCCCCTGGGA
Organism: Heterohyrax brucei; assembly: GCA_028571685.1. Lineage (NCBI taxonomy): Eukaryota > Metazoa > Chordata > Mammalia > Hyracoidea > Procaviidae > Heterohyrax > Heterohyrax brucei. The sequence continues at coordinate 40,659,098 of CM053148.1, read as the reverse complement.
AGTTTGAACTGCTTACTTTTTAATTAGCAGCTGAGTGTTTAACTACTGTTCCATCAGGTCTACTATTCATATTTACAGATGAACATGACCAAACACCCAATAATCCAAACTTTTAGCAGTGCTTTCTGGAATACTTGACACAGAATTGGGAGTATTAAAAAGTGTTAAAAAACAAACAAACAAACAAACAACCATTGCTGTGGAGTCAATTTCAACTCACAGTGACCCTACGGGACAGGGTAGAACTGCCCCCACAGAGTTTCTAAGGAGTGGCTGGCTGGTAGATTTAAATTATTGATCTTTTCATCAGTAGCCAAGTTCTAACCATGACTCCAACCAGGGATCCCAAAAGCATTTATGGAGACACCGAGTGTCATCTTGGATCAAAAGACACGACCCATCCATATGTTGTCTACAAGAAACTCACTTGAGACCTAAAGATAGGAACAAACTGAAAATTAAAGGATGGAAGAATATATATCAAGCTAACAATGAACAAAGAAGAGCAGGGGTGGCAATTCTAACATCAGACAAAATCAATTTTAATGTCAAATCCACCATCATGGACAAAGATGGACACTATTTATTGCTGGAAGGTTCAGTACACAAGCAAGACTTAACTGTATTAAATGTTAATGCACCTAATGTCAGAGCACCTAAATATGTCAAAGAAACACTGACTACGCTCAAAAGAGAGTTAGATGACTCCACAATAATAGTGGGAGACTTTAACACTCCGCTCTCATTACTAGACAGACCATCTAGAAAAAATCTCAGTAAAGATACAGAAGACCTCATTGCCACAATTAATCAACTAAACCTCATTGATATATACAGAACTTTCCACCCATCAGCAGACAACTACACCTTCTTCTCCAGTGCACATGGAACATTCTCCAGAATTGACCACGTGATAGGCCATAATGCAATGCTCAACAAAATCCATACCATTGAATTACTGCAAAGCATCTTCTCAGATCATAAAGCCATAAAAGTTGAAATCAATAGCAGAAAAAACATAGATTGAAAGTGGAACTCTTGGAAACTGAACAACATCTTGGTCAAAAAAACATGAGTTATAGAGGAAATCAAGGATGAATTAAAGAAATTCATGGATTCGGATGAGAACGAAAACACTTCCTACCAGAACCTGTGGGATACAGCCAAAGCAGTGCTCAGAGGTCTGTTTATCTCCATAAATGCACACATCTGGAAGGAAGAAAGAAACCAAATCAAGTAACTAACTCTACAGCTTGAACAAGTAGAAAGAGAACAACAGAGGAACCCCTCGGGCACCAGAAGAAATGAGACCAAAAGCATTTATGGGTAGTAAAAAGTGGAGGGGTGGTAAAAAGTGGAGGGGTGGAGGAGAGTTCCAGTTAGCAATAATCTTTCCTCAAATCTCACCCTACAGCAGTATTCTCTGTAATGAATCATTTTAAAATCTCATCATTTAATGCAGTTGCCGTATTTGCAGGGTTACCTCCACGCTTCATAGTCAGTTTCTGCACCATTGAGTTATTGCTTCTGATTCTTCTCACAGCTGTCTGATGCAGGCTTTAGAGTAATTTTCTTTTTTAATGATAAATTATTTTCTGGGCCCATACATATCTGAAAATAACACACTGTTATAATTATGCATCTAACAATATGTTAGATGAGGACAGAATTTTTGTATAACAATAACTCACCTCTGAAATACTAGTCAACGTTTATTATTATTATCAGCTGGCAATGCTGTAAACCAACTTCACTTTTATCCCTTAAAAAAAAAGAATTCCTTTGCTTTATTTTTATTAAAAATTTATTTTATTAATCAAGTTTCTTATTTTGTTTGTCAGTGTTGTTAGATTATGGAAGGGATTTACTATTTTTTTTTCCAGCTGAAGAATTTTTCTTCTCTTTTGATTAATGCTCTTATTTGGTTGTTTGGGGTCCTTCTTCTTGGGTATGTATATATATGTGTGTGTGTGTGTATTTACACATATATACACACACATACACATAAGCACACACACACACACACACACACACACAAGGTCTGACAATTAAGTTTGTGAACCCATCTTAGAAAAAGTGCTATGTACCTCATTGCTGAATTTCACTGCTGTTATCTTCAAAGTACTCCCCTTGGGAAGCCATGCCCAGAAACTAGTGCCTAGCCCACCTTTCAACGCAATTTTGGAACTCTTATTATGGAATGGCCATCAGAGCTGTCATCATATTACCCTTGATATCTTGAATGTCATGAAAATGTCTTTTTTTCAAGGTTCCCTTTATCTCTGGTTAAAGAAAAAGTCATTGGGAAATAGGTTATGTGACTAGGGAGGGTTTTCCAATACAGTTATTTGTTTACTGGCTAAAAATTCCCTCACAGACAATTCCGCTTGAACTGGTACATTGTCACAATGCAAGAGCCATGAGTTGTTGGTGAAAAGTTCAGGTCATTTTCATATAGTGTTTTCATGCAGACTTTTCATACTTTGAAATAATAAACTTGGTTAACTATTTGTCCAGCTGGTACAAGATCATAAAGAAAGAACAATCCCTCTAATATCAAAAGCAGCAACATTGTTTTGACTCTTGATTTGGACTGATGGAACTTTTTGGTTGTGGAAAATTTGCTGACTTCCACTGTGCACTTTGACACTTGTTTCAGAGTCATACTGATATATCCATGTTTCATCACCAGTGATAGCCAGCCAAGTGCCAAGTGCTGTCAAGTCGGATCTGACTCATGGTGACCCTAGGGGCCAGGGTAGAACTGACCCCCAGAGTAATCAAGGAGCACTTGGTCAGGGTGGCTGAGTGGTCTAAGGCACCAGACTCAAGTTGCTGCTTCACCAGTGACAACATAACCCAAATCACCATCTTGCCTCTACAAAAGGTCTTGGTAAACTTCAGCTCTCCTTTGCTTTTGTTCATTGGTGAGCTCCTTCAGCATCATTTTGGCACACACCTTCATCATACCAAGATTTTCAGTTAAGATTATACTATTTCTCTATCAACGTTTACTTGGTCTGTTATGCTTCTCGTAGCCAGCCAATGATTTTGAAGTACAATTTGACAAATTCTGCAGTATTTTCATCAGTTCTGCTCATTACTGACTGCCCTGTCCTCTCTTTATCAGTGATCCTTTCTGTCACCTCTGAAAAATTATGACTCTGTTTACACACTAATGTTTTATTCATGGCATTATCCCAATAAACTTCGACTAACATGTCCCTGATTCCACTTCAATTCTTACCAAACTTAACAAGAAGTTTAATGCTTGTTTGTTGCACTAATTCAAGCTCTGACATTCTCATGATAGCACACAAAAACACCCAACAACAACAAATGTCAGTCAGCAAAACACTACCACACATCGAAATGAACACGGCTGTGAGAAACTCATGCACAAAGGTTATGGTACCTCACTGAGTAGTTTGTATAGTGCTGCCAACATAAGCACATGGCTGCAAGTTTGCAAACCTAATTGTCAGACTACATATGTGTGTATATATATATATATATATGTATATATATATACAATGGAAACCCTGGTGGCGTAGTGGGTTAAGTGCTATGTCTGATAACTATAAGGTCATCAGTTCAAACCTGCCAGGAGCTCCTTGGGAACTCTATGAGGTAGTTCTACTCTGACTCTAGAGTCACTATGCATTGGAACTGACTCAAAAGCAGTGGGTGAGTATACATATATATATATATACACTAATAGATTAATCCCTTTTTTTGAATCATTAATATTCCTTAAACAAACAACACTTAGCAAGGGTGTATCCCTGGGTGCTAGGAATAGAACAATGGAAAAACTACCTTTACTTCCATCTTTTAGAGGGTGTGTTGTTTCTGTTGTTAGCTGCTGTTGAATTCTTTCTGGCTAATTATGGCCCTATGCACAACAGAACAAAACATGCACCATGCCTACAATCATTTTTATGCTTAAGCTCATTGTTGCAGCCACTGTGTCAATCTATCTCATTGAAGGTCTTCCTCTTTTTTACTGACCCTTTACTTTACCAAGCATGATGTGCTTCTCCAGGAATTAATCCTTCCCAACAACATGTCCAAAGTATGTAACATGCAGTCTCACTGTCTTTGCTTCCAAGGAGCACTCTGGTTGTACTTCTTCCAGAACAGATCTGTTTGTTCTCTTGGCGGTCCATGATACATTTAACTTTCTTCTCCAACACCACAAGTCAAAGGCATCAATTCTTCTTCTGTCTTCCTTATTCATTGTCCAGATTTCACATGCATATAATGTGATTGAAAATATCATGGCTTGGGTCAAGCACATCTTAGTCTTCAAGGAGTCATCTTTACTTTTCAACACATTAAAGAGGTCTTTTGTAGCAAATTTTCCCTTTGCTTTCTTGACTGCTGCTTCCATGAGTGTTCATTGTAGAACCAAATAAAATGAAATCCTTGACAATCTCAATCCTTTCTCCATTTATCATGACCTTGCTTACTAGTCCATCTGTGAAGATTTTTATTTTCTTGATATTGAAGTGCAATCCATGCTGAAGGTTTAAGGATTATAGTCTAAGAAAAAAAAGAATAAAAGTAAGTGTATTTACTGATTAGTCTTATATTCATTTATTTTCTCTTTAGTTTTTATTTAGTCCCTCCATTATTACGTCTTTATCTTACCACTTACACTGTGGTTTTAACTTTTTCTACAGCATTGGTTCCTTTCTTTGTGGTTTCTGATACAAGTTCTGTCCCTTAAATTACAATTTAAAATTTTCCATTTTTGCTTAAAACCTTTCTGTATACTTCGTTTTTCATTTTGGATTGTATCTCAGCCTATATCTCTTTCATAGAATTCATGAGCTTAGTTCTTTACTGAGATCACCAATCAATGCATTAAAAAAAAAATCTTTCCTATGTTTATAAGCTCTTTTGTGATAAATATAGAAAGAAACTATCAGTAGAAAAAGTCAAGCAATATGCTAACTAAGCCAAAGAGAAGAACACTAGGTTTACAAGAAATTACTAGGAAAGTAAGTTAAGAAAATCTAGTCTTAATTCCTAAAGAAGTTTCATTAGTGGGAGTGATGTACACTACAGTCAAAAAGAGTTAGAACTTGGTTGGCATTTGAAGTTAAGGGAAAAGGTCATAGCCTAAAGACAGTACAGAGGAGCAAAAGTCAGGTGATGGTCCTGACAAGTTGTTTTGGTGCAAAGGACACCTAAGTTCTTATCGTAGGGGTCTCATACAATATTAGTCCTTCTGTCGTTGACTACTTTCACTCAACATGATGTCCTTCAGTTGAAACCAGGTTAAGAGATGTTTCCTGCTATCATCGTTGCTCTTTATCATTGCATAGTATTCCACTGAGTATATATACCATAGCTTACCTATCCATTCTTCTGTTGTTGAGCACCTAAGTTGATTCCATCTTTTTGCTATTGTGGACTGTGCTGCAATGAACATTTGTGTGCATGTCTCAGTCGGTGTGAATGGCCTTCATTCTGTAGGATATATTCCAAGCAGTGGAATTACTGAGTCAAATGGTATATCTGTATCCATTATTTTAAGGTAGCACCATATTGCTTTCCAAAGAGGTTGCACCATTTTGCAACCCCACCAACAGTATAGGAGAGTTCCAATCTCTCTACAGACTCTCCAGCATTTAGTGTTTTGCATTTTTTGGATCATGGCCAACCTTATTGGGGTGAGATTGTATCTCATTGTCGTTTTGATTTGAATTTCTTTAATAGCCAACGATCATGGGCATGTCCACATGTGTATTTTGGCTACCTGAATCTCCTCTTTAGAGAAGTGTCTGTCCATCTCCTTTGCCCATCACTTAATTGGATGGCTTATATTTTTCTTATTGATATTTTGTAGTACCTTATAGATTGTGGAGATCAGGTGTCAGTCTGACACAGAGTTGCCAAATATTTTTTCCCATTCTGTAGTTGGCCTTTTAATTCTATTAATAAAGTCTTTGGATGAGCAAAAGTGATTGAATTTTAGTAGTTCCCATTTATCTATTTTCTGTTGCTTGTGGTTTGACAGATTTTGAAGTTTGTCTACATTGTGTATTAAACCTTCCATTGTTGTTCCTACTTTTTCTTTGATGAACTTTATCATTCTAAATTAGACATTTAGGTATTTTATCCAGTATGAGTTGGTTTTTGTATAAGGTGTAAGATATTGGTCTTGTTTTAATTTAGTACTAATGGATATCCAATTTTGCCAGCACTGTTTGTTGAACAGATTGTTTTTACCCTGGTTTAATGTCTTAGGGCCTTTGTTGAATATTAGCTGATCATAAACAGGTGATGTCATCTCCAGGGTCACTGATCTATCTGTCTGTTTTTGTACCAGTACCAGGCTGTTTTGACTACTGTGGCAGTTTAACAGGTTCTAAGGTTGGGTAATGAGAGGCCTCCCCGTGTGCTCTTCTTCTTTAGTAGTGCTTTACTTATCCAGAGCTTATTCCCTTTCCAGACAAAGTTGGTAATTTGTACCTCCATCTCCTTAAAAAAATGTCACTGGAACTTGTATTGGGATTGCATTATATAAGTAGATTGTTTTGGGTAAAATAGACATTTTCACAATGTTAAGTTTTCCCATCCATGAGCAGAATAGGTTTCTCCATTTATATAACTCTCTCTTAGTTTCCTGTGGTAAGGGTTTGTAGTTCTCTTTGTAAAGTTCTCTTATTTCTCTAGTTAGATTTATTCCTAGGTACTTTATCTTCTTAGGGGCTATAGTTAATGGTATTGACTTGGTGATTTGTTCCTTAATAATCTCATTGTTGGTATAAAGGAATCCTATTGATTTACTTATGTTTATCTTGTATCCTGAGACTACACCAAACTCTTCTATCAGTCTGAATAGTTTCCTTAAGGATTTTTTGAGATTCTCTATACATACGATCATATCATCTGCAAATAGGGAGATTTTTAGTTCATCTTTGGCTGGCTGGCTTGCCAATGTAGATGCCCTTTATTCCTTGGTCTTGTCTAATTGCTCTGGCTAGAACTTCTAGTACAATGTTGAATAGGAGAGGTGAGAGTGAGCATCCTTGTCTAGTTCTCTTTCTCAAGGGAAACTGTTTCAGTCTCTCTCCATTCAGGATGACATAAGCAGTTGGCTTTGTATAAATGGCCCTTATTGCATTGAGGAATTTGCCATCCATTCCTATTTTGGTGAGCGTTTTTAGCATGAATGGGCATTGGACTTTATCAAATGCCTTTTCTGCATCAATAGACAGGATCAGGTGATTCTTGCCTTTTGTGTTATTTATGTGGTTGATCACATTAATTGTTTTTCTGATGCTGAACCAGCCTTGCACCCCTTGTATGAATCCAGCTTGATCATGATGGATTATTTTTTGGTTATGTTATTGTATTCTATTGGCAAGAATTTTGTTGAAGATTTTTACATCTAGATTCATGAGTGATATCGGTCTGTAGTTCTCCTTTTTGGTTGGGTCTTTCCCTGGTTGCGGTATCAGGGTTATGCTGGCTTTATAAAATGAGTTTAGGAGTTCCATCCCTTTCTATACTGTGAACTAGTCTCAGTAGTTTTGGAGATAATTCTTCGCTAAAAGCTTGGTAGAATTCTGCAATGAAGCCATCTGGGCCTGGGCTATTTTTCGTTGGCAGTTTTTGGATGACTTTTTCAATTTCTTCCTTTGTAATGGGTTTATTAAATTGTTCTGCTTCCCCTTGTGATAATTTTCATAGATGATATGAATCAAGGAATTTGTCCATTTCCTTTAGGTTTTCAAATTTGTTAGAATACAGTCTTTCATAGTATTCAGCTATGATATTTTTGGTTTCTACTGGATCTGTTGTGACAACTCCTCTCTCATTTCTTATTTGGGTTATTTGTTTCCTTTCCTGTTTTTCTTTAGTAAGTTTAGCCAATGGTTTGTCAATTTTGTTGATCTTTAAAAAAAAAACAAACAGCTTTTGGTCTTTTCAATTTTTCAACTGTTCTTCTATTCTCTAATTTGTTTAGTTCTGCTCTGATGTTCATGATCTGTTTTCTTCTGGTGCCTGAGGGGTTACTCTGCTGTTGTCTCTCTACTCGTTCTAGCTGTAGGGTCAGTGCTTTGATTTGGTTTCTTTCTTCCTTCCAGGTGTGTGCATTTATGGAGATAAACTGATCTCTGAGCACTGCTTTGGCTGTATCCTATAGGTTCTGGTAGGAAGTGTTTTCGTTCTCATTGGAGTCTGTAAATTTCTTTATTTCATCCTTGATTTCTTCTATAATCCATGGTTTTTTGAGCAAGGTGTTGTTCAGTTTCCATGAGTTGTTCTTTCTATCTATGTTTTTTTCTGTTATTGATTTAGACTTTTATGGCTTTATGATATGAGAAGATGCTTTGCATTAACTGAATGGTGTGGATTTTGTTGAGAGTCGCTTTATGTCCTAACACATGGTCTATTTTGGAGAATGTTCCATGTGCACTGGAGAAGAAGCTGTAGTTGTCCGCTAATGGATAGAAAGTTCTGTATATGTCGATGAGGTCTAGTTGGTTAATCGTGGCAGTAAGATATTCTGTGTCTTTACTGAGCTTTTTTCTAGACCGTCTGTCCAATATTGAGAGTGGAGTGCTGAAGCCTCCTACTATTATTGTGGAGTGATCTGTCTCCTTTTTGAGGGTAGTCAGTGTTTCTTTGACGTATGTAGGTGCTCTAATATTAGGTGAATAAATATTTACTATTGTCGAGTGATGCTTGTGTATTGAACCTTCCCATCTTTGTCCATGATGGTGGATTTTACATTAAAATCTATTTTATCTGAGATTAGAATTGCCACATCTGCTCTTCTTTGTTCATTGTTAGCTTCATATATATTCTTCCATCCTTTGATTTTCAGTTTGTTCATATCTTTAAGTTTAAGGTGAATTTCTTATAGGCAACATATAGATGTGTCATGTCTTTTGATCCAAGATGTTACTTGATGTCTTTTTACTGGAGCATTCAGTCCATTCACTTTCAGTGTAATTGTTGATAGGTGTGTGTTCAGTGCTGCCATTGTGATAAGTTTATTTTTGTGTTGATGTTTTCTCTGTTGTGCTTATTAATCTGTTCTGAAACCTTCTTCTTTGTGAGTTGATTTTTCACCTTTTTCAGGGTTGGTTTTGTGGTTGTTGAGACTCCTGTATTACATTTCTTGATATGGTATGTTGTTTCTTTTTTGTACTTTACGGCTGTCCCTATGATCCCACTTAATAAACTATATATAAACTCAATTTTGATTGCTACCAGTCTGTCATCTTCCTCTCCATCTGGAAGGACTACAATGACTGTAGTACATCCCTCTTTTTAATATGATAATATGATAGTTTACATGATACGATCACTAGGTCGTTTTTTTCACTATTATAGCTTTCATTGTGTTTGGCGTCTTCCCTAACTGAGTAGGTGTCTGAATAATATGTCCTCCTAAAATACAAAGTTATCAGTTTTGTTCTTCCAAGCCAAGAGATTCTTTCAGTATTTCTTGTAGTTTTGGTTTGGTTTTTACAAAGTCTCTGAGTTTCTGTTTATCTGGGAATGTCTTAATTTCATTTTCATATTTGAAAGATAGTTTTGCAGGATATCTAATTCTAGGTTGTAGCAGGATATCTAATTCTAGGTTGTAAGTTCTTCTCCTTCAAGGCTTTGAATGTGTCATTCCCCTGTCTCCATGCCAGCATCATTTCTGCTAAGAAATCTGATAAAAGCCTACAGGGTTTCCTTCTGAATGTTAACTTTGCTTTGAGTCTTGTTGCCTTTAAGAGTTTCTGCTTATGTTTCATTTTGGTGCTCTTGATTATAACATGTCTTGAGTCTTTCTTTTGAAATCTATATTGAGTGGTGTTCAATACATATCTTGGTTATCTATATTCTCTTCTTTCGTAATTTCTGGGAAGTCAGCAGCTCAGCAACAACACTCGGTGTTCTCAGATGTCTCGCCCCGTTCAGGAACTCCAATTCATTGTAAATTGTTCTTCTTAATAGAGTCCCACATGCTTCTTCATTTTTCTTGTTTCTTTTTCCTGATTTCTCCTCATGGATGCTGCAGTCAGTGGCTCTGTCTTCCAAATCAGGAATTCTCTTTTCCATGTGTTCCGTTCTGTTTTCTTGACTTTGAATTGAAGTTTCTATCTCTTTGATTTTGGTCTTAATCCACTGTATTTCAGAGTACTGGTGTTTCATCAGATTGAACAGCTTGCTTAACTTTTCATTTTGCTCTGCTGCATTTTGTATAAGGTCTAAGAGGGCTCTATATTTAATCCTTTTGTATTCACCTTCTGATAGTTTCAAAAAAGCTTCTTCATCTGGCAAGTTCTGAGGTGGTTACTTTTGGGGGCCTTCTGATGCCACAGGTGACTTCCTGGTTACTGTCTTCTCTAACATTTGTTGCTTTTGGGGCTTCATGTGGGTCAATAGAGGCTGGGAGAGATGCTGTGAAGATGGACCACAGTTGTTTCTCTAGGCTGTCTTAAAATGAGAAGTAAAAAGTATTTGACAATTTCCAAAGTCAGTCAGGTTTTCAGGTGTATAGGTCCCTCTTCCCAGCTGGCAAAGTAAGCACCCGTATATTGAACCCCAGGTGTTATAGATTAGCTCCAAATACAGAAAGGCTACTGGTCTGCTGTCCTCTGCTGTCAGGCCCCAGCTGTAGGCAATACTGTGTAGAATTCTGCCTTTCTGTTGGAAAAGCAGTCTCTTGGGTACCGGAACCAGGCTCCTAGTGGAAAGAGATGCCAAGAGTGACAAAATGCCCAGAGTCCACAGCCTCCACCACTGGGCCCCAGCCTCAGGCGACACTGTGCAAAATACTGCCTCCCTTCTAGAAAAGCACTCTCCCCCCAGCAGGAGCCACCTCCCAGCCTAAGAACCAAGTCCGGCCGGGGCCTCTGCCTGAGCTTCTTCATTTTCCAACAGGGCAGAAGACCCACGGTGTGTAGAGTCCAAAGCCAGGATAGCAGTGCATCTGAGACTAGCAGCTAGTCAAGTCCCAATTCTGCTCACCAGCCAAGACAGAAGGAAAAAAAAATCGAAATGATGAGTTACCTTTGGTCTGTGCAAGCCTGTGCTCACTGAGAGTAGGGTCAGTGAAAGAGAGGGGGTTTTGTGTTCAGTAGTATGAAGTCCAAATTAACAGCTCTATGATGCATCCCAGGGCTCACTAGGTGTCCAGAAGGATGCATTTAATTATTGTTTCAGGTCTTGGTTTCCAGAGTGATTTAGGGAAATGTGCATTTAGTTGGCCATCTTGACTCTGTCCCCCTGACTCATGATGTTTTCAATTGACTCATATGCATGTGACAGCTGGACAATGAATAAGGAAAACTGAAGAGGAATTGAACTGACAACTTTGAAATATTGACTATACCATGGACTGCCAGAAGAACAAACAAATCTATCTGGAAAAAAGTTCACAGAATACTCTTTAGAGGCAAAGATGGTGAAACTACATCTCACATACTTTAGGCATGTTATCAGAAGGGATCAGGACATCATGCTTGATAAAAGAGAGGGTTATTGAAAAAAAGGAAGACCCTTAATGAGCTGGACTGACACAGTGGCTGTAACAATATGTTCAAGCATAACAGTGATTGCAAGGATGGTACAAGTCTAGGCAGTGTTTTGTTCTGTTGTATATAGGTCATTATAAGTTGGAAGTGACTTGGTAGCATCTAACAACAACAAAAACATCATATATCCTAGTGTATAAAATTTCTAAAGATATAGCAAAAATTTGAGTATAAATTAGTTCGTTCTATGTCTCTTGGAGGTTTTTGATCCATAAAGTTGGACTTGCCAGATTTTTTTTTTTTTTAATGAACTCTTGACCTAAAGAATTACATATAGCAATAGAAACCACAAGACCAGCTGATGCCAGTGCTGAGGGAACAATAATATGTAAGAAGCTGGACTCCACAATTCTGACAAATAGCTTTTAAAGATTTTGGGAAAAGAAAACTCAGTATCTGAAGTTCTGATTCCCAAGCTTGTAGGCAAATGTCTCAGTCTCAGAAGAAATACAACTAGAATTCTCCTTACACACAATGATAGCAAGAATTTGACTCACTTACTTTGGATATTTCACCAGGAAAGAGGACATCACAGTTGGTAGAGGGTCAGCAAAAACAAGGATAGTCCTCAATGAGATAGATTAATGCGATAGCTGGAATGACAGACACACGTAGCCATGATCATGAAAATAAAACAGGTTTGGACAACATTGCAATTTGTTATGTGTAAGTTTGCTTTGAGTGGAGCTGACTTACAGCTACTAGCAACAACATGGCTCCAGAGAAGCAAACACAGTAACTCTGGGAGGTATCAGGAAACCCTGGTGGTGTAGTGGTTCAGTGCTATGACTGCTAACTGAAAGTTAGATGGTTGGAATCTACCAGGTGCTCCTTGGAAACTCTGTGGGACAGTTCTACTCTTTCCTATACAGTTGCTATGAATTTGAAGAAACTCAACAGCAATAAGATTTTTGTTGTTGTTGTTTTTGTGTTTTGGGGATGTATCAAGAGATAATAAACATATCTTGAATGACAAGTATTTAGGTAAAAACTTTCCCATCTGCCATGCCATTTAATCCTCACCCAACAAAGCTTACCCTGTCACCGTGAAGCTGATTCCAACTCATGGCAACCTCATTTATGTCAGTCAGAGTTCACGTGTTTTACAAGGTCATCAGTGATAGATTTTCAGAAGTAAATCAGGAGAGCTTTCTTCTGAGGTACTACTGGGTACACTAAAACCTCCAATCTTTCAGTGTGTAAAGAGATTAGGTAACTGGGTAGCTGAACTGGAATTCAAATCTAGGACCATGGGAGGCCAGTAGCTTCCTCTTACTCTACTCCCTGAGGTCTTTCAGGAGATTTTACTTGTCTTCTCCTGTCAGCTCCAGCCTGCCTATGTGACACTGGGCCACTCACTTAAGGTAAAGGAGCCAGAACAGCGGTCATTAGAAGTTTTACAAAATATATCTGAATCAGGTTTCAGTGGCTCAGGTAGAATGACACCAGATTTATGGAGTTAAGTAGCATTAAATCTTTCCTAGGGTTCCGGGAGAGAAGTTACTTTCCTGCTGCTGCCAACCAGAAAACAAAGTGGCTTCTCATTTCTCCAAGGCTGCATTTGGAAGCTCAGGCTTCCAAGATACGGGAAACACAGACGAGAAGCTCTCCAAAGTTCTCACAACATGAAGAGAGCAGACTTAGCAGTCAGCCAGGGTCCAACTTACTCTGAATGGGCAAGGTTCCCAGGTCCTGCAGTGACATCTGGAATTGGACATAACAGTTCAGGTAAGGGGATCCTCAGAGCAGGGGCATTCATTCAATCATGTGTTTGCTCACTGAACCAATATTTATTTTGGCAAGTTAGTAAAGGAGAGCTGAACGCAGCCAAGGTCTCCTTTGGACTGTTAAGTTCAGAAGTTCCATGATGTGTACTGGGGTAATATCAGAGGAGTGATGAGGCACGAGACAAGGTGGAGGAAAGTGGTAAGTGGTGCAACAGGAAGGCAGGTCTGTCCAGAGTAACTCAGAATCCAGTTGGCTAGCCAAGGATAATCAGGAATACAAATAAAACACAATGACCAGGGGCAGGAAAAACTGAGGGAGGGGTATAGGCACAGAAGTAGGAAGGGGGGCTGCATCCTGAGTCGGCACTTTTATGAGGTTTAAAGGCTGGAGTCTCCACAGTCCTATTCTGGGACCAACATATTCTCAGCACATATACATACAGACCACAAATCAGGGGAGAAGACAAGTAAGATATCCAGAAATCAGTTGTTTGGGGAAGGGGAGATAGAAGGGCAGTGAGCCAGGTAGTTTTAGGAGCTCTGGAGACAGTGTGGGTTTGGGAAGGTGCAAGCTCCTTGGTCTGTTACTTATTGAAATGCCAATGCACCACCCCACAACAGCTAAACCACACTCTCAGGTTTTGTGAAGTCTAATCTAATCCATCCTGTGGACACAAGAAGCTTATAAGGTGTACGTTACCCAGGGGAACCTAGTTGAAAGCTATGTCTGCTAAAACACCCTGAGCCTTGACCTTGCCCATTTGTGCGTGTGTCCTAACTTGCTCTGGGGAAGGAAAAAAGGTATTGCCCATTTTCTTGCACAGCAAAGCATAGAGATTTAACAAGAAAATCCCCCCCCCCCAAAAAAGCTTTGAAGATTTATTTCTAAGACTTACCAGGCCGTATGGAATTAGTTTCTACCCATTCCTCTTATTGTAGGTTGGAAAATTGGGAGCATTCATGTGTGTGTGTGTGTGTGTGTGTGTGTGTGTGTGTGTGTGTGTGTGTGTGTGTGTGCCACGCACATGTGCATGACAATTAAGGTTTCTCCATGTTTTAGAAATTATGAATTAACTCAGAGCCCTAGCCATGTTAATGACCAATTGTAGTCAAATGATTCTGACTTATAGAAACCCTGTAGGACAGAGTAGAACTGCCCCATAGGGTTTCCAAGGAGCAGCTGGTGGATACAGACTGCTGAATTTTGGTTAGCAGCTGAATGCTTAACTACCGCATCAAATAAATAAAAGTATGGTACAAACAGTTGAATATTTGGCCACTAACAGAAAGATTGATGGCTCAAATACACTCAGAGGTACCTTCAAAGAAAGGCCTGGTGATCTGTTTCCCAAAGGTCACAGCCTTGGAAGTCCTGTGGAGCACAGTTCTACTAAGAAACACGTGAGGTCACCATGAATCAGAATCCACTTGATGGCAACTGTTTTTGTATTTTTTTTATAAGAAAGTACAAATATGCATCCCTTCAGATAGTGCTAACTGGGATGATGGCTGCTTTGGCAACTCCCCTGGAAGTGGGTAGTAGATTTGATCAAGCAGAAAGAGAATGGGTTTGGTGCTCAGGCAAACCTGAGTGGGAATCTCAGATCCATTAAACATCAGATAGCTACCATTGTGTCTGAGCCATGGTGGGTACAAACTGAACTTGTCTCCAATCTTTTAACTCCCTCACTCACTTTCATCTATTTTCCCTTCCTCCTACCACTCCACCAAAGATGACCTTCCAACTACCCACTGATGTTTCTGTTTGATAGATGCTTTCCTACAATCATGCTGCCTGGCCTTTTTCATCTCGCAGAGCATATCTGAAGGTAAATCAAGGCGTCAATTGACATTAAGATGATTTAACTTGATTCCGACACATGGCAACCCCATATCAGAGTAGATTTTTCAATGGCTGATTTTTTTGAAAGTAAGTTACCAGACACATCTGGGTGGGCTTGAACCTCCAGCCCTTCCATCAGCAGCCAAACACGTTAACCATTTACATGACCCAGGGACCCTATTTGGAGACAATTCTCACATCATAAGGAACTGAGTTCAGAGAAGTCCAGCTTCATGATTCAGTGGGAATCTTGTGTTATACAATGCACAGCACCTCCAGATGCCAGTTTGTCCAGCACGCACTTGCAGATGATGAAACATGACAAGTTGATGTCCCTTGCAATATCCACCACTTTTTCTCTTCTCTGCTCAATTTTCCGACACCACCTGGGATTACCTCATCAGGCACAGACCTAAGCCCTCTCAGAGCCCTCCCTCCCTCCTCTTCCATATCATGAAACTGGGACAAGTCCAGTGAAATAAGAATTGCAGAGCACCAGGCTGGTGGTTGCCTCTGGCTCCAGTGTTGCCTGGTGATTAGGAGACAACTGACTGCTGAGTTACCTCGTAAATGATTTCAGATGAGTTTTCCTTTCTTGTTAGCACACCACAGCAGGAGGAGGTGGCTAGGGGAAGAATGTTGGGTAAAGAGAGACAGGGTTGAATGGAAAAGGGCACAAGGGAGCCAGAGGAGGAGAGGCAAGATGAAGGGATAGATTTAGCTGCCTGCTCAGTTACAGCAATCAATTTCAGCCATAATAATAAAATAATGTAGAGAGAAAAAAGCAGACATGACAGAAGTGATAAAATGGAAATGAATCTTCATTACCTCAATAAGAGAGGGCCACAGCTAGGCCACTGCCTAGTCACTCAGCAAGAAGGTGTCTCGTTCCAGCCTAGGGCTTCTCACTCTGGTCTGGGCCAAAAAGGGAGAAGAGGAAACTCTGTGCTGTGACCTTTAGGCATGGTGAAGCTTGGTGATGGAGTTTCTGGGAACCTCAGAAACACAAAGGGATTCAGTCTTTTTCCCTCTCCTCATCCCTCCAAGCCCTCACCCTTTGGCTGTGGGGAATTGTACCTTGGTTCTCACTCTGACCATTTGGAGCCTTCTTGGGGTTGCCATTAGTTAGCAGAAGCACGGATCATCTCTGAAATACTGAGCATGGCAAGTGATGCAGGCAGTGGATGGATGCCGTGAACACATCTGCACAATTAAGCTTGTATATGGAGCTGGCAACGTTAGTAGGGATTGTGCCACATTGCTACAGTCAACCAAGAAAGAATCTTTGTGTCTCAAAATCTGCATCGCTCATCAGGGTTTAGGGGAAGACAGTCTTTGAGCTTGGTAACTGAAACTCATCAGCTTGTCATTCAGCAACTCTCCATTAACTGATTCCAACCCATTGCATTTGCTTTGCTAAGCTCTCTGTCACATTTTAGCTTCACTTGACTATGCACCATTTCTAGAACACGTCTTATCTTTCCACAAACCTTGACTAAAGAGGAACTTTCTGTCTATTCAGCCCTTTTGCCTATCCGAAATTGTGTCTTACCATCCCTAAAGGTCCCTTAGTGACACTAATGGTTTGTGCTTGACTTGTAACCTTAAGGACTCACCCACCAGTAGCCAAGAAAACCCTATGATGCACAGGTCTATTTGTAACACATGGGGACACTATGAGTCAGAATAGACGTAACAGCAAGGGATTTGGTTTGGGTTGGTATCATCTCTAAAGACACATGTCATGTCCCATGTTTGGACATGACACATCCCTATCTAAATCTTCTTTTACCTCTTGTTTATTAGCTTTATTACTTTATATCTTGAATCACATTATTTGCACAGATAGCTCTTGCTGCACCATAATATTTTAGAGATGCAAGCATTTCAGTCTAGTTTGGTGGGTAGCAAAGGGCTTTCCACATACTAGGTGCTCATTTTATGCAACATGTGTATTTTGGTGTTAACAAGTGAACGAGAAAAGGAAGAAAGAAATGTTAATATCTTGCTCCCCATAGCCAGTTATTAGGATTTCCTTCCAGCTAATTCCCCAGCCCTTCATGGATCCCTGGAATGTCAGCTGTTGTTGATTCCAGACTTGTTGAAAGAGTCAGCCTGAAGCCTTTCCAGTTCTAGCCAGCTTCCTTCCATGATCTTTGGGATGAAGTATGTCCTGGCAGGAAGCATTAATGTTCTGACACTCATCATCATGTCTTAAATTGAACCTTGGGCTGTATTTACATGTATATTTCAATTGTCTGATTCCTTTTAGAGTTAGCTTCCTTTTCAGTTGATACTGAACCCTTGGATGCTTTCTTATTGTAACTCTATGACATCTTTCCACCTCTCCTCCATGAACAGTTATTCCACCTTTAATAAGGGCCACTTCCTATGTGAATCTACATCAAGTACTGAAGAAAATCCATGCCTAAGATGCCATCTCTACCTTCAGGGATGTGGAAAAATAAATAAAACACATTCAGCACTTGTCTAGATCTCCTGGGGTGGAGACATGACTGTGACACAAAGTTTATCTTAGGAGCACAGTTGGGACATGTGAAAAGGCAAAGCAGCCCACTTGCCTGTGTTTGCCAAAGCACTTTATAGCACGTCATTGAGCTAGAGTCCCTGCATGACATTAAGAACTAGGCTACTCATGAGACCAGAAGTACTAGATAGTACCCAGCCTCTGCTGATGTCTACCCTGACAGGCAATACACTGTAGAGTCCCCGATGCAGTGAGAGAAAAATGAATGCGCAGAACTTGAATGCTATTAAAAAGATTGGACTTCATCGTCTGACAGACTGCAGGATCCCTTGAAAGCATGGCCCCCAGAATTTTTGATAGACCAGAACTGAAGCCACTCATGATGCCAACTCCTCAGACAAAGATCGGACTGGCTTATAAGACATAAAATGATACTGAAGAAGAGTAGGCTTTTTGGCTTACATAGAATAGTGAGGCTAACTGGGCAACTCCTGTGCCGTGGTAAGAAAAGAGGGCAGAAGGGGACAGCAGTTGGTTGAATGGACACAGAAAATACAGGGTGGAAAGGAAGAGTATGCTGTCCTAGGGTAGGAAGAGCAGCTAGTTACACAGCAATGTGTGTGTAAGTTTTTGTATGACAAATTGACATGGATTATGAACTTTCGCTTAAAACATAATAAATGTGTAAAACATAACTGGGCTATGAATCCAAAAATTGGAGTTTCAAGTCCACCCAGAAGCTCCTCAGAAGAAAGGCCTGACTCTATCTACTTCAGAGAAATAATTAGCCATTGAAAACTCTATGAAACAAAGTTCTACTCTAATACTCATGGCGTATCCATGAGTTGAAATCAACTCAATGACAACTGGATGGCAACACTTTAAGTTTTCAGGTAGTATTTAGACAAGTACCTAAACATGAATGAATCATGCAGAGAAAATTACTTCTCTTTCAATTACTTTGTAGTCCTTCTGATTACAGTAAAGAGAAACTCTGTTTGGTGTTAGTCTTTTACGACCTTGAACATTGGCCAACAACGCCTCTTAATAAAGAGAGTAAGCCTGAAGCCTGCAGTTCTTGAGATCAGCATAATGGTTTATTTTCATGGTACTGTTGTATGTAGTTACCTTTTTTGTTGTTTTTTAAAGTGTACTTTAAATAAAGGTTTATAGAACAAGCTAGTTTTCCATTAAGTAGTCACTATACACGCTGTTTTATGACATTAGTTAACAACCCCACAGGACGTCTACATTCTCCTTTCTTGACATTGGGTTCCCTATTACCAGCTTTCCTGTCCCTTCCTGCCTCCCACTTTTTTCCCTAGGTTGCTGTGCCCCTTCATCTTATTTTGTCTTATGGGCTTGCCCAATCTTTGACTGAAGGGTGAACCTCAGAAGTGACTTCATTACTGAGCTGAAAGAGTATACAAGGACCACCCTCTCAGGGTTTCTTCAACTTCTGTCAGATGAGTAAGTCCAGTCTTTTCTTTGGAATTAGAATTTTCTTTTACATTTTCTCCAGGTCTGTTTGGTACTCCCTGTTGTGATCCGTATCAGAGCAGTCAGTGGTGGTAGCCGGGCACCATCTACTTACACTGGACTCAGTCTGATGGAGACCATGGTAGATGTGGGCAGTTAGTCCATTGGACTAATCTTTCCTTGATGTCTGTAGTTTCCTTCATTCTTCCTTGCTCCCAAAGGGGTGAGACTAGTGGAGTATCTTAGATGGTTGCTTACAGGCTTTTAAGACACCAGACACTATTCACCAAAGTAGAACGCAGAACAGTTTCTTTATAAACTGTTACGTCAAACTGAGCTAGATGTTCCCTAGATCAGGGTCCCCACAGCCTTCAGACCTGCAATTCAGTCCTGCGGGGAGTTTGGACGTGTCTTTGGAGCTTCCATGATCTTGCCTGGTATAAGCTGTACTGGTTTCCCCAGTACTGTGTACTGTCTTTGCCTTTGTTATAGTTATAGAGTTACTTTTGGTTTAGGTAAGGTTTTTTAGTTTTCTGTTCATGTTAATAAAAAACAAAGAAACAAAAAACCCCAACAAACGGTTTGTTGCCAGGTTGATTCTGACTTACAGTGACCCTATAGGACAAAGTAGAACTGTCCTACAGAGTCTCCGAGGAGTGGCTGGTGGATTCAAACTGCCCACCTTTTGTTGGGAGCAGAATTCTTAACTCACCGTGCTACCAGGGCTCCTTCTTTTCATGTACTAGTGATGACACAGCTAACAGCTATTGGATATTTAACCTAGGCCAAGCACTCAGGTTTTTACCTGTTCTGATCCATTGAATGTCCCTACCCACCCAAGAAGCCTGGTGCTATTATCAACCACTTTTTACAGATGAAGAAACCTAGGCAAAGAGAGGTGAAGTGAGTCACTTGCAATCCCATGGCTCATAAATGTTGGAGCTGGGACTGGAACCTCATTAGTGCCCTTAATCACTGTTCTCTACTACTCCTAGTAGTGATATAAATTGTTTTTAAATCAATTGATTTTCTAAGTTAAAGCAATTTGATTATTAAATAAGTAAATAACGAAGATGGTACTTAGTTACAGCAAAAACTTCTGAAGATGGATTATAAAAACCTGGAGTTTGGGAAACTAAAATTAGAGTTGTTTAGTAATAGTCTTGAGTCCCTTCAGTGGTACAAACAGCTAACATTCTCAGCTGTGAACTGAAAGGGTGGTGGTTTGACTTGATCCACATGTACTTTGGAAGAAAGGTCTGGTGATCTACTTAAAAGACAAGTCAGCCACTGAAAAGAGTGTGTAGTGTAATTGCACTCTAAAATACATAGGATCACCATGACTCAGACTCACCTTGATGGCAACTGGTTAGTGATAGTCTGCAGGGTGCCTCCTCTCTGGCGTGTAACAATCCAGAGAAGGGAGACAGTGAGCAGAAATGGTGACCATGTGCCTGGACTACTGTCACAAAGCTGGTTAGACTATGTAGGTAGGAACACGTGGACTCTCAAGTAAGCCAGACCTGTACATAAACCCTAATTTTTCTACTTCAGACTTTTTGTAATCTTCTGGATCTTGGTTAACTTCGGTTTTCTAATCTGTAGATAGGAAAATAACAGCAGCAACAACAACAACAAAAATTATACCTCAGAGGGATTTGGTGATGGAATTGGGGTGATATATATATATATGTACTAAGACTTTGGCTTACACTAGAGTTCTATCAAAGATCTGTCTCTTCTGATTGTTTTGTTAGAAGCCATCAATGCAATTCTGACTCCAGGTGACTGCACATCTGCATACTAGAACTGCTCCCTTGGTTTCCAGTGTCTGGGCCTTTGGGAGGCAGCTTGCTAGGCCTGCCTTCTGAGGTGCCTCTGGGTAGGTTTGAACCAGAAACCTTCTTGTTTATGGACAAGTGTTTAACCATTTGTACCACCCAGAGCCTCTTTGTTTCTTCTAACCCAGTGATTTTTGGTGGTGACAGACGCTAAATTGTGTTCAGGGTAATGGTGTGACCAGACTCACAGCATCAGAAACCTCTCTGGACGGGGTCCTTAAAATCTGTGGCGAGACATTTGCTATTACCCTTCTTAGGCTGCTAATAAAGCGCAGGATGGTACCTACTCCCTGCTCTATATCTGATTCTGCTCTCGGGATGTCTTGGATAGAAGCCGTATGTGTAAGATATGCAAGAGTCTTACTCCTTTGCGGAGAGTACCAGCAACAAGTGGCATGTCTAGCGAGGAAGACCAGTCTGGTGGTAGGGCTCACTAACCACCTCTGGCAAAATACAAAAAGTGTTTCCTCTCACTGTCTCAAGTGCTCCCTTTTCATTCTATTTTCCTCTTGTCATAGCAAAACCAGTTCACAAAAAAACTGATCTTACGTAGTGTCAGGAAATATTGAACAATAAATAAGTATTTTATTCCTGGGAAAACAGAGAGAGTGTCTGTCCTCCAGGAAATTGATTTAGTTGGAGAAACACAGAAGTAAACACATAAAGCATCAACTCAGTTGGGGGCAGAGGGAGGGGATAGATGCTTATTTTTTAGTGCCTGGCACTGTGCTTCGAATATAGCAGAAACTTGCTATTTCTTGAATGATGAATGAATGGATGGATGAATGAGTGAATCCTAAGGTCAGAAAATATGGTTGGCACTGGAGTATAAACATGGACTTGCTTTTACAATGAAGCTTCCTCTGACCTCTTCCTCTTTTTGCCTCCTCGGTGCCTTGTACCTTAGTTCCTTTAAGTCTTGGCTGATATAATTGCCTTCCTCCCATACTTAGGACCCCTTACGAGCTGGGAATGTGTTTTTGATGTTTTTATATCCCAGAGCCTGGCATGAGGTAGACATTTAATAGAAGACGGTTGAATTCATTTTGATACAAATCTCATTTCCTGGGATAACTTTTGTCTAACTCTGGTATGTCACGCATTAGAAACTCAAGGCAGGGACTTCCTGGTGCTTATGGAACCTGCAAAAGTGACTATTTACCCAGTGTAAGTACAAGATAAAATGATTGAGGCTATTCTAATAAAACTTCAGTTCCACTTACGGGTTATTTTGCAACCAACTTTCTATGGTTTTATTCTGCTTTATCAGTTTATAAATCTATTCCAATAAGTTCATAAATTTTGTATTATGTGTCACAAGAATTTGGCCCAGACTTGTGAACACTGGCTGTGTTGATTAAAATCCAGGCCAAAGCTTATATCCAGGCCAGGTTTCAGTCTGTCTTCCTCATAATGACAGATTTGGTCTTAAGCATTTTTCCCCTTCTTAATTTAAGCAATACTTCTTAAGAATGGGTTATGGATTTATACTCAGCTAAATGTACAACTCAGGAACGTTATGTGATATTATGATCTCATCATGTAGTAGCAATATTCCTTCGAGGAGGATTTCAGAGATGAAAGTCAACTAGAGGACACTAATATCAATAATATATAAGATTCTTTGTTGGGGCTTTTCATACTGTACCTTTCAGTGCTTGTTATTCTCACTGCAACACTATGAAGCCTGTACTCAGCCCCTTTCACAGGTGAAAAAGCTGAGTTTCAAAGAGATTTTGATTGGCCCAAAGTTATACAGGAGAAAGGAAGGAAGGAAGGAAGGAAGAAAGAAAGAAAGGAAGGAAGGAAGAAAGGAAGGAAAATTAGAGCACAGAATTTAAGACCCCTGCAGACTTTTTGAGGTTGAAGTTGGTTTTCTTTCAAGTATGAGGAAAGAGAAGACAGGCAGGCAGGGGAAAACCAAACTGACTTAGCTCTTTGTAGAAAATGGGTTACAAATGGGTTATAAAATGGGTTACAAGTAGCTCATCTTCTCTGAATGTCCATGGAAGCTACTCTCCTTAGTGAAGAACCCATTCAGCATGCCAATCTTCACCAGTATGTTATGGTGAGATCACAGCATCTGAGAATGTCTGAAAAGAGGAAGACCTCAGACAGACCGTGATGTGTGTTGAGTATATTTTTTTAAAAAAAAAAAACCAACCAACCAACAAACCTAGCCCACCAGCAACCAGGTTGCAATTGTGTGTGACTCCCTATGATCCTTTAGAACAGAGCAGAATTGCCCCATAGGGTTTCCAAGGAACAGCCGGTGAATTTGAACTGCTCAACTTTTGGTTAACTGCCAAGCTCTTAACCATTGCACCAGGGCTCCACTTAGGGTAAAGGCACTTGGAAAAGAGTAGTTGACTGTTGTCTGGTTTCGCAACTACAATAAGCGATACACAGGAATTAACAAAAAATGGAAAACACGAATTAGTTTAAAGGGGGAAAAATAACTTTAAAATGTTCTAGTATTTCCTTCTGTCTTAAAGAAAAAGTACAAACTCATTTTCTCAGCTTAGAAAGCCTTTTCACTTTCTGGCCCCAGGCCCTTTCCATCTCTATCGTTCTGTAACCTTGACCCACATTGCATTCCCCTGCCTTGATGAACAGCTTGACTTACAGCTCCTCCTATTCTGTGTCTCGATCTTTCTTCACTTTATTGAGGTATAATGGATATATAATAAAGTGAACATGCTTAAAGTATACAATTTGATTTATATACATGTGTATATAAATGTCTTAGTGTATGTGTCTGCCTGTGAAAATATACTACAATCAATGTAGTCAACATACCAATTATCCTGAAAAGTTCCTACCTGCTCCTTAGTACTGTCTCATGCCTGCTTCCCTCCCTTCGCCAAACAACCACTGATCTGCTGTCAGCATAAATTAATTTGAATTTTCTAGATGTTTGCAAGTGAAATCAAGCACAGGTTTAATCTTTGGCCTCTTTTACACAGCCTAATTATATTTTAATTCACTCACATTATTGTATGTACCAGTATTGTAATCCATTTTATTGATGTTAGTATTTAATTTTATGGACATACCACATTCTGTTCATTCACTCCTCTATCATCTTCCTTTGGGGTATCACAGATAAAGTTGCTACGACCATCCATATACAAGTCTTTGTATGGTCATATGCTTTTATTTCTCTTGGTTAATTACCTATAAGCAGGAAGGCTATATTATATGGTTGACGTGCTGTATAGTAGGTGTAGGTTCAACTTCTTAAGAAACAAATTGCTTTCCAAGGTGGTTGTACCATTTTGTATTCTTAACATTTCCATTTCTTTTGTAACCTCACCAAGCTATTATTCAGTATGATCAACCTTTTTAATTTCTGTTCTACTAATAGACCTGCAATGATGTCTTAGTGTGGATTTTATAAGCATTTCCCTAATGACTGGTGATAATGAACACCTCTTCAGGCAGGTATCTGTCATCCATATCTTTCTTTGGTGAAGTATCCTTTCAACTGCACGCTTTTCCATTTTTTGTTACTATTATCATTATTATTATTGAGTTGTAGGAGTACCTCATGAGTTCTGAATACACATACATATCTCTGTCAGATGTATGATTGCAATTTATTTCCTCCCAGTTTGATACTTGTCATTTCTGCTACTAAAACACTGTCTTCTGAAGAGCATAGGTTTTTAATTTTGATGAAGTCCAATTTATCACTAAAAAAAAATTCTATTGTGCTTTTGATATCTTATTTACAAACTACTTGCCCAACCTAAGCTTATTCATGGAAACACTGTTGGAGCGGTGGTTAAGTGCTACATCTGCTAACCAAAAGGTCTGCAGTTCAAATCTGCTGGGGGCTTCTTGGAATCTCTATAGGGTAGTTCTACTCTGACTTCTAGGGTTGTTATGAGTCAAGCCACTATGAGTCAGACACAACTCAATGAACAGTGGTTTGTTTTTAAGCTTATTCATGTTACCTGTTTCTTTTTGAGTGATCTTAGATAACTTGTGCCACTCAAGGAATTTGTTCATCTAAGCTGTCAAATTAACTTGTAATATTTAAAAATAGCCTATTTTCCTTTAATGTCTATAGAATCTGTAGTGATGTCACTTTTTTCACTCATGATATTGTTAATGTGTGACCTCTTTATTTTTCTTAACCAATCTGGACACATTTGTGTCAGTCTTACTGCTCATCTTTAAAAAAAAAAAAACAACATTTAATTACATTGTTTTTTTTTTATTGCTTTTCTACTATTTCATTTATTTCCACTCTTAATCTTTGTTATTATTGATAGACACTAGCAAGTCACTCTGACTTGTAGCCACACTATGTGCAATAGAACAAAATGCTGTGGTTCTGTGCCATCTTAACAATTGTTGTTATGCTTGAGCCTATAGTTGCAGTCTTTGTGTCAATGTATCTTCTTAAGGGTCTTCCTCTCTTTGGCTAACCTGTTCTGGGAACTAGTCCCTCCTAATAACATGTACAAAGTGCATGAGAGAAAGTTTTGCCATTCTCCGTTCTAAGAAGCATTCTATATAGACTTCTTCCAACTATCATAACTTCATTATTTACTTATTTGGGATTAGTTTGCTCTTATTTTTCTAGTTTCTTAAGATGGAAACTGGTAAAATTGATTGAATCCTTTCTTATTTTCTGATATAGCCATTTAAAGCCATACATTGTAATTTTATTTTATTCAGTTAAAATACTTTTTTTCTTTGTACTACCTTCAGTTCAAGGATTACTAAGAATTATGTTAGTTTCCACATATTAAGAAATTCCCAAGAAAGTTTTATGTTAATTATGTCTAGTTTAAGTTCCATTGTGATTTGTACAAGTTGAATAATTTTAAATGTATTGAGATTTGTTTTATGGCCTAGAATGTAGATTACATTTGTAAACATTCTGTGTTCACTTTGCAAAAAATGTGTTTTCTGTGTTGTTTGGTGTTTGATAAGGTGTTCTATGAATGTCAGTTAGATCGAGTTGGTTGATAATGTTATTCAGATTTCCTGTATCTGTACTGAACTACCTGTGTATTTGTGCTTTTGTTTTTGAGAGAATATTAAAATCTTTGATTATTTGTCTTTTTCTTCGTGAAGCTCTTTAAATGCTTAGTATGTCTGTGTCCTCTTGACAAATTAACACCATAATTATGAAATGGACTTCTTGAACCGTGGTGGTATTTTTTCTAAAAAATTTCTTCTTTCTGATATTAATATTGTCAATCTAGCTTTTTTTTTACTAGGGTTAGCATAATATCTTTCCATTCTTTAAGCCTAGTTATGTCTTTATAGTAAAAGTTTATTTCTTTTAAGCAGCATATAGCCCAGTTTTCCTTTTTGTTTTGTCCAATCTGACATCTCTGTTTTAATTGAAGTATTTATTTCATTTACATTTAGTATGATTATTGTTATGTTTAACATCTTGTTATTTGTTTTCTATTTGTATCTGACCTTTTGTTTGTTTGTTTGTTTGTTTGTTTAAATTGCTTAATTTCCTCTCTGTTTGGTCCTTCTTTTGGACTCACTATTTTTCATGATTACGTTTTTTGTTTTGTTGATTTATTGACACACTGTCTGCATTATTGCAGTGGTTGCTTTAAGGTATATAGTATAATCCATTAACTATCAAGTTAACTTTAACTTTTGTCTACTTTCACTTTCATGTGCTAATATACCATATCATGTATAATTTAATGGAGCATGTGGGTTTCACAGCGGTTAAGCTCTTTTAACTGAAAGATTGGTTGTTTTCTAAGGTGTATTATAAGAAAGATCTAGCAATCTACTTCTGAAAGATCACAACCATTGAAAACCTTATGGAGCACAGCCTACTGTCACACACATAGGGTCCTTACAATAGTATTTTTTCATTTCTCCTTTCCTAGTGTTACAGTTATTATTGTCAAGTATTTTACTTACACATATGCGACAAATTTTATACACATCTTTTTTGTTTTTGTTTAAGTAGTTATTATCTAAAAACTCAAAACCAAACTCACTGCCTTCGAGTCAGGTCCAACTCATAGCGACCCTGGAGGTCAGAGTAGAACTGCCCCTTATTATCTAAGAATACTTAATATTTTAATAGCTTATGTATTTACCCACACTGTTAGCATTTTTAATGCTCTTTCTGCTATGTGTTGATCCATAGTTCCATCTGCTATTATTTTTTGTTCATTTGTTTCTCTGCCTAAATGTATCCCTTCAAAGGTCATTATAATGTGAGTCTGTTGGTGTTGAATTATTTCAGGTACTGTATGTCTTGAAGGGCTTTAGTTCACCTTAATTTTTGAATGATACTTTTACTGAATAGAAAATTCTCATTTGACAGGGTGTTTTTTTTTTTTTTTTTCTGTTGTTATTTGAAAGTTGAGGGTCTGCTCTCTTCCATTTTGTAGTTATTCTGGTGAAATATCAACTACTATCCTTGCCTTTGTTCTACTATTTATAATGTGCCTTTTTTGTTTAGATACTTATAAGCTTTTCTATTTATTACCAGATTTGTGAAATTTTACTTTGATGCAGGTGTAGCTTGCTTTTCTTTTCTTCTTTACTTGGAGTTCATTAAACTTCTCAGGTCTGTTGGTTTGTAGTTTTCATCAAGTTTAGAATGTTCTCACACTTCTTTTGTCAAATGCCACCCTGTCTCCTCTTTTGGGGGGACACCAACGTTGCTCCAGAGTTTAATAATCTTTCCTTCTACAGTGTCTTACCTTTTATCTGCCATTAATCTTATCCTTGTTTCATAAAGGTTAAGAGTTACAGCTGCTAACCAAAAGGTCAGCAGTTCTAATCCACCAGCTGCCCCTTTGAAACTTTATGGGACAGTTCTACTCTGTCTGATAGGGTCACTATGAGTCAACTCAATAGCAGTGGCTTTTTTTTTTTACTGTATTTTTGATCTTTTGCATTTTAGTTTTCATCTCTAGAAGTTCAGTCTGGACCTATTCATTGTTAAATATCACTCATGTTCTGTATTTTTAGAACATAAGGTACTATAGTTATAATATAGTCTTTCTCCCAATTCTAATATCTGTGTCTGTTCTGCATTAGCTTTGATTGATTGACCTTTCTCTCCATAATAGGTCATATTTTTCAGTATTACACTTAGCAATATTTAGGTGGATGTCAAAAATTGTGAATTTTGCCTTATTATGTGCTGCATATTTTTGTGTTCCTATAAATATTCTTTAATTTTGTTCAGAGATGCAGTTAAGTTACTTGGATACAATCTGATTCTTTTAGATCCCGCTCTCAAAATTTGTTAGGATTGGACAGAGCAGAACTGTTTAGTTTAGGGACAATTATTACCCACTACTGATGTAAGAAACTGGAGCCCTGGTGGCACACCCTCTAAATGCTCATCTGCTAACTGAAAGGTTGGCAGATTGAAAGCTCCCTGAGATTTCATGGGAGAAAAGCCTTGATGATATGCTCCCATAAAGACTATAGTTCTACTCTGTCACACAGCGTCGTTGCGAATTGATAACGGACTGAATGAAGGATGCAAGATCTCTCTGAGGACTCTATCTAGTACCCAGTGAACTATGTCTATGAGAGTGGACATTACTTCTGGACCTGTGTGAGCACTGGGTACTATTTTCTCTAGTCTGCGTAGGTTTATTTAGTGTTTTCCCTTGGCATTGATTTTTGTTTTTCTTTCTGTCCTTTTTTGTTCTCTTTTTTGAAATGCATGTGCCAACCGTATTCTGCTGAGTGCTTAAGGGGGTGGGGCACTTCCTCTTCAGAGATCTAGAGTGTTCTCTATGGACAGCTCTCTCAACCCTGGTATTCTGTCCTATGAACACTCTCCACTTTGGTCTTTCTGGAATATCGGTTGTACCTACTCAAAAAAAAAAAAAAAAAAAAAAATCCAAGGGTCTCTGCCTGGTTTCCCTTTCCACATGCTATAGACTGGAAACTGTTTCAAGTCAATAAGCCAAAGCAATTGTAGCACTTATCTCATCTGTTTCCTGTTTCCCAGGGATCAGTGTTCTTCTTTGCTTAAAGTTTATAGCTTAAACTATAGATTTATGTATTTTCTCAGCTTTTTTGGCTGTTTCATAGAGGAGGTAAACCCTGCACCTGTTACTCCATTGTGGCCAGAATCAGCATTCTTTTTTCATTCCTGATCTTTGCACAGCCTATTGGCTATATCTGAAATAGTCTCCCCTCCCTCTTCCCAGTACTTCACACATATATCAAGTCTCCATTAAGTCATTTCTTCTCCTGGGTGATCTCCCAGGCTGCCTTTCTTTACTGCCCCTAGAACATCCTCAGCATAACTCTCCTTAACACTGCACAGCACTGAATAAAATTGCCACTTCTCACTGTTTTTATTCTCCTAGACTAGAAACATCCTGAAGGCATCAGAGGAACAAGAATGACATACTTTTCATCATTATAGCCCCTGACCTTTGCACTGAGCTTTCCATGTATTATTCAATATATGTAAAAATACCATGTATGTAAAAATGAGTAAGTGACTACTTATAAGCTGATTCCAACAAGATAGATACAACACCTTGAGAAAACACAAAATGTCTCTCTTGCCAAGGATGTTTGACTCATATGAATTTGCCCAGATATTAAAATATGTGAATTTCCAGCTACCATGTTGGTAACCTCAGGAATGTCCTCAGGCCTGCCAATGCCACACTAAGAAACAATGACTGATGTGTATCCAAGGGATTGCCTATTACATTGTTGAAGGCAGTTGTAATGCAAGAACTTCACAGCAATCCCCTTAGAGAAATGAACTGGACTAGAGATGACCGCAGTACTTCCACATAATCACAGAAGTCAACAAGCCAGAAACCTAGGCATGTCATTCATCAGTGACTGTGAGGAGCTCTGCCAGTTTCTCCTTGCTTTGTTCAGTGATAGGATGACGAAAGGAGTGAGAGATATGGAGACAGAGAGAACTGAAGGAAGGAAAAGGGGAAGTATCAAGAGACCATCAAGACATCATTTGCATAAAATGAGATGCAAAAGCCATTCCTATTGCGAGATTGGGTAATAAGGGCTGATGTCATCCCAATGACATTGGGAAGGATTCACTGAGCCCACAGTTTACAAACTTGGTCCCAAACAAGGTGATGTTTGAGCTTCCTTTGTCGAGGAAGGTAACATCAGAATTCTCATAGCTTATCACTTACATAATAGGGAACTTCTCAAGAGTATCTATGAGGGATGAGCAACTCTCTAGCAAAGATGAAGATGCGTCCCAGGTGATGCAGAAGGTTATGGACTCAAAAGGGGTACCATTTAGTTCTGAGAAGTTTTAACTGGATAGAACAACAACAACAACAACAACAAATCCTGTTTGTGATTTTTAACTACTGGTACTGGTTCTTATGGATTGAATTAGGTCTCCTGCAAAAATGTAAATACAAATTTGGCTGGGCGATGATGCTCAGTATTGGGTGGTTGACCTCTGTTTTGTGATTGTGATTTTATATTAAAGAGAATTAGAGTGGGACTGTAACACCCTTGTCCAGGTCACATCCCTGATTCAATGTGAAAGGAGTTTTACTGTGGTGTAGCCTGTATCACCTTGTATCTCACAAGAGATGAAAGAAAAAGAGATTAAGCAGAGAGTTGGGGACTTCATACGACCAAGAGAGAAGCACCGGGAGTAGAAATCATTCTTTGGACGTAGGGTCCCTGCAGCTGAGAAGCTCCTTGACCAGGGGAAGACTGACAAGCAGGACCTTCTTACAGAGCCAACAGAGAGAGAAAGGCTTCCTTTTGAGCTGATGCCTGAATTTGGACTTTTAGCCTACTAGATCGTGAGAAAATAAATTTCTTTTTGTTAAAGCCATCCACTTGTGGTATTTCTGGTAAAGGAGTGCTGGATGACTAAGATGCTGGTATTGTTCTGGATCTGTATGTTTTCTATTTCTTTTCACATACCTATTCTCAGTACTGTATTGGAGTCACCTCTTAACAGATTGTATCATCCAATCGTAATAAGCATCTTACCAACTTTGTGTTCAGTGACTTCAAACTGGTAGCTTGAAATGAGCCCTGGTGGATCACACCACAGAAATGGGCTATAGATCAGGGATCCCCTCCCTCAGTCAGTTGTCAGCTATCTACAAGCACACCAGTGGTTATACCTGCATTTTTCTTTCTTTTTTTTTTTTTTGACATTGACTATGTTAATAACAATGGCTTTTATAGTTGACTGCCCTCATTGGATGAGCTCTATATTATAGGGCAGCTGACCCCTTCAGTCTATGTTTCCACACTTTCAGGTTGGCAGGCTTCAAGCTAGATTTAATCATTTGAAGGGAGTAGTAAGAGATTGGAAGTACCTGGTGATATGGATGGAAGGACATCCTACCCCTCTGTTTCTGTCTCAGAAGACCTGGTGGCAGAATGGTTAAGATCTGCAGCTACTAACTGAAAGGTTGGCATTTCAAGTATACCAGGTGCTCTTTGGAAACTCTATGGACAGTTCTGCTCTGTCCTTTAGGGTTACCATGAGTTGAAATCAATGGTAATGGGTTTGGTTTGGTTTATATCCCAAGTGGAATATTTTTTGGTGGTTATATCTCTCCTTTGGTTGCATCTTCTGCCAAAGAGAGCTTGCATGGTGCCAGCTTATGCAGGATGATCTTAGGCTCTGAGCTATTCCCCTTCTCTGGGCTAAGGAGGTGGTGACTTCCTGCTCTTGCTAATTCTAGATTCCCTGACTGTCCACTACCAACTTCTTGTCTCTCTTATCACATGTGCAAACTCTGTGCTATATTCCTTCTATTTAAATACTCTGGTGGTTTCTGAATACCAGCTGGATCCTGATTGATGCAGTGCTGAAGTAATTGGCCAAAGATCACATA
Organism: Heterohyrax brucei; assembly: GCA_028571685.1. Classification (NCBI taxonomy): domain Eukaryota; kingdom Metazoa; phylum Chordata; class Mammalia; order Hyracoidea; family Procaviidae; genus Heterohyrax; species Heterohyrax brucei. The sequence continues at coordinate 40,627,324 of CM053148.1, read as the reverse complement.
TAAATTAGCAAAACTTGGATCTGCACCATTATGCATCAGAAAAAGTTAACTGGTCTATCAAGCATTCTGATGCTTCTTTCAGACTATGTTCAGATTTTCAGAGCTTCAATCATCTATTCATTTTACCAAACTTCCCTCTATGGCCCACTTAGAATGAATAATCACATTTCCAAGAAGTTCCAAGTAAAGCCACCATGCAGAGGTCCTAGAGATATGCCCTTGTTGGTGTCCAGATGGAAAGCTTGCAACTGTTCATGTTTGCTCAGAGGCAGGATATTCAGGAGAGGAAATGTTCTTTCCAAGGATATTTTGCTCTCCATGTGCATGTGATTCTTCAGATCTAAGATAGCACAGCTCTCTGTCTAAAAAACGGTACTTATTTGTTAAACCATGAATGGTACTTCAAATAATATGACAAAACAATAAAACATAATAATATGCCTGACCCATTTTAGGCCCACACCCCATTACATTCATTGTTGAATTAAGTGGATGTCACGTGCTTACACAAGGACAGTGGAAAGCTGGCGGGACACACACACCTGTTCATCATTATCCCGGTTTTGTTTTGTTTGTTTTGTTTTTTTTGTCCCTTGCACCTCGTTACTCTTGATTTTCGTTGGCACAGAGCCTTACCCATGTTTTTGGCCAGATTATTCACAAATGCAGCCTTTACTATTGTCTCCAGTTATGCTGAAGTACTCTGTATAAAATATCAGCCCTCAATAAATAGTAACTCACGCCTTCCACAGGGCAGAGTGACTCCATGGTGCAATCTGGCTGCATGGAAGGTGTGACCAATGGGGAAACAAATGATTTGGGGTTGGAGCATGGGTGGCAGCTGAAGAAAAGAGCTACAGCTCCAGAAAAGGATTACTCTCAATTAATAAAGCCCTTTAGGCTACCAACTGTGACATCACAGTTTATTCAAGCTTATGTAATCAAAGATCCAGGAGGCACTTTACAAATTGTATTAGCCAACATCATCTAAAATTAGGCTATAGTGACACCTTTATCACAAAATCCCAGTGACTTAACACTGTAAGTTTTATTTCTTGCTATGTCACATGCTTATTATGGGTTGACAGGAGTCTCTACATTAGGAGACCTAGACAGTCATATTAAAAATGTACAGCTTTGCCTTGAAAGTGACACGTCACTTGTGGTCATAGTCCACTTGTCAGAAGTTGTTAAATAACCTTGACTAACTACAGGGTGGCTATCAAGAGCAGTCTTCCATGTATTTTGAAAAAGAATTGAGCTAGTTTTTAGTTATAGTATTTCAGCTTGTCGTACTGAGTAGCTTTTCTGTTGCTATGATGCTGTAAGCTCAGTCATTGGTATTTCAAGCATCAAAAGTATCACCCATGGTGGACAAGTTTCAGTGGTACTTCCAGACTAAGGGAGACTAAGAAGAAAGGACAGGTGATTTAGTTTTGAAAATTAGCCAGCGGAAACCTTATGAATCACAAAAGAAATTTGTCTAACTTACTTGTTTTCAGCTTGTCATTGAAAGGATTGGTCACTAAAGGAGGACAGACATGATGTTTGATGAAGTAGAAAGCCAGCCAGAGCAAGGGAGACCCTTGGGGAGATGGACTGGCATAATAGCCACAATGATGGACTCAAACTTGGCAGCAATTATGAGGATGGCACAGGACTGGGCAATGTTTTATTCTGTTGTGTATAAGTCACTGTTAGTCAGAGTCAAGTCAATGGCAGCTAGCAACAATCATCTCCATAAATATCACTAGACCCTCGATGAGATAGATTGACACAGTGGCTGCCAAAAGGAGCTCAACCTTAGTAATGACTATGAGAATGTTCCAGGACCAAGCGATGCTTTGTTCTATTGTATGTAGTGTCTCCATGACTTGGAGATGACTTAACGATACCTAAAAACAACAACAGTACTTCTTAACACATTTTTGATCATGAACTGTTCAAATGTCTGATGAAAATAAGAGTCATCTTCCTGGAAAATTTTAGATGAGTATGAGTTTACATTCATTTTCACTGAGTTTAAAGATTCCTCTATACCTTATCCAGAAGGCCACTATTAGCATGGTGATAGAATTGGCCCATAGTGGTTTTTGAGAGCCTGAGGAAAGTATGTTCAGGTTCTGCAAACAGTTGATGTTACATTGATATCTTGAAATGCACACAATGGGATGATTAACAAACGTTATACATTTTTTTTCCAAGGGCTGGTTTCTAATCTTTTCCTAGCATTCCACTAGTTGCTCACTGTTCTCACTTAAGTAACTCCTTCTCTAGCTCAGATGTCTCAGTTAGGTTCTATCCCAGATGCCAAGTCTGATTGACAAGTAGCTGATTTCTTGAAGCATTACCTTTCAGAGAAATGTGACATGAAAGAGTACGAGGATCAAATAGCAGTATATGACATACTCTAGAGTTGGCAGAAAAAGTACTAAAGTCCCTGATTTCTTAAAATAATGCCCTCATTATACAGATACGGCACTAAGGCCTAACGGAATTAAATGCCCGGATTAGATTTGATTAGTGTTAAGAATCCCAGAACACAGATTCTCTAGGTCCCTATATTGTGTTTGACCATGTTTACAAGTGAAAGGTAAAACAGCTGGTTTCTGCAGCAGTGTGACACAACCACAGGTCACCTATGAGAAGACAGTGGCTCAGGATGGTTATAGCTGCTCCACTTATTTCATTATCTTGATCTTTGAAGACTACAGATCTTTTTTGTGGGTATGCACTCTTTTCAGGACCACCAAGCTTAGAAACTTACAAGCAAGCCTTCTTCCCAGAACAGGAGATTGTACTTGATATACCCAAGGACTTGTCAGATCTCCAAGTGAATTAGATAGAGATTAGATTTCGAGATCAAAGGATGGGCTCCTACCTTCCTTTGAATTAGTGAGCTCCGTTGGCATGGCAACACTTTGCCCAACCCCCAAATTTGATGGTGTTCATCACCTGTAGAAATTAAATCAATTAAATAAATCAGCCTTGAGTGTTTGTATTTTCCTCATGAACAAATTTAATAGACACCCACAAACACTGAAAGCAGAGGAAGAAAAAGATTGTAAAGACTGATGAGGCAACCTCCACCAGTCTGTTGCTCCCTCAAGTTTTAAAAGGAGGCCATCATAGGTGAGTCCCCTGCTAGGTGTTACTATCCCCAAAGTAGTGACCAGGCCAACAGAAGTAACCTCACCATATGTTGGGAGATACCTGTGCCATCCCTTCTGGGTGTCCAGTTGAGGCAACACTAAATTAGAGTCCTCCTCTTTAGCTGTGTCCTTCTAACTGACCACTGGAGCATGGAAAACAGAATGACATAAACCACTGCTGCAGTGGGTAGTATTAACCATTGATGGGATGGCAAGGCATTACTGCCTTTGACAATGCAGGATCCAGAGTTTACTCTCAAGCAGTTCTTGAGTTACGGATGACATGTTTCGCTCCATGCACAAAAGGCAGGGGCTTCCAACACTTTAGTTTGAACTGTCGTTGAGTTTAGTTTGATCTGTTGTTGAGAATTTGCATTTCTAACAGTTCACAGGCAGTGCTAACACTGCTGGTTAGGGACCGCTTCTGAGAACCACTAGTAGAGATGTGGTTCTCAAACCTCATTATACATAAGAATCACCTGGGGATTTTGTTAAAATGTAGATTTGGATTCAATGTATCTGGGGTGAGAATTGCAAGTTCTCAGCAGGGTTTGCACCAAAGCAAACCAGGAAGGCCTGATGGTGTAGTGGTTAAGGAACATGCTTGCTAACTGAATGGTCAGCAGTTAGAATCCATCAGATGCTCCTTGGAAACTCTATGGAGCCATTATATTTTGTCCTATAGGGTCGCTATGAGTCACAATCAGCTGAATGCAATGGGCTTGTGTTTTGATCTCATTTTGTTTTTGTTTTTTTTAATGATCCTCAAAAGGAGCTGTGATTGCATAGTGGTTAAACATTCAGCTGCTAACCAAAAGGTCAGTGTTGAAACCCATCAGCCTCTCCATGGGAGGAATATGTTGCCAATAGCTTCTGTAACGATTACAGCCTTAGAAAGCCTATGGGACAGTTCTACTACTTCATACCACATCACTATGAGTCAGAATTGACTTGATGACAATGGATTTACTATGATCTTAAAGATTCCCAGGGTCCACCTAGAACAGAATTGCTAGGACATAGATGAAGTTGGACTCCTTCTCCTTGCATATTATATCCCAGAAGAAACAGGCTTGGGAGAGTTCAGTGAATAGCATTGAGAAGATTTCATTTTCCAGAAAAATCAGACCCAGAGAGAAGTGGGTCTGCTCTCAGATACACAGCACTTAGTTTTAAGTTGATACAAAGACCCATTTATCCCAGCCTCTAGTCCAGTGAGCTAATCAGCTGTCATTTTGCATAGAGTTGAAATTATCTAAAATTTTACTGAAGGGGAAAAAAAAAAACCCCTCATAATTATGCTAAGTTCTATGCTACTCATTTACAATCAAATAATCATTTTGTTTATGAAAAGTTTTCCCCAACCCTGATGATTTCTACTTGTTTTTTTGTTGTTGTTGTTGCTGTTGATTTGACTGCTCTGGATTTCTGCTTTCGATTTGGCTTGTCTACTTCCTTAATATTCTGATTTCTGTTAGTCATTACCATGGGAGAAATTAGGACAGGGACTGAAAAAAATTAACAGCAAACATATATTTATGCATATAGTACAGCTTATTTTTCAAGACATTTTCCACATCCATTCCCTCAGTCCAGAAACTCTGGTGCCATAATGGTTACGTGCTTCATCTGCTAACCAAAGGGTGAGCAGTTCAAATCCGCTAGGTGCTCCTTGGCACCTCAGTGTGCATATAGTACAGCTTATTTTTCAAGACATTTTCCACATCCATTCCCTCAGTCCAGAAACTCTGGTGCCATAATGGTTACGTGCTTCATCTGCTAACCAAAGGGTGAGCAGTTCAAATCCGCTAGGTGCTCCTTGGCACCTCAGTGGAGCAGTTCTACTCTGTCCTATAGGGTTGCTACGTATTGGAATCGACTCAGTGGCAGTGGGTTTGGTTTTGGTTTTCCCTCAGTCTGTTGTGAGACAGATAATCATGATATATCCTGTTTCCTCGTTGAACTGAATGACAGAGGGAAGCAGATTAACCTCAACACCATCACGCAGGGTTATAGCAACGATGGAAAGTCTAGGGCTAGTTTCTTGACTTTCAGTCTTACACTCTTTCCATGAAACCAGCATACGACACCTACTCTAATCTCTGTCTGTATTCTACTTACCTGCCTACCACTTAGGGTTTAAATACGGGTCCCACAATAGGTTACTAAAAGAACTGTTGTCATCGTTTAGTTTTGTTATGTAAGCCCTTCTTTCTTCCCTGTTAACCCCACTTCCCAGTTATTTGGAACGCTGTCAATATCTGGGTCAAAAGTAAAAATATGTCCAATTATATGCCACGGAGCCCATGTCCATCATCATACACTTAATCATTCGTAGAAGTTTCTCTCAAGTACTTACGTGTAATCAAACTATCTTAATGGTGCAAGCAATTCTAATCAGTTGCCAAACCTAGAGCAGGTTAGGAGGGCTGGGTAAGGACGGGAGTGGAAGAAGGTGGGCAAGACTGATTGTGCTACCACCTCCACTTTGTGATCACTTTCGATGAGTAGGGGTGGGCAGCCCGTCAGCAACAAAGATTTGGGAATCAAATCCAAACCAAACAAAAAAGCAGAGACTTGTTCTCCAAACAGGTGATGGCCTGGTTCCATAGCCTTAAGGATAATATTGAGCCATTAAGGGTAGTTTAGTTAAGTTCACTAAGATCTAGAAATGTCTGAAGGTGGATATGCCACTCATCTTAGAAGTCTTTCAGTCTCACATGGTTAAGACAAATCCACCACAAGTTTATTTATTTATTTTAATGTTTTAAAATTAAGAGGAAAAGAGAATTATCATGTCTTTGGAGTAGACTGGCAAGCTAGACTGCACCTACTAGCCTTTCAGTTAGCAGCTGAGGAAGTTAACTACCATTAGGTAACTACTACCAGGTTAATTACCATCAGGTGACTACCAGAGACAGATTTTATTTATAAGGCAAAAGGATAGATTTCTGTTACCTGGAAATGTTCCCATGTAGCAAAATTCCTGTGTATAAAATGATAGATAACTTAGGCATGAAAATCATCTATCTTCCATATTTTTAAAGGCTACTTCACTTGAGAAGATACGTAGTGACACAGCCTGTGGGAGCCTGGAAACTTGACCTTCCTGTCAGCTGTCAGATAGTCTCTTTCCAGTGCCTTATGTTTCAAAGGAGAGTAGTAATCACTTAAAGTGTTTCCCAGAGACCTCCAGAGCAGCGAGTGATTGTGATGGATGGTCCCTAGAAGAGCAGAGAGCTGGGAGCTGAGAGGCCTGTGGGCAGAGGGAAGGGGCAGTCCATGGGGTCACAGTGTGACAGCCTGGACCCTTTGGCTGGTGTGAGGGTAATCTAGTGATTGTAGTTTTGACCCAGACCATCCACAAACCTCACTGTCTTCTTTGCCTTATACAAAACAAGGCTGCACTGGCATACTTGCTATTCTCCTTGCCCCTTTTGGTTCCATTAGCCTCAATATGTCCACCATGTCAGTGCTGTCTCTGGGATTATTACCTGCCGGGACACTGAGTGTGACCGCTTGGTGCAATTACACTGGCCACAGTGACTGCAGATCTTTGCAAGTCTGACTTTTTCTTGTCATTTGGGTCCTAGCTCAAGCACCATCTCCTCAGAGTCCATCCCAGACAATGCCTGATGCTAACCGCGTGCTCTAACCTTGCACCCCAGCCAATGTCGTAGGCCCCTATGCCCTGTTCTGTTTTTTACAAGAGCATTTTACATGATCATATTTTTTTGTTTGCATGCTGACTATTCTTCCCTTCTTCTGTTGTGATAGTGAGCCTGTCTCTTCTGTTGATTTCTGCATCTGTAGCACTTAGAACCCTGCTGAGGGCATAGTGAAACAAAAAAAAAAAAACAAATTTGTAGCCGTTGAATGGATTCTGACTTGTGGCAACCCTATAGGACACAGCAGAACTTCCCATAGCGTCTTTAAGGATGTAAACCTTTATGAAAATAGACTGATACATCTTTTCCAGCAGAGCAGCTGGTGGGTTCAAATTACTCATCTTTTGGTTAGTAGCTGAGCATTTAACCACTGCACCATAACTGTGACTTCTGAAGAGACAAATCTGTTGTTGCTGAGTGGATTCTACCTCATTAGGACCCTATAGGACAGAGTAAAACTGCCCTATAGGGTTTTCAAGGAGCACCTGGTGAATTGAAACTGCTGACTTTGGTTAGCAGTCAAGCTTTTATCTACTGTTCCCGAAGGACACTTGTAAGTGCTTAATAAATACAAAAAAAAAAAAAGAAGAAGATTGAATAAATGGATGCATTAGAGTCATCCTTGTCTTTCTTACAAAATGTGTTTGAAATTCACATTTGCAAAATACAAGACACTGTCCTTGGATTTGTCATTTACTATTCAGTGGTATCAGTAACACAGTGAGGTGAGTACTGTCATGAATCTAGCAGAAGCGGGCTGACTGTTCCAGGTCACCCACCTTCATTGCCATGGTCAGTCCCTTTCTAGAAAAACAAACATCTCATCAGTTATAATAAGTTCCACAGCATCTTCAGTGATACACATGAAAACCTCTGGTCTTTAGTGAACAGTTTTTCTTCTTCACCACATATTCCCAGGGCTTTGATGTGCCAAGCAGAAAGGACACGATTTCATCTAAGTCACCTGAGGGGTTGAGGAAGCCATGTCCAGTCACCCGCCAAGTCTCATGGTGCTCCCTTCTCTTGTAAAGGCATATGAAGGCAAGAGATCCAATAATCTGTCCCATTACACATGTACCCGAAAGAAGGTAATAGAACAACATCTCTACCAAATTTCATTGGCTTGGAGAGGGAAGAATCTGGCTGATTCTCATACCCAAATGGGAAGCACTAAAGTTATGCGACAGAAAAGAAGCTAAGACTGTTCAGTGGCCTCTTGATGTACTGATGAGACATTCCTTAGGACAATGGTATAACAGGCTAAAGGGTCAGGAGCGAGGAGAGATGCCTCCTCCATTTGCCATCTTCTGCTCCAATGGTCAGATTGAATCATAATGGCATGGACACGTGCACTTGCACTGAGGCCATCATACCAGCTGAGTTTACCGACATCAGACAAGAGAACATGCATACCCTCTTCCCAGGTGACATCACTTCTAGTGCTGGGAGGCAGAACTAGGTTATGTCAAGAAAAGTGGGAGTCAGTGAAGAAGTGACCATTTGCTATCCATGCGACTTGCCTTTCAGGCTCCATCACTCACCTAAGGAGACTTTGTCTACCTCCTACAAATAGGAAGCAAGTTGTCCAGGAGTCCAGTGTTGGAACCAGTGCAGAAATAGAGAATACTTCCTCTGGAGGAAGCTTTGGGATATACACATAGTCTAGAACCTACAACTGGTATGCTGTAGGATAAGGACCATATTGTACAAATTTACTCTGGTGTCCCGTAAGGGATGGAAGGGAAAGTATGTGAGTGGCAGGATAGTGTTACTGCTATAAGACCAGGTTATTTGAACTTTATTTCATTCCATGAAAATCAAGGATCAGCCATGTAATTATTTCTGTAAGGACTACAGAGGTCCATTCATTTAGATAATAGATCATTTTATTGCATCCTGGAATGTCAGAGATCCTCTCTTCAAACTCATTTCACCACACTAAAAGACAGAATGTTGAGTAATTATACAATCAGTTTGGTCGTTTTGCTTGAACCAAACAATCTATTCTTTCAAAACCTACAGCACCGTTTTCAAATCAATTCCATTTCATGCTCTGTTTTGAATATTTGGTGTGTGCAAGATACTGTGAGTATCCAGGCTTGACTCTATCAGATGGTGAGTTACGAGCAAATGGTGTGTGATGTTTCACAATGAGAAAGGCAGTAGGAGGTTAGAAGAAACAGGAAGCAGCAGGAAGTGTGAATAAGCCTTCAACGTCACAAGAGGAACCAGACAACCTAAGCCATTTGCCAGCAACCGTAACAGATTTACCGCCCAGTTCCAATGTTAGTCATTTGCTTTACAAGTTAAGACAAAGGTACATGAACATGCACAAGAACCAAACCCCTAGGAACTGACAGCTGACAGATACCTCCCCAAAGAACTGGTATGTCAGACTAGATCTTCTTGTAGGTAATGCTCTGATAGGACATCAAGAGACACCGAATCTCCTCAATCTGAAGAGACGTCATGACAACTTAGCTACATCCAGTGTGTATTAAAGGAAGAGTTGCTTGTCACAAAATATCAAATCAGTGCCTCTCACAACGTTGAGCGTAACTCTTCCACTACTAGATTCAAACACTTCCGGTAAACGCAAAAGAGAATTTTCATTGTATATAGTGATGCTTTGTCCTCTTGCTGGCTTCCAGAAAAGATCTGAAAAGCTTATAATTGTTTGGATATTCAGAATTGTTAGGATGCAAATAGATTGGTAGGTAAAGATCAAGAGAAACATATAATCTCTGCCCTGAAGGAGCTCAGATGCGAGGGTTACGAAGAAAGACGGGAAAAGGGCAGGGACCTTCCAGCTCTAGTGTCCTCCCTCCTTCCTTTGGTTCCAACATAGCGCTTAATGCTCTCTGAAGTCAATGCAAGAGTAGAAGGTCACCAAATCCAGAGTGGTGGATAGTAACTAACATGAATGCCAGAGCACATGAACTCACAGGAGTCCCCAAACTTGAAGTTAAACTACAAGAATGGTTGGAGCAGAAGCGTTTCACCCACACTCCGCTGTATACTCAATCAGCTTCTGAAGCTCCAGACTCAGGAAAGACTTTGTCATTTATAAGGAACTACATCGAGGGAAGGAAGCAAGGAGCATGTTGGAGACAGCCCCTGCCTGATTCTTTAGCACACCATTATTACAGGTGATTTTGATACATGAATATAACCTATAATCCCTTCCAAAAATTGTCTATGGTCATCAAGAAAGGAAGGGCTTTGTGACATTCAGACAGGGACAAAAAAAATCCGTGGTGCTGAACACTGAAGCAGAAGACATGTCTTGTCATAGTTAGTGAATTTCAAAACCTCTCAGAAAAAGAAAAATGTTGTCAACTTATTATTCTTTTAAATGTCAAAGTATTTGTCAAGTAAAGCTTCCAGGATATATAAATGGGTTATAGTGTTTGTGCAGGAAGGTAAAACATTGATCACCCTTAAATGGGTAATAGTGTTAGGGATATCTTTTTTAGTATCTATCTACTCTTACCTTTAAGGAAATGAAATGAAGTTCTCCCATGGAAGAAGTGGTGATTTCTTCATTAGCATCCGTTCTACCTCCTATAGAGGAGACAATGGCGCAGTAGACTTAGTCTACTGCTTCCTTCAGCGTCAAGCCCTCTTTCTTTTCCTTGTGCTTTCTTATTCGTGCTGCCAATACTACGATGTATCTTTACGTTGTTTCCTTAGCCTTGTGATGGAAGGTGTGAGGCTAACAGTATTTGGAGGACTCCAAATATGAGACCAAAGACATCCAGTGTGATTTGGAAAGTGTGTAGAAACAATCACAACTGCTAACTTTTGTGGTTAGCAACCATAGCTTTTAACCACTGCACCACCAGGGTTTCCCTCATAAGTAGAAGAGTTAAATAATTAAAGATGTTTCTAAGAAAAGTAATTGTAGCAACATCGAAAAGAACTGAGTTATGGTATAGACTGGAGGAGACTGAAGGTCGAAACTGTGTTAGACAGGTCAGGCAATCAGATATTAGCTATGCTGGTGACAATGGAATGACAGAGAAAACACACATGCTGTAACTGAGTGTCTTACAGTAATCACAACCTGCAACAGTAGAAGCAGATGCCAACCTCTCTCTATTCTTACTAACACTAATGATAATTATATTACTAATAATGAGAAAAACAATAATAGCTAGTAACTATTAAGCCCTTACTATGTGTCAGGCATGGAAACCCTGGTGCTATAGTGGGTTAAGTGCTGCCTCTGCTGACCAAAATGTTGGCAGTTCAAATCTGCCAGGCACTCCTTGGAAACTCTCTGGGGCAGTTTTACTCTGTCCTGTAGGGTCACTATGAGCCAGGATTGACTCGATCACAGTGGGTTTGGTTTGGTTTGGGGTATGTGTCAGACATGGTAGCCAATGCTGTGTGTTCATTAACTCATGCACTGTCCTTGCTCACTCTTCCAGGCAGGCCTGTTATTATCCTGACTTTGTAGGTAAGGATATTGATGCTTCTTGCTGCTTAAGTGACTTATTCAGTTTTGTAACAGGTATGCAGCAGAGCTGGATTTGAACCCAGGTTTGTGTGAGTTCATAGCCCAGGTTCTTTAAGTTATTCTGTTCCTCTAGTGTATACAGTCATTCCCTGGGCCCAAGGAAAATGATAAGACATGTGCTTCTGGTAATACTGTGGCTAATTTCAACTTAAGACGAGGGGATGTAGAAAGAAGATTCTAGGAAGAAGACTTTGGTTTTTAACAAGGGAAGAACAGAAAAGTCCTTTGTTAAGATAGATTTTAAAAATATGACTTTAATATCTGGATGCAGAAAATGGGAAGGGTGCAATGCCAGCTGTGCCCTAGAGGGACTATTTCAGGGGAAGTGTCATCTGTGTGTGCCAAAAGAAGGTGCATTAAACAGAGGAGAAGAGAAACTCTATAATTAGCCCTCCAATTTACTGACTTTGTGTCACAAAAGTTTGATCATGTATTTATTTATGCGATTATATGGGCCAGACCAAATGGCTGAGTTTCAGAAGCCTGGCGTGTTGTCCCTGATACTGATAGAGAGATTGACGTTAGATAGAAGTGACTTGCCAACTGCCTGGATAAGGAGGGCAGTCACACAAAACTGATTCCTGAAGATAGATTCTAACAATCAGAAACTGTTATCTTTTGCATGAGAATGATGTTTCCATTAAGTAATTTTAACACTGAGTAGGAGAAATTGGTATGGTGTGCCATGTAGAGTAAGACAAGATACAGAGTGCTTTGGAAGTAGCTGAAGACCAGGTTTCTGTATACACACAGTGGTAACTAGCCTGGAAGGTTCTGGCTGGTGTCTGTTGAGTGGTAAGCTCTGCTACGTGGATCCGGACCTTGGAAGGCATCGGAGGATGAATGCATAGAGTTCCTCAGAGCATTTTCTGAAGGAATGTCTCATGTTATGTGCAGGCTTAAAAGTCTCCTCTTCCCCTGGGGGAGATTTTGCAGGGCGTGTGACTTTTTCCATTTAGGAATGGGCAATTATTCACCAGAAGTTTGCTGCTAACAAGAGCTTTGATTATGTAGAGGTTTGTCCTTTTTGTTATAAAAATGCTCATTGCAGTGTATTAAATTAGATGCAAAACATCCTCATTAACACAGCCAATCTGATAAACAATGTGTCTTCTGGAAATTGTCTAATTAATTAATAATTAGAGCCTTTACTCAATGCAGTGATAGAATCCTGATTTCATAAATGTGACTCTCCTCCCCACTCTGTCCCCCTGCCCCCGCTTTTTTTTCTTCTCCTATTTCTTTTTGCCTGTGCAATAAAAATAAATCTCATTAGTGAATTGAACTCTCTCTGGTTCTCAGCTTTGCTCTGGTAGTTTACCTCTGTAGTTTGACTTCTTCCTTGATTTAGTGGGAAAAACCAAGCAGAAGCTTCCTGGGATCTTTACCTATATTTCAGATGCAGACAAACAGCTAATGATGACTTTAGACATTGATTGGTTTAGAATCTCTGCTATACAGGACTGTGTTCTATAATTTCTACAATGTACAACCACACAATTTCTGGTTGTTTATATCTACTAGGAATCTGTCACAATTTCATGCTGCAACTTTAGCAGTTGCCAGATGAATTGAATTACCAAAATGCTCCTCTTAATTCTGAGCCTTAATGGAAATTCTTAAATTCTACTTAACCAGCTCTGTGCGTGCTTTCTGAGTAAGCCATTTACCAGTTTCCCTGTGTTGCCCCTGATGGGTGTTCATAAATAAGCCACTCTGCTCTAGCTCATCATTTCAGTTTAAATTTAACGTTCCTTCAGTCATTGCTTGCTTAATTAATTGTCACACAAACTTATTTTGAGTCTCTTCTGTGTGTCAGCATAGAAAGAGGCAAGATAATTGAAATGTGTTCATATCCTTCCATATCTAACGGAAATCAGAAATTCTTCCATTTCTAATACCTGTATAAATACATCAATAGATAAACAAGATGATTTCATGGAGGTAAATTTATGGTGAGAGACACGGGTGGTTTACTGATAGAATTTTCACCTTCTACGTGGGAGACCTTAGTTTCGTTCCTGGCCAATGTACCTCATGTGCAGTCACTACTCATCTGTCGGTAGAGACTTGCTTGTTGCTGTCAATGCTGGCCAAGAATCAGGGGAGCTTCTAGACTAAGACAGACCAGGAAGCAAGGCCTGACAGACTGCTTAAAATCAGCAAGTGAAAACTCGATGAATCAAAACAGTCCGATCTGCAATTGACCATGAGCATGGCACAAGACAGGACACCATTTTTTTCTGCTGTATGTGGGGTCAGTTAACAACAATAGTAGAGGCATAATGCGTAAGATAAAATAAGGTGATATGATAGAGTATGGCGGGACGGAGAGAGTCAGATGGCTAATTTTGGAAAAGATAATTAGGGAACTCCTCTGAGGAAGTGAAATTTGAGTTTATACCTAGTTCTAAAAGCGACTAAGCCTTGCAACATGAAGTTGGCAGAGCACTACAGTTGAAAGAAACAATTGGTGGTACATATGCACTAAAACAAAACTGGAATGAGCATAATCAGATTCCTGAGTCCAACTGATCTCTCCCTTTTGCCCATGTTACTCTGTTTTTTTTTTTTCATGTTCCAACAAATTAATTTGTCCTTTTTTATCCACACCTCTCTTTCCCACTCTCCATCCTCTCCCCCTGCCATAGGAAGGTATTCTGTTAGATGAATCTTTTTGTTTTGGTGCTGTTGTAGTCATCTGGTACTGCTCTAACAGAAATACCACGAGCTGAAGGCCTGACAAAGAAAAGTTTATTATTACACAGTCCACAAGTCTGAATTCAGGGTGTCCGCTCCAGACAGGCTTTCTCTTTGTTGACTCTGGAGACAGGTCCTTGTGTTGCATCAGTCTTTGGTCAGGGAACATATTGGAGCAGGAGCCTCAAGTCTGAAGGATGTGCTCTGCTCCTCGTACTGCTTTCTTTCTTTCTTTTTTGTTGTGATTAAGTGTGCACTCCGAATCAATTTTACATGCCCTCCTGTCTGCAACCCCATCTGCTCTCCTCACCCAGTGACAGCACAGTCCTCCTTTTCCAGTGATCCTCAACTCTCTGCTTGCTTCTCTTTTCCTTTTTTTTTCTTTTAAATTCATTGTGATTGAATGAAAGTGTACAAGCCAGTTTAAATGTGCATGCCTACCTGTGTGCAGCTCCTACTGCTCTCCTTGCCTGACGACAGCACACTCCTCCTTTCTGTTCATACAAGTCTTATCCTCTTAACAAGCCCCAGTCCCCTCTTCTCCATCCTCTCCACTCCTCTCTAGTAAGAGACAGGTAGGATGACATCCTATAGATGCATAGAACCATAAAGTGCACACACAATATGGTAACTCTGTATTGCTGAGTCCAATCCTTTCCTGTACAAGCAGTTGACCTCAGTAATAATTTATGATCACAGGCAGCATCGAGTCTAGGGGCCCTGCTCCCAGGGGAACACCCAGGCTTTCAGGCTATCGGTTGTGGTCTTTTCCTGGAGTTCTCAGGGTGCACTCCTTTTTATTCTCATATTGTCACTGGGACTCACCTATGTGAGCCCCATCATTGCTGTCACTGGAGGTGGCCAGGCACCATCTCGTTCTTCTGCTCACATGTTGAGGTACTCACCCATTCACACGGGTCTGTCTGTCTTCTCGGTTCTCTTTCACCCATGTCAATTTTGTCCTTGGTGATCATCTGTTCCTGCTGAACAGAGACCATTTGGTGTACCTCAGATGGCAGCTTGCTAGCTGTTGAAACCCAGGACACCACTCACCAAAATGGGGTGGCGAAGACTCCCTTAGCACTAGGCTAGTTATGCCAATTGGCCACAGTGTCCCCTGAGAGCATGGTCCCTGGACCTCCGC
This sequence comes from Heterohyrax brucei, assembly GCA_028571685.1. Lineage (NCBI taxonomy): Eukaryota > Metazoa > Chordata > Mammalia > Hyracoidea > Procaviidae > Heterohyrax > Heterohyrax brucei. The sequence continues at coordinate 40,612,138 of CM053148.1, read as the reverse complement.
CCCTGCTACTCTGTCCCAGCAATATTGGATTAAGATTGGAAGAGTAGTCATGTTAAAGTCCAATTAAATTGACCTTCTTTCTAGTGTGTGCTCTCACTGATTTCACTCAACCAAATTTCTATCAACTGTCTCCCTTCTCCTTCTCTCCCTCCCCTCCCTTGCAGTTGTCAAAGACTTTTTTCTTCTGTACATGAGTCTGTTTTCAAGTCCTTAAAGTAGGGGTCTCATACAATATTTGTCCTTGTACTGCTGACTAATTTTGCTCAACATAATGTCTTCCAATTGAAACCAGGTTATGAGATGCTTCCTGAAGTCATCATTGTTCTTTATCACTGCATAGTGTTCCACTGAGTATATATACCATGGTTTATTTATCCATTCATCTGTTGTTGGGCATCTGGGTTGATTTGATTTCATCTTTTTGCTATTGTAGACTGTGCTGCAATAAACTTTTGTGTTCATGTATCTGTTCCTATGAATGCCCTTGCGTCTGTAGAATATACTCCAAGCAGTGGAGTTATTGGGTCAAATGATATGTCTATTTCCAGCTTTTAGCCCACATTACTCTTAAGAGAAGTCTGAGCACTAGTACAGTCAGGTTGTAACCAGGTTACAGAGAAAATTTCACCTGTGAAGGGGTCATTTAGTAATTTTATGACACAGTTTAACCTGCATGAAAACTTCAACTTTCCAGAACTCACATGAATTGCCATCAGGCAATCTCGCCTCATGTGTATTTGGAAAACTGAAAAGTTGGGAGGCAGAGTCAAGATGGCAGACTAAACATAAGTCTCCCTAAATCCCTCTGGAAACCAAGACCTGAACTGATAATTAAACAGAGACTTCTGGACACCTAGTGAACCAGAGGACACGGCACAGGGCTGTAATTTGTACTTTATACCACTGAACAGAAAACTTCCTCTCTTTCACTGACCTCACTCCTGGTGAGTGCTGGCTTGCATGGGCTGAAGGTAAATCACCATTTTAACTTTTCTTTCTCTGTTTTAGCTGGCAGCCCGAGCTGGGGCTTGACTAGCAGTTAATCTCAAACACACTGCTGGTGGGGTCAGCAGGTAAAATTGCCATTTTATAAGAGCCTGGCTTTGGACTCTGTGTATCTTGGCATCTTTGGCCTCTCTTCCTGCCTCTGCCATACAATAACCTGCACTGAGGCAGACATTGAGCTTGTGTGGCATGACATATTGATTCACTGGGAGTCAGATACACCAATAAGGAGGCCCCAGCTGGACTTAGTTTCTAGACTGAGAGACAGCGCCTGTCTGGAGGGGAGTGCTTTTGCAGCAAAAAGGCAGTATTTTACACAGTGTCACCTACAGCTGGGGCTTGGCAACAGGGGCTGTGGACTCTGCATCTCAGCACCTTTGGCCTCTCTTGGCACCTTTGCCATAGAGTAGCCTGTACCAAGGCAGGTGACGAGCTTGTGTGGGACACCATGTTGTTCCACTGGGAGGCAAATAAAGCCATGTCGAGGCCCTAGCTGGACCTAATTCCTAGGCTGGAAGGCAGTGCATCCTGGAGGAGAGTGCTTTTCTGGCAGAAAAGAAGTATTCTACACAGTGTTGCCTACAGTTGTGGACTGACAGCAGAGGCCAGAAGGGCAGTAGCCTTTCTGCATTTTGAGCTAGTTTATAACATCTGGGGTTTGATATAAAGGTGCTTACTTTGCCAGCTGAAAAGAGGGACCTATACATCTGAAAACCTGACTGATTTTTGAAGTTGTCATATACCTTTTACCTTTAATTTTAAGACAGCCTAGAGAAACAACTGTGGTCCATCCTCACAGCATCTCTCCCAGCCTCTATTGGCTGACATGATGCCCCAAGAGTGACAAACCCTAGAGAAAAGTATAACCAAGAAATCACCCATGGCTTCAGAAGGCCCCCAAAAGAAAGCACCACAGAACTTCTGAGATGAAGAAGCTTTTCTGAAGCTGTGAGAAGGTGAATACAAAACAGTTATATAGAGAGCCCTCCTAGATCTTATACAAAATGCAACAGAGCAAAATGAAAAATTAAGCAAGCTCTTTGATCTGATATAATACCACTACTCCGAAATCCAACATACCAACAACAAAATCAAAGACATAGAAACTTCAATTCAGAGCCAAGAAAACAGAATGGAACAAATGGAAAATAGGCTTTCTCTTTTGGAAGACAGAGCTACTGGCTCTGGCATCTAGGAGGAAAAATCAGAAAAAAAGAAACAAGAAAAATGAAGAAGCATGAAGAAGTATGTGGGACACTATAAAGAGGAGTAATCTATGATTAACTGGAATACCTGAACAGACCAAGACATCTGAGAGCCCAGAGAGTATTGTTGCTGAGCTTCTGACAGAAAACTTCCCAGAAATTATGAAAGAAGAGAATATGGATATCTAAGATGCATATTGAACATCACTCAATATATATCTCCAGAGAAAGACTCCAAGACATATTATAACCAAGCTTAACAAAATGAAACATAAGCAGAAACTCTTAAAGGTACCAGGACTCAAAGCAAAGCTCATATTCAGAGGGAAACTTTGCAGGCTTTCATTGGATGTCTAAGCAGAAACAATGCTGACACAGAGATAGTGGCATGAGACATTCTAAGCCTTGAAGGAGAAGAACTTCCAACCAAGGATTATATATCCTGTAAAACTATATTTGAAATAAGAAAATGAAGTTAAGACATTTGCAGATCAACAGAAACTCAGACTTTGTAAAAACCAAACCAAAGCTACAAGAAATACAGAAAGAATCTTTTGGCTTAGAAGAACAAAACCACTAACTTCATATTTTAGAAGCAAATCCAGGACATATCACCCAGAATCCTACTCAGTTAAGCTATCATAGTGAAAGAAATAATCCAGTGATCACATCATGAAAACTATGATGTCATCATATTAAAAAGAAGGATGTACTACAGTTGTTATAGTCCTTCCAAAATGGAGAGGAAGTTGATAAGAATGGTAGTAATTGAAATTGGGTTTATACATAGTTTATTAAAGGAGATCATAGAAGCAGCCATAAAGATGTGACATATCAAATCAAGAAATGTACTACAGCACGTAAACAATATTTGGCAACTCTACATCAGACTGATGCCTGATCTCCATAATCTATAAGGTACTACAAAATAGCAATAAGAAAAAGATAAGTCATCCAATTAAGCGATGGGCAAAGGAGACGGATGGATACTTGTCTAAAGACAAGATCCAGACAGCCAAAAAACACATACAGACATGCTCATGATCATTAGATATTAAAGAAATTCTACTCAAAACTATAATGAGATACAATCTCACCCCGACAAGGTTGGACATGATCCAAAATATGCAAAACACTAATTGCTGGAGAGGCTGTGGAGAGACTGGAACTCTCCTACACTGTTGGTGGGATTGCAAAATGATCCAACCTCTTTGGAAAGCAATCTGGCACTACCTTAAAATAATGGATCTAGATATATCATTTGACCCAGTAATTCCACTGTTTGGAATATATCCTACCAAATCAAGACCATTCACATGAACTAGTACATGCACAGGAATGTTCATCGCTGCACAGTCCACAATGGCAAAAAGATGGAATCAACTCAGATACCCAACAACAGAAGAATGGATAGATAAACTATGGCATACATATTCAGTGGAACACTATGCAATAATAAAGAACAACAATGATAGCAGGAAACATCTCTTAACCTGGTTTCAACTGGAGGACATTATGTTGAGTGAAAGTAGTCAGCAACAGAAGGACAAATATTGTATGAGATCCCTACGATAAGAGCTTAAAAGCAGACTCATATGTAACAGAAAAGACTGTTTGATGGCTGTAAGGGTGGGGACGGCAGGAGGGTGAGGGGTAAGGGTTTAGATTAGATAGTTGTTAGAAATTTGGTTGGGTGAAATTGGTGACAGCACACATTAGTAAGAAGATCAGTACTAACGGGACTTCAACTTAACATGAGTACTCCTCCCATCTTAACCCAATATTGCAAGGACAGAGTAGCTGGGGACGGGGGCTGGGGACCATGCTCTCAGGGGAAATTGAGACCAACTGGCACAACCAGCATTTTGCTAATGAGGATTCTCTGCACCCCACATTGGTGAGCAGCATCTGGGGTCTTAAAAGCTGCCAAGCTTCCATCTGAGAGTACAGCAAATGGTCCCAACTTAGCAAGAATGGATGATCACCAATGTCCATAAAGACATGGGGGAAAGAGAACCCAGGAGACAGAGAGAACCATGTGAGTCTTGACTATCTCAACTTGTGACTGGAAGAATAGGATGGTGCCTGGCCACCACCAGTGATAGCCGTGATGGAGCTCACAAAGTTGAGTCTCACTGGCAACCCAAGAATAAAAAGGGGTGCACCCTGAGATCTCCATTAAAATACCACAACTGATGGTCCAGGGGCCTTGCAGTTCCCCTGGGAGCATGGCTCCTGGCCCTGTCCATAAATCATAATGGAGGTCAACTCTTCAGATGGAAATGGATTGGACTTGGCTACATAGAGTGACCATTTCATGTGTACACTTTATTTTTCTATGCATCTATAGGATGCTGTCCTGCTGACCTCTTACTGGAGGAAGGGGTGTGGGTGGAGAGAAGGGGATAGGAGACTGTTGGGAGCATAAGACATGTATGGAGAGGAGAAGAAGAGTGTGTTGTCACCAGGCAGAGAGACCAGTGGGATGTGCATATAGGTGGGCATCCAATTCATACAGGAATGTACATTTTCATTCAATCATAATAAAAAAATGAACGTTTTTAATATCTAAAAGCAGCAATTCTCATGTTTTCCATTTAATTTTATTATTTTTGTTTACATCAAATATAACAATTCTTTGATATAATTCTCAATTTTGACTCTGTTACTCTTAATGATCCAATGGTAATTTATTAAACGTATCTTACATGCTTTTATCTAACAGTCAGATGGAGATGTTCCCTAAAGCAAGACTGAAGTTTGAAACATACAGCTCTATTACAGGAAACGTTTTCTCTACCTTCATAACCATCAATATTTTTTAGTACGAATGCATAACCAGTTATATTTTCACATAAATATTTCAACATCTTGGTCCCAATTCAACAATGTTTTTTCAAGTATGTCATGCAAGATCATATCCAATAAGTTCATGAAGCCAAGAGATAAAACAGTTCAACATTCTCTTTATTTTTCATCTGAGTACTTCAACTTAGAACAGAGAGAAAAACAGATAGACAGATGATAGGCAGGTAGGTAGACAGAGAGACAAGTAAACAACACAGATATATAGGTGCGAGGGAGAAGATAAGGAAGAGGAGAGAGGAAAGCAAGAAAAGAATCAAATTTGGCATAAGTCACTATCAGAACACCTTTATTAAGGTATTTAATCTTTTTTAAGTACCCCCAAACTACCTATATTATAACACACTGTAGAATTTCAACATAGTTAACCTTATCTGGCTGCCTCATGCCAGGCTAGTGTTCAAGCTCTCCCTCCTGCTCTTTGAATGGCTATTCATTCTCATCCAACAGCTTTGAGCTTTGATCTTACCTACTCCAAGAGGACACATCTGATCCCTCTTTATAAAGTAAGCCATTCATACCTCCTTTTTTTTTATCTCAACATTCTACCTTTTTTCTTTAATAGAATTTACTGTAATTCAAACTGTATTTGTTTACTTGATATTGGCAGGAATGTGGGGAAATCAGAATCCTTATCCATTTCTTGTAGAATCGCAAAATGGTATAAACTCTGTGGGAAATGGTTTGGTAGTTCCACAAAAAATTAAATATAAAACAAGATAACCGAGAAATTCTACTTCTAGAAATATGCCCAAGAAACTTGAAAGTCTAACCACAGACATGTTTATACCAAAGTCAACTGAAAACCAAAACCCACTGCAGTCAAGTTGATTCCAACTCATAGCTATCCTGTAGGCGACCACCTAGTGGATTTGAACAGCTGACATTTTTGTTAGCAGAGGTAGAATTTAATCACCATGCCACCAGAGTTCCCAAGTTCACTGAAGCACTGTCCGTAATGGACAAAGTATAGAAACAACCTAAATATCCATGAATAGATGAATGGATAAACAAAATGCAATGCAGCTATACCGTGGATTACTACCCAGTCATAAGGAGAAATCAAGTCCTGATACATCCTATATCATTGATGAGCCTTGAAAATGCTGAATAAAGTAACTTAATCATAAAAGAACAAACATTATACAATATCATGTGGATATAGTAACAAGATAGGCAAATATGTACTGAGCAAACTTTGTTACTGATTATCAGGGACAAGAGGGAGGGGGAGGGGAAAGTCATTGCTTAGGAAGCAGTCAACTTTTGGTTTTGGTGACAGAAAAATTGGTGACAAATACAGTTGCACAACAGGATTCATGCAAGTTATATGACTGAATCGTATACCCAAAATATGTTGAATTGGTAAGTAGAGTTTTGCTAAAAATGTTTTTGTAGTAAAAATCATCTATTTCAGATTGCACCATCAAAATCTTTCCTTTTATAGACAAACTAATAGGAGAAAGGTAAGTGATCTGTTCAAAATCACACTGTTAAATACAACAGTCAAGATTCTTAGTTCTAAACAAGACTTTTTTTTTCCTAAAAATGATGACTAATGTTTAATGAGCCTTTAACATGTGCTAAGTAACTAATTCATTTATTGTTTACAACTCTAGCTGCAGGATAGTGTTAGTATTCCCATTCTATTTCTGTGGAAATTGAGGCCATTACATGTTGGCTAATCACAGAAACGAATCTGAACCTGGACTTATATGACTTTGGAGTCTAACTTCCTAAATTTGAGCCTGAATTGATTTCTTTAAGCTACCTTTACAGCAGAGTAAGGATGAAGTCTAGAAAATATGATCTTCATTGCATCACTTCTCCTTGACTGGTTCTTGAGGAGCAGGAATGGTTATGAATTCCATAGAATTCCTGAAAAAATAATCCTACAAGTGTGAGTAGTCTGTATCTCAAAGTTTTCAGATTACTAATTTCCAGGATCATTGGGGAAATGAAATGATTAACAGGAATCACAGAGACCAGAGGAGTCATCCAAGTTTACTTTCAGAGTCATGTTTTCCACTGGAGCTTTTGGTAAATCTGCCTGATGATAATATGACATTTATAAAAGTTTCCTTCTCTTACAGCCTTAGAGACTGTGGTGCTGTTAAGATGAAAGGATCTAATGGATAACTCCTGGTCCACATAAATCTGTTTCACTACTATCAGAAATCTGTAACTCCGAACCCTCAATATTTCCTCTAATGTTAAAAGTACTATGAAAAGATTAAGATACTCCAGTTATGTATGTTAGTATAAATTAGTTCAATCCACTGTAGCTATCATTTTGGGGATTCTTGCCTTGTGTGATATATGATACCAAGCACTTCATGTACATTAAATTTATCCTGAAGAGCATTATAAAAGGCACGGGTTGTTGTTGTCAGCTGTGGCGGTGGTGGTGGTGGTAGAGGCTATTATTCCCACTTAACAAATAAGCAAAGCATTTCAGAGAAATATATTGACTTAGACAAGACCACACAGCAAAGTCGAAATGGGAACCCAAGACTTCTACCTCTAAAGTTCCTTCACCAGGTGATTCTTCCCACGCCCCCGCCATCCCTAATACCAGGTCAATACTTTAAGACCTTAGCAAAAAAATAGTTACATCCTTTGGAGAAAATGCAACCATATCTAGAGGTTTGTGGTTGAGAGGCTGAGGGTACCAGAAGAAGGTGCAAGGAAGTGGAAGTTCAAGAAATGGGAGACTCCCATGACCCACTTCTGTCTTTTGTTACAGATGTCCTCTTCCCACTCAGTATTTCCTCTGAAATACAAGACAGCAGGCATACTGAACCAGGAGGTGTCTACAAACATGAAAAGGAATAATATTGCCTCTTCTGAGCACAGTGGCTGAAACAGAATCACTGACTAAAATTCAAAGTGGTAAGTGATGAATTCCAAGCGTTATCTTGGCAAAGCCTTTGAGATGTCACTTTTATCTTTGAATACCAGAGCCAGACATTATCTACTTCTGGTAGTTTTCCAGCATTCTCTCTTGGATCCTGAAGGACTATGGAGAACTAAATGAGAGACCACAATGGCCGACCTTAGATTTCTTATTTCAGCAGTACCAACCAGAACAGATCTTAATTTATATTTTTATATAAAAAACAACATTATGAGCATAATTAATGTCACTGAACTGGTATACATGTGAAAATTGTTGTAATGGAAACATTTTGTTACATATATACCTACCACAATAAAATAAAGCATTTATAAAAACAGTTGTGCCATTAAAAAAAAAAAAAAGACAGAAGCAAAGAGAGAGAGAAGTGTTACCTCTGAATTTTACAGGGGAGCCATTTGAGACTCAAAGAAAATATAAATAGCTGAAGATCACATACTTCATTTGAGTATGAGAGTGAGCTTTAGAGTCCAAGTCTCAGACCCCCAAATCGGTGCTAATTCTACATATCACAAAAGATGAATTTTTAGTACTTAGGCCTTATATGAAATACTAAAGTTGGTTTCTATGGTGTCACTGAGCAGCATCATTTCTTGTTGCACTATGAATCTATGGAGACCGTCTTTGAACAACGGAAGTCAACTCCTTAGAAAAGGCCTGATATGATGCAGTATTTATATTGCAATTTATTGAGGATTGTCCTGCCTCTGATAAAATTGCATAGTTCTCTCCTTTTCAAGGAAACCACTACAGAAATGCCTCTTTCTTCTGGTTTATTGTTTTTGGCACAATCAATTCTTACTCGATTTTTCTTAGCCCAAAGAAGCAGACTGATGCTTCTATCATACCTGCTCAGACTGGTTTATTTTGCACATCAAATAGAAAGCTCTAGGAACCAAGTCAGATGAAAACATACTTGATATAATGCAAAACAACATTGCTACTGAAGTCACTTATTATTTTTCATTGAGGTATAATATAATACAAGCAAAAATTTTAGTGTAGATCTCAATGGATGTTTACATATATATATATATATGCAGTCATATAACCATAGCCCAGATCAAAGTAAGATTATATACAGTCCTTAAAATTCTCCCCAGTCCTGCTTCACAGATTTAAACCACTCTCTGCCAGGACTTAACCAATATTTTTAATGATATGATCATAGATATTTTTTGATAGTCCAATCACTAAATATCAAATTAATGAAATCATGCAATATGATATAGCTGATACCTTTATCACTATGCCTGTGAGATTCATCCATGCTGTCATTTGTATCAGTAGTTTGTAAATTGCCTATGGGTAGCATCTCACAGAACGAATAAAACACAATTTGTTTATTCTTTTGGGAATTTGGGTTGTGTTTCAGTTATCTAGTGCTGCTGTAACAGAAATACCACAAGTGGATGACTTTAACAAACGGAAATTTACTTTGTCATAGTTATTTAGGGCATCAGCTTCAAGGGAAGGCTTTCTCTATTGGTTCTGGAGGAATGTCCTTGTCATCCATTTTCTCCTGGTTAAATAACTTCTCCACACAGCGATCCTGGGTCCAAAGGACATGCTTTGCTCCTGGCACTGTTTTCTTGCTAGTATGCAGTCTCCCTGTCTCTCTGTTCACGTCTCTTTTTTATATTTCAAAAGAGACTAACTTAAGACACTATCTAATATTATAGATCTCACCGACATAACTACCACTAATCTTTCTCATTACATCATAGTGGTGGAATTTACAACACATAGAGAAATCACATTAGATGACAAAATGGTAGCCAATGATACAGTACTAGGAACTGTAATCTAGCCAAACTGACAGATGTTTTGATGGACACAATTCAATCCATGACAGGTTGCTTTCAGATTTTGCTGCTATCAATGAAGCTGTTTTTATGAGAATATACCTATGAATGGAATTAGTAGGTTATAGAATAAGCAAATGTTTGACTTTAATAGATACTACCTGCTAGTTTTCTAAAGTATTTTAGCTAAAGTACATTTTTATTAGCAATGAGTGAGAGTTCCAGTTGCTCCACATCCTCTCCAATGCTTTGTATTTTCATTATTCTTTATACTTTTGATTTGTATTTACATGGAGACTGATGGTTTCTCTACATGTACTTATTGTTCAGTTGACATCTTCTTTTGTTAAATATGTATTCAATTCTTTGATTTATTTTTTAATTATGCCTTTGTCTTTCCCTTACTATTTATAGGAGTTCTTTGTATATTCTTTATTGAAGCATCTGTGGGCTATATGTGCTGTAAATATCATCTCTCAGTTTGTGACTTACATTTTACTTTCTTAAAGATATATTTTGTTAAACTGAATTATTGATACACTTCAGTTAATCACCAGTTTATCCTGTGGTTAAGCTTCTTATGCTCTGTTTAAGAAAGCTACATTTATCCAAATAACATGAAGACATTTATATTTTGTTATATATTTACACACATAATTTATTTTGACAAAGTGATTCTCAAGTGTCTGTGTTGTATAATTCAGTGGTCAGGTATCATAATTATTTTTAATCCAAATGTTCTGGGACTATTAATTGAAAAGCTATCATTTATCTATATAAAGTTATACTGACATGTTTTGACTAAATATATGTTAGTCTGTTTCTGGACTCTGTTCCATCAAGCTGTCTGTCTTTACTTGGGCCAATAGCTTACTGTATCAATTCCTGTAGCATTTTAGTGGTATACAGTATTGTAAGTTCACCAGTTTTATTTTTTTTTCTGCAATATTATCGATCTATTCTAGGTATAGAATTTTCAAAATCAGCTTGCCAATTTATACACACACATACACACATACACATGATATTCTGAGATCTTAATTGTAATTGTAGTAATCCAGGGGCTTATTTTGGAAAAACTGGTTATCTTAATAAAGTGTATCTTCCAGTCCATTTGTTTAGGTCTTTTTAATTTAGCTCTCTTTCTATATGAGGAAAAATGTGACATCAAGTTGAAGGAAGATTCATTGATAACCTACCATATGCAGATGACACATTCTTGCTTGCTGAACGTGAAGAAGACTTGAAACACTTACTGATGAAAGTCAAAAACCACAGCCTTCAGTAGAAATTATGCCTCAACATCAAGAAAACAAAAACTGGGCCAATAAGCAACATCATGATAAACAGAAAAGATGGAGATTGTCAAGGATTTCATTTTACTTAGATCTACAGCTAATACTAATGGAAGCAGCAGTCAAAACAGCAAAAGACACATTGCATTGGAAAAATCTGTTGCAAAAGACCTCTTTAAAATGTTGCAAAGCAAAGATGTCACCTTGAAGACTAAGGTATGCATGCCCTAAGCTGTGGTATTTTCAATTGCAGCATACGCATGGAAAAGCTGGACAATGACTAAGGAAGAGAGAAGCAAAATTGATTACCTTTTAATCATGGTTTTGGAGAATGCTGAACATACCATGGACTGTCAAAAGAACAAACAGATGTGTCTTTGAAGAAGTACAACCAGAGAGCTCCTTGGATGCAAAGATGGTGAGACTACATCTTAAATACTTTGGACATTTCAGGAGGGATCAATCCCTGGAGAAGGTCGTCATGCTTGGTAAAGTAGAGAGTTGGCAAAAAAAGAGGAAGACCCTCAATGAGACAGACTGATGCAGTGGCTGCCACAATGGACACTAGCATAACAAGGATTACGGGCACGGCACAGGACTAGGCACTGTTTCATTTTGTTGTACACTGGGTTGCTGTGAGCTGGAACTAACTAGACAGCACCTGACAGCATCTTGCTATATTTTGTTGATTTCTAACTACTTAAATTTTTGATCTTGTGTAAAAACTCTCCGGTGTCTGGACCCAAGGCCAGTCACATCTCCAAGAAACCAAAGAAGACTCAGTAACAAGTGATTGAGACATATGATTTACTTAGGAGAATTTACATACAGGATGTTGGGCCAGTGACTAGACCCAGACTGTGCTCTGATACCCCTTTAACAAAGGAATATGATTTTTATATACCCTTATGGCTGGGGAGGTAAGATTTATTACCTTTTCTCTCAAGCCCTCTGGTGCCAGTGTTCTCAGGGACTGTAAATCTAGGCCCAGATGTTTCTTTTCTTGTTGACAAGGTATTCTGGACCTTTGCCCCCTGCCCAGCCACAGAGTTCCTGGTCTGGTATTTTAGCCCAGTTCATTCCATGTTCACCCCCAGCATGGAAGTGAAAGAACAAAACTGACAACATTAGGAGGGGATGCATACAGTTGCTATTGTAAGTGGTATTAGGAATTATTTTCTGATAGTTTCTTATTAGTATACACAAAGGCAATTTCTCTTTGTATTGCCATATCCTGATTATTAATGTGACTAGACACAGTGTTTGCTTTGTTTCTCCTGTTTGTGGTTGTTGATCTTTTTTAATTTGTTTGTAAGTAATTTTTATCTTTTATTATTATGATGATGGTGATTGAATGAAAATGGACATTCCCATATGAATTTGCATGCCCACCTGTATGCAGCTCCCACTGCTCTCCCTGCCCAGTGACAACACACTCTTCCTTTCTGCTCAATACATGTTTTATCCTCCCAACAATCTCCTGTCCCCTCTTCTCCACCCACTGCCCAACCTCCAGTAAGAGGTCAGCAGGATGACATCCTATAGATGCATAGAACCATAAAGTGCACACATGATATAATCACTCCGTGTCACCAAGTCCAATCCGTTCCTGTCTGAAGAGTCGACCTCCATTACGATTTATGGACAGGAGCAGCGTTAGGGCCAGGGGCTATACTCCCAGAGTACTCTGAGGCCCCTGGACCATCAACTGTGGTTTTTCAGTGGAGATCTCAGGGTGCACCCCTTTTTATTCTTGTGTTGCCAGTGAGACTCAACTTTGTGAGCTCCATCACGGCTATCACCGGTGGTGGTCAGGCACCATCCAGTTGTTCTGGTCACGAGTAGATGTAGTCACCCACTCATGTGGGTCTCTCTGTCTTCTGGGTTCTCTTTCCCTCATGTCATTTTGGTCCTTCGTGATCATCTGTTCCTGCTGAGTTGGGACCATTTACTGTACCCTCACAAAGCAGCTTGGCAGCTTTTAAGACCTCAGATGCCAGTCACTAATGTGGGGTGCAGAAGGCTCTCTTCACAAAACACTAGTTGTGCCAATTAGCCTCGATTTCCCCGAGAGCATGTTACCCGCCCCCCACCTCCACAACTCTGTCCTTGCAATATTGGAATATTGGGCTAAGATGGGAGGAGTAATCATGTTATATTGAAGTCCAGTTAATACTGATCTTCTTCCTAATGTGGGCTGTCACAGATTTCACCCAACCAAATTTCTATCAATTACCTAATATAGACCCTCCCTGCCTCACCCTCTCTCCCTCCCCACCCTTGTAGCCATCAGAGTCTTTTATTCTATGCATGAGTCTGTTTTTAAGTTCTTATCATAGGGGTATCATACAATATTTATCCTTTTGTCGCTGACTGCTTTCTCTCAGCATAACGTCCTCCCGTTGAAATCAGTTATCAGATGTTTCCTGAAATCATCATTGTTCTTTATCACTGCATAGTGTTCCATTGAATACATATACCATAGTTTACCTATCCATTCCTCTGTTGCTGGGCATCTGGGTTGATTCCATCTTTTTGCTATTGTGGACTGTGCTGCAACAAACATCCCTGTGCATTAATTCTTATCTTTTTGAAAAATCTCATTATCATTTCAAATACTATTTTTGATCCATTCTCTATTCCTTCTAAGATTATAAATACATGTATTTTAGACATATTCAGTACAGACTATAGTTTATCCTACTCTATTCTGTTTGTTTTATTATTTCTTTTCTTCTGTTTTCTACTTCCAATTTTTCCTATTGCCCTGTCTTCACTTACACTGATGTTGTCTTTTGCTGTGTTCATTCAGATGTTAAACTCATGTGTAGTAGAATGAGTGCATACATGAAGTAAGTTCTCCACCCCTTCCTGTAACTTTGTCTTTTGTAGTGTGATTCCAAAGCTTCTCTCTTCAAAACGTTAAGTCTTTTTTCCCCACTCTTCAATATGGGACAGCCTTGTGATTGTCTTTGAATAATAGAACACAGTGGAAGCACACTGTGCCCATCCTGGGTCTTGGTCCCAAAGTGCCTTACACATTCCCACTCTCTTTCTTGAAAACTTCCTACTTCTTAGAGTAGCCTCTGAAGTCTGGGAGATGACATGAAGCAGATAAGAAACACTGAAGGGTAGAAATTGTGGACCAATTAGCTCCTAGCCCATTATTCAGCTTACTATGTACAAAACCAGCCATATGTACAAAACCAGCCCCAATCAGTTAAGAGTGATACAGGTCTTCAGAACTACTTAGTTGACATTTAAATAATAAAAAAAAAACAGTAAATGGTTTTCCCTTTTAAGCCCTTAAGATTTAGGGATGATTTACTCTGCAGCAGTAGCTAACTAACACATTGTTGAATGAGTTCTTAATTTCAGATTCTATGTATTTCAGTTTAAATAATGCTAGTTTTGTTATTTTTTAAAATATAAGTTCTAGTTCGGTGTTGATATTGTCCATCTTTTTTCATTAATTTGTTGTTAATATCTTTATTTGGCTTAATATACTTATCACAATTATAAAATTCTTGTCCACTTCAATATGTGGATTATCTATGAGTCTCTTCATTAAGGTCACATTTTTGTTTTGTTTTGTTTCCTCTTGCATCTAGTAATGCTTTCCTGAATGCTAGACTTTGCATGTAAAATAACTTTCAATTCTCCAAATAATGTTGTCTTGTACCAAAGAGCATCTTTGTTTTCCTCTGCTAGGCAGAGCAGGTTAACAACTGATGAATTCAGTTTGAAAGAAGATTAATTTGAATCAGAGCTGGATGAAAGTTTTAAGATCCACTCTGACTCTAGTTTGTCCGTGTGCCTCAGGCATGATCCTCTGAACTTCTAAGTGAGAACTAAGAAAGTCTCTGTGTAATTGGAACTGAAAGATCAGGAAATTTAAGTTTTGGCCTTGGTAAGTTTCAAACTTAGCTTTCTAAATCCTCCCTTCTCTCTCTCCCATAGCTTCACACTCAGTAAATGTCTTGAGGAGATCAGCCATATGCTTGTCCTAATCCCTTTCCATCTAGGAAGACATTCTGTAAGTGCCATGGGTCTGTGAGTAATTTCACTCTGCCTCATAGAAGCTTCCGCCTGAATTCCCCAGACACTTCTCCTACCAAAATTCAATGACTCACCTTGGGAAAATTGACCAGGGTTTTAGGACTCCTCTATCTTTCCATGGAAACCCTGATGGTGTAGTGGTTAAGAGCTACGGCTGCTAACCAAAAGACGGGCCATCTGAATCCACGAAGTGCTTGGAAATAGTATACGGCAGTTCTACTCTATGCTGTTGAGTTACTATGAGTTGAAATGAACCGGAAGGCAGTGGTTTGGTTCTTTTTGTTTTTTTGTTTGTTTTCTTTTTTCAGTTTATCTTTCCATATGCCCAGTCAGCTACATGCCGTAACCAAACTCTACCTTTTTTGTTTGTTTGTTTGTTTCTCTCAGTAAAGTCTTGTTATCCCAATGTAGCCTATTTGAGGTTTGGCAAATGATCCCTGGGAAGGAAATAGTTGGCGATCTTTAACTCATCTAAGTAGGACATCCCCCTCTCAAATTCTGGTTTATATAGGCTCTGTTCCTTCCATAGTTCTCTAATATATTTTGAAAATTTTTGTGTTTATATTCTTTTTTCATAGTCATTGTGGTAAGAATATAGGTCTGTTGTGACCTACTACATCCTGAAAAAAGAAGCAAAAAATGATATGTTTGGATAGTAGGAAATATCAAAGATGTGGGGGCAAATCTTAAGAAGATCATAAACAATCTTTGAAACAGCTAGGATGTATATGGAATGGAATCCTACGGACTTTAAGGAATCAGCAGAATACATGAGTCAAGTAAAGGAAGTAGAGCCCTTAGGTCAACTAGCTCAAACCCAACTAATTCCATTTAAAGATGGGTGCTGCTAAGCCTTTCTGGTGAACTAACCTATTCCCTGGGAAGCTTTTCAGAACCTTTCTCCCGTGCAGCCCCCGACCTGTCTTATTATCCATTCTTCTTCCAAGCTCGTTCCTTTCTGTGTTTGTGGAGGTAGAGCTGTGTGAATCATGTATCTAGGGTTTCTCAACCTAGGGGTAGGTCTAATTTAATTTATAGCTGGTTTTCAACTTGGTTTTTTTAAAGAGGTCATCTCACCAATCTGTTATCTTTTGTGTATGTCACTAATAAAATACCATAAACATTTTCTCAGCTTTAGAAGTCACCTGGGGAAAACAGTATCTTTTGTACAGGTATAATTTCTTATGGTATAAGGCATGTTTGTATTCTAACATAATCCTCACAATGATACTGTAAGATTAGAATGTAACCTCAGTATATAGAGGTATATAGAATATATGGAGAGGACACAACAAGCCAAAGTTCTCTGTTTTACAGATTAAGATAGCTAAACCCAGTGACAGGCTTCAGCTAATATATGCCATTGACAATACCCTTTGCTTTTTTTTAACCAAAGTCTTATAATGTTCAGATTGTAAATTATTTTTTTTAAGTCTAAGGGAATTACATCTTAGACATATAAAGAAACATAATGCCATTAATAAGTACCAGAACTAAGATTTAAAATCAGAACTGTGTGGGTCTATCCCTTACTCTTTCTATTGTGCTTTGAAAGTTATCTTTAGATGACAGATTTTCCAGGTCTCAGCAGAAGCATAGGGTGAAGTGGAAGTGAAGGAGGTGGCTGATGATGCCTCTGATGCTTGTACATTATCTATGCCACAGTGAAAAACAATATATTGAAATAAGGAATTAGAGCACCAGGGCTCTTAGATTAGCAATTCTGTCAAAAGGCAGACCATCTGATACTCCACAAATGTATTTCATCTGTGTAGGTTGTGGGTGGGCATGAGGGGAGGAGCAGCAGAGGAAGTCATCGTTATAGTAAGTAAGCAGCCCGTGAGCTGTCTGCCAGTCATCCCGACCATGGTGGCTGCTGCTGGGCCAACCTGGTACACTGCTATTGATGTTTTCTTTGCACAAGACTTTTTCCAAGACCCATCATCTCATTTTCAAAGCCATATTTAAACAGAGAGGAAGGACCAGAGAAGAAGGAAAGAGAGGTCCACAGGGCTCAGAGAAAATTACTGATAGACATACTTTGAGAGAGCACCAAAGAACCATGACAATCAACCCCAACAAAGGAAATTCGGGGGATGCAGAAGCCAGTCCGTGCCTCCCATTCCCCAAAATGTGGCGGATGCTCTCAGTTCCATGAGAAAGTAGACAATATTGCCTGGCTGGGTGTACCCCTGATCAATATTTCACTATCAATCTCTTATTGTTTGCAGAGATTTCCACTTCAGACTCCTAACAATGGTCAGTAAATCTTGCTGATCAGTGCAGACTTCTGAATGAGGGCAATTTTCTACCAATCATCTCTCTTAGACTTGGTAAAATGCACAGCAATTCATGTACCTTCTCAAGTTCTCAGCCTTTAAGTAAGCAAGTTCTTTTCCATTATCACAGTTCACACTACCTTCAGACCTTTCACATAAAGCCCATAAACTCTGCTCTGTAGCCAGTGTCCACAGCAGCCCCTTTGAAGCTGAAAAATGCAACAGTATCTGGTACATTCATGTTGCAAGATGTTTCACCAATTCATTATTCTTTATTGCTGGACGGTGTTCCATGGCGTATATACATAATTGGGCATTTAGGTTGTTTCCGTCTTATTGCTACTGTGAATAATGCTGCATAAATTTGAGTTCAAATAACCACGTGCGATCAGCGGCTACTGTATTGTATAGCACAGTTGTAGACAGAAGAAGTTGATTGGGAAATCCTTAAGAAAAGATCATGGTGTGACTTAGGTGAGAAGATGAGTGTAATGAACAGTGGGTTGGAGGAGAGTACACGACATGAGGGCATAGAGGCAGGGCAGGGCTCACATCAAAAGACCTCATAAGTCATGGGAGGAAGTGCCGAGCAAAGTCATGGGCTTTAATTCTGGGAGTCATCTTCCCTTTGTACTCTTTCCTAAATTGAATGATTGAATTTAAAATTTACATTGTAGTAGTATAAAGCCTGTGTGGATAGAATATAGGAAGGAAAATCTGAGGTAATGAGAAGGGTCATATACAATTTATGAAATCCTGTAGAAGAACACAAAACTGGTTTTATCTGCAGTTTCTTAAGGAAAAAGAAGGAAATATCCTCAGGTTATTACATGATGAGCTTTCACACAAGTCTATTGTGTATATTGTAATGTGATTTATACGTGTGTGTGTATGTATGTAATATATGTATTACTTTTCTTGAGATTTACAAGGATGAATCGTTACAACGTTTTTGTCAGTGTCAATGTTGCAACTCAATGTTAGGCAGGAAAATTTACCTAGAGCGTTAGTCAGGTGTCTTAGTCACCTAGTGTTGCTATAATAAAAACACCACAGTGGGTAGCTTTTAATAGAGAAATTTTATTTTGTCACAGTCCAGTAGGCTATGAGTCAAGATTCACAGCATCAACTCCAGGGGAAGTTTTTTCCTGTTGGCTCTGAAGGAAGGTCCTTGTCATCAGTCTTCCCCTGGACTGGGAGATTCTGATGCACAGGGACCTCAGGTCCTTTCCAAAAGGCATGCTCTGCTCCCAGCACTGCCTCTTGGTGGTATGAGGTCCCCAGCTCTCTCTCCTCTTTCCTATGTAGTTTAAGAGATTGTCTCAAGGCATAATACAGTTTTGCACACTGAATCCTGCCCTACGGACACAACTGCTGCCCATCCTCCCTCATTAATATCACAGAAGCAGAATTTACAGCATACAGGAACATCCACAGTATCAGGAACTGTGGCCTATCCAAGAGGCTACACACGTTTTTGGGAGGACACAATTCAATCCATGACATCATGTAAGTAAGGAGTCTTTTCTAAGGTTAGAAATTTACTTTAGATACTTTTAGAGAACACTCTTGTTAGGAAAACCCCAGTGGTGTACTAATTAAGAGCTATGGCTGCTAATCAAAAGATCAGCAGTTTGAATTACCAGGCACTGGGATAGTTCTACTTTGCCCTTTAGAGTCCCTATGTGTCAGAATCAACTTGATAGTAATTGTTGGGTTTGTTCTTGCTGTTATTGCTTACTCCTGCTGGGAACTCTTTTAGGTGCTAAAATCACATGGCAGATGATTTCATAGAGTTTACTTACCATCTAGTAAGAGAGATAGAGACAAAGAAAATGATTACACAGATAGGTGAATAAGATCGTTACAGGCATGGGTCATTACTATAGAAAAACAACAATGAAGCACTCAGCAAAACAGAGTTAGAAGACACACAGTGACTGAGACATATGGGAGGGAGTGGAAAACAGAAGTCAACCAGGCCCCCCCAAAGAGAAAAAGAAAACTCTTTGGAAATAGGATTCCAATGACAGAGGTTTACCATAGTAAAGGCCCCACAGTTAAGAGCTTGGTTTTATCAAGGAGCAGATAGAAAGCCAGCATAGCCAGCCAAATGCCTTCGAGTTGGATCCAACGCATGGCAACCCTAGGGGCCAGAGTAGAACTGACACCTAGACTATTCAAAGAGCCCCTGGTGGATTTGAACTGCCGACATTTTGATTAGCAGGCAATGCTTATTCCATAGGGATTGTGTTTTTATTTCATAATAAAATAGAATGATTTCTTTTTACTGACAAGGCACTAAAAAAAAAAAAAAAGAAGAAGAAGGAGAAGAAGACTATCTGAAATAAAGCTACTATGAAAAAACAATCTATTATTCCAAATTCCAAATGCTGATGAACAAGAGTGAAATATTTAAAAAAAAAATCTCTGCATCTAAGAGTAGTTACTTTCACTGGTGAGCACATGTGTCAACATGGTGAACACCATCAAAGTGGTGGAATATGTTAAGGGACAGTGGGACAATTGCAAATTTTGAGCTAATTAGGGAAACGTATTTGTGTCTATTCTCATTACTCACTCTTAAATATTATTATACCTCTCCTGCTTGCCAGAACACAATAGCCATTCAAGATAAAATTGTGAGTAAAAAAGGGGAGGGCCATCATGATCATTCTAGCCAAGTTTCCTTAAACCATACCATGAATAATTCTTAAAAGGTGGATAAATTTCCTTATTTTGTAGATACTACTATAGCCCACCATGTCACCTCCAACTCATGTTGACTCAGTCTGTGTCAGAACAGGAGTGTGTTGCATATGATTTTCAGTGACTGGTTTCTTGCAGGTATATCACCACTCCTTTCTTCCAAGGTGCTTCTGGATGGACAGGTGAACTTAAACCTCCAAACTTTTGGTTATCAGCCAAGAACGTTGCCATTCATCATCCTCTAGAGGTCTTAGGGTCATTATGATTTGGAATCGACTTCAGGGCAAAGCATTTGTTTTGAGGGGTTGCGATTTAGAATGTTAAGGAATAGTAAAGACCTATGAAGAAAGTAAGAAAAAATTGTAAGTTTCTACTGGAACACTAGGTAGGGGAGAACTCTGGAAGACTAGTTCTATATTGCAGAGAGAGAACTCAGCTACTGTGCACTTTCCAAGGCCAACTACTGATAGCCAGTTTTTTTTAACACAGACAGATGAGTAAAAGACATCTTTGTGATCAAGCCAAAACTGAGTGATGACAGAGAAATGGTGTATTTTATTTCTCGTAATTCATAGGCCCATCTCTTCATGACCGAGTCTTAATGACTCAGGACACTTTATAACACACAAGCATGTTAAATGTTTTTGTGACAATTTTTTGGGAAAAGAAGATTTAGAGAATCTTGGTGATCTGACGATGTTGGGGAAAAATACAGGAAAGGAAACAAAAAAGAAATGCAGTTTTTAGAAATTTTATTCAGAGCTAACTGATGGCTGTTTTTATAATGTATATAAAAATTGTCATTGTAAAAATATAGCTAAGATGCTCGTGGCAATTTATGATATGCTTGACATTTTTGTGTTGTTTAATTTTCATTATGTTTTCACAAGTGAAAGTGGTCAACACTGCAAATTCTTCTAGAAGAGTCTACATTAAAGTTAATCATGAATGGGTTTTCATTTTCCTTGAATTTGACATTTTTGCAAACAAGAAACCTACTGCTTTTTAATCTCTAATCATTTATGTCTGGCTTCATATTGTGATATAATAAAAAATAGTTGGCTATTGCATGAATGAATGAATACGTAGATGCATGGTTGAATGAACACATGTGGTGATTTAAGCCTTGAAGGTAGTGTATCACCGCTATAAATCTGACTTCAGTGGAAGGTTGGTATCTTGTATCCCTGCTTTAAATTTTTAGTAAGACTTCCAGAGGGTCTTAATAAAAGTTAATAAGAGTAAAATAAGAACTGGCAAAAGAAGATGGGCAGTTATATCATATCACCATTCATCATATTTCTTTTTAATCATAACATTTTTAAGCTACATACTGCTTTTTCAGAGCACCATGCGTACTTCCACTTTCCAGGTATTTTAAAATAGAAAAAGAACACAAGAAAATGCAAACTAGCTCTTAAGTTTCTGAAGGGAATGGGCTTTAATGTGCACAACACTTTAATTCTTTGCTTAGCAAATTCTAATTCCTGTCTAAAATAACTGCTAAGAAGTAAGCTTGAATCTGACCAGCAACCTGTACAAGGTAGTCAGTGAACCAAACATCACTGCTGCTATGCATGAAAGGCAACTGGGACAGAGATGAAGTGAGCCAAACCTGCAATCACCCAGCTTTACAAAGAGGAAACTTCATCTGAAACACGCTTCCTATGTGTCAAGTATTTATTCTTTTTTGTTTTCAACCAAAAAGCAAATCAAAAGAATTAAAGGGATTAAAGAAACAAGAACTCAGTGACTTCACACATCGAAACAGGGGAAGTGTTAAATGAAACCATTTCTGGGCAAAGCAACTGTATGAAAATGATTTAGGCAAGGTAGCTCAAGGGGAGGAAACACCTGGAGCATCTCCCTTACTCCCCACCCCACCTCTCACCTAATACCCAATACAAGATCAGATATATTTTAGATTAAAAGCCAAGAAGAGATGTAAGACAAGTCCACTTAGGTTTAAAGGTCTACATATTTCGCTACTGCAGAGGGTATCAAGTTGTGCACTGCTGTCAGGCATGAGTCTTGGTACACCACTTTTGGAAAGCGTTTTGGCAAGGTGTACCATGAGCCTTAAAAATTCCCTAACCCACTAATTCTACTTCTTGAAAGTAATCATGAAAAATTACCCAAGGCACATAATACAAGCTTTATATACATAAATGATGACCAAATTTTCTATAATACAAATGTGAAGAAAGCAACCTAAATATTCACCAACTAAGGAAATATCTAGAAATTTTGGTAGAATATTATTCAACCTTGACAATTGTTTTTGCCTAAAATTTGAATAATGGGACAGGAAACATGCAAAATAGAAAAATATGTGTGGAATTCAAGGATGGCTTAGAAAGTGTGATTTGTTCATAAAAAATAAGGACGCTGCCTCCATTTTAATGAAAAATTTCAGGAATGTTAGTGTTAAATACTGTAGTCTGTCATTTCAGTGATTTGCTGGATGTTGCATTGTCAATGTCAAAATCAAGGTAGCTAAAGTCCTAAGTTACTGGAGATTTTATCTTTGCCCTAATGTGTGTGCAAAAAATGTGCAAAGGAGAAAAACTGTCTATAGTTGACAGAGGTAAACTCAAGAAGAGGACATGTATTTTTGACACTCTCACACTGTGTGCATGTATGTATGTGGATTTATGTGTGTCCTAGAGTGCTTTGTCTGACTATGTTAAAGGAACTTAAGTGCATTTGATGGTGAGAAAAGCAGCACAGACAATTTTAAGCTGTGACCACTTCTTTCTGCGCCTTGCTTGTGTAAACGTGAGCAGCCGGAGGCAGCGAGCCGACAGGGAAAAGTGACAGTCACTAGAGGACTTCGTTCTTCTGCAACCTTAGAAATGTTCTGAAATTGCTGAAGTCACAGTTTGAAACTGGAAAAATGAGGGCTAATAGTCTTCCTTGACAAACTTATTAGTTGATTGTTGAGGATTCAAGGAGATGCAATCTAGAAAATCCTTATAAAGTGAATAGTTCTAAGTCTACATTTTTCAAGCCTATTTTTCTTTCAGGTGCCTGAGAAACTTAAAATAAGTTATTCCAATATTATGATAAAATCTAAAAAAGAAAGCCTTTATATCATCAGATCTATGATGTTCAATAATATCAATTGTGCCATCAGTGATTTTACTTGGTTTGTTTAAATCAATATCTAAACAGGGTTTCCATATCATAATTGATCGGTAGACTTTGAGTCTCTTTTAGTCTGTAAAAGGTCCCTCTCTAAGCTTTTGTCTTTCTCTCTCTCCTGTTTCTTTGTTGAAGGACAAAAGTCCATGTTCCTATTGTGTTTCTCACATTCTCAGTTTGTCTATGTCCATAGTGGTATTTAGCATGTTCTTCTTTCCTCAGTAAACATTAGGTCTTAAAAGAGATTTTACCAGATTCAGGCTCAATTATTTATTTATTTGTTCTTTTTCGGTCAAAAATTTGCATTTCATCATTTGAAGAGTCACTCAGTATCTTTCTGTCTCATTTTAATGTTAAGATTGACCAACAAGTTTAGTGACTATTGAATCAATTCATTTATTTTTTAAATTTTTCATTATCTCTTTACCTTCTAATTTTAGCCACCATTGAGGTGCCCATTGTCTAGATTAATCACTAGAATAAGGGGTATAAAAATCGTGATATTCTGCCATTTCTTCTGTTTTTATGAGCTAGAAGACTTCTATAAGCAAGAATTTTTATTCTTCTTCTATTGAATTACCCTAAAACCTAATAATTGGTATTAGAAAGACAATCTAAATTCTTGATTTTCTCTCTCTTTTTTTTTTTTTTTTGCCAGCAGTTTTAATAATAATGAGTTGTGCCTTGACAACTTTCTAAAGGGAACAATCAGGTTTATTTCTGAGTCATTATGAGCTCAAGAATGATGTGTTTTAATCCATTTTAACCAAATTTCCTTCTGATACTGTAATTGCTCCTTCTTTTGTCAGTGGGCTCCCTTTCAGACTGAGGCCTATGTCCCTTTTGGGTACATCCAAATAGACATGGATAATTGTCTTATCTTATGCTAAATATATTTCATGTTTCTTTGCACATTTCCTGTGCTAGATTCGGAATTAATCATTTCATCAAAACTTATTCATATCTTTCAGTGTAAAATTGTATTTAAAGATGGTAATCTTGAAACAAAAAATCCATACTGTGATTGGCTATTGCTGTTGCTTCTGTGCCATTTCAGTGAACAATGCCAGGACACAAATATTTAGAAAAACAGTTCCTAAGTTTATAAGAGTATTTCCAATTCAAAATTTACAGTGTTCATTTATTCGATTTTATGATGTCTCTATTTTCTTTTGTTTTAAAAATGTTAGTCCCAAATAATTTTAAGTGATTACTTTGCTTCTTTATCTTAATATATATGTTTCTGAAGCAAGGCCAAGAAGGAAGAGTAGTTAGACTCTTCGCATGGTCTCTCTTAAAACAGAAATCCAAGAAAAACAAGTGACTAGAGTTTATATGACAATCTAAACACCCTGAACAGCAAAGAAAAAGTTGAGGAGTCTGACTCAGTGGCAGGGGGAAGGAGACACAATTCAGAAGCATCAAAGATTTGCAAGATGTGACCTGGAAGTTACCCTGGTAGTATTAATATAACACACACACACAATAAATGTTGGAGAGAGTCGAACACATATACACTGTTGGTGAGAATGTAAAATGTTATAAACACTTTGGAAATTGACTTAGCACTTTTTGAAGAAGCCAGAATTAGAAATACCATGCAATTCAGCAATCTCACTCCTAAAAACATATCCTAGACAAATAAGAGCTGCCACATGAATAGACACACTCACATCTGTGTTCACTGCAGCACTGCTCACAGTAGCAAAAATATGGAAACAATCTAGTTGCCTATCAACAGACAAATGGATAAACAAATTATAGTATATTCATAACACAATGGATTATTACACAATGACAAAGAACAACGATAAAACTAGGAGATGTCTCACAACATGAATGAATCTGGAAGAAATTCTGCTGAGCAAAATTAGTCACAAAAAAATGAAATTGATATGAAACCATTATTATAAGAACTCTAGAAAAGATTTAAACACAGAAGAAGACATTCTTTACCAGGGTAAGGAGGGAGGGAGAAAGGAATTCACTAACTGGATAGTAGACAAGGAATTCTCTTAGGTGAAGGGAATGACAACACACAATACAGGAGAAGTCAGTGCAACTGGGCTAAATCAGAAGGTAAGCAGTTTGCTGAATACAACCAAACACTTCAAGGACAGAGTAAGGGATGGGTATACAAATAAGATGTTTCTGAGGGACATCTAGGTCAACTGACATAACTGTATTAAGAAAACATCCTACATCCCATTTTGGTGAGGGGCACCTCGGGTCTTAAAGTCTTGTGA
Organism: Heterohyrax brucei; assembly: GCA_028571685.1. Lineage (NCBI taxonomy): Eukaryota > Metazoa > Chordata > Mammalia > Hyracoidea > Procaviidae > Heterohyrax > Heterohyrax brucei. Next base: position 40,586,609 of record CM053148.1, on the reverse strand, counting down.
GTGACCATCTAAGGTGCATCGGTTATGCAACTCATTTGGACTGCAGGAGAAGGAAGAATACCAAAGACACAAAGAAAACATTAGCCCAATAGACAAAGGGCCACACAAACCAGCGACTTCATCAGCCAGAGACCAAAAGAACTAGATGGTACCTGGCTACCATTAATAACCACACTAAGAGTGAACACAGCAGACTCCCCGATGGAGTATGAGAGAAGTGTAGAGGGTAACTCAAATTCTTGTAACAAGACTGGACTTAATGATCTACTTGAGAGTAGAGGAACCCCAAAAGATATGGCTTCCAGACTCCCTGTAAACCCAGAACTAAAACCATTCTGGAAGTCAACTCTTCAGGCAGATTATACTGGATACTAAAGCATAAAATAATAATTGTGAAGTTCTCTCTTCAGCAGCACATATACTAAAATTGGAATGATACAGAGAAGATTAGCACGGCTTCTGCACAAGGACAACACTGAAATTCACGAAATGTTCCCTGTTTTTAAGGAGAGCAGTAGGAGCTGCACATAGGCAGGCATGCAAATTTAAACTGGCTTGTACACTGTCAATCACAATAAATAAGTAAAATAATAATACTTGTGAAGAGTGTGATTTTTAGTTCAAGTGGATGCACAGACTAAATGGGCAGCCTCTCCAGATGCAAGATCACGAGGCAGAAAGGGATAGAAGCTGGTTGAAAGGGTATGAGAAAAGTCGGGTAGGAAGGGTGGATGTTTTCTCACATTTCAGGATTGCAACTAGGGGCACATGGCAATATGTGTATAAATTTTTGTATGATAAATTAACTTGAGTTGTAAGATTTCACCTAGAGCACAACTGAAAAATGAATACCATTGAAAAAAGAAGTTTGTGCATATGCAAGGGTCGTGGATTAAATTATGTCCCCCCAAAAATATGTGTAGCAATTTCATTGGGTCATGATTCCCAGTATTGTGGGATTACCCTCCATTTTGTGATTTTCCTATGCCATAAATTCTAATCTCTGCTTTTATTTAATAATTGGATTGTGTTAAAGAGGTTTAGGGTAGAACTGTAACATTCTCTCTAAAGCTGTCTTCCTGATCCAGTGTAAAGTGAGTTTCCCTAGAGTGTGGCTTACACAGTCTTTTATCTATAAGAAATAAAAGCAAAGGGAAGAAAGCAGAGCGTTGGGGACTTTATACCATCAAGATAGCAGCACCGAGTGCAGCGCAAGTCCTTTGGACCTATGATTCCTGTGCCATGATATGCTCAGACCAAAGAAAGAGTGATGCAACACAAAGACCTTCCTCTAGAGCCAATAGAGAGAGAAAACATTCTCCTGGAGCCAGCACCCTGAATTCGGACTTTCAGCCTACTGGATTCTGTCAGAATTGATTATTTGCTAAAGCCATCCTCTTGTGGCATTTCCTGTCAGAGCATTAGTAGATGACTAAGACAGCATTTATGTATGTACCTATGTTAACTCATGTATGTATATTAATAATAAACATTATTACTAACACTAATTACTAAATAATAATTAACGTTTGGCTGTTTGCAGTCTGTCTCTGTTGTCTAGTGCTGCTCTAACAGAAATACCACAAGTGGATGGCTTTAACAAAGAGAAATTTTACTGTCATAGTTCAGTAAGCTACAAATCCATTTGAAAGCTACAAGTCTGCCCAATATGGGAAATTATCACCATTTTGGTAGACTAAGAGTCCAAAGTCAGTATGAGAGCATCCTGGTGAAGCAACTTCAGGTCCAAAGGATGTGATCTGCTCTCTGAACTGCTTTCTTGGTGTGATGAGATTCCTGACTCTCTCTGCTCACTTCCGTCTTATATATCCCACAGACTTGTAGCTTGAGTCCTCACTAACACAACTGCTGCCCAATATACAATACAATCCATGACACAGTGCTTTAATCCTTATGAGAAAAGACTGTACAGTCAAATACTACTTTTTAACCTAGCAACTTGATATACAGCTAGAATCACTAGTTTTATTATGTTTTTGATATTCTGATATCACTTTTGTTTTATTTTTATCTAATTTTGTTTTGTAGTTTTGAAGTCAACTGTAAATTTCCAAAGTCAAACAAATTACATTCAAAGAATTCTAGCTTTCAACCTATGTTTAATATTCTTTTCCACTCTTCTCCATGTATAGCAATTTTTGTTAAATTTGTGTAAGTATGTACAGAAAGAATGCCAAATATAATTACTCATTAGGATAATGCAAATGAAAATCACAATGAAATACAACTACAAAACCCCTAGAATGGTTTTAAAAAAATGATAAAACAAAATGATGATAACAAACGGCATCAACTATGAATTTCATACATTGTTGGCAAGAATATGAATTGGTACAGACATTTAGAAGACAAGTTTCACAATGAAACTGCTCATATCTATAAAGTTGAACATGTACTTAACATACACCATAACAATCCCAATTCTAGGTATTTTCTCAAGATAAATGATAATGTATATTCACGTAAAAACCCATATACAACTGTTTCTAACAGCTTGTTCCTAATCGTCCTAAACTAGATACAATCTAAATATCCTTCAACTGACAAATTGTTAAACAAACCGAGATGTATCCAAACAACAGAACACTACTCAGCAATAAAATGGAATGAACTACACAAAATCGTGATAAATCTCAAATTATTATACTATCTCAAAGAAGCCAGATTTGAAAGTTTACACACACACACGTATGTACCCTCTATGATTCCCTTTGTTGGTGTGCTGGAATAGCCAATACTATAGGGTCAGAAAACAGATCAGTATTATAGGGGGCATGAGGCAACAGAAAGACTGACCGACAACTGCATGAAGAGAATTTCTGCAGTTATATATATACATATAGATGTATATATATATATATACATATAGGCACCATTATGAGGTGGTTACATAACTGTATGTATTTATAAAAGCTCTTAAAATTTTGCACAATGAAGGACTGTGCAAATAATCTGATTAGGAGAGAAAAATGTTAACAATAACTGCTAGGATGTTGTTCTAATTGTGAGACTCAATTTCGTTGCTAGTTACTGTGAAGGCTGCCAACTCTGCAAATAACACTGAAAAGAAAGCACAACGTTTTAATCGGAGACAGCATTCCCATAGCTTTCTAACATGAATTAACTCCAGTATTAGGTTTGATGTAGAGATCAGACATTTTGCTGGCTGTTCTCAGCAAAAAGTTAACAAACCTAAACAAGTATCCTTGTCTCCATCTGAAATTCAAGAAGAAAAGTTATACAGCCTACCTGAACTTCCCTGCTATATAATTGTGCAGCATACTGTAAAAGAGAAATAGAAAATTTAGAATGTGAAGTGGTAAAGAGTAGAATGGACACAGTTAAAGAAAGAATCACTGACTTTGAAAACAAATCTGAAATTTCTCAGAGCCAAAGCCAAGTGCCATCGAACATAATAGAATAATAGATACTAAAAAGGAAGAAAATTTATATACCTTAGAAAATAGGATTGAGAATAAGTGAGCTAAGAATTCTAAACACTGAACTAGGAAAACAAACAAATAAAAACAAGATTAAACATTAATAAACTAATAAAAGTTAAAAAGCAGAAATACATTAAGTAGAACACAAAGAAATGGTAGGAATAAAAAACAAAAGTTGCTTAAAGAAAAAATAAATAAATAGAATATTTCCCAAAAAAAGGAAAATCTGAGAAATAGTCACAGAGATGAGTATGCTAAGGAAACAAGACAACTAAATGCAATATGGTATATTGATGAAATCATCATATTAAAAAAATATTAAAGGAAAATTAATACTATCTAAATAAAATTGCAATTTAGCTAAGTTTTAAAGTACTGATATTGTTCCTTTAGTTGTGACAAATGTATCACAGTAACGTAAGACATTATAATACTGGAAATTGGATGAGGGACATATGAGACCTCTCTATTATCTAAATGTATTCTAAAATTAAAATTGTTTCAAAAGAATTCTTGGACTAAAAAGAATATAATTTATGGTTGCAAAGAAGGTATGTTGAAAGTCCCAAGACTATGTCCACAACTGGAGATATTCTGAAAGGATTCATGATACCTAGCATACAGGTTTACTCACAGCTAAGATGTAATACAGTGATGGAGTACTGACATATCTGAATTGTACAGGAAGAGACAGAAGTGGAGTCTGTAGGAATTCAAATACAGGTTTCCTTATGTGTTCTTCCTCTCATGCAGGGCTCACTCTTGCCCCAGGGTGGAAAATTTAGCAGTATGTGTGCCAATCTTCCGTCCAGAGGGGCCATTTCAAAACTCAGAAACCAGGGGTTTTATTTGAGTACCTTCTGCCTAGCATGGTCCAAAATTAAAGACATCCAGAAGAAAAGCAAGTGTTCAGTGAACAACATACTATGTTCACGAAGAGCCTAGGCATGGTGAACTACCTTTGTCAATTAGAGAAACTTTAGCAAAATCCTTTACCAGGCATGTTTCCAGACACCAGCCAAGGGCCAATCTTGCAAGTAAACCTTTCTAAGAATAGCAGTATCAGGCTTACTATGTTAACTTTCTACATAGTAGGACACAAACGTTGCTATACCTCTCTACATTTATTAAACTGAGTTTCTTAACTCCATAGTTTATATTGTGCTCAGTTTTAGTAAAATTTTCTATATGTGTTGTTTATCTATCCATCTATTATCTATTTGTATCTTTGATAGACAAAAGGTAGCATGTGATTATACACACTTTTTTAGTCTAGTACTTTTACTTAATGATTATACTGGAGATGACTCTAGAGCATTACGTTAACAAATTCTCTTTCCTTCTTTTTTCTAGTTGCTTACATCTCCATTCTATGAATATCATAGTTAATTTCACCAAAACTTAGAGTGGACATTTGGGTAGTTTTCAGTCTTTTGATATTTGAAGTCTGACAATTAGGTTCGTGAACTCATCCTAGAAAAAGTGCTACATACCTCATTGTTATGAGATATGCTATATTGGAACACCCTCCCTGCTCACCTGATCTGGCCCCCAATGACTTTTTTCTCCACCTTAAGATAAAGGAAATATTGAAAGGAAGAAATTTGATGATGTGTAGTGATATTCAGCAATGAAGCATGTATTGCTTAGAGCAATAATTAAGTTGGTGGGCTTAATTGTCGGACTGCTTATCAAAGTGCTGTAATGAATGCATTTGTGAAACTTTATTTCAAATAGTTTTCAGTGTATTATAAGTGTAGTTTTATAAAAGTGAAATTGTTGGGTCATATGATGTACATAGTATTTTACAGGCAACTTAGAGGTCACTATACTAGATAGCCTTCCTCATCTCTGTTTAGATGTAATTTATCCTTTAAGTCTTGCCTTCAGTCTGAAACAGAAGCCGTTCAAATGTAGCTTTATAGATGTTAAAGGTCAGGTAAGGGAAAGGTAGAATGCTAAATCAAAGTTAAGTTTCATTCCAAAGGGTAGGGGCTGGTTCTGGAAGGGATGGGAAGAGAATGGTTTGAAACTCAAAGTTTATGCAAAAGGGATCAATTAAAAAAAGAGGGTGCTAGTTCAGTTTAAGGAAGTAATTTAAGTCTGTAAAAAACTCAGTATCTTGAGAAGGTAAGTTAAGAGAAGCTAAACTCAGAGATAGGTTAAAAATATATTTAAAAAAATGATAAACAGAATTTATCTTCTTCAAATTAATGAGTAATCTACTGGTCTTTGGCCAGAATAAGTAAATGTGATTGAATTTCAGATATCCTGTGTTTTTATGCTAGTTTATTCAACAACAAGATAATTAGGTGAAGAACCATCAGAGGGAGTATGGGACACTCACATGCACTGTTGACTTCAGGTTGATAGGCCAGACTGAAAGACTTCAAGTCCTTAGGATTATTGGGATCTAGAGGGCATAGGGTGAGGCTGAGGGAGGACAAGCATACAGCTAAACTTATATTGATCTCTTGTCCTATCCATATGTTAATGGAAGTGATCAAAATCAGAGATACCTTGTGGATAGTATTCAGGAGAGTTATAGATCTGAGATTGTTTTTCAAAAAAAAACAAATTGCAAATTCAAGGTAGATCCCTGGGTCACAAGAAATAAAACTTCTTACAAAATCAAAGAAAAATGAAAATATTACCAAACTAAATCATGAAATGAATAACTATGTCTGTCTTTGTAAATACTTATAATACCTGGGACATGATAAGCCTTCCTTAAAAATGCATCAAGTGAAAGAATAAATAAATGAGTTAATGCAAAACAAGCTAGAAAATACAATACCTCTCTGTAAAAAGCCTGATCATTAGGTTAATCCCTTGTTTAATAACTCGTAGGCTTGCTGTGTATCACCAAACCCAAGCCAAACCCTTTTCCATTGAGTAGATTCTAACTCAAGGCAGCCACATGTGTTACATAACAGAACAATTTGCTATTATCTTTCTGGAAACAGATCACCTGGTCTTTCTTCTGTGGCACTGATGGGTATGTTCAAACCACCAACCTTTGGGTTAGCAGTCAAGCGCAAATCATTTGTACCACACAGAGACCTAGGCACACATTACCATCTCCATAAATATTTATGCATTCACCCCACCTTCCTTTTCCTCCTAAGGTCTAATCATTCCAGCGTGAAACCATGGACCTTCTAAATCAAACTTGGTTTTCCTTTCCTTTTATAAAGGCTACCTCTCTGTAGCCTCAAGGCTGGAAAGCATTTGGGGGTACTGTTTTGAGCTCCTTAGCAACTACCTCCTTTTTCCATTGCTTTCAAGAACAAACGGAAGTTTTCACCCAGGGACTTCCTTTGGCAAATCAGAGTAACAAAGTTATCAACACAGTGGTGGAAATGTGGATCTCCTTAGCGTTTCTCCAGTTTTGGCTTTTACACACTTCGTCCTTTTCTCAGATGGTATTTCAATATTCCAACGACTTCTGGTTACCCTTTACTCTCAGAATGGCTTTTGCCAAAGCCCCCCCTTCTACTTGAAACTCTAGCCCCTTCTCTATAACCTTAGTCAAGCTCTTCTAGAATGACTCCTTTTATTAAATCTTCTTTTTCCAACACCAAGATCCAAAGTACAAGTAGGATGAAATTGCAGGTGGGCACCATCAATCATTAACACTTGGCTTGAGCTTTGTGTTTATGAAGACCTCCTAACTGAATAGAATAAACCCTGTCTTCTGAGTCCCCATCCATTCTTCCCATTTCCGCAAGAGTAAATTTTTGTGCCATTTTTAAAACTCCTTGGATAAGTTAAAATTAGCAAGGAATCTATCTTCAGTTACCTGGCTGAAACAGTTTACACCATTTTATAATAAAGTCATTTTTAGCATTCTGGGTGATTGACTTGGATTTTATATATTAAAGTCAAAAGAATACATACTTAAGAGGCAGCTAGAATTAGGTGGTTTATACATTCATTCATTCATTCTTTCCTACTACCATAAACTTTAAGTGTTCCTACTAATTTTCTGGATACTCTTTCACTTTGCCTCTTTCCCCATTCTCTTTTGCCTGGTACTCTGGAATTCTCATTCTTTGCAATGTTATCTATAGTTTGTTATGGTCTACAAATTGAATGCCTTCACATAGTCAATGAAACACCAGTAAACATTTTTCTGGTATTTTCTGATTTTGACCCAAATCCATCTGACATCAATAATAATATCCTTCATTTCACATCTTCTGAATCTGACTTGAATATTAGGCAGTCCCTTGATAATGTATAGATAGCTACAGTCATTTTTTAATTTTCTTCAGCAATTTTTTATGATTAAATAAAAGTGTACATTCCCATGTAAATTTGCATGCACAACTATATGCAGCTCCCACTGCTCTCCCTGCCCAGTGACAGCACACTCTTCCTCTCTGCTCCATACATGTCCTATCCTCTCAGCAATCTCCTATCCCACCTTCTCCACCCACTCCCCTGCCACCAGTAAGGGGTCAGCAGGATAACATCCTGTAGATGCATAGAACCATAAAGTGCACACATGGTATGGTCACTCTGTATTGTCAAGTCAAATCCATTCCTGTCCAAGATGTTGACCTCCATTATGATTTATGGACAAGGGCAGCATCAGGGCCAGGGGCCATGCTTTCGAGGGAGACCCACGACCCCTAGACCATCAATTGTGGTCTTTTAGTGGCGATCTCAGGGTGCACACCTTTTTATTCTTGTATTGCCAGTTAGACTGAACTTTGTGAGCTCCATCACGGCTATCATTGGTGGTAGTGGGGCACCATCCAGTTCTTCCAGTCACAAGTTCATGTAGTCACCAACTCATGTGGGTGTGTCTGTCTTCTAGGTTCGCTTTCCCTATGTCATTTTGGTCCTTGGTGATCATCTGTTCCTTCTCAGTTGGGACCATTTGCTGTACCTTCAGAAGGCAGCTTGGCAGCTTTTAAGACCCCAGATGCCAGTCCCTAATGTGGGGTGCAGAAGGCTCTCTCTGCAAAACACTAGTTGCACCAATTGGCCTCGATTTTCCCTGAGAGCATGGTCCCCAGCCCCCCACCCCAGCTACTCTGTTCTATAGTATTGGGTTAAGATGAGAGGAGTAATTATGTTATGCTGAAGACCAGTTGATATTTATCTTCTTTCTAACGTGTGCTGCCGCAGATTTCACCCAACCAAATTTCTATCAACTATCTAGTCTAAGCCCTCCCCACCCACCCTCTCCCTTTCCTCACACTTGGAGCTGTCAAAGAGTCTTGTCTTCTATGCATGAGTGTGTTTTGAAGTTCTGATCATAGGGGTCTCATACAATATTTGTCCTTCTTTCGCTGACTGTTTTCACTTAGCATAATGTCCTCCAATTTAAACCAGGTTGTGAGATATTTCCTAAAACCATTGCTGTTGTTTATCATTGCATAGTGTTCCGTCGAGTAGTGTATACCATAGTTGACCTATCCATTCCTCTGTTGTTGGGCATCTGGGTTGATTCCAACTTTTTACTATTGTGGACTGTGCTGAGATAAACATTTGTGTGCATGTATCAGTTGGTGTGAATGGCCTTGATTCTGTAGGATATATTCCAAGCAGTGGAATTACTGGGTCAAATGGTATATCTAGATCCAGCTGTTTAAGGACTTGCCAGATTGCTTTCCAAAGACGTTGCACCGTTTTGAAATCCCAGCAAGAGTGTAGGAGAGTTTCAATTTCTCCACAGCCTCTCCAGCATTTGTTGTTTTTCGTTTTTTGAATCATGGTCAACCTTGTTGGGGTGAGATGATATCTCATTGTACTTTTGATTTGAATTTCTTTAATAGCTAATGATCATGAGCAAGTAAGCATGTGGTTTTTAGCCGCCTGGATCTGCTCTTTAGAGAAGTGTCTGTCCACCTACTTTCCGGTCCTTTAATTGGATGATTTATCTTTTTCTTACTGATATTTTGTAGCATCTTATAAATTATGGAGATCAGCCATCGGTCTGACATATATTTGCCAGATATTTTTTCCTACTCTGTAGGTGGCCTTTTAATTCTATTAATAAAGTGTTTGGATGAGCAAAAGTGTTTGATTCTTGGTAGCTCCCGCTTATCTATTTTCTCTTCTGTTGTTTGTGGTTTGACAGATTTTGAAGTCTGTCTACATTGTGTATTAAAGCTTCCTTGTTGTTCTTACATTTTCTTCAATCAGCTTTATTGTTTTAGATTTGATATTTAGGTCTTTTATCCAGTTTGAGTTGTTTTTGTATAAGGTGTAAGATATGGGTCTTATTTCAATTTATTGCTAATAGACATCCAATTTCACCAGCACTGTTTGTTGAAGACATTAGTTTTACCCCAATTTAATCTCTTAGGGCCTTGGTCAAATATCAACTGTTCATAGGAAGATTGTATTATCTCTGGGGTCTCAGTTCTGTTCCGTTGATTTATCTGTCTCTTTTTGTACCAGTACCAGGCTGTTTTGACTACTGTGGCAGTGTAATAGGTTGTAAATTCAGGTACTGAGAGGCCGCCCAGCGTGTTCTTCTTTTTCAGTAGTGTTTATTTACCTGGGGCTTCTTCCCTTTCCAGACAAAGTTGGTGATCTGTTTCTCCATATCTTTAAAAAATGTCACTGGAACTTGTATTGTGATTGCATTATGTAAGTAGATTGCTTTGGGTAAAATAGATGTTTTCACAATGTTAAGTCTTCCTATCCATGAGCAGGGTAGGCTTCTCCATTTATGTAAGTGTCTCTTAGTTTCTTGTAGTAAGGGCTTGTAGTTCTCTTTACAAAGATCTGTTACTTCTCTGGTTTGATTTATTCCTAGGTGCTTTATCTTCTTAGGGGGTATAGTAAATGATATTGATTTGGTGATTTCTTCATTAGCAATCTCATTGTTGGTATAAAGGAATCCTACTGATTTACTCATGTTTGTCTTGTATCCTGGGACTTTGCTGAACTCTTCTATCAGTTTGAGTAGTTTCCTGATGGATTTTTTAGGATTCTCTTCACATACAACCATATCATCTGCAAAGAGAGAGATTTGGACTTCTTCCTTGCTGATGCAGATGTCCTTTATTTCTTGGTCTTGTCTAATTTCTCTGGCTGGAACTTCTAGTAGACCAGTTGAATAGGAGAGGTGAGAGTGAGCATCCTTGTCTAGATCCCATTCTCAAGGGAAACTGTTTCAGTCTTTCTCCATTCAGGATGATGTAGGCAGTTGGCTTTGTATAAGTGGTCCTTATTGCTTTGAGGAATTTGCCGTCTGTGCCTGTTTTGTTGAGAGTTTTTTTCATGAGTGGGTGTTGGACTTTATCAAATGCCTTTTCTGCATCAACAGACAAAATAGGCGATTCTTGTGTTTTGTGTTATTTATGTGGTTGATCACATTAATTGGTTTTCTGATGCTGAACCAGCTTTGCATCCCTGGTAGGAATTCCCATATGGTCATGTTGGATTACTTTTTGTACATGTTGTTGTATTCTGTTGGAAAGAATTTTGTTGAAGCTGTTTGCATCTAGATTCACCGGGAGTGGTATTGGTCTGTAGTTCTCCTTTTTGGTTGGATCTTTCCCTGCCTTTGGTATCAGGGTTATGCTGGCTTCATAGAATGAATTTGGAAGTATTCCACCCCTTTGTATACTGTGAAATAGTCTCAGTATTGGAGACAACTGTTCTCTAAAAGCTTGGTAGAATTGTATGGCATAGACATCTGGGCTCGAGTTTTTTTCTGCAGTTTCTTGATGACTTTTTCAATCTCTTCATTTGTGATGGGTTTACTAAGTTGTTCTGCTTCACCTTGTGATAATTTGTGTAGGTGATATGAATCAAGGAATTTGCCCATTTCCTCCAGGTTTTCAAATTTGTTACAGTAGTCTTTCATAGTATTCTGGTGATATCTTTGATATCTGTTGGATTTGTTGTGACAACTCACCTCTCATTTCTTATTTGCATTGTTTCCTTTCCAGTTTTTCTTTAGTAAGTTTAGCCAATGGTTTCTCAATTTGGTCAATCTTTTCAAAAAAAACAGCTTTTGATCTTTTTTATTTTTTCACTTGTTCTTCTATTCTCTAATTCATTTAGTTCTGCTTTAATCTTTATGATTCATTTTCTTCTGGTGCCTGAGGGTTTCCTCTGCTGTTCTCTCTCTACTTGGTCAAGCTGTAGGGTTAGCTCTTTGATTTGATTTATTTTTCCTTCCAGATGTATGCATTTATGGAGATAAATGCTTTGGCTGTATCCCATAGGTTCTAGTAGGAAGTGTTTTCATTCTCGTTGCAATCCATAAATTTCTTTATTTCATCCTTGATTTCTTCTATAACCCATCGGTTTTGGAGCAAGATGTTGTTCAGTTTCCCTAAGTTCCACTTTCTATCTATGTTTTTATTGCTATTGATTTCAACTTTTATGGCTTCATGATCTGAGAAGATGCTTTGCATTAATTCAATGGTATGGATTTTGTTGAGAATGGCTTTATATCCTAATACACGGTCTATTCTGGAGAATGTTCCCTGTGTGCTGTAGCAGAAGGTGTAGTTGTCCACTGATGGATAAAAAGTTATATATATGTTGATGAGGTCAAGTAGATTTATTATGGCAATAAGGTCTTCTGTATCTTTATTGGGTTTTTTTCTAGACAATCTGTCCAACACTGAGAGTGGAGTGTTGAAGTCTCCCACTATTATTGTGGAGTGATCTATCTCCTTTTTGAGGGTAGTCAGTGTTTCTTCAATGTATTTAGGTGCTCTGGTATTACGTGCATAAATGTTTAATATTGTTAAGTCCTGCTTGTGTATTGAACCTTTCAGCAATAGTGTCCATCTTTGCCCATGATGGCAGATTTTACATTAAAATATAATTTATCTGAGATTAGAATTGCCACACCTGCTTTTCTTTGTGTATTGTTAGCTTGATATATATTCTTCCATACTTTAATTTTCAGTTTGTTCCTATCTTTAAGTCTAAGATTAATTTCTTGTAGGCAACATATAGATGGGTCCTGTCTTTTGATCCAAGATGTCTCTCGATGTCTCTTTACTGGAGCGTTCAGTCCATTTGCATTCAACGTAATCACTGATAGGTATGTGTTCAGAGCTGCCATTGTGATACGTTTATTTTTGTGTCGATGTTTTCTCTGCTGTTCTTATTAATCTGTTCTGGAACACTCTTCCTTGTGAGTTGATTTTTCACCTTTTTCAGGATTGGTTTTATGGTTGTTGAGACTCCTGCATTATGTTTCTTGATATGATATGTTGCATCTTTACAGTGCTTTATGACTGCTCCTATGATCCCCCTTAATAAACTATGTGCAAACCCAATTTCACTTACTACTATTTTTATCAACTTCCTCTCCATCTGGAAGGACTATAATGACTGTAGTACATCCCTACTTTTTGTATGATGACATCATCATTTTCATGATATGTTCACTGGATTATTTCTTTTGCTATTATAGCTTTGACTGAGTCTGCAGCCTTCCATAACTGAGTAGGATTCTGGATGATGTGTTCTATATTTACTTCTAAAATGTAAAGTTAGTGGTTTTCCTCTTCTAAGCCAAGAGGTTCTTTCAGTGTTTCATGTAGCTTCGGTTTGGTTTTTACAAAGCCTCTGACTTTCTGTTTTTCTGAGAATGTCTTGATTTCATTTTCATATTTGAAAGATAGTTTTGCAGGATATCTAATTCTTGGTTGGAAGTTCTTCTCCTTCAAGGCTAGGAATGTGTCATGCCACTGTCTCCATGCTAGCACTGTTTCTGCTGAGAAACCTAATGAAAGCCTACAGGATTTCCCTCTGAATGTTAGCTTTGCTTTGAGTCTTGCTGCCTTTAAGAGTTTCTGCTTATGTTTCATTTTGTTAAGCTTTAATTATAATATGTCTTGGCATCTTTCTTTTGACATCTATATTAAGTGGCATTCGATTTGTGTCTTGAATGTCTATGTTCTCTTCTTCCATAATTTCTGGGAAGTTTTCTATCAGCGGCTCAGCCACGATACTATCTGTGCTCTCAGGTGTCTCGCTCTGTTCAGCAACTCCAGCTAATCATAGATTGTTCCTCTTAAAAGAGTCCCACATGTGTCCTAGTGCTTTTTCATTTTTCCTGTTTCTTTTTTCTTATTTTTCCTCATACATGCTGGAGTCAGTAGCTCTGTCTTCCAAGTCAGAAAGTCGATTTTCCATTTGTTCCATTCTGTTTTCTTGGCTTTGGATTGAAGTTTCTATGTCTTTGATTTCGTTTTTGATGTGTTGGATTTCAGAGTACTGGTGTTCCATCAGATCAAACAACTTGCTTAGTTTTTCATTTTGCTCTGCTGCATTTTGTATAACATCTAGGAGGGCTCTACATACAATCCTTTTGTATTCACCTTCTGATAGTTTCAGAAAGGTTTGTTCATCTGGGAAATTCTTTGGTTATTTCTTTTGGGTGCCGTTTGAAGCTGTGGTGATTTCTTCATTAAAGTTTTCTCCAGAGTTTGTTGCTTTTTGGACTTCATGTGAGTCAACAAAGGCTGGGACACATGCTGTGAGGATGGACCACAGTTGTTTCTCTAGGCTGTCTTAAAATGAGAGTAAAAGATATCTGACAACTTTGAAGTAAGTCAGGTTTTCAGGTATACAGATCCCTCTTCCCAGCTGACAAAGTAAGCACCTCTATATCCAACCCCAGATGTTATAAACTAGCTCAAAATACAGAAAGGCTACTGTCTTTCTGACCTCTACTGTTGGGCCACAGCTGTAGGTGACACTGTGCAGAATATAGCTTTTCTTCTAGAAAAGTATTCTTCTCCAGGTAGGCACTGCCTCCCAACATAGGAATTAGGTACAGCTGAGACCTCTGTATGGGTAAACTACCTCCTAATCGAACAAGATGGTGTCCCAGACAAGCTCACCACCTGCCTGGGTAGAGGCTACTCTATGTTGGAGATGGAAAGAGAGTCCAAAGGTGCCGAGATACACAGATCCACAGTGCCTGTTGCTGGGCCCCAGCTATGGGCAGCACTGTGTAAAATAATGCTTTTCTGCCAGAAAAGTACTCTCCTCCAGGCAGGTGTTACCTCCCAGGCTGGGAACTAAGTGCAGCTGGGGCCTCTGTATTTGTGTTTCCACCTTCCAATGGATCAAGAAGGCTTCCCGCACAGCCTCAGTACAGGCTACTCTGTGGCATAGGCTGATAGAGAGGCCAAAGTTACCAAGATGTACAGCGTCCAAATTCGGGCTCTCAAAATATGGCAATTCACATACCGATCCAACCAGCAGTGCATCTCAGATTAGCTGCTACTCAAGTCCCAGCTCTGCCCACTGGCTAAGACAGAGAAAAAAAGTTAAAATGGTGAGTTACCTTTGGTCTGTGCAAGCCAGTGTTTGCCAAGAGTGGGGTCAGTGAAAGAGAGGAGGTTTTCCGTTTAGTGGTATGAAGTCCAAATTAATAACCCTATGCCACGTCCTAGGGCTCACTAAAGCCGAGTGCTGTCGAGTCCGATCCGACTCATGGTGGCCCTAGGGGCCAGAGTAGAACTAGGTGTCCAGAAGTCTCTGTTTAATTATCAATGCAGGTCTTGGTTTCCAGAAGGATTTAGGGAGACATGTATTTAATCTGCCATGTTGACTCCCTCAACAAGAATTTTTAGTGTGTGATGTTAGTGATAATGTTCTATAATTTCCACACTGTATTTGATGCATTTGAATTGTTGTGCTGGAGAAGAATATTTCATATTCTGTTGACTTCCAGAGAGTAAACAAACTAATTTTGGGAAGAAATTACAGCCAGAATGCTCCATAGAAGCAAAAATGATGAGACTTCAACTTGCCTTCTCTGGATATAGCAAAAGGTATAATGCTTATACCTGTTCTCTACCATCTCCTTAAACATTTAATTCAAATCTATCCCTTTATGATCACTTTTATGACAATGACAGGTAAATGTACCCTCTGAGACTAGATTGTTCCTTAAGTCTCCTGACCTGCTAGTGTGTGTATATAAATGCCACAAGAGTTCTAAACTGGAGCCCCAAATATGCATCCACCAAACTTGTTCCTTCTCTAATATTTCTTATCTTACTGAACGATAACATCAGTTTTGCAAGTCAGACAACTAGGAGTCATCATTGAAAACATACATTCCCTTCTTCCACACCTATGTCCGACCTACTGTGAGTTTTGACATCAAAATATCTCTTGAATCCCTTGATTTTTCATCATCTCTCTTTCTAGCATCCTACATCAAGATTCAATTATATTTCAGGTGTTAAGAGGTAACAGTAATAGCCTCCCAATTGTTCCTATTCAGCCTTCTGTTTTCCCCTGCAGTCCATCCTCTGCACTACAGTAAAATAAATCTTTTTCAGAATAATTTTTATCTCCACTTTTCAAACTCAAACTCTAAAAGCAAATTTCAATGACTCTCCCTTTTTTGTTTTAAGAGAAAGACCAAAGTATGTTCTGGCCCCTGTTTCTTTCTTCTTTACCCTTTTATTACTTTTCCCTACCTTCTTTGCATCTTCCCCACTCATTTTGTTTGCTTTACTTCTGTTTTTGCTGATTGTTATACTCCTTCCCACTACAGGACCCTTGTATAGGCTATTCCTTTTTAAGTTAAAACTCCTTCTATATTCTTTTGTTCTTAGTTGGCACAAGACCTCATTTAATGCCTTGCTTCTTGAAGACCAAATAAGTGATTTCATGTATATCGAAAGTATATGCATGTGACTGTTATAGCACTATTTCACCAAAGAGGAAACCCTGGTGGAGTTGTGTTTAAGAGTTCAGCTGCTAACTGAAAGATTGTTAGTTGAAAAAAAAATGTGAATATACTTATGATAGGTTTATAATATATATATTAAAAACACTAAGTGGAAAAGTAAGAATGCACAATTGTATTTTTATGATACTCTAATTCTCCCATGTATGCATGTGTGTGCATTTACACAGAAAAATAAAATGAACTGGACATGTATTCACAAATGGGTAAATAGTAATGTCACAGAGTGAAAACATGGTGTGTGTTTTTTCCCTTAATTCCTCATTCTTCTTATCTGTGCATTACATATTATACATGATATTATTGTGGGTTTTATAAGCATCAATGATTGAAACCATAAAATGTAAGAAAAATATTTAGAAGTCAATGCCATTGCTGCTGTGCAGGGTAAAAACGATGATATGATGTCTCTTTAATTTCTTTATACTGGTGTAAGAACAATTTTAGACTTCTTATGACTAACTGTGTAAGTTTGGGTATTACATCAGGTGTATAGTTTTTATTCTAATCTCTATTCCCTGTCTTTTCAGATAGTTATGCCAGGAAACCTCCTCTTGGGGCAGCCTAGGTGTGTAAAAATACTGTTTAACAAAAACAGACTTCTAGAGAAAAATCAGAGCCTCCTAGATGGCTCTTTTCTGCTTTGGGCCAAATTCTACATTTAGTTCTCCTGACTTAATGATACACAATAAACTTTAGCCCTATTAGGGACAAAATTGATTGTTTTGAGATTAGAAAAACAATAACAAAAATAAGAGTTGTCTTCTGCCAGGGTCTGGACAAACTTTGTAAAATTGAGTTGGAGAAGGGAGAGAGAATATAAAATAAGGCATCTTTCAACAAGGAAGTCCCATTTTTCATAGCTCGGGGCAGTGATGTTTGTGAAGCTATAGCAGCCATATTTGTCACTTTTTTTTTTTTTTTTAGTCTTGACAAATAGCTGTGAAAATTTACACAATTCCACAACACATAGACATTATTAAAGTTTATCATAAAAATGGGTGTTCCATTCACCAAACATTCCATGCATTCCATGAAATTTGCGATACAATTAATCCTCCCACTGAAAGAACTATTCAATGGTTAAGCTACAAAATTGGAGACACTTGGTCTGTTGTCAACCAGACAATAACTTGCATCATTAACCTGTATACAACAATAAAACCATCGCCACTGTTCCTCACAGTGCACACAAGAATCCATCCCATCAATTTCTCCCCAGCACAAGAATGGAACTTTTATCAATCACGATTTGGCAGATTTTGCATCTGGACTTGAAACTTTACCCTTACAAAACTGTTTTCACTCATAAACTGATGTCCAACAATCATAGATTGTACCCTATATTTGCAGATGGGGCTCTGGATGTTGACTGAGCTTTGGGCCAAAAAAGCATCTTCAGCCGTGTGGTCTGTTTTGGGATGAGTGGTTTTTTTAACAAGCAAAACTGTTCCATATGGAGCAATGAGAATCCAATACAGACTTAAGAATGTCCACTTTGTGCCCCTAAAGTTACTCTTTGTTGTGGATTTTGGTCCATCAGAATCATGGGCGGGCCTTTATGTTTTCCAAGATGAATGAGGAGAGGCTGTGACTGTCAATAGATCAGGCTATGACAACTGATTATTTTTTGCCCCATTCAGAAGATGCCATGACAGTCATTTATCTGAAGTTCTTTTCCACACGTAACGACATCAAATGTACTTCAAAATAATAAAATGATTAAAATTGTATCATTTATACAAGTTGTTTTATTCAAGTTCATAGGTAAGATACCTTTATTGGAAGATCTCTTATTAATCTATTTTTGTAATTTATCCTCTATTCTATGACCAAAATTCATTACAAAGGCTTTGGTAAAACTGTACAACTCCCTGAACAATAACTGGCAGTTAAAAATAAGTAAATAAATAAGAAGCAAATGAAGTAAAAATTTGTCAAGGAGTTAGCCAAGATGGAAACTTGAATATGGCCCACTGTGCAGCTGGGTTACACAGTCTCTATGGGTATAGCCAGGTGTATATGAAGTTGAATGATGGCTCCTCTACTGACTGTGTGACTTTGGATAAATTACTGGAGTGTATTTCTCTGTGCAGTAGTTTCTGTGTGATACTTATCTTGAGAGACTGTATGTGAAACAACCAATAGCTGATAAGTATTTTATCATAATTATTTTTAGCAGAAAACTTTTATCTTAATTCAAACGTGACTGTTTAATACTTTGAAATGGGTTTTACAGAACATAAGAAAGAGCTATATTCTGGAGCTTATCAGATATTACAACCTGCTCAAACTCATGAATAATCAACAATGATCAAGACCCCTGGGGGGCTTATGGTATAGCTTAAGTCACTGAGTTTATGGAGTGTTGTCTGAAAGATATGCAGTTGACCTATTTTTCTAGTTATTTAGAACCTGCCTGGCTTTGTATTTATCTGAAAATTCAGAAAGCTGAGAGTTAGCAATATCTCTCATGAACTTAGATGCAAAAATCCTCAACAAAATTCTAGCTAATAGAATTCAACAGCATATCTAAAAACTAATTCACCATGATCAAGTGTGATTCATTCTGGGGATGCGGGGATTGTTCTACATTAAGAAAACAATCAACATAATCAACTACATTGATAAAACAAAAGACAAAAACCACTTGGTTTTATTAAGTGATGCAGAAAAGGCATTTGACAAATACCAACACTGGGGGGGAAGAAAACCTCATCAAAATAGGAACAGAAGGGAAATTTCTCAACATAATAAACGGTTTTTACAAAGCTAACAGGCAACATCATCTTAAATGGAGAGAGTCTGAAAGCATTCTCCTTGAGAACAGGAACCAGACAAGGATGGCCATTGTCACCACTTCTATTCAACATTGTGCTGCAGGATCTAGCTGGAGCAGTCAGGCAAGAAAAAGAGATAGAGGGCATCCAAATGAGTAAGGATGAAGTAAAGGTATCTCTATTTGCATATGATATGATCTTATACACCAAAAACTGAAAAGAATCTACAAAAAAATTTTAAAAAATTACTGGAACTGATAGAAAAGTTCAGCAAAATATTAGAATGCAAGATAAAAACTTAAAAAAAAATCAATTGGATTCCTTCATACCAACAAAGAGAACAATGAACGAGAAATTACTGAATCAATACCATTTACAATGGCCCTCAAGAAGATAAAATACCTAGGAATAAATCTAATCAGAGACATAAAAGACATTACAAGACACTACTGCAAGAAACCAAAAGAGACCTACATTGTGAAAATATCTATTCTACCTAAAGTGTTCCATAGATACAATGCAATCCCAAAACAAATTCCAATGACATTTTTTAAAGAGATGGAGAAACAATTGCCAAGTCATATGGAAAGGTAGGAAATTCTAGTTAATCAAGTATTACTAAAGAAGAACAAAGTGGAAGGCCTCACACTACCTGACTTTAGAACTTGTTATACTACCATGATAGTTGAAGAACCCTGGTACCAGCACAATAACAGGTACATAGACCAATAGAACAGAACTGAGAATCCAGATATTACATCATACACCTATGAGCAGCTGCTATTTTACAAAGTACCCAAGTCTGTAAACTGGGGAAAGGACGGTCTCTTCACCACATGGTGTTGAGTTATATCTTACACTATGCACAAGAACCAATTCAAAGTAGATCAAAGATCTATATATCAAATCTAAAACAACAAAGATCATGGAAGAAAAAATAGAGACAATGCTGGCAACACTGATACATGGTAAAAACAGAGTGCAAAACATTACTAACAATGCACAAATAATAGAAGATAAAACCTGTAACTGGGAACTCCTAAAAATCGAACACTATGCTCATCCAAAGACATCATCAACAGGGTAAAAAGATGTTCTACAAACTGGGGAAAAAAACTTGTCTATGACAAATCTGATCAGTGTCTAATCTCCATAATCTACAACGTACTGCAAAACCTCAACAACAAAAAAACAGATAATCCAATTAAAAAAATGTGCAAAGGATATAAACAGATACTTCACCAAAGAAGTGGTTAACCAATCCAGGTGGCTAACCCATACATGAGAAAATGCTCAGAAACATCAGCCATTAAGAGAAATGCAAATCAAAACTACAATGAGATACCATCTCACCCAATAACGTTGGCATTAATCCAAAAAACAAAAAAATAATTGTTGAAGAGGCTGTGGAGAGACTGGAATGTTTATACACTGTTGGTGGGACTGTGAAATAGTCCAACTTTGGAAACTGATTTGGCACTTTCTTAAAAAACTACAGTAGAAATATCATACAATCCAGCAATCCTGTTTCCTAGAGTATATCCTAGAGAATATGTCCTAGAGAAATAAGAAATAAAATCCAGCAATCCCATGTCTTAGAATTTATCCTGAAGAAATCCTGTGTCATATGAATAGACTCAGTACACCAAGATTTATTGCAGCACTGCCCACAATAACAGAAAAGATAGACTCAATCTACGTGCTTATCAATGGATGAATGGATAAGCAAACTATGGTATATTCACACAGTGGAATATTACACAACAATGATGAAGAACAATGATGATCTTGGGAAACAGCCTGTAATATGGACTAATCTGGAAGATATTATACTGAGTGAAATAGTCGGTTTCAAAGGGACAAATATTGTATGAAACCAATATTAAAAGGGCTCAATAAAAGGTTTAAACACAGAAGAAAACAGTCTTTGGTGGTTACAAGGGTGAGGAGGGTGCATGAGGGCTATTCACTGATTAGATAGCAGAGAAGAATTAAGTTAGGGGAAAGGAGTGACAACATGCAGTAGAAGGAAGTCAGTGTAGTTGGACTAAATCAAAAGCTAAGAGGTTTCCTAAACTAAACCCAACACTTCAAAGGACAGAGAAGTAAGGGCAGGGGTTTGGAAACCATGGTTCCAGGGGACATCTAGGTTTTTTAAGGAAGTGTTCTGCATCCCATTTTGGTGAGTGCATCTGGGGTCTTAAAAGGTAGCAGGCATCAGTCTAAATAGCATAAATTGGTTCCTACCCACTTGCAGCAGAGGAGGATGAAGGACATCAAAAATATAAGAATAATATAAGCCCAAGTGACAGAAAGGACCACACAATCCAGAGACTACAATGTCATGATACCAAAGGAACTAGATGGTGCCTGGCCATCACCAATACTGCCCTGATGGAAAATACAACACAGACTTCCTGATGTAGTGGGAGAAAAACGAGCTTCAGATTGCAAACTCTATTAAAAAGACCAGACTGATGGTCTGGCAGATTGGAGAGTCCCAGGAAGACATGACCCTAGACTCACTGTTAGCCCAGAACTGAAACCATTCTCAAAGCCAACTCTTCAGACAAAGTTTAGGGTGCACTATAAGACATAAAATGAAATGTGCAAAGTGTGCTTCATACCTTAAGTAGATGCATGAGGTCATACGGGCAGCTGTTGTCCAGAGGCAAGATGAGAAGGCATATGGGGACAGGACTTGCTCAAATGAACAAAGAAAACACAGGGTGGAGAGTAGGATTGTGCTTCACAAGGTGGGGAGAGCAGCTTGAGTCCCTGGTGGTATAGTGGTTAAGTGCTGTGGCTGCTAACCAGAAGGTTGGCAGTTCAAATTCACCAAGCACTCTGTGGAAACTCTGTGAGAACAGTTCTACTCTTTGTATAGGGTCAGTATGTGTCAGAATCGATTGGATGGCAGTGGGTTTGTTTTTTGGTATAAGTTTTTATGTGATTGATTGACTTGTAAACTTTTATATTTGTTTAACAAAGAAAGTTACAAGCCTGGACCACATTGTGTCTATCCTTTTCCCACTCCTATTCCAAACATTCATCTTTTGCCACACACAATGCCCTTTAAAAAAAGACTGTTAGGTGTCATAACTCATGTCTCTTTTGCGGAATATTAAAAGGAATATCTATGCAAAATTGTCATTGTAATTTATGTAAATATTTTGTGGAAATCTATGTCTGCAACTTTCCATGGTATTCTCATTATTTCTCTCTGGTCTTAATAGCAGCAGTGGTTCTATTTCTCTTGATCAATGAGTTGGTTTTTATTCTGTAGACACGTTAAAATATATCATTCCTTATCTTTAATTATTAATATGAAAAAGCAATGATAGAGCTCTAGAGAAAAATTGGTGAACATTTAATTTTCCTCCTGTGGATTTACCTTTATGCTGGGCTCGTGCAATTGTTCCTTTTGCCTTAACTTGGTCTTTTATTTAAAATATCATCTTTCTTCTGTACTTTTTTGTAAGCCATCTTAAAACATTTTTTTAAAAATGTAGTGAAGAAAGGATAAAGATAGGGAGAGTAGAAAGATAGGGAGAGTAGAAAGAAGGAAGGAAGAAAGTCAAAAGGGAAAACAATTAAATATTTTAATAAGCAAATGAATTGTGTCTATTTAAGTTATCTTCATTGCAGAGCTACATTGCAGAGCTGTTTCTAATAGGCCAACACAATCATGAAATAAAGATTTATGGGATGCATGGATCATTATCACAGGACAGGATTTCTGAAAAGACCATGAGTCTCTCATAAGTGAATGAACAAACTAAAGAAACCCAATTCGTTGCTGTCTAGTTGATTCTGACTCATGGCTACTCTATGTGTTATAGAGTAGAACTGCTCCATAGAGTTGTCTTGACTGTAGTCTTTATGGAAATGGTTCACTAGATCTTTCAGCTACAGTGCTCCTGGGTATGTCCCAGCCACCATCCTTTAGGTTAGCATAGCTGGTCAAAAGTTGTTTTGGTCACCCAGAAACCCTCAAATGAATGAATATCAAAATTAAAACAAGACATTGGGCACTTTACTAGATAACTGAGAGAATAGCTTAGGCTCAGCAAAAGCAAATCTTAGTGATGGTATCAGAGATTATGAAATCTCAAACTTTTCCTCAAGGAATCAGCATAAGATTCAGTATAAGATGCAATCAGTATGTGAGGGGAGGAGTTAGGATGCTGTGACAGTCTGCAGACCCTTTAGCCATTCTGAAGGCCTCCAGAAGTTCTGATGCTCTGGCAGATGGGGCAAAACCAAGCACACAAGCAGACAAATAAAAGATACTAGATCAAAAAGATGTGTTTAAAGACAGTACATACACTAGCCCCAGGGTATTTCAAATATTTATAATTCTCTACATATTTAATCACTAAGAGTTCTTGAGATGCTGTGTTGAGAATCTGATGCTAGCATACCCAGCTCAGTGCTGATCCTATCAAAGTCACTGAAGAAACAGAGAAGGAGGAACATGAAGGAAATATATGAAAAAGACAAAATAGTCAAATCTCCTCAGGCAGTCTGCGTGACTGGATTCACAGAGTGACAGAATTAAAAAGGAACTCAGAAATCTCATCCCCTTGTGAAAGATATAGAGAAGTCTCCCAGTATGTCTGTGTTACTCAGAACTAGAAAACCTTTTGAGATACAACCTTGGGGCTTTAAAATGTGATGAACAAATATGGTTTGCCAAAAGCGTAGAATATTGATAGGAACGACACAGGACAAGGATATGGCAATCACACACATACCCTTATACTTCAAATGGGGAAAATAAGTAGCTGCATGAATTGTGTCGGGTGCCAATCACAGTCGATGAGATGGGCTGACACAACAGCTGCAACAGTCAACTCTGATCAACGATCCTGGAGACGGGGCACTGCTAGGCAACATCTCATTCTGTTATAGTAAGTCAGAGCTGTCTCGATGGCAACAGCAGTAACAACATCCAACAGCGCGTATTTACTCCGGGTTGGTCTCCGTGTCGTGTTAGGAGGAAAGAAGAGGAAGCTAGAAGTACCTAATAACGACGTGGTCCCTGGCTTCAGGGAGCTTTCACTTTAATTGCAAAAAACAAGACAAGATGGCAGAAAATATAACACATGATTCCTGATTGACCAACAACTTGTGAGTTATATGAGCTATGATGTTCAAACACTCATACTCATGCCTGTAGTTTACCATTTTCAATCTTGATTCTTTGAAGGCATAACTTTCCTCTAAAAAATCCTATAGATGCTCATCTAACATCTGCCTAATTAAGTTTGTTGATTGACAACTCATTTTTCTAGTACAGCCCATTCCGTTTAACAGTGTTCTCAGTTGTAAAAATGTCCTTTTTATTTTGATGCTGGACTCAGCTTCATTTCCTATGTATGCAGTCATACAGGAGAACTCTGCTTCTTCTGCGCAGTGGCTCTTTGGATATTGGAAGACATTCGTGATAACTTTCACTCCCACCCCAAATTCCTTCAGTCATTTCTTATATAACATGCTTCCAGGTCCTCCAGTGTACAGGTGTGGTTTCATCGGCTCAGAAAGGACTGAGATAACTGTCATTTGTTCTAAAAAGCTAATTCTATTTCTGGTCCTGCTGCCTAAGATTGTGTTAGTGTTTTGGCAACTACATCACATGGTTGACTTACATTGAGCTTAAAGTCAATTAAAACGCTGCATCCTTTTCACATGTTACTGATAACTCCCACCCCCACCAGTTATTCATGTAGCAATCATTGATGATTTTTATTTTGTAATTTCCATTTGTGCCTGTTAAATTACATCATGTTGTATGCAGCTCATTGTTGCAGTATTTGGAACATATTTCAATCCTTTTTTAGCTCTCTTTCTCAGCTGTCTTTCACACACAGGTTGATTTGGCTATATACGAGGTCTGACAATTAAATGCATGAACTTAGTTGTTCTAAGTGCTACCTACCTTGTTACTGAATATCACTACAGTCACCTTCGAAGTACTCCCCTTGGGAAGCTATATACTAATGTCAGTACCTAGTTCACTCTTCACCTAGTTCACCTGGAACTCCTTCTGGAATGGCTGTTGTGCACAGTGGCACAGTGGCAATTTTGCTAACTTAATTATGTAATTGTCTATGAGGCAATTTTTAGCCAGCAAAGAAATAACTGTATAAGAACACCCTCCCTACTCACTTAATCTGGCTCCCAATGACTTTTTTTGTACCTGAAGATAAAGGAAATATTGAAAAAAAGACACTTTGATGACATCGAGGACATCAAGGGTAATATGACAACAGCTCTGAAGGCCATTGCAGAAAAACAGTTCCAAAAGTGTTTTGAAGGGTGGACTAGGCATTGGCATCAGTGCATAGTTTCCAAGGAGAGTACTTAGAAGGTGACCACAGTGACATCCAACAATGAGGTATGTAACACAGTTTTTAGTATGAGTTCACGAACGTAATTGTCATACCTCGTATGCCTTTATCCAAGTCAAAAATAAAAATGTTGACTAGGCCTAGGCCTAAGCCTAGTGACATTCTTTCAAGATAAAACTTGACTATCAATTATCAGTCTTTGGGTCTAGTCATTGTCATAGACTTGGGTAATGGACATCCTGAGATTGAATGGTAGTGATGAGAAAGGAGAAGTCTCATAGTTGTCAATAATGCTGAAATCAGCAGAGCTATGTCGTGGCTCTGTTGCACCTGTTCATTTAAGAAAGCATCATCTCACGGTAGCTCACCAGTTGCTGTCCCCAGGCCATTCTTACAAGGTTCTCCTTGATAGACTCAAACTTCCCACATTTTTATTAGCATCTGAGTGTGTTAAGAATTTGTACCACCCAGGGACTCTGGCTAGAAATATGGATCAAGTCTTAGTTTTTTTTTCTTTTTTAATTGTGATTGAGTGGAAGTATACAAGCCAGTTTAAATTTGCATGTCTGCCTATCTGCAGCTCCTTCTGCTCTCCTTGGCCAGTGACAGCACACTTCTCCTTTCCATTCTATACATGTCGTATCCTCTTAACAATCTCCTGTCCTCTCCTCCCCACCCTCTTCACTCCCCTCTAGTAAGAGGCTTATAGGATGACATAGTATAGATGCATAGAACCATAAAGAGCACGCACAATAAGTTCACTGTGTGTCCCTGAGGCCAATCCATTCCTGTCGAAAGAATTGACCTCAGTAATCATTTATGATCAGGGGCAGCATCAGGTCTAAAGGCCATGCTCCAAGGGGAATCCCAAGGCCTTTGGACCATCAACTGCCATCTTTTAGTGGAGTTCTCAGGGTGTCAAGTCTTAGGTTTTGTTGTGGAATGAAAATTAGCAACAATTTTAAGGATTTAAGTTGGTGAATTATAGTGGGCAATGAACTCCAACTATTGATGGAGACCAGTTGGGAAAAAAAAAAAAAAAAAAACCAGAAAGGTTATAAGGAAGAGGAGTGGATGACCCTACATGGGAGTGCTGGAGAGGCTACACAATACTCAGGATCGAACTCTGGTACACTGGCCTGAGTCTAGAAAGTGACATGATGCTAATCTAATTACTATCAGATGACAATAGCTGCATATATCTCCCATCTTTCCTAGGAATGAGCCTGTCCTTGAGATTCATTAGTAGATCCACATGTCAATACTGGGGACAACTACTAAAAATACAGTTAATCAGGAACAAGTCCTCTCAACTCAATACTGAACTCACATATAGTGTAAATTTTCACAGGAAAACAAATTGAATACCTGGTAAATTCCACATCTGTTAAACTTGGATCATCACATCTCTGAGCTACAAACCTAGGAATTACATTAACGGGGCAAGGGGAGAGCATGACATTGCCTACATATTACTAGTTGTTGTTGTTTTTCTTTAATATACTTTGTAACCTAAAGCAAATCATATAATCTCCCTGAGCTTTAGTTTCCCAGTATACAACATAGGCCTAAAATTATCTACTTTGCCAAGTTTAGTAGCAATCAAAAATACAGAGAACAGTCACTCTAATGATATCTTTCACAAAGAAATTTTGGCAAACAAACAAAAAAGCCTACGAAAATGGAGAAGTTCTAGATTGCAATAATCTCAAACGTGAATAACTAGGAGGATAGATTAAAATTATAGGAGAAAGTATTTTCAAAAGTCCTCCTATAGGCAAAATTTCACAAGCAATTAATGCTTAAAGAGTAAGCTTCTAAAAATGATGTCTGCCAGGTCCCTCATAGGATTTCCTACTGGCAACACTTCATTAGCTATAGTGTATATTACTCTACACACTTGAAAGAGATATCTGCAGATTTCTTTAAGGGTATTCTGAATTTGGGCTTTTCATTCTTCCCAACTGACCTTCATCCATTCATTTCAAATCAGTGAGGTGTGACTGTATTTAACGAAACCCATTTTCTACATTTGAGACAAGGGCAGAGTTAACATAACCCATGGTAGTCCCGGGGCAGGAAGGAGGCCACAGCAAAGTGACAGTATCTGAGGTGATTCACCAATATTTTTTTTACCTAGTGTTCATATTCCGGGGTCTCTGTGTTAAAAGATGGAGTCAATGTGGCTTATTCCACTGCTGCCTTCTTGATGATTAATAGCCAGGAGCAGATGAATATTTAAACTTCTAGAGGTGAGTTGAAGTTTGCCTCATTCCTGTCACACTCTCGTAGAAACCCTGAGTAGCACTCAATTGTGCAGATGCAAGAAATAAAAAAGAAGGAGAAATACAGAAAGCACAATCTGAGATATTAAAATGGACTTGTGCCTGGGCTACTGGCCTTTTCTTGCCAGAGTGATTTCACTGGGTGTCTGTATTAGGCAGGAGTGAGCCGTGCCCTCTCTGTTTCTGCCTACTCTACTACTACCCACACTCCAATGGGTTTTAAATCTTTCATGACCCATGACATATACAGCAACCACTCATATTTTCTGCCTCTCAGATTTCCTGGGAAGCCGCTTTCCCACTTAGAGTGTGTGCTGCTGCAAAGTACATACCTAGATAACTGAAATGATAGAACTGGGTACATGGCACAAGTTACTTTTCTGGCATGTGCAGTCTGACTCACAGTTACCCTATAGGGTAGAGTAGAACTGCCCCCTAGAGTTTCCAAGGAGTGCCTGGTGCATTTGAACTGCCAGCCTTTTGGATAGCAGCTACCACACTTAACCGCTACACCACCAGGTTTTCCTACAAGTTGGAATAGACTTCACAGCAGCGGGTTTGGTTTTGGTTTTGTCTGAGGTAGTGCCGAATCAATCTTTTTTCCACATGAAAAATATGAATTTTGTTGAAAAGTTATTTGGTATACATACATGCCAGTGGACTCTGTGGGTGGAATTTGTGGTATATATATGTACCTCTGGTCTCTAAGGGTAGGACTGGTGGGCTCAGACAAGAAAAAAATCCATCCAAAGTACCTATCAAAAATTCAGACACACTCAGGGATTCAGTACATGTTTCATTAATTAAAATGCATAGTATCAACCAAAAATGCAAAGCAGAAAATAATTGAGTATTGAAAAGGTGACAAAATAATCTGAGTAGGGAAAATCCTTGCTGAAGAAACACTGCAACAATAGTTTTAGAGCTGCATTTTAGACATATGGTACTCATTGTGCAGTTGTTGAACATTTCATTTTAATGTGTTACAAAATTGCATACATTGGTGAGGACCTCTCCTCTTCTTTAAAATCTTGAGATTCATGACTGTTGGGTTCCCCAGCCTGGGTCAAGAAAGAACCCTTACATATGAGCTGACTTTCTGTCCCAGAATCTTTCATTCTACCAGGAGTTACAGTTTGCCAGGCAGGAGGTGAGGAGTCCTGGCTGCACGATGGTTAAATGCTTGGCTGCTAACCTAGGGATTGGTGATTCATCCCACTCAGAAACTCCACAAGAGAAAAACTTGGAGATTAAAGCCAGAGACTCCTAGGAGACAGTTCTCTTCTGTTGCATGGGAACTCTGTGAGTCAAAATCAACTCAGCAGCACATAACAAGCCAACAAGTAGGCGTTGCTGACTGCTAAATGATAATCTAAGAGTCTAGATTGCAGCACAGCATGGACTTGTGGGAGAACAACCAAACTAAATCTATTGTTACTGCTGTGGAGTTGACTTCAGCTAAAGGAGATGCCATGTGTGCAGAGCAGAGTGCTCCACAGGGTTATTGGGGCTGTGATTTTATTGGAAGAAAATCACAAGGCCTTTTTTTCAGATGCACGTTGGGGTGAGTTTTAACCACGAAATTTTTGGTTAAAAGTCAAGTGCTTAGCCATTTACATGACCCAGGAACTCCTGACCGGAGCTACATTCACTAAGAAATAAATCTGAAATGAATGAGTCTGGGGCTGGAGATTGAAAGGCAGCGTTGACAAAGTTGATTCCTCCTAGGGACTGGAACTATCTAACTTCTTTCTGTGGTGTTTGGAGAGGTGTTACTACAGCAGAAGGGTCACAGCTTAGGGGCAGAAAAGGAGCCATAGCTCTGCCATTCACCAGCTGGTTTCCTGTGCCATCCCTGTAAGCAACAACCACTGAAGAGAAAACCCATTAACAGGCTTCCCTTGGAGTGCCAGGGGCAGCGGCAGCGCTGTTAGCCACATTTCCTATTCACTTCTCGCCAGTGCTCGGCGAGGCAGCCAAATGGAGCTGCCCACTTTGCTGTACCCGCTCATTTGACTTATTAAGGAGATGGCAATTATGCTGGGAAGGGGCGGAGGGCAATGAGGGGGAGGCAAAGGAAGTAACATGATGGGGACAAATGACAGCTCTCGTACCTCTGCGTGAGCACCCAGACGAGGGCGGAGAGGAAGGAGAGCAGAACAGTGGATGGCAATCTGCCGTCTCGGCTGAACATCTTGTGTGCCTTTTTGGAAACTTGCTTACAGAAAATGATCTCTACTCAGGCCATCCACCCCCACGTCCTCATAAAACAGCTACCCAGGGCAATGCCCAAAGGGGCCTCTATTAACAAAAAGAGTACACTTGCTCATGGGTGTTTCTTGGAGGCAGTTATAACTGCCTATTTTTCTTAACTAGCTTAATGATGTCTCCTTCAGTAGCATTAAAGCTAAGTTTGTGATAAATTTAGACAAGCTGGTGGAAGGTCTAATCTGGAAGCTGAGGCAAGGTGTTCAAAATGAGAGGCATCTTTTACAGGTATTTGTTGAGGTCCTACTATGTGTTAAATACATTGCACTATGTACTTTATAATCCGGTACCAGGTACCAGACACTGTTCTAGGACCTGGGAAGCCAGCAGTGAAAAAGCCAGACAAGTGTCAACTGTTTTTACATTCTGATAGTTTTCATTTTTTATTGGAAATAGAAAATAAGTAAGTGAATGTGTATGACAACAAAGAACGTGATGAAGAAAATGAATTAGGCTGAGAAGGAGGTTGTCTTAGATTGTGTGGTTAGTAAATGCCTCTGTCAATAGTTACCAGTTTTGTTAAGAGGCAGCCAGACAAAGATCTACGTGGAGTAGTACTTCTGAGAGATGCTAAGGTAGAAATGAACTTGGCATTGGAGGGACAGGAAGGAGACCAAGAGGACTAAAAACAACACGAGCAAAAGATGTGAGAAAGGTTGTGTGGTAGGAGGGCCCAAACAAACTCAAACCCACTGTCACTGAGTTGAATCTAACCCATAGTGACTGTATAGGACATAGTAGAACTGTCCCATAGTGTTTCCAAGAATAGAATCTTTTGCAAAATTTTTTTTATTGTGATTAAGTGGAAGTTTACAATCCAAGTCAATTTTCCATATCCGCCTCTCTGCAACTGTATCTCCTCCCCTCACCCTATGGCAGTACACCCTTCTTTTTCACTCTTCACTTCCAGTATCTACTTAATGAACATCTGACCCCTCCTCTCCATCCTGTCCTCTCCTCTCTAAGAAGAAACCAGTAGCTCAGCCTCGTATGGACAAATACATAAAACCATAAAGTACGCACCCCACACGCATCACTCTGTGTCCCCTAGTCCAGTCCATTCTTTGTCTGAAGTCTTGGCTTCAGTACTGGTTTCAGGTCTGGGCTAGCAATAAGCCTAGCAGCCGCGTTCCCAGAGGATCATCCAGGCTGTCGGACCATCAGTTCTGGTCTTTCAACAGAGTTCGCAATCTGCACACCTCTCTTTCTCGTGCTACATCAGGAACTTTACATTGTGTTTCCTGCCGGGGCTGCCCTTGGTGGTGGCCAGGCACCATTCTGTTCTGCTGGTCCTGTGCTGATGTAGTCTCCCAATCATATGGGTCTTTCTGTCTCCTGGGCTCGATTTTTTTTTGTCTTTGATGTTCTTGGATGTCATCTGTTACAAGTGGGTTGAGACCAATTGATGTTCCTCAGATGGCAGCTTGCTGGCTTTTGAGACCCCAGACACCACTAACCAATATGGGTTGCAGAAGACTCTCTAAGCAAAAGACGAGCTATGCCAATTGACCTTGATGTACCCTGAAAACATGGTCCCCACACTCCTATTTCTGCTGCTCTTTCCAGCTTTTTAGGTTATAGTGTAGTTCAGATATCCAAGGTTAGACTCTTTAAAGATCCCATGGAGCAACTGGTGGGTTGGAACAACCAGTCTCTCTGTTAGAAGCCAAACACTAAACCATCGGGCCACTGGGTTCTTTGCAAGAAAGGTAGACAGGGCAAATTACAAACTGCTCTGTAGGCAACGTTCAAGAATTTAAGTGGCAAACTACTGATGACATTTCATCAAAAGGGTAGCATAATGAAGTTCATGTTCTCAAAATATCTCCCAAATACTAAATGCAGAATAAATACAATGGGGGCAAGTGAAGTGTGGAAAATAAGTATTGTTGGGCCAGACAACAGATACGAAAACACTGGCTGTCAAAGGCAACACAGGAATTTAAAAGGAGGAGTCTTTACAGCAGTGAAGAAAGAAAGCACTAGAATTAAGTAGCTAGGTCTATTTTAGGAATCTCTGGGCAGTGAGAATAGAAAAGCACTCTCTTACTAGCTGAAGGGGTAGGAGTTCAAACACTCTGAGAAGCAGTTCAGAAGACAGTCCTGGTGATCTGCTTCTGAAAGGTCAAGCCATGAAAGCCTTTGCGGGGGTAGGAGTGAAATACTTCTACAGCTAACAGCTACAACAATACTAGGGTCAGCAATTAAGTTCCAGAAGCTAACTGTTGTAAGTACTACATACCTCATTGCTGAATATCACTATGGTTACCTTCCAACTACTCCCACTGGGAAGCACTGATGCCAGTACCTAGTCTACTCTTCAAAGCAAATTTGGAAATCTTTCTGGAATGGCCAGGAAGAGGGTGGTTGAGTGACACACTTGCCAACTTCATTGTGTAGCTGTCCCATGAGGAAGTTTTTAGTCAGTGAACATATAACTGCATTGGAACACCCTCCAGACTCATCTGATCTGGCCCTAATGACATTTTTCTTTACCCAAAGATAAAGGAAATATATTTATTTTTTATTTGCATAGAACCATAAAGTACACACATGATATGGTCACTCTGTGTCAGCTAGTCCAATCCATTCCTGTCTGAAGAGTTGACCTCCATTATTATTTATGGACAGGGGCAGCATCAGGGCCAGAGACCATGCTCCCAGGGGAACCTCGAAGCCCTTGGACAATCAACTGTGGTCTTTTAGTGGAGATCTCAGAATGCACACCCTTTTATCCTTGTGTTGCAAGTGAGAGTGAACTTTGTAAGCTCTGTTATGGCTATCACTGGTGGTGGCCAGGCACCATCCTGTTTTTCTGGTCACAGGTGGATGTAGTCACCTACTCACATGGGTCTCTCTGTCTTCTGGGTTCTCTATCTCTGATGTCATTTTGATCCTTGGTGATCATCCCTTCCTGCTGAGTTGAGACAACATGCTGCAACCACAGATGACAGCTTGGTAGCTTTTAAGACCCCAGATGCCACTCACCAATGTGGGGTGCAGAGGGCTTTCTTAGCAATATGCTAGTTGTGCCAGTTGGCCTTGATTTCTCCTAAGAATACAGTCCCCAAACCCCTTCCCCAGCTACTCTGTTCTTGCAATATTGGGTTAAGATGGAAGGAATTATCATGTTATGTTGAAGTCCAGTTAAAATTGATCTTCTTCCTAATGTGTGCTGTCACAGATTTCACCCAACCAAATTTCTATCAACTATCTAATCTAGACCCTTCCCTCACCCTCCTTTCCTCCCCACCCTTGCAGCCGTCGAAGAGTCTTTTCTTCTATGCATGAATCTGTTTATAGGTTCTTATCATAGGGGTCTCATACAATATTTGTCTTTTGTCACTGACTACTTTCACTCAACATCATGTGCTCCGATTGAAACCAGGTTATGAGATTTCTCCTAAAATCATCGTTGTTCTTTATCATTGCATAGTGTTCCATTGAGTACATGTACCATAGTTTGCCTATCCATTCCTCTGTTGTTGGGAATCTGGGTTGATTCCACCTTTTTGCTATTGTGGACTGTGCTGCAGTAAACATTCATGTGCATGTATCAGTTGGTGTGAATGGCCTTGATTCTGTAGGATATATTTCAAGCAGTGGAATTACTGGGTTAAATGGTATATCTGTTTCCAGCTTTTCAAGGAAGTGCCAGATTGCTTTCCAGAGAGGGTGCACCATTTTCCAATCCCACCAACAGTGTAGGAGACTTCCATTTGCTCCACTGCCTCTGCAGCATTTGTTGTTGTGAGTTTTTTGAATCATGGCCAACCTTGTTGGGGTGAAACAGTATCTCACTGCAGTTTCGATTTGAATTTCTTTAATAGGTAATGGTCGTGAGCGTGTCCACATGTATTTTTTCGCTGCCTGGATCTCCTCTATAGCGAAATGTCTGTCCATTTCTTTTGCCCATCGCTTAGTTGGATGATTTATCTTTTTATTATTGATATTTTGTAGTACCTTATAGATTCTGGAGATCAGGCATCACCCTGACATATAGTTGCCAAGTATTTTTTCCCACTTAGTAGGTGGCCTTTTAATTCTATTAATAAAGTCTTTGGATGAGAAAAACTGTTTGATTCTTTTTTTTTTTTATGACTGAGTGAAAATGTACATTCCTATATAAATTTACATGCCCATCTATATGCAGCTTTGACTGCTCTCCCTGCCCAGGGAAAGCCCACTATTCCTCTCTGCTCCGTACTTGTCTCATCCTCCCAACAGTCTCCTTTCCCCTCCTCTCCACCCACTCCCCTTACTCCAGCCAGAGGTCAGCAGGATGATATCTTATAGATGCATAGAACCATAAAGTGCATCCAATATATGGTCACTCTGCATCACCAATTCCAATCCATTCGTGTCTGAAGAGTGGACCTTCATTATGATTTATGGGCAAGGGCAGCATCAGGGCCAGAAGCCATGCTCCTGAAGCCACTGGATCATCAATTATGGTCTTTTAGTGGAGATCTGAGGGTGCACCCCTTTTTATTCTTGTGTTGCCAGTGAGACTCAACTTAGGGAGCTCCATCACGGCTATCACTTTTGGTGGCCGGGAAACACCCAGTTCTTCCAGTCCCAAGTCTATGTAGGTACCCACTTATGTGGGTCCCTCTATCTTCTGGGTTGTCTTTACCCCATGTCATTTTGGTCCTTGGTGAGCATCTGTTCCTGCTGAGTTGGGACCATTTGCTGTGCCCTCGAATGGCAGCGAAGCAGCTTTTAAAACCCCAGATGCCACTCACGAATGTGGGGTGCAGAGATCCTCTTAGCAAAATGCTGGTTGTGCCAATTGGCATCGATTTTGCCTAAAAGCATGGTCACCTGCCCCCTGGACCAGCTACTCTGTCCTTGCAATATTAGGTTAAGATGGAAGGAGTAGTCAAGTTATGCTGAAGTCTACTCACTATTGTTCTTGTTTCTAATGTGTGCTATAACTGATTTTACCCAACCAAATTTCTACCAGCTATCTAATATAAGCCCTCCCCCCCTCACTGTCCCTTCCTCCCCTCCCTTGCAGCTGTCAAAGAGTCTTTTCTTCTATACCTAAGTCTGTTTTTGAGATTTTATCATAGGGGTCTCATACAATATTTGTCGTTTTGTCGCTGACTACTTTCACTCAACATAATAACTTCCAGTTGAAACCAGGTTATGAGATGTTCCCTGGAATCATCATTATTCTTTATCATTGTATAGTGCTCCATTGAGTATATATACCATAGTTTACCTATCCATTCTTCTGTTGTTGGGATCTGGGTTGATTCCATCTTTCTGCTATCGTGAACTGTGCTGTGACAAACATTCTTGTGCATGTGTCCGTTTGTGTGAAAGGCCTTGATTCTGTAGGATATTCTTGAAGTAGTGGAATTATTGGGTCAAATGGTATACCTATATCCATTTTTTTAAGGAAGCACCAGATTGCTTTCCAAAGAGGCTGGACCATTTTGCAACCCAACTGACAGTGTACAAGAGTTCCACTTTCTCCACAGCCTCTCCAGCATTTGTTGTTTTGTGTTTTTTGGATCATGGTCAACCTTGTTGGGGTGAGATGGTATCTCATTGTTATCTTGATTTGAATTTCTTTAATAACTAAAGATCGTGAACATGACCTCATGTATTTTTTGGCTGCCTAGATCTCCTCTTTAGAGAAATGTCTGTCCATCTCCTTTGCCCATCACTTAATTGGGTGATTTATCTTCTTCTTATTGATATTTTGTAGTATCTTATAGATTATGGAGATCAGGTGTCGGTCTGACATAGAGTTGCCAAATATTTTTTCCCATTCCATAGGTGGGCTTTTAATTCTATTAATAAAGACTTTGGACAAGCAGAAGTGTTTGATTCTTAATAGTTCCCTGTATCTATTTTCTCTTCTGTTGATTGTGGTTTGTTTGACAGATTTTGAAGTCTGTCTACGTTGTGTATTAAAACTTCCACTGTTGTTCCTACTTTTTCTTGGATGAGCTTTATCATTTTAGACTTGATATTTAGGTCTTTTATCCAGTTTGAGTTTGTTTTGGTATAAGGTGTAAGATATGGGCCTTTCTTCAATTTATTGTAGATGGATATCCAATTTTGCCAGCACTATTTGTTGAAGAGATTGTTTTTATCCCATTTTAATGTCTTAGGGCCTTTGTTGAATATCAGCTGTTTATAGGAAGATGGCATCATCTCTGGGGTCTCAATTCTGTTCCATTGATCTGTGGGTCTCTTTTTGTACTAGTTCCATGCTGTTTTGACTACTGTGGCAGTGTAATAGGTCCTAAAGTTGGGTAGTGAGAGACCTCCCCATGTGTTTTTCTTCTTCAGTTGTGCTTTACTTATCCCGGGCTTCTTCCCTTTCCAAACAAAGTTGGTAATTTGTTTCTCCATCTCATTAGAAAATATTACTGGAATTTTTATTATGATCGCATTGTATAAGTAGATTGCTTTGGGTAAAATTGACATTTTCACAGATGTTAAGTCTTCCTATCTTGAGAAGGGTAGGTTTCTCCACTTTTATATGTTTCTCTCTGTTTCTTGTAGTAAGAACTTGTAGCTCTCTTTGTAAAGGTCCGTTGTTTCTCCACTTTGATTTATTCCTAGGTACTTTATCTTCTTATGGGTGATAGTAAATGGTATTGATTTTGTGATTTCTTCCTTAATAATCTTGTTGATGGTATAAAGGAATCCTACTGATTTACTTATATTTATCTTGTATCTGGAGACTTTGCTGAACTCTTCTATCAGTTTGAGTAGTTGACTTACGGATTCTTCAGGATTCTCTGCGTATACAATCATATCATCTGCAAATAGGGAGATTTTGACTTCTTCCTTGCTGATGCAGATGCCCTTTATTCCTTGGTCTTCTCTAACTGTCATGGCTAGAATTTCCAGTACAATATTGAATAGGAGAGGTGAGAGTGGGCATCCTTGTCTATTTCCTGTTCTCAAGGGAAACTGTTTCAGTCTCTCTCCATTCAGGAATGATGTAGGCAGGTGGCTTTGTATAAATGACCCTTACTGCATTGAGGAATTTGCTGTCTATGCCTATTTTGCTGAGAGTTTTCAGCATGAATGGGTGTTGGACTTCATCACATGTCTTTTCTGCATCAGCAGACAAAATCAGGTGATTCTTGTGTTTTGCGTTATTTATGTGGTTGACCACTTTAACTATTTTTCTGGTGTTGAACCAGTCTTGCATCCCTGGTATGAATCCCACTTGGTCATGATGGATTATTTTTTGTATATGTTATTGTATTGTATTGGCAAGAATTTTGTTGACGATTTTTACATGTGGATTCATGAGTGATATCAGTCTGTAGTTCTCCCTTTTGGTTGTGTCTTTCACTGCCTTTGATACCAGGGCTATGCTGACTTCATAGAATTAATTGAGGTGTATTCCTTCTTTTCTTATACTGTGAAATAGTCTCAGTGTTATTGGAGATAACTCTTGTCTAAAAGCTTGGTAGAATACTATGGCGAAGCCATGGGCCAGGGCTTTTTTTGGTTAGTAGTTTTTGGAAGACTTCTTCAATCTCTTCCTTTGTGATGAGTTTATTAAGCTGTTCTCCTTCAACTTGTGATAATTTAAGTAGGTGATGTGAATCAAGGAATTTGTCCATTTACTGTAGATTTTCAAATTGGTTACAGTTCAGTCTTTCATAGTATTCTGTTATGATATTTTTGATTTCTGTTGGATCTGTTGTGACAACTCCTCTCTCGTTTTTTATTTGGGTTACTTGTTTCCTTTCCGTTTTTCTTTAGTAAGTTTAGTCAATGGTTTGTAAATTCGATTGATCTTTTCCCAAAACCAGCTTTTGTGTTTTTACTTTTTTCAATTGTTCTTCCATTCTCTAATTCATTTAGTTCTGCTCTAATCTTTATGATTTATTTTCTTCGGGTGACTGAGGGGTTCCTCTGTTGCTCTCTCTCTACTTTTTCAAGCTGTAGGGTTAGTTCTTTGATAGGGTTTATTTCTTCCTTCCAGATGTGTGCATTTATGGATATAAACTGACCTCTGAGCACTACTTTGGCTATATCCCATAGGTTCTGGTAGGAAGTGTTTTCGTTCTCATTGGAATACATAGATTTATTTCATCCTTGTTTTCTTCTATAACCTATGACTTTTGGAGCAAGATGTTGTTCAGCTTCCATGAGTTCCACTTTTTATCTATGTTTTTTCTGCTATTGATTTTGAATTTTATGGCTTTAGGATCTGAGATGCTTTGCATTAATTCAATGGTATGGACTTTGTTGAGAATGGCTTTATACCCTAACACATGGTCTCTTCTGGAGAAGGATTCATGCTCACTGGAGAAAAAGGGTAGTTGTCTGCTGATGAATAGAAAGTTCCATATATGTTGATGAGGTCTAGTTGGTTAATTATGGAAATAAGGTCTTCTGTGTCTTTATCGAGCTTTTTCTAGACAATCTGTCCAATATTGAGAGTGGAGTGCTGAAGTCTCCCACGATTGTTGTGGAGTGATGAATCTCATTTTTGAGAGTAGTCAGTATTTCTTTGGTGTATTTAGGTGCTCTAATATTAGGTGCACAAATATTTAATGTTGTTAAATCCTGCTTATGTGTTAAACCTTTCAGCAATAGTGTCCATCTTTGTCCACGATGGTGGGTTTTACATTAAAATCTATTTTATCTGAGATTGGAATTGCCACAACTACTCTTCTTTGTGTATTGTTAGCTTGATATATATTCTTCCATCCTTTAATTTTCAATTTGTTCCTATCTTTAAGTCTAAGGTGAGTTTCTTGCAGGTAACATATGGAGGGGTCGTGTCTTTTTATATAAGATATCACTTCACTGGAGCATTCAGTCCATTCACATTCCATGTAATTATTGATAGGTATGTGTTCAGTGTTCCCATTGTGATACGTTTATTTTTGTGTTGATATATTCTCTGTTGTTCTTACTACTCTGTTCTAGGGCATTCCTCTTGGTGAGTTGCTTTTTCACCTTTTTCAGGAATGGTTTTATGGTCATTGGG
This sequence comes from Heterohyrax brucei, assembly GCA_028571685.1. Classification (NCBI taxonomy): domain Eukaryota; kingdom Metazoa; phylum Chordata; class Mammalia; order Hyracoidea; family Procaviidae; genus Heterohyrax; species Heterohyrax brucei. Next base: position 40,547,767 of record CM053148.1, on the reverse strand, counting down.
ACTCCCGTAGTACATTTCTTGATTTGATATGTTGCATCTTTGTTGTGCTTTGTGACTGCCCCTGTGATCTCCCTTAGAAGTCTACGTATAAACCCAATTTCTATTACTATCATTCTTATCAACTTCCTGTCTATCCGGAAGGACTATAATGACTTTAGTACATCCCTCTTTTTAATATGATGACATCATAGTTTTCATGATATGATTACTTGATTATTTCTTTCACTATTATAGCTTTGATTGAGTTTGGAGCCTTCGCTAACTAAGTAGGATTCTGGGTGATGTGTCGTGTATTTGCTTCTAAAATATAAAGTTAGTGATTTTGTTCTTCTAAGCCAAAAGATTCCTTTAGTATTTCTTGTAGCTTTGGTTTGGTTTTTACAAAGTCTCTGAGTTTCTGTTTATCTGGGAATGTCTTCATTTCATTTTCATATTTGAAAGATAGTTTTGCAGGATATAGAATTCTTGGTTGGAGGTTCTTCTCCTTCAAGGCTTTGAATGTGCCATGCCACTGTCTCCATTTCAGCACTGTTTCTGCTGAGAAATCTGAGGAAAGCCTACAGGGTTTCCCTCTGAATGTTAGCTTTTATTTGAGTCTTGCTGCCTTTAAGAATTTCTACTTATGTTTCATTTTGTTAAGCTTAATTATAATTTGTCTTAGAGTCTTTCTTTTGGGATCTATATTGAGTCACATTTAATATATATCTTGGATATCTATGTTCTCTTCTTTCATAATTTCTGAGAAGTCTTCTGTCAGCAGCTCAGCAAGAATACTCTCTGTGTTCCTTGGTGTCTCGCCCTGTTCAAGGGCTCCAATTAATTGCAGGTTGTTCCTCTTAATAGAGTCCCACATGCTTCTTAATGCATCTTCATTTTTCTTGTTTCTTTTTTCTGATTTCTCCTCATAGATCCTGGAGACATTAGCTCTGTCTTCCACATCAAATGTCTGTTTTCCATTCTGTTTTCTTGGCTTTGAATTGAAGTTTCTATGTCTTTGATTTTGTTCTTGATCTCAATAAAGGAAATATTAAAAAGAAGACATTTTGATGACATTCAAGACATGAAAGATAATACAATGACAGCTCTGATGGCCATTCCAGAACAAAGATTCCAAAATTGCTCTGAAGGGTGGACTAGGCCCTGGATCAATGCATAGCTTCCAGAGGAGTGTGTCTCAACGATGACCTAAGGGATGTTCAGCAGTGGCTTCTGTACCACTTTTTCTAGGATGAATTTTTCTAGGATGAATTCATGAAATTAAATGGCAGTACTCATATATTCATTTTATTCCAGTCATTGGTCAGCAACTCTGATTATGCTATTTCACTTGTTATGTGATAGGTTGGGATATCTACTTTGCAGGTACAAATTTAGAGATGCAAAGAAATCTGCCCTTGGCTCTACCCAATATAAACTGGAAGAAACAGACTTGAAAGCCCCAAATCCCATCGGAAGTCCATATTGTCTCCATTATGCCAAACTGCCTCTTACCTGGCAAGCCTCTATTCTAACACATTGCCAGAATGAATGTCAAGTGCAAGACACTCATCTTGATTGCCTCTCTGTTCCAAAATCTAGAGTAATGTCAGGCAAGCAGCTTTTTGTTAGACACTATAAACTGTGTTTGAAGAAATGAATGGCTAATGGAATTAATGAAAGATTTCTCAGGTACTGAATTTAATAATTTTAACTCATTTTGCATGGCCCTAAGATGCAGGCAGTGTGTCAAAATTGTGATCAAGTCATGTCAGATATATAAGAGAAGGGATGCAGAAGTAGAAAAGTTGGTAGGGATGTATTGTTGTTGTTAGCTGCCTTCAAGTCAGCCCCAACTCACTGGCGGCGCCATGTACAATGGAACAAAATGACACCCAGTCCTGAGCCATCTCCACAATTTATTGCAGATTAAGATTTTCACTGGGTGATATTTGGAAGTAAATCACCAAGCTTTTTACCTAGATTGTCTTTGTCTGAAAGTAACTCTAGCAACAAGCCAGCCTCCTCTGACAGACAGGTGGTGGCTGCATGTGACAGGCATTGGCCGGAAATGGAACCCAGATCTCTAGCAGTGAATCACCAATGTCTTGGGGCTGTACAACTTGTTGAAATGGCTTGCCTAAAGTCGTATCACTGAGTAAATCAATGTGGAATCATCACAGATGTCATATCACCTCACATTCTTCATATCACTTCACACTCAATCCAGGGAAGAAGGCGAGGTCCTGAGGAGGAATTAGAGAGGGATCCTTTGTGTATGGATCTCAAGCCTCAATATCCTTGCCAGAAAAGAGAAATAATATTATTACTCCCTCACTCCTCGTAGGTATGGTGACAAGCAGATGAAATAATAAATTGTGAAGTTTCTAAACACAAAGCACTGGGCAAATAAAAATTCTGATGAGTTCCTTAAACACCAATTTTATTGTTGATGTTCTCTGATCATATATCCTAGCAGAGGAGCAGTATTATAACTTGCTCAGATTTTTGATTCTGCTGAAAATATATGCACTGCTAAGAAATACGTCTTGGGTCGTTTGTGGAAAATCTGCTATTCATCAATCCATGGAAATTAATACATGGACTCATTAATGCAACAACTATTTTAAAAGAACACTGTAAATACAAGACAATTACTATTTTGATCCGTTCCCAAAACTCTAAGCATAGCAGTGATGACTCCAAGGGGTGTATATTATAGCAACCATCAATATCTGGGGATATAGTTATAAGCAAGAAAATATATATGGATAGAAAGTAAAAGTTGGGGAAAAATACCCCAGATTTACAGAAAACCATCAGTTGTTGGTGGCTGTATTTTAGCTACCAATAATCATTGTCCAGTCCAAGGGTCAATACATTAATTTATCCTTTCCAGGTGGTTATCACAATGTCAGAGATAAAGTGCTCAGATGGCCCTGCTAAGGATGAACGCTGCCCTAGTGGTTGAAAGTTCCTGCATTATACTTTTACATGTGTGACTATCTCTCCACGTTGATTAGACTTTTGGTAAAAGAACCAGATCTTACTCATATGCTTATTCCTAGCTATGGTTATTATAGCAAAGTCTTAGTTTATACGACCTACATGTTGACTTAAAAATACAGTGAAATTGACTTGAAACGCAACTTAAACACCTTGCGGAAGTTCAAAGCCAGTCCACCACGTGATTGTTTAAATTCCTGGAATTCTTATATTAGACCTTAATTACCTTCTTAATTATAGTCTCTTCAGTACATCCTTCTTTCAAAAATGAAAAGAAACAAAAACATCACTTCTAACTTCATCAGAAGAAGATCCAATTCACCATAAACATATACAACATTGCGAAAGAAAAATAAAGGAAGTGAAAGGAAGGTTTGGGGAGCATTGGAGATGGGAGGGTGGGAATCCTTGCTCATGACAAACCAAACACTTGATTGTATATTCTCCACTGTTGTTGAGTTGATTCTGACTCATAGCAACTCTACAGGACATAGTAAACTGCCCCTATAGAGTTTCCAAGGAGAGCCTCCTGAATTTGAACTGCCAACCCTTTGGTCACCAGCTGTAGCACTTAACCACTACACCACCAGGGTTTTCAATTGCATATTAGATAAGCCTTTTCTCCAAAAGTGTTTTCTGTTCTCTCTGACACTTGGAGTTTCTCTCTGGCACTTTCTCTCAGTCTTCTACTCCTGCAATCCACTGATACCCTCCTCTTCTGTGTTCTCTTCTTTCACCACATTTTCTTCAGAGATATAAACATAATAATTCTCTGCATTTTTGTTAAAGTAACATCATCAGCATCACCAAGACTCTTGCCACGTTTAATTCCTAATTTTGCATTCTGTTTCCATGCTAAGAGTCCGTTAAGATATTGTACAGACTTAGCTGTAATAACCATAGCTAAAGAACAAGTAGCCTTCAGTAATTCTCTGTTAAAGTATTTGTCAGAGTTCAATGAGGTGAATACTTGCCCAGTGCCACTCTAGCTCTGTTTCTTGAGTTTTTACCCTTCTGCATTCTGGTCACAATGAACTCTTTGTAGCCAGTGGTCATTGACACTTCTTTGTCTTCATATACTCTGGTTCCAAAGCCTGTAGTTACAGCAGTCACTTGGCATGGATTGACACAATTTAATTTAAAAATTAGTTTAGAATTAGCCTCCTTTAAGAAGATTTCCCTGTCACTAACCAATGTCTCACACACACACACACACACAGCCAAAATTTGGATATTCCTAGCTCTTCTCTTAGAAATCCTGATGGCATAATGGTTAGGAGCTGTGGCTGCTAACCAAAAGGTCATCAGTTCAAATCCATTACGCATTCCTTGAAAATTCTGTGGGATAGTTCTTCTTTGTCCTATAGGGTCAGTATGAGTTGGAGTCAACTTTAGGATCTCATATCTTGGTGCACTGGGTGTGAGATCATCTGTTTACCAAAAGAGCAGCAGTTTGAATCCACCAGCCACTCCTTGGAAACCCTATGGGGCAGTTTTACTCTGTCCTGTAGTGTTGATACGAACTGGAATTGACTTGATGGCAATGAACTTTTATCTCACTTCTATGGAGGCTTTGGTGGTTCAGTGGTAGAATGTTCACCTTCTAGTGGAGCCAGGGAGACATGGTTCCACTTCTAGCCAATGCATCTCGTTTACAATCCATCTGTAAGTGGAGAGTTGCATATTCCTATGTGGAACAGGTTACAGTGGAGCTTTCAAACTAAGATGGACTAGGAAGAAAGGCCGGGAGACATGTTCCAAAAATCAGCCAATGAACACTCTATGGATTGTATCAGTTCAATTCACAACCAATCACGGTGTAGTGCAGGACCAGGTGAAGTTGCATTCTGTTGCTCACGAGTTGGCTATAATTGGGGGCAGATATGATTGCAGCTTGCAACAGTACATCTCTATTAAATGCGAATGAGAATCATTATATTTATATCTCTGAAGAAAACGCAGTGAAAGAAGAGAACAGAGAAGAGAGGATCAGTGGATTGTAGGAATAGAAGACTGACGGAGAAAGCACCAGAGAGAAACTTCCAGCCTATTAACTTCTACAGTCAGGCTTATCATTTCATAATTTAAGTCTTCTTACTCTCTTTAGTGTCTGATTAACTGGAGTACAAAAACACTTTGATCTCAGTATCCTTAGCTCCACATACTGTGTGTGATTCATCAAGTATGTTAACTGCTGAATGAATGAAAAAATAAATGAATAAATGAATGAATGCATGATATTGATGATAATTATCCTTTTCACTGCCTGAGTAATAACAATATCTCATCTAAAAAGAAGTAAAACTGAAAACATAAATATAGTGTTGGCTGTGTTTTCCTTGTTTTTTTTTTTTAAACTGCCACAGCTTTGACAAAAACTGGATCAGTTGGTTGCAAACACTGAAATGTGTTTTGGCCTTTGAATCCTATACATTATGGCATATGAAAAAAGTTATAATTTCAAGATGATAATTTGAATGGAAACAGATGGTATTTCAGTGGTGGTGCACATAGACTTTTACATCTTGCAGGTCATATTTCCTCCCTTGGGAAAATACCACATTTGCCATATTTCTTTCCCCATCTCCCTATCTTCACCCCTTGGGCCATATGTTTCATAATGAGGGCACTTAAAATATCATAGGATGAGCCTGTCCTCATGATATCTAAAATATGAGATGTGACAATATTTTAAGCAGATTTCAAACACATGGTTGGATAGGAGGGGAAAAAGCAGTGGAAAAAATCCACATCATGTTATTTTAAGGAGAGGTGGGATAGAAGGGAGGGGACATCATGTTAGGGATTTCAGATGACAGAAAAACTGGCTGCTCTGACATAACACATGGGAACATGGTGTCAAAAAATGTGTGATGGATGTTTTTGAAAGACAGAAAATATATATTTTCATTTATATATAGGAAGATCTTGGGTCACCCCATAAGCTTGGCTATCTGTCCCGTAGTCTGGAGAGAAGATGAGAAAAAGATTCACCCATTGGTTTTCCTGGGTGTGACTCTGCTTTGCCAGATCATCTGCCTTTGATCCAGCAACTGGGGAAACCCCACTGGGCTTAACCGTGTTAGCAGCAGGTAAAATATCAAATGGAAAAATAATAAGTAATAAATGGGCCCATTTTTCATATTTGGATGGAGGGAAATGTTAATTCAGTTAGGTGAAGTTTGACTGCCTTGTTCCAAGCAGCTAGGCTTTGATTATTTCAAGACTGACTGTTTCATCTGCAAAGTCCTTGGATAAGCCCCACTGCAGAAGCTAACAGAGGTCCGACGCTGCTGTAAGCGGCGATCTCTCCTCCAGAGGTATGGAAGAGCTGACCTTGTTAAGCATCTGCTTCCCCAGTTCCTTCTAGAGTCCACCAACTGAAGATCCAGCTGGCTCTTGAATTCCCATTTGTACTCAGAAGGAGCTTAGTAGATGTGAGTGCTGCTCATTTTCCACACAGCTTGCTTCTGAGAAAAAAAAAAAAGTGCTACTTGTAATCCTCAGAGACAGGTATGAGTACCCCCAGAGTGATATGCAACGATTATTAAAAGCCATTGTGTCAGCATAGGATATCTCCTAGGAGCATAACTTCTGCTTTGTTAATGGGAAAGAACACATCACTTTTATATCAAAGTAAACACAGATGTGAAACTGAAGACAAAGAATTCTCAATAATTCTATAGAAATATCTAGGCTTCCAGTAAACCTCTTTGTCTACACTCCTAGATCCCTGGGAAAATCTGCTCATTCTTCTCTTCTGTTGGTCTCACATAGAGGTTGCAAGATGTATGAGGAATGAACTTCTCCAAAAAACAGCAGCTGGTCTAACAGAACAAGAAGTAATGCCAGCCAAGTGCCATTGAGTTGGACCCAAGCATTCCTAGTTTTTCATCTCATTGCTCTCATTGCTTGTCCTTTCACTACTTACAGTACAACCATCATACAATGTTCTTAGTCTTTGAGGATCTGACGCTAGAGCTTTGCAATGGGGAGTTTAAATCTAAAGTGAGGATATCCTAAGAACTAGTGGTTTGAGAAACCAGTAATAGCTCTTGGATTCAGAGGAATGAGCTGCTTTGGTGGCACTGGATGTATTCAATGAAATTACGTTGCAGTTGACTGTGATCACTGGTGGTAAATGTGGAAACTGGAAAAATATGTATACATACACACACATATATGTATAAACACACACACATATATACACACACACATATAAATATGCACACCCATATGTGTACAGGTATGTGTACATCTATATACCTAGGTATGTATATATACATATAGATATGTGTCTATTGTGTAACTCAATGGTCTTCTGTTGAAACTTAGTTGGGAAATATTAACTAGGAAGGCTTACTAGTCCAGGCTTCAACACTTAGACTCAGAAATTCTGCTCCTATTCTCTTTTCTTCATAACCCAAATTTTCTTCCCTTTTTTACTTCTGAAAATGGTAGCATAATTAACCCAGGTACCCAGGCTTAAAGCCTCATTTTTCACTACCTGATGTTTTCTTCTTTTAGTTCCACAGCCTGTAATCTCTGCTTTCATTCAGGCTGTTACTTTCTACTCTTAGTTTGCTACTTCCACATTCTCCTCCCAGCCCACCTGCTCATTGAAGCAAGAATATCTTCTTATCTGATTATGACATATGTATGGTCATAAGGCTTCAATGGCTCTTCGTCGCCTACCAAATAGAAATTAAACCCTTTTCATTGGCATTCCAATCCTCTGTGGTGTGGTCTTTCTTCTTTGCTCCCTCCCCAGCTTTGCTCAGAGCAAATAGAGCCAATTTCTGTCCCCTGAAATGATTACTTGGTTGTGCCTCCTGAGTTTTCCATTCATTCTTCCTGGAATGTCCTCTTTTCCTAGCTCTACTTATTATCATCCTAAACCAAACCAAACCCACTGTCAGTGAGTCAATTCCAACACATAGTAACCCTATCGGGCATAATAGAACTGCCCAATAAAGTTTCCAAGGAGTACCTGGTAGATTTGAACGGCCAGTCTTTTGATTAGTAGCCATAACATTTCATCACTGCACCACCAGGGTTTCTATCATCAACCTAGAGGTCCTTAGTTACCAGCTTGACAACTATAGAAAGGTTTCTCCTGATAATCGCTGCCTGTAGTATCCTAATCTGATTATGAAATTTGTAACGCTTCAGGGTAACCACCGTATACTGCCTTGAATTAGAATCATTCGGTTAGTTCTTTGATCTCCTCAATAACATTGAAAATACTAGAAAGGCAGGGGAATTAGCCTTGAAACATTCCATTGTTGTTGTTGTTAGTTGCTGTCTACTTAGTTCCAACTTACGTAATACGAAACAAAATGTTGCCTAATCCTGTACCATCTTCATGATCTTTGATGTGTTTGAATCCATAGTTTTAGCTGTCGTGTCAATTCACTTTACTGAGGCTTTCACTCACTTTTGCTCATCCTCTACCAAATGTGATGTTTTTTCAAAGGGTTGGTCTTTCCTCTTGATGTGTCCAGTGTAAGCGAGATAAAGTCTCTCCATCCTTATGTCTAAGGAAAATTCTGGCTGTGTTTCTTCTAAAACTGGTGTGTTCATTCTTTTGGAGTCCACAATGTATTCAACATTTTTGCCAGCATCACATTGGAATGCATCCCAATGCTCAGTGGAGTGTTTTAAATATAGTATATGTTAAATAAATATGTTGAATGAGTACATTGATTTTAATTTCCTAAGGATGATAATATAAGTTTCTAAGATGTTTATTAATATTCCAACTGACACACTGCCACTTATAGAATGAATTGCTTGCTTTTAAACGCTGCCTGGCAAAGAGCTTAATTGCTTTGGGTTAAATAAGCCTAGATAACAGAGAAGTGAGGCCTCAAACACAGGAGGAGAAACTTATATCAGCTCAGAAATGGAGAACCCTGAAAAAGAAAGGTTGTTTTCTGGAGTTGGTATACCATTGTAGGGCCAGGTTCAAGCCCAGTTCAAATCCTCAGTATCTGTCCTCAGTATCTGTGGTTTTCCCAATGATAGCTACAAAACCCAATCCTGGCTTCTTGCTTCTGATTTGAGCAAGGTCTGATTTCTATGGGACGTCAAATCTAGTTACATTGTGGAATTCAGCTGTCAGGATGAGAGAGCTTGATTTTTCTGCATGGCAAACAGTATAAGAGAAAACACTTAAAACTAACAACAGAGCATTTCATTTCTAGTACTTGAAGACAACAGAAGAGGCATGACCTGAAATTTACTTACAGCTGATGACATGACCAAATATGAATGCACAGAAGTCATAATAAGTGACAACTCTTGATTGACTAAGAGCCTCATGGAGTCCAGTCATCCGTATATTAGTACTTGCCTATGGAACTAGGTCGTTGTTAAAAACAAACAAAGCAACATAAAGAAGACTTTCTGTGGTCAATAACTGAAATTTAATCAGTTATGACTTGTTTCACTTTAAATTTTCTTAGATCCATAGTACCTAGACAGGTGCCCAGTGGCAATGTAGTAACATATGCTGAAAATACTCAGCTATTGCCAATTTAAAAAATTAACCAACTGTTGCTGTAAAGCCGACTCCAATTTTAGCAACCCTATAGGACAGAGAGGAAGTCCTGGTGGTAGTAGTGGCTAAGTGCTACATTTGCTAACCAAAAGGTCAGCAGTTCAAATCCACCAAGCACTCCTTGGGAATTCTATGGGGCAGTTTTACTCTGTCCTATATACAGGTTCGCTATGAGTATGCTTCAACTTGATGGCACTGTTTATTTATTTATTTTTTAAATAGACATAGAACTTCCCCACAGGGTTTCAAAGGAGTGCCTAGTAGATTTGAACTGCCAATCTTTTTGTTAGTAGTAATAGCTCTACCTGGTTTTCTAACAGGGATTAAAATGCTAAAAGCATAATGGTCTTCTCTTTGCAAATGCCGGTATAAAATTAGCATATAGGAAGATACCTAGAATCATGTCATTTAGGGCCCTGGGTGAGTCTGCAGGTGGTCCAAACCTCCTTCTATCATTTGGGATCTGATGGGGATGGACACCTAGTGGTGCACTTTTTAAGTGTTACAGCTACTAACCCAAAGTATGGCAGTTCAAATCTACTCTTCAGTTCCACTTTGACCTACAGGGTTGCTATCAGTTGAAACAGACTTGATGGCAATGGGTTTTGATTTTTGAGTGGGAACAACACCTGTGGAGGTTCAGCTGTTAAGGCCCAGGACAGGAGCCTTTTTTGATAAACCCTCTCCAAACTTCATAGCCAGATGTTATTTCCCCACTGGCTTTTAATCAGCTTACATTATATACATGGTCAGAGCAGGCCTCATTTTGGCCTCTTTGATGTGATTATGTCCCATAATTTTGTGAGTAGGAGAAAGGACTCCGTTTGATCTTTCATCTGGTTTCTGAAAATAGCCCTTGAAATATCCTAGTAATCAAGGTATCTTTGTTTACCTAAACCAGCCAGGCAGCACTCAAACATTTGAAAATAAGTTGTGAGCCCCAAACTCATCACCTAGACACTAACTTCAAGTGGTAAGGGAGACACGATGCCAACAATCACGCATATTCTTTGATTGGATTGATCATAACTATGCATTAAGGCCTCAGTCAGGTACATATTTGATGATAAGTGACTGTCACATGAGACCCTGGACCTTGAAGATTTATTTTAAGCTTCCTAACTCATGATGCATATGTGAGGACTGGCATATCTCTGAGTACACAAAGTTCCCTTCCAAGAACTCCTCCCAGAGTCCATCTGTACATATCTTTATGTATATCTTTTTGTGGTTATATTATATATGCTATAGTGAGTATAGCTCTTTCCATGAGGTCTGTGAAGTCATTCTAGTGAATTATCAGACCCACGGGGCATAGTAAAAGGCAGCTGGGCCTCGTATCTGCTGCTTGGCAGTTGATTAAAACAAACAAGTCCAGACTCATAAGGAACGAACCTTGGGTGGCTGGTGGACAGAAACAGGCCATGCTGGCAGTCATTCAGAAGGGTCTAACTCTGAGTGGTTAGGAACAGAGAAAGAAAACACTAGATGGTTTGCATCAGATATGGAGAGGTATATGGGGAGGCAAATTGTAATTTCATTTGAGTGACCCTCTTTATGTTAGTATTAATGTACTATATACTATGGAAACCTTGATAGTATAGTGGTTAAGTGCTATGGTAGCTAATCAAAAGGTCAGGAGTTTGAATCCACCAGGAACTCTTTGAAAACTCTATAGGGCAGTTCTACTCTGTCATATAGGGCCATTCTGAGTCAAAATCAACTGGATGGCAGTTTTTCTTTTTTTAAAAGAAAAATATACCTGTGCAGGAAACTCTGGTGGCATAGTGATTAAGTGCTACGTCTGCCAAGCAAAAGGCCAGCAGTTAGAATACACCAGGCACTCCTTGGAAATTCTATGGAGCAGTTCACCTCAGTCCCGTAGGGTTGCTGTGAGTAGCAATCAACTTGATGGCAGTGGGTGGTGGGTTATGCCTATGCAGACACACAAATGCTGTTAAAAGTTAAGAAGAAAGAAGAATTAATACTGAATGAAGAATGAGTGATTTAAAGAATGAAAGAATACTTGTGTCCCAGGCTCAGAGGACATATTCATGCCACTTTTATCTACCTTTAATCAATATATTTATTTCTAGAAAAGCCAATAGGGCAATAAAATAGTGTCTTAGTTATCTAGTGCTGCTATAACAGAAATTCCACGAGTGGATGGATTTAACAAACAAAGATTTATTCTCTCTCAGCCCAGAGAGCTAAAGTCCAAATTCAAGGCATCAGCTACAGGGAATCGCTTTCTCTCTATTGACTGTGGAGGAAGGTCCTTGTGATACATCAGTCTTTCCTTGGACTGTGAGCATATTAGGGCAGTTACCTCAGGTCCAATGAATACTCTCTGCTCCTGGTGCTATTTTCTTGATGATATGAATTCCGCTTACCTCTCTGCTTCTTTCTTTTATATCTCAAAAGAGATTGGCTTAAGACAATATTTAATCTTGGACACCTCATCAATACAACTGTCATTTATCTATTAAATCACAGCGATAGAACTTACAGCACACAGGAAAATGTCATCAAATGGTGGACAATCACATAATACTGGGACTCATGGCCCAGCCAAATTGCTACAAACATTTTTAGGGGACATAATTGAATCCATGACAAATAGCATTAAAAATATTGAAGGAAATCAATGGAGCCTAGTGTTTTAGTGACCCAGAGCAAAGCCAAGCCAAGCCAAGTGCTGTCGAGTCAGATCCGACTCCTTGCTACCACTGCGAGCACTATGGTCATCATTTTACTACTGGTCAAGTGTAGACTCAGAAATGAGTTCACTGGCTTTGGATTCCAGTATTTTTTTTAGTTAACTGAAGTCCATATTTTTTTCAGATTAGTTTTACTTCATGTTTTTTATCCTCTCCATCCAGGATAATGATACAGTACACTCAATTTGTCATTATCTCTTGAGGCATCTTTTATCTGTGATAGTTTCCCAGATGTTCCTTGTTTTTGTTTTTTTTAAGACCTTGACACTTTTGGAAACCCTGGTGGTGCTGTGCTTAAGTGTTACATCTGCTAACTGAAAGGTTGGCAGTTTGAATCCGCCAGGCACTCCTTGGAAACTCCATGGGGCAGTTCTACTCTGTCCTGTAGGGTCACTATGAGTCGGAATTGACTTGGTAGCAATTTTTCTTTTCTTTTTTTTTTTTTTTTGGTGAGAGTTTTGAGGTTTACTTGCCAGGTATTTTGTAACTTGTCCTTGCCTTATGCTGAATTGCTGAGTTTTCTAGAGGAGTTAAACCAGTGAAGCATAACATACAGAGAGAGAGAGAGAAATTTCAAGGAAGCAGCTCATGTAATTGTGGAGGCTGGTAAAAGGTGCCATTTTTACCACATAACAAGGGTATGTCCTGTGAAATCCGTGAATCAGGTGTCAGGCTGGAGGATTCCGTTAACTCAAGAGGTCACAGAGGCTAATGAACACAAAACCAACAGGTGAGAGGACAGGTTGCTGCCTTGTGTCCCATGAAACAGAGATCATCAGAAGATAACCAGCTAGATGCAGGACCCAGAGAGGACAAGTTTTGCTGGGACATCCATATACATTGGATGTAGACTACCTTCTCAAAGAAATCCCTCTTTCAACTGATTGCCTGCCTATATCAAATCACAAAATGGAGGATGGTTTTGTAATACCTGCCAAACCACTGAAAACATGGCCTGACCAAGTAGACAGACATCTTTAACCTTCACCATCCCTCAGTGGGAATTTGCCATTTTTTTTTCTTTTTCATGAATGGACCAGGGTTGCGGGTTTTGTGGAGCAGCAACACAGAAGTAAAGTACCATTTTTTACCACATTACAACTGGTGTACATTCTAGCAAGGTGACATTTTTGTTGATGTTAACTTTGATTATCTATTGGAGGCAACATTTGTCAGATTTCTCTACTATAAAGTTACTCTAATTTTATACCTTTTCATACTGTACTTTATGGAATAAAATCACTATGGATAACCTATATATCAGGAGTAAGAAGTTATGTTTCACCTCAATGAGGGTGGATTATCTGTATAAATTATTTCGACATCTGCATGGGAAAATTCTCTATCCTTTCTTTTTAATCAATGATTTGTATAATTACGGATTTTTGTACATATACTTTGGATTATACTCGAATGCTACTTTACGCATTTTGTTGTTCAAATTGTTCCAGTTTAGGCCACTGGAAACTCAGTTGGCTCCAGACATATTCCCCTTGGAAATCGTCTCATTATTTGATGTGTGTGTGTGTGCATTAATTTTAATAATAATTGTTCCCTTATTACTGCTTGTCATGGATTGAATTGTGCTCCCTCCCAAAATGTGTGTAGCTATGTGGCTGGGCCATGATTCCCTGTATTTCGTAATTGTCCGTAATTTTGTGATTTTGCTCTGCTGTATGTTAAAGGAGGTTGTAAATCCCTCCATAGGATCACCTCCCTCCTCCACTGCAAAAGGAATTTCCCTGGAGTATGGCTTGCACCACCCATAATACTTTCACCCAGCAAGATACAGAAGGAAAGGGAAACAAACAGAGAATTGGGAACCTCACGCCATCAAGAAAGCGGCACTGGGAGAAGAGAGCGTCCTTCAGACCTGAGGTTCCTGAACCAAAATGCTCCCTGGACAAAGACTGATGCAATACCAGACTTTCCTCCGGAGCCGACAAGGGGGAAAGCCTTTGCCTGGAGCGGACATCCTGAATTTGGACATGTAGCCTACCGGACTGTGTAAGAATAAACCGTCCTTTGTTAAAGCCACCCACTTCATGGTATTTCTGTTAGAGCAGCACTAGCTGACTAAAACACTACTTTCTTACATTCTGGAACTATGAGATAGCCTAGGTTCATCTTCTATATTTCTGTTGTTCCAGATTCAGACATTTTCCAAAGTGTTCAGTTTCCTTCTGCTGGAGAATAACAGTAGCGGAAAAAGAGAGAGAGAGAGAGAAAGAGAAAGAAACTCTGGTGGTGTATGTAGTAGTTAAGAGCTATGGCTGCTAGCCCAAAAGTCAGCAGTTCAAATCCACCAGGCATTCCTTGGAAACTCTGTGGCGCAGCTGCACTCTGTCCTGTAGGGTTGGAATTGACACAATAGCAATGGTTTTGTTTTTTGGTTTTAATGTTAGAAACCATGACTGTGGTACTAGGTATGCCTGTTGCTACTGGAATGTCATTGCTTTCATCTCTTCTCAGTTGGGTAAAGAAGAAAATATACGTGTGCACACATACTCTATAAATATTTCTACATGTAACTGTATATGTGCATACATGTGTATGTATATATAAAGGTAAATATGAGTTCTTATTAATGTCTCTATTCTAACTCATTAACATGTGGATTATCCTAGCTCCATCTCTTTGCTCGTCTGCAATCTGTCATTCGGTACTGAGAAGTATGCCTCCCATCATCCGCCATTCATTGACTGCAGTGTTTAATTTCAGTTATACGCACAGTGATCTCAAAAGAATTAACCCATGCCCTCACAGAGGGGTGGCCTTCATCAGCTAGTACATTAACCTTGCAGACTGCACTCGTTACCAGGGTTGCTTAGGTCGGCACCGTTTCCCCTACTTCATTAAGCTACTGCTTTCATATATTTATAATACATTTAAGTTCTATCCTGGCAACCCCTGACTTCCTAAATATTACTGGGGGTTTTGTTTTTTTTACTTTACATACAACAATATTCACTCTGTTCTTAATTATTATGCAATTAAAAACTATGTTCACACACCCCTCATGATAGTGGCATACCAATAGTTTCATCACCTTACAAATTCCCAGATTAAAAAAATCTGTATGCTTCAGCTATTCCATCTAAGCCTCATCCCAAGTCTCTTGCAACTATTGCTACAATTGCTATCCCTACAGGTTTTCCTTGCACAAAATGTAATATCCTGGTAATCATACAGAACATAACCTTCTCGTGTTGGTTCCTTTCACTTAGCAATGTTCATTTAAAGTTTATCAGTGTCCATTTGTGAATATTTTCTTTATATTGCTGAATAGATACAACATTGTATGTTTCTATCATAATATAGTTATTCATCCACCTAGTGAAAGATACCGTGTTTGCTTTCAGTTTTAGGAAAATATAAATAAAAACACTAAAAACATTTACATGCTGGTTTTCTTTCAGTCAATACCTAGGAATACAGTGGCAGGGTCACACCTGGACAATGCTTAGCTTTGTCACCAACAATCAACGAGACCTCCTGTGGCTCTGCATCAACAGTTCAGTGGGCATTATCACTGTTTTGAATTTTTGCCATTTTAATACATATGTCATGGTGTTTGTTTTGGTTTGCATTTCCCTGACGACATACATAGTTGAACATCTTTTCAGATGCTTATTGGCCAGCAATGCGTATTTCCCTTGATGAGGTATCTCATCCACTCTTTTGCCATTTTTCAATCGAGTTATTCATTTTTCTATTGTTGAATTTAAGAGTTCTTCATGTATTTTAAAGTCCTTTATCAGATATCTGTTTTGCAAATAAATATTTGCAAACATTTGCAAAAATTTGTGGCTTGTTTATATAATGGTGTCTTTCATAGAGAAGTTTATAATTTTAATGTATTATAGTTTATCATTTTTTTCTTTCATGGATCATGTTTTTTGTGTTGTATTTAAAAACTCATTATCAACTTGTTCTTTAGATTTTCTATTTTCTTAAAGAAGTTTTACAGTTTTGCATTTGATGTTTATGTTTATAATCCACTTTGTGTTTGTATTTTGTAAGATGTAAGCTCTGTGTTTAGGTCCTTTTTTAAAAAAAATGGACAAAATAGTTGCACGATTGAATTGTCTTTGCTACATTATGGAAACCCTGGTAGCCCAGAGATTAAGTGCTGTCACTGCCAGCTAGAAGACTGGCAGTTTGAATCCAGGGAATACAGGGAAGTTCTACACTGTCCTATATGGTTGCTATGTATCCCTCTGAATGGAATCTACTCCACAGCAGTGGGCTTGGGTTTTTTTTTTTTTTCTACATTATAAGCTCAGCTGACTATATTTGTGGGTCTATTACTGTGCTCGCTAATATGTTACACAGAATTTTTTGTTTAATCTTCCCCAGTGTTACATGTCTTGATTACTGCAGTATTGTAGTAAGTTGTCAAATCAAGTAGGTGAGTTCTATAGCTTTATTGTTTTTCAGAAATCTGTTAGCTGTTTTGCGTCTTCTGCCTTTCCATATAAACTTTAAAATCGGTTTATTATTATCTGCAAAGTAGCTTGCTGAAATTTTTGTTGAAGTTGCAATGAGTCTATAGATCAAGTTGGGGGAACTGGCATTTTGTTAATATTGAGTCATCCAATCCATGACCATAGAATATGTCTCCATGTATTTCAATATTCTTTAATTTACTTTATCCATGCTCTATAATCTTCTGCAGACTGATCTTGGATATAGTTTTTTCAGATCTATGCATAATTTTTTGTTTGTTTTTGTTAATCTAGTGCTATTATAAATGGAGGGTTTTTCAAATTCCAGTTATACACAGCTGATATACTTTTGTACATTATTAAATCCTGCAGCCTTGCTGTAATTGCTTGTTAGTTGTAGATTCTTTGGGATTTTCTACCGAGATAATCATGTCATCTGAGAATAAAATCTTTCCCTCCTTAACCTGTATACTTTTTGAAAAAAATAATTTGTTTGCTTATTCATTCATTTATCATCCTTTTTATACTAGGTAAGCTTCTAGAATGAGGTTTAATAGGACTGGGAAGAGACAGCATCTTTGTCTTCTCAGTTTGAGGGTGGGAGCTTTCAGTCTTCCACCGGTTGATGTGATGTCAGTGGTGAATTTTTTTGTAACAGTTCCTATCAAGTTAATAAAGTTTCTCTTAATTTCTAGTTTTCTAGGCATTTTAGCATGAATGGTTATTGGATTTTCTCTCTTTTTTTTTGGTGTGGGAATCATTACACTTTCATGAGCTTCCTTCTTCAGTGGTTGGTAGGGTGGATTACATTGATTTTGAAATGTTGAACCAGCCTTGCTTACCTAAATAAATTCTAGTTATCCAAGTGTATAACTTTTTGCACATTGTTTTTGATTTGTTAATATTTAGTTGAGTGTTTTTGCATCTATGCTTATTATAGATACTGGCCAGTAATATTGTTTCTTTTTTTTTCTTCTAATGTCTTTATCTGGTTTTGGTGTTAGAGCATTACTGACTTCAGAGAGTATGATAAGAATCTTTCCTTGTACTTTTTTCTCTGAAAGAGATTGTAGAAAACTGTTACAATTTATTCCTTCACTGTTTGGTAGAATTCACTAGAGAAGCCATCTGGGCCAGGTGCTTTAATGTTTGGAACATTATTAATTATTGACTCATTTTTTTATTAGATATTGGAATTCTTGGGTTATCTATTTCTCTTTGCTGAGATTTTAGAGTTTGTATGTTTCAAGGAATTGATTGATTTCATCAGAGTTATCAAATTTGTCAGAAGAGTTGTCTGTAATATTCCTATTCAACTTTTAAATATCCATTAGATCAGTATTTTTTAACTTTTCTTTCGTTAAATCAGTAATTTGTACCTCCTGCTTATCACATTTGTTTTGTCTAAGTAGAAAGTGTACCAATTCATTGCTGTTTCTGAAGAACAGATTTATCTCTCTCGTTTTCCCTGTTTTAATTTCATTGATTACTGTTCTAATTTTTTTTTTCCTTCTGCTTAATTTAAGCTTAAATTTCTCTTCATTCTCTAGTTTGGAATACTTGCTCTAGGGGGGCACTCGTGGGCTTGAGGCCTGAAGATCCAAAAGCCCACAAGAAACAGAAGCTGAAGAGATAAGGAACACTAGAAGTAGAGCTGCCTCAGTCTCAAAATGTATAGCAATGACCTCAGAGGTTTCAAAGGGTGGAAACACGGCCTCTGGTGACTGTAAGGGTGGAATTGCCACTGGGATGGACTGCAAGAAGTATGCATCTAAAGTCAAGGTAGCAGAGTTGCTATCCCAGTGGGCCTGGAAGGCAGAGCTAAAGCTCAGGACTGAGGGGCCTCCACTCAGAATACACATAAAGAGTGTGGCCAATACCCAGAATCTGGAGGGCAGGGCTGTGTCCTAACACGTCTCAGAGAACAGAGACAAACTTGAGGACGAATGTAACTGGTTCTGCTGACCTGCTTGATGCCTGTTACCACTTCTTTTCCTCCAGTTTCTTTCATTTGTAATACAAATATGTAGTTTGTACTTGTTCTGCCACAGTGATCCTTTGGAAGCCATTAAATTGTATTCTAGGTTTTACAAATGAAGATGAATTTCTGGATTTTGGACTCAGAATTAAGACTTTTGCTCTGACATGACTATGCTTTGCATGTTGCAAGGATGTGATTTCTGAGGTGGCCAAAGTATAGAATGTAATGGATTGAATTGTGCCCCCCCCCCCGAAAATATGTACATCACTTAGCTAGGCCATGAGTCCCAGTATTTTATGATTTTCCTATATGGTGTAAATCCTGCTTTTATAATGTTAATAAGAGAGGATGGGTGACCATTGTATTTGTAATGCAGGACTCAATTTTCAAGATTGTATTGTGTCTTGATGCAATCTCTTGGAGCATAAAAGAAGGAAGAAAGCAGAGAAACAGAAGAACCTCATATCCCCAAGAAAGTAGTACTAGGAGCAGAGCACATTCTTTGGACTCAAGATCCCTGCACCTGAGAAGCTCCTCTACAAAGAGAAGAATAAGGGTAAAGACCTTCTTCCAGAGGCAGCAGGGAAGGAAAAAATTCCCCTGGAGCTAATGTTCTGAATATGAACATTAGCTTAAAGTTACCCAGTTTCTGATATAGTATCACCACATAACTAAGTCAGAATTTGGTGGAGTTATTGATTTCTTTTCCAATCTCTTTTAAGGTATATGCATTCCTGTGGTTGTTGTAAGGTGCCATCAAATTGATTCTGACAAATAGCAACCCCACATGCGATAAAACAAAACACTGTCCAGTCTTGTGCCATGTCCATAATCATTTTTATGCTTGAGCCCATCATTGTGGCGACTGTGTCAATCCATCTCATCAAGGATCTTCTTCTTTTCCATTGACCCTCCACTCTACCAAGCATGATTTTCTTCCTGATTACTCCATGTTATATTGTCTAAGATCATCATTGTTCTTTATCATTGCATTGTATTCCATTTTATGAATACATCATGTTTTTTATTAATTTTTTCTATTTTTATTTTTTTATTAATTATAGTAAAAGAATAGAATTTCTAACATCTATCAGTTATCTCATCTATGATAAACCCATGTAGCCAACACAGTCATTTTGTTTTGTAGATAATTCTCTTTTTAAGTCCTCATAACAGGGGTCTATACAAAATTTGTCTTTTTGACACTGATTGATTTCACTCAGCATGATCTTTTCCACATGAGACCATGTTATAAAATGTTTTCTAAAATTGTCATTGTTTTCTATCATAGCATAGGGTTCCATTGAGTATATGTACCACAGTTTGTTTATCCATTCACCTGCTGATGGGCACTGGGGTTGATTCCATCTTTTTGCTATTGTGAACTGTGCTGCAATGAACATTCATGTACATGTGTCTGTTCATGTGACAACCTTTGTTTCTGAAGGATAAATTCCAAGCAGTGGAATTACAGCATCAAATAGTAAATCTATTTCCAGCTTTTTAAGGAAGCATCAGATTGTTTTCCAAAGAGGTTGTACCATTTCACAATCCCACCAGCAGTGTAGGAGCATTCCAATTTCTCCATACCCTCTCCAGCATTTGTTGTTTTGTGTGTTTTGGATCATGGCCAACCTTGTTGGGGTGAGATGGTATCTCATTGTAGTTTTGATTTGAATTTCTCTAGTAGCTAGTGATTGTGAGCACGTTTGCATGTGTCATTTGGCTGCCTGGATATCCTCTTTAGAGAAATATCTATCCATCTCCTTCACCTATTGCTTAATTGGATTATTTGTCCTTTTCTTGTTGATATTTTGTAATATCTTGTAGAATATGGAGATCAGATGTCGGTCTGACATATAGTTGTCAAATATTTTTTCCCATTCTGTAGGTGGTCTTTCAGTTCTTTTGGTGAACCCTTTGGATGAGCAAGTGTTTGATACTTAGTAGTTCCCATTTATCTATTTTGTCTTCTGTTGTCAGATTTCAAAGTCTGTCTACACTGTGTATTAAAACTTCCATTGTTGATCCTATTTTTTTCTTGAAAGAGCTTTATCATTTTAGATTTTATATTTAGGTCTTTTATCCAAGTTGAGTTGGTTTTTGTATAAGGTGTGAGATATGGGTCTTGTTTCAGTTTTTTGCAGATGGATATCCAATTTTGCCAGCACTGTTTGTTAAAGAGACCATTTTTACCCCAGTTTAAAATCTTAGGACCTTTGTCGAGTATCAACTGTTCATAGGAGGATGGTGGCATCTCTGGGGTCTCAGCTCTGTTCCGTTGGTCTGTATGTCTCTTTTTGTGCTAGTACCAGGCTGTTTGGGCAACGGTGGCAGTGTAATAGGTTCTAAAGTTGGGTAGTGAGAGGCCTCCCAGTGTGTTCTTCTTCTTTGATAGTGCTTTACTTATCTGGGGTTTCTTCCCTTTCCAAACAATTTTTTTTTATTAAGTCTATTCATCTGTTGGTGGGCACCTAGGTTGATTCTATCTTTTTGTAATTGTGGACAGTGCTGCAATAAACATAGGTGTCCGTATATCCATTCCTGTGGCAGCCCTTATTTCTCTGGGATAAATTCTATTTTAATCATCTGGTATTGCTCTAACAGAAATACGATGAGTCAATGGCTTTAACAAGAAAAGTTTATTCTTACACAGTCCAGCAGGCTACAAGTCCAAATTCAGGATGTCTGCTCCAGGGGAAGGCTTTCCTCCTTGTCTTCTCTGAGTGAGGAAAAGTCCTTGTGTTGCATCAGTCTTTGTTCAGGAAACATCTTGGCACAGGAACCTCAGATTTAAAGGACGTGCTCTTCTCCCAGTGCTTCTTTCTTAGTGGTAAGAGGTTCTGAGATGTCTCTTCCAGCTTCTCTCCTTTATATCTCAAGAGATTGCCTCAAGGCACAAAACAAACTTACATGTGGAATCCTGCTCTACCAACACAACTGCCTCCCATCCACCTGCATTAACATCATAGAGGAAGGAATTCCAACATGGAGGAATGTCACATAATTCCAGGAATTACAGCCTAGCTAAACTGCTACAGATGTTTTAGGGAATACAATTCAATCCATGACATCTCACCCTTTGTTTGCTAGAAAAATCACATCTTTGCAACATGTAAAACACAGTCATCCCATCATAGCAAAAAAAAATCCTAAAGACCAAGTCCAAAATCCAGAAATTCCTATTCAGCTGTAAAATCTAGAATGCAAGTTATCTGCTTCTAAAATACAGTGGCAGAAAAGGCAAAAGTTAGACATTCCCATTACAAATGGGAAAAATCACAGGGAAAGAAGATATTTAACAGGCACCAAGCAAATTAATAGAACACATCACACTAATTTTCAAGGCTTTGAAAGAATTTTCCACTCTCTGAGACATTTTACACAATGACCTTGCCCTCCAGAATCTAGATAGTAGCCACCCTCTCCAGCTTTTAAGTGGAAGCCCCTAGCCCTGTACTACAACACTGCCTTCCTCTTGTTCCCTCAGCTCTAGGCTTACATGTTTTCAAGTCCACATTAGTGGCAACTCCATAATTAGAAACATCAGGGACCATGGCTCCACACTTTAAAATCACTGAGGTTGTGGCCATATGTTTTGAAACTGAGGCAGTACAGTTTTCTTAGACTCTTTGTCTTCTCAGCTTCTGCTTCCCACAGCCTCTTGGCCCAGGCCTCCGGCCCGTATCTGCTCTGCTGGGGCAAATGTCCCAAAACTCTGTAGCTCCGCTGATTCAAGTGCCCAGAGGCACCCTACTTTACCGGGTAGCCACAGGCACTGAGTTCTCTTGCTCTGGGAGTCAGTAAGCCTTGCTCCACTGACGCAAGTGCCAGGAGGCACCCCACTGCACGAAGAAACCTCTGGGCACAGGCATTCAGCTCTCTTGCTCCATGAGTCAGTTCCAGTGCTGTCTCACAGTGGTCTGGTTCTGCTGCTGTTTCTCGCCATTTGCACCTTCTTCGGTGTTAATAGCCCTGCTCAATTCCTTCAAGTCTTTGATTTATGCAGTTTTAAAACCACTTTAACATTGTAGGTATTTGTTAGAACAACACCACACTCCCTTGGTACCAAATTTTTAGTCATCTAGTACTATTTTAACAGAAGTACCACAAGTAGATGACTTTAGAAAGAGAAATTCTGTTTGTCACAGTCCACAAGGCTAAAAGTCCACATTCAGGGTGTTAGCTCCAGGAGAAGGTTTTCTCTACTGACACTGGAGGATTTATTTATTGTCAATTTCCCCCTAGACTGGAAGCTTCTGAGGCACAGGGACCCCCATCCATTTCAAAAGATGCATCTTGATGGTATGAGGCCCCCAACTCTCTGTTTGCTTTCCTTTCATCTCTTGTACAACAAAAGGATAAAATGTGACACAAGCCACACTCCAGGGAAACTCTCTTTTTACAGTGGAGCAGGGAGGTGACCTTAGGAAAGGATTTACAGTCCCACCCTAATCCTCTTTAACATACAGCAAAGGAAAATCACAAAATGGAGGGCAATCACACAATACTGGTAAACACAACCCAGACAAATTTCTACACATATTGGTGGGGGGGACACAATTCAATCCATGACATATTCCAAGTGGTGGGATTGCTGGATGATATTGTATTTCTATACCTAGCTTTTCAAGAAAGCACCAAATGGATTTCCAAAGTGGATGTACCACTTTACATTTCCACTAGAAGAGTATAATAGGAAGCTTATCTATTTCTCATTGCAGTTATCTCAGTTTTTGCCTTCTGTACCTTGGCGCATTACTGTTAGGTTCTTACACATTCGGTACTGTTTTGTATTCTTGGAGAACTCACCCCTTTTATTGTTGTGTATACCCTTTTTTAATGTGTGCTCCTGATAATTTTTTGTTTTCAAGTTTACTTTGTCTAAAATTAATATAGCCACTCTTTTGATTGGTTTTAATATGGTATATTCCTTTATTTTTAATTTATATGAGTTTTTATATTTAAAGTGGATTAAGTACATACAACATGTACTTAGAATTTAATTTTTATCAATGCTAACAAAACTTTATTTTTTATTTGGTATGTTTAGAAACCACACACATTTCAAGTAATTATTTTTGCTCATTTCATTTGTTTTCCTTTTACTCTCTTTTTTGCCTCCAGTTTTAAATAAGCCTACATTTCTATTTTTTTTTCAATAGCTGTATCAGAACTTAAAATACATATTTTAAACTAATCTAAGTCTATTTACTTTCAAATGACATGTTTTGCTTAATGTTTAGTGCACATACTTTACAACAGATGATTCCTAAATCCTCCCTCCCTTCCCTTGTTACATTATTGTCATTTATTAACTTATCCATCTGATGTACTCATCCAATAAATGCTACTATTATTTCTTTAGACAAAGAGTAATCTTCCAGGTTAATTAAAATTTTTTTTAACTCTTTTTTAGCACTCTTCCTTTCTTCATGAAAATGCCAAATTCTGATGCAGATAATTTTCCTGCTAAATGAAAAATGTTTTATAACAGTTCCTTTAGAGCATATTTATTTACAAATAATTCTGTCAGTTTTTGTTTGCCTGAGTAAGTCTTTGATTCTCCTTCATTTTTGAAGGATGATTTCACTGTGTGTAATTAATTCTAAGTTAGTGGACTTTTTCTGTCAACGCTTTAACTATTTCTGTCTACTCTCATCTTGTGTGCATGATTTTTGACAAGAAGTCTGCCATAATTCATATCCTTCTTTCCATATAGATGAAGTGCTCCTTGCCCTTTCTTCAAATTTTCACTTTTTTGGGTATAGGAAACTGTTGGGAGGATAGGACATGTATGGAGCAGAAAGGAGGGGTGTGCTGTTACCAGGCAGGGAGAGCAGTGGGAGCTGCATAGAGATGAGCATGAGAATTTATATGGGAATGTACATTTTCATTCAATCATAATAATAATAAAAAATTCTCTCTTTTGTTTTTGCAATTTAAATATAATACACTTAGGTTTTTCCTGTGTATGTGTTGATATTTTGTCTTACTTTGTGTCCTCTGAACTTTCTATGTCTGTCATTAGCTTTGGAAAGTTTTCAGACATTATTACTTCAAGTACACTTTTTGGTCTGTCTTCATCTTTTGATATTCTTATTATGCATAAGTTTATACTTAGAAACTGTCTCAGAGCTCTCTCTCTCTCTCTCTGTCTTTTTTTTTTTCTCTTTGAATTTCATTTTGGGATTTTTTTCAAACTCTAGCTTTTTCTTTGACCCATTCCAGTCTACTAATGTACCTGTCATAGATGTTCCTTATTTCTGTTACAATGCTTTATCTCTAGCACTCCTTTTTATTTTTTTCTTAGAACTTCCATTTCTCTCCTGACATGATCCATTTGTTCTTATGGTATGTCTCCTTTCCCATTATCACCCTTAACAGACTAGTGATATCAAAACAATAAAGAAAAATTGCTGTTGAGTTGATTTTGACCAATGACAACACTATAGGGCAGAGCAGAAAGGCCCCATAGAGTTTCTAATGAGTGGCTAGTGAATTCAAAATGCACATCTTTGGTTATCAGCCATAGCTCGCAACAAGTGCACCACCATGGTTTCTATTAAAGACAGAACCATAGTTGATAATTTCAATATTGTCATACATGATTCTTAGTCAAATGTTTGTCTGGTGTCTTTAGACCATGTTTTTTGTTTTTTCCTATTGCCTTTCGTCATGCTTTGTAATTTTTTTGTGGGAAGTTGGACATGTTGTATCAGGTAACAGGCACTAAGGTTAAACAGTCATTATAGTGAGAATTTATGTTAATATGTCTGGCAGTTGGACCAGGCATGAAGTTTGCTGTAACCACAGATTCCAGAGACTTCAAATTACTGTAGCGCTCTGTTTTTATCCTCTCTGGACTTTGAACTTCTAAATATCATTCCTCAGAGAAAGTTTGTGTCCTACAGTTCTTTCAGTTACAATCCTTTATCATTTCCTTTCTCTCTGTCTCTCTTTTTTACTACGTATTCCTGTTGTGGCAACAGTTAAGTTTGAGGGAAGGTAAATATCCTGTTATCCTTCTATTAAGTCGTAGTCTCTTTGTGGTTGTGTGTTTCAGTGTAGTGTTTTCCAAAATTGTTTCTCTGGTGGTATTATTCTCTTCTCTCTCGTTTCTCATCTTTTTCCCTTGCTTACCATATTCTCTATCTATTAAATTCTTATCCCTATCAACTCTCCTTAAGTGATATAATAAGGTTGGAGGGGAATAGAGTGGATAGGATTTTCTTCCTATGTTATGGTCTTGGCAAATTCTTTTTCACTGGAGAGTATTTTGTTGTGTAGCAGATCCCAGTACAATTTACAGTGATTATTTTTCCCTTCCCAAGCCTGAGAAATGAGAGAATATGTTCAAATCTTCATTGTAACAACTGAGAAATGGTAAATCTCATGAAAATGTGGAAGTCTCCCTAAGACTGTGTTCTCTAGAAGTTTCTCACTCTCACACTATTCCCTACTCAGCTTCCAGCAATTAGTCAAAATTGCTACATAAATGTTTGTATCAGGGATCCTCAAGACTGCTCTCAGATTCAATAATTCACAAGATCTCATAGGGTTTACTATATTGTCATATTCATTGCTATGGTCATTGCTGTGAGCTATTACATTGACAAGATGCAAAGCAAAACAAACACAGGGTAAGACATGAGTTGATGTCCAGAGGAAATAATCTTGCAAAAATCCTCTTTTCTTGTTTCAAAGATGGCAGTGATGACTTTCAAGTTCCTAATATGTCAAAGCTGAAAGTGGAAGTCCCAAGGGCCAATGTTAATGTCATAAATACTCCTTTAGAAAAGTTCTTGCACAAAGCTAATGTTGTTAAAAAAGTTACCTAAGGGATATGTGTGTGTGCAAGTCTCTATGCACAACCAAATAGCAATCCCATCAACTCTTTTTTCAGAATAGTACTTTATTATGTGTTTTAGGTAAAAGTTTACATAACAAATTAGGTTACCCTTTAACAATTTTTGTGCAGTTTTCTTTTTTTTTTTTTCCCATGGCACTGGTTACAGTTTTTAGCATGTGTTAGAATTCTCATTATTTCCCTTCTGTTTGGTCTATTTTTATTGATCTAATGCCCTTGGCCCTGCATGCCGTCATCTCATCTTTGCTGTTGAGCAACTATTGACTGTTTGGTCTCACATAATTAATTGTCTAAGGAAATATATTACTTCTGGGTGATATTGTTTATTCTATAATCCAATCTATTACTTGGCTGAAGGTGACCTGCAGAAATAGCTTCAATTTCAAGTTCGAAGGGTAGCTTAGGGTGTCATGGATTGAATTGTGTCCCCCAAAATGTATGTAACAGTTTAGTCGGACCATGATTCCCACTATTTTGTGATTGTCTTCCATTTTGTGGTTTTCTTGTGCTGTAAATCCTAATCCTAGGATTAGGAACTTTGCCTGTGATTAATAGCCAGCATTACATTAAAACAGGACTTGAGTGAGGCTACAACACCCTTACTGAAAAAGCTTCCCTGGAGTGCAAATTGTGCCACCTTTTATCCTAAAAGAGATAAAAACAAAGGGACACAATCAGAGAGGGGGAATCTCATATCACTGAGAAAGCAGCACTAGGCAAAAGGACAAATATAACACGAGATCGTAATTATAAGGACTTAAGATTTATGCACAGAAGAAAATACCCTGATGGCTACAAGTGTGGGAGTGAAGGAGAGGGTTATTCACAGATTAGATAGTCAATAGAAATTCAGTTAGGTGAAGAGAGTGACAGCGTGCAATAGAAGTCAGGTCAGCATAACTGGACTAAAACACAGGCTAGAGGGTTTTCTACACTCAACCTAACATTTTGAAAGATAGAGTAGCAGGAGTCTGCGGACCATGTTTTCTGGGGATGATGAGGTCAATTGACATAACTAGTCTTTCTAAAACAGAGAATTCTGCACCCCATATTGGTGAGCAAGCTGCTATCTAAGGAATTTCAGTTGGTGGTAACCCACCTGAAACAGATGAAAACTGAGAACATCCAAGACATGAGGTAAAAAGAGCCCAGGAGAGAGAAGGAGAGAGAAGGACTCATATGATAGGGAGACTACATCAGCAGGAGAACAGAAGAACTAGATGGTGCATGACCACCACCAAAGACAGCCCTGGCAGGGAACACAATGTAGAGTCTTTGATGTAGTGTGAGAGAAAAGTGTGTGTGGATTTGGAACTCTATTAGAAGACCCGACTCAATGGTCCAACAACCTCGAGGGTTCCCTGAGAACATGGCCCCTAGACTTGGTGCTAAAGCTGAGAAGAACACAGCCCCTGTAGCTGAAACTAGTACTGAAGCCAACCCTTTAGACAAAGAATGGACTGGACTTGGAGACACAGAGTGATGCAGGTGATGTGTGTACTTTACAATTTAATATATATATGAGTCTACGTACAATAGTTGTTTATCCATTCATGTGTTGTTAGGCATCTGGATTGATTCCCTCTTTTAGCTATTGTGGACTGTGCTGCAGTAAACAACCACGTGCATGTATCTGTTCATGTGACTGCCTTTGATTCTGTAGGATATGTTTCAAGCAGTGAGACTACTGGAACAAATGGTGTGTCTATTTCCAGCTTTTCAAGGAAGCATCAGATTGCTTTCAGATTGCAATCCCACCAGTAGTGGTAGAGAGTTCCAGTCTCTCTACAGCCTCTCCAGCATGTGTTGTTTTGTGTCTTTCAATCATAGCCAACCTTGTGGTGGTGAGAAGGAATCTCGTTGTAGTTTCGATTTGGATTTCTCTAATAGCTAATGATCGTGAGCATGTCTGCATGTGTCTTTTGGCTGCTTGAATGTCATCTCTGGTGAAGTGTCTGTCCATCTCCTTTGCCCATCACTTAATTGGGTTATTTCCTTTTTTCTTGTTGATATTTTGCAGTACCTTGTAGATTACGGAGATCAGATGTCAGTCCAAAGCGTAGTTACCACCTATTTTTTTCCCATTCGGTGGGTGGTCTTTTAATTCTTTTGATAAAGTCTTTGGATGACCAAAAATGTTTGATTTTTAGTAGTTCCTATTTATCTTTTTTCTCTTCTGTTGATCATGATTTGTTTGTCAGATTCTGAAGTCTGTCTAAGCTATGTATTAAAACTTCCATTGTTGACCTTATTTTTTCTTGCACAATCTTTATCATTCCAGGTTTGACATTTAGGTCTTTTATACATTTTGAGTTAGTTTTTGTGTAAGGTGTGAGATAAAGGTCTTGTTTCAGTTTTTTTGCATATGAATATCCAATTTTCCCAACACCATTTATAAAAGAGACTGTTTTTACCCCAGTTTACAATCTTAGGGCCTTTGTCGAATATCAACTGTTCCTAAGAGGATGCTAGCATTCCTGGGGTCTGAACTCTGTTCCATTGGTTTATTATGTCTCTTTAGTACCAGTACATAGCTGTTTTAACTACTGTGGCAGTGTAATAGGTTCTAAGGTCAGGTAGTGTGGGGTCTCCCACTGTGTTCCTCTTCTTCAGTGCTTTACTTATCTGGGGTTTCTTACCTTTCCAAACAAAATTAGTGATTAGTTTTTCCATCTCATTAAAAAATGACACTGGAATTTGTATTGGAATTGCATTGTATATGTAGATCTCTTTGAGTAAAATAGACATTTTCACAATGTTAGCATTCCTATCCATGAGCAGGGTAGGTTTCTTCATTTATGTAAGTCTCTCCTAGTTTCTTGCAGTAGGATCTTGTAGTTCTCTTTGTTAAGGCCTCTGATTTCTCTAGTTAGATTTGTTCCTAGGTATTTTATCTTATTGGGAGCTATAGTAAAAGGTATTGATTTGGTGATTTATTCTTTGATGATCTCTTTGTGGGTATAAAGTGATCCTATGATTTATTTATGTTTGTCTTATATACTGATACTTTGTAGAACTCCTGTATTAGTTTGGGTAGTATGCTTATGGAGTCTTTAGGATTCTCTGCATATACAATCATATCATCTGCAAGTAGAGAGATTTTGACTTCTTCTTTGCTGATGCAGATGCCCTTTATTTCTTTGTCTCGTCTAAATGCTCTGACCGGAACTTCTAGTACTATGTTGAATAGAAAAGTGGTGAGAGTGGGCATCCTTGCCTAGTTCCCGTTCTCAGAGGGAATTGTTTCAGTCTCTCTCCATTCAGGATGACATACGCAGTTGGCTTTGAATAGATGCTCCTTACTGTGTTGAGGAATTTCCTTCTATTCCTATTTTGCTGAGAGTTTTTAGCACGAATAGGTGTTGGACTTTGTCAAATGCCTTTTCTGCATAAATTGACAAAATCAGATGATTCTTTTGTGTTATTTTGTTGTTGAACTAGGGTGATAATTTCGAGGGTTCTTTTGTCTCCCTTGGTCCAGTAGGTCTACCCCTTTTAAATAATAGGAACTTTTTTCCATGTTTTTCTACAATTCTGTATTGGACCTTCTATTGTGTCCCTGGTCAGAAAGATCAGTAGTGGTAGTTGGCACCTCTAGTCCTTCTGGTCTCAGATCAGCAGAGGTTGTGCTTCATGTGGACTATTAGTCTAATGGACTGGTTTCACCTCTGAGCCTTTGATTTCCTTCATTCTGTTTTGTTCCATGCTAGTAGAGACTGTTAGTTGTATCTCATGCAGCCATATGCAAGCTTCTAAGACCCCAGATGCATTGGTCTCTCCGTTCATATAGGATACACACCTACAAACAGGATTCTGGATCAAAAGGTATATCTCCATTTCTAGCTTTTTGAAGAAGCACCATTACCATTTTCCATAGGGGTTGTGCTATTTTTACAATCCCATCACAATATATAAGAGTTAAAGCCCCCCACAACCTCACTTAAATTTCTTGTTTTCTTTTTCTTTTTTTCATTGTTATTTTACAGGGATGAGATGGTATCTCACTGTAGTTTTGATTTGCATCTCTAGCCCTGGAGGTACAGTTCAAATCTACCAACCACTCCTTGGAAACTCTGTGAGGAAATTCTGCTCTATCCTATTGGGTTGTGCGTTGGAATCAACTTGACAGCAATGGAGGTTTTTTGTTGTTGTTTGTTTGCTTGCTTGGTTTTCTATGGCTAATGATCTCATCATTTAAAATATATGTTAGCTGTTTGACTATCCTCTCTAGACAAGTGCCCTTCATGTCTTCACCCATCTTTTGATTGGATCTTTTTTCCTTTTGCTGTTGAGTTGAAGTTCTATATATTTCAGTGATTAGACACTTATCAGATACGTGGTTATCAAAGAATTTTTCCTACTCTGCATGTTCTCTTTTTATTCTCTTGCCAAATTCTTTTTTGATGAGCACAATTATGTAATTTTAGGAGGTGCCAGTTATCTAATTTATCTTATCAGTTGTGCATTTTTTATTTTGTTTGATAGACTATTTGTGCTGAAAACTAGGTACCCTAGTTTTGATCATACATTGTCTGACAGGAATTTTATAGTTTAATCTTTAATATTCAGGTGTTTGAACAATTTTGAATTTGTTTTTGTGCATGATGTGAAGTATGGATCCAATTAATTTTTTTTTTTCCTGCATATGAATATCCAGTTTTTCCAGCACCATTTGTTAAAGAGCCTGTTTCTTCCTCACTGGATGAATTTACTGCTGAGTTCTCAATTCTAGTCTTTTGGTCTATGTGCTTATCTTAAACCAGTGCCAGGCTGTTTTGATTACTGTGGTTGTATGGTAAATTCTGAGATCAGAAAATGTAAGGCTTCTTTGTTTTTCTTCTTAAATATTGCTTTGGTCATTCCGTATAAAATTGGAGATAAGTTTTTCTTTTCATTACAGAATGTTTTGGGGATTTGTATCAGGACTGCATTATATTCAAAGACCCCTTTGGAGTCTGACATTTTCACAATAGTAAGTCTTCCAAGCCCTGAACATGGACTGTTTTTCCATTTATATAGATCTTTTGGATTCTTGTGGTAGTGTTTTATAGTTTTACTTACGTAAGTCTTTCATGTCTGTGGCTGGGTTTATTTTCTAGGTATTTTATCTCTTTGGAGGGCATTATAAGTGGCATTGATTTCTTTTTCAGAATCCTCCTTGTTAGCATAGCAGAATCCGACTCACATGATTCTGTGTTGATCTTGGACCTTGTCACTTTGCTGCATCCTTATATTCACTCCAAAAACTTTCTTCTGGAGTCTGTGGGATTTTCTATTTTTAAGATTGTATCTTTGAATAAGGATGGTTTTATTTTTTCATTTCTAATTTGGATAATTTTATTTCCATTTCTTGCATCATTGCTCTAGCTAGGACTTCCAGCACGATATTGAATATGAGTAGTGATAGTGGTCATCTTTGTCTTGTTCCTGTTCTCTAGGGGAATGCTGTCAGTCTTTCTCTGTTAAGAACAATTTTGGCTCTTGGTTTTGTATATAATTCCTTAATTGTATTAAGAAACTTTCCTTCTCTTCTTGTTTTGGTGAATTTTTCTTTTTTAAATCAGAAAAGTATATTAGATTTTATGTAATCCCTTTTATACATCAACTGAAACGATCATGTAATTATTTTCCTATATTTTATTTATGTGATGAATTACATTGATTTTTGTAATGTTGAACCATCCTTGTGTGCCTGGTGTGAATCCCAGCTGATCATGATGTATCATTTTTTTTGGAATGCTGTTGAATTCTATTGGCTAGAATTTTGTTGAGAATTTTTGGGAAGGACATTGGTCTATAATATTGTTCCTTTTGCCTGGCTTTTGTCCAGGATCATACTGACTTTATAGAAGGAATTCTGGGGTATTCCTTCTTTTTTGACTGTCTGGAATAATTGAGTAGAACTCAATTATTCGTCTCAAATCTTCCCTGAATGTTTAGTAGAATTCTGCAGTGAAAACACCTGTGTCACGGCTTTCTTTTTTGTTGTGATTGCCAAGGACAATTTCTTTTTTTTAAATGAAGTATTCTATTTCTTTGCTATTATTTTATTCAAATTTTCTACCTCTATTTTTGTTTTTTAAGTGTTTCTAGAAATTTGCCATTTCCTTTAGATTTTCAAATTTGTTACCCTGTAACTTTTCATAATGTTCTATTATGATCCTTTTTTATCTCTGTACGTTCTGTTGTAATGTCATCCATGTACTATCTTGCTTTGGATATTTGCATCTTGTGATTTTTATTCTTTCTTCTGTCAGTCTAGCAAGTGGTTAGGCTCTGTGCTTAGGCTCATGCGTCTTCCCTAAATGAATTGCTTAGAGGTGGAAGAACAGGTTATTTTCTTGATTTGAGGTAAAAACTTTTCGGTGGTCAATGTTCCTCCAGAACACTTTTTAGACCGTGGAGTCCTTTTGCTTTATGCTAGCAGTTAGTGCTTTCTTTGGAGGGTAGGGCAGGGTATCTCTAGTTCCACTGTGAGACAGGGTGACCCAAATGGAAAGGGAAGACCTGCTGTACATCATAAATTGACATCTCAGTAGGTGGTACAGTATCAAGGGGTTTCAGTGCAATTGCAGATGGACTGCAGGAACTGGGTGTGGGATGCTTGATATTGCATCTGCAGGGCAATAAGTATGGGCATTAGGATCTTCTGCTAATCTTTTGGCAGAAATGTAGATGGCATCTCTCAGGATGTGACTCACATTGACAATGAGGTGATACATCTGTCCAGCCCGTTATCAGGGCATGGACACAGGGAGCATTCTTGCCTGTGGTTGGGTTGGGCACTGTGTGCACATTCTACTTGTTGCCAGGCCATCAGGGCAAATGCACACGTGTCACCGTTCAGTGGTTTCATGCCTCTGGCCGCAAGCCTGGCAGCGGGAGCACATGCAAGTAATCACCAAGTGGACAAGTAGGCTGGCTTGGGGTGGGTAGAGGAGTCAGAAGCCTCTGATTGCTTGTCCAGTGGCGTGGGAAGGCATGTGTGGATTTCCACTGGGTGGTACAGCATGAAAATGGGTGGAACAGACATCAGCCTCTGGCTGCTTGTTCAATGACAGGAGAATATGCTTTGTAGATCGCTTGACAGTGAAGAGGGAAGTGATCCACTCCAGTTACAGAGGCGGCAGGATTCAGTGTGTTCCCCCTCTCTCTGGTGCGAGCACTCGAGCACTCTCCAAGAGTGTAGCCAGAGATCAATACCTGATTCTGGCCGAATGTGATGAGGGTAAGGCTATCCAGAGTTTGGACAGGTGCAGAATCTCTAGTTGCTACTCCAAGGAGTCTTACTTCACCAACACCTTTCACGCAAATGATCAGGGACCATTGCTGGTGAATAGTTTTGCCCTATTTTCTGGCTCCCTCCCTGCTCTGTGGTCACCCAAGTCCCTAGGGCTCTAGCTCACCTTCCTGCACTTTCCCTCCTTAGTTTCAGTTTGTCTTCTGTTTATCTTGCTTGCTCTCAGTTTCTGTATGTCTGTCTCTTAATGGAGATCCCATGAAATTACCTCCTGTGCTCATCACCTAGCAGTGCTGCTCACTTTGTCTAAAGATGGCCATGCTGGATCAGGCAGGCTCACAGGGAACCTACAGTCCATAGATCTCCTTGTTTACTGCTTTCATTCAGTTTCTTTTACCCTTCAGTGTTCAGTCTAACTCTTCATTTTTTCTCTTTGCTGTTCTAGATTCCCAGATTGTTATCCTGTTATCTGTATCTGTTTAACTGACTTTTTTCTTCTTTGCTGTAGGGAGGCAACTTGGTATGTCTTACTAAGTCACCGCATTGGACTGTCAGCAGTACCTATCAACTTTTGGCACATTTTTGAAGGTCTGTAAAAACAATTCTTAACTTTCTAAATATTAAAATCCCATAAAGAATTTCTATAGCATACTATTGAGTATCATCCTAGACAAATCATGTAAAAATATTTTGACATAGGAACAAGGCATTAATATTTTTTCAAATCTTCTTACTTTATTTTTTAATGTACAACCAGAATTTAAAAACTAGATACTCTGAAGTTGTGATCAGAAGTTTGTCTCCTTAAGAAGTTTTATTTGTTTATTTTAAATGTTTTTTATTATGATTAAGTGAAAGTATACCAGCCAAGTCAATTTTGCACACCTGCCTCTCTACGACTCTATTTGTTCTCCTCATCCTGTGACAGTACACTCCTCCTTTTCACTCTTTGCTTCTAGTATCCTCCCAGCAAACACCTGTCCCCTACTCTCTACCCCTTCCTCTCCCCTCTAGAAAGAAATCAGTGGGACAGCCTTCTATAAATGTATGAAACCAAAAAGTACACACACCTTATTCATCACTGTGTCACTGAATCCAGTCCATTCATTGTCTGAAGTGTTGATCTCGTACTGGTTTCAGATCTGAGAGAGCAGCAAGTCTAGGGGCCATGTTCCCAGGGGACCCTCCAGGTTGTTTGGCCATCAGTTCTGGTCTTTCAGTAGAGTTCTTGATATCTGCACACCACTTTTTCTCCTGCTATATCAGGGACTCTACATTGTGTCCCCCATCAAGGCTGTCTTTTGGTGGTGGCCAAGAACCGTCTAGTTCTTCTGGTCTCCTGCTGATATCGTCTCCCAGTCATATGAGTCCTTCTCTCTCCTTATTTTTCCTCATGGCCTGATGTTCTTGGTCATCATCTGTTCCA
Source organism: Heterohyrax brucei (assembly GCA_028571685.1). Classification (NCBI taxonomy): domain Eukaryota; kingdom Metazoa; phylum Chordata; class Mammalia; order Hyracoidea; family Procaviidae; genus Heterohyrax; species Heterohyrax brucei. The sequence goes on along the minus strand of CM053148.1, from coordinate 40,512,538 downwards.
GGTGGACTGGGACAAACTGATGCTCCTCAGATGGCAGCTTGCTGTCTTTTAAGACTCTAGACACCATTCACCAACATGGGGTGCAGAAAATTATTTTAGCAAAAGCCAGTTGTGCCAGTTGATCTCAATGTCCCCTGAAAACATAGTCCTCAGTCCCCTGTCCCTGCTACTCTATCTTTTGAAATGTTGGGTTGAATTTAGAAAGTCTTTGTTTTATGGTGGAGTCCAGTTACGTTGATCTGCCTTCACCTGAGTGCTGTCTCAACCTTCACCTATCCAAATTCCTATGAACTATCTAATCTATGACAATTATCTTCTTCCCTCCTCACCTTTGTAGTCATATAGTCATCAGAGTCTTTTCTTCTGTGCTTAAGTAGTTTAAGTCCTTATAATAGTGGTCTCATGCAATACCTGGCCTTTTGCTGCTGACCAATTTCACTAAACATAATGTCTTCTAGTTGGCACCAAGTTATGAGATGCTTCCTGAAGTCATCATTGTTCTTTATCATTGCATAGTGTTCCATTGTGTATATGTTCGGTTTGTTTAGACATTCATCTGTTAATGGGCATCTAGGTTGATTCCATCTTATTGCTATTCTAGACAGTACTGCAATAAACATTTGTGTGCATCTATCTGCTCATGTGACAGCCCTTATCTCTGTTGGATATATTCCAACTAAAGGATTGCTGGATCATATGGTATTTCTATTTCTAGCTTTTAAAGAAAGCACCAAATTGCTTTTCAAAGAGATTGTACCATTTAACATTCCTACTAGCAGTGTAGGAGAGTTCCAATCTCTCCAAAGTCTTCCCAACATTTGTTGTTTAGTGGGTATTTGTGTTTGTTGGATTATGGCCAACCTCACTGGGGTGAGATGGTATATTGTTGTAATTTTGATTTGCATTTCACTAATAGCTAATGATCATGATCGTTCCCTCATCTTTTGGCTGCCTGAGTGTCTTCTATGGTGAAATGTCTGTCCATCGCCTTTGCCCATTATTTAATTGGGTTTTTTGTATTTTTCTTGCTAATATTTTGCAGTATCTTATAAATTATGGAAATAGAAGTCAATCTGTTACGTAATTGCCAAATATTTCTCCCTTTCTGTAGACAGTCTTTTAACTTGCTTAGAAAAGTCTTTGGATGAGCATGTTTGACTTTTAGTAGTTCCCATTCAATTTTATCTTATGTTGTTTGTGCATTGTTGGTCAGATTTTGTGGTCTAAGTCTTGTATTAGAACTTCTACTCTTGTGCCTATTTTTTCTTCCATAATCTTTATTGTTTTAGGTTTGATATTTAGGTCTTGGATCCATTTTGATTTAGCTTTTGTGTAAGGTGTGAGATAACATGGGTCTTGTTTCAGTTTTTTGCAGATGGATATCCAACTTTACCAATGCCGTTTGTTAAAGAGACTGTTTTTACTCCAGTTTACAACCTTTGGGATTTTGTCAAATACCAACTGTTCATGGGAGGATAGTAATATTTCTGGATTCTCTTTCTTTTCCATTGGTCTATGATTCTGTTTTACAGGATATTTTGATACTTCTCTAGCAGTGTAATAAGTTATAAGATTAGACAGTGTGAGGCCTCCAACTGTGTTCCTCTTTTTCAACAGCATTATACTTATCTAGGGTTTCTTCCCTTTCCAAATTAAGTTGGTAATTTATTTCTCTATCTCATTAAAAAATAACACTGGTATTTGTACTGAGATTGCATTGTGTACGAAGATCACTTTGGGTAGATTAGATGTTTTCACAATATTATGTCTTCCTATCAAGAAGATTTATTTTTAAAAATAACATTTCATCTTAGGTTACAAAACTATCATTTTGGGAGTGGATATGAACAGCTGAATGTAGAGTCTACATATTGACATTTTTAAGAGCAAATCCAGAAACTATCTTGTATGTTTAAATTTGATAACTGTTGATCTGGTATTCTGAAGACATGCATAATATAAAATTATAGGTTTCATACTCATTATTTCCTTCCTAGATATAGTTAGAATTTAACAACTTTATCCATTTGAAAACTTTCAGGGATTCCACTTAGATTCTATGAAGATGGGGACATTAATTCCAATAGTTGGCCAAATAAAAGATGTGATAACCCAAGGCTAAACGAGGAAAGAGAAAAACATCTCAAAGAATTAAACTATTGGTCTAAGATGGATTAGTTCAAGTTGATAGGAACTAGCAAGTGCCAGCAGTCTGCAAGTCTGGGACAGGTATACTGACAGTGTCTTTCCTCCAAAGCCACCTTGCTGGTTTCTGAAAAGCAAATACCAAAAATGTGTTCCAAGTAATATTAATTAATTAATGCTCATAAAGGAAGAAATAGAAACCCTGGTAGTGTAGTGTATAAGTGCTACATCTGCTAACCAAAAAATCGGCAGTTCAAATCCACTATGGGTCAGAAATGACTTGATGGCAGTGGGTTTGTTTTTTTCTTTTTGGTTTGAGGAAAGAAAGCAAGATCAACTGATGTCATTAGCTAGAAGATCTAGAAGAAAGACAAAACTAACCACCAGCAGGTAGATAAAGACTATGAAAATAAAAGAGTATCAGTGGAACTGAAACAGCCTGGATTAACTCTTTAGAGTGAAATTTAAACCCACCAAGAATTTTACATCTTAGCACATGTAACATGGGCAGATTAAGTCTATGTATATGTGCCAATGAAACTTACTGTCCAAGTCTGCCTTCAGGACTTAATCCTGAAGAAACAATATTTCCTTTTTTTTTTTTTAATTTATTGTGACTGAGTGAAAATGTATAATCCAATACAAATTTACATGCCAGCCTAAGTGCAGCTCCCAGTGAGCTCCCTGCCCGGTGACAGCACACTCCTCCTATACATTCTATACATGTCCTATCCTTCTAAAAATCTCCTGTATCCTCCTCTTCACCCTCTCCCCCCAACTCCAGTGAGAGGCCAGCAGGGTGACATCCTATAGATGCATAGAACCACAAAGTGCACACACGATATGGTCACTCTGTGTTGTCAAGTCCAATCCGTTCCTGTCCAACGAGTGGACCTCAGTAATGATTCATGGACAGGGGAAGCATCAGGACCAGGGGGCATGCTCCCAGGGAGACCCCTGGACCATCGATTGTGGTCTTTTAGTGGAGTTCTCAGAGTGCACCCATTTTATTCCCGTTTTGTCAATGAGACCAACTTTGTGAGCCCCATCACAGCTATTACTGGTGGTGGCCAGACACCATCTCGTTCCTCCGGTTACGAGTTGATGTAGTCACCGACTTACGTGAGTCTCTCAGTCTTCTGAGTTCTCTTCCCTCATCTCATTTTGGTCCTTGGTGATCATCTGTTCCTGCTGAGTTGGGACCATTTGTTGTGACTCAGATGGCAGCTTGCTAGCTTTTAAGACCCTGGACCCCACTCACCAATATGGGGTGCGGAAGATTCTCTTAGCTATACACTAGTTATGCCAATTGGGCCTCCGTGTCCCCTGAGAGCATGGTCCCCTTCCCCCGCTACTCTTTCCTAGCAATATTGGGTTAAGATTGGAGGAGTAATCCTGTTACGTTAAAATCCAGTTAAATTGATCTTCTTTCTAATATGTGTTGTCACTGATTTCACCCGACCAAATTTCTATCATTGATCTAATCTATAACCAATCCTCTCCCTCCCTCCCTCTGCACCCTTGCAGCTATCAAAGAGTCTTTTATTCTATACATGAGTCTGCTTTTAAGTTCTTATGGTAGGGGTCTCGTACAATATTTGTCCTTTTGCCACTGACTACTTTCACTCAACATAAATGTCGTCCAGTTGAAACCAGGTTATGAGATGCTTCCTAACATCATCATTGTTCTTGATCATTGCACAGTTTTCCATTGAATATATATACCATAGTTTACTTATCCATTCATCTTTTGTTGGGCATCTGGGTTGACTCCAAGTTTTTGCCATTGTGGACTGTGCTGCATTTGTGTGCATGTATCTGTTGGTGTGAATGGCCTTCGTTCTGTAGCATATATTCCAAGCAGTGGCATTACTGGGTAGTTCCAGTATATCTATTTCCATCTTTTTAAGGAAGTGCCAGATTGCTTTCCAAAGAGGTTGTACCATTTTGCAATCCCACCAACAGCACAGGAGAGTTCTGATCTCTCCACAACCTCTCCAGCATTTGTTGTTTTGTGTTCTATGGATCATGGCCAACCATGTTGGGGTGAGATGATATCTTATTGTAGTTTTGATTTGAATTTCTTTAATAGCTAATGATCACAAGCATTTCCTCGTGTGTCTTTTGGCTGCCTGGATCTCCTCTTCAGAGAAGTGTTTGTCCATCTCCTTCGTCCATCATGTAATTGGATTATTTACCTTTTTCTTATTGATATTTTGTAGCACCTTATAGACTATGGAGACGAGATGTTGGTCGAACATATAGTTGGCAAATACTATTTCCAGTTCTGTAGGTAGTCTTTTAATTCTTTCAATAAAGCCTTTGGATGAGCAGAAGTGTTTGCTTCTTAGTAGTTCTCATTTATCTATTTTCTCTTCTGTCAATCATGCTTTGTTTGACAGATTTTGAAGTCTGCCTACTTTGTGTATTAAAACTTCCAGTGTTGATCCTATGAAGGAACAATATTTCAACAGAAATACGTGCAAAGATGTCCATAGATGTATTTTCATTATTGTTGTGGTAGATTTCACTATTGGACCTAACTCTTCATCCCTCTGAATACACACGCTCTTTGTTATATTCTGGACCCCTAGTGGCTCGGTGATTAAGTGCTATGCTATTAACCAGAAGGCCAGCAGTGTGAATCCACCAGCCACCCCTTAGAAGCCCTATGAGGCAGTCCTACCCTGTCCCATTAGGTTGTTAAGAGTCAAAATTGGATCAACTGCAATGGGTTTGGGGTTTTGGTTGTTATATTCACTTGCAGAGATATGTACTTCAATACTGGCTACATAATTTGTTTTGGCTAATTGTTTATAAACAGGTGTTGTATCAACAGGGGCTTAGAATATGTTTGTAAGGTATGCCTTAACTTGTCGTTTTCATGGAAGTAACATGTCACAGATAGCCTCATGGTTCACCAAATACAAGAGTCTCAAGGAGCAGGCTGTCTCTTGCAGATCTATAAGGGAAACCAGAATTATTACAATTAACCAGTTTTTATTGTTAGGTGCTATCAGGTTGGCTTGTACTCATAGCAAAGCCTATGTGCAATGGAACAAAACATTGCCCAATCTTGAACCATCCTCATGATTGTTGCTATGCTTGACTAAGCACATCATTGTAGCTACTGTGTGAGTCTATCTTGCTGAGGGTCTTCCTCTTTCTCAGTGGCCATCTACCAAGCATGATGCCCTTCTCCAGGAATTTGTTCCTCCTTGTAACATGTACAAAGTACATGAGATTAAGTTTTACCATCTTCACTTCCGAGGAGCATTATGGCTGTAATTATTCCAAGATAGATCTGTTTGTTCTTCTGGCCATCCATGGTATATTTAGAATTCTTCACCAATACCACCATTCAAAGGTATCAATTTTCCTTCAATCTTTTTCATTTATTGTCCAACTTTTGCACTCTTCTTGGGATGGGCACACCTTAGGGTTCAAAGTGACATCTTCCCTTTTTAACACTTTAAGGAGGTCTTTTGCAGCAGATTTGATCAATGCAGTATATCACGTGATCTCTTGATTGCTGCTTCCATGAGTGGTGATTACGGAACCAAGTAGGATTAAATTCTTGACAACTTCAAAAATTTTCCATTTATCATGGTGTTGCTTCTTGGCCCTGTTGTATGGACTTTTAGTTGAATGTTCTGGGGGAGCTCACTGTCTCTCAAGATCTCACATCCAGTTTGTGATTATCTGACCTCTGGTTCTTGGAGCTTGAGCTAGCAGCCTACTATCTTACCTGCTGATTCTGGGATTCACCAGCTTCTTCAGCCTTGTAAGCCAGCATCCTGTTAAGCTCTTTTATGTGATCATTTATTCTTTTTGTTTTAACTACTATGCATTCAAAAGCAAATTTCAGAATCTCTTCAAAAATCTTCACAGCTAGATCAATTTTTTTAAAAATCATAATAAATTGAGAAAATATTGAAGTTTTCACAGATTTCCTTTTAATTAAATCCATAATCAACACCCATGGAGCAACAGTCAAGAAATCAAGTGATGTATTATATCACGAAAATCTACTGCAAAAGATTTATTAAAAGTGTTAAAAAAAACACAGGTGTCATCCTGAGGACTAATGTGCCCCTGATTCAAAGCCGTGGTATTTTCAATTTTTTCACATGCACAAAAGCTGAACAGTGAATGAGAAAGACTGAGGAAGGATCAATGCATTGTAAGTATGATGTTGGTGAATAATGTTGACTATCCTGTGTACTGTCAGAAGAATGAATAAATTTGTCTTGGAAGAAGTACAGTAAAAATTCTCTTTAGAAGCAAGAACAATGAGACTTATCTGACATACTTTGGACATTTTGTCAGGAGGACCATACTCTGGAGAAAGACACTGTGCTTGGTAAAGCAGAGGGCCTGTGAAAAAGAAGAGTTTCAATGAGGTAGATTGACATAGTGGCTGAAATGATAGTGGTGATTGAGAGGAGGGTGCAGACCCAGGAAATATTTCTTTCTTTTCTAAACAGAGTTGCTGTGAATTGGAACTTGCTGTGCAACACCTAACAACAACAGTATAATTTACAATATCACAAAATTCAGAAATAACTTACTTGTTTGCTCGTAGAGGATTGACTGAGCAAAATATATGACTTGACAGCAGCAGGTTTGGTTTGGATATACAATAGAATAGTATGCAGTTACTAAAAATATCTTAGAAGAATATTCATTGACGTGGTAAGTACTCACAATGAAGACCCAAACCAAATCTGTTGCCATGGAGTGGATTCCAATTCATACCAACCCTATAAGACAGAGTAGAACTGCCCGATGGAGTTTCCAAGAAGCAGCTGGCAGACTCAGACACCTGACCTTCCAGCTAGCAGTTGAGCTGTGCCACCAGGGCTCCCAATGTGTCACCAGGGCTCCCAATGCACCACCATGGCCCAGCACTCATGACATGCTTGGTAAATGAGTCTGTATCTATGAAGTCCTGTGTGTGGTAAGCTTTTTTTTCTTTTGATAGAAAATTCATACGCTCTTTCTCTGTGTATCTATATTGTATCCTGTTGAATCACTATGTATCTATTAAGTTTAGGTACAGATATAAAGTAGCTCTGCTATCACAGTGGTTAAGCATTTGGCTGCTAACCAAAAGGTTGGTGGCACTTTGAAATCACTAGCCACTCAGCAGGAGTGAATCATGGTGGCCTGCTTCCATAAAATTTGCAGCCTTGGGAACCCAATGGGGCAATTCGACTCTGTCCTACAAGGTCAGAGCTGGAATTGGCTGGCTTGGAGAGGTTTTTTTTTTCTGTTTTGTTTTTTGATATGTGTAGGCGTTGTTAAAATGGCACGGCAGCAGTGTCAGGCTTCCTCTAACTTCACAAGGAGTAAGGAGAACAAAGATCGACAGCTCAAGGCTGACTCCTGTGAGGCGGGAATCAGACATGCCTCTCTCTACTGCCTTTACCAACTCCGGTACCAATCGTCCCTCCTATGGCATTCTTTACTTCTTTGCTAGGCTCAATAATTCACTGTAGTGGCCATACAGAACTCACAGACCATAGTTACCTTTATGGAGTTTATTACAGAAGCAAAAGATTACAATTCAGGCTCAGGAACACCCAAGGATACAATCCTTCCATCAGGACAGACTCTTCCCCGCCGTGCTTGCAGGCATACTTCTCTCCCACCATCAGTCTTTTCCCAAAGGCACTCAACTTTCTAGCTCCATGGGCTGAGAAGCCCACTCTACCATCTCCTGCAGACCTCTCCTTTATGGCTCTCTTGCCAGTTTCTCCTTTCATGGTGGTGTTGAACTCCCCTGCCTCTTGGATCACTCATTTCAAGCCTGGAGAGACAGCAAAACTGACAAATCCTGTAGGTCAGTTATAATTACAGTATTTGCACAGTCCCAAGCAATCACTTAGGTGGGAACTGCAAGATCACAACTAGAAAGGCCACAAGAAAGTAATTCATGGCATTGCAGGTGCATATGTTTATACACACACACTGTATGTACATATACATATATATAGCACAATGTATAATCTACACTACATTTATATGCAAACATATACAGAAGAGTTAACTTTTGTATAAAAAAGACAAAAAAGTTAGGATGAAAATAGTGTAAGTGGTGACTGTTTAAGGGTGTTCAAATAATAGGTCTTCGTTTTCTACCCTTGCTCTTTTCTGTTTTCCAAAAGTTTTATAATTGTGAACAAGGAAGAAAAAAAAATAAAAGCATTTAAAATAAAGAAATATTCCAAGCAGACAGCTGTAGACTCTCTGCTCAGTATTTTCAGTGTTGAGTTAGGCCCTCTGCATACTAACACTGATTGGAGACATCTGAGCGCCTGTACACTGCAGTACACAATCTGAATGAATGAACTTCCGAATGAGGCACACAGTTTATTCATGTCAATAAATGTTTTCGTCAACATAGTGTGTCCAATTTGTATCGACGCTTTCTTCTTAATTCAGGGTGAAACTTTCACAAAACAGAATCATTGACACAATAGACACTCAGTGTCTATTTGATGAGCGTGTGAATGAGTAGTTGAAAGATTGAGTCCATGAAAGAATGAATGTCAGATGGGTCAGAGATTGGCAAGCAAAATAATGGCTCTTGTCCAATCTCATTTCCCTGGCAAGGGGACCAGGTGGGAGGCAGGCCCAGCTGCAAGTGGAGTTGAATTCATGTTCCAAAGCATAAGGGATGGCTGTGTACAATGGTATTTCTGTGAGTGTCACCATAATATTGTTCCTGTTCAGAAACAACTAAACTGTTTTAGAAACCTAGTAAGTTCTGTGCTTCCGTAATACTTCTAACAGGTTAAATGACTTGCATGATATGCTGGCAGGATCCTTTAAGGTTTCATGCACCAAAGAACAAGCAGTATCAGAAGAGTGACTGCCTTCTTATAAATGAATACCTAAGAAGAAACAGGATTGGGGAAATCTTTGAAACTGGATCCACACTGCACTGTGTCACATAAGATAAACCAAACAACCCAGCAACTGACAACAAAAGATTCCCATCTAAAAAGCCTTACCCACATTCATACTAGGAGAGACAAAATTTGAACTGCTTCGTCAGCCTGACTCAGAGCCTCACAGTCGTCTGGGCTTTCCTGAGTATTGAAAACATTGGCTAACACTGTGACCTGTAGCAAATAAAGCCTTGAGGTATTTTTGGACATATTTGAGATCCGGTCTACATCTCAGCTCTTCCTAGATGTGTGATTCAAAAAGGCTGTCTAACCTTTCTAAGTAGCCCTGATAGTACAATGGGTAAGCACGTAGTTACTAACAGAAAGCTAAAGGGGGCTGCTTTAATTAAGTAAGTAAAAGCAATCTTAAAATCCTTGCCTCTTCTCCTTCCTTTGGGTTGATGCCGTTATCTAGCGAATTTTACCTCCGTCAATATCTCTTGACAACAAATGCTTCCAGACTAAAGTCATATAGAAGTGGTGGGCATCTCTTCCAGGGAAGTCTGAGCAAAAATTTAATTGTGTCTCATTGTCTTAGTTATCTAGTCCTGCTATAACAGAACTACCAAATGTGGTCAGCTTTAACAAAAAATAAATTTATTTTCTGACAGTTGAGGACACTAGAGGTTTCACAGGTCACTGGATCTTATAGGAAGGCTTTCTCTCTCTGTCAGCTATGGGGAAGGTTCTTGTCTCTTAGGCTTCTGTTTTCCTGATTCCTTGGAGATCTCCATGTGGTTTACTATCTATTTTCCCCCATTTCTGCTTTCTTAATTTGTTTCTTTTATGTCCTGTGAGAGATAGACTCCAGACACACCCTGCACTAATCCAATCTCATTAACATAACAAGGACAACTCATTCTCAAATGGGATTATAATCATAGTCATGAACTGATACAGAAGACAATCTTTTAGGAGCATGTTTAGCTTCAAAGTACTATGTCATAGGCTTTTTTTTTCCTTAGAAAAGAAAAAGTTCACAAAGAATTAAAAATGAATTTCTGTCTAACACTGCAATGTATGAGGTCTGACAATTATGTCCACTAACTTAATTGCTCTAACTTACTTGTTCTACATACCTCATTGGTGACTATCACTACGGTCACCTTCTGAGTACTCCCTTTGAGAAGCTATGCACCGATTCCAGCCCCTAGTCCATCCTTCAGAGCGATTTTGGAACTCTCTAGAATGGCCATTGCACACAGCTGAGATGGCAGCAAGTTTGCAAACTTAATTGTATAATCATCAGGGAGTTTTTAGCCAGTAAACAAATAACTGTATTGAAATACCCTCCTCTACTCCCCTGATCTCCCAGTAGCTTTTTTCATTACCCAAAGATAAAGGAAATATTGAAAAGAAGACATTTTGGTGACATTCAGGACATCAAAGATAATGTAATGACAGCTCTGATGGCCATTCCAGAAAAAGAGTTCCAAATTGCTTTGAAGGGTAAACTAGGCCCCTGTTGTCAGTGTACAATTTCCCAAGGGGAGTACTTCTAGGGTTGCTGTAGTGATATTCAGCAGTGAGGTGCATAGCACTTCTAGGATGAGTTTGTGAACTTCTTAGTCCTTGCATTCTGCAATCAGTCTCTGCTCTTGTTCTGACTGATAACACTGAGTGTTTCTATCATCTCTTCTCACAGATAGAGTCTTTTTGATTTCTGAGCATTGCCTCTGGAAAAATCAATGTGTATTTTTATTGTTTATGTTGGTGGAAAAAGGTATTTGCAATGTGGAAGCCATTGGTCTTGTAAAATTCTACTGTGCAATCTCTGGTATTGTTTCTATTACCAAGGCCATAGTTTTTCAACTACTGATCCTTCTTTGCTTCCAACTTTTGCATTCCAATCACCAGTAATTTTCAATGCATTTTTCTGATTGCATGTTTCTTCTTCTTTGGTTTAGCGATTGGTGTGTAAATTTGAACAATAGTAGTGTTAATTGGTCTTCCTTGTAGGTACATAGATATTCTATTGCTGACAACTTTTTACTTTAGGATAGATCTTGAAATGTTCTTTTTCTATGATGAATTGAATGCCATTTCTCTTCAAGCTGTCATTCCCAGCATAGTATATCTCGCAACTGTCCAATACAATACGGTCAGTGCCAGTCCATTTCAGCTCACTAACGCCTAAGATATCAATGTTTATGCATTCCATTTCATTTTTCATTATTTCCGATTTTCCTAGATTCATGCTTTATACTTTCAAGTGCCAATTAACAGATATTTTCTTGCTGTTCCTTCTCATTTTGAGTCATACCACATCAGCAAATGAAGGTTCCAAAAGTTCGACTCCACCTAAATTGTTACTGTCAAGGCTACTTTGAGGAAGAAGCTCTCCCAGAGGCTTCCTACCTAGGGAGCTCATTTTACGGCACTGTATCAAACGATGTTCCGCTGCTATTCACGAGGGTTTTACTGGCTAATCCTTTTCAGAAGTAGATTGCCAGGTCCTTCTTGCTAGTCTGTCTTAGTCTGATAGCTTAGCTGAAACTTGTTTGCCATGAGTGAGCCTGTTAGTATCTGAATACTGGAGGTGTAACATAGTATCACGTATGAAGTAGACACTACTTATTGTTAGGAGCATGTTATTATTTTACCATTTGTGAAGATGAGAAAATTAATGCACAGATAAGTTATGCATCTTGCCTGAGACCATGAGGCAGTAAGAGGTGAAACCAGGAGTTGAACTCAGACAGCACAGTATGAGCCTAACCATTACTCTTACAGTAGCTGGGAGAGAACTGAGAGAAATGCCAAACTGATGTGGGTCATTTGGGATGAGACTAAGAACAGGGTTCAGGGTAGGCTTGTGGTGGGTGTGCCTTGTATATTTCATATACATTGAGGGGATTCATGTGGAGGGGAAAACATTGAGGTAGATGGAAATGGGCCTATCATAAAATTCATTGTACACAATCATGAGGGAATAGAGAACTAGAAATCAATAATTCAGATAACAAAAGCCTGAACTTTAGTAAAATCTTGTCCAGTCCCACAAGGACAGAGCTGGCCTACTCTGGGCCCATCCTCAGGAGTAGCTGCTTTCGTCATGGAGAACCCCATGCAGAAGTGGGTTGGCTTCCTGAACATGGGCTCTTGAGATAGTGTCTGAGAAGAGCTTAGCACAGTGTCTCAGTAAATGTTCACCCTTTGTTCAAAGCACAGAGCACCTGCTATGTCCTAGGAACCTGCTGTGGTCTAGATGGTGGTGGTACAAAAACAAAACTTACTACCAGAGGCTTGAGAGTCAGCCGGTTCAGACTTCGAAACCCAGATCATCCATTTACTACTCGCTGAATCTTTGCCAACCTGAATCATATTTCCCTTTTCTCTGAAATATGCCTCATAGATTTTAGCACAGTGCCTGCAACATCAGGATGACTCAAAACTGTTAGTTTTCAAAGATGTTTTGTCATTATTATCAAAGTGATGATACACAGACGCTGCAGTTGATGGAGCTTACAGTTTATTAAGGATGAGAAACACGTAAACAAAGCAACGACAATAGAGCGTGCAGATGCTCTGATGAACACAGGCGTATGCTTTAGACACTGCAGGCCTCCCTCCTGCCTACAGATGAGAGACTCTGCCTTCTCATTTTCAGGCAGCTGCACTTGGGGGTATAGATGAGGTCTAGGTGACAATTCAGCCACCTCTGCAAAGCCTGAGAAATGAGAAAAAGTGCCGCTGGAGAGTTTAAACCTAACTCTTAAAAATATCCAAGAAAATGGCAAGGTTGTATTGTACGCTTAAATATGAATTTCGTCAGAAACTTGGGAAATATTTCAGAGGCTTGAAATTCAGGCCACATACACCTGAAAGCAAATCTTTGTCAAACCAAGAGCTCCCTCACAAAGCAGTTCTTCACGTTACTTGGCATTCCTGTGTCATGCAGTAATTATCCTATTAATCCAAATTAAACTCCTATCTAAGGCTCTTCATCTAAAATGTGAATCTAACAATTACTGGGTGAAGGGGGCTAATAAGAAGGAGGTGATTTCAGGAAACATGTCTTACCACAAGGGTAGACACTGTGCTTTTTGACAGTGCAAAAGAAAAACAATTTTAACATAGTATAAGAATGAAGATTCATAGGTGTCTCTAAGAAACATGATACATTATAGATTTTAATGGCCTGTAAAGTTCTTGTAATGATCTTTTCACAGATCCTAAAATAGCAAACAGACCCAATTATACACAAGATTCTTCTGACATCCCATTCAGAGGCTTCTATTTAACTAAAGACTGTAAGGCATGATCCCCTGACATAGGTTCAAAGCAATAGTGAGACTCTGGGAGTAGTGATGGCTCCATGGTAGAAAGCTCCTCTTCCATGCAGAACACCCAGGTTTGATTGGCAGCCAATGTACCTCATGCAGAGCTGCCACTCTGTCTGTCAGTAGATGCTTGAGTATTTATTGCTATGGTGCTAAATGAGTTTCAGTGGAGCTTCCCAACTAAGATGAACTAAGGAAAAACAAACAAAACATCAGGCAATCTTAGTGACCTATTCTGAAAATCAGCCAATGAAAATCCTGTGGACTACAATGGTCCAGTCTGCAAAGCTATCACAGGGATGTATAGCACCTTGCAGCACTTCATCCTATTATGCCTGGAGTGGCCATAAGTCGGGAGCCCACTCAACAGCAGCTGACACCAACAGTGAAGTTCAAATGTAGGACTAGTCAAATGCCACTGTTTCAGTCATCTAGTGCTGCTCTAGCAAAAATACCAGAGTGGATGGCTTTAGCAAAGAAAAGTTTATTTTTACACAGCCCAGTATGCTACAAGTCCAAATTCAGGGTGTCCACTCCAAGGGAAGGCTTTTCCTCTTTGTCCCCTCTGGAGGGAAGTTCATGCTTTGGTCTTTGGTTGGGGAGCATCTTGACACAAGAAACTCAGTTCTGAAGGATGTGCTCTGCTCCAGTGCTGCTTTCTTGAAGGTGTGACGTTCCCAGCTCTCAGCTTCCTTCCCTTTCCTTTTATCTCTTATAGGATGAAAAGATAAAGGGTGGTACCTGACACATTCCAGGGAAACTCTCTTTACAGGAGTAGGGAGATGACCTTAGGAAGGGGTTTACAGTTCTACCCTAATCCTCTCCAACAAAATTGGATGGAGGCAAGATGGTAGACTAAACACACGTCTCCCTAAATTCCTCTGGAAACCAAGACCTGAACTGATAATTAAATGGAGGCTTCTGGACACCTGGTGAGCCCTAGGACATGGCATAGAGCTGTCCATTTGGAATACATACCACTGAATGAGAAACTTCTTCTCTTTCACTGCCCCTCACTTTTGTTGAGTGCCAGCTCTCACAGACCAAAGATAACTTGCCATTTTAACTTTTTCTTCTCTGTCTTATCTGGTGGGCAGGGCTAGCTCTTGACTGGCACCTAAGCTCAGACTCATGGCTGGCGGGATTGGTGGGTGGAATCTCCACATTTTGAGATCCTACCTTTGGACTGTGTGCACCTCGACACTTGTGGTCTCTCTCTCTCTCTGAGCCTCTGCCATTGAGTAGCCTGTTCTGAGGCAGATGGAGGAGCTTGTGTGGGTTGCCTTCTTGTTTTGTTGGAAAGCAGATACATCCACACAGAGGCCTCAGCTGGACCTAATTCCCAGGCTGGGAGGCAGTGTCTGCCTGAGGAGAGCACTTTTCTGGCAGAAAAGCAGTATTTTGCAGTGTGGCCTATGGTTTGGGCCCAGCAGCAGATGATAGCAGGGCTGTATTTTGAACTAGTTTACAGCGTCTGGGGTTGGATATAGAGGTGCTTACTTTGCCAGTTGGGAAGAGGGAATTGTATACCTGAAAGCCTCACTGACTGTGGAAGCTGTCAGATACCTTTTACCTTTCAGTATAAGACTTCTTAGAGAAATAACTGCTGTGCATACTGGTGGTATCTCTTCCAGCCTGTATTGACTCGCATTATAGGGTCAGCCAACAGTTCCCCAGTGACTCTATAGGTAGGACCATGTCTTTGCCAATCAGGAGGTGGAGCCTGCTGCCCCAGAATTCCACTGAGCCCAGTCACTGGAGTACATAGAGGAGTCTGGTGATCAACTTCCTTTTCAGACTTTAGATCCCGTTAAGGTAACACTGGACAAACAAAACAACCTCCAGATGCCCCAAAAGCAGCAAACTTTGGATAAACATAAAAAAGAACTCACCTATGGCTTCGGAAGGCCCTCAAAAGAAAGAACCAAAGAACTTCCCAGATGAAGAATCCTTTTTGAAACTATCAGAGGGTGAGTACAAAAGGATTACATATAGAACCCTCCTAGACCTTATACAAAATGAAGCAGAGCAAAATGAAAACTTAAGCAAGCTGTTTGATCTGATGGAATACCACTACTCTGAAATCCAGCAGATCAATAACAAGATCAAAGAGATAGAAATTTCAATTCAAAGCCAAGAAAACAGAATTGAGAAATGGAAAATAGACTTTCTGACTTGGAAGGCAGAGCTACTGACTCCAGCGTCTATGAGGAGAAATCAGAAAAAAGAAACAAGAAAAATGAAGAAGCACTGAAAGGCATGTGGGATTCTATTAAGAGGAACAATCTACAATCTATTAGAGTTCCTGAACAGGGTGGGACACCTGAGAACACAGAGAGTACTATGGCTGAGCTGCTGACAGAAAACTTCCCAGAAATTATAAAGAAGAGAGTGTAGATATCTATGATGCATGTCCAATGCCACTCAATGCAGATCTTGAAAGAAAGACTCCAGGACATATTACAATGAAGCTTAACAAAATGAAGCATAAACAGAAACTCTTAAAGGCACAAGACTCAAAGCAAAGCTAACATTCAGAGGGAAACCCTGTAGGATTTCATCTGACTTCTCCGCAGAAGCGATGCTGGCACAGAGACAATGGGATGAAGCATTCAGAGCCTTGAAAGGAGAAAAACTTCCAACCAAGAATTATATATCCAGAAAATTATCTTTCAAATACAAAAAGGAAATGAAGACATTTGCAGATAAACAGAAACTCAGAGACTCTGTAAAAACCAAAACAAAGCTAGAAGAAATACTGAAAGAATCTGTTGGATTAGAAGAACAAAACCAGCAACATTGTACTCTAAAACCAAATTCAGGACACATCACGTAGAAACCTGCTCATTTAGGGTAGGCTCCAAATTCAATCAAAACTGTAATGTTAAAAGAAGTGATCCAGTGATCATATCATGAAAACTATGGTGTCATCATATTAAAGGGGGATGTACTACGGTTGTTATAGTCCTTCCAGATGGAGATGAAGTTAATAAGAGTTGCAGTAGTTAAAACTGGGTTTAGATTATTAAAGGGGATCACAGGGATAGAGGCAAAGCACAATAAAGATGCAACATATCAAACCAAGAAATGTGATAAAGGAGTCTCAACAACCACAAAACCAACACTGAAAAAAGTGAAAAATCAACTCATAAAGAAGAATGTCCCAGAACAGAATACTAAGAACAGCAGAGAAAACATCAACACAAAAATAAACACATCACAATGACAGCACTAAACATATACCTATCAATAATTATATGGAATGTCAATGGACTGAATGCTCCAGTAAAGAGACAAGGAGTGAAATCTTGGATCAAAAGACACGACCCATCTATACGTTGCTTGCAAGAAACTCACCTTAGACTTAAAGATACGAACAAATGGAAAATTAAAGGATGTAAGAATATGTATCAAGCTAACAATACACAAAGTAGAGCAAGTGTAACAATGCTAATCTCAGATAAAATAGATTTTATTGTAATCCTCTCTAACATAATCCTCTCTGTTGACAACAGGCAGAGATTAGAATCTATCCCATAAGAAAATCATAAAATGGAAGGCAATCACAAAACACAGGGAATCCTGACCCAGCCAAATCACTACATGTATTTTGGGGCACACAATTTAATCCATAACAGCCACTGAAGAACTGAGTGCTTCTGTGGCATAAAAATATACTGTGCAAAAGTGATTGAGATACAAATTCTTAGTCCCAACTTAGGGAGGCCCTATTCAGAAAGTCTGTAGTGTGGTTCCAAGAGCTGTGCATTTTATAAAGTTCTCCAGGTGATTCCAGAGCAAAGAATGAAAACTACCAGCCTAGTGCAAATCTTATCTGGTAATGAGAATTATATGAGCTATTAGCTAAAAAGACACATTTCCAGGCCATACCCCAACTCATTGTACCTGAGTTTCTCATTCTGGGCCCAGAATGTTCTGCTTTTAACAAGTGCCCACAGATCAGTAGTCTGCCCTAGCTTATGCATCACTGCTTTAATGTCTATAAATCAATTTTTTAGTAGTATCAAAGAGGGGTTTTCTTTATCTTGAGATGAGTTCTTCAACACACAAAATCTCAGGTGAATCATGTGTGAAATAACCACAGGTTAATATCAAGATTAAAAATTAGAGTCTATTAAATTCCTGGGAACCTGTCTGATACACAGTGAGTACTGAATATTCATTACTCTCCTACCACAGTTGCCCCTGTGGTGCAGTGGTTAAGATTCCAGCTGTTAACCAAAAGATTAGGACTTCAAAACCACCAGCCATTCCTTGGGAACCCTATCTGCAGTTCTTCTCTGTCCTGTAGGGACACTATCTGTTCAAATCAACTCTTGCCATGACTTTTATTGACATCTTAATATTAACATAAATTCATGAATTAGGTTAAACCAAAAATAGAACATGTGAATCAAAAAATTATCATCAAAATAAAAATAAGACTACCTTTTACATTTCTTAAAAAGATGACGAATGAAAAATAATGAGAATAGCATTTTTGATGAGGTTGAAATGAAGCCGGTGCACTCACATATTGCTAGCAGCAATGTTAAATTGGTAAGATCTTTTGAAAACTCGAGGTGTTTTTAACATTGTAAAAATACCTGGGTATTTTAAATTGGCCATTTTCCTCCTGGGAAATTTCCTAAGGAAATTGCCCCAGAGATGGCAAACATTATCTACATAAAGATATCCACTTTAGAATTATTCAAAATAGAAAAATTTAAAACAGCCTGAGTGTCCAGCAAGCTATTTATGATGAGATGCATCAATGTAGATGCAATGTTATGAAACCATTAAAAGTAACAATTATGATTACACAGCAACAGGGAAAAAATAGTTGTAATGTAAGTGAGAAAAGTAGAGGAGAAATTTGTGCCTATTCTATAATTACAAGTTTAAAATATTTATCTACAGAAGATGTGGACAATGAATAATTGAGCTGCTATGAGGCTGAGCTGCTGTGACTTTTATCGTGCATTTAATAATGCTATTGTTGCTATAGTGCTGCTATGTGTTCCCCAACCAACTTTAAGTTACTACCCACTGTTTCTATTATTTAGAGGAAAAGACAGCTCTGATGCATTGATTCAGTCACAGGGGGTCCTTGGTCCTGATTTTACGCTGTTCAAAGTGTAAAATCACTTCGAACATCTGTGACAACTGAAGAAGAATTTTTTGTGTTATAAACCAGTGTCGTGGATTGAATTGCATCTCCACAAAAATCTGTGTAGCAATTTAGCTAGGCCATGATTTCTGGTATTGTGTGATGTTCCTCCACGTTGTAAATCCTGCCTCTATGATGTTAAGGAAAGAGGATGAGCGGCAGTAATGTTGATGAGGCAGGACTCAGTGTATAAGATTGCATTATGCCTTGAGGTAATCTCTTGGGGTATAAAGGAAAGGGAAACAAGCAGCAAGCTTGGGAACTCATATGACCAAGAAGCAGTGCCTGGAGCTGAGCATACCTTTTGGCTTTGGGAAGTATCCGGGGTCCTCGTGCATCAGAAGCTCCTGGTCCAGAGGAAGACTGACAACAGAGACCTTCCTCCAGAGCCCACAGAGAAAGTCCTCCCGTAGAGCTGATGCCCTGAATTTGAGCTTTTAGCCTGCTTTTCTGTGAGAAAACAGATTTATCTTTGTGAAAGCTATGCCACCAGTGATATTTGTATTACAGTAGTACTAGATTACTGAGACAACCAGCCTGGTGAACATCAGACCTAAGCAAAAGGAGAGCAGGATCAAGCAATAGGAAAGCAAACATGTGTTCTGACAAAGGTGAATGTCACCTGGACATGGGAGAATGAGCTAATCCAGAGATGATATCCCAATACAGGATGATAAGAGAGTGTTGGTCACCAAGAGTGCTGCACCTGAAGGGACCAGAAGTACAGACACTGTCACAGATTTGTTAGATTATGAAGGACAGAAAGATTCATTTGGCTCAAAAGTCCAGGAGTGGAACCAGCAGAAGTGCATTTTCATATAGTTTGAGAACAGTCTACGTTAGGAACTAGAATCTTGGATGGCACAAATGGTTAACTTGCTCAGCTACTAACCAAGAACCTGGAGGTTTGAGTCCACCCAGAGGTGCCTCAGAAGAGTAGCCTAGAGAGCTGCTCCTGAAAATCAACCATTGACAACACTGTGGGGTACAGCACTACTCTGCCACACACAGGGTGCCCAGGAGATATAGTTGACCTGAAGGAAAGTGATAAGTTGAGACCTGAGCCAGGCACTAGCTGACCTGCCCTGGAAAAGAGGGGATTTTTTTTCTTTTTGTTCATTCTCTCCTCCCTACACCTGATATGCTCCAAAGTCATGCCCGATCCCAGAGGCCTACTTTGGACACTCTAAACAGTTGCCATGCTTTAACTCAGGACAGGAGGGGAGGCACATGGAAAAGCAAATGAGAAGTAGGGTGATACAGCATATGCGTGGGCAGGGAGACCCTTGTCATTGGGAAGAATCTTAGTTATAGCCTAACCTGAAGCTTTGTTTTATAGACTACAATGACATGGGGTGGATTAAGCAGATTTTCCAGGCCTACAGATAAGGTCACTATCAGTCTTCTGAGTATTGTAGTCTCTTTGAGACATCATGCAAGTCATTACTTCTTTCTTTTCTCCTTCTCATCCTCTGGACTTCTCTTCTTTCTCCTAATTAAAGCATCGCTGACTTACTGTATCCCAAATACAAGTTCACAGAGGGGCTAACCTCAACAAAGGCATTCTGAGTACTGGCCAGAGGCTATACGAATGTCTATTTCGACCTCCAGAGCTGTGGGTCAGCCTGGTCCCATTGCGAGGCAAGGATAAAAATGTTCCCTCCTATCCCAGCTCCATCCTTTCATCCATAATGTCTTGGTATAGGTAGAGTTCGCGGAATGGTTTTTATTAGAAAACTCATCTTCCCCAGGGAAGAGGAAAACCCACGCCAAGTTGGCTCTTGATCCTAGAAACCAGTGTTTTAGTGTCTACTCCGCTGTCTTTCTCTCTGACCTTATATCTGTTCTTTCACCCACATCACTTAACTCCAGTCTCCCTTGTCATTCCTCAGACGTGCCAGGCACTCTCGTTCTGCCTTAGAGCTTTTTCAGTGTCTGTTCCTTCTGTCTGTAATTCTCTTCCCTCAGGTAGCCACAGAAGAAACTCTCAAACCTCCTTCAAGTTCTTCCATCGAGGCTTGCCCTAATCACTCTGTTTTAAATTACAGGGTGCGGCCTCTGCAACTGCTGCAGTTCTGATCTCCTATACTTTTTTCTATAGCGGTTGTCACATTCTGATATATTTCAGGATTTATCTGCTTATTAGGTATTTTGTTTATTACCCATCATCCCCACTAAAACTTGAGCTCTGCAAGACAATTTTTTTCTGCTTTGTTCATAAATGCATAAATGTCAAGAATATAAGAAGCATTCAAGAGCTATCTGTTGAATGAATCAGTGAATAAAAGCCTACAAGATAGCAATGCAAGGTGAACAGTGCCCTTTCCTTTACCCAACATACATTCTTCAAGAAGGAAGGATCAGAGAATGAAAGGAAAAAGAATACTGGCTATTTCTCTGTATATTGGTTTGGAAAAAAAATGCAAATTTCCAGCTCAATTTTTGCAGCAATGTAAGAAGACTCTTTTCTTCACTGCAACTATTTAATTCCAGTCAATTGAACATGTTCTGTCACACAACGACTCCATTTTCGGGATTTGAAAATCAGAACTCAGAAATATCAGACATCTGGCTCAAGGTCACACAGCAAGTAATAGGAATCGAATTAGCAATCAATTGCAAGTCAGTCTGGATCCAACTCTCACCTGGTCTTCTGTCTGCCACTATTGTTGTTGTTAGGTGCTGTAGAATGAATTCCAACTCTTAGAGACCTTAGCTGACAGAGTAGAACTTGCCTATAGGGTTTCTAGGCTGTAATCTTCATGGGAGTAGATTGCCAGGTCTTGACTATCTGGTGACTTTAACCCTCTAACCTTTTAGTTTGCAGTTAAGTTCCTAACCAGCGTGCTGCCAAGTTATTCAGTAATAGCCAGGATGCCCATACTCCGTCTTCCTCTGTCTTCAGGGAAAAGAGGTCAGATTTTGAGTCAGAGAAAATTAGCTTTAAAGATGTAGGATGACAGGTGACCCCAACTTAAGAGCCATGTGACTATCAAATCAGTGCCTTCTGTAGCCCAGTGGGTCCCTGTTTTGATGCTTAAGTAAACTGAAGAGTTTTGGAATGTGTGCTTTAGCATTTACTTCCAATAGCAGTTAAAGTGCTGACTGATGTGATCAGGGGAATTTTAGACGATTTTCGCCTCATCCAATTAAGTTTGCCAGGCTCTTTATCTTTCCTTCCCAATCTATCACTTTTGGCCTGAGGTTTATGCTCCCCATCTCCTATTTTTTTAATGGTCTTTTTTTCTGAAGTTAAATGGTTATGTTCTCCAACTCCCAAAACATATCCCTTCAAAATCCACCTTGAAACTCAAAAATCTAGAATGGACTTCTTGTTTTCCGGGCTCCGTTACAGCACTGCTAACCTCAGGCAATGGGTCCTTCATAGTCTGTTTTGAATGAGAAGAGCCACAAGGAGAAAAAACAACAAACAAACAAACAAAAAACAACAACATTAATTACCAGGAATGAAAATGCTAACAAAAATAACATCCTGCTATATCTGTTAACAGAAACCCTGGTGACATACTGATGAAAAGCCACATCTGTTAAACAAAAGGTCAGCAGTTCAAGTCCATCAGACACTCCTTGTCCCATAGCGTAGCTGGGAGTCAGAATTGACTCGACAGCAATGAGTACATATAACAACCAGCTAGGAAAATATGTCACCAAAGTCATCTAAAACCATGACAGCCTTACTAACTGTGGGTTATTTGATAGTTTCTATGCTGCCAAGGAAAGAGAAATAAGGAAAATTCTAAGAATCTCCAGATGTAATGGAACATAGTCTTTCTTCCTAGATTTTATGTTTGTCAAGGACTGTAAGATTATTAGTTCTCCCCACCAGTGTACAATCAATCTTCCAGCTAGCATATGGTCCAGGGAGTCCCCAGGTGACTCAAAGGTTAAGTGTTAGCCAAATTGTGGGCAGTTTAAACCCCTAGGAGGTGCTTCCAAATGTTTGCAGCCTTGAAAATGCCATGGAACAGTTCCACTCTGTGCACGTGGGGTTGCCATGAGCCAGAATCAACTTGAGGGCAAATAATAACAATAATATCTAAAAGGAATGCAAATAACCTGGAGATCTTGTCAAAATGCAGATTCTGATTCAGCCGGACTACAGTGAGGCCTGGATCCCCACAGTGGCATAAACAGTTAAGCACTATTAACCAAAATGTTGGTGACTCAAGTCCACCCAGAGGCTTTTGGGAAAACCCAGTGCCACTCAGTGGATTCTGACTCATAGTAACTGTACAGGACAGAGTAGAGCTGCTCCACAGAGTTTCCGAGGAGCATCCAGCAGATTCAAACTGCCAACATTTTGGTTAGCAGACATAGCACTTAACCACTACACCACCAGGCTTTCCCCTTGGAAGAAAGACCAAGTAATCCACTTCTGAAAAATCAACCATTAAAGATCCTCTGGTAAAACTTTTCAGACAAAGACTGAACTGATTATTGGTAAAGAGAGTGTTTCTTGGCTCGAGTAGATACGGGAGACTAACTGGGCAGCTTTTGTTGGGATCCAAAATGAGAACACAGGGGCGGACCAGGAGCTGGTTGAACAGACAGGGGAAATACAGGACGGAGGGGAGGTGGGTGCTGTCACAGTGTAGGGAGAATAGCTAGGGTCACACAGCAAAGCCTAAGTTTGTATATGAGACATTGACTGGAACTGTAAACTGTCACTGAAAACTCAGTGAGAAGAAAAAGACATGAAAGGAGTAGACTGCGTAAGCGGAGAGGAGGGCAGATAGAAGCTGTGCCACATGCAGATCGCCAAGGAGCCAAGAACAGAAGCTGGAAAGACAAGGACCTTCCCCCAGAGCCGACGGAGAGAGAAAGTCTTCTCCTAGAGATGGTTCCCTGAATTAGGATTCCTAGCCTCTCAAGCTGTGAGAAAAAACATTTCCAATTGTTAAAGCCAAAAAAAAAAAAAAAAAAAAAAAAAAAAAAACGCTCCCATGGTACACACCTCTCCTCGGACACACATGGGATCCCCAGGAGCTGGAATCCATTTGACTTCAGTTGGCTTGGTTTGTTTCTTCTTTGTGAAACCTGTGTTTGTGTGTTTCCACAAAGATCTCATGGGCTGCCGATGGTGCTGGTCTATGGACCACACTTTGAACCCATGATACCAGCTTAATTTCATCTCTTGCAACCTCATGTGTACCCTATACTCCAAGTATGCAGAATGCTTGTCATTTTTATCTTTATGTTTCATCCCCATGGCTCATCCTCTGTTTAGAATAAGTACTCAGGTTAGCTACCTGTTTATTTCTGTATTCTTAGCTGTTCAATTCATGGTCCAGTGATCCCTTGCTTCAGCCACCTCCTGATGTGTGTACACATACCACAGCAGCATCCCAACTTGTCTCACTACACCTTGATTTTCTTTTTCCTTCAGCATCATATTGTGAGTTCCAGAAAAGCAGATATTTGTGGTCTCCTCTCTCTCATTACCGAATACAGCATGTGGCCTAACTCAGATAATAGTGCTCACTTGAACTAATGAAAGACAAACCAATGAAGCTTAAATTTTCACATGTGCATGAAGGTATGAATTGCATAAACTATATTCAGGGTCACTGTGAGAAGGAATTGGCTTGAAAGCAATGGCTATATTTGGATACGTGCATCAGTTAAAAGAAGACTGCAAACTCATATCTTGACAAGAATAAACCAAGGCTATGTATTAGGCTCCTGGGTCTACGGCAGAAAATGGATAGAGGATCACGAGATTTTGCTTTGTCACAAATGAGATGAATTCAGCACTAGAAATTTCTGTGTAAAGCAATTCACTGTGTACCTCCAGCACTCTGGGAGGGCAACCAGGAAGAGGTGAAGATGAAGGTTTCCTTGTACCCCAGGCTCCATCGGGAACCTCATTGCACAGAGCAGATCACAAGTAGAGGCCGATGGTGATTATTACCTTTTGGAGATGACAGGGATTCATTTCTACAAAAGCCAATTTCAGGTTTCTTCCCATTAATCCACTTCTTGATGAGAACGGCGGGGTGTGCTGCTGATGGTTTCTGGTTGCTTTTGGGCTGATGTGAAATGCATGTGATAATTAGCTAACTAAATTAGTTCTTTTCTCATTATTTTTTACATAAGATGATTTTGTAAGGATGACTTTTTACAATGATGTCTGGTCTAATTTCTATTATCACCACTGGAAAAAAAAAGTCTGGTAACACCTTATTTCCTATTCTCTGTGGTATCTTCTGCTCACCAGTCCTGGAGACTCTAGACCTACCCGTATCTGACCTATTACATATGTTAACCCAGTGCCATATGTTAAAAAAAAATCCCAGTGCTGTCAAGTCAGGTCCGACTCATGGCTATCCTAGAGGCCAGAGTAGAACTGTCCCATAGAGTATCCAAGGAGCGCCCAGGGGATTTGAACTGCCAACCTTAGGTACTTAAAAACCCGGGGAAGGCCACCTTTCCCTGTACTTCCTTTTGGACCATAGCTCTACCATCACTGTTAAATTCCCTCTTGAATATTGTTCACAGATTGGGTACATATTAGAGGTCTGACAATTAAGTCTGCAAACTTAATTGTTCTAAGCACTACATACCTCCTTGCTGAATGTCACTATGGTCACTTTCCAAGTACTCTCCTTGGGAAGCTATGCACTGATGCCAGTGCTTAGTTAAAAGCAATTTTGAAATTCTTTCTAGAATGGCCACTGTGCCTGGTACCATGGAGATAAGTTAGTGAGCTTAATTGTATAGTTGTCTGTGAGGGAATTTTTAGCCAGTAAATAAACAACTGTATTGGAATACCTTCCTTCTTCCCATGTTCTGTACCCCAATTTCTTTTTTCTGTATGTGAATATAAAGGAAATACTGAAAGTGAGACATTTTGATGACATTCAAGACATAAAGGGTAATACAACAGCTCTGATGATCATTCCAAAAAAAGACTTCCCAAATTGCTTTGAACGGTGGACTAGGCACTGATGTCAGTGCATAGCTTCCCAAGGGAAGTACTTCAAAGATGACTGTAACAATTTCTGTAGGATGAGTTCGTGAACTTAGTTGTTGATCCTTGTATACCAACGTACGTATTTTATTAGGTGCCATAGAATCAGTTTCAACTCACAGCAACCCTATGTACAACAGAATAAAATGCTGCTCAGTTCTACACAATCCTCACAATCATTGCTGTTTGCATCCATGGTTTCAGCCATCATGTCAGTCTGTGTCCTTGAGGGTCTTCTGCTTTTGATTGACCTTCCATTTATGAAGCACTATGCTTTCCTCTGGTGGTGTAGTGATTAAGCATTATGTCTGCTAAGCAAAGGTTTGGCAGTTCAAATTTGCCAGGTACTCCTTGGAAACTCTATGGAGCTGTGTTACTGTGTCACTATGAGGCAGAATCAACTGGATAGAAGTGGGTTATTTTGGTTTTTGTTTTCGGTTATGGCCTTCTTCAGGGACTGATCCCCCCTGATAGCATCTGCAAGGTGTATGAGACGCAGTCCTGCTATCCATGCTTCTAAGGAGCATTCTAATTGTATTCTTTCCAAAACAAATAAGTTTGTTTCTATTGGTAGTCCATGGTATATGCAATATTCTTCGCCAACCCCACAATACCAAGTCTTCAAACCACCACCCCTGCAGTCAAGTAGGGCCTGACTCGTAATGACCCTATGTGTAAGAGTAGAACTGCTGCATGGAGTTTCCAAGGAGTGCCTGGTGGATTTGAACTACTGACGTTTTGGTTGGCAGATGTAGTGTTTGACACCTGTTTTACACCAGGCTTTCCACAGAGGCTTCAGTGCTCCTTTAATCTTCCATATTCATCATCCAGCTTTCACATGTGCGTGAAGCAATGGAAAGCACCATGACTTGAGTCAGGTCTGCCTTAATCTTTCCAGTGACATCTTTGCTTTTTAACACTTTAAAGAGGTCTTTTGATTTCTTGACTGTTGCTTCTATGTGTGTCGGTTTTTGATCCAAGTCAAATTAAATCCTTGACAAATTCAATCTTTTCTTCTTTTATGTTGTTTATTGGCACAGTAGTGAGGACTTAGTCTTCTTTATGTTGAGGTATAATCCATACTAAATGCTGTACTATTTGTCCTTTATCAGTAAGTGCTTTAAAGTCCTCTTCACTCTCAGCAAGCAAGATCGTGTCATCTGCATACTGCAGGTTGTTCATGAGTTTTCCTCGAATCCTGATGCCCCATTCTTCATGTATTCCAGCCTCTGAGATTATTTGCTTAACATACAGATTGAATAAGTGTAATGAAAAAATACAATGCTGACAACACTGTTCCTGACTTTAAAACCCTTGGTGTCCCTGTGTATATTTAATAGCTCTAAATAGAGAAAGAAACATATGATGTTTATGTAGTTTTTTGCAACTTGAAGCACAAAGAGTTTTACCCCAACAATTTAATATCCCAGATGTGTGACATGAGCCACTTTCTGGCCCTGGCCCATCTCTTCTACACCTTGGTCACCTGGTTGTTCATTAGGTGCCTTGAGTAGGTCCCAACTCATAGAGACCCTATGTACAATAGAACAAATCTCTGCCTGGTCCTGCACTGTGCCCACAATCATCTTTATGCATAAGCTCAGCATTGCAGCCAGTGTGCCAATCCATCTCGTTGAGGGTCTTCCTCTTTTTCACCCACCCTCCACTCTAGCAAGGATGATGTCCTTCTCCAGGCATTGATTCCTCCTGACAACACATCCAAAGTATGTGAGCTGCAGTCTCGCTAACTTCTAAGGAGCATTCTGGTTGTACTTCTTCCAGAAGAGATCTGTTTGTTTGGCAGTCCATAGTTCAATATTCTTCTCCAGCACCAAAATTCAAAGGTGTCAATTCTTCTTCTGTCTTCCTTATTCATCATCCAGGTTTCACATGTATATGATGCAATTGAAAACACATGGCTTGGGTCAGGCGCACCTTAGTCTTTAAGGTGATATCTTTGCTTTTCAATACTTTAAAGAGGTCATTTGCAGCAGATTTTCCCTATGCGATGTGTTTTTTGATTTCTTGACTGCTTGCTTCCATGGGCATTGATTGTGGAACCAAGTAAAAACAAATTTTTGACAGTCTTAATCCTTTCTCCATTTATCATGATGTTGCCTACTGATCCAGTCGTGAGGATTTTTGTTTTCTTGATGTTGATGTGCAATCTGTACTGAAGGATGTGGTCTTTGATCTTCTTCAGTAAGTGTTTCATATCCTCTTCACAGGCAAGATTGTGTGATCTGCATAACACAGTTTCTTAAGAAGTCTTCCTCCAATCCCGATGCCTCATTCGTATTCATATAGTCCAGATTCTCAGATTATTTGTTTGGCATACAGATTGAAGAGATATAGGGAAAAGGTACAACCCTGATGCACACTTTTCCTGATTTTAAACCATGCAGTGTCCCCTCGTTTTGTTCACACAACGGCCGCTTGATCCGTATACAGATTCCTCATGAGCACAGCTAAGTGTTCTGGAATTCCTTTCTCCAAAATGTTGTCCTTAATTTGCTACGATCCACACAACTTGAATACTTTTGCATAATCAGTGAAACACAGGTAAATATCTCTGTGGTATTCCCTTCTTTCAGTTGAGATCCATCTGACATCAGCAGTGGTGTTCCTTGTTCCATGTCATCTCCTGAATCTGGCTTGAATTTCTGACAGTTGCCTTTCAATATACTGCTGCAGTCACTTATGAATGATCTTTAGCAAAATTTTACTTGAATGATATTAGTGATACTGTTCAACAATTTCCATGTTCAGCTGGATCTCCTTTCTTGAGAATAGGCATAAAAATATCTCTCTTCCAGTTGGTTGGCCGGGTAGCTGTCCTCCAAATTTCATGGCATAGATGGGTGAGCACTTTCAGTGCTGCATCCATTCACTGAAACATCAATTCCTTCCTGGAGCCTTGCTTTTCACCAATGCCTCCAATGCAGCGTCAACTTCTTC
Source organism: Heterohyrax brucei (assembly GCA_028571685.1). Taxonomy (NCBI): domain Eukaryota; kingdom Metazoa; phylum Chordata; class Mammalia; order Hyracoidea; family Procaviidae; genus Heterohyrax; species Heterohyrax brucei. Next base: position 40,484,035 of record CM053148.1, on the reverse strand, counting down.
CTTCAGTGCACTTGGTTCCTGATAATACACTACCTTTTGCAATAGCTGAATGTCAGGTGGTTCTTTCTGGTATAATGACTTTGTATATTCCTTCCATCTTCTTTTGGTGTTTCCTGAGTCATTTAATGTTTTCCCTGTGGCAACCTTCATTATTGCGACTCAAGGGATGAATTTTTTTGTTCTGTTTTTTCAGCTGCAGAAACGCAGATCTTTCCAGCTTTTTGCACATGTTATTATAATACTTTGTCTTCTTGAACCACTCTTTGAAATCCTCTGTTCAGTTGTTTTACTGCGTCGTTTCTTCCTTTTCCTTAGCTACTCAACATTCAAGAGCAAGTTTCAGAGTCTTGTCTGACATCCAGTTTGGTCTTTGCTTCCTTTCCTGTCATGTTAACGACTTCTTGCTTTCCCCATGAATGACGTCTTTGATGTCATTCCATACCTTTTCTGGTCTTCAACCATGAGGGTTCAACACATCAAATGTGTTCTTAAAATGGCCTCTAAATTCAGGTGGGATATACTTAAGGTTGCACTTTGGCTCTCATGGACTTGTTTCAGTTCTGTTCAGTTTCAGTTAACTTTGTGTTTGAGCAATTGATGGTCTGCGCTGCAGTCAGCACTCCGGTCTTGTTTTAGTTGCTAATGTTGAACTTTTCCATCTCCTGTTTCCACAGATATAATCAATTTGATTCCTGTGTATTCTATCTGGTGAGGTCCATGTGTATAGTCACCGTTTATGTTGGTGAAAAAAGTATTTGCAATGATGAAGTTATTGGTCTTGCAAAATTCTGTCATTTGATTTCAAGCATTACTTCTGTCACAAAGGTCATATTTTCGGACTACCAGTCCTTCTTCTTTGTTTCCAACTTTTGCGTCCCAATCAGCAGTAATGATCAGTGCATTCTGATAGCATGTTTGATCAATTACAGGTTGCAGAAGCTGGTGCAAGTCTTCAATTTCTTCATCTTTGGCCTTTAGTGGTCAGTGAGGGAATTTGAGTAACAGTCATATTCACTGGCCTTCCTTGTAGGCATATAGATATTATCCTGTCAGGGACAGCACTATACTTCAGGAGAGATCTTGAAATGCTCTTTTTGATGATGAATACAACACCATTACTCTCCAATTTTTCATTTCCAGAATGGTAGATGACATGATTGTCAGATTCAAAACGGCCAGTACCAATCCATTTCAGCCCACTAATGCCTAGGATATCAGTGTTTATGTGTTTCATTTCATTTTTGGTGATTCCCAATTTTCCTAGATTCATACTTTGTGCATTCCACATTCTAATTATTAGTGGATGTTTTCAGGTGTTTCTTCTCATTTTTCTTCTTACCCAATCAATTGAATATGCCAGTTGTGTGACATGAGCCACTCTCTGGGCTTAGCCTATCTGTTCTATGCCTTGACCACCAGGTAGTTATGTAAAATGAACAGAATACAGTTTTCTATCCCAGTATGGACTTAATTTAGGGTCCGGAAGATCTCTACATATCTAACCTGCTCTGGCACATTTCCCACAGGATTTTAAATAGTGCTTTGTGTTGAGTTTTAAATTTGCACCTCCTTCCTAGAGGCAATTTCTTACATGCCAACAAATCAATACCGAACAGCCTTAAATGTAGGACAGTTCCTGGATAATGACATAAATTTGATAATATGACTTTCTCTATTTGGGTTCTAGAAACCATAATTACCTTAAAAGCAATGAATGCTCACCAAAAGGTTGGTAGTTCAAATCCATCAGAAGCTCCTAGAAAACGCTACGGGGCAGATTTTCTCTGCCCTCTAGGGTCACTATGAGTCATAACTGACTCTACGGCAATAGTTTTTTTCTTTTTAAAATCTGGGTTTCACCTATTTCATCGGTGAAGTAAAGTATTCACTAGAGTCTTGTTACCAAAAATGTGAAACAGTGCATGTTTGTGTGTGGTATGAAGTCCCTGGATGGTACAGTTAAGTACTAGACTACTTACCACTAAAACTGGCTATTTGAATTCACCCAGAAACTCCTCAGAAGTAAGGCTTGGTGATCTACTTCTGAAAGGTTACTGAAAAGCCAAACCCACTACCATCGAGTCCATTCTGTCTTGTGTTGACCCTACAGACAGAGCAGAACCGCCTTATAGAGGTGCCAAGGAGCACCTGGTGGATTTGAACTCATGACCTTCTGGGTAGCAGTGGTAACATTTAACCACTACATCACCAGGGTTTCCCTGAAAGGTCACAGTCATTGAAAACCCTGTGGAGTACAGCTCTACTCTGAGAGACATGGAGTGCTATGAGTCTGACTGCAACTAGGTGTTTTCATTTCATCTTGTAGACAGTGGTTTGTGTATGGTATACTAGGACTGAAGTGTCAGACTAACTAGTTACCACGATGTAATGCTTAATGTTTTCTATAGATCCTTTGACATTTCTCCCAATAACTGGTGAATTTTAATTCTCTCACCTTTAATTTGGAAACCCTTGTGGTGTAGTGGTTAAGAGCCACGTCTGCTAACCAAATGGTCAACAGTTGGAATTGAATCCACCAGGCACTCCTTGGAAACTTCATAGGGCAGTTCTACTCTGTTCTGTAGGGTTACTGTGAGTCAGAATTGACAGCAGTGGATTTCTTTTTTTAAAAACAAAAAAAAATCTGGTCTGGCCTTAGTGACCTGTTTTACCAAGAGAGGTGATATTCTTGATTTCCAAGAGCAGAACGTAAGAATGCTTGCATCCTGAATATCTTGGATGCAGAACACCATATGGGGAGTCTGCAACCCCTCCATAGCATGCTGTGGAGAAGCCTAGACTCACCACATGGGGAAGCCATATGGAGAGAGACAGATGCTCAGCTTGGCCTATGCTGATCAAGCCATCTCAGTTTAGTCACCAGGCTGGTGACTAAAAATACTGTTTTGGAAATCCAGTGGCACTTAGAGATGTTTTCAGCTCCATTTATGTGTTGGACAACCCAAGCAGGAACCATCTAGCTGAGCACAGTCACCAACAAAACCATAGAAATAATAGTTAAGTATTTTAAATCACTAAGTTCTGGATGGTTCGTTAAGCAACAATAGATACCTAGAATATATGTGTGAATAGCTCAGTATCCTCATTTATAAAACACAGATGTGAACGCCTATTTCTACCATCTGTTAGTTTAACATACTGTGGTGGGCTTAGGTTGGTGTGATGCTGGAAGCTATGCCACCAATATTTCAAATACCATTAGTTCCTCTCACGGTGAACAAGTTACAGTGGAGCTTCTAGATGAAGACTAGGAAGAATGGTCCGATGACCTCCTCCTGAAAATTAGTTAACGCAAATCCTATGGGTCACAACAAGGGTAGATTTACCAGTACCCAGTGGTACCAGCTTACAGTGAACTGGGTATGCAGGGACTTAATCTATAAGATCTCATAGGTCAGAACTGACTGAACAGCACTGGGCTTGTTTTTTGTTTTTTTTTTTGTACTAATCTATAGTGCATAATTTCACCTGGTTTTCACTGTAGAAAAAATGTCACTTGTGGAGAAATTATGCACTACAGATCAATGAGCAAGCACAATTAAGTCTGTGTGCACTTTGCTTATTGGATAATCCGTCCCCAGATCACAACAACATTGTCCAATACAGTGCTGAAAGATGAGCCCCCTATGTGAGATGGAACTCAAAATGCACAGTGGCCATAACAGTGAACTCCAGCATACGAATGATAGCACAGATGGAGCATGACCAAGCAACACTGAGGTCTGCTGTATATGGGGTCCCCGGTGGGGTAGTGGGTTAAATGCTATGTCTGCTAACACAAAGGTGGGCAGTTCAAATCCTCCAGGTGCTCCTTGGAAATGCTATGGGGCAGTTCTACTCTGATCTCTAGGGTCTCTGTGAGTCAGACACAACTCGATAGCAGTGGGTTTTTTGTTTTGTATGTGGGGTCACCATGAGTTGGAGCAAACTGGACAGCAATTAACAATTTGCTCTCTCAGGTGCATGTTGAAAGGATTTAAGTAAATCTTTTAGCACATTAGAAACACCGGTGGCATAGTGGTTAAGTGCAGTGGCTGCTAATTGAAACATTACCGTTTCAATCCACCAGACACTCTTTGAAAACTCTGTAGGGTAGTTTTACTCTGTCCTATATGTTCGTTATGAGTCAGAATAGACTCAATGGCAGCAGATTTGGTCTTTTTGGTTTAGCACATTACCTGGCAAGAGTAAATTCTTAATAACTGTCAATTCCCGTTCCTATCCAGTTCTAACAATCTGTAAATCTATGATGAATTTTTTTTTTCTTTTTCTTTTTTGGTAGGTCTGTATTCTGCTTCTTAAGAGGCCTGGTATTATAACAAGTGAGCACCCAGCTGCTAACTGGAATGTAGGCAGTTCAAGTTACCCAGTAGCTCTGTAGGTGAAAGACTAGGCAATCTGTTCTCGTAAAGATGGCAGCTGAGAAAACCCCATGGGACAGCTCAGCTTTGATACGTGGGGTCACTGTGAGTCAAAGTCACTCGACAGCACCCGGCAACAATAACATTCTCTCTCCTAAGCTCATTTGTTTGGAAGAAACAGAAACGAGAAGCACTTAAAAAATCATTCCTTTATTTCATCACTGCCCTAGTAATGAAGTGCCTGAGAGTTCAGCTGCTGACAAAAAAAGATTGGCAGCTCAAACCTACTGGCCACCGCTTGGAAACCCTACAAAGCAGTTCTACTCCTTCTTTAGGGTCACTGTGAGTTAGAATCAACTCAGAGGCAATGGGTTTAGTTTATTTCATTAGCCACTATGAATAACAGGTAAAGAATACCTATCCAGCAACCCTAAAGAAAGAAAAATTCTGTATAGTTAAGTTTTACAGAGGACTCAGTGTTTATCTTTGTGATTAGCAAACCATTTTAGAAAAAATCCACCAATTTAGATGTAATTATTTTTCTAATTTATTGTAATTTTTCCTGCTGTTGGCACAGAGGATACCAACATAATGTGACTGTTTACTGAGCACTCATTCCTCATACACCCATTTTATTTCATTGTCATATAGTTGTTACACTTCATATGCTTCTTTACAAACAGTTCTCTGATTCCTGCATTTTTTTCTTGTTGAACAAATGTAGGTCCCCACTCTTGTCTTGCTGTTAATAGATCAGCTGTCACATCTTAGAGCTGGTAGTATAATTATTTCTGGTAAACTTTTCTGAACTACCTAGGCCACTATGTAGACACAGATGTCAGGTCAGACACCCATTCCTGGTCCTGTCGTCTGTGGTAGGTCTGGATGACATAACATAAACCATCATGACCTGTTGGAGAAGATCTCTGCAGAAACGGTGTGCCAGTCACCTTGTATGTCCCGGGATGTATATCCTAATATCCAGTCCACCTGAGGAACTGCTGAAGTCTGTCTGACGTCTGATAAACTGTCGTCATTGCAACTGGCACTTCTCTTCTACTCCCTGTATTAAGTGATTGGAAACCCTGGTGGTATAGTGGTTAAGTGCTGCGACCGTTAACCAAAAGATCAGCAGTTCAAATCCACTGGGCTGTCCTTGAAAACTCCATGGGGCAGTTCTACTCCGTCCTGTAGGGTCACTATGAGTCAGGATTAACTCAAAGGCATTGAGTTTGGTTTGGAATTTTGGAAGGACTTCATTTCCTGATTGGCTTTGCAGTTCTCAGGATGGGACGGGAACTCTGCCTGGAACCTGAAGCCCTTTGATTGGAGCCTTTACAGTCTTTCTAGCCTTTGTCAGTTCCAGCTGTTTCTTTCTGGGTTCTGGATTTTATTCAACCTTTTGCTGTTTGCCACCCTCATTCAGATGAGAAGCTGTGAATTAAATCTAGCACCAAAACGTTGTCATCTTTGAACATTACCACTCTCTGTTGTTGTTGTTAGGTGCCATTGAGTAGGTTCCGACTCGTAGCAATCCTATGAACAACAGAATGAAACACTGCCTGGTCTTGTGCCATGTCCACAATCATTTTTATGCTTAAGTCCATTGTTGTGGCTACTGTGACAATCCATCTTGTCAAAGGTCTTCTTCTTTTTCTCAGACCTTCCACTCTATCAAGCATGATGTCCTTCTCCAGGAACTAATCCTTCCTGATAACATGTCTAAGGTATAGCAAATGCAGTCTTGCCATCTTTGCTTCCAAGGAGCACTCTGGTTGGACTTCTTCCAGAACAGATCTGTTTGTTCTTTTGGCGGTCCATGGTACGTTCAACATTCTTCTCCAACACCACAATTAGAAGACATTAATTCTTCCTCTGTTTTCTCTGTTCTTTGTCCAGCTTTCTCATGCATATGATGTGACTGAAAATACCATGGGTTGGGTTAGGCACACTTTAGTCTTCAAGATGACATCTTTACATTTGAATACTTTAAAGAGGTCCTTTGCAGCAGATGCTCCTAATGCAACGTGTCTTTTGATTTCTTGACTGCAGCTTCCATGGATGTTGATGGTGGACCCAGGTAAAATGAAATCCTTAACAACCTCAATCCTTTCTCCATTTATGACAATGTTGCTTACTGGTCAAGTTGTAAGGATTTTCGTTTTGCTGATGTTGAGGTACAATCCATACTGAAGGCTGTGGTCGTTGAACTTCATCAGTAAGTACCTCAAATCTTCTTCACCCCCAGCAAGGTGGTGTCGTCTGCATAATACAGGTTGTTAATGAGTCATCCTCCAACCCTGATGCCTTGTTCTTCTTCATAGCATCCAGCTTCTCAGATTATTTGCTCAGCCAGCCAAGTCATGCACATTAAAAAGTTACAGTGAAAGGATACAACCCTGATGCACTCGTTTCGCATCTTTAAACCACGTAGTATCCCCTTGTTCTGTTTGCAAGGCTGCCTCTCAGCCCATATACAGCTTGTTAAGAGCACAATTAGGTGTTCTGGAATTCCCACTCTCTAAGATGATCTTTGGCAAGATGATCCATATAGTCAAATGCTTTTGCACCGCCAGTGAAGCACAAGTAAGCATCTTGTTGGTATTCTTTACTTTCAGCCAAGGTCCATTTGACACTAGCGATGACATCCCTAGTTCCACATCCTTTTCTGAATTCAACTTCAATTTCTGGCAGTTCCTTGTCAATATACTGTTGTAGTCACTTTTGATTTTTTACTTGTGTGTGATAGCAACAATACTGTTAGGTAATTTCCACATCTGGTTGGCTCACCTTTCCTTGGAATGGGCATAAATATGGATCTCTTCCAGTTAGTTGGCCAGGTAGCTATCCTCCATTCCCTAGAGAATAAATTGGAAGAAAACCAAACAAAGTCAAACCTTGAATTCAGCACATTCCAGAAGGAGCCCAAGGTCATCTCTCTCTGGACCATGAAAGTATTTAGAATCATCCCAGTAATCATAATACTTATTGCTAATATTCAGAGGTGAAAGCAGCAGTGATTCAGTGGTAGAATTCTCACCTTCCACGCGGGAGGCCAAATCTGATACCTGGCCAGTATCTCTTGTGGGTAGTAGCCAGCACTCATCTGTCAGTGGAGGTGTGTATATTGCTATGGTGCTGAACACATTTAAGTGGAGCTTCCAGACTGACTCAGACAAGGAAGAAAGGGCTACTTCTGAAATATCAGCCAAAGAGAATGCTGTGCATTGCAACAGTCCCACCTGCAATCGATTGGGGGGATACAGCAGGACTGGACAACGTTTCCTTCTCTTGTGTAGTGTGTCAGAGGCAGATTGGACAGCACCTAACAACAAGAATAATGTTCAGAGAGATTTCACCATGATCTGTACATTGAAGAAAATTGAAGCTAATCAGCTAGATGCTACTGTTATCTGTATTCCATAGTAAGGAAATGGAGGGCAGAGAGCTTGAGAGAATTCCACAAACCACACAGTGATTAAGAAGGAGAGGCAGGTTTCAAGCTCAGCCTGCTCCCCAGTCACTGCACCACAGTGCCTTGCAAACTGCTAAGCCTACTCTGGCCTCGCAGCCAGATTTATCTTACATTTGTGGCTAGGTGATTAGTGGCTGGTATGTATCTTGACTGAGCCTGTGTGTTGGCATGTTGTCAAATGGCCGTTTTGGACCTGTCTTCAGATCAGATAAGAAATTTGTATCCATAATATATAAAGCATAGTTACCACTCAACAACAAAAAGACAGATAACTTAAAAATGAGCAGGGTCTTAATAAGCATTAGCAGAAAAAAAGTTATTTAAATGACTAATAAGTACATGGAAAGCTTCACAATGTCACTAGCCCTCAGGGCATCATGGGAATGAAAATCCAAACCACAATAAGATACCATTTCACACCTACCAAAAAAAAAAAGAAAGAAAGAAAGAATCCCTGTTACCATAGAGTGGATTCTGGTACATGAAGAATTGAGACCACAGGGCTTTCTTGGTTGTAATCTTCACGAAAGTGCTTGGGTAGAACAAATGGTTAAGCCCCTAACTCCTAGCTAAAAGGCTGGCGGTTTGAATCCACCCTGAGACTCCTCAGAAAACAGGTCTGGTGATCCGTTTTCAAAAGTTCACAGCCTTGAAACCCCTATGAAGTGGTTCTACTCTACACACATAAGAGTGGCCACAAGTCAAAAGTAACTCAAATGCAGCTAACAACAGCAATGTTCTTTACCCCCTCACTGCTGTCAAGTAGATTCTGACTCACAGTGACTTTATAGGACAGAGGAGAGCTGCCCCATAGAGTTTCCAAGGAGTGTTTGGTGGATTTGAGCTGCCAACATTTGAGTTAGCAGCCATAGCACTGAATCAATATGTCACAAAGATTCCCAATGATCTTTACCGAAGCAGATAATTAGGCCTTTCTTTTGTAATGCTACTTAGTGGGCTGAAACCACCCACCTTTCAGCTAGTAAATCAAAAAACCAAACCCACTGCTGTCAAGTCAATTCTGACTGATAGCAATAGGTCAGAGTAAAACTGCCCAATAGAGTTTTCAAGGAATGCCTGGTGGATTTGAACCGCCAATCTTTTGGTTAGCAGATGTAGCACTTTACCACTACGTCACCAGGGTTTCCTCTCAGCTAGAAGTTAAGTTCAAACTATTTGGGCTATCCAGGGACCTTTTGTAAGCACTAGGATGATTAAAATAAAATAACAGTTGAAAACAAATGTTGTAGAGGGCATGAAAAAAATGGAATCATCGTATACTGCTGGTATAGTTATAAAATACTGTAGCTACTTTGTAAAACAACTTAGTATTTCATCAAAAAATTAAACATGGAATTATCATATGACCCAGCAATAGCTCTCCTAGGTAAATAACCCAGAGAAATTAAAACATTTGTCTATACACAACCTATATACAAATATTTAGAATAACATTCCAATAGCCAAAAAAGTAAAAAAAAAAAGCCCCTATATCCATCAACTGAAGCAAGGACATCATTGGTTTATAGGTGTAGTGGAATATTTCTTAGCAATCAATGTGAAGTACTGATACATGCTACAAAAGAGATGAACCTTGAAAACATTATGCTAAGCGAAGGAAGCCAGTGACAAAAGTCCACATATTGTATGATTCCATGTATGTGTAATGTGCAGAATGAGCAAACCCATAGAGATATAAAGTAGATTAATGGTTGCCTAGGGCAGACAGAGATCTGGGAACAAATAGGGAATGACTGCCAAATGTAAGAGATTTCTTTGTAGGGTGATAAAAATACGCTGAAATTGATTATGAAGGCGTCTCAGCTCTGTGAATACAGTAAAAACCACTGCATTCTATGCTTTGCTTGGATGAATTGTGTGACCTGTGAATTATGTATCAATAAATCTATTATTTTTTAAAAAAACAAAAGTATAAAGGAGATTTACGTGCAGTATGACTAAATATTTAGTAGTTATAGGTCAAACAGTGCTTCCTTGTGCTCTCACTCAGGGCATCCTTAGCTACCAGAGGCTGGAAGATACAGCCCCTGAATTCCCTGGCCTATTTTGGCTAACTGACTTGTTCCTATAATTTTGATTCACTCTATTATTTCCACAACTTCTAAGTATCTCTATTAAAAATGAATAAGAATTATCTTTGTATTTAGGCATTCATTAGATACGGGGTCCTATATATCACGAGGTTCAGGGCAAGCTCCTCCTTTCCTATATGTAGTGGTGGTACTTGCCTCATTTGATCCTTAGTAGAACCCCCAAGATACATGTGCAGGTAAGGAACTGGATAGTCTAAATTCACTCAGAAAGCTGTGACAGAACCTAAGATTCCAATCAATTAAAAAAAAAAATTACAAAGTTCTGTGTTAGTTTCAACTAGCCTCATGCCTAGAAAAACCAAGAAAAGCTAATTAGATCAAAGACTTGAGATCAGTACTCACTCACATACAATAAATATTCAATAAAAGAGGTTAAAACTCCATGTTCTGAGCAGAGTACAAGACAAAGCTCTCAGTGCACCTCACTGCTCTGTAGAGAGACCTAGAGAACTTGATACTTCATATTATGTAGAAGCTGAAACACAGATTTGGAGAGGATCCTAAGGGTTACATGCAAGAGTTCAGAGAAAACTAGACAGCTTTTCTCTGTTCCTAAGGGCAAGGTAATGCTGGACTTCCTACTTCTGATAGACTGAGGTTGCAATCTGTCTGTTCTGCCTAGCTCCCTCTCCTCCTTCTCACCTGTTACGTGGAGGCCATGGTCCTCAGCCTTCCTTTGAGGTCAGATCCATCTACTCCCATCTTCCTGAGAATTCCATACTCTATAGTTTTCTTAATCATCTTCAAACTCCATGCACTCTACTCAAGACATGGAAGGAGTGCTTCTGTAACTGCAAAATATCCCCTTGTGCCTCTGCATAGACAATCCCCACTCTCTCCCCAGGTATTACTACTCTGAGTTCTATTACTATATATCACTGCTATTCTCCTAAAACTTCATATGCCTGGAATAATACGGTATGGACTCTGTTGTATCTGATCTCTTTCAGCGTAATGTTATATTTTAACCTTATCTATGTTGTTATGTGCATTTGTTTTTACTCTCAGATATTATTTCATTGTATAATTATACCATAGTTTGTGTGTCCATTTACCTATTAGTGGAATTTTTTGTTTCCAACTTTTATGTACAACTCTTTAACACATATACGTTGTTTCTTTGGGTGCGTCTTAGGAGTGGAATTGCTGGGTTGTATGAAGTGTGCATTTCGTTTTATAAGAAACTGCCAAACTGTTTTCCATAGTGGTTGTACCACTGCATGAACCTTCCAGTTGTTTCACATCCTGGCTGACACTTGCATTGCCAGTCTTTTAAATGCTACCCACTCTAGTGTATGTGAAGTGGCATCCTGTTGTAGTTGGAAATGAACTTCACTTACGCTATGTTCTCATTTTATTCTTTTATAGTCTGTTGCTTTCTCCCATCTTATAGCCATTCAAACCAACTCAAGTACAGTGTTAGGCAGAATTCTATAGATAACCACCCCCATCTTAATATTCCCAATCCCTTGATCTGATGATTATTGAATAAGACACTAGTTTAGGTATTGTTGTGAGGAGACTTAGCAGATGTAATGAAGGTTACTAATCAACTGACCTTAAGACAAGAGATTATCTTTTGTTGTCTGGGAGAACTCAATATGATCAAAGTGAAAAAACACCAAATCTGTTGCCATGGAGTCAATTCTGACAAGCCAGTACAACAGAGAAATTTTTTCTGGCTGGTTGCTGAAGAAGAATCAGAAGAGAACGTCAAAGAGATTCAAAGAACAAGAAGGATTCTGTGCCTTTACTGGCTTAAAGACAGAGAATGTCATATGAGAAGGAGTGGAAATAACCACAAGACGCAGAGAGCAACTTCCAGCCAACAACCAACAAGCAATTGGGACCTCAGTCAAATAACCACTGAGAACTGAATTCTGCCAACAACTCATATGAGCAAATCTCCTCCTAAGCATCCAGATGAGAGCCCAGGCTAGCCAACCCCTTGATTTCAGCCTTATAGGACCCAAATCAGGAAACCCAGCTGTCTTAGGCTGAGTTTTCTAGGAAAGCAAAACCAGTAACATGTGTGTGTACAAGGAAAGATTTATATACATAAAGTACAAGGAAAGATACATATACATACATACATACATATATATGTGTATATATATATACACACACATATATATATATGAAAGAGCTCACACAATTGCAGAAGTTGAATGTTCCAAGTCCTGGCACAAGCCTCATGTGGCCACAGGAGCTGGTGAAACCAAGGTCAGCAGTTTGGAGACCAGAGTTCTAGATCACTAGTTGTGCTGGTAGATGGATTATTATTTCTTTTTACTCTCAAATATTTTTTCTGTTATATTATATATATACATACTATCTGTGAGACGGACCTGCAGAGGCTGGTGAACCCAGGATTGGCAGGTCAGGGAACAGACTCTCAAGCACCAGCTGTAAGGGTTGATGAATCCAACAGTTGCTAGTTCAAGTTCAGGAACCAGACACCAGAAGAGAGCAGGAGCTACCGGCTGCATGAGCAGACTGGCAGTAGGTGATAGAAGGCAGAGAGGAGAGCTGAGTGGCAGGAAGCCACTACAGGCCCCACTGTGCCACTTTATACAACAGCCAAACATTGAGTAGTCAAGTTGACATAATCCTGACCACCACACCAGCCAAGTCCACCCACCCAGAATTCTCATCTATAGAACTCTGTGGTGATAAGTGTTTTAAGTGACCACATTTATGACAATTTAGGCACAAACAAACCACCTATTTCTCAATCTTCCTTATCAGTAAATAGTACCACTGTCCAGCAAGAAAACTAGTTATGATTGTTTAGATATTCTGAGCCTTATTCATTCATCTAGTCAATCACTAGGGCTTAATTTTCATACAAAAATGTGTCTTTTTTTCTCCCTAACCTGTATAGTCACTGGCATTGTGCGAACTACCATTATCTTGGTTTAGGCTATTGAGACAAATTCTACTTCTGTGTTCCTTCTGTCTACTGTGTTTTGTAGTTAGGTACCAAACTCACTGCCATGAAGTCAGTTTGGACTCTTAGTGACCCTAAAAAAATAAAAATATGCTCTTGGCACCATCAAACTGTAACCTGGTACCTCATACTTTTTGTTCCCGTGCTGTTGATCATGCAATAATCATCAAGTTCTTAGCATGACCTGAAAGACAGTCAATAATTGGTCTCCTTTGAATTCCACTGTCCCTTCAACCCTAGGATTTCTGCATAAGATGTTTCTTCCAAATGGAGAGCTCATCCCTCCTTTTGACTTAGTTATGTTCTAGTAACTCATCAGATTTTTATCTCAAATGTCACTTCCTAAAAAACTTTTTCCAGGATTCTCAGGTTAGGTCAACTTCTCCTTTTTTTGCTTCTAGTTTTGTTATTTTCATGTTCCCAGGAGTCTTTACTTCATAGTGCTCACTAAGGTTGTTAGTTTGCAAATACAGTTTTACTCATTTGGGTAACTACTCTCTCCACTTCTCAGACTGTAAATTCCATAAAGGCAGAGTCCAGGCAGATGTTTATATTTTGTGCCTCCAGCTTTGCTGGTACAATGGTTAAAGGGCTGGGCTGCTGACTGAAAGGCCAGTGGTTCAAGACCACCAGTCACTCCATGGGAGGAAGATGTGGAATTCTGCTTCTGTGAAGATTTACAGTCTTGGAAAACTTATAGAGCAGTTTGAAGTCACCCTATAGGGTAGCTATGAGTCAGAATTGACTGGATGGCAACAGCTTTTGTTTTGGTCTTAGTTCTTATGGAAGCAGATTGCCATGTCTTTTCTCACATAGAACAATGGGTGGTTTGGAAATGACCATTGGTTAGCACCCAAGCAGTTAGCTGTTGTACTAAAAAGTCAGAATTGAGCCTTGGTGGCACAGTGGTTAAGAGTTATGGCTGCTAACCAGACAGTTGGCAGTTCAAATCCACCAGCTGTTTGTTGGAAACCTATGTCCTACAGGGTTACTACAAACTGGAATCAGCTTGATGACAACCAGTAACAACAACAACTAAATCTTAAACATTAGCTGCAAATCATTTCCCAGAGATGCTAAGACCAGGATCTGAGATGAAAGCCAGAAATTTTTACTTCAAACAATCGTTCTGGATGATTCTGAGTCAGGTGGTTCTCAGATCACACATTGGAAATGCTCTAAAGCAATAGTCTTGTCAACCCTCATCTGAATTTGAGGAAATATCGGATGATTCAAATAAGTCTGCCCAGTGACTCTATCTGAAATACAGTATTTGGGAGTATACAAAACACCTCTAAAACCGGAATCAGTCATAGCAAGTATGTAAATGCTTATTTCTTTCTCAGAGTTCTTGTAATTCATCCTTTCTCAGATGAAGTGTTTTCTGTGGCACTCTGCCCTGAGTCCTTTAAAACTCTACACACTACTGTGTACACTTCATTTATATCCTATGGGGTCTTTATGAGTCAGAATTGACTTGATGACAACTTTTTTTTTTTTTTTTAATGTCTATAGCAGCATCTGGGACAAAGTAAGCATGAAATAATAATTTGTTAAATGAGTGAATGCATGCATGAACACCTGGAATCTTACAGGCTTCATTTATGCCCTAGTTCTCTGCTTACTCACCATATGATTTAGAGCAAGTAATTCACTCTTTCTAGCCAAGGTTTCCTAATCTGTAAAATGGGCATATTCCCAGTTAATGCAGTTTTTTTGCAAGGATTGGATGAGATCATGTATATAATTGGCTCTCACATAATTTCTGAAACATAGTAATGCGTAGTATCCTGGCAATGTAGAGGATATTCACTCATGTTATCTGCACGGTGCTTCATTTCAGAGCTAGACTCAACAGAAAGTCAAGATTTACCCAAAACCACAGAGTTTGTGGCAGAGCCTAGATTTCAGTTTGATCATAACAGAGATTTTTATCACCTCATTGCCCATGTACATAGTGTGACCGAATTTTCATTTTGGCAGATTTAGTCTGACTGTGGAAACCATGATGGTGGTTATGTGCTGGTTATGTGCTAGAGCTGCCAACCAGAAGGTCTGCAGTTCAGATCCAATAGGTGTGCCTTGGAAACTCTATGAGGCAGTTCTACGCAGTCTACAGGGTTGCAGTGAGCTAGAATCAACTGGGTAACATTGGGTTTTGGTTTAAGACTGATTACAGAGTGTGTGTTTGGTGAGAGAGGAGGGATATTGGGCACAACTGCTTTTTTTTTTTTTTCCTTTCTCAAAGCACACCTTCAAACAGCACTTTCTTCCATTAGTGAAGTTTGATGGTTTCCTAACTTTCTATTAGGAAAACTTGGGACAATGCAGGTGTCCTCATTTGTAAACTGGGACGTCATTGTGATTCCTAACTCACAGTGTTGCTCCTAAGATCAAATCAGATAATGCACAAGGGTTTGCTTGAACATATTATACAACTCTACCTATGTATTATTATTCTACCACGAAAGCCAAGCATGATGGTATTTTAGAAATGCCTTAGGGTGAAAGCTGTTTGGTAAAAGGCGTCACACATTCACTGGCATCTGTGTGCAGTGGTCGAGTCAACCGCTTGTTGCCTGTCCCTTTACAACAAGGGCTTCTGAACTCTGGGTTATTGAACAAGAATCTGAAACAATCAAAAAGCAAGTGGAGAGAGGTCTTTTGGGGTCAGCTTTGGCCAGCAGGCTGGGAGTCTGCATTCACAGTTCCTGGTTCCTGTGAAAAAAGTAGCAGACTGCCAGACAGCCTGGGGGAAGGAGCCTTTTCCAGGTTTGTTTCCTGGCCTCGTACCTCATCTTCTACTTCTGTCCTCTAGACGGTGAGAAGAACATCTGGTCTGAATTGCAGGAGTTTGGAAGCTTTTCCACGCAGTGCTGAAAGCTGCCCACGGTTACAGCATTTGTCACCAGTCTTTCTGAACTGCACAGAGCCAACGTCCATTTCTACTCTCTCACTCAGGTCTGACTTTTCATTCTCCAGTCTTGCATCTTTCTCACTTAGTTTATTTTTAAAGAGAAAGAGGCATTTTTGCCTAATTAAATCAAAGACCAGCAAGAAGCCACCGTCTAGTAAAAGTGACATAAAAAGGTGTCAATTCAGTGGTTTCAGAGAAGGCTGTGGCTACAGGGTAAATCAAGTAAAATATCCTCTCATTTGTCACCTCCAGGGGGTGGCTAGGGCCTGAGGGACAGATTTTGTTTAGTTAGCACTTTTCCCAACGTGATCCAGCCTTGCTTTCCAGCTGTTTCAATTCACAGCTCCCTTTAACCTTAATAACAACGGACTCCAGCGGGGACCAGTCCAGTTCAGTATTGATTTTTGCCATTTTTAACCCACAGTGGGTGGGAACTTTTGTTATTATTAATATCAGTCTCCATGTCATCTAGGTCGCCCTGAGAATGGAAGCTTGGAGCATGAGGACAAATAGGCTGAAAGCCTCCTTAGTTCTGTGTCGTTAAGTCTTGAGTTCACTCTTAGAGTCAGTGCTCCAAGAGTATGGTGCCAACTAGGCTGCCGTTTCTCGCTGTAGACTTTGTAAACTATACTGTAGACAGCGTGATCACTGCAGACGAACAACAAAGGCTTTCACCCACAGAGGTGATCACAGACCTTTTTTCTCTTCAGGCCTGGGAACTGGAGGGAATTTCAGAGGCTAAAAGCTGTCCAGCATGGGAATTTAAGATCCTGTCAAAACTCAGAGTAGCCATATAATTCAGCCTTCATTCAACATCTCCAGAATTCAGTTTCACATCTGTAAAATGAAGAGATTACCCAGTTTTGTCCCTAGAAACAGATGTATGCTATGTCTGAAACAAGCAGGACTTTGGAAATCCTGGCAGTAGAGTGATTAAGTGCTGCGGCTGCTGATCAAAAGTTCAGAATTTCAAATCCCCTAGGCACTCCTTAAAAACTGTAGGGCAGTTCTGCTCTGTCCTTCAGGGTCCCTGTGAGTTGAAATTGACTCGGTGGCAGTGGTTATGGGTTTTACACTTTTTCAAACCTCTTTGTGATGTGACTTGGTAATTTTTGAACACTGTTGGTTCTCAGAGTGCAAAGCCAACAGCATCAGCATCAACATCACTTTAGGATTTGTAAGAAATGCAGAACCTCAGGCCTCATTTTGACCTGCTAAATCAGAAACCCTGAGACGAATCTAGCAGTCTGTGTGTTCAGAAGCCCTTCAGGTGATCCTGATGCAGGCTGAAGCTGGAGAGCCACTGCTTCTGCTGTCTCAGTTGCCTAGGGCAGCCACAGCAGAAATGCTACCAACTAGTAACTTTAAAGACCAGAAATTCATTTTCTCACAGTTTTGGACACAGAAAGTCTAAATCAGGCTGTCTGCTATTTTGATTCTATCGACCTCTCTCCTAGTTCCTAGTGACTGCTGACAATCCTTGGCATTTCTTGGCTCCTGTTTTACCCATGCACATTCCTCTGTGTCTTTTCTACTCTAAATGTCTCGCAGATGATTAGCGTCAGGAGCTACCTTACCCTAGTAAGACCTCGTTAACGTATGAGGCCCGAAAATGAAGTCTGCGAACTTCACTGTTCTCAGTGCTACGCACTTCACTGATTGCTGAATATCACTGCAGTCATCTTCGAAGTACTCCCCTTGGAAAGCTATGCACCGAAGCCAGCACCTAGTCCACCCTTCAAAGCGACTTTGAAGCTCTTTCTGGCATGACCATTGCTCACAGTGGCATGGTGGCAAGTTCGCAAACTTGACTGTAAATTGTCTGTGAGGCAGTTTTTAACGAGTAAACAAGAAACTGTACTGGAATACCGACCCTACTCAATCTGGCCCCCAGTGATTTTCCCTTATGCGAAGATGAGGAAATATTGAAAGAAAGACATTTTGATGACATTCAGGACATCAAAGGTAACATGACAACAGCTCTGATGGTCATTCCAGAAAAAGAATTCCAAAATTGCTTTGAAGGTAGACTAGATGCTGGTGTTAGTGCATAGCTTCCCAAGGGGAGGGCTTCAAAGGTGACCACAGTGACAGATATCCAGCAATGAGGTATACAGTGCTTTTTCTAGGATGAGTTTGCAAGTTTAATTGGTAGTCATCTTAAAACAAAACAAAAACTATTTTTGAACAGGATCACCACAGGTATGGAAGACCTGGACTTCAATATATATTTTAGGGGGACTATGTTAGTCATGGAAACCCTGATTGCACAGTGATTAAGAGCTAAGGCTTCTAATCAAGATGTCAACTGTTCGAATTCACCAGCTACTCCTTGGCAATGCTTTGGGGCAGTTCTACTCTGCCCTCTAGTATCACTATGGGTCAGAATTGACTTGTGACAAAGTTTTTTTGTTTGTTTTAATGCTAGTCATGGAAAACCTGGTGGCATACGGTTAACAGCTAGGCTGCCAACCCAAAAGTCAGCAGTTCAAATCCACCAGGTGCTCCTTGGAAACTCTACCAGGAAGTTCTGTCCAGTAGAATGTGCAGACATCAGAATTGACTTGACAGCAACAGTTTTTTTGCTTTTTGGCTATCTTTTAAAACTGTAGAAGCCCTGAAGGTTTAGTGGTAAATAATTCAGCTGCTAACCAAAAGGTCAGCAGTTGGAATCCACCAGTGTCCTCAGAAACCATAAGGGGCAGTTCTACTCTGTTCTATAGGGTTTGTGTGAGTTGGAATCTACTCGAAGGAAATGGGTACAAGCAGCAAAAGTGAAAAATCGTGTTGTATCTTCTCACCCCTCTTCCCAGGGTGAATCACTCAATGTTGACCCAATTGTCAAAGATTGTAATTTTTCATCTATATTTGGCCAGTGAGTGTCCTTATGTCACCTCGGATGTGAATGAGGACAGGTAAAATCTGGATGGCTAATGGTTGCCACTTTGCATCTGAAGAAAAAGCCCACCTACACCTGTGAAGGGGTCCAAAATGAAATAACTACAGAGAAATGAAACTGGGTTCCTGATACAATCATGCCTGGAAACTTAACTGTAAACTTAACTGAATTTCTAGTTAAATGTTAAAATAAGTTTTCTTTAGCTTGTAATCACTATAGGTTCGATTTTCTTTTATTTGCAACAAAAGCATCCAAACTAATAATAGTGTTAGTACAGAGTCCACTTAGCAGGGCATTGCAGAACCTTAGAACGATAGAGTGGTGGCTTACAGCACTGGGTTGATGGAAGCAGGAATGATGACAATCTACTATCATCCTACCTAATTAACGTAATAAACATAGCATAATCCTCATTCCAATCCTAGTTAACGTAACTTAATCCTGCCTCTGTTAACTATAGGTAAAGGTCAGGATTTACAACAAGTCACAGAATGGAGGATCATCACACAATATTGGGAATCCTAGCACTGCTAAAACAAAAATACTACAAGTGAATAGCTTTAACATAGAGAAATTTGTCTCCTGACAGTTCTCCGGAGGAATGTCCCTGTCCTCAATCTTCCCGTGGTTGGAGAGCTTTTCAGGTGGTGGCAACCTGGATCTAAAGGACAGGCTGTGCTCCTGGCACTGCTTTCTTGCTGGTATTAGGTCTCCAGTTCTACTTGCTTCCCTTTCTTTTTATCTCCCAAGATGTTGCCTCAAGACACAACACAATAGTCCTGCCTCCTCAGCTGCCCAGCCTCCCTCATTACCACCATAGAGGAAGGATTTGCAGTTTATAAAAAAAAGTCACAGAATACTGAGAATCATGGCCCAGTCAAACTGATATGCCCTTTTTTGAGGAAACATGATTCAATTCATGACAATGGCTTAGCCAAACTGACACATATTTTGGGGGGACACAGTTTGATCCATGAAATATATATGAAGGAAAGTAATAGAAGCAAACCATTATCCTAGTGCTCAGTCAAGTCTTCCCTTCCCTGGCTCCTAGGCCCAGGGTTTCTCTATCATCTCAAGATATCCAAATCCTGAAATGAATTTATAAATGAATTTAGAAAGATTTGAATTATTCACAATATTGAACCTTTCATAAGAAATGTATCTTTCCTTTTTTCAATTTCTCTTTTATGCCTCTCAGTAGAGTTTTATTATTTTCTTGCAACAGACACTGAACATTTCTTCAGTTTACTCCTAGATACTTTATCTTTTTTGTTACTGTCATAAATGGGATTTCTTTTTGCGCTAGATTTTCTAACTTTACTGTTTGTATCTTGGAAGCTATTGATTTTTGCATATTAATTTTTTAACTAGCCAATTTATTAAATCCTCTTATTGTTGAAAAACTTTTTCTGTGGCTTCTCTTTCCAAGCATATAATCATAGCATGTTAAATAATAATTTTGCCTCTATTTTCTTATCATTGACTCTCCTATTTTTCTTACTGCATTGATTATTATTTTCAAAACAGCTTAAATAAAGATTGATATGTCTCTGCCCATAGCGGTAATGTTTTTTGTATTTCACTTATTAATTGTCAAGGTCATGTAACTGAATAGATCCCAAGTGACCTGAGTCACTTGGGTTCTGGAGATTGGACTAACAAGTTTGATCTCCTGATGGATGGCCAACTGGGCTCTCTCACCACAAAGCACACAAGGATACATCCTTTCCGGTAGCAAATTACGGAAAAGTTTATTATGGGACAGTGCTTTCCAGAAAGGGACCAGGTCAGTCTCTACGAATGGAAAAGAGCCAGCATAGATTTTGGGGATGATTTTTGTTGGCAAACGCAGTGCTGTGGAGTTCCGCGGGTCTGTATTGCTGGCGGCTGCTTGGTGCTGATGAAGAGTGCCACACAGAAGGCACTGGTGTTGACTAGGACAGCACGTATCTCTAACGCCACAGATTCAGATTTGGGCATTACACGGCTCGTACTTATTTAGTGAACAGAACAGGTATACGTGCAGAAAAGCAGGTATTGAGTTGAATGGCGTTTTAGGAAAGTTCCTCCCAAGGCAAACCCATGGCTTCTATCTAATCAGTATGTAACAAAGGCCGCTTCCTCAGGTGAATCCACCTTTCAAGGAGGGAAGCATGTGGGCCTGGGCAGTACAAAAATCACACTCAGTGGGCCACACCCATCGTTTGGGAGGCTCTGATGTCATGCATTCCAGCTGTTCGTGGCTGTTATTCACTCACTCCTTCACAGGCTCACAAGCCCTGCACCCAGCTCCTGATGCTTGTCCTAAGCTTGGCCTTGTTGCCCACAAGGGTGATGTCATAGATGGGAAGAGGAAGCAGCTAACTTGGTTTTGAATTGGATTTGAGGCTACTGTAGCTACCTCACAAGTGCCTGGAGGAATCGTTGTTTTTGCATCACAACTGCTGGAAAGAACTTATATTTGCATCACAAACTGTCAGGGCCAACTGTTAGTACGTGGCAGATCAGGTTCCCTTGGTAGCCTTCTGGATACTGTCTGCAGCGGCGATCGGGTTCCCTAGATAACCTTGTCATTAATGATGATGTTTAATTTTGATTTCATGTATATTTATCAGAGTAAAGATTTACAAGTGTATTCCACTTTATTGAAATTTACCGGCAAAATTATATATGTAAATTTAATATAGGAGACATAGTTTGTCAAATGGTGGAAATGATAGATTATTTAATAAAGATTCCTCGGATTCAACTCAACTGCACTTGGCTCGGCAGTGGAATCTATTATCCATAAGAAGAAAATACAGTTGGATAACTTTTATACTACTTACAAAAGAAATTCCTGGTGTAATAAACTCTGCAATGTGAAGAGTACAATGTTGTTAGGTGCCATTGAGTTGGCTCTGACTCACAGCGACCCTATGCACAACAGAACAAAACACTGCCTGGTCTTGCACCATGTCCACAATCGTTTCTATGCTTAAGCCCATTTTTGTGGCCACTGTGTCAATCCATCTCTTTTTTGCTGATCCTCCACTCTACTGTGAGTCAGATCCGACTCGTTGGCCCTTGGCTGGCCACTCTGCCAAGCATGATGTCCTTCTCCAAGGACGATCCCTCCTGATAACATGTCCAAGGTATGTAAAACACAGTCTTGCCATCTTTGTTTCCAAAAAGCACTCTGGTTTTACTTCTTTCAGAACAGTTCTGTTTGTTCTTTTGGCGGTCCATGATATTTTCAGTATTCTCCAACACCACAATTCAAAGGAATGAATTCTTCTTCTGTCTTTGTTCGTTGTCCAGCTTTCACATGTGTATAATGTGATTGAGAATATCACAGCTTGGGTCAGGCTCACTTTAGTCTTCAAGGCAACATCTTTAACTTTGAATATTTTCAAGAAATCTTTTGTAGCAGATTTTCACAAAGCTATGCCTCTTTTGATGTCCTGACTGCTGCTTCCATGGGCATTGATTGTGGACCCAAGTAAAATGAAATCCTTGACAACCTAGAGTCGCCACGAGTCGGATCCCACTCGACGGCACTTGGCTTGGCTGACAACCTCAATCCTCTCTCCATTTATAATGGTGTTGCTTGCTAGTCCAGTTCATGGGAATTCATTTTATGATTATTTCTGGGCCATGTCTTGTATGGTTGTGCATGCTAGGCACTATACAACTACATACAGGATTTTTCTTTAAATTGAATGCTATGCCATATACACTCATTATTTTATATTATATATTTTTACTAATTTTTAATTCACTGATTACTACTTTCTTTTATGTCATTCATTTTTTTTCTTCAGTTGGTTTTATTTTTTTATTGCGTGTATTTTTTTGTTCTTTTTCACTTACCAACAAAAAGGAATTTTATTTTTTAGTTATAGTATATTAATTCCTGATAGATCATTATTATTTAATTACTCTTAATATTCTAAACTGCACCTTTTACTTCCTTTTTATAGTACAATAGAGAGATTCTTTCATTTTCTAGGTATACAACTTTTTTTAATTGTGATTAAGTGAAAGTATACAATCCAAATTAAATTTTCATGCCCTCCTATCTACAGCTCCTTCTTGCTACAGCCCTCCTTGCTCAGTGACAGCACATTCCTCCTTCTCATTCTATTCATGTCGTTTCTTCTTAACACTTTCCTAGCCCCTTTTCTCCATCATCTCCTCTCCCTTCTAGTAAGAGGCCAGTAAGACAGGATGCTATAGATGCATAGAACCATAAAGTTCACAAACCACCATACGGTCACATTGTGCTCCTGAGTCCAGTCCCTTCCTGTCCAAAGAGCTGACCTCAGCAATGTTTTCTGGTCACGGGCAGCAGCAGGTCTAGAGGCCATGCTCCCAGAGGAACCCCCAGGCCCCTGGACCATCAATTGTGGTCTTTCAGTGGAGTTTTTCTTATTGCCACTGGGAGTCTACATTGTTTACCCCATCACAGCTGTCTTTGGCAGTGACTGGGCATCATCTGGTTCTTCTGGTCCCATGCTGATGCAGTCACCCATTCACATGAGTCCTTCTGCCTCCTTGGGTCTTTTTTGCTTGTGTCTTTGTTGTTCTTGGTGATTGTCTGGGATGAGTTGGGGACCACCATCTGGTGTACCTCAGATGGCACCTTACCACCTGAGCTATGCCAAATGGTAGGTGCACAACCAGTTGGTGCACAATTTTTTGAATTTTGATTTCTACTTGGAAATTGGAGCTCTGGGTGGTACAGTGGTTAAGAGCTCAGCTGCTAACCAAAAAGACAGCCATTTGAATCCATCACCTGTTCCTTAGAAACTCTGTCCTATAGGGTTGCTACGAGTCAGAGTTGACTCAATGTCAATGAGTTGGGTTTGATTTTGAATTTGAAAATTACATAATAGTTTTCATACAATGTTAAGAGATCACAATCTAGCTCAATTTCATCTGTAAGAATTTATTGATGATTTCTTGTTCTTAATATATTGTCAATGTCTGTAAGTGTTCATTTTTATTGTTAGGTGACATTGAGTTGGTTCCAACTCATAGAGATCCTATAGGACAGAGTTGAACTGCCCATAGCATTTCCAAGAAGTGGCTAGTGGATTTGAACTGCGAGTGTTTTGGTTAGCAGCTGAGCTCTTAATCACTGTGTCATGAAGGCTCTGTAAATGTTCGTGTATACTTGAAAAGAAGAAGCACTATACATGTATATGGTAAGGAATAGAGTTCAGTGTCTCTGTTTAATCTAACTTTTTATTTTAATTTAAATTCTCTAATATTTTTAAAATGTATCTATTGGATTAGTCATGAGATGAAAGAGAAATTAAACTTTGCTGTTTACTATGTTTCTTCCCCCCCCCCATTATTATTTGCACGTTTTGGTTATACATTGTAACAAGGTGCTATTTGCTGTATAGAGGCTCATGAGAATTTGACCTTCTGCAGATTTGTGCCCTTCATTATAAAGATCCTCTTGTCGTTTCACATTTTTGTCTTGAATTTAGCTTTTTTTAATATTTACCTGTGATCTCTGATTTATTTTTTGTTTTTCTTTGCCTGATATGATTTTAGTCTGTCTTTTCACATGCACCCCTTTGAGTCAATTTCAGACATGTCTGAAGTTCGGTTTTATTATATATGTATATATACATACATATACAATCTGAGTCTTTTTCTTTTACTAGCTTAGTTTATCCTACCGACGTTTGTTGCTGTTACTGCTATTTTTGCTCTGAATTCTATCATTTATGTTATTCCATCTGTTTTTAATGTTTCCTAGACTGCCTATTATTTGCTCTATGGTCTACACTTTCTTTTGCTCTGTGTATGTTTGTGGTTTTAATGCTGATATTTTGTAATTTTTATGGACTCTTTCTTGCATTGCTGCCTTTGTAACATTAAATGCTATAACATACATAAATCTCTTTACAAACCTATCAATTTTAGGTAGAATCAGATAAAAAAATGAAGAATTGATCCTCTAAACTTTTCCCCGTATTTTTCACACATGCAACAGTGTTCTTTTAGTAATTTTAAATAGTCAAGATTAAAAGCATTTACATTTTCCTCTGCAACCTTACTTGTTGCATTTGTTCAACCAGAAATTTTAATTTAAATGGAATTAGTGTCGACTACCTAAACTTTCACCTTATAGCTTCTTCTTTCCTAAGTTGTTTGCGTATTTGCTTACTTCTGAGTATTACTCTCTTTGTTAAACACAGTCGCCAATTTTTGTTCAAAGTTTATACTTCATATTTAAAGATGATTATTATTTTATTTTTTAGGTTGTACTGCGAGAGTTTACAGTTCAAGTCAGTTTCTCATACAAAAACTTACACACATTTTATTATGTGACTCTAGCCGCTCTCTTCACTCTGTGACAGCACGCTCATCTCCAGCCTGTATCTCCTGTGTTTGCTCAACCAAGCTGTCCCTTTCTGCCTGTTTATCTCACCACACAGGAGCTGCCCAGTTAATCCCTCATTGTCTACTTAAGCCAAGAAGCGCACTCTTCACCAGTATCATTTTATGTCTTAAAGACCAGTTCAGTCTTTGTCTGAAGGGTTAGGTTAGGTTTGATTTCAGTTCTGGTCTAACAGAGAGTCGAGGAGCCATGCCTTGCAGGGAGCCTCTAGTCCGTCTGACTGTGAAGTTTGGTGTTTTCACTGGAGTTTGAGTTCTGCACCTCACTCTTCTTGTGCTCTCTCAGGGACTGTCTGTTGAGTTCCCTGTCAGAGCAATCCCTGGTAGTAGTCAGGCAGCATCTAGCTCCTCCAGTCTCCTGTTGATATAGTCTCTGTTTTATGTGGCCCCTTCTATCTCTTGGGCTCATATTTTCCTTATGTCTTTAGTGTTCTTCATTCTCCTTTGCTCCAGGTGGGTTGGGACACACTGATGCTTCTTAGATGGCTGCTTTTAAGACCCCAGACACTACTCACCAAAGTGGTATGCAGAACATTTTCTTAGTAAACTTTATTATGCCAGTTGACCTTGATATCCTCTGAAACCTGATTCCCAGGCCTGCTACTCTATCCCTTGGAGTGTTTGATTGTATTCAGGAAACTTCTTAGCTTTTGGTTTAGCCTAACTGTGCTGACTTCTCCTATAGTGTGTGTTGTCCTTCCCTTCACCTAAAATAACTCTTGCCCACAGTCTGGTTAGTGAATGTTCTTTTCCTTCTCTCTGTACCTTCACAACCAACAAAGAATGTTTTCTTTTGTGTTTTGAGTTCTTGTAATACTGTTTTCATGCAACATTTGTCCTTCTGCAACTGACTAATTTCACTCAGTGTAATGCCTTCCAGATTCCTTCATGTTATGAGATGTTTCCCAAAGCCATCATTGTTCTTTATTGTTGCATAGTATTTATTCCATTGTGTAAATAAACCATAATTTTTTTAGTGGTTGATTCCATCTCTTTGCTATTGTGGACAATGCTGCAATGAACACTCATGTACCTGTATCTATTCATGTGACACTTCTTAGCTCTCTAGGATACAATTCAAGGAGTGGGGTTGCTGACTCATGTGATATTTCTATTTCTAGCTTTTAAACGAAGCACCAAGTAGATTTCCAAAGTCGTTGTAGATTCTACATTCTTACCACTGGTATACAAGTGTTCCAACCTCTCCACACCATCTCAAATGTTTATGATTGTGTATTTTTTGGATTAATGCTAGCCTTGTTGGGATAAGACAGTATCTCTTTGTAGTCATTCACCCGTTTGTCACCTAATGTCTTCTTTGTGAAATAACTGCTAATACCTGTTGCCCATTATTTAATTGGATTATTTGTGTTTTTGTTGTTGAGGTTTTGCAATATCTTGCAGATTTTAGAAATTAGATGCTGATCAAATTTGTCATATCCAAAAACTTTTCCTGGTCTGTAGATTGTCTTTTTATTCTTTTGGTGAAGTCTTTAGATGAGCATGCATATTTGATCTTTCTCTGAGTTCTCATTTATGTATTTTCTCTTCTGGTTTTTGCACATTGTTAGTAATGTTTGGTGTTCTGTTTGTGCTGTGTATTAGGGATCTAGCCTTGCCCCTACTTTTTTTTTCTTCCCTGGTCTTTATCCTTTTAGATTTGATATTTAGGTCTTTGATCCACTGGGGGCTAGTTTTTGTGCACTGTGTGAGATATAGGTCATGTTTCATTTTTCTACAGATGGTTATCTGGTGATATTAGCACAATTTGTTAAATAGACTGTCTTTTCCCCTGTTAATGGACTTTGTGCCTTTGTCAAAAGCTGATTATTTTTTATGCATTTATTGTAATATTTCATGTATATGGGTATTCACTCATGTTGCAAAATGCTTAATTATTCTTATGTACATTCTACCATTTCTAATGAATTAGAAAAAGTCAGGTCAGAATTTTTATTTAAAGTAAACTTTCATTAAAGTACAGATAATCATGAATTCTAGGGTACAGTTTGATTAATTTCTTCACGAAAACACAAAACATGTAATCACTGTGGTACAAATTTTTGTTGCTTGACCACCTACCTAAGGTTAAAGGTTTCAGTGCCCCTAGCAGTGTTGTGGAAGGAAGGTCTAATGATCTTCTTCTGTAAACATTATAGCCAAGAAAATCCTGTGGACTGCTTCACTCTGTAACACATTGCATTGCTATAAGTCAGACGAGACCCCTGCATTACAGACAGGTATTACTCCATAGTTTTCTTGGCAATGACCTTTATGAAGGCAGATCTCTGGGCTTCGTTTATTGTTTTTTGTTTTTCCTACACCACTGGGTAGGTTCAAACTGTCAGACTTCAGGTTCCATTTGTAATAACCAGTAGGTATATATAAGTTAGTACATACATATAAATACATTTTTTTCTAGTGAATTCTCCCATCTTGTGTTATGTTTTTAAATAAGTTAATTTAAGTTATTTTAAAGTCCATGTCTGATGATTTCAATACCTTCATCATTTGTAAATAATCACATTAAACACACTGCTGTCAAGTTGATTCCCACTTATAGCAACTCTATAGGACAGTGTAGAACTGCCCTGTAGGTTTTCCAAGGAGTACCTGGTGAATTCGAACCGCCAGCCTTTTGGTTAGCAGCTGTAGCATTCAACCACTACACCACCAGAGTTTCCTCATCTGTAAATATGTTTAAGTTGTGTGTTTTTTCTTAGTTCTTTCTCTTGGAATTCCTGATCATTTATAAAACAATGGTAGACTATATTTTATGTAAAAATGTTATATGCTTTGTGCATAGACTGTTTGAATGACATTGTCCTATTTTACAGAAGATTTTCTTAAGGTGATTATTTGTGGTTTAATTAGATCACCAATCTGAGATTGAGCCAATTTTTTTGAGGTTGAATTTCAGGCTTTATAAAACATAGGTTATTTCCAGTTGCTTCTCCTATGCTTTCAGGGGTTAGTATTTGAAATCACAGGGTGTTTTCCAGTGCCTCTTCACTCTGACGCTTGCTGAACTATATAACATTTGACTCTTTCATACCATAATGGTGGCAATAGTTCTTGCTTGTCACACTCTCAGTAGCTTTGTGTCTACTTTCTATTTAACTTCTACAACTTTCAGCCACCACCTGTTACCCTTCAGAGAATGTATCAAGGGGAAAAGTTGTTCTCCCTTCTCTTCCTTGCTATTTGGGATCTTGAATACTCGAAGAGATAGAATCCATAAACTCTCACTTATTTTTCTCACTCCTGTGAGAATGTCAAAACTTCTGGTCAGAATCTCTGCCTTGGGACAGCTGCTTTTTGTTTTGTTTTTCTAATTTGGTGTTCACACTCTCCATGTGTCTTGTTAGTGGATCAATACATTTCTGGAGTGAAAAAGTAGAGTAGAATGTCAGAATTCCCTCAACACCTCTCCTTTGGGACTTTGACATCTCAAGCACAGCTGACTTGATATAGATATTTAAAGCCTTTCAATTGATTTTTCAAAAATGTGTGTTATTCAGCTTTTCTGCTTGGTCTTGTGAGGAGGGTGGGTCTTCTATATTCTAGCCCATTATAAACCACAAGCAAAATTTAGGATAGGGTTTTTAGGTAAGTCAACCCTTAGCTCACTCCACACCTCTCCCTGACTATTTTGAAATGACAAAATGTGAATATAAGAATACCTTACAGCTGTTAACATTGTAACTGTGTTGTTACCACATCCGAGAACTTAACCTTGCTTAGATGTAAATACATTTGGGGCTGGATGGAAGGAAGGGCTCATCTCAAAGTGTCATCCTATGAAAGAGGAGATTACCCAAGCCTGAAATAAAAACCATGCGATGGATTTAAATAGAAATTAAAATCTTGGAAAATGTCTTGGATTGAACAGTGTCCCCCAAAAGATACGTATAGTAATTTGGTGGTACCATGATTCCCAGTATTATGTGATCATCTTTCATTTTGTGATTTTTCTGCACTGTAAATCCTAATTACTGCTTCTGGTTAATGGACTGGATTATGTTAAAGAGGATGGGGGGGCAGGCTGTAAGACTCCTCCTAAGGTCACATCTGTGTTTCAATGTTAAGGGAATTTTCCTGGACTGTGGTTGTACCACCTTTTATGCTAAGAAAGATAAAAGGAAAGGGAAGCAAGCATAGATGGGGACCTCATGCCATCAAGAAAGCAGCACCAAGAGCAGAATGTATCCTTCAGACCTGAGGTTTCTGTGTCAAGATGCTCTCAGACCAAGGACTGTTGCAACACCCAGATTTTCCTCCATAGCCTACAGAAAGAGTACATTCTTCTGGAGCTGGCGCCCTAAATTCAGATGTCCATCCTACTGGACTGTGTAAGAATAAATTTTCTTTGGTAAAACCATCTACTAGTAGTATTTCTGTTAGGGCAGCACCAGATCACTAAGAAACCAAAACCTAACCAACTGATGTCAAGTTGATTCCAACTCATTTTGACCCTATAGGACTAAATAGAACTGCCCCGTAGAGTTTCCAGGGAGCATCTGATGAATTCCGAATTCTGACCTTTTGGTTAGCAGCTGTAGTAATCACTACGCTACCAGAGTTTCAGGAGATAATAGCTTTATTTGAGAGCAGTCCCTGGTGAAAACAAGGGGCACAGATAGGTCTAACAAAATCCCAGCTCAAGTCTTTTTTGTTGTTGTTAGTAAGTACTGGTTAAATTGTGTACTCATATGTAGACTGCCTATTTTGGAACTCCTCTATCAATTTGTTAGACTTCTGTTGAGAATGAGAGCTCTCACATATGAAAACAGCAAGTAATAAATCAGTTGAAGCCCTGGCCCTCTTAGAACTTACTTTCCAACAGCATTTCCACTCAAATAGAATTTCGAGATTGTAAGTTCTTTCTCCTCAACAATAAATACCACGCATAGAAATATAAGAAGCTACATGGAGAGAAAATGAAGATAAAAACTACAAATTATCTTTATTTGGACTTAATCATGATAATACCTTCTGTGACATTCCTCTATACATTCTGCAGTGATGATATCTACTTATACAGATGTTTATGGATTTATTAAGGAAATTGATTTATGCCACTTATGCTGTTTTTTAAAATTCCATCAGAATGCCTTGAGTACTTTTTTCTTTTTGACATTAGTTTTCTTTTCAGTTTGAAGCATTATACACGTAGACATGGTGTACTGAAGAATAAATTACCCTTGAAACAATTATAAAGTATTTTTAATTTAAATATTTATCTAATGTTTCATGTAAGTCAGTTGTATTCCCCTGTCTCTCCTCCTTCTGTTTGCAGCTTCCACCAAAGATAACATTATTTCATTTTGTGTTCATCATTTCTTTGCATTTTTGTGTACTTACTACGTATGCATCCCTAAATGATGTATCATATGATTAAATGTATTGTAAATTTTACAGAAAACCCTATTCTGAGACTTGCCTTTTCTCTCTCTCTCTCTCAAAATCAGGGTTTTGGGATTTGTTCATGAAAATAACTATGTAAATATAGTTCATTTATTTAAAATGCCAGGTTGTAAAACACTATGTATTATGGCATATATGTTTATCTATCCTCTTTTTAAGGAGCCCTGGTGGTGCAGTTTAGACACTCAGCTGCTAATTGAAAGGTCAGTGGTGAGAACCCACTAGTGGCAGCATAGGAGAAAAGACTTAGTAATCTGTTCCAATAAATGGTACAGCCTAGGAAATCATGGGGGACAGTTCTACTCTGTTATATAGGGTCACTATGAGTTGGAATTCATTCCATGATGCATAATGACAACAAATTCACTTTTTAGTAATTTTTTCCTGTTTTTATTTTTCTTTTCTTTTGTATTTCTTCACATTTTATGCATATTTTTATTGCATTGTATTGTTTTCCTAACAGTTTTTTTAAGAAAAATATGTGTTTTCCAAAAATAATTTTTTGTTGACGTTCTAGTGACATAATGGTTAAGAGCTATGGCTGCTAACCAAAAGAGTGGCAGTTTGAGTCCACCAGGCCCTCTTTGGAAGCCTTTATAGGGTAGTTCTACTTTGTCCCACAGAGTCATTCTGAATCACAATTGACTTGGTGGCAATGGGCTTGGCTTTTTTATTTCTACATGAAGTATAGCTTTGACTTACATTGTCAAACTGTATATCATGTCTTTTCAATGCATGGCATTTTGATTTTGATTTAATGACACCAATCTAAAATTTCCTTTATGGTATGTGGAGATTTTTAGTGAAAAGATGTTTTCTTACACTTCTTTTTTGAAGTTTAAAGTTTAGTTGTTCACTTTGAGAACAGTATTTAATCCGAAAATACTTTTGTTTATGGAGTAGAAATAGAATGTTACTTTTGTTATAGAGATAATCATTTGCAAAAATGCTGCTAATTGCCTAGTGTGAAGTTTCTTTCATAATATGGAATAACACTTCTGTCATATAGCAATTTTCTATAGATATTTTAGGTTTGTTTCTGGAATCGTATTCTCTTCACATGTCCTAAATTTCTATCTTTGCACCCAAACTATGCTGTTTCAATTTCCATAGCTTATAATAATTTTTGCTATTATGGCAAGTCTCTATTTTGTTCTAAATTAATTAGGCTATTCCAGGACTTTTACTTTTGAGGCAAATTTTAGAATATGGTTTTCTGACTCCATAGTAAAACTTGAGATTTTAATTTAAAATGATTTAAATTTATATATATTAATTTGGAAAAGTTCAGTATTTTATCATATTAAGCTTCTATATACACATCAAACAAACCATAACCCAGTTGAGTTGATTCTAATTCATAGCGGCCCTATAAGACAGAGAGAGTAGAACTGTCCCATAAGGTTTCTAAGGAGAATCTGGAGGATTTAACTGCCAACCTTTTGGTTAGCAGCCACAGCACTTAACCACTATGCCACCAGACTTTCCTCTCTCTATATGAGGTAACCATATAATCAAATATATACATTCTTCTCAAATAGTTATGTATGAGCAATAAACTATTTTTATTATAATGTTGAAGGTATAAAATAATTCAACTAAAAAACTAGCTTCTAAACTAATTCAAATGAGAGATCTACACATAAAGAATTATAAGACCTTCCTGCAAGAAACCAAAAGAAACTTACGCAATTGGAGAAATCTACTTTGTTAATGGATAGGAAGACTTAACACTGTGAAAATGTCTGTTTTACCCAGAGCAGTAGACATACACAACGCAATCCTAATACAAAGTCCAGTGTCATGTTTTAATGAGCCAAGCCAAGTGCCGTTGAGTCAGATCTGGAGAAAAACATCACTAGCTTTGTTTGGAAAGGGAAGAAATTCCAGATAAGTAAAGCACTACTGAAGAAGAGGAACAAAGTGGGAGGCCTCATACTACCTGGCCTTAGAGCTGATTACATGGCCACAGTAATCAGTTTAGTACAAAAAGAGACACACAGACCAATGGAACAGAGTTCAGACCCCAGAAATGCCACCACCCTCTTATGAACAGCTGATATTCAACAAAGACCCTAAGATTGCAAACTGGGAAAAACATAATCTCTTTTACAAATAGTGTTGGTGAAATTGGATATTCATCTGCAAAAAACTGAAACAAGACCTGTATCTCACGCCTTACACAAAAACTAACTCAAAATGGATGAAAGACCTAAATGTCAAACCTGAAACGATAAAGATCATGCAAGAAAAAATAGGGTCAACAATGGAAGTTCTAATACACAGCTCAGACAGACTTCAGAAGCTGACAAAGCATGATCAACAGAAGAGAAAATAGATAAATGGGAACTACTAAGAATTAAACATTTTTGCTCATCCAAATATTTTATCAAGAGAGGTAAAGGCCACTTACAGAATGGGAAAAAATATGTGATAACTACATTTCAGACCTGCTTCTGATCTCCATAATCTACAAGATACTGCAAAATATCAACAAGAAAAAGAGAAATAACCCAATTAAGTGATGGGCAAAGGAGATGGACAGACACTTCACCAAAAAGGATATCCAAGCAACCAAAAGACACAGGGGGAAATGCTCATGGTCATTAACTATCAGAGAAATCTAAATCAAAGCTACAATCAGATACCATCTCACCCCAGCAAAGTTGGCCATGATCCAAAAAACACAAAACAACAGAAGCTGGAAAGGCTGAGGAGAGATTGAAACTCTCCTACACTGCTAGTAGGATTGTAAAATGGTACAACCTCGTTGGAAAGCAATCTGGCTCTTCCTTAAAATGCAGGAAATAGATATACCATTTGATCCAGTAATCCCAATGCTCAGAATATACCCTACAGAAACGAAGGCTGTTACAGTCCACAATAGCAAAAAGATGGAATCAATCCAGGTGAATAGATAAACAAACTATGGTACATACACTCAAAGGAACACTAAGCTATAGGGAACAAAGCGTGTCATAACCGGGTTTCAATTGGAAGACATCATGCTGAGTGAAATCAGTCAACAGTAAAAGGACAAATATTATATGAGACCCCTGCTTTAAGCACTTAAGAATAGACTTATGTACAGAAGAGAAGACTCTTTGAGAGCTACAAGAGTGGGGAGGGAGAGAGGAGATTTGTCATAGATTAGATAGGTAATAGAAATTTGAATAGGTGAAAGCAATGATAGCACACAGTAGAAAGTGGATCAACCTAACTAGACTTCACCATAAACTGAAAGCTCCTCTAATCTCAACCTAGTACTGCAAGGATAGAGTAGCAGGGCTGGGGGCTGGGAACCATGCTCTTGGGGAACATTGAGGCCAATTGGCGTAACTAGCCTACTGCTAAAAGAGTCTTCTGCACTGCATATTGGTGAGTGGCATCTGGGTCTTAAAAGCTAGCAAGCTGCTATCTGAGGTACACCGAATGGTCCCAACTCAGCTATAACAGATGATCACTGAGAACACCAAAGACCTGAGGCAAAAAGAACCCAGGAGATAGAAGGACCAATGTGAATGGGTGACTGTTTCAACACATGACCAAAAGAACCAGATAGTGCCCAACCACCACCAAAGATAGCCATGATGGGGCACACAATGTTGATTTCCTGTGGCAACATAAGAAAAAGAGACGTGCAGCTCAAAAACTCTACTAGAAGACCACAGTTGATGGTCTGATTGCCTGGAGGAATCCCCTGGGACCATGGCCCCTAGACCTGCTGCTGCACCGGACAAGAAAACACTACTAAGGTCAACTCTTCAGACAAAAATATACTGGACTCAGAGACATGATGTGATCATATGATGTCTGTACTTAATGGTTCTATGTATTTATAGCATGCTGTCCTACAGAGAGAAGATGGTGGAAAGGAGGGCACAGGAGCTTAGGAGGATATTACAAGTACAGAATGCAAAGGAGGAATGTGCTATCACTAGACAAGCAGAGCAGAAGGAGCTGCAGATAGGCAGGCATGCAAAATTGATTTTGACTGTATACTTTCACCTAATCTCAATGAAAAAAAGAAAAACATTTAAAAACTTAATTCCCTAAAAAGTAAATATATATATGCAAGTTAACAGGAATGCACAATAAAAATATTTATCTTGTCAGTAAAATGTAACATAGAGTACTTGTCCTTGACAAAGTCACGTATTTAATCAAGTTCTTAACCCTCCTGCTACATACAGAGTAACTGCTACACTGATGAAGAATTTTTATATGGCCTTACTATTTCTAATTTTTCATGAATTTGCCTTCTACTTTCTTGAAGCCAGAAGCCAAAAAAGCCACCGACTTTGAGTCAATTCCGACTCATAGCAACCCTACATGTCAGAGTTAGACCTTCCCTTATAGTTTCCAAGGAGTACCTGGTACATTTGAACTCCTGACTTTTTGGTTAGCAGACATACTACTTAACCCCTACACCAGCAGGGTTTTCATTACTTTCCTCAAAGTGCATTTTATTATTACTAAACCTGAACTTCTTGACAATTTATTCTACTTTTCTCTGTGTATAATGTTTTTACATTTCTTGGACAAATATTTTTATGAAGCTCATGCAATCAATTGCTCTATGATTATTTTTAATCTTTCTGCCAAACTTAGTACAAAATCAGAGCCTTGATGACCCAGTGGTTAAGAGCTTAGCTGATAAACAAAAGGTCAGCAGTTTAAATCCACCAAAAGCTCCTTGGAAACCTTACGGAACATTTCTCTGTCTCACAGGGTTACTATGAGTTAGAGTCAATGACAATGAGTTTGGTTCTTTGAGGTTTTAGTCTTTACAAAATCAGTGTGTCAGAGTTTTACCTGCAGTGCCCTTAGGACTTTCTAACCACCAGTCTATAGGTTAGTGGGTGACTGTAAACCACTTTTGCCATCCAGGGACCCCTTTCCCCACTGATACCCCACTAGTCACTACACCCTTCCTCCACCAACACTCACCATACATCAAATTCAACACCAAGGCAATAGATTTGGCTTTGGGCGTTTGATCCTGAATCCAAAGAACCTGTGGTACATGGTTAAAACATTCAGATCAACAGTTAGAACCAACAGCTACTCTGTGGAAGAAAGATGTGGGAGTCTACTCCTATAAAACAGATTACAGCCTTGAGAAACCTATGGGGCAGTTCAGCTCTGTCTTATAGGTTCACAAGGAATCGGAATCCACTTGACAGCAACAGGTTTGTTTTTTTAATTCTGATTCTTAGCACTATAAATTGGTTTAGCCTGTTTGTGTATTTTATGTAAATAATGTTACATAGAATGTGTGTTTTCATGTCTGATTTCTTATTATGTTTGTCAGATTTAGCCATTATTATGTTTGTCAGATTTAGCCATGTCTTAGAAAATAGTTGTGGCTCCTTTATTTTCATTACTGAGTGTTGTATGTATCAAGCCAATCCAAAGCCCGTTTCTGTCAGGTCAAGTCCAACTCACAGGGACCCTATAGGACAGAGTAGATCTGCCCCACAGAGATTTCGAGGATCACCTGGTGGATTTGAACTTCCAGTCTTTTGATTAGCAGCTGTAGTACTTAGCCACTATGCCACCAGGGTTCCTAATAGACCATCATGGTCATTTTCAGTTTCAAGCTAATACACATAGTGCTTTTACATTCTGTTGTATGTCTTTTATGGAACTGATAAATACATTTCTGTCAGGTATACACATAGGCCAAATGAAATATATTGCTATACAGAAGATTTCAACTATTAGGAGACATAAAAAACAGAGCAGAACTTCCTGCATAGGGTTTCTGAGGCTATAAGTCTTTACAGAAGCAGACTACCATATCTTTCTCCCTGGGAGCAGCTGGTGGGTAGAAACTGGCAACCTTTCAGTTAACAACCAAATGACTTAATGCCAGCATTCTCAAGGCCCCCTTACCAGTATCAGTAAAGTTTCTATTTCACAAAATGTGCACGTGTTCAATTTTAATAGCTTCAGACAATTTTCCAAAGTGGTTGTACCAAATTACACTTCCACCAACATTTATGAGAACACTAATTGTTCTCATTCTTACCAGTACTTGATGCTTTCAGTTTTAGTCTTTCTGGTAGAGTGTATCTCCACCAGAAGGACTAAAATTGAAAATAGGAGTATACAGGCAGAGTCACTATCAGTTGACAGCAATGAGTTTTCATAGTCTAGTGGAGTATATTGGCATTGTAGTGTAGTTTTGGACACTGGGCAACACAGATAACTAATGATGTCAAGCATCATTTATACATTAATAAAACTTTCACACAGCTTCTCTGTGTGAGACAGAGAGAAATACCCATGCGTGTTTTTCTTTTGTTGTTCTTTAAGTGAAAGTTTGCAATTCAAGTTAGTTTATCACACAAAAATTTATACAAACATTATTAACATGACCCTAGTTGCTCTCCCTCTAATGTGACAGCACACTTCTCTTTGCCATCCCTGATTTCCTGTTTCCATTCAAACAGCTCCTGTCCCTTTCTGCCTTCTCATTTTATCTCTGGACAAGAGCTGTTGATTAGTCTCATGTGTGTACGAGTACGTGCTTGAGCTAAGGAGTGCTCTCTACAAATATCACTTTATGTCTTATAGACCAGTCTAATATTTATCTGAAGAGTTGGCTTCAAGAATGGTTTTAGTTTGGGGCTAGCAGGAGCCATGTCCCCTGAGTTC
Source organism: Heterohyrax brucei (assembly GCA_028571685.1). Taxonomy (NCBI): domain Eukaryota; kingdom Metazoa; phylum Chordata; class Mammalia; order Hyracoidea; family Procaviidae; genus Heterohyrax; species Heterohyrax brucei. Next base: position 40,446,806 of record CM053148.1, on the reverse strand, counting down.
CCTCCAGTCTTCGACCATTAGGCCTGGTCTTTTCACTAGAATTTGAGTTCTGCACCCCACATTTTTTCCTCTCTTTCAGAGATTTTCTGTTATTGTCAGGGCAGTCGTTGGTGGTAGCCAGGCACCATCTAGTTCTTCTGGCCTCAGGGTCATGTAGTCTCTGGTTTATGTGGCTCTTTCTGTTTCTTGGGCTCTTATTTTCTTTGTTTTTTTTATATTCTTCCTTCCTCTTTGCTCCAGGTAGGTTAGGACTAATTTATGCATCTTAGATATTTGCTTGCTAGCTTCCAAGACCTCAGTTACTATTCATCAAAGTAGGATGCAGAACATTGTCTTAAAAATTGTGTTATGTCAGTTGACCATGTTTTTCTTCAGTGATTTGGTTGATTTTTTTTTTTTTTTTTTTTTTTTTTGCCCTGTCCTTCTATTGGTTAGCTGTCGTTTTCTTACTGAGTTGTAGAAGTCTTCAACTGTATTGAATGCAGATCTTTGTTGGATATCTTCTACAAATGTGTGATACATTTCTTACCTCTGTTAACCATGTTTCCAATAAACATAAATTTTGAAATTTACTCATAAATGGAAAACTATATTTTAATTGAAAAAACGTTACATCTACAGGTATTAATGGATTTGTTGAGCTCAAAAAAGTTTTAAATGGAACATATTCTAACTTCTGTTTTTACCATATTTAAATGTATAAATATTTTAATCTAAGTATTTGAACTTGTCAAATATATTATCTGATTCTCCATGAGTCAGATCCAACTCGACGGCACTTGGCTGGCATAGCATGTTTTGGATTTCAAAGCAGTATTATATGCAGTAAGAATTTTTGTTTTCTTTCCTATTTTTTTTTAACTCTGTCACTGTTTTTGTAGGCATATATCTCCATGTTTCTTCTTTTTTTTAAAAAAAAGACAACTTCCAATAACTACATTTAATTACAAACTTCAAATACTGAGTTGCTGGCATTTCCCTTGTTGAATACTTTGATTAAAGATTGCCAACGGGTTTTGCAGAAAAGTAAAACCAAAATTTATAGGAATCTAATTTTTTAGAAGTTCAATGTCACTGTAAGACATACTGGTTGATTTCTCAAATAGTTTTCCAAAGGTCACATATATATAAAATCTACTTAGTGACAGATGCCAAAGAGAGAATGTGTACTAAAGTTCTTTTTATTCAGTTCTGGCTTCTTTGTAAACATTTTGTGATCCACCTATTGTATATATATTTTTTAAAGTAATAAAAAGTAACAACTACAGCTTCTATTTCCCAAAAACTAATTTTAAGTGACTATTTTTTCTTACATTTCTCATAAATACCAGTTTGATCTGATTCAAACCCCCGCCGAGAATTTGCATTTTCACTTGAGACATTCTGAATCAGAATTCACAGCTTAACGGATCACTGGGTGATTCTTATATATAATAAAGCTTGAGAATTACTGTTCTGCTAGTGGTTCTCAGACTTGGCCCCTAAGCAGCACCACTGGCATTTCCTAGGAATTTGTTAGAAAAGCAAATTTTCAGCAGGGGTTCTAATCTGAACAAACTAGTTTGAAGCTCTGATTGTAATATAATTACTATTCACGATATATTCTCATGTAGTGTAATCAACGAGTTGTAAAAGGAAGTTTCCTTAGGGCATTTTCTGCCTCCAGAATTTAAATAAATATTCTGACAGAACTTTAATCTGGATTCTTCCTGTCTTGTGCTCTATGGATCTTGGAACACAAGCCTGCAGCAATCACCAGACTGACACCTGATCTACAGTTTGGGAGTGGCCAGCTGCTCAAAATTGTGTAAGTTAGTTCTTTGAAATGAATCTCTCTGTAGACAGTTGGTAGATCTCACTGATTTTATTTCTCTGTAGAACTCTGACTAATGTACAGCCCTTACAACAGTAAGTACAAATGTTGGACAATTCGAAAATTCCCATCTTTTCTTGAACTTATCAGAGAAAGGAAAAGGACTATAGGAAAGGAACAAAACCTACCTAGATTCTGTCATCCTATGTCTCTAATCAGAACAAAAACTTTAACTTTTACTAAGTTATCTTAAGAACACAAGTGAGACCAATTAACTGCATCCAAAGGAAGGTGTTACGGATTGAACCGAATCCTCAAAACTTGTATCAACTTGGTTAGGCCATGATTCCCAGTATTGTGTGGTTGTCCCTCATATTGTGATTTGACGTAATTTGCCTATGTGTTGTCAATCCTAATCTCTGCCTGTGGTTAGAGAGAGTGGACTAAATTATGTTAAAGATGATCGGGGTAGGATGTTATTGTTGTTGTTAGGTGCCGTTGAGTTGGTTCCAACTCATAGCAACCCTATGAACAACAGAATGAAACACTGCCCAGTCTTGTTCCATGTCCTCAATCGTTTTTATGCTTAAGTTCATTGTTGCGACCACTGTGTCAATTTGTCTTGTCGAGGGTCTTTCTCTTTTTTGCTAACCCTCCACTGTAGCAAGCATGATGTCCTTCTCCAGGGACTGCTGTTTCCTGACAACATGTCCAAAGTATACCAGATGCCGTCTTGCCATCTTTGCTTCTAAGGAGCCCTCTGGTTGTACTTCTTCCAGAACAGATCTGTTCTTTTGGCAGTCCATGGTACATTCAGTTCTTCTCCAACACCATAGTTCAAAGTTATCAATTCTTCTTCTACTTTTTTGTTCATTGTCCAGCTTTTTCACACATATGATGTGATTGAAAATACTATGGCTTGGGTCAGATGCATTTCGTTCTTCAAGGTGACATCTTACTTTTGAATATTTTAAAGAAGTCCTTTGCAGCAGATTTTCCCAAAGATATGTGTATTTTGACTTCTTTACTGCTCCTTCCATGGGCATTGATTGTGGACCCAAGTAAAATGAAATCCTTGACCACCTCATTCTTTTCTCCATTTGTGACAATGTTGCTTACTGGTCCAGTTGTGAGGACTTTTGTTTTCCTGATGTTGTGGTGTAATCCATACTGAAGGCTGTGGTCTTTGATCTTCATCAGTAAGTGTCCCAAAGTTTCTTCATTTTCAGCAAATAAGGTGATGTTGTCCGCATAACTCAGATTGTTAATGAGTTGTCCTCCAATGCTGATGCCTCGTTCTTCTTCATATAATCCACCTTGTTGGATGCAACATCCTTATTCAGGTCACATCCTTAATCTGATGTAAGAGGAGGTTCCTTGGAGTATAATCTTCATTACCTTTATTTTATAGAAGATAAAAGGAGTGAGAAGACCGCAGATAGTAAGGGACCTCATACCACCAAGAAAGCAGCACCAGGAGTTATGTGTGTTCTTTGGACGTGAAGTTCCTACACAGAGAAGCTCCTACCCCAAGAGAAGACTGATGACAAGGACCTTCCCCTAGAAATGACAGAGAGAAATCCCTCCGTAGGAGCTGAGACCTTGAATTTGAATTTATAGCCTCCTAGACTGTGAGAGAATGTACTTCTGTTTGTTCAAGTCAACTGCTTCTGGTATTTCTGTTAGAGCAGCAATACATAACTAAAACAGATGGTAACAGACAAAAAAAAAATCCTGTTTCCAGACCACATTTATAAATTTAGGCAGTTTGCCCATTATTTTCTAATGCACATTGAACTTTTACCAAGACAAACCATATTTTTGATCATAAAGAAACCTAGTAAAACACAAATAAATTGACACATATAAAGTGTGCTCTTGGGTTATAATGGAATTAAACTAACAATGAAAACCAGAAAAGTACTAATAAAGTTTCTGAAGATATGGTAATTATGAAAAAGAAAATCCTAATCCCCAAAATGGAAACCACAAGGAAAATTATAAAATATCTCTAATTGAATGAAAATAAAAATATAACATATTAAAATGGTGCTAAAACAGTGCTGATATTAAGAAAGCATATATTTAAAAAATTAGAAATATATTAGTAAAAGTCTCAGAGCAGCTATGTAAGCTTTTAACTTAAGAAACTATAAAAGGAAATGCAAATTAAAAATGAGAGAAAGTAAAATGAAGAAAATACTGAAGAGCAGGAAACAATGAAATAAAAAGAGAGAACCCAAAGATAACAGGAATGACTATAAAAGCTGATTCTTTCAAATAATGTAAGGAAATTTTACACGTATCTGTACTATATATAGGAATCCTGGTGGCAGAGTGGTTAAGAGCCACAGCAGATAACGAAAAGGTTGGCAGTTGAAATCTACCAGATGCTACCTGGAAACTCTTTGGGCCAGTTCTACTGCTTTACGGGATTGCTATCAGTTAGAACTGACTCAAAGGCAGTGGTCTGTTTTATTGTTGTTTATACTATATATATCTATAAATTGCACTACTTAAAATAAATAGACTCATTTCTTCAAATATATAAACTGCCTAGATCACTCATGAAGAAATCATTACCTGAATATGCCTATATTTATTACATAAATTGAATTTGAAATTAAAATCTTTCAACCACAAAAATTGCAGTCTAGCATGGCTTTGCTGGCAAACTGTAAAAAACACTGTGTAAGAAGCAACAGCAATTCTCCAAAAACTCTTCCATGAAATAGAAGAGTTGTAAACAGTTTCCAGCTCATCTTATTATGCCAGCACTACCATGGTCCCCAAACCAAATAAAGACTCGGCAAGAAAATAGTAGCCCTCTTGAACATAGATGCGAAAATCCTCAATAAAATGCTAGCAAGCAAAATACCAAAATATATAAAATAGATAATACTTGTGATAATGAAGTAAAGTTTATATGAGAAGGCAAGAATGATTTAACACTCAAAAAGTGTTGTCTAGTAACATTTGTGCTTATTATAAATGCCTATTCTCTAATTCCTGAGATGATTTTTTAAAAAAATAAGTTGAGAGACATTTGGCCGTCCTGAGAGAAGCCAATCAAAGTTTACAAGTAAAATTTCTCACTCATTTTGTCGTTATTTGCAAGCTTGTTTAAGATGCTAATTAATTTTTTTAGGAGGTAATATAAAAAATCAGAAAGAACATGGACTAATACATGTACCAAAAAAAAAAAAAGATGCAGAGAGCAATAGTGTAACTTTATTCTACCAGATACTTAAAATTTTTGTTTTGTTTTGTTTGTTTTTTATTATGATTGAGTGAAACTGTACATTCCCATATAAATTTGCATGCCCACCTAATGCAGCTCCAACTGCTCTCTCTCCCCAGTGACAACACACTCTTCCTCTCTGCTCCATGCATGTCTTATCCTCCCAACAATCTCCTATTCTCTCCACTCCATCCACTCCCCTACCTCCAGTTAGAGGTCAGCAGGACGACATCATATGGATGCATAGAACCATAAAGTGCACACAAGATACGGTCACTCTATGTCACGAGTTGACCCCCATTATCATTTAAGGACAGGGGCGGCTTCCAGTCCATGGGCCGTGCTCCCAGGGGAACTCCAAGGCCCCTAGACCATCAGTTGCAGTCTTTTAGTGGAGATCTCAGGGTGCACTCCTTTTTATTCTTGTGTTGCTGGTGAGACTCAACTTTGCGAGCTCCATTATGGCTATCACTGGTGGTGGCCTGGCACCATCAGGTTCTTCTGGTCACAAGTTGATGTAGTCACCCACTCATGTGGGTCTCTCTGTCTTCTAGGTTCTCATTTCCCCATGTCGTTTTGGTCCTTGGTGATCATCTGTTCCTCCTGAGTTGGGATTGTGTGCTATACCCTCAGATGGCAACTTGACAGCTTTGAAGAACCCAGATGCCACTCACTAATGTGGGGCGCAGAAGGCTTTCTTAGCAAAATGCTAGTTTTATCAGTTTTGCCTCAATTTCCCCTGAGAGCATGGTCCCCAGACCCTAACCCAGCTACTCTGTCCTTTCAACATTGGGTTAAAATGAGAGGAGTAATCATGTTATGTTGAAGTCCAGTTAACATTGACCTTCTTTCTAACGTGTGCTGTCACAGATTTCACCAAACCAAATTGCTATCAACTGTCTAATCTAAGCCCTCCCCCTTTGACCCTTCCCTCCCCACCGTTGCAACGGCAAAGAGTCTTTTTTTCTATGCATGAGTCTGTTTTTAAGTTCTTATCGTAGAGGTCTCATAAAATATTTGTTGTTAAGTCAATGATTACTTTCATTCAACATGATATTCTCCAATTGAAACCAGATTATGTTTCCTAAAATCATCATTGTTCTTTATCATTGCACGGTGTTCCATTGAGTATATATACCATAGCTTACCTATCCATTTCTCTGTTGTTGGGTATCTGGGTTGATTCCATCTTTTTGCTATTGTGGACTGTGCTGTGATAAACATCCATGTGCATGTATCAGTTGGTGTGAATGGCCTTGATTCTGTAGCATATATTTCTACCAGTGGAATTATTGGGTCAAATTGTATACCTATATCCAGCTTTTTAAGGAAGTGCCAGATTGCTTTCCAAAGAGATTACACCATTTTCCAATCCCACGAACAGTGTAGGAGGGTTCCAATTTCTCCACAGCCTCTCCAGCATTTGTTGTTTTGCATTTTTTGGATCACGACCAACCTTGTTGGAGTGAGATGGTATCTCATTGTCGTTTTGATTTGAATTTCTTAAATAGCTAATGATCGTGAGCATGTCCACATGTGTTTTTTTGGCTGCCTGAATCTCCTCTTTAAATATGTCTCTCTGCCCCCTTTGCCCAGTGCTTCACTGGATTATTTATCATTTTCTTATTGATATTTTGTAGTACCTTATAGATTATGGAGATCAGCTGTTGGTCTGACATATAGTTGCCAAATATTTTTTCCCATTTTGTAGGTGGCCTTTTACTTCTATTAATAAAGTCTTTGGATTTGCAAAAGTATTTGATTCTTAGTCTCTCATTTATCTATTTTCTCTTCTGTTGTTTGTGGTTTGACAGATTTTGAAGTCTATGTTGTATATTAAACCTTCCATTGTTGTTCCTACTTTTTCTTGGATGAGCTTTATTGATTTAGATTTGATATTCAGGTGTTTTCTCCAGTTTGAGTTGGTTTTTGTATAAGGTGTAAGATATGGGTCTTGTTTCAGTTGATTGCAGATGAATATGCAATATTACCAGCACTATTTGTTGAAGAGATTGTTTTTAACCCTGTTTAATGTCTTATGGCCTTTGTCAAATATCAACCATTGATAGGAAGATGGTGTTATGTCTGGGTTCTCAATTCTGTTCCATTGATCTATCTGTCTCTTTTGTACCTATACCAGGCTGCTTGAGTACTGTGGCAGTGTAATAGGTTCTAAAGTCAGGTAGTGGGAAGCCTCCGAGTGTGTTCTTCTTCAGTCATGTTTTACTTATCCAGCGCTTCTTCCCTTTCCAAACAAAGTTGGGGATTTGTTTCTCCATTTCATTAAAAAATGTCACTGGAATTTGCATTGGGATTGCATTATGTAAGTAGATTGATTCAGGTAGAATAGACCAGAATTTTCTTGAAGATTTTTTATTTAGATTCACAAGTGATATCGGTCTGTAGTTCTCCCTTTCGGTTGAGTCTTTCCCTGGCTTTGGTACCAGGGTTATGCTGGCTTCATAGTATGAATTTGGGAGTATTCCATCCCTTTCTATATTGTGAAATAATCTCAGTAGTATTGGAGATAACTCTACTCTAAAAGCTAGGTAGAATTCTGTGGTGAACCCATCTAGGCCTGAGCTTTTTTAGTTGGTAGTTTTTGGATGACTTTTTCAGTCTCTTCCTTTGTGATATGTTTGTTAAGTTGTTCTGCTACACCTTGTGATAATTTTAGTAGGTGATAGGAATCAAGGAATTTGTCCATTTCCTCTAGGTTTTCAAACTGGTTGGAGTACAGACTTTCATAGTATAATGTTATGATATTTTTTATTTCTATTGGATCTGTTATGACAACTCCCGTCTTCTTTCTTATTTGGTTATTTATTTCCTTTCCTGTTTTCCTTTACTAAGTTTAGCCAATAGTTTGTCAATTTTGTTAATCTTTTCAAAAAACCAGCTCTTGGTCTTTTCAAGTTTTTTAATCATTCATCTGTTTTCTAATTCATTTAGTTCTGCTCTAATCTTTATGATCTGTTTTCTTCTGGGTCCTGAGGGATTCCTCTGTTGTTCTCTCTCTACTCGTTCAAGCTGTAGTGTTGGTTTTTTGCTTTGGTTTCTTTGTTCCTTCCAGATGTGTGCATTTATGGAGGTAAACTGACCTCTGAGCACTGCTTTGGCTATATCACATAGGTTCTGGTAGGGAGTGTTTTCTTTCTCATTGGAAGCCATAAATTTTTTTATTTCATCCTTGATTTCTTCTGTAACCCATCATTTTTTTTAGCAGGATTTTGATCAGTTTCCACGAGTTCCACTTTCTATCTATGGTTTTTCTGCTATTGATTTTCACTTTCATGGCTTTATGATCTGAGCAGATGCTTTGCATTAGTTCAATGGTACAAATTTTGTTGAGAATTGCTTTATGTCCTAACACATGTCCTAATTGCTTTATGCCCCAACACATTCTGGAGAATGTTCCACATGCACTGGAGAAGAAAGCATAGTTGTCCGCTGATGGATAGAAAGTTCTGTATTTGTCAATGAGGTCTAGTTGATTAATTGTGGCGGTAAGATCTTCTGTGTCTTCATTGAGCTTTTTTCTAGATGATCTGTCCAATACTGAGAGTGGAGTGTTGAAGTCTCCTACTATTACTGTGGAGTGATCTATCTCAGTTTTGAGTGTAGTCAGTGTTTCTTCAATGTATTTAGGTACTTTAATATTAGGTGCATAAATATTATCTGACATTAGAATTACCACCCCTGCTCTTCATTGTTCATTATTACCCTGATACATAGTCTTCCATCCTTTAATTTTCAGTTTGTTCATAATCTTTAAGTTTAAGATGAGTTTCTTGTAGGCAACATATGGATGGGTCATGTCTTTTGATCCAAGATATCACTCAATGACTCTTTACTGGAGTGTTCAGTCCATTAACATTCAAAGTGATTATTAATAGGTATGTGTTCAGTGCTGTCATTGTGATATGTTCATTTTTGTGTCGATGTTTTCTCTGTTGTTCTTGTTAATCTGCTCTGGGACTTTCTTTTTTGTGAGTTGATTTTTCACCTTTTTCAGGGTTGGTTTTGTGGTTAGTGAGGCTCCTGTATTACAATTCTTGATTTGATATGTTGCATCTTCATTGTGCTTTATAGCTGCCCCTATGATTCCCCTTAATAAACAATGTATAAACACTATTTTAATTACTACCAGTCTTATTAACTTCCTTTCCATTTGGAAGGACTACAACAACTGTAGTACATCTCTCTTTTTAATATGATGACATCACAGTTTTCATGATATGATCACTGGATCTTTTTTTCACTATTATTGGTTTGATTGAGTTTAGAACCTTCCTTAGCAGAGTAGGTTTCTGGGTGATGTGTCCTGAATTTGCTTCTAAAATATAAAGTTAGTGGTTTTGTTCTTCTAAGCCAAGAGATTCTTTCAGTATTTCTTGTAGCTTTGGTTTGGTTTTTACAAAGTCTGTGAGTTTCTGTTTATCTGAAAATGTCTTGATTTCATTTTCATATTTGAAAGATAGCTTTTCAGGATATCTAATTCTTGGTTGGAAGTTCTTCTCCTTCAAGGCTTTGAATGTGTCGAGCCACTATTCCATGCAAGTGTTGTTTCTGCTGAGAAATACAACGAAAGCCTACAGAGTTTCTCTCTGAATGTTAGCTTTGCTTTGAGTCTTCCTGCCTTTAAGAGTTTCTGCTTATGTTTCATTTTGTTAAGATTGATTATAATATATCTTGGAGTCTTTCTTTTGAGATCTATATTGAGTGGTATTTGATATGCATCTTCAATATCTATATTCTCTTCTTTCATATTTTCTGGGAAGTTTTCTGTCAGCAGCTCAGCTACAATACTCTGTGTTCTCAGGTCTTGCTCTGCCCAGGAATTCCAACTAATCATAGATTGTTCCTCTTAATAGAGTCCCACATGTGTCCTAGTGCTTTTTCATTTTTCTTGTTTGTTTCGTCTGATTTTTCTTGATAGATGCTGGAGTCAGTAGCTGTGTCTTCCAAGTCAGAAAATCTATTTTCCATTTGTTTCATTCTGTTTTCTTGGCTTTGGATTGAAGTTTCTATGTTTTTGATTTTGTTCTTGATCTATTGGATTTCAGAGTACTGGTATTCCATCAGATTGAACAGCTTGCTTAATTTTTCATTTTGCTCTGCTGCATTTTGTACAAGGTCTAAGAGGGCTCTGTATAAAATCCTTTTGTATTCACTTTCCGATAGTTTCAGAAAGATTTCTTCATCTAGGAAATTCTTTGGCTGTTTCTTTGGGGTTGACTTCTGAAGCCATGATGATTTCTTCATTATGGTTTTCTCCAGAGTTTTATGCTTTCTGGGCTTCATATGTCAATAAAGGCTGAGAGAGATACTGTGAGGATGCAGCTCAGTTGTTCCTCTAGGCTGTCTTAAAATGAAAATAAAAGATATCTGAGAACTTCCAAAGTCAGTCAGGTTTTCAGGTGTACAGCTCCCTCTTCCCAACTGGCAAAGTAGGAACCTCTATATCCAACCCCAGACGTTATAAACTAGTTCAAACTACAGAAATGGTACTGTTGTGCTGGCCTCTGCTGCTGGGCCCCAGCCATAAGTGACACTGGGCTGGAACAGCACTCTCCTTCAGGCAGGCACTGCCTCTCAGCTTAGGAATTAGGTCCAGCTGAGGCCTCCGTATGTAGTCTCCACCTACAGGTGGAACAAGATGACTTCCCACACAAGCTCCCCATCTGCCTCAGTACAGGCTACTCAATGGTGGAGGTGGAAAAGGGGCCAAAGGTGCTGAGATGCACGAAGTCCAAAGCTGGACTCTCAAAATGTAGCAATTTTGCCCACCGATCCCACCAGCTATGTGTCTGATAGTAGCTGCTAGTCAAGTCTCAGCTCCACCCACCCGCTAAGTCAGAGAAAGCCAGTTCTCATCAGGAGCAGGGATGGCAAAAGAGCAGAGATTTTCCAGTCAGTAGTATGAAGTCCAAATTAACAGACCTATGCCATGTCCTAGTGCTCACTAGGTGTCCAGAAGGCTCCACTTAATTATCAGTTCAGGTCTTGGTTTCCAGAGGGATTTAGGGAGATGTGTGCTTAGTCTGCCTTCTTGACTCTGCCCTCAATACTTAAATTTTTTAAAAACTAACATTCAGTTTTGTACTGATAACATTAATAATCTCTCATAGGAAGGAAACTACTGATTGCTTAAAATTTTTATATATCTTAGTTGTCCTTGTAATCAATTTATAATATTTATGAATTTTTTTTCCTGGAGATACTTTTGTAGTTCTTTTTGTTGTGGTTGTTAGTATATAGAGTTTTAGCCAAAGACACTACTATCGAGTCAATTCTAAATCATAGTGGCCCCATAGATCAGAGTAGAACTGCCCCATATAGTTTCCAACAAGTCCCTGGTGTATTTGAACTATTGACCTTTTCGTTAGTAGAGGTAGCACTTAACCACCACACCACTAGGGATTCCATTAGTATTAATAACTGAGTAATATTAGTATATAGAAGTGTTTTGTCTTCTCTGCACCACATAGATCATTCACCTTTTGTAAACAAGCTAGATAAAATCCACTTTCCTACTGGAGACATTATTTTTAGGGCTATTTCATATCTTTTAAGTTGACCAATTTGTATTTGTGGGGCTTCTTTATATTTGATGGGAGCCCTCGTGGCACAGGAGTTAAGAGCTATGAGTGGTAGCCACAATTCTGGCAGTTCAAATCCACCAACTACTCTTTGAAAACCATGTGGGGCAGTTCTATTCTGTCCTAAAGGGTCACTGTGAGTAGCAGTCTACTTTACAGAAATGGGTGAAGGGTTTTATTTGATGTTCCGGAATTTATTTTCATTGCACTTGTGATGTAATTACATTGTGCTTTGATGCTAAGTTTGTTCTTTCTCAGTGTTCCTTTGATTATTTTTTTCTTTTCTTGTTGAAGCATTACTTCAAGATGTGTTTCTAAGAAAAATGTTTTAGTTCATAAAAAATAAAGGTGTTTGAGTTTGTGATCCTTTAAACTTATTTTAAATTTCCACTTCCATTTTATTCACATTTTAGATGGATGTAGCATTCTAAATTCTAAATGCTTCTCCCTCAGAGCTAGGAGAATATTACTCCATTAAGCTCTGGCATAGAATGTTGCTGAGAGGAGACAGCTTTTTCTTTGTGGGAATAATGTTTTGATTTGTTTGGCTTTTGTTTTTTCTATTACTCTAACACGTTGGAAACGCTCTTTTTCTCCTTCATTTTCTGTTTGTTGTGGCTTTTTTTTTTTTTTTTTGGTCAGCATTGTTCTTACAATATGAATATTTCTATCTTAAACTCTGGAAATATTTGTTTCTTCAGTTATTTATTATATTCTCCATCCATTTTCCCTTGTCTTCTATGACATTGATGTTGTACTCCTGGATTAATTCTCACACTTGGCTTATTTCTCAAATATAGAATTATTTTTTTAATTGTGCTTTAGAAGGTTTACAGAACAAATAATTTCCCATTAAAAAAATAATACACATGTTGTTTTGTGACACTGGCTGCCAGCTCCACTATGTAGCAACATTCTCCTCTTTTTGACCTTGCGGTCCCCATTTCCATTCATCCAGCTTTTCTGTGTACTCCTACCTTCTTGTCCTTGCCCCTGGACTCCTGTGCCCATTTAATCTTCCATATGTGGTTGAGCTACTATTTCTAGTTTCTTTTTGAGCCTATCCCTAATATTTGACTGAAGAACCTGAAGAGTGACTTCAGTAAAAGTTGTCTGGAGGCCATACTCTTGGAGTTTCTCCAATATCTGTCAGACTATCAAGTACCATCTTTTTTTTTTTTTGGTAAACTAGAATTTTGTTCTACGTTGTTCTCCAGCTCTCTCCAGAACCCTCCATTGCATCTCTGCCAAAACACTCTATCAAAACACTGGTTGATGGGTGCCATCTTGTTGTGTTGGACTCAGTCTAGTGGAAGCTGTGGCAGTTGTGGTCCATCAGCCCTTTGAACTAATCTTTTCCTGTGTCTTTGGCTTTCTTCATTCTCTGTTGCTCTAGACAGGGTGGGACCGGTGTAGCATCTTAGACAGCCACTCACAAACTCTTAAGACTCCAGATACCCATCAATGTACAATATAGAATATTTTCTTTATAAACTATGTTACACCAGTTGAGCTACACATTCATTGAAGACCATGATCCCTAGAACTCTCAGCCCAATAACTTGGTCCCTCAGGAAGTTTGTATGTTTCAGTGAAGCTTCCATGACTTCAATTTGATCATACAGATGAGTTGTGCTGACTTCCCCAGTGTTGTATGTAGTCTTACCCTTCACCAGCTAACCTTAACCCTAACCATAACCCTAACTTCCACCTATTGCCTATTTAGTGCAATGCCCACCCCATCACTCCCCTCCCTCATCAATGACTGTTTATATTTGTGTGTAAACCTTTTCACAGGTTTTTATAATAGTGGTCTCTTAAAGTATATGTTCTTTTGTGATTGACTTATGTCATTCAGCATAATGACTTCCAGATTTATCCAGGTTGCGAAGTGTTTTAAATATTCACCTTTGTTCTTCATCATTACTTAGTACTCCATTGTGTATTTGTACCAGAGTTTGTTCATGCATTCATCTGTTGATGGAGATTTAAAAATGTGTTTATCTTTTTGCTACAGTGAATCGTTCTGCAATGAACCATGTTGTGTATGTGTGTATTCATGTGACAGCTCTCATTTCTCTAGGACATATTCCTAAGAGTGAGATTGGTAGATTGTGTGGTATTTCTGTTTCTAGCTTTCCAAGAAATTTCCACATACTGAATTTTTAAAAAGTTTATTTGATAGTCTTTCCGTTTAACTTTTAGCTTAAATTTTCATGTTTATTTTATGTGAGCATTACTTTCATGGAATATTGTTAAATAATATTTTCCACAATTTTTTCTTTAATCCTCTGATTTAGATTAAGGCTTTCTTTCCTTTGTTTATTAAAGTAATAAATCATATTAATAGATTTCTTTCTGTTGGATTAACTTCATTTTCTGGTATGAGCTCTAATTTATTTAGCTATAAATTACCCTTACCATGCTGATTTAGATTATTAGTGTGGTACTAACACATGTTCATACCTTTTAAAAAATTGGTCTCTGGATTTTATTTTACTATCTTTTTTGAAAAAAAATCTGTTTTATTGTATTTTAGGTGAAAGTTTACACAACAAATTAGGTTGTCAATTAGCAATTTTTTGCACAAATTGTTACATGACATTGGTTATGATTTTCACAACGTGACAACATTCTCATTGATCTAGCTTCTGTTTTCTCATCTTTACTTTTGGGTAAGTGTTGACTCTTTATTCCCACAAAGTTAATTGTGCAAGGGAGCATACTACTCATGGGTGACAGTGTTTATTTTGTAAGTCAGTCTACTATTTGATTGAAAGATGGCCTGTAAAAATAGTTTGAACTTCAAGTTCAAAGAATATCTTATTGTGATAGTCTCAGAGTTTCAGTAGTCTTCATGTGTCTCATAAGTCTGGCCTGTAGTAGGAATTTGAATTTTAGTCTACATTTTTTTCCCATTCTGTTTGAGACTACAGTTGTGCCACTGTTCAAAATGATCAGTAGTAACAGCCTGGTAGCATCTAGTTCTGGTCTCAGATGTCATGATTGATAAGGACTCTTAGTCCTGTGGGATAGTTTCTTCTTTGAGTCTGTGGTTTTATTCCTTCTCTTTGCCTCCGAATGAAACTAATAGTTGTGTCATATATTGCCATTGATAAGACTTTAAGGCCCAGGATGCTACTCAACAAAACTAGAATATAGAACATTCTATTTATGAACTATTGACTAAGTTGACTAATTGACTAAATTGTCCCTTGAGACTGATTGGACTATGTCCGAATCCTTTTAACTGAGTAAACCAATCCCACAAGTTGTTTAGATATGTCTATGAAGTCTCTGTAACTGTGCCCCTGCCAAAGCCAAGTGCCGTCGAGTCGGATCCGACTCATGGCGACCGAGGGTCGCCATGAGACTGTGCCCCTAGGTACCTTATTATATGTATGGATATATGTGCAGCACACACAATTATACCTAAAGTAACACCTGTAACTGCATATGCATGTACTCACATATTCCTTGCTCTATACAAACATACATATGTATCTACCTGTGTAATCACACACCTAGTTTTGGTTGTTACTACAAAATTTTATATGCTACAGCACTCACTGAAATTGTCACTCTTTCTTGTGTAATTGTTAGTCAAGTAGTGCTGAGCTCACCCATATTTGTATGGACTTTCCCGCCACCCAAAATAATAAACATCTACTGTCTACAAAGTGTTTTCCTCCTTTCTCCCCTCCCACTCCTGGTGGTCATTGGATAAGACTGCTTTCAGTGTGTTTATCTACTCTTGACTTTTTATGATAATGGGACCACACAATATTTGTCATTTTTGTGATCAGCTTATTTCACTCAGCATAATGTCATCCAGATTCATCTGTAGTATAAGATGCTACATGCCAAGTGCCGTCTGGACTTCTCATTTTTTATATTTGTTCAGTATTCAGCTGTATGTATGTATCACCATTGGTTTGTCCATGCATCCATTGATGGGCGCTTACGTTGTTCCCTCTTTTTGCTGTTGAGAATAATGCTACAATGAACAAAAGTATTCATGTGTCTGCTCATGTCACTGTTCTGATATCTCTTAGGTATATAATTGGGAGTGGGATTACTAGATCATAAGGTAATTCTTTTTCTAGCTTTACTATTTTTAGCCATACTACTTTTAGCTTTACTATAGTAGCTTTACTATTTCTAGCTACACTATTTTTCATAGTTGTACCATATAAAAATCCTACCAGCAGTGGATAAGAGTTATAATTTCTCTACAACCTCTCTAGCATTTGTTGTTTTCTGGGTTGTTGTTGCTGTTAATCTTTACAGTTTTGCAGGGGTGAGATTGTATGGCTGGTTTGACTGGCATCTCTGATGGCTAATGATCATGAAAATCTTTACTTTTCATGTATGTATTTATTGCCTATCTGAATATCCACTTCAGTGAAATGTCTGTCAATGTCCTTTGCCCATTTATAGACTGGATTGTTTTACTTTTTTGTTTCTGAGTTATTGAAGTTTCCTATGTGTTTTAGTGATTAGACTCTTATTAGGTATATCACTGCCAAGGATTTTTTTCCCTCCAGTCTTTAGGTTCTCTTTTTACTTTTTTGGTAATTATTTTCTTGAGCTAAATATTTAGTTTGTACAAGGTCCCAGTTATCTAATTTACTTTCTGTACTTTATGAAGTTTTAGTTGTGTTCGATACAGTATTTATGCTGAAAATTAGGTGCCCTAGTTTGGGGCCTGTATCATCTTCTAGGATCAGTATAGTTTTAGCTTTAATATTTAGCTCTTTGATACATTTTGAGTTAGTTTTTATGCATGGTAATGAGATATAAATCTTGTTTCATTTTTCTGAAAATGGATATCCAGTTTTTCCAGCATCGTTTGCTAAAAAGAGTATTTCTTCCCCATTGAGAGGACTTTGAACATTTGTAGAAGATCACTTGTCCCTAGATGGATGGCTCTAGTTCTGGATTTTCAGTTCTATTCCATTGATGTCTTTATCTGTCATTGAACCAGTATAACAGGACGTTTTGATTACTGTGGTTGCATAGATCAGGAAGTGTCAGGCTTTCTACTTTATTTTTCAATATTCCTTTAACTATTAGAGTCCTCTTTCCACGTAAAGTTAGAGGTTAGGTTTTTCATTTCATTAAAGAATGTTGTTGGGATTTGAATCAGGATTACACTACACATATAAATTGCTCTAGGTAGTGTTAACATTTTCACAATGGTAAGTCTTCCAATTTAAGAGTATGAAATGTTTTTCCATTTATGTAGGCCTCTTCTGGTTTCTTGTGGTAGTGGTTTATAGTTTTCCTTGCATAAGCTTTTTTGTCACTCGTCAGGTTTATTTCTAGATATTTTATCCTTTGGGGGCTGCTGCAAAAGGTATTGTTTTCTTGATTTCCTTTTTAAGATCCTCCTTGATAGCGTAAAAGAACCCAACTGATTTTGTGTGTTGAACTTGTACTCTGACACTTTGTTGTATCCTTGTACTCGTTCCAATTACATTCTTGTGGACTTTCTGGGATTTTCTGTGTATGGGATCATGTCATCTGCAAATAGACGGTTTTACTTCTTTCTTCCTATTTTGGGTGATTTCTTGCCTTCTTTTTCTAGTTAGGACTTGTAGGACAATAATGAATAACAGTGGCAATAGTGGACTTCTTTGTCTCAACCACATTCTCCAGGGGAATGCTTTCGATCTTTCTCCATTGATAATAAAGTTTGCTGTTGGTTTTGAATATTTGCCCGTCAGTTTGTTGAGGAATTTCCCTTCTGTGGCTATTTTGCTTGGAATATCTATCAATAAGTCATCTTAGATTTGTTTTCTTTTGGTTTATAGTGTTATAGGGTAAGAATCAACCTAATGGCATAGGGCTTTCTTTGGGCAGGAAGAGGAAAGGATGAAAAGGTTTAAACACTGCACTATTTGCAGGAAGTTTGGTGGTTTGAACCTCCCCAGAGACACCTCAGAAATCAGAAAACAGTCCTGATAATCTGCTTCCAGAAGATCACAGCCTTGAAAAACTATAAGCAATTCTACTCTGCACACATGGGGTTGTGAATTAGAATCAACCTGAGGGCAGCTGACAACAGTAATAACCTAGGATTAGGAGCTACCCTATTCTCGTATGATCCCATATTGACTAATTACATCTGTTAAGGCCCAGTTTCCAAATACAGTCATGTTTACTGGTACAGGAATTAAGAATTTAACGTATCTTTTTGTGGGGGACAGTTTAATGCATAACAGTCGGCCTCTGTCCTCCCCAAATTCATGGTTTTCCCAGTTTCAAGATAATTCATGCCATCCTCTAAACATATTAAAAAAAAAAATGCATTGCCGACAATTCCAACTCCGAGTCACCCTAGAGAATAGAGTAGAACTGCCCCATAGGGTTCCGAGGAGCAGCTGGTGGATTTCAACTGCCAACCTTGTTGTTAGCAGCATTATTGTGTAATCACTGAGCCCCAGCATCCTCAAACCACTTAACCCATTCCAGTATCAACTCAAAGTTCAAATTCCCACCTAAAACAACTAAACCAAGTATAGGCGATACTCTTAATATCGTACATCCTGGGACAAAATTCCTCTCTGTTTGTGAACCCGTGAAACCTAGAATACAAATTATCTACTTTCAAAATAAAGGTGATGGACAAGGCATAGCATGGTCATTTCCATTCCAACAGAGAAATATGGAAAGAAATTAAGTGTCATGGGCCCCAAGCACATCCAAAACACAAAGCAAATTTTCTGATATATATGTATGTTTATATATATATATATTTAATTGTACTTTACATGAAAGTTTACAGCTCAAATTATTTTCTCATACAAAAATTTATACAGGTATTGTTATTTGACATTAGTTGCAATCCCTACAGTATGACAACACACAGTCCCCTTTTCTCAGCTCCTGTTTCTGGTGTTCTTTCAGTCACTCTCTGTCTCTTGCTAACTTCTTATTCTGCCCCAGGACAGGAGCCTCTGTTTTGGTCTCCTGTATACAATTAAGAAGAATGCTCCTCACGAATATTAGTTTTAGTTTTATAGAGCAGTCTAACCTTTGTCTGAAGAGTGTGTGTTAGGAACGGTGTTAGTTCCAAGCTAATAGAGCATCTGCGGGCCATCGTTTCAGGTGTTCCTCCCATCAGTAGTGTTGGATTTTATAAAATGTATTTTTTACATTGATTGAGACGATCATGTGATTATTTTCCTCTATTTTATTTGTATGATGGATTATGTTGATTGATTTTCTAATGTTTAACCATACTTGCACACCTGGGATGCATCTCACTTGGTCATGATGTATTAACTTTTTTATATATGCTATTGAATTCTATTGGTTTAATTTCTGCTAAGAATTTTTGTGACTATATTTGTAAGGGATATTGATCTGTAATTTTGTTTCTTTGTTTCCTGCCTGCCTGACTCTATCTCTGTCACCTGGCATTAGTATCAGGGATATACCTGCTTCATAAAATAAATTAAGGAATATATCTTCCTTTCCTACGTTCTGCAATGGTTTGACTAGCACTAATATCAGGTCTTCTCTAAGTGTTTGGTACACTATTTCACCAAAGCCCACTGGGTTGGGCTTTCTCTGTTGTTTTGTTTTTAATTACTTTTTGAATTTTGTTATGCATCTGTTCAGATTATTTACTTCTGTTTGTGACAGTTAGCTAGGTAGGATGTTTCTAGAAATTTTTTCGTTTCTTCTAAGTTTTCAAATTTAGTCTACAATTTTCTGTAACATTGTATTACTATTATCTTTATCTTGGTTGGTTCTGTTGCAATGTCACACATTTCGTTTCTTATTTTGATTATTTGCATCTTCTCACTGTTTTTCTTTTGTCAGTTTGGCCAGTAGTTTGCCAGTTTAATTTATCCTTTTGAAGAATCAGCTTAGTCTGGCAGATTTTTTCTATTGTTTGCCTGTTTTCTATTTTATTTATTTCTTCTCTAGTCTTTATTATTTCCCTCCTTCTGGCAACTATAATTTTCTTTTGCTGTTTTCTATTTGTTCAACTTGTCAGTTTAAGTTCTTGGTTTTGAACCCTTCTTCTTTTTCAATGTATGTATTTATTGCTGTGAATTTTTCTCTAAGCGTGACTTTGCTGTGTCCCAAAACATTTGGTTTGCTGTGTTTTCCCTTTCATTTGATTCTGAGACTTTTTGTAATTTCATTTTTAATTTCTTCTATTACCCAATAGTTTTTCAGTAATATGTCATTCAGTTTCCGTGTAATTATTTTTCCCTTGTTCTTGCTTTTATCGATTTATAGTTTTTCACAGTTGCTATCAGAGAAGATTCTTTGCATTATTTACATTTTTTTGTTGTTTGTTTAATTTATTGAAGACTGTTTTGTGGCCTAAATTATGTTCTATTCAGGAGAACGATCCATGTGCATTGCAGAAAAATGTGTACTGTACTGCGTGTTAGGTGGTCCGTTCTGTATACATCCATGGAACAAGTTGGTTGATTGTGGTATTTAGATCTTCTGTATCTTTGCTGGAAGCCCTAGTGGCATAGTGGCTAAGTGCTAGATCTGCTAACCGAAAGGTTGGCTGTTTGAATCAGCCAGACACTCTTTGGAAACTTCATGGAGCAGTTCTGCTCTGACCTATAGGGTTCCCAAGAATTGGAATTGACTTGACGGCAGTCGGTCTGTTTTTAGGGTGTTTTTGTTTTTGTTTTATATTTTTGTTGAACTTCTTTCTAGTTATCCTGTTCATCATCATAAGTGGTATGTTAAAAGTCCCCAAATACTACTGCACTGTTTTATAACTATCTATTTTTCTTCCCAGTTCTATTGGTTCATTTTATAAAATTTGGAGCTCTGTCATTGGTGGCTGAATCTTTCTTCATATTGTGTTTTCTTGGTGAATCAGTTCTTTAATTATTATATAATGTCTTTCTATGTCTCACATTATAGATTTTGACTTCCGTTCTGTTTTATCAGAGAGTAATATTGGCACTCCTATTTTGCTTGCTAAGGTTGCTTGAATTTTTTTTTCTTTCATCCTTGGATTGTTAAACTCCTTATTGTTTTTGTGCCTAAACTGTGTTCTACTTTAGATCTTTTTTTTAAAAAAAAAAAAAAAATCCATTCTGCCACTCTTTCTGTCTTGACTGGTGAGTCTAATCGATATACATTCAATGTGATTATCAATATGCATAAACTCACTGCTGATTTTGTTATACTCTTTTTTGTGTATATTAATGGTTTCTTCCACTTAATTTTATCTGCCCAGTTATTTTTGTATATGGATTTTCTTTTCCTATCCTTTGCTGTTGTTTTTGTTTAATGAGTCTTTCTGATTTTCTTTTTTATTTTGATGAGTTGATTTGCTAAATATTTTTTTCTAGTTAATCTGAAATGTACTATTATCTTCCTAAATTTAAAGTAGGTTGATGTTTCATATTGCCTTAACCTTTTCTGTGTATGGAACTTCTGTAGCTATATCATTTATTCCCCTTTTGTTTTGAAGCTGTCATTTTTTATAGCTTAATAGATGTGGTTCACTGTTATCAGTTTTGCAGCTTCATTTTATTTTTATGAAGTCTTTATGTGGGTTGGTATCTAAGTGATACTCTCAAGTGTCTTTATCTTAGGTTGCTGTCTAATGTTGTTAGTTCATTAACCGAAAGGATACCATTAATATTTCTTATAAGACTGGTCTGAGTTTTACAAATCCCTTAATTTGGAATTATATGTGAGTATCCTAGTTTCAGCATCATTTTCGAAATATGTTTTTGAAACAATTTTTTCTGGGTATGTGATTCTCGGTTGGCAATGCAGGATTTTATGTATGTCATCCAGTTGACTTCTTGCCTGTATGGTTTCTGACAAGAAATCAGAGATTACTCTTACTGATGCCTCTTTCTAAGTGATACTTTTTTTTTTTTTTTTTTGAGCTACTTTCAGAATTTTTTGTCTTTGGTTTTAGAAAGTTTGACATGATATGTCTTGATGCATTTCTTTTCATGTCTGTCTTGTTTGGAATTCTTTGAGATTTTTACTTGGAAATCTTGTGTTTCATGACATTCGGGAGATTTTCTGCCAATATGTCTTCAAAAATTCTCTCTGTACTTTTGTTTTCTCTTCTCTTCTGGAATTCCTGTTACACATAAGCTATTCCTCTTGCTTGTATGCCACAGAAATCAGACTTTCTTCATTTTTCTTCATTTTTAGTTGTTTTTCAAACAGATTCATATCAAGAGTTTATCCCTATTTCCTTGATTCTTTCTTCTCTTGATTTAATTCTACTTCATGTCCTTAGATTGAGTTTTCCATTTCTGATATCTTATTGTTAATCTTATTGTATGGTTTCTGTCTGTTTATTTTGTCATTTTGTCCTTGTGTTGTTTTCTTGAATTTCTGTAAGGTTTCATTTGTGTTTTTTCTTGATCTTTTTGAGACTTCTATATGTAAGCCTTTTGAATTTTTTATCAGGTAGTTCTATAATCCAACTCGACAGCACTTGGCTGGCTAGCTCTATTATTTCTTCTTCAGGAAGGCTTTGTGACCCTTTATTTTGCTAATTTATTTAAGCCATGTTATCTTGTTACTGTTAGCTGTCTCAGGGACATTAGAATATTAATTTATTTGTATATACATTTCTTTATTGATTTTAGGTTAGTTTGTTTTGTTTTTATTTGTTTTGCTATATCAAGAACTTTGATTCCTCTTTTTCTGTTTAGAATGTCTTTCTTCCACTGTATTATTTTAATTGTTCACGTATTGTACTGGTCCACGAATGACTTAGGTGCTGTTGGTTGCCTCAGTTTGATTTCCTCTCTTTAGTGAATGCGGTAGGTTATACTCATGTGTGAGTCTTCTGTAGTTAGGTTTGTATATTTTCCTTTACAGAATTCAGTGGAGGTGGGATAGCAGATTCTTTCCCTGATATTGGGTGACAAGTGTTAAATGGCCAGAGTTTCTCCACAGCCTTTGTGGGACTGTGGGATACTTCTGGGTTGGTGATAGCTGGTAAGATGTCTTCTGAAGGTCAGAGCAGAATGTCTTCGTTGTCACTTGCAAGGAGTGCTACTCAAATGGATGGAGCAGGCCCACTCTGTGTGCCCAAATTAGTGCCTTAGTAGGTGGTTGGGAACCAAAGGGCTTCAGTGCATGTGCATTTGGCTTGCCAGAATGATCTGGTTTGTGAGATGTGTTGGATTTAAGGCACCAAGATCTCATGCTCATTGTTTGCCAGAGATGTTGACTGTGCCTGTCAGGATGTGATAGCATTGTTGACGTGACGTCCCTGTCTGGCTGGTCACTGGACATGGTTACAGGGAGCATTCATGCTGGCCCTGAGTTATGGAAGCTCTGAGTGTACACTATCTGTTGCCAGGTGGTCGGCATGGGATGTATAGGTCACTGGTTGTGGGGCAGGTGCCTCAGGAGTTCATACCACCAGTTGTCAGGTTGGAGGGGAGGCTTGTGCTATCTCACACGCAGTGCAAGAATGCCCACTACTGGCTGCCTGGCAAGCAGGGTGATGGGAGTAGGGTGGGAAACTTTCATCCCTTTACCAGCGGGATAGGAGCACTTACTGCTGATCAGCAGGTGGGCAGGGTAGATGCACATTGCTGACTGATGGTCTGGCAATGCAGGAGCGTGCACCACCATTTGCTGGTCTGGTGACACAAGTTTATACGCTATGGATTTCCAGGTGTGTGGAGCAGGGGGCTGTGCAGGAGGGTGCTAATGTAGGGAGATAAGGTAGTGGGGGCAGGCTAACAGATGAGCATGCACTGTAGGTTGCTTGTTCCAGGGTATGAGAATGTGTGTCCCCAGTCACTGTACTGGCTAGGTGGGCATGAGATTGATCATAGGTAGTGTGGCATGTGTTGGGGGTGAGTTTGCTCCACTGTTGTCAGGCAGATGGGATTGGGGGCACACTGCTGGGTACTGGGAGAGCAGGGGAGAGAAGGAACGTGTTTCTGTGGTCAGTTATGTGGGCACTCCCCAGAGAGTGCAGCCAGCAAGAAGGACTGAGCCCTGACCACATATACAGGCAGAGATAACTGGAGTCTAGTCAAATGTAGGCTCTCCAACTGCCACTCAGTGGATCCTCCTCTCCTTGGATACCACTTGCCCAAAAAGAACTAGGAACTGACTGATACCGGTGACTAGTTCTGGTCCTTTTATCTGAGTTTCTCTCTATTCTGTAGCCACCTGGATCCCAAGCTCTTGCCCAGCTTCTTGTACTCTCTCCTCAGATCTAGTTCAGGTTCGTCTTACCTTGCTTCACTCTCGATTTGTTTACACAGTATCTTGGTCTCCTGCTGGGAATTTTTTAAAGTGGCTTCCCAGGGCTCCTTACCTGGGAATGCTGCTGGGTTTGTCTCAAGATGGCCATGCTATACCTGGCTGGCTTGTAGTGTGCCTATGATCTGTAAGTCTCCTTTACTACTGTTCTCATTCAGTTCTCCCTCTATTCAGTGTTCTATCAAACTCCACATCCTTCTGTTTTCTACTTGGGGTTCTGAGATTGTCATCTATATCTGTTTCATTTGGTTTCTTCATTCTTTCCTTCAGGAAAGCATGATTTGTCTGAGTAAACCACCATCTTGGGTCATCTCTTCTGATTTACTTTTAATTTAGCACGAGAATCGTGTTTGATTAATAAATTGAGAAGAAACCACTACTTTCCACAATACAAAAAATTTTAAGAAATAGGGGCATTATCTGTTCACAATGGTTTTATACAACTTAAAACTGTCTGGACCTAGACTTTTTGGTTAGGTATTTAATAACAGTTTGTATACTTTTTTCCTTTTAAATATGTCTATTAAGTGACTTCTCTTTGGAAACAATGTATAGGAAATATGCCATTCTATGTAGATTTTCCAATATTATTCATAAAGTTATTTAGTACAATACTTTAAAGTCTTTAAAGTATTTGTGACCCACTGTTTGATGTATGGATTTCTGTGTTTATGATAGTCTATATTTCCCTTGATTACTTTTACCAGAAGTTTTATAACTTTTAGGGTATTGCCAAAAGCATAGATGTTGAATTTATTGAATTTTTTTTCATTTTTTAATATAATAATTCAGATTTTATTTTGTAATATAGCTTAATATATTATCAATTGATTTTTTTGGTTAAGGAGTTACTTAGAGAATTTATTTTCATGTTTCTAATTTGAAGAAGTGTTTGAGACCACGAACATTGTTCTAAAAATAAATTTTTCTGAGCTCTTTAAGTTTTTATATATTTATTATTCTAAAAGACTTAATTCAAAGGCTTACTTGCACAAATTTTATTTGTCTCTGATACTATAGCTATTTAGTGTACCTTTTCTCGCTTCTTACCTTTTTAACTTATTTTCTTACCTATTGTTTTCTAACTTTTACAATCTCAAAATAGGAACATATTTTTAAAATATTTTATTATGACTTCATTTTTGTTATTCAAGAGACTAGAACCTCATTTTTATAATATTCCTGACTTCTCCTTTGTAATTATCAGGACATCAGCTGTTTCTCAGCAGGTGTCATACTGTTTAACAGACAGAATCCTAACTCATGGTTTCTAACACGGTGTCATCTGGAAAGTCAGATATCCAACCTACAACTTACTATGTTAGTATCTAAATCAAGAAGTTCAAGAGAAAATTTAGAGCTTTTCGGCAGCATGTGATTGGGGGGTGGGCAGTTAAGATGGTAATAAGAGCTTATGAGATACTTCTTTTTTAAAAGAAATATTTTATTCGGTACAAAAGTAAACTGTAATTCAACCAACTTTCCAAAATTCAAACCATTTGAACTGAAATTAATAATGCAGTATCATGAAGACAAATGTGTTCTGACAAGAGTTCTATCCTTTAATCCTTGGAAATGAGTAAATAATCAAAGCTGGGAAATGAAGCTTAGCAGCAGTTGATAGACAAAAATTTTTTCAACACATCACAAATATAGGGAAAGTCTATACTGTTTCAAGTTACTCTCTCCATTGATTTCCCTTTCGACCTTTCAGTAAGAACAGGCTCATGTTCATTACGACATGCTTAGGACTTGGAATAGGATGTCCATGACAGCTGCTATCAGGAATCCTGTGGGTGTGTCAGAAGATATCCAATTTCCTTTTGAAATTGTGCATTCTGAAAAGAATCTGCTGCTGCTTTCAATATTAAAAGCATAAGGCAAAATGGTCCAAATTCCCTAAAGCCTCACTAGTGTAGGAGGATACATTTGTGGAATAAGAATCCTAAACACGATTTTGTTCACAGAGCAATACGTAGCAGTCGCCACATTAATCACTTGGAAAGTTAGACCCCAGATCCTTCTCTTTGGATTTCAAAAATCTGGTATTGTAACCATAACAGAACTTCTTTCTCGCCTTTTAGCATACAGTCTGTTTCCTCTCTGTTTCTTGCTACTTATATGCAGGCTCCTGGTCCCTATGTGCACATCCTTCTTTTAATATAGGAACACATCTTCTGACACCTAGTGAATGTCAACTCTTGCACTTGCCTCTGTCTCACAATAATCACTGTTTTCATGAGCAGCCGTGTCTTTGTTCTGCAATGGGAAGAATTATGTATAACTATTCAGAATCACAGAAAACCTCCACCTGAGTGGAGGAACCAAGAGGCCACCTTTTGTCTACAGTTTCATGGGTACAAATAGGAGCATCATATTCATAAATTCACACAAATCTTGTCTATGGAAGATGTAGGAATAGAAGTTTCTTGAATTTAGTCCTGTGTATTTTCTTGTCCAACAGTCATTTATGTTCTAGCCTTTTAAAGTCCCCAATCTTCTCCCTAACCCCCTCCAAAACAAAATAACTGCTATCAAGTCAGTTCTAACTGACGGCAAACCCATACGTGAAGAATAGCCCCGCTCAATGGGGTTTTCAAGGCTGCGATCTTTCAGAATCAGATTGCCAGGCTTTTCTTAAAGGTATCTCTGGGTGGGTTCAAAGCACCAACCTTTCAGTTTTTAGTTAAGTGCTTAACTGTTTGCACCACATAAGGTCTCCTTGAAACAGCTTATTCCATTGAGTCATAGACTGTAAAACTTATGAAAAAGGAGCTAAATTAAAATAAGTGTTAGGAAAACAGACCCTGTCTCTTCAACTCCCCCACCTGTTGTTCAGCAGGTCCTGACTCAACCTTGCAAACACCTAATTTGAACAACACTGTTGTAGGGAAAAATTAGAAGACAAAAAGGGAAGTTAGGAATGCCAGAACCCCAGGGAATAGAACAATGGGATAGGCAGGTAGGGAAAGAACTGTCATTTTAGACAGAGTGGGCAAGGTAAGCTTCGTTGAGAAAGTGGCATCCGATCAATGATTTAAAATAACTGAGGGAACAATCCACATGGACATCTGGGAAGAAGAATGCTCCAGGTAGAAGGAACTGCCAGTGCCAACTGTTAAGCATGTCCAAGACATAGTGAGAAGGTACATCTGTAAACATGAGAAAGGAGGGTTTCATCTGCTACCAGCCTGTCAAATCAGAGCCTTGATGATACACACTGGAGCTTAAATTACTTTTTTTTCATCATTTTCATTAATATGACAACAACTGACAGTCCTCCTACTGGACGTAAATCTGTCCAACCTTATTTTTCTTAAGTGTGTTCATGTGTGAGTATGTGTGTGTGTGTTTCTGTTTCAATCATGTATTCATCAATAGCAATCTTGTAAATGAACTTGTTCTACATGACGTCAGTTTCTGCTGTAAACAACTCATTATATGCTTGATTAAGGCTCCTATCAAACTGAGACCAGGAAATCACCTGGACAAAAAAGTGATGTGTATACAGGATATGTCATAATCACATGCAGATACTGAGGGAGAGCATGCTGCCTCTATATTTAGGGGAGTTGTGCTAGAGTCTGAGAAGCTGTGTAGTTTCTTTGACCAGAGATTCAGGAGGGCTGATCCCAAGCTTCAGCTTCATCAAGCTCGTCTGTGTTCCAGAAAATGTTGTGTCCCATTCCAAATGTCTGTTCCTTGACCTCCTATTCTCTTTATCACAGTGCTTTCTTTGTCCAGAGAACTTTTCATCTGCCTGTCTCTTCTTCACTCAGTCCGCTGGGCAAACACCAACAACCAGTTCACTGATGACCTCTTCTGTGGTAGACAGAGCAGGTGGTAAGTATCTTTCCACTTGCTCCTTCAGCTTTCTGATATGCTTCCTTTGTGACACACGTGGCACCTTGTCATTGCTATGTGTGTACATGCCTTTGTTTTGTACCAGACTGTGAGTTACTTGAGGATACATATGGACAGTTGATTCAACTCTGCATCCACAGGCTGAACACAGTGCCTGATGCATAGTAGGCTATGCACCAGATAATAAATGTAGATTCAACAAATATGTGAATGGCTCATACTAGCTGGAACCAATTGCATAGGTTCATACTGTGCAAACTAGTAGTTTGGGTATTTTTAGAGAAAATTTCTATGTTGACATCAAGAGTTTGAAATTTCCTGTGGCCTCTATCACTAGTCCTTTCCACTGGGATTATATAAAAAAGGAAATCTCCTTGGGTCTGGATTGATACCAGGCTCTTTTTAAACATACAGTTTATAGGACTTAGCTGCTAGAATAATTATTTCCTTTCAGAATACGAGAATTCTGTATCAGAAAAATGAATTCCCTTACCAAGATTCATTTAATTATTCACTCCACACATGTGTATTGAATTGTTACAAGCACTGTGCTAGGCACTTGTATATATCAGTGTCTTAGGCTGGTTTCTCTAGAGAGGAAAAACCACTACAGCATACAAATATGTAATATAGAGAGATTTATATCAAGGAAATGGCTCACACAGTGGTAGAGGCTGCAGTGTCCTGCGTCTGTGGATCAAGACGGAGGCTGCTGTTGATTTACATACATGCACTGGCTAGTGAATCCAAGGTTGACAAGTCAGAGAGCAGGGCTACCACTCTTAGGCTATGAAAATTGACAAATTCCAACACCTGCAGATACCTTGTAGTTCAATTCCCAAGAAGTGGAGGTCAGAGGCAGCAGCAGGATCCAGAGCAAGCAAAAAGCCAGAATATGTACTTATATATGGATACCTGCCACAACTCCAAGGACAATCCCTTTAAACCAGTCTCAGCAGATGCAATCCTGACAGTAGTGTCATGCAAACACAGAAAATCATGTCACAGCCAAGTTTGACACACAACCCCGACAATCACAATCAATGAGTGATAGAGATCCATTATAGATTTTTTTAAATCTATTTTTTAGATAGACCAACAAAGGCTGTTACCTTCTGCATTTAAACCTTTTCTTGAGTCATTATCACAGTGATCTCATACAATATTCGTCCTTTTACAAATAACTAATTCAAGTCACCAGAATGCCTTCAGATTCCCTTATATTGTGAAATGTTTCCCAAATGCACTGTTGTTCTTTGCTATTGAGTAGTATTCCACTGTGTGAATATAGCATAGTTTATTTATTCATCCATTTTTTTGGCCACCTAGGTTGGTTCTTCCTTTTTGCTGTTGCAGACAGTGCTGCAATAAACACCGGTGTGTATGTATCTGTTTGTGTGCAGTTCTTCTTTCTCTAGGATGTGTTCCAAGAAGAGAGATGACTGGATCATATGGTATTTCTCTAGCTTTTGAAGAAAGTGCCAAATCGATTTCCAAAGTGGTTATACCATTTTACATTCCCACCAACAGTGTAGAAGTGTTCTGATTATAGAGCAGAGATTCTATCCACAGTAAACAGATAGCACACCTTTCAATATATATATATATATATATATATATTTTTTTTTTTAAGCAGAGAAAGTGAGACTGGTGATGCTGGAGTGACAAAACAGATTTTAGTCTTAACGAGGTGGTTTGTGTAGGCCTTAACTGAAAACGTGACTTTTGAACAAAGATTTAAATAAAGAGAGGGAAATGCATAAGAGGTCTCTCTCAGCAGTGTCTGCTGTGCACTAGAACCTTCTATAGCAAAACGCCAGGATCAGTTACCACGGAGTGAACTCTAACTCACGGTAACCCCATGTGAGTCAGAGTAGAACTGTCCTCCATAGAGGACAGTGGCTGATTTTTCTGAGGTAAATCATCAGGTTTGCATTCCCAGGTACCTCTGGGTGGACCTGAGCTGCCAACTTTTGAGTTAATAGCCGAGGTACCATTTGCACCACTCAGAGACTCCAGGGCCCAGGAGAGGAACCTAAATAGCCAAGTGAACCCAGGAAAAATTCCTAGTACTGTTTGTTGAGTCCTCTAAGTACCAGTAGGCTACAGAAATGGCATCCATAAAATATTCTAATAGCACAGCCATCTCCGGGATGAATCCAGTCTATGCATTTTAAAGATAGCAAAATATTTCCATCACTGTGGTGCTTTGCAAATATTTTTAAAGATCAAGGAAGCTGGTCAGTTTGGAAATGTTTAAAACTGGTGTACTTTTACATTGCCTCGCACGTCGCCCGTCCTTTAACAATACGTTTTGCGAAATCTATGTCAGAAGTAGAGTTGTGCCCCCGACTACCTCATGGAATGAACTGGGAGAATTAATGCTGCTTATAAAAGGCCCAGTGATGAGAGATGCATAACACGTTCCTTAGAGCTTGCTGTGCTTAAGATAGGCTGATGTTCCCTTACTTTGTGAGCGCCTATCAGATTTTGCCACTTGTAGAAAATTGCCTTGGACAGAGCTATCATTATTATTATTTTATTCTTGCCAGACACTACCATTTCAAAGTGCATTTCTTTCTGTATTGAAAAACAAAATAATGAGCTTGTATTTTTATTTCCTGGGAGGCCTCATTCATTTACATTCACTTACAGCTTAGACTCCCTGGATTCTGTCATTTGCACAGTGTTGCTAGACCTGGGGCACACAGTCACAGCAGGGAGAAGCAAAGCACCAAAAGGTGCTTCAGTGATGCTCATGTGAGCTCAGGGATCTATATGTATGTGCTGAGGCATCTGAAGTAGAGAAATGTGAGTCTTTGCTTTGTCTGCTAAAACATCGGGTGGGTTCATGCCTGTCTGCCCAAAGCCTGTTTGCACTGGCCAAGCACCATAGTGCTCTCTGCTGGATGAAATCTACCAGACCCCTGACTGTCAATATTTTTCCTTCTGTGCCAAGGTAGGTTCTTAATTAACTTGCATGTGTATCACAGTATCGACTGAGTAGCCTCTTTGTCCAAGGCCAAACCAGATTGACTACAAGTATGATTTTGTTACAGAATAATATTTCTAGGCTTTGACTCCATTTACTCTGTAGGGTAAGGAGCTCTGGTTGCGCAGTGGTTAAGCCACTCAACTACCAAACTAAAGGTCAACAGTTTGCACTTACCACCGCTCCATGTGGGGAAGATGGGCGATTGGCTTCCATAAAGATTACAGTCTTGGAAACCCTCTAGGACAATTCTACTCTGTTCCATAAGGTCACTGTGCGTTGGAAGGAAATCACTGACAACGAGCCGTGTATAGGTATCCAAGCCTTCAAATTTGCACTAAGGGCAATCTATGGACAGTCTCAGAGCTGTCTACCAGCTTCTGTCCTCTGTGTTATTCTTTTTTGAGCTATTTTCCATGATGATTTCTATCAGCTGCTTAAGCCTTCAGAGCTTGGAAAGACAATGAGGATGGTTTCTATTCCGATCTTTTGCTGTTTAACAAACAGACAAAACTTATTGGCTTAAAGCTAGGACCGTTTTATTTGCCCATGATTCCAATCTGTGGTCAGGGCTCAGATGGTCACTGCATTCAGCTGGCAGGTCACTTGGGAGCTGGGTTCAGTCGGAACGCTTGCTCAGCTGGACTGAGCTCTTTATCCGTCTAGTCTCTCCTGGTCTACAAGACCTCTCCACTTGATCTCTCCATGTGCTCTCCAGTAGGGTAGCTGACCTCTTATATGCAAGGTCAAGAGTGCAAAAGCAGTAGTTGTCAGGTATTTATAAGCTTCAGACCCAGAACCTGGACAGCGCTGCTTCCACCACATTCTATTTGTTAAAGCAAGTCACAGACCAATACTAGGTTTCAGTGTAGGGTCAGAGCTAGGGTAAGGCAAGTGCAGTACACTGGGCAGGACTCTGAATGTGAGCGGCTCTTTAAATTTTATGTTTTAATTACCTCACTCCCTTTATCCAAGGCCGGACTCTGTTTCTGAATAAAGGACACAAAGACTAAGTTCTGGTATGAATATCTGAAAACAGGGTTCCTAGGTTTGTACCAATGTAACTGAGTTCTAGACCCTGCCCTCTGGTTCATGATAACATACTCTCTGTCTTAGGCTGGGCTTTCTAGGGAAGCAAAACCAGTAACATGTGTAGGTACAAGGAAAGATTTATAATATATATAGATAGATATACGAAACAGCTCACGCAATAGCAGAAGCTGAATGTCCCAAGTCCTGGCACAAGCCTCATGTGGCCATGGAAGCTGATGAAACCAAAGTCAGCAGGTCAGAGACCAGAGTTCTAGACCACCAGTTGTGTAGGTCAATGGATCCCATGCTGGCGGTGAGGCAGAGTGGCAGAGGCTGGCAAACCCAGGGTTGGCAGATCAGGGAGCAGGACTCTCAAGTGCTGACTGTAAGGACTGATGAATCCAACAGCTACTAGTTCAAGTCCAAGAACCAGACTCCAGAAGAAGAGAACAAGAGCTCCTGGCTACGGAGCAGACCAACAGTAGTAAAAGGTCGAGAGATCAGAGCTGAGGGGCAGGAAACCACCACACACCCCGCCCTGCCACTTAATACAGCAGCCAAATATGGAGTAGCCAAGTTGACATAATCCTGACCACCACACTCTATCATATGTAAAACTTACTTACCACCCTCTAGGAGCCAAAAAAAGCACGACAGGATTTTAGCATCATGCTTACTTAGGCTTAAGGTCCAGGACATTGTCTTTTACTTCAGAGCCACATGCAGGTGAGGTCCCCTGTGTGTCCTTCCTCCAGGAAAGCATCCTGAGCATCCTTCCTTCCCACCTAAAGACTGGTAAACTGATCCCACATACTCAAGTTTGACAAAGGTGTGTGTGGGGGGGGAGTAAACAACTGCAGTGGTTACTGCCGTGCAAAAAAGAAAATGAAAAAGAGGTGCCTGGCAGTCACTCATTTATAGAAATTCTGAAATCTCCCTGGGCATATACCAATGCCTTTACTCTGTTGTTTTTGTTGCTGTTGAGTGCAATCAAGACAATTTTGACTCACAGTGACTGTGTGGGTGACAGAATAAAACTCCACCCTGTGCCAGTCTCACAATCATTGTTACGCTGCAGCTGTTGTTCCAATCCATCTTGTTAGGGTTGTCCTCTATTTTGCTAACCTTTTACTTTATCAAACATGACGTCTTTCATCAGGGACTAGTTCCTCCTGATAACATGTCTAAAGTATGTGAGACACAGCATCATCATCCTTGCTCCTAAGGAGCTTTCTGGTTGTGTTTCTTCCTACAGGAAACTGTTCATTCTTTCAGCAGTCCATAGTATATTCAATATTCTTTGCCAGCATGTAATTCAAAGACGTCAATTTTCTTTGTGTCTTCTTTTATCATTGTCCAGCTTTTATGCACACATGAAGCGATTGCAAACTCTGTGGCTTGGATCAGGTGCACCACAGCCTTCAAGGGGTCTTCTTTTCAACACTCTAAAGAGTTCTTTTGCAGCTGATTAGCCTACTGCAACGTGTCATTTGATTTCTTGATTGCTTCTTCCGTGGGTGTTGATGGTGGATCCAAGTAAAAGGAAATCCTTGATAATTTGAATCTTTTCTCCATTTATCATGATGCTGCTTACTGGTCCAGTTGTAAGTTGTTTTTTGTTTTGTTTTGTTTGTTTGTTTTTATGCTGAGTTGTAATTCATACTAAAGGCTGTAGTCTTTGATTTTCACTAGTAAGTGCTTCAAGTCTTCTTTACTTTCAGGAAGCAAAATTGTGTCATCTGCATAATGTAGGTTGTTAATGAGACTTCCTCCAATCACGATGCTGTGTTTTTCTTCATACAGTCCAGCTTCTCAGATTGTTTGTTCAGCATACAGATTGAATAAGTATAGTGAAAGGATACAAACGTATCAGACATTTTTCCTGATTTTAAACCACACAGCTTCACCTTGTTCTATTTAAACAACTGCCTCTTGATTTAAGTACAGATTCCTCAAGAGCACAGTGAAGTGTTCTGAAATTCCCATTCTTTGCAGTGTATCCATAATTTATTATGATCCACACAGTTGAATGACTGTCCTCAGTCAGCGAAACACAAGTAAACATCTTTCTGGTATTGTTTGTTTTCAGCCAGGATTCATCTGACATCAGCAATAATATTGCTGGTTCCACATTCTCTTCTGCATTTGTCTTGGATTTCCAGGAACTCTCTCTAGATGCACAGCTAAAGCTGTTTCTAAATGATTTTCACAAAATTTTACTTGAGTATAATATTAATGATATTGTTTGTTAATTTTCAGATTCAGTTAGATCATCTTTCTTTGCAATAAGATAAATATGGATCTCTTTGAGTCAGCTGGCCAGGTAGCTCTCTTCCAAATTTCTTGGCCTAGTTAAGAGAGCACTTCCGGTGCTGCACCTGTTTGTTGAAACATCTCAACTGGTATTCTATCAATTCCTGGAGACTTGTTTTTCATCAATGCATTCAGGGAACCAGCGTGTACCTTTTCCTTCAGTATTTTCAGTTGAATGACAGTCAATTCTTTTGATATGGTTAGTCTCCATATTCCTTCCATCTTCTTTTGATAATTTTTTGTATCATTTAAGATTTGGAAGACACTAAGAAAATTGACATCTTTGAATTACGGTGCTGGCAAAGAATACTGAATATACTATGAATTGCCAAAAGAATGAACAATTTCATGTAGGAAGAAACACAATCAGAATTCTGCAATATTGTTACTGCAGGCTTGATTTTTTTTTTTTTTTTTTTCAGCTCTTTTGGCTTGCAAAATGCCAAGCATTTTCTTCCCTTTTGGTTTTCTAACTCTGGGTCTTTACATATCACTATAATATTTTATTTTGGCTTCTTGAGCTATCCTTTGAAATCTTCTGTTCTACTCTTTTACTTTATCATTTCTTCCATTCACTTTGTTACATAATATTCAAGAGCAATTTTGAGTCTCTTCTGACACCAATTTTGACCTTTTCTTTCTTTCCTGTCTTTTTAATGATGTCGTATATGATCTTGATATCAAATTCCACATCCCCTCTGATTTTCAGTCACTAGTGTTTACTGTGTGAAATTTATTCTTGAGATGGTTTCTGAATTCAGGTGGATATACTAAAGGTCATACTTTTGCTTTTATGGACTTATTTTTCTTCCGCTTCAACTTGAGTTGCAAATGAACAACTAGTGATCAGTTCTAGACTAGGTCTCTGACCTTATTCTGATTGATGATCTTGAGCTATTTCATTATCTTTTTCCACAGATATGGTCAATTTGATTCCTATATATAACCATCTGGCGAGGCCCACGAGTATAGTCACTGTATGCAAGTTGAAAGAAGGTAGCAAGGATGAAGCTGTTGTTCTGGAAAAATTCTGTCATGGGATCTCTGAAATCTTTTCTATCTCACCAAAACCATATTTTCCAACTGCCAATCCCTTTTCTTCATCTCCAACTTTCCTGTTCCAGCCTTCAGTAATTATTAACCCATTTTGAGTGCATGTTCAATCAGTTTCAGACTATACCAGTATAGAAGTGGTAAAAAATTCAAATTCTTCATCTTTGGACTTAATAATTGGTGGGTAAGTCTACTGATATTATCCTATCACTGACAGAATTCTACTTCAGGAAAGATCTTGAAATGCTCTTTTTGACAGTGAACACATCGTTCCTCTTCAAGTTTTCGTCCCCGGGTTAGTAGATCATATGATTGTCTGTTGCAAAACGACCAGCACCGGTCCATTTCAGATAACTGATGCCTAGGATATTGATGTTTATGCATTTCATTTCACTTTTGACAATTTACAATCTTCCTAAATTCATACTTTATACGTTCCATATTCTACTTATTAGTGGATGTTTGGCTGGCAGTTATTATCATTTTGAGTCATGCCATGTCAACAAAGTCCTGAAAGATTGACTCCATTTATTTCATTAAGGTCAATTCCCCAGTCACCTTTTGAGTGCTTTCCGGGTTGAGGGACTCATCTTTCATCACTGTCTCAGACAATGTTCTATTGCTAGTCATAAGATTTTCACAGGCTAATTATTTTCAGAAGTAGACTGCCAGGTTCTTCTCACTAGCTTGTTTTAGCCCAAAAACTCAGCTGAAACCTTCACCATGGTGACTTTTTTGGTATTTGAATACCAGTGGCATAGCTTCTAGCATCACAGCAACACGTAAAGCTCCACAGTGCAACAAACTGACAGATGTTTGGGGGTCCTTCACCCTAAGAAATCCAAGAACCACACCTGCAGCTGTCAAGTCAATTCTGACCCATAGTAACCTTAAAGGACAGAGTAGAAAAGTCTCACAGGCTTTCCAAGGAGTGCCTGGCAGAACTGAACTGCCAGTCTTTTGGTTAGCAATTGTAGCTGTTAACCACTATGCTACTAGAGTTTCCCCTTTACTATAGGGAGAAGAAATACTTCCTTATTAGGGCTCAACTCTGTTCTTTGAAAATTTCGTGTGTGTGTGTGTGCGTGCATACATTGCCTGTGTCCTTTCAACTTCTGGTTTTACAGTCTAGTTATCATTCTTTTAAAATATTAAATGGCCTACATTTTTAGCTAAGTAATTTTCTGAGTCTACTTCTACCTCCTATATCTACCAGGTTAGATGCCAAAAAGCCTTTTGTTGTTTTAGACTGTCCATGTCCTTTGCAGTCAAGCTGGCAGTGCTTCCATTCATATAATTATGTTTCAAAAACTTTCTAGGTTTCCTATGAAGTGTATCATTAATCAAAAGCCACACCTTCAAATCTCTTCCAGACAAGTCACAACCCTTTGGGCTGCTATTGGATGAGGAACTTAAATTTTTTAGAAATTCTTTTCTAGTTGAGTCTGCAAGGCACCAAGACCTTCTGAGGTTTTACAGGAGAACTAAAGCTGCATTTGTTGCCTGGTCTTGACAGAGATGCCACCCATTGTGAACAGAATCCTGACTTTGAACTTTGCCCTGAAGTCATTTCTTACTTTGAGAGTCTTCTACTGACTGGGGAAACTTGAAAGTTTTATTTTCCAAACTAGCAAATATGAGTCGGCTTCAACTAGATGGCACTTAGCTTAGCTTAGCTAGCAAATATGGAGTTGGAGTCCCCCCTCTAGGTTTTGCCTAAAAACTTAACAATGTCTTCTTTAGTTCATCTCCCTCTATTTGTACCTCATTGATCAGAGCTAAGAGAAGACAGCTGGCAGTTTCAACATTCATCTGGAAGTTGCCTGAGCTAGATGCACAAACTCATCAAGTAAATTTTCTATTTTCCAAGCTACCAAAGATGACAATGTTACCACGTGTTCTGTCACTACATAATGTGGATTGCCTTCTCTCCAGACCTTATTAGCAATGTCTAACTTCTAGTTGCAGGCTCCTTGATATGCTTAGGAATCTATTTTTTACTTAGTTCAATGTCAATGTCTTATGTATTGAATGTTTGTAAGAGCAGCATCCCGTTTCTAGGCAACATCTTCAGTTTTAGATATCTATTACTGTATAACAAAGAACTCTAAAACATAGTGACTTAAAACAACATCATTTTATTTGCCAATTAT
Organism: Heterohyrax brucei; assembly: GCA_028571685.1. NCBI lineage: Eukaryota > Metazoa > Chordata > Mammalia > Hyracoidea > Procaviidae > Heterohyrax > Heterohyrax brucei. The sequence continues at coordinate 40,409,488 of CM053148.1, read as the reverse complement.
TCTGTGAGTGAGGAATTTGGGCGTTCCTCAGCTGTTCCACAGGACCCTGGCTCAGGTCATTCGCTTGACTGAACTGAGCTGTCTGCCCTGGGCTGAGAGATACGAGGCTTTGCTCATAGACGCAGTAGTCATGCGCTGCCATGTGGTACCTCACGCTCTTTGTGGACGCATTGGGCTTACCTACAGCCTGGTGCTTTCAGGGTAGTCATACTTTTTACATAGTAACTATCTTCCAAAATGGAGCATTCCAGAAGTGAAGTGGAAGTTGTCTATTTTCTTAAGACCTCTTAAAACCAAAAATCATATTATTCCAATAATAGGAATTGATTGAATTTGATTTAATACATGAGTTAGGGTAACATTTCAACTAACAAAAATCAAACCTATTGTTGTAGAATTGGTTTTGATGGTTGCCCTGCAGGAGGCAGTAGAGCTGCCCAGTTGGGTCTCCAAGCCTGTAAGTCTCTCCTGAAGCCAACGGCCTTGTCCCTCTCTGGTGGCACAGCCGACGGGCTTGAACTGCCAGTGTTTCATTTGGTAGCCAAGCGCTTTAACCACAGAGCCACCAGGGCTCCTTACATTTCAACTAGAGAATCAGAAATAGTCCAAAGATGAAAGAAGTTCCCCAAAATTCTTATGCATTATGTTTATTAACCCCGTAGCATCTAGCCATAGAAATGGTGAGAATAGAGATACTACAGTAACAATTTATCCTAAAACACAGCTTCTAGTTTGACCTTAAAGTTCGTTTGTTGACACTGAACACAAGCAGTTCTTCCAAAGTGCCCAATGCTTAAGACAAAGCAGTCTTTACTAAACTATTTAAAAGGCTATTGTTTGGCTTAAAAGTGACTTTAGGAGACCAGATTCTTCAAGACTCAAGGTTCAAAAGAATATCCTAAAGCAATGGCCTGCATAGGTCTCAGCATTCCACAGATGCCAGAAACAGGTGTCCTAAATTACAGACAAGTCTAGGTCTATCTTTAAGTCAAATCTATACATAAATTGGAACAGTTAAATAGAGTTTGTGTCTAACGTTAGGCAGATATTTGTCTTGTTGCCGTTGTTAGGTGCCATGGAGTTAGGTCCAACTCATAGCTACCTCATATACAACAGAAGGAAACACTGCTTAGTCCTGAGCCATGCCCATAATCATTGCTATCCTACAACCTGTTCTCCCAACCACTGTGTCAGTCCACTTCATTGAAAGTCTTCCTTTTTTTTTTTTCCTCATCCTCCACTCTACCAAGCATAATGTCCTTTTCCAGGGCCTGATCCCTCCTGACAGCCTGTCCGAAGTATATAAGACATAGTCTTGCCACCCTTGCTTCTGAGACTAAGTTGTACTTTTTCCGAGACAGACTTTTCATCCTTTTCACAGTCAAGGGCATATTCAATCTTCTTCTCCAACACCACAGTTCAAAAGAGTCAAATTTTCTCCTGTCTTCCTTATTCAGTGTCCAGATGCTTTTTGAAAATGTCATGACTTGGGTTAGGTGCATCTTAGCCTTAAAGGTGACATCTTTGCTTTTCAACCCTTTAAAGAATTCTTTTGCCAAAAATTAGCCCAATACAATGTATCTTTTGATTTCTTGACTGCTCCTTCTGGGAGTATTGATCACGGATCCAAATAAAATGAAATTGTTAACAATTTTAATCTTTTATCCATTTAGTGTGACTTTGATTATTGGTCCAGTTATATTTTTGTTTTCTTGATGTTGAGATATAATCTAGACTGAGGGCTGTATTCTTTGATCATCATCAGCAAGTGTTTCAGGACCTCTTCACTTTCAGCAAGACTGTGTCCTTCTCATAAGACAGGTTGCTAATGAGCCTTCTTCCAATTCCAGTGCCCCATTCAAGTTCATGTAGTTCAGCTTCTCAGGTTATTTGCTTGACATACAGATTGAACAGACATGGTGGAAAGATACAACCCTGATGCACACCTTTCCTGACTTTCAACCATGCACTGTCCCCTTGTTCTCTTCAAATGATTGCCTTTTGATACACATACAGATTTCTCAGGAGCACAATTAAGTGTTCTATAATTCACCTTCTCCACAATATTATCTGTAATTTGTTATTAGCCGTGCAGTCAAATGCCTTTACATGGTCAATAAAACACAGGTAAACTTCTTTCTGGTATTCTCTGCTTTCAGTCAAAATCTGTACGACATCATCAATTACATCCTTGGTTCTAAATGCACTTTTGAATTCAGCCTGAATTTCTAGCTGTTCCCTGTCAATGTACTGCTGCAACCATTTTTAATGATCTTTAACAAAATTTTACTTGTGTGTGTCATTAATGATATTATTGAATGATTTCCGCATTCAGTTGGATCACCTTTCTTGAGAATAGCCATAAATATGGATATCTTCCAGTGGGTGGATCAGGAGCTATGTTCCAAATTTCTTGACATAGATGAGTGAGCACTTTCAGTACTACATCTGTTTGTTCAAACATCTCAATTCATACTCCTTGTTTTCACTACTGTATTCACTGCAGCTTGGACTTTTTCCTTCAGTGCTGCTGGTTTCTGATCATATGATACCTCTTGAAAAGTTTGAACATCTACCAATTATTTTTGACATAACAATTCTGTATATCCCTTCCATCTTCTTTTGATGTTTCCTCATTGTTTAATGTTTTCCCCACAGAATCCTTCACTACTGCAACTCAAGGCTTAAGTTTTTCCTTCATTTCTTTCAGCTTGTGAAATGCCAAACATTTTCTTCCTTTTGTTTTTCCATCTCCAGCTTTCTGCAAGTGTTATTAAAATACCTTACTGTGTCTTCTAGAGCCACCCTTTGAAATCTTCTGTGCAGTTTTTTCACGTCGTCATTTTTTTCTTTTGTTTTAGCTACTCAGTGTTCAAGAGCAAGTTTCAGAGTCTTTTCAGTCATTCCTTTTGGTCTTTTTTTTTTTTTTTTTTTTTTTTGCTTTCATTTCTTTTTAATGACCTCTTGTTTGGTTCATGTATGATGGCTTTGACATCATTCCACAACTTGTCTGGTCTTTCATCATTGGCATTCAAAACATCAAACCTATTCCTTAAATGGTGTCTAAACTCAACTGGGATATAGTCAAGGTTGTATTTTGACTATTGTGAACTTGTTCTAGTTCTCTTCAGTTTCTGTTTGTCCTTGCATAGGAACAACTGATGGTCTGCTCCATGACTGGCCCTGCTCTTGTTCTGACTGGTGATATTAAACTTCTCCATCATTTCTTCCCACAAATGTAGTCAATATTATTCCTGTATATTCCATCTTGTGTAGTTCATGAGTATAGCCACTATTTGTGTTGGTGAAAAAGGTATTTGCAATGAAGAAGTCATTGGTATTGCAAAATCCTATCATGAGATCTCCAGCATCATTTCTATCACCAAGGCCATATTTTCTAACTGATGATGTTTCTTCTTTGTTTCCAACTTTTACATTACAATCTTCAATAATTATTAATGCTCTTAACTGTGTGTTTTATCAATTTTAGACTTCAGAAGCTGGTAGAAACCATCAGTTTCTTCATTTTTGGCCCTAGTGGTTGGTGCACAAATCTGAATAATAACTGTGTTAACTGGCCTTCTTTGTGGGTCTATGGATATTATCCTATTACTGATAGCACCGTACTTCAGGATGGATCTTGAAATATTCTTTCTGACTATGAATGCAATGTCATTCCCCTTCAAATTATTATTACTAGCATAGCAGACTGTATGATTATTTGATTCAAAATCACCATTATCAGCCCATTTCAGCTCACTAATGCCTAGGATACTGATAATTAATGTGTTCCATTTCATTTTTGATGGTTTAAATTTTCCTAAATTCATGTTTCACACATTTCAAGTTCCTATTATTATGAGGAGGCAGCTCTTCCAGGTTGTCTTTTGAATGCCTTCCAACCTGGGGCTCATCTTCTGGCAGTATACTAGACAGTTCTCCACTGTTCTTCCTAAGATTTTCACTGCCTGGTTAGTTTAAGAAGTAGTCTGCCAAGTCCTTCTTCCTAGTCCGTCATAGTCTAAAAGCTCAGTGGAAACCTGTCCGCCATGGGTGACCATGCTGGTATTTGAATACTTGTGCCATAGTTTCCAGCAACACACGAGCCTGGGCAGTACAGCAAGCATAGTATATGGTGTGCCTCTTGAAACATAAAAAGCATTAAAGAAACACTGCCAGATACACTAAAATATCTTCAACATTTTGATAATACAATAACAACAGTAGTATTTTGATGGTGTCAAAAAGTAGATCCCATTTGTTATTACAAACCACTGTATGCACTTCCTACATTGTTGAAGAAATACCTACAGGGTAAATGTTACCCAAAATACTCAGCAGATTGAGTTCTATAAAATCTTTGAGACTAAGTAGATACTTTATTCTAGGCTCTGAACTAAAAATTCTCTGTTGTTCCAAAGAATCACATTTCTGCTTGGCTTTGAACTCTCCTCAGTAGAAGTTGGGGTTTGAGGATGTGGGTAGGACAGAGGTCGAGTCAGATGGATCATTCACCTATCACCTCCTCACCAGGCCTTTCAACCTCACCCACCAACTATGATGCTCCTGTCTCTGGGTACAAGCGGAAAAGCAAGCCTGGGGCCCAAGGGTAGGGAAGAGGGTGCAGAAGCCCAGAACCTAAGACTGCCCCCCAACCCTTTCCAGCCACCAAAAGGCCAAGAACCAGTACAGCAGTGTAATTCCACATTTGTAAGGTAGGGAAAGACAAGCCCAGGGAAATGCTGCGATGTTCCCATGCTGCAAAGCATGGAGGACTGAGCAGGGTGGAGTTGGATAGAAGTGGATAAGGGGGTGCCATGAAAGCCTGGCCAGGTTCTTAGTGCAATGCTCTAAACAGTTGTACTCAATGAACACCGAGATCATAGCACCCTCAGTCTAGCCACTGGCTGCTGCCACCTGCAGGAACAGTGTTTGGGTCCTGGGATCTCTTAATAGGCTGCACCTCTCTATCATTTGCAGGTGTCACAGCTAACCCTTCTGCAGCAACTGGTGGAAGGATCTTTGTGACATGGTGAGCTTGGCCTTCTTCCACAGCAGTAAATGGAGACCCCATGTGTACCTACTTCCTTCAAAGCTCAGAAAAGGTAGGTCCCATGGTCCGTGTGCCCTAAGCGCCACTGCTCCGCTCTGCATGGGGTAGATCTGGCTAACGAGCATGGCTTTAACCAAGTGATCCACCTGTACAAAGCTGTAGATCCAATAGTAAGGAGACTTGCAGCTCTGGCCTTATCAGTAGAGGGGGAGAGGGTCATAGAGAGGAGGAAAGCTAGAACGCACTGACCAACAGGTCTGCGCTCCTAATCCACCAGGCACTCCTTGGAAACTCTATGGGACAGTTCTGTTCTGTCCTGTAGGGTTGCTATGAGTCAGAATAGACTTGATGGCAATGTTTGTATTTCTTTTTTTTCTTATAGGCGTTACACTAAAGCAAGTCAAACGTGCACCCCAGGTCAGATGAGGGGGACAAAAGTTACCAGTGTAAAATATTACTTATGGATTATAAAGTTTCTTTTTAGAATCTTCTGTCTATGTTTCAGGGGTGAGCTGGGTTGTTTTTTCTCTGCAGAGGCTGCTGTTTCCATGATGGCCTACAATGTATGTCAAGGTGTTCCAGCTGCGTTCTCCATCAGAAAGTAAAAAAAAAAAAAAAAAAAAAAAAAAACCCTTGCCTTGAGTAACTACCTGCTGCACCCCTACACACCCACTGCCATTTAGTCAATTCTGACTCACAGTGACCCTACAGGACAGAGAATTACCCCACGGAGTTTCCAAGGAACACTTGGTAGATTCCAATTGTCAGTGTCTTGGTTAGCAGCCCTCCACTTAACCACTGTGCCACCTGGGTTTCCCAACCTGTTGAGGGGTCTATAAAATCTACATTGCATTCTGCAGGTCATATTCTATAGAGACATTATTGAATCAACTGTCTCGTTTTCTTACAGCTCAGTTTGTTCCGTTTCCTAACTCCCAGTCTCACAAAACTAAGACAGTTAGACCTAGCTGATTTTGGCAAAAGAAAGTACCTCTTTTGAAGTTCCTCTATGCTTAACTTATCCTTATATTTTAAATCAATTGAAGTATAATTTATATACACACATACTTGTTACTTCTGGTATTCTTTACTGTTTCCTTTATGTCCAAGTTTTCATACGGCGTAATTTTTGTCTATGCAAAGTTTCCTTAAATAATTTCTGCAATGCAGGTCTACTGGTAACGATTTCTCTCAACTTTTATTTGTCTAAAAAAATTGTCATTTCACCTTCAATTTAAAGGTTATTTTACTGTCTGTAGAGTTTTGTATTACATTTTTTTCTTCTGACACTTTCAAGATATCACTCTTTTATCTTTGGGTTTGTTTCATTTCCAACAAGATGTCTGTGATTATTTTTGTATTTGTTTTCAGGTACAAAGCACATTGTTTTTTTTTTGTTGTTGTTGTTGTTCTGTCAGCTTCTAAGATGTTCTCTTTATCACTGAGTTCTAAAAATTCAGTTATGATATGTTTTTGTGTAGTTTTCTTTGATTTAATTTTCCACTTTAGAATTCGCTGAATTTCTTGTCATGGAGTTCATAGTTCTGAGAATGAGAAATTAAGAGGTGGTATGGAAATTATTAGGGCCCCAGGTCCTTCTACTTCTCAGCTATTCACTTACATGGATATGACCCTCATCCTCATGGCCTAAGATGGCTGCAGAGTTCCAGTCATCACATCTGTGTTTGCTTAGGATCTTAGTTAGGTAAATTCTGACCCTGACTGAAACATCATACCACATTGTAGCCATTATTTCTAACTCATAACCTATTTCTCAATTACCTTTCAAAGAAACGATGGGGAAAAGAGGTGGACAGACACAGTTTTAAGCAAAGAAAAAGCATCAGTAACTGGAAAATATAGCCTTGGTGACAGAAATGATACTGGAGATTGCATGATGAAATTCTGTAAGACCAAAGATTTATTCACTGGAAATACATTTTTTTCTAACATAAATGGTGACTGTACATGTGGCCCTTGCTGGATGGAATATGCAGGAATCAAATCAACTACGTTTATGGAAAGAGAGGATAGAGAAACTAGACATGATTGGTCAGAACAAAACCAGGAGCCAACTACAGAACAATTTGTTCTTCATACACAAGTTCAGTTGCAGTTTAAGAAAACTGAAAAATGTTCACAAGAGCCAAAGTATGGCCTTGAGTATGTTCTATCTGAATTCAGAGAGTTCTGAACAGTAAATATGACAGATTGAACATGAATGACCAAAGACCAGACAAGTTGTGGGATAACATCAAGAACATCATAAATGCAGAAAGCAAAAGATCCTTAAAAAGACGAGAAAGAATGAAAAGGCAAAAAATTACAGCAGAAGAGACTCTGAAACTTGTTCTTGAATGTAGAGTAGCTAAAGCAAATGGAAGAAATGAAGTAAAAGAGCTGAACAGATAATTTCAAGGGGTAGTTCAAGAAAACAAAGTCAAGCATTATAACAAAATGTACAGACTTACCTCATTAACATAGCTGTCACTAATCTCATACCATTAACATCATAGAGAGAGAATGTACAACACAGAGAAAAATCACATCAGGTGACAAAATTACAGACAATTACTCAATGCTGGGAATCACAGACCAGCCAAGTAGACACACATTTTGGGGGGACAGACAAAATGCAATACATAATAGATACCTCCCTGGCCCCTAGGGTCGCCATGAGTCGGATCCGACTCGACAGCACTTGGCTAATAGTATGAATGCTACTTTGCTAAGTGTTTTAATGTTGTTATCCACCTTCAAAGAGTGATACAGTTTGTTTTGACTGGCAGTTAAATTTTCATGGATAAGCTTGTTCTTTCCAAGTCTTGTGTTTAAGCTCCATTCATGTATATTTAGATCATTTTTTGTTCTTTGGTTTAGTTAGCACTATTGGAGAGTCATGAATCTACTGGGATCTCTCCTGAATTCTTTAGGAATTCAATAATGTCTCTCCACTCAAGCTGTTAGAAGAATCTTTGGGTGGTGAAGATGGCTAAGAACTTGACTAATGTCATGGTTGAATTGTGTCCCCAAAGATATGTATAGCAATTTGGCCAGGCCATGATTCTCAGTATTGTGTGACTGTCAGCTATTTTTTCATCTGATGGGATTTTTCTATTTGTTGTAAACCCTAACATTATGATGTTAATGAAGTGGGATTAGTTGACATTATGTTAAGGACCTGCTGCTGTCCAGTAGATTCTCACTCATAGTGACCCTGTAGAACAGAGTAGAACTTCCCCATTGAAGTTCTAGGTGGGTTTGAGTGGGTTTGAGTTTTGGGAAATCTTAAATGGAGAAAGGACTGAGGTGGTCAAGGATTTTATTTTATTTGGGTCCACAATCAAAGCCTGTATAAGCAGCAGTCAAATAACCTAAAGATGTGTTACACTGGACAGATTTGCTGCAACAGACATCTTTAAAGTGTTGAAAATAAAGATGTAACCTTGAAGACTAAGGTGCACCTGACCCAAGCCATGGTATCTTCAATCACGTTATATGCATGCAAAAGGTGGACAGTCAACAAGGAAGACAGAAGTAGAACTGATGTCTTTGAATTGTGGTGTTGGAGAAGAATGCGGGATGTACCATGGACTGGCAAAAGAACCAACAAATCTGTTCTGGAGAAGTAAAACCAGAGAACTCCTTGAAAGCCAAGATGGCAAGACTACATCTTACATACTTTGGACATGCTGTCAGGACAGATCAGTCCCTGGAGAAGGACATAGTGCTTGGAAGATTGGAGGGTCAGCAAAAAAGAAGAAGACCTTCGGCAAGATGGATTGACAAAGTGGCTGCAATGGTGGCCTTAAGTATAAAAACAATTGTGGACATGGCACAGTGTTTCATTCTGTTGTGCATAGGGTTGCTATGAGTAGGAATTGACTTTATGGCACCTAACAACAACAACAACATTGAGTTTCCAAGAAGCACCTCGTGGATTTGAGCTGCCAGTCTTTCTGTTAACGGTTGTAGCATTTAACCTGTATGTCACCAGGGATGACGCAGGACTCACTCTACAAGATTAGATTGTGTCTTTAGCAAATCTCCTTTGTGATATAAAATTAACAGTCTATTCAGAAAGACATGGGGACCTCATAATACCAGGAAACAAGAGCCAGTAGAACAGCCTGTCCTTTGGACCCAAGTCCTGTGCTGAGACCCTCCTCACCTAGGTAAGACTGATGAAAAGGACATTTATCTAGAGCCAGCAGAGAGAAAGAAAGGCTTTCTCTGAAGTTGGCTCCCTGAGTTCAGACTTCTAACCTCTTAAACTGTGAGAGAATAAATTGATATTTGTTAAAACAGTCTACTTGTGGTATAGTAGCACTATATAGCTAAGACGACTAACTACCTTGAAGTGAAAGGTTGGCAGTTTAAGGCACTTTGAAAGACAGGCCTGGAGATCTGTTTCTGAAAGGTCATAGCCTTAAAAACTCTGTGGTGAGATTTTACTCTGAACACATTGGATTACCTTGAGCCAGAATCGACTTGACAGCAGCTAACAGCAACTGGCTACTAGCAAGTTGAATGTCTCCTGTATTTATAGAAGTTCTGGAATTTTTCAGCTCATATTTCCCTAGCAATTATTTTTGTTTGTTTGTTTTTTGAGTTCTGAAGTTTTGCCCTTTGCTTGTATAGATGAGAACTCAGTCAAAGCTTCAAGAAACCCTGCAGATTTCTGTGATTCTTCTTTGAGCAGCTCTCTCCTCTCCATCTCTGGGCCCCGACAAGTTCCAGCTACATCAGTCATACACCAAGATCCTTTCTTAGTTTCCTCAAATCAGTAAAACCTTCAGGTTCTAATTAGATTCCCTCTTCCTGTGCTGTGGTCAAGAAATTCACTTGAGCAAAACAGGGGATAATTATAGAGACCACCTCCTTTATTTCCTTTCTCTCAGGGATACGCTACACCATCTGTAGCCCAATGTTTTATGTATTTAGTTCTGTTCTCTAGTTTTATGTCATAGGAGAACAACTAAGTTTTAAATGAAGTACTCACTGTGATGGAAAGCAGAAGCCTGTCCCTTTACACGTATTTATTTTTTAGAATGTTACTGTTGTTAGGTGCCATCAAGTCAGTTCTGACTCATTGAGACCCTATGTGCTGCTGAGTGAAACACTGCCCGGTCCTGTGCCATGCTCACAACGACTGTTACGCTTGAGCCCATTGTTGCAGCCGGTGTGTCACTCCATCTCAGTTACGGTCTCCCTCTGTTGCACTGCCCCTCTATTTTACCAAGCATGATGTCCTTCTTCAGGGACTGATCCTCCACCAACATGTCCAAAGTATATAAGGCGTAGTCTCGCCATGGTTGCTCATAAGGAGCATTCTGATTATACTTCCAAGATGGATTTGTTTGTTCTTTTGGCAGTCTATACTTTATTCAATATTCTTCACCAATAATGCAATTCAAAGGCATCAATCCTTTTTCAGTTTTTCTTATTTATTGTCCAGGTTTTGCATGCATGTGTTGTAACTGAAAATATCACAGCTTGGGTCAGGCACACCTTAATCTTCAAGGTGACAACTTTGCTTTTCAGCACTTTAAAGAAGTCTTTTGCAGCATATTTTCTTGGTGCAACGTGACTTTTGATTTCCTGACTGTTGCTTCCACGAGTGTTCATTGTGGAACCAATTCTTGGTAACTTTTTCCCCATTTAGCATAATGTTGCTTATTTGTTCAGATGTAAGGATTTTTTTCTTTCCTTTATCTTGAAGTGTAATCCATACTGAAGTTTGTGGCCTTTGAACTTCATCAGTAAGTGCTTCAAGTCCTCTTCAGTTTGAGCAAGCAAGATTGTGCCATCTGCATAATCCAGGTTGTCAATGAGTTCGTCCAATCTTAATGCTTCATAAAGTCCAGTCTTCTTCATAGAGTCCAGCTTCTCCAAGTACGTGCTCAGTATTTGGATTAGAGAAGCATGGTAAAAGGATACAAGCTTGATGCACAACTTTCCTGACTTTAAACCACACAGAATCCTCTTGTTCTGTACAAACAACTGCCTGTTGATCCATGTGCAGATTCTTCACGAGCATGGATAAGTGTTCTGGAATTCCCATTCTTTGCAATGTTATCCACAATTTGTTATAACACACACAGTGCAGCTTGGACTTCTTCCTTCAGTACTACTGGCTATGAGTCATATCCTACCTCTTGAAATGGTTGAATGCTGATCATTTCTTTCTGGTATAATGATTCTATGTATTCTTTCTATCTTCTTTTGATGCTTCCTGCATGTTTAATATTTTACCTGTGGAATCTTTCATCGGCTCTTTCAGCTTGAAAAATGCAAAGCATATTCTTCCCTATTGGTTTTCAATTTCCAAAAACACCTGCTACATTCTTTTTCTACCCATTAAATTCACTTTGCAATAGGAGACAACATGGAGTTTTTGAACACAGTGATGAAAGGCAACTGGATATTTCCTAAATGGATTTTTTTGTGGACTGTTTCTACTGCTCACGACTTCTAGCTTCTGTTAGATAGCTTCATTAGTGTGTAAATCTCACTAGCAACATACAGATAAAAATAACTCAGCCCTGTAATAAACCAATATGCCAAATTAATTCGAGTCCTCAGATAATTTTGGCAGCATGTATTCCTTCATTCCAAACCTAACATATAAGCCATCATACTGATATATGTCAGTTTACACAGACTATACATCAGTGAAAACAAAAATTCCTGAATCCCTGACCTAATGCAGCTCACATTTTGTGAGAGAAGGATAAAATAATAATAAACATAATAAATATACATTTCATATGGTATATTTGTGCTCTAAAAAGTTAAGTCGAGTAAGGTAAGGGGGCTTGCATAGTGATGGCTATGGAAAGCCAGAACCCAAACCCGTCGCTTTTGAGTTCAATGCACACGATGGCTCCAAGTGCTACAGAGTAGAACTGTTCCATAGGATTTTATTGTCTGTGATTTTTTTAATTTTTATTTTTAATATTTTATTGTCTGTGATCTATTTGAAATTTTTGTGTGAAAATAATACATGTGAGAACAATTTCTACAGGTACAGTTCAATGACGTTTGTTATACGCTTTATATAATGTCGCAATTTACCACCACTGACTTAAATTTACTATCTCTAAACTTCTCATCTGAGACCTGATGGCACAACAATTAAGAGCTATGGCTGTTAACCAAAAAGTTCACAATCTGAAGCCACCAGTTGCTCTTGGAAACCCTATAAGACAGTTCTACTCTGTCCTATAGGGTCGTTGTGTGTCAAAATGGTTTCCATGGCAACAGGCTTCATTTGGTTTAAACTTCTCATCTATGCTTTAGAGTTACTGTTGTCATTTTGATCTCATACAGCTAATTCTTTAAAGAGCACAGCACTTAAGGTAGACATTCTTTACTAATTTAGCTAAACATTATTTAGTTTAAAGATGGCTTCAGAGATAGTTTCAGTTCCAGATTTAAAGATTTTCTTGGGGCAATAAATCTAGGGGTTCTACTAGTCTCAACGGGGTCCTAGTTGTAATCTTCATGCAAACAGATTTCCAGGCCTTTCTTCCATGACACTGCTGAGTAGCCTCAAACTGTTAACCTTCGGGTTAGTAGTTGAGCTCTTAGCAATGGAAAACATAAGTTAAAAATGAAACTCACTACTGTCGAGTTGATTCCAGCGCATAGTGACCCTGTAGGACAGAGTAGTACTGTCCCGTGGGGCTGATGGATTCAAACTGCCAACCTTTTGGTTAGCAGTTAGGCTCTTAACCACTGTGGCACTAAGCCAAGCCAAGTGCTGTCGAGTCGGATCTGACTCATGGCGACCTTAAACAATGAAGGAGGGTTTTAATTCTAAAGAGAAAGGCCACGGTAGACCTAATCAACGACATTTGAGAAATGTGTTAAAGATGATCAGGCAAGTAAGTAAAAGGCATTCCAGGCACATTTCAATCAGGCAAAGGTCTTAAGGTAGAGCTGTGTCTGTTCTGTATATTATATATACATATGCTGGAAACCCTGGTGGCTTAGTCGTTAAGTGCTATGACTGCTAACCAAAAGGTCAACTATTTGAATACAGCAGGTGATCCTTGAAAACTGTGTGGAGCAGTTCTCTCTGTACTATAGAGTCACTATGAGTCAAAATTGACTGGATGACAATGTTTCTTTAATATCCTTTTATACAGATGTTGTATCTACAGCAAAGGGTCAAGCATGAAGTATAATGAGAAAAAGCTTGGGACAGAAGGAGACAGCAGAGGTACTTAGAGGACAGTTGCAGTCTGAGGTTTATGGGCCATTTTAAGGACTTCACCTTTTATTCTAAGTGAGATAAAGAACTACCTGAATGTTTTGAGCTGAGGTTTGGCACAATCTGACTTACTTTTTAAGAAGTTGCAGTTGCTTTGAAAATAAACTCTTGCACAAGGGTAGAAACAGATTTTCTCCTTCTAGCTATACACCATGTATGCTGGCCTTGCTGTACGTGAGTGTGGGGTTCCAATATTGTACCCAAGTCCCCTAAAGCCTGATTAATGGTGTCGTGGTCTATGTCTTAAGTCAATGAGTACCAGTGATGTTCCATGGTCCATCATCAGCTTTCCATTTCAGGATGGGCCCTTTGTCTTCACTCAGTCAGATTTTCCATTGCCTCTGTATTAGGGTACCAATTTCCATTGCTAATTAAGATTATTTCAGTTGCAAGAAATTAAAAAAAAAAAGGGTGTGTGTGTGTGTGTGTGTGTGTGTGTGTTTTCTTTTAAATTTAAAGTAAGAGTTCGTCAAACCCAGAGAACCTCAGGAAGTGCGGGAATCACAGTCTCTAAAGTCATTGGAAACTAGAAATTCTCCAGAGATGAATGGGATAAAACAACCTTGGGTCAAATCCATCACAATCTAATCAACTACATACAATGGGGCAGTGTCACCTTGTATGAAGGTTGTTGCAGCTCCCTTTCCCCCTTGTCTTGTAAAGAGGATGAGATATTTTCAGAAAAGGTCAAATGGTTGAAAAATTGTACAGATCTGTTTATGATGTTTACTAAAGGCAACTTATTTCAAGTTTTACACTTTTTTTTCTGACTGTGCAAGTTAGTCAAAACTCAAAAGATGAATTCAAGAAATCAACTAGACGTATGCTGACCTATATTGCAGCCATTAGCCACAGGCGGATTATGATCACTTACAATGAGACCAGGCCACGTTGAGATGCACGATAACTCCACAACAACAATGCAAAATAGCTCACCAGGTTCTTTTTTTCTCACGAATTACATTTGGTTATATGGCATAAAATTTAAAAACATACATTAAAAGTAATTCCAGCCATTCCTTTGACTTGTTTTGATGTGGCTACTAAAAGTTTAACATTATGTATTTGGTTTCCAAAGCATTTCTATTGGAGGCCCTCACTGGTGCAAGTGGTTAACATGCTCAGTGCTAACTGAAAGATTGCAGGTTCAAATATACCCAAAAGCACTTCAAAAGAAAGGCCTGGTGATCTACTTCTTAAAAATCAGCTGTTGGAAACCCTTCAATACATGGTTCAATGCCGACATACATGGAGTCTCCATGAGTCAGAATTGACTCCACAGCAACTGGTTTACGTGTCTCCTGGACTGCACTGAGCTGGATCTGTAGTACATCTTGACATTTAATGAACAGCATGAAAAATATATGCAAATATTTTGGAGCTCTGGGAGCTCCACGAATTCCCTTGATAGTTCCCTGTATTTATCTCCAGCTCTGTTAGCTTCCAATGGCAAGCACTATCCATGCTTTGCAATTGAATGTCCTTTGGCTACTAAAGCCACCTCCTCCCACGCAAGCTGGGAGTTTGTATGCCTCCCAGGGCAGTTTATGGCCAATGACCAACTAGTATAGGAACACCAAAAGTCAGCTTCCATGCTTTTGAGTTCTAACAAGCTATCCACCAGGCTATCCTTGTCAACACTACAGGGCAGTTCTACTCTGTCCGATAGGGGTGCTTTGAATTGGAAGTCAACTAGATTGCAATGAGTTTGGTTTTGGCTTTGGTATAAGTGGTTAAGTGCTACATCTGCTAACCAAGAGGTCAACAGTTCAAATCTACCAGGTGCTCCTTGGAAACTCTGTGGAGCAGTTCTACTCTGGCCTATAGGGTTGCTGTGGGTCAGAACAGACTACGCAAGTGGGTTATACTTAGAGTTCTGACAAACTGTGAGACATAAACTATGCTCTGGAGCTCCCCATGGGAGCAGGCTGAAATTAGAATTTACCTGAAATCATACTATGTTTGATTTCTTCCTTTTTCCTGTCCTACTTCCCCAGCTCTTACTAGATTACCCTGGGGGAACTCCTTCAACAAATCACTTGTATGAGAATCCAAGAATTCTGGTCTCAAGCCCTACTTCTGGAGAACTTAATCAAAGACACGTAGTGATTTTCTTTTAAGCGGCAAGTTGGGCAGGCTTCTGTAACAAGCCTGTAAGTCTCATTTCAAGGCTAATAAGCTGTTTTGTGCCACAGAAGGCGTTTTGCTTAGGGACACGTAGTCTCCATCAGTATCTTTGTTCTTATATGAGAGGCAAGTAGTGAGTAGACACAACACTGAAGGAAGATGCCTCATTGTGTAAAGCATTTTATTTATCTGCTGAGTCTTTTCTTTTCCCCCAAGAAAGTAAAATGGATTGGAAAAATTTGAGTTAGAGGAAAGTGTGCTCTGATTGTCCTTCAAATGACACACATGTGCAGGGTATGCATGGCATGAACTGGGACATTGTTGACTGATTAGCTAATTGTCGTACAATATGCCAAGACCATTTGACAGATTAAATATGGAACAATTCCCAACTTCTTAGCCAAAACAAACCAAGAACAAAAAACTACAAAAACAGCAAGTGATCAGAACTACATAATCAAACACGTACCCCCCCAAAAAAAGAAAAGGAGAAAATAAAAAATCAAAGCCATTGCCGTTGAGTCAATTTAGACTCATAGTGTTTCCAAGGCTGTAAATCTCGAGAGAAGCAGACTGCCGTGTCTTTTTCCTGCAGAGCCTCTGGTAGTTTTGAACCACCTACCTTTCAGTTAGCAGTCCATTGCTTTAACCAATGCTCTAACTATCAGGGTTCCTTAAAAAATGGAAAGCAGTGAAAAAGAAAATAACTTTACTCAAGACCCTGGGATGCCTAAATAAATAAAACCATTCTTTCCTCATTTAAAAAAAAATTTCATTTGAAGTAAAAATGTGATGTTTTATTCACACTTAAGATTGTCTCTATTAGCACAGTAGGGTAACTGTGTATTCCTGCTCATTGTAAATGCTTATTTTCGTGTGAAATATTTCTCTATCTTATAAACACATCTCCTTTCTGCAATTTCCCCACTGAATATTCCGGTGACCCAGTGGCTAAGGGGTCAACTGCAAACCAAATGGCTGGCAGTGTGAATCTATCAGCTGTTCCCTGGAAATCCTACGTGACAGTTCTACTCTGTCTTATAGGGTCACCACAGGTTAGAACCAAGTCAGCAGCAATAGGGTTTTTGCAATTATGGTTTGTTTCAGGGAACCACAGTTGTCCATTAAAAAAAAGGGGGGGGGGCAAATGAGGCAAAATACCAGCAATATCAGGAAATGTTTGGAGAGTTGTTTCCTTCCCTACATAAAGCTGACCCGTAAAACAGTAAGAAAAGGTTGAATTTGTTCTGGCTTATGGAAAGCCCAAGGTGTTATACTAGGAAAGGAAGAAGTAGGTAAATATTTTTTTTTATAAAAAAAAAAATCCTTTTTTATAACTGCAAATATTTGCTTTCAATTGAGAGCAAATCGAGGTTATTCTTCTCTGCAGCAGTTCTGAGTGTGTTGGAAAATGAGGCCCTGTGAGTCTGGCCTCCGTAACTCCTGCTTCTGCAGCAACATGTCATCCCATGGAAAAGCCTCTCACCAGAGGAGTGTTTGTATAAGGGTCAGGGATATGACCGGAGCGTCAGAAGTTACCTTGGGGAAATTAGAATAATAGCAAGCAAGTACAATGAGAGTTGTGGCCAGTATCTCTCATAGAGAGGTTTTTCCAAGAAAAAAGGATTTTAATTGTGTTGTTAGATATTGTCCGGTGGATCCCAACTCACATTGACAACAGAGCAAACCATAGCCCAATTATGCGTCATCTTCATGATCATTGGCCTATTTGAATCCCTTGTTGCAGCCACAATGTTGCATTTTGGCAACCCTTGTGGCATAGTAGCTAAGTGCTACAGCTACTAACCAGAAGATCAGCAGTTCAAATCCACGAGGAGCTCCTGGGAAACTCTATGGAGCAGTTCTACATGTCTACAGGGTCACTATGAACCCAAATTGACTCAAGGGCAGCTGGTTTGGGTTTTCCTTCTTTCTTTTGCAACTGAAGAGGCCATCTTACAGCACTGTGTTGGACAACATTCTGTTGTGATCCATGAAGAGTTTATTGCCAAATTATTAAAGTGGATAGCCAGACCTTTCATCCTGCCATGCCTTACTCTTGAAACTCCTTTAATCTATCCACCAAGGACAACTCTGCTGCTGTTTGAAATACCTGTACTGGAGCTTTCAGCAGCATAGCAACAAGCAAGCCATCACAGAATGACAAACTGGCAGAAAGGTGGTGACATTAGTGGGATTCGCGTTCATGGTATTAGTCATGAAAACTCAGCAACCAAACTGATTGTCACTGAGTTGATTCTGACTCATGGTTACCCTATGTAGGACAAAGTAGAGTTTTGTAATCTTTATGGAAGCACATCACCAAGCATTTCTTCCGTGGCGCCCCTGGGTGGGTTTAAACAGGCAACCTTCATGTTAACAGTTGAGTGCAAAACATTCATGACACACAGAGGCCTTCATTAGTCATGTAGAAATATGAAATTGGTAAGTGTACCCAATATAATTAGGTAAGTTATTTCATAAATAAGTGTATTCAGAAAAGATAAAAATTAAGCTGCACAAAACAGTATAGTTTATAGCCTTAAATCACCAGGAATAATTTTGGCTGGGATTACTTGGTAATAGGATTTCTCTTTCTGATCTTACCTCCGTTATTTGTCTTAATGACAAAACTTTGATTATTCATATAATGTTGGACATTAACGATTTTGTTAGTGTACATCCATGTACAGAGTTTTAAATGGGGAAAAGAGAGAATACTGAAGGTTATTACTAATAGTCAATTATAAATGTTTATGTGTTCAAGTTATCTCAGTAGATATAAAAACTAAAGCCACTGAATGTTGAGAACAAAGAAACAAACAAAAACACTGCTGTTGAGTGGTTTCCAACTCATGGTGACCCAATAGAACACAACGGAACTGCTCCATAGAGTTTCCAGGAAGTGCCTGGTTGATTCCAACTGCCAGTCTTTTGATAAACACTTGTGGCACTTAACCATTATGACACTGGGGCTTCCAAACGTTGAGACACTGATATTCAAGGTTGAATTTGGTTCAGCTTTAAAGACAGAATCAGCTACTCCTTATACTTTTTACTCCGTTAGTTGGTTGACCTTGTATACACATATCTACCAAAAGATTTCTAAATCCTGTGTATCATGCTGAAAATGTCGTGGATGTACAGTAGATTCATAAAGGAAATCACTGTCATATGAATATCTATTACAGCCTCAAATAGGCTGTGTTCATTATAAGCAAAATTTTAGATACTTGAAGTTTCAGATTTTTTAAGTACTGAAAATTTTAATAATTTTTGCTTAGACATCTTTTGAAAATACAAATACCTCTTGCACTTACTCTAAGTCAAAGTGATTCAGTGATGTTTCACTTTTACTTCATTACTCAAAACCATCTTTATGTATCTTAATGAATGTGCCATCTGCCATCATAACAGCTAGTGAGGGAAGGATGGTTGTCTGTCTCTCTACTAAAATGTCTTGAACTTTTGTGGGTTTTTTTGTGTGTGTGTATGTGTGTGTTTCTTTGCATTTGTGTGTTCATGTACATGTGTATCTGTAATATCTCAAATAGAAATTTCACTGTTTTGATTAGCTACTATGGGTTAGGAAGGAGCCCTGCTGGCTCCATGGTTAGGAGCTTGGCTGCTAATGAAAAGGCTGACAGTTTAAATCTGTCAGGGATTGGGAACCTTATAAGCAGTTGCACTCTGTTTTACGTAGTCACTATAAGTCAGCGTCAACTTGATGGTAATATGTTTTTGATGTGAGTTAAGAAACAAGATAATTGACAGCAAAGACTACACACAAGAGACCATCAGTAGGCATAGAAAGATATTAAAGTTCTTGTTTTCCCACCCATGAACTCTTTGACATTGAAAAATATGTTGACTTTTTAAGCTTTGGAAACATTGGTGGCATAGTAGTTAAAGTGCTATGGCAGCTAACCAGAAGGTCAGCAGTTCAAATCTAATAGGAGCTCCTTGGAAGCTCTCTGAGGCTTGAACTTCACTTTTCTCAATGTAAAGTAGCTGTAATAATTATACTTACCTCCTGCGAGTGGTGGAAGGATGAAATAAGGTATTGCATGTGAGTAAGTGCTCACAGGTGTAGCTGCATTTACTATTCTTATTACTGCTGTTACTAGAGTGAATGAGGCTCCTCCAGGTGACGATCTAACAATAAGGCGAAGAGTCAAGTTTCAGCACACCAGAGTGTGCTTGGGCTTGGAATTTCTCTTTGGGCTGCTTAGATTCACCCTATTTGGGGTTCTTAGTTTTCCCTTGGAGTAGTGGTTAAGTGCTACAGCTGCTAACCAGAAGGTAGGTAGTTCAAATCCACCAAGTGCTCCTCGGAAATTCTGTGGGGCACTTCTACTCTCTATAGGGTCACTATGAGTTTGAATCAACTCAGCCAAAGTAGGTTAGTTTTTGTTTCTGTTTCACTGAATGAGTCCAATTATAAAGTGATCTCTAGGCAATGCATTGCATCTACTATGTTAAGGACAGTGGGCCCTCGCTGTAATGGAAATCCCTCATACTTTTTGAACTGAGAGGCATTGTCTCAAATATGATGAAGAGAGGCACTACCTCTAGTATGAGGAAGCCTTAGAGGAAGATCTTTCACAAGCATGAGTAGAAAATAGACTGTTTCAAATGTTTTCATAATTATTTTTGAGTATGAGCTTTGTTCTCTTGTTATTCTAGGTGCTGGAAAAAATGACAAAGACATGGAGTCTATTTTTCTGAAGCACTTTTGGGTATATGCTTTTCTATACATGGAGGTGCTTTAGATAAAGGGGTGCAGGTATGAAGGATAGCATTTCCCTGGAGATATGAACTACACATTGTAAGTTTGAAATAAGTTCTCACAGATAGGAGAAGAGCTAGACACGTGGCAAGATCTTAAACTCTTGCTCATTAAAAGAGAATCTCATAAAGCATCAGAAACTCCATAGTAGTCACTGCACTTGAAATTGTGTAAACTTGTGCTAGTTATCACGAATCATGAATAACTACACTTAATTTGGGTTAGAAATGGAGACGACAGCCCCATCTTTCCACCAGAACATAAGCTAATGGGAATAGGGATTTTTTTTTTCCTTTCTAGGGTTTTTCTTTTCTTTTTCTTACTATGATTGAATGAAAATTTGCATCCCCACCTATATGCAGCTCCCACTGCTCTCCTTGTGCAGTGACAGCACACTCTTCCTCTCTGCTCCATATGTGTCTTATCCTCCCAACAAACTCCTCTCCTCTCCTCTCCTCTCCATCCACTCCCCTTCCTCCAGTAAGAGGTCAGCAGGATGACATCCTACAGACGCACAGAACCATGAAGTGAGCACAATATGGTCACTCTGTGTTGCCAAGTCCAATCCATTCCTGTCTGAGAGTTGACTTCCATTATGATTTATGGACAGGGGCAGCATCCGGGCCAGAGGCCATGCTGCCAGGGGAACTCCGAGGCCTGTGGACCATCAGTTGCAGTCTTATAATTGAGATTTCAGGGCGCACCCCCTTTCATTTCAGTGTTGCCAGTGCAACTCAACTTTGTGAGCTCCATCACAGCTATCACTGGTGGTGGCCGGACACCATCTGGTTCTTCCGGTCACAAAAGTCAATGTAGAGGGACAGGGATTTTTGTCAGTTTTCTTTCCTGCTTCATCTCCATTGTCCAAGACAGTATCTGACACCCAGAAAACAATCAATAAATATTTGTTGAATGAATGACTTAAAAAATAAGATGATCAGGTAAATTGCAAATATTGATAGCGGTGTCATCATTATAATTAAAGTATTATCCACTTTACATCTGAAATTAATCTTTAAAATTTCCACATGAAAATGAAGGCAAATAAATCTAATTTTATTAAATTATGCAATAACCATATTTGAATATGGATCTAGAACCCTGAAAGGCAATGCGGATACAAAAATGAGCAAAAGTGATGGTGTCTCTGCCTGCGTGGCACTTATATCACCATACAGCTTAGCCAGATATTTTCCCCATGTCAATAAAGATAATTTCTCTCTCTCATATACGTACACACACAATACTTACAAGCTAATGCATGAACACATTGATATGGATCAAGAAGCAGTCAGCATTCATTGAAATTGCTGTTTCCAAATTATCATTGAGACAGAGGCTATCAGAGGGAGAGGGGGTCATATTGTCCAATAGCTTCCTTTTTCCCTTGAGAAATATGTGTGTAACTGGATTTCACTTTCTTAAGATACTAAAGAGAGGACTGAGTAAGAGCTGGCTTCTCAAAGTATAGTTTACCTTAATGACATGGATGGCGTAAAGCATTTTAGACCTTCATTTGCTGATGTGGCACTACTCCAAATGATAATAAACAGTTGCAAACATCATTAATAACAGGAATGTGGAATGTACTAAGAAAGAACCTAGGAAAACTGAAAGTCTTGAAAAATGAAATGAAACACATACAGATAAATATCCTGGGCATCAAAAAGTCAAATCCATTGCTGTCAAGTCAATTCTGACTCATGATGACCTTGATACCATCTAACAATTTGTTTGATCTTAGGCCATTAGTGTTCAGTGCATCAAACCTATTACTGAGATGGGTCTACATTCAGGTGGGATATACTCAAGGTCATACTTTAGCTATTTCAAAATTGTTTTAATTTTCTTCACCTTCAACTTGAACTTGCATATAAAAAATCAATGGTCTGTTCCACATCTTACCCTTGACTTTGTACTGACCAGTGATACTTTTCCATGGCTTCTTTCCTCAGGTTTAGTTGTTTAGTTGTTATTTTCTTTCTGGTGAGGTCCACATTTATAGTTGTCTATTATGTTGTTGAAAAAAGGTGTTTGTAAGGAAGAAGTTGTTGGTCTTGCAAAATTCTATGATGAGATCTCTGACATTATTTCTATTACCGAGGCTACATTTGCCAGCTACTGATCCTTCTTTTGTTCCTAACTTTTGCTTTCCATTCATCAGTAATTATCAATGCATATTGATTTCATATGTGTCTTAGGCTGGGTTTTCTAGGGAAGCAAAACCAGTAACACGTGTAGGTACAAGGAAAGATTTTTAATATATATATATATATATATATATATATATATAGACAGATAGATTAGACACAAATATAGGAAACAGCTCACATAATCACAGAAGCTGAATGTCCCAAGCTCTGGCACAAGCCTCACGTGTCCATGGAAGCTGAGGAACCCAAGGTCAGCAAGTCACAGACCAGAGTTGCAGATCATCGGTTGTGTAGATCAGTGGATCCCAAGCCGGTGGCGAGAGGAAGCGACAGAGGCTGGAGGTCGGTGGATCCCAAGCTGGTGGTGAGACGAAGTGACAGAGGCTGGCGAACCCAGGATCAGCAGGTCAGGGAGCAGGACTGGGCAGAGGCTGGCGAGCGCAGGATTGGCAGGTCAGGGAGCAGGACTCTCAAGTGCCGACTGTAAGGACTAATGAGCCCAACAGCTGCTAGCTCAAGTCCCGGAACCAGACGCTGGAACAAGAGAGCAGGAGCTCCTGGCCACATGAGCGATCAGCAGCCGTAGTCCAGGGTCACGAGATGAAAGCCGAGGGGCAGGGAGCCACCACAAACCCCGCCCTGCCACTTAATACAGCAGCCAAATAGGTAGTAGCCAAGTTGACATAATCCTGACCACCACAATATGTGATCTGTTTCAGGCTTCAGAACTTGGTAAAAATCTTCAATTTCCTCATCTTTGGTATTTGTATTTGGTGCGTAAATTTGAACGGTAGTTGTATTAACTGGTCTTTCTGTAGTCAAAGGGATATTATCCTATCACTGACAGCATTGTATTTCAAGATAGATCTCAAAAAGTTCCTTCTGGTGATGAATGTGCCGTCATTCCTAGAATGGTAGGCTATGTTATTGTCTCATTCAAAATGGTTAATAGCCATCACTTAAGCTCACTAATGTCCAGGATGGAAACCCTGGTGGTGTAGTGGTTAATTGCTGCTGCTGCTAACCAACAGGTCAGCAGTTCAAATCCACCAGGGGCTCCTTAGAAACTCCATGGGACAGTTCTACTCTGACCCATAGGCTCCCACTGCTCTCCTTGCCGAAGGACAGCACACTCGTCTTCTCTGTTCTGTACATGTCATATCCTCCTAACAATCTCCTATCCCCTCCTCTCCATCCTCTCTACTACGTCCAGTAAGAGGTCAGGTGGACAACATCCTATTGATGCATAGAACCATAAAGTGTACACATGCTTACTCTGTGTCACCAAGTCCAACCCATTTCTGTCTGAAGAATTGACCTCCATTATGATTTATGGACAGGGGCAGCATCAGGGCCAGGAACCATGCTCCCCAGGGAACTCTGAGGCCCCTGGACCATCAACTGCACTCTTTTAGTGGCAATCTCAGAGTGCACCCGTTTCTATTTCCATGTTGCCTGTGAGACTCAACTTTGTGAGCCCTATCACGGTTATCACTGGTGGTGGCTGGGTACCGTCTTGTTCTTCTGGTCAGACTTCAGTGTAGTCATCTGCTCAAGTGAATCTCTCTGTCTTCTGGGTTCTCTTTTCCCCATGTTGTTTTGGTCCTCGGAGATCATCCATTCCTGCTGCGTTCGGACCATTTGGTACACCTCAGATGGCAGCTTGGCAGCTTTTAAGACCCCAGACACCA
Source organism: Heterohyrax brucei (assembly GCA_028571685.1). Classification (NCBI taxonomy): domain Eukaryota; kingdom Metazoa; phylum Chordata; class Mammalia; order Hyracoidea; family Procaviidae; genus Heterohyrax; species Heterohyrax brucei. The sequence goes on along the minus strand of CM053148.1, from coordinate 40,385,397 downwards.
CTCACCAATATGGAGTGCAAAAGGTGCAAGTTCTGCCAACTGGCCTCGATTTCTCCTAAGAGCATGACCCCTTGACCCCCACCACAGCTACTTTGTCCTTGCAATTTTGGGTTAAGATGGGAGGAGTAATCATGCTACGTTGAAGTCAAGTTAATATTGATCTTCTATCTAATGTGTGCTGTCAGAAATTTCACCAAACCAAATTTCGATTAACTATCTAATCTATACTCCACCCTCGCCATCCCTCCCTCCCCACCCTTGCAGCTGTCAGAGTCTGTTCTTCTATGCATGAGTCTGTTTTTAAGTTCTTATCATAGGGGTCTTGTACAATGTTTGTCCTTTTGTTGCTGACTACTTTAACTCAACATAATGTCCTCCAACCTAAAGTAGGTTATGAGATGTTTCCTAAAATCATCATTGTTCTTTATCATTGCATAGCGCTTTGTTGAACATATATACTGTAGTTTACCTATCCATTCCTCTGTTGTTGGGCATCTGGATTGCTACCATGATTTTGCTGTTGTGGACTGTGCTGCAATAAACAGTCATGGGTGTGTATCAGTTGATGTGAATGGCCTTGATTCTGCAGGATATATATTCCAAGGAGTGGAATTACTGGATCAAATGGTTTACCTATTTCTATCTTTTTAAGGAAGCACCAGATCGCTTACCAGAGAGGTTGCACCATTTTTGCAATCACAGCAACAGTGTAGGAGAGTTTCAATTTCTCCACAGCCTCCCCAGCATTTGTTGTTGTACATTTTTGGATCATGACCAACCTTGTTAGGGTGAGATGTTATCTCATTGTAGTTTTTATCTGAATTTTGTTAATAGCTAGTGATCATGAGCATGCCTGCGTGCAGTTTTTGGATGCCTGGATCTCATCTTTAGAGAAGTGCCTGTCCATCTCTTTTGCCTGTTGCTTAATTGGACGATTTATCTTTTTCTATTGATATTTTGTAGTACCTTATAGATTATGGAGATCAGGTGTCAGTCTGATATAGAGTTGCCAATTATTTTTTCCCATTCTGTAGGTGGTCTTTTAATTCTATTACTAAAGTCTTTGGATGAGTGAAAGTGTTTGATTCTTAGTAGTTCCCATTTATCTATTTTCTCTTCTGTTGACTGTGGTTTGTTTGCCAGATTTTGAGTCTGTCTATGTTGTGTATTAAAACTTCCATTGTTGATCCTAACTTTTCTTGAATGAGCTTCATCATTTTAGATATAATATTTAGGTTTTTTATCCCGTTTGAGTTGGGTTTTGTATAAGATGTGAGATATGGTTCTTGTTTCAATTGATTGCAGGTTCTTGTTTCAGCACCATTTGTTAAAGAGGTTGTTTTTACCCCAGTTTAATGTCTTAGGGCCTTTGATGAATATCAACTGTCCATAGGAAGATAGTGTCATCTCTGTGGTCTCAATCTGGTTCAATTGATGTATCCATCTCCTTTTGTACTAGTACCAGCCTGTTTTGACCACTGTAGCAGTGTAATAGTTTCCAAAGTCGGGTAGTGAAAGGCCTCCCAGTGTGTTCTTCTTCAGAAGTGTTTTGCTTATCTGGGGTTTCTTCTGTTTCCAAACAAAGATGCTAGTTTGTTTCTCCATCTCATCAAAAAATGACATTGGAAATTGTATTGAGATTGCATTACATAAGTAAACTGCTTTGGGTAAAATACAAATTTTTGCAATGTTTAATCTTCCTATCCATGAGCAGGATAGGTTTCTCCATTTATGTAACTCTCTCTTAGTTTCTCATGGTAAAGACTTATACTTCTCTGGTTAGATTTATTCCTAGGTATTTTATCTTCTTGAGTGCTATAGTAAAATGTATTGATTTGGTGATCTCTTCCTTAATAATCTCTTTGTTGGTATAAAGGAATCTTACTGATTTACTTTCTGTTTATCTTGCATCCTGACACTGCTGAACTCTTCTACCAATTTGAGCAGTTCTTTTATGGACTCTTTAGGATTCTCTGCATATACAATCATATCATCTGCAAATAGGGAGATTTTTACTTCCTCTTTGCCAATGCAGATGCCCTTTATTTCTTGGTCTTGCCTAATTGCTCTGGCTAGAACTTCTAGTACAATACTGAATAAGAGAGGTGAGAGTAAGCATCCTTGTCTAGTTCATGTTCTCAAGGGAAACTGTTTCCGTCTCTCTCCATTCAGCATGATGTAGGCAATTGGCTTTGTATAAAAGGCCTTTAATGCACTGAGGAATTTGCTGTCTATTCTTATTGTGCTGAGAGTGTTTAGCATCAGCTGGTGTTGGACTTTAACAAATGCCTTTTCTGTATCAATAGACAAAAGCAGGTGATTCTTGTCTTTTGCGTTATTTATGTGGTTGATCACATTAACTGTTTTTCAGATGTTGAACCAGCCTTACATCCCTGGTATGAATCCAACTTGGTCATGATGTATTATTTTCTGGATATGTTGTTGTATTCTATTAGCAAGAATTTTTCTGGAGATTTTTGCATCTAGATTCATGAGTGATATCAGTCTGTAGTTCTCCTTTTTGGTTGGGTCTTTCCCTGGCTTTGGTATCAGGGTTATGGTGGCTTCACAGAATGAATTTGGGAGCACTCCCTCCCTTTCTATGCTGTGAAATAGTCTCAGTAGTATTGGGACTAACTCTTCTCCAAAAGCTTGGCAGAATTCTGTGGGGAAGACATCTGGGCCAGGGATTTTTTTGGTAGGCAGTTTTTTGATAACATTTTCAAGCTCTTCCTTTGTGATGGGTTTACTAAGTTGTTCTGCTTCACCTTGTGATAATTTTGTAGGTGACATGAATCTAAGAATTTGTCCATTTCCTCTAAGTTTTCAAATTTGTTAGAGTACAGTTTTTCATAGTATTCTGTTAATATATTTTGATTTCTGATAGATTTGTTGTGATAACACCCTTCTCATTTCTTATTTGGGTTACTTGTTTCCTTTCTTGTTTTACTTTAGTAAGTTTAGCCAATGGTTTGTCAATTTTTTTAATCTTTTCAAAAAACCAGCTTTGGGTCTTTTCATGTTTTTCAGTTGTTCTTCTATTCTCTAATTTGTTTAGTTCTGCTCTAATCTTTATGATCTGTTTCCTTCTGGTGGCTAAGTGGTGCCTCTGTTGTTCTCTCTCTACATGTGCAAGCTGTAGCATTAGATCTTTGGTTTGGGTTCTTCCTTGCTTCCGGATGTATGTATTTATGGAGATAAACTAACTGAACTCTGAGCTCTGCTGTGGCTGTATCCAATAGGTTCTGGTAGGAAGTGTTTTCATTCTTATTTGAGTCCATAAATTTCTTTGTTTCATCCTTGATTTCTTCTATAACCCATGGTTTTTTGAACAAGATGTTGTTCAGTTTCGAAGAGTTCCACTTTCTATGTTTTTTCTGCCATTGGTTTTTACTTTAATGGCTTTGTGGTCTGAGAAGATGCCTTGCAATAATTCAACAGTATAGATTTTGTTGAGATTTGCTTTATATTCTAACACATGGTCTATTTTGGAAAACATTCCATGTGTGCTGGAGAGGAAGTAGTTACCTGCTGATGGATAGAAAGTTCTGTATATGTCAGTGAGGTCTAGTTGGTTAATTGTGGCAATAAGTTCTTCTGAGTCTTTATTGAGCTTTTTTCTAGACAATCTGTCCAATATTGAGAGTGGAATGTTAAAGTCTCCCAGTATTATTGTGGAGTGATCTATCTCGTTTTTGAATGTGGTCCATGTTTCTTTGATGTCCTTTGATGCTCTAGTATTGGGTTCAAAAATATTTAATATTGTTAAGTCTTGCTTGCATATTGAAACTTTCAGCAATAGTGCCCATCCTTGTCCACAATGGTGGATTTTACATTAAATCTATTTTATCTGAGATTAGCATTGTCATACCTGCTCTTCTTAGTGTATTGTTAGCTTGATATATATTCTTCCATCCTTTAATTTTCAGTTTGTTCATATCTTTAAGTCTAAGGTGAGTTCTTGTTTCTTGTTTCTTTTGATCCAAGATGCCGCTTGCTGTCTCCTTACTGGAGCATTCAGTCCATTCACATTCAATGTGATTGTTGATAGGTATGTGTTTAGTGCTGACATTGTGATATGTTTAGTGTTGTGTTGCTGTCTCTGTTGTTCTTATTATTCTGTTCCTGAACATTCTTCTTTACGAGTTGATTTTTCACCTTTTCCAGTATTGGTTTTGTGGTTGTTGAGACTCCCGTATTACCTTTCTTGATTTTGATATGTTGCATCTTTATTGTGCTTTGCGGTTGCCCCTATAATCCCCCTTAAAAGTCTATGTTTATACCCAATTTTAACTACTACAAGTCTTATTAAGTTCCTCTCCATCTGGGAGGACTATAACGACAATAGTACATCCTTCTTTTTAATATGATGACATCATAGTTTTCATGATATGATCACTGGATCACTTCTTTTAATATTACAGCTTTGGTTGAGTTTGGAACCTTCCATACCTGAATAGGTTTCCGAGTGATGTGTCCTGTATTTCCTCCTAAAACGTAAAATTAAGGGTTTTCTTCTTCTAAGCCAAGAGAATCTTTCAATATTTCTTGTAGCTTTGGTTTGGTTTTTACAAAGTCTCTGAGTTTCTGTTTATCTGCGAATATCTTGATTTCATTTTCATATTTGAAAAATAGTTTTGCAGGACATCTAATTCTTGGTTGGAAGTTCTTCTCTTTCAAAGCTTGGAATGTATCTTGTCACTGTCTCCGTGCCCACGTCGTTTCTGCTGAGAAATCCGACAAAAGCCTACAGGGTTTCCCTGTGAATGTTAGCTTTGCTTTGAGTCTTTCTGCCTTTAAGAGTTTCTGCTTATGTTTCATTTTGTTAAGCTTGATTACAATATGTCTTGTAGTCTTTCTTTTGGGATCTACATTGAGTGGCATTTGATAGGCATCTTGGATATCTATATTCAGATCTGACTCGACAGCACTTGGCTGACTTTTATCTTCTTTCATAATTTCTGGGAAGTTTTCTGTCAGCAACTCAGCAACAATACTCTGTGTTCTCAGGTGTCCACCCTGTTCAGGAACTCCAGTTAATCATAGGTTGTTCCTCTTCATAGAGTCCACATGCCTTATTAATGTTTCTTCATTTTTCTTCTTTCTTTTTTCTGATTTCTCCTCACAGACACTGGAGTCAGCAGTTCTGTCTTCCAAGTCACAAAGTCTCTTTTCCATTTGTTCCATTCTGTTTTCTTGTCCTTGAGTTGAATTTTCTGATCTGTTGGATTTCAGAGTACTGGTGTTCCATCAGATCAAAAGGCTTGCTTAATTTTTCATTTTGCTCTTCTGCATTCTGTATAACATCTAGGAGGGCTCTGTATATAATCCTTTGGCACTCGCCCTTTGATAGCTTCAGAGAGGCTTTTTTGTCTGGGAAGTTCTTTGGATCCTTCTTTTGTGGGCCTTCTGAAGCCATAGGTGTATTCTTCCTAATGTTCTGGCCCACAGTTTGTTGCTCTTTTGGCTTCTGGAGGTTGTTTTGTTTCTCTACTGTTACCTTAATGGGATCTAAACCTCAGTCTGTAAAGGAAGTTGATCACCAGATACATCTATGTACTCCAGTGGCTGGGTTCAGTGGAATCTCTGGGGTAGCAGGCTCCACATTCTAATTGGCAAAGACACAGCCCCACTTACAAAATCACTGAGGAGCCATCAGCTGACTCTATAATGTGAGACAGTAAAGGCTGGAAGAGATGCCATCTGGAAGCACTGCAGTTATTTCTCTATTGAAAGGTAAAAGGTATCTGACGGCTTCCAAAATTAGTCAGGCTTTCAGTTGTGCAAGTGTCTCTTTCCAGCTGGCAAAATAAACACCTCTATATCAAAATCTGCTTTACTACTGGAAAAGCGCTCTCTGGGCACACAATGCCTCCCAGCGAGGGAATTAGATCCAGTGAGGCCTCTATATAGGAAACTCCATCTCCCAGTGAATCAAGATGGTATCTCGTACAAGCTCCCCTGGCCACCTTGGAAAAGGCTATTCAGTGGTGGAGATTCAGAGATTCCAAGAGAAATGTCAGAGGTGCTGAGCGGCACAGGTTCCAATGCCAGGATCTCAAAATGTGGCAACTCTGCTTGCAGATCTCATGAGCAGTGCATCTGAGCCTTGCTGGTGATCAAACCTCAGCCCCTCCCACCGGCTAAGACAGAGAAGAAAAAAAGTTTTAAATGGCGATTTACTTTCAGTCCGCGGAGCTGGCACTTAAGAAGGGCAGGGGTCGGCGCAAGAGAAGAAGATTCCCACTCAGTTTTACATAGTCCAAATAGACAGCCCTATGCTGTGTCCTCTGGCTCACTAGGTGTCCAGAAGGCTCCATTTAATTATCAACTCAGGCCTTGGTTTCCAGAGGGATTTAGGGAGACATGTGTTTAGTCAGCCATCTTGACTCACTCCTCAAATTTTCTTAATAACTAATGACATTTACAGTCTTTTCATGTGTTTGTAGGCCATATATTTATCTTCTTTGGTAAAATATCTGTTCAAATCCTTTGCTCATTGTTTAATAGTGTGGTTAGTCTTTTTGTTGTTAAGTTTTAACACTTCTTTATGTATTCTGGATATCAAATCCTTACCCAATATATGGTTTCCAAATATTTTCTACCATTCCAGACTTTGTCTATTTACTTTCTGGATAATATACCTTGATACACAAAAGTTTTTAATTATGATGAAGTACAATTTGTCTATTTGTTCTGTTGTTTATCTTGTATTTGGTGTCATATCTAAGAATACATTGCCTACCTAAAGGAAGATCTTTTGCCCTTATGTTTTGTTCTAAGAGTTTAGCTCTACCATTAAGGTCACTGCAAAATTTTGAATTAATTTGGTCTGTTGTAAGGTATATGCCCAGCATCATTCTTTTGCACATGGAGATCATGTTGTCCCAGAGCCATATCCCATACTACCACACACTTCTGTGGAATGCTTGAGCTAGGAATTCAGAAGAACCTTTTTATGTTGAGCTTGAACAAATACTTTAATGCCTCATTGACTGAATGCCTTGAATTCCATAAAATACTCTCTTCTGATTCCCATTGAATGGATTTAGCATCCTCATTGAAAATCTTCATTTTATAGATGAGGAAACCAAGATCTGAGAGACAAGTATCTTGTTGGATCCTCTTTTTTGGTACATCATTTCTCACAGAATGTCCATATTCATTCTTTCAGGGATGATTCAAATATCCTCTTTACTGAAAGATCTTACTAATGTTGCCTGGCTGAGTTGGTTTGTAAACCCTTTGTGCTCTCACCACATTTGATTCTTGTCTCTATTTTTACAATTGGAACAATGATCTGAATGTATGAATCACCTAGGGACATTTATTAAAAACTTTTTCCTGAGCTCTGTCTCAGAACAAGTGGATCCAGATCTCTACAGGAGCATCTAAGAATGTGCTTAAACAAGAATCTAAAGGATTGCCATGATTATATGTATGGAAAACCTCAAATTAAGCCAGTATATAGGGTGGCTTGGGTTGCAAGTAACTGAAAATGTATTTCATAGTGGCTTAAGCAATAAAATAATTTATTACAACACATGTGTTGAAGACTAGATGTAGAGAAAGAGGCCTTCAGTTTGACTGACTCAGTTTGCTCAGTTATGTCATCCAGAACTATGCTGTCAGCTGTCTCAACATCATTTTGAGACTGGTTCATTTTATGGATATTTGGTAGTCTCTTAAGGCCAAGAAAATATCTTTCCCAGAAACCCTAAGCCAAACAGATTGCCACTGAGTCAATCCAACTCATAGCAACTCTACAGAATAGAGTAAAAATTCCCTATAGAGTTTGAAAGGAGTGCTTGGTCGATTCATACTGCTAACCTTTTGGTAAGCAGCCATTGCACTTAACCAATATATCACCAGGGTTTCTTCTTTTCCAGAAGCCTCTAGAAATTTTCTTCAGTGTCTCAATACCCCACATTAGCTTAGATCTGCAATTCTATCCCTAGACCAATCAGTAGCAAGAGGGATACCATAACTGTCTAAGAATAATCAGCTGTGGAGAATCAGCCACAAAATTTCATTAGGAATCTACCAGTACATATATTTGCATGCAATATGTGGTCTCCTTCATTAAGCCATTTTTTAGCTGAGTTCAAGAATCATTTTGCATTCTTTATGTTCCTAAAATACGTGGCACAGAAGCCAATCAGTGATTGCTGAATGGATATTGTTGTATGAATCACATTTCTTGGTTGGTGCTGAACCGATTGTCTTAGTCATCCAGTACTGCTATAACAGAGACACCAGAAGTGGATGGCTTTAAAAAGACAAATTTTATTCTGTCACTGCCTAGTAGGTTGCAAGTCCAAACTGAGGGCATCAGCTCCATGGAAGTCTTTCTCTGTTGGCTCTGAAGGAAGGTCCTTGTCATCAATATTTCTCTGGACTGGGAGCATCTCAGGCTCAGGGTCTCCCGAGTCTTTTCCAAAGGATGTGTTCTCCTCCCAGCACTGCTTTCTTGGTGGCATGAGGTCCCCAAATCTCTTTGGTAGCTTCTTTCTTTTATATCCCAAGAGACTGCCTCAAGGCACAATCTTACACTCTGAGTCCTGCTCCACTAACACAACTGCCACCTATCCTCCCTCATTAGCATCACAGAGGCAGAATTTAGCACATACAAGAACACCACACAGTACCAGGAATCATGGCCTAGTCAAATTGATACATACATTGTGGGTGAGGGGACACAACTCAATTCATGACGTCCCACTCTTTAACCTACTGCTGTCAAGTCAATTCTGACTCATAGAAACCCTATAGTGGCATAGTGGTTAAGTGATGCATTTGCTAATCAAAAAGTCAGCAGTTCAGATCTGCCAGGCACTTTTTGGAAACTCTGTGGTGCAGTTTTACTCTGAACCAAAAAGTTGCTATAAGTCGGATGATGATTTCACCCTTTGGCATCTTTAAAATCACATCCTTGTGATATGCAAAACATATTCATAGCAAAAGTCTCAAGTCCAAGTCCAAAATCCAGAAATTCTTTTCAACTGTAAAGTCTAGAACACACGTTATACGCTTCCAAAATGCAATAGCAAAACAGGTAGGCACAAGCTAGATGTTTCTATTACAAATGGGAGAAATTTCAGGGAATGACAAAATAGACACCAAGAAAATTAACAGAACACATCATTGTAGTCCTCATGGCTTTGAAAATAATCATCCACTCTCTGAGACATTTTATGAAATGACCCTGCCCTCCAGATTCTAGGTATTAGCCACCCTCTCAAAATTCTCACTGGAGAGCTGTTGGCCCTGTGTTACAGCTCTGCCTTCCAGCGCCTCTGGGACAGCAACTCTCCTCCCTAAGTTTTACGTGTACCATTTGCCTAGTCCATCTGAGTGGTAATATCACCCTTAGAAACATGGCTGCACCATTAGAAATCTCTGAGGTTGTGTCCATATCTTTTGAGACTAAGGCAGTTTAGCTCCTTGTCTTTTCAGCTTCTTCTTCCTATGGTCTTGTGGCCCAGGTATCATGCCTGAATCTTCCCTACTGGGGCAAGTGTTCCAAAGCTCTGTAGTCCCACCAGTTTAAATGCCCAGAAGCACCTTTTCCTGCCAGGAAGCCTCCTGTACACAGACACTCAGCTCTCTTACTCTGTGGATTGGCTCCAGTACTCTCTTCCACTGGTCTCATTTTGCCGCTGCCCATCTGTGGCTGCTGATGGTCTTCTGCTGTTTGCTTCTAAACGTTTGCACCTTCCTTGGTGTTAACAGTTTCCCTTGGTTCCTTCTAGGTCTTCTATCCATTCATAGTTTCAAAACTGCTTCCACATATTAGGTACCTGTTACAACAGCACCCACTCTCTAGGTACCAAACTCTGTCTTAGTCCTCTAGTGCTTCTACAACAAAGATACTACAAGTGGATGGCTTCACAAACAGAAATTTGATTCTGTCGCAGTCCAGTAGGCAACAAAATCAAATTCAGGTCATCGGCTCCAGGGGAAGACTTCCTCTGTTGGCTCTGGAGGAAGGTTCTTGCTGCCAATGTTTCCCTGGTCTAGGAGCTTCCAAGACTTAAGGACCCCCGGATCTTTCCAAAGAATGCACTCCGCTCCTGGCATTGCTTCCGTGGTGGTATGAGATCCCTATATCTGTCTACTATCTTCTTTCTTTTATACCCCAAGAGATTGCCTAAAGGGACAATGCAATCTTACCCATTAAGTCCCTCTCACCAGTATAACTGTTCTCCTCATCCCTCATTAGCATCACAGAGGCAGGATTTACAACATAAGAACTTCACAAAATCCCAGTAAACATGGCTAAGCCAAATTGCTACACACATTTTTGGAAGGGACATGATTCAAGTGTTTTGATTCCATGCCACTGCTACTCTCCATATACAGCTATAGAAGGGATTTACTTGAAGCAGGCTTGTAATATGAGATACAAGTAAAATAGAAAGATGTGAATAATATTTAGGACAGACCTCCTTATACAGCTTTCCCCCACTGAGTTTAGAAATGAAACAAAAGAACCTCCTTGCCTAAAATATTCAGCAGTGAGAAACACTGAAATATCAGTGAACTTTTTTGTACTTTTTTCCTTATTCTTACGCTGTCTTTGTAATGGACTTTATAATCATATATCTGTTAATCTGAACACTTCTTAAGAAGTAATCATAATAACTCGTCTAGATCTAATGTTGTAGAGAAACATTTTATGGCTCTATGATACATTTTCATTCAAGTTATTAAAGTCCAATTATATCATGTTTTCTTCCAAGGAATGCCAAGTACTTGAGGGACAATATTGCAGTCACTCTCCATCATCTCTTGGAAATAACTACACCGTTATAGCCTTTGCATTGCAGATAAAATCTTCTGCCCTTCTTCCCCCAAATGATGGAAAAATGCAGTTACTTGTCTAAGTTACACAACAGAATTAGAGAAGGAAAATTGGGAACAAAATGTAACTGTCCCTCCTTCAGTAATGTATACAACTTTATTTGTGACAAATAACAGACCTTTAGAACATGCTCTTGATACATAAGAAACCACCAAGTTGAATGGTCAAATAAACATCAAGTAAAGTAAATAAACTGAAGTTTTTCTAAATGAAATTACTGGGCTATATCATGACTCCTGCCATGAGTGCTAACCTTGGAACCAAGCAGCCTTTTGGAAATAATATTGTAAGCAGTAATGTTAACAGGATTTAAGATTATTAGGTCCTGTTACTCAGACCCATCAGCCATTCTGCCATATGATGGTGACTTTGTGTTGCTGTGATGCAGGAAACTATGTTACCAGTATTTTATTTTTTTTATTATGATTGAATGAAAATATACATTCCCATATAAATTTGCATGCCCACCTATATGCAGCTCCCACTGCTCTCCCTGCCCGGTGACAGCATGTTCTTCCCCTCTGCACCATACATGTCTTATCCTCCCAGCAATCTCCTATCCCCTCCTCTCCACGCACTCTGCTTCCTCCAGTAAGAGGTCAACAGGACGACATCCTAGAGATGCGTAGAACCATGAAGAACACATGATATGGTCACTCTGTGTCACCAAGTCCAGTCCATCCCTGTCTGAAGAGTTAAGCTACATTATGATTTGTGAACAGGGGCAGCGTCAGGGCCAGGGGTCATGCTGCCACGGGAACTTTGAGGCCTGTGGACCATCAGTTGCAGTCTTTTGGTGGAGATCTCAAGGTGCACCCCTTTTTATTTTTGTGTTGCCAGTGAGACTCAACTTGGTGGGCCCCATCACGGCTATCACTTGTGGTGGCAAGACACCATCCTGTTCTTCTGGTCACAAATTATGTAGTCACGCACTCATATGGGTCTCTCTGTCTTCTGGGTTCTCTTTCCCCTTTGTCATTTTGGTCTTTGGTGATCATCCATTCCTGCTGAGTTGGAACCATTTGCTGAATCCTCAAATGGCACCTGGCAGCTTTAAGGACTCCAGACACCACTCACCAATGTGGAGTGCAGAGGGCTCTCTTAGTAAAATGCTAGTTGTGCCAATTGGCCTTGATTTCCCCTGAGAGAATGGTCCCCGGCCCCCTGCAAAGCTACTGTCATGGCAATATTGGGTTAAGATGCGAGGAGTAATCATATTATATTGAAGGCCAGTTAATATTGATCTTCTTTCTAATGTGTGCTGTCACAGATTTCACCCAACCAAATTTCTCTCAGCTATCTAATCTAAAAGTTACCCCACCCTTGCCCACCCTCCCTTCCCACGTTTGCAGCCATCAAAGAGTCTCTTCTTCCATGCTTGAGTCTGTTTTTAAGTTCTTATCGTAGGGGTCTCATACAATATTTGTCCTTATGTCACTGACTGCTTTCACTCAACATAATGTCCTCCAACTGAAACCAGGGTATGTGATGTTTCCTAAAATCATCATTGTTCTTTGTCATTGCATAGTATTCCATTAAGCATATATGCTATAGTTTACCTATCCATTCCTCTGTTGTTGGGCATCTGGGTTGGTTCCATTTTTCTGCTGTTGTGAACTGTGCTATGATAAACATTTGTGTGCCTGCATCACTTGGTGTGAATGGCCTTGATTCTGTAGGATATATTGCAAACAGTGAATTTACAGGGTCAAACAGTATATCTATATCCAGCTTTTTAAGGAAGCACCAGATTGCTTTCAAAAAACGTTGCACCGTTTTGCAATCCCACCAACAATATAGGAGAGTTCCAGTTTCTCCAGAGCCTCTCCAGCATTTGTTGTTTTGCATTTTTTTGGATCATGGCCCAACTTGTTGGGGTGAGATGGTATCACATTGTAGTTTTGATTTGAATTTCTTTAATAGCTGATGATCATGAACATGTCTGCAGGTATTTTTTGGCTGCCTGGATCTCCTCCTTAGAGAAGTGTCTGTTCATCACCTTTGCCCATGGCTTAATTGGATAATTTATCTTTTTCTTGTTGATATTTTGTAGTACCCTATAAATTACAGAGATTGGGAATTGGTCTAACATACAGTTGCCAAATATTCTTTTCCCATTCTGTAGGTTGCCTTTTAACTCTAATAAAGTCTTTGAATGAGCCAAAGTGTTTGACTCTTAGTAGTTCCCATTTGTCTGTTTTCTCTTCTGTTGTTTATGGTTTGTTTGACAGATTTTTAAGTCTGTCTACGTTGTATGTTCAAACTTCCATTGTTGTTCCTACTTTTTCTTGGATGAGGTTTATCGTTTTAGATTTGATATTTAAGTCTTCTATCCAATTTGAATTGGTATTTGTATGAGGTGTAAGATACGGGTCTTGTTTCCATTTATTGCAGACGGATATCCAATTTTGCTGACACCATTAGTTGAAGAGCTTGTTTTCAGCCGAGCTTAATGCCCTAGGGTCACCATGAGTCGGATCTGACTCAACGGCACTTGGCTTTGGCTAATGTCTTAGGAGCTTTGTCATAGGAAGATGGTGTCATCTCTGAGCAATTCTGTTCCATTGGTCTGTCTCTTTTCGTACCAGTACCAGGCTGTTTTGACTACTGTGGCAGTGTGATAGGTTCTAATGTCGGGTAGTGAGAGGCCTCCCAGTGTGTTCTTCTTCTTCAGTAGTGCTTTACTTATCCGGGGCTCCTTCCCTTTCCAAAGTTGGTAATTTGTTTCTCCATCTCATTAAAAAATGTCACTGGAATTTGTATTGGGGTTGCATTATATAAGTAGATTGCTTTTCATAAAATAGACATTTTCACAATGTTTAGTCTTCTTATCCATGAGTAGAGTAAGTTCTTCCATTTACGTAACTCTCTCTTAGTTTCTTGTGACTTGTACTTCTCTTTGTAAAAGTCTGTTATTTCTCTAGTTAGATTTATTCCTAGTTGCTTTATCTTCTCAGGGGCTGTAGTAAATGGTACTGATTTGGTGATCTCTTCCTTAATAATCTTGTTGTTGGTATAAAGGAATCCTACTGATTTGCTTACATTTATCTGGTTTCCATAGACTTTGCTGAACTCTTCTATTAGTCTGAGTAGTTAACTGATGGATTCTTTAGGATTCTCTGTGTATACAATCATATCATCTGCAAATAAGGAGATTTTTACCTCTTCTTTGCCAAGGCAGATGTTCTTTATTTCTCGGTCTTGTCCAATTGCTCTGGCTAGAACTTCTAGTACCATGTTGAATAGGAGAGGTGAGAGTGGGCATCCTTGTCTAGTTCCTGTTCTCAAGGGACACTGTTTCAGTCTCTCTCCATTCAGCATGATGTAGGTAGTTGGCTTTGTATAAATGGCCCTTATTGCATTTTGGAATTTCCTGTCTATGCCTATTTTTTTGAGAGTTTTCAGCATGAATGAGTATTGGACTTTAAGAAATGCCTTTTTTGCTTCAATAGACAAAGTCAGGTGATTCTTGTCTTTTGTATTATTTATGTGAATGATCACATTAATTATTTTTCTGATGTTGAACCAGCCTTGCATCCTTGGTATAACTCCAACTTGATCATGATGGATTATTTTTTGGATGTGTTGTTGTATTCTATTGGCAAGAATTTTGTTGAAGATTTTTGCATCTAGATTCATGAGTGATATTGGTCTGTAGTTCTTTTTTGCTGAGTCTTTTCCTGGCTTTGGTACTAGGGTTACCCTGGCTTCATGGAATGAATTTGGGAATATTTCATCCCTTTCTATACTGTGAAATAGTCTCAGTATATTGAGTACCATTAACAATCTCATTGTTGGTATAAAGGAATTCTACTGATTTACTTATGTTTATCATGTATCCTGAGACTTTGCTGAACCCTTCTATCCATTTGAGTAGTTGACTTATGGATTCTTTAGGATTCTCTGCGTACACAATCGTGTCATCTGCAAATAGGGAGATTTCTACTTCTTCTTTGCCTACCCAGATGTCATTTATCTCTTGGTCTTGTCTAATTGCTTTGGCTAGAACTTCTAGTACAATGTTGAATAGGAAAAAAAAGGTTGGTAAAATTCTCCTATGAAGCCATCTGGGCCTGGGATTTTTTTTTGTTGATAGTGTTTGGATGACTTTTTCAATCTCTCCCTTTGTGATGGGTTTATTAATTTGTTCCCCTTCACCTTGTGATAATTTTGATAGGTGATCTGAATCAAGGAATTTGTCCATTTTCTCTAGATTTTCAAATTTGTTAGTGTACAGTCTTTCATAGTATTGTTATGATATTTTTGATTTCTGTTGGGTCTGTTATGACAACTCCCATCTCATTTCTTATTTGGATTATTGGTTTCCTTTCCTGTTTTTCTTTAGTAAGTTTAGCCAATGGTTTGTCAATTTGATTGATCTTTAAAAAAAAAATTGCTTTGGGTCTTTTCAGTTTTTTCAATTGTTCTTCTGTTCCATAATTCGGTTAGTTCTGCTCTAGTCTTTATGATCTGTTTTCTTCTGGTGCCTGAGAGGTTCCTCTATTGTTCTCTCTCTACTTGTTCAAGCTGTAGAGTTAGTTCTTTGCTTTGATTTCTTTCTTCCTTCCAGATGTGTGCAATAATGAAGATAAACTGACATCTGAGCACTGCTTTGGCCGTATCCCATAGGTTCTGAGAGGAAGTGTTTTCATTCTCAATGGAATCCATAAATTTATTTAATACTTGATTACTTCCATAACTGATGGGTTTTTTAGCAACATGGTGTTCAGTTTCCATGAGTTTCACTTTCTATCAATGTTTTTTCTGCTATTTATTTCAACTTTTATGGCTTTATGATCTCAAAAGATGCTTTGCATTAATTCAATGGTAGGTTGTTGAGAACTGCTTTATGTCCTAACACATGGTCTATTCTGGAGAATGTTCCAGGTGCACTGGAGAAGACAGTGTAGCTGCCTGCTGATGGCTAGGAAGTTCTGTATTCATCAGTGAGGTCTAGTTGGTTAATTGTGGCAATGAGGTCTTCTGTGTCTTTACTGAGCTTCTTTCTAGACAATCTGTCCGATACTCAGAGTGGAGTGTTGAAGTTTCCCACTGTTATTGTGGAGGGATCTATCTCATTTTTGAGCACAGTCAGTGTTTCTTCAATGTATTTAGGTGCTCTAAATGCTTAATATTGTTAAGTGCTGCTTGTGTATTGAACCTTTCAGCAATAGTGTCCATCCTTGTCCATAATGGTGGATTTTACATTAAAGGCTATTTTCTCTGACATTAGAATTGCCACACCTTCTCTTCTTTGTCATTGTTAGCTTGATATATATTCCTCCACCCTTTAATTTTCGGTTTTTTCATATCTTTAAGTCTAAGGTGAGTTTCTTGTAAGCAACTTGTATGGATAGGTCATGTCTTTTGATCCAAGATGCCACTCTCTGCCACTTTACTGGAGGGTTCAGTCCATTTACATTCAATATTATTATTGATGGGTATGTGTTTACTGCTGTCATTGTGATATGTTTAGTTTTGTGTTGGTATTTTCTCTGTTCTTATTATTCTATTCTGGGACATTCTTCTTTATGAGTTCATTTTTCACTTTCTTCAAAGTTACTTCTGTGGTTGTTGAGACTCCTGTATTACATTTCTTGATTTGATATGTTAAATCTTTATTTTGCTTTATGGCTGTCCCTATGATCCCCCTTAACCTATATATATAACCAATTTCAATTACTACAGTTCTTATCAACTTCCTCTCCACTTAGAAGGACTATAATGACTTTAGTACATCCCTCTTTTTAATATGATAGCATCATAATTTTCATGATATGATCACTGTATTATTTCTTTCACTATTATAGCCTTGATTGATTTTGGAGCCTTTCCTAAGTGAGTAGGATTCTGGGTGATGTGTCCTGAATTTGCTTCTAAAATAGAAAGTTAGTGCTTTTGTTCTTCTAACCCAAGAGATTCTTTCACTATTTCTTGGAGATTTGGTTTGGTTTTTACAAAATCTTGAGTTTCTGTTTATCTGTGAATGTCTTCATTTCTTTTTCATATCTGAAAGGTAGTTTTGCAGGTTATATAATTCTTGGTTGGAAGTTCTTCTCCTTCAAGGCTTTGAATGCATCATGCCACTGTCTTCATGTCAGCGTGGTTTCTGCTGAGAAATATGATGAAAACCTACAGAGTTTCCCTCTGAATGTTAGCTTTGCTTTGAATCTTGCTGCCTTTAAGAGTTTCTGCTTATGTTTCATTTTGTTAAGTTTGATTACAATATGTCTTGAAGTCTTTCTTTTGAGAGCTATATTGAGTGCCATTTGATATGCATCTTGGGTATCTATATTCTCTTTTTTCATAATTTCTGGGAAGTTTTCTGTCAGCAGATAAACAACAATACTCTGTGTTCTCAACTGTCTTGCCATATTCAGAAACTCCAATTAATCATACATTGTCCCTCTTAATAGAGTCCCACATGCTTCTTAATCTTTCTTCATTTTTCTTGTTTCTTTTTTCTGATTTCTCCTCATGGATGCTGGAGTCAGTAGCTTCCCTTCCAAATCAGGAAGTCTTTTTTTCATTTGTTCCATTCTGTTTTCTTGGTTTTGAATGGAAGTTTCTATGTCTTTGATTTGTTCTTGATCTGTTGGATTTTAGAGTACTGGTGTTCCATCAGATTGAACAGCTTGCTTAACTTTTTGTTTCACTCTGTTGTATTTTGTATAAGGTCTAGGAGGGTTCTGTATATAGTCTTTTTGTATTCACCGTCCGATAGTTTCAGAAAAGCTTCTTCATCTGGAAAGTTCTGAGGTGCTTTCTTTTGCAGGCCTTCTGAAGCCATGGGTGTTTTCTTGGTTATGCTTGTCTCCAGAGTTTGTTGCTTTTTGGCCATCATGTGAGTTAATAGAGGTTGAGAGAGATGCTGTGAGGATTGACCATAGTTGTTTCTCTAGGCAACATAAAAATGAAAGATAAAAAGTATCTGACACCTTCCAAAGTGAGTCAGGTTTTCAGGGGTATAGGTCCATCTTCCCAGCTGGCAAAGTAAGCACCTCTGTATCAAACCCCAGATGTTATAAACTAGTTAAAAATACAGAAAGGCTACTGCCCTGCTGGCCTCTGCTGTCAGGTCCCACCTGGAGGCAACACTGTGTAGAATGCCAATTTTCTCCAGGAAAAGCCTTCTCCTCTGGGCAGGTGCTACCTCCCAGCCCAGGAACTAGGTCTAGCCGAGGCCTCTGTATGGGTAATCCACCTCCCAGTGGAACAAGATACTGTGCCGCACAAGTTCGCCATCTGGCTGGGTCCAGATTGCTCTATGTTGGAGGTGGAAAGAAAGGCCAAATGTGCTGAGATGCACAGAGTTCACAGCCTCTGTTGCTCGGCCTCATCCATAGGTGACACTGTGTAAAATACTGCTTTTCTCTCAGAAAAGTGCTGTCCTCCGGGCAGGTGCGGGGCCTCCGTATGGGTGTCTCCACCTCCCGATGGAACAAGATGGCACCCCACACAATCACACTGCCTGTCTCAGTACCAACTACTCTATAGCAGAGGCAGAAAGAGAGGCCAAATGTATTGTGATACACAGAGTCCAAAGCCGAACTCTTCAAAATATGGCAATTTCACCTGCCGATCCCACCAGCAATGCATCTGAAATTAGCTGCTAGTCAAGTCCCAGCACTGCCTGCTGGCTAAAACAGAGTTACCTTCTGTCCATGCAGCCAGCTCATGCCAGGAGTACGGGCAGTGAAAGAGAGGAGATTTTATGTTCAGTGGTATGAAGTGCAAATTAATAGCCCTATGCCACATCCTAGGGCTCACTGGGTATCCAGAAGGCTCCATTTAATTATCAATTCGGTTCTTGGTTTCTAGAGGGATTTAAGAAGATGTGTGCTTAGTCCACCATCTTGATTCCACCCCCACCGATATTTTCAAACATCAAATTTACTCATGGTTAGCAAGTTCCAGCAGAATTTTCAGACTGATATTAACTAGGAAGAAAGACTTGACCATCTACTTTCAAAAATAAGCCAATGAAAAGCCTACAGCTCCCAAGAGAATATCTTCTGATTTAATGTTGGATTTTGAGACCCCTGAGCTGGAAGGTACCACCTAATGCCTACAAAAGTAGACTCAGTCATGGCAATGATCATGAAGATGGCAAAGGACCAGGCAACTTTTCCTTATGTTGTACAAAGGGTCATTCTGATTTGGAGCAAGATTGATGCCAGTAATAACAGATTCCTGTTACAAGTTATGTGGGGTCACCATGAATTGGAATTGACTGAAAACAATAACAACAACAAAGGTACTTTTTCTGAGGTTGACAGTAACCTTAAGAGGCAGATTTTGTTTTGCTTTTTAAGAACCTGAAGCTCAGACACTACTTAAGACATACAGAGTCAGACAATTAAGTCCACAAGCTTAATTGCTCTAAGTGCTACATATCTCATTGCTGAATATCACTACAGACACCTTCAAAGTACTCCATTCAGGAAGCTATGCACCGCTGGTGCCTAGTTCACTCTTCGAAGCAGTTTTGGAACTCTTTCTGGAATGGCCACTGTGCATGGTGGCAAGTTCATGAACTGAATTGTATGTTGTCTGTGAGGGCAGTTATAGCCAGTAATCAAGGAGCTGTATTAGAACACCCACTCTACTCATCTAATCTGGCCCCAATGACTTTTTTCTTTACCCAAAGATAAAGGAAGACATTTTGATGACATTCAGGATATCCAGTATAATAGTGATGACAGGTCTGATGGCCATTCCACAAAAACAGTTCCAAGATAACTGGGAAGGGTGGACTAGGTGATGATGTCAGTGCATAGCTTCCCAAGACAAGTTCTTTGAATGTGACCATAGTAATGTTCAGGAATGTAGCACTTTTTCTAGGGTGAGTTTGCAAACTTAATTGGCAGTCCCTGTACAAGGTCATATAGCTAGCGAAAAAAGGCTTCACGAATTCAAAGGAAGAGTGTCTGAGCCTAAAGCCCATGACCTCTCCACCATCCATGCTGCACTGGAATACTCAAACTGGGCATACAGCAGAACTTTATGTTTTTGAACTTCAACAAGTCATTTAATGTCTCATTGATTGAACTTGTTCAAGTCAAGGTAACACTCTTTCATCCAAATTTCACTACGTAACCCAGGTGATTCCTCTAGAAAGGTAGTACTCCTATAACTATGCAAGCATTTGTTACCACCTAGACTCAGAGAAAGTGCCTACTCATTGTCACAAGGTCACCTGTGTGTGTTTTGGGAAACTACCTACTCATTTCTTCAAGCAGAATAAATCCCAGAAATCAATGGAAAACGCCTCTAAGACACACAAAGACATACACACACATACAAAAATCGGTTTACTTCTTTGCTCTAAATAGGTGGGGATATCTCCAGTATTGTTTAAAAGTTCAAGCTACCCCTAGATGGTGGCAATTTCTGACACATTTGTTATAAATGAGCCAGGCCCCGGAGCTCTTTAAAGTTCAAGACTTGGATTGCTCTAAATGCCAGTGGCAAATCCACTGAGAAACAGCTAAGAGACCACAGAGCTGGCTGAGTTTCATTCAGCTTCTCCTTCATCCCAGACCTTACAGATAACAGAACATGCATAATTAAATTTGAAATATAGTTTTCTTTCTGTCTTTCTTTTTTTCTTTTCTAAAGTGATTATTTAATAAATGGGGATAAAGTAAGCAAATAACTGTTAGGAGGTAACATTTAATTTCCAAGAGTGTCCTGAAAACACATCATGGAGTAAAGCCATTGCAATTACTTGGAAATTCATTATCAGAAATAGTAACCTAATTCAGGCTGCAGGAAAGGACCCAATAGTATCATGAAGTGGGTGTAAGGAGCCCTGGTCAGAAAACAAGCTTTGTAGCAGCACACAGGACCTGGGCTGAAGCTTAGAAATTCCAAATCAAAGGTAAAACATTCAGCCAATTATCTCCCAGCTCAAAATCTTACAGCATTAAAGTCCAAGGCTGAAAAGAGATTTGAGACACCCTCAAGGGCAATAGGGTAACTCTAGGTTAGAATATATTTCATCCATACTGAACTGATGGATTTTGACATGTTTTTGATTTCAGGTTTTACTCTTTATTTAGCTTCTAGCTCTCCGTCTGCTCTGCTCTCCTGTTCCAAATGCCAAAGATAATTTTTTTCATTGATCATCTAAAATGGGATTTACAAGCAACTCCTCCCCATTTTAACACCAATATTGCAGTGAAAACCTGTTGTCATCAATTCTGACTCACAATGACACTATAGGACTCAGTAGAGTCAATTCTGACTCACAGTGACTATACAGGACAGAGTAGAACTACCCTGGAAGATTTCTAAAAAACAGCTGGTGGATTTGAAATGTTGACCTCTTGATCAGCTACATACTGTAGGGAGGGAACTTATAAAGTGCAGCCGTAATTCCTTGTCTCCAGTGCTTCATCTTTCCTCTCAATTTGTCTCTTATTACCTTTCTCATCGTTGCTACCCAAGTCATTCTCCCCACCTCGTGGTAAACAAGAACCCTTCAGGTTCTGCCGTTGTGTCTTGGTCAGTGTTACATCTCCACGTTCTACCCCGCTGAATCAAATATTGGGCTGCTGTTGTCAGTGAACTTCCAGTCACCTTCTCACTCATGGTGACCCCATGCACAACAGAATGCTCCCGGGTCCCGGCCATTTCAATCATTGGTTGTAGATCAGATCATTTTAATCTGCAGGGTTTTCACTGACTAATTTCTAGAAGTAGGCATCCAGACCTTTCTTCTTAGTCCATCTGAGTCTGGAAGATCTACTAAAACCTATTCAGCCTTATAGCCACATACTGTTCTTCAGGGAAAGATGGATGGTGTCTGCACATAAAGTGCATTGGTCAGAAATCAAACCTGAGTGTCTAACAAGGAAAATGAGAATTCCACCACTGAACCCCCAATGCCTTCATATACTCAGTGATTGAAGTAAAGTACATTTCTTAAACATTTTTTTCAGATACATGATCATTTTTGCCCACTCACCACCCCTGCCTTTCAATGGTACAAAATTAGCCCTGGGGAAAGAAAAAGGGGGAGGAGCATATTATGGAAATGAAAATAAATCAAGAAATTAGCTTTATACTTCTACATTCTTGTTAAAGATTTTCCCTTGCTTGGACAAGTGTGTGTACATGTGAATGTGTACACACATATAGATATTTACACACACATGCACACAAAGGTGATTATGAGAAACTAACTGAAGGGTCACTTTAATTTAAAACAGCATTCTTGAGCCTGTTCTCCTTTTCAGCATTTATATTTCTAAGTAGAGTTATCACTATTAAAAATTAGAGACAGTAGCCTCTGTTGGGTCTTTTATAAACCTCAACAGAAGAAAATTAAATTGGGCATTTTTTTTTTTAACTTTTATGGTGAGAGAGCTCTATGGAAGGTAAATGGAATACGTACCAGCTTGTTCTCATCTTGAAATCTTTGATGACTCCTTTCCAGATTTTCTGTAAAGTAATTAAAGTCCAATTAATTGGAAAAATATACGCAATGGGTATTCTGAATATTGTGTCTCCAATGGAAGCAACTTTTATTACCTTAAATGAGTAGCTAAGCCAATATTGCAAGTTTAAATTCTGAGCTCCTACGCAAATATTTCAGAAAATACGGCCTTGTGTTTCGTTGGCAACAAAATCAGCGTCTGTCCAGTGGAGAGGTGTTCTGCCTCCTTTGGGAGTCTGTTACAGGGCAGCCAAACCAGGCAGAATGCTGGTACCCCCTTTGTACCTAACGGCTATACACACAAAATTATGCTATAAATGCAGTCTTTTGAAATGGACAGGAAAAGCTGACCACCGATAGGTATCCAATGTGAATATTTTTGTGACATAAAGAACTGCCAAGCAATTTATCCATTCTGTAAGTCTGGGCTTTTACTTCCTAAATCCAGGCATTGGTTTCATGACTCTCTCCCTGCCCTTCTCCCATTTATGCACTCATCGTAAGTTAGGCTAGCTGCTGTTAAATTTTACATTCTTGATGTATTAACACAGTACAGATTTCTCTTTTATGCCATCTCCAGTCTAATGCAGTCATTCAGGGACTCATGCTTCAATCATGGGATGGCTTTTCTTCAATAAGCAGTACAAGATTGCCCTGAATCATCCAGCTGGCAGATGGGAGGAGGAGAAAGACAGCATGGAGAAAACATGTCTATGTTTAACTTGTCACTTCACTGGAAGTGATAAACCATTTCTACTTACAGTCCACTGGCAACAACTGCTCACATGGAGTTTCTTGCAAACCTCATCTCCCTCCCCAAATAAGTAAATAAACTGATCAATTCAACTAACAGCGATCCTCTGTGTGTCAGAGTAGAATTGGACTTTATAAAGTTTACAATAGCTGTGAGTTTTTGGAAAAAGATCTTCAGGGCTTTCTTCCAAGGCACCTCTGAGCAAATTTGAGCTGTCAATCTTTCTTTCAGTTAGCAGCTGAGTGGTTTATCGTTTTTATCATCCAGGGACTTTCTCACATGCAAGGGGGTTGAGATTCATAGGTTATCTGCATTCACAGGAAGAGAAAACAGGCTTGGTGAACATCTACCCAGCCTCTGTTAAGTTTGCTAGCCTGTACATCTATTCTTTCTTTCCAAGCCCCTCTTTCCTACTTAAGGAAATCTATCTTGAGAAGGGGATAATCTAAATTTTCTTCTTTATAATTTTGTTCCTCTTATGAATATTACACAGATTCAGATTAAATAAACATCATTCAAAGTCTATTATCATGCCAGGCATAATATAAGTAAATCTCATATCCATCAAGCCCTTTAGGATAGAAATCACTAGGCCTTTCTTCCTTCTTCGGTGCTTCCACTGGGTGGGTTTGAACCGCTGACCTTTAGAAGAGCACAAAACAAACAAACAAACTTACTGCTGTCAAGTCTATTCTGAATCATAGCAAGCAACCCTACAGACAGAGTAGAACTGCCCTATAGAGTTTTCAAGGAGTGACTCACGGATTTGAACTTCTGACCTTATGGTTAGCCTCGGTAGCACTTAACCACCATACCACCAAGAGACTTTGCCTAAACATACACAAGAAGAAAATAGTAGAATCAATGTTTCTACTCATTCCCGTGAAGGATTCACGTTTACATTTATCTGAAGTGATTATGTCACCAGCAAGAAATTTTCATCTCCTCTGTAACTAGGTATTTTCTTAATTCCTATCTCCTTTGTGCTCTGCCTTCCAACTTCTTATCTAGTTATACCTAAATAAATAGATCTCACACTCTGTTTGCTCCTATTCATGTTTGTTATGAAGAAGTCTAGCACTAGCAATATGTTTGTATCAAGAAAAATATGTTGTCTGGGAAAGAAGATAGAAATAACAATATGAAGCTCATGACATCAATTTTAAAAGCTCTTACAAAAACCCAGAATACCACCAATTTTCAATTTAAAAGGAGCTTCTTGAGGAAACAGTTGGGTCAAAAACAATTCATTGGGGCTCATTTTGTTATTGTGTTTAATGTGTATCATCTGAAGAGTCTGGTGTTCTCCTGTTTTGATTACAAACTCATAGCGGCTCCAGTTGCATTATCACTGTTAGGTAGACTTCTAGCCATGCCAGGAACCTGGATGCGACGTGAAACATTGCTTTTCTGGAAGCATATGGCCTATACTTCAAGAGATTAACAACAACAACAAAAATTTCGTGTAGCAGCTTTTTTTAAACATGAACGCTTTCTTAGTTTTATAGAGATGCTGTTTAAAAATAATAAACGTTTTCTCACATTTCTGAAGGTTTTAAGTTCAAATTATGGTTTCAGCCATGCTGATTCCATCTGTGGGCCTCTGTCCTTGTTTCTGGTGTCTTCTAGCAATCCTCAGCATTTCTTTGTACATGGGTCTTTGTATGTCACCTGTCTTCCCTGTGTATCTGTGTCTCTCCTGCTTTTTTTATAAGAACTCCCTCAAAAGTAGTTGTTTAGGCCCCACCCTACTCTAGTGTAACTTCGTTAACTTGACAAAGAAGAGCTCTAGTTAAATAAGGTGTCAGCTGAAATATCAGCTGATTATTGGAAGACTTTAGTCCTTCAAAGGCTATGGGACTGAGGGTTTCCATTCTTAGCCACATGGTAGCAAGAGTTTGTCTTTGATTCTTTGCCCGTGAGCTTTCCTGAGATGTCAGTGTGCTTGGTCAAAATAAGCAAGGGAGAGAGTCAACTTAGAGAATCCACTAGTAACACAGAAGTTAAAATCTTTTCCCATCACCTTTACTGTATTCTACTAGTTAGAAACAAGTTCCTAGCCTAGCTCATACTCAACAGAAGGGAACAACACAAAAGCATGAATACCAAAAAGAAACGATCATTGGAGACCATCTCAGAGGCTGTTTGCTGTACTTGTCCAACATATTTTGTCTACAAATATAATCAGAAATATATATTTAGCTTCCATAAAGCCTTGGTCTAGGAGACCTGATGGCTCAGTGGTTAAGCATTCAGCGTCAGACCACAAGGATGGTGATCTGAACCTGCCTAGTAGCTTTGTGTGAGAAAGACATGATGAACTGCTTCCATAAAGATTACAGACTGGAAAAATCTATGGGACAATTCACTATGTCACATGGAGTCACTAGGAGTCAAAATCACCTCAGTGGCCCCTAGCAATAGCAACAACCACAATGCCTTGCTTGGTCAAATATATTGAGTATTTGGTATATACCATAAAGAGATATGAAATATGATTCCCTGTCATTAAAGAACTCACAGTTCAGCAGTTTATTACTTTTTCCATTAAGATTCTTCTATACAAGTAATAGAAATTTTAAGAAATACGGACTTTACAAACACAATTAATGACTCTCTCTGTGTAATTTAATAATAAGGTATTGGGAACCCATGAGGGAAAAACAAAAATACCCAACAAGTCAATCATTCATAAAATCATACACTCTAGACCCTGAAGGGGACAATCTATCTGCCAATAAATCAATACCTATTGTGTGTTTTCAGTTTTCAAAGCTTTTATGAGTTGCCAAAGTCCAAAGTCTAAAAGGGGAAGAAAGCTTCAAAAACACTGAGTAAAAGCTTGATAAATTGAAGCTGAAAAATAATTTAGCCTTCAATTATTTTGGTATATAAACAAATGTTGAAGCAGGCTCCTTGGGGGCAGGGGAAACTGACAGAGAGGGTACAGCAGGGAGAAAGGAGAAAAAACAAAAACCTGAAAGGATGTAAAGAAGAAAGGGTATCGCCTGGAGGCTGCTAGCATCGCTGACTCTAATTAGGGAAGCTGGCCACACATTTGGTTGTCTCTGAGATAGAATGTGTGGAAGTGAGAGCCGGGCATGCACAGTTGAACTCTGGACTGTTGTGGGATAAGAAAATATGATTGGGCCATATGCAGATCACTGAAGTACAGAAGAAGCTGAGTGAATTGGGGACAAGGTTCCTTCAGAGACACATAACTGACAATTAAGAATCAAAATAACTAGAAAGAAAACACTGGCTATGATTTTTTTTTTCTTTATTTTCAACAGCAGCTCTATAGAGATGATCAAGATTAGGATTCTAGACAACACAGTTTAATAATAGGTGTTTTCTGTTCGTGGTTACTTTACACAATGTGTGTGGTTAAATATATGTTGTATTATAAGAGAAATACAAAATTTCCTTCATTGCAATTAATAGTGGTGGACTCAGAATTCCCTGATTCTGATTTCAATAAAAGTGAAAATTGGAAAAAAAATAATATGAGCCATGTTATTGATATTAGACTGTAAACAACTCTTGTAATTAACAATTTCAAGTATAAACAGATTGATTCAAAGTATTTAGACTTCTTATATTTCAAAACCTAACAAAATGACAGCAAATATATAGTAACAAAAAGCAAATAAAAACTAACAACTCTCGTTGTCAGGTGCCATTGAGTTGGTTCTCACTCATAGTGACCTTATGTCCAAAGAAAGGAAACACTGCCTTGTCCTGTGCTGCCCTCACGATTATGTCTCTGTCTGATCCTATTATTGCAGCCACTGTGTCAATCCGTCCTACTGACATGTTTTTCTCTTTTTACTGACCCTTTACCTTACAAAGCATGATGTCCTTTTCCGGGGCCTGGTCCCTCCTGATAGCATGTCCCAAACAAGCAAGAAAAATTTTGCCATCCTCAATTCTGAAGAACAATCCAACTATTTTTCCAAGACAGATTTAGTGCTTTTTTTCCCCAAATATTTATTTATTTATTTATTTTCTTTTTTATTTAACATGACTGAGTGAAAATGTACATTCCCGTATAAATTTACATGCCCATCTATATGCAGCTTCCACTGCTCTCCCTGTCCGGTGACAGCACACTATTTCTCTCTGCTCCATATGTGTCTCATCCTCCCAACAGCCTCCTTTCCACTCCTATCCACCTACTCTCCTTCCTCCAGCCAGAGGTCAGCAGGATGATATCCTATAGATGTATAGAACCATAAAGTGCAATCAGTATATGGTCACTCTGCATTGTCAAGTCCAATACATTCCTGCCCAAAGAGTGGACCTTTGTTATAGTTTATGGGTAAGGGCAGCATCAGGGCCGGGGGCCATGCTCTCAGGGGAAGCCTGAAACTGCTGGACAATCAATTGAGGTCTTTTAGTGGAAATCTCAGGATGCACCCCTTTTTATTCTTGTGTTGCCAGTAAGACTGAGCCTAGTGAGCTCCTTCGTGGCTATCACTGGTGGTGGCCAGGCACCATCTGGTTCTTCTGGTCCCAAGTCGATGAAGGCACCCACTCTTGCAGGTCTCTCTGTCTTCTAGGTTGTCTTTACCACATGTCATTTTGGTCCTCGGTGAGCATCCGTTCCTGCTGAGCTGGGCCCATTTGCTGTGTCCTCGGATGGCAGCTTGGCAGCTTTTAAGACCCCAGATGCCATTCACCAATGTGGGATGCAGACAGCTCTCTTAGCAAAATGCTAGTTGTGCCAATTGGCCTCGATTTCACCTAAGAGAATGGTCCCCTGCCTCTGGCCCCAGCTACTCTATCCTTGCAATATTGGGTTAAGATGGAAGGAGTACTCATGTTATGCTGAAGTCCACTTAATGTTGCTCTTGTTTCTAATGTGTGCTATCACCACTTTCTCTCAATCAGATTTCTAGCACCTATCTAAACTAAACCCCCCCCTCCCACCTTCCCTCCCTACCCTCCCTTGCAGCTGTCAAAGAGTCTTTTCTTCTATACACAAGTCTGTTTTTGAGATCTTATCATAGAGGTCTCATATAGTATTTGTCCCTTTGTCGCTGACTACTTTCACTCAACATAATGTCTTCCCGATGAAACCAGGTTAGGAGATGTTTCCTGGAATCCTCATTATTCTTTATCATTAAGTAGTGCTCCATCGAGTATATGTACCATAGTTTACCTATCCATTCTTCTGATGTTGGGCATCTGGGTTAATTCCATCTCTTTGCTATCGTGGACTGTGCTGCAATAAACATTCTCGTGCATGTGTCCGTTGGTGTGAAAGGCCTTGATTCTGTAGGATATATTCCAAGTAGTGGAATTACTGGGTCAAATGGTATGTCGTTAAGGAAGCGCCAGATTGCCTTCCAAAGAGGCTGGACCATTTTGCAACCCCACCAACGGTGTAGGAGGGTTCCACTTTCTCCACAGCCTCTCCAGCATTTGTTGTTTTGTGTTTTCTGGATCATGGCCAATCTTGTTGGGATGAGATGGTATCTCATTGTCGTCTTGATTTGAATTTCTTTAATAGCTAACGATCGTGAACATGTCCACATGTGTTTTTTGGCTGCCTGGATCTCCTCTTTAGTGAAATGTCTGTACGTCTCCTTTGCCCATTGCTTAATTGGATGGTTCATCTTCTTCTTATTGATATTTTGTAGTATCTTATAGATTATGGAGATCAGGCATCGGTCTGACAGAGTTGCCAAATATTTTTTCCCATTCTGTGGGTGTTCTTTCAATTCTATTAATAAAGTCTTTGGATGAGCAAAAGTGTTCGATTCTTAATAGTTCCCATTTATCTATTTTCTCTTCTGTTGATTGTGGTTTCTTTGACAGATTTTGGAGTCTGTTCTCATTGCATATTAAAATTTCCATTGTTTTTCCTACCTTTTCTTGGATGAGCTTTATCGTTTTAGGTTTGATATTTAGGTCTTTTATCCAGTTGGAGTTGGTTTTCGTGTAAGGTGTAAGATACGGATCTTGATTCAGTTTATTGCAGATGGATAACCAATTTTGCCAGCACCATTTGTTGAAGAGACTGTTTTCATCCCAGTTTAATGTCTTAGGGCCTTTGTCAAATATCAACTGTTCACAGGAAGATGGTGTCATCTCTGATGTCTCAATTCTGTGCCATTGATCCATTTGTCTGTTCTTGTATCAGTACCAGGCTATTTTGACCACTGAGGCAGTGTAGTATGTTCTAAGGTAGGGTAACAAGAGGCCTGCCACTGTGGTCTTCTTCTTTAATAGTACCTTACTTATCCAGGGCTTCTTTCCTTTCCAAACAAAATTGGTGATTTGTTTCTCCATCTCATTAAAAAATGATGCTGGAACTTGTATTGGGATTGCATTATATAAATAAATTGCTTTGGGTAAAATAGACGTTTTTACAATGTTAAGTCTTCCTATCCATGAGCAGGGTAGGTTTTTCCATTTGTCTAAGCCTCTCTTAGTTTCTTGTAGTAAGGGCTTGTAGTTCTCTTTATAAAGGTCTGTTGTTTCTCTGGTTAGATTAATTCCTAGGTACCTTATCTTCTTAGGGGCTATCGTAAATGTTATTGATTTGATAATTTCTTCCTTAACAGTCTTGTTATTGGTATAAAGGAATCCTACTGATTTACTTATGTTTATCTTGTATCCTGAGACTTTGCTGAACTCTTCTATCAGTTTGAGTAGCTTACTTATAGATTCCTCGGGGTTCTCTGCATATACAATCATATCATCTGCAAACAGGGAGATTTTAACTTCCTCTGTGCAATGCAGATGCCCTTTATTTCTTGGTCTTGTCTAATTGCCCTGGCTAGAACTTCTAGTACAATGTTGAATAGGAGAAGTGAGAGTGGGCTTCCTTGTCTAGTTCCTGATCTCAAGGGAAAGTCTTTCCGTCTCTCTCCATTCAGGATGATGTGGACAATTGGTTTTGTATAAATGGCCCTTATTGTGTTGAGGAATTTGCCATCTATGCCCATTTTGCTAAGACTTTTTAGCATGACTGGGTGTTGGACTTTATCAAATGCCTTTTCTGCATCAATGGACAAAATCAGATGATCCTTGTCTTTTGTGTTATTTATGTGGTTAATCACGTTAATTGTTTTTCTGATGTTGAACCAGCCTTGCATCCCTGGTATGAATCCCACTTGGTCATGATGGATTATTTTCTTGATATGTTGTTGTATTCAGTTGGCAAGAATTTTGTGGAAGATTTTTGCATCTAGATTCATGAGTGATATCAGTCTGTAGTTCTCTTTCTTTGTTGGGTCTTTCCCTGGCTTAGGTATTAGGGTTATGCTGGCTTCATAGAATGAGTTTGGGAGTACTCCATCCCTTTCTATACTGTGAAATAGTCTCAGTAGTATTGAAGATAACTCTTCTCTAAATGCTTGGTAGAATTCTGCAGTGAAGCCATCTGGGCCCGGCCTTTTTTGGGTTGGCAGTGTTTTGATGACATATTCAATCTCTTCCTTTGTGATGGTTTTATTAAGTTGTTCTGCTTCACGTTGTGATAATTTGGGTAGGTGGTATGAGTCAAGGAATTTGTCCGCTTCCCCTATGTTTTCAAATTTGTTACAGTATAGTTTTTCATAGTATTCTGTTATGATATTTTTGATTTAAGTTGCATCTGTGATGACAACTCCCCTCTCAGTTCTAATTTGGGTTATTTGTTTCCTTTCCTGCTTTTCTTTAGTAAGTTTAGCCAGTGGTTTGTCAATTTTGTTGATCTTTTCAAAAAACCAGCTTTTGGTCTTTTCCATTTTTTCAATTGTTTTTCTATTCTCTAATTCATTTAGGTATGCTCTAATCTTTATGATCTCATTTCTTCTGGTGCCTGAATGTTAGCTTTGCTTTGAGTCTTGCTGCCTTTAAGAGTTGCTGCTTATGTTTCATTTTGTTAAGCTTGATTACAATATGTCTTGGAGTCTTTCTTTTGAGATCGATATTGGGTGGCATACGATATGCATCTGAGATGTCTATATTCTCTTCCTTCATGATTTCTGGGAAATTTTCTTTCAGCAGCTCAGCAACAATACTCTCTGTGTTCTCAGATGTCTCACCCTGTTCAGGGACTCCAATTAATCAAAGGTTGTTCCTCTTAATAGAGTCCCACATGCTTCTTAATGTTTCTTCATTTTTCTTGTATCTTTTTTCTGATTTCTGCTCATAGACCCTGGCATCAGTAGCTCTGTCGTACAAGTCAGAAATTCTTTTCTCTATTTGTCCCATTCTGTTTTCTTGGCTTTCCATGGAACTTTCTATGTCTTTGATTTTGTTCTTGATCTGTTGGATTTCAGAGTACTGGTGTTCCATCAGATCAAACAGCTTGCTTAATTTTTCATTTTGTTCTGTTGCATTTTGTATAAGGTCTAGAAGGGCTCTGTATATAATCATTTTGTATTCACTTCCTGATGCTTTCACAAAAGTTTCTTCATCTGGAAAGCTCCTTGGTTGCTTTGTTTGGGAGCCTTCTGAAGCCATGGGTGATTTTTTTGTATGCCACAATTGTCTGTTGCTTTTTGGGTCCCATGTGAGTATGTAGAGGCTGGAAGAGTTACTGTGAGGATGGATTGCAAATGTTTCTCTAGGCTGTCTTAAAATGTAAAGCAAAAGGTATCTGACCACTTCACAAGTCAGATAGGTTTTCAGGTGTAGAGGTCCCTCTTCTCAACTGACAAAGCAAGCACCACTATATACAACCCCAGATGACAACAAACTAGTTCAGAATGCAGCAATGCTACTGCCCTGGTGGCCTCTGCTGACAGGGCCTAGCCTTAGCCGACATTGCGTCGAGTACTGCTTTTGTGATAGAAAAGAGCTCTCCTGTGGGCAGGCACCAGTTCCCAAGCTAAGAATTAGGTCCAGCTGCGGCCACCGTACCCAAGATGGCGTCCTCCACACGGACAGCGGACAGGGGGCTAAAGGTGCCGAGAGGTAGTGATTCCTCTGCTTCTGTTGCAGGGCCTGCAACGTAGGTGGCACTGGGAAAATTATTGCTTTTCTGTTGGAGAAGCGCGGTCCCGTTTGCAGGCGCTGGCTCCCAGGCTAAGAATTAGGTCCCGCTAAAATCTCGGTACCAACATGGCATCCTGCACACTGACTGCGGAATTCTGTTCAAACCCCACTGGTGCAGATATAAAACGAAAGGCTCAAAGTGGCTAGATTAACAGAGTCCCGAGCCTGGCTCTCAGAATATGGGAATTTCTCCTGCCTATCCCCCCAGC
The DNA here is from genome assembly GCA_028571685.1 of Heterohyrax brucei. Taxonomy (NCBI): domain Eukaryota; kingdom Metazoa; phylum Chordata; class Mammalia; order Hyracoidea; family Procaviidae; genus Heterohyrax; species Heterohyrax brucei. Next base: position 40,353,133 of record CM053148.1, on the reverse strand, counting down.
AACGCGTCTGAGTCCAGCAGCCAGGAAAGACCCAGCTCCGCCCGCCAGCGGAGACCGAGGAAAAAAAAAGTCAAACTGGTGCGTTTACCTTTTGTCCATGAGAGCCAGGACTAGCCAGGAGCGGGAGTCAGCAACAGAGAGGTTTTTTGCTGAGTGGTATGAAGTCCCAATTAACAGCTCTGTGCCGTGTCCTGAGGCTGATTAGGTGATCAGAAGGCTCCGTTTGATTATCAGTTCAGGTCTTGGTTTCCAGAGGGATACAGGGAGACGTGTACTTAGTCCTCCACCTTGACTCCACCCCCCCATATTTATTTATTGATTTAATTTATTTATTGTGATTGAGTGAATGTGTACAATCTGGTTTAAATTCACATGGCCGCCTATGTACAGCTCCTACTGCTCTCCCTCCCTGGTGACAGCACACTTCCTTTCTTCTGTTCTATAACAAGTCATATCCTCTTAACAATCTACTGTCCCCTCTTTTCCAGCCTCTCCAATCCCCACAATTGATAGTCCAAAGTCCTCAAGAAAGCACGGTCCCTGGACCAGATGCTGCCCCTCATCATAAATCATTACTGAGGTCAGCTCCTCAGACCAGAATGGATTGTTCAGTCTTTTGGCAGTCAATTATACATTCAATATTCTTCAGCCACAGCATAATCCAAATGCATCAATTCTGTCTTCCTTAGTCACTGTCCACCTTTCACATGTCTGTGAGACAACTGAAAGTACTGTGGTACTGAGTCTAGCCCACTAGTTCTCAAAGTGAGATTTCTGTTTTTCAACACTGTGAAGACATCTTTTGCAGCATTTTTGCCCAGTGCAACATGTCTGATTTCTTGATTCCTGCTTCTGTGGGCATTGTATTGTGGATCTAAGCAAAATAAAATCCATTACAACATGAGTATTTTCTCTGTTTATTTATCATAATGCTGCTTATTGACCCATTGTGAGGTGTTTTAGTTATCTAGTACTGCTCTAGCAGAAATACCACCAAGTGGATGATTTCATGAAGAGAAACTTCATTGTCGCAGTACAGTGGACTACAAGTTCAAATTCAGGATGTCCAGTCCAAGGGAAGGGCTTTTCTCTTTCAGCTCTGAAGGAAGGTCCCTGTGTTACATCCGTCTTTGCCCAGGGGCCATCTCAGTGCAGGAACCTCAGGTCTGAAAGACACACTCTTTTCCTGGTGCTGCTTTCTTGATAGTGTGAGGTTCCCAATTCTCTGGTTGCTTCCCTTTCCTTTTATCTCTTGTAGGATGAAAGGATAAAGAGTGGTGTAAACCGTGCTCCAGAGAAACTCCCTTTACAGCAGAACAGGAAGGTAATCTTATGAAGGGATTTATAGTCTCACCCCAATCTTCTCTAACACTGTTAACTGCAGATTAGAATTTACAGTGTCAGAAAATCACAAAATGTAGGGTAGTCCCAGAATATAGGAAATCCTGGCCAAACCAAATTACTACACATATTTTTGGGGGACCCAATTCAATCTATAACACGAAGGCTTTCATTTTCTTTCTGTTGAGGTGTAACCCAGGCTGAAGACTTGTCCGGAGTCTTTGATTCTCATCAGTAAGTGTTTCAAGTCTTCTGCTTTCAGCAAACAAACTTGTGCCATCTTCCTATCAATAAACTTTCCTCCAACCCTGTTGTCAAGTTCTTCTTTATAAAGTCTCAGATTATTAGCTTCTCAGATTATTTCCTCAGCATATAGATTGAATAATTATGGTGAGAATACAAGCCTGACTCACACCTTCCCTGATTTTAAATCACACAATGTCCCTTTGGTTTGTTCAAATATCTGCCTCTTGGTCTATGTACATGTTCCTCGTGAGCATAATTAAGTCTTTTGAAGTTTCCATTCTCTTCAATGTTTTTCCATAACTTGTTATGATCTACAAAATTGATTGCCTTTGCATAATCAATAAAACACAAATGAACATCTTTCCAGCATTCTGTGTTTTCAGCCAAGATTCCTACTATATCAGCAGTGATATCCCTCTTTCTACATCCTCCTCTGAATCTAGCTTAAATTTCTGGTGGTTCCCTGTTAATGCACTACTGTAACCATTTTTGAAATGTCTTCAGCAAATATCTACTTACATGTGATATTAATGATGGAAAAAAAAAAGAAAGAAAGGAAAGAAATCTAAACCCGTTGTTGTGTTGATTTTGACTCATAGCAACCCTATGGGACACAGTAGAACTGCCCAATAGAATTTCCAAGGAGCACCTGGCAAATTCAGACTGCTGACCTTTTGACTAGCAGCTATAGCACTTGACCACTAAGCCACTAGGCTTTCAAATATATATGATATTGTTGGATAATTTCTGCATTCTGTTGCATCATCTTTCTTTGGAATGGGCACAAATATAGAATTTTTCCAGTCAGTTGTCCAAATTTCTTGGCAGAGATGAGTGAGCACCTCCAGGGCTGCATCCCTTTGTTGAAATATGTCAGTTCGTATCCCATCATTACCTGGGGCCTTGTATTGTGCCAATGTCTTCAGTGCTGCTTGGACTTCTTCTTTCAGTACTGTAAATCTTTGTTCATAACCTGTGTCCTGAAATGGTCGAATGCCCACTGAATCTTTTTGGTTCAGTGACTCTCTGTATTCTTTCCATCTCGTCTAAATGCTTCCTGCATCATTCAATATTTTGAACATAGAATCCTTCGATATTGTAACTTGCGGCTTGAATTTTTTCTTCAGTTCCTACATCTTAAGAAATGCCAAGCATGTTCTTCCCTTCTGATTTTCTACCTCCAGATCTTTGCACATTGCATTATGATCTTTTGCTTAGACTTCTTGAACCACCCTTAGAAATCTTCCATTCATCTCTTTTACTTCATCGTTTCTGCCTTTCACTTTGGCTAGTCGATGTTCAAGAGCGAAATTCAAAGTCTCTTCAGACATGCATTTTGGCCTTTTCTTTCCGTTTTGCCTTTCTAATGACCTCTTACCTTCTTTGTGTATGATGTCCTTGATACCATCCGACAATTTGTTTGATCTTAGGCCATTAGTGTTCAGTGCATCAAACCTATTATTGAGATGGTTCTACATTCAGGTGTGATATACTCAAGGTCATAATTTAGCTATTTCAAAATTGCTTTAATTTTCTTCACCTTCAACTTGAACTTGCATATAAAAAATCAATGGTCTGTTCCACATCTCACCCTTGACTTTGTACTGACCAGTGATACTTTTCCATGGCTTCTTTCCTCAAATTTAGTTGTTTAGTTGTTATTTTCTTTCTGGTGAGGTCCACATTTATAGTTGCCTATTATGTTGTTGAAAAAAGGTGTTTGTAAGGAAGAAGTTGTTGGTCTTGCAAAATTCTATGATGAGATCTCTGACATTATTTCTATTACCGAGGCTACATTTGCCAGCTACTAATCCTTCTTTTTGTTTCTAACTTTTGCTTTCCATTCATCAGTAATTATCAATGCATATTGATTTCATATGTGATCTGTTTCAGGCTTCAGAACTTGGTAAAAATCTTCAATTTTCTCATCTTTGGTATTTGTATTTGGTGCGTAAATTTGAATGGTATTGTATTAACTGGTCTTTCTGTAGTCAAAGGGATATTATCCTATCACTGACAGCATTGTATTTCAGGATAGATCTCAAAAAGTTCCTTCTGGTGATGAATGTGCCGTCATTCCTAGAATGGTAGGCTATGTTATTGTCTCTTTCAAAATAGTTAATAGCCATCACTTAAGCTCACTAATGTCCAGGATGGAAACCCTGGTGATGTAGTGGTTAATTGCTGCTGCTGCTAACCAAAAGGTCAGCAGTTCAAATCCACCAGGGGCTCCTTAGAAACTCCATGGGACAGTTCTACTCTGACCTATAGGGTCATTATGAGTCAGAATTGACTGGACAGTGATGGATTTGATTTTTTGATGATCTGTATGTGTTTCATTTCATTTTTCAAGACTTTCAGTTTTCCTAGGTTCTTTCTTAGTACATTCCACATTCCTGTTATTAATGGATGTTTGCAGCTGTTTATTATCATTTGGAGTAGTGCCACATCAGCAAATGAAGGTCTAAAATGCTTTATGCCATCCATGTCATTAACATAAACTATACTTTGAGAAGCCAGCTCTTACTCAGTCCTCTTTTTAGTATCTTCCAAACTGAGGAAATTATCTTCTGGTGCTATACTAATCAGTGTTTCATTGCTATTTATGAGGTTTTACTGGCCTTTTTTTCTGGAGATACACTGTCAGGTCCTTCTTTGAGGAAGCTGGGCTGAAACCTGTCCATCATGGGTGACCTTGCTGATATTTGAATACTGGCAACATGGCTTCCAGCATCACAACAACATGCTAGCTACAATATTACAACAAACAAATATGGAGGCCAACAGCTCTACTTCTTGATATATGACTAATAGAAGTATATAAATACGTTCACAAAAAGACATGTAATCGAATGTTCATAGAAGACTCATTAATAATAATCCCAAACTAGACACTACCTAAATGTCTAGTAGTGGAGAGAATGTGTGGATTAACAGTATAGTAGTCATGTGATGGAATAATAAATAGCCACAAGACTAAATGCAATACAGTACAAGTAACAACATGGCTACATCTTCTAATATAAGGATGAGTGTAAGTAACCAGCCACAAAGAGTACATACTCTATGATATTCTTTATATAAAGCACAAAAGCAGTCAGAATTAGCAGGCCTCTAAGTCGTGCAAATAGTTCGCACTCAGCTACTAATCTAAAGGTTGGTGATTCAGACTTACCTAACAATACCACATTAGAAAGTTCTACCATTTACTAGAGTCCAGCCAAGAAAACTCTATGGACCAGTTTTACCCTGTAATAGATGATGTCACCATGAGTTGGAATCTACTTGACAACAAGTATATGCATGTGTTTTGCTTTCTCTCTTTTTTAGAGGTAAGAATAATAGATGTCTTTGGAAGAATATATATTAGTTAATTACTAGCAAGGAAAAGAAAGCATATTTCTGAGATATTAGTAATGATCTGTTTCTTAACCCAGGAGCTGGTTACCCAGGTATGCTCTTTATGAAAATAATCAAGCTATGTCTTTGTAATATGGGAGATATATGTATGTATCTCTCTCTCACTTGCTCTCTGTGTACACATAGAAGAAGTAATATCCACAGTTAAGGTACAAATCATCAGTGAACGTATTTGTTATAGAGTTTATAAAAAGTATAAAGCTGTTGGGTACAAAAAGATGATAAAATTCGACAAAGCTCAGAAAATTGCAAGCTCATCCAGGTGACGAAGAGGATGCCTGAACAGTGATTTTTTTTCTATTAGAGTTCAGAATAGTCTCAAAATGCTGTTTTACTCCCAAGACTGATAAGTGAGGATTGTCACTTACAAATATAGAAAGAGGATTAACTCTAGTTATCACAGGGTCAATGATATATCAGCTACTTTTTGTGACTCTGGACTTCAGAGGTAAGGCATTTTTCCTGTGCTAATGCGTTTAGCTTCAAGACGTATCTCTTTTGAAATACATGAAGTTCAGTAGACCTGAGCTGGACTTTCCATTAGGTGATGCTTCCTGGTTGTGTAAGTTTTGTAAGCTTGCGCCTTAATTTTACTTTATTTCGGTGAGATAAAGCTTTCCAGTGTAACTATGGCTTTCCTGTGTGATAGAGAGTCTTGATGGGTTATGTTTTGATTTTTCTGTGTCACATTTGGAAAACCAGAGGACCTTGTGTAACCTAACTCATGGAAGAAAAACTCTGTAGCTGTCAAGATGATTCCAACTCATAGCAACTCTACAGGACAGCCTGGAACTTCCCCATACGATTTCCAAGGAGAAGCAGGTAAATCTGAGCTACGCACATCTTGATCAAGCAGCTGAACGCTTAATCAAAGATTCTGTTTTAGTCATCTAGTACTGCTCTAACAGAAATGCCAGAAAATGGGTACCTTTAACAAAGAAAAGGTTTATTCTTACCCAGTCCAGTGGGTTACAAGTCTACATTCAGGGTGTCTGCTCCAGGAAAGGGCTTTCCCTCTGTCGGCTCTGAAGGAAACTCTTTGTGCTGCATCTGTGTTTGGTTGGGGAGCATCTTGGCACAGCAACCTCAGGTCTGAATGACATGTTCTTCTCCTGGTACTGTTTTCTTGATGGTGTAAGATTCTCAGCTCTCTGCCTGCATCCTTTTCTTTTATTTCTTGTAGGATGATAGGCTAAAAGGTGGTACAAACTCCAAGAACTCAACTAAAAGACCACAGTTAATGGTCCAAAGGCCTGGGGGTTCCCCTGGAAACATGGCCCCTAGACCTGATGCTGCCCCTGACTAGAAATCATTACTAGGCCAACTCTTGAGACAAGAATGGATTGGACTCAGGGACACAATGTGAGCATATGGTATGTGCACTTTATGGTTCTATACATCTATAGGTTGCCATCCCACTGGCCTCTTACTAGAGGGGAGAGGAAAGGGTGAAGAGGACAAGACAGAATATTGTTAAGAAGATACGATATGTATACAATGGAAAGGAAGAGTATGCTGTCACTGGGCAATGAAAGCAGAAGGAGTTGTGGATAGGTGGGTATGCAAATTTAACTTGGATTGTATACTTTCAAGCATTCACAATAAAAAAAGATGGTGTGAATTCCCTTTACGATGGAGTAGAGAGGGGACTTTAGAAGGGATTTATAGTCCCGCCCTAAGCCTCTTTAATATATAGCTAGGGAAAATCATAAAATATTGGGAAGGACAATCACTGGAGGACAATTATAAAATATTGGGAATCACGGCCCATGGCACAGAGGGTTAAGTGCTACGTTTGCTAATCAAAAGTTCAGCAGTTCAAATCTGCCAGGTGATCCTTAGAATCACTAGGGGACAGTTCTTCTCGGACCTCTAGGATCTCCATGAGTTGGACCAGACTCGATGGCAATGGGTGAGGGCCCAGCTAAATAGCCACACACATTTAGGAGGGACACAGTTCAATCTATGACATACATCTACAAGAAATTATCTCTATAGCTCTCATTGGTATGTGGCTTGAATTATCCGATAGCATTTCTCAAAATCCATTTAACCAACCAAAACTTAAACCCATTCAATTAGTAAGCACAACATTCCAATACTGAAAACACCTACCAGCAAAAACAAAATTAAGAGGAAAAAACTCATAGTAACAGAAAGGTTTTAAAATCCCTAAGCAGTTGAGGCAATCCTACTTGTGACACAAAACATTAAACCAAACATAACACTCAAACCCAGATGAATAAACAGCAGAAATAGAAAAAGGAAAACTTAATGTAGCAAAGTATTGCCAATGTGTGCAGAAACATCAGTGGCAACATACTTTAAATCAGGGGAATATGCTGATTTACACCTTCAAATATTCTCACCTCTCTTCTTTGTTATCTCCGAATGTCACAGAATTCAGATTTCCAAACCTTTGAACATGTCTCTAAAAGCAGTCACCATCGAGTTGATTCGAACTCATGGTGACCCCACATGTGTCAAGTTAGAACTGTGCTCCACAGGCTCATTATTGGCTGATTTTTTTCCAGAAGTGGATTGCCAGAACTTTCTTATGATGTGCCTCTGGGTAGTTAGCCCCAGAGCATATTAATTGTTGGTACCACACAGGGCCTCTAGACATGTTTAGTTTTCTCATGTAAGGCTTCCTCCCCAGGAGTGTCACTGGAACAAGACTATATCGAGTGGTGGGATCTGAAACTTTAGCAGGCCGATTAATGCCCTTATGCCTCAGTACCCTTATTTTTAAAGCAAGATATAATATCTGCCTCACCGGATTATAGCATGGATTAGTGACAAAAATATAGAAAACTTTTATTTCAGGGCCTGGTGGAGGGGAGAAGAGGGGCCCATCAAGAAAATAAAAACTGCACCACAACCCAAGTGTTTGGCTTTGTACTTGGTGAACACTAGGTTTTAAAAACTTATTTATTATCATCCCTTCTCCTTCTCATATAGGTCACATAGATTTTGCTTTATCTATCAATACCTGGTGTGTCTAACTATTATAATGCTGAGCAAGAAAATGGAATTAAGCTTCACAGTATTGTATGTTGTAAAGACAGCTTGCCAAGTGATTAACTGGAATATTTAAATACATATCTGGAAAGTTTTTAATGACTTACAAAATATAGAAGGTTATATGTGATTTTGTAATACAGTTTTGTAGGTAACTTTTTGATCCTCACTTAATTCTTCAAATTCTTCTGTAATGAAGAAGCAATCCAATCCACTTGCCTGGAAATAAATGATCCCCTCTGTCAGTAGCTGGGAAACTTTTAAAGTCATTGACCTAATCCCCCAAACCACTGACCATTCTGGGCTTGACTCTTTCTGTGGCCTGAGGTAGACTGGTATGGCAGACAGTATTTTAATTATTTCTCTCTTTATTCTGACTATAATTGGTTTCAGCTAAATTTACACAAGAGAAGTTGTAACTTCTCTACTGGCTGGGTCTTTGAAAGTTCTCAGACTGGGTCATAAATAAGCATTCTGATCACCTCTTTTGCATTTGGAAGATGTTGTCTCCCAGCCCAGACTTTCTTCTAACTGTTTTCCTTGACAGAGCAATTTGCCTCTTTTGATGGTCTCCTTCCATCTGCATTTGAGGTCTTCCTCAAACCCTATGTTATAGAACCTGACATGAAAATTGCAAGCTAGGTTCTGGTGAGATTAGAACAGAGGTGATGTTTGGAACAATCAATATCTCCCAAATTTCCTTTCACTACCAACTCCCCTGAGAAGTTTTGGTTTCCATCAAAGTCACTCAGTGAAAAAGATTCAAAAGAGCTCAATTGAAAGGCAGATTAGTGGTGACAGAAAGACAAAGCACTTACTTACAAGAGAGTTGATGTTAGAAGAGATTTACAGAAACCTGGCTTCAGGGAAAGGAAACTGTTTTTAATTGATAGATCTGTATTTTTGTTTCTTTTTCAACTTTTCATGGAAGCATTAAACCTGTTGCCTTGGAGTTGATTCCAGTTCGTAGTAACCCTATATGACAAAGTAGAACTGCCTCATAGGGTTTCCATGGAATTACCTGCTGGACTCAAACTGTTGATCTTTTGGTTAGCAGCCATAACTCTCAATCACTACATCACCAGGGTTTCCCGTTGAAGAATAGCATATATAAAGAAAAACACAAATGGTACATACAGTAAGTACAAAAAAAAAGCTCACTGATTTTTCAAAAACTGAACGTACTTGTCTACCAGGTATCTGTCTCTTAACGTGTGTCTCCTAAGACACACATCAACTAATCCTTACTCTTATGCCAAGTATATTGAAAGTCAGTCTACCTGTCTTCTCTGAGTCCAACTCTAACTGTAAATCTAAATATCCTCTCTGATTCCAGCTGCAGAAGCAATTATTTTCCCTCTGACCTCAACCACCAGAGTTAGATCAGATCTTACAGGATAAAGCACCCAGTGCCACAGTTCTTCAGATATCACACACAACATCCTCACTGCCTAGAAATTCCAGAACCCCCTGTATCCCGTTGAAATGCCAGCTATCAACTAAGGGGCCTTCAGGACCCTCACTTATGGCCTGCTGGCTATAAATTTGGGGTTTCCCAGTACTGCCTCATATTTGATAATTTACTAGAATGACTGACAGAACTTTAGAAAGTGTTAATATTTATTATAGTTTTATTATAGCAAAAAAAAAAAAGGACACAAATGAAGAGATACATAGGTCAAGGTTGAGAGGACCTCCAAAATGGAGTTTCCATGTGTCAACAAAAGAACATATCATCCTCCTACCTTTCACCAACCAGGAAAGTAAAGGAGTTCCTAACCTGCTTTCTTGCCCTCACAATAGGGATAGGCTATGTTGGGGCTTCAGATCAGAACTGTCTTCCTAGGATTGACTGTTTTCCTACAGTGGGGCTTCAAATCAGAATTATTTAGATCGGACTGATCATTGCTTTACTTGTTACATTGTTTTAGCTTCATGAAATCCTGCAGATAAGTGTCACAAACAAGTTCAAGGACAACTGGTGCTAGACCACCAGACACATACAGAGGGATTGGAAAACTCATACTATAGGGCCTAAGGGCTCATGCCAAGGAATGAAAAAAATCACTGGATTTACATTATCTGTGACAGCCAAGCACGTTTCAGAAGTGAAGAGTCCGTCAGTTGCTTCCTGACAATTTCTAGCCCTGCTCTACAATGAACTGTCAGCAAGAAATCGTGAATACATGATTCTACTTACTGTAACAGTCTTACAGAAGCTGGCCCCCACCCCTTTCCCAGGAGCCCTCTTGACAGTGCAGGTCCTGAAAAGCTGCTTTACTTGATCAACTAAACACTTTCACATTGCCTTAACAGCTGTGTCTACTCTGTTTAGGCAGGAGGAATCAAGCAGGACTTGAACCTGACCTAGTGCAATGCTGGTTTGAATGGTTACAAAGGTATCTGAGCTTCAGTGTTCAGAGATTTTATTGGGGTCTCACTGACTCATGATTGATTGTTGAATTCAACCTGCAGTCCTACTCCTCTGAAGTTGAACTGATATCACAGAGTGACTCTGCCTGACCTGGCCACCACCGGAGAGTCAGCTCACCAGCATAAGCCTCCAGGTGTGATTTGGAACCCTCTGTACAACAAGGAATTCAATTACTGGGGAAGTCCTAAGGTTTTAGTAACTAAGAACAAAGAGCATATTGTTCCAATAAAGTTCCTTAAAAACCTCATACCACCTATATATAATATTAATAATAATTAAAAAAAAAAAAAAAGATTATCAGTCAGGCCCCTAAGCCCTCCTCCATTGCACTTTTCAATCACTGCCTTCACCAGAGAAGAAACTGCTACCAGAGAAGAAACAGGCAGCTGTGCTACTGAAACTTTATTCCTTGGCCTGTCAACAATAAGACCTAGAGAACTTTGGTTAACTTCTTGATTTCCTCATCTGCCAAGTAGAGAATTTAATACCTATTTTATTTTAGCCTAGCACAGTGCTTGATTCATAGTTCAATTACAACAATAATGGTTGCTGTTGACTTGACTCCTGGTGACCCTATCTATGTCAGAGTGAAATTTTGCTTCATACGATATTCAATGACTGATTTTTTAAGTGGAGATCACAAGGCCATTATTCAGAGGCACCTCCTGGTAGCCTCAAACCACCAGCTTTTCAGTAAGCAGGCAAGTGTGTTATTCATGAGCACCACGCAGGGACTGTAACACATAGCGCTCAACAAAGGTCTGGAACGAAGACCTGTGAAGAGAACCGAGAGTTGATATGAAAAAAAAAAAAATCTTGAAAATAAAACTGGGAGTCAGAAGAGGAAAAACAGAGCTGTGTTTAATTAGAAACATTTTTCTTCAGTGAACTGTCCCTGACAGTTTTCATATTCTAGTTCATGCCAGTTCATTATACTTTCCCTTTATGTTCCAGTTAAGGTATAATATTGATATGATGAAGCTGTTTGTACAGAATGTTACCTCATCTATGTGTTTTATTTTAAGATAATAAAGGAGATATTACAAATATTTGTCCTAAAAAGGGGTTTTTAGTAGGGCAGAGAACCACAGCTTTAGCCAAATTGTGCCACTCGAAATGTTTGGTGTACTTCTAGAATATTTATACTTCTTTCCATTGTTCAATTTGTCTCTTCCTCTTAGCAGAATCAATATCATTGTTGCTATTAGGTACCGTCAAGTCAGTTCTGACTCACGGCGACCCTACGCACAGCAGAATGGAATATTTCCTGGTCTTGCACCATGTCCACAATCATTTTTATGCTTAAGCCCTTGTTGTATCCACTGTTAATCCATCTCGTCGAGGGTCTTCCTGTTTTTCGCTGACCCTCCACTCTACCAAGCACGATGGCCTTCTCTGGGGACTGATCTTTCCTGACAACATGTCCAAAGTATGTAAGATGCAGTCTTGCCATCTTTGCTTCCATCTTTGCTTCTGCAATCAATAGGAAAAGAAACTATAATCTGATAATTACACCTTTGAAAATCCAGTCAGGAAAAGAAGCTGTTCTGACATGTGCCACAAACAACCACTGAACAACATTTAGTGGTTTAGGCACGGTTCAGGCAGTTACTGATGTTGTCCCAGCTTAGAATTTGGGATAGGGTACAAATCATTACTAAAAGCATCAGGGCAGGTAAGCCTGGCTGGCAAGGAATATTCATGTTCAGGTTGCCATCCTGGTGGCTTACCCCATAGCAGGGAGGTGACATTTAAACGAGGCACAGTGCCAATATCTGTCCATCAGTGCTGGGAATTAGTAAGGAATCTAGCCGCTAGTGGGAAAAAAAAAAAAAGAAAATGTAATAATATATTTACTTCTGTGTTCAGGTCAAACTGTACGGTTTGCTGAAGGGTAGTGAAATTCTCTTTAGAGAATTCCAAATTACGTAAGAATCTACTCTTGCGTTAGCCTAATGTCTTCCATTTTTAAAATGTACCTGGTTTAGGGAAGATGCAGATGAAAATAAAGTTGACAGTTTCGACCTGTTTGCAGCCAATGAGACTGCATTAGTTACGACTCGATTCTAAGTCCCTTGAGAAAGTAACACTGAAACAGAGGCTCTGATTTCCCATGCTGATCATCAAGGGAATTAGCATCTTGAATAGAATGAACCTGGAAACCGCATGTCATGGATTCAGTTATGTCATCCCAGAATATGTGTATCAGTTTGGCTAGGCCACCATTTCCAGCATTGTGTGTTTGTCTTCCATTTCGTTATCTGGTGTCCATCAGTGATGTAAATCTATGATTTTAATTAGAGGAGAGAGGCAGCAGTTATGTTAACAAGGCAGGACTCAATCTACAAAACTGAGTTGTCTTTTGAGCTAACTTCTTTTGGAATATAAAAGACAGAAATAAGCAGAGAGTTGGCGGACCTCATGCCCTGAAGAAAGTAGTGCTGGGAACAGAGCGTGTCCTCTGGGCCCAGAGTTCCTGCATGAAGAAATTCCTAGTTTAGGAGAAGAATGAGGACAAGAGCTTTCCTTCAGAGCCATCAGAGAAGGGTCCTGAATTTACACTTCTAGCCTACTAGACTGTACAAAAACAAATTTCTCTTTGTTAAAGTCATCCACTTGTACTATTTCTGTTATAGCAGCACTAGATAATTAAGATTCCATAGTAGCTAAAGATGTGAATTAAAAGCAATAGGCTGATACTGTCCCTAATAGGATATGTCATCTGTCCCTCTCTGTCTGTATGAACATATGTTGCTATTATTGCTGTCGAGTTGGTCCCCAACTCATAATGGTACTATATGCAAGGGAACAAAATCTTGCTCAATCCTGTGCCATTCATGTGATTGATTGTAGATCACAGTGTTGGGTTGATAGGGTTTTCATTGGCTGATTTTGAAAACAGATCACCAGGCCTTTCTTACTAGTCCATTTTAGTCTGGAAGCTCTGCAGACACCCTGCTAGCAACATAGCAACAAGCAGCGTCCACTGCATGACGCCCATGCACGAAGCATGTTTGTTGTCCACTAATCAAACCAGAGTCTCCTGCATGGGAGGTAAAATTCTACCACTGAACCAACAGTGTCCCTTTATAAATATAGACAGCATTCATATTCTTCCTCAAATCTAGCTTCACACAAAGCCTTTCTTAATTTCTCAGTCAAACGTCATTTTCCTTCTTCTAAAATTATGTCCTTATTTCCTAGATAACTTAACAGAACTTGGCATATTTCCTTGGTTTGTCATTGTATGTATGTACCTTAGCTTGCTAAACTTGCTATAAACTCTAGCAAGCCTAACCCAAACCATGTATTTTTCTACCGAGTCAATTCTGATCCATAGTGACCTGTAGGACAGAGTACAACTGCTCCACGGAGTTTACAAGGGCCTGCTGGTGAATTTGTACTGCTGACCTTTGGTTGGTATCCTGAGCTCTTAGCCCTGCACCACCAGGGCCTTTGTGCTAACACTGTGTTCCCTCCACAGACCCTAACATATTTCTCTGCCTGTAACAGGGGCTCCATAAACATTTGTATTTTGATTAATTTGTAACAGTGATGCCCAGGTTTGTCTGTTCCATTTTTCTCACCTAACCCTTTTGGACCACTTAGAATTGAGTTCTCAGCCCACTAACAGGGTCTTTACAAGCCCCACAACTCACAATTATACAACATGATGCAAAGATATCGATCCCCATAACTTTGAAAAATCCTAAGCCTTCATATGCATTGTATTATATGTAACTTCAAATGTTAGATTACACATAGCTGTATAAAATATATAATATTGTATATAAGTGTATTTTGCTTTATAAACATGTTATAAAGCCAAGCCAAGTGCCGTCAAGTCGGATCCGATATGCAAATATACCAGCATACAAAATAAATGTATGCGTATGCAGTACACATACACAAGCATGCATATATAGTGTAAGATTTATAACTATGTATAACATATGCATGCGTTTATATGCATAGGCATATGCATGTACTTATGAATGTATATGTTTGTATATATACGTAAACACATCTAGTATTTTCATGTACACTTCTTGTTCTTTCCAAAACTCTGGTTTGCTAAATGTTTTGAAAATCTGTTAAAATAGGCAACCTAATGAAAAATCCCTGGGTCAGAACCAACTCAACAATGGTGGATTTGGGGTTAAAGATAACTTTGGGATAAACTAAAAGTTCCTAAGAGACCTAGAAGACCTCACTTTTGGAGAAATGGTGGAGATAACCAAGCACGTGTAAACAGCAAGGATGCTGATGGATTTTGAGAAGCACATGAGTGACAGTCTTCTGCAAGCAACAGTAAATTGGCCTCCTGTGTCATCCCATTAACAATGCATATGTTGTTGCTGTTAGCTGCCATCAAGTCAGCCCCTAGTTTATGGTGACCTCATGGGTGACAGTGTAGAACAACTGCTCCATGCTCCGTGAGATTTCCCTGGCTTTAATCTTTACAGAGGCAGTTTGCAATGTATATTACTTTATTTTTCAAAAAAAAAGAAAGAGAAAAATGACTTGATTGGCTACTTTTTCTACCTTTTGGTCACAGAACATTCAGATCTAGATTTCAAATGTAAAAGAATGATCATTCAATGTAAGTAAAGCAAAAGCCTAACCTGTTGGCATAGAATCAATCCTGACGCATAGAGACCTCATGTGTTAAAGGGCTGAAAGCCATGGGGCTTTCTTGACTGTCTTCTTTAATAGAAGCAGATCATTAGGGCTTTCTTTTATGGTACTACAAGCCTTTATGTTAGTAGGCTAGCGCAAATCAATTACGCCACCCAGAGTGCAGAAGAATGCAAGAAACTCAGACACTGGATGTTTTCCTTCTTTCTGTTTTTTATAAAACGTACATGGTGGCCTTTAGACTCAGGGAAATGTGGTAGCCCTTTTAAAGTGCAAGTAGTAACAACAACAAAAAGAAAAAGCTAAGTAATCCTATTACTCCTCCTCTTGCATCTGTAACCAGACCCTCTCATCTTTCCCAATGGATTGAGATTTTTATCTGAAGAAACATCTTAGGATCATGGATAACTTAAACTTGTCTGCTACTGTCAAGTGAGGCCCTGGACAGTCTGTAAACATACCACTGTTGGGGTCCCATACACCAGACTTGCTCTTGCTCCTGGTCGCCTTGGACACCTTCCTGGTGTCACCTGTGGAGGTAGATCTTGTTTGCTATTCTAGGCTTCTAACCTGTTCTTGTTGCTCTTTAGGCATGTGCAAGATAATTAATAATAATCTCTGTGCTTTTGAGGAAAACCTTGGTGGCGTAGTGGGTTAAGTGCTACATCTGTTAACCAAAAGGTCAGCAGTTCAAGTCTGCCAGGTGTTGCTTGGAAACTGTTGGCAACACGGCCATGGTTAGGATCAACATTATGGCCCAGGTGCAGGGCTTTGTGTGCCTGAGAAAGAATGAGTGCAAACAGCCAAATACAGCTGGAATGCAGGACATACGATCCCTGAAAACAGTGGGACTGGCCTTCTGAATCTGACTCTTGTACCTCACCCAGGCCTATGTGCTTTCCTCAGTAGGAAAGGCCACATGAGAAAGTGGCCTTCGTTGTGCTGTTTATGTAAGAAGGCACAAGTTTGCTTTGTGAGATACTTTGTAGACCCTATTGAAATCAAAGCTTGTTTAATGCACGTGTGCAGGCTCTGTTCACTAAATAAAAATGAGCTGCACAGTGCTAGGCCAGAGCTGGAGCATCAGAGTTGCCACTCTCCTCCTCCCACCTGAGTCTCAGTGTGGCGTCCCTTATTGGCACTGATCACCTGCAGGCAATACAGACCTGCAGATACAACTGAAACTTTATGGAGCAGTTGTACTCTGTTCTATAGTGTTGCTGTGAGTCAGAATTGACTCAGTGGCAGTGGGTTAGATTTTTTTTTTTTTTTCATTCTCCTGAGGTTGATGTAGATTAACAAAGTGAGTACATTATTTGTAAGCCCTCAAGAAAAGAACCTGGAAAATGTGTTATAAAAATATTTGCTGTTCTTGTGACTGTTCAGTGTATGTCCAGAATACAAGCCTCGCTGACTACCTCCAACGTTACCTCCTTGACCAAGTCATCATAGCCCTCATCTGGAGCTTGGCAGTAGCCTCTTAACTGCTTCCTTTCTTACACCTTTGCCCTCCCAAATCTTGTATTTAACAAATGATGGAAAGCATCCTATTAAAACTAAAGTATCATCAGATGTCTCCAGCATTTTCCCCTCTGCGTCAGAATAAAGGTTCTGACTCCTTAGAACGTCCACCACCTGTTTCTCAGTATGTTTTACTGTGGTGGCTTGCATGCTGCTCTGATGCTGGAAGCTAAACCACTAATATTTTAAATATCAGAAAGGTCATCCATGGTGGATAGGTTTCAGTGAAGCTTCCAGAATTAGACAGACTAGGAAGAAAGGCATGGCAACGTATTTCCAAAACCAATGAAAACTCCATGGATCACAATAGAATATTGTCGTACATAGTACTGGAAGATGAGCCCTTTAGGTTGGAAGACTCAAAATCCACAGTGACTGTAACAGTTGACTTGAGTGTGCCATTGGTTGTGAAGATGGTAGAGGACTACACAACATTTGATTTTGTTGTGCGTGGAGTTGCCAGGAGGAGCCGACTAAACAGCAACTAAGAGCAGCTAACAATTTGGGATTTATGTGTTCAGATGCACTGCTGCCTTTTGAGTCTGTCTAATGCATCCATGTCACACTCACCATAGAATTCTCGGTGTTTCTATTTCAGGGTTCCTGCACTTACTATTGTCTGTGCTTCAAAAGTTTTCCCTGCAATATATACCCATAGTACATTTCCTCACTTCTTTTGGTTCTCTGCTTAAATGTAATTTTCATCAGATAAGGCAAACATGAACATCTGCTCTAAAACAGCACTCACCAATCATTCCATTCTTTTCTTCTTTATTCATAACATTTATCACCATATGCCATGTTACATACTTAG
This sequence comes from Heterohyrax brucei, assembly GCA_028571685.1. Lineage (NCBI taxonomy): Eukaryota > Metazoa > Chordata > Mammalia > Hyracoidea > Procaviidae > Heterohyrax > Heterohyrax brucei. Next base: position 40,335,698 of record CM053148.1, on the reverse strand, counting down.
TTTCTCATTTTTTATTACAATGAAAAATTTAATCACCCTTCTTACTTTATACAGTTATCCCCAGATCCCAGGAAAACATCTAGCATAAAGCAGGCAATTAAATATTTGTTGAATAGAGAAACAATCTCAAGGTTGGCTTAACTTTAGAAAATCTTTTGATATTGTTTTTTAAATTAGCAGGTTAAAAGAGAAAACCTTTATGATCACTACAACAGGAGGAAAAAGGAGTTTGATAAAATTAAGTACCTATTTATAGCAACAATGATATTTATAATAATTTAAAGCTTTCATAAATTTTGTAATAGAAAGGAACTCCTTAATCTAATCAAGGGTATCAACCAAAAACTTGTCACACATTATAGTAAAATCTTAGAAGATTGTTTTTAAAATCAAGAATAAAAAAAGGATATTAAACATCACCGTTTCTAGTTAGTATTTTATTTCACGTTCTAGTCAGTGAAGATAAAGAATAAAGCAAATAGACACTGATTATAAATGAAGGAATAAAACTCAATGTCCAAAATTTACAAAGGATACTAGAGAGAGAGAGAGAGAGAGAGAGAGAGAGAGAGAGAGAAAGCACAGTCAAGTTACTAAAATTAACAATAAAAATGCAGACAGTTCTTGGACATAAGACCAAAATATGAAATAAAAAATATTCTTTTTTCCCTTTTTAAGGATTGTTTATTTTTGTTGTTGAAAATATACAGAGCAATTCAATAATATCTCCATGTACAATTTTGTGACATTGAGTATATTGTTCCTATTGTGCAACTACTGTCACTCTCCTTTTATTGTTTCTTTCTCATTAACATATAATCATTGCCCCCCTAAACTTCCTTGCTAACCTTTCAAGTTGCTGTTGTCAGTGTGATCCCGCATAGATAGTTCTCCAAAAGAGCACAGTGCTGAAAGCAGACATCCTTTACCAATTAAGTTAAAAGATTCTTTAGTTTCAAAAAGGCTTCAGGAGATGTTTTTGTCTTATGGCTTAAAGATTATCTCAGGGAAATTGTTTTGGGACTCATCCAGCCTCAGTGACTCCAGAATGTCTGGATTCCATGAGAACTTGAAATTCTTTTCTACAGCGAAATACATATTATACAGTGGCAAAACACAGTGACAAAATGTAATTTTTATATATACTATTTGCCTTGCCAAAAATATTTTAATGCTTAATAACCTCAAGATAAGCGTAACAACAAAGATGCATGGAAAAAATTATAAATCTTTATTTAATGGTATTAAAGAGGACGAAAGTAAATTGTTTTTTAATCTGCTTACTCATTATTACACAATTCTCCCCAAATTAATGTATAAAATTTAATGTCATTCCTGCCCATAGTAAACAAATACAGGTAAGCATTTAAAAGAAAACAAGAACAGGCAAAAAAAAAATTTGCTAAGAAAATGTTAGTATTTCTGTACCAACAAATAAAGCTAATAGTTTACGTGCAGAAAATCGAAAGAAAAAAAACTTAAAATATCATATACTACTAATAATTTGTAAACATAAAGCAGAACAAGTATTCTTATTCACTGATGATGTGAATATAAATTGGTGCAACACTTGTCAAATAGAAGAGGTATCTTGCTTATAGTTGTTGAGCATTTCATCTATTCCCTGTCTCTTTTTCCAGTTCCAACTTAGACTTATGCAGGGTTCTTGACCCAGAATGTTCAATTCCAGGAATATAAAATGAAAAAAACTCTTGCTTATGTACCAGGAGACATGGATAAGGCTTATGGCAAAAAAAAAAAAAATCATAATAGCAAAAAGCGATAACCAAACTAAATGTACTTTGACAGGAGATTGGATCATTAAATGCAAATGTAAATGCCATGTAAGGGAATGGTACAGATCAACGAAAATAAATAAACTGTAACATCACCTGTCATTATAGATGGATCTTAAAAAACATATTGTTGAATAACAAAAATTAATTTCAAGGGAGTGTGCATGATGTGATACCAGTAACATGAAGTCCACAAACATGCAAATGTCCGCAACGTATTGCTTAGGCAAACATTCTGTTAGAAAATAATCAAAACAAAAATAAATTAAAGCAGGGCTTATTCAAGTGATTTTCTATGTGCATATACAGAGATCATTCTATTTCTTAAAAAAAACAGACACAATGTTGGGCTAGCTAGAATGAAGCTTTTGAAAAGGAGAGAAACCCTTGTTGAGTCATGTCCAAATCACGGTGACTCTAGAGGTCATGGTAGAACTGAGTACAACGGAAAATCAGCTGTTGGCTAATCCTAGCTTGGCTGATGTTCTTAGCATGGCTGATGGAACCCTGCCTTCTGCTTACTGAGACCAGTTTACTAGGTGGTCTTTGGCCTTTGCTCCCCAGTCATTTACAGAAAATTTTCAACATAGTCCAGAGGTTTTAAAATCATAAAAGATGCCTCAGTCTTTCAGGAAATTCCAAGTATTATCTCACAGGCAGCAAGAAATCATATAAAGTTACTTTTTTTATTCACTAGTTACACATAAACTCTGAGCTGGTTTATGGTTATCAAGTGTCTTTGTAACAAACCGAGTTTGCAGAGACTTAATCACTGTGTCACCCGGGGGCTCAGTTTGCTTCTTATTGACAATGCATAATGTGCAGTGTAACAGTTCAAGAATGTGATAAAAACAAAAATATGGAACAGTGATTATTGTAGGCAGAGTTGTATCTCACCATGTTTACAGAGTAAAGGAAAAGAAACATGATCATATCAATTGGTGCAGAGAATGCATTTGATAAGTTTGAAAGCCCATTTATGATAAAAATTGTCAGTGAAGTACAAGTGGAAGAAGAACTTTATCAACCTGATAAAGGGCAGCTATGAAAAACCAACCAGCAACTTAAACATTATATGCAATGATGAAGATGAAAAGCCTTATTCTAAGACCTGCCACTACTTCTAACAAGATTTTTGAGGACTCTGTCAATGCAGTGATCAGGCAAAGAAATAAAAGCACACAAATCTGAAAGTAAAACATTAAATTGTCTTTATGTACAAATTAGAAAATCAGGGACATAGAAAATCTTAGATATCCATTTTAAAAAAGTGCTAGAACTAGTCAGTCAATTTATCAATGTTGATAAGACACAAAATCAATACACAAAAATCAATTGTATTTTATTTACCAGCAACAACAATTGTAAATATAATCTAAGTATTACCGCCTATTATAGCAGTCAGAAAACAAAACACTGAAGTATAAATTTACTACAATAGACGCAAGATCGCACAGTGAAAATTATCAATTACTACTAAAATAAATAAAACATAAATAAATGAAGAGAGATACCATTTTCATTGATTGGAAGGCCAAATATTATTAAGGTAACCAGTCTCTAAAACTGATGTATTCATTCAACACAATTCTAATCTAAATTCCAGTAGGCTTTTTTTTTTTTTTTTCGGTAAAAATGGCAAGTAAATTCTAAACTGTATATGGACATAAGTAGAAAGGAGAAACAACAGAAAAGACAACTGTAAAAAACTAAAAGTATCTGATTTCAAAATATCAAAAAGTAATCAGTACAACACAGTTCCAGTTAAAAGATAGAGATCAATGGGTAGAATTGAAAATTCACAAATAAACACGAGCATATACAGTAAATTTATTTTCTACAAAGTAATGAGGTAACAGAGTTAATAAAATCTCCTAAACAAATGGTTCAGAGATGACTGATACTCACATGGAATAAAAAGATCTTGACACTTCATAATGTGTACAAAATATAATTTAAAATGGAACACAGACCTAGATATAAAAACTGAAGCTATGAAACTTTTAGAGACAAACATAAGCAAAAATATTTGCAACATAAATATGACAACAATATAAACCATAAAAGAAAAATGTTGATTAACTGAACCTCAACGAAGTTAAAAATGTTCCTCTTTGAAAGACATCATTGGGAAACCAAAAACAAGACAACAGAAATGAGGAAAATACTGGTAAAACATGTATCTGATAAAGAAATGTATCCAAAATAAATTTTATGTAATTCTTGTAAGTCCAAAATGAGAAGACAAAAACAAACAACAACAACAACAAACTCTGCTGCTGTTGAATTAATTCAGACTCATAGCAACCCTACAGAACACAGTATAACTACCTCACAGAGTTTCCAAGGAATGACTGGTGGATTTGTACTGCCCAGCTTTTGGTTAGCAGCCATAGCTCTTATCCACTTCACCACCAGGGATCAAAACAATGAAATAATCCAACATAAAATAGGTAAAACCTTGATGAAATGTATTACCAAAGATTGAGATGCCAAGTACGAAAATGAAAAGATTAACCATCAGATTAATCAATCATAGCAAATAAAATCATAATATATCACTATACACAAATTCACATGCCAATATTTTTTTAAACTGATAATACCAAATGCGTATGATAAACCAAGCAGCTAAAATTTCCATTATTGACAGTATTAGTGTAAAACGAAACAACTATGTTAGAAAAACTTTATATAGATTCTCATAAAGTTAAAAATAGTCTATCATGCAACCCAGCCATCCTATTGCTAAGTATTACCCAAACAAAGAAAAATTAAAAAAAAAATTGCCATCAGGTTGATTACACCTCATAGCAACCCCGTAGGATAAAGTAGAATTGCCTCATAGAGTTTCAAAGGAGTTGCTGGAGGTTTCAAACTGCCAACCTTTCGGTCAGCAGCCGAGCTCTTAACAACTGTACCACCAGGGCTCCAGTATTAACCAAGAGGATTAGAAACGGATGTCCACGTAACTTTCTCGTGAATGTTCATAGGAGCTTCATTCACAATAGACAAAAACTAGACACATTCTAGATGTCCATCGCCAACTGAGCGGAAAAATGGATAAATACAATTTAGCCCCAGACTTTTATTTATTCATTTATTTATTTATTGTGATTGAGTGAAAATGTACAATCCAGTTCAAATTTCCACGCCTGCCTATGTGCAGCTCCTACCGATCTCTTTGTCTGGTGACAGTACACTCCTCCTTAACAATCTCCTGTCCCCTCTTCTCCACCACCTCCTTAACAATATCCTCTTAACAATCTCCTGTCCCCTCTTCTCCACCACCTCCACGCCCCTTTACTAAGGGGCCGGGAGTACAACATCCTATAGATGCATAGAACCATAAAGTGCACACACCACATGGTCACTCTATGTCGCCAAGTCCATCTATTCCTGTCCGAGGAGTTGACCTCAGTGCAGTCCCAAGCTTAATGACATACATATTCAGCTTACAGCAAACTGTGCTTGTGATCATATGGTTTTTACAGATTAGCTGAAGTTCTTCTAAACTAAATCAGCAGTTTCATTTGCTTAAAAATATGGACCCAAACAATGGTCACGTTTCTAAAGTCAATAGGAAGATTCAAGAAGCAGTGAGAGATTACTGTGAAATATGTGAAGGAAAATAATTAACAGAATGAGACAGAAAATTCTCAGTCATTTTTCTACTAGAAACTCTATCACCATTCCCGGAGATAATCCAGATGATCCAGAACCTTCCCCAAGTGTAGGTATTACTGCAACTGACAAAATTCAGATGCCGTCCAGCTCTCCCTTATCATTAGAATACATTTTTACAATCTGTGTACTTTTTTACGTACGTGTTAAAACATATCTGTAAGTTTATGTGTAATATTTGCAACTCACAGAGACAAATAAAGATTAGATTTACAAAGACTCATAATAAAAGGTAATTGTTAGAGATTTTTGAGTGCAGTGAGTTTCGCTTAATCGAAAGTATGTAGAGGAAAAACCAGAGAGAGGAGGAGAAAGAAAAGGAAAAGTTTATTTGCGTCCCGGACGGCTTTACAAAGTTCTCAGATGGGAGTAGTCTGTAGAACCCTGCGCTGGCTCGGGGGCTGGGGGCTTATAAAGGGGGCGGGCGGACCTTATTGAGGACAGCGCCCTTGACAATGTGAACGGTGTCCATGGCAAGTAGCCTGTGGGGTTGTGGATGATTAAAGTTACTTAATTAACACAAGGGGGCCTCATTTCAGTGGAGGTGAGCCTATGGGAAAGCAGTGATAGCTGGTTGGGCCGGGCAGCTCGTCTCATTTGAATGGAATTTCAGGTATAGCTGGCAGGTAAAACGTTTTGACTCGGGCTGTTCCAGGAATGGTAGGGGAGGGGGCTTGGGTTTCAGCCTAACAGTAATAATAATGAAAATAAAAATTTTAAAAAAGAGGTATTCAGCTAACATCGGAACAGACTTATAATGGAGTAGTTGAAACAGAAGCCCACCGTTTAAGCAGGATACTAACTGCATATCTGTGGAATGGAATACCACTGAACAATAAAGGGAATAAACTATCAGAACATGCAGCAGCATAGATGAACCTCAGTTTTATTAAGCCCAGTGAAAGAAGTAAGACAAAAAAGAATGCAAACTGTATGTTTCTATTTACTAAAAAAAAAAAAAATCTGGACAACACACAATAATCTATTTTGACAGAAGGTAGATCATCAGTTGCCTGCAGTTAGCCAGGAGCGGAGGCAGGGATAGATTGCAAAGGGAAAAAGGGAAATGGAAATAAACTTCTGGCATGATGAAAACATTCTATATTTTTGTGGTGGTGGTTGTTTCAGAGGTACATGCATCTAATAAAACTCATCAAATTATGTACTTACAAATGCATGCTGTTTGTTGAATATAAATTATACCACAATAAATTTAAAACAAATAACTCCATTAAGATAATGAAAATGGAAACCACTGACTGTGAGAAAAAATTATATACATATGGAGACAGAGAGAGAAAGGGAGAGAGTCATGCCTCGCTAAACATCCACCATACTTCTGTGTAACAAAATGTTAGGTGATTTGGATGTTGTGCACCACGTAACGTCCATTCAGGCAGAGTCCTACTGCGTGTCTGTCCATGGTATCAGTAGGTTACACAGCGCTGGGAGGAGAAGCCTGTGGCCTTGCCCCTGTAAAAGCAAAGGAAGCAGAAAGACTATCAGAGAAGGGAGAGGGAGGGAAGCACACGGTGGGTTGGCTGGTTGGCTGGCCTGTCCAGATCATCGTTAGGGGTCCAGCAGGAGGCAAGAGCACATGTAATACGACAGTTGCACAGTGCCCAATTCATGCAACATCCCATTTCCTACAATTATCCCGGCCATTAAGCCATATATGATAGTGGGCTTTTCTCTTTCCCTCACTCTTGCAAGGGACGAGGCTGCTAGCTTCTCCACCTCCCTGTGCTGTATCATCTTATGGGATCATGTATGTGTAAGTGGTGGGACATTGCCCAAATTGATGTTTTATGTCTTGTGACTGAACATATGCATACGATTTGTGTACTTCTTAATGTATTTATATAATAGATATGGATAGATACTTGAATTTACAAATTTGTTGAAAGGCATCAAGCAGTACACATAAAAAAGTGTATATTTTTATTGTATATAATTATACTTCAATAAGATTGAGTTAGCAACTTTCAGAAGAGTTGTTACCACAGTTAGAAAAGGGGAAGGGGCATCCAGAGGAAGTCTAGCATATTAGTGATGTTCTATTGCTTAAGGACGATGTTCAGTACAAGTTTTTGTTGTATTAATGTTTTATACCATGCACACTCACACACACAAACACACATCCAGTCTATTCTTTATTATTTGTGTGACTAATGTATTTCATAAAAATTAGAGAAGTCATGGCCTGGGAGAAGATAGTGGCTGGGCATACAAATGAAAAAGATTAATGTACTGACTACACTAAAAAAAATTCTGCAAATCAATAAGAATAGATAACAAACCCCTAAAACTGGACAAGATATATGAATGGGCAATTCACAGAGGGGGAAATATGAATGGTCAATTTACATATATATATATTTATATACACATATACATATATGCCAAGTGCCGGACTCAATCCAATATATATACTCAACCTTAATAATAATCACCAAATGCATATTAATATCTTAATTAGCCACCAATTATCACCCCCAGTGCATCATTATAAGAAGGTATGATACCTAGCTAATTCTGATGTAAATAGGTAGAAGCATCTTGAAGAGAAAATTAGAAATCAAGTTAACAATGGGCATAGTCTAACCAAGATTATGTACAAAATGGTTCTATAAGCTAGGTTTGCCATAAACCCTTCAAAAAGCCCAAACCCACTGCCATTTAGTTGCATCTCACTCTATCAGACAGAATAGAATTTTCCCATAGGGCTTCCAAAGACCACCAAGTAGATTTGAACTGTGACATTCTGGTTGGCAGCCATGGCACTTAACTGCTGTGCCACCAGCCTTTACACATTTGTCATAGCAAAAAACAAAACAAAGCAAACAAAAAGCAAGCTACATGCTCATTAAGCTACATGCCCAATACATTGTACTGTATTCACTTATATAATGAAACACTATAAAATAATAAAGCAAGACAGCAACATGCCTGAATTTCACATTGTAATGTTGGGTGAAGACATGTATAATTATGATATCATTTATATAAATTTTGAAATTAGGAAAATGGAATTTTAAACATTTAAAACTGTTCCACTTAGTAGTTCTATGAATCCTCTGTTTAAGACAATAGTTTTTTTTCCTATTGGGGTGGACATTAAGAGGAATGTGATCAGGATGAGGTACACAGGGGACTTCAATCTTTTGGTGACAATTTCTTCTCAGATTTGCTAGCAACAATAGGCTGATGTTACTGTAGCCTCTGTGACCTATTTATATCATGGATTCTGCTGGTTGAAATTCTTCTCTGGCAAGGCTCTTCTTTGTATTTTTATAACTAAACCCCCAGAGAGGAGATTCTGAGACAATCTGGTTTTATAACAAATTTGCGCAAGCATTGAAAGAATCGTTTTTGAAGATCACGCATAAAATTTAGCTTCCTTCTTTATGTGTGTGCTTTTATGTTCACTTGTGAAAATAGGCACCTTTAAACACATTTTTCCCTCACTATTCCTACTCTTAAAGGCCAGCAATATTTCCTTGACTATAAATATTCTGTAATTAAATGCTTTCTTTCTCCCAGGGCTTCTTGTGTTTTCATATAACTCTATTGACGGCAAATGTAGAATTTAAATTTCAATCTGTAAATAGCTTCTTGGAAAACAGACATTTTTATTGCTTTAAAAAGTTTCGGATATTGATGATTTTCTTTGAGTGACTTGGTAGAAAATCGACTGAGAAACGTTTAAGAGTTTTCCGTTTTTAACTGCTGACAGGAAGTGAGGTTTTTATAGGAGGTCAGACAATTAAGTCAACGAACTTAATTGTTCTGAGTGCCACATTCCTGATTGCTGAATATCATTACAGTTGCCTTCGAAGTCCTCCCCTTAGGAAGCCATGCACTGACGCCAGCACCTAGTCCATCCTGCAAAGCAATTTTGGAACGCTTTTTGAAACAGCCATTGCACATGCGGCACACGTGGTACGGTGGCAAATTCTTGAACTTAATTACGTAATAGTCAGTGAGAAAGTTTTTAGCCAGTAAATAAATAACTGTATTGGAACACCCACCCTACTCACCTGATCTGGCCCCCGATGACTTTTTTCTTTACTCGAAGATAACAGAAATGTTGAAAGTAAGACATTTTGATGACATTCAGGACATCAAGAGTAGTACAACGACAGCTGTGATGATCATTCCAGAAAGGATTCCAAAATTGTTTTGAAGGGTGGACTAGGCACTGAAGTCAGTGCTTAGCTTCCCAAGGGGAGTACCTCAAAGGTGACCATAGTGATATTCAGCAATGAGGTATGTAGCACTTTTTCTTGGATGAGTTCACAAACTTAATCCACAGTCTTCCATACACTGGGTAAAATGAATAAATGAAAAACGTTTTTATAGAAGTTAACGTTAAGTGTGTCTTCTTTACGGGTTGAAAAGTTGTTTTAATGTAAGGGGATACATTTACTAACAAGTCTTAAATTTAAAGGAATTTGAGGGAAAAAAAATCAGTGTTAAAAAAAAAACAAGCATGGTTCATCTGCAGCTTTGTTCTTATGCTAATCAAGGGAAGTGCTCCAATTGACAGAGAGCTGGCATAAGTGTTAAAAACTGTTCATTACATGAGTCTTCATTATGTTGTTATTCATAAATTTGGTCTATCTTGTATGTTTTACAATGTATTTAGAGTAATAATTATAGGAATTAATTACATAAAGATGAGGGGAGTTGCCTGGTCTTGGGGCATAAAGATGTGTTTCAACTCTATGCTTTTCCTGTCCTAACTTAGCACAGGTGGCTTTAAAATTTGGAAAAGTCTTGTTACTGTGTTGTCCCAAGAAAAGTTCAGATTTCCTAGGTGTAGAGGCTGATCTTAGTAGACTGCAGGTATGATACATAAATTTTTAGTAACAAAAAGTATTAAATCTAGCAAAAACAATCACTTCAAATTCACAAAAAGTATATCCACATTAAAAGTCTCAACAGTCTCCTACATTTATATTTAACTATACAGAGTCCAAATATATGAAAAGGGTTGATACCATTACTATATCAAGAACTATTACAGGTCACAGAGAGAAACACTAACATCAAGGAGATACATGTGGAACAGAATTCGAACCATTTTTTTTCTTTAACCTGTCCCTATTTCCGAATTCTGCTTTGTAGCTCAGTACCTCTAAAATTAAAATTTAACTTAAATTATCCCCAGAACCACAGAAAAACAAGTGATACACAAGCTCCCTAAAAAAGAAAAAGAACAAGAGAAACATTACTGTTGAATTGATTTCAACTTGTAGCAACACTATAGGACAGAGGAGAACTGCCCCATAGAGTTCCCAAGGAGCTCCTGGTAGATTTGAACTGCCACTCTTTTGGTTAGTCACTGTAGAACTTAACTACTATGCCTCCAGGATTTCCCTAAGCTCCTGTAACAGGACAATATATCTGTCTGATGACCAGAGACCGAGAAAGTGCCGCCAAATCAACCCCTAGGCAGATAAAATAATGTCTCGATAAAGTCAACATGCCTGAGACATGACCACCCAGAAGAAAAACAGACAGTCCACTCATTCTTGAAACTTGTTTCCCCTCTCCTACAAAACCTCCAGTTGGCCTCCTTTTCAGAGAGACAGGACATGGAGCCATAGTGTCACAGATTGAACTGTGTCCCCCCAAAAATGTGTGTAACTGTTTGGTTGGGCCATCATTCCCAGTATTTCGTGATTTTCCTATGCTGTAAATCCTAATCTCTGCCTGTGGCTAATACGTGGGATGACTATGTTAAATGATGATTAGGGTGAGACTGTAAACCCCTTCCTAAGATCACCTCCCTGCTCCAATGTAAAGGCAGTTTCCTTGGAGTGTGGCTTGTACCACCCTTTATCCTTTTATCTTATGAAATAAAGAAGGAAAGGCAAGCAAGCAGAAAATTGGGAACTTCACACCATTAAGAGAGCAGCACTGGGAGAAGAGTGCATCCTTCAGACCTGGGGCTCCTGTGCCAAGATGCTTCCTGAATGAAGACTGATGTAACACAAGGACTTCCCTCCAGAGCCGACAGAGGGAAAGCCTTCCCATGGAGCAGACACCCTGAATTCAGACTTGCAGCCTACAGGACTGTGTAAGAATAAACTTTCCTTATTAAAGCCATCCACTCGTGGTATTTCTGTTAGACCAATGCTATCTGACTAAAACACACGACTTCCTGTGTTTCTAAGGGTGGAATTGCCACTCAGTCAGTCTTGAGGTGTACCTAAAGCCAAGGGGGAATTACTGTTCCAGTGGACCTGGACGGTGGAGCTGTGACGCAGGGTCAGGGGACTTTCACACAGAATCTGGAGAAAGTGGCCATTACCTGCAGTCTGGAGGGCAAAGTCCACCGGGTAAAATGTCTCCAAGAATGGAAGATGATTTTCAAAGATTTGAGGCCCTTATGCAATGTGTTCTGCTGACTTGCTTAGTGTATGTTAAGCCTTTTTTTCCCTGCAGTTTCTCCAATTTGTAATGGAAATGTATAGCTTGTGACTGGCTGTTCTACTATTGTACTTTAGAGGCAGATAACTTGTATTCTCAGTTTCAGAGATACAGAGTTTTTGTGTTTTGTATTTGAAACTGATTTAAGACTTTTGCTATGATGGGATGAATGTATTGCACGCTTCACAGAAGTGATTTTTCTGTGAGCCAAAGGGTAGAACATCATGAATTGAATTCTGTCCCTTCAAAAATGTGTGTAGCCATTTGGCTGGGCCATCATTCCCAATACTTTGTGATTTTACGATGCTATAAACCCTAATATCTTCCTGTGGCTAGCAGATAGGTTGATTATACTAAAAGAGGATTAGGGTGAGATTGTAACATCCTTGCTCAGGGAGTTTCCCTGGGATGTGGCTTGTACCACCTTTTATCCTTTCACCCTGTGGGAGACAAAAAGAAGGGAAGCAAGCAGAGAATTAAGAACCTCACACCACCAAGAAAGCAGCACCAGGAGTAGAGCGTGTCCTTCAAACCTGAGTTTCCTGTGCCAAGATGCTTCCTGACCAAAGACCACAAAGACTTTCCTCCAGAGCCCACAAAGAGGGAAAGACTTTCCCTGGAGTGGACATCCTAAACTCAGACTTGCATCCTACCAGATTATGTAAGAATAAACTTTTCTTTGTTAAAGCCATCTATTTGTGCTATTTCTGTTAGAGCAATATCAGATGACTAAAACAGACATTTAACCTCTAGAACTATGGGAAAATAAATTTCTATTCTTTAAAGCCATTCTTTTGTGGTCTTCTTTTTGGTACAGCAGCACTAAGAATAACAAGGGGAATAAAGAAGATTAGTGAGAAAAGCATGATGCAAGATCCAACGTTTATGATGATTAATAAAGGAGGCATTCTTTTTTAAACAAGTCACTCTAATACCTTGGACACATTCCACAACTTACTGGAGAAGTTTCTGACCTCAGAAGAGAAACAGAAGTTAATTTTTAAATATCACTGTTAGAGGATTAGGCTTCAAGAGAAGCAGCTTTAGCTAGATTTTCTGGATCATTTCCCCTTCCCAATATTTGTAGCCCCTTTGCAGTGTAAATTTTACTTTGACATGCTTGTACATGGTTGCCTTTACTATTTTCTTTTCTTTCTTTCTTTTTTTAATTTCTCTAACTTGTGAGTTTCACATTTTTGCCCCAAGTGGCAAAGTTTCCCATTGATGGCCCACTAAATAGAGTTGAAATCACAATAACATAGAAAAAAAGCATTCATAATGCCACTCTAACTCTTGGCTACCCCTTTTAAAGCCAAACCCACTGTGAGTAGATTTCTGACTCGTGGTGACCCTATAAGACAGAGTAGAACTGTCCCATAGAGTTTTCAAAGAGCATCTGGTAGATTCCAACTGCCATTCTTTTGGTTAGCAGAAGTATTGCTTAACTACTACACTACCAGGGTTTCCAACTACCCCTTATAGACATGGTTAAATTCTACTTTTTAATTATGACTGAATAAAAATGTACATTCCCATATAAATTTTCATGCCCACCTAGATGCAGCTCCCACTGCTCCCCTGCCTGGAGACTGCACACTCTTCCTCTCCTCTCCAATGATGTCTTCTTCTTCAAACAATCTCCAATCCCCTCCTTTCCACCCACTCCCTTGCCTCCAGTAAGAGCTCAGCAGGACAACGTACTATAGTTGTATAGAACCATAAAGTGCACACATGATATGGTTACTTTGTGTCACCAAGTCCAATCCATTCCTGTCTGAAGAGTTGACTGTGAGTGGATGACATGGTTAAATTCTTGTAACAACTAACATCTGAAATGTTGAGTCAGAATCTATTAGATGGCAGTGGGTTTGATTTGGGTTTTGAAGTATTTGTGAAAGGGAAAAGGAAAAAAAGCGAGGAATTGCCATCAGCTGTCAGAAAAAAAAAAAAAAATCCCTTAATGAATTCTAACAAAAATCCCCTGGTAGAGGGTCTCTATTGGCATGAGGTTGGAGAGGGGAAAGAAGGAGCATTAGCGGGAGGACCGGCAGGTGTCCTTCATGACAACACCATTTCAAGTTCTTTAAGAAGATGCCACTATGTTATTTTGAATTATTGGAAGAGTTATTTGTGTGTTTTTGAATAATTTGTAAGTTAATAATTACTCTAAAAATGCATCATATTGCTAAGATAGTAAAATGACTGTAATTTAGGGAAATGCATGAAGGTTTCAATAGTTTCAGGTACTCAGTGGCTTTACAATTGTAGAAAAATCACAGTATTATTTTTGAAGTCAAGTACATCTGTATTTATGCTTGATTTTGAAAGCTGTTCTGTGTTCTCTATGCAGCCATACGGATTTTTCTTAAAGATGTGCATATTCTTCAAAGTTTATATTTTAATTACTCATGATAAACATGTCTTTAGCGTTTTAATAGTCCCAGTCTGAGTGGCCAAAATCTATAGAAATTGTTTGGTGTTAATGATGGGTGAGATAAAAGTAGCACTGAGCATTACGAGTAGGAATTTATTATTCACATTATGTCATGCCAGTGAATAACAGACAGCATTCCTGCAGCTGGTGCCTGTACCAGTTCCAGAATACAGACACATTAGTATTTTCCCTCAGTGTTAGTTTCAATATGAAATGCAAAAACTCGTTAGATTGTCTCTGTCAGGTATATAACAATTCCCTTGCCCTCTACCTCTTATGGATCTCCTTACTTGGACCGTCAGTCTAAGTTCAGATTTGTTTCCAAGAAGATAATAGGCTGAAGGCTAGAAGTTAACAGGCCCAGTGTCTTTGCTAGTCAGAGATTTCATTGTTTTTATTTGACCTTTAGTTGAACGGAAAAACAGGGACATAACTGCTGCTTCCTGAATCACAGCCTTGCCCCAAAGGTGCTTTATTCTGCAAACTACAGTTCCAGCAACTGTCATTTCCAGTCCTTCACCTGGTATTCCTTCATGAAGTTTGGTTTCTGCACTGGTCTGTATTTTGTTCCTACTTCAGTAGCCTTTTGATTTACCAAAAAGCAAAAACATACGAATAACAAAAAATGTTATCTTTGAGTTACCTCTGACTCATCGTGACCCCATGTGTTCTACAGACTAGAACTGAGCTCCATAGAGTTTCTTGAATGGAATCTTTATGGAAACTGATTGGCAAGTATTTCACCCATGGCATTGCTCAATAGGTTTGAACCGCCAACATTTAGTTTGTAATTGCCAGTCACAGTGTTGAGCACAACCTGTTTGCACCTCTTGGGGCCTTTCTGTGTATGCCTTCTAATAAATGATATTTTTTGAGGATCCGACTCGACGGCACTTGGCTTGGCTTGGCTGTATTAAATTACTCCAGGGTCTTTCAATCTGTCTTTCAACCCTTTACCTAGTAAGTTAGGCTCTACTATACCTTCCCAAGTTGACTTTTCCCAGAATAGCTCACAGGTAAATTTGACTGTCTCCATTATGATTTGTGGATCTTTTCTGTTGTGTCCTCATGTGACAACCATTAATGTGTCTGTACCACACCAGAAATTTACAATCCATTTGTTCTTTCTCTCTGGAAACCTTGGTGGTACAATGGTTAACTGCTATGGCTGCTAACCAAAAAGTTGGTAGTTCAAATCCACCAGGTGCTCCTTGGAAACCCTATGCAGCTGTTCTACTCTGTCCTACAGTGTCTCTATGAGGCCAAATTGACTTGATGGCAACAGGTTTTGTTCTCACTAGTCATTTCAGTTGACACCAACTACCTGTCCCACACTAGGGAAAGGTCATCTACAGTCTCAGAACTACTGCCCCATCCCACTGCAAGTAGGCCTGAGGAATTTTAGACAAGAAAATTTTCTTCTCAGTGTTAGTCTGCATATAAAGACTGCCAGTTAAGTTCTCAAACTGGTCTTGGAAAAAGTGCTACGTACCTCATTGCTGAATATCATCCTTGGGAAGCTACACACTGATGCCAGTGCCTGGTTCACTTTTCAAACCAATTTTGGAACTATTTTCCTGGTATGGCCATCAGAGCTGTCATTGTAGTACCATTGACATCCTGAATGTCATCAAAATTTCTACCTTTCAGTATTTCTTTTTTTTATCTTTGGGTAAAGAAAAAAGTCTTTGGGGGCCATATCAGGTGAGTAGGGAGGGTGTTCCAATACAGGTATTTGTTTACTGGCTAAAAAACTTCATCAAAGACACACACAATTAAGTTTGCAAACTTGCTACCTTGCCACCTTGCCACTGTGAGCAATGGCCATTCCAGTTCCAAAATTACCTTGAAGCATGGACAAGGCAGTGGCATTGGTACATAGCTTCCCGAGAGAAGTACTTGGAAGGTGACCATAGTGATTTTCAGCAGTGAGGTATGTAGCACTTAGAGCAATTAAGTTTGTGGGCTTGATTGTCAGACCTTGTACAAGGCAAATAGCCAACAGCGGTTTGGTAGAATAGCCTCTGAATTTGACTACTGGGATTTCTTATCAGGCAGCCAAAGTCTTTGCCACTGAGTTGATTCCAACTTACAGGACCTTGTAGAACTGCCATATAGGGTTTCCAAGAGCAGCTGGTAGATTTGAATTGCCAACCTTTCTGTTAGCAGCCACTGCTCATAGACACTCTCAGTGCATCAGAAAAGTTAACAAGAATTTAAAACTTTTTCCTTTAGAAAAAGTATTTTGTAAAAAGAGACTACATTTTAGAAGATGAAGCATAGTAATTTCAGAGAATAATTTTGATAAGGTTTAGCATCTATTCCTTATTTTAAATTTTCTCGTTAAATCAGAATTCACCTGAATCATGATAAAGAATATATATCTGGGTATACAAATCAAATTTAATGAAGAAGCAATAGAAGCATTCCCCTCCAATGTGAAAATTAAAACTTATTTGCTCACTTATTAATCAGTATTGATTTGAAAATTCTTGAATTACACAAATAACTTTTAATATATTATATATTTACATACAATATATGCATTATTTATTTTACATATATATTCTATTTTATCATTTATTTTTTAAATATATGAGAATAATACCAAAAATAACCATAGAAAAAGAAGACCACATTCATAAACTACTCAGAGTATGATCTAGTAGAACTAATTGAGTTAAGCAAATGATTACAAACTAGATTCTTAAAACACAAAATTTGTCATCTTTGTAATAAGTGGTTAGAGAAAATAATGGCACTGAAACTATCATTCATAATAATAACCACAAAGATAAAATGCTTAGAAATGAACTTGACAAAAGAACATGTAGGGTCTAAGAAAGAAAATGAAAAGCTTCACTGAGACATACAAAAAAAGACTTGAATAAAATGATGAAAATAATCTATAATTGTAACATGCAGTGACAATTTCCATGAAACTCCATAAGTTATCTTTTTAATCTATAAAACTGAATATATAGTAATAGCAAAAAAAGGCTTTAAGAAAGGAGAAGGGATTCAGAGGAACTTTATTTTGCAACACATCATTATATGACATTAATAAAAATAGTTTTCTGGCATTAAAACAACTGGTATAGAAAGCAGATAGAAAATCCAATAGCAAAATCAAATGAATGTGAGAATCTGTTATATGTTAGCCAGGTGTATAAAAAAAAGAATGATTTTTTGTGTAAGTAACATTTGAAGGAAAACTGAAACATTATTTGGAAAAATGAGTTATCTTTTCTGCCTAATAACTTTAAGCACAGGGATATAAAATCTTTATTAAGATTCAAAATACACACACATAATCTTAGCTATCCAATGCTGCTATAGGAGAAATACGACAAACAGGTGACTTAAAAAGAAATTCTTTTTCTCACAGTTCAGGAGGCTAGACGTCCAAGTTCAGGGTGCCAGCTCCAGAGACAGGCTTTCTCTCACTGCCCTGCAGGATGATTCTTGACTCATCTGAGATTCTGCTCCTAGGCAATCTTCATGTGGCTTGGTGCCTCACTTCTTCCACCTCTACTTTCTCCCTCCTTGCTTAATCTCTTTTATATCTCAAAAAAGAGATTTACTCAAGGCATATCCTGTACCAATATCATCTTATTAATATTACAAAAACAACTTATTTTCAAATGAGATTACCACATATCCGTAGACATAGTTTATAATTTAAAAAAATATATTTTTGAAGGATCCAGTTCAACCCATAGCACATATGTATGTACACTTCCTGTAAAATATTATAACACAAGAAAATGAATAAAGATGTAACTTTTGATATATTACAACTTTTTTATGGACAGCCAACCCATAATTCAAAATTAAAAAGCAGACAAGAAATTAAGAAAACACAAAAAGTTGCAAATGTAGTTTAAGTGCTGTTAATACATGTATCCAGATATATGAAGAAATTGGCATCAAAATTGGAGGAAGACTCATTAACAACCTGTGCTATGCAGACGACACAGAATTGCTTGCTGAAAATGAAGAGGGCTCCAAACTTGAAGCATTTACTGATGAAGGTCAAAGACTACAGCTTGAAGTGTTGACTGTACCTCAACATCAAGAAAACAAAAGGTCTCACAACTGGACCAATACTCAATATCACGACAAACAGAAAAAGTTGAAACTATTAAGCATTTCATTTTACTTGGACCTACAGTCAATGCTATGGAAACAACAGTCGGAAAATCAAATAATGTATTGCTTTTGGCAAATCTGCTGCTAAAGAACTCTTTAAAGTGGTGAAAAGCAATGATGTCACTTTAAGGACTAATCTGAGCCTAACTCAAGCCCTGGTGTTTTCAGTTGCCTCCTATGCATGAGAAAGTCAGACAATAAAGAAGGAAGATTGAAGAACTGATTATGCCTTTGAATTAAGCTATTGGCAAAGGATTACCAAGAGTGTAAACCTTCATGATGGCATCTAACAATAATAACAACACATATACAAAGATAATTATAAATCACTAGGAAAAATACCAACCACTTGAATGGGGAAAGCTACAGATATATACAAATTATGAACATGGTAAGCTATTTATAGATTGGTAAGTATGTTTCTATTACCTGTCTGTCAGTTTCTTGTACTGTGGTTGCTATGATACTGGAAACTATGTCACCTGTCTTTCAGAAACCAGCAGGGTCACCATGGCAGATAGGTTTCAGTAGGGCTTCCAGACATACAGGAAGAAAGGCCTGGTGACCTACTTCTGAAAATAGGTAATGCAAACCCCTTGGATTACAACAGAATATATTTTTATTTAACATTAGAAGATGAGTCCCTTAGATTGGAAAGCACTCAAAATACACCTTGATGCCAACAATGAACTTGAGCATACCAGTGTTCAAGAAGATGGCACAGGACCAGGGAACCTTTTTTTATGTTGTACATGGTTTTGACATGAGTTGGAATTGACTCCACAGCAACTAGTAACAACAGCATCTCTATATATGTGCGTACAAATTTAGTCAGTACTTGCAAAATATAAACACAATGAAATATTTACAACACTGTGAATTTGAAGTTTGCAACAAAATATTTGGCCAAGTAATTTTACATTTAGATATTTATACTAAAATATGCTTATATGAAATTAGCAAAACAGCTGTTTATTCCAACAGTGTCTGTAATAAAATATTAAAAACAATCTCACTATCAACAAAAAGCTATTAGTTAAATAAATTAGGATGCTTGGGGGCAAAAATTGCATTGCTACTTAGCCACTAAAAATGATTTGAGTGCAGAACATTTAATGACATGAAAAATGTTCATGATGTATTACTAAACTAAAAAACAAGGTTATGAAAAATATATGCTCAACAATCTAAAATTATATGTATATTTAAGCACTCAGCTACTAACTGAAAGGTCAGAAGTTCGATCTCACCAACAGCTCCTTGGGAGAAAATACCTGGTGGTCTGCTCCTGTAAAAATCACTACCTAGGAAACCAATAGATCTAATCTATAATATAGGGCAGCAATGAGTCAGAACTGACTCAAAAGCTCACAAATACAGCATATACACAAACACATACATGCCGAGCCAAGTGCCGTCGAGTCAGATCCGACTCATGGCGACCCTAGGGGCCAGGGTAGAACTGACCCCCAGAGTATTCACGGAGCACCTAGTGGATTTGAACTGCCGACCTTGTGGTTATAGACTACATATATGTACTATATATATAACTGGGAGGAGTCTAAACATACAGCGAGCATCCGCACTTGTCTGTAAGTGGAGGCTTGCTTGTTTCTGTGATGCTGGAAGCTATGCCACTGATATTTAGGTACCTGCAGTGTCATCCATGCTAGATAGGGTTCAGCTGAGCTTCCAGACTAAGACAGAGTAGGAAGAAGGATCCAACAGTCTACTTCTGAAAAAATTAGCCAGGGAAAGCCTTACGAATAGCAGCCGAACACTGTCAGGTATGGTGCCAGGAAGTGAGCTCCCCTCAGGTTGGAAGGCACTGAAAGATGACTGGAGAAGACTTCTTCTGCCTCCTCAAAGTAGAGTTGACTTTAATGACGTGGATGGAGTAAGGCGTTCGAGATCTCCATTTGGTGATGTGGCATAACATAAAATGAGAAGAAACAGCTGCAAACATCCATTAATAATTGGGACATAGTATGCATAAAGTGTGAATCTAGGAAAACCGGAAATTATAAAAAAATGAAATGGAACACATAAGCATCAATATCCTAAGCGTTAGTGAGCTGCAGTGGACTGGTTTTGGCCATTCTGAATGTGACAGTCATATGGTCTACTATGCTGGGAATGAAAACTTGATGTTGCATTCATCATCAAAAAGAACATTTCAAGATTCTGTCCTGAAGTATAATGCTATCAGTGATAGGATAATATCCATAAGCCTACAAGGAAGGTCAGTTAATATGACTATTATTCAAATTTGTGCACCAACCACTAAGGCCAAAGATGAAGAGATGGAAGACTTTTACCACCTTCTGCAGTCTGAACGTGATCGAACATGTGATGAAGATGCATTGATAATTTCTGGTGACTGGAATGCAAAAGCTGGAAATGAAGGATGGATAGTTGGAAAATACGACCTTGGTGGTGGAAATAATGCTGGAGTTTGCATGATAGAATTTTGCAAGACTAATGACTTCTTCATTGCAAATACCTTTTTTCAACCAAAAAAATGATGACTGTACAAATGGACCTCACCAAATGAAACACACAAGGACCACATCGACTACATCTGTGGAAAAAGACAATGGAAAAGCTCCATATCTGCAGTCAGAACAAGATCAGGTGCTACTGTGCCACAGATCATCAACTGCTCATCTGCAGATTCAAACTGAAACTGAAGAAAATTAGATCAAGTCCATGACAGCCAAAGTGCGACCTTGAGTGTATCCCCCCTGAGTTTAAAGACCATCTCAAGAACAGATTTGATATGCTGATCACTAACGACCGAAGACCAGACAAATTGTGGAATGACATCAAAGACATCATCCACAAAGAGAGCAAGAGGTCAGTAAAAAGACAGGAAATAAATAAAAGACCAAGTTGGATGTCAGAGAGACTCTGAAACTTTCTCTCAAAAGTCGAGCAGCTAAAGCTAAAGCAAAGAATAGCAAAGTAAAAGACCTAAATGAAAGATTTCAAAGAGCAGCTCAAGAAGACAGAAGAAAGCACTATAACGATGTATGCAAAGAGCTGGAAATGGAAAACCAGAAGGGAAGAACACATTCTGCATTTCTCAAGCTGAAAGAGGTGAAGAAAAAAATTCAAGCCTCGAGTTGCAGTGGTGAAGGTTTCTATAGGGAAGCTATTAAATGACTCAGGGAGCATCGAAAGAAGACGGAAGGAATACACAAAGCCATTATACCAGAAAGAACTCGTTGATGTTCAGCCATTTGAAGAGGTAGCATATGATCTAGAGCTGGCGGTACTAAAGGAAGAAGCTGAAGCTTCCTTGAAGGCATTTCCAAAAGCCAAGGCTCCTGGAATTGATGCAATATCAATTCAAATATTTCAACAAACAGATACAGTGCTGAATGTCCTCACTCATCTATGCAAAGGAATTTGGAGGACAGCTACCTGGAAGGGATTTATATTTATGCCCATTCCAAAGAAAGGTGATCTAACCTAATGTGGAAATTACCAAACAATATCATTAATATCACACACAAGTAAAATTTTGCTCAAGGTTATCCAAATCAACTGCAACTGTATAATAGACAAGGAACTGCCAGAAACTCAACCTTGATTCAGAAGAGAGTGTGGAACCAGGGACACCACTGCTGATGTCGGGAGGATCTTGGCTGAAAGCAGAGAATACCAGAAAATTGTTTACATGTGTTTCATTGACTATGAAGAGGCATTTGACTATATGGATCATAATAAATTATGGCTAACATTGAGGGGAATGTGAATTCCAGAGCCCTTAATTGTCCTCCTAAGGAATATGTGTATGGATCAAGAGGCAGTTCTGTGAACAGAAGAAAGGGACACTGCATGGTTAAAGTCAGGAAGGGTGTGCATCAGGGTTACATCCTATCACCATGCCTTTTCAGTCAGTATGCCAAGGAAATAATCTGAGATGCTGTATTATACAAAGAAGAATGAGGCATCAGGATTGGAGGACAACTCATTAACGACCTGCATTACAGAGAAGACACCATCTTACTTGTTGGAAGAGAAGAAGATTTGAAACATTTACTGATGAAGATCAAGGACCACAGCCTTTAGTATGGATTGAACCTCAATATCAAGAAAACAAAAATCCTCACAACTGGACCAGTAAGCAACATTGTCATAAATGGAGAAAGGATTGAAGTTGTCAAGGGTTTCATTTTACTTGGGTCCACAATCAATGCCCAATGAAGCAGCAGTCCAGAAATGAAAAGTTGCATTGCCTTGTGAAAATCTGCTGCAAAGGATCTCTTTAAAGTATTGAAAAGTAAAGATGTCATCTTGCAGACTAAAGTGTGCCTGACTCAAGCCATAGTATCTTCAGTCATATTATATGCATGTGAAAGTTGGATGATGAACAAAGAAGACAGAAAAATAGATGCCTCTGAATTATGATGTTGGAGAAGAATGTTGAATGTATCACAGACCACCAAAAGAACAGATCTGTTCTGGAAGAAGTACAGCCAGAGTGCTCCTTGGAAGCAAAGATGGCAAGTCTGCATCTTACATACTTTGGACATTTTGTCAAGACAGGTCAGTCCCTGGAGAAGGACATCATTCCTGATAGAGTGGAAGGTCAGTGAAAAAGAGAAGGACCCTTGATAAAATGGATTGACACAGTGGCCACAACAATGGGCTTAAACACAAAAACAATGTGGACATGGTGCAAGACGAGGCAGTGCTTCATTCTGCTGCTCGTAGGGCTGCTATGAGTCGGAATCAGCTCAGTGACATCCAGCGAAAACAACAATATATAGTTGGAGGGTATTATAGCAAACTGAATAACACATTTTGCTAATAAGTTAATAAGTAAAAAAATAAGCATTAAGAAACAAAGCTTATAAATTATTGTTTCTTTTAACAGAAATTAAAGTTTTGTCTAGTTTATACAGCAGTATTTTGAATTTTTCAGATTGAACGTGCATAGTATAAGAAAATAGATTTTATAACTTTCAAGCAGTGTTCCTTTTCTCATTTACTCAGTTATGCATCCATTCAGTAATTATTAAACAGCTGCAGACATTTTGTTAGGTGTTCAGTAAAACCATTTCTTTCATAATCTCAAACACTGACTATTCAGGAAAAGGACTAACAGTGTGCTCTTGAGAACTTATGCTTGGGACTCAGAAAACATTTTTCTGAGACTGAGCCTTGGGTCAACTACACAAACAAAAAACAAATTAAGTCTGATCCACAGAAACCCCATCTGTGTTAGAGTAGAACTGTGCTCTATAGGGTTTTCAGTGGATAATTCTTTGGAAGGAGATGACCAGGATTTTCTTGCAGGATATCTTTGGATAAACTCAAGTCTCCAACCTTTGGTGAGCAATGAAGCACATTAACTGCTTATTTGCACTGCCTAAACCCAAACCAAACCTGTTATTATTGAATCACTTCTGACTCGTGGGGTACCCTAGGATAGAACAGAACTGGCCCATAGTGACTGGTGGACTCAAAATGCCAACCTTTGGGTTAACAGACGAGATCTCCACCACTGTGCCACCAAGAAATCCACCTAGGGACTCTCAACTAAACAAAAGAGGTAAAGAAAGAGAGTCTTGTGCAGAGCGGGTATCATTTGCAAGGGCCATGGGTGGCAGGAGGTAACCTAACGCCTGAGAAGAACTGGCTACAGAATGGTGAGCAAAGGGAGATAAAGTATGAAAGGCCAGAGATGTAGTACATGCTGGATACTACAGTGCAGGCTTCTGTGTCCTGAGAGCAACGATGGGCCATTGGAGGGTTTGTATCTTATCCCTACTGCCCAAAGGCGCTTAGGGGTATCTACTTGGCCCTGTTTCCAGAACTGACAAGAAATGAATACCAGAAGCCCTCCAAGTATCACCTCTTCTAAAGACCTCCTCTCTCCTTGCTAAAATTCCCTAGCACCATGCAAAGACTCCAGTTTTCCCGCAAAAGTTATAATTTCAGATCCTTGTTTAGTTTGTACAAAATAATTACTCAGAAGTATGATTCCTGTTCTCAACGCACTGTAATTGTTACTGCCAACCAAAAGAGAGTAATTTCTACCTCTGTTTCCAAGTAACTTGCTTGAGATTTTATTCCTGATCTAGCCCCAAATGAAAAGAAAGGGAAGAACAATATTATTGTCTAGTATTACTCATATCCTTTTTCTCTGTTTTGATCACTCGGGGGAGGGGGCGTGGCAGAAAAAATAATATGTAAATATTCATGGCCCCCTGTGACTCCTTTCCTAGCACAGTACAGAAATTTTCAAAGAATTCAGAACCCTGGGAGGTAGGCAGATTCTATAATTCCAGTTTTCAATAAGGAAAAAGATTCAGAGATGTAAAATGAATTGCTGAAGGACAAACCTGAAAAATCTAGGTCTCTTGGCACTTGAGTGCACTCTATTTCTACAACATACCCCTTCTCATTAAATGCAAAGATCCTTGCTCCTTCTCCCTAGAGAAGAGCGTCATTGAGTAAAAGGTATTAGATTGTTAGGGCCATGCCTGTGTAAGTCACTAGGCACAGTACAAAGCGTAGCTTTATGCTGCTTTAGGTACCTGTTACATGTGTTTGGTTGATTGATTGCCAACCTGTGATTTTTCCTGAGTCTGCTAGGCCAACCTGACATAAGAAGGCTTGAGAGAAGCTAATTCCCTGAAGGAGCAGGTAGACTTGTTGACACTCAGTGACTTAGAAATGACATGAAGTCAGGTGAAATTGCTACCCTAGTTAAAATGTCCTTTTAAGTAATTGTATGTAAAATAGATTTCATACCATCAAGAAGCATCAAATGTTGAGGACAGAACAACTAACAGTAGTTGATTAAGTCCCAAAAGTAAATTTTGGTCTCTTGGGCATAAAATCATTAGGGGCAGAATGCTGTTTACGTGTCACCATGTTTTCATGTAGCATTTTAGTGTCATTTGAGTTATCAAGAAAGAATAATGATAATAACTAACACACAGTGCATGCTAAGTAACAGAAATACTAAGCACATCTCATTATCATTTCATTTCGTCTGTACAACGAGCACACAGCATGTTTAATGCAGACTATTACTATCGCAAGTGCTGAAATGTGATCTTACAGAGGTTTTGAAATTCACTATTTCAAAATTATTACTATTTCATAAGTTCAAAAATTTAGTCTTAGAGAGGTTTAAAAATTCACCAGAAGTTACACAGCCAGGAAGTGGGAGAGTGATTTGTCCAGTATAAGTTCTTTGCTGATAACCACCCAGCTATACTTTTAACAGCTAGATTATAATGAAAGGGATAGATGGCTACTCCAGAAAGGTGGTTCTGATCGGAGTTTATTGAAGCACCGGGTCTACCACTATCAGAAGAAAAAAATAAATTAACAAATAAAAGAAGCAGAGAAATGATTTCCTGGAATTGTGCAAAACCAAATGTTAAGGAAATTAAAATAATTAGAATGGCAATCTATTCGGAAATCTACATTTTGTAAAACAGAATACTTAGATTAGCATGACCAGTGTTTTCTCTCCCTGTAGGGAAAGGGAGACAAATATGCCAATGTTCAGTAATCAGGAAATCAGAGAAAAACAAAAGAGTTTTATAATTCACATATTTAATGGCCTCTGGCCAAAATCTCTATTTGGGCATGTATAAAATGAGGATAGCTTTGACAATAACATCTGTATGGTAAAAGCTACAATGGCTGAGACTTTCTATTTAAAATCAAACTTTATCAATTTAATAATTTTAGTAAAGAAAAATACTTCAGTTAAAATAAGTATCATTATCTAAAAGATCAGCAGTTCAAATCTTTGAAAACTCTGTGGGGCAGTTCTACTCTGACCTCTTGGGTCTCTGTGAGTCATACCTGACTCAGTGGCAGTGGGTATCATTACCTCTAGTAGATAAGGCATTAACTATAACTAGATCAAGTTTAAGTCTTGGACTGGAAGGACACCAAAATATTCTACCACCCTGTGGGAGTGACCAAAATTTTATCTCTTAGGCATGTGTCAAGCCAACTCAGGCTATTTCAAGAATATTAAATACTCTACCTTTGAAATTTCTTTCTATGTCTCCTCTACCCTGATCAGTAATCAATGATAAAGTTGGCTTTCCATTCAGAATGAAAATCATTAATTCAGAGAGATTGTGATGCAGTGTGTTGAATAAGAATCTGAGGCTTTATATTAACTGAGTGAAAAACTATTGTAAGTAAGTGCAAATGGCCAATGAATTGAGAGATGGCTGGCATGTTTGCAAATATTTGTTATCTCTGAACTATGATAAAAGTCTAATAACCTAAGTAGTTTATGTAGTTTATGTTATTTAAGAAGAGAGGTAATACGAGTACTGTCAATTAAGTTTGCAAACTCATTCTAGAAAAAGCACTATATACCTCATTGCTCAATATCATTACAGTTGCCTTCCAGGTACTCCCCTTAGGAAGCTACGCACCATTGACAGTGCCAAGTCTGCCCTTCAAAGCAATTTTGGAACTCTTTTTCTGGAATGGCCATCTGAGATGCTATCGTATTACCCTTGATGTCTTGAATGTTATCAAAATGCCTTCCTTTCAGTATTTCCTCTATCTTCAGGTAAAGGAAAGAAGTCACTGGGGGCAAGACCATGTGAGTAGGGAGAGTGTTCTAATACAGTTATTTGTTTACTGGCTAAAAATTCCCTCACGGACAACTATACAATTAAGTTTGCAAACCCGTCACCATGCCACCTTGTGCAACAGTCATTTCTAGAAAGAGTTCCAAAATTGGATTAAGTGCTGGCATCAGTGCATAGCTTCCCAAAGAGAGTACTTCAAAGGTGGCCACAGTGATAGTCAACAATGAGGTATGTGTCTCATAGAACAATTAAGTTCACAGACTTAATTGTCAGGCCTTGTATACTTTATTTTCTTAGCAATGTGCTAGTTTTGGAGGTGCTAGCAATTCATTTTTTTTCTTTTACTCTCTTCGCATAGTACTTCATAGTACTATATACTACTTAGGTTAATGTCTGCTGTTTTTTGTTAGTTAATTGAAAAGCTTAACTCTCTTCACCCATACCCCTGGAGTCATAGGAATAGTATAAGTGAAGCAGCATTTAGCATTTATGTCAACTGGTGAGCCACCATAGAAGTTAATGACTACCTTACCCCAGTCCACGGGGCACAACCCCAAATGGAAGGGTAGGACAGTATGTTCTCCGAATTCATGGAGATAGGGATGAAGACAGAGATGAAGTGAGCCTTTCTCTCTGGGAGAACCCAGACATCCATTGTAATTTGGTTAGAACTTTCTCAAAGTAGACTTCATGGCGGCTGATATATCTCAGCGAAAGTTTCATGTAAGTTGCAATCTCGTGTATGTGAAGACTAAATGTAGTCAGAACGCGTAGAATTTCGTGGATTACTGAACTAAGCTATCGGATAACATTTTATTTATTACCAAGCCAAACTTAAATGGTAACATGGTTGTTTATGAGATAAACCCACATTGGAATATATTGAACCTGAATACAAATCACAGCTCCATCACTGCAGCTTTGGGCACATGGGTTAATATCTTTGAATCTAAGCTTCCATCTTGGTAAAATGGACCTACCGATACAGACATCACTCAGTTACTAAGATAATTCACTTAAATGGGATCGTGTGTTTAATGTACATATTAAAGATTCAAAAATATAATTGGAGATCTATAAATAATAGTAAATCACAAAACCCTTCAAATGTGATAGCTAATAGTGCCTACATTGCTATTGGGTAGATTCCAACTCACGGACATTCATGAGTTTTCGGTGGATGTCACTGTAAAGGAGAGAGATCACCGACTTTTTTCCACAGCAGTGCTGGGTGGGTTCAAACCACCAAGCTTTTGGTTAGTAGCCTAATGCAAATACAAAATATGCTGCTGGAAGTTAGGGCATCCTTACTGGAAGGCCTTTTATTGGTAACATTACTAGATTGACACAGGACTTTCCCTCATTTTTTTGCCTCCTAAAACGCTCAAGAAGTCATTCTGCAGGTTGGAACAAAGAGAAGAACCAAATTAAAGTTGCATCACCATAACTCCACTCCTTTCACAGTTCAAGTACAGTGGACTAAAAAATGTATTAAGTAGACCTTTAGGTTTGCTATGGCTTCTTCTTTGAAAATTATTATGCTAATTATGGGTACAATTCTCCCCCATAAACTAGTTGTGAGCAACCACCCATTCTGAGGAACCCCAGTGCAGCCAGGAAACTCCAACATTCAAAGCCTGGATAAGTATTTATATTTTTTCTGGCTTTTGAAACTAATTTCCACTTCTCAGTGAGAGTACTCTAGGCCATTTTCTGATTTGGGTAATAGCATGCTGATTCCTTAAATTCCAACTTCCTTGAATTGCAACTGAAAATTCAAAGAAAGAGAATTTTACTTGATCTCCACTTTCTCCTCCCTCCCATTCATTCCTACACTTATAATATGTACAGGAACATATGCATAGTCAACCCACCAAGCAACAGCCACTAACACAAGGCATGTCCATCCATGTATCAGCACCTATATATATAGATATATACTTATGTGCAAAGTAAAATAAACACATGTCTACAAACACAACACCTTGTAAACCATCACACACACACACACACAAGCTCTTGTACAGTGTCTATAATCAGTCCTATTCGCATACTTGCATGTACACGTACTTAGAAGTAAACATGCAAGTTAAATGTGCATGTATCCTCACTGCCTGTGGTCTGGCAGATGGCAAAGACCTAAGGATTTGTCTTATTTTCTTTTATCCGATGATTACTAGCTTCAAAAGAGAAGGGAAGCAGTATCTTGCAAAAAATCAGGGAAAACTTGCGTATCTTTTGAATTAGGTTGGGTCAGAGAACTATCTGAACAAATATGACACTTAGGAGAGTTAAAGGAGGTGAGAGAAGAGTTGATGGAGTCTGTTTTGCCTTATTTAGAGATGGAAATAGACTGAATTCCATGACATTGTAAAGGCATGGGAGTAAGATCACTTACCATACGCTCTCATGACTATGTTCTATAATCATGTTTGGTTATTTCTATCCACTGTAAAGCACCATGTAAGCAGTCCTATTTCTGCTTTAGGACATCTGAGTTGATGTTCTGGAGTAATCATTTTTACTTTGATGTTTTTTGCATTGAGCTTTCCATCTTCTGTGTATATCAATCCTGTAAGTTAAAAAAAAAAGAAAAAGAAAGAAGCCTGTTAGCAATGAGTCAATTCTGACTCATGGTGACCCCTTGTATTATACAATACAGCTGAGCTTCATTGGTTTTCTTGGTTGTAATTTTACAAAAGCAGATTGCCAGGTCTTTCTCCTGTAGCCTATCGGGTAGATTTGAACAGCTAATCTTTTGGTTAAC
Source organism: Heterohyrax brucei (assembly GCA_028571685.1). Lineage (NCBI taxonomy): Eukaryota > Metazoa > Chordata > Mammalia > Hyracoidea > Procaviidae > Heterohyrax > Heterohyrax brucei. The sequence continues at coordinate 40,305,836 of CM053148.1, read as the reverse complement.
GGCCAACAGCAAACTATTTGTACCACACAGGGAACTTTATTTTATGAGATTAAAAAAAAACAAAAACAAATCCATTGCCATCAAGTCAGTTCTGACTCACAACAACTCTATAGGACAGAGTAGAACTGCCCCATAGGGTTTCCAAGGAATGCCTGGTAGATTCAAGCTGCTAACTTTTTGGATAGCAGTTGTATTTAATGAGTGTGTAAACAGGGCTCTCAGATATGACCTATTACTGTCATTGTATAAATCTGTCCCTCACATCTGAAGCTCAGAAATTAGTGGTCTCTGGAGGGAAAAAGAGACAGTTATCTTTTGAGGAGGCTGAGACTCTTAAGCCTTTCTGACTCCAAATCTAGGAATCTCTCTGTCTTTGAAAGTGAGCAGTATTACCAGACTCAGTTCTGCACAAAAGAATCAAATACTTTGTTGGAAATGCTTCAGGTCTCCATCTAAATTTGAATTTGGCCTTAAGCTTTCCTACAGCAATGTGTATATGGCTCTTTTTCTCCTTTTGGTATTATGAAATAATAGACATGTTGATATCTTAGCTCTTTATTGCTTTCTAACTGAAAGGACATTTTCTTGCCATTCCTGTGAAATAAGGCCCCAGATGTAAGGCTTTCACTCGATTGTAGGTGACCTTTAAAACAATTTTGCAAGAAAACATTTCCATGATTCCTACTGCTACCTTGTACTGAAAGGTGGCTCTCCCAGTGAAGTATGTCAAAGACATAAAGAAAATATGAGCCCAAGGGACAGAAAGGACCCCATGATCCAGAGACTACATCTGCAGGAGACCAGAAGAACTAGATAGTACCTACTACCACCAATGACTGCCCCAACAGGGAATTCAACAAACAGTTCCTGTTGAAGCAGGTGAATAATTAGGTGTAGAACACAAACTCTATTTAAAAAAAAAATCAGACTTGATAGTATAACAGGCTGGAGGGTCCCCAGGCAACATAGTCCTTGGACTCTCTGTTAGACTGGAACTGTGATCATTCCTGAAGCCAAGTCTTCAGACAAAAATTGGACTGGACTATTAGACACAAAATGATATTGGCGAAGCCTGTGCTTCTTGGCTGAAGTAGTTACATGAGACCAACTGGGCTGATCCCGTCCAGAGGTGAGATGAGAGGGTAGAGGGGTCAGGAGTTAACTGAATGGACATGGGAAATACAGGGTGCAAAGCAGTGGTGTTCTGTCACATGTTGTCAGGGGGAGCAGTGGGAATTCCATAGCAGTGTATGTGTGTGAATTTTTATAAGGCAAATTAGACTATAAACTTTTACTTAAAGCACAATAAAATATTTTTTAAAAAGAAAGAAAGGTAGCTCTTCTCATTGTGGTTTTTGTACAATCATAGTAACAGATTCCATTAGAAGAATTAGATCCACTACAGATGAGGTTCAAAATATCAAGGTTCTCAGGACGGATTTATTTAAATGGGGAGCATAGCCTCTTCTTTTCATTCAAAACCTCTCCAGACAAATTTGAATGGCCTTGTCTTTCCAGTCTGCTAGTCTCCAAGGCAATGATACTTTTAAGCTGGCCTTTGATGTTATCTAGGAAGAGAGCAGAAAGTAGGTTTCATTAGTCAAGGAGCTGAAGAAGAGGAGGATATTGTGGAGAATGAGCAGCAAAGAGATGGAGCTGAAAGGCAAGAATTATATCTACTCTTCAAAAAACAAAGTCTCCATAGTGGATTCTTGGGCTGGGTTTCCAAGGTAACAAAAACTTCTGATCTTTTCTTTCATCATCCTCTTGCTGCATCTTCTTTTCCTTTTCCTTTTTTTTTTTTTTCTTCTCTCTTTTTATACTCCAATGGGGCAGTTCTATTCTGTCCTATAGGGTTGCTATGAATCAGAGTTGACTTGACAGCAATGGTTTTTGTTTGTTTTGTTGAATACCTTTCCCCTTTTTGATCCTATATGCCTTGAAGACTAAAGTGCACTTAACCCAAGCCATGGTACTTTCAATCACATCATATGTATTCGACAGCTGGACCATGAATAAAGAAGACAAAAGAACAACTGATGCCTTTGAATTGTGGTGTTAGAAAAGAATGTTGAATGTACCATGGACCACCAAAAGAACAAACAAACCTGTTCTGAAATAAGTCCAACCAGAGTGCTCCTTGGAAACAAAGATGACAAGACTGTGTCTTACATACTTTGGACATGTTGTCAGGAAGGATCAGTGCCTGGAGAAGGACGTCATGCTTGGTGGATGGAATGTAGTGTCAGTGAAAAAGAGGAAGATCCTCAACAAGATGATTGACACAGTGGCCACAACAATGGGCTTAAGCATAAAAATGAATGTAGACATGGAGCAAGACTGGGCAGTGTTTTGTTCTGTTGTTCGTAGGGTTGCTATAGTTGGAACCAACTCTGCACACCTAACAACAACACCCTATACATCATGCCTTGGTTCTAGAGGGACATGTTGTTGGTCGGCATTGAGTCTACACCAACACATGGTGTTAAAGCCATCTACTTCTGGTATTTCTGTTAGAGCAGCACTAGCTGACTAAAGCAGAATTTGGTACCAGAAGTGGGGTTCTGTTCTAGCAAATACCTAAAATGTGGGAGCCATTTTGAAATTGTCAACGGATAGAAGATTCAGGAGGAATAAGGAAGGCACAGATGGTGAGAAACAGTGGAGGACCAGTGGCAGCAGCAGCAGCAGCAACAGAACCAGAGTCAGTGCTGGAGCCAACCCATGGAGCAAGAGAGCTAAGTGTCTCTGCACAAAATTTTGTTTGTGGAACAGGGTGCCTCTGGGCACTTGAATTGGTGGAGCTAGCCTTGCTGACCCACAGAGCAAGAGAGCTGAGTGCCTTTGTGCAGGACGCTTTCCAGAAAGAGTGAGGTGTCTTCAAGCACTTGAATCAGTGGAGCTACAGAGCTTCAAAACACTTGCTCTGGCAGAGCAGATGTGGGCCTGAGGCCCAGGCCGTAGGAAGCAGAAACTGAAAAGACTAACAGCATGAGAAGCTGAGCTGCCTCAGCCTCAAAAGGTATGGCCATGACCTCAGGGGTTCAAAAGGGTGGAACCATGGTATCCTGGGTTTGTAAGAGTGGAATTTCCACTCAGTTGGGCTTAGGGTGCACATAAAGTCAATGGGGTAGAGTTTCTGTCCAAGTGGGCCTTGAAAGCAGAGTTGTAGAGGGCTGAGAGTCTCTACTCAGAATCCAGAGAGTGTGGCCAATACATAGAATCTGGAGGGTGGGGCCATTGTGTAGAATGTCTTAGAAAATGTAAGAGTATTTTCAAAGCTCTGAGGACTAATGTAATGAGTTCTGCTGACTTGCCTGTTGCCTGTTAATGCTTCCTTTACCTATAATTTCTCCCATTTGTAATGGAATGTCTAACTTGTGCCTATTTTGCCACTGTACCCTTGGAAGCAGATAGCTTGTGTTCTAGGTTTCACAGATGTAAAAGAATTTCTGAATTTTAGACTTACAACTAATTTAAGACTTCTATCATATGGGATGGACATGATTTTTCTATGATGGGATGATTGTATTACATATTTCAATGATGTGATTTTTAGGGTGCCAAAGGGTGGGATGTCTTGGATTGAATTGTGTCCCCCCAAAAATATATGTAGCCATGTGGCTGGGCCATGACTCCCAATATTTTGTGATTTCCTGAGCTGTATGTTAAAGGATTAGGGTGGAACTATAAATCCCTTCACAAGATTACCCCCCTGCTCCACTATAAAGGCAGTTTCCCTAGAGTAGGGCTTGCCCCAACCTTAATCCTCTAATCCTACAAGAGATAAAAGGAAAGAGAAGCAAGCAGGGAATTGGGAACCTCACACCGTCAAGAAAGCAGTACCAGGAAAAGAGTGCATCCTTCAGTCCTGAGATTCCTTTGCCAAGATGCTCCCTGGACAAAGACTGACACAATACTGGACTTTCCTCCAGAGCCTACAAGGGCGAAAGCTTTCCCCTGAAGCAAACATTCTGATTGTGGACTTGAAGCCTACGAGACTGTGTAAGAAAAACCTTTCATTTGTTAAAGCCATCCACTCGTGGTATTTTTGTTAGAGCAGCACTAGCTGACTAAAACACATGGGAACTGCATGTAGTAACAATTGTCATGTCAAAGGTTTTATCTTTATCTCTCACCAGCCTGGCTGCTGTGATTCCCTGTAATACCCACAAGGGAAATTGAGAAGCTTTGTATGTATTTACCATGAATCTTAGCCTGATTCAAAAAGACATGATTTGATCTCCTTTCTCCATTCCTTTGAGTTTCTGTCTGGAGACTTCACTGATTTTCCAGAATCAAAGGTTTTTGTAATGTATAAATCATTCCAAGCCCTTCAGAGACTTCTACTCTCTATCTTCAAAAGCCTTAAGGAACTTCCCCTATGTGTCATAGAGCCATCTTATATTTATAAACACTTCGTCTTCTTCTGCTCTAGTAGAAGTGATTTGCTCCATCCCATGATGCCATATGTTTCCAGGGTACTTAAACATTGAGCTTCATATCCACCCTTCTGCTTTATATCCTGAGCAAGTACATTGGTTTCAATCCTTATTATCTCGCACTGGGGTTCCTGATACATTTTCTTCTCTGTTTCAGATTCCAATTTTTGGGCACACTGGGCCATTCTTGACATGCTTACATATCTATCACCTTTATCTGAACTCTAATAAGTATGATCATGTCATTCTCCTTTTTATGAAAATATCTGTTATTGAATTAACATAGATTTCATCAATTCTATTTTATTAAAACTATCCTACCCCCCTATGCTGCTTATTTCTGGTTTAGAAAACAGAGACTAAGCCAAAATCTGAACTCCTCTATTAGACTTCCTTGGGTAACATGAGATTGTTCCTAAAATAGGTAAGAGCTGTCTTAACTGATTTTCATACTTAGGTATTTTGTGAGAGAGGGCAGAGTTAAGTTATATATACTTGTGCTCTGTTAGCCAGAATTCATTTGATTGTAAGTGACAGAAATTGTACTTGGATCAACTGAAATAGAAAAAAAAATTACATTGGAAAAATACTTGAGTCGTTTACAGAGTCAAGGTGGAAGTAAAATGTGCCATTTCAAGGATAGTTTGGGGACCACAGACATGTTATTGTTGTTGTTAGCTGCTGTCGAGTTGGTTCTGACTCATAGCAACCCTGTCAACAACAACAACAAAAAAACACTGCCTGGTCTTGTGCCATGTCCACACTTGTTTTTGTGCTTAAAGTGGATGTTTGCAGCTGTTTCTTCTCATTTTGAGTCTTGCCACATCAGCAAATGAAAATCCTGGAGGCCCTACTCCATCCACGTCATTAAGACCAACTCTACTTTGAGGAGGCAGCTCTTCCCAGTCGTCTTCTGAGTGTCTTCCAATCCAGGGGGCTCACTTTCCAGCACCGTATCTGACAGTGTTTGGCTGCTATTCATAAAGTTTTCCCCAGCTAATTCCTTTCAGAAGTAGACTGCTGGGTCCTTCCTCCTAGTCTATCTTAGTCTGGAAGCTCAGCTGAAACCTATCTATCATGGTTGACTGTGCTGGTACCTAACACCAGGGTCAAGGTAGAAATAAACTATGCCATCTCAAAGATCATTTGGGCACCACAGATATAGAAACCATCAATTCTTGTTTCTACCCATTGATTTCATTATTTTACTCAGCTGTTTCCATAAGGGCTGTTCTTTAGCTCTCATCCCAGATATCTTTACCTGAGAGGAAAGGAAAGTCATCTTCTAGCTTCAGTTTCAAAATCCTGAGGAAAGACTCTGATTCACCTGGCTTAGGTCACATGTCTACGAGAAGAGCAGGCAGCAGAAAATATAACTGCTTATCTTCACCGGGACTACATGGTTGGAGAGGAGGAAAAAGTAGTTTCTAAAAGCAAGACATTGCTGTTAGAGGGAGAAGCAACTGGAGAGGTAAACTCACATAAACCAGCCACAAAGTGAAGTGTTACCAATTCATGTTCACAGGTGACCATTTTGTAACATGCTCACTTAAGCATCCTGAGGATTCAATGTCAAGAGAACAGTAGTTCTCAAGTGAAGATAGTTTTGCCCACTAATAGAATATTTGACAATGTCGGGAGGTATTTTTAGTTCATAACTGATGGGGAACAGGGAGTGTTATTGGTCTCCCTCAAGGCCAGGGATGCTTCTAAACATCCTGAAATGTGTAATTCAGCCTGCACAGTGAAGAACTGCCTTGTTTAAGATGTCAGCAGCACTAAGGTTGAGAAACTCAGGAACAGAGTGATGATTGAGAATCCTAGTTTTAAGACAGACAGGGTCAGGTTTGATTCCTAATTCTGCCATTCATTTTGAACTTAATCATTATGGATATAACTTTCCTCAACTGTTAAATAAGTAAATTCCGTGGCCCAAATCTTCCGTTAGCCTGATTACTTCCAAAGTTGGTTTTTCCTTCTTGAATAATTCCAGCTCTTTACCTCTGCATCGGTAATAATTCTTTCTCCAAGATCTCTTACCCCTGAATCTACAAGTATGATCTCTGAGCTAGGCCATTACTAGGTAGTGCTGGGAAGAATCACTTATCCATCAGAAAGCTTCCATCTTCAGAGGACCATTGGTCAGAGAATGGTGTCGCAGAGCTAGAGGAAGGCGGCCACTCTATATGAACCAACACAGAGACGTCAAGAACTACAGGCTCTCTTCCTAGATATTATTTAGACCATCCACTAAATGTCTACTAACTCTGAATGATGTAAGGAAAAACAGATAAACAGTTATGTGGTGGTGATGACTCCTAGCTCTTTGTCATACTTTGGCACCTAATATTTGTGATATGTTTTCTCTGTTTACGGCATTTCTTGCTATAACTTCACAATGTGCATGTGTTTACCATGTTATATTGTTTATAATCGATCTAATGCACTAGATTACATGATCTTTGATGGTAAAGCCTGTGTCTTACTAATTCTGAGGACAGTGATAGACCCAAAGAAATCATTTGTAAAGCTAATTAATAAATCAGTGAAGGAATAAAAAAAATACATGTTAAGGTATACATCTCCAAGAAGTTTGAGTCTTGCTAAAATACACATTTAGCCTTCTTTGAAGGGAGTGAAAGAGATGTGGATTCTACATATTGTAAATCAATATGACCACAGTTCAAGTATACTATGAAATACCTTTATTTCTCATTAGCAAATGGTTCTAATCAGGTGACAATTTTGGCAATACTCCAGTTTTGTCTCTTTTGTTCTCTTCATTTCTTAAAATGTGTTGACCCAGTTATTTTGATCCAAATCTGCTGCTGTCATGCTGTACTTCACTGGTCACCTATCGAAGGTCTCTACAATATTTTAATATAGCTATCAGTCCCTGCAGTTATTCAGTGTTCAAACTGAAAGGACAATGGTGTTGACCTTAATTAAATAATTCTAGTTGTGATTTTTTATTTGCATTCCCAAACGTATAAAAATCCATGTACTTCAGAAGGTATAAGTCTCTTAAAACAGTCCTCAAAGGTATTGTGCGGAGGCATCACCTGGGGATCTTTTTAAAATGTAGGTTCTAGTTCAGCAGCTCTGGAGGAGAGCCAGAGTTTCTGCATTTCTAACAAACTCCAGGGTGATGCTGATGTTGCCATTCCAAGAACTACATTTTGAGTAGTAAGGATCTAAATATTCCTTCTTTAAAATGTGTTTTGTAAATGTCTGTGGCTTTTCATGGGAAGAAAATTATGTTGAGGTCTGAGTCTTATGTGCAATTGCAGATCCTCCAGAACTTAAAAGTTCTGCATCTGTGCTTCGCAAAGTGAGCTATGTGGAACAGAAGTTTCAGGAATGGTTAATATTCATAAGGCAAGAGTTTTGTGGTCAAGCAACATATGGAGAATGCTGAGTAAACCAATTAGAAAGATGTTTCTTTAAGGATTTTAAAATAATCTTAGACATGTCAATAATATACTTTATAAGTTGCCAAGAATGATACAGACTACGTAATGCGTCCCAGTCTCACATGGTCACAAATAAATAGTTCTCAGTGGGCATCAGTTTCAAATACTGTTCCAAAGAATATACAAATTCAGAAATCTGTCTTATGTCTCACCACCAAAAATCCTCTGCATCCACTCCTACCCCAATCTGGAGCTAGAAACTGTCCCTTTTCTATCTTTCTGAGGCTTAACATTGAATGGTTTTAGATCTACATATGTGTTTATAAACCCGGGTACAACTTGTCTTTCTTTTCATACACTGTTAAGCTCATTGGTTGGCTGTCTGCAGGATAATTGAATTTGAGAATTGAATTTGCAATTTGTAATAGAAAATAGTAACACCATATGACTACAAATAAGGACTTGCCAACACATCGCAAAAGTTTTGCTCAGTGTTTGAGGGGGGGGAAAAAATGAAGCAAATGCTTTATTCTCATCTCCAGTCTTTTCAGACATTGCACTTAATAAAGCCTTTTGTGACTTGCGGAGCATATGGTAGACTGACTACTTTAAATTCCTCTAGGGCTCTTTGGGAAGGAGGTAACCTGATTTTAACATGTTTATTCTCAAGGCTGGAACATTTTGAAACGGTTGAAACTCAAGAACCCTGAGTTGGAATCTTGTTTTTGTGTAGATTGAGCATTGTCTTAGGTGATACTTTCCGTTTGCCTGAATTTTCTAAATGCGTGACAGGTCTGCCTTTATTTCTGTGATAAAAGCCTCCTTGCAGTGTTTCTCAGTAACTATGTCCTCTTGCAAATATGCTTAGTGCAAGAATAAGCTACCCCCAGTCTTCCTTCAGTCATAGTGGACGTTTTCTCCCTAATGCCATTCATTGTTTTCAGATGTTACTGATTCCCTGCTTCTCTAGCTTCTGAACAGCAAATAATGCCTTTGCAGTAGAAATAGCACACAGTAATGATACTTTCCAAGAGACTCAAACTCCTGCAATTTTTTTCTTACCTGAATCAGTCTTAGGGCTCAATTATTGCTTTCACACGTAGCAGGTGAACTACACTGCTGGAGCAATCCTACAGTATTCCAGGTGAACTACACTGCTGGAGCAATCCTACAGTATTCCAGGGCAGCTGTTTCTGCTTCTTAGCTGTTAGTACCGCGATAGCTAAAATGAAGAATACACAGTAGTGGTAATTTTCCTGAGATATAAATTCCTTTGGTTTTACTTATTTGGCTTGCTGGTACGGCTCTTGCAGGTAATGGAGAACGCACTGTAGTGGTAGCTTTCCTGAGAGGAAAAAATCCTTTGGTTTTATTTATTTGTGTTATAAGTACTGCTTTTGCAGTAAGGAAGATCATGTTGTTTTGAAAAGTTTCATGTAAAATAATTTTTAAGAGGCTAAGAATAGGAAGACAGAAATAAAATGTATTGCAGTCATTCCAGGTGCCTTTGTGTTTTATCTCCTGTTTTGCAAATTTTCATCATCACCATCAACAACAAAAGCTGTTTGTTTGTTTTCAACAAAAGTTAGTTTACCACTGATTCATATTGGTAGGATTTACAATGTCCAGGGTCTTGTGGGAAGTCTGTGATCTCAGATAATGGGTATCAAAATCCATAAATCATAACAAAAACTATGAACTGTACTGTAATCAGCATGCCTTCAATTAGTGAATATGATATCAGCAAGAAAGTCAAAGGAAAACATAATTGAGTCTTAAAAAAGATAAGATCAGCATTAAACCAAAAAACCAAACCCATTGCCATGGAGTCAATTCTGAATTAAAGCCACCCTACAGATAGAGTAGAACTGCCCCATCGAGTTTCCAAAGAGCACCTGGCAGATTTGAACTGCCAGGCTTTTGGTTAGCAGCTGCAGCTGTTAACACTATACCATCAGGAATTCCAAAGGTCAGTATTAGTTCCTTCTAAATAATCCTGACTAGTCTCCCATCTCTACTGATAGCTCTGGAAATACAGATCAAGACCAGTCTCTGTGGTGATCTGATCACCTTTACACTGACTACTTCTTCAGGAGTTCTGGAGTAGAGCTGCAGGCTGCAGAGGTCATGAGGATGGCTACAGCTAGTATCCAACCCAGGTCAAACCTGACCTGTGCTGTATGAAAATAAGGCACCTCTTGTTTCCTGAGAGAGGGTTTTCTGTTGTACTTTATTTGGGCCAGATAATTCATACTCCTATGGAATATGGGCTTGCCTTCGGCTTATAGAACTGAGTGAATAGATGATATTATGAAAGAGAGGCTATGAAACAGAATGGAAAGGACTTGAATAGATGTAGGATCTAGAAGTGGCAACTGAATAGACCCCAAACGAGATTATCAGTGTGAGCCCTGTGTCTGTGTTTACTTTATGAAGGCATTGAGTAAGGTGCATGGAAAGAAAGATAAAGAGTCCTTTATATTTTTTTATTTCATTTTGTTTTCAGATCAAGAAAGAAAGATTAAATATGGAGGGAAAGATCAAATAAGGAGGGACCTTATTTGAACGATGTCTTTAAAACTATTTTGAAATATTATCTACTATCTCTTCTACCCAAACTTTAAAGAGTTCTTGTGTACCTTTAGAGTTGACACAACAAAGTAGAACTAATTCTATTTCCCATGAATGAGATGAATGAATAGAGTAATAAAGAGCCAGTGTGGCTGTGTAAATTTCCAATCAATGGCCACTGGTTAGGCTAAATTGGTTCTGGAAATGGAGAAGAGTGAAACCCAGATAGGAATAATGTACATCATTATTTTGACTTTGGTAGAAAAAGATAAGGCTGCTGAAAGGAAATTAAAGCAACTAAGAATAGAGATGAATGTGTTGAGGTGAGAAAAAGAAGGAAAATGTAAGGAATTGGAAAAGAGAAAGGATCATTAACAAAGGAGGGAGAAAAATAAAGAGTGTTGACCTATTAGACTGCTAAAATATGGAACTTAAAATTTAACTGACCCCTGCAGACAAGCACAAGGCAAAACAAAGAAAAGGCTTTCACTGTTGTTAATATACTGCTGTTAGGAGCATCAACTTTCCAAAGTAAAAGATAGAAAATCTGTATGATGAATCAGTCCTTATTGGAGAACACAAAACCTCTGTTGATTAAGCCAAAATCCCATTTCCTGGGCAGGGACAGTTCTGTTAGGGAAGTAGGTGGATGGAAAGCCAGCATTTGAGTCCTTAGTTACATGAATGGCCTTTGGACAATTTATTATAATTTCATTTAAAAAAATAAACATTTCCAGTTGTCCAGTTGATTCTGACTTAACGGTGGTGGTGTAGCAGGATTAGAACTGTGTTCCATGAGATTTTCAAGTTTGTGGCATTTTGGAAGCAGATTGCCCAAGTTTTCTTCTGAGGTACCTCTGGGTGGCTTTGAACTGCCAATCTTTTGGCTAGTAGCCGAGCTGTTTGTACTGCTCAGAGATTCACTTTATACAGTGAAACCTGTGAGAACCATGGAACTGCCCTGTTCTCCAGTGCCTACCAAGGTTTCTACCTGTGACAGGGTTTAATAATGTATTTTCTGTTTTTTTGTTATGAGTCAGAATTGACTCAACAGCAGTGGGTTTTTTGGGGGGAGGCGGTTAAGTGGAAAATATTTTTGTTTTCCTTCTTTGACAGGTTTCCACCTTACACAGGTTCTGGCATTCACAAGGTTTAAAGTATTACTATCAAAATGAAAAGTTGCTACTGAGATCATTCCAACTCATAGTGCCCCTGTTAAGTAGATTTAATTCTACACATGACATTAAAAATATCTTTATCAGTGGGGCAGCTATAGGCAATTATATCTTATATTTTTATTATATGTGTATTTCCCCATAGAGAAATAGAAAATAATAACCACTTTATATTTGCCAAACAAATACTGATACTTGCCCACATTTGCTTCTTTTTTTATTATTATTATGAATGAATAAAAATGTACATTCCAATATAAATTTGCATGTCCATCTGTATGCAGCTCCTACTGTTCTCCCTGCCAAGTGACAGCACACTCTTCCTCTCTGCTCCATACATATCCTATCCTCCCAACAATCTCCTATCCCCACCTCTCCACCCACTCCGCTTCCTCCAGTAAGAAGTCAACAGGATGACAACATGGAGATGCATAAACCCATAAAGTTGCACACATGATGTGGTCACTCTGTCGTCAAGTTCAATCTATTCCCGTCCGAAGAGTGGACCTTCATTATGATTTACACACAGAGGCAGCATCAGGGCCAGGGGCCATGCTGCCAGGGGAACCCCAAATACCTTGGACCATCAATTGTGGTCTTTTAGTGGAGATCTCAGGGTGCACCCCTTTTTATTCTTGTCTTGCCAGTGACACTCAACTTTGTGAGCTCCATCACGGCTATCACTGGTGGTGGCCGGGGACAATCCGGTTCTTCTGGTCACAAGTAGATGTAGTCACCCACTCATGTGGGTCTCTCTGTCCTCTGGGTTCTCTAATCCCCATGTCATCTTGGTCCTTGGTGATCATATGTTTCTGCTGAGATGGGACAATTTGCTGTACCCTCAGATGGCAGCTTTTAAGAACCTAGACGCCACTCACCAATGTGGGGTGTGATGGGCTCTCTTAGAGAAATGCCAGTTGTGCCAATTGACCTTGATGTCTCCTGAGAGCATGCTACCCAGCTTCCTGCCCCAGCTACTCTGTCCTTTCAATATTGGGTTAAAATGGGAGGAGTACTCATATTATGTTGAAGTTCAGTTAATATTGATCTTCCTTCTAATGTGTGCTGTCACAAATTTCACCCAACAAATTTCTATCAACTAGCTAGTCTAGACACTCCTCCCTTACCCTCCCTTGTTCCCCATCCTTGCATCCATCAAAGAGTCTTTTCTTCTACACAAGTCTGTTTTTAAGTTCTTATCATAGGGTCTCATACAATATTTGTCATTTTGCTATTGACTACTTTCACTCAACATAATGCCCTCCAACTGAAATCAGGTTATGAGATGCTTCCTAAAATCATTGTTGTTCTTTATTGCTACATAGTATTCCACTGAGTATATATACCATAGTTTACCTATCCATTCCTCTGTTGTTGGGCATCTTGGTTGATTCCATCTATTTGGTATTGTGGATTGTGCTGTGATAAACATTGTGTGCATGCATCATTTGGTGTGAATGGCCTTGATTCTGTAGGATATATTCCAAGAAGTGGAATTACTGGGACAAATGGTGTATCTGTATGCATTTTTTAAGAGAGTGCCAGATTGCTTTCCAAGGAGGTTGCAACATTTTGTAATCCCACTAACAGTTCCATTTTCTCCACAGGCTCCTTAGCATTTGTTGTTTTGTGTTTTTTGGATCATGGCCAACGTTGTTGGGATGAGATGGTATCTCATTGTCATTTTGCTTTGAATTTCTTTAATAGCTAATGATCGTGAGGATGCCTGCATGTGTTTTTTGGCTGCCTGGATCTCTTCTTTAGAAAATTGTCTGTCCATCTCCTTTGCCCATTGCTTAATTGGATGATTTCTCTTTTTCTTATTCATATTTTGTAGTACATTATAGGTTATGGAGATAAGGCATTGGTCTGGCATAATATAGCTGCCAAATATGTTTTCCCATTCTGTAGGTGGCCTTTTAATTCTATTAATAAAGTCTTTGGATGAGCAAGAGTGTTTGATTCTTGGTAGTTTCCATTTATCTGTTTTCTCTTCTGTTGTTTATAGTTTGTTTGACAGAGTTTGAAGTCTGTCTGTGTTGTGTGTTAAAACTTCCATTGTTGTTGCTACTTTTTCTTAGATGAGCTTTATCATTTTAGATTTGACATTTAGGTCTTTCATCCAGTTTGAGTTGGTATTTGTACAAGGTGTAAGATATGGGTCTTCTTTCAATTTGTTGAAGATGGATGTCCAATTTTGCCAGCTCTATTTGTTGGAGAGATTGTTTTTACCCCAGTTTAATGTCTTAGGGCCTTTGTCAAATATCAGCTGTTCACAGGAAGATGGTGTCATCTCTGGGATCTCGATCTGTTCCATTGATCTATCTGTCTGTTTTTGTACCAGTACCAGGCTGTTTTGACTACTGTGATAGTGTGATAAGTTCTAAAGTCAGGTAATGAGAGGCATCCCAGTGTGTTGTTCTTCTTTAGTAGTGCTTTACTTATCTGGGGCTTCTTCCCTTTCCAAAGTGGGTAATTTATTTCTCCATCTCATTAAAAAATGTCACTGGAATTTGTATTGGGATTGCATTATATAAACAGATTGCTTTGGGTAAAACAGACATTTCTGTGACGCTTAGTCTTCCTGTCCATGAGCAGGGTAGGTTTCTCCACTTACGTAAACTCTCTCTTAGTTTCTTGTAGTAAGGACTTGTAGTTCTCTTTGTAAAAGTCTGTTATTTCTCCAGTTAGATTTATTCCTAGCTATTTTATTTTCTTATGAGCTGTAGTAAATGGTATTGATTTGGTGATTTCTTCATTAATAATCTTGTTGGTATAAAGGAATTATACTGATTTACTTATGTTTATCTTGTATCCCGAGGCTTTACTGAACTCTTCTATCAGTTTGAGTAGTTGACTTATGGATCCTTTAGGATTCTCTGTGTATACAATCATACCATCTACAAACAGGGAAATTTTGACTTCTTCTTTACTGATGCAGACGCCCTTTATTTCTTGGTCTTGTCTAATTGATCTGGGTAGAACTTCTAGTACAATGTTGAATAGGAGACGTGAGAGTGGGCATCCTTGTCTAGTTCTCATTCTCAAGGGAAACTGTTTCAGTCTCCATTCAGGATGACATAGACATTTGGCTTTGTGTAAATGGCCCTTATTGCAATGAGGAATTTGCTGTATATTCCTGTTTTGCTGAGAGTTTTTAGCATGAATGGATGTTGGGCTTTATCAAATGTCTTTTCTGCATCAACAGACAAAATTACGTGATTCCTGTCTTTTATGTTATTTATGTGGTTAATCATATTAATTGTTTTTCTGATGTTGAACCAGCGTTGCATCCCTGGTATGAATCCAACTTGGTAATGATGGATTACTTTTCTGATATGTTGTTATAGTCTCTTGGTAAGAACTTTGTTGAAGATTTTTGTATCTAGATTCTTGAGTGATATCAGTCTGCAGCTCTCTTTTTTGGTTGGGTCTTTCCCTGGCTTTCATACCAGGGTTATGCTGGCTTCATAGAATGAATTTGGAAGTATTCCTTCCCTTTCTATACTGTGAAATAGTCTTAGTAGTATTGGAGATAACTCTTCTCAAAAAGCTTGGTAGAAATATACAGTGAAGCTATCCAGGTCTGGATTTTTTTTAGTTGGCAGTTTTTGGATGACTTTTTCAATCTCTTCCTTTGTGACGGGTTTATTAAGTTGTTCTGCTTCACCTTGTGATAATTCGTGTAGGTGGTATGAATCAAGGAATTTGTCCTTTTTCTCTAGGTTTCCAAATGTGTTAGAGTACAGTCTTTCATAGTATTCTGTTATGATATTTTTGATTTCTGTTGGATCTGTTATGACAACCCCTCCTCTCATTTCTTATTTGGAGCACTTTTTTCCTTTCCTGTTTTTCTTCAGTGAATTTAGCCAATGATTTGTCAATTTGATTGATCTTGTAAAAAAAAAACAGTTTTTGGTCTTTTCAATTTTTTCAATTGTTCTTCTATTCTCTAATTCATTTAGTTCTGCTGTAATCTTTGTGATCTGTTTTCTTCTGGTGCCTGAGGGTTCCTCTGTTGTTCTCTCTCCACTTGTTCAAGCTGTAGGATTAGTTCTTTGCTTTGGTTTCTTTCTTCCTTCCAGATGTGTGCATTCATGGAGATAAACTGACCTCTGAACACTGCTTTGGCTGTATCCCATAAGTACTGGTAGGAAGTGTTTTCATTCTCACTGAAATCCATAAATTTCTTTGTTTCCTTCTTGATTTCTTCCATAACCCATGGGATTTTTAGAAAGATGTTGTTCAGTTTCCATCAGTTCCACTTTCTACCTGCTTTTTCAGCTATTGATTTTGACTTTTTATGGCTTTATGATCTTTGCATTAATGCTTTGCATTAATTCAGTGGTATGGATTTTGTTGAGAACTGCTTTATGTCCTAACACGTGGTCTATTCTGAAGAACGTTCCATGCACACTGGAGAAGAAGATGTAGTTGCCCACTGATCGATAGAAAGTTCTGTATATGTCGATGAGGTCTAGTTGGCTAATTGTGGCAATAAGGTCTTCTATGTCTTTATTGAGCTTTTTTCTAGACAATCTGTCCAATATTGAGAGTGGAGTGCTGAAGTCTCCCACTATCATTGTGGACTGATCTGTCTTCTTTTTGACATAGTCAGTATTTCTTCTATGTGTTTAGGTGCTCTAATATTAAGTGCATAAATATTTAATATTGTTAAGTCCTGCTCGTGTATTGAACCTTTCAGCAATAAATAGTGTCCATCCTTGTCCACGATGGTGGGTTTTACATTAAAATCTATTTTATTTGAGGTTAGAATTGCCACACCTGCTCTTCTTTGTGTATTGTTAGCTTGATATACATTCTTCCATCCTTTAATTTTCAATTTGCTCCTATCTGTAAGTCTAAAGTTAGTTTCTTATAGGCAATATATGGATGAGTCATGTCTTTTGATCCAAGAAGTCACTCTGCCAGGAGCTAGCCCCAGCAGGGTTTCGGGACCACAAAGGGAGGGAGCAGTGTTGGTAAAAGACAGAAATGAGACTGAGACAAGTAGAAGTCTGAAGAATGGCAGCCCGCTAAGTTCTGTCTTTCTTTATTTTTTGTAATTGAGGTGATGTGATTTTCACCCTATTTTTTTCATCATGTAAGTTATTGGCTAGCAAGAAACTGACCCCTCATGGTCTTCTTTTTCTTGTTAATTGTCAAGACCTTCTAGATAATGGCCCAAGGCAGGTGTGTTGTGGTGATAATTGACAGTGAAAACGAAGTTTAACAGTGAAAACAAAGTTATGCTTTGAGCTTAATGGTTCTATTCATGCCTCGAGGTCAAGGGCACAGAAAGAAGGGTAGACTCCTCAAAGTTTCATTATAGCTGTCTCTATTTGCTCCTCCTATGTTCTTATTTTATCTCTGTCTGTGAGGATAGTAAATGTCCACTGTCCCCCAAACCGAACCTGTTCTAAGAAGGATATTTCGTTAGTGTTTATTCATTTGTCATACCAATTATAATACACTTGGGAGCCTATCTATCTTCCTGCTGTAGGGAGTGAGATGTCTATTTTTAAAAGTTGTGTGGATTGTTGTCCTTGGGAAGCTTCCCAGGGCTTTCCTGTAATCTTATGTTAAGTGCAGTTGGGGGGAAGCCAGCGGAATAGAGTTGGCCTCAGTATTCCTGGGCTGGGCACGCTGTGTCAGAACTTATTAAGCCAAGGAGGTTGTAAAACCCTCCTCAGAAAGCATCTTCTT
Source organism: Heterohyrax brucei (assembly GCA_028571685.1). Classification (NCBI taxonomy): domain Eukaryota; kingdom Metazoa; phylum Chordata; class Mammalia; order Hyracoidea; family Procaviidae; genus Heterohyrax; species Heterohyrax brucei. The sequence goes on along the minus strand of CM053148.1, from coordinate 40,288,529 downwards.
TGGTCCTAGTGCCAGGAGATAACAGGGTATTTTTGAGGAAGATTTATTTAGGGTGAAAAATATCATTAGGGAGAGTTGGCCAAAAATATATCAAGGGTGAAATGCATCTGCTCATCATTACATAGGCATATAGCTCTGCTCATAGAGGTCTTTGTGGGTAACGGGCCTCGGCATCACTCGATGTCTCTTTACCGGTGTGTTCAGTGCATTCACATTCAATGTAACTATTGATAGGTATGTGTTCAGTGCTGCCATTGTGATATGTTTATTTTTGTGTTGATATTCTCTCTGTAGTTTTTATTAATCTAAAGTTTCTATGTCTTTGATTTTGTTCTTGATCTGTTGGATTTCAGAGTGCTGGTGCTCCATCAGATCTAACAGCTTGCTTAATTTTTAATTTTGCTCTGCTGCATTTTGTATAAGGTCTAGGAGGGCTCTCTATATAATCCTTCTGTATTCACCTTCCGATAGTTTCAGAAACGTTTCTTTGGGAAGTTTTGTGGTGCTTTCTTTTCAGGGCTTTCTGAAGCCATGGATGATTTATTGGTTACACCTTTCTCTAGAGTTTGTTGCTTTTGTGGCATCATGTGAGTAAATAGAGGCTGGGAGAGATGCTGTGAAGAAGGACCACAGTTGTTTCTCTAGGCCATCTTAAAATGAAAAGTAAAAGGTATTTGACCACTTTGAAAGTCATTCAGGTTTTGAGGTGTATAGGTCTCTCTTTCCAGCTGAGAAAGTAAGCACCTCTATATCCAACCCCAGATGTTATAAACTAGCTCAAAATATGGAAAGGCTACTGTCCTATTGGCCTCTGCTGCTGGGTCTCAGTTGTAGGTGACACTGTGTAGAAGTCTGCTTTTCTGCCATAAAAGTGCTCTGCTCCTGGTAGTTGCAGCCTTCCATCCCAGAAATTACGTACTGCTGAAGGTTCTTTTAGGGTATCTCCACAACCTAGTAGAGCAAGATGGTGTCCTTCGCAAATTTGCTGCCTGGTTGAGTCCAGACTACTCTATGTTGGAGGCAGAAAGAGGACCCAGAGGTGCTGAGATGCACAGAGTCCACAGCCTCAGCTGCCCAGCCCCAGCAGTAGGCAACACTGTGTAAAATACTGCTTTTCTACCAAAAAAGCGCTCTGCTCCAGCCAGGTGCTGTCTCCCAGCCGAGGAAATAGGTCCAACTGGAGCCTCCGTATGGGTGTATCCACCTCCCTATGGAACAAGATTGCATCCCGCACAAGCTCAGCATCTGCTTCTGCTAAGCTACATGGAAAGAGAGGCCAAAGGCGCCAAGATGCACAGAGTCCAAAGCCAGGCTCTCAAAAATACAGCAATTTTGCCTGCTGATCCCATTAGCAGTGCATCTGAGATTAGCTGCTAGTCAAGTCCCAGCTCCTCCTGCCAGCTAAGACAGAGAAAAAAAAACTAAAATGGTGAGTTAACTTCAGTCCATGCAAGCCTGTGCTCACAGAGTGGGGTCAGAGAAAGAGAGGAAGTTTTGTGTTCAATGGTACAAAGTCCAAATTAACAGCCATATGCTACGTCCTAGGGCTCACTAGGTATCCAGAAGGCTGCATTTAATTATCATTTCAGGTCTTGGTTTCCAGAGGTATTTAGGGAGATGTGTGTTTAGCCCACCATCTTGACTCTGCCCCTGCTTCTGTTTTGTTTATTTTTGTTGTTGTTTTTTTAAAATCACAGATTTAGCTAAAATTCCACATCATCTCTTTGCTTTCTTTTTCTTTTCAGTAAGGTAAACATTTTTCCTGGCTTGGCGCTACATATTTAAAACTTTTGTAGGCAACTATAAACAGTCTATGTTATTGTTTTTTATGTTCAAATATTTTAAATAAATAATATCTTATGGTAAGCATCATTTTGCAGTTTACTTCTCTCAGTATTGTTTTCTGAGATTTATTCAGGTTGATATTTTTAGATGCAATTCATTTATAACAGAGACAGTATTACATTGAATTAAAAACAAAGGTTATTTGTCTTAAGGATAGGCAGTAAAGTTGTTCGCATGTTGTTACTTTTATAAAATGCCCAAATGAATATCTTCTAAATATATGTAAAAGTTTTCTAGAGTGGATTCATAGCAATGAAATTTCTGGTAAAAGGGCTTATACCATTTTCTTCTTCTATAAATATCTAATTATCTCAAGATTTTCTACTAAACTGTTCTTTAATTTTATGACACTTCTACATGTATCAGTTTTCCATGTATGTAATCCCCTTCTTTTTTCCTCTTTGTAATAAGTTTACTTGTCTATAACTAAGAATACCAAATCTGTTACTATCCATTTCAACTCATAATGACACTTCAGGACAGAGTAGAACTACCCCCACAGAGTTTCTAAGGAGTGGCTGGTGGATTCAGACTGCCGGCCTTTTCATGAGCAGCTTGAGCTCTTAACTGCTGTCCCAACAGGGCTCCCTGCTTATCTAACCCCATGTAATTATATACAATAGTTGGAGTTACTGTAAAGTAGTAGTCCTTCTTGATTTTGTTGTTAGTTGCCCTTTATCTGGCCCATGGTAACTTCATGCACAATGGAACAAAACATTGCCCAGTCCTGCATCATCCACATGATTTGCTATAGATTGGACCTTGTGATCTATAAGATATTCATTGGCTGACTAGAAATCCTAGTGGTATAGTGGTTAAATGGTACAGCTGCTAATCAAAACATTAATGGTTCAAAGCCACCAAGTGTTCCTTGGAAACTCTGTGGAGCAGTTCTGCACTGTCCCACAAGGTCACTACAAGTCAGAATTGACTTGATGGTATTGGTTATTGTTGTTTTGTGGTTTGGGATTTCCAGATGTGGAGCACCAGTTCTTTTTTCCTAGCACATTTAAGGTTTTGAAGCCCACTGAAACCTATTCAGTGTGATATCAACACAGAAGCCCACACTGGCAGAGGGCTGGAGGTTGTGCCTAGGTGTGTTGGATGTGAATCAAACCTGTGTCTCCAGTATTGAATGTGAGAATTCTGCCACTGAACTAATACCTCTCCACAGTGGTTTTAAGCTGGGGTCAAGTTAGTCCCCAAGGGGACATTTGACAATACTTGCAGACATTTTTGTTGTCACAACTGAAGTGGTAGAAGCCAGAGATGCTGCTGAAAATCCTAAAATGTATAGGGAAGTATCCCACAACAAAGAATTATCTTCCCAAAATGTCAGTAGTGCCAAGGTAAAAGGGTATATTACACTTGAGATAAAGGGTAAAGGGGTATGTACCTTTTTACCAGAAATTTCATTTCTATGAATCTACCCTAGAAAACTTTTACATATATTTAAGGAGATATTTAGAAGATATTCATTTGGGCAGTTTATAAAAATAACAACATGCAAACAACTTAGTAATGAACTAAGAGAGCTGTCACTGCACACATCTGAAATCTGTGCTAAAGCGCTATTCCAACTCCTTTAATCTTTTAAATCTTGCTTCCTCCTTCCCAAAGTATATTATAGGCAGTTGTTTCAATTTCATTTCTATGAATCCACCTAGAAAACTTTTCATATATTTAAGAAGATAGTTAAGACGATACTCATCTTCATACACTTGGTGATAGCAACAAACATGTAAATAACTCTACTGTCTATCCTGAAGGTAAATAACATTTGTTTTTAATTCAATCTAATAGTTTGTCACTGTTACAAGTAAATTTATGATGGAATTGGTATAAATTTTAGGATTACCCTCACCAGCCCACCCCCAAAATATCCATTACTGTTGAGTTGATTCTGACTCATAGTAACCTTATAGGACAGGGTAGAACTTCCCTATGTAGTTTCCAGGGAGGGCCTGTTGAATTCAAACTGCTGAACTTTTGATTAGCAGCTATAGTTCTTATGCCCTACACAACCAGGGTGTCCAAATTTTCAGATTAGTATCCTTTTTTTTTTAATTTTACTGTGATTAAAATCCAAATCAGCTTTGCATGCCTGCCTATCTGTACATCATTCTGCTCTCCTTGCCCAGTGACAGCATACTCCTCCTTTTCATCTTAAGTCTGTAGTATCCTCTTAACAAGCTCCTGTCCTTTTCTCTCCAACTTCTTCTCTCTCATCTAGAAAGAGACCAGTAGGACAGTATCCTATAAATGCATTGAACCATAAGGTACACATGCCATATGGTCACACTATGTCCCCAGTCCAATCCATTTTTGTCTGAAGGGTTGACCTCAGTAGTGTTTCCTGGTCAGGCATAGCAACAGGTGTAGGGGCCACACTCCCAGCGGATCCCCCAGGCTGTCAGACCATCGATTGTTGTTTTTTAGAAGAGCTCTTTAGCTGCACCCACCTTTTACTCATGTTGCCACAGGGATTCAACATTGTGTGCCCCATCACAGCTTTCTTTGGTTCTTTCATCTGGTTCTTTCATCTTTCTTTCATCTAGTTCTTCGGGTCATATGCTAATGCAGTCTTGCATTCACATGGGTCCTTCTGTCTCCTGAGCTCCTTTACCCTCATATCTTTGTTGTTCTCAGTGGTCATCTGTTCTGGATGTGTTGAGGCCATATGGTGCACCTCAGATGGCAGCTTGCTAGGTTTTAAGACACCAGACACCATTTACCAATATAGGGTGCAGAAGACTCTTTTAGCAATAGGCTAGTTAAGCCAGTTGGCCTCAGTGTCCCCCAACAGCATGGCCCCTACACCTGAGCCCCTGCTACTCTATCCTTGCAATATTGGGTTGAAGTTAGACAAGCTTTCAGTTTATGATGAAGTACAGGTAAGTTTATCTGCTTTCTGCTATGTGGTATCACTGCTTTCACCTAACCAACTTTCTACTAACTATCTAAATCTATGACCAATCTTTTCTCTCCCTCCACACCCCTGTAGCCATCAGAGTCTTTTGTTCTTACATAAGTCTGTTTTTAAGTCCTTATAGCAGGGACCTCATACAATATTTCTCTTTTACCCACTGTCTGATTTCACTCAGGATTATGTCTTCCAATTGAAACAAGGTTATGAGATAGAGATGTTTCCTAAAATCATCATTGTTCTTTATCATTGCATAGTGTTCCACTGAGTATATGTACCATAGTTTGTTCATCCATTCATCTGTTGATGGGCATCTAGATTGATTCCATCTTTTTGCTGTCGTGAACTATACTGCAATAAACATTCATGTGCATGTATCTTTTCATGTGACTCCCTTAGTTCTGTAGGATATATTCTGAGCAGCGGGATTACTGGATTAAATGGTATATCTATTTTGAGCTTTTTAAGGAAGCACCAAATTGCTTTCCAAAGAGGTTCTACCATTTTGCAATCCCACCAGCAGTGTAGGAGAGTTCCAATTTCTTCACAGCCTCTCCAGCATTTGTTGTTTTGTGTTTTTTGGATCATGGCCAACCTTTTTGGGGTGAGATGGTACCTCATTGCAGTTTTGATTTGGATAAGCTAATAATCATGAGCATTTCTTCACGTGTCTTTTGTCTCCCTGGACGTTCTCTTTGGTGAAGAGTCTGTCCATCTCTTTTGTCCATTGCTTAATTGGATTATTTACCTTTTTCTTGTTGACATTTTGTAGTACCTTGTAGATTTCAGAAATCAGACATCAGTTCGATACGTAGTTGCCAAGTATTTTTTCCTATTCTATGAATGGTCTTTTAACTCTTTTGATAAAGTCTTTGGATGAGCAAAACTTTTTTTTTTTTTTTTTTGCTTAGTAGTTCCCATTTATCTATTTTCTCTTTTGATCATGCTTTGTTTGTCAGATTTTAAGTCTTTCTAAGCCACATATTAGAACTTCCATTGTTGACCCGATTTTTTCTTGCATGATCTTTATTATTTTAGGTTTGATATTTAGGTCTTTGATCCATTTTGAGTTAGTTTTTGTGTAAGGTGTGAGATATTGGTCTTGTTTCAGTTTTTTTTTTTTTTTTTTTTTTGCAGATGGATATCCAATTTTGCCAATACCATTTGTTAAATAGACTGTTTTTACCCCAGTTTACAATCTTAGGGCTTTTGTCAAATATCAACTGTTCATAAGAGGATAGTGGCATCTCTGGGGTCTCAACTCTGTTCCATCAGTCTGTCTGTCTCTTTTTGTAGCAGAACCAGGCTGTTTTGAGTACTTTGGCAGTGTAATAGGTTCTAAGGTTGGGTAATCTGAGGCTTCCCATTGTGTTCCTCTTCTTCAGTACTGCTTCACTTATCTGGGGTTTCTTACCTTTCCAAACAAAGTTGGTGTCATGGGTTGAATTGTGTCCCTCCAAAAATATGTGTAGCCATGTGGCTGGGACATGATATCCAGTATCTCGTGACTGTCCTCTGTTTTGTGGTTTTCTTATGCTGTATATTAAAGGATCAGGGTGGGACTGTAAATCCCTTCATAGGATCACCTTCCTGCTCTACTGTAAAGGGAGTTCCCCTGGAGTATGGCTTGCCCCACCCTTAATCCTTTCATCCTGCAAGAGATAAAAGGAAAGAAAAGTAAAAAGAGATTTGGGAAACTCGTACCATCAAGAAAGCAGCACCAGGAGAGAAGAGCGCATCCTTCAGACCTGAGGTTCCAGCACCAAGATGCTCCCTGGACAAAGACTGATGCAATACCAGACCTTCCTGCAGATCCAACAAGGGAATATCTTCCCCTGGGGTGGACACTCTGAATATAGACTTGTAGCCTACCAGACTGTGTAAGAATAAATCTTTCCTTTGTTCAAGCCATCCACTCTGTGTTATTTTTTGTTAGAGCAGCTCTAGCTGACTAAAACAATTGGTTATTAGTTTCTCCATCTCATTAAAAAATGACACCGGAATTTGTATTGGGATTGCATAGTATATGTAGATCGCTTTGGATAAAATAGACATTATCACAATGTTAAGTCTTGCTATCCACGAGCAGAGTGGGTTTCTCCACTTATGTAAGTCTCTTTTGGTTTCTTGCAATAAGGTCTTATAATTCTCTCTGTGTAGGTCTTCTTATTTCTCTGGTTAGATTTATGCCCAGATATTTTATCTTCTTGATGAGTATAGTAAATTATATTGATTTGGTGATTTCTTCTTTCATGATCTTTTGATGTAAATGAATCCTACTAATTTACTTACGTTTATCTGGTATCCTAATACTTGCTGAACTCCTCTATTAGTTCCAGTAGTTAACTTACAGATTCTTTAGGATTCTCTGCATGTACAATCATATCATCTGCAAATAGGGAGATTTGGAATTTTTCTTTGCTGATGCAGATGCCCTTTATTTCTTGGTCTTGTCTAATTGCTCTGGCTAGAATCTCTAGTACAATGTTGAATAGAAGTGATGAGAATGGGCATCCTTGTCTAGTTCCCAGTCTCGGGGAGAATTCTTTCAGTCTCTCTCCATTGAGGATGATGTAGGCAGTTGGCTTTGTGTAGATGTCCCTTACTGCATTGAGGAACTTCCTCTCTATTCCTATCTTGCTAGGAGTTTTTAGGCATGAATGGGTGTTGGATTTTTTCAAATGCCTTTTCTACATCAATTGACAAAATCAGGTGACTCTTGTCCTTCATACTGTTAATGTGGTTGATCATGTTGTTTTTCTGATGTTGAACAAATCTTGCATCCCAGATATGAATCCAACTTGGTCATGATGAATTATTATTGTGGTACGTTGTTGAATACCATTGGCTGAGATTTTGTTAAAGATTTTTTTATCTAGTTGGGTGAGTGATATAGGTCACTAATTTTCTTTTCTTGTGGGACCTTTCCCTGGCTTTGGTATCAGGGTTACTAGCTTCATAGAACGAATTTGACAGTATCAGATTAGCATTCTTAAATTTCAAGGAGAAAAGTTAACATTTTGTTGAATTTACGTTTAACCCATGGGTTAATATGAAGAAAATTAACATTTTATTGTATCAGTTCTCTCTATATGTTTTGATATAATTCTGTCTTTAGAAGACCCTTTAATTAAATTTCAGTTTTTTATTCTGAGAATTCATTATATCTTTTGTTAGCTATATTTACAATGACTATCTGAGTTTTAAATTTTTGTTGCTGTTCTCTATGAATTTTAATTAAATATGTTATTGCTTCTGCTATATAGAAATGTGATTAATTTTTATATCTTGCTATTACATGCCATTGTTGTTAATTGCCCTTATGTTGATTACAACTCATAGTCACTCACCCCATGTGTGAAGATTAGAATGGCTCCATAGATAGGATTTTCAAAGCTACTCCCTTTTGGAAGGAGATCGCTAGCTTTGTGTTTCTGTGAGCCTTAGAGTGGGTTGGAACAGCCAGATTTTGGTCTAGGATCCCGCATTTGGTCCTTTGCACTACCAGTGATCAGTCTTCATCAATTAGTCAAATAACTTGTACTTATTGCTTCCCAATGTTCAGTCCAGAAGTGGCTATTTCTGCTCCCAGTGAGTGATGACTCTCTGTATCAGCCTGTGTTTCGGGTTGGTCATTTACCCTTGAGCTAAGTTCTCTGACAGTTAAGAAGATCTACTGATCTTCAATTTTTCAGGAGTTTTCTTGTAAGCATCAGAGTGAAGACTTGGAAGATATTTACATGCTGTGACTTGTCTCTTTTGAATTGCTTTACTCTGTTGACTCAAAAAATGGAACAGCATGCATGTATGTCCCATTTTCACTGGGCAATGCAAAAATGTTCTCCAAAGCTATGGCTCCAGTTATGTCTCCTACCACCAATTCATGAAGTTACCATTTCCCCCATAGCTTCAACAAACTTTTGAATTATGTGTATAAAGTTACATTTTTAAAGACATTTTTTGGTGTGGAAAAAGCCTGAAATTCTATTTGAATACATTAAAAATAGTCTAATTGACTTTTAATTTTCCCTCTTCAAATTCAGCTGTTATTATATTTTCAAAAATTAATCCATTTCATGTAATTTTATGCATTTAATCATGTATATTTAATAGTAATCCTTCAACACTTCAAAAAAAACCTCTGTTAATTTTGTCATTATATCTACTTTACATTCAGTATTTTAATGTCTCTTTTTTCTAATTACACTTGTGAGAGATGTGTCTATCTTGAGTTTTTACAAACCATTTTTGTTTTTTAACATCTTTTATTTTTCTGCTACTTTTTTCTGTTTTCTTCTTCAATTATTCCCATCATGTTTAGTTTATCATTTTGTTTCTGCTTCTTTATTTGAGTTTACTTCTATTTCCCTTTCCTTGAATCCTTAACTACCTTGTTATTCTGAGCTTATTTGTTTTATGGTAATGGTAGAGTTATAGATTCCCAGCAGTACTGTTTTGTTAGGAATCCAGTTTGTTTTGACTCACAGCGTTGATGTTTTAAATCTATCATTCAATTTTAAGATTTGCTAATACGGCACTTGGCCGGCAATTGTAATTAAAACCAAAACCTGTTGCCATAGAGTTGATTCTGACTCAAGTGATCATATAAGACAGAGTAGAACTGTCCCATAGAGTTTCCAAGAAACATCTGTTGGATTCAAACTGCTGACCTTTTGTTTAGTAGCCACAGCACTTAACCACTCTGTTATCAGAGTTTCCAGTTGTGCTTAGGACTTCAGAGGAAAAAAAAAATCAGCCACAAAGGATATTTAACATAGTTTAGATGTAAGTGATACTAAAACTTGACCATTTTTACTAAGATTTTTCTTCTAGAATAAATATACATAAAAATTTGTGTGACTATCAAATTAAAAATAACATCAGTGTGCTTTGGGGTTTATAAAATAGGAAGCAAAATGAATGACAGCAATAGCATAAAGGTTACAAGAGGAAGTGGAAGCATAGTTTTGTAAGATTTTTACACTATGCCTTAGTCATCCAGTGCTTCTGCAAACAGAAATACCACAAGTAGATGACTTTAAGAAGATAAATTTTATTCTGTCACGGTCCAGTTGGCTACAAATCCAAATTCAGGACATTAGCTCCAGGAAAGTCCTTCTCTGCTGGCTGACAAAATCTCTGTTGTCAGTCTCTCCCTGGACTGGGAGCTTCTGAGGACCAGGGACCCTGGGTCCTTTACAAAGGATGTGCTCAACTCCCAGCACTGCTTCTTTCCTAGTGGTGTGAGGCCCCCAAATTTCTCTGCTAGCTTCTTTCCTTCATAGCTCAAAAAACTGCCTCAAGGCACAGAACAATCTTACACACTGAGTCCTGCCTACCAACAAAACTCCAGCCCATCCTCCCTCATAACATCAAAGAGGCAGAATTTACAACTTGGAGGAACACCACACAATACCACGACTGGGAGCTTCTGAGGCACAGAGACCCCAGGTCCTTTCCGTAGCACAAGCTCTGCTCCAAGAACTGTTTCTTGGTAGTACGAGTTCCCCAACTCCCTGCTTGCTTCCTTTTACCTTATAGCCCAAAAGATTACATCAAGGCACAATATAGTCTTTCACCCTGAGTCCTGTCCCACCAATACAGCTGCTGCCCATCCTCCCTCATTAACATCATAAAGGCTACAGCATGTAGAAACATTACACAATACAAAGAATCGTGGCCTAGCCAAACTGCTACACACATCTTTGGTTGGACACAATTCAACCCATGACATACTATATATAAACACTTCTGTACCCGAGAAATCGGGGGTAGAGCAGAGGTCAGCAAACATCTTAAAGGGTGGGCAGCAAATATTTTGTCTTTGCAGACCATACAGTCTCAGTCACAACTGCTCAAATCTGCCAAAGCAGCACAAGAACAGCCCGGGACATTGTAACAGCTACAGGATCAGGATTTAAGTGAATAGGTGTTGCTGCATTCCAGTGGAACTTTCTTTACAAAAACAATGTGGCCTGAGTAGGCTTGCAGGCCTTTGTTTGCTGATCCTGGAGCTATATTACACTAGAGTAACAAACATTCCCAAAATTTCAGTGGCCCAGTATGACAAGGATTCATGTCTTGTTCACGCTACATGTACATTTCCTATTCATCAGAGGGGCTCTGCTCATCGCAGTTTCTCAGGGACCCAGGCTAAGGCAGCAGCCACCTTGCTGCGTGTTGCTTGATGTCATTGAAAGGAATAAGACTGCTCTAGCAATTAAATGTTTGCTTTAGAAGAGATGCTTATCATACCTGCTCCTTAGTGATTTGCCAGAACTAATCACATGATCATATCCCTGCATAAACTAGACTAAAACCATAACCAAACCCCTTGCTATCCAGCTAGTTCTGACTCATAGTCACCCTTCAGTACAGTGTAGAACTGGCCCATATGGTATCCAAAGAGTACCTGGTGGATTCAAACTGCTGAACTTGTGGTTAGCAGTCATAGCATTTAACCAATAAGCCACCAGGGGTTCCATATAGCACACTAGGAAGTGCAATTCTATGTATGCTAAAATAGCAGTCAAAGAACAGATATATTTAATAAATACCTCTTGCCTACTAATGTACTACTGTCACCAAATGCTACTCAGGTTCTTGTCCTATTTTATTAGCCAAATGAAATAAGGTGGACAACAATTGCAAGGGAAAAAGAAAGTGGCAAGTTTACTGTCTGCGGAGACAAGGAGCAAGAAGAGGCCTAGTGACCATAAAGCCCATGTGCTCGTTGTCCCACAGGCTTCAAGAACTTTTTGTTTCTAATGACACCTGTGGGTTGGGTAGGGTACTAGAACTCTTCGCCCTCAGCCCTCCTATGTCCATATATGAAAGCCCAGATACTATATCATGTTTGTCTGGCTTCTGCGATGGTCTCCTTCATTGGCTGGGATGTGTCTTCCTTTCTTGTGATAATTGAGTCCAGGGTCAGGCGAAGGATATGATCTCCTCAATCTGTGCATGCTCTAAGGGCCAGGCTGTGCAGTTGTAGTAGATGTAGCCATCACTTGCTGTGATTTCCTGAAAGAGATTGCTCCAGACAAGTTTGAGGTTAGCAAGACAAAGAAAGGAGAGGAAGAGGTGTTGATTGGGGCTTTCTCGTAATTTTGACTTTTTATCCATTTGATATTAATATCCTTAGATTTGTCTTCTTATTTACCAGTTCTCAACCTAGATATTCCTACACATTTCTTTTTAAATGTTCTTTTCATTTTTAATACTTATTTTTGATTTTTCAAGATTCTACATTTCCATTTCAAGTTTTTACCTAAAAATATTGTCCTATACTGTGCTTGGGGTTTTCTAAACCCTTATTTATTTATTTAATATCTTTAATAATTTGCATAATATTGTCCAAGTATCATTTTGGTGTTGTTTGGTCTAAATCAATCCCTCTTTCCCCATTCAATGATCTACAGTGTAGCTACGAAGGCTGCCTCCCATGACTGTTAGTTCTCTTTGTTTCTGGTACTCTGCGTATTTTTATACTCCTATTTTCACCATTTTGCATTTTATCTTTTGATTAAAGTGATAAACGTAACCTCAGTACAATGGGAAAAGTATTGTACGTGTGGTTTACAAAGAAAACAAAATTAAGACAAGTAATTACATGTACTCCACTAAAAGTCAACCATGATCGGTTTCAGCCAGTCCAACATCATATTTTTAACTCAAAACCTGAAGAGAAAAAAATCAGGAGACCTGGTGCTGCAATGTGTAAACACTCAGCTATTAACTGAAAAGTTGCTGGTTCAAACTCATTGGTCACCCTGCAAGAGAAAACACCTGGCTATCTGCTCACATACATTATTATTATTTTTTTTTAATTGTGATTGAGTGAAAGTATATAGGGCAGATCTACTCTGTCATACAAGGTCATTATGAGTTGGAATTGACTTGAAGGCACATAAGAACAAAAACTGTTCATTAGACACATTGTATACGTTATTTATATAATCCTCATGTTACCAGAAAACCCCCAGAGTTTATGCTACTTGCCACTAAAGCAAATCACTAAGACAGGAGTTTTAGGGTGAGATAATCAAAAGTTTATTTCTGTGCTGCTGAAGCAAACACAATGAACTGACAGCATTCTTGCCCTCAAAGCCTGTCTGCCATTGTCAGGCAAGGTTGGGGTATTTAAGAGACAAGCCATGTGCAGATGCAGGGTCAGGTGTCAGGCAACAATGTGGGCTATTGGGGAGTGTGTAGAAGTCAAATGAGGGGAGGTCGGCTGTGTGGAGGTTGTCTGCTTTGCAATCTCACAGGCCATCACCAACCATCAAGGAAAACAAACTTGCACTTGACGCCATCTGGCTAGCAATCTGAATGAATGCTCAAACACAAGTTACTTACCTGTCCTTCCTGGCTTCCTGCTTAATTCTTTTATCTTTGTTTAGAGCTCAAGTATCAAGACAAGGGGAGTCATTCACAGCCCATAGTTTACTAAATCTGTGGTGATGTGTCCGAGAGCCCCAACCCAGCATCACCACCTGAGGCTTGTAGAATGTAGAGGTCATGTCTTCGTGTAGGTTGGGGGTGATCTGAAACAATGCCTCTCAGGCCCTGGTCTTGAGGTTCCCCACCTCTGTGCTTTTTAGCCTCTGGCGTCACCGACAACTTCACAGATTTGTTATTTCAAAATGAGGATGTGATAAATGTATTATTAACTTGCTTTGATTATTTCAACAGGTAAATAAGAAAGCTAGAACTTGAACCCTTGAGTTGCACTCAATGCCTATACTATTTTATTATTGCATGCACACCTCCTCCTTTCAAGGCTTTCAAAGTCTAACTTTATTTGCTTACCCCCTAACAAGTATCAATTTATAAAAAGAAGCTAATAAAAATTTTCCTAGAGGAAGCTCATGAAGTCCTTTCTCTCTCCGCCAAAAGATACACTCAAACAACCCTTTCCAAATTCTGCAACTGTCTGCAAATGATTGAATCTGAGGATGTAAAAGATGCAATATTTCATATAAAAATTGATGTAGAAATATATTAAATTTTAAGAGATACTAAATACCAAGTTCTACCCTGGCCCCTGTGGTCACCATGAGTCGGATCTGACTCGACGGCACTCAGCTTTGGCAAATACCAAACATTAACAACATAAACTGAGGCCAGGTTTCTAATGCAAGTTTGTCAAGTTTCAAGAGTAGAGATTATGCAGATGTGAGTGACTGTCCTTGAAATTTGTGATCACTCAAAGGAATTTCTACAAAAAATGAAATTAAGTGGCTGATCAAATACAAGAACATGCATAGTCAACATGAGCTGAGCAGCTCTCCAGTTCATTGAGATAAGAGAAACATATACTAGGGATTTATAACATAATTCTTTCCACTGTTCTTAAATTTAGCATTTACCACATTTTTACCAGTGTTTTGAACTCGTTCTGCCTTGCTTAGTCGAGACTAAGAAGTGTCACTGGAACAGGCTCGACTTCTTAAAATTCAGGTGACTTGCCGTTATACCAACAGCAGGAAAAATTATGGTACAAACGTAGCTAGAAACTTAGTCTTCCTCTTGGAAAACTGGGGCAGTCTATACATTGCATTGCAACCAAATCTGTTGCCCTCAGATTCTGAAAAAATTCAGAAATAGCACAACTCCTCTCAAAGACAGAAGTTCCCCATTCAAAGATGCTTTTGCCCTGCTCAAAGATGGCGGCCGCTCCGTGTAACGCTTTGACTGTGTGTTGCTCTACATTCCTGCGGATGATCCAAACTCGTGCATCAAGTTCCTAAAAGGGCTCAGTCTGCCTCTTCTGATTCTCCCATTCTAGGGCTTTGACCTGTAATTTTTTCCCACTCTGTGTACCATGGTGAATGATCCAATTTGTAAAACTTCAGGTCTGTTCTTGTTTGGCTTTATTAACCATGACTGAACCAGTTTGAACAAGCATAAAGCCCTGACAATTATGCAAATATCTGACCCTTCTACATTTGTTTGCCAACAGTGTCCTCTCTCTGCCAGGTAGTTTTTGTAAGTGTGCTGTGAAGCATCTTTGTGTTTCCAACAGGATAATCTGGTATTTCATGGCTAGATTTGAGCCCCAGCAGATGGAGTCTGCCCACTTGCTCAAGAGGTTCCTCAAACAAAACTTAAAGTCAAATGAGGGGACGGTACCCAGATTCTTCAGTCACAAGTGGAGAACATGCCCAGGGTTGACTTAATGTTTATCTCCCTCATCGTCCCCTCCTTTATTAGCATCCCCTAAGACTTTTCAGCATATTAATACTGAAATGTTTTCTCTCACTATTAAGTGAGAGAAAATCTACTAATAAATGAATGGAAGCATATGATGCTGTGTTTTAATTTATGGAAAGGAGAAACTAGTAAATGCTGTAAACTGTATCAACTATGGTTGAAATAAATTTCACCATAAGGGAAAACAATATCCTAAATACTACATTTTTAAAATCCGATCACGTATTCAGATTATGGGAATGGA
The DNA here is from genome assembly GCA_028571685.1 of Heterohyrax brucei. NCBI lineage: Eukaryota > Metazoa > Chordata > Mammalia > Hyracoidea > Procaviidae > Heterohyrax > Heterohyrax brucei. The sequence goes on along the minus strand of CM053148.1, from coordinate 40,273,299 downwards.
GTTTGTGTGTTTATTTATTTCAATGTTATTTTCTTCTTATTTTATTTTTGGTCATCAGCCCATTCAGCAAATCACATGTTTCATGCTCTAGAAATCCAAGTCAAGCTCTCTAGAACCTCCTTCTAACCAGACAGAGGCCTTGAGCACTTGTCCATAATGAAATTTTTCATCACAACTAGAAATGAGGACCCACCCTAGGGAACTACCTTTGAAAGAAACTGGAAGCTGAAGCTGAGAGATGTGAGTTACAATTCCAACTCTACTTCAAAATATCTGTTTGACTTTGGGCAATTAAGTTAATCTTTCAGAAATCCTGATTCTGAAACTGTAAAATGAGAATTATAATACCTGTCTGCTGTTGAGTAGATCAAATGAGATAATGCACATGAAAGCACTTTAATGTACAAGTGCTATATGATTGGGAAGAATTATTATTCTTTGACTCTGAGCTGCCCTTCAGCTGTATTCACTTGTAAAAACCTTCGTGATGCCCAAAAGGAACTTTTTAAAGTTAAGAAGTTTCAGACTGCTGACTAGTAAGAATGAATCAGGGCACAAAATGTTGTTAAGTAAAGAGAATAAGAAGTATACACATTATTCTACTCTTCAACCATTCAATTTAAATAATTTTTAGTATGTTGAAACATTTTCCCACTTTCTTCTTCCCCCACAATAAATGGAAATAAATTTGGAAATTATTTTTCACATCTTAATATATTGGGAACTCTTTCCATGGTGGCAAATCATTTACTTATGACACTGTTTTATCAGTTGCTTGCCATTCTTTTCCCCAAGAATTATATTACCTGTCTCTTTTGTTCATTTGCTGTTGTTTATTGTGACATTGTAAATAGAATTAATGCTGACTCAGAGCTGCCTCAAGTGGATATGCAATGGTACCAGGAGTGGCAAGGAAGCGAAAGCAGGATGGAAAGAGGTACAGGAAATGCAGCAGGGAATGCAGGTCACTCCCAGGGCTCTTTACAGTAAGACAATATTTACTTTCCTGGTTTGCATGAAAGTGATTAACACCATAAGGTCCTGAGGGTACATATATATATATATATATATATATGTTGGAAGGTGTGTAAAAAAATAAGTATGTGTGTATGTATACACACACACACACATATAGATATACTATATATGTATATAATATAAAAATATATAAAAAATCAAAAACAAACCCACTGCCGTCAAGTTGACCCTATAGGTCAGAGTAACGCTGGTCCATGGAGTTTCCAAGGAGTGCCTGGTAGATCTGAACTGCCAGCCCCTGGGTTAGCAGATGTAGCACTTAACCACTATACCACCAGAGTTTCCATTTATATGTACACACACACACATATGTATACATATATATACACACAAACATGTATACATACATATATATGTACACACACACTTATATATACATTAATAATTAATACTTCAACTTTAATCTCCACCCACTCTGAGAACTTTGGCTACTCCTTCAAAACCTCATGTCTGAGTTTCCTAGTCTCTGCTGATGATGATATCGTCTTTGGTCGCTCTTGACTTTGTTACGTGTCTTCAGCTATGTGCTTGAAATTACTGAGTCTCCTTCTGAAGAGATGGAGCACCCAATCATCCCTTTCTACCATAACAGCTAGGAATGTGTCCAAACTGTCTATAGCAGTAAATCTGATGATACCAAATGTCAAACCCACTGCCGTCAAGTCGATTCTGACTTGTAGTGACCCTATAGGACAGGGTAGAATCACCCCCATAGAGTTTCCAAGGAGTGCCTGGTAGATTTGAACCTCAGACCTTTCGGTTAGCAGCTCTAGCACTTAATCCCTATGCCACCAGGGTTTCCAACCTGATGATAGAGGCTATAAAAAAAATAAGACCTTGGTTTTCTCTTACAAGAACATCAGAAGCAGGCAATTGTGTCATTTTAGTGTGTCAATCATATTAAGTCCAAATCTCTGCCATTTGGTGGGGGGGCCTTTGTCACCTGGTCACAGAAAGGCTGCTATAGCCCCAGCCATCACAGCTGTGTACAAGATAGGAAGATTATGGAAGGAGGAAGAAATGTGGGCAGTCACATTTGTTTTCTTAGTTATAGTTTTATAACTAACTTCCGTGTACTTGCTGCTCAGTAGACTCCTACTCAGATTTTACTGGTCTGAGTTGGCTTCCAAGCCTCCTTCTAGATACAAAGAAGGTCAGGAAATCAGAATTCAGTATGAATAGATTTATCTTAAGACAAACATGCTTTGGGTTGGGCATGTTACTGACACTCCCACTCCCCCCCGACCATTCCCCAAAACAGTTGGGTTTACTGGAGCACAGCACTGAATGGGCAGCTGGCAGTGGTAGAACATTGGCCACATTCTCTGATGATTTAATGCACAACACCCTACTTTGCTTCCCTGAGCTCTGTTGTCTGGCATCTTGTACTTTTGTCATAGAAAGTTCCCTGCATACTCTGGCTTTGTGTCCAGGGACCAGGCCTGGGAAAGAAGAGAGCCCCCTGGAGCTGGGCAACAGGACAGTACAATCCCATAGGATACTTTAGAGGTTACAAGAACAACATGTAGTAGCCCTGCTAACATCGCCCCTGTACTGCTGGAAAATGCTGGAAAAAAGCTAGAAAAAAGGCTTGTGTTAAGTCTGGGTTCCTTTGACGTTCAGCAGATCAAATGACTTGCCAAGTGCAACAGATAATGGGCAGTTTGCCATAAATATGTAGATGTATGGAATGCCCACGATCTTATACACTGCCTAGCACCCGGCAGGTACTTTGCCTTTTGCTTGTTTTAAACAAATTATTCTGTTGATAACTTGCTAACTACCTTGGTGTCCTTTTGAAAGCTCTTATTGACAGAGTTGGGCTGCAGCGAGGGTGGCTGGGGTACCCTGGGTTAGCAGCAACACGGGATCCTGAGGCCGGAGTAGCAGCCTGCCTCAGCCGGGCAGCTTGCCTGTCAGACACATGGCTCATTCGTGACTCACTGATCATTGATGATTCATTAATCACTGAGGACCTATCGATCACCATCTCCACCTACCATGCTCACCTTCTCCTGTCTCCCATGGCTCTTAAAAGGCTGAAAAGGACAAAACTCCATATTGCATTACTCAGTCTCTTGCTGAGCTTCCCACGGCTGCAGTTGGAAGTCTTTTGTTTATATTTTTAACCTAAGTGAATTTGACATGGAAGTCACCAAGGGGAATAAATTTGAAACATTTAAATGCCATTTTTACAGTCACATTTCTAATCATAACTGCCCTTTAAAATCCACATAAAATCGTAGCCTGCATCTCTCTGCTTCCTCGTCTCACTGTGACTCTCCCCACAATCCCGGAATGACAGGAACAAGATTTCATTTTCAGGCAGATCTCACAACCACTAATCACCTACATGGCCCTTTATGTTTCCCTAACCTCTCTGCTCAGAGCGCAGCCCACAGCACCTGGGAAACTGAGGCATGTGCTCCCGTTAGGGATGACGGTGCTCACCAGTGCAGGATGCTGTGGCGCCTGTCTTTTCAGAGCTGAAAACAATGAGGTAGAAGCACCAGGCAGCACCCCCCAGCTCATCCCTGGAGGAGGTAGCTTGTCTCTGCCATCATCTTGTCACTGTGACAGCAATGAATTTCTCCGTCACCTAGCTTGACTCCAGGCTTCGAGATAGCCCCGTCTTCTCTGGGTTCTCCCAAGCCATCCCTTTCTCTTAGACAACCTGCTGCCTCACAGCACAACCAGCGGATTCAAGTGCAGAATTAATTTTCACATGGCAAGCACCACCACATCCCCTAAAGCTAACTCACATCACTTACATTGTTACTGTAGCTAAATAGCTTGTCAAACACTGAACAAACCTCTCATTGATCCCTGGTGTCACACCTGTTGGCAGATGTTAGAAGACTGTCTTAGGGGGATACAAAAAACAAAAAACAACAAAACAAAAAACCAAACCCATTGCCCAAGTCAATGCTGACTCATAGACAGAGCAGACTCTGTGGGACAGAGCAAAACGCCTTCACAGGGTTTCCAAAGAGCACCTGGTGGACCTGAACTGCTGGTTTTTGGTTAGCAGATGTAGCAATTAACCACTATACCACCAGGGTTTCCTTGGGGAATACAAGGAGTGGTAATTTCATGGACAAAAGGATGAAAGGGACTGGAAAGTGGGGAGAGGAGCCTGAGAGGAAACCAGCTGAGCTCATTTTTAAACCCATTACAAAGGCAATTTTTCTCAGCTAGAGGATTATGAAATAGGGCAAGACCTGTATCCCCCAGGCTAAAGGGTATATTTATTCTATGCCTTTTACATGTTAACTTAAACCTCATGTTTGTCCAATTTGTTATAACAGAAGCTTAGGAAATGCAGTGGAACATAAACAAGAGTCCAGAATCCTGAAGTACATTTTTGTCTGAGCCCCAGAATTTTGAAAAGCAATGTATTTAAAATATCTATTCAGATACATAGGACTTTAAAAAATTAAAAGTGAAATTAAAGAAAAAGTATATGGGGTTTGTTTTCTGCTGTCTGTGAAGGCAGGAACTGTATTTCTCTTACATTATATCTTTAGTACCCAACACAAAATAACAGCAAACACCACCATTAAAGCTAACATTTATTGGGTGCTAACTATGTTCCAGTCACTGTTTTAAATGTTCTATTAACTGTCCCCTCAAGCTTCACTCTTAACTGCTAGACTGTGTAGTCATCCTCTAACTTATAAATATAACATAGTAGGCACTCAATAAATATTTATTTAGCTATGCACAGCATGAGGGAGCAAATTTGCAGAACTTTAGGGGACAAATTTCTTCTTCTGTTACTTCTCAGTTACATATATATAGTTTAAAAATGAAACCTAAGTACTAAAAAGGAATAAATTCCAGGAAAAGCACAGAAAGGATAGTTGCTTCATTCTCTCTCATTGGTCCAGATGTGGGAAAGTCATTGAAGATTCATACTGCCGACAATCATAGTAAATGGATAACCTCAAAAGATGTGCTGTTCTTAGCCAACGAGGAGCTGTTAAACTTTTTCTCTTGTTTTTACAGCTTTTGGGACACTGGGAGACAGACAATAAGGAATGGATCATGTGATCCCTCCTCTTTGCCGCTGGAAGCATTTGGTGACCAGCACTCCTGGCCTGCAGACACGACCTGAAGGTTTATCTATGCATGAGTCTCTTCAGAGAGGTAAATTCTCTCCTTCTCACCAGCTCACAGCTGCTTTTAGCTGCTCGTCATAATTCTGATCTTTGAACACAAATGTGAAAAGATATGATTGAAAACCACTCAATTAAAAATGTAAGGTGTTTGTGACTGAATTATTTTGTTTGATGTGAAATTTCATCCTACAGTTGAAGAGCATGGCTCATTTTTTAATCAGAAAATGGAGAGACCAAGATATTTAACTAAAATCACAGAGCTTGCTGTTGACAGAGTTAGAACTCCGACCAAAATCTCTTGACGTTCAAGCCAGTGTTCTGTCCAGTGTAACAATTCCTAGTGCAAAGAGCCTATGCAGTCTGAGTTATACAAAAACTAAGGATAACAGAAAGACCCATTGGCCATCTAGTAGATTCTGACCCATAATGACTTTATAGGACAGAGCAGAACTACTCTGAAGAGTTTCCAAGGCTGTCATTTTTAAATGAGGTACACCATTGCTTCTTTTTCCCATTGAGGTGCTGATGGCTATTGGTTAGCAGCAGAACGCTTAACCAGTGCACCACTGGGGCTCTTTAACAAAGAGGTAGTACCAAGAAAAGGGCTCTGGAGTAAGTAGAAGAGATTTGCTTTTAAAGAAACAAGATAAGCAGGAAGTGGGTACAGAGGAGAAAAATACAAAGCAGGCAGATAGAACATTATAAATTCAAATGGAGAGATTGCTAACCTCCTGTTTAGAGATTAGTCTGCAGGTAAGTTAGGAACTAGTCTGTGAAAAATTTCAAATACCAGAATCAAAGGCAGTGCTGTATTACTAATAATTCTATTATTATTAATTCAATTTCACATTTACAAGTTATGTCTCAATATTTATAAGATTGATTTAAACTTGGCCTTAAAAAAATTACCACAGAGATCGTAATTGAATAACAATTCTGTTTCTATTGGGAAGGCTCTCATAGATTATCAAGCCCAGAACATTTTTCCAAGTGCTGACATACTGGCTAAAAATCTTTCTGATAGGAAGAAAATCAGTCTGCATTCATATAACTAGCCCTAATGGAATACAATTTCTCCAAAAGGTTAATTTCTGCCTTTAGCAAAACGTTCATAATGGGCCATTATACGGTAAACAGTGGAATATGAGATTGGGAATGTGCTGTTGTGAACATCGTTGCAAAGTAATTTTGGCCAAAAAAAAATACAACACTCGGGACTAGACCATGGAGCAATCTGCCCTTGCCTCACAGGGTTGACAAGATGTTACCTAATGGATTGTTTTCTTCTAAATACTAGTAATTTGATTCATTCTCAGCAAATCCCTTTCCTAATAATACTGTCTCCCACGCAAGTCTACACAACAGGAACAGAAGATTTTCCCTGCATCCTTTTCACATAAAGCCTATGTACTATCACATCAGCTCCCTGATCCCACAGAGCAATCCATTTTGGAACTTGGAAGATCTGGGATGCTTAGGAGTTGAGTAATAGCTAAATACCCCACCGCCCCTTAAATGTGTTTACAGAGCCTAAACTCAATGGTTGGGTCTACTCTTGTTGTGACACTATGCACAGAACACAACAAGGTTGTTTATATGCATTTTAGGAAACTCTATACATTAATCTAGCAATCTTGGTTTTGTTGTTAGTTATTCCATCTCAAGGCAATCTTATGGATAACAAAGCAAAATGTTGCCTGGTCTTGTGCCACCCTTGTGGTCACTGGTATGTTTGAGTCCGTTGTTGTGGCTGTTACACTGTGTCTTGCAGCCTAAGGGGCTAATCTTCTAGCGCTATATCAAACAGTATTCTCCGGTGATGTGTAGGTTTTTCTGTGGCTTATTTGTAGATCTCCAGATCTTTATTCCTACTCTGTCTTAACATGGAAGTTCTGCTAAAACTGGTCCACCATGGGTAATCCTGCTGGTATATGAGATACGGTTGGCATAGCTTCCAGTGTCATAGCAGCACTTAGGCCACCACAGTATGACAAAGTGACAGATGGTGGATGTTAGCAATACCTGATATACAGGGATCATCAAGTGCAGCGTGATGGAGACAGTCATGGGCCAGGCCTATCTGAGATGCTGTTTCTGCTAGCTGGGTAACAGAAGGACCTCATCTTCTTAAAGCCTCATTCCTCTATCAGTAAAGTTTACAAGCAAAATAAGCTGTATTTTAAGTTCCTTTCAGCCTCATAATTCTCTGATTCCACAATTACATTTGCCTACTCTTTTAGAATACCAAACAGAACCACAAATAGGCATTCAATAAACATCACAGAGGATTTTTAAAAGTGTTTGTTTGTTTTCCCTCAAACCATTGCAGATTTTTAAAGCAGCCAACTAAAGATCCTCCAAATTACACATTTTGTTTTGTTTATATATTTAGGCAACTATGATGCCTTCAGGGTTATGGTTATAAATGATGATATCAGCTTATTTAAAGAAGTAATTAACTCCAGGAAAATATGTCTCGAGAGAATTTAAGGTGTTTCTACCCTAAGTCCACCTTCCCACACACATACTTTGAAGTTTCAAGATGTGTAAAAAGGAAAAAGTTATGTTAACATGGCATGATCAATATAACAATGCTATCATTTTGCTGCAGTAGTTTTTTGAAAGAATCTAAGACTTTTTACATGAATGTCTATTAAAACATTTCTTGAATTATCCTAGTAATTTCCTTTTTTATTATCTTGAATTCCTGAAATGGAGAACTAACAGTATGATATGTCATAGCAGATAATGACACTGCCTTTTTCTCATGTGTCAAAAATCACACTATATCAATTGTTTATTTTGGGAAGGTACATGAATACATATTTATTAAACATTGGAGTGAAACTAAAATTACAGTCTACAAGTAAGCATTTCAGAGGCTGCTTTTGCCTTTTCATAATTGTCAGATAATCAGACATCCCAAAAGAATGCCCCCTACAGAAGAGATTTCCTCCTGTCACCAGTTAGAGCTCTTCTCTTCCTCTACTTCTTAGTTGAACTCTTATATTTACAGAAACTGAAAACAAAAACAAAACAAAAAAAAACTTTGTTGTCAAATTTATTTCTACACATGCTGCAGAGTAGGAGGGTTTTCTTGGCTGTGATCTTTACATAAGCAGATTGCCTGGCCTTTATTTCATGACACTGTTGGGTGGGTTGAAACTGCCAACCTTTTGATTAGAGGCCAGTGACAAACCATTTACATGACTCAGGGTGTAGCTGTTTATTTTTACATAATGGTGTTAAATATGTTGCCACTTGCATCATTCTATTTAATCTATAGTTGCCCTAAGTGGAAGTCAGGACACGGCTTTTATTTTTATTCTAGAGACTTTTTCAAAGATTTAGTGGCTTGCTAAAGTCATACTACCAGCAGCAGTACCATATAAGAACCTGGGTCTCCTGAGTACCATCTCAGTTAGTGGTATTTGCACTATGTTCTTTGGGTGTGTGTGTGACTGAGATATAGACTATACTATTCTTTGTCATTTATGTATGCCTTTTTATTAGCACTTGGGGCAAGACAAATAGCAAAATGTATGGTGCAGTGCTATGGGCAAGCAAGCTAGATAGAGAAGAGGAAAGGTAGCACTTTCTTTGGTAAACCATAGATTATTCAGATTGAAAAGGCACCATTATAAATACCTTTGCTCAAATGTTTACCAAAGTATTGGCCAGTTGAAGGACATTTATAAAGTCAAGAGAAGACAGGTGGCTGATCTCCAGGGAGACACATCTCCTCCTTGGTTTACACAGTCCAACGGTCATGCCCTGTTTATCTTTCAATATGATTTATAGAACCTCAGCTGGACACTAGAGATGAATGCCAATGACCATAAAGAAGGCTATTATTGGGAGTTTTCCAGTTTTACTCAAAACTGAAAGATGCTACCTGTCTGGGAAGCCTGAATTGCTCCAAGAATCACAGGCTGACTGGAAACACCAAGCAATTCTGAAATTTAAAAAATCTTAGTTGTTGGGCTACTTATCTGACAGGAACCTCTAGGCACAGGTCCTACAGCATTTTGTAACCTCCTAGTGGTGCAGACAGTTAATGTACTTAACTACTAACTGAAGGACAAGAATCTCAAGTTTACATAAAGGCATACTGGAGAAAGACCTGGCAATCTGCTTGTGAAAACCAGCCTATAGTGTACTCTGTGGTGTATGGTTTCACTCTGATACACATGAAGTTGCCAGGAGTTGAAAGTGACTTGAAGTCAACTGATTTATTGTCACTGTTTTCACTCGTGAGTGTTGCTATGCTTGGAGGCTTTTATCAGTAGTTTGTGCAAGGGGGTGAAAATAAATGAGTGGAAGCAGGAAGCAGGAAAAATACTTATGAGTTGTACTTTAGTCACCTGCTACTGCTCTAACAGAAAACATCGCTAGCGGAAGGCTTCATGAAGAGAATCTTTATTGTCCCAGTCTGGTAAGCCACAGATCCCTTTATGAATTATAGGTCTATTCAATAAGATAAATGATCATGGTTCAGTAGGTTGAGTCCAAATTTAAGGAGAGCGTCTTGGCGCAGGAATCTCAGGTCCAGAAGACGTGCTCTGCTCTCAGTGCTGCCTTCTTGGCTTATGAGTTTCCCAAATTACTCTGCTTACTTCTCTCCCTTATATCTCATGGCTGGTAACTTGAGTTCCTGTCCGTTTTCCCTCATCAACATCACAGAGGCAGGACTCACAACACAGGGGAAGAATTGTACCATATTGGAACTCATAACCAAGTCAAATTAATATGTACATTTTTTGGACATCGTGATGGACACAATGCAATCCATGATATCTGGTATTGGAAGAATGTGATCAGTTTCCAGGCCAGGTGATTACTGACTCCATTTTGTGTATATTGTCCAGAGGGCTAGGCAAAGATTATGTAAAACAGCTTCCTTGACAATAATGTTAAACTAGTTTCCTAAGGCTATCTTTCATCACATGTCTGTCAGTTTCTTGTACTGCGGTAGTTTGTGTGTTGCTGTGATACTGGAAGCTTTCCTACTGGTATTTCAAATAAGAACAGGGTCACCCTTGGTAGACAGCTTTCTCCAGAACTTCCAGACTAGGACAGACTAGAAAGAAGGATCCAGCAGTATAGTTCTGAAAAAGTCAGCCACTGAAAACTGTATGAATAGCAGCGGAAGACTGTCTGACATAGTGTCAAAGATACGCCCCTTAGGTTGGAAAGCACTCATAAGACAACTAGGAAAGAGCAAGTAGCCTCCTCAAAGCAGCGTTGACCTTAATGCTGTGGACAGAGTCGAGCTTTTGGGACTTTCATATGCTGATGTGGCATGACTCAAAATGAGAAGAAACAGATGCAAACATCATCCATTAATAATAAAGCATGGAATGTAGGAAGTATAAATCTAGGAAAATTGGAAGTCGTAAAAAGTAAAATTGAACACATAAAAGTTCACCATCCAAGGCATTGGTGAGCTGAAACAGACATGTAATGGCCATTTTGAATCACATAATCATACAGTCTACTATGCTGGGGATGACAAATTGAAGAAGAATGACCACATATTCATCATCTAAAAGAACATTTCAAGATTTATCCTGAAGTACTGTGCTGTCAGTGATAGGATAAAATCTGTATAACCTATAATGAGACCAGTTAATATGACTATTATTTAAAGGGCAAAGAGGAAGTAATTGAATTTTTTTTTAACCAACTTCTGAAGTCTGACATTTATCAAACATGCAATCAAGAGGAATTGATAATCTCTGGTGATTAGAATGCGAAAGTGGAAGCAGAGTAAGAACTGTGAGTTGAAATATATGGCCTTGCTGATAGAAACAATACCAGAAATTACATGATAGAAATATGTAGCCACAAACTTCTGAATATCTTTTTTTCAACAACATAAATGGCGACTATACACATGGACCTTACCAGATGGAATAGACAGAAATCAAATCGAGTACGTCTGTGGAAAGAGATGATAGAAAAACTCAGTATCATCCATCAGAACAAGTCCAGGGGCTGACTGTGGAACAGATCATGCAAGTTGAAATTGAAGAAAATTATAACCAGTCCACAAGAGTCAAAGTATGACCTTGAGTATATTCCACTCAAATTTAGAGGCCATATCAAGAACAGATTTAATGCAATGAACACTACTGAAGAACAGATGAGTTGTGGAATGAGATCAAGGACATCATACTTGAAGAAAGCAAGAGGTCATTAAAAGGACAGGAAGGAAACAAGAGGCCAAAGTGCATGTCAGAGAAGGCTCTGAAACTTGCTCTTGAATTTTGAGTAGCTGAAATGATGAAGTAAAAGAGCTGAACAGAAAATGTCAAAGGGCGCCTTGAGAAGATGAAGTATTGTAATGAAACATGTAAAGACCTGGAGTTAGAAAACAAGAAGGGAACAATATGCTCAGCACTTCTCAAGCTAAAAGAGCCGGAGGAAAAAATCAAGCCTCATGTTGTAATACTGAATGTTTCCACAGAGAAAATATTAAATGACACATGAAGCATCAAAAGAAGACGGAAGGAAGACATAGTCACTGTGCCAAAGGGACTAGTTCATGTTCGTCACTTTGAGTACTGAACATATGATCAAGAACCAATATCAATGGTACTGAAGGAAGAAGTCTGAGTGAACAGAATGCTTCATGAAAAAAAAGGTTCTATGAATCAATGGAATACCAATTGCGATGCGTCAGCAAACGGATGCAGGACAGGCGATGTTCACTTTTTTATGCCAAGAAATTTGGAAGACAGCTACCTGGCTAACTACCTGGCTAATGAAATAGAAGAGATCCATATTTGTACCCATTCTAAATCAAGGTGATCCAACAGAATACGAAAACTATCAAACAACATCATTAATACCACACACAAGTAAAGTTTTGCTGAAGATCATTCAAAAATTGTTGCAGCAGTATGTCAATACAGATCTGCCAAAAATTCAAGCAGGATTCAGAAGCAGTCGTTGAAAAAGGAGCATCACTGATGACATCAGATGGATCCTGGTTGAAAGCAGAGAAGAGTAGAAAGATGTTTATCTGTATTTTTGATCATGCAAAGACATTTGACTGCATGGATCACAGCAAATTACAGATAACATTTTGAAGAATGGGAATTCCAGCACACTTAATTGTGCTCATGAGGAAACTACCTAGACCAAGAAGCAGTCCTTTTAACAGAACAAAGGGATACTGGTGGTTTTAAGTCAGAAGAGGTGTGCATCAGGGTTGTACCATCTTATCATACCTATGTAACATATATACTAAGCAAATAATCTGAGAAACTGGACTATATAGAGGAGAATGGGACATCAGTATTGGTGAGAGACTTAATAACAACATGAATTATGCAGATAATACAACCTTGCTTGCTGAAAGTGAAGACGACTTGAAGTACAACTGATAAAGATAAAATACTACGGCCTTCTGTGTGGATTACATCTCAACATAAACAAAACAAAAATCCTCACAACTGGACCAGTTAACTACATCATGAAAAACAGAGAAAATATTAAAGTTGCTAAGGATTTCATTTCAGTTGGACCTACAGTCAACACCCATGGAAGCAGAAGAAATCAAAAGACATACTGTATTTAGTACATCTGCTGCAAAAGAAATGTTTAAGTGTAAAAATAAACACAAAAACACAGATGTCATTTTAAGGACTAAGGTCTCTTGACCCAAAGTGTGGTGTTTTCAATTGCCTCATTGTATGTAAATAAGAAAGAATGAAGGAGAATTGGTATATTTGACTTGTACTGTTGGTGAAGAGGATTGAATACACACAGGGTTCCAGAAGAAGGAACGAATCTGTCCTGGAAGAAGTACAGTCAGAATGCTCTTTAGATGCAAAGATGATGAGACATTGACTCACGTACATTGGGCATGTTGTTATCAGGAGGAGCCCCTCCTTGGAGAAGGAACTTCAGACTTAACAGAGAGTCACTAAGAACGAGGAAGACCTTTAATGAAATGATTGACAGTGGCTGCAGCAACGGGCTCAGACATAAGCACATTTCTGTGAGGATGGTGCAGGATCGGGCTGTGTTTCGTTCTGCTGTACAGACGGTCACTGTGAGACCACACTAACTGTGGCCGGTGACACTGATAAGAATAACAAGGGTGCCCAAATAAACTACCACAAACTGAGTGACCTGTAAGACAGGAAATTTATTGTCTTGTAGTTATGGAGACTAGAAGTTCAAATCAATATTTTGGCAGCCCATGCTCCCTCCAAAGTTTCTAGGTGAAGAATCTGTCTTATTTCTCTGAGCTTCTGTTAACCCCAGGTCTTCTTTTGCTTGCAAATGTATCATAACATGACCATCTTCCCTCTGCCTGTGTCTCTCTTGCTTCCTAAGAACGTCTCTCGTATTTGATTAGGACTCACCCTGCTCCAGTTTGACTTTGTGATAACCAACAACGTTAAAGACCCTGTTTACACAAAGGTCATGTTCACAAGTACCAGTGGTTAGGACTTCAGCATATCTTTTTGGGAGACACAATTTAATCCATAACAAATGTCAGTAGTCTTTCTGTCTAGAACCACAAAGGATAGGCCTTGAAAATCTGTTCCAACATTTGAAGAAAAGCCCAACAATCTACTTCCCAGTTCAACAAATCTTAGCCTGAGTTTCACTACTACTATTTACTGTTTTCTTATTTTAAAATATATATACTTTATGACCTGATTTAAAGAGACTAAATAGCGTGGTAAATGAAAATGAAACAAGAATGAATGTAAATGAATGGTAGACTGGGGAGGAGGAAATGGCAGATATTGGAATAACTGATACATAACTCATAAATTGACATAGCTTAAATTAACACCCACCAACTTCTTATATAAACAGTCAAAATGTAAGTGAAAACCTTATTAATGTGATTCATTCCAATCAAATATTTTATTTCCAGAAATATGTGATTAGAGGGTAGGATAGAAAAGGCAGAGGGGTGTCAAAAGAGGTCAGTAATTCTTACACACACATGCACAAATATGCATTGTATATTAAATAAATGCAAGTGTAGGTGGTAGAACACATTTCTTGTTGAGACACCTGTCTTATACAGGTATAGGAAGTTAGACAATTAAGTCTGCAAACTTAATTGTTCTAAGTGCAACAAACCTCATTGCTGAAGATCACTATGGTGACCTTTGAAGCACTCCCTTTGGGAAGCTATGTTCCCATGTCAACACTTAGTCCACCCTTTAAAGCAATTTTAGAACTCTTTCTGGAATGACCATTGCTTACAGTGGCAAGATGGCCAATTTGTGAACTTAATTGTATAGTTGTTAGTGAGGGAGTTTTTAGCCAGTAAACAAATAACTGTATTGGAACACCCTCCCTACTCATCAGCTCTGCCCCCAATAATTTTTTCTTTACCCAAAGATAAAGTAAATGTTGAAAACAAGAGATTTTGATGACATTTAGGACATCAAGTGTACTGTGATGACCCTCTGATGGTCATTCCTGAAAAAGAGTTCCAAAATTGTTTTCAAGGGTACATGAGGTGCTGGAGTCGGTACATAGCTTCCCAAGGGGAGTACTTCAAAGGTGACCATGGCGATATTGAGCAATGACGTGTGTAGCACTTTTTCTAGGGTGAGTTCACAACTTAATTATCAGATGTCATACAAAGGCTAACTAATATGCTGTAGTATTATGGATAAAGCAAAATCTGGGCAACAAGACAGTCTTGCTTGCAGATCACTGTGTGCTCAAAAAGCTGCATGCTCTGTGTGTTTGCTGCACACTCTGTGTGGTTGCTGCACACTCTGTGCGGTTGCTGCACACTGTCACTTTGCTCTGCTTCTCTTTTCTCTGCACCGTAGATTCTGCCAGCACAAGGCCTCTGCCCTTCATAATTTTGGTTTACATTTCA
The DNA here is from genome assembly GCA_028571685.1 of Heterohyrax brucei. Classification (NCBI taxonomy): domain Eukaryota; kingdom Metazoa; phylum Chordata; class Mammalia; order Hyracoidea; family Procaviidae; genus Heterohyrax; species Heterohyrax brucei. The sequence goes on along the minus strand of CM053148.1, from coordinate 40,258,269 downwards.
TCCTTCCTTCATGGCTTCAATTTTGCCTCATAACTTTTTAAAACCTCTGTTCCCTCACCTAATTAAATCATATCTTGATATTCTTAGTTTAAATGCCCCATACAGGGATCTCATTGGTCTGGCTTAGCCCTTTTATTATTCATTTAGATTTATGTTCATTTCCTGAGATACTACTTACATAAAGTACACACGTTTTAATGCACAGCTCATTTTCTTATATTAGATATGATCTTACTGTCCTTGAAGCATTTGTTTACTTTTCGCTTGGTGATGTAAATGGAAAGGAGGTACATACAGTACATGCTTTTGAGACCTAGGTTTGTCCTTCCACCGGTAGCTGTGAGAGGAGTGATATTCTCCTACAAGGTCTGTGACAATCAGGTTGTTGTTGATGGCTGCCATTGTATCAGCTGCTACCCATGGTGACTCCACATAGAATGGAATGAACCTCTGCTTGGTCCTGGTCATTCCCATGATGATCACAGGTGAGCAAACACCACAGCTGACATTTCTAGTCCACGGGCACATAGCAATTTTCTTTCAGTGGTGGTTATCAATCATCAGTATCAATTTGGAGTAACATTATTTACCCCTTATCTTTATTATCATTTCCTGCATGTAATCTTAGTGACTTTTCTTATTAGCCAGCCAAGTGCCAGCCAAATGCCGTCGAGTCGGATCCTTCTTCAGAATATAAGCAACAGAGATACTCAGATGACCTGAGCAGTTAATTATAACGATGCACAACCAGGCTTCCCAGAGTTGAGCACTTTACTCAGATCGTGACGGTTGTTTCAAAAGTCCGGCGTCTGCTCTGATGATGCACAGAGCTTCTGGCAGTTACCCAGTGGCATTCAATCTTTCAGACTATTGCTTTGGTGACTTGACAATTAATTCTCACTTCTAGGGCTACTACTGCTTGTGTGAAATTATTCTACATGTGTTTCAACTCCAAACTCTTGAACAGAGAAAAATCTGATATGGGTAGTCATCTAGTAGAGGACACTCCCACTGGATACAGGTTTTATACCAACGAAATTTAAAAATCTAAATTTGACTTCCTTTTGGGTCAGGAGTTAACACAATGATGAAATCACTGGATGCAGATATAGGAAGCTACAGATACTGAATGTCTTAGAAAGCAGTTGTGTACATGGAAAGTAAATTAAGGCTATTTAGAAGAGGTCTTTATAAATGGCAAGCAGTTATAATTCTTAGGCTTAGAGGGTTCAAAGTCTGAACAAATTTCTAGGTTCAGAACCAATGACCTTAATCATGTCTAGTGAAGGTTTAAGTACTAAGCATAAACTAAGAGGAAAACAAATCATGGAGAAGAAGTCAGCAATGAAGACCGTGACTATCTCACCAATGCTAACTACTTTTCATCTGTATGTGAAAGGGTATGATGGAAAGAGGCTCATCAACTTCCTAGGGAAAAAGAATGAAAAAAGGACAGTAGCAGAGGAGAAATATAAAAGGAAGTAAAGAAAGGAGGGACAAAAGAAATTAAAGGAAAGAACAGAAGGGGGGTGGAGATACGGTTGCTGTTTTCCTTTCACTATAGGTTAGAGTTCTCCAATGTTCACAAGTCTATTAACAGCCACTGCACCTCAACTCTAGGAAGCTGATCAGCACTTATGTGGTGGACAGCTACTAGCTCTAAGTAAGAACAAGCCAAGAGCTTATGTCAACATCTGTACAGATAGAAAGCATAATAGAGAGACGTTCTTTGCATTCTCTGAGACAGGAAGCAGAACAATGAAACTGGAGTAGAAGAAAATATTTAAGATCAATGTTATGAGAAGCTATAAAACAGGTTTTTTGCTTATTTCTTGAAGTGTTCAGATACTCCTATGTTCTATAATCACAGGCTATGCCTATTCAGATAGTGGTTCTCAGACGGTGATCCCTGACCATCAGTATCAGCATTACCTTGAAACTTGTTAGAAGCGCAAATTATTTGATTCTATCCCAAACCTACTGAATCTAAAGAGTAGGTTCTACTACTCTGTTTTAAGAAACCCTGTAGGTGATGTTTATGCAGTTGAAGTTTGAGAACTACTCGGTTATAGAAATGCTACGATTCCTGTTACAAAGATGGAGAATATTTAGTGCCAAGAAGTGAAGTTATCAGGGTAATCTATTCGTGACTGGGATCTGATATCTTCCCCTTCACAGTTTATTATCAGTCTTCTTGCATCTGGAAGTCAATGGCTTTCAGAGCTGTTTTACTTCTCTTTTCTGAATCAAGGTGGGAAACCAAACAAACAAGATTCCTGCTAAGCACCTCCCTCATTCATTATTCTTTCTGGAGTCATGACTAAGAGATGAGTTGGCACAGAATTTTTCAACAGAGGAGCTGCTTTGAAGCTAATATCACAACTACTATGTCCCTACTTCAAAGTAATATGGTACCATTAACCTGATCAATAAACTTTGGGTATCTTTGCAATAAAATTGAGACTTGAAGCATCCTGCTAAAGTTATGAGATTAACAGGATTAAGTTGGATTAACATTCTCTATGTCCTTGCCTTATTATAATGTTGAAAGACACCTATTGTGCTATTGGTACAGAAATAGTTTTTTTTTCTTTTTTAGGCAGAACCATATACAGCACTTACCAGCTAATCTTCCATCCTTCGTGTTACATATCTGTGTGTGTGTAAGTGTGCACACTCACATGTGCTACTAGACTCTAGCTCTTCAGTTTGAGTTTCTATGCCCCACAACAAAAACACACTGTATGCAATTGAAGAAACATATCTGAAATATGGAGAAACTCTTTTGCATAGAACTCTCCGAGTATTTCATTTTGGAGCGTAATTGGAAGTGATGGCTCTGGAAAGTAAAATGATAATGTATCCTAGTGGGGAAAGCAGTGAATTTTTATCTGACTTACATGGTTTCAAATCTTGGCACTGCCATTATTAGCTGTATAACCTAAGGTAGAGTTTTAAATTTCTCTACTCCTTGATTATTTCATCTGTACAGTGAATAAAATAATACCTAACATGAAAGTTTATACTCATCATTTTGTAAGATAATATCAACAAACAAAGTGAAATTGTTGTTATTATGTCCCATCTTCTTGACTCTAGATCAGTGACAGAACAATCCATTGCCCTGTCTTGCACCATGCTCACAATCATGATTATATTTGAGCCATCGCTGAAGGTACTGTGTCAGTTTACGTTATTGAGAATCTTCCTTTTTTGTCACTGACCTTCTACTTTACCAAGTACAATGTGCTTCTCCAGGGGTTAGTGACTCTTGACAATACATCCAAAGTATACGAGACAATGTCTTTCTGTCTTAGTTTCCAAGAAGCAGTCTGGCTGCACTTCTTCCCAGACAGATTTGTTGATTCTTCTGGCAGCCAATGGTGTATTCAATATTGTTTGCCAGCACCATAATTCAAGGGCATCAATTCTTCTTCACTCTTCCTTATCCATTGCCCAGATTTTGCATGCCTATAGACAACTGAAAATGCTGAGGTTTGGATCAGGCACACCTTAGTCTTCAAAGTGACATCTTTGCTTTTTAACACTTTGTTGCTGTTGTTGTTAAGTGCTACTGAATTCGTTCTAACTCACAGTGACCCTATGAATAACAGAATGAAACACTGCCCAGTCTTGTGCCATATCCACAATTGTTTTTGTGCTTAAGCCCATTTTTTAGCCACTGTGTCAATCCGCCTCATCAGGAGTCTTCTTCTTTTTCACTGACCCTCCACTCTGCTAACCATGATGTGCTTCTCCAGGGACTGATCTTTCCTGACAACATTGTCCAAAGTATGTAAGACTCAGTCTTGCCCTCTCTGTTTCCAAGGAGCACTGTGGTTGGACTTCTTCCAGAACAGATCTGTTTGTTCTTTTGGTCATCCATGATCTGTTCAACATTCTTCTCCAACACCACAATTCAAAGGCATCAATTCATCTTCTTTGTTCTTTGTTCATTGTCCAACTTTTGCATGCATATGTAATTTAAAATGCCATTTTGGGTCAGGCATACTTTAGTCTTCAAGGTGACATCTTTACTTTTGAATACTTGAAAGAGGTCATTGGCAGCAGCTTTGCCCAGTGCAATGTGTCTTTTGATTTCTTGACTGCTGCTTCCATGGCCATTGATTGTGGACCCAAGTAAAATGTAATCTTTGACAACCTCAATTCTTTCTCCATTTATGACAATGTTGCTTACTGGTCCAGATGGGAGGAATTTCGCTTTCTTGATGTTGAGGTACAATCCACACTGAAGGCTGTGCTCCTTGATCTTCATCATTAAGTGTTTCAAATCTTCTTTACTTCCAGCAAGTAAGGTGGTGTCGACTGCATAACACAGGTTATTAATGAGTCATCCTCCAACTCCAATGCCTTGTTCCTCTGTATAATCCAGCTTCTTGGATCATTTGCTTGGCATACAGATTGAAAAAGTATGGCGAAAGAATACGTCCCTGATCCACACCTTTCCTGACTTTAAACCATGCAGTGTCCCCTTCTTTTGTTCACACGACTGCCTCTTGATCCATATAAACATTCCTTAGGAGCACAGTTAGGTGTTCTGGAATTGCCATTCTCCACAATGTTAGCCATAATTTATTATCATCCACAGAGGCAAATGCTTTTGCATAGTCAGTGAAACACAAGTAAATATCTTTTTGGTATTCTCTGCTTTCAGCCAAGATCCACCTGACATCAACAATGGTATCCCTGGTTTCTTATTCCCTTCTGAATCCAGCTTGAATTTCTGGCAGTTTCTTGTCAATATACTGTTGTAGTTGCCTTTGAATGATCTTAAGCAGAATGTTACTTGTGTGTGATATCAATGATATTGTTTGATAATTTCCACATTCAGTTGGATCATCTTTCATTGGAATGGGCACAAATATGGGTCTCTTCCACTCAGTTGACCAGGTAGCTGTCCTCCAAATTTCTTGGCATAGACTAGAGAGTACTTCCAGTGCTGCGTCTGTTTGTTGAAGTATCTCTATTGGTATTCCATCAGTTCCTGGAGCCTTGTTTTTTGCCAGTGCTTTCAATGTGGCTTCAACTTCTTCCTACAGTACAGATCCCTGATCATATGCTACCTCTTCAAATGGCTGAATATTGACCAGTTCTTTCTGATATAATGATTCTCTGTATTCCTTCCATCTCCTTTTGATGCTCCCTGAGTCATTTAGTAGTTTCCTTGTATAATCCTTCACTACTGCAACTTGAATAATGAAATTTCTCTTCAGTTCTTCCAGCTTGAGAAATGCTTCTTCCCTTCTGGTTTTCCATTTCCAGCTCTTTGCACATGTCATTATAATACTTTCTTTTGTCTCCTCGAACTGCTCTTTAAAATCTTCTGTTTAGATCTTTTATTTCACCATTCCTTCCTTTTGCTTTAGCAGCTCAACATTCAAGAGCAAGTTTCAGAGTCTCTTCTGATGTCCAGTTTGGTCTTTTCTTTCTTTCCTATCTTTTTAATAACCTCTTGTTCTCTTCATGGGTGATGTCTTTGATGTCATTCGATAATTCATCTGGACTTCAGTCATTAGTGATCAGTACATTAAATATGTTCTCGAGATAGTCTTTAAACTCTGAGAGGATACACTTAAGGTTGTACTTTGGCCCTCATGGACTTAATTCTATTTTTCTTCAGTTTCAGTTTGAATTTGCATATAAGCAATTGATGCCACAGTCAGCATCTGGTCTTGTTCTGACTGCTGGTATGGACATTTCCCATCATCTTTTTCCACAGATGTAGTCAATTTGGTTCTTGTATGTTCCATTTGGTGAGGAAGGTCCATGTGTACAGTCACCATCTTGTGTTGGTTAAAAAAAGGTATTTGCAATGAAGAAGTTGTTAGTCTTGGAAAATTCTATCATGTGATCTTTGGCATTGTTTCTATCACTAAGGCCATAAAGAATATAACAACATCAGGTAAGGAGGGTAATAGCACCACGTAAAGAGGATAACAGCATCAAGGTCAGTTGTTCAAACCCACCAGGCAATCCTTGGAAACTCTATGGAGCAGGTCTACTCTGCCCAAGAGGGTCACTGTGTGTCAGAGCTAACTCGATAGCACCGGGGGGAAGGAGGATAACAGCGTCAGGTCAGGGGCGATAACAGCGTCAGGTGAAGGGGGTAAAGATAGAGTGAGCATCCCCCACTTGTCTGTCAGTGCAGGCTTGCTTGTTGCTGTGATGCTGGAAACTATGCCACTAGGGTACCAGCAGGGTCACCCATGGTAGACAAGTTTCAGCTGAGCTTCTAGACTAAGAGAGACCAGGAAGAACCCAGTAGTCTACTTCTGAAAAGAATTATCCACAGAAAACCTTACGAATAGTAGTTGAATTTTAACACTTTAGAGAAGTTTTTGCAGTAGATTTTCCCAGCACGATCTGTCTCTTGATTTCTTGACTGCTGCTTCCATGGATGTTGCTTGTAGATCCAAGCAAAATGAAACTTTTGACAATTTCAATATTTTTTTTTCCATTTGTCATGATGTTACTTATTACTCCAATTGTGAGGATTTTTGTTTTCTTTGTGTCAAGGTGAAATTCATAATAAAGGCTGTAGTTTTTGAACTTCATCAGGAAGTGCTTCAAGTCCTCTTCAGTTTCATCAAGCAAAGTTGTTACCTGCATATTGCGAGTTGTTAATGATTCTTTTTCCAGTCCTAATACCAGCTTCTTGGATTATTTGTTTAGCACACTAATTGAATAAGTATGGTTAGGGGATACAACCCTGACATACACCTTTCCTAATTTTAAACTGTGCAGTATCCTCTTGTTCTGCTTGAATTACTGCTTCTTGATCTGTGTACAGATTCCTTATGAGCACATTCATCTGTTCTGGAATTCCCATTATTTTCAGTGGAATACATATCTTGTTATGATCCAAGCAGTCAAATGTCTTTGGATAGTCAATAAAACACACATAAATAGTTCTCTGGTATTCTGAGCTGTCAGCCAGGATACAGCTGACATCAACAATGATATCCCTTATTCCAAGTCTTCTCTTCTGAATCCTGCTTGAATTGCTGACAGTTCCCTGCTAATGTACTGCTCCAATTGCTTTTGAATGATCTTCAGTAAAACACTCCTTGTGTCTCATATTAATGACATTGTTTGATAATTTCCACAGTCTTTTGGATTGCCTTTCTTTGGAATGGGCATAAGCATAGATACCTCTCTGTTGGCTGACCGTTTAGCTGTCTTCTGAATTTCTTGGCATAGAACAGTGAGCTTTTCCAGAGCCACATCCATTTGTTGAAACATCTCTATTGTTATTCCGATTAGTGAAATTGGTAAGTACTAAATATTGGGTGATATAATTATAAGAGACACAGCCCTGCTCTCAAACAGTAAAGAGTATATATGAAGAACTATGGCAGACACACATGAAACATCAAGCCACAATAAAAGAGATAAATGACCAATTAGTAGGGCATGCAAGGGTATGGTTAACTGAAAAATAAAAGCTTTAAGAGGGTTATAGATGGAAGGACAGGGATAGCAGGAGTTATGGGAGAAGATATTCAGATCAAGGGTAATTTGAGCAGGGTTTTGAAGGGTGGTAGGAGGAAAAGCAAAAAGAGATGAGGAAATGATAAGGCACAGGATGGACTTCAGGGATGGTGGGTGGGCAACTTTGGGTGTAGAGCTGGATTTGGGGCTCTCTGTATTTGGAGGTGAGCCCAGAAAGGCAGGATGAGGCCAGCTAAATTGTGGAGGACTTTGAATGTCAAACTAATGCATCATGCAGACAACTAAAGGAGATGGTGCTTCTAAATCACTTTAACCTGTCCTAAGGCCATGTAATTCAACCAATCTAGTTATCTTTTCTTCTATTTATCACATTTTCAGTATTACCTGATGTAAGATGGAAACAAGGAATGTGAGGTAAGAGACAAGTATGTCACCACGTTGTTGATGTTTACCTGGGATGATTATATCACTACAGCCATTGTCTCTCAGCCTGAAGTCTGGGCCTACTTCCTGCTGCAGTGCTCTGGGTGGCAGTGTATTTTCATTTTCTGTATTATTTTTCACATGGCTTAGTCAAGGGCCCTGTTCCTATTGAAAATGTCTTTTCCTGGTCAGATGTTACAGCTCTGATAGTAACCTAATTAATATTTCTCACAATTTGCACCATTTCCTAAATCAGTCCTCCCATTTCAACTGCTCATTCCAAACTTCGGTTTTAGCATTCGCAGTTCTTCTCACTGGTAATTGCTCCTAGGAAATCTTTTTTACTCGTTATCTCTTTTCCATTCTAAATTGTTTCATTATGTATCTTTTTATTTAGTTGTGTATAATGAATGAAAAATAGTGTTGGATTCATTTTATAATCAATACTTGATTATTCTGTGTCACAAAATGGGATAATTTATAACATTTACATTTATACATTATTTATACATTAATATTTACATTTATAACTAAAATTATTAAATGTTGTCAGCCTTCTGCCTTCTAATTTTTATTTTGTCTGTTCTAGGTATTGCTTTTTGTTATGCCTTCTGTTATATGCACTATATTGTTCCACTGTGATCTTATGAATATATTTTCTATTAATTCTAATCCTTTTTATTTTAAGGCTGCTGGAAACAGAATTGTTAAAATCAACTTTATCTTGTATGTCTTGGCCTTTTCCTCACTAATTTCTAATTCAAATCTCATGTTACAGACTGAATTGTATTTCCCCCCAATTTTAGTTGAAGTACCAACTTCTGGTGCCTGTGAATGTGACCTTGAGAGGAAATACAGTATTTGATAATATCAGTTAACATGTGGTCATTTTGTAGAAGTATAGGTCATAATCCAATATGACTATATGTATGTCCTATAGAAGAAGAGACACAGAGGCAGACACAGGGAAGATGGCCATGTGATGACAGAATTATACTGGTGCATGAAACCAAAGCATACTTTGAATAGCGATAAATCTTTCTCTAGAGCCTTTGGTCAGAACATGTTCCTATCAATGCTTTGAATTTGAACTTTTAGCCTCCAGACCTATGAGACAATATAATCGAAAGTCTCCTTACTTCGTCACCTTTTGGTATAGACCTGAACACTTACACAGCACAGCCTTCAGCTAGTGTGTGAAGAAGATTCTGAGGGAGGTTATGGTAGTGAGATCTACTTAATGAAAACATGATTCTACCCTAACACCTCAGCAATCACTGCCAGATCTACAGGTCCTCAAGGATACAAGAAGAGAGAGCACTCTGGGAAACTGCACTCTTGATAACTAGCTATGACTTTGACTCCATATGGAGAGACCTGGAGAGGTATGCATGTCATATGCAAGTCTTAGGCTAAAGCCTAGACTGTGGGCAAGTTGAAGTGGGCTCTGGACCACTGTCTACTGGTTTCCTATCTTGTCACACTAGATAACTCCAAACTTCAAGTTCCCTACAGCACAGCTAGAAGGAAAAAAAAAAAATATGTCCAAGAGAACACATTCTTACATAGATCCGTAGATTAGCAATTAAGAAACCTGCCAGGGGTGAAGTCAACATGGGGGACTAAACACGTTTCCCTAAATCCCTTTGGAAACCAAGGCATGAATTGATAATTAAATGGAACCTTCTGGACACCTAGTGAGCCCTAGGACAGACACAGCCTGAGGCTATCTATCTGGTCTACATACCAATGAGCAGGAAACTTCTCTCTCACAGACCCCTGCCCTTGATGAGTGTCTGCTCTGGAAGACTGCAGGTAAATTACCATTTTAACATTTTTTTTCTCTGTCATAGCCAGAGGGAGGGGCTGAGGTGACTGGCAGCTGACCAGATCGGTGAGAGGAGTTGCCACATTTTCAGAGCCTGGCCTTGGAATCTGTGCAACTCGGCATGTCTGACCTCTGTCTCAGAGTCTCCAAATCCCCGCCATTGAATAACCTTTTCTGAGGTGGCCAGGGGAGCTTGTGGGCAATGTCATCTGTATTGACTGGCAGGTGGAGTTTCCTATACATAGGCCTGAGCTGGACCTAATTCCCAGACTAGGAAGCAGTGCCTGCCCAGAGAGTGCTTTTCCAGCAGTAAGCAGTCTTTGATATAGAGCCAAAGCCAAGCCAAGTAAGGTGCTTTCTTTTCTAGCTAGGAAGAAGGACTTGCACACTTGAAAGCCTGACTAATTTTGGAAGCTATCAGATACCTTTTACCTTTCAATAAAGAAATAACTACAGTGCATCCAGATGGCATCTCTTCCAGCTGTTACTGTCTCACGTTACAGGGTCAGCTGATAGCTCCCCAGTGACTCTATAAGTGGGGCTGTGTCTTTTCCGATCAGGAGGTGGAGCCTGCTACCAAAGACATTCCACTGAGCCCAGTTACTGGAGAACATAGAGGTGTCTGGTGATCAACTTCCTTTCCAGACTAAGATTTAGATCCCGGTAAGGTAACACTGGACAAACAAAACAGCTTCCAAATGGCCCAAAACTTTGAATCAAACAACAAACTTTGAATCAGAACATTAGGAAGAATTCACCTATGGCTTCAGAAGGCCCACAAAAGAAAGATCCAAAGAACTTCCCAGAAAAAGAATTCTCAGATAGTTTCAGAAATAAATAAAAGGATTATTTAGAAGGCCCTCCTAGACCTTATACAAAATGCAGCACAGCTAAATGAAAAATTAAGCAAACTGTTCAATCTGATGGAATATCAGTACTCTGAAATCCAACAGATCATGAACAAAATGAAACAAAAAGAAACTTCAATTCAAAGCCAAGAAAACAGAATGAAACAAATGGAAAATAGACTTTCTGACTTAGAAAAGACAGAGCTACTGACTCCAGCATCTATGAGGAGAAATCAGAAAAAAGAAACAAGAAAAATGAAGAAGCATTAAGAAGCATGTGGGACTCAATGAAGAGGAACAAACTATGATTAACTGGAGTTTCTGAACAGGGAAAGACACCTGAGAACACAGAGAGTATTGTGGCTGAGATGCTGACAAAAACTTCCCAGAAATTATGAAAGAAGAGACTATAGATATTCAAGATGCATATCTAATGTCACTTAAAATAAATCTCAAAAGAAAGACTCCAAGACATATCATGATCAAGCTTAATAAAGTGAAACATAAGCAGAAACTCTTAAAGGTAGAAAGACTCAAAGCAAAGCTAACATTCAGAGGGAAACCCTGTAGGCTTTCGTCAGATCTCTCAGCAGAAACAATGCTGGCATGGAGACAATGGGATGACACATTCAAAGCCTTGAAGGAGAAGAACCTGCAACCAAGAATTACATAGCATGAAAAACTATCTTGTAATATGAAAATGAAATCAAGACATTCACAGATAAACAGAAACTCAGAGACTTTGTAAAAACCAAACCAAAGCTACAATACTGAAGGAAGCTCTTGGCTTAGAAGAACAAAACCATTAACTTTATATTTTAGGAGGAAATATAGGACACACCATCCAGAAACCTACTCAGTTAGGGAAAGCTCCAAACTCAAAGCTATAATATGAAAAGAAATGATGCAGTGATCATATAATGAAAACTATGATGTCATCATATTAAAAGAGGGATGTACTAGAGTTGTTACAGTCCTACCAGATGAAAAGGAAGTTGAGAAGACTTGTAGTAGTTAAAACTGGGTTTAAACATAGACTATTTAGGGGGATTACAGGGGCAGTCACAAAACACAATAAAGACGCAACATATCAAATCAAGGAGTCTCAACAACCACAAAACCAACTCTGAAGAAAGTGAAAAATCAAATCATAAAGAAGAATGTCCCAGAACAGAATAATAACAACAACAGAGAAAATATCAACACAAAACTAAACACATCACAATGACAGCACTAAACACATACCTATCAATAATTACATTGAAAGTGAATGGACTGAATTCTCCAGTAAAGAGACAATGAGTGACATCTTGGATCAAAAGACACAACCCATCCATATAAGTTGCTTACAAGAAACTCACCTTAGACTTAAAGATATGAGCAAACTCAAAGTTAAAGGGTGGAAGAACATGTATCAAGCTAACCATACACAAAGAAAAGCGGGTGTGGCAATACTAATGTCAGAGAAAATAGATTTTAATGTAAAATCCACCATCATGGACAAGAATGGGCACTATTTATTGCTGAAAGATTCATTATACAAGCAAGACTTAACTATGTTAAGTGTTTATGCACCTAATACTAGAGCATCAAAACACATCAAGGAAACATGGACTACACTCAAAAATGAGATAGATCACTCCACAATAATAGTGTGAGACTTCAACCCTCCACTCTCACTATTGGACAGACCATCTAGAAAAAAGCTCAATAAAGACACAGAAGATCTTACTGCCACAATTAACCAACTAGACCTCATTGACATATACAGAACTTTCTATCCATCAGCAGACAACTACACCTTCTTCTTCAGTGCACATGGAACATTTTCCAGAATAGACCATGTGTTAGGACATAAACCAAATCTTGATAAAATCCATACCATTGAATTATTTCAAAGTATCTTGTCAGACCACAAAGCCATTAAAGTCTAAATCAACAGCAGAAAACACACAGAAAGTGGAACACATGGAAACTGAACAGCATCTTGCTCAAAAAGCCATGGCTTACAGAAGAAATCAAGGATGAAATAAAGAAATTTTTGGATTCAAATGAGAATGAAAACCTTCCCAACAGAACCTATGGGATACAGCCAAAGCAATGCTCAGAGATCAGTTTATCTCCATAAATGTACACATCCGGAAGCAAGAAAGAATCCAAACCAAAGCTCTAACCCTATGGGTTGAATAAGTAGAGAGAGAATAACAGAGGAACCCCTCAGGCACCAGAAGAAAACAGATCATAAAGATTAGAGCAGAACTAAATGAATTAGAGAATAGAAGAACAATTGAAAAAATTGAAAAGACCAAAAGCTGTTTTTTTGAAAAGATCAACAAAATTGACAAACCATTGGCAAAATTTACTAAAGAAAAACAGGAAAGGAAAAAAAAAACCCAAATAAGGAATGAGACGGGAGTTGTCACAACAGATCCATCAGAAATCAGACACATATCATAACAGGATACTATGAAGTCTGCCCTCTAACAAATTGGAAAAGCTAGAGGAAATGGACAAATTCGTAGATTCATATCACCTACCCAAATCATCACAAGGTGAAGTAGAACAACTTAATAAACCCATCACAAAGGAAGAGAGTGAAAAGTCACCCCAAAACTACCAACGAAAGCAAGCCCTGCCCCAGATGGCTTTGCCCAGAATCTACCAAACTTTTAGAGAAGAATTATCTCCAGTACTACTGAGACTATTTCACAGCATACAAAGGGAAGGAATACTCCCAAATTCATTCTATGAAGCCAGCATAAACCTGATACCAAAGCCAGGGAAAGACCCAACCAAAAAGGAGAACTACAGACCAAGATCACTCATGAATCTAGATGCAAAAATCTTCAACAAAATTCTTGCCAATGAAATACAACAACATATCCAAAAAATAATTCATCATGACCAAGTTGGATTCATACCAGGTATGCAAGGCTGGTTCAACTTCAGAAAAAACAATTAATATGATCAACCACATAAACAACACGAAAGACAAGAATCACCTGACTTTGTCATCCAGCTGACCACTTACTGGACGCAGGGGAGTGGGTGGAGAGGAGAGGATAGGAGATGGTTAGGAGGACACAACAACTACAGAATAGAACAGAGGCGTGTGCTCTCACCGGACAGGGAGAGCAGTGGGAGCCGCTCATTGGCAGGTATGCAAATTCATATGGGGGTGTATATTTTCACTCAATCATAATAACAAAAATAGAAAGAAACTTGCCAAAAATCTGGAACCAGAATTCTCAAGGTTAAACTCTAACTTAGTCATAACTTAGCTGTGTACACTAACTCAACCCTTTGTGCCTCAGTTTCCTCAAGTGCAAAATGGAGTTAACCATAGTCTACCTCATGGAGTTGTTGTGTAGATCCAATGAGTCAAAGTATATGAAGTGTTAAGTGTCTCTGACATGGAGAAGGTGTTACATAATATTTGCTAATACTATAATTTATGGCAGGCAGGATTATAAAAATACTTCAGTAAACCTTGTCCTTGTATATTTTCCATTCCCTGCATCATGGCGGATGCCCATCAATATGATGAGATTTCAGAGCTGTAATTATGCTGTCACAGGACAAAAAAAGGTATTCTCCCATCATCTGAGACTTTTAAAGCAGAGTTTTCTTCAGGTAGTAAAAGAAGAAAAAGTCAAAGATATAAACCATGAGGAGAGTGCAGCATTTGTGATGACTTTGAAGGTGCTGCATTCCATTGGATACAGGAAGTCTGTAGGATATGAGATCAGTACTTACTTAGGGTTCTGAAGAGAAAGAGAAGCAGTGAGAGAGAGAGATTTACTTCAAGAAATTGATTCATATGTTTGTGGAGAGATGGTAAGTTTAAAATCTCTAGGTCAGGGGACAAACTAGAGACTCCTGCAGGCTTGCATTCCCAAATCCGTAGGTCAGATAATAAGAAGATTGGTGAACCAGTTCTGCCAAAACATATTTTTGTAGTCTGGAGGCAGAACATATCCTAAAGAAGCTCCGTCGTTGCTCTTAGGTTTTCAACTGAGTGAGGCTCACCCATGTTATTAAAGGTTATCTACTTCATTTAATACCAGCTGAGGATGGCACAGAAACCCTGGTGGTTCAGTGATCAAGAGCTGTAGCTACTGAACAAAAAGTCAGCAGTTCGAATCCACTGGGTAGTCCTTGGAAACCTTGTGGGGCAGTCCTACTCTGTCCTATAAGGTCATTACGAGTCTAAATCAACTTGATGGCAACAGGTTTGGTCTGGTTTCTGTTTGGGAATGGTACAGGACCGGGAAGCCTTTTATTTCATTATGCATAGGGCTACTAATAAGTCACCCTCCATGACAGGTAACAGCAAGAAGATGCTGCTGGTAAGTGGTGGTTTTCTGTCTTGTTGAAGTTGCCTGTAAGTCCCTGGTGCAATGACTGTCACATTATCAAATAAACTTGTTGTGATGTGGTATAATCTGACTCATGGCAATCCTGTATATTTCAGAGCAGAACCATCTCCATCAGGTTTTCAATGACTGTGATCTTTTGGAAGACCACCAGGCCTTTCTTACCCAGCACTGCTATGTAGATTCAAACCACTGACCTTTTAGGCTGTAGCTGAGAGCAGACTGTTTGTAATACCCAGGGACCTGCCATACTTAGTAAATGTTAGCTCTCTTGCCCTTCCTTGCCCTCTCCCACACATCCTGTCCCAATTATAGTTTGGTTGAAATCCTGAATGTGTGCAAAGAGTCCAAGAAGAAGTTGGGCCCCAAATGCTCAGAGACCTGGTTGGAGGAGGGCAGCTGGCCTGAGCCCAAGCAGAGGTCCAGTGACAGGAGAGGGACTGTTAGAGATTCCTCTGCTTGAACAACCAACAAAGAGTCAGTGACGGGTGGGCGGGCCAACTGTGCCACTGAGTAGAAGTGAGCGCTTTGGCACCTCAGCTCCGTCCGCAGCATCTGCTGCCAGCGGGGCTCCCAGCTCCGCTCCTCAAGAGCACTTTCAGCTCCAGAGTCAAGCCACTTAGCAGCCCAGTAATTACAGATGAAAACTACTTAAGTTCTTCCCTACCCCTTTTCCCTCAGGTTTGCTGACTCAATTCTTTCCCCTGCCTCCCACTTTCAGGTCTTCCTGTTTATGTTGTCGCTTTGTTTCATTATTTATTTTTAGCCCGATTTCGGAAGCTTTTATTCTGCTGGATTTTGGCAGGGTATCAACGGTATTGCTTTCGGCTCTGAAAAGATCATTGTGCAGGCCTGGCCTCCGCGGCCCTCCGAGACAGAGCTCTAGTGTAGCCGCCTCCCGCGGCCTCTTCACCCGCCCGGCGGGCCAGGGGCCTGGTGGCTCTCTCCACAGGATGGCCAGCTCAGCGCCATCAAATATGAGCCATCATAGTGACCTGAGATTTCATCTGTCACTCTCAGACAGAGAAACTGAGATCCAAAGAGTTTAAAGATCATTTCTGAAGTCACATATTAAGAAACAAAGTTGGACTCCAGGCCACCGACTCTTAATTTGCAGTCTAAATGTTCTGTGCAGTACACTGGGGAACACTTGCAAAACAAAAATCTGTTCTTAAATTTCAAGATAGGTGGCTGCTCTGTTTTTATTATGTATTTTTTTTCTGGACCCTGAAGAATCTTCCATTGATGGAAAAAATATGCAATATGTAGAGAGATAGTCTATGAGCAGGCGCTCCTCTCATTGTACCTGCATGCTTTCCTATGTGTTATGGTTTTACTTTAAGAAATACTTTTTTTTTTCCTGAAAGCCAGGAGCTGAAAGCTGGTGCCGCTTTCCTGCTCTGACTGGCTGCAGTAGCAATGAAGAAGGGACCCGCTTCAGTTCCCAGGACAATGGTCCCTTTGACTGGGAATATACCAAACCAGAATTACAAGTGTGCAAGAATAAACAAGGCTGGAGTCAATCTAAAGTTGTTTTACACTCTGTTTTATTAAAGTCAATGCATTTCCGTTCCTATGTGCAGAGCCTAGGCTTGCTTAATTATAGACACCCAGGGTGAATGCAAACACAGCAGGAGGACCTCCCGGGATTGAGAACCAAGGCCCTTTTCTGACCTCTACAGGCCATTTAGAGGAAGAAAGGGAGCGGCTTCTGGAAAATTACAGCCCTGGAGGCACTGCATGGATCAGAGAGCTGAGGACGATTTACTCTGGATGTTTCCTGTTTGCTTGAGCCTACTGGACACACTGGTGTCCTACTTTCTTGCAACTCTGCTACCTATGTTTAATAGGTTACTGAGGCAACGGATAGGAAGTCATTCTCAGGAGAACTTAGCAATGGAAATTAAGATTGCAATTATTCAGCAAATATTTAATGAAAGCCTGTCATGTCCTGGGCACAGTGTGGGGCTCTTGGGATACAGCAGTGAACAGAATCATGTTTATTCTCCAAGAGTTTACAACCTTATGGGCTGGGGAGAGGGAGGGAGAAGAGTCCACAGGCAATTCCACGCAACAAAAGTTATGATAAGGTTTCCAGGAGATGTTATGGGGACTCAGAGTTGGATCCTGGAGGTCTTCCTGGAGGAGGCTGCATTTTACTAATGACTACAACTAGGCACAGAGGAGGAAGCAGAGGGAGCAAAACACTAATGCACATTCTGGAAACTTAAAGTGATTCTTCTTTATGACTTCAGCAGGGACTCATGTTAAGAGCAGAAAACCCATCAAGCCAATTCTGACTCATAGTGACCCATTAGACAAAGTAAAACTGCCCCATAGAGTTTCCAAGGAGCATCTGGTGGATTTGAATTGCAGACTTTCTAATTGGTATCTGTAGCACTATGCCAAAGTTTCTCTTAACAGCAGAGACAGGACAATTCCACAGTAGTCACATCCTGAAAAGCGCTGTGCCAGATTCTGTTTGGACTTGATCTGTAGGGGCATCAGAAGCCTCTGGAAGGGTGTATAGAGCAGAGATAAGACTGCATTTTCATTCCAAATGCTGCACTAGTTGCAAAGGATGAAAGTATTAGAGAGGAGGCAAAACAGAAGCTCAGAGAGCAGTAAGGAACTCACTGCTGAAATCCAGGTGAGCAATGGCCCACAGAGAAGGCACAGATTATGTGGATTCAAACTGAAAATAGGAGACTGAATTGAAAACTCGGGTGAATTCCTTTGTTTAGTGTAGACCTGGATGGCTGCTTGGGCAGATCTGGGTCTGTGCATCAGATGCACAAAGGAAACACATCTCACTTCACTGAGATGACCAATTTTAGGAACATGGCGGTGGGGAAGGTTTTATTGGCAGAAGATAATGCGTAGCTTGACTTTGGGCTGTGTGAGTTTGCAGGGACGTTCAGTATGAATTATTTATATTTTATTTAGAAATTCCAACACCTACAATAATAAACCACATCACAGCAATTAAAAAAAACACTGTATCTTCCTAGAGTCAGGGTGTTAGTGGTTCCATGGTTTCTAAGAGGCCATTAAAGGTCTTTGAAGAGAGATACTTTCCTTGGGGGACATGCTTGGGAGTCAAACTGAAAACCCAAAATCAACCCCCTTGTTACCCCGTAGGAGTTCAACTGCCTCTGCTTCAATTAGGGCGCTTCTACTTTCTAGCTGCAAGGCAAGGTAGGTAAAGCAAGTTCTTATCCTTCTACTTGCCTCAGTATTCCTACCTATAAAATGGGCACATCAAAGGATTTACTTCCTAGGACTCAGGTGTGGGTCTTAAAGCCTATAACACAAGCGGTGTTCATAGATAGTGGCACGTAGTATGTATACATTACATGTTTGGGGTCCTTGAGTGGTCCAAAGTGGTAATGCATTTACTTCTAACTGAAAGGTTGAAGGTTTGAGTCTATCCCAGAGGCATCTCTTCTAATGCCTGGTGATCTGCTCCCAAAGAATCAGCCATTGGAACAGACGTGACATACATAGGTTACCATGAGTTAGAATCAACTGAATGACAATGGGTTTTTCAATAAATGTTTTCTCTGTTAGGTGTCATGGTGCTTAGTTATGTTGACTTCCTCTGAAAAAGTGGAAAGAGCATGGTTTTTGCAGTTAGATTCCTCTGGGACTAGGTTCTAGCTCCATCATTTACTGAAAGTGCCACTTTAAGTAGAGGTGAGCTTCATTTCAAAAATAGCAATAACTGTGTCCATCCACCTGGCAGAGGGGTGGCAGTTCTTGTTGGATGCCGTCCCATTGTCTCCAACTCATGCCAAACCCATGTGTGCAGAGTTAAGTGATTCTGTAAGAATGTAAGTAGAATAGGCATACAGGCTTATTTTTCCTCCCCTAGGAAACCCTGGTGGTACAGTGGTTAAGGCTACAGCTGCTAACCCAAACATAGGCAGTTCAAATGCACGAGGGGCTCCTTGGAAACACTATGGGGCAATTCTACTATGGGGCAATTCTACTCTGTCCTATAAAGTTTCTGTGGGTCAGAATTGACTCAATGGCAGTGGGTTTCATTTAGTACCTTTTCATGTAGTTTCCCTCCTACAACTAAAATGTGGAAAGGCAGCTGGTTAGTCTTATTCACTCCACGATTATTCATTCTTTTAACTTCCATATCCTGGACATTTGGAAGGCCAGTCTGTCAGGGTCTTTGCTCCCTTGCTCTGTTTCACAACCAGGATAGAACCAACCTCATGTCATGTCTTAACTTGCTCCCTAAAGACCCTACTCATACACCTCCAAAGAAATTGCCCCAAAGGAACTGTGTTTTATTTTTACCATTATTTTGTCACAGGTGGTCATAATACTTGTCTGCTACCAAGACATCATTTTAATCCCTTAAGACTTGAAAGAGTATAAAAGATTGCTGAAATCCCCTAATGCTGCGGACAGTTAGCTTTAGCCACTTTAACAGCCCAGTGCTCTGCTATGCTTGGCTACTCCTTATGAGACTCGAGTGTGGTTAATGTGATAATTCAATAACAAGTATGCATTCTCCTCCAAAGAGGACTGAACCCATCGTACTTCATGTCCGAGAATATAGGCACACTTGAGGACCATGTTATATGCTGATGACAGATGATTTTCCTCCTCTCCTAAGCAAGGTCTCTATTTTTATTTATTCACCAATCTTTCCTCCATGTCTTTATTTTCATGTTTAAAGCTCTGGATCTATACTGTGTGTGTTGTATATGAGTGTATTGTGAAGTCAAGCTCAAGTTCAGCTGCATTATGTTGGACTGTGTATAGTATATGCTTTTAAGTTCTATACAATTGTGCCTTTCTTATTATTGGGCCCTGAAAGGTGTGATACCATCCATTTTTATCTCAAAATTTCCTTTTGCCATCCTCCTCTTTTAAGACAACACTTTGTATCAAGAATCAGTCATATACTCACAAAGCCAAACTGCAACGCAAATCAAAGAGGACATCTGTTGGGAAGACAGTGGCAGGATCCAGGCTTAATGAGTCTGTGAGTGCTTCTAAGGGTGGAAATTTTGGGATGCTTGGTAGGGTTGTACCAGAAGGGAAGAAAGAATCCATCCCTCTAACATGAATCCAAATGTCCCGATCCACCATGTGGGTCATTGTTCTGAGACCCTAACAGGAATGACTTAGGCCAGCTATTTCCCAGAAGCTTCTTCTCTTGGCAGAGGACATGGACACCCCTTAGAATATGAAATCTCTATTCTACAGCTCTCTTTTCCAGGCCAGGAAGTGGAAGCTGCTTGTAAGCAACTACTCCTCCCCTTAGGGGTTAATGTATCCTCACTTGCGCTGGCACCATCATTGTGAGCTTTAATTCCAGGATCAAGTTATTTTCAAATGCTCTTGGTGGTTTTGAATCCCTTGTCTGGATGCCCAGTAGAAACTGCAGCCAATGTATGGAAGTCTTGGATGTCACTTCTCACTGTCAGGATTGTAAGAAGCTCCCAGGCAGCCAGGTTGGCCCAACGCCCATGGAGCAATGTGGGCCAGTTCTCACCAATGGGACTGTATAGTCCAGAGCACCTACATGAATACTGCAGTAACTAGAGCCTCTCAGAGACTCTGTTCTTCTGTTCTTGTCACTGTATGTAAATGTTTGCACAATACACACAAGGACAGGGCCGTCCTGTTCCTTGCTAAGCTCACCTCACTTGTGGAAGAGTCTTCCATGGTAACTGTTAGCTTGAGAGGCTGTGCTGTACTTCTGCCAGATGTCTTGTTAGTGAAACCCATTGGCTTTCCTATTACATAACACTGAGTTGAGATGTGGAGAGTCGTGGAAAATATATGGATTTCACTGAAGTATTTGATGACCAGGGTCTGAGGCTGGGGGAAGAATACATTTTTCATCACCTTCAACGTGTCAAGATGTGTGTTAGGTGCTGGGAGAGAAATGAAAATAATAGCTGGGCCATGCTTCTTAGAGCTTCTTATTCAGTTGCAGGGTGGGGCTGGGGTGTGTGAAAGCATATTAAGTAATTAATCATGTGCGTGGTATGTATGGTATAATACAGATGAATTAACAGTGAAATAGCAGCGCAGGAGAAAGAATATTGGACCTGGCTGGGGGTGATTAGGAAAAGTTTTATGGGGGAAAAAAAGAAAGGTGATATTTGAACTAGGCCTTGATACTACAGCAAGAAATCTCCAAGTGAAGTCTCGGGAGACCTTTAATCAGAGGCAGGGGGAAAATGTGAAATATTCTGAAAAACAAAAGAAACAAAAGAGGGCATGTAAGGAAACGAGTGGCCTAAGGAGAGGGATGATGTATACTGCATGTATGGGAGTGTGTGTGTGTGTGTGTGTGTGTGTGTGTGTGTGTGCATGGAAGTGAAAAAGCTCCCATGCACACATGCAGTAACATCAAGAATGCAGATGAGGATATGTCCTAATGGAAGAGTTAAGAGACTGCGGAATGGCTGACCCCATGTCTATAAAGGAGAATAGGGTCAGAATGTCAAGACCATCAACAATGAGAAAGCTAGACTTTCTCCTGTGAGACAAGTTGGATCAAAAAGTCCTTTGCAACAAGGAGGTGTCATACACACCAAATGTATTCCATTCTTTGGGATTCTTGGTGTGACAAGCCTTAGGTTTGTCTACCAACGTGGGGGTGATCCTAAAGGTAAAAGGGGAGGGATTCCCTTACCCTTACCCATCAAAAAAGACACACAAGGCCACAAACAGAGACCGTAGGCCCCCACAATCCGATCCCATACCTAGTGCTAAGCCTGTCATGCAGTCATGCAGATTACCAGACTCCAGCTGGTACAGCACAGCTTTGTATATGATCTGGCCACAGTATCAGCTCTCCAGACTCTCCTCTGCAAGCTTTGGAGCACATCACATCTGCTTTCTAATAGAGCCTATATCTCCCTAGCGTTCTTGAGTAATCTCACTTGGCTATGTGGTTGGTGGAACATGTGTCTCTGAACAATTCCCCGCAGTAGTTTGGCCACGAAGATGCTTGTCTAGCTGGGTTGGAAGAGCAGCTACTCTATCTGGAATTGACATGCCAATGAGTTTATCCCACCCCAAGGCTGAAGATTGGTGAGGGTGACCCCAAAAGGCTTGCAGTTCTAAGGGGAGATAAAAGAAGGCTATTAATCTTTCACACTCCCTTGCTCTCTCCAAGCAAGCTGTTTCAGCTGGTTTGTGCCTGGGCTCGGTTACACAGGATTTCCAGCAGAGTCCTGGTACCACATCTCTCCTTTTCCCGGTGTCTGTCAGGTTTCTAGGAGCCCTCTTCAACTGAATGTCTTTTAGGTCTCCAATATTAACGTAGGCTGTACTGAATTCATTATCTCTCTCCTCATCACAAACCTATTCTTCAAATATGATAATATCACACCCACAGGTACTCCTCAAAATACTGAACAACTACCATAGTGAGGGCATTAACTCAAACAAATAGGACAGCTATACTGAGACATAATGTTGACATCAGCCTTGGGCACATCTCTGCTGAAAATTCTTCAACTCTTGCTACACATTCAAAATAAAGTTTCATCTCTTCATTGAGGCATACTAGGGTTTCTGACATGGTCACTTTCTCTTTTTTCAGTTTCATCTGTTGCCACTCTTTTACCCACATTCACACACATCTTACACACCAGTCATCTCGAACATCGTATTTCAAGTTCTAGTCCCACCACAGGGCCTTTGCACAAGCTGTTTTCACTTCTTAGCATGTTATATCACTTCTTTTTTATCAGAAAGCTCCTGCACATTCTTCAAAAATCACCCAAGTTATCATCTCTTGGAAGACTTTTTTTTTCCCCACCACTGCCATCCCGATCAGGAGTTTTCATGTTGTTGTCTGCATAGCTCTGCAGTGACATATGCCCCTGTACTAACACTTTTTTTGTTGTTGTTCATCTCTCCACTGGACTGTGAGCAACTTAAAAGCGCAGAGTGAGTCTTTTTCTCTATATCATTATAGTTTAGCAAAGAACATGGCAAGCCAGACTCCTTGTCATCAGGTCAATTCCAATGCATAGTGACCCCATAGGGCAGAGCAGAGAACTGCCCCACAGGGTTTCCTAGGATGCAGTCTTTAAGGAAGCAGACTACCACAGCTGTTTCCCCAGGTGGGGCTGGCAGATTCAAACACCCACCCAACTTTGCATTTCACAACTGAATTCTTTAACCACTGTACCACCAAGGCTTCTTGCACGACACATAGTAGGTGCTTAGTAGATAGTTTTTGCACTGACAAATCAATATTTGTTCCATGTCCCTGACTATTTCCAAGCATTCCACATAGAAATATTACCTAAACTAGTCCCTTTCTCTCAGGATTCTGGGCTATGACTATCGCCTCATCAGATAAAACACTATACATTTGGTTGCTAATTGGTGATAATCAGATAGCATTGCCCCCCCCAAGCATTTACATTTTCATCTATGCTGTCTTCATGACTCTTGAAAGCTGTGATAAAACAAAGGTTATATGGCTACTCTATTTAACAGTGGAAGATTAAATATGCAAGAAGTTAAGGACCCTGTTAGATTGGGACTTGAATCCAGTGTCTGTGTTATTTCAGTTAAACCTCTTGTGCATATCATAGAAATCTTAATGCCTCAATACAAAAGATGAATATGTAATTTCTGAACTATAGTAAGGAAATTTTAAAATGAAAAGGACTATCAGTTATAATATAGATTCCCCAAACTACAACTCACATGGATTTTTCCTATACCTTGGAGCTAAATTATGACAAAGTTTTGTTCAGAGGCTTTCTGGCTGTCTGGAATAGTGGGCGGCAGATGTGCTCTGAAATTATTCTAATCTTTCCAAAATCCCCTTGGTGGTGGTTAATATACAGGACAAGTCTCTTTGGCAGGTATATGATTCCCTAATAAGCATCATTTCTACTTCCCTTGGTATTAAAATTTCAAAGTTTCAACTGGGCTTATCTCAGATAAAGAGGACTACATTTTCCAAACTTCCTTGCAGTTACTTGTGATCACAGGATCATGCTCTGACCAGAGGAATTAAGCAAAAATGATATATCTAGCTTTTCCAAAGATAGAGGAAAATTTCTTTTTCCCACTGTCCTTCTTACTGGTGCTTGGGATGCAGATGTAATGGCTGATGCTTCTGCAGCCATCCTAGACCAAGAAGAGAAGCAACACATGGTGGGAACGCAAAAATGCAGAAGCAAGTTCTTGACAGTGTGCTGCCGTGATGCCTGTTCTGATCTGCCTAGATCTGGAATTTCACATGGAAGAGAAACAGGCTTAAAAGTTATTGCAATTTTGGATCTTTCTATCTTTATTTAGCAGCTGAATGCAATGCTAACTAAGTATGTATGGCCTCTGGAAATACCTAAATTTCACCCAATGGATCATTTCATGTTATCACCCATTCTATGCGTGCTTTCCACTCACCTCCTCATCCTGTCTGCACAGGCCCTGTATCCCTCTTCATTGAAATCCCTAAGCTGCTTTCCTCTGCAGGCTCAACGACCTTTTTCCATCTTTATTTGTTTCAAGCCATGGAAACTCTCTAGGCTCTGCTTCTATGAAACCTCTTTTCCGGATCCCCACCCACACATACTCCACCACAAACACTAATAAGGAGCTTCCAGAAAGTGATTTTTTAAACTGCTACAATGCTTATATAGAATGCTCTGTTTGCATTATGGAGGAAAATAAGCCAAAATGATTGAGGATCTACTGTATGTCAAGCTATATACTTTTATATATTCTCTCATTTCATTTCACACTGACTTTATGATATCAATATGCTTGTCAGCATTGCAGGTATAAGAAAACTGGGAGGTTTGGGAGATTTAATTACTTGCCTGTTATTATAACAAGAACCTGCCAAATCCAGAATATGACTCACATCTACCTGACTCTAAAATGAATGAGTGTTCCATCATGTCCTGCTGCCACCCAGTATTTTGGTTAATGTAATGAATCTATAAGATTTTCAAATTCAGAAAGACCAGTGACTATGTCTTTTCTCAGCACTGTGCATTATTCCTTAGAATTTAGCACAGCTTCTGGCCCATAGTGAGTTGGTCAGCTGAATATGAAAGATGTATAGCATTAAAAAAAAAAAAACCAAAAAAGACCACGGGTACTGCTTACAATCATTTGGTTGCACAGCTTTTCTTGTCCAGTTATCCAGAGACGGAAGATCATGCCAGGACTTTTGAGTTTCAGTATGTCTCCTGGTTTGTGCTGGAAGTTCAGATTCTATGGTAGGGAGTTGACAGCAGTTGGTAACACTCATCAACTTAAATCTAAGGTAGTGAAAGGAACAATTTAAATAGCTGATTCAAATTCTGGTTAAGAAGACAAGAAGAAAGCCCAACTCCTCTAACTTGTAGCCTGTTTCAATGTCAAGTGCAGAAACAATCACAAGGGACTCCACAGCAATCATAACAGTGTCCCATTCTAAGCACAATGGGAGCTCTCATACGCTTCATGGGCCACCTAACAATATAAATAGAATATTCTGATAATGGAATAGCTAGCCAACCTCTATGCATAGAAGAACTCAAAGAAAACTGGAAATGGGGTTGCTGAGCTCACATGGGCCTATTTTTTGTATGGGCATGCATGGTGAGCGTTT
The DNA here is from genome assembly GCA_028571685.1 of Heterohyrax brucei. Lineage (NCBI taxonomy): Eukaryota > Metazoa > Chordata > Mammalia > Hyracoidea > Procaviidae > Heterohyrax > Heterohyrax brucei. The sequence continues at coordinate 40,232,712 of CM053148.1, read as the reverse complement.
CTGATGGTGGGGAAGTAGAGTCATAGTCGCTAGTCCAATGGTTGGAGACGTGTGGTGACTCGCCACGAAACTCAGGGTTCTGGGATGGCTTTTCTTCCTGCCCTGTTCCTTCTTCTTCTCTCTCTTCTTTGCTGAAGGCACACTCTTGGATCTGCTGGTCCAGCTCAAAGAGGCTCCCTTCTGGGACTAAGTTGCTGTCTGTGTTGTAATCAATCTCCTCCAAACAAGGGGGCTCGTCATCCAATTCTGTACTGATGTTATTGCTGCGGCTGCTGCTGCTGCATCTGTCACGGATCCCCAAAACACATGGACAAAGAAGAAGAAGGGGGTGATGGGGGCAAAAGATATAGGAAAACAATGGAAAACAAAAAAGAGAGAAAGAAGAGGGGAATAAAACAAGAAGTTAGCCAAAACAAGGAACATCATCAATTGTTTAGGACAGAAAAGTGGGAACTGTCTTCTCTAAGTTTTAATGTCAGAAGCACACGATCCTTTAACTGTGTTGCATACACACTATGGTCTTCAACCATCACCTTTGGAATGCTGGTGATGTGGGGCAGAACAATAGAAAATCTGGCAGGACTCCTTCTTTTGCCAGCAGAGTCCACATTTCTAAGTCCTATTTCCAGTCTCTGAAGATTCAGATATCTGTATATACTTATAAATTTCAGGACTGTTTAGGCCTAAAGGGAACAACTAGAGAGTGCTTACGTTGAGTGTATGAGAACATCTAATGCGAGGAAAAAGTAGAATTAGAACCCAAGTACATGGAACTCCAAAGCTCCCATGATTCCCACTCTTGTAACAAACAGTGCTGTGAATGATATTGCCTAGCTCTCCACCATGATGAATGCTTTAATGAAATTAGAAAATTAACTCAGGTTGAATTAATAATCATAGAGTAAAGGGGGAACAGCACTGTTTCTACTACATTAGTGCCTTGCCGTCATCTCCCCTACCTCCCTACAATTAATTAACAAATTGAAGATCAGCAGGAGTTGACTCACAAGAGATAGAACAGGACAGCAGCAATGGACAACAAACATTTACTAATATTGTGAGCTGAAGAAATTTCTTCCTGAGGAGTTCCATATCTCCCTCATTTGCATGAGGTGTCTTCTTTCCTGAAGACTTTCTAATCACTCCCTACTTAGGACTTAACCAATTAGGATTAGCAGCATGCTGGGTTTCTACTCAGTGATTTACAGAAGGCAAGCACTTCATAAATCAGACAGAGCTGTTCATCCACCTGCCTCGCCATAAACAATGAAAATGGGTAATCAGCGACACAGTTACATGTTAGCTCAGGAAATGAATCAGAGGCCAGTTTCTTAATTGTCTACTGACTGATGTGAGCAGCTTCTGTGCTCTCTAAGCCCTCAGTACCCTAAGCTGAAGATCTGATGGGATATTGTCTAAATGGAGAGGAGCTGGAAGACGCATGCATCTTGCTGTCAGAGCCCCACAGCATTAAATTGTCATTATGTTTTGCAGGCTGATTTGTGGACAGTAAAGTAGTTGATTAAAGGAAGATAAGAAGTATCCCAGCTGTAATATGAGCTGAAGTTACTAGGAACACTGAATTTCTACAATTCAACTGTCACCATGCTGGGTAACAATGCCATGCAATGTTAAGAGACTGAGTTTCAATCCTGGCTAGGGATTTTGAAAAAAAAAAAAAAAAAACCCTTTATCTTATACTATGGAAATGGTAATACTTCAAAAGTGTGCTGAATGTTGAATCATAACAAAGGTATATATAGAATATCCCACATTTTGGATCACCATTTAGGGAACTGTATTTATTTTGATTTCTTTCTCAAAAGGTTTATATATAAATTAAAAGACAATTATTATGTCAGTGTATGTACTTTAGTGATATAAATAAACATGGTTCCTTTGCTGTGTGTCTCTGGGTGTGTGCATGTGAGTGTGTGTATACATATATATTCTTAAAAAATGCAATATAAGTATTCTGATAAATTAGATCACCAAAATACATGACAAGGAGCTTTCTATTCCTAGGAAGAAAAAGGTAGAACTTTTCTGCTATTAAGTACAACTCAAAATGCTATCTATTAAATATCAAAGGAAGCATAAGAAGACACAAAAGGGTAGAGGGAAGAAAGAAGGCCAGATAGGGACCACAGGACCTAGAGGACGATAGGACAGTAAGTTCCCTGAATTTTCTTTTTACTTCATTTATTTCCAGACTCTGTACTGGAGATGCCAGCAACTTAGAAACTTTAACAGGACAGACAAAAAGAGTCCAAAAAAAAAATGTGTTTTCTTTAGCTAAATGACAAGGAAGTGGGGTCATAGTAAGACTGAAAAGCCTTAGACTATCAAATCTCTACTCCAGCTAAACATCACAGAAAAAATCAGTGAGTGGTTCTATACCCATTCTGGTCTGTATCTAGCATTCTGGTTGCTAGGCTGTAACAAGGTACCTAGCAACCCCCTAGCCAACTCATATTTAGGTGATGTCAAAGAAAAGCAAGCATGAAGTCTAGACTTTCATCCCCACTGGGAAAAAATCCAGGCCATGCCTTCCTATTTAACACCAGTACATGCCAGGTGAGGATCCTGGATTTCCACTCCTATCAAGCAATAATGTGTTTCCTTCTTCTCCTGTCTGAGTGGTGTCAGAGGAGGAAAGCTCAAACACAACATTTAAATAAGATTGAGTCTCACTATATATTACTCAAAGTGTCCATGTTTCAACTGAAAATCATTCATCATATCATGAACCAAGACAATCAACAGACAGGAATACAGAGATGGCACAGATGTTGTAATTATCTAACAAGAGATTTAAAGCCAACTCATAAAAGTGCTCCTATGTACAATTATGAGTTACTTGAGACAAATGAAAAAACTATACTGTGTGAGCAAAAATCCCACAATATCTCAGCTAAAAATATAGAAGGTAAAAAGAATAATGAAATGAGAATTGTATGAGTGAAAGCTACAATAATAGAAAAGTAAAAACAAAACCCAAAAAATTTTTGATAGGCTGAAAAGCAGAATGGCGGGGATGAGGAAAAGAATCAGTAAGTTTTAAGTTAGAATGAAACAATCATCCAGTCTGAAGAATAAAGTGAAAATAGACTGAAAAAAAATGATCCTTTGGGACTATACTAAAGATCTAGTATTTGTTTTGTGAGTCATGAAAGAAGGGGAGAGAGGCTAAAAACATATTCAAGGGAATAATAACTGAAAAGTTCCTAAGTTTTACAAAATGCATAACTCTACAGATTCAAGAACTTGGACAAATTTCAAACAGATAAATACGAAGAAATCAGCACAGAATCATATCATACTTGAACTTCTGAAAACTAAAGACAAAGAAAAAATCTTGAAAGTACAGTGAGAGACACAACACTACACACAGAACATTCTGAATAACAGCAGATTTCTCATCAAAAAACATACAGGCTAGAAAAAAAATGACACAATTTCTCAAATGTTGAAAGAAAAGGACTGTCAACTCAGAATTCTAAAACCACCAAAAATTTCTTTGAGGGAGAATAAAATAAAGGTATTTTCATGTAAAATAAGTTTTAGTGAATTTGGTGCAGCAGACCTACCCCAAACAAATGACTAAAGGGAATATTCCAAACAAAGTACAGTGATTGAAGAAGATATTTTGGAATGTGAGGAAAGGAGAAAGAAAAGGAAAAAGGAAAAGTACAGTTAATTACAAAAAATTTCTTTTTCCTTAAATTATGAAAACTATTCAACAGTTGAGTAAAAATCATAAAACTGTGTGCCCATGTTTCAACTGAAACATCTAAGTTTCTCATGTAAATAGAGAAAATACTTAAGATAATTCTCTAATAATTATGGAAACCCTGGTGGTGTAGTGGTTAAGTGCTTTGTCTCCTAACTAAAAGGTCAGCAGTTCAAATCTACCAGGTGCTCCTTGGAAACTCTATAGGGAAGTTCGACTCTGACCTATATGATCGTTATGAGTCAGAATCAGTTCAACATCAGTGGCTATAATAATCATTGAGGGCAAAAGCAAAGTAAGATTTTTACATCCAAAGCAAAACCCATTCCCACCGAGCTGACTGTGATGAACAGCAACTCTAAAAGACAGGATTTCCAGGGCTGTAATCTCCATGGAAGTAGACAACAACATCTTTCCTCTAGAGAGCAACTGTGGGTTCAAACTAGAGCAATCATTAAAAAGGTAATATGAGGAGAACAGTCAAGACCCTATAATAAATCAAACGGAAATCTGGGAAAATATTCACTCATACAAAAGTAGGATAAGGAAAACAGAGAAACAACAAATGAAGAGAGAAATTAGAAGAAAAAGAAAAAAATTGAAGTACTAACAAATTAAAAAAAGATAACATTAAATGTAAATTTTCTAAATACGGCAATTGAAAGACCTAGATTGGTAGCACAGATCTTAAAAATATGTACCTCCACACTATGCTTTCTACAATAAACTGACTTCAAATGTACTGAAATAAGAAGGTTGAAAGTGAAAGAATGGAGATGATATAACATGTAAACCTTCATCAAAAGAAAGCAAGAGTAGTTATGTTAATATCAGATAAAAGAACCTTTAGAGATAAGAAATTTACCAGTAACAGAAAGGGGCTATATATAATGACAAAATAATCAATATACTGAGAAGACAAAGCATTCCTATGTGGGTATGCTCCAAACAACAGAGATGCAAAATACGTGAAGCAGAAGTGTGTGTGTTTCCTCAAACAACTTGGAAGATAGGCTACTATTGCACTAATTTTGAATGTGAGGAAAGTTATAGTCAGAGAGATTATGTTCTCATGAGTTAAGAATTGCCAAGATATTAAATGAATCATTGACAAAATTAATAATTGAAACTGGCCCTGTCTGACTATAAAACTAGGACTCTCAATTATCATTCTATTCTAGGATTTCTTAATCTCATAAATATTGACATTTTAGAAAGGATAATTCTTTGGTGTTAAGAGGGACAGTACTATGTACTGTAGGATGTTTAGAAGCATTATTGGCCTGTATACACTGGATGCCAGTAAAAAATCACCCCTCAATTGTGACAAACAAATCACCCCTCAATTGTGACAAACAAAATTATCTCCAGAAGCTGAAAAATTTCCCCTGGGGGTGCATAATTAAGAATTATCATTTTACAGTGTCTAACCCTTGAGAAAGTCATTATAAGGGAGACCTGGATAAATGTTTGTTGAACTCAATAGAAATAAACTGTGGGAAGGAGACAATGTGAAATAACTGACAAATGTTTAGAGAAAGTTCCTGATTAAAAAAGAATACTGAAATACAGAAAGAAAAAAAAATGTACCTAGGAATAGATAACAGAAAGTATCAATAAAAAGATGAAATGACAATCTTGTCAATTTCATAAAATTATGTTACAAATTTAATTAAATCTTAATCAAAACACCAATGGCCACTATCACATATAATATAATAACCATGAAAAGTCACAGGCATTCAGTATAAAGTCAAGATCAAAATTCTCCTGTCAAACTTTACCACCATTAATTATAATTTTGCTGAAGTTCAATGAAATTTGTCCAGGACAAGTAAAAATGTTTAAATACAGGAGGAGATGAAAAATACTATTATTTCTTGATTCTATGATTGAGTACTTGAAAAGTGTAACAAAATCAATTTTTAAAAAATGTAGGAAAATTTAAAGTTCATTTACATAATCAATCATAAAATACACACAAAAATAGTTTAGCCATCTAAGCACTAACCAGTTAAAATTTTACTGTTAAAAGAAAAGATTCCACTATAATATCATCAACAACAAAATATATAGTCATAAAATTAGCTAGAAATATGTAGCTTCATATGGATAAAGTACTAATTTTCAGGGTAAGACAAAGTAACAAGAAATGCAAAGAAAATTACAATTTTTTTCAAATGAACTTAAATATTTTACACTATTGTAACAATTTTAGGAAACATTTCTAAATGTATCTGGAAGACTAAAACAGCAACAAAACGATAAACATCAATAACAACAACAAATAGCACTGAGCTAGTTAAAAGAAAATCAAGACAAAGGTAATGAGAGGATGTAAGACACTGCAATCAAAACAGTGTGGTACTGTTGAAAAAATATATAGTGCAACAGTACAAGAAGTTGGAGATGAAGAGGCATCTTGTATACATGTCACTCGATTGTAAAAGTGGCATGAATCTTCAAATCAAATAACTGCAATGATTTTGACACAAATTTCAAGTTACAGGCATACCTTGAACCAGGATTTAAAAAAAAAAAAATCAACCCTCAAGGTTTGAAAATGTTAAAAAGACAGCATAACGGAGGTTTACAAAACTTCTGACAAAAGTCTTTCTAATTTTTAAGACCCCAGACACCACTCACCAATGTGGGGTGCAGAGAGCCCTCTTAGCAAAATGCAAGTTGTGCCAATTGGCCTCCAGAAGAATCGGATGGTGCCCGGCCACCACCAGTGATAGCCACAATGGAGCTCACTAAGTTGAGTCTCACTGGCAACAAAAGAATAAAATGGGGTGCACCCTGAGATCTCCACTAAAAGACCTCAACTGATGGTCCTGCAGTTTCAGGGTTCCCCTGAGAGCATGGCCCCTGGCTCTGATGCTGCCCTTGCCCACAAATCATAATGAAGGTCCACTCTTCGGACACGAATGGATTGGACTTGGCAATGCAGAGTGACCGTATATTGGATGCACTTTATGGTTCTATGCATCTATAGGATATCATCCTGCTGACCTCTGGCTGGAGGAAGGAGACTGGCTGGAGAGGAGGGGAAAGGAGACCGTTGGGAGGATGAGACATGTATGAAGCAGAGAGGAATAGTGTGCTGTCACCAGACAGGGAGAGCAGTAGAAGATGCATATAGGTGGGCATGTAAATTTATACGGGAATGTGCATTTTCACTCAGTCATAATAAAAAAAAAAAAGTCTTTCTAATTTGACACCAAAGGCAAGGTAATTGACAAATTTGACTCCTGATTTTTTTTTTTTTTTAAGTAAAACGTAAATCTAAAATCTAGTAAACATGTTTGAACAACTTATTGGGAAAGAAACAAAGGGAAAAGAATTTTTAACGTATATCGCCATCAAATGTTTATTAGTTAACTATTTGAAGAATTATTATAATCTAGGAAAACAAAATCATCACAAATGAATAATGATCAGGAGTATACAAAGAAAGTTCTTGAATCAAGAATTTTGGGGGACAACAAACAAAGACAGGGAAAAAAGTAAATTAGTTATAAACTCAGAAATTAAAATGAATAACATCATTTTTATGTTCAAAATTATAAAAGTAACGTGTATTTATGAGCCACATGAGAAGATCTTCGAGGTAAATTGTTACCTTTGTAAGCTGTCAAATGATAGCATAGTCCTTCTGGAGTGTAATAACGAGGTAACAATCTTTTATCCAAGTTATTCAACAGCTGATGGACAAAGATTGCACAGTGACACTTACGTACGAGGAAGTTCCTCCTAGTACTGCTTATAGAGGAGGAATGATAAAATTAGAAAATTCTGATAAAACATAGTGGATAAATTGGTATTCACTCTACTGCTTTCCTCAGCTCTCAAAAAATACCAAAACAGACATGCAACAAATTATTTCAACTGTGCTGACACCAGGAAATGGCCTTAGCTTCAAACCATGATCTATGAAAATTGCATGCCAAATCTGAAGAGAGGACATTAGGAATGGATAAATATTTCCTAATCATCAACCAAGCTAAAAACTGCTCTGCCAGCAAGTAAGGAGCTCATCTGTGTATCTGTCCTCTGACGAATTAAAGGCTCATGGGGCGGGGGTGGGGTGGGGCAGAGGGGTGGGGCGGAGGGGTGGGGCGTGGGAGGCAGGGGGAGGGCAGGAGAGAAAATGAAAGCACACTCATTGGGGCAAAATTTCTTATTTGAGTATAACATGCTTGGTAGGAATGAAAAAAGGTCAAACCGTTATGATTTTCCCTAACCCACATAGTGAATTCAAATAAATTGCCTTCATTTGAAGTGGACAGAAGATAACGGAATCAAATCAAGACTTGCAGCTAGGAATTAGTCAACAGAGCAGGATAAACCTGCTATGTAAACCTCCAAGTAAGGGATTGTTTCAGTCTATTTCGGAGCTTTAACCAAAGTCTGGGCAGCTTTTTCCTAGTGTTTTGTTCATTTTCATTCATCCATTCATTTAGCTATTTGCTCCTCAAGTATTTATTGAGCACTTATTAAAAGATTTTTTAAAAGTAAGTTTGTATAGTTTAAGAGAGAAATTAAAGCTGATAAAAATCATAAAACTCACCATCACACTTGAAGCAAAGAGAATCAGCAAGAAACAACTGGGCAAAAAATAGTGACCAAGAAGCATGTATTAAATGCACATCAAATATATTGGAAAAATGCAAGAGATGAAGATGACAGACGTAATTAAAGCAAAAAATGATCAATAAAATGGAGGTAATATACAATTCAGGGATACAATAGAAAAAAAATTTGAAATACTAAAAGGCTTTAACTTGCGAATCAAAATGACCATCAACAGCAACACTCACCCTTACTGATCATCTAAACATCCATTCAATAATTCTACCCTGATTACCTTCTCTAGCCCAAACAGAAGCTGAAAAATGTGGAACAAATTGTTGTAGTTAGAACTTCAAAGATAAAGAAAAAAAATTATATAAGCATCTGCACAGAAAAATCACATTTTCTAAAATGAGGCATGTGAGAATGACTTTAATGTTCTCATTGGGAGCAGGGGAGAGGTCCCATTACCAAACAGGGCAAGAAGAAAATTGAAGTGTGATGAAATAATTTATAAGAATCCAAGTTGTCTTACAAAAGATGTTATAACACATAAAAGAACTCAAAACTTTGTATAAAGACAATGCAAGCTGCTGCTATCAAAACAATATGATATTATTGAAGAAATAGATAGTGAAATAAATAGTATGATAGAAAGTTGCACTTGAGAACTTCATCGTGTCTTCAAGTTACTACATTATAAGAGAGGTATGAATCTTCAAATAGGGTAGCTACAATGACTTCAAGATGAATTCTTTGATGGAGAAGGGGAGACGACTTGGAAAAGCCCATTCAACTGAAAGATAATCAAAATAAAGGTCTCAGAAGGGGGCAGCATCTTTAGAAAAAATGTTGATGAGCAATGACAGAACTACTTTCAGTACCCAGCCAAGGCTGATCTGGAAATGATGTTTATAAAACAGAATGTAAATGCTATAAATCTCATCAGAATGAAAATGAGGCTATAACTAATAAAACTAAGGAAGTTAAGAGTGAGAAGGGAATGCAAATTGGGGTTAGTTTCTTTGTCTTTTAGATGGAGTCAACAGATGATACATTTAGCTGAAAAAATAAAAATAAAAAATAGAGGCTTGGACATAAGAAGATAAAGCTAACAACATAATCACTGTTTTCATTGTTGTTAGGTATCTAGTTGGCACAAATTCATGGTGAATGTATTTACACAGAACAAAACACTGTCTAGTCCTGTGCCTTCCTCACAATTCTTGTTTTGCTAAGCCCATTGCTGCAACCACTGTGTCAGTCCCTCTCACTGAGGGCCTTCCTCTTTTCCCTGACCCTCCACAAACATGGTATTCTTCTTCAAGGACTGATCACTCATGACAACATGTCCAAAATACGTGAGATGTAGTCTTGCCATCCTTGCTTCCAAGGCACATTCCGGTCATACTTTTGGCAAGATAGATTTGTTGATTCTTTTGTCAGTCATCAATACCAAAATTCAACAACTGAAATTCTTCTTCACTCTTCTCTACTCACGGTCCAGCTTTCACACACATAGGCAGTAACTGAATACAGTACATCTTGGGTCAGTTGCACCTTCTTCTTCAAGGTGATATCTGTGCTGTTCAACATTTTAGAGAGGTTTTTTGTACCAGATTTGCCCAGTGCAATGTGTCTTTTGATTTCTTGACTGATGCTTCCATGGCCATTGATTGTGTAATCAAGTAAAATGAAATCTTTGAGAATTACAATCTTTTCCACATTTATGATGATATTACTTATTGGGCCAGTTATTAAGATTTTTGTTTTCCTTATGCCAAGGTGTAATCCATACTAAAGGCTTTTTGTTGTTGTTGTTTTTCTTTTTCTTTTTTAAATTTCATTGAGTGAAAATGTACCTTCCCATATAAATTTGCATGCAGCTCCCACTGCTCTCCCCGCACACTCTTTCTCTCTGCTCCATACATGTCTTATCCTCCCAACAATCTTCTACCCCATCCTCTCCACCCAATACCCTGCCTCCAGCAAGAGATCAGCAGGATGACATCCTATAGATGATGCACAGAACCATAAAGTGCACACATGATATGATCACTCTGTTCCACCAAGTCCAATCCATTCCTGTCCAAAGAGTTAACGTCCATTATGATTTATGGACAGGGGCAGCATCAGGGCCAGTGGTCATGCTGTCTTTTAGTGGAGATCTCAGGGTGCACCCTTTTTTATTCTTGTGTTGCTAGTGAGACTCAACTTTGTGAGCTTCATCATGGCTATGACTGGTGGTGGCCAGGCACCATCCGGTTTTTCCAGTCACAAGTCGATGTAGTCACCCACTCACGTGGGTCTCTCTGTCTTCTGGGTTCTCTTTCCCCCATGTCATTTTGGCCCTTGCTGATCATCTGTTCCTGCTGAGTTGGGACCATTTGCTGTACCCTCAGATGGCAGCTTGGCAGCTTTTAAGACCCCAGATGCCACTCACCAATGTGGGGTGCAGAAGGTTCTCAGCAAAATGCTACTTGTCCCAGTTGGCTTCAATTTCCCCTGAGAGAATGGTCCCAGCCCCCACCCCAGCTACTCTATCCTTGCAATATTGGGTTAAGATGGGAGGAGTACTCATATTATGTTGAAGTCCTGTTAATATTCATCTTCTTTCTCATGTGTGCTGTCACAGATTTCACCCAACCAAATTTCTATCAGCTATCTAATCTAAATCCTCCCCCACCTTGCCCTCTCTCCCTCCCCACCCTTGCAGCAATCAAAGAGTCTATTCTTCTATGTATGAGTCTGTTTTTAAGTTCTTATCATAAGGGTCTCATACAATATTTGTTCTTTTGTCACTGACTACTTTCACTCAGCATAATGTCCTCCAATTGAAACTAGGTTATGAGATGTTACCTAAATCATCATTGTCATTTGTCATTGCATAGTGTTCTGTTGAGTATATATACCATAGTTTACCTATCCATTCCTCTGTTGTTGGGCATCTGGGTTGATTCCATCTTTTGGCTGCTGTGGACAATAAACAATCATGTGCATGTATCAGTTGGTGTGAATGGCCCTGATTCTGCAGGATACATTCTGAGCAGCAGAATTACTGAGCCAAATGGTATATCTGTATCCAGCATTTTACAGAAGCATCAGATTGCTTTCCAAAGAGGTTGCACCATTTTGCAATCCTACCAGCAGCACAGGAGAGTTCCAATTTCTCCACAGCCTCTCCAGCATTTGTTGTTTTGCATTTTTTGGATCACGGCCAACCTTGTTGGAGTGAGATGGTATCTCATTGCAGTTTTCATTTGAATTTCTTTAATAGCTAATGATTGTGAGCATGTCTGCATGTGTTATTTGGCTGCCTGGATCTCCTCTTTAGAAGAGTGTCTTTCCACTTACTTTGCCCATCACTTAATTGGATGATTTATCTTCTTATTGATATTTTTTAGCACCTTCTAGATTATGGAGATCAGGTGTCAGTCTGACATATACTTGCAAAATATTTTTTCCCATTCTGTAGGTGGCCTTTTGATTCTATTAACAAAGTCTTTGGGTGAGCAAAAGTGTTAGATTCTTAGTAGTTCCCATTTGTCTATTCACTCTTCTGTTTTTTGTGGTTTGTTTGACAGAGTTTGAAATCTGTCTGCATTGTGTATTAAAGCTTCCATTGTTGTTCCAAATTTTTCTTGGATGAGCTTTATCATTCTAAATTTGACATTTAGGTCTTTTTTGCAGCTTGAGTTGGTTTTTGAACAAGGTGTAAGACATGGGTCTTCTTTTAATTTAGTGAAGATGGACATTCAATTTTGCCATTACCATTTATTGAAGATCTTGTTTTCGGCCCAGCTTAATGTCTTAGGGGCTTTGTCAAATATAAACTGTTCATTGGAAGATGATGTCATCTCTGGGATCTCAGTTCTGTTCCAACAATCTGTCTCTTTTTGTATCAGTACCAGGCTGTTTTAACTACTATAGCAGTGTAATAGGTTCTGAAGTCAGGTAGTGAGAGGCCTCCCAGTGTGTTCTTCTTCAGTGTGCTTTACTTACCTGGGGCTTTTTCCCTTTCCAAACAAAGTCAATGATTTGTTTCTTCATCTCATTGAAAAACGTCACTGGAATTTGTATTGAGATTGCATTATATAAGTAGATTGCTTTAGGTAAAATAGCCATTTTCACAATGTTAACCCTTGCTATTCATGGGCAGGGGAGATTTCTCCATTTATGTAAGTCTCTCTTAGTTTCTGGTAGTAAGGACTTGTAGTTATGTTTATAAAGGTCTGTTATTTCTCTCAACAGATTTATTCCTAGGTACTTTATCTTCTTAGTGGCTATAGTAAATGCTACTGATTTGGTGATTTCTTTATTAATATTCTCATTGTTGGTATAAAGGAATCCTACTGATTTACTTATGTCTATCTTGTATCATGAGACTGCTGAACTCTTCTATCACTTTGAATAGTTTACTTCTGGATTCTTTAGGATTCTCTGCATATATAATCATATCATCTGCAGATAGGGAGATTTTTACTTCTTTGCCAATGCAGATGCCTTTTATTTTTTGGTCTTATCTAATTGCTCTGGCTAGAACTTCTAGTACACTGTTGAATAGGAGAGGTGAGAGAGGACATCTTTGTCCAGTTACCATTCTCAAGGGAAGTGGTTTCAATCTCTCTCCATTCAGGGTGATGTATGCAGTTGGCTCTGTATGAATAGCCTTTATTGCATTAAGGAATTTGCCATCTATGCCTATTTTGCTGAGAGTTTTTAGCATGAATCAGTGTTGGACTTTATCAAATGCCTTTTCTGTATCAATAGACAAAATCAGATGATTCTTGTCTTTTGGGCTGTTTATGTGGTTGATCACATTAATTGTTTTTCTGATGTTGAACCAGCCTCACATCCCTGGTATGAATCCAACTTGCTCATGATGGATTATGTTTTTGATATGTTGTTGTATTCTATTGGCAAGAATTTCGTTGAAGATTTTTGCATGCAGATTCATGAGAGATATTGGTCTGTAGTCCTCCGTTTCTGTTGGTCTTTCCCTGGCTTTGGTACCAGGGCTATGCTGGCTTCATAGAATGAACTTGGGAGTATTCCATTGCTTTCTATGCTGTTAAATAGTCTCAGTAGTATTGGAGATAAATGTTCTCTAAAAGCTTGGTAGAATTCTGCAGTGAAGCCATCTGGGTCTGTTTTTTTTCCTTTGGTAGTTTTGGGAAAACTTTTTCAATCTCTTCTTTTTGAAGGCATTATTAAGTTGCTCTACTTCAACTTGTGATAATTTTGGTATGTGATATGAACCAAGGAATTTGTAGATTTTCTCTACATTTTCAAATTTGTTAGAGTATAATCTTTCATAGCATTCTGTTATGATCTTTTTTATTTCTGTTGGATCTATTGTGACAACTCCCTTCTCATTTCTTATTTGGGTTTTTGTTTTCTTTCCTGTTTTTCTTCAGTAAGTTTAGCCAGTGGTTTGTCAGTTTTGTTGATCTTTTCAAAAAACCAGCTTTTGGTCTTTTCAATTTTTTCAATTGTTCTATTCTCTAATTCATTTAGTTCTGCTCTAATCTTTATGATTTGTTTTCTTCTGGTGCCTGAGGAGTTCCTCTGTTGTTGTTATTCTACTTGTTCAAGCTTTAGGGTGAATTCTTTGATTTAATTTCTTTCTTCCTTGTAGGTGTGTGCATTTATAGAGATACATTGACCTCTGAGCACTGCTTTGGCTGTATCCCATAGATTCTGGTAGGATGTGTTTTCATTCTCATTTACTTCTATAAATTTCTTTATTTTGTCCTTGATTTTTTTCTGTAACCCATGGCTTTCTTAGCAAGGTTTTGTTCAGTTTCTGTGAGTTCAAATTTCTACCTATGTTTCTTCTGCTATTGATTTAGACTTTTACGGCTTTATGATCCGAGAAGATACTTTGCATTAGTTCAATGGTATGGATTTTGTTGAGAATTGCTTTATGTTCTAACACATGGTCTATTCTGGAGAATGTTCCCTGTGCACTGGAGAAGAAGGTGTAGTTGTCTGCCAATGACAGAAAGTTCTGTATGTGTCAGTGAGGTCTAGTTGGTTAATTGTGGCGGTAAGGTCTTCTGTGTCTTTACTGAGCATTTTTCTAGACGATCTGTCCAGTATTGAAAGTGGAGGGTTGAAGTATCCCACTATTATTGTGGAGTGATCTATCTCAGTTTTAAGTGTAGTCAGTGTTTCTTTGATGTACTTAGGTGCTCTAACACTGCCAAGTGCCAAGTGCCATCGAGTCGGATCCGACTCAATATTTAATATTATTAAGTCCTGTTTGTGTATTGAACCTTTCAGCAATAAATAGTGTCCATCCTTGTCCATTTTAGTAGATTTTACATTAAAATCTATTTTATCTGAGATTAGAATTGCTACTCCTGCTCTTCTTTGATAATTGTTAGCTTGATATATATTCCTCCATCCTTTAATTTTTAGTTTGTTCATACCTTTAAGTCTAAGGTGAGTTTCTTGTAGGCAATATATGGATGATTTATGTCTTTTGATCCAAGATGTCACTCAGTGTCTCTTTACTGGAGGGTTCAGCCCATTCACATTCAATGTAATTATTGATAGGTATGTGGTTAGTGCTATCATTGTGATATGTTCTTTTTTTGTGTTGATGTTTTCTCTGTTGTTCTTATTAATCTGTTCTGGGACATTCTTCTTTGTGAGTTGATTTTTCATCTTTTTCAGTGTTGGTTTTGTGGTTGTTGAGACTCCTGTAGTATGTTTCTTGATTTGATATGTTGCATCTTTATTGTCCTTTGTGGCTGCCTCTATGATCCCCCTTAATAAACTATGTATAAACCCAATTTTAATTACTACCAGTCTTATTAACTTCCTCTCCATCTAAAAGGACTATAATGACTGTAGTACATCTCTCTTTGTAATATGATGACATCCTGGTTTTCATGATGTGATCACTGAATTATTTCTTTCACTGTTATAGCTTTCATTGAATAGAAGGCTTCCCTAACCGAGTAGGATTCTGGGTGATGTATCCCTTATTTGCTTCTAAAATATAAAGTTAGTGGTTTTGTTCTTCTAAGCCAAGAGATTCTTTCAGTACTTCTTGCAGCTTTGGTTTTGTTTTTACAAAGTCTCCAAGTTTCTGTTTATCTGCAAATGTCTGTATTTCATTTTCATATTTGAAAGATAGTTTTGCAGGATATCTAATTCTTGGTTGGAAGTTCTTCTCCTTCAAGGCTTTGAATGTGTCATGCCACTGTCTCCATGCCAGCCTTGTTTCTGCTGAGAAATCCAATGAAAGCCTACAGGGTTTCCCCTCTGAATATTAGCTTTGCTTACAATCTCTCTGCCTTTCAGAGCTTTCATTGATGTTTCCTTTTGTTAAGCTTGATTTTAATATGTCTTGGAGTCTTTCTTTTGAGATCTATATTGAGTGGTGTTTGAGGTGTATCTTGGATATCTATATTCTCATCTTTCATAGTTTCTGGGAAGTTTTCTGTCATCAGCTCAGCCACGATACTCTCTGTGTTCTCAGTTGCCTTGCCCTGTTCAGGAACTCCAATAAACTGTACATTGTTTTTCTTAATAGAGTCCCACATGCTTCTTAATGCTTTGTCAGTTTTCTTGTTTCTTTTTCCTGATTTCTCCTCATAGATGCTAGAGTCAGTAGCTCTGTCTTCCAAGTCAGAAAGTCTATTTTCCATTTGTTCTGTTTGGTTTTCTTGGCTTTGAATTGAGGTTTCTGTCTTTGATTTTGTTATTGATCTGCTGATTTTCAGAGTACTGAAGTTCCATCATTTCTAACAGCTTGCTTAATTTTTCATTTTGCTTTGCTGCATTTTTTATAAGGTCTAGGAGGGCTCTATATGTAATCCTTTTGTATTCACCTTCTGATAGTTTCAGAAAGCTTTGTTCATCTGGGAAGGTTTTGGGTTGTTTCTTTTAGGGGGCTTCTAAAGCCATGAGTGATTTCTCAGTTATGCTTTTATCCAGATTTTGTTGCTTTTTGGGCCTCATGTTAGTCAATAAAGTCTGGGAGAGATGTTGTGAGAATGGACCCCAGTTGTTTCTCTAGGCTGTCTTAAAATGAAAGGTAAAAGCTATCTGACAACTTCCAAAGTCAGGTTTTAGGTATACAACTTCCTCTTCCCAGCTTGCAAAGTAAGCACCTCTATATTGAACCACAGATGTTATAAACTAGTTTAAAATACAGAAAGGCTACTACCCTGCTAGCCTCTGCTGTCAGGCCCCAGGTGTAGGAGACACTGTGTAGAGTGCTGCTTTCCTGCCAGAAAAGTACTCTCCTCCAGGCAGGTGCTGCCTCCCAGCCTAGGAATTAGGTCTTGCTGAGACCTCTGTATAGGTATATCCACCTACCAGTGGAAAAAGATGGCTTCCTGCACAAGCTCCCCACCTGCCCCTGCACAGGCCATTCAATGACAGAGGTGGAAAGAGAGGCCAAAGGCACCCCGATGCACAGAGCCCAAAGCCGGGCTCTTAAAATATGTCAATTTTGCCCACCAATCCTACCAGCAGTGTGTCCAAGAGCAGTTGCCAGTCAAGCCCCAGCTCCACCTGCCAGCCAAGACAGAGAAAAAATATTTAAAATGGCAAGTTATCAGTCTGTGAAAACCAGTGCTCACGAAGAGTGGGGGTCAGTGAAAGAGAGGAAGCTTTCTTCTCAAGTGGTATGAAGCCCAAATTAACAGCCCTATACTGTGTCCTAGGGCTCACTAGGTGTCCAGAAGGCTCTGTTTAATTATCAGTTCAGGTCTTGGTTTCCAGAGGGATTTAGAGAGACATGAGTTTAGTCTGCCATCTTGATCCCCCTTCCCCAATGCCGTGGTCTTTGATCTTAATCAGTTAGTGCTTCAAATCCTCTGCACTTTCAGCAAGTAAGGTTGTGTTCATTCAGAAATAGCAGGTTGTTAATGGAACTTTCTCCAAGTCTGATACCCTATTATTCTTCATATAGTCCAGTTTCTCAGACTATTTATTCCTTATATACATTAAATAGTTATGGTGAGAAAATGCAATCCTGATACATGTGTTTTCTGATTGTAAGCCATGCAGTGTCCCCTTGTTCTGTTCAAACAATTGCCTCTTGATCCATGTACAGATCCCTAATGAGCACAATTACATGTTCTGGAATTCCCATTCTTCACAATGGTATCCATAATTTGTTATGATCCACACAGTCAAATGCCTTTGTATAGTCTACAAAACACACGTAAATATTTTGCTGGTATTCTGTGCTATCATCTAGGATCCATCTGACATCAGCAATGAAATACTTGGTTTCATGTCCTCTTCTGAACCTGGGTTGATTTTCTGGAAATTCCATGTCAATGTCCTGCTGCGGCCACTTCTGAATGAGCTTCAGCAAAATTTTTCTGGTGTGTGATATTAACAATATTGCTCAGGAATTTCCACATTTGATTGGATCACTTTTCTTGGGAATAGGCATAAATATAGATCTTTTCCTGTTCATGCACTAGACAAGTGTCTTCCAAATTTTTTAGCATAGATGAGTGAGCACTTCCAGCACTGCATCCATTTGTGGAAACATCTCAATTGCTATTCCATTTATTCTTGGCCAGCCGTCTTGCTTTTTCCCAATACCTCAGAACAGCTCGGAATTCTTCCTTCAGTACTGTCAGTTCCTAATTATATGCTACCTCTTGAAATGGCAGGACATTGACCAGTTCTTTTTGGTGTAATGATTCTGTGTATTCCTCCCATCTTCTCTGAATGCTTCTTGCATAGTTTAATATTTTCCTCATAGAAATCTTCACTATTACAACTCAAGGCTTTAATTTTTTCTTCAGTTCTTTCAGTTTGAGAAATGCCGTGCTTGCGTTTCCCTTTTGGTTTTCCATCTCCAGGTCTTTCTACATGTCTTTATGATACCTTACTTTGTCTTCTCGAGCC
The DNA here is from genome assembly GCA_028571685.1 of Heterohyrax brucei. Lineage (NCBI taxonomy): Eukaryota > Metazoa > Chordata > Mammalia > Hyracoidea > Procaviidae > Heterohyrax > Heterohyrax brucei. Next base: position 40,214,516 of record CM053148.1, on the reverse strand, counting down.
ATCCATTAAAATCTGCTGTTCAGCTCTTTTATTTGATCATTACTTTCTTTTGCTTTATCTACTTGACATTCAAGAGCAAATTTCAGTGTCTCTTCTGATATCCATTGGTCTTCTCTTTCTCTTCTGTCTTTTTAACAACCTCTTGCTTTCTTCATGTATGGTATCCTTAATATCACAGCACATTTCATCTAGTATTTGGTCATTAGTGTTGAAGGTGTCAAATCTATTCTTGAAATGGTCTCTAAACTCAGGTACACTATGCAAAGTTCATACTTTGACTCTTGTGAGCTTGTTCTAATTTCCTTCAGTTTTAACTTGAACTTATATGTAATTTATGACCTGATCCATTCTTGGTTCCTGGCCCTATTTTGACTGATGACATTGAGCTTTTCTATCATTTCTTTCCATATATGTAGTTGGTTTGATTTCCATGTATTCCATCTAGTGAGGTCCATGTGTATAGTCACTTTTAATGTGAGTCTGTCAATCTGTTGTACTGTGGGGCTTGTGTGTTGCTATGACACAGGAAGCTACTCCATCAGTAGTCAAACACCTGTAGGGTCACCCACGATGAACAGATTTCAGCTGAGCTTACAGTGTAAGACAGGCTACGAAGAAGCACCCAGCAGTCTACTTCTATAAAGAATTAGCTAGTAAGCAAGGAAAAAGGAAAAGTACCTCTATTTGGAGATGACAAACTCTTATACACAGAAAACCCTAAAGAATCCACAAAAAACAACAACAAAAAAACTTTCTGGAACTAATAGAAGAATTCAGTAGAGTGTCAGGATATAAAATAAACATATATAAGTCAGTTAGATTTCTTTACACCAAAAAAGAGGCCATCAAAGAGTAAAACACTAAATCAATACCATTTATAATTGCCCTTAAGAAGATAAAATACTTAGGGATAAATCTAACCATAAATGTAAAAGACCTATACAAAGAAAGTTATAAGACTGTACTTCAAGAAATCAAAAGAGACCTACATAAGTGGAGAAACCTTCCTTAATCATGGATGAGAAAACTTAACGTCGCACAAACGTTTACTCAAAGTGATCTATAGATACAATACAATCTCAATACAAATTACAATGGTATTTTTTAACAAGATGGATAAACAACTCATCAAGTTCACATGGACAAAGAAGAAGCCCTGGATAAGTATCACTGAAGAAGAAAAACAAAGTGGGAAGTCTCACATTTCCTGACCATAGAAACTATCATACTGCCATGGTAGTGAAAACAGGCTGGTACTGGTACAAAAAACAGATACATGGACCAATGGAACAGAATTCACATATAACATTATCCACCTGTGAGCCCCTGATATTTTCCAAAGGTTCAAAGTTCATAAACTAGGGAAAAGACAGTCTCTTTAACAAGTGGTATTGGCACAACTGGATATCCATCTGCAAAAAAATGAAACTAGACCCATACCTCACAAAATACACAAAAAATAACTCAAAATGGATCAAAGACCTAAATATAAAATCTAAAACAATAAGGGTCATGGAAGAAAAAAATAGGCACAACACTGGGAGCCCTAATACACAGTATGAATCACATCCCTGAAAAAACAAACCCACTGCCATTGTGTCAATTCTGCCTTATAGAGACCTTAGTGGTTAAGCACTATGTCTGCTAACCACTATGTCAGCAGTTCAAATCTGCCAGGTGCTCACTGGAAACTGTGGGGCAGTTCTACTCTGTCCTCTAGGGTAGCTATGAGTATAGCATGAACAGACTACAAAATATTACTAACAATCCACAAACACCAGAAGACTTCACCAAAAGAATAAAAAGACTCCCTACAAACTGGGAAGAATTTTGGGCTACCACAAATCTGACTGACATTTAATCTTCGTAATCTACAAGCCCCACTGCCATCGAGTCATGGTCTGACTCATAGCAACCCTAGAGGTCAGAGTAGAATTGCCCCATGGAGTATCCAGGGAGTGACTGGAGAATGTGAACTACTGATCTTTGATTAGCAGATGTAGCACTTAACCCACTGCATCACCAGGGTTTCCCCATAATCTACACAGTACCGCAAAACCTCAATAAGAAAGACACAGTAACCCAATTAAAAAATGGGCAAAAGACATGAACAGGCACTTCACCAAACAAGACATCTAGGTAGGTGGCAAACACGAGGAAATGCTCATGATCATTAGCCATTAGAGAAATTCAAGTCAACACTACAGTGAGATACCATCTCATCCCAACAAAGCTGGTATTAATCTAAAAAACACAAAATAACAAGTGTTGGAGAGGTTGCAAAGAGATTGGAATTCTACATCTCTAGTGGGTATGCACAGTGGTGCAACCACTTTGGAAATTAATTTCATGCTTTCTTAAAAAGCTAGAAACAGAAATACCATATGATCCAGCAATCCCACTTCTTAGGACATATGCTAGAGAAATAAGGGCTGTTACATGAACAGATACATGCACACGAGTGTTTATTGCAGCATTGTCCACAATAGCAAAATGATGGAATAAATCTAGATGCCCATCAACAGATGAATGGATAAACTATGGTATAGTCACACAATGGGATAGTATGCAATGATACGTAAAAGGATGATTTTAGGAAATACAACCTGGAGTCATTTGGAAGACATTATGCTGAGTGAAATTAGTCAGTTGCAAAAGGACAAATATTGTATGAGATCACTACTGTGAGGGTTAAACGCAGAAGAATTAGCCAGTAAAAATCTTATGAATAGCAGCAGAACATTGTCTGACACAGTGCCAGGAGATGAGCCCCTCACACTGGAAAGCACTGAGAATATGACTTGGCTTCCTCTCCAAAGTAGTGTTGACCTTAGTTACATGGATGGAGACAAGCTTTTGGGACCTTCATCTGCTAATATGGCACGACTTAAAATAAGGAGAAACAGCTGCAAATTTTCATCAATAATCAGAATATAGAAGGTACAAAATATGAATCTAGGAAAATTGGAAATCATAAATCATGAAATGGAACACATAACGATTGACATCTTAGGCACTGTTGAGCTGAAGCAGACTGGTATTGGTCATTTGGAATTAAACAAGCACATAGTCTACTACACCAGAAATGACAGGTTGAAAAAAAAGGGCATTACATTCATGGTCAAAAAGAACACTTCAAGATCATCCTGAAGTACAATGCTGTCAGTGATAGGATAATATCCATATGCCTACATGGAAAAACAGTTAATATGACTAATATTCAAATTTATGCACCACCCACTAAAGCTAAAGATGAAGAAAGTGAAGATTTTTACCAATTTCTGCAGGCTGAAATTGATCAAACAAGCAATCAGGATGCTCCAGTAATTACTGGTGACTGGAGTGTGAAAGCCAGAACCAAAGAAGAAGGACTGGTAGTTGGAAAATATGGCCTTGGTGTTAGAAATGATGCAGAGATTGTGTGATTGAAATGTAGGCATTAAAAGAACAGACTGTCAGAAGAGGAAAAACTTAACAAAATAAAGAAAACACAGACTACATAGAAGATTTGAAGCCCAAAATTATACTGTAAATCTCAAACCAACTGGTGCTAGATAGTGAGGTTTCTGACGTGCTTGTCAAAAACAAACATGAAACTATTATGTAAGTATTATTTCAAAATTTGTACCATACAGAACATCCATGGGGGGGGGGGCAATTTCTACAGCTTGCCTCAGACCTGTGCACAGTAGTAAATTATGAATCACATGGGGAAAAATCTGCCTTGAACAAGGGCCAGAAGATATAAAAACCAACAAAACAAACTTGACATAGTATAACAATCTGGAAAAGACGATAGAGAAAGTATTTTACACCAGTGGTGTGGTGGTTCCGTGCTACAGCTTCTTACCAGAAAGTCTGGTACTTGAAATCCTCCAGGCACTCCTTGAAAACTCTATGGGGCAGTTAGTTCTATTCTGTCTCTAGGGTTGCTGTGAGTCAGATTCCACTCAACAGCAGTGGGTTTGGTTTGATAGGTTTAAGGAATAAATTGTAGAAACTATATTGAACAAAAAGAACACTTTGAAACAGAAAAGATGGATTTGAAAATAAAAACAGGCTTTCTAAATTAGAAAAAGAAATTTTTTTTTTTTTTTTTAACCAAAAGCTTAACAACAGAAAGGCCCATTTACACAGAGAATTAATAAACTAGAAGAAAGATTTCTGGAATAACTTTACAGTCATTTGATCAGAGTAATGTTTGAAAAGACAGTAGCTGAAAGATAGTATCTTCAAACTGAAGACATAATCTAGAATGCAGGAATGGCTAAGTAGGGGAAAAAAAAGAAGTCCAAAATTAGACACATTGTTAATTGTACACCAATAAGGCCAGGCAGATCCTAGGAAAAAAGAGGGAAATAAAAAAAGATTATCCTTAAAGGAATGGCATTCAAATAAACAGTAGATTTACCATCAGTAACCAGTAAGAAAAAATAGGTAAAGGAAATTCTCTGTGCTGTCTCTGCTACTTTTCTGTAAATTTAAAATTATTCCAAAACAGAAAGTTTAATTTATAGAAATAAAACATTAAACACAGAATATAATTAATTAATATCTTGAAGATGTTGAGAGCTAGAATTATATACCCAAACTAGAATTATATATCCAGAAAAAATTTATTTCATTAATAAGGGTGAAATAAATACATTTACTCCCACACAAACCATTGCCAAAGAACTACTAAAGTATAGGAAATTGAACTCATAAGAATGAGGTTTTAAAAGATAAGTTATTACATACATACACATACATTAAGCATGTAGGACAGCTGGCTGAAAATATACTCTTAAATTCTGGCAACGATTATATTTAAAAAAAAAAAAAAAAAAAAAAAAAAAACAGTGCCGTCAAGTTGGATGGTTAAATTTAGGTGATCTAAATATCTGTGTACTTATATTTATTTATTAATAATTCCCAAATTTTCTTCTAAGTCTAGAAAAAAAGACAGTTTTAGTAAAAAGAAAAACTTAGTATATTTTAATCTAAAGAGGTAAAGTCTGACAAGAAAAAAGATAGGAAAAGAAAGAAGAAAGAAATTTAAAAGTGAAAAAGAAAACAGAGTGGAGAAGCAAGAAACAAAGGCAGGGAGAGGATGAAAGAAAGGAGGGAGGGAAGGGGAGAGAAGGAGCAGAGGAGGGGAAGAAAGGATGGCAGGACTAGGGTCAGAATGGCTATGGACACACTGCCACTCCATCTATTATCTTATTACCTTTGAACGAAATTGTTCAAGTCTAGCAAAACACATTAAAATTATCCTTGACATTTCTGCCAATGCTTCCCTTCTTGAAGGTGAGGTTTGCATTCCTCTTCCTCTTTGAAATTTCCCTGAAATCCTTAGCAAGCCTCTCTCCATTCTCTAGTTGACCTGTTACTTCTATTTTGTCTAATATTGTTATTAGAGTAACTTTTAATAGCAATAAGCAATTCTCTGTGTATTGACCTTTGGCTTGTTGGAAGACTTCTATCATTACCTGGGGCCCATGGCAGTGTGAATTACTTAATGGAGATGTGGCAGGCTCTATTCTCGTTAGCTGTTTGCTTATTTCAGGCAATTCCCCATCCTCATAAAGTACCTCACTGTGATGCTAGCCCAGCAGAGGAGAACAGGATAGTAATACAGACCTGGTAAGTTTCTAAAATGAATTGTATCATTTTTAGGAGCTGCTCTTTCCATAACTCACAGATGGAGCTGTCTCAGGATGAGATACGTATCCTAAGGCTGGGTAATGGTAACTTCAGCAATATTAGAGTGTCGGCTATTTACTCCATCTCTCTCTCTGTCCAACTCCACAAACAATCAACTTTATTCAAAGGATGATGAACTCAGCAAGAAGAAATCACTATATGCAACTGAAGTTAAGTATAAATAAAGGAAATAACATCATACAAAATGTTGTTCCATTGATAGGCGGGCTGTAATACACAGATGTGTGAAGTGTATGGAGAAAACATCAAGCAAATTGATTTCATTCCCTCATTTTCACATGGAAGTCTTGATATTCCATAAACACATACATGGAGCTCTTTATGTGCAGTCATTATGCACTCATTTGCTAACCACAAGGCCAGTGGTTGGAATCCACCAATTGCTCTTGAACCCACCAGTTAACTGCTTGTTAGGAAAAACAAACACGGTGGTCCGCTCCCTTAAAGATCACCAGTTGCCAGGGAGTGGATTCCGAACAGACAGTAAACACATATACAAAAATCACTTTAGGTAGCACTGAAAAGTCAGGTGTAAATAGGAAAATCATAAACTACAAATAAAACATGAACTTAGAATCAAATAAACAATTGAGAGTTTGAAACCCAGCTCAAATACCAAGTGAGAAACTTTGGAATTTAGCTTCTTTGAGTCTTATTGCCTTCATCTGTAAGATGGAAATCTTAGCTATATTTGTTTTTCAAATGATAGAGAAATAAACTTCATAGCACACACACACACAAAAAGTGCATGTATAGCTACTCAAGTGGGTCTCTGTTCTCCTGTCTTCTCCATGGAGTGCTGGTGGCGCAGTGTTTAAGAGCTCAGCCTGCTAAGCAAAAAGTCATCAATTCCAATCCACCAGCGGCTCCATGGAAACCTTATGGGACATTTCTACTCTGGCTCCCTAAAAATCCTATGAGGCAGTTCTGCTCTGTCCTAAAGGGTCACTGTGAGTCAGAATCGACTCAGTGGCAACAGGTTTTTGGTTGAGTTCCCTTCTGTGGTGTTTGGAGACAGAGCATGAAAATCCTTTATCCTGGCAGGTTCATCATCTTCATCCTCAAACATAAACCTACAAATGCAGCTGTGAAACACAGCCCCTAAGCAAAAGCCATTAAGAAGTCTCCATCCCTTGCAGTTCTTCCAAGCCAGCCTGTATAGCAATTTGCAACTTTATGATGTGATAAATAGAATTTCTTTGTTTTGATTTTCCATTTGCATACTTATTGAGATATGACGATCTTAATTAGTTCTGCTTTTTTTGTTTTGTTTGTTTTCTTGGTTGGGAAAAGACAGTTTTCCATAGTGCAAAATAATTCTGCATGCTAACAGGGTGAAGAAAACCCAGCCTGTGGCATTCCTTGATGTCTATGCTGTTTAAAACTCAGCTTTGTGGATTCTTCTTTCACCTGTTTTCTCTTTAAATGCTCAGGTAACGCTCCAGACTTGGGTGGATGCCAGGTCTCAAAAGGCAGCCACCTACTGAGAAGAAGGGAACCTTTTTAAAATTCCAGACACTCATACTTATCCATCATATTCTCCCCAGCCTATGTATCACCCACCACCCTCTTGAAAAAGCTAAGGCCCAGTGAATTTTTTTGTTGTTGTTTGTTATTATTTTTTTTTAATAATGAAATGCAGCCCTGTCTGTTATCCTGTCTTTTGCAACCAAGTAACTCTGAATTCCTGTGGCTGTTTAGTCCCGGGAGAACATTAGAACTCAATACCCACACTGGACCTTTCTTCATTAACTCTCTATTTACCTTCTTTAGGAGCACAGCAGTCTGATGCTGAGCCCCTCAGAGAAGGCACCAGCAGCCTATTAAACAATGCACAAACACCTAAAGACTTCACAGTGATGTCCCTGATGAATAGCATCCCATCATCACCCAGAGCAATTAGCACGGTTCCCTAATGTTTCACATTTGTCAGGTTCTTTACACCATCACAAAATCTGTCATTGAGTCAACACTTGTAAAAGACAGATATAATTTATCATTTCCATGTTTTATCAGTTAACTCCTATAACGGAGCATTCTTTGTGTACAGACGAAAGCACTGGACACTGCTCATCAGCTGTGTGTTAGGTACTCAGCATTGTCTTTATTTCATTTAAAATAAAACAAACAAATATATGGGGTAGATATTATCATTCCTACTTAACAGCAGGGGAAAGAAAAGACCTTGGATGTTTAGGTAATTCTATTGATATCCTAAAGTATATATAGGAGTCTCTGTGGGAGGCAAATGGTTAAGCCCTGGACTACTAATCAGAAGGTTGGCAGATCAACCCACTCAGAGGTGCTCTGGAAGGCCTGGTGATCTTTTTCCAAAAGGTCACAGCCCTTAAACCCTGTGGAGTGGAGTTCTGCTTTGATCACATAGAATAGCCAAAAGTTGGAATCAACCTGAAGACAGCACACGACAAAAACAATAATAAAGCTATATGTGGCATAAAAGATGTGTGTTGAAATTAGGTAAGCAGTCCGTCATTCTTCATTTTAATCAGTAAATATTTATGTATAAAGTTCGCCTCACCAGAAGAAGAACTGGTTAAAGGTGAAACCTTACTTCAGCCAGAATGGAAGTCATGGACTCTGTCTTGCAGTCTAGGGCTACAGTGTGATGTTTTTGCTTTGTTTTGTTCTCATATGGTGTTTCTGGCCTGGGTTTGTAATTCTCCCAAAATGATTGGTCAGGCTGTGGTCTTGCAAGGGTTTTGTTGGTTTGCTATTGGCATAAGCAGTTTGAAGGGATTGATTGGTTTGCTATCTGCATAAGACACTCACAGGGATTGATTAGTTTACCATCTGCCTAAGAGGCTTGCAAATTCAGCCAAAAGGATTGGTCCGTTCACTCTCTGCTGAAGAGTGGGGTGATTAAAGTCCTGCCCTACAACTGACAAGGAGTTTTGTTACTTACGTGGACAGTATCTCAAAAGTTTTGGCAGCTTCCTGATCAGTGACAGCTAGGAGACATGTACATCCTTTCAACATGGAGCTCTGTACTATGACTACCTCCCCACCCAGATGGTCTGTAATACAGGTCAAGGGCTCAAACACTGAGCTGGGAAGACTCACTGAACTGATAACGCTGAGACAAATGGCAGTAAGCACAGAAAATCCAGGTGGCAAAGAAACAGCAGTGGAAATCATGAGATAATCAGACAGTGGCAGTGAGTGACTTGGCCATGAAGCAGAGCTGGGTGCCTTCAGGCATTAGGTTACCAACAGACCGGGATGCCCCATTAAGGGGAAGCAGCCACAGATTAGGTTCATGCAGCTGGACACCTGAGCAAGCGACAACATGAGGACTGAGCTGGTCTGCCATTGACGGAGGCCAATGCTCAGGCTTGGACATATGCTGTACAGGGGTATCATAAAATTATGCCTCAAAATCTGTTCTAATGCCAGGCTAACTGTGCCTCTGGCCCAGGGTTGGCTTGAAACTGCTAGATGACAGTTGTACCAGCAAGCAAAGGGGGCCAGACTCATCCCCAAAAGAAAGAATAGTGAGGAAAGCAGAGAGAGAGAGAATGAGCACTGTCATTCCATACCTGACCTAAGAACACACCTGCTGAGAAAGTGAGGGAGAGACCTGGTCCACAGGGTGCTCATCCAGTGACACAGGAACGTTCCTGGGTAACTTGACAAGGGTGAGCAGGACCACTTGCAGATGTAAGTGGGTTCCTCCCCTACAAATGGTGAGTGAGGCGCTCATAGGGTTGGAGGGAATTGATTTACCTCAAATCTGTTTTGCTGTTTACTGTTTGCTTTTCTCAAGTAATCTGTTTTTGTTGTTTGCCTCCCATAATAAAAACACTGGCTTTTAATATCCCACTTAGTTAAGCATGTTGCATGTATGACCCAGTCAGATTGATTGGACACCAAAGTCTTCTTCCCGGCAATCTTATAACTGCATGCAACTTTGAGGCAACTGGTGTGTGTCTGTGCACAGACAGGTCAAAGGGTCTAGTAAAGATCCTGTGCCACTCACACAAAGAATCATGGCACAAATGTCTAACTTAATACTGTGCAAGTGAATCTGTGAGAGCGTGGGACGATGTGGTCCAAACTGTTTATGAAAACAGAAAGGTACAATAAGAGAGAGAGAGAGTGGGCTCGTGAGAAAACAGAATGAGTGCAAAAGAGAGGGAGCAGAGAAGGCTGAAGGTGAGACAGTGTGTGTGGTATTTAGAGAAACTCGCTCAACCAATTCGTTTGCAAGTGCGTCTCCCTTCAGGTCTTATAGCTCATCTGATAAATGAGATGACCTGTATGCCCTGAAGGAAAAGCTATATGAGATGCAGTTTCATTGTAGAGGGTAGCCAAAAGATTAAAAATTGGCAATTGTCTGAGAAAAGATCTTTGAGTGGTCTACTGATGCTTCAGACATGTACTTAGAATTACTTAGCAAGTACAGTTGATGAAATCCCACTGAGCCAAACTGCATTAATTTTCTCAGTCCTCTTTAGAAAGGCGCACAGTGGTAAAATAGAGCAGGGCCTGTCGCACATGGCTGGCTCTACTGTTTACCTCAGGAACCAAGAGAAGTTAACAAATCCATATAGATCATCACATTAAGGTTGTAATGGCTGGATTCCAACTGACTAGAGAAAGTGTTTCTGGGCAGGTCATTTCGTCACTTTGGACAATGGTATTTTTCCGGCTACTCTTGTAATAGTTTCTAAAAGATAACACTTTCTTGCCCAGTTTATCATGTTTTCTTGTTGAACAGTTCCATTCTACTGGATATCTGTGGGTCATGGGTAACAAGCCAAAACCAAACCCCCTGCCTTCGAGTCAGATCTGACTCATCAAGTCCCTACAGGTCAGAGTAGAACTGACCCATAGAGTTTCCGTGGAGTACTTAGAAGATTTGAACTGCCAACCTTTCAGTTAGTGGATATAGCACTAATTACTACACCATCAGGGTTTCCCATGGGTAACAAATTACAACATAATCAGATATAAATCCAAACTAAACCCACTGCCACTAAGTTGATGCTGACTCACAGCAACCCTATCAGACAGAGTAGAACTGCCCAACAGAGTTTCCAAGGAGCCCCTGGAAGATATGAACTGTGACTTTTTGGTTAGAAGTTGTAGCACTTAACCACTATACCACCAGGGTTTCCTAATCAGATATAGCTAAAATATTTTACCATTGATATTTCCCTTGAGGGAGAGAATACCTGGTACAATATCAAGTTTTAATAGATGAAGAAAAATACACTAGAGAGACATGGAACAATCAAATAGTGGTTGTATCTCACTCAGTACACTGCCGTAAAAAATCATCATAATCTTTCTAAAACATACGAAAAAAATATTTTATCACCATCTGGAAAAAAAATCAGCATAGCTAAGAGAAGAATACATCTGCTGAAAGCACATCAATTTTTGTTAAACCTTTGGTTCTACTTTCTATGCCAAGTGGTATCATCACTCCAGTTTTATATTTGAAGGACATTTCTTTCTAATGCATTTCAAAACCACAAAGAAATAAACTTGGTTACTGAATATACAGTAAATAACATAAACATAAAGTATGGGATGGAAAACATTAGGAGTGATTTCTTGGTAAAAATAAAACAAATTAAGAATTTGAAAAAAACGTACACATAGTTTTTGACTCCGAAAATTTAACTGATGATTGCTCAGTGCATTTTTGTTGTTACTCAAAATTCTAAAGGTATCTCCTTCAGATCATTTCTGCACTTGTTATAGAACTGCTTTTGTCATAGCCAGTGGCGGTCAAGTAGACCCCGACTCATGGCTACCCAGTGGATGCCAGAGTAGAACTTCATGGGGTTTTAAATTGCTGATTTTTCAGAAGTAGTTTGCCATGTCTTTATTCTGAGGCTATTTTGGGTAGGCTTGAACCTCCAACTTTTCCATCAGCACTCAAGTGAATCAACTGTTTGTACTCCTCAGGGACTCTGTTAATGCTGTGTTTATCTGTTGTTGGTCTTGCACCATCTATTGCTCCCAGCCAATGAACACAACACACCATTCTGTGCTTTCTGGCTTCCAAAAAGTGATCTACATTTTTAACTCCTTCACGGTTTTCTCTTTCTGGTATTACTTTAGGTTCCAGCGAGCAGTTTTGACTCTAATAGACCACAAAAGGCATGTGAATGTAGTGTTGGAGGTGCAGAAAAAAAATGCATGCTAGTTCTAAAGCAGTTTAGGGCCATAAACATGTTCAGTGAAATAAAGGGTAAGGAAACAGATAGTGAATATTAGAAGTCAATTGATGTCCCTGGAGAAATTCCCTTATACTAAGGCTTAGGGCTACACCACTCTCTCCTATCTCCAGAGTCCCATTTTTGTATCTAAATCTTCTTTGATTATCATCCTTTCTCCTCACATTTATTGACATCCCTTCCCACTGCTGTCTAGCTGATTCTGCCCTATAGGTCAGAGTAGAACTCCCCCATAGGGTTTCCAAGGAGCAGCCAGTAGATTTGCACTGCCAACCTTTTGGTTAGCAGCCACAGCTTTTAAGTCTTCCATGTATTTCTAAATGATTGAAGTTAGACGGGTGACTTTAACAGTTGAGTGTTAAAGAAGGAAGTAGTCTTTAAAACTGAGATTTATATTCAAATGATAGGAAAATTTAAAGGAACCAAGAAAGATCAATATTGTTTAACTGCTGTTGTATACTATTGTTTTAGTCATCTAGTACTGCTCTAACAGAAATATCACAAAGTGGATGGCTTTAGCAAAGAAAAGTTTATTCTTGTGTAATCCAGTAGGTTACAAGCCCACATTCAGGGTGTCCACTCCAGGGGAAGGGCTTTTCCTCTGTCAGCTCTGGAGGAAAGTCTTTGTGTTTTATCAGTCTTTGGTCAGGGAGCATCTTGGCCCAGGAAACTCAGGTCTAAAGGACATGTTCTAGCTCTCTATTTCCGGTGCTTTATTATTATTATTATCATTTATTATAACTGAATGAAAATGTACATGCCAATAGAAATTTGCATGCCCAACTATATGCAGCTCCCACTACTGTCCCTGCCCGGTGACAGCACACCCTTCCTCTCTGCTCTATACATGTCCTATCCTGCCAGTAATCTTCTATCCCTGCCTCTCTATCCACTCCCCTTCCTCTAGTAAAAGGTCATCAGGATGACATCCTATAGATGCATAAAACCATAAAGCGCACATGTGATATGGTCATTCTGTGTTGCCAAGTCCAATCCGTTCCTGTCTGAAGAGTTGACCTCCATTGTGATTTATGAACAGGGGCAGCATCAGGGCCAGAGGCCATGCTCCCAGGGGAAACCTAAAGCCCCTTGGACCATAAACTGTAGTCTTTTAGTGGAGATCTCAGGGTGCATGCTCTTGTTATTCTTGTATGGCCAGTGAGACTCAACTTTGTGAGCTCTATCACGGCTATCACTGGTGGTGGCCGGTCACCATCTGGTTCTTCCAGTCACAAGTCTATGTAGTCACCCACCCACTCACGTGGGTCTCTCTGTCTTCTGGGTTCTCTATCCCCCATGTCATTTTGGTCCTTGGTGATCATCCATTCCTGCTGAGTTGGGACCATTTGCTGTACCCTCAGATGGCAGCTTGGCAGCTTTTAAGACCCCAGATGATACTCACCAATGTGGTATACAGTGGGATCTCTTATCTGGTGCTGCTTTTTTGATGGTGTGAGGTTCCAAGTTCTCTGTTTGTTTCCCTCCCTTTTTATCTCCCATAGAATGAAAGGCTAAATGATGATACAAGCCACATTCCAGGGAAATCCCCTTAGCAAGGATGTTGCAATCCCCCCCAATCCTCTTTTAACATAATCATCCCAACTATTAGCCACAGGCAGAGATTAGGATGTATAACATAGGAAAATCACAAAATTTTGGGAATGACAGCCCAGCCAAACGTCTACGCACATTTTTAGGAGGATACAGTTCAATCCATGACAACTGTTGAGCAGATTTCAACTCATAACATCCCTATAGGACTGAATAGAACCACTCAATAGATTTTCTAAGGAATCTTTTCAAGAGCAGATCACCAGGTATTCTACAGAGCAGTGGAGTTCAAACCACTGACACTCAGGTTAGCAGCTGAGAGTTCAACCATTATACAACCAACCTCTTTACTAGATCAATAGATACATGCATACATTTTATATATACATATATTGTTATATACAGTATCGCTTTATGTATATCTTTATATAATTGAATTTTATTTCTATTTGTCTTAATCAATTACTTTCATGAAGTAGAGTTTTTATGAAAATATACTGAAATATACTGAATGTCAGTAACAAACAAATATTTAAAGCAAAAACTCTGTACTTTGTGAGAATTCAGCAAACTGAATCATCTCACTCTTCTCTTAACTTAATGAAGAGTTATTTTTGAGACTCTGTATGATATATCTGGGACAGAGTAAAGTTGTCCAAAACCTGACCTCTACTTCACTCTTCACCCAGGTTTTCAACCGTATTTGGCTACAGTGAAGCAAATGGTTAATGGTCAACTACTAGGCAAAACATAGGCTTTCAAACACACTCAGGGTCACCTTGGTAGACAGGTCTGGGGATGTGCTTGCCTAAGATCACAGTTTTGACAACCCTCCAGAGCACAGTTCTATCCTGCACACATGAGGTTGCCAAGAGTTGGGTTTCACTCAATGGCAACAAATGACACCAAAATTAACTTAGTCACTCCCTTGAAATTAAGTACGTGTGGGGCTTTGTTCTTGCCTTGATTTGGCTCTTGCTGACTACTTGGCACACTCTCCCACTCTCCACTGCTAATTCATAGCTCCTGCCTGTCTTCAGATCAAGCTGAAATGCCATCTCCTCCCTAAACTTCCTACTATCATGCTGACTAGAAACAGTAACTCATTTTAGTGAAGTTAAACCATTTCAGATTAATTTGTAACCCTCATAGCTCTTAGCCCTTGCTTTATACACTGAAAATGCTCAAGACAAATACAAACTAAAACTCATTGTTGTTGAATGGATGCCAACTCATAGTGGGTTTCTAAGGAGTAGCTGGTGGAGTGGAACTGCTGAGCTCTTAACCACTATGTCACCAGGGCTTTATATGCTAATTAAAGAACGCAAAAGAACTTCCTTTTAACTCAAGAAAAATATACTCAGTGCCCAAATTAGGGCTAACTCTAAATCTTTGTCGCTTTCTGCTCTTTCCACACACATTAACTGAACACGGAAGTGAAACTATAGAAGTGATGATTATAACAACAGCAAAACACTGCTGTAGAGTCAGGTCTGACTCATAGTGACCCTAGAGATCAGGGTGGAACTGCCCCATAGAGTTTCCAAGGAGCGCCTGGCAGATTTGAACCTCCGACCTTTGGGTTAACAGACGTAGCACTTAGCTCCCTACGCCACCAGGGTTTCCATTGACAGCTATACAACAAGTCAATTCCTTACAGGCTTGTTTGAAAAAAACGTCAGTTCACTTATGTTTTTACATGAGATCCTAATTTACCTGCAATAGGCAGATATTCGTGTTTTTAGTTATGGAAAATGTAACAAGCACAAGAGTAAGATGTTAATAGCTAAAATTAACAAGACAGGGGTGGATGGAAGCCCAAAATTTGCAGAACAGGGTAGAAGTCTGAGAGTCTATATGAAAAAACCCCCAAATCAGCAATGTTACTTAAAGATTCTGTTTTGTTATCTTGGGAACTGTCTCCCAAATTCTATGTTTCTATCAGGCTTTCAGGTTTCAGATAAAAGGATTTAATGTTGCTATTGTTAGAGGCTAAAAGAATTCTTTACACAGGGCTTTTTGTTGTAAAAACAAAATCAAATCTCCTCACCTACTGAAACACCCAGAGATTCCGAGTTTACAGAGCAAGGAATTTTGATCTCAGCTATAGGAAGAAAACTAGATGCCTTGTGGTATCGGTACAAGAGCAGTTACCCCACCACCTACCATTAACTCTGGGCAAAACCATGACTGCGTGGCTGTTTTATTCTGTTTTGGTGAAAGGTAACACATTTACTGCTATTAAAAAAACACAAAGAAAAAACCCACTGCCTTTGAGTCAATTCTGACTCATGGTGACCCATGTCTTACAGAGTAAAACTACCCTGTAGCATGCCCTTTTTTTTTACAAAAGATCATCAGGTGTTTCTCCTGCGGTGCTGCTCGGTGAGTTTGAACCACCAAACTGTAGGTTAGTTATTGTGTGCCGCTGAGCCAAGTCTGACTTACAGCAACCCATGTGACAACCTAGAATTGCCCTATAGGGTTTTCTTAGCTGAAATCTTTATAGAAACAGATCACCAGGTCTTTCTTCCACAGAGCTGCTGGGTGGACTTGAACTGCCAACCTTTCAGTTAGCAGCCAAGCAATCACCAGGGCTCCCACCAGGGTTCTAACAACCACCTGTAAGTTACCACTTCCACCTCACCAGTTTTTGGTGATGATGTTACATGATAGTCAAATGGTGCAGCCATCGAGATGTGTGCCAGAAATATCACTGGGAGGAATCGCTGAGTAAGTAGAATAAGAGGATGAAGAATAGTATGTGTGTATATATATATGTATATATATGCTTATTAAATGTTATGTCAAGAGTGGTGCCCCCTTTGGCTGTTAACAGTTTAGCAATCAATGTAAGGCATTTTAAGAGATGAGAAATGTTTACAACAGACTTCCATGTTGTACAGAGGCTAAAAAACATCAAGCCAAACAAAGCCAGTTGCTACTGAGTCAATTGTGACTCTCTTACGAAGATCCTGTGTACAGCAGAGTAGAACTGTGTTCCCTGGGGTTTTTAAGAGTATGACTTCTAAGAATTTATATCACCAAATTTTTTCTTCCAAGGTACCCCTGGATAGGCCCAAACCACTAACTTTCCATTAGCTCACTGCCACCGAGTTGATTCTGACTCATAGTAACCTTATAAGACAGGGTAGAACTGCTCCACAGTTTCCAAGCAGTACTTGGTGGATTTGAACTGCCAAACTTTGGATTAGCAGTGATGGCATTTGACCACTATGCAACCAGGGTTCCCAACTTTTCCACTGGTCATTGCAAAAACAGCTTGGGGGCAGTGTCTGACTCCCTCACACTTTGTAAGGGGGAAGGAGAATCAGGATCAACAAGTATGAGGCTGATTACTATGAGATAGAGCAGACAGGTTTCCTCTCTCTCCATCCTTACCAATTCTGACACCAGCTGTCCTATTGCACAGAACTCACGACTTCTCTCCTGGGTCTGACAATTCATTACACTAGCCACGGGAGAACATATAGACCATATGATTATGGAGTTTATTAAGGAATTAGCAGGTGCAGTTCAGGCTCAGGAACACTCAGAATACAGCTCTTCCATCAGGACAGCCTCTTCTCAACTGAGCTCACTCTCAGGCACATTTTTTCCTCACTTGGGGCCTCTGCCCACCAACACTCAGCCTTCTCTTTCCCTGGACCGGGAAGCTCACCATGCTTTCTCCTGCTGCCAGCGCTCTCCTGCCACCGCTTCTCACCGTCTTCAGGGTTCCAGGGTGTTCTTTGTCTCAGACTCCTGCTCCCAGGGGCTTCTCAGAGCAGGGATCTGGGGTCCAAAGGACACACTCTGCTTCCGTACGTTCTTCCTTGGTGGTGGTAGGATCCTTCTCTCTGCTGTGGAATTAGCTCTCTTTTAAACCAAAACTGACTTGTTCTCATGGTGAGTCATAATTGCCCTATCGCAATTGTTGCCTCTGAGAGGATCCCGACTCATATGGACACCAAAGGACAAAGGTGAACTGCCCCATAGGGTTCCCAAGGAGCACCTGGTGGATCTGAGCTGCCAACTTTTTGCTCTGCAGCCATAGCTCTTAACCACTACACCACTAAGGTTACAGTTCAAGAGTTACAAGACCATGGCTATAATGCCCCCCACAAAAGCAATCACACTGCAGTAGCTGGGTGCTTAACTCTTTGCACCACTCAGGGACTCCAGAAGGATTTTACCCTAAGCCAAATGTGCGCATTTTAATTTAGCCTACTTCCAATTCTAACATAATATATTTAATGAAGTATTAAAAGATAAGAATCAATTTTACTATAAACATGACTGTTGACCTTACAGGAAGCATTGTCATTTAAGCAGTGAAGAAGACACAGGTTGAACTGAGTTAGTTAAAAAAAAGAGAAAAGAAAAAAAAAGTTACAATTTTAAGTGACACTTCTCTTACGGGTTTCTTAAAGTATCAAAACATTAATTTGAATAGAAAAATAGTTCAAGGATCCTACTATTGTGCATGAAAAACTGGTGAGAAAATGGATCAGAGAAAGTTTGTCACAGGGAATTCAAAACTAAATATCATTATAGGAGGGGATATGATAATTATTACAAGCATCATAATGAAATATATTATGTGATAGTTTGTAGTGCAATTTAATAGGCCATAGAATATGTTACCTGGGGCAATTTGGCATAAAAAAGGAGTAAATCAATATCATTTAATTTTAAAACTGAGAATTGTGAAAATACTACAAATTAGGATAAACCAAGGGCACACTATAATTGTATCAGAGGTTATTTAACATTGCTATAATTTCAACTGTATTACATATTAAAATTTATTTTAAAAGCTTCTTTAATGTAAGTGAAAACAATGTTTTGAATAGATGTCTTAGCACCATTGGGTAGCATATGTTCTATTAAGTAGTTCTTTTGCATTTACTAATTACTAAGTAACAGCAGTAACAACAATAAACCACAATAAAAACACATCTACTGTACTTGAGAGCTTACAGAAAGGCATTTTGCTTGCTACTTTAAATAAGTTACCTCATTTAACTCAACAGCACTGTTTTTATTTTACCTTTTTTAACTTTTGTTTTTAAGATACAAATATTCTGTTAAATTTGGAAACAGTTGGAGCTTATGGCTTCATACTATGCAACCAAGCCAAAAAACTAAACCCGTTGCCATCAAGCCAATTCTGACTCACAGCAACATTACAGGACAGATTGGGATTTCCAGGGAATACCTGGTCAACTTGAACTGCCAACCTTTTGGTTAGGAGCCATACATCTTAACCATTATGCCACCAGGTTTTCCACAATATGCAACATGAAAAATAAAATTAATGCCACTGAATTCTATATGTAAAGTTGTTGAAATGTCAGATGCTTTGTTCCTTTATCACAATAAAATACATAGAAGTTCTGTTTCTGATCTGTTATGCTGCGTGCCTAAACTCACTGTCATCCAATTGATTCTGACTCATAGGGACCCTAGAGGACAGAGTAGAAGTGCCCCACAGAGCTTCCAAGGAGTGCCTGATGGATTTAAACTGTCTGCCTTTTGGATAGCAGCCATAGCTCTTTAACCACCATGCCACCAGGGTTTCCTGCTGTGTGCCTAGGCCATACAAATTCTAAGATCACTAAATTTTTTTTCAGTCATTTATTAATGTGATCCACTTGGCCATTAACAAGCATTTATTAACTGTTTATGAATTTTCCTTTGATCATTTATATATTTTCATTATTTAGAAGGGAAAAAAGGGAGAATGAAAGAAAGAAAAAGGAAGAATGAGGGAAGGAAAGAAGGAAGGAAAGAAAAGGGGGAGGAAGGGAGGACAGAGGAAAAGGATGGAGGGAGGGAGGTAAGGAGAGAGGGTAACATGGAAGGAAGGAAGGAGCAAGAAAGGGAGAAAGGGAGGGAAGGGGGACTTCTGAGCACCTTCCTTGTATGTGCTGGAGTGTTCTCACAGAGGAACAAACAGCTTCCCTGGGGAGCCCAGGGGATAGAAAAAGTAACTGTCTGGAAGACGCGTGGAAGGTTTCACCAAAGGGGAAACGTGAGCTTTTATCCAGGCAAAGAAGTGAGGAAAGGACACTCATGATGAAAAATAACAAGTACTAAGGCTTAGAGTCGTGACACGACGAGGTAGCGTAGGGGGCTGAATGGACCAGAGGCAGAGGGGCGTTAGCCAAGGAAAGGAAATCAGACGTAACTTCATAGGTCATTTTATTTTGCATTTCCAAAGAAGATGTTGGAACATGCTATCTCTATTCCATTAGCATTAGTCTTAATTATTTAAAATTTAATCTTGTTAGAGATTACATGTTTAATTTTAATAACATAATTAATTAGAGTAATTTGTTAAATAATAATATCTGATAGCTATTAATGAGAGTATAATTGTATATACTATTTAAATACTTAGTGCAATACAAGATTTTTTCATAAAATGAAGCAAAAAAAAAAAAACTGCAAGTAACTGACACACTTTACTCTAAATTCTTTTTGGAATCCACATCCCTAGCAGCAATCACTCAAATTTAGAACCCCTATTTAATATTCCTCCATACAAATTTATTCACATGTAATAATAATAATAACTAGTAATACTTTCACTTACAATAGGTTTAAGAAAATGATGAGGGGGCACTCTTATTGGCTATCTATAAATAAAATAGGGCCTATCCTCGTCCCTTGGACTTACGATTTGGAGAGAATGCCTCCAAACTGTTGTCATTTAACTGTAGGGCATCACAAATAACCAAAGGCTAGCTACTTCTAATAGGGCTGTCCTTGCATTGAAGAGTAATGAACAGGTGGTTCATCTTCATGGGACACTTAGGGACATCTCAGAAGAAAGACCTGGTAAACTCCTTCCAAAAGATCACTAAAATAAACTGTTTCCTTCAAGTCGATTCCAACTCATACTGACTCTATACGGAGTAGAACTGCCCCATAGGGTTTCCAAGGAGTAGCTGGTGGACTTACACTGCCAGGCTTCTGGTTAGCCACCATAGCTCTTAACTGCCATGCCACTGGGTTTCCCCAAATACCACAGCTATAGAAAATCCTATGGAACAACGTTATACTATGACATCGGTGGGCTCACCATGAACCAGACTCAACTTGATGGCAATGGGTTCAGTTTTCTGATTTACCATATTTAATACTTTATGTATATTACTCATTTAACTTTCAAAAAAATTATATAAAATATATTTTTGATGAGTTAAGCACTGTGACTATGAGTTAAGCACTATTACTTTGCCTGGTTCTCATGAGAAAACTGAAGCTCAGAATTTTAGATGATTTGCCTATGTGTCAAAGGTCATCCGTGTAATAATTAGTAGCATCAGGATAGGCAACGAGACTTTGCTAGCATTTTTATCCTAAGATAAGTTGTGTAGATGACACCAGAAATGGTAGAGTTTAACTTGAAATACAAGAAGACATTACATGTATACATGGATACATTTCAGTATTTAACAACAAACAAACAAAAAATCACCTAAAAATATCATATGATACCAACAAAGAGTTTTAAGTTAAATAAAAATTTCAGGTTGAACTGAATAAACTACCATTTAAGCATTTAAAAAGGTTGAATATTGTCAATTTCAAATATTTCAGTTTAAAAGTACTGTTGTTGTTAGTGGCTATCGAGCTGACTCCAAATCATAGTGGTCCCAACACAACAGCGTTGAATTGTTGTGATCCACAGTTTCCACTGGGGAATCTTCAGAAACAGATAGCCAGGCCTTTCTTCCCAACTCATTTTAGTCTGGAAGCATCTCTGAATCCTGTGTGGAATCCTAGCAACCTGCAAGCCTCCCCTGAAGGAAAGGTGGTAGCTATGCATCAGGTGCATTGGTCAGGAATGGATCCTGGGCCTCCTGCATGCATGATGAGAATTCTGTCACAGAACCACCACTGCCCCCCAATATAGTTAGATTTTTGTATTTAGAGATAGCCTCTGCAAGGTATGTAGAATAGAGTGAGTAAAACGGAAAAGCAATACAAGCCAGAATGTTCTATCAGTGATAAAAACCCAAACCAAACACATTGCTGTTGAGTCACAAGGAAAAAGAAATCATTTTTGAAAGCAGTGACGACTAGCAGGATTAGTTGAGTAGATTTATGAATCATTTCTAAACTAAAAAAAAACAGATAACCAAATGAATACGAGGGATGAGAAAGCGGAAATAACCCTGGAGGATGCTAAGATTTGCAGTGCAGGAAACCAAGAGCATTATACAAAGTGAAATTTCTCTCAACCTAAACAGTGAAACAAAATCTGTAATTTTTTACAGCTTTCATATTTCTACAGTCTCTTCTGTCTTACATATTTGCTTCCATGTTAATTAACTCAAGATATACATTTCTGCTTTAAAGCCAAAACAAGAGAAGAAAAACATGTGGATGGATGGATGGATGGACGGATGGATGGGTGGATGGGTGGATGGGTGGGTGGACGAGTGGGTGGACAGGTGGATGGACAGATGGATGGATGGATGGATAGACGGATGGGTGGGTGGATGGGTGGGTGGGTGGGTGGGTGGGTGGGTGGGTGGATGGGTGGATGGGTGGATGGGTGGATGGGTGGATGGGAGGATGGGTAGATGGATGGATGGGTGGGAGGGTGGATGGATGGGTGGGTGGGTGGATGGATGGGTGGGTGGATGGATGGATGGATGGGTGGGTGGGTAGGTGGGTGGATGGATGGATGGGTGGTTGGGTGGGAGGGTGTATGGATGGGTGGGTGGGTGGATGGACGGATGGGTGGGTGGATGGACGGATGGGTGGGTGGGTGGACGGACGGACGGATGGATGGACAGACGGACGGGTGGATGGATGGGTGGGTGGGTGGATGGGTGGGTGGCTGGATAGAAACAGATAGATAAAAGAGATAACAGACAGACAGTCAGATGTTTCCCAAAGTTGCAAGATCACATTTCACACTTGTGGTGAGGAAGGAGGTAAGACGAGACCACCTGCCATGAGCACCAGCCATCCTCCATGCTTCTGTGTATGGTATGAAATTTTCCCCACTGGGCAGATATTTAATCATTGCCTCCCAGGAGTCAGGCTGACAGGTGGTGCCCAGTGAAGAACACACTGTCTCCCTTCACCATCCCACCTAGTAAGAAGGGTGTAAGATATTGGTGGAATTCAGGAGCAGAGGTTGGAAGAGCTCAATAAAGAGTTTCTGGGGACTCAGTGCTTAAGAGCTCGGCTGCTAATCTTAAGGTCGGTTGTTTGAACCCACCAGCCACTTCAGTGGAGAAAGTTGTGGAAGTCTGCATCAGTAAAGATTAAACCAAATAATAACGAGAATGAAATAAAAAGAAACCATTGCTGTCAATTTGATTGTGACTCATAGTGTTGGAATCGACACAATGGCAACAGGGGTTTAGTAAAGATTTCAGCCTGGGAAACCCTATGGCGTAGTTCTACTATGCCCTACAGGGTTGCTGTGAGTTGGAGTCAAAGAAAACAATTTCTTTGTTTTTTAAAATACACACTCTAACGTGGTTAATACCCTCCTACACATACTTACGTCCTCGGACACACATGCACTGATACCTATGCCCATAACCACACATACACACACACACACGTACATTCCCACATACGTGCAAGCACACCCACACCTGTTTACACACACACAAACATCACATGCACACACTCAACCACACAAATTCAAGGTACACACATGCACACATATGCACAACGTATCAACAGCCCCCTGTACATATATGCACACATACATGTGTATATTCATTCACTGCCATGCACACAGACACGTATCAGTGCCATTAGATAAACACACAACCAGTACAACTCCCCAGGCCAGTCTGAACGGGAACCTTGTACCTATTCTTTTTTCCTTCTTTCTGTCATCCTTGTCCCTTGCTACCCACACAAAATTTACCTGAATGTCTCTATCCTATGTCTCCATGCCGGGATATTTACAAGTTGTCTTGCTAACTTCTCCTTTTGTCCTGATAATGATACTAACAGTTTGGAATAACACTTCTCATGAGTGGAAGTTCCCACTTGAAGAGTTTTCAAGTGTGAGGGAGAACATGAGCCCTGTAAATGAGCTAATTTCTGATTGTATTATTGATAGAATTTTAACGTCTGCCTTCCAAATTTATTAGGTCATGGAAATCTTTTATTAGTACATAAAGCTGAAATCCAAAAAGCTCTGCAATTCCACTGTCTGTTGTTGGTGCAAAGAAGAGAAGAAAAAAAAAGTTAAACTCTGCTTTTGCATTTCTTCTCTGATAGCCCTTTCTCTGAAATACGATTTTGTGATCCCTGCTTTAATGCAGCTTTGCTAGACCCAGGACCAAGAGAGAGGTGTTGCTTTCCTTTCTAAACTACCTCTGTGTCTGTTGTTTGCTTTCCCTTGCCTAGACCCCAAGGGAACCAAAGATTCTCCATGGGGTGGAGCAACAGAGCAGAGTGGCAGAGACACCCTGGTCACTTTCCCCAAAGTGGCAAAAGACAACATGGTTGCCACCTGGAGGCCTGGCGCTGGGCCTGCGCCTGCCTCCCACAAATCCTGAAACCCCTCAGCTCAGCCAACTCAAAGGCAGATTCCTGATAGTGCTTGCCAGGGCCAAGCAACATGCCTTCTCCAAAAACAGTTTTCTGGAACATAAAGCCAAAGGAAAGGTGTAATTTATTGTGAAGATGGCACATTAATTAGTTTTCTGGAGTTCCTCAGGTAATTACAACCTGTAACATTTGTAATTGATTTGGCCAGATTATGCATCAGTGAAATCAGCAAGTGGCCCAAGACGAGAGGCAGGAGGAAATGCCTTACCTAAGGAGAAGAAGAACAAACCGGACTTGGATCAAGTCCCAGATGACACCTTCTTTGGAGCCCAAATTACAGCAGTCTTCCAAGACCGCACACTCAGCAGGTTAAGTTCCTTCCCTCCCGAAAGAACATATGGGCAGTCAAATGTCTCCTGAGCAGCCTTTGAACAATTAGAAAAGCTTCTGCCCTAGGGCTTGGGAGGTTGGAAACTTAGCTCATGCTGATACCAGTCAAGCTAACAGGCATAAGTGAAAATCAATCATTTTTCAAAACAGGAGGAAGAAGCCCTCTCATGGAAGGGACGAGGGCCAGAGACTGAATAAATGGAACAAGAGAACAGAAAGGAAGAGGCCTCCTACCAGACACGGTCTTCACCAAAAGACCTCTGTTCTGACACATGAAGGTGGCCTCCTGCCTTTTAATAGCCATCGTTGCTTCAGTCACAACTTTAATCTTATGTAAGATACAGGGATGGCAACACACAGTGACCATATTGTGTGTACAATTTATGGTTCTATGCATCTGTAGGATGTCGTCCTATTGGCCTCGTACTAGAGGGGAGGGAGAGGGTTGAAAAGAGGGGACAGGAGATTGTTAACAGGATACGACATATATAGAACAAATAGGAGGAATCTGCTGTCACCGGGCAAGCAGAGCAGTAGGAGCTGCACGTAGGTGGGCATGCACATTTAAACTGTATTGTACAGTTTAAAAAGATAAAAGGAGACAGAAACAGAAAGAGGACCAGACTACCATCAAGAGAGAAGAATGGAGCACATCCTTTGGACCCAGGGTCTCTGTGCTGAGTACCTCCTAGATGCTGGGGCAGACTGATGCCAAGACACACGGAGACTTCCAAGGAACACTGGGCCCATAGATGTTAAAAGAAGACAAGGACCTTCAATCAGAGCTGGAAGAGAAAGACAGTGCCTACTAGAGCTGGAACCCTGAATTTGGACATCTAGCCTCCTAAATTGTGAGAATAAATTTGTTTGTTAAGCCATCCGGTTGTGTGATTCCTGTTATAGTAGACCTGTCTGGGCATGAGTTCATCTATCTTAAGCAGGAATGTGGGTGAACTTTACAGCATCCCCTTTCTGAGGGCAGTCCCATGATGCTGTTACAAAGACAGAGGTGGAAAGGTCTTCCTGAAAGCATGTTGCTATTGAGGTTGTGGGTAGAACACTGGGAAAAGAATGAGTAAGCTACTATCCCATCTAAATGAGTTTATTAACTGATATTTATTGAGCACTTATATGCATATGAGGGTGTTGATAGAATTGATAAAATGCTATTAAGTCCATCAGTAAAATTCTCCTTTCCATGTGGTGGACTGAGGTTCAATTACTAGCCAAAACATCTCATGTGCAGCTGCTTGTCTTCATTGTAAGCTTTCATGTTGCTATGATGCTGAACAGGTTTCATCAGTGTCCAGACTAAAATGGACTAGGAAGAAAGGCCTGGTAATCTATTTTCAAAAATCAGCCAACGAAATTCCTATGGATCACAATGGTTGGATCCACAACCAATCTTGAGGATGGTGCAGGATTAAGCTGTATTTGTTGCCTTGTTCATGGAATTACCACAAGTTGGAGACCAATGAATGGCTGCTAAGACAATACTGTGCATAAAGCCCTCTTAGAAATGCTTTACAAACTCTCAAAGGAAGTCACAGCCTGATAGTGAAGGTATCTGGAGTGCAAATGATTATGTTACAATAAGGACAGAAAACATTTTACACAGAGGTATACACATAGGAGATGAAGAAAATAGAAGAGGAAAAGAAAATGAGAGGTAGAGAAAGGTGATCAAAAGACACAGTAAGAAAAAAGAGACGTGGTAACGGCATCGAATGATGAACAAGAGACTTACAGGAAAGGACACGTGGACGTGTGGGAAAAAGAGTACTGTGCTCTAGCACTTGGGTCAGGAAACTACAGTCCTCTGGCCCAGTGTGGCTCATTGCCTGTTCTGTAAATGGTTTACTGACATACAGTCATGTTCATCTGTTTATGAATTGCCATGGCTGCTTTTGCACCGTATCACCAAAGTTGAATTGTTGAAATCAAGACCGTAATAGCCTGGGAAGCTGAAAATATTTACTGAGTCATTAGAGAAAAAATGTGCCAAGCACTACTCTAGAAGAAAGCCCTGATCACCAGACCATACTCGCCGCATAAGATCATGTGTTCCACCTCCCTCCAGGCTCTCAAGACAAAGATCTGTGTCTGTGGACAGCATTACCAGGTGACTGCTAATTAAAGCTCCAGGACAGTGGCTATTTCCCATGTGTTCTTTGTGTTTTCTCAGTATTGACATGTAATGAGACTTGCCCTGATGGAGATGGCTCCATTTTAAAAGACAGATGTGTCTTATCAGAAATGCCACCATTTTTAGCTTTGACCTCAGGGAGAAAAATGGGTGTGAAAAGAAAGAAGCATGTTGTTAAATACGTTACTAAGGAAGTAGGTAATAGGATAAAATTGTTTAAAGAATCCAAAATGTGCCCAGTGAGAAGGTGCTAAAGTATGGAGCATTAAATGACTCTTGGATTGCTTTGCCTGGGTATGCTTCTTACAGCTAACAGAACTAACATGTAGAGAAATGCTTGCCATCTTCCAAACCAAACCCATTGCCACTGAGTTGATTTGGAGTCACAGTGACCCTACAGGACAGAGTAGAACTGCCTCATAGAGTTTCCAAGGAGCACACGGTAGATTCATGCTGCCAGCCTTTTGGTTAGCAGATGTAGCACTTAACCACTATGCCACCAGGGTTTCCTTACCATCTTCAGGGTACAGCAGGTAAGGCTGCTCAGCGAGGACTCCTAACTTAACTTGGGGATGCTCAGAAGCCCATGTTTTTCTCTGATGGGTAGGGCTCATTTCTCATAACTTTCTCCTCATCTGTCTTCCAATGGCAGCAGGAAGGAGAGTTCCCAAATACCATTTGGCAAGAAAGTCTGTCCTCATAGGTCACTGATTTCCAATTAATGTTGCTGTTGTTAGCTACAGTCTAGTTGGCCCCCAACTCATGGTGACCCCGTACACAGCTGAAAGAGATGCTGCCAGGTCCTGTTCCATCCACATGATTGGTTGAGGATCAGATTATTGTGATGCACAGAGTTTTCACTGGTTGATTTTGGAAGTAGACTTTTTTCCTCTGCTGCCTTAGCCTGGAAGTTCCCCCGAAACCTGTTCAGCATCATAGCAACGCAAAGACTTCTTGAAGGATGTGTGGTGACTGAAGAGAGGTGATTTGACCAAGAATCAAAAGGTTTCCCATACGGAAGGCAAAATTCTACCACTGTTTCCCTCTGCCCCAAGAGTGCTATTCTCCAAAAATAACTCTACCTAATTTCCTGCAGACGAGATGGCCATCTGCCTAATCCCTTCTTCATGAACAAGCAGGCATCCAGCCAGGCTTGATGGCATACTTTTTAACAAGCTCTTTAGTTAAGTATAAACATGCATTTCCTTTTGTTCTGTCTGCTTTGAAAATGGTGCACAACTGGGTGCCACCCTCTTGCCATCCAGGCCAGGAGTTTGTGATTCAGGTTTTCTTAGCTAGCCACTGCTGAGTGGGCAGCATCCATGACCAAAGAGTAAGAAGGTGGATGAACACTTGGTGAGCACTGGAGGGAGGGCAAATGGATTGGTTATGGTGTTTGCATGCATTTAGACACACAGAACTTGAGATTTGATAACTGGCCCATCTACCCTACCTCTTCTGAAACTAGAAAAATTTCTTTAAGTCCCATTAGCTAGAGTAGTAGTAAGAGTTATTTCCTGAACTATCCTCCCTAGGAGCATAATGGGAAGTTATTACTAATAATGACAACAAAGATTTTATCATTATTGTTATGTCTAGGGCGACTCGACGGCACTTGGCTTGGCTTAGGGTTGCCACGAGTCACGTCCGAGTGGACGGCACTTGGCTGGCTGGCTATGTTAAACATACATGGAGAACATTCTCTGCCAGGCACTAACCCACACAGTTAACAAGATCTCCTCACTTAAGCCCTTCAACAACCCAAGAGATACACATTATGTCTAGGGCTCAAAAATTGAACAATGAGAGGGAATTCAAGGCTTATGCCGAGATAAGGTCTTGGGCTTGATCTTCTAGTCTGGATTTCCCTGCTCTCCACCCTATTCCCTGCCTATAATCTTTTTGGGAGTCCCTCTTTTAGACTCTGTCTTAATTCCAGCCTTTGATTAGAAAGGTCCAAAAGTTGGCAAAAAGCCTGGTTCAATAGCCTCTGTGATTGTTAATTTCTTTCCCACAGAAAACAAATCTATAAGTCAGTGCTGTGCTAACACTGCATCTTGAACATCACGGCAGTAGCTTTAGGCCAGTAAACATTAATAAAACAAACCAACTTGAACAGTTGCAAGGCAGACACTAAAGAGAGGCCGTTAGGCGCAATGCTGATCTCAACTTGCTGCCGTCTCTCCTAAGGAATCATCTCTCTCTATATTTTAATGCCAATTAAATTGTGGCAAAGAGCATGCAGCATGTCTAAGGGAAACTGGCACATTTATCAAACACAGACTCTGATTTGGCTTGGGACTTGCCCCATTTAGCAGGAATGTTTGTAAGATCTAATATTTATTTACAGTGGCGGGGACAGAATCCAGGGAAGTGAGTGACCCGAGAAGTCAGTAGAAGATCTAAGCTTGATTTCATGCTTTAATTGCCAGCAAGAGATTCTTAGTGTTTAGGCTGAAGAGAAATTTTTATTAATAGTTATTTGTTAAACTATTTAATTAAGTATTTACATATTATTAACAGAAAGCCTAAGAAAGGACAGGAAACACTGGTAGCACAGTGGTTGAGAGCAGTGTCTGCTAACCCAAAGACTGGTAGTTCCAGGTCCCCCAGCACTCTTTGGAAACTCTATGGAGGCAGTTCTACTTTGACCTATAGGGTCACGATAAGTCAGAAGTGACTCAACGGCAGTGGTTCTTGGATTTTTAAGAAAGGACAAGGTTGGGCATATGTGTATGTGTATATGTGTGTGCATGTGGGGGTGTGAGTATCTCTTTTAAACTCATCATCCTAGTTATGACCTCTGTTTTCTGAGCTGCAATATGGTAACAGTTGGTTTTCTCATGTGTCAGATATGAATACTTATGGGCTGACAAACAAAAATACAAAGTTGGAAGTCATTCTTGGGAGATTCTCTAAAGTGGTCTTTTAAAAATGCTGGATTGGAATAGCACATGTGCTCTTTATGGGTCTATGCATCCACCGGGTGTCATCCTGCTGATCTCTTACTGGAGGCGGGGGAGTGGGTGGAAAGGAGGGGATAGGAGATTGTTGGGAGCTGATCTCTTACTGGAGGCGGGGGAGTGGGTGGAGAGGAGGGGATAGGAGATTGTTGGGAGCATAAGACATGCATGGAGTGGAGAGGAAGAATCTGCTGTCACCGAGCAGGGAGAGCAGTGGGAGCTGCATATAGGTGGGCATGTGAATTTATATGGGAATGTACATTTTCGCTCAATCATAATAAAATAAATAAATACATAAAATAAAATAAAATGCTGGGTTGGAACCAATTAGTGCATTGTAAAAGGCTTCTTTTTAAAGGTAACAAGATGAATAGATCAGAAAGTAGCATGTATTACCGTCAGTAAAAGTAGGATGGTTGCATACAGTATTCGTTTTGATAATATGGGTTTATGTACGTATACTGGGTCCCTATGTAAAATATGCTCCCATAATGTGAGTTGCATTAAATAACAACAACAAAAGTTTGGAAACTCTGTTCTAAAAGTTAACTGACGTTCAGTAATGGGGGGTAGAGTAGTGTTGGATGAATTTCCCCACTTCTTTTCCCTGTGGTTTCTCCTATGTACAGGGATCTTTCTGACCCTGGGTCATCTCTGGCACCCAAAGGCTAGCTAATATGTTTCAGCTCATCAATCTAAAGCCCACATATCCACACTGATACTCACTAAATAAGCATGGAAAGATTTTCTCAAGCCAGAAGCAAGCACAGATTGATCCAGGCTCTAAAGGAAGAAACTAGCATTAATTTGGTGCTTATTATGGGTTGCATACTTGGCCATATAAATAAATGACTCAACAACCCTAAGGCAGGTGTTTTTTACTGCAGTTACACATGAGGAAATTAAAGTTGAGAAACATACGGCTATGATTTTTTCTGAAAGACCTTACTACCAAAATTTTATTGTCCTTTTATTTAAGTAGTTACTGGAACTGCCAATATGCCTTCTGAATAAGACTGGTAAATATTGGCAACATTAAGGCTCTCCATAAAAAAAAAAAAAAAATTGTTGCTTTCGAGTTGATTCCAACTTACTGGAACCCTATAGGACAGAGTAAAACTGGCCCATAGAATTCCTGAGGAGTACCTGGGAGATTCAAAGTGTCACCCTTTTGATTAGCAACTGTAGCACTTAACCACTATGTCACAAGGCCCTGCATAGGCGCTTTATACTATTGGAAATAAGGCAAGCAAGTATAGGTGGCTATTGCTGGCTGTCGTTGCGTGGACCCCTGGTTCCCAGCTGCCATATGCACAAGGAGGTAAGACCTTAATGACTCATAGTGTTTTCCTTTGCTGGCATTTGGAAGTAGATCACTTGGCCTTTCTTCCTAGTCTTAGTCTGGAAGTTCTGCTGAAAAATGTTCAGCATCGTAGCAACAGGCAAGCTTTTACACACAGCCGGGAATTGAACCTGGTGCTCCCATAAGGTAAGAATTATACCACCGAACCACCATTGTCTTCTGCAGGCACATAGGGCCTCACAGTTAGGGCACTTCCATTGTCTTCTCTGCTTTGATGCACATCACATCTGACAGATGAGGGTGGGAAGTAGTTTTCATTGTTAAGAGATTAGAAAACTAGGAGGGCAAACAGCCAATAGAAAACAGAGCCATGCCTTGAACCCAGATCTTTCTTCCAAGTCCACTGCTCTTCCTATTATAACTCCTACTGTTATTAGATCATGTTGACCCTTGTGTCCTGATCTGCACGCTATAGTTTATAATATGCCAGAGGCAAAAAATTAATTAACACCACCAAAAAAGAGGGAGGAAAGCTGGACATTATTAAGACTGTGGAGAAGAGGTTTTTCAGACACCTTTTATAAGCTTGGAAAAAAACTGAATTCTTAAAAATTTTATTCACATTATTAATATCTCCTGGCACTCAATGGTAACTCACTGGACTGCTAACTTGTTTCTATAATACTTAGAACTGTGTTCAGACATCAACTCATCTGGCTCAGCAGGAAAACAGGAAAAGACCGACATGCCTTTGCTCCCAGACTGCATTTGCTAAGCTCTCAGAATGAAAAAGCCAAAGATAAGAGTTTTCTCTGTCATTTTAAACAGGGAAAATTAATTGCTCCTGCAGAGATGAAAACTTTACCTTTGAAAAGAAATCACTGCGAAATGCTTTTTCTTCTGTCCCCACCTGTGGAGACCTAGGGTTTGGTAGCAAATTGGAGCTTACAAAGTGCATTCACAAAGACAAATGCCAGATACCTCTCTAATTAGGGAGTGGCCTGCCTGGTAGGCACTGTGACAGACTACCACAGAAGGAAGATGAGATGAGATGAGATGAGATGAGGGGTATAATATTTGCATGCTGGAGAAGGAAGATCTTCACTTCAGCCTACATAGGTAACTTCCTATTGAACTAATAGGTCTGTCTATTGAATTACTAGGTGTGTAGTGAAAATTATACATATGAGACTGCTGATGATATGGTTATAGATCTGTAACTCTTATAGAAAGTATGTCCACGTATTTTTCTATTTTGTCTTTAGCGATAGTAAACAGCCTTGCAATACCCTTAACAGCAGAATCTGATACATTAATGCATGAACAAGGAAAACTTGGCCCAGTGATTAAATGTTGACCTAAGATTCAGGACTTGGGGCTTCGATTTCTCATTCTCCAATGGAGCAGTTTTAGACAAATCAGTTCATCAATTTGTCTCTCAGTTTGCTCCATTTGAAAACAAAAATGGAAAATGCCAGCCTCTTTGATTTAAAAATGAATCTATTAAGGAGAGAAACACAAAAAGACTTTTGGGGATTTCATAAGACCTGTTTGTGATTCAAGCAAGCAAGTCTTCTCATGGGGTAATCTAATCATTGCACTTGTCTCGATAAAGCACCTATGTGTGCACTGACCTCCGTAAGAGCTTTGGAATCTGCTCTGCATGTGAGTTCTAGATATGACGTTGCCAATCAATATGCATTTGAGGAATTTATTTCAACATCACTTAATTCACTTTCTCATCTGAATGAGGAAAAGGGGTATGAGTATCTGCTTTTCCTCTGCAAGAGAATAGTTAGAAGTTTGAAATACAAAAGTCGGTACCAAAAGTACTTTATAAACTGTAATTGTGAGTATTTTAAACTAAATGTATCATGTGGCAACTAGTCAAGTAAATGGTTTGACCAGTCATATTTCCCTCTGAAGAATGATGTGGAAAGACAAAGTACAGGGGGCCAAACTCTCATTTGGCACAAGTAGGGGTTCCTGGTTTCAAAGGCAATCTCTCCAGTCTCTTCATCAGGGTGACTAGGCAAATCCATAGTTTAGACACTCATGTGAACTAAAAACTGTCTTTGGAAACTTCTGGTGTTGTTTCTGCAGCTAAGTGACCAGACTGAAAGATCAGATCCAAGATTATCCTTGAGCAAGTGGTAATCTCAGAACATTTCATGTATTCTCTGTGGTCCTGATAACATCACAAATGTTAGTTATTCCCAGAAGGAACTAAGACTGTGATAATGTGGCATTTTTTTTCTTCATGGTTTCTCTGACTTGCTTATTCATCAGATACCTTTTTCCCCTTCCTTGTGTTCTTTCTTGCTTTCCATTATCCATCAGAAATACATCTGAAATACATCCCAAGGCTCTCAGGCATAATTCTGCTCACATAAGCAAGTACGCAACCTGTATCCCCAAGTTTTCATATAAGCATTGTTTAAGCGACACAGAAAGGAGCTTTTGTGGTTGTTGTCACTGGGTTTTGTTTTCTTCTTTGGCAGATAGGCGTTACCTGCTTGTTATCACTGTTACAGATAGGCTATGTTCTGATCTGGGAAGAAGTAATGAGAAGACTTAAATCCTGGCTACACCAGGAACTTGCTATTTGACCTTCAACTTGTAACCTAAATTTGATAAACCTTGATTTTATTCCTTGTAACCCAAGTGAAAAATAAGACAGACCAAGGGTATTGCACTTAGTCTATAGAAAGTACTGGGTTCGAGGGACTATGTAGTTCCCTTTCCTTTTCTGATTAGACTGTCTTAACCCAATTTAACCAGACAGGTCATGTCACTCAAGTATAAAATCTAATTTCTTATTAATTAAGATCATCTGTGTGTTAAAAGGGGGGGTCTCAAATGCACTATAGTCTGAACTGTTTTTGTTGTTAGGTGCCATGGAGTCAGCTCCAACTCATAGTGATTCTGCAGGGAAGAGTGGAACTGCCCACAGGCTGTCCAAGAAACAGCTGGTGGATTCATACAGCTAAGCTCTCGGTTAGCTGTGGTGAAGCTCTTAACCATAGTGCTACCAGGGCTTTTATGAGTAGCGAGACACTGTCAAGTCACAAAATGATACCTGTATATCCTTCATGAGCTCCCTGGGAAAGTACAGAATCAGTGATCAAGCTTAGATTGACAAACACAGACGATGTAAGACAAGTGCTCAGCACAGGGCCTAGTATCCTATTAGATTTGCCAGCAGCGGTAATAGTTAGGGTTGTATAGGTTGTTCTTATTAGCATTTTTATTATCTGTTGTTGTTATTGTTGTTATAATTTAAGTAGTTTCTGGCTGCAATCAAATCAAGACAAGGTTTGTTAGCACTTTCTTTTCTGTTTCTAAACTCTACAAATACAATCAATCCATAATGTGAATAGACATTCTACAGGGTATACTTCTAACAGTATTTGGACAATGCCCTGGTTCTGTTCCAGAAAGTCAAATGTTATGCTGTAAGGCATGCCATTCAATTTTACTATATCTTAGACTAAAGTGTCTACTAATTCATTTGCAAACAAGTAAATAGCCATGATTACTAATCCAAGGGCATTCAAGGGCCCTGGGTAAAGTGGAGGTGGAGATTGGGTACAGAGAATCTCTGTGATGAGCAGACTGAGTGGTCTGTGGATTCAGGGGTCATTTTCACACTGAACACTGGTGACGTGTAGTGTGTGTCTTTTTGGTAGTTGTGCTCTGATCCCCCACATCTACTCCAGTTTCTCCCTCAGCACACCTCTAACATCTCCACAAAGGAGTCTGGGAGGTTGACTACTGGAGGGTTCAGCAGCTGATCAAGAATACCTTCATCGATTTTCGTCTGCTTGATTCATATTCAGAAGTATTCATCACCCTGCCACCAAGGCAGTTGACAGCTAGGATATAAATGCTCTAAAAATCCATTCGATATGATGCATTGGTTGGGCCCTTGAAGCTTTTTGATTTGAAGACTTTGCATCTGGAATATTCTAATCCGTGAACCAAGGTGTGCCTGCCACTTTCTTTCATTATATTCTGCTGAAACCACAGGAACTTTGATTAATAAGCAATTTTTCTATTCTTCTTCTGCCTATTTTGAAACTGCTTTTTCTCATCGTCTGCTTCCTGCCACCACGCTGTCAATTTGTGTGCCCAAGACACATCTACGAATGGTTTACAAGTCCTACTTTTTATTTTATTTGTTTATTTTATTGCATTCTAAGTGAAAGTTTACAATTCAAGCCAGTTTCTTACACGAAAACTTATACACACGTTGTTATGTGACCGCAGCTGCTCTCTCCACACTTGAACAGCACACACCTCCTCACCACTCTATTTTCCATTCCAAGGTGAATGAGAATCAGTTAAATATGAATTTAGACAGTCGTATTTTCATGTACAATCCTCTTCATGACCACTATACACACCCGCATTTTTAAAGCATTAGCGCCTACTAGATTTTAAATACTTAGAATTCCATGATGGTTAAAAGTGTACAGTGTTAATTCCCTCTTGGGATGGTGTACCACGTGTAATGGCCTCAGTTTCCTTGTTTAGAAATGAA
This sequence comes from Heterohyrax brucei, assembly GCA_028571685.1. Taxonomy (NCBI): domain Eukaryota; kingdom Metazoa; phylum Chordata; class Mammalia; order Hyracoidea; family Procaviidae; genus Heterohyrax; species Heterohyrax brucei. The sequence continues at coordinate 40,179,160 of CM053148.1, read as the reverse complement.
GCAGTTTCAAGCTTCTCAACATGAAAGAGTTCCCTTGGCTGACTGCTATGAAGAAAAAGTCATAAAAGGCTTGGTAATTGCTTTATAAACAAGACACTTCACCCAGAGACCCAAGAGGTTGGAGTGTTGCCTGACTCAATTACCAACATGTGTGTCTTACACCAGGCAGTTGGTAGCACATTCAGATGACCCTCTGGTGGCCTCATACTGTTTAAGGTTTCTTTTCTGAACCATTAAGCGAAACCATCTGCACTCCACTCTGTACCTGTCCGTTTGCTTTTTTGCCTTGTGTGTTTGTTTGTGTGTGTTTATTTCTTGAATCGTACCTGGTACCTGCACTAGCTACTTTGTGGTACATTCTGACTTCTGTCTTTGACCACGTACTAGATTTAACCACACTGACAATTCTTTTATTGTAACAAATTTAACATATAAATCATCTTGAGTGCCCCCAGCAGTATGATCTGGATCCATGTATCTTTGAAACAATATTTACATGTGTGTGTTACTGTTAGCTGTCATTCAGTCAGTTCTGACTCATGATAAGCTCGTGTATGATAGAAACTGTTGCCTGGTTCTGTGCCCTCTTCATGACTGATGTTATGTTTAAGTTCACTGTTGCATTCAGTACGTATTTTCAGTGCCTTCCAACCTAGGGGGTTCATATTACACGACCATGTGGTTCTATCATGATCTGTAAGGTCTGCATTGACTGATTTTCAGAGGCAGATCTCCAGGCATTTCTTCCTAGTCTAACTTAGTCTAGAAGCACCACTGAAGCTTCTCCACTGTAGGTGAGTGCTGGCATTTGAAATACCAGAGGCATAACTTCCAGCATCACAGCAATACACAGGTCCCCACAGTATGACAAGCTGACAGGTGGATGGTAGCACCTATGTGTGCTGGTTACAATATTCCTTCTCCCCTATTACAAATGATTTTGTGATTATTAGGATCGATGTATCTTGAATTCACAGCAAAACTAAGAAATTCGTATCAGAGAAGATAGATGAGTACCTGTAATCTTTAAGCCCAATCCTATCTACCTCCTCTGCTAATTTTCTTCTACTTTTATACCAGTGTATACCTTGTTCCTAGTTAATGCCCATTTATTTTTGTATGATGCCATATAAAATGAAAAATGAGACTAAAATATCGAACATCGAAGTCCCACTTAGCCCACCACCATTTTAAATTTTATCTTGGTTTACGTCTACCCTTCTTATAGGATTCTTCATATAAGATTTACACCTAATGTAAAATACTATGTCCCTCCAACAACAACAAAAAAATCCAAGCCTGTTATTAAAATTAAAAGAGCCAAATGTAAACTGACACTTGAATTTTCTTCATTAATTATTACTTTCACTCTTACAAGGAATCTTTCATTTTGTCTAAGTTGAAATACATATCACAAAATTCAGGAAGCTCTTTGCACAGCTTCCTGTTGTATCCTACTAGGTGAGCTGATTTATAAAATGTCTAGTTAATGTAATGCCAACTCTTGGCAACAGAGAAATTGAAGTGCTAGCCCTGCCAGCATGTTCTTGGAGAAGTGTTATGCTGAGATCATTCAGACTTCATCTGACACAGGCAGAGACAAACGAGGACTGAGTAATATTCCCGTGAATTCCATAATTGTAACCAGCATTCACAACATGAAGCGCAATGTGCCCACTACCAATGCATGATCACGGGAAACCCTGGTGGCGGAGTGCTTGAGTGCTGTATCTACTAACCACGGGGCAGCTCTACTCTGTCCTACAGGGTTGCTATGAATTGGAATAGACTTGACAGCAGTGGGTTTGGTTGGGGTTTTTTTAAGGGATGAACAAAACTAAATCCTTACGTTATAAGATACAAGTGTTTTTTGGAAAGATCCTGTGCCTCCTTACTCTCACCATTTGCCCCATTCCTAAGCTTCACACCACAGCCACACTGAAGTGACATATGTCTCCCAAGAGTGCTTTTCCCTGTCACTTTGTGTTTTTACAGACATTATTTCATTAAACTGGAGCCCTGTTCTCCACCTGCCTAACTATTTTCCATCAAATACTCTTCTGCTATCCCTTCCCTTGGGAAGATTTCCTGACTTCTGCAGCTGATATCAGATGGACACACATCAGACCCAGCAGAATTCTATTATAGAACTTTTTGCCTTGTGGCATAACGGTCTGTGTATCTTGTCTCTACAATAACACTTTTCCTACCATACATTCCTTGAGATTAGAGATAGATCTCCTTTACTGTTGACTCACCAGTGTCTGTCATAAGGGCTTCTTTTGGCAAATAATAAGTGCTCAATAATTGTTTGCTGAAAGATTGATGAAATAATATGTGAATGACTAGTGAGTTAACCACTATTCCTCATTTGATATTGTCTGAATAAACAAAAGCACAGCTGACTTGTCTCTTTTGAGTGTGTGATCAATGCCATATTGACATAAAGTAAATATTGCTGAGGCCATTAGTGAAGGCATTTGGGATTGAGGCCCAATAAACTATTCAAGAACAGCAGTGAGGAAGTGAGATGATGATGGTCACTATAAAAAATCTATTATCCTTCATTTGCCAAAATGATTCTTCTAATTCCTTCAATGGAGTGCATATTTTGAGTCCAATTTTCTGCAGCGAGAACAGAGATGGTCTGATTCTGATATTTAGAGTTATAATGGAAGGAAATTGTGGTTTGAGAATTTACAAGGGCAGGAAGGAGAATAGCAGAGTAAGAAGAGATATTTCTTACAGTGCAATCTTGGGAGAAAAAAAGGTGGCTGGGGTAGGGTCATCTGAGTGTTAGAACAATAGTAACAATGATAATGATGATGAAAACAGCTCTGGGTTATTCAAACATTTGCTTGTGTGCCAGGTCTACAACTGAACACTTTATGCATATAAATTCCTTTAACCTTAATCTTCCTGTAACCCTGTGAAGACTTTTAACAGAAAAGAAAAGGAAGAAGAGAGATGTTAAAAAATTTGCCCTGAAGCCACACATAATCAAAGAGGTAGAGCTAGGATTTGAAACTAGGCACTCTAAGTACGGGTCCTCTTTACTTGATGTGAGTGGAAAAGGGAGGTGTGCAAGAAAACAGAATATAGCACCCTGCTGTACTTTTTCTTGTCTGGACATGAGGACCTTTGGATAAAACAAAGGTTGTATTGGAGAGAAAATATAAGGATTAGCTCTGGATATAGAGAAATTTTCACTTAGTTATTGTTTTAGTCTTCTAGACTGCTATAACAGAAATATCACATGTCAATGGTTTTAAAAAGCATGGTTTTGTTCTCTCACAATCCAGTAGGCTAGAATTCCAAATTCAAGGTGCAAGCACTATGGGAAGATTTCCTCTCTCTGTCTGCTCAGTAGGGAAGTCCTTGTCGGTAATCTTATCCTGATTTAGCAGCCAGGACACACTGCTAGCGGTACTATTTTCTTGGTAGTAATATGTCCCCATCCTCTCTGCTCATTGGCTCAAGACACAACCTAATCCTGTAGATTGAGTCCTGCATCATTAGCATAACTACCTCTAATTCTGCCTCATTCATATCACAGAGGTAGGATTTACAACACATAGGAAAATCATGTCAGACCAAAAAAATAGTGGACAATCATACAATACTAGGAATCATGACCCATCCAAGTTGATACGTATTTCTGAGAGACACAATTCAATCTACAACAGTTATAATGGGTAAAGAAGATTAGAAAGAACTTATTAAAACTTAGTCATACACGTTAGCCAGTCACTCCATGTTTTCTTTAGGACAAGCATCATAGAGTCATGGAGTACAAGTGTATTCTATCTCCCTATACTTACTTCTCTGCACCAATTATAGGAGGCTTGGTGGTGCAGTGGTTAAGACATCAGCTGCTAGCCAAAAACGTAGGCCTTTAGAATCTACCAGCCACTCCTTAGAAACCTGATTGGGCAGTTCTACTTTGTCCTGTCACATCACTATGGAGTTAGAATAGACTCTAGCAACACAGTTCTTTTTTTTTTTGGTATAATTATGTGAAGGGCCTTTTTGTGAAGGAGTAACTCCAGAATGTTATCATGACTTCAGTTACAGTGTGGGATAGCACGGGATTTTGAGTCAAAATATTTTGAGTCTTACATATGCAATGACTCTGGACAATTCAAATAACTTTTGCAATACATGTTATCTATTACGGTTTCTCTGCCTTCCTTTTTTCTTTCTTTCTTGCTGTCCTGCCTGCTTCCTTCCTTTTCTGCCTAATAAATGGTGAAATGGAAGTGAAGGTCACAGATATGTTGTCACGAGTCAAGGCTAGTTAGTAAAAGAATGCCCAGAAATAAAAGACTGTTGAGTATTTTCCTCTACTATACTTCACAGCCACAGCCCCTGGTGTCCCTCTGGGCTTGTATTATTTTTTCAAATGGATCAGGCTGACCCAGGGAGCAAATAGGCCTTCTTTCTTTTATACAGCTTAAGATGAAAGAGCCTCAGGCAAGTGTCTATTTCATGGGTATTTGGGCTTCTTTCTTCCTGCAAGTCTGTGTCATCTAAGCAGTAAGACATGCTCTGCACATCAAGATGCCTGCACTGGGGACAAGGAAGCAGTACTTCGCTATTGTGGTCATCGTTAATAATCCTAACAATTACTTCTTACTGAACCTCTGTCATACGTCAAGCCCTTCACTAAACAGTTTATATGTCACACTTAAGTCTCACAACAAACCTATGAAATAATTATCATCATCCCCCACTATAAAAATGCAGAAAATTCAGTTATGTATTTGTTTAGTATCATACACTAATTTCCTGGTATTAATTTTCAGGTCTGTCTGACCTCAAAATCCACCTGTTTTTCTCTAGAGAGTTTTGCATAGACAGAATCACTGTTGTTTTTACTGTTAATATCATGCCATGCCCATGACTCATATGGAACTTTCCAAATTTAATACTAGAATTACCTGCCACTCATAGGAGTCCCTGTGTGGTGCAAATGGTTAATGCATTAGGCTGCTAACTGAGAGGTTGGAGGTTTGAGTCTACCCAAAGTCACCTTGGAAGAAAGGTCTAGAGAACTCTTTTCAAAAACTAAGCCATTGAAAATTCCATGGAGCATAGTTCTACTTTGACACACATGGGGTTGCCATAAGATGGAACTGATTTGACAGCAACTAGCTGTCATTCAAAGGGGGCCTCATGGCCAATAACCAACACAAACACTTCTAAACACTATCATAAACCAACTCTTCTCCATAAACAAGGAATGGTGACTTCCCCTACTTACCATAGCAAGCCAAAATGTGGGGTTTTGTTTTTGGAGAAAGCTGAGCTCAGTAACAATCATTAGTGGTAAACTTTCCCGAGCAAGAGATTACTACAGTTCCGTGGGCTTGTCACAAGTGAGACCGCCACTGGGCCCCAGAAGCTGGGTGCTAGGCCCTGAGCTGTTGCCAACGCTTCTAACACAGTGTATATGTTTAAAGTTCTAGTCAGACAACCCAGTCAGTGGCTTCATGGTTGCTTTTCCTTTTGATGAGGAAATACGCAGTTCCTTAGGGATGAATGTCAAATGCTCATACATAGGGAAGCATCTGAAATATCTATGAGCAATACTTATTTATAGGAGTTATTTATCCAGAATTTCTGTGTGTCTTTTTCAGCTCCAGTATTTATCTGTAGCATTATCTGTCTCCATACATCACCCATATATCCACACCAGCCTTCTATTTATATGCATGGAATCTATCTCTCTAATTGTCTTCCAATTTCTGACTAGTAGATACGGTAATTCACCTTCTGCCTGCTGGCAGCACATGCTACCACATGAATTCCAATTCTACCCACAGTAACCCTGTTGGCAAATCACTTGTCTCTCCCTACATAATTTCTTCCCATGTTAATCAGCAACTAACTTGTCTCTGTTTACAGAGTCCAGCCTAACCACACTGGGGTTCTTTTCCTTACAGGACATAGTTCTGGGCATCAGCCATCTTGCCTTCTTCTTCTGATGCATCCATGACTATCCTCACAAAAGTACATCCTCAGCAAAACAGACACCTGTTATTTAGTCCATGTGGCCCAAATGTTAAAAAGAACACGTACTTTGAATGAAAGAGTTATGAGTTCAAATCAAGTTTTCAACTTCATATCTGTGCCACTTTGTGATAATTTCCTAGACTATTTGAATCTCTTTATGTGTAGGATTTGACTAGCAAAACTAACTTTACAGTATTCTTTTGAAAATTATATTTTATCTGTTTCACCTAAAATCAAAGGAGCTTTGGTTGCACAGTGGTCAAGCACTCAGTTGTTAACCAGAAAGCTAGCTGTCTATAAATGATTGTTCTCTGCTCAGTGTACTTTCCCAAGGGATTTATCTAAATAAATAACACATGTTAAATGCTTATTCTGTGCAGGCAATTTTTGTGTGTTTTTCATCTCCCTGTGGTGCAAATAATTAATGTGCTCACTGCTACACAAAAGGCTGGAGGTTCAAGTCTACACAGAAGAAAGGCCTGGTGATCTATTTCTGAAAACTCAGCCATCAAATAGTCTCTCAGAGTACAGTAGCCCTCTGATGTAAATGGGGTTGCCAGGAGTTGGAGACAACTCTACAATAACTGGGTTTTAACTGGCTTAATCCACTAATAACACTAAAAGATAGGTACTATTATTATCCCAATTTCATAACACAAACAAAAAAACCCCACAAAAACCCAATGCTGTTGAGTTGATTCCAACTCATAGTGATCCTGTAGGACAGAGTAGAACTTCCCCATGAAGTTTCCAAGGAGTGCCTGGTAGATTTGAACTGATGACCTTCTGGCTAGCAGCTATAGCTCTTAACCACTACACACAAGAAAATGGGATATCTTAGAGGTTGGCAACTTACAAGAGCATACAAGTAGGATGTAGAAGAATGAAAATTCCAATCCTAGTGTCTCTAAATCCAAACTGTTACATAGAATCTTAATTGTTGCATCCTCAGTACCTAAGACAGAAACCGTGGTGGCATGGTAGCCAAAAGTTAGCAGTTTGAATCCACCAAATGCTCCTTGGAAACTCTATGGGACAGTTCTACTCTGTCCTATAGGGTTGTTAGGAGTCAGAAATGACATGATGGCATGGGTTTGGTTTTTTTTAAGGTCAGCACATACAACAGTGTGTAACACCCTACATTTGACCTGATGGCTGTGCTCCACTGTTAACAATACACTGTTTATGCCAGGTATTGTACTGTGTTATTTAATAATGACACAGTTGGTTTGATGACACAGAATAATCTTGACAGTTAGCCCATGAACATAAATGAATGTTCTGGACTTGGCTATTTCAAACACATCTGTCTCTTCTCAGGAATACTAATGACATATTAAGGGGACTGATGGAACTATAATAAAAAAAATAGCTAACATTTATGGTGTGCATATTATATGCCAGCACATAATACTAAATGCTTAATATGTATTGTCTTGTTTGAGTCTTATAATAACACTGTGAGGTAGATAGTGTTATTACCATTGTGGAAAAAAAAAACAAACCAGGGAACTGACTAACTTAAACCGAAGTCTAAGTAACTTGCCCAAGATCACATCAGTGGTAAGTGTTAAACCCAGTGTTTGAACCTTGAAATTTGTAACATCAAAGCTCCAAAGGCACCCTATAGCTGGACTAATTACTGAACTTGAACTTTCATTTCAGATAACTATACAACGGGTCACTGTGAGCGACAATGGCAATGGGATATAATGGGACAAGACTACTCTGTTGTTTAGGATTGCTGTGAGTCAGAATTGACTCAATAGTACACAACAACAACTTAACTGATATGACAGGCCCTGGTGGCCCAATGGTTAAGTGTCTGGCTACTAACTGAAAGACTGGTGGTTCAAATCCACTAACATCTCTGCAGGTAAAAAAGATATGGGGATCTGCTCCTGTAAAGATTAAACCAAAATGAAAACCAAATCCACTGCCATCAAATCAATTCTGACTTATAGTGACCCTATGGTCTCCAAGGAGGGCCTGATGGACTTGAATTGCCAGTCTTTTTGTTAGCAAATATAACTCTTAGTCACTATACCACCAGCATTTCCTGTCCAGACAAAGATTGGGCTAGACTATAATACATAAAATGACACTAAGACTGTGCTTCTTGGCTTAAGTATACAAGTGAGGGTAACTGGGAAGCTCCTGTCCAGAGGCAAGATGAGAGGGCAGGGAGGGACAGCAGCCGGTTGAATGTATACAGGAAATACAGGGTGGAAAGGAGGAGTGTGCTGGCACAGGGTAGGGAGAGCAGCTGTAGTTATATGACTGTGTGTGCAAGTTTTTGTATGACAAATTGATTTGGATTGTAAATTTTCAATTAAAACACAACTGAATTTAAAAAAAAAAAAAAAACAACAGTAACCCCCCTAAAACCTCCACTTTTGAAAAACTCTTGAGATTCCATTGACTTCCATAAGACTATATAGTAAGACTGGCACAGCTTTCCACCTCCCATGCCCCCTGCACAGGCTTAAGGGAGAGAAAGGAGCATCCGGTGGCTAAGAAGGAGGTAGATAGGGAGCCTCTTAATCAGCCTCCCCGGTCTCATTACTGCCTCCTGCCCACAAGAGACACAAGCAGCATGGAGCTTTACCTGTAGCAGGTGGTGGATCTGTTAACATTTTCAAAAGCATAGATGACTGTGTCATGCAGATGTGTGTGTATCTGCATATGTACACACACTCACAGAGGAAAAGAAAAATCAGTGATGGCAAAAACTACCAAAAATTAAGCTCCCCGAGCTCAGTTGTCGAACAGCGATCCCTGCTGTGGGACCAAGTAAGAAAGCATAATTTGTAGTCATGTAGTACCAACATGCCTGGATGGCTGTGTAAAACATTTATAAACCAGGACCTAATCAACAGCCACTCTGCTTTATGGCTGCATTTAACTCTTTCCCACTTCTCAGCTGGTAGGAAAGAAATGAAAAATAGGGCAAGGTAGAAAGAAGAAAACCATATTCCTAGAACTTTTACTAGCACAAGGGGACTGAAAGGGGACTGTCTTGCTGTGTTTATAATAGTCAATAATGGTAATGGCTACAGCACATTGAGGACTCATGATGGGCTGGGTACTGGGCTGGGAGCTGAAGCTGTGTCACTTCCTAATAATCTCAAAACAGAGCAGATAGATAGGTTTCATTGTTCTCCTTCTGCAGATAGGGAACTGAGGCTCAGAGTTTTAGCAACTTGCCCAAGGTTCTACAGCTGGTGAATGACTAAGCTACATCTGGAGGATTTTAGAATATGCAACCCTCAGAATAGATCATTGAGCTGTAGCAAAATAAATAAACAAAGATCTTTTTGGATCGGTCCAGACCAAGGCAAAACTTGGAAGACAGTATGTAACCAATCATTTTCAACTAGTTTGCACTTCTGATGCAGTTCTCTGTCTGACAATCCTGAGTGCAGGGTGTCAGAATCCCATCTTTATAGATGATAAAATTGAACTCAGAGTTTCTGCAACTCGTCCAACTTCCCACAGCTGGTAAGCACAGGAGACAGAACTTAAGATCAAATATGTTAGACTCCAGAGCTTGTTCTTCTCCCCAGAACATCAATATGATAAAGTTATAAATATTCCCCCTCTATCCTTTTATTCATGCTTCCATAGTCTCCCCACCACAAATATGTGTTCCTTATTAGCTATCTGCCAGCTGCAGGTTTCAATGTTTCTAAGGACCCCTGGCACAGTGGTTAAGGATTGAGCTGCTAACCAAAAGGTTGGTAGTTTGAATCCACCATTAACTTCCTGGAAATCATACAGGGCAATATACTCCATCCTATAGCATTGCTATGAGTCAGAATCTACCGTATGGAGATGAGCTTAAGGTGACTTTAGTGGAAGTCTTGGTGGCACAGTAGTTAAAGTGCTCAGCTGCTAGTTGAAAGGTCAGTAGTTTGAATCTACCAGGTGCTGCATGGGAGAAAGATGTGATGGTGGCCTTCTGTATAGCTTTACAGCCTTGGAAACTGTACGGGGCAGGCCTACTCTGTTATATGAATTGGAATTAACTCAATGGCAGTGGGTGTTGGTTTTTGTCTAACGTGACTTTCCCCAGACCTGAGACTGTTAACCAAGCCCCTATGTCCTCAGCGTCATTACAGAATGGAACCTGTCGAGACAAGAGTACTTTGACAAAAACAAAAATCATTGGCAATATTCACATTTGAGAATTCCCTGACTTGCACCAGCACTTGGCTGCTAACTGAAAGGTTGAAGGTTCAAGTCCATCAGAGGTGCCTCAAAAGACAAGCCTGGTGATCTACTTCCAAAAGATTACAGCCACTGAAACTCCTAATGAGCACAATTCTACTCTGACATACATGGGGTCATCATGAGTTGCCATCAACTCGACCGAAAACGGTTAGTGATGTTTGAAACCAAAGCATCATATTCCAAATGATAATTAGTTATGAAAGAAATTCAAATCAAAACTACAGTGAGATACCATCTCACCCCAACAAGGTTAGCCATGATCCAAAAAGCACAAAACAACAAATGCTGGAGAGGCTGTGGAGAAATTGGAACTCTCCTACACTGTTGGTGGGACTGCAAAATTGTCCAATGTCTTTGCAAAGCAATCTGGAGCTTCCTTAACATAATGGATATAGATCTACCATTTGACCCAGTAATTCCACTGCTCAGAATATATCCTACAGAATAAAGGCCATTCACACCAGCTGATACATGCTCACAAACGTTTATTGTCCACAATAGCCAAAAGATGGAATCAACTCAGATGCCCAACAACAGAGGAATGAATAGGTAAACTATGGTATATATACACAATGGAACACTATGCAATGATAAAGAACAACGATGATTTTGGAAACATCTCATAACCTGGTTTCAACTGGAAGACATTATGCTGACTGAAAGTAGTCAGTGAAAAAGGACAAATATTGTATGATATCCTTACGATAAGAACTTAAAAGGAGACTCATGCATAGAAGAAAATACTCTGATGGCTGCAAGGGTAGGGAGGAAGGAAGGGTAAGGGGGGGACGGCTTAGGCTGGATAGTTGATAGAAATTTGGTTAAGTGAAATCTGTGATAGCACACATTAGAAAGAAGATCAATATTAACAGGACTTCAACATAACATGATTACTCGTCCCATCTTAATCCAGTATTGAAAGAATCATTGGGGTGGGGGTGGGGGGACAGAGACCACACTCTCAGGGGAAATTGTGGACAAACTGGCACAACTAGCATTTTGCTAAGACAGCCCTCTGCACCCCACATTGGTGATTGGTGTCTGGGGTCCTAAAAGCTGCCAAGCTGCCATCTGGGGGTACAGCAAATGGTCCCAACTCAGCAGGAACGGATGATCACCAAGGACCAAAATGACATGGGGGAAAGAGAACCCAGAAGACAGACAGACCAATGTGAGTGTGTGACTACATTGACTTGTGACTGGAAGAACCAGATGGTGCCCAGCCACCACCAGTGATAGCCATGATGAAGCTCACAAAGTTGAGTCTCACTAGCAACTCAAGAATAAAAAGGGATGCACCTTGAGATCTGCAATAAAAGACCACAATTGATGGTCCAGGGGCCTCAGAGTTCCCCTTGGAGCATGGCCCCTGGCCCTGATGCTGCCTCTGTCCATAAATCATAATGGAGTTCAACTCTTCTGACAGGAATCGATTGGATTTGGCAACAGAGAGTGACCGTATCATGTGTGCACTTTATGGTTGTATGCATCCATAGGATGTCATCCTGCTGACCTCTTACTGGAGGCGGGGGAGTGGGTGGAGTGGAGGGGTTAGGAGATTGTTGGGAGGATAAGACATGTATGGAGTGGAGAGGAAGAATTGCAGTCACTGGGCAGGAAGAGCAGTGGGAGCTGCATATAGGTGGGCATGCAAATTTAAAGGGAAGGCACATTTTCACTCAGTAAGAGGTCAGCAGGATGACATCCTATGGATGCATACAACCATAAAGTGCACACATGATATGGTCACTCTCTGTTGCCAAATCCAATCGATTCCTATCAGAAGAGTTGAACTCCATTATGATTTATGGACAGGGGCAGCATCAGGACCAGGGGCCATAATAATAATAAAAAAAAATTATAAGGGATTAAAGATGATACACCCAAGGAGCCGGCCTGATAAGGGAGACATATAGGGCCAGTGTCTGGCATGGAGGAAATTTGCAGGACCACGTTCATCACCTTATGTCACAGATACGTGAGTGTGTGTACATACACACATACACACACACAGGTTTCCCTGTTGTCTATGGAATATTCACCTTCCTACATACCATACATTTATCTATTATGCTTATTATATAGCTTGTCACTGTCACCTCCAAAGTCCTGGTGCTCCGTGGTTACATGCTGTCTCTGTTAACCAAAAGGTTAGCAGTTCAAAGCCAGCACTTGCTCCTTAGAAACTCTATGGGGTTGTTCTACTCTGTCTGCTAATTCACTATGAGTCAGAACTGACTCAGTGACAATGAGTTTGGTTTGGTTTGGTTTTCTGTTTCCTCCACTCTCACCCAAAGTGCAAGCTCTGAGAGAGAAGGAGTCTTTGTCTCTTTGTGTACTGTTATATCCCAAATGCCTAAAACAGGGTCTGGCACACTGAAAACAGGAAGTTTTTTTTTTTTTTTGTTGTTGTTTCATTTTTTATTATGATTGAGTGAAAGTGTACAATCCAATTTAAATTCACATGCCCACCTATGTGCAGCTTCTACTGCTCTCCTGCCTGGCGACAGCACACTCCTCCTTTCTGTTCTATACAAGTCATACCCTCTTAACAACCTCCTGTCCCCACCTCTCCACCCTCTCCACTCTCCTCTAGTAACAGGCCAGTAGGATGATATCCTACAGATGCATAGGACCATAAGGTGCACACAGGACACGGTCACTCTATGTCACCGAGCCCAATCCATTCCTGTTGGAGGAGCTGACCTCAGTATTGATTTATGATCAGCAGCAGCATCAGCTCTAGGGGCCATGCTTTCAGGGGAACCCTGAGGCCTTTGAACTATCAACTGTGGTCTTTTAGTGGAGTTTTCAGAGTGCACCTCTTTTTACTCTTCTATCGTCACTGGGACTGAACTTTGTGAGCCCCATCATGGCTGTCACCGGAGGTGTCCGGAAAATAGAAAGCTTTTTTAATGAATGTTTGCTAAGTTAAAGAATGAATGTCATCACATTAGTTTACTTACGTTTTCCACCCACTACACACACACACACCTATACACACATACCAGCAGGCTGTAAACTGAGGACTCCTTGAGATCAGGGTCCATTTCCCATTTGTCTGTAGCCCCAAAATTTAGCACAGTGCCTGGCACAGTCTTAAGGAATGGTGCCTTGGGCTGGTAAGTTTTCCCCAAAGATTTTCTCCAGGGCCTCATTCTGTTGAATTTTTAAGAGGCTCTATTAAATCAAATTGTCCCATACTTTCTTTCACTCTAGTATCTCCTATTGAGTAATTATTTCTCCATTTTCACCCTTAGCTTTTGCCTATTTTCCTCATCACATCCTCATCTGACATAAAACACCACGTCTCCCTCTCAGAGGGTCATGCTGAAATCTATACTACACACATTGTACCACCGACACGGACTTACATAATACTAGCCACAGAGGTGTCGGGAAACTTCCGTCTGTGTACAGTGGCTATATGGTACTGACTGGGCAGAGTGAAGGAAGGGAACTGGAAGAGCTATTCTTGAAGGAGAGAAAAACTCTGATAATAGCATACAATAAAGATTCCAAGACTACAGTGGAAAAAAAATTCATAAAAGAAGAAACTCCATTGTCACATATGGTAAAGAAGTTGAAGAAAAAACAGGAAGCTAGATAGAAATAAAAAGACTATAATAGTTTGAATTGTTGGTATAACCAAAGCCAAACCTGTTGCCCCTGAGAGGATTCCTCCTCACACTGACCCCATAGTACAGAGTAGATCTGCCCCACAGGGTTTCCAAAGATTGACTGGGTGCTTCGCACAGGGACACAGGCTCACTGGCTGAGGACCAGGTAGGCACAGAGGACACAGGCCTTTGGGGTCCAGAACCTGGCTTCACTGCTCTCTGTTGTTACTGTCATCAACTGCTGTCAAGCTTATTCTGACTTATGACACCCAGCGTGTGCAGAATAGAGTAACTCTACAGGGTTTTCAAGGCTGTGATCTTCTTGAAGCAGATCACCAAGCCTGTTTTCTAAGACAGCTCTGGGTGGGTTCAAATCACCAACCGGCTAGTTGTATAGTGCTTAACCATTTGTGTCAGCCAGGGACTCCTCACCCCTCTCTAGTTATGAAAATTCCTGCCATGAGTTTCACTTCTGAGATATTGTTCCTCATTTGCAAGTTAAGGATAACAATGTCAAATCCGTAAGGCTATTATAGGAATAATGTGAAGTTGCATATAGGAGGGCACGTAAATTTATGTGGGAATGTACATTTGCACTCAGTCATATTAAATTAAAAATAATAATAATAAAGAATAATGTGAAACAAAGAATTTCAAATAGGAATACAGTAGTTGGCTCTAGGTTTGCATTCTATAGACAGCAGTGTCAGAGTGTTAGAAAATTTGTTATCTCGGTTTGGAAAATTTACTTTTTTGAAAATCAGTTCTGTCATCTATGGAATATAATAGCTAACCTGAATTTTCTTTTGAAAGAAACTATACAAACAACGCTTGCCACGTAGTAGGTGCTCAATAAAAATTCATTTTTTATTGAAGTATATGAAATATACCAGTTTTCTGTTTGGCAGAAAGAGTTAGGTGCACGGAACAAATTAACCATGAAGCAGCTAGAAACAAATCAAACCAAACCAAACCCACTGCCATTGAGTCAGTTCTAACCCATAGTGATTCTACAGGACAGAGTAGAACTGCTCCATAGAGCTTCCAGTGAGCACCTGGCAGATTTGAACTGCCAGCCTCTTGGTTAACAGACATAGCACTTAACCACTACGCCACCAGGGTTTCTGAAGCAGCTAGAATATTGGCAAATACCATGCTAGAAAGCTTCCTCACTTGTCAAATTTTGTCTAGCACCAATTCCTGTCCATCATATATATTAAACACCTCTTTCAAAAACATGATAAATTTGCCTGTTTTTGTTATTGCTTACTTTTGTAAGAGTCACCTTCTAGGTCTAGACCTCCACATTCCAATCCGTAAGAATGTGGATAAATTTGATCACTATTTTATCTCCCAGAAACCATGGAGAAGTTTACTGAAGAAGTATCCAGTCATCTGAGGATGTTTGTGCTGACTGCAAAGAAAACTCAAAGAGAAGGTTTCAGTCTCCAGGAAGGGAGGGACAAAGGACCCAGGAGATAATAAAAGAGAGAGGCAGGGAGAGCTAACTGTGAAAGACAGCCTGCCTGCCTGCTGTCCACCCCTTTGTGGTGATGTCAAGTCAGGCCCCATCAATGCTGACGAGAAATCAGATATAGGGACTATCAGAGGGCACATTCTAAGCCGTAATTTATCTCTTGAGGCTGAACCTACATAATATCCTTACTAATCCTGGGCTCCCGGGTTATGAAGCCTGCCATCAGGTATGAGTTATATCTTCAGTAAGTCATTGCGGCTAATAAGAACCTCTTATCATGAGCTTCTAAAGATGAAGACAGGAGGAACCAGTCTGTGTTTTCCGAGCAAGGGCTTCTGGGTGAGAGGAGAACCCTTGATAAGGGCCTCCTGTCCCCAGCGGCACTGTCGTCTTCCTTTCCCTTGGAA
Source organism: Heterohyrax brucei (assembly GCA_028571685.1). Taxonomy (NCBI): domain Eukaryota; kingdom Metazoa; phylum Chordata; class Mammalia; order Hyracoidea; family Procaviidae; genus Heterohyrax; species Heterohyrax brucei. The sequence goes on along the minus strand of CM053148.1, from coordinate 40,163,408 downwards.
CTTTCACAGGCGGAAACACAGGCTTCAGAAGCACAGGAGGATGTCAGGATCTGTGTTTGATAAGGTTATGATTAAATCAAGGTTTTTGCTCTAATTACACTGCATTTAAATAAATGCAGCCTAGTAAGTAATTGTAATTGATGTGCAATTAAACATGTATTTATATCACCAATGGCTTTCCCTGTGCAGCTGTCTCTTCCTGCTTTCCATTGTGGCTGGAGACAGTGAATTCTGCCTGATCCTCAAAAGAGGAAGCTCCTGCGTTCACACATGGAATGCCTGGTTACAGGGGAGAAGCAAGAGATTAGGGCGCAGAGGGAGCACCTATTGCATTGTTTAGCCCCTTGACTCTTCAAGAAAGGTCAATAGAGAAGACTGACACACACCACTAAGGCTCTGGGACACAAAAGGCACTCTTAAAAATGTCACTGCATTTGTGGACCTACAATCTGCTGCTTTCTTTGGCCTGATATGGAACTCCTAGGGATTTTGTTCCATCAGATCTATTTATCCTTCAGTGCCTGAAATAATGTCTCATGCATACAGTGACCCAATAGATGTTCATGGAGACAAATTTTAAATCTTCCATTGACTTTGTGTAATTAATTCCTAAATCTGAATGGAGCTGTCACAATGTGCCCAAACTGACATTTGCTACAAAAGTTAAGACTGAGACATTTACAGACAAATGGGTGATGATGATACAGAAATAAGAACATCAAGAAACCATGTGGCTTTCTTCCATTTCTTCTAGCCCTTGTGTGTCCTTAATCTTTGAGTGTAAGTTAAGTTTCTTATCTTCTCTATGTGCCAGATCAGCCATTAAACAAGGACACATTGTGGTGGCAGACAAATACCACAACTCTTTAAGAGTTCACGGTAGTCATCAAAAAAGCAATGATGAAGCTCTTCAAGGTGATAGGTGAAAAGTTTGTGAGAATTTATAAATATTTTAGTAATATAGAAGACAACACCCATATTTGCAAGATGGAGAAAAGCAGAGAGGTAATCAACTGCATGACAATTCAAGCTCTATTTATAAAGAAAGGAACATACATTAATACTAGCAGCTACAATAAATCATTAGACTGAAGAAGATATGCAACATGCTCATAGCCTAAGCTACATGAAAGTACAAAATCAGCTCAGGAAAAAGATTAAAACAACAGCATTAAAAGCAAGTTTTATGCATGTAATGCTGATCTCAAAGTTGACTATTTGGTACTTAGATAAATACAGGATCACTACGAATCAGAACTGACAGCAATGAGTTTTTGTTTTGTATATGAACATCATCATCATCATTTGGCCTCATTCCCCAACAGCCATGATGAAACACCTCTCAGTTTGGCCTTTTGTCAGTCACCAGAGTGGTAATTAAGGAGCCAGGGAAATACCACTGTCCACCTCATCTGTTTGTGTCGTAGAGCTTGCTTTCACTTGTAACACAGCAGATACCCTAAAACTCATTTTGCAATTTCCACTTCAACTTTGGGTTCTTTGTTCTCATCTCCCTTTATCTCACTGAAAGAACATCACGCATCTTGCTGACAGCTAGTCATTACAGGAGCATATGGGCACACCGGGCTTCTGCCAGGGACAGCTAAGTCCCCTTAAGAACACGAGCAGAGCTCTGAGCCATGCTGGCCTATATATCAGCTGCCACTTTTGAGCCCAGGAGGGACGAAAAACATCATCAAAAAGATGGCTGCTGCAGGTTTGAGTTTCCCAAAAGAGTGTAGTCAGACAAGGCTTGCTGGGTGAGAGTTTCAGAGAAGGAGAAAAATGAGAAAGATGGAGAAATAACTAGTCTTGTATAATTGCAACCATCTGAGTTCAGTTTCATATCCAAGACACATAGAAGGTGCAAAATGATTTTCAGCATGTTAAAAAAAACAAAAAGCAATGTTTTCCAATTTCACAGCTTTTTCTAGTTACCAAGTATTCCTCTATGTAATATTTTATTTGACCTTTATTCTAAGACAAGAATTATTATCTGGAAGTGATTAATTAACAAAATGAACCCAGAGAAGTTGTTGAATTCTTCAAGGTCAGAGGGCTACCTAAATGACAGAGTTAGGACAAAAGCCAGGTGTTCTCACCCAACGTTCCTTAAAAGGTAGTCAAGTAAATGGGCACAAGGGATCTTGTAGAGGGTGATGGAAATGTTTTAAAACTGGATGTGGTAATGGTTGTGCAACTCTGTAAATCTGCTAAAAATCATCATACACTTCACATGGGTGGATTTTATGGTAGGTAAATTATACCTCAATACAGTCCTTAAATGTAAAATGGGAGTGGGGTGCAGCCAAGTATAGTGCAGATCTTGAACTGGGTTGTCATTATGTCATGGTCCAGATCCCGATTCCACCTCCTACACCCCAGGCAACCTCTGGCAAGTTCCCTGATTCCTTTGAGAATCAATACCTTCATCTGTGACTGTTTCTCTCAGTTGTTAACAGCCATGGAGTCAGCTCCGTGATTCATGGCAGCCTTGTGTATAAGTGGATCAACTGTTGCCTGGTCCTCTATCACCCAATAGTCATTATGGATTTGAACTTATTGTGGCCGTATGTGTCATTCCAGTTCATCTAGGGTCACTCATTTCCCTCGTCTTCTGTGTTATCAGATGTGCTGTCCTTCCCTAGCTGTTGTTATTTGCTGATGACATGTCCAACATAAGTAAGCCAACTTCTCACCATCCTCAATTCTAAGAAACATCCCAGTTGTATTTCTTCTAAGACTGATTTGTGTTTGTTCTTCTGGCAGTCTATGGTATATCCAACATTCTTCACTAACACAATTCAAACATAATAATTCTTCTTCTATCTTCCTTTTTCATTGCCCATTCTTATCTGTAAAATGGAATCATCTTATCTACTTCGTAAACTGCTCTGAGGACCTCTGGTACTAAAGCAATAACATCCTAGTTTTATTTCTGATGCCTAGAAGTCATGATATAAGAAATAAGATAATTAAATCAGTACTCCTTAGACTGATATACATCTCAAGGTTGGACCATATGAGCATCAAGCATAAAATATTGGTTTGGGACATATCTCTGCTTTCATTTGACAGAACTAGCAAATAATAGTTGTTCAACTTAAGAAGTATACATACTTCCTCATCTTGTCCTAAATTACTAGTTCTCAAGCACAACTATCCATCTGAATCATCTGGAGAGTTTTAAAAATACTGTTTCCTGGTCCCACCCCAGAACTTCTTATTTAATTGGTTTAGGGTATGGCCTGAGTGTAGGGATTTTTGAAAGCTCTCTACGTGATTCTACCTGTGGCAAAGTTGGAGAACCATAAGTTATAGGCTTTCAACTCTGTAATATAATGCACTTGGCTAACTTTAAAAAAGGGCCTCACCCCTAGAGACTCCAATTTTATTCATCTAGGGTAGGGGGTGTAGGCATATGTGCATTTTAAAAGTTCCCCAGATGATTCTCATGTGCAAATAGAGTTGAGAACAACTCAATAAGCAAGATGGATTAGAGTAAGCGATCTACTTAGCCTCCTACCTTCTGGGAAGGCAAAAAGTTTCACTCTCTGAACAACTTCACTATATGTCTTATCACTTCAACCACATTTCCATTCCCAATGCGAAGGGCAGAGCAGCAATACCATGTCTCTGACCAGGTCATAGGCCTTTCTGTTTTCATTGTTTGCCCTGCCAACATCACTCGGGGCTTCCCCTACAGGGATAAGTGAGGCACGAGTCAGCTCCAGCAGACTGAGCCACAGGATAGGCTCAGCTCTGTCCCAAATGCTGCTGATCCATCATTTCAGGAACAAGAGAATGCACAGGTCCAGTTCTCAGTTTTCTCCCAGTGCTTTTTATCTGGCACTTCTTTCCTCTACTTCATACCCTCTCTTCCCAAGTAGTAGAGAAGAGTGATGCTATCAGGAAAGCACTTAACACGTACAAGAGTGAATGATCCTTCCCCTCTGTGATTTGTGACACAACTCAACCTTAATCAGGTGGTCTAAAGTGACTTATAAATCTAGTTCATTCAATAATTCACTCAATGCCCCTCCAAGCATATTTTAGAGGTGATGCTAGGAACTATTACTGACTTTCCATAGCCTAGTTTCTTCAATAATAAAATAGCCATGATGATACTTAAGGAGATAAAGTGCTCTGTGTAGTATCTAATTAATACAAACATTACTTATTATTATTGATATTGTTGACCAGAGGAAACTATTATTTTAGTTTTGGGATAATCAGATGACATCAATAGTAACTGGTAACATTAATGAGTGCTTACCATTTGACATGTATTATTTAAAGTGCTTTACATATAGTATTTAATCCTTACATTATATAGATACTCTTAACTGAGGACAAAGGCCCACCTGACCTAAGTCATGGCACTTGCATGCAAATGCATGCAAAATGTGGACCCCAAATAAGAAAGACTGAAGTAGAATTTATGGCTTTTAATTATGGTGTTGGCGAAGAATACTGAGTATACTATGGATTGCCAGAAGAACAAACAGGTCTGTCTTGGAGGAAGTACAGCCAGAGTGTTCCTTGGCGGTGAGGATAGTGTGTTAGATGGGATTCCCTAGAGAAGTAAAACCAGTAAGGTGTGTATACAAGGTCTGACATTTAAGTCTACAAACTTAGTTGTTCTAAGTGCTGCATACCTCATTGCTAGATATCACTACGGTCACCTTCCAAGTATTGCCCTTGGGAAGCTATGCACTGATGCCAGTACCTAGTCTACCCTTCAAAGCAATTTTGGAGCTCTTTCTGGAATGGCCATTGTGCATGGTGGCACAGTCACAAATTTGTGAATTTAATGGAAAAGTTGTCTATGAGGGTGTTTTTAGCCAATAAACAAATAACTGCATTGGAACACCCTCCCTACTCACCTGATCTGACCCCTAAAGACTTTTGTCTTTACTCAAAGACAAAGAAAATATTGAAAGGAAGACATTTTTATGACATTCAGGACATCAAGGGTAATATGACAACAGCTCTGATGGCCATTACAGAAAAAGGGTTCCAAAATTGCTTTGAAGGGTGGACTAGGCACTGGCATCAGTGCATAGCGTCCCAAGGGGGACTACTTTGAAGGTGACCATATTGCTATTCAGCAACGAGGTATGCATCAGTTTTTCTAGTATGAGTTCACAAACTCGTCATTTCTTGAAGGGGAGCGGAAGGGGGAAGACACAGAGAGAGAAAGAGAGAGAGGAGAGAGATTTCTATTAAGGAAATGGTTCATGCATTTTTTAGAGGATGTAATGTCCAAAATCCATGGAGAAGGACAGAGCCTCTCCCAATTCAAGCAGCCTCAGGCACCAGTGAACCTAAGATGGGCAGGCCTGAGAGCAGGGCTGTTGCAGGCTATGAAGATAAAGGAATCTCAAATTGTCAGGCAAGACTTCAGGTAAGTTGCTAGCTCTGGTTCCAAGAACCAGAGATCAGATGAACAGGAGCCAGCTTCAAGATCTAGAATCCATAAAGTTCATGGCAAGGAAAGCAGGAAGGATTGGGCAGCTGAGGACAGAGAGATGAAGGCTGAAGCAGTGGTGAGCCCCCACAATCCCTGTTCTCACTGGTATCACTCACAGCCAATCCCACCATGGAGATGATCACGTATCAAATCTCAACAGAGAAGTGTCCACATTATATGGCTGTCAAAACACTGAAGATCATGGCCCAGCCAAGTGGACACAGGATCTTAACCATCACAGATAACAAGATTTGTCCCATGTACCTTGGGTATATTATTAGGAAGGACCAGTCCCTGGAAGACATCATACATGGTAGGGTGGAGAGTCAGTAAAAAGGAGGAAGACCTTCAACAAGACAGATTGACACAGTGGCTGCAGTGACGGCCTCAAACATGGCAACAATTGTGAGAACGGTGCAAGACTGGGCAGTGTTTTCTTGTGTCGCCCATAGGGTGACTGAGTTAGGTTAACTGAACAGTAGTTGACAATAATATATCTATTTTAGAGGTAAAAGACATGCCGATAGACAATTTAAATAATCCCATCAATAATTATTTCTCTGTTAATGGAAATATTTGTCAGGACTCAGAGCAAATGAGAGAGAGAGAAGGTGAGTTCTGATAGAGAAAGAAAGATCTGAAACAGGAGCAAACAAAACAGAGCCAACAGAGCTCGTAGGGCACACTGGGTGGGAGTGCAACTGGGCACTTGGTCCTTGGGTAAAGTTCAGTGAGTTCTAGTCATAAATATACTAGACATAAATGAATAACAAGGAATTGAAAGGGACAATGATAAGACAAAGAAGCCCCAGAGAGGCAATGGATGTGTCCTCTTTTTACTGGTGATTTATCTGACATCTAATTCACGTCGTGCATAGACATGTAATAAAATAATGGATGAAGGAATGATTAAAGAATGCCCTTAGCCTAAGGCAGCAAGAATGGTGACATTTTGCTACTTTGAAAACCATGGAATTGATGCCCCTTTTAAATCTAGTCATCAGTACATTTCAGCCTATACTAGATATGTGTTTTATGCTTCAGAAATAGCCAAACAAAGCTCTTACTCTTCCACAGAATACATCTGGGTTGAGAGAGGTTTAGCATTATATAAGCACACAGTGAGTAAGTTTATTTTAGAAATTACAGAGCAACAGCACTGAAGTTTTCAAAGCCAAAATGATTGTCCAGGGAAACAAGAGCAAGAGGAACAGATCCTTTATTTATTGATTTCAAAACTCAAAAAAGGTTTAAAAAAAAGGAAACAATTCCTTCTATATCCTCATCATTAAAATTTAACTATGTGTACAGTAGACAGAGGCCCTATTCTGCTTTTCAGTCAAGTATGATGTTGCTGGCAAAGGACAAACTCACTGTCCTGAACATTATGCAGCACATGTTGCCTAGAGACAGGCTGTGGTCTTAGAGGCTGATGGCAACAGCCCCAGCAGATCAGAGGCTAAGGGAGGCATGGCCTATGCCCCTTCTGTCACCTCTGGTGCTTCAGGATGAAAGTGCCCAGAGCTGCTACCTTATCCATTCTGGCACAATTCCATTTTCTTCCTTAATAGGGTCTATCAGGATTTCAACAACTTTATTCTCATGTGACTTGCTATCTGATTTGTTCCTTGTGGTCTGCATAAGATTAGTCAAAAATAAAATTAAAAAAACAATCATAGCAAGGCACCCCCTTATTTTCATAACCCGTTGTTCCACTTACCAAATGCCCTCAGAGTCTGTGTTTGCTAGTGATTCTGATTAGAATTCTCCAGATCCATGATGATTTGCGTGCAGCTGTTAGAATGGAGGGGATGGCTACTTATTATGCAGAATGTACCCTCGATGCGTGTAGCAGCCTGGCTGCTTCAGCAGCCAAAGAGCCTGCTGCTTAGGGACTCTCCTGAGGGACTTGAAATTTACCGAGGTGTAGAAGAGAGGTATGAGTAAACTAGAACTACAAAACGTGAAAATATGCTTTAAATTGGACTAATTTAAACTTCTCCATCAGTAATCTCTCAGTCTCCCCTCAGAACTGACTATGGTAAAACAAGGCATTCCCAGATTAGCTTCCAGTGAGAAAGCCCTCTCCTCCCTACATTCGATAATGAGCAGCATTGCAAATTTAATAAGTATCCAGCTCAGATCCAGAGTGTCCGTGCTAAAACTCTCGCTCAGCCATTTATTAGCTTTGTGATTTTGTGCGGATTGCCTATTCTAGGTGATTCCAGTTTCTGCATCTGTTGGATTGCAAAGATTTGAAGAGTGGTAACCTGTAAAACACCTAAAATAGTGCCCGGAACATAGAAAGTACTCAAAGACTGTTGGCTTTTAGTAATACCATTATCATTTTCCATAAGGAAATCTCTATTTCCACCAGCAAAGATTTAAAGACAAAGACTGACATTTTATCAGTCCCAAATATCTCCTACGGAAATTCAATCCACTGATTTTTCTCACTACTTAGCCACTATGGATCCTGAGCCTGATCTCAGACAATATCTATTTAAAAAGTTAAATTTCACTGTTGTCTATTTAACATAGGATGCTAGATTCTCTGGGAATCTGTTCTAGAGTGATAAATTAAAACTAATTCAACTACTGAGACCAAGTCTGCAGCACTGTATCCAGCTCTGGATAACTACACATTAATAGGTGCATTAGTAATGAAATATATGGGTCAAAGTGATGAAAAGACTTGATGTCACATGATACAAAAGATGAGCATGGAATAACTTGTTTGATTTTTTAAATGGAGAAATTATGATAATGATATTCTCACTGGTGATGCATTTATTTCTTCTTTCAAAAATAAATTATTGAAGTAGGACTTCCAATGTGGTCCAGTTTACAGCTTGGTAAATCCTCCCCATAAAAGTGAACTGTAAAATAGCATCAGATTTTCACAAATAATAACCATTTTAAGGGTTTGTAAATGAAGCAAATGTATAGACCAAATTGAAAAACCAATTATTCTTGAAACAACACTGAATTTCAGGTAAGAAAATTGGAAGTTTGTGGCCTGCTTGCTTTTGGCAAGTCTCATTCATCGCCACACACTCAACTGGCATGACAGTTCTATCAGAGTGGGCCAATCTGTGAAATGCAGAAACTTCACCAGAGAAAGGGCTTGATTTTGTTTGAAGCAAGCAGGAGAAAACAAACTCCTACACTTGGCAGTACTGTTAGTAATGATAGCTGTATCTGTCATAAATGAGAAAGAAACCAATGACTTAAGTAACCTGAAGTGTGGACCTACCTGGGTCAAATAATAAACTGGCAGGCTACCCAGAAATTTATCAGGGAAACTTGGGAACAAGATAGCCATAAGGGGCTACGTACTTTCTACATAATCCTTGATTTGAAGGTTATGAACACAAGCAAAGGAGACCAAAGAACATACAAATTATTCATACATCACTGTCAGACTGTGAGCCTGTACAGAGAAGATGCAATAGTGATGGACAATAAAAGTTGTAATTGGCGGGGTGCACCCTGAGATCCCCACTAAAAGACCTCAATTGATGGTCCAGTGGTTTCAGGGTTCCCCTGAGAGTATGGCCCTTCGCCCTGATGCTGCCCTTGACCATAAATCATAACAAAGGTACATGGTTCGGACAGGAATGGATTGGACCTGGCGATGCAGTGACCATATATTGGATGCACTTCATGGTTCTATACATCTATAGGATGTCATCCTGCTGACCTCTGGCTGGAGGAAGGAGAGTGGGTGGAGAGGAGGGGAAAAAGCGACTGCTGGGAGGATGAGACATGTATGGAGCAGAGAGGAATAGTGTGCTGACACCGGGCAGGGAGAGCAGTGGAAGCTGCATATAGGGGGGTATGTAAATTTATACGGGAATGTACATTTTCACTCAGTTATATTAAATAAAAAATTTAAAAATAAAAAAGTTGTAATTTGCTTTAAAACTGACTGAATTCAAATATGCTTTCAAACATACGCACTGAGGAAGACTCACTACCTTGAAAGTGTTTGAGTACAGACTCTCAGACATCATTTTTTACTATTAAGCTATGTAAAACAATGTGACCCCTAGGAAGTCACATGAAAAAAAGAAAATTAAAAATCGGAGTATAGGATTGGACTTGGCAATGCAGAGTGACCATATATTGGATGCACTTTATAGTTCTATTCATATATAGGATATCATCCTGCTGACCTCTGGCTGGAAGAAGGAGAGTGGGTGGAGAGGAGGGGAAGGGAGGCTGTTGGGAGGACGAGACATGTATGGAGCAGAGAGGAATAGTGTGCTGTCGCTGGACAGGGAGAGCAGTGGAAGTTGCATATAGGTGGGTATGTAAATTTATACGGGAATATACATTTTCACTCAGTCATAACAAAAAATAAAATTGGAGCATAGACAGAAGCACAAGGCAAAGAGATTCTGTAGATTCTGTCAAAGCAAGTTACTAAAAAGCAAATAAAAACATCAAAAACAAAGTCACTGGGTAAGTAAGACACCAGAATTCAGAGTTACTAAAACATAGTATCTGATATTTTTGATTTTTCAACCCAAATTTCAAGATATGCAAAGAAACAGAAAAGTATGACCTGTTCTTATTAAAAAAAAATGTAGTCACCAGAAGCTGTCTTTGATTAGGGCCATATGTTAAACTTAGCAAACAAAGACTCCAGGGTAGCTGTTACAAATATATTCAAACTAAAAACCATGTTTAAAGAATTGAAGAAAAATATGGTGACAACAACTCAACAAACAGAGAATATTAACAGAGACAGAAACTATAAAAAGGTGCATATATGATTTCCAGAGTTGAAAGATACAATAAATAGAATATTTCATTAAAAGGACTCATTAGCAGATGTGGGATAACAGAATAATCAGTGAACACAAAGCTTGATCTGCAGAAACTGCTAAACCTGAAGAACAAGGAGGAAATATTAATGACAAAAAAGAATTAAAACTCAGATGGCACTAATTCACTCCTAGTTGGAGTCCCAAAAGTAGAGGGTAGGGAGAAACTTCAGAAAAACCATTAGAAGAGTAATGGACAAAACTTGACAAATTTGGTGAAAAATATAAATTTACAAATGTGAAAACTTCAGCAAGTTCCAAGTACAATAAACATAAATAGATCCACATCTAGATACACTGTAGTCAAACTGTTCATAGGCAAAAATAAGAAAACAAAAAATAAAATTGACAGCTGATTTCTCCTAAGAAATAAGTCAGAAGCCAGTGGAATGACATACTCAGAGCAATTAAAGCAAAAACAAGACAAAGTCATCCTATCAATCAAGAATTCTGCTCAAACACAATGATGTGTCAAAAATGAAGACAAAATAATTCTCCAACAAACAGAACCTGAATGTCCTTTTCTACCTAACATGCAAAAGAAGTACAAGGAAGTCACTCAGGTTGAAAAGAAATGACAGCAGATGGTAATTCAAATCTACATGAACACAAATAAGTTTAAAGAGCTGTGGACACACTTAGGAGACCAAAGAACATCCAAGTTAATCCACACATCGCTCTCAGACTACGAGCCTGAAGACACATACAGAGAGGATGTAATATGGCCTGGCAGAAAGTAAAAGTTGGGACTGGCTTAAAAACTATCTGTTTTTTTTTTTGTTTCAGTCAAGGAAACAAGATATGTAAACTAAGTATATGTGTGAATGTAAAGCAATATGTACACACAATTTTCTTCTGTTAACTTCTTTAAAATACATATAGTAATAATTTTAGCACTATATTTTGAGATTTATGATATATATGTGTATAATGTACATGACAGAAACTCTGGTGGCATACTGGTTAAGCGCTCCAACTTCTAACCAAAAGGTTGGCAGTTCGAATCCGCCAGGTGCTCCTTGGATACTCTATGGAGCAGTTTCCCCATAGGGTACTATAGCGTCACTAAGACTCAGGATTGACTCAGTGGCAATGGGTTTTTTTGATACGGAATGTTTATGACAATAATGTCAGAAAGGAGGGGACATGGAGAAATGGAGCTATACTAGAAGCAAGTTTCTGTATTTACCAGTAGTATGAAGTAGGTTGGTGTAAGTTCAAACACATATTACAAACCTTGGAGAAACCACTAAAAAAAATAACTTAAAAAAAAAGTAGGAAAACCAACAAAGGGCTTAAAATGACACAAAAAATTATATTTAACACATTACAAAGAAAGGTAGCTAAAGAACATAAAAGACACAATATCTATAAAATATCAATAGCAGTTGTCTGGTGTAAATCCAACCATAGTAATACATACTTCATATGTCCCCGGATTGTCACTCCCATGAAACAGTAGCAACTATGAGTTTGAATAAACAATTTGAATAAAGCTATGTCCTTTCTATAGGAGACATACAAAAATACAGACTGGTTGAAAGTCAAAAGACATAAAAAGGTAACATCGTACAAACATAACCATGACAGCTGAAGCAGTTGTATTGATATAAAACACCATAGTGTTTAAGAAAAGCTATGTTACTAGAAACAATGAGGGGCATTTAATAATGATAACATGAGCAGTTCACTGGAAGTTATGATTATCACATTCACATGTTTAACAAGAGTTCCAAAACCAATGAACCAAAAATTGACAGACGCAAAAAAAGAAATACACAATTCAGCAGCTTTAGGTGAAGACAGCAATACTCCATTCTCAATAATGCATGAAACACTATATATAAATAAGCAAGGATATATAAAATCTCAGTAACACTTTTAACCAATTTGCTGCATTTGTCATGTATAGCACCCTTCACCTGGTGATGGCAGAGGACATGGAGTACATGGAGTACTCTCTAGGAAAAATAAGATGCTATATCATAAGGAAAATTTCAATAAATGTAAAAGATTGAAATAATATCACCTTCTCTGACAGAAGCATTACATTAGAAATCCAAAACAGTTAAAAAGGAAGTCACCAAATATTTGAAAATTAAGAAACACACTTCTAAATGACCCATGGGTAAATGAAATCTCAAAAAACAAGTAGAAGATATTTTGAACTGAATGTAAGCAAACCAGTATGACAGGATGAAGATCAAGTAGCAATTAGAGGGAATTATAGCTTTAATTTAATTTAAAACAAAGTAAGTCTCAAACAAGCGTCTTAATGTTTCACCATAACCAAACAGAACAACAAACTAAACTACCGGCAAGCATACAAAGCAAATAATAAATATTCTAGTGGGAACTGATACAATAGAAAACAAAAAAAAGAACAGAAAAAAGTTAATGACATCAAAAATTAATTGCAAAGATCAACAACATTGACAAACATTCAGAAAGAGTAAGAGAGAATCAGAGATAGAGGAGACAAAACAATTAAAAATTATGAATGGAAGATCCTAAAAAATACGAAATTGAAGGAACAGAGGTGTACCAACAATTCTGACACCTTAAGTGAAATGAAGTGATTCTTGGAAAATAAATACACTACCAAAGCTGACCAAAAAATTAAAAAATCTGAATAGATCTGTAATAAACAAAAATGAATTTAGTAATAAAACTTTTTCTACAAAGAAAAGCCTACATGTTGATGTTTCCACTGGTGAAATCTATCAAAGAAAAAGTAATACATATCTTTTGCAAACATTAAGAAAGTAGACGAGAAAACACTCCTAATACATTGGATGACACCAGTACTAAACTGTGATAGCAAAGCCAAACACGTATCGAGGAAAAGCCAAACCAAACTACAGACTAATATCCTTTGTGAAGACAAACACAAAAACCTTGACCCAAACCAAACCCAACAAAATACAAACAGGGGTAAACGTTGCGAATAAATGGGGTTTGTCCCAAGAATGGAAACTTTAATTCATAGTCACAACTTAATTAATTGAATAAACTGTAATAATTGTGTGTAAGACAAAGACAGTACAGCCATCCCAATAGCTGCAGAAAAGAAAGTATTGACTGAAAATTCCTAAACCCATAAATAAGAAAAATTAGTATCGAATTAAGATTAGAAGCAAACTCGTACAATCTGCTAAAGGACACTAAGAAAATTCTATAGCAAACATCATATTTAACAGTAAAAGACTAGATGCTCTACCTTAAAGTCCAAGAACAAAGCACAGGTGTCAGTGCCCTGCACTTCTGTTCAACATTGACTTAGAGCTCTAGCTAGTGAAATAAGCCATAAAAGGCATCCAGTTTAGAGATGAAGAAGTAAAATTGGTTTTATTCATAGATTACATGATCTGTGACATGACATGACCCTCTACATTGGAAATGCTAAGGAATACACACACACACACACACACACACCCCACCCCCCCCACACCCACGCGTACATATGTGATGCAAGCGTACATACACACATTGCTGGAATACTAACTGAGTCCATAGTACGTAAAATACATTATTCAGAATCTATTTCTACAAATTAACAACGAAGAATCAAAAATGAAATTAATACAGTCTCAATCACAGTAACATAAAAAGTAAAATACTTATAAATGAATTTAACCAAAAGAGCGTAAGACTTAAAAATTAAAATCTATAAAACATCACTGAGAGAAATTAAAGAAAATATAAATGGAGATACATTCTATGTTCATGAGATAGAAAAATTATATTGCTAAGATGAAAATTTTTCCTCAGATACATCTACTGATTCAAAATGACCTGTATCAAAACAGATTTTTATGTGCAAAACGATCATTTGATTTTAAAATTTATATGGAAATGAAAGGGACTAAGAATAACCAAAATCCTTTTAAATGAAGAGGATGTAATGGGACTTTGATTTAAAACTTACTATAAATCCACAGTAATCAAGACAGTTACTACTGGCATAGGGATACGCATATACATCAATCAAACATAATGCAGAATCTAGAAATAAACCCTGAATTTATGACCAAATGATTTGTGACAAAGGTATGGCGGCAATTCAATGGGAACATCAGTCTTTTCAACAAATGATTTTGAGACAACTGACTATCTGCAAAATTAATTATTGTTTAAAATAAGTGCAAACCTACCTCCCACGTACAAAAAAAACTAACTCAAAATGGATCACAGAGGTAAGTTTAGCAGCTAAAACTATCAAACTCCCAGAAAGAAATGCAGAATGAAATTTTTGTGACCTTGGGTAGGCAAAAATTCTTAACTACAGTAGCGTTATAAATTGAATTATGTCCCCCCTAAATGTGTGTCAAATTGGCTATTCTATGGTACTGAGTATTGTGTGGTTCTGCACTATTTTGTGATCTGATGTGATTATCCTATGTGTTAAAAATTCTAACCTGTATAATGTTAATGATACACTGTTAATAAGGTAAGACTCAGTCCACAAGACTAGGTTGTATCTTGAGTTAAGCTCTTGAAATATAAAAGAGATAATGTAACAGACAGCTGATGGACCTCATGACCACCGTGCCAGAACCAGGAACAGAGCATGTCCTTTGGACTTGGGGTCCCTACACTGAGAAGTTCCTAGACCAGGGTAAGATTGATGACAAGAACTTCCCTCAGAGTTGACAGAGAAGGAAATCCTTTCCTGAAAGCTGGTATCTTGAATTCAGATTTTAAGCCTCTTATACTAAATAGAATAAATTTCTGTTTATTAAAGCTATTCACTTGTGGCATTTCTGTTATAGAAGTCCAAGACGTTGTTGTTGTTGTTAGGTGCCACTGAGTAGGTTCCAACTCACAGTGACCCTAGGCACAAGAGAACACTGCCTGGTCCTGCACATGCCCACAATCGTTTTTATTCTTAAGCCAATCATTGTTGCAGCCACTGTGTCACTCCATTTCCTGAGGATCTTCCTCTTTTTCACTGACCCTCCATTTTACCAAGCATGACATCCTTCTCCAGGGATTGATCCCTCCTGACAACATGCCTAAAATATGCAAGACACAGTCCTTGCTTCCAAGGAACACTCTGGTTGTACTTCTTCTAGAGTAGATCTCTTTGTTTTTTGGCAATCCATTGTGTTTCCAATATTCTTCTCCAACACCACCATTCAAAGACACCAATTTTTGTGTCTTTCTTCACTGTCTATCTTTTGTATGCATACGATGCAATTGAAAATACCATGGCTTGCAAAAGTGTCTCACTTTGCAGTTTAGACTTTTATTTTGTTTATAGTGTCTTTTCCAAAAATTCTGAGGTGCACCTCAGTCTTCAAGGTGACATCTTTACTTTTCAACACTTTAAAGAGGTCTTTGGGAACAGGTTTTCCCAATGCAATGTGTCTTTTGATTTCTTGATTGATGCTTCTATGGGTGCTGATTGTGGAACCAAGTAAAATAAAATCAGGACAACCTCAGTCTTTTTTCCACTTATCATGATACTGCTTATTAGTCTAGTTGTAGATTTTTGTTATCTTGATGCTGAGGTATAATCCATACTGAAGACTGTGCACTTTGATTTTCATCAGTAAATGTTTCAAATCCTCTTCATTTTCAGTAAGCAAGGTTACGTTATCTGCATAACACAGGTTGTTAATGAGTCTTCCTCCAATCTTGGTGGCTCGTTCTGCTTTATATAGTCCAGCTTCTTAGATTATTTCTGCGGCATACAGACTGAAGCGCTATGGTGGAAGACACAACCCTGACACACACCTTTCCTAACTTTAAACCATGCAGTGTCCCCTTGCTCTGTTCTAACAGCTGCCTCTTGATACATGCACAGATTCCTCATAGGCACAATTAAGTGGTCTGGAATTTCCATTCTCTGCAATGTTATCCATGATATGTTATGATCCACACAGTTGAACGCCTCTGCACAATCAATAAAACATAGCTAAACATCTTTCTGGTATTCTCTGCTTTCAGCCAAGATCCATCTGACATCGGCAATAATATCCCTGGTTCTACATTCTCCTCTGACAGACAGGTGGGGGACAGTACTGGATAACTAAGACAAATACCAAAACACTGGATAAGAAAACAGAAATTTTGGAAAAGACACTGTAAAGAAAATAAAAGTCTAAACTGCAAAGTGAGAGACTTTTGCAACTTATACATCCAATAAAGAATTTGTACCCTCTCTCTCTCTCTCTCTATCTTACCATATAGATGTTTTGGAAACCCTGGTGGCATAGTGGTTAACTGCTACAGCTGCTAACCAAAAGGTCAGCAGTTCAAATCGACCACGTGCTCCTTGGAAACTCTGTGGGGCAGTTTTATTCTGTCCTATAGGGTTATTATGAATTGGTTGCAATTTGACAGCAGTGGGTTTGGTTTAGTTTCTCGCTCTCTCTCTTTACCTTACTATATAGATATGATAAACAGCCCTGGTAGTGTAGTGGTTACATGCTTGGCTTCTGATTGAAAGGTTGGCAGTTCAGAGACACTCAGCAGCTCCACAAGAAAAAAGACCTGGCAACTTGCTCTTCCTATCAAGATTACGGAAACCCTAATGGCCTCGTGGTTACGTGCTATGGGTGCTAACTAGAGGGTTGGCAGTTCAAATCCACCAGGCTCTCCTTGGAAACTCTATGGGGTAGTTCTATTCTGTTCTATAGGGTTGCTATGAGTTGGAATAGACTCAAAAGCACTGGGTAATAAGTATCAAGATTACAGCCTAGGAAACCCTATGGGACAGTTCCACATTGTCACATGGGTCGCTATGAGTTGAAATAATAATAAAGGCTGACAATAACAATTATTGACAAGTATATAGAAATACTAGAACCTTTATATATTATGATAGGATTGTAAAACAGAACTGAAAAAAACAAATAAACAATCCCATTGCCATCAAGTCAATTCCTACTCATAGTGACCCTATAGGACAGAGTAGAATTGTGCCATGGAGTTTACAGGGAGTGCCTGCTGGATTTGAACAACTAACCTTTCGGATTAGTAGCTGTAGCACTTACCCACTATAGCACCAAGATTTCCAGCCAATCACCTTTAAAAAATACTTCGGCAGGTATTTAAAAGAGAAGCATACTTTTTTTTTTTAAAAGGATATTTTATTGTGATTGAGTGAAAGTATAAAATCCAAATTAAATTTGCATGCCCAACTACGTACAGCTCCTTCTGCTCTCCTTGCCCAGTGACAGCACACTCCTCCTTTTCATTCTATATGTGTCGTATACTCTTAACAATCTTCTGTCCCGTCCTCTCCACCCTCTCCTCTCACCTTCTAGTAAGATGCCAGAAGGGCAGCATCCTACAGACGCACAGAACTATAAAGTACACACATCCTAAGGGCACATTGTGTCCCTGCATCCAGTCCATTCCTGTCCAAAAAGTTGACTCCCGTGATGTTTTGCAGTCAGGGGCAGCAGCAGGTCTAGAGGCCATGCTCCCAAGGGAAACCCCAGGCTGCTGGGCCATCAACTGCAGCTTTTTAGTGGAGTTCTTGAGGTGCATCCCTCTTTTTCCCATGTTGCCACTGGGACTCAACATTGTGTGCCCCATCACGACTGTCTTTGGTGGTGGCTGGGAACCATCTGGTTCTTCTGGTCACATGTTGATCCAGTCCCCCATTCACAGGGGTGTAAAAGGGAAGCATACTTTTAAGATACAACCTATTAATTCCAGTCCAAGTAGAAGCAAAACACGTCCAAACAAGGATTTGTATATTAATGTTCACGGTATTATACATAATACATTATAAATAATACATAAGCAAATCCAGTATCTATCAACTTATGAATGGATAAACAAAAGGTGATATACTCATGCATGTTATTAGTGTGAACCAGACCCTGGAGAGGGACATCCTGTTTGGTAGAGCAGAGTCAGGGACAAGAGGACAACCCTCAGTGGGATGGACTGACCCTGTGACTACACAACGGGTTCCTGTGCTGCAAGGCTCACGAGGATGCAGCATGACAGGACAGCGTTTCACTCCCTTGTCTATAAGGTTACTGTCAGCTGGAACTTGCATAACAAGTCCCAGGACATCATACATAACAACCACCCAGGGATCTTGTTAAAATGTAGATTTCAATTCAGTAAAATGGGGTGGAAATAGCAGGACACTTGTTAGAAATGCAAATTCTCAGAAGGGGTCCAACCCTGAACAGATTTGAAGCCCTTGTTAGAATTGACTGACTTAATGGCACCTAACAACAGCAAAGTTATGAAAGAAAATAAACAAGTCCTCAATGTAAGATGCTGCGGTCAGGGGTCTAGACACAGAATTCAATTAGAAGATTTTTAATTCAAACATATATAGTGTTAGAGTTGAAAATGGTAAGGTAAGCATTTAATTATTCTAGGCTATCTTATTCTCCTGACAGCTAAGCTGTTTTCTGGATAACTTTATGAAAGAAAGCAAAGCAAACCGAAACAAAAAACAGTCGACCCATTAAAACACTGGTTGGTTTGATAAAAATTTCCAGTATTAAATGCACATCAACTATGTTTACCATGGAAGCTCTTTTCACCCAGCACCTACCTCTTCTTCTAATACACCCTTTAGCCATTTGCCTGGGATCCTGACCTTTCACTATTTGCAAGTCCTTCTCTGTCTCTCTCTTCCACAGACACTCAGCGATACAAGTGGCCCAACCCCAGCCCACATTTAGCTATATTGCTCTTGAACCTCCACCATCTACCCACTCTGCTCAGCTGGGCCATCACCTGTCTGGGCTGAGTGGCATTTGCTGATCCAGTGTGGTCCTCTTTTGCAGAAGCTTCCTGTCAGCAGCATCAGTTTACAGTGGATACGGATGTGTGTTCTTCAGGCAACTTGCTTATTTGTTGTTGTTACCTGCTGTGGTCGTTAAGACTGTGTCAACTTGGCGACTCCATGTTCGGCTGCCAGACCAAGTGACAAGGGTGGCTTCCCTCTGCCCAGCTCTCATCTCTCCATCTTCTGCCACCTACTACCTGACTGCTCATGTTGCCAGCAGCTCCTGCTCTCTTTTGCATCTGGTTTCTGGACCTGAACTAGCAGCTTTTGGATTCATCAACCCTTACAGTCAGTGAGCGAGAGTCCTGTTCCCTGAGCTGCCTATCCTGGGTTCACCAGCCCCTGCAGCTCTCTGAATCAGCAGAGACCTCGAAGTCTCACTCGCCAGCTTGGCATCTGCCGACCCACACAGCCAGGGATCTAGAATTCTGGTTCCTGACCTGCTGACTTTGGATTCACCAGTTCCTGTGGCCACATGAGGCTTGTGCCAGAACTTGTGCCAGCTGTTTCCTTTATATAAATTTTTCCTTGTACATATACATGTGACTGGTTTTGCTTCCCAGAAAACTCAGCCTAAGACATCCACTAATGATCCTGTTATTGTTTACTTACTTGTAACTTTGAGTTAGAAGCACACAGTCAATGTTTGTTGCATTTTGCTTAGCAAACTGCCTCCAAATCTGCTCTCTCTAAATCCCCTTCAGTCACAGTGTTCTCCGTCCTAGCACGGCATCTGACCTGTTCGGTGGAGCCCTAAACCCTATCTCAGGTGCAGCAGTTCAGGCCGGGGGATACACAACTGTTCTGTTTTCCAGATCTGAGTCACAACCTAACGGGGTCCTTAAGGAAGCATGGAGAAGGAAGGGCAGTCTCTCTGTAATCAGCCATCCTGCTGGGCAACTGTATGCTGTCAAAGAAGGCTACCCTCTGTCCGAATTACAGGCAGCGCTAATCTGACAGCACTAATCACCAGATCTTTCAACAGAAAGGACTCATCTGCTTCCAGCTGAAAGGAAAGAATAAGATCCTTCCAGAGAATACTGGGCTAATTGGAAGAATTAAGGAAAAAAATACATCACTCCATTTGGATGCAGCGCTAATTGAAATGAGTCAAGTAATCAGCTCACTAGCATGAAGCAGAGCTCATCATCTTTTTTTACAGAAAGAAGCATTTTACCACGTTATGAGACCCTGTGGCCCTTCCTCAATGGTGAGAGTGACTAGTCCTTCAGGGCACCTTGTGCAATGATTTTGTACCATTTCTTCTGCCAGTACCCCGTCAGTTTCTGATTCAAAAGAAGAAATTCACCCAATTACACTGCAGTAGAAAGGGAAGACCAGCTCTGTGGCTAGGCTGGGCTCTGTCTGGCCCCAGAGCTCAGGCAGAGATGTTTGCACTATCACAGAGCATGTTTTCAAAGTTTGACTCATTAGAGAGAGATCGATGTATCTGAGGAACTCAGAGTTCAGAACAAAGTTACCAGGCAATGCCTGTACCTCCACTTCAATAAGCCTTCCACTTCCTAAGAGCAAAAACACTTAAAGGCTGGTGAAGTTGCACTTTCTTCAGTATTGATAGCTGACTTCACATGCCCTTCCTGAAGAACGAACACTCACTTCTTTTGTACTGCTGATGGGTGCTAAGTAAACAAAGCCAGATTCCTATTTTCTCATCTCACAGATCAGAGTTTTAGATTTTTCTACTTGTTGTAAGGTACCCTCAGTTGTTTCTGATTCACAGCTGCCCTATTTACAATAGCACACAAAACTTTGCCCATTCCTGCACACCATCCCCACAATCATTGCTATATTTAAGCCCGTTTCTACAACCACTGTGTCTTCACTGAGGGTCTTCCTCTATTTTTTGTTGACCCTCTACTTTACCAAGCATGAGGTCCTTCTCAGGGATTTCTCCCTCCCGATAACATCCAAATTATGTGAGACGAGTCTCACCATCCTTGTCTCTAATGAGCATTCTGGCAGTCAATATTCTTCACAAACACCACAATTCAAAGGCAATATTTCTTTGGTAACCCTTATTGGTTGTTCAGCTTTCACACACATACTAGGCAATTGAAAATACTGTGGTATGGGTCTTTTACACTTTACTCCTCAAAGCAACTTCTTGCTTTTTAACACTGAAGAGATCTTTTACAGTAGACTTGTTCAGCGGAATGCGTAGTTTGATTTTTTTGACTCTTGCTCCATGGACTTAGATTGTGGATCCAAGTAAAACAAAATCCTTGACAACTTTAACCTTCTCTCCACTTATTATGATGTTAATTACTGTCCAGTTGTTAAGATTTTTGTTTTCTTTATGTTGAGGTATACCCCTTATGGAAGGTTGTTCTCTTTGATCTTCCATTAGTGTTTCAAGTCTTTGTCACTTCTAGCAAGCAAGCAAGATAGTGTTATGTGCATACTGTAGGTTGTTAATGAGTCTTCCTCCAATGCTGATGTCAACTTCTTCTTCATCTAGTACAGCTTTTTGGATTACTTGCTCAGCATACAGACTGAATGAGTATGGTGAAAGGACACAACCCTGACATACATCTTTCTTGAGTTTAAACCACAAAATATCCCCTTGGATTGACCCAGTGGCTACAAAAACAGTCTCAAGCATAACAGCTGTAATGATAGCACAGGACTGGGCAGTGTTGTATACAGGGTTACTATGAGTTGGAACCCATTCCATGGCACCTAGCAACCACAGTATTCCCGTGTT
The DNA here is from genome assembly GCA_028571685.1 of Heterohyrax brucei. Lineage (NCBI taxonomy): Eukaryota > Metazoa > Chordata > Mammalia > Hyracoidea > Procaviidae > Heterohyrax > Heterohyrax brucei. The sequence continues at coordinate 40,141,608 of CM053148.1, read as the reverse complement.
CGGCTCCAGTAATTGACTCTTGGTCTAAGTATTGCCTCCTCATGAGCACAATGAAGTGTTAATAGTTCTTTCACTTACCCACTCACACACCCATTCATTTGCCTTATTCTATTGTGTACCTACTATGATCCAGGCTTTTAATCTGATTGTACCATTTTATAGATGAGAGAAAGGAATCATAGAATAATTAAAGTACTTGTTAAAGTCTTGTAACCAATAAGTGGTAGAGCTGAGAGTTAAGCACAATTTGTCTAACACTGAGCCAAAACTCTGGAATGCATATTGGAAAGTCCAAGTTTCAGACACCCTAATTAAACAATAAATTGAAAAATAATAGAGTTATATATATACATGTATGTATGTACGTATTCATAGGCCTTTGAAGATTAACATCACAACAAAGCATTTTCTGAAATGCTTACCAACATTTAGAATGTGTCTAAAGGGTTTTGTTTTTCCAAATAGAATTCTTCACTTACTGCATCTATTTCCTTCTCTGTTCTTGACTTTTTATACTTCTCTTCTCTTCTGTTTGCTGATAAAATCTTTTTGGGAATGATCCAGTCAACTCAAAATGAATGATACATGCTTAGGTCCTTTCAGCAACACTTCATTTTATGTTTGGCTGGTTGCCCTCTTCTTTCTTCTTAAAGCAGTGCTGCCATAGAAATGCAAAGCTGCTCCTGGGAGCTGAGGACAAACACCACCTCCCATCCTTGCTACTCCATTTTCCATGAGTGTAAGTATCACTTGGGATTGGTACAAAATATAATTAAATACAGAGAAATACACATAAATACAGAGGCAGAGGAAGAGAGAGAGTGAGCCAGAGAGAGAGTGAGCAAGCCCCGGTAGCACAACAGTTAAGAGCTCAGCTGCTAACCAAAGGTTCAGCAGTTCAAATCCATCAACTACTTCTTGGAAACCCTATGGGGCACTTCTACTCTGTCCTGTAGGGTTGTTACGAGTTAGAATCAACTCAACTGTGACAGATATGTTTTTTGGTATACATATGTATATGTATCAACGGCACTTGGCTTTGGCTTGGCTATGTATATGTATGCCTATATGTACATATATACGTATATGTGTGTGTAGTCAACTTAGGAAAAGAACATCTTACTTTCATTAGGAAAATAATATCTTGTTTTTGGTGAAGGGCTACTATTTGTTAATGTAAGTGAAAAGAACATGCAATTTTCACTGGGGAGGACATAAATTCATTCATGGAGAGCATAACAGTTTCATTTGTTTTTGTTTTAATTCTCGAGAAATAGCAGGTTTGGAGATTTAAAAAAAGAAAACGAGACTCAGTCGATCCAAAAATTAGAGAGAAGAGAGAGAGAAAGAATAAAACTGAGAAAGTGATAATAGCATGACTCAGAATCAACTCAAAGGTAATTAAGAACAACAATAGGAACAGAGGGTGCACTAGTATAACCCAAAGCAAAAATTGTTTCCTTGAGGTTGATTCCGACTCACAGTGACCCTATAGTTCAGAGCGGAACTTTCCAGTGTGGTTTCTGAAAAGCACCTGGTTGGTAGATTTGAACTGCCAACCTTTTGGTAGGCAGCCATAGCACTTAACTACTATGCCACCAGAAAATCTTAAGTTGCATCGTTTTTAAACTCAAGCTTTGGGGACCAGGGAACGCAGGGTGAAATTGTTCTTATTTTAATAAGAGGCAAAGGCATAAACAAAGAAATGTCTCTTCAAGGATCGGAGTGGAATGCCAGCTAAGTTGACAGATGATATATACCTATTGCTATAAGATGATGACACTTGGCGGTTGGACCAGCAAGCATTAAGATCCTGCTACAAACCTGATGCACACAGCATTCATAAAAGATTGTTTATTTACACGCATAAGACCTATCCTGGGCAGGAAGAATGTACTGGAATGTATTACAGAGAGAACAGTGAATGGGCAAGGTAGGGGGAGTGGAGGACTCATATGTAACATGTGTAAAATCATGTTTATTTTGCTGGAAGAACAAAAACCCCAAATGTCACCTACACATTGAGGTAGGGATGTGGAATTATATAGTACAAAATTGCATTACTGGTAGCTGAAAACCTGAGTTAAAATCTTTGTTATAATACTGTTTTGAAGTATATCAATTCACTTCCCTTGGGTTCATTTTCCTTATTTGAAAATGAAGTCATTGGACCAGAAGTTCTCTTAGATCCTTCCCAGCTCTGACATCCAATAACTCTGCCTTCTAGTGGAGGAAATGTCAGCTTTTACATTAGCTCCTCCAGCTTTCTTTCAGCCATAATTATACCTCTGAAGACAATACGGTAATTTAATTAAGCATGGAGAAATTAGAGTAGTTACAAATAAAGAGATTAAAATTCAAACTAAGACTCATATACATGAGTCTTAAGTACACTCGACTTATTTCTAAACAACAAAATCTCAGCTGAAAAAGCATTATGACACAGAGAAAAGTAGACTACACTCACAGCGAAACCTGCATCTTCTTCCTTCCTTAGAGATTATGATACTCACATTTCAAGTCCCAGGTTTATGTTAACAAACTCACAGATGTGATGAACCCAAAGAAATTGAAATACATATGAATTAAGCTTCAGGGTTGAAATCAGTTGTGAATTTTGATAGATACTCTACAGATACAAAACTTAAAAATATTTTCTCTACTGTAATAAACGTGATGGTCTATATCACTTAATAAAATTTTCTAGTTAGATGTTATAAATACCTCCTATTCAACCAGAAAACCCGGTGGTATAGTGGTTAAGAGCTGTGACTATTAACCATAGGGTCAGCAGTTTGAATCTAATCAAGTGCTCCCTGGGACCTCTATGAATTCAACTCTGTCCTTTAGAGTCATTATGAGCCAGAATTGACCTTTTTCTCTTTTATTAATTCAATCAGATATTAGAAAATTGTGTCTGGCCTTGGAAGTTAATTAAACATAATAACTTCATGGAAAGAATTTTAAGGTATGATTTTCTTTTTATAAATACTTTGACTACAGTAAAGGTAATTTCAGAGGGATAGAATGAAGTGATCAGAAGACAGGAAGCTAGAATCTGGCCTGACTTGGTTGAATGCCTTTTGTCTCAGATTTTTGGTAATAAAATAAACAGGAGGAATCTTCTCACCTATCTATTTTGTGTATCAGTGCTTCTTAACAATGGGGAATTTTGCCTCAAGCAAAGATATGGCAATGTCTAGAAACATTTTTGTTTGTCACAACTGGGTGGGAGAAAAGAGGACACCGCTACCAGCCAAAGGTGCTGACAAATATTTTAAGTGTACAGGTATTATGGATCCAATTGTGTACCCCAAAGACATGTGCTAAAATCCTAACCCTTATACCTATGAATATAGTCCCGTTTGGGAATAGAGTTTTCTTTGTTATGCAAATTAGGCCCTATCAGTGTAGGGTATATCCCAAACCTAGCCACTTCTGAGTATAAAAAAGAACAGATTAGACACAGGAGCAGCACAAACAGAGGAAGAGGCATAGATGCCACGTGAACGTCATCAAGGAATCAAGAAACTGGAGTCACAGAAGCCGACAGAAACAAAGATCTTCCCCTAGACCCAATGGAGAATGAGTCTTCCCCTGTAGTTGGAACTCTGGAGAAGACTGCTCTGAATTTTCTCCTAAAGTGTAAGAAAATAAATTCTTGTTTTTTTTTAAAGCTACAGCAGCATCAGGTAACTGAGACCATAGGATAGGCCCTCACAACAATAACAAAAAATTCTGACCCAAAATGTCAGTAGTGTCAAGGTTGAGGAATCTTACTACATATTAATGGCTCATAGAGACTGAAGTGAAACATTCCAGAGCTTTACAAGTCAAATGGATAAGTGTTAATATGCAATGGATCAGATACAAATATGCAGACATCACCTTTAGAGGACAAGCATCCCTGTGGCAGAAGGCAGAAATAGTAAGATCTGATGGGGTAATTGATTATATGAAAATAACCAAAGGAATAACATTTTAACGGAATGTATATAGAAAATTTGCTTTTCAGACACTAGTGCTGGAGGCATTTATTCAGGTTTTTCCAGAGGATGAGTTGTGATGCACAATGTGGTTTTCTAGTCCCTCAGTGGGAGATGGATGCAGCTGGGTATCCACTGCCAATCACATCATCTTCTAACCAGCAAGTCTCCTCTCTCTGCTTGAATTCTACACTCAGCAAACAACCTTCTGATTATAATCTGGCTTCTCACGGATTTCCTTCTATAGGAAGAGGATATACTGACCAAAGAGAAAAATCATTTTGCTCTCCTAGGCTAGCATCTTTCTCATAGTGATTTGATGACCTGATTATTTGATTTCTTCCAAAAATGAAACCTTGTCGATTTGCTGTGAGTCATTCCTGGAGGAGGCATCCAAAAACTGAAGTTCCAGCTCAGTACAGCGTATTCACTTGGGCAAAGCCACTATGGACAGCTAGCTCAGCATTATCCCTGGGCAATATCTCTCATACTGCCTAAAAATTGTAACACCAGGGAGAGCAAAGTGTTGCAAAGAAGTAATCTAACACCTAGCTAAGCCACCCGTTTTTCTATAACTGATACAAAAGGAGAAGAATGAGGGTTTACAGGGTAAACACTCTACAGACTCTTATATCAGAAGCTCAGTGCATACCACCACACTACTTTATAGGTTCATGATTTATATTTTCATATAGAAGAACACCTTGTTCTAAGTAGAAAAAGAACATGACGTGCTCCAAAGGAGAAAAATGAAAATAAGATTTTATTTTAGGCTGGAATAGGAGAATTAGGGCTAAGTTGGTCAATCAGCCAAAAAATTTCCCTAATGGTAAGGTAAGAACTTCTTGTGGGAATGCCTTGAGATAAAGCCAATTCAATTAGTTTCCACAGCATAATTGTCAGGACCCCAAAACTAGATGGAATAATGAGCTGATTAAAACATGTAATTGCAATCCAATGGAGGAAACCATTCATCATGAAGACGGCAGCGTTCCCTATATCCCAGATTGCATGGAGAGGAGAAACTAACAAGAGGTAAGGGCTAGGAGGCCAAAGTGAAGTTGAAGAGAAGAACCACATGTGTCTTACTAAGAGATTCCATAACTTGACTGTAAGGGGAATTTGGTATTTAGCCAATCTATTTCTGGTTCTTGACCTGACCGCTGAAATGTGGGCTCCTCTCACATTCTAATCCAAGACTGTTTTGAGGATACATTTCTAATTTGAACGCTATTGAATTTCCTGGATTTTACCCAAAGAAAACATTTTCAACACTCTCATTTTCTTTCCCTGACATTTTGTAGGACTTTTGGTCATGCAGTTTCTATCTTTGAATACATACTGCTTTGTATGAAGAGTTAGCATTTTTTTAAAAATTTTTTTCCATAAAGGGCAAGACAGTCAATATTGTAGTCTTTCAGGATCATATGGTCTCTGATGAAACTTCTCAACTTTGCTATTGTAGCACAAAAGAAGCCACAGAAAATATGTAAACAAATGTATGACTGTGTTCCAAGAAAACTTTATTTGCAACAACAGATAGTGGACTGAGTCTGGTCTGGGGCGTTGTAGTCTGCTGATCTCTGCATGAAAGCCAACAGCAATTAAGATAACACATGAAGCAAAACAATATATGGATGAAATAAATGACTAGCATACTAACCAAACCCACTGCCGTGGAGTTGATTCTGACGCATAGGTGACCTTATAAAAGTGCTAAATTGATGCTAAATCAGTTGGTATTGAGTTGATTCTGACTCACAGCCTCTGTATGTTAGAGTAGAACTGTGTTCCACATGGTTTTCGGTAACCGATTTTTCAGAAGTAGATGGTCAGGCCTTTCTTCCACGGTGCCTCTTGGTGGGCTGGAAGCATGAATCTTTTGGTTAGCAGCCAATCTATTAACCATTTGTTCCATTCAGTAAAGTCAATGCTAGAACTTTTAGATTTCTGGGAAGACATGGTGGCCATTTTGTATTGACTTGAGTTTTCCACTGATAGCCAAGACCAGTGGACTAACTTTTAATTAACAAGGTAACAAAATTAGAATCAAAGCAGAAGCTGGAAGGGGACAGACTATGATATTCATCACTACATCGGGTGTGCACTTTATGGTTCTGTTCATCTGTAGGTTGTCGTCCTATTGGCTTCTTACTAGAGGGGAGTGGAGAGGGTGAAGAGGGGACAGGGGATTGTTAGGAGGATATGACATGTATAGAACAGAAAGGAGGAGTGTGCTGTCACCAGGCAAGGAGACCAGTAAAAGTTGCACACAGGTGGGCATGCAAATTTAAACTGGATTGTACACTGTCACTCAATCACAATAAATAAATTATATATATATGTGTGTGTGTGTATATATATATATATATAAAATAATGCTAAGGCTCATTTATTCATCACTTATTTGCTCATACAACAGTATTTGTTAGGGCAAGGGGAAGGAGACAGTTATGTGTTCCAAGCACTTTTTCTAGCTGAGAGGGATGTTAACAGTGAACAGGACAGAAATGATTCCTATTCCTATGAAGATCATCTTCTAATATGAAGGAGCAAATTATGTACAGACAACCACATAACCAAGATGGTTTCAGAAAATGGAGATAACTATTTTAAAGGAAAAAAAAGAAACCCTAATATCATAGGGAAGGGTCACAGGTGCAATGGTTATTACTATGTATTTGGAAGTTGAAGAGGGTCCCTCTGAAGTGAAAAATCTGGAAACCTGATGATAAGAAATCTCCTGAAAAAGGAATTAAGGAAAGAGAGAAGCAATTCTGGTATGCTTGGAGCATATAGTGCGAATGAGAGGTGAGGGTGCACCACACAGAAGCTTAGAGAGGTAGGCTGGGGGTGGAACTTACAGTCCCTTTGATCAAGGCCAAAAAGATTGAATTTTATTTCTAATATGATGCTTAGTCATTGCATGGTTTGAAAGAGGGAACAAATCCTCCATCTAGATTCTTCAAAGGACAGGGGTGTAAGAGTGGACTGCTAGAGGGGCTGAGGGAGAGTGACAGCTTAGAGATCAGTGAGAATGCTCTTGCTTGGTGGTGGCTTTGTGTAGAGAATATCTTTCATCCATTTCCACTGGGTCAATTTATTTAGAGTTGAGATCTTATTGGTGTTTTAAATCATATCACCTTTGAAAGAGTTACTTCTACTGAAAGAATCAAAGCTTGGGTCTCCTGCAAACTGGCTCTTTATTATCTTAACTCTTAAGTCACCAATCTCTAGGACTCCCCTTAGTTTTAGCAGTTCCCATTTTAAGGGGCACCCATATGGACAAATTAGCTATTGGATTTCAGAGCAAATGCAGTCACCAATATTTCAACATTTGAAAAGAGTGAACACCCTTTTAATCCAGTAACACTTTCCAGGGTTTTTTTTTTTTTTTTTTTTTTTTAACAGGCAATCTCTATGTGGCACTATAAAACTGAACTCCTTCTCTGTTTTTAACATTATGAAAGGTTTCTGGTAGAACACTGAAGAACATAAATATAGTTTAACCAAAGGATAAGCTACACACAGCATGTTTCTGCTCAATAGCAGATTGATCAAAGTTAAGAAACTATCTTTTCTTTGCTTTGTGGGTGAAATCTGGCACGTACACCTGTGTGAGGGAAGGTGGACTTTCCTTGTGCATGAAAGAAAGTGGATCACATATGTGTTTGCGCCTGAAGTTCAGTCTAGCCTCTGATGTCTACTCCACGGCTATCTCTTTGTAAGCCAGGACCCTGTTTAAACCCTCTTTCCTGCCCAAGTCATTCCGATAGACATTTCTACCTCAATTCTTACATATATTCAATCCACAATCCTATATATTCTTAACCGTCACCTTGGCCATGCAGTTCCACCATCACCATGTTAGGAAAATTCCCTTACACTGCAATCATTTCTTAATTGTTTTATCCTTCTTGTTCCTCCCTGTCTTCTCTCTCTCCACTTTTTTTAAACCTGCTTACCAAGAAAACTTCCATTCTTGCAGAATGTTCTATCTATACTATTTTGCATGACTTTACTGAGTCAGATCCGACTCAACAGCACTTGGCTTTGGCTTACTGAATCCCACCAAAAAGCCATCATTTCATGCCTCCTTGGCCATTCTGGAAGTTCATAGCTACTGTTGGTATTAAACCTTTTGCTACTAAGTCAATTTGAGCTTTCGCTGACCTCTTGTGTGTCAGATAGAGGTCTGCTCTCTAAGGTTTTAAGTAGATGATTTTTTGTAAGTAAATCACCAGGGCTTTCTTTCCAGAGACTTCTAGGTGGACTCTAACCTCCAAACTTTCAGTTAGCAGCCACATGTGTTAACCGGGAACTTCACCACTACAATAAAAAATGTGCCGAAATGGGCACACAACTACCATCATGGAAAAGTTGAGTGGTGACAGTCCTCTGTATAAAGACCAGGAGTAACATTAACATCTCTCACTGCAAAACCCAGCCTGTAATGAAAAACTTGCATAAATGGAATCAAGTATGTAAATTTGAGGGATTAGCCTTATACATTGCATTAGATTCCTAGAGAACAGTCTAAATCATATCAATAATTTGGTCTTTATTATTGCTGTATAGTACTCCATAATATGTACAGACTGCAGTTTGTGTAATCATTTACCTGCTGAGGGATATCTGGACAGTTTCAAGTTTGGGGCTTTTATTTTATTTTTATTTTTTTTACTTGCTATAAATATGCATGTGTAAGTTTTTATGTCAGTGTAAATTTTAATTTTTCTTGGATAAATGCCCAAAAGTAGAATTGTTAAGTCATGTGTCAAGTTTACTTCCAGCCATAAAAGGAAAATTTAAACAATTTTGTAGAGCCTGTATTATTTTACATTCCTACCAGCAGTGTGTAGGAGCCCTAGTGGCACACTGCTTAAGCTGCTAACCAAAAGGTCAGCAGTTGGAACCCACCAGGTCCTCCACAGCAGAAAGTTGTGGCAATCTGCTCCCATAAAGATTACAGCCTCAGAAGCTCTATGGGGATGTTCAGATCTGTCCTTTGTGGTTGGTATGAGTTAGAACAACTCGACAACAGTGGTTGTTCATTTGTTTGTTTGCTTAATCAGCAATGTGTGAGTGATTCAGTTTCTCTGCATCCTCATCGACATTTGGTCTTGTCACTATTTTTTATTTCAGCCCTTCTAGTAGGATTGCAGATATATGCCATTTTGGTTTTTTGGTTTGTTTGTTTTTGCATTTCTTTGCTGGCCACTCATTTTTTAAAATAATATTTTATTGTTTCAGATGAAGGTTTATATAGCAATTTAGGTTTTCCTTTAACAATTTTTGTACACCATGCTCCATCCCATTGATGATAATTTTCATGATCTTATCAGCATTCTCACTACTTCCATCCTGTTTTTCTGTTCCCTCTGATCTAGCTCTCCTTCCCTCTAGTTACCATCATCTCCTCCTTGTTTTTGGTTAACTACTGACCATTTGGTCTTATGTAATTATGTAATTATAAGACCATTTGGTCTTATGTAATTATCTAAGGGAGCATATTACTCATGGGCCACATCAGTTATTTTGTCAGCCAATCTATTGTTTGCCTGTAAGGTGACCTACATAATTATCTTCAATTTCAAGTTTAAAGGATGTGTTAGGTCAATGGTCTCAGGGGTTCTGCCAGTCTCTATCCGTCCAGCAGATCTGGCAGTTTTAAGGAATTTGAGTTTTGTTACACATTTTTTTTCTCATTCTGTCCTAGATATTCTATTGTGTCTCGGGTGAAAAAGAGTTGATAGGGAGTAGTCAGGCACCATTTAGTTCTTCTGGGCTCAGGTTAGAAGAGGTTGTGGTTTGTGTGGGCTGATAGTTTCTTCTTTGAGTCTTTGAATTCTTTCATTATCTTTTCTCTATAAGAGCAGAAATCAAGGGTTGTATCTTAGATGACCATTTCCATTTTTAAGACCCCAGACAATATTCAACTAAAATCGGTTGTAGCTCATTATCTTTGTGCTATGACATTTGACTCAGTTGCCCACCAAGACTACAGTCTCAAGCCTTTTGATACAGTAAACCAATTCTGAGAGTTATTTGGCTATGTCTGGAAAGTCTCCATCATGGTGCCTCCTATGTAATTTGTTACGCATGCACACACAAAGGTGTGTATGCATATGCCTACAGATATACCTATACATGTATGTGTGTTTACTTGTATATGCTTTCCTATATACATATACACATATACACATCAATGTCTTAGTTATCTAGAGCTGCTGTAACAGAGATGCCACAACTGGATGACTCTAACAAACAAAAATTTACTCTGACAGTTTAACAGGCTAGAAGTCCAAATTCAGGGTGCCAGCTCAAGGCAAAGTCTTTTCTCTGACTGTTGGCTGTGGGAAAACTGTGTCTACAGAGGTGACCATGTGATTCTTTCACTTTATTTATGTGCTAAAGTATTTTGATTGATTTTCTGATGATGAGGCATCCTTACATCTCTGGTATGAATTCAACTTGATTGCTATGTATTATTATTTTTGATGTGCTATTGGATACAATTTGGTTGAGCATTTCACATTTGTATTCACAAAGGATGTTGGTTTGTAAATTTCTTTTTTAGTGGTGTCTTTGTACGGCTTTGATATATTCTTTCCTTTTCCATGTTCTGATAAAACTGATGTCAACTCTTCTTTGAATGCTTTGTAGAATTCTCCAGTGACGCCATCTGGGCCTGAACTTTTTGTTGTTGTTGTTGGGAGAATTTTTTACGATGTTTTCAATTTCTTCTTTTATTATGGGTCTGTTGAAATTTTCTACCCTCATTTTTGTTAGTTTAGGTAGGTAGTGTGCTTTAGAAATTTGTTCGTTTTTTCTAGGTTTTCAAACTTGTTGGACAACATTTTTTCATGATATTTTGTTATAATTCTTTTAATCTCACTTTGTTCTGTTACAATGAAGCAAATGATCTGCTTTATTTTTTATTTCAATTATACGCATCTTCTCATTTTTATCCTTTGTCAGTTTGGGCAGTGGTTTGTCAGTTTTAATGATCATCTCAAAGAACCAACTTATGGTCTTGTTGATTTTATTGTTCTTCTGTATTCTACTTTGTTTATTTTTGCTCTGATCTGTATTATTTCCTTTTTCTGGTGCCTGTGGACTTTTGCTGCTACTCTTCTATTTATTCAAATTGTAGAGCTAAGCTACTGATTTGGATTCTTTTTTATGTTTTGATGTGTTATTTATTACTATAAATTCTCCTCTGAGCATTGCTTCTGTTACTATGTGTCAAAATTTGGTTTCCTTTTCATTTGATTATAAGAGTTTTTTAATTTCAACTTTAATTTCTTCTATTACCTAAGTTTTTAAGTAACATTTATTGAGTTTCCATGTATTTAATTTTTCCTTGTTCTTTCTGTTACTGATTTCTAATTTTATAACATACAATCATAGAAGAATACTTTGCATTACTTCCCTGTTTTTGAATTCATTAAGGCTTGCTTTATGGCCTAAAATATGGTTCACTCCATAGACTGATCCATGTGCTTTGAAGAAAACTGTGTACTGTGGTGCTGTTGGATGTTGTGTTCCATATATGTTTATCAGCTTCAGTTGGCTGATTGTTTTCCTTATATCTTCTGTATCTTTGTTGAGTTCCTATCTAGCTGTGTTGTCCATCATCAGAATTGGCATGTTAAAGTCTCCTACTATTGTTGTATAACTGTCTATTTCTCTTTTCAATTTTGTTCCAGTTTGTTTTCTGTGTTTTGGAGCTCTATCATTAGGTGTGCAAACATTTATTATGGTCTGTCCTCCTGGTGGATTGATCCTTTAATTTTATATAATACCATTCATTGTCTTTTATAGTGACTTTAGATTTAAAGTCTATCTTATCAGAAATTACTACTGCCATACTTATTCTCTTCTGGCTCCTGTTTGCTTGATATAGTTTTTCTCATCCTTTTGTTTCCTATTTATGTCTTTGTGTCTAAGGTGCACTTCTTATAGGTAACATAATGTGTCTTTTTAAAAAATATGTCCTGCTAGTTTCTTTCTCTTCACTGGTGAATTTAACTATTTATATTCAGTATGATTGTGAATAAGTATGAATTCTCCGCTACCATTGTCATTGTGTGTGTGTGTTTATGATGTTAATGGATGCTTAGTTTGGCTCAATTTTCTGTGCTGAGTTCTTTTTGTTTATGGACTGTCTTTTTGTATTCTTCATTGTTTTCTGATTTTGTGTTTATTGAGTTTTCTTTTTGTTTATTTTTATGAGTATATTTATTCATTTATTTGTGGTTATTCTGAAATTTACCTTTATCTTCTGTTTTAGTCAGCTAGGGCTGCTCTAACAGAAATACCACAGAGTGGATGGCTTTCACAAAGGAAGGTTTGTTCTTACACAGTCCGGTAGGCTACAAGTCCATATGCAGGGTGTCCACTCCAGGGGAAAGCTGTCCCCTTGTTGGCTCTGGAGGAAAGTCCGGTGTTACTTCAGTCTCTGTCCAGGGAGCATCTTGGCACAAGAACCTCAGGTCTGAAGGACGCGCTCTTCTCCCAGTGCTGCTTTCTTGATGGTATGAGGTTCTCAATTCTCTGTCTGCTTCTCTGTCCTTTTATCTCTCGTAGGATGAAAGGATTAAGGGTGGGGCAGGCCATGCTCCAAGGAAACTCCTTTTACAGTGGAGCAGGGAGGCGATCTTATAAAGGGATTTACAGTCCCACCCTAATCCTTTAACATGCGGCATAGGAAAACCACAAAATGGAGGACAATCACAAGACACTGGGAATCATGGCCCAGCTACATGGCTACACATATTTTGGGGGGGAAACAATTCAATCCATGACATCTTCCTAAGTTTAAAACAGTCTGCAATGTCTTGATATTGCCTTGATATCCCATCTATATGGAAGTTCTATATCCATACCAATAACTTCCCCTAGGCTGTTCACTGTGTTCAGTTCTGCAGCTTTATTTATTTATTTATTTTTGAGTTCTTTATCTCGGTTGATATCTGGGTGATTCTGTCATGTGTCTCAATTACAGGTTGTTGTCTAACATTATTGATTCTCTGCCCAAAGGATGCCTTTTAATATTTCTTGTGATTCTCTGCCCAAAGGATGCCCTTTAATATTTCCTGTGAAGTTATTCTGGATTTTACTAATTCTATTAATTTCTGCTTCTCTGAAGATGTCCAAGTTTCATCATTGTATTTGAAAGACAGTTTTACTGGATGCAAGCCTTGGTTGACAATTCTCTTCTATCAAGGTTTTAGATATGCATTCAGTTGTCTTCTTTCCTGCATGGCTTCTGCTGATAAATCAGCATTTAGTTTTATTGGTACCCCTTTGTAGGAGATATTATGTTTTTCTGAAGCTGCTGTCAGAATTATTTTTTTTCTCTTTGGTTTTGGAAAGTTTGATTACAATGTGTCTTGGTAACTTTCTAATGGGGTCTGTCCTGTATGGTATTTGTTGAAATTATTGGATAGAAACTGTCATGGATTGAAATTCGGTTAGGCCATGATCCCTGGTACTGTGCTTTTTTCCTATATGTTGTAAATCCTGTCTCTACTAAGTTAATGAGGGAGGATGACTGCTTGTGTTAGTGAGGCAGGATTCCATCTATAAGATTATATTGTGTCTTGAGGCAATCTTTTGGGACACAAAGCAAAGGGAAGCAAGCATACAGTTAGGGACCTCATAGCATAAGGAAAGAAGATCTGCTCCAAGGTCTCTTGGAGCAGAACTTGTTCTTTGAACTCAGAGTCCCTGTACCACAGAAGCTTGCAGTCCAGAGGAAGTATGATGACAGCAACCTTCCTTGGAGCTCATGCCCTGAATTCGGACTTGTAGCCTATTGGACTGTAACAGAATAAAATTCGCCTTTCTTTAAGCTATTGAATTGCAGTATTTCTATTATAGCAGCATTAGATGACTAAGATAAAATTTTGCTTATCTTTCATGATATTAGACAAGTTTTCTGCCAATAAATATTAAAAAATTTTCTCTGTGCTTCTCTCCTCCCCCCTTTTTTATAGAATTCCTATTATGCGTAATTTTTTTCTCTTGACAGCATTCCACTTAACTCTTAGGCTTTCTTCTTTTATCTTCATTCTTTTTTTCTCACTGTTTCTCAAACAAATTAGTATAAAGGGATTTGTGCTCTGTTTGCTGTCTCTTCTTTCCATTGATTTAGCTCTGCTTTGATGTCCTTCCATTTAGTTATCTACTTCTGATATTTTATTGTTAATCTTCTGGAATTCTAGTTTTTGTTTTTGTATGGTGATGGATAGTCTATTTATTTTGTCATTTTGTCCTTGTATTGTCTTCCTAGATTCTTCTAGGATTTTGTCTGTGATTTCCTTGATCTCTGAGGACACTATTCACAAGTCTTCTGATTTCCTTACTGAGTCATTCTGTTACAGTTTCTTCCTCAGGAGGGTTTTCTGTCCCTTTATTTTACTCACTTGTTTGAGTCCGTTATCTTGTGCTTTTCACATGATTCGTTATTGTTTTCTGTCTCTGAGGCATTAAGGTATAGTTTTGTTTATACATTTCTTTATTGACTTTATGTATGTCTTATGCTAATTTTTACATTTGTTTTGCTATATCCCAAGCTTTGTTTCTTCTCTTTCTCTTTAGAATGTGTTTCTTTATTTGTATTATTTTAATTGTTGTGTGTGTGTGTGGCTTTGGTGGTGTCTGTTGACTGGGTTTGATTTCCTCTCACTAGTGGGTATGGTGGATCTCACCCAAGTGAGTCTTCTGTGGTGAGACTCATATATCTTTCCTTGTCAGACTGAGCAGAGGTGGGAGAACAAGTCTTTTCTCTAATACTGAGTGACAAATGTTGGCTAGTCAGGGTGCCTCCACAGACTGTGGTCGGTTCTTTTCAAGTTGATGCTAGCAGTTAGAGCATTCTCTGGAGGTCACGGCAGAAAGTCTTAGTACATACTGTGAGAGAGATGGATGCGGAAGGTCAAATGAGCATATACAAATTGCCTCCAGTAGGTGGTAGGGTACCAAGAGGTTTCAATGCAAGTGCAGATAGCCTATGGAAACTATTTGAATGTGGGATGTGTGACGCCGCAGCTGGGTGAGCACTGGATGTGGGTACTAGGATATCCTACCTGTTGTATAGCAGAGGTGCAGATGGTGCTCATCAGGGTTTGACTGGTGTTGCTAACGGAGGGATGTGCCTGCCTAGCTGTGTCTTGGTCATCTAGTGCTGCTAAAATAGAAATACCACAAGTGGATGGTTTTAAACCCACTGCTGTCAAGTCGGGTCTAACTCATAGCTACCTTAGAAGTCAGTAAAACTGCCCCATAGAGTTTCCAAGGATAGCTTTAAAAGGAGAAATTTTATTCTGTCACAATTCAGTAGGCTACAAGTCCAAAATCAGGGCATCAGCTCTGGGGAAGTCTCTCTCTATTGGTTCTGGAGGAAGGTCCTTGTCATCAGTTGTCCCCTGGACTGGGAGCTCCTGATACACAGGGACTCTGGGCCCAAAGGACGCCATGATCTGTTCTCAGTGTTGTTTCTGTTTTTTTTTTTTTTTTTGGTGCTAACGAGGTCCCTAACCTTCTGCTAGCTCCCCTTTCCTTTATAACCCAAAAGATTTCCTCAAGGCACAATACAATCTTACAGACTGAGTCCTACCGCACCAACATAAACACTTTCCATACTCTCTCATTAACATCATAGAGATAGAATTTACAACACACAGGAACATCACTTAGCACGTATCAGGAATCATGACCTAGTCTAATTGCTATACACACTTTCGACAGGACCCAATTCAGTCCATAACAAACTGATTAGTAGTTGTGACATGGGTGCAGAGAATACTCTCTCCAGTCACCAGGTCGGGTGCTGTGTGTA
Organism: Heterohyrax brucei; assembly: GCA_028571685.1. Taxonomy (NCBI): domain Eukaryota; kingdom Metazoa; phylum Chordata; class Mammalia; order Hyracoidea; family Procaviidae; genus Heterohyrax; species Heterohyrax brucei. The sequence continues at coordinate 40,125,774 of CM053148.1, read as the reverse complement.
CCACCATTTGTCAGGTGGTTGGGGTGAGTCTGCATAGATCATCAGTCACCAGGAGAGTGGAATAGGAAGTTGTACTGCTGGTGTCTGGGTGGTAGGGTGATAAGGTCTGGGGAGAGAGAATCTTGCAACTCTGGTCACTGGTCTGTTGGCAGGAGAGTATTCCAGCAATTGTGGGGCAATTAGGGTAGCTCAGGGATGGGTGGAATGGGTAGAAGGCTCCAGTAGCTAGCTGGATGACATGGTGTATGTGCTGCAGATCATAGTTCCTGTTCTGCTCTCCTTCTTTCACTCTGGGATTGTGTACACAGTGTCTTTGTCTCCTATTTGAGATTCTATGAAGTTACCTTTTGTGCTCCTCACTGGGGAACACTGCTTACTTTGTGCAAGCTGGCAGGGTACCCGCTGTCTATAAGTTGCCTTTTTCACTGTTTTCATTCAGTTTCTCCATCTCCTTGGTGTTTGATCTAATTCTTTATCCTTCTTTTGGCTGTTTTAGGTTCCCATATTGTCATCTGTATTTGTTTTGTTTCTAGGTTCTTTGCTGTAGGGGGATAGCGTGATGTGTGTAACTAAGCTGTCATTGTGGGCCTTCTCTTGCTAATCATTCTTAACATCTTTTCATGTACTTGTCTGTCATTTGTATATCCTATTCATTGAAATGCTTTTTCGTATATTTTGCCCATTTTCTCATTGGATAGTGTGTGCTTTTTCTGCTGTTGAGATATGAGAGTTCTTCACATACTCTAGATTCAAGTACTTTTGTCAGGTATATGTTTTACATATATTTTCTCCAAGTTCATAACTTTCATTTCCATCCTCTTCTAGTCTTCCACACTTTTTTTTTTTTTTTCAATTTTGATGAAGTTTAGTTTATCAATTTTTCCTTTCTGGATCCTCCTTTTGGTGTTGGTTTAAGAACTCTTTGCCAGACTTCAGACTGCAAAGATTTCATCCTATGATTTTCTTTTTAAAGGTTTTAAATCATTTTACACTTGGGTTCAAGGTTCATTTTGACTTAATTTTTGTATAAGCTGTGAGGTGTAAGTTGAGGTTCATTTTCTGCCTACAGAGGTGTAGTTGCAACATTTTTTGAAAAGGCTATCCTTCTTTCATTGAATAGCTTTTGTACCCTTGCCAAAAATCAGTTGCACATATTTGTGTAGGTCTATATCTAGGTTCTTCATTATGTTTTATTGATCTAAGTGTCTCTCTTCTGCCAATACCACACTGTCTTTGATTACTGTAGCTATACAGTAAGACTTAAGATCAGGTAGACTGATTGCTTTCACTTTATTCTTTTTATCAAGATTGCTTTAGCTATTCTAGGACCTATTTCTCTCCAAATAAATTTTAGAATAAGCTTATCTATGTTTATTTAAAAAAAAAAAAAAAACTTGCTGAGATTTTGATAGGATTTTCATTAATCCTGTAGATCTATTTGAGGAGAATTATCATTTCTTTATTAGGATAGTTCTAATCTATGAATCCAGTATGCTTCTCCATTTATTCAAACTTTTTATAGTTTATTTCACCAACCTTTTGCCCCTTTCAGCACATAGATCCAGTACATTTTTTTGTTGTGTACCTAGGTATTTCATTTTCTTTGGAACAATTATAAATGTGATGTACTTTTAATTTCAGTTTTTGCATGTTCATTGCTAGTATATGGAAATGTAATTGATCTTTATGTATTGATCTTGTCTGCTGCAGTCTTGCTGGTCTCACTTCGTACTTCAGTAAGGATTTCTGTCTAAGGAGGTATTCCCTGGTATTTTCTACATAGTCCACTAGGTCATGCACAGATAAGTTTTCTTCCTTTCTGGTCTAAATGTCTTTCATTTCCTTTTCTTACTTTATTGTGCTGGCTAGAACTTTCAGGACTATGGGTGCTGGGCTTGCATATTCTTGGCTTCATTCCAGTCTTAGGGAAAATATTCAGTCTTTCATCATCATTACAGATTAAATTGTGCTCGATCAAAATATGTGTCAACTCAGTGAGGCGCTGATTTCCAGTATTGTGTGGCTGTCCAACATTTCGTGATTCGATGTTATTATCACAAGTGTTACAAATCCTGACCTCTATGATGCAAATGAAGCAGGATTAGAAGCAGTTTATTAAGGCAGAACTTAATCTACAGATTCGGTTGTATTTTGAGGCATACTTTTGTACCCTTTGACATACAAAAAACAGAATGGCATGGGGCGGGGAGTGGTCTCATTACCACCAAAGTGAGAAGAGCTAGGAACAGAGCACATCTTTTGGACCTGGGGTCCCTGTACTGAGAAGCTCCTAATGCAAGAGAAGACTGGTGACAGCTGATGACTACTCTCCCTCAGACTCAAGAGAGAGAAAGAGTCTTTCCCTTGAGCTGGTGCCCTGAATTTGGACTTCCAACCTCTTGAACTTGGGGAGAATAAATTTCTCTTTGCTACAGCCATCAATTCATGGCATTTGTGTTACAGCAGCATTAGATAACTAAGATAATCATCGAGTAATATATTAGCTATAAGCTTTTTGTAGATGCTCTTAATCAAGTTGAGATAATTCCTCTGTATTCTAACTTCCTGAGAGTTTTTAACATGAGTGAGCATAGCCAATGCCAAGTGCCATTAGGGTTTTGTCAAAACAATTTTCAGCAACAATTGCATGATTATGTATATATATGTACATACACATGTATTTTCTCCTTAACCTGTTGATGTTGTGCACCCAGAAGTCTTTTAGAATTGGCTCTAGGCATCTTTGACAGAAGAGTCTCAAGCAAATGGTCTCATATCAGCAAATTCTTCCTATACAGTTTTAGATTCATCACACCCCAGTCTAGCACAGGCAAGATGCACACCCTAGAGATTCTCCTGGTTCCTACCCAAACACGTTAGTAAGATCCTTCAAGTGTTTTCACACGTAGGCTGTTAGGGATTGAACTGTATACCCCAACACGTAAATTGAAATCCTAACCTCTATACCTGTGAATGTAATTTCACTTTGGGAAAGGATTTTCTTTATTATGTTAATGAGGTCATATCAATGAAGAATATGTCTTAAACCTAATCACTTATGAGATATAAGAAGAACAGAATAAGCCTAGAATCAAATAGACTCAGGGGGAAGACAAATACCATCAGAAACAGCATACCTACGAAACCAGGAAATTCTAGGATTGCTGGTTGCTAGAAGCTGAAATCGAGAAAGAAGGACCTTCTCCTTGAACTACACATTGAATTTAGACTTTTAGCTCATTAAACTGAGAGAATATAAATGTCATTCCTCTAAAGTCACCCCCTTGTGATACTGCTTGTGATGCTGTTAAAGCAGTACTAGCTAAATAAGACTTAGGCTATATTCTTCTGGAGCAGAGACGTACTTCTGTAATTGAGCTGTGCCGAGATCTAACCCTGACTATTGACCTGGAGGCAAAGAAGGATGTGAGGAGGGGTCCTGAAGACTACCATTATTGATTTGCAAGTCGCTTTCTTCTGGAAAAGTTATTGCAAGCACTGAAGTACGGAGACATTGTTACACTGCAGCAAGTAGGAAGGCTTACCTCTGATGGCCTGGAGAATTCACAGGAATATCTTTCCAAATGTCCCTATCTCAAGTCTCAGTTTCTCACACTTTTGTAATGAAGGTTCTGCTTTTGATAGGTGATTGATCAAAGGGAAATACTGAGGTTTATTCGTAGCTGTGTAATTCTTACAGATAGACTCTGTACTTGATTTTCAGTATGACAAACTCTGGTTGCAAGAGATCAGAGTCTCATTAAACTTGTTAGAAAGACACTCCAAGTTTTACAGCATGGCTTAAGCTAGTAGTTAACTGCCACCCACCTGTTTCTTCTCCTTGTTTTTTCTTTTTTTCAAAGCTACCAGTGCTGTTAAACAGAGGCTGCCTTAGTCTGCAGTCCCCAGCTGGCTTCACCGCCCACTTGCACTGCAGCTCAGCTCTGGTCAGGAAAGGCCATAGAGATGGTGACACCACTGAATAGCAGATGTCATAACCATCCCAATCCTAGGACCACTGTTTTCCAGAAAGGCAATTGCTTATATGCTGCTAATATATTAGGAAGAGAAACACTAGGGAAACACGAGTGGTGGAATGTTAATGGAATGGAGACGAACTGTAAACCAGCATGAGGGTGTGCCACGGGCAGCCACCCTTTGTCATCAGCAGAAACTGACAGTGCTGTCTTAGGACACTTCTTGATTTAAGGTTTATATGGCTTAACAGTCATCGTACCCTTAACACTGCAAGAGGGAAACAATAAGTTCTTAATAAATAACAGCTATTACCATTTTCATTAATACTAATAACATATTTGAGACTTTTACACTATTTGCTGACTTCCATAGCGATCACACAATACTTACACAAGGCAGACATTCAACACTATAACACTGCTCTGTTACAAAACTGATTCATTTGGAAGGCTTTATCTTCAAAAAGTATCTTTTTTAAAAAATATATATTACCTTTTTTACACATGGACCTATACTCCATCCCCTCACTGTGACTTGGTATGCCTGTCAGAACTTCCAACCAGAGAGCAAAATATTATCCCTTGTAGCAAATGAATTCATTCTCAATCTTAAACCCTGAAGGTCAATGTTACCTTTTCTCTGGTATTTAATATTCTTATTAATACATACAAAGCACATCAGGAATGCTTGGAACATAATGGTTACTTAATAAAAACAGGTGTTCCTCTTCTTCCTCTTTCTCTTTTCCTCCTGCTATTATCAACACTACCACTGCTATTAATATTCTACAACTACTTTCACTACTATAACCCTTTGCTTCCTTGTACCTTTGCCAGACAAACAAATTACTTCAATTTTGGCCTCCTCATTTTCTGTTTCTACTTCCTGTAGGTCCAGACAAAAATGCTGTTAGAAAAAGACACGTAATAGTAACAGCATAAACAACAACTGTAACTATTACAGCCACTGACTCACCTAAATTTATGGAGCACTAAAAGGAACTGTGGTGAGCACATTATATGTCTTGTGCCATTTAATCTTCATAATAATCCCATGATGTAAGAATTATTATATCCATTTTGTAAATAAATAGAGCCTTTGAAGCCTGTGGGTGGCATAAAAGGTTAAGAGACTGACTACTTGCTGGAAGATTGGCAGCTCAAAACTAGCCAGAGACATCTTGGGAGACAGGCCTGGAGATCTGTTTCTGAAAGGTCATGGTATTGAAAACCCTACATGGAGTGATTCTGCTCTGCACACATGGGGTTGCCATGAGTCATAACTGATTTGATGACAACTAACCAAATACAGAATCTTAGAAACCTTAAATAACATTTTACTGTCTTCCAGCTAAATAGAAGAAGAGCAAAGATTTGAACCAATGTGTGTCTGTTTCCAAAAATATTCCACTTAGTGACTGTGCTTTATTCCCAGTCTTAGCCAGTCATAAATTCCTCCCCAAGGGCCATCTTCATTCCTTTGTAAACTTTCAGAATTGCTTTCAACATTGATCATCCAGTCATCTCTTTTATGCTCAAGGTTTCAGATTTATTTCACCAAACTTCACTCTAAAGTACTTCTGATATACATACATACATGCCACACACACACTTTGTTTAACAGCTTGAGGCCATCCAACAGCATCATCCTCATCCTCTTTATCTGCCAACATAAGTAAAGAACATAGAGAAGGCTTGCCCTAGGCATCCTGTCTTAGGGTTGAAAGGTCTGATACATGTTCACAAATCTCTCTAGGTATGGAGTCATGAGTAACTTACCTCTCTGCTCTATGCATTAGCTTATACAGTAGGCAGTTGAGATAATATTGTTTTTCTTAAAGTGTCACTGTGTGGGTTTAATCAAAAAAAGAAAAACATTGAAGTGAAAAACTGCATAGAGTTCTTTTAAGCTGTGAAGTATTGTCAACATTTAGCTACCATGATGGCCATTTACACTCACCTATCTCTTCTCTGAAAACTCTGGTGACATAGTGGTTAAGAGCTACAGCTGCTAACCAAAGAGTCAGTAGTCAGTTCTAATCCACCAAGCACTCCTGGGCAGCTCTTACAGTGGCAGCAACAGACAGGTTGAACATTCAGATCCACGCAGACGCACCTTGGAGAAAAGACCTGGCAATGCACTCTTGAAAAATCAGTCACTGAAAATTCTAGAGAGCAGAGTTCTACTCTGACAAACATGGGGTTGCCATGAGTTGTGACTGACTTGAGAGCAATTGGTTTGATCTCCTCTTTTTTTGGTGACTGATCTCAGAGAAAGGACCTGTTTTCCAAGTATTGTAAGAGACCTCTCTAACTAGTAAAATATTTTCTGGTTTCTTACTATCCTTCTCAGCTTTAGCATCTCCAAACTTTTTCCCCACAACTAAATCTGCCCTTAACTATGGTGTTTTCTTGTAGTCTTAAAGTGATTTTTAACTGACCCTACTCACCATTTATGTCATCCCCTTCTCTTCACAGACAGACTCCCAGATGAACATTCTACAGCTATGCTTCCATGTCCTTTTATTCTATCTTTTCAATCTTTCTTTGGAGTCTATGTCACCTGTCAACTGAAGCTGCCATTTTGAAAGTTGCAATGGCACTCAAGAATCTTGGCATTCAAAGCAATGAGCCCACTGCTGTCAAGTCGATTCTGACTCATAGTGACCCTATAGGACAGAGTAGAACTGCTCCATAGAGTTCCAAGGACTGCCTGGCAGATTTGAACTGGGACCTTTTGATTAGCAGCCATAGTACTTATCGGCTATGCCACCAGTGTTTCCTTGAAAGTGACTAGGGGGGTTCAAGCAAGTCCTGTCTTGTCTCCGTGCCTCCTTATTAGTCTACTGTGCATCATAGCTGGCCAGTCCTCCTTTTTGACTTTATCTTGGCTTCTGTGACATGACAGAAAGCTCTCTTGTTTTTTGTTTGTTTTTCTTTTTTTTTTTTTTTTACTTTGTAAATAAGACCTTTCAATTCTATTTTGCTACTATTCATTTTTCCTCTGTCCTGTAGAGAAGTATTCCCCAGTTCTAAGGCTTTTATGAAGTATCTTCTCTTTAATTCTTCTGGAAGAAATCATTCTCTCTATGACTCTGACACCTACTATTTATCTTTATTCCATATCTCTTTACTGTATTACTACCCAGGGATGGATTACCCAATAAGCTAAGTGCACGTGGGCTCACTTTTGCTACCTTACTAATCTTTAGTGCACAATTTCACCTGTCTTTCACCACAGCAAGCCTGTGCTTACTAGTTAAGCATTGCTCACTGGTCAATCCACCCCTGACCCTTCCCCATATTTCTGCTTGGAAATGAAAATCACTCATCAGCCCAAGAAATATATACAGGCCACTTCTACTACCACTTCAGGCTCAACAGCTCTAAAACACAAATAGTTTTATTTTTTGCCTCCTCGCTGCCTCCCTTCACCAGAACATTCGTTACCAAACACGTCATTCCTCTAAATGCTCATTTAGCCTCAAAATTCTGTAATCATCTTGAGTGTTCCTTGCTCTTTGTTTTTCTCTCCAAATCCTTCAAAAATGCTGGAGATTTCTCATCTTATCCTCTGTCCATGATCTTTATCTATTAAAATTTGAATTGCAATGCTGACCCTGTGAGTGCTTACCTTTCTTTCCTCTTTGTTCCAATTAGTCTACCTGGAAAAGTAATTAGGTTCGCCCCTTGCTCCAGGAACTTCAATAATAATGTGACATTTCAGTTATGTTGTGATACTCCAGGACTTTCTAAATATGCACACTTTACCAGAAACAATTGGTGTCTTTAATCTTTATCCACAGATTTTTTTTTAATTTCCAACTGCTTTCAGAAAGAAGGAATATCTTAGAAGGTTTTATAAACAATACCAACCAGAAAAGAAAAATAAAACAAATTCCATTGGATCGACTCCAACCCATGGAGAGCGCATGTCTTTTAGAGCACAACTGTGGTCCATAGGATTTTCAATGGCCATGACCTTTCGGCAGTAGATAACCAAGACTTTCTTCTGAGGTGCTTCAGAGTTAGCAGCCAAATAAGTGTTTAACAATTCGTGCCACCAAGAGACTCCAGAATATCAGCATACTACTGGAAATTAGGTGTGAACATTATAGATTTCTGATCATTTGTTAACCCAATTCACCTAATGCCTACAAACTTATTTGCTTGAATATGCTGATTTCTAAACAAAAGAGTAAAATTGCAATTGCCTCCTAAATCATCCAATCAATAAGGATTTTGAGTCTCTGCTGAATGCAAGGTACTGAGACCATTACTGTGGGGAGATTATAGTTTCTCAGTTAACTGCCTCAAAAATAAGTGCCACTTATTTACTGACAGACAAAGTATTACATTATACTAATCCTTTCTTACAGAATACATTGGTGATCAACTGCCATGTAACAAACTGAGTCTCTGACTCTTCTGCATTAATTACAGAGAGACACAAGAATGTGAATGTGAGAAGTCAGAGAACACTTAGGCTAGCTACTGCTATGGACTTCTATGCATTTAATCAGGTAATCTTCAAAAGGACATAGCAAGTATTTTCTACCTCCATTATGCAAAGGAGGAAAACAAAGTTCAAAGGCATTAAAGGTCTTCAAGTACTAAATCATTTGTTTAATCAGTCAACAAAAAAATGATTGATTGTTTTCTATCATGGGTGTTCAGACATAAAGGTGAATAAAACAAGCATAGTCTTTGTCCTAGTGAAATTTAGATAATAGCAGCATAATCAAATCATACATTCCAGACTCAAGAGCCCTAACCTCTACTATAAATAATGTTTTCTCCTCCCCGGTTCCTGTTCCACTTGCTGGAATATGGGAATTTTCCCTTCTGAGCTCCAGAAATTGTCTTTCTGTGACCTGTCCACTTCTATGAGATATACTTGTGTATATCTCTAGTATTTTAATGGAAACCCTGGTGGCATAGTGGTTAAGTGCTAAGTCTGCTAACCAAAAGTTCAGCAGTTCAAATCTGCCAGACACTCCTTGGAAACTCTATGGGACAGTCCTTCTCCGACCTATAGCATCTCTAGGAGTTGCAATTGACTTGATGGCAGCGGGATTGACTGATTGATGGATTAATGGCTGATGCTCATTTGTGACCATCCTTTGCGAGCTTCATTCTCACCTGGCCACCTTCACTCTTCCTTTCAGTCTGCAGACTCAGGTGGCCTAGGCCTTGAGCCAAGGCTGATTAGAGTAACTGGCAAGATACTAGAGGTAGTCTCACCATCGTAAGTCTGGCCTCAGTTTCATCTTTGGGCAGGGCCCAGGACCACTTGCTGATAGAAAAGTAGACAATGTTTTCCCCAAACTCAAAGCAGTTGTATATTTCATGGGATTGGAATGACACTGCTCATACCTCTGCTTTGATAATTAGTTTCTTCTGGAACTGGAGTCCAGTCCTGAATTTCAGATAACTTGACTAGCCCTGAAAGCTCTGTCTATTATTACAAACCCTCTCTAACTCTCTGAAATGCTGCTCTTTGTCTAAAGGCTAGCTGAGAACTTGCTTCAATCTAGGCTGACTTCCTCTGACCAAGGTTGCTACCACCCACCCACATTTGAGAGCTTAGTGAAGAGTCCTGAATGCCTGTGTTGACCCCCAGGAGGGGTGGACGGGGACAGAGACAGTAGAATAAGGGACTTCATTGTTATCTACTTTAAAAGACAGCAGAGGAGCTGACATAGAGTCCATAAAACATCAGTGACTCCTTTTTTACAAAAAAGAAGATAGGAGAAAGCCTGATAGAGTCACTTTGATCAGAATGTCCCTTCTGGTTTAGATATGTTCCTAGAAACAACTGCTTATTTCAGTTTACACATTATTTTAAGATATTATTAGAAAAAATGAGAATGGAGAGCCATGCTACTTTTTGACACCAGCATGGTATAATTTCAGAGCATGGCACATGAGGCCCTTTTTGACCAGCCTCAATCTACCTCTCCATCTTCCCCTACAGAGGCTCCTACTTCCTCAAGTTTCCCTCATCACTAATCTCACTTACCTGAAGGTCCCACAGGCCCAAGGTTCTTTCATGAGTTCTTGCACATGCTCCATTCACTTCCCAGAATATCTTCCTTCCTTCTCTCCTTTGCCAATGGTTCTCTGTTCCCTGTTTCTACTGGCTTGAAATTCTAACGCATCTTTCAAATTCTGCCCAGGGATTAGGTACTCTGTAAATGTTTTCCTTTTCTGCCCTCACTTCAATAGAGTGCTCTTGGCTATATAGTACTTTGGAATTTTATGTATGTGTATCACTGTAAACCCTGGTTGCATAGTGGTTATATGCTACATCTGTTAACCAAAAGCTCAGCCAAGTACTCCTCAGAAACTCTATGGAGCAGTTCTACTCTGTGCTATAGGGTCACCATGAGTCAGAATCAACTCGGCAGCAGTGGGTTTCGCAATGCAAATATCACACTGCTATTAAGTTTCCTTCTTTCCATGCCGTACACACTCCTAGAAAGTAAGTTCTCGTGTAGCTAGGGATTGTGACCATTCATGCATGTGTCTAGTAGAGCGCCTGCACTGGTCCAGCAACTGAGGACCCAAATGGGTTTCTATATGGTGCATTTCCAACAGCTTAAGGAAGAATATCTCTAAAAGCAAAAGGTAAGGCAAGAGGAAACATTTCTACATGCAAATCAATTGTGATCTATGAATTTGTAAGTCAGAGATTGCAGAAACCAACAGCTCCCTCACCTATGTGGATATCAGAATCACCTCTGGTCATTTAGCTAAATTCATATATTTGGGTTCACCACTCAGGGAAATTCACGACATGCTGATTCAAGAGCTCAGTGGCAGTATTTTTTTTTTTTAAGAGCTCTGTAGATGATTTGAATGCCAAGGCAAAGCTAAGAATTCTCCTGATTCTTTTAAAGAAAAACTTTAAGAAATGTATTTTCTCTTTATAGATTCTTGATTCGATGGCACCTGGCTTGGCTCAAGGTAAATTTCAGCCCAATGCCTGACTGAAATCATTCTAAATACCAAAAAGAGGAGTCAGAATTAGGACACTATGCCATGATAAGGAGCCCTAATGTTGCGGTGGTTTAAAGCTTTGTTGTTAACCAAAAAGTCAGCAGTTCAAATCTACCAGCCACTCCCCGGAAACTCTATGGGGGCAGTTCTACCCTGCCCTTACATGATCACTGTGAATCAGAATCAACTCAATAACACAGGTTTGGTTTTTTGGTTGAGTGCTATGATAAATATATATAAACCCTGGTGGCTTAGTGGTTAAGCCACCTGTGCTAACAAAAAGGTGAGTAGTTTGAATCCATCAGGTGCTCCTTGGTAACTCTATGGAGCAGTTCTACTCTGTCCTATGAGATTGTTATGGATCAGAATTGACTCAATGGTATTGGGTTATACATACATACATATATATATATACATATATACATACACGCACATGTATTCATATACACACACATACTCACATACATACATGAGCTCCCGACAATTAAGTCCACAATCTTAATCGTTCTCAGTGTTATGTACTGCATTGCTGAATAACACTACAATCACCGTCAAAGTACTCCCCTTGGGATGCTATGTACCAGTGCCAGCACCTAGTCCAACCTTCAAAGCAATTTTAGAACTCTTTCTGGAATGACCATTGTGTGCAGTGGCAAGGTGACAAGTGTATGAACTTAACTGTATAGTTGTCAGTGAGAGAGTTTTTAGCCAGTAAACAAATAACTGTATTGAAACACTCCCCCTTCTCCCCTGATCTGGCCCCTAAAGACTTTTTTCTTTACCTAAAAATAAATGGAATATTGAAAGGAAGACATTTGGATGACATTCAGGACATCAACGATAATATGAGGACAGCTCTGATGGCCATTCCAGTAAAAGAGTTCCAAAATTTCTTTGAAGAGTGGGCTAGGCATTGGTGTTCGTGCATAGCTTCCCAAGGAGTGAACTCCAAAGTTGACCATAGTGATATTCAGCAATGAGGTATATAGCACTTTTTCTAGGATGAATTTGAAAATTTAATTGTCAGTCTTCATGTATATATATATATGTATATATATACACATGTATACACACACACACACATGACAGTTTACTCTGGGAAATAAATCATTCAAGCTCAATTTTTTAAAAATAGATTGAAGTACAGGAAGAAAAAATAAAAATAAAGAGTAAGTGAATTAAGCTAGACTAGGAGACAAGAGAGACAGGTTTTCTTTCGTCTTGGCTCTGGCACTAATTACCTGCTTGCCCTTAGCCATTATAATCAAAGTCATTTATTCTGAAATTACTCAAAGGTTCACAAAGTATCTTCCCATATGCTAATTGATCTGAGAGGTGGGTGAAACAGGAATTATTCTCTGCATTTCAGAGTTGAAGAAACTGAGCCTTGGAATGGATAAGTGACTCGAACATGGGTATAGTCAATTAATGTGAATTAGTATTGATGGCAGAAATGGCACTCTGTCTAAATCAGAAACTTGAACTACATTTTTCTATAACATTTCTCGGGGTCAATGACAGGTGCTTACTGAGTTAGTTAAAAATTTGTTTAAAGTAAGTTATGTTTTGTATCAACTTATAATTTTTACTGCAATGTTACCAATGGTATCCCCAGCATCTCGGAGTCTGAGACTGACCTTTCTGAGGCTCTAGGAAACTAAGAATATTTCACGGTCATTGACTAACGGCAGTGCCATAGGATTAAATATTCAACTGCGTTCCAATAAACCAGAGGATGAATTAGGAAAGTTCTTTACGTAGGGCCAGGGATGGCACAGGAAGCTCATTGGAACCATCACAGAGAATTGTTTTTACCTTCATTTGAAAGATAATGTGACAGAGTCAGGAGAGGAAGAGATGCATCTGCAGAAAGTATCACACTAGCTACCTCAAGTGGAACTTTTCCAGTAGTCTCCTGAGTTTTCTTCTGATCTTTAGTTCCCCTCTGTGTTTCATCCTTTTATTCCACCAGAGCAAGCTGTTCAAAAGTCAGCTCTGCTTAAGCATTTTCCATGACTTCTCACTATCCACAGGAAGAAAAAAAAAGCCAAATTCCTTGGTATTTTGTATGTAAGAATGCACGGCCATTAATGTCAACGATGTCTATGAGTCATCACTAACTCATAGCGACCCTATAGGTTAAAGTAGAACTGCCCCATAGAGTTTTCAAGGAGTGCCTGGTGGATCTGAACTGCAGACCTCTGGGTTAGCAGAGACAGCATTTAACCACTACACCACCAAGGTCCGCAGTACATAATGCAATTATTTATTTAGGTGGTCTCAAGGCTCATCTTTTTCCACTTCTTCATCAGACCTTCTTACTCCAGACACAGTTACTTCCATTCTCATAAACAAAACCAGCTACCATCAAGGTAACCCTGACTCACAGCAAACTCATGTGTCAGATTAGAACTGTGCTCCATAAGGTCTTCAATGACTGATTTTCAGAAGTAGATTGGCAGGCCTTTTGCACAGCAACTATAGACTTGAGCCTTCAACACTTTGATTAGCAGATGGAGCACATTAAACATTTTACCACACAAGATTTCTCCATACATTTGCGTATAATTTTCCCTATACCTACAGTAACTTTCTTTGGCCCAATTTGGCAAACCATCACTAGTCCCTTAAGATTTGATTCATGTGTTTCTTCCTCTGGTATGTCCAGGTAAAGTTAAGCACTTCCTTTTCTGTGTGCCCAAAAGGCCTCACTCAGATCATTTACCAACCCTTTGAGAATGACACCTTCTTGAGGTCAAGGTCAGATCTCACTCAGATGGCTCCCTGCAGCATCTTGTACCATGTCCACCACATACCAGAATTATTATTCTATTCACTGAGCTAGTGGATGTTTCAAAGCACTGAACTTAAAGAGTAACTGAAAGAAAAAAAGTAAATAAAACAAACCCAGTGCCGTTGAGATGATTCTGACTCATAGTGACCCTACACAGCAGAGTAGAACTCCCATAGTGTTTCCAAGGAGCACCTGGTAGATTCAAACTACCAACCTTTTGGTTAGCAGTCATAGCACTTAACCACTATACCATCAGGGTTTCCAAGAGTAAGGACACTCCTCAAACAAAGAAAGAGCACTAGTAAGGAATAAACTCTTCTCAGAACTGGCTATTCATACATAAACTTCAGTACAGAGAGAAATCTGGACTCTCAAACTCTGAGAAATGGAGTTTAATTAATCAAGCAACACTGGAGACTGAGATGACTGTAGGTCATTTAGCCCTGCCAGGATTCTAATATTCCCCACAGTATAGTTCGTAGTGTATTATCCTGTCACATTTTAAATATCCTCAGTAATGGGGCCTTTCAGAGGTGCTGATTAATAGGGCTAAAAAAAGACTACAAGAGGCAAGTGGGATGACAGGGAGCATGGGGAGAGGAAGAGCGAGACGGGCTATTTTATGTCTTTGGGCCTAGAAGGGAAAGGGTCATTCCCCACAGGCTGTGTATGTCAGACACAGCCAAGGAAACCCTTCAGTTGTGTCATAGCAAAGTGACTGATGAAAAAAAAAAAAATTTCCTCTCTTGGAACGAATGATTATGAGTCAAGTACTCAAGAAGATCGTCTTCCAGGTTGTAGGTGCTGGTCTCTCTTTCTTTCTCACTCATGTAGCGGAACAGACAACCTACTTAGTCTCAAAGAAAGGAGGACTGCTTTTTTGTTGTTGTTGTTTCCTTTTTTTTAAAACAAAATTTATTTGCTTTTGAACTCATTTGAGAGTAAAGGCTGCCAAATCTCTTGCTTCAAGATGGAATGAACCCAAGGCTGAATTAGTGTGGCATTTCAATGGACTTAAAAAAAAAAAAAAGGAACCCAATGTTTCTATTCCAAGTATTTTGTATTAGAGGTAATAATTTATTTATTTTGTTAAAAATCTAATGATCCAGTAGAGCTTTGCCAAACAACATACAAACTCATACCGAGGAAACAAAAAGCCAGATTTGGAGCCATTTATCCTCTTAAAATATTTCTAATCTTTCTTGGCTGGCCTTAATTTCAGTATTATAATGAAAATGTGTAGTCTACCAAATTGCTATAGATTACTGGGCCTGTTAGAGACAGTTAATTTAAGGAGAATAGGCCTAAATGTCTCTAGAAAATGTTCTGATATGACTGGAAATTCCCCAAATCTACGTGTTCTTTCCATAGTTCTCAGGGACGCCTCGCCCTTTCAACCGGTATATACAATCATGGATTGAGCAGTGTCTCCACAATGTACTAGTCAGGATGAAGGAACACTGACACTAAGCCCTATTCACAAGTTACCACACAGAATCTGTCTATCAAATAAGCCAGGTTCAGAGAACTACATCAACAAGTTTCAAAGATGTAAGAAAATGGGGAAGATAGGGAAAGACTAATCTTAGTACAGAAAAGCTAAGAGTGTATCTATGTAAGAGGTGTCTTTTAGGAGTGCTAGCCTTTGACACAGTGAGGACATAGACTGTTGGGGTATGAAGAATTCCCAAATAAAAACATTCAAAGGATCACATTTTGTCTGGGGAAGGTCTTAGCAAGGAAGACTTTTAAATAATCAGTTCTAAGACAAGAAAAATGAGAAGACCTACAGAAATTACTTCACTGCACACCCAAATTAGAATGAACTACTATGCTTTTGTGAAGCAGCTTAGATTGAATCATGAATCTGTCACTTGGTAGCTAGTGACCTTAGGCAGGTTAATTATTTTCTTTAATCTTTTTATGTATGAGAATGAAACTAGACAATGTATGTAGCAAATCTGTCATTATATATGTGCTCTATAGAAGTTTTTAATAATGAACAGTAATTAATGAAAAACTATAATATTACACCATTGTTCCTGTCATATCTCACACAATGTGTGGCATAACTGTAGATGATCAATAAATATTTATGGAGTATATTATTGAAGAAACTTTTCAAAGATAAAGATCTATCCATGAATACTGATAACAAAGGACAGAGACAACCAAAATTGAAGTCAAGAAAATTCTATTATCAAGAGGATATAGAAACCATAATACCAATAAGAACAAAAGAAACTAAAGAAGCAATGTAAAGTTGGGAGGGAGGGAGGGAGGGAGGGAGGGAGGGAGGGAGGGAGGGAGGGAGGGAGGGAGGGAGGGAGGGAGGGAGGGAGAGAGGAAGGAAGAGAGGAAGGAAGAGAGGAAGGAAGGAAGAGAGGAAGGGAAGGGGAGGGAGGGAGGAAGGAAGGGAGGGAGAGAAGGAGGGAGAGAGGGAGGAAGGAAGGACAAAGAAACATAAAATCAGGTATAAACAATCAGCTTACCATCTTAGTAGATGCAGAAGAGGTTTATAGTCACCATTATACTTGTCATTCAGTTTCTACGCTGTATTGCTAAGGATGAGGTAGGATCAGTGGAATTTAGAAAGAAAGACTTGTCTATAACATCAAGTCAGCAACACGCTACTGAAATTTTGGTCAGTTCCTAGGTGTTTCTGAAAGCTGCTTTATGGAGCCTCACACAGGTGTTACATAGAGAACACTCTCTTCTCCATGGGCAAGGGTACTGGTGGTGTGGAGAGACCATTTCTGGAATCCTTTCTACTGAGAGAGGTAGAAATTACTGTGTGTCAAACAGTGTTTGGAAGCCATATTTCTCCAAATGGTAATTTTGTATAAGAATTTTGCTTTTAAAGGTCATTGGAAGAAAGAAGGAAAGAAGGAAAGGAGGTAAATAACAACTAATAATTGTTCCCCATGGAGTAATTTATTATATTTTTATTTAATCATCCATCCTACATTATGGCTTAATATGTGCCCTACAAAAAGATATTTTCAAGTCTTAGCCCTCAGTACCTGTGAATATGACATTATTTGAAAATAGGATCATGAGGTTATACTAGAATAGGATGGGCCCTAATCCAATCTGACTGATATCCTCATAATAGGAGAAGAGATACAAAAGCAGAAATAAACAAAAGGATGGCCAGGGGAGAGTGAAGGCAGAGATTACAGTGATTCATCTATAAGCCAAGGAAAGCCAAAGATTACTTCCTGTCACCAGAAGTCAGGAGAGAGACACTGAACAGATTTCCCCTCAGAGTTCTCAAAAAAGAAAACACACTTGACACCCTGAGTTAGGGCTTTTGTCTGGCCTTCACACTTGTAAGAGAACAAATTTCTGTTGTTTACATGCCACTCAGTTTACTTTATTTTGTTTCGGCAGTCCTAGGAAACCAATAATGCATCATCAAACCAACAAGGATGGTGTTATTATTCTTGTTTTGCAGATGATAAAACTGAAGCTCAGAAAATCTCCATGTCATGTCCAAACTTACACAGCTCTCAGACTGTGGAGGCTAGGCTCATGTTCCAGTGTTCCCAACTGGAGGACAGGAGGGTAAGGCAGAGGACAGAAAACAGTTATCTGACATCAAGTGTACCCCACATATTTTATATCCAGGATTATCAGTTGATAACAACAACCCTATTAATCAAGCTTTATTTTTGTCATCTGATAATAGGAAAATATGATTAATAAAGGTGAAATCACATATTCAAATAAACATTAAATGAGATTTTCCCAGTTTCAGCAATGAAAGTCTCATGTCCCAGAAACTTCCTCGTTCCAGGCAATCTGTACCCTGGTTATTACAGTCTCCATAGTTCCAGATGAACGCACTTTCACCATATAACCAGGTACACAGCCATCATGTGTAGATGGTGTGGCCTCTTGGCTGAAGCTATACAAGAAGAAATGACTCCAATTCTCCTTTTATAAGGACAAAAGTACAGCAAAAACAGCCCTTCCTGTCACCATCATCTTCATGAAAACCACAACAATCGTGACATTTGTGGCACACCCACTTTCTACTAGACCTGGCGTTCAATGCTTCAGATACAATATCTATCTCTAGCATCTTCAACAGATCTCTTATTATTGAATCCATAGAAAATGAAAACATTCATACGGCATACAAGGGTAAAAGATACTTGTTGTCAGACTATTATCTAGGGTTCCAATTTTCCTAGACCCTGATTGGCCACTGGTAGGGCTGAAATAATCACTCTTTGGCCCAATTATAACTCATGCCTGGTACAAAAGCAAGGAAAGTATGATCTATTTTATTTAACCCTCATCACAATCACATTTTAAAGATTAAAAAATTGAGACTCTGTGAGGTTTATCCAGGTCACATGTCAGTGCTAGTTTTGAGCCTACAATGTGGATTTTTTCTCAATCTGGAGAGTAATTACAAATTGTGTGAAATAAATTGTAGATAGAAGAAGATAAATTGAGTATACCAATGCGTATTGTAGCACTGTTCACAGTATCTAAAAGGTAGGGGCAACCTAAAAAGCCATCAACAGATTAACAGATGAACAAAATGTGGCACACACCTACAGTGGAATATTACTAACCCCTAAAGAGAAATGAAATCCTATTACATGCTACTACATGTTGGCATAAAAACATTATACTGAATGAAGTCAGTTACAGACATTGTGTGATTTCACACAAAATGTCTAGAATAGGTGAAAGCGCTGAAACAAATTTTGTCAGTGGTAACCAGAGATGCGAGAGAGGTAGGATGGAGCACCACTGTTTAGGAAGCGCTAAGTTTCAGGTCACAGACTGATAATAGTTGCACATCATTATAGTAACCGTTGTCACTAAATGTTACATGCTGTCACTAAATTAAACTGGCAAATGCTGTGTTACACATATTTTACAATAAAATATAAATTTAGCCTCAGAGCTGTAATACAGATGTAATCACTAATAAAAAAATATACATAATGCATAAACAAGAATAAGAACAATGAAACCCACTGTTGTTGAGTTGATCCCAACTCATAGTAACTCCTTAGAGTTTCCTAGGCTATAAATCTATGCTGAAGCAGATGGCCACTTCTTTTTCACGTGGAGCTGCTGGTGGTTTCAAAACACTGCCCTTTCATTTAATAGTTGAGTGTCTTAACTATTGTGCTCCTTATATCATATGTAATATATGATATATATTATACACCATAAGACAATATATATATATATTTATATATATATATATTTAATTACATAATGTCAGAGTAGAACTATCTTAAAGAGTTTCCAAGGAACACCTCGTGGATTCAAACTTCTGATACTTTGGTTAACAGCAGTAGCTCTTATCCAGTATACCACCAGGGTTTCCAGCGAAGGCACAGAGAGGTGAAATAGCTGCTTTAAACTCACATAACTAGTAAGTGTTAGGACCAGGGTTTGGACACAGCCAGCTGCAGGGAGCAGCCCCAACTTGTGTGTCAGTGGAGGATTGCTTGTTCCTGTGATGCTGGAAGCTATGCCACTGGTATTTAGGTACTAGCAGGGTCACCCCTGGCAGACAGGGTTCAAGTGAACTTCCAGCCTAAGACAGACTAGGAAGAAGTACCCTGCAGTCTACTTCAGAAAAGAAGACAATTAGCCAGGGACAACCTCATAAATAGCAGTGGAACACTGTCAAACACAGTGCCAGAAAATGAGCTCCCCAGGTGCAAGGCACTCAGAAGAGGACTGAGGAAGAGCTGCCTCCTCATAGAGTTCACCTTAATCATGTAGATGGAGTAAGGACTTCAGAATATTCATTTTCTGATGTGGCGTAACTCAAAATGAGGAGAAACAGTGGCAAATACCCAGTAATAATCAGAACATGGAATATAGAAAATATGAATCTAGGAAAACTGGAAATCATCAAAAATGAAATGGAACACCCGCACATTGATGTCCTATGCATTAATGAGCTGAAATGGACCAGTATTGGCCATTTTGAATCCAAAAATCATATGGTCTACTGTGCTGGGAACAAATACCTGAAGAGGAATGGTGCTTTGTTCATCATTAAAAAGACTGTTTCAAGATCTGTTCCAAAGTACAAGGCTATCAGTGATAGGATAACATCCATATGCATACAAGGAAAGCCAGTTAATACAACTATTACTAAAATTTGCACACCAACCGCTAGGGCCAAAGATGAAGAGACTGAGGATTTTTACCAGCTTCTACAGCCTGTAACTGATCAAACATGCAATTCGGATGCACTGATAATTACTGGTGACTGGAATGGAAATTTGGAAACAAAGAACAAGGGTCGGTAGTTGGAAAATATGGCCTTGGTGATAGAAATAATGCTGGAGATCACGTGATAGAATTTTGCAAAACTAATACTTCTTCATTGCAAATACCTCTATTAACCAACACAAATGGCAACTGTACATGTGGACTTCACCAGATGGAATACACAGGAGCCAAATCAACTACATTTGTGGAAAAAAGCAATGGAAAAGCTCCATATCAGCAATTAGAACAAGACCAGGTGTTGACTGCGGCACAGATCATCAACTGCTCATATGCAAATTCAAACTGAAACTGAAGAAAATTAGAACAAGTCCACAAGAGCTCAAGTGTGACCTTGAGTATATCCTTCTTGAGTTGAAAGACTGTCTCAAGAACAGATTTGATGTGTTAACCACTAATGACCAAAGACCAGATGAATTGTGGAATGACATCAAAGACATCATCCATGAAGATAGCAAGAGGTCATTAAAAACACAGGACAGAAAAAAAAGACCAAATTGGATGCCAGAAGAGACTCTAAAACTTGCTCTGGAACATCGAGCAGCTAAAGCAAAAGGAAGGAATGGAGAAGTGAAAGATCTAAACAGCAGATTTCAAAGGGCAGCTCGAGAAGAGAAAAGAAAGTATTGCAACAATATGTGCAGAGCTGGAAACAGAAAACCAGAAGGGAAGAACATGTTCTGCATTTCTCAAGCTGAAAGAGCTGAAGAAAAAATTCAAGCCCCAAGTTGCAATAGTGAAGGACTCTACCGGGAAAATACTAAACAACTCAGGAAGCATCAAAATAAGATGGAAGGAATACAGTCATTATACCAGAAAGAACTGGTTGATGTTCACTCATCTAAAGAGGTAGCATAGGATCAGGAACCAACGATACTGAAGGAAGAAGTCAAAGCTGCATTGAAGACATTGGCAAAAAACAAGACTCCAGGAACTGATGGACTATCAATTGAGATATTTCAACAAACAGATGCAGCACTAGAAGTGCTCACTCATCTATGCCAAGAAATTTGGAGCACAACTACCTGGTCAACTGACTGGAAGAGATCCATATTTATTCCCATTCCAAAGAAGGATGATCCAGTCGAATGTGGAAACTGCCAAACAATCTAATTAATATCACACACAGGTAAAATTTTGCTCAAGATCATTCAAAACATGGAGCTGCCAGAAACTCAAGCTGGATTCAGAAGAGGATGTGGAGCCAAGGATATCATTGCTGATATCAGATAGATCCTGGCAGAAAGCAGAGGATACTAGAAAGATGTTCACCTGTGTTTCATTGACTATGAAAAGGTGTTCCACTGTGTGGATCATAACAAATTAGGGTGAATATTGCATAAAATGGGAATTCTAGAACACATGATTGTGCTCTTAAGGCATCTGTACATGGGTCAAGAGGCAGTTGTGTGAACAGAATAAGGGGACACTGCACAGTTTAAGGAAACCCTGGTGACATAGTGGGTTAAATGCTATGTCTGTTAATCAAAAGGTCGGCAGTTCAAATCCGCCAGGTGCTCCTTGAAAACTCTAGGGGGCAGTTCTACTCTGGCCTCTAGACTTGTTATGAGTCAGACCCTACTCGATGGCCATGGGTTTGGCAGGGTTTAAAGTCAGGAATGGTATGCATCAGGATTGCATCCTTTCACCACACCTTTTCAATCTGTATACCTAGCAAATAGTCTGAGAAGCTGGATTATATGAAGAAGAACGAGGCATCAGGATTGGAGGTCAACTCATTAACAATGTGTGTTATGCAGACGACACCACCTTCCTTGCTGAAAGTGAGGAAGATTTGAAACACTTACTGATGAAAATCAAGGACCACAGCCTTCAGTATGGATTGCACCTCAATATCAAGAAAACAAAAATCCTCACAACTGGACCACAAAGCAACATTGTTATAAATGGAGAAAGGATTGAGGTTGTCAAAGATTTCATTTTACTTGGGTCCACAATCAATGTCCATGGAAGCAGCAGTCAAGCAACTCAAAAGCATGGTATATTGGGAAAATCTGCTGCAAATGATCTCTTTAAAGTTTTGAAAAGTCAAAATGTCACCTTAAAGACTAAAATACATCTGACCCAAGCCATGGTATTCTCAATGGCATCATATGCTTGTGAAAACTGGAAAATGAACAAAGAAGACAGAAGAACTGATGCCTTTGAATTGTGGTGTTGGAGAAGAATGTTGAACATACCATGAACTGCCGAAAGAACAAACAGATTTGTTCTGGAAGAAGTACAGCCAGAGTGCTCCTTGAAACCAAAGATAGCCAAGACTGTGTCTTACACATTTTGAATATGTTGTTAGAAAGGATCAGTCCCTGGAGAAGGACATCACACTTGGTAGAGTAGATGGTCAGCAAAAAAGAGGAAGACTCACAATGAGATGGACTGACATAATGGTCACAACAATGGATGCAAGCATAAAAACGAGTGTGGACATGACACAAGACCAGGTAGTGTTTCGTTCTGTTGTTCACAGGGTCGCTATGAGTCAGAACTCAATCGATGACACCTAACAACAACAGCAACAACAACGGCAGTTCCAGGGTCTTCTTTTCAACTACCTAACCATCATGGAACGTCAAGCTAATCTGAGGCACATCATTTGGGATTTCCAGACCCAGAACATCTGCTTCATGTGACTTGAACAGCTTGACTCTTCTTTTAGGAGTTTTAATTCTGCTTGACCACTTTTTAAGTGAAGTCTCTCCTTAGCTTCCTCTTTAGAGTTTTGTGAGGTACTGGTCTGCTTACAAATTATCTGACAGAGCTGGGGTCGTCATGATCCCTTCAGTTTTCAGTTCGACTGCATTGAGCTAGAACACAACTGTGCTCTCACCATCTAAATCATGGGAGAGCAAATGCTGGGACAATGCTTTGTTCCTGGGGAAGAGATGGTCTCAAGCCACTGAAATATATCTCCATCTTTCTTAAAGCCTTCTTTACACTTCTTCTAGTCATCACTAATTCTCTGCACGTCACTAATTACTGAGGCCAAGGTATGGACATGTTCCACCTGAGTTATGGTGAGTTCTTGGCAAGAAAAGCACCTCTGAGGATGGAGATCCCAGGATCACTGTAGACACCATAGTGTTTTCTACAGTTTGGGCTGCTGCAGAGCCCTAACCCCGGCATTGTAGATGGTTTTCATGTTTCCTGCTGCTCAGGGCCTTTCAGGAACTAATTAGGTTTGGAAAGTGTGAATGGGCTTTGGGGAATTAGAACTGGGTTATAAATAGCTTAGTTGTGTTGTACTTGGTTATGAAAATCCTTTCAAATGCATTTTCTGCACATTTAGAGAAAAATTATCTCTTCATTTACAAGAACATACTTCTTACAAATGAAAACTCTTGGAGGAGGCATTTCAGAGAATGTTGAGCACAGCAAACATGTCCCACCATCCCCAAGGGGATATATTAGGCCCACAAGTCTTCATGTTGTTGCTGTGGTTAGTTGTTGTTGAGTCTGCCTGGATGCATGGAAACCATATGTACAACAAAATGAAACACTGTGCAATCCTATGCCACCCTCCTAATTGCTTCATAACAAATTTTCATAACAGCTAAAATTCATCTCAAGTAATGCACGATTTTCTCTTCTGTGAGATTCTTTTCCAGCCCTCTTCCTAATGAATACAACACATGTCCACATCACAGAATCTAGCATGTTTTAACTAGATCCCTTGATGGTAGATGGGGGTCAGAGATTGAATGGACCACAAGCACCGAGGTACTTTCTTCACACGTGAAGTGTCTGTGTTGGAGGGGGGCTGTGGCTAAGGCAGAAGAACTGGGTTCTTGAGATAAGGTTTGCGGCTTGCCAGGGGAATACATAGAGGAGACTCATACATTGCTCTTGCTCAGTTAAGGCCCTGTCCTGTGGATTAATAGAAAACTTCAGCCTCTAGGGCCATTTATCTAGCATTCTTTACAGCCATAAAATTCATTTTGAACAAAAGAAGAAAAGACTTCTTTTGTAAAAATAATAGATTGTTGTAATTTGTCATGGGTTCATGGGTGAATTTAGCTCAGCTCACCAGTTATCTCCTGGGGCCAAGAAAGGCCATTTGCAGCCTTCCCAATCATTTTATCTGATGTATTTTAGAAGCTCATTACTGGGGCTCCCTCAGCCTTTTCCCATAGGATCCAGCTCACCCCCCCCCCCCAGGGGCTTTATCTAAATAGCATTTCCCTTGCTGGTGAATCCAAACTTTTCCCGCTTAGCTTTGAATCCCTGGCTCATATTCCTCTGCTGATTGTCACCAAAGCTTTCTTTTCTTTCTTTTTTCTTTTTGGTAGCTAGCAAGCTTGGAAAATAATTCTTCTCATTCATTTTGGTCCTTTTGTACAAAACTCTACAGTTCTCCTACCAGATGAATGTGAAAAATTCAGGACCTTGCCCTCCACTCAAGTGCACTTCTTCGTGTTTTCCTTTATCTTCACCCTTTTATGCTTTCCACAGAGAAAATGATCTAGCTACTTCTGTGCCAGTGAAAACAGTATGACCCAGGTTGTTTGAGGTATATCTTGGGCCACAGCCTAAGGAGCTGGCATTGCTTGTCTTCCAGCTTAGGATCACATTAAATTACAACCACAACACATGGAGAGAAATCTCATTTGGCTTTTCTTCCTCCAGATTTGCTTCTTTTCTGAGGGCAGATTTGTTGTTGCTGTTGATATAGTTATTATTTTTGACGCGGGATTTTTGGTTTTATCCCTGCTTGACAGCAGCAACCCACCGAGGAGGAAACATGGTACCTTCAGTGTGGATTGGAAAGTCTTTACATTAAATTCTGATTCTGTCACTACAGCAGTTGTGTACTTGTGAACTCAATTTCATAGCTGTAAATTGTAAATAATGTATTTGTTGTTGTTGCTGTTAGGTGCTGTCAGGTCAGTTCCAACTCATAGCAACCCTGTGTACAACAGAACGAAACACTGCCTACTCCTGTACCGTCCTCACAATTATTGCTATAAATAATGTACTTATCTAATAGCTATTTTTTTATGATAATTAACATGAGACTGTCTCAAAAACATGTCATAGGATATTCACTCAGCAAATGGAGGGCTCCTGCCACCTTCCTCAGAGTCACTAATTTATAAATGCCTTCCAATAGAAATTCCATTGCTGCTTTGCATTGTCTTCATATTTCTTTTTTTACTTTTGAATCCCACTTTAGACAGCCCCCTTCACTGTCAGACATAGCCGGCGTTATTGTCTCACAAGTACACTTTTTTCCATGTGTCTTTCCCTGAAATAGCCTCATCGAACTCTTGGATAACAGGCTTGTTACAAACACTAAACTCTTTCTCTAGGCCAGAGTTTCTCATCCAACCACTGCACCACGGACTTTTTAGACGGTGTGATTTTTTGTTCAGGATCCCTGGCAGTGCAATGGTGAAAAGCCTGGCTTCCAGTGAAGAGGCTGGCAGTCTGAATCCACCCGGCCGCTCTGTGGGAGACAGACTGGCAACCTGCTTCCTTAAAGAGTACAGCCAAGAAAACTCTGTTGGCATTTCTACTCTGTTACATGGTTTTACTTATGGTGACACACAACCACAACAATTATCTGTTGTAGGGGGCTATCCCATACACAGTACGGTACTGAGCAGCATCTCTGTCTGCTACCCACGAAATTCCAATAACAGTATCACCATCCCCTGGTCCTGACAACGAACATGTCCCCAGTTGTTACAAACGTCCCTGTGAGGCAGAGTCAGCCCTAGCTGACTACCTCTGCCCTACGCTCTCCCCATTCTTTTTCCTTCAGGATTCTATTAGGTCAAATTTATTCTTTAACAAGAAGCAGGAGCAAAATCACCGAGTCATGTAGTAGATTCCAAATAGGCGTAAGATCAGGGAAAACTCAAAGGAGAGGTGTCAGACAATGACCTGATGTGGGTCAAATGAAGAACTTATGGGATGCCAGAGTTGCCTTATATCTTTTGTGAAGTGATGAAGGATGCATACTGGTTGATGTAAAGGTTAGTGCTACCTATGACGGCTTGCTAACGTCAGACAAGTCTAAATTCTTAACTGTACTATTGCCCCCTCATTTGGATAAAGTTTTCTACAAACCAAATATAAAAGAAACCTTACCTCCAAGGGAAAACTTCCCTTGATTTTGGAGTAAACAATAGTGAGTCAAATACTGGCTCATATACTGTGCTAAGCCTCTTCCATATATTACACTATTGAAACCTGTGTGATGTACTTCATTATCTCCTTTTTATAGATGAAGTGATTGGGACACACAAATGTTAAGGGACAATCCCAGCATATCATAATTAGTGAATAACCAAGCCACAATTTAAACCCAGGTCTGTCTGGGTTAAATTCTGTGATTAACTCAGAAATTCTTATATGTAACCCTTACCCCTTCTTTAAGCCCAGCAGCTCCCTGAATTGCATTTATAGCACAATATTGAAATTACCTGTCTATCCATCTCTCACATTAGACTATGAGTACCCTGAGGAGGAGTGATCTCTCTCTCTCTCTCTCTCTTTCTCTGTATTATATATCAAACCAAAACCATTGCTGTAGAATACACTTTGACTCACAGCAACCTCATGGGACACAGTGGAACTGCCCCATAGGATTTCCAGTGAGTGTCTGGTGCATTCGAACTGTTGACCTTTTGGTTAGCATCTGCAGCCCTCAAACACTATGCCACCAGAGTTTCCCTCTGTCTTTCTCTATGTATGTATCAGTGATTGATTAGTACATGTATTACATACTGACATATATGTAGATATATATCACAATCACATATGTGTATGTGTGTATGTATGTATGTACGTATACATTGGGAACCTTGGTGGCACGCTGGTTAACAGCTACGGCTGCTAACCAAAAGGTTAGCAGTTCAAATCCACCAGGCCCTCCTTGGAAATTCTATAAGGTCAGTTCTACTCTTTCCAATAGGGTCACTAGGGGTCAGAATAGATGCAACAGCAATGTGTTTCTGTGGGTTATGTATATATATTCCAAGTTTCCATATTTATACATATGTATAAAAAGAAAAAAAACTAAATCTCTTTTTTTCACATTATATCACCACATTGATACTTGCTTGGTTTCACTTTTTGTTTTAACGAATAGAAGTGACAGATGTGTGACAAAGCTTATACATTTATGCCCTAAAAATGCATTAGTCATGGAATATTAATTTATGCCAGGCTCTGTGCTAGGAACTGGGAATACAATAATGGATTAGGTAGACACAGTCTCTGCCATCATGAATACTGCATATCTGTTTATTAATAATTGAAAGATTTGGAAAAGTATCCGACTTGTTTGAGAATGGGAATAATAATCTCAAGTCTGAGAAAATATGATTCAAGGTTGAAAGCTAGTGAGCTACACTTATGAAAAGAAAAATCTTCCCACTGGTTCTGTGTATGAAACCATCCGAGGAAACTCATAAACTTAGTTTCCCTCCACAGCTACAAAAAAGAAATTGGCAAACTTAAATCCCTCACTATCATCAGAAATGTTTTTGGGATTTATTTCCACCAGCTAGAGAGCTATTTAATCTCCAAAGGAGATAAAGTTTAATTCTTCCAAAGTTTAATAGCAACCAGGAGTTGCAGGCAGGACTTGAATGTTTCTCATCTTTAGCATAAATGGACCAGATTTCAATTCTCACTCCCATAAGTCTCTAGGATCGCTAGGTTGCTTTGTGGCTCTCTCCAGAGGATGCTCATAATAACAACAGTAATAATCTTGTATATTTATATTTATTAGTTCTTTGCATTTTTGTTTCTTTCTCATTCCACAAAACCAAAAAAAAAAAAAAAAAAAAAAAAAAAAAAACACCATTGCCATCAAGTTGATTCTGACTCCCAGCGACTCTTACAGGTCAGGGTAGAACTGCTCTATACGGTTTCTAAGGAGCACCTAGTAGATTTGAACTGCCAGCCTTCTGATTAGCAGTCTTAGCACTTAACAACTACATCACCAGGGTTTCCTTTTTTTCCTCCAGAGCACTCTAAATGGTTTAATCATACACACATCAAATCTCCATGTGACAAGAACTGGTAGAGACTTTAAAACTCATCATAATAGCTCCATGCAAGAGACAGTCATGGTGATGCAGTATCTTCCATTTTGAATATTGTTGCTGTTGCTGTTGCTGTTAGGTGGCCTCAAGTCAGTTCCAACTCATACCACTATAAACAACAGAATGAAACATTGCTCGGTCTTGCGCCATGTCCACAATTGTTTTCATGCTTAAGCCCATCGTTATGGCCACTATGTCAATCTATCTTGTCAAAGGTCTTCCTCTTTTTGGCTGACCCTTCACTCCACCAAGCATGATGTCCTTCTCCAGGGACTAATCCTTCCTAATAACATGTCCCAAGTATGTAAGATGCAGTCTTGCCATCTTTGCTTCCAAGGAGCACTCTGGTTGGACTTCTTCCAGAACAGATCTGTTTGTTCTTTTGGCAGTCCATGGTACATTCAACATTCTTCTCCAACACTGTAATTCAAAGGCATCAATTCTTCTTCTGTCTTCTTTGTTCATTGGCCAGCTTTCTCATGCTTATGATGTGACTAAAAATACAATGGCTTGGGTCAGGTGCATCTTAGCAGAAGGAAATACCTTTCATAATGGGAAAGGGGACTAGGATCTGTAGACACATTGAATGAAGAAGAAATGGTTGATCAGAGAGCAACATAGTAGTGGATTGAGAAGAACAGAACATGAATGCATTTGAGATTTGTTATAGGCTTCTGGGACCCATAGTGGGGGACCATAGGAACCCATGGGTGGGGCAAATGGTTAACCGAAAGTTGGTGGCTTGAACTCACCCAGAGATGTCTTAAAAGAAAGGCTTAGTGAGCTACTTCTGAAAGCCTACAGCCCTGAAAACCCTAGGGAGCCAGTTTAACTCCAAAACATATGAGATCATCATGAATGGGAAGTGACTTCATGGCAACTAGTTTGTACATATTTATGTAGCTAAGGAGAAGTTATTAATAATTTTAAACTAAGAGAAAAACAATCTTATTTCTTTTCATTTCTCCCAATAATTTTCCAGGGAGAACACTCTATCCTAGACAGAATTTAGAAAAAAAGAACCATGATGGTTATTACTAGAGGAAGAAGCAATCCTTGAAAAGGTGAGATGATAAATGTGGGGTTTGGAAGTCACTTTGAGGGGGATCCTAAAAGGACATTGTACACAAAATGTCTAATTTTTTCCTTCTTTTTAATCTGAAGGCAAACATGTACCAAGAAGAGGCATTTGTTTTACATACAAACTCTTGTTTTACATACAAGAGTCCCTTGTTGGAGAAATGTACTCAGAAATTTTCTACAACACTAATTTGTAGTTGGTATTTCATTTATCTCACTCCTTAAAATATCATCTGCCATGACCTAACTCAGCAACTACTGCTTCCGATAAGAAGTTATTGTCTTCAATCAGATAGGTCAATTCTCTCTTTTTGTCCAGTCTTCCTGCCTTCCTTTCTTTATTGTTCACCTCTCCCTTTGTGAGTAACCTTTCTTCAATCACCTGGGTAACTGCAGAGCAAATATTTTCAGATGGGACAGACAGCATGCCAACAGTGTTTTGAAATCATAATGCTCATGATTGAGCCTGGCTTAGTTTGCCAAATTAAATTATTAAATAATGTCTCACTTTTAAAAATTCCCTAGAATCATAAGGGCCAGTTTTCTAAACCAAGCTTGTAAACTATGTATTTAGAGTAAGACATATATAGTTGGAAATATATGAGGGAATGCGTTGAATACCAAACACACTTGTAGAAGGAGTGTACCCAGCTTTCAAGGTTCAGATTTCCCTCTGTCCAGGAAGCTTTTCAAAGAAATTCTGGGCCTACCTAGTCATTCATTTCCTAAGGCTTACTATTTGCAAGGATATGAAAAACGGAGAAAATTTCAGTATCCTTATTTGAATGGTATGTCAACAAACTCCAACACCTCTTTTCATGGTTTCAAACATTTTGTAGTTTTGTGGTGCACTTATTGTTTATTGCTACCTAATGCTCATAAAGGAGTCCCAGGACATGCATCCACCAGCGTTCTGTCAGTTTGTCACACTGTGGTGGCTTGCATGTTGCCACAGTACTGACAGTTATGCCACCAGCATTTCTGATACCAGCAGTGTTGCCCATCGTGGGCAGCCTTCAGCACAGTTTCCAGACTAAGACAGACTAGGAAGAAAGGTTTGGTAATTTACTTCCAAAAATTAGCCAATGGAAACCCCATGAATAACAACAAAATTGTCTCACTCACTTGCTTGGGACATGTCATCAACAGGGACCAGTCACAAAGCAGGGTATCACGGCTGGTGAAGCAATGGAACAATGAGAGCATGTGAGACTCTCAGTGACGGACAGCCACTGTAGTCACGATGATGAACGCACTGGGAAACGTTTCATTTTGTTGTACACAAGGTTGCCATGAGTCAGAATTGACTCCACTGTAGCTAGAAATAACAAGAAATGTATACATAGTAGGTGCCTACTAACTGCCAGGATCCATGACCAACATGAATAAAATAATATCCTATCAAATGATATGGTTCCAATTTTTTCATAGTGGTACAGGTGTTTGCTAAAGAGAAAATAGCCACTTGATAGAAATTAGTAAACAAGCATGATATTGGTTACTCTACAGTGAGAAATCAGAATAATTAAAAATTACTTGATGCTTTCAAAAGGACTCTGCTATTCTGAAAAGCCCAGACTCTGGAATGTATTAAGATGCGTTTCATACCTGGATAATTATATGGATATTTTTCTCTTCTTCACTGGAGCCTTAATTTTCTGATCTAAACACTGTCAGTTACATGGTAATTACTCTTTGAACTTTCTGATGATTTCAAGTATTATTAAGCAATAATTTGCAGAACCATTTCATTACAAGGCAATGATTAGTTTTATATGAAATTCCCTAGCACTTTTCAATGAAGAATTTCAAGATGGCTAATCCTCAAAATGAACACATTGGGACTATTTTTTTGTTGTTGTTTTAGTGTCCAGTATTAGGAGAAAAACAGATGTGAAGAATGACTAGAAGTGAAGGGTGAAGGTCACAGGGATATTTATTTCATTTCCTCCAACTGCCTGGAGACTTTAGGGTGATCCTAGAGTTAGACCTCTAGACTTCAGCTAATTCAATCACAACTTCTGATGCCATTTTTTTTAATCCAATGAACTACTCTGAAAACAAGAAACAGTATGAAGAAATAAATAGTTGTGTAATTACTCAGTTCGTGAATAGTTCTTAAACAAAGAGATTACTTTTTGTGTAACTGCTTAGTCGGGATTACTCCCTTAGCAAGACAACTCAGATACTATTTTTTGTCTCACCTTCTGTTTTTGTCTAAGCCACCGCTACGTGATCAACCAGTTTGGAAGAAATCAGATAGATCTACCTAATAGTAGGGGTAAAAAAAAACTGTCTAAGTATCTCTGTCCATGCGAATAGGCCCCAGAAATTTATAGTCATATCCATATACAAACAAAAGGAACCATATAGGACACTCAAACTGAGTAACATTGAATTAACAGTTAAATTCTGACCCAGACTTTGAGTGCTAGCAAAACACACTGGTATAGAATAGGTATGTCCCCAAAAGGAAGACTCTTCTCAGATACATAAATTTATTTTTTGGATTTATTTTTTCCTAAGACCCCAAATACAGTTTGCCAAACAAATACAATTTTTTTTCAGCTCTTCGTAGTGGAAATCTTTTCATTCTGGAGATTTAGATAGAACAATAACAAACAACACAAGGAACAACAACAGAAAATCTGGTCTCAAAAGTATCATTTCTTTAGCTCTTCCAAAATCTGTGGTACTTAACCAAGCAGATCTATGTGAAGGTCTCAGATATCTTGATATAGTACTCAGCATATGTGGACCATGACTAGGACAAGTTGCTTAAATTTTTCATCTTTCAATTTTCTGAGAAGTAAATTTGAGCAAGTAATATTTATCTCATATGGTTATTAAAGAACTACATAAGGCATGGTATGTAAAATGTTCAGCTCATTGCTGTTAAACAGTAGTGACCCATTCAAAGGGTGTAACTAATTTTAAGAACAAGGAAAAAAAGATCTTCTTGACTCAGATTTCTATGTGTTTTCTTGTGTCAAATTAGCTCTGATTCACGGTGACCTATGTATAAAAGAATAAAATGTTTCCTGGTCCCAGATCATTTCTGTGATCCTTGATATGTTTCATCCCATTGTTGTGGCTACTGTGCCAACCCCTCACTGAAGTTTTCCCTCCCTTTTTGTTGACATGCTCTACAAACGCGATGTCCTTTTCCAAAGATTGGGCTTTCCAATGATGTGTCCAAAGTGAGCCAAAGTCTCACTATCCTCATTTCAAAGGAATATTCTAGTTGTATTTTTTTCTAAGGCTAGTTTTTCCATTCTTCTGTCTTTGCTGTTTGTTGTCCTGCTTTCTCATGCACATGAGGCAATTGAAAAGACACCTTGAGGCAGGCACACCTCAGTCATCAAAGTAATATCTTTTTTTTAATGAGGTCTTTGGTCACAGATTTACCCAATACATCATCTGATTCCTTGACTGCTGCGTTCATGATGCTGATTACTAAATGAAGTAAGTATAGAATGAAATCATTGACCACT
This sequence comes from Heterohyrax brucei, assembly GCA_028571685.1. Classification (NCBI taxonomy): domain Eukaryota; kingdom Metazoa; phylum Chordata; class Mammalia; order Hyracoidea; family Procaviidae; genus Heterohyrax; species Heterohyrax brucei. Next base: position 40,093,073 of record CM053148.1, on the reverse strand, counting down.
TCATATTCTTCACCACTTATCACGATATTGGTTTTTGGTTCAGTTCTGAAGCTTTTTGATTTCTTTACATTCAGGTGTAATCCATACTGAAGACTGTTGTCTTTGACCTTCATCAGTAAGTACTAGGGTTAATAATTCTCTTGGAATGAAGAAAGAGGCTATTTTAGCAGCTCTGTGTAATTTCTTTATTTAATCCTTAAAATACAATTTAGGTTTTACATACATTAAGATTGGCTCACTCAACTTCTATCGTTCTTTGCCTCTCACTTAATACTTAAAAAGTAAAAGTATAATTTCCCAGACTTCTTTGCATATAGGGTTCCATGGGTAATCCGGCTTCCACAAAGCAGATGCTCTCACTCAGAAGTTTAAAGACAGAAGTAAACATGATGAAGCAATGCCTCCATGGCTCTCTTGGCAAACATATGGTGTAGGCAGTTGCTTTTTTCTGCAGAGACTGTAGTGGAAACTCTATGTTGGGATCTACAGTCTAACGGGTACCAAGGGACTGCAGAGGCAGACTAAGGATTTCCATTGGAACAGGCTCATGGAATGGTTGGGCATTGCTCATGGCTGGGTAGTATCCAAACTTAATTAGGTGAACCTCCAAGAAATTCTGTAAGCTAACTAATCTCCTGTAATAAATCTCTTGGTGTATAAACTGGAAGCCTGACTAATACATAAGCAGAGTATCATTTGACAGCAAGTGTGTATCGAGAAAAAAGAAGCTTTGTCTCACATCAAACTTGCGGTCCTATCCTGAGCCTTCCACCTCCACTGACTCCCTTCTTCTATTACAGATTGGTCCAGGTCTGGTCCCTATCCATTTTTTTTAAATTATTTTTTATTTTATTTTAATTTTAATTTTAATTTTTGTTTAACATAACTGAGTGAAAATGTACATTCACATATAAATTTACATGCCCCCCTATATGCAGCTTCCACTGCTCTCCCTGCCCGGTGACTGCACACTATTCCTCTCTGCTCCATACATGTCTCATCCTCCCAACTGCCTCCTTTCCCCTCCTCTCCGTCCACTCCCCTTCCTCCAGCCAGAGGTCAGCAAGATGATATCCTATAGATGTATAGAACCATAAAGTGCTTCCCATATATGGTTACTCTGCTTTGCCAAGTCCAATCCATTCCTGTCCAAAGAGTGGACCTTTGTTATAACTTATGGGAAAGGGCAGCATCAGGGAAGGGGGCCATGCTCTCAGAGGAACCCCAAAACCGCTGGACCATCAACTGAGGTCTTTTAGTGGAGATCTCAGGATGCACCCCTTTTTATTCTTGTGTTGCCAGTGAGGGTCCTCTCTGTGAGCTCCGTCGTGGCTATCACTGGTGGTGGCCGGGCACCATCTGGTTCTTCCGGTCCCAAGTCGATGTAGGCACCCACTCTTGTGGGTCTCTCTGTCTTCTCAGTTGTCTTTACCGCATGCCATTTTGGCCCTCGGTGAGCATCCGTTCCTGCTGAGTTGGGACCATTTGCTGTGTCCTCAGATGGCAGCTTGGCAGCTTTTAAGACCCCAGATGCCACTCACCAATGTGGGGTGCAGAGAGCTCTCTTAGCAAAATGCTAGTTGTGCCAATTGGTCCCTATCCATTTTGCTGATGGATGTCTTTCTTCTGCTTTACATATGATGTGAAACTGACTTCAAAGTCCATGTCTCTAGAAAAGCATCTATACTAGTTTCTTTTCCCTGCAGACACCCTGCCATTTTGCCATCAGAAATGTCTGAGTGGAGCCTTTTGATCTTTGACCCATCTTAATTCTGCTTAGCTGGAAGGATCACACAGTAATCTGAGATGTTTGGACCCAACAGAGAGATCAATAGGGAGGGAGCTATCAGCCATTAGTAATTTGCCTGGTGCATTTCCTATTTATCAGAGTGGGCAAGTTGAGATGCCTGCAGGATAACAGGTCCCTGGCATGAGAAAGACAAATGAGGGGAGGGAAAGAAGAGTCAGTACTGCTCTTTTTTGAAATTACTCTGGTTTTCTATTTCATCCTTAGAGCTTCAGGACCCTCAGTCCCCTGTATGTCAGATATCATCTGGGTATGAAAAGCAAGCTGCCATGTGGGTGCAGCTGAGGGTAATGAGAACAGGAATGTGTGCCTCTAATACACTAGTTTAAGTGAGTCCTGCACGATATGGGGATGCAGTCCTTTGCTGTAGTTGTGAACAGCTGCTGAGGTGGCTAAGATTCAAGGTGACTCTGTGCACAACAGAACAAACTGTTGTGCGGTCCTACAACATCTTCATAATGGTTGGTATGCTCAAGCCCATTGCTTTGTGCACTGTGTATTTTGAGAGGCTTTCACCCTGGGAGAAGCTCTGGTAGTACAGTGTTTAAAGCACTCAGCTGATAGCCTGAAGGGTGGTGATTGGAACCCACCAGTCACTCAGTGGGGGAAAGATGTGGCAGTCTGCTTCTGTAACGATTAGTAACCCTGGAGACTCTGTGGGGCCAGTTCTACTTTGTCCTGAGTCACTATGAGACAGTGTTAACTTGGGGGCAGTGGGTTTTAAGTCAGTTTCTAACCTAAGAGGTCTATATTCCAGCACTGCACTGAGAAATATTCTGTTATGACCCACAAAATTTTCTACTGGCTAATATTCAGAAGTCCACATCCAGGTCTTTCTCCCTAGTCTAGAAGCTCTGCTGAAAGCTGCCCTCCATATATGTCTCTGCTAGTGTCTGAAATACTGATAGCATAGCTTCTAGCGACATACACACACAGCAACACAGAGGCTATCTCAGTACAACAAAAAGATGTACGAATGGTGAGTCATAGAGGAAATACTGTTTAGTGAACTATACTACACATTCAGTACTGAGCTAGATGCTACAGATATTTCCTGCAGTGTAATCTTCGAACAACCCTGAATGTAAAATTTTTATGTGCAGTTCACAGGTGAGGACACTTGAATAGATGAATGACTTTCCTAAGAATATATAGCCGGAAAGCTGTTAAAATTCAAACTCAGGAAGGTCTGATTTCCAGATTCAGTGTTTTTTTCCCATCACACTGCCTCTCAGACACATCACAGCTAAGTAATCATTACATATTTAGCTCTCAAGGACTCTGGGAGATCTACTTAGTAGTGACAAAGCCCTAGAAGGCACTTCCTTCTCAAGCTATAAAAGAAGGCTTGACAAACTTTCACTGCAAAAGACCAGACAGTAAATATTTGTGGCTTTGTAGACCATACGGTGTCTGTCACAACTACTCAGCTCTACTTGATAGAGTCAAAACAGTCATACATGGCATGCACTCAAATGGGTGTGGCTGTGTACCAATAAAGTTTTATTCAAAAAAGAACAGGCAGTTAACTGGATTTGAGCCAAGTCTCTGCATAGTTACCAACCTTGCTCTAAAATCAGGCAAAGCCTTTTTATTATTGTGTTACATGTGCTAAGTGGTATGAACTAGAAAGACTTTAGAACTCTGAAGCCGTAGCTGAACCTTTGGCCAGTGTTAAAAATTCTTATCACGTCCTGGGTGTAAGTTGCCTGTGGCAGAAGCAATTTGGATAATAATACTCAAGAAGCAAGCAATACAGCTTTCCTCTTTGATCTTTGCACTTGTTTGATGCCAAAGGAGAGATTGTGACCAACTACTTCAGGTTTCAGAGTTCACTTCTGTGTTTTGGGGGCATAAAGATGATCCTTTGTACTAAAAATTGAAGGACAGAGTATATTATGTTCAAAGTCCAATGACATTTACTTTTCTGACAGACCAAATGTCCAGTCAACCAACTTGCTTCTCTTTTTCCCACAATGAGGGGATCAAATGTGGTTTTCTGCAACAGAAGGAATGAGGGGTAAATGCTGGCTCCACCAGTCACTTTTTGGTGTGTGACCTTGGGCATACCATCTCAGTCCTCTGAGCCAAGTATATGCATATTTATATGGAGCAAATAATGACAATGGGTGCCATGCTGGGCTGTTGTGAAAGCACAGTCAATTGACACATATAAAAATGTCTCCTGCGTAGTTCTGGGCACATAGCTGACACAGTGTTTGCTTACTCTATAGAAAGTGAGGTGCTACGTGTTCATAAAGGCAATCTAAGGTATCTAATGCTTTCTTCCTAGTCTTTTTCTTTTCTTTCTTTTCTTTGAGACCAAGCAGAAAGTAAGCTTCTTATCAGCCAGATGGCTGGGTTGGGGGTGAATGGGAGTGGGATGTGCCCTTTAGATAGGAACATCTAGAACATCACAACGGACCAAAATCTCCAACAAGCCATTGCAGAGTCCCGCTCTCCAGCTCAGGTAATGGGAGCCTCCAGGAATGTTCTGGATTCCTTCATTTCAAGAATGAGCATCACTGAGTGCTTCTCAAAATTCCAGTCCCTTTCTGGAAGCCCAGAAGGCTTTATAAAAGATGGGCTCTCAGACATCATAACAAAGCTCCACCAATAAAGTGTCATCAAAGCGATAATTTGTCTCCCCTCACTTCACCTTTTTTAGCACCCAGGGATCAAGGCAGGTGCAGGCAGTCGATGGGAATTGATGACCTGACAATTAAAGCAGAGAATTCCTTTTGCAGCTGAACTGCCAGAGTGTACCCTGTAGCTGTCAGAGCCAGGGGGACTAATTTTCAAATTTCAAGAGCTGTCCTTTGCAGATGACCTTTAGCAGATGGCCTTCACGACCAGGACTTGAAGTTGATCAATTGATTGTTCCCCAGAGTACAAAGTCTACCATTTCTTTCCTCCTGTGGCAGTTTTTTTGCTTTCTGGCAGGTGCTGGTCCACAGGTGGCCTTCTAATTAGGAACTTTCTGTGATATGTTGCTGACCTACTTTGTCATGTCCATTTTGGGACTCTGTACAAAACTAGCTGCTCCTTTTCCTGTGGACAGCATTGTGTTCAGGGTTCAAAGACACATGCTAACTCCACCCATGTACCCAGGAAATATACAAAATATGTCAGTTCTATAGAAAATTTCTAGGTATGTATCAAAGGCCTGACTAGTTTCTGAAAATTACTGAACACAGGATTAAGGAAAGTACACTAACACGAAAGTAGCAAATACAAGACCTTTTATGTTCTCTTGGTCAAGTTAATTGATTCTTTGGGCTCAGATTTCTCATTCTAAAGTGTACATATCAGGAGAAGGTGAACACATACATCATACTCCACAATAATTTCTTTAACTACTAGAATAAATGTTTTGTTACGAACACGCTTACTGCTATTAAAATCCTGTAGAGAATGGGAAATTATATAGATCACAGGTAGTGCCCAACTTACAGTGAGGTTCTGTCCTTATGGCTCCATCATAAGTTTGTTCTGACTTAAGTCAAATACCTCTTTTAGTTTGTTTTGTTTTAATTATCATTGCCTTTTATTGTCAGTATCTTATATATACGATGTCTGTCTTTGGTGACTGGAAATATTACATATAAACTTACAAATATATTTTAACAGGTACATAGATATACACATAATACTAATGAGAAACTGTACAGAAAATAAAAAGTGTGGTCCATTGTAACATGAAGACTTCTAAGGCGAGGATAACCTGTACTTTCAATATACTGGGAAGAGTAAGTAAAAAATTACGTGGCATGGTTACCATCTTAATTTTTGACACAACATTATATAGATATTCAAGGGCTACACTGGGAATGTCATCAGCAACATGGGTTACTTGCCTATAGGTTTTGCATCTCACCTCTAAGTCTGTCTTTTTTTCAAGTGATTGGAACCATGAAAGCTTCTTCTTTCACAAAGTTGCTTCTTGTGGGTTCCAGGAACTTTGCAGTATGTTGCAGGAGGGGCTACTACAGGAAAATTGTAACACAATTCCTAAATACTTGTTGAGTTGCACTGAAAACACACTGCATCCTTATGATAGCAGAAAACTTTATCCTTAGATGATTAAAGCCTGAGTCGGATCCAACTTGAGGGCACTTAGCTTGGCTAGATGATTAAGAGGGAGCTGTCATGACAGCAAACTGCTAAATTCCCTGTGATTAATTCTATTACATATTTTATGCTCATCTTTCACCCCTAAACTGATATTCCAAAATAAGTGATTTCCCATGGCCATCCACAAAACAATAAGAGGATCCCCAAAAGTGAAAAGACTCCCAATATAGATATATACATAGATAGATAGACAGACAGCTAGATAGATAGATATCTGCTAAAGGTCATCTGCAATTACAAACTAGAAATTAGTCCTAAATAGGAAGTCTTGTAGGACTTAATATTCTAGAAAAGAGGTTCCAGCTGCAAGTTTGCCTTAGGGCTCTACCTTTCAGATCTTGTTTACTAGCTCCAGAAAAAGTTTAAGAGCACAGAGACTGGAGATGAGCATGGTCTCTAAGAGGCCTTGGCAGAATGCAGTTCTCTGTATATGGCTATATATGTGTGTATCTGTGGGTGCTGTATGTCTGTGTGTGTCTGTGTATGCGTCTGAATGCGTCTGTGTTTGTTTCAAGGAAAAAAGAATACATCCATGGGTTTTTTTCTATTCAACTGGTGAACATAATAAGCTACGAGGAACAGGGTGCTCTCCTTCTTGAGTTTCTTTGATCTTGGTGATCAGAAATGATTACCAAGTGCAAAGGCAGTGCTGTGCTCCTTCTCCAGAAGGTTTGAAAGCCCCTGGGATGTGTATTAAGTAATGAGAATGCATCAGCAGGATAGAAATAACCACCACAAAAGTTCCCTTATTCTCAACTAATGTCTCACTTTTAGGAAGTCAGATAATAGAGAAAGAGGAGACAGTGAGAACCAGGGATGATGACATGTTCCTCGTGTAGAGCTGTGCTGTCACAAGAGCTCCCAGTGACTACTTTTATCACCATGGTCTATTCAGATGATTAGAGTCATGTAAGCAGAACTGAAAGCTGCACAGAGAGATGTGAGAAGGCCTTCCAGGTTATCCCTAGGGAAGGGTGTGATAACTTACGGCCACTGTCATCGAGTAGCTTTTACCTGGTCAAGTAAGCATATCCTTACTTTCAAAAGCAGAGGTGTGTCTCTAAGTCTTTTGAAGACTACTACAATTTGCTTGCATTTTAAACTTCCCTCTCAAGATGGCCAATATGGCAAATCAGGTTGGCAGGCGCTGGTCTGCAGTTTGCCATATACTTGGATCATTGATCAACAGGTGTAATGTAAACACTCACTGCTTGCTTCCCCAGTAGCTTTCAGAAAGGCTGGCGTCAGGTTCATTTGTATTTAGATACTTGGCCCTTCAAAACACTCATTGTCGTCATGGTACTGCCGATTCATAACAACCCTAAAGGACAGGGCACAACGGCCCAGTAAATTCTCCAAGGCTATAACCTTCATGGAAGCAGACTGCTACATCTTTCTCCTGGCATGGAATATCAGACAAAGGAAATTTAAACAATCTAGCAGCAACTGTCAAAGTAGAAACTGTCATGATGGGTATTTAGCTGACACTTGCCTTATTTGATTGCTATCTCAACCTCTTATCCAGTTTGAAAATGGAAGTCCGTGTTCTCTGACATTCATGTCTCTAAGAGAATCATTCCTCTTTGCTGGACCAGCTCATAGTCCTTAACTAAAAAAAGAGCCTATGGAAGGTCCTTTTAAAGTTCCTTCTTATCAGGAGACACAAGTATGCTGGCAACAGTGCTAGAATTAGGCCTTAGCAGGAGCTGCAGGCAGTGGTTTCTGGGACTTTTGTTGCTGGCTCTGCACCTTATAGACATTAATGGATTTTGATGCTGATGCTTTGACCTTGAATAGCATATTTACTTTTTTAATCCCTTTTTATGTTCTTTCTTCTAACTTGAATATTTTTTAGCTTGCTTTTTAACTTTCAGATTTTGCCCAGTATCATCTCCTTTGCAAAACCTGCCTTCGAACTCAAACTCTCCTGCCTGACAGCAGATGCCTCTACTTCCTTTTCTGTGAATTCTGTTTAGCCTTGAACCCCAGCCTCTTCCTTCTTTTGCAGATTTGCACTGATTGCCCTTTCACCTGTCTGGGATATTCTCTTTCTAGATTTAACATCCACCACTTGCTTGTCACTATTACACTGTGGTGGCTTACATGTTGCTATGAAGCTGGAAGCCATGTCTTCTGTATTTCAAATACCAGCAGGGTCATCCACGACAGACAGGTTTCAGCAGAGCTTCCAGACTAGAGTAGACTGGGAAGAAACACCAACAATCCATTTCCAAAGATTAGCCAGTGAAAATCCCATGGGTCTGCTCTCAGGGGACATCAAGGCCAATTGGCATGAGTAGCCTATTGCTAAGAGAGTCTTCCCCACCCCATATTGGTGAGTGGCGTTTGGGGTCTTAAAATCTAGCAAGCTGCCATCTGAGGTACACCAAATGGTCCCAACTCAACTGGAACAGATGATCAACACGGACAACAAAGACATGAGGGAAAAAGAACCCAGAAGACAGACAGATGCACATGAATAGGTGACTATATCAACATGCGAACAGAAGAACCAGATGGTGCCTGGACACCACCACCAACAGCCGTGATGGGTCTCACAATGTTGATTCCCAGGGGCAGCATGAGAAAAAAAAGGGGTGCATCCTAAGAACTCCACTAAAAGACCACCACTGATGGTCATGAAGGCCTGGGGGTTCCCCTGGGAGCATGGCCCCTAGATTTGATGCTGCCCTGGATCATAAATCTTTACTGAGGTCGGCTCTTCAGACGGGAATGGACTAGGCTCAGGGACACAGAGTGAGCATGTCCTGCGTGGACTGCATGGTTCTATGCATCTATGGGATGCCATCCTAACTGCCTCTCACTAAAGGGGAATGGAGATGGTGGAGAGGAGGGGACAGGAGACTCTTAAGAGATTATGACATGTATAGAACAGAAAGGAGGAGTACGCTGCCACCAGGCCAGGGGAGCAGAAGGAGCTGCATATAGGCAGGCATGCAAATTTAAACTGATTGTACACTTTCACTCAATCACAGTAAAGGAAAGAAAGAAAGAAAATCCCATGGATCACAAGAGAACACTGTCTGACTCAGAGCCAATTCAATGACAGCTGTCATAGATTGAATTATGTCCTCCGAATATCTGTGTAGCCATTTAGCTGGACCATGATTCCCATATTGTGTGATGTTCCTCCACGTTGTAAATCCTGCCTCTATGATGTTACAGAGGGAGGATGAGCAGCTGTTCTGCCAGCGGGGCAGGACTCAATGGCTAAGATTGTTTTCTCTCTTGAGGCAGTTTCTTCAGACATAAAGGAAGCTAGCAAAGAGATTTGGGGACCTCATACCACCAGGAGAGTAGGAGCTCTGGGAGCTGAGCACATCCTTTGGAAAGGACCTGAGGTACCTGAACACTACAAGCTTCCAGTCCAGGGCAAGACTGATTTCAAAGACCTTCCTCCAGAGCCAGCAGAGAAAACTTTGTTCTGGAGCTGACACCCTGAATTTGGACTTACAGCCTACTCATCTGTTACAAAATCAAGTTTCTCTTTTTAAAGCCATCCCCCCCTCCTATTTCTGTTAGAGCAGTACCAGATGACTAAGACAACAGCTAATAACAAGAGATTTCAGGTGACTGACTCCTTGCCAGCACACCTGTCTCAGCCCAAATGCTGCTCTTTAGAGGCCTCCTCTGACCACACCAGTTGCATGGATCCACTTTCTATCACACGATCCTTTTAAAAAAAAATGCATTCAGTACATTTATTATTCTCAGAATTAGCTTGTTTGTGAACACATTTATTTAATGATTCCTTATTAATGGCAATGGTTTTGTGTAGTATTTAATAGTTGTTTATTTATCATCTCATGGCCATTAAAATATATACCCAAGAGGTCTTTCCTATCTTATTCACTGTTGTTTCCTTAGGCTCCAGATCAATGTATAGCACACAGCAGGTGTTCAACAAATAGTTTACAAGTGAATAATAAAATGAATGGCTCCAGTTTTATCCTAACAGTGAATTCTGTTAAAGCTCTCATAACACTGTCTTACAATGGTTTCACTAGAGGAGTCTCTCTGACAATACCAGAAGCTACTGAGGGTCAAGATCTGTTTCATGTTTGTGTTTATAACGCCAGCAACCAGGTCCATATCCTGACACATAGCACATGCTCATTAAATGTGTGCTGTATAAAGTAACTACTGACATATTTATTCTTCAGTGGTATAGTAAGATTTGGCCAAGAGAAGAAAGAACTTGGACATCTATCCGCCTGGCTCTATCCTTCTCCCAACGCTAATGTTGTCATTATACTTCTTACCTGAAAACATGCCTGGGAAGGGGAAAGTCTATGTGATTGCTCAGCATAAGCCATACCCTGCCATAGTCTGTCCCCTGTTTCCCAGTGTCCCACCACTCCTGAGCTTCCAAGACAAAGTTCTGAAGGAAACATAAGTTCCACAAGAAATAATGATAACCTTCCAGAAAATCTGGAAAATTTCATAGTCAGTGAGGAGAAGCCAGACCCCCTCACAAATATTAGCTCCATGGTGTTCCTACACAAGTCCCCCCCCCGACACACTCTTACACCCTAAATCCTGTGGCAACCAGCGGTAACTTATTTTTGTTGTTAGGTGCTATTGAGTCGGTTCCGACTTATAGCAACTTTATGAATTATAGGAAACCTGGTGGCGTAGTGGGTTAACTGCTACATCTGCTAACTAAAAGGTCGGCAGTTCAAATCTACCAGGCACTCCAGGGAAACACTAAGGGGCAGATCTGCTCTGACCTATAGGGTCACTATGAGTCAGACCTGACTCAGTAGCTGTGGGTTTTCTATGCATTACGGAATGAAATGTTGCGTGGTACAATGATCTTTCATAATCTATGAGGTTTTCATTATCCAATTTTCAGAAGCAGACTACCAAGTCTTCTTCCTAGTCTGTCTTAGTCCAGAAGCTCCTTTGAAACTTGTTCACCATGTATGACATTGCTAGTATTTGAAATATGGGTAGCATTGCTTCAACACACAGACCACCACAGTAAGACAAACAGATAGCCAGACAGTGGAATACTGGCCTTAGCTCTTTCATTAATATATTTTTTCTTCTTATATTTCTGATGACATGTTTGCAGTATCAGAATGTATGCTTACTAACTGAGTGATTTAAATTTTGGTTGGCAATATTTTGAGAAATGTTATATGGTAATACAAGCCACCAATGAGGTGAGTTATGCTGTGGCATCACCAATCTATTGTGGGACAATATGCCAATGAGAGCTATGTAAGTATTTTTGTAGGGGGGGCCACTTTTCCATTAGGCTACATGGAGAACCTCTAGTTTTCCAAACATGACATAGAACAACCAAAACAAACCCATCAGGGCACCCTAACTATCACACAGGAAAGCCATAATTATGTTTGCAAGCCTTATTTCACATAAATAAGGAGAGGAAAAAAGGCAAAAGACTATAAAACTGTCACACCCAGGAAGCACTGCTTAGAAGAAGGATCAACCTACGCAGCAATGAGGCTCCAATTCAGACACGATCAGCTTTATACATTTCAAAAGCAACTCACCTTTACAATAAATGCATTAGAGGCCTTTGAGGTCCAGAAGCATCAAAGTTGCTGCTATACAGTTAATGAAATAGCAACGGAAGGGTTAGAACACTTGTTTCCTGTCTCTGGTGGTGCAGTGGTTAAAGTGCTTGACTGATAACTGAGAAGCCGGAGGTTCAAAACCACCAGCAGCTCCAAGGGAGAAAGAAAGGAAAACCACCAGCTTTGAAAACCCTATGGGGTTGCTGTGAGTTGGAATTGACTGAATGGTAATAGGATTGGGGGGATTACAGTAAGCTTCCTATCTTAGATGTAGTCCTGACTCTCTTGATTTTCTATAATGGAATACCAGCTCCCAGCCTCCCTGCTGTACCGGGAGTAGCTCTCTGAGCTACTGGGTACCCTGTCACGTAGTTCTCTTAGGCCCTGAATACACTTCTTGTGGTTTCCTTCTAGTTTGGGGCTCATTCCTGACATCTATGGCTCCCATATTTGGTGAAATTATCATCGTCATAGTCACTACTGACAATTTAAAATGTATAGATTCTTGCAAAACATCTCAGAACATGGATGAATCTGGAGGGCATTATGCTGAGTGAAATAAGTTAATCACAAAATAATAAATACTGTGTGGGACCACTATTATGTAAAAACTCATGAAAAGGTTTACACACAGAAGGAGACAGTCATTGATGGCTATGAAGGAATGCAAGGAAAGCCACTAAAGAGACAATAAAGAAGTGGTGACAATGGAGAAGGGTAAGACAGTACACAAAACTGGGGAAGCCGGCACAACTTGCACAGGTCCCAGACAAAGCTGGAGAAAAACACAGAACACATTTCAAACTAAAAAAAAAAAAAAACAGATCAAATTTACTGGCCCAGCAGGGGCTGGAGAAACTCCAAGAGTACAGCTTCCAGATCTCCTTTTAACTTGGCACTAAAATTACTCCTGAAATTCACCCTTCAGCCAAAACTAGATAGGCCTATAAAACAAAACACACACAGTTCAGTCATGTATTTGAGACTGAACGGATGTAGCAGCCCAGAGGCAGCAAGAATGAGAAGGCAAGAGGGGACAGGAACGCTGGGCCAGTGGAAATGGAGAGCCCAGATTCTAGAAAGGGAGAGTGTTGACCTGTCCAGGGTTTGGTGACCAATGTCACAAAACAATGCACGCATTCACTGTTTACTGAGAAACTAGTTTGCTGTTTAAACTTTTACATAAAGAACAATTGTAAAAAAGAAACAAATAAAATGTGCAGATTATTCACTCTCACACTGAGTGAATTAATGTGGGAGACCCTGACTTAAAGCAGCCCCCTCCTAATTCTCCCTCTTTGCCTCCCATGCAGCCACCTAATTCTTCCACTGACAGCAGTCACCTAGCTTGAGTGTGTCTCCTTGGAGGCGGGCCTTGACTGTACTCTCTCTTCCTCCTCAGACTTCAGAGGTACAACCAGATGACAGGGCCCTTATTAAATGAGGGAGAGCTCATTCTGAAAAACGAATTCATTTGTACTGGGTCCAGCAGTCAAGTCCGTGGACGTAACTGTCTTATAAACACTGCGTATTGCATTGATGAATGCCACTATTGTCAACCTTTGAAGTACTCTCCCTGGGAAGCTATGCACTGATGCCAGAACCTAGTCCACCATTCAAAGCAGTGCTAGAACTCTTTCTGGAATGATCATTGCACATGGTGGCAAGGTGGCAAGTTCACAAACTTAATTGTATAGTTGTCTGTGAGGAAGTTTTTAGCCAGTCAGCAAGTAACTGTATTGGAACACTCTTCCTACTCACCTGATCTGATCCCCAGTGATTTTTTTTCTTTGCCCAGAGATAAAGGAAATATTGAAAGGAAGACATTTTTATGACAGTCAGGACACCAAGAGTTACTCGACAACAGCTCTGAGGGCCATTGCAGATAAAGAGTTCCAAAAATGCTTTGAAGGGTGGACTAGGTGCTGACATCAGTATATATCTTCTCAAGGGGAGTACTTCAACTGAGACCATAGTGATATTCAGCGGTGAGGCATGTAGCACTTTTTCTAGGATGAGATCGTGTAACTAACTGGCAGTCTTCATATCATGGGATCTTGCCTAAAAAAAAAAATCACAAGTTTCCTCTTACTATATGACCATAAACACTGCTATTACATGTAAGAATGGGAGCTGAAAAGGCAAATAAGGGAAAATAAGAATTGATAAGCTGATACTTTTTAGTAAACTTCTTATTTGCGACTGGTCTTTGGTTTACTGAAAAGTTGCAACAGGAACTACTAGTTCCTGTAATGATCTAAGTTAAATTTTTTTCCCAGTTATTATTTTCAAATTATGTCAAACATGATTTGATCAATGAATTAGAATAATCCAAATAACTTGAAAGAACTTGGGTTAGATTTACCTAAAAGTGGCATACTGACTAAGTCCTACGCCTGCTACTCAAAAGGACAGCAGTTCAAATCCACCAGACACTCCTTGGAAACTCTATGGAGCAGTTCTACTCTGCCCTATAGGGTAGCTATAAGTCTGAATAGACTCGACAGCACTGGGTTTGGTTTTGGTGTAATATCCCAGAACATCCTACAGGTCAAAGCAGCTAACTAACCTTGCTATAGATACCAGAAGCCATAGCTACCTTTGAAATTAGGTTCAGGAAACAATGGGACAATATATAAAGAATGTAAACTTGAAGTACAGGGTGGAAAGGAGGATTGTGCTGTCCCAGGGCAGGGATGGGGGACGAGAGTACTTAGAGTAACTTAGTGGTTTCTGTTCAGCATTTTATATGGCAAATTGATTTGAATTGTAAACTTTTACTTAAAGCACAATGAAATATTTAAAAAGGCTGTAAAGTTATTAAGCACTAGAGTCAGTCTGAACTAACGTCTGCTCTAAATAGAACCAGTTGCTGTCAAGTCAATTTGACTCACAGTTGCCTAGTGTACGCAGACTGGCACTGTATTTCACAAGGTTCTCAAGGCTCTGACCTTCCAGAAACAGATCATCATCCTTTCTTTCAAGGTGCTTTTCAGTAAGCTCCTCATTTAGTAATAGTTGAGTGTGTAATCGTTTGCTCCATGCAGGAACCCCTCAAGTCTGCTATAGCATTCCTAACATAGAGTCAACGGAATTGCCTGAGTTACTCCCTAAGAAGCAGAATTCTGAACCCCAGAGCCATTAAAGTGAAATTTCTAAGGATAGAATCTAGGCTTCTGCATTTATAACAAACTATCTGGAAACTTTTATTCACTGTAAGACTTAAAAACAATTGGGAAAGTAAATATACGTTGGGAAGCTGAAATAAATGTTTGCTGTTATTTCTGGAATTCGCTTAATCACATCTACTGTTTTCAGTAGACCAGTTCTCGAAGTAAATTAGCTTTCTGGCTATACGTTTCTTGAATACCATCAGTTGGTTGCCTCTGTGGGGAACCGAACTCTCAATGCAACAATGTTATTAACATCATTATTAATACTTAACATTCATTAAGAGCTTGCAACGTGCCAGCGCTGTTCTACACACTTTATATACGTTATATGAAATTAAGAGCACCAGTTTACGCAAGTTATTATGGTTATTCACATATCACACATGGAGAACTAACGTTAAGAGGCTGTGGAAGCAAAATTGGGAGCAAGTATTTAAATCAATGTCACTCTGACTTCTAAAACCACATTCTTACATCTGTTCCAACATTATCCTCCCCTAAAGTAAGAGTTGATTTTTTTTTTTTTTAGTGAAATAGAACAGAGCCCCCAGAAGCTCTCAGTGTGTTCCTGTGATCATAATTTGAAAGCAGAGATGCTAGTAAAGCTCAGGGCAAGGAGTGGTATTCCTGGGAGCCAAGGCCAGGCTGTCACAGATGGAAGCCACTTTTACACACAAAGACCACACTGTCATGTTGTAAAGGAAAGGAAGACTATTTCTACTCCAAAGGGGAAAGAAAAAGTAAAAACAAATGGAGAATTTTGCTTTCCACTATAGACTTTCTTTCTAGAGAGCTCTTGCTGTTAGTTGCCTTGGAGTCTACCTTGACTCATGCCAAGCCCATGCCCAATGGAAAGAAATTCTCCTTGGGCCTGTGCCATCCCCATGATTGTTTGCCTATCAGAATAGCATGATCATTATGTTTTCCTTAGCTGATTTTAGGGAGATCTCCAGGCCTTATTTCCTAGTCTATCTTAGTCTAGAAGCTCCCCTAAAACTTGGATAGCACCATAGCAACACGCAAGGTTCCACTGACAGACGAGCGATAGCTACACATGAGGAATAAAACCAGGATCTCTTGCACAGAAAGTGAGAATTCCATCAAGAATCCTCTACTACCCATTTGTGACTGGTCAGTATTAATACAGAAAGGCACATGTGTCTGTAGAAGAAAAGGAATGAAGAGGAAAACAGAGTTTAGACTATCACAATTTAGTTTTAGGACTCACACTAGTAGAATGTACTTGAATTTAAAGGGATTACCAAGAAAGGAAGGTAGCAGCGGGGACATGGGACAGACTAACAAAATAACAACTTCAGTCAGTGTGAGAACTTTCTTAAGACAACTGGAAAGGATCAGCAGTTTGAAGGCATGAAGCAATTTCATGGATTCCCCTGAGATTTAGCTGTTTTTCTCAGCGTTTTAACTAATTATGCATGCCATTGAAAAGATGTAACATCACTTAAACAAATGGAGAAAGATTGGCCAAAGAGCATGGTTACAGCACATTAAAACTTACTTCACTGGAATCAAAAGCTAACACTAGAAGTAGTCAGCTTTGGGGCTTGTCAGGTTTAGCAATGATGTCTCCACTGTCTTTAAGTTTTAAAACATTTCACTGCTGACCTTCATGAGGATGAAATGTTTGCTTCACCATTCATCCTGAGGCAAAGTTCCAGTGAATCTCAATAGTTATACATGTCCTTTCTAAGGCTTAAGGCTAGATTTCCTTCCTACTTCACCTTCAGAGGGCCCCCTTGGTCATCTCTGAATTTGCCTGATACACTCAAACTCTAATGTCAACCTGAAGCAAAGATTAATGCCATTCTTATAGGATGATCTGAGATTAGCTTCACTCACAAATACATTTATAACCACCAGTCTCATTGTATATTTCAAACACTCACCTCAAAATAGGAAATGGTTACTTTGGGATTTTGTTGCCAATTCACCCAACAAGATCAGAATGCATGACGTAACTTTTCTAACATATTTTTTTAAAAAAGGAAGCAGCAAAATCCTGTTGAGTCTGTTGTAGAGTTTACACTCAAACTCCTGGCTTCCCACTTAGGGGAAACTATATATCACTGAGCTAAAGAACATATCTAACATTTGGCATAGAGTAAACTACTCAGATATTACATATAGAAGGTAGTAAGGTCCATGACTCTATAAATACTATTACCAAATAATCTTCAAGTAAAAAATGATGACAAAGACTTTGCAATGAGTCATCACACCTTGATAAGCATATTTGCAGGTAGTGCCAGTGCTCATCTTTGAATGAATGGGATTGTGGGATGGTGAGTTTTGAGAACAGAACTTTTTCACACTAAAAAGACTATTAAAAGAATATGCTTCTTGGCTTAAACATATATATGAGGCTGCCTGAGCAGCTCCTCTCTAGAGGCAAGATGTGAGGGTAGAGGGGAACAGGAGTTGCTTGAATGGATACTACACCTAAATTTATACCCAGATAATTACATACAAATGTTCATCAAGAGACACCTATAATAATGTTCATAGCAATGCTATTCATAATAGCTCCAAACTAGAAACTACCTAAATGCCCACTGAGAGGTCAATGGATAATAAATTATAGAATAGTTATAAAATGGAATACTACACAACAATGAAAAATACACAGGTTATAACATTATGTGACAATACAAATAAAACTTACAAAACTTAGGTTAAGGAGAAAAAGAAAGACCCAAAAGAATACACACTGTATGATTTCATTAATAGAATATTTTTTAAAAAGTGAATTTCTTTTTGGTGTTTACTAAAATACATAATAAAAAAATCCCTGAAAATGGAAATGACTGGAAAGAGACATGAGGTGATTTCTGGGACGCAGATAATGTCTGTTTCTTGATATAGGTTCCAGATTCCTGGGCATGGTCACCCCATAATCAGATTTTACTATTCTTATATGTGTGCTGATTTGTATCTATGTCTCATACTGATAAAAAATTAGAAGAACAAAAGCATATAAGAAATAAGATGGGAGTGGAGTCAAAATGGCAGACCAAACACACATTGTCATAAATATCTCTGGAAACTAATGCCTGAATAGATAAATAAACAGAGCCTTATGGACACCTACTGAGCCCTAGGACATGGCATAGGACTGCCTACTGGGACTACATATCACTAAGTGGGAAACTTCTCTTTCACAGACCCCCGCCCTTGTTGAGTGCCAGCTCTCACAGACTGAAGGTAACTCACCATTTTAACTTTTTTTCTCTGTCTGGGGCTTGACTGGAGAGAGAGCTGATGAGATTGGCAAGTGGAGTCACCACATTTTGATGAGATTGACAGACACTGCTGATGAGATTGGCAAGTGGAGTCACCACATTTTGAGACACTGGCCTTGGACTCTGTGCACCTCGGAACTTTTGGCTTTTCTCTCCAAATCTCTACCATTGAATAGGCTATGCTAAGGTGGGCAGGGGAGATTGTGTGGGACGTCATTGTGGTTGACCAGGAGGTGGAGTTACTCACATGGAAGCCTCAGCTGGACTTAATTCCCCAGCTGGGAGGTAGTGCCTCTCTAGAGGGTGCTTTTCTAGCAGAAAAGCAGTCTTTTGCACAGTGTGGTTCAGCAGCAGAAGATGGCAGGACAACAGACATTCTGTATTTTGAACTAGTTTACTGCACCTGGGATTGGATATAGAGGTGCTTATTTTGCCAGCTGAGAATACGGACTTGCACATCTAAAAGTCTGACTGATTTTGGAAGCTATCAGATACTTTTTACTTTTCAATACAAGACTGCCTATAGAAATAACTGAGGTGCATCCTGATGGCACTCTTCCAGCCTTTACTGACTCACATTATAGGGCCAGCTGTCAGCTCCCTATAATGTGGGACTTATAGTGACTCTATAAGTAGGGCTGTGTCTTTCCCAATCAGGAGGTGGAGTCTTCTACCCCGGAGATACAACTAAGTCCACTTAGTAGAGTACATAGAGGTGTCTGGTGATCAACTTCCTTTTCAGACTGAGCCTTAGATCTCATTAAGGTAACACCAGAGAAACAAACAACCTCCAGATGACCAAAAAGCAACAATCTTTGGACAAAACATTAGGAAGAATATACCTATGGTTTCAGAAGGCCCCCCCAAAGAAAGAACCTAAGAACTTCCTAGACACAGAAGCCTTTCTGAAACTATTGGAGGGTGAGTACAAAAGGATTATATAGAGAGCCCTCCTAGACCTTATTCAAAATGCAGCAGAGCAAAATGGAAAATTAAGAAAGCTGTTTGACTTCATAGAACACCAGTAATCCAAAACCCAACAGATCAAGAACAAAATCAAAGACATAGAAACTTCAATTAAAAGCCAAGAAAACAGAATTAAACAAATGGAAACCAGACTTTCTGACTTGGAAGACAGAGCTACTGACTCCAGCATCTATGAGGAGAAATTAGAAAAAAAGAAACAAACAACAAGAAAAAAAGGAGAAGAAGAAGAAGAAGCATTAAGAAGCATGTCAGACTCTATTAAGAGGAACAATCTATGATTAATTGGAGTTCCAGAACAGGGTGGGACATCTGAGAACACAGAGAGCATTGTTGCTGAGCTGCTCACAGAAAACATCCCAGAAATCATGAAAGAAGAGAATATAGATATGTAAGATGCATACAGAATGCCACTCAATATAGATGTCAAAAGAAAGACTCCAAGACATATTCTAACCAAGCTTAACAAAATGAAACATAAGCAGAAACTCTTAAAGGCAGCAAGACTCAAAGCAAAGCTAACATTCAGAGGGAAACACTGTAGCCTTTCATCTGACTTCTCAGCAGAAACAATGCTGGCAAAGAGACAGTGGGATGACACACTCAAAGTCTTGAAGGAGAAGAACTTCTAACCAAGAATTATGTATCCTGCAGAACTATCTTTCAAGTATAAAAATGAAATTGAGGCATTCACCGATAAACAGAAACTCAGAGATTTTGTAAAAACAAAGCCAAAGCTTCAAGAAATATTGAAAGAATATCTTGGCTTAGAAGAACAAAACCATTAACTTTATATTTTAGGAAGAAATACAGAACACATCTTTCAGAAACGTTTTCAGTTAGGGAAGGCTCCAAACTCAATCAAAGTTATAGTACTACCAGAGGTGATCCAATGATCATACCATGAAACCTATGATGTCATCATATTAGAAAGAGGGATGTACTACAGTCGTTACAGTCCTTCCAGATGGATAGGAAGTTAATAAGACTGGTAGCAGTTAAAATTAGGTTTAAACATAGATTATTGAGGGGGTCATAGGGGCAGCCACAAAGCACAATAAAGATGCAACATATCAAATCAAGAAATGTAGTAAACGAGTCTCAACAACTGTGAAACAAACACTGAAAAAGGTGAGGAACGAGCTCATGAAGAAGAATGTCCCAGAAGAGATTAGTAAGGATGGAGAAAACATCAACACAAAAACGAACATATCAGAATGACAGCAGTAAACACATACCTATCAATAATTACATTGAATATGAATGGACTGAACCCTCCAGTAAAGAGACATCAAGTGACATCTTGAATCAAAAGATGTGATCGATCTGTATGTTGTCTACAAGAAACTCACTTTAGACTTAAAGATAGGAACAAACTGAAAATTAAAGGATGAAAGAATATATACAAAGCTAACAATACACAAAGAAGAGCAGGTGTGGCAATACTAATCTCAGATAACATAGATTTTAATGTAAAATCTACCATGATGGACAAAAATGTATACTATTGCTGAAAGGTTCAATACACAAACAGAACTTAACAATATTAAATATTTATGCACCCAATACTAGAGCACCTAAATACATTGAAAAAACACTGACTACACTCAAAAACGAGACAGATCACTCCACAATGATAGTGGAAGACGCCAACACTCCACTCTCAGTATTGGACAGATCAGCTAGAAAAAAGCTCAGTAAAGACACAAAAGACCTTATTGCTACAACTAACCAACTAGACCTCATTGACATATGCAGAACTTTCTATCCATCAGCAGACAACTACACCTTCTTCTCCAGTGCACATGGAACATGCTCCAGAATAAACCATGTGTTAGGACATAAAACCATTCTCAACAAATCCATACCACTGAATTATTGTAAAGCATCTTCTCAGACCATAAAGCCATAAAAGTGGAAATCAATAGTGGAAAAAAAATAGGCAGAAAGCGGAACTCATGGAAACCGAATATCTTGCTCAAAAAGCCATGGCTTATAGAAGAAATCAAGGATGAAATAAAGAAATTTATGGATTCCAATGAGAATGAAAACACTTCCTACCAGAACCTATGGCATACAGTTAAAGCAGCTCTAAGAGGTCAGTTTATCTCTATAAATGCACACATCCAGAAGAAACAAAGAACCCAAACCAAAGACCTAACCCTACAGCTTGAACAACAGAGGAACCCCTCAGCAAACAGAAGAAAACAGATCATAAAGATTAGAGCAGAACTAAATGAATTAGGGAACAGATGAACAATTGAAAAAACTGAAAAGACAAAAATCTAACTTTTTGAAAAGATCAGCAAAATTGACAAAACATTGGCTAAACTTACTAAAGAAAAACAGGAAAGGGAGGGCAAAGTCAAGAAAGTGGACTAAACACATGTCTCCCTAAATCCCTCTGGAAACCAAGACCTGAAATCATAATTAAATGGAGGCTTCTGGTCACCTAGTAAGCCCTAGGACACAGTATAGGGCTGTTAATTTGGACTTCATACTGCTGAATGGAAAACCTCCTCTCTTCTGCTAGCTTCTGTGCCTGGCCAGTCCTGGCTTTCATGGTCCAAAGGTATCTCACCATTTCAACTTTTTTTTCTCTGCCTTGGCCAGCTGGCAGAGCTCACTCTTGACTAGCAGCTGGTCTCAGATGCACTGCTGGTGGGACTGGCAGGCAAAATCGCCTTGTTTTGAGAGTCCGGCTTAGGAATCTGTACATTTTGCTACTTTTGGCCTCTATTTTCACCTCTGCCACAGTGCAGCTTGTATGGAGTGACAGCAAGATTATGTGGGATGCCATCTTGGGTATGGAGCACACAGCTGGACTTAGTTCTTAGCCTGGGAGGCTGCATCTGCCTGTAGGAGAGCACTTTTCTGGCAGAAAAGCAGTTTACATAGTGTCACCTACGTCTGGGGCCAGGTAACAGAGTCTGTGGTCTCTGTGCATCTCGGCACCTGTGGCCTCTCTTTCCACCTCTGCTTTAGTGCAGTTTGTAAGCAGGTGGTGACGACCGTGTGTGGGATGCCATTTTGATTATGGTGGCCTCAGTGAGACCTAATTCTTAGGCTGGGAAGCAGCACCTGCCAACAGGAGGCCACTTTGCTGGCAGCAAAGCAGTGTTTTTCACAGTGTCACCTATGGCTGGGGCCTGTCAATAGAGGCCAATAGGGCAGTAGCCTTATTGTTTTTTGAACTAGTTCATAACATCTGGGGTTGGACATAGAGGTACTTACTTTGTGATTTATGAAGAGGGGCCTGCACACCTGAAAACCTGACTGACTTTGGAAGTTGTCAGATAGCTTTTACCCTTTATTTTAAGATTGCCTAGAGAAATATCTGCAGTCCATCCTTATAAGATCTCTCACAGTCGTTAGTGACGCACACGAAGACCAAAAAGCAACAGACTTTGGAGAAGGTGGCAACCAGGAAATCACTCATGGCTTCAGAAGGCCCCCAAATGAAACAACCAAGGAGCTTTCTGGACAAACAAACTTTTCTGAAATTATCAGAAGATGAATACAAAAGGACTACATACATGGCACTCCCAGACCCTACACAAAATGCAGCAGAACAAAAGGAAAAATTAAACAAGCTGATCTGATGGAACACCAGTACTCTGAAATCCAACAGGTCAAGAACAAAATCAAAGACATAGAAACCTCAACTGAAAACCAAGAAAAGAGAACAGAACAAATGGAAAAAAGACTTTGAGACTTGAAAGACAGAGTTACTGAATCCAGCACCTATGAGGATAAATCAGAAAAAAGAAATAAGAAAAATGAAGAAGCATTAAGAAGCATGTGGGACTCTATTAAACAGCCTATGATTAATTTGAGTTCCTGAACAGGGCAAGGCACCTGAGAACACAGAGAGAATTGTTGCTGAGCTGCTGAGAGAGAACGTTCCAGAAATCATGAAAGAAGAGAATATAGAGATCCAACATGCATACTGAATGCCATTCAATATAGATCTCAAAAGGAAGACTCCAAGACATATTCTAATCAAGCTTAACAAAATGAAACATAAGCAGAAACTCTCAAAGAAACAAGACTCAAAGCAAAGCTGACATTCAGAGGGAAACCTTGTAGGCTTTCATCAGATTTCTCAGCAGAAACAATGATGGCATGGAGACAGTGGCATGGTATACTCAAAACCTTGAAGCAGAAGAACTTTCAACCAAGAATTAGATATCCTGCAAAACTAACTTTCAAATATGAAAATGAAATTAAGACATTCATAGAAAAACAGAAACTCAGAGATTTTGTAAAAACCAAACCAAAGCTACAGGGAATACTGAAAGAAACTTTTGTCTTTGGCTTAGAAGAACAAAATCACTATATATTTTAGAAGGACATATCATCCAGAATCCTACTCAGTTAGGGAAGGCTTCAAGCTCAGTCAAAGAGGTAATACTGGAAGAAATAATTCAGTGATCATATGAAAACTATGATGGCAACATATTAAAAAGAGGGGTGTACTACAGTGATTATAGTCCTTCCAGATGGAGAGGAAGTTGACAAGACTGATAGTAATTAAAATTGTGTTTACATCATAGTTTATTAAGTGGAATCACAGGGGCAGCTATAAAGGACAATAAAGATGCAATATGCCATCTTGGCTATACCATATCAAGGAATGTAATATAGGCATCTCAACATCCACAAAGTCAGCCATGAAAAAGGTGAAAAATCAACTCACAAAGAAGAATGTCCCAGAACAGATTAACAAGAATAACAGAGAAAACATCAGCTCCCAAATGAAGACATTACAATGTCAGCACTGAATACATACCTATCAGTAATTACACTGAATGTGAATGGACTGAATGTTCCAGTAAAGAGACATTGAGTGGCATCTTGGATCAAAAGATACGACACATCCCCATGTTGCCTACCAGAAACCCATCTTAGACTTAAAGATATGAACACACTGAATATTAAAGGATGGAAGAATGAATATCAAGCTAATAATGAACAAAGAAGAGCAGGTGAGGCTATTCTAATCTCAGATAAAACAGATTTTAATGTAAAATCCACCATCGTGGACAAGGATGGACACTATTGCTAAAAGTTTCAATAAACAATTAGGACTTAACAATATTAAATTTATGCACCTAATATGCCAAAGGAACATTGACTACACTCAAAAAGGAGATAGGTCACTCCACAATAATTGCAGGAGATCTCAACATTCCACTCTCAATATTGGACAGATCGTCTAGAAAAAAAGCTCAATAAAGACACAGAAGACCTTATTGCCACAATTAACTAATTAGATTTCACCAACATATACAGAACTTTCTATCCATCAGTAGACAACTATGCCTTCTTCTCCAGTGCACGCAGAATGTTCTCCAGAGTAGACCATGTGTTAGGACACAAAGTCGTTCTCAACAAAATCAACACCATTGAATTAATCCAAAACATCTTCTCAGACCATAAAGCCATAAAAGTTGAAATCAATAGCAGAAAAAACACAGACAGAAAGTGGAACTTATGGAAACTGAACAACATCTTGCTCAAAAACCCATGGGTTATAGAAGAAATCAAGGATGAAATAAAGAAATTTACGGATTCCAACGAGAATGAAAACACTTCCTACTGGAATCTATGGGACACAGTCAAAGCAGTGCTCAGAGTTCAGCTTATCTCCATAAATGCACACATCTTGGAGGAAGAAAGAAACCAAATCAAATAACTGGCGCTACAGCTTGAACAAGTAGAGAGAGAACAACAGAGAAACCACTCAGGCACCAAAAGAAAACAGATCATAAAGATTAGAGCAGAACTAAATGAATTACAGAATAGAAAATCAATCAAAAAAAATTGAAAAGACCAAAAGCTGGTTTTTTGAAAAGATCAACAAAATTGACAAAACATTGACTAAACTTACTAAAGAAAAACAGGAAAGTAAACAAATAACCCAAATAAGAAATGAGAGGGGAGTTGTCACAACAGATCCACCAGAAATCAAAAATATCATAACAGAATACTATGAAAGACTGTACTCTAACAAATTTGAAAACCTAGAGGAAATGGATAAATTCTTTGATTCATATCACCTACCAAAATTATCACACAGTGAAGCAGAACAACGTAATAAACCCATCACAAAGGGAGAGATTGAAAAAGTCATCTAAAAACTGCCAACCAAAAAAAAAACCCAGACCCAGATGGCTTTACTGCAGAATTCTACCAAGCTTTTAGACAAGAGTTATCTTCAGTACTACTGAACGAGTTTAACAGTATAGAAGAGGATGGAATACTCCCAAATTCATTCTATGAAGCCAGCATAACCGTGGTACCAAAACCAGGGAAGGACCCAAATGAAAAGGAGAACTACAGACCAATGTAACTTATGAATCTAGATGCAAAAATCTTCAACAAAATTCTGGGCAACAGAATACAACAACATATCAAAAAAGTAATCCATCATGACCAAGTTGGATTCATACCAAGGATGCAAGGCTGGTTCAACATCAGAAAAACAATAAATGTGATCAATCCCATAAATATCACAAAAGACAAGAATCACGTGATCTTGTCTATTGATTCAGAAAAGGCATTTGATAAAGTCCAACACCCATTCATGCTAAAAACTCTCAGCAAAATAGGAATAGGCTTCAAACTCCTCAATGCAATAAGGGCCATTTATACAAAGCCAACTGCCTACATCATCCCGAATGCAGAGAAACTGAAACTATTTCCCCTGAGAACAGGAACTAGACTAGGATGCCCACTCTCCCCTCCATTATTCAACATTGTACTAGAAGTTCTAGCCAAAGGAATTAGACAAAACCAAGAAATAAAGGGCATCTGCATCAGCAAAGAAGTAAAAATCTCCCTATTTGGAGATGATTTGATTGTATATGCAGAGAATGCCAGCCAAGCGGCAAAGAATCCATAAATAAATTACTCAGACTGATAGAAGAGTTCAGCAAAGTCTCAGGATACAAGATAAACCTAAGTAAATCAGTACGATTCCTTTATACCAACAATGAAATTATTAAGAAAGAAATCAACAAGTCAATACCATTTACTATAGCCCCCAATAAGATAAAGTATCTAGGAATAAATCTAACCAGAGAAATAACAGACCTTTACAAAGAGAACTATAAGCCCTTCCTACAAGAGACTAAGAGACTTACATAAATGGAGAAACCTACCCTGCTCATGAATAGGGAGACTTAATATTGTGAAAATGTCTATTTTATCCAAAGCAGTCTACTTATATAACGCAATCCCAATACAACTTACAGTGTCATTTTTTAAAGAGATGGAGAAAGAAATTACCAACTTTGTTTGGAAAGAGAAGAAGCCTCGGATAAGTAAAGCACTACTATAGAAGAAGAACACACAGGGAGGCCTCACATTACCTGACTTTAGAACCTATTATACTGCCACAGCAGTCAAAACAGCCTGGTACTGGTACAAAAAGAGACAAACAGATCAATGGAACATAACTGAGACCCCAGAGATGACACCATTCTCTTAAGAGCAGCTGATATTCAACAAAGGCTCTAATACATTAAACTGGGGTAAAGACAACAAATGGTGTTGGCAAAACTGGATATCCATCTGCAATAAATTGAAACAAGACCCATATCTTACACCTTATGCAAAAACCAACTCAAACTGCAGAAAAGATGTAAATATCAAATCTAAAATGATAAAGCTCATCCAAGAAAAATTAGGACCAACAATGGAAGTGTTAATACACAACGTAGACAGACTTCAAAATCTGTCAAACAGATAGCAATCAACAGAAGAGAAAATAGATCAATAGGAACTACTAAGAATCAAACACTTTTGCTCATACAAAGACTTTATCAATAGAATTAAAAGGCCACCTACAGAATGGGAAAAAATATTTGATAACTATATGTAAGATTGACATCTGATCTCCATAATCTGTAAGGTACTTCAAAATATCAATAAGAAAAAGATACATAATCCAATTAAGTGATGGGCAAGGGAGATGGACACACTTCTCTAAACAGGAGATTCAGGCAGCCAAAACACCTGCAGACATGCTGATGATTATTAGCTATTAAAGAAATCCAAATCAAAACTACAATGAGATACCATCTCACCCCAACAAGGTTGGCCATGATCCAAAAAACACAAAACAACAAATGCTGGAGAGGATGTGGAGAAACTGGAATTCAACTACACTGTTGGTGGGGTTGCAAAATGGTGCAGCCTCTTTGGAAAGCAATCTGGTGCTTTCTTAAAAAGGTGGAAATAGATATACCATTTGACCCAGTAATTCCACTGCTTGGCATATACCCTATAGAATCAATGGCATTCACACCAACTGACAGATGCACAAGAATGTTTATTGCAGCACAGTCCACAGTAGCAAAAAGATGGAATCAACCCAGATGCCCAACAACAGAGGAATGGATAGGTAAACTATGGTATATATATATCCAATGAAACACTATCCAATGATAAGGAATAATGATAATTTTAGGAAGCATCTCATAACTTGTGGTCAATTGGAGGACATTATTTTGAGTCAAAGTAGTCAGTGGCAAAAGGACAAATAATGTGTGAGACCCCTACAATAAGAACTTAAAAACAGACTCATATATAGAAGAAAAGACTCTTGGAGGGCTACAAGGGTAGTGAGGCAGGGGTGAAGAGGGTGGGGTATAGGTTAGATAGCTGATAGAAATTTGGTTGGTTGAAATTCATGACAGCACATATTAGAAAGAAGATCAATTTTAACTGGACATCAACATAGTATGATTATTTCTCCCATCTTAAAGCAATGTTGCAAGTACAGAGTAGCTGGGGTGGGGGTCTGGGGACAATGCTCTCAGGGGACATCGAGGCCAATTGGCATAACTAGTATTGTGCTAAGAGAATCTTCTGCACCCCAAACTGGTGAGTGGCTTCAGGGATCTTAAAAGCTGTCAAGCTGTCATCTGAGGTACATCAAATGATCCCAACTCAGCAGGAATGGATGATCACCAAGGACCAAAATGACATGGCTGAAAGTGAACCCAAAAGACAGAGAGACCCACATTTTGGGTGACTACATCAATTGCGACCAGAAGAACTGGATGGTGCCTAGACACTACCAGTGATAGCCATGACGGGGCTCACAAAGTTGAGTCTCACTGGCAATATGAGAATAAAAAGGGGTACACTGTGAAATGTCCACTACAAGATTGCAACTGGTAGTCCAGGGGCCTCAGGGTCACCTGGAAGCTTGGCCCCTGGCCCTGATGCTGCCCCCATCATAAATCACAATGGAGGTCAGCTCTTCAGACAGGAATGGACGGGACTTGGCAAAACAGAGTTACCATATCATGTGTGCACTTTATGGTTCTATCCATCTATAGGATGTCATCCTGCTGACCTCTTACTGGAGGCAGGGGAAGAGGGTGGAGAGCCGGGGATAGGAGAATGTTAACAGGATATGACATGCACAGAATGGAGAGGAGTAGTGTGTTGTCACTGGCCAGGGAGAGCAGTGGGAGCTGCACATAGGTGGACACGCAAATTTATGTGGGATTGTACATTTTCACTCAATCCTAGTAAAAAGATTTTTAAAAAAACCTTAAAAATGAACAACACACATGCACACACAAAAGAAATAACTATCGTCACATGAAAGTGGACACTTAATTTTTCAGAGAAAATAGACCCCCAATAAACGATTTAATGTGCAAAAGCTTTATGAAGAAAATGTAAAATGTTATCAAACTATTTACAATGCTATTGATGAAAGCAGACATGCCTTCATGGCTGGCAAGTTACATGTGCAGATCATAATAAATTATGGTTAACACTGAGGAGAATGGGGATTCCAGAACACCTAATTGTGCTCTTAAGGAGTCTGTACATGGATCAAGAGGCAGTCATGCAAACAGAACAAGGGGATACTGAATGGTTCAAAGTGTGAGTTAGGGTTGTATACTTTCACTATACCTTTTCAACCTGTATGCTCAGCAAATAATCTGAGAAGCTGGATTATACAAAGAAGAACAAGGCATCAGGATTGCAGGATGATCCATTAACAACCTGCCTTACACAGATGACACCACTTTTGCAGGAAGTGCAGATTTGAAACACTTACTGATTAAGATCAAGGGCCATAGCCTTCAGTCTGGATTGCATGTCAACATCAAGAAAATAAATATCCTCACAACGGTACCAGTAAGCAACATTGTCATAAACAGAAAAAGGATTCAGGTTGTCAAGGATTTCACTTTACTTGGGTCCACAATCAATGCCCACAGAATCAGCAGTCAAGAATCAAAAGATGCGTTGCATTAGGAAAATCTGCTGCAAAGGATCTCTGTAAAGTATTGAAAAGTAAAGATGTCACTGTGACCCAAGCGATGGTATTTTCAATGGCATCATATGCATGCAAAAGCTGGACAGTGAACAAAGAAGACAGGAGAAGCACTGTCCTTGAATTGCTGTGTTGGAGAAGAATGTTGACTGTACCATAGACTACCCAAAGAAAAACAGATCTGTCCTGGAAGAAGTCCAACCAGAATGCACCTTGGAAGCAAAGATGGCAAGACAGTCTTACATACTTTGGACATGTTGTCATGAAGGATCAATCCCAGGAGAAGGACATCAAGATTAGTAGAGTGGAGGGTCAGGGAAAAAGAGTAAGACCTTTGATGAGATGGATTGACACAGTGGCCGCAACAATGGGTTTAAGCACAAAAATGGTTGTGAGCATGGTGCAAGACTGGGTAGTGTTTCAGTCTGTTGTTCATAGGGTCACTATGAGTTGGAACCAACTCGATGGCACCCAACAACAACAACACAATTCTCCCAAAATTAATCTGAAAATTCAATGCAGTTTCTTGACAGGCAGATTTTAGAATTCTTACAGAAATCGGAAACTAATGGCTAAGGTCATTTTGAAAATGATATAATTTTACTTCCACACTGTGTGGAAGGAACTGCATGGATATCAAGTTTCAGTGAGGAAGCAGGTCATAAATTCTATTTCTTAATAGCAGCCATGAAGAAAATACATCAGGGAACAGAGATAAACTTACTGTACCTCCATAAAGGAAATACATATACATTTCTCTCTCTCTCCATGTCTCTGAACATATATATGTACATATAGTATATCTGTATATGGATATATAGAGAGATATCTATGCTAGTTATCCACACACGGGGTCTGTGCAGCTATTAGAATGAATGTACCGAATCCACTTCTATCAACATGAAGAAATCTCGAGAGTGTCATCATGTTGAGTGAAGAAGACAACTTGGAAATGATTGAAAAAAATAAGAAACCCGCTGCTGTTAAGTGCCCCATAGGGTTTCCAAGGCTCTAAAACTTTACAGAAGCAAACTGTCACAGCTTTCTATGCTGGTGGGTTCGAACCACTAACCTTTTAGTTAGCAGCCAATTGCTTAACCACTGTGCCATTAGGGCTCTTGAAAATGATAAAGTGTGACACAATTTCAAAAAGATATGAAAAGGAAGTATATGTTGCTTGTAGAGTTACATCTATATATTTCTACCTCTATACAATACAATAATGTGGACCAACTTCATAGTGGCAGGTCTCTCTGAGATGTTAAAGATGGTGAAGAGAGAGCAATAATGACTAAATTGTAAATTAAATGCTTAAAAGGAAACCTAGGTGGCATAGTGGTTAAGTGCTACAGCTGCTAATCAAAAGGTTAGCAGTTTGACTCCACCAGGCACTCCTCAGAAACTCTATGGGGCAATTCTACTCTGTCATATAGGAGTATGAGTAGGCTACGAGTAGGCATCAACTCAAGAGCAGTGGATTTGTTTTTTAGATTTAAATGCTTAAAAAAGAGGACTGAACCAAATACAACACGAAGTTAATACTGTTGATGGGTATATAGATGTAGTTTTTTTTGTTTTTTTTTTTTTCCTGGAGCTTTTTAATGTATTTGAAATATTCACAATTAAATTTTAAAACCATTTTCATGTGCTGTAAAGTAATATCTTAAAAAGAAAAAAAGCAAGAATTCTTGGTTAAGTTAAAAATGTAAGAATCTGCACTGCAGGAACCCATGAAGAGACTTACACATGAAATTTTAAATAGACTTTTGAATCATAACATGCACTAAGCCTTTTTCATGTTAGCTGCCCAGAAACTAGCTATGCCAAGTGATCTTTGGCGGGGGCATGAGATATTGATGGATCCTTCCAATAGCAGTGCAGCCTTGGATTTTTGGGCCATCTCTCACTACTCCAGAATTTAATTCTAAGATACACTAATGGATTTGCAAAGTTTTAGTGGGCTCCTTTTTCTCTATGAACGGCAGAAGCCCTAACGTGTCACCTCATCAAGAGAAGTTTGTGGTCATCAGGAGACCACAGTGGGTTCTTGCATCCTTCTACTCCAGTGTCTTTCAAGTATCTGACCGCACTGTCCCAGGGCCTTTATTGCTGTAACATCAGTAGAATCAGCCCATTAATCCCAGCTCTACTCTCTACCTTGCCCTCAGCCATCATCATCTTCTCTCTGGTTACAGCTGCAGGGCTGGAAGTTGTCTGTCTCCCTGTCTCTAGCCTCCTCCTTTCTGTGTTCCTCATTGATGTTTGAGAGACCTCTTAAATCCTAGGTTTAAAGTCTGTGTCACTTGTAAGCCTTCTGAGGACAAGGGTCATGCCTGCTTTGTACATCACTGTATTCACCTTGCTCAGTACAGAGACTAGCAGGTAACAAGTATTTGATAAGTATCTTCTGAATATAAAAGAATTGATGAAGATTTTCCAAAATATACAGTGAGCATGCCTTCTGCTCAGATAAAATTTTTCATGGTTCCCTGAAGGACACAGTTCAATCTCCTTCATGTGGTATTGAGATCCTAGAGGATGTAGCCCCTGCTTACCTCTCCATTTCATTTCTTATGCTTCCATTCTTAGCCCTCAAGGTTCCAAGCCACAATGAATGAGTCATTCAGAGACCCTGTTCATGTCTTTTAGTGCGATCCATCAATATCTCATGCCCTGCAAAAGATCACTTGGCATAGCTGGTTTCTGGACAGCTATTCACTTTATAGCACACTGTCCTCTACTTGGTCCTCGAGATGCATTTAATTTCCCTTATGCTTTGCTTTCCACTCTCTTCAGACTTCCATAACCCCTCAAAGACGTGGTTACCTACCTCTTCCAGCACCAACCCAAACAAGCCAATCCTATTGATCTGATTTTGATTCATGGAAACCCTGGGAGAAAAAATAGGTTAAGCACTATGACTACTACCTGCAAGATTGTTGGTTCAAATCCACCCAGATGCTCCTTAGAAGAAAGGCTTGGTGATCTAGTTCTGAAAACTAAAAACTCTATGGAGCACATTTCTACTCGGACACATGTGTGGTTGCTATGAGTCTTTGAATTTATGCCTACCTATTGCAGTAGCTATTTCACTTTAATAAGGTTGCTTTGTTGACTTATAGATTTTAAATTTTTGATGGTACATACTCTGCTTTGCTCAGTACTATACAATTAGTATATGAAAAATGTAGAATATTTTGCTAAATGAATGAAGTAAAAGGCAAGCCATACTTCAAATCATTTATGAAAGGTTCTGTTGTCCTTTTTCTGTGTTGCAACCACCCTTCTGTGGCCCTAGAACATCATTTAATATCCTTATTTAATATTGCACATGATGTGCCAGATGAAAAAAGTAAACAGTTTTGAATTAGTGGGGGGAAGATGTCAGATTTGGGGATGTCACTCAACTGTCAGTAATGCTGATCTGAGTTAGGGAGAAACATCGGCACAGATGGTGCTCAGAGTCAGGTTTAGTCTTTCTTGCTACTGCACAAGCCACTGTGATTTGTCACATTTGAAGTTCTTTCACAGGACGAAAGTTGCAGATGCTCTTGGTTACAGTTGCTAGGCAAAACCTTCTGGGATGGAACCACCTGCCCTAATTAACAGACAAATATTTCCGAATGTGGGTCATTGGGTCTTGCTGACACCCCCATCCCTGAGAATAGATTTCTGTGGCTGTGATGTCCCTCTTGGAGCCAATCTATTCATTTTCTCTGCCTTGTTAAATAGGTTCCCATCTGTCAGAGACTTCCCTGTGGAGCCAGTATATTTCATTCTGAAACCCCATGGAGATAAGGAGTCTCAGAGAGATTCTTTTGATACACGCCTATCTGTTCTGTCTTTGCCTTTTTCAGGAGATACAGAGCCAACTAGGGATGGTTAGGCCACATCAGGAGCTTAAGAAAACCAGTTTCAAGTTTTGGGCAATCTCGCCCCACCGGGTGAATATTAATATCCAGTTTTTGTGGGTTGGCTCCCTATACGAAACAGATTTGCAAAGAGAAATACTTAAATCCTACATGTCTCAAAAGACAAGGTTCAGCGATTACGTTCTTCAAGAGACCTTTGCTTTTCCCTTCAGGAGCTCCTACTCTGATCCATCACTATGTTACCACATTGAATTGGAATATTCTTTTCCTAAGCCTATTTCCCCATTTAGATAACTGGTTCCTCAAGGGTAAGAAGCAATCCATTTTCATCTCTGTAGCTTAGTCTAACACAGGGCATAAGCTCAATAAATAAATGTTGGTTGAACAGAATTAAATCACAGACAAAAAGCAAAGCATAAATTTATTCCTGGATCTAGAGAAATTCAGGAAAATCTACCCCTAACCCTCCATTTGCCAAGCAAATATCTAGCTGCTTGTTGTCCCGTACTGATGAGTACATTCCAACTCAGAAGAATCCTACCAAAACCAAAATCCACTGCCTTTGAGTTGACTGTGACTCATAGCAACCCTGTAGGACAGAGTAGATGCTCCATAGAGTTTCCAAGGAGTGCCTGGTGGATTCAAACTGCTGCCTTTTCGGTTAGCTGATGCAGCACTTAAACACTATGCCACCAGGGTGTCCATATGGCAGACTAAAACTGTCCCATAGCCTTTCCTAGGCTACAGTCTTTACAGGAGCAGATTGGGAGGGTTCTTCTCCTACATAGTCACTGGTGAGTTGGAAATACTCATCTTTTGGTTATAGAAGCAATGCATTCAACCACTGCATCACCAGGGTTTCTTCTCAAATTCAGCAAACAAATCTAAATGAAAGAAAAATCTATAATTCATGTTCTTTATATATAGTTAAATAGCCAATATCTAGGTATATGCTACCATTTTACTTCGGTTTAAGTCTTTTTCTGATGTTGTTGTGCTCCATCCAGTTTCTTCTAGCTGCTGGTTGTCAGTTTTCTCATGTGAATGGCTTACTGGCTTGATACCGTTGTTTAGGACAACTCGTCTGCATTTCCTCACTTCCTCCTCATTCCTCAACCCACTCTGCTCTGCTCACAGTCCGAAAGCATGGCATGCATGCTGCTAAATTTCATTTGTATTTGCCAGCTTTCAGCATACTGAACTTGTCAACAGCAGTCAACACTGCTGACCCCGACTTCCTTAAATGTCTTTTTCCTGACTTAAGGTGATACAGTGGCCTCCTTGATGTCCTCCAACCTCTCAAGTTGTCCCTTCTCTGCTTTCATTTGAAGCCTCATTCTTTTCTGCCCAGCCAAAAACGATTGGAGTTATCCACGGCCCAGTCCCATGTCCACTTTTCCACTCACTCTCTCACCTGTCTTCCTCTCTGATCTCATACATCCCTGTCATGGATTGAATTCTGTCCCCCCCAAAACAGGTGTAGCCATGTGGCTGGGCCACGATTCCCAGTATCTTGTGACTGTCCTCCTTTTTGTGGTTTTCCTATGCTGTATGTTAAAGGATTAGGGTGGGACTGCAAATCCCTTTATAAGATTACCTCCCTGCTAAACTGTAAAGGCAGTTTCCCTGGAGTATGGCTTGCCCCACCCTTAATCCTTTCAGCCTGCAAGAAGTCAAAGGAAAGGGAGACAGGCTGAGAATTAGGAACCTCGTACCATCAAGCAAGCAGCACTGGGAGAACAGCATGTCCTTCAGACCTGAGGTTCCTGTGCCAAGATGCTCCCTGGACAAAGACTGATACAATACTGGACTTTCCTCCAGAGCTGAAAAGGGGGAGAACCTTCCCCTAGAGCAGACATCCTGAATTTGGACTTGTAGCCTACCGGACTGTATAAGAACAAACCTTCCTTTGTGAAAGCCATCCACTCTGTGGTATTTCTGTTAGAGCAGCCCTAGCTGACTAAAACAGAAGATAAAGGTAAATTTCAGAATAACCACAAATAAATGAATAAATATACTCATAAAAATAAACAAAAAGAAAACTCAATAAACCTTCCTTTGTTAAAGCCATCCACTCTGTTGTATTTCTGTTAGAACAGCTTAGCTGACTAAAACGGTACTCATGACTTAAAATACTGCCAATGCCCACACAACTTGCAAATATATACCTCCAGTGCATGCTTCTTTTCAGCAAGCAAAACCCCACCTTCTTGCTGCCTGATTGAAATACCCATGTGAATGTGAGAAAAGCACCACAAACACAGTACATTAAAAAAGTGAACTCCAATTCTTTACATTGTCTCCAAATTTGCTCTTCTTACACATTTCTCTATTTTTTTATTGAACAACTGCTCCATTAAATCACTTTCCCAAGCCAGAAATTTGAGTAATCCTGAAGAACTCGTTTCTCATTTTGTGTATTTAATTAACTAAATTTATTGTGCTAAATATTTCTCTAATCTGTGCCATTTTCTCCATTCTGAGCACCTCCACCCAAGCCCATGGTGCCATTATTTCTTATCTTGATCCCTGTAACCACCTCCTAACCTTGTGCTCACACCAATTCTGGTCCTACAAGGTATGTAGTCCATGATGTAGCCATTATGATCTCTTTGAAACACAAATTTGATCATGGTCCATTCTTGCTTAAATTATTCAATGACTTCTAATTGATCCTAGGAAATATATCACAAGGATCATATGCTGTATGGTATATCTATATCTGTATTATTCATTATTGTTAGTTGTCATAGAGTCAGCTTTAGCTCACGGCAACTTCACATACAAACTAAGGAAAGTTTGCTCAGTCCTGCGCCATCTTCAAGATTCTCTGTACGGCTGAGTCTATTACCGTGGCTACTGTGTCACTCCACTACACTGAGGATCTCTCTGTCTGATACAGACACAGACACACACACATCTATATTTAGGATTATTTTGGATTTAAACAAGAAAACTCTATCTAGTGTGGACAAAACAACAGAATACATTCGCCCCCCAAAACGGAAACATTAAACCATCTGGATGACATTATATATGGCTGTATCTAGGCACTAAAAGATATTATGAGGTTGTTTTATTTATTTATTTTTAAAATCTTCTAGTACCACTTTCTTACACTGGGCTTTATTCTTAGTCTCTTCTAGGGAATGTCGCTGATACCCTAAATCTTCCCTCATTCACATAGTTAAACATGCAGAAAGAACTTTCCCATGACTGGACCAGAAACATTCCAGCCATTCTCTTGTTTATGCTTCCCACTTCTGGAACCATCATTGGAGGGGGTACGGCAGCAGAAAAACTCAAAAGGATGATGGCCAGCCCAAACTTCATCTCAAGTAGTAATGAGGTAGCAAAGAAATACTGGGCAGAATGAAAACATAAAACCACCGTAGAGCCTCCTCTGTCTAATCGATCACACACTGAAACGTAGCCACAGTGTCTTCCTTTGACAGTTTAGACTTGTCATGTCAAAGGTGTGTGTACGATCCCCTTCAGGCAGAACCTCATCCCTATCCACAGAAAAGCTACTAGTTGTTTCCTCGGGATGGTACATAGAAACACCCACTGCCTTTCATGGCTCATCCTTGTTACTGGTAAGTTCTCCTTCCAGCAGCCTTGGAGACAAATAAATTCTAGGTCTGGGAAATGGAACATGGGCTTCCAACAACTAAGAGGCATCTGTTACTTCATGAACATTCTCAGTTCATTGAGGTAAAAACACATAAACACACAAAACAAATCCAGGGACACCGCAAGCAGCCCCATTTCTGAAGGTTTTGTTTTCATCCATCTCTGAGTGTCTGACAAGCAAGATATGCTTATGTAAGCACACTTTCTGTTTACTGGCCGTATTACCATTTGTACTGGGCCAGATATTTTAGGTAACAGGCATGCTGCACTGACATGCTAAACCAAGCATGAAAACTTGGAAGAAAGCCGCTGTTTTCCCCAAGCTAGAAGATGGAGAGAAGAATGCAACTCTCTACAGACAAGCCCTCCACAGAAAAGTTACTCAGAGTCATTTCAGATAGTTAGTATATTGGAAATAGCATGTATTTGATTCTTCATTCTTTCCATTTACTTGTTTACAGCGCTTAACTTTTAGTTCCTTTTTCTTATGTTTAAAATGTGAATAACAACACCTACGCTGCAGAGTCATTGGAAGGACTAGGGATAAGGGGACTTCAGAACCCAGCATTTTCTAAATTAATGAAAGTAGCGCTATCTACTATAACAGGTAAGTCCTGAAATTTCACAGACTTACTATTACAAAAAATGTATATTTTATATACTTTATATTTTATATATTTATATTTATTTATATACCACATTATGTATTTTATGTATATATTATAAAATATACGTATTATACACACACACACACAAACACACACACACACTTTTTTTTCCCCTCAAGTAAGGTCCAGTGCCTAGTCTTCTATCTGATGATTCAGGGACCAACCCCTCATCATATAATTATGTATTTCCATGTCTGTTTCCACTAGACAGTGAACGTCATGAGAACAGGGAACTTGTTTTATCTATCTGTTTAAGTTCATCACAATGCCAAACATGTTGTAAATGTTGAATTTTCTTCATTAATAAAGGGAATAACACATGAAGAAAAAAACAGGTGAAGCAATGGTAATTAAAAAGAAAGAAGGAATCTTGGCAAAAAGGGTTACTATTTTAACCCTATTTCTAAGGTAAGGAATGATGCCTCCATTCCAGGAGTCTACAGTCCTTGGCTTTCAGTGGGCAGGAGAGCAAGAAGCATAAACAGAAGGCTTTTATGAGCAGGGCCAGGAGGTGGGAGTGTATCCCTGCCTAGAGCCCATGACCAGGACTGAGTCATATGGCTACATCTGTGACTGACATTGAAATAGGTAATCCAGTTGTGTGCCCAAGAGGACCAGGAAACAGGCCTGAGAGGAACTGCTCAGCCCGTATCCATCCGTAGTAAATGTTTGAACATGGTAGCTATGTTTTTACAGATTTCAAGCTTGGTTTCAGTTTCAGAAGAGGTCAAAAACTAAGGCTCATACTAATTGCTTTCTATCTTTTCTATTCCTCACTTCTCTGAGGGCAACAGGACCCATAAAGGGTCAGAAAGCTCTCTGGTAGGAAGTCACGTTCTTAGTCCCAGCCCTTGGGAAGACCATGCCTACAATATACACATTATCTACTGGAACATGCCTACTTTTTTTGTTCTTCATTGTTGTAAAAATACAGGTAACATGTTTACTAAATCAGTACTTATCAGTCACATAATTCAGTGACATCAATTACAACAATCATGCTATGCAACATCTTTTGCCAATTGTTCCCTTCCCATAATGAAAAATGCTTTCTAAATAATAATTAACCAAGTCTTGAAAGCCACCGCTAAACTCTGATCTGTATGTATTTGCCTATTCTATGTACTTAATCTTAGTGAATTCATACAATATTTGTTCTTTTGTGATGCACTGATTTCATTCAACGTAATGTTTTTAAGGTTCATTTATGTTGTGGTGTGTCAGAACTTCTTTTCTTTTTTTTTTTTAACAGTAGAATAATATCCCATTAAATGTATGCACCACAACTTTATTCAATCTATTCATCTGTTGGTGGGTGTTTGGGTGGTTTTCACCTTATCTCTTTAGATTCAGCTCAAAGATCAGTTCTTCAGTAAAAGTTTCTCTGAATAACCTTCAGTGAGTTACTGAAGCCTCTCTGTCTGGGAAATTACAGTGTCTTTCTTCTTAGGCAGCTGTGCTACTTTATTACGGGGTTCATAAATATCAGCACTATTTATACTCTAGATTGGACAGTTCTTTGTTGTGGATGACTAGCCCCCAAACCATAACATGTTGAGCAGCATCCCTGGTTTCTACCCATTAGATGCTGGTAGCAATTTCCTGCAGACATAGCCCTCAAAAACCCAAAACCAAACCTGCTGCCGTCAAGTCCATTTCTGACTCATAGCAGCCCCATAGGACAGAGTAGAACTGCCCCATATGGTCTCCTAAGAGTGGCTTATAGATTCAAACTGCTGACCTTTGGGCTAGCAGCCTTAATTCTCAACTACTGCAGCACCAGGGCTCCATGTCAAAAAATGTCAATTGTCTTTGGGAAGAAAAATTAATGTTCTAATTACAATTATTTATTTCCATGTCTGTTTCTATTAGATAGTGAACTTTATGAGAACAGAGAACTTGTTTTATCTATCTGTATAAATTCACAGTACCAGACATATGGTAATATTCTTCTTTTTTTCCATTATTAAAAAACAAAGGAAAATAGGAGAAGCAATGGTGACTGAACAGAAAGAAAGAGCCTTGGCAGAAAGAGTTGGTATTTTAATCTTACTGCAGAGGTTAAGAGTCAGTATACAGTATTAAAGGATTAAAACAACAGTCTTTAATTTGGGGTAAGGAACCCAAAAGAATTTTCTTAGTTCTTTATTTATAGCTGATCCCTTTTTCACAGATATATGAGAACACAGTCACCTTTAAGACTTTGAACTTTCTTTACTTGGCAACTCTTCACTGATCTGCATTAGTAATTGAAGAAGGTGAGAAGAAGATAAGAGAAGAGGAAGATCCACCCATCTCAATATTTCTCTAAAGGACATTTCACCTCATATTTTTATTACTATGCCACCATTACTCAATTTGAGGCTAATGACTTGCTTGTACTAAAGAAATATTGTCATTGCAATCAATTGCTACCAATGGTGATGGCCATGGTTAATGAGCAAGTGTCCTTGGACTTGTCCACATTGTGTCCAGCTTCTTTGTGGATTGCCAGACTAGAGCATCAGTCAAACTGGACAATGTAAAAGTTGTTAGAGGCAAGGGCTGGAAGAGGCTTGCCTATAAAATGCAGAAGTAAACACAGTTTGGAATCCACAAATAACGACATTCAAACCATATATTAAGAAGCAGCACTCCATAAATAATACCTCATTTTATGCATGGCCTGGTCCTGTGAGGAAAGGCATTTACAGACAAATTAAGAATTTTGTATAAGGAGACATTCCAATATAGGAAAACTGAAGAGATATGGTAGTGTTCTTCTCTTATAACGTCCCCCATTTCATGTGCAGGAATCATCAAGTTCTCACTGCAAGTGGAGTTTGGGGCAGAAGGAACTGATGCAAGATAATGCTCTCACTGTTGATTTTGCTGCTAGTAATAAGCTGTCTTTGTCTGACCTGGAGTTCTCATGTCTTCTACATATATGTGACAAGTAAGATATCAGACCCTTGACAGTTTCTGACATTACACCATGATCTAAGTTCTGAATCTCTTCAGTCATTCACTCATCCAACAGTCACTTAAAGAGCATCTATCATGTGTCAAGACATCCTCAAAATCCTGTAGATATGCTTTTAAGTAGAAAAAGTCTCTACTTTGATGGAACTTGCATTCCAAGGGATGAACAAACAATAAGCAATTAAATAAGTTAAAGAGCTAAAAGAACTAGGTGGTGATAACTTCTGTGATAGAAATCTGTAAAATGTGGTAGATGACTGGACAGGGACCAAAGGGCAGTGTAGTCATTACTGTTGGGTGCCGCTGAGTCAATACCAACTCATAATAACCCCAGGTAACAGAATAGAGCTGCTCCATACAGTTTTCTAGGTTGTAATATTTATAGAAACAGATCACCAGGTCTTTCAAACTTTAAGGGGGGTTTGGACTGCCAGTCTTTCAGTTGGTACTCTAGTGCTTAACCATTATACCACCAGAGTTTTTACAGTGTAGTCTAGATGGTCAAGAAAAGTTTCTCTACCTTGATGAGATGTGAACAGATCTGAAGGAGAGAGGATGTAAGACACGTAGGGCTCAGAGGTGAGGAAGCATTTCAAGCAGGAAGAAGCA
Organism: Heterohyrax brucei; assembly: GCA_028571685.1. Taxonomy (NCBI): domain Eukaryota; kingdom Metazoa; phylum Chordata; class Mammalia; order Hyracoidea; family Procaviidae; genus Heterohyrax; species Heterohyrax brucei. The sequence continues at coordinate 40,052,096 of CM053148.1, read as the reverse complement.
GCAGCACAGAGGCCCCTAAGCAAGAGCAAATATAGAATGTTTGAAAACCTATAAACAAGGCCAGTATCACTAATGCACACTCAGCAAGGGAGAGAGAGGTACCAGATGAGGTCAGAGAGATAGTCAAGGGCTGGGTGATTTGTGGGCCATAATGAGACATTATTCTTATGATTTTAATTTATATTCAATGGGAAGCATATGGAGACGCTTAAGTCCAAAGAACTTGGATAAAATTAAATTAGGAAAAAAAAAAAAGAAGCCAAACACATAAAGTCTAACAGACTGGAAGCGAGTTGGGGACACAACTGGAGGGTGTAGGGCTGTTTGCATCCACATAAAGGTGGCATCCTTGCCTTGCTTTGTTTGATGGCTGCAGAGCAGTGACGGGAGTCAGGAGATGGCTGGCTTGAAGTTGCATGACCAGGACAGACACCTTTTCCATTATGAGATGCCTCTGCATAAATAAGAACAGTCCAAGGAGATCTTCTCACTTGTAAATAATTTTATCTCTTCTGCTCAAGTTATGGTTTTCAGAGTTTAAGGAATGTCCCAATAGGTTGCAATAAGCAAAATCTCACATCTGAATGTAATAGAAATCTGTGTGACTTCTCAACCTTGTTAGTCAATGATTATCAGAGACACAGGGACATGCATCACAGAATATTTCCTGGTAGGAAATGTCCTCCATTTCCTACTCTTTGACTCCATCATAAGGAGAAAATAGCCATGACCACATGGCAGAAAACATGACATTAAAATCTCTGTCCTTACACTAACGAGCCGTGTGATCTTTGGAAGAGCTTCAGAAGCTAGGTTCAATTCTCTCAACTATAAAATAGGAATATTATGAAACTCACAATAGGCTACTGAGGACAGTAAGTGCAACAAGGTAATAAATATAAAATGAATATATGTATCATAATATAAATATAAAACATGCAAACAACAAAACCAGTTGCTGTTTAGTTAACACCAACTCATGGCAATCCCATGTCGCTGCATAAGATGTGCCCCATAAGATTTTCAGGGCTGTAACCCTTCAGAAACAGGTTGCCAGTCTTTTCATCTGAGGAGCCTCTGGGCGAGTTCACACTAACAACCTTTTGGTTACTAGCCAAGTGCTTACCCATTGACACCATCCAGGCACTTGATAAAACCTAGACCTCAATAAGTACTACATTATTTTATTCTCTTCAAGATACAGGATTCTCTGATTGTTTGCCTATGATTTTTTTTTTCCTTTCTGGAACTAAAACCACACCTTGGAGAACCTCTCTCTTCTAGTTTATTATTTGGAGATTTAATAATAACAACCACCACTCATCTGTCACCTTTTGTACTGTGGGAGCTAGCATGTTGTTATGATGCTGGGAGCTATGCCACAGGATTTTTTTTTTAATTGGGATAAAGTGGAAGTTTACAATCCAAGTCAATTTTCCATATAAAACCCTGAGTACCCACCCCTCTGCAACTCGATCTGCTCTCCTCACCTCATGACAGCTCACTCCTCTTTCTCTCTCTTCCAGTATCGACTCAACCAACACTTGTTCCCTCCTCTCTACCCTCTCCTGTCCTCTCTAAAAAGAAACTAGTAAGACAACATCATATATCTATCAAACCATAAAGTACACTCACCACATGTGTCACTCCGTGTCTCCAAGTCCAGTCCATTCTTTGTCTGAAGTGTTGGCTTCCCTACTGGCTTCAGCTCTGAGCTAGCAGCAAGTCTAGGGGCCATGTTCTCAGGGGACACTTCAGGTTGTTGGACTGTTCATTCTGGTCTTTTAACAGAGTTATTGGTCTGCACACTGCTACACCAGGGACTCTATATTGTGTCCTCTATCAGGGCCATCTTTGGTGGTGGCCGGGCACCACCTAGTTCTTCTTGTATCATGCTGATGTAGTCTTCCAATGAGATGAGTCCTTCTATCTCCTGGTTATGCCACAGGTATTTTAAATACCAGCAGGGTGACTCAGGATGACAAGTTTTCAGGGGAGCTTCCTGACTAAGAGAGACTGAGAGACCTAAAGATCTACTTATAAAAATTATGCAATGAAATCACTCTGAATCACAACAGAACATTGTCTGATACAGTATGGAAGATGAAGCCACCCGTTGGAGTGCACTGAAAATACACAATGCCCACAACACTATGCTCAAACATAACAACAATCATGAAGATGGTGCATGGTTGGGCAGTTTCATCCTATTCCACATGGGGTTTCCATCAGTCAGAGCCAAGCTGCTGGCAAGTAACAACAACAAAAATTTAAAAAAGGCATAATAAATCAAGTTCTTATAGTAGTAACTCAAACAAGTGTAGGGGAAAATCGGCTATCTTTCCCTAGCTTACCTGTTGCCAGTTGAGTAATTACCAACTTATAGCAACCTCACATGTGTTACAGTAGAACTGTTCCATAGAGTGTATTTGTGTGTTTGTTAATACAAATTTCCATTTTATTTTAAGGAATTATTTTCAAAGGCTTTGGTAGGCAATGTTATTTAATTTTTTTAAGTATTTAATTTTATTTTTTCTTGTGTACAATTCAGAGACATTGATTACATTCACTGAGTTGTTCAACTACTCTCATTCTTTCTCCAAACTGTTCACACCCTGTTAACATGAAGTCACTACCCCTTAAGTTTCTTATCTCATCTTTCAAGTTGCTATTGTCAATCTGTTCCCATATATGTAATTCTTTAAAGAGTAAAATACTGAAGGCAAACATTCTTTACTGGTTAAGCTAAACTACTGATTAAGGGCAAGCTTTCACAGCTAGTTAGTGCAATTGCTATCAATAAGTTATGCACCTGTAAAATGTTGAATGGGCAAAAGTTGTGTGATAGATATATTGACAACAATAACCTAACATTAAAAAGCAAAAAGAGCAAATGCTGAGGCTATTTCTGTACAACCAAACATCTCACGAGATTTGGTTGCTTGATTAGAAAGTTTAAGGTCATGTTTTCTTGGAACATCACAGTTTATCGGCCTAATATTGTGTTTCATGCTTCTGTTCTACTTCCTGGTTCATTGTGTAGCATCTGAAGTCTTAAAAGCTTGCAAGCAGCTACCAAAATCAGTGGAAGAGAAATGATAAACACAAAGAAGAAAAAGAATAAATGGTTAATTTTCTCCATGAACTACCAGCTCTTTTGCCAAGAGACTAGTAGAACTAGATGGTGACCCGCTAATATTCCTGAAGGTTTTGATCAAAGATTCTACAGCAGAATCCTGAACAAAAGGGAGAAAATGCAAACCAAATTTCAAATTACAGAATCCACCCTTCCTGTAGCCACAGAGATTGAAGGAATACCAAAATTATTGCCTTGAAACATTAAGCCAAAAATATCCCCTGAAGTCTTCATAAAAGCATAGAGTTTTCATTGGCTATAGTCTTAAAGAAGTAGACTGACAGGTCTTTATTGCGTGGTGCCAGTTGGTGGACTCAAACCATCAATCTTTCAGTTACTAGTCAAATGCAAACCATTTGTAGCACCTATGGTACTCTTTCTTAGTTTAGTTTTACTTATTTTAGAATGACTTATCATGACTCAAGACAGAGATCAATTAATCTATGTCCATATGTCTCTATTGCTTCTACAATTGATGATCCAAGCTTAATTCCAGGGTATTGATTTCCCTAGGTTGTCAGCATTCGTCTATGTATAACATTTCATTCACTGATAAACAGATTTAAAAACATGAACTTTGAATTGCTAATTACATTTTTAAAAGTGGTGACAATTTTTTAAAAACAAGCTTAAAGGAAGTAAGAATTAGCTACAATGAGATACATTGTTGTTAATTCTCAAACATGATTACTATTTAATATAACTCAAATTTCCAACTTCAATTTTAATATAATTTTTTCTACTAATTTATCCTAAATCCTTGTGTCCAAGTTATAGTTCTCTCTTCTTTACCAAACCAGGTGTTCATCAAAGTTCCTGAAACATTAAACACTTCACTGTTGGCTAGTTTCATCTCCTAGTGACTCTGTAGGATATAGCTGAACTGCCTCATAGTTTCCAAAAAGCGCCTGGTAGGTTTCAACTGCTCACCTTTTGGTTAGCAGCCATAGCATTTTGCTACTATACCACCACAGTTTCCAACAGTTCTGCTCTGTCCTATAGGTAACGTCAAGTCAGAATTGCCTTGCCTGTAACGAGTCCTTTCAGATTCTCATGGTAGAGCTGTTCATACGTGTGTGGTTTTGAAATTATTTTGCTAGTCTTTTACACACACACACATACTTTTTTAAATATATTTTTTAATCTTCTGAGCTAACAGTGTTAAGTAGACAAAGAAGCCTCTGACCTCTAGGTTGCCCTGTTTCCTTGTCTCTCTGTTTTTGAACAAACATAGCAACAGCTATTTGAGTATGTCTGATAAACTGAGAGATCCTTTCGGGTTAGGGCCAGGTATTACTGGCTTTATATCCCTAGTACATAGATAGGGTCCAGCATATACCTGACAGTATATTTTGACAAATGGATGGATGGTTGAGTAACGGAACTTGCACTAAAATATAAATCACTGTGACTCATTCTCCTTTATTGGAAAACTTTTTATGTGACCATCTATCTTTGCATATACACTTGTATCCTTTCTACTTGATGGTTCCTGGATGAAATAAAAATGTTGGGTGAAATCATTTCATTATCAGTGAGCTTAAGCATAACATGAAATACGGACTTGTTTAGGACATAGGGCTTAGGCTTGTGTTTCTCAGTTGATACCATAAACAGATTTATAAAAAGACCAGTGTCTAAAGAAAATGAATTTTAAATAACATGAAATAAATAAACAATGAGGTGGTTTTCACCGATAAAAACATCAAATGGTTTTACTATAGGAGTCAGTACAGATGCAGGTGGGAATATGGATTCTGAAACAAACAGCAGGCTTTGACTCCCGGCTCCACCTCACTTGCAACTGTGGACAAGTTATTTCAATTCTCTGTGCTGCATCAATAAAATAGATAACTGTAACCATTCTCACCAGGTTGCTACGAGGGTTGAGTTAAATTAGTAATTAAATATGAAATCTTACAATAATACCCAGCACAGAGCAAGCATTCATTTAATGTTGACTGTTCTGTTGTTATTATGAGAATTCAGAGAAAACCTAGGTGATAAGGAGGTAAAAATACTTCAGTGAAAATAACTGCTCACAAACTAAGTTCGGAAGCCCAGATGGTATAGTGGTTAAGAGCTATGGCTGCTAACCAAAAGGTTGGCAGTTGGAATCCACTAGCTGCTTTTTGGAAACTCTATAGAGCAGTTCTACTCTGCGCTGTAGGATCACTATGAATCCGAATCTACCCAATGGCAGCGGGTAAACTAAGTTCAGGAGTCCCTGGGTGGTACAAATGTCGAACATTCTTGGCTGCTAACCAAAAGTTTGGAGGTTTGAGTTGACCCAGGGTCACCGTGGAAGAAAGGCCTGATGATCTATTTGATCTTGAAAAAGCAGCCACTGAAATTCCAATGGAGCACAGTTGTACTCTGACACATACGAGGTCCCCAGGAGTCAGAATCAGCTGGAAACTGTTCAATTCCTCCTTAACCTGGAGCAGCCTAGCAACATCTTCTGGCTCAGTAGATGGAAATAATAAATAAACAAATAAAACACCATGAAGCAAGGTGTCATATCAGATCCCTTAAATTCTGGCTACTTTTTTCTGGCTACTTATTTCCCAGCGATAAGTATCATCTAGTCTTTACACTCACCTTCCAATAAGGCATTGTTGACACTAGCATCAGAGAAATTTTGTTTTAAAAACTGTCTAATAGTGCTATTTCCCAACTGAAAATACTTCAGCAGTGTGCCATATGACTACAATCTGTGCTTAGAGTTTCCCAGTCACACCTTACTCATTTATAGCTCTGGGGATTTGTAAATGATTCTCTTACTATGAAGTATACCCTCTTTCATCTGCTTTGTCTGTTTAGACAATAGCTACCCCTATGCTGGTGTTATACTCTCCAGGACGTCACCCCTGTCCCACCAGTACACTGACTGACTTTAATAGCAATGTCCATCAGTTGGGATTACAATTATCTGTCGATCTGAATCCCTTTTTCACTAGTCTGTGAGAGCCTTAACAAAGGGATCTAAGTCTGGTATATAGCTGTGTTCCCAGTGTCTGTCCCAGTGCAGGGCACTTACTAGGAATGCAAAGATCATTTGCTGAAGCATGAACTACTTTACCCCAGAGGGAATGAGTGAGGAAATGAGGCACTGAGAATCCCCACTATAGGAAAGGCTAAGTCAAGTTCTCTCCTATGTCTGGATCAGTACTATCAGTATTATCGTCATGAAGCCCTTGGGTGGCACAAACAATTAACATGCTCAGCGGCTAACAGAACCTTTGGAGGAGAGCTGTCTTAGGCATTCATTCACCTCTGTTTCCCAAAACAAAACTGCATAGCTTTAGAAGTAAAGTAATAATATAGAACTAAAGACATACTCTAAAGTCCTTGTGACCACCAGAAATTAACTGTAGAATTTTAGTTGTCGTCATCTATTTCCCCAGCTTCTTTATATGTTGGTTTTCATTAAATGGGCATAATTGTTATATTTTTTGTTCTATAGTTTGCTGAACACCAATGATCAATATCAGCACCATTTTCTTCTGATAGTGTCTTTTGTTTGTTTTTATTATGACTGAGTGAAAATGTACATTCCCATATAAATTTACATGCCCACCTATATGCGGCTTCCACTGCTCTCCCTGTCCGGTGACAGCACACTCTTCCTCTCTGCTCCATACATGTCTCATCCTCCCAACAGCCTTCTTTCCGCTCCTCTCCACCCACTCTCCTTCCTCCAGCCAGAGGTCAGCAGGATGATATCCTATAAGATGTATAGAACCATAAAGTGCAACCAATATACGGTCACTCTGCATCGCCAAGTCCAATCCACTGCTGTCCGAAGAGTGGACCTTCGTTATGATTTATGGGCAAGGGCAGCATCAGGGCCGGGGCCATGCTCCCAGGGGAACCCTGAAACTGCTGGACCATCAACTGAGTTTGTTTTTGTGATATATACTGAAAACCTACAATTAATCCCAAACATTTTTCAGATGGTAAAATATTTGAGAGATTGCCTGAGTGAAGCCCATGTCTGAGTGTCCATGTGCATAAAGCATACATCTGACACCCAAGGGACACGCGTTATTATTCCCATAGCTACGGTTATCTCTGTTGTCCATGGAGACTGGGCAAGGGATTGTGAGACAGAACAAAAATGCACCCCTGAATAATGCAAAATTCAAACATATGATCAGTGATCACGGCCATTTTCAGCTAGTAGCCTAGCATTTCAGTCACACAGGATTACACAACACAGGGTGCGTATGATGACCTAGCAGACCTTATTTTTAGTGCTGTGATGTGTTCTTTGGCACCTCGTACCTGCCTCTGGCCGTCCTAACCAAAATGACCTTCACTCTCCTCTCTCCTCTTTGGCAATTCACTTACACATGTTTTCTTTAAAACATGCTCAACTCTCTCCATAAATATTCAAACAGAAGGAATACCAAAGACCTGTGGAAGTCAATAAATTCTTTGAGCTAGAATCACAGAATTCCAAAACTATAGTAAAAACTCCCCAGTTTCACAGCTTAAGAAACTAAAGTGAACTTCCATAAAGTTACATGGCTCACTAGTGGTAGTCCCAAGGTTAGAACTCAGTATTCCTGATTTCCATTTCTTAACCCTTCTCAACAGCCTTTGTCTGCTGGCAGAGCTGCCTGGGGCCCACTGGTCAGCGCTTTCACCCACAGCTCTACAGGAACCAGCAGTGATTTCTGAGGCACACAGATGGGTCCATGATTAAGGTTTCCCCCCGTCTGTTGTTGCTAACTTCTTTGAGTCAGCTCTGACTCATGGGGACCTTATGTACAACCAAATGAAATGTTGCCTGGTCCTGCACCATCTTTATGACTTTTGAATGTTGGGTCCATTGTTGTGGCTATTGGGTCAGTCCATCTCATTGAGAACTTCCCTTGTTTATACTGACCCTCTATTTTCCCAACCATGATATTCTCTTTTAGGGGTTGGTCTTTCCCGATGATGTGTTTAAAGTAAGCTAGACAAAGTTTGGCATCCTCACATCTGAGGAAGATTCCAGCTTCATTTCTTCTGAGACTGGCTTGTTCCATTCTTCTGGCAGTTTGTGGTGTACTCATTATTCTTCACCAGCACTTCAATTCAAATGCATCAATTTCTTCTTCTGCTCGGGAATTCATCCTCCTCTAACTTTGGAAAATGAGGAGCATAATTGTTAAAATTTACAGCTGATAACCAAAAGGTCAGCAGTTTGAATCCACTAGGTGTTCCTTGGCAACTCTATGGGGCAGGGCTACTATGTCTTATAGAGTCACCATGAGCCAAACTGGACAGCAACAGGTTTAGGTTTGGTTTGTAAATTTCCCTAAGCCCCTTCTCCAAAGACTGCTGGGATACTAGCATCACTCTTTATTATCTCATGTTCAAATTCAAATTGTTAGGGTGATTATCTTTTCTATACACAGAAAATCATTGCAGATGATACATCAGGTTGACCTGGGTCAGATCTCCCACTTCTACTGTGAACTGAGTACTCTTACTGTGGGGCTGATGAATCTTAACCTCCTGGGTCTCCTTTCTTAGCCCTGTACCTAAATTTGCATTCATATATATTTTCTGTTAAATACAGCCCCTCAAATAGTATTCCATCCAGGCCTCACAGAATCTGAAGCTGCCTTCTTTTAGGTGAGGAAACATGGCAAAACCACTAATGCTCTAACATCAGGATTTTAGTCAGTCAGGTTAGGATAATAATCTTTACTATGTACCACAGATGTGCAAATTGGCTCTTTTAGGGTGGGCCAGATTTCTCATTATAGTACTTGACATATAGTGAATCCTCAGTGAACTTGATACTGTTATTACCGACCTTCTAGTCTTGCCAGGGAGACAGTAAGTAGAAGCTCAGAGTTTCTAAGATCCATGTCCAACATCAATTAGGGAGACAATCAGAGGTAAACGCCTGACTACTTGTCTGGGCAAGGGGCACTGAAATCACTTTGTGCTCACCAGTTAGCACTAAAAAAGAACATTCCATGAGTGGAAGATTAACCTAGAATATTATTTCCTCCTGTAAATTCCTGAATAGAGCTGTCTGTCTATCTATCCATAGCTATAGGGTCAACCTCTTTAAGGGCGTCAGCCAATCCATTCCATCAACGAACGGTTTCAGTTTTATTGAACTGCCTCTTTCAATTATTTTTGTGGAAACTTCATAATCTTAAGGAGAGGCTTTCACTCTCTAGACTGTCAGGGAGGGATTGCAAACTTTCGGAGATCCTATTAATTTTCCAAACTGACTTCCTTCCATTAACCACTTAACCTCCTCACTTCTCTTGTCCATCACGAAGCTACAATGAGGAAGGAAAAAAAGAGAGCTATTGCTCACATTACTGAAGGGGGAAAAAAATTAGGTGGAGACCAGGTTACTTATTTGTGTAGATGAAAGAGGAAAACAGGTTTCAAGGGCAAAAGCTTGTTTAGCTGGTGCAGCGGCACCTGACTGGCCACAATACTGATCGTTTTGTTCTTGCGTTAGTCCATTTACACTTACGGGAGCGAGAGGCAAGCGGCAGAGACATCTCTCAGTTGTGTGTTTCCATAACGTCCCCCCATCCTTCATGACTTCTGTGGTTTTTCTCTGCATTTAGAAAGTCATTGAGAAATGTTAATGATCTGGTGGAAAACTAGCGGTTGGGGAATGACAAATGGGCAAGGAGCAGAATGAGGGTGTGCAGCTAATGATTTCCTACAAGTGATGATTAAACATCGTCCCTCCATCTCTCAGCACCTAATTCTCCCCAAGGCTGATTTATGGAAGACACCCTCATGTATGATTCCTGCAGTTTTATTAGCAGGGAACAATTTAGCCATGAGAGGTAATCTGCCCATGCTTCCCATTTTCTGGCCCAAGAAGAAAGAAATGATAAAATGTAAAGAACAACCAGGGCCTCATTCTCTTACTACCACAAAGATAAAATAGAATAATACAAAGACCACTAAAGAGGAAGGCAATCATTGGTGGGACAATGTTTACAACAGCAAAGTCATTACTCTATAAAAGTCATTACTTTGTACCAGGCGTGCCAGAAGATTCTTCCAGTTCCTTATGAAAGGAAACCTGCTGCTGCTATTTTGGTCCATCTGAAAATAACTGCAAAGCTCATTTTTCCAAATGTAGTAATTCTTGCTTTTACTCTGTTCTACCAAAGGTTATAAGGTTACCCTAAGCCAAAATAAATAAATAAACCCTTGCAGTCAAGTTGATTCCTACTCCTAGTGATCCTATAGCTGTTGACCTTTTGGTCAGCAGCCTGAGCTCCTAACCACTATGCAGCTAGGCCCCCTTATATAGTAGCTATAAGTTGGAAGGTTATGCTAAGCACTCATAAATAAGGTGGCAGTACTACTGAAAGGAAAATGACACACTGTTTTCCCTGTGTGCAAAGACAAATTAAAATCACGCAAAAATCATCTAGAAGAATGTGAAGTCATCATTATTCCCTCCCTGAAAAAAAAAAAATCTATTTGCTTGTTTTCTATCAATAATTTTAACATCCTTTAAGATACCACATCTATACTTTCAGTGAATGTCTAGATGTCACTGAAAATCATGACTTTCTGACAATGGATATCTCAGAGTGTATTGGAAACTGGGGACTGTGTCTGTGGTTTGGGGAAGAAAGCCAAGGATGTCAGATATGTATTAATGCTCTAAAATATATAATGAATAAACATAATGAAATATGTAATTAAGAATATTACATTAATTACATGAGTTAAAATTTACTGAACACATATTGGATATCCAATGTTATGATATGTACTTTGCAGAGATTATCTTGGCTTGGAAGCTGCTATTTATCACTTCTATTTAATAAGTGAGGAAGCAGACATAGAAAGAAACTAAATAATTTGCACAGGAATACACATCTATTAAGCAATACGTTCTCTGAAAAAGGCTTCTGATGCCAGAAGCCTTTGTTTTTGTTAGGTGCCCCTGAGTCTATTCCAACCCCTAGTGACACTCTGTACAACATACCTAAACACCGTCTCATCCTGTGCACATCCTCACAATCATTACTGTGTTTAAGCTCACTGTTGTAGCCACTGTGTCAATCCATTTTGTCCTTGGTCTTCCTCTTTTTTATTGACCCTCTACTTTACCAAGAATGATGTCCTTCTCCAGAAACAGGTCCCTCCTGACAGTATGTCCAAAGTACATGAGACATGTAAAGTTTTACCATCTTCACTTCTAAGAATCATTCTGGCTGTACTTCTTCCAAGACAGATTTGTTCATTCTTCAGGCAGTGCATGGTATATTCAATATTTTTTTGTCAATACCGTAATTCAAAGATACTGATTTTTTTTTTTTTTTTGGTCTTTCTGTTCATATAAGATGATTGAAAATACTTTGTGTTTACTCAGGCATACCTTAGTCTTCAAACTGTTAAAAAATAAAATGTTGTTAAAAAATCTTTGCTTTTTAACACTTTAAAGAGAGTTTTTTAAACAGCTTTGCCCAATATGTTGTCTGATTTCTTGACTGCTGCTTCCATGACTGTTGATTGTGGATCCAGGTAAAATGAAATCACTGACAACTTCAATATTTTCTCCATTTATCGTGGTGCAGCTTATTGGTCCAATTGTGAGAATTTTTGTTTTCTTTGTATTGAGACGTAATTCACACTGAAAACTGTAGTCTTTGATCTTCACTAGTGTTTCAAGTCCTCTTCTTTTAACCATATAGAATATCAATTCCCTCATGGCTTTCTCCTTTAACATTCACTTTTTACTAACTTGAATGAGTACAAGTTAATCTCATAGAATTTTGGATTAAAAATTGAATTGTGAACTCTATATTAAGAAAACAAAATCAAAAACTCCTTCAATTCAGAGCCATCTATCAACCATGATCATGCACCCCACCTTCACATAGTACTAGTTCAAATTCCAACAGAAATGAATCCTTAACACCTGGATCTGAACAAATCTAGTATTGACCGAGTCACCCTTAACACAACCCAGAATAGTCATTCAAGTTTTCAACAAATATCTATTGAGCACCTAATTGCCAACTCCTGAGACTACGGTGGTATGCAAAAGCAAACTTGTTCCCTGTGAATATGAAGCTTATACTCCAGAGAAAGAGGCAGACATTTATTCATTAATCACTACAGGAAATGTAAATAACTATGACCAGAGTTAAAAAGGAAGTCCATGGTACTACAGGAGTCTATGAGGCATCAGTGACTCAATGGGAAATTTCTTGCTTTCTGCACAGGAAATCCCAGCTTGGTTCCTGACTAATCCACCTCATGTGAAGCTATCACCCATCTGCCAATGGAGGTTTTATGTTGCAGTGATATTGAACAACTGTCAGCTGAACTTCCAGACTAAGACAAGCTAGGAAGAAAATCCTAGCTATCTTTTTTCCAGAAATTAGACGATGAAAACCCTAAGGATCACAATGGTTTGATCCTCAACTGATCATGGGAATAAGAGAAGACTGGACGGCATTTTGTTTGTTAGTGGGCAGGGCCGTGAGTCAGGAGCAGACTCATTGGCAGTTAATAACAGCAACTACATTTGGGTATATAACAGTGTCCCAACTATGCTAACAGAAAAAACCAAACCAAACCAAATCTATTACCTTCCAGTTGATTCTGACTCATGGCAACCTTATACAACAGAGTAGAACTGCCCCCGTGGAGTTTTCAAGGAGCTGCTGGTGGATTTGAAGTGCTGACCTTTTGGTTAACCACTGTGCCACCCAGGCTCCCCATACCATGCTAGGGGCTAGGAAATGTTTCCTCGAGAAAGCAGAATTGGGATGAGAAGAATAAATAGACATTAACTAAAGTGGTGGATGGTAAGAGATTTCTGGGCAAAAAGACTATCCAAAGGCCTTGTAATAGAGGGGACCTTGGAGTGTTTCAAAAATGGAAAAAGAAATGCCAGTGGAGTTGCAGCAAAAGAAAATTAGGTCTCATAACACCAGATGAGACAGAGGGAGATATAGGGTGTAGACTGGATGGATTTGAAAATCATAGTAAGGTTTTTGGTTTTTATCACAGAAGCATGGGAAAGCCATGAGGATCATGCTATTGGAGTCAGAATGCATGGAGAGCATTTTAGAAGCCCTGATGAGTGTCTTCAGACCCCACCTCCACACCTTCAGCAAAGAGAAAGAATTGCTGATCCCTGCATTAGAAATAGAGCCAAGAAAGCTTCCACAAAGTGGAATCATTCATCTTACAATTCAAGGTCATATTCAGAAAAGGAATCCAGGTTTCTGAAATTCAGATCTGTCTTCATTCCCTGCTTTCCTACAGTGAAGGAGGAAAGTGTCATCAGTGGAAGAAGCGCTCATAGTGCAAGACTAGAAACTCTGAATCAGCTTAATCCACTGCCGTGGAGTTGTTTCTGATTCACAGCAACCATAGAGGATAGAGTAGAACTTTCCCATAGGGCCCATAAGGGTTCCTTTACAGAAGCAGACTGCCACATCTTTGTCCCGTGGCAGAGCTGATGGGTAGAAACTGTTGATCTTTCAGTTAAGCAGTCAAATGCTTTAAACACTGCACCACCAAGGTTCTTCCACAAATCAGCTTAGAGGGGTATATTGGGTAAGGCAAGAGGGCCCAGGGAAGAGAAAAATGAAAAGCCTGAGAGACTAAAGGGTTGCAGCTAAGGGAACTCCCTGGAATGGAGAAAATGACAATAAAGTGTGTGGCACATTACCATTTGTTATTTAAACCAGACATACTCAGTTCCAAGGGCACTCAAGTGCTGTGTGAATGTTGGGGGAGTCAGTGACACAAGCCTCTGAGCCTACTGTTCTCCTCCGCAGAATCAGAGTTAGTCAGTCTTTCCCAATATTTTTATTGAGAGGATAAAATCAAATAACAACAGAAAGTGCTTTTCACTTTAGTAGTTAGTCAGTGAAAATTAGAGCAGCTTTCTTTCTGGTTCATAGCAAGACATTAAGGTTGATAGCTTAGGAAGTGTTAACACACATAAACCACACATCCCACAATCAATATACTATTTGTGGAGTTATTATAGTGGGTGTTGCTGTTGGTGTGATACAGAACAAAAGTGAACCCTGAAAAACTCATGCAAATCCAAACATCACATAATCAGCGATTGTCCCCATGTTCTGCTACTTAACCTAGCATTTTGTTTAGACACAAGTACACAACCTTGAGTGTATGTGATTAGATATTGGACTCTTATTTTCAGTGCTATTTGTGACAGGTGGAAGATCAACACTACCCACCCCTCCTACCTGCAGTCATGCTGTGAGGTTAAAATGAGAGTACTTTGCAGGAACCTTTGATATTCTCCGGTTGCTTGGATTGAGGAGGAACAGCAGCATCAAGTTTTTGTGATGGATAGACAAGCAGGACTACACTCTTTCCATGCAGCTTCAGATGCCAGCTGCCTTAGGTTAATGACAAATAAGTGTGCTTGGATACCCAGAGATGATTGCAATGTATAAATGCAGAGAAAGTTTTATAATGCTAATAATTAGAAACAAACTTTATGTCTAATGAATAATTTTCAAAATCCAACATATGACAGTGTGTTAGAAGCCACTGTTGCATAATTAGCTACAAGGGAAAGATACGGTGAAAAAATCGTATCAAGTGGATTCAAATTTGGTCAACACACCTTGGACTACAGCTACAGGGAGCTTTAGAAATTTCCAATGTTCTTGCTTGAAACCCTTAAGTGGCTTCCAGTACCTCTTGATAAAGTCAAAATTTCTACTATTATTTATCAGAAGGGCTATCCCTGCCTCCGCATTCTCAGCAACTCTCTTCTTCTATCTTCCAAAGTCCCACCATGTTGAATTGATTGCCTTTAATGCACCCTGGGATGAGTCACCCCCAGGTATTCACACATCCTTCCCTCTCTGCCTCCATTATAGTCACCTTGTTAGGGACACACAGCCCCACATCACTCCCCAGTGACCACGACAACCACTCTCAGAAGTCCTACCCATTCTCATATCTTCCTTTAGGAATGTCATCATCTGGGAAATCTTCTCAGGCTCCACTAGTCAACATCAAACCCTCCCTACATAATCCCATAGAACCCTACATGTCCTTTCTTAAAACATTATTCCATAGAACTGTAATGTTTCTGTCCTCATCTATATCTCCCATTCTAAGTCCTATAAATGACGACTGTATTCCTCTTATTAACTGTAGTATTTCCAGTGCCCAGCACAGGGTAATTCCTCTAGAAAATCTATGCATGAATAAATGGACTCTAGAAAAGTGACTGGAAGATTTCAAACTTTACCCAGTGTTTAAGAATTTTTAGGACAGAAAACAGTTACGCAGTTTTGTTTACTTCATTTTTAATGGAGGTATTACTAGAATTTTGTGAAGGATATATCCATTTTTGTGGGCCTTTTCCATATTTTTTGATAGCTTAACATCTCTGGTCCCTAATGTTAATATTACTCCATTGTATTCTTTAGCTGGCATAGCCAACTGCTGCCTAGTTGACTCTGACTCTGACTCTTGATGGCCTCATATGTGTCACAGTGGAACTGTCGTTCATTGTGATTTCAGTGACTGATTTTTCAAAAGTAGATCATCAAGCCTTTCTTCCAAGGTGCCTCTAAGCCAAAACACCAAACCCAATGCCATTGAGTCAATTCTGACTCATAGCAACCCTATAGGTCAGAGTACAACTGTCCCATAGAGTTTCCAAGGACCATCTGGTGGATTTGAACTGCCAACCTTTTGGTCGGCCACGTAGCACTTTACCACTACACCATCAGGGTTTCCAAGGTGCCTCCAGGTGGACTCAAATCTCTGAGCATGTTAACTATTTGTACTACTCAAGGAGTCTCAAGTTACCGTGACAACCTAAAATTGCCCCACCACCATCGCTACATTTCCACTTGAGTGGTTGCTGTCCCTGATTCAGAAACAATAACAGAGCAGCCAAAGCATCTGGGCTCCTGATAAAACACTATGACCAGAAGACAACCCAGCCTCTGACTACCTTCTTTCACTGACACTTGAACAGGTATCTCCTTAACACTGGCTGTTGCCCAGGAAACAAATTCAAGTGTATCAGATTGGACTGACTATCCCAGCAGAACCTTCTTCCTCTTACTGTCTTATTCCTCCTTATGAAAGCAAAAGTTATGTACAAGAACTCAGTCAATAATATTGGTGGCCCAAGCAGTGGCTGGAAAGAGACGAGAGTTAAAAATCAAAGCACGCAGTCTCTGCCTTCATCAGGCATACAGTCAGATGTGAACACATGAAGGTAAGCACAGAGGTAAACACCACAGAGAGTAGCCCAGGAAGGCTGCCTGGAGGAGGCAAATTTGGAGGTCAATTTAAAATAAATGATGTTTTATCTCAATATCCCAGCCTGGGATATTGACTTTTTCTGGGCCTTTGCTATATTCTTCACCCACTCTAAAACTAGCGGAGTATGGTTCCCTTTAGGCTTATATCATGAACTCTTTGTATTGCTAGATTCTCAGCTACTTAGCTTTAATTTTAACCTGAAATTTAAATGAAACAGAAGATAAGATTTGCCCCATTTTCCATTCTACTGTATATTCAATGTCTTCATTTTCGTTTTGAACGGGGACAAGATACACTGGCCTCTTCATTTCCTAGAGAGGCAGGCAAAAATAGGTCATCCATCCTAACTTTTGTTTGCCTTCCTTTATCTTTCTCTCTATTTCCCTTTTTCAATTTTGTCTTCTCTGTGGAACAGACACCAAAGTCAGAGTCTATCATTTTCTGGAAGTATTTTCTCCATCTAGTGTCTCTTCCTCAGACAAATATGTGTATGATGCAATTTCCCAGGCTAGCATTCTGCAGTGAAATCCTTCTACTAAATCTCAAATTGCACATCATCCAAGCCCTCATTCTCTTTTGCTCTGAAGGCTTCAAATGGGCTTCAAGGTAGAAGATAAAATCAAAAGGCTAGAAGAGGAAAGGAAGAATATGAGAGAGAAGAAAGGGCAATGAGGAAAGCTGCAATCACCAAGTAAAGAGAAGGACAGATTGGGTTTTCTCTTGAGCCTGACAACTCATTCAAGCTAAAAGGTCAGCAGTCCTGAAAGGAGAATGCAGCATGATGGGAACAAAGAAACCACTTTATGCAGAGATACTAGTGCTATCAGCTGCAATAAAACTGCACAGCTATAACTGACCATCAGAATGGAAGATGTCCCTGGTAAAGCCACGATCAAACATTGGAATGGAAAGCATTGCTGGCAAGAGGCCTGGCCAACACTTTTAGGATGTAAGGAGCACTCGCCCAACTGAGAGAAGTGTGTACATCAAAGCCCTGCAGGTAACTCTACCTGGGATTGCTGGGATCAGAAATGCTTTAGACCTAGTATAAGATGCAATTGAGTAGAATATGTGTCCTCTTCCTGCCAACAACTGCATTGCCACACGATTTTCTTGAAATACTCCTTGAAATATTGCAGAGTAGGGGACAAACTCAGGCTTCAGAATCAACTAGAATAGTTGCTGTCCAGTTGATTGCTACTCATGTAGCTGCACATGGGTGGAGTGGAACTATACTTCATAGGATTTTCAAGGCTGTGAACTTTCTAAAGCAGATCACCAGGCCTTTTTCAGAAAGGTCCCCATGTGTAGTTACTATGTGATTGTTTCACCATTTCTGCCACCCAGAAACTCCTAACCATCAGGACATAACTAGTGGTGACAACTAACCAATCAGTATTATTTAATCATCACCAAGTTCTTCGGTACCCTGGGCCTTCAAAAATCATGAATCACGGGGTTTGTCCTCAAGACACTTCTAATCAAGCTGAGCAGCAAGATTTACACACATAGAAAGATGAATAGTGATATTAATTAAAGCTGTACTTCTTAAGCACAGAGTAAGCACAAATCCCTTTGAAAGAAAATCCCTTAAATCTCTAATGCCAACTTAATTTTAAAAATTATAATATGTGAATCTGAAAAAACTTGATAGTTGTTGTTGTCCTTGTTAAGTGTTGTCAAGTCAGTTCTGACTCATAGTTACCATGTGTATGACAGAACAGGACATTAACTGGTACAGCATCATCCATACAATCTGCCTTAGTCTCCTGGTACTACTCTAACAGAAAATACCAGGAGTGGAAGGCTTCACAAGGAGAAGCTTTTATTGTCACAGTCTGGTAAGTTGCAAATCCCTTAACAAGTTGTAAGTCCATTCCACGAGAGAATTTACCACAGCCCAGTAGGCTGAGTCTAAATCCAGTGAGAGTATTTCAGCACAGGAACCTTGGGTCCAAAGGACGTGCTCTGCTTTCTGTGCTTCTCTCTTGGTGGTATGAGGTTCCCAACTTACTCACTTCACTTCTCTTCCTTATATTCCAAAAGCCTGTAGCTTGAGACCTGCCTCAATAACACAACTGCTGCCCATTCTCCATTATCAATCTCAGAGAGGCAGGATTCACAACACATGAGAGGAAGGGCACCATATTGGGACTCATAGCCAAATCAAATCAACACAGACATTGCTGGGGGGACAGAATTCAATCCATGACAGCATCATTGTTTTTTCTTGAGCCCACTGTTGCAGCCATTGTGTCAGTCTATATCATTGAAGGTCTTACTCTTTTTCACTGACCTTCTATTTTACCAAATGTGACAGCCTTCTCCAGAACTTGGCCCCTCCTGATAATATATTCAAAGTGAGATAGAGTCTCACCATGCTTGCTTCTAGTAAGCATTTTGGCTATACTTTTTCCAAGAGAGATTTGTTCATTCTTCTAGTAATCCACTATATATTCAATATTTTTCACTAACACCGTGATTTAATGGAATCAGTTCTTCTTCAGCTTCCTCCTTATTCATTGCCCAGCTTTCACATGCATATAAGGCAACTGAAAACACCACGTCCTGGATCAGGTGCATCTTAGTCCTTAAAGTGACATCTTTCCTTTTTAACATTTTAAGAGGTATCTTTTGCAGTAGATTTGTCCACTACGGCACTTGGCCTTGGCTTTGGCATACTTCATTTGACTTACTGGCTGCTGCTACTATGGGTGCTGATTGTGGATCCAAGTAAAAGGAAATACTTGACAATTTCAACCTTTTCTCCTTTTATCATGATGTTGTTTACTGGTTCAGTTGTGAGGATTTTTGCTTTCTTTATGTTAGGGTGTAATCTATACTGAAGTCTGTGGTCTTTGATTTTCCATCAGTAAGTGCTTCAAATCCTCTTCACTTTCAGGAAGCAAGACTGTATCATCTGCATATGGCAGATCGTCAATTAATCTTCCTCCAATCTTGATGCTGTGTTCTCTTTCATATATTCCAATTTCTCAGGTTATTTGCTCAAGCATACAGATTGAGTAAGTATGGTAACAGGATACAATCCTGGCATATACCATTCCCTTTTTAAATAATGGAGTGTCCCGTTATTCTGTTTGAATGACTGCTTCTTAGTTTATGTACAGGTCCCTCATGAGCACAGTTAGGTGTTCTGGAATTTTTATTTTTTGTAATGTGATCCATAATTTGTTATGATCAACACAGTCAAAATCCTTTGCATAGCCAACGTGACACAAGTAAACATCTGTCTAGTATTCCTGCTTTCAGCCATGATCTATCTGACATCAGTAATAACTCTTGTTTCATGTTCCCTTCCAAATCTGGCTTCAATTTCTGGCAGTTCCTGTCAACGCATTGTTGCAACCACCTTTGAAGAATCTTCAGCAATATTTTACTTACACATGTGACACTAATGATATTAATGATAACTTCCACATTCGGTTAGGCTGTCTTTCTTTGGAATAATGGACACAAATATGGTTTCTTCTAGTCAGTTGGCCAGGTAACTATCTTCCAATTTTCTTGGCATAGACAAGGAAGCACTTCCAGCACTGCAGTCACTTATCAAAACATCTCACTTGTATGTATACTATCAATTTCTGGAGCTTTATGTTTTTGACATTGCATTCAGTGCAGCTAGGACCTCTTAGTACTACCAGTTCTTGATCATGTACTAGTTCCTGAAATGACTGAACACTGTTCAGTTCTTTTCAGTACAGTGACTCCACATATTCTTTCACTCTTCCTTTTACGCTTCCTACATTGGTTTAATATTTTCTACACAGAATGCTTCAATATTGTAACTGGTGGCTTGAAATTTTATTCAGTTCTTTCAGCTTGAGAAACACTGAGTGTGTTCCTCTATGGATTTCCAACTCCAGGTCTTTGTACATTTCATTACGATACTTGAGTCTTCTTGAGTCACCCTTTGAAATCTTCTGTTCAGCTATTTTACTTCATCACCTCTTTCTTTGCTTTAGCTATTCAATATTTAAGAGCAACTTTCAGAGTTCTTATATTAGAAAATTAATAAAAAGTTAATTATTTTAATTGAGTATGATAGAAGTTGTTTTGCTCTGACTAAATTCTCAACACAGTTTTGTAATCTAGGATTCCCTTGTGTTAATTTCAAAGCATCACAGAAGTTGTGTGATTAGTAACACTCATCAATACCAAGACCGAATATAACCTAGCATTTTAAGGAACAGAGTATCAGGGATGCAGATTTGGGGTCCATGGTTTCAGGGGGCATCTAGGTCAACTGGCATAACAAAGTTTATTAAGAAAATGTTATAAGGACAAATATTGTACGAGACCCCTACGATAAGATCTCAAAACCAGACTTATGTATAGAAGAAAAGACTCTTTGACAGCTGACAGGGAGGGGAGGGAGGGAGGGCGAGAGGGGGAGGGTTTAGACTAGATAGTTTGCAGAAATTTGATTGAGTGAAATCAGTAATAGCACACATTAGAAATAAGAACAATATTACGTGGACTTCAACATAACCTGAATACTCCTTCCATCTTAACCCAATGTTGCAAGGACAGAGTAGCTGGGGAAGGGGGCAGGGGACCATGCTCTTAGGTGAAATCAGGCTAATTGGCACAACTAGCATTTTGCTAAGAGGGCTCTCTGCACCCTACACTGGTGAGTGGCATCTGGGGTCTTAAAAGCTGCCAAGCTGCCATCCAAGGGCACAGCAAATGGTCCCAACTCAGCAGGAATGGATCATCACTGAGGATCAAAATGACACAGGGTAAAGACAACCCAGAAGATAGAGAGACGGTGCCTACATAGACTTGGGACCGGAAGAACTGGATGGTGCCTGGCCACCACCAGTGATAGCTGCGATGGCACTCACTAAGTTGAGTCTCACTGGCGACGCAAAAATAAAAAGGGGTGCACCCTGAGATCTCCACTAAAGACTGCAATTGACAGTCCAGCAGCCTTGGGGTTCCCCTGGGAGCACAGCCCCTGGCCCTGATGCTGCCCTTGCCCATAAATCATAATGAAGGTCCATTCTTCAGACACAAGTGGATTGGACTTGGCAATGGAGAGTGACCATATGTTGAATGCACTTTATGGTTCTACGCATCTATAGGATATCATCCTGCTGACCTCTGGCTGTAGTAAAGGGAATGGGTGGAGAACAGTGGAAAGTAGACTGTTGGGAGGATGAGACATGTATGGACCAGTGAGGAATAGTGTGCTGTCACTGGGCAGGGAGAGCACAGGAAGCTGCATATAGGTGGGTATGTAAATTTATATGGGAATGTACATTTTCACTCAGTCATAATAAAAAAAAAGAAAGAAAATGTTCTGCATACATTTTGGTGAATGGCATACAAAATCTTAAAAGCTAGCACATGGCCATCTAAGATACATCAATTGGTCCTAACCCACTTCGAGCAAAGGGAATGAAGAACATCAAAGAGACAAGGAAAATACGAGTCCAAGAGACTGACAGGGCTACAGAAACCAGAGACTTCATCAGTCTGAGCCTGGAAGAACTAGAACAGTGCCCGTCTATCACTAAGGACTGACCGGACAGGGAACACAGTGCAGTCCCTGATGGAGCAGGAGAGAAGTGGGGTACAGAACAGAAATTCTAGTAAAACGACCACGTTAAATGGTCTCACTGAGACTGGAAGGACCCCAGAAGACGGGGCCCTGGACTCTGTTAGCCGAGAGCTGAAACCATTTCCGAAGTCAAGTCTTCACACAAAGATTAGACTGGACTATAAGATGTAAAATAATACTTGTAAAGAGTGTTTCTTAGCTGAAGTAGTAGACTAAATGAGTTGTTCCTGTCCAGAAGTGAGATGAGAAAGCAGAGGAGGACATGAGCTAGTTGAGTAGGCTTGAGAAATTCAGGGTGGAAAGGAGGAGGGTGCTGTTGTGTTACAGGTAAAGCAGCTAGGGTAGTATAACAATATGTGTATACATTTTTGTGCACAAATATGTATCTGAACTGTCAACTTCCACTTAAACAGCAACTTAAAAAACAATAGTAACAAAAGACTTTACTAAGAATTCATTTTTTAGGGCACAGATGGGCAAGGACAGAGTGTTTGAACTCAAGTACCTGACACCAAGCTGTAGAGATCCAAACAAAACAATAGTAGACAGGGAGACACCCACCTAAGACAGTGGCAGAATTGTGTTTCAGATGTTTTGTCTTCAGCGTTCTGACGTAATAGAGTACAACATAAAAAAAATGTCACGTGGGGATACAGATGGACTTCTTCAACTTCTTTTTTTAGTATGTTCTCCTAGATATGGTCTATAATTAGAAAAACAGTCTTGATGGCTGCCCCAGATTACTCTTTTGTGTCCCTAAGCAAGTTATTTGAAAATGATATGACTTGGAGCTGACCAAATTAATCAGGTGCCTCATCATTGGCCCTAGTGCTGGGCAAGCACAGCTAGAGTGGGCACTAACAGTATAGCCCTTTGTTGTGGGTCTTTACAGGGTCCAAATGAAGCCATATAATATAACAATGTGTGTGATGTATGTAACATAGATGCATGTTGTCTAAATAGATTTGGTCTCCGTTCTTAACAGACAGATATGGAAAGGCAGCAAGTACAAGGAACAATGTGACTTTTAAAAGAAGGGAACAGTCAAGGAGGGTCAGCTAGGAAAGTCTCTTTACAACCAGTGTAGGTAAAGTAGTGCCCTATTTTTTGAAAGACAGAAGAAAGGAAGTGATAATAGGAGTCAAAGTGGGGTAGAGAAAGGAAGACAGGGACAATGGGAGGGGGAAGGAATAACAGCTAGACTGGTTATTACACACTTAGAAAAGTTCACATGTCAATACTGCAATATACTGGTTTATTAATCCTGTAAATTCACTGTCTCTTACCTTATCATGTGTCCTTAATTTATGGTTCAAAATGTAGTCATTAAACAAATACTCTACTACCCATCTGTCATTTGGCGGTACTTAGGTGACTTGGGTGTTTCAGTGAAGCTCTAAACTATGCCGCTAGCACTTCAAATACCAGCAGTGTCACCCATGGTGGACAGGTTTCAGCAGATCTTCCAGACTAAGGCAGACAAGGAAGACAAGACTGGTGACCTGTTTCTAACAATTAGCTAATGAAAGCCTATGGATCACAGCAGAGCACTGTCAAGTTTGCATATTTTGGACACATCATCAGGAGAGATCACATGCTAGAGGAGGACACCATGTGGGACGAAGTAACGGGCCAGCGAGGGCAAGGGAGCCCTTCAGAGCAATGGGTTGACACATAGCTACAAAGACAGACTCAAGCGTGCTGATAATGTAGTATGATTCAGGACCACCCAAAGTTTCACTCAGTGGTACATAAGGTTGCCATGAGTTGGAACTGACTCAATGATGACTAACAACAACAACAACAAATCAACATCACAGTTATAACTACTACCCACAAAACACAAAACGGCTGAACCACAGAGAACTTGGTTTCCTCTCTTTTCCTTTTTACAATGTACCTCTTTTTGGAGGGTATGATGAGGCTGCCCTTAACGTCAGTCTCAAAGACACACACACGCACACATGCACGCACACACACACACACACATGTATGTTTATGTGTGCATATTTGTATGTATAAATGTAGGCATACATATGTATACATATATATACCTTCACAGATATATACATATATATGCATATACTTCATCGCACATGGTATCCTCCTCTAGTGTATGTATGCTCATATATATACACACATATATACATATAAATTACAGTAATATGGGTATAGGGACAATTCTTCTTGGCTCTGGCCCTTGCAAGTGGGTCACGGAAGATGGGGCTGAGTTCCTGAGCTCTTGTTTTCTCACTAGATTCTGGGATCCTGCAAGGTGTTGACAGCAAGGGAATAATCTGCCTTTTTCTCCAATCATCATGTTATTTGAATCCAACTCACGACCCAGGGAAATCCCTTTTAAACCAGATAAAAGATGGATGGCCTTGTCCTAAAAACTTGGATGGATTAAGATACATTTCAGAAACACATCTGTTTTGCTTCAGCACCCCTGCATACCACAAGCCCACAGGCTACAAATGCTGGATACAGTAAAGCTGGAAAGACAAAGAAACAGAAAATCAAGAGAACTGGAATAGATAAACTGGCGAGGGAAGAGCTCTGAGCTAATGGAATAACCATTGCACGAACTGAGGGCTTCATTTAGCTTTTTGGTCCCCATCTTGGCAACACTGCACACAAGGAGATGAGTGGAGGGTTCAGAATGCCTCCCTATGGTATTTTAACTTCTCACTAGGCAGGCTATCAGGACGGGAGTGTGATTTACAGAATAGCATAAGGTGAAAGTTAATTTATTTTATATACATATTTTACAAATTGAACTAAGGTAATAAAATGTTGCCTGGCAGAGATTGCTACAGAACAACTGAGATGAACCTGTGAGAGTGGCTGGTAAATAGAATATCAGGCCTTTAATGTTGAATAAGTACTTCTGAAATTCTGATGCCCATAATTAAAACATGTTTTTTCTCTAAAAGGATTTTACCATTGTTTGTGCAATCTTATCTGTGCTTATGATTTACTAAAAATAAAATAAAATAGGAATTGAAAAGCCTCACAGTTTCTAGATGATTTTAAGGCAGCATTCCAAGAAATATGTGTAGCCAATAAACAAGAAAAGACAGCTTAGTGTAATCTATTTTTTAAAAAACAAGAACATTTAAATAAACACATGGAATACTGCTTTTCAACTATCAGACTGTCAAGCACTTAACATGGCTGGGGAGGCTACAGGGAACTGGCCCACTCCTACACTAATCAGTGTGCCTTGGAGAATAATTTAGCAAAATCTGAGAAAATATAAGATGATCATATCCTTTGTAAGCAATCTCACGATTTGATATTTATAGTTACACTGGAAGGAGAATGCCAATGAATGCCCCTGCCAACACTGTTTTTAAAAGCAAAGCAAATACCAACTATAGCAACAACACACACAAACTGGGAAACAATCTAATGTTAGCTGCAGCACAATTCACAATAGCCAAGAGGTGAAAACAATCCAAGTGCCCATTGCTCAGAAGAAGGTGCAAATAAAACGTAGTACAGACAAGTTGGGACAGTAGTATAGGGCTCAGCTGCTAACCCAAAAGTGGTCCCCTCGAATCTACCAACTGTTCCCTGGAAACCCTCTGGGGCAGTTATACTCTGTCCTACAGGGTCACTGCGGATCAGAATGGACTCATTGGCAGTGGGTTTGGGTTTTGGCTTATACATAAGCAGTCCCTGATTGGCACAAATGGTTAAGCACTCCATCACTAGCCAGTTCAAACCTACTCAGAGGTTCCTCCGAAGACAGGCCTGGCCATCTGCATCTGAAAGATAACAAACTGGAAACCCCAGTGGAGCAGCTCTACTCTTCCCAGTGAGTTGAACCAACTGAACAGTAGCTAACAACAACCTGTAGAAGAACGAATATTGCTCAGCCATAGAGAAATGAAGTTCTGATACGTGCTACCACATGGGTGAAACTTGAAAACATTATGCTAAGCGACAAAAAGTCAGACACCAAAGGACAATATTGTATGATACCCCTTATATAAAATATCTGGAATAGGAAATTCATGGAGGATTAAAGAAAGACTTTGTCAGCTTTAGATGGAAAGTTTAGGCAATGGCTATAGTATCTTCAAAAAAGACGCTGTGGTAGGTATGAGCAAATCAAACCATTCCAGTATGAGTAGGATTGAAGGAACAAGGAGGAAGTAAATCTTTCAGTTCCTGCATGAGCCACTTTAAGAAGGACTCCAAGAGGTTTAGACTGCATCTTCTCAATAGGTGCAGTACAAAACCAAGTGTGTTGTCCAAAAAGCTCTCTTTGTCTCTCATATGGGGAACAGACTTCAAAGAAGCAGCTGGGAGACCTCTGCTGGGACGCAGTGCTGAGTGAGAGAATCCACAGGAAACTCCAACAAGGACCAAATCAGGTATTGTCCTGAACTACTCTGGCTTTGTAGCACATCAGCAAAGAATGAGAGTCCTCCACATTAATCAAGGTGGAAAGTAAACATTAGATTAACTATGAGAGAGGAAGTAAAGAAATATGTTCTCAAGTCCATCCTGGTAGCATAAACCATGAACCACTGTCCCCAGACTGTTGCTGACCGCTGACCTGATGACACCAAAGGACTTGCAGTTTTCCAGATCTCCTGGAAAAAAAAAGATAAATGGATTTGATTGTCTAAAACAAGACCATCTGACTGCTCCAAATAAAAGATGTGTGGCTACCAATTTAACAAAAGGCTTCTAGAGCCCGCAGACCTGAGTTACAGTTTTGGCTGAGCCTTGGACAAGTCACTTCCCTCTGTAAGTTCCAGCTTCCTGGTAAATAGATGAGAGAGAGAGTGGTGAGGAAAGAAGCTTCTGATGTGACGTCTGCAGTGAGACATGTACTGCATGGTACTTTGAAACATGAACCCTTCTACTCCCTCTCTCACTGACCAAGATTTCAATCCAAATGGCTGGGTCCCTACACAAGGTACAGAAAAGTGTGAGCTGCCTCTGAGGGGTATTTCCCAACTCTCACTGCTGCTTTGTAGCCCATTTATTGATACATCCCTTTCTATAGCCTAGAATTGTGTTTAAAAGCCTGGACCTTACTGCCAGGCAGCCCAAAGTAAAATATGCTCTACATAGCATTTCAATACTTATATGACACAGCGAAGATCACTTAAGCTTATACAGCATCCATAAATTCATATGTAAAATGAGGATAGTAATATCTCTCTTAAAGGTAAGGCCTGGTTGCACAATAGTTAAGCAGTTGGCTGTTAACCAAAAGGTCTAACCCACTGCTACTCCCCGGGAGAAAGAATGACAATCTGCTTCTGTAAAGATTTATAGCTTTGGAAACCCTATAGGAAGCAGTTCTACTCTGTCCTATGGGGTAACTATGAGTTGGAGTCTACTCAGTAGCAGTGGGTTGTTGTTAAGGGTTCAAATATTTAGAAAAACATGGTACAATGCCAAACATGTAGAAAAGACTTTAGAAAGTAGCAGTTGTCATCAGGAGCCCTGGTGGCTCAGTGGTTAAGAGCTGGGCTGTTAATCAAAAGGCTGGCAGTGTAAATCCACCAGCCACTCCTTGGAAACCCTACAGGGCAGTTCTACTCTTTCCTATAGGGTTGGTATGAGTTGGAGGCTACTCAATAGCAATGGTTTGGGGTTTGAGTTATTAGGGTTATCTACCCCAAAACCAAATCCACTGCCATCAAGTCAGATCTAATTCACAGCAACCCTAAAGGTCAGAGTAGAACTGGCCCACAGAATTTCCAAGGCAGATTTGAACTGCCAACCTTTTGGTTAGAAGATGTAGCACTTAACCCACTATGCCACCAGGGTTACCGACACACTTACAATATATGAAATATGCCAGTTGCTGCTAGCAGTTGTTGGTGACCTGCTATGTGTCAGAGTAGAACAGAGATCCATAGGGTTTTTAATGGTTTATTTATTTTTAAAGCAGATCATTAGATCTGTCTTATGAGGACCTCTGCATGGGCCCATACCTCCAATCTTTTGGTTGGCATTTGTTTGCACCATCGAGGGGCTTTAGATAAGACATGCTAATCTAAGTCAAATTGCCCTTCTCCTCTTAGCTCTCCTTGGCAAGTTACTATGGTACATGAATTCCAAGTCCATTAGGTGAGCAACAATGGGTCTAGGGCAGAGGTGGTCTGTGAGCTGGTCTTCTCACTGCAGTCCACCTGTGTCATTAGAAGCAAGGTTAGGATGTACCCGGTCCCCAACATTTGGTGGCCCCACTTCCAGCCCCTTCCCCAGGAAGTCCCTCTTCAGGGAGAGCAGTGATGTCAGATAAAGAGCCAGAATAGGCCAGAGCCAGTCTGCACATCAGCAGAAGCATATGGAATGACACCAGCCTGGCAGCTCATCCAGCACTGAATTCACACCCCAAACTTAAACAAGCTAAAGATACAGACAAGTAACTCATCTCTCTAAACTACGTCCTAATACAGTGAACAGAAAATCACAGCTTGTGAGATACAATGCAAAGTTGTGATTTCTGTCCCTCAGATTAATTCCATGGTTCAGTACAAGGCAGGAGGATAGTCTGTTTGTAATCCCTTCTCCCTATGGATGTGAATGTCCCCTATCCTGTCTTGGTCAAACGTTGATCCACAGGGATAGATGTTTCTGTCCTTTGCCTTCAGAATTGATGGTCTTGGACTCTTCTGTTATTGCCCCAGTTCTCTGAAAGGTCCCTTGATTTATCCCCCTTTATATTAGAAAGCCATATCTGCTCATTATCTAGGAAGGTCACTGGGAGGGAGATATTTCTTCCAGCTTCAATAGCAGATCACTTGGCATTTTGTCATATCTTTCTTGGCACAGTAGGAGCTCCATGAGGATGGGGGAAGCCAGGACAAATAAGAAAGGCAAATTTATTCCTGAAGCAGAGAGCAAAATGCAGGGACCTGACAGAATATAGAAATATGCAAAATGGACACATCAGCTTGTGTCTTTAGTTTCTACTTCAGCTTTTATTTCCCAAGCTAATTATTCCTCTCAATAGGAAGTTCTGCCATAACTAAGATAACTGGAGACCGCTAGTCATGGAAGATGTTTTTGTGTTTTAAACTAGGTGTGAATTTCCAATTCCATCTATTTCCCAGCAGGGACGTAGGCTCAGCTAGAAGTCTTAAGGAGATATATATATATATGTATATGTATATATATACATATACACATGTACACATATATACATATGTATATATATACATATACACATGTACACACAATACATGTTATTGTCCTAAAAAAATATTTTGACAAGTAAATTATGATTTATTTAGTGTTTAAATTACTTTTCTTTTTCTCACTTATTCCTATTAGCTTGCCTTTTCTTTTGGTCAAAACAGAAAAAAAGTGTATGCATGTTTAGGTACTAACAATAACACTAGAGAAAAAAAAATCATGGCCTTCAAGTCAAGTCCAACTTATAACAACCCCATAGACTTTCCAGGGCTGTAAATCTATGAAAGCAGACTGTCACGTCTTTCTTCCACAGAGCACCTGACAGCTCTGGATTGCTGACCTTTGGGTTAGCAGTTGGTCCCTTTAAACACAGTGTCACTCCGGCTCCTTAGTGATACTACTAGGCACCATTATCACACACTACTGTTATAGCTGCTATCGAGCTGGCCCCGACTCATGCAGACTCCAGGCACAATGAAAGGAAGTGCTGCCCAGTCCTGTGCCATTCCCACGTGCACTGTATAGCAGTCTGCTATGATCCATAGGGTTTTCACTGACCGACTTTTACAAACAGATCTCTAGGTCTTTCTTCCTAGATAATCTTTAACTGGAGTCTCATTTTAAACCTGTTCAGCATCACAGCAACATGAAAACTTCCACTGACAGGTGGCGGCTGTATATGGAAATACATTGGCTAGGAATCAAACCCAGGTCTCTGGTATGGAGACAAGGATTCTACTACTGAAACACTACTGCCTGTTATTACTACACATTAACCCTGGTGGCATAGTGGGTAAATGCTATAGTTGCTAACCCAAAGGCTGGTAGTTTGAATCTACCACGCTTTCCCTGGAAACGCTTTGGTAAGTTCTACTCTGTCCTATAGGGTTGCTATGAGTCAGAATTGACTTGACAGCAATGGGTACCAGGTAGGCTCTCCTGAACGAGGTATTCTGGAGGCAGGCCCTAGGCATCTGCCCTTTAAGCACACTTCCCTGAGTGAGATCTGTTAGGCCATTCAGACAAGAACTCTTCTTAGTGTGGGAAGGCAGACGGACTGGAGGATAGCACTTTTCCTCCACCTCACAACCCACCAGTAGGGGGAGCTGTCCTGCCCACAGCCCCAGTTTTGAGAAAAACAACCCAGGCTTTTCAAGAACCTACAAAGGTAAAAAGGCCAGAAAGTGGATTTGCAAGAAAAGTTGTTCTCTGGGATCCTA
Source organism: Heterohyrax brucei (assembly GCA_028571685.1). NCBI lineage: Eukaryota > Metazoa > Chordata > Mammalia > Hyracoidea > Procaviidae > Heterohyrax > Heterohyrax brucei. The sequence goes on along the minus strand of CM053148.1, from coordinate 40,021,696 downwards.
GGGACAATACAGCACTGATGAGAAAGTGTAGCCTTCTTAGATAAAGACAATAATCTACAGCTTTAGTCCGAGATGTGTTCTTTCTTCCTTTCATTATAGGAAACGTTTGGTCAAGGATAAACACAACATTAATGAATTATACTCTTAAAATAGGTGAATTTCCTTATATATAAATCATGCAGCAAGAAAAGTTAAATTAATAAAAAAATAAAATATGTAACTTAAGTGTATCTTCAAGAGCAAAAGAGACCAAAATTTAAATGCCCTTGTGGTAAAGTTACGTGGGACTCTTCAAAACCACATCCATTCATCTAACTAATAACTACTGAGTCCCACACTATGCACAACTTAAGACTGGATGCTACAAAATGAAGCAAAATGTCTTTGAATAAATTCTGTGCCTTACCATCTCCCACACAGCTTCTAAGGAATTGATCCACAGAATAAGCACTGAAGTATGTTGATTTTCAGTTTGGTTTCCTCATTATTTGCTGAACAAAGCTACCTGTAGGCTTCTGAGCCTTTCCATTGTAGAATTTAATTTGGTGACTAACAGAGCAAAGCAGCAAGAGCAGTGGGAATCGTTTAATCTGTACAAGGAGACAAGCATTTACAGTGATTCTGTCGGAGGAACCAAGAGCACACTGCAGAAAAGGGCTTCTTTATGGCACAAACTGCTAGTGGCCCAAATGCCGAGGTCCAGCTCCCTCTCTGTCACTGGGCAAATCACTGGAAAAGCCAAAGCTTGGAGAGTGACCTCAGGGACAGGACTTTGGCAGACAAGAACCTAGGAAGAAGATTATGGGTAGGGCTTCCAACTGCTTTGCTCTGGTTAGAGTCCCTGATGAGAATTTACATCTCTAACAAGGTCCCAGGTGATGCTGGTACTGCTGGTTAGGAACCAGCTCTGAGAATCACTGGTGGACCAATGGTTCTCAAAAGTTATTATAGATAACAATCACCTAGGGATCTAGTTAAAATACAGATTCTGATTCAGTATATCTGGGGTGGAACTGCAAATTTTCAGTAGCTTTTCAAACCAGAATGGACCAGTTCAAAGCCCTGGTTAGGAATAGGTTATACTTTTTTCTACATTTCATAATCAAACGTGACAATACTCAAGTCTCCAGCAAAAAAGAAAAAAAGACTAAGAAAACATCAGTGATATATTAAGAGAGGGTCACATTCCAAGAGTACTGGCTTTTTGCTCCCTTTGGCTTTTGTAAAAATGTGAATAAAGAAGAATCTAGTCACTCCTGTTATTTCTTTAAAAGGACTATTCAAAAGCAGATGACAATGTCACATCTGTAACCATTTTTAGTCCATCTTCCCCTTCCAGTTGTCTAGAAGAGCCATACAGCCTGAGTTCGCTTGCAGGTGCTCATAAAGAGTGAACTGTGGAAATGCATGAGGAAAGAAGCTGTGACACAACTGGTGCCTTTGGAGTGTGTATCAGGTGGTCAGTGATCCTCAATGGCTCACCAAGTCATTGCCAGACTCCCAGCCCTCCTCTCTCTTCTGTCAAGTTTAATCTGACATGAGTGTTCAACCACCCACAGTTCAAAATTTCCAGGGGACACAGATAATTAACATAGACCTGACACTACAGAAGATTGGAAAAAAATTGGGTCAGCATTTATAACACATGTGCCAGACACTATCTAGATGCATCGCATCAATCCTTCAAACAACGCTCAGAAATAATCACTGTCCTCTATTTTACAGATTGAAAAACCAAAGCAACCTAAACTCAAACTCAAGTTGATTCTGACTCATAGTAAACCTAAAGGACACAAGAGAACTGTCCCATAGAGTTTCCAACACTGTAATCTTTACAAAAGCAAACTGACACACCTCCCTCTGAGCAGCTGGTGGATTCCAAATTCTGACTTTTAAGTTTCCAGCCAAGTACCTAACCATTGCACAACCCAGAGATCTCAACCAAAGGAAGACCAAAACAACCAAACCTGTGGTAGTTGACTCCAACTTACAACAATCCTACAGGACAAAGGAGAACTGCTTCATAAGTTTTACAAAATGTTGTTAGATACCATTGGGGTGGTTCAGAGATCCTAGGTACCACAAAAGGAAATAACGCCTAGTCCTGCACCATCCTCACTATCTTAGCTATTTTTGAACCCATTGTTGAAGCCCCTGTGTCATCTATCTTCTTGAGTGTCTTTCTCTTTTTCACTAACCCTCTGCTTTACCCAGCAGAATGTCCTTCTCCAGAGACTGGTCCCTCCTGATAACATGTTCAAAGTATGTGAGAGAAGTCTCACTGTCTTCACTTTTAAGGAACATTCTGGGTGTACTTCTTCCAAGAGAGATTTGTTCATTCTTCTGGCAGTCAATTGTATATTCGATACTCTTCATAAACACCACAATTCAAAAGAATCACTTCTTCTTTGGTCTTTCTTATTCATTGTCCAGATTTTGCAGATATATAAGGCAATTTAAAATACTGTAGCTTAGCTCTGGTGCACCTTATTTCTTAAGGTAACATTTTTACATATTAACATTTTAAAGAGGTCTTTTACAGATTGCCCAGTGTGATGCACAGATTGCCCAGTGTGATGCATCATCTGATTTCTTGACTATTGCTTCCGTGGGCATATTTTTGTTTTCTTTACATTGAGATATAATCTATATTGAAGCCTGAAGTTTTTGACCTTCATCAGTAAGTTCAAGTCCTCTTCACTTTCAGCAAGCAAGGTTTTATCACCTGCATAACACAAGTTGTTAATGAGCCTTCCTCCAATCCTGAAGTTCCATTCTTCTTCATGTAATCCAGTTTCTTGGATTATTTGCTCAGCACACACAATGAATAAATATGGTGAAATGATATAATCCTGATGCACATCTTTCATGATTCTAAACCATGCATTATCCCCTTGTTCTGTATGAACAACAGCCTCTTGATCTATACACAGGTTCCTCATGAGCATAATTAAGAGTTCTAAAATTCCCATTGCACTGTTATCCATAATTTGTTATGATCCACACTGTCGAATGCTTTTGAACGGACAACATAACATAGATAAACATCTTTCTTGTATTCTCTGCTTTCAGCCAAGATTCATCTGACATTTGCAATAATATCTCTGACACCATGCACTCTTCTGAAATCTGGCTTGAATTTCTGGCAGTCCTCTGTCATAAGTCAAAATCTACTCAACAGTAAATAGTTACGGGCAGTCTAATCATCTAAATACAGGAGTAGGGTCACCTACTTCTTGTTCTAGGAGCTGGGGCAGTCCTATTTATAGTACGATACCCAATATTAAATACCAAAACCAGACTTTGGAACTTGAGGCTGGAGTCTTCTATCAAGCCAAGCCATTTAAAATTTCAGTAAAAAGTCAGACTATTTTCTTGAAGGTCAATTAGAACACTGTACAACTTTTATTCCACCTTTTTGTTTGATTGTTTATGGATCTCAAATTTAAGAGATACCACCAATATGCAAAACTGTGTTGCTTTTATGAAGTTCAAGGCTTGAACCTTATTTGCTTCCTCATGGTCAATAATTCAGATCCTTTTCAGTCATATTTTCAGAGCCAATTCTCTTTCTAATTTATTTGTTTATTTTCTTGAATGTCAAAACTGTGCCTAATATAGCTAAATTTTCCTTTTTAGCTTTGCCTTAGATGACTGTCCACTATAGTCAATTCAAATTCATGACTTCAATGTTTTTCCTCCTCATTTTCCTTGGCCAGACATGGTATTCTGCAATAGCAATGTTACTTATATCGTTAGCAAACCACTTCCTGCTAATATAAGCAGTGCTTTTCTCACTCCTGGAATGAAAATTCCTCTGTACTGGGGGATCCTACTCTCTATTTAGCTGACTAAACCACCAGTAACCACTCATCATTGAGCAGATTGCAATTGAAGACACCATATGTGTCAGAGTAGAACTGTACTCCATAGGGCTTTTGGTGGCTGACTTTCCGGAAGTAAATATCCTTCTTTGAAGTTGCTTTTGGGTATTCTTAAATATCAACCTTTTGTATAGCAGCTGAGCACACTGAATTTTGCAGTACCAGGGAGCTCAGGGACAGTGAGCCCCAAATTGAGGTGAAAACAATAAATAGATTGATAAGTTGTAAATGATGTGCAGGGTCTGCCCACATAGAGAAAAACTAACCCAATCAGAGGCTAAAACTGCAATTAGGTTGGGGCCCCATACAATGTACAGAGTAAACAGAATCTGGCATTCTTGTCACTGATAATTGTCATTAAGTCAGCTCTGACATGTGGTGACCTTGTTTAATGGAATGAAATACCGTCTGGTCCTGCACTGCCTTCATGCTCTTTGACATGTTTGAGCCCACCATTGTGACTGTTATGTCAGTCTATGGATGAATTCTCTCATTGTTGAGGACCCTATACTTCACCAAGTATGATACTTTTAAGGACATGGATACATATGGGCAATCAAGGGAGTCTGCTGAGGGCTACAGAGGGTGGTGTCTTTGAATCCTGAGGCATTCTACTTCTTAGTTGCGATACACCTAAGTTCTGTTAGAATTTCCTTCCCTGTCTGCACCTGCAAAATCACCTCAATCTTTTATTAAAAACTTGATTTTTGCTTGGGGTAACTTAAGTCCATTTCTTTTGCTTGAAATTAAAAGGCTTCTGAGCAGAATACTTTCCTTTTCTTGACTCATCCAGTGCTCACCTATCTGTCTACCTGTCTGCCCCATGAAGTCTCTGGGGACATGATGCAATCTCTCACTGTCTACTAATCTTCTGCAAGCACTTATAATTTATGTATCATAATTTAGTACTCAACTTCACACTGACTGATTGTTTTCTATTTCAGTTTTATTTCCTTCATTAGACAGCAATGTCCTTAGAATCAAGGACAATTTTAGATGAGTGAATCTGCTGAATGTTAGCAAAACTTTCATTCCTTCCATCAGACCCTCAGAATAATTACAAGAAGAAAGTCACGCAGGTTACGCCTAGTAAGACTTTTTAACTGTAAATGTATAGGTAACAACTCCCCCCAAAAAACTCCTGCTGTGTCAATTCAGACTCACAGTGGCCCTATAGGAAAGAGTAGAAATGCCCCACAGGGCTTCCAAGTAGCGCCAGGTGCATTTGTTGACCACTTAGTAGCAGCCATAGCTCTTAACCATTACTTGACCAAGGTTTCCTGGTAACACAATGAGTCCTAATTCAACATGTTTCACTTGTGCAATTCAGTGCAATTAATTACTTAGATCATGTTGTGCAACTATCACCAACATCCACTATATCTTCCACCATTGTAAACAGAAACTGAGTGCCAGCTAATCAAAGATTGCCCTTCTGCTGCTGCTAACCACAATTACCCTCTGATCACTATATGTTTGCCTATTCTAAGTGTTTCATATTAGTGAAATCATATAATATTTGTCTTTCTATGACTGATTTATTTCACTCAGTGTATCTCCAAGGTTCACCTACGTTGTATCACGTGTTAGGACTTTCAGTTCTCTTTCTGGCAGTTAATACTCCACTGTGCCTACTTACCACATTTTGCTCCTCCATCTACGAGTCAGAATTGACTTGATAGTAACGGGTTTGGGTTTGGGTACTCATCTGCTGTTGGACGGTTTAGGTGTTTGCACCTTTCGGCTATTGTGAATAGTGCTTCACTGAACACAGAACTTCAAAGGAGGTCTGTTGTGGTGAACGCATCACTCTCTTCAGTGTGCATCTCTGAAAGTCCACAACAGTTAAAGGAGCCTCCTAAGGTCACCAAGCTAAGAAAATTCAATGTGAGCCCTCACATCTGGAAGGCCTGGGGTGATACAAATATGGAGAATCCAGAGAGAAGTATTTATTTATAATTTATAATGAAAGAGACAAAACCGCTCTCTGCTCTCTGCTGCTAGAAGACTGTCTGGGCAATAGTGAACCACAGTGACTGGGTTTCTATTCTTTGATTTCCTCTGGGTCCAGCCAAGACTCTTTTATTCTTAACGAATAAACAGTATTGCCTGTTTAAAGTTAGGTTATTTTTATAGCTATAGAACTCCTGGAACAGTAAACAGGAGGTGTACACATCAGACTTTAAAGGTGAAAGGGGTTATTTAAGAGTGTTATCGGAACTAGCCAGCCACAAGCACATACAGAATCAGAAAACCATAAACCTCTCCCTTTATAGCAGTACTCAATTATTCATTAAGCCAGCTTCACTGTGGGGGGTAGGGAAGGTTGTGGGACGGTCTTTGTAAACTCAGTATCACACAACCCTTGAGGTATCCAGCTCTCCCTGCCATCAGGCTGTGTAGATGAATATGTTCAGGAGTGAACATCATTTCTCTGTCCTTCCTAAATTAGGGTTTTGAAAGGGATAGTGATAAAAATAGTCATGATAATGCTTGCTATTTTGCAAAATTTTCTAGGCACCAAGACTAAGCACCTTGTCCTACAGATGGATAAGTTATTTATGGGAGATGATACAGCGTATCAGTGCTGGTAGAGCTTGGATTTGAACCCTGATCTTTTTTATTTTAACCTGTACTCTGGCATTTCTATACTCTTATACCTGAAAAGTACTCATCTTGATTGATTCCTTGTTTTTTGTTTTTGTGTGTAAACATGGGAGGAGAGGCTTCGAGGTTAAACTAATCTGCCCACAAATTTTATCCTTTGGAATTTCATAATGCATTCCAGCACCTTAAAGTCTCTGAGACGGTTATGGTAGCGATACCTGTGTTTCCTGATTAACTCAGGTTTTACGAATTCACATGACTTCCCATTTCATATCATACAAGATAACACCTGCTTTCCAGGGATGCAATTTGGCCAATGATTTATGCCAAATGCAGCTGCAATTAGACGAGCAGAAAATCTCATGCAGTTAAAAACTGAACCATATTTTCCCTTACTGAATATTGCAAAAGGGGTAGAGCAACAGGTGATGGGTTCCTTGCCATTTAAAGCCCCACTTAATGCTCAGCTGGGATCACATTCTCCGATCTTATTCTTGGGCTCACTCTGCAATGTGACCCACAGTGCTACATAAGAGGCACTTAAAGCTCCATTCTTCTGGTGGAGTGCAGTGTCCTCTGAAACCATGAAACTGATAATAAACTTTACTTTGTAGGGGTGTTGGGACAATTAGAAATAATGCATAGAGGGCACCTAGAACAACTCACCATTGGTATTGCTTTCACTTAACTAGTTTGGTAAAGGTGTCATCCGTTTGCCTGGAAATCGTATCTGCTGTTTCTGTATTCAGTAAAATCCCATTCATCTCATGGTTACAGAGCAGATGTTGCCACCTGTGTGGAATGTCATGGTCAATAAAGAGTATCAGCAAAAAGAGGAAGACCCTCAACAAGATGTACTGACACAGTGGCTGCAACAATGGGCTCAAACACAGCAAGGCCTGTGAGGATGACATGGGACCAGGCAGGGCTTTATCTGTTGTGCGTAGGGGTTGCTACGAGTCAGAATCAGCTCAACAGAGCCTAACAGCCACTGCTTTCTGGCAACTTTTATCACCTCTTTTCTACCAAGCCCCAACAGAATCCATCATTTTCTATTCCCTCATCTCCCACCAAATGGTTTTGGTCTTATTTTGCAGGTGTCTGTCTTCTCCAGGAGATTAAGTATGTGTCTCCTTTGAAGACAAGGTCTATGACATCTATGCAGCATCTGTATAGATAGTATCTAGGACAGTACAGAGCATATCAATGTCCAATAAATATTACAAGCAAAGAGACATAAGGAAAAGGTGTTATAAACTAGGAACCTTTAAACCAGAGAATTTGCATCCCAAATGAGAAGCAAATATATCCACCAAAAGTCACCAATCATCAAATGCAAAATAAAGACGGTGCCATATGAATAATACATTCTTGATCTAAGAGTTCGGAGACAATAAAGGACTATGAGGTGATCAGGAGTTAAAAATATTAAAAGACTACTCATAAACTTGACTGTTAGCCACAAACATGCTGTAGGCCTGCTTACACTCACCAGCACACGCACTTACCACCTACCGTTATCATCTAACCTATAAACACAATGCACAATTCTATATGAGTATGAAAGGAATAATGGATGAATTGCTCACATATACGGCCATCGGAAGAACCAGGTGGTTCACAGTATGAGAAATGTCACAGTGCTCACTGTGACATTACATGGGCTTGCCCTTGAATTCCAGTCACATCACTTATCATCTAAGCAACTGTTTTACTCCCTCCCCCCGCCACCCCAATGCATGTCAACTTGGTTAGTGCATGGTTCAGAATATTGTGTGATTCTCAATTGTTTTGTCATCAGATATGATTTTACTATGTGTTGTGAATTGTACCTCTATGATATTAATGAAGTAGTTATGTTAATGAAGTAGGATTCAATCTACAAGATTAGGTTGTACCATAAGTCATTCTTATTTGATCTATAAAAGAGAGACTTCAGCAGAGAGACTTGGGGACCTTATACCACCAAGAAAAAAGAGCCAGGAGAATACTGTGTCCACTCTGGTAGCATAGTGGTTAAGTACTATAGCTGCTAACCAAAAGGTCAGCAGTTCTAATCCACCAGGCACCACTTGGGAACTCTGTGGGCAGTCCTATTCTGTTCTACAGGATCGCTATGAGTGGCAATTGACTTCAAGGCAGTGGATTTAGACTCAGGGTCCCTGTGCTGGGAAGCTTCTTGACCAGAGGGGATTTATGACAAGGACCTTCCCCCAGAGCCAACAGAGAAAGAAGGCCTTCCCCTGGATTTGAAACCCTGAATTCACTCTTTCAGCCTTCTAGACTGTGAACAAATAATTTTTTTCTTTGTTAAATCCATCTATCTGTGATATTTCTGTTACAGCAACATAAGATAACCAAGGAAGTGAAACTGAGCAAGCTAATCAACCTCTCTGAGTCTTAGTTTATCTGTCTAAAATTTATAACAGAACACTTTCATAAAGTTGTTATGAGAATTGAGTAGGAGATAATAGACACAGATGCACTAATGAGAGTGTCTAGTGTCATGTTGGTATTAAATAAAACCCTGGTGACATAGTGGTTAAGTGCTATGGCTGCTAACCAAATGGTCAGCAGTTTGAATCCACCAGGCCCTCCTCGGAAACTCTATGGGGCAGTTCTACTGTGTCTTATAGAGTCTCTATGAGTCAAAATTGATTCAACAGCATTTTTTTTAAATTAATAATTAATATCATCTTCCTCATTAGATTGTAAACTCTATGAAGTCATCAAGTTTTTCACAATTTGCCCATCCTCACCAAGAACATATGAGCAATAAGATAAATATTTGCTGCACAACTAAAAGAATAAACAAAGATAACCAAGAGCAAATGAAGCAGGAAGGACATCTAATCATCTACTATCCTATTACATGGAAATTTAAGCAGTTGTACCTATGAAGCAGGGAAATCATGTTATTGTTGCTGGAACACTTACTATTTGCTGCAACATGGGACAAGCAAGCCTTTGCTTTGTCATTTTCTTTAAATGCAGCGTGTTCATTCCAAGTCATTTTAGTTATTTGGAAAAAATATATCCTTATTTGACAAACTGTGGCACAAAAGAGACCCAAACAGGCAAGTACACAGACAAAAAGTATGCATATAAATGCTTTTTAAAAGAAAAATCTGTGTTCTTCTTTTTGGTGTTTATGTCCATGTATTCGTATTCATGTGTTCACATCTAAAAATCTTACGTCTGAATGTAAAGATAAAATTGGAGGTATTAATAATAGTAAATTGCAGTAGGAGAAGGAGTAGGAGTTGTTTATATATATTACTACACTATTTTCAATATATATGTGTACATTTTTCTTTTAAATCTGCCCACTCAGCACTATTGTGTTTTTGTTAAAGTCATGCGTGTGCAACAATTTTAATATAATTATAAACCAAGGAACAACATCCTTATTTGACACTGAGACAGATGCCTATAAATGCATCAGGTATGAGCTCAAAGGAAAACGGAAACCTGGAAGAAAACACATGCAGAGTCTAGGGGAGGGAATGCTACAGTTCTGCTTTTGCTTCTTAAGTTTTGTCCTTACCCATTCCAGAGCTCATTTCTATCAGCATCTGCTAAGACAATGGCAGAACCAAAACTAAATCCCACTGCTGTCTGGCTCTGATTCCTAGCAACCCAACAGGACAGAGTACAACTGCCCTATAGGATTCCAAGGCTGTAATCTTTACAGAAGCAGACTATCACATCCTTTTCCAGTGGCGAGTCTGGTGAGTGCTTGACCATTTCACCACCAGGGCTTGCTGAATAATGGCAGAAAAGAGAGGAAGCACTTACTCTTACTTTTTCTTTTTGGTTTGCTTATGGAGGATCAATTGAAGAAAAACAGAAAGTTAAAGAATTATGCAGAGGGAAGGAGATATTAAGCCCCAGCACTGAGAGAGCCAGTGTGTCCCTGTCCAATTCTGAGGCACTTTAATGACTTTGTTGGAATAAGGAGGACAGACCAACCTTGGCAATGACTCTAGCAATGGTCTTGACGAGCTGTGGTTCTGAGCAGGTGGGAGAAAGCACCTTCAGAGGGTTTGTTGCTGTTGTTTGGCGCCATAGAGTTGGTTCCAACTCATTGTGACCCTGTGCACAACAGAATGAAACCCTGCCTGGTCTTGCGCCATGCCCACAATTGTCTTCATGCTTAAGCCCATTGTTGCAGCCACTGCGTCAATCCATCTCATTGAGGGTCTTACTCTTTTTCATTGACTTTCTACTTTACCAAGCATGATGTCCTTCTCCAGGGACTGATCCTTCCTGACAACATGTCCAAAGTATGTAAGGCACAGTCTTGCCATCTTTGCTTCCAAGGAACACTCGGATTGCAGTTCTTCCAGAACAGATTTGTTTGTTGTTTTGGCAGTCTGTGACACATTCAATATTCTTCCCCAACACCATGATTCAAAAGCACCGATTCTTCTCTCCTCCTTATTCATTGTCCAGCTTTCACATGCACATTGTGCAATTGAAAATATCACGGCTTGGGTCACACAGACTTTAGTCTTCCAGGCGATATTTTTACTTTTCAACACTTCAGAGTGTGGCTTCGCTAATCACGGCTTCCATTTTCACATCAGTTCACTGCTGTCTCACAGCTTCCACTTCTTATAGATCTGACATGTGGCCCACACATCTCTTTACTTCCTTAAATCTTCTTATTCATCAGTTCTTTTCATGGAATTACTCATAGTCTCTACATCTTCTCTAGCTGTAGGTCTCCTTGTCACTCTCTGTCATAAACCACATAAAGCACATCATGCCCTACTTCTTCCCACAACATGAATTATTATTTCATTACCATCCAAGTCACCCTTCTTATGTGAGTTCCCTGCCCTGGGTCATATTACATCAGAAATAAATGCTTTCGAGTGACACAGGTCTGGTTTTCAATTCTGATTATACTTCCAGATTGCTGTGTGACCTTGAGCAAGTATATTAACCTCTCCGAACCTCAGTTTCTTTTGTTAAAAATAAATCCAGCAGCCTATGTGCCACAGACTTGTTTATAATCTGGACATTCTAAAGGCTGAGATATGTAAAGTTCTAAGACTAGAATCTGGTACAAAGTGCAACTTAAATAAAGGTCACCTCCCTTTTCACCAAGACTTTGAAGGGATCAAACTCAAACACTGCCTAGTAAGTCACTTGAGATGTTCTAGTGTCCTTGGGTGGTGCAAATGATTACCTCACTTGTTTGCTAACTGAAAGATTAGCATTTGAGCCCACCCAGAGTTGTGCACTAGAAGAAAGGCCTGGTGATCTACTTCTCATAAAATCAACTGGAATACAACTCTGCTCTGACACTCATGTTGCTATGAGTTGGAATCAACTCTACAGCAACTTCTCCATCCACCCATCCACCCATCCACCCGTCCACCCGTCCACTGGTCCACCCATCTACCCATCCACCCACCCATCCATCCATCCATCCAACCATCTATCTATTTTATTTATTTTGGTGTTGACACAGACCTAGGGTAGGCAGAAGGAGGTAGAATGGTGAAGAGAACTGCCTAGTGTATACATGGGGACTGCACTAGATATATGTACTTCATGTAAATGGCCTCTTCTTTTCCCACACAAGATGTCACAGACATTGAGAACATGGAGCCTTGCATTTAGATGCAGTAAAAACAAGCAAAAATACTAAACCAAGCAAGTGCCAGTTGGGAGTTTCCCGGAAAGATATTTGACTTTTCTGAGTATCAGTTTCTTCGTTTTAAAATGGGTTAATAGTAGTTCTCTATCAGACTGCTGCGAATGCATAGCAAAATGCCTTCTACATAGTAAAACTAAGGTCATCAATAAATATTTGTCAAAAAAACAAAAAGTTTCTGGATTTAAGTAGTAGCAGTTAATACTTCTATTGTAGGTATTAAGTGCCAAGTAGTATGCTAAGTGGTGACTGACTATTTTCATTAAATCTTCACAGAAACTAGACAAAATACATACCTTTCCTATCCCTATTTTGAGATGAGAAAACTGAGACACAGAGGTGTTAAATGACTTGCTGAAGCAAGTTTATGGTGGAGCCTGTAATCAAATCTCAGTATTGCAGCCTCAGAGTCTGTGTTAAGTGCTATACTACACTGCCTCTAAAATTCAAAATAAATAACTGCTTACCACATGCTCCATAGTAAAGAACTTATTTTCCTTTCTTAATCTTGATAGCATTTTTTTATTAATCAAGTTTTTTAAGTGCAAGAAACTGAAGCCAAACTTGTCTTATTCAAGAATGCCTGGAAAGAATTCTAGGAGCTCACAGAATCAACAGAAATGCTGAAGAACTCTGAAGATGGGAGAAGTATCAACAATGGCAGCTGTATAGATAAAGACACTCATAAAATCCCATCGATGAGATCTCTACCTCCAGCTATGATGAAGTAGATTCTAACAGGTCAGTCTCTTACTGAGAACACTATAAACTTTCCACATGCACACACACACACACACACATGCATGTGTGTATACATGCACACACATCTATTTGAAGAATCTAGATTAAGTTCATGAACACTCGAGCCCCAGTGCATGAACTCCAATCTTGGCTCTGCTATTTAGTTCCATGGTCTCAGGCAAGGAAGCACTGAATGTTGTTATGCCTCAGTAGTTGCCTCTGTAAGACTGGGGATAATAGGACTTGCCTCAAAAGACCATCATGCAAACCTCCCTCCCAACCTTTATGTTAACTAGGCGAAGCCAAGTGTCTGCCATGCTACAAGCTCTTGAGGAATACAGTAAGGGGAAATGCAGAAAGATGGGAGCAGTCACTAAAGGAATGAGATAGTTCCATCTTCAGGGGACCAAACTGGTGACTGGGGCTCCTTCTAAGGACTACTACCCCATCTCCCACCCGCCTACAACATTCCTGAAGCCCTGGCTCCAAAACTACTGCCTTCTCCAGGAGCAACCTTTACTTCAGAGACAGCTAGAAATGGAATATTTTGGGTTGTTCCAGGCCAACAACTGACCCTGCAACTCACAATTTAGTCTGTGTAGGGGAAAGAGGCCTATGTGAAAATCATGGTTTCCATCTCTACATTTTCACTTCTCACTTACTTTCAAGTTTCATCTGCCAGCATTACAGAGACCAGAAAGAAAACCAACAAGTTTGCCCTTCCTGTTAGCCCTTCAGGATCTGACAGAACCCCAGAAGAATAATGCTGAAGACTTTATTGCTTAGCAAATAATCACCTGAACCATCAGTGCAAATCCCACTGCAGTATATTTATTATTGGTGACAATAGAAGAGACAGAAAGATCACAGCTTGATTTGGGGATCCCTGGACACATTTGCTGTTCTCAACAGTAGAGGGGAAATTTCTAGACTTAAGACCTGAGCACTCTGGATGTGGATATCAGAGCAAGAGAAACAGGCAATCTCTGCCTCTGAAGTTATTCTCAAGAGACACCTCTTATGCACAGGGATCTTCTTTCTGGGCCAGTCAGGGTGGGACATAAAAGACCAATATCAGTCCAGAAAGGTCATGATTGTCGTTGAACAATTTGGGACATATATTTCCCTCTCTTTCTGACTTTTATGTATTAGCCAAGTTAAAAAAGCTTGAGTTTTCACTGAGTGTTACTGAGTGGTTATTAGCCAAGTATAAAGTACTAGAGAACTTTATTTGGGATGGAATTAGTCATTAGCGAGTCTGACATTTGCATTATCTTTGCCACTTGTAAAACACCATTCACGTGAACTCTTATTTAAACCTTACCAGACTGTTAAGACTATTAAAACATGTTTGCCAGTTTGTTTGACTGTTACAGTTTCTTTGCTTATGGGATGCTAGAGTTATGCCATCAGTATTTCAAATACCAGCAGGGTGGCACACAGTGGACGGGTTTCAGCTGAGCTTCCAGTCTAAGACAGATTGGGAGGAAGGACTTGATAATCTACTTGTGGGGTGGGGTGAAACTGGCCAGTGAAAACCTTACGAGAAGCAACTGAATTGTCTGGTACAGTACTGAAAAATGAATCCCTCGTACTGGAAGGCATTCAAAACACAACTGGAGAAGAGCTGCCTCCTCAAAGTAGACTCTACTTGACTGATCTGGATGGAGTCAAGTTTTGGGGACCATCATTTGCTGATGTGACAAGACATCAAATGAGAAGAAATAGCTGCAAACATCTATTAATAACAAGAATGTGGAATGTGTGAAATATGAATACGGGAAAATCAGAGGTCATCAAAAATAAAACGGAACGCATAACCTTTGATATCCTAGGCATTAGTGAACTAACATGGGCTGGTATTGGCCATTTTGAATCAGAGAATCATACGCTCTACTACGCTGCCAATAGTACAATAATACCCACACGCTCACAGGGAAGATGAACTAATCTGACTATTATTCCAATTTATGCAGAAATCACTAAGGACAAAGATGAAGAAACTGAAGATTCTTACTAACTTCTGTAGGCTGACAGTGATCAACCATGCAATCAAAATGCACTGACAATTACTGGAGTGGACTGTGAAAGTTGCAAATGAAGAGGAAAGATCAGTAATTGGAAAATAATGGTGTTGGTGATAGAAAGGATGCCAGAAATGGCACAATAGAATTTTGTAAGACTAACAAATTCATCACTGCAAATATCTTTTTTTCAGCACCATAAACAGTAATACACATGTGGACCTCACTAAATGGAATATACAGAAACTAAATTGATTACACCTGTGGAAAGAGATAATGGAAAGCCTCAATATCATCAGTCAGAATAAGTTTAGGGGCCAGCTGCAGAACAGACCATCAATTGCTCATATGCAAGTTCAAGCTGAAGTTGAAAAAATTAGAACAAATCCACAACAGCCAAAATGCAAGCTTAAGAAGAAACCAACTGAATTTAGAGACCAATCTAAGAATAGATTTGACACATTGAGTACTAATGATGGAAACAAGACTTGTGGGATGACAGCAAGAACTTCCTGCACAAAGAAAGTAAGAGGTTTTTAAAAAGACAGGAAAAAAAATAGAAGACCACAACTGATGTCAGAAGACACTCCGAAATTTGCTCTTGAACATAGAGCATAGCAGCCAGAGAAGACAAAGTATTACAAGGAAATGTGCAAAGACCTAGACGTAGAAAACCAAATGAGAAGAACATGCTTGGAATTTCTCAAGCTGAAAGAAGTGGGGAAAAAAATTTAAACCTTAAGTTTCAACACTGAAGGATTCTATAGGGAAAAAGTTAAACAATGCAGAGTGCATAAAAAGATGGAAGGAATACACAGTCACTGTATCAAAAAGAAATGACCAATGTTCAATGATTTTTTTAGGAAGTATCATAAGATCAAGAAATGATAATACTGAAAGAAGTGGTCCAAACTACACTGAAGACATCGGTAAAAACAAGCCTCGAGGAATTCACAGAATTACCAATTGAACTGTTTTCAACAGATGAATGCAGTGCTGAATGAATTCATTTCCACAAATGAATGAGTACAGTGATGTGTACACTAGTCTACACTAACAAATGTGGAAAACAACTAAACCTTGCCAACTGAGTGAAAGAGATCCGTATTTGTACCCATTCCCAAAAAAAGATACTCCAACAGAATGTGGAAATTACTGAACAATATCATTAACACATACAAGTAAAATTATGCTGAGGATCATTCAAAAGTGGTTACAGCAGTACATCAATATGGAACTGCCAGAAATTTAAGCAGGATTCAGAACAGGATGTGGAACAAAGGATATCATTACCAATGTCAGATGGAACTTGGCTGAAACAGAGAATACCAGAAGGATGTTTACCTGTGTTTCGTTGACTATGCAAAGGGATTCAACTGTGTGGATCACAGCAAATTATGAATAACATTACAAAGAATGGGAATTCCAGAAGACTTAACTGTGCTCATGAGGAACCTTTACATATACCAAGAGGCAGCCATTCAAGAAGAACAAGGATACACTGTACATTTTAATGTCAAGAAAAGTATGTGTCAGGGTTATATTCTTTCACTATACTTAATAAATTTGAATGGTGAGCAAATAATCTGAGAAACTGGACTTCCTGAAGAAGAAAGCAGCATCAGGATTCTAGGACAGTCATTAACCTGTGCTATACAGATGACAACCTTGCTTGCTAGAAGTGAAGGGGAGTTGAGAAGCTTACTGGTGAAGATCAAAGACTACAGCCTTCAGTATGGACTACACCACAACACTGAGAAAACAAAAATTCTCACACCTGGACTGGAAAGTAGTGTTATAAATGTAGAAAAGATTGTAGTCGTCAAGGATTTCATTTTACTTGGATCCACAATCACCACCAGTGCAAACTGCAATCTATTGCAGCAATCTATTGCAAAAGACATTTTTAAAGTGTGAAAAAGCAAAGATACCACTTTAAGGACTAAGGTGGGCCTAATCCAAACCGTGTTATTTTTAGTCATCTCGTATGCATATGAAAGCCAGGCACTGAATAAGAAAGATTAATGAAGAACTGATGTCTTTGAGTTACAGTGTTGGTGAAGACTCTTTAATATATCGTGGATGCCAGAAGAATAAGCAAATCTGTCTTGGAGAAAGTACAGCCAGAATGCTCCTTAGAAGCAAGAATGTGAAAGATTGTCTCACCTTCCACATATTATTAGGAGGGACCAGTCTAGGGAGACAGATACCATATTTAGTTAAGTAGGGGGTCAGTGAAAATGAGGAAGACCCTCAAAGAGATGGATTGTTACACTGGCTGCAACAATAGGCTCCAGCATAATTGTGAGGATGACACAGTATGGGTCATTTTTTCCTTATGTTATACACAGTGTCATTTCTGTGAGTCCACATGGACCCAACGACACCAAACAACAATAGACAATGTGATGACTCTTGTATGAAAAATAAAACAATGTATGTCTAGAGACATTAAAAAACATTGCTAAGTGAGTACATGGTAGCATGTGAACTTAACTGTGGGAAAACTAACAGCAACTGGCACTCAACTTTATCTGAGAGAGGTTGTCATGATGAAAAAAAGCTGTGGACCAAAGATAAAATGTTGTAAAATCTAAGGATACTTAAAAGTGCATATTTCAGAGAACAGCTACAAAACACACAAATCACTCTTCAGCTAAAATGTTTTTTGAAAGTTACCATTGTTCTTTTTATCTGGAGTATTCTTTCTAGGGCACAGCCAAGGCAGATAACTGAATTACCAGAGTTACTGTTTGGTTACAGGTCAATGAGACTACGTTGGCAAAAATTGAGATAAGATGTTATCAGTCATCAACATGTAGAACTACAGAGTTTTGTTGCATTTATTCATTTGATCAGCAGTTACTGTGTTCCTACAATCTGCTGTGTGTTACAGTAAGCTGTGGATACCTCAGAAAACACACACACAAAAGAAGTTTATGTCTGCCCAGAGCTTACCTTCTGTGGTTGCATGAGGCCATTTCCTACTGTAAACTGAATCTGGATGTGTGGAAGTGCCCACAGGGTTCCCAAGGCTGTAATCTTTATAGAAGCAGATTACTAAATTCATCTTCTGTGGAGCACCTGGTAGATTTGAACCACCATCATTTAGATTGGCAAGTAAGTGCTCAAACACTATGCTACCAGGCTCCTCTTCACTACTTACGCTCAGTGCAACCATGGCGCAGTGACTTTAGCTTTTCTAAGCCTCACTTGCCACATCTATAAAATGGAAACACCCTTTCCAGCACAGTGATTCTGAGAGTCTCTGACAAACTTGACAGGAGGTTTCCAGAAAGGAGAGGGTTAAGATATCTACTGACTTCATAACTCTATACTAATTTCTTAGGCCTAAATTAATGAAAGACCCAGAAATTGGGTGGCTTATGAGAACAGAAATTCATTGGGCTCACAGTTCTGGAAGCTAGGAGTCCAAGCTAGGGTATTGGTTTGTTAACCAGCCTCTGAAAGGGAAACTGTTCATGCCTCTCTCCTAGTTTTTCATGGTTCCCAACAATCCTGCAAGGTCTTTGGCTTGGAGACACAAGTTCTTCTGTCTGTCTGTCTGTTTGTGCTTCTCTGTTGTGGTGGTTGTTGTGTGGGGGTTGTTGAGGGCCATCAAATTGATTTCCTACACATAGTGTTTTCTGGGCTACAATCTGCCATGAGTCAGATCCAACTCGACAGTACTTGGCTGGCTGGCTATAATCTTGACAGAAGCAGACTGTGATGCATTTCTCTTGTGGAACCATTGGGTAGTTTTGAACTTCCACCCCTTCAGTTGGCAGTCAAGCATCTAACCATTGCACCACCAGGGCTTCTTTGTCTGTGCTCTTCTTTTGTAAGCAATCTAATCATACAGGATTAGGAGTCACTCTACTGACCTCATGTTAACCTAACTGATAACATCTTCCCACTGAAAACCCATTGCAATGGAATTGATTCCAATTCACCATGATTAACTTCTAAGTAGATATTTCCTAACAATGTTATACTCACAGGTACAGAGGGTAGGTAGGGCTATAAAGTATCTTCTGGCTTGAGGGGGACACAATTTAATTTATAATAAGTAACTCTGAAACTAAGAACTGCAGTCCACTTTGTTCAGGTTCAGTGCATATATCTGAAGTCATGTCTATACAAAATCTTCCTGTGTTTGCTTTTTAATATAAAGGAACTGGAGAACTTGCCTATTTCAAGACTTAGGCTGGTTCCCACAAAATAAATCTTTGCAGGAGTTAAGTGTGTATCTAAATTTTTACCTCCTGTGTGTACCTTTTCTGATGTTTTCCAGTAAATACATTGGATAACCTTGGGTAAGTGTCTGAACCTCTCTGGAACTTGGGCTTTTTCATTTGCATGATAAGATTGGGCTTCAATGATCTGAGGGTCTTTGCTGTTTAATATTCAACGATTCAGTGGGTCTGTAAACTGATTTCTCTTTAGTGTCCCTAAATTGAGGGATAAGTATCAAGCCCATGCCATTAATACTACTAATAAAATGTCTCTGACATGGATTGAATTCTGTCCCCTGAAAAATGTATGTGTGGATTTGATTTGGCTATGAGTCCCAGTATGGTACCCTTCTTCCCATGTGTTATGAATCCTGCCTCTGTGATAACTGATGATGGATGAAGGGCAGAAGTTGTTTTGGTGAGGCAGGACTCAAGCTACAAGCTTGTGGTTTATAAGGGAGAGAAGTGAGGAGAGGAAGCTGGGAACCTCATACACTAAAACAGAAGCACCAAGAGCAGAGCATGTCCTTTGGACCCGAGGTTCCCATGCCAAGATGCTCTCACTTGATTTGGACTTATCCTACCTGACTGTGATGATTTCTCATATGAAATGGACTTGTAACTTGTTAATGGACTTGCAGCTTACCAGACTGTGACAATAAAAGCTTCTCTTTGTGAAGCCTTCCACTCGTGGTATTTTCTGTTACAGCAGTACCGGGTGACTAAGATAGCCACCTTGTTATCATTATCAGACAAATAGTATTTTACTTTTCCAGTTTCAACTGTTCTTGGCTCTAATGACCTCTACATTTTAGTTAGGAAAGAAGAAAAATTTAATAATAATAATGCTAATTATAAGCTTCTTGTTCAACCAAAACAAAAAACAGTATCTCAGGGAAGCGTACCCCAATGCCTTTCTCTGATCTGATCCACTAAAAGGTCCTTTTCTTTCATTGACAATCTATTGTCAGGGCCATGAGACATTGAAATTTAACCAGAATTTTAAACATTGCAAAAAATGACACTTCCTTCCCAAGGTATCTCCTGTAGAGCAAACTAAGTCTTTGCCAGCCCATGTGTTACTCCTTGACACTTCAGCTGACACTCTATTTTTGAATTCACACATTCAGCCAGTCTTGGGGCCATGAAAATCTCCTTCAGTCCTAATTTACCTGTCACCTTTCTGGTGTGGAAGGTCCCTAGGTATGGCAGGATGTCTCATACCTTCCCAGCTTTTTCCCTCAGTAAACTTTTAAAAGGTGAGATCATACTTCCTATTAAGCCATTATTTTACCAATATGGCACTTGTTCACTTTCCTGAGTCGAGAGCATCTCCATCAACCAAAGTTCTGTTTGACTCTCCCTTTTATGTTCGACACAACCCAGTACAGAAGGGCAGAAGAATGCGTTCCATGTATGTAAATTCCTTTCTGTACATGTACACATAACTGTCCAAGACACAGAGTATAAATACCTGTGTATATCCGACCAATGAGAAGAACCATATTTCTACCATTTGCTCTTTTGACCCTGTCACCAACCAACCACCACACAAACATGATATGAATTTAATGGTCATACGGTAATGTTACCAATTTTGAGTGTCTACTGCTGTGCCAGACAAACACATAGCATCTTGCATAACGCTAAGTTAAAGACTTGTTATAGACCTCTGGATACAGATAGAAAAAATGATACTTACATATGTGTGTTACCTTACCCAAAGTCATACAGCTCAAGTAACCAGAGCTGATATCTAAACACAGTTCTATCTGACTCCAAGACCCACTTCCCTCTGATTGTCACATATTGCTCTGTAATGCAGCCAAAATTGACCCTGGCTTTATTGGAGCCTTGGAGGCCTAATAGTTAAGGGGCTATGTCTGCTAACACAATTAAAAATAAATAAATACATCGGCAGTTGGAATCTGCCAGCTTCTCCTTGGAAGCCCTGTGGGGCAGTTCTATTCTGTGTCCTACAGTGTCCCTATGAGTCAGAATGTACTAGGTGGCAACAGGCCTTTTTTTTTTTTTTTTTTTTGGTGGTGGTGGTGGTGGTGGTGGTTTGTTTTTTTGTTGTGTTGTGCTTTTATTGCTGCTAAACTAAGAAGTCTTTTTCTAGATTCTGCATCTAGGATTGACCATGGACCAGAGATCTGGTTCCAGCTCTGCTGAGGGTTTTTTTGTGGCCTTGACTCTCTCATATTATAATTGAGATACTCTTTTTTGCTTAGTAAAGCAGAAGTTGATAAGCACCTCACATAAGTCAGTGCATTATTTATGAAATCTATTAAATCAATGTATGTTCATAAGCCTTGAAATCTACAAAGTACACGTGGGTCTGACTCATCAGGATGGTATCACACGCATACAAAGTAGGTACTTCCTGGATGTAGAAGAATACAATTTAAAACGTCACCTTGGATTTGACCTAGTGGTAGCTCAATCTACTCTATGTCTTCCCGGGAAGAAGAAACCCCACTTTATAAGGAATATTTCTGAAATGATGAAGTGATGATGAAAACAGGTGACACTTACGCCTGCTAGCTAAGAGGTTAGCGCAAGTCCACCCAGAGGCGTGTTGGAAGGCCGGATAATCTATGTCCAAAAAATGAGCCACTGAGAAACCTATGGAGGGCAGTTATACTCTAGCCCACTGTGGATCGCCATGAGTCAGAGTCAACTTGATGGCAATTGTTTTGTTTTTTTTTAACTAGAAAGAATTCTGCAAGAAAAAATTGCCATCTTCCTGATACACACGTGTGAAAACTACATACACACATGCACAAACCAATGGCTAGCCAAAGATTTCCCCACACCTTGGACTTTTGATGCTGTCTTGGTAAACAGGCCATTATAACTGGTAGGGTAGGCCTTATACTCCTTGTATTCCCTCATGCCATTTGTCCCTTACCCAGGCTGCTTCCTCTGCTAAACAGATATCACAGCAACTGCTCATTTTCAGACAGTCTCATCTTCCAGGGAACCTTCCCTAACCTAGCCCAGGAGCCTACACCTTGGGGGTTCCCTTCCTGTGCTCCCATAACAGCTAAAACACATTATCTAGTCACTTGACACATTGTATTGTGATTCTCTTGGGGATACTGTCCATGGTATTTTCAATCACATCACAGGTATGTGAAAGCTGGACAAAGCATAAGGTAGGCAGAAGAAGAACTGATGCTTTTGAATTGCGGTGTTAGAGAAGAATGTTGAATATACCACGGACTGCTGAAAGAACAAACAGATCTGTCTTAAAGAAAAACAACCAGAGTGCCCCTCAGGAGCATGGATGGTGAAACTATGTCTTAAGTGTGTTGGACATGTTGTCAGGAGTCCTCATCCAGGGACTGAAGTACATAATGCAAGGTAAAGCAGAGAGTCCATGAGACAGCAGAAGACCGTCACAGAGAAGGACTGACACAGTGGCTTCAACAGTGAGTTTAAGCATCAAAACGATTGCGGGCATAGCACAGGACCAGGCAATGTTTCATTCTCCTATGCATGTGGTTATGAGTTGGAACCAACTGCATGGCACTTCACAGACACAACAGTGGAGACAAACAGTAAGCAAGTAAAAAATTAAAATGAGCTTATGGGTGATGATAAGCACAAAACCAAATAGATGGCATGATGCGCTAGGAAAAAATAGGGAAAGTCACCTTTAGAAAGAACGGTTAGTAAAGACCTCTCTGAGCCTTTCAGGACGAACTCCAACCTTCCATCTATTCCCACTTTATTCCTGCCCTAATCATCAGACTCTCATCCCTATAGAGCTGAAAAGATCCACAGATCTGACCCTTCTCCCACCCTCCATGATCCCTCCATATTGCCACTATGCCTCTCATCTCTTACTAACACATTTCCTATTTTCAAAGTCTTTTCTCTTTGTTTCCTGTTCTTCTAGTTCTACTGCCTGCCTTTCAAAAGCACTGCATCCCTTGAAGCATTCTCACATTTCCCGTACCACTCATGCCAAGGATGAGGTAGATATCTTCCTTGGTCCTCATTACCACCTCCAGACAACTATTCCTTCATCTTCTTTAAAATCCTTAAACTCCTTTGAAGTCAGACAATACCTTTGTGATTGCTGTCCTTCCTTGGTATGGTCATATACACACTCCACGTCACATATCCTCCTCCTGTCAATATTTAATCCCTAGTTGACCCATTCAATCCAGTATTTATCATGTTTTGGGGGGATTTTAAAGTTCACATGAATGACCTCTCCAACATCTTGGCTTCTTAATTCTGTGATTCCTTTCCCTCCGATGATCCCATGCTCCTCTACAAAACTTCAGTCATTCATTTCATGATCCCATCCAAGATATTTTTTCTTTTTCCTATCATCTCCTCTCTCCATGATGTCACTTTTCAAGTGTCTTCATCTTTCCAGCATCCTCCATCTAGCACCTCTACCCTATCAATTTCCGACTCTGAAAAAACATCCAATCCACTCATCGTCAGCTATTGTCCCTTATTTCTTTCACATCTATACTTCCCGTCTTATCTCAGACACTGAGAAACCTATGGAGGGCAGTTATACTCTAGCACACTTTGGGTCACCGTGAGTCAGAGTCAACTTGATGGCAATTGTTCTTTTTTTAACTAGAAAGAATTCTGCAGGAAAAAATTGCCCTCTGCCTGATACACATGTGTGAAAACTATATAGAGCTTCAACTACATAGACCTTCAACTCCTTTGCCATCTTTCTTTACATTATAATTATAATTTTCTGGCAAAAACAATGGTAACAGCTAACTATTGCCCATGATAGACCTGGTCAGAGCACATCTAAGAAACTGGACACATTTTACATTTATGATTACCAATCTCTAATGGTCCTTGGGCAAGTAAATAAGCTCCTCCCATAGGAAGCACTATAAATTCAATATTAAGGAGTGGACATAATCAATCCTTACCGGAGAAGGGGGGCAGTCAATACTTGGGAGCTCTAATAGTGTTTAGAGTCCCTGTGTGGTACAAGTGGTTAACAATTCAATTAACAATGAAAAGATTAGCAGTTTGAGCCCACTCAGAGGCACCTTGGAGGAAAGTCCTGGCAATCTGCTTTTGAAAAGTCACAGCCTTGAAAAACCTATGGAGCACAGTTCTTGTCATATGTCAGAATCAGTTCAGCAGCAATTGGTATCTGTATCTTAGGACTGCTATGACAAAGTATTCATCATACAGTGGTGGCTTAAAAACAATGGAAATATGTTCTCTTACAGTTCTGGAGGCTAACCAAAATGAAACCCACTGCTGTCAAGTTGATTTTGACTACTCTGGCCCTAGGGTCACCATGAGTCGGATCCAACTCGACAGTACTTGGCTTGGCAGTCAAACCCTATCAGACAGAATAGAACTGCCCCATAGAGTTTCCAAGAAACTCCTGGTCGATTTGAACTGCTGGCCTTTTCTTTAGCAGATGTAGCACTAAACAACTAGATCCACCCGGGTTTCCACTACCACTATAAATTGTGCTAATGTATTAATATATTAATGTTCCTGTTACCAGTTGAGTTGTCCTTTCCAAAAGATGTGTTCTGGAGCTCCCAGTACCTGTGTATGTGACCTTATTTAGAAATAGTGTCTTTGAAAGTTTCATCATTTATGAGGTCAACTGAAATAAAGTATATCCTAATCCTATAGACTGTACCCTTAAAAAAGAGGAGAGATAAAGACAGGCAGAAACAGGGGTAATAGGCTATTTGAGGACAGGGCAGAGATTAGAGTTATGCTGCTACAAAGAAGACCAAGGATTGATAATCATCACCAAAAGTTGGGAGACAGACCAAAAACAGATTCTCTTTCAGAGCCTTCAGAAGAAATCAACATTGCCAATATCTGATTTCAGAAACCCTGGCAGTGTAGTGGTTAAGGGCTATGTTTGCTAAACAAAAGTTCAGCAGTTCAAATCTTCCAGGCACTCCTTGGAAACTCTACGGGGCAGTTCTACTCTGTCCTCTAGGGTCATATGAGTCAGAATCAACTTGACGGCAGTGAGTTTCTTGGGTTTATAGTGATAGCAATAAAAATAAAAATAAATGAGTTTATTAAAGATAATTGTGAAAACAGAACTAATAGAAGCTGGTGATACCAAAAGAAGAAATCAAGGACAGCTCCCAAATTTTGAATCTGCATGACTGGACAGACACTATTTTTTATCTAAGTGGGGGGGGGGTAAACTAAATGGGAATAGTTGCAGTATAAGATACTGGCAGAAAGATCATTATCACCATTGATCAAATTAAGCCTGGATTATCCAAGGGAAGTTGTGACAAAGTTACTACCATAAAACTATGAAGCTCCAGTGAATAGTCAGTGAAAAAGACATAGTAAAACCTACAAAAGCTGGCTGCTCAAGGCAGAAACTTGTCAAAGAGAGAAAACTCAAATATTTAAAGAAGGCTGTTGGAGTTCTGATCAGCATTGCTCTGAATTTATTAATCACTTTGGGTAGCATTACCATCTCAAGATGAAGTCTTTCAACCCATGTACATAGAACATCTTTCTATTTATCTAAGTCTTATTTAATCTCTTTCAGCAGTGTTATGCAGTATAACTCTTCACAATCCATAGGTATTTTATTCTCTTAGGTGTTACTGTAAGTGGAATTGTTTCCCTAATTTCCCTTTCAGATTTCTCACTACTGGTATAGATAAACCCAACTGACTTTTGTTTGTTGACCTTGTACCTTGCAACTTTGTTAATTTTCTCTATTACCTCAGGGTGTTTTCTTGTGGGAATTTTGGGATTTTCTGTATATAGGACCATATCACCAGCAAATAGAGATAATTTCTTCTCTTCCTATCTGAATACCTTCTATTTCTTTTTCTTATCTTATTGCTCTGGTGGAGGCTTCTAATATAATAATAGAAGTGGAGAGACTGGAAACTGTTGTCTTATTGTCCATTTCAAAGTGGAAAGGTCTCAGTCTCCCTCCATTAAGAATAATGTTGGCTGTCGGATTTTTATGTATGTTCTGAATCATATCAAGGAAATTCCCTTCTATTCCAAATCTGCTTTAGCAGGGTTTCATCAAGATAGGATGTTTGTTTTAGTCAGCTAGGGCTGCTCTAACAGAAATACCACAGAGTGGATGGCTTTAACAAAGGAAGGTTTATTCTGACATAGTCTGGTAGGCTGCAAGTCCATATTCAGGGTGTCTGCTCCAGGGGAAGGCTTTCCCCCTTGTCAGCTCTGGAGGAAAGTTCAGTATTACATCAGTCTCTGTCCAGGGAACATCTCGGCGCAGGAACCTCAGGTCTGAAGGATGCACTCTTCTCCCAGTGCTGCTTTCTTGATAGTACAAGGTTCCTAATTCTCTGCCTGCTTCTCTGTCCTTTTAACTCTCGTAGGATGAAAGGATTAGGGGTGGGGCAAGCCATACTCCAGGGAAACTCCTTTTACAGTGGAGCAGGGAGGTAATCCTATGAAGGGACTTACAACCCCACCCTAATACTTTAACATACAGCATAGGAAAACCACAAAATGGAGAACAGTCACAAGATACTGGGAATCATGGCCCAGCCACATGGCTACACATATTTTTAGGGGCACATGAGTCAATCCATGACAATGTTACATTTTATCAAATGCTTTTTCTTTATCTATAGAGATGATCATGTAGTTCTTGTCCTTTGTTCTATTGATGTGATACAGTACGTTGATTGATTTTCTAATGTGGAACCATCCCTGTATTCCTGTAATAAATCCCACTTAACCATAGTGCATGACTCTTTTAATAAGCTGTTGGATTCTGTTGGCTGGTATTTTGTAGATGATTTTTGCCTCCATGTTCATAAGAAGTATTGGCCTGTAGCTTTCTTTTCTTGTGATGTCTTTGCTTGGTATGAGGATTATGTTTGCTTTATAAAATGAATTGCATTCATGGTTAAAAACTTGTCTGCTTACCAAAAGACTGGCAGTTCAAATCCATCAGACACTCCTTGGAAACCCTATGGAACAGTTCTACTCTGTCCTATAGAGTTGCTATGAGTCAGGATCATCTTCATGTCATTTTTGTTGTTGTTGTTGTTTGCAGAACAAATTAGGATATTGTTGCTTACTTCTTTATCTTTGAAGGATTTTAAATAATTTTGCTGTCAATTTTTCTGTAAATGTTTGGTAGAATTTCACACTGAAGCAATATGGTCTTGGACTTGTTTTGGTTTGTTTGTTTTTAAATTGAGATGTTTTCGACTACTGATTCAATCTCTTCACTTGTGATACATCTGTTGAGACTTTCTATTTCCTCCTGATTCCACTCATACAGTTGTTTACAATGTTCTGTCATAATACTCTGTATTTCTATCAGATCAGTTGTAATGTGTTCTCTTTCATTTTTTTTTGTTTTGTTAATAGCATCTTTTCTTTGGTCAGTCTAGCTATAGGTTTGTCAATTTTATTGATCTTTTCAAAGAACCAATCTCTATCGATTTTCTCTACTGTTTTCAATTTTATTTATTTCTACTCCGATTATTCTTATCTCTTTTCGTCTGTAAGTTTGGGCCTATTCGCTCTTCTCTTTCTAGTTTCTAGAATTGTTGAGTTAGGCTGTTAACTTTAGATCTTTCATCCCTTTTTATGTAGGCATTTATTGCTGTAAGTTTCCCTCTGAGTACTGCCTTCACTACATCCCATAAGTTTAGGTATGTTGTGCTTTTGTTTTCAATTTGACTCTAAGAGATGAGTGATTTCTCTTCTGATTTCTTCCTTGACTCCGTAGTATTTTCAGTGTGTTGTTTAATCTCCATATGTTTATCTTCCAAGTTTCTGAAATATTCTTTTATACAATAAATGAGATGCCATTTTCCTTCAATTTGTCACTCCTGAAATGCTAGTGCATATGAATGTCTGATTTAAAATAGCTAGTACCAGTCTACCAGTTCACTAATGCCTAGAATAACAGATCTTTGACAGTTGTTTGCATATATTTATCACTTAAGTCCACTTGTTAGGTGCCGTCGAGTTGGTTCCTACAATCACTTTTATGCTTAAGCCCATTGTTGCAGCCACTGTGTCAATCCATCTCATGGAGGGTCTTCCCCTTTTCTGCTGACCCTCCACTCTACCAAGCATGATGTTCTTCTCCAGGGACTGATCCTTCCTGACAACTCAACGGCACTTGGCTGACTATCTTTTGCTTTCAAGGAGTGCTCTGGTTGTACTTCTTCCAGAACAGATCTGTTTGTTCTTTTGGTGGTCCAGGGTACAACCAACATTCTTCTCCAACACCACAATTCAAAGGCATCAATTCTTCCTCTGTTTTCTTTGTTCATGGTCCAGCTTTCACACGCATATGATGCGATTGAAATACCATGGCTTGGGTCAGGTGCATTTTAGTCTTCAAGGTGACATCTTTACTTTTCAATACTTTAAAGAGGTCCTTTGTAGCAGATTTTCCAAATGTGATACATCTTTTGATTTCTTGACTACTGGATCTGCTAACATAACTTAGGGAAAGACAGGCAAAGGCCTAGGTCTCTGGAACAAGCCATGAGGCAGCCCATCCATTAGAGTTGACTAAGAAATTCAGAGAAGAAATCAGCAAAGGAGCTTGATAATCAATCACCAGAGAGGCAGGAAAGTGGTACGCTAGTGTATGCAGGCTTTTAACACACATTATGATAGTACTCATATCTTGCTAGGTATTGTTATTAGTTGCTGTGGAGTTGTCTCCACCTCATGGTAACCTCATATTTAGAAGTAGGACACATTTCCCATTCTTGAGCCATTGTCATCATCATTGGTGTTTTGAGTTCATTGTTGCAACCCTTGTGTCAATTCATCTCATTGAGGATTTCCCTAGTTTTTGCTGACCCTGACCCTGATTTTTAACAATGGATCTTTCCTGATGACAGATGGATCCAAAGTATGTGAGTCAAAGTCTTGCCATTCTCATTTCCAAGGAAAATATAGACTGTATTTCTCCTTAGAATTTCTTCCTAGAAATACAACCAAAATATTCCTTGCTGGAGTGGCATTAAGATTCCTATCTAATAGGGGAATAAATCCAAAACCACCAAAGCTAATAACTTCATTCAAGTTCAGCAAAATAACCTATTTTAGTGTTAACAAGCAACCAGTTGGAAAACTTTAAAAGCCCTAAATTCATAGCTTCCATCATACCTTATTATCTTTCACTAAAGATAAAAAGAAAGAAAAGAAGGATGAAAGGAAGGAAGGAAACAAGTATATATGGAATGAAAGAATAAAGAGTAGCTGAATTAATGAACTCTAGTGGCCTAAAAGGGCTCAGAATGGGTCTGGCAACACTGGGGAATTTACGAAGCTCTGTAAGCTAGAAGAAAATGTAAAGAAGAAATTCAAACACCACAGTAAGGGTACTTTTCCTTTTTAAAAAATTTTATCACCACTCCATCTTTAATAAACAGCCTATATAAAGGTGGTATTAATCAATTAATTTATGTAAAGGGTTTGGAAAGTCACAGAGAACTAAGGCTACATAAGCCAAGTGCTGTCGAGTCTCTATACTAAATAGAGTTGTTTCCTGTCTAACTACTGCTAATTTTCTCACACGACTGCTCCTGTAATTTGATTGTGGTATAAAGGCCCATCAAGTGAGTAAGGCATGATTTCTGCCTCACCAACTTGCAGTTTGGCTTGTTGATTATTATTCCTCTATTTTCACATGCTTACAGAATTTTCTCATTGTGTTTGTCCCATCATTTACTAAATAATGATGTTAAGTTTCCCAGAAAACCATTTCCATGTACTATTTTTCCCCTTTTGGAGAGTAAAGGGAAACTATGGATGGAAGCAAAAAGGTGCTGAGGGTAAATCATTAGTTTCATCAGGCAGTAAGCCTGGAAATCAAGTCTTTGAAGAATATCTGATGCAAGGATTCCAGGCCCATTTATTCAGAAATGCTAGACTTAAGCTGGGAGGGAGTAAGGGTTATTCTGGTGTTTTTATTTTCCCACAGTCTTGCTTCATCTGTTTGCTTGTTCAAAAAACAAATTTATAAAATATCATTTCTTTAAAAAATTCATTTCCTGGCCCCCTGCAGTTGATGGATCCATGCCACTTCTCCAATCATTATTTTACCCTCAGATTTTTCCAGCAATGTTTCCAACCTTTACAACTCCAACTAACCAAGCCCTTACTCCTCAGATGCCTCCTTCTGTCTTTAGTTGGGGGTACAGTTTGTCTTGCCTCTGACTGTCCTTCGTTAAGGGACACTATTTGCCTCTGCACTGTCACCAGACGATTTTTCTGGCTGAACTGTGATCAACCTTGCTTTAATTATAGTGTCCCTGGATGCTTTATTCACACACTGTTGTTTCTTTTTGTGTTTCTTGTCTTAGTCACCTGGCACTGCTCCAACAAAAAAATATCATGAGTGGACAGTCTCATGAAGAGAGGCTTTAATTGTCACAGTACAGTAAGCCACAAATCCATTAACAAGTTACAAGTTCATTCCATGTGAGAAATCAT
Organism: Heterohyrax brucei; assembly: GCA_028571685.1. Lineage (NCBI taxonomy): Eukaryota > Metazoa > Chordata > Mammalia > Hyracoidea > Procaviidae > Heterohyrax > Heterohyrax brucei. Next base: position 39,991,074 of record CM053148.1, on the reverse strand, counting down.
CCCAGTTCCTGCAGGATAAGTCCAAATCCAGTGAGAGCACCTCGGCACAAGAACCTTGGGTCCAAAGGACATAATCTGCTCTCGGTTCTTCTCTCTTGGTGATATGAGGTTCCCAACTTCCTCACCTCACTTCTCTTCCCTATAACCCACAAGCTTGTAGCTTGAGACCTGCCTCACTAACACAACTGCAGCCCGTCTTCCACCATCAATCTCACAGAGGCAGGATTCACAACACATGGGAGGAAGGACACCATATTGGGACTCATAGCCAAATCAAATCAACACATACATTTTTAGGGGGACACAATTCAATTCATGACATTCCTATAATGAGTAGGAGTTTTAGGTCTCCCAAATCTGCTGTCTTTAAGGTGGCTGTAAATCTGTAATCCTGTTTCCCTGGGGGGTTACCTACGGAGGAGAAGAAAAAAATTCCTGAACTGAAAATTTATCAGAAGGAATTCTGATAAATTGCTACCAAGGAACCAAGCCTTTGTTTTCCACCTCACTTAAGGTACTTTTCTCTGGGACAACTGATCAATCAGCAAGGCGGGCAGCTTCTGAGATAGATCAACAAAGCCAGTAAAGACACTTGAAACGAAGAGTTTGTATGTGGACTGTTATTAAAAAACAAAATGTGCTCATTATGTTTACAATGGCCCATACAATCATAGTTTCTAGTCTTGTTGGAGTCCTTCCTTATTGGATCACACAGTGCCCATTCACTTAACCTACAGTCCCATTGGCAGTGCATTTTCCTTTGGATCTATTAAGCGAAACAGAAGACTTGTCACGTTCCACGTTACCCATATTAGTCCACTGCTTTTGGCCCTAATGTATATTAAAACTTTGTTTATGGAAATGGAGATTATAAAACAGAAACGAGTATTTCTCTTTGTAAAATGCTCTCTCACAACATTCCTTCCCATCCTTGCCAGCTCCTCTTACATTTCATCTCAAATTTTCTGTGCACTATCTTCTTCTTGTGGTTTCTTTCATCTTTCCCTCTGAACCATTTTATTACCTTGCTCACCTTTCCATTTTGCCTTAATATTGACAATATTTAAGTACTTACCATATGCTAGGCAATTTCCTAAAGCACTTCATGTGGATTTTTTCATATAATATTTTTGAGTTATGTTATGACATTATTTCCATGCTTCAGGTTAAAAACCAAAAAAATTTAAAAACCTGAGAGCAGAGAATGATAAAATAACTGTCCCAAATCACATACCTTATAAATAACAGAACTAAGATTCACACCCATGCCCTCTAACTCCAGCTTCTGAGCTCATAAGTGATACAATTCAACTGGATTCCATTCTAATCATGAGTCCTTATGGATTACCCAAAATTTAATAATATGTAAGCTACAACAAATTTGGTTTATTCACCTATCCCAAATCTTAATGAGCAAAGGCTCTGATTTTGAGGACCCTAAAATTTGGGAGCCTCTGAATAAAATTCCTTGACTGCTTAAGGTCTGAGAGTCCTTCCTACTCATTTCTGAAAACCATATATGTATGTGTGTGTGTGTATACATAATTATATTTATTTTGCTGTCGTTCTTGAGAATATAGTCAAACACACATCAACAGTTATTACACATACAATTAGTGTATTACATACATGTGCAGTGATTAATTCTGCATGTTATGTAACTATTCTCATCCTCCCCTTCTGAGTTCTTCCTCTCCCATTAACATAAACTTACTGCGCACTAAGGGTCTTACCTACCCTTTCCAGTTGCAGTTGTCGGTTTGACATTACACAGATAGCATTTAAAAGAATATAATGCTCAAGACAGACCATTTTTCCTTGTTAAGCTAAACTATTACTTGGTCTTAAGATGACTTCAGGTAACATTTTTGGCTTTAAGATGGTCTCAGGGCAATAGTTTCAGGAATTCAGCCAGCCTCCATGGCCACAGAAAGTCTAGAGTCCATGAATATTTGAAATTCTATTATACATTATTTCTATATTGCCATTCTTATGGAATCTTTGATCAAAAATGTTTAGTAATAGTAGCCAGGTATCACTGAATTCTTTTGGTCTCATGGCAAAAGGGGTAGTTCATGGACAATGAGCCATGCATCCCATATCCGTCTCCTATTCCTGACTCGCCTTTTCCCTCTGTTGCTCTGGGTGAATAGAGAACAATTGTTAAGCCTTAGATGGCTGCTAGCAAGCTTTTAAGACCCCAGGAACTGGGCAACAAATTAGGAGATAGGATCTGAGCACTAGACACTTTTAGTGGGTCAGTTAACCTGAATGTTTCGTGAAACCATGACCCTAAACTTCAAAACCAAGGAAGCAAATCCCATGAAGTATTTGGTTGTATATAAGCAGCCTCAGCTATGTCTACCACACAACTTCAGTTAATTGAACTTTTTATAGGTGTACAACTTATTGACAGCACTTACAGTGATGGGCTGTGCCACCTTACCTAAGTCAATGCAGTTTTACATGACTGTACACCAAAACTCAGTACTTCATAAGCCGTAACTCCCACCCTGGTAGCAAATGTAAAATCTAACAGAAGTCACTTAGGTTATTAAGCTGCATTCCATCTTCTGCCTCAGTTATCACCCTCAGAAGGACTAGCAGGGCTGCATTCCTCTCCCTATCTCTTCCTCTCCTTACCTCTGAGGAAACAGAATTGATTAAGACCCCAAAGAGAGATAATGAAATTTTGGGTAATTCATACTGTTTGATAAGATGTAATGCAACCTTAGGATGTAATGAAATCTTGTGACTCCTGACTATTCTGTGACAAATTCCTACCCCTTTGAATTCTGGCTATAAAAACCACTAGAAATGTAACCCAAATGGGACAGTTTTGGGCTTGCTGTCTCCCAGACTGCTGGTAAATCTGCAAATAAAATATTCCTGCAACTCCACACAGTCTCTGAATTTTCAGCTACAGTGACAGGTAAAACGAACTTGCTCCAGTTTGGCAACAACCCCCTATCACTCATCTGTTAGTTTGTCATACTGTTGTGGCTTGCATGTTTCTGTACTAGTAGAAGCTACACTACTGGTATTTCAAATAGCAGTGTCATCCACTGTGGACAGATTTCAGTGGAGCTTTCAGACTAAGACACACTCAGAAAAGTGACCTGCCAAGTGACTTCTGGAAAACATTGGCTAGAGAAAACATTATAGATAGCAGGAAAACACTGATATAGTGCCAGAAGATGAGCCCATCAGGTTGGAAGGCACTCATAACAGTACTGGCAATTACCTGTCTCTTCAAACTAAAATCAACCTAAATGGTACACATGGACTAAAACCTTTGGGACCTTCATTTGCTGATGTTACATGACTCAAAATGAGAAGAAACAGCTGCAGACATCCATTAATGATTGGAACACAGAAGACACAAAATACAGATCAAGGAAAACTGAATTAAGTTAAACTTTTAAAGTTAATATCCTAGGTGTTAGTGAGCTGAAATGGACTCCATTCTTGAAAAATGCAGTCTATACTGTGTGTGAGCAGATGGTCCAGCAGGGCTCAGGGGCTTTTTCTCATTCTGGATCCTATAGCTGGCTCCTGTTTATTTGACCTCCAACTCTTACGATTTGAGCCAGTAGTTTACCTGCAGTCCTGACTGCCAATCTTGGGATTTACTGATTTCTACAGACTACGAACAAGAAAGAACTCTACCCTCTAGCCTACTGGTCTTAGGTTTGCTAGATCTCTTGGTTACATGAATCAGGAGAAGCCTCTATCCTGTCCCAAGGACTTGAGATGTTACAGCCTCTACACGAGTATGAATGATTTCTTTGACATAAATATATATATGCTTTACTGGGTTTGCTCCCTTAGAGCACTGATCCCAAAACACAACACTGTCAATGACAGAATAATATCCATATGTCTACAAAGAGCAGACAATATGACTACTACTTAAATTTACAAACCAATCATTAATGCCAAAGATGAAGCCACTGAATGTTTGTATCAACTTCTGAAGTCTAAAGTCGATCAGACATGTAATCAAGATGCACTGATAATCATTGCTGATTGGAATATAAAAGTTGGAAGCAAAGAAAGACAATCAATATAGAGATGACATGGGAGATTACACAATAGAACTTTACAAGATTAATGATTTATTTATTGGAAATAACTTTTTTTAAAACAACATAAACAACAACTACACAAATCTACCTTACTGGATGGAATACATAGGAATCAAATCAACTACATCTGTCAAACGAGATATCGGAGAAACTCAGTACTATCAGTCAGGGTGAGGCCAGGGGCCAACTGTGAAACAGACTATAGCAATTGCTCACAAGCAAGGTCATGTTAAAGCTGAATGAAATTAAAGCAAGTCCATGACAGCCGAAGTGTGACCCTGAGTATATTCTACCTGAACTTACAGATCATTTCAAGAATAGATTTGACACATTCAAAATTAATGACTGACGACCAGATGAATTGTGGAATTACATCTGAGACATCATACATGAGGAAAGCAAAAGTTAATTAAAAAGACATAAAAGGAATAAAAGATCAAAATGGATGTCAGAGACACTCCGAAACTTTTTAAGCACAGAGTAGCTAAAATGAGAGGAAGAAATGATGAAATAGAGCTAAACAGAGGATTTCAAGGGATAGCATGAGAAGACAAAGTATTACAATGAAATATGAAAATACCTGAAGTTAAAAAAGAAACAAAAGACAAGGAAATAGCATTTCTAAAGCTGAAAGAATGAAAGAAAATATTCAAGCCTCAAGTTACTGTACTAGAATATTCTGTATACAAATATTGACACCAAAAAAAATCAAAAGGAGGTAGAAGAACAACCACCTAAGATACAACTATTTGTTTCTACTCATACAGAGCAAAAGAGAATGAAGGAAATCCAAGGCTCCAAGAGGAAACTAGTCCATAGGACAGCAGTCCACACAAAGGACAACCTCCTCAAACCTGAGGCCAGAAGAACTAGACGGTTCCTGGCCACGACTTCCAGCTGTTTTGACCAGGGACATAGCTGGAGGTCCCAAACAGAAGAGGAGAACAATGTAGAACAAAACTCAAATTCCAAAAGAAGTTAAAATGTACTGGACCAGCAGAGGCAAGCAGACCTCCTCAGATTATTCCTCTATGATACTTTCCAGACTGAGAATTGACGATATTTCTGCAGGCTACCTTTAAGCCCAAACCAGACAGGCTTGTAAAATAAACAACATCTGTGAATAATGAGCTCCCATAAACAATCAACTCTCTGAGACCAAACAGTCAACCGTGACCCAAAAGCAAAGATGAGAAGGCAAGGAGGGGAAAGGACACTAGGTCAATGGAAACAGAATAAACAGAATGGAAATAGTGAGAATGCTGATGTGTTGTAAAAACTGTAGCCCACGGCAAAGAACAATTTTTATAAAGATTGTTAAAGTGGAACATAATTCATTACATAAACTTTCACCTAAAACATAATGAAATATTACTAAAAAGTAGAAGAAGATGGAACAAATGCACAGAGATTCTTTACTAAAAATAATTCGTTGATGTTCAATCACTTCAAGAGGCAGCATAGGATCAAGAGCCAATGGTACTGAAGAGTCCAAGCTGCTCTTAAGGAAACAGCAAAAATGAGCTCCAGGAACTGATGAAATACCAGTTTAGATACTTCGACAAATGGATGCAGTTCTGGAAGCTCTCACTTATCTATGCCACGAAAATTTGGAAGACAGGTACCTGCCCAACTGACTGGAAGCGATTCGTATGTGTCCATTCCCAAGAAAAGCGATCCAACAAAATGCAGAAATTATCAAACAACATCCTTAATGTCAGATCCAAGTAAAATTGTGCTAAAGATAACTCAAAATGGTTGCAGCAGTACATGTACAGAGAACTTTCTGAAATTCAAGCTGTATTCAGAAGAGAATGTAGAACAAGGGATGTCACTGCTGATGTCAGATGTATCTTGAGTAAAAGCAGGGAACACCACCAGGAAGATGTTTAAATGTGTTTTATTGACGATGCAAAGGCATTTAACTGAGTTAATCATAGCAAATTACAGATAACATCACAAAGAATGGAAATTCCAGAACACTTAGCTCATAAAGAACCTATACTTAGACTAAGAGGATGTTATTAGAAGAGAACACAGTAATACTGAATGGTTTAAAGTAAATAAAGGCGTGCATCATGGTTACATTCTTTTGCCATACTTAGTCATTATATATGCTGTGCAGGTACTCTGAGAAGCTGAATTATTAGAAGAGGAATTCAGCACTAAGACTAGAGGACTTATTAGCAACCTGCAATGTGCAGATGATACAATCTTGATTGCAAAAGTGAAGAGTACTTGAGGCACTTATTTATCAGCATCAAAGACTATGCATACTTCCAGCATGAATTACACCTTAACATAAAGTAAATAAAAATTCTCATAACTGGACTAATAAACAATAGCATGACAAACAGAGAAAAGACTGAAGCTGGCAAGGGTTTCATTTTACTTGGATCCAAAATCATCCACAAGAGCAGCTGTCAAGAGGGTTAGTACACTGGGTATATTTGCTGCAAAAAACCCTTATTTAAACTGTTAAAAGCAAAGGTTTTCCTTTGAGGACTAAGGCATACCAGACCAAAGCCATGGTATTTTCAGTCTCTTCAGATGCATGCAAAAGCTGGATAATAAATAAGGAAGAGCAAAGAAGAATGGATTTCATTTGAATTACGGCATTAATGAAGAATATTGAATGTTCCATGGACTGTCAAAAGAATGAACAAATTTGTCTTGGAAGAAGTATAGCCTCTTGTTGGAGCAGCACTAGCTAACTAAAACAGCATTTGGGATCTCATGGATTGAATGTATTCTGTAAACAATCTGTAGCAATTTGGCTGTGCCATAATTCCTGGTATTGTGTGATGTTCCTCCACTTCGAAATTCTTGCCTCTGTGATGTTACTGAGGGTAGACAGGCAGCAGTTGTGTTGGTAGAACAAGACTCAATGTGTAAGTTTGTTTTGTGCCTTGAGGCGGTCTCTTGAGATATAAAGGAAAACATCTGGTAGAGAGATTTGGGAACTTCACACCGTCAAGAAAGCAGCACTGGGAAAAGAGCACGTCCTTCAAACCTGCAGTACGTGCACCAAGATGCTCCCTGAACAAAGACTGACACAACACAAGGACTTTCCTCCAGAGCTGACAGAAAGCCTTTCCCTGGAGCAGATAACTAGACTTTGGTGTTGTAACCTATTGGACTGTGTAAGAATAAACTTTCTTTTGTTAAAGCCACCCACTGGTGGTATCTCTGTTAGAGTAGCACTAGCTGACTAAAACATCTCTGCAAAAGTTAAGATGGGTAGATTTCTTCGCAAAAACATTGTGCATGTTAGTAGGCAGGACCAGTCCCTGGAGAAGGTCATCATAATCAAAGAGGGTCACAAAAAAAGAGGAAGACTCATCATATGGTGAATTGATACAGTGGCCCGTAACAATCGGCTCAAACATAGCAACAATTGTTCAAATCCACCAGCTACTATGTAAGAGAAAGTTGTGGCAATCTGCTTCCAAAAAGATTTTTAAAAAAGGAAGAAAGAAAAGAAAACCTTTTGCCATCTAGTTTATTCTGACTCATAGCAGCTCTATAGGACAGAGTAGAACCACCCTGCAGAGTTTTCAGTGAATGGCTGGCGGATTCGAATGGCCAGCCCTTTGGTTTTACTAGCAGAGCCTGGACCACTGTGTAACCAGGGCTTCCCCTAAAGATTACAACCTTAGAAACCATATTGGGAAGTTGAACTCTGCTCTGTAGGGTTGCTAAGAGTTGGAATTGACTGGACAATAGTGGTTTATGTTAAGTTATAGATACTTCGAGATATAGTTTGCTATTACTACCAACAGCCTAGCAAACTAGAACGCAATATAGGAAATAACTGACTATTTTTGTATTTAAATAACTATAAATGTACCACTCGAATCTTATCAAATATACTTTTTCTGGATTTGCCTTTACTCTTCCTTTCTGTTTTCCTAAATTCTACCATTTGCACTTAATTAATGTAAACTTGCAAATAAAACAACAGATCCACCAAAATATCTTCTCTCCCAAAAGGATTCAGGGGAAAACATCAATACAATTTTCATTCCTAATCATCAACTGCACTCCCACTAGCCACTCTGCTAGTCGCTGAAGACCTGCAGGACGGTAAAGTGAAAATAAGTCACAACAAAGTACTAACGATTCAGGCATGAGTTAAAGAACTACAAATCCCCATTTCTTAGAATTATATACTCAGGTTTAAATTTTTCTGCTGTAAGCAGACCATAGGTGGTAGCTTTGAGGGGCACAAGCTACAGTACAGCAGAGCAGTTCAGCAGGGCTGTTTTCCTTGTGGCTTCTCTATTTTGTGTGCCAGGAGAGTAACTGCTATTACAGGCCCATTGAACGACAACAATAACAGGATTGAGATTATTTTCCTTCATTCTTTGACTTCAGAACTGGTGGGACAGATCCATTTTAAACACCTAAATTTGCAGGCTTAAATAAGCCACATCACAGGTTCAGGTCAATTCCCCACTGTCCACCAAGCAGAGGGACTTGGGGGGGTTAGGATTCAGACACATGGCAGGATGCGGAAGCAAGGCCATGGGGAAGACCATTAAAGTACTTAACTTTGTTCCAGCAACCCACAACTTCAATAATCCAAAAGCTTAAAGTGGTGAGGAAACAGTTTGAAACACTTGGAGTGCAGGCTGATTGCACACCTGCTGGGAGACATCAGACAGGGAGCTCGGAGACAGGAAGTGTGCTGAGCAGGGGTCCCTCACTCAAAGGCTCCTGCTCATTTTCCTTGAGAGAATCCTTTATGTTTTGGTAGATTGAGGCAGCAATAAAGCATAGAAGTATCTCTGAGCTTTTTTTTTTTTTTTAATTTCTACCCTCCCCCGCCCCTTCGTTTTTTGTAAGCTGTGTTGGATTTTAGAGTATTGTTGACAATAAGGTCATGATATGATCTTTTTCCAGAGCAGAGGACTTCTAAAATATGAACCATGTCTGCTCTGCATGATTAAAACAAAAACTCAATGGTTATAAATTCTGTTTCTGTAACACCTGAATTTTTGTAGTTCCAGTTTCTTACAGACTCTACCACTCTCTATTGTCTCTGGAGTCACACGACTCCAGACTCACCAAGTGTTATAGACTGAACTGTACATTCCAGAAATACGTATTGAAATTGTGGCCATGATAAAACTAGGTGGACTTGGGTACAGCTGATTACTTTCCATAATGTAATGTAATCTAAAGGGATGCATTGTATTTTTACACAAATAATGCACACCTTAGGCATTGATTTGCCAACCGTGTGATCATCACAGAAGTATTTTAATAAGTGTCACTACACCAATTTTTTACATGCTGCTTTCAAAAATTAGCATAGTGTACTTGTAAGAATGCCTTGTGGGTGGAGAGGGTGTCATTGGCCAACAAATAAACTTTGCATTACTTTTGTGAAATGAGGTAATCCCTTTATATAATGCAATCTAGTGTAATGGAACCAATCAGCTGAGGTCACGCCAGTATAGGGTGAATCTTAAATTTAATCACTTTTCAGTTATAAAGAGAATAGTTTAGACCCAGAGAGATGGGCAAGACAGATGCCAGCTGAGCATCGCCAAGAACCAAGGAAGGCACGGTGCTACTAACAAGGAAAGAACAGACAGAGCTGAAATCCTAATCTGGATTTTTAGCCCAGAACTGTGATAAATATTAACATCTCTTCCTTAAAACTTTCCACTTCTGTTATTTATGTTATAGCAGCACTAGGAAATGGACATTACATTCACTGTCCCAAATTTCCCAGAGTTCAAAAAGATTCATTTCCTCCCTCCCAGTCTAATCTCCCACATATTATTTATCTGTATTATGTATTTATTCTTATGTCTACTTACAATAATTCCCCATATTCATCGCAGCTGACTGATATTCAACCACGCCTCACATGCCAATATCATCTGTTCTTTGAAATCCTTTCTTCTCATCATCAGTGAAATGTATGTTTACCCCTCTGATACTCAATGATGCATGCCTTATAATTAATTAATTGTTTGCAAATGTCCAAGTCATCCGGCGCTGCTCTAACAGAAATACCACAAGTGGATGACTTTAACAAAGAAAAGTTTATTCTTACACAATCTGGTAAACTGTAAGTAAGACTTTCCCTCATTTTGGGCTCTGAAGGAAAGTATCTGTGCTACATCCAACCGTCTTGGGTGGGGGAACATCTTGGTACAGGAACCTCAGGTCTGAAAGATGCACTCTTTTCCTCGTACTGCTTTCTTGATGGTGTGAGGTTCCCAAATCTCTCTACTTGCTTCCCTTTCCTCTCATCTCTTATAGGATAAAAGGTAGGACAAGCCACACTCCAGGGAAACTCTCCTTACATTGAAACGGAGAGCTGACCTTAGGAAAGGTGTTAAAGACCCACCTAAATCCTCTTTAACATAATCTAGTCTATTAGTCACAGGCAGAGATTAGGATTCACAGCACAGGAATATCACATAATAGAGGGCAATCACACAATAGTGGGAATCAAGGCCTGGCCAAGTTGCTAACACATTTTTGGAGGTGACACCATTCAATCCATGACAACAGATGACTCCTCTCCAGTACACTGTCTTCCTCAGAGAAAGTTGTCATAGAAATCATAATTGTAACTTCTGAATCTCACAGCCAATGCTAAGAATAAATTTGCTGACTTGACAGAGTTAAAAGTTCACCCATCAACAGAAGTTATTCTTCTATTCCAGTATCTATTTCCCCCAACTTTCTGTGTACTGTCGAGGAAAGACATTTATACACATATGTGGCACAATTCTTCTAACAACTGCATTTTAAACTTGGACAAATGCTAGGTAATGAGTAAATTCTCCACTAGTTTGTTCTCTGCTTTATAGCTCTTTTATGATTAATTTAGTTCCAGTTGATTTCTTCTAGTAGTTCCATGTCAAAAACAGACAAAGAAAAGCACACTTTCTATTGTGCCTCCATTGGCTTTGTCTCTTGTTATAGGCCTGAATGAGCTCTTGCTTCAGGTCCTGGTCAGTTACGAGTCCTGAAGGAATAGTTCTGTGGGCTTCCATGACTAATTGCTTATAAGGACTTGAAATATTTTGAAGAGTATTGGATCACATTTCTGCCATTGATCAGATCATTCTGCAGCTAAAAATATCCTGTCCTCCTCCCCCTTATTCATTAATTTATTCAAACATTCATTAATCCCTACCACTTGTCAAGTACTATATTGGGTACTAAAGATATCAATTCAACGCTTACACTTCCAACAACCCATACAGTCAAAACCAAAAGCAGGATTCTGTTTCAAGAAATTCATTTCAACAGGCAAAATTAAAAAGCAACTCAAACACGCGCTCACATGTTTTAGATAAAAAGAAGCCCCAGTCATTATCCACTGTAGTGCTACATAACACACCATTTTCTTCACTTGCTTTCCTCCACTCCATCCTGCACATCTCCCACCAATAAAACACATCTCTAGTAGCATACTTCTTGAATGTTCTACACATGCCCTTCCCAGTCTCGTCCATAATTAGCTATGTAGCTACACTTAGCCTCCCTCCTTCTTAATGAGGGAGACAAGGGGAGGCAAAAGGGCAAAACCAAGATTCTCTGTAGCAGGAAGAGGAGTGTTGGGTCCAGTAATGTGCCTCTTAATATAAAGGCCCCAACTTCCATAAGCTCTCTTTCAAGCACATAAGCCCATAACAGTACCTTATGACCTAGGAGGGTAGCATGGTTAGAATCCAGTCATCCAGACATGACTGAGTTTATCTGAACAATGCACGCGCCTGGGGCTCAGAAGGGAGCCATTGCCATGGAACAGGGCAGGGAGCCCAGGCCCAGCTGGTTGTATCCTGAGGAGATAAGGACTTTTGGTCAAGAAATTCCTCTTCAGCTCTTGCTGCTCTCTTCACTACCAAATGGTCTTTCAACTCTTGACAGTCATTCCAGTTTCTTGAAATAGACTTCCAATTGCTTTTGTTGCTTAATGAGTCCAAAATTGGACCAGATGCCTTGGTGTGTTCTAATCAGTGCCTTACAAAAGGCCCAGTATCCCAGGACTAATAGAATGGCCCTCTAAACACAAGCTGACAGCACATTAGCTCTCTCCATCCCTGCTGCACACTGAACCCAAAATGTAAATGTTCCTTCTCTGAGTACACACAGCTCTTTTCTCTCTGCCATATTAACTAATTAAGCACCATTTAAATTGTACTTAGCCTGGGCATTATTTCTACCCAAGTGTATCACTTAGCTACATTAAATTTCATACTCTACTTTGAAGCCCATTTGCCTAATCTCTCAGAGTTTATCCTGTGAAATGGTTTTATCTCAGTTTCTTCAACATTCCCTCTATTTTAGTATCAGTGGTAAACGCAATATATATATATACACATGTTTAGTTTGTTCTTAATGGAAGGGCTTATAGAGATGCTGTGCATATATGTATACATGTACATATATACATTTGTATATATGTACATGTATATATGTGCATATATATGTATATATATATGCATATCATCTCTATAAGCCCTTCCACTAAGAACAAACTAAAAATATACATAAAAATATGCAATAAGGAGGGAAGAGATACTTCAGAGCACTCAAACTTATAAAATTAGGCTTGGACTTTTTTTTTTAACCACTTATCCCCTAAAACCATAAATGATAAGGAATTGGAGACACAGAAAGAGTTTATTGATTTTTCTCATGGTCACTTAAGATGCCTATGGTTAAACTAGCTTAGCATGGTATCAACCTCAAAGGCTTTGAAGTCAGACCTGCTGGAAGGTGAATCTCAGGTCAGACACTCTTCAGGTCTATTTCCTTGTAGAAGTGACTTCTCTGAGAGCCAGTTTCTCCATTTGCAAGATGCAGAATAAAACCTACCTTGTAAAGGCTATTAAAAGAGTGGATAAAAACACTCCATAGGAGACACACACGTTTTGTTAGCTATGATGATGATATCATAGCATTATTGGTTGCTATCTTCAAGACTTTTGAACAATATTTTATGCAAAATGCCAAACAGTTGATATTTAGACTTTGCAGATCAAGAGGTCACAAACTCTGCCACTGTATTATAACAGACTATGTGAGCAATGCCAAAAAAAAAAAAAAATGGTGGTGTTTCCAGACACTTCAAATCAGGCAGCAGGCCTGACTTGGACACTGCCCTATAGGTTGCTGGCTCCTATTGTATAACATTCAGTTGTTAATTCATTCAACAAATTCAACAAATATTTCTTTGGATGCCTACAGTGGGCTAGAACCTACAGCTGGGCTAGCAACTCTGTAAGAGCTAATAGTTCACAGAACACAGCAACAAGACAAAAAAAACATTTTGTTCTCATAGGTCCTACCTACGTTCTTATGATAGGAGACAGTGAATTAGCAAGACACAAAAGTCAACGAGAAAAGCATTTGATAGAGCTAACAGTATGTAGATAATTACAACAAAAGAGTGTTAGGGTGGCTACAAGCGACTTTTTGCCATATCTCACCATAGAGTACACGACTGTGGAAGTCATCTCTTAGACGGATTTCATTGGTCTTGTGAGTGCTTTTATTTCATGATTTTTGCAAAGGTCTTGAAATTTCTCAATTTTCTTGTTTCCAGAGAATTGAGCTGGGGTTTGCAGTACTGATTTCTTGAAGAGGTGTTTGTAAAGAAGGAAATACTTGAAACATACAAAGTACCAAGGGCTTGAGACTACAGCAGGCCTTAGACGTCATCATCACCTAGATTCTTGAGATGATATTCAAGCATCTCCTTCCCCAAACTTCCTGGAGTCCTATATGATGAGGGAAACCATCATGTTTGGATAGGGAAATGTACACAGATCCCTACTACATACCATGCCTCAGCAGTTCTCTTTAAAAACTTCAGCTAACTTGATCCTTTCAGTGGCCCTAGGAGATAATTATTATGACCCTAATTTTATAGATGAGCAAACTGAGGTTCAGAAAGGCTGTGATTTCTCATAAAGCCAGTAACTGACAGCACCAATATTTGACCTTGAATCTGTCTTTCTCCAAAGCCTTCCACTCCTGGCACTGAGTGCTTTCCCAGCCATTCCAAGGAATTGATATATTTTTCCCTCACTAGGCTTTTCGGCTTGGTAGTCATTGTCTATAATCACCAGACTACTTATTTACTCATAAGGCTACCTGAAACTAATCCATACGCTTAACATAAATAAAGAGGTTGCCAGATAGCTTAAGAATAAAATTAAAATTATACTGAACTTACTTGTTTCCTGTTCTTTCTAGTCCAACAGCAATTTAATTTTGAAAAGCAATCAAATGTGTTTGACATGATTTATTTTCACAAATCTATTCTGCCTCACACTCATTAAACTGCACTTTTCTAAATATAATGCTGGTGGAGCCTTAAATATCAGCTCAAATTATCCTCCCATTGGAAATAACAGGCCTACTATGGTCCACAGTCATTCATTTATTATTTTAAAAATAATAGGGTATTATTTTAAGTTTTATAATTATTCATTATATCTCTAGATTCAAAACACTCTTAAAATTAAGTGTAATAGGTGTAACTAAGTAAAAGGATAATTTTCTAATCAGGTATGCCTCCCCTAGTACGTAATCCATTGATTCCTAGTGTTTTGTCTAGATGTATTTTTTCAAAAACACTGAAATGCATCCGTAGGACTGGCTGCTTCCTTTTTTCTTTCTAGGTTCAACAAATATATCCTTCCCAGAAGTAAAAACAAGTATGATGAAAGTGATTGCATACAATATTTCTGTTCACTGTTACCTTTTTATTAGCTAGCACTTCTTCAGTTTTTTTTTTCTTTTTTTGATCTTTGCCTTACTCAAGTGAGTCTAGAAATGTGACTGCAATTTAGAAGCATACTGCTCATCTTTGAGCATGCATCTCATCTTTGAATTAGGGGAAAGTTGGGCAGCAACAGAGGAAGAGTATGGGTGGAAGAACTAAGTTCTCTACTTAATGATTTGAGTGGCCACAAATAGCAATTAAGAGAGCAAGCACATGCCTCTTCCCCCCACCCCACCCCCCCCAGTATTTACTATGAGCCAGACTTTATGATGGGAGTTTTTCATAGGGCATCTATGGTTTAGGAAGGTTAAGTAGTTCCTCAAGGGAACAAAATGAGGAATTAGATGGGAGATAACATTCAAACTCAGTTCTGTCGAACTTGAAAGGTCATAGGGCTTCAATCATACCATGTCGTCTTCCTATATGTTAAATAACTACCCCATTCATGATCTCTAATGGAGTTAGTGATAAAGATCATATTATTTGGATTTCTTTTTTTTTTTGGTGTTTGCTTATTCAAAGTTTAAGACCGGAAATATAACTGCATTTTAGGACTTGTTACATACATTGCTCATCTTTGAATTAGGGGAAAGTAGTATCGTGTGTTCAATAAATTGATTGACCATTTATTGTCTTTGGGGCATTGGACTTACCTACAAAATGTGTTAAAGAGGAAGAATAGAGTATATTCACACCCAATTCCATTTTGGTTTTTGCAAGATCTGGAGAATAGCAAGTTCTTAATAACTACTTGTTGGTTAATTGGTTGATTGCTTGAGTGGTTAGAGATGTGAACTACATATCTAAAGACTCTTGCTTCTTTTTTGGAAGAACAAATCTCATAAACATTAGATGACTAGAGAAGAATACACAACCAAATAGTAAAAAAAAGAAAAAAAAAAGGTAATAAGCTCTAAACCACTGGAAAAGCTCCAAGTAGGGGATCAATAAAGACTGACCTAAGAAAAGCTCTATACAAATGGTTGGATTGAGTTTAGTCTCAGATGATGAATAAAATTAATGCATGTAGATGGGAGAAGAAAGTGTTTGCCACGAAAAGGAAAACAACAGATAAGATCATAAAGGCAGGAATGAGTGTGGTATATTCTTGGCAGAGTGAGTTGAATCCAAGATTGAACATCTGAGCTTCAAGGTGGTCATACATTTTAATTAGGTGGGCCTAGATTTTGAGCATACCTTAAACACAGGCTAGAGGTTTTGGATTCACCCCGGGAACTATTACAGTTGCATTAAATGAGCCTGAGCAGTAGAAGTAAAGTAACAAAATAAATATTTTAGGACTTGGTAAGCATACAACATTAACAAGTGCTGCAGAGCTATATGGAGACACTATGAACCAGTTAAGGTTATTAAATAAGAAGGGTCTGGAATATAATGATAATTTTGGATTCAGTAGAACTAGGCTCAAATACTAGTTGCATCTTGAGCTCTAAGTACCTGGGAGAAATAATTTCACCTCTTTGAACAGCAAATTTCTGTCTCATAATAAACCTTTATTCATAAAGTGTTTGTAAAAATTATCAAAATCTGGTACAGTATATAATCTACCACTGACTCTGGAATATTTTAGTCTACATGTATCAGTGACCTTGCCATTGAAAGGATTAACATGAACAATATTTAGAATGGAAATTGGCAAGATGCAGCTACAGACTAACCCAAACCCATTGCCGGTGAGTTGGTTCTGACTCATAGCGACCCTAGAGGACACAGTAGAACTGCCCAATAGTTTCCAAGGATCTCCTGGCAGATTTGAACTACCAGCATTTTGGGTAGTACCTGTAGCACTTAATGGCTACATCACCAGGGTTTCTGCTACTGCTTAGTGGGAAAAACGAAGGAGAAGATGAGTCAAAAGGAAAGTCAACTTCTTGAGTTTTAGTGGCTAGAAGAATTGAGATGCCTTGTTGGATTAGTGTCTCCTTTCTCTACTTACTAATCCTTTACTTCTAGCTTCCAATGTCAGAGAAACAGTCATCTATGAATTACCAAATTCATTAACATGCATCTACTTCCTCATTTTCATTTTTTTTTTAAAAAAAAACAAAACCTCAAATTTGGCTTCTAATTCCCTGAGAATCTCAGTATAGCAAGAGTCTTTCAGAAAGCAGTTTGTGTCATGGAAGAAATTAAATGTGGTCACAAGTCAACACTGCACCAATAGGTTGATGCAGAGAGTCCAGACAAGAGATTCCCTTTGAATTGGTTCTTTTCCTTGGCAAATTTTATTTATTTTTGTTTCATTTTCCTTGGCAAATTTTCTATCAAGTCTATCTCTTTGGACTTGCCCTTTTTCAAATTATTGGAAAAATACTGGAGAAAGGTGTGAACAATTCTACATTTCTATAATGAAGCATGTTTAGAGCTCATGAGAGTGTGTATATGTGTGTGCACACGTGCCTGTGTCAATGTACCTGAACAAACAGAAATGGTGGAAAAGGGCACAGGAGAGCAGAAAAAGACTGTTTTACTCCTTCCTCTTTGCTTGATTGGGAAGTGCTACTTTCAGAATACTACCTATTGATAAACTGAAATCATTCCCATGACACCATAGACACACACACACACACACACATACACAAACTAATAGTAACCTACTGGTGAATTGTTTTTTTTTTTTAATTCACATTTATTAGTGCAATGGTAAGAATGGATCTTTATGTTCTTTAGATACCTATGGTGTTGTGCACTGTTGTAAAGTTGCTGTGTGTTTGTGAGTGGAGAGATAGAGCTAGTCAGTAGCAGAAACCCTAGTGATATAGTGGTTAAGTGCTACAGCTGCTACCGAAAAAGCTGGTAGTTCAAATCTGCCAAGAAATCCTTGGAAACTCTATGGGGCGGTTCTACTGTGTCCTCTACGGTCGCTATGAGCCAGAATCGACTCAACAGCGGTGGCTTTAGGTTAGTCTGTAGCTGTTATCTTGCCAATTTCCATTCTTAATATTGTCCATGTTAATCCTTTCAACAGCAAGGGCACTGACATGTGTAGACTAAAATAGTAGAGAGATAGAGAAATTGAAGTTTTATCATATCAAATAAAAAAATTTAAAAAAATTGATCTGTTTACTTTGCAGATTTGTCTCTGAAAGAAGAATAGGAACATTCAGGTATTTGCTGTCTACTGTGTAAAGTTCCTACTAGTCACTAGAACACAGCTACCAAGTAACAAAAATAGGCAGATAGAGAAACTTAGAGCTTAGGGGCAGATAGTTGAATTGATACTCCCTGATTCATTGCACATTTTTATCATTAGCATACGCAAGGTTCCTCTCTTGTCATGTCTACTCATGGATTCCCTTTGACTGCATTTCTCACTCTTACCCCTTTTCTCTCTAAAGGAAAATGTATGATTTTTTTAAAGTAATGTAGGTTAAGAAAAGTCAGGTAGGTTAATTATGCTTCTCTAACATGATACAACAAACTGGTGCCAGTTCCTGGATTTGAGTGGAGCTAACTGAAAGGCACATTCCACTGCATATGCTTATTTTGTGGATTCCACAATTTTATTATCATCTGTAGATTACAATAAAATATACCAGAAAGTTTTGGAACAAACAATAGGAAATGTTTGTCAGACAACTGGATGAGTACAGTGTTGGGACACCGAGTGGAGAGGTAGCAAGCATGTCTATTGCCTATGTGGATCCTCCACTGCAAAATAATACATGCAAGTAAAATTTTGCTGAAGATAATTCAAAAACAATTGCAACAGTACATTACAACTGAAAACAGCCAGAGATTCAAGCAGGATTCAGAAGAGGATATGGAATGAGGGATATCATTGTTATTGTAACATAGATCTAGGCTGAAAGTGTAGAATACCAGAACAGTGTTTATTTGTGTTTTATTGACTATGAAAAGGCATTCAATTGTATGGATCATAACAAATTAGGAGTAATATCGTGAAAAGTGGGAATTCCAGGAAACTTAACTATGCTCATGTGGAACCTGTACATAGAAAAAGAGGCAGTCTTTGAAACAAAACCAAACAATGGTTTAAATTCAGGAAAAGTGTGTAGCATGGTTGTATTCTTTAACTGCATTTATTCAGTCAGTATGGTAAGCAAGTAATCAGAGATACTAGAGTATATGAAGAAGAATACAACATTAAGATTGGAGGAAATGCACTAACAATCTGCAATATGCAAATAACACAAAATTGAAGAGAATTTGAAACACTGATGAAGATCAAAGACTACAGCCTTCAGTATGGATTACATATAAACATAAAGAAAGCAAAAATCTTCACAACTGGACCAATACAAGCAATAGAACAATAAACACAGAAAAGATCAAAATTCTTAAGTATTTCATTTTGCTTGGATCCATAATCAACACCCATTGAAATAGCAGTCAAGAAATTAAATAATGTAGTACCTTGAACAAATCTGCTGCTAAAGATCTCTTTAAAGTTTTAAAAAGCAAACATGCCACTTAGAAGACTACAGTGTTCTTGATTCAAGCTGCAGTGTTTTCAATAGCCTCATATACATGTAAAAGTTAAACAATGAATAAGGAAGACCAAAGAAGAACTGATGTTTTCAAATTGTGGTGTTGGCAAAGAAAACCGTGTATAACATGGACTACCAGAAGAATAAACAAATCTGTCTCGGAAGAAGTATAACCAGAATTTTCCCTAGAAGTAAGAATGGCAATACTACATCTCACATATTTTGGACATAGAATCAGAAGGGACCAGTCCCTGGAGAAGGAAATCATACTTGGTAGAGCCAAGCCAAAGACTTAGTAGAGGGCCAACTAAAAAAAAAAAGGGGAAAACTCTCTGAGATGGACTGACACAGTGGTTATAAGAACAGGCTCAAACACAGCAATGATTGTGAGGATAGAAAAGGACAAGGCAATGTTTCACGCGGTGGTATACAGGATTACTATGAGTTGTTGATCTAACAACAAATTAATTGTATAATAAATTATGAGCCTCAGGAAACTGTAACTAATCACCCAGTATAGCATGTTTTAGGGGACAAACTTAAGATTTTCCTGAAGAGGATACTCTGTTGGCTAGGAGCACCAGATGGAGGAGAAGGGGTAGCTCTCATTACCATAATTAAGAGCTATAATCAAATTCAAAAGGATATATTCACACTTTCCTCCATTAACAGCCGGTATCTAAGAATACAAGCTTGGCTTCCCCTAATTATTGATTACATATAGATCTTCCCTGCCCTTTTTCTTCATGAACCCATTTTACACTCATATGTAATTTTATAAACAATCCTTACAAATTTGTAAAATAATTTGTAATTTTATAATGTGATGTTAAATAGAAGGCTAATGTAAAATAAACTTTTTTATCAGTAAATCATGATAAAATATATAGTATATCTGTCATAACCTTTAGAATATTCAGAAAAAATATACGCAAGTTTTACTAGTTCCATTTAATAATTGAAATGAGTCATTTAATATTTGATTTCAGATTGAAATTAACTCCTGATATTAAGTCTTACTTTTTAGACCTAATGTGTAGGATTATTGCATTTGAAATTTTAAAAAATCGATCTGCTTACTTTGCAAATTTGTCTCTGAAAGAAGAGTTAAGAGATGTGGTTTCAGTGTTTTGTTTACTTCTCTACATATAACATGGTGCTTATGAGAACAGTGTTTATTCTCCCCAAATGAAAATCAAATTAGATATAATCATCACTAAATTTTCTGTTTTTTAACATTGGTTTGCAAAGTACTAGAGATACCTTGATGTGTTCTATGAGCATTTTGATTAGCTGAATGAATTTTACAGATTCGGAGAAAATGCATGCATATCAGTGCTTCTTCTGCTTCTTGTTTTCCACCAACAGCACATTACAAGCCTAAATTTGGCAATATGCGACTTAGAATAAAACAATTTACAGCTGCATAGTGCTAACATCACAGTAACCAGGAGTAATGCTCAGCTGCAGGATGAGTAGCTGGATCATTTCACTCATACCAAATAATAAACATACTTAACAGTAACTCAACCAGCATGTATGGACAGTTTACCATATACAAAGCACTTTACAAGACTAATCTAGTTTGATTTTCAAAATAACGCTGAGAGAACAAAACTTATTATTATTCTCATTCAGCAAATCAGAAAATATAAGCTAACAGACTAATTTAGTAACAGAATGTTTTACTCTTTGCATAGAATTTTGCTACATTTTCAAAGTGTTTAAATGTATTTCTTTTTTGAATCCATTGAATAACTTTATTAAAAGGTACTATTATTCCCATTGCAAGGATAAGGAGAAATAAACAGCAAAAATAATTCATGTAAAATCATACGATTAGCTGACAAAAAGAGCCAAGATCAGGTTGTCTGAACACTGAGAACCCCAATACGTGGTATAAATAGACTAAAGCTTTAGTAATAATGCACAAACACCAAAGGAGAAAATAGATAACTAGGAATTCCTAAAAATTAAACACTTGCAGTCTTCCAATGAGTAAAAAGACAGCCTATAAACTAGGGGAAAAAAATAGTCAATGACAAATCTGATCAGCATCTAATCTCCATAATCTAAAAGATATTGCAGAAACTCAACAACACAAAGACAAATAACTCAATTAAAAATGATAAATGATATGAATGGCTACTTCACCAAAGAAGACATCTAGGCAGCTAACAGATACATGAGGAATTGCTTACATTCATTAGCCATTAGAGAAATCCAAATCAAAACTACAATGAGACACCATCTCACCCAATGAGGCTGGCATTAATCCCCAAAACACACAGTAAATGTTGGAGAGGTTCTGTAGAGACTGGAACACTTACACATTACTGGTGGGGAAGTAAAATGATACAACCACTTCAGAAAATTATTTGATATCTTCTTAAAAAGCTAGAAATATAAATACTTTATGAACTAGCAAAGCCAATTCTTGGAATATATCTTAGAGAAATAAGGGGTGTCATGTACCAATGTTTACTGCAGTACTGTCCAAAATGGCAAAGAAGATGGAATCAACCTAGGTGCCCATCAACAGATGGATGGATAAACCAACTGCAGTATATTCACACAGTGTAACACTAGGCAATGATAAAGAACAATGATGACTTTGAGAAATATCTCATAACGTGGAAGAATCTGGAATACATAATGCTGAGTGAAATCAGTCAGTTGCCAAAGGACAAATGTAGTATGGGACCACTATTATAAGGATTCAAGAAAAGGATTGAACACAGAAGAAAATAAATTTTGATGGTTATAAGGGTGAGAGAGAGGGGTATTTATGGTAGACAGGAATTAGGTTAAGTGAAGGGAGAAACAGCAAACAGCAGAAGGGAGATCAGCACAGCTGGACTGAAATAAAAACTAAAAGATTTCCTAACACTTTCAAAGACAGAGTAGCAGGGATAGGGATCAGAGGAGGGTGGCTTCAGTGAACATACAGGTCTAATGGCACAACAAATTTTTTTTTAAGAAAATGTTCAGCATCGCACTTTGCTGAGTGGCATCAGAGGTCTTAAAACCTAGCAAGCTGCCATCTAAAGAGCATCAATTTGTCCTAAACCACCTGGAGCAAAAGAGAAAGAAAGACATCAAAGACATAAGGAAACTATAAGCCCAAGAGACAGAAAGGGCCATATAATCCAGAAACTTAATCACTATGAGACCAGAAGGACTAGATGCTGCTTGGTCACCACCAGTGACTATCCTCAGAAGGAATACAATATAGAGTCTCTGACATCGCAGGAGAAATAGAACTCTATTAAAAGACCAGATATGAAGACACAGCAGCTTGCAGAGTCCCCAGAAGACATAGCCCTCAGAGCCTCTGTTAGCCCAGAACTGAAATCAGTCCTGAAGCCAACTCTTCAGACAAATACTGAACTAGACTACTAAAGACATAAAATGATACTGGCTAAGTGTGCTTCTTGGCTTAAGTATGCACATGAGGCTAACTGCGCAGCTCCTGTCAAGAGGGGAGAGAAGAGGTTGGAGGGGGACAGTAGCTGGTTGAATGGACACAGGAAATACAGGGTGGAAAGGAGGAGTATGGTGCGACAGGCTGGGGAGAGCAGTTAGAGTTCCATAGCACCGAGTGTGCAAGGTTTTGTATGACAAACTGACTTGGATTATAAACTTTCGCTTAAAGCACAACAAAACACTTCTTAAAAATGAGGTCATCTGGCTCAAGTCCAAGCTCTTACCAGTATGCTATGTTCTCAAGAGGCAGAATTAATTCTGATACCCCGTTCACCCACTCCTGATTATTTCTATTTATTCATCTGTCTGTCTGCCTGCCTGCCTGTCTGTATTGTATATCGACACAAATAATGAAGTATGCTGGTTGTGTACTTCTCAGGGGAGGTATTTTGTAAGCGTAATGTGTTAATTTTTTATAGCAACATGTGGACGAGTATTGGCATGACAGCAGTTGTAAGCACAGGCACAACAAACAACTGCAGAGGGTGCACGTTATTTGAATAAACTATGGTAGCTGTCTGTCCATCTACCTACAGATCTACCTATTTGTCTACGTGCTTTTTAAAAAAATGAAACAAAAATGCCATTACCATTTGTAACAATACAAACTCATCAGGACACTTCAGCCACCGTTGAGACATGCTGATCCAGAGTCATCCTTTTATCTGGTAGCAAGAGCTCTTTGGCTTTCCTGCTTAAAACTCTTTCTTCTCATGGCTTTCAGGAACCCGCTGCCTGATTTTCCCCTAACATCTCTGACCACAAATTCTATTCTTCTCTGGTCACTCCTCCCCATCTTCCCATGTTTCAAAAAGTTGGAGTGCTCCTTCTGGTGCTGTTTGCTTGATGGTGTGACGTTCCCAGTTCTCAGCCTGCTTCCCTTCCCTTTTTTTCTCTTGCAGGATGAAAGGATTAAGGGTGGGGCAAGCCATACTCCAGGGAAACTCCCTTCACAGTGAAGCAGGGAGGTGATCTTATAAAGGGATTTACTGCCAAGCCAACTGCCGACAGCCCCACCCTAATCCTTTAACATACAGCATAGGAAAACCACAAAATGGGGACAGTCACAAGATACTGGGAACCATGGTCTAGCCACGTGGCTGCACTTATTTTGGGGGGGACACAATTCAATCCACGACAATCTCCACATCGTATATAATGGTCATCAAAAAATATGTACTCTGTAAATATTTACAGAATCAACAAATAAACCTATAATATAAAGATCAGTCACTATTCTA
The DNA here is from genome assembly GCA_028571685.1 of Heterohyrax brucei. Taxonomy (NCBI): domain Eukaryota; kingdom Metazoa; phylum Chordata; class Mammalia; order Hyracoidea; family Procaviidae; genus Heterohyrax; species Heterohyrax brucei. Next base: position 39,967,019 of record CM053148.1, on the reverse strand, counting down.
GTTGTTTTTTTAATTGTAAAATGGTTAAAAGATGCCCACTTGCCACTTGGAATCTACTGTCCATATCAGGAAAAGAAAAGTTGAAAAGGATTTCTTTGAACTTTGATTATGGCTAACAATACCAGCACTGTGAAGATTTTCAATTTGCTCTTACAGTGTGCACATGAATTTCCCTCCTACTATTTCGCCTTCCCTGAGCCTAGGACATCATCCTTGAGAATCACAGGGTTAGGTCTGATTATTTTATCCTACACACATGGAGACTCTTTAACTCATGTCAACATTACGTCATAACACACTAAAAATTAAGTGAATTAAAAATTAATCTCTAAGTTTAGATATTCAAACTTGAGCAACCCTACTTGTTAGGTAGATGAAAATGACCTTCAGTAAGGCACTACATAAAAGAGAAAGAATCAATTATTTACACGTGTAGCTATAAACATAAACATTTTGAACACATTGCTCATCAAAGTGACCACACTTACCGTGCCAAATAAGTGCCTGTAAACTACACTAAAACTTAGAATTAGAGACTGACCTGTGTGATTAAATGATGATTTAATTTAATTTTATTTTTATTGTGATTAAGTGAAGGCTTACAATCCAAATCAATTTGCCATATAAAACCCTGAGCACCCACCGCTGTGCAACTCTATTTGCTCTCCTCAACCTGTGTTAGCACACTCTTCCTGTATGTCCAGTATCCACTCACCTAACATCTGTCCCCTCTTCTCCATGAAAGGAGGTATTTGAAGCACATACATGATAGTCAAAGTTATGGAACTTGATATGGTTATCCCAGCAGAATGGAGAGGAAGAGAAAAAGAGAAGGTAGAGGAGGAACTGGCAATACTAGCAAGTGGGAGATGTTACTGAACACTCAGACTGCCAAGAGAAGAGCTAGAGGAGATGCAAGGAACAAAACTAAAAGAAGTGTGTCTCAAGAAGAGGGCTTAAAGCTGGAAGAAGCAATGGAATAGTCCAGGTGAGGCAAGGAGAGAAAGTACAGTGAGAAGGGAAAGAAAGTGGATTTGAAAGCTGTGTGGCAGCCCTGATAAAAGTAGCTTCTACAGAGTAATAATACAGTAAGTTAAAGATAAACTGAAGTCTCTTATAATTTTAAAAGAGAAATAAATGGTGATATAGATGTAAGCTTTGATTCAGTTTCCATTTAATATTTATTGAGCACTTACTATTACATCTAGAACTATTCAAGGAACTGGGCACAGAGCACTGCACAACACAGAAAGATACATCCTTCCCTCCTAGAATTCTGGTCCATGGCCTTGTTTCAAGTAAATATTTCATGAGTCTATTGGAGGTGATTACATGTATAATGTGCATGTTGCTTGTCAGTTCTTTCTTGTAATAATTGTATATCTGTCATAGCTCCTAGACTAGAATTGAAGTTTTTAAAATAAAGAATCTCATTTTACTCACTATTCTTTATATCCTCCCAATACACGCTAATATTAAAATTTGTTTAATATGAGCTCTAGAGTAGAGGAAGGAATAATAGAGTAGAACACAGAGTTTCCAAGCAGCGCCAACATTTTTGGCTGGCAGTTGTAGGATCCGACTCGATGGCACTTGGCTAGGCTTGGCTGTAGCTCTGAATTACTACACCACCAGCATTTCTTGAGTAGAACAGAGGAAGGAATAACAGGACTTGTTGATAACTGGATGTGGTGATTCGATCAAACAGATCAAAAAAAGGAAGGGAAGGAATGTGGAGGGAGAAGAGTGAGGAGGCAGAGAAGAAAAGAAGAATAACAAAGAGGAGGGAAGAGAATGAAAGAAAAGGAAAGAGATAAGAAGGGATTTGCATTTTACCATTCTGTCTGGTTCTATCCCGCGTCTCCAGACCACTAATGCCAAGCAGCGCCTATGGTGGTCTTAACACTTGTGTGTAAAGCTCATGTCGTATCTTAATCTGAACTTGGTTTACCCAAGATTCTGACGACATACAACTTAGTGTTTGCTTGACACGGTGGCCGCAACAAGAGTCTCAAACCTGGCAACAATTGTGATGACAGCACAAAATCAGGCAATGTTTTGTTTTATTGTACATAAAGTTGCTGTGAATTAGAACACACTTGGGGCCATCTAACATCAGTAATGACAAATCTTGGCTCTGCTTGGACATTTTCTAAACCAATGCAGATTCTACTTTTCCTGGATGTATGTCCAGAATTATCAATACCTCTTACAAGTATTATGAGTGCTCTGAAACCAGAATTACAAGTTATTTCTCCACCTGCAACCTACTGTCTCCAGTACAACGTTCCAACACATTCACACACAGAGACACACATACACATTAAGAAAACCAAATGCAAAAAATATATCCTTTTTCTTCCCATTCTCAGTGATAATTGCACCATTTCTCTGCATTATAAAGAACACACAGGCTGAAATCCTACCAGTTGAATGCCGTCATTTGATTTTCAAAGCAGCACAAAATGAAACAGCGTTGTCAGTAATGGCATGCAAATCATGTGAGGCTGGCACCTTCTTAACAACGTTAAACCGTTAATATTCATATGGGAAATGAGCACAGGACACAGTAAAGGAACAACTCTTCCAGCAGCTTATTCCCTAGGAACAGGAGTAGGAAGGAATGTTGAACATCACACATGGATCCTAAGGCTGTTGACTCTGATTGTCTGTCTTGGGTCTGCACCGAGACTAGATGGACTCCTCAGACATCCGTGTTTTCCCCTGGATAAATCGATTTAATCTAAACCTGAATACAAAATTTACTGACACCAATTTCCCAGTGATGAATCATATCTAATGCAGAAATTCATCTGAAAACAATGAGACATGAATGAAGGAAAGGAGAATTTGAAGGAAGAAAATGGAAAGTCAAAGCAGAAAAAAAAAACAAAACTTAAACTCACAGTGTGCATCTGTTATTCTTGGTCCTAATTTCCCCCACTTAAAAAGTATGGGCTCTAATAATAACTCAGAGTGTTAATGCCAGTGCACGTATTTTTTAAAGAACAATATTATATTTTTGCTTCAATTATTCTCGGTCACAGAAAGATCACTTCAAGAAAGACATGTGTATATATTATTTGCCCAATTTGCTGAATATGTACATAGACATCTAACACCCAGACCTTGTTTTCTAAATACCACCTCCACAAAAAGGAGCCAAGGATTCTTGGAAAAATGGATGACTCCAGGGACGGATCAGGGAAAGTACAAGATAACCCTGGAATATATTGCTACACCACAAAATTAAGACAGGCTTACCGAATAATGGAGATATGTCGAAAGGAGAAGGGAATTTTGAAAGAATGTTCACTGCATAAATTAAGGACAATTTGAGCATAAAAATAACTCATTAGTAAATTATTATCCATTGAAAAAAATAGTAATCTATAGATCCACACAGATCTAAGTACACACATATACATGTACATACCTAATTAACTGTAGGTGAAGGTCTAATTCTTTCTCCCAGTAGATTACCAACTAATAAATGTAGAGGGAATGATGGAATCCGAAAACTATAGTTTAGCATACACCATAATAGTAATTGATTCAGTTAAAACATCATCAGTGGATAGCAAAACTAACAGGTGAATGGTTGATCAGAAACTCATCACTGACATAGTCTCAGGGCATCTTCCCACAAAATATGTATTAATTACAAAAGGAAACCATCACTGTAGTGGAGAAGCTCATCAGACAGCACCTGAAGCATGTGATCAACATTAACATCACCAATAAAGAGACAAATATAGATCATGAACCTCTTCACATGAAGCACAGACAAAGACACAACACCATTTCTGTGATGGTCCTGCCAAAAGTACACAGCCTAAATCTAATAATGAGGAGACATGAGGCAAACCCAAACTGAGATATACTCTCCAAAATAACTGGTTTGAAGTCTTAAAAAAAAAATTAAGAATCCATAAGTAAACTATTGGAACTAACAGATGAGTTCAGCAAAGTATCTGGATACAAGATAAACATAAGTAAATCAGTAGGATTCATTTATATTAACAATGAGATTATGAAGAAAGAAATCACCAAATCAATTCCATTTACTATAGCCCTCAAGAAGATAAAACACTTAGGAATAAATCTAACTAGAGAAATAAGAGATCATTACAAAGAGAACTACAAGACCTTACTACAAGAAACTAAGAAAGACTTACATAGATGGAGTAATCTACCCTGCTCATGGATAAGAAGACTCAATATTGTGAAAATGTCTATTTTACCCAAAGCAATCTACTTATATAATGCAATCCCAATACAAATTCTGGAGACATATTTTAATGAGATGGAGAAACAAATCATCAACTTTGTTTGAAAAGGGAAGTAACCTCGGGTAAGTAAAGCACTACTGAAGAAGAACACACTGGAGAAGAACACACTATCTGACTTCAGAACCTATTACACTGCCACAGTTGTTAAAACAGCCTTGTACTGGTACAAAAAAAGACATATAGAACAATGGAACAGAGCTGAGACCCCAGAGATGACACCATCATCCTATGAACAATTGATATTTGACAAAGGCCCCAAGATTTTAAACTGGGGTAAGAACAGTCTCTTCATCAAACGGTGCTGGCAAAATTGGATATCCATCTGCAAAAAACTGAAACAAGACCCGTATCTCACACCTTATACAAAAACCAACTCAAATTGGATAAAAGTCCTAAACATAAAATCTAAAACAATAAAGCTCATCCAAGATAAGATAGGATCAACAATGGAAGTTTTAATACACAATGTAGACAGACTTCAAAATCTGACAAATAAGGCACACTCAACAGAAGAGAAAACAGATAAATGAGAATTACTAAGGATCGAAAACTTGTGCTCATCCAAAGACTTCATCAAAAGAATTAAAAGACCACCTACAGAATGGAAAAAAATATTTGGTAACTCTATGTCAGACCAATGTCTGATCTCCATAATCTATAAAGTATTACAAAATATCAACAAGAAAAGGATAGGTAATCCAATTAAGTGATGGGTGAAGGAGATGGACAGATACTTCTCTAAAAAGGAGATCCAGGCAGCTGAACGACACACACAGAATTGGTGACGATCATTAGCTATTAAAGAACTTCAAATCAAAACTATAATGAGATACCATCTCACCCCAACAAGGTTGGCCATGATGCAAAAAACACCAAACAGCAAATGCTGGAGAGGTTGTGGAGAAACTGGAACTCTCCTACACTGCTGGTGGGATTGCAAAATGGTACAACTGCTTTGGAAAACAGTCTGGTGCTTCCTTAAAAAGCTGGAGATAGATATACCATTTGACCCCGTAATACCACTACTCGGAATTTATCCTTTAGAAACAAAGGTTGCCACACAAACAGGCACATGTACATGAATGTTTGCTGCAGCACAGTCCACAACAGCAAAAAGTTGGAATCGACCCCAATGTCCACCAACAGATGAATGGATATGCAAACTATGGTACATATACTCAATGGAACACTATATTACGATAAAAAAAAAAAAAACACAATTTTAGAAAACATCACATAACATGGTCTCATTTGGAAGAAATCATGCTGAGTGAAATCAGTCAGTGTCAAAGGACAAATTTTGTATGGGACCCCTATTACAAGGGCTTAATAAGAGAATTATCCATAGAAGAAAATGACTGTGTTGGCTACATGGGTGGGTGGAGGCTGAGGGTTATCATAGATGAGACAACTGATAGATGTTAGAAATTTTATTCTTTTACTGAGATTAATTTTAAAAAAGTTGAAAAGAAACAGCTCATGAAACACAAAGTATGACTAAGGAATGGTTCTAGATTAAAGAAGTCTAAATAATAAACACAAAATATTATTCTCAGTTGGATCCTGGACCCCTTGTAATTTCTGCTGTAAGTTACCAGAAATAATTACTAATCTGAATAATGTTTGTGTATTAGTTGTTCAGTACCATTTACCATTAATTTTTATAATTGTACTCCGGTTATATACAGAAATACCATTAAAAATACACACTAAAATATTTATAGATAAACAAGCTTAATGGTTGCAATCTGCTCTTAAATGGTTCCAGAAAAAAAAATTGTACCTGTCTGTGTAAATGGGGGGGGGGGGAGGTCAGTCGGTGGCCAAATGCAACAAAATATTAACAGGTGATAAAAATCATTGAAAGTACATGGATGCAACTTTTCTGTGAACTGAAATAATTTAAGTTGAAAAATTAAATGAAAAAATATTTTACCTTTCTGCTTTCTAAAATTAAGATCTCTGACTTTATTAATTTTGTTATTTTTTAAATTTAGTGTCTTTCACTGAATTACTATAGACATTCTGCCTCATCTCAGTAACAAAAGCCCACAGACATCTAAAATTACATATACAACAAAGTCAACAAATCAAATAAATCCACAATTTTTAGACAGTGGCATATCTACACCTTTATCAGGTGCTTTAAAAATTAATTCTACTAATGGCAATAGACTTTCAGAATGACATTCCAGTGTTCGCCCGGAACCTTTGACTCAGATTATCGTTGGTGCTTTGTTAGGAGTCCCCAGAGCCCTGCCTGTGCAGTGGTTAAGCATTTGGCTGCTAACCAAAAGGGGACAGTTCAAATCCACCAGACACTTCTTAGAAACTCAATGGGCAGTTCTAGTCTGTTCTATAGAGTCACCATAAGTCAGAACTGACTTAATAGCAATGGTTTGTTTTATTTTGTTTTGTTTTCTAAGAACCCCAGAGAAACTAAAGGAACAAATAAAGGACAGCACAGAGAACAGTAGGATTGGACTTGCCTGCCAGAGCAATTCTGATGAATAACTTCCTTTGATCATGTTAGTCTCCTGAAAATAATGATAACCACTATATATCAAGTGTTTTAGTTGGGTTCTTTGAAGGAACAAAATTCGTGAGACACGTGTGTGTGTGTGTGTGTGTGTGTGTGTGTGTGTGTGTGTGTGTGTGTGTGCGCGTGAGTGAGAGAGAGAAAGAACCTCAAGAAAATGGCTCAAGCAACTGTGGGGGCTGGCAAGTCACAAATCAATAGCTGAGGCAGCAAGTTCCAAATCCATTGCTTTGGAAGCCTTTGCTGGCTCATAATATTGCAGAGGCTGACGGATCCCAAATCTGCAGATCAGGCAGCAGGCCAGAGGAATCTACAGGCTTATATTTAAGATCCAGATGTCAGGCTATGGATGAGAAGAGTTCAGAGTCAAGAGGTATACCAGTGAATTCCACCAGAATATCATTCTGCAGGCTGACTACTTGCCAAGAAACTCCCCTTTCAACTTATTGGTTGATTACATTATGGAAAATAATTGCATTGTATTACACTATGGAACAGTGAGTACAGTATCTGGCCAAACCACTGATAATCTTAGCTACTCACGTTGATAAATAAAATGATTGATCACACCAAGTGTATTAGGCAGCCAGGGCTGCTCTAACAGAAATACCAAACAGTGGATGGCTTTAACAAAGGAAAGTTTATTCTTACACAGTCCAGTAGGCTACAAGTCCATATTCAGGGTGTCCACTCCAGGGGAAGGCTTTCCCCTTGTTGGCTCTGGAGGAAAGTCCGGTGTTACTTCAGTCTCTGTCCAGGGAGCATCTTGGCGCAAGAACCTCAGGTCTGAAGGACGCGCTCTTCTCCCAGCGCTGCTTCCTTGATGGTATGAGGTCCCAATTCTCTGTCTGCTTCTCTGTCCTTTTATCTCTCATAGGATGAAAGGATTAAGGGTGGGGCAAGTCATACTCCAGGGAAACTCCCTTTACAGTGGAGCAGGGAGGTAATCCTATGAAGGGATTTACAGCCCCACCCTAATCCTTTAACATACAGTTTATGGAAACCACAAAATGGAGAACAGTCACAAGATATTGGGAATCATGGCCTAGCCACATGGCTACACATATTTTTGAGGGGACACAATTCAATTCATGACACCAAGTGAATTCCAAAAGTTGAAATGGGAGAGAAAATAATATAGTGTCCTCCTTCTGTGGATGATTCACTCTGAAGATCACCATTGGAGATACTAGGGGAATAACAGCAGCATAATATAGGAGAAACAAGAAATCCTGGTGGCATGACAGTAAAGTACTACAGCTGCTTACCAAAAGGCGGGCAGTTCAAATTCATCAGGCACTCCTTGGAAGCCCTGTGGGACAGTTCTCTATCCTACAGGGTCACTATGATGCAGAATAGACTCAGTGACGATGGGTTTAATTTTTTTGGTATAGGACAAAGAACATGCAATTTGAAGTAGGAAACTTACTTAAATTTGGATAAATTATTTAACCACCTTGAGTCTCAGTATCCTTACTATACAAATGGGAAAACTAATGATTTTTGGAGGAGAGTATTAGAAAACAACAAATAAACAAAATAGCAAATATACTGTGTAGTCCCCACATTTCCTCTCCAGATCCATTTATCTTTCTCCATCCTTTTTACGTCCCAGGAGACTGACCCCAAAGGTGTTTCAACCAAGCTCCTTGCCTTCAGCTTATGGTTAGGCCCAATCAAACTGTGGCATAATAAAGAGGCCAGAAGCTGGTAAAAGACTGATGAGTTATTCCCTCCAACTCCTTCATTGTAAAGCCATTGTTTGGAGGTGGCCGAATTCCTCTATCTAAGCCTACAGTTCCCATCAGACAAACCCTCTTCCATAGCTCTGATAGTTCAAGATTACTCTTCCTTCATCCTACTCCTCTGCCTCACTAAATGTGATAATATCTTCCTTTTATTGCTATTTGTAAGTGGCATCATTATGTTTTACTGTTCTTGGCCTTTGTCTCTTCATTAAATTCTTCCTGATTACTGTTTTATTGTGTGTCTTCTCTTTGTCACTAGGGCACTAGCTGATGCAGGAACACCCATAGTATTCAAAAAAAGGCCCGTTTTACAACCCTTACCTCATCTAGCTCTACTGTGGTCAAGTTTTAGAAATTTCTTAGGGAACTCCCCACTAAAGGAAAAAAGAAAAGCATTGCTATGGAGCCAGATTTGCCTTTTGACGCTAAAAAGAGACTATAGTTGTGACGTTTCAACTTTTGAATAAAATTCCTGTTAGAAGCCACCTTATCAATCTTTAAATGAAAGAGAATCTTGATGACAGGATTCAGTGTCTAGCCCCTGAAAATGGTCCTAGGCTGAATTTTGCCCACAAATGCAGTCCTACAGCACTCGAGCTTAAAAAGGTGAAATGGCTCAATAGTTAATGTATATTGATTAAGGATTAACAAAAATGTTCTGTAATATTTCCTACTATAGCTTCAGGCAGAAAAGAGAAAGGAAAGGGACATATTGGTTTAATACAGTAAAACTCTATCATTACTGACCTTCCAAAGGGAATCTGTGTAAATGAACTAATTTGTTTTTAGTGTTTTTACATCAATAGATGTATAATCTCTGGGACCCATCTCAATTTGCTTCTTGTTCCTAACTTGTTCCCTCTCTTGCATCAAACATCTGGGAGCATTTTTCAAAGCTTTCCTGTAATCTGCCAAACTATGCACACATGTGCCTTTCACGAGCCCAATTTTCTTCCCCCTGTAATTGGCCAATGCAGAGAAACAAAGTATCATTTTATTTTACATAAAGGCACTATGTAAAATGATTCACTAATTCAGTGCTGAAAAATAATAATCACAAGTTAAGAAATTTAAAAACACATGTGAGAAGATAGCACCCAGGGAAATCTACATTCTTAGAGCTTATACAAACTCACTCGTGCCCCCTGCAGTTTGCTGAGGAGCAAAAGACTATTCTGCAATTACTCTTGTGTTTCGCTTGCAAACTTCAGCTGAAATATTCATTTGCCTTATAAGGAGCTGTCAGTACCTCCAGGAATACACCACAAAACATTATTCAAAAATAGTTTTTCTTTCATATCACATATTAAATATGTCTTTATTTGTCCCCACTTCTTGTTAATAAATTGTCCAGAAAAAAATGCAACCTACTACTTGAGTATGTTTTGTGCTCTTACAATTTGAAATAAATGTCTTTATAAAAGAAAGATACAGCAATAACTGCTTCCCCAAAGTAATACAATTAACAACAACAACAAAAGAAAAATAGAATGCCTAAATAAGTAAAATGAGTAAGCTTATCTTATTGCCTGCAGTTTCACTAGTAAATGTTCTCTCAATAGTTCTAGAATTCAGCACCCTTGATGTTGGACAGTACTCTCCCAGCAAGTCTCTGCATAAAACCACCCAACTCACTGAAAATCGAGAAAACTAAACCTACTACCGTAGCGTCAATTCTGACTCATAGTGACCCTATAAGGACAGAATAGAACTGCCCTTCAGGGTTTCCAAGGAATGAGAGGTGGATGTGAACTGCCATCCTTTTGGTAAGCAGGCATAGCTCTTAACCACTACGTTACCAGGGTTTCCATTCAATGGAAAGGGAGGCACAAAGAATGTGTTCCTGTGGTGACAATGACATCCATAAACCATAACCTCAATACTACCTCCAATTCCCTACCACTTAAAACAACGATTTTCCTTTGTCCACTAATGGTGCAAGACACAATTTCAAATAAATCCCAAGTTCTTGCCACACAGCCATTCTTTGAAACTAGCTCTGCAGCGGATATTCATAGCAACAAAGAATTTAGATGAATTCAGGGGTTCAACTGGGTAAAAGGATGAGTGAACTATATTCTTCTCCAAAGATATAAGTAAAATGAATAGTTTTTTTTATTAAGATTATTTTTTTTTCATAGAATTACCATACAATGTAGCCATTCCACTTCTCAGTATATATCCAAAAGAACTGAAAGCTGGGAACTCAAAACAGTATTAGTATACCAATATTCATTGTATTTATTGTGGCACTATTCCCAATAGCCAAAAGATGGAAACAACTTAGATGTCCACCAACAGATGAGGGATAAACAAAATGTGGTTCATACATGCACTGGAATGTTACTTAGCCATAGAGAAATTAAGACCTAATACATGCTACAATGTGGATGGATCCCGAAATCCTCATGCTTAGTGAAATAAGTCACAAAAGGAAAAGTAATGTATGATTTCACCAGGCAGCATCTACAGACCTAAGTTTATTAGTGGCTACCAAGAGCAAGCGGGTGGGGGAAAGGGAGACTCACTGCTTAGGAGACACTGAACATCTGTCCAGAGTCACAGAAAAAAATCTGGAAATGGATAATGGTGATTATTGTACAACATGAGAAACACACTTAATGCTACTGAATTTTACATGTAAAGAATGTTGAAATGGCAAACGTTTTGTCATGTATATATTTATCATGTTCAAATACATTTTCATTAAAATCTCAGAATTTGTGTAGACTCCGAGTATGTTACCATCCAAGTAGCAAATTATAGAATTAAGTCCTTCCTACAAATGCTTTTGCAAAACCCGCATATGCCTGAAAATCAGTAAGAGTCCAGTCTCTCTTGGGGCTCCTGTGATGACCAGAAAGCCTTCCTGAGCAAACTAGATATTATCCAAGTTAACAGATATTAGCTTTCTGCTTTATATCAGATAAAACTCATTCATTCCTCTTCATAAGGGAAAAATTGGAAGTCAGTCAACAGAATGAGCACTGCCTTTCCCTCTACCCTTTCTTACATGGGAAAAAGTGAATTTTTACTTCATTCTTCCCATCATTATGAGTGTAATCCACTGAATCTATTTCAATGTTTGTTTCTTTTAAATTATGGTTCAAGAGGGAAATATAAAACTTTTGGTTTTGTGCTGACCAGAGTAAAGCAGAAGAAAACTTTCCCCTCTCTAATTCTGGACTTCGTACTTCTATCAAAACTATTGAATTGCTGTTAGAACTTCAGCAGATTTCATCCACTGAGCCTTAGCAAGCTACAACCCCCATGTAGACTGCTGTGTACTCTTCCAACTGAGTAGGTACTTGGTTTTTGATACTATGAGTAGAATCTTTCCTTAAGCAATTTCATTATTTTAGTGCTAACCATCATTTCAATCTGTAAGCATATTTTAGAATATTTGTTATATATCATCATTATGTGCTACAACTTTACATTATGTGGCAATGGACAATCAAGGTTTCTACAGTTACAGCTTCATCTTATTTTTAATAAATAAAAATTAGTGAGTAGGACAGAACTCAGAGTAAACTTCAGCATATATCCTCCTCCAAGTTGATAAACTCTCATTAATTGGCATATTTTGGATATGTTTGTTTCAATTAATAATAACAGCATTGAATGATAGTCCTATTTTTGCTCATATCTAGTACATTGAAAGAGCCAAAACCACTGTTGTTGAGTTAACGCTGACTCATAGTGACCCTTCAAGACCATAGGGTTTCCAAGGAGTCTCTGGTGGATTCAAACTGATAACCATTTGTTTAGCTCCCAAACTCTAAACCACACAGCCACCAGGGCTCCTAGATGTCCTATAATTTCCCCCAAACCTACAAGATACCTGCTATGCATCAGATATTGTTTGAAGCAATTCGAATACAGCTTTAAATAAGACAGGGAAAGTTTCTTCTTTCGTGGATTGTACATTCTAGCTGAGGGAGACAGATGATAATCAATTAAAGGTGCTGTAGACATAGTAAGTGAGAATGCTACTTAAGGCAATACAGTCATGAGCAGTTTTGCCGAGATGGTGAAATTTAAACTGAGATTCTGACATTTAAGCTGAGACTTGAAAAGAAAAGAGGAGCCAGGTATGTAAGGATCTGTAAGAAATTCATACCTGGCACAGCGAGCAACTTCTGAAAAGCCTGTAAGTTAGGATTGATCCATCTCAGGATTTCAGAGGAACAGAATGTGGCTGGAAACCAAGTAAGCAGTTTCTGCTACATTTCCCTGATATAACTCCTTTAAAAAAATCAAGTTATGGATGCACTTCATGGTTCTATGCATCTATAGGATATCATCCTGCTGACCTCTCGCTGGAGTAAGGGGAGTGGGTAGAGAGGAGGGGAAAGGAGACTGTTGGGAGGATGAGACACGTATGGAGCAGAGAGGAAGAGTGTGCTCTCACCAGGCAGGGAGAGCATATAGGTGGGCATGTAAATTTATATGCCATAATTAAAAACAAAAAAGGAAAGAAAATCAAGTTAGTTAAGACGCTGATAAATCTCCAAGTTATTTTACCTGCAATTAACTAAACAGCAACAAGTTTTTTGGTGTGGGTTTCCATTAAATCAACAGACTCATAGTGACCTTATAGGAAAGAGAAGAACTTGGCCCTACAAGGCTACCAAGGCTATGATCTTTACAGAAGCAGGCTGCCATTTCTTTCACCCACAGAGCTGCTGGTGGGTTCATGCCACTGACCTCTGGGTTAGCAGCCAAGTGAATAAGCCCAGTGCCAAAAGGAATTATCATTTTGATCGAAATCATTTTGCTGAGTAAAAAAAGCCAAGAGGACGGCAGTAGCACAGACTGGATGATATATACACAAAAACACAGACTAATCAATAGGGGCAGAAAACAATTCAGTGATTCTCTAGAGTCAGGAGGAGAGAGAGATGGATTATGAAGGGACTCAGGATACTTCAGGGATGATAGAAATGATTATAATTTTGATGATGCTGATGAATTCATGAGTATATGTATATATGTCATAACTCACCAAATTATATATTTTAAATACATGCAGTTTATCATGCAACAAGTATACCTCAATAAATTATAAGAAAATCAAGTTAGTTTGACCATTTTTCTTTTATAGAGAACATTGAATAGTTTCTTGGGAACTCCATTTCCTGTCCTACATACTTAATAAGCCTCCTTAGTAATTTATTCTATATTTTCTTAGTGTCTACATGATACTCATCCATACCAGGGTGTATCTCTTTTTCAGTTTTGGACAGTAAAATAATATTTGTTAAACATCAGTTTGCAAATATCTCTCTCAGTTAATTCGTATCTCCTCAAGAACTTTGACAGGAGTTGGATAATCTAATTTGCATATTATCTCAGAAATGTATTTTAATCCATTCTGTCTTGAAACCCTGAATTCATTTAAAGTAACACATGTCTTTTAAAATTCCATCTCCCATCTTTGATATCTGTTTCTTTTTACAAGTTTTGTTCTTTTCTCCCTGCTCCTCACCCTCCTCATTATCTTCCTTTTCCTCCTTCTTCTTTTCAATCTTAAAATCATACTATTTATGATGAAAGAAGCCTGCCAGGAGTCAGTGACAATCAGTCTGCTCAATCATCCATCAATTGCACCTCCAAGTGGCCTGCCTAGCCTTCTTCTGTTGCATTCATATTTAAATGGTAACTTGGTGGGTTTTTTGTTTCACCCAGCACTGTCTTTATAAATGCCAGCTTCTTTAGGTACTAATATTCTTGACACTATCCTCATCTCCTTGATGGTGTAGTGGTTAAGTGTTACATCTGCTAACCAAAAAGCTGGCAGTTCAAATCTGTCAGGTGCTACTTGGAAACTCTACAGGGCAGTTCTACTCTGTCCTGTGGAGTCACTATGATTTGGAATTGACTTGACAGCAGTGCCTTTGGCTTGCTCATCTCTGTTACTAACAAAGTATAAGATCTTGAGGAAGTCACAAATTCTGGTTGCAGGTGTAATTAGGAACAATTATTCTATTGCATATAAAGGCATTCTGCCTGAAATATTTGCTATAAATACTGACACGTGATTTGGCAGACCTGGACACATACATGCACACCTATTTCACTGTTTCACCATTTCAGCTTCTACCTAAAAAAAAGCCCTTATAAAGTCGTCATAAATAGAAAAACCTGAAAATAGTGAAAGAGGGACCAGTCCCTGCAGAAGGACATCATGCTTGATAAAACAGAGTCAGAAAAGAGAAAGACCTCCAGTAAGTGTCATGGATTGAATTGTGTCCCCCCAAACATATGTGTGGCCATGTGACTGGGCCATGATTCCCAGTATCTGGTGACTGTCCTCCATTTTGTGGATTTCCTATGCTGTATGTTAAAGGATTAGGGTGGGACTGTAAATCGCTTTATAAGATCACCTCCCTGCTCCAATGTAAAGGGAGTTTCCCTGGAGTAGGGCTTGCCCCACCCTTAATCCTTCATCCTGCAAGAGATAAAAGGAAAGGGAAGCAGGCTGAGAATTGGGAACCTCACACCATCAAGCAAGCAGCACCAGGAGAAGAGCGCCTCCTTCAGACCTGAGGTTCCTGCGCCAAGACGCTCCCTGGACACAGACTGACACAATACTGGACTTTTCTCCAGAGCTGTTAAGGGGGAATGCCTTCCCCTGGAGCAGACATCCTGAATTTGGACTTGTAGCCTACCAGACTGTGTAAAAATAAACGTTCCTTTGTTAAAGCCATCCATTCTGTGGCATTTCTGTTAGAACAGCCCTAGCTGACTAAAACAGTATGGTAGACTGAAACAGGGACTGCAACAATAGGCTCAAACATAGCTACAGTTGTGAGGATAGTGCAGGAATAGGTGATGTTTCATTTTGTTGTACATCTGGTGTGAAGCAGGACTGACATGATGGCACGTCACAACCACAGCATACAAATGAAAATGATTTTGATCATACGGATTCCTAGGGAATTCAGCAAAAATGTCTGATGACAAAAGCATTTTTTTTTTTAAATGTGGTTGTATTCACATAATGAAACGTTTAAGCAACATAAACAATGACAAAGACAGGTAAACTAGTTTTGCTTCACAATCTTTGGAATATTTAGTCCTGGAGAGGTGTAAAACATTGACTGTAGAATGTTACAACATATTTGTACGTGCAGTATATTTCTGTAACATCGAGGATATGGTGATCTTCACACTGAACTTAGAAGAGTCAGCACTTTGGTATAAGATACTGATTTATAAATCACATAGTATGATCTAATTGCCTCATTCATACTGGAAATTTTTATGGATATATATTTGCACAGTAATTTGCATTAAATTTCAGACATATGAAACAGAAGAGTTTTGGATTCACAGAGTTTTGAATCATCATGAAAGCCATATAGAGATGACTTTTTTTACTTAAATATTTAGCATCCTAAACTTCTGTTCATTTAGCCATAACAATTAATAACAACAATGATAATAAAGACTTCTTATAATTTGCCTTATTTGAAATTGTTGTTGAGTGCTGTTGAGTCTGTTCTGATTCATAGCGACCCTATGAACAACAGAACGAAACACTGTCTGGTCTTGAGCCATGTCCACAACCATTTTTATGCTTAAGCTCATTATTGCAGCCACTGTGCCAGTCCATCTCGTTGAAGGTCTTCCTCTTTTTTGCTGACCCTCCACAATATCAAGCATGATGTCTTTCTCCAGGGACTGATCCCTCCTGGCAACATGTCCAAAGTATGTAAGACGCAGTCTTGTCATCTTTGCTTCCAAAGAGGACTCTGATTGGACTTCTTCCAAAACAGAACTGTTTGTTCTTTTGGCAGTCCAGGGTACATTCCACATTCTTCTCCAATACGATAATTCAAAGGCATTAACTCTTCTTCTGTCTTCTTTATTCAAGGTCCAGATTTCACATGCATACGATGCGAATGAAAATACCATGGCTTGGGTCAGATGCATTTTAGTCTTCAAGGTGACATCTTTACTTTTGAAGAGGTCCTTTGCAGCAGATTTTCCCAATGCATTGCATCTTTTGATTTCTTGACTGTTGCTTCCAAGAGTGTTGATCATGGACCCAAGTAAAACTAATCCTTGACCACCTCAATCTTTTCTCCATTTATGAAAATGTTGCTTAGTTCCTATTTCTTTTTTGCAAGTTTTGTTCTATTCTCCCTACTCCTCATCCTCTTTATCATCTTCCTTTTCTTCCTTCTTCTTTTCAATCTTTAAATCATACTTTTCATGACAAAAGAAGCCTGCCTGGTGCAATCCAGACTTAAGGCTGTGGTCCTTGATCTTCATCAGTAAGTGTCTCAAATCTTCTTCATTTCCAGCAAGTAAGGTGGTGTCATCTGCATAAGGTAGGTTGCTAATGAGTCGTCCTCCAATGCTGACACCTTGTTCTTCTTTGTATAATCCAGCTTCTTGGATTATTTGCTCGGCATACAGATTAAAAGAGTATGAAGAAAGGATACAACCCTGATGCATGCCTCTCCTGACTTTAAATGATGCAGTGTCCCCTTGTTCTCTTTGCACAACTGCCTCTTGATCCATATACAGATTCATTAAGAGCACAATTAGGTGTTCTGGAATTCCCAGTCTCCTCAACTTTAGCCATAATTTAGTATGATCCACACAGTCGAAAGCTTTTGCATAGTCAATGAAACACAAGTAAGTATCTTGCTGGTATTCCTTGCATTCAGCCAAGATCCATCTGACATCAGCGATGACATCCCTGGTTCCACATTCTCTTCTGAACCCAGTTTGAATTTCTGGCAGTTCGTCATCAATATACTGTCGTAGTCATTTTTGAATCATCTTGAGCAGAATTTTACTTTCATGTGATATCAACAATATTGTTTGGTAATTTACACATTTGGTTGGATAACCTTTCTTTGGAATCAGCATTAATATGGATCGCCTCCAGTCAGTTGGCCAGGCAGCTATCCTCCAAATTAGCTGGCATAGATGAGTGAGCACTTTCAGCACTGCATCTGTTTGTTGAAGTATCTCAACTGATATTCCATCAATTCCCAGAGCCTTACTTTTCGCTAATGATTTCCATGCAGCTTCATCTTCTTCCTTCAGTACCATTGGTTCCTAATCATATACTACCTCTTCAAGTGGCTGAACACCGACCAGTTCTTTCTGGTATAATGACTCTGTGTATTCCCTCCATGTTGCTTTGATGCTTTCTGAATCATTTTATAGCACATACCCAGATATATGGTATTCTATCATATGGTATTCTATTCCATTGCATCAACTTCTCAAACTTTCCTAACTCAAAGACATATAACAAAGGGATGACTATCAAGTCATCATAAACTTGTTGACTCTAATTTATTTTCCATTTCTGTTGCAATGAAACAATATTGGCTTATGCTGTGTAAATTAACTGCATTTTCCAGTAGGCACATTGCTCACCACCAAAAGACTCAGTAAATCTGTGATGACCTATCACATGCTATTGTTTTCTTACCATATACTTAAGATCTGAGTTGGACAAACACATTTGAAGTGTGTCAATTGACCAAGCAAAGAAAAATCACATCTCATTTTCTTTGAAGCATGCATCGCCAGGAATTGAAAACAGTACCTACTGAGATTCTTGATAAGAGAGCTTTAATCCTCTTAGAGGCTCTCCCTGTATCAGCTTCTTTTTCTGGTGTCTGACAGTTGGCTTATCACATTTCCCAAATTTGTGACACTCACTTCTGAGCACACTTCATTTATCTCCGTTCCTCTCTCTTTTTCTCATCATTTGCTTACAATTCTTTCCAAAATATATATAATTATATTGTTGCTTATAATTTCTTTCTGTTTGCTTCATACTGTTAAGCTTCTACTCTTGTACGACTACTCAGTAGCTTTCAAGATGAAATTTAATTTATATTCAGTTAAATAAACTTTCATGCCACTTAGCAATGCACAACAACCTTGCTTTTTATATCTTGAATTCAAGGTTCCAACATTACTGTGTATGTTGGAAAGTGATGGTGTCGATGGCTATAGCCTGGAGAACAAATAGGATTTTAGAGCTTAAAGAAATTTAGAGATCTTTAATTTTAAAACTAAGAAATCTGAGATGAAAAAAGTTAAGCTACCTCCCCAGAATCATAGAATTTGTTATCAGCAAGCATATTTGAAATCAGAATTGAGATTCCATGAATCTAAGCCATATGTCCTTGACAAAAACTATACTGGATACTAAAATGAGGGCTTCAGGGAAATTTGATGGACAACAAAAGTCCTAATAAACTCTCATTTTGGATGTGGTAAAATATGTCTAGGTCTCTTGGCTTGTCTCTCTTCTGAAAGGCACAAGCTGGGCAGCTGACCAAGTTAAAGAGACAAGCAAAATGTAGAAAAGGTCACAAAAATTTAAAATCATCACTTGGTTCTACATCAGATTTATACAAGTTGAAGAACTGAAGAACCAAAAATGTAAGCTTTCCAAAATTATTTTTTATCCACATAAGGACATCTGGTTTGAATATACAGGGGCACTGATGGTTTAGTGGTAGAATTCTAACCTTCCACGCAGAAGACTTGGATTGACTTCTGGGCTATGCACTTATCTGTTAACTGAAGATTGTTTCTTCTAACACTGAGCAAGTTTCAACCGAGATGGACTAAGATGAAAGTGCTGATGATATATTTCTGAAAATTGATCAGTAAAAATCTAAAATATCACAACAGTTTGAGCCACTACTGATCACAGTGGGATAGTGCAGGACTGGGCAACATGTTTTTACATTCTGTATGGGGTCACCATGAGTACGGGGCCAATTTGACAGCAACTAACAACGAAAACAGTTTGAAAATCATGGACCTGATTTCTTCAGTGTTGAGTTTTCCTTCCTCGCCACCCCCCACCCTTTTCTTTGCCATTGTTATTGTTTCCCTTGTTCT
The DNA here is from genome assembly GCA_028571685.1 of Heterohyrax brucei. Classification (NCBI taxonomy): domain Eukaryota; kingdom Metazoa; phylum Chordata; class Mammalia; order Hyracoidea; family Procaviidae; genus Heterohyrax; species Heterohyrax brucei. The sequence continues at coordinate 39,947,544 of CM053148.1, read as the reverse complement.
GTTTCCTCTTATACGTACAATGGCTTTGAGCCCTAATATTAAAAGCTTCTTTCTTTGATAAGGAACACAGGAGTCACAGAGTACTTAATAAAGAGACAGCCAATTGCATCAGGTAAAAACAGAGAAAAATAAAGCTCTAAAAATTAATGGAAAACTATTGACTTAACTTAGAACACCAATGACAGTTGGCAATTTGAAAGCTTGTTGTTAAAAAAAAAATCCTCTTTGGGAAAAGTCAGAGGTTTTATTTGCCTTTCACTTTTTAGATCTGAAAAGCAACAACAAAAGGCAGTTGCTACAAAAAGCTGCAGTTGATACTTGGAAAGTAAGATAAGTGAGTTTTCTCATTGAAACCTCTTTCCAACTGCTGGTAGTCTATTCTGTTTTGGGGTATTTATAGTTCCACAGGCAAGAGACCAGTTGTTCATATGGCTGAGCCTGAAGCAGAGGTGAACATGAACCCCATAGTGACTGGTAATGGGTAAATCACTTAACTTCAGTGAGCCAGCCACTCCTACTCCCCGGGCTCTCATGGAGTCACCTGTAAAACAGGAATTCTTTGAGGTTAACTTTTGTGGCTATTACTGGTAACATTTTGCAAGCAGTATATGCAGCATGAAGAAAACTCACTTTTACTTCCCTCTGTCTGCAATCTTTTCCATCTGCTGTTTTTGAATTGTTATCTCCATGGGTTGGAATGTGTTCAACCTATGACTGCAGGCATTGATCTGCCCCAGTAGTATTCAAACCATCAAGGGATATTTCTGGGCCAAAATGAGCCAAGGTCATTGAGACTTTAAAATTTACACACAAATACACACACACACGCATGCACACAAACACATACATTTAGGAACTGGATTGTGAAATAGGCTAATAAGAAAACTTATAAAATTGAACAAATTTTAGACCACATTTTTAACCTCATCTCTGTCAAAGTCACAATCAGTATGTATATATAATTAATCATCCTGCTTTTATTTTCATTAGTCATTGGAAAACCTGAGGATCATAGAAGAAAAGAAATTCAGCCTTGGGATCAGACAGAAATGGATTCTAGCAACCACAGTCTCTAATGAGATCCCTAACATTAAGCAAACTTTCTAACCTCCCTAAAATCCAACACCCTTTCAGGATTAAAGGAACTCAGCAAGCTAGGAATAGAAGAGTAATACTACAACCTGGTAAAGGACACTTATTTAAAAACCCACAACTAACATTATACTTAGTGGTGAAAGATTGAGAGCACTTTCCTAAGATCAGGAACAAGACAAGTATACCTGCTTTCACCACAACTATTCAGTACTGTATTGGAAGTCATGGTCAGAGCAATTTGGTAAGAAAAAGAAACAAATGGTATCGAAATCGGGAGGGGAGAAGTAAACTACTCATTCCTTACAGATAACATGGCCCTATGTATGTGTTAGTTACTTACTGTCAAGTAGGCTTGTAACTTATGATGACCCCGTACAGAAGGGAATGAAACATCTCCTGATCCTTGGGATCACATCACTGTGATCCATACAGTTTTCATTGGCTAATTTTTGGAAGTAAATTATAAAGCCTTTCTTCCTTGTCCATCTCAGTCTGGAAGCTCCTCTGAAACTTCTTTAGCATTGTAGCAATATGCAAACCTCAAATGACAGATAGTTGCTGGTTGAGTGTGAGGTGCATTAGCTGAGAATCAAACCAAGATCTCCTGAAGGGAAGGTTAGAATTCTACCACTTAACCATTGCTGCTCTCATGATCCTACAAATAGAAAACTCAAAGAATTCACAATAAAGTTACCAGAGCTAATAAATAAATGAGACTTCATCAAGATTAAAAACTTTGTGCATCAAAGGATTTTATCAGTGAATTGAAGAGATATTCTACAAATTGGGCTACAAATTTAGTGGTGCAAAGTACTCAACTGCTAACCAAAAGATTGGTGGTTTGAATCCTCCAAGACACACCTTGGAAGAGCAACTTAGTGATTTGCTTCTGAAAGGTTACAGCCTTAAAAACTGTATAAAACTGTTCAACTCTGCACACATGGGTCATCATGAGTTGGAACCAACTCAGCAAAAACTCACAACAGCATCATTGTATCTGATAAGGATTTATTATCCAAAATATATAAACAACTCCTATATCTGAACCACAAAAAGATAAACAATCCAGTAAAAAATGAGCAGAAGTCTTGAATAGGTATTTTTACCTAAGAAGAAATAAAAATAATCAACAAGCACATGAAGAGATACTCAGCATCATTAGACATTTGGAAAATGCAAAACAAAACCTCAATGAGATATCACTTCACCCACTTGGAGATGGCTATAATCAAAAACAAGCAAGCAAGCAAATAAGAAATGGAAAAGAACAATTGTTGGGAGGAATGTAGAAAAACGGAAATCCTCCTCCATTGCCGGTAGGATGTAAAAATGGTACAGCTGCTATGAAAACCAGCTGGACAATTCCTCAAAAAGTTAAACATAAAAATTGCCATATGGCCCAACAATCCCATTCCTAGGTCAGCACACCAGAGAATAGAAATCAGCAACAAAAACAGATGCTTGTACATCAAGGTTCACTGCAGCACTATTTACAATATCCAGTAGGTTGAAAAACCCAAAAAGTCCCTTAACAAATGAACGGATAAACAAAATGAAGCGTACACATACAGTGGAATATAACTCAGTCATAAAGAAAAATGAAGTCCTGATACATGCTACAACATGGATTAACCTTGAAAACATTCTGCTGGGAGAAATAAACCAAAACCTATTCCCAAACCCATTTTGACTCAGTGACCCGGTAGGACAGAGTAGACCTGCCCCACAGGGTTTCCAAGTCTGTCACGGCTTCCTCCCTCAGAGTGACTAGTGAGTTTGGACTGCAGACCTTTTGGATAGCAGCTGAACACTTAACCACCAGGGCTCCTATGAGTCAAAAAATTCAGTCATAAAATGTCAAGTATGTATGATGTCACTTGTATCAAATATCTAGAAAAGGTAAATACATAGAGACCAAAGTTTACTGGTTACCAGAGGCAGAAGGGAGGGGAGAAGGGGAAGCACTGTTTAGGAAGCGTTTAGTTTCTGTTTTTGATGATTAAAAAAAAAACTGGAAATGGATATTGGTAACGGTTGCACAGAAAGATTATTGCAATTAGTATCACTAAATTTTACATACAAAAAAATCTTGACTTCGCAAATATATTATACACATCTTTAAAACAAAGAAATATTTTATTGCTAAAGCTGTTAAAATGACAAATCTTATAAGAAAAAAACACTTAATTCCTCATTTGTAAAAGGGAGTGCTAATAATACCATCTATAGAACAAGATTATTTATATGATCAAGTGAGATGATACCTATAAAATGCTCAGCACAGCATCTGGTTTGTGGTAAGGTCTTGATGAATGTGTGCTATTATTATTATCTTAAATATGTATTGACACATTCATTATTTTTATGGTTTTATAGTATTCTCAAAATTAATCAATGATCTTTTTTTCCTCTTTTTCCTACAGCTAGAAAACTTGTTGTTCAAAATTATTTTTATATACAAGTGTAAGTGCTATAAATACCAACAAATTAAAGGGCATTTTCTGTTAAGTTTACATTCTTGAGGACTATTCTACAAGCTAAAAACATAGGTTCGAATGAAAGGTTTTTATGGACCTTCTGAAACACTGTTAAATCATCCTCCAGAGGAAAGTAAACAAATTTACAGACAGCTGATTGATATTATTGGTGCCCTGGTGCCATGGTAGTTAAGTATTCAGCTACTAATGAAAAAGCTAGCAGTTTCAAATCTATCAGCTGGTCCTTGGAAACCTTGTGGGGCAGCTCTACTCTGACCTACAGGGTCCCTACAAGTCAGAATTGACTTGCTGGAAACCCACTCACATTGAATTTTCATTATTTTTATTTATTTACTTTAAATGAATCAACATAAAATCATTCCAGAAATCTGAATTTGTATTTCTTTAACTGTAACTGAAACCATATTATTTTCCAATCTACAACTTATTATCAGAACATTTTTTTTCTCTCTAATCATTCATTTCACTTAACCTGTTAGGAAGGTGTTATGGACGGAACTCTGTCACCCAAAAAGATACCCTGAATTCCTAACTTCTGGTGCCTACAAATACAGCGTTATTTGGAAATAGGTTCTTTGAAGATGCTGTCAGTTAACTTCACATAATGATATACTGGCATAAGGTGGGTCCTAATCCACTCTTATGGCTGTCTCATAAGAGAAGAGACACAGAGAGACAGAGATGCCTCTACAAGAAAAGAAGCACCTGAGACTACCAGAAGTTGGGAGGACAAGAAAGGATCTTACCCTAGAGCTTTAAATGGATTCTTTATTTGGACTCCTAGCCTGTAAAACTATGAGAAAATACATTTCTACTGTTTAAAGTCCTCCATTTTGTGGTATTTTGTTACAGCAGCTCTGGGAAATTAATACATGAATGAAGTAATGTTTTAGAACCACATGTGACACTCATGGTACCTAAAGCATCTTAGGATGAGATCATTCCAACATGTCCCTCTTTGTAGCCACTGGCTATCTCCATGTCTACAACTATCAAGGGGAACCAAGATTATTCTTAGATATTAGATCCAGTGGGATACACACACACAAAGACACATACATATATAACTTATATAACTTGTACGTGTTATATATATATGTATATGTTTGCATACATATCCTGATATACATATCGATATCCTGATACATGTACACACACACATGTACACACGTAACAGAACCTATTGTTGTAGAGTCAATTTTGACTCATAGCAACCCTACAGAACTAAGCAGAACTGTCCTGTAAGGTATCCAAGGAGTGGCTAGTGGATTCAAAATACTGACCTTTGGTTAGCACCCAAGCTCTTCTCTTAATTGCTACACCACCAGGTCTTCACTATATACGGGGTCTGACAATTAAGTTTGTGAACTTGCCAGTGTGCACTTACGTTGGCAGCACAGTAAAAGCAACTTGGTAAGGTTTCATAACCTTGGTCTATCAGTATAGAACAGCTGTGTTCGTGCCTACCTGTGCTGGTGTCTTGCTGAGTAACATTCATCATTGCTGTTGCATGTTTTTGTGCATCATTACAAGAATGTCGGAGCTTGAGTTAGAGCGAGTAATAAACATTAAATTTCTTGTTAAACTTGGAAAGAGTGGAAGTGAAATCTGAGACGCGTCAGTCCAAGTTTATGGGAACAATGCTATGAAGAAAATGGCAGTGTCAGATTGGATTAAATATGTTTCTGACTCGACGGCACTTGGCTCTTTGACTTGGCTAAGGAGAGAAAGCATCACTGATGAAGAAAGGTCAAGGCAGCCAGTAACAAGCAGAATTGATGAAAACATTGCAAAAATTCATCGACTGTGCATCAAAATTGTCAGCTGACTGTGGAAAGCATAGCAGACCAGGTAAGCATTGGTGGTGAAGCAGTTAGGAAAATCTGAACTGAAAATGTTGGCATGAGAAAGGCGTGTGCATCAAGGGTCCCAAGGAGTTCACCAATGAACAAAAGGAAAAGAGACCCAATCCCAAGACCTTTTGGAAAGGTAAGATGATGTTTTAGGCTATGTTATCACTGTGATGAAGCATGGGTGTACCAATATGACCCTGAAACAAAGCATCAAAGTACACAATGGAAGTCAGCCAATTCTCCATAATCATAAAAGTTCCATCTGTCCAAATCAAGAGTCAAAATGATGTTTCTAACGTAACAGAGGTTCTTTTTTTTTTTTTTCTTTTATGAATTTGTACCAACTGGACAAACAGTTAACCAAATTTATCACCAACTGGACAAACAGTTAACCAAATTTATCACCAACTGGACAGTTAACCAAGTTTATCAACCAATTATTTGAAATTGATGAAAAGAGTATATGAAAAAGTTAGACAAAAATGTCCTGAACTTTTTGCCAACAACTCACAGCTCTGCAGCATGACAATGCATCAGCTCACATGGCGCTGTCTGTGAGGGAGTTTTTAGCCAGTAAACAAATAACTGTATTGGTACACCCTCCCTGCTCACCTGATCTGGCCCCCAGTGACTTTTTCCTTTACCCAAGGAAAAAAGAAATGTTGAAAAAAAGACATTTTGATGACGTTTAGGATATCAAGGGTAATATGATAACAGCTCTGATGGCCATTCCAGAAAAAGAGTTCCAAAATTGTTTGAAGGGTGGACTAGGTGCTGGCATTGGTGCATAGCTTCTGAAAGGGAGAACTTCGAAGGTGACCAGAGTGATACTCAGCAGTGAGATACGCAGCACTTTTTCTAGGATGAGTTTGCGAACTTCCTTGTCACACAGCCATGAGTCGGATCCGACTCGACGGCACTTGGCTTGGCATATACACATACATAATACATACATTTACAGCTACATATATGTATGTAGATGTATATATGATTGCTTAATATACATACAGCGAAACCTATGATATACATACATACACATATATGTATAACATATATATACATAGTGAAACCTGTGATAGACACACACATATATACAATTTGATGAATTTTTGCAATGTTTTCATCAGTTCTGCTTGTTACTGGCTGCCTTGACCTTTCTTCACACATATATATGTGTGTGTGTAAACACAAATATAGACATATACATATATGTAGTTCTGCCTTTTGGGTTTGCTGCTGCTGTTTCTCACCATCTGTGCCTTCCTTGGCGTTGATGGTTCTCAGTTCCTTTTAAGTTGTCTATCTTTACAGAGTCTTAAAACCTCTTCCACATTTTAGGTATTTGTTAGAGTGGCCTCTCACTCTCTTCATTTCAAATTCTGTCTTAGTCTTCTAGTGCTGCTATAACAGAAATAACACAAGAGGATGGCTTCAACAAAGGGAAATTTGTTTTCTCACAGGAAAGTAGACTGAAAGTCCAAATTCAGAGCATCGGCTCCAGGGGAAATCTTTGTCTGTTGGCTCTGGAACTTAGGTCCTTATTGTCAATCTTAACCATGGACTGGGAGCTTCTCAGGCACAGGGTGCCCACCTCCAAAGACCCTGTTCTGCTCCTAGTACTGTTTCTTCCCTGATGGTATGAGGTCCTGAGCTCTCTGCTTCCCTTTCTTTTATATCCCAAGAGATTGACTCAAGGCACAAGACACTCATAGATTGAGTCCTGCATCACTAACACAATCACTGCCCATCCTCCTTCATTAACATTATAAAGGCAGGAATTACAATATATAAGAATATCACATAATACTGGAAATCATGGTCTAACCAAATTGCTATACACACTTTTGAGCACACAATTCAATCCATGACCCAACTATACATACGTATACATAGTGAAAACACGAGAGTCAGAACTCAATGGGACTGCCTTGTTTTGCTGGGTCTTGCAGGTTTACCACCTTCAACAGGGTGCAGTCTTACTACTTTTCTATTACTCAGTTAGTTGGAAAACAGTTGACTGTTCTTTCTCTGAGAGGTCTCATGTAGGTTCTAGCTTTCATAGGTTTCCTACATATATATTATTTAAAAAATATAAATAGAATTAGGGTTACAAAAGACTAGGACAGAGAGGCATCATTATAATTATCAAGTGTCAGTAATATGGAATAAGTGGAATGTATTTTGAAATCTGAAGATTGCACTGAGTTCGCATCCTTTTTTTAGGGAATCTTTCTTCCCACTCCCAAATCTCTCACTTTGGTCCACAGGTACAGTCAGCCCTCTGTACCCACAGGTTCTACATTCATGGATTCAACCAAATACTGATCAAAAATATTTTTTAAAGTAAAAATAAAAAGGCTCCATAAAGCAAAATTTGCAGTATTGGGCACTTTCCTGAATTCAGGTGAAGTGATGTGCAGACACCCCACGTTGTAGCCTCCCACCTTTCACAGATCATCAGTCTTTCTCCAGCACTCATTGTACGAGCATGGTTATACCTGTACTAAACATGTACAGACAAGAAAATAAATTGTTGTCATTGTTTCCTAAACAATAAAGTGTAACAACTATTTATATAGTATTCACACTGTAATAGGCATTATAAGTAATCTAGGGATGATGTTAAATATAAGGGAGGTTGTGTGTAGGTTATGTGAAAATATAGTTGCTGTAGCTGTTAGGTGCCATTGAGTTGGTTCCAACTCATAGCAACCCTATGTACAACAGAACAAAACACTGCCCAGTCCTGTGCATGCCCACAGTTGTTTTTATGTTTAAGCCCATCAGTGCCACCATGGTGTCAATCCATCTCATCGAGGATCTTCCCCTTTTTCACTGACCCTCTACTTTGCCAAGCATGATGTCCTTCTCCAGGGACTGATCTTTCCTGACAACATGTCCAAAGTATGTAAGATGCAGTCTTGCCATCTTTGCTGCCAAGAAACACTCTGGTTGTACTTCCTCCAGAACAGATCTGTTTGCTCTTTCAGCGGTCCATGGTACATTCACTGTTCTTCTCCCACACCATGATTCCAAGGCATCAATTCTTCTTCTGTCTCTCTTATTCACTGTTCAGCTTTTGCAAGCATAAGATGTGATTGAAAACACCGTGGCTTGAGTCAGATGCACCTTAGTCTTATAGGGGACATCTTTACTTTTCAATGATCTAACAAGGGTCTTGGCAGCAGATTTTCCCACTACAGTATGTCTTTTGATTTCTTGACTGCTGCTTCCATGAGTGTTGACTGTGGACCCAGGTAAAATGAAATCCTTGACAATCTCAATCTTTTCTCCATTTATCTTTACGTTACTTACTGTTCCAGTTAGGATTTGTGTTTTCTTTATACTGAAGGGCAATGTATACTGAAGGCTGTGATCTTTGATCTTTATCAGTAAGTGTTTCAAATTCTCTTCACTTCCAACAAGTAAAGTGGTGTCATCTGCATAACACAGGTTGTCAATGAGTTGTCCTCCAATCCTGATGCCTCCTTCTTCTTCAGATAATTCAGTTTCTTGGACTCAAAATGAGAAGAAACAGCTGAAAACATCTATTAATAACTGGAACCCAGAATGTACACATACTAGGCCATTTTATTTAAGGGACTTGAACATTTTGTTATCTTCAGGGGGTTCCAGAACCAATTCCCCATGGATACCAAGAGAAAACTGTACTACCACTCCATATCCTGTTCTCTTTGCTTCTATCTGAGGGAGAAGGAGTGATGTGAAGTTGGTGAGCTGGGGGAAGATGCTGTGTGAGAATGAGAAGACCAAGGTCCTTTGTGTTCTCACTGTATGGCACCTGGTCTCAAGATACGCACAGTCTCTCCTTTTCCACATAGTAAACTTAGCATAGCGGGTTTGCCCCTACTTCCGTAAGCTTGAGAGTTAAATTCTGATGGGATCACTTTCTCTAATTCTTTATCATCAAGAATAAATCAGATACAATGTATGTCAATCTATCTAGTTCATGTGTTTTATTGCTCATTCAGTTGAGAATTCATGAAAAGAAAGAAATGTATTCATTGCTAATACAAGACCCCACACAACTTGGTATGTTTAGTGATTATTTACAGAGGACATGGGGCCAAGTCACCTGGGTTTACCCTGATCTGATTTTCAATAGCTGGGTAATGGCCAAGCTATAGGGTGTCTCTGAGCTTCAGTTTTCTCATCTGTAAAAGGTAAATGCTGATAGCACATACCTCAAATTATTGTTCAATGCAGGGGCAGGTAAACAATGTCATATTGAATCTAATCTGTTGTGTTGTCTATTTTTGTAAATAGAATGTTATTGGAACACAGATACACCCATTTATTTACTGTTGTTTATGACTACTCTTACGCTACACAGCAGCACTAAACATATTAAATTACATACTTTTTGGCCCATTATGAAGAAAAATATGTTTCTTAAAACCTGATCTAAAGGGTTAAACTAATTATACATGTAAAATGCATAGAACCGTACATGACAAAGAATAATTGTTTAATATGGGTTAGGTATTTTTATTATCTATTGACAGTAAATTTATCTTTGTGATTAAGAGTTCTGATTCTATGGTTATGAGGGAGGGGAGTGATGGGAAGGAGAAATCACTAACTAAATGGTAGATGACTGGCAACTTCAGTGAAGCGAAAGACAACACACAATGTAGGAGAAGCCAGCAGAACTTGACCAAGGCAAACTTTGACTAGTATCTTGGTAAATAGTGTCTGGGTCTTAAAAGCGCTCAAGTAGTCATCTAAGATGCATCTATTGATCTCATTCCCTCTGGAGCAAAGGAGAATAAAGAGAATCAAAGACCTAGGGAAAATATTACCCAAAGGACTAAAGGATGACTTGAACCATAGACTACACCAGCCTGAGCCCAGAAGAACTAGACGATGCCCAGCTACCACTACCAACTGCTCTGATAGAGATCACTATAGAGAAAAATGTAGAACAAAATTCAAATTCACAAAAAAACGACCAGCCTTACTGGTCCGACAGAGACTAGTAGAACCCCTGAGACTATGACCCCCAGACACTCTGCTACCTCAGAATTGAAGCCACCCCTGAACCTGGTTTCAATGCAGAATTAGACAGGTCTATAAAATAAACAGTAATGCACATGGGGAAGGTGCTTCTTAGTTCAGTCAAGCAGATGAGGCCAAACGGGAAACTTCTGCCCAGTAGCAGGAAGATAAGGCAGGAAGAGACAGGAAAATCAAACAAATAAATTCAGGGAACCCAGTGTCGAAAAGTGGAGAGTGCTGATATATTTCGGAGATTGCAACAAATGTTAAAAAAAATGTGTATGCATTTTTTAAAAAGAAATTTTGCACTGTAAACTTGCAGTTAAAGCACACATGTGCATGCATGAGCTCGCATGCACACCCACACACCCACACACCCACGAAGTACCAATTCTGTACCAAGACTGCCTTGGGTTCACATCCTAAAAGCCAGAAACCTGTCATCCAAGGAACATGAATTGGTGCCAACCCACCTGGAGCAGATGAAAATCAAGAATAATAAAGACATGAGACAAACATGAGCCCAGGAGACAGAAAGAGCCATATGATTGGGAGACTACATCCGCATGAGATCAGAAGAACTAGATGGTACACAGCCACCACCAAAGACAGCCCTGCCATGGAGCACAATGTACAGTCCCTGACATAGCATGAGAAAAAGATTTGTGCAGACCTAGAACTATACAGACCAGACTTGATGGTCCAACAACTTGGGGGGGTCCCCTCAGAACATGGCCCCTGGACTTATTGCTAGCCCAGAGCTAAAACCAGTCCTGAAGCTAACACACCAGACAATGATTGGACTGGACTAAGGGACAGAGAATAATGCAGGCAGTACGTGTACTTCGTGGTTTAGTGTATACATGAGTCTGTCCTATAGGCTTCTTTTTAGAGTGGGGAAGAGACAGTGGAAAGGAGGGAAAAAGCACTAGTTGATTGGATACTGCAAGTAAAGAGTGGAAAGGAAGAGTGTGCTTACACAGGGAGAGGAGAGCAGGTAGAGCTACACAGAGGTGGGTATTCAGGGTTTTATATGGCAAATTGACTTGGATTGTAAACTTTCACTTAATCACAAGAAAAAATGTTAAACAAACAAAAACAAAAACGACTGCCTGTATTTGAAAACCAGCTGTATCACCTAGGAACTTTTGTATACTAGGCAAGGCATACAATTTTTCTGTGTCACCACTTACTCATCTGCAATGCGAGGACAACAATGCCTATTTCATTGGGTTACCATGAGACTTAAATAAGGATCATACAAGTAAAGTACTATGGAGAGTACCTGTAACTCATTTAAATACTTGCCACCATCAATTTTCTTCTGTAGAATTCTAAAATTTGAAGTTATCTTGAATATTAATTTATTATTCATGCTAAATCTCAAATAATGCATATATTCATTTAACAAAAATTAAGACTGTCTTAAAGTCTCCAAAGATGTAGATATAAATAACTTTTCATATCCTCCCATTTTAAGATTCCCATTCAATCACCCCAAATCTGCATTCTCAGCTAGAAATGAAATAACAATTTTTGAAATCAACACGTAAATCAGCTTACTTTGTATTAAAACAAAAGGGACTATCAGCATACAGCTAGACCATAAAAGGTTTAAAGAAAATCCAAACTCTTGATTACTGAGCAATTATAAGTCTTGATAGAGCTCTCCTAGCTCAGGGCTGAATAAACAAAACAAAACAAAACAAACCGGTGAAAAAGAAGCTGGAAGAGAAGGAGTAGAGTAGAATCATAATAACTCAGAGCCTGTGAAACATTCTGCATGAAAACAAAAGGGAAATTGATGATGAAGAAAAGAGATGCAATAAATCATAAATATAAATTAACTGAAGTGAAGACACACTGTCAGCAAGAGAAGAGTCCATGCCACAGAATATAAAATTTGTGAGGACAAACTTCAGACATGTTTCCAGGATTTGGAGAATTGGGGCAAAGAGGTAAAAATGCCAAGAAAAGAGGGATAGCAGAAACAGAGATCCAAAGGCAAAGATAAAACACTCTAAAGGAAGAAAAATAAAACCTGAAGTGGGGTCACTGTTACCTTGTAACTGAAAGACAATGTCACGAGGGAATAGGGGGCTTAAATTCAAAATCAAGTAAAAGGATTCAAACATTACACATTAAAAAAAAAAAAGAGTTTCATTATTACCATTATTTAGTAGACAAAAATTTTTGAGTTAATGAACATAGAAAAACTATTACAACTATTTGGCAGGAAAAAAAGAGGGTGCATACACGAGATCAGAAGAAACAGATGGCACCCAGCCACCACCAAAGATAATCCTGTCAAGGAACACAATGTGTAGTTCTGGATGTGGCATGAGGAAAAGGGTTGTGCAGATCAATAACTCTATTAAAGGACCATACTAGATAGTCTGAAAGTGTGGAGGATCCCTGGTGAACATGGCCCCTGGACTTGCTGCTAGCCCAGGGCTGAGACCAGTACTGAAGCCAATTCTTCAGACAAAGATTGGACTGGACTAAGGGACACAGAATGATGCACGTGGTATGTGTATGTTACGGTTTAATATATATACGAGGTTGTCCAACTAGTGTATTTTTAGAGAGGAGAGGAGACGTTGGAGAGGAAGGGACAGGTGTCAGTTGAATAGATACTGGAAGTAAAGACTGGAAGGGATAAATGTGTTCTCACAGGGTGAGAAGAGCAGATAGAGTTGCATAGAGATGAGTGCTCAGGTTTTTGTACGGCAAACCGACTTGGACTATAAACTTTCATTTAATCACAATAAAAAAATTTTAAAAAAGAGGGTACATACAAAGAAAAAGATTGATCTCCCCAAGATTAAAAATCTAAGTAAATTGATTTATGCCTACTACTCAAGGAATCTACAGGCAGGCAAAATAGAATTCCTTCGTAAAGGAATTCCTTTGTAAAGGAATTCACACACACACAAAAATTCCATTGCTCATATTACTCTGACACCAAAGACAGATAAAGACACCATAAAGGAAAACTGTAGACCAACAGCCCTTATGAATATAGACATAAAAACACTAAACAAAATATCAGCAAATCAAACTCAAAATTACATTAAATTAATGATACATTCTCACTGAGATTTATCACAGAGATGCAAGGATGGTTGTCATGGATTAAATCGTGTGCCCCCAGATGTGTGTGTAGCAATGTGTGATTGCCCTCCATTTTGCAATTCTGTAAATCACACCTGTGCCTGTGGTTAATAGACTGGATTTACATTAAAGAGGATTAGGATGGGACTGTAACACTCTTCCTAAGGTCACCTCCCTGCTCCAACGTAAAGGGAGTTTCCCTGGAGTGTGGCTTGTACCGCCTTTAGCTTTTTATCACACAAGAGATAAAAGAATAGGGAAGCAAGCAGAGACTAGGGACCTCATACTATCATGAAAGCAGTACCAGGAGGAGAGCACGCCCTGAGGACCTGAGGTTCCTGGGCTGAGATTCTCTCAGACCAGAAGAAGAATGATGCAACACAAGGACTGGCAGAAATAGAGTGCATTCCCCTGGAGCCAGCACTCTGAATTCAAACTTGTAGCCTACTGGACTGTGTGAGAATAAACTTTGCTTTGCTAAAGCCATCCACTTGTGGTATTTCTATTAGAACGGTACCAGACAACTAATCTGGTATTTCTGTTATAGTACTAGATTACTAAGACAGTGGCTCAACATAAGAAAAAGAATCAGTGTAATATGCACCATTTATGGGACAAAAGGAATAAATAAATAAAAAGACGTGGGCATCCCAACTGACAGAGAAAGCGCATTTGCCAAAACCCAATGCTCTTTCATGATAAACATATTCAGGGAAATCTCTCAACATTATGAAGAGCATTTATGAAAACCTGTAGTTGACATCGTACTCCAGCATGAAAGACTGACTGTTCCCCCCATAAGATCAAGAATGAGACAAATAAGCCTGCTTTTACCACTGCTATTCAACACTGTACTGGAAGTTCTAGCCAGAGCATTTAGGTAAGTAAAAGATAAAGTATCCAAATGGGAAAGGAAGGAGGAAGCTATCTCTACTCATTTGAAGGTAGGTTCATGATGAGGGTCATTATCCTTGTCAAAGATATAGCCAATGTCTTATGTTAAGAAACAAAATGAACCAAAGGAATTGCCAAGCTGTGTAAGTGCTGCTATTTTCTATCTAGGGGAGAAAACAAATGACCTCACGTATAACAAGTGAGTTCAGTGAAGTTTCCAGAAGAATATCTAACAATCAATCAAAAAATTTCCTACTTTGTCAAGCAACTACAATAATATGATGAAAATATCTTGTTTAGAGTAACAAAAAATTTTAAAATATTGAAATAAAAAACTGATGATGATAAAGCCAGGATCTATACAAAAAGGATAAAAGAAAAAAAAATCCCTACAATATTTTATAGATGAACATCAAAGAAGACTTGAATAAGTAAAATATCAGATTTTGGAAAAGTCATACAAGTAAGCAATCAGTAGGCCAAAAATCTATCATTTTAATGTAACTCAAGTTAAAATCCCAGTGGGTTAGTTTTTGGCAGTTAACAACTCATTACAGAGTTCATCAAGGGAAATTGAAAATAGAAAAGGCAAAACACATTTTTAAAAGAATATTAATGAGGTGCTGTTTACAAAATCATATATTTAAATTATAAAGTTATAATGTCAAAAATTGTTCTTGGCAGACAGAATATAAAACCAAAAATACACCCAGGCGCATGCACGTATAGATATCATATATCATATTTTTACACAAACAACATGTGCCTTTGGCATTTGTTTGCTGGCCGTGCTGGTAAAGGTATTTTCATAAGCAGGCTATGCTAATTTTTTTACAGCACCATGTGGATGAGGATTGGCACAGGAGCACTTACGAGGGTGTCTCACGTTGGGAGTGTGGTTAGCAAACAAACACAGGTTTGAGTTACTTGCTTAAAAAACAGTAGTAAACTGACATTTAGTAGTTACTAGGGAAAAATGACTAACAATTTAGAAACACAGAATTATTCACTAGTAAAAAAGTGTAAAAGAAATTAACCATATAAAGACATTCATTTTCAGGGGCAGGTTAACCAGGAAGCATGGTATGCACTGGCTCATACTGAGCAAGGTACTCACGGGCTTAATTGTATTTGCTCGCTAACCTGTGGTGAGAAATTTCACATGGGTTTCACCACATCTTCTCTGTGATGGGGGACAGGTGAAATTGTGCCCTGTAGATTGGTGGGGAGGCACAAATGGCCCAGTGGGTATTTTGCCTATTGGGTAATCTGGCTCTGCTCATTTTAATTCAGTTGGAAGGCGGAAAAAAAAATTCACTACCACCAAATGGATTCTGACTCATGGCAACCCGATGTGTTACAGAGTGGAGCTGAGCTTCAAAGGGTTTTCTTGGCTATAATCTTTACAGAAGCAGATTGCCAGGAGTTTCTTCTGTGCCACTGCTGGGTAAGTTTGAACTACTAACCTTTTAGTCAGTAGTCTAGTGCAAACCATTTGGACCACCCACAGACTCTTCAAAGTGTGTAATAACAAATAAATACGCATATCATGTGTGAATTTATCTACTATTTAATTGAGGTACATAGGTTTATCAAGAGTAAAAGACACAGAAAGACTGATGAATCTGCCAACTTAAACATAAAGCTAAGCAGAGCATACAGTCAATAGCTGCATAAGAAATGCAAAAGGCAAATGGCAATTTTTGGAAAATTTGTGCAATTTGTGTGACAAAAAGAAGCTGATTAACAATTTATATTTAATTTAAACATAAATGTAAAACAGAAACTAATGATTAATAGCAGGCAGACTACATGACCAGAAAATTCATAAAAGACTAAATACTAATGATACCAAAACATTGCTATCCATATCAGAAATTGTAAAATTATAAATTAAAAGAATATCCAATTATGACCTAAAAATAGGGAAACAACCAATGTTTATAAAAGTTGCAGGAAATGCAAATCTCTCCCACATTGGTTGTTGAATACTGGTTGTTATATATTTATTTATACAGAGCAGAAAAAAATGGCAAGGCTATTTCACCAGGTTGTTGATAGTAGTTTTCTATAGATGTTTGGGTTATGGAAAACCAGCAGTGAGGAAGCCGGGGAAGTGGATTTTGTGCTCTCCAAAACATATTTGCTTTCTCAGAAATATAACACTGTGTTTTTAAGGAAAATTTAGCACCTCTGTAATTACTAAAAACATAATTATCTTTTTCAAAGTTTATTTAAGAGTATTTATTTTTTTAGCATGTCCTATTATGCAAAAGAGTAAATGGAACTAATGAATTTGATTGAGTAGATGCTAAGGGGAGCCCAGGCTGAAGCAACGAGAGAGTAAGTCGGAGATTGAGATATTCCTGAGACACAGCTCTGAGGCTCTGAGTTTTCTCTTGTTATTAAGGGAGGGACAAATGGAGACAGGGGAGCTCAGCTGAGAAGAGCAAGAGGCAATGGAGGGATGCAAATCAGACGAACAGTGGCTGACTCGGCAAAGCCCTTAAATGACTGCAAAAGACCTGTCACGATGGATAAACAGCGCCTCCTGAAGTAACAGCTTAGCATCCCTGCAGTGCACACACGATTACTTCCAGGGATGAGATTGAGAGGAAGGAGAAAGGGGGGGGAAGAGGAGGAAGACCAAAAATCCTCCTATCCAGTCTGCAGACATTTCTTAAATGAGGGGCAACTGAGATGAAGAAGAGTGTAAAAGATAACCCAAACAAAAAAATGCATGTACTTCGTTTTAAGCTCCAGTCACTGGGCCAGTGTCCACCATTTGTGCTCTTCCTCTGCTCATGAAACACGGTATGTTGCTCTGTGGATGTTGACTACACTCTAGTTGTTTTTACGGTAAATGAGGCATGAAACCTAGCCTTGTCAAAAACATGATGTCCAAAGACCACAGCTACGTTTTATCTTCCCAGAGGATCATTCTCGGGATGAAGCTGTCCATAAGAGCTAGGAAACATTATACACTACCTCTTAGCATTTCCTTAAATCAACTTTTCTAGAATTTCCTTTAGTACAGTAACAAAAATAAATTCTCCCAAAGGATAGGAGGAATCCTAAAACATCTAATGACTGCAACACACCCAAGGAAGAGCAAGTGAGAAATTTTCCTCTTTAAGACATACAAAGAGTTATCTTGACAAACATTTGCTGTTGTTAGCTTCCATCAAACTGAGCCCCAAAGACATTTAGGCCACATTGGCATGGCGTAGTTTATTTAAAAAAATGTTCTACACCCTACTTTAGTGAGTAGCACCTGAGATTTTAAAAGCTTATCTATTGGTCCCATTCCACTTGGAGCAAGGGAAAATAAACAAAATCAAAGACACAAGGAAATACTACTCCAAAGGACTAAAGTATCAGATGAATCTGAGACTCTACCATCCTGTGACCAGAAGAACTAGGTGGTGCCTAGCTACCACCAATAGCCACTCTGATGAGGAACACAACAAAGAGTGGAACAGAATTCAAATTCATGTAAAAAGACCAGATTTAATGGTCTGACAGAGAATGGAGGAACCCTTAAAATGATGGCCCTGGACTCTGTATTAAAACCAGAACTGAAACCATTCCCAAAGTCCACTCCTCAGATAAAGGTTAGATAGGACCAGAAAACAAAAAATAATACACATAAGGAATGTGCTTCTTAGTTCAATCAGATGTATGAGCCCCAGTGGGAAGCTCTTGTTCCAGATAAGAAGAGACGACAAGGGACAGGAGTGAGTTGAACGGACACAGGGGACCTTCAGTGGGCATGGGGAGTATGCTGTCTCATTGTGGGGATTACACTCAATGTCACAAAACAATATGTGTATAAGTTTTTGAGTGGCAAATTAACTTGAGCTGTAAACTTTCACCAAAAGCACAATTAAAGGAAAGAAAAAAAGAAAAGTTGGCCCCCTGGCTCATTCATTGCAGCTCCACCCTTAAATGAACAGGTTTGCACTGGCTGATTCTCAGGAGTTTGCCAAGCCTTTCTTCCTAGTCTGTCTTCAGTTGGCAGCTCCAGTGAAGCCTATTCAGCATCATAGCAACAAGTAAGCATCTGCTATCAGACTGGCAGTGACTGCACATGACATATATTTGCTGGAAACTGAATTTGGAAGGCGAGAAATCTACCATTGAACCACCACAAGCAACACTAGTTACACTCTCTATTTTGTAATAAGGATCTGGTACTGATAACAAATCTGGGCTTCACTCTGCTGATTGTTGTATCTCACGACTTAACGTTCTTCATTAGAAACTAATCAAAGGTATATTTACAGTTTTGTTAATTTTCCCTCTACCACCTTTTCATAAATTTGAGCTAAGGAGCCAGAATATTTTATGGTCAAGACATTTTTGGTGTCACTTTCCATTTAGCCTTGCGGTTGCCAAGTCCTTTGGGTAGGAAAGGCAATCATTTTTGGTCAACTTTCTTGTAACAGGAAAAAATGTTATGATACAAATGACTGGGTGAAATGAGTCATGCTCTGGCATCCTGCACAAACTCTATGCCATGCAAAGTTAATTCAGATCTGTTGGTAACACCATATTAGCCACATTCTGTATGCAGGCATCTTGCCCTTAAAGAGCTATACCACCCTAAAAAGTGCCAGGGATCTGAAGCTTCAGTGATTCTGGACTATTTGCAAGTGACACTGTAATGTTTAATTGTATCGTATGGGGTGCATAGCAGGTAATCTGATCTTCTTATGATCACTCCCAACAGCAGTCTCTGTATTTGGAGCCTGACAACAGAATTCTTTACACTACAATTAGAAAAGGCACTTCTTTGATAAATTTCTTCTTGTTCCAGTTTACAAGCAACTAATCCTCACTGCATTGGATCAAACAGAGGGAACAATCAATTTGGAGCAGGCCAGCACTGCCAGTTCTGCTCAATCTTTCCTCAAGGATCAGCAGAGGAGAGAGGCTAGGGAGAAGAAAGACAGAAGGAAAACTCAGACGTGACTGAACTGAAGACAGCCTAGAAAAGGAAAAGATGAAAATACAAGTTGAAATATGTATCCTGGCAGGTTGGAGCAGTTGCTATCAGAGGAAGAGGCAAAAAGATCACAAAGATGCCAAACACGCCAAGGCCTTGAGTGCTGAGGGGTGTGCAAAGAGAGTGGAGGCAGACATAAGTGGTTGTGACGTGTAAACAAAGAAATAAGCAGCAACGGCTTGAACGAGAAAAGAGGTCTGGATTTACTTTGGTCTCCATAGCCTATGATCTGTAGCACAATGTGATGAGCAAGTTAATTACTGCACTTAGGTAATTAAGTCTTAGAGAAACCAGTGCCTTCCAGAGCATTATTAATCTATACCACTAGATCTTTCAAGGTTTGGCTGGCCATTTGGTGAGAAGTCACACTGGAACAGCAGTCTTACAGTGGCAGAAGAAAGATTAATGTGAATGAGCTAGATGTAAGACGGCCCCCATATCAATAACTTTCTCACTGCCTTTGGACGTGAACTACAGGTTGAGATGTTCCCTCACTTACCAGCAGATATCTCTTCCTTCAGCAACTCTGTTCTTCTATCTCTTCTGCTTCTCAAAGAGTGGACAATGACTTAGCCTTTGCCTCCCCTTGGTTCTTTCTCATCTCACCTGGCCATTTATTCTTCCC
The DNA here is from genome assembly GCA_028571685.1 of Heterohyrax brucei. Taxonomy (NCBI): domain Eukaryota; kingdom Metazoa; phylum Chordata; class Mammalia; order Hyracoidea; family Procaviidae; genus Heterohyrax; species Heterohyrax brucei. The sequence goes on along the minus strand of CM053148.1, from coordinate 39,927,438 downwards.
ATCTTGCCCCCTGAATTTGTTTTGGTTAAGTCAAAAATATGTGTCTACAGTAAGGGGCATCAAAGTTGGCTCATTTGGATAATGGATCGCTCTCTCTCTTGACTCATTAACCATTTTACCAGTACTTAGAGATCTACCCTTTTCCTGCAATGTTTGTGAAGTCAGATTCTTTGAGTAAATGTGATAAACATCTTCAGGGGAGAAGGAAAAATAACAAGTGTTCCCCTCATCTTCCTAGAAAAAGTAAAACTTACTGTTGAAGACTGGGAAGATGAAAACACTTCTCATCTTCATATTGGCAGTCAGTCTACTTTTTTTTTGGCTGAGTACTGGCTCTAAATTGATATCTCTATACATATAAGCACATAACTGGCAAATATATACATACATATGCTGATGTGTATAGGTATCACCAAGTTGCATACTCTTTCCCATAAGCGATACTTATTGCTAATTACATATTTTAAAATAGACACAGCTTTATATTTTTATACATGTGTAAAAGACATCCTCCTTGTCTCCAAAAGGAATCAAGAATGTCCCAAGTCTGGTGCATTAATAAAGAACTACTGCACCTACCTCTATCTGGCAGCATCTCAGTGTTTTTCTCTTTGTTGAAAGTCCACTCAGCTTTCATTCTTGAGATGCTCTCCAGTAGGAGCACAGAAGCCCAACTTTCCCCTCCCCCGTGAGCATCTTACCTCTGGAGGTGGTGGTACAGAGCTTCTTCCTCCACGTTCAGCAGAGCTGCTGCATGGGCCCGGAGCTGGTGGCTACACCTTACAGATTTGAGTTCCAAGATGAGGAGGCCCAAGCAGAACATGGCTCCCATCTCCTCCAACTCACCAGTACCAAACTGTAGACCCTGATGGTTAAACAAAGTAGGTTGGTGGTAAAAATACGATATGCGCTGAGTGGTGACAAGTTGAGACTGATAGAAAGAACGAATGGACACATGCCTGTCATAGAAATAAAGAAGTAAATAGTGTCAAGAATCTGACACTGTCCTATGCATTTTATTGGGCCTTACAGGCCATGCATTAGATTGGTGGTTGTCAGCCTGAATTGTGTCAACACTGAGGCTTCCCAAAGTGCTCACAAGACAACAAAGAATTGGTAGAATTACAGCGGTACAGAGGATAGGTAGGGATCCAGGTGTTTCCTCCACATTGGTCAGACCAGAAATGCTTCCACCTGTTTTCAAATCAGGGTGCCAATTCAGATCATATTTGAGAAAAAGGACTGTGTTATTAAAACAAAGGTTTGAAAACAGTATTACTAAGATAAAACCTTTCTCCTCCTTAAATTAATTGCCAATGGAGAGGAGCTGGTAAATCCTTCAGATATAAATATTGCAACTTAAACAAAAATCATTCATCTAGAATTGGCTTGGCTTGGCAAACAAAAATCATTCATCTAGCATCACCTGTTCAGGAAGAAAAATACGCTTATACAGATGTTCACTGCAGGACTTTTCACAAGAGCCAAAATGTGGAAATGAACAAAACGTCCATCATCAGATAAGTGGATAAACAAAACATGGTATGTACATGTAATGAAATATTATTCAGCAATAAAGATAAATCAAGTCCTGATGCATGCTATAACATGGACAACCCTTGAAAGCACCATGCTAAGTAAAATAACTGAGTCACAAAAGGACAAATACAGTATGACCTCATTTATAGGAAATAAGCAAATGTATATAGAAGACGAAAGTTATCACTGGTTGCCAATCGTGGAAGGAAAGGGGGAGTTTTTGCTTTGGAAGCACCAAGTTTATGTTAGCAATGGTAGGATGCATTGAAAAGGATAATAAGACCAGCTGCACAACTTGGAGAATGTAATCAATGTCACTGAACGGTACATGTAGAAATTGTTGAGTTGCTGCATGTTTTGCTGTTTATTTTCATAACAATAATAAAAAAATCATTCTGCTATATTAAGATATTAAGATGACACAAGAAAAGCAAGCCACAGTACATACTATCCAGCGTGATCCATAAAATAACAGATTAATAACAAAAATTAATAAAACTTTATTGAACACCTACTATATGCCACGTACTGTTTGGAGTCTTTTCACATATATTAACTTGGAGAATCCTTAACAAAGCTCTCTGAACTAGGTGCTGCCATTCTACTGATAAGAAGATTCAGGTACGTAGAATCAAGCAACTCATCCAAGGTCACTCAGCTAGTAAATAGTAGAAGCTAGTCTTTGAGTTCTGACTTTACAGCTCTACACAAAGTACCACACATGGACTAGGAAGGACACTGTTACATGGTGAAGTAGAAAGTGCTTACTCATACCCTGTGCCTTCAGCTGTGACATGTATCAATCCCACAGGACAGGGTAGAACTCCCTATAGAGTCTCCAAGGCTGTAATCTTTACAGAAGCAGACTACAGTGTCTTCTCCCATAAAGTAGGTGGAGGATTTAATCACCCAACTCTCTGGTTAATAGCCAAGCGCTTAACCACTGTCCCATCAAGTTTCCAGAAATGATATGCGAATCAAGTTTAAATCCTAGTTTCACCACTTTTTTGGCTTTGTAATCTTGGACTTAATAAACTCCATTAGCCTTCATTATTTCATTTATAAAATGAGATTATAAATCTTTCCCCCATTGGCATTCACTTGAGTATCAGGTGATGAGGAAATTCACAAAGTTCTGAGAATACTGATCAGTATTAACCCAGTGTCTCTTTCTCTCTTCCTATTAAAGATGCTTATTATCAAAGAACACAGTGTGGCCCTGAGATCTGCATGTTTATACAATATATTTTGCTCAAAAAACAAAGCAGCAATAGTTGAATATTATTTTCAAAATATAGATTTTTACAATAGTGGTGATATAGAGAAGAGGGAAGAGACAGCAAGGATTCACAGAGACTGGTCATAAGCTTCCCAGAGGACAAACAAAATTTCAAACCAGAAATCTCAAGAAACCATTTGTAGTTAAAAAGGATAAAAGGAAGTGGAACTACTCAAGTTCATCTCAGCTGGTTGAAAAGTTGATTTGCTACATGTTTTGAGAGTTCAGAATTAAGGGGAGTCGCTTCCTGGTTAAACAATAGCAGTGGGAAGAGATGGACAGATCTCCAACAAGCCATTTTTCTTAAGTCAATAGAAAAGATTTCTTTTTTAAGAGAAAAGAAAAGCTCAGTCTTCGCACTAAAGCTGAAGGTCTGTCAGCAGTTTATTAATGTCCATCTTTCTTTCCTGGTTGCTTTGCTTCATTCTAGAATAGCTACCTTCATTGGAAGAAATTAAGTCACAGCCTTCTCCCAGTCAGCTACCTCAGTTGTGGCTAGAGAAAATCCATGAAGAGGATGTGTACAAGGCTCTGCCCTTTCAAATGTGAGCAGTGTGCGTTATACATACTTTTAATTCTAGTGTCTAACAGCCACAGGTGGCCTGTGGCTTGCATTTACTGTGACGTGGAAGGTATTTCACCATTATTTCGCCAGTAAAGTCACCCATACTGGACAACTTTCAACAAACTTTTAGACTATGGCAGACTATAAAGAAAAGCCTGGAGAACTATTTCCAAAAGTTAGCAACTAAAACCTTATGGATCACAACAGAATATTGTCCAATACAGTAGCAAATGATGAACCCCCCAGGTTGGAAGGCAACAATGGTCTCAAGCCTGGTGGTGATCATGAAGATGGCATGGGGTTAAATAATGTTTCATTCTGTTGTATATGAGGTTGTCTGTGACTTGACAGCAACAACAACAAAACAAAGAGAAGTCCTCGTGGAAATAAGTCTCATAACATGTACTGCACTGACAGATCCCGAGAATCTCTTCATACCAGTCAACTTCTACACAATAACTGCTGAAATAGTAACATTTCTAAAGTGCAAAAATATTTTTATATCCCACATAGTGGCCCATGTATTTCAGAAAATGGTTAGTATCATTTAAAAAAAAAAAACTCAATTAAATGAATTTGTACCACTTAATAGCTGTGGAGTCTTGGGCAAGTCACTCCATTTTGGTCTTCAATCTCTTTTCAATACTCAACTTGTTTTATTTTCCCACAGTATCATAAGTATTTGTTTTTATGGATGACCTCCACTCATTGCTTGTCGCTTTTCCAGGAGAAATATTACCAATAGCAAAGACTAAGAAATGTTTGTTTCTTATTTAAGTTTATAACCCTGGCATGGAGGACATAACCTGTCATATAGCACATCTTCAGTATGTGACAAATGGATAAATGTTGTCACTGTTAAGGTGCCATCAAGTTTGTTCTAATAGCAACCCTATGTACAAAAGAACAAAACCCCATACCACCCCATAACTTTTGTCATGCTTGAACCCGTTGTTGCAGGTGCTGTGTAAATCCATTACATCTAGAGCCTCCTTCTTTTTCACTTACCCTCTACTTTACAAAGGATGATGTCTTTCTCAGAGACTTGTCTCTCTGGATAATATATCCAAAGTATATGAGATGAAGTCTTGCCATCCTTGCTTCTAAGGAGCTTTCTGGCTGTACTTCTTCCAAGACAGACTTGTTTGTTCTTCTGGCAGTCCATGGTATATTCACCATAATTTGAATTCATCAATGCTTCTTTGGTCTTCCCTATTCAGTATCCAGCTATTGTACGTCTATGAGCTGACTGAAAATACCGTCACTTGGGTCACTCAACCCTTAGTCCTCAGAGTGACATCTTTGCTTTTTTAACACTTTAAAGAGATTTTTGCAGTGTATTTGGGTGACTACAGAGAATCACAGATGGCTTATAGTTTGGAGAAACATCATATTTGTCAAGTGAAACTAAATGTCTCTAGATAATAAAAGCATGAGTGTCTGCGAATTGTGCTCCTGTTGTCAGATGTCATAAATGTGTTTTTGGCATTTGTATCTCTGGCTATCATGAGAGAAACAAGTGGATGAAATTTTGACCTCTACCTTAGTTATCATGAGTTCATTGTAGAAATAAATAAATAAAGCTCGTTTTGTATACTTTAAAGTGAGTCTTCATAAGCTACCACATGAAGATATAAGATATAAGGAAAATATGAGCCTAAGAGATGGTTTATAATAGCAAAAAGATGGACTCAACCTAGATGTTCATCAGTGAATGAATAGATCAGCAAATTATGGTATATTCACACACTGGAATACTATACGACCGTAAGAACAACGATAAATTTGTGAAATACAGAGGAATCTGGAAAGCATTATGCTGAGTGAAATTAGTCAATTGCAAAAGGACAAATATTATACAAGACCATTAGAACTCAAGAAAAAGTTTAAACACAGAAGAAAACAGTATTTGATGGTTACGAGAGTGGTAAGGGAGGAAGAGGGGTATTTACCAACTAGATAATACCCCAAAAAACCCACTGCTGTCAATTCTGACTCATAGAGAACCTATGAAACAGAGTAGGACTGTTCCATTGAGTTTCCAAGGAGCATGTGGCTGATTAGTACTGCTGAATTCTTGGTTAGCTGCCACAGCACTTAACCATCATGCCACCAGAGTTTCCACTAACTAGATAGTAGACAAGAATTATCTTAGGTGAAGGAAAGGACAACACACAATATAAAAGTAGTCACCAGAACTGAAGTAAACCTACAGCTAATACATTTCCTGAATACTACCACTTTGAAGGATGAAGTAGCAGGGGCAGGGGTTTGGGGACCGTGGTTTTCACAGACATCTACATCAACTGTCATAACGAAGATTATTAAGAAAATGTCCTACATCTCACTTTGGTGAGTGCCACCTGGAGGCTTGAAAGATAGCAAGCAGCTACTAAGAAGGATTGATTGGTCCCAATGCACCTGAAGCAAAGGAAAATAAAAAATACCAAAGACATGTGGGCAATACTAGCTCAAGAGACAGGAAGGGCCACATAAACCAGAGACTACATCAGCACGAAACTGGAAGAGCTAGATGGTACCTGGCTACCACCAATGACTGCCCTGACATGGACTTCAACAAAGAGTCCCTGATGAAGCAAGAGAAAAGTGGAATGCAGAACTTGAACTTGACTACAAAGGCCAGACTTGATGATAGGGTCCCTGGGAGACATGACCCCTGGACTGTCTGTTAGCCCAGTGCTAAAACCATTCCCAAAGCCAACTCTACAAAGATTAGACTAGACTACAAGGAATAAAACAATACTGATACATGAGACTAACTGGGCAGCTCCTGTCCAGATAATCGATAAGTAAGGGGCAGAAACTGGTTGAATACACAGAGGAAATACAGGTGGAGTGGAGGAGCATGCTGTCAGTGTGCAGAGGGCAATGAGGGTCATATAACAACATGTGTGTAAGATTCTGTACAACAAACTGACTCGAATTGTAAACTTCCACTTAAAGCACAATTTTAGACAAAGGTATAAAAGTGAGCCTTTATAAAATAATGACTCAATCCTTTACTCCCTCCAGTTTAATTAGGAATGTGTTAATTACGAATTTTTTTGCTCAGCCAATAGCAGAAAACCCAATGACAATGCCTTAAACAGTAGGATTTTTACACATAGGAAGTTTTTTGGAGGAAGGAAGTTCATGGCATTATTTCAGTGAGTTAAAATCAGGACTACCCTACCTACCATTCTCCTGCCTTCCTCATCATGACGTGCTCAAGACAATATATCATCATCAGGAAAGGAGAAAGAGAAAATGGGAGGAGGCATCTGCAGACTCCTGCTTATATTTTATTGGCCATAACTATGCAATAGAGCTATCTCCAGCTGTAAGAGAGTCTGGGAACTGAGCATTTTAATTAATTCAACCTCTTCAGAAGAGGCAATTTCTTGTTAGGAGAGAAGAGAGTTAGAAACAAGGATTGGATTAGCCAACAAGCAGCATCTGCCACACCAGTATTCAGACACCAATGCACCTATAAAGTATAGTTTCCTATCTAGATATAGTATTGATAAGCAACACTCAATAGCTCAATTCTTTATATTTCCTATTGTTTTTCACTTTTCTTGAAATAAAATTTGTATGCATATGTGATGGAAAATCAGCTATTACCTTTACCATCACTTATTTTTTACATTATCAGTGTATGAAGGATATCTATATTATTTCAGGAAGTTATATATTCTAAAACAAACAAGGAATCCACAAAAAAAAGGAAGCTTTAAAAGCACAAATTTTTGATAATTGGTGAGCAAAAGAGGAAAACCAATTCATGATCAAAGACAGAAAATTATTTCATTGCATTTTTTAAGTAAAAATACATTTTACACCTAGCAAATTGGCAGACAGATATTTAAACTTATAATATTTAATGGTGACCTGTTATGTTAAAGCTGGCACATATCAACACACTTGGTGGAAGTGTAAATTGATTCACACTTTTGGGAAAGTAGTTCAACAATATTTGACATGGTAATGTCACTTCTGAGAACTTTCCTTAACATGATGACTCAAAGTAAATGAGAAACTACATGCATAATAATGTACATTATTCTGGTGTTATGTATAATAATCACAACATAACAGGAAAAAAAAGAACTAAACCCGTAATAAAGAAGAAATGACTGAGGAAATTATAATGTAATAAACTTGATGTGATATAACGAAGCCATTAAAGTGATAATAGTAAGGATTACTTACCAACATGGAGAATTCTTACAATTTAATGATCTGTGAAACAACAAGCTACAAAGTACATAATGATGTGATTTCTAGTGAAGATTTGGTGATGAAAACAGAGGTGGCTACCCCTTCCTCCTCTTACCCAGCACCAGATTTTATGACTACGATCTACTAAGAGAATAAAAAAACTGGGAGGAGGCAAGACTCCACAATCTTTTCAAGAAGACAGAGACATACCAAGAAACCTAAGCAATTACTTTTCCTTGAAAAAAAAGTTTTTTAAAACACTATGTTGTCAATAAAATAGTTATATAATTTCCTTCAGCAGTGTATTAGATGTTCTCCTTGTCTTTGGTATTAACAAAGTAGATATGAATTCGTTTTCATTTATTTCAGTTGGAATTTTTTAAACTAAAGATTGATGTCTGTCATCATTTCTAGAAAAGTTTTTCCCATTATTTCTTTGACTATTACCTGTCCCTTATTTTGTCAAAGAAATAAAAGATGGGGCTACAACTCCCATTGTATTTACATTATTTCTTCTCACTATATATCATCCCTGTCTCTAACTCCTACTTTCATATTTTCTTATTTCACTGTAATAAAGTCAGACTATTTTTTGTATCAGTATTCCATTTTAATAACTCTCTCTTCAACTATATTGAATCTGCTCTTTAGTTCATCCATCTGAGAAACTGTTTCCGAAACATTGCAAACAGTGTTAGTCTTTCTGGTTATCTCTATACCTAGAAACTTTGTAGGTATAGTTCCATAGTTTGAGTTTTCTGCTGATTATCAATATTGTGGAAGACATGGTGGTACAGTGGCTAAGTGCTACAGCTGCTAACCAGAAAGTTGGCAGTTCAACCCTGTCAGGCACTCCTTGGAAACTCTATGAGGCAGTTCTACCTTGTCTGTAGGTCACCATGAGTCAAAATTGACTCCATGGCAGTGGGTTTGGTTCGGGTTGGTCAATATTGTAGGCTTATTTGCTTAATTGATTAAACATACAATCAGGATGCATTGCTAACTGGAATGCAAAAGTTGGAAACAAACAAGGATAAGGAGTTGGAAAATATAGCCTTGGTGATAGAAATAATGCTGGAGATTGCATGATAGAATTTAGCAAGACTAACAATTTCTTCATTGCAAATACCCTTTTTAACCAACACAAGTGGTGACTGTACACATGGACCTCACCAAATGGAATACACAGGAACCAAATCGACTACATCTGTGGAAAAAGATGATGGAAAAGCTCCATACCAGCAGTCAGAACAAGACCAGGTGCTTACTGTGGCACAGATCATCAATTGCTCATATGCAAATTCAAATTGAAACTGAAGAAAATCAGAACAAGTCCACAAGAGCCAAAGTATGACCTTGAGTATATCTTTCCTGAATTTAAAGACCATCTCAAGAACAGATTTGATATGTTGACCACTAATGACTGAAGACCAGACAAACTGCAGAATGACATCAAAGATGTGGAATGACATCAAAGACATCATCCATGAAAAGAGCAGGAGGTCATTTAAAAGACAGGAAAGAAAGAAAAGACCAAACTGGATATCAGAAGAGACTCTGAAATTTGCTCTTGAACTTGGAGCCACTAAAGCAAAAGAAAGGAGTGGTAGTGTAAAAGACCTAAACAGAACATTTCAAAGGGAAGCTCGAGAATACAAAATTAGGTATTATAATGACATGCACAAAGAGCAGGAAAAGGAAAACAAGGGAACAACATGTTTTGCACTTCTCAAGCTGTCAAGCTGAAAGAACTAAAGAAAAAATTCAAGCCTTGAGTTGCAACAGTGAAGGATTCTACAGAGAAAATATTAAAAGACTCAGGGAGCATCAAAAGAAAACCAAAGGAATACACAGAGTCATTATTCCAGAAAGAACTGTTCAGTGTTTAGCCATTTGAAGAGGCAGTATATGATTAGAACCAACGGCACTAAAGGAAGAAGTCAAAACTGCACTGAAGACGTTGGCTGCAGGAATAGATGGGATATCAATTGAGATATTTCAACAAAGAGATGCAGTGCTCACCTGTCTATGTCAAGAAATTTGGGGAACTGCTACTGAGCCAACTGACTGGAAGAGATTCATATTTATTTCCATCCCAAAGAAAGGTGATCCAACTGAATGTGGAAATTACCAAGCAGTATCATTATCATACACAAGTAAAATTTTGATGAAGATCATACAAAAGTGACTGCAACAGTATATTGACAAGGACTTGCCAGAAATTCAAGCTGGATTCAGAAGAGGATGTGGAACCAGAGATATCATTGTTCACATCATATGGATCTTGTTGAAAGCAGAGAATACCAGAAAGATATTTACCTGTGTTTCACTGACTATGTAAAAGCATTCAACTGTGTGGATCATAACAAATTACGGCTAATATTGTGTAAAATGGGAATTCCAGAACACTTAATTGTGCTCTTAAGAAATCTGTACATGTATCAAGAGCCAGTTGTGTAAACAGAACAAGGGGACATTACATGGTTTAAGGTCAGGAGAGATGTGTCAGGGTTGTATCCTTCCACCATACCTTTTCAATCTGTATGATGAGCAAATAATCCAAGAAGCTGGATTATAGAAGAACGTGGCATCAGGATTGGAGGACAACTCCCTAACAACCTGTGTTACACAGATGACATGACCTTACCTGCTGGAAGTGAAGATTTGAAACACTTATTGATGAAGGTCAAGGACCACAGTCTTCAGTATGGATTGTACCTCAACACCAAGAAAACACAAATCCTCGCAATGGGACCAGCAAGCACTATCATCATAAATGGAGAAAGGATTCAGTTTGTCAAGGATTTCATTTGACTTGGGTCCACAATCAATGCCCATGGAAACAGAAGTCAAGAAGTCAAAAGACACATTGCATTTGCTGAGTGAAGTCAGTCAGTGGCAAAAGGACAAATACCATCTGAGACCCCTGTTATAAGGACTTCAGAACAGAATTATCTACAGAAGAAAGAAACATTTTGATGGCTACAAGGGTGGGGAGGTGAGGGTTTATCATAAATGGGATAGTTGATAGATGTTAGAAATTTTATTCATTTACTGTAACAAATAAGTAAAAGTATTCTTTAAAAAAACAAAGATGTCACCATCAAGACTAAAGTGATGATGGTGCTTGCTGGTCCCTATTGTACATAGGGTCACTGTGAATCAGAACTGACTCAATGGCACCTAACAACATTTGCTTAATTATTTAATAATTTTTTATACAATAAATTCACATATTTATTTTTTAACTTTAAAAATGCCTTATTGTTTTAGAAGTGCTTTTCTATAGAAAAATACTTCTACTTTCCTCTTTTGGGTATTTGCAGATACTACCAACTGAAGACAACTGTAGATGAAAATTTTGACTTGAATACTTTTGGGCTATGCTGTATCTTTGTATTATGAGTCCCAAACTGTTTGAAGGAGGGAATGTGTTTAGGGATTGTCAATAAAGACTTTCTTTTTTTCCATTTTTCTACTTTACTCAGAGCTGTGGCCAAGTTAATCAGAAATCCCCACTTTCTTCATCTGCAAAGTCTGGTGTTTAATTGTTTCTTAAGTGAGGTTGTCATCTTTGGATATCCCAGAACTGTATGGTGGCCTCCAAAAAATTTTCCAACATTTTGTAGGCCTCCGTTTTTGTATGAAAATGCAAGCTATAACTGATAGATAATAGTAACTAATCTAAGGGACGTAAAGAACCTCTGACAAATTCTTTCTCTTTTTATAAACCTCAGACACACTGATCAACTTGTGTAAACACACTCAGAGTGAAAATATTTAATTTATGAAGACATACTGCAGTTCCAGAAAATAAGAACATTCTGAAAACAATGAATAACAGTTTTATGAAACATATACTGCAAGAAGTGAGAAAATCTGGGAGATTTCTTGTTTATATTCTCAGCAGGTATCAGTAGCATATTGTATTGGTGAAAGTACAACAAAAGGTGTGAATGGCAATGAAAGATATTAGAAGAGACTGCTTTATAGAGATGAGAAATACAATGTCTAAATGAAGAGGTAAATGGAGAGAGTTAACAGATTTTTCAAAGCAGAAAATACAATCCACTACATAGAAGAGGCAGGATGTTTTGGTATCTCAAGAGAAACAAAGAAATAATACAATGAGATAACTATAAAATAAGAATTGTAGAACAGGTTAATAAAAAGCAATCAACTCCCTTCTGGAACTTCAGACTCAGATAATAAGAGGTTGTAACAAAAGCCATGAAGAGAAAAGAAAATAAGAATAGAGAAGGAAAAAGAACAGAAGGAGGAGACAGACAGAACTTTCTTGTGTTAAAGAAAATATCTGACTCTACAGATCAAACAGACTTACCATATGTATAAGACATAATTGATGGACTATATATACATACATACATACATACACACCAGGATCCCTATATCTCACTGAAATTAGGTGGCCCCAAATTTGCTCATACTACTTAATAACACAGGCAGAGAAACAACATGTGTAGGATTTTGCAGAGAAAATACTGTGCCTCAGAAATGTTGTTTTATGTGAGGGCCTGAGGAAGATGAAGCAAATAAGGGAGGAAAATTACTGAATGCAAACCATACAGAGACAATAAAAAGTTTCATGCTTCATTTTAAAATACTAATATTACTCTAATAGAAAAAAACAGACTATTATTGAATATAAAAGAAAGCAATAAGCCAGTTTTATATACACACACACATACATATATTCCAATTACAGACTTGAAGAAAAAATGGTTAAAATTCAGAAATAAGAATACATAAAACGAATTTGGCACTTTTAAACAGAGTTGGTGGTGCAATGGTTAAGGCACTCAACTGCTAACCAAAATGTCAGCTGTCTGAACCTATCACCCACTCCAGGGAAGAAAAGATGTGGTGATCCGTTCCTGTAAAGATATCAGCTTACAAAACCCTCTGGGGCCATCTTACTCTGTCATCTAGGGTCACTCTAAGCAAGAATCAACTTAATAGCAGATAACATCAACAACTCAACTTTACCGAAGAGCATTTTCCAAAGAATGGCATTGAAATAGCATCATTAGGAAACCCACTAATACAAATGGTAATATATCAAGAGGTCTTCTTTCAGCTAAATTAACAGATTGGCTCATAAAATAAATAACTATTACTCCCATGAGTACATGCTCCTTTAAAAATCATCTATATGAGAGCAAACAGTCAACAGTTACTCTCAAAGATGGGAATGTGGAGGGGGAGGTCAGAGAACTTAGATTAATGGGAAATAACGAGAATGGAAACAAGAATGCTGTGAAAATGTAATGAATGTCACTGAACAATGTGTGTAGAAATTCTTAAATGGAAATCTAACTTCCACCAAAAACACAATAAAATAATGTATATCATAAAAGCATATGAAAACAAAACAGAAACTCTGAATGGATGCTGAAGAGGCATGATATGAAATTCAGAACTCATTTCTGATACGATTCTTAATAAATGAGGCTTACAGGATGCTTCCTACATCTGAGAAGCAGCAGGATATACTGGGTATCAGCACAGGCTCTCGGACCCATACTGCTTACGTTTCTATTTCAGTGCAGCTACTTACTAAATTTATGATCTTGAGGAAGTCATATAATCTCTTAGTGCCTTCCTTTTCTCATCTTTAAAATAGGGAAAATAGTACCTATATAATTGGGTGCTGGAATAACTTAGCAATTTATTCTAAATACAATATTTAGATGAGTATTTGGCCCACTGCACATTATGTCAATATCATTATCAATAATAACAGCAAGTACTTATGTAAAATCAATAGTCAAAACCATACAACACTAAGGCCTGATTAAAACCATGGCCAAAACAAGGATTCCTATTCCCATGTACATTCTCTACCATTAATTGACAACTGTGAGACAATACAATGATACAGTGAGATAAGGAAGAAAATGTGTGTGTGGACGGCACTTGGCTTGGCTTGCTTGGCTAACGTATAGTAGAAAGGAAGGAACAGCATTATCATTATTTGAAGACTGATTGCGTACCAAAACAAACTAAAGGAATCAACCGAAACATAAAATCTATTAGATACAAGGGAAGAATTGGTTAAGTGGACAGGTGACAAATTAAATACACAAAAATCAATTTTCTTTCTATATACCAGCAAAATGAATTAGTAAATATAGTAAAATTTCCATTTCCAGTAGCAACACACTGTAGAATATCTAGGAATGTTATTAATAATAAATATCTCAGGGTCATAAAATAATAACCCAAGGTCTTTAGCAGGAGATAATAAGAAAACTCATTGCCATCCAATCTATTCCAACTGATAGCCACCCTCTAGGGCAGAGCAGAACTGCCCCGTGGAATTTCCAAGGAGCACTTAGTGGATCCAGACTACTGACCCTTGGTGAACAGACGTAGCTCTTAATGACACCACCAGGTTTTCCAAGTGATAACAAGGGGTGTTTAAATAAATGAAGAAACACACTATTTCCAGGGAAAGTAATGCTTAGTATGGTGCAAAATCAATTCTCTCATATTAGTCTACAAAATAAAAACACAGGAACTCAAAACACCAGTGGAGATTATGCAACGTGGTAAACTGATGCCACTTTCAAAGAATACATGGCAAGAATACAAAACAAACAAAAACAGAAAAACCACCAAACTAGTTGCCATCTAGTGGATTTGCACTCACAGTGACTCTACAGGACACAGTAGGACTGTTCCATAGGGTTTCCTAGGAGCTCCTGAAGGATTAGAACTGCCAATATTTTGGTTAGCGTCATAGTTCTTAACTACTATACTCCAGTGGTTTCCAGAGGATAAGAGTATCAAGGATGTGTGCTGTCATAAGGCAAGGAGAACAGCAGGAGCTGCTTGTAGGTGGCCATGAGAATTTATACCGGATTGTACACATTCACTCAATCACAATTAAAACAAAAAAAAGAATATCAAGAATAATTTGGGAATAAAGAATAATGACTTGAGTTCTCCCTTATGGATATGAAAAATTCTAATAAAGTTACAATAATTGAAATGTCACGATTTGATCCAAAACAAGGCAGGCAGATCAGGAAGTACAGAAAGCACAAAATAAGACACCCAAATAGGTAAGAATTTACACAGAACAGATGCCTTTCAAGTCACCAAGAAATGGATTATGAGAGATATAAAGCAAAATAAATGGTTTAATAATTGGGGAAAAATCTTACCACAAATATAAAAATTAATTCTGTATTAGTTAAAGACTTAACTTTTCAAAGACTTAAAACATAAAAAAATTAAAATAAAATGAAGACTTATATCCTTTTTATCATCTCTCACCCAGCAGAAGTTCTTTCGAAGCACATTCCCAAAGGAAGAAACCATAAAGGAAAGTACTAACAATTGACTAAAAAGAATTTCAAGATATCTGAATGGCTTGAGGTAATACAAACTAAACTAAAATTAAATAACAAAATACAAATAGTCTCAGTCAGTAGAAAAAACCTTCACTTTGTTTCGCTTTGTCATAAAATTCAAATTAATATAACATTAAGATAATATGCTTTGGTTCTCAATTTGAGCTACTCTTGCTCTCCATGTCATAAGGGACTACTGGCAAAGGCAGAGGAAACAGATACCATTCTATCTCTGATTAGTGGAGGTACATATTGCTGCATTATTTCCCAATGACAGTTTAGTAACATGTTCCAAATCCTTAAAAACATTTAAGTTCATGGAGTCAACAATTCAAATTCCATAAATTATTCTTAAAAAAAAAATATTGGATGACCAGTAGGGAAAATCCTAAATCTCACACAAACTCAAATACACCCCTATTAAAAAAATGAAAACTGTGGTCTAGTCAATTGCAACTCACAGGGACCCTATGAAAGAGACTAGAATTGTCCTATAGAGTTTCAAGGAGTTGCTGGTGGATTCCAACTGCCAACCTTTTGGTAACAGCCAAGCTCTTAACCACTATGCAATACCTCCATATTACTAGTTAAATAAGCTTGTGTATATTTATATGCCAAGCTAAGCGAAGTGCCGTCGAGTCGGATCCAACTGAAATAATGAGATATTAAATATTATATGTTTGGAATAAGCAACACCACGGGAATGTATGGCTATGATATATACCAAAGGGCAAAAGGCTGACTACAGTACATTATACTACCTACAGTCAATTGATTATGATCCCAATTTTACTAGAAAAATTTTAAATGTTATAGAGCCAAGTGCCAAGTAAAATGTAACAGTAGTTATCACTCCATTGTGAGTTTACATGATTTCAATTTTTTATGTTTTTCCTGTTTTATTTATTTTAATCATGAAAAATAAGTACTATGCTTTTGTCACTCACAATTCCTTAAGCAATTTATTGAAGCTTGGAAAAAGTATATATCTAGATTAATATGCAATTTTATATGAGACTTTAAATTTTCAAGCAGAAAGGAGGTTAAAATTAACTTTTTGTAGTGTAGGATAAATTATTTAATACTTCAACTTAAATATTTCACCATTACCAAAAGCAAGCAAAAAACCTGGTTGGGGGTATTTAGTTTCTTGCTTATCCGCTTTTTCCTTCATACTCATACCTGGAATCCTCTAGTTCCCCTTAAATACTTTTGCCTATTTCCATTTGGGGTGAACACTCTGCAATTTAATGTCTCGTAAACACATAGCAATGTGAAATCTGTTCTCCTGAGACAGTTCCTGCAAGCATCCACACAATCTCTATAAAGTGCCCAGCCTAACTGATGAGACAGGGACTTTAGGAGTTTTAAACAGTTTTGGAGAGCCTGTAAACTTTAAATAATCTATGCATTCCACACCTTGACACAAGTAAAGCAGAGATATTAAAACCAAGCCAATCCAGCCACGCAGATACATAAACTCTAAACTGTGGCAGAAAAGAAAGCAAGGGAGCTGGAGGACAGACTTGGCTGTCCGCCTTATCGACTCTATCAAATGGAGTCTAATGCTTTCATGCTGAGGTCCAAATCAATCACTGAGTGTGTTGCTGTCTCTGTCAGACTCCATCTGATGTGCTCCTTCTCTACAAAGCCCCCTCTGTGCCCAGCCTTTCAGCCCAAGCTTCCTAATCCATTACTGACAAAAGTTTCCTTAGTAGTTGTGAAAAGGGCCCTAGATTCACTGAGACTGCAAGGCTGAAGGTGTGGGCTAGATTTCACATTTGTTTCTCATTCCATGTGTCTTCTGTTGGCGACTTTGTGTCTCCACCATGAATGACCACTACAGACTGCTGGGTCCTGTGTGATTGCCTTTCCATGTCTTTCTAGACCACGCGTGTGAAGATAAGTGTAAATCAGAGGCTGTATCATTGGACAGCATGGAGTTGGAGCACAAGAGGAATCTTAGCAAGCTCACCCCCTCTATTTTATAGACGCATAAGCTGGCAATGTCTTACATGAGATTTAATTTTTTTTTAAGTTTTCCTTACTTTGTTTTAATTAACACGTATTTTTAGTTTAGCTGACTACCAGTGAAAGGTGTACTGTGTTCAGTTACACTCTGGTGCAAGTTCCTTATATCAGCACAGCAACACATGGCTCAGCAATTCACGGTCCAGACACTCTGAATAACAGTTCCAGAATATACTCCCCCCAGAGACCTCACTTTTAAGTAGTATAAACGGAAACTTGTGATAGTTAGAGAAATCTGGATCTGAATCTCAGCTCCACTACTTTCTATCCAAATAGCCATGTTGAAGTTATGTAAGCTCTTCAAATGCAGTTTCTTCATTCTTAAAAAGAGAAAATATTAGTTTACCTCTCAAACAAAGCGTTAAGGAGGCCTGGTGGCACAGTGGTGATTAACCATAAGGTTAACCACTAACCATAAGGTCGGTGGTTTGACTGCTCCACAGGAGAAAGATGTGGCAGTCTGCTTCCATAAAGATCACAGCCTTGGAAACACTATGGGGAAGTTCTACACGGTCCTATAGGATTGTCAGGAGTTGGAACTGACTCAGTGGGAAAGGTGCAGACCTTTGAACTGATTTGTTACAGTTCAAACCTCTGCTAAGAATTTGCATTTCTACCCTGTTGTTAGGTGCCTTCCAGTTGGTTCCTACTTATACTGACCCTAGGCACAACAGATGGAAACACAGCCCAATCCTATGCCATGCCCACAATTATGGGGTGGAGGAGACTCCTTTACCAATAGGCTAGTTACGCCAGTTGGCCTCAATGTCCCCTGACAGCATGGTCCCAGACTGCCACCCCCGCTATTCTGTCCTTGCCATATTGGGTTAAGATTGGAAGAGTTTTCAGGTTATGTTGAAGTCCAGTTAAATTGATCTTTTTTCTAATGTGTGATGTCACTAATTTCACCCAACCAAATTTCTATCAACTATCTAATCTATAACCAGCCCTCTCTCTCCCTCCCTCCCTCCCTCCCCTTCCTTACAGCCCTTAAAGAGTCTTTTCTTCTGTACATGAGTCTATTTTCAAATTTCTAGTTAGAGTAGGGGTCTCATACAATATTTGTCCTAGTGCTACTTACTAATTTCACTCAACATGATGTCTTCCAATTGAAACCAGGTTATGGGATGGTTCCTAAAATCATCATTGTTCTTGATCACTGCATAGTGTTCCATTGAGTATATATACCATAGTTTATTTATCCATTGATCTGTTGTTAGGCATCTAGGTTGATCCTTTGGCTATTGTGGACACAATAAACATTCATGTGCATATATCTGTTCATGTGAATGCCCTGGATTCTGTAGGATATATTCCAAGCAGTGGGATTACTGACTCAGATGGTATGTATATTTCCAGCTTTTCCAGGAAGCACCAGATTGCTTCCCAAAGAGGTTGTACCATTTAGCAATCCCACCAGCAGTGTAGGCAAGTTCCAGTTTTTCCACGGCCTCTCCAGCATTTGTTGTTTTGTGTTTTTTGGACCATGGCCAATCTTGTTGGGGTAAGATGGTATCTCATTGTTGTTTTGATTTGAATTTCTTTAATAGCTAACAATTGTGAGCATTTCTTCATGTGTCTTTTGGCAGCCTGGATGTCATCTTTAGAAAAATGTCTCTCCATCTCCTTTGTCCACCGCTTAATTGGATTATTTATCCTTTTCTTGCTGATGTTTTGTAGTACCTTGTAGATTTATAGAGATCAGACATCGGTCTGACACAGTTACCAAATATTTTTTCCCATTCTGTAAGTGGTCTTTTAATTCTTTTGATGAAGTCTTTGGATGACCAAAAGTGTTTGATTCTTAGTAGCTCCCATTTATCTATTTTCTGTTTTGTTGATCATGTTTTGTCAGTTTTTGAAGTCTGTCTAAAATTTCCATTGTTGATAGTATTTTTTCTTGGATGAGCTTTACTGTTTTAGATTTGATATTTAGGTCTTTTATGACTCGACGGCACTTGGCCTTGGCATCCAGTTTGAGTTGGTTTTTATATAAGATGTGAGATAAGGGTCTTCTTTCATTTTTTTTTTGCAGATGGAGATCCAATTTTGCCAGCACCATTTATTAAAGAGACTGCTTTTACCCCAGTTAAAATCTTGTGGCCTTTATTGAATATCAGATGTTCATAGGAGGATGGTGGCATCTCTGGAGTCTCAACACTGTTCCATTGGTCTATCTGTCTCTTTCTGTACCAGTATCAGGCTGTTTTGACTACTGTGGCAGTGCAATAGTTTCTAAAGTCAAGTAGTGTGTGGCCTCCCAGTTTGTTCTTCTTCTTCAGTAGTGCTTTAATTATCCAGGGTTTCTTCCCTTTCCAAACAAAGTTGGTGATTTGTTTCTCCATCTCATTAAAAAACGTCACTGGTATTTGTATTGGGATTGCATTTCATATGTAGATTGCTTTGGGTAAAATAGATGTTTTTACAATGTTAATTCTTCCAATCCATGAGCAGGGTAGGCTTCTCCATTTATGTAAGTCTTTTAGTTTCTTGTAGTAAGTACTTGTAGTTCTTTTTTTTATTCCTATGTATTGTATCTTCTTTGGGGCTATAGTAAATGGTAAGGATTTGGTGATTTCTTCTATAATAATCTCTTTGTTGGTATAACGGAACCTTACCGATTTACTTACATTTATCTTGCATCCTGAGACTTTGCTGAACAATTCTATCAGTTTGAGTAGTTGATTTATGGATTCTTTAGGATTCTTGGCATATATTCTTCCATCCTTTAATTTTCAGTTTGTTTGTATCTTTAAGTCTAAGGTGAGTTTCTTGTAAGCAGCGTATGGACGACTCGTGTCTTTTGATCCAAGATGTCACTTGTTAGCTCTTTACTGGAGTGTTCAGTCCATTTACATTCAATGTAGTTATTGATAGGTATGTGCTCAGTGCTGTCATTACGATGTGCTGTGTTTTCAGGTGTGCCTTCCTGTTCAGGAATTCCAATTAATTATAAATTGTTCCTCTTGATAGAGTCCCATATGTTTTTTAATGCTTGTTCATTTTTCTTGTTTCTTTTCTCTGATTTCTCCTCATAAATGCTGGTGTCAGTAGTTCTGCCTTCCAAGTCAGAAACTCTGTTTTCCATTTGTTCAATTCTGTTCTCTTGGCTTGGAATTGAGTTTTCTAATTCTTTAATTTTGTTATTGATCTGTAGGATTTCAGAATGCTGGTGTTCCACCAGTCTGAACAGCTTGCTTAATTTTTCATTTTGCTCTGCTGAATTTTGTATAATGTCTAGGAGGGCTCTATAGATAATTCTTTTGTACTTGACTTCTGAAAGTTTCGGAAAGTCTTCTTCATCTGGGAAATTATTTGGTTCTTTCTTTTGGGAGCTTACTGGAGCCATGGGTGGATTTTTCTTTAAGTATCTGGCCAAGGTCTGTTGTTTTTAGGGCATCTAGAGGTTACTTAGTTTCCCTAGTGACACCTTAACAAGAGCTTAAGCAGACATTGGTCACCAGTCACCTCTATGTACTCCAGTGACTGGGCCCAGTGGAATCTCTGGGATAGCAGCCTCCACCTCCTGGCTGGCAAAGACACAGCCCTAATTATGGAGTAACTGGGGTGGCTGTCAGCTGCCACTATGTTGTGGGTCGATCAAGGCTGGAAGAGATGCTGTCAGGTTGCACCACAGTTATTCCTCTAGGTAGTCTTATTCTGCTTCCAAAATCAGTCAGGCTGCCAGGTGTGCAAGCCCTTCTTTCCAGTTGGCAATGGAATCACCTCTATATTCATCCTCAAATGCTGTGATATAATTCAAAGTATGGAAAGGCTACTGTCCTGCTGTCATCTGCTGCCAGGCCCTACCCATGAAGCTACACTGTGCTAAACAGAGCTTTTCTGCTGGGAAAGCACTCCCTTGGCTGGCACTGTCTCCCAGCCCAGGAATTTGTCCCTGCTGAGACCTCCATTTGGGTAAATCCACCTCCCAGTCAAACAAGACGGCAACCCACACAAGCTGTCCCACCCATTGCAAAACAGCCAAATCAATGGTGGAAGTTCAGAAAGAGAGGGAGGAGGGGTTGTGGTGCTCTAAGTCCAGAGCTGTGCTCTCAAAGTGTGGCTATTACACCTGCTGATCATGTCAGCAATGCAGCTGAACTTTTCTGACAGTTAAGCCCAATCACTGCCACTAGCTAACAAAAAGAAAAAAAAGTTAAAACCACCAGCTACCTTCAGTCCATAAAAGCCGGCCATTCAACAAGGGCAAGGGGTCAGCGAAAGACAAGAAGTTTCCTGTTCACTGGTATGTAGTCCAAACTGACAGCCCTATGGCATGCCATGTCCTAGGGCTCACTGCGTGTCCAGAAGACTTCATTTAATTATCAGTCCAGGCTTAGTTTTCAGAGGGAATTAAGGAGAAATGTATCTAGTCTGCCATCTTTACTTCACACCAAAAGAATATCTTAAAACCTTAATTCTATCCATGTCATTAAGGTCTACTCTACTTTCAGAAGGCAGCTGTAACTATGAATGTCACTATGCTTTAGTTCATCTTCATAATGGGAGCTAAATAAATGTCTGTTGCATGAGGGACTGGACAACAGACTGTCATGATTATTTACTGGTAATGATAATACTGCCCCAATCTACTAGCAATCTTCAAAAATCCCTGAAAATCTATATGAAGCCAGGACTATCTTTCCCATAAGATGTCTACATTCAAATTTCCATGAAATTGGAAGGGTAATTATCAGTTGTCCACGAATTCTCACTGGTAAATGAAAACCAGTTAAAATCTTAGAAATCTAGAGCAAGCAAATGATCCCAAATAAGTTATGGTCTAGGATTCTTGGTGATAACACTGGGAATGGTGATGGTGCTAAGGCCGTGATAGAGTACAGAATCTACAAGATGTCTCTCTGGTTCCCTTGATACTGTCAAGTTGGACCATCTCCAAAATCCTCACCACTGGACCAATAAGCAACATCATGATAAACAGAGAAAACAGTGAAGTCGTCAAGAATTTCATTTTGGTTGGATCCACAATCAACACCCATGCAAGCATTGGCAATCAAGACACCAGATGATGCACTGTAGTGGGCTAATCTGCTGCAAAAGACCTCTTTAAAGACAAAATGTTTCTTAGAAACAAGGACGATGACACATCATTTCAAGTATTTTTAAAATGTCATCAAAAAGGACCAGTCCCTGGAGAAGGACATCATACTCGGTATGTAGAAGGTTCTTGACATAGAGGAAGATCCTCAGATCCTCAGGGAGATGTATCGACAAAGTGGCTACAACAATGGGTTCAGACTTAACAATGATTGTGCAGATGGTACAGGATCAGGTAGTGTTTCATTCTGTTGTACACAGTGTCACTATGAGTCAGAAGTAAATTGATGGCACCCAATAACAATAATGGAGAATACCTTATGCCAGAAAGTAAGAAGAAAAAGGCATACTCCCAAGTCTCAAGTATGACTTACATGTCTGCCACCTATAGAAGATTGACTTCATTCATATACTTCTAGCATAGTTTCTGGCTAGAGTACAGCTTTTAGAGTCCAGCAAAGGGCATGTTGTTTGCTAGTTGCCATAAAGCTGATTCCAAATCATGGTGACTCCATGTACACAGAGTAGAACTGCTCCATAGAAGTTGTATTGGCTTTCAGAAGTGGACAGCCATGTCTGTCTTCTGAAGCACCTCTGGGTAGATTTGAATCATTGACTTTTGGCTAGCAATCAAGTGCTTAACTATTTGCACTGTCCAGGAACTCTGTACGGCCAATTGAGGATTGTAACAAGTAATAGGAAAACATTTCAATCATCAAGGTCTGACAGACCAGTAGGTAAGACAACACATATACCTCAAATGAAAAATATTTCGGATATTCAGAGGTCTAGCACAGACTAGGCTTTGGAACTTTCACCTATATCTGTGTTTTGGGAACTCTGGGTACCTCTGCTAACCAGAAGTTCGGTAGTTCAAATCTGCCAGGCACTCCTTGGAAACTCTATGGAGCAATTTTATTCTGTCCTATAGTGTCACTATGATTTGGAATGAACTTAATGGCAGGGTTCCCTCCCCCTAGAAAATTGGCTTGCCCTTGCAACATATTTTAAATACAGTGCATGTAAATACGCAGGTGTAGCAATATAAGAAGTTAAACACACATTGTTTTACACTTTTCCAGCACCTTGCATTCTTCTTAAACTTGCTCAGCCCCTGTAAGTATTCAAGTTGGGTGCATTTCTTATCACTAAAACTCTCCTCTCAAATTTTTATTATTTTTCTTCAAGCTTTGCTTGGCTGAATATTTTTGAGAGGGATAGAGCAGGGAAATAAAATTACAAACAGTAAGAAGGGCTAATATGCATCAGGGTCTGAAGATTTATGTGTGGCTATGATTGGATGTTATGATCCAAAAGATAATATCTGACCAAAAGCAATATAATAACTTTATATTCAGTTCAGTAAATGAGGCCTGACCAAACACAGAGGAAAAAATCATAATTCAGGGTTTAAAAGCAATGAGACTGTTCTTTAAAACTCTTTATTGAGTTGATACGCAAATTAAGAAACTGGTTAATTTTTAAATGTTTGAACTAAAAAATGAATAAGAAAATTTTACTGAGAACATTGGATTATTAACACAATTGAACCTTAAAAAAGTGAGTTTTGTTTTTATCCTGCTACAAGTGCTGTTTTGTGCAAAGTATGTCTTACTCGATTGTGTACTGGTTTGAAGGATGAGCTATGTGGAAATGTTGTATTTTAAGCAGACACACAATGGAAATACAAAACATCTTGATGATTCTAAAAGGGAAATGTGTTTGTTTAGTTAATGAATTCATATGTGAAAATTATTGTTAATATGTGCAAAGCAGTGAAGGAATCTGTCACTCCGTGCTTCACGTTTAGGCCCCAACAGTTTTGCGCTGAGTTGATCTCTCAGCCCAGATGTCAGCAAGCAGCCCTCGTTCCCACGGCACAGTAGATGTTTTCAGATGAGGAGGAAAAGGATGTCTTGAGTGGTGAAATGGTCCCAATACTCACTGCGAGCCCACTCAGAAGTGTCTCAGAAGAATAGCCTGAAGATCCACTTTTGAAAAGTCACCATTAAAAACTCTGTGGAGCCCACCCAGTTCTACCCTAACACACATGGAATCACCAGGAGTGCTGTGAACTCGAATGCAACCACCTTTTAAAAACACTGGTTTTTATACTCCTTCTGCTCTGCTCCCTGCCTAGAGTTGAGTATTGACAGCTTTTGCTGGGAATTCCCTCTTTCCAGCGGCCAAGACTAAGTCTAAACACCTTTGGTTCAGCTTCCCAGATAAAGAGAACTTGCTAAATCCATATTGATCCAAGAGCTGGCAAGTGATGACAACTGATGCTCTGCCTGTGGCTTTGTGATTCCAGGAGTCTGTGTCCATGTCTGTGTCTGTGTCGAGAGACCTTCAGAATCCATGAGTAGAGAAATAACAATAATGGTGATAAAAACAGTCACTGAGCTGAAAACTGTCAGGCTGTGATTGCTCTGACAACAGGGCAGAGAGCCCCACCATCGGCCCAGCAGCTTTGATACACCCGTGCTCAGGAGGGAGACTCGTTAGCAGACTTTGTTCACTTCAAACAGGGAGAAATGTTTTCTTTTTTAATGGAACTCTTTCCAATCAGGCCTGCCTTCCTCCTACCTGCTTCCAACCTCTTTCAGCTATCTCATTCTTACATACACTGGAGAGTTCAGGTTAGAACCCGCTGTTGGCAGAAGAAAAGGGATGTAATACCAGTGAAAGAAGCTTAGAAGTTCAGGATACAGCAGCAGGGAGCAGAAGATAGAAGCAGGTTGCTAAAGAATTCTGCAAAGGTGACTGATGCTGTACACAGGAGAGAAAACTCAGATCTTACACATGTAGCTGAGAATGTACTGATCCACCTGCAGGTCTTGGTTTCAGAGACTTTTATCTTCACAGTAAGAAGCCTTGGATGATGGAAATGATTGCTGGCTCAGTTACTAATTGAAAGTTTGGTGGTTCAAATCCACCCAAATGTGCTTCAACAGAAAGGCCTGGTGATCTACTTCTGAAAAATCACAGTCACTGAAAACCCTA
This sequence comes from Heterohyrax brucei, assembly GCA_028571685.1. Lineage (NCBI taxonomy): Eukaryota > Metazoa > Chordata > Mammalia > Hyracoidea > Procaviidae > Heterohyrax > Heterohyrax brucei. The sequence goes on along the minus strand of CM053148.1, from coordinate 39,902,360 downwards.
TGGAGCACAGTTCTACTCTGACACACACAATCATCATGAATAGAAGTTGACTCTGTGGCAAATGGTTTGGTTTGGGTTTAGGTTTGCTTAATGAAATGAGCACTGTAGCAGTAACTTCAGTCTCCTTGCTTTAAATCTTCTCCTTCACCAGCTTGAAAATTCCTGAGAGTCCACCTATTAATAAATCTTCACATAACACTGATTAATAAGTGACCCAACTCGATGGCAGTGAGTTTTGGGTTTTTAATAAGCAAATTAACACTATGTCTCTATTAAAACATTATAACTATATGCCATTTACTGGAAGTTTAGGGCCAGAAAGAATAGAACATAGAACGAGCAGATTCTTGAAAAAGATCAGAAATCTGTGTGTCTTTGGCTTTCTATGGAACTCTTAAGGTCAGGGATTAGAAAGACAAATGGGAATAAACAAGGGAGGAACTTTTCTTAATTTTGAAATCCTGTTTACTTCTTTTTAAACATTCCTGTTTGTTTTCTGTGAAGCACACACAGCCAACTAACATGTACCCTGCTTATACAAGGGGAATATTACACGACAAGAGTTATGGATCTCCGTGTCTCTTGGGATTTCATGCCATCCATCTTCATCCAGATATATTCAGTGGAACCAGTTTTCGTCTTGCTCCTAAATAAATTAATAGGCAGAGCTCTTGACTTCTAGCTCTTAAGTGATAGAATTTCCAAATAAAACCATCCTATGAAATACGTAAATAGATATTTCAATCTTTCTTCTCCTGGTTAAGACAAGCAGTGAACTGGCACTTTGAATAGGGTTGGAGTCGGCAGTGGGGAGAGGTCTTACGAGGAAAGATCCAGTGTGCCACACAGTAGGTGAAGTAACCTTCCAGTGCCAAGCCCCTCTGGGGACAGATGAAGACTTGCTAGTCTTCAATATTTCCCACTGTGGGGTAATCTTGCTTCCAGTTTACTTAACACAGAAAGATATATCTCTATTTTATGTCATTGCATAGTCCCCAGGGATCAAACATCTAAATCTTGTATCTTGCTGGTGGTGTTTCCATGCTCTCTATGTGACTCATTTGAATTAGGCCCCCAAATGACCTTTTCCTATGTCTTTCTTAAACAAGTCATCCAAGTCTTTTCTTCTTGAAATACACATGCATCATCTGCCCAGAGATCAGATCTCAATCTAACAATGTCTTCAATCCACCATTAGTGTAGACATTTAGAACACTGCTTGTTTTCTGAATTTCCTGGCTGGGAATTCAGTCTCCATCAACTATGCTCCCAAACTCCAGAGGTCACATTCCAAACTATTACAGGGTTCCACTGAGGTCTTCCTCTCCAGACTACAAACAGGAGAGAGGAAATGAGCACAACTTTCTCCCGAGTAATCTTACCAATCCTCTCTCCTCAATGGTCCCTTTACACAGTCTTGATTTCTGCCTTATGGATTCAAAGGCTTAGTCTTAGATTGCAAATATTACCTTTGAACACTGATTTCTTTCCCCCACCCCTGGAAACTCTGCTTAGTATTCAGCAGCTATTATACCTGAGAACTTCGGCAGTAATTTTCACACTTCATCACACCACAGATCTACTCTGATACTTCACATTTTCTATGTAATATTTAAGAAGTTTGCTTTTCCTTGATTCTTGCACAAACCTATCTATGAACAATCCAGTCAGTAGCCATATCTAGGAACATAGTCTCTGATCAAATATAAGCAAGATTCTACCTCAGTCACTGCAATAATTGAGATAAATATTGAACTGACAACCCACAGGCCACTGGGATTTTTCATACGAGGAACTTATACCTGATAGAACACATTCATTCTTTCATTATTGGCTCATTCCTTCAAGTTTTTAACATACTGTTAATGAGCACTACAGTAGACTATGTAAAGTCCAATTCCATACAATAGAAATATTTAAACTTACCATCAGCTTAACTGCAGCTCAGGACATCTTTTACTGGTAAGTCTGCAACCTAAAAACAGTCCCTTGCAGCTAGAACCCAAACCCAACCCAACCCACTGCTGTCCAGTCAATTCTGACTTACAGTGACCCTTTGGGGCAGACGAGAACTGCTCCACAGAGTTTTCAAGGGGCACCTGGTGGATTTGAACTGCCGACCTTTTGGTTAGCAGGCATTGCACTTAACCATTATCAGCTAGAGACAGAAAAAAAAAATAGTGAGAAAAACAAATCCTATAAAATGAACAGCAATACACAATAGTCTTTAGATGACACGATATTAACGGAAGGACATGTAATCCTGAACCTAAATATGAAATTCTTACCTAATACATTCAATTTAAGTGCAAGAATTACAATGCAGTATTAGAGGAAGAGCCTCTTGTCCTCTTTTCAGGAGATTTACCTCCATTCAGAGGATGGAGGTGCTAAAATTTCTCTGCCAGCCTTCATGGAGCTTAGTCTAAAGGACTTACGTCCATAATCATTTTATTATGGTTTTGAGGGAGCCTAGAGGGAGCTCAGGTGGAACAACAGTTATGCACTTGGCTGGTAACTGAGAGATTGGCTGTCTGAACCCACTCAGTGACTCTGTCAGAGAAAGACCTGGAGATCTAGTCAGGACTGCAGCCTAGAAGACTCTATGGGGAAGTTCTGCGGTGTCACATGGGGGCTGAAAGGGACTCGAGGGCATCTACCAACAACAACCCAGCCTTGATTGTAAACAGAGTTCCTATTTTATTATGTTCCTGCTGTTGTTGATTAATCCTTATGACAACTCCAAAGATGAGGCTGACAGAAGTTCATCACTTCGCCTCCGAACCAATAAGCAGGCGTGCTGGATCTCAGCCCAACTGCAGGGCTCCAAGATACCACAGCTATGCACTGAGAAGAGGCCCTTGCTGCCTAGTTTCCTTTTGTAGTCTGCCCCAGCCAGTGGCCTGCTTTATCAGCCCCAAAAGTAGCTATGCTCTTGATGATGGTGTGTCCCTCCCTCTGAGGTGAGTTCTAGACCCCCTTAAGTTTGGACATAGCAAATGCACAAAAATGACAACTGTGATCACTACACCAGATATAGAATTTTGGAGACAGAGGGTGGGGGCTGTTAATTGTTAACTTTGCAAAAGTCGCCTCCATTCAGCCATAACACCAAGTCTTTCCTTGGCATTTTTATATTCTACTGTTAGTCACTCTTCGAGGTCATAGGGCAATGGAATTCCACTGTAAACATCACTTCTGATCAATATGTATATACACACATACACATACACACACACTATTTTCCATATCTCAATAACTTTACACATGAAGAGTGGTTCTGCCCTGAGGCTGGGTATAAATAAATTGACAGTCTGGTTTCCCACTAATGCCATTTGAGAATGCTCTTTTGTAATACTAATCACAAATACTTATGAAGTGGGGAAAGCTTGTGTCAAGTAGAAGGAACGCAGAGCTTACTGACTAACCAAAGAGATTCGGTTGACCTTGGGGGTATGTGCACCTGGATTTGTTCTAGCTCAGTTTCCCTTTCAAGGAGTCCTCAGGATATGAATGGTTAAGATCTCAGCTACTAAACGGAAGATGGGTGGTTCAAACCCTCCCAGGAGTCCTTAGGATGCAGACCTGGCTACCTGCTTCCATGAAGATTACAGCCAAGAAAATCCTACAGGCAGTTCTACTCTGTCACATGGGGTCACTGTGATTTGAAAATAACCGGAGGACATCTAACAACAGCAGCAGCTGCCCCTTCATGAAATGTTTCTGAGGGACTGGTGAAAAGGCTGTGCAAAGCTTCATGGGAGGGTGAGGATGTATAACTGAGCTTATAAGCAAAATAAACCAAACCCATGTATGAAGAAGGTGAGGGTCCAAGCAGCAGCAACAGTAACAGTTGGTATAAAAGCCAGGTGTTTTCACAATAGATACAAAATATACAGAATAAGTAAATGTATAGAGAGCAAAGTTTATTAGTGGTTAGCATGGGCAGAGAGAGTGGGAGAGAAAGGAGTTTCTGTAAAGGGTGGTGGAAATAACTTGAGAATGGTAAATGTGATGGATGGACAACACAATGAACATAATGTCACTGAACTGTATCTGTGAAGCTTGAATACACTGTCATGTATGTATTTACCATGGTTAAAACAACTATATAGGATTGTATAAGGTAAGAGTAGACCTCAATAGAAATTATGCAGTTAGTCAGTATACTGGGCCATGAAGTGTAAAAAGTGTGTCACAGCAATGAAACTAGGTAATAACAAAGGAAATTGTGTGTGTGTGTGTGTGTCTATATGTTGAGTCGAACATATGAGAACTCCGTGTTTTCTGACAATTTTTGCTGCAAACCTAAAATGACTGAAAAATAAAATCTGTAAAAAAAAAAAACAAAACAATAATTTGGGGGTAGGTGGCAAGATGGAGAGGTTGGAAAATTCTAGACAAAGAAAGAGGATTTTGTAAGGGAAGGAAGAGGAGAAACCAAAAGTTCTAAAACATAAAAACTACTCTCAGTTTACTTGTTTCAAATCTTGCACGTTGTTGTTAGGTTCTTTTGAGTCTGTTCTGACTCAGAGCGACCCTATGCACGACAGAACGTAACACTGCCTAGTCCCATGTCATCCTCACAATTACTGTTAAGCTTAATCCCATTGTTGTAGGCACTGTGTCAGTCCATCTCCCCGAGAGTCTTCCTCTTTTTCACTGACCCTCTACTTTACCAAGCCTGATGCCCTTCTCCAGGGACCGATCCTTCCTCATAAACATGTCCAAAGTACATGATATGGGGTCTTACCATCTTTGTTCCTAAAGAGCATTCTGCTTGTACTTCTTTCAGGAAGGATTTGTTTGTTCTGACACTTCACTGTACGTGCAATACTCTTTAATAATACAATAATTCAAAGGCTTTGATTTTTCTTTAGTCTACTTTATTCATTGTTTCCAGCTTTGACATGCATCGGAGGTGACCAAAAACACCATGGCTGTGTCAGGTACATCCTAGCTTTCAAAGTGACTTCTTTGCTTTTTAAAACTTTTTAAGCAGTTAAGTAAAAATCGCACTATTAATACGCACTATTTTATACTGAGTTTGAAATTTTGTAGATTTACCAATGGAATAACAGGAGAATCAGAGTATAGTGATATCAGACCAGTCAAATTAAAATTATGTCATACTTAATAGCATACTTTATTATTTTGGATGCATGAAGTATTTAGATGCACTATCAAAGGCTGACTGTACAGAGATCTACCAGACAGTCTGCTCAAAGAAGAGATGCAAGCGAGTTATAATTACAACCTCAGTGACTGGCAAGTAAATACTTCTTTCAGGACTGCTTAACATGGCATTAGCGGTCAAAGCCAAGCCAGCCAAGTGCCTAAATAACTAAGCTATTTCCTGAAAGCCCCAGGATAATATCTATGCACTTTCTCAATGCAATTAATTTGTTAGCAAGCTCTTTATTTTTGGAAATACTAGTCATACTCAAATCAATTGGCATTATTAGTGTATAATTTAATACTGTACACAGCTTATCACTTTCCCAATTATAAAGTGTTTGAAAGCAGTCTACAATTACTAAATATAGAAAGGAGACTTTCTATAAATCACAGGTTTAATCACCAAAGGCCAGGAAAAAAATGCCTGAACAGGTCCAACAAAGACCTCAACGATTCAACCTACTGCACTGAGGGTACAGAAAATAACGGGGCCTCGTGCTTCATGTTAGACAAGTTATTTCATTTTACTTCTTTATAGCAGCTCAGTGAGGGTAAGCATTATTATCCCCATTTTACAGACGAAGAGACTGATGCTCAGAGAGATGAACTACCCTGCCCAGAGTCCAAAGTATCTGTAGGTTCTTCTGCTATGTCAGTTCCTATCTGCAAGAGCTTGATCCTCCTAAAGTCCACAGCCTCCAGGCACCATTATCAAGGCCAACTTGTAAGTAGAGTAGCAGGAGGCCCCTCCTCTTCTAACCAGTTTCTTCAGATGCTTGTTAGGCAGTTGGTTAACTTGCAGCTCAAGATAAGAAAAGAGGCTGCGGTCACAGACCACAGAACAAGTTAAGACCAAATCTGGTCAACCTGACATACACAGAATCATCAACTCTCCCTCTGGGTGACTTGAACTTTTCTTCTGCCGGATGGAACCAAACTTTGGCAGCCCAGGATTTGGTGAAGATTTTCAGAAGCCCAGAATCCAAGCCTACAGTCCCATTTGCAAGACTCCCCTTCCCCTGCTCTTAATGAGCAAGTACAGATGATGGAACCACCCACGGAAGGACTTTTTCTGGCCAGACCAAGCAGTGACCTTCCTCCTTCCCACCAGAGCTCTTACTGCTCTTTTGCCTTTAATAAAAATGGTTTCAGCTATTGTGTGGGGAGCCATCTGGGTAACACAAGTTCCGATGAGCTCCTTTTCTTGGCCAACCAAATAAAGCTTCTTTAGCTTTCACCCGTTTTGTGTCTTTTATCCCCACCATGTATGACTTGAGACCCCTGGCAATACTTCAGCCAGGTCATCTCTGACAATACAGCCAGAGTCTCCTTACCATGCCTACCCTGACCCCGCTTCCCACTCTTGCCCATTACGTCTCTCCTAATATATCCCAGTGTATATTTTCTTGAAGTGTTTCCTGGCCTCTACAAATTAACAGTTGTTTTTCTTCTCCCAATGAACAGCAATAAGCACAAGAACAAAATTTACTGGACACTTAACAGTATGCAAATACTATTCCTAATTCTCTGAATTGTGTATGTCCTTTTTCTTACCCTATATGAACTCTAAACACCAGATTTGTTGAAAGATTAGGTGTGCCCAGAATTATACATAATAGAAGATGCTTAACAAATACTGTGAGAAGACGACAAGAGAAAAGGTAAGGAAAGGGAAAAGAAAATACACAGCAGATATCGATTATCTAGTCTGAATGTCAAGGGCAACTAATAAAAACAACTTCAGAATGGTAGTTTGGAGAAGTGTAAACACTACTTATATGTTTACGTTTGCCACCAAATATTCACCAGTGAGGGTATCACTGCATATACTGGTAGCTAATCAGTTCCCAGTATCAACTGTTTAGTCCAGTTCAAGTGTTAGGATGCCTGACTGGAAACAGTGGGAGGCCAAGTTGTTAATTTAAAACAACAACAACAAAAAACACTGCTGTCAAGTTGATTCCAACTAATAATGACCCTTATAGGACAGAGTAGAAGCACTCCATAGTTTCCAAGGAGCACCTGATAGATTCAAACCACCAACCTTTTGGTTAGCAGCTATTGCACCTAACCACTAGGCACCAGTGTTTCCAAGTTGCTTATGGCAGTGAACAATTCAAAGAGAGTATTAATTTGGTTGCATTCACTGTACACCTGAGGCTTTTTGCATTTCCAGAGATTCTTTCATGGAAGAATGCATTTCCAGAGACTGGGATCATGAGAATTGTCTCATGGGTATGTCCTGAAGGACTGTGCCAACTGATCTAATAAATCTTTCCCGTCACCTTCTTTACCTTCTTTATGGTTGAGTGTATCCCCTTTTCCAACAATCTGTGGGTGTGAGCTCTTGGGTAACACAAGTCTTCCTCCAAATGCTTTTTTGCAATGCTGTTCTAAAAAATAGGAGCTGTTGAGATGTTACATGACAACAGGCAAAATCACTTGAAGAGAGATACCAGAGCACAATCTCCCGGTGCCTGGGGCTATTCGAAGCTCCCATTTGATTTTGATGGTTACTAAAAGGAAGACTGTGTGTAATATTTGTTTCTCCATGGCTAGCTAGCTAGACAGAGCCAGGTCATCAGGAAAACCGAACCATGAAGGGGACTGCAAGGTGAATGACCACAGCTCTCTCCAAAGGAGAGCTCTAGTGACACCTAGAGGAGAAGGCTTGAAATGCAAGGAGATGCTAACAAGTCACCTGTTGGGGGGGGGGGGACAACGAAAGCCTGCTGTGGATTAGTTGATACCGACTTACCGGATGGCCATCTGTTAATGCCTACGAATGCATAAAGATTCCAAACAAGAAGGATACAATGCACTGTGATGTATTCGATGTACTCTGGGTGGTGCAAATGGATAATAGACCCTGCCGCTAACTGGAAGACTGGAAGTTCAAATCCACCGAGAGCACCTTGCAAGAAAGGCCTGGGAATCTATTTCTAAAACTGCAGCCACTTCTATTCTGATCCACATAGGGTCATCATGTCAGAGTTAATTCACCAGCACACAGTTAACTGTTTATGAATGCACTCTGTAAAACCTTGGTTAGAGGCCTGGACACCTTCAGGCATTTCTTTTCAAGAAGGACACACTGAAGGGAAGTTCAAGGGCAGAGTGGGGCCCAGACGGGCAGCCCCACAGCTGGATCTAGCACACAGAGTTTTATTTATTTGTTTGTTTACCCTTGCAATTTTTCTTCCAAATGAAATTACTCACCCATATATAAAAATTAGAAGCTTTTATACTCATAATAATTGCTTAGCCTATATATTTGAGAAATGAGAAGCTCTAAAGACATATCCTACATGTCAACGATTTGGTAGAACTATTGTGGGGTAGGGGAAATTGTAAGCAAGGCATGCCTGTCTAGATGACCAAAAGTCCAACATTCTCTTAACCCCCATCCCCTCCTTTTCACTCTATCAATGCCATCTACGTGGCCTCTGGAGACATCCTGGCTTGTGGCTCAGAATAAAATCTCTATGTATTGATCAGCAGCAAAACCCTGTAGTTATTCTGCCAAAGATAAAATTTCTCCGCCTTATCTTTGGATATGGGACTGGCATTCTAACTGATTTCCTCTTACCTTCGCTTTGGGGCAAGCCTTCTGTCAAATGACTTGCATTCAGCTGTTCTAGTCTGTTTTCATAGAGCTGGGAAACACAAATGGATAATTTTTTTTTTTTTTTAGAAAAAGAACTCTTGTTTCTGTCTCCGGTTGCATGAGACCTTGTCTAGTTAAGGCCCAGGATGCTGGCACTTATTTGTCTGCAGCTATTGAGCACCAAAGGGGACAGTCATTCTGAGTAAAGACATGTTTGAAATTAGTTCCTCCTCCCTTGCACTGGAGATGTGAGCTTGCATCTCTTCTATCTGGGAGCTGAGACAGCCTGTGGTCACTAGGGAAGTAGCATAGGAAGGGTGAATCAACCCATTAGGAACAATAAGGGTAAAACCGTGGTGCTTTTATTAGCTTTGATTTGTGTTGCTTTCAGGACTCAAGTACAGAGTTTATAAAAAAGCCAAGCAGCTATAGATTACACACAGCTCTTCACTATGGTTTATATCCGATGTCTGTAAAGGTTTTATTGGATTATTGGTAGCATGCTTCTTTGGCCAAACACAAAAAGCCCTCGGCCTTGAGAAAAATAAGGCGAGAAGGGGCTTTGTAAGATTTGAGAAGCATGCACCCAGCACTTTAGGTGGCAGGGACAAAGAAGCCACCAGCATCACAGTGTAGGGAATGTAATTTAAGAGAAGTTGCTGAAAACCGTGGAGGGAGCCTGCAAAGCCACAGCTAACTCTGCCGGAGTTGTGGCCCAGGGTCTTCTGCAATGTTTATGCTGACTTCCCTCATTTGGGTTTGCACTGGAGAGGTTGCAATGGGAAAACAATGCAGGAGGGTGCTTGGTAACATCCCAGCTGGTTGATAAGTGATCTGTTTTTTTCATGGAAATAAAGTGACTATACATTCTCATAGATAAACTATTATGGTCTACATCTGGAGTCCTCAGGTTGTGCAAATGTTAACACACTCCTAATAGCTAATGGAAAGGTTGGAGGTTTGAGTCCACCCAGAGGCACCTCTGAAGAAACTCTTCCTTAAAAATCAGCCCTTGAAAACTCTCTGCAGCACAGTCCTGCTCTGGCACCCACACAGGGTTGCCATTAGTCAGAGCTCAGCTGACATAACGGCCACTTGTTTTTATACTCTAAACCACTGGTACCCAATCTTGACATTGTTGATACTTTAGGCCAGATAATGCCTTGTTCTAGAATCTGTCTGTACTTGGTGACCCATTTAGCAGCATCCCTGACCTTTACCCATTACATGCCAGTAGCACCACTCTCCTCCCCTGTTGTCACAACCAAAAATGTCCCCAGACATTGCCAGTGTCCCCTTGAGGGATAGAGACTGTAGGAGATAGGCAACATTATGCTCTCTTTAACATTCTCTACACAAACTAAAGCATGTATGTATGTATGTGTACATGTTTGTGCATGTGTGTATTCTGAGGTTTAATGTAGTTACTCATAAGATTTAAAGAGAATATTCCAAACGCAATGCTTTTAATTATGTTAATTCCACCAAAACCAGCCTCAGCTGGGAGACTGGAAATTTACGTGGGGAGATTTTTGAAAAAAAAGAGAACAAATGGGTGGTCAGTAGAACATTTGTTAGGGGCAAGTCTTGCCCCAGTAAATGCATCCATCCACAGCTTCAGGTAAGTCTATACATAGCTTTGAAACACAAAGCACTTCAACTACGTTTCAGCATGTCAGTATTGATCCCTTGGACAACATCCTTCTAGAAGTTCTAGTCCAAGAAGAATGAAAACCCTCCAGTAGCTGGCCACAAAAAAAAAAAAAAAGGAACAAAAAGCTCCCAGCATTTTCTATCGTGGCCTCCAGCACTAAAGACTGGTTCTTATCTATGGATCTTCAGTGATAAAAATAATTAAGAGACAGAGATGCCTGTGCTTCTCTGTAAGAAACCACAAGAATGGACATTGATTTTTTTCCCCCTCTTTTGCTAAGTGAGAGAGAGTCATGCCAGAGCTGCTAAAGCTCCCCGTGTTGCTTGAGTTAAATAAGAGACATGGGGGCAGGGGGCTGGTTTGTCTCCAAATACATTCGACCAATCTTTGATCCGGAAATACCATTACAAATGGGAGTGTACATGAGTTTAAGCACAGCTGTCAGAGTTACTGTTTTGTCAGAGGTCTCTCTTTCATCACATTGGAGGAAAAAATGGGTGAAAAGAGATCATTCATTTGTTAGACGATCGCAGACAATAAAACTGTCGTAAACACCCAGAGTGCAGGCAAATTGGCTGGAAAACAAAAGCCACCCGGGCTTCTGAGGAACTGTCACTTCAACACATACTTTATGTCAGTGCAGTGAGGTCAACCACATATGTGACTACAGCTCAAGAGATGGTATCTCCGACTGGACAACACACGCTGATGCCTACTGAGCGTTGGGCTAAGGAAGGCAACAGCTGACGTGCTGTCAGCTGAACTCGGTAATAAGATACTGCGTGGCCAGTGGAGTGAGATATCAGAACGCTTAGAAAGACCAAAGGATGGAATGTATAGACAAATTACTAAAGGTCAGAGAGATTTCAGAGCCCTGGTGGTACAGTGTTTAAAGTGCTCAGCTGTTAACTAAAAGGTCAATGATTTGAAACCACCAGGAACTCCACAAGAGATGTGGCAGTCTGCTTCCAAAAACTATTATGACCTTGGAAACCCTAGGGAGGCACTAAGAGTCAGAATCCACTGGATGGTAGCCAAAAAGAGGAGAAGCAAATGCAGCAGACAGACATCATCATTTACTGATTAGCGGCAGTGTTCTAGGTGGCATACTAGGCACTGCAGTCTTGACAAGAGCATTGCAAAAGAGGATTATATAGGTTAAGTAATTTGTCCAAGTCAGTTAGCCACCAAGTGTTTTATACTCCAAGTTACATCCAGATTTTTATGATTCCTCATTCTTACTTCAAAAGGAGGCAAGCCATTTTCTTGTGTGCTTCGATGGCAAGATAATTCCTTACATGAACCTGATATTCTTTGAACAGCCTCTTGGACAGAGAATGGCTCTTCCCTTTAAGCAAGAGACTTGGAGGCGTGTCAGAAAATTATACACTTTAGAATATCTAAGCCCAGACTCACGGAAGCCTCTATGCAGTTTCTCAAAATGTGAGTCATGCATTGTCTACATCAGACCCACAGGATGACACTAGTTTAAAATATACCATCCTGGCCCTCACCCCTTATATAGTGAATCAGAAACTCTGAGGCTATAGCCTGATGAGATCCACATTTACCAAGCTCATTAAAATCTGAGAGCTACTTAATTGAGTTGCATGTTGAAGCAATGCAGGAAATATAGGAGAGGCACTCTTGAAAGCACTGGCATGAGTAATATTAGAATTTCCTCCTCAGAAGCAAGCCAATTTAAGGATTTGAACCAAGAAGTGCTAGGGGATTCACTAACTACAGAGTTTTTCACTGCTCCGCCAATGAACTGTGAAGTCAATGAAATCCCCAAATCAGATCAATTTGATTTGTCCTTGGTAGAAAGCAACACGGTAAGACTAGCTGTAGGCTGCAGGAAATTTTATAACATCCATCAAGGAGCCCAGGTGGTGCAGTGGTTAAGTGCTTGACTGCTAACTGAAATGTCAGTAGTTCAAACCTGCCAGTCACTCCATGAGAGAAAGATGTAACAACCTGCTTCCATAAGATTAAAGTCTTGGAAACCCTATGGGAAAGTTCTACTCTATCCTATAAAGTCATCATGAGTGAGAATCAACTCATTGGCAACAGCTTAACAGATTTATAACCCATCATGAAAATCCACAGTTTTAAGAGTTGAGGGAAGCAGGGGAAAAGAATCTAGACTGTTTATCTATGCTGTATTGCCACTAATCTGTGATTCAGTGTGAGTTATCAGAGTATCACAGATCTGTACTATATCTGTCATCTTACAGTTCTTAAATTAGTTTTTTTTCCTTTGCCCTTCGTAAAGTAACACTTTTTTTGTTTTGCTTTCTTTTAGATCATTTCATATGGACTAAAGAAGAACAAGAAATAGAATGTCTGGCCTAGAGAAAAAGGTTATGCTGGGTTTTTGTATTACGGAATGGATACAACTCATCTGGAAGTTATTGAAAAACTCCCTAAAATAACAGTGGTTTATAAAATAAGTCATTTCTCTTTATAGTCATTTAGCCCAGAGGTATTACTGCATGGTGTCAGGGATCCAGGCTCCTTCTGTCACATAACTGTACATAGACAGCTTCCATTGCCAAAGTTCTGGTATCAGATAACTGGCATATTACTTACTGGTACTTATATCTGATTGACCAGAGATGGTCGCAAGACCTGAATTAGCTACAGGAAGCTGGCAAATGTAGGCTTTACTCCATGCGGCCTTGTATCAATCCAAAATGGGGAAACAGCTCCTATTACTGTTGAAGAATGAGAGAGGAGAATATCTGAGGAAAACTGGTAGTCTCTTTCACAAAACTGAATATCCAAAAACAGGGTAATAGGTATTATGGCTTACTGGGCAACTAAAGTATGTTAAAATGTTTACGGAGTGGGAAGAGATGTTGCATAAAAGGGTACAATTCAGAAAAATTTTAGTCAGTTTTTTAATTATAATTTGCTCTGTATATAAAAAACAAACAAAATGCAACAAAGTATTAATTGTGTATATAGCATACATTGCTTTTTTGTTACCCAACCTAAGTTCCAGGATCACAAGTTATAATTACTCACTTGCATATGTTCTGAGTGTCTGTTTCTATATCACCTGTATCACACCTGCCTCCAAGTAACTGAATGTAGGTAGGGAAAAACATGTCACCCTTCTGACTGGCCTCATCTCAAATTCACAACCATGAATTTCAAGTGGACCCTTCATACTGACCAGCGATCATAGTATGTTTCTCTTTCTCATTTATTCCCCTAGTCTCCTATTGACTGACTCCAAATCTTTTTCTTTCTCTTAAAGCTTCCAATTCTTCCCCAGTCCTCATACTCAGTTGATGATCTTGCTACAAATGTCATCCACAAAATTGAAAAAGTTCTTCCAAGAAAATCCCACAATCCCTTCTACTCACCCTCCAGGCACTTCTCCCATATGCTCTGACTTCCCTCAGACTTCCCTCTGACTTCCCTTCTTGAACCAACAAGTGCTAGGGGATTCACTAACTACAGGGTTTTTCAAGGACCACTGCTCCACCAACAAACTGTGAAGTCAACGAAATCCCCAGATCAGATCTATTTCTCTCCTGTTTCTGTGGATAGACTAGCCATGACTCTCTCTAATCCCTTCATGCACACCCTAGATTCCATCTCCTTGTCCCCACTCAAGGACCTCCAACCAGCAATTCTTCCTTCTGTCTTCTGTGTCATCAGTTTTTTCTCTCTAGTCAATCATTCCCATCATACACACATAATATTTCTCCATTTTAAAAAGAAGAAAGGAAAAGTTTCTTGAGACTCTCTTCCTTTCAGCTGTGTTTCCATTTCTCTGTTCTCCTTACAACAAAATTCCAGTTCCTTTTTAATTCTCTCATACCCATCATGCTAAGATTTCATGCCAAGGTCATCAATGATTTCCACTTTAGGAAATGTATACCTTGCATCTACCCATTACTAACTGGTCAATTCTGACTCATGGTGACCCTCCCTATGATACAAAGTGAAACTACAGTCCATAGAATTGTCATGACTGTGATCTTTCAGAAGCAGATCTTCAGGACCTTCTTCTGAGGTATTTGGGGAGATTTGAACCACCAACCTTCTAGTTAATAGTCAAGTGCTTAACCACTTGCACCATGCAAGGACTTCACTCCAAATCTATTTTATAGTATTTGACACAGAAAATCACTCCTTCTCTTCATTGAAATACTATTTTTATTTGTCTTCCAAGACACTATAGTGTCATGTTTTCCCTCTCAGCCTCATCTGTTGGTGCTTCCTCTAACTCTTAAAGTCACAGTATCTCAGGACTAAGTTTAGGGACCTCTTCTCAGAGATATCTCAACCCACTGCCTACATGATTTTAGTGCCACCACCATCAATACCAGATAAATGCACTTGGCTTCAAATTTGTATCCCCACCCAACAAGATTGGCCATGATCCAGAAAATACAAAACAACAAATGCTGGAGAGGCTGTGGAGAAAGTGGAACCCTCCGACACTGTTGCAAAATGGTCCAGCCTCTTTGGAAGGCAATCTGGCGCTTCATTAAAAAAATGGATATCGATATACCATTTGACCCAGTAATTCCACTACTTGGAATATATTCTAAAGATTCAAGGCCTTTCACACCAACGGACACATGCACCAGAATGTTTACCGCAGCACAGTCCACGATAGCAAAAAGATGGAATCAACCCAGATGCCCAACAATAGAAGAATGGATAGGTAAACTATGGTACATATACTCAATGGAGCACTATGCAATGATAAAGAATAACGATGATTCCAGGAAACATCTCCTAACCTGGTTTCAACTGGAAGACATTATGTTGAGTGAAAGTAGTCAGCGACAAAAGGACAAATACTGTATGAGACCTCTACAATAAGACCTCAAAAATAGACTTGTGTATAGAAGAAAAGACCCTTTGACAGCTGCAAGGGAGGGGAGGGAGGGAGAGGGAGGGGGGAGTTTAGTTTAGATAGTTACTAGAAATCTATCTGGGAGAAAGCGGTGATAGCACACATTAGAAACAAGAACAACATTAAGTGGACTTCAGCATAACTTGAGTACTCCTTCCATCTTGACTCAATACTGCAAGGATAGAGTAGCTGGGGCGGGGGGCGGGGGACCATGCTCTTAGGCGAATTCCAGGCCAATTGGCACAACTAGCGTTTTGCTAAGAGGGCTCGCTGCACCCCACATTGGTGAGTGGCGGCTGGGGTCGTAAAAGCTGCCAAGCTGCCATCCGAGGACACAGCAAATGGTCCCAACTCAGCAGGAACGGATGCTCACCGAGGACCAAAATGACATGCGGTAAAGACAACCGAGAAGACAGAGAGACCCACAAGAGTGGGTGCCTACATCGACTTGGGACCGGAAGAACCGGATGGTGCCCGGCCACCACCAGTGATAGCCACGACAGAGCTCACAGAGAGGAGCCTCACTGGCAACACAAGAATAAAAAGAGGTGCATCATGAGATCTCCACTAAAAGACCTCAATTGATGGTCCAGCGGTTTGGGGGTTCCTCTGAGAGCATGGCCCCCGGCCCTGATGCTGCCCTTTCCCATAAATTATAACAAAGGTCTACTCTTTGGACAGGAATGGATTGGACTTGGCAATGCAGAGTGACCGCATATTGGAAGCACTTTGTGGTTATAAACATCTACAGGATATCATCTTGCTGACCTCTGGCTGGAGGAAGGGGAGTGGACGGAGAGGAGGGGAAAGGAGGTTGTTGGGAGGATGAGACATGTATGGAGCAGAGAGGAATAGTGTGCAGTCACCGGACAGGGAGAGCAGTGGAAGCTGCATATAGGTGGGCGTGTAAATTTAAACGTGAATGTACATTTTCACTCAGTTATGTTAAATAAAAAAAAAAAAAAAAAACTTTGTATCCCCAGGCCGGACCTCTCCTCTGAGATCCTGGCTTATGATCTGTCTACTTGGCATTTTACTTAGTGATCAAATAGTCTCAAACTAACCATTTACTAAATTGAATTGCTGATATTTCCCCGTCTACCCCTAACCTATTAAACCTACATTTTGCCCCATCTCAGTTCATAGCAGCAGAGCCTTTCAATGGCTCAGGCCAAAACTCTAAGCAGCCTCAGTGATTTTTTTTTTCATTTCCTCTCACGTACCACATCCAATCCAATACAAAATACTGTTGGCACTGCCTTCAAAATATGCCTAAAATCTGACTTTCACCTCAGGCTTAGTTCCAACATCTGGACAAGGTCTCACTTAGTTTATCACCGTGGTCTTCTACCTAGTCCTTCAGTTCCCACCCTTGTCCTTCCTCTACTATCCTCCCCAATACATTTCAAACAGCCTATTCTGAAAAAAAAAATCTCAAAACATAAGGCAGATTGTATCATCATCTTTTTATTTCCACGAAACAAAAGTTCAAAATCTTGATCATGGCCTAAAAGATCCCAAGGATCTGAACCTTAACAAGGTCTCTCATTATTTCCTAGTGTTCCACCTACTGCTTAAGGAGCCCTAGTAATGCAGCAATGTTTTAAGCGCTTGATGGCTAAGTCAAAGGTCACAGTTCAAACTCAATAGCTGTTCACTGGGAGACAGATGGGGCGGTCCGCTTCCATAAAGATTACAGCCTTAAAAACCCTGTGGGGCAGCTATACTCTGTCCTAGAAACTCATTATGAGTTGAAATTGACTCCGTGACAATGACTGAGGTTTGTTCATACCCACTCTTTAGTGTGTTCCAACCTCATTCAGAACTGCAGAAATGCTCCCACCTTTACACTGTTTGTTCTGCACTGAGATACTCTTCTATCAGATGTTTGCATAGTTCACGCACTCACATCATTACATCTTCACCCAGATGTCACCCTCTTGATGACACCTCCCCACCTCGCTCCAGGTGTTACGGACTAAATTGTATCCCTCTCCCCTAAATGTAATCTAAGCTGGATAAGAATAAAAATTTTCTCTCTTTTGTTAATTAACATAAACTTAGCCCTTAAAACAATGGCTGCCATGTAGTGAGTGAACAACTTATATAAGGATTTCAAAAATGTGGGATATGCATGGCATTTTTGTAATTGTTGTCATATTTTAAACATATCTCTAATTTACAAGTTGTTATTAATGCACTGTATAATTTTTCTAAAGGCCAGATTAAAATAAGATTTTTTTAAGGACTTAGTTCTACTCTAGCTCAACCAAATACTAGATTTTTAATATTAGATAAGTCAATTAACCAGCTAAACTCAGTTTTTAACCTTTAAAAAACAAACAGTATAAAGATGCTAATCTTGATAATCTGAGATGAAGATCCCATAAAAGAAGGCATCAAAGCTGTTCTAATAAATAAACTTGTAAAGCATAAGAGATTATTGTAATTCTTCTAAATATGAAGTAATAACAAAAAATCAACTATCCATGAATAACTACATGTTGGTTTTTAAAATGTAATTTTAAATGGATTTTTATATACATAAAAGCAAACAAGTAAAATCTACTCACCATCCAGCAAGCACACTAACACAGAAAGAATCTATATCTTTTCACCATTTTCTATTTAGTGAGAAAAATATTAAGATCAAGGCTATAGCACTAATTAATGGTAAAACTACAATTATGTTGTTCCTTGACCCAAAGGCCAGTGCTTTTCCCATAATATGATGCAAGATTAAATGGGAAAAATCTCCCCAAAGTATATATTGTGGAAGGTTCTTCATTAACTTAAGGAGGGGTGAGGTCAAACCCAGATATTGAGACTCTGAGTGTGAGATGGAAATATCAGAAACATCCCTTTCCTCTAGGTAAGCTATGGGCCAAGGAAACATGAACAGAATGATGTGGCTAATGGAAGAAAAAAGAAGGAAACAAAATCTTTCCTACAAAAAGAGAATAAAAGAGATTTAATTGTACTCTCAAGAGGAATGTCTAGGGCCCAGCATACCTATTTCCAGGATGCCTGCTAATAGCCACTAAACTGAAAGGAACAAAACCAGGCATGAGGAGGACTTCTGTTTGGAGTTTTTGCTGCTGCCACACAAATCCTCATGGCTCTCAGCAGAACTATTTACATGGAATTATCCGTAATGCTTGACACGATGACAATTCCCTTCTGTCCTGATGAATATTCTACTGACAGCACTGAAACTCTGTCGAACGGAAAAGTAAATGATTCAGCAAACTGTTGATGTAAGACAGGAAAATAAACATGCAGAAATTCTGCTACCTGCCAATATCCTCTCAACTTGGCCACTCAGAGAAAGCCAGGATGTTACGCGTGCAGCGGAGTTACACAAAATGTTCCTGGTTCAAGCAGAAAACAATGGCTGATTGACATATGTTCAGAAATCAAACATAACCCTGAAGAGTAAGCAGAGAAATTGGAGGATTTTTTTTAAACTTGTTTTCCTTATGTTCCATGGCTCAAAACCCTTCCTGCTCAAACTTTCAGAACTCTGATCAGTGAAACAATATAGACCAAAAATTCTGAAGGAGTTCCTGGATGGGGCAAATGGAAATCACACTCAGCTGTTAACCAGATGGTTAGAAGTTCTAGCCTATCCAGAAGTGCTCCAAGAGAAAGGTCTAGAGATATACTTTCAAAGCACCAACCATTAAAAACCTAGGGGCACGGTTCTACTCCTACACACACGGAGCTGCCATGAGGCAGAATCAACTGGATGGCAATGGGTTGGTTTAACTACCAGAAATCAAGATTGTAACACAGGCTCTAACGTTTCCTGTTCACGCTCTCCTTTGAGAATGTGAGACAAACACGCGAGTCCTGTGGACATCATTTCTAAGATCACGTTACTTCATTAGATGATCATTATGGCCACTACCTCCTAGAAAATGCTGGGAAGCCTGCTACCTTTTACCATTCTTTGACCTGTCAGTCTACACTGTTTTTGTGGATTTCATGGAAAAGGCACAGGGTTTGGTGGCAGGACCTGGATCCCAGGGCCATCACAGCCACAGCCTAAGCAATTTACCAAACTCCCCTAAGTCTCAGTTTCCTTTAAATAGAGTCACAATACAAAGTCTACATCTCAGAATCTTGAAATCAGGACTAAATAGCAATGTATGCTTATTTTTCTCATTTTGAAAATTTTCAACCCTACAGAGAAATTTACAAGAATACTACAAAGGACACCAATGTATCCTTTATCAATTTTAACAATTTTAACATTTTGCCACACATGCTTGATTTTTCTCTTTTTCATACACACACACACACACACACACACACACACACACACACACACACACACACACACACAGACCTGAACTCTCTGAAGGTAAGCTGAATATCCTACAATGTCTCACACCTAAACACATGATCATGTCATTTCCTAAGAAAAAGAACATTTCCTTATATAATGCTAACACTATTACACATGCAAAACTCATTGCTGATAAACTAGTATTAACTAATATATAGTTCATATGTGAGAAGGTTATACAAGAAGATAATTAAAAGGATGGCAAAATTTTTGCATTATTCATTAAGGTGTTAGACAAATTGATTAATTTTAGATGTTTATAGAAAATCAGAACTCTAACTGTAAATTTTTCACAAGTGTATAATTAGTGGACAGTAATTACAGTAATTGGTTCTGCAACTCTACCTTTAATCAATGTGATGTATAATTATGAAAAATTTAGGGGAAACTAAAAGTAGAATAAAAGCAAAGAAACCAAATCCTACACTACTGAGTCAACTGCAACTCATAGCAACCCTACAGACAGAATAGAGAAGCCCCATAGAGTTTCCAAGGAGTGCCTGGTGGATTTGAACTGTCAATCTTTATGTTACCAGCCACAGCACTTACCTGCTATGCTACTACAGTTTCCAAAAGTAGAACAGTATGTGCAATACAGAAACAACTTGGTGGAAGATATGAAACAAAGAAAAATTGCCCAGTAAAAACTGTGTTTACCAAAAGATAGTACACAAAGAATGAGAAAGCAGCAGAGAGACAGGGAAAAGATATTTGTTGTGTTAAAAAACATCTAACAGAGGGTTTGCATCTAGAATATGTAAAGAAATCCCACATATTGATAAGATAAAACTTAAACTGCTCATGAGAAAGCAGCAAGAAGACTTCAAAGCAAGAAGAATTCGCAGAAGAGAATATACACACCGACAAGCGTACGAAAAATAATTCAGCTTCATTACTACATCAGGTAAATAATTCAGCTTCATTTCCCTACATCAGGTAAATTCAAATTAAAACTGCAACACCATGGTACTCTACATTCACGAGACAATGGAAAGTGAAATGTGTAGCAAATAATGAAATTAGAGCTAAATGTGAGGCAATGAAAAGTCATGTATTGCTTGTCGGAGTTTAAACTGGCACACCTGTGGAAAATTGTTTGGCGCTGTCAATGAAAGCTCAGTTTATGCATGGCATGTGTATGTGACCCAGCAGTTCCACTCTGGTAATACGCCCAACTGAAATACATAGGTATGTTTATCAAAAACTGCTACTAAAATGTTCAGAAAAGCACTAGTTGTGTCACCTAAAACTCAGAAATGATTCAAATTCCTACCAACAAGGGAATTAATAGATTGTAGTATAGTCACATAATAGAATTATACAATGATAAAAATGATCTACAACACAAAAATCAACAAATTTCACAAATACAATATTCAGTAAAAGTAGCAGACATGAGAGATTAAAATGCATGTAAAACTTATCTATGTTGTTAGAATTAAAACATACCAGTTACCTATGGGAATAGTGAAGGCTGCTATTTCTTGATCCAGGTGCTGATTAAATGATTCTCTCACAATCTCTCCCTCTTTCAAAAATCAAGAAGCAAATCAAAGTAGATCTAATAAAAAGACACTTTAAATATTACAGCAAATAGTTACGAAAATTGGTAGGCACATGGTAGCTTAGAAACACTGTAGGCTGAAATTTTAAATTCTCGAAACAGAAAATTTCAAAAGTATCCAAAGTGGGCATTAACAACAGAGTAAGGATAAGATCTTCCTGAGAGTTCTCTACAACAAAACTGAATTCAACACAATGAAATAATTATTTCTACAATATAAAAGAAAATAAATTTACAGTACAAATTTTATAAAAATTTACCATTTTTAGGAGGATATGAAAATTTTCAAAATCCCCAAATTATGCATTTTAAACTCATATGATACGTAAACGTGCTCATATGATACGTAAATCATATCTCAATAAAGTTGTTAAAAATAAGCAAAAAGCCTTCAAGAAGTACATAATTTTAAAAAATTATATTTGCAAACACTTTTAGAGGGATTTTTTTTCAATAAAAAGATACATTAACTCAGGAATGAGAATTATGTATGGAAAATAAAGCTAACTAAATATTTTTTAAAGTTTTTTTTCCCTGAATAATAAATAACATACATACACACACACATCTGAATTCTAGATGACATATCCAAAGGCAATGGCTAATTTGAATAAAAACATTATGGTTAGGTTTAGAACTGATAAGGATAAATGTGTACATAGTATGAACTACATAAACTACAGGTTTCAATGAGATGACTAATTTTCAGAACAAAAGAAAAACAATGTTCAATTAAATACAAGAAGGGAAAAAATCACAATTCAAAATTAATAGAAAACCATAGTTTATAATTGTAGAAAAAATAAAAACAGGCTTAAAAAAGTATAAAACAGAATTCATCATAGAAAAAATAATTTCTTGACTTCACAGTGTAGAAGTCTGTATTTCTGTATACACAAAACACACCAAGCCAACAGTCAAAAATTCAAACTCAAACATTTGCACTATATTTAACAAGATTCATATAACACATTAACAGTAATTAGTATCAGAAACGGGTCCTTGGGATAAGAACTCATACTAGCCGAAAGGGTGGTTGGATCAAATCAATCCAAAACCACCTTGGAAAACAGACCTGGTGATCTGCATCCGCAAGGGCAAAGATACAAGGATGAGAATGCATGGAGTGGAGGGATGGAGAAAAAAAGCCAGCAAACTGTCAACAACACGATACACTCACTAATATCAAAGGAAACAAGAAATAAGACAACACAGATTTCTTGAACACAAAGAACCTGAAAACAATGGGAAGAAAAAAAGATTAGCTGGCAAAGGTTAAAAAGAGAAGGAAGTCTTAACGGTGTTAAGGTGCAAAATAAGGTTCCAGGTGAAATACAGTAAGTAGGAAAATGAGGTATTTGCCATCAGAAATAAAATTTGCAGTGCCCCAGGTGGCTATAAGGAACCCTGGTGGTGCAAGGTTAAGTTCTTGGCTGTTAACCAAAAGGTGACAATGCAAATCCACCAGCTGCTCCACACAAGAAAGATGTGGCAGTCTGCTTCGGTAAAGATTTACACTCTCGAAAACCCTACTGGGCAGCTCCACTCTGTTTTTGAGGGGTAACTGTGAGTTGGAATCAACTCAATAACAAGGCTTTGGGTTTAGGTGGCCGTAACTGTCAGCTAGGCAGTCACATAAAAAGGATCATAGAATGTGAGCATAGTTTCAACAAACAGTTACTTGAGATTTTTTGTTCATTTGTTTTTGCCTATCAGATGTCTAATAGCCATTTAAAACATATCAAAAATGGAACTCCTGACTGTCAGATATATTTTTCTAACATCTCAACTAATGCCAATTCAATCCTTGCACATGTTCAAGTGAAAAAGGAAACAAAATTATGAATATTTTGTTTTTATCTTACAGCCCATATCAAATTCATCAGTAAATCAAATTAGTCATACCTCCTAAATAAATACATTCAAAATGTCACCATTTCTTACCATCTCCACCAACTGTACCCAGGTTGGTCCTAGATACCAGTATCTCTTACCTGCAATATTGCAAGAGCCTACTACATGGTCTCGTTGCTTTTTATCTCTGCTTCCTGTGGTCTATTCACAACACAGCCACAGAGTTCCTTATAAAAACTAAGTTGATTCATATCTACTCTTTTACTCAATTTTTTTTTTTACCACAAGTATTTTACTACACACAGAAAAAATCTGAAGCCTCTACATTGATCTATACGTTTTTATTTCAACAGAGAATCTGATCGCATTTCCTTTCCCACTGAGACTTTCTCACTGTCAGCCATGTTTACACCCCCTCCTGGTCCTCAACATACCAAGCACACTTACGATTCAGAGTTTTGTCCTCTGCCAAATATTTACAAGGTTACTTCCTTCATACTCTTTAGGTCTATGCTCAGGGGTCATGTTATCAGCAAGGACTTCACTCGCTGGCTCGCTCATCCACTCTTCTTTCTTTTGACAAAACTTGGTGAGATATCTATTGAGCATCTATCATAGGCAGGGAACCATTCTTGCAATAGGATATAGTAGAGAAGGAAACACCCCCAAATCCCTGCCGTTACGTGCATGCATTCCAGAAGGTTAGGCACACATGAAACAAAATAACTAAAACATCTAATATCTTAGATAGTGATTAGTGTCTGGATTCATTGCGTGGTGATGAAAAATTTAACAAATTCTTTCCACAAAATTTTGTTACACCTCAGTTTTATACCCTTGATGTAGGAGAAACAATCCAAGAATTACAAAGTTGATCCTAAAGATTTCTCCAGAGTAGTTAGTCTCACACTCACTTTGCTACCTGATGTCTGTAATGGGTTGGCATCAGGTGAAACTTCCAGTTTAACATTCTGTTGAATACATGATACATTCAGAATATGGAATGTAACACAGTAATCAAATGGAAAGGAATGTAGTTATATGCCTTAAGATGAGATTTTTATTCAAGCACATTGTCAAACAGTAAAAACAAATTACAAAAGAAACACTGAATGTGACCTTAAACACACACATAAGCGCACACACACATTTTATTTAAAATATAGGTATGTGAAAAATTCTAAAAAGAGACACTCCAAAGGAAAAAATAGACTCAATTCCTAAGAACACACAGGGAAGGAAGAATCGTGATGGAGTATAACTACATATTTTTCATATTTTTCAGTGATGACATCTTCATATAGTACTTATGAAACCAATTACCTAAATAAGTAATTACTTGCCAAAATATACTTGAAAATGGAGAAAAATACAATTACAACTGCTTTAATTCTCTATTTTTCACTAGACAATGGATGGTATAATCAAAAATATATGTGCATGGTGAGGACTGAACTAACATAATTAACAAAACTGTACCAACAGACACGTATTTAATTTTGTATACCACAAACTGAAAATTACTCTTTCCTTTTAGACCTGAGGAAAGGTTTTATTTATTTATTTATCTGTTTACTTTTTTAATGTGTTCACTGGGACACAAACCTGCAATAAGATCTTCAAATTAAATATTGCACAGATGATGGTATTTGATCAAGATTTAATAAAACTAGAAATTCCCTAAACAACTTTAAAGATTCTCTAACCTTAGAAATTAAAAGTGCTGTCCTAATGGGAGATTGTTGGGAGGATAGGACACGTATGGGAGCAAAGAGGAAGGGTGGTGTGCTGTCACTGCGCAGGGAGAGCAGTGGGAGCCGCATATAGCTGGGTATTCAAATTTATATTGGAATGTACATTTTCATTCAATCATAATAATAAAAAAGTTGCTGTCCTAAGAATCTAGTGCATCAAACAGTACATGAATAGTACAATAGCAAGCTATTTAGAAAATATCTTAAATGAGAATATTGTATATAGCTTCATAATAAATATGAACATAGGTAAAAGTACATCCTTAACTACTTTGTTAAAATTTAAAATATATCTCAAGAATTTATAAGAAGAACATAAAAGTGGCCTCAAGGAAAACAGGGGAAAGAAATGATAAAAAGGAAGCAAAACTTAATTTTTGAAAACATAAGAACCAGAAGACATGATAAGTAAATGTTAGAACTAGTTCTTTGAAAAACATAGATAAAAAAACAAAAATTGTAGCAAGTCTTATAAATTTAATTAAGAAAAAGAAAGAAATTAGCAATAAGATAATACATGTAAAGCTCCTTGTACACTACCTAACCCAAGTTAAGCTCCCAATATTCCTAATGAAATTTAAGAATACTGTAACTGAGACAAGGCACACAGATTAAAAATATAAGAGAACACTATAAAAAGGTTGTGTTGATATACTTCCAAAACTGAGACAAAACGAATACCGTTGTATTAAAAATAAATTACACAACAGACTTAGTAAGATAGAAAATACAGAAAAACAGGGGAATATGCATCTAAAACAAACTGAAAGCTTACATACTTTTAAAGGTAGATCCTTTCAGTTCATTAAAGGACCACTTTTCAGTAAATACTGAGTTTGTTTCTTCAAAATCGCATCTCATTTCTCCACTGTGAATAACTAGGATATGGCCCTAAATGTATCTCCAAGATAGGGCTCCAGTCATTTTAACCATTCAAGGCAAGCATTCCTTCATTATCATATTTGGATCAAGTTACTCATCCTCAGCCAATCAATTCATAGTATTCTCCTAGCCAAAAAGTATAGATGACCCACTTCAAGACAATGAAACAGAAAAAGAGGTTTTCCATAGACTTCTCAGAATACCTCCTTTTCATGAGAGATGACAAGAAACCAACTTTTTCTCTCTCCTTCTCAACAATGTACTATAAAGATGTGGTATCTGAATGTGTCATTTTGTCCTCATGTGGGGACATAATCTGAAAAGTTTGTCACCTAAGAAGGCCAAGTGGAGATGTGAAGAGAAACCAAGTCCTTAATGACACATGATCATTGAATCAAATGAAGCTCAAAATCTACCCCAAATCTATCCTATATGTTTTGTCCAATGGAATATTAGTGAAAATGATGTGAGTATTAGAATGTGCTCGTACTGTATAATTAGTTGACTCTGACACTGTTGACATTGCCATTAGAACTCAAGGTAGTCCTTACTCCTACAACGAGGGACGCATGAAATAGGCTTGAACCCAACCAACCACAGTTTGAAGCAGAGCTGTCCAAGCAAACCTACCCTGTATCCAAAAACAGCACAGTGGACAAGCAAATCTATAAAAATGAGAATGTTCTTTTTTATAAACAACTGAGTTATAGAATGGTTTGTTATACATTACTACAAAAGCAGCTGATATAAGGTAAATTATTTTTGAAAAAAGACTTGAAATTGAATACCTATCTTTACAACATTCTTCAAATATTCTGGTATCTTTGTTATCTAGTGCTACTATAATAGAAATGCCACAAGCAGGTGCCTTTAACAAACAAATTTATTTTGTCACAGTTTAGGAAGCTGGAAGTCCAGTTTCAGAGTGCTGGTTCTAGAGGAAGGCTTTTTCCACTACAGGCTCTTCGGGCAGGTCCTTGTTTGGGGGCTCCTTGGTGATCTTGTGTGGCATAGCATCTATCTTCCTTCATCTCTGCCAGCTTCTCTGTGCCTAATATGTTCTTTTATACTTAAAGAGATATTTACTTAAGATCCTATGCTAATGCTAATAATTATAACAAAGAAAATCCATTCCTAAATGGGATTATAACTACAGGTATAGGGGTTAAAATTTGTAACACACATATATTTAAGAACGCAATTCAATCTGTAAAATCTACAGAGAGCAACAACACAGGATACAAAAATAAGAAGTACAACTTCCACAAAGAGGGAAATAAAATGTCCGTGTATATTTTAAGTGGAAGGATGAGAGCCAGAAGCTGTATTTCTGAATACTAAATCTGTACTGATTGTTTCCTCATCTGGACAGGAAGGATATTAATAGTATCAATATTACAGAGTTTTATGAGGAATTAACAAGTTAATATTTGTAAAGGACTTAGAAAAGTAAGAGGCAAATAAGCAAACCAAAACGCCCTTGGCTATGGCTGCAATTCCAATACAGAACAACATTACAGGACAGAGTAGAACCATCCCAGAGTATTTCCAAGCACCAGCAGATACATTCCAAAAGCTAACCTTTGGTTAACAGGTGAGCTCTTAACCATTACACCAAATAGGCAGCAGCATAAAATAATTATTAAAGGAAAAAGAAAATTCCGTTCAACCAAAATGACATACTAAAAAAGAGTTCAAGTACTGACACATAAAATTTCAATCAAAATTCTAATTTTTAAAATATAGTTCCATTAGCTGACTCTAAATTTACCTGAAAATTTAAAGGTCATGCAAAACCCAAGACCCTTTCTGGAGAAAAACGAAGTAGAAGGACAGGTCCTATCAGGTATAAGAATAACTGTGATGTTATACAGTAGTTACACAGTTGTGCTAGCTACTGGTAGCTATTGAGCATTCACACTATAGACAAGTCCGAAATGAAATGTGTTGTAAGTTTAAAAGAATATGCAGTATAAAAGATTTTGAAGAGATATGTTTTAAAAAAGTAAATATCTCGATAATTTTATGTTGGAGGAGACTCTTGTGGTGTAGCGGTTAAGTGCTACAACTGCTTGCCAGAAGGTCAGCAGTTCAAATCTGACAGGTGTTCCTTGGAAACTCTATGGGGCAACTTTACTCTGTTCTGCAGGGTTGCGATGTTACAAACGACTCAAGGGCAGTGGTTTATATGCTGGAATAATGATATTTTTAATATCCTTGGCTTGGCTGGCTTGCTTAAATAAAACACAACAAAAATAACCTTACCTATTCTTTTTCTTTTTTTAATGTGGCTATAAATTTTCTAATTACATGTGTAACTTTCCATTTGTGGCTCACTTCATTTTTCTATTGGACTGTGCTGGTTTAGACAGTACGATGTAGTAAAGAAAATCAGATGGAACAAAACAAAGAGCAGGCAAAAAGATACAAATTGATATAGGAACATACTTTATGACGGAGCACAGTACTCAGATCACTGGGGAAACATACAAGAATCGAATATGACTGCTTTTCCATGTGAAAAAAGAAATGGAATCAGCTTCTATCCTCATAATCTAAAAAAGAATCGACCCTGGTGTTTCAAATGCTGAAGTTTAATCAGAAGGTGAGGTAAAAGAGTCTTATTGACTGCGAGGGTAATGAAGGACTTTTTAAATAAGACATAGAAAGCACAGACTGAAGGCAAAGACTGATACATCTGCCTATGTAAAATTCAAGAACTTCAGTTTGTCAGTCAAAATACATCACAGACTGAAAAGTCAAACCATAAACAAGAATATATTTGCAATGCTTACAACACCAACAGAGTAAATACATAAACAGACCACCTGTGATTCAATTAGAAAACAAAAGTTTTTAAAGATAAATGAGCAAAAATTAAAATATTTTCCAGAAGATAAAACAGTTTCTAAAAATGCATCAGATTCTTAACCTCCTTAAACCAAAATCAAACCATCAAGTTGATTCTGACTTTAGCGATTCTGTAGGACCAAGAACTCCCTTCTAGAGTTTCCAAGAACACCTGGTGGAGTCTGACTGCCAACTTTTTGATTAGAAGCGATAGCTGTTAAAAATTATGCTGTCAGCATTTCCTAGCATCATTAGTTATGAGCAAAATTTTAATTAAAACTACAATGAAATAATATTTCATGGCCACCAAATAAGTCAAAATTGAAAAGTCAACGTCGTTGTCATTAGGTGTTGTCAAGTTGATTTCTACTCACAGCCACCCCACGTTACAGAGTAGAACAGTCCCCACAGAGTTTTGTAGCCTGAAATCTCTATGTGAGCCTATGGCCAGGTCTGTCTCCCAGGGAGCCAATGGGCAGGCTCCAACCTCCAAACTTTCAGTTAGCAACCCAGCTCTTAGCAACTTTAGAATTACCATATACATATACATACATTTGTGAAGTTATCATACACGCATATGTATATATGTTCACTTTATAATGTATTTTACTGGTGGATTAACATTCTTAAGTTTTACATACATAAATATATGCATATACATGGTTGGAAAGACTAAAATAAACACAGTTCAATGTTATGCTCTCATTTCAATTTTTAAATTTTATACAATATACACGTTTGCTTTTATAATTTCAAACTGTAATATCTAGAAATATGCATGATATAGTGTGTGATATCTCCACTCTACAGTATTTGCTATGCTGCATTTTTAAGGCACAGGATGTATGCAGAAATGTATCTTCGAAACAGATGTGTTGATTATGCTGATGCAAATTCTACATGGTCTAGATGGAGTCTATGTCTGGGAAAAGTTGGGACATAAAAGATGTTTCAGAGGATAAGGGTGATGGTATTGACAGTAAAAATAACAGCTGTGACATATGTATACAGTGTCACAATTTACATAGTACTTTCATACACTTTATCTCTTTTAATCACTGCAATCACTGGAAAACATGTCACAGTCCAGCACACATGCTATCAGTTCATTCAACCACAGCCTGACATACGCTGTGTAGGATACAAGAAAGCAGGAGATGAGAACATGATCTCAAGAAGTTCGCAGTCTGGTTAGAAAGATGAAACCTGTGCACAATTAGTGTTAAATGATGAGACTGAGAATACTAAATTATGTAGGTTTTCTATCTTTTCTCCTTCCCTAACTAATAAAGAGAATTTGCTTTGCCTTCTTAATTTTTTCCTCTCCTCCAGCCTCCAGAGATGGCTCCATGGTTGCCTATTTTTCTACTGTATCCAGAACTTCTGTCTAGAACTTGGATGAGGATGGACAGGAGACAAGGGAAGTTTTCTGGGGGAGAAAGGAATATAGTCATTCTAGAGCAATCAGGATGTAGATTATGAGTTAAGAAGATGGGAGAATAGACAGGATTTCAGGGAAAACAATGCAGTGTTGACAACATGAGGCCTCCACAGTATCTGAGAAACAGTAGTAAACAATAGAAGTAGAAATCACATTTTGACTACCAAAGTATTTTTTTGACCACCATATTAATCTCAGTCTAGATTAGAGCTCAGTTCAAAAGTAGTACTTTGGAGTCATTTTTATATAACAGAGAAGGCATTTACCAAAGAAAATTAACCAAAGAAAAACCCTGCTCTTCCCTCCCTGCACAATGATGTTTTCAATATTTGTAAAGGAAAAAATTCAAAGTTTATATGGTAGGAAGACTTCCACGATAACCCTGTTATGGATTGAACTGTGCTCCCAAAAATATGTGTTATAAATCCTAACCTTTATATCTGTGATTATGATTCTATTTAGCAGTGGATTTTCTTTATGTTAATAAAGCAGTATTAGCACAGGGTGTGTCTTAAATTAACATTTTGTGCCCCCCAAATGGTGTCCTCCAAAAATACTTGTTGTAAATCCTAACCTCTATGCCTGGGTTTAAAACCACATTTGAGAATGGGTTGTCTTTTTGATGTTAATGATGCAGGATTAGTCTAGGGTGTGTCCTGAGTCAGTCTCTTCTGAGATATAAATGAGATTAAACAAGCAAACTCACAAGTAAAGATGGAGGAAGACAGATGCCAAACCACATAAAGTTTTATGGGAAACAGAAGCTGAAAGGGAGAAGGACCTTCCTTCAGAGCCAACAGAGAAAGAAAGCCTTCCTCAATAGCTGGTAACCTGAATTTAGACCTCTAGCCTCCTACACTACAAGAAAAAAATTTTTGTTTGTTAAAGCCACTCATTTGTGGTATTCCTACAAGGTCAGATTAAGGCACATGAGGGCCCTCTTCTGCTTCGTCATGCATTCAAACAGGGTATACGAGGAGTGTGTGTATGGGTGTGGGGTGTATATGTGGGTGTGCGTGGGGGGGTGGGAGTGGGGATGTATGTGTGTGTCTTAGCTATCTATAACTTCTTTTCATATGCCACTGTACTTCCTAATTTGACGGCACTTGGCTTGGCTTATACTTCCTAATGATTAAATGTAAAAGTGGCATATGGCATTTTATCAGAATAGGATGAACTGGATTACAAAATTTTTAGTACTATGATTTTTATTACATACACATTTTCTACAAAATGACTTCCACATATTCTATAACAAAAATATATCAGTGAACTTAGTTGTTTCAGTAATCAGTGTAAAACTACATTGATCTCCACAATAAAAAATTGACTTTCACCAATTTTAAACAGCCCATACTTTAATTTTTGTTCTTATTTCATAATAAATGCTATAAATACAAATGAACAGATGAAAAGATGTCTTAAAAGAAAACTTAATGGTCAAAAAACAAATATTACAACAAATTACTATGTTTTTATTTGTTGACAGAGTTTTCATTGCTAACATGTTATAATAAAAAAAACATGGCTATTCTTTGCTCATTCAGAATCATCAATGACTTCACTGCAATTAAGCCGCTGGACTATACTTTCATACTTAACAATGATTATGAATTGAGTCTTCCTTGACTCATTACTGTCCGCTGAGGATTTCTGAGTCTCTTTAGGCATAAAAATTAGGCATTCTGCTGTGCAACTGAGACCAGAAAACCAAACCCAGTACCAGTGAGTTGATGCTGACTCATTACAACCCGATATGAGCTAAGTTGTGCAATTACTGATCACTTAAATTAGTAATATCCATATAGCACTTCAACACTGGGAAATAGGCTTTGCATTTTGTCTTCTATTATGGAATTATAACATGCTTACGTGAGCAAAATCTGTCTTTCCCAAACATGTAAACTTAATTCTCACATAAGAAAGAAATTATGGAATTTTCTATAAAGGTTTGTATTGAAGTCATCGGGATAAGCTTGCAGTTTCTTGGAAGCTTTTGTGCATTCTTCATTAGATTTATCTACATGGTTTAAGAAGGCAAAACTATTTGAAAGAACTTCATACATTTTTATTCCTTTCATGCAAGATTCAAGTGTGTCAATGATGGTTTAGCATGTGGTGATGCAAAATTTATCTCTAACATTCAACGATACTCATGTCACTTGCTTCTTTCTAACGCTTCTGTGATGGTGGACTGCTTGCTATTCAGTATTTGGCATTATTCTTTTCTAGTGTTTACAAAAATTTCCAAATCTTCTCTTAAATTACATGAATGCTCTGTGAATGAGCAGTCTCTGCATGTTTTTATTTTTTTTTTTTAATGATTGAATGAAAATGTACATTCCCATATAAATTTGCATGCTCACCTATATGCAGCTTCCACTGCTCTCCCTGCACGGCAACAGCACACTCTTCTTCTCTGCTTCATACATGTCCTATCCTCCCAACAGTCCCCTATCTCCTCCTCTCCACCCACTCCCCTTTCTCTAGTATGAGGTCAGCAGGACAACATCCTACAGATGCATAGACCTATAAAGTGCCCACAAAATATGGTTACTCCGCGTTGCCAAGTCCAATCCATTGCTGTCTGAAGAGTTGGCCTTCATTATGATTCATGGGCAGGGGCAGCATCAGGGCCAGAGGCCATGCTCCCAGGGGAACCCTGAAGCCCCTGGACAATCAATTGCTGTCTTTAAGTAGAGATCTCAGGGTTTACCCCTTTTTATTCTTCTGTTGCTTTGGGTTTTTTGGATCACAGCCAACCTTGTTGGTGTGAGATGGTATCTCACTGTAGTTTTGATTTGAATTTCTTTAATAGCTAACAATTGTGAGCATGTCCACAATTGTTTTTTGGCTACCTGGATCTCCTTTTTAGAGAAGTGTCTGTCCATCTCATTTGCCCATCACTTAATTAAATGATTTATCTTTTTCTTATTGATATTTTGTGGTACCTTATATATTACAGAGATCAGGCATTGGTCTGATCTTGTTGGATGAGATTTATTGTTTTAGATTTGATATTTAGGATTTTTATCCAGCTTGAGTTGGTATTTGCATAAGGTGTGAGATATGGGTCTTGTTTCAATTTATTGCAGATAGATATCCAATTTTGCCAGCACCATTGAAGAGATTGTTTTTACCCCAGTTTAATGTCTTAGGGCCATTGTCAAATATCAACTGTTCATAGGCAGATGGTGTCACCTCTGGGGTCTTGATTCTGTTCCATTGATCTATCTGTCTCTTTTTGTCCCAGTATGCTTCTGGATCTTGAGGAGCTTAACTCAGTTGATGAAAATGCTGCAAAACGTCCAACTTACCAACATCAACACTAACACTGGTGTGTGTATTTTGTTGATCTTCTTACTAATGTGTGCTGTCACCAACTTCACCCAACCAAATCTCTAACAACTATCTAATCTAAACCCTCCCCCCTTCACCCTCTCACTCTCTCCACTCTTGCAGCTGTCAAAGAGTCTGCTCTTCTACGCTTGTCTTTCAGTGTTGCCTTTTTGTGTCTGGTCTTTAGCAATATTTTCTGTGGTACCTGGAATCTGAATGTACAACTCCAGGATTATACCTACTGCCACAGCATGTGCTTCCCAATGTGTATTTGAAAGACATTTTAATAGTTGGTCATTGCCTATATTTTATCATTTTTAAGAAATCCCCATTGTTGAGTAGAGACAACAAAAAAATGTGAGGAGTGATTGAACAGTGGGGAAACAAACAAAAACAAACAAAACAAAACCTGCTTCTAGACAACAATCTACTGCACTAGGTCCTACATTATGAAGTGAATGCACAGCATGTGGTACGAAAATGGCATATTCATTATGTTCTAAAATTTTCAGTTGCATGCCTCTGCAGTCCCCTGACATTGGCAGCATTATCAAAGGACTGGCCTCTGCATGTAGGAAAATCAATTTTGCAAACTTCACATAACTAGTAAAGTACTTGATTTGCAATTTCTTCACTGGTAAGACTTTTTAAGCTAGTAAAGGTGATAAACTGCTCATCACATTTCCCATTGTTGGAGATATGTATCTTAAAACAATACTTAGCTGATCTTTATGGTAAAGATCAGGAGTAGAACCAACAGACAAAACTGTAATATCGAGCTATATTTATTTCATGGAAAAAGGGTTATCAAGCTTTATCACTTGTCGTGGATTGAATTATGTCCCTTAAAACTGTGTTATCAGTTTGGCTGGGCCATGATTTCTAGTATTGCGTGATTTTTTTCTCATTTGCTGTGAATCCTGTCTCTAGGATTTTAACGAGGAAGAATGGGAGGTAGCTACGTCAGTGAGGCCAGACTCACTCTACAAAGCTCAGAGAGTGTTAAGGCAATGGCTTGGGAGATAAAAGAAAGAAGTGAGCACAGAGACAGGGGTACCTCATACCACCAAGGAAGCAGTGTCAGGAGCAGAGCACTTCCTTTGGACTGGGGGGCTCAGTGCATGAAGAAGCTCACAGTCCAGAGGTACAAAGCCGACTGAGAAAGCCTTGCCCTGGAGCTGATGCCCCGAGTTTGCACTTTAAGTCTACTTGGCTCTTTGGCTGTTACTGTAAAGAAGTAATTTTTTCATTGTTAAATCCATCCACTTGTGGTATTTCTGTTACAGCAGGACTAGATGGCTAAGACATCACTTAGTAAGCTTATTAATACTTTGTTCATTGTATTCAACATACACATTGGGTTGACCTTTCCTGTGTTTCCATAGTTTGAGATATCATCCCCTAAAAATGGATTAAACTGAACAAGTTCAGGTAGACCCCCAAAATTCAATTTTGAGGGGACCTAAACACTTCACATCTTCCTTGAAAAATTAGTCCAAGTTCAGTGATTTTTATAATTACAGCAAGAACATGTTGCAAAATGGCTTTCCAGTTCAGACATTCTTCATCTGTTTGTGTTTCCAGTTCATGAGCTAAGCCAAAACCACATCTGTGGTTTAAATATAGAAACATACAATCTTTGTGAATTGAACTGTTTTTGTGTTTATCAATCATATTTGAGTTGTCCCAATCACTAAATCCATCCCTAGCAAATTGAGAATTAAATGTCTTAGGATTAAATAGCAAGAAAACAAAACAATATACACAGCTGACTAATGGAGAATACAACAGCCACTCCCTTTTATAATTTTCACCATTATATAGAAATACATTCAGGCTACAGAATCTTATTTGTCACCCAGAAATTTTTGACTTGAATTTTAAATGGTCTGCTGTGATGTTCATAATCACTTGGCCCTCTTTCCATCCAATAATTAACATCATTAGAAGAAAAATTATTCCACAAAGCAGGATCTGTATTTCTGTTATTTTGGGAGGTCTGCCAATATGACAATTCACATTCTAGAGTGCTTTCACTTTCTATACCATCACTTCTATAGTTATTTTTACTGCAGCATGGAATGGATGAAGAATTTGGAACAAATTCTATTATATTCACATTCTTATTAGTAATTTCAGCACTAGTCATACTGCTACAACAACTTGCACCCATGAAACCTGAGCATTCAGTAGAAGAATTCTCTTTTGATTCATTATATTTTAAATGGGAAGTTAATTTTGGAAATGTGTATTACACTTAGTTGTTGCCATTTTATGGATATAAAATTATATCACTTTTTAAATTTGGTTCCACCATAGCAAATAAATTTGAAAAATTGAAGATAAATAAAATTTACAAAATAAACTTTATAAAACAAAGTTTTCCATTTGGAGTGCTTAGACAGACACTAGAATTTGGATGCAGGCAGAAAAATTCATATTTGAAAATTAGTGAGTAAAAAGAATTAGTTTGAATCATCTAATTTTGTATTTCAGGTCTGGAACAGTCAAAAGAAATAGTACTGCATTTTATGGTTCTATGCATCTATAGGATGTCATCCTACTGGCCTCTTACTACAGGGGATTGGAGAGGCTGGAGAAGATGGGACAGGAGATGTTGTTAAGAGGATGACATGTAAAAAACAGAAAGGAGGAGTGTGCTGTCACTGGGCAAGGAGAGCAGTAGGAGCTGCACACAGGCAGGCATGCAGATTTAAACTGGGTTGTGCACTTTCACTCCATCACAATAAATAAATAAAATATGTAAAAAAGAAATAGTACTTATAAAGCAGTCAGAATAAATTTCACTTGCTTGTCCTGTGATGTTTGTTGGCTGGCTCTTCATGCATTTTCACAAGTGTTTTGCTGCCCTGAAATAATACTTTAAAACTTAAATATTCACTATGTATCCTTTGATACTGTGATAACTGATAGGACAAGAGTCATCACAAAAAGCATGATACAAATGCAAGACTACACTCAATCTGAAGACACATTTTGGTTTGCTTTGCACAGACTAGGATCAGATACAGTGTGAATCACAAAATTATAGTGCTGCTGGTGTATTCTTATGTGATCAGTGGAAGAGAACTGAATAGGAGTTTATACTCAGTTCAAAAGGAAAAGGAAAACACAATTATTACTGTATGTAAAATTTACCAAGTGTACGTTTCATTTCTTTGTGGTGATGAGATGTCACTGCTGGTATTGGGTTACAAAAGATCATGACTTCTCAATAGCCAACTCTCTTTACTGTCCCTCTGGTATGCACCCACCAATGAAGCAAGTTATCACGTAAATGAATCAAGAGATTAACATGGCAATGAACTAAAGGCCAATAGTCAGTAAAGGACTGAAGCTCTCAGTCCAACAAACTACGAGGAACTTAATCCTGCCAACCATCATGTTGGCTTAAAAGCAGACCCGTGTCAAGGTGAACCTTGAGGTATCTATAGACTAGCTGTCATACTGATCGACGTCTCTGAGAGATTCTGAAGCACTGGACCTGCTGCTGTGTCCAGACTAAACCTTACACAAACTGTGGGGGAATAAATGTGTACTGCTTTAAGCCTCTAAGTTTGGGGGTGATGAGTTGCTCAGCAAGATATGGATGGACTCATATACTTACCTCTTCTTTCACTTTGCTCTTTCCCTCAAGAGTTTCTCCCTTCTCCTGCAGATAAACCTGGCCTTTCTCCTAATGCTAGTTTTCCATTTGGATAGCTTAGACAAACACTGAAGCTGCATGAAAACAAAGCATATGGCTGAGATGGTCACTGGGGTGGAGGAAAAGACTGCTGCCGCGATCCTAGCTACTCAGCAAGGCCCCTTCACCCACTGCAGCAACAACTTTTCCCTCAGTTCTCAGGACCTCCACCTGCTTCCTCACATCTCAGAGGAACAGTGTGACGGCAACTGCACCGTGGCCCTCCTGGTCCTGAAGCAAGCTAACAGAAGCAGACAGGAGTGAAAACTCAGACTATCGCTTCCTTTGAAGACAGTTTAAAGTGCTAGATTCCACACGTTCCTCACTGAAGTATTCTTCAAAATGTGTGAGATCCATTTAGGGACATTTTAAAGCCATATTTATTTATTTCAGCTGACTACCGACTTCTATTATGTTGGATAACCCTTCCAGGGTCTCTAGACTCTTCTTAGTTGAAAGAAAGTAAGTAGCACTGAAGAACAAGGTGAGGAGGATTTTTCTCCTAGGCTTCCCAAGCAGGAGGCAAACCACGGTAATAGAAAGATAGTGACAGATTCCGAGGGCCAGAAGGATAGCAAACTCGATTTTCTATCCAGTACAAAAAGAATGCAAACCAGTGTTTCTTAACCACCTTCTACTTACTTGGTGCTGCAGGGATCATAGCAAAAGAAAAAGACAAAAAACATGTCTGTTGCTGCAAAAAACTCCCAGTCTTATCACAGATTTAAGATTATTACGGAAGAAACAGACAGTCTGGCAGGTTTTTTCTCCTTCGTTTGTCCTATCCAATCCAGAATCCTGTCCATTCTGTCTGCAGAATCTGATGCTTCTCACCACCTCCTTGACATCTGTCCTAATCCAAGCTATGGTTCTTCACCCCCTACAAGACTGTAGTAACCTTTCACTAGTACTTTCTTTTCTGCTTTCAATCCATACACTACACGGTTCAAGTATTTCGTTTCACAGCTTCAAGGAATTCCCATAGCACAGATCTTTTGGCGTTTCTCTAAGGCTTCCCAGGATTTAGCTTCTGGCCTTCTCTCTCCAAACCAACTCATGCTGCTCTTATCCACTCACAATAATCCATCTACACTCACCTTCTTCCAGTTTCATAAGGATGCCAGGTTCTCTCCTGCTTCAGAACTTTTCATACTTGGATGTCTAAAACATTCTGCCTCATCTCCCTTCACCTAGTTTACTCCTAGCAGCTACTCAGATATCCCTATATGCCACCTCATACTTTTCACAACCCTGCAGTCTTAATTAGGACCTCTTTCCTTGCCTCTCTGATCTGTTTTTTATAACACTTCTCGCAATTTATAATTATACATTCATGGACCTGTTGATTTGTTTTATGCCTGTCTTTCTCACCAGATCAGAAGCTTCTGGAAGGGCAAGAAGCAAGTATAACTTGTTCACTGCTTTACCTTCAAATAAACACCTGGATGGTGCTCCCCTTTTCTGAATTTTCATTTCTTTTATCTATCTGTTAGCGAGCATTTTTATCACGGTTACTTGTGTGTGTGCCTGATTCTTAGTTCTGCAGTGCTGACATAATAGAACTATCACAAACGGAAGGTTCTAACAGACCAAAACTTGTTTTTTCACAATTTAGGAGGCTAGAAGTCTGAATTCAGGGTGCCATCTCTAAAGGAAGGCTGTCTCTCTCTGCTGGCTCCAGTGGAAGGTCCTTGACTCTTTCAACCTTCTGCTCCTGGGTGATCTTCATGGTGGCTTAGCATCTTTCTTTCCCCATATCTGCTTACTGGCTTGCTTGTTTAACCTCATTTATATCTCAAAAGAGATTAACTCAAGACACAGCCTTCACTAATCTTGCCTCATTACCAAAACAAAGACAACCCATTCCCAAATGTGACTATAACCCTAAGCATAGAGGTTAGGATCTACAACACATACTTTTGGGAGACACAATTTAACCCATAAAATTTCACCCTCTAAGCCAAAACCCCAAACCCATTGCTACTGAGTCAATTCTGACTCACAGTGATGCTGTGTCCCTGTAAAATTCATGTCTTGCCACATACAAAACACATTCACTCACCCCTTTACCTACACCCCCCCCCAAAAAAACTAGTGTTATGGAGTCACTGCCAACTCATAGTGAACCTATAGAACAGAGTACAAAAACACAGGATTTGTATGGAACAGCTGGTGAATTCAAACTGCTGACCTGTGCAGTTAACAACTACTGCTCTTCTGGCTCTTAACTACCTTGCCACCTGGTCTCCCACCCCATCATGTTATCCCAAAATCTCAAGTCAACTTCAAGTTCAAAATCTCATCTTCTGAGTCATTTCTGTGAACTATGCTGTGGTTAAGACCTCAGGTTTATTATACCCTGGGGCAAAATTCCTCTTTATCTGTGAACCTATGAAGTCTAGAGCACAAGTTAATCTGCTTCCAAACTATAACACTGGGTAAAGTACAAGATAGATGTTTCCATTACAAATTAGAAATTGAAAGAAGTGCTAATGGGCACCAAGTAAATCCTAAACCCAGCAGAATAACTTACATTAGCTCTTAAGACTTGACAATAACTGTCTGTTCTTTGGGACCATTTGAACAATGACCCTGCCCTTGAGACTCTCAGTGTTGACCAAGCCTCTGGATTCTGAGGGGAGGCCCCTGGGACTCAATTTCTCCTTCTAGGCCTGCTGGAACGGAAACTGCTCCTGTCTCCTAGTCCATCTGAGTGATCATCCCATACTTTCAGTCCTAGCAGGCCCTGTTCCACCCACTAGGAATGACAGCTCTTCTCCCTCAGCTTCAGGCAGGACCCCACCCACCTGGTACACCTTAACTGCAGCTCAGCCCACACTCAAGAATCAAATTGGCAGTTGTCATGAACTGAATTGTGTCCCCCCAAAAATATGTAGAGCCATGTGGCTGGGCCATAATTCCCAGTCTTCTATGACTGCCCTCCATTTTCTGACTCTCCTATGCTGTGTGTTAAAGGATTAGGGTGGGACTGTAAATCCCTTTATAGGATTATCTCCCTGTTCCACTGTAAAGGGAATTCCCCTGGAATTTGGCTTGCCCCACCCTTAATCCTTTCATCCTAAAAGAGATAAAAGGAAAAGGAAGCAAGCAGAGAACTGGGAACCTCACACCATCAAGAAAGCAGCACAAGGAGAAGAGTATGTCCTTCAGACCCTAGACTCCTGCACCAAGATACTCCCTGGACAAAGATCGATGCAATACCAGACTTTCCTCCAGAGCGAACAACAAGGAAAGCTTTCCCTTGGAGCCAACATCCTGAATTTGGACTTGTAGCCTACTAGACTGTATAAGAATAAACTTTCCTTTGTTAAAGCTATCCATTCTGTGGTTTCTGTTAGAGTAGCACTAGCTGACTAAAACAG
Organism: Heterohyrax brucei; assembly: GCA_028571685.1. Classification (NCBI taxonomy): domain Eukaryota; kingdom Metazoa; phylum Chordata; class Mammalia; order Hyracoidea; family Procaviidae; genus Heterohyrax; species Heterohyrax brucei. The sequence goes on along the minus strand of CM053148.1, from coordinate 39,861,915 downwards.
CAGTGATGATCTGACTCTTTGAGACTTATGAGGCTCTGGCTCCACCTTTGAAACCAAAAAGGCTCTGTTTTCTGTACTCCTTCCAACAGTTCTGCTGGTCTCCAAGCTGCTCCAGGTACTTTTCTTTGGTACTGTTTTCCACCTGTAGAATTCCAAGAGGCATATAGCATTCTTTCCTTCTGTTCTTTCTCTGTTGCCTTCAGTCTGAGCTGATGGGTTTGCTGCTGTGGCAGTTAGATACATCAGTCATAGGCCTTATCTCTTCAACAAAAGATTGTGTAGCCACACTCAGTGAAAATTCTAAGATATGTGTCCACAGTTTTTTCAAACCATTAAGCTCAGTTTTCATTTTGCACAGTTCATTTTTAAGTCCATCTTTTTCCTCTCCAATTTTACTATAAGAGGCAAGGGGAAACCAAATGGCTCCTTTAAGACCTTGCTTAGAAATCTCCTCACTCAGATATCCAGGTTCATCACTTGCAAGGTCTACCTTCCACAAAACATCTCAACACAATTCAGACAAATTCTTTGCCTCTACATAAAAGCATCACCCACCCTGCCTCTATTGTCTAATCACATGTTCATCATTTTCTTTTAAAAACCTCACCAGAAGCAAATTTAATATTATATTTCTAGCAATCTTCAGTTGTTGGTGGCATATGTATTCTCTAAGCTGTCGAGGCTTTCGCTGTTGCTTTCCTCCCTTCCTTCCGAATACTCCCTAGAATTGCCTTTGACATCCATAATTCCACCACTAGTTGCCTCAAGGCAATCTAAGCTATCACTATCAGTTACCATAAAAATCTTCTACCCTCTCCCCATTACCCAATTTAAAAACTGCTTCTACATTTTATGTATCTGTTAAGACAATTATCAAACTCTTCCAGTACTAAGTTCTGTCTTAATTATCTAGTATCTCTACAAAAGAAATACTATAAGTAGGTAGCTTTCACAAAAAGAAATTTATTTTCATACAGTTTAGTAAGCTAGAAGTCTGAGCTTTGGGTGCCCTATCTAGGGAAGAAATCTTTCTCCCTCTTGTGGCTCTGGAGGAAGGTTCTTGTATCTTTTAAGCTTCTTCTCCTGGCTGACCTTCATATAGTTTGACATCTCTCTTATTCTCTTTTCTGCGTACTGGCTTTCTTGTTTAATCTCTTTCATATCGCAAAAGAGGTTAAATCAACCTCTAAAATCAAACCAACCCAGTGCTAATCCTGCTTTGTTAATAAAACAAGGACAACCCATTTCCAAATTTGATTACAACCCTAGGCATAGAAATTAGGACTTATGATACATTTTGAGTGAGGGTGGGGTGATACATATCAATTCATAACATCCTAGTTCTGCCAAAAATATTATGTGCTTCTTGAGGACAAGGACTGTTTTACAAATCTCAAAATTATCATGAGTCCTTCACACAATTGTCACAAATATTCATTGAATGACTAAATGATTTGTTCCTTATGAGCCATTAGAGACAGCTTCATAGTATGTCAGGTAAATATATTAAAGTATGTAATCTTATCCAGCTTTCAAGATACACAGTAGGTGATTCATTGGGAGCCTGTGGTCCAGTATAAGATTTAAGGTTTCTGACTCACAATGATTCTGACACACAGTAATACTCTCACAGTAAGGACATTACATTGGATGTATTTATTTTTTAATCTGCCTTACAAGAAAAGGGGGAGGAGCTAAGATGACATACTACTTGAATGCTTCTTGTGATTCCTTTAACAATAAAGATCCCTACCCCAAAAAAGAAAAAATGAATCAATTATATGTGATATTCTAGGAGCCCTGAACACCAAAGAGAAACGTCAGAAATCTCACTGAGCAACAGGGAAGCAAGAGTAGGTCCAGAAGTACCTAGGACTGTCTAGACATGATCCAATGAGAATCAGCACCTTGAAGGTGAGTGGAGCATGGTGAGTGGAACACTGGTTTGGGGAAAGCTTCTTTCTCAGTGGGGGAGACTAAGCAGCAGAGAGCCTATTCACATATCTTGAATCAGTGAAAAACTGCACTTGATCATTAAAAGCTAAGTAGATTTATATCTAATCTACTGCATCAGGATCTAAATCTTTCCTTTGGAATAAATCTTGCTCTCTCTTTCCAGCACTTCCTCCTCCCTCTTCTGCATTGGCCCACCTCCAGAGTCTGATGCCTTTTCCTGGGCTAGAAGTAGGGCTCCTTATACATGCCCTAAGCCATTCTCCTAAATTTGGAGAAGGAAAAATCTAACAAATGGAAAAATAAATAAATAAAATAAGCTGTCAGCTCCCCTAAGCCAGGAATTCAAGGAAGAAATATTTCCTTTGTCTAGGCTCAAGCATAAGAAGACATACCTCCCTCACAGACACTCACTAACAGCTGTCAGCCTACTGCCTTTCTCAGCACATGCAGCCAGTTTCCTGTGCCTATGTCAATCACTCCTGCCCATTTAGGACTATAGAGAAGATCCTGTACCATACACTTGTTGATGGACTACCTGGGTACCTGAACAGAATACTACAAGAGATGTAAATGGATGCCTGGGCTCAGCTGCCTAGGAATACTTTTAACCATTTTGTGACAGTGTGTCAGATCCTCAAGTGCCAATAAACAAACTAGCTCACATGGTCAGCCTGTTTTGGCATTTCAAAACAAAACAATAAACTAGAATGCAGTAAACAAACATAAACTAAATAAATACAGCAACTTACTGACAGCTTGGAGACAAAAGTCAATACCAAATCACATAAAGAGGCAGGCCATGATGGCTTCAGAAAGATCTCAAAATAAAGCATCTAGAAATTTTCCAGATGAAGAGAACTTCCTGGAATTAACAGAGGTAGAATACAAAAGATTAATATTTAATACTCCTGAAGATACCAGTAAGGAGATCAGGCAAAATGCAGCCCATGATAATGACAAATTGAGCAGGCTGCAATAAAGCATAAAGAAAGAGCATTCAAAGATTCACAAGGTTAATGATAAAATCACAGAATGAGACAACTCTATAGAAAGTCAAAGGAGCAGAAATGAGTCAATGGAATTAGTGAGACCGAAGGTATAACACTTGACACCAATATATTTAAGGAAAAGTCAGATAAAATAATTGAAAAAAAATAAACAGTATGTATGATGTAAGACTCTATCAACAGGAATAATCTCTGAACGACTGAAGTATTCAGAGTAGGGTGGGATAACAAAATACAGGGAAACTCGTTGAAGGTTTGTTGACAGAAAGCTTCACTGATATCATAAAAGATGAGACGGCATCTATACAAAATCCTCACTGAACTCTCCACAAGGTAGATCCCAAAAGAAAGACACCAAGACATATTATAATCAAACTTGCTGAAAGTAAAGGAGGGAATTTTAAAGAAGGCTAGAGATAGGTGAAAAATAATCTGCAAAAGAGAATCAATAAGACTAAGCTCAGACTACTCAGCAGAAACCATGCAGACAAGAAGGCAATGGAAGATATACCCAAAGCCCTGAAGGGAAAAACAATACCAGTCAAGAATTTTATATATATATATACCCAGGAAAATAGTCTCTCATATATGATCGCAAAATTAAGATATTTCCAGATTAACAGATGTTTACAGAATTTGCAAAAACCAAACCAAAATTACAACTGCTAACTGAAAGACCAGTATTTTGAACCTACCAGCTGCTCCATAGGAGAAAGATGTGGTAGCTTTCTTCTGTGAAGACTTACAACCTTGGAAATTCTAAGAGGCACTTATACTCAGTCTCCATTGTGTTGGAATCAACACAATGGCAATGGGTTTGGTGTTTTATGGCACCTGGAACTAAAAGTAGGAAAGAAGAGAGAAAGGAGACACTATGTCTGGAACAAGTTATTGAGTTTTGGGATTTCATGATGTTTGTTGTATATGGTAGCTGTCTACCTGTGTGATTTGTTATTTCTTTTTTCAGCCTAAACATTTAGCTTTGTAATTCATTTTATGTTTATAATGTTTTTTTTGTAGATAATTGTATCAGTTTTATGTCCTATAAAAATCTACAGACTCTCCTAGCTCCAGCACACCTACAGAGCCAAACTATTTCCCAAAGTGAGAACTCAGAGTAGCTCTCAGAGCCACCAGTTTTTTTAAATGACACCACTGGCAGGCAGCCCAGGAATGGGGTTAGATCCCTTATGTTAGTCTCTAGTCAGTGGGCCAGAACAGTTCCATCTATCTGCTCTTCTTCTAAATAACTCTCAAAGTCACATAATAATGGCACAAGCCAAAAGTGCTTCTCTCTTAATAATTATTCAGAGATGAGTGGAAGGGAGGGAACCCATAACCTCTGCCACCCAAAACTAGGGTAAGAAGTGAGATTACATGTAGAGTCTGGGTCTTTTAGGCTATTTTAAACAAATGAAAACATAAAAAGATATTCTTTCCCCTTCTCCACAGTCCCTTAAATGGGAACATGTCATCAAGGATCTGATAAAAATGCTTTTCCTCTAATTTATAGAGCACTGTTACTAGTTTAGTTTACTTAGCATACCCTAATTTCTACTGCACATCCAATGGGGTCTATTTTAGTCATCTAGTGCTGCTTTAACAGAAATACCACAAAGTGGATGGCTTTAACAAAGGAAAGAGTTTATTCTTACACAGTCCAGTAGGCTATAAGTCTAAATTCTTGATATCTGGTCAAGAGGAAGCCTTTCCCTCTATTGTTTCTGGAGGAAAGCCCTTGTGTTGCATCAGTCTTTGTTTAGGGAGCATCCTGGCACAGGAACCTTGGATCTGAAGGACACGGTCTTCTCCTGGGGCTGTTTCCTTGATGGTGTGAGGTTCCCAACTCTTTGATTGTTTCCCTTTCCTTTTGTGTCTTGTAGGATGAAAGGATAAAGGGTGGTATAAGCCAAACTTCAGGGAAACTCCCTTTACAGTGGACTAGGGAGGTGATCTTATGAAAGGATTTACAGTCCCACCCTAATTCTCTCTAACATAATCCACTCTGCTAACCACAGGCAGAGATTAGGATTTACAGCATAAGAAAATCATAAAATATAGGGCAATGACAGCATACAGGGAATGTTGACCTAGCCAAATTACTATACATATCTTTGGGGGGACACAATTCAATCCATGACAGGGTCCTAAAAGAGATCATGCATATCCACCATGAAGATATACAAAATGCAACATGCCTTTTCTTATGAAATCAATGCCTATAGGGCTAATTTAAATAAAAATGCATTTTAGGTATTACTCAACTCAAAAAAGAAAAATATGTAGCAACTTAATAAAAATGGAGCTAAATGTCTTTATTGTCATAACCCTTTCAGTTTTTTTGTTTAAAATGGTTTGTGTGAGTTTATCTCAAGTAGTTTCCAAAAACATTCCCTGTCTCCCTTTTCTTGTGTTTTCTTTTAAATAAAAACTTCATTAAGATGTAATTCAAATATTGTAAAACTCAATTTTTTATTGTGAATTGTACAGTGTACAAATGTGTACAAAAAGTGTTCAAAGTGAAATTTAATATGTACAACTCAGTGGTTTTCAGTATGTTCATAAATTTGTGTAACCATCATTACTGTCCAATTCCAGTAAATTTTCAGTACCTCACAAAAAAATCCATTATCCATTACCTATTACTAGCCACTATGCTTTTGCTCTTTCTACCCCCCAGCCCCAGGTACCCACTAATCTACTTTTTGTCTATGGATTTGCCTATTTTGGACATTTCATATAAATGAAATTATATAACATGTGGTCTATTGTGACTGACTTCTTTCACCTAGCATACTCGTAACATTTTCAGGGTTCATCCAATATGTAGCATGTACCAATGCCTCCTTCTTTTTTCAGATATCCCATTATAAGGATCTACAACATTGTGTTTGTTGATTCATCAGCTCATGAAAATTTGAGTTTCCTCTGTCTACTCCCTTCCCTCTACCTTTTGGTTATCATGAGTAGTACTATTATGAGCACTGTGCACATGTTTTTGTTTGGATATACCTTTTATTTCTCTTCACCTGGGTTGGAACTGCTTGACCAAGTAATAATTCTCTTTTTAAAATTTTGAGGAATTGTTATACTGTTTTTCAAAAACTGCATATCTTACACCAGTAATATATGATGGCTCTGATTTACCCACATTCTTACCAACACTTATTTTAATCTGTACCTTTTATTTTACTTACACTAGTGGAAAGAACACACTCATTATTTCAAAGGAATTGAGAAGAAAATGCAAGCCTCAAGTTTTTATACCGAACGATTCTATAGGTAAAAAAAAAAAAATTGAACAATGAAAGAAGTATTAAAAGAAGATGAAGGAATATAGAGTCACTGTACCAAAAAGAATTGATCATTGTTCAATCATTTCAAGAGACAGCACATGATCAAGGACCAATGGCACTGAAGGAAGAGGTCCAAGCTGCTCTGAAGGTACTGGCAAAAAATAAAGCTCCAAGAATTAAGGGAATATCTGCCAATGCAGATGTCTCAACAAAGGAATGCAATGATGGATGTACTATCTATGCCAAGAAGTTTGAAAAACAGCTACCTGGCCAAACAGTTGTAAGAGATCCATATTTGTGCTCATCCCAAAGAAATGTGATGCAACAGATTGAAAAAAAAATCATCAGATAATATTACTAATATTACACACAAGTAAGATTTTGCTGAGGATAATTAAAAAACAGTTGTAGCAGTACACTGACAAGGATGCCAGATGGATCATGGTTGAAAGCAGAAAATACTAGAATGATGTTTACCTGTGTTTTACTAACTATGCAAAGATATTTGACTCTGTGAATCAAAGCAAATTACGGACAACGTTGCAAATAATGTGAATTCCAGAATACTTAATTATACTTACATGGAACTTGAAAATAGAACAAGAGGCAGTTGTTCAAAAAGAACAAGGGGATAATACATGGTTTAAAATCAGGAAAAGTGTGCATCAGAGATATGTCCTTTCACCAAAATTATTCAGTCAGTATACTGAACAAGTAACGGGAAAAACTAAACTACATGAAGAAGAATGCGGTATCGCGATTGGAGGAAGATCCATCCATGCCTTCAGCATGGATTTCACCTCACTGTAAAGAACACAAGAGTCCTCACAACTGGACCAATAATCAACATCATGATATGTGGAGACAACGGAAGTTGTCAAAGATTTCACTTTACTTCAATCCACAATCAACATTTATAGAAGTAGCAGTAAAGAAATCAAATGAAGGATTGCACTGGGCAAATCTGCCACAGAAGACTCTTTAAAGTGTTAAAAAAAAACAACAACAAAGATGTCACCTTGCAGACTAAGTGTCTTAGTCACCGGGTACTGCTCTAACAGAAAATAGCACGAGTGGAAGGTTTCATGAGGAGAAGATTTTATTGTCACAGTCTGGTAAGCCACAAACCCATTCCTAAGCTACAAGTCCATTCAGTAAGAGAATTTATCACAGTACAGTAGGCTAAGTCCACATCCAGTGAGAGCATCTCAGCAAAGGAAGCTCAGGTCCAAAGGACATGCTCCGCTCTCGGTGGTATGAGGTTCCCAACTTCCTCAGCTCACTTCTCTCCCTTATATTCCACAAGCTTGGCTCCTGCCTCCCTAACACAACTGCAAACCATTCTCCATCATCAATATCACAGAAGCAGGATTCACAACACATGGGAGGAAGGGCACCATATGGGAACTTCTCAAATCAACACATACATTTTTGGGGGTACACAATTCAATCCACAACACTAAGATGTGCCTGACCTGATCCATGGTATTTTCAGTCACCTCAAATGCATATGAAAGCTGAACAATGAATAAGAAAAACCAAAATAGAATTGATACAATACTGAATATACCTTGGACTGACAGAAGAACAAACAAATCTGTCTTAGAAGAAGTACAGCCAGAATGCTCCTTAGAAGGGAGATGGTGAGATTTTGTCTCATGTATTTTGGACATATTATCAGGAGAGACCAGTCCCTGAAGAAGGACATCAAGCTTAGTAAAATAGGTCAGTGAAAAAAAGATACTCAATGGAGATGGACTGACACAGTGGCTGCAACAATGGGTTCATATATAGCAATGATTATGAGGATGGCACAGGACTGGACAGTGTTTCATTCTGTTGTACATAATCACTCCAAACAAACTCAATGGTATTTACCAAAAATAACAAAAAGTGAGAGTGACACATCATCTCGCTGCGGCTTTAATTAGTAATATTACAAACAATAGATTTACATACCTATTAGCAAATGAATATTCACACCAATAAATACTCACTAATTTATTTGCAAACACATACATATAATACAGTACAAATACAGTGTATCTACTGTATCCAGAAGTCCCCAATGGAGGAAAGAATTTTAAAACGTTCATCTTCTTTATTCCCTTGAATAAATTAGTGCACTTATAAACCACCCATCTGAAAGATCAAGGACATTTAAAATGAGAACTCTGCTGAAGACTGATGATTCTAATAGTCTCTTGTGGTGGTTCTTTTTGTTGGGTGCCACTGAATCTGTTACAACTTATAGCAGGCCTATAGGACACAGTAGAACTGCCTAATAGGGCTTCCAAAGAGTAGCTGATAGATTTTAATTGCCAACTTTTTGGCTAACAGCTCAGCTCTTCAACACTATGCCACTAGAGCACCAACATTCTCTTTAAAAAAAAAAAAATGGAAACAAAAATCACAGCTGTCAAGTTGATTCCAACTCATAGCAGCCCTATACGACAGAACTGAACTGTCCCATAAAGTTTCCAAGGAGTGGCTGGTAGATTCAACCTGTTAACCTTTTCATTAGTAGCAAATGTTTAACCACTTGTACCACTAGGGCTCTAATATTCTCTTAGCAATATTTGTGTATTGAGTGCTCACTATCTATGAAGTGCTATTCTAAGCACTTTCAAGTACATAACAGACAATCCCTGATGCCAGATGTCATAGTATACGTTGTTTCATAGTCAAGGATCTCTTCATAGCACTATTTTTCTCTTAAGTTGGGGCTATGTGACCACATTGTACGAACAACAATTTATGATGTAATCAAACAGAGAAAAACTAATCTGATGCATCTTAATGACATAACCAACAAAACTGAACCCATTGCCATCGATTGTGTCTACCAAGTGATAAGTTTCATGACGTCCATCCAGTCTAATAAATTTTCAACCATTTTGGCTCCAAATATTGCTTATTTTGATGTAGAATTTTTAGTTAATAATTGAACCATGCAAGTCAACCAAGCATAGTTAATCTAGAGCATACTTTCTCCACAATGGATAATCCTTAAAGAACAAGGAACTAATCACAGCATTAGCAGCACCTTTTTGCAAATTAACTGTAAAAAGCAAAATGATGCTTGTAGAAGACACCCTTCACTCTGTGCATGTGCCTCCAGAGCAGTGTTAATTAATACACTAGTTTAGATTCCATTACCTCCAGGCAATCCTTCCTAAAGAATAGCACCAGCTAGTTGAGCTCACAAATAAGGAAACTTTTATGCGAACAGATATGACAGGATTTAGTTAACTGTCTTGGATGGTGAGGGTGAGAATGTGAAATTTTGGTCAGTCACCCAAGAACAATATCTTGAAATTTGAATGAGTTTTTGGTTTACATGTGTTCCTCTCTTTGTCATGAGTGGCAATTACAAAATTAAAATGTGCCCGATTAACATTTAAAACTACAAGAAAAGCATGACACCCAGTGAGACCAAAGGAAGATGGATGGTGTCTGGAAATCTTCAGCAAAGAGTAAGAGGTCGTAGACAGAGACAGAGGCAGTAGAATGAGGTAATGAGATCCCTGGAAGGACTTCAGATCAGAAAGCTGTAGCTCCAGGACCTGGGAGGTGGCTGCACGAAGTCCCACTGGACCCTCCAACTACCCCAAAAGCCTTTGTATGCATATCTTTGGAGAGTTTTGTACAATCAGGAAGCCTCCTATCAGGAGCACACTTATCCTTCCAGGGAAGTTCTATACTCAGCTTGCTGCTTATTATCTCACAGGAGATGATACAAACCAAACTAAATCCACTGTTCTTTAGTCGATTCTGACTCATAGTGACACTACAGGACAGACTAGAATTGCTCCACAGAATTTCCAAGGAGTGCCGAGAGGACTTGAGCTGTCAACCTTTTGGTTAGCAGATGTAGCACTTAATCACCAAGCCACCAGGGTTTCCTGGGAAATGATGCAACAGATAAACAGAAAATGCTTGTAGGTCTCACGTAAAACTACATGACTAAAAGCTAAGTAAGTACGAAACAGAATTTCTATATAAAAGAATATGAATTCTAGCATTTCCTATTAAGTGTGGCTCTTGGAAAGTCACTCAGTCAACTCAGACTCTTTAAGCTCCTCTGAATTCCTTTATTGTTGAAATATTATTGACCCTTTAAGGCTACAGTCTCCATTTTATTCCACTGTCAAGGGCAAGTGCCATTCAAGAGTTTATTGGTAGCTCTGGGACATGACTGGAGCTGAGCTTCACAAACACTATTATGGAGCCAGCCAAAAGCCAATTGATGGAGCAGCTCACATTTATTTGCCAGTGCTTGGGGACCCAGTCTTGCCAACAGCAAGAGGCAAAGAAGATGAGAATGCCAAGGACCTGTATTCATGGTGTGTGAGGAACACCAACTAGGTACAGCCATGGTGCTGGAACACAAAGTCAGCTTCACAGACACAGCACCACTTCTTCCCCCTGTGACTCACATTCTGAACACATATAAGAAGAACCTACATTTAAGGAGAACTTTCTATCCTCTTCAAAGCACCAAAATGCAGAATTAAAGATATCATATTTAGCAAGCAAATGGCAGCAATATATTTGCTGTCACAGTAAGTATCTGCTTTGGTTGCTGCATCTTTCCTTTCTGTATTTATTAATGTAATGCTAATTAGTTCTACTAATGAGAGTTATAACAGAAGAGTAATGACCAGAAACTCCATACAAATTGTTCTCCTCATGTTTTCTTTTCTGTCTCTCTACACCTTTTCCCCCCCTTTTAGCAATGAATTGATTAGGGCCTGAGATGAAGGAAATTCATTATCTGTCAACTCACTATAAATATGGACGGGAAATTCTAGAAGAGTTTTTTTCTGTGTCTTTGGCATTTGTTTCAATGCTGCATGGATTTATGCAGAAATAAGCTGGGAAGCCAGTATCATAAAAATGACTAAATGCAAACATAAAAAATTAAACCTTTGTACCTTGGACCAAGCTGATGGTTATCTAGCTCCAGCCTCATCTCCATTTTTATTGGAAGCAAATTATACATCTATGTATGATTCAAAGGGTGCATCAGTTTATTCTCCCTCTTCTGAATGTATGGGTTCGTGTACTGTTTGTACAAGCAGATGATAAACTTTGTCTTTAGAGTTCTATGTCCTGCTTACACAGACAGACAGATGGATATGCATATAACCACAAAACTCATGCCAGCTGAAAAAATCAAATGCCATCCCACAGGAATAAGTTAAGTCAAAGCAAGTCCTTTCCCTACAAATATGCATATATTTATCCATTTTCTTAAAAAAATAAGCCAAAAATATGTTTCTTCTTCCTGCTTACCTTCTAACACTCCAAATAATCTCCTTCTTATTAATGGGTTTAAATGAGTTCAACAAACATGCTTTAGATACATACTGTGAGATGCATGTCTCATGCAATTCTCCTATCAGCTCTATGCTGTAGGCAAGATTACCAGTGTTGCATATGAAGCAGCAGGTACAAACAGATGCCTAAAATCAAAGTCAGTAACAGAGCAAGAGGGATTTAATCTAGACCTTCTAATTAAAAATCCAAGTATCTTCCTACTAGTTCAGTGATTCTCAAGTGTGATCTCAAAACCAGGAGGATCAGAATCTCCTGGGAACTTGTTAGTAATGAAAATGTGGGAGATTTACCCCCCAACATGCTCAATCAGAAACTCTGGGAGTGTGGGCGTGGGACCCAATGTGGTACTCCGCATGCTCATAGGTGTTTCTGAAGCCTGCTAAAAGTGGAGGACCACTGAAGCAGCCCAGAACTGCCTTCCTTGCTCCCTTGAGAACTACCTGGCTAGGCCAAGGATGCCTCATTGCCTGCTCTTATTCCAAAGCCCCTGCCCCGTTACCAGCCTAGTTTCCATGCCTACAGACATCCTGAATAACACTGTGTGTTTTCCTCTCCCCACTCAGCATTCACTGAACACATGAGGTGAGCAGGTCACTGTGTTGAATGCTATGAATATAGAGGCACAAATGAACAGTGAGAGCTTCTCTATGCTCAGAGAATATGACAATGATATTAAAACAATATTCATAGAAGGCTATCAATGAAGCTTCCAAAAGACTTTGCCTTCATCTTCCTCAATCCTGAGGCATCTGGAGCTGCTGACCCTGCTTCCTTTCAGACACTCCTTTCTTTGGCAGTTCCATGCCTCAGCTGGCTGCTTCTCTTTTGCATTATCTTCACTTCCTCACTTTCATGCCACCATGTAAATAATCCCAATTCTCACTGTAGTTCATCCATTCTCTTTAACATTTTCTCCTTTTAATTTTTCAAAAACTACCTCTCCTTCTAATGTTCCTTCTTATTTTAACAGCACCCTCATTCCCCCCTACCCCCAGGACTGGTGGTGCAGTGGGTGAATTCTCCTCTTCCACGAAGGATACCTTGGTTTGATTCCCAGCCACTGCACATCAAACACCCACCACCTCTCTGTCAGTGAAGGCTTGCATGCTGCCTTGATTCTCAACAGTTTCAGCAGAGCTTCCAGACTAAGATAAACTAGGAAGAAAGATCTGGCAATCGACTTCCAAAAATCAGCTAAAGAAAACCACGTGGATCACAGTGGTCCTTTTTTCACCAGCATAAATGGTGACTGATACACATGGACCTCACCAGATGGAATACACAGGAATCAAACTTAACCATCTGTGGAAAGAAACAATGAGAAAGCTCATTATTATCAGTCAGACAAGGCCAGTAGCTAACTGTGGAACATACCATCAGTGCTCACATTGTTTAAGCTAAAACTGAAGAAAATTAGAATGAGTACAGGAAAGCCAAAGTATAACCCTGGTTATATCCCACCTGAGTTTGAAGACCATCTCAAGAGTAGATCTGATGTCTTGAACACTAATGACTAAAACCAAGATGAGCTGTGGAATGACATGGAGTATATCACACATGAAAAATGCAAGTGGCCTTTAAAAAGACAGGAAAGAAAAGACCAAAATGGATATCAGAAGAGACTGAAACTTACTTACGAACATCAAGCAGCTAAAGTAAAAGGAAGAACCAATAAGGTGAAAGAACTGAATGGAAGATTTCAAAGGGTGGCATGAGAAGACTGAGTATTATACAGACATGCACAAAGAGTTGCAGACAGAAAAGCAAGAAAAAATTTAAGTCTCAAGCTGCAAAAGGGAAGGATTCTATGGGAAAAATATTAAACAACTTACTAACCATCTAAAGAAGATGGAAGGAACACACAGAGTCATTACACCAAAAAGAACTGGCCAACATTCAACCATTTCAAGAGGCAGCATATGATCAGGAACTGATGGTAACGAAGGAGGAAGTCCAACCTGCACTAAAGGAGTGGCAAAAAACAAGAATCCAGGAATTGCCCAACAACAAGATGAATGGATAGGTGGAGCACCATGCAATGAAAAAGAACAACGATGATAGCAGGAAACATCTCATAACCCAGTTTCAATGGGAGGATGTTGAATGAAAGCAGTCAGTGACAGAAGGACAAATACTGTGCGAGACCCCTATAATAAGAACTTAAAATCAGACTCATGCATAGAAGAAAACACTCTTTTATGGCTGCAAGGGTGGGGAGGGCAGGAGGGTGAAGGTGAGTTGGTTTAGATAGTTGTTACAAATTTGTTTGGGTAAAATCAGTGACAGCACCCATTATTAAGAAAATCAGTCTTAACTGGACTTCAACACAACTTGAGTACTCCTCCCATCTTAACCCAATATTGTACGGACAGAGTAGCTGGGGCAGGGGGCCGGGTACCGTGCTTTCAGAGGAAATCGAGGCCAACTGGCACAACTAGTGTTTTGGTAATGAGGACTCTCCACACCCCACATTGGTGAGTGGTGTCTGGGGTCTTAAAAGTTACCAAGCTGCCATCTGAGGGTATAGCAAATTGTCCCAACTTAGCAGGAAGGGATGATCACTGAGGTCCATAATGATATGGGGGAAAGAAAACCCAGAAGACAGAGAGACCCACGTGAGTGGGTATCTACATTGACTCGTGACTGGAAGAGCCAGATGGTGCCTGGCCACCACCAGTGATAGCCACGATGGAGCTTGCAAACTTCAGTCTCACTGGCAACACAAGTATAAGCAGGGGTACACCCTGAGATCTCCACTAAAAGACCACAATTGATAGAAAAGCAAGAAAAAATTGAAGTCTCAAGCTGCAAAAGTGAAGGATTCTATGGGAGAAATATTAAACAACTCACTAACCATCGGACAGAAATGGATTGGACTTGCGAGCCAAGCCAAGTGTCGTCGAGTCGGATCCGACTTAATATTTTATGGGTACTTTATGGTTCTATGCATCTACAGGATGTCGTCCTGCTGACCTCTTACTGGAGGAAGGGGAGTGGGTGGAGAGGAGGAGATAGGAGACTGTTAGGGGGATAGCACATGTAGCGTGCAGAGAAGTGTGTGCTGTCAGTGTGCAGGGAGAGCAGTGGAAGCTGCATATAGGTGAGCATGCAAATTTATATGGGAATGTACATTTTCACTCAATCATTTAAAAAAAAAGAATACACGAATTGATAGAATATCAATTAAGATGTTTCAGCAAAAGTATAAAGCCTGGAGTTACTCACTAGTCTATGCTGAAAAAAAGTAGAAGACAGCTATGTGGCCCACCAACTAGAAAGAGAATCATCTTTATGCCTATCATCATGGATTGAACTATAATCCCCCCAAAAATATGTGTAGCAATTTGGCTGGGCCATGATTCCCTGTATTAGGTAATGTTCCTCCATGTTATAAATCCTATTTCTATGATATTAATGAAGGAGGATGGGCAGCAGTTGGGTTGGCAGGGCAGGACTCAATGCGTAACTCTGTATTGTACCCTGAGGCAATCTCTGATGATACAAAAGAAAGAAGCTGACAGAGAGAGATGGGGGGGCCTCAGACTACCAAGAAGCAGTGCTAGGAGCATAGCACATTCTTTGGAAAGGACCCAGGATCCCTTGCGCTAGTCCAAGGGAATACTGACTACAAGGACTCTATCCAGAGCCAAGAGAGAGAGCCTTCCCCTGAAGCTGACACCCTGAATTTGGACTTTTAGCCTGCTGGACTGGACAAAATAAAATTTGTCTTCTTAAAGTCATCCACCTGTGGCATTTCTATTAAAGGAGTACTAGTTGACGATGACACCTATTACCAAGAAAGGTGATCTAACTGAATGTGGAAATTATCAAACACTATCGTTAATATCACATGCAAGCAAATTCTTCCAGTGAGCATTCAAAAGTGGCTGAAGCCATATACCAACAGGGAACAATCAGAAATTAGGGCCAGATTCAGAAGACGTAGAACCAGGGATATCATCATGGATGTCAGATGGATCCTCGTGAAAAGTAGAGAATACCAGAGGGATGTTTATCTGTGTTTTATTGAATATGCAAAGGCCTTCAACTGTGTGGATCATAATAAATTATGAATAACATTGGGAAGAATGAGAATTCCAAACACTTAATTGTGCTCATGAGAAAACTGTACAGAGACAAAAAGGGAGTTGTTTGAACTGAACAAGATGAAACTGCATGGTTTAAAGTCAGGAAAGGTGTACATCAGGGTTGTATCCTTTCACCCTACCTATTCAGTCTACATGCTGAGCAAATAATCTGAGAAGCTGGACTCTATGAAGAGGAACAGGGGCAGCAGGATTGGAGGAAGACTCATCAACAGCCTGCATTATGCAGATGACACAGACTTGCTTAATGAAAGTGAAGAGGACTTGAACCACTTAGTGATGAAGATCAAAGACCACTGCCCTCATTATGGGTTATATCTCAACCCAAAGAAAATAAAAATCCTCACAACTGGACCAATAAGCAATACGATGATAAATGAAGAAAAGACTGAAATTGTCAAGGATTTCATTTTACCTGAAGCCATAATCAGTGTCCATGGAAGCAGCAGTCAAGATATCAAAAGACTCATTGCATTGGGAAAATCTGATGCAAAAGACCTCTTTAAAGTGTTGAAAAACAAAGACGTCACCTGAAGGCCTAAGTGCATTGACCCAAGCAATGGTCTTTTCATTCATATCACATGTATGCAAAATCTGAACAATGAATAAGGAAACACCAAAGGAGAGCTGATACCTTTCATTTATGGTGTTGGCAAAGAATATTGAATATACCATGGACTGCCAAAATAATGGGCACATCTGTCTTGGAAGAAGTATAACCAGAATACTCCTTAGAGGCAAGGATTCTAAGACTACATCTTGTACTTACTTTGGACATGTGTTCAGAAAGGATCAGTCCCTGGAGGAGGATATCCTCCTTGGTAAAGCTGAAGGTTTGTGAAAAAGAAGAAGTCTCTCAAAAGGATGGATTGACACAGTGGCCAGAACAGTGGGCTCAAGCATAGCAATTATTGTTAGCATGACACAGGACCATGCAGTGTCACACAGGGTCAGTATGAGTCAGAACCAACTCAACAGCATGTAACAACAACAAAAACAACAGAACAGTCTTTTGCTAATCTCTCTGTGCTTTAGTTTCCGGGTCTCTAAAATGGCGCTAATCAATCCCTTCTACTTCAGAGGATGAATGTGAAGGGCAAATAGGGCAATGCAATAGAAACATCTAGCAAAATAAGACATGGTGAATCTACCTTTAACATTTAGGAGTTAAAAGAAGCTGTTTCCATTTTACAGATGAAAAACTGAGTTCCAGCTCTGGGGAGTCACCAGAAGGTGACTCTGAAGGTCTCTGAAGGTCTCCAGCTTGGAGGAGCCAGAGTCAATACTCAAATCAATTGTTCTGTAACTCCCTGCCTAGTTCTCTTTGAAACAAATTATACAAAACTCTCCACTGGCAAACTGTCATAATAACTGAAGGTCTATAAGGGAGGATGTCCTGGGTAGGCTTAAGGGAACTCCCAGCCCTTTACTTTTTCTCCCAAGGGAGTAGTCAGCATCTAGAATCCCTGCTGTTAGCACAGGGAGTGACACAAGGCCTGGTGAACAATTATTGAGGCATTTTGTCAGGTTCCCAGAAGCAGTGACATTCTAGATGATTTCTGAAACAGCTGGGCTGACTCAGGGCTGACTCACTTGGCAATGCGGGCTGCAGTGGCTGGGACAAGCTGCTGAAGTCTGACCTTTCAGACCCTCTCTCCCTCCCCTGTATGTCTGGGAGTCTCTGGGGCAGCTGTGACACCCTGTGGCCAGGTTGGTTTATCACAGCAGAGTGTCCCTGAGGAAGACAAAGTAAAATGGGCAGCATAGGGGAAACAGGGACCCTTAAGAACTGTAAAGGGCCTTTCCACCAGTCACTAAAGTTGGAAGAGTCACAAATAAGCACTGCAGCAACATCCAGGTAGAGAGGGTTGCTTTCCTGGCTGTACGGATTAGTCGACCTTTCCACACCTGGAGTCCCTGGCTGTGGCAGATGGTAAACAAGTTCAGCTATTAACTGCAAAGTTGGAAGATTTCAGGTCAGAAAAAAGGCCTGGCAATCTATTTCCAAAAAGTCAGCTATTAAAAGTCTTACGGAGCACAGTTCTACACTGATACTCACAGGATCACTATGAGGTGGAGCTGACTTGACAGCAACTGGTTTGGGTTTGCTTCAGCTGCTAATCGCTATACCTCCACTGTCCTGCCACACTGCCCCTTTAATTCAACTTATTTGTAGTTTCTTTGGTTTGGGTTAATTCAGAACACTACCAGGAAAGAGCAGGTAAAAACAGACGAAGGTCACAGGAAATGATGCCAAGTCTTTAAAGCTTCAGGAGAGTCATGGGGTTCAGGAGGGGTCATGGGTGTTTGCCTCTTGATGGCCCCTGTGCAGGTCATTCAGAGCACCACGCTGTAGGTCCTCAAGAAACAGTGACTGAACGTATCCCATGCCCAGCAGCTTGAGCAAAGGTTAGTAACTGTATATGCTGTTGCATTAAATTTGATCTGTTAATATGACTTAATCACACTTTAATACAGAATTTTAAATTTGAATTGCTCTTGATAATGAATCCCCAACAGCAGGAGACTAATAATCTTACCTCCCTATGACTGACTCAGAACACAGGATGTACACATGGGCTGACACAGAAAAAATCATCATACTACAATTAAGAAAACATTTGCCGCCAAGTTGCTTCCACCTCATGGCAATCACATGTGTATCCAAGCAGAACTGTGTTCCATAGAGTTTTCAATGACTGATTTTTCAGAAGTAAATCTCCAGGACTCCAAAGAGCCTCTGGTTGGGCCTGAACCTCTAACTTTTCTGTTAGCAGATGGGCATGTTAACTGCACCACCAAGGGACTCCTAGACCTTGTTATTCACATACATTTGTGTTTTCCTTGACTTGTCGGGCTTTCGTTCAGCTCATTTTCACTCCACCCCTCTTTTTAGGGGTATTCTAGGCCTGTGTCTTTCTAGTTTTGTCATCTCGTTCTTGCTTTTATGCTTTGAGAATACAATTTTATTAAATAATTGATCATTGCAGTCCTTGAGCATGGAATGAGACTAACCTAGTGGTTGCCTATTCTAAGTGGGCAAAACTCAGCAGAGTTGAGCTTCAGTCAAACTGACAGCACCACTAATGCACACGTGGCAGTATCTGTCAGTGAAAACAAACTCACTTAACAGAATTCCTGATTTTATAGCATTATACAGAGAAGATAACCCACAAAATTCATCGCCATCCAGTTGACCCTCATTCACAGCAACCATATAGGACCGAGTGAAACATCTCCATAGGGTTTTCAAGGCTCTAACCCTGGTGATGTAGTGGGTTAAGTGCTACATCTGCTAACTGAAAGGTTGGCAGTTCAGATCTGCCAGATGCTTCTTGGAAACTCTATTGGGCAGTTGTACTCCGACCTCTAGGGTTGCTATGAGTCGGACCCCACTTGACAGCAGTGGAAATCTTTCAAGAGGAAGGCTTCCGGCTGATTTGAACCATCTACTTCTATTAGTAGTCAAGCACTTAATCACTGCCCTACCAGAGCTCCAAAACCGAAACCAAAACTCACAGCCATCAAGTAGATTCTGACTCATAAAGATCCTGTAGGACAGAATAGAACTGTCCCATAGAGCTTCCAAGGAGCTCCTGGTGGATCTGAACTGCCAACCTTTTGGTTAGTACCCACAGCACTTTATCACTATGCCACCAGGGTTTCCTTAGTATATAGGAAGTTCTGTCATTTCATTGGTACTGTAGGGATTGTCAGTCTGAAATGCATCTTTAGTCATACACTAGTTTCTAGAAGTGACCAGGAGTAACACCATCTGCTTGTATTAGATAATGAAAAGAGAACATTGGAAAGAATAGGCATCAGAGCTGAAGGCCAAAGGACAGTTTGTACAGTAAGTTAAAGGAGAGTCTAGTACATTGGACAATGTGGGCAAAGTTCTGTGTATATACTCTAAACAATTGCCGTAGTGGTCTTGCTCCGTGCTGCTGACTGCCTTTCTGAATTAGAGCCTATAGTAGCTACTGCCCTTAGGCACTGTGCTCTGCTAGCCACACTGTATCTCACCCAGAACTTACAGCAGGCCTAATCCTAATTCTATTTGCCAGATTCTTCACAAACAGGCTCTGGCCTCCCTCTCTAAATCCATCTCATGTCCTTCTTTTCTTCCTGCTGCAGGGCCTTTGCACATACTGCTCCCTCTGCCTAGAATGTGCTTCCTCCAGATTCTTAAATTGCTTGACTTCACACTTCATTCAGAACTTGCTTAAATGTTATCTGTCCACAGATCACCCTTCCTCTGCTCTCTGTCATGTTTCATTCGTATGCTCTGTTTTAATTTTATCTACTCCATTTATGGAAACTTGAAATCATATTACTCATTCACTGTGTTTATTATTTCTCCTTCCATAAGAATTGAGCTCCTGGTCAGTGTTTAGCCCTAAAAACAACAACAACAGAAAAAAAAAAAATACTGCCCTCAAGTTGACTCAGACTCATAGCAATCCTATAGGAGAGAGTAGAACTGTCCCATAGAAACACTTGGCAAACTGAAACTGCTTAACTTTGGGTTAGCACATGTAGCACTTAACCACTGTGCCACCAGGGCTTATCCCTTAGTGGATAAATATTTACTGACTATCATGGATTGAATTGTGTCCCCCCAAAAATGTGTGTGTTGATTTGACTTGGCCAAGAGTCCCAACATGGTGCCATTCTTCCCATGTGTTGTGAATCCTGCCTCTGTGATAACGCATGACGGAGAAAGGGCAACAGCTGTGTTGGTGACACAGGACTCAAGCTGCAAGTTTGTGGAATATAAGGGAGAGAAGTGAGCAGAGAAAGTTGGGAACCTCGTACTACCAAAAGAGAAGCACCAAGAATAGAGCACATCCTTTGGACCCAAGATTCCTGTGCCAAGACGCTCTTGCTGGATTTTGACTCAGCCTACCGATTGTGATAAATTCTCTTACTGAATGGACTTACAATCTATAAATGGATTTGCAGCTTACCAGACTGTCTCAATAAAGCTTCTCTTCATGAAACCTTCCACTTGTGGTGTTTTCTGTTAGAACAGTACCAGGTGACTAGGACACCAACCAAAAGAATTAGGTCTAGCTGGTGCAGTGGTTAAGAGCTATGACTACAAACCAGAAGGTTGGCAGTTCAAATCTGCCAGCTACTCCTTGGAAATGCTATGGACAGTTCTACTCTGTCCTACAGGGCCTCCATGAGTTGGAATTGACTTGACAGCAACAGATAGCTTTTGTTTGAACCCTTCTCCAAAATTTTCAACTTTGTCTTGCAGATGAATTACAAGAAAATTTACCTCTGAATTTCTTAAAGTAATATAGCACTGATTACATGAAAATTAACTTACCAGTCTGGAAAACAAGATCACATCTGTTTTCTAAAAGTGTAATACCAAAAGCATTAACAGATATTTTGAAAAAGGACATTCATATTTATTGATTACCTATTATATGCCCATCATAATCCTCAGGGCTTTCCAAACATTTTATCATTTATCTCCCCCAACAACCATTCCAGCTCGCAATATTACCCCTATTTTACAGATGAGGAATCTGAAAGTCAGAGAGAATAAATTACCTGGCCAGGGTTGACTGCATTGAATGATGTTCTCCAAAAAAGAAGCATCGAAACCCTCATCTCTGGTTCCTATGAATGAGACCTTCAAGTAGGGTCTTTTTGTACATAATTAAGCAACTCAAGATGATTTTATACTAGCTTTAAGATGGGCTTTAAATCCAATGACTGGTGTCCTTAGTAGAACATGAGAGGGCACAGAGACACTCAACGAAGAAGGCCACGTGAAGATGATGGCAGAGATTGGAGTGACATGTCTGTGAGCTAAGGAATGCCAAGGATTACTGGCAACAACCAGAATCTCAGAGAGAAGCAAGAAGTGGATGTCTGTCTCAGAGCTTCCAGAAAGATCTAACCCTTGTTTCAGACTTCTAGCCTCCATACCTATGAGGGATAAATTTTCATTGTTTCAGGCCACCCAGCTTATGTTAGTTTGTTATGGCAGCTAGGTCTTGGGTTAGTAATGGCCATGTAAGGATTTGAAACTGGATCTCTTGAATCCACAGCCTGCACTCCTTCTACTATTCTGACTGACTTCTCTGAATTCTACCAGCAGTGAGACCATCATTGATCGGCATATAACAATATAGAAAGATCTAAAAGCAGAGCCCCATAGCCAAGTGAAATCTGCAAGTATGGTTGTTCCCTTTGGTCATGTTATCATCTATATTCATATACAACGTGCAAAGGAAACCTCACACTAAAACCAAGCCAAGTGCCGTGATTCCAAATTGAAAGAGTTGCAAATGCCAAGAAAGAAAGAAGAGGGATGCAAAGGAACTCAACAGCAAGTGAAATGAGAGCAGAAAATAATGAGAGATATAACTTGAGGGGAACATCAGACCTCTCCCTTTGAAGGGAAATATTCAAAGCACAGAGCAAATTTGAAAAGGCATCATGAAAAGGCAGCGAGTCGGATTTAGACCAGTCAAGCAATGTTGTAGCAAAAAAAAAAGAGCTAATATCATTTTGAAGTTCTTATTCAGAGATGGAAAAACCACACAGCTGGCAGGTAGTAGAGTTCTTTTTTACGACATGCGAGTATAGATTATTTCTGACTCACTTCAAACCAGAAAGTGGAAAGTGCACCCGAGCAAGAAAGGAAGTTGATGAAAGGGTTAAACACAGTGATGTCTGTGGCGGATAGATTAATTTCTGGGGACAGATTAAAAACACTAAATAAGTATACTTGACAAGGTGATAATTAAGGTCAGAGGGGTAGCTGTGGGAGCCACGTGGGAGGAGTCAACAAGGAGGCAAATGTGAGAGGCGAGTGTGTAATCCGGCACCTGAGTAAGTGGGAGCGATGGGAGAAAATCCTCCAAGGAGTGTTCGTTAAATCTCAGAGCAAACTTTCTGACAGGAGGAAGTTTATTGCATCTCTGTATAACTCAAATTTCCAGTGACCTTTCACCATTACACAAGTGAAGTCATTTCCTTTGAGGAAAGGTGCTATATAAATGTAAACACGTAAGTCTGAGCTGGACAGCAGGCTAGAAAATGAACACATCCCAGAATCTTCTTGCCCAGATCCTCAAGAGGCTGACTGGATGTGACCTCATAGATCTTTCTTTTCATCTTCTATTTACGGGAACTTGTACCTGACACCACCAATTTCGTGAATCCTTTACATTTGGGAAACTCACAAGTAAGTGATATACTGGAGACCACACTGTTTTAATAAAAGCACTCTGAAGTCAGTCGTGATCCAGCTTGTCTGGCAGAATAGTTATGCACTAACACTTGTAAGTCTGGAAAACTCCTGATGAAGACCAGGTTCTGATAGCAGAAATGTGATTTAACTTTGTACAGAAACACCCAAGAGCAGACCCTGGCAGGAATCAAGGGTACCTGTTTTCTCTGTCTCAGCATGAACATCTTGGTTTCTTTGCATGTGCTGAGTCTGTCACTTGAAATAGCTTTCTTTCTCCATTTGTCAACAGCCTGTTGGTAGCAGTTGAATTGTGTTTTTCCCCAAAAGATAGGTCCTAACTCCTCAATTGAACATGACTTTGTCTGGAAATAGGATCTTTGATGATGTTATCAGTTACGTTAACATGACGTCATCCCAAAGTAGAGTGAGTATTAATCCTATGCGATTGGCGTTGTTATAAAACAGGAAAGGATACACAGAGACATAGAGACAGGAAAGAGGCTGTATGATGCTACAGCTGCAAACCAAGAACACCTGGAGCTACCAAAAGCTGAGAGACAGGCATGGAACCAATTCTCCTTCAAAGTCTCAGAAGAAATCAACACAGCCAACACCTTTATCTTGGACTTCAGCCTCCAGAATTGTGAAGAACTAAATTTATGTTTTACAAACCACTCATTTTATGGTGTTTCCTCATGGAAGCCTTTGAAGACCAAACACCTGGTCATATACTACTTAAGGCTCACTCCGAATATGTCCTCCTCTTTGAAGCCATCCATGATCCCCCTCATCAGCAGGAGAGCTTTCTCTCCTCTGACATGCCCCTTGTATTTTAGCATTGTCACAGTCTATGTTGCCAACATTCTTCTCCAACACCACAATGCATAGGCATCAATTCTTCTTCTGTGTTCTTTGTTCATAGTCCACCTTTTGCATGCATATGATGCAACTGAAAATACCATGGCTTGGGTCAGGTGTGTTTTAGTCTTCAAGGTGACATCCTTACTTTTCAATACTTTGAAGAGGTCCTTTGCAGCAGATTTTCCCAACGCAATGTGTCTTTCAATTTCTTGACTGCTGCTTTCAATGGCATTGATTGTGGACCCAACTAAAATGAAATCCTTGACAACCTCAATCCTGTTTCCATTTATGACAATGCTGCTTACTGGTCCAGTTGTGAGGATTTTTGTTTTCCGGATGTTGAGGTGTAATCCATACTGAAGGCTGTGGGCCTTTATCTTCATCAGTAAATACATCAAATCTTCATTTCCAGCAAGTAAGGTAGTGTCATCTGTAGAAAGCAGGTTGTTACTGAGTCATCCTCCAATGCTGATGCTTTATTCATCTTTGTATAATCCAGCTT
This sequence comes from Heterohyrax brucei, assembly GCA_028571685.1. NCBI lineage: Eukaryota > Metazoa > Chordata > Mammalia > Hyracoidea > Procaviidae > Heterohyrax > Heterohyrax brucei. The sequence continues at coordinate 39,837,625 of CM053148.1, read as the reverse complement.
CTCGGATTATTTGCTTGGCATATAGATTAAAAAGATATGGTGAAAGGAAACAACCCTGACACATGCCCTTCCTGACTTTAGCCTATGCAGTGTTGCCTTGTTCTGTTCACACAACTGCCTCTTTATCCATATACAGATTCCTTAAGAGCACGATTAGGTGTTCTAGAATTCCCATTCTCCTCAGCATTAGCCAAAGTTTAGTATGATCCACACAGTCGAATGCTTTTGCATAGTCGATGAAACACAGGTAAATATCTTTCTGGTGTTCTCTGCTTTCAGCCAAGATCCATGTGACATCAGCAATATCCCTGGTTTCACATCATCTTCTACACCCAGCTTGAATTTCTGGCAGTTCCTTGTCAGTATATTGTTATAGTCACTTTTGAATGATCTTGAGCAGAATTTTACTTGTGTGAGATATCAATTACATTGTTGGGTAATTTCCACATTCAGTTGGATCACCTTTCTTTGGAATGAGCATAAATATGGATCTCTTCTAGTTAGTTGGCCAGGTAGCTGTTCTCCAAATTTCTTGGCATAGATGAGTGAGTACTTCCAGGGCTGCATCTGTTTGTTGAAATATCTCATTTGATATTCCATCAACTCCCAAAGGCTTGTTTTTTGCCAATGTCTTCAATACAGCTTCAAATTCTTCCTTTAGTACCACTGGTTCCTGATCATATGCTACCTCTTCAAACGGCTGAACATCAACTAGTTCTTTCTGGTATAATGACTCTATGTCTTCGTTTCATCTTCTTTTGATGCTCTCTGAGTCATTTAATAGTTTCCCTGTAGAATCATTCACTATTGCAACTTGAGGCTTGAATTTTTTCTTCAGTTCTTTCAGCTCGAGAAACACCGAACATGTTCTTCTCTTCTGATTTTCCATTTCCACCTCTTGGCACATGTCATTATAATACTTTTTTTTGTCTTCTTGAGTTGCTCTCTGAAATCTTCTGCTTAGGTCTTTTACTTTACCATTCCTTTTTGCTTTAGCTGTTCAACATTCAAGAGCAAGTTTCAAAGTCTCCTCTGACATCCAATTTTGACTTTTCCTTCTTTCCTGTCTTTTTAATGACCTCTTGTTCTCTTCATGACATCTTTGTCAATGACATCTTTGATATCATTCCACAATTCGTTTGGTCTTCAGTCATTAGTGATCAACACATCAAATCTGTTCTTCAGATTGTGTTTAAACTCAGGAGGGATATACTCATGGTGATACTTTGGCTTTTGCAGACTTGTTCTAATTTTCTTCCGTTTCAGTTCAAATTTGCATATGAACAGTTGATGATCTGTGCCACAGTCAGTACCTGGTCTTGTTCTGACTGCTGATATGCAGCTTTTCCATTGTCTTTTTCCACAGATGTAGTCAATTTGGTTCCTTTGTATGCCTTCTGGTGAGGTCCATGTGTATAGTCACCATTTGTGTTGGTTAAAAAAGGTATTTGCAATAAAAAAAGTCATTAGTCTTGCAAAATTCTATCATGTGATCTCCAGCATTATCTCTTCACCAAGGCCATATTTTTCAACTGCTGATCCTTCTTCTTTACATTCCTGTCACCACTAATTATCAAACCATCCTGATTGCATGTTCGACCAATTTCAGACTGCAGAAGCTGGTAAAAATCTTCAACCTCTTCATCTTTGGCCTTAGTGGTTGGTGTGTAAATTTGAATACTAGTTGTATTAACTGGTTGTCCTTGTAGGTGTATGGATATTATCCTATCACTGACAGCATTGTACTTCAGGACAGATCTTGAAATGTTCTTTTTGATGATGAATGCAACACCGCTCCTCTTCCGGTTTTTGTTCCCAGCATAGTAGACCACATGATTGTGGGATTCAAAATGGCCAGAACTGGTTCATTTCAGCTCACTAATGCCTAGGATGTCAATGTTTATATGTTCCATTTCATTTTTGACAATTTCCAGTTTTCCTAGATTCATACTTTGTACTTCTATGTTTTATACTTCATACTTCATACTTCTATGTTCTGATTATTAGTGGATGTTTGCAGTTGTTCCTTCTCATTTTGAGTCGAGCCACATCAGCAAATCATGATCCTGGAGGCCTTACTCTATCTACATCATTAAGATCGACTCTACTTTGAGGAGGAAGCTCTTCCCCAGTCACCTTCCAAGTGCCTTTCAACCTGGGGGGCTCACTTTCAGGCACCATATCTGACAATGTTCAGCTACTATTCCTCAAGTTTTCCCTGGCTAATTCCTTTCAGAAGTAGACTGCCGAGTTCTTCTTCCTAGTCTGTCTTAGTCTAGAAGCTCAGCTGAATCTTATCTGCTATGGTTGACTTTGCTGGTACCTGAATACTAGGGGCATAGCTTCCTGCATCACAGCAACAAGCAAGCCTCCACTGGCCAACAGGTAGGAGTTGCTCACTACCTCCTTACCTGACGGTGTTACCCAGCTTACCTGACGGTGTTACCCAGCTTACCTGCCGGTGTTACTCTGCTTACCTAATGCTATTACCGTCCTTACCTGATGCTGTTACCCTCTCTACCTGATGCTGTTATCTGTCTTAATCGATGCTGTTATCCTCCTTGCCTGATGCCGTTATCCTGCTTATCTGATGCCGTTACCCTCCTTACCTGATGCAGCAGAAACTTAGTTCCTATTAAGTCACTGCACTGATTTTAACTTGAATCTGATCTTTTGAAGTTCCATGTTTGTTTATTGTGTGCTTTCTCCATTAGATTATAGGCTCCATGTGGGAAGGATCTTGGCCTCTCTCACTCATCAGCAATTTCCTCCAACCATATACAGAGCAAGACAGAGTATGCTTGGCATAAAAACCAAACAGAAGCCAGAAGAGAACTGTGATGAGCCTCACATTTATGTCAACCTGCCCCATTGCTCCGCAAACTATGAATTCTTTAACTCAAGGCAGCCAATACAATTCACGGAGGGCTGAGTTTGCATCACACTTCATTGGTCCATTTGCAGAAATATCAGGATTAGAGACTATTAGAATATGGCAGTTAACCACAATACTCCAGGAGTTCTGAATTCAGAGGCATTTATCTCCCTATAGACACACTTTCTCTCCACTTTATCAACTCTCTCAAAGGTTTCATACAAATGAGGTCTCAAAAAACTAAACTTGATGTGCATATTTTATAGTTTTATATATATTTAAGGCTGTTCAACTGGTCTCTTGTTAAAAAGAAGAGGAAAAGTTGGAGAGTTGGGGACAGGTGTTGACTGAGTGGATACTGAAAGCAACGAGTATGCTATCACAGGGTGAGGACAGCACATAGAATTGCATGGAAGTAGGTGCTCAGGGTTTTGTAGGGCAAACTGACTTGGATTACAAACTTCCACTTACAAGAAATTAAAAAAAAACTAAACTAAATTTGAAACAGAGAAAATATTGCCTATTTTCTGGCACCCTTAAGTTGAGGTATGGACTTAACAGGTGTGGTAACAGAAAGTTGAAGAATCAAATGATAGAGTTCCTAATTATAGTTCTACCACTGCTCTTGGAAGCATTGCACTGGTTTGCGTTTCCTTCCTCTGAGCTCTTTTCCCACTTGCCTGACAAGGGGCTGAACACTGCAAGTGCTTGAAATCAGGATATGAGCACTTCTCCATTTTCCAATGAATTGAAGAATGGGAGTCTGAATGCAACCATTCACCAAGAAACTGAGAACAAAACAGATTTAGTTGATGGCGTGTCCTCATTTTCCTTCATCTCGCTCAGAGGTACTAAATTTGAGGTAACTAAGAATTATTAGCAGTATTTGTATTATTGTTGCTAGCTTCTGTGAGCCCCCAACTCATGGTAAGCACATAGACTCAGAGTGAAATCATACCCAGGGCTGTGCCACCCCTCTGATTAGTTGCAGAGTGAACTATTATGATCCATAAGGTTTTCATTGGCTGATTTTTGGGAGAAGATCACAAGGCTTCCCTTCCTAGGCCATATTAGTCTGGAAGCTCTACTGAAATCTGTTTAGCATCATAGCAACATGCAAGCCTCCACTTACAGATGGGTGGTGGCCGCACATTAAGTAAACTGCCCAGAATTAAACCCAGGTCCCTGTGTAAAAGAAGAGAATTCCACCACTGAACCACCACTGCCTTTGGCATACATATAACAGCACTAATATTCATTTATGCAGCACTTACTAAATGCCAGGCTTTTGGCAAAGGTAGTTAACATAAAAATCCTTGGCTCTATTCCTAAAGATTCTTTAGCAGGTCAAGTTCTGGAGCCCAGAAAGCTCTATTTTTAATAAAAGCCTCAAGCAAGTCTGATGAAGGTGGTCCTGGGATCAAACTTGGAGGAAGATGTTTTAGCTCCATTTACTCTACTGCCTTAATGGACACGCCTCTGTCATCAGAACCTTAATGGCCCATATCTAGAAGAGGGACAGGTCTTTAAACTACCTTAGCACAATCCTAACATTTTGGAAATAAATGAGAAAAACCACAGCACAAAATAATTTCCAGTTTTTATCCAAAGTCACAACTAATGGCAAGACTAAGCAAAGAAGATTTTGTTTCCTGTTGGTTTATTTAAATTCTATTCTCTGGCATTAAATGTAGCATCTTGTACAGATTGGAATCAAAGAGTAATTCTGTTTGTTGCTCATAATTTGCTCTCTCTATTGAATATTCCATTAAGACTTCAGTTTCCAAGAAATGTATAATAGATGGTAAATCTTAGATGGATGCATAATGCAGTGGAAAGTCAAAGGCTTTAGCTCCAAAAACAACTAAGTTTGAAACTTTATTCCATCATTTCCTCTCCTCCAGCTGCATCTGTGGAGTAGGAATAGTAACACTACCTCACAGAAACATTGTGGTTAAATAAACCTTAGTACCTGACCATAGTAGGTTCTCAATATTAGTTCCACTAATGTTTTATGCTACCAACTATCTGTTAGTTTGTAGTACTGTGGTGGCTTGCATGTTGCTATGGTGCTGGAAGGTTTACTACTGAAATTTCAAACATCCACAGGGCCACCCACTGTGAACTGGTTTCAATGGAGTTTCCAGACTAAGACACACTAGAAAGAAAGACCTGGCAATATGCTTCTGAAAATCAGCTAATAAAAACCCTATGAATTACAATAGATCATTGTCCAAATCAGGCCTGAAATATGAGCTCCCGACATTGGCAGGTGCTCCAAATGCATAGTGGCTACAACAATGGATTCAAACATGCCAAAGACTGTGAAGGTGGTGCAGGACTGGACAGCATTTCATTCTATCGCATGCGGAGTTCCCATGAGTTAGCGGTAACTCAAGGTCAGCCAACAACTACAGTATGTTGTATAAACACTGATCTAGTAGGAGCAATATGTTTTGTTTTTTTAATAACAAATCAACAGTTTCACATCAATGTTTTCCCGTGTATATATTAAATTGAACCATGAACTTTTACATGCTCAATACTTTTGGATCTATGAAAACTGTAATTTCATACAGCTCCACCTAATCAAATGAACTAAAACTTAACAGCACGATACCTCCAGTTGTCAGAGTTTATTTGAAACTTCAGGGTTTCCACTTACATACAATCAATCAATAGATAGGAAGAATTTTATGGAATTTCTCATCCTGAGCTCTACCAAGGAGTTTCATATTTTTCATATAAATCTTTCTTATTTTAGTCTGAGGAATCATTTCTCCTGCTGTCAAAGCCAGTTCGGACAGTTTTGGAAAATCTTGTACGTCTGGTCCTTAAAGCAAAGGAAAACAGTAACTTGGAAAGGTCACAGGAATATTATTGTTGGCTATCAACTCTGAAATCCAAACAGCTGTCAGATTGCAGGAAACATCAATTCTGTCAAATGCCACCAGCACAAATTTTCATCAAAGGGGCAATAAATTGTGTAAAAGCAGGACCCCTTCTGGAATACTGTTCATAATCACAGATCACAGGTCAGGGCAAGCCAAAGGTAGCTTACAAAGGTCATGAAGGAATGGAAAGAGATTCAAATTGTGAGCAGAGCGTGAAGATAAAAGGAGGAAAAGCTTAAACTGGAAAGGTGATTAAAATGTTTATTAACAGTAATATATTACAAACACAAAATGTTTCCTACCAGACAGCAATTTTTCACAGTGACAGAGGATGCGGAGGAGACAGATCAGGTATCAAAGGTCCCTTCTCACAGGAGCTAAAGACTAGACTTTCAGATTTCTGTCTTTTTAAAATCTACTTTGTTGTTCTTCTGACTGTTTGCTACCCTCAAGTTTATTCCAACTCATGATGACCACATGTGTGTCAGAGTAGAAATGTGTTGCATAGATTTTTGAAGGCTATGACCTTTGGGAAGCAGAGCCCTAGGCCTTTCTTCCAAAGTGCTTCTGGAAGGGTCTGAACTTCAACCTTCAGTCTCGTAGGTAGTTGGGCACTTAATCATTTGTGCCACTCATACTGCCTAAGTCAACTTTATTGAAGTATAGTTTACAAAAAATGTTGACAATTAGGTTAGAGACAGAAAGACAATGTAAAGGTCTAAATAGTGAGAATTTAGGTATGGATATTAAAAGTTCATTAATCCAAAGAATATAATGTCTACCTAAAACCAGGTATGAGAGTATTTTTTAAATCTATTAATTTACATAAATGTTAGGTGATTTGACACTGTGTTGACATAGGACATAACTTTTCCTCAGTCAAAATCAATTAAAAAAATTAGACACCCAGATTTAACCCCGTCAGACACTTTTCAGACAGTATATTCTGCTTGGTTAGTCCTTTCTCCTCTCCCATTCATCACTGAACCCACTGTAATTTGTTCAGTCCCAACCTCTACAGAAAACTATTTCACAAGACCACTCATTCAATCTAACGACCAGTTTTCACCTTTGTCTTACTCTACCATAGTATATAATGGTCCAATCAGTTTAATATCCTCATCCATACTTCTTAAACTCTTCTTTTGTGTTTTACCTTTTACTTCACTGAAAGTACACTCTTTCCTATTTACATCATTTCATTTACTAAGCTCCCATTTAAATATATATCTCCCCATATTACCATATTTATTAAACTTTCAGCTAACAGATATTGCCTCCTTGAGTCTCCAACTCCCCCATAATTTCTATCTATGTATCATGCATTTCTCTGCTTTGACCTCTCTCCTTACCGCTAAACTCACATTTCTGACACTGCAGCTCTGAGTCTTCGTAACATGCTAGTCAGTGTCTTCTCACCAGCTGCAGCTGTCCAGATGTCAACCAGAATCTCATCACCCTACTAGATGCAGATAGGATGGCCTCAAAGTCCATGGAATGTTTATTGCCTTCACTATTCAGCATCACAGTTCTGTCTTCTCCACCGACTGGACGGCACTTGGCTCGGCCACCTGTATGGTAAGTAGGCTTCTCATTCTCAGCACATCATATGTTGTACTCTTTATATTTACCCTGTGTCTATCACTGACTTTTTGTTGTATATTTTAGCTAAAAACACAATAGCTAAGCTGTAAACATCTTATCATCTTACTTTCTTCATACTCCACTTCCCATTCAACTCAAGTTGAATTTATTCCAAAATATCTCTCAAATACACTCACATATCTTCATTCCCATTTCTTTGGTCTTATAACAGTTCCTCATCAAGTCTTTTTCTAGACTAATAGTCCTGTTTTTAGTGCCCTTGGCTTTCCACCCCACCTCCAAACCTAGAATCAATCTGCTATATTTCTCACAGAGAAGTCCTTCTAGAAAGCAGATCTGTTAATGCAATTTTCATGTTCAGATTTCTTTAGTGACTCACAATCATCTTTAGTATGCTGCTTAATATATCATTCTAGACTCGTGACATTCTAGCCCTAGCTTCTCTTGAAACCTGTACTCTTGATAGCCTAATTTTTATCCAAATTTCCATGCCATCACTTTTCTCTCATCCTAGAACAGTCTTACCCATTTTCCATAAACTGTCTTAACTGTCCAAACAACAACCTCAGGGCCAGCTGATACTACTATCTAAAAGAAACTCCCAGTAAGCATTTGAGAGTATGATCAATTGCCTTCTTTCTTTGCCCACATAATACTTTCTGCATACTCTTAGTAGAGGATATCACACCTACTCCTTCACTCACTTCCTTCATTAATTAAATTAGAACATTACTACTGAGCACCTACCAGGTCCAGGCACCATTCTGGTTGCTGAGGAGCCATGGTGTGCTAAAATTTACTCAGACCAGCTCACTAGAAACAACTGTGCAAAACTTTTCCCAATGCAATGTTCAGTGACATAACAATGGTAGCTTGAAATTGGCCATTTCAGGATTGTCTGTACCACAGTAAGGCATAAACACTACAGAGTGAGATCCGCTCCCCCAAGGGAACGGTTTTATCAGCATACCACATCGGGGTGTACACAGATAAACATTCTTGTACTAGGGAAACATACAGAAACCCTGGTGGTGTAGCTGTTAAGAGCATGACTGCTAATCAAAATGCTGGCAGTCTGAATCCATCAGGAACTTTGTGGACACCCTATGGGGCAGCTGTAGTCTGTCCCTTCAGCAAAGGGTGTTTTTGTTTCTTTTTTAGGGAAACATACTTTGTAGCAAAAGAAAGTTAGACAGTATATATGCTAAATAAAAAATACATATACATTTTTAACAAATGTCTGAAGAAGCTAAGGTCTTGGAAGAAAAAAAATTAGAACAAGATAGAAAGATTTAGGATATTAGAGCTATCATCTTCGAGCACAGGAAGAATTAACAAAAATTAAGAAAGTAATAGGGCTGAGAGAAATGACAGTAAGTCAGAAGCTAAACTTTTCTAGAAATAAAGAGAGGACCACAGGGTCAGTAGATGAGTTCCACAGCTAGGGGTAGATGGTAATACAATCTAACATACAGAGTGCAATACATATGCTATTCATTTTGTTTTATTCCTAGTACCTGACAGAGCACAACAGATGGCCAATTAAGGTCGAAATGGAATCTTCTGTCTGAAGCCAGGTAACTAGTTGTGGGATATATATTTTTCTGTCTTAAGTTTTCACTTTGATTAAGACCACATTTCAGCAGGATGAGGGCCTTCCTTTAGCACATAGGATTTACAGGAGCACACATCACCTACCCCTTGGTGCCAGGAAACAGAGGGTCTTGATTTATCTCACCCATTACTAATTACTTGAATTGTCCCTAATAACATCCCTAGCATTTTGTCATCTCACTTAGGGCTTTCAAACTTCTTCTTCTTTTCTTTTTTGTATGAATCACCCAAAACCAAACCAAACCTGTTGCTAAGGAGTAGATTCCAGTTCACGGTGACCTAGAAGATAGAACAGAACTGCTCCATATATTTTCCAAAGAGCATCTGGTGGATTCAAACTGCTGACCTTTTGGTTAGCAGCTGTAGCTCCTAACCACTACACCACCACAGTTTCCATGAATCAGCCAGGGACATTAGGAATACATACCCTAATTCAGTATGGCCAGGGGCTGGGGGTGAGATTCTGTGTTTCCAGCAAGCTCTCTGTTAGCTTCCTTACATTCCCAAAAGGAAACCAAAACAAAAAACAAAAAAACCAAACCCACTGCTGTCAAGTTGATATCAACTCATAGCGACCCTACAGAACTGCTCCATAGAGTTTCCAAGGAGTAACTGCTGACCTTTTGGTTAGCAGATGTAGCACTTAGCCACTATACCACCAGGGTTTCCACACTAGGTGGCTTAAAATAGCAGAAATTTACAGCCTCAGTTCTGAAGGCCAAAAATCTGTAATCAAGGTGTTGGCAGCACAATACTCTCTACCAAGCCTATGGAAAGATCTTTCCTTGCCTCTTTCTAGTTTCTGAGTGTTCCTGGCAATCCTTTGTGTTCCCTGACATATAGCTGCATCACTTCAAACTCAGCATCCCTCTTCCCACAGTCATCTTTGCTCTTGATGCTCCTATGTCTCATCTCCTCTTTTCATAAAGCCATCAATCATACAAGATTAAGGCCACTCTACTACATTATGACCTCATGTTAATTTAGCTAATTATATTGTAAAGACTTTTCTTCCAAATAAGGTCAGTGTCACAGGCACAAGTTAAAGTTAGGGTTTTAACATATCTTTCGGGGGGACATAATTCATTACAAGCTCAAAGCGATGCAGATGCTTCTGGGTCGTGGACCATACTTTCAGTGGCAGAGTTCTAGTGAATATCTGTTTATATCCTGTGGTAGGAAAGTCACTCCTCCTGAGAAACTCATGCCTTCCTATGTGTTCTCTCACAAAGTACTTACTTTTTGTAATTTAATTGTGGCTCCTGTAATTTTTTCCCCTATCATTCCTGGTTGTAGCTCTTGTAAACACAGAAAACAATTCTAATCTGTCTTATACATGACAGTCCATAAGTACATAACAGAATTTTTCCTCCTCTGAGCTAAATGTTCTCAGCTCCTTCTGCTACTTATCCAATAACGTGACTATGAGTCTTCTGAACATACCAGTGTCTTCCCACCAGCTCCAGATGTCCAGATGCCAACCATCATCCTACTGCCCTGTTAGATACAGAACAGATGGCCTCAGAGTCTATGGAACAATATATGATAGCCTCCGCCACTCTGCTGTTTCAGGATTTTTTTAAATCTCTCATCTTTGGTTCTGATTCCTACTTTCACTTACGTCTGATACTTAGCCATTCATATTGAGATTGCTCCTAGATTTTCCTCTTGAAAACAGCCTAAGCAAGGCACATATCATATTTCTTTGATTTCCAGAGAGAAAGACTCACAGTTCTTATACTCTCTACATCATCACTGGCTGTCCTGTCTCTCTTCTTAACTCTCCCCTCTTTCAGGAAGAGAAAAAAATTCTGCCTGCTTTCATCTTCCTTCCCCACCCCCCCCCACCCCCTGTAAATGCTGAGAACTTGCTATATGCTGAAAATTGCTCTAGGAGGAAATAGAGAAATGAACAAAATAGGGAAGTCTCTGCCCAGGAGAGAAAACAAGCAGAAAAACAGATACAGAACGTTGTCAAAAACATTGTGTTAGGAAGAAAAATAGAGCTAAGTAAAGGAGTAGAGGGAGTCTCTGGGTAGTACAAACAATTAACACACTTGGCTGCTAACTAAAAGACTGGAGATTTGAGTCTACCCATAGATGCCTCACAAGAAAGACCTGGCCATCTACTTCTGAAAAATCAGCTATTGAAAACCCTATGGAACACAGTTCTACTGTGACACACACGGGGTCTTCATGAGGCAGAATCAACTCCATGGCAACCGGTTTGCTGTTGTTGCTTTTGTGTTGAAAAAACTACAGTAAGCAGGTGCTCTTTAAGATCAGAAGATCTCTAGGGAAAAGACACGGGAAATCTGAGCAAAGAACATTTCAGCTTCTTCCCTGATGCTTACTTCTGGGGGACTTCTTTTTGCATACTTAAAGCCTCATGCAGCTGTTGTGTTCTGCTATCCATCAGAGATACAATCTCTCCAGTGTTTCACCCTTCCTTCTTCCCTCCTTCCATACAAGAGGTAAAAGCACGGTGGGGAGTTTATCCCCAACTGGTGATTATTCTCTCTTCCCCTCTCCCTTAGCAGACAGTGCAACTACAGTCAGATTGGGCTTTGAATTTTTGGTTTATTTGCTAAATCTTTGTTAAGAGCAGGTCTCACAAGAGAACACAGCACTCCAGGTGTGTTTTGACCCCCCACAAAGGGAGCACCAGCCTGTGCCTCATTTTAAACACCAGCTGCTTAGGGAGGCAGCACAAAATCAAATTAACTTTCTTGACAGTGGAGTCATTCTTGTGATACAAGGTGCATTTACTGAAAACTCCAGCCTCTGAGCCTTTTCACGTAGCTGCGGCTTTCAAAGCATCTTAAGAATGGATTTGCTCTCCTAATAAGAATCACTCCCAGGTCTCTGTTGCCTGCTGAATATCATGCTTTAAAACTAATGTAATGATAATAAAAAGGCAACAGAAACATAAACTGGCTTTCTGATCAGATGGGGGGGCACCACTTTGGCAGAAAAGATTTCAACAAATCAGCAAAGATTTCCATATCCTGTTGAAAATTGCACCAGTACCTTATAGTATCTGACATTAATTCTTTGTTCCCTGTATTGCAAATATTCCTTCCCCTATCTCTCTCTTTTGATTATGACTGATTTTTGTTCAAATTGTGCACCCTAGGAAAACTGAATGGCTTCTAAATGAATAAAAGTATTAAAGACATGCTTTTAAACCCTCTCTATCTGGCTAACAGGAGTCCTGGTGGCTCAATGGCTAAGAGGTCAGGATGCTAACCAAAAGGTTGGCAGTTCTAATCTAACAATTGCTCCTTGGAAAATCTATTGGGCAGTTCTATTTTGTCCTATAAGGTTGGTATAAGTTGGAATTGACTTGATGGCAATGGGTTTGTTTTTGGATTTGTATATGGTTAATAGAGTCCTGGTGGTATAGTGGTTAACAGGGCCATAAGCCAAAAGGTCAGCAGTTTGAATTCACCAGCCACTCCTTGGAAAACCTACTGGGCAGTTTTACCTTGTCCTACAAGGTCACCATAAGTTCAAATTGACCTGATGGCAATTGGTTTGGTTTTGAATTTGTATACAGTTAATAGAGCCCTGGTGGTGCAGTGGTCAACAGCTAGGGCTACAAATCAAAAGGTCAGCATTTTGAATCTACCAGCCATTCCTTGGAAAACTTGTGGAACAGTTCTACTCTGTCCTATAAGGTCACTACGAGTCAGAATCCACTCAGTGACAATGAGTTTGGTTTTACGGTTAACATGAAATTCCTAGGCAGTGAAAAGGTTGCAGTTTGAATGAACCCACCCAGAAATACCTCAGAAAAAAGCCTGGCAATCTGCTTCTGAAAGGTCCAGCACTGAAACTCATGTGGTGTGTGGTTCTACTCTGCAATACATGGCATCACCATGACTTGGAATCAACTCCATAGCAACTAGTTTATACTGAAAAATCCTATAAAAAGATGTTACAATTTTTCTCTTAATTTGCTGTTACAGATAGCCAATAGTCATGGTGTGTGCTAGTATAGGAAGGACCACATGTATAGATAACAATCTTTGGACAGTAAAGAGAAATTAAAGTAACATTGAAGCATTGATTTCATTTTGTTATTCCTTGCATGCTTGCACAAATACCCTGTGCATACCTATATCATATAACTTGTCATATACCAAAGTCTACATTACCAAATTACAAGCTACCAAGAGCAGACATCAGGTCCATTTAATTTTGTAGTTTAGAGTAGTGCAGTTTTCAGACCTAAGCAGGCAAAACTATCCACGAAGGTCCTGTCAAAACACAAGTGGGTAGGCCCCACCCCCCAGAGTTTCTGATGCAGCAGGTCTGGGATGAGGCCCGGGAATTTGCATTTTGTAGAAGTTCCCAGGTAGTGCTGATGCTACTGGTCCCAGGACCACACCTCAAGGATCACTGCCCAAGAGAATACGATGGTGTCTATTTTATATCATAACCTCTACAAACATTTGATGAAAGATAGAAAGGAAGAGAATGGAGGAAGGGGACAGAAGAGATAAAAAAAATTGCTTAAGGAAGTTGTGTAATAGGTGATCTTGGAATTTGGTCTATTTCTGGCCTATCAGCTATCTTGGAATATCTAGAAAGAGTGTGAATTGGGACATTATATTCAAAGTCTAAGTCAGAACTGTTACTTTTTTTTTTTTCTCTCCTCACAGATCTTCTGGAAATTGTCTAAGAACCAGATTTAGGTGTTTCTCATTTTGCATAGTGGCTTGTAGCAAGTGGAAAAAGTCTAAGGGTCTGCTCTAAGAGTCAGAAGTTTAGAAGGACTGCATTATGTAGTTGGTGTAGGAAATATCATTGGTTTATTTCATCCTTCTTAGGTGAAACTGTAGTCAGAATCAGGCTAATTTTCTTAGCTTTCACCCAGATATAAGCCTCCTTCCATTCAAGAAAGTTTCTCTTTATAACACGAGGGACCATGGCAAACATGTTAGATGGGTCTATATATGTCAACCATTTTAATTTTTCTTAAACCATTCTATTTTGCTTGATACTAAACTCTTGTTTAATATCTTATGGACCAAAGAACCTGTGGGTTGACTGAGTTTCACCGTGTCTGGGCAATTGTGTTGGACTTGTCTTTGTAGTTTTAACTCAGAATGATGGCCCTGATGATGCCACCTCTCATCAAAACCATAGTTTTATTCTGGCAAAAGACATAATTGTCTTCAATTGGACTGACTATACTATAGAAAGCTCATCTATTTATTAAAAGAAGTAATTACTAAGTTCCTACCAGACTATTATTATTTTGTCCCAAAAGTACATTGAAGTTTGGTATGCCATTGGCAGGCCCGATCTTTTCTGATTTATAGATCTACCACTTAGTCACTATTGAACCTATACAACTGACATGATCATTGAGGCTTGGCTCCTCTTCCATAAAATGGGTATAGCAAAATTCTAAAAATTGAGACAAGACAAGACTGAGATGGCAGACTAGACACACATCTCCTCAATTCCTGAGAACTAAGGCCTGGAAAGATAACTAAACAGAGCAGCATGGACATCAAGGGAGCCCTAGGATCTGGCATAGGGATGTCAGATTAGACCAGCCACTAGTTAAGGAGGTAACCACTTCTCACAAAGATCTCGCAGTGGCACACTGAGTCTGACTCCTGCTGATGCACTGCTTAGGAGGACTTCAGGTACTGATACCTTCTTTGTTACCCAGGAGGCAGGTGCTGGGCATTAGCTGGTAATACACTGAACTATGCATACTTAAGTAAACAGCATGTAGTGCAGCACTGCCTCTCCACCCTCTCTCTCTTTTCTGAGCTGCCCCATAGATTCTGCTGTTTCCTGGCAGGCGTGGCAGCTCAGGCAGGACTCCATCTTGGTCAGCTGAGATGTAGACTTACTCACCTGGGGGCCTTAACTGGGACTAATTCTAACACAGAGCAGCAGCTTGTGTCCAGAAAGTGCTTCTCCAGCAGAGTCCAGCACAGTGGTGCCTAGAGATATGGGTGGTGCCTGGCAGAGGATAGCAACAAAGCCATAATCCTTCCCTACTTTGAATCACGTCACAGCATCTGGGGACACCCTATGTGCTCACTGTCAGCCAGAAGGCAGGGCCTGCCATACCTGATGGCCTGAATGATTTGGGCAGTTGTTGGACAGCTCCTTGCATACCAGTAAAATACCTTTTTAAAATAAGACCACCTGGAAACTGACTGCTGAGCGGCCCAGCACTATCTCCTTCACCCTTCATTGATCCACATCATAGTGTCAGCTAATGGCCTGCTGGTGACTCCATTGGTAGGGCGTCATCTTAGCCAGACAGGAGGCAGAGCCTGAGAGAGTCCACCTGGGGCCAATCACTAGAATACAGAGAGGCGGCTAGTGATCAACTCCCCTCTTAGAACTACACCTCAGCTCCTGTTGAGGTAACACGAGAGATACTGAACAGCCTCTAGATGCCACATAGGCAACAATCAATAGCTAACCATTTAGAAAAACAATCCATCATCATTCTGGAAAACTCCCAAAATCAAGAATCAAAAAGCTTTCCAGATGAAGAAGCATTTCTGAAATGATCAGAGATCGGGGACAAAAGAATTAGATGTAGAGACCTCCTAGAGAATAAACAGAATGCAGCAGAACAAAATGAAAAATTAAACAAGCTATCTGAACTGATGGAACATCAATGATCTGAAACTCAGCCGATAAATAATAAAATTACAGAATTAGACAATTCATTATAAAACTAAAAGAGTAGAAATGAGGAAACGGAAGTCAGAGTTAGTGAGCTGGAGGATATAGTACTGCCACCAGCAATTATGAGGACAAATCAGAGAAAAGATGAAAAATGAAGAAGCATTAAGAAACATGTAGGGCTCTATTAAGAGGAATAATCTATGAATAACTGGATTTCCTGAACAGGGAATGATGCTGAAAACACAGACAGCATTGTGGTAGAACTGCTGACAGAAAACTTTCCTGAAATTATGAAAGAAGACAACACAGATTCCCAAGGCATGTATAGAGCAACACCACAAAAAATAGACCCCAAAAGAAAGACACCAAGACATACTATAATTAAGCTCAATAAAATGAAACATAAACAGGTGCTCTTAAAGACAGTGAGGCTTAAAGCAAAGCTAACATTCAGAGGGAAGCCCTGTAGACTTTCATCTGACTTCTCAACAGGAACAATACTGGCAAGAAGGCAGTGGGATGACACATTCAAAGCCTTAAAGGAGAAAAACTTCCAACCAAGAATTATATATCCTGCAAAACTGTCTCTCAAATATGAAGATAAAATTTAGACATTTGCAGATAAACAGAAGTTTAGAGACTTTGTAAAAACCAAACAAAACTACAAGAAATACTGAAAGAAGCTCTTGGCTTAGAAAAAAAAAAAACACTAAGTGTATAATTAAGGAGGCAATGCAGGATACACCATCCAGAATCCTTCTCACTTATGGAAGTCACAAAGCTGAATCAAATCTACAGTATTAAAAGAAGGGAATGAGTGATCAGATCACAAAAGTTATGACACTATCACACTAAAAACAGTGATATATTACAGTAATTAAAGTCCTTTCAGATAGAGAGGAAATTAAAATGATATGCAGAAGCTAAAGTCTGGTTTAAACTTAGAATAATAAGGGGGATTACAGAGGTAACTACAAAGCAAAATAACAAGGCCATGTATCAAAACAAGAAACATAACACAGGAGTCTCAAAAAACACAAAACCAATACTGAAAAAGATGAAAGTCAACACATAAAGAAGAATAACACAGAACAGAACAGGATACTAAGAGCAACAAAGAAAATATCAGCAACACAAAAGTAAATGCATCAAAATGACAGCACTAAACATATACATATCAATAATTACACTGAATGCAAATGGACTGAAAGCTCCAATAAAGAGACAGAAAGTGACATCCTGGGTCAAAAGACACAATGTATATGATGCTTACAAAAAATTCACATTAGACTTAAAGATATGACCAAACTGAAAACAAAAGGATGGAAAAATATATAACAAGCCAGTAAAATACAAAGAAGCACAGGAATGGCAGTACTAATCTTAGATAAAATAGACTTTAATGTGAAATCCACCACTGTGGACAAGGATGCTCACTATTTATTGCTGAAAGGTTCAATACATGAGCAGGACATAACAATATTAAATATTGATCCACTCAATACCAGAGTATCTAAATACATCAAACAAACACTGACAACACTGAAACATGAGATAGATCACCCCACACTAATAGTTGCAGACTTCAATGATCCACTTTCAGTAAAGAACAGATCATCTGAAAAAAAGCTCAGTAAAGACATATAAAACCTTATTGTGACAATTAGCCAACTAGATCTCATCAACATATACAGATTTTTACCCATCAACGAGTAAGTACACCTTCTTCTCCAATGCACATGGAACATTTTTCAGAATAGACCATGTGGCAGGACATAAAGCACATCTCAACAAAACTTAAACCACTGAATTATTGCAAAGTAACTTCTTGGAACATAAAGCCATAGAAGTCAAAATCAGCAGCAGAAAAAAATAGGTAGAAATTTAAACTCATGGAAACTGAACAACACCTTGCTCAAAAATTTGTGGGTTACAGAAGTAATCAAGGATGAAATAAAGAAATCTACAGAATCAAATGAGAATGAAAACACATCCTACTAGAATCTATAGCATACAGCCAAAGCAGTGCTCAGCTGTCAATTTATCTCTATAAATGCACACATCTGGAAGAAAGACCCCAAACAAAGAACTCATCTTACAGCTTGAAGAAGTATAAAGAGAGGAACAGAGAAACACCTCAGACATCAGAAGAAAACAGATAATAAAGATTAGAGTAGAACTAAGTGAGTTAGAGAATACAAGAATGATTGAAAAAATGAACAAAATCAAAAGCTGGTTCTTTGAAAAGATCAACAAAGTTGATAAACCACTGGCTAAACTTACAAAAGAAAAACAGGAGAGAAAACAAATAGCCTGAAAATGAGATATGGAAGATGTCACAACAGACCCAAATGAAATCAAAAGTATCATAATAGAACATTATGAAAGACTGTACTCTAACAGCTTTGAAAACCTAGAGGAAATGGACAAATTTCTAGATTTCATATCACCCACCAAAATTATCACATGGAGAAGTAGAACAATTTAATAAACCTATCACAAAAGAAAAGATTGAAAAAGTAATAGAAAAAACTATCAACAAAAAAAAATTCCTGGCTCAGATGGCTTCACTGGAGAATTCTACCAAAATTTTAGAGAGGAGTTAGCTCCAATACTACTGAGACTATTTCACAGCCTAGAAAGAGATGGAATACTCCCAATTTCATTCTGTGAAGCCAGCATAACCCTGACACCAAAGCCAGGGAAAGATCCCACAAAAAAAGGAAATTACAGACCAATATCATTCATGAAACTAGATGCAAAAATCTTCAACAAAAATCCTAGCCAATAGAATTCAACAACATATAAAAAAATAATTCATCGTGATCAAGTTGAATTCATATCAAGGATCTAAGGTTGGTTCAGCATCAGAAAAATGATTAATGTGATCAACCACACAGCACAAAGGATAAGAACCATCTGATATTGTTAATTTTGTCAATTGATACAGGAAAGGCATTTGACAAAGTCCAATACCCATTCACGCTAAAAACTTTTAGCAAAACAGGAACAGAGAGGAAATTCCTCAATACAACAATAGGCATCTACACAATGCCAACTATGTACATCATCCTCAATAGAGAGAGCACTGAAAGAATTCCCCTTGAGAATGGGAACTGGACAAGGATGCTCATTCTCACTACTTCTATTCAACATTTTACTAGAGGTTCTAGCCAGAGCAATTAGACAAGACAAAGAAATAAAGGACATCCACATCAGCAAAGAAGAAGTAAAGATCTCCCTATCTGCAGATGACATGACTGTATGTAGAGAATCCTAAAAAAATCCATAAGTAAACTACTGGAACTAATAGAAGAGTTCAGAGAAGTATCAGGACATAAGATAAACATAAGTAAATCACGGGGATTCCTTTATATCAACAAAGAGATCATCAAACAAGAAATCACCAAATCAATACCATTTACTATGGCCCCCAAGAAGATAAAATACTTAGGCATAAATCTAACTAGAGACATAAGAGACCTATACAGAGAGGACTACAAACGCTGACTGTAAGAAATCAAAAGAGACTTACATAAATGGAGAAACTAACTCTGCTCATGGATAAGAAAATGTCTATTCTACCCAAAGTGATCCTACACATACAATGCAATCCCAATACAAATTCCAGTGTCATTTTTTAATGAGATGGAGAAACTAATCATTCATTTTGTTTGGAAAAAGAAGAAACCTCAGACAAGTAAAGCACTACTGAATAAGAGGAACACATTATGAGGCCTCACACTACCCAGCCTTAGAAACTATTACACTGTCACAGTAGTCAAAACAGCCTGGTACTGGTGCAAAAAGAAACATATAGATCAATGGAAGAGACTTGAGACCCCAGAGATGCCACCATTCTCTTATGAACAGTTGATATTCCACAAAGGCCCTAAGATTGTAAACTGAGGTAAAAATAGTCTCTTTAACAAATGGTGTTGGCAAAATTGGATATCCATCTGCAAGAAATTGAAACAAGAGCTGTATCTCACACTTTACACAAAAAGTAACTCAAAATGGATCAAAGACCTAAATATTAAACCTAAAACAAAAAAAGATCATGCAAAAAAAAAAAAAATAGGGTCAATAATGGAAGTTTTAATACACAGGTTTGTCACACTTCAACATCTGACAAACAAAGCATGATCAACAGAAAAGAAAATAGATAAACGGGAACTACAAAAATCAAGCACTTGCTGATCCAAAGACTTCATCAAAACAGCGAAGAGAATGGGAGAAAATACTTGGCAACTACATGTCAGACTGACATCTGATCTCCAAGGCACTGCAAAACATCAACAAGAAAAATGTAAATAACTCAATTACACAATGAGTAAAGAAGATGGACAGACACTTCACTAAAGAGGACATGCAGGCAGCCAAAAACCATGTAGGCAATGCTCACAATCATTAGCTATTAGAGAAATCCAAATCAAAACTACAACGATGTACCATTTCACCCCAAAGAGGTTGGCCATGATCCTGAAAACACAAAACAACAAATGCTAGAGAGGCTGTAGAGAGATGGCAACTGTCCTATAAAAATGGTGGGATTGCAAAATGGTACAACCTCTTTGGAAAGCAATTTGGTGCTTCCTTAAAAATCTAGCAATAGACACATCATTTGATCCAATTATCCCACTGCTCGGAACACATCCTACAGAAAGAAAGGCCATCAGATGAACAGATACATGCACATGAATGTTTACGGCAGCACAGTCCACAATAGCAAAAAGATGGAATCAACCCAGACACCCATTAACAGAAGAGTGGATAAGCAAACTATGGCATATATAGTCAATGGAACACTATGCAATGATAAAGAACAATGATGATTTTAGGAAGCATCTCATAACCTGGTTTCAATTGGAAGACATCTTGAGTGAAATCAATCAGTGGCAAAAGGACAAATATTTTATGATACCCCTCTAATGAGGACTTAAAAACAGACTTATGTACAAAAGAAAAGACTCTTTGACATCTACAAGTGTAGGGAAGGGGAGAGAGGGTGGGTCATAGATTAGATATTTCACAGAAATTTGGGGGCACGGAAGCAGTGACAACACACAGTAGCAAGTAGATCAGTTTAAGTGGACTTCACCATAAACTGAAAACTCTTCTAATCATAACCCAGTGTTGCAAGGATAGAGTAGCAGAGGTGGGGTCGGGGGACCACAGTCTTCAGAGACACCAAGGCCAATTAACATAACTAGCCTACTGCTAAGAGAGTCTTCTATACCCCATATTGGTGAGGTGTCTGGGGTCTTAAAGCTAGCAAACTGCTATCTGAGGTATACCAAATGGTCCTAACTCATTTGGAACAGATGATCACCAAGACACAAGGGAAAAAGCCCCACAAGACAAATGGACACATGTGAATGGTAAACAATATCAACATGTGACCAGAAGAATCAGATGGTGCCTAGCTACCACCAAAGACAACTGCGATGGGGCACACAATGTTGAGTCCCTTTGGCAACATGAGAAAAAGAAGAGTACTCAAGAACTCTACTAAAAGATGACAGCTGATGGTTTGATGACCTGGGGGGTCCCCTGGATGTTCCCTAGAACTGTTGCTGCTCCTGTCCAGAAAACACTACCGAGGTCAACTCTTTGGACAAAAACAGACTGGACTCTGGGACACAATGTGACCATACGGTGTGTGTATTTTATGGTTCTGTGCATTTATAGGGTGCTGTCTTACTGGTCTCTTTCTAGATGAGAGAGGAGAGGGTGAAGAAGAGGAGACAGGATGAAGAGGAGGGGGCAGGAGATTGTTAAGAAGATATGACAAATATAGAATGAAAGGAGTGGGCTGTCACCAGGCAAGGAGAGCTGAAGGAACTGCAGATAGGTGGGCATGGAAATTTAATTTTGATTGGACACTTTCACTTAATAACAATAAAAAATAATACTAATAATATAAAAAGACCAAAAAAAAAAAAAATGAGAAAATATTTGTTAAACAGAATGCAAGATTCCAGGATATTGATGGCATGAGTTTTGGGGAAAACCCAGGTAAGTTGTAGAGGCTCGACAATGTTATAAGCTTGTTGTTTTATTTGTTTGTTTTTCTGTAAGCGTATGTCTCTCTTGAATCCTCTCCATGCCTAGCTTTTTGAAAGCACAAGGTATACTGGTCACCATGGTGACGTGATTTTGACATGACCCTCATTTGTTAAATGAGTCAGAATTGAGTAGACAACCACAGGTTTGGATTCCTTTTCTCATTTATTATACCAAGTCATTTATTAGAATAAATGAAGTTTTTCAACATCAGGAAAACAATTAATGTGATTAACCACATAAATAAAACAAAAGACAAGGATCACCTGATTTTGTCCATTGATGCCGAAAAGGCATTTGATAAAGTCCAACACCCGTTAATGCTAAAAACTCTTAGCAAAATGGGTATAGACGGCAAATTCCTCAATACAATAAGGGCCATTTATACAAAGCCAATTGCCCACGTCATCCTGAATGGAGAGAGACTGAAAAACTTTCCCTTGAGATCAGGAACTAGACAAGGATGCCCACTGTCGCCTCTCCTATTCAACAATGTGCTAGAAGTTCTAGCCAGAGCAACTAGACAACACAAAGAAATAAAGGCCATCTGCATCAGCAAAGAGGAAGTTAAAATCTCCCTGTTCACAGATGATATGATTGTATATGCAGAGAACCCCAAGGAATCTATAAGTAAGCTACTCAAACTGATAGAAGAGTTCAGCAAAGTCTCAGGATACAAGATAAACATAAGTAAATCAGTAAGATTCCTTTATACCAACAACGAGACTGTTAAGGAGGAAATTATCAAATCAATACCATTTACGATAGCCCATAAGAAGATAAAGTACCTAGGAATTAATCTAACCAGAGAAACAACAGACCTTTACAAAGAGAACCACAAGCCCTTACTACAAGAAACTAAGAGAGACTTAGATAAATGGAAAAAACTACCCTGCTCATGGATAGGAAGACTTAACATTGTGAAAATGTCTATTTTACCCAAAACAATTTATTTATATAATGCAATATCAATACAAGTTCCAGCATCATTTTTTAATGAGATGGAGAAACAAATCACCAATTTTGTTTGGAAAGGGAAGAAGCCCCAGATAAGTAAGGTACTACTAAAGAAAAAGAACACACTGGGAGGCCTCTCATTACCCGACCTTAGAACATACTGCACTGCCACAGTGGTCAAAACAGCCTGGTACTGGTACAAGAACAGACAGATGGATCAATGGAACAGAATTGAGACCCCAGAGATGACACTATCTGCCTATGAACAGTTGATATTTGACAAAGGCCCTAAGACATTAAACTGGGGTAAAAACAGTTTCTTCAACAAATGGTACTGGCAAAATTGGTTATCCATCTGCAGTAAACTGAATCAAGATCTATATCTTGCACCTTATACAAAAACCAAATCCAACTGGATAAAAGACCTAAATATCAAACCTAAAACGATAAAGCTCATCCAAGAAAAGGTAGGAACAACAATGGAAGTTTTAATACACAATGAGGACAGACTCCAAAATCTGTCAAAGAAACCTCAATCAACAGAAGAGAAAATAGATAAATGGGAACTATTAAGAATCAAACACTTTTGCTCATCCAAAAACTTTATTAATAGAATTAAAAGAACACCCACAGAATGGGAAAAAATATTTGGCAACTCTATGTCAGACCGATGCCTGATCTACATAATCTATAAGATACTACAAAATATCAATAAGAAGAAGATAAACCATCCAATTAAGTGATGGGCAAAGGAGATGGACAGACACTTCACTAAAGAGGAGATCCAGGCAGCCAAAAAACACATGGGGACATGTTCACGATCTTTAGTTATTAAAGAAATTCAAATGAAGACAACAATGAGATACCATCTCACCCCAACAAGGTTGGCCATGATCCAGAAAACACAGAACAACAAATGCTGGAGAGGCTGTGGAGAAAGAGGAACCCTCCTACACTGTTGGTGGGGTTGCAAAATGGCCCAGCCTCTTTGGAAGGCAATCTGGCGCTTCCTTAAAAAAATGGATATCGATATACCGTTTGAAGCAGTAATTCCACTACTTGGAATATATCCTACAGAATCAATGCCTTTCACACCAACAGACACATGCACCAGAATGTTTACCGCAGCACAGTCCACGACAGCAAAAAGATGGAATCAACCCAGATGCCCAACAATAGAAGAATGGATAGGTAAACTATGGTACATATACTCAATGGAGCACTATGCAATGATAAAGAATAACGACGATTCCAGGATACATCTCCTAACCTGGTTTCAACTGGAAGACATTATGTTGAGTGAAAGTAGTCAGCGACAAAGGGACAAATACTGTATGAGACCTCTACGATAAGATCTCAAAAACAGACTTGTGTATAGAAGAAAAGACTCTTTGACAGCTGCAAGGGAGGGGAGGGAGAGAGGGTGATGGGGTGGTTAGTTTAGATAGTTACTAGAAACCTAGTTGGGAGAAAGCGGTGATAGCACACATTAGAAACAACAACAACATTAAGTGGACTTCAGCATAACTTGAGTACTCCTTCCATCTTAACTCAGTACTGCAAGGATAGAGTGGCTGGGGCGGGGGGCCGGGGACCATGCTCTTAGGCGAATTCCAGGCCAGTTGGCACAACTAGCGTTTTGCTACGAGAGCTCTTGCACCCCACATTGGTGAGTGGTGTCTGGGGTCTTAAAAGCTGCCAAGCTGCCATCCAAGGACACAGCAAATGCGCCCAACTCAGCAGGAACGGATGCTCACCGAGGACCAGAATGGCATGCGGTAAAGACAACCGAGAAGACAGAGAGACCCACAAGAGTGGGTGCCTACATCGACTTGGGACCAGAAGAACCGGATGGTGCCCGGCCACCACCACTGATAGCCACGATGGAGCTCACAGAGGGGAGTCTCACTGGCAACACAAGAATAAAAAAGAGTGCCTCATGACATCTCCACTAAAAGATCTCATTTGATGGTCCAGTGGTTTTGGAGTTCCTCTGAGAGCAAGGCCTCCTGGCCCTGATGCCGTCCTTTCCCATAAATTATAACAAAGGTCCACTCTTTGGACAGGAATGGACTCGATTTGGCAATGCAGAGTGACCATATACTGGAAGCACTTTATGGTTCTATACATCTATAGGATATCATCTTGCTGACCTCTGGCTGGAGGAAGGGGAGTGGACGGAGAGGAGGGGAAAGGAGACTGTTGGGAGGATGAGACACGTATGGAACAGAGAGGAATAGTGTGCAGTCACCGGACAGGGAGAGCAGTGGAAGCTGCATAGAGGTGGGCATGTAAATTTATACGTGAATGTACATTTTCACTCAGTCATGTTAAATAAAAATAAAAATAAAATAAAAAAGAATAAATGAAGTTTTTTTTGTTTCTTTTTTTAAAGAGAAGCTTTGCATGAGTATATGTGGTATCTAAGAGAAATCGAGTCTGTAGCTGAAGTCCACTTAGATAGTATTAAGCAGCAGCAGAAGTAAACACAATGGAACACTTAGAACACCATACACTTGCTGCACAAGCATCCATACTCCTTACCACAGCCGCTTGCATATAAATCAATGAATAAATTATATGTCAGCCTGGGCTCCAGATCTCTCTGCCAGGGCAGGACTATTCAGGTGATCACACAGCTTTTCTGCCTGTAGTTTCAGGATCTGAAACATGATTTGATAGCGGTGACTGCGGGCCTATGCAACCTAGATGCTTCAGCTGCCTGTGATTTCTGCTCTGAGACCCTCCTCCATTCTGCTTTCCTATTAAGCATTCTCCTTCCATCTGTGCCTGCTTCGCACAGCCTAAGATCTAGTAACCGGCAAAAGGAAGACCAGCTTTATAAATCTTTAACTATGTAAAGATGACAACACCTTCCAAAATGTGTGAATATGTGAGTTGGATCAAGAGGCACACAGAAAAGGAAAGTAACATTATATATTCACAGGAGCCAACAAAGACATTTTGGGGTCAATATGTTTGAAATAATAATAATAATAATAATAATGTGTTTAAAAATTAAAGAGTGCCTATTGTCATTTTCCACATAGCCACCTTGTGTTTGTCAAAGTAATTTTTCATCAGCAAATAGCTAACAAAGTAAATCCAAGTTGAGCAAAAGTCACCAACTGAAAGTCGTACAGTAGGCTAGACACAATCCATATTTTATTAAGCTGATTGAGTATTAAAAAGGATGTTAATTCACTCTCAATATTTTAACATTATGAGAGTTTACATTAAAAATGAGCTTTTGTTAAGGGTGATGGTACAATTTGGGAACCAGTAAGAGTGATGCTTTAACAACCTGATGAACATAATTAATGACACTAATTTGTACCTGGGAAGATTAGTGAAATTTCAAATGTTTTGTTATTTATATATATATATATATTTACCGCAATAAAAAAAGAAAGAATGAAATGCCCATCCTGCCCTGAAAAATAAGAAGATCTTACATGAGCCCAGATTTCAGTGAGCTCCTCTTTCCGTGGGATAATACTCTCTCTTTTACCATTGTTGCCTGATTGGTCCCTAAAGGTAATCCTCAAGTGGGCATCAGTCATATATAGAAACTTCTTAAGAAAGTGGTAAAGGCTTATCTTTGTTCTTCAACTACCTCCTTTATACTTCTCAGGATCCACACATTATACTTTTTGATGAGAAGCTGAATACATGGACTGAGCCACAGTTCCAGGGGCAGAGTCTTAGCAAGAAGATAATAAATATGCCTGCATCTGGGCAGTTGTTCTTGCTTTGCATTCCCTACTTTATCATTTGAGGCTGGGAAGTTAGTAGAGATGAGGAGAGTGCAGACTCTCTGCCTGCTTTGGTTCTAGCTCAAGCCTGACTCTCAGCAAGGCAAAGTAGGTCTTCAACCCCAACATAGTGAAGATTATCATAGCTTTGGACCAAACTATGGTAGTGATGTTTCCGGTATTTTTCACAAGTGAATAAAGGGATAAAACTCTCCAGTATCCCCAAATATCCACAGTGTAGCTGGGGGTCTACTGACCATTTTTTAAAATACACAGCATTAAATATAAGTTATGTCACTTTTCTGTCACCACTTGGTATTAAAGCAATCATAAATACTAACGGAAATGCAAGTACTGAGAGTGGATGGTAGTAACTGGTTATAATGTGGTCTTTCAGCTTATCTAGTATATGCTTCTCATTATCTGTAAACATAATGTCAAGTAACTAAATCATCTGTAAATATTTAGAAATGTATCCATGTACTGCATATACCCTGCTTATCTCAGTTTAGAAAGTACTAAACTTGCACAGTAGCAAATATTTCTCAATAGGTTATTCCCTTTGAGGCATCAAAAAATCAAAGAGCAGAACATGGGGCTAAGATTGCAGAGCAGTCAGACATTTCCTGTGATTCCCTGAACAACAAAGACTACCCCTACCAAAAAAAAAAAAAGAGAGAGAGAGAAATTCATTATATATGACATTCTAGGAACCCTGAATATCAAAAGGAAAAACTGAAAAATCTGACTGAGCAACAGGGAAGGGAGAGTAGGTCCAAAAGTACCTCAGACTAGCCAGACCTGACCCAGCAGGAACTGGCAATCCACAGGCAGATTGGTGGCAGCAAGTGTGGTAAGAGGAGCAACGGTGTTCAGAAGGTGTCTTCTACAATGGGCGAGACCAGACACCGTAGAGCCGACTTATGCCTCCAGAATCAAAGGAAAATATTAGCCTGCATCTAACCTACCATGGACAGATCTAAATCTTTCCTTCAGGATGAACCTCTCTCCCTTTTACCAATGCTTCTCTCTCCCTTCTCTGAGCCAGGAAATCAGGGCACAAACAGTTCCTTTGCCTATATGCAGTCATAAGGGATCCACAGACTTGAATGCTTCTCAGCTCTGCATAAAGCATCAAGCCCCCATAGTCCATCTGCAAAACCTATCCACCCACCCACTTTAAGGAACAGGGACATGCTGGCCCATCAGATATTCACAGACAGTTGTCAACCTCATGCCTTTCTCAGAACCTGCAGCCAGATACTTGTGCTTACACCAAACAACTCTGCATATCTAAGACCATAGGGGAGATCCTGAACCACATCCTTGGTGAATAACTACCTGAACATCTGATCTGAGTACATACAAGAAAAGCAAATGGGATCCTGGGCTCACATACTGAGTAACAGCTCTATCCTCCTGCTGACAGGACACCAGAGCTTCAAAGTCATCAATAATCAAACTAGCTCACATAATCAGCCTATTTGGTCATTTCAAAACAAAACAAGAAGCTATAACACACTAAAAAAAAATAAACAAATAGAACAACTTACTGATGGCTTAGAGACAACAATCAAGATCAGATCACTTAAAGAAGCAGACCACAATGGCTTCAGAGAGCTCCCAAAACAAAGAATGAAGAAACTTTTCAAATGAACTGGAATAGATGATGACCAAGAACAACAAACATGAGGAAAAAAGAGCCCAGGAGACAGAATGACTCATATGAATGGGAGACTGTGTCAACGTGAGACCAGAAAAACCAGATAGTTCCCAGCCATCACCAAAGTGAGCCCCAGTAGGGGACACACCATAGAGTCCCTCAGGCAAACTAAAAGACCATAATTGATGGTCCAACATGGCCCCTAGATGAGCTGCTGGCCCTAACCAGAAACCAGCACTGAGGTCAAGTCTTCAGACAAGAATGGACTGGACTTCAGAACACAGCATGACCATACGGTGCATGTACTTTATGGTTCTATGCATTTATAGGAGGCTGTCCTACTGGTTTCCTTCTACATGGGAGAGAAGAGAGTGGAGAGAAGGAGACAGTTACTCATTAAGAGGATACTAGAAATACACAGTGAAAAGGAAGATTATGCTGTCACTGGGTAAAGACTCGAAGGCGAAAACCGCCAGCCAAGAATTATGTATTCAACAAAACTGTCTCTCAGATATAACGGTAAACTTAGGACATTTTCAAAGAAACAGGTATTTAGGGAATTTGCAAAAATTGAACCACAATTACAAGAAATACACAAGGGAGTCCTTCGATTAGAGAATCAATAACAACAGATTACAATCCAAGACTAGAATGCAGAACAGAATAAGATATTAACTCAGAGAGAGAAATCACAAAAATAAATCAAAGCTAAAACACTGAAAATAAGGAAATACAGATGTCATTATGTAAAAGATGGCAACACTATAACAAAAAAAGAAAGAAAAAATGTAGCCATAGGTTTTTCATATGAAGAGCAAGTCAAGGCAATACACAGAAATAAAAGACTGATTTAAATTTACAAAAAATAAAGGTAGATATTAAGGTAATTACAAAGGACACTTGATACCTTATGTATCAAAATTAAAAAAAAAAAACAAGAAAAATTGACGTCTCAGAAAATACAAGACCAACAGTAATGAAAAAAGATGAAAAGAAAATGCATAAAGACAAACAACTCAGCACAGAAAATTAAACAGAACAAAGAAAATGCCAACAATGCACTCAAAAAGTCATTAAAATGACAGCACTGGACTCATGCCTATTAATAATTTGTGAAAACGGTAAATACATTAAATGCAAGAGACATATACTTAAACACACAAACAAAAACTCAAAGGATAGAAAAATGTATCAAGCAAACAACTTTCAAAAAAGCAGGTATGGCAGTATTAATTTCTGACAAATATATTCCAAAGTAAAATACAAAACAGTAGATAAAATATATATAAATACCATAGAATGATTAAAGAGTCAATATACCAAGAGGACACAACCATATTAAATATTTACATACCCAATGATAAAAATAACCCTAAACCCACTGCCACTGAGTTGATTCTAACTCATAGCAACCCTAAAATAGAGTTCCTAAATTCATAAAGCAAACTGTAACAGCACTGACAGAAAAACAGACAACTCCACAATAGCAGGAGACTTCAACACATTACTTTCAGTGAAAGTCAGAATACCCAGAAAAAAACCTAAACAAAGACATTGGAGATCTAAATGCTATAATCAACCAACTTGACCTCATAGACATTACGCAGAACATTCCACCCAACAGCAGAGAAGTATACTTTCTTTTCCAACACACGTGGAACATTCTCCAGAATAGACCACATAATACATCATAAGAGCAATCCCGAACAAAATTCAAAGTGTTGAAATAATACAAAGCATCTTTTCAGACTGTAAAACCATAAAAGTAGGAATCAATAACAGAAAAAGCAAGGAAAAAAAATCAAACACATGGAAACTGAATAATACTTTGCTCAAAAATTACTGGGTTATAGAAGAAATTAAGGACAGAATAAAGAATTTCACAGAATCAAATGAAAATGAGAACACATCCTACCACAACCTTTGAGGTACAGTAAAAGCACTGCTTAGAAGTCAATTTATTTCATTAAATGCATACATCCAAAAGGAAGAAAGGGTCCAAATCAAAGCATTAACTCAACAGTGTGAACAAGTAGAAAGAGAGCAGGAAAAGAAGCCCTTGGGCACAAAGAGAAAGCAAATAAAAATTAAAACAGAACTAAATGAATTAGAGAACAAAACATGACTGAAAGAATTAACAAGACTAAAAGCTAGTTCTTTGAAAAGATTAAAAAATCAACAAATCCATCGCCAAACCAGCAAAAGAAAAATAGGAGAGGAAGAAAATAACTGAAATAAGAAATGAGATGGGCCACAGCTCAACAGATCTAAGTGAAATTAAAAAAAAGAAAAAAAAACAGAATACTATGAAAAATTATACTCTAACAAATCTGAAAACTTAGAGGAAACAAATTTTTAGAAACACAATGGAATATTACGCAATGATAAAGAACAATGATCAACTTGGGAAACATAACACGGTGGACTCAGGAAGGTATTATGCAGAATGAAATTAGTCAGTTGCAAAAGGACAGATGCTGTATGAGATGAGTATTACAAGGATTCAGGAAAAGGTTTCAACATAGAAGAAAACAGTCTTTGATGGTTATGTGGGTAGGGAAGGGTGGAGAAGGATATTCACTAGTTAAGAATTATTTTAGGTGAAAGAAGAGACAACACACAGCAGAGGAGAAGTCAACACAACTGGGCTAAACGAAAAGCTAAGAAGTTTCCTAAGTACAACTAAACACTTCAAAAGGGACAGAGTAGTATGTACAGGAGCCTGGAGACCGTGATTTCAGGGGACATCTAGGCCAATTGGCACAATGAAGTTTATTAAGAAAACATTCTGCCTCCCACTTTGGTGAGTGATGTCTAGGGTCTTCAAAGCTAGTAAGCGACCATCTAAAAGGCACAAACTGGTCTCCACCTGCCTGGAATGCAGGAAAATGAAGAGTATCAAATACATAAGGAAAATATGAGCCCAAGAGACAGAAATGGCCACATAAACCAGAGACTACATCAGCGTGAGACTTGCACAGAACTAGATGTTGCCAGGCCATCACCAGTGACTTTCCTTACAAGGAATTCAACAAGGACTTCCTGAATGAGTAGAAAAGATGTGAGGTGTAGAACTTGAACTCTAGTAAAAGGACCAGACATCACCCCCACACTCTCTGCTAATCTAGAACTGAAATCATTCCCAAAGCCAACTCACCACACAAAGATTGAACTGGTCTATGAGACATAAAATGATACTGGTGAACAGTGCTCCTCTTGGCTTAAGTAGATACAGGAGACTAACTGGACAGCTCCTGTCTGAAGGAGAGATGAGAAGGCAGAATGGGACAGAAGCCAGTTGAATGGACGTGGGAAATACAGAGTGGAAAAGTGGGCTCTCCCAGTGTTGGGGAGAGGAGCTAGGGTCACAACAAAAATGTATAAGTTTTTCTGTGAGAAACCAACTAGAATTGTAAATTTTTACTTAAAATGCAGTGAAAAAAAATTTTTTTTAAAGACTCTTGACATAAGGAGTCAAGAGCTTGTCTAAGACTTGTCTCCAAATATCATTTTTCT
The DNA here is from genome assembly GCA_028571685.1 of Heterohyrax brucei. NCBI lineage: Eukaryota > Metazoa > Chordata > Mammalia > Hyracoidea > Procaviidae > Heterohyrax > Heterohyrax brucei. The sequence goes on along the minus strand of CM053148.1, from coordinate 39,806,008 downwards.
CTCCCTTTATTCTAAACAGGGTGAAAGGACCAAGACAAATAAACATTGTTTAAAGATGAGTCATTCAACAGTTATCTGTCGCCTAGTAAGACAGAAGCCCTGGCGGCACAGTGATTAAGAGCCACGTCTGCTAAACAAAGGGTCTGCAGTTTGAATCCACCAGCCTCTTCTTGAAAATTCTATTCTATAGAATTTTTCTTATAGATACCAGTTGGAAATGACTCAGTGGCACCAGGTTTGGTTTTTCTTGTTTAGTATGTGACAGAGAGTCCCTGGGTGGTGCAAACAGTTAAACACTCAGCCACTTACTGATAGTTTTTTAATTTGAATCCACCCAGAAGTACCTTGAAAGAAAGGCCTGGCAATTCGCTTTCAAAAGGTCACAGTCTTGAAAACCCTATGCAACACAGTTTTACTCTGCACAAATGGCGTCACCATGAGTCAGAACTGACTTGAGGATAACTGATCTAATATGTGCAGACGACAGCACCAGCCTCTTTATAATACTTCCTCCTACGTCTAGTTTAGATAAAGATCATTTTGGCCATCTCTTTGTCCATAACTCACACAGAAAACTCAGCACTGTAAGAGTCACTGTCAAATTTTTCACATAGCACTGTTTCTAAGCAGGTGCTAGAAGGAAGGTTGTCATGCCTCTAAAATACACTACTTTTCTTAAGCAGACCATAGTTATCAAATCTCAGTTTCAATCCTCTGACTATAGACTGATTGAATCAGTAATTAGAGTACTTGATCGCCCAGAGTCTTTTACTCTTTATTCTCTACCCCTGCTGCCTATCCAACTCCATCCTACACACACAGCCTACATCTTCGTACACACACACGCCTGCTGAAGTCCTGTGCAGTACAATACCTACTTTTTGCCATATTCTGCAAAATCAAAACCTGGCTTCAACTAGAGACAAATATTGGACTAACAAAATCAATGCCTTAACCTCTAAAGTGAAACCTTGGTAGCATAGTGGGTAAGTGCTACAGCTGCTAACTCAAAAGTCAGGGTTCAAATCTACCAGGCCCTCTTTGGAAACTGTATGGAGCAATTCTATCCTGTCCTATAGGATATGAGTCAGAAGCGACTCAATGGCAATGGGTTTTTAACCTCTACAGCAATTTCTATAACCCCTGAGACGTTAAGAAGTGCCAGAAATATAAAAAGATTTGGAAACAAAAAAGGCTTGAAATAGACAGCCAAACTGGCCTCCAATCCCCAGTTACACAAGAATCCTCTGTATACACCTTCCTCTATATAGAAGAAGTTGATGCTTAGTGTCTACTTGTTGTATTAAAGGATGACTTTTAGCCACTGCACAGGTTTCTGTGATAAGCTCACAGAGAACTACATTTACAAGACATAAATCAAAGAGAAATAAAAAAGAAGAGCATGCTAATTTCACAAAAAAACTTAAAGATGTGAGATTCTCTTGAATTACTTAAAGGGTCACCAAAAGCCAAAAATTCCACAATATCCCATTTGTAATGAAAAAAATGACCTTACTATGTAAATAAAAATTATTAAAAGCTAAAAAATAAATGAAAGTTAGCTTTATTTCCGTCAACCATGGCTGTTAACTATCTTCAACCTCCAATTTAGTCTTTGAAATAAAAATATTCTCTATGCTACCAGTTTTGACTGCTTGATATTAAATGAAAGCATAATATATCAACTACAGCAAGTCACTGATTACTTATACAGAATTTTAATTGTTGGATTCAAGTACCTACTCACTCAATCTACCAACAAGTAGTAAAGTAAATTTGCTTCCTCTTCATTTATGTTGGTAGATGTCAACTCAAGTGTACAAGTATTGTTAAAAGGCAAAACACAGAAAATAATCAATAGGAAGAGAAAAAGCCTAGGCTATGGAAACGCTGGTGGTGCAGTGACTAACTGCTATGGCTGCCAACCAAAAAGTCAGCAGTTCAAATCCAGCAGGTGCTCCTTTGAAACTCCAAAAGGCAGTTCTACTCTGACCTATGGAGTTACTATGAGTCAGAATCAACTTGACAGCAATGGGTTTGGTTTCCTATTTTTTGTTTTTTTTTTTTTTTAAAAAAAATCGACAAGCTTGATCAGCTTCTGGAAAACTGAGAGTTACCTGAGTAGTAAATGGTATTGCCTGGCCTTGGCATCAAAGACATGGATTGAAATTTCAGTGTATTTGTGATTAAGCCAGGCGGCACTGGTCAAATCCATTAGCCTCACTGAATAGTTAGCCTTCTTTGCATCTATTCCTTGGGAATATCACCTTTTGTAAACAGGTTGTCATGAGAAATAATTATGAGACACACTAACTAAAGTATGGAGCCTGACACACGGCGAGTATTTGATGACTGACATTTAATAAGAATCTTAGCTATGACCTCATAGCCTACAATCTCATGTTCCATTTTTCCAGTTTTCATTCTTTTTTTTTCTTTTTTTTATTTTTATTTAACATAACTGAGTGAAAATGTACATTCACATGGAAATTTACATGCCCCCCTATATGCAGCTTCCGCTGCTCTCCCTGTCCGGTGACTGCACACTATTTCTCTCTGCTCCATACATGTCTCATCCTCCCAACAGTCTCCTTTCCCCTCCTCTCCGTCCACTCCCCTTCCTCCAGCCAGAGGTCAGCAAGATGATATCCTATAGATGTATAGAACCATAAAGTGCTTCCAACATATGGTTACTCTGCATTGCCAAGTCCATTCCATTCCTGTCCAAAGAGTGGACCTTTGTTATAATTTATGGGAACAGGCAGCTTCAGGGCTGGGGGCCATGCTCTCAGAGGAACCCCAAAACCGCTGGACCATCAATTGAGGTCTTTTAGTGGAGATGTCATGAGGCACTCCTTTTTATTCTTGTGTTGCCAGTGAGACTCCTCTATGTGAGCTCCGTCATGGCTATCAGTGGTGGTGGCCGGGCACCATCCGGTTCTTCCGGTCCCAAGTTGATGTAGGCACCCACTCTTGTGGGTCTCTCTGTCTTCTCGGTTGTCTTTACCGCATGCCATTTTGGCCCTCGGTGAGCATCCGTTCCTGCTGAGTTGGGACCATTTGCTGTGTCCTCGGATGGCAGCTTGGCAGCTTTTAAGACCCCAGACGCCACTCACCAATGTGGGGTGCAGAGAGCTCTCCCAGCAAAACGCTAGTTGTGCCAATTGGCCTGGAATTCGCCTAAGAGCCTGGTCCCCCGCCCCCCGCCCCAGCTACTCTATCCTTGCAGTATTGAGTTAAGATGGAAGGAGTACTCAAGTTATGCTGAAGTCCACTTAATGTTGTTCTTGTTCCTAATGTGTGCTGTCACCGCTTTCTCCCAACTAGATTTCTAGTAACTACCTAAACTAAACCCTCCCCCCATCGTCCTCCCTCCCTCCCCTCCCTCCCTTGCAGCTGTCAAAGAGTCTTTTCTTCTATACATGAGTCTGTTTTTGAGATCTTATCGTAGAGGTCTCATACAGTATTTGTCCTTTTGTCACTGACTACTTTCACTCAACATAATGTCTTCCAGTTGAAACCAGGTTAGGAGATGTTTCCTGGAATCGTTGTTATTCTTTAGCATTGCGTAGTGCTCCATTGAGTATATGTACCACAGTTTACCTATCCATTCTTCTATTGTTGGGCATCTGGGTTGATTCCACCTTTTTGCTATTCTGGACTGTGCCGCGATAAACATTCTGGTGCATGTGTCTGTTGGTGTGAAAGGCCTTGAATCTGTAGGATATATTCCAAGTAGTGGAATTACTGGGTCAAATGGTATATCAATATTCATTTTTTTAAGGAAGCACCAGATTGCCTTCCAAAGAGGCTGGACCATTTTGCAACCCCACCAACAGTGTCGGAGGGTTCCACTTTCTCCACAGCCTCTCCAGCATTTGTTGTTTTGTGTTTTCTGGATCATGGCCAATCTTGTTGGGGTGAGATGGTATCTCATTGTTGTCTTGATTTGAATTTCTTTAATAGCTAACGATCGTGAACATGTCCACATGTGTTTTTTGGCTGCCTGGATCTCCTCTTTAGTGAAGTATCTGTCCATCTCCTTTGCCCATCGCTTAATTGGATGGTTTATCTTCTTCTTATTGATATTTTGTAGTATCTTATAGATTATGGAGATCAGGCGTCGATCTGACATAGAGTTGCCAAATATTTTTTCCCACTCTGTGGGTGTTCTTTTAATTCTATTAATAAAGTCTTTGGATGAGCAAAAGTGTTTGATTCTTAATAGTTCCCATTTATCTATTTTCTCTTCTGTTGATTGAGGTTTCTTTGACAGATTTTGGAGTCTGTCCTCATTGTGTATTAAAACTTCCATTGTTGTTCCTACCTTTTCTTGGATGAGCTTTATCGTTTTAGGTTTGATATTTAGGTCTTTTATCCAGTTGGATTTGGTTTTTGTATAAGGTGTAAGATATGGATCTTGATTCAGTTTATTGCAGATGGATAACCAATTTTGCCAGCATCATTTGTTGAAGATCCAGTTTTCATTCTTTATGTGTTTCTCAGGAGTCCTAGGTGGTACCAACATTTAATCTGTAGCCAAGCCAGCCAGTTTAATCAGTAGACTGCTAGTCAAAAAGTTTCCTATTCAAACCCACCCAGAAGTGCATCTGAACACCTGCTTGGTGATCTTCTTCTAAAAGGTCACAGCCTTCAAAACCTTACAGAGCATTTCTACTCCAGACACATGGGGTTGCCAACATCAGAATCAACTCCTTAGCAACCAACAACTTGGTTTTTTTTTTTTTTTTTTGGTATATATATTTTTATTGCCTCCTCCTCCAACCCAAATAAGCAGGGAAAATATTCCCTATTTTAATATCTTTGATGGATTAGTTAGAGATCAATATAATTTTAATACAATTTGTATGGGTTGATGGATGATGATCTGATAAACTAGGAATATAAAGTGCTCTCCTGAAGTGATTTTAGTGCCTGGCATGTGGAGATTAATGCAGGAGTATCTGGGGGTGGCCCAACAGTCTGTCTCCCGTGGCAGAGTCTGAAACACCCTTTTGAAGTCTCCAAGGGACAATCTGTTCTTACTCTTCTTGGAAAGTAAAAGTGGAAATTTGCTACTCAGGGGGTAGGGATGAAAAAAGGAAAAAACAAATGCCAAACAGACTGCTGGGAATGTCCATAGAGCCTCTGGGTTGCTTCCACCATAGGATAAGCTTTCACATTTGTTTGGCACTTCCAACAGAAGTAATTAAACTTTGGAAATTTCCAAATCTCTCTGTTTCTCTTTTCTTCCAGATGGAGGGGTGGGAACAGAAGGAAGGGGTCAGACCCCCCTTCTGAGAGATTTGATTTAAGGCTTCTCTCTGAAACAACTATTCCTTTTCTAGGAAGTAGTATGCCAGCTTTATCCTATTCTTGGGCAGAATGCCCATCTTGGAAACAGAGTGGATGGATATTAGGAGACGGGAGTAAGGGAAAGAGGAGGCATGCATCCTAGCCAAGGGCCAATATGCTAGAAAGGAAGCAAAATTGACAATGTTAAGAGAAAATGCAAATGGACTTTATATCTTTATCCCTCAGTGAGTTTCCAAATACTACCTAAACAGCAACATAATTAACACATTAAAGTGGGATGTTAGAATACACATCAGATATTAGGCCCTTCAAAAGAGAAAGTTGATGCAGTATTTAGAAGGAAGTAGTCAAGAGTCTATAAAGTCTTGTGGGGAAATGGAAGGCAGGGATGGCAGACAGGTAAAGCGTCTTCCAGGACTAAGAATAAACTGCGGCCACTCCTCTGGTTGAGGGATGCCAGAAATCACCACACATTCCCAAAGGATGCTGTCCTATCATGACTTCATCTTGTCAGTGTTTTTTACTGAACTGTAATTTAACCATCTGGCACAAGGCTTCATTTCCAATTACACCACTGGTCTACACCCGACAACGTGTTAGCAACCAGAGTGAAAGGCTTGATTTAAGATGTGTCACTGCTGTAAATGGGGCCTCCACTGGGTTCACTGCTCTAGAAGGAGAAAGATCCTAGAATTGCACTTAGAAGGAATGCTTATGAGGTTCACTCCAAGAGATCAAAGCCATGGCTGAAATCTTCCTCCCCTCAGGGCCTTATTTCTTTTTCCTATGAATGCATTTAACTTCTGAGTTCTCAGTTCAGATTCCGAGGACACTTAGCCAGTCAGGATCCAACCTTTCAATAATTTCCCACCTTGTGAATAAAATAGAGACTACCCATTCCAGTAAATTTTGACTGTGATTTCATAAACATATTGCTAACTAGATCATTCATGCATTCTCCACTAGATGTGAGTTTTTTGAATTTATTAAGCCAAGTGCTGTGGAGTTGGATCCGAATCTTTTATATGCAAAGAGGGTGTTGAAATGAGCCAGGATTTGGCTGGAAATGACCCTAAATCAAGTGATAGAACACCCAGGTCTGATCTCAAATTAGGGCTGTATGTTCAGTGACTATTTCCATCTCTTTAAAATGAAGACAATTTTATATATTTTTATGAATTCTAACTTCACTGTTGCTTGGTGAAAATAACAATGTGACAGCAACAGCAGTCATTTATTGCAAGGGGTCATGCTAAGTATGCCACATAATGATGAAGTTTAATCATCAGAATAATTCTATGAAGGGTGAATTTTATACACCAACCCCACCTCACCATGCCTCATGTGATTAATAAAAATATAAAGTTGAGAGGTATTGCTAATTAAGTGTAAATGAATTTGAGATTCAAAGTCATACATATACATAGAGAGAGAGAGACCCATATGTCTGTACACATGTATATGAGCCCTAGAGGCACAACAGTTGAGCATTCAACTGTTAACTGAAAGGTTGTCAGTTCAAACCTGTGCAATGACTCCAAGGGAGAAAGACCTCGTGATCTTCTCCCATAGAGATTACAGCATAGAAAACCCTATAAGGCAGTTCTGCTCTGTTACCTAGGGTCACTCTGTGTCAAAGCTGGCTCAAAGGTACCTAAAAACAACCTAAGATCATATATATGTGTGTATGTATATCACTCCTTATTATCATGAACTTTCAGGAATGTATATATTTCTATATGTGATTCTATAAATATATATATGTTTATATATGTATAGAACATACATATTCTATAAATATATACTTCTGAAAGCCCATACCAATAAGGAGTGATTCCGTTTTTTCTGTGTGTTTAAGTCCTAAGAGTTCTTTAGGTAAAAACTGTTCATTCTGATTCATACTAACCCTAAAGGACAAAGTAGAACTGACTGCCCTGTAGGTTTTCCAAAGAGGGGCTGTTGGATGTGAACTGATAGCCTTTTGGTTAGCAGTTAATGTTCATAATCACTATACCAAAGTAACCATTGTCTAATAACGTTATAAAGGGGAGCCCTGGTGGTACAGTGGTTAAGAGCTTCAGCAGCTAACCAAAAGGTCAGCAGTTTGAATCCACTAGCTGCTCCTTGAAAACAGAGCAGTTCTGCTCTGTCCTACAGGGCTGCTATGAGTCAGAATCAACTTGATGGTAATGAGAGTTTTTAATGTTATAAGGACTGTGGTGGCACAATGCTTAAGTGCTCAGCCACTAGCCATAAATCCAATGCCGGCAAGTTAATTCTGACTGATGCCGACCCTACAGGACAGACCAGAACTGCCCTGTGGAGTTTCCAAAGAGTATTTGGGGGATTCAAACTGCTGACTTTTTGGTTAGCAGCCCTTGCACTTAACCACTAAACCACCAGGGTTTCCACAGTAGCCATAGAGTCAGCATATTCTTAATTTATCAGTTGTTCTGCGGTAGAAAAGATCTAGTGGTCTGCTCCAATAATGATTTCGGCATAGGAAACCCTCTGTGGCCGTTCTGCTCTATCATACAAGGCCTCTATGAGTTAGAATCAAATTGATGGCACACAACAATAACAAACTAGTGTTACAGTGTTACAAGGCAAGAGAAAGAAAAAGCAAGGAAGGGAGGGAAGAGGGGAAGAGGAGAAAGAAAAGGTGGAAGGAAGGGAAAGATGGAAGGAGGGAAGAATCAAGACACATTTAGCTAAGGGGCTGCTTAAACAGCAGCGACAATCTTTGTCAGTTCTGAGTGATCTAGTGGAAGAGGTATGTGGCCAAGCCAAGGTAGTTCATGGACCACACAAATGGTATAAATGGATGACACGAATGGACAGCTAGGCTTTCCATCCATTTATTATTAGCCACCTGTGGGACTTTCAGCATATTATTTACCACAGCTGTCATTATTTCTTTATTTATCAGATGGGGTTGTAATGATAATTTGCCTAAATTATTGTAAAATAAAATACTGTGGATATAGACAGGCTTTTGTAAATTAAAACTGCAATAAAAGAGAACATTACTGATGATTCTGGCTAAAACTCCAGTTTAAATATCTCTTTCTTTCCTTTTTTTCCTCATAGTATACATTTGTACCTTCTTCACAGATCTTAATTAGCTGAACACAAATCTGTCTCTGCTGCAGCAGGCAGAAAGTGTCTTACCTTTCAAGAAAAAGAAAGAGGTCATTTGTGTTCATTTTTTAATTTATTCATTGAATTAATTAACACACTTGTGTACCACTAAAGCTGATCCAACAGTGGAATTGAACCACATGGCCAAATTTTTGTACAATGTATTGTATGGTTTCAAGCACTTCATTCTAAATAAAAATATTCTTAAGAAATGTAAATTAATTTTATTATTAGCTCAAAAGCATATAGTTGGAAAGGCAAATATACAAAAATAATAATAATAACCAAATAACATATTGTGCCGTCACTTTCACAATTCCTGGCTAAAGTGTTTGATAGCACCTCTGCTGAGTGCTGACTGCCTGTAGAAGAATCTGCTCATTTTTAATCAAATCTATCCAACTTGACGGCACTTGGCTTGGCCATGTACCCTCTGCTTTTATACAAATGACTGCCCATGAGCAGATCTCTTCCTGTATTATACCCACTGTCTCCTTTGACAATGGGCTGCCCTACCAGGCTATTCATTACCCAGGGCCTGGCTGGAAGTTAACGCAAATAACTGGATGGGATGAAGTGGTTTCATTTACCACCAATCCCAAGGCATTTTAATATCCAGTAGAGCTTCACGAAGTCTGCAGAAATTACAAATGAAGTCAAACAGGCTCTGGACCCTTGGAGAATGTCAGAGCTTACGGGGAATACTGTTCGAGATTTCCTCTTCTGCCTTGATTAAATTAGCATCAGCTCTCCCTGTTCTATTACAGGAGTGTCCAGAATGTTTAAGCATATACAATTCCTTGGGACTGTGCCAGTGAAAAGAAAATTTCTCTCTCTTTTACATTCTCTGAGTACAGTACTGCTTAGCTCTAAAAGTAGATCGAGGATTTGTTTTGCAGGGGAGGGCAAAAGTACGAAAATCGGCACTCCACACCCAGAATCTTTCTGATTTAGCTTCCTTTCCTGGGAACCAGATCCAGACAGCAGATATTTCTTTCAATCTATCTAAGTGTCTCCAGTATAGAAACAAAAAGCAGACGGTTTAAGTGACAGATGAAACACACCCCAGTCATGCCAACAGACGACCTTCCTCAGAACATACTCTAGGAGGTATATACAGAGGTGTCTTGGCAGATGGGTTGTCACATGGCAGTTGGCAGAAAACCACATCTCATACATTTCTTTCACAAGACCTTTTACAATCTTCTGGGCACTTTGTGGAGGCCTGGTGGTACAGAGGTTAAGAGCTCAGCTACTAACCAAAAGGTCAACGTTCAAGTCTATCGGCCACTCCTTGGAAATCCTACAGGGCAGTTCTTCTCTGTCTTATAGGGTTGCTATGTGTTGGGCTCAATGACACAAGATTTGGTTTGAGGTTAGGGACTTTGTGAAGATTTCTTGGGCACAATGAACACATGATACCTACCTGGGTTTATTTGTATTTCTGGAAGGACCCATCCACATACTATATCTAATGGACACTAGACAGAAGTCAAGCCTAATATTTGAAGGAAGTAAACATAACAGTTCGGTGTAATCACTTTTCCAAGCATGTGACATGGTTTCAGTACTCCTCACTAATTCATTAATTTCTTCTGAACCCTTTCCAGTTTGTGGGTGTTCTTCCTCAAAGGTGTTCTGGACATGCTCAGATCAGTAGTAACTGGAGAGAATCAATCACTTTTTATTATTGTAGAAGTGATTCAAAGTCAAATAGAGCAAATACGGTAGACCAAGTGAATCATCATTTTGATACTCAAAGTCCAGCCATTTTAAACAACCAGGATATAATTCAGGAAACCCTAGTGGTATAGTGGTTAAGTGCTACTAACCAAAAGGTAAGCAGTTCAAACCTGCCAGACATTGCTTGGAAACTCTATGGGGCAGTTGTTACTCTGACCTATTGAGTTGCTATGTGTCAGAATCAACTTGACAGTAGTGGGTTTGGTTTTGGTTGGGTATATAATTCATTTTCTATTTTTATGGGTTTGCTTTCAACCTGGGAAGCTCTATTGTGAGAAGCACCTTCTCATACATATTTTCGCATACACTGAATCCTAATAATGATATGCAAAACAATGGTTAAGACACTGTCACCTAATTTACTATTAACCGATTAAATCCTCATTGTTTGTCACCTTTAGTCAGAATCAGTGTTGGATGACGGCTGAAGACCGTAACACTGGGAACCTATATGTGGAAGAACATACTTGGGTGTTGAATAAAGCCAGAAATTGCTGACAAAGATAGAGATGAATAACCTGGTAGGTGTTATAGCAAAAAACCATGCATGCCTTGAAATTAAAATTCAGGAAGTTTATGCAACATAAAGGTTCTTCCAAGTGAAGGAAACAAGCAGTTCACATTAGTGAAAACATGGCAATTTTCAGCAAAAGGGTCTAAGAACAAATATTATTTAAGGCCAAGGCAGGTTACTTACAATAATATCGTAATTAGTTTTTAAATGAGGTCATAGTGAAGGAAAGGACTTCTCTTAACTATATTACATAAATGGACTATGGGACAGGCTACAGGGGCCACTCATAAAAACTTGGTGGGAACAGAGGTTACAAATCAGTCACAAAATGCTTACTATATATTCTTAGAGTAGGACATAAAGGTGTTTTGCTTGAAGCAAAATACTCATAGGGCTGTCATCTTTGATGCAAAACATTTGTTGGAGATGTTCATAATTAGGTCTTGCTGGCACCAGGGCCCCCATCCATAAACCTTGCTTATATAAATGAAACATTTCTGGTTACTTGGGAATTTCAGATAAGATTGGGCCAAAGTCATGAGCGTGTTTACACCAAAGTCCCTTCACTGAAATGTGTTTCTTTCATATCTTGGCTTGTTCACAGAGAAAACATTTCTACAACTGCTCATGATTGCTGGTTTAAAGATACTGAATAACAGACTTTGTTAGCTTCGATTTCAGCTCTGCTAAATTCATTAGAAATATGGACTTAGTTTAGATATTTCAGTTTGGCCAAAGGTTTAGTAAAATTTTCTCTTACATAGGTCATAGTGGAACACAATGATATCACTATTTATTGGCACTTACCAAAAGAACCACCACCCACCAAATCATCATACCTGAATCTACTTGTCCATCTGCTAGTCTGTTTCTCATGTTATTTCACAAAGGATTTTACATAGCTTAGAAAAATGTATAAGTAAATTCCAAACACAACAATAAAGCCAGGCAATGTCATTTAGAAGAGGAGTTTTAAGGCCAATCATAAAAAGCATAAACATAGAGGCAACCTGAACCCATACAGTTAAAATTTTGAGCCGCGAATTTGCCCCTGGGTTTCATGGCAGCTAAAGCAAAAATGGAAAATCTTCATTTATCTAGTTCACACTGTCTTTAAAGAGAAAACACAGCAAATTATCAGGGAAAGGGTATACGACTACAAAATATTCTCCATGGCAAATGAAAAGGTTCCTTTATAATTCTGGCTCAAAAACTAAGCAAATGCATACTAAGTAAAGTTGTTTCAACACAAAACCAATTTCAATTTCTTCTAAATACTTACTGTGAAATAAACACATTCTCTTTTTCTTGGAAAAGTTAGTCATTAATGAGCATTTCTCAATAATCATTCTGAGTCACAGATTCTTAGTATTGAAAGAGACATTAATCTATTTCAACCTCCCACCCAAAGCTAGAATGTTATATACCATCCCAAAGCTTTTCCTACAATGGTTAACCTCTGCTTAAAAATATTCAGAAGCAAGACGCCCACTACTTTCTTAAGGCAGTCTCCTTAATTTTCCAAGAGCTCTTGTTATTACCAAATTCATCCTACATGGACATCGTAATGTCATGACCTAACTTTACTGCCCAAAGCAAGGAATCTGATTTTTTACATTTAATATCACTAGCATGTCTTTAATAAGTCATCTTAATATAAAATCTTACTATAATGCTGCCATGATTTAAATTGACTCACTGTTTATGACTACAATCAGAGCAATGTTCCCAACAGTGGGATGTATACAAATAGGCAAAAAACAAAAAAAAAAAAAAGTAAGAAACATACCACTAACTGTGGCAGAAATCATTAAGGATACTTGTGTGCCCTAGATGGAATAGAAGTCAGTCTCATTCATTGACTTAAACAGTGATGGAAAATTGTATCGCTCTAAATTTTTCTGTTGGCTAATCGTAGTGGCATCTGTACCATTGCTACGATTTCACTGTGTTCTTGGATCACCGGAGCACAGCTGGTAGAACAGACTATATATCACGGCTACTTGGCTCTCCGTGACTGATCTCCATGGCCTCAGGCATTTGTTTTCTTGGCCTGACTTAAGCAATTGGGTCTCTTGGTTCCAAAACATATTACAGGGACTATTAATTATTTTTTATTTTGTTACAATATTCATAACACTGATCTGTTGCTTTCTATCCAACATCTTAAGTTTATTTCTTCTCAGGTTCTCTCTCATCAGATGATTATCATGACAATACAACCAAAAGTTCCAAGAAAAAAGAAAACCAATGGTTGGTGACAGCTACAAGTGAAGTGGGGTATGAGGAAATATTTGGGGGATTTTGAAAACACTCCTTCTCTCACTGAATGTGCCTGATGGTTAAACTAGTATATACTTCAATAAAACTCATCAAACTGTGCAGGTAATATAGGTACATTTCATTGTATATAAATTAAACACCAATAAAGACAGTTCATCTAAAAGTTAATCCATCTAATTCACATGTTTACTAAGTAATGCAGAAATACAGATCATTGCATCACCAGGTTTCTTCTGGGTTCACTTCTGGAAAAGGTAGTTAAAAAAAAGAGTATTATACTGTACCTTGTGGTATTGATTTAGAGGAATCTCTATGCTGTCACTATTATATGCCTCATTTCTAAAGATGACTATGATTATTTTCAAAGTAATCCCCTTGTGAAGCTGTGCACTGATGTCAGTACCTAGTCCACCTTTCAAAGCAATTTTGGAACTCTTTTACTGGAATGGCCATCAGAGCTGTTGCAGGACAAGGTCTGACAATCAAGTTTGTGAACTCATCCTAGAAAAAGTGCTACACACCCCACTGCTGAGTATCACTACAGTCACCTTTGAAGCACTCCCCTTGGGAAGCTATGTATCAATGCAAGAGCCTAGTCCTCCCTTCAAAGCACTTTTCCTAGGATGAATTCATAAAATTGATTGTCAGAACTTGTCCAATGACAGCTCTGATTGAAATTCCAGAAAAACAGTTCTAAAATTGCTGTGAAGTGTGGATTAGGTGTCGATATTGGTGCACAGCTTTCCAAGAGGAGTACTTCAAAGGTGATCATGGTGATACTCAGCAATGAAGTATGGGGCACATTTTATAGGATGAATTCACACACTTAACTGTCTGATCTTGTATATGCTCCATGTAGCTCCTAGATTTTTTGGGTTATGCAGATGGTTAACATGCTCATCTACTAATCACAAGTCTGAAGATTTGAAGAGGCACTTGGAAAGAAAGGCATAGAGAACTACTTCCAAAACATCAGCCACTGAAAACCCTGTGGAGAAGAGTTTTACTAGGACACAAATGAGATTTTCATGAGTTGGGACAGACTTGATGACAACTTGTACTGGTATCACCTCAGCCTGTCTGATGACCAGGAGCAATGAGCACACTTAACTCATAGATCTGGTTCCCTAAATACTTTTATCCAACACAAAGAGTCAAGGTTTTTATTTTCTTTATATAGACAATATAAAATGTGCCTGGAACTTTGTGTGGCGTCTGAAATTAAACTAGTGGGGTTACAGAATAATGTCTAAAGAAAAAAGAAAGCAGCAGGAAAGAGCTCCCTCTGACTAGATTCAGGACAATCTAAGCATTAAAATAATGGCATGGGTTGACTATAATTCACTGACGAATCTACAAATTCATACTAATAAAAATAGAGGAAAGGGGAAATATCTGCTTTATCATAACTCATTTCCATCATGTTGATTCTGACTCAGCAACCACATAGTACTGGCAAACACGGAATAACAGTGGAATTAGAAAACCATACTGTTACAGCTAATGGTTTGATGAGAAATGAGATGCTTATATGGTCTCAGAGGATTTCCCCATCAGAAAATTATTAGTTACAATGAGAAAAATAATAACAATGGAGAAAATAATTACAATGGATAAATCTGTCAGACAACTCCTTAACAAAGTCATCCATTTAACATCATCACATTGGGACAAATCTACATTATGTACCTCCTAATATAAGGCATTCAGAAAGACAACATCACTTTCATTCTGTAACTGCAAAAAAATACATAAACTATATAAACTGAATCTAACAATGAAGAAACAATCAGATCCAAATGAAAACATATTTTCATCAAAAATGTCAAGATTTAAAGAGACACGTCTGAGGAACTTTTCCAGACTAAAGTAATCTGTATCTCGATTGTGGCAACTAAATGCGTCATCTTGCGCTAGATCTGAAATAAAGGGGGAAAAATAGCTATAAAGTGCATTATTGGCAAAATTGATGAAATTTGAGTATAGACTGTATTAGACAATAGTACTGCATTAATGTTTGTTTTTGATTTGAAAATTTGACTGTATTGTGCAAGAGAATATATTACTGTATCTGTATAAGAGAATAAGGAGGCCTGTTGGCACAGTGCTTAAGCACTCAGCTGTTAACTGAAAGGTTGGAGGTTCAAATCCACCAGCTGCTCCATAGAAGACAGATACACCAGTCTGCTTCCATAAAGAGTACAGCCTTGGAAACCCTATGGGGCAGTTCTCTGTCCTGTAGGGTTGATCTGAGTAGCAACCAACTTGACCACATGGGTTATGTAAAAGGTGCCCTAATGTCACCAATGGCTATGTGTCCAGTTGGTAAGAAAAGCAGTTTGAAGTCATCACTATCAGCAAACAAGGATCTCTACTTGGTTATTGTTGCTACTTGCCAGGTCAGGTTTGAATCTTTCTTCAAGAGCAACAACTACAAACAAATTGCAGTCACTCTGCAAGCAGATGACTCCAGAAGGTAAAATCTGCATCTTCAAGTTAAGCCTGCAAGGCTCCATCTTGCAGGGTTTGGTATATACTATTAGGGACTAAATTTGATTGGGTTGTGGCTGCCTGCAGTCTGACACTGGGCAGATAAGTTCTGTGTCTATGTGAGCTTCAACCTTATAAAAATGTTGAAAGGCCAGATCAGACAGATCCCAATGCTACCTGCAGGGTCTCCTCCCATGCCACGTACAGCAGGCAAGCCAGTCTTCAATGGCTACATCTTCCAGTGTTCTTCTAAGGGGGCACATCTCATTGTTCAGGCCAGTAGGATTCCTACTGGCTGAATTCCAGTCAGCACTAACTGGGAGAGACCTATGGTGTCAGAGTACCTTTGATGGATGGCACTTCAAGAGACTGAGGCCTCAAAGCTGGAATTCTTTATTCACCTTCATTGAAGCTATTATATTCCTTATTGCTAGAGTAGCCAACCCAAGACTGCCCTGATTCCAAATATCATAATATTGCATCAAGGACAATGTAAAGCAGAACTTAAAAGCTCTCAGTGTGAGCTTTATTCTTATCACTAAGTACATAACTTTCTAATCGTGCAATTAAAACCTCAGCATAATTTATACCTTTAAATCACAATGTACTTAGCAATGAAGTACATTTGGGGGAATACTGATAAAACTTGAAGATGAGCTTCAGTCAAGTAGTATTTTATCAATGCTTGTTTTCTGATTCAAAAATTTTACTATAGTATAGCCAGCCAAGCCAAGTGCCATTGAGTCGGATCCAACCCATGGCGACCCTAGCATACAAGAGAATATTTAATTATTAAATGAGTTAATACTTGGAGTCACTGAGAGTAGTGTCTAGCATATGTGTCAGTTACTAGCAACATTTCCCATGTACATACACCTACCAATAGGATTATTTGTCAAAATCTCTTATCCTTTACTGTTTAAAAAACAAAAACTAGTGTCTCTTGGCTAACCCTAGGGAGTATGTAGGGCCCAAGGAAAGCCTACAAGCTTCCTCCTGGGCTGTGACGCCCATATCATAGTCTTTAGCTAATAGTCCCCGCTTATTAAGGTAAGTGCTGCTCAGCTGGGCAATACCAT
The DNA here is from genome assembly GCA_028571685.1 of Heterohyrax brucei. Classification (NCBI taxonomy): domain Eukaryota; kingdom Metazoa; phylum Chordata; class Mammalia; order Hyracoidea; family Procaviidae; genus Heterohyrax; species Heterohyrax brucei. The sequence goes on along the minus strand of CM053148.1, from coordinate 39,789,442 downwards.
ACAGGTCCCATGGGAGCACCTCCCCAGTTCCTGGCCACTTTCTGAGGTTGTCTGTGAGTATTTAGTCAGTGTGTGCATATCTCTTTCAACCTTCAATTATTTTTTTCTGACTTGGGAATCTCCCAGAACCATTCTATCTTCAAGACAGTCTTCAAGAAAGGAGAAACACATCTACTACAGGAAAGCTTCGCTCCTCACACTGCCTTGAACTTCTCAATGACCAGCTGAATAGCAATTTTTCAGGAGCAAACCCTGCATAGCCCCACTTCTGTGCCTTTGCCAGTGCTACTCCATCCTGGAATGTCCTCCTCCCAAACTCTGCCTACGAAGCTGGACCCATCCCCAAGCCCTAGCGAATAACATCCCCTCATAAAGACTTCTTTGACAGCTGTACACAACTATGTTATTATATGTGTGACTCTGATTACATCAACCTCACTGTATAGTTGCTTACTACATGACATGCTTCTAGCTCTCTCAGAGGCCAAGGAGGGAACAGGTAAGAGTAAAGATTGACAGCAATCCAATTGAGTTTTAATCCTAACTTTTGACAAATTACTAAGGCTTTCTGTCACTCAGTCTCTTAGTCTGTAGAATGAAAATAAAAATAGAACCTACCTATAAGGTGGTAATGAGGGTAAAGTAAAACCATATCTATGCTTGATGCTTAAAAACCATGGGTGAGTCTATTTTGACTTATAGCGACCCAGTAGGTCAGAATAGAACTGCTCCATAGAGTTTCCAAGCAGTGCCTGGAGGATTTGAATTGCCAACAATTTGGTTAGCAGAGGTAGCACTTAACCACTATGCGACTAGGGTTTCCATGGTTAACTTGCTTAGCTACGAATCAAAAGATTGCAAGTTCAAGTCTACCCAGAGAGACCTTGGAAAAAAAGACCTGAAAATTTACTTTAAAAAAATTAGTCACTGAAAATCTTATGAAGCTCAGTTTGTATTGGTGCAAATTTGACAGCAACTGGCTTTATATGATGCTAGTTAAGTCGTATAATAATATAGCAGTGAAGAACAAAAACGCAATGCATAAATCTGGTTCAGCTCAAATCCCATCACTTTCAATTTGCTCTCTGTGGGGCTTTGGAAGTATTACCCATCTCCTCTTTGCTCTAAATTCCTCATTCTAAGAGGGAGATAAAATATCAACTACTTTAAAGCCATATGCAACAATTACTTAATTACGCATGCAAACATGACAGCATATAGTAAGCTCTAATAAATATTACTACACATGAGGAGATCAAGAGCAACATAAGTGTTAAGCTTGTAGCAAATGCTTAAATAGCACTACTTGATAGTATTTGCAATCAAGAATGCTTACTATATGACTCTTAGGAATTGTCCTGCCTGAATGACTTAGAATTACAGGATTAGGAGAGAGGAGAAAGGTATAGATAACACAAGCAAGAGAAAGAGATTGATTTAATACCCTATCTTCTCTATTTGACTCAATTTCACCAAGAATTATCTCACATAAGAATTTTCCTTCCCATGAAGTTGGACCCAAATCCATTGGTTCTGTTCAGCACATGGAAGTGAGCTGACAGGCAGCGTGCCTGCAGGTCCAAACTGACGCTGAGCATTACAAATGCCCTTTTCATGGTGATGGTAGAAGAATATGCAGCTTGTTATTTGTATTCACCTTCTTCTTCTTTCACTCGCAGATTCAGCTTGTTATTCATATTCACCTTCTAACTCCGTCACTAGCAGAGTCGCCCTAAACTTCTGAGTTCCATATCTTGTCACTGTTCTGAATTTCCTAATCATTTCATCTAATCTACTCTGAAAGCTATTCATGCATTCACACTTAGTCTCTAGTCTTCACAAAACTTAAGTGTTAAAAAAAAAGGAAGCATTCCAATGGAAACAAAAGTTCTTAGAAAACTGGTCCCAAGACAACTTGACCTTTTTTTTACCCTATCATTTGTTTTGCTTATATTTAAAAGTGCGAGAGGTATATTTGTAGACTTGACATACATTGTTTTTGCCTTACTCTTATCTTAGGCCAGTTTTTGTTGTCTTCTGACTATTCATTGTACTCCAGTCTGCTTCTAACCTCCAAATTTGGGGGGCATTAGCACAAATAAAATTTTTAATTCTGGCCTTCAAAATATGTTCTCTTACAGAAAACAATGCCTATTATTGTCTACATTCCCTAACTGATAACATCATAGTGTTTCTTCTAAAACATATTTAAAGCATTGCTGCATTCTTTTTCAACTTCAGGAACCATAAAAAGTCTGGGTTTTAAAAGATCATGTGACTATTATATCAATTTCTCTGGCTTGAGTACATTTAAATACCTTTAGAGTTGGAGGATAACTTTAGTATTATGCAACTTGGTCTTCTGATTTTTCAGATGAAAAAAGTGAGACTCAAAGAGGGGACCTAAGAGAATAAACATCTGTAGCTAAGCACTGGTTTTATATAAAGGGTTATTCTTCCCTAACCAGGAGACAACTGGCTAAGTCTGGAGACATTTTCAGCTGTCACAATGGGGATGATGAGGGATATGCAACTGGCAGCTACTACTGCCACTACCACTGCCATTGAGTTGATTCCAACTCATAGTTATCCTATAGATTAGAGTAGGCCTGCCCCACATAGTGTCCAAGGAACGTCTGGCAGACTTGAACTGCTGACCTTTTGGCTATCAAACATAGTACTTAACCATTCCTGGCATCTAGTGGGAATAAAATGGTAAGTCAGGGATGCTAAGAAACATCTTACAATGAGCAGATCAGCCCCCTTCAACAAAGAATCATCTGGTCAAAAATATCAAGAGTACTAAAGTTGGAAAACTCACAGCTAGAGAGATCACCCTGGTTTCAGTGATCCTTTTAGTATTTCATGCCAATATATATCCATGATTGTTTAAAAGGAGCATCATAATCCAAATGAAATTTATTTCCCTTGTCCTTAACGAAGAGAGGAGAAATGCTGATTTCCATTTCACCACCTTCTTTGGTAATATTTTCAGCAGTTTCAATTGAGACAACCAATAGTCTCACTCCTGCGCCAATACGGAGCCAGAGAGGAAGTATTAATGCCAGGAAGATTTGGGAGATGAGGAAGGCCCTGTCTCCAGTGTGTATGTTGGAGTTGTTCTTGACAGCTATACTCAACCAACTTGTGGATGACTGAGGAGTGCTAAGACACACAAATTAATTTGGCATGGTAATTTGCAATGAATGCTAGTGGTAAATGAGATTTCAGTGGAGTGATAAATTGATGATCCAGCTTGGAAGTCAACCTGATGGATGTTTCAGTGGCCTCTTTTAGAATAATACTATTTCACAGGAACTAAAAATTAAGTTCACAAACCAACCAACCCTTGAATTCCTTCATGTAACAATAGGTCTTAATGAGAAAATGTGAGAAATGTTGCCACTAGCTCTTGTTACAAGATGATCTGGGGAGTGGGGAGGAGGGAAAAAAAGAGTAAGAAGGAACCAGTTGAAATTAAGATATTCCAGAAATTGAGAAAAATATTTCAAACAAAAGTGGACACATTTCATTCCTATACTGTCTCCCTTCTTATTGTGAGTGGTCTATTCATTTAGCTTAAATATGTTATATGCGCTAAGACACCTAAATGGGAATATAATTCTTCAACTGGTCATGAGCAAGGGGTCAAGGCCAAGCTAGGTTTTAGTTTTGTGAATAATATTTTGTAATACATAGATCTATAATGTTTTTGCAGACTTTTTGACCTAGCAACCCTTCTTCTGACACCTAACCTATTAATTGAAAATAGTAACGAGCATTTGAAAGAATTTAGACATGAAGATCTTTCTATGATTACATTAAACATTAAAATGTTTGGAAGCAATTTGAAAGACACAAAATTTTAAGTCAGTTGCAATGTCATTAATGTATTGCTGGAATAACATGCAAGTGTTAGAAACATCAAGACTACAGAGCACTACAAAAAATTCTCATGATATAATGTTAATTAAAAAATGAACGGTCCACAGGTGTATGTACAAGTTGATTGCAATTCTGTAGAAGATGTACATATGATTAAAGCCTGCAAAGAAATGCCAAAATGGCAATTACTAATTATAACAGTTGTTAATATAGGTTCAAAATTTATGGGTCATATTGCTGTTATTTTATTTTACTTTTCCTTCTGGCCTTTTCTATTACGTGGCTTGAAAAAAAAATGTATGAATAGTTAAGAGCCAAGTTTGACTCAGAATCCTTTCTTCAGTCAAAATAGCACTAAAAGTGTAGATTTGCATTAGGCAGTTAGTAGTACAAGGAAACCTGTAATAAGAATTTTGGAGGGAATCAAAGAATAAGCATTAGATTTTAAATTAGGTTGCAACAAGGATAAGGTCTGTTGTGTTGACGCAGTAATGAGCGCATGTTAGAAAGTCTCTCTGAAGGTTAACTTAACAATTTCCTCTTCTCTTCCATTAGTAGTCTGATTACAGAATCAAGAACTCCACAGAGGGAACTGGCCACAAAACATCCACCAAGCCAAACTCCGTTTCCTCCATTTCCCCTGTAACACCCACAGAAGTAGATTGTTTTCTTGTCTTTCATTTCCCAATGCATGTGATCACACTTTTTCATATATGCCCACAAAACAATTTCCCATTTCTAATCTAGTCCAAAAACCTGGATGTCATCCCAGACTTCCACCTATTCATGCTAAACTATCTCATCTAGCTCATTATCAAATCTGGTCTATTCCAATTCCTAAATGCTGTTTTCTATTGCCTTATATGCATGTGAAAGTTGGACAATAAGGAAGACTAAAGAAGAATTGATGCATTGGAATTATGGTGTTAGAAAAGAATACTGACTATATCACAGAATGCCAGAAAAACAAACAAATCCATCTTGGAAGAAGTACAGCCAGAATGTTCCTTAGAAGCAAAACTTTGTCTCCCTTACTTTGGATACCATCAGCAAGGACCAATCCCTGAAAAGGACATCATACTGGGTAAAGCAGAAGGTTATCGGAACTAGAGGAAGAGTCTCAATAGATTAACACAGTGATTATAACAATGGGTTGAAACATACCTACTATTGTGAGGATGATGTAGGTCTGGGCAGTATTTCAGTCTGCTATGAGTCCCTAACAACAATAACAAATATCTCTTAAATCTCAATCTTTTGCTCCCAGAGTTTCTGCACTCCCTCATGGACTACTACAATACCTTTTTGATTGCTCTTCCTGTACCCAGTCCCATCCATCACACAGTCATTTAAAGGATAGATAAGATCCTGTTACTTCTCTCCTGAAATTGTATTGATAGAACCTGCTATCTTTGAAATAAGCTCTATCCTCTTTCCCATGGCTCATAAGACCCTTTTTATCTGAACTGGCTTACTTCCAATACAAGTTTCCTATAAGTGCCCTAAAATCTGGTCATATCGAATGGAATACCTTTTACTGAGCACCATTAGACTGAGGTATAAAAAGCAGAAATATCATCTCTCCCATACTAACAGCTATCATCATTTTATCTTATCTACTATCACACTTTTTAATAGTCATAGATCACATTTGGTGCATACTGCACTGCCAATAAGCAAAATGTCTAAATATTTTTAATAAACCCTTTTAGAGTTGACTGATTTTTCTTTCTTTTTATTTAACCAAATGTAGGCCTTCCCAATTATCCATATTAAATTTCTCTTTTGAGAGTTTTTCCCATGATTCCAGTGTGCTAGGATCATTTTAGACACTAATTCTGCCATGTAACATAATAATTGTTCATCTCAGCTTCATGACACTTGGAAATTTAATCAAATGAATCTATACGAAATAATTGAAGAAGGCAAGATTTTGCCAAGTAGTTAAGACCTGTGGCTGCTAACCAGTTCAAATCCACCAGCCTCTCTTCAGAAACTCTATGGGGCAGTTCTATTCTATCTGACAGGGTCACTATGAGTTGGAATCAACTTGTTAGCAACAGTTTTTGGTTTGGTTATAACTCTAATGCATGGGTGGTTCAGTGGCAGATTTCTCACCTCCCACGAGGGAAAGATGGGTTCGGTTCCCCATCAATGCACCTGAAATCCTTGTATATATGCATTTTTGTGTACTTCTGGAATGAAATTTCTAGAAGTAGAGCTTCAGGGTTAACAGTCATATATATGTATATTTTTAAAGATATTACTAATTTGGTCTATCAACCTCCCCCACAGAAACAAAAACTCACTGCTGTTGATTCTGACTCCCAGAAATTCCATAGGATTTCCGTGTCTGGAAACCTCTGTGGAAACCAACTGCCACATCTTGCTCCCAAGGAACTGGCCTATTGGTTAGCAGTAGATCACTTTAACCACTTGGCCAACAGGGCTCCTTAATATGGTCTATAGCTTTAATAATTCAAAAAAAGAAAGAAAGAAAAACACATTGAGAAGTGTATCAAACCTATCTTATCTGCCTCCTCAGATGCCCTTGATGCCACCAGCTCCTGGACCCCATGGTTTGATTTTGCCTCAAGTGCCCCAACTCTGCTCGGTCCCTCCCAGTTTCACCCACTGGGGCTAAGCAATCATCTTCCTAGGAGGACATCTGTCTTTTGCTGTTATTGAATGTAGACAGGCCAGCAAGGCCCCACACCCCGAGTTCCTGGCTTCCCTGCCACTTCTGGATTTGAATGAGTGACTACAGTAGGGACCAAAGGATGCACCTTGAACAAGTGAGGCATTTAAAACCCCCTGGGGACAAAAATTTCACTAATGGGAAACAAGAGGGAGAGGAGTGTATCAGGCAGACAAAGGTTGTCTTCTTCTTAGCTCCTCCTTCAGAAGATACTCACATGTAACCTTTTCAGAAACACCCACTTAGCTGAGCAGATCTATCTATTTAGGCTAGCAGAGTAGTGCAGCATGACAGATTACTTAGCATCTTGTCCTTGGCTCACTTTCCATTTGTACCACTGTTCCTCTGCAGTGATTTTATGATTCCTATAAGATATTCACATGTATGGAAAAGTTTTGTAAATTATAAATCATTGCACGAAAGGAAGGTAGCTTTGTTACGGTGATTTTTGTTCTTTTTAGGACTATCGATGATGTATAGACAGAATTTCATTTGGAATGTAGTCATTAATAATTCCATGGTTAGGTGTTGCTGAGTATGTGCCGACTTGTAGCAAGCAGGGTTGTCTCTTCACAGTGCAGGCTGTTAACGAGTCTTTCTCCACTTCTGATGCTATACCATTCTTCATATAGTTCACCTTCTCAGATTATTTGCTAAGCACACAGATTAAATAAGTATGATGAAAGGATACAAACCTGGCACACAACTTTTCCAATTTTAAAACACGCAGTATCCCCTTGTTCTGTTTCATTGTCTACATTTGTAACCGTGTACGGGTTTTACATAAGCACAATTAAGTGTTTTGGAATTCTCATTCTTTGAAATGTTATTCACAATTTCTTATGATCCAAAAAATTGAATGCTTTTGTATAGTCAACAAAACACAGGTAAACATCTTTTTTTTTTTCTTTTCACCAAGATAGATGTGACATCAGCACTGATATATATACAGGTAGTCTATGAAATAAGAAATATTTTAAGTTATGATGAACAGCACTTATCACTGTCCTTATCATTAGTAATATGTACTGTGTATAAGGTTGCAACATATAATTTGCTGATTTTATAAATCTCAGATGCTCACTTGCAGATGTTCAATTTTATGACTAAGTGTTCAAAACACTGCCATACTTATAAAGATATTGATAATTAGATGCAATAATAATGAAAACTGAAGAAAAATGAGGTATTCAACTTACATCAGAACCAACTTATGATAGAGTCATTAGAACAGAGCTTCACTGTAAATTAAAGGCTACCTGTACACCCTCTTCTGTATTCAGCTTGAAATTCTGGCAATTTCCTCTTGATTTGGTACTGCAGCTATTTTTTAATTATCTTCAGCAAAATTTTGCTTGCATGTGGTAGATATTAATGATATTGTCTGATAATCTGTACATTCTCTTAGATCACCTTTTTTGGAATGGACATACATGTGGATCTCTTTTTGTCTGTTGGCCAGAAAGCTGTGTTTCAGCGAGCACTTAAAACATTGCTTAAAACATCTGTTTGTTGAAGCATCTCAGTTGGTATTCCATCAGTTTCTGGAGCCTTGTTTTTCACCAGTGCAGCTTGGACTTCTTTCTTCTGTTCTGTCAGTTCTGGATCACACACTATCTTCTGAATGTTGAACAATTTTTTTTATATATAGATATAATGACTCTTGGTATTCTTTTCATATATTTGGATGCTTTCTGCATCATTTAACATTTTACCCATAGAATCTTTTATATTGTAACTTTAGTCTTAAAGTTTTTCTTCAGTGCTTTCAGCTTCAGAAATGTCAAGTGTGTTCTTCTCTTTTGATTTTCTAACTGCAGGTCTCTGCACATTTCATCTAAAATTTTACTTTCTCTTCTCAAGCTGCCCTTTGAAATCTTTTGTTCAGCACTTTCTTCCCTGCCCCCCCCCCCACTTCACTTTAACCACTGAATGTTCTAGGGCAAGTTTCAGAGTGTTTTCTGACATCCACTTTGGTCTTTGCTTTCTCTTCTCTTTTTACAACCCTTTGCTTTCTTCATGTATGATGTCATGCCAGAACTTCTCTAAAGTGCTGCATCATTAGTGTTCATCAAATTCATTCTTAAGATGGTCTCTAAATTCATATGAGATATATTCAAGGTCATACTTTTGCTCTCATGGACTGGTTTTAATTTTTTTAACCTTCAGCTTGAACTTGCTGATGAATAAGTGCTGATCTATTCTACACTTGACCCTGTTCTGACTAATGACATTAAGTCTCTCCATCATCCATTTACACAGAGGTAGTCACTTTGATTCCTGCCTATTCCACCCAGTAAGGCCTATGTGGATAGATGTCATTTATGTGTTGGTAAAACAGGAGATTTCTGATGAATAAATGATCAGTCACACCAAATTGTATAAGGTGATCTCCAGCATTTCTATCACCAAGGCCACATTTTCCAACTTCTAATTCTTTTTTCCCAATATTCTTATTGGAATAACCAGTAATTATCAATGCATGTTTGATCAACTTCAGACTGCAGAAGTTGGTAAAATCTTTCATTTTTTCATCTTTACCACTAGTGGCTGGTTTGTAAATTTTAATAAGAGTTGTATTTATAGGCATATGGATATTGTCCTATCACTGGCATTGTGGTTCTTTAGGATATGATCTTGAAATGTTTTTCATGTTGAATGTGAAACTATTTCTCTTAATAATCACAGTAGCCCATGTGATTATTTGATCCAAAATTGTCAGTCCTAGTTCATTTCAGACGACTAATGCCTAGTCTGTCAACCCATTTCATTATTGACAACTTCTGGTTTTCCTTGATTCACACTTTGTACATTCCATGTTTCCAATTACTAATGAATGCTTGCAGCTGTTTCTTCTCATTTTGAGTCTTGCCACATGAGCAGATGATGGTTTCAAAGGTTTTATTCCATCCACATCATTAAGGGTGACTCTACTCCGAGGAGGCAGTGCTTTTCCAGTTACATTCTGAATGTATTCTAACCTGAAGGGCTCATCACCCAACACTACATGGTTCACTGCTATCCACTAGGTTTATAATGGTTATTTTATCTTTGCTGGAAGTACATTACCAGGTCCTTCTTCCTTGTCTGCCTTAGCCTGGCAGCTCTGCTGAAACTTGTCTACCATGAGTGATATTGGAAATGTCAGTGGGTGACACCACTTCCAGCATCACAGCAACACACAAGTTACCACAGCATGAAACAATGACAGACAAGTGGCAGGTATTTAAGTTAAGTCTGATTTAAATGTTACTTCTCTTTGGTAGTCTAAGAAATACTTTGAAACAGTTTTTCCAATTTCCATTTGCCCTTAGGGAGGCGTTATGTTCATAGTTTCTTCTTACCAGTTCCAACTCACGGTAATCCCATGTACGACAAAACTGAACACTTTCTCGTCCTGTGCCAACAGTGTAAGAGTCGGCGTGCTCCGGTCCACAGCTGCAGCCATGTGTATTCTGAGAGCCTTCCAACATTAGGGTCTCATCTCCCAGTGCTAAGTTGGACAGAATCCTGTTGTGATCCATTGGGTTTTCAGTGGTTACTTTTTTGTTTCGTTTTGTTTTTGTTTGTTTGTTGTCTTTTTTGGATGATTGAATGAAAATGTACATGCCCATATAAATTTGCATGTCAGTGGTTAGTTTTTAGGAGTAGACCACAAAACTTTTCTACCTTGTCTGTCTTGATCTAGAAGTTCCAGTGAAAGTGTGCACCAGGGGTGATCAGGCAGCATAGTCTCCAGCATCACAGCAACATGAAAGACCACAGAATGACAACCCTTCAGATAGGTAGTAGTAGGGAATTGTGGTTAGCTATAAACCCCACAGAAATGCCTGCAGTATATTCCAGTGTGGTTCTAAAGAGGCTTGCTGGAATATGAATTAGGAAGATACACTTAAGCATTCCAGAATCCTCAGACTGAGCACGATGGATAACCCCAGTTCGCAATCCTGTACTGCTGAGTTTTAGAAATAACAAAATAGGATACAAGTAGGATGAAAGAAAACCCAAGAACATCCTGGACACTGCCCTACTTTCAAACAATTATCTTCTATTTTATCCAGATAAGTTACTATTTTCAGTTTGACAACCAACTAGCATATGATTCATGCTCAACTCAATCAACATTTACTGAAGGTCTGAATCATCATTTCCTTCTCTTGTGTTCTCTGATAGCACCTAATTCTTTCCATATCACTTGTTGCTGCTATTGCTTACTTAATTATCTTCCTTTTTGCTTGACTGTAAACTCCAGGAGAGCAGGAAGCTGTCGATTCTTGTCTCCATCATGTTCTTGGCACCTAACATATTGTCTGAATTTTAAGAATGGTTTATTGAATGATGAATGAAAGAAACAATGAACGAAGAAGGAAGATGAAATTACCATGTATTCAGCATTGGCTAAGTGCTTTTCAATTTTTTATATATATCCCCACAAACTTTAGCTTAAAACAAAACAAAATAGAAATCAAATATATGTTGACTAATTGATGAAAACCATTATAAATCTATACAAAATCATTTAATGCCCACCTTCTTGCAACAGAGTTCAAAGTACTCTGAAATATCTTCTTCTCATTTATATTCAGTGAACACATGTGTATAAAGAGAATTACTGGCTATGCTTAGAAACAGAAATCTCTAGGATTGCTATATGGGAGACAAGCACTGGGGGCTCAGTAGCAGAATCCTGCTCTGCCTGGTTCAACTCCCCAGTAATGAATTTCATAAGCAGCTACCCCCCGTCCGTCAGTGGAGAATGCATACTCCTCTGATGCTGGACAGGTTTTCAAGGAGCGTCAGAAGAAATGCTTGGTGATGAACTTGTGGAACTAAGCCATTTAAAGCCCTGTATATCACAGTGGTCAGATCTGCAAACCCATCACTAGGAAGACTCAAGACCAGGCAGGGCTTTGCTCTGATTTGCATGGATTAACTCAAGTCAGAGGCAGACTCAACCACAACTAACAAGTGAACAAATGAACAAAAAGAAAGCTTTATTGGAGTGAAGAAGAGATAGATAATGTTGAAGCACTGGCTGGAAAACTTAAACAAATATCTGCCCTTCATGGTCAACGAGGACATTGTGGCTTGTGATCCACCCCACTTTAAACATAACTTCTAGCATAGCTTTTAAAATGAGAATGCCCCACAGACAACCCTTCATGACCCACACTATACCCTTTTCAGCACACTAAAATGGAGGTGCTCCTCCAAGGAATTCGGTGATGCACCAGGGACCAAGAAAAGCATCCTAGGTAGGACTAGTCCTGCTCTTCTTGTGTCAAAAGCTAAATAAAACCTTGTATTAAATCAGTATTTTCTTTGGTTTTACGCGTCTATTCCTTAAAGTCTATGGTTCATCGCATTTACATTGATCACATAGGGAGAAAAATATTTGCAGAGATAAACTATCATTTCTTCTTGGTTGTTTAAAGCCAAATTATTTTTAAAGGATCAGAGGTCAGTTGAGGAGCACTGGATTATCCCAAGTGCCACTTCCTTCCTTATTTTAGATAAAAACAACCATTTTGTTACAATCGGCATTTAGAATTCACAGCTCCTGGGGCTTCAGTAACCCCAGGAAAGACTCCTGCTGACAGCCTTATTAATATCACCGCGTCTTGATTTTTACTTAATTCTTTTTAATACTCTATCATAATGCTGATAAACATTATGGAATTGAGGGCCACGGAATGAGATAATATTTCACTATATCATTAAGCCTGCAGTGAGTTAATAAACTGTTTGTAACATGCTTTCAGATCCCATATGAAGAGGGTTAAAAAAAAAAAAAAAAAGCATGAGAAAACAAAAACAGCAAGGCAACACTTGCTGAATCACATTAAGAGGAGACAGCAGTGACATGAATGATTCAGAACTGGTTCAAACTAAAATGATACATCAGCATCTGGAAATCTTATTTTTATCTATCAAGGAATGAAATGGCATTCCAGATGTAAGACACACATTTGGAAAATTGTCGTTCTCTTTTCTAAGCCCTAGAAATGGAAAGGCTGTCAAGAATATGGAAGTGAAGAAAAACTGATCTAGCATTAAAAAGTTGACACAGATCAACAAAACATCTCCTACCGGAGATCACTTTCAACTCCTAGATCACACATACATACAGGATCTCTTTCTAGCTCACAGAAATTCTGAGAGTAATGTCCTTACCAGGACAGAAAAGTTAGAGGTACCAAACTTTCCTTTTATGGCCCTTATCCTTTCCAATCTACCTCTTTTCTCCGATGACCAGTTATCAGCTTCTTTGGAGTTGGTCCTGGCTGATGGCGACCCTGTGCACAACAGAATGATGCCCAGTCTCATGCCATCCCCATGATCACTTGCTGATGCGATCACTCATGACCAGTGTCACTTTAAATCAGGGAACTTGGATATGTTAGGGATCTTGTTAAAATGTAGATTATGATTCAGTGGATGGAGCCTGAGAGCACACATTTCTGACAAGGCTTAAGTGATCATGTGCTGTTAGTCCACGACTGCCTATGGAAAGCATTCTGAAGAGAATAGTATAGTATATAATTCACGGAAGACTTAGACTGAAGTTAATTCAACACACATTTAATGAGATACATCATTATCCCTGTCCTACTTGATACTCACTGCCATCGAGTCAATTCCAAGTCATCAAAACCCTACAGACAGAGTAGATCTGCCCCATAGAGTTCCAAAGAACACCTGGTAGATTTGAGCTGCCAACCTTCTGGCTAGCAGTCCCAGCACTTAACCACTATGCCACCAAGGTTTCCTATTTGATAAGTAGACAGAAACAGTTGGCTATTTACAGACTCCATTTGATTTCACAAAGTCAAAGTAAGCCCTTCTGGAGCAGAGTTGAGAGCAGAAACAAGGAAGATGTTAAGGGCCCTCTGGAGAGTTTGGATTCCATAAACTAAGGCATGGGCTTTTAGTCCTTGGGAGTTCACCCACCCTTTAAGGACATCTTTAAAACTACGGGTACTCTCCCCAGAAAAGTGCACATTGTAGAAAGTAAACCATTTTGCATATAATTACATGTGTTTTGGAAACCCTGGTGGCACAGTGGTTAAGTGCTATGACTACTAACCAAAAGTCAGCAGTTTGAATCCTCCAGGCACTCCTTGGAAACTCTATAGAGCAGTTCTACTCTGTTCTATAGCATTGTTACAGTCAGAATTGACTCGATGGCACTGGGTTTGGTTTTTTTGGGGGAGGGCATATGTGTTTCTAATTTTCTTAAAGGCCATGTAAAGGAAATGGTTCACAGACAGCAATTTAAAAAATTATGACCTGGGTTGTTCTTGGAGCTAGAGAAAACAAAGAAACATGAACATCTTTAAATTCTCACTTGATTTTAGAGTTTTTAAAAACAATTCTTTTGGCAGACCTAGAAAACTGTGATGCATAGTGGTTAAGTGCTATGACTGCTAACCAAAGTGTTGATAGTTCCAATCCACCAGACACTCCTTGGAAACTCTATGGAGCAGGTCTACACTGTTCTATAGGATTACTATGAGTTGGAATTGACTCAACAGCAGTGGTAAGAGACCTAAGCCAGAAACCTAAAATCACCAGTGAAATCTCCCTCAAAGAAAAAAAAAAAAGGGGGTGGGAAGGGGTGGAGAATTTGAGGCTGTAAACCGGGTGGCATGGTGATTGAGTGCTACATGTGCTAAACAAAAAGTCAGTAGTTCGAATCTACCAGCTGCTTCTTGGAAACTCTATGGAGCAGTTCTACTCCATCCTACAGGGTCTTTATGAGTCACAGTTGACTCGATGGCACTGGATTTGGTTTTTTGGTTTATGACAAAAGCCAGAGAAAGTCCAAAAGGGGTTAGGAGCAACAGAACAAAAAAGCCAGTTTCAAAACTGTTGTCATATATTGAACTGTGTCCACCTAAAAATGTGAGTAGCCATTTGGCTGGGCCATCATTGCCAACAGTTTGTGATTTTCCTATGCTATACATACTAATCTCTGCCTATGGCTAACAGACAGAATGATTACATTAAAAGAGGTTTAGGGTAGGACTGCAACACCCTTGCTAAAGGAGTTTCTCTGGAGCGTGGCTTGCACCAGCCTTTATTTTTTCATCCTACAGAAGATAAAACAAGAGAGAAGCAAGTGGAGAACTGGGAACTACACTCCATAAAGAAAGTAGCACCAGGAGAAGAGCACCTCTTTCACACCTGGGGTTCCTGCACCAAGATGTTCCCTGATCCAAGACTGATACAGCACAAGGACTTTCCTCCAGAGCCAACAGAGGGAAAGCCTTTCCCTGGAGCAGAAATCCTGAATTTAGACTTGTAGACTACCAGACCGTGTAAGAACAAACCTTCCTTTGTTAAAGCCATCCACTTGTGGTATTTCTGTTAGAGCACTACCAGATTACTAAAACAACCATTTCGCCATTTATGTCTGAGTGTCCTACCTCAGAGTCTCCCAGTAATCAGCCACCAGACTCCTGGAATCTGAATCACCAGGAGCATTTGGTAAAAATGACCACCCCTCCCACGCCAGACCCAGTACATTGCTCTACTCTGGGTTCAGAAATCTGTATTGTATATGTTCACCAGATGATTCCTATGCACATTCAGGTATGAAAAACTGTTCCTCAGATTAGGAGCCCTGGTGGAACAATGGTCAAGTGGTTGACTGCTAACAGAAGTTCAGTGGTTAGAACTCACCAATGCCCACAGAGAAGAAAAGACCTGGAAATCTGCTCTGTTCAGCCTAGAAAATCTTATGGGACAGTTCTACTCTGTCCTATAGGCTTCCTTGAGTCTTAATTGACTCCAGGGCACACAATAACAGTCCTGAGATTATATTAACGAAAATAAGCCAGCACTCTCCCCTCATTCAAAGCTCAAAAGGAGTTATATTTCGATAGAAGGCTACCTGTAAAACAACAAAGTGACTTCTGAGGGAATATCCATTGATGTGGAGTCGACTCTGACCCATAAGGATCCCATGCGGCAGAGAAGTACTGGGCCATAGGGATTCCTAGGCTGTAATCTTTAGAAAAGCTGACTGCCACATCTTTTTCCCATGAAGCTGTTGATGTGTTTGAGTCACCAACCTCTTAGTTAGCAGCTGAGCACTTAACCACTGTACCACCCGATTGCCTTTCTGAGAGAATAAATCCACCACAATTGAGTCAGTTCTGACACACAGCATCCCTATAGGACACAGCAGAACTGTCACATAGTTTCCAAGGAGTGCCTGGTAGATTGAAATCGCTGATCTTTTAGCTAGCAGCCATAGTTCTTAACTACTATACCACCAAGGTTAGGGTTGCTATCAGTCAGAACTGACTCAACAGCAGTGAGTTTCTTCTAAAAGAATATTGACACAAAATATACTCTTTAGTTACACTCATAACCAGAATAGGCTTTTAGGTGTATCAGTCTTTGAAGGAATTTAAATCGATTTCCACACTTCACTCCTCACCCTCTTATTTCTTCTCTAGAAGGTTCCCAAATTCCTCACCCCCCTTCCATTTCTGGAGGCCTGATGGCACAGTGGTTAAGAGCTTGGCTTCTAACCAAAGGGTTGGCAGTACAAATCTTACAGCCATTCCTTGGAAACCCTACGGGGCAGTTCTAATCTGTCCAAAGGGTCATTATGAGTTGGAATAGACTCCATAGAAATGGGTTTGGCTTTGGTCTTCATTTTTCTAGGACCAGCAACCTCACTTATATACTGGCCATAGTATAAATTAGATTGCGCAGGAAATGTGATAGAATAATTGGATACATGATACAGAAAATGTCTAGAAAATACATAAATTCCTTTGATGTAGCTATAAATACCCAAATATCAGACCCTATAAAAGACAGCACCTGTGATTATAAATCTAGACTGCATATTAAAGTTTATAAAATCACACAGTTCAACTGTCCAACTCGGAAAATCCTGATGAAGTACGTCCAAATAAAACACTTTGAGTTAAGAGTCAGGGCCCAAGCATCTTTATTTAAAATGAAAAAATAAAACCACCATTAATAATTATTGCATGCAACCTCTAATGGTTAAGACTGTGTCAACTTGGCTGGGCTATGAGTCTCAGGGTTTTGGCAGTCATATAATGTTGTGATTCCTTCCCTATTGAGATGTGGTATGTGATCAACTGCATGACGGAATCTGCTGTGAGTAGCCAGTCAATTGAAAGGGAATTTTCTTGGATATATGGCCTGCATTCAATGTAAGTGGACATTCTGACAAGGCTCAGAGGCTTTTTTCCTAGCACTGGATTCTGCAATTGGCTCCTGTTTGTCTGACCGGTGGTTTCTGGGTCTTGAGCTAGCAGCTTAATTCACACACATATATACATATGCATATACACATATTTATAAGCTTTAGTAGTTTTGCTTCTCTAGAGAACCCAACCTAAGACACAGGATTTACTATGAAGACAGTGATAACTATTTTACAGGTAGTAGCTCAGTCTTTATGGCATCTTCAAGAAGTAGAAACTATGAAGAGTATCATTTTTACAACAAATGCTCATAGAAGTCAGGCAAGTTGAAGTCTCAAGGTCACTAGGCTACTGAATGTCAAGTTTGCCTTAGAACCTCAGGAGCCCATACTAACCAACAAGCTGTGCTTCCTTGTACAAATCTATAACTGAGAACCATTGGTATGTTCATATGTTTATATATATGTGTGTGTGATGTTGGTAGTGATACATGCTGTTCAAATCCACCCAGAGGCTCTGCTGAAGCCTCTCTGCTGGAGAAGACTTAGCAATCTGCTTCTGTAAACAATATAGCCAAGAAAACCATATGGGGCAGCTACAGTCTGTCACATGGGGTCACTACGAATCAAAGTCAACTCATACATAAATGTGAACATGTGTGTGTCATGGGACAGAGGCAATTCTACAACTTAAGACACTTTGTTGTTGTTAGGTGCTGTCAAGTCAGTTCTGACTTTTAGTAACCACATGAAAAACAGAATGAAATACTGCCTGGTCTTGCACCATGTCCACAATTGTTTTTAAGCTTAAGCCCGTTGTTGTGGCCACTGTGTCAATCCATTTCATTGAGGGTCTTCCTCTTTTTTCACTGACCCTCCACTCTACCAAACATGATGTCCTTCTCCAGGGACTGATCCTTCCTGACAACATGTCCAAAGTATGTAAGACACCTGGCCTCTAAGGAGCACTCTGGTTGTACTTCTTCCAGAACAGATCTGTTGGTTCTTTTGGCAGTCCATGGTACATTCAACATTCTTCTCCAACACCACAATTGAAAGACATTAATTTTTCTTCTGTCTTCCTTGTTCATTGTCCAGCTTTCCCATGCATATGATGCAATTGAGAATACCATGGCTTGGGTCAGGTGCACTTTAGTCTTCAAGGTGACATCCTTACTTTCAATATTGAGAAGAGATCCTTTGCAGCATATTTTCCCAAAGCAATGCATCCTTTGATTTCTTGACTGCTGTTTCCATGGATATTGATTGTGGACCCAAATAAAATGAAATCGTTGACAACCTCAATCTTTTCTCCATTTTAGGGGAGCAAAAGTGTCCTCAATCTGTGGCTTACATGAGAGCAGTGTGTCTGATGGATAAACAGAAGAAGACACTAGAAAGTGAGGAATTAACATGAAGAGCAAGGCAGGGAGCTGCCTAATACAAACTTCAGTGGATCACTTTCCTTGCAGGGGGGAAAGGGGACGGAGAGGGGAGGGGAGGGGGAGGAAGGGGAGGGGAGCGGAGGGCCATTTCATACTTACAACATTCCTTCACGCCTTCTTGTTTACTATTTGGAAAAGTAAAACAAAATGGCAGGCCAAGATATGATTTGGGGGACAGGGGTAGATAGAAAAGCCAAAGTCACTGATAAATAGCTAAGAAATTAATGTACTTTCTCCCTGGAAAAAAGTGTATATGCTTAGAACATGTTGCATGAGATTTTTAGAGATTTCAGAAGCCTGCTAGGCTAGTTCCTTGAGTATCCAACACATGTCACGGTCCTTTAGGACAGAGTAGAACTGCCCTATAGGGTTTCCAATGAGTGGCTGGTGGATTTGAACTGTTGACTTCCGGTTAGTAACTGAGCTCTTACCCACTTTGCAACCAGGGCTCAACATGCAGCCTTAGCCAGGCATAACATAGCAGGAATCATATCCATCTCTCAGCTCTAATCTTATCTTCCTCTTCCACAGAAGAAAACAGAGCCAAACAGGTTAAGTGACTTTCCTATTGCTGCGGGTGTAGTTAGTGGCAGCCAGGAGCAGAAGCTAGGTCTTCTGTTTCCAAAACCCAGAACTCCTTTCACCAACCTCATTCTGCTAGGCAGAAAGCACAGGGGTATAAGCAAATATCCCAGCACCAGACCTGCTGGGGTTCAAATCCTGGCTCTAACATTTACTAGCTATCTGACCTTGTGCAAGTTACTTAACCTCTTCACCTAAGCGTTCTCATATGTAAAATAGGGCTGATGATAATAAAACCATTTTGCAGTGTGGTAGCAAAG
Organism: Heterohyrax brucei; assembly: GCA_028571685.1. NCBI lineage: Eukaryota > Metazoa > Chordata > Mammalia > Hyracoidea > Procaviidae > Heterohyrax > Heterohyrax brucei. The sequence goes on along the minus strand of CM053148.1, from coordinate 39,770,377 downwards.
ACTGAGTCATTTGACATATCTAAGGGTCTTAGCATACAGCAAGCACCATAGAAGTGTTTGTTATTATTACAGCCCGAAGGACATCATGTATTGTAATACTTAAGTGGTGTTAACCAGCATTCATAATAAGTAGCGTGACTCTGATAACTGTCTCCCAATATATTTCAAGAAAATGTAAAATTTCTCATTTTCCTGGTCATGAGATAAGGGGAAAACAAGACCTACTATAACTGTTCTACAAAGGAAGAAAATAAGGCAATTAGGAGGTGCATAGGTTATTTGGGGCTACATAGTATAGCAATATGACAGTAGGAACAGAAGCCTTCCTATGGACCTTGACTCTATGTATCCTGCACTTGCTTGCCTGGCTCAGCCTCTCTTCTTCCACAGCAGCACTAGATGACTAGTGCAAGAAACACTGTTGAGCCACAGAGCCTGTAGTTCGGTGGTGGGCAGGGGGCTTTTTCTCCAAACAGCTAAGGCAAGCAGGGTGCCAATGAAAGCCTTCAAGTGGAGTTCAGATGATTGAATTCCCTACATGAAATCCATCCCTCTCAAATCATCTTCAATAGTATAAGTGCTTAGTTCCAACATTTATGTTTTCTAATGCAAGCCTTCTGCAAACACTGTTCTAAGTGAATTTCCCAGAGAAGCAGCCTCTGAGACGTGGAGATTTGCATGCAAGAGAATCTCAGGGGATGGCTCACTGAAACAACCCTTGGGAGTGGTGAAGAAGGCAGGATTCAGTCAAGGCTCTAAATTAAAGAGTCTTCTAACAAGGATGACTTATTTTTCACAGCTCATGGTAGCAACACTTGTGAAGATATAGCAGCCATATTTATATTATCACAGTCTTTTTTTTTTTAATCAGTCTTGACAAATAGCCATGAAAAGTTACACATTTCCACAATGGGTAGAAACTATTAACGTTCACTGTCAAAATACATGTTCCACATGCCAAACATTTTGAGCATTATGTGAAATTTACAATACACATACAAGCATTCCATCAAGAGAACAATTCAACGTTTAATCAAAAAACTTGAGACACCCAGCTCTGTTGCGAGTTAGACAAAGCTTGTGTGTCAATGAACCACACATTCCAATGAAAACATCACCACCATTCATCAACAGCATATGTCAAGAATCCGTCCCAACTGGGCTTTTTCGTCAATCACAATTTGGTGGATTTTGCACCTAGACTTGAAGCTTTACCATCACGAAGTTTTTTTATCTCAATAACTGAAGTCTAATGACAATAGAGTGAACTGCATATTTGCTGACTGGTCCCTGGAGCAACTGGAAGTTGACCCTGCTGGCCGAAAAATCATCTTCAGTGATGAAGTTCATTTTTAGATGAATGGTGGTGTTAACAAAACTGTCACATTTGGAATGATGAGGATCCAATGGAGTTTCAAGAATATTCATTTCATCCCCAGTAAGTTACTGTTTGGTGTGGATTTGGGTCCGGTGGAATCACTGGCCCTTTTTTTTTTTCCAAGATGAATGAGGAGACGCTGTGACTGTCACCAGCGAAAGACATTGGGCTACGAAAACTGATTATTTTAGGCAACCTTTGGAAGGTTCTGCAGTGTTGATTTACCTGAAGTTCTATTCCAACCATAATGCTATCAAGCATACTTCAAAATAATAAAACAATTAAAACTGCATAATTTACACAACTTATTCAAGTTCAAAAATAGGACACACCCTTTTTGGAAGACCCTCTAGTTTATTCCAGTTTGAACGCCTGCTGAGAATTTCCATTTCTGCCTCCCTAGGTATACATGAGTCAGAATCTACATTTTACCAGGATCCTAGGTGATTTGTACATATAATGAATTTTGAGAACCAATACTCTACTAGTAGCTTTCAGAATTGTTCCATAACCATTGTCTGGGAATTGGCTAAAAAGGCAAATTCTCAAGTGCGAATATGTTAAAAACGCAAACTCTCAGAAGAGATTCTGTCCTGGATTGGGCAGAAGGGAAGTTAAGCTGCCATGCAGCTGCAACAGAGGCTCCAGCTGCTTCTGCAGGGAGCTCTGTAGCTCAGACAGCCCTTCTGAGTTGTCTCAAGAAGGCCAGGAGGCCAGAACTTTAAAGCTTCACATGGACCAACTACTGGGTTCATGCCCGCCCCCCTGGGGTTGTTGGTAGGTGATGTCTAGCTGGTTCCAATTTATAATGACCTTATGCACAACAGAATGGAACACTTCCTGGTTCTGTGCCATACTCATGATTGCTCATTGTTGCAGTCATGGGGTATGTACGTGGGTGAGAGTGAAATGCACAATTTGTCAATTTGTCTCCTCGAGGATCTTCCTCTTTTTGGCTGAACCTAGGAAAGGGGCATAATTCTTGGCAGAGCAGTGCCCTTCATCTGAGGTCAGTGCCTGGTGACAGACACAGCTGGTAGCAGTCGAGGTCATGAGAGTCTAGATGTTGAAGAGGACCTGGACAGTGCACCACAGCATCTATCACGTATGTGGTGGAAATTTTGCTGTCTAATCATCATCTGCTATTAGAATCTGGCCATGTGAGATTGTACACCTGGACTAGAATTGCCTTCCTCTGGGAAAGGATCCATTAGATGCTCTCAAATCATGTCTATAGTGACAGGTCTGAGAGGTCTCCGCACTGCATTTTTGTGCATTTCATTCTCACTCATACACATATTCCATTTCTACCCACAGCTACAACCGTTATCCTCTCATCATCACCATTTTGAAATGTTTTCTATCATATTAAGACCAAGATGTTTTCTTCCCTTTATCTAGTTATTCACGGATATAGAGAATAACCATCTTAGCCCTTCTGGAAATCACTTTTCACTGATTTGTTCACTTATTTTTTTCATTCCTTCAGTCATCAACGATTTGTAATATCTACGCTGCACTGGAATCCCTGCAGATATAAACAGTTACTGCACTTGGCTGCTAGCTGAAAGGCTGAAGGTTTGCATCTACCCCAAGATTCCTGACAGAAAGGCCGGGGGACCAACTTCTAAAAAAATCAGCCACTGAAAAAAGCCCTATGAAGCACAGTTCCACTCTGATACATAGGGGTTCTCCATGAATCAAAACTGACTCAAGGGCAACTACTTTTTATTTTGTATATTATGGTAGGTATTAAGTATAAAAAAATGACTAAGAAAATTGAAAAAGACATTACTCACATCACGAAAAGGACCTGGATTTTATTTAATTATAAAGAAGACATCTTAAAGGATTATAGGTAGAGTTGTCATTTGAATAGGTTTGCATTACTCAAAGATCTCTCTAATGGCAGTAGAGGATGGCTTGTAGGGAGCGTCCACAATACAAAGCAGTTTGGAAATTGGGAATTTAAATACCAGTTGAGTCATTCCTTCAAATCTCAGCTGAGTCACCCATCTTTTGTCCTTCCTGTGACAAAGGCCCACTCTGCAGTCCCACAAGTCAACAGTGTTGCCAAGCAACATGTCAGTGGTCTACCTGTGGGGGAAGGGGACTATTCATATTATCGCTCTACACCACAAGAAGCCCACGGGGCCCTTCCACATGCCTTCGTAAAGTGCAAACACACAACGTGTGTCCCAAGGTCACAAACACTCAATGTGAAACATACAGCTGTTTACATACAGAGGACACTGCCTAAAAATAAGCCCCAGAAGGATCTTTCCTTTATTGTTGGCTTTTCCATTTGCTCACATCGATAGTTTTGGGCCAGTCACTAAAAAGGAAAGTAAATCTCTCAGTGGGTGGGACTTCCACATTAAATAGAAATTATGGATCTGATGCTAGAGACTCTATCCCAAAGCAACAAAAGCAGGAAAATTTATTAAAATTAGTCAACTATAGATTGGAAAATAGAAGAGAAAATATTATATGAATAATAATTATTTGAAGGTAATAGCTTTTGTTCTTTAATGTGGTTCCAACATAAATGTCATTGTAAGAAATGATATTTCATTTCAGTGCTAACATACAGGTACTTAGTGTGTTGGAAGAGAAAGGATTGGAATGACTTTAAAGCTGTGCTAACCAGAAAAACTGCAAAAATATTTATATCCTTATGAAGGAAGGAAAGAATATCCCTCCTGGGTATATTTAACCATCCTCCATCTTTTGGATAGATGATAATGCTAAACAAAAAATGGAAAGATGACCTTAGAATAACAACCTCAGGACTCAACTGGGACTTCGCTTCCCAATGTACAAGAATCATTTACAATATGTTCACAATGGAAATTTCTATACTACTTTATAGCTCATAGATTTCATTATGTACCTCAAACAAAATCACCGGAACACCCAACCCTGGACTGGCTTTCTTCTCCTAGGTGGTTTTCCTAGTAAAACTACTCTCCATCCCCCTGCTCATTGTCTGCAGTTCTGTTCAGTGACTCAACAATGTTTAGCAGGACACAAAAACAAAGAAAAGGAGAAAACCAATCCATTTGGAGAGGTGTTTCATATCAAGGACGGGACTGTTAAAGCAAAACACACATCTGGCACTGTTAGGGCTTTTCTCTAGCCAGTTCTTTCTCCATTTTTCCTCATCAAGACTCCCAACAAAGATCATGTGGAAAATTTCCCAGGGTAAATGATGAATGATACCTGAAAGCCATCACATTGGGCAAGCCTCTTTCACTCTTTGTCATTCCCAATAGCCACCCTGCAGGTTGCCTGGAAGATGGAGAGCTGATAACGACCTGAAACTATGAGTCATTTCATTTTCAGACAACAGCTCCCAAGGTCTTAGAGTTTTCAGTTGATTTATCATGAATGGCACTGTTACTTATGCGACTAGAAGCTGTTAGCTTGAATTGGTACTTTGGGAAACAAAACCTGTGAAAGGCACAAATCCAATAAATCTGTAAAGGGTTGCATGGAGTTGTCTTTCCAACAAGTGCCTGGTTCCTTTCCACTACGAGGCATACAGCTAGAGAGAGAGGTACAAGTCTATTGCCATAAAGCCACACAGCGGCAATATTCCAGCTTACCTTTCTGATTTTATGGGTTTTGAACACCAAGAAAGTGAACAGACCCCAGATGATCTAATCCCAAAGTGCACTGATACACATGTTCTCTGTTGGCCTTTAAAAAATCTTGTGGGTGGGGAGGAGTGGTTATAATTATGTGAATTTGATAAATGAAATGCACAGGTTTACAGAGGTAACTTGCACCATGACTGGTAAACGGAACAGTGAAGTCTTTTGACATCCAATTCCCTGTTCATCCAATTATCTTACTCTTCTTATTCTACATTTCTGACAGCATGGGTAAGTAAGGATCAATTCACCCCACTAGTTGACTAATTCAGTAACAAACAACTCCTTCAAGCCACTGTTTAGAAGAACTGACTTTTTGGACAGAATTAATGGGTCAAAACAGGTGGTTCAAAAGACTCTTTGGCCAAGTGGGAAGTTGTCACTGCACATCCTCCTTTTGATAGCAAACAGATTCTATAAGCTCCAGATTTTGCACAGAAGCCAAGTACCTCCTGTCTATTCCAGGACAGTATCAAAGCCAACACAATGAGCTTTAATACTTGTGAGGTCCAGGTATCTTGGGATAGAAGTCACCAAGTTGTAGTCTGTCAGTGTGCCTAACAAGTTTTAAGGAGACTAGTACCTTGGCTGTCATGGTGTCCCTTCTCTAGTAGGGGAGTGAGAAGCACAACTAAAACAGCCTGCTCTAGCTGCTATCCAGCTGCTCAAGCAGTTAAAACAGGTGCAGAAAGAATGTGGTTTATACAAGAGCCCTTCCCCTCAACACTGAAGTGTGAGTCTCAGACCTGCTCATCCTGGGACACACACACACACACACACACACACACACTTTATTGTACTCTGGTAACAGCAGGATGACACAAAAAGCTACTGACGTGAATCAGCACAGAAAACCGAAATCCTAAAATCCATTGCCATTGAGTTGAATTCTAACACAGAGAGACCCTGTAGAACAGAGCAGAACTGCCCTATAGAGTTTCCAAAGCTGCAAGTCTCTATGAAGCAGACCATCACATAGATCTCCCATAGGACAACTGGTGGGTTTGAACTGCTAACCTTTTGGTGAGCACCTACATGCTTAAACTTTATGCCACCAGGGCACCCGCACAAAAGACAGAGAAACACAACATGCGCTGGCAATGTCTACATACCAACTTACGCCCTTCATATCGCATAAGAGACCAGTTCACTTGTTGCAAAAGGCAAGAAACAGATACCAATGTATGTGATAGAGGCAGAGGTTCAATAAAAGCCAGGGTGCACGTAAAAGGGAAGCTTCCTGCTGCTCGCTAGTGAAGGCAGCTGATAGCAGAGCCAGATCCGAAGGCATGCACGCTTTGCTTTTAGGACTGAAACAGCTTATTCTGCAGGTGAGGGCAACAATTATTGAACCAGTTCTTTAAGCAGGATGCTGAGACAGATGCTGTTAGAGTTTTACTTTCTTCTCCGGTGAGACAGTAGGATTGAATGTTCTCCCACAGCCCCCATTATGGTTTATTAATGCTGGACAGAAAGCATTGGTGTCCCATAGCCTCACATACCTTATAGGGGCCTTGGTTGCAGCCACAGTAGCTGCTCTCCATGGTGTAGCTTCTGGACACCCCCATCTCTCGCCACACCACTACCCTGGCCGTGGAGGCTCGGGATTTCTCCACGAGGAAGCTGCAGCTGCCCATTGTGAATGCCGGTGCTAGCTTATCAAGGATTTTGGGAAGAGTCTACAATAAAATAAAATTAAAAAAAAAAGTGAACTATGAGGAGTTGGGAGTGACTGGGGATATGGATCTTAAAAATAACTTCTCAACATATACCTATACTTATGTCCATGTCTGCATCACCTGTTGACTACTTAATACATGCTATTAGGAATCTTTTATTAACCCTAAGTAATGAATACCATTCATCATTTTTGCAGATGAGGAAACTGAGGCTTAGAAAGGTTAGAAAAAAAAAATAATGACCTAAAATCATATAACTACACAGTGGCTGAAATGGGCTTCAGATTCTAACCCATCCAACTGCAAGGACCATAATCTTTCAACCCTACCTTCTGTATTACTGTGGATATACACTGTTCACACATATTTGGCCTCATACAGTGTTGAGGCTTCACTGAGTCCCATGACAAGACACAGAATTAAGAGGGACCTGATATCTGTAGAGTGGCTCCACCACATCTCATTGTTTCTTAGCCTTAGAGGTTAGCCTAAGGACTGATAATGTATCTCAGAAGGCTGCAAGGAGATATTGATAATTCTTGAGCAAGAATAAAGTTTACTTGTCTTCTAACATTATGTAATACCCAAATGAACTGCTTAGTCTGGGTCTCTGACACATAAATCCGAGGTTTGCTAATGACAAAACCCTAAAAATTCATCCTCTCATGGTTTGTGTAATTCACTTTGTCCTGTGATAACCCTCTGCCATGGCATCAATTATGACTCATACTAATCACTGATGGACAGAACAGTCTTTAGGCTAAGCTTAGGGCTTCCAAGGAGCAGCTGGTGGACTCAAATTGCTGTTCTTTGAGTTAACAGTAGTAGCTCTTAAACACTGTGCTACCAGGTAGAAAGGTTGCATGTCCTTGCCTCTGTAGATCCTTGCCACCTGCCCATAGATAGAAAGGAGGCCCCAACCCACCAGTACTCCTTGCCATTTCTGATTCAACAGAAATACTGAGCTTAGAATCAAATCCACTATAATTGTACTCACTCTGACTAAGGCATCCCCTTGTATTACAGAGTAGAACTGCTGCATAAAATATTTTTGGCTGTGATCTTTATGGAAACAGTTTGCCAGGCCTTTCTCCCACAGTACCACTAGGGGGATTTGAGGCTTCAATCTACCTGTTAGTAGCTGAATGCCTTAACTGCCTGCACCACCCAGGGACTCATTGAGCCTAGATAACCCCAGAGTTTCAAGACAGTAACCACAGGGTTCTCTTGTTTCAGTGCTGACAGAATATACAAAAACCAGCACACAATATACAATTATGCATATTTAATAACAAACAGTGAAACTTCAGGCATTTGGAAAAACTATGGGGAGAAGGTAGAAAAGCAGAAAAAACTGATAACTATATGAAGCAATTCTTTTTAAAGAAATGCAGTTTAATTTCTATAATATTGAACAAATCTCTTAATCACTCTTGTTAAGTCTCAGCACGTTTAATATAACACTTAATTATTTCAATGTAAGAAATAATTCAAATTGGATTATAAATTATGTTTTATAACATATGCAGTTGATTCTTATTATTCACAGATTCTATATTTATAAATTTGTCAACTCTCCAAAGTTTATTTGTAACTCCAAAACCAATATACCTAGTGTTTCATGGTCATTCACAGTCATGTACGAGGTCTGACAATTAAGCTCATAAACTCATCCAAGAAAAAGTTGTACATACTTCATTGCTGAATATCACTATAATCACCTTCAAAGTACTCCCCTTGGGAAATTATGTACCAACTCCAGTGCCTAGGCCAACATTCAAAGCAATTTTGGAACTCTTTTTCTGGAATGGCGATCAGAGCTGTCGTCGTACTACCCTTGATGCTCTTCCAAACGTCTTCCTTTCAATATTTCCTTTATCTTTGGGTAAAGAAAAAAGTCACTGGGGGCCAGATCGGTTAAGTAAGGAGAGTGTTCCAATACAGTTAACTATTTATTGGCTAAAAACTCCCTCACAGACAGTGCCATGTGAGCTGGTACACTGTCATGATGCAAGAGCCATGAGTTGTTGGCAAAAAGTTCAGGTCGCTTTCATCTAATTTTTTCATTCAGACTTTTCAGCACTTCTGAATAGCAAACTTGATTATCTGTTTGTCCAGATGGTACAGATTCATAATGAACAATCACTCTGACATCAAAAAAGTTTAGCAACATAGTTTTGACTCTTGATTTGGATGACAGAGCTTTTCTGGTAGTGGAGAATTGGCTGACTTCCATTATGCACTTTGATGGTTTGTTTCAGGGTTGCACTGGTATATTCATGTTCCATCACCAGTGAAACACAACCGAAAATATCAACTTGCCTCTTCAAAAGGTCTTGGCAAACTTTGACTCTGCTTTGCTTTTGTTCATCAATGAGCTCCTTTGGGACCCTTTTTGCACACACCCTTCTCATGCCAAGATTTTCAGTTAAGATTTTCCTGTTTTTCTATTGATGTTTACATGGTCTGCAATGCTTCTCACAGTCAGCTGATGATTTTGGCACAAATTCAATGCATTTTTGCAACATTTTCATCAGTTCTGCACCCTGACCTCTCTTCTTCAGTGACACTTTCTCTTCCCTCAGAAAAATGTTTAATCTATTTGTATACTGCTGTTTTCTTCATGGCATTATCTCCATAAACTTGGACTATCATATCCGCAATTTCACTTCCACTGTTGTCAAGTTTAACAAGAAAGTTGATGTTTGTTCATTGCTCTAATTCAAGCTCTGACATTCTGACGAAGACGCATAAAAACACAATAATGAACACCACTGAGCAAGACATCACCATATGTTGACACAAACGCAGCTGTGAGACACTGATATACCAAGGTTATGAAACCTTATCAAAGCTGTTTGCACAGTACTGCCAACATAAGCACATGGTGGCAAGTTCACAAACTTAATTGTCAGACCCTCGTATGTGCACACAGCAGCAAAAAACTGGAGTAGCTGATACACAAGTTTCCAACTGAGGTTGAAAAATGTTGATTCAGTATTCACTAATTTAGTGTTTGTAGTTACTTTATAGAGCCCTAGTGGTACCATGGTTCAGAGCTCAGCTGCTACCCAAAAGATCAGCAGGTGGAATCCACCAGCTACTCTTAGAATCCCTGTGAGACAGTTCTACTGCATACTACGAGTTAAAATTGACTTGTTGGCAATAGGTTTGGTTTTTTGTTTTGCTTGGTCACTTTATAGAATGTACCCACCACAAATAATGAGACTCATCTGTATGTTAATGTCATTGTTAGTATAATTCCATGTGTTCTTGACATTCCCCCATAGCCTCCAGATCTACAGTATCAGATGAACAAGGAAAACAAAAGGCTAATATTGTCCTCTACAATGCCTCTTACTTTGTTTCATTGTACGCATTCTTGTCTCTCTCTCCCTGTGACTCTTCCATCCCCATTTTTCTCCTTCGAAGCTTTTATCACAATTATAATCAAATTAAACTGAGTTTAAGGTAAATTCTATTTAAATCATTGTTTATGTAATTAGTTGTCATTTATTTTCTATCACCCTTGTAGACGAAGAAGTTCCATGAGGACAGGAACTGTTCTGCGTCTTCTATACAGAAAATACTTCACATGACACTCATAGAGAGTACCCTGTAATTACCTGCTGAAATAAACAAAATCTCCTACCTGAGACAATTGAAAGTCTGCTAGAACAAATGGACATGTATGTACCATTTATACATGCCACAATTTCAGTGACTGAGGTACTTGCAAATGGCTTTATCAAAGTCCTACTTCAATGTAAAAGAATTTAATTTTACATGTTCAAATGACCTCTTAATTCTGACTTAAGGGAATCTGGTTTTGGCAGATAGTACTGCTTCTGTCCAACAGACCACACATCCTAATTAATTGTGTGTATCCTGAAGAACCTGACTAGCTATGTTCCTTCCACTGTAACCTGGAGGATTTGGCATTAGCAAAGTGAAACTGGAGAACCCCTCTAGCATCTCCAAAGTAAAAGTAATTTATTTGTTAAATAATAGACTCCTGAACTACAGCATTTACAATAATCTCCTTATTCCATCATTTTATTTCCCTTTAGAATTTATGTAAATTGATCTAAGCCAGAAGAAGGAATGACAATGACAGCTATTTTAAAGTAGAGGTGGTTTCTTTTCTTTTTTCTTCATTCTTTTTATTATGATTGAATGAAAATATACATTTCCATATAAATTTGCATGCTGACCTATATACAGTTTCCACTGCTCTCCCTGCACAGTGACAGCACACTCTTCCTCTCTGCTCTATATATGTCTTATCTTCCCAACAGTCTCTTATCTTCTCTCCATCCATTCCCCTTCCTCCAGTATGAGGTCAACAGGACAAAATCCTATAGATGCCTAGAACCATAAAGTGCCCACACAGTATGGTCATTCTGTGTCACCAAGTCCAATCCCTTGCTGTCCAAAGAGTTGACCTTCATTATGATTTATGGACAGGGGCAGCATCAGGGCCAGGGGCCATGCTTCCAAGGGAACTCTGAAGACCCTGGAGCATGAACTGTAGTCTTTTAGTGGAGATCTCAGGGTGCACCCCTATTTATACTTGTGTTGCCAGAGACTCAACTTTGTGAGCTCCATTGTGGCTATCACTGGTGGTGACCAGGCACCATCTCGTTCTTCTGGTCACAAGTTGATGCAGACATCCACTCACATGGGTATCTCTGTCTTCTGGATTCTCTTTCCCCCTTGTCGTTATCGACCTTGGTGAGCATCCGTTCCTGCTGAGTTGGGACCATTTGCTGTACCCTCAGATGGCAGCTTGGCAGCTTTTAAGACCCCAGACAATACTCACCAATGTGGGGTGTGGGGAGTCTTCATTAGCAAAATGCTAGTTGTGCCAATTGGCCTTGATTTCCCCTGAGAGTACGATCCCTGGCTCCCTGCCCCAGCTACTCTCTCCTTGCAATATTGGGTTAAGATTGGAGGAGTACACAAGTTGTGTTGAAGTCCCATTAATACTGACCTTCTTACTAATGTGTACTGTCACCAATTTCACCCAACCAAACTTCTAACAACTATCTAATCTAAACCCTCCCCCCTCACCTTCCCACCCTCCCCACCCTTGCAGCAGTCAAAGAGTCTTTTCTGTTATGTGTGAGTCTGCTTTTAAGTTCTTCTCATAGGGATCTCATACAATATTTGTCCTTCTGTCATTGACTACTTTCACTCAACATAACATCCTCCATTGTACTCCAGTTGAAACCAGGTTATGAGATGTTTCCTGCTATCACTGTTGTTCTTTATCATTGCATAGTGTTCCACTGAGTATACATACCACAGTTGACCTACCTATTCTTCTGTTGTTGGGCATCTGGGTTGATTCCATCTTTCTGCTACTGTGGACTGTGCTGTGATGAACATTTGTTGCATGTTATCAGTTGGTGTGAATGGCCCTGATTCTGTAGGATATATTCCAAGTAGTGGAATTACTGAGTGAAATGGTATGTCTATATCCCTTATTTTAAAGTAGTGCCAGACTGGTTTCCAAAGAGGCTGCACCATTTTGCAATCCCACCAACAGTGTAGGAGAGTTCCAATCTGTCCACAGCCTCTCCAGCATTTAGTGTTTTGTGTTTTTTGGATCATGGCCAACCTTGTTGGGGTGAGATGGTATCTCACTGTCATTTTGATTTGAATTTCTTTAACAGCTAATGATGGTGAGGATGACCACATGTGTTTTTGGCTGCCTAGATCTCCTCTTTAGAGAAGTATCTGTCTATCTCCTTTGCCCATCGCTTAATTGGATAATTTACTTTTTCTTATTAATATTTTGTAGTATCTTATAGATTATGGAGATCAGATGTCGGTCTGACATACAGTTGCCAAGTATTTTTCCCCCATTCTGTAGGTGGTCTTTTAATTCTATTAATAAAATCTTTTGATGAGCAAAAGTGATGGATTCTTAGTAGTTTCCATTGACCTATCTTCTCTTCTGTTATTTGTGGTTTGTTTAACAGATTTTGAAGCCTGTCTACTTATGTACTGAACCTTCCATTGTTGTTCCTACTTTCCCGTGGATAAGCTTTATCGTTTCAGATTTGATATTTAAGTCTTTATCCACTTTGAGTTGGTTTTTGTATGAGGTGTAAGATACGTGTCTTGTTTTAATTTAGTGCAGATGGATATCCAACTTCGCCAGCACCATTTGTTGAAGATATTGTTTTTGCCCCAGTTTAATGTCTTAGGGCCTTTGTCAAATATTAACTGTTCATAGGCAGATGATGTCATCTCTGGAGTCTCAGTTCTGTTCCACTGATCTATCTGTCTGTTTTTGTACCAGTACCAGGCTGTTTTGACTACTGTGACAGTGTAATAGGTTCTAAGGTCAGGTAATGAGAGGCCTTAGTAGTGCTTTACTTATCCAGACAAAGTTGGTAATTTGTTCCTCCATCTCATTGAAAAATGTCACTGGAACTTGTACTAGCCAAGTCAAAGCCAACTAGGATTGAATTATATAAGTAGATTGCTTTGGGTAAAATAGACCTTTTCACAATGTTAAGTATTCCTACCCATGAGCAGGGTAAGTTTCTCCACTTACGTAACTGTTTCTTAGTTTCTTGTAGTAAGGGTTCATAGTTCTGTTTGTAAATGTCTGTTATTTCTTTGGTTAGATTTATTCTTAGGTACTTTATGTTGTTCGGGGCTATAGTAAATGGTATTGATTTGGTGATTTCTTCCTTAATAATCTCATTGTTGGTATAAAGGAATCCTACTGATTTACTTATGTTTATCTTGTATCCTGAGACTTTGCCACACTCCTCTACCAGTTTGAGTAGTTTCCTTATGGATTCTTTGGGATTTCCTGTGTATACAATCCTATCATCTGCAAATAGGGAGATTTCTACTTCTTCTTTGCCAGTGAAGATGTCCTTTATTTCTTGGTCTTGTCTAATTGCTGTGGCTAGAACTTCTAGTACAATGTTGAATACGAGAGGTGAGAGTGGACATTCATGTCTAGTTCCTGTTCTCAAGGAAAACTCTTTCAGTCTCTCTCCATTCTGGATGACATAGGCAGTTGGATTTGTATAAATGGCAATAAGTTGCATTGAGGAATTTGCCACCTATTCCAATTTTGCTGAGAGTTTTTAGCATGACGGGTGCTGGACTTTATCAAATTCCTTTTCTGCACCAATAGACAAGATCAGGTGATTCTTGTCTTTTGTGGTATTTACCTGGTTGATCACATTAATTGTTTTTCTGATGTTGAACCAGCCTTGCATCCCTGGTATGAGTCCAACTTGGTCATGATGGATTATTTTTTGGATATGTTGTCATATTCTATTGGCAAGAATTTTGCTGAAGATTTTTGCATCTAGATTCATGAGTGATATCGGTCTATAGTTCTCCTTTTTTGTTGAGTCTTTCCTTGGCTTTGGTATCAGGGTTATGCTGGTTTCATGGGATGAATTTGAGAGTATTCCATCCCTTTCTATACTGTGAAACAGTCTCAGTAGTACTGGAGATACCTCATCTCGAAAAGCTTGGTAGAATTTTGCAGTGAAGCCATCTGGGCCTGGGCTATTTTGGTTGGTAGTTTTTTGATAATTTTGTCAGTCTCTTCCTTTGTGATTGGTTTATTAAGTTGTTTTGCTTCACCTTTTCATAATTTTGGTAGGTGATATGAATCAAGGAATTTTTCCATTCCTCTAGGTTTTCAAATTTGGTCAAATACAGTCTTTCATAGTATTCAGCTATGATATTTTTTATTTCTGCTGGATCCGTTGTGACAACTCCCCTCTCATTTCTTATTTGGGTTATTTGTTTCCTTTCCTGTTCTTTAGTAAGTTTAGCCAATGATTTGTCAATTCTGTTGATCTTTTCAAAAAAGCAGCTTTTGTCCTTTTCAATTTTTTCAATTGTTCTTCTATTTTCTAATTCATTTAGTTCTGCTCTGATATTTATGATCTGTTTTCTTCTGGTGCTTGAGGGGTTTCTCTGTTGTGCTCTAATTGTTCAAGCTGTACGATCAGTTCTTTGATTTGGTTTCTTTCTTCTTTCCAGATGTGTACATTTATGGAGATAAACTGACCTCTGAGCACTGCTTTGGCTGTATCCTACTGGTTCTGGTAGAAATTGTTTTTATTCTCATCGAAATCCATAAATTTATTTCATCCTTGATTTCTTCTACAACCCATGTTTTTCTGAGGAAGTTGTTGTTCGGTTTCCATGAGTTCCGCTTTCTATCTATGTTTTTTCCACTATGGATTTTGACTTTTATGGCTTTATGATCTGAGAAGATGCTTTCCATTAATTCAGTGGTATGGATTTTGTTGAGAATGGTTTTATGTCCTAACACATGGTTTATTCTGGAGAATGTTCCATGTGCACTGGAGAACAAGGTGTAGTTGTCTGCTGATTGATAGAAAGTTCTGTACATGTCAACGAAATCTAATTGGTTAATTGTGGCAATAAGGTCTTCTGTGTCTTTAATGAGCTTTTTTCTAGACAATTTGTCCAATACTGAGAGTGGAGTATTGAAGTCTCCTACTATTATTGCGGAGTGATCTATCTCCTTGTTGAGTGTAGTTAGTGTTTCCTCAATGTATTTAGGTGCTCTAATAATAGGTGAATAAATATTTAATATTGTTAAGTCCTATTTGTGTATTGAACCTTTCAGCAATAAATGGTGTCCATCCTTGTCCATGATGGTGTATTTTACATTAAAATTGATTTTATCTGAGATTAGAATTGTCACCCCTGCTCTTCTTAGATCATTGTTAGCTTGATACATATTCTTCCATCCTTTGATTTTCAGTTTGTTCATATCTTTAAGTCTAAGGTGAGTTTCTTGTAGGCAACATATAGATGGATCATGTCTTTTGATCCAAGATGTCACTCAATGTTTCTTTACTGGAGCATTCAGTCCATTCACATTCAATGTAATTGATAGGTATGTGTTCAGTGCTGCCATTGTGATTTATTTTTGTGTTGATGTTTTCTCTGTTGTTCTTATTAATCTGTTCTGCGATCTTCTTTGCGAGTTGATTTTTCACCTTTTTCAGGATTGGTTTTGTGGCTGTTACGACTCCTGTGTTTCATTTCTTGATATGGTATGTTGTTTCTTTATTGTTCTTCACAGCTGCCCCTATGATCCCACTTAATAAACTATATATAAACCCAATTTTGATTGCCACCAGTCTTGTCAACTTCCTCTCCATCTGGAAGGACTATAATGACTGTAGTACATCCTTATTTTTATTATGATGGTATCACAGTTTATATGATATGATCACTAGATCACTTCTTTCACTGTTATAGCTTTGATTGTGTTTGGCGCCTTCCCTAAGTGAGTAGGATTCTGGATAATGTGTCCTTCTAAAATACAAAGTTAATAGTTTTTTCTTCCAAGCCAAGAGATTCTTTCAGTATTTCTTGTGGCTTTGGTTTGGTTTTTACAAAGTCTCTGAGTTTCTGTTTATCTGTGAATGTCTTAATTTCATTTTCATATTTGAAAGACAGTTTTGCAAGATACATAATTCTTGGTTGGAAGTTCTTCTCCTTCAAGCTTTGAATGTGTCATGCCACTGTCTCCATGCCAGCATAGTTTCTGCTGAGAAATCCAATGAAAGCCTACAGGGTTTCCCTCTGAATGCTAGCATTGTTTTGAGTCTAGCTGCCTTTAAGAGTTTCTGCGGGTGTTTCATTTTTTTCAGCTTTATTACTTTATTATAATATGTCTTGGAGTCTTTCTATTGAGATAAATATTGAGCAGTGTTCGATATGTATGTTGAGTATCTATATTCTCTTCTTTCATAATTTCTGGAAAGTTTCCTGTCAGCAGCTCAGCAACAATACTCTCTGTGTTCTCAGGTGTCTTGCCCTATTCATTAACTCAATTAATCGTAGATTGTTCTTCTTAATAGAGTCCTACATGCTTCTTAATGCTTCTTCATTTTTCTTGTTTCTTTTTTCTGATTTCTCCTCATAGATCCTAGAGACAGTGGCTCTGTCTTTGAAATCAGAAATTCTCTTTTCCATTTGTTCCATTCTGTTTTCTGGGCTTTGAATTGAAGTTTCTGTGCCTTTGATTTTGTTCTTGATCTGTTGGATTTCAGAGTACTGATGTTTCACCAGATTGAACAGCTTGCTAAATTTTTCATTTTGCTGTCTTGCATTTTGTATAAGATCTAGGAGGGCTCTCTATATAATCCTTTTATATTCACCATCTGATAGTTTCAGAAAAGCTTCTTCATCTGGGAAGTTCTGAGGTGGTTTCTTTTGGGGGCCTTCTGATGCCACAGATGACTTCTGTGTTACCGTCTTCTCCAACATTTGTTGCTTTTTGGGCTTCATGTGGGTCAATAGAGGCTGGGAGAGATGCTGTAAAGATGGACCATAGTTGTTTCTCTAGGCCATCTTAAAATGAGAAGTAAAAAGTATTTGACAACTTCCACAGTCAGTCAGGTTTTCAGGTGTATATGTCTCTCTTCCCATTTGGCAAAGTAAACATCTCTATATTGAACATCAGATGTTATAAACTAGCTCAAAATACAGAACGACTACTGTCCTACTGGCCTCTGCTGTCGGGCCCCAGCTGTAGGCGATACTGTGTAGAATTCTGCTTTTCTGTTGGAAGAGTAGTCTCCTCTGCATAGGCACTGCCTCTCAACCCAGGAATTAGGTCCAGCTGAGGCTTCTGTATGGATGACCCCACCACCCAGCAAAACAAGATGGTGTCCCGCGCAAGCTCACCAGCTTGTCGGGACCAGACTCCTGGGGGAAAAAAGGAGGAAAGAGTGGCCGAGAGTGCTGAAATACCCAGAGACCACAGCCCCCACCTCTGGGCCCCAGCCCCAGGTGACACCATGCAAAACACCACCTCCCTGCTAGACAAGCACTCTCCCCCTGGCAGGAGCCACCTCCCAGTCTAAGAACCAAGTTTGGCTGGGGCCTCTGCCTGGGCCTCTCTGCCTCCTGATAGGCCAGAGGAGTTGAGGTGTACAGAGTCCAAGCCAGGCTCTCACAAGCTGGCAATCATGCTTGCCAGTCCCACCAGCAGTGCATCCAAGACCAGCAGCCAGTCAAGTCTCAGTTCTGCCCGCCGGACAAGACAGAGGAAAAAAAAATCAAAATGGTGAGTTACCTTCAGTCTGTGCAAGCCTGTGCTGGCCGAGAGTGGGGTCAGTGAAAAAGAGGAGGTTTTGCTTTCAGTGATATGAAGTCCAAATTAACAACCCTATGCTGCATCCCAGGGCTCACTAGGTGTCTAGAAGGCTCCATTTAATTATCTTTTCAGGTCTTGGTTTCCAGAGGGATTTAGGGAGATGTGCATTTAGTCCACCATCTTGACTCCACCCCTCACTTTCTTTTCTTAATAAGTAGGTAATAGATGAACTCTGGAGTCTCTGGGTGGTGCAGATTATTAAGTGCTCAGTCACTACTGGAACTGTTGGCAACTGAAGTCTACCCAAAAGTACTTAAAAGAAAGAAGCTAGTTGAAAGGTCAGAAGTTCCCAACTACCAGCTGCTCCTCAGGAAAAAAGACCTCGCAATCTTGTCTCATAAAGAGTACAGCATAGGAAATGCTACGCAGCAGTTCAGCTCTGTCCTACTGAGTTCCTATCAGTCAGACTCAGTGGCACACAACAAACAATAACAGCAAGAAAATTTCACATTTCTTCTCTGACACACAGGGGGTTGTCACATGTCAGAATCAACTCCATACCAACCAGTGTGCTTCAGTTTTGTAGAATTAATTCATTTGTGCCTTGTTCCAGTGCTCTCTAAGAGACAAACACATGATAGACAGATAGACAGCAGATAGTTAACAGATAGACAGCACTCAGCTTCTTCCCTGCCACCTGCTCTGTGCATTTATGCTTAACCTCAGTTTCCATAAATTGAAAATTAGAGATCTATTCACTGCCTGCCTACTAAGTGCTTTACACATTTTAATTCGCTTAATCATCACCCCTTTGAGGTTAAATTCTGTTCTTATCCCATTTTATAGACAAATAGAGGCCAGACAATTTAAATACCTTTTCAAAGATCATAGAACTAGTAGAGACATAAAGTTAGAATTGCAAAATTGGTGTCCCAGATTCAGATCACATGAGCCTAAACAGTGCAGGAACTGACTCCTAAGTGGAGTATATGGTCGCTATGAGTCAGAACTGAGTCAGTGGCAGTGAATTTGTTTTTAAGTGGAGTATTAGAGTCTCATGGGGGCTTAAAGAGATTGAATTGGCAACCAGGAAAAAAAAAATCTGTTTTTCAGCTGATCCAAACTAACAGCAACTTCATAGGACAGAGTAGAACTGTTCTTTGGGGTTTCCAAGGAGCAGCTAGGGGATTCTTACTACCAGCATTTTGGTTCACAGGCATACCTCTTTAACCACTGTGCCACCAAGGCTCCAAATGTGTAACAAACATCCAATATATTATACTATTACTCACAATTATTATAATCATGTGCCAAGAAAAACTTCCTTCTTTTCTAGATCTTATTTTCTGAAAGTAAACTTCAGAATATCAATTAAAGGCTCTATTTCAGAAGAGAGAATGGCACGACAAAGCAGAACTCTGCTTAGACTAAACACTAGGCATCATAGAGGGGTTAAAGGCAGGCAGACAGGTCAGAGCCAGGAGCCAGAGACACCTGGGCTAAGAGTGCAGTTCCCCCATGTACTTGCTGTGTGCCTTCAGAAGACTTCAGCCTCTTTTATGAAATGGGAGAATGAATGTCTGCCTGGTCAGAAACCTTGGTAACATAGTAGTCAAGTGCTATAGCTGCTAACCAAAAGATCAGTGGTTCAAATCCACCAGGTGCTCTTTGCAAACTGCTTTTATAGGGTCATTATGAATTCAAATCAACTTGACGGCAGAGGGGTTGGCTTGGTTTTTTGAGTAGGGGTACTATAAGTCAGCATCAACTCCAAAGCAGTTGGTTTAGGTTTATTAGGAGCCCTCATGGCATAATGGTTAAGCTCTTAGCCACTAACCAAAAGGCTGGTGGCTTGAACCTACCCAGCATTTCTGCAGGAGAGAGACAGGGGAATCTGGTCTGAGAAACACTACAGCCTATGACAACCCTACAAGGCAGTTCAACTCTGCCACACAAGGGCACCATGAGTTGGAGTCAACTCCAAGGCACCTAACAACAACATCATTAGGGTTGTTACAAAGAAAAAATGAGATACAGTACATCTAAGGCACAGAAGCTGTCACTTAGCATGGTCTCAACAAAGACCTCCATCAGACATTTAGAAGCCAGCCTCAGAATGAGTCTCACGCTTCTACCGAGACACTGGATCCTTTCTGCCCAGGACCAGTTGAGTTGGGGGAAGGGTTGATTCTGATTCAGCCATTCTGGTTTCAAGGCACATTTTAGAAACCTGAGCTGAATTTTAATTCATTTCCTTTCTACTGACTCTTCCCAGCCCTATCTGGTTTCCCAAATTCAATGAACATAGAGCTCTCAAAGATATGCTGCCTGGGAGTGCACTAGATCATCCCTAGCCCAGAGTTCATTCCCTGAAAGAAGGACTACCAAAATAATACAAGCTCTGTACAATCCACCATGTAGAGCTCAAATGTCTTCTCTTTTCTCTGGATTACATACATGGCAAAGGTGTGTGTGGGTCAAATGTACGAATTATGGAGTCAACACTATGTAGCTTGACTTCAAGGTTTATTTAGCTTGTCTGGCCCTCAGATTTGTCTTTACCAAAAGGAGTAGTAATAACAGTGTTTACCTTGAGTGAGGTAATTTATGTAAAGCACTCAGAACTCTCTATAATAAAGTGTGTGTTTTATTAACAATATAATTGCACTGTTCATAGTATAGTTTGCTGATGACTACAGGTTTGGAGAAGGGGAAAATAATGGGTTAGATATTCTACTTTCCAAAATTAAAAAAAAAAAAAGTCTTCATTTGCATTGTATGTTTCCTTTCTTTTGGCTCAGAAAAAACTCTATTTTCCAAGCTCCAAACAAAGATATATTCTTGTTTTACTCCTCTTTTTAGTTCAATTGAAAAGTAGTCTAACTCATTGTTCTGCTTCTGTCTGATGCAGTACACACTTTGAAATAACAGAATCCTAAGGTCAGAACCTTGAAGTGTGGATTCCGATGTCAGACAGACTGGGTTCACATCCCAACTCTTGTCAGCTATGTAACCTTGGACAATTTATATAATCTCTGTGTCTCTATTCCCTCAGATATGGAATGGGGTATTATGAAAACTATTTATTCAACAAACATCTGTTAAGTGCCTTCCATGTGCTGGGCATTACTCTACAGTGTGGAGTAGTTGTGAAGATTAACTGACTTAATGCATACAGAACACTTAGGACAGTTTCTGGTACATGCTCAGCACTGTGGAAGTATTATCCAGAATAATTATCTTTGTAGCTCCTCAAAAGTAGAAATTTATGAAGGGAATCCATGCCAGCCAGCAAGTGTCACCAGAAGGACTAAAAACACATTCTCCAGGCAGTGGTGCAGAAGACCTGATTTTAATTCTTTTCTCTTCAATTTCCTATTATCCATAACCAGTAATTAAAGTTTTTGAGACTCATTTTAATGCCATTCAACAGCTTCAAGTTCCTCTTGATATCAAATTTAGATTGACAATTATCCCATGGCATATGCTTTTCTTATGGAACATTCTAACATAGCTTACTTATCACATTTACCCCTTACATTTTGTCTACTGAATCCAGTCAGGATCATCTACCCTGTAGTAGACCATATGACTGTCTCCTACAAAATGGCCAGTATCGTCTGTTTCAGCTCACAAAGCCTAGGCTATCAATATGTATGCATTCCATTTCATTTTTGACAATTTCCAATTTCCCCAGATTCATACTTCATGTACTTCACATTCCAGTTATTAATGAATGTTTGCAGCTGTTTGATCCATTTTGAGTTGCTCCACATCAGCAAACGAAAGTCCAGAAATTTGACTTCACTCATGTCATGAAGGTTGGCTCCAGTTTGAGGGGGCAGCTCTCCCCCAGTTGTCTTTTGAGTGACTTCCAATCTGAGGAGCTCACCTTCCAGCACTATATCAATGTTCTGTTGCTATTCATATGGTTTTCACTGGGTAATTCTTCTCAGAAGTAGACTATCAGACTCTTCTGTCTGGTTTTTCTTAGTCTGCAAGCTCAGCTAAAGCCTATCCACCATGGGTGACCCTGCTTAAATTTGAATATTGGTGGCATAGCTTCCACGATCACAGAAACACACAAGCTCCCACTGAGAGATCAGTGGGGGCTCATTTGCATTTCATTGTTAGTAACATTCCTTTGCATCAGTGGTGGGAAATTATTAAGCCATCAGCTGCTAACCGAAAAGTTGGCATGAAACCCACCCAGCTACTTTGTGGGAGAGGGACCTGAAAGTCTGCTTTCATAAGGATTAAAGGAAGAAAAGCCGATATAACAGTTCTACTCTGTCACTTGGGTCACTAAGAGTAAAAATAGACTTGATGTTACCTAATAAAATTCTTTTACTTTTTGTAAGATCCCCTGTTTAATTCTTCATTTTTGTAATTCTCTCTCTCTCTCTCTCTCTCTCTCTCTCTCTCTCTCTGGCCTAAAGTGTTTCTTTTTAAGGACTCACTCTTACATTTATGGATTCTTTTATTTGTACGTTTTCAATTTCATTGATTTCCACTTTGCATTTTGATGTTTATTTTATTTTTTTCTTTATTCTGCTTGCTTGGGGTTTAATTTGCTGTTCTTTTTCTTTCTTTTGGAGGTGAGAGCTTAGATTACTGAATTTAGATCGATCTAACTTTCTAATATAAACACAGCTACAAATGTCCCTCTGAGCAATGTTACAGCTGTGTCTCATAAATTTTGATATATTATTTTTATTTTAATTTATTTTTGATGGCACTTGGCTTGGCTTAATTTATTTCAAAATATTTCATAATGGTTCCTTCCCTTTTTTTAACCTGAGTTATTTTGAAGAAAACTGTGCAATTTCCAAATATTCAGATACATCCTAATTTTCTTAAAGAAGTTGATTTACAATTTATTTATGCTGTGATAGATAAACATACTTTGTATAGTTTCAGTCCTTTAACATACATATTGAGACTTGTTTTATAGTCTACCAAATGATCTATACTGGAGAATTTTTCAAACGTATTCAAAGAAACACATTATTCTGCTGTTGCTGAAAGAAGTGTTCTACATTTATTGCTTTGGTCCGATGTCCCAAATATTTAGTAATTTTCTTTCTACTGTTCTATTGATTACTAAGACAAAATATTAAAATATTCAACTAATATCAATTGAAAATTTTTTCTCCTTTCAATTCTGTCAACTTTTACTTCATGTATCTTAGAGAATATACAATCATATATACTCATAATTATATCTTCCTGATACATTATCATTTTAGCATTATGAATTGTCCTCTTAGCTCTAGTAACATTTTCTGTTTTAAAATCCATTTTTTATTATGTCAATAAAGCCACTTCACTTCTCTCAAAGTTACTATTCATGTAACATCTTTTTCTATCCTTCAACATTCAGATTGTGTTTCTGGACGAAAAGCCTGTCTTCTCTAAACACACAAAAAAGGCTCTTTTTCTTTCAGTCTGATAACCTCTGCCTTTCAATGAAGTATTTTATCCATTTACATTTAATGTAATTAATTGACATTGCTGCATTTACATCTGTCATTTTTCTATTTGTCTTCTATGTATCTCTCTTGCTCTTTTGTTCCTCTATTGCTCCTATATTGTTTTCCTTTTCCCCCATTACTTCTTTAAATACTTTCTCCCCATTTTTCTTTTTGGATCTCCTATTACATGTATGTTGACATGCTTGATGTCATCCCCAAAGTCTCTGAGATTGTTTATTTTCTGCTATCTTCTCTCTGTTCTTTGAGTTAAATTGTTTTGCACTGATCTTCCAGTTCATTGACTCACTCTATAGTCATCTTAAATCTTCTAATAATTCAATTACTCACTTTTTCTCTTTTGTTATTAAGTCTTTTTAACTCTAGAAACATCACCTTTTTCTTTTTCCTTAAGTTTCTAGTTCAAAACTAGAAACTTTTGAACATGATTTTCTTTAATTCTATGAACATATTTTAATAGTGGCTTTAAAATCATTATCTGATAATTTTTCTAGCAACTTTTTTTTCTCCTGAATGAATCACACGTTCCTGCATATTTTATAATTCAAAAACTGGAGATGGTAGTTCATAATTTGTAGCAACTTTAGATTGTATTTCACTTTTCTAAGTTTTTGTTTGTTTGTTTTTGTTTTATCACCATGTTGTTAGACTTAGTATGTTGTCTGTCCTTTTCCTCTCCTGCAGTATGTGGCTATTGATGTTTATATATATATATATATATATATAAATTAACTTTTCAACCTGAGTTTATAGAGTTTATACCAGTTCTGTTCAGTTTATAGTCAATGATTTGTGCAGAGATAGTGCTCAAAGACATGGAGCCCATAAGAATTCACTACTTGTTGGCTGGTGTGTCTGTGAGTTAGAGAACACATTCAAAGTTGTGGCCAGCTCTCAAGTTTCTTTGGCATTTTATTTTACCTTTTGCTAAACTCTCTCAGGTCTGCCCAAGATATTTCTCCATAAGCCATGAATATGTGGAGAGTTCATGCAAGCCCTCATATAGTTTTCTGTTAAAAAAAAAAAAAAAAAGCTGTTGCCAAAGTAGTTAAGTGCTACATTTGCTGACCAAAAGGTGGAAGTTCAAATCTACTAGGTACTCCTTGGAAATTCTATGGATCAGTTCTATTCTGTCCCTATAGGGTGGCTATGAGACATAATCAACTCAATGGCAGTGAGTTTGATTTTTATTTGTTTGTTTGTTTTATGACTTTCTCACTTCTAGAGGCTCCTCTTCAAAATTTTAGGGTGTGTGTGTGTGTGTGTGTGTGTGTGTGTGTGTGTGTGTTTCTGTGGGTCTGTGTGTACTTGTGTCTATCCAGCCCTGCACTGATAAAACTGTGTATTACCATGATCACACAGAAGGGAGGAGTAAAAGGAGCCCCAGTCAAGAAGATGGCAGGCTCCTACACTTCTTTACCAAAGTTATAACAATTTTCAAAACTAAATGCTTCTCAACTATCTCTATTATCCATCCCCAAAGTAACATGGTGAACATAATTCATGTCACCAATCTGTTCCCATGAATATTAGTAAAATGCCAAATGTTTTGTAATATATGTGTATTTGTAACATATATATTTACCATAAAAAAACTAAATATAAAGGAATAAATGCTGGTCAATTTGTTTTCTACCTTTGGTCACTTTCCAAAGTTCTAAAGTATTTTTGTGATTTTGCATTTTACAGAAAAGATCCACTGATCTCTTTATAGGGTTGCTGTTGAGTTGGAATCAACAGCAGTGGATGTGGTTTTTGTTTTGAGTTATACCTCTACAACTGGAAATAAAGTCATCATTAAGTGTTGATTTGATTAAATTAAATAAATACTTATGGAGTAAATGTAAAATACAATGGAGTATATAATTGTCTCTTCAAAACAAACACTAAAGGACAAAAAAAAAAAAACTACAATAAGATGAATAGATCCAGAATTGTTCCAATTTAGATCTGCATGTAGGAGTCAGCCTCTCATGGTGCTGATTTCCAACAAATACCATGACTATAATATTACCCTAATTTTGGCTTGGCTAAATTACATAAACCCACTCTCTTGATTCTCAGTTTATCCATTTGTAGAATGAGTGGCCCTTTCCAACTCTGACATGATCCATTTCCATTCAAATTTTTTTTAGGCAGGATACCAGTGTCAAGATCATTATTTCTAGGTTATTGTTTTGCCTTAGATTTAAAATGTCAGCGATAGAAGAAGTTACCTATAATGTAGAATCCCTCAAAAGCAACTCAGAAACCAAGAAAGTTGTTTGAGGTGAAAGTTAGGGATGAGGTTGAAGCTTTATCCACTCTTCTACCTCCACATATCTCACAATAGTCTATGAGTCCCCTTTAAGGAATCCTAGAATACCAGTTCAATTTAATAAGTTACTAATAAAATTAAACCTCCTAATTTCAGGGAGGTTTAAGGAAGAAAACTTAGGTTCAGGCAAGTTATTTTCCTAAAATTAAGAGACCATGTTGAAGAATACCAGTGTATAGGTTGACTAATATTTCCATAAGTTTTGCTATTACATTAAAATAATAAGACCAGTTACCATCAAGTCAACTTTGATGTATGGTGATCTCATGTGTGTCATTCTAGAACTGTGCTCCATAGTGTTCAATAGCTAATGACTTTGCTCTAGAGCTGACAAGGGGGAAGTCTTCCCCTGGAGTGGACAGCTGGAATTTGGACTTGTAGCCTACAGGTCTGTGTAAGAATAAACTTTCCTTTGTTAAAGCCATCCACTTTGTGGTATTTCTGTCAGAGCAGCACTAGCTGACTAAAACAGAATTTGGTACCACGAGAATGGGATGCAGCTCTAACAGACACATACAGTGTGGAAGCAGTTTTGAAACTATGATCCTAGAGAAAGCTCAGAAGGAATCAAGGAGAACTGTTAACACCGAAGAAGGCACAGACGGTGAGAATCGAGCAGCAGCAGAACCAGAGACAGCACTGGAACTGACCCACAGAACAAGAGAGGTAAGTGCCCTTGCACAGGGTCCTCCTGGGTGAGTGGGGTACCTCCGCAAACTTGGATCAGTGGAGCTAGTCTTGCTAACTCACGGAGAAGAGGGTTGAGTGCCTTTGTGTAGGAGGCTTTCTAGCAGGATGGGGTGCCTCTGGGCACTTCAATCAATGGAGCTTCAAAGCTTTGGAACACTTGCCCTATCAGAGCAGATGTGGACCTGAGGCATGGGCCATGTGGCCATAGGAAATAGAAGCTGAAGAGATAAACAGCATGAGAAGCTGAACTGCCTCAGTCTCAGAAGATATGGACATGATCTCAGGGGTTTGAAAGGGTGGAGCCAGTGCTTTCTGTGTTTGTAAGGGTGGAATTGCCACTCAGTTGGGCTTAGGGTGCACCTAAAGCCGATGGGGCAGAGATGCTGTACAAGTGGGCCTTTCTAGGGAGAGATGTAGCACAGGGCCAGGGATCTCCACTCAGAATCGAGACAGTGTGGTGAGTACCTAGAATCTGGAAGGCAAAGCTGCTGTGTAAAATGTGTCAGAAAGTGGAAGATCATTTTCAAAGCTTTGAGGGCTAATGTAATGTGTTCTTCTGACTCGTCTGTTGCCTGTTAATGCCTTCTTTCCCTGTGATTTCTCCCATTTGTAATGGAATGTCTAACGTGCCCATTCTGCCATAGTACTTTGGAAGTAGATAGCTTGTATTCTAGGTTTCATAGTTGTAAAGAAATTTTTGAATGTTGGACTTGGAACTGATTTAAGACTTCTATCATATGGGATGCATGTGTTACATGTTTCAAAGATGTGATTTTTGGGGTGCCAAAAGGTGGGATATCATGGATTGAATTGTGTCCCCCCAGAATATGTGTAGCCATGTGCCTGGGCCATGATTCCCAGTATCTTATGATTGTCCTCCATTTTGTGATTTTCCTAAGCTGTATGTTAGAGAATTAGGGTGGGACTGTAAATCCCTTCAGAAGATCATTTCCTGCTTGTCTGTAAAGGGAGTTTCCCTGGCGTGTGGTTTGCCCCACCCTTAACCCTTTCATCCCATAAGACATACAAGGAAAGGGAAGCAAGCAGAGAGTTAGGGACCTCACACCATCAAGAAAGCAACACTAGGAGAAGAGTGTGTCCTTCAAACCTGAGGTTCCTGTGCCAAGATGCTTCCTGGACCAACACTGATGCAATCCCAGACTTTTCTCCAGAGCCAACAAGGGGAAAGCCTTCCCCTGGAGCGGACACCCTAAATTTGGAACTTACATCCTACTGGACTGTGTAAGAATAAACTTTCCTTTGTTAAAGCCATCTACTTTATAGTATTTCTGTTAGAGTAGCACTAGCTGACTAAAATAAGGTTGACTAATATTTTCAATAGTTTTGCTATTATATTAAAATAACAAGACCAGTTACCATCAAGTCAAGTCTCATGTACGGTTATCTCACGTGTGTCAGTCTAGAACTGGACTCCATAGAGTTTTTGATAGCTAATTTTTGGGAAGTAGATTGCCTTCTTCCAAGGCACCTCTGTGTGGACTCCAGCCTCAAACCTTTTGTTAGGCAGCTGAACATTTTAACTTTACCACCCAGGGATTCAGACTATTAAATATTACTTCGTTTATTCACACAGAGACTGGTATCACTACTTTAATAATATTGCCTGTCACCTTACATGACTAAGCCTCAAAGTATTTTTTGAATTTATTAATTAAACAATATCAGTCATACACTAGAACTGAGATGAGGATTCAGAATCCACTCTGTAATTGCCTATGATGCCTGTCCTTCGTCCCCCATTACATGTCACCTTTACAAAGATTTCTAAAGCCTCTGTGTCTCATTATCTCTGCCTATGTAGTGAGTTATCCATAAATATTATCACTTTCTCTTGTAGAAAGACAGGTCAAAGTCAGGCTGACTCTATATTTAATATTGGATAAGGAAAATGTTTTAGTTTAAGATACAACATGCACAAGAATCATTTTATACAGGTCAGTGTCATCTGCCCTGATGAATGTTTTGATTTGTAAGCTAGATTACTAAGTAAGATTAAGCAGTAAAGCTTCTTGTGGTTTATTGCCATTATTCTGGCTGAGACTTAGAGCAAACAGGTCACTTAGGATAAACTGTTGATTTTGTTATAATAGCCTTGAGGTATCTGTTTTGATCAGCAACAGCATTCTTTCTGATCAATATGAGTAAAAAAGGGTGGAGAAATACTTAGGATTACGGTTGGTATTTCCAGTTAAAACAGCAGTTTGATGGCTTTTACCTCTTTTAATACTATCATTTAACCCTGCAGATGAAGCCATTTTACACCTATTAAATTGACCTATCCTTTATAATAAGGGATTTAGAAGAGGTAGACACCATCATAGGTAACCTGGATGGTACAATGGTTAAGAGCTCAACTACTAACCAAAATGCTGGTAGTTTGACCTACCCCAAGGAACCTTGGAAGAAAGGCCTGGTGATCACCTTCCAATAGGTCAAAAACCTTATTAGGTACAATTCTACTCTTCAATGTGTGGGATTGGCATATGTTGGAATCAACTCATTGATAACTGTTTTTGATGTTGTTTTAATTTTTGCTGTTGTTTAGGTACCCTCATAATTTTTCTCATTTTTCATATTAAGTTGAAACAAAGGTAGTTTTCATTTCATCTTTGAACAATGCTGCTCTACCTCTCCCTGATTCTCAGCAAGCAAAAGCTTGTTTTCTTTATCCTGAGTGGAAGAAGTCTGCCTTCTTCTTTATCCCTTCTCAAGTTCCTATTATGGGTTGAATTGAATTCTCCCAAAACACGTGTTGTAAATCCTAAAAACTATGACTGCGGCAGAAATATTGGTGGTGTAGTAGCTAAGTGCTATGACTGCTAACCAAAAGGTCAGCAGTTCAAATCTAGCAGGTGCTCCTCGGAAAACCTGTGGGGCAGTTCTACTCTGTCCTATAGGACTACTATGAGTCAGAATCAACCTGCAGGCAATGGGTTTGGCTGGTTTTGTTTGTTCATTCATTTGGTTGTTTTTATGCCTGTCATTAAAATCCCCCTTGGAAAGGACTGTCACTGTTATGTCAATGAGACAGAATATAGAGTAGCGTATGTTTTAAGTCAATGTCATTTGAGATATAAATGCGATTAAATAAGCCAGTAAGAGAAGCAGAGATGGGAGAAGAAATATGGCAAGCCAAATGAAGATCACCTAGGATTAGAAGCTCAAAAGAGACAAGAGTCTTCCTCCAAAGCAGAGAATGAAAGAAAGGCTTCTCATTGACCTGGTATCTTAATTTCGAACTTGTGACTTTTAAACTATGAAAAACTTCTGTTTGTTAAAGTCACCCACCTGTGATACTTCTGTTACAGCAGCACTAAATAACTGAGACAGTTCCTATTGGTTTAATGGGGGGATAGTTGAGCTCTAACCATTAGAACCTAGAAAAAATAGAAGTAGGTTCACTGTATCACTGTTCTGCTTTATACAGAATGCTTGAGCAGAGGGGTGTGGATGATCTAATGTCATAAATTGTCTCATAGCCCTCATATTTATTTAAGATCTTTTCATATTCCGTATCCTATTTTTCTTTCCATATGCTATGTAACAGAGGTACTATTTTTACTATTCTCATTTTACAGATGGTAAAATAGTGGCTCAGAGAAAGAATGTTACTGACTCATAGTCACACAGTTGATAGTTGTAGAGCCAGGCATTAAAACAACATTTCTTGCCTCCAACTCTTGCATCCTTTGCAGTGTACCATAACATACAGAAAACAGATTCAGGAAAGCCAGACAAGCCATTACTCAACAAAAGCACGTGGAAGTAACACTGCTTCCAAGTGCATTTTCCATTTTTCTGGTCTTACAGAAGCCAGCATTGCCAACTCTTCAGACAAAGTTAGACTGGACTACAAGATACAAAATGATACTATTGAAGAGTGTGCTTCCTGGCTCAAGTATGTACATGAGACTAAACGGGTAGCTCCTATTTCGAGGTGAGATGAGAAGGCAGAAGGGAGCAGGGGCTGGTTGAGTGCACATGAGAAACAAATGGTGGGGAGGACGAATGTCCTGTCACATTGTAAGGAGAGAAACTAGGGTCACATAACAACGTGTGTGTAAGTTTTTGCATGAGACACTGACTTGGATTTTAAACTTTCACTTAAAGCACAATAAAAAAGCTTATATTACAATCCTATAGACAAAATAATCAAAATCATTATTTAAGAAAAAAAAAAAAACAGTGCTGTCTCAAAGGCACTAATATGGACACAAAACATCTGACACCATTCTCCAAATGACGTACCCTGTAGCTGACCTCCTCCAGGATAGCAGATGTATTCATGGGGCACCCCACTTGCCACAAGGTTTCTTTAATGCTACAACCATAAAGGAACACATTCTTCTTTTGGGAGTGGCCATGAAAATCACAGAAGACCTATAAAAGCCAACAAAAGAGAAAGTTAATCTGAAGCAGGTCTGTTGATTTCTTAAGCGGTTAAAATGTCAACTTTCTCAGATGGATACCACTTACTCTGCAGAACCAGCCATGTGAAGATCATCAGCAACTTTGCCGAGAGTTGTTTGTGGTGTTATCAGGGAAGAATTGACACTGGATGGGGCTTAGGGGTGAGCAACATATGGTGACATATGGTATGGATAGCACATTCTAAAATGTGACCACGAATTATTCTGAAGTATTCACGCTTGCTTGTAATGGATACCAAGAGGGAGAGTCTATTCCTTCATATTTTCAATCCAGACTTGGTCACCTGATTTCTTTTGATTGATCTGACATCAGCAAACATGATGTAAGCTACGGTTTATAAAGCATTTGCACACTGGGATTTCCTCTCTTTGATGCTTCTGGGAACTCTATTACAACTGCCATGTGAATGCACATAAGCTAGCTTATGGATTGATGAAACACACAAGGCAAAGTCATCCTCATTGACCTGTCTGGCATTGAGCTAGAGGCCATCTGAGATTACCTAGTCCTAGTCATGCTGGCCTAAAGCAGAAGAATCACTCAGGTAATTCTCACGCACGATCGTGAAGAAATGCATGGGTTTTGTTTTAATCCACTAATTTTTAGAGTGGTTTATTATCCAGCAAAAGCTAAAGGCTATGACAGTCTGTGCTCTTAATCTAAATATTCCCTTCCCTCACTTCTACATGTAAAATACACTAGCCACCTCACCAACATAGACAGCTAATACATTCTACCTATTACAATATCAGAATCTTAAATCCAAGATCCCTGACAGTTTTTACATCCCAGATGTGCCCCTAACTAATCCTATGCTTATAAACAATTGGAAAATAATAACACCTAGCCTCCTACCATCTAATTACAGATAATAATTTCCAAAGCCTAATAATGATCATCTATAAAAAAAGCCTATGGTAAATATTCATAGCTATTGATGAAATATTGCAAGCTTTGCCCTGAAATCAAGAAAGTCATAATGCTCACAAAAATAATTGCATTTTTTTTCCATTAGAGTTTCTTCTCTTTTATAACCCCACCCCCACCCCCCTGCAAAAAAGTATAATCTTTGAAAGCAGGAAATTAAAGTCTCTATTTCTTTATTTTCTACAATATAATTGTAAAATGTAAATATTCAAAACATGTACATACAAATTATTGCAAAATCTCAAGGCAGCATCATAACATAATTACCAAGTCCATATGTATAGACAGATACACATGCATGTGAAAGCTGGACAATGAACAAAGAAGATGGAAGAAGGACTGATGTCTTTAAATTGTGGTGCTGGAGAAGAATGTTGAATGTACCACGGACTGCGAAAAGAACAAATAAAAATCTGTTCTAGAAGTACAACCAGAGTGCTCCTTGGAAGCAAAGATGGTGAGACTGCATCTTACATACTTTGAATATGTTGTCAGAAGGGATCAGTCCCTGGAGAAGGACATCATGCTCGGCAAAGTGCAAGGTCAGAGAAAAGAAGCAAGACCCTTGAAGAGATGGACTGACACAGTCCTGAATGTCATCCATATGCCTTCCTTTCAACATTTCCTTTATCTCTGGGAAAAGAAAAAAGTCACTGGGGACCAGATCAGGTAAGTAGGGAGGTTGCTGCAATATAGTTATTTGTTTACTGGCTAAAAACTCCCTCACCAAACAACTATATAATTAACTTCATGAACTTGCTACCATGCCACAGTGCACAATAGTCTCTCCAGAAAGAGTTCCAAAATTGCTTCAAAAGGTGGACTAAGCATCAGCGTATAGCTTCCTAAGAGGAGTACTTCGCAGGTGACCATAGTGATATTCAGCAATGAGGTATATAGCACTTAGAACAATTAAGTTTGTATACTCAATTGTCAAACTTCATATATATACATATCTACATAAATACATGTATAAGTGATATGTACATACATATCTTATCAATATACAAATAGAAATCCAATTTGTACATTGATGGTATACGTATGTATACTATATGATTTACAATAGCATAAAGATATGAAACTCCTAAGAACAATTTTATTTAAAGATGAGCAAGACACATTATTGAGGAAAAAAAATAAAAATTTCATTTCTCATCAAATTTAACTACATATGTTAAATGCAATCATAATAGAAAATCTGCAGAGGGTGTTTTGATTTTTTCTGGAAACTTGAAATCTGGTTCTAAACGAATATGAAAATAAAACATACAAGAATAACTGTAACAACTTCAACAAAGGATAAAAGCACTAGACAAATTACATCCCTAAATCAAACTTCATTTTAAAGTTACAGTATATCACACAGAGTATTATGAGTGAAAGAACAGATAAAATGACCAAGGAAGGAAAGTAGCTATTCTAGAAAATGGTTCTTGATTTAAGAGAAATTTGATACTCTGGTGTAATGGAAAAAGATAGTGTTGGAATATCTAAGTGAAAAATAGAAAATAAATATTGACCTAAAAATCAGTTCCACCTGGATTCTAGACTAAAATATGACAGGTAAAAAAATAAAAATAAAGTTGCTAGACTATAACTAGTTTACAGGCAACATTAAGAAGGTGAAAAGGCAAAACAAAGAGAGGAGTAGGATATTTGCAATGCATATATTCATGAAACTGAGCACTGGTGGTGCTGTGGTTAAATGATAAGGCTGTTAACCAAAAGGTCAGCAGTTTGAATCCACTAGTAACTTCTTAGAAAGTCTATGGGGCAGTTCTACTCTGCTCCCTAGGATCACTATGTATCAGCATTGCATTAATCACAGTAGGCTTGGTTTTAGGTTTGTATTCAAAAATGGCTTATAAAAAGATTATATAAAGAAGGTCCATATATCAAGAAGAAAATGAGAAATAACTCAGTTTTTAATAGGCAAAAATCATAGCTTGGCATTTCCAGGAGAATATCCAAATGAATACTGAATAAATGAAAATGTACTCAGCTCATTAATATCAAGGAAATATAATTTAAAACCCACAATGAAGTACCATTGCAAATGTACTGAGATCACTTATACCACAAAGATCAAAAAACCAAAACCTAAACTCATTGCTATCAAGTGGATTCCAACTCATGGCAACCCCATGTGTCACAGAGTACAACAACTTCACAAAGTTTTTCAGCTGTAATTTTCCTGGAGGCAGATCACCAGGCCTTTCTCTCCTGGTAACACTGACCCATGAAGCTTTAAGCTAGTAGTTGAGCACAATGCATTTACACTACCTAAACCAGACCAAACCCACTGCCATCAAGTCGATTCTGACTCATAGTGACCCTGTAGGACAGAGTAGTACTGCTCCATAGAATTTCCAAGGAGCACCTTGTGGACCTTTTGGTTAGCAGCTATAGCAATTATCCAGTATACCACCAGGGTTTCCTTAGGGACCTCTGAATGGCAGTAGTTTTTTTTGTTGTTTGTTTGTTTTTGTTTTTGTTTTTTTGTTTGTTTGTTTGGGTTTTGGTTTTTTGGAATCTCTAATTGCCATGAGTCGGATCCGACTTGACAGCACTTGGCTTTGGTTTGGCATCATGAAGACAGGTATTACCAAGTTTGGGTCAGCATATGGAGTAAGTGAAACTCTCAGACATTTCTGGAAGGAGTTTTTATTGATATGAAATTTATTTAGGGATGTCATATAAGGTCGAATATAAATATATTCTAGAATCCTTCAGTTATGAATTAAATTGTACCTCCCAATAATATGGGTTGAATCCCTGGCCCTTCCATCTGTAGAGAAGATGCTGGTTAAATATTTTTGTTTTGTTATGCTAATGAAATCATCGCAGTTTAGAGTAGACCCTAAAGGCAATAGTTACTGAATTACAAAAAAAGCAAGAATAAGAATAGAGTTTTAGATGAGGGAAAACAGATGTCATGTGAGGATACTCCATAAGTCAAAAAATTCCAAGCAACATCCAGGGCTACTGACAAGGAATCACCTGACATGACCAAGACCCTGATTTGCACTGTTAGCCTCCAGAACTGTGAGAAAATAAACCTCTGTTCTTTAAAGTCACCCATTTGTGGCATTTGTAACTAAGACACCACTCAACAGGAATTCAAAACACCGGGTACCAAAAGATATCAAGAATATACATAGCTACACTATTTGTACAAACCCTAAAATGGAAACAGTAGCATGGATTAATTCACTATGGCATAATCATTCAACAGAGTACCATCCAACACTGAAAATGAAAGAGCAAGCTCAACACACATGAAAGAGAGAGAGAGAGAAAAAAAAAAAGGAATGAATACTGCCTATGACCCAGCAATTTCACTTTGAGGAATATACTCAACAGAATTAAAATCAGGGACTCAAATAGATACTTGTACGACCATGTTAACTCCAACATTACTCACAATAACCATAAGGTGGAAACAACCCATGTGTCCATCAGTAGTTGAATGGATAAATAACGTATGGGATAGACATATGTCTTAGGCTGGATTCTCTAGAGAAGCAAAATCAGTGCAGCATGTAAATATATAAAGAGAGAGAAAGAGAGGGATTTATATAAAGGAAATGGCTCTCATGGTTATGGAAGCTGGAAAGCCTCGATTCCAAGAATCAGGCTGGAGGCTTCTGAGTCACGCAGCTGCAGGTACCAGCAAATTTAAGATTAGAAGATCAGATAGAAGGCCTCTTGCTCACAGGCTGGGGAGGCCAATGAATCCCAAAGTCAGCAGCTAAGATGGCAGGGAAGCTACCAGCTTAAGTTCCAAGAACCCAAGATCAGGTGAACAGGAGCCAGCTGCAGGATCCAGAATAAACAAGTCCCACCCCCTCCAAGCCCAAAGCCACGTCATCAAGTCGATTCAAACTCATAGGGACTCTATGAGAATAAACAAAGTTCATCTATATTGGATGCAGGCCCCATTCTCAAGGAAGCTCCCTCTCAGCTGATGGGCTGCTTACAACATATCTCATCATGAAAGTGATCAGCATATCAGATTTCATTATGGAGACAATTATATCATTGAAATGCTGCCAAAATACATCACAACTGCTAATCCACTGAGAATGATGGCCCGGTCAAGTTGATATACAACTTTAACCATCACAACATACAGTAAGTTATCACTCAGTCATATACAGATATGAACTTCTGATGCATGCCACAGCATGGATGAACCCAGAAAACATCAGGCTGAATGACTAAGTCAGACACAAGGACAAATACAGCATACTCATGCTCCCCTTGCTGTCAAGTTGATTCCAACTCACAGAGACCCGACAGGACAGAATAGAACTAGAACCACTCCATGGAATTTTGAAGGAACCCTTGGTGGATCTGAATTGCCAGCCTTTTGGTTAGCAGCTGTAGCACTTAACCAGTACATCACCAGGGTTTCCAAATCTAGCACCCCCTACACCACAGTGCCATCGAGTCATCCCACTTCAATGAAAGTAGAAGGGAAGGGTAGGAGGGAAGGATGGGTAGAAGGAACGATGGGGAGGTATTGCTTAAGGCGTACTGAGTTTCTGTTACAAATGGTTTTTTTTTTAAAAAAAAAAACATGTATAGTGGTGATGGTTGCACAATATTAGGAACATAATTAATGTCACTAAATTGTACACATAAAAAATGGTTAAAATGGCTAACATTTTGTTATATATATATTTTACCAAGATTTAAAAAAAGGATACAAACTGTAGAATTCATTTTATAAAATGCTCATAAACAGTCAAAACTAAAAGATGACGATAAAACATTGTGGTAGTTTTTACCTTTGTGGGAGACACGTTATTGTCTGCTTCCCCTGGGTTGTTGGTGGTGGTGGTTCTTGATTTGGTGGGTAGTTACATGATGTGTTCATTTTATAACAACCCATCAAGCTGCAGTGTTGATTTGTGTCCTTGAAATTAATATATGATATATATACATAGGAAACCCTGGTGGTGCAGTGGGTAAGTGCTACGCCTTCTAACGAAAAGGTTGGCAGTTCAAATCCACCTGGTACTCCTTGGAAACTCTACGAAGCAGTTCTATTCTGCCCTATAGAGTAGTCATGAATTGGAATCATATACATAACATCACTTATCTATCAGTTTGCCACGCTCTAGTGACCTGTTTAGCTATGAAGCTAGAAGCTATGCCACTGGTATTTCAAATACCAGCAGGATCACTCAGGATAGACTGGTTTCAGTGGAGCTTCCAGACTAAGACAGACTAAGAAGTAGGGACTGGTGGTTTACTTCTGAAAATAAGTCAATAAAAATGCTATGGATCACAACAGAATACTGTACCATATACTACAGAAACATGATCCCCTAGTTTGAAAAGTACCCAAAATAAACAGTGGCCTCAATCGTGGTACTGAGCATTCCAACTACTGTGAAGCTGGCACAAGACCAGGCGATGGGTCCCTCTGTGTATGCAGGGTCGTCAAGAGTCAGTAGCCAAGTGAGAGGCAGCTAACAGCAAGAGCAGAGTAAGGGCAGGAGAGCAAAACATGGAAGTGGCAAAAGCAGCAGAATTAGGAAAATCAGAAATACATCACTGGAAGAAATGTAAATCCCACAATTACATTCAAACAGTGACATAAATGAAGCATTGAGATCCTTACCTAAGAAGTAGGTTGTAAGTAAAAGAGCTGGAGGCTCAGGTGGTATTTGCTCAGAAAGAACCAGAGGACATGGATGCCAAAAATAAACCTAATCACAAGTTGCTTCAAAAGAAGTATAGTGACTATTCATTAAGCCAGCCAGTCAAGTGCCCTCGAGTAGGAGAAGAATTTTTCCAACATACTTCATCCTTGGCAATTTACATAACAATACAGTGTTTTCAATTCTGAGTGTGGTATTTTAGAGCAAACTACCACCACTATTACTTACCTTTGAGTCAATTCTAACTCACGGTCACCCCATGTGTGCAGAGCGTAACTACCCTACAGAGTTTTCAATGGCTGTGAACTCTCAGAAGTACATTACTAGCCCTTTCTTTGGAGTCACTTCTGGGTGGATACACCTAGCCATTTCCCACCCAAAGACTGCAGAATAAACTAGAACATCTCAGTAAATGATAAAGAGAGTGCTACGAGAAATGAAAATGTTTGTAAACAAAGAACTGTTACAGGTACTGCAGATGCATATTCTGGAAAAAAGTCCCACAGACGTTCTGGTAATTCAGAACCTAAACCACTCCTGAAGCACACTTTTCAGTTGAAGATTAGACAGGCTAGCCAAAGCCAAGTGCCGATGAGTCAGATCTGACTCATGGCGACCCTAGGGGCCAGGGTAGAACTGACCCCCTGAGTATTCAAGGAATGTGTGGTGGATTTGAACTGCTGACCTTGTGGTTAGCAGTGGTAGCACTTAACCCACTATGAAACAAAAAATAATACATGTAAGGAATATCCTTCTTAAGTCAATCAAATATAGAAGACCGAATGGGCAACTTCTGTCCAAAGTGAGACAAGAAGAGAAGGGACAGGAGCTGGATGAATGGACACAGGGAGCCCTGCACAGAAGGGGGAGTGTCCTGTTACATTGTGGGGATGGCAACCAACACTGCAAAACAATATGGGTATGAATTCTTGAATGAGAAATTAACTTGCTGTAAACTTTCAACTAAAGGACAGTAGTTTTTTTTTCAAAGTTTTGATGATAAAGCCCCAGATTTCTGAGTGCTCTTATTTCAACCATGAACAAATATATTCATAACTATTTCAAAGAGCAGGGGAAGCTAAAATAATAATATAGGCAAAGCTTTCAGCTCAATATTAAATTCAATAGTTGTTGAATACCTATTACTGGCAAAAAATGACTTTCTATGGTTATAGATGTCTTGCAGTGCTGTGTCCCACTTTAGAAAGCTTCCATCCATGGAAATATTTCAATGGATGCCATCTCTTTTGGAATCAATTATGTCGTTGTTTGAGAAGTTAGACCAGATGATGACTGAACTCACTTCCAGTATATGACAAAGTCCTGTAATTCTTTGACTGAACAGGGAGCTGTTGATAGCAGGAAAAGAGCCCAGGACACTCAGGGTATGCAACTATAAATAAATATACACACAAAAGAAAAATAAAAGAACAAACAGGTACACTGTTCTGTCTAGTTATAACAGAGAAAGATGAATAGTTCTTTGATGGCTGCTCAGACCTGATAAACTACATTGCTTTGTTGGCACGCCATATAGCAGAGAAGAATTCAGAGATGCCAAGACTGATTTCTGGTTCTAAGTTTTTATCAGAGAAGGATCACTGGCTTGGGAAAGAGGTAGCAGGTAGTTTGTAGACAGACCCATTTATGTGATGGAATAAAATGACCTGAAGAGGATATTCTTCGCTATACATACTTCATTTGCCTCCCCTCTCTTTCTCTCAGTTGTCAATACTGTACAGCTACTATTATGTTTGGAATGATTTTTAAATTATATCATAAATTCCATGTTAGTAAAATAAGCACTTAAAAAGGTTTTTCTCTTCCTGCAAAAAAAAAAATAAAATAAAATTATTATGGGAGAACCTTAATTAATAGCTTTAAGTTAAGAATGTATGAGAAAATTAGTCCCCCCAAGTTCTACCAAGTTCTAGATATAACCAACCTTCAGTTGTAAAAAAAGTCTACTCACAGATGGGAAGGGAGGAGTTGGCCCAATGACAAGTCAAACCACGCACATGACAAAGAATGAAAGAAAAGAAAGAGTGAAAGAGTGTGTGATGAAATGAGTTTCTTTAGGTGGCCGTTTACATTGGTTCTGTGGAAAAAGAGATAGATTGTTTTTCCCCTAAGCCCTGGGGAGTTAA
Source organism: Heterohyrax brucei (assembly GCA_028571685.1). Lineage (NCBI taxonomy): Eukaryota > Metazoa > Chordata > Mammalia > Hyracoidea > Procaviidae > Heterohyrax > Heterohyrax brucei. Next base: position 39,730,830 of record CM053148.1, on the reverse strand, counting down.
CTTTGCTCTAGTTCTCTACCCCAGAGGGTTTATTACTTTTGTTCAGATTGATTGACATTTCCCAGGTAAGCTGTAAACAACTTAGATATTTTTTGTCTCGCCCCGGGATGCAGTCTGCCCTATGACTGGTATACTTTGCAGGGATTCGTCAATATGATATGCAAGTTAAGTGGCTATGAGATATGCAAATGAAGTAACTACTAAGCAAATCAATTATCTGTTGTTAGTTCAGGGCCCTGGTGAGAGGACCATGCCTTGAAACCAATGAGTAATTTGCTTATCTATACAGCCAACCCCACAAAGGTTGGCAGACAGAAGCAGAAGGAAGAAAGAGGCAGCAAAGAGAAAGAAAGCAAGGGACTTCTTTCAAAAAGCTGTAACGCAGGTCAAGGAATGTAACACAGAAGACACTAAGAGACCCACAAAGGGCTCAGCTGCTTATTTGGTGGTGACAGGCCCAGAAGAAGCCCTGTGACAGAGCTGTTGCTGCCATAAAGTCACTGGTGATGGCAGGAACTTGCTGCTTTGAGTGGAGTTAAAGTAGCTGAATGAAGCTACTACACTGGCTGTGAGTTGGGTCAGTTAGCCGTGGAGAGGATATAGACAGAAAAGTAGAAAGCAGAGAGGCCTGTCCTCTGCGGGGACAAAGAGGAGGCCCTTCCTGAGAGGCCTGAGAGGAGACGTGTATGGCCTGAAAAGGGGCACGCACGGCAGGGAAAGGCTGGCTGGCTGGCTGGCTGGCTGGCTGGCTGGCTGGCTGGCTTTCATGACCTGGAGGAGCTGAGAGAGCTACAGGCCCTGAAAAAACGAGAGATGTACTTTCCCTTTGAGAAGAGCCTTCAAACTTTGCCTGTATCCTTCGTGATCCTGATCTCAAGCTGCAGCCTGTTAATTCTGATCCTAAGTTGTATCCCCTTGCTTCCTTAATAAACCACTTAGCTGTAAGGATGGTCTGTGAGTTTTGTGTGGATATTGCAACAGATTATCAGACTCAGACGACAAAAAGAGAGTGCCATGGGAGGTACAGCTAAAAATGTCTGGAGAGTGGCAGCATGTCTGACGTTCACAACATGAGACTCAACCTTGGGCTAGCCTTGATCCTCATTGTACCTCAGCAGTTAGACAAGTTCTGATGCTGAAACTACTGCCACTTCACCGAATGAGAGAAGTTGTTTTGTAAAGGGTGAGGGGATTAAGGAGGTAAACAGAGGAAATCAGAAAACAGACAATGTAGCCACAGTAAAGGTATAAATGAGAAATGGAAATAAACTGTCTGAGGCTTCCCAGTTCCTTTAAGACCCCGCTAAGAATCTGCTTCCTTCAAAATCTTACACTGTACTACTTGTCTTGTTTTGAACAAGTTTTCTGTCAGTTGCAACAAAATTATCCTCTAAGTCAGAACTAGTACATCCTCATTGCACACTGTAATCTTCTGAGTCTTTAAAAAGATTAATGCCAGGAGGCCACATCTGGAGAAATCTGTAAAACCGGAGATCCTTGGTGGCGCAAACAGCTCACATGTGGCTATTTTCTGAAGAATTGGCAATTTGAACCCAGCCAGTAGTGCTATGGAAGGAGAGCCTGCCAGCCTGCTCTCTAAAGATTACAGCCAAGGAAACCTTCTAGATGCCCATTCTGCCCTGTAACACGTTGAGGAGCCATGAGTTGGAACTGACTAAACAGCAATGGGTTTGGCTGGCTTTGGTCTGCAGTGATACCAGAGCCACGGGATGCTGTACAAGTTCTCCAGGTGGCTCTAGTGTGTATCAGGTTTGAGGACTGCTGTTCCGCAGTCAACTCAAGAGCAGTGGATCTCAAATGTTAGCCAGCCTCAGGTTCACCTGGAAGGGCTTGTTGAGGCACATATTCTAGGGCTTTAAGTGTGATATTTGCTAACCAAACAGCCAGCAGTTCAAATCTGCCAGGTGCTCCTTAGAAACTCTATGGAGCACTTCTACTCTGACCTCTCGGGTCACTATGAGTCCGACACGACTTGACGGCACTGGGTTGTTTTTTTTTCAAGTCTCAGGTAGGTCCAAGAATTTGCATTCCAACCAGGCTACCAGGGGATGCTGATGCTGCTAGTCCCCAGGACCAGACTTTCAAAACCTCTAATCTAGTTGTGGAAGACCTAGTGGCATAGTGGTGAAGTGCTATGTCTGCTAACTGTAAAGGTTAGTAGTTCAAATCCACCATGTGCTCCTTGGAAACTCTATGGAGGAGTTCTACTCTGTCCTATAGGGTTACTATGAGTTGGAGTCAACTTGATGGCAGTGGATTTGGAGGGGGTAGTCTTGCTGTTGTTATTATTGTATGTCATTGAGTCAATTCCAATGGCAAGCTATTGCATGCCGTTAAGTCAGTTTCAAGTTACAGTGATCTCATGTGACAAAGTAAAACTGTCCCATAGTGTCTCTTAGGCTAACATCTTTATGGAAGACCACTAGGTCTTTTCTCCCTTGGAGTGGCTGGTAGGTTTGAACTGCTGACTTTTCTGTTACCGACTGAGTGCTTAACCATGGCACCACCAGTGTTCCTTCTCTAGACTAAATAAAATAATTATTTATAGCTTAATCCTCTACCATCAAGAATTTTCCACCAACCCTTCTCTCTTACACCTCAGCTCCTCTCTGTGAATAAACACCCACCATTCTTACGAAAAGTGTGCAAACAAATGAAGACTGTGTGTTAGCAACAGATTTCTCCCTAAAGCCAGAAGTGATGCCTCTGTGACAGGCATTCCGTAAGTGCTGAACTCAGCTGGAGGAAAGAGTCTTTTTTTTTTCCTTTTCCTGATCCTTACAGATTCTGAGAACTAAGCTAAATGATGAATTATAGACCTATTTACCCACCACTTGCAGGAACGAGCGCTGCTAAGCCTGGGAATTTTAGTGTCCTCTGAAGATTCAGAACAAAGAGGATGGTGACATTGTTCTTCAATGTCACCTTCAACTTGTTGCTCAAACGACGCCTCTAAAAATAAATGCCTGTTAATTATGTGAAATACGTATTCTTCCAAATTGCAAGGGGCAAATACAGGGCAAATTATCCAGTTATTTCAGTTGAGGAAATGTTTTCTTTCCTACAGGAATATTTAACACTTATTCTTCCTTTCAGTAAACTTCTGTACTAGGTAAGTAGAAGTGTGGCCAACTATGGCACACCAACCCTATAAACTAACCAACAATCTCATTTTACTTCTTCCTCAATTTGTCCAACAAAGATTTACTGGATACTGTCTATGTGGCTACGAGTCAGAATCAGTTCAACAACAGTGGGTTTAATCTATGTGACAGAAGAAATTAAAATTTTAATATAACGACTGTTCTCAATAATAATATTTACAACAACTAATTTATTAAAATCTTATGTCGGATCCGACTCAACGGCACTTGGCTTGGCTTGGCATGTCACTCTAAGTACTATGCCAAAAACTTAATATGGGTTTCTGATGATAAAATAACTGCTATAATTATGCCCATTTTACAGCTGAGAAAATTGAACTTCAGATAAAATAAGTAATTCACTCAAGCTTGCCCAAGTTTATGCTGTTATTAAATACATGTTTAGGTACCATCAAGTTCACTTTGACTCACAGTCTGCACCATGTGACACAGTAGAACTCTCCCACAGTGTTTTCTAGGTTACAATCTTCACAGGAAAAGATTCTGAAGAATCACTAAACTAAACCAAACCCATGGCCATCAAGTCAATTCTGACTCATGGGGCCCAACAGGACAGGGCAGAACCGCCCCCATAGAGTTTTACAAGTTGCACCAGGTGGATCTGAACTGCAACCTTGTGGTTAACGGTGTCACTAGATGAAACCAAATAGCCAACTTTCAGTTAGCAGCTGAGCACTTAACCGATATGCTGCAAGGCTTCCTTGCTATCAAGTATCTGAGTCTTTAACCGAAAGTTTGCTTTAATCTACAGAGTATACTTCAAAACACTTTTCATGTCTAGATTGTCTCTCCCAGGAGCTGTTTTGTTGGGATGATTCTACAAGTAAAAACACAAGTGTATTACAGTGAGTAAAGAGCTGAAGCAGGAATAAGTACAGGACTCCATTCAAACCCAAATGAGGACATGGTGCACAACTCCAGGGGGCGCCATTCACACTGCAAGTAGTCCTGTAGTCCTGGGATTCACAGAGAGCTTAAGCCTACCACGAGTCTCACTGAGGGAGAGCTATCCAGCAGAAGGTTGAGGGCAGATGTGACTATGGGTCTGAGAGACTACAATAATTCAAGAGCTAACATGAGCGGGAAATGGATCTATGTACCTGTAGAGGTGGGTGGTAGGCAGATCATTAAAACATTTGTAGGCCATGAGAGGCCATCTGGACATTTTTCCTGAAGGTGGTAAGGGAGTCCTTAAAGTGTTAGAGCAAGGAGGACCCACAGTGATCAGGTAGAATATCCAAAACAATTTGGAAGCACTGAGACCAGGCAAGAGAGAAGACAAGGGCCTAACCAAAAGCAGCAGAGGTTAGTACAAAAAGAAGGACAGTTTTGTGAGAGCAAGGAAGTAAAATCTACTTGGAGACTAAATAGATTTAGAAGCCCAGAGAGGAACAGATTAACACAATACTTGAATTATTGGATTAAGTGAATAGGTAATATGGTTGTGCTTTTCCCCAAGGAAAGCAACACACAGGAAGAGGTATAGATTTGGGAGTTTCGTGTAGTTTACTTCTGTTGGAGCTGGGGGCAGTTGATTGCAACTTTGTGGCCTTTGAGTAAACCAATTCCTCTTTCCATCTCAGTTTCCTGGTAGGTGGGTTGGATTATAATTTTGAAATCTGTCTCTTAAGCATCTCCCTGGGATGCTTTCCAACAAATTCTTGCCTGAGCTAAATTGTACGGTGAATCTAATTCATGAAAACTTGAGTGCCATCATTTTTTGCTCAGCAAACAAGTTGATCAAGTCCACATTGCCTTCACCTTCTTTCTTTCTCTCTTGGCCTTGTTCCTGTTTCTCCACAAGCTAATTGGACCCCTTGTTCAAGAGGTTATCCACTTCTACCTCCCATAGTGGTCCCCACATCCCACAGCTCAGCCATTCCAGACTGTATTTACCTCTCCACTTTGCCAGCTTCCAGCTGCTACATTTCCCATCCCGACATCTGGGTCTTGTTCCTGCTTTCCAGCAGCAAGACTTCTGCATTATTTATACCACTGACACATAAAAATGAAGGCGAGCCTAGAGCTGGGAGAAGGCAAATTCTCCTACAGAGCGACCAACATAGTGATGCTTCCAATTAAGCCATCCAAGCCTCACTGGAGCTCTGAAGAATCAAGCTTGCACACACGGTTGTGCAGAGCATTCAGCCCAAGCTCTGGAGTGGTGTAAATATCTCAACAACATAAATGATATTGGTGGCACATTCAGTTACCCTCCGAGAACCTTGTTTATAAGACTACATTTCCTAGGCTTCATACTGACAGGCATATTTTCCTCTTGGCAAGTGTTACATCTAAGTTATCAGCAGCACCCAGTCACAGTTGGGGTGAACCATGGGGGCACGTACAGAATTTATTCCTCTGGTTAACTGAGAAGACTCTTATGTTCCATGTTCTTTCCTTTAAATTGGGCCATTAAGGGCTGAAATCCAACATGGCCTTAGACAAACAGCCTTTACTTACAGGAAACCAAAAGCCAAACCAAACTCACTGCTGGAGAGTTGATTGTGATGCATAGTGATCCTGTGGGACAGAGTAGCACTGCTCCATAGGGTTTCAAAGTATGTAATCTTTACAGAAGCAGATTTCCACATCTTTCTCCTGTGGAACTGTTGGTGGGATGGAACCGCTGGCCTTTCAGTTAGCAGCTGAGTGCTTCAAACACTGTGCCACCAGAAAGCCTCATCTAGTGGCTAATGTGGAGTAACAAATTGTGCGCTGAAGTCAGCAGAATGCACCAGTAACTAGCTGGTTGTGGAATGTGCCCAGTGCAACCCTCTATCATACAGAATAAAATGCAGTGGAGATTTTCCATCACGTCAGGGTTACATATTATAACTGCCTTCTTTCCAAATCATTCCAATTACTCTGAGAGACCCTATGTAAAGCAATACAATAACATACATTTTGATATATGGCATCATTTTATAGCTAGTGCCCTTTTATAAGAAATAATAATTTTAATGTCTGATACCTATGAGTTACTGTGCTGAGACTTTACATGCACCTTGAATTATGGCACAAGTCCTAAAGGGAGGCTATCATCCAAATTTTACAGATGAGGTTCAACTTTTATTAACATTAAAGGAGGTTAAGCAACTTGCCCACGACCACCATAAATGAACAATGTGCTTCTTCTCAAGCTCTGATCAGCCTGGTTCCCAAGGTATTTTCCAGAATAAAATATCTAAAAGCATTGGCTCCATTAATGGTGAGGAGTAAAATAACAAAACTGCCAGTTAGCAAAATTAAGAGCAAACTGTTGGATTTACCCCAAGTCTTGCTTTAGTTGCTTCATTCTGTGTCTTTGGCCAACTCTCCCTCCATGAGATGGCATTTGTCCAGTGAGTTCCTGGCAGGTTCTTTGGGAACTGTAATTATAACCCTTTCCCCAGGTTTAGACACTGAAGGGGGAGAAGCAACAGCCAGGCTGCCATCTCTGGACAGTCTTCCTGCACTACAACCCTGGGTGGGGCCTCTGCTTTTTGTCTTACTCCACTGCAAGAACTGAAGCCTCCAAGTAGAAACATTAATTTACCCATTTTTGAGTGCCAGTCCTAACCAGAACATGTAGGCCATAGGAACCGCTATCTTAACCAGGGGGTGGGGCTACACTAGATTTTTGAACCTATGAAGCATTTCTTTTCACTGGGTTAACCTCCCAGTAGGAATCCTAATATACCATCATTTCTACCCAGTCCACATAAATCTTCCAGAAGTGTTGGTTGCCTTGGCCCACATGGCTGGGTTTGTGTTTTGTTTTAGGCAGACTCCACTTTTCAGGAATTAGAATTTTAAGACCCATGTAACATGGCTTCCACCAAGACTTTTTACTGCAAGTATTGTCTCTGCCTTGGACACCCTAGTGGCACAGAGATTCAGTTCTATGGCTACTAACTAAAAGGTCGGCAGTTCAAATCAGCCAGGAACTCTTTGAAAATGCCATGGGGGGCAGTTCTACTCTGCTCTATAGAGTCTATGAGTCAAAACTGACTCCATGACAATGAGTTTGGTTTTTTGGCTTGTCCCACCCACTGGATCAGACCCTCTGTGATTCTATGTGTTGGGCACATGAATCATAGGCCCCTTTGCATCTTGGAGGCTTCTGTTGACTTGAGGTCTCCACCTAACAGAGAACATCCAGTGACTGAACTAGCTCATTGATACTTATCTCTATACATTTCCTATCTTTCTCCCACTGCTACCAACTCTGCTCAGAGGCCCCTTTACCAGTCCTGAAGAGAAGCACTGATGCAGACCACCACCTTCCTATTTTCATTCCACGCAATCATCTTTCCCCACTGCACTTCACTAAAAATGAAAAACAGAATTTGCTTAGATGTCTTTGAAAAATGTAAATGATTCTCCCTATGGCAAATGGAGGACCTCAAATCTCAAACTCGTGTTGTACATATAAGATACTTTGAAGATACCAGCAGGAAGAAACTCACAGCTCACTTAAGTATGAATTATTCAGGTCTGTAGAGATACACACACAAAACATGATTTCTTATGTTCTGGAGAAGCATTGTTTAGTTTATAGTCTAGTGGTTGACAGACAATTTTAAATAACAAAGAATTCAGCTTAAAATTTTTTCACCCACTAGAAATTTATCCATCACAGAAAACCCTGGTGGCATGGTAATTAAGTGCTACGTTGGCTAACCAAAAGGATGGCAGTTCAAATCTAGCAAGTGCTCCCTGGAAACTCTATGGAACATCTCTACTCTGTCCTAGAGGGTCGCTGTGAGTTAGAATTGATTCAATGACAGCAGGTTTGGTTTTTGGTTTGGTGATGATAAATCTTTTTGCTTACCACATCATCACATACATAAAGAGGAAAATTTAACACTTAATACCTTAGCATGATATGACAAAGATTAGCAAAAACAATATCTGTTCTTCAGCCACAGGTGAGAAATACAGTGGAGACAAGATAGAGCTTGTAGACTTCCTTGAGATCCTTAGAGACAAAGGTTTGGGAAGCAACAAGCCATTCCTTTTTGCCCTCTCCTTCTGTGCTTATTTTAGAAGAAGCTGATTAACTAAAAACACATGCCATAGGAAGATAATAAGACCAGGAAAAAATCATTTTAGTGGCTAAAATCTCTGTCTCACTGGGACCCAGAGAAAGACAAAACCAAAATACACCAGTCTTGTCTGCTGGCAGAAGGCAGCCCAATTTGTATGATTTCTGAATGAAAATCAATTTGTTCTTCAAAAAGCATTGAAATCCCTTTACCAACATGAACTCACATAGTGAGAGCCAAGAAGATGGAAATCAATACCTCTCCCAATTCTGAAGCCTTGATTCTTTGCAGAGGACCAAGCACAATTCAGTAACTCTGAAAAGGCTATTGGCCCTTGCTTAGTTGGAGCTTGCTGGAGCCTGCTAGTTTTCGTCCACTTGCCAACCTATGCCCAGACTGCCCCTTGGCCACAGGTCTCCTGGCCCTGCGAGGACTCCATAAAAAGGAACCAACTCAGAGCCTCTTGCTAGTTGATTGCTGAGCTTGTCTGAATTTGGGGGCATCCCACCTTGCGTACCTTCTCTCTGGCTGAATGTTTCTATCTTTCAAACAGTTCTCCTTCTACATCCTTTGTACTGTTTCCTAGCAAAGACACCTTCCTTGGTGTGTCTTGAACATCTCTATGCTGATTAAACAGACTTACTGTTCTTAGAAGTAATGCTATCAGAAGCAAGGATGTGGATACTTTGATTCTCTTACTTCGAATACATCATCAGGGAAGACCTATCACAAGAAAAGGATATCATGTTTGGTAAAGAACAGGGCCAGCGAAGAGCAAAGAAACCTTCCATGAGATGCACTGAAGAGCTGCCACAGTGGTCTCAACCATGCCAATAAAAAAGGGAAGATGGTGCAGGACATGGCAATGTCTCACTCTGGTACACATAATGTCACCATGAGTTGGCACTGACTTGACAACAAATGACAATAACCTCACTGGACAATGTTATTTCAGGCAGCAACCATTGACTCACAGTTGTATTTCAAAGCTCTGTGACTGGTCTTTGATTTATTTTTACTTTCTGTATTTACATAAATGTGTAGCTATAGTAAAACACACAGATCCTGATTGCGCGGTTCAGTAAGTTTCAGTTACAAGCTTTTCAATCAGGACTTAGGACATTTCCACCACCCTAGAAAGTTCCTTCCTGAGCCCTTCTAATCAGTTTCCTATTCCAGAGTAACCATTATGCTGATTTCTATCACCATAGATCAGTTTTATCTGATCTTGAACTTCATATAATAGAAAAAGAGTATATACTCTTTGCAGTCTAGCCGATGTCTCTCAACATCATGCTTTTGAGATTAAACAGTTTTGTTGAATGTATCAGTAGTTCATTGTTTTTGTTTTAATTTCTGAATCATATTCCCATGCATGAATACACTAAAATTTTCTTGTGTCTGGGATTCAGAATCTAATATCTGGAACATGTTTCCTAACTCTCTCACAAAACAAGAGACTGAGAATCAGGGTTAAAGAAATGGGAAAGAGGCCACAACAAGGATAACACGATGCTGACAAGTACCTTCCATCAGTCAAATGAGAACCCTCCTTCCCCTGGCAATGACTCCAAGCATAGAGATTCAAGACATAAAGAGTGCTCAGCCAGGCCTGTTAGACACTTGAAGACCTGATACTTCTCAACATTGCTAGAATAAAAACTAAGGATAAAACCATACTGGAATAAAAACTAAGAGGCCCAGCCTGAATGGCACCTCTAGTTTCTAGCTTGCTGTAACCCTGAGGGAAAATGACTCAACTTTTCATTTGTTGCCACATAACATCTCATATGAGCCTTTTAAACTAGTATTTACTATGTTACATTACATTGGATCTTTTGCAATCCTAACTTTACTTCCTACCAGAATAAACTGTGAGCTCCTCCAAGAAAAGAATAATTGACTTTTTTCTTTATTTTAAGTCCCTGGCACCCAGCACAGTAATTTTTTTTATTATGACTAAATGAAAATGTACATTCCCATATAAATTTACATGCTGACCTATATGCAGCTCCCACTGTTCTCCCTGCACAGTGACAGCGCACTCTTCCTCTCCCCTCCATACATGTCTCATCTTCCCAACAGTCTCCTCCCCACCCATTCCCCTTCCTCCAGTATGAGGTCAACAGGATGACCTCTTATAGACGCCTAGAATCATAAAGACCCAGCACAGTAATTTTACATGTATGTCATAAATAGATGGACAAATAGATGACTGCCCAGATGGATGAATGGGTAGTTAGATAGATAAAACAATATACGAATGTTGCCTGTAAAAAGGAATGATGTGCCTGCTCTTTAGCAGCTCCCAGAAATGTCAGGATACCACTTTCTCTCACTGCCCCATATTCTCACTGTCCTGGGAATTCAGATTTTTCCACTTACCAATAAGCACAGGTCTGAGTATCACTTATAGCAGGTAGAAGCTCTGCCCTGAGAAAGAGATTTTCCAGTGGCTCAGCAAAATTTCATAAAAGCCAGAGGCTGGGCTTACAACCACAGATAGTCTTCAATTATGTAGCCCAAGAGTCAGTGCTCACAAGGTGGAAGTCTTTGCAGTATAGGACAAGCCTGAGTGCTGATTGAGTGGCAATGCTTCTGCCACCAGCAGGAGGTTGGTTAAATATATCCTTGTAGGTAACTGAAAGGTGTTGTGGAACCCATTAGAGAGCTTTGTAACACTGTGAAGAGTGTTTAGTACTCAGCTGTTTCTCACCCACCTCTCAGATGGTCCCAGCAGGAAGCAAGTCTGCAGCTGTCATGTTTATAGCTAATTAATGTTTATTTACATTTTTAAACAAGCCTTTCACCTGCCACACTTCAATTAGAGGTTGTCAGTGCAGAAAGGAATCCCATTTGTTGTGAGTTGAGTATGTGCACATGTTTAAATATATATCAGGCAGGGTGCTCTTTCTAAGTCTGTCTCTCCTCCTGGGGGTTAAGATTTCCCACTCAGAGAGATATTCCTTCTCCAAGTCTTTACCATGAGATTGGTGGCCTGTTATACATAGCCAAGAGCTTGCTTCCAGACAGTAGACAGCAGGTGTTACAGTGCCTGCTTGGATATGGTGGGTCAGCGTGAGAACACTGTACATTTTAACCCTCATATGGAACCAGGATTCTTAAAGGAAAACGAGGTACTTCACATGAGATAGCACACGGTAGGTTCAGTAGATTTTAGATGTTCAAACCCTGTATATTCCAAAAATGGGTCTAGTCCTTGACTGGTTCCCAGAGACAACATCTAAGTTCTCAAAATGTCTTGCCTGAAAAGGGTTTCTTTGTTTACCTTGGCTAGTGAGGTGATTTATGCTGACAGCCTTGGGTCATGAGGTATCAGTGTGGCCTCTGGAGGGGCTAGAGACTGAGTTAACTGTGATCAGCCATGCAACATGTCCCATGCCTATGTGACAGACCTCCAATAAAAACTCTTTGTCTACTGAGCCTTGGACGAGCTTCCTTTGTTGGCAATACTGTGTGTTATCACACATTATTCAAATTGTTGCTGGGAGAATTAAGCCCTTCCCATACACCTAGGAGGCACACCTGGGAGACTGCACCTTCCATCTCTTGGACTCTGTCCTAAGCATCTTTTAGTGCTGCTAGATTTAATTTACATACTTTTTACTGTAATGAACCATAATCACGGACATAACTTTTCTATGAATCCTTCTAGTGAATTATTTAATCTGAGGACAGCCTTGGGAAACTCCAAAACACTTTCTCAGAATAAGTGATAAGCAAAGGCAGAATTCTGGGGTGAGAAACAGATCAGAACTGAGTCGTAACTCATCTATACATTTCTGAATGAGCTGAAGGAAATCACTTTATCTTTTAATCTCTTTTGAAGTTTACATTTAGATTCTCTTTTAGACAGTCACACTTTGTTTTTCAAAAAATATTCATTCTATACATGTCAGTGCCACCATTTGGTTGCATCACAGACGTGCAAAGAGTGGTTAATTCTCGAAGTGATTATTCAAATTGTCCAATCTCTCAGCTCCTCCACACTACTTTAAATTCCCTAGGTGAGCTAAGGACTCTTAATTAGGACATGTACCCCTCCACACTTTTGCAAAAAGCTATGCTCACAGTCAATAAATGAGTATTTTTACACCGCTACTCAGCTTATCCTCTTTCTTATTTTGAGCCATGGACTCTTGTTTCAAATAGTATGTTTTTCACCAACTGTACAATTATTACATGCTTGGGGGGAAAGTCTATATGTAAAAGTCTCTAGAACAACACTTGACTCATCTTTGGAATTCAATAAATATTTGTTGAACACATAGACCTAGAGGATTTCTTCCAAATGTTATCTAATAGGCCTATCCATTTTCTTTCTCTTCCAATAACTGAAAAACTATAAAAAGAAAGGCCCAGGAAATGAGGTAAACTACAATTTCTTCCCCAGTTTTCACTAAACCAAAAAAGTCAAACCCACTGGTAAGTATTAAATCTATAGTTCACCCCCAAAGGGGCTTCTGACACATACATTTTTGGTATACATCTGGTTTTATTGCTTTGACAACTAGATTAGTTTCCTAGTGCTGCTGTAACAAACTACCACACCATGGGATGACATCTAACAATTTATTGTATCATAGTTCTGAAGGCTAGAAGTCTAAACCAGCATGTCAGCAAGGCCATGCCCCCTCTGAAGTCTCTAGGGAAAAATCCTTTCTTATGTCTCCGAGATTCTACTAGTGTCAGATGTTTCTTGGCATGTAGACACATATTCATTTGGCCATCCTCCCTCTGTCTCTCCCTGTCTCGTCTCTAAGAATGTCATTCACATGGGATTAGGACCTGCCATAGCCCAGAATGACCTCATGTTAACTGACAACATCTTTAAAAGACTCCAATTTCAAACAAGGTCAAGTTCACAGATAACAAGGGTTAGCACTTCAACATAACATTCTGCAGACAGAACTCAGTCCATACCAACATCTAAAAGTAGTCTCTGTTCCCTTGAAGGTGGAAGCAACCAGCAAAGAGCCACTTACCACAGGACTTCGGCCAATGCTGCGCAGGTAGTAGAGGAGTCCTTTGGCGTGGTAAACAGTGGGCTGGAGATGAGCACTGGGCAAGAGCCATTGTCTGTTCAGATCCTCCCCTCTCAGCGAGCATCTGTGACTAGATGAGCAAACAAGAAACCAATCAACACATATTTAGAAGAAAACAAAGTTCCACAAGACAAACACACTAATGAGTCCATTTGCTCTCTTGACTTCTGTCCATTTGCATCAGTTGCAGATGTCCGGAAATCTGCAGGTCTGTCCTCAAGCTCCTAAAGTGTCGTGATTACTGACAGTACCAAAAGGAACTAGAAACATGTTTGACCTGATGTGGAGTTATCAGAGTTTTAGGATGAAGTTTCAGAAACGTAGTTACATATTAAATAGATTTGTGGAGATAAAAAAGGGGGGGAGGGGTAAATTTCTCTAGGTTCTTCTGCTCCCATCAAATTTACACAACAGTAAGTTGAGGTCAGTACTGTGTGTTAGATTTGATATTGGCAGTTAGCCCAATTAAACTGAAAAGTAAATGTTGCTGCACCCTAATGAAGAAAATGGCACTTAGATATGACTAATAAATGGCCCAAAGCCACACAGCTAAGAAGTAGGCCTTCCACCAGGTCTGTTTCTTATTGACTTGTTCACTGTTTCCACTATCACGCTACTTCCCTGCAATGTCGAGTCAATTCAATTTCATAGCAAACTGATATAGAACTGTCCCATAGAGTGTCCAAGGAGTGCCTGGTGGATTTGAACTGCCAAAGTTTTGGTTAGTAGCTGTAGCATATATCACTATGCCACCAGGGTTTCCCAATCCATAAAGATGACACAAAAAGCTTGCCATTTACTCAGAGTGCACTTTGTCAAATACATCATCATGGCACATCAGAGCTGGAAATGAGCTTACAGATGGCACAGCCGGTTAGTGACAACTCTGATGTCAGTTCACAGGGAGGAAACCAAGGCAATGGACTATCAAGTATGGCCATCTGATAAGCTTCTCACCACCAGAGATTACCAAGTGGGGCCTACTGTCAGAGGCAAGGGCATTTCCCAGGAGTCCTGTTAAAATAATATTTACTCAACAGGATTAAAAAATAAGGTACACCAGATTGGGGTGGGGCACCTCCATCACCAGTCATGTTAGTCCTCTCTCCACCCTTGTCCTTCTGTAGTCCAGCTGATCAAATTACTCACAGTCCCCTCTGCATAACCACGCTTGTTGTACCTCTGCTGGGAATCCACCCTTTTCATTCCTTTGTTCCTATTAAAATTTCAAGGGATCAGCCCTCGGGGGAAATTTTCCCTGATTCACAAGATCATTATGCATTACCCCATGGCCACTGGGTCAGTTCCAACTTTTAGCAACCCCTTGTGTTACAGAGCAGAACTGAGTTCCTTAGGGTTGTCTTGGCTACAATCATGACTTTTATGAAAGCATATTGCCAGGCCTTTATTTGTGGTGTTGCTGGGTAGGATCAAACCACCTATCTTTTGGTTATTCATCAGGCTCAAAATGTTTGCACCACGCAGGGACCTTAAGACCATTACACCGCCTCCTATTTGTTATAATAGCATCCTAAGGAATCCTAATCAGAGCCCTTATAAAATAATTTGAGCTGGTTTCTCTTCTCTTGTCTTCTCTATTGGACTATGAGCCTCCAGAGGGCAGAGAGAGTCTCTTAACATCCAACCCTCAATACAGTAATAGTGTCAGAATTGATATTTAGTAAATAGATTGGAATGAATCAATACAGCAGCATATAAACATAGAACCAAGTGCATTTTATATTTAAAAAAACACAGTTTTCAATCAATCTTTCTTTTTTTTATGATTGAATGAAAATGTACATTCCCATATAAATTGCATGCCCACCTATAGGCAGCTCTCACTACTCTCCCTACCTGGTGAAAGCACACTCTTCCTCTCTACTCCATACACATCTTATCCTCCCAGCAACCTACTATCCCCTGCTCTCCATCCACTCCCCTTCCTCCAGTAAGAGGTCAACAGGACAACATCCTATAGACTCACAGAACCATAAAGTGCACACATGATACGGTCACGCTGTGTTGCCAAGTCCAATCCATTCATCTTGAAGGTGGAAGGAAGAAGTTTCAACCTCCTTCTCTCACCATTTTCTCATCTCCATGTTTCTGAAATTATCTTTAAATACTACCTTCCTCCCGTTTGTCAGTCCCCTGTTATAGCTCACTGGAAACTAAAATTTTTAGTTTAATCACTTAGTCTGATCTCACAATTAAAATATTTTGACTTCAGAAATGGTAGGTTTTGTCCATGTCCCTCTCTGACTTCTTTTGTTCTTTTCTTGCTTTTTCCCTCCCTTTCTGTTTCTAATAGCAATGACATCTAGAAACAGAGTTTATCTGTTCTGCCTGGTGGATGAAGGGAAAATATACAGTAGGTCTTTAGTGGGGATGAAAGCAAAAAGTAGCAGGAGTCCCTGAGCATATCTGCTATGTTTGAAATGAATTTCTTTTCTCAAATCAAGGTGCTTGCAAATACAGCATCCCAGAGACTCAGGATTCTCTTTAACTACACTGTGATTCACCTTGCCTTGACCTAAATTCTCATCAATACTGGGAATTATTTTTTTTCTTTGTAACAATGGAAATGATGAAATCAGTTCAGCTTCCTTAAAAGCATTTCTATTTGAGTAAATGAAAATGCAGGCATTATATGTGTCCTGTAGCCAGCAACTCTCTGTCACCTCTACCTCCTTTTTTAAATATGCTCCATCAAAGCCAAGTTCAGGGGCAACAGCAACATGAAAAAGGCTCATCGTTTACCCCACAGCAAGAATATGTTCTAGATTCCAAACCTTCAAAATAACAAAAAAATTCTATTCTGCAATCAGAGTTTGGGGTAAGAAGATTTAGCTCCAACTACCAGCTCTGTCACCAGCTATGAGATCTGAACACCCTTTGAGAGTCAATATTTTCACACGCAAACAAAAAAATACACACACACATATAGGTATGTATGTATATGGAGCCCCAGTGACATAGTGGTTAAGAAGCTCAGCCGCTAACAAAAAGGGCAAGTTCAAATAGACCAGCCATTCCTTGAAAGCCCTGTGATGTGGTTCTTCTGTGTCTATTTGGTTGCTATGAGTCAGAATCAATTTGACAGTAAAGGTTTGGGGGTTTTTTAGCATATAAATATACACCAAATACATATATACATAGATAACCTGGTGGTATAACGATCAAGTGTTATGGCTGCCAACACCAAGGTTGACAGTTTGAATCTACCACGTGTTCCTTGGAAACCACATGGGACAGTTCTGCTCTGTTCTGTAGGATCACTATGAATCAGAATCAATTAGATGGCAACAGGTTAGGCTTAGATTTTATACATATACGCCCTACACATCTGTCTGTGATACTGTAGTGGCTAGTGTGATACTGTGATGCTGGAAACAACGTCAATGATTTTTCAAATACCAGCAGGGTCACACATAGTCAACAGGTTTCAGTTGAGTTTCCAGACTAAGACAGACCATGAAGAAGAACCTGGTTGTCTACTTCCAAAAAATTAGCCAGTGAAGAGCTTATGAATAGCAGTGGAACATTGTCTGATATAATGCTGGAAGATGACATCCCCTCAGGTTTAAAACACTTAAAAGACAACAGGGAAATAGCAGACTCCTCAAAGCAGAGTTGACCTTAATGACATGGATGGAGTTGGTACTTTCAGGACGTTTATTTGCTAATACGGCACCACTCAAAATGAAAAGAAATGAGTAAACAACTTTGTGTTTTTCTTTGATCTCAGCCCAGAGCCACCTGGTATCAGCAATGATATGCTTCCTTTCACATCCTATTGTGAATTTGCCTTCAATTTCTAGAAGTTCTCTGTCAAAGTATTGCTGCAACTATTTGTAAATTATATTTAGCAAATTTTTACTAGTATGTGATACTAATGATATTGCTCAATACTTTCTCATTCTGTTAGATAACCTTTCTTGGGAATGAAAGCATATATGAATCTCTTGCAGTCATGGCCAAGGTAGCTATCGTCCAAGTTTTTTAGCATAGATAAGTGAGCACTTCCAGTGTTGCATCTGTTTTTTTTTCTTTTTTTACTTTTCTTTTTTTTTTTAATTTTTATTTTTATTTAACATAACTCAGTGAAAATGTACATTCACATATAAATTTACATGCCCCCCTATATGCAGCTTCCACTGCTCTCCCTGTCTGGTGACAGCACACTATTCCTCTCTCCTCCATACATGTCTCATCCTCCCACTACCCTCCTTTCCCCTCCTCTCCGTCCACTCCCCTTCCTCCAGCCAGAGGTCAGCAAAATGATGTCCTATAGATGTATAGAACCATAAAGTGCTTCCAATATATGGTTACTGTGCATTTCCAAGTCCAATCCATTCCTGTCCAAAGAGTGGAACTTTGTTATAGTTTATGGGAAAGGGCAGCATCAGGGCCGGAGGCCATGCTCTCAGAGGAACCCCAAAACCGCTGGACCATCAATTGAGGTCTTTTAGTGGAGATCTCATGATGCACCTCTTTTTATTCTTGTGTTGCCAGTGAGACTCCTCTATGTGAGCTCCATCGTGGCTATCGCTGCTGGTGGCCAGGCACCATCCGGTTCCTCTGGTCCCAAGTCGATGTAGGCACCAACTCTTGTGGGTCTCTCTGTCTTCTCGGTTGTCTTTATCACATGTCATTTTGGTCCTCAGTGAGCATCCGTTCCTGCTGAGTTGGGACCATTTGCTGTGTCCTCGGATGGCAGCTTGGCAGCTTTTAAGACCCCAGACGCCACTCACCAATGTGGGGTGCAGAGAGCTCTCTCAGCAAAATGCTACTTGTTCCAATTGGCCTGGAATTCGCCTAAGAGCATGGTCCCCCGCCCCATGCCCCAGAGCTACTCTATCATTGCAGTATTGAGTTAAGATGGAAGGAGTACTCAAGTTATGCTGAAGTCCACTTAATGTTGTTCTTGTTTCTAATGTGTGCTATCACCGCTTTATCCCAGCTAGATTTCTAATAACTATCTAAACTAAACCCTCCTCCTCTCACCCTCCCTCCCTTCCCTCCCTTGCAGCTGTCAAAGAGGCTCTTCTTCTATACACAAGTCTGTTTTTGAGATCTTATCGTAGAGGTCTCATACAGTATTTGTCCTTTTGTCGCTGACTACTTTCACTCAACATAATGTCTACCAGTTGAAACCAGGTTAGGAGATGTTTCCTGGAATCATCATTATTCTTTATCATTGCGTAGTGCTCGACTAAGTATATGTACCACAGTTTACCTATCCATTCTTCTATTGTTGGGCATCTGGGTTGATTCCATCTTTTTGCTATTGTGGACTGTGCTGCGATAAACATTCTGGCACATGTGTCTGTTGGTGTAAAAGGTCTTGATTCTGCAGGATATATTCCAAGTAGTGGAATTACTGCATCACATGGTATATCGATATCCATTTTTTTAAGGAAGCGCCAGATTGCCTTCCAAAGAGGCTGGACCATTTTGCAAACCCACCAACAGTGTCAGAGGGTTCCACTTTCTTCACAGCCTCTGTGTGTTTTCTGGATCATGGCCAATCTTGTTGGGGTGAGATGGTATCTCACTGTTGTCTTGATTTGAATTTCTTTAATAACTAAAGATTGTGAACATGTCCACATGTGTTTTTTGGCTGCCTGGATCTCCTCTTTAGTGAAGTGTCTGTCCATCTCCTTTGCCCATTGCTTAATTGGATGGTTTATCTTCTTCTTATTGATATTTTGTAGTATCTTATACATTACGGAGATCAGGCGTCGGTCTCACATAGAGTTGTCAAATATTTTTTCCCATTCTGTGGGAGTTCTTTTAATTCTATTAATAAAGTCTTTGGATGACCAAAGTGTTTGATTCTTAATAGTTCCCATTTATCTATTTTATCTTCTGTTGATTGAGGTTTCTTTGACAGATTTTGGAGTCTGTCCTCATTGTGTATTAAAACTTTCATTGTTGTTCCTACCTTTTCTTGGATGAGCTTTATTGTTTTAGGTTTGATATTTAGGTCTTTTATCCAGTTGGAGTTGGTTTTTGTATAAGGTGTAAGATATGGATCTTGAATCAGTTTATTGCAGATGGATAACAAATTTTGCCAGCACCATTTGTTGAAAAGACTGTTTTTACCCCAGTTTAATGTCTTAGGGCCTTTGTCGAATATCAGCTGTTCATAGGCAGATGGTGTCATCTCTGGGGTCTCAATTCTATTCCATTGATCCATCTGTCTCTTCTTGTACCAGTACCAGGCTGTTTTGACCACTGTAGCAGTGCAGTATGTTCTAAGGTCGGGTAATGAGAGGCCTCCCAGTGTGTTCTTCTTCTTCAGTAGTACCTTACTTACATGTCCGTTGGTGTGAAAGGCCTTGATTCTGTAGGATATATTCCAACTAGTGGAATTACTGCATCACATGGTATATCGATATCCATTTTTTTAAGGAAGTGCCAGATTGCCTTCCAAAGAGGCTGGACCATTTTGCAACACCACCAACAGTGTCGAAGGGTTCCACTTTCTCCACAGCCTCTTCTTCCCTTTCCAAACAAAATTGGTGATTTCTTTCTCCATCTCATTAAAAAATGATGCTGGAACTTGTGTTGGGATTGCATTATATAAATAAATTGCTTTGGGTAAAATAGACATTTTCACAATGTTAAGTCTTCCTATCCATGAGCAGGGTAGGTTTTTCCATTTACCTAAGTCTCTCTTAGTTTCTTGTAGTAAGGGCTTGTAGTTCTCTTTGTAAAGGTCTATTATTTCTCTGGTTAGATTAATTCCTAGGTACTTTATCTTCTTAGGGGCTATTGTAAATGGTATTGATTTCATAATTTCCTCCTTAACAGTCTCGTTGTTGGTATAAAGGAATCCTACTGATTTACTTATGTTTATCTTGTATCCTGAGACTTTGCTGAACTCTTCTATCAGTTTGAGTAGCTTACTTATAGATTCCTTGGGGTTCTCTGCATATATAATCATATCATCTGTGAACAGGGAGATTTTAACTTCCTCTTTGCTGATGCAAATGCCCTTTATTTCTTCATCTTGTCTAATTGTTCTGGCTAGAACTTCTAGCACAATGTTGAATAGTAGAGGTGACAGTGGTCATCCTTGTCTAGTTCCTGATCTCAAGGGAAAGTCTTTCAGTCTCTCTCCATTCAGGATGACGTGGGCATTTGGCTTTGTATAAATGGCCCTTATTGTGTTGAGGAATTTGCCATCTATGCCCATTTTGCTAAGAGTTTTTAGCATGAATGGGTGTTGGACTTTATCAAATGCCTTTTCAGCGTCAATGGACAAAATCAGGTGATCTTTGTCTTTTGTGTTATTTATGTGGTTAATCACGTTGTTTTCCTGATGTTGAACCAGCCTTGCATCCCTGGTATGAATCCCACTTGGTCATGATGGATTATTTTCTTGATATGTTATTGTATTCTGTTGGCAAGAATTTTGTTGAAGATTTTTGCATCTAGGTTCATGAGTCATATCGGTCTGTAGTTCTCTGTCTTTGTTGGATCTTTCCCTGGCTTAGGTATCAGGGTTATGCTGGCTTCATAGAATGAGTTTGGGAGTACTCCATCCCTTTCTATACTGTGAAATAGTCTCAGTAGTATTGGGGTAACTCTTCTCTAAATGCTTGGTAGAATTCTGTCATGAAGCCATCTGCGCCCAGACTTTTTTTGGTTGGCAGTGTTTTGATGACCTTTTCAATCTCTTCCTTTGTGATGGGTTTATTAAGTTGTTCTGCTTCACGTTGTGATAATTTGGGTAGGTGGTATGAGTCAAGGAATTGGTCCATTTCCCCTAGGTTTTCAAATTTATTAGAGTACAGTCTTTCATAGTATTCTGTTATGATATTTTTGATTTCTGTTGCATCTGTGGTGACAACTCCCCTCTCATTTCTAATTTGGGTTGTTTCCTTTCCTGCTTTTCTTTAGTAAGTTTAACCAGTGGTTTATCAATTTTGTTGATGTTTTCAAAAAACCAGCTTTTGGTCTTTTCAATTTTTTCAATTATTTTCTATTCTCTAATTCATCTAGCTCTGCTCTAATCTTTATGATCTCATTTCTTCTGGTGCCCGAGGGGTTCCTCTGTTGTTCTCTTTCTACTTATTCAAGCTGTAGAGTTATTTCCTTGACTTGGTTTCTTTCGTCCTTCCAGATGTGTGCATTTATGGAGATAAACAGACCTCTGAGTACTGCTTTGGCTGTATCCCATAGGTTCTGGTAGGAAGTGTTTTCGTTCTCATTGGAATCCATGAATTTCTTTAATTCATCCTTGATTTCCTCTATAACTCATGTTTTTTTGAGCAAGATGTTGCTCAGTTTCCAAGAGTTCCACTTTCTGTCTATGTTTTCTCTGCTATTGATTTCAACTTTTATGGCTTTATGATCTGAGAAGATGCTTTGCAGTAATTCAATGGTATGGATTTTGTTGAGCATTGCATTATGGCCTATCACGTGATCAATTCTGGAGAATGTTCCATGTGCACTGGAGAAGAAGGTGTAGTTGCCTGCTGATGGGTGGAGAGTTCTGTATATATCAATGAGGTTTAGTTGGTTAATTGTGTCAATGAGGTCTTCTGTATCTTTACTGAGCTTTTTTCTGGATGATCTGTCTAGTAAAGAGAGTGGAGTGTTAATGTCTCCCACTATTACTGTGGAGTCATCTAACTCTCTTTTGAGCATAGTCAGTGTTTCTTCGACATATTTAGGTGCTCTAACATTAGGTGCATAAATATTTAATATAGTTAAGTCTTGCTTGTGTACTGAACCTTTCAGCAATAAATAGTGTCCATCTTTGTTCACGATGGTGGATTTGACATTAAAATTGATTTTGTCTGAGGTGAGAATTGCCACCCCTGCTCTTCTTTGTTCATTGTTAGCTTGATATATATTCTTCCATCCTTTAATTTTCAGTTTGTTCCTGTCTTTAGGTCTCAAGTGAGTTTCTTGTGGACAACATATGGATGGGTCATATCTTTTGATCCAAGATGACACTCGGTGTCTCTTTACTGGCACATTCAGTCCATTCACATTCAATGTAATTATTGATAGGTATGTGTTCACTGCTGCCATTGTGATATGTTTATTTTTACGTTGATGTTTTCTCTGTTGTTCTTATTAGTCTGTTCTGGGACACTCTTTTTTGTGAGTTGATTTTTCACCTTTTTCAGAGCTGGTTTTCTAGTTTTTGAGACTCGTGTGTTGCATTTCTTGAAATGGTATGATATATCTTTGTTGTACTTTGCAGTTGCCCCTATAAACCCCCTTAATAAACTATTTATAAACACAATTTTAATTACTACCAGTCTTGTCATCTTCCTCTCCATCTGGAAGGACTATAATGACTGTAGTACATCCCTCTTTTTATTATGATGACACCATAGTTTTCATGATGATCACTGGATTGCTTCTTTCCAAATCAAAGCTGTGATTTACTTTGGAGCCTCCCCTAAATGAGTAGAGTATTGAGTAGTGTGTCTTTCTAAACTATAAAGTTAGTGGTTTTGTTCTTCTAAGCCAAAGCCAAGAACTTCTTTCGGTATTGTAGTTTGGGTTTGGTTTTTACAAAGTCTCTGAGTTTCTGTTTATCTGGGAATGTCTTAATTTCATTTTCATATTTGAAAGATAGTTTTGCAGCATATATAACTCTTGGTTGGAAGTTCTTCTCCTTAAAGACTTTGAATGTGTTGTGCCACTGTCTCCGTGCCAGCATGGTTTCTGCTGAGAAATCTGCCGAGAGCCTACAGGGTTTCCCTCTGAGTGTTAGCTTTACCTTGAGTCTTGCTGACTTTAAGAGTTGCTGCTTATGTTTCATTTTGTTAAGCTTGATTATAATATGTCTTGGAGTCTTTCTTTTGAGATCTATATTTTGTGGCGTACGATATGCATCTGAGATGGCTATATTCTCTTCCCTCATAATTTCTGGGAAGTTTTCTTTCAGCAGCTCAGCAACGATACTCTCTGTGTTCTCAGATGTCTCACCCTGTTCATGGACTCCAATTAATCGAAGGTTGTTCCTCTTAATAGAGTCCCACATGCTTCTTAATGTTTCTTCATTATTCTTGTTTCTTTTATCTGATTTCTGCTTATAGATGCTGGCATCAGTAGCTCTGTCTTCCAAGTCAGAAATTCTTTTTTCCATTTGTTCCATTCTGCTTTCTTGGCTTTGCATGGAAGTTTCTATGTCTTTGATTTTCTTCTTGATCTGTTGGATTTCAGAGTACTGGTGTTCCATCAGATCGAACAACTCACTTAATTTTTCACTTTGTTCTGCTGCATTTTGTATAAGATCTAGAAGGGCTCTGTATATAATCAATTTGTATTCACTTCCTGATGCTTTAAGTTTCTTCATCTAGAAAACTCCTTGGTTGCTTTGTTTGGGAGCCTTCTGAAGCCATGAGTGATTGCTTGTATGCCACAATTGTCTGTTGCTTTCTGGGTCCCATGTGAATATATAGAGGCTGGAAGAGGTACTGTGAGGATGGATTTCAAATGTTTCTCTAGGCTGTCTTCAAATGTAAAGCAAAAGGTATCTGACCAGTTCACAAGTCAGTTAGGTTTTCAGGTGTAGAGGTCCCTCTTCTCATCTGACAATGTAAGCGCCACTATATCCAACCCCAGATGATAAGAAACTAGTTCAGAATACAGCAATGCTACTACCCTGGTGGCCTCTGCTGACAGGGCCTAGCCTTAGCCAACACTGCATCAAGTACTAGTTTTGTGATAGAAAAGTGCTCTCCTGTGGGCAGGCTCTGGCTCCCAAGCTAAGAATTAGGTCCAGCTGTGGCCACCATGTCCAAGATGGCGTCCTCCACACAGGCAGCAGACAGAGAGCTTAAAGGTGCGAGAGGTAGTGATTCCTCTGCTTCTGTTGCAGGGTCCCCAACGTAGGCAGCGCTGTGCAAAATCACTACTTTTCTGTCGGAGAAGTGCTATCCCGTTTGCAGGCACTGGCTCCCAGGCTAAGAATGAGGTCCTGCTAAAATCTCGGTACTAACATGCCATCCCGCATACTGACTGCGAAGCTCCGCACAAACCCCGCTGAGGCAGCTACAAAACGAAAGGCTCAAAGTGTCTAGATTAACAGAGACCCGAGCCTGGCTCTGAGAATATGGGAATTTCACCTGCCTATCCCCCCAGCAGCGCGGCTGAGTCCAGCTGCCAGGCAAGACCAAGCTCTGCTCGCCAGCCGAGCCGGAGGAGAAAAAAAAGTCAAACTGGTGTGTTTACCTTCCATCCGTGAGAGCCGGGGCTAGCCAGGAGCGGGAGTCAGCGACAGAGGGAGGTTTTTCGCTGAGTGGTATGAAGTCCCAATTAACAGCTCTGTGCCGTGTCCTGAGGCTGATTAGGTGATCAGAAGGCTCTGTTTGATTGTCAGTTGAGGTCTTAGTTTCCAGAGGGATACAAGGAGACGTGGGCTTAGTCCGCCATCTTGACTCCACCCCCACAGCTGTTTCTTGAAATATGTCAAGTGGTATTCCATCAATTCCAAGAGTCTTGTTATTGGCCAATGCCTTCAGTGCTATTTGGACTTCTTTCTTCAGTAGCATCCATTTTTGATCATAGGAAACCCCCTGAAATAGTTATATAAAGTGTGTGTATCTTCTAGGATTATTCTGAGGCTCAAGTGAAATAATATATATTTTACCTATCTTCCTGGAGAAATATCTTTATAAATGTATCGATAGTCCCACCACCCATCTGTCAGTTGTACGATTGGATTGTCTGTTGCTACATGCTTGAAGCTCTGCTACCAGTATTTCAAATATCAGCAGGGTGACCCATGATGGACAGGTTTCAGCATTCTTTGCAAAGCAAGGTTTCCAGACTAAGTCAAATGAGAAAGAAAAGCCTGGCTATCTACTTCTGATCATTAGTCAATGACAACCCTGTGGGTCACAACACAACTCAAAATGCACAATGGCTGAAACAGTGGACGCACGCATACCAGCAATAGCGAAGACTGTGCAGGACTAGAAGATATTTAATTCTGTTGCACAGGGGATTGCTATGAGCTAGAACCATCCTGGAGTTAACTTATAACAACAATTTGTCTATGTCTTTCTCTACATTTGGAAACCCTCGGAATATATCAGTGAAGTGCTATGGCTGCTAACCAAAAGGTCAGCAATTCAAATCTGCCAGGTGCTCCTTGGAAACTCTCTGGGGCAGTTCTACTCTGTTTATAAACTCACTATGAGTCAGAATTGACTTGACGGCAGTGGGTTTGGTGCTTTTTTTTCCCCCAGAACATTTTTTTTTAATTATGATTGAGTGAAAATGTACATTGTCATATAAATTTGCATGCCCACCTATAAGCAGCTCCCACTGCTCTCTCTGCCTGGTGATAGCACACTCTTCCTCTCTACTCCATACATGTTCTATCCTCCCAACAGTCACCTATCCCCACCTCTCCACTCACTCCCCTACCTCCAGTAAGAGGTCAGCGAGAGGACATGCTCTAGATGCATAGGACCATAAAGTGTACACTTAATAGGGTTACTCAATGTTGCCAAGTCCAATCCATTCCTGTCCAAAGAGTTGACCTCCATTATGGTTTATAGACAGGGGCAGCATCAGGGCCAGGGTCCATGCTCCCAGGGGAACTCTGAGGCCTCTGGACCATCAATTGTGTTCTTTTATTGGAAATCTCAGGGTGCACACCTTTTTATTCTTGTGTTGCCAGTGAAACTCAACTGTGTGAACTCCAGTATGGCTATCACTGGTGGTGGCCAGGCACCATCCAATTGCTCTGGTCAAACTTGATGTAGCCACCCACTCATGTTGGTCTTTCTGTCCTCTGGGGTTTCATGCCTCCATGTAGCTTTGGTCCTTAGTGGTCGTTGATTTCTGCTGAGTTCAGAATACTTGCTGTACCCTCAGATGGCAGCTTGACAGCTTTTAAGACCCCAGATGCCACTCACCAACGTGGGGCACAGAAGGCTCTCCCAGCAAAACACTAGTTGTGCCAATTGGCCTCGATTTCCCCTGAAAGCATGGTCCCACAACCCCTGCCCCAGCTACTCTGTCTTTGTGATATTGGGTTAAGATGGGAGGAGTAATCATGTTATGTTGAAGTCCAGTTAATATTGATCTTCTTTCTAATGTGTGCTGTCACAGATTTCACCCAACTGAATTTCTATAAAGTATATAAAGCCTCCCTTCTTTGCCCTCCCTCCCTCCTTACCCTTGCACTCATCAAAGAGTCTTTTCTTCTATGCATGAGTCTATTTTTAAGTTCTTATCGTAGGGGTCTCATACAACATTTGTCCTTTTGTCATTGAATGGTTTCACTCAGCATAATGTCCTCCAATTAAAACCAGGTTATGAGATGTTTCCTAAAATCATCGTTGTTCTTTATCATTGCATAGTGTTCCATTAAGTATATATACTACAGTTTAGCTATTCATTCCTCTGTTATTGGGCATCTAGGTTGATTCCATTTTTGCTATTGTGGACTGTGCTGCGGTAAACATTTGTGTGCATGTATCAGTCGGCGTGAATGGCCTTGATTCTGTAGGTTATATTTTGAGCAGTGGAATCACTGGGTCAAGTGACATATCTATATCCAGGTTTTTAAAGAAGTGCCAGAATGTTTTCCAAAGAGGTTGCACCAGTTTGCAATCCCACCAACAGTGTAGTGGAGTTCGAATTTCTCCACAGCATCTCCAGCATTTGTTGTTCTGCATTTTTTGGATTGTGGCCGATCTTGTTGGAGTGAGATGGCATCTCATTGTAGTTTCAATTCAAATTTTTTAATAGCAGTGATCATGAGCATGCCCCCATGTGTTTTGGCTGCCTGGATCTTTTCATTAGAAAAGTGTCTGCCCATCTTCTTTGCCTATCGCTTAATTGGATTATTTTTCTTATTGATATTTTGTAGTATCTTATAGATTACGGAGATCAGACGTTGGTAAGACACGTAGTTGCCAAATATTTTTTACCATTCTGTAGGTGGCCTTTTAATTCTATTAACAAAGTCTTTGAATGAGCAAAAGTGTTTGATTGTTAGTAGTTCCCATTGATCTATTTTTTTTCTTAGATTGTTTGTGGTTTGTTTGACAGATTCAGAAGTCTGCCTATGCTGTGTATTAAAACTTCCATTGTTGTTCCTATTTTTTTCTTGGATGAGCTTTATCATTTTAGATTGGATATTTACGTCTTTTATCCAGTTTGACTTGGTTTTTGTATAAAGTGTAAGACATGGGTCTTGTTTCAATTTATTGCAGATCTATATCCAATTTTGCCAGCACCATTTTTTGAGGAGATTGTTTTTACCCCAGTTTAATGTTTTAGGGCCTTTGTCAAACATCATCTGTTCAGTGGAAGATGGTGTCATCTCTGGAGTCTCAATTCTGTTCCACTGATCTGTCTCTTTTTGTACCAGTACCAGGCTGTTTTGACCACTGTGGCAGTGTAATAGGTTCTAAAGTCAAGTAGTGACGGGCCTCCCAGTGCATTCTTCTTCAGTAGTGCTTCACTTATCCGGGGCTTCTTCCCTTTCCAAAGAACACTGGTGATTTTTTTCTCCATCTCATTAAAAAATGTCACAGGAGTTTGTATTGGGATTGCATTATATAAGAACATTGCTTGGGGTGAAATAGACACTTTCACAATGTTAAGTCTTCCTATCCATGAGCAGGGTAGGTTTCTCCATTTATGTAAGTCTCTCTTAGTTTCTTGTAGTAAGGTCTTGTAGTTCTCTTTGTAAAGGTCTGCTATTTCTCTGGTTCAATTTGTTCTTAGGTATTTTATCTTCTCGGATGCTACAGTAAACGGTATTGATTTGGTGATTACTTCCTTAATAAACTCATTTTAGGTATAAAGGAATCCTACTGATTTACTTATGTTTATCTTGTATCCTGAGACTTTCCTGAACTCTTCTATCATTCTGAGTAGTTTACTTATGGATTCTTTAGAATTCTCTGCATATACAATCATATCATCTGCAAATAGGGAGACTTTTACTTCGTTGACAATACAGATGTCCTTTATTTCTTGGTCTTGTCTAATTGCTCTGGCTAGAACTTCTAGTACAATGTTGAATAGGAGAGGTGAG
This sequence comes from Heterohyrax brucei, assembly GCA_028571685.1. Taxonomy (NCBI): domain Eukaryota; kingdom Metazoa; phylum Chordata; class Mammalia; order Hyracoidea; family Procaviidae; genus Heterohyrax; species Heterohyrax brucei. The sequence continues at coordinate 39,702,509 of CM053148.1, read as the reverse complement.
ACTGGGTATCCTTGTCTAGATCTAGTACTCAAGGGACATCATTTCAGTCTGAATTCAGGATGACTTAGGCAGTTGGCTTTGTATAAATGGCCCTTATTGCATTGAGGAATTTCCCATCTATTCCTATTTTGCTGAGAGTTTTTAGCATGAATCGGTGTTGGACTTTATCAAATGCCTTTTCTGCATCAGTAGACAAAATTAGGTGATTCTTGTCTTTTGTGTTATTTATGTGCTGATCACATTAATTGTATTTCTGATGTTGAACCAGCCTTGCATTCCTGGTATGAATCCAACTTGGTCACGATGGATTATTTTATGATACGTTGTTATATTCTATTGGCCAGAGTTTTGTTGAAGATTTTTGCGTCTAGGTTCATGAGTGATATCAGTCTGCAGTACTTCTTTTTGGTTGGGTCTCTCCCTGGCTTTGGTACCAGGGTTATGCTGGCTTCACAGAATGAATTTGGGAGTATTCCATCCCTTTCTATACTGTGAAATAGTCTCAGTAGTATCGGAGATAACTTCTCTAACAACTCAGTAGAATATCTGGGCCAGGGCTTTTTTCCTTTGGTAGTTTTTGGATGATTTTTCAATTTCTTTATTTGTGATGGGTTTCTTAAGCTATTCTGCTTCACCTAGTGATAATTTTGATAGGTGATACGAATCTAGGAATTTGTCCATTTCCTCTAGGTTTTCAAATTTGTTAGTGTACAGTCTTTCATAGTATTCTGATACAATATTTTTGATTTCTGTTGGATCTGTTATGACAACTCCCCTCTCATTTGTTATTCGGGTTATTTGTTTCCTTTCCTGTTTTTCTTTACTAAGTTTAGCCAATGGTTTGTCAATTTGGTTGATCTTTTCAAAAACCTAGCTTTTGGTCTTTTCAATTTTTTTAATTTTTCTTCTATTCTCTAGTTTGTTTAGTTCTGCTGTAATCTTTATGGTCTGTTTTCTTCTGGTACCTGAGGGGTTCCTCAGTTGTTCTATCTCTACTTCTTCAAGCTGTAGGCTACTTCTTTGGTTTAGTACTTTTCTTCCTTCTGGATGTGTGGATTTACAGAGATAAACTGACCTTTGATCACTGCTTTGGCTGTGTCCCATAGGTTCTGGTAGGTAGTGTTTTCATTCTCACTGGAATCCATGAATTTCTTTATTTCATCCTTGATTTCTTCTATAACTCATGGCTTTCTGAGCAAGATGTTGTTCAGTTTCCATGAGCTCTACTTTCCATCTATGCTTTTTTCTGCTATTGATTTTAATTTTTATGGCTTTATGATCTAAGAAGATGCTTTGCATTAACTGAATGGTACGGATTTTGTTGAGAATTGTTTTATGTCCTAACACATGGTCTATTCTGGAGAATGTTCCATGTGCACTGGAGAAGAAGGTGGAGTTGTCTGCTGATGGATAGAAAGTTTTAAATGTGTCGATGAGGTCTAGTTGGTTAATTGTGGCAATAAGGTCTTCTGTGTCTTTATTAAGCTTTTTTCTAGACTATCTGTCCAATACTGAAAATGGAATTTTGAAGTCTCCCCCTATTATTGTGGAGTAATCTGTCTCAGTTTTGAGTGTAGTCAGTGTTTCTTTGATGTATTTAGGTGCTCTAACATTAGGTGCATAATATTTAATATTGTTAAGTCCTGCTTATGTATTGAATCTTTCAGCAATAAATAGAGTCCATCCTTGTCCATGATGGTGGATTTTACATTAAAATCTATTTTATCTGGGATTAGAATTGCCACACCTGATCTTCTTTGTTCATTGTTAGCTTGATATATATTCCTCCATCCTTTAATTTTCAGTTCGTTCATATCTTTAAGTCTAAGGTAAGTTTCTTGTAGGCAACATATGGATGGGTGGTGTCTTTTGATCCAAGATGTCACTTGATGTCTCTTTACTGAAGTGTTCAGTCCATTCACATTCAGTGTTATTATTGATAGGTATGTGTTCAGTGCTGCCATTGTGAAATGTTTATTTTTGTGTTGGTGTTTTCTTTGTTGTTCTTATTTATCTGATCTGGGACATTCTTTTTTGTGAGTTGATTTTTCACCTTTTTCAGGGTTGGTTTTGTGGTTGTTGAGACTCCTGCATTACATTTCTTGATTTGATACGCTGCATCTTTATTGTGCTTTGCAACTCTCCCGGTAATCCCCCTAAATAGTCTATGTTTAAACCCAGTTGTAACTACTGCAAGTCTTATCAACTTTCTCTCCATCTGGAAGGGCTATAACAACAGTAGTACATCCCTCTTTTTAATATGGTGACATCATAGCTTTCATGATATGATCACTGGGTCATTTCTTTCACTATTATAGCTTTAACTGAGCTTGGAGAATTCCCTAACTGAGCAGGTTTCTGGGTGATGTGTCCTGGGTTTGCTTCTAAAATATGAAGTTATTGGTTTTGTTCTTCTAAACATACTTCTTGTAGCTTTGGTTTTGTTTGGTTTTTACAAAGTCTCTGAGTTTCTGTTTATCTGAGAGTGTGTTAATTTCATTTTCATATTTGAAAGATAGTTTTGCAGGATACATTATTCTTGGTTGGAAGTTCTCCTTCAAGGATCTGAATGTCTCATGCCACTCTCTCTTGCCAGCATTGTTTCTGCTGAGAAATCCAATGAAAGTATACAGGGTTTCCCTCTCAGTGTTAGCTTTGCTTTGGGTGTAGCTGCCTTCAAGTGTTTCTGTTTCTGTTTCATTTTGTGAAGCTTAACTATAAAATGTCTTGGGGTCTTTCTTTCAAGATCTGTATTGAGTGGAATTTGACATGCTTCTTGGATATCTATATTCTCTTCTTAATTCCTGGGCTGGGAAGTTTTTTGTCAGCAGCTCAGCAACAATACTCTTTGTGTTCTCAGTTGTCTTGCCCTGTTCAGAAACTCCAAAACTCCAATTAACCACAGATTGTTCCTCTTAATAGAGTCCCACATGCTTCTTATTGCTTCTTTATTTTTCTTGTTTCTTTTTTCCAATTTCTCCTCATAGATGCTGGAGTCAGTAGCTCTGTCTTCCAAGTTAGAAAGTCTATTTTCCATTTGTTTCATTCTGTTTTCTTTAAGTTGAAGTTTCTATCTCTTTGATTTTGTTCTTGATCTGCTGGATTTTACAGTTCTGGTTTTCCATCAGATTGAAAAGCTTTCTTAATTTTTCATTTTGCTCTTCTGCATTTTGTATAAGGTCTAGGAGGGGTCTATATATAATCCTTTTGTAGTCACCTTCCAATAGTTTCAGAAAGCCTTCTTTATCTGGGAAGTTCTTTGGTTGCTTCTTTTAGAGGGTTTCTGAAGCCATGGGTGATTTCTTCTTTATGGTTTTCTCCAAAGTTTGTTGCCTTTGGGGCATCATGTGAGTCAATAGAGGCTGGGAGAGATGCTGTGAGGATGGATCATAGTTGTTTCTGTAAGCCATCTTAAAATAAATGGTAAAAGGTATCTGAACATTTTGTAGGTCAGTCAGGTTTTCAGGTGTACAGGTCCCTCTTCCGAGATGGTTAAGTAAGCACTTCTATATCGAACCCCAGATGTTATAAACCAGTTCAAAATATAGAAAGGCTACTGCCCTTCTAGCCTCTCCTGCTGGGCCCCAGCCATAGGCTACACTATGTAAAATATTGCTTTTCCGCCAGGCAGGCGCTGCCTCCCAACCTAGGTATTAGGTCCAGCTGAGGCCTTCATATGGGTAGCTCTGCCTCCCAATGGAACAAGATGGCGTCCTGCACAAGCTGGCTACCTACCTCGGTACAGGCTACTCAATGGCAGAGGCAGAAAGAGAGATCGAAGGTGCTGAGTTGCACAGAGTCCACAGTCTCCTTACCGGTCCCAGCCGTAGGCAATACTGTGTAAAATACTTCTTTTCTGCAGGAAAAGCGCTCTCCTCCAGGCAGCCGCTGCCTCCCAGCCTAGGAACTAGGTCCAGCTGGGGCCTGTGTATGGGTGTCTCCACCTCCCAACAGAACAAGATGGTGTCCTGCACAAGCTTCTCGCCTGCCTTGGTACAGGCTGCCCAATGACGGAGGTGGAAAGAGAGGCCAAATGTGCTGAGATGCACAGAGTCCAAAGCCAGGCTCTCAAAATGTGGCAGTTTTGCCCACCAATCCTGCCAGCAGTGCATCTGAGATTAGCTGCTAGTAAAGTCCCAGCTTCATCCATCAACGAATACACAGAAAAATAGTTAACATGGTGATTTACCTTTGGTCTGTGAAAGCCAGGATTCAACCAGAGCAGGGACTGGCAAAAGAGAGGAAGTCTTCCATTCAGTGGTATGAAGTCCAAATTGATAGCCCTATGCCGTGCCCTAGGGCTCACTAGGGGCCCAGAAAGCTCCATTTAATTATCAGTTCAGTTCTTGGTTTCCAGAGGGATTTAGGGAGACGTGCACTTAATTTGCCATCATGACTCCATCCCCTGGTTTAGTTTTCCAATTCTCTATGTTACATGCCTGTATCCACATACGTATTCATGTGTACATCCACACCAATCTTTATATCGAGGATTTACATCTATAATGTTCAGGAATGCACAGTACAACTTTGATTATGTTTGTTGGTCTTATACCTCACCCTCATTTTTACACTTCATGAAAAACAATCAGGTAGGTATACGCAGTAGAACTTAAGGGAGAAGAATCTACGATAGGATTCGCAGACAAAAAGAAGCGGTCAGTTTGAAATACAAGTTGACAGCTACCTACTTCATGGTAGACTAAACAACTCAAGAGGAAAGAATTTATCTAGGAAAAAAGTAAAATAGATATTGGTAATTGGGCCTGGATGTCCAAAGGGTAGGATGACATCTAAGATCATCTAACTGGACAGAACAAAGAGAAATTAGGGTAATATGAGACATAGGGAAATGAGGAAGCTTCTAGTTTTAGGTGAGTTTTGTTTGTTTTACTATAGGGAAGGCAAAGCTGCATTCCTGTGCTATATTTATAAATGTTGTATAGATCTGGATAGCTTCTCTGTTTGTATTTGTTGGGCTGTCTGTGTGTCCATGATTTTGAGTGTGTGTGCATGTGCACACTTGTGTGCACGTGCACGCCTATGGCTTCAGCAGTTTCTATATCTACGCAATCACAGATTATTACAACATGTACTACATCTACCTTGAGTGCTATTCCTTTTAAAGCAAATCCATTTGCTTCAAATCTCCAAATCCATTTGGCATTTTGTGTTAATAATATCAGAGATTTGTTCAGTCAGAATAACTGCTGCTGCTTTTCCAAGGGATTTGTTTTAAGCATTTGAAGATGAAATGCACGCTGCCTTATTATCTACTGTAGCATTTCTGAAATGACAGCTGTTTTCCCCTATGTGGAGAGAAATAGCAGATGGACAGCTATGACTAGCTGGCAACAAATTCAGTGTCTCTAATTTCTGAAAAGGGGTCATCCCTCAAATAGAGTTTGAAGTCCTCTTTTGCTTGTATGGAGAATAAAATGGTGATCATTGCTATTTTTTTTCCCCTGTAATTGCAAACTTTGGGGAAAAAATTCAAAAGCTTCCTTTCGGTGTTCACAGGTGAAGTCACTGGATTCAAGTAGTCCTACTTACTAAAAAAAAAAAGTTTCAGTTTAAATACAGTCTAGTGTAGGTAAGGCTTCTGATTTAGGGGAACCAATCATTCATTTTGTCTGGGACTGTCTTGATTTTTGCCCTGATCTTCAGCCCAAGAAACCCTTTCATTCTACGCAAATCAAGATAGTTGGTCACCTAAGGTCTGAGTCTCATATTCTAGCGTGTGTTACAAGGCTATGATCCCTAACCAGAAATGGGCCTAATTATATCAGTTATTGTTTACTTATGGATGTTTCTGGAGTCCCTGGGTGATAAAAAGAGTCCCTGGGTGGTGAAAATAGTTAAGTATTCAGCTCCTAACTAAAAAACTAGCAGTTCAAATCCATCCAAGAGCACTTTGGAAGAAAGACCTGACAATCTGCTTTCAAAGGGTCACAACCATGACAATGCTACTCCGCACACACAGGTGTCTCCAAGAGCAGAAACTGACTCAAGAGCAATTGGTTTGGTTTTCTGGTGGTGCAAACAGGTAATGGGTTCAGCTGCTAACCAACAGACTAGAGGTTAAAGTCCAGAGAGCTGTGCCTCAGAAGAAAGGTCTGGCAACCTATTTCCAAAAAATGAACCTCTGCAATCTCTATAGTGCACAGTTCTACTCAGACACACATGGGTCACCGTGAGTTGGAGTTGACTTGAGGGCCATTGATTTGGGATATTTTTAGATGGGGCATGCACCCCCCACCCAGCCTCAGGCAGTGCCACTGTCATTTTTAACTCCAGTTGTTTCCCACATTCAGATTATTTTCCTGGTCTTCCTAGGTAATGGCAACTAATACCTAGAAAGTCTCTACCCTTTAAGCTTCCAATTTTAGGTAGGACATATTCCTTCCCTTAAAAAAAAGAAAAAAATTAAAAATGGCTTCTGATCTCCAGAAAATACAGTCATTATATGACCAAACAAAAGTATCTTAGTTCAAACTAGCAGTTAATCAGTATGGCAGTCTTAACTAAGTGGTCACTTAACAGAAGCCATAAACTGTGTGGCATCCTTAAAAGCTAGACAGTCTACAGAGAAATGATATCTCTCATAATTCACTCTTTTAACATTAATTGTGGATTCCATTTATCTGCTAAGAGCAGAGATCACCAGAGCCAGGGGCAGGGAAATAGGCAGGATAACCAAAGGCATCGACAAGCAGAACTTGTACTACTAGGACTCCCTGAAACAAAGAGAAGAGCACAGTCAGAGAAAGAAAGAGGAAAACTGAGTTATGTCCTAAAAGAGGATCTACAAAGCCACAATCAGAAAATAAAATGATTCAAAGATCTCCCATGCATTCATGACTGTTAAATGGAGAGACGGGACCCATCAGACTCAATGAATGATGCCAGACTGGACAACATTAGTGCCCCAGCACAGCAAGCTCTGAAGTCTAAAGACAGGCAGGATATTTGAGATTTGGCAGTTGGTTTCATCATTCACTGCACATCCTAGTAACAAGAGGCTGCACCGGTGCAGGAGGAGAATATTTATAAATGGGAAGAGATGCAGAAAAGTGATTAACAGCATGGGGTACTTTCAACTCGACCTCACACTCAGAACTTTGTACATACACATAGCTTGGACTGACAAAGAGAAGGGAAAAGGTAAAAACAAAAAGGCAGAGTTGTTGCAAAGCTCAAAATAATCAGTGTTGCTAGTGATGGGGTATTTTTGCCCACAAAATGCTCTAGGTCAATAAGCCATAAAAATAGAAAGAGAACAATCCCAAGTGTCTCTCAACACCTCCAGGAACCCAAGAATGTGTTACCAGAGGCCTATTCAGCCCACAGCCCCAAAATGGGAAAGCAGAGAACTTTAAGAGGTAGACCAGAAGACTGGATCTGAGTTCAAACATCAATTTTACTAAATAAATCAAAGCTGATAACCAAAGCCAAGTCAATCTAAATCTAAACTAAGTGTTCCTTAAAGCATGGCCATAGATCAGCAGCATCAGCATCACTGGGAGCTTATTAGAAATGCAGGATCTTGGGTCCCACTCCACACCTACAGATGCAGAATCTGCATTCCCTAAGGAATTTTCATGCACATTGAAGTGTAAAATGCACTGCATTCTACAACGCCACAGCCAAGCCAAGTGCCGTCGAGTCGGAGCCGACTCATGGCGACCCTAGGGGCCAGGGTAGAACTGACCCCGAGTATTCAAGGAGCGCCTGGTGAGCTATGTACTGTATAAGAAGTGTTACTGACGCCAAACTACCCAAACCCTAAAACTCACACTATTGAGTATCTCCAGCCTCACTCCAGGAACACAGCCAGCCTAAAAGTTTAGACAGAACCACCCTTATCCAACTATCCCAATTTCCCCGTTATTGTATTAGTCCCTTGTGTCTTTTAATTTGAAAACCAATACAATATTACGATTCCCTAAGTTATTCTGACAACTCTCACTCCACAATATCACTCAAGTGTCCAACAGAACAATTCAAAAGATGACAACTTCATATGAAATCAATCCAGACCAGATTAAGGGGTGAGCAAGCCTGGCTGCCAGCAGAGAGGGAACTGTATAATACCACTTGTATAGTCAGGACTACAAGGTCACTGTGAGCTGGAGTCATTTGACGACAACAGGATTTTCTTTTCAATGTATACATACCATTTATTTTACATTCATGCACAGTTCTCAACCTTACATTTATACTTGACTCAATAAAAATATATATTGCTTCCAGTGAAACAGTCAACATACTGTGACGGATGTTTCTAAAGACATGCCTTGACACTAACAACCTATCTGTGAAGATATTGCCAAACACAGACACAAGTGAACAGTGCTGAAGGCTATGCCACCACTTCTGAGAACAGCCAGCCAACTATCATTTGAAGTTAGCTATTATAACTAGCTGACACCTGGAACCAGCTAATTTTAGTCACCACATACGTACGACAGTGATTTATTTAACTTGAAATTTTAAGCATCCGACTCGACGGCACTTGGCTTTGGCCCCCAAAATTGTCCGAGCAAGAGATTATAATTGTTTTAAATAAAAAATAATGACTGTAGATGCTAACAAGGGCTTTTGAAAAAACCCAACACACTCCAAGTAAAAGTCATCAAGGAAATAAGAATTGCTAGATATTTTATAGATATGTATGAATGAATATGTGTGTATAAATATCTGGCTACCAGTGGAAGAGATCTGTATTTACTCCAAAGAAAGATCGTCTAACTGAATGTGGAAATTATCCAACAATATTATTACTCTCACTAACAGGTAAAATTTTGCTGAAGAACATTAAAAAGCAACTGCAGCAGCACATCAACAGGGAACTGCCAGAAATTCAAGCCAGATTCAGAAGAGGCTGTGGAACCAGGGCTATCATGGCTGACGTCAGATGGATCCTGGCTGAAAGCAGAGAGCACCAGAAAGATGTTTACTTGTGCTTTATTGACATGCAAAAGCATTCAACTGTGTGGACCACAATAAATTATGGGGGACATGGTGAAGAATGAAAATTCTAGAATAATTCTGCTCCTGAGAAACCTGTACATAAATCAAGAGGCAGTCATTTGAACAGAAAAAGGGCACATTATGTGAAAGTCGGGGAAGGTGTGTGTCAGGATTGTATCTTTTCACCATACTTATTTAACCTGTATGCTGAGCAAATAATCCGAGAACTTGGACTACACGAAGAAGAATGGGGCATAAGGATTAGAGGAAGACTCATTAACAACCTTGTTTGCTGCAAGTGAAGAGAATTTGAAGCATTTGCTGATAAAGATTAAAGACCATAGCATTTGGAATAGATTACACTGCAACAGAAAGAAAACAAAAATCTTTACATATGGGCCAGTGAGCAACATCATGATAAATGGAAAAAAGACTGAAGCCATCAAGGATTTCATTTTCCTTAGATCCACAACCAACATCTACGGAAGCAGCACTCAAGAAATCAAAGGACACATTGCACTGGACAAATTTGTTGCAAAATACTTCTTTAAAGTGTTGTAAAGCAAATATGTCATTTTAAGGAACAAGGTGAAGCAGACTCAACCCATGGTGTTTTCAATTGCCTCATGCATGAGAAAGTCAGATAGTTAATAAGGAAGACCAAAGAAGAATTGATGTCTTTGAATTGTGGTGCTGGTGAAGAACACTGAATAAACCATTGGCTGCCAAAAGAATTAACAAATCTTTTGGAAGAAGTACAGTCAGAATGCTTCTTAGAAGCAAGAATGGTGAGACTACTTTCACATACTTTAGACATGTTATCAGGAGCGATCAATCCCTAGAAATGAACATCATGCTTGCTAACACAGAGGTTCAGCAAAAAAGAGGAAGACCCTCAGTCAGATGGATTGACACAGTGGCTACAACAATGAGCTAAAGCATAACAATGATACTGAGGATGATGAAGGACCGAGTAGCGTCTTGTTCAGTTGTACAAAGGGTCTGAATGAATCAGAATCAACTCTATGGCACCTAAAACAACATAACATACATATATCCATGCATACCGTACCATATCTGCTGCCATCAAGTCAATTCTGACTCATAGCAACCCTAAAGGACAGAGTAGAACTGCCCCCAAAAAGTTTCCAAGGAGCACCTGGTGAATCTCAACTGTTGATGTTTTGGTTAGCAGCTGCAGCATTTAACCACTATGCCACAAGAGTTTCCATATATGTATGTCTATATGTAGCCAAGCCAAGCATATATTTTTTTACATGTATACTTATATATTTCTTTATATATACGCTTATATATAGTTATACGTATATATAAAATACATATGTGTGTGTATGTATGCACACACAATAAAAGCCAAACTCATTGCCACTGAGTCAGTTGCAACTCACAGCAACCATATAGGACAGAGTAGAAGTGAACCACAGAGTTTCCAAGGAGCAGTTGTAGATTCAAACTGTAGGCTTTTGGTTAGCAGCTAAATGTTGGTGCTGCTGCTGCTGCTGCTGTGTATGTGTGTGTGTGTGTGTGTGTGTATACATATATGTATGTATATGTATATGCTTGGCATATGCATACACACACAGCAGCATTGAGCTGTGTGTATATATGTATATATACATAACTACATGAATATAGACACATACTTATATACACAAGTATGTATATGTGCATATACATATGTACATATATACATACATATGCATATATACATATATGTATTTTAATGAATAGACTTTAGAAAATATTTCACAAATATCACAAGGAAGCTAATGAAGACCACTATATCCATACTGTTCAACACATAACTAAAAGTATTAGCCAACACACTTAGACAAGAGAAATAAATTCAAAGCATTAACAACTGTTAAACAAAGCGTGGAGTCATGTCTATTTTTAGATGATGTAACAATATACCTTGAAAACCCTATAGAATTTATGATAAACCAACTCAGACACTAAAATAAATCAGTAAGGTAACAGGACATAATTATAGCACACTTAAATCAATAGTCTTTTATTGCCAAGCCAAGTGCCATCCAGTTGGATCCGACTCATGGCGACCCTAGAGGCCAGAGTAGAACTGCCGAGCACTTGGTGGATTTGAACTGCGAACAAAAGCCAGGAAGCATGGTAGTAAATAAAACCTTTTATAATAGCACAAGAAGATTAAAAATTTAGTAGTAAACAGGAAATATACAAAGCCTATACAATTATAAAATATTATAAAACACTGAAAGACACAAAGGGAGATTTGAACAAATAGAATGACATCCTTGATTCTTGAGACAACATCATAAAGATGCCAGTTCTCCCTAGTTTTATTTAAAAATTAAACGTGATCCCAATAAATAAACCAACAAAATTTTATGGGAGTAGACAAGTTAACACCAAAGTTCATAAGGAAAAACAACATAAAATAAAGGGAGACTTGAACTATCAAATATTAAAACATGCTATAAAACTGCCATAATTTAACAGTGTGGTGATGATATCTGAAAAAAACAGATTGATTAATTAAAAGACAAAGCCCAAAAGTAGGCCAAATACACGTGGAATATACGAGTATATGATAGAGTGGCATCTCAAATTACTGGAGCAGAGACGAATTTTTAAAATAAATAGAGATAAAGTGAACAGAGTAGCTATTTGGAAAAAATCAGTTTAGATCCATAACTCACACCATTATAAAAACAAACTCCAAATGTGTCAGGGAAAGGGAAGAAAACGGGAAGGAAAGAGGGAGAAGGGAGGGAGGGAGGAAAGGATGAAAGGAAAGAAGAGAAAGGGGGAGGAAGGGAAAGGGGAGGCAAGGAGGGAGGTGGGCAGAGGGATGAACTGTATGAGGACCAGTAACAAATGCAAGTAATTTGCTCTTTAATGCTGGCATCAAGAAAGGTTTTTTAAATAAGACACAAAACTCAGAAGCAATAAAGAAAAAGGCAGGCAAATGTGACAAAATTTAAATGTTTTAAAATTCACATGGCCAAAAAAAAAAAAAAATCCACAAAGCAAAGACAATTGGAAAACTATGAGATATTTCTAACACATACACAGATAGTTATTTTTAAAATATTGAAAACTTCTAAAACCGTATGAAGAAAACTTAAAAATCTGATGAAAAACAGGAGAAAAATAAGAAGAGGTGAGTTGCAGGGAATGTATAAGATGTCCCTTAAACCTGTGTAAAGATATTCATCTTTATTCATAATTTAAAAAAATATATAAATGAAAAGAAGTCTGACATACCATTTCCCTACCAATATATCCGCAATGCTTTTTTATATGACAGCACATTCACATTTATGAAGAAATAGGTAGTTTCACACTGTTTGCTGTAATGAAAATTGGTGCAATGTCTTAGAAATAATAACAAAATGACAAAGGTATTCCTGTGTGTTGGGAACAAACTAATGATATAGGAGAGTGATAAACTCTGATGCAGCCACAAAATGGAGTACTACGCAACCATAAAGACAGATTATACTAAGGAGGATCTCTATGACTGACACTATGGAGTGGTGATTTTCAGAATATAAAGTTAGTTGAAAAATAAGTAAATGCAAGAACAAAAGAGGTATAAGAAAAAGATACTATCTATTTGTGCAGAAACATATAAGAACAAAAATAAGAAACAATTAAGATTTATTATATACAGAGGATGGGTCAAAATGGCTACAAAAATGGGAGAATGGAAAAAGGTGAGTGACACTTCCGTGAGTGCATCTTTTTTGCATAGTTACATGTGTATATTTCACATGCTGAAATGAACAAATAAATAAATGTGATCAATCATGAGATAGAGTACAAATAGCTACAAATGAGCTCAGGCTCTGTAACAAATAAATAACATCGAAGACAAGGAAAAAAAACTGACCAAAGTAACTGTAAAAGACAAAACGTTTACTACCTGCTGCTAAGCTGAAGACAAAAAGAAGAGTACACAGACTAGGTTTTTCACAGTGGTATGCAATTCCAAACAAGCAATTTTAAAATTACTTGATGTGCTTTCCTGGTTTGAGTAAATGAGTAAACGTACTATGAACACTGATAATTAGATTTCTTGCTGTCAGAGAAAAGAGTTATAAATAATTACTTTTGTAATACTGTATTTGAATCACAAGCATCAGCATGAACTCAGTTTTATACAGATAAGTATATAAATAAATAGATATGAATGTGTGCACATATATGTATTTCTGTATTTGTTCATACATGTATTTCCTAACTCTGTCAACTGGAAGAAACTAGAAATAATAAAACCCTAATAGCAAAGAACACATCTAGTGCACAGATGTCAGTTTCTATAAATTCCTACCCAGTAAAAGAAATCAGGGCTCCTTAGAGAACTGCCTGGTTCCAGAAAAGAAGCAAAAGAAGAACATATTACTCTAGAAAATACTGAGGTATCAGAAAGTAAGGAAGTAGCCCAAAAATAATGAGGACATGTTGAAATGACACAGAAATAAATTGAAATGGCACAGTCATAATTCTTTAAGCAAAAACTATCAAAGAATGCTGAAATTAGTGTGTGAAAAATACTCTTAATTCTAAATGAAAAACAGCATCCTTACAGTGGAAAAGCCTGGAGAACACCACCTTAAATCAAGTGATCCAAGAACATCCCCAGTGGGGAGACACAGTAACATCATCATTCCCTGATACGGTGCACTGAAATCATTTCATCTTTATGGTGCTTGTGCCAGAGACACAAAACCTGAATGTACTTATGAGAAGGGATCAGAGAAGCCCAAACTGAGGTATGACCTGTAAATAACTGGCCAACACTCATCAAACACATCAAGATCAAGAAAAACAAACAAAAACCTGAGGAATGATTCCAGTTTGGAGGAGACTAAAAAGACATAACTACAAATCTAGTCCATTGTAGCGTAATTCAAAACAGTAAAAAAAGTGGAACAGCCTAAGTGGCTTTCAACTAATACACAGATAAGCAAACTGAGGTGCAACGGAATACTAAGCAACCATAAAGAAAAATGATGAGTTCTAGAAGCATACTATAACACAGGTGCAGAATTCTGGAGGACATGCTAAAAAAAAATATCAAACACATTACCATTGAGTCAATCCTGACTCATAGCTGCCCTATAGGACAGTGTAGAACTGCCCCCATAGAGTTTCCAAGGAGTGCCCACTGGATATGAACTGCCAATCTTTGGTTAACGGCTGGAGCACTTAACCACTACGTCACCAGGGTTTCCTGGAGGACAAAATGCTTAGTGAGATAAGTCAATCACATAAAAATAAATATCATGCAATCTCCCCTTTTATAACTGAGTACATTCATATAAATACATATATACAGAGACCCATGTTCACTAGTTAGTGGCACCAGGGGTGATTGGGGTGGGGGGAAATCACCATCTAGAGTGTAAACGCTTGTTAATTTTGGTGACGGGAAAAGCAGTATGAAATGTGGGTGTAACAAGCACAGCTTCACCAAAATAAATAATGCCACTAAGAAGCACACAAGAGAAAGCAACAGTTTTACTAATGAATAAAATATATATAATCTGGTAACAAAACCAAAAATAACCAAAAATGAGAGTATTATTACATACACAGCCAAGCCAGCCAAGTGCCGTCAAGTTGGATCCGACTCATGGCGACCAGGTGTATACATATGTATGTGTATGGGCAGATACAGATGAGAACATGTGTATGCACAGATATAAGTACATGTACATATATGTACAGATATGTGTTCACACACATATATTCATAGACGACACAATTACAGACACTTGTCAGAAATAACCAAACACCTGTGAGAATGGTTTCCTGGGTTTAAAGGTTTAGGATCTTAGTCTCATAGGATGACTCAGTCAGTTAGCATCTCAAGAGTTCATGTTCTATATCCCAGCAAAGCAAGCAGTGTCTGGAATCTTAAAAGTTTGCAAACAGCCATCTAAGACAGAACTATTAGTCTCTACTCACTAGGCACAAAGGAAAAGAAAGGAACCAGTATCTCAGAGAAGAAACTAGTCTAACAACCTAACAGCCTACGTGAGCCGTGGCCTCATTCACCCTGAGCCCAGAATAGCTAGAGGGTACCCAGCTACCATTACCATTTGTTCTGATCAAGGCCACAATAAAGGAATTCTGATAGAGTGGGAGAAGAAGGCAGAACACAACTCAAAGTCTTAAAATGTACCTACCTACTGAACCAGTAGAGACTAGGAGACTCCTTGACACTACTACCCTGATAATACTCTTCAAACCTTGAGCTGAAACTCTGTTGAGGTAATCTTTTAGCAAAATAACGGATCAGCACACAAAATAATGGCTATTATCCAAGACTGTGGTGCTTCCTTAATAAAACATCAAGATGAGATTAAAATTTCTCTATGGAAAGAGGAGAAGATAAGGGAACAGGGAAACTAGAGAACTGGAAACAGAACACAAAAAGAATGTTGACACATTGTGGAAAATGTAATTAACGTAACTGAATATTTGGGTAGAAATTGTCAGGTGGAAACCTAATTTGCTGTGTCAACTTTCACTGAAAACACAATAAAACATTATTTTTTAAAAAGATGACATAGCTACCAAAAGTGATGTTTTAATTCTGGGAAAAGTATATCATTGTTGCAACTGGTGAAACTTGAAAAATATCTGTACAGTAGTTAACACTAGCGCATTAATATTAATTTCCTGGTTTTGATCATTTTACTGTGATTATGCAAGATGTCAGCATTTGGAGACACTCAAGTGAAAAAATGCAGGAATTTTTTTGCACTGTTGTTGTAACTATTTTTTGACAGGCATAAATTATGTCAAAATAACTGAACTTAAAACTCATAATTTGAAAAAAATGAGGAAATTACATGACTAACAAAACAGCAACATAAGTAAAAATTATAAAAACTCAGAAATGAGGTGACTGCCGAGTAAGTAATTGCAAAAAGAAAAGTACGCTTTAGTAAATGAAAGTAAGATTTAAAGGAACACAAGAATAGTAAATGTAACAAATAACACCTTAAAAAATGATGAGTCGGATCCGACTTGACGGCAGTTGGCTTTTTGGCTTGTTTCTAAATCTTTTTTTTTTTTTAACATAACTGAGTAAAAATGTACATTCACATGTAAATTTACATGCCCCCCTATATGCAGCTTCCACTGCTCTCCCTGTCCGGTGACTGCACACTATTCCTCTCTGCTCCATACATGTCTCATCCTCCCAACAGTCTCCTTTCCCTTCCTCTCCCTCTACTCCCCTTCCTCCAGCCAGAGGTCAGCAAGATGATATCCTATAGATGTATAGAACCGTAAAGTGCTTCCAACATATGGTCACTCTGCATTGCCAAGTCCATTCCATTCCTGTCCAAAGAGTGGAACTTTGTTATAATTTATGGGAACGGGCAGCATCAGAGCCGGG
Organism: Heterohyrax brucei; assembly: GCA_028571685.1. NCBI lineage: Eukaryota > Metazoa > Chordata > Mammalia > Hyracoidea > Procaviidae > Heterohyrax > Heterohyrax brucei. Next base: position 39,686,119 of record CM053148.1, on the reverse strand, counting down.
GGCCATGCTCTCAGAGGAACCCCAAAACCGCTGGACCATCAATTGAGGTCTTTTAGGGGAGATCTCATGATGCACCTCTTTTTATTCTTGTGTTGCCAGTGAGGCTCCTCTCTGAGAGCTCTGTCATGGCTATCACTGGTGGTGGCCGGGCACCATCTGGTTCTTCCGGTCCCAGGTCGATGTAGGCACTCACTCTTGTGGGTTTCTCTGTCTTCTCGGTTGTCTTTACCGCATGGCATTTTGTCCCTCGGTGAGCATCCGTTCCTGCTGAGTTGGGACCATTTGCTGTGTCCTCGGATGGCAGCTTGGCAGCTTTTAAGACCCCAGACGCCACTCACCAATGTGGGGTGCAGAGAGCTCTCTTAGCAAAATGCTAGTTGTGCCAATTGGCCTGGAATTCGCCTAAGAGCATGGTCCCCCGCCCCCTGCCCCAGCTTCTCTATCCTTGCAGTATTGAGTTAAGATGGAAGGAGTACTCAAGTTATGCTGAAGTCCACTTAATGTTGTTCTTGTTCCTAATGTGTGCTGTCACCGCTTTCTCCCAACTAGATTTCTAGTAACTACCTAAACTAAAACCTCCCCCCCTTGCCCTCCCTCCCTCCCTCCCCTCCCTTGCAGCTGTCAAAGAGTCTTTTCTTCTATACACAAGTCTGTTTTTGAGATCTTATCGTAGAGGTCTCATACAGTATTTGTCCTTTTATCGCTGACTACTCTCACTCAACATAATGTCTTCCAGTTGAAACCAGGTTAGGAGATGTTTCCTGGAATCATCGTTATTCTTTATCATTGCGTAGTGCTCCATTGAGTATATGTACCACAGTTTACCTATCCATTCTTCTATTGTTGGGCATCTAGGTTGATTCCACCTTTTTGCTATTGTGGACTGTGCTGCGATAAACATTCTGGTGCATGTGTCCGTTGGTGTGAAAGGCCTTGAATCTGTAGGATATATTCCAAGTAGTGGAATTACTGGGTCAAATGGTATATCAATATCCATTTTTTCAAGGAAGCGCCAGATTGCCTTCCAAAGAGGCTGGACCATTTTGCAACCCCACCAACAGTGTAGGAGGGTTCCACTTTCTCCACAGCCTCTCCAGCATTTGTTGTTTTGTGTTTTCTGGATCATGGCCAATCTTGTTGGGGTGAGATGGTATCTCATTGTTGTCTTGATTTGACTTTCTTTAATAGCTAAAGATCGTGAACATGTCCGCATGTGTTTTTTGGCTGCCTGGATCTCCTCTTTAGTGAAGTATCTGTCCATCTCCTTTGCCCATCGCTTAATTGGATGGTTTATCTTCTTCTTATTGATATTTTGTAGTATCTTATAGATTGTGGAGATCAGGCGTCGATCTGACATAGAGTTGCCAAATATTTTTTCCCACTCTGTGGGTGTTCTTTTAATTCTATTAATAAAGTCTTTGGATGAGCAAAAGTGTTTGATTCTTAATAGTTCCCATTTATCTACTTTCTCTTCTGTTGATTGAGGTTTCTTTGACAGATTTTGGAGTCTGTCCTCATCGTGTATTAAAACTTCCATTGTTGTTCCTACCTTTTCTTGGATGAGCTTTATCGTTTTAGGTTTGATATTTAGGTCTTTTATCTAGTTGGAGTTGGTTTTTGTATAAGGTGTAAGATATGGAATTTGATTCAGGTTATTGCAGATGGATAACAAATTTTGCCAGCACCATTTGTTGAAGATGCTGTTTTTACCCCAGTTTAATGTCTTAGGGCCTTTGTCGAATATCAACTGTTCATAGGCAGATGGTGTCATCTCTGGGGTCTCAATTCTGTTCCATTGATCAGTCTGTCTGTTCTTGTACCAGTACCAGGCTGTTTTGACCACTGTGGCAGTGTAGTATGTTCTTAGGTCGGGTAATGAGAGGCCTCCCAGTGTGTTCTTCTTCTTTAGTAGTACCTTACTTATCCGGGGCTTCTTCCCTTTCCAAACAAAATTGGTAATTTGTTTCTCCATCTCATTAAAAAATGATGCTGGAACTTGTATTGGGATTGCATTATATAAATAAATGGCTTTGGGTAAAATAGGCATTTTGACAATGTTAAGTCTTCCTATCCATGAGCAGGGTAGGTTTTTCCATTTATCTAAGTCTCTCTTAGTTTCTTGTAGTAAGGGCTTGTAGTTCTCTTTGTAAAGGTCTGTTGTTTCTCTGGTTAGATTAATTCCTAGGTACTTTATCTTCTTAGGGGCTATCACAAATGGTATAGATTTGATAATTTCCTCCTTAACAGTCTCGTTGTTGGTATAAAGGAATCCTACTGATTTACTTATGTTTATCTTGTATCCTGAGACTTTGCTGAACTCTTCTATCAGTTTGAGTAACTTACTTATAGATTCCTTGGGGTTCTCTGCATATACAATCATATCATCTGCGAACAGGGAGATTTTAACTTCCTCTTTGCCGATGCAGATGCCCTTTATTTGTTCGTCTTGTCTAATTGCTCTGGCTAGAACTTCTAGCACAATGTTGAATAGGAGAGGTGACAGTGGGCATCCTTGTCTAGTTCCTGATCTCAAGGGAAAGTCTTTCAGTCTCTCTCCATTCAGGATGATGTGGGCAATTGGCTTTGTATAAATGGCCCTTATTGTGTTTAGGAATTTGCCGTCTATGCCCATTTTGCTAAGAGTTTTTAGCATGAATGGGTGTTGGACTTTATCAAATGCCTTTTCGGCATCAATGGACAAAATCAGGTGATCTTTGTCTTTTGTGTTATTTATGTGGTTAATCACAATAATTGTTTTCCTGATGTTGAACCAGCCTTGCATCCCTGGTATGAATCCCACTTGGTCATGATGGATTATTTTCTTGATATGTTGTTGTATTCTGTTGGCAAGAATTTTGTTGAAGATTTTTGCATCTAAGTTCATGAGTGATATCAGTCTGTAGTTCTCTGTCTTTGTTGGATCTTTCCCGGGCTTAGGTATCAGGGTTATGCTGGCTTCATAGAATGAGTTTGGGAGTACTTCATCCCTTTCTACACTGTGAAATAGTTTCAATAGTATTGGGGATAACTCTTCTCTAAATGCTTGGTAGAATTCTGCCGTGAAGCCAACAGGGCCCGGACTTTTTTGGGTTGGCAGTGTTTTGATGACCTTTTCAATCTCTTCCTTTGTGATGGGTTTATTAAGTTGTTCTGCTTCACGTTGTGATAATTTGGGTAGGTGGTATGAGTCAAGGAATTGGTCCATTTCCCCTAGGTTTTCAAATGTGTTAGAGTACAGTCTTTCATAGTATTCTGTTATGATGTTTTTGATTTCTGTTGCATCTGTGGTGACAACTCCCTTCTCACTTCTACTTTCGGTTATTTGTTCCCTTTCCTGCTTTTCTTTAGTAAGTTTAGCCAGTGGTTTATCAATTTTGTTGATCTTTTCAAAAAACCAGCTTTCGGTCTTTTCAATTTTTTCAATTGTTTTTCTATTCTCTAATTCATTTAGCTCTGCTCTATTCTTTATGATCTCCTTTCTTCCAGTGCCCGAGGGGTTCCTCTGTTGTTCTCTTTCTACTTGTTCAAGCTGTAGAGTTAGTTCCTTGATTTGGTTTTTTTCTTCCTTCCTGATGTGTGCATTTATGGAGATAAATAGACCTCTGAGCACTGCTTTGGCTGTATCCCATAGGTTCTGGTAGGAAGTGTTTTCATTCTCATTGGAATCCATGAATTTCTTTAATTGATCCCTGATTTCTTCTATAACCCATGTTTTTTTGAGCAAGATGTTGTTCAGTTTCCACGAGTTCCACTTTGTATCTCTGTTTTTTCTGCTATTGATTTCAACTTTGATGGCCTTATGATCTGAGAATATGCTTTGCAATAATTCAGTGGTATGGATTTTGTTGAGCATTGCATTATGACCTATTACGTGGTCAATTCTGGAGAATGTTCCATGTGCACTGGAGAAGAAGGTGTAGTTGTCTGCTGATGGTTGGAAAGTTCTGTATATATCAATGAGGTTTAGTTGGTTAATTGTGTCAATGAGGTCTTCTGTATCTTTACTGAGCTTTTTTCTGGATGATCTGTCTAGTAATGAGAGTGGAGTGTTAAAGTCTCCCACTATTATTGTGGAGTCATCTAACTCTCTTTTGAGCATAGTCAGTGTTTCTTCGACATATTTAGGTGCTCTGACATTAGGTGCATAAATGTTTAATATAGTTAAGTCTTGCTTGTGTACTGAACCTTTCAGCAGTAAATAGTGTCCATCTTTGTCCACAATGTTGGATTTGACATTAAAGTTGATTTTGTCTGAGATTAGAATTGCCACCCCTGCTCTTCTTTGTTCATTGTTAGCTTGATATATGTTCTTCCAACCTTTAATTTTCAGTTTGTTCCTGTCTTTAGGTCTCAAGTGAGTTTCTTGTAGACAACATATGGATGGGTCGCATCTTTTGATCCAAGATGACACTCGGTGTCTCTTTACTGGCACATTCAGTCCATTCACATTCAATGTAATTATTGATAGGTATGTGTTCACTGCTGCCATTGTGATATGTTTATTTTTATGTTGATGTTTTCTCTGTTGTTCTTATTATTCTGTTCTGAGACACTCTTTTTTGTGAGTTGATTTTTCACCTTTTTCAGAGCTGGTTTTCTAGTTTTTGAGACTCGTGTGTTAGATTTCTTGAAATGGTATGATACATCTTTGTTGTGCTTTACAGCTGCCCCTATGAACCCCCTTAATAAACTATTTATAAACCCAATTTTAATTACTACCAGTCTGGTCATCTTCCTCTCCATCTGGAAGGACTATAACGACTGTAGTACATCCTTCTTTTATTATGGTGACACCGTAGTTTTCATGATGATCACTGGATTCCTTCTTTCCAAATCAAAGCTGTGATTTACTATGGAGCCTTCCCTAAATGAGTATTGAGTAGTGTGTCGTTCTAAAATATAAAGTTAGTGGTTTCGTTCTTCTAAGCCAGAGCCAAGAACTTCTTTCAATATTTCTTGTAGTTTGGGTTTGGTTTTTACAAAGTCTCTGAGTTTCTGTTTATCTGGAAATGTCTTAATTTCATTTTCATATTTGAAAGACAGTTTTGCAGGATATATAATTCTTGGTTGGAAGTTCTTCTCCTTCAAGACTTTGAATGTGTCGTGCCACTGTCTCCGTGCCAGCATGGTTTCTGCTGAGAAATCTGACGAGAGCCTACAGGGTCTCCCTCTGAGTGTTAGCTTTGCCTTGAGTCTTGCTGCCTTTAAGAGTTGCTGCTTATGTTTCATTTTGTTAAGCTTGATTATAATATGTCTTGGAGTCTTTCTTTTGAGATCTATATTGGGTGGCATACGATATGCATCTGAGATGTGTATATTCTCTTTCTTCATGATTTCTGGGAAGTTTTCTTTCAGCAGCTCAGCAACAATACTCTCTGTGTTCTCAGATGTCTCACCCTCCAATTAATCGAAGGTTGTTCCTCTTAATAGAGTCCCACATGCTTCTTAATGTTTCTTCATTTTTCTTGTTTCTTTTTTCTGATTTCTGCTCATAGACACTGGCATCAGTAGCTCTGTCTTCCAAGTCAGAAATTTTCCTTTCCATTTGTTCCATTCTGTTTTCTTGGCTTTGCATGGAAGCTTCTATGTCTTTGATTTTCTTCTTGATCTGTTGGATTTCAGAGTACTGGTGTTCCATCAGATCAAACAATTCACTTAATTTTTCATTTTGTTCTGCTGTGTTTTGTATAGGGTCTAGAAGGACCCTGTATATAATCAATTTGTATTCACTTCCTGATGCTTTCATAAAAGTTTCTTCATCTAGAAAACTCCTTGGTTGCTTTGTTTGGGAGCCTTCTGAAGCCATGAGTGATTGCTTGTATGCCACAATTGTCTGTTGCTTTCTGGGTCCCATGTGAGTATATAGAGGCTGGAAGAAGTACTGTGAGGATAGATTGCAAATGTTTCTCTAGGCTGTCTTCAAATTTAAAGCAAAAGGTATCTGACCAGTTCACAAGTCAGTTAGGTTTTCAGGTGTAGAGGTCCCTCTTCTCATCTGACAATGTAAGCGCCACTATATCCAACCCCAGATGATAAGAAACTAGTTCAGAATACAGCAATGCTACTACCCTGGTGGCCTCTGCTGACAGGGCCTAGCCTTAGCCAACACTGCGTCGAGTACTGGTTTTGTGATAGAAAAGCGCTCTCTTGTGGGCAGACTCTGGCTCGCAAGCTAAGAATTAGGTCCAGCTGCGGCCACTGTACCCAAGATGGCGTTCTCCACACAGGCAGCAGACAGGGGGCTAAAGGTGCCGAGAGGTAGTGATTCCTCTGCTGCAGGGCCCCCAATGTAGGCAGCACTGTGCAAAATCACTACTTTTCTGACGGAGACGCGCTGTCCCGTTTGCAGGCGCTGGCTCCCAGGCTAAGAATGAGGTCCCGCTAAAATCTCGGTACCAACATGGCGTCCCGCACCCTGACCAGGGAGTTCCGCACAAACCCCACTGAGGCAGCTACAATACAAAAGGCTCAAAGTGTCTACATTAACAGAGTCCCGAGCCTGGCTCTGAGAATATGGAATTTCGCCTGCCTATCCCCCAAGCAGCGTGTCTGAGTCCAGCCGCCAGGCAAGGCCCAGCTCTGCCCGCCAGCCGAGACAGAGGGAAAAAAAAGTCAAACTGGTGCGTTTACCTTCCGTCCGTGAGAGCCGGGGCTAGCCAGGAGCGGGAGTCAGCGAAAGAGAGGAGGTTTTTCGCTGAGTGGTATGAAGTCCCAATTAACAGCTCTGCCGTGTCCTGAGGCTGATTAGGTGATCAGAAGGCTCTGTTTGATTGTCAATTCAGGTCTTGGTTTCCAGAGGGATAGAAAGAGACGTGTCCTTAGTCCGCCATCTTGACTCCGCCCCCCGGATCGTTTCTAAATCTTAAGGAACTCTATGGGGCAGTTCTACTGTCACCTCTAGGGTCACTATCAATTGGACCCAACTCGACAGCAGTGGGTATTTTTTAAAGAACTGAGGAGACAGAAATAATTTTTTTTTTTTAAGTGGCAAATATTGGCACTAGGTAAAGAATATGAAATACAGAAATAAGTGTAGTTCCTGAGGAAGAAAAACAAAGCCAAGGATCAGGAAAATACTAAAACCTATATTAAGAAAATTTTCATGATATAAAAAGATTTGAAATTACATACTGAAATAGCTTACTGTGTGTCTGAGACTATCCAAAGCAACCAACATAAATATATAATCTAGTAATTTTGCTAATTTTTTATACAAAAGAATGCTTTGGGAATCTAGGCACTAAGAGTATGTGACTTGCAAAGGAAAAATTAGATTATCCCTTTTTGACAGCACTGTTGCAGAAGAAAATTGAATAGTGACATTCAGAGAATTGCATAAGCTATCGAAAGAAAGAAAATAGAGCCAAATATTTTGCAGTCAGCAAAACTGATCTTCAAATATAAAGAGGTAAGACAAATTGTTACTCATATTTAAAAACTCAGGGAACAACAGTCTCATAAACTTTTCTTTAGCAATGTATTACATGCTAAGAGGTAGATAAAGAAAAATGACCAGAGGGAAACAAACATTTTCAATTTCTGTAAATGTACTCTAGTATACCTCGGCCATATAATCTACTTCACATTACCCTAATTGTTTCCGCCATCGCCAAGTCAGCCCTTTCAAAACCAGATTTTGTTTTGTATGCCTATGAGTCCCCAGAGCCTGGAAAAATACTTGGCCCATAAATAATACTCAATAAATGTATATTAACATGAATCAAATGACATTTCACTATGTATTTCAAAATTTTCTAAACAAACTGTACTCAATCCATGTTTTTTGAATCAACATGAAAAACAAAATAGTTTTTAAGACCTTTGGCAGCTTTCTGACACTGTAAAAGCAGAAACACAGTGGTCTCCTAGTTTATTTTCATCCTAGTTGCCATGCCTGGGATGTGGAATTAAATGGTTAATTTTATATTCCATGTAATATTGAAAGATTCTATCATCATGTGTTAAAAAAATGAGGTCTAAGTCATCTTCTTGTTTCACGCCAGGTGATTATCAAAAATGTTGTTATCATTCAAGCATTACAATTCACATTAATCAAGACTTTACTGTGTACTCTGTCTTTTGTTAAATGCTGATAGGCATTATTCTCAGCCTTATACCCTATACCCATTGCCATCTAGCAGATTTCAACTCATAGTGACCTGACAGGACAGAGTAGAACTGCCCCATAGGGTTTCCAGGCAGTGACTGGTAGATTCAAACTGCCAACCTGTTCGTTAGCAGACAAGCTGTTAACCGCTATGACATCAGAGCTCCAATAATTCCCCAAACAAACCAAAAAGAAAAGAAAAAAAAAAATTGCTTTTGAGTCTATGGCAAATCAAACAACACTATAGAACAGAACAAAACTACCCTATAGGATTTTTGAGGAGCACATGGTAGATTCAATCTGCCTGTCTTGGTTAGCAGCTTCAGCACTTAACCACCAGGATTTCCCTACAGATCTTTGTTACTATAATTCTCATTTAGCACATGAAGGTATAGAGATTTAGAGAGGTTAAGTAACTTGCATAAAGTCACACAGCTAGATTAGCTCCTGAATCCAGGGAACGTTATGTAATATAGCCAAGCCAAGCCAAGTGCCGTTGAGTCAGAAGAGGATTATACACAAAATACCCAAATGTCGATTGCATGATCAATTCAGTGTCTTCAGGGACTGAAAACTGTGAAAGCATTCCAAAGGAAAAGGAGCTCTCTGTCTCTCACAACTGCATAAACCAGGACCGGGAAGTTTCTATCCACTTACACACTGAATCTCAGAGTCAAATTTTGTTTGAAGAAAGCATTTTCTTAATGATTTGAAACTCTATGGCAAATACATATAATGAACAGGTGAAACTCAACTCCCTGTGATAGTGCTGTCAGACTCTTTCTGGACAGTCCACATCAAAATTAAAACTGTGGCTTGTAAAAATGCTATTGAATTTTAACAGGTTTAATTATTGAATATTGTTTATTCCTGATCATTCCTTTCTCTGCTGTGAACTCTGTGATGTTACATTCTGCTTTGGATTAAAAGTAATTGACTGCCCTTGTCAGAGGAAAATAAAAACAAAAACCTCTGACAGAAAAATTTCATGAAAGTTCAAAACTATTAACATGGAGAAAAACAGAAGTTTTTTTTTTTTTTTTTTAAGCTTCAACAGTAGTTTCATTCTTTTATTTATAATGCAAGATTTGATCTGGATTTCAATAAAAAAAGTTTCTTTCAAAAAAAATCCAGAAATTAAGGACCTTTAGTGGACTATAAGATTAAATAGAACCCCACGTTTCTCTTTTTCAGTAGAAAAAATTCATAGCTCTTTACTCATTCATGTTTTCTGTGCCTCAGAGGATACCTTCACATTAATGTAATTTTTCCTTACGGACCAGAAAGCCAACTGGACATTTACTTCTCCCTGATGAGTTCATCAAGCCAAAATGCATCTCTAGAGAGGAACAACTCTTCCCTTGCCCACTAACTAGCAGAGGCAGTAAGGAAGGTGACTCCTTTGCTTCCTCCATAGGATGTCAATGCGTTTTAACTCTGTTGTATAACAAAGTGCCTATGAGTCTCTTGGTGCAAGAAGCATAGATGCATAAAACGAAGGTCTGCTGACCGGCATTTCAGTAGCTAGGAAGCATTTGCCCCACTTTCTAAAAGCAATGCAGGCTACAAACACCACCCTAGATAAAGGAATGGAAAGAACCATCCTGGAACTTTGGAGCTCATTTTCCTAGAAGTCCCTGCAGGACAAACAGGTAAAGGCAAGAATGATAGCATTCAGAAGTGGACATCAGAAAACAAATTCAGTCTTAGTCTTTGCTTCGACACTTGCTACCATGTGATCTTAGATAAGTCTCTTAATTTTGCTTGGCTTAGAGTTGTCACATGAAAAAACAAAACAAAACAGATCAGGAGATATGACCTCTATCCAAGGTGGCTTTCTCCTTTAAAAATCCATAAATCTAGGCAAAGACATTCAAAAGAAAACAGAGATACATGCGGATTGTGGGAGGAGGGCTATATGGTTTTATCCCTTAGAACACAGACCGATGCAGAGAAAAATTTCAAAAAATTTATCACTACATATCTGGACTGCAGCAATTGTTTCCTCACTGATTTTCTTGTCTCCTATCTCTGATAACTTTTCTCCCTCAATTGCACACGTTTTCTAACCAACCCTCAAATTCTTTCAATGGCTTCCCATTACCTGAAGAAAGATACATTCAGTACCTTTAACAAGCCGGTCTCATGTCACCAATCCAAATTACTCTTTTATTAGTGGCCATCACAAGGCCACTAATACCAGCAAGCCATACACCTTTCTTTTTTCTCTAGTGCAATATATGATACCCCAACTATCCAACCCTCTCAAATGCTGATAGAACCGTATCTCTTATCCAGTTTTTCTTCTCTCTCTCTCTGTTTGCTCATCCCTGAAAAACCTACTCAAGTCCTGCCCTTTGTGTGACGCTTACTTTGGTTATTCTATGCACTTCTGTGAAGTTGGTTCCAACTCATAGAGATATGGTAGAATTGCCTCTCAAAGGACTTATAGAGTTGTAAATCCCTATGGAAGCCAACTACCACATCTTTCTCCAGAAGAGTGGCAAGTGGATTCAAACCAATGGTCTTTTAGTTAGCAGTCAAGTACTTTAGCCACAGCTCTACCACAATTTCTCAACCCCCTTAAGAAAATCAACTGGTGGAAATATTATAAGTGTACCATCACCAGACTCTGACCACATGTGTTCAAGTCCTAGCTGGCTTAAAAGAGAGGAAAAAAAAAAAAGTTGTTCTCCTGTCAATTTCTATCTACACTGGATCTACACAAGATTTCCAAAGAATGGCTAGTGGATTCGAACTGCTGACCTTTTGGTTAGCAGCCAAATGCATAACCACTAAGACTTCTCAATATCAGATGAGGAATACATATGCCTTTAAATCTCTACCTAAAGGTAATGGTAGTATCTAACTCATAGGGGGTTTTGCGGACTGCTTCAAGTGACGTACACATGAAGACATTTAGCAAAAGACTTACTACATAACAATTGATCAATAAATGTGTGGAGTTTTTAAAACAGATCTTTTTTAGCATTCATTTTCACATCACCATCAAAAGCATCACCAGCAAATACTGTCCTTTACTTTCACTTAAATGAACTACACTTAGAGTACAAATCATTTGTGATTATAACTATGTTTTGTACATTTAATGAATGTGCTTCAATATGTCACATCACACTCTACCTTACTAGTTTGGATAAGCTTACAAACTAATCAGACCATCAACATACGACATTCTTTTTGTCTTTTGAGACTTTCAGGAAAGCATGAGAAAATAAAAAATAAGAGTAAGAAAAGTTATATTTATCATTTTATCATCAAAACAATCTCCATTTTATACCTGAAGAAATGGTGGTTCAGAAGGTTATATAACTATTCCTAGCGATGTGTTCCAAGCAGAAATTTGAACCCAGATCTTTCACCAAATTTAAAATAGGTAGTGTGAAGCACATTTGAGAATTTCTTTTCCCAAAGTACAGTCTTCCTCTGACAACTTTCTCTTCCTAATTACTTGCCCCCGTTTTCTCTTGACCTGCTTCATAAACATTTAGCTGCAATAAAAGCTTTTGTGTTGGCTTAGATCTTATCCTAATTTCCTGAAGCCCATTTTCATTGTTTAGCTGTATCATATATGCATAATTCTAGGCACTTAACAAGGCAAATAAATAATTTATTAGGGTTCCCAAACAAAGATGGGAACACCTTTCCTGTAGTCTCAGTCAATGGTGCCCCAATTTACTTGTTTGGTTGCTTAGACCAGATACCCTGGAATCATCTTTAATACTTCCTTCTCTAATCCAGTTCACCAGAAAATCCTACAGAACCTCCCTTCAAATCAACTATGCCTTTACCATTACCCCTCTGCCTAAGTCACCAACGTCTCTTACCTAAACCGCTACAAGAGTCTCTTAACTGCTTCTGTTACTACCCACTCCAACTCCTTCTCCATAGTTTATTCTGCACACAGCAACCGGAATTCTGTCATTTCTCTTCTCAGATTCCTCCAGTGACTTCCAGTCTTATTCAGAATGATACATCCTAGCAGATTCTGCAAGAGCCGTTTCCTGGTCACCTCTCCAAATTCTTGTTATTCCTCCTTTTCACTCAGCCTGCATTAGTTTCTTTGCATTCCAAGCACACTTGATTCTCAGAGTCTTTGCATATACTGTCTCTTCTAACCAGTTGGCCTTTCCCCCTAGATGTCTATGACTAACTTTCTCCGGTTTCTCTTCAAATTTCATCTTAGCAGAAAGGATCTTCTCTCCCCTCTAAGTCTATCAGTCTCTATTCTCTCATAATATTTTCTTCATTGCATTAATTCTAGCACTAGTTCTATATGTCCATATTTAGTTTAGTTTATATTCTGTAATTCCTGTTAGCATATGAGCTCTATAATAGTATGGACTTCACTTGTTTTGTAAAGTCTATACTATATCTACCGTATCTTCAACACCTACAACAATTCCTGGTACATAGTAATCAATAGATAATGAATAAATGAATTAATTTTCCAGGCTCTAGTTTTGTGGACATGTACTGTTATAGACTGAGTCTATTTTCCTTTTAGAGTAAGTATAGTGGAGTGTGGATGTGTTATTAATAGTTCCTCCCTGAAATGGTCAGAACCCCATCTTTGTTATTGATGAGGCTATAAGTCTAGTCTTTGCAATGGTTTAATATCCTGCAAAGAAAATGCACACAAATGTTTCAGCTTTCAGCTTATTTCCACTAAGAACCAGGAAGAAAATGAGGAGGCTTAGTAGCCAGCTTGCATTGCATTTTTTCTTTTTTAAGTTCAGAGATTCAGTTTAGCAATATGAGATATCAAATCATCCTTTGAATTAGGACTTATGAACCTGAACAAAATTAGCTTTGATCTGATGCATATTTTAAGCTGAAATACACATTTTCCAGTTAAACATATTTAATATGACTTTTATAGCTCTTTATCATAGAGAATAATTACTACAATAATACTCAAGTACTGTCACACGAATTGAACTTGTTCTACTCTTCCTCACTCCTCCTCCAAGGCAAAAATATCTCAAGTAAAAATTCAGTACATGAACTATATACAGTTATTTCTTCCATGTCAGTCCTTTCACCTCAAGACAAGAAGCAATATTCTAGATATGATTGCCCCCTGAAACCAGGGTTGGGGAACTACAATTATCAAGATGGGTTGCTTTCTCATTGTGCCCCGTTATCTGTTCTAAATTTCCATTTTGCAGGGATCTGACAGGATAGTGTAACAGATGGCAAGGGAAATTTGATTAGTGATATTGTGTTAGCTGTGTCTAGACTTTTTAATAAGGTTGTTTTATCCTGAAGTCACTGGATGAGAGTAAGCTCTGATCTCTGATCATAACCAGAAGGAATCAGCAGCACCTGTTTTTATTTGACCTGACTGAGAGTTTGCCCAACGGAAACAGCCTTTTTCTCAGAACCATTTTTCAAAAACAATCAAAGGCAATTCCTGAACATTATGGCACCAGACAGTGGTTAGCAGTTGGTCAAACAACAGGCTAACCAAAGTACTTAAAATTAAAAGCTGGAGAACAATATGTCCATAGGGAGATCTGAACAGTTCCAGAATATTTCTGGGAATATGCATGCATGGAACTCCTTGCATGCCTAGAGCTGTGGGTCTACTCAAGAAAGACCTAAGAAGTCCCTATACTTTCACCTACGGCTGCCATGAGCCTGAAGCAACACTGAAGAAGAGTTGTAAACTTCCTGCCTTAATTCTGAAACACGCAAAGCCTGTGAGACTTAGTGGTTCCAGATAAGTCTTCTGATAAGGATATCCTATTTTTGACAGCTCACAGTGGTGATATCTGTGAAGCTAGAGGGGACACATGCCACATTAATCATGTTTTGATTTGCCTTGACAAATAGCCATGAAAAGTTACATGATTCCATAATGCATAGAAACTATTAAAGTTTATTATCAAAACAGGTGTTCCATTCATCAAACATTCTGTGCATTGTATGAAATTTATGATGGGCATAATCATCTCACCAAGAGAAGAATACATTTAATAAAAAAATTTGAGAAAACTGGGTCTGTTGCCAATCAGACAACGTCGGTGCATCAACAAACTGTGTGTTCCAACGAACATATTGCCACTATTTATTAGAGTATACACGATAATCCATCCCAACCAATTTCTCTCCAAGCACAAGAAATGAGCCTTTGCATCTAGACTTGAAGCTCTACCCTTACAAGACTGTGTTAACTCTAGAAATGAAATCCAGCGAACATAGATTGTGTCATACATTTGTTGACTGGGCCCTGGAGCATTTGGAAGCTGATCCTGCTTTTGGCCAAAGATGAGGCCCATTTTTGGAAGAATGGTTTTGTTGACAAATAAAACTGCTGCATTTGGAGTGGTAAGAAGCCAACAGAGACTCAAGAATGTTCACTTCAACCCCCAAAAGTTACTGTTTGGTGTGGATTTGGGTCCAGCAGAATCACTGACCCTTCTTTTTTCCAAGATGAAGAAGGAGAGGTTGTGGCTGTCAATGGTGAAAGATATTGGGCTATGGTAACTGATTATTTTGGGCCCCATTTGGATGGTGCCATGGTGACCCTTTGCCCAAATTTCTTCTCCATAATGCCATCAAATGTACTTCAAAATAATAAAACAATTAAAACTACATCATTTACACACCTGCTACATTCAAGTTCAAAGATCAGACACCCTTATTGGAAGGTCTTCAGATAATATCTAAGAAAATCTGTTTAATCATTAACTAATCATTCAAGTTACAAAGTAGAGACTTCAGTGGTCACACATGATAAGCAATACAGACTTTGCAAAATTAATTCAGAAGAGTCAACAAACAAATAACTATAACATGGCAAATTAAAGAAAAAAGAATAATAGGCCCTGGGAAGGAAGGAGAACCTTACATCCAGAATTGCAACATCATGTTATTTGAAATGCCCAGTTTTCAACAATAACAACAAAAATGAGACATGAAAAGTAGTATAAAAGTGTATAAAATTACACAAGACGTAAAGCAGCAACTGAAATTGTGCTTGAGTAAACCCAGGTATTGAAATTACTGACAAAGGTTTAAATCACCTATTAAAAATACGGTCAAAGAACTAAAAGAAACCATGTCTGAAGCAGTAAAGCAAATTATGTCTCAACAAGTAGAAAATAATCAGTACAGAGATAAAACTGATTCAATAAGAAAAAGAAGAACCAAATAAAAATTCTGGAGTTAAAAAGTACAATAACTGAAATGAAAAATTCACTCGAGGGGCTCAACAGAAAGTTTGAGAAATCAGTGTATGACATCTATAAATTTGAAGATAAGTCAACTTGATATTTGAAGAATATTTGAATGAATAATGGTTGACAACATCTAAAGTTTGATGAAAAATATTAACCAGCCCTTTCAAGAAGCTCAATAAATCCATGCAGGATAAATCCAAAGCCATCTACATCTAGACAGATCATAATCAAAATGTTAAAAGACAAAGAGAGAAATCTGACAGCGACATCAGAAAAGTGATTTGTCATGTACAAAGGATCTACAAAAATATTAACAACTAATTTCTCATCAGAAATAATAGAAGTCAAAAGGATTTGGGATTCATCAGCTCCTGCAATCCTGTGAGCCAGCAGCCTGCCTCCTAACCTGCATGTTTGGTATTCATCAGCCCCTACAACCACCTGAGTCAGGAGAAGCCTCCAGCCTGCTACCTGATCCAAAGATCTGGAACTTTCCAGCGTCCACAATTGCATGATCCATTCCTTTAAATAAAATTATATATACATATACATGATGATTCACTAGTTTTGCTCCTTTAAAGAATCCAGCCTAAGACAACGGCATTGTCTCAGCTACCTAGTTCTGCTGTAGGAAAATCTCAAGTGGGTAGCTTTAAGGAACAGAAATTCATTTTCTTACCACACTGGAGGCTAGGAGTTCCAAATACAGAGAGTTATCAAGGCTAGACTCTGTCTTTGTCTGTGGTGTCTAAGGGAAAATCCTTGTATCTTTCCATTTCAGTAGTGCCAGGGGTTTTTTGGAGTCACCTGACTATTTGTAGATGTATCTTCACATGGCATCTACTTCTATGTGCATCTGTGTCTATTCTGCTCTTTTATTAGATACCACATAGAAAAAATTAGGCTTAGAACCCACTCTATTCTGCTATAGCCTTATTAGCATAACAAAAGAAAATCTCTATTTTCCCACAGGGTCATTTTATAACATCATACTTACTTTTGGAGAGACAAGATTAAATTTATAACAATTTTTATTAACTTTGTAATACTACTAACTAGATTGTCATGAGTTATTAACTGTGATCCCCAAGGCAAATACTTAGAAAATAACTGAAAAATACAGTAAAAGGAACAATAAGATAATTAAAATGGTACATTAGAAAATATCTAATACAAAAGAAGATAGGTAGTTGAGGAGTAGAGCAAAAATGTAAATATAGAAAACGAGGAGCAAAATGAGAGAAATAAATCTTCTCTTAGAAGTAGTTACATTAAATGCAAACAGATTCAATGATCCAATTTAAAAATAGAGATCAGCAGAATGGATAAAAGACATACATTGCAATTACGTGCTGGCATACCTGAGATTCAAAGGTGAAAATAGATTGAAAGTATGAGTTATTCTATACAAACAGTAGCTAAAAGAGAGCTGGGGTGACTAGACTAATATCAGACAAAATACATTTTAAGACAAACATTCTTCCTAGATACAAATAAGAACAATTTATAATGACAGTATCAATTTATCAGGAATGTATCTTACATTTATCTAAGATCAGAGCTCCAAATTACAGAAAGTAAACATTAACAGATTTGAAAAGAGAAATGTTCAGTTTTACAATAACAGTGGGCCATCAGTGCTCTACTTTCAATGATAGGACAACTGGAAAGATCAAAAAGAGAAGACTTGAGGAGCACTAGAAACTAATTAGACTAACATACATCTACGGTATACACAACTCAATAGCAGCACACACATATTCTTTGTATCAAGTGTACATGGGTAGTTTTCCTGGATAAACCATAGGTTAAACCACAAATCTCAATAAATTTAAAGGATAGAAATTATAAGCAAGTATGACCTCTGACCATTGAATAAAAGTAGAAATTCACAACAGAAGGAAATTTGAAGAATTCACATATATATAAAAATTTTTTAAAATTCACTTCTAAATAACAAACAGGTGAATGGAGAATCAAATGGCAAATTACAAAGCACTCTGAGATGAAAGAAAATGAAAACGTAACATAACAAAACTTACACTATGCAGCAAAAGTGAAGCTTAAAAGGAAATATGTAAGTGTGAATGCCTACATCAAAGAGAAGAAACATCTTAAACTTGTTAACCTAGACTTCCATTTTCAGAAACCAGAGAAGAACAAATTAAATCTGAACAAAACATAAACCGCAAAACCAAACTCATTGCCACCATGTTGATTATGACTCATAGCAACCCTACAGGAGTGAACTAATAAGAATTAGAATGAAAATACATGAAATGAAGATAGAAAGATTTAAGAAAACCACGAGTTGGTCTTTGAAAATAATCACATAATTGACAAACCTTTAGCTAAACTGACCTAGAATAAAAGAATATTCAAATTACTAAAAATAGGAAAGAAACTAAGAACTTTCAAGGGTGAGGGTGGGGGCAGAAGGATCTGTAAAAGCATAGTTTGGAGTTCTGACAATCTAGTTTGAAAAAATAAACCACTGAAAACCCTACGAACATGTATAAATCAAAAACCTCAAGTGCTAACTGTGGAATGTAAAATGTTATAACTACAGTGGAATACATTTTGGTAGTTTCTTAAAATGTCAACATAGAGTCACCATAGAGTCCACATATGTGCACACAAAAACTTGTTCATGAATTTTATAGCAGCCTTATTCATAATAGCCAGTAAGTAGAAACCACACAAAGCTCTGTTAAGCGATAAACGGATGAACAAAATGCGATGTCCATACAACGAAATATTATTTGACCATAAAGAGAATGAAGTACCAATTCATGCTCTGACATTGATGAACCTTGAAAACATCATGGTACATGGAAGAAGCCAGACACAAAAGGTTGTCAGTTTGATTTCATTTATATGAAACACTCAGAACTGGCAAATCCACAGAGGAAGGAAATACATTTATAGTTGCCAGGGACTAGGCAACAGGGAGTATGAGTTGACGGCTACGGTGTTTTTGCTTTGTTTGTTTGTTTTAGAGTTATGGAAAAAAGGTACTAGAATTAGACAGTGGTGCTGGTTGTAAAACTTTGTGAATATGCTAAAAACAAATGAATTATACTCTGAAATGCTCCATATCTTAATTTAAAAACAATTACAAAAAAAGAAAAATAAAGATTCCAGATATACTACTAGTTAGCCCTTCAATTATTTTATCTGTGAATGCCCACATATTCACATACTTGAACTTGGCATAACCTGCCCTCAATTTTCTTGATTTTGTGTGAAGCTACAACTGGCATTTTCAGAGGTCAACTGCAATTTTTCCGTAAGTTCTCTTAAGATGAAACCTAACAGCTACCAGAAAGTCATGGACACAAATAAAGATTCCCTTTACAAACCAAGAATCATAAAGTGAATTTCCAGGGCTCACTCTATTACCCAGCCCAACAAAACTCTCAAGTTCTACCTATGTGATAATTCACCTTTTTTCTTTAAGTGAAGGAAATAGAACCCCTTTCTTCAGCTGCCCATCTTGTCCAACAAAGTCAACCTGGCCACAAACCCAGCAATTACTCAGCTTTCTTATAACTGATATAAAAATAACCCACAGTGGCAACTGACATTCTCTTTAGATAAACAAGGGAGTCACACCTGTAAAGCTGCTTGATATAAGCAGATGACATCCTAGATACTACCACATAATGTTAATTAATTTGACCTGTCTGAAAGGTAAGGAACATTCCTTTGTTTACTTCTATTTACATAATAATTGAATGTTTCTGCTGCTCACTTGAAACTTGAGTCTCACAGCTATTAACCAGATCACACCTTCAAAGATCACCTCTTTGGTAGTTTAAGATGGCAGTATGATTTATTTACCCCTTTAGCTTCTTTTAATGCATTTAAAACATATACCTCTTACTGGCTGAATCCAAGCTTAAAACCTCAGTCAATGGGACTAGTACAGAAATGAACTGCAGTGCCAGTTAGTGTAGACTGCACTCTGTGTTGGACCTTTTACACTTAATGGATTTCTATTTAAGGTGCGATAATTTTTAGCCTCAACCAGTACTGTTTAATGTTCCTTCCCTGCTCATAAATTCTAATACAAGTACTGTGTGAAAGAGTCTCTTACTTCCTATGTCTCAAAGGATCTTTCTAGGTCTGTTTGCTCCAACCAGGTGGTCACCTGCCGGCAATCAATCCCATAGACCCAATTCTTGCTCTGGGATTTTTTCCTTAATAGTAGACGCTCCCTTGTCTAATCTCAGCCTGTCTGCTTCCATTTCACTTTTTTCCAATTTGTATAGCCACAGGTCTGAACCCAACAAAGGGACGCTGCTTGGTTTAAAGTCATGAAAGGTGTGTATCAGGGTTGTATCGTTTCACCGTGCCTTTTCAATCTATATGCTGAGGAAACAGTCTGAGAATCTGGACTATATGAAGAAGAACAAAGCATCAGGATTGGAAGACGACTTATTAATAATGTGCATTATGCAGACAACGCTACCTTACTTGCTGGAAATGAAGAAGATTTGAAACATTTACTGACAAAGATCAAGAACCATAGCCCTCAGTATAGATTGCACCTTAACACCAAGAAAACAAAAATCCTCACAACTGGGCCAGTAAGCAACCTCATCATAAATGGAGAAAGGATTGAGGTTGTCAAAGATTTCATTTGACTTGGTTCGACAATCAACGCCGACAGCAGTAACGAAATCAGAAGATGCACTGCATTGGGACCAATGGAAAGGACTTCTTCAGAGTATTGAAAATTAAAGATGTCACCTTGAAGACTAAGGTGCACCTGACCCAAGCCATGGAATTTTCAATTGCATTATATGCATGCAAAAGCTGACAATGTATAAGAAAGACAGAAGAAAAATTGATGTCTTGGAATTGTGGCATTGGAGAATACTGAACATACCATGGACCGCCGAAAGAACAAACAGATCTGTTCTGGAAGAAGTACAACCCGAGTGCACCTTGGAAGCAAAGATAGCAAGACTGCATTTTACATAAGAAGACTGCCAATTAAGGTCGTAATCTCATCCTAGACAAAGTGCTACATACCTCATTGTTGACTGTCACTATGATCACCTTCAAAATACTCCCCTTGGGAAGCTATGCACTGATGATCGGAGCTCTTTTTCTATAATGGCCATCAGAGCTGCTGTTGTGTTACCCTTGGTGTCCTGAATGTCATCAGAATGTCTTCCTTTCAATATTTCCTTTATCTTTGGGTGCAGAAAAAAATCACTAGGGACTAGATCAGGGGAGTAGAGAGGGTGTTCCAATACAGTTATTTGTTTACTGGCTAAAATATCCCTCACAGACAATGATACAATTAAGGTCACAAACTTGCCACCATGCCACTGTGCACCGTGGCCATTCCAGAAAGAGTTCCAAAATTGCTTTGAACGATGGACTGGGCACTGGCATCAATACATAGCTTCCCAAGGTGAATATTTTGAAGATGACTGTAGTGATACTCAGCAATGAAGACGTAGCACTTAGAACAATTAAGTTTGTAGACTTAATTTTCAGACCTTATACTTTAGACATGCTGTCAGGTGGGATCACCTCCTAGAGAAGGACATCATGCTTGGTAGAGTGGAGGGACAACAAAAAAGAGGACAACCCTCAACAAGAATTGACGCAGTGGCAGCAATGGTGGCCTTCAGCATAAATACGATTGTGGGCACGGCACAGGACCAGGCAGTGTTTCATTCCATTGCGCACAGGGTCACTGAGTTGGGACCAACTCAATAGCACCTAATGACACCAACAACAGGTATGAACCGTTCTTAATTAGATCCATACCATGCTTGGCTCTTAGAACCCCAGCCCAGTCAAAATTCCCAGGTCTGTTCTACTTCAGGCAAAAACAATCATTACTCCCTTCACTAACATTTTTTAGTAGTCAGCTATCAGTGGAGGCATAGAATTTCAAGGACACCTCTAAGTGTATCTTAACCATTTCTACTATATAAGAACTTTGTTTTCTCTGTGTGAAGAGAATAAAGAAAGATCACTAAAGAAAGGTGCTAACTGCCTCACCAGCTGTGTTCCTCAGGGGCAAAGAACTATGGAAATATAAAGTTCAGCTTTGTATTGGCAACTGGCATTTGATCTATCCTTTATTATCCCTTTAGGAAGCCTTTTCCAGGTTCTTGCCCTTTCTTCTCACAGTTTGATAGGAAATAACTCCAAATAAGGGAGTATTCTTTTAGTTGCCCAAACTGATAATGATTATCTCACCAGAATCTTGTACCATTCCAAGAATAAAATGAAATGCATCTTGCAATTCTCAAGAGCTAGAGGACTAAGACAAAATAATAGGTATCAAAACACCTTCAACAATAAAAGAATTATACAAATTGAAAGTAAAATTGTTATTTTATCATTACTTGAAGTTATGATCTTATTACAATGCCAGTTTCTAAGCTTGATAAGCAATCAAACCATGTGAGAAATCTGAGAGACAAGTCTGGAAACATAGTGACCATCTGGCTCAAATTTCTGGCCAACAGGTGAGAAATACTCTCTCCAGAGCTGAAAGCATTTATGCTAATTCTGATTCTAAATTATCCATTTTTAATGAAGAAACATTTATGGAGTAACCACTTTGTTTCAGGTACTATGATAGAGATGAAAAGTCCTCAAAGGCTGAAGCACCTAAGATATCCCTGTCTACCAGGAGGTCACAATCTAGTTGGTGAGAACTGTCAAGACGAAAGTTACTTGTGTGTGTGTGTGTGCGTGCGCGCGCGTGCACGCGCATGTGTGTGTGTATGTGTGAAGGGTATGAAGGAGATTTAGCAGAGATGTGGAAGCAATTAATTCTGAATTAGGGGTCCATTATGAAGAGGAAAAGCATAAGAGCCATTTATAATTATAAGTTAAATGTATTATGTCTCCCTGGGATATTTCTAATTATGAAATGAAGAACTCTGTCTTCTGTTAATAGAATTTCCAATGTCTGTTAAATCTTAATGGAGAGGATTTTATTTAAACTCAGAAGACTGAACATATATACATTCTTCAACTATATCTCCTGAATCCTCTTCCAAAATCTCTGTAAAGGATTTAAAATCTATTTGTATATCTTCAAATACAAAGAAGATAGGAGAGAAGAAAACAGCAAAATAGACAGGAAATATCTAAATACTGAGAGATTGAATGCAGATGTTCTAGCTGTGTTTGAGTCGGCAGATTGGAGATATCTGAAACTTAAATACCAAATAGAAGCAAGCCAATCTATACAATGAAAAGGTCAGGAATTGGCCATGAAAAGATTCCAAAAAACAGAAGCATTGGTTGAAAGTCTGTGTAAAAAGCAGTAGGACCTTCAGGTCTTACTAAAAAACAAAACAAAACCCACTTCCGATAAGTAGATTCCAACTCACAGTGACCCTACAGGACAGAGTAGAACTGCTCCATTGTGTTTCCAAGGAGTGGTTGGTGGATTTGACCTGCAGCCCTTTTGGTTAACAGGCATAGCACCACCACACTATCAAGGTTTCCTCAGGTGGTATACTACAGGTTTATGGTTAAACAAGGTACCCTCTTCCTCTGTATCAGAAGACTTGAGATTTATTTTCAAATGATTGAACCATACATCCTCCAATCATAGGGAATTGGGGGCCAGCTGGGGAAAGGGTTTAGTGGCATCCTGAAAAAGGAGAATATGTTACAGTGAAAATAAGAAGCAACATTCTTGGAAGCTCCCAAATAGAAAACTTCCTTCAAAGGAAAGACATATTATTAACAGTTTAACATTGTTGTTGACTTAGCTGCCATAAAGTCGATTCCAACTCATGGAGATCCCACGTATAGAGAGTTGAATTGTGCCATTAAGTTTTCAGATTACCAGGCCTATCTTCCAACATACTGCTGGGTAGATTTGAACCACTAACTTCTTGGTTAGTAGTCCATCGCTTAAGCATTTATGCCATCCAGGGACTCCTAACATGAGCTGTTGTATGGCTTCCAGTAGATTGTGACCCACAGTGACCCTTTATGACAGACTTGAACATCCCCATAGGGTTTCCTAGGCTTCTCAGAAGGAAATTGCCAGGTCTTTTCTTGCATAGAGCTGCTGCATGGATTCGAAATGCCAACATTTTGACGAGAAGCCAAGTGCTTAACCACTGTGCCACAAACGTCCCACATTTAAGAGACTTCCTGGGTAGTGCTGAGGGGGCACTGAGTTTAGGTTAACAGTGGTATAATAATTAGTAAAGAGATAGTGATAAGAGTTATGCAACATGAAAAGTGTAATGAATGTCCTTTAATTGTACATGTAGAAACTGTGGAATCGAAAATCTTTTGTTGTGCACATTTTCAACATGATACCAAGAAAAAAAAAAAAACTCTTCCTAGGACTCACTAGAATTATCTAGAAAGACACTTTCTATCCTGAAACTATGAGCACTAAAACTCTATGAAGAGTTGGAGCTTCCAGTAGTCACCTTTTCCGTATGAGAGGCAGAAATGGAACAAAGAAATGGAGACAGGTGTGAGGCAAGATGTCCAGTATCCTCTTGATTCTCTTTTCTCGCTTAAGGTAGTTGTTACAAGAAAAAAAGTCCTGACTTTACTATCCCAGCCTTTTAAATCAGGTAAAACATTCTAGTACTAACTGCAGAAAGATTTTCATGGCAGAAGAAAATGCCACCCTTGTGGCATGGAAGCAGGTTGGTTCTCCCATGGTGGGGATAGATCTTTCAGGGTCACACCTGTTTAACTTTGTAATCAATGGCAGAGACTTTTGAGACAGCTGGCAGGATTAGGGTGCAACCTGTGGCAACGGAACAGTGATCTTTGCCCGTGTGCGCTCCCTAGCCACCCTTGTCTGACCCACGGTCTTCTCCTCACTATCAGCCACTAGGATAAATTGAGCTTCTCAGCCCACACTTGTAATTCAAACCTTTTAAGCACATCCCTGTCCTAAAGAACACCCAGAACCAGTGTTGGGACTGCCAGTGACAAGTGAAGAATAATGAGAATCCACAGTCAACCCTCTTTATGTATAAGCAAAAGGCAAAAGACTAAAGGATCTTCAAAGCTCTTAATAAGAATCATCTTCTAGAAGGACTGAGATCACCTGTAACCATTTAAGCACAGTCGTGAGGCCCCACAGGCATGTATAAATGTAACATACTTGAATAAAACTGGTCATCTTCTGTGGCATGCCTGGTCAATTTCCCAACCTCATCCATACTGGCCACATAATGAAGTGGGCACACTGTAACACTCTACTAATCCTTCTGCAGCCAGTACTTGAACTGGCTTTGGAAGGAAATGTGCTTAATAAAAACCGAGCAGAATGTGATGGCTCCCCATCTCACTCTTCCAAGGTCATAAGGGCTAGAATGTCAGTGAGGACAAATGGTTCAGAGAAGCAGAGACAACGACTCTGCCTGTGATGGGCGATGCTTGGAGGAGTAATCTACGGCTCCAGAAAAAGGAGTAAAGGGTATGAGAAAACAGAGGAGCGTGAAAGAACAAAGAGAAGACAGGACTCAAAGGAAGAAATGAGACCAAATGTAGCCGGGAACTTTTAAGCACAGGCTTATAAAGGAATTAACTAGCGCAGCTCTCTATCACTGAGGAGACACCCCCTACACACACTGTTTTCCTCTCCCCTAAAGCAGTGAGGCTCACCTGTTGTGGAGGAAGCATGACTGCACCATCAAAACAATTCCGATACGAAGACCTCATGTGTGTCAGAGTAGAACAGTGTACCGTAGGTTTCCAACAACTGATTTTTTGGTTGTAGATCACCAGGCCTTTCTTCTCAGGCTCCTCTTGGTGGACTTAAACCACCAACCTTTCAATTAACAATTAGTGCATTAACATTTGCACCAGCCAGGGACTCCTCACTAAGCCAAAACCAAACCCACTGCCATCGAGTCCATTCTCACTTATAGTGATGCTATAGGATAGAGTACAACTGTGCCATCGTTTCCAAGGACCATCCGGCAGATTTCAACTGCTGCCTTTTGGTTAGCAGCCATAGAACTTACCCACTATGCCACCACGGTTTCCAGACTCCTCACTAGCCATTAATAATCCTCAGTACACATTCCATTGTCTTTTGTACATTCAGTTCATTTGGTTGCCCCTCCTACCTCACAATTTCTTTTTTAATTTTTTTTACTATGATTAAGTGAAAATGTACAATCCCACATAGACTTGCATACCTGCCCATGTGCAGCTCCCACTGCTTTTCCTGCCTGGTGACAGCACACCCCTCCTTTCTGTTCTATACACATCACATCCTCCTAATGATCTCCTATCCCCTCCTCTTCACCCTCTCACCCACCTCCAGTAAGAGGTCAGCAGGATAACAACCTACAGATGCATGAAACCATAAAGTGCACACTCAATATGGTCACTCTGTGTCACCAAGTCCAATCCATTCTTGTCTGAAGAGTTGACCTCCATTACGACTTATAGACAGGGGCAGCATCAGGGCCAAAGGCCATGCTCCCAAGGGAATCTCAAAGCCCCTGGATCATCAACTGTGGTTTTTTAGTGGAGATCTCAGGGAGCACCCCTTTTTATTCTCATGTTGCCGGTGAGACTCGATTTTGTGAGCCCCATCATGGCTACTGCTGGTGGCAGCCGGGCACGACTCGGTTCTTCTTGTCATGTGTTGATGTAGTCACCCACTCACATGGGTCTCTCTGTCTTCTGAGTTCTCTTTCTCCCATGTCATTTTGGTCCTTGGTGATCATCCATTCCTGCTGAGTTGGGACCATTTGCTGTACCTCAGACGGCAGCTTGGCAGCTTTTAAGACCCCAGACACCACTCACCAATGTGGGGTGCAGAAGATTCTCTTAGCAAAATACTAGTTATGCCAATTGCCTTGATGTCCCCTGAGAGCATGGCCCCTAGACCCCTGTCCCAGCTACTCTATCCTTGCAATATTGGGCTAAGATAGGAGAAGTAATCATGTTATGTTAAAGTCCAGTTAAAATTAATCTTCTTTCTAATGTGTGCAGCCTCGTAGACAATTAATTACACACCTTTCAGGCCCATATGTTCCATGAAGCTTCTCCAAATAGAGTTTAGCACGTTTCTTCTATATACTTGCAGTACTCTGTGTAAACTTTCATCATAGCCTCTTTCACTGCAGTTACAATCACATTTACACTAATTTTCCACACTAGTCTATGTGGCGTGCTGGTGAAGAATTACAGCTGCTAACCAAAAGGTCAGCAGTTTGAATCCACAAGCTAGTCTTCTGAAACTCTATGGGGCAGTTCTACTCTGTCCTAGAAGTTTGCTATAAGTTAGAACAACTCAGTGGTAGTGAGTTTAGTTTAATTAGTTTAGTCTATCAGCACTTTGGGAGCAAGGAATGTGTCATCTCTAAGTCTACATTTCACATACATAAATGAAGATAAATTCAACCTCAAAATACTATTGTGAGAAATAAATTATTAACTAGTCGGATTCGACTTGATGGCACTTGGCTTGGCATCAGTTTATAATTTACATTTATTCATATTTTCACTGTTGCCATGTAGTAAATTATGACACATGGTGACCCCACATGTTACAGAGCAGAATAGGCTCCACAGTTTTATGGCTGTAATCTTTATGGAAGAAGATTGCCAGGCCTTTCTTCTACTGCACAACTGAGTGTGTGCAACCTGCTAACATTTAGTTTAGTAGTTGAGGGTAAATCATTTGCATCATCTAGGGATCCAAACCAACTTAAACCAAACACATTGACTTTGAGCTGATTCTGACTCAAGGTGACCACTTACTCTCCGATACAAGCATATCTCTTTTCTTCGCCCACCACATTCAGTGTCTCTCCTCTATTAATTGTACTTACTATTCCATTCTATCTTGCACAGCTCTAGATCACCCCAGGAAATGAAGAGTGGTCTCTTAGCTTTAAAACTTTCCCCTCTTGGAGTAGTGACTTACACAACAGCCAGAATGCTCAGTCAAAAAGACATGGAACTGTTGTGTCTCATTCTTGCCTGCAAGTTTCACTGGACCTCCAGAAATCTCTAGAAAAAGTTAGGATTTCTCAGCAAGACTTGCAAAGTCCTTCATAACCTAGTCACTGCATGAATGTGTAGCTGTGAACCCTGCCACTGCCTGGCTTTCTGTCTCTGAATACTGCCAAGCCTTACAGAGTCTTCTACAGCTATCAGGCTGTTTCCTGTTCCCCTGCTTTCTCTCATGCTATGCCCATCATCTAAATAACCCTTCCCTTGTTCCTTAGCTTGATCATACTAATCCAAAACACATCTCAAATGTCATGTCTTAGAGGTAGTGTCCGTTATGCAGACTGAGCAAACTATCCCTTGCCTATACTCTTACAACGAACCCTGGTGGCATAGTAGTTAAGTGCTATGTCTGCTAACCAAAAAATTGACATTTCAGTCTGAGGATTATCAATTGGTCTCAGCCCATCTGGAACAGATGACAACCAAGAATATCAAAGACATGACGGAAAATGAGCCCAGGAGACAGAAAGACCCATATGATGGGGAGACTACATCATCAGCATGAGACCAGAAGAACCAGATGATGTCCAGCCACCACCAAAGACAGCTGTGATAGGGGACACAATGTAGAGTCCCTGATGCAGCATGCGAAAAAGGAGAGAACTCTGTTAAAAAGACCAGACCTGGTGGTCCAATAATATGGAGGGTCCCCTGAGACCATGGCCCCTGGACTTGCTGCTAGCCCAGAGCTGAAACCAGTATTGAAGCCAACACTTCAGACAAAGAATGGACTGGACTTGCGGACACAGAGTGATGCATGTACGTTATGGTTAAATATATATATAAGGCTGTCCTACTGATTTATTTTTAGAGGAAATGTTGGAGAAGAGGGACAAGTATTAGTTGAGTGGATCCTGGAAGTTAAGAGTGAAAAAGAACAGTGTGCTGTCACAGGGTGAGGAGAGCACCTAGAGTTTCAGAGAGGCGGATACTTGGGGTTTTATGTGGAAAGTTAACTTGGATTGTAAACTTTCATTTAATCACAATAAAAAAATTAATTAAAAAAAAATAGGTCAGCAGTTCAAATCCACCAGACATTCCTTGGAAACTCTATGGAGCAGTTCTACCCTGTCCTATAGGGTCACTGTGAGTTGTAATCAACTCGATGGCAATGGGTTTTTGGGGGTTTCATTCCTTCACAGAACCTAGTTCTTAACCCATGTGATCCACACCAAATTATATTGAAGCCACTTTTGTGCATCTCTGACTTCTCAATACACTACTAACTCTTAACAGTATTACATTTTTGCAAAACCACAGTGCTCAGGCCAAGAGCCTGCTTCAGAGTAACTGTTAAGCTGAGTGGAATAAAGATATCTTTAGTGAGAGTGGTGATACCGTGATCTAGCTCTCACACACAAAACTAGGGCTCAGAGAAGTTATAGGAAGAATCACCCAAAGTGTTGGAGCTTCTAGAAGGTGGAAATGTCTAAGAATCCAGGTCTTTTCTTAGAATCCATGATGTTTTAATGTAGCATGCACCTCTCAAAGACAGAATATTTCAACCCTTTCTTATTTCCATGATTTATTTCGCTATGATCTTGAGCAAATCACTTAGCTAGTTTACAATCAGCCTCCTTATCTGTACCCAGGGCTGTCGAGTCAATGCTGACTCACAGTGACCCTACAGCACACAGTATAACTGCCCCATAGAGTTTCCAAGGAGCACCTGGCAGATTTGAACTGTTGACCTTTTGGTTAGCAGCCATAGCATTTACCCACTACACTGCCAGGGTTTCCTTATCTCTAACACAGTGATAAAAAACAATGAGACTAAATGACAATTGCTAAGATAGAGAGATACATGGCAATCCTTTCCAGAAACAACTTCTAGAATTATGGTGTTGTCAGGCAGGAAAATAAAAAAGTATCTGCTTCTAGAAAAATTTACCCAAACCATTCAAAGCAAAAATCATCCATATGCAAAAGTTTCCCCATGGCTAACCAGCTATCTCAAGACATCCTGTCTGAACAGACAAATCTTCTAGAGACTGCTAAAAGAACTTTTTGGTGTAACTGAGCAGAGGGTTACAAATGGATTCATCAGCAGAAATTGTTAAAATGCCTACAGGTGTGAGAAGTCCCATATGTTCAGTCTACTCAGTGATCCAGTGGGGAAAACATTAAGTTCTCAGAGCGAAAGCAGACTGTACCCACTCCAAGGATGCTGGCAGAGCAAGGGGAGGCATCCATACTTAATTATGCGACTTTCAGCAGAGCTGCATCTGGAGTAACTTCTCAAGTGTAAAGATAACAGAAAATGTGAGATAAGGAGAGGGCTCAAGTGGGATGCCACAGCTGCCATGTGAAACAATGGGCCCCCAGAAGTGCCTTACACTCAGCGCTCTGAGATAACCACAACACAACTTGAGCGAAAAATCCAGGTACTCCAAAGCACCTCTTAATCTGTGCATTGGCTGAAGAGCAGGATTCCATGTTTTGCTTTGTTTACTTTTTCCCTCTTATTCCCTGATCCTCTTATATTAGTTTGATCACTGATGAGAAAATTTCACCCAACACAATCAAGAGACATAGAAATTTTCTGTAATGTTCTTAACATCTTTAAATGTGACACACACATCATACTGAATGAATGCTTCTCAATAATCTGGATGCAAAAAAACACATTTTCTGTTAAGAAAATCCATTGCCAGTGAGTCGATTCTGACTCATAGCAACCCTGTAGGACAGAGTATGACTGCTCCGTAGGGTTTCCAAGGAGTGGCTGGTAGATTTGAACTGCTAACCTTTTGGTTAGCAGCCAACCTCTTAACCACTGTACCATCAGGGCTCCTTTTTGTTACGAATTGGAAAGCAAACATTTCAGGCTCTATATGCCTGATGAGATCCCTCAACGATGCAAACAACTTGAGCACAAATGAGTCAGACTGACTTGATGACAATGAGTTGTTTTTTTCTTTTCTTTTCTTTTGATATTAACCCCCGACTTGGCACCCTGGTGGCACAGTGGTGAACTGTTTTGTTGCTAACCAAAAGGCAGGCATTTAGAATCTACCAGCTGCTTCTTGAAAACTTTATGAGGCATTTCTATTCTGTCCTATAGGGTCACTATGAGTCATAAACCAACTTGACAGCAATAGGCAGGTGGGTAGTCACCCAAAAGTTGGCAGTATGAACACATCCAACAGGGCTACAGAAGAAAAGCCTACCAATCTGCTTAAAGATTATCACCAAGAAAATCCTATGGAGTTGTTCTACTCTATAACACATGGAGTTGCCATGATTCAGAACTGACAGCAATAGAGCGGTCAGTTGTTTTTATTTTGTTTTGTTTTGTTTTGTTTTCATTTGATGGGTCTGATACTCTCTCCTAAGTACTCAACCCTGCTGTTGTCCAGCAAAAGCACTACCTAGATGACTACCAATGGCTATGTTCCAATAAAACACTGTTTACAAAAGACCACTGGCTAGATTTACCTCATGGGCTGTGGTTTGCCTACTCCTCGTCTAGATGACTTCAACAGGCCATATGGGATGGGATAAATCCAATATGCCATTGTGCCTTCTACTTCAATTCTCAAGTTCAATTTCTATGCTTATTTTTATGCTCTCTGGGGCTCATTCATGAATGTGCCAAAAGAAAAGACAGGTCATTAATAGCCATAATGTGCAATGTGCAATTTTATGATATATGTTGGAACATTTTGAAACCCTCGTAAATGTAAAGCATTATAACTGTAATGCCTTATAAATGTAAAACATTATTTAGAACACAGTGTCCTGGTGGTGCAATGGTTAAGCGTTCAGCTGCTAACCAAAAGATCCAGAGGTTCAAACCCACCCAACATCTCCATAGAAGAAAAGACTTGGCAATCTGCTCCCATAAAGATTATAGCCTCAGAAACCCTATGGGACTTCAGGTCTAGTATATGAAAGTAAATAAGTCAGGGATATGTAGTGTCACTGGCCATTCAGTGCAGCCATATAATGTTTTAGACTATCCCAGATGTCTTTCCTTTCTTGACCTCCTTTCTAACACACCCTCTCACCCCAATCCCTGCAGCCCTTCTGCTATTAAGACTAGTTAGCCCAAAAGATTGAAGCTCAATATCCCCAGAGGAGGACAATCATTGGCTTGCTCAGCTTTTTATATCCATAGTGAGACAATAGTCTTGAAAGCCAAATTTCCAGCAGAAGAAATTATTTTCTTGAAATTATGATGGCAATTTTCCCCCTATATCAAGAACATATGATTGGAGGAGCAACTAGAGAGAGAAAAAGATGACTATATAATGTAAGGGAACTTTTTGCCACGATGAAAGAGGAAGGCTTGCAATAATTGGAGATAAACTGAGAGAGACGTCAGACCCATCACAATATCTGGCCAGGTTCCACACAGAGGAGTGACGACTTGTGGCAACTGTTTTTGGAAGGAGGGGATGTGGGAAAAGACAAAAAGAGGGAAAGAGAAGAGGAGAAAAGAAGAGTGTAAATGAAACTCTGGTCTGCTCTGCATGTGGGGCTGCAGGCAGTGCAGGACTGGGGGCTGTCTTTGCAAGCCCCACAGATCTCATCCTGGGTCTACATCTGAGTCTGTTTCCCAGCCTTACGGTATTATCACATCCCCCTCAAACTTCAGCTCCTCTGTATCCTTGGCTGAGTCCATGAATGGATTTGCAGGAATAGTGCTGGGTCAGCTCCTAACGAGAAGTGAAAATGGCTAGGGAGCTGGAGCTGGTCTGCACATTTTGGCAACAATCTTGGGGGTGAAGGAAAGGGAAGCGCTTTTCAGTTGGGGTGAAGTGCATGATTGCTGGATTACAGCACAGAATATATATCTTCTGGTGACTTCCCAGCTGCAGAATCCTGGCTGCAATTAGAAAGCTATATGTCTAGTCATTTTATCATTTTTATACATTTAGGAGTGCAAGTGTTTGCTCTAACAGGCTGCAGCTGGGTTGCTGTCAACTCCCAGCTGTTGTTTAGCTGAAACACCACAACTAAAACTGTGGGCCAATATGACCGGAAACCAAATAGGGAGCTAAGTTAAAAAAAAAAAAAAAGGCAGGATTAGTTAAGCATGTTTATGGCTTGGACCAGGTGAAACCTACTCATTTAGAAAAACAAGGCAGGAGAAGAACTTGAAACCCATCCAAACACTTTCAAGTACCCTTTACCTGATACACATAGGCCTGCAAACCATTGTTCTCTCAGTGATGATTCAGGCCCAACACACAGTATTGCATTCAACTGGCTCCTGGCCTTCTCAGCTCCTAGAGTCACAAGTTCAGAAACGTAATTCCACGTAACTAGGTTTGGCTGCTTAGACAAAGGGTGAATTCAATATCTGACATTCAGGATAGCATTGTTGGATGAGTCCTTTGACAATTGCAAGAAAAATAGTATCAATCACCCAGTTGGGTCCTAGGGTTACCTAAATGCATTAGCCTTGCTATCTGGCATGATTCTGGGCCTCCCAGCCAACTGAACATTCATCTCCCTTTAATTTGAAACCATATTCTCTAAAAAAAAGAAAAAAAAAATTCGAAGTTTTTCTTTTCAGATTATTAGCTTATTTCATTACCAAAGACATCTAGATTTCTGGGTATCTTTATGAGACCCATATTCTGCATGGATCTTACCCAATATAAATCTATGTATGATGAGTCTATGATATCACATTACTCATTAGGGATTATTTTCACCATCATTGCATATTTGGCAAGGGAGCCCACTACACTGTCAGCACCACCAAGTTAGGACTTCACGTCAGCTTCCAGGGGCTGAGGAGCAGCTGCCCGTGGAAAAAGGAAGCTTGTATTTTAAGAGAAGAGCTGCCATAAGAAATTAGATTTCAGGTGGACTGAACTGGTTTCCAGATAAATGCTAAACCTTGTGGTCATCCCCTTGTGCCAAGACCTTTCTACCCTGTCATTTATGATTGTATAATTTCCTATGGTCCCATTTCTGGAAATCCTGGTAGAATGGGGGTTAAGACCTATGGCTGCTAACCAAAATGCTGGCAGTTCAAGTCCACAGGTGCTCCTTGAAAACTCTATATAGCACTTCCACTCTGTCCTACAGTGTTCCTATGAGTCCCACGGCAGTGGGTTTGGGTTTGGGTTTGGTTTCAGCTTTGGTATCATTTCTAGAAGGACAGAGAAAGCTGCAAGTCAGTGCAGGAGAGAACTGAGAAGCCAAAGGGTTATGAGACTGGCTGGAATCACAGAGCACCTGGTGTCTGAGCACTGGCATCCCGGCCAGTTCTATATAGGAAGGTGTGCAGTAGCTTTTGGGTCCCATGAGCTGACATGAACTGGAGTTAAACACCTAGCTGACTCATAAATGTGAGGACATGAGAAGTTACACAGGCAGGGATGACATTCAAGATTTAAGCTGGAGACTACAGAACCAGGTAAGATATTATTAGAGATAACTGGGTATCAGTGTGCAAAAGTCCAAGCTAAATGAAAGCACATAGGTAGCACTAACGTAAATATAGACAAGCAAGGGTCTGCAAGGTCTGAGGCAGTAAAGGACGGCATTCGGACCCACCACAAAATGCACAGCCATTTCACTGTACTGACCAACATTTCACTTACAGGAATGAGGTGCACGAAATAAATTACAATATAGAAAAGGCATGCTCCTAATTATCCCAAGTTCTTCATCCATAACAGCTATTTTATTAATCTTTTCATTTAATGTAGCCAACAGTTGTTGCAAGCTTACTCTGGGAAACACGCTGCACCAGGGGCCTTGGGTTACGAAACTGAATAAGACAGAGTCTGCATCTTCAACAATCTCACCCTCTTGCCAGGGATACAAACATACCTCCATGCCTATAACAAAATGTGACAACAATAATTACAATGTCATTAACTAAGTACAAGTAGGGAATAGCAATTTCTATCTGAGTATGAGACTAGGGTTAAGAAACATTTTAAAAGGTAAGTAATATAGATCTTAAACCTAAAATAATATGGAAAATGGGGGGGGAGGAAATGAGAAAAAACAAATCTGGCAAAAGGAACCTCATAAACAAAGAAACTGGTACTGTTGTTGTTAGGTGCTGCCAAGTTGGTTCCAACTCACAGCAATCCACTGCACAACAGAACAAAACACTGCCAAGTCCTCAACCAGTCTCCCTATCACAGCTATGTTTGCTTCCATTGTTCCAGCCACTGTATCAGTCCATCACCTTGTGGGTCTTCCTCTTTTTCGCTGAGTCTCTACCAAGCACGGTATCCTTCTTTAGGGAGTGGTCCCTTCTGCTAATACATAAGAGGAAGACTCATCACCATTGCTTCTAAAGAGTATTCTGGTTATGCTTCTTTCAAGGACAGATTTGTTTCTCCTTCTGGCAGTCCATGGTATATTCAATGTTCTTTGCCAACAGTGAAATTTAAAAGGCATCAACTCTTTTTTTTGGTCTTCCTTATTATATTGTCTCATGGTGACCCACTTGGCTTGGCTATTATATTGTCTGACTTTCACATACGTATGTAGCAATTGAAAACACAGTGGCTTGGGTCAGGCACACTTCAGTCCTCAAGGTAACATCTTTGCTTTTTAACACTTTAAAGTGGTCTTTTGTATCAGATTTTTCCAGTGTAATACTTTCTTTGATTTTCTGACTACTGCTTCCATGAGCACTGATTGCGGATCCAAGTAAAATGAAATCCTTGACTACTTCAATAATTTCTCCATTTATCATGATACTGCTTACTGGTCCAATTGTGAGATTTATTTATTTATTTATTTCCTTTATGTTAAAGTACAATCCATGATGAAGGCTGTAGTCTTTGATCTTCATCACTAACTGCTTCAAGTCTTCATATTCAGCAAGCAGTGTTGTATCATCTTCATACTGCAGTTCGGCAATGAGTCTTCCTCAAACCTTGATGCCTTATTCTTCTTCACACAGCCCAGTTTCTCAGATTATTTGCTCAGCATACAGATTAAGTATGTGAAACTATACAACCCTAATGTATATTTTTCCCCATTTTAAACCACACAACATTCCTTTTTTCTGTTCAAACAACTGCCTCTTGGCCTATAAACAGATGAGACAGATGTGTTGAGGGTACAATGAAAGCAAAGAAGGGGGAAGTGAGCCAACCTGGAAGTTCTTTGGGGGTATTCCAGAGAAGAGGATGAGTAGTATTATGCTGAGCTTCCTAAAGATAAAGAAATGTCCTCTAATAAACTCCAAATAGAAGGTCAGCAGTATTAGACTAAGAGGTATTGGACAGAGATTCTGATTTCTGACATTCTCTTAGAAAGGCATGATTACTATATTTTTTTTTCAGATAAGAAAACAGAAACAAAGATATGTACATGACACACAATGTCAGACATTCACTGTGGAGTTGAATGGAATGATATTTGTCTTCAAAGGAATACTTGCCCAGGGAGGAAACAGGTTTGATTTATATATATATATATATATATATATATATATATATATATATATATATATATATATATATATATTTTTTGTTAGAAGTGGGTGAAAGATAACTGAGCTGAGTTGGAAAGACAGCTGGGTATACACCTCTGGTGATTGAGACAAATCCCATGGCTGAAGGTAAAAATATGGGAGACATCTGTAGAGAAGTCAAGTACAAATAGACAAGCATTCATTGGTTATCTATATGCTGGGCTTTGTAGAGATATAAAGATGAGTAAGATTCAACCTCTGCCCACAAAAAGTGAGAAATCAGGGGTCCTTAACTTGAGCTCCATGGACTGTTTATGTTGACTGATGGCCTTCCTAAGGTTTGTGTACAAAAATGTTTGTGTACGTGCATTTTTGTGGGGAAAACCATGGATCTTATCAGATTATCAAAGGGACCATGACCCAAAAGAAATTAGGACCACAGATTTTAAGACATGGCATTATAAGAAGGATTTGAAATACAAACTCTAGCAATATATATTTCTTGTCCATACAGCATAACAGACTATGAAAAACGCATACCTATTTTTAAGTTGTTTGTACAGCCTTGAATGGCAATGAGTGTCACTTATTAAATCACAAACTCTCTGATATCAGAAGGATGACTGAAGGAGGACTATATCATCTTCAGTGCTGCCCAAAGCAATGTGTAACTTTGATTTAAACTGTAAGTTATATTTTCAGAAAAAAATAGCAAATTGTAATTCCTTTTTACAGAGAATAGGTAAATGAAACAGAGATGCAAATCAGAGTTACATGAGACATGCATAAAAACAAAGAAGCAATTCTTTTTTTTATTAAATAAAAAATGAAAGTGTACATACTCTGTGCTTACAATATTGGGTTAAGATAGGAGAAGTACATAAGTTGTGTTGAAGTCTCATTAATATTGAGCTTCTTACTAATGTGTATTGTCACCAATTTCACCCAACCATATTTCTAAAAACTATCTAATCTAAACCCTTGCCCCTCACCCCCCCGCCATTACCCCCTCCCCACCCTTGTAGCTGTCAAAGAGTCTTTTCTGTTATGTATGAGTATGCTTTTAAGTTTTTATCATAGGGGTCTCATACAATAACTGTCCTTCTGTCGCTGACTAGTTTCACTCAACATAATGTCCTCCAGTTGAGACCAAATTGAGAGATGCTTCCTGCTATCGTTGTTGTTCTTTATCAATGTATAGTACTCCATTGAGTACACAGACCAAAGTTTACCCATCCATTCTTCTGTTGCTGGGCATCTGGGTTGATTCCAATTTTTGCTATCATGGACTGTGCTGCAATGATACATGTGCATGTATCAGTTGGTGTGAATGGCCTTGATTCTGTAGGATATATTTCTAGCAGAGGAATTACTGGGTCAAATGGTATATCTATATCCATTATTATAAGGTAACACCAAATTGCTTTCCAAAGAGGTTGCACCATTCTGCAATCCCACCAACAGTGTAGGAGAGTTCCAGTCTCTTCACAACCTCTCCAATATTTATTTTTTTGCATTTTTTGGATCATGGCCAACCTTGTTGGGGTGAGATGGTATCTCATCATTGTTTTGATTTGAATTTCTTTAATAATTAATGATCATGAACATGTCTGCATGTGTTTTTTTGGCTGTCTGGATCTCCTCTTTAGAGAAGTGTCTGTCCATCTCCTTCTCCCATTGTTTAATTGGATGATTTGTCTTTTTCTTATTGATATTTTGTAGAACCTTATAGATTATTGAGATCAGACATCAGTCTGATGAGTGGCCAAATATCTTTTCCCATTCTGTAGGTGGTCTTCTAATTCTTTTAATGAAGTCTTTGGATGAGCAGAAGTGTTTGATTCTTATTAATTCCCATTTGTCTATTTTCTGATGAATGTGTTTTGTTTGTCAGATTTTGAAGTCTGTCTATACTGAGTATTAAAACGTCCATTGTTGATCCTCTTTTATCTTGGATGAGCTTTGTCATTTTAGCTTTTATATTCAGGTCTTTTATCCAATTTGAGCTGACTTTTGTATAAGGTGTGAGATATGAGTCTTGTTTCATATTTTTGCAGATGGTAACCAATTACGCCAGCACCGTTTGTTAAAGAGACTGTTCTTACCCCAGTTCAAAATCTTAGGAAACAATTCTGTAAAGAATATAATGGAACTTGGACAGATGATACTGAAGGGCAGGGAAAAAATTCCTTGGAAATAATATTAAGACTTTAAACTTAAAAATCAGAAACTTTGAGCAATTGTAGACTAAGAATTTTTTTGAAGAGAATTGTTCAAATACAGTAATTGTTAACAATGATCGTACTCATGAGTGTATGTCATTATTGTTAGCAGTTTGCATGAATCTTCTTTTAATCCTCAAAACTATACTGTGAGCAAATTATTATCCAAAGAGAAAATTAAGACAGAAATGTTTGCAGAGAGTATGCCCAGAATTACCCAACTTCAAGGTGGTAGAGCTGGGTTTGCATGCAAAACTCTAACTTTAGAGCCTACCTTTGTTCTGAACCACATCACTTGGGGCCAAAACAGCACAGACCAAAGCAGTGTTAATTATTGACTAAGCTAGACAATAGCAGAATAAGAATAAAAAGAGCATCCTCTATGCCCTTGTTACACAAAATGTGGTCTGTGGACTAGCAGCATTGGCATCATCTGGAATTTGTTTTAAATGCAGAATCTCAGGCCCCACCCCAGACCTGCTGAATCCCAATTTGCAGTTTAACTAAATCCAGTAATGTTTGTGCAGATTTTAAGGAGAGCTGCTGTAATCTGCATCTGAATGAGGAAGAAAAGAAAAATGAAATATTCAGTGCCAGAACATTTCCACATGTTCTTACTGTTTATATGTAAATAATCATGCTTATTTTTCATATATAAGAGGACCAACAATTAAGTTAGCAAGCTCAACTGTTCTAAGTACTACATACCTCATTGCTGAATATCACTATGGTCATCTTTGAAGTACTCCCCTTGAGAAGCTATGCACTGATACCACTGCCTACTCAATCTTTCACAACAATTTTGGAACTCTTCTGGAATAGACTTTGTGCACAGTGGCAAGTTAGTGAACTCAACTGTATAATTGTCTTTGAGGGAGTGTTTAGTCATTAAACAAATAACTGTATTGGAATACCCTTGCTGCTCACCTGATCTGCCCCCTGATGACTTTTTTCTTTATCTGAAGATGAAGGAAATCCTGAAAGATGTTCTGATGGCATTCAGGACATCAAGGGTAATACAATGATAGTTCTGATGGCCATTCCAGAAAAAGAGTTCCAAAACTGTTTTGAGGGTGGACTAGGTACTGGCATCAGTGCATAGCTTCTCAAGGGGAGTACTTTGAAGCTGATCATAGTGACAGTTAGTCAGCAATGAGCTATGTAGCACAATTTTCCAGGATGAGTTCATGAACTTAATTGTCAGTCCTAATTTATATATCAAAGATCTACAAGTCTTTCTGTCAAGGGTCACACAGTATATATTTTAGGTATTGCAGGCCATCTAGTTTCTGTTGCAATGATTCACTTTCATTGCTGTAGAGGAAAAGCCATAGATAGTGTCTAAACAAGTGACCATGGCAATGTGCCAATAAAACTATATTACAGACATTGAAATTTGAATTTCAAAGAATGCTCACATATCATAAAATCATCTTCTTCCAATTTTTTTCAACCATGTAAAAAATGTAAAATCTATTCTCAGCTTATGGGTTGGATGTGGCCCACAGGCCATGTTTGCCAACTTCTGATATTTATTAAACTATACTTAAGTTTCATTCCATCACGCACATTCATTCACTCAAAATTAATTCTTATGCTTCCTCTACATAGAGAATATAATAACCTCTCCAGGTAGTTTTACAAAGCACAGAGGATGTGAACTGAGAAGTGCACAGAGATACCCTTATCCATAATGGGAAAATAACTAGACCTTTCCAGATGAGCCTGAACGTGACCTACACCTTTCAAGTTGGGTCACTTGCTATTTTGACTCTGTGATGAAGAAGAAGGGAAGCATCTTCACTTCTGCCTAGCCTTCTTTGCTACAGCTAAAACTTATTTTAGTTTAAAAGTCTTCAATCTCAACAGAGAATCTATTTAAATATCAGGATTATCCAAGGAAGTGAGAAAGGATGGAAGAGTTCTTAAAATCTGTAAGAGGAGAAGGACTGGTTTCCAAGGTGGGAGTGTGGCCTCACTGTTTCCCCTGGGGAGTTCTCTACTTCATATCTTCAGAGCAGTTAACCTTCTCCAGCACTTGTCCATTAGAAGTGTAATTACCTGAAGTACACGTGTCATTAAAGACACACATGCACAAACACCTACACACTCAGAAAAATTATAGGTGTCCAGTAGTTTTTGTTACAATGTGATTTACTGTGTACATGTTCAATAGGATGGGGTGGAGAGATTTTTCAAAATAATATTTTATCATGTTTTTGGTGAAGGTTTACACAGTAGGTTCCCATTCAACAATTTCTACACAAAATTCCTCAGTGACATTAGTTACATGCTTCGCAATCCTTGAATATTCCCCCTATTTCTGTTCTGGTTGTACGATTTGTGGTGCAAAGATTTTAAATTTCAGATCCAGACAGACCCTATCTCACTCTTTCTTCTACCACTTCTTAACTACACAAACTTGAAACTATGTAAACCTATGTAAACTAATATTTTATTCCACAAATAAAGATATAATGCTATCTGCCTCTTTTCTTATGTATTTGTCTGTTATATGTAAATATCAAAGGAATGTGAACTGATCATCCACAATGAGTCATTTAAACTCTGCTCACACCTCTCTACTGTCTGTATAATAAAATTCAAACTTCTTCCCAGGTGTCACCAGCTTCTGCATGACAGCAGTTGCCTCCCACCACAGCCACGAATCATGCCACTTTCTCTTTCCCTGGTGCAGTGGATGCTGTAACATAAGTGCTCAGATTTCCTTCTCAGGAGGAAGGTGCTCAAGCCTTAGCTGCTAGGAGAGGTGGTGGCTGATAGCTCCACTTGAGTCCTTCTCAAAACATCTACCCTGATGAAGGTCATGATCCTTCCCTGGGAGCCACCAGTGTATGGGTCAATAAAGATGTGGAGTGTGGAGAAGATGTGGCAGATTGTAACAATCTAAGGAACTTTTTCAAATCTTTCCATCACTTCCAGGGATTATTTTCTGTCCTCACCCAAAGTTATAAAGTTCTCAGAAAAATATTCTGGACTGTATCTTGATTAAGTTATACAGTTGTAGATTTTGGAGAGAGGAGAGAAAGGTTTTGCAGGATCCTGGGAAGATACAGAATAAGATGTTAACAGGTTCTCCTTTAAATGCATCTTCTAGCAAGAGCATTTCGATGTGCCAAGAATGTCACAGCACTCAAGCTAAGGGGACCTGAAAATGTAGCAGTAACAACTAGTTTCTTTCTTAACTTGCCACATCCCTCCTTTTGAAGCAATTTAAACTCAGGGGAGATGTAGTCATCTTAGAGTCAAAACATAAATTCCCAGATTGATGTCTACATTTTCAACTTGGGGAAATATTTTTTTTATGATTGAATGAAAATGTACATTCCCATACAAATTCACATGCTCACCTATATGCAGCTCCCACTACTCTCCCTGGCTGGTAACAGCACACCCCTCCTCTCTGGTCCATACATGTCCTATCCTCCCAACAGTCTCCTATCCCCTCCTCTCCACCCACTCCCCTTCATCCAGCAAGAGGTCAGCAGGACGGCATCCTATAGATGCATACAACCATAAAATTCCCACAAGGTATGGTCACTCTGCATCGCCAAGTCCAATCCATTGCTGTCAAAAAAGTTGACCTTCATTACGATTTATGGACACAGGCAGCATCAGGGGCAGGGGCCATGCTCCCAGGGGAACCTTGAAGTCCCTGGACCATCAATTGTGGTGTTTTATTGGAGATCTCAAGGTACACCCCTATTTATTCTCTTGTTGCCAGTGAAACTCAACTTTGTGAGCTCCACCGTAGCTATTACTAGTGGTGGCCAGGCACCATTCGGTTCTACTGGTCACAAGTCAATGTACAGAACCACACACATGAGTCTCTCTGTCTTCTGGGTTCTCTTTTCTCCATGTCATTCTTGTCCTCAGTGATCATCTGTTCCTGTTGAGTTGGGACCATTTGTTGTACCCTCAGAGGATAGCTTGGCAGCTTTTAAGACCAACTTGGGGGAATGTTAAGACTTATTTACATTTCCTTAGTCTGATATAACTAAAAGGTGGCACAGTTGCATCACTGGACACATGTTACAGTAACTTTTCAGCAGATAGACACATGTAAGCAAATTTTCTCTCCCCTGTGCAATTCTTTCCACCTCTGTAAACCTCAAAAGTCTCACTGTGCTCTACACCAAAGCTGCTCCTGCTTCCTCATCTCTTCTCAGCTTTCCCTCACAGCTTCTGCCAAAGTCTATGCATTTTTGCAATTACAGGTTCTCAATTACACACACTTGCTACTTGCTTGGGGGGACAGAAACTGTGCTTCCTTTCTTGGCAGCTGCTCAAGCCAGATGTTGCACTAGGAGGCTGTGATTGGCTGGCAGATGAAAGGGTATGGCTCTCCCATGGTTAGACAAGTGGAGAGATGTAAACAAACTCATTTCAGCTCTGAATCAGCAAGTCTTCATTAACCTGATTGGAAATGTCCTTCAAACTTCCACTGGAAAGCAGGCAGGACATTGTTATGGGATCATTCAGCTGAATACTGACTGCTCCCTCCCTGACTAGAATAGCAAACAGCATCATTTGGAGAGATCATAACAGCATTCAGGATGAGCAGAGATTCATTTAAGCTGCATCTGCACTGGCAAGTAATAATTCTAAGGATGCAGAAGTTTGTTTGTTTTAACAGCTAAGTGTTTGTGTCTCAAAAACCAATGAAACTTTTCTATAATCATTTTTTGGAATGCATTTGAACCATTCCATCTGCCTAAATCTTGTTATTGTGTTCCTCAGCCAATGACAATAGACAGTGATTGGGGCAGAGTTAAGCAGCCACCAATTTTTCCCCTGTGCCTTTTGTGGGATACAGATGAAACCAAATAATCAAATTTGGGCTTGGCTACTTAAGTCACTGTTGGAGAGGTTAAGAGCACTCAAAATAAAATAATTGATCAAAGTGTTCATTTATGTTGATTATATATAAACCCAGTGTGAGTGTTCCTTGGGGAGCCCTGATGGTAGCAGAACTGAATTATGTGCCCCCAAACATGTGTATAGCAATTTTGCTGGGCCATGATCCCCAGTATTGTGTAGTTGTCCAATATTTTGTAATTGTAAATTTTCTGTATGTTGTAAATCCTAATCTCTGCCCATGGTTAATGGGGCAAGACTGGATTATGCTGAAGAGGATTTTGGTGGGACTGTAACACCCAAACTAAAGTCACATCTCTA
The DNA here is from genome assembly GCA_028571685.1 of Heterohyrax brucei. NCBI lineage: Eukaryota > Metazoa > Chordata > Mammalia > Hyracoidea > Procaviidae > Heterohyrax > Heterohyrax brucei. The sequence continues at coordinate 39,642,973 of CM053148.1, read as the reverse complement.
ATTCACTGTACAGGAAGTGTCCTTCAACTGTGGCCTGTACCCTTTTTTCTCTCTCAAGAGTTAAAAAGGCAGGGTAGGTGAGCAGTGAGTTGGAGACCTCATACCACCATGAAAGCTGTGCCAGCAAGAGAGTGCATCCTTTGGACCTGAGGATCTGGTTCTGAGATGCTCCCACACTAATAGACAACTGATGCATCAAGAGCCGACAGACACAGAAGCCTTCACCTGGAGCCAGCAACCTGAATTTGAACTTCTAGCCTACTGGAGTGTTGAGAGAACAAACTTCTCTTTGTTAAAAAACATCCATTTGTGGTATTTCTATTATAGCAGTACTAGATGACTAAGATAGCTGCTAACTGAAAGATTAGCATTTTGAACCCACCAGCTACTCTGTGGAAGTAAGATGTGGCAGTCTACTTTTGTAAAGATGGCAGCCTTGCTAGCCCTAAGGGGCAGCTCTGCTCTGTCCTGTAGGGTGGCTAGGAGTCTGAGTTGATTTGACAGCAATGGCTTTGGTTTGGTGTTTTGGTAGATACTCCAGTGCCAAGATCTAACACTTACAGAAAGAAAGCATGCCAAACACATCACTGACAAAGCAAAGCTACTTTTGTTTTCTCCCTCCCTTTCTCATGTTATGCAGGTTGGGCAAATCCAAGTGAAGTTGTTTTGCACTGCACCCCAGTATAGAATAGGAAGTATCCAGGCAAGATTTTAGTACAGTTAGTTTCACTATAGATACCAAGAGGCAACACATGAAATAGGAGTGGAAAGTAGCTCATTCAGAAGAGATTTTAGGAAATCATTATTTTTTTTAAGCCAATGTAGAATTAATCCTTCTGTTTTAGTCACCTGGTACTGCTCCAACAAAAAATACCATGAGTGAAAGCCTTCATAAAGAGAAATTTTTATCATCACAGTCCAGTAAGCCACAAATGCATTTATAAGTTACAGATCCATTCAGTATGAGAAATCAACACAGTCTGAGGGGCCAAGAGTCCAAACTCAACAAGAGCATCTCAGCACAGGAACTTCAGGCCCAAAGGATGTGCTCTGCTCTCAGTGCTGCTCTCTTGGTGGTATGAGGTTCCCACCTTACTCTGCTCACTTCTCTTCCTTATATTCCACAAGCTTGTAGCTTGAGTCCTGCCTCATCAACACTACTGCTGCCCATTCTGCCTCATCAACATCATGGAGGCAGGATTCACAACACATGGGACGAATGGTACCATACTAGGACTCATAGCTGAGTCAAATCAACACATACATTTTTGGGGGGGACACGATTCAATCCATGGCAGCTTCTAAGAGATTAGACAGCTATCGACGGCACTTGGCTCTTGGCTAGCTCACTGGACTGGCACCTATAGCTGCACTCCTGGGGATAAAACCTGCAGAGGCCATCAATCTTCATAACCCTGGGCAGGAGTCAATAATAATAGTAATAATTAATAACTGTTTGCTTTCTTTAGCTCTGTTCAGTTGGGAATCTCTGAACATTCTACTAACACAAATTCATTAAGACTCAAACCACACCTGAGCATTCAGGAAGTGCTTGAAGGTTAGCCCTGCTATTATTTTATATTCATATTGCATCTTTCCTCCCAAGGCTCCCAAAAGGATTATAAATATATTACCAAAGTAGGTTAACTCATCACCCTTATGGGCCAGGAATACATCTCTTCTCTTAGCATGGGAGCTCTAAAGCCTTGAAAGATGAGTAAGGCTGAAAACAGCCTGACAAACCGTCAGACTTATCCATAGCAGCACCGATTCATCACTTCTTCTAGTCAGAATTTCACCTCCTGAAAGGCAAACATGACCTTCCTCTTTCCTCTCACTTCTCAGCTATATTAAATGAACTGTATAAGATGCAACACAGCTCTCCTCTACCTCAGTAAAGTTTTGAAGCAGAAAATGTCTATCAGAAATACTGAACGATGGATTTCAGTATAGAATGAACTAGATATCTACTGGAGTTCCATCTCATCCAAAGACAACGGTGTAGCAAAAACTGGAAAAAAATAATGTGCAAAACATGTTCTCTGCTGAGCAGTCATTTCTTATATCAACAGAAGTCCAACAAGTCCTGAGTTCATAAGAGTTAATAACAGAAGCAAGCAAGTCCTTTTCCTAGAGGTCCATGTGTTTAGTGCAAAGCACTGGAAAGAACATGGGCCTTGGAAATAAAAGCTGTGAGTTTTCTGCCCAGCCCTTTATTTTACAGACTCTTTTCTCAGACAAGACACATGACCTTACTAATATTTTACTAATATTTGGCTATGATAGTGATTGAATGTGGTTTAAAAATTCCAGATTTTTCACCACTAACTATCCATTGCCATGATAAAGATGACCACAAACCTGAACTACGACCTAAGTACTCAAAGGTGTAAACAGCTTTGCACGTTGGCAACTCATCTTCTTCCTTATAAAACTCAGAGTAGTCATCCAGGACATGGTTATTCTCATACACTTCAAGTAAAAGCACAGGTCAGTTCTCGAAAGGATATTTAGCACAGGTTATCAAAACCATGAAAACTCTCAAGATGCTCTAATCAGGGATTCCATTATATTAAATCATCCTGAGACAATAATCGATGGAATGGGCAAAGACTGGCAACATGTACATTCGTGGCACTGCTGTTTCTTGAAAGTGAAAAGTAGAAGTAACTAAAATTCAAACCACAGAACCCAAACCAAACCCCACTGTCACTGAGTCGATTTCAGCTGACACAGGATTTCCAAGACTGTAAATCTCTACAGAAGCCGAGTGCCATATTTTTCTCCCCTGGAGCCACTGATGGTCGAGCTTTCAGTCAGCAGTCAATCATTTTAACCACTGCCCCATCAGGACTCAAAAACAGAACACTACTAAATAAATTGTTAATTCAGATGCCCTCAAGTAGGTTCTGAATCATAGCGGCACTACGCACAACTGAAGGAAACACTGTTCATTCCTGTACCATCTTTCCAATCTTTGCTCTGTTTGAACCCATTGTTGCTGCCACTGTGGTAGTTTTTCTCACTGAGGGTCTTCCTTTGTATCATCGATTCTATTAAGCATTGGGCACTTCTCCAGGGATTTGTTCCTCCTGATTAAAGGTCCAAAGTACATGAGACTAAATCTCACCATTCTTGCTTGTTAGAAACATTCTTGTTGTACTTCTTTAGAGAAGGATTAGTTCATTCTGGCAATCCATGGTATATTCAATATTCTTAGTGAATACCATAATTCAAAAACATTAGTTTTTCTTCAGCTTTCTTTATTCACTGTTCAGTTTTCCAGTGCATATAAGGCAACTGAAATATCACAGCTTGAGTCAAGACCACCTTAGTCCTCGAGGTGACGTCTTTGCTTTTTAACACTTTAAAGAAATCTTTTGCAGCAGATTTGTGCAATATAACACTTCATTTGAGTTCCTGATTGTTGCTGTCATGGGCATTGATTGTAGATCCAAGTAAATTGACAACTTCAGTATTTCCTGTGTTTATCACAATGTTGCTTGTTTATCCAGTTGGGAAGATTTTTTATTTCTTTGTTTTGAATTGCTGTAGTCTTTGATCTGGCAAAGTAAGCACCTCTATATCCAACCCCAGATGATACAAACTAGTTCAAAATACAGCAATGCTATTGTCCTGTTGGCCTCTGCTGACAGGGCCTAGCCTTAGGCAACACTGTGTAAACTACTGCTTTTCTGGTAGAAAAGCACTCTCCTGTGGGCAGGCTCTGGCTCCCAAGCTAAGAAATAGGTCCAGCTTTGGCCACTGTATCTAAGAATGCACCCTCCATACGGTCGGCAGATAGAGGGGCTAAAGGTGCGAAGAGGTAGTGAGTCCTCTGCCTCTGTTTCTGGGCCCCCACCGCAGGCGACACTGTGTAAACTACTGCTTTTCTGTCAGAGAAGCACTGTCCTGTTTGCAGTCACTGGCTCCCAGGCTAAGAATGAGTTCCTGCTAAAATCTCCGTATCCAACATGGCATCCTGCACAGAGGCCCTGAGGTTCTGTACAAACCACGCTGTGGCAGTGATAAAAAGACAGGCCTAAAGTGGCTAGATTAACAGAGTCCTAAGCCTGGCTCTCAAAATATGGCAATTTCGCCTACCTATCCCACCAGCAGTGCATCTGAGTCTAGCCACTAGGCAAGACCCAGCTCCACCCACTGACCAAGAAAAAAATAGTCAAAATGGTGCATTTATCTTTCGTCCATGAGAGCCAGGGCTAGCCAGGAGTGGGAGTCAGCGAAAGAGAGGAGGTTTTTCGTTTGGTGGTATGAAGTCCAAATTAACAGCCTTGTGCGGTGTCTTGGGGGCTCACTAAGTGACCAGAAGACTCCATTTGATTATCAATTCAGGTCTTGATTTCCAGATGGATATGAGGAGACGTGTGCTCAGTCTGCCTCTTACCTCCGCCCCTCAAATTTGCTTTTGAAAAGGTCTCTAATTCAGATGGGGTATACTCAAGGTCAGACAGTGGCTCTTGTGGACTTGTTTTAATTTTCTTCAGTTTCAGTTTGAACTTGCATATGAGTAAGTGATGGTCTTTATCCTCAGTTGGCCTAGACCTTGTTCTGACTGATATTAAGCTTTTCATAATCTTTTTCAGAAACCCTGGTAGTATAGTGGTTTAAGTGCTACAGCTGCTAACCAAAAGGTACGTGCTTCTCGGAAATTCTATGGTGCAGTTCATAGTGTCACTATGCGTTAGCATTGACTCGATGACACTAGGTTTTATGGGTTTTTTTTTTTCCACAGATGTTGTTGATTTGAGTTCACCTGGTAAGATTCATGTGTACAGACACCATTTATTTTGCTGAAAAAAAGTAAGTTCATGAGTAAGTCACTGGCCTTGCAAAATTCTATCATGTGGTCTCTGACATCGTTTCTATCACCAAGGCAATTATTTTCTAACTACTTATGCTTCTTATTTGTTTCCAAATAAACTACTTTTCATAAATCACATGTCTGTGACAAGATTTTTACTGCCTAGTTTTTAAAAATTGTGTCTCATAACAACATTTTCTATATGAGGAATAGAAATAGATTACTACACAGCATGTTACCACCTGATCACTTTTGTTGAAAGAGAAAGGCATGAAAGTATATACATATTATATGCTCATAGAAAAGGATGGATTTTATACACTAAAATTTTAACTGTGTTTGTCTCATGTAAGTAAAACTACAGTTTGGTTTTATTCTTTGTTCTTCCAAATTTTTATTTATTAAAAATCAAATATGATATATAGCTAAATATTGTTAGCTACTATTGAATAGGCCTGCAAGTCCTTGTGATTCCAAGTACAATGGAACAAGATGCTTCCCAGTTTTATGTCACCCCAATGATTGGCTGTATGTTGGACCACTGTGAGACATAGGGTTTTCACTGGCTGATTTTTGGAAGGTGATGACCATGACTTTCTTCCTAGTACATCTGGAAGCTCTGCTTAAAACTGTTCAGCATCATAGCAATATACAAGCCTCCAGTGGGTACACATGAGATTTATTTGCCAGAAGTCAAACGCAGGTCTTCTGCGTGGAAGTGAAGAATTGTGTCACTGAACCACTACTGTCCCTCATAGATAGATACAGACAGGCAGATAGATAGATAGATAAAAATGCCCACAGGCACGAAACTATACGTTCTTGCCCAGATTACCTCACTAAATATTTAGAAGAATCTTAGGCAGTGCATTCCATTATTTTTATCAGATTCAATCATTTGTTATAATTTCCCAGTCGAGGTCAGTGGGCCCTGCTCTGGCCTCCTAGAACAAACTTGCAGGGTACATTCCATAATCGTGTATAGAAAAAATTTAGACATACAACCAGAGAACAGTATTCTGCAGAAAGGATTTTTACAGTTTTTGAGTGGCATTTTAAAATACGATTTTGTATCCCATAAAAACACTAATATTTGAGTAAAGTAGTATGTGCTATCAGCATTTTGTTACAAGTACAGCAATTTATAAAATGGGTAGGAAGAAACCCATTAAAATGTAAACTATGTCTCTGCACCCCATATTGGTGAGTGGCCTCTGGGGTCTTAAAAGCTGCCAAGCTGCCATCCGAAGACACAGCAAATGGTCCCAACTCAGCAGGAATGGATGCTCACCGAGGACCAAAATGACATGCAGTAAAGACAACCTAGAAGACAGAGAGACCCACAAGAGTGGGTGCCTTCATCGACTTGGGACCAGAAGAACCGGATGGTGCCTGGCCACCACCAGTGATAGCCACGATGGAGTTCACTAGGTTGAGTCTCACTGGCAACACAAGAATAAAAAGGGGTGCACCCTGAAATCTCCACTAAAAGACCTCAATTGATGGTCCAGCAGTTTTGGGGTTCCCCTGAGAGCATGGGCCCTGGCCCTAATGCTGCCCTTACCCATAAATTATAACAAAAGTCCACTCTTTGGACAGGAATGGACTTGGCAATGCAGAGTGACCATATATTGGTTGCACTTTATGGTTCTATACATCTATAGGATATCATCCTGCTGACCTCTGGATGGAGGAAGGAGAGTGGATGGAGAGGAGAGGAAAGGAGGCTGTTGGGAGGATGGGATATGTATGGAGCAGAGAGGAACAGTGTGCTGTCACCGGGCAGGGAGAGCAGTGGAAGCTGCATATAGGTGGGCATGTAAATTTATATGGGAATGTACATTTTCACTCAGTCATGCTAAATAAAAAATAAAAAAAATAAAAAAAAGAAACCTGGTATAGAAAGCATCTGTCAAAAAAAAAAAAAAAAAGTTAACTATGATTAGCCTTTGGTTTGTGGCTAACGAGATATTACTATTTCAGTGCTTTTGTTTTTCCCTGTTTTCTGATTTTCTTTGAAATGTCAGTTAAATTTATAAACATAGAAAGTTTAGCAAACATATGATGTGTTAGCTGAACTTTCTGCATTCGATTTATTTAACTATTAATGTTAGAAAATGAGTCTACTTAACACAATGTCTGTGTGTCATGGATTGAATTGTGCCCCACCAAAAATGTGCATAGCAATTTGATTAGGCCATGATTCCTGGTACTGTATGATTGTTCTCCATTTTGTGGTTTTTCTATGCTGTAAATCCCAATCTCTGCCTGTGGCTAAGAGGGCAAAATTGGATTATGTTAAAGAGGATTAAGGTGAGACTGTTAACAACTTTATTAAGATCACCTCCCTGATCCATTGTAAAGAGAGATTCCCTGAGTTGTTGCTCACCTCACTTTTTATCCTACAAGAGATAAATGGAAAGGGGAACAGGCAGAGAGTTTGGAACCTCATATCATCAAGAAAGCAGCACCAAGAGCAGAGAGCATCCTTCAGACCTGAGGTTTCTGCACCAAGATGCTCTGAGACCAAAGAAAGACAAAGGGCTGACACACAGAGTGAGTTCTTCTGGAGCCAGAACCCTAAATATACATTTCTAGCCTACAGGAGTATGAGAGAATAAACTTCTCTTTGTTAAAGCCATCCACTTCTGGAGTTTCTGTTGAGCAGTGCTAGATGACTAAGACACTACCACAATGCCTCAATGCAGCACAGAAGAAAATATATATTTATTGAATAAAATAATGACCATGTGAGTCAAAGAATGAGCAAATACATCCATCCATGAAACAATCAGATATCGGGAAGTTTATCTTTGCTGAATGCACTATAAACTTAATGAACAGTAAGACAGTATACACTTTAACCATACAGAGCCGTGAGCTTTTCCTTCTGTTTCGTGATGTAAATCCTGTTTTTTACCTTTGGAGGAAACCATGGGCAACAGAAATTATTAAGCACTAGGCTACCAACCAAAAGATTGGAGGTTTGAATCCACCTACAGGTGCCTAGGAAGAAAGGCCTGGAAATCTCTTCCAGCCACTGAAATTCCTAGAGAGTACAGTTCTATTCTGGCACACATAGGGCTGTTATGAGCTGAAATCAACATGACAGCAACTGGTTTAGCCACCTTTGAAACGGCTCCCCGTTCCCTCCATGTTTTATTCTGCACAGATCTTCCTTTGAAAATAACAACAGAGTGACCTGCAGAGCAAATAGCTGGGGCAACATCTACAAAAGGAAGCCACCACCACGGCATCCCACATAGGAGAAACAGGATCCTGAAATATCAGTAACACTCCACTCTGCCTTTTCCACTCCACTTAGCCAAATTAGATTCAAAGACGGAAAACAGAAAAATCGGCTCCCATTCAGCCCCAAGATTGATAATTTATCTCTCTTAATTCCTCCACACCCCTCACATCCATTCTGCACAACACTCTTTTAATACCGTAAGTACTGAATTATTACCTAAGGAATTTACAAACCCTGCTCATTATTCCTTAGTGATAAAGGGAAATGGCATAAAAATAAGCAATGTAGTAAGAAATAAATTAGCCCAGAAGTCTTATTAGTGAATGTTGCAGCCCAATTGAGATCCAATGTGAATGGAAGGTCCCCTATTAATGGCTCAGCAAGGGCTCATAATGAGGTCACTTAAGACTCTTTACAAATAAAATGATGGTCTCCCCAGAAGAAGAGGGAGAACAAGCCAACCTGTAGTGGTATCTATGGTAACAGACACTTCCAAACCCCTCAGTGGGAACACGAAGTCCCTCCACTGCACAGATGGTTCACCCTCACGGATGCTAAAGGAAAGGTTAAAGGCTAAGCTTTACCCAGATGTACCTCAGAAGAAAGACCTGGCAATCTGATTCTGAAAAATTAATGCTTGAAAACTTCACGATGCACAATTCTATTCTGATCCACAGGGAGTTGCCATGAGGCAGATTCAAACTGCTGTGAACTAGAATATGGCTAATTTTGTGCTGGTCCTCCTGGTTGGAGAAAATGACCTACCCCTGGAACTAACATGAACTAAGGCAAGGGAGTCAAGTGTCTGGAGTGTAAATTCTAACAGGGATGTTTGGTAAAGTAAACCTGTAGGTTATTTGTGCTATTCTTTCTATAGTGGAACTGAGTAACTCGAGCTTCAGTTTTATGCAGTATGTAGGGTTTCTAGATTTCTATGTTGAAATTAAACCTTGAATGAATCTAATACAGATCTAACTAGGAGCAGATAGAAAAAGTGGCTATGGCCCTAATGCCTTGTTTAATGCTATCTTCCCACATGACATGAAACCCGTATATCAAGTCTTCATCCAAGGCCTCAAAGTGAATCACCCAAGTGTTTGTATGTGGACCATACTCTGGCTGTCCTCAGACTCTTGTGATGTGTGTGTGTGTCTGACATAATGGATGCAAGGATTTAAGTCAGATTGTACCCTCCAGAGTTTATAGGCTAAGTGGTAAATAAATACTAGAAAAAGAAATAAAAGTTGTTGTGAATAATGTTATAGCTGAAATATGGAAACAGCCTAACTGCCCATCAACAGACACGTGGATAAACAAATGTGGTACATACATGTAATGGACTATTCCCCTGCCATAAAGAGAAATGAAGCCCTGATACATGCTACAACATGGATAAATCTTGAAGTCATTATGCTAAGTGAAATTAGTAAGTCTGAAAGTACAAATATTGTATTGTCTCCCTTACATAAAATAGAGTAGGCAAATATATAGAGACCAAAGTTTATTAGTTGTTACCAGGAGCAGACAGGAAGGAGGTGGAAAAAAGAAACCAGTGGTCAGAAGACAGTGAATTTCTGTTAACGGTGATGGTATAATTCGGAGATAGAGAAGGGTGCTGGCTGAACAACATGATAAGCAATGTCACTGAACTGTACATATAAAAAAATGTTTCAGTGGCAAATGATCCATTATTTATATACTTAATGGCCAAGTGCCAAGTGCCGTCGAGTCGGATCCGAGAAAAGAAAGAAAACAGTGTTTGTAAAGGGAATATAAACAAACAGTAAATGCACAATAGGAAAACAAGTCCTGTAATCTCCCTGGAGAGTCAGAAAAGACCTTAAAAGGGAGGTAAATCTTGGACTGAGACTGGAAGGCTTGACAGCATCAACAATGAGTGTTGACAATAAGAGAGACTCCATCCCATGCAAGGCATGGAAGGAACATTTATTTCAGCTAATTCTTACAACAATCCAACAATAGAGTCTCAGACAGTTCTCATATTTAGCAAAACATGGCTGCATTTGCACTCAGATCTGAGTCCTAAGTCAGTATTCTCAACTACTACATGATACTGCATTTTGAAATACACCTATTCCATACTTACTGACTATCTTGTTACCTGACATTCTGTATTTACAACAATAGTAAAAAGTCTACTCTCTATTTCTCCCATCAGTGATATCTAGCAGTAATGAAAACCAAGGTACAAGGTGAAAGTAATGCTGGCTGTAATGGTTAAGGTTATATGTCAGCTTAGCTGGGCCATGATTCTTAGTGGCTTGGCAGTTATATAATGATATAATCATCTTCCTTTTTGTGATTTGATGTGGTCAGCCTCCATTATTGCATAATACCAATTTTCACATAATGACCAGGTCATTGGAACTTAACAATGTTGATAAGTGAGAAGTGGATAGAAACACTGGCAGGCAAGGTTCCCCCCTCCCCTTTCTTTTCCCTCAGATGATGAAACAACTTAGAATTTGTAAGCAACCTACAAAGAAAAAGGCATACTGTACCAGGCAAAGACCTCGTATGGACTAAACAGGCGGGCAAGGACTGCGTGGTAGCATTTCAAGCAGTGGATGTTGCCACAGCGTGATCACCATGAGGCAGCTGCAGCCTGGAACACACGAGCAGTAAGTACACGCAGTGAGCAAATGAACCGAAAGTATCGTCATGGGAATGTCAGTAATAAAGAAAGATGAAGATTCTCACAAACAGAAAGGGAAAATGTGAGACTAAAAATTAAAAGAAGGCATTGGAAGGACATTGATAAACACAAGCACGTTTGGAGGTTTTGTGTTTTACATGTTATATATTTTTAATGTGATCTATATATACATATATACACAAATGATTGTGGGATATAAATATTAAGTTAGAAAATCATATGGCACTTATATACACTTTTTAAATAGTGTTTTCAACATTTGTGTGTTGATGTGACATTCCGATGAAATCTTAAATAAAAATCTGTGAAGATTAATGAGATCTTAAAACAAATCTGCATGGTAAGTGTGCTTCTGGGAGACAAGTGCTATATAAATACCAGATATCATAACATGCTTCTCTCAAAGAGCTTGGGGAAGAATGGTGACAAGGCATAAAAGGAGTTTATTACAAATACCTCTCACCTAGAAAAAAGAGTTCGGGTGAACAATATGCTACTTTGACAGATTCTTTGCAAGATGGTACAGGGAGACATTTCTCTGGTCCAAGCAAAAGTCCATTAATTAAAACAGTAAACCCATCCTCTCAAGGACCAGTGCAATGGTTTTCAACCATGGGGCCATGGTGAAGGCATCTGCCCCTATAAAAGTGTGAGGCCCTGGCCATACCCCAGACCAATTACATCATAAATTCTGGGGGTAATCTGCAAAGAATCCCAGGTTGAGACTCCAAAATGTTAAAGCTCCCAAATGTTGAGCTGACCTAGAGTACATTTGCTCAGTACACTTATCCACAAATAAAAAATAAAAGTAAGACCAGAATTAGACAACCTTTTTATGTCATGAGCTAGAAATGATTTTGTTTGGGCTCAAAAGAGTTACATCTCTCACAGTAGGTCTAACTCAATGGAAACGAAATGCAAGGTTAATGGTGAGAAACAGAAGGTGGATGTGATCCAAGAAGCAGAAATACGGTCAGGCAGGATCTTGCCCAGGTGATGGGAGCCCAGTGAAGACAGTACTCAGGTCAAGAACTAAAGATTTGATGTGGTCAGCCTCCTTGACCTGACAATCAGGTCAAGAACTGCAAACACAGGATGTGGGAAATTGGCGACAATCACTTGAGGAAAAGTTGCTGGGAAATCCAGTTAGTTCTACCAGCAAAATCTTCCTTGTCTCAGCTAGTGTATCATAGTCTCTCCCAATGGTAAGAATCTCCTGGAGCATTTGGTAAACCAACTATTTTTCAAACAACATCCCAAAAACCCACTCCCATCAAGTTGATTCTGTCTGACTCAGAGCAACCCTATAGGACAGATTAGAATTGCCCCATAGAGTTTCCAAAGAGCACCTGGTGGATTTGAACTGCTGATCCTTCAGGTAGCAGCTGCAGCATTTACCCACTATACCACCAGGGTTTCCAAGTGCCACATCAGGTGCTGTAAATTAAGTCTCCAAGTGGAGGCACATTTTTTTTAATGTGGCTGTCCTCCTTGAGATGTGCATATGTTATAGTGACATTACTACTATATACATATATACAGACTAAGAAGGCAAAGGAGCTCTGGTTGCACAGTGATTAAGCACACACCTGATAACCAAAAGGTTGGCAGTTTGAATCTACCAGCTGCTCCATGGGAGAAAGACACGGCAGTCTGCTTCCGTAAAAGATTTACAAACTATGGGGCAGTTCTATTCTGCACTACAGAGCTGCTATGCATCAGCAACGAGTTTGCTTTTGGTTAAGAAGGCAAAAGTTACAGGGCAACAGAAGTGAATACTAAAAGAGAAAATTACAATTTTCTAAGGTCAAAATATAATTTGTAATTAAGCAGATTTAAGAGCAGAAGTTCACCTGAGGATATATAGAAGACTTTACTAAGCTGCCCAGGCAAAAGATGAGAATAGTTATAAGTGAATTAGTAATGAATCACGTAATATATAATTTATCATATGGGCTCTGACTGAGGAGTGTGCTAGATGGGACCTGGGTATGTCTATTTGCCTCACCTATAAATGGACTGCAATTTCCTATCCATTTTCTTAATAACCTCATTTTTCTCAAAATTTCTAACTACGTGATGGCCTACTATGCACTTAAGAGTTCTCTCTATTATCTGCACTGTGAGAAGATCAGCCTGCAACAGGCAATTAATGATGGTGTGAGCAATACAAGATCTCTCAACTTCTATGTCCTCATTCCTTAAGTGAGATGCCAAAAAAAAGCATTGTTCACATATCATTACTGGGACAATTAAAAGAGAAAAATTGATGCAAAATGGATAGCTCAATGTCTGGCAGGTAAATGCAAGTTATAACATAGTACAACACAGAATGTTATATGTTATACATCACTTAAAATATTATGTTTCATATAATAACTAAATTACAATTACATTTTTTTGTGTAGTCCACTTCTTGATTTATTAATTTCATTAACAAACCCAACTTCCAAACGTTGGGAGAAAACTAGCCTGATTTCCATCTGATTCCTCAGATTGTTACCTAGTCTTATCAGTTGACATCATTAGGCCTGACTTTTAGGACTTGTTACTGGTTTTATTTGCTCTTCTGTTTCATAAAAAAAAACACCACCATCGGGTTGATTCTGATTCATAGTGACGCTAAGGACAGAACGGAACTGCCCTATAGATTTTCCAAGGAGCAGCTGGTGGACTCGAACTGCCGAGTTTTTGGGTAGCAGCCATAGCACTTAACCACTACATCACCAGGGTTTCATAAAAGTGACAATAAAAGAGGAAAGTAGGAAGATCTTTTTTCCTTATTCACTCCACGTTCTCTTTACTTTCATTCCATCAACATTACACACTATGAAGGTAGAGGATCCAAAGAAGGGCCTCAGAAGGCAAACCTGCCAATCTGTTTCCAAAAGGTCACAGCCTTGAAAACCCCATGGAACAGTTGTTCTATTTTGCACAAGTGGGGTCATCAACCAGACAGCAACTTACAACACTTACACTTGGGATTGAAAGCACTGTTGAAAGAGGTCAAAGGACTCCCTGTGGGGTTACAACTAAATTTGGCTGAATAATATGTCCCTGTCTTGGTTCTTGAGTGATAACATCTAGAACCTTCGAATTTCCCAGTGACTAAAGTGTCTTTGATAAAGGCTCCACACCATATCTGTATAACAGATTATCTTAATGAGATTACTCTTGGGTGGAGACCAGCCAGGCCAGAAAGATGTACTATGGGATATCACTTAGCCACAGGAGAGGTAGCATGAGTTCTACCATAATTTGATCAATCATGCCTACATGATGGGGTTCTAATAAACACACTGGATGTGGAAGTTCCACAGGCTTCCTACTTGGTGAAACACACTGATACATGGTGAGAGGCTAACGTGTCTTTAGCTCTGTGCTGGAAACCCACCCAGAACTCATCCTAAGTGTCTCTTCATTTATATCCTTTGTGCTGTAATAAAACTGTAGTCATAAGTAAACCTTTTTTCTTAGTTCTGTGAGTCACTCTAGTCAGTTATTTAACCCAGTGGAGTAATGAGAGTCAATAGGTTAGAAGTGAGGGGAACCCCGAAGACCCCCTAGTTCACAGCTGCTATCCCGAAGGGGTAGTGAAAAATCCCTGAATTTGTAGCCAACAGGCCAAAAGTGAGGAAGGCCCCAAGTTTGCAGGTGGCATCTGAAATCTTAGGCCGACCTGGGAGTCTAGAGGACTGTGTCCTTTTACTTGTAAGATCTGACTTAGTTCTAGTGGTTCAGTTCAGAGGAATAAGTATGACATTCACAGTTGGTGTCAGAAGGATATTTACAGTAGAATTACTTGGCGCCAGAATTGGAATTGAACAGAAGCAAACAGAATAGGATTGGATTGGATTGATTGATCCTACTCACTGCCATGGAAGAATTTGCCCAACTCACATGCCTCTCAGGCCTAGAGGAGTTTCAGAGGAATTAGGGAACCAGATGGCTGCAGCATATGCTTCTAACATTGTGGTTTCTTATTCTGAAATTTTTATTTTAAAGTTTTTGAAGGTAGACAATGTATACAATCCCTCTAAAGCCATGAATCTGCATAGTCCTGCATAAAGACTTATAGGAGGGCATACATTGAAAGTGCTCCCCAAAGCACTTCTTCTGATATTATTTGATTTTAAAATGATTTGCTCTTCAATTTTTCCATAAAATACAATGTTTGAAGCCAAGTAGGGGCATGTTCCTGTAGGTATGATAGCCTAATCATACTTTCTTGACCCTAAAATTATTTGAAATGAAGACAGGCTTTATAATGATACCTTTTATGCTGAGTATTCCTCAGATCTTCTGCCCTCTCCTGAAAGCAAAGGGGAAGATGTCAGCTATTGGAATTGTGTCCTGCAGGTTCTTAAAAGAAATAAACCAGATGCCATCAGGTTGATATCAAGTCACGGTGACCCCATGTGATCAGACTAGAACGATGCTCCAGAGAGTTTTCAATTGCTGTTTTTGAAGTGGATCACTAGTCCTTTCTTCTAAGGTAGCTCCAGGTAGACACAAATCTGTAACTGTCATGCACTGAATTGTGTCCCCTCAAAAACTCCATGTAGTCTTTGGGCCAGTCCTAGATTCCTGGTGTTGTGTGATGTTCCTAAGTGCTTTAAACTCTGTTTCTATGATGTTAATGAGGGAGGATGGGCAGCAGTTGTGTTGGCGGAGCAGGACTCAATGAGTAGGACTGTATACTACCTTGAGGAAATCTCTTGCAATATAAAAGAAAGAGAAGCAAGCAAAGATTTGGGGACCACCATACCAAGGAGAAGCAGTGCCTAGAGCAGACTGTGACCTTTGGAAAGCACACCAGGGTCCCTGTACCTCAGAAACTCCCAATCCAGGGGAAGACTGAAAACCAGAGCCAACACAAAAAGACTTCTGGAGCTGATGCCCTGAATTTGGACCTGGAACATACTGGTCTGTGACAGAATAAAATTCCTCTTTTTAAAGCCATATACCTGTAGTATTTCCGTTAAAGCAACATTAGATGATTAAGACACCAACCTTCTGATTAACAATAAAACAAAAGAATAAACAAATAAATAATGCACTGCCATCAAGTTGATTCCAACTCACAGAGACCAGACAGAACAGAGTAGAACCACCTCAGAATTTCCAAGGAGCACCTGGCAGATTTGAACTGCCAACCTTTTGGTTAGCAGTGGTAACACTTAATCACCACAACACCAGCGTTTCTTGATTAACAATAGAGCTGTAACACCCAGAGGTTCTCCTTAATTAAACAGGTTGCCACAAACCTGTTGAGTGACCACCCTATTCATCTGAATCAAAATACTTAGCAAATGAACTACAGTCCTGTTACAAATAAAATGTCCTCTGTGAGTTCCCACAAGAATCAAAGTTTGATCACATTCAGCAGACCAAATGTCCATGCTGAGCTCAGCCTTTGAGGAGTGCTTTTTTTAAATTTATTTTTTTATTATGATTGAATGAAAATGTACATTCCCATGTAAGTCTGTATGCCTACCCATATGCAGCTCCCACTGCTCTCCCTGCCCGGTGACAGCACACTCTTCCTCTCCACTCCATACATTTCTTATCCTCCCAACAATCTCCTATCCCCTCCTCTCCACCCACTCCCCTTCCTCCAGTAACAGGCCAGCAGAATGACATCCTATAGATGCATAGGACCATAAAGTACACACATGATATGGTCACCTTTGAGGAGTTCTTGTAATAAAAAGGAATAAAAAACAAATACACAAAATGATGATTCTATCAATAGAGATACAGATAGGAAGACATGCCCTCTGTCTTTTTACACCACTTTGCATGACAAAAAAGAAAGAGAGAAAAGAGGAAGAATTTGGGGTATGCTCCATTTAGTGTACTAACTAGACAAAATATAGTGTGTGCTCACTCTCTATATATTTCTTTTTAAATGCATCAGTAATAAATACTACATAAACACAGCAGTCTGCAGAACACAGGTAGTTCTTTTTCAAGGTGTTCAGATATTGGCTGAACCACTTCAGCCAACACAACGACAAAGGTTATAAACTATGAACATGAAAATGTTATAGATACTCTCTATTTTATAGAAAATTAATCAGGCAAAACTGACACACATAAACAATACATCAATTCTTCTCTAAAACTAAAGCATCAAAACTGCCATGAAATACATTAACTTTTATTTGCTGTACCAACCCACTGCTGTAGAATCTGTTTTGATTCATAGTGACCCTATAGGGCAGAGCAGAAGTGCTCCATAGAGCTTCCTAGGAGTACCTGGGCAGATTGAACTGCTGACCTTTTGGTTAGCAGACATAGCACTTAACCACTATGCCACCAGTGTTTATTTCCTCTATTGATATGTTTAATCATAGTTCTTCACTGAAACATGCTAATCAATCTGTGACTCAGACCCCATCAGATCTCATTAGAACTTATTCTTATCTGAGAATCATGCTCCAAAAGTGGTATGCAGTCTACAGACATCTATGCTAACCAGAAGAATAAACCATTCAGGACCCTTTGAGGGCTTTTCCTTTGAGCACTTGCCTGCTTGAAGATTCTTTTTCTCTGTTGGTCTTGAAGGCACCATCACCTTCTGTGGCCAGCACTGTACTTGGATCTAAGGAATAATGCTCATGAACAGCTAGGCATGAGGCCTGTAGCCGCTACATAAAGAACCACAACTTGGCAATCCCTTGTTTTATGTGGAACACTGGTGGTACAGTGGCTAAGAGTTCGGTTGCTAGCCAAAAGGTTGACAGTTTGAATCTGTCAGCCCCTCTTTGGAAATTCTACAGAGCAGTTCTACTATGTCCTGCAGGGGTTGCTGTGAGTTGGAACTGACTCTACAGCAACAAGTTTGGCTTTTGTTTTACTTTCTTAATACTGTATTTATCTAACAGATTTTCAACAGAAGGAAAAAAAGTCACTATCAATGAAATAGGCAGGATGGTTTTCTGGAGAAGGTGACCTTTTGTGTACGTGTGTATTTTCTGTTTAAGACAATATCATCCAGATACATGTGATGCAAATCACTAAACTCACCCAACCCAGGTTAACACCACTACCAACTCACTAAAGACCTGGGCCTGAAATCTGGTTTTGCAAATGTTTTTGCCATTGTTTTTGTCTGTTTATATGTTCTTGTAATGATCGTTTGTGGTTGTGATTGTTATTCTGTTATTAATGTAGAGCAGCAATTTCCATCCTGAATGAGGAAATGTTGGAAATTTCAACAGTTTTCTCTGTGCCTAACTTGCAGGCCGTTAACGTATGTGGTCAGCCAGCAGGAATGGCAACAAGGGGAGACTGTCACTGAATGGATAGCAGTTGTCAGATATGTTGCAAGGGAAAATGTTCAGAACTATTGTTCTGGACATGGATGGGTGCATAGATAGATGGAAGATGAATAGATGGACAGCTGAGAGAATATAGGGTAATGGCTTTGAGGATATAAATACAGACTGGATAAAAATGCTGCCTTCATTACTTACTTCCTCTGTGATTCTAGGGAAACCACATAGCTAGCCTCTGTGAGCCTCAGTTTCCTCATCCCTCACTTAGAAAATGAAGATGGGGATGAAGATAAGGATGATCATACAATGTTGAAGTCATCACCTACCTCATATGTTTTTTGGTTTTGAAAATTAAGTGATTATGTATGATACACAACACTTGACATCTTTTGTGGCACATTGGAAGTGCTCAACAAATCCTAGCTCTTTGTAAGCTAGAATTTCTTAAAAGCCAAATTCTGTAATAAACCATATTGCTTATTTCTTATATTTCTACAAAGTTTTAAAATTCAAAGAAAGTTCACAAATTTCGAATAATTTGAATTCTTCACAATGATTCAGATATTATCACAGCACCTTCATAAACAGCAAATGATTTGGAAGAAATACATCTTGTATCAAATTAAGTTAAATTAAACCAAATGTTAATTTAATGGAAAACTACTAACTTAATGGAAAACCAAATGCTAGAGACCTGGGCTTGAAATCTGGTTTTGAAAATTATGAGTTCTGAGATCTCAGAAAAATTACTTAGTCTCTCTGACCTCAGCTTATCTATAAAGTAGTGATAAAATGATGATATTTTATGATAAACTTGTTACAAGGTCTATTTTGATATTCAATTAAATATTTACGGTGGGGACCCCTGTGCACAAGGACTTGTGCTAAGAGCTTGATGCAGTGGAATAAAGAATTACAAATGCCAGGCATTTTAAGAGATCAATAAATGTTCACCATTTTCATGGTCCTGTTATTAGGTGGAAACTCTGGTGGAGCAGTGGATTAAGTGCGCCATCTGCTAACCAAAAGGCTGGCAGTTCAAATTTGCCAGGAACTCCTTGGAAACTCTATGGGGCAGTTCCGTTCTGTCCTACAGGGTCACTATAAGTCAGAATGGACTTGACAGACAGCAGTGGGTTTGTTAATTATTGACTCTTCTAGGAATTTCATAGGGAGAGGCCAGCAGAGCCAGTGCTTGAATTCAGAGTAAACTTGTTACACCGTATTTTTATGTAAATAATGTGTGACTTTTATGTTTGTCCATCATCCTTCTCCCCCACCCTGTACCCCACCCCACTTTTAGGTATTTTCATGTGTGCTAATTATTTTTACAGTAACATTTGTAAATTTGGTATAATGGCACTTAGGAGAATATCTGTGGGGACACAAGGAATGGTCAGCAAAGGAAAATAGACGGTGAAGGTTATTTGTGTAAAAACGCAGTAATCACTTCAAGAAGTTTTGTAAAGCTCTTCTGATGGGCCTAAGGTCTGTAGAGTTTTAAGGAGCCAAGAGTCCTTTATGACAGAAGTCTTTACAAGCAAAGGACTTGAATGGGGACAGACACTTTAATTTTGAGCTCATTTTGTTTTGTTTTATTTTAAAATCAGAATTTATTAAATAAATTCACATAATATAATATATTATAATATAATAAATTCACATAATTATAATTCACATAAACATAAAATTCACCCACCTGAAGAATATAGTTTGATGCTATTATGATTGAACTGGGCTCCCCTGAAATACGTGTAGGAATCCTAAACCCTGTGCTTGGGTTACCACGGAGCTACAGAAGCTGAAAGAAGCAATGGTCTCCCCCAGGGATAACAACAGCTTTCCCGTAAAGTCATTGCCTTCAGTTTGGACTTCCAACCTCTTACACTGTGAGAAAATAGATTTCCGTTATTTAAAGCCACCAACTATGGGATTTTTGTAACAGTAATACTAAAAATTAAGACAGCTGTGTTTTCACAAATGTACACATAAGTCCACATATTCACCATCATAGTCAAGATACAGAACATCTTCAACGCCTTGGGGCAACTTCCCATAACCCTCTGTAGTCCATAACCTCACCTCTGTCCTCAAACAACTTTCCGTTACTTTCTTTCACTTTAGATTAGTTTTGCCTGTTCAAGAATTTCACAATAGGGAACCATGTAACAGGTATTCTTTTTTTGGTCTGGATTCTTTTGCTAAAAAAAAATGTTTTTGAAGTTCATCCATGTTATAGTGCATACCAATATTTTCTTCCTTTCTACAACTCAGCAATAATTTGTTTTATGAACATACCACAATTTATTCACCCATTCACCTGTTGATGAACATTTGAACTATATCCAAAATTTAATAACTATGACTAGAGCCACTACAAATAGTCACGAAGATGTACGCTTCAGTTCCATTGGGTAAACATCTAGAGGTCAAATTACTGAGTGATACCATAAATGTATTTATAAATTTAAGAAACCTTCAAAAATACTTTTCAAAGCGACTCTATTACATACCCACAGCAGAGCAAGAGTTCCATTTGTTCCTATTCTCACCAACACTTGAGTTTATTTTGAATGGACAGAATTGTTAGTGGCAAGGTTGGTGGGATCTCCAGAGACAGATACACAGGAGACTTGGAGACCACCACAATCCTTGATTTCGGTGCTACTGTCTGCAAACTTTTCTAAAATTTTCCCTACAGACTCAGAAATCACAAAAAAAAAAAATGCTGCAGTGCTGAAAGAATACAGTAATAAATAATAATAATAATAACTATAGATACATGGGGAAAATTGAGGAAAAGAAGAAAGAATGCAAAACAGTAGCCTCTCCTCAAAAAGTCAAGTCGCATCTATTAGTAGTAAAGGTGGACAGAAGGTGAAAAGAGATACTCCAAAGCAATTATAGGATTATTTTAATAGTCTATTTATAAAAACAGTAAGCTGTTTTAAAAACAAATGATGGAGGGAAACATTTCCCCAGTGGGCTAGGGTGGGAATTTTTGATGCTGTTACTAGGCTTAGCTCAGACACCCAGGGCTTGGCCGTAGCTGCTGAAGCCTCTTCATTAGCTCGCCACTAAAGAATGCAAACACTAACATTAGTTATTTTGGGGTCAGGCACTCGAAGAGACGCTAGTAAAATAAAATGACCAGCTTCCTACGGGTGAGAAAATTCTAAAACCTGACAGCATTTTGCTAGTAACTGCCGTAGTAAATTCAGACAATCTTGGGTGAGTGTCAGGTTGTTTGCTGAGATAAAATGCCTCTATCAAGCTACCAAAATATTATTAAGAGGGGTACGGAGTTTTTGCAGGGAGACGTATACAGGCCCTCTCCTCTCCTCTTCCAGCCTCCTTCACAAACAATGCCAGGCATGATGCATTTGTATTATTTATACCTTTGTGCCGGTATTGATTTGAAGATTTTGTGACATGCTTCTATATTTAATATGGGTGTCTGTCTGTTTTCATGGAGAGGATAATAAGGATGGCTGGTAGGAATACCTAAAGATACTCAGTAATAAGATAGTCATTTGACATGCTTTGTATCTTCCCATTAGCACATACTCATTCATTTAACCAGTATTAATAAAGTGCTTGCTACACACAGTCCCTGAAGGGAGCAAATCATTAATACACTCAGCTAAGGCAGTGCTAACTGAAAGGTCAGAAGTTCAAGTCCACCCACAGGCACTTCGTAAGAAAGGCCCTGTGATTAACTGCTGAAAAATCAGCCACTAAAGACCTTATTGAGCATAGCTCTACCATGACTTACGGGGAATAAGCATGAGTTGGAGTCAACTTGACAACAACTGATTTTGCCTACTGTGTGCTAGGTGCTATTCTAGAAACTGGAGCTATATCAGTGAACAAACTCTCTACCTCATAGAACTCTCATACAGCAAGAGGAGACACACAATAAACACATCATTGAACATGTATTATATCAGACATTGCCAAGTGCTGTAGAAACCCTTGCAAAGGGGACAACAGATAGGGAGTACCATGTGGGGAAGTGCTATGTGACAGCAGATAGTCAGGGAAAGGCTCTCCAACTAGGTGGCATCTGAGCAGAGCAACCCTTGTAGATACCAGCAGGAAGAGTATTCCAGGCAGATAGACCACTCAGTGCAATGGAAATGAATCTGGGACACGCTTAAATGTCTTCAGAAAGAGCAAGAAGGTCAGCATGGTGGAAGCAGAGGGAATGGGTCAGCAAGAGGGTAAGGAGACAAGGCTGGAAAGGTAGAAGAGATCACATCTTGTGGAATATTTTATGATTTTTCATTAAGAACTTTGGTGTTTACTATGATTGAGGTGCAGTCATTAAAGAATTTATCCAATGAGTGCTGACTTGTACTACATGAGGCATTGCTGGCTCAGTGGTAAAATTCTTGCCTTCTATCCAGGAGCCTTGGTTTTAATTCCTGGCCAATGCACCTCATGTACAGACATCACCTGTCTTTCATGGCTGGTTTGTGTGCTGCTATGATGGTGAACAGGTTTCAGTGAAGCTTTCAGACTAAGACAGCTTAGGAAGAAAGGTCTGGAGGTCTACTTCCAAGAATAAGCCAATGAAAACCGTAAGGATCACAATGGTCTATTTTACATGAAGTCGTCATGAGTCAGGGGCTGACATGATGGCAACTGAAAAAAATAAAACCACTCGTGCCAGACCCTTCTATACGGACTAGGATGTGATAAAGTGGTAAATAAGAGGTTTCTGCCACTCCTAAGCCCCTACTGGCTAAGTGCATGCCAGGAGAAGGGACAGACCTGGAAGGCCAAGTCCTATTCTAAGTAGTCAAACTCAGGAGGCAAGATGATTAAATAAAGATTTACATTATGGTGGCATACAAGAATACCCAATGCATTATGGATTACCAATGAGAGGCACAGTACATCATGGTTTACAAATGAGAAGTACCTCATGCCCACTGGGAGAGGAAAGAAAAGTTTTCCTAAGACAGTTGTGCAGAAGATAGCAGTCATTCAGCAAGAGAGGTAGTGGATGGACACTCCAGGAGGGAAATAGTATGTGCAGAGGCAACTTAGCCAGCGTGTGGACCACATGTGAGTTATTCATAAACAGAGTGGATAATGGGGGTAGGGGAGAATGCTGATACGGTTTGAGAAGGGCCTAGAGGTTATGTTCAGCCACTCTTAAGATTTCTACTGCTCTGGTTGGGATAGGGCTCCTCTACCAGTGCAAAGAAACCATCTTTAGGATGTAAGAGCCAAATTATTTACAAGCTAGTTCAGGTGGTGATTTCTAAATAACAAAATCACAAATATTACAAGAGTCAGATTTTATAGGACTTTGAATGACAGGCAAAGGAGTTCAAACTGTATCCAGTGATTACTAGAGGTCACTGAAGGTTTTTAAATAGGAAAAATTTGCTTTACGTTATACAGACAAGTGTATAAAAAACCAAAAACCAAATCTAGTGCCGTCGAGTTGATTCTGACTCATAGTGGCCCTATAAGGCAGAGTAGAACTGTTCCATAGAGTTTCCAAGGAGCACCTGGCAAATTCAAACTGCTTACCTTTTGGTTAGCAAATGTAGCATTTAACCACTGCACTACCAGCGTTTCCACAGACATGCATATAACATTTTCAGAATTAGGAGAAAACAGAAGCAACTAGGAGCAATTGCCTGCATTAGAATAGTAGCTGTACCCTGGTGATTGTGGTAGTCACCTGAAAGCCACTGATAAGGTAATCTCTGGTAAGTGACGTATGATGGAAAAGGAACAGTTTTTATTATTATTCCACTTACTTCACCTTTTCTGTAGAAGCATCTAGATTTTCCTTTGGAAGAATCACTTCTACCCAATAATGTACAGTCTTAATATAACTTCTAAGACCTCACACCTGCTCCTGGTCAAAGACTGGATATATGACCACATACATGACCAAGGACCAACTAATTCAAGATATAAAAATCTAGTAAGGCAGTTTACATGAGAGATTTTGGCAAAGTAGGACCCTAACAATTTCAAGTATTTTTTTTCAACAACTATCTTGGGCGGATAAGAACAGACATGGCACAGTCTCCATCCCCAAAGATCCTATAGTTGAAAGGTAACCGAAGCCCTTCTCTCCCCCTTGCCCTCATTTGTCATGGCTCCCTTCTCATCTTGGATTACCATCAAATAATAAAGCAAAATAACAAAGACAAAGAGATATCAATAAAGTGCTAAGAAAGTCATGCATCCCAAAGTTTAGTGAATGAGAAAGAAAGCATCCACTGAGATGAGTTATGGCAGAAACATGATCTCCAGGTCCATAAAATAGTAATCATTCTCTGTATGTAGTAAAGAAATAGTTAATACATACGAGTATGTCTATGTATACAGGTTCACGTTCGTATATGGACATTGTTCAGAGAAACGATATTCATTAAAGAATGTCAGATACTATTATTTTCTGACAAGCTACGGGGAAAAAATACCAATTTGAATCTACAGTAAGAATATCTCTTGAATAATCAATAAATAATAAACATATCAGAGTCCCCGGAAGCTGCAGAAAGTTAACACACTCAGCCGCCAACCAAAGGTTGGAAGAAGGTTGGTTTTCATCCAGATGCACCTCCACAGAAAGGCCTGGTGATCTGATTCTGTGAGGTCACCCTCTGAAAACCCTAAGGAGCACAGTTCTCCTCTGACACACAACTGGTTTTTTAACAAGGATAATGAAATGAGTAACTCTATTACTACTATCAATAATAATAATAGTGATTATTCCATATATTCCCTGATCCAGGTACTGGTAGAGAATTCACATTTACTATCTCTTACTGCAAACATGGAAACCCTGGTGACGTAGTGGTTAAGTGCTATGTCTGTTAAGGTCGGCACTTCAAATCTCCCGGGCATTCCTTGGAAACTCAGTGGGGCAGTTCTACTCTGCCCTACAGGGTTACTATGAGTTGGAATTGACTCAGTGGCATTGGATTTTTGGTTACCACATGGAAACCCTGGTAGTGTAGTGGTTAAGTGCTTTGTTTGCTAACCAAAAGGGCAGCAGTTCAAATCCGCCAAGGCACTACTTGGAAACTCTATAGGGCAGTTCTCATTTGAACTATAGGGTTGCTATAGGTCAGAATTGACTATAAGGCAATGGCTTAGCTTGGACCACAGACATGTGATATGGGTGCAATCTCCATCCTACAGATGAGGCTCAGTGAGTTGAAACACAGGCTCCAAAATTCCAGTTACATAGCTGAACTGGAATTCAAACCCACGTGACTCTAATCCAAAAGGTATGATTTTCACTCTGATCTCATATAATAATAGATGAAAAACTAAGGTTTGGAATCACCCACAAGTTTGAGTAAATGAGCAGAATAATGATTAAAATTACTGTAGGCTTAATGTGAGAGAGAGATAGTTCCTTCCAGAACAAACAGCAGAAAAATCCAGTTCAACTTGCCAGAGACGTGTCTCGTTAAACTTTTATTCCACACTGTACATCACAATCATCCAGGGAGATTTATAAAAAATGTCTCCACTTCATCCCTAGGGATAAAAATGCATCACGTCTAGGTGGGGATTTAGCAAAAGGGAAAGAAAGTGGAATAACAAAATATCTCCTGGGAGAGCTTCCTGGGCAGTCCGGGACCCACACTGGCTGCCTTGGAAACCTGCCGTGAAATGGCTCATGTATGACTGGAAAGGTCTCAGTGCAAACAGTTTGTTCTCAACTGCTAATTCAGTGTTTCACCCACCCAAGGGCATTGTGCATGGAAGACAGGCCTAGAACTCTACTTTTGCGTAAGATTATAAACATCTGAAAACCCTGTGGAGCACATTTCTACTCTGACACATGTTGAGTTGCCATGAGTCAGTAACGATTCAAGGACAATGAGTTTTGTTTTTCATTTGTTTGTTTTTTGGAATTATAGGAGGTGGCTGAACCAAATGCCTGTCATGCTGCAATCAATTGTCTAGACCAGCAGAGACATGATTTTGAAATCAGACTGATGTTCACAGAGTCAGGGTGCACAGGGGACTGATAGCTGTGGTGATCATGAATTGTGGAGTAGGCTGACACAGAGGACCGCAGGTAAGTAAGCAGATGACATGCCAAAGGGCTGCCATAAAACCACAATTTCACTGCTGACCTCTTGCAGTAGGCTAATGAAAGAGAGAGGGGACTCACTTGCAGCTCAGCACCTTACATAGAGGGCCATGGGAGACAGCGGCCAGTAGCAAACCAAAGGACGACCCTCCCATGCGTGAGGAAAGGCTGTATTTCTGAGCAGCCTCACTCACAAGCATGGGAGGGGTAATGCTGGAACCTTGCGCTGAACGCCAGGAGGCTGTGCTGTTTGCACGGCAGAGTCCTGCTGCAGAGCCTCAGCTGGGCCTCCCAGCTTCTCCACGCTCCTACAGACTCTTTCGTTGAGCACTATGTCAGGCTGTGGGCTGCATGTTTTATGTATGCTTCATCATCTGATCCTTGAAACTAGCCTGTATTCTGGGTTAATATTCTCCATATTTTAACAAAGGAAGAAAATGGACCACTTGCCTAAGGACGCATAGCTAATAAATGCAGAGCTGAAATCTAATCCCAAGTCTTTCTGGCTCCATACTAGGAAAACAAAGCAAACAAATACAAACACACACACACAAAAAAACTAAATCAGTTGCCATTAAGTCAAACCAAACTCACGGGGACACCATGTGTATCACGGTAGAACTATGCTCTAAAGGGTTTTCAGTGAGTGAGTTTTGGAAGTAGATTGCCAGGCCGTTCTTGGGAGGTGCCTCTGAGTGTACTCAGATCTTTAAGTTAACAGAAAGTGTGTTAACCATATGCACTACACAGGGACTCCTGGCTCAGTAGCAGACTCTTAACCACTATAGAATAAACTTCGCAAGTCTAGAATGCCTTTGCCACCAACTGAAGACTTCAAGTCCCATTTGAAAGACAGCTAGTATCAGTCGACTTTAAATTTTTCCTATCTACCACTGTCCTCTGATTCTCTCTTCTTTGCTTATATGAAAAGGTGCCCTTGATCCTTCAAAGATATATTCATGTAGAATTTTCAGCATAGTGCCTGGCACTTAATAACTTAGTTATTATCACAGTTACTAGGTTAGTCTTTATCATGTTTTGCTAATTATTTTATTAATAACTCCTTGACTAACTCATTTCTTTGTTTTGTAAGCTCATCTCAGATCTCCTATGTTTTGCCATTGGTCCTCATGTCTGCCCTCTCCACACTGTCTTTATGGGTCTTTAAGGTCATACCCACAGCTTCAACTGTCTGTTACTGCAGAAAGCATGTCTGTAGCCTGTAGTCTCTGGTGCACCATACCCTTATTTTCCATATACACTTACAGGAAATATCTCCATACAAATGTCTTGTATAAATTGAAAACACTTGACATTGAAAGTACTGTATTCTACCCCAAATCATTTTCTCTTAACTTTTACTATCTTTTATTTTAAACCTCAGTGAATGATTTAGTGAGTCCCCTAGCTCCTCAGGTTAAACATTTCAAAATCACATTTGAATCTGTCCTGTTCCTTTACCCTCCACAATCAATCACTGCCTGGCTCAGGGCCCCTCATTGCCAATCTGATCAACCCAGATTTTACCAGACTGAAGAGATTTTACCCTAGATATGTGATGGATCTTCCTTTCTTCTGGTCACTTTCCTGTAATAGACCCTACAACTCCTACGTTAATACTCCCAGATCTAAAACAAAAACCAAACCCAGTGCTGTCGAATTGATTTGGACTCACAGAGACATCATAGGAGACACTACAGGACAGAGCAGAACTGCTCCACAGCGTATCCAAGGAGTGCCTGGCAGGTTCAAACTGCCGACCTTTCTGTCGGCAGACATAGCCCTTAGCCACTATGTCACCAGGGTTTCCATTCTCAGATGTACCTAGGTATATTTCTTCACTGTTAGAACTCCAGTGTTGTTCTTCAACTGCCAAAGAAGGAAGCTGGATGGCCAAATTGAGCAATTTCACATGAGCAATTTGATTAACCTCTTTTCCATATGAGTTACTTGCCCATACCTCCATCCTCACTACCTTGAGTTTTCTCTAACTCAAGTTAGTTACCAAAGATCAGTCCAAGAAATGAGACAGGCAATTTTTAGCCAACAGTGATGCCTGGATGGCTTTTGGGAGCTGAGAAATACAAGTTCCCATGCTACCCCCTCTATACAGTTTTGACCTGTCTGTGCCTGAGTTCTGTCTTCTCTGAACCCCTAGTATTTACTGATAATCCTTCTCCTTTGACACTTCTATGGTGACTTATGTCCTTAGCTCTTCTTAAAGGTATATAGCCCTCTCTTCCACTCAGTAAGTTTCTTCAGGATAAGAACTCAGATTCACACTGTCTCAAATTGTCTTTGGTCACAGTAAGTACTCAATAAGTATTATTATAATCAACAGCAAGTGGTTGATGCTAATTCTGGGTTGTCTATCTATAGACATAAGAACAAGATTTAGAAGTAACCTAACCTAACCAGTCAATTCTGACTCACAGTGACCCTACAGGACAGAGTAGAATTGCCCGTAAGGGTTTCCAAGGAGCATCTGGTGGATTTGAAATGCCAGCTTTTTGGTTAGCAACCAATCTCTTAACCACTAGGCTTCCAGAGTTTCCCAAAGTATAGGTGCTATTGTTGCTGGATGACAGAGGAGAACTGCCCTGTAGGGTTTCCTAGACATATTTCTTATGGGAGTAGATTGCAAAGTCTTGTTCTGGAGTTTGGGATCTGCATTTTATAAAACCTTCCCAGGCGATGCCAGGTTTGCAGATGAAAGCATCTTACTTCTGTCTGCTTCTTTCTCTATCTCTATAACATAAGAAACCATCCAGATATATATTTAAAAAGACATAATATCGTGCTTGGAAAGAAATATGAGCACCAAGAAAAGTGGCTCTGTACATATGAAAGTGTAATTATTTTCAATAAGCATTTCTGCCTCTAACCTCATCTAAAATAAAAGAATATGCGCTGCAGGGATGTCTTCTTCTGATCTATCAGACTCGCTAATACAGATTTATTCTCTTAGATGGCATGATGAGCAGTTGCTTCTTTGAAGGGAGTAAGGAATCCATTTATCCTCCGGGGTGCTCCTGGCCCCATCCTGAAAGAGGCACATCTATAATATCACAAAGGGAAATCCAATAAAAATGGAAGTATCCTCTGTGACACAAAATAATCAGAAACTTTGCACCAAGATAAGGAAGACAAGAATTTACATAACTGTGATAGGTATGCTAGCAAGAAGAAATGCTAAGAAATCCAAAATTATGAAGCTTCCCTCCAGACATCAAGCCTCCTCTCTACCATGGACTTCAGAGCATTCATGTGGACAAGCCTAACACAGCTTGTCATGCCAATGAAGTTACAGAAGGCTCGATTGAGTTTGCCTGGCCCTAGAGAGATCCCACGCAATGCCACTGTGCTGTGTCTGGAGAATGAAAAGAAACGAGTGTCTGTACAGCAGCTCCAGTCCCTCACCTGCCTGCATGATGGTTTAATACACTCAACTGATTAAATAAAAATAAATCAATGAAACCATAAAGGGAAAGGGAGATGAAAGGGACCTGGAGAATGGCAGGTTGCAGGAGGGACTCACTTTGACTCCTCTCACAGAATTACTTTGCTCTCCTTGGGTGAGCAGGGCCCATTCGCATCTTTTTCCAGCTGTGTGTACTCTTCCTTTTCTCCCGATTCACCCACCTCTCAGCCCCCTCCTTATCGTCTCTTGCTCTCTCCCTCTCTCATTCTGAGTGTTCCAAGGAAGCCAGTGTGATGGATAACAGATGTTCTTTGACATATTGTGCCATTTATCACACTCCAGCCCCAATCCTGCTAACAGGGCCCTTCCCATATGTCACTGTCGGCTCTTACATGGCCCCAATGCATCAAAACAAAATGGTATAATACAATGTGCTGTAATTCCTGAGTCACAGCTCAATGGAGGTGTTTTGGATCCTGAGTTCCCTTGCCTTTCCACTGTATTTACTTGTTTCGACTGGCTCCTGTTCCTGATAAATGGATGAATGAACTCAAATGGGGCCAGGTAGAGTGGAAAATCAGCCATAAGACTGTGATCCAGGTTGGAAGGAAAAGAAAAGATCGGTCCAGAGTAGGCGGCACAAAATGTAGGCTGCTCGGTATTACCACACTCCCTGGCAGGCACTCGCTTATTTTCCATGGGGTGTAGTGTCTGCCATGCTTGACAACGAGGAGCATTAGGTGCTGTGCCCTGCTGTGTCCCCCAGGGGGAAGAGAGCTTACTGCATAAGCCAACAAGGAAGCTCCCCAGTGTCTATTCGTAGCTGCTCCTACTTGACTGAAGCCAAAGAGTTTGGAGGTGTTTCCTGTTATAACTTATTCATCCCAGAAGTATCACCATAGCAACAAGTCACATCTTTGTAAGCACCAGGCCATCACAAGTTCACATGCTTTATGGATTTCTTTTGTTCCAGAACTCCATGGCAGAGTAGGTACTCCTGTTTTGTTGGGTGTGGGGAGCAGAATGACATGTACCCCTAAGGACATGAGCTCCAAGCAGGCTGAGTTCCAAAGTGACTGTTCTTTACCTCCAAGGCCTTTGATTCAAATTATACTCCCTGCTGTGTGAAGTAGATGGGATCGTAAGGATGGACAGTAATAACATGCACACAGCCAAAGCCAAAGCCACTGTCATTGATTCGATTCTGATTCATAGCAACCTGACATGAGAGAGAACAACTGCCCCATACAGTTTCCAAGGAACACCTGCTAGATTTGAACAGTCTACCTTTGGGTTAGCAGACGTCACACTTAACCACCATGCCACCAGGGTTTTCCAGCACAGAGAAGAGCCACAAATTTACTCACATTCCAATTCATACCTACAAATACAAAGTGGCCTCTTCCTTATTTTATAAATGAACTCTATTCCAGTGGACAAGGAAACTCATCAATTTTCTGTTTATGGTATCTCAGTGTCTTCTGGTTGAAACTGGCTTTGGGGGTTTAAAATAACTCTATGGAGAAAAATTTCCATGGCTGTTGCAAACGGTTAAGCCCTCAGCTGCTAATCAAAAAGCTGGAGGTTACAGTCCACTCAGAAGCACCTCAGGAAGAAGGATTGGCAGTCTACTGAAAAATCAGCTAATAAAAACCCTGTGCAATTCTACACATGAGGGTCCCATAAGTCAAAACTGACTGTATAGCACCTGGTTATTAGTGCTCTTCCTCCCATCCCCACCCCACTCCACTTTCCCAAAAGGGCACCTAGCTGTAGGTGAAGGCACAGGGAGCAGGGATCCCTAGTGTTACACTAGTCCTTAGGCTGCAACAGGCTAAGGTAATATCTGTAGATGTCAGAAGCATGGTGGCCCTGGTGCTGGCCTTGGACAACCTTCTCTTTTCTACTACTGGAGGCTACCACTGATTCTACGGAGCTCTGTATTTGCTGCATGGGCAATGCTCCTAAATGCCAAAATTCCTAATTGATTCTTAGGTCCTGAGATTCCAACTCAGGCCTCTGGCTAGAAAGCCTTGCTCCAGGTAGCCTTTTGTCCCAGACTCTACCCCTTCCGTGGTGAGCCTTTATGGAAAGTTCTCCTGCTACATTCTTAGGAACTTTCCACATTCTTTAAAAAAGAAAGAAAGAAAAAACTGCTACCACCTATCTGGTCTACTTAGATTCACAGGCATTCCATAGGGCATAGTAGAACTGGCCCATAGGATTTTCAAGGATGTAATCTTTTCATATCTTTCTCCTGTGGAGCTGCTGATGAGTTCAAACCACCAACCTTTCAGTTAGCAGCTAGGCACTTAAACCACTGCACCAGCAGAGCTCCTTTCACACTCTCGTTGATTTTGTTAGGTGTCATACAGTCAGTTCCAACTCACAGTGACCCTATACTCAACAGGACAAAACACAACCCTACACCATCCTCACAATCATTGCTGTGTTTGAAACCACTGTTGGGAGTCATTTTGTCGATCCAGCTCATTGAAGTTTTCCGCTTTTCAATTGACCCTCTAGTTTACCAAGCATGATGTCCTTCTCCCGGGACTCATCTCTCCTCATAACAGGTCCAAAGTACCTGAGATGAAGTCTCACCATCCTCCCCTCCAAGGAATATTCTAGCTGTACTTCTTCTAAACAGATCTGTTGGTTCTTCCAGCAGTCCGTGGTACATTCAATATTCTTCACCAACACCATAATCTAAGGACATCAATTCTTCTTCAGTCTTCCTTTATTCATTGTCCAACTTCTGCATGCATAGGAGGTTACAGAGAATACCGTGACTTAGGTCAAAGTGACATCTTTGCTTTTTAATGCTTTAAAAAAGATTTTTTTGCAGCAGATTTTCCCAATTAAATATGTTATTTGATTTCTTGACTCCTGTTTCTATGGCTGTTGATTGTGGATTCAAATCTTTGACAACTTCAGTCTTACCAGCATTTATCACAATGTTGTTAATTGGGTCAGTTGTGGAGAAAGCAAAAGGTCTTAAAAAGACAGGAAAGAAGAAAAATATTAACAAGGTATCAAAAGAAATTCTGAAACTTGCTCTTGAACATAGATTAGCTAAAGTGAATTGAAGAAATGATCACAGAGCTGAATAGAAGATTTCTGAGGGCAGTGCAAAGACAAAGTAAAGTACTATAAGAAAATCTGCAAAGTCATGGATTTACAAAACCAAAAAGGAAGAATACCTTCAGCATTTCCCAAGCTGAACAAACTGAGGAAAAAAGGGCAAGCCTGGATTAGTAATACTGAAGGAGTTGATAGGCAAAATACTCAACAATGAAGGAAGCATCAAAAGAAGATGGAAGGATACACAGAATTACTGTACCAAAAAGAACAGATCAGCATTCAATCATTTTAGGAGGTAGCATATGATCAAGAACAGATGAAACTGAGGGAAGAAGTCCAAGCTGCACAGAAGGTGTTCACCAAAAAAAATTAAAAATTAAAAAAAAAAAAAAAACCTGCTGCTTTCAAGTCACTTTTTATTCATAGTGACCATACAGAACAGAATGGAACTATCTCATAATGTTTTCCAGGATATAAATTTTTATGGAAGCAAACTGCCACATTTTTCTCCCACAGAGAGTCTGGTGGATTCAAACCACAAAACTTTTGGTTCTCAACTGAGTTCTTTAACCACTGCACCATGAGGGTTCCTAGAAAACAAGACTCTAGTAATTGAAGGAATACCACCTGAGATATTCTAACAAAGAGATACAACACCAGAAGTATTCACTCATCTATAACAAGAAATTTGGAAGACAGCTACCTGGCCAATTGAATGGAAAGCATCCACATCCTTAGTCATGTGGAAACATCTAGATCCTTTTCCTACCACACAGAAGCTTGCTGTTGTTACGTGCATCAAGCTGGTTCTGACTCATAGCAACCCTGTGTACAACAGAACGAAGCAATGCCTGGTCCTGTGCCAGGCTTACAGCGGTTCCTGTGCTATAGCCTACTGTCACAGCCACTGTATCAATCCATCTCACAGAAGCTAAGGAACACTAAAACCAAGAAAATGAATTGCCACTGACTTGACTGTGACTCATAGTGACCCGATAGGACCTATGAAATTTCCAAGGTTATAATCGTTATGAGAGCAGACTGCCACATTTTCCACATAACGGCTGGTGGCCTGAACTGCTGGCCATTCAGTTAGCAGCCAAGCTCTTAACTACAGCAACATTGGGGCTCCAGGGCTAATTCCAGCCCTCCCTGCCTAGGTTCTGCTTATCTTACCTCACGTTTTTGAAACTAGAGCCTGACGTAGAGACTACTGTTCAGTGGATTTATTCTAAGGGTAAGGATGCTTTATAGAAAGAAAAGTGAAGAAGGCCTGACAAAGCAAACAAAAAAAACTACCAAGACCAAGGTCTCAGCAGGAAACTCACACCCATCTGCTCACTCAGGGAAGCTGTGGAGCAACAAATGCTTCACCAAACCATCATGAGCCCCAAGTGAGAGTCTGTGTACCCTGTGGCAGGCAGGCAGGCATTGGCCAAGGGGCTGACTGGGGAGGGGGAGCTGCCAAGCTACCCTTGACTAGATGGCTCTTGAGGAACACAACTCTCAGGAGAAGCTAACAACTGTTTCACGTGATCAGTGAACACAGCACTTGAAAGAGACACGCTCCAACTGGCAAAGGTGGTCTGGATACGGTAGTAAAAGTACCCACAATGCCACGCACTACTTTTCCCTCTCTGCAGCCATCTCCTCTTGCTGAGGGCCTCGCCTACCCACCAAGTTGTCTCTGCTCTCTGCTTCTTCTTCCAGGACTCCAAATAGAGTATGAAACACCTATCTCTTCTGCTTCCTTGTGATCCCTCAGACTCTCCAAGTCTGTGTTTCCAAAAAAAACTAACCCTAAGCATAGAGGTTGGATACATTCAACTAAACTCTTGCTTATCTTTTCTTTTTTTCTCTTCTCTCAATCCAACAGGGCTACAAGCAATGAACTCCATATTTTCTTCCCATTCAGCTTCAATTCTCCCACCGTCAGTGTGTCTTTCTTTCCCAGTATCATATTTGCCACGCCTCAATTTCTAGAACCATAATGGCAAATCAAATGCAGAGCAAAGGAAAACAGTTACCAAAAACAAAGTCTCAGCAGGACCATATCAGCAGGCTTACCAATAGTGATCTAAAAATATTATCTTCTAGTATTACCAGTAACAATACAGTATTGAAAAGCCACTTCAGAGTAGGCTTTGTGCTTCACATTCTGAGTACTTTAAAATAAAATCCACATGTCATGACAAAGATACGACCAAACCTACTTTACAAATGAAAAAGAAGGGTGTAGGCAGGATAAGCGAGTTCCCCCAGTGATACAAACAGCAAATTGTGAAACCAGGAGTTACTACAACTCTGTCTGATACCAAAGTTCACACTTGTTCCTCCATCCTGTAATCCTGCAGCTCTTTAGGGAGTACCTGGATGTGGAACAAAGTGCTTAGCTGCTAACCAATAGGTTGGAGGTTTGAAGCCACCCAGAAGTGCCCTGGAAGAAAGGCCTAGTGATCTAATTCTGAAAAAATCAATCACTGAAAACCCTGTGGAGCAATGGGGTTACCATGAATCAGGTTTGTTGTCCAGTATAACATACACACACACACACATGTATGTATATGTGTATATACATGTGTGCATATGTACACATGGAGACCCTGGTAGTAGTGGGCTGAGTGGTACGTCTACTAACCAAAAGGTCGGCAGTTCAAATCCACCGGGTGCTCCTTGGAAATTGCATGGGGCTACTCTGTCTGACAGGGTCGCTATGAGTCAGACCCAACTCAATAGCAGTGGGTTTGGTTTGGTTTTGTATATGTACATATATATACATATATACATATATATGCATACATGTATATATATGACACTTTATGCTACAAGAGAGCACTGGTGTGATGCTTACAACTATGAGTCAACTTGGCTGGGCCATGATTCTCAGTGGTTTGACAGTTCTGATGCAGTTTTGCAGGTTTCTAATGATGTAACAACCTCCATAATGAGATCTGATATAATGGGATCATCTCCCTGAAGACATCTATTATGAGCAGCCAATCTGAAGTTTCTCTGGGAGCACACCCTGCATCCAATATAGATAGATTTTCGGACGAAGTTCATTGTCTTTTGCTCCCTCTGGACGCTGCAGCTGGCTCCCATTTCTGTGACCTTCAATTCTCTGCCCTATGTCCTCTTCTCAGTTCCTGAGGCTACCTAGGTCTTAATGTACTAAGCTATATCTGCCTCTGTTGTATTAGCATTTGCCCCTATTGCTAGAGATTTGGCTGCTTTGTTTTTAACACTTGGCACTCTTAGGTGCACCACCTAGGCTCATCCTCAAGCCTTTCTGGCCCTGCTCTCTTCAAGGAGCCATTTCCTTCAAGCCTCTGAGAACTCTACCCTACACTGGGCTGCTCAGTTGGTATTCCTGGTGAGTTTGTCTCTCCAGTGCTTTACTGCATTCACAGGCAAAACTTCTTTTGCCAATCCCACCACCACTACATTCAGCGCAGTAAACCAAACCTTTGGATGGACAATTGCTGAAGTTAATTTCTGGCAAAGAGTAGCTTCCCCAACCTCTTTCTCCTGCAGGGGTACATTACCAACATGTGCAGATGTGAACACTGTTATTTAGTCATGTCATTTCTTTAGAGATTATGGTCGAGGTCTCAATGTGGGTCTGCTGGCACAGGGATGTGTGTATTCTGCTAGACAGTTGCCTAGCTGTGTTATCGAGGGACCTGCTGTCACATCACCATCTATAGTCTCACAGCCACTGATTATGCAAAGTCAGCCAGTAGAAGCAGTCTACTACGTGGGCCCTTCTTGGTACAAAAGGCCATAAACCACTGAGCAGGAATTGCAGAGCTTTGTTTTTGTTTTTCCTTTCCACAGCTTGACGTTTTGTACACTTGTGTTTTAAAGAAGAAATGCTAGGTCAACATAAAACAACAATAACAAAACTCTGGTTTGGATTTAACTAATTTTAAGTGTTCTTCAATGATCAATAGCAATCAGAGGCATAAAGCTGAGGTCTCAGACATCCAAATTTGCTACAAGAACAGGCATCACTCTCATGGCCACTTATTACAGACAGCCACATGACACAGTGACCCACTGAGAGTCCTTTACTAATAGTTATGTGCCAACCAGGCTTCATCTGCTAGATATGGGCAGATCATCTTTCTTGAGTCCTTGTAGTCAGTTTCCGGCCTTGTTCATCAACTGTGTCTCTAACTCTAAAGGTGAGCTCTATCAG
The DNA here is from genome assembly GCA_028571685.1 of Heterohyrax brucei. NCBI lineage: Eukaryota > Metazoa > Chordata > Mammalia > Hyracoidea > Procaviidae > Heterohyrax > Heterohyrax brucei. The sequence continues at coordinate 39,606,146 of CM053148.1, read as the reverse complement.
CTATGTTCGACCCTCTCTCTGATGTCTGACTGACTCCAACGTCCATTCCTGCCACTGTTTGATCTTAATGCTTCCTGAGCTTGTTTCTGATATTGGATGCTGACTCTGATGTTTGTTCACTTAACTCTTGGCATCTCATGTTCTGATGAAAGGTACTTTATTCGGACTGCGTCTTTTGTTCCACTGTCACTTAAGAGAATGTTTGATGTTTGATTGCTGCTATCTGGGTCCCCTTCATGGTAAGGCCACGCAGCAGACTCATAGCAGGATACAAGGTGAAACACACAGGGGTTGAATGCTTCACAGTAGGCGTAAGTATTAATGATGTCATTCACTAGCAATACCCAGGAACCAAATATTGAACTATTTTCTCATCCAATAAAAAAGCCATTGTTTGTGAAAAATAACAGGATGGCTTTGAACCCTGATAGTGCAGTGGTTCAGAGCTCACTGCTAGCCACAAGGTCAGCAGTTTAAATCTACTAGCCGCTCGTTGGAAACTGTATGGAACTGTTCTACTATGCCCCTCAGGGTCATTATGAGTCAGAACTGATTCAACAACAATAGGTTTGGTTCTTTTTTCTTTTTTAGTTTCCTAAGGCATAGAGGAGATGGTGGCTCCAAAATGTTTAGTACAGAGACTGACATAAAGTAGTGAACTTCCTTCACTATTAATGTTTGTCTTATGATTACTACTGTTCTCCATACCAAAGTAGGATTAGGGCAATCACTCACTTCAATCTAGTGCTTGATGACAGATATCTAATCATAACCTCAACTTCTATTAGCTTATCCTCCCTTGATGATCTGGAAGGCTTATACAAAGATAACTACTTCTGAATATAGACAAATGATACCTGAACCAATTCTTGACTGTATTTCATGCTTTTTAGCATTTTCTCACTTGGACCAATTCTATTATTATTATTATTATTTTAATTACTCTATGCATCCTCCATGAAAATAACATTGAGTTTCTCAACTCCAAATGCCTAGGATCCCAATGACTGATTTTCAAAGTATCATTTGCTCTTTTACTGTCATTATTATGCAGGCTTTGAATACAGTGTTTCCATTTCATAAAAATATAATATGGCTGCGTAGGAATCATAGACAAATTATGGTGGAAAATTAGTCAATAAACTTTTATTATATCCATCCTTAACACTGTTATTAATATTGAGGAGCTTAAAATTAATATCTTCCCAGAGTAAGATTTACTGCTGAAACTCCAGGGAGAAAGCTGACTAGGGCTTCTGCTAGATGCCTCTTGAGAGCCTCACTGCCTATTCTCACCTGGCCTGTTTGCACTAAGTAAACTCGGCATGGTTCTGTTGACACGACTTCTGCCATGCATGGTTGAGTCAATAAAAACTGAGGAAGGGTAGCTATTACAGAGAGGAGAAACTTATTTTATGACTCTTAAAATGGTTAAGAACCTGGCTGCTAACCAAAAAGTTCGCAGTTCATATTCACCAGCTGATCCTTGGAAATCCTATGAGGTAGTTTTACTCTGCTCCAATCGGGTCACTATGAATTAGAATCAAGTGATATGCAGCAGGTTTTGTTTTTGTTTTTTGGTTTAAAGATAACATAAATGTAGAAAATACAACACTGGGATCAAGTTGTTGGTGCTGCCTAGTCAGGATTTTAAAAGTCGTAGATTTCTGTGCTGTTAGGTGTTTCTCTCATCTGACTGCTACTCTTGGCCCTGTTAATGACCTCAGTTAAACCTCCCTAAACTGAATTTTTTTCACTCATTCCTTCAATTGATAATGCACTGAATACTAAGCCCTAGAAAATCAAAGATGAACGCTCACTCCATTATCTTGGAGTTGATAATCTCCTTGGAAAAAAAGTGAGATTTACTATCATCAAAAGCAAACCCTTGGCTGTTAGAGTTGATTCCAACCCATGGTGACCTCACAGAATAGACTGGAACTGCCCAAGAGGATTTCCAAGGAGTGCCTGGGGAATTAAACTTCTGGTTAGCAGCCAAACTCTTAACTGCCACATACCAGCAGCATTTCCAGATCCAACATAAAAAAAAAAAAAAAAAAAAAAAAAACCTCAAGCCCATTGCTGTTGAGTTTTTTCTGACTCACCGAGAAAAAAACCCAGAGCCACTGAGTCTGGTCCAATTCATGGTGACTCTAGAGGCCACAGTAGAACTACCCAAAGAGTATCCAAGGGGCACCTGGTGGATTTAAATGGCAGACCTTTTGGTTAGCAGCCATAGGTGACCCTAAAGGACACAGCAGACCTACGCTTATAGAGCTTCCAAGGAGCAGCTGATGGATTTGAACTGCTAACCTTTTGGTTAGCAGCCTTTGCTCTTAGCCACTACACCAACAGGGTGTCCGTATCTACCATACCAAACTAAAATCCAGTGCCGTCAAGTTGATTCCAACTCACAGTGACCCTATAGACAGAACTAACAAAGCATGAAATGAAAAATCTTATGGATACCAGTTGGAAGAGATACTACATCTAGTATGGGCTATCAGTGAAGTCTGTATGGGATGAAATGTCATCTTGGCTGGGATTTTCATGTTTTTGACCCATCAATAATTTTAAAAATATTTAACAAGTGCCAGCATTAAAGTATTAGCAGGTAATATTTTAATTTCCAATGATTCTTAAAGTAACAGGAAAATACAATGAATCTCACATTTCCACATAGAAATAACCAGCTTGAGATGAGGAGGTGTTGCCTTCCATGCACTGTTGATTTCAACACCCTCACTAGGCCCTTGTACCCACTAGCATTCCCAGCCCTGGCCTCTACAGATGCTGGAGTTCACTACCCTCAAGCAAAACTTAAAATAACAGTATTTAGTAGGTACAAGTGGGTAAAAAAGAGAGGTTTGCCAGATTAAAAAAATAAGATGTTAGTTAAATCTGAATTTCTGATGAACAATAATTTATTTTTTGTGTAAGTAGGTCTCATTGAAAATACTAGGGATGTAAGAAAAAAAGATTCTATAATGTTATTTGTTAAATCTGGCAACTCTAGGTGATACTTGGGGTTAGGGAAGAGAGGTCATTCTTCATAAAACAAATAACACATCAAAAATAAGGAGAGACAAAAAGCAGGGGTTTGCATTCCTACTGAAAATCTGCATTTCTAACAAGTTCACTGCTGAGAATTTGCATTTCTAACCCAGATGTACTGAATCAGGATCTACATGGTAACAGGTTCTTAAGGATGATTCTTATGAATAACTTTTTGGGAACTTGTTACAAATGCAAATTCTCAGCAGGGACTTAAAGCCCAGAAGAAAAGCAAGCTCCTGAAAGGAACAATGCTCCAGTCTGCTCAGGGCATGTGACAGTGAAGTACTGGGAAACAACAAAAATTTAGCTGTATGGTGCATTTTGGTGCCAAATCTCATGCAAAACACTTTACCTACATTACCCCACTTTCTTCACACAATTCACCCGTTATATTACCCATTTGCTAAACAAGGAAATTGAAGCTTGATTATGTAATTTGTGCAATAACTGCTGGTGACTGGGAAATATAGAATTTGACTACAAATGGCTGGGATCATGCTTTTCACCTCCCCTCAACAAGGTCTGGAAACCTGGTGGTGTAGTTGTTAAGCGCCACAGCTCCTAACCGAAAGGTCAGCAATTTGAATCCACCAGGTGCTCCTCAGAAACTCTATGGAGTGGTTCTGCTCTGTCCAGCAGGGCTGCTATGAGTTGCAATCGACCTGATGGCAATGGGCTTGGTGTTTTGGCCTTCTACAAGGCCTCCAAGACTAGAAAGATAGGAAAAGACAGGGGTAGAGATAATGAGCTCTTCAAGGTAGGATTTGCTCCTGTTTTTAGCTTTTTGTCACCTTAATCATAAATTCAATACCCAACTACTTAATCAATATAAATTGAAATGAACTCAAGAAGTTAATGCCCTTATAAAACGGGCAGTCATGTTAATCACTAATCAGAATTTAAATTAGCTAGGCTGTGGCACACTCTGTGGCAAGGCCTGGCTAGATGTGAGGACTATATGAACAGTGAGAAAGAAAGGAATTGAAAGAACAGTCTAAGGTAATTCCATGAGGATGACAGACAATGGGAGAATGCACTGTATGCATTTCACCCTGTTTTTTTGGAATTATGAGGTTCAATAAATGTCTCATAATGATAACATACTCAAATCCCTGAGCAACAGCAACATTGCCTCCATCTAATACTCAGTTTCCTCACCTTTCTCTACTGGGAAAAGGAAGCAGATCATCAGACCAGTGCTCCATACAAAGCCAGTACCATCTCTGTGCATGCCAGGCATTGGAGTAGGAGAGTTTAAGTCCAAGCACCAGCATACTTATAATTCTCTCCAGTATTTGATAGCTATATTCATTATCAATGGTTTTCCTTTAGTCACTCTAGTACTACAAGTATAAATATATACGATTGCTGTGAGTTGAAACTGACTCAATAGCAATGTTTTTGTCTTTATTCTTTTAGTATGTACATTAATTCTCCAAAACCAAATCTATTGCTCTTGAGTTGAACCTGACTGATAGTGATCCTACAGGACAGAATAGAATTTCCACATCAAGTTTCTCAGGAGCACCCAGTAGATTCCAATTGCTGACCTAGCAGCTGTAGCATTTAACAACTGTGCCATCAGGGTTTCCACTATAATACTCAGTGTCCTCAAATTAAGTTAATACATGAATTATAAAAATATTCTTTCAGGTTAAAAGATGGCAGAGTAGACACATGTCTCCTCATTTTTCTCTGAGAACTAAGGCCTGGATGATATTTGTATGGAGCACTGAACATTTGGGGAGCCCTAGGACCTAGCATATTTGACTCAGCACCAGTATCAGACTAATCTTCCCTTCTCAAAAATGAGACAGCAGCCATCTGACCTCTGCTTCTGCTGTTTCACAGTATCGGAGAACTGCAGATTCTGTGAACGGCTGGTAACGTTCTTTCATTATCAGCTGGAAGGCAGAGTCTGCTGTTCCTGACTGCCTTTTTCAGCCAGCACATTGATTAGCTCCTAGTTCAACACCTGCACAACTCCTCACATAGAAGTGATGTTTACTTTTAAGGCTGACAGACCTATGTATTTGTCTGGAGATATGTCTGTTGAGAGGCCTGGCATCGTTTCCTACCACTCTTCCCTGACCCATATTGTAGGGTTGGCTGACAGCCCCCAGTGTCTCCACAAGTAGGGTGGCCTCTTTGTCACCCAGTAAGCAGGGACTTCCACCCCAGAGAGTCCATCTGGGGCAAATCACCAGAGTATTAGAGACAGCTAGTGACCAACAATTCTCTTACATTGCATACCAGACAAATCAAAGTGTCTAGATGGCATACAGGCAGCAGACCATAATTAATCATTTAAAGAAGCAACCTTCGAATGCTCCAGAAAATTCCCAAAATAAAGATTCAAAAAAATTCCTTTCTGAATCTATCAGAGGTGGAATACAAAAGAGCTATATATAGAATCCTCCTAGAAGTTAAACAAAATGCAGTAGAACAAAATGAAAATTTAGTAAGCTATTTGTACCAATGGAACATCAATGATATGAAATACATCAGATCAATAACAAAGTTACAGAGTTAGATAATTCAATCCAAAGCCAAAAGAGCAGGATTGAACAGAAGATAGACCCATTGCCCTTGAGGACAGAGTAACTGATGCCAGCATTTATGAGGTAAAATCAAATAAAACAAACAAGGAAAATGAAGAAGCATTTAAGAAACATGTGGGATTCCATTAAAAGGAATAATTTATGTTTAATTGGAGTTCCTGAACAAGGGGGAATTAATGACAATATAGAGAGTATTGCTGTAGAGATGCTGACAGAAAACTTTCCTAAGATTATGAGCAAAGAGATCATAGGTATCCAAGATGTTTATCAAACACCACAAAAGCTAGACCCCAAAAGAAAGGTGCCAAGACATATTAAAATCAAGCTTAATAAGATGAAAAATAAGCAGATGCTTCTGAAGGCAGCAAGGCTCACGGCAAAGCTAACACTCTGAGGGAAATACTGTAGGCATTCATCTGACTTCTCTGCAGAAAGAATGCTGGCTAGACAACAGTGGGCAGACACATTCAAAGCCCTAAAGGAGAAAAATTTCCACCCAAGAATTATTTGTTCTGCAAAATTGTCTATTAAAGATACTAGTGAAATTAAGACCTTTGAAGATAAAGAGAAATTTAGAGACTTCATAAAAACTAAACCAAAATTACATGAAATAGTGAAAGAAGCTCTTCCCCAAAACAACAAAATAAAAGTAATTACATCAAAATGATGGCACTAAGCACATACCTATCAATAATTACACTGAAGGTTAATGGACTGAATGCTCTGGTAAAGACACAGCATGTGACATCCCAGATCAAAAGACACAATCCATCTATAGGTTGCTTACAAGAAACACAGCTTAGACTTAAAGATGTGAACAACTTGAAAATTAAAGACTAGAATAATATAAACCAAGCTAACAATATACAAAGAAGCACAGGTGTGGCAATACTAATTACAGATAAAATAGATTTTAATGTAAAATCCACTATTGTGGACAAGGTCACTATTTATTGCTGAAAGGCTCAATACTCAAGCAGGACTTAAAAGTATTAAATGTTTATGCACCCAATACCGGAGTACCTAAACATATTGAACAAATATGGACAACACTGAAAAATGAGATACATCATTCTACAATAATAGTTGGAGACTTTAACACTCCCCTTTCAGTTATGGATAGATCATCAAGAAAAAAGCTCAGTAAAGATGCAGAGGATTTTACTGCAACAATCAACCAACTTGACCTTATCGACATATATAGATCTTTTCACCCATCAATGGATAAATACACCTTCTTCTCCAAAGTAAATGGAACATTCTCCAGAATAGACCATGTGTTACATCATAAAGCAATTCTCTGTAAAATCCAAACCATCAATTTACTGCAAAGTATCTTCTTAGACCACAGAACTATAAAAGTTGAAACCAATAACAGAAAATTCATGGGCACAAATTCAAACATATGGAAACTGAACAACACTTTGCTCAAAAAGCCTTGGGTTATAGAAAAAATCAAGAACAAAATAAAGAAATTTATGTAATCAAATGACAATGAAAACATATCCTACCAGAATCTATAGGATGCAGCAAAGGCAGCACTCAGAGGTCAGTTTATCTCTATAACTGCACACATTCAGAAAGAAATAAGGGCCCAAATTAAGGAATTAACCTTACAGCTTGACTAAGTAGAAGGAAAGCAACAGAAGAAACACTCAGGCACCAGAAGAAAACAGATTATAAGGATTAGAGCAGAACGAAACAAATTAGAGAATAGAAAAACAATTGAAAAAATTAACAAAAGCAAAAGCTGGTTCTTTGAAAAGATCAACAAAATTGATAAATCATTGGCTAAACTTACAAACGAAAAACAGCAGAAGACACAAATAACCCGATTAAGAAATGAGATAGGAGTCATTACACCAGACCCAGCTGAAATAAAAGGTATCATAACAGAACAGTATGAAAGGCTGTACTCTAACAGGTTTGAAAACCTCGGGGAAATAGACAAATTTCTAGATTCATATCACTGACCAAGATTATCACAAGGAGAAGTAGAGATCAACTTAATAAATCTATCACAAAGGAAAAGATTGAAAAAGTCATCAAAATCTACCAACCAAAAAATGTCCTGGCCCGGATGGCTTCCACAGAGAATTCTATGAAACTTTTAGAGAAGAGTTAACTCCGATACTATTGAGGCTATTTCACACCATAGAAAGGGATGAAATACTCCCAAATTCATTCTAAAAAGGCAGCATAACCCTGATATAAAGCCACAGAAAGACGCCACAAAAAAAGAAAATTACAGACCAATATCACTCATGAACCTGGATGCAAAAATCTTCAACAAAATTCTAGCCAATAGAATTCAACAGCATTTAAAAAAAAATAATTCATCATGATCAAGTTGGTTTCATTCCAGGGATGCAAGGCTGCTTCAACATCAGAAAAAATTAATGTAATCAACCACATTAATAACACAAAAGATAAGAATCACCTGATTTTCTCCACTGATGCTGAAAACGGCATCTGACAAAGTTCAACACCCATTTATGCTTAAGACTCTCAGAAAAATAGGAATAGAGGGGAAATTCTTCAACCCAATCAGTAACATCTATGCATCAGTAACATCTACGCATCAGTAACATATACGCAAAGCCAACTGCCTTCATCGTCCTGAATAGTGAAAGACTGAAAGAATTCCTTTTGAGACCATGAACTAGAGAAAGATGCCCACTCTCACCACTTCTATTCAACATGTGCTAGAAGTTCTAGCCAGAGCAATTAGACAAGACAAAGAAATAAGAGGCATACATATTGGCAATGAAGAAGTAAAAATACCTCTATTTGCAGATGATATGATGGTTTATACAGAGAATTCAAAGGAATTCATAAGTCAACTATTGAAACTAATAGAGGAGTTCAGCAAAGTAACAGGATACAAGATAAACATAAGTAAATCAGTGGGATTCCTTTACATCAACAGTGAGATTATTAAAGAACTCACCAAATCAATTCCATTTACTATAGCCTCCAAGAAGAAACAATACCTAGGAATAAATCTAACTAGAGAAATAAGAGATCTTTACAAAGAGAACTACAAGACCTTAGTACAAGAAACTAAGAGAGACTTACATAAATGGAGTAATCTACCCTGCTCATGGATAGGAGGACTCAACATTGTGAAAATGTCTATTTTACCCAAGGCAATCTATTTATATAATGCAATCCCAATACAAATTTTAGTGACATTTTTTAATGAGATGGAGAAACAAATCATCAACTTTGTTTCAAAAGGGAAGAAACCTCGGATAAGTAAAGCACTACTGAAGAAGAACACCACACTTGGAGGCCTCTCACTACCTGAATTTAGAACCTATTACCCCACCACAGTAATCAAAACAGCCTGGTACTGGTACAAAAAGAGACAGATGGACCAACAGAGCAAAGTTGAGACCCCAGAGATGCCACCATCCTCCTATGAACAGTTGATATTTGCCAAAGGCCCCAAGATTGTAAACTGGGGTAAAAACATCTCCTCAAAAAATGATGCTGGCAAAATGGGATATCCATCTGCAATAAATTAAAACAAGACTCATATCTCACACCTTATACAAAAACTAACTCAAGTCCTAAATATAAAATCTAAAGTCCTAAATATAAAATCTAAAATGATAAAGCTCATTCAAGACAAAATGAGATCAACAATGGAAGTTTTAATACACAATGTAGACAGACTTCAAAATCTGACAAAGCATGTTCAACAGAAGAGAAAGCAGATAAATGGGAACTACTAAGAATCAAACACTATTATTCATCCAAAGATCTCATCAAAAGAATTAAAAGACCACCTACAGAATGTGAAAAAATATTTGGCAACCATATGTCAGACCAACATCTGATCTCCATAATCTATACGATATTACAAAATATCAACAAGGAAATGGTAAATAATCCAGTTATGCTATGGGCAAAGAGATAGACATTCATTTCTCTGAAGAGGATATCCAGGCAGCCAAAAGACACATGCAGAACTGCTCATGATCATTAGCTATTAAAGAAATTCAAATCAAAACTACAATGAGATACCATCTTACCCTAACAAGGTTGGCCATGATCCAAAAAACACAAAACAACAAATGCTGGAGAGGGTGTGGAGAAACTGGAACTCTCCTACAGTGCTGGTGGGATTGCAAAATGTTACAACCTCTTTGGAAAACAATCTGGTACTTCCTTAAAAAGCTAGAAATAGATATACCATTTGATCCTGTAATTCCACTGCTCGGGATTTATCCTTCAGAAACAAAGGCTGTCACATGAACAGACACATGTACATGAATGTTTGTTGCAGCACAATCCACAATAGCAAAAAGTTGGAATTGACCCCTATGCCCATAAACAAATGAATGGATTAGCAAACTATGGTACATATACTCAATGGAACACTACGCTATGATAAAAAGCCATGACAACTTTAGAAAACATCTCATAACATGGTCTCATTTGGAAGAGATCATGCTGAGTGAAATCCATCAGTGTCAAAAAGACAAATTTTGTATGAGATTCCTGTTATAAAGACTTAACAAGAGAATTATCCACAGAAGAAAATGACTGTGTTGGCTACTTGGGTGGGTGCAGGGCTGATGGTTTATCATAGATAATTGTTAGATTTCAAAATTTTATTCTTTTACTATAAATATCGACGGCATTGGGTTTTTTTTATAATTAATAAAAATAAAATTTAAAATAAATAAGTAACATTCTTTCAGAGTTGCCCTCTCTGGTGATAAAGTAGGAGAAAGTTGTTTTAAAGTTGGTGTCAGTGGAAAAACCCCTAAGAAGTTTCTTGTCCAGAGTCCTTTGATGAAAAAAAGGTTTATTCAGATCACCTTCATGTTTTTGGAATAGTTGGTAAAGTCAGTTTCTTTAATTTTGGTGGAGTTGCAGAAGTCCTACCACTGTTGATCATTCTTTATTCTTCCATACTTATGAAAAATAAATTTCCAGAAGACTAAGAGGAAGTCCTAACTTTGTTTCCTATTATTTATGTTCCCATATGTATTTTCCAGAACCAAAAGTAACTTCCCAGGCTGTCTCTGAAAACCATACATGCATTCTTTTCTCAGCCTTTCCTTAGTTAATCCACTACAATAATTAACTTGGGGTAATAATCATTAAGTCACTGCTCCACTTTATAAGAGAAGCATTTTGAGATTATGGTTCGCAACTATTATTAATTATTACTAATATAATTCTTTCCATTAACTTAGTATAACTGCCATGGCTCCAGAGGCCATGCCTGTGGTATTTGTCACTCCATATGCAATGCTTACTTGTCACTTAGTAATAACAGATTTAATGGCCATTAAATGAGCAGAGATAGCTAGAATACTGTGGCACCCAAACTCTTCATGCACATGAAGCCAACCCTGAGAAAGCTGGCCTTTCCTAACAATGAACTTGCTCCCAAACACACCCGATCAGCATATTTACTCCAAGTTTTGTTTTTTTAACTTAATTACTTAATTAACTTTAATTACTATTTTTAGTCTCTTCTTTGGCTTATCATTCACTGAAGCCCCTTTCTTGTCCCTTTTACCTCATCTGCCTCTTAGCAACACACTGACACTCTTGTAGTTCTCGGCACACTATGAAACTTCCCCAGGCTTGGCTCCCACAGGATACTACTAATGATTCCTGCTACACACACTCTCCCTGACACCATGGAGACAGAATAGTCATTGCCTATATGCATGAAGGAAGCACTGGTGGTGTGGTGATTATGTACTACAGCTGCTGACCAAAAGATCATCAGTTCAATTCCACCAAGTGCTCCTTGGAAATTCTATGGGGCAGTTTCACTCTGTCCTACAAGGTCAGGATGAGACAGAATCAGTTTTACGGCAATGAGCTTAGATTTTTGGTGTATATGCATGCAAGCCTCAGAAGTGAGGAGTTTAGTCAGAAATGGTCCAGCAAAGTGAAGGCAAGGAATGGCTTGAAGAGAAAGCTAAAAAGCTTTCATTTCAGTCTCCCAAGGGAAGTACTCAAAGCATCATTTTAGAGGAAGAAAACTGAACGTGAATGTTTCCTCAGCCTCTGATGCACCAGCATGAGAGTAATTTTAGCTAAGATAGAAAGTCAATATGATTACTGTTAACAGTTATTATTGTATTGTTATGATATCCATAATTAACTAAGCTAATAGTTAAGATTCACTGAGCATTTGTTATGTGTCAGACATTGTATTAAACACTCTGGGTAATGATTGCATTCTTTCCTCTCTATTTTACTGTTAGGAGCAGAATGGTATAACAACAGTTAAGTGTTTGGCTGCTAGCTGAAAGGGAAGCTTCACAACAAAGAATCAGTGGTCTCTTCCCATAAAGAGGACAGCCTAGAAAACTCTATTGTACAGTTCTATTCTGTCTCATGGATCATTATAAGTAAAAAAATAAACTCAACAGCAACATTTAATCGTTCTGATCTAAACCTATGCCATGTTACAAGTAAGGAATCCAAGCCTCAGAGAACTTAAGCAGTATACTTGAGGTGATGTGAAGGGCTGGGGATTTTGGAATTCTGGCTCCAGAGATCTTTGATTCGCCTCTAGTCTACACTAGGTTGGTGGCAAGCCTGAAAATTAACTTCAGATGTTCCAAAGTACAAAGAAGCCCGCTGAGTGTTAATACAATAACTCAAGGCCATAAATCTCTGTTTGAACTTCTCATTCACATGGAAATGATTCTTGGAAAACTAGGCTAAGTGAAACACTATTCACAGTTTAAAACAGATATCTTTAAAAGTGTACATGTACCCAAAGCCTGGTTAAGATGAAAATATTAGCTCTCCTGAAGCATTCAGTTACATCTACATGATCCTCACATGATCCTCACACTGCAAAAATAAGTCTCTCTTCTTTCCCCTGCTTGCTCTCAGTCTCCCTCAACTTCCTTCTGCATAAGCTCAAATCAGATTTGAAATAGTTAAAAGAAAAATATTAAATCTCAACCATAAATAGAAGGAAAAAAAACAAACCCACTGCCATCAAGTGGATTCTGACTCATAGTGATGCTATGAGACAGAATAGCACTGCCCAACAGAGTTTCCAAGCAGTGTTGGGTGGATCTGAACTGCTGACCTCTTGGTTAGCAGCTATAGCACTTAACCACTAAGCAGCTAGGTTTTCCAAATGGGAGAAAGGATTAAAAATATTTTAATATAGGTATATTTTTAATGTGGAACTCATAAATGTGTATGCAGAGATTTACTTGGGTAGGGTAATGACTTAAAAATAAATTCACTTCCCTTTCTATCACCCCCTTCTAGAAATTATGAAAAGAATCATCAGGGCTGCCTAATGATTATTTCTCCCCATCCTACATATATTACAACTGAATGGATTTACAATAGCTCAAAGATCTTTCAGCAGATATATTCAGTCAGGAATATATCTGGAAAATACTACTGGACACATTCCCTAATTTATAAGCTTCAATAATAGTTGTGACTACATGAGCAAAACAAATCCAGAACAAGAGGACATATAAACTCTGAATGCTATATGTTCTTTTCTTCTGTATCAATTATAGCAGGACTATAAACATCTTCTAGGAGGAAGCCATTCCATCTAATCAAGATTTTCCTGCTACCTTTTTGAGCTCAGAAATGCATGAGCTATTAAAGGATGGATCACCATGGTAATGATACAGTTCCCCTGATTAATTCCTACATCCTCTGGTCCCAGGTATTTTGGCAGTAGGTAGAAAAGTAGAGGAGAGGGGACTAACTAATGGATTCTATTTAAGGTCATTTGATGAAAATGTTGACTGGCCCCTGACCAATTTTATTCTTAGCACTTAAATGTTAGTGAGTTAGTCAATTTGAATGTTAATTAGCCATAATGACAAGGAGTGTCTCTTTTTATGATCCTCTTAAAATGCACCCAGGGGCTAATAAGCAATGGGTGCATCCCATAAATATAATAAGTAAATAAATTAGCATCGGTTAATTTAAGTGTAAGCAAACGACACTTTGAAGCCCTTCTCTCCGCTCCTCCTGCATTTTAGTTATTTTCCTCTCAGCATCTCTCTTCACCTCATCAATTTCATGGTCTAAACAACATACTCTACAGTTAAAGAGCAAGGTCAGATATTATTGACTTCCATGTAAAGCAAGTGGACCTTTTTCACATTTTAGATACATGTTGTCAGATATCTGGGCAGTTACAATAAAGGTCAAAGGAAATGGGATTCATAAAACCATGTTTATATGGACAACTGGTTTCACCACATTAAATTAACCCAGGTGGTTAGTATAGTCATTAAAAAGGCTAATTTGTAAAAAACTACCCAGACTTTTTTTTTTTTTTTTGAGGTTGAAAGACATAAGTAGGTGACTGATCATTTCAGCTGCCATAAGAGGAACGTTTGGGTGTGCAGACAGGTCTGTAGATGTCTGTAGATCTCTCCATCTCATGAATGAACTAGAATTCCTTGCACTTTCCCAACTTTGGATAGACAGATATACTGAGGAACACCTAAGAAACTGAATTCCAACAGCTTACATTGCAGTTAATCATTGTTTTTTTTTTCCTTAAAAAGAAGAGAGGCAGACACAGATTCCTGGTTGTACATTAACCCATTGCAGTAGAGTAGAGTTCAAACCGTAGCAACCCTATAACACAGGGCAAAACTGCTCCATAGAGTTTCCAAGGCCACAATCTTCATGCAAGCAGGCTGCTGCATCTTTCTCCTGGGAGAGGCTAGTGGGTTTGAACCACCAGCCCTTTTAGCAGGCAAGTGCTCAACCAGGACTCCTTCCAGGTAGTAGACAGGGAAGAGCCATCAAGAAAAATGTTGTGTGTATCCCATGTTCTGCTCATTCACTCATTCATATAATACTGGTTTCTGAAATGAATAAGTGCATATATTAATGAATCACCAAACCTAGCAGAGAAATGCTGAAGCCTGGAGACTGAGTGGGTGTTGTCACTGGCAGCTTAGATTGAGAAGGATCCCTCTGGGGTTTTCAGAGGACATGTCCCTACCTACCTTGAATGTGGAGGTCATAACAACGAAGCTCTTTCAAAACAATATGAGTCATGGACAAAACTGCTGGTCTGTGAGTCTAGAAGTGGATTCCAGGGTGACTGACATCCTCAGATGGGTGAATTTCAATGGAATGTCACCTTGACTTTCACAGAACAACCCTGGGCAGGAGTTGCCAGCTTCCCTTCTAGAGGGAGCTAAACAAGCCCATTTGGAGTGACACTGTATGTCCTTACTCCGTTTAAAGCACCTCAACCCATCCATTAACTATGTGGCCTGTGGCCAAGAAAAAGAGAGTGAAAGGCATTTTAGTTTCTTTCAAGGAAATCACTCAGAATTTTCATTTCTTCAAGACCAGCTAGGCTGCTCCTGCTCAGCTCTACCATGCTGCTGACCACTCACTTTAGCTCCTGAGTCTGACCTGCTTTAACCAATCAGAGTCTGGCTTGAGCCACAGCTGAGTCACTTTGATGACTTTGTTCCTCACGCCTTGACATTGAAAGGTGGCCCCTATGTGGTCACAAGCACCGAACAGTCAGTGTGATCCTCTAGCCAGCCCTGTGCTCTGGTCCTACCAGCAGTCTGAGAGGAAAATCGGGGCAAGAGGAACATTAGTCAGGATTTTGACCTACTGGCTTATAGCCAACTGCCAGGGGCACACTTCAAAGTGAAGAAAAAATCCTGTCAAATTTCTCTACCACTGGACTCAGGAAATAACGAAGGTCAAAGCAAAATAGCCTCAGGCTTTAGATCTCCTTACTTCCTTCACACTTTTATCCAAAATTTCTCTTTATCTCTGCCATCCTAATATTTAAGTGAAAAAGGTCAGTAAAAAAAAGTACAGCATACAAAGAGGAGAAAAGACTAACTCCATATTGGAGAAATGTGACCAGCGCTGCCTCAGCCAGACAAAGTTCAACATTAACAGTGTTAGGTCATATTGATAAGCTTGTTGTTGTTGGGTGCCATGGAGTTGATTCTGACACATAGCAACCCTATAGGACACAGTAGAATTGCCCGATAGGTTTTTCTAGGATGTACATGACTCGACGGCAGTGGGTTTGGTTTTTTTTTTGGAATCTTTACAGGAGCAGATTGTACGGTCTCTTCTCCTATGGAGCTGCTAGTGGGTTCCCTAAACTGCTGGCCTTTTAGTGAGCAGCTGAGCACTTAAGCATTGCATCTACAGAGGTCCTTATTATTGCCACTGAGTCAACTCCAACTCATAGTGACTCTATAGGTCAGTGTAGAACTGTCCTATAGAGTTTCCAAGCAGTACCTGGTGGATTTGAACTGCTGACCTTTTGGTTAGCAGACAAAGCACTTAACCACTCTGCCACCAGGGTTTCCATGTTGGTAATCAGTACTCTTTATATGACATACTGAAAATGGTGATTTACCTCTATAGCCTTCCTTTCAGAAATTCATTGCTCCAGCCTGACTGTAAGGAAAACATCAGACAAATCCCACTGAGGTACATTCTATACAATGTCTGGTCAACCTTCTTCAAAATGGTCAGTCATCAAAAACAACAAAAGTCTGGGGAACTGTCACAGCCAAGAGGAGCATAAGGGGACATGATGACCAAAGATCACAGGGAATCCTAGATAGGATTCTGGGACAGAAATGGACAGTAGATAAAAACTAAGGAAATCTGAATAAAGTATGGAATTGAGTTAATAACAGTATCATTATGAGTTTATCAATTGTAACCAACATATCATATGGACACAAGCTGTTAATAATTAGCAAAACAAGTATCATTATGGGTTTATTAGTTCTAAGGAATGTATCATACAAACTTAAGCTGTTAATAATTAGAAAAAACTGGGTATATGGAAATTCTCCGAATGAACTTGGCAATTTTTCTATAAATCTAAGACTGTTCTTTAAAAAAGTAGTTGGTCAGAGTCCTTTACAAATTTCACCCTCATGCAATACAAGGCTCAAAGCCTGCAACATTGGTTACCAACATTTAGTCAAACGAAAAATGCCCCCAAAATCCACAATCACAGTTGTTCATAGCTGTGCTGTCTGGCCCAGACAAGGCTGGGTTCAGAACTGTGCCTGCTTCTTCCGCCCACTCTGGAGGCTCTCTGGACAGAAGTCTCTGTTCCACTGAGTTAAGACAGGAAGCCTCAAGACCTCAGGATAATTTATGGAAGCAGGTCATAAGTTCACAGCTTTCAAGTGTACTTGGAGCTTCCCACCACGGAACTTGTAGAGGGGCTTCTTTGAGAAAGCTAGCCAATCCAGCCAAGTGCCATCGAGTTGGATCCAGAAAGCTACTAGCACCTAAATTCAAGGATCTATTTAAAGGGACCCAAACTGCCCCCATCCTCTCCCCAGTGCCAGCTGGGGGCACATTCGCCATATCTTGTTCTATTTCTTATTTATCTGTCCAACAAACATTTATGGAACATTTGGTATACTTCAAGCGCAGTAGTAAGCACTATGAAACTCCACTGGTGTAATGGTTAAGTGCTACAGCTGCTAAACAGAAGGCTGGCAGTTCAAATCTGCCAGGCGCTCCTTGGAAACTCTATGTGGCAGTTCTATTCTGTCTGCAGGTTCACTGAGTCAGAATCAGCTCAACAGAAGTGGGTTTGGTTTTGGTAGTAAGTGACGAGGTTTACAAAGGCCAAAGTGCCTGCCATGGAGGTACCCATCAAATCCAAAACACCAAGCTCTTAGATGAAGTCAGCTTTGGTAAACAACTTTCAATAATATTTAAAAAAAAAAAAAAACCTATAGGAACATAAGAAATAATTCTGTAATGAGATTGGATTTTACAAACAACTACTTAAAACTAGACTTCTAACGTCATGAACTTTGAAAGGCATGCCGATCTATTTTAGCAAAATTAGCCACCGAAAACTACAGAGCACAGTTCTACTCCGACATGTATGAGTCAGGATAAGCTGGCTGGAAACCATTACTGGGTGTAAAGGGTCAAAAGCGTTCCTTGATGCCTCTAACCTTGCTTATCCATCTACTGTGCTTTCCCAGGCAAGTACTAAGCATCACACTTTCTATCATTCTAGCCTCACATCTCTATAAAGTTGGCAGCAGTGTTCACGCACATAACCAATGAGAAAACTAAAGGCCAGAGAGTGGGAAGTGACTTTCCCTGGGTAGTCCAGTTAGGAAGAACCTGAACCAGATTTCAAGGTAAGTTGGCCTAACCTTAAAAGGTGGCAAGTCACACATACCACTTGCACCTTGACATATAGTTAATTGTTTGTCAGGAGAGTGGGTACCAGGGCAATTTAGATTCAAGTGTCTCAACTGGTCTATTGTTGTTCACTGCCATCGAGTGAGCCTGACTATGGTTCCAGGTATAACAGAACAAACACTGAACAACCCTGTACCATCCCCATGATTGGCTGTAGATCCAGCTGTTGTGATCCATAGGGTTTTCATCAGTTGATTTTCAGAAGTCTATCACCAGGCTTTTCTTCCTAGTTCACCTCAGTCTGGAAGCTCTGCTGAAATCTATTCAGTATCATAGCGATACATAAAACTCCAGAGATAGATTGGTAGTGGCTATGGAAGCCATTCATTGACCTGAAATCAAACCTGGATCACCCACATGGAAGGTGAAAGTTCTACTTGAGCTACTTTTGAGCTGTGTCCTAGGCAAACAAAATCCTGAGTCACAAAACTGTAGCCCAGTTCTAGGGAATGGAATGTTGAGCGGCACGGGGTATTCCAACTTGGAGGAAGGAAAAGAGGACGAGAGACAAGTTCCTGGCTTCCAGGGCATCATTGCTTCAGTGTACTAACCAAGAGCCCCAGGATGTCAGATTTGCTGGCTTGGGGAGAAGAGGAGCATTGAATCTATTTAAAAACTGTCTCCTCCATGTCATGGTGACCAGAAGTCTAAACTGAGAGAAGTCATAGAATCAGGGTGAAGGAAGTCAAGAGGGGATGCCAGCCAACAGCACAACAGGAGGATTCTAGAATAATTACCACAATTCACTGCAAAGCAGGCATTAACATTTTAAAATGCTGCGGTATCCTATGGTTTGTGAGACACTGCACAAACACCCAAGATAAAGAGTAAAGTACAACAAAATCTCATTAACTGAGACTAATTACTTTGAAGGTCAGTCTGAATTACAAAAATGTTTTACATGTAGTTCTTTTATTTTCTTGTACCGAGATCAAAGCAAAAATTGTGTCTAGCTTTAATGCAACCCTGTAAGGACAGAGTAGAACTGCCCCATAGGGTCTACAGTGAGTGGCTGAAGGACTCAAACTGCCGACCTTTATGGTAGCAGCCATAGCTTTTAACCACTGTACTTCCAGATCACCTTAACACAAAGGGAGGGATCTTTTAACTTACTAGATTGCAAATTACTCAGAAATTTTATAACACCTTATGAACCTTCATGAGGGATACCTTCATGGACCCTTTATTATGTGCCAAGTGCTGGGCTAAGCCATCAACACGTATCATTTCATTTAATCCTACTACACAGGCCATAACGAAGGGATTGTTTTCTTCATTTTACCCAAAGAGGAAATTGTTGCTGTTGTTAGGTACTGCTTAGTTGGTTCTGACTCATAGAGACTCTAGGTGCAACAGAACAAAACACTGCCCGGTCTTGTACCATGTCCACAATCATTTTTAGGCTTAAGCGCATCATTGAGGCCACTGCATCAATCCACAGTGAGGATCATAATGAGGGTCTTCCTCTTTTTTGCTGACCCTACACTCTACCAAGCATGTTGTACTTCTCCAGGGACTGATCCTTCCAGACAACATGTCCAAATTATGAAAGACACAGTTTTGCCATCTTTGCTTCCAAGGAGCACTCTGGTTGTACTTCTTCCAGAACCGACCTGTTTGTTCTTTTGGCAGTCCATGTTACATTCGATATTCTTCTCCAACACCACAGTTTAAAGACATCAATTCTTCTGTCCTCCTTTGGTACCACTGATTCCTGATCATACACTACCTCTTCACTGTACGGCTGGATATCAATCATTTCTTATTTTTTATGATTGAATGAAAATGTACATTCCCATACAAATTCACGTGCTCATCTATATGCAATTCCCACTGCTCTCCCTGCCTGGTGACAGCACACACATCTTCTCTGCTCCATACATGTCCCATCCTCTCAACAGTCTTCTATCCCCTCCTCTCCACCCACTCCCCTTCCTCTAGCAAGAAGTCAGCAGGATGACATCCTACAGATGCATAGAATCATAAAATTCCCACAAGATATGGTCACTCTGCATCACCAAGTCCAATCCATTGCTGTTTGAAAAGCTGACCTTCATCATGATTTATGGACAGGGGCAGCATCAGGGCCAGGGGCTATGCTTCCAGGGGAACCCCAAACACCCCTGTTTTAGTCAGCTAGGGCTGCTCTAACAGAAATACCACACAGTGGATGGCTTTAACAAAGGAAGGTTTACTCTTACACAGTCCACTAGGCTGCAAGTCCATATTCAGGGTGTCCACTCCAGGGGAAGGCTTTCCACTTGTCAACTCAGGAGACAATTCCGGTATTGCATCAGTCTTTGTCCAGGGAGCATCCTGGTGCAGGAACCTCGGGTCTGAAGGATGCACTCTTCTCCCGGTGCTGCTTTCTTGATGGTACAAAGTTCTCAGTTCTCTGCCAGCTTCTCTGTCCTTTTATCTCTCATAGGATGAAAGGATTAAGGGTGGGGCAAGCAATACTCCAGGGAAACTCCCTTTACAGTGGAGCAGGGAGGCATCCTATGAAAGGATTTACAGCCCCACCCTAATCCTTTAACACACAGTTTAGGAAAACCACAAAATAGAGGACAGTCACAAGATACTGGGAATCATGGCCCAGCCACATGGCTACACATACTTTTGGGAGGACACAATTTGATCCCTGACACCCCCAGACCATCAATTGTGGTCTTTTATTGGAGATCTCAGGGTTCACCCCTATTTGTTCTCTTGTTGCCAGTGAGACTCAACTCTGTGAGCTCCATTGTGGCTATCACTGGTGGTGGCCGGGCACTTGACCAATTCTTACAGGTATAACAACTCTATATATTCCTTTGATCTCCTTCTGATGCTCCCTGAGTCATTTAATATTTTCCCTGAAGAATCCTTCACTATTGCAACTTGAGGCTTGAATTTTTTTCAGTTCTTTCAGTTTGAGAAATGCAGAATGTGTTCTTCCTTTCTGGTTTTCCATTTCCAAGTCTTTGCATATGTCATTATAGTACTTTGTCTTCTTGAGTTACCCCTTAAAATCCTCTGTTTAGGTGTTTTACTTTGTCATTCCTTCCTATCTCAAGAACAGATTTGATGTGTTGACCACTAATGACCAAACACTACACAAATTGTGGAATGACATCAAAGACATCATCCATGAAGAAAGCAAGACATCATTAAAAACACAGGAAAGAAAAAGAAGTCCAAACTAGACGTCAGAAGAGACTTTGAAACTTGCTCTCAAATGTTGAGGGGCTAAAGCAAAAGGAAAGGATAATGAAGTGAAAGAGAATTAGCACTATTCAAATTTAAGTGACTTGCCCATGATCACTTAAGCAGTAAAGCTGATACTGAAATAAAAGTGCCCAGACTGGAAGTCGTACATTAGGCTTCCCCACCACTGTGTCAGAAATCCACTACAGACTCACTTCTGAAAAGCAGAGTTCATGGTGGGATCTTACATACGGTGAATTAATGAATAAGTTCACTATTGATAAACAAATAAACCCATTGCCATTGTGTTGATTGCAACTCATAGCAACTCAATACCACAGAGTAGAACTGCCCTGTAGAGTTTCCAAGAAGCACCTGGTGGATTCAAACTGCCTAACTTCGGTTAGCAGTTGTATCACTTATCCACTATGCTGATAAACAAATAGGTCCTATTAAAATACTGCCATGAGTAGTTTAAACAGGTTGAATAGAATGTTTCTGTCTTCAGACACACCAGATTCAAGTCACATCTCTACCACTTGGTAGCTATGCAGTCTTGAATAAGTTATTCAACATCTCTGATTCTGTTTTTTTACCCATACCAAACCCACTACTATTGAGTCACCTGACTCATACAACACTACAGGACTGGGTAGAACTGCCTCATAGAATTTCCAAGTCTGTAAATCTTTACAGAACAGACTGTCATGTATGTCTCTCATGGAGCAAATGGTGGGTTTGAACTGCCAACCTTTAGGTTAGCAGCCAAGCATTTTAACCACTGTGCCACCAGGACACCTTCCTTACCTATAGAAGGCTTTTTCCCTGGTGGCATAGTGACTGTTTGGCTGCTAACCAAAAGGTGAGCAATTTGAATCCACCAGACACTCCTTGGAAACCTTATAAGAGAGTTCTACCCAATCCTAAAGGGTCACTATGAGTCACATTTCACTCAATGGTAATGGGTTTGTTTTTTGCATAAGGCACCATGGTAGCTTAATGACTAAAGTGCTTGGTTGCTAAGCTAAAGGTCAGTGGTTCAAACCCACCAGCTGCTGCACAGGAGAAAAGACCCAGCAATCTGCTATTGTAAAAATTTCAGCCTAGAAAACCTTATGGGGAAGTTCTACTCTGTCCTATAGGGTTGCTATGAGTTTGAATTGACTCAACAGTATATAGTAACAGCATAGAGTACAATAATCAAATAGGATTTTATAATGTAAAATGTCTAATACTGTTCCTATCACATAGTAAACACCCAGTTTAATAATCTCATTTAAAAAATACATATCACAAAGTTAAAGTGGTATCAACTTGACTTCTTCACAAATACTATAAAGTCCTTATTCTTTCAAAGGCTAACTTAAAATTTCAATTACCTCCCCTAAACCGAAACTTTTGCTGTTTCTTTCAAGTAAAATTCTCTGGGACTCTCCTGTTTGCTTCCATGATGATTACTGATGCATCCATTAAAACATCTATCACGATGTGTGCTGGTCAGCTTTTCTGGGTCTGTCTCTCAAGCCTGACTGCCTGCTTCTGAGGACAAGATCATACCTATGCTGTCCTAAGAGTAGGCACTTCATAGAAAACCCAAGCTATTTATTCAATCACTGAATCCTGCCTTAGAGCTCTGAGTGAATCTCGAGTTAAGTACATCCTAGGTATCATACATAACCTAAGCATATACACTGAAATGATGTTTGTGTTTTCAAAGTCTTCCCCCCAACATATGATAACATTAATATCACGCATTGGTTTACAGTGTCTTATAAATGCAAAGACTGGATAAGTCAAAGTAGACATCCAATTTGCAAATATAAAATGTGGGCATCCAAGTAGGCTGGACATCACAGTGCTGATCCCCCAGCAGAGCAGCACTCTTCTGCATCACTGAAGGCTAAAGAGCTGAACTTACAGACCAGTGTGGGCCTGTGTACAGAATATTCATCAAACTCAATATACTAACAGTATATCTTGGCATTATAAGCAGCAAAGCTCAAAGAAGGATGCCTGATTTCACAAACAACACACTCCATGGGGAATGCATTTGCCTGAAACAAAATGAAAAATGTAGACATGGTTCAAGGTTGTATTCACCCACATGGTGAGAAGAGAGCCTGAAATTATAGGGCCGTGAATATCAGGAAAAGTAGACCTTTCATGTTGATTCCTCGGAGATGAATTGAAGCTATGGTCCCAGTCAGCATTTATGCAACTTCTGGCTGTTGCCCTACCTGTCAGCTTTACATTGTGAGTCCACCGGGCCCAACTATAATTTTTAGTTTGATAGCAGGGTTGACAGTCTATTATGCTCAATTCATTTTTTTTTTTTAACTTTTAC
Source organism: Heterohyrax brucei (assembly GCA_028571685.1). Taxonomy (NCBI): domain Eukaryota; kingdom Metazoa; phylum Chordata; class Mammalia; order Hyracoidea; family Procaviidae; genus Heterohyrax; species Heterohyrax brucei. The sequence goes on along the minus strand of CM053148.1, from coordinate 39,582,770 downwards.
TTTCAAAGAAAAATCACAACTTATCTCTTTTTTCCTCTATCCATCATACACATACATTACAGAGTGGTGGTGGTCTTGGAGGTTTTTTCCCAATCTTAGTGTGGTCAAACGAGCCTGTCCCATGTAGCTTTGACACAAAACTGGCCTACAGGAAAGGCAGAGGCAAATATCCTACCGACCCCAAACATCCCACCGCTGTTGAGTCAGGTCTGACTCACAGTGACCCTAGAGGCCAGAGTAGAACTGCCCCATACAGTATCCAAGGGGTGCGTGGTGGATCTGAACCCCACCCTGGGCATACTTTTGCCCATGACTTAGAGATACAAATACATATATTTTCCCCCATAGTCAGGAGTAAGATAAGAACCTCTCAGCAGAAAGACCACTTCTCTTTCTATTCCAGATCGACTGTCCTTACATCTTGATTAGAAAGAGGATGATGTTCTTTAAAATGCATACGTGAAGAGGCACAGTGGAGTGTAAGGACCCTCACCACATGTTTCTGTAACAGTCTAGGGGGTCCAGAGCAAAGACCCTCCCTCTGTGTCTATTCCACTTCTCATTGTTCACCTGTCCACAGCACTGGTCTCAAAGACAGTGCCTCCTGCAGAACACAGTGAGTGGTAAGAAACTCCTGGGAGATGAGCCTTTCTGTTACTGTGCTATTATCACTAAGACCATCAGCCTTCAAAAAGGTGAAATTTTTTTTAGTTACAACATGGGAGTTTCAAACATCCCTTTCTTTTCTGAAAGAATTAGTTCACTCCTCGCCCATTCCAGCTCATTCCATTCCATGAATCCAAGGAGTCTGAATGATCTTCAGATATATTCTCTGCATTCCATTATTAATCAACCTTGTATGAATCGGAAGTGACTCTCAACAGCACTGGGCTTTGTTTTGGCTTTTTATGGTTAATGCACAGTGGTTCAGCTTGCAGGTGAGCTATAGTGACTAATCAAAAGGTCAGCAATTTGAACTCACCAGCTGCTTCTGGGAAACCCTATGGGACACTTCTGCTCTGTCCTATAGGTTTGCCATGAGTCAGAATCAACTCAACAAAAATAGGTGTGGATTTTTTTGGATTTTTTATGATTAATGTGAGAATCCTTAGTTCTATTTTCAATTGTCCCTGCTACAGGTTTTCTTTGGCATTTGGTTTTCTCAGAAGAAGTATAAAACTCAAATCAACTCATAAAATAACAATTAGGCACATACTAATAATGCTAAGTGTACCTTCTATAGGATAGAGTCCCTGAGCGGGACCCCAAGAAGTAGATGGTTTAATTTCAGCTGCAGCAGTTAAAGGAGCTCCTAGGTGGCACAAACAGTTAAGTGCTCAACCAATTACTATCTGAAAGACTGATGATCCAAACCCACCCAAAGGCACCTCTGAACACAGGCCAGGTGCTGTGTTCCTGTAAGGTCACAGCCTTGAAAACCCCATAGTGCGGTTCTACTCTGCACACATAGGGTCACCAGGAGCTGGAATCAACATGACTATGACAAACAATAAAAAAAGCACTTAAATAACTCAGTGTGTATTATAAAATACAAGGGGAAAAAGAACATTGAAAGAAAAATCTGGATCAGATTGGATCACTTACCTTTAACATATGCCTCCTGCTTTGGGTACTTAGTAGTGCTCTAATCAGAATGCTTCCTCAAGTCAAAGAACTGCTGTTGACACCTAAGAAGACAAAGGGCTCTCTCTTTTCCCTACTCTTTGTTTTACAGACTCTCCACCAGAAGTTACCCTTGCTAACGTCTCCATATATACAGAATTTTATTTGGATTTTTTTTTTTAATTCTACTTCCATGTTAGCCCAGGTTTCTGCATCCTGCACCTTCACTAGAGCTCTGTGGGTTTACTTTCTGTTGTTGCTAGCTGCCTTTGAGTCAGCTTTGATTCACTGAGCCCCCGTATACAACAGAGAAAAAGCTACCCAGTCCTGCTTCATTCACACAATCACTAAGCCACACAATCACTGGTGTGCTCAAAAATCATATCAACCATTACTGCAACCACTGCGTGTGCTGACGAACTTTCAACTTCGAGGGCTCATCTTCCAGTACTATAGCAGACAATATTCTACTGTGATTCACAGGCGTTTCGTTAACTGATTTTCAGAAGTAAGATTCCCAGTCGTTTCCTTCCAGTCTGTTTTAGTCTGCAAGCTCTGCTGAAACATACGCACTATTGGAGGCAGACGCTGCTGGTATCTGACATACAGGTGGCATAACTTCTAGCATCATGTTGTTGCTGTGTGCTGTCAAGTCAATTCTGACTTATAGCAACTCTATAAAACAGGGTAGAACTGCCCAGAGCATTCCCTAGGCTATAATCTTTATGGGAAGTCTTTTCTCCTACTGCTGGTCGGTTTGAACTGCTGACCTTTTGGTTAGCAGCTGAGCATGTAATCATGGTACCAAGGACACTTTCTGCATCAGAGCAATATGACAGCCACCACCTTCAGAAAAACTGATAGAAAGGTGGTGGTGGGTTGGTTTAAAATCATTCTCCTCATTTTTGTTTTCCTAAATAATACTGATAGAATTGAAAAGTGTACTGGTCTAAGAAACCACCATCCCTGACTAAAGGTAGCACACTCTACCTGAATCATAGTTTCCCCATCTACAAAATGGAGTTGCAGAGATACCTGCCTACTGCCATCGAGTCAATTTTGACTCATAATGACCCTGTAGGACAGCACTGCCCCATAGTATCCAAGGAACAACTGGTAGATCTAAACTGCTGACCTCTGATTAGCAGCTGAACTCTTAGCTACCATGCTACCAGGGCTCCAAAGAAACACTGTACACAGTATTTAACATCCCTTCTATTTTGTATGTTATTTCTCTCTGCAGCAAGGTCAACAGTAAGAAGGGGAAAAGGAGAGGATCTTTGTTCTTATCTTTTTCCAGCTGCAGTTAATACACTTACTGTGTTTCAATCCCAAAGAAAGTTTGGGAACGTGATTCTCATAATTGGAGAAGACATAGCTGGGAAGAATAGGCCCAATCAACTGCAGAAACACAAAGTCAAGTAAGTTACGACTCTGTTTCAGGGTGGCCATATATCACCCACATTTTTTAGAATAAAAGGGTTTACTCTTGATTAACCACACTGGGAAACTGGATATACATTGAGAGTCCCCTATGCAAACTAGATGCAATGTACAAAATTGTATCAACGGCTACTCTTCCTAATTAGCAATGGACATTTGTTTTAAACTGTGTACAAAAGTTTCAAAGTACATTTCGTGACAAACTATTGGTTTTAATGCTTAAAACTTACTGACAAAAAAATAAAGCAACATAAAAGACAGTGAGTGGCAGCATAAAGATGGAAATGTCACTTAGAACTCTGGAGATAACCCAGTTTCAAGCTCATAGAGAGATTGCCTAATTAATGACACCCAGCATGTACTAAAATATCCTGTGAAAGACACGAATATTCATCCCTATGCAATTTCTGTTTCTTGCTTATGGATATTACAGAAAGGTCTAGCACATTTGTCATCACCCTTGTACAATGAAGCTTTTACAATTCTATTCCACAAACTACCCTTCTCTTTCCTTCTTCCTGTGAAAAATATTTTATGCAGTGTCTACTCCAGTAATGATTTATCAGTTCAGTCAAAAACAAAGTCATTCAGTGACCCCCAAAAGCACAAAGTAAATTTCTTCCCTTAGCTGATTCACCATTTAACCCAAAATATTAGCTAGTTCAAACAAAAAAAATGTAACTTTGCAGCCCTATTTGGGAAGCTTTAGTACATGATCCCTGAAGAATTAAACCAAAAGGAGCATTTATACTGTCTTGTAACCTCAGAATAGGACAGACCTGATTCCCATTTTGTAGGGTATTATTCACTTCTACTTCCCACCATATGGGAAACTTCAGTCGCCAGCTGGTTCCATCTGAGTTAGATTGATATTACCTAAAACCAGTTAACCAGCTACTATTGAGATGATTCCAACTCATGGTGACATCATGTGTGATACCGCAGAACTGGTCTCCATAGGATTTTCTACAGCTGACTTTTCAGACATAGATCACCAGGGATTTCTTCAGAAGTACCTCTGGGTGATCACAAACCTCCAAACTTTCAGTTAACAGATCAGCACATTAAGCACTTATATCTAGGGATTGCTGATATTACCTGAAAGAATCCTTTTAACTAAGATTGACAGAATCTAGTGTCATTTGTCTGTGAATGAACTCACACTATGGGACTACATGCAATTTACCTTGGGATACACTTAAGCAAATATCTATGATATATACAATCCATATGCAAGATATATAATAGTATACAGCCTCCTCCATCTTGCTTCACAGAGGGGTAAGTAAAACTCCTTTGACAGGTCTAACTGAGAAAACTGTCTGTCCTGAATTCTTCAGAACCCTTTCTTTGGTAAAGCTGGTTCTAGGTTGCCCACATGTGAATTTTCCTTTTGTATCCCATGCTAATTTCTAACATCTGCCTATCAGTTTGTCATACCGTGATGGCTTGTGTGTTGCTATGATGCTGAAAGCTATGCCACAAGTATTTCAAATACCAGCAGGGTTACACATATGGATAGACTTCAGCAGAGATTGCAGATAGTCTAGGAAGAAAGTTACAGTGATCCACTTCTGAAAATTAGCCATTGAAAATCCTGTTGTTGTTGTTGTCAGGTGACATTGAGTTGGTTCCAATTCACAGTGACCCTGAGCACAACAGAATGAAACACTGCTGGGTCTTGCACGATGTCCACAATAGTTTTTATGCTTAAGCCCACTGTTGCGGCCACTGTGTCAATCCATCTCATCAAGGATCTTCCTGTTTTTCACTGGCCCTCTACTCTACCAAGCACAATGTCCTTCTCCAAGGACTGATCTTTCCTGACAACATGTCCAAAATATGTAAGACGCAGTCTTGCCATCTCTGCTTCCTAGAAGCACTCTGGTTATAGTTCTTCTAGAACAGATCCATTTGTTCTTTTGGCAGTCTGTGGCACATTCAACATTCTTCCCTAACACTACAGTTCAAAGGCATCAATTATTCTCCCATCTTCTTTGTTCATCATCCAGCTTTCACCTGTATATGATGCGACTGAAAATTCCATGGCTTGGGTCAGGTGCACTTTAGTCTTCAAGGTGACATCTTTACTTTTCAATACTTAAAAGAGATCCTTTGCAGCAGATTTTCCCAACGCAATGTGTCTTTTGATTTCCTGACTGCTGCTTCCATGGGTGTTGATTGTGGACCCAAGTAAAATGAAATCCTTGACAACCTCAATCCTTTCTCCATTGATCATGATGCTGCTTACTGGTACAGTTGTGAGGATTTTTGTTTTCATGATGTTGAGGTACAATCCATACTGAAGGCTGTGGACCTTCATCTTCATCAGAAAGTGTTTCAGATCATCTTCACTTCCAGCAAGTAAGATGGTGTCACCTGAGTAACGCAGGTTGTTAATGAGTCATCCTCCAACTCTGATGCCTTGTTCCTGTTCATATAATCCAGTTTCTTGGATTATTTTCTCAGTACACAGACTGAAAAGGTATCATGAAAGGACACAACCCTGATGCACACCTTTCCTGACTTTAAGCCATGCAGTGTCCCCTTGTTCTGTCTGTACAATTGCCTCTGGAGCTATGTACAGATTTCTTAAGAGCACAATTAAGTGTTCTGTAATTTCCACTTTATGCAACATTATTCATAATTTGTTATGATCCACACAGTCAAATGCTTTTGCATAGTCAATAAAACACAGGTAGAAGCGGAGTGAAGATGGCAGACTAAACAAACATCTCCCTAAATCCCTCTGGAAACCAAGACTTGAACTGATAATTAAATAGAGCCTTCTGGACACCTAGTGAGCCCTAGGATGCAGCATAGGGCTGTTAAATTGGACTTCCTACCACTGAACATGAAACTTCCTCTCTTTTGCTGACCCCCACTCTTGGCAAGATCAGGCTTGCACGGACTAAAGCTAACTCACCATTTTAATTATATTTTTCTCTGTCTTAGCCAGCTGGTGGAGCCAGGACTTGACTAGAGGCTAATCTCAGATGCACTGCTGGTGGGACTGGCAAGCACAATTGTCATATTCTGATAGTCTGGCTTTGGACTCTGTGCATCTCAGCACTTTTGGCCTATCTTTCTACCTCTGCCATATAGTAGCAAGCTTCTGCGGGGCGCCATCTTGATGCATTGGAAGACGGACGCACCCATACAGAGGCCACAGCCAGACTTACTTCCTAGACTTACTTCTGCCCAGGGTAGAGTCCTTTTCTGGCAGAGAGGTGATGTTTTACACAGTGTCACCTGCGGCTGGGCCCTGGCATCAGAGACTGCAGACTCTGACCTTCTCAGCACCTCCAGCCTCCCTTTCCACTAGTAGCCTGGTCATAGCCACATGGCAAGCTTGTGCAGGACATCATATTGTTCCACTGGGAAGCAGATATACCCCTATGGAAGACCCAGCTGGACTAATTCCTGGGCTGCGAGGCAGCACCTGCCTGGAAGAGAGTGCTTTTCTAGCAGAAAAGCAGAATTCTACACAGTGTTGCCTACAGCTGGGGCCAACATCAGAGGCCAGCAGGGCAGTAGCCTTTCTGTATTTTGAGCTAGTATATAACATCTGGAGTTCGATATAGAGGTGCTTACTTTGCCAGCTGGGAAGAGGGACCTATACACCTGAAAACCTGACTGACTTTGGAAGTTGTCAGATACTTTATACCTCTCATTTTAAGATGGCCTAGAGAAACAACTGTGCTCCATCCTCACAGCATCTCTCCCAGCCTCTTTTGACTCACATGATGCCCAAAACGCAACAAACTCTGGAGAAAAATAATAACCAAGAAATCACCCACAGCTTCAGAGGACCTCCAAGAGAAACCACCTCAGAACTTCCCAGACAAAGAAGCTTTTCTGAAAATATTGGAAGATGAATACAAAAGGATTCTACAGAGAGCTCTCGTAGGCCCTATACAAAATAGCAGAGCAAAATGAAAAATTAACCAAGTTGTTTGATCTGATGGAACACTGGTACTCTGAAATCCAACAAATCAAGAACAAAATCAAAGACACAGAAACTTCCATTCAAAGCCAAGAAAACAAAATGAAAAGAGACATTCTGACTTGGAAGACAGTGCTACTGACTCTAGCATCCATGAGGAGAAATCAGAAAAATGAAACAAGAAAAATGAATAAGCATTAAGAAGTAAGTGGGACCTATTCAGGGGAACAATCTACGATTAACTGGAGTTCCTGAACAAGGCAAAACACCTGAGAACACAGAGAGTATCATTGCTTAGTTATTGACAGAAAACTTCCCAGAAATTATGAAAGAAGAGAATATAGATATACAAGATACATATCAAACACCACTCAATATAGATCTCAAAAGAAAGACTCCAAGACATATTATAATCAAACTTAACAAAATTAAACATAAGCAGAAACTCTTAAAGGCAGCAAGACTCAAATCAAAGCTAACATTCAGAGGGAAACCCTATAGGCTTTCGTCAGATTTCTCAGCACAACCAATGCTGGCACGGAGACAGTGGCATGAGACATTCAAAACCCTGAAGGAGAAGAACTTTCAACCAAGAATTATATATCCTGCAAAACTATCTTTCAAATGTGAAAATGAAATTAAGACATTTGCAGATAAACAGAAACTCAGAGACTTTGTAAAAACCAAACCAAAGCTACAAGAAATACTGAAAGACTCTCTTAGCTTAGAACAAAATCACTAACTTTATATTTTAGAAGTAACTACAGGACACATCACCCAGAATCCTACTCAGTTAGGGAAGGCTCCAAACTGAATCAAAGCTATAAAAGTGAAAGAAATAATCCAGTAATTATATCATGAAAACTATGATGTCATCATATTAAAAAGAGGATGTACTACAGTCATTATAGTCCTTCCAGACGGAGAGGATTTTGATAAGAAAGGTAGTAACTGAAATTGGGTTTATACGTAGTTTATTAAGGGTGATCTTAGGGGCAGCCGTAAAGCACAATAAAGATGCAACATATCAAATCAAGAAATGCAATACAGGAGTCTCCACAACCACAAAACTAACCCTGAAAAAGGTGAAAAAATCAACTCACAGAGAAGACTGTCCCAGAACAGATTGATAGGAACAACAGAGAAAGCATCAACTCAAAAATAAACATATCACAATGGCAGGACTGAACACATACCTATCAATAATTACACTGAGTGCAAATGGACTGAATGCTCCAGTAAAGAGACACTGAGTAATATTCTGGATCAAAAGACACGACCCATCCTTATGTTGCCTACAAGAAACTCACCTTAGACTTAAAGTTATGAACAAACTGAAAATCAAAGGATGGAAGAAAATATATATAAGGCTAACAAGGAACAAAGAAGAGCAGGTGTGGCAATTATAATCTCAGATAAAATTGATTTTATTGTAAAATCCACCATCATGGACAAGGATGAACATTACTTATTGCTGAAACGTTCAATACACAAGCAGGACTTAACAATGTTAAATATTTATGCACCCAGTACTAGAGCATCTAAATATATCGAAAAGACACTGACTACACTAAAAAAGGAGATAGATCACTCCACAGTAATAGTGGGAGACTTCAACACTCCCTTCTCAATATTGAACAGATCGTCTAGAAAAAAGCTCAGTAAAGACACAGAAGACCTTATTGCCACAATTAACCAACTAGACCTCATCGACATTTACAGAACTTTCTATCCATCACCAGACAACTACATCTTCTTCTCCAGTGCACATGGAAGTTTCCAGAACAGACCATGTGTCAGGACATAAAGCCATTCTCAACAAAATCCATACCACTGAATTAATGCAAAGCATTTTCTCAGATCACAAAGCCATAAAAGTCAAAATCAATAGCAGAAAAAAACATAGATAGAAAGCAGAACTCATGGAAACTGAACAACACTTTGCTTAAAAAACAGCACTTGGCTTTTTGGCATAGAAGAAATCAAGGATGAAATAAAGAAATTTATGGACTCCAATGAGAAAGAAAACATTTCCTACCAGAACCTATGGGATATGGCCATAGCAGTGTTCAGAGGTCAGTTTATCTCCATAAATGCACACATCCGGAAGGAAGAAAGAAACCCAATCAAAGAACTAACCCTACAGCTTGAACAAGCAGAGAGAGAACAACAGATGAACCCCTTGAGCACCAGAAGAAAACAGATCATAAAGATTAGAGCAGAACTAAATGAAATAGAGAATAGAAGAACAACTGAAAAGACCAAAAGCTGGTTTTTTGAGAAGATCAACCAAATTGACAAACCACTGGCTAACTTACTAAAGAAAAACAGGAAAGGAAACAAATAACCCAAATGAGAAATGAGAGGGGAGTTGTCACAACAGATCCAACAGAAATCAAAAATAATAGGATACTATGAAAGACTGTACACTAACAAATTTGAAAACCTAGAGGAAACAGAAAAATTCCTTGATTCATATCATCTACTAAAATTATCACAAGGTGAAGCCGAACAACTTAATAAACCCATCACAAAGGAAAAGATTTGAAAAAGTCCTCAAAAAACTACCAACCAGAAAAAGCCTGAGTCCAGATGGCTACATTGCAGAAATCTACCAAGCTGTTAGAGAAGTTATCTCCAATACTACTGAGATATTTCACAGCATAGAAATGGATGGAATACTCCCAAATTCATTCTATGAAGCCAGCATAACTCTGTTACCAAAGCCAGAGAAAGACACAACGAAAAAAAGAACTACAGACTGCTATCACTCATGAATCTAGATGCAAAAATCTTCAACAAAATTCTTGCCAATAGAATAATCCATCATGACAGAGCTGGATTCGTACCAGGGATGGAAAGCTGGTTCAACATCAGAAAAACAATTAATGTGATCAACCACATAAATAACACAAAAGACAAGAATCACCTAATTTTGTCTATTGATGCAGAAAAGGAATTTGATAAAGTACAGCACCCATTCATGCTAAAAACTCTCAGCAAAATAGGAATAGATGGTAAATTCCTCAGTGCAATAAGGGCCATTTATACAAAGCCAACTGCCTACGTCATCCTGAATGGAGAAAGACTGAAACATTTTCCCTTGAGAATGGGAACTAGACAAGGATGCCCACTCTCATCTCTCCTATTCAACAATGTACTAGAAGTTCTAGCCAGAGCAATTAGACAAGACCAAGAAATAAAGGGCATCTGCATTGGAAAAGAAGAAGTAAAAATCTCCCTATTTGCTGATGATATGATTGTATATGCAGAGAATCCTAAAGAATCCATAAGTGAACTACTCAAACTGATAGACGAGTTCAGCAAAGTCTCACGATACAAGATAAACATAAGTAAATCAGTAGGATTCCTTTATACCAACAATGACATTATTAAGGAAGAAATCACCAAATCAATACCATTTACTATAGCCCCTAAGAAGATAAAGTACCTAGGAATAAATCTCACCAGAGAAACACAGGTAAACATCTTTCTGGTATTCTCTGCTTTCAGCCAAGATCCATCTGACATCAGTAATAATATCCTTGGGTCCATGTCCTCTTCTGAATCCATCTTGAATTTCTGGAAATTCCTTGTCAATATACTGCTGCAGTTGCTTTTCAATGATCTTGAGCAAAATTTTACCTATGTGTGATATCAATAATATTGTTGGTAATTTTCACATTCAGTTGGATCACCTTTCTTTGGAATGGGCAAAAATATAAATCTCTTCCATCTAGCTGTCCTCCAAGTTTCTTGGCATAGACAAGTGAGCACTTCCTGCACTGCATCTGTTGTTGAAATATCTCAATCGATATTCTATCAATTCCTGTAGCCTTGTTTTTTGCCAGTGCCTTCAATGCAGCTTCAACTTCTTCCTTTAGTACCATTAGTGCCTGATCACATGTTATCTCTTCAAATGGCTGAATATCAACCAGTTCTTTCTGGTACAATGATTCTGTGTATTCCTTCCATCTTCTTTTGATTCTCCCTGAGTCATTTAGTATCTTCCCTGTAGAATCCTTCACCATTGCAACTCGAGGCTTGAATTTTTTCTTCAGCTCTTTCAGCTTGAGAAATGTAGAACACGTTCTTCCTTTCTGGTTTTCCATTTCCAGCTCTTCGCATATGTTGTTATAATACTTGTCTTCTTGAGTTGCCCTTTAAAACCTTCTGATTAGGTATTTGCCATTGCTTCCTTTTACTTTAGCTGTTCAGCACTCAAGAGCAAGTTTTAGAGTCTCTTCTGATATCCAATGTGGTCTTTTCTTTCCTCCCTGTCTTCTTAATGACTTCTTGCTCTCTTCATGGATGATGTCTGTGATGATATTCACAGTTCATCTGGTCTATGCTCACTAGTGATCAACACATCAAATTTGTTCTTGAGATAGCCTTTAAACTCAGGAGGGACATACTCAAAGTCATACTTTGGCTCTTGTGGACTTGTTCTAATTTGCTTCAGTTTCAATTTGAATTTGCATAGGAGAAACTGATGATCTGTGCCACAGTCAGCAGCACCTGATCTTGTTCTGACTGCTGATATGGAGCTTTTCTATAATATTTTTCCACAGATGTGGTTGATTTTGTTCCTGTGTATTCCATTTGTTGAGTTCCATGTGCACAGATGCCATATGTGTTGGTTAAAAAAAGTATTTTCAGTGAAGAAGTCGTTAGTCTTGCAAAATTCTATCATGCAATCTCTGACATTGTTTCTATCACCAAGGCTGTATTCCAACTACAGATCTTTCTTCTTTGCTTCCAACTTTTTCATTCCAGTCACCAATAATTACCAATGCATCCTGATGGCATGTTCAATCAATTCCAGACTGTGGGAGATGTAAAAATCTTCAGTCTCTTCATCTTTGACCTTAGTGGTTGGTGCATAAATTTTAATAATGTTTAACTGGCCTTCCTTGTAGACTTATGGATATTATCCTATCACTGACAGCACTGTACTTCAGGACAGATCTTGGACTGTTCTTTTTGATGATGACCACAACACTGTTCTTCTTCAAGTTTTCATTCCCAGCATAGTAGACTATTGGATCATCAGATTCAAAATGGCCAACACCAGTCCACTTCAGCTGACTAATGCTTAGGACATTGATGCTTATGCATTCCACTTCATTTTTTATTTACAATTTTTCTAGATTCATATTCCATACATTCCATGTTCCTGGATGTTTGCAGCTGCTGCTTCTCATTTTTCACAAGGATTAGGACTCCAAATACATATTTTGTGAAGGGTACAATTCAACTCATTAACAGAGCCCACAGGAAGTCTGAGTGATCCTCAGTCAGGAGCTGGAATCTCCATTCACTCTTCAAACACTGTACCTAAGCCCCACCTTAGGCTGAGACCATGTCAGTGACCTGTAGAGAATTCTGCAACCCAAGACTGGAGATGGGCAAATATCTCTCCTTTTATGAAAGGCAAAAAATGGTAATAATGCCAGTGAACTTGATACTGATGTTCATCAAAATGAAAGGATAAACAGAAGCAGGAATCAGAAACCAGCACCTATCACCAAGAATGACTTAGTGAATTATTCCAACTATGCCAGCTCAATTTCATTTCACAGTTTGAGAGGTTATTACATAAGGAGACAGAGTTCAACAGCCCTTCAGTGAGGAATCTGCAAGAATCTCTCAAGATATCCTTGCAAGTAATATAAAGAAAGATGGGGTCAATGGAAGCACTAAAATAGGTTACAAAGTGGTTGAGTGATCATAACTAAATGGATGTATGTCTTTGGTGATATGTATTCTAGTATACTGTCCTTTGTCCACCCAAGTTCAGCAAATGTATCAATGATGTGGTAAAAAAAGATAAAAGAAGTTGTTATTTGCTCTGAAGTCTCTATGTAAACTAGGAGACAGTCCACCGAAATGGGTGGGTGACTTGAGATCCAAAACAGTCTCATAAGAATAGAATCTGATTAGACAAAAGTAAGTTAAGTGTGAGTTCAAGGCCTCGATCCATCCACAGCAACTGCACAGTTGTGTAGCAGAGAATATTTGGGTTAATGGCAATTGGTGTGTTAAAGTAATTAGGGGCTCACTTGACCATAAACTGAAATTGAGTTAGCAATAGGATTAGGTCATCAAAAGTGCTTAAGGCTTCAGGAAGAACATTTGCTTTTTCAGAATGATAACAGTGGTTATCTGGAAATCAGATCTTACTAGAGATCTCCTGAGTACACTAGCAGCTTTTCCTGTAGAAATCCTGCACTGCCACTCCGTTATTATTGTTGTTAGGTGCCATCAAGTCGATTTTGACTCATAAAGACCAACGCAAGAAAACAGAGCTGATCTGTAGGGTTTTCTAGGTTGCAGTCCTTGCAGGAGCAGACTCTCAGGTCTTTCTCCCGCAGAGCTGCTAGGTGGGTTTGCATCAGCCTACAGCTTAACTGTTGCACCATTAGCATGGCTTCCATATCTCTATTGTCCTTCCTCAGTGTTTTGGTCCTGGAAAAACTCTCCTTCAGCTCTGAATATAGATGTCACAGGAGGTCCTCCTGACCCCAAAACTGAATTAGGTAACCTTCCTCTGGGCCTCTCTACTGCTAACAATCATCAGATTACTTCTTACACTGCTTTATACTTGCCTGTGTTTTAATGATCTGTTTCCTCCTCTGTGCTGGCAAGAGCTTTGCTTGGTTCACTGTTAATACCCACTGGTTCACCAATGTCTCTCACCTAGGAGACACTCAATATACCTGTGTTAAATTAATGAGTGAGAAAATTCATACAGTAATTAGGACAATGGAAAGATCCAAAAACACATCACAAGAGAAGTGGTTGAAAGAAGTAGCAATGTTTACCCGTGAGAGACAAAGGTTCATGGAGGTGATATGAGGGCCACCTTTTATTATGACAGTCTGCCAAGTAGAGGGGTAATTCAATTTTTTTCTATATGGCAGCAAGAGTAGAAGTGTCAAACACAGATATTTTAGCACCATTCAAGGTATGACTTTGATTTAAGGCTATCAACAATAGTATAAGTTCTCATGAAAAGAAATAACTTCATACATTATGGACACGGTAGAAAACAGGCCACTGGCAGGAAATGTCAAAAGAATTTTAGGCCTACGAAGGGAAGAGGAACTAGATGCTAAGTTAGCTAAGATTTTACAGGTATATGATCATGCCATAAAAATGTGTTCATCTATTACTAACACCATCTTCCTCTACAGAACAATCCACTGAGAAATTAAAAGCCCTGTCCAAAATAAACTGTATTCATAGAAATATTAGTAACTGGAGGAGTTCATTGTTTATTTTAATTTTATAGCATTTATACCAAGCAGCTGGGGAAACTTGCATAAACTGCATTAAATCTTCAAGCCTATTTCTTTATCTGTAAAATGAAGAAATGGATTGGACTACATGGTCTTGAATTATCTTTCTGATACGTAATCTACTGAATGCTATGTCTTTAAATGACCTATCCACAGAAAATAAGCTGTTTTGCAGTGGATATTCCTTGCATTACATGCATTATGTGCTAAGTCTTTATACTGGCCAAAATCCACTGAGAACATCTAATAACTCAGTGTCAAGATAGGTAGATTAATAGCTTGATGTTGAATCACATTAATAAAAGTCTTCTCTGCATTAGATCAGATGGACTTCAATGGCCTTGATTACTCTTGAAGGGAGTCTTGCTGTCTGAGTTTGCTGAGTTACTATCACAAGTGACGGGCACTAATGTGCTTCAGGCTCCTTCTGGAGAGATGCCCAGCTTAATCAGGACACAGAAACACCAGGAAGTACAGCCCAAGCTTTGGACATTTTCACATAAGACTACAGTTAGGAAAAGAATTTGATCTCAGCTATGCTAAGTAACTGACTAAATATTTGTAAATAGTATCCAATCTCCTGACATCATTTTAGGATAGGATCTCTCATTCACCAATACAGTTTCTTTTTTATTATGTCAAAACTACAATCAATTTCTTAGGTATCAAACAATATCTAGTATCTCTATGCAGCTTATATCTTGACCAAGATTGATTTTGCTGGGGTTGTTTTTGTTTTTGTTTTTGTTTTTTAACCAAAAAACACTGCCTGACAGAATGAGTGCCTTCTGAAGGAGTGAATGGCCCTCATCACAAAGATTTAGATCATTCTGGAAAGGCCTGTGAGTGTGAACATACGATGATGTACAGGTCCTCAAACTGGTTTTAATTCACTATGAATAATGAATGTGGCATTGTTGGTTCAGAGATAGAATTCTCACCTTCCATGCAGGAGACACAGATTCAATTCCCAGTCAATGAACCTCGTGTTCAGCGGAAGCGTGCACATTGCTATGATACTGAACAAGTCTTAGAGGAGCTCCCAGCTAAAATAGACTAGGAAAAAACCCTGACAGTCTACTTTTGAAAATCAGTCAGTGAAAACTCTGTCAATCCCAAGGTTTTGGTCTGCAACTACAGTGGGGATGGCATAGGACCACATAGTTTTTTCCATTGTGCATGGCACTGTCATGAGTCAAAGATGTTCTTGATGGAAGCTGAAGCAATATAGGAGTGATGAATATGTTCTCTATGTCCTTTCAGTTTTCATTCGCTTAAAGTTAACTGTGAATTCCATGAGAAATAACTAGCACATATATTAATGATCATTTCTTTTTTACTTTAATTATTATGGCACTACTGAATATAGGGTCTCTTTGAGTCAGACATGACTCAATGGTGGGTTTGAGTTTACTGAATATCAGGTACATTTTAGAACAGCTCATTTAATTCATAAAATAAATAAACTCATTGCTATTCATTCAATTCCAATCAATAGTGACCCAGTGGGTTCCCAAGGCGCAGTAGATGGACTGGAACCACCAACCTCTCCTTTTAGGGAGCAGCTGTAGCTCTGCCACTCTGCCACTAAAGCTCCATTTAACTCACAGTGACTCCATAAAAAAGGTACTATCATCATCCTCATTTAACAGATGAGGAAACTGAAGCAGAGCAGGTACTGTGGTGTGGCTCTCAGAGTCTCTCTTTAGGACAAGAAAACTCATTCCTTAGCTTCTGAGAATGCTGGCTGCTGAGGCTCACAGCTGAGGACTCTCCTGTGAATTGCCTCCAGACATAGGAAGCTTCCTTTTCCAGGGTTATACCCTCAGTGGGAAGCAGCCCACATTCAACGACCCACCAATGATGAGGTTGCAAAGAGTCAGTCCACCTGCATTAACTGGAGACACTGAAAAGCAGTTAACACCTCCAGTGTTCTCCTTTGGCTCATCTGAGGCTTCTGTTCTAAGTACATCATAGTCCAGTTCTCCCTATATTCAATCCAGCTTCCTTATTCCTTACAGATGTTAGCCCTCAAATCACCACTTCCTCCAATAAATCTCCTGCAGCACATACCCATCTCAGAATCTGTTTCCCAAATAATCCAACCTATGGCAAGTTTTCTTGTCCAAGGTCACATGGATAATACGTGGCAAATCCAAGTACTCTAACTCCAGAATCCATGTTCTTAGCCACTTAAAGTGTTCGTTTACAGATTGCTGCTGTCAGGTGTCAGACCTGATCGCCACTCCTAACGGCCCCATGTGAGACAGCTGAATTGCCCCCGTAGGGTTTTCTCAGCTATAATCTTTACAGGAGCAGATCATCAGGTCTTTCTCCCAAAGAGTCTCTGGGTGGTTTCAAACTGCCAACCTTTTGCTTAGCAGCCTAGTGCATAACTGCCACACTGCCAAGTCTCCTTTCTTTAGGATAGGCTTCATTTTATTTCTGCATCCCAGTTAAAGCCTAAGACAGCATTTCCCAAATGGAGAAATCACTAATGTTATAAACATTTTAGATGTACATCAACAAATGTGACCTTGTTCAGATAAGTTCAGGAAACATCACATACTGTATCTCCTCTTGCAAATTCTCAGTATATATTTTAAAGGCTCTAGTAAGTCCTGCAGTAAATAAATCTGATAAGTCAGAATTTCCTGAACTTTTCTACCACTGGACAATCTTTCCAGAAACTCCTGTTAATACAAAATGTTGGTGGTTCTCCCAACCAATTTGGGAAATGCTGACCTGGAGGAATCTTCATTCTTCTTCAAACATCTTCTGCTTCTCCTTTGTAAACTCCCTCTGGCATTCAACCACTTGTAAGATGTCATCTTAGACAGGACAAAGAGTTCCTGCAGTTTTTTTTCATTTCTATGTAGAACTCCTTACCTTCTCTGTCTTAAGAGGTCTTTCTCTGTTTTCTATACTTAAACGCCATAAAAAGCCCTCTGCATAGATTGCACATATGTGATCCTTGCATGCAATGGTCATTTATTAGGGGCAATTTTAAGCCTAGTCTCAAAATTCACCTCTAACATTGAAACAAACAAAAACAAAAACAAAACACTGCCATCAAATTGATTCTAACTCAAAGCAGCCTTATGGGACCAGTAGAACTGCCCACTGACACTGAGGGGATTCACAAACCCACTGAGCCTCATTAGCCTTCTTTTTTTCTCTTCTATAAAAAGAGAATGGGGCTGAATTTGTTGACATGCAAGACCCCTTTCAACACTAAAATTATAGGCTTCTGTAACTCGTCATTTTATATAAAAGGCAGTAAGCAGTAAGTAGACAGGCTGTGGAATCACCAAAAAGCCTGGATTCAATACTCTCTTTACTCAGCTACTATGGTCTATATACCCTTCGATACTTACTTTTCTCTTAAAATATTAGCTACTTCATTAGTGAAGTCAGAATTACCTTAGGATTGATCACAGAGGGCTACTGTGAGAATTATAATGCATATAAAGTGTTCAGTATTATACAGTACACATTAAGTATTCAATATTCAAAATATTCTTGTTACTGATACTGGTGGTGTTTGTGGAGGTGGTCATGATCCTAGTGGTTAGATAAGGAGGTGGTGTAATATCTGTGTATAAACTGTATTTGTCCTCGATTTCAACCATGGGGATGCCTCAGACCACTCACTTATAACTTAGAAGAGGAAATGACCATTTAATGAATTAATAAACGCTTTTGATGTTTTGGTGATCATGGCGAAGAATGATGCTTCAGGGGCACATTAAACAATGTATTATCTCATGCCAATTCTGCCCACTACACTCAAGAGTAATTTGGAGAAGTTTAAGAAAACCAAACAGTGACGATTATATTATAACGAAACATAATATGTATTGGGACTGAACACAGACCATACAACTGAGGTTAAAGAAGAAAGAAAAATGATTCAAGTCCCAAAAGGCTTTGAAAGATAGCTATCATAAACAGGGTAACAATCATATTTAATGAAGATGAATAACTCTCCCTCATTTCCACTGTTGATCAAACAAAAACAAATAGACTCAATTACTTTGGGAGAAAATGAGATTGGCTATAAGGAAAACTATTTGAACTTTAAAAATTGGTCTACACCAGGCTATTTTACTGAGGGATACATAGTAACCTCTAGTCAGAGACCCAGAAATGACTGAGTAAATGGCCCCTGGCCTACAGGCATTATGAGAAAGTTTATCTACCTTGGTGGGAAGGAGGCCAAGGAATTCTTTGCAGTTCCCAAGCTTTGATGATGATGCAACTTAACATGCTAAATGCTGCCGTTCCCAGCAGAGGACTGCTGCAAGGCAATTTCCCATGGGACACCTTAGCCCAAATTTCTCCTTTAAAAACCCAAAGTGTAAGTCAGCCAGGGGTGGGTGTGTTCAAAAAGCAGTAACAACCACTCTCTAATTAGACACAGTCTCCTAAGAGGGGCATCAGCGGAGCAACAGAAACTATACTAGTAAATTAAATTTTTAAGACCCTACTGCAATCACTCCCTTGACAGGCCCCCTTCCTTAAGCTCCACTCTTGGTTATTTTTTATTTATTGTAATTACTTCAGTAATACGGTTTGTATCCTTGTTATTATACATATTACTGTGCAAAGTAGTGACAACAACAACCAAAAATAATAGCCAAAAAGAGTTATGTTTCTTATTTATCTCCTTGGCTGTTATTGGGCCAGGGGGAGGAGTGGGGAACGAGGAGAAGCCATAAATAGAAAAGAAAGTGTTTCCTGTGAAGTGAAGATGTATGTGAGCATATTTGCAAGAAGGAAGCAGGGCAATGAAGGAATAAAGCAAATAATTCAAAAGGGCTAGGTGGCTGGGAGAAATAAATAACAAAGGAAAAGGCAACCTGAAAGTAAGGGCAGAAAGGGTGAGTATGCATTACCAAGGTTTATGTGCTGCCTGGGATTTTCCTGTTTATAAACTCAGGGCTGCCAGGCAGAAAGACCCAGAACTAGAGAGAACAGGGCTCCATGATAATTCCCCAAGGCCAGCCACGGAGGTGCAGTTCCTGTTGGTTTCTGATGGGGCGCTCTTTCTCTAAGTTTCTGTGGCTTGGTGGACCACAAGGCTGTGATTCTGAGGCTAGGGACATCAGGTTGGTAGTTCACAGGCTGGGAATGACCTACTACAAATAGTGCTCTTTACAGAGCCCCCAAAACCTCTTGGAGATACCCTGATGGAGGCTGAAGCTGATCGTAGGCTAGCTTCTAAAAGTCAAGAACCCAAGTTTTTGTCCGTTCCACTGGGCCAACTAAACCTGTTTAAAGAGTCAACATCAGGAAGGAAAGAGGCATTAGCTAAATTCTTCCAGTTGTAGGTTTGCCTGACTGTGATATTACTTGGTACAATTTATTCAGCTCTAGACTTTCTGTATAACTTTAAAATCTCAGGGTAACCAAAAGCCTTAATACATACACACAGAGAAACACACACAAATAGCCCTGATGCAACACAAGAATCAAAAGGGGTACACCCTGAGATCTCCACTAAAAGACCTCAGTTGATGGTCCAGGGGCTTCAGGGTTCCCCTGGGAGCATGGCCCCTGGCCCTGATGCTGCCCCTGCCCATAAATCATAATGAAAGTCCACTCTTCAGATTCTTGGTGATGCAGAACAACCATATCTTGGGTAACTTTATGGTTCTATGTATCTACGGGATATCATCCTGCTGACTTCTTACTGGAGAAAGAGAAGTGGGTGGAGAGGAGGGGAAAGGAGACTGTTGGGAGGATGGGACATGTGCAGAGCAGAGAGGAGGAGTGTGCTGCCTCTGGACAGGCAGAGCAGTGGAAGCTGCAAACAGGTGGGCTTGCAAATTTATATGGGAGTGTACATTTTCATTCAATCATAAGAAAAAATTAATTAATTAAAATTTAAAAAAATAAACAAAATACAAATAGCCCTGATGATGCAACAGCTAAGAATTTGGCTGCCAGCCTAAAGGTTTGCAGTTTGAACCCACCTAGCAGCTTCACAGAAGAAACATCTGATGTTATGACCTATGTCTTCCAAAACTGTGTCAATTTGGGTAGGTCATGATTCTCATTAATATTTGGCTGTCCTCCATTTTGTGATCTGATGTAATATCCTATGTGTTGTAAATCCTAACCTCTGTGATATTAACAGGTAGGATTAGAGGCAGTTAATGAGGCAATCCATAATCTACAGTATTAGATTCTATCTTGAGTCAATCTCTTTTGAGACATAAAAGTGAGAAGTCAGCAGAGAGGAAAAGAGCTCTACCACCAAGCAAGAAGAGCTACAAGTGGAAGGCATCCTTTGGATGTGAGGTCCCTGTACTGAGAAAGTCCTAGACCCTGGGGAAGATCCACGGTGAGGACCTTCCTAGATTCTACAAAGCCTTCCCCTTGAGCTGGAGCCCTGAACTCAGACTTCTAAGTCTCCTGGACTGTAAGAGAATAAATTTCTCTTTGTTAAAGCCATCACTTACACTATTTCTGTTATAGCAGCACTAGTTAACTGAGATACCTGGGGATCTGCTTTTGTAAGGGTTACAGACCAGAAAACCTGTGGAGCAGTTCTGCTTCGACACACGGGGTCACTGTGAGTCAGAATCAACTCAATGGCACCCAACTGAACAAAATATACACATATGAGCATTTCTCATCTTTGATCACATCCCTGGCTCTGCAGAATTTCTAGTCTGCTGCCATATCTTATCCTGGAACTCTTTGATAAACAGAAATGAAAAGCATTAAAGAGATCCTTAAGTCCACTTACCCTGTCCACTGAGAAGAGTGTTGCATGTCAGCCACTGACATTCAGGCATCATAACACAATAACAGGAACCCCTACATTCTGGGTCTGGAAATATGCTTGGCTGCTGACCCAAAGATTGAAAGTTCAAGTCCACCCAGGAGTATCTCCAAAAGAAAAAAAAAAGTCTGGTGATCTTCCTCCAAAATACTAGTCATTGAAAACCCTACAGTGCACAGCTCTACTCTGACACTCAATGGGATCACCTTTAGTCAGAGTCCATGGAATAACAACTGGTACCGGCAACAATTTCAAGTTACTATGTTATTTGATCCACATGCTAATCAGATGTGGTGCAGTGGTTTGGGCTTCCTAACCTTATTAAGTTGAGGAAACAGAAGGGCAGAAATGTTAAGTAATTAGTCCAAAGCCATATAGCCATACAACTGGAATGAGGCCATTTCTGACTGAAGCCTGGGTCTTTGGATCCCTGGGTAGGAACTCCTTGTACTACATCACAGTCATAATCATCACAGATGGAAAAGAAAGTTACAAGAATAAAGAAAAGGAAAAATTATGTACTTGAGAAAAGCAATGGGGTCTCATCATAACCTGATGATGAGGGGGCAGCTCCCACTCTTCTTTCATAAAACCAGAGCACCCTGAGAATAAACAACAAAGGAAAAAGCCTTCTTAATACTGGTGTGGGCTATCAGGGATCTGCCTCCCTATTTCCAGCTATAGACTTTCATGTCTTTTAGGAAGCCATGTAACATACATCACTGAATACATGTTAGATGTGATGGAAACTGAGAAGTAAGAAATTTCAATTATACCCAAGGGTTTGCCCTATGGGGACTTCCAATAGTGTACTGAAAGAAAGAGCTGGGGATGCTAAAGCTGGGAAGACAAATGCCTAAAGAGAAAATTAAGAGGAATAGAGCCTCATTTACTCCTTACCCCATCCCTGCTTCCCTGCCCCTTTTCTCACTCCTACAGAAGGAGTAGAGAAGCAAGGGAAGGGAAGGAGAAACACTGGAGTAGCAAACAGGTATCAGAAATTGCCCAGCCAACGAGACAGCAAAGCATTTAACAAAACAAGTGCATTCCCCCCAAGAGTCTCAGCCTCCGCTTGATCAATGATTCTGCAACATGGAATCATTTTTAATTTAATGCTTCTGGGAAGCGAGGGGGGAGCCCATCAACTGCAGGCACAGTGGCAAGAGCTGGGTGCTAGCATTTGACAGCATTTATTATCGCTGTTTATGGTGGTATAAATTAGGTTTATGCTGATATAATTAATAACCCTAAATTTAGGAATAATAAATAGTAATATATATTCACAACTGCAACATCTGAGGAAGGCAAATGGAGTACTCAAGCTTCTGATTCCCTCACTGTTTGAAGACAGTGGTGGGAACCAGTATGAAGGAGAAAGCCCTTGGGAATGCTCTCCCAGAACTCTCAGTTCCAGCATTATGCATCATTTAACAGTATGCAAATGACTTCGCAGCAGGACCTTAAGAAATGCCAGAGCAAATAATTTCCATTTTCATGTCTGTGAATAAGTTCATCAACAAGATAGAGTGCGGTATGTGTCATGTTTCCCGCTAGAACCAGGTCTTCCAAACATTCTCTTAGCTCCTATTATTCTGATAGTTTCCATACAGAGGTTTAGAGGGTGGTTGCACCAAATGCCACGTTCTTCATGAATCTCTCTACCTTCTTCCACCTCTCAAAAAAGGTATCATCAATGTCCTACAAATTCTCTACAAAGCATCATTTGAGAATTGCTGGTAGACAACTGCAAAGAATCTAACAGAAGACAAGAACTTTGCATCTCTAAAAACGCTTTAAATACTATCTGCCCTGTGTTTTATAAAGTTGAAAACAAAATGTTTGAGATTAAAATATTTCTGCAATTGTTCCCTTTCTGTGCCTAGGAAAATATCTTAGCATTCAAAATGGACTAAGACGCTCATACCTACTTTTTTCCAGCGAGGGGTAGGATGCAGATGGAGAAAATTATGGTTACAAATTCTCTCTCCTGCATCAGAATAGTCTTTTCTCCATTTCAAATACAAGAAAAGCAAAGCAAAGCAAAAGAGATTGAATGCTTTTTGC
The DNA here is from genome assembly GCA_028571685.1 of Heterohyrax brucei. NCBI lineage: Eukaryota > Metazoa > Chordata > Mammalia > Hyracoidea > Procaviidae > Heterohyrax > Heterohyrax brucei. The sequence goes on along the minus strand of CM053148.1, from coordinate 39,559,600 downwards.
TCCCTTTTTCTTAGGGACCTCCCAACACAGAGGCACTCAATTAGGTAGAACCAAAACCCAGACTGATATCCAAATCCCAAAACCCACCCTTTGTTCCATGTCCAAAAAAATAAATAAAATTTCTTAAAACAAATAGATCAAAAGGTTGTATTTTTTATGATACTGCTGTTTTGAGCAGTAGAAACCAGCACAACAATCTAAAAAATATATGATTGAAAGTTTAGGTTTTATTTAGCTCCCAGAGAGAATTTTCCATTCTCTGTTCACATGAAGAGAAGACTGGTACAAGTTCAGCTTTAACTGTTAAAAACTCCAGTTTTTAGATAACAAAGATTCTGTGGAAAGACTCCACTGCACAAGCTTTGGATTCCCCTAGTCTCTTTCTGAAATGAGAAGTTTAGAGCTCTAACCTTAGAATGAGAGCTTGAATGGAGTATTACCATCATGTCCTGTCATTAATACCATCAGCATCATTTCTATAGACAACATAGATCCAGTCTCTCATTTTTCCAAGGGACCACAGAACACGTAAAGCTTTCTCGAGAGAACTTTCAGCTTGTGATCACCTAACCCTTAGAAGAGGGGAACACAATGCTGAGTTACAGGGAGAATGGGAAACATTGGCAAAAAGAGAGGGAGGGACAGACCTACTGGAAGGATGCCACCTGACAGCCAGACTCTCTCTACCTTTGTTGTTCTTTTTCACCTTCTCCTTCCCCTTCCCATTCCTCTGCCCACCACCCTGATCCTTGCTTTGCAAGAGAATACTGCAGAACTCATATCCACAGCTATACAAGTAATGTGGGCAATGACAGGCCAGAGAATCTTCTTGCCATGATCCAGGAGTCCTCAGGACATAAAAAAATCTTCCCAGCTTACAGGGATCTGCAAGCCCCAGGTTTCCGACAACCTAGACTTTTGGAGAATTCTCAGAAACAAAACCAGATACTTGGATGTGTCTTCAGGAAATGTTTTAAGACATTGAATGAGGACTAAAAGAGGAAGGAGAAATGAAGAATGCTAAATAATTGTGATCTGAGTAGGTTCAACAAAAGTCATGCTTGAAATGGATAAAATACAAAGGTTTCTTTCTGATCTAATCTATAGCAAAATACTGTCAATAGGTATATCAACACTTAAGAACTATTTAACTAGAAGTGTATCTAGCAGTTTATTTTCAACAAATATTAATTAGAAAATGACCCCAGTTGGGGAGAGGGTACTTTAGGACACATTAGAAAAATTGTGTGCACATTAGGTACTTAACACTTTCCAAGTTCTATGCTAGAGACTTTCAAGAGGAGAAGCAGTAGGATGACTCTCTGGAAGCTTTGCATATGGTACTCTAGTCCAGTGGAAAGAATGCACACTTTGCGACCAAACCAACCTGAGTTTCCTACCTGACTCTGAAATTAATACAATATGTAACATTGGGTATGTTGTGTAACTTCCTTTTGCCTCAGTTTTGCTTTTCCTTCTGCAAAATGGGAGCACAATATTTACTTTTTTATGACAATTGCAATAATTAGAAGTCAAAAGTATAAAACATTAAAATTTAACCATGTTTTTATTCTATCAGATTGGCGGAAAATAAACAGGTTGATAATGTGCAATGGTGCTGAAGAGGATATGGGGCCAGGTAGTTTTATCCAGTGATAGTAGAAATGCGAACTGATGTATTTTCTGAAGAGAGTATTCCATCCACAATATGTATCAAATATAAAATACATGTAAGACTCAGAAGTCTACTTCTGAAAACTCATCTTAAGAAAATGATCATAGAAATTCACCAAGAATATAACAGAATATCTACCTATTTTGTTCATAATGAGAAATAGTTTAATGATGGCCTATCAATATATGTGACTGCTACTTCAAAAATTAATGACGTCTTTTGTATTCATTGTCATAGGAATCACAATGTTAGTTCATAAATTATAATATACAATATTACTTTGAATGGTTCTAGAAATATATTTACAGATATAGCTGATTTATTGTAGCTGTGAATTTATAGACAAATAACTAAAGAACCTTCTCCAACTTAACTCTAGGCAACTGGATTTAAGTAGGACCTTGATGTTCCAAAGTTTCAGAGGCACTGTGCAATTACAACAGATCATAACGGTGCCACCAGGAATTCTGCAATGTAGTAGTCCTGAATCAGGTTTTTGTAATTTCATCATTATGTTTTTCTAAGCATTCGAATTTTCTACAATAATTATGTGCCATTTTTTTCAACTGGAAACAATGAAGGCGTTTTATTTTCTAAAAATGGTGAAGTCATAGACACAGAGTGGTAAGCACAATGCCTGGTGCCCCTCAGACACTCAGTAAGTGGGTGCTTCATGCTTGTTTTTCACTTGTTGTCTCTCAACTCTCAGCCCATGATGCTTTGCTTTGCTCTGTCACACCAGGGCTCAGTCTCTGCAAACCTCAGTGCCAGACTCCGTTGCCAGTGAGCTTCCCAGTAAGTTTTGCCAGTGAGAGCATTAGACATAGATTGGAAGGCAAGAAAAGTGAGAAAAGGACATTCTGTTTCCCAGTTCCATACAATGTATCTGGAGCAGCTGTAAGCAACTGTCTAACCCCTGCTTCTTTAGGCACTCAACAAGGCCAGCACTACTGTTCTTTCTCAGGGGCACCAGCTACGGGCAGGAGGGGTTCTCTTGCCACCTAGATACAGACTAGGTTACAGGCCTTCACCCTCTTGACTGTGCACCTTATCCACTGAAGTACCTGACAGGTCCTCCTCTCTCAACTTCCCAAACAAGCCTCCTGGAACTGCTCAAGTTCCAAAGTATTGCTCAGTTCACTTCTTCCCTTTGGTTTCCTCATCCTTATAGAAGTGGAAGCTGCTTCCACAGTCATTAATTTCTTCATTTCTTTAGCATCCCCTTTTGGAGCTTTCAGCTGTCCACCACATGTACAAACCAGTTGCCTCTATTAAATCTCCTCCATTGAGTAAATAGTATTCTGGCTATATGATCTGTCATTTATATAAATAAAAAATAGTAAAACTATTTTGGCTTGTTTTAATATGACAATTTTGCTGAGCACAACTCTTTTTTTTTTTTTGTATTTGTTTAACCACAGCCAATCTTATTTAATTCAGAACTGTCCAACAAAAATATGTATCAACCATTCATGATTTGAATTCTGGTGTATGAGAACAATTTAAATTAGGGTACATGTAAAAAAAGGCCACAAGACATTACTATTTTTTAATAAATGAGGCAGTGGCCAACTATTACACATTAGATGCTTTCTTAAAATAAGCCATCAAGTCTGCCCTTTCTGTTTTCTTCTTTATGCCAGCCAAGATCATTTTTGTTCCAGGGATGTACTTCTTGGGATTCTCCAAATACTCCACCAGTGTGTCCTCTCCCCAGCTAACACCTGTGGTCTTACTGGCATCTGTATAAGTGAATCCAGGGGCTTGACTGGTCTTCCGCCCAAACAAGCCATGCAGATTTGGCCCAGTCTTGTGTTTGCCTCCCTTTTCCACTGTGTGACACTGGGCACATTTCTGAACAAAAATCTTCTTGCCCTTTTCAATATCACCCATTTTAAATTCACTGGCTCTTCGGGAGACTCAAAGGTCACGATTCAGAAGGCAGACGCCGCACTCTGTAAGTCCAGGGACATGCTGGTCCACGCCTAAGAACCGGTGTTGGTGCCGAGCACAACTCTTAAAACATGTTAATCTGTTGTGTTTATCATTCAGCGTTCTCCGACAAATTTTACTAAGCACAATTGCTACTTTTGCCCTTTCCCAACCCTGGACATAGGTGCTTTCTTTCTTTTAATCTCCACAACATACATGAAAGAAGACTGACAGGCTTATGAACGCATAAACAATTTAACAGAAGTTATAAAAGAAGTACTCTCAGAAAACTTAAAACTGATTATTGGTGAGAACAACAAGGACACAAGGAAAAAGAGCTCAGGAGACAGAAGCACCCAAGTCAATGGGAGACTGTATCAGCATGCGACCAGAAGAACCAGACGGTGCCTGATGATCACCAGACACAGCTGTGATGGGGCACACAATGTTGAGTGCCTGTGGCAACACGAGAAGAAGAGTGGTGCAGCTCAAGAACTTTACTAAAAGATCAGAATTGAGGGCCCGACAGCCTGGAGGATCCACTGGGAACATCGTTCCTAGACCTGCTGCCGCCCTGACCAGAAAACAACACTGAGGTCAACTCTTCAGACTAAAATGGACTGGACCCAGAGACACAGTGTGACCATGTGGTGTGTGTACTTTATATACTGTGTACTTTATATGTACTTTAAAGTACTTTATATGTACTTTAAAGTACTTTATATGTACTTTATGTACTATGTATTTATAAGATGCTGTCCTACTGGTCTCTTTCTAGATGGGAGAGAAGAGAGTGGAGAGGAGGGGACAGGAACTTGTTAAGAAGATACCACAAGTATAGAATGAAAAGGAGTGTGCTGTCACTGGGCAAGGAAAGCAGAAGAAGCTGCAGATAGGCGGGCATGCAAAGTTGATTTGGATTGTATACTTTCACTTAATCACAATAAAAAAAGGAAAAAAACAAACTCATTATTAATATAGCTGTTTTCATTTTCACATGGCCGCTTAATGAATTGTTTCCTCTGGTCTCCTCCAGCAGCGGAAGCCTTCTTTCCATTATGACCTAGAGGAACTCTCTGGTTTGACCAGTCTCTCTACTTCAAGCTGAGGGGAATTCTGTCTTCCTTGTAAAGACCCATTTTTCAGCCATCTTTTCTTATTTCAAGATCTACTCCTTCCCAGGATGAGAAATGAGAATAACCAATCCATTCAGGGGCTACAGTGATTTCCACCCAAAGAAGACTTTGTAAACACCAGCAATATGTATCAGGGTATAAACAGCAATAAGTATGGTCACCACCATGATCCAGAATCAAACTCTTTTTATTGTTTGGTTTCTTTAACAATGGCCTCTTAGACAAAGATAATCAAGTTTGTTTAAAGTTGCATACACAAAAAATATCAATATGCTCTGATTCTATTAAAAATATTAGGTTAAGCCATGTTTTGACTTTTCAAAAACTGTGTCACTATTATCCCCACAAGAAAAAAGTAAAAGTAAATGGAAATCATGCTTTTAAGGAGTTCTGAAATTGCCTTCCTTTTCTCTAGTCTTGAGTCTAATCAAGCCACCATGTCTCTCACTCTAACTCAACTTGATGACTCTCCCTCCTGCTTTATCTCACACTGGGAAGGGTTAGAAGGGATAGCTCCAAGATACTATACTCCTGTACCACTCAGAATGTATCCAGCTTAGTAGAACTGGCAAACCAGTAACATTGTAAATTATTTCTTTTGCAGCACAGTGTGACCACCAATTCCCTTTGCATTTGTTTTCCTGTTACAAGCATGTGTTCCTAAGAGATCCTTGGTTTGGCAAGACTCACTGCTGTTTCTGCTAAATCCAGGCTTTGTCTCCTTGACCACTACTATCAAAATCTGCCAGCTATCCTCTCACAGGCTCCATCACCAACACCAGGAAAAGAGACTAGTCTACTTTTACACATTCTTGTAATCTCCATGGAGGCACATAATTACTTGTAAAAGAAAAATACTATCTAGCAGGTTAAGAACCAAGTTCAGGTTTAGGTCCTCTACTCTTTACGCAAGGTTTGCCTCTTTTCTGATTAGACCACACATGGGCAGGGCTTATGTTTCAGGAGTCTATTAAGGGGAATGTATCCAGAAAAAGTTAACAAAGATGAGAGAATAGAAACTATCTCACATAAAGTTTAAGTGAACTGTATCAAGCTTGAAAGGAACCCCACATAAAGACATTTGGGCATGTAGAAGGTGATTTGATCTTTATCCTTAAGGTTTCCAATGACTGTTGTTGTTATTGTTAGGTACTGTTAAGCCAGCTCTGACTCATTAATCTTAGGTACAACAGAACAAAACACTGCCTGATCTTGTACCATTCTCACAATTGTTAATTAGGCTTCAGCCCACTGTTAGAGCCCATCACCTCATTGACAGTCTTCCTCCTCTTTATTGAGCATCTACTTTACCAAAGATTATGTCCTTTTTCAGGAATTGGTCCCTCCTAATAACATGTCCAAAGTACATAAGACAAAGTTTCACCATTTTTGCCTCAGGGGAGCATTCTAGCAGATTTGTTAACTCTTCTGAAAGTCCCCAGTATGTTTGATATTCTTAGTCAACATCAAAATTTAAAGGCATCAATTCTTCTTCGGTCTTCCTTATTTTCTGTTCAGCTTTTTCACATAATTGAAGATACCCAAAGGTAAGGCTGCCTAAAATGGGTAAAGCTTACTGGACAAAGATATAAAACACAATAAAGCAAAACAAACAAAACATCTAATTATATAGAATGGAATAGACATACATTAAAATGGAATACCCAATGAGGAAAGAATTGAAATGCAAGTTAGATAACACACAAATCAGGATTTGTTCTTAGAAGAGCCCATGAACTGAGACTTTTAAGCCTTTTTGTGTGTCTGTATGAGATGTTATATACTCATAGTTGTCTAAAGTCTTTTGACAATGATGTTTGTTATTTTCCCTTTAGTACAATATTGCTATAGTTTTCAAGTCTCCTTCAGTCAAAATTGTTCGACTAATCAGAATGACTCCCTGCTGAAAGATGCCATATAAATTAAGAAGGCAATTTTAGTCATAATAAATAATGATAATGATGATGAACAGCAGTGTCACTGAGAAGAAGCTGGCCTGCCATTTGGGAGCTCAGAGCAACCAGCTGCGAGCCAGAAATAATGAGTGTCCAGGCCAGGAGGATAGGCAGTGACTAAGTCTACATTAACCTTTAAGCCAAAGCCTCTATCAAGCCCCCGATTTGGAGATGCGAGCATTTGAAATGGAAGTAACTATAATACTTATCCTTGAACTTGAATATTTTCTTGAGCTTATGAGACTTTTTCCCAGAAAGTTCAAAAAGCAGCTTTGTTATCTTCCTGTCCCTGAAGAAAAGAAAACCGAGCTAATGGGAGAAAGCCAGAATTCTAAACCCAAGGCTCTTTCCATTAGAGGCCACACAGGGAGCATACTCTTCCAGACCCCAGACAATAATGGAAGGAGAAAATTCTGACAAGAGCCAATTTGGATTAGAAAATGTCAAATGGGATCATGTCCCTCAAAATGTCTTGCATAGCTCATTTAGGCTGAGAACTCAGGCTGATACAACCCTTGGCCCACCCGTTGTTGTTCCAGAGCCATTCTCTAGAGCCAAAGGAGCACACTGCAGGGGCCAGCTGTGTTCAGTTCTGCCAGAAGAGGACAATACTTTAGGACTTGGTCCAACTTGAAATCAACAAAGCAGAATTGCTGCTAGACATCTGGCTGAATGCTATTTGGTTTTCTAGTCCTCACAAGTGCTAAAAGGCTAACCAGACATCACAGGCAAAGATGAGGGATCTGCTCTCTGCCCTGCTTTCCCTGCCCTCAAAGAACTTCCACCAAGAAAACAAGCCTGAGGAGCCAGGAAGACCTGTTAGAAACATGCGGACGTGTTACTCACCCTGCCTTGTCTCTCACTCTCTCTCCCTCGCATGATTTACAGCCTTAGAAAGTCTTAGAAACTCACAGGATCACTAGGAGTCACAATCAACTTGACAGCAGTGGACTTGGTTTGGTTTTATACACACAACATGAGTGGAACTTGACTTTCTTAGTCTTTAACTTTGATTTGCTTACATTCTGGCATAGTTTAACGTATTTTATCATTTGGACTTCATGCTGTTCCTCTTCTTAACTGCATCATCTTTGTATGTCTAACCTTTATGACTGATTGATCTTTTTTATTGTTTTGTTGCTAGGCTATTCTCAGCTGTTTAATATTAACTTTTAAAGAAATCAATTACATTCTCTTAAATCATTCTCTTATTTAATTTTGAATTTTCTCTTTGAATTTGTTTTCTTTTTTTAGCATTTCTTTTTAATTTTTATTTTTCCTTGCCATTTCAACTTTTCAACACTATTCTTATTTTCTGTTTTCTGAACTTATATTATTTTTTTTGCTTTTTAAATTGTATATTCTTTTTGATTTATAGCTTTTGAAATATTTTTTCTTTCAATAGTTTATTGTGTCTTCTATTTTTTCAATGGGCTATTGTCCATTCTGTGGTAAGAAGAACAATCTACTACCATAGCAATGGGCTTTTGTCCACAAAGTTTGAGACAGATATTTCTGAATACTAACCCTGTCACACCCATCCACTTGGCACGTGGTTTCGGGGACCTGATCAAGTATCTGGGCCCCAGGTCTCAAACTCTGAGAATGCTGACCCTTTATGAAACACTTTATCAAACTCTGGGATTCATCTTTCCTATTATACATTCCAAAGACATGTAGGGGTTGGATGGGGAAAAGAACCACCCTAAACTTCTCTTTCTGCCAACACTCCATGTAGCTAGGTGACATCTTTATTATAGCTGCATCCAAAATCCAGTAATATGTAACTGAGAATACAGATTTATCCACAGTAAGAACTAACATTAGAGTGGTGTAAATGGCTAAGTGTTTGATTCCTCGGCTCTACTGATGATTCAAACACACCAAGACACAACTCAGAAGACAGGCCTGGTAACATGCTTTAAAAGTTTACAGCTTTGAAAACCCTCTGGCACAGTCTTATTCTGTACACATGGGTTGCCATGACTCAGTCAGCTTGACAGCAAGTAACAACAACAACAAAGCATTAAGAAGTAAATAAAAGCACTGGTCTTACTGTGAGATCATAATTTCCTCTCTAACTTTATTACTAACCTACCAGTAGTCACTTAATTATTCTGAACCCAAGTTTAAGAAGGAGAATGGTTGACAAGATTATTTAAAAGGAGCCCTCTGGCATTACTCGTCTATGATACTATAACTTTCAATTTAAAGACGCTGAGAATGACATTACTGTGCATAAATACTTCAGTATGTTACTTGTACCAGAGAAAAGAAGCCCAAGAGAATTTACTTCTGACAAGGCTATCAAAGCCTCTCCAGTCATGCCCATCTGGTGAAGCAACAATGTATTTCTACAGTAACAAACATATATTAGTTCTCGCCAGATGCCTGACGTACTTGCCATTGATGACACCATCTGGGTTGAGCATAGGGATGATCTTGAAAATGAAATTTTCCCTCAGGAGTCTAGCAACAGGGTCACTGCTGACGAGGAACTCCAAAGTCCCTTTCATTACCCAACTGGCATTGCTCTCTCCTGGGTGAACTCGGGCAGTGATCACCTGGTATGGACGTTGCCCTGCAGAAAAAGAGATAAAATAAAATTAAACCTAAATACATTTTCCATTTCCATCAACATGGTCTCCAGGAGCCAGAATCATACCTAGCTGGCATAGCGTCACAAATAGGTATATTATTCCCAACACATATGATCTACAGGAATTCATTTTCCATCTGCTTCCATCTTGAACTAGAAAACTCAAAATTTGATTATAAAGTTATAGTTCAAGACTGTCATCAGAAACACAAGTACTTAGTAATATTAAAAGAAGCCAAGAAACAAACTTTATGAAGATCATCACAGAAAACAATGAATTCTCCAGAATATAATCCAATGGTTCTACAATGGATATCACAGATCTGAGTTTGAATCTCATCTTTATCACTTAGCAGTTGTGTGATCTTACTTTCTTGTAAGCTATTTTTAATCTAAATAACATTTTCCTCATCTGGTTGTTATACAAACAAAAGATACAAATCTAAAACACTCAGTATATTGCCTCCCGTTCAGTACATGTTGGTACCCTCCTTCCTCACGCAGTTTGTGAGTAGTATGGTCCTCATTACATGGCAGAAGGTTGAGTCAAGTACAGAAGTGGTGTATTGGGAAATTTATGATTATAAGACATTTAAGTCAATACTTGAGAGAGATTACATAGAATGAATCTCTCAATTTAGGGCTCATAATACTTTCTTCACTTCTCAAAGGGTGTCAAGAAAAAGATCTCTACCAAGTCACTGGCAGTGCACTGACCTCAACAGAGCTTATGTAGAACACACTGATTAGGGAACATTAGGCTTGTCTTTCCTTCGATTAGTGATATCTGTTCCCCATATTCACAAGGATGTCGAGTTGGGAGCCTACGAGGAACACACCAAGTCTACCCTAACCCCTTGTCCCATTCTCTTCTGTCTCTTCTGACTCTTTTTTAATTTGTAACTTCAATCAGTTCATTACTGCTGCTAAGAACACATCTAAGGCAATAACCAAGTATTTTCCAAGTATAAATATCCCACACAGTAAACAGTCTAAAATTTAATAAGCCAGCAATTGCTTTCTGTATCATTTAAATTCTGAGTTAAATATGGTTTTTCATCCCTTAAACTAGCATTTTTGAGGGCACAAACTGTGTTCAATTCTGTGCGAAAAAGATAAAACTAAATAGCTCTTGACAACAGAGCTAAAGAACAGAAAATAGAAGATAGAAAAAATAACTTAAAATATAATTATAATAATACTATCATGAAATGAAACAAACAAAAAGCCACTCTGACTCCTCTAGACCTCTGCTGACATCCACTGAGATCTAGGTTTAAGGGGAACGTTGTTGTTAGCTGTCATCATATCAATGCTGACTCACGGTGACCCTCTGCCCATCATAAGGACATACTGCCCAGTCCTTGGCCTGCTTCATGATCATTCACGTGCTTCTGTCCATTGTGCCATCACTGTGTACTTTTACTGCCTTCTAAATTATGGAGCTCATCTTCTCATATTAAAATAACAAAACAAAACAAAAAACCCACTGCCATCGAGTCAATTCCAACTCATAGCAACCTCATAGGTCAGAGTAGAACTGCCTCATGGAGTTTTCAAGGCATGTCTGGCAGATGTGAACTGCCAACCTTTTGATCAGCAGCTGTAGCACTTAATTACTATGCCACCAGGGTTACTTCTAGCATTATATCAGGCAGTATTCTGTTGTGTTCCACAGGACTTTAACAGACTAATTGTTGGAAGAAGACAACCAGGCCCTTCTTCCTGGTCCATACTAGTCTGGAAGTGCTGCTGAAATCTGTCCACCTGCTGGTACTTGAAATACTTATGTCATAGCTTTCAGCATAATAGCAACAAACAAAACATCATAGTACTACAAACTTACAGATGAGTAGTGGCATTAGATCATGTATGTTTTTATTAGCTGTGGTGAGGAAAAGTCACCTCAGCTCCCTGTGAGTCCCCTATACATTAGAGATGATTGTTACGCTTTTCCTTAAACACGTATCTTCAGCATGTTCAGGAAATGCAGCAAGCACTGGGTAGCAAAATGGAAAAAATCAAGGTCCTTATTTTCTAAGAGGCCACAGTATTTGTCATGAGGAATAAATATACAAGCAAATAATGACAAGTAGAGTTGCATCTAAAGCACAAAAATAGACCTCACTGGGAGGTGAGGAACTTCTTAAAGATGTAAGGGTATGTGGACTAGGGCTTGCAGAATAAGTATCATCTTACCCACTAGAGAAGGTGAGAGAGGATCTTCTGAGCAAAAGAAAAGACACAGCAAAAACACAGAGGGATGGAAGCAGCACATTCAAGAATAAAGTACATAACAAAACCAAAAGCTGGCCCTTTGAAAAAAATTAACAAAATCGATAAAACATTGGCTGAACTTATAAAAGAAAAACAGGAGAGGAAATAAATAACCCAATTAAGAAATGAGATGGAAGACATCACAAAAGACCACAATGAAATCAAAAGTAACATTACAGAATACTACAAAAGACTATACTCTAACTGATTTGAAATCTGGAGGAAATGGACAAATTTCTAGATTAGTATTACCAACCAAAATTATCACAAGGAAAAATAGAACAAATTAGTAAAGGTATCATAAAGGATGAGACTGAAAAAGCAATCAAAAAACTACCACCAAAAACAGTCTTGGCCCAGATGGCTTCACTGGAGAATTCTACCAAACCTTCAGAGGAGAGTTAATTTCAATACTACTGAGGCTATTTCACAGCATAGAAAGGGATAGAATATTCCCAAATTCATTCTGTGAAGCTAGCATAACCCTGATACTAAAGCCATGGAAAGACTCCACAAAAAAAGAAAATTACAGACCAATATCACTCATGAACCTAGATGCAAAAATCTTCAACACAATCCTAGCCAATAGAATTCAACAACATATCAAAAAAATAATTCATCATGACCAAGCTGAATTCATACCAGGGATGCAAAGCTGGTACAACATTAGAAAAACAATTAACGTGATCAACCACATAAATAGCACAAAGGATAAGAATCACCTGATTTTGTTAATTGATGCAGAAAAGGCATTTGATGAAGTCCAACACCCATTCATGCTAAAAACTCTCAACAAGACAGGACTAGAGGGGAAATTCCTCAAGGCAATAACAGGCATCTAAGCAGAGCCAACCACCTGTATCATCTGGAATGGAGAGGGACTGAAAGAACTTCCTGTGAGAACATGAACTAAACAAGGAGGCCCACTCTCACCACTTCTATTCAGCGTTATACTAGAGGTTCTAGCCAGAGCAATTAGACAAGACAAAGGAATAAAGGGCATCCACATCACCAAAGAAGTAAAAATTTCCCTATTTGCAGATGATATGACTACATATGAGAGTAAAGGAATCTGTAAGTAAACTACTGGAATTAATAGAAGGGTTCTGGAAAGTATCAGGATATATGATAAACATAAGTGAATCAGTAGGATTCCTTTATACCAACAAAGAGATCATCAGAGAAGAAATCACCAAATCAATACCACTTATTATAGCCCCCCCCCCAAAGATAACATACCTGGGAATAAAACTAACTAGAGAAATAAGAGGCCTATACAGAGAGAACTACAAGATCTGTCATGGATTGAATTGTGTCCCCCCAAAACTATGCGGAACCACGGGCCTGGGCCATGATTCTCAATATTTTATGATTGTCCTGCATTTTGTGATTTTCTCATGCTGTCTATTAACAGATTAGGTTGGAAATGTAAATCCCTTCATAAAATCATCTCCCTGCTCCACTGTAAAGGGAGTTTCTCTGGAACATGGCTTGTACCACCCTTAATCCTTTCGTCCTACAAGAGATAAAAGGAAACAGAAGTAAGCAGACAATTGGGAACCTCATACCATCAAGAAAGCAGCACTGGGAGTAGAGTGCATCCTTCAGACCTGAGGTTCCTGTGCCAAGATGATCCCTAAACAAAGACTGATGCAACACAAGGACCTTCCTCCAGAGCCAACAAGAGGGAAAACCTTATCCTGGACTGGACATCTTGATTTTGGACTTGTAGCCCACTGGACTGTGTAAGAATAAACTTTTCTTTGTTACAGCCATCCATTCATGGTATTTCTGTTAGAGCAGCACTAGCTGACTAAAACAAGACCTCACTGAAAGAAACCAAGAGACTTACATAAATTAAAAAAACCTACCCTGCTCATGGATAGGAAGACTTAACATTGTGAAAATGTCTATATTACTCAGCCAAGCCAGCCAAAGAGATCTATATATACCATGTAATCCCAATACAAATTCCAGTGTCATTTTTTTTAATGAGAAGGAGAAGCAAATTACCAAGTTTGCTTGGACGGGGAAGAAAACCCAGATAAGCAAAGCACTACTGAAGAAGAACACAGTGGGAGGCCTCACTCTACCTGACCTTAGAACCTATTACACCACCACAGTAGTCAAAACACAATGGTACTGGTACAAAAGGAGACACATAGACCAGTGGAACAGAATTGAGACACCAGAGATGTCACCATCCTCTTATGAACTGTTGATGTTTGACAAAGACCTGAAGATTGTAAACTGGGGTAAAAACAGTATCTTTAACAAATACTGTTGGCAAAACTGGATACCCACCTACAAAAAACTGGAACAAGGCCCATACCTCACATCTTACACAAAAACTCTAAATGGATCAAAGATATGAATGTCAAGCCTAAAACGATACAGATCATGCAAGAAAAAGTAGGATCAACAATGGACATTCTAATACATGGCTCTGATAGACTATAAAATCTGAGAAACACAGCACAATCAATAGAATAGAAAATAGATAAATGGGTACTACTAAGAATCAAATACTTCTGCTCATCCAAAGACTTTATCAAAAGAGCTAAAAGACCACCTACAAATGGGAAAAAATATTTGGTAACTACATGTGGGACCAATGTCTGATCTCCATAATCTACAAGGTACTGCAAAATATCAACAAGAAAATGGTAAATAACCCAGTTAAGCAATGGGCAAAGAAGATAGACACTTCACCAAAGAAGACATCCAGGCAGCCAAAAGACGCATGAGGAAATGCTCATGATCATTAATTATCAGAGAATTCCAAATCAAAACTACAATGAGATACAATCTACAAGGTTGGCCATGACTGTGATTGAAAAATTACAAAACAACAAATGCTGGAGAGGCTGTGGAGAGATGGGAACTTTCCTACACTGCTGGTAGGATTGCAAAATGATATAACCTCTTTGGAAATTGCAATTTTGTGCTTCTTAAAAAGCTCGAAATAGATATATCATTTCATCTAATAATCCCACTGCTCAGAATACATCCAACAGAGACAAAAGCTGTCACACAAACAGATACACGCACATGAATGTTTATTGCACACAGTCCACAACAAAAAGATGGAATCAACCTAAATGCCCATCAACAGATCAATGGATAAACGAACTATGGTACCTACACTCAATGGAACACTACACAACAATAAAGAGCAATAATGATTTTACAAAGCATCTCATAACCTGGATTCAATTGGAAGACATTATCCTGAGTGAAATCAGTCAGCTACAAAAGGACAAATACTGCATGAGACTCCTACTGTAAGGACTTAAAACTAGACTTACGTACAGAAGAAAAGACTTTGACAGCTGCAAGGGTGGGGAAGGAGGGAGAGGGTTGGTCAAAGACTAGAGAGTTGATAGAAATTTGGTTGGGTGAAAGCAGGGACAGCACACAGTATGAAGTAGACCAATTTAACTGGACTTCACCATAAACTGCATTCTTCTAATTTCAACCCAATATTGCAAGGATAGAGTAGCAGGGGTAGGGGTCTGGAGACCATGCTTTCAGGAGACATCGAGGCCAACTGGCATAAGTAGCGTATTGCTATGAGAGTCTTCTGCTCCCCATATTGGTGAGTGGCTTCTGGGGTCTTAAGAGCTGAGCAAGCTGCCATCTGAGGTGCACCAAATAGCCCCACCTCAGCTGGAACAGATCATGACCAAGAACAACAATGACATGGGGAAACAAGAGCTCAGGAGACAGAAGGACCCAAGTGAATGGGAGATTGTATCAACATGTGACAAAAAGAACCAGATGGTACCCAGCCACCACCAAAGAAAGCCATAATGCAGCACACAATGTTGGGTACCTGGGGCAATAGGAGGAAAATAGGGGTACACCTCAAGAACTCTACTAAAAGACCACAAATGATGGTCCAACAACCTAGGAAGTCCTCCGGGAGCATGACCCCTAGACCTGCTGTTGCCCTGACCAGAAAACAAATCTTTAGACAAAAATGGACTGGACTCAGGGACACAGTGGTGTGTATGCTTCATGATTGCATGCATCTATAGAAGGCTGTCCCACTGGCCTCTTTTTAGATGGAGAGAAGGAAACAGGAGCTTGTTGAAAGAATACTACAAGTATAGAATGAAAAGGAGGAATGTGCTGTCACCATACAAGGAGAGCAGAAGGAGCTGCAGATAGATGGGCATGCAAAATTGATTTGGAATGTATACTTTCATTTAATCACAAATAAAAAAAAGAATGATGAACAGTTACATGTGGCTGAAGCTAAGGGCTGCACAGGGTGGCACATGAATGGAGAAAGGCAGACTATTAAACTGTAAGATCCTCCTTTACGTCAATTGATTATAGATATTTGCATTTATCCAATAGGCCAGAAGTTTTCAATCACGCAGTTAGTGTATCACTGTTGTGCTGTGATTACTGATGGGATCTGTTGCAGAATCATCAGTTAAGGAACAAAGTACAAATGTTTGTCTACTATATTGTAAAAATGGCAGAAATTTCTGGTTACCTGCCCAGCAGTCATTCTCTTCTTCTTCTCTCTTCATAAGAGGCCACTGATTTGGGGGAGACAAGAATGTCACCAGTTAAGGTAACCCAGCTTCATGGATTCTGTTGTAAGTAGGAGTGGTCATGTGAAACAATTTTGGCCCAAAAGATAGTAATGGTCACAGGGGTGATTCTTTCTGGAAAATTGACTAAAGGCAACAGTTTCACCTGGCAAATTCTTGATATTTGTCTCCTATCTTTCTCTTTTCCTTGTCTTCCTGCCTTCACCATAGGTGTGAGATTTTTCAGGTTGGGAAACCACCTTAAGAACCAAAGTCATACAGGGTCTGACAATTAAGTTTGCGAACTCATCGCAGAGAAAGTGCTACATATCTCATTGCTGAGTATCACTATAGTCACCTTTGAAGTACTCCCCTCGGGAAGGTACGCAGCAACTCCATCACCTAGTCCATTCATCACAGTAATTCTGGAACTCTTTTCCTGGAATGGCCATCAGAGCTGTCACGTATTACCGTTGAGGTCCTGAATGTCATCAAAATGTCTTCCTTTCAATATTTCCTTTATCTTCAGGTAAAGAAAAAAGTCACTGGGGGGCCAGATCAAGTGAGTAGAGAGGGTGTTCCAATACAGTTATTTGTTTACTGGCTAAAATGTGTGCTACCGTGGACAATGGCCATTCCAGAAAGAGTTCCAAAATTGTTTAGAAGAGTGGAATCGGTATTGGCATTGGTGCATAGCTTACCAAAGAGAATACTTCAAAGGTAACCATCATGATATTCAGCAATGAGGTATGTAGCACTTAGAACAATTAAGTTCACATACTCAATTGTCAGACCTCATACAGTAAGGAGGCATAATATTAGAAAAAATTGGTTTCTTCATAAATTCCTTAAGCAGCTGCACCATGCCTTCCCTGGTTTCTTCAATACTTCTGGATATTTGAAAACAATATGCTCTTATTTGACTAAGCCAGAATATTTCCTGTTATATTCCATGCTGTTAAACTCCAGTACTAGTTTCTACGAATATACAATGAAATTTAAAGCCATTGCTATAATAATGTTACCTTGAATGCCATCCTTCTGGATTAAAAATAGTGAAAAAAAGAGTGTAATGAGAATGATATTTGACAATGTGTGTTCCAGAAAAGAATCATTTAGAGCCACTAACTTAAGAAATAGGGCGTCAATAAACAATGGATTTTCAGCTGGAGAAAAACATACTCAAACATATGTTTTAGAAAAACAGTTCTGACTTCACTATAGACAATAAATTTGCTTTATCAGAGACTTTATAGTATAATATAGAGAACAGTTTTGAGAGCCTTATTTCCAGAGTTCAAATTCCAGCTCTGCTATTTTCTACCAGAGATGACTTACATGCTTCTATGCCTCTTCAATTTCCTATGTCAATAGGGAAAATAATAGCTCCCAACTCATGCATTTGTTGAGAAGACCAAATTAACTTAACAAGAAACATGTTTAGGAAAGTTATTGATATATAGTGAGTGCTTAAACGAAGGTTAACTGTTGCTGCTATTGCCATGGCTGTTATTGCTATTCCCAGGAATACTCTGAGTTTTAAAGTTACCTGGGAAGTTCTCTGAAGCCAAACTTTCAAAGATTTAACCAATAAAATTATTATTTTCCTTATCAAACAACACCATTAAGTTATTTTTCTTATACCTGGGCCATTCTTCAAGGGAATCCTGGTTGCTAAGTGGTTAAGAGTCCAGTAGCTAATCCAAAGGTTAGCAAGTCTGAATCCACCAAGGGCTCCTTGGAAACATGATGGGCTGTTCTACTCTGTTCTGTAACATCTCTATGAGTAGGAATCGACTCAGTGACTACAACTTTGTTTGAGTGAGCCATTTTTTTGTCAGTTTCACTTACCAAAGACAAATGGTACAACCACCTTTAGGAAACCAAAGAGCAAAGGAAAGGATGCTTTAAAATGCCAATGGAAAAAATATTTTATCACAAAATTAAAGAAGTTTCTGAAGAGATCAGCACCAGATTGGGTGTTTTGCATGTAAGACTAATGATTCACTAACTGAAACTTTCTAAATAAGCATGTTGGGGAAAACAGAGATACAGGAGGCTAGCTGAGTACAGTGGAAATTAACTGGAGGTCACCTTTCCCACTATATCATTTGCTCAGAGTCATTTTTCACCCTTTCCAAAGCAAGCTGCATTGGCACTCCAATAAAAAGCTTACTGAGAAATAAAAAGGCTTGATGAATTTGTACCCAATCAGTAACCTATTTTCCATTCTATAATTCCATATCACTCTTTGTGGATTTTTAGCTATGTTCATTTACAGCATATTGAACAATAATAGTAAGTGCTCCCAGCCCAGCAAGAAGAAATAAAAAATAGCTTAAGCTCTTGTAAATTGCCAGCACCAACTGAACACTCTCATTGTCTGGACCAGTTAAGTCCCATTGTCTGATATCCCCAGTACAATGCAGTGCATTAGTCAATAAGCCAAATGCAAGCCCTTGTAGAGAGACATCAACAATGCGTTTCTTTCTATTGGCAGGTCAGGTTGATGATCTGCTATATTGTGATACACCACATGACCTGACAGGCTATTTCAGCATCTCAAAGAAATGAATGGGGAAAAGTGGGGGGTTCTCATAAAGACATGAGCAGCATTTTAGTCATTTCTAGTTGATTTTCCTCACGCCCCCTCTGTGATTTAAGACAATTTTGCAGTCATCTCGGTGAGCTAAACTCACGGGACTATTCAGTTGTAACAGCAAATGGTACTCTAGAGAACTCTTAATAGACAACAGCTGTACATAGTATGCAGCACAAATACCATGTGTTTTTTTCTTCTAATTGACAAGTTCAGTCTTAATAATTCATCTCTGCTTAGCATAGGGCAAAGAAGGTCAGGTATCTGCATTTATCTATTTTTCTCTGCAATTTATAAAATCTATTCCAGAGGCACCAAAATCTGCAAGGGAGATATGGTACAGCCATATTCGAATTCATGAAGTTCTGTATTGGCAATTATGTCAGTGGTAGTGGCAATTGTAAAGACATACTAGGAACTACAAGAGAACTGAATGATGCCTAAGGGAAATCAAGCTAAAAGCCAATAGAAAGTTTAGTAAAAACTGAACACATCTGTGATGATATACATGTCTACCCAACTATATAAACATCCATACATTTATTCCTTCTTTCTTTCAACAATATATATTAAGCTTTTGCAGGCACTCTGCTGCTATTGAGGATTCAAAGAGAAATAATGGATTTTTGCTCTCAGAGAACTAATCATAGGCACGTGGATAATTACGATCCCATGTGACAGGGTCTACTTTTGTTGAGTCAATTCTGAATCATAGCAACCCTACAGGACAGAGTAGAGTTTCTAATGAGTACGTATTTGAACTACTAAGCTCTTGGCTAGCAGCTGTAGCCCTTAATCCTTATGCCACCAGGGTTGCTATGAGTTGGAATCAATTCAGTGGCAATGGGTGTGTTTTTTTGGGTGACTGAAGCATTCATCAAAACATTTTCAAAGTACAGTTGACTGCTCATCACATTTTTTTTTAAAATAATAATGTAGGCAACTGGATATAAATTAAATTTCCAACCACAAAGAACCAGTTATAAATAAGTTAAAAAAGAATATTATGCAACCATTAAAAATGACACACAATGTCTCTCTGCTGACATCAGGAGATGTCCATGGCACAGTGGTAAGCAAAAAAAAAAAAAGATAAAAAAGATGCATCATTAAATGATCTCATTAGTTGGTAGTTATTTAAAACGTGAAATCTCTGTGCAGTGCTGACAGTTAAAACATTCAACTGCTAACTGAAAATTTACAAGTTTAAGTCTACCCTAGGTGTCTCAGAAGACAGACTTGGCATCTATTTCTGAAAAATCAGCCACTGAAGACCATATGGAGCATAGTTCTATTTTGACATACATGGGGCTGCCATTAGTAGGAGTTGACTGGACAGTGAAGGGCTTTATACAGAGACACACTTGAGAATGGAGATCATCTAGATGACTTTTGTGTTCTTTATCTTAATCTGGAATGTTTACTTCATAAAATAATCATCATATGTCAATTTCAAAAAAAGCAATGTTTTTTTTTTTATATATATACTGTAGTAGAACACTGCCAAAGAGGCAGAATAAAAAAAATAAATTTTTGCTTAAGAGGCAATTCTTCACCTGGTTAGTCAACTCTGAGTAAGAATTTGTCAGGTGAAGATAAAGGGAAGTAGCAGTAGAAAAGGGCCAAATAATATGTTTTCAAACTAACAAATAAATTACATAATCCCTGAAGAAGTGTGAAGTTACTTTGCGTGACTAAAGCACTAGCTACATGGAAGGCAAGAGCAGAGTAAAGAAAAAATCTAAATTTGTACCCGCTTCTAGAAGCCTTCATAGTCCATGCCATGGAACTTGGAAAGAATTTTGAGTGCCATGAAAGTACCATGGACCATCATTATTCAAGAGTATAATTGGATGGTAAGTCGTGCTGCAGTTACAGAGTTAGATGATGGGGTTAAGGGGTAGGTGAAATGGCCAAGAGCAGACTAGGCTACAGGAAGAAGTCAGCTAACATGAAATTAAACCCAGAAGAAAGAGTGTGTAAATATGACTTCACTGAAAGGCTCAGGGGTGAGAAAGTGGAAAAGGAAATAGAAATGGGTAAATGGGAGGAGGGGATTTTGACCCACAGGAGATATCTGGCAGTTGTTCAGTATCTTTTCTTTCCTGTCTTGCCTTCATTAGAATTGACTGGGTGTTTTTTCTCATTATTCCTTTTTCCTCCTCTTTCAGCTTGTCTGTTATATACTCTTTCATTTTTTAATTGGTATGTTGCTGACATTGTTGTGTGCCACTGAGTTGATTCTGACTCATACATAGCAACCGTACAGGACAGAGTAGAACTTCCCTACAGGGTTTCCAGGGCTGAATCTTTATGAAAGCAGACTTTCATATCTCTTCAGTGCAGCAGCTTGTGGATTCAAAATGTTGACTTTTTAGGTAGCACTCTTGCCATGAGGGCTCCTTAAGTGACATACAGAAATTAAAAGCAGGCATCTTTTACTTATCACAATGTAATATAATCTACTTAATTTGCACTACATCTTAAAATTCACAAGACATTATATTTATCATGTGATAAAGTCAATATTAATTTAGATTAATCACATGCTTACCCTTTTAATTACTTCTCACTCTACTGCACCTCTTAGCTCATATCCAGTTTTATTTCCCCTCCTTGTAAGAAGCACCTCTTCATAATCCTGGCATGGGTCTTCCGGCAGTAAACACTTTCACTTTTTTGGCAGGGGTGTCTGAAAATGACTCAATCTCAACTCTAATTTGAAAAATACTTTTGCTGGGTATAAAATTATATCATCTCTGCTGTTGTACTCTCTGACTTCCACTTCTCTACATGTGCCTTCCACCAGGCTACAATAACTTAGCTACTTCTAAGAGACTACCAGTAGTTCGATTCATTTCACAGGAACATGTGTTTTTTGTTTTCTGTTGTATGTGTTCTTTTTATATATTTTCCAAGAGAAAAGAGAATGTCTTCATTGGAATTTTGAAACTCTTGAACTGTCTGATACTTTTGCTTTTTAGTTTCTTCTGTTCATTCTCTTTGATAATGTTAGGTGAACAATCCCAACATCTCCAATAAAGAAGCTTTCTCTTCTATGCAAAGGCTATAACACTCACATCTGAAACATACCTGACTTTTCAGAATTGTCTCAATAATGTGAAACAAAAAGAGGCCTTTATTTCCGTGCAATGACATCACAACTGGTGAATATTTGATGAGTAACAAATGATTCTGAGGAGCTATGTTAAAAGATGTGGGACTATGTGAAAGCACCTTCATGGCATTTCTACAGCACCTGGTAGCTGAGAAAGCACTTTCCCCTACATTATTCCTTTAGCACTCAGAGTACATTTCTGAGCCATGTTTTCTAGCATTATTGTACCCAATCAGTTCTACTCTGATCTCTAGGGTTGCCATGAATCAGACCTGACTCAACAGCACTGGGTTAGTATTATTATAGAGAAATGCACAGAAAGTAAGAACAACAACAACAACAAAAAAAAAACTTAAATGTTCTGAAGCAAAACCCAATGTTCTTTTCATTTGACCGTGCATTATCCTGTGGGCAACTTTAGGAAGGTGGCAGTGAAACTTACTGAGACAAAACACAGTAAACTGGAGGATGGGGAAAAACAAGAACAGGATAAATCACCAACAGGGAGACCTAAGCCTTGGTTCTGCCTTCTACTAATTGCATAGATTTGGACAACTAAAAATATTTTATGATGTCACTTCCTGACCTACAAAATTATACACTCTTAGGTCTTTGCAGCACAGACTCAATGATTTTCAACAGTGATGTTAAACATGGCAGATAAAAACTAAACTTTTCAGCCAGTGGTTTTAACCTGCCATTCTACCCTATTCTTCTATATTCTTTTCATAGGTTTGCAAACAAGAAGCAAAAACGATGATTGTTTTTTTTCTTTTTTCAATATTTAGATAAAAGAGCTAACAAGTAGTGACATGGTCAAAAGTCAGGTGGCAATAGAAGAAAATAGTAAGTGCAGGTAATCACTGATAATGATCAGCTTCAGCACACTGAAGCATGCATGGGCTGGTGCTCTCTTGCTGCTCCCAGTAATGCGGGAATAGGTCCTTCCCAGATGAGTAGGGTCTGTCTGCTCACAAGTTCTAACTTACAAACTCTTAAACTATGATCTTTCTGGCCCAAATACTACCAGTGTAAGAGAATTAACCAATACATAGTTTTCAAGTCGTTTGTACCCATAGTTGTTTCAAACGTCAAAAAAATTCTGTTAGATCTCAAACTTCTCATCCTCATCTCTACCTTCCTGTGGTGGTGAGAAGCAGCCTCAGACCCTCTCCTTTCAAGAACTGTGCGCTCCACCTGCCTTTCAAAGCCTGTGGTATGACTCTCATTCCTGTAAATGACAAGTAGCCTTCTCTTTGGGAAAACATTTTGTTTTAGTTTTCACTAAAGAAATATAGGGTTCCATGCACTGACAGGCAGAGAGGAGATGTTCATAGCCTCACTCGTCTCAGGGCAGCAGGAGGTGCACAATGGAGGTAAAGGGTAGACAAAGTCCCATCAATGGAGAAATTGACTAGAGTACCCTGATCTTCCTACTGACAGCCTATGAATCTTTTCCTTAACTCATTTAAACTTTGTCACAAATTAGAGGTATTGCACACAGCAGAAAAAAAGGATTTGAATGTAAAATATGTTCCCCTCTAATGACCAGGACTTCCAAGGTCTTACCCTTTCTCATTCTTCCTGTCTTAGCCATACATCCTTCCCTCTCTTTACTGAAGGGCTACAGTTACTTCTTTACTATCTGGTCCATCCACACAGAAATCCAAGAAAACCAAAAAAAAAGAAAAACTCAAATACGACTATATCATCTTCTAGGACACCCCAATTCCTCTATGATAAAGCCCACATGCCTCGCAGAGTCCTCTTGAAAGTCCGCACCAGCAGCTCCAGTTTGATCATCCTGGCTTATTTCCTGTCACTCCAGTACCAAGTAGCCTTCTCTCCTTATTTTACTCTTCCTCCAAAACACATGTCCTTTCCTATCCATGTTTCATGCGGTGACACACGTTGTTTCCTCTATTTAGAAGATTTCCCCCACTTTTCTTACTGGCAAACTCTTATTGTCCTACCCTCTGAAGTTTTTCTTGACTCCTCCAAGCAGAAAGAATATCTCTTCTCCTAAGGCCAATAGTACATTATGTTATGTACTTGTATAGAACTCATCACATGACATTATAATACATTTTCCTGTTTGGTCTCTTCCATTACCTAACTGCTTTCCATATCTGTTTTCTCTGGCCCTAAAGCAATGCATAAATTGATCATGCTGAAAATTTTTGAAAAGATGGATGAAAGCAACTGTGATTAATCCCTCCCTGTCATGTCCCAATACGGTCCTTCTCTCTTTTTCCCTCCCTTTAATTAATTGATTCATCCATTCAGCAAGTATCCATTAAGCACAATGATGTGCCAGGCACTATATTAGTGACCCACTGAAACTACAACAGTGAAAGGGTCAAAGTTACAGCCACCAATGACCTTACCTTCTAGTGGGGAAGGTAAATGATGACATAACACAAATACTATGAAGAAAGCTGGAGCCCCTAGTGTTACAGACAGTTAACACACTCATCTGTGAACAGAAAGGTTGGAAGTTCAAGTACACCTAGAAGCACCTTGGGAGAAAGGCCTGGTATTCTACTTTGAAAAAATCAGCCACTGAAAACCCTACAGAGCACAGTTCTACTCTGACATACATGGGGATGCCATGAGTTAGAATCAACTTAACAGCAACAAATTGGATGAAAAGAAATAAAGCAAGGTGAGGCAATGAAGACTGACAGTGACAGACAAGGGGTCATCATTTTAGAAATAGATGGTCAACAGAGAGCTCTTCAGAGTTGACACTTGAGCAGAGATCTCCTGAATTGAGGGGACCTGTTCAGTGAGAAGCAGGGCTAGAGCAGAGGGGCAGAGCTGGAGGGTGCTAGGAGATAAGGTGGGGGATACAGACAAAAGCCAGATTACACAAGGTTTACACGAGAGACTATAGATGTGGTGGAAAAACAAGGAGGTTATGAGCAAGGAAGTATCATGATCTAATCTGTGCTTTTAAAACATCCCTCCGGCTGTTCATGTAAAATTATCTGAAGGGGAGCAAAAGTCTAGACACTTAGGTCCCTAACATACGACAACAATACAATGTTACAGACGTGATGCCAAGAAAGGCAAAAATCAAACCCACCGCCGTCAAATCACTTCTGGCTCATAATGACCCTGTGGCAGAGAGGAGACTTTCTTCACGTGGAATAAGACTGTCACATCTTTCTACCACGGTGCAGCTATTGGATTTGAACCCTAGAGATGTAAGTTAGTACCAAGCACTTAACCATTGCACCACCAGGGCTCTTCCAAGGAAGACAGATCACTGTAAATTATTCGTCTCAAAAAGTTTCACTCGTTACAATTTCTGACTGTTCTGACCACTGAGACTAGGCAGGATTACATGCCCATGTGCTCATTAATTTATTCAGTATTTATTATCTTCTATGTTAAGAGCTGGAAACCCTGTTGGCATAGTGGGTTAAGTGCTATGTCTGCTAACCGAAAGGTCAGCATTTCAAATTCACCAGGCAGTCTTTGGAAACTCTCTGGGGCAGTTCTACCCTTACCTCTAGGGATGCTATGAGTCGGACTCGATGGCAGTGGGTTTGGTTTGGTTTGGGGTATGTTAAGATCTTGGCTGCTAAGCAAAGGGTCAGCAGTTGAATCCACCAGCCACTCCTTGGGAACCCTAGGAAGCTGTTCTACATTATCCTATCGGGTGGCTTTGGGCCAGAATAAACTCCATGGCAATGGGGGGATAGGGCAGGGGATGGTGTGCCAAGAACAGAGCCCTGTTTAACTACTGAGCTTCTAACAGAAAGGTCAACAGTTTGAAGTTACTAGTGGCTCCTCAGGAGAAAAATGTTTCCGTCAGCTTCCACAAAGATTACAGCCTTAAAAATCCTATGTGGGCAGTATTACTCTGTCCTACGCACGGTCCTAGTGAGCTACAATCAACTCGATGGCAACAGATTTGTTTTGTTTTTGCTCTTGTTTTGGATGTACCAAGGACTACATCAAACATTAAGGATACCAAAGAGTATTGGGCAGACACTGTCATCAAAGAACTTGTAGTTTTCCCACAGGAAAACAGCAAATGTTGACAGGAACTCAAGCATATTATCACGGATTGAATTGTGTTTCCCCAAAATATCTGTCAACTTGGTTAGGCCTTAATTCATAGTAATGTGTGTTTGCCCACCATTTGGTCACCTAATGTGATTTTCCTGTTTATTGTAAATCCTACCCTTTAAATGTTCATGAGGAAAAAGCAGAGGCAGTTATATTAATAAGACAGGAGTCGATCGACAATATTAAACTGTGTTTCAAATCAATTTCTTTTGAGATATACAAGAGAGAAGCAAGCAAAGAGACAGGGGGACCTCAAGCCACCAAGCAACAAGAGTGACTAGAATAATTTGTCCTTCGGACCTGGGATCTCTTTGCTGAGAACATCCTTCACCATGAAAGATTGATAACAAGGACCCGCCCCCAGAGCTGACAAAGCTGAAAAAGATAAAACCTTCCCCTGTAGCTGGCACCCTGAATTCAGACCTCTAGCCCCCTAAACTGTGAGAGAATAAATTCTCTTTGTTAAAGCAATCCACGAGTGGTGTTTCTGTTAAAGCTAGACAACTAACACACATATCAGTCAAGACAACGCAGGACCAGACATTTCTGTCTGTTACACATAACATTGCTGTGAGTCAGAAATAACTTGAGGACAGCTAACAACAATAAGGAATATTGTTGGCCTTTTAAAAGCACTCTCATTATAGAAGTATTTCTTTAATAAGAACATGAATCATTTGGGTAATCTTATTAAAATGCAGATTCTGTTTAAGTGAGTCTTCAGTGGGGGCTGAGATTCTCTCTTTTTAACAAGCCCCCAGGTGGTGCCAAATTTGCTGATCTGAAAATCACACCTTGAGACAGTAGTCAAGCTCGCTTGTGTAACAGAAATACAATGTAAGCCAAACAGATAATTTCATTTTTTGTAGCAATTATTTTTTTTTAAAAAATTACACAAACACAAAATGGACACAGTGAATTTCAATAACACATTTTATGTAACCCAATAGGTCCAGAAGATTATCATTCTACTATGTAATCAATATCAAAAAAATTAATGAGTTATTTTGCCTTCTTCATTGGTACTAAGTCATCAGGAGTTTGATGCATATTTTATACTTCCAACACATCTCAAAGTGGACTAGTCACATTTCAAAGACTCAATAGCTACATATAGCTCCTGGGTACCATATTGGATTATGCATTCCTAGATCTCCATTCACCTTTCTAACTGAAACCCTTCACCTCACTTAATGCTAAAATACTATTAAATCTTATTGGAATACATTTGAAAGAAAGTGAAAATGAATAGTAAAATAAGGTATTTTTCCTAAAAAAAATTTAAAAAACAAATTCATTGCCTTCTTTCTCTGGAAACAACCCAATTTGGAAATATTACAAACTCATACTTCTTTGCAAAAGGACAATCTCACCTTCTTATTTTGTACCCTTCTTTCTCTGAGAGTGGGCTCAGATAATGGGTACAAATGAAAAGAAAATCAGCAAATCTATTCTTGGGCAATTTTCAGATAACCAAGAGGAAGTGGTGTAATCGAGGCTGGGAAAACAGTTTTAGACTGCATAAATACGAGCAAATTCATCTGCATTTCCTCATCTGCGTCAGATCACACAGATTTTTCTGGAGATTTTTTTTTTATGTATTATAATATGCTGGCAAATAAAAAATAATACATCTGTGCTACAATGGTACATAATATATACAGTATAATAATAGAGTATTTGGATTGGGTTTGAAAAATTTACTACACACAGAAATGACAGTCACTAGGGAAAAGTGTAATTGCATCAGGGAAATTGCAGACAGATGCTGCTGCACCCCACCACCACCCCCAATTTCCCAGCTGATCTCAGTTGGGGATGTCTCCAGAGCTGCCTCCAACCTGCTGGCTGACTTTTATCCCACAGTACTGGCTCCTTTGCCCAAGATGCTCCTAGTAGAATTATGGCTACCTGGAATTCCTGGGTCCCTCAAAGCTGGTGCAGATGATAAGTGGAAGGTCAGCAGTTAGCACTCACCCAGAGCACTTTGGAAGAAAGGCCCGGTGATCTGTTTTCTAAAGGCCACAGCTATTAAAACCATATGGAACAGTTCTATTCTATTCACATGGGGTCAATATGAGTAGGAACTGACTTGATAGCAACTGACTGCTGTTATTTTTGTTGGTGGAGGAAAGCTTTAACTCATTCCTTCAAGTTCCAAAGCTAGTGACACCTATAGCCACTGATTAGGGGAGAATCACTTCTGGCTGTTTTCCAATAGACGTCTTTGTAAAAGGAGATGGCCAAGGCCCAAGCAATATCCTGGCAGAGCTCCTGGCCTGAGCACTAATCTCAACAGGGTTTGTGCACCACGTAAACTCTAGAAATATAAGTCACCAGAAAGAGATGGAACAGGACTTGTTCGTGCTCCATAAAGACTCACCCAACTCATCCCATCTTGTTACATGTTATTACATTTCACCAGGTAAAGGCATATTATAATACACCAAAAGATAAGAATCTTAAAGAAAGAGATTAAAGAGCTATCAGCTTCGCTCAGAAAACTCTGAAATGAATTCTAGTGACTATTTCTGCTCTCAGGTCACTTAGAGGTTTCTTGCTTTGCTCTTTCCTATACTATTTGCCTGACAGTATTGAATGTGGAAAAAGATCCAAAGTTTTTGTATCTCTAGTGGTACAATAGGAGTCCCTGGCTAGTATATATGGTTAAGAGGCTTAGCAGTGAGCCAAAAGGTTGGCAGGCCAAGTCTACTAAAGGTTCCTTGGAAGAAGGGCCTTGTAATATACTTCCTAAAAATCAGTCACAGAAAGCTTCATGGAGCACAGTTCTACTGTGACACAC
Source organism: Heterohyrax brucei (assembly GCA_028571685.1). Taxonomy (NCBI): domain Eukaryota; kingdom Metazoa; phylum Chordata; class Mammalia; order Hyracoidea; family Procaviidae; genus Heterohyrax; species Heterohyrax brucei. The sequence continues at coordinate 39,530,879 of CM053148.1, read as the reverse complement.
AAGAGGTCCCTGTGAGGAGGAATGGACTCCACAGCAACTGGTTCTACGCTACAAGTGGCTACAGAGGCAACGTCACTACAGGCTGTTATTAATACATCACATTACAAGGAAGAGGGAAAGATAAGAAGAGTAAAAAAACAAGACAAAACCAAAAAGAAAAGAAATGATCTCATGTGCAATGGAACATTTTAAATAAGCAAATAGGAGAATCCATTTTTATTATTATGAGGACTGACAATTAAGTTTGAGAACTCATCCCAGAAAAAGTGCTGCATACCTCATTGATGAATATCACTAAGGTCAACTTCGAAGTACTCCTCTTAGGAAGCTATGCATCAATGCCAGGACCTAGTCCACCCTTCAAAGCAATTTTGGAACTCTTTTTTCTGGAATGTCCATCAGAGCTGTCACTGTATTATCCTTGATGTCCTGAATGTCATCCATATGTCTTCATTTCAATATTTCCTTTATCTTCAGGTAAAGAAAAAAAGCCATTGGCGCCAGACCAGGTGAGCAGGGTGTTCCAGTACTGTTTTACTTGTTTACTGGCTAAAAGCTCCTTCACAGACAACTACACAATTAAATTCTCAAACTTGCCAGTGTGCCTCCATGTTCAACAGCCATTCTGTAAAGAGTTCCAAAATTGCTTTGAAGGGTGGACTATGCATTGGTATTGGTGCAAGCTCCCCGAAGGTCACCATAGTGATATTCAGCACTGAGGTGTGTAGTACGGACTTAATTGTTGGACCTCATACTATAATTTGAAAACTGACAGCCCATTGTTCAATGCATCCCCCTTCAGGATTCTTAGCTTTCCCGCAAGCACTTTCAAGCCCCAGCCACTTAAGATAGCTGACACCTAGATAGCAGGAAAAAAAAAAAGAAAAGATTAAAAACACCAAGTGAAAACAGCATGATGAATAAATTACAGCCCTGCGTCACAAGGACCAATAAGGTGGGAGGATAAAATTTGAAAGTCTTAAGCCCAAAACATATGTCACCATCTGACACCAAGGCAGAACGCTGTAATCTGAAACAGTGCCAGGGAATTTCAATCACTGTATTACTTACTTTAAGATGTGGGGATTTTTGCAAGAGTTGGCTCAGTCTAGATTGTTTTGAGAAACCTGGACATGTTGAAGGGATGCAGCAAATTTGGCAGTAGGAAAGGAACCTCGCTGCTTCATCACTCCACAAACAGAACCCAGAGCTATTACAGGGACACACAGATCGAGATGGAGCTATTATGTTTTAAAATTAAGGCTGAGCTTCTGGTTTAGGGTAAGAGATGAAAGGAGGGAGCAAGTAAAGGCATAAAAGAAAAATAAAAAGATTAGCATTGCTGTTGTTCCAATCAAAATTACTACAGTAGTGACCTGCCAGTTTTTCACTTACATAACCTGACAAGGATATTTCAGATTTCCAGTTGCTTGGCAACCTGCCTTTTACACTGAAGCCATATAAATGTATTCACCTTGTGAATTAGGTAAATTCACAGATGACTGGGCAACAAGAAAGAGCCAGGGGTTCCTGAGGTGTATAGAATCAACAGCAGTGGGTGGGTCTGGTCAGGGAGCCTGGGCAAGAATATCAGGGATACAGTCAGGTCTAGAAACAAGTATTTAAGATTCACATATAATTCCTCTGCTGCTTCCAAACCAGGATCCCACCAGGATCAAAGACTTGTATCTTGGCTATCTCTCTTCAGTATTTCATACTGCCTTCCTGACACTTTATACAGGTGTCTTTAAGATATCTGCCGAGAGTCATGCCCCCTGGACATGCTCATATACCTTCCAACTCAGCTGGCCACAGGACCTCACCATTACATGACTAAGTAAGTCACGTCACTGCTATGTGTAACCCGACTTGAAAGCGTGCAGCATCACTATCATCCCTGTCAGCTGATCCAGACCTGGGATCATTCACATGGCGTGCAGCCCGCATTCAGAGAATGATGATTAACTTTACATGTCAATTTAGCCAGGTTATGGTACCCAGGTGTTTGGTCAAACACTAGTCTAAATGCTGTTAGGAAGTACTTACCCACCACTGTCAAGTCGATGCTTACTCACAGAGACCCTATAGGACAAGAGTAGAACTGCCCTATAAAGTTTCCAAAGCGTACCTTGTGGATTTCAACTGCTGAGTTTTTGGTTAGTAGCTATAGCACTTAATTGCTAAGCCACCAGGGTTACCATGAAGTACTTACATGTGATTAAATCAGTTGTCCTTCAATAAAGCAGATTGTTGTCATTGTTGTAGTTCTTGTTATTGTTAGATGCTGTCATGGATTGAATTGTGTCCCCTAAAAAATGTATGTGTTGATTTGACTTGGTTTGGAGTTCCAATATGGTGTCCTTCCTCCCATTGTGAATCCTACCTCTGTGATATTGATGATGGAGAATGGTTTGCAGTTGTGTTAGTGAAGCACGACCCAAGTTACAAGCTTGAGGAATTTAAGGGAGAGAAGCCAGTTGAGGAAGTTGGGAACCTCATACCATCAAGAGAGAAGTACCAAGAGCAGAGGACATCTTTTGGACTCGAGGTTCCTGTGCCAAGATGCTCTCACTGGATGTGGACTCAGCCTACTGTCCTGTGATGATTTCTTATTCTAAATGCCCTTGTATCTTGTTAATGGATTTGTGGCTTACTGGACTGTGACAATAAAAGCTTCTCCTCATGAAACCTTCCACTTGTGATATTTTCTGTTAGAGCAGTACCCGGTGACTAAGACAGAGTTTGGTTCCAAGAGTGGGGTACTGCTCAAACAAATACCTAAAATGTGGAAGTTTTTTTTGAGACTATAAGTGAATGAAAGAAGGCACCCAAAAGAACTGTTAGTGCCTGAGGGCCGCAGATGGTGAGGAAAGCAACAGCAGCAGTGAACTGGCAGCAGCAGAACCAGGAGCCTACCTATGGAGCAAGAATGCTGAATGCTTGTGCACAGGAAGCTTCCTGGTGGAGTAGGGTGTCTCTGGGCACTTGAATAGGTGGAGCTAGGCTTGCTGACCCATGGAACAAGAGGGCTGAGTGCTTGTGTGCAGGAGGCTACTTGATGGAGTGGATGCCTCCAGGTACTTGAATCAGTGGAGCTACAAAGCTACAGGGTGTTGGAACACTTGCCCTGCAGGGCAGATGTGGGGTTGCGGCCTCAGGTTGGCAAGAAGCTGAGCTGTCTGAGTCTCAGAAGTTATGGCCATGAAAGGGTGAAGCCAGGGTTTTCTGTGTTTGTGGGAGTGGCATTACCACTCTGTTGGGCTTAGGGTGCACCTAAAGCCAAGGAGGCAGGGTTCTGTCCAAGTGGGCCTGGAAGGCCAAGATGAAGCCCAGGTGCTTCCACTAAGAATCTGGACAGTGTGGCCAATACTAAGAGTTTGAAGGGAGTGGTTATGAAATGTCTCAGAGGGTCAAATAATGTTTTTGAAGCCATGACGTCTAATGTAACGTGTTCTGGTGTGTGCTATTAATGAAAACTGTTGCTATGTTATGGAATGAAAACAGTTGCTATGTTATCAATGAAAATTGTTGCTGTGCTATGAATGACTATATTTTGTATGTTCTAATGGTATGATTTTTGGGGTCCCAAAGGATGGGATGTCATGGATTGAATTGTGTCCCCCCAAAAATGTATGTGTTGATTTGACTTGGTTTGGAGTTCCAATATGATGGCCTTCCTCCCATGTGTTGTGAATCCTGCCTCTGTGATACTGATGATGGAGAATGGTTTGTAGTTGCATTAGTGAGGCAGGACTCAAGCTTGTGGAATATAAGGGAGAGAAGTGAGCTGAGGAAGTTGGGAACCTCATACTACCAAGAGATAAGCACCGAGAGAAGAGCACGTCCTTGGACCCGAGGTTCCTGTGCTGAGATGCTCTCACTGGATATGGACTCAGCCTACTGGACTGTGATGATTTCTTATTCTGAAAGGATTATTAATGAATTTGTGGCTTACTGGACTGTGACAATACAAGCTTCTTCTCATGAAACCTTCCACTCATGGTATTTTCTGTTAGAGCAGTACCCGGTGACTAAGACAGATGCCATCCAGTCAGTTCTGACACAAAGCAATCCTATGTACAATGGATTGTGCCATCCTCACTTCTGGAACATTCTGGCTGTGCTTCTCCAAAGACAGATTTAATTTGTTCTTCTGACAGTCTGTGGTATATTCAGTATTCTTTGCCAACACTATAATTTCAAGGGCATCAGTTCTTCTTCAGTCTTCCTTTCTCATTGTCCAGCTTTTGCATGCACATGAAGTTGACTGAAAATATCACAGCATGGGTCAGGCACACTTTTGCTTTTTAACATGTTAAATAAGTCTTTTGCAGCAAATTTCCCCAATGCAATACTCATTTGATTTCTTGATGACTGCTTGCATGGGTGTTGATTGTGGATCCACGTAAAATGAAATTTGTGACAACTTTAATCTTTTCTCCTTTTATCACGATGTTGCTTATTGGTCTAGTTGTGAGGATTTTTGTTTTCTTTATGTTGAAGTATAATCTACACTGAATGCTCAGGTCTTTGACCTTCATCAGTAAGTCCTCTTTAGTTTCAGCAAGCAAGCTTTTGTCATCTGCATATCAAAGGTTGTTAAGAGTCTTTGTTCCATCTTGATGGCCTGTTCTTCATGCTGTCCAGCTGCTCACAATACTCAGTTTACAGATTGAATAAGTATAATGAAAAGATACAACCTTGACACATCTTTCTTGACTTTCAACCATACAGTATCCTCTTGTTCTGTTTGAGTGAGTGACTGTGTTTTGGTCTAAGTACAGGTTCCTCATGAGCACAAGTGTTCTGTTATTTCCATTTTTCATAATGTAATCCATAATTTGTTAAGATCTACAATGTCAAATGCCCTTGGAAAGTCAAGCACAGGTAAACATCTTTCAGATATCCTCTGCTTTCAGCCACGATCCACTAGACATCAGCATAGAAATCCTTCATTCTGCGTCCTCTTCTGATTCTGCTTCAAATTTTAGGCAGTTCTCCATCATTGTACTACTGCAAATGCTTTTGAATTATCTTCAGCAAAAATCTCCTTACAGGAAATATGAATGGTACTTTTGATAATTTTTGCATTCTGTTGGATCACCTTTCTTTGGAATGGGCACAAATATGGATCTCTTCTAGTAGGCTGACGAGGTAGCTGTCTTCCAAATTTTTGACGTGGACAAGTGAACATCTCCAGCATCACATTTACTTGTTGAAACATCTCAGCTGGTATTCCTACCAATTCCTGGATTATTGTTCTTCAGATGACTTCAGTGCTGTTTACCCTCCATTATGTCAGTGGGCCTTAGAAGGTCTTAAGAGCAAAGAGCAGTTTTCCTAGATGTTGTATCATCATGGGTGAGCCATGATTCTCAGTGTTTATAGGGGATCACCCTCATGACAGGATTGACTGTGATCAGCCAATCAGCTGAAAAGCAGCTTCCTTGGGCCTATGGCTTGCATCTAAATATAAGTGGACATTCTGACTTTTGCCATCTCTGGATCCTGCAGCAGCCTTTTGTTCATCTGACCTCCATTTCCTAGGACTTGAGCTAGCAGCTTTCCTGTGGATCTTGGGATCTGTCAATCTTTCCAGCCTGTGAGCAACAATCCCTGCTCTCCAACCTCCAAATCTTGGGTTCATTAGCCCCTTCAGCTACATGATCCATGGACTTAAGACATTTCAGCCTCTATAATCACTTGAGCTATTTCCTTGATATATACATATATATGCTTAATAGTTTCCACTTTTCTAGAGAACTCAGCCTAAAACAGGGTGTTCTGTCTCTACAAATGGATGCTTTGCCAGAATACCCTCACTCTACACTCTTCCAACTGCTTGACTTACAAATTTTAAGACACAAGACTGCAGGAATCTCCAGCCTGCCACCTGACCTACAGATCTTGGACTAGCCAGTCACCTATAATCTCATGAGCTGATTCCTTTAAAACACATACACTCACAGACATACACATAGAGGATTCCCTGGTGGCACAAATAATTAAGCACTTGAATACTGGCTGAAAGGTTGGTGATTCAAACCTACCCAGAGGCATCTCTGAAGACATGCCTGGTGATCTGCTTCTGAAAGGTTATAGCCTTGAAAATCCTATGGAGTACTTCTACAGTGCACACATAGGATTCTCTTGAATCAACAGCAACTGACAACAGCATATATATGCATACATCCATGTACGCGCGCGCACACACACACACACATGCACAAACACATTTATATTTATATAACAGAGACAGAGAGAGGTATATTACTGGTTCTAGTCCTTAAGAAGCCTAAGACACAAATGGTTATCACCGTTACCTCCCAAACCCCTTTCTGAATATTTTCCATCTTCTCCATCCTTAGTCCTTTGAAATATCCAATGGCTTCTATTACCCTCTGGATAAAATGAAAAATTCTCGTTTAGCGCAAGGCCTTCCATGACCCACTTGCCAAGCAGGTTCAGCTCATGTCACACTTCCATTGCATCCCTGTGTACCCACACAGCACAACTGGATGCCAGTATGCTTTCTTCTGACCTGCATCTTTACTCAGGCTCTGCCCTCAGTCAGTACTACCCTTCCATGCCCTCTGTGTTTGACCATCTCCACTGAACTAAATGTCACTCATTCCAGGCTAGCTTTCCCATTTCCTTCCTCAGAGCCCGATCAAGGACTCCCGAGTCTGTGCTCCTATGCCACCTAGTACGTATTTCTACCACAGCATTTATCATTCAGTTCACCTTGCCTTGGAATTCTTGCTTTTTCCCTCTGTCTCTATTTGCAACAAGTCTCAAAGTAAAAAGAACATTCTAGGCCCCTTATCCCTAAATCCCCTAGCCACAATGCCTTGAGCCAATAAGCACTGTAAGATCCAGAAAAATACCTGAAACTGGGGAAAAAAGTATTGGCTCCAAAATATATTTTTAAAATGAAAACTTAAATTTAAATAAATGTTTAATTGCCTAAAAAATTGAATATTATGTCAACTTCATTAATTGCTAAATTTAGTATTCATAAAAATTTCATTACCTCTCAAAGCAATTTGTAGGTAAAATTTTTTGCACTTTGCAAGAATTCCTGATTATAGACAATAATGATTAAGGAGGCACAGCTCATCATAAATTAAATATTATCTGAAGGCAAGCAACTGTAAAAACAAACATGAAATTACCTCAGATTCAACCACAAAAAGATATTTAAAGTGGCATGTCAGTATATCTTAATATGATTAATATGACATATAATGGGACCTCAAACTCTTAAAGTACCTGGGACATAATGAGATCTTAAAATGGCCCTGAGTGTGCACATTTAACTCAATTTTGTATTGCCAACCAAACTTATTGCCAGAATTGATTCCGACTTATTGCAACCCTGCAGGACAAAGTAGAACTTCCCCATAGTTTCCAAGGAGCACCTGTCTAGTATCCATAGCTCTTAACCACTACACCACCAGGGTTTCCTTTGTATCACCAGGAACTAGGAATTAGCAGGGGGACTGGAATAGTCTCTCATGCACACATATTTTATAAACAACATGAATCAAAAAAATGAGTGGTGAAGAGGCTAGAACCCCATCTAAGAAGCACGCAGGCACTTACACAGAAGAATCTTACAAGTTTTTCTGTGCACCGCTCACTATCAGTCTTAACACAGCTTGAAAAGTTAGGGCCTAAGAAACAGAAGTCTAAATCATGCATGTGTATAGATGTAAATTAGGAGCAAGTAAAGTGTTTCTTTTTTTTCAGGCTTTAGAGACACAGAGAAAGACAAACCTTCAAAGAAACAGACATATACAGATGAAAAGACTGGAGAGACAGAGGGAGGGCAGAAGGAGAGGGAGAGACAGAGGTGGGGAGAAAAGAGGGAGGGAAGGAAGGAAGAGACTACCTGCCCAAGGTCTAATAAAGATTCTATTATATGAGCATCTGTTGTAATAAGTATTTCCTGAGCAGTATATAGAGTGACAAGTCTCTAGAAAGCCATTTAATACAAGTCAAATGACATCTTAACAGTGCCTTGCTTTCAAACAGTCTTCTCGGGTCACGCCAAGGGACAGTGTGAGAGGTGGGCCATGTAAATGGGTATTTAATAAATCAAGTCATCATTTAAATTCACTCAGAGTTCTCAATTTTGAACTGCCCTGCTATGAATCTTTTTTGAAAAGTTGGAATTTGCACTTATTTTTGAAGTGACACACAGCTACACAGACAAGAGGATGAACTGCTGTAAAGCACCTGAGGACAGCTCTGATGGAGAAGGGCAGATAAGCCATATGCTCCAATGTGGCCTATCTCTCAGAGACTTAAGGCCTCAGACTCAGGTTAGAATCCAAGTTCTGGAATTCTAAATTCTCAGTGAACAATTACTTGAGTTTTCTGAGCTTCATTCAAGGCCTTATTGCAAAGTGGGGAAAATAATGCTACCTATCTCACTGAACTGCTATCGGAATTAAACATGATAACTGAAGTAAAGCATTTTGCAAGGTAGATGGCACACATTAATTGCACTCTAAATATAACTGACAGCATTATTAATCAAGTAGAAAGTACCAGTATACTATTTGTAAGCAGTCCCAGTTGTGCAGTGGTTAAAGCACTCAGCTGCCAACCAAAAAGCTGTGGTTCAAAAGATGTGACTGGAAGTCTGCTTCTGTAAAGATTAACAGTCTCAGGAATCCTGTGGGGTTGTTCTGCTCTGTCCTATAGGGTCACTATGAGTCAGAACCAACTTGAGAGCAATAGGTAATGGGTTATGTTACTGTTATTCATGCTACAGTATATCAAAAGAATGAATGAATGAATTACTGGAGTTGCCACATTTAGGTTAAATGGGAAATATTCAAATTTCACTTTAAGAACATTTCTCTAAAATGAAAAATATAGACTAGAGAAGGATGACTGTTGTCTTAATTTATGTGATAATTTTATTATTATATCATATACAGTTCCATATAGGTAAGGCAGTATCCATAATGGTTAGACAAGGACTTTCAGCCAGTCAAAGGGACTGTGATCTAATTCAGAATGACAAACCGCCCTGGTTTGCTGGAATTGTCCCACTTTTAGCACTGAAAGTCCACTGTCTCAAATAACTCCTCAGTCCCAGGCAAAACTGGTCAGTTGTTCACCCTAAATCCTAATCCTGTCACTTGCTGCTTGACCTTAAATATGATAATTACATTCAGCCTCTATTTCTCTCATTGTGAAATGGCGATAATAATAACCTCCATCTCATTGTGTCAAAAAAATTAAGGAGAGGATGTAGAGAGCTTAGCCCAAGACAGACACATATTTCCCAGTCATTGCTGGAGTGGATTCTGAGTCATGATAACCCCATTTGTGTCAGAGTAGAACTGTGCACTATAGGATTTTCAATGGCTGAGTTTTTGAAACTAAGTCACCAGGCCTTTCTTCCAAAGTGCCTCTGGGTAGACTCTGACCTTTCAGTTAGCAGCCAAGCACATTACCAATTTTTCACTCTACTTCGCCATGAGTCGGATCTGGGTCGACAGCACTTGGCTTGGCTAACTCCCCTCCATCTCATTTACAACCAATTGATAGAATATCAATTGAGATATTTGAACACCCAGATGCAGTACTGGAAGTGCTCACTCATCTATGCCAAGAAATTTGGAGGACAGCTACCTGGCCAACTGACTCGAAGAAATCCACATTTATGCCCATTCCAAAGAAAGGCAAGCCAATCGAATGTGTAAATTACCGAACAATATCATTAATATCACACTCAAGTAAAATTTTGCTCAAGATCATTCAAAAGCAACTGCACTAGTATAATGACAATATGGAACCAGGGATATCACTGCTGATATCAGAAGGATCTTAGCTGAAAGCAGAGAATACCAGAAAGATGTTTACCCGTGTTTTATTGACTATGCAAAGGCATTCAGCTGTGTGGATCATAATAAATTATGGCTAACATTGCTTAAAATGGGAATGCCAGAGCACTTAATTGTACTTTTAAGGAATCTGTACATGGATCAAGAGGCAGTCGTGCCAACAGAACAAGTGGACACTGCACAGCTTAAAGTCAGGAAAGTTATGCATCAGAGTTGTGTCCTTTCACCATACCTTTTCAATCTGTATTCCAGCAAATAATCTGAGAAACTGGATTATAGGAAGACAAATGAGGTATCAGGATTAGAGGACAACTCATTAACAACCTGCGTTATACAGAGAACACCACCTTACTTGCTGGAAGTGAAGAAGATTTAAACCATTTACTGATGAAGATCAAGGACCACAGCCTTCAATATGGATTACACCTTGACATCAAGAACACAAACTCCTCACAACTTGACAGGTAAACAACATCATCACAAATAGAGAAAAGACTGAAGTTGTCAAGGATTTCATTTTACTTTCGTGCACAGTCAACACTCATGAAAGCAGCAGTCAGGAAGTCAAAAGACACATTGCAGTGGGAAAATCTGCAAAGGATCCCTTTTAAAGTATTGAAAAGTAAAGATGTTACCCTGAAGACTAAAGTGCACCTGACCCAAGCCATAGTATTCTCAATTGCATCATATGCATGTGAAAGCTGGACAACGAACAAAGAAGACAGAAGAAGAATTGATGTCTTTGAATTGTAGTGTTGGAGAAGAAAGTTGAATAGACCATGGACCACCAAAAAACAGACAGATCTGTTCTGGAAGAAGTACAACCAGAGTGCCACTTGGAAGCAAAGATGGCAAGATTGCATCTTACATGCTTTGGACATGTTGTCAGGAAGGATCAGTCCCTGGAGAAGGACATCATGCTTGGTAGAGCAGAGTGTCAGCAAAAAAAAAGGAAGACCCTCAATGAGATGGCTTGACACAGTGACCACAACAATGGGCTTAGCCTAAAAATGATTGTGGACATGGCGCAAGACCTGGCAGTGCTTCTTTCTATCGCTATGAGTCGGAACCGACTTGACGGCACCTAACAACAACATCTTTATTGACTGCATCCTCCTACTCTGAGGGCAGCACCATATCTCTTCTGCCTCCTATTCACTTCTACTTCAATTGTCTAAAAAGGTGTCTGGCACTTATTAGCACACTGACTGGGTGCACCATCCAGAGACTCTGATAGGTACATGGTAAACAATCAATGAAATTGCTCTGTAAGCCCTGTGAACTCAGCATCTTTCTCAAAGCAGTCTGTTTGGAAGCTCAAGCTACTCAGAGACACAGCAGAGAGTGGCTAGCATTAGCAGGGCAGTTGGGTTTTCCTTTGCATTAAAGAAGCAAAAGGATCCCCAGGAAACTGTCCCCTAAAGACAGGTCCCCAAAAGAAACATGCAAGAGGAGGAGGCTGACGGGAAGGGAAAGAATTTCCACTGACATAGAAATACGTTCTGTGGTAATCAGCACTGACGGGAAAAGGAAATAGGGGGAATTTATGAGACAGTTTAATGGGGTTTTGTGAAATACGATATTATTTTAAAGTTTGCCTGAGTGAGGCAGACAGCACATTAAGGTGACTCTGGCTTTGAAAAGATGACAATACTGTATTTTAACTCTGAAATTTGCCTCACTGTTTCTTTGCTGTATTGTGTAAACTGTTGCACTGCTGTATTATGTATTTATATTACATATATATATGTATGCACCTGATATGGTAGGAACATCATTTAAATTCAAAAGCCATCCATAGGCAAAGTAAAGAGTGAAACCTAGAAATAGAATGCCTGAATATTACATCAAAACTTAACAATTCAACCCAAGCAAAACAATCCATCTTTCCCACCACCATTACAGCTTCTGTTCAGTGTCGTGCTCTGGGAGGCAGTAGTGACTTAGGGATAAAGTTCTCACTTACCGTGCAGGAGACCTGGACTCCATTCCTGGTCTGTGCACTTCATGTGTGGCCACCACCTGTCTGTCAGTAGAGTCATGTATGTGGCCATAACACTGAATAGGTCTCAGTGGAGCTTTCAGACTAAGATGAACTAGGGAGAAAGACCTGGGAACCGAATTCTGAGAAATGAGCCAATGGAAATTCTATGGACTGTCATGATCCGATCCACAACTCCTCACAGGGAGGGCACAGCACTGGTGTTACGTGCCAGTGGGCATGTGAGCAGCCACGAGTCGGGCCAACCAGACAAAAGCTAACAACAACGACAACATTCTGCCACGGGAAGGAGGAGAGGGCTGCACAGGAGGAATGCTTCATGGTGTGAGTCTCTCCTCCAGAAAATCAAACAAAATACCTGCCAGATGTCTAAGGAAGCTGAGGATGCAGCGCGCAAAGTCACTCTCCAAATCAGCATGCCTTGGAAACAAGCTCCCTGAAATGGGAACAGGCACGCATCACAGTCCCCCGCTGTCTTGAGAGTAGAACTAACCCACTCTACATGGTGATTTAGAGCTGGTTCATCAGGGAGATTAACATGCCTGGAACCAGTTACTCTGAAATGTCATTTATATAAAATAAGCCTGTAAATTGTAATATAAAATAATGTAATGAGAGAAGCCCCTGGGGCCTGATACAAAATAATGAAAAGGAGAGTTGGAAAATCAGGGTTTGTCAGCACTGACCAGGAGAAATTGTGCTGTCGTTTTAGGAGTCTGATGCAGTTATTTGGACCAAAGAACTCCTTCAGAGGGGCAGGCCAGTCTGTCAGGCTACAAGAATTACTGTCTCTTTAATACCAGCCCTCTTGGACCGGATTCTGCGCTGACCAAACTGACTTCTGGGCTATATTTTGGTGTCGTGAATGGATCAGCTAGCACTGGGACACACTATGTGGGTGACCTGCTGTGCTTGTTAGGACAGGTGAGCTCACATGTAGGGGTGTGTTTATAATTATAAACTAGTAAATTTGATTGTAATGTAAAAAATTGTCTCTTGCAACTTTGATCAGTATAATTCAATCCACCGGGATGAAGTGATAAAGTACAGTTTCTAAGACTGTAAAGCCATGATGAGGGCAGGAACCAGGTTGGTTCAGCTGGAAACTAAGACCAGACAGAAACACCCAGGCAGAATAAACCTTACACGTAAGGACCTGGCCCATCTCGTCTGGTTTCCCCATCCAGGGAAGGTCTGAGGTAGTATGTTTGAGCTCTGTGTCGTCCCTGTAATCTGCCTCTGTCCCTGCACTGCCCAGCCATTGGATAATTTCCAGAAAAGGGAACAAAAGACTTAGTAGCATGTGCCTAGCACTGACCCAGAATTCATGGGTGCTACAAATGGTTAACAAGCTCAGCTACGAACCCAAAATCTTGGAAGTTCAAGTTCATCCAGAGGTACCTAGAAATAAAAATCTAACAATCTACTTCAGAAAAACTAGCCATTGGAAACCATGTGGAGCAGAGTTTAACTCTGACACATTTAGAATCGAATAAACAGCAACTGGCTAGCACCCCTTCATTTCTCTTTAATGCTTATATCCCATTTATGTTCCTCCCAGATATCAGAGATCCTTCCCCTTTGTCCACTGTGTCCCTCACTTAGCAACCAGGCTTAAAACACATACTATATCCTCAGATAAAACCTTGACACCTCTCTAGTATAATTCAGTTCTCCACATGCTTACACAGCCATAGGCCACCTTAGAGAAGTATCTAAGACCTAATGCAGGGTCCAGCCCCTCGTCCCAAGTAGCGTTGCCACCTGGTTTGACCACATTCTAGGAATAGCAGTGGGTCAAAAGGTACTCTCCCCTTCAGTTCCTGATATGCATCATACCTTGCCATTTGCCAGGGCCCAAACGAAGACATTTCTCTACTGCTCCCCGCCACAGAGTAAACTGCAAAGCAGTGGAGTGATACACAGAAAGGCCAGAGTACAGCAGTTTCCGCACCAGCTCAGGCTACACAAGAGACTTGATCTTTTACTCTAGGGTGTCATATGTGTGCCTGGTCATGCAGTCAACATATACTAAGCACTTTCTCTACATCAGGCACTGTGTGGGGCACTGGAGATGGATTGGTGATACAGCAACATGCCATAAAGAACAGGAACACTTAGAGAGCTCAATACAATGCTATAAATCAAGATCACAAGTTCATGTAACTCAGGACAAATCCATGTCCACGTCTGATCTCATCACTGGTCAGACAGGCAGCCTGAGATTTTACAATAAACAAGAGCAGGAGCTGACTCTCATGTGGCAGTGTGGCTGATTTTATGAGGGGAAGCAAGGACCAGAGAGCAATAATAACAAAGCCAAGCCGGCCAAGTGCCATTGAGTTGGATCCAACTCATGATGACCAGCATTCACTATCTGCCATTTACTAAGCACTTTACTTGTTCATCACAAATTATCCTCAAAACAATTCATGATGAAGGTATTATTGTAATCACCATTTCACAGATCAAGAAACTGAGGCCCACAGCAATTCAGTGGCTGGACCAAGGTCATGTAGAAAGCAAATGATGAAGGCTAGATTCCAACACCGGCAGAATGCCTCCTGAATCTGTGTTCTTCACTAAGCCCCGCGTCATTTGGGTTTCATAGCCTTATGAGAGATATAACCACAATTGGGGACATACTGGTAGAGATGAGAGTCAGAAACTAAATGAGAGACAAGGACTCTGAGACTCTCCCTATGATCTGACTGATGCATCGGTCAGGGACATGATTTGTAATTTTCTTCCTACCGGCTTTCAACAAACAGCCCAGCTCACTCCATTCCACAAGCTGTTCTCTTAACTACAATCATTGTTCCATTGCCAGAGGGACTGCAAAGATAAAGTGGATAAATAAGATTCATCTATCATTAACGGTGTATAAACAAGACAAGTCATATGCCCTGAAGAAAGTGTTACCTGGATCACATTCTCCCCTTCATATGTTCTTAGTATTACTTTTATGATATTTAGATAAACATAAGTATTAAAGTCAAATGTGCAGACCTCTAGGGCATCCATAAAAATTTATCTATGAAACATAAAATTACGCTTCTCTTCACAGACTCTGTGATAAATCAACAGGACTTCTCTCACTAAGACATAACTCTTATTTTGTCCAAAATTCAATTGGTATCAGTATTTGCATGCTTAACTGGAGAATTTAGAAAAGTTGAATTATACTTATGGCTTTGCATCTAACAACTGTTGGGACTCTCATAAAGGCAAGTAGTGACTCTGGGAAGTTTAGTTTCTGTACAAGTCTAAAGTCAAGTCACGCTTGGGTAGGAGATGTGGAAGAACTCCCTACTCCTAGACCTCTGCTCCAGAGTCAAGTTCTATTCTTAGAGCTCGTGCCCCAGGGCC
Organism: Heterohyrax brucei; assembly: GCA_028571685.1. Taxonomy (NCBI): domain Eukaryota; kingdom Metazoa; phylum Chordata; class Mammalia; order Hyracoidea; family Procaviidae; genus Heterohyrax; species Heterohyrax brucei. Next base: position 39,515,645 of record CM053148.1, on the reverse strand, counting down.
TTGCCTAGGGCTGGAATAGTTAACCTATCATTATTAAAAGCCTCCTGCGAGGGCAGTGTTAGTTCAGTGGTAGAACTCTCTCCTTTCCAAGCAGGAGAGCCAGATTCCATTTCCAGCCAGCAGTCAATATAATCTGTCAGTAGAGATTTGTGTTATTGAACAGGGTTCAGTGGAGCTTCCTGACTCAAACTAGGAAGAAGGCCGTGGCAATCTATTGCCAAAAAGAGATAATAAAAACCCTAAGGATCACCACAGTCTTATCTTCTTGTACGTATGGCTGCCAGAAGTCAGGGACTGATTCAACAGGAGCTAATAAAATTAAAAGACTCAAGAGTCTCTGAGTGATACAACATAGCACTGAGAAGCTAATGAAAGCTTAGAGGTTTGAGTCTACCCAGAGGCACCTAGGAAGAAAGGCCTACAGATCTATTTCCAAAAAATCAGCCATTAAAAACCCTAGGGAGCACAGTTCTATTCTGCACACAGGGGATTGCCATGAGTCAGAATCAATTTGATGTTGCCCAGGGAAAGAATATATATAAGACATCAAGAACTGGAACCCAGACCTGCTTGTGAAACGTAACATGTCATACTGTGTCTGTCTTCATCATTGGCTCTCAGCTCAATGGCTCTTAGCCTGTGACGGCTGCACTTTCCACCAGGTCTTGAATTTTTATGTTTGGTTTTCTGGCCTCAAATCCAGTTCTGCTACCTGCTGTCCCCAGAATACTTGTCACTCACCTACCCAGAGCCCTTCTGTTTCTCAGCTTTACTGAAAGTTCTGGATTTAGTCTCTGACATGCAGTACGCCCCCCACACTCCAGTCAGGACAGCTAAACCACTGTCTGAGGTTTTGGGGCAATCCCACGCATCACCACACCCACCCCACTCTGAGTCGTTTCTGTTGTGCAGAAGCTCAGGTCCTTGCTTGTCAAAGTTATGGTCTCTGCCCATATAACAGAGCTTCCAGTGCTGGAAGGGTGCCAGACTCTCTTTGGCAGAAGCAATTAATAATATTATAAAGGGTATAGACTCTTAAATTGCACATAAAAATTCATCCCAGAGAATTTCAGGCAGAACATCATTACTTTTTCCTTAGGATATGTGAATGAAACCACAATGAGTTAACTAGGTGAGGGGTGATGAGGTATAAACATACTGATCCATTAGGCTGCATGCTATCTGAAAGGGATGTGGGACCAGTTTCAAAACTTCATGTTGCTTGGACCATTTAATTATATGCCAGAGACTATGAAAAAATCAAGGAAGCAAGAGAAGGAAAAAAAGAAGACAGAAAAAGAAGAGTGAAGAGAATTAGATCAGTTCTTTCCAGGGCTTTGACCATCCACTGCTCTTCTGGGATTCAAATCCTACCATCATCACCCAAGGCAGCTGAGTTTTCAGGCCTGGGGCGGGGCAGCTAGGGCAAGGAGGGATGTTTCCCTTCCATGATCATCTTGCTACCTCCTGCTCAGAGCCCTGTAGCCACCAATCCTTGGCTTTTTAGTTTCTCCCAAGAAGACTCAGCATTCAGAACCCAGGTGGTGTGGTGCTGAGGAAGTAGACTTCTGGGTGGAGATGAAGTTTCTCAGACACACGTTCAGCTAATTGTGCAGAAATAGCCGGGAAAACTACATCCATGAGATAAAGAGCCAAAAAGCTTTATTCTCAAAACTCAGTGAACTATATTTTATATATTTACTTTTGTGCAAACATATATGCATGTGTGTCTTAGACATCTAGTGTTGTTATAACAGAACTACCACAAGTGGATGGCTTTAACAAAGAGAAATTTATTGTCTCACCTGGCCCCTAGGGTCGCCATGAGTCGGATCCGACTCGACGGCACTTGGCTGGCACAGAAAAGTAGGCTAAAGTCCAAATTCAGGGTGTCAGCTCCAGGAGAAGGACTTCTCTTCCTCTTCCCCTGGACTGGGAACCCTCCCTTGGACAGCCGTGACCACTGCCAGGTGTATAAGCACATGCTGTTCCAGCAGAGACTCTGCACCTCTTTCCTCTTACTCCGTCTCATGCCTGCAGCCCCTCTCTGCTTCTCAACCACACCCAACCACACTGGGCCAAAGCAGATCTAGACAGCTGGCCAAGGACAGGTGGAGGGAGAGCTGTGAAAGAGAGAGCGCCCACTGCCTCAGCCTCTCCTCTAGCCGCACCACCTCCTTCCAGGGGCCCCTCCTGGAATGGTAGCATCCTTGTGAAAAGGAAGCTTTCGTATTAAAAGAAAGACAATGCACTTTAGAGCCAGACAAACCTAACACACAGTGTTGAAACTGGGATGCAAAGAAAAACAACTTGTCCCTGACTTCAGCTCCTCACATTCCTGGCCAGAGTGAGAGTCTGTCCAAGGGAGACATTACTTACAACTTCTTTCAGACATTACTTACAACTTCTTCTCCCCTCCTCCCTAGCCTGCCCCTTTCCCAACATTTCCCAGAAACAAAATCACAACAAAGCAAGTGCTTAGGTATCCAGGGAACACCTGGTGGTGCAGTGGTTAAACCACACAGCTGCTAGCCAAAACGTCTTCAGTTCAAATCCACCAGCTGCTCTTTGGAAGCCCTATGGGGCAGTTCTACTCTACCCTATAGGGTCACTATGAAATGTGCAGTTGAGTAGTTTTCTATCCTGATCTAATATGGACTGGGGGGCAAGATAGGGATCACCAATGGGATTAATCTTCACTTTTAGTCACTTGTCTCAACTCTTTGCGAATGAGGGTTCTTTGCAAATGAGGGTTCTTTGCAAACTCCCTGTTTTGCTTTTTAAGAATTTGAAATAAGAAGGTCTTAGTCAACTCAATTCACAGTAGGCACCCACTTGATTTACCAGCTTCTTGGCCTCAAATGTAACATCAGCTAGATGCTGATGTACATTTTCTTTTTCCTTTCTTTGCTTCATTCTGCTCTTATCCTCTTTCCTTTTGTCTTTTCTTTCTCTCTTTCTCCCCATTCATTCTACTCATGCATTTCTCCCTCTGTCACTTCTATTTCTAGCCATATCACTCCTCCTGGAATGGCAGCATCATTGTGAAAAGGAAGATTTTGTATTAAAGGAAAGACAGTGCACTTTAGAGCCAGGCAAACCTAACACACAGTGTTGAAACTGGGATGCAAAGAAAAATAACTTGTCCTTGACTTCAATGCCTCACGTTCCTGGCCAGTGTGAGGTGTGGGCATTAGACACATCCATCATCATGATGCAATATGATAGATATAATAATAAAAATCTCATATAGAATGTATATGCAGAGGAGGGCTGCTATAAGCCAAGACCTTAGGGTAGAAGAAAAGCCTACTACCCATTCCACAGGAGAAAACCGTGGCAGTCAGCTTCTGTTATAGCCTTAGAAACCCTATGGGGCAGTTCTACCCTGCCCCGTATTGTCACCATGAATTTGAATCAAATGGATGGGAACAGGTTTGGTCTAGTTTGCTTTAGGTTTTCAGTTCAAAACATTTTGAAATTCTAGTGTGATTTTCTTAATGAAGAGTTCAGTTTCTAGATACTTTTATGACTGATACAGAATTAAATTGACCACTGTTCATAAAACCGTTCTGCATGTTATTAATTCTTCAAAATTGACAGACTTATTCTTTAGTGACCTAGAACTCAGATTTTATAAATCTATTTGTTGGGTAGGAAATTCAGTATAGACTAATGATATTATATTTGTTGAACTACCCCACAGAATGTATTTGTCCCTATCTCCTTATAAATCTACTTGGTTGTTCTCTGCTGGTAGGGCCACAGTAGTACTGACAGTTATAATTTTAAATAATAACACTGTTCATCCATATTAATAAGTTTTCCTTCAATTCTCTTTCATATGGCATTAATATTTCTACAAAATCTTGCTTTTGATTTGCATTTTCAAACTTCCTCGGAGGGATTGTTTTAAGTACATCTCTTGTTAACAGCATGGAAACAGATTTCATTTCTATCAATCTGAAAAATTCAGTCAAAAACAGATAACTTTAAACCACACAGATGTAATATGGTATTACTAATATATGAATACACTTGTCGTGGATTGAATTGTGTTCCCCCAGAAATGTGCATGGCAATTTGACTGGGCCATGATTCCCAGTATTGTGTGATTGCCCTTCATTCTGTGACTTTCCTATGCTGTAAATCCTAATCTCTGCCTGTGGGTAATACATAGGATTACGCCAAAAGAGGATTGGAGCTGGACTGTAACACTTTTCCTAAGGGAGTTTCCCTGGAGTGTGGCTTACACCACCTTTTACCCTACAAGAGATACAAGGAACTAGAAGCAAGCATAGACTGTGAACCTCATACTATCAAGAAAGCAGCATCAGTAGCAGAACACATCCATCAGACCTGAGGTTCCTGCACTAAGATGATCCCTGACCAAAGACTAAAGCAACACAAAGACCTTCTTCCAGAGCCAACAAAGAGGCAAAGCCTTTCCCTGGAGCAGACACCCTGAATTCAGACTTGCAACCTACAGGACTATGTAAGAATGAACTTTACTTTGATAAAGTCACCCATTCACAGTGCTGCTGTTAGAGCAGTATCAGAAGACTAAGACTCATTTCAACCCACTTATGTATCCTTCTTTTTTCCTTCCATTGCTGCTTTTTTCTCCTACATTCCAGCCTATGATTAAATTGATGGAGTTTCACATATTTTACTCCCTTTTCTTCATCTATCGGTTTCAAATGACAGATTTTATGTTTGTGCCTTTGGTGGTTATCTTTAGACCATAACTCCTTCAAACAAAATTTAGAATTATTTATAATGCAGATTCTACCTCTAAATACTGCAGGAATTTTAGCACATTTTAATTAACTATTAATACTGTTCAATAAATTATTCTAACTAGTTCTTATTACAGTTTTCTTATTATATGCATCAATTTTTTATGATCACCATCATTTCACATATCCCATGCCTCCCATCTCTTGTATGCAATCTCTAATAGTTCTCTTCTTGAGGATCTTGTAAATCCTCTTCATCCTCTAACCAAAAATGTTTGTATTTTATCTTCATTCTGTTTAAGGTATTATACCTTATTATTGATCAGTTTCATTCAGTCTAATTGTTGTCTCTTTGGAAGTCATCTTTCTGCTCACATGATTTTTTGAATTTTTGTTTTATCCTATCATTCTGCTATTTAAATTTGTTTTTCATAGATGTGTGTTTGTCTTTGTTTCCCTTGTTCAGTACTCAGACTAAAAGACTCAAATCTTTCTACTATTCTAGAAAAGTCTCAGCTATTATCCTTTCTAATATTTCATTGTTATTGTCTTCATGAAGTTCTATTAGAGGTATGCCCTCCATGTCTTTTAAATGTCCTTCCATATTTTTATTTCTCTCTTACAGAGCTGCTTTCTTCCAAGTCATTAATTGTCTCTTCAGCTATGTCTGAGACTGAATTTATTTATTTTATTTTTATTTGAGTATATTTTTTTTTATTTATGAGATTTCTAATTAGTTACTTTCCTCACCTACCTATTCTTGTTTCATTTCTGCTTACTTGTGTTCATATATCCTTGTTCTTCTTAAATGGCATTTGTTATTTCTTCATTTATCACTGTGAGCACACCAAAGATAGTAATTTTAAATCTTCATATGAAAATTTCATATATTTGATATCACCTCAAATAAATTTGTGATTTTATTATTGAATGCATTGCCTGTCTTTCTTATTATGAATATTGGTTTGCAGGCTCATTTTAAGAAGTTATTATTATTATTAAATTTTTTCTGTCTCTCCCTCTTTCTGTGCTCATCGTATCTACCTGGTCATGGTATATTTGCCTACCTTTACCGCTGGCACCTGGTTGAGAAACTTCTAGGAGCTCCTTTTCCATAGTGATGCTAAGGTCTACCATGAATCAAGACAGTTTTGTGCTGTTCTTGGTTGAGGCTTTATCCTCTTGGGTCCCTAAAACCATATGCTAACCTGCAAAACAAAATCTCCAAACACTAGGCCAGCAGCAGGGTTTTTTTGTTTTGTTTTTTGTTTTTTTGTCTGTTTTCCTTTGCAAGAGAAGGCAACGTCCAGTGCCAACCTATCATTTCAAGTGGTGAGCCTGGTTCTAAACTCCTTACTCATATAGAACAGTTTCAGTAGAAATTCCCTATGGGTCAAAGGCTGGCCTTCACTGTCTCATCTTCTGAGCCACTGACCCCTGGTAGTGCAATGGCTAAGCACTCAGCTTCTAACCAAAGCGTCAAGTTCAAATCCACTAGCTACTCCATAGGAAAAAAGACCTGGTGATCTGCTCCTGTAAAGATTTCTGCCTAGGAAACCCTATGGCATAGTTCTACTTTATCTTAAAGAGTCACCATGAGTCAGAATTGACTTGATGACACACAGTAACAACAAAAACAAATATTTAGAATTTATGATCCATTTGTGGCCCACACATAACTTTTGACTTATTATCTTTATATTTTATTGATTAATATCATGTGTTTGGAGCATGAAAGAACTGTTAAAATGTGAACGCAAAAGCCTTTTTCTGAGATGATACGCCTAAATATTGGAGAAGGGGGCTGGGCATCACATCCTATGGATGTATCTTGGCTTTGCCTACCTCCCATCCGTTTTCTTTCTTCTATTAATAAAAACTAGAATTTCCTTGAGGAACCATTGCTTTCAGTCACATGGCTCAGGCAGATACAAACTCATCCCTTGATTGTAGATACGGAAAGTTTGCATAGTCTGTCTACATCCCACCCCATTACAGTGACTGGATAAAATTGGGCACACAACTTAAATCAACATAGCTCTGAAACTCGTTTTGGACCTACAGGAGTAGATCCTGTCTCTTCCCACCTGAATTTCAAATTAACGGAATATAAATCTGGAGCTCTAAGGAGTTAAGAAGGTCACTATGTAGAAACCTGCCTGAAATGCATCCCACAGAGAGAGGTATAACTGAAGCCAGCCAGACTACAGCAAAAGACTGAATTGTGATAATATTGTTCAGTGCTTAGATAAGGCCATGCCTCCAGATTTCACCTCTGGATTTTTAAATTAAATGAGCCCATTTATTTTATATTTTGCTACAGCAAATTTGAATTGAGTTTTTTCATTGGGTTCCATGAGTTCAAACTAATGCTCAGACTTAAATGAAATTCAACAAAATAACAACAACAAAAAAAAACATTCACACTTACATGCACACAATAGTGTATATAATTTCAAAGAGTCCATGGATGAATGAAGCCCCTTCATAGCCCGAATCAGTCTATAATCTCTAGATAAAGACACCTAGACCTGGAGAATATAAGGAAGTTAAATATAATAGCTGGCCTACAACGGTCATCAGCAGTAAGAAATTGTGTAACTTAACACATTCTCTCTTCATAAACCCTATTCACCATGATAAAGCATATAAATATAGGAGGATTGACAGGTCTGTGAACTTATCCTAGAAAAAGTGCTACATACCTCATTGCTGAATATCACTACAAGTCACCTTTGAAGTACTCCCCTTGGGAAGCTATGCACCAATGCCAGTGCCTAGTTCACCCTTCAAAGCAATTCTGAAACTTTTTCTGGAATGGCCATCAGAGCTGTCATCATATTACCCTTGATGTTCTGATTGTCTTCAAAATGTCTTCCTTTCAATACTTTATCTTCAGGTAAAGAAAATAGTCACTGGGGGCCAGATCAGGTGAGTAGGGAGGGTGTTTGTCAAGGATCGAATTATGTCCCCCCCAAAATATGTGTAGCCATGTGGCTTGGCCATGACTCCCTGTGTTTTGTGATTGTCCTCCATTCTGTGATTTTCCCATGCTGTGTGTTAAAGAGTTAAGGTAGGACTATAAATCCCTTCATAGGATCACCTCCCTGTTCCACCTTAAAGGGAGTTTCCCTGGAGTACGGCTTGCCCCACCCTTAATCCTTTCATCCTGCAAGAGATAAAAGACAAGAGAAGCAAGCAGAGAATTGGGAACCTCACACCATCAAGAAAGCAGCACAGGGATAAAAGTGCGTCCTTCAGACCTGAGGTTCCTTTGCCAAGATGCTCTCACTGGATTTGGACTCAGCCTACTGGACAATGACAAATTCTCTTGCTGAACAGACTTACAATCTGTAAATGGATCTGTGGCTTACTGGACTATGTCAATAAAATATCTCTTCATAAAGCCTTCCACTCATGGTATTTTCTGTTAGAGCAGTACCAGGTGACTAAAACAGTTTTCCAATACAGTTATTTGTTTACTGGCTAAAAACTCCCTCAGACAAATAGACAATGAAGTTCACAAACTTGCCACCACGAGCAATGCCCATTCCAGAAAGAGTTCCAAAATTGCTTTGAAGGGTGGACTAGGTGCTGGCATTGGTGCATAGCTTCCCAAGGGGAGTACTTCTAAGGTGACCATAGTGATATTTAGCAATGAAGTATGTAGTGCTTAGAACGAAGTTTGCAGACTTAGTTGTCAGACCTCATATGTGTCATCTGTCTGGGAATTTGGCAGAGAATATTACTAGAAAGCGCAGATCAGATACAGCCTTAGATCTAAGTGAATTTCACAAAAGAACACATTACACTAAGTGAATTTCACACACACACACAAAAAAAAATACATAAAACAAGGAGTTTTGTTTCAGAAGCAGGCTTTATCCCAACTATTTGATCAATACTGGGAATTAAAAAATAAATAAGTAAATAAACTATTATCGGGGCTTCCCCAAAGACCTCTGGGCCTGTCACTAACTAAGTAGCCTCTGGAGAATGTATACAGTGTACACTGCTTTGTCTTTATGCAATATATTATTATATAGACCTAAGTATGATAACCGCCATGCATATGTCAGTTTATTGTACTGTGGAGACTTGCACATTGCTGTGAAGCCAGAAGCTATGCCACTGTTATTTCAAATACCAGGAGGGTCATTCACAGGAAGAGGTTTCAGCATAGCTTCCAGATCAAAACAGTCTAGTAAGATAGGAAAATCAATCTACTTTCAAAAATTAGTCAATGAAAACCTTAGTGATTACGGCATATTTTCTGAGATTTCAGCTTGCTGACTTTGAATGCATCATCAAGAAGGACCAAATGCTGGAGAAGGACAGCGTGTTTGGAAAAGTGGAGGGCCACTGCCACAACGGCCACAACAATGGACTCATAGATATCAATGATCATGAAGATGGCACAGAACATTTTGTTCAGTTAGGTGTGGGTTCCCCATGAGTTGGAGCCACTAGACAGAAACTGATGACAAGATGATACATCAAAACAGAGACCATGGAAAGGACAAGGTAGCCTAGGCTTCCACAGAATCAGAGTAGTCAAGGTACAAACATATTCTGCAGAGGTGCACTTGGGAGAAGGTGTTTAACCTCTCTCCATCTCCCCAGAAGATAGTTTCTGAATCTGAAATGCATTTCTGGGCATGGTTTACATAATGTGGGTACCCAAAGAGAAATGGATCAAATTCAGTTTCCTCACATATAACTGCTAGAACAGAAGCAATGACTTAGTTTGGCCTCGAGTAAGTTTACAGCTGGACAAAGACACACAGAATGGCCCACTTAGCTCCTGGACATTTTCTGAGTGCTTCTTTCATAATCAGATTCAAGAGTTAGAAGGAATATAGGTTTCCAAGTTCTCCTTAACTACAGTCCAGAGACTCAACAGAGAAGAACTGGGAAAGTGCCTGTGAGAGAACACAGCAGACACAAACCAAACTGGACAAGTTTACAAGGAGGCAACATAGTAAAACAGTGAAGAGCATGGACTGTGGAACCAGCGTGCTGACCTTTGACTCCTGTCTCCACCACTCGTTAGTAACTTCCGAAATGTTAATTAACGTTTTTTTGTCTCAATTTCATCATCTGTAAAATGGGAATTAAAAAAAATAGGATCTAAATACCAAATTCACAAAAGAAAGACCAAACTTACTGGTTGGTCTCAGTCATTTAGTGCTACTTTAACACAAATACCACAAATGGATGGCTTTAAAACCAGAAATTTTAGTTTACCACAGCCCAGAAGGCTAGAAGTCCAAATTGAGGTGTCAGCTCCAGGGGAAGGCTTTCTTTGTTGGCTCTGGAGTCAGTCTTCACCCAAACTAGAAGCTTTTGACAAGCAGGGACCCCAGTCCTTTCCAAACAACATGCTCAGCTCCTGACGCTGCTTCTTGGTGGTATGAGGTCCCCAAATCTCTCTGCTGGTTTCTTTCCATTAATCTCAAAAGACTGCCTCAAAGCAAAAAATAATGGTACACAGTGAGTCCTGCCTCACCAACACAACTGCCACCCATCCATCCTTATCAACATCGTAGAGGCAGGATTTATAACATGGAGCAACATCACACAATTCCAGGAACCATGGTCTAGCCAAACCACCACATACATGTTTTGAGAAACACAGTTCAATCCACGACATGGTCTAATAGAGCTGGAAGAACCCCTGAAACAGGCCCAGAAGACACTCTTCTGAACTGGAACTGAAGTCATTCCTGGAGGTTACCTTTCAGTCAAGCCATAGACAAGCCTAAGAAATAAACAATAATACCTGAGAGGAATATGCTCCCTAGAAAAATCAGTTGTATGAGATCGAAAGGGCAGCATTTACCCAAAAGTAAAGATGAGAAGGTAAGAAAGGGTAGAAAATCATGACAAAAGGAAACTAGGATGGAAGTGAAGGGAGTTCCAGCACATGGTGGAGAGCGAAACCAATGTCATGGGATACTTCGCACATGAACTATGTAACGGGAAACTAATTTGCTCTGTAAACTTTTATGCAATACACACAAAAAAATTATTTAAAAAATAGGATCTACTGGCCCGAGTATGCACTTTATGAAAACTTCCAGTTGCTGACACGTTGATTCTGGCTGATGGCAAACTCATGTGTGTCAAGAGTAGAACTGTGGTCCACAGGGCTTGCAAGGGCTGATTTTGGGGGGAAGTAGACTGCCAGGACTTTGTTCTGAGATGCCTCTGGATAGAGTCCAACTTCCATCTTTTTGGTTAACAGCCAAGAGTATTGTTTGCTACTCCCAGGGACTCCAAGTACTTTCTGACTGTTTGTTAAGTAAGTACTGTTTTGCTCCCCTCTAACCTAAGCTTAGAAACTCTGGTGTTAGAGTGGTTAAATGCTGTGTAGAAAGCTGGCCATTCAAGTCCACCAGGCACTCCTTGGAAACTCTATGGGGTAGTTCTAGTCTGTTGATACAGTCACTATGAGTTGGAACCCACTCAGTAGCAGTGAGTTTGTTTTTGAAACCAAATTTAACCACATTCTAATGAGTTAACTTAAAGGATCAGTTCTCAGATACAATGCTAGTCTCCTCAAGTCCTCTTTAATTTATGAAATGGGACTGAAAGAAGAAAGTGGGGGAGTTTTCCTTGTGTCCCTGTCTGTGCTAGATAAATTTCTTGAGGGGAACCAGAGATAAAACCTGACAGCACCACATTAAATCATGAATCTGAAGCAACGTTATGGAAATGTTTGCTACCAGGCTAGGGGACACAAGGCTGAAGCAATATAAGGTGACTTTCTTCAAAATGTGCACAAAAACTACTTTGCTTTGATTCGAGTTTCTCTGGGGGAAGAAAGAGACTTTTTTTAAAAATTATGAAAAGGCACCACAATCAGAGTCTTCCATTATCACAGGGATAAAATATCAATTTTTGTCAGGATAAAATGAAACACAGATTGGCTCTGATAGGGAAAATTAAATTTCTGGCCTCTACTTGATTTGATATTTATCACTCCTTTACCCCAGAAATGTTCTGTCACAAAACATTAAAAAAAAATTTATTCATCACACACCAAACACACTTACAGGCTTTTAGAAAGCAGAACTGACAAATAATGGTATGATTGAGAGAAAATCAAAGGGCTCAGTAAGAAAAGGGGATGAAGAAAAAACTCAGAAATATGAATAATCTCAAGTCACTCTGAAAACAAAAAAATGGATGTTGAGAGAGACCAAAAGTTTGAAGTTCACATATAAGAGGCAAAACTTCATCACCTACTCTCCGAGACAGAGCTACCCAAATGGTCAATTTAAATCCATTCCTGTAGATAATTTCTGAGACAACTCTATCCCACTATCCTTGGTCACTGACACACAGAGCTCTACAACCATCAGCCAGGTGCCCATCATATCCTCCTGATCAGCTTCCCAATCCAAGTTTTTAAAATCAGAAGGATTCAGAGAACTAAAGTCAGTTTCTCAAAATGAGCTCCTCTATAGATAACTTTCAAACCATTCAACCTTGACTTGGAGAGTTTAGACAAGACTCTTCTTTCTGACACAGAAGATGAAAATCAAGTTGAATTAATTCTATCAATTGCAGTTAATCTAAAATGTTTTCCATCTATGCAGATACTGATTTGGTCCTTATTTCAGCTGTTTTTACTGGTCTTCTATAAAAATGGGGCTTTTCTTTCCCCCTCACTTTGAAGAACAATCCTCTGCATGTTGATAACACCAATAATATGTGTATCAATTACATTGAAATCAGTGGAGCCCCTTCAGGCTCTCTAAACATTGGCTATAAAGGTAATAATAAGAAAAATAGGAAAAGTAAATGCTACTTAATTTTGAGATCTGATTAATTAATAATACTTATAATATTTAATAGTTATAAGTATTAATTATAAGTAATAATTATAATACTTATAATAATTAATAATACCTAGTCTAGATCCTATTATCTAATTAATATGGTACCAAGCAATCTGAATGAAGAACTCACTATGCTGTAGATAAAGAGGAGACAATAAGGGTAAGGGAGCTCCTGGGTGGCACAAAGAGTTAAGCTCTCAGCTATTAACCAAAAGGTTCCTAGTTCAAATCCACTCAGAAGCACCTTGGAAGAAAACTCTGACAATCTCCTTCAAAAAGGTCACCTCAATTAAAAACTCTATCAAATTCAACTCTACTCCGAAGCACATGGGGTCTCTACGAGTTGAAATCAACTAGATGACAACTTTTTTTTTAATATAGATAATAATGATAAGGAAATACAAAATCAGAGCTGAGACGCTAGGGATAGTGTTTCCAGACAACAATTTTAAATTGTGTCATATTATGTAAATAAATGCCATCAGACCTTAAAGTGAGGATGGTCAGCAAAGAGTCCCTGGAAGAGAAAATATTTTCTAAACATAAAATCTATTAAAAAAAAAAAAAAAAAAAACCCAATCAGGGAACTGGAAGAGTGGTAAATAGTGGAGGCATGAAAATGCTAGATTTGAGTTGCATATGGTATAAGTAGTAGCTAAGCAGACAGAATAGCAGAACCGTCAAAGACCCAGTGTCTGGGAGTCACTCCACTTAGGTTCAAAATATTCACTAACTCTGTGACCACTGACAAATTATTTAAATTATAATTATAGTACCAACTTCATACAGTTATTATAAATCACTTAGCACAATACCTGGCTCAGAGTGAGCACCCATGCATGTTAACTATTATTAATAGCTACTATTAGCAGCTGCTAAGACATGTAGAGAAGTGGGTCCTATATTGTAGAACACACTGAATTTCTGGCTATATTTAATTTTGTCAGTGACAGGAAGACAACAGTGATGTTTGAGAAGAATGGTGAAAAATATACTTCCAGAGTATATTTATTATGACTGGAGTGAACAGAGGCTAGGGGCCTTCAGACTAGTAGGATACTGTGGAAAATCCAGGTAACAAATAATAGGCTCCGCACATGGGAACAGAAAAGGACAACTCACTTCAAAGGAATCATAGGCAGGATGTAGGGGCTGGGCAATCAACATGGAATCAGTGAAAAAAAGGATCACCTCTGACTACAAACTTTTGAGCCTGAGTAGCCTGGACAATGGTGGCAATCACGAGGAGCAGTTAGGGAATGAGCGAGAGGAGCTAATTAGGGAGCAGGAAAATTTATCAGTTTGGTGTTCATCCCGTCCACTCCGAAGTACTTACAGGAGCCAGGGAGAGCTCTCTAGCCAGCATTTGAAAACACGAGTCAGTAATTTAGAAGACATGTGAAAGGTCTTTGCATATAGCTGAAGGAAAAAATGGGGGGTGAAGGTGAATATTGTGTCCTGGGGAGCCCATAGTTAGGCAATGAGAGAAGGGGTAAAAGGGGAATCAGTGTGTTGCTGCCACAGAACTCAAGGAAGGATTTCCAGAAAGCAGTGAAACATCTCATCCATACCAACGGGTTCTGAGGAATGAAATAAGGACAAAGATTGACAAGATACTGCTACACTTAACAATTAACAGAGCATAAAGGGTCTTCAAGAACAGCCAGGGGGAAAACTAAGGTACGGCAGGTAGAGCTCGTTCTCTGGATGCCCCTTGACAGGGGCACTAATGAGCAGTTTCTATTGGACATCCCAGTTTCCACTGACAACTATGAGAAATCATTCAGCAATTTAAAACTAACTGCCCACTTGTGCTACCAAACAGTTCAGTTTAAATGAAGAAACCCTGTGTAGTGGTTAAGAGCTATGGCTGCTAACCAAAAGAATGGCAGTTCAAATACAGAAACTGTTCCTTGGAAACTCTAGGAGCAATTCTGCTCTGCACTGTGTGGTCACTACACATCAGAACAGGCTTGATGGCAATGGGCTTGGTTTTGATTTGGGGCACAGGTGCTACTTTCCACAGACAGGCACCTGTCTGTGCTGACAGCTCAGTGGTTAAGCACTCAGTTGCTAACTGATAAAGGTAAACACTTTCAGCAGAAAGAAGTGGCAGACTACTTCCATAAAGATTATAGCCTAGGAAACCCCACGGGACATTTCTATTCTGCCGTACACAGTCGCTATGTGTTGGGACCAACTCTATGGCAGCAGGTTTTGTTTTGTTTTGGTAGAAGGCCTTTAAGAGGGACTGGAGAGTCTGCTGGCATAACGGTTAAGTGCCTGGCTGCTAACCAAAAGGTCAGAAGTTTGAACTTACCAGCTACTCCACAGAAAAGACCTGGTGATCTGCTCCAATAAAGGTGATGGCTTAGGAAACCTTATGTGGAAGTTCTACTCTGTCATATAGCATGGCTCTGATTTGGAATCAACATGATGGCACAACAACAACAAAGAACCTTCATTTTATTTTGAATTGTAAAACAGAAAATTTAGAGAATATTAGAGCAAAAACAAACACCCATGCACCCACTGCTGATTAAAATGATGAGGCAGGAGCTATATGTCTAGAGTTTAAAGACAGAATGTGAACTGAATTAGTGGAATATTGAGTGTAAACAACATATTATTTCATGAGATTTAGAATGGAAACGTGATGTGCAGCATGCCAAAAGCCAAAGTCCCTCACATCCAATCAATTCCACCTCATAGGAACCCTGTGGGTCAGAGTAGAGCTACCCCATAGAGTTTCCAAGGAGCACCTGGTGGATCTGAACTGTTGACCTTTTGGTTAGCAGATGTAGCACTTAACCATAATGCCACCAGGATTTCAAATGGGTGGTATAGCTAAGGAAATACTATTTTAGGATATAGAAACACATGTTATGTTAAAGAATGACAAAAGCATCACTGGAAGAGGAGATATTAGAAAGGTACAGGAAAGAATGGGGAAAAAGTGACGGGTACCTCAAGAAGGAAATGGGAGCAGTCAGAATTCAGCCCAGGAAGATAAGTATAACTTCACTAACCAAAAGTCCCTTTTTCACCCTAGGTAGGTACAAAAGCTTATGGAGATAAAGAGGAAAAATCAAGAACAAATTCAAAAAATAGGAAAGGACTGGTAGCAAAGTTCAAGTGGAAGAGCTTTAATCGTGAAGGAAACAATGGATTTCAGGATTTGCATGTCAATCACAAGCCCACTCCATTCTTCTTTCAGTTTTATAATTACCTTGTAGCATTCCTGACAATGATTATTCAACTTTGATTTAATTACTCTGGGAGATCGAGAACTCCTGACTGTGCAAATCAGCTAATCCCATTTTGGACCATTCAGATTGAAAGGAAGTTCTTTTTATCCTGGGGTGAAATCCTCTTTCCTGGAACTACCACACGTCAATTCTACATCTGCCATCAGTAACTACATAGATTAAAGTAAATCTTTTATGTGACTGGCCTAATAAATATCTGAAAATAAAATCATACCTCAGTGAGTTCCTTGTTTTTGCTAACATATTCCTGAGCCCTTGAACATTATCTCATCTACAAACATTCTATCCACTGCTTGTCCCATGTTTATTCCCAAAAAATAAGAAGCAAGTTTATCCCCAAAGAAAATGGCAATATATTTAGGCTTTAGGACTTAAAAAAAAAAGCATTTGGATAGATCAATTGATGTGGGCCTTGTGAAATGTGTGATGCTGGAAAATCCTAGTACCTGTCTAGAACTCAGCTGACTCAAATATAAAATATCACCTTCCTTCTCCATAACTCTCCACAAAAGAAGCTATAAAGCAAATGCTGTGATGTCTCAAAGGGAACATCTCCTCATTTACTGTTGGCTAAATTTGGCCTTCACTCTTGCTCCAACTCATAGCCCAGTACACCTTTCAGGATACACCTCTGCAGATCATCATATTCCTGGTACAAAGGCTCTGAGTCCCTTCAGTCCAGGTTTTAAGTTCCACCTATACTCTAGCCTAAGGTCAGCAAAGCTGCCTCTCACTGTCATCTTCAAAAAAATAAAGGTCACTGATATCATATTTGAACATTAATTGATCTTCCCAGAAGGCATCTGACTAAGCTATTTTTTCCATCTTCCCTAATTCTCATACAAAGAAAACTATGCCTAGATAGAAACAAGAATATCTATTTTCAAAGTTAGTCTATACAAGTCCCTCTCTGGGTTGAATCCTAATTAATTATGAAAGATCTATCATCTTTAACCTTTGATTTTATTGCAAATGAGTATTTCTCACTTCCATTCTCCCTTCCCCCTCCCCAGCATTACCAAACAGCCTTTCCCTCTGCCGTTGTACTCTCTGTCAATCCAGCTCTTGCTTATCATAAATTAGCATCTGTCAGTATCTACATGTACAATTTAGAACACAAAACACAGCTTTTTGACTGCATAAAGACTGCAAGCAAACCACCCAGCTGTCTTGGGGGCTGTCCATCACAGCCTGGTGCTGAAATGAACACTCACTACTAGAGTGGTGGCTCCCGCGAGCAGTTCATTAATTCTATGATCAGTACGTTTCGGAAGGAAGAAGCAAGGGCTGTTTTCTCTCGGTAAGCTCATAGGTAAATTTTCAAAACAAGGAGAAAGCTGCAAGGGATGCCACTGTAGGAAAAAGGAAGACCTGGGATATACAGAAACCAAACCTTCATGTCTTCTTTCACCTGCTGTGCAGAGAAACATGGATTCCAGTGATTCTGCAAGGCCAATTATCAGTTTTACTCTTAACACAACAAAAAACTGTTTCGGAAACAATCGTTATATATCTGCAGGTACACACAAAAGGCACACAGAAACCCACATACATATATGCTGCCTAAATGATTTGTCAAGGTTGGTAAAGGTGTGAGTGAAGGCTGAAGCCGAACGTCTTAATCTAGTGTTGCTGTAACAGAAATACCACAGTTGCATTGCTTTAAAAACATTATTTCTTCACAGCAAGTAGGCTAAAAGCCCAAATTCAGGGTGTCAACTCCAGGAAAAGGCTTTCTCTGTCATCCTTCTCATCTATATTCTCCTGAGTAAGGGGATTTCTATGTTCAGGGACTGCCAAAGGACAGGCTCTGCTCCTCATACCACTTCCCTGGCAGTATGAGGTCCCCTCTCTCTACTGTCTTTCCTTACCTTTTATCTTCTTTAAGATAAATGGTGGTGCAGGGACGTGATCTTAATATGGACGTTGCAGTCCCACGCTAATTCTCTTTAACATAATCCGGTTTTGCCCCATTAACCGTAGGGAAAGATAAGGATTTACAATTTAAGTGCCTAAATAAGTTGACACATATTTGTGGGGGACATAATTCAATCTATGACACTCAGTTTGGATGTCTGACCATGTTTGTGAGCCAGCAGCTCTCAAAATCAAATAATATGGTCATCTCACGAGTGGACTCTCTAATTCATCACTAAGAAGATAAAAATGGTCAAAGTTCATTATGCTTCTGGACTAGAATCATCATACTGTCGAACTGCCAGCTGTACTCTTCCTTCCTGGGGTCTCTGTAAAATTGTCCAAACAACCAGAAGAATTTCCCTGTTGCCCATGCCTACCTGAACCATACCTTAAATCAATAAGTAATTTGGTTACTTGGATGCCCTTCAGGGACCAGCTTCTGAAAACAAGGAACATGTTCTGTTCTCTCATGTATTAGTTCTAGACAGAACCCCTACTCAAGTATTTGGAAGTCAGGACAACCATGGCATTTAACTTCTATGGGAAAGTGAAGTACAGTCATATGCATCATATATACTTCAAAGAAATACACTGGAAGTGAAGTACCATTCTGTGATATAATCACTACACTTCATAAAATGGTACATATGTATGAAAGAACAAAGTAGCTGCTTTGTCAAGTGTACATCAAGTTTATTATACCTCCTTCATAACCGATTGGACATGTTATTCCACCCATTTTTCTAGCTCTCTAATTTTTCTGGGACTCACTTTCCCTGTTAAAAGCATTTACTGCCCTCAACTAGGGATTTACGTAACAGGAAAAAGTGAAAGAGATGTTCACGGAAGCAAAATAGCTGGGGTATCAGCTTTAAATGTGAGGTACAACATGCAGGAAGTATGACTGGGTAACAATTTCATCTCTTTTCGCTTTTGTACAGGTATATGAGCCTTGTAAGCGTATTTATGGTTTCTTTATGATGAAGATCCCTAGTGGGTTTGGTTTTTGTGGCTATGTGTCGCAATACAACTTGCCACCCATGACCAGAGGGACACACAGTCAACCACGAATTCTGGTGCATGAGAACCCCCTGTGGTTTGTGTGAGCCATGTGCTCTCAAATAATATTTCTCAAAGCCCATATTACCAACCCCAAAATTAAATATATCCCATGACTCAGCATGCCTTCATTAATAAAAAGACATTATTAAAAAAAAACTCATTGCACCACTGTCCATAATTACAAAAAATGGAATCAACATAGGTGTCCATCAACAGATGAACGGATAAACAAACTACAGTATATGTCCACAATGGAACACTATGCACTGGTAAATAACAATGAGAATTTTATGAAACATCTCATAACTTGAAATTAACTGGAACACATTATGCTGAGTGAAATCCAACAGCTGCAAAAGGATAAATATTTTATATAAGACCAATAGTATAATTACTTAAGAAAAGACACACAGAAGTAAATATTCTTTAATGGTTACAAGGGTGGAGTGGGAGGGGGAGGGTTATTCATAGATTAGTCAATAGGAATTGGGTTAGGTGACAGGAGTGACAGCATAGCATGCAGTAGAAGGCAGGTAGGCATAACTGGACTAACCCAACAGTTCAAAGGACAGAGTAGAAGGGATAAGGTCAGGGGACTGTGTTTTCAGTGGACATCAAGGTCAACTTCCATAACTAATCTTTTTCTAAAAGAGTCTTCTGCATCCCATATTGCTGAGTGCACCTGGGGTCTTAAGAGCCAGCAAGCTGTCATCTGATGAACATCAATAGTTCTAACTCACCTGAAACAAATGACAACCAAAACATCAGACACAAGGAAAAATTAGTGCAGGAAACAGAAGGACCCACATGATTGGAAGGCTACATCAGCATGAGAACAGAAGAATTAGGTGGTGCCTGGCTACCACCAAAGACAGCCCTGATAGGGGACACAACGTACCGTCCCTCACATCACATGAGATAGAGGGGTGTGCAGATCAAGAACTCTATTAAAAGACTAGACTTGATGGTCTGACAACCTGGAGGGTCCCCTGAGAACACAGCCCCTATATCTGCTGCTAGCCCAGAGCTGAAACCAGTACCGAAGCCATTGCTTCAGACAAAGAATGGACTGGACTCAGGGACACAGAGTGATGCGTGCAGTATGTCTACTTTATGGCTTAACATACCCATAAGGCTATCCTACTGGTTTCTTTTAGAGGGGATTAGAAAGGGTCAGGAGGGGCGGACAAGTGTTGAGCAGATACCAGAAGTAAAGAGTGAAAAGGAAGAGTGTGCTGTCACAGGGTGAGGAAAGCATACAGAGTAGCAGAGAGGCGAGTACTCAGGGTTTTATATGGAAAACTGACTTGGATTGTAAACTTTCACTGAATCACAATAAAAAAAAAAATTAAACAGAATGGAAATATATATGCCCAAATGCTAAAAAAAAAAAAAAAAAAAAAAACTCAAAGCAGAAAAGAATCTCTTGAAAGGAGTAACAACTAGCTCTGTTAAAGTTTCTCATTGTCTAGCAACTCCATGGTCTATATGACTCTCATTTCTTAGTATTTGCTAGAACATTTGATCCTGTTTCCAATCTCACTTCCATGGTGCCCTAAAAATCATAAGTCAGTTGTTGGATATTCATTCCATCAAATCTTCCCTCTGTGGCTATTTCTGTATTTCTCTCTCCCTGTTCAAATTAAATTCCAATGACTTCCAACCAGATAATATGCCTTGTAGTTTCCAAGATAAACTTTCTTTATACCTGCATTTCCCTGACACTTTCACTTATTTCCCTTATCCATCAAATGATTTTATCATAAAATCACATATACTGCAAAATAATTGGCAAAGCTTTCTAAATGTGAAGAAATAAGAATGACGGTTTTTCATTCCCCTGCCAAGACAAGGCCTTCCAGCTTAGAATCATGACTGGTTTCATTAATGTTCTCCCCAGTTCTCTTTTTTCCTTCCATTAGTAAATGAAATTTGACCTAGAGGTGACCTCTGTGGCAGTCCTAAACACACATACTCACAGTAAAGAACATTGCTTCGTAGTGATGGTTTTTGTTTATGGACATGCAATCAGAGTGAAGCAGCAGAACTCTCCTGATCCTGGCCAATTTAATTTCACAAACAAGAGTTTCATAAAACTCTCTCTCTCTTTTCCTGGCAATGATCTGAGTATTTTCAAATAGCCTACTGCCAAACCAACTGACTTTTCTCACTTGCGTCTTCTACAAAGTATAGTGTAAAAGTTGTACAAGGAATGAAAATTGAAAATCACACCTGAATCTTTTTGGCCAACTATAGCTCCACCTCCTCCTGAGCGTTTTCAACTGGCACCGCTGCAACAGATGCATCATAAAAAGAACTGCATGTGTTGCACATGAAGTGTGACAATCAAGTTCATGGACTCATCCTAGAAAAAGTACTACATTTCTCACTGCTGACTATCACTATGATCACCTTCAAAGTGCTCCCCTTGGGAAGCTATGCACCACCCTTCAAAGCAATTTTGGAACTCTTTTTCTGGAATGGCCATCAGAGCTGTCATTCTGTTACCCTTGATGTCCTGAATGTCATCAAAATGTCTTCCTTTCAGTATTTCCTTTATCTTCAGGTAAAGAAAACAGTCACTGGGGGCCAGATCAGGTGAGTAGGGAGGGTGCTACAACACAGTTATTGTTTATTAGCTAAAAACTCCCTCAGAGACAGTGTTGTGAGCTGGTGCATCACCGTGATGCAAGAGCCGTGAGTTGCTGGCAAAAAGTTTAGGCTGTTTTTGTCTAACTTTTTCACACAGCCTTTTCAGCACTTCCAAATAGTAAACTTGGTTAACTGTTTGCTCAGTTGGGACAAAAGCATAATGAACAATCCCTCTGATATCAAAAAGTTCAGTGTTTTAGTCATCTAGTGCTGCTCTAACAGAAATATCACATAGTAGATGGCTTTAAGAAAGGAAGCTTTATTCTTACGCAGTCTGGTAGTCTACAAGTCCAAATTTAGGGTGTCTGTTCCAGAGAAAGGCTTTCATTCTGTCTGTTCTGAAAGGTCTTGTGTTGTACCAGTCCTTGGGTGGGAAGCATCTTGGCAGAGCAACCTCAGGTCTGAAGGATGCGCTCTACTCCCAGTGCTGTTTTCTTGATGGTATGAGGTTCCAAAATCTTCTGTTTGCTTCCCTTTTCTTTTATCTCTCGTAGGATGAAAGGATAAAGGTGGTACAAGCCACACTCCAGGGAAACTCCCTTCACAATGGAGCAGGGAGGTGATTTTAGGAAGGGATTAATAATCCCACTGTAATCCCTTTAACATCTAGCATAAGAAAATCACAAAATGGAGGGCAATCACACAATACTGGTAATCACAACCCAGGCAAATTTCTACACATATTTTTGGGGGAGATAAATGCAATCCATGACAGTTAGCAAGATGCTTTTGACTCTTGATTTGGACTGACGGAAATTTTTGGTCATGGAGAATTGGCAGACTTCCACTGTGCAATTCAACACTTTGTTTCAGGGTCGTATTTGGTACAAACGTTTAAACAGCAGTGACGACATGGCCCAAAACATCATGTTGTCTCTCCAAAATGGTCTTGGCAAACTTCAACTCTCATTAGCTTTTGTTCATTGGTGAGCTCCTTCAGGATGATTTTGGCACACACTTTTCTCATGCCAAGATTTTTACTTAAGATTTCCCTGTTTCTCTATTAACATTTACTTGGTCTGCTATGCCTCTTACAGTCAGCAAAGGATTTTGAAGCATAATTCCACAATTTTTGCAATGTTTTTGTAAGTTCTGCTCATTACTGGCCACCTTGACCTCTCTTCATCAGTGACACTTTCTCTCCCCTCAGAAAAATGTTTAATTCATTTATACACTGCCATTTTCTCCATGGCATTATCCCCATAAATTTGGACTACCATTTCCCTGATTTCACTTCTACTCTTGTCAAGTTTAACAAGAAACTTAATGTTTGTTCATTGCTCTGATTCAAGCTCTGACATTCTCATGATGGCACACAAAAACATGCAAGAACAATAATGAACGCCACTCAGCAAGACACCACCACACATCAACACAAACACAGCAGTTAGACACTGATATACCTAAGTTATGAAACCATACCAAGCTATCTCTACACTACTGCCAACGTAAGTGCACAGTGGCAAGTTCATAAACTTATCACCTCATACTTCAAAAGAAGACTGTTTAATATCTCTTTTCTAAAATAATTATATACACATATATTGTTATTATATATTTTTATAACACGGTCTAATATATGATTCTCTCATGACTGCTAGGCCCTCCTTTTTAACTGAAGGTGTTTATCTTAACCTGAGTTCTCTAGAAAACAGGTAACTAGATGAGACTGAAGCGTTAATACTCTGAGAGGTACAACCCATGTGTACAAAGAATGAAGAAAAAGCAACAGGAGAAAAGAGATGACGAGACACAAGGGGATGTTGCATTACTCTGTTGCCTTAAAACTTTCCATGAAAGACGAAACTGGTCACTCGGCATGTGAGTTGTCTGCACACAAACTTGAAGGAGAAACCATATCTCCAAGTAATCAAAAAAATAAATAGTGATTAATTTGTCTGACTATTTCACCAATGTCTCTTGCTTCTAGCTAATCAGTGTTCATCCGACAAGGTAGTAAATCTTCCTTCGTATCTTGGTTCCTTTGGTCGCTCAAGATACCACAGCCTAAACCCTCAGGTGGGGTTTCATTCAAGTTTAGAGATAGATGGAATACTCAGAAACCCCACACTTGCTGCTGGTCACCCTATCTACTCAGTTATCAGCTCAAGAGGGAGGGCCTGGCCTTCTTAAGAGCAAGTAACCAACCAGCGCCCGGGGACTGCAGTATCCTCCAGGAAGCAGGTGATGAACCCTCAGAAAACACACGTCTGATACAATAGAAGTCATTTCTAACATGAGCTAAGAACTCAAAAAGCACTTTTTGTGTGCATTTTTCAAAACTAGATGAACCAGGAAAAAAAGAAAGGGTGAAAATATTTCTGATGTCACCATTCCAACTGAAACAAATGGCTTCAGTTTGGAGAGGAGTCAAATGAAGTATAAAAAGGATAAAGAAGAATTCCTAAGCAATTTGTTCCTAGTGGAAGTATATGTAGGAATAAATGTGTCATATTTGATCCTTTCAGATATGTCTCAAAAATCCAGAAACATGAAACTTTTAGAGTAAGGTATCAGTGGCCAAATACTATTTTTTATAACAGAGGTGTAGACAACCAAACCTTACTTCCTTTAATAACTGAATATATGCTCTTGTAGTACTTCGACGAAAGAAAAACAGTTTCAAAAAAAATTACGGGTGATTGTCATCTTAACATGAATCCATCCCTCATCAACTTTAAAAAGTATACGTATGACCCCCAATATCTGAGCACCATCAACTTTTCAAGCATCATATGATCTCAGTGATGAGAGCTGAGAGCTGGGCCTTCCAAAGGCAAGATTCAGAGCTTGATGTGACCTTCAAATCATAATGCTACTACCAGGGCTTCCTACATAAATTCCCTGGACATCAGGTCTGGCATCACTATGTAGAATATGCTTAATTGAGACAAGTAAAATATGAGAGTGGCTTTTCTTTGCCCTGATTCTGGTCGCAGATGCAAAAATTATTCTCTTAGATGTCACAGAAATGAACTTGTTGCTTTAATTTGCTTTTCCTTTAAAATGTTCTTTTGAAACCTTTCCCATGGAACCACTTTTTTTTCCCCCCAATCAAGACACAGCCCACCAGCAACAGACAATTCACAGAGAGGCTGCCAGGTTATCAACTGCAAATATAACAAGAGGGTTTGTAATCTTCTTTTGGATCACTACTTAACATCCAACAGCTTTTTCTAAACCTTTAACCTTGACACATTCTAGTTCTGACCACCACACATCTGAGACCAATAAAGTAGACAGAGTGCCATGTGGGACTCTTACAGTCACAGTCACTCAGCTTCTTCCTATTTTATGACCACAAACAACACTATGAATCTTCACCTGAAAGACTGCAGGGGCATGCTGAAGACCAGGCAGTGGGTCACCACTAACTTGCTGCTACTAGTAGAGACAAAGAGGCCTGATGCACGGCAAGGCAAGAGTGGGCCAGGAGATTCACACTAAGTCATGTCACAGCAAGTTGCAACACTTGATTTGACAGGTCATATTAGGGGCAGATCTTAGTGAGCCTCAATGCCGAATGGAACAAGAAGTAAATAGAAAGGGTCAGAGGGGTTTTGAGTAGATACGTTATACAGGAATGTCACAAAACAGAAAACAAAACAAAACACTAACTTTGGAACCATGCAGATATAGATTCAAGCCCTGGTTGTACCACTTACTTGCCATAGCATTTGGGGTAAATTAACTCCTCTGAGCATCAGTTCCATCTCCTGTAAAATCTGATTTAAAATAATAATAATAAAATAGCACACTGGAAATGTGTTCTTCACACAGAGAAGACATCCGACAAGCACATGCTCATTTTGTGTTATTTCCATATGATGCTTTCTATGCCAAAGCTACAAGGCATCATTGCCTTTCCTCATTTTATCAGACAAAACTCTCAAGACCTTTCACATAACCTTGGAAGGCAACATGTTTAGCTGAAGTACCACAGGCTTTCAGATCAGAGATCTGAATGTGCCACTATTAACAGGAGTTCTTTGTGAGCTTTCCTTTGTGAATTCTACTTCCCCCGTCTCTAAAATGAGAACAGTAATTGCTGCCCCATAGGGCTGTCTTTAGAATTAAATGAGAAAGTGTGAAAAATGTCTGACAGACAGGAGGTCCTCAGTGTCAAGGACTGCTTCCTTTTCTACCTTTTCTGTTTTTCAAGCATAACTAGTAACTTTATATCTATACATCCCCAAGTGTGTACCACTGTCCTCTAAATAGGAAAAGATGTTTGATACATATAAATAAAATATTTGCTTAGTGCTTTGAGAAAGCTCTTTACATCGAGGCTTGATTCTCATAACAATCTTATATACTAGATATTA
This sequence comes from Heterohyrax brucei, assembly GCA_028571685.1. Lineage (NCBI taxonomy): Eukaryota > Metazoa > Chordata > Mammalia > Hyracoidea > Procaviidae > Heterohyrax > Heterohyrax brucei. The sequence continues at coordinate 39,489,831 of CM053148.1, read as the reverse complement.
CTGTTTCAATTTTATAGACGAAAAAGGTGAAGCTCAGTGATAACATGTTGGTTGCCCAAAGTGCTGGAAGTTGAAATTTTCTTCTGCCTTCCAGTCCAGAACTGTTTCCAATAGACCATGCTTCCTCCACATCTCATCCACATTAGACTTTCCCTGATGAGTTGGCAAGTTCCATGCAAAGTTCTCAAATCTAATAAACATCACTAACAATTTGGAGAAGTACAACCTCAAGATCTCAGAATATGCCCTATTTACACAAGTGAAGACAGAGGTCACTGTAACTAGATCATATGCTGAAACCTTCACTCATTTTTTCACTATTTACTCTAGAAGCATTTCTCAAGTATCTACTACATGCATCTTAATTTAAATGTAAAGGCATCAAAGAAGCAAGTGCACACCTTTTCTACCTCTACGAGTTAAGAATTTAGTTTTTACTAACACATAAAGGAAGAAAAAGTTAATGCGCATTTAAACAATTGTGAACAAAGCACACATAGCAAAGTAAAATGAGAGCTACAGACCTAAACTCTAAAGCAGAGTTTCTCAGTCTCAGCACTATCAAATTTGGGTCCATATAAGTCTCTTGTGAGGGATGTCCTGCACAATTAGGATGTTGAGCAGCATCGTTGACCTATATACTCACTCTACGTTAGTAGCACCTCCCTCCAGTTGTGCCAAACTGTCAAATGTGTCCTGGGGGAAAAAAAATCACCTGTGGTTGGAAATCACTGCCCTACAGAGATCAGAAAGAAGAAATTAAGATAGACTTAATGTTCAATAAAGTATTCCATAAAGTTGATAGAGGCTATCTTAGTTATATAGTACTGCTATAACAGAAATGCCACAACTGTATGGCTTTAACATACAGTTTATTCTCTCACAGACTAGGAGTCTAGAAGTTCAAATTTATGGTGCCAGCTCCAGGGGAAAGCTTTCTCTCTTTGCTGGTTCTGGAAGAATGTCTTTGTCATCAGTCCTCTCCTGGTCTAAGAGTTTCTCAGCTCAAGAATTCCGGGTCCAAAGGACATACTCTGTTCCTGGTATTACTTTCTTGGTGTTATGACGTTCCTCTGTCTCTCTACTTGCTACTGTCTTCTGTATCTCGAAAAAGATTGACTCAAGATATAATCTTGTAGGTTAAATCTTTCCTCATTAACACAGCTGCCTCTAATCCCACCTCATCAGCATTGCTGAGGTAGGACTTACAACACATACGAAAATCGTATCAGATAACAATCACACAATGCTAGAAACTACGACCTAGCCAAATCGACATTTATTTTGGAGAGACATGATTCAATCCACAACATTGTACCCTTTGACCCTCAAAAATTCACGTCCTTGCACACATAAAACACATTCACTCCGTTATTTGACAGCAAGTATTAATTCAATTCCAAATCCAAAATCTAAAAATTCTTCATCAGTGAAATCTAGAATATAAGTTATCTGTTTCCAAAGTACAACAGTGGAACAGGTACAAGCTAGATATTTCTATTACTGCCGAGGCCCATCACCCACGGAAGCCTCTGTAAGCAAAGCCTCATGCCTATGTGATGGCAGGCAGAGGCATCTCACCCTTGGCATATTTCTGACCGTGCTCTCCCTGATGATATTTTGCAACTTAATTAAATTTTCCTCAAAAATACCCTGTTATCTCCTGGCACAAGGATCAAAGAAGAAGGGTTTTACAACCCCCTTAATGAATTCCGACACAGCACACCCAGCCTAGGAATACTGAGGCCAGCCCGGCTCCGCTGGCTTCCCCCAACCACACTTCCCCCTCCACAATGAAACACAAGATTACACGAAGACCCTGGGAAGCTTCCCAAGAACAACCCTCCACACAGCCCCTAGAAATAGACATCCCACCCCCTATATCAGGAAGATAGATAGGCACCCAAGTTCACTATAATTGGTATGACAAATGAGTAATTACTAAAGAAATATCCTTCTTAGAACAGCTTAAGGGTGGGGGATGGTGGACGCTTACTATCCTCACAGAAAGAGATAGAATAAGAACAAAGTGGGAACACATAGAGACATCTGGCTTTGGATGAGTCTACCCTTCTTTCTGTACCCTTGGCCTCGAGACATGAAAAGAATTGATTGAGCTCAAAGCATAACTTTGTTTTTACTGTTAATTATCACCACAATATACTTGCCTCAGGTCGTTATCTAGAAGGTCTTGACAAGTAACATGAAAAGAGACCACGAGGTACCAACTTCTTACTAGCCAATAGCTTACGTGGTCAAAGAGCAGTTACCTCATTGATTATAAAAATAAAGAAAGACAGACCTAAGCGGGCTGCCATTTTCAGACTTCTAGTTGTCTCAGCCTCATTTCTTTCTTTTTTGCCGATGCCACTCCCTCCCTTCGTGGTCCCGAAACCCTGCTGCAGCTGGCTCCCGGCATATTACAAATGGGAGAAACTAGAGGAAAAACAGGGATAGCAGGCACCAAGCATGACAGCAGAACACACTGCATTAGCTCTCAAGTCTTGAAAATAACCATCTATTATCTGAGACCATTCAGGCAATGGCCCTGCTCTCCAGATGCTGGGTGTTGGCCACACTCTCCAGATTCTGAGTGGAGGCCCCTCAGCCCTGCGCTTCAGCTGTGCTCTGCAGGCCCACCTGAATACTAACTCTGCTCCCTCACATTCCGGTAGCCCCACTCTCCCATTCCATCTGAGTGGCTATCTCACCCCTGTAGGCCCTGTTCTTCTGCCCCTTGGCCATGACAACCCCATCCCCACAACTTTGAGTGACAGTCTGATCCCATGTCATTGGCACTCATGAGAGGCAGTCCCACATTCCAAAGGCGTATTGGTGAAGAGCTGATCTTTGAATCCCTAGAGGCCATGGTTCCAGATTTGAGACTCCCGAGGTCAAGATCCTACCCTTTGAGACTGAGGCAGCTCTGCTTTGTAGGTTCTTTGTCTCTTCAGCTTCTGCTTCCTGACTCTTTAGCCTCCTTGCCCGTTCAGCCTTGCTACCCACATCTGTGCTGCTGGGGCAAGTATTGCAAAGTTCTTTAGCTCCTCCGATAAGTACCTGTAGGCACCCAATTCCAGCAAATAAACTTTGGCTAGAAGGCACTCATCTATGTAGATCAGCAAGCCTAACTCCACCACTAAGTACCCAAGGGCATCCCAGTCAACCAGGATGCTCCTGTGCACAGGCATTTAACTCCATCCTTCCACAGGGTGGCTCCAGGGCTGTCTCCTGGTTCTGCTGTTACTATTTCTCTACAGGTTGCTTCTTTCTGTTCGTGCCATCTCTAGAGTAACAGTTCTCCTCACTTCTTTGTAAGTCCTCACCCGAGTTGTCCTTGATGTTCATAGTTCTACCAACAGTCTCTTCAAAGCAATGTAGGCTTCAGTACTAGGCACTTTAAAACTCTTCTAGCTTCTACTCACTCACAGCTTCAAAACCACTTCCACATTTTAGGTAATTGTTAGAGCAGCACCCAACTCTCTCAGTACCAAATTCTGCCTTAGTTATCTACTGTTGCTATAACAGAAATGGAAGGCCTTAACAAACACAGGGGCCAAAGCAGACCAGCTTCTCTGGCTTTTCCTAGCTGCGCCTCCTGCTCTACCTTTCTGCTCCACTGTTATTTCCTTTCCTTGCTTACCTCATCTCTTCTTCCTGTATCTTCCTTACCTTTCTGTTTCTCCATCTTCCTTTCTTTCCTTTCCCTGTCAGTGCTTTCCTTTCCCTTTTTATAAAGGGATGCTACAGGCTAGTGTTGGGAGTCCCTAAGTGATACAAACAGTTAATGTGTCAGACTACGAACCAAAATGATAGAAGTCTGAATTTATCCTGAAGTGCTTCAGGGAAAAAGGCCTGGAAATCTACTTATGAAAAGCCAGGCAGTGAAAACTCTGACACACATGAGGTCACCATGAGTAGCCAGAATCACTCACTGAGGTCAACTGCTTTGTTTTGTGTTGTATAGGTTAGTATCAGAAGGAAAGGTGTCATGGAAAGCATCAGATTCCAACCGACAGGTGACAGAGAGGTAAGAGTGAGCTGGAAAAACAGGGGCTACAACAGCTCACTTCCCTGCCACTTTACGAAGAATGGCTCTTACCCAGTTTTTTCTATTTCAGGGGTTTATTACACTCATTCAGTGAGAAAAAGGAGAAGAAATGTAAAAGGAATTATAAAGTCTTGAGGAAAATTACTTTTTTTAAGGTTAAGTAGCATGACAATGGCAGCTGATAGAGCAAATTAAATTCTAACTGCACTAGTGATTTGATAGATATCATTTTGCTAAGTATTACTGAGAAAAAGCCTTCTTGGGGATATGAAGCTCAAATTCAGAATAAACACTTGTCAGCTGTGGCATCTAATTCAATTATATGAAATTCATTAATACAAAATAAAGAGGAAAAAGGTCAGATGGAAAATTTCAATTTGTAAAACAGACACAGCATTTTTATAGAAATCATGCAGGCAACATTTTTTAGAACAGGTACACTTAACTTAGGGTCAAAAAGGCAGCAAAATGTTTCAGCTTCACTTTAGTGATAATCATGGTTAGGGCTAGGAATAGTTCATTTTTTCTGACACTTGGAAAACATAGATAAAATAAGCTTGGTCTCTGTAAGCTCCATACTAAGTTTGCCAGTAACTAACCCATCCCAGGAAATACTCCCAGACACTAGGACACAGCCTTCCTGTTATGGGAGCAAGAAAGTGAGCAATGAGAGCAATTACTCTGTTCTGATCCTGCACATCTAGAATGTTGAACACCAAAGGCAACCACCAGCTGGGACTTTCTAGGAACCACCTAGTTATCCTTAAAGAAATTAGTAAAATGGGTGCTGTAAAATATTCTCCATGAAATATTTATCACCCATTTAGTAAATCACTTTTCCTAAGGCATTTATGCGGGGCTGGCAAAAAGAATTTTAAAATCTTATTTTGCCTAGATGCAAGCAAGTCTGCCTCATTAGTGATCAATTCCCAGCCTGGTCAGCCCTAATAAGTCATTAATATATACCTGATACTGTCAAAGCTAGTAATTGGGCACCACATGGCCAATAAACCATCAGATGCTGTTATTAATAAAGCCTTCCAAGTTCTACCAGGATCCATATTGTGTAAACAAAGAACCAAACAGTGTAATTTTTCATTGCTTTCCAACTTAGCCTATGATAGATCAACACACTCTAGCCAGTGCCCTGACCTAAAGGCAGAGTCTCATGTCATTAGATTGATTCTTAAAGGCTTCCAATAATATGCCTTTTTCACAAGACTTTTCCTGTAGGCTGATGAGTCATGACTTAACGAGGTCGATTTTTCAGAAGTCACTGCTTCTCCTCAATGTAAAAAGATCACCAGGTCAGCAACTTAGCTATTCACTGGACTACAGATAATGCAGTCACCACTTTTATTAATTAAATCCACTACACGTCTGTCGTTTTGTTTTACTGTGATGGCTCACATGTTGCTTTGATGCTAGAGCTGTATCAGTGGTATTTCAAGTATCAGCAGGGTTACCCATGGTAAACAGGCTTCAGTGATACTTGCAGATGAAGACAGACTAGCAAGAAAGGCCTGGAAAACTACTTCCAAAAGTAAGCCAATTGAAACCCTATGAATCATGATAGAATATTGCCTGATACAAGGCTGGAAGATGAACTCTCTTGGTCGGAAAACCAGAAACCAAAACAATGGCTGTCGAATCAACTCCGAGTCATAGCAACTCTACAGACAGAGTAGAACTGCCCCCATAGAGTTTCTAAGGAGCACTTGGTGGATTTGAACTGCCAAACTTTTTGTTAGCAGACATAGCATTTAACTACTACACCACCAGGATTTCCTCTAGGTTGAAAGGTACTCAAAATATACAATGGATTCCAGTATACCAACGATCACGAAGAGGATGCAAGACCACAAAATCTTTCTCTCTCTCTCTCTCTCTCTCTCTCTCTCTCTCTCTGTCTCTCGTCTCTCTCTCTCTTATTCTTTCCATCTCTGTCTCCTAAGGATGTATTCCCCTGCAGATAAAAGATGAACACGAATATCACAGAAGGTGATTCCTATGCCCAAGTAGGTAGATAAGGACTTATGGCTTTTGTTGCTTTGTCTATTGTTCCTCTCCAAGGAATAAAATAGTGCCTGAGAGAAACAGGTGCTTGCTTAACATCCACGAATAACTGAAGGAATTAAACAAGAAGAACCAAACCCACTACTATCAAGTCAAGTCTGACTCATAGTGACCCTAGAAGTCAGAGTAGAACTGCCCCACAGAATTTCCAAGGAACAAGTGGTAGATTTTAATGCCAACCTTTTGGTTAGCAGACATAGTACCTAACCCACTACAGCACCAGGAGTAAATAATTAATTGTACAAAAGTTATGTTTCTCTGTGCTTATAATATTATACAACTGAAAAAGGAGTGAACTCCAACTAAGGACACCGAACAAGCATGGCAGATAATGTTCCCTCCAGTATTTTCCCATTAATCGTTACTATTTCTGGCCATATTAGAGTCTGGGGCCCCATTAAGAGTCTATATTTTAAATATACTAGCATTAGTAGCTAACATTTAGGAGGTGCTTAGTATCCTGAGGACTCCCTGGGTGGTGCAAACAGTGAATGGACTCAATGCTAACCAAAAGATTGGAAGTTCGTGCTCTACTCAGGATATACTCAGAAGAAAGGCCTAGTGTTATGGATAAAATTATGTCCCCCAGAAATACGTATAGCAAATCCTAGTCCCTATACTTCTAAAGGAACCCTAGTGACATAATGGCTAAGAGCTTGGCTGCTAAGGAAAAGGTTAGCAGTTTGAATCTACCAGTTCTCCTTGCAGAACAGAACCGCCACATCGTTTCCAAGGAGTACTAGGGGGATTCAAACTGCTGTTCTGCTGGATAGTCACTGTAGCTCTTAACCACCATGGCACCAGAATTTCTGAATTTGGACTTACAGCTTCCTAAATTTAAGAAAATAAACTTCTGTTCGCTAAAGCCACCCACTTGAGTTATTTCTGCTACAGCTGCACTAAGAAACTAAGACACTTAGAAGCATTTCCAAAAAGTCATCCACTGAAACTCTACTATCATGGATTGAATTGTGTTCCCAAAAGATACATGTAGTAATTTGGCTAGATCAGATTCCCTGTATTCTGTGATTGCCCACCATTTTGTGGTTTTCTGAGGTTGTAAACACTAATCTTTACCTATGGGTAACTGAGTGGGTTATGTTAGAGAGGATTAGGGTGGGACTGTAAATCCCTTCATAAGATCACCTCCTTGCTCTCCACTGTAAAGGCAGTTTCCGGGGACCACCTTTTATCCTTTCATCCTATGAAAGATAAAAGGAAAGGAAAGCAAGAAGAGAATTGAGAACCTCCTACCATCAAGAAAGCAGCATTGGGAGAAGAGCATGGTCCTTCAGACCTGAGGTTCCTGTGCCAAGATGTTCCCTGAACAAAGACTGGTGCAACACAAGGACTTTTCTCCAGAGCCATCAGCAGGGAAAGCCTTCCCCTGGAGTAGACACCCTGAATTTGGACTTGCAGCCTACCAGACTGTGTAAGAATAAACCTGTCTTTGCCAAAGCTATCCATTTTGTGTATTTCTGTTAAAATGGTACCAGATGACCAAAACACCTATGAACATACATCGCATCACCATGAGTTGGACTTAACTCCACAGCAACCAGAGTTAGCACACTGAGCAATGTGCCTTACTTGTATTATCTGGTTTCCTCTTTAATACCACACATTGCAATGCTATTATTGTCACTCTCTTTGAAATAAAGACCCTGAGGCTCAGGTTATTATATGCAGGTAACAAACAGAAGGTCTGTGATTCCACTTAGTTCTGTCTAATCTCAGACTTTCACATTAAACCTATGGTATAAAATCAAGTATACACTACACACCTCCAGGGGGCTCCAGTCACAAAAATGGTAACATGAACAATGCACTCTGAAGTTGGAGCATGGCAATGCTGCTCAAAATTGAAGCAATAAAACCTCATGACACCTAGTGATCTGCTTGATCCTTGTCAGAGTTTCATTATCACTTCCCAAAGGAAGCTTTGCCAAGTGTCTCCACTGTCGCCTCATCCCACCACTCCAGTGATTACTCAGTGGGATGACTGGGATTCTAAAGTCCGCAATACAATTGTAGTTTTTTTTTTTTTTGGTCAAAATCATCCTGGCACAGAAGCTGTGCCCCCACCCCATTCTATGTCCATCAATACACATTTACAGTAGATTTCATTCAACTTCAATGGTTCTCTGGTTAATTTACACAGTGCCAAACTGACCTTTCCAAATGTGCCCCACGGTGCAGTGAGAATGAGGAAAATTTACTGCCAGGAACAAAAATATGCTACCTTGTGAAATATGGGTTTTTTCATGGCTTGATTTGAACTTCATATCAGAAACTATGGAGCGGTTCAATGATTATTCACCATTTGAGGAAGGGAAAAGGGAGTTCGGAAGCCTTCAGGGGCCATATTTCATACCCCTATCGGACATTCACACAGGTGATTAAAAGCATTGCAAGGAGCAGAACTCTAGGGCCTGCTGGTCACATTCTAGAGAAAGAGATGGATTTCTCTGAGAGGGAAGAAACTTAAGAACCCACAGGCACTGAAAAAGTTGGTACAATTTCCCCAGTAAATTCACTTGTGAAGAAGTTTTCATACCTTCCCCTCCTCTCCCAATCTCTTCTTCCACAGAAACCCTTCCAGGCCCCTTTAATCTACTCTTTCTGCACTTACACAGAACAACAATGATATATGGATTGACCCATTCTATCAGGAAGCAACTACTCCGTGAGGAGATGTGGATACAAGAATAATTTCTGAGAAAATCAGGATATCAATTAGAGGCTTAGCAAGGAACAGCATATGAAACTAGGTAATGACAGGGCAATTTAATAAAGTGACTATCTATTTAGAGAGAGGATTCAGTAGAGTCAACTAGGGTTGGTAAAGAATCCTAAGACTACCTATGACTACCCTTCAGTCTGAAAGGGCAAAGTAAGGGAGTCATCACTGATACCCAGAGAGGGTAGTGGTAAGGAAAGAGGAGGCTGTCAGAAGCTGTGATCTCCATAGAAGAGACGGACCTAGCCCACAGCCAAGAAGGATGCTGGGAGAAGAAATACTCTGATCTTATTCTTCTCTATGTCTCCAATCTTTTCTGTTGTCTCCGTCTTAGACTGGGTTCTCTAGAGAAACAATACCAACAAAGCATACACATATAGAAAGAGATCTTATCAAGAAAATGGCTCACATGGTTGCAGAAGCTAGCATGTCCCAAGTCCATGAGTTATGACAGAGGTTTCTCCTGATTCATGTAGCCGGGGGCTGGAAAAACCAAGATCAGCAGATCAGAGAGCAGGGCTCCTGCCCACAGGCTGCAAAGATTGATGACTCCCAAGATCAACAAACAATACTGTAGGCAAGCTGCTAGCTCAAGTACCAAGAGTCATAGGGCAGACAGACAGGAGCCAGCCACAGAAACCCGCATGAGCAAAAAGCCCCCAAGCTTTGCCAAACTGTCCACTTACATTCGCCACAGGCCACATGCCCAGAACAATTCCCTTTCCACTGATTGGCTATTCACAGCACACATCACCATGGGAGTGATCACATATCAAATCTCAACAGGGAAGCAATTGCATTACAGACTGCCAAAACACTTAGAGTCATGGCCCAGCCAAGCTGACACAGTCTTAATCATCATAGTCTCCTGATGACCCCATCCAAATGGAGCCATTCTTGTAATGGATTCCCTTGATGTTGAACATAAAGATCAGACCCTGGTTCATAAGTGACTTTCTAGGGACAGAAATTAGCTATGGGACACTAGAAAGAGTAGCTTGAAAATGTCCAGCACAGCAAGAAATTCTTAAAACTCACCTTCATTTTTGCCACTGTAAGTCTAACTCTAATTCAATGAAGCTACTTTCATTGTAATCTAAATAGTGTGTGGCAATGTAGCTAAATTTAAGTCATAGAGCCCATTGACAGAAGTAAGCTTTCTCTCATGAGTTTACAAAACCCTGCTCTTGTGGTGTATTCTAAAAACATTCTAATTACTTTGAACACATCTTTCTTTTGCTACTATGCCATAAACTCCTTCAAGGCAGAAAAACATAATTTGTTAATAACCAACCAAACTGAATACCTACTTATACCAGGTACTCTTTATATTTGTTATTCTGTAAAGTCTTCATAACAAACAGACAGAAAAAGATATCAAAACTCAGAGAAACTGCATCTCATAAAGTCACACCTCTACTAAAGGGCAGAGATGAGAAATTCAAATTTGAGTCTGACCTGAAGTTCAGGTTCTTAACTACGATATCACTCTGACTCTTTCTCGTTTCTAAATTCATCTCTTATTCATCATTATGCTTGTTTAGGTGCCTAATACATGACAGCCTCTCCAGGTTTATTTGGTGAATGGACAAATATAGTGTAATAGAATGAAAACGTAATTCTCAATATTCAGGTGGTAGAAATCGGTAAGTACTCAGCTACTAGTAGAAAGGTTAGCATTCAAATCCACCCATAGATACCTCAGGCCTGATAATCTGTTTTCAAAAAGTCAAAGCCTTGAAAACTCTAAGAAGCAGCTCTACTCTACTTGTCGGGTCATCATGAGTTGGGATCTACTTGACAGCAGCTGACAACGACAGTACAGATTAGCATGGCCTCTTTCATTAATCTGCTTCACAGTCAATTAATTACTAGCCATACTTTATTAATCACAACAAGTTGTTTAATAAGAAGAAAGAAAAGCAAGAGACTAGCCCTAGAGATCACACAATATATACTGTTCCTGACAAAATCTTGTTCCAGTGTATATACGTGAAAGCACATGATGGAGTCCATAATCAACCATAATCAACCTCTATAGTTTGCAGAGATAGAATTTGGATATTTCCCAAATAGTTGTCCTATAAAAAGGTTAAACAGTGATCAAGAACAGAGTATGTTCTGGGCACACAGACAATGACATTAAGGAAAGGATACTAGACAACAATGTGAGAAATATACAGAATGAACAACAGAAATCAGGAAAGGGGTTATTTTAAAGCAGTATTCCTTCTTAGTATGAGAAAAATATAAGGGCCAGGGTGCTAGACCACAACCTTTCACTTAGCAATATTTTAATAGGTTGTAACTGAATTTAGCAACAGTGTTTATAAAAACACTCAAGTGAGAAATATACAGAATTGACAACAGAAATCAGGAAAGGGGTCATTTTAAAGCAGTATTCCTTCTTAGTATGAGAAAAATATAAAGGCAAGGGTACTAGACTACAACCTTTCACTTAGCAATATTTTAATAGGTTGTAACTGAATTTAGCAATTGCGTTTACAAAAAAATTCAAGTGAGCTTGTAGCTGTTGTTGTTGGGTGCCATCGAGTTGGTTCCAACTCACAGTGACCCTATGAACAACAGAACGAAACACTGCGAGTCTCATGCCATGTCCACAATCATTGTTATGCTTAAGCCCATTGTTGCAGCTGCTGTGTCAATCCATCTCATTAAGGGTCTTCCTCTTTTTTGCTGACTCTTCACTCTACCAAGCATGATATTCTTCTCCAGGGACTAATCCTTCCTGACAATATGTCCAAAGTATGTAAGATGCAGTCTTGCCACCTCTGCTTCCAAAGAGCATTCTGGTTATGCTTCTTCCAGGATAGATCTGTTTACTCTTTTGGCCGTCCGTGGGACATTCAACATTCTTCTCCAATGCCACAATTCAAAAGCATCAATGCTTCATCTGTCTCCCTTGCTCACTGTCCAGCTTTCACATGCACATGATGCAATTAAAAACACCATGGCTTGGGTCAGGGGCATTTTAGTCTTCAAGATGACATCTTTACTTTTGAATACTTTAAAGTGGTACTTTGCAGCAGATTTTCCCAGTGCAATGTGTCTTGATTTCTTGACTGCTGCCTCCATGGGCATTGATTGTGGACCCAGCCAAGCCAAGTGCCGTCAGGTCAGATCCGACTCATGACCCAAATGAAATGAAATACTTGACATCAATCTTTTCTCCATTTATGACAATGTTGCTTACTGGTCTAGCTGTGAGGACTTTTGTTTTCCAGATGTTGAGGTGTAATCCATACTGAATGTTGTGGTCCTTGATCTTCATCAGTAAGTGTTTCAAATTTTCTTCACTTCCAGCAAGTGAGGTGGTGTCATCTGCATAACATAGTTTGTTAATGATGCTTCATTCCTCTTTGTATAATCTAGCGAATTGGATTATTTGCTCTGCATAGAGATTAAAAAAGTATGGTGAAAGGATACAAACTTGACACACATCTTTGCTGAATTTAAACCATGTAGTGTCCCCTTGTTCTGTTCGCATGACTGCCTCTTGATCCATATACACATTGCTTAAGAGCACAATTAGATAGCCATGATGGGGCTCACAAAGTTGAGTTTCACAGGCAACACAAAAATAAAAAGAGGTGCAGACTGGGGGGCGGAGTCAAGATGGTAGTCTAAGCACATGTCTCCCTAAATCCCTCTGGAAACCAAGTCCTGAATTGACAATTAAATGGAGCCTTCTGTTCACCTAGTGAGCCCTAGGACTCAGCATAGGGCTGCTAATTTGGACTTCATACCACTGAATGGAAATCCTCCTCTCTTCAGCTGACTGCTGCTCCTGGCTAATCCTTGCTTTTACTGACCAAAGGTAACTCACCATTTTGACTTTTTTTTTTTTTCCCCTCTGTCTTGGCCGGCCAGTGGAGCTGGGTCTTGACTAGCAGGTAGCCCCAGACACACTGCTGGTAGGATCAGCGGGTGAAATTGCCATATTTTGGGGGCCCTGCTTGGGACTCAGTGCATCTGGCCACTTTTGGCATCTCTTTCTGCCTCTGCCACAGAGACGTCAGGTAGTAAGCCTGTGTGGTATGCCATCTTGGTTATGGAGGCCTAGGCTGAAGCTAATTCTTAGTCTGGGAGGCAGTGCCTGCCCACATGAGAGTACTTTTCCACCAGAAAAGAGTAGTTTATACAGTATCACCAACAGCTGGGGCCCAGTAACAGAGACTGTGGACTATGTGCACTTCAGTACCTCCGGCCTATCTTTCCACTTCTCCTGTGGCGCAGTTTGTACAGAGGTGCTGGGCTGAGAGCTTGTGCAGGATGCCATCTTGAGTACAGAAGCCTCAATGAGACCTAATTCCTAGGCTCGGAGCCAGGGCTTGCCCGCAGGAGAGCACTTTGCTGGCAGAAAAGCAATATTTTACAAAGTGTCCCCTAGGGCTGGGGACTGTCAGCAGAGGCCAACAGGGCAGTAGCCTTGCTGCAATTGAACTAGTTTGTAACATCTGGGGTTGTATATCGAGGTGCTTACTGTGTCAGCTGGGAAGAGTGCCCTGTACAGCTAAAAACCTAACTGACCTAGGAAGTGGTCAGATACCTTTCACTTTTCATTTTAAGATAACTTAGAGAAAAAACTGCAGTTTATCCTCACAGCATCTCTCCCAGCCATTATTGACTCACATGACTTCCAAAAAGCAGCAAATGTTGGAGGAAGCAGTGACGAGAAAATCATCCACAGCTTCAGAAGGCCACCAAATGAAACAAGGAAAGAGCTTTCCAGACGAAGAAGCTTTTCTGAAATTATTGGAAGGTGAATACAGAAAAACTATATAGACAGCCCCCCTAGACCTTATACAAAATGCAGCAGAGCAAACTGAAAAATTAAACAAGCTGTTTAATCTGATAGAATACCAGCAATCTGAAATCCAACAGATCAAGAACAAAATCAAAGACATAGAAACTTCAATCCAAAGCCAAAAAAATCAAATGGAACAAATGGAAATGAGACTTTCTGATGTGGAACACAGAGCTACTGACTCCAGCATCTATGAGGAAAAATTTAAAAAAAGAAACAAGAAAAATGAAGAAGCATGTGAGACTCTATTAAGAGGAACAAACTACGATTAGTTGGACTCTCTGAACAGGGTGAGACACCTGAGAACACAGAGAGTATTGTGACCGAACTTTTGTCAGAGAACTTCCCAGAAATCCTGAAGGAAGAGAACATAGACATCCAAGATGCAAATCGAACATCACTCAATATAGATCTCAAAAGAAACACCTCAAGATATGTTATAATCAAGCTTAACAAAATGAAACATGAGCAGAAACTTTTAAAGGCAGCAAGACTCAAAGCAAAGCCAACATTGAGAGGGAAACTCTGTAGGCTTTTGTCGGATTTCTCAGCAGAAACAATGCTGGCACAGAGACAGAGGCATGACATATTCAAAGCCTTGAAGGAGAAGAACTTTCAACCAAGAATCATATATCCTGCAACACTATCTTTCAAATATGAAAATGAAATTAAGACATTCGCAGACAAACAGAAATTCAGAGACTTTGTAAAAACTAAACCAAAGCTACAAGAAACACTGAAAGAATCTCTTGGCTTTGGCTTAGAAGAACAAAACTACTAACTTTATATTGTAGAAGGACACATCATCCAGAATCCTACTCAGTTAGGGAAGGCTCCAAACTCAATTAAAGTCATAATAGTGAAAGAAATAATCCCGTGATCATGTCATGAAAACTATGCTGTCACCATATTAAAAAGTGGGATTTACTACAGTCATTATAGTCCTTCGAGATGGAGAGGAAGATGACAAGACTGGTGGTAATTAAAATTGAGTTTGTACATAGTTTATTAAGCAGGATCATAAGGGCAGTCATAAAGCACAATAAAGACGTAAGGTAACATATCAAGAAATGTAATACAGGACTCTCAACAACCACAAAATCAACCCTGAAAAAGGTGAAAAATCAACTAGCAAAGAAGAAGGTCACAGAACAGATTAATAAGAACAACAGAGGGAACATCAACACAAAAATAAACATATCACAATGGCAGCACTGAACACATATCTATCAATAATTACACTGAATGTGAATGGACTGAATGCTCCAGCAAAGAGACATCGAGTGACATCTTGGATCAAAAGACATAATCCATCCACATGCCACCTAAAAGAAACTCACCTTAGACTTAAAGTTATAAACAAACTGAAAATTAAAGGATGGAAAAATATGTATCAAGCTAACAAGGAACAAAGAAGAGCAGGTGTGGCAATTCTAATCTCAGATAAAGTCGATTTTACTGTAAAATCCATCATCATGGACAAGGATGGACACTATTTATTGCTGAAAGGTTCAATACACGAGTAGGACTTAACAATATTGAATATTTATGCACCTAACATTAGAGCACCTAAATACTTCAAAGAAACACTGACTACACTCAAAAAGGAGATAGATCACTCCACAATAATAGTGGGAGACTTCAACATTCCACTCTCAATACTGGACAAGACATCTAGAAAAAAGCTCTATAAAGACACAGAAGACCTTATCGCCACAATTAACCAACTAGATCTTATCAACACATACAGAACTTTCTATCCATCAGCAGACAACTACACCTTCTTCTCCAGTACACATGGAACAGTCTCCAGAATAGACCACGTGTTGGGACATAAAGCAATTATCAACAAAATCCATACCACTGAATTGATGCAAACCATCTTCTCAGAACATAAAGCTATAGAAGTTGAAGTCACTAGCAGAAAAAACATAAACAGAAAGTGGAACTCATGGAAATGGAACAACATCTTGCACAAAAAAGTCATGGATTAATAGAAGAAATCAAGGATGAAAGAAAAAATTTATGGATTCCAATGAGAATGAAAACACTTCCTACCAGAATCAAAGGAATACAGCCAAAGCACAGCTCAGAGATCAGTTTATCTCCATAAATGCACACATCTGGAAAGAAGAAAGAAGCCAAGTCAAAGAACTAACCCTACAGCTTCAACAAGTAGAGAGAGAACAGTAGAGGAACCCCTCAGGTACCAGAAGAAAACAGATCATAAAGATCACAGCAGAACTAAATGCATTAGAGAACAGAAGAACAACTGAAAAAATTTAAAAGACCAAAAGGTGGTTTTTGAAAAGATCAACAAAATCAACAAGCCATTGGCTAAACTTACTAAAGAAAAACAGGAAAGGAAACAAATAGCCCAAATTAGAATTGAGAGGACAGTTGTCACAACAGATCCCTCAGAAATCAAAAGTATCTTAACAGAATACTATGAAAGACTGTACTCTAACAAATTTGAAAACCTAGAGGAAAGGGACAAATTCCTTGATTCACATCATCTACCCAAATTATCACAACGTGAAGCAGAACAACTTAATAAACCCATCACAAAGGAAGAGATTGAAAAAGTCATCAAAAAACTGCCAACCAAAAAAAGCCCAGGCCCAGATGACTTCACCGAAGAATTCTACCAAGCTTTTAGAGAAGAGTTATTTCCAATACTACTATTTCACAGTATAGAAAGGGATGGAATACTCCCAAATTCACTCTATGAAGCCAGCATAACTCAGATACCAAAGCCAGGGAAAGACCCAACAAAAAAAGGAGAACTACAGACCAATATCACTCATGAATCTAGATGCACTTCAACAAAATTCTTGCCAATAGAATACAACAACATATAAAAAAATAATCCATCATGACCAAGTTAGATTCATACCAAGGATGCAAGGCTGGTTCAACATCACAAAAACAATTAATGTGATCAATCACATAAATACCACAAAAGACAAGAATCACCTGATCTTGTCTACTGATGCAGAAAAGGCATTTGATAAAGTCCAACAGCCATTCATGCTAAAATATCTCAGCAAAATAGGAATAGACGGCAAATTCCTCAATATAATAAGGGCCATTTATAAAAAGCCAACTGCCTACGTCATCCTGAAGGGAGAGAGACTGAAACAGTTTCCCTTGAGAACAGGAACTAGACAATGATGCCCACTGTCACCTCTCCTATTCAACACAGTTCTAGCCAGAGCAATTAGACAAGACCAAGAAACAAAGGGCATCTGCATCAGCAAAGAAGAGGTAAAAATCTCCCTATATGCAGATGATATGACTGCATATGCAGAGAATCCTAAAGAATACATAAGTCAACTACTCAAACTGATAGAAGAGTTCAACAAAGACTTGGGATGCAAGATAGCCAAGCCAAGCCAAGTACGATACAAGATAAACATCAGTAAATCAGTAGGATTCCTTTATACCAACAATGAGATTATTAAGGAAGAAAT
The DNA here is from genome assembly GCA_028571685.1 of Heterohyrax brucei. Classification (NCBI taxonomy): domain Eukaryota; kingdom Metazoa; phylum Chordata; class Mammalia; order Hyracoidea; family Procaviidae; genus Heterohyrax; species Heterohyrax brucei. The sequence continues at coordinate 39,472,663 of CM053148.1, read as the reverse complement.
CACCAAGTCAATACGATTTACTATAGCCCCTAAGAAGATAAAGTACCTAGGAATAAATCTAACCAGACAAATAACAGATGTTTACAAAGAGAACTACAAACCCTTACTACAAGAAACGAAGACAGACTTACATAGATGGAGAAACCTACCCTGCTCATGGATAGGAGGACTTAACATTGTGAAAATGTCTATTTTACCCAAAGCAATCTTACTTATACAATGCAATCTCAATAAAAGTTACAAGACATTTTTTAATGAGATGGAGAAACAAATCACCAACTTTGTCTGGAAAGGGAAGAAGCCCCAGATAAGCAAAGCATTACTAAATAAGAACACACTGGGAAGACTCTTATTACTTGATTTTAGAACCTATTACACTGCCATAGTAGTCAAAACAGTCTGGTACTGGTACAAAAACAGACAGATCAATGGAACAGAACTGAGACCCCGGAGATGACACCATCTGCCTGTGAACAGCTGATATTCGACAAAGGACCTAAGACATTAAACTGGAGTAAAAACAATCTCTTCAACAAATGGTGCTGGCAAAATTGGATATCTATCTGCAATAAATTGAAACAAGAGCCATGTTTCACACCTTATACAAAAACCAACTCAAACTGGATAAAAGTCCTTAACATCAAATATAAAATGATAAAGCTCATCCAAGAAAAAGTAGGAACAATGGAAGTTTTAATACACAACATAGGCAGATTTCAAAATCCATCAAACCAACCACAATCAACAGAAGAGAAAATAGATAAATGGGAACTATTAACAATCAAACACTTTTGCTCACCCAAAGACTTTATCACAAGAGTTAAAAGGCCACCTACAGAATGGGAAAAAATATTTGGCAACTATATGTCAGAACAATGACTGATATCCATAACATATAAGTATTACAAAATATCAATAAGGAAAAGATAAATCACTCAATTAAGCAATGGACAAAGGGAACGGACAGACATTTCTCTAAAGAGGAGATTCAGGCAGCCAAAAAACACACCCAGACATGCTCACAATCATTAGCTATAAAGAAATTCAAATCAAAACTACAATGAGATACCACCTCACCCCAACAGGGTTGGCATGATCCAACAAACTCAAAACAACAAATGCTGGAAAGGCTGTGGAGAAATTGGAACTCTCCTACACCGCTGGTGAGTTTGCAAACTAGTGCAACCTCTTTGGAAAGCAATGCAGCATCCCTTAAAAACCTGGATCTAGATATACCATTTGACCCAGTAATTCCACTGCTTGGAATACATCCTACAGAATCAAGGCCATTCACACCAACTGATACATGCACACGAATGTTTATCACAGCACAGTCGACAGAAACAAAAAGATGGAATCAACCCAGATGCCCAACAACAGAAGAATGGATAGGTAAACTATGGTATATGTACTCAATGGAACACTGTGCAATGATAAAGAACAACGATGATAGCAGGCAACATCTCTTAAACTGTTTTCCACTGGAGGACATTATGTTGAGTGAAAGTAGTCAGCGACAGGACAAATATTGTATGAGACCCCTACTATACGAACTTAAAATCAGAGTCATCCATAGAAGAAAAGACTCTTTGATGGCTACAAGAGTGGCGAAGGTGGGAAGGCAAGGGGGGAGGGTTTAGATTAGATACTTTTTAGAAATTTGGTTGGGTGACTTCAGTGACAGCACACATTAGTAGGAAGATCAACATTAACTGGACTTAAACATTACTTGAGTACTCCTCCCATCTTACACTAATATTGCAAGGACAGAGTAGCTAGGGTTGGAGGCTGGATACTGTGCTCTCAGGGGAAATTGAGGCCATTTGGCACAACTAGCATTTTGCTGATGAGCATTTTCTGCACCCCACTTTGGTGAGTGGTGTCTGGGGTCTTAAAAGCTGCCAAGCTGCCATCTGAGGGTACAGCAAATGGTCCCAACTCAGCAGGAAAAAAAGATCATCAAGGTTCATAAAAACATGGGAGAAGGAACTCAGAAGACACAGAGACCCACGTGAGTGGGTGTCTACATCGACTTGTTACCAGAAGAACCAGATGGTGCCCGGCCACCATCAGTGATAGCCACGAGGTAGCTCACAAAGTTGAGCTGGCAACACAAGAATAAATAGGGGTGCACCCTGAGATCTCCACTAAAAGAGTGCAATTGATGGTCCAGGGGTTTTGGGGTTCCCCTGACTTGACAGCACTTGGCTGGCTGGCTGGGAGCATGGCCCCTGGTCCTGATGCTGCCGCTGTCCATAAATCATAATGAAGGTCAATTCTTTGGACAGCAAGGGATTGCACTTGGTGACGCAGATTGACCAGATTTTGTGGGCACTTGATGGTTCTAGGTATCCAGAGGATGTCATCCTGCTGACCTCACAGTGGAGCAAGGGGAGTGGGTGGGGAGGAGAAGATAGGAGACTGTTGGGAGGATAGGACATGTATGGAGCAGAGAAGAAGAGTGTGCTGTCACTGTGCAGGGAGAGTAGTGGAAGCTGCATATAGATGAGCATGCAATTTTATATGGGAATGTACATTTTCATTCAATCCTAACAATAAATAAATAAAAGAAATAGCAGGGGAAAAGAGGTGCACCCTGAGATCTCCACCAGAAGATTGTAACTGATGGTCCAGGGGCCTCAGGGTTCCCCTGGGAGCATGGATCCTGGGCCTGATGCTGTCCCTGCCCATAAATTATAATGGTGATCAACTCTTCAGACAGAAATGGACTGGACTTGGTGACACAGAGTGGCCATATCCTGTATGCACTTTATGGTTCTATGCATCTATAGGATGTCATCCAGCTGACCTCTTACTGGATGCGGGGGAGACGGTGGAGTGGAGGGGATAGGAGACTGTTAGTAGGATGTGACATGTACGGAATGGAGAGGAGGAGTGTGCTGTCATCAGGCAGGGAGTGCAGTGGGAGCCGTTCATTGGCAGGTAGGCAAATTTATACAGGAGTGTATATTCTCCGTCATTCATAATGAAACAATAATACTAAAATTTTTGAAAAGAGCACAACTACATGTTCTGGAATTCCCATTCTCTGCAACATTAGCCATAATTTAGTCCACACAACTGAATGCTTTTGCATAGTGAATGAAATACAAATAAATGTCTTTCTGGTATTCTTTGCTTTTAGCCATGATCCATCTGACACCGTTGCTTTTAGATGCCATCAAGTCAGTTCTGACTCACAGCGGCCCCGTGTACAACAGAACTAAACAATGCCCTCACCGTACAATCATTAATGCTTGAGCCCATTGTGGCAGCTACTATGTGAGTCTGTCTAATCGATGGGCTTCCTCTTTTTAGCTGACTCTCCATTTTATCAAGCATTATTCCTTCTCCAGGGACAGGTCCTTCCTGATAACATGTCCAAAGTAAGCGAGATGAAGTCTCACTGTCTTTGCTTCTAAGGAGCATTCTCACTGTACTTCTTCCAAGACAGATTTTTTTCATTCTTCTGGCAGTACAGGGTATATCTAATGCTCTCTGTCAATACTATAATTTAGAGGTATAATTTTTGTTGTTCTTCTTTTTTATGCACTGTCCAGCCTTCACATGCATAGGAAGTGAATGAAAGCACCATGGCTTGGGTCAAGTGCACCTTAGTCCTTAAAGTGACATCTTTGCATTTGAACACTCAAAGAGGCCTTTTGCAGCAGATTTGCTCCATGTAACGCATAGCTGGATTTCTTGCCTGCTATTTCCATGGGCATTGATTGTGGATCCAACTAAAATTACACCCTTTATAACTTCATTATCTATTTATTGTGATGTTGTTTACTGGACCAGTTATGAGGGTTTTGGTTTTATGTATTCTTAATGTGCTCATTAGGAACATCTACTGACACCAAGAGGCAGTCATGCAAACACAGCAAGGAGATATCATGTAACATCAAGAAAGGTATGTGTCAGGGTTATATCCTTTCACCATATTAATCCAATCTGTATGCTACATAAATAATCTAAGAAGCTAAACTATATGAAGAAGAATAGGACATCAGGATTGAAGGAAGACTCTTTTAACAACCTACAGTATGCAGACGACACAACTTTGGATGCTAAAACAAAGAGGACTTGAAGTACTTACTGATGAAGATCAAAGACGACAGCCTTCAGTATGAATGACAAGTCAGTATGTAAGCTTAATGGCATCTTACTCATCCTGGAATGACTTTTTGGACAAATTTTATGCTTAAAAAAATTCTAAAATTGTTCTTTAAGGAAGTAATTGGTTACTATTAATTTCCCTTCTTCTTTAAACCACTGACTCCAGTTGCTACTCCCAAGTAACAGAGAAGGAGAAAAAAACAATCCGACCAAAACTCCATTAATGTTGTTGTTAGGTGCTGATGAGTCAGTTTCAACTCACAGCAACCCTAGAGGTCAGAGTAGAACTGTCCCATCAAGTTTCCAAGGAGGGCCTGATGGATTTGAACCGCTGACCTCTTGGTTAGTAGCCATAGCACTACATAACCACACCACCAGGGTTCCCATTAAAGTTAATAGCCCTCATGATTTGGAGGGATATGATTTATAGGCACATAATTAGGAGACTTTCATTACCACTCAGTGGTATCAAAGCCACCTTCCCACCCCAATGTGGTATTAAAAAAAGCCATGTGAGGAGAAAGAATGAACTTCTGTCCCTTCTAGCCATGCTGTGATCAATGGAGTCCTAGTATGGAACTATTACTCCCACACCTAACCAACAAGAATAAAGCTCTCCCTCTCTTCAGGGGAGGCAATCTGAACATCTACTTTCACCTGAAAGTAACAAAGAGGTACCCGGACCCTCTCCCTGCCATACTGGTGTCACAGGAGGTGAGATTAGAAAGTTTAAGTAAGACCCTTGGTTGCAGAACGTAATAACAAAAGCCCTCTATAGACTCCTCAAAAAAAAAACAACCAAACTCACTGCTGTCAAGTCTATTCCAACTCATAGCAACCGTACAGGTCACAGTAGAATTGCCCCAGAGAGTTACCGAGGAGTACCTGGTGGATTTCAACTGCTTACCTTCTGTTTAGCAGCCATAGCACTTAACCACTATGCCACCAGGGTTTCCTATAGCAGCCAAAGTAATCCTTCTAATATGTTAGACCTCATCATTCCTATTTTTCAACCCACCAACAACGACAAGTCTCTTCAAGCCAAAGTCACAGTCTACAACTGCCTACAAGGGCCTGCAGGGTCTGGCCCCATCGCCTCCCCACCTCACCTCTCACTCTCCCTATGTTCACTCCACCCACCTGATTCCCTGAGCAGAATCCACCACACATACTCCTATCACAGGGGTTTAATGTATTTTTTTTTTCCCAAATGCTTTTTTGCATTTGCTGTTTCCTTCGGTGGCATGGTGGTTAAGTGTTAAGGCTGCTAATCAAAAGGGCTGGCAGTTCAAATACACCAGGTGCTCCTTGGAAGCTATGGGGCAGTTCTACTCTGTCCATTGAGTTGGAACTGACTCAATAGCAATGGCTTTGGAGTTTTTTGGCCACCAGAAAAGGTTCTGCAAGGCTCCCTCCTTCAAGTGGCACCCGCCTCAATGAGTCTCCTCTGATCACTGCTCACCACATAGACACCCTGTGCTGTCCCACAGCCCTGGCACTCCCCATAACCCACCTTGCTTTAAAAACTGGTTGCTGCTGAATCCACTCTAACTGATGGCAGCTTCACATGTATCACAGTAGAACAGTACTCCATAGCGTTTTCAATGTAGAGTTTTCAGAAGTAGATCTCCAGGCCTTTCTTACTAGGTTCTTCCAGGTAGACTTGAAACTCTAACCTTTCAGTTAGCAGCCCAGCCATACTACTTTATGTCCCTCTATATCACTTACAATCATCTGGCTCATGAATCATTTTACATGTTTATTACCTGCATCTCCTCACTAGAAATACACAGCTCTCTGAGGGCAGGACACTGTTTTCCTTCCTGCTCTCTGCTCTGTCTCATCAGCCTTAGAAGAGTGTCTGACACACACCAGGCACTTGATAAACACTTGCTAAATGAATGAATTAATCTTACATGTATCTTTCTACCTTGTTCTTTCTTTTTCCCTTTTCTTCCCTTTCTTTTTTCCCCTTTCCTTAAACTAATGTATAAAAACCTATTGGTAGTGCAAGGCAGTATGTCGGATTCTTGCAAAACGTGGCTCAACAGGACTATAAGTCTTCCATAAAAATCAAGCAAAAAATCTATCAGGTAAACAAAATACCACATGAGAAGCAGACAGCAACTCAATTTACAAAAGGTTTACTGTCATAAATCTGTACAAATTTTTGTGCAAAAGAACAGAGAGACACCGGGAATGCAAAAGTTACCAACAGTTCTAAATTAATTACTTTGTATGTCCACCTAATGTTTCACCCCAGAAAGTGATAATTCTTGTCCCAGTTCCCTGGCAACCAGTCCTTCCCTCAAAGACTGCTCATACACGCAAAAGTGGGTGGCAGAGTAATTCTTACTTAGATTATGGTTTTGCAAATATCGTGTCAATAGGAGCTATCTCTTTCTATAAGGCAGGGTCCAGTTTGATATCAACTTACAGAACTATGAAAGTCCCATTAAGTCTCTGCTCCAAGGGGTGCAGGGGCTGGTTGGTGCCTGTCATCAAGAGCCCTAACAGTGAGCACAGACCTGCCTGCTGTTCTCATCTTGTTGTAAATCACAGATCAGAGCTGGAGAGTGTCCAACCAATTCAGCAGCCCTACGTGGACTAAATATCCTTCACATCTCTTCCTGCTACAGCCAGGCCACTGGGTAATAAAAACACAATCTTTGCCTGCAATGGTTGTTACTCTAGAAAAGCTCCTTGTTCCAGTCTGCCCAAGAAGTGGGAAAGATTATTCATTTAGCTCTAAATTCAATTTATTTTCTGAACTCGTTTTGGTTTGATGCTCTCATGTTTTATGCTCCATAATGAGTTTATATTCTGTTCTACATACTTGAATCAGGAAAACCTTGGGGGCGTCTCTTGCAAGTTACAGAGAGTGATGATTAGCAACTCATAACAGAAGCACTTTCAAGACTTGCAGAAACACAACACAACCCCAAAGGGCAAAATACAGCCCTCAGGAAAGAGCTTGGAGCAGACATAGCGACAGTCTTAGGTCTGAGAGACCAACTGGGCACCTCTGCCCTGTGCAAAGCACTCCTTCCCTGATCTCGAAGCTTCTGTTGGACACTGGCATCTGGGTACTCTGAGGCAGTAAGTAGAGGCTGATTTGGGGCCTCACCCCTGCCTCTTGATTTCTCTGTAGCTTCTTCCCTGCCATGGAGTCCCTGGGTAGTGCAAACGGCTAATGCACTCTGCTGGTAACTGAAAGATGAGAGATTTGAGTCCACCAGAGATGCTTCAGAAGGAGATCCTAATGACTGTCTTCCCAAAAGTCAGCCACTGAAAACCCTAGGGAGTCCAGGTCTACTCTGACACACAGGGAACATCAGGAGTCGGAATCAACTTAACAGCAATTGGTAACTGGACTGGTTTTCCCTACCACACTGCAACTTCACTGGTGCTTTCCGGGCTCTTTGTGGTAACACTTTCACAAGCCAGGGACACTGTGCTCTCATGGTAGAACATAACGACAAGCTGACTATAGTTTAGTCTTATCAAAATGAAAACAGACAATATCCCATGCATGCTCTTTATCCGTGAAGGCAGAATATTCAGATAGTTTCCACAGGCAGAAAGTGACAGACTTGTATCTCCAGAATCTTAATTCTCTAATCAACACCTTTAACAGCTATCTCCTTCCTTGATTTCTTTATACTTTCTTGTCTCTCTTTTCCACTTCCTTCTTTTATGGTTTTCTTCAACTTTCTCATAATAATACCTTATCTTACTTTTGAGTTTAAAAAATGTTCAGGTACTGTGTCACTTTTACATATTTTCTCTTTGGCTGCTTCTAAGAATTTCCCTCAGTCACTGTGTTCTGCAATTTTACTTCAGTGTGTGTCTCAGTGTAAAGATACTCTTATCATGAAATTAGGCTCATTTATTTCATAAGTCTGGAAGGACTGTAAGCCAGTCCATCTGGAGCAATGCCTCTTCCCACTCCCTCTGCTCTTCCTGAAGCTCCTTAGCCTTTCACATTCTACCTCCCACGTCTCTCTAGCCTCTCTCATGCGTGCTTCTCTTTCACTGTGCAACATTACCTAGGTGATGTCCTCAAAGGCATTTTTAATGTTTTGAATTCGTCAGCTATCTAAAATACCACTTCTCTATTGTATTTTTAATTCCAAAGGATTTTTTTTTTTCACTTTCAAAAAGATGTCTTTGGTTTATGTTTTTAAACAGGCCTATTCATTCTCATAATTTCCTGTTCTGTTTTCATGATTTCTTTATTTTGTATTCTAAACATGCGTATTTTGTAGCATCTCCTAGATTATCTTACTATCTCAAGTTATTTAGGGGAAAATTCTCCTGATTATTGTTAAGTGTTTATTTTCCTTCATGGTGCACCATTTAGTTGTATGGTATATAGATTTTTGTGATCAGCTTATCTTCAGCAGCAATTATAATCTTCTTCCTCCTCAAGGGGGTCCAGTGTGCATGAATTTTGAAAGTATTGCTAAAGAGTGATTTTTACAGTGCCTTCTGCTAAACAGAGGAAATCCTGGTGGCATAGTGGTTAAAAGTTCAGCTGCTAACCAAAAAGTCAGCAGTCTGAATCTACGAGATGCTGACTGGAAGCTCTATTTTCCTCTGTTCTGTGCAACAGGGTCACTGTGATTCAGAATCAATTCGATGGCAAATGGGTTGATTTTCATTTTCTGCTGAGTAGATAATGTGTTCCACCAGAATGAGTTCTGAAGTTCATGTTTTCACCTTCTTCATACCAAGCTGGTGTTATGCATTTGGGGCAGAAGTCTGGGGCTTCAGGATCTCTCCAGAGACTTTTTTCTTTCCAACCTGATTTCTTGGCACAGAAAATCTTCTTTTAGCTTCTCTAAACTGGAAGGCAGATCTTTTTACTTGTACAACCAATTAAAGGGAGCATTCCTACCAGTTTCCACATCTTGGTTAGCCCTGTTCCAGGTCTTAGCCACACAAAGGCACAAGACACATCACCTGTCTCCATAGTTCTCAGCATTTTACATTTAACTTGGTTCTGGACTTACATCCCTGCATCTGCCAACTGCTCACCAATTAGAGCTATGGTTTCTTCTTTATTCTGGCACTCAAGTATTTCCTTTTCTTTCATGCTTATGTAAATTTTCTTTAATTCTGTAATTTTATTCTGAAACAATGTCAGATGTAGAAAAGTTGCAAAAATAGTTCAACAGGATTCTTGTGTACTCTTCTACTACCTTCCCCCAAGTCTTAACATTTTCTTTACTATTCTTTCTCTTTCTACTTGTAACTATTAAATTATGTGTAAAAACAATGTTATAGAAGCATCTGACCTCCTCGAACTTCACAAGGCAGCCAGTGAATCAAAATCAACATCAGCCCGAAGCTGACTCCTACGAAGTTCTGGTCAGTCATATCTCCTCCCTCCTATCTTTCCACCAGTTCTGACACTAGCTGTCCCTCCCACAGCACTCTCTATTTCTCTGCTGGCTTCAGTAATTCATTGTGAGGACCACATGGAACTTATAGACAGTACTCACAATGATGAGGTTTATTAGGGAAGTCACAGATTACAAGGCAGGATCAGAAATGACTCAGGGTACAGTTCTTCAGTCAGGACAGTTTCTCAGTCATGTCCCCAGGCAAATCTCTCCCTGGCCCTTGGCCTCTTAGCCTCTTGGCCTCCTGGCTCCCAGGCCACCGTTTTAACCAGCTAATGCTGCTCTAACAGAAATACCACAACTGGATGACTTTAACAAGGGAAAGTTTTATTCTTACACAGTCCGGTAAGTTACAAGTCCAAATTCAGGGTGTCCACTCCAGGTGAAGGACTTTCTTCTGTCAGCTCTGGAGGAAAATCCTTATGTTGCATCCATCTTTGGTTGGGGAGCATCTTGACACAGGAGCCTCAGGTATGAAGGATGCACTCTACACCCAGTGCTGCTTTCTTGATGTGTGAGGTTCCCAATTTTCTGTTTGCTTCCCTTTCCTTTTATCTTTATAGGATGAAAGGATAAAGGGTGGTGCAAGCCATACTCCAGGGAAGCTCCCTTTACAGTGGAGCAGGGAGGTGATCTTATGAAGGAGTTTATAGTCTCACCCTAATCCTCTAACACAGCATAGGAAAGTCCCAAAATGGAGGACAGTAATAAAATATTGGGAATCATGGCCTAGCCACATGGCTACACACAGTTTTGCTGGGACACAGTTCAATCCATAACAGCCACTCAGCCCCTTAGGAATCTTGGGCCAGCCTGATCTTTGACCTGCTTAGTCAAGGGTTACAAAGCTCTTTAGCTCTACTGATAGGTGTCCAAAGTTATCTCACTCCATCAGTAGGCCTCAGCCCAAAGGTCTTCAGATCTCCAGCTCTGTAGGTCAATAAACAATCTATCAGGCACACCTCCACTTGGCCAGCAAGCCTCCTATCTGAAGGTGCTCACCTATCTCGCTCCAAGGGAACTCTTCTTTTTTGGTGGTAGTGAAGAACCCCCTTCTACCTCTGGGATGGCTCATTTTAAACTCAGTGAGAAGGCACAACTGAAAAATTCCCTCATTAAGATTTTATACACCTTATTTGCATGGTTCCGCCCCAACAAAGGTGTGACGCACCATATTTATATTATTAGCAAGTTACTCAATCCCCTTGGTGGGCCACAAGTAGCTTATTTGTATATTCCCACCCAAATATTCAGTGGGAGTCACAAGACTATGTCAAGAAAGGTCATGTAAAAGATGGTAATCTATCATACCACATGGTAATATTTCATCCTACCATTTTTGTTCTTGTTGTGGGAAAAGAACCAAAATGTACAGTGGATTGATCTCCTATGTTTAAGAAATAAAAGTCCTATAGGAAGAAAGAGTGAAACAGAGAAAACACCTACAATGCCAAGAATTAAGCTTGGAACTTTAAATGTTTAATTCATTCAGTCCTCACAATAACAAAATTATGTATCCTGGACCCACTTTTACAAAGAGAGAAACAGAAATGGGCTTAAATAACAGACTTCCTCAAGAAGTATGGCTATGAAGCCCATGTAACTATGAAGTTAGGATGTTAAATCATATTCCTCTTCCCTTTAAAACATACTGCCTGGAGCTACTCAGCAGCACAGACCACACACGTGCATACACACCACACATGCATACACACCACATACACACACACACACACACACACACCCGAGGTGATAGTTGCTCATCCTCCCCATATCACGTGACTCAAGTGTAAGTAAGTTGGAATAGGTATGCTTTTTCCATCAACAAGCAATTAGGCACGTCACATCTGTCTGAGATTCATTTGTAGATATATTCTGGCTGCTTTTTGAGTTTTATACCTGTCTCTCTTGGCAATTAACAGACTCAGCTAAATTTTCTATGATTCACCTCAAAATGCCATATGCTCACGAATGTCCATGTACAGAAAAAGCAGCTGGTGCCTGAAGGAAAACATAAGTAAATACTAAGCATACAAACACTTCTGCTAGGCACATTTGCCTAAGATTTATCTTCTCTTGTGTGGCTTCCACTGCTTTCTGAAATAAGTAATAGTAATTTCCGGTGACATCTGCAGTCAGACCACAATTTTTGCATCCACAGAGTAAAATTGATTATCAGAGAATGAGTCAGAGGTATTGTAGCCTTCAGCATCCCAAGTAAAGGAGAACATGTCCTGCTATCAGGCATGAGTAAAATTTTAATCTAGTGTTTGGAATGTCACAAATATATTCAGTGACAATTGAGTTGGCTCTAACCCCGTTAAACAAGCAGATTATATCCTTAAGCCTCCCTTAATTCCTCAGTCTTTCCATTTCCTGATCCTGCAAGCCCTCAACATTCGGTCAGTCCATCCACTAACTACCTCTACTGTACCAGACTGACTAATTGCAGCTAGGGAAAATGACTGATCCACCTAGACTGAACCCACACCTAGATGGTACTCAGTACAAGTTGGTTGAATGAATGGTGAATGAATGAATGAATGCAGATTATGAAATGTTCATGACTGTCTTACACCAGTGGATCTATGGTCCCTCAGCCTGGAGAAGGCCTTTTGTCAACACCCCCACAGTGGAGACACCTACTCCCCTTAGCATTAGCATCATTAGGTCCTTCAAGTTGTATCTGACTTCTTCCCTTCCCTCTAATGTCCTCAACTCTTTATTCTATGCATCATCACTTCTATCAGGATGAGTATAATATTTACATGTACTATTTATTTCTGCATTTCTGCCTAAGAAAACTCATTAATTCCTAAAGACAGCACTCTGTCTTATCATCACTGTATCCCTAGTATTAAGTTCAATGCCTGAGTCTAAATAAGCACTCTATCATTATTTCTGAATCAGCAAATGAATGGCTAAATGTGACTTTCTGTAATTCCATTTTTCTCAAGTCACATGAGCTATTGCACTATAGAAATTATAATATCATCTTCTCTGTACACATCATCATCTATTAAGCAGGGTGCTGAGATGTTCAACAGTGCAACAATTAGCTTACTATCTAATAAATTATACTCCTTCTACAATGCAAGATATGTCAGATTATGCAGGGAAAAGGAAAAACTCCATGAAAAGAGGTCAGCAGTGAGCCCATCAAGTTTGAAAACTACAGTACAAAACCGAGCACCAATGGCCCAAGGCACAAAATGGTGAAAGGGAATAGTTTCAGAGGTCATATTGACAGTAATGAATTTAAAGATTTCTAATTCTATATCTACATCAGGACTATCACAATTAAACTCAGAGACTTAGCACAAAGTTCCAAGCAGGGATTTGTACTAAATTTCCAATGTCCTTGTCTCTACATCAGATGATCGCAAGCATGATACATCACCCCAATGGTCCTCCGACCTGACAGTGGATGCAGTTCTGTCACATGATACTTCAGTCTAATGATGGGCAATACTGAGGAACACAGAATATCATTAGAATTAAGTGAGTTGATTTGTACAGGTCTACCAAACAATTTACATCAATTGCTAATGTTCTTCAGGTGTTTGACTAACTATGGAAGATTTAAACACTTAATTATTCCTAAAACTATTTGGCATACAATACCTTCTTGTTTCCCACAGCCATCCCAAGAATAGGGCATGACAAATATTCATCAGATGATATATTCTATTTCTGGCAACATGGTAGATGGGATACCTTCATTCATACCCCTCATAAAAGCAACTGAAATGGTAGATAAAATAAAAAGTATCACCAAGCTGGCCTGAAAAAGGAAATATGGTATCCTCTGGTGGGGGGGGGGGGAATAAAAAAAAACTTCAGAAATAAATAAATATCAAGACTATCTTTAAATCCTGAGAGTTCCTACCAAACTTAGAGAACTTAAGTTTTTGCACAGGAGAAGAATAAGCTCAAAGTCTGGCTGAAGTGGAAATTTAATAGTAGATGTGATAGATTGAACTGTGTCTCCCCCAAAAACATGTAGTAACTTGACTAGGCCATGACGATATCGTCAATCATGTTGTGATCTGATGTAGCTATCCTATACATTGTAAATTCTAGTCCCTATAATGCTAATGAGGCAGAGCGAGGCTTGCCAAGCCACAGAGCTAGGAGCCAAACATCTTTTGGCTGAGGCTTACTGGCAGAATGGGGCACCTCTGAGCACTAATCAATGAAGCTGAAGAGTCTTTCTATTATTTGCAAGACTTAATGATATAACCTGCTTGTTTAATGGGGTTAGAGCCAACTCAATTGTCACTGAATATATTTGTGACATTCCAAACACTAGATTAAAATTTTACTCATGCCTGATAGCAAGACATGTTCTCCTTTACTTGGGATGCTGAAGGCTACAATACTTCTGACTCATTCTCTGAAAATCAATTTTATTCTTTGGATGCAAAAATTCTGGTCTGAGTGCAGATGTCACCGGAAATTACTATTACATACTTATTTCAGAAGGCAGTGGAAGCCACATGAGAGAAGATAAATTTTAGGCAAATGTGCCCAGCAGAAGTGTTTGTATGCTTGGAGCAAGGCAAAAAGCCAAGCGAAGAGTCAAGGGACTGACGGGCCGAGGCAGAGAGAGGCCTACCAGTGGCATGGCTGAGAAGGTGTCCTGACTGATGAATGCATTCTGAGTTGTTTCTGATCCTGAACTGTAACATAGTCTGCCACGACACGTGAATATGTCCAAGAAATGCCAAGCCCACAGCTGCTGAAAAGAGAAAAGGAACTTCCCCCGGGACTGACAGAAAGAGAAAGTTTTCCCTAGAGCTGGTACAGTGAATTCAAACTGCCAGCTTCCTAAGCTGTGATGAAAGAATAAATCTGTGTTTGTTATAGCCATTTATTTGTGACATTTCTGTTACAGCAGCACTAGATAACTAAGACAGAATTTAGAACCAGAAGAGTGAAGTGCTGGTCTAACAGATACCTAAAATGGAGAGATGGTTTTGGAATTGGATAATGCACAAAGGCTGAAAAACTCTGAAGGTCCTAATAGTAAAAGTCTAGATTGTTTTGAAGAGATTGTTGGTGAAATTCTGCATGTCAAACACAGTTCTGGTCAGGGCTTGGAAGGGAGGAGAGCTATAAAGAAAGTTTCTACAGTTTTAGAGAGTAAATATGACAATAGCCACAAATGTTGCTAGAAATGTGAACACTGAATATGCTTCTGCATAGTATTTAAATAAAAATGATGAACATATGACTCGACAACAGAAGAAGGGCAATATTTTCCATGCAGTAGCAAAGAACTTTCCTAAATTATGTTCAAATGTTTGGTGATACCTCGTAGGTAGAACTTGTAAGTGATGGACTTGAATATTTGTCTGATGAGACCTCTAAGCAAGAGCTGAGCTTAAAGGAGTGGTTTGTGAGAGTAAAGAGATGGACTTAAAAATGAACTGTGCAAATGAAAACAAAACTTAAAGATTTGGAAAATTCTGTTGTACAAACTAAGGACCCATGTCCTAGAATTTTCACAAAGGATACGGCTACACAAACTTTTGATAAAGAAATGAAGCCCTTGGCTAATGGATCTAATCAATTACCACAGCAGAAAAACCATCAACTTAGACTGAGACAGAGTGAAAGGAGAGAACACTGTCTGTCTCTTAGAATTCTACAGGCAGAAAACAGGCCAAAGGAGCTATATCTGTTATCCGTCATAAAAAGTAAAGAACCCATGCCTGGAGTAGCTTGGAGATCAGCAGGACTGTGGAAAGAATATGGGAAGCAGAGTTTCCTAGGTCTCAAAGTGTGGGATTATGGCTTCTGGGGTTTCAAAAGGCGGGGCCAGAGTATCCCAGATCTCAAAGGGTGGGGCCACAGTCTTCTAGAATTCTAAGTTGGATCTTGGCCAACTGAGTTCTGCACTGCTGTTAAGGTGTGCTTGAGGGATGGGGTTGTGACCCAAAGCTGAGGCTGTACAGCTTCCATGCCCAAGGGGCAGGAGAATGGAGCCTGCTGGGGATGAAGGGTGGGATAGCCATTCACATAGGCAAGGAGAATGATGCCAAACAAAGGCAAGAAACCAGAGCTGCCAGGCCTGGAAGAGGAAACTGAGCCCAGGGCTAAGGGTCATCCACTCAGAATCCAGACAGTATGGTCATCACCCAGAGTCTGGAAGGCAGAGTCGTTGCCTAAATGGTTTCAGAGAAGAGAAGACTCTTTTCAAGGCTTAAAAGGTAATGCAAATACTTTTGATGGATATTCGACTTGCTGAATGCCTCTTATCCACCTTTTTCTTTCCAAATTCTGTGTGGTTTGATGGATCACTTTGCATGGCCTCTCTCACCATCACCTCGTAACTCTCACTCAAATGATTTGGCAGGACTGTGCAAATAGGGTATTTGTGGCTCTCCAGGGGGATTTGGAAACTGTGGTGGCATAGGGGGTTAAGCGCTGTGTCTGCTGACCAAAAAAGGTCGGTAGTTCAAATCTGCACTCCTTGGAAACTCTGTGGAACAGTGCTACTCTGACCTCTAGGGTGCTATGAGTCAGACCCTACTTCACGGCAGTAGGTTTTAGGGGGATTGATCAGTTTTGCTATCCTGCTGGCTTTGAAATCAGCCATCCCAGAGATGGAAAACAAAGGACCCCATCACCATTAAGGATGGAGAGCCAAGAGTCGAGTATATCCTTTGGACCTGCAATCTATGTCCTGAGCTCCTGGAACTAAGAGACAGAGAAAGACAGAACCGTAACACAAAACAGTGAGAAGCAGTGGCAGAGAAATCACAGCAGGATACGCCAATAGCAGGCGATGGCACAGCAAGTTTCCCAGCCCAAGGAGTGAGAAAGCTGAGTGTCTTTGGGCAGGAGCTTGGTGGGGACAGGTTTGCTGATCTACAGAGCTAGAGCTGAGTACCCTCTGGCTTAGGCTTACTGGTGACTGAGGTGCCACTGGGCACTTATCAGCTAAAACAGCTTTGTTTGTGCAGGTCAAAGGCTGAGGGCCAGAGACAGATGTGCCTGTGGCACAGCTGAGAAGAAGCCCCATCTTGATAGGAAAACTTCATCCTGAGCATTCCTGAGTCTGCACCGTAACCTGTCAAATCACTAGTAAATGACATAAGCATGAGTATTGTCTGTGATTTCTGAGTGGCCATTGCAATGAACTACTGAACACAGTAGAGAAGGAGAGTGATTCCCCAAAGGAATCAGTCTTGGGCTGTGTCTTGTCCTGCTTCTCCCTTGTGAAGTTTCAGGCGGTCAGATGTCACCTCCACAAGGTTTTTACATTTTGTCATTTATAATGGCAATATACACTTTGTGCCTGCTCTACCACTATACTTTGAATGCAGATAACTTGTATTCCAGATTTTGCACATTCACAGATGAAGAGGAATTTTGCCCCAGGATGCAATATGCCAAAAGTCTCACCTATATTTGATTTGAATACTTCAGAAGATGAGATTTTGGGCTTGTACTTAATTTAAGACTTTTATGATGATGTGATAGGGTAAATAAGTTTTGCAAGTGACAAGGCCATGAGTTTGAAGGGCCCAAAAGCTGAATACTGGGATTTAATAGCATCCACAAAAAATATGTGCCAACTTGGCTACACCATGATTCCCAATATTGAGTGACTGTCTTCCATTTTGTGATCTGACTTAATTATTCTCCACTTTGTGATGTGTTGTAAATCCTAACCTCTATACATTAACGGGAAACCCTGGTGGCATAGTGGTTAAGTGCTACAGCTGCTAACCAAAAGGTAGGCAGTTTGAGTCTTCCGGATGCACCTTGGAAACTCTATGGAGCAGTTCTACTCTGTCCTGTATGTTAATAAGGCAGGAATCATATGGGGTGTATCTTCAGGCACTATCTTACTCAAGGCATACCCTTGCTTAAGTCCACACCTTCTATCTTAGAAGAGAGAGAAAGAGATAACAGAGAATAGAGGGAACCTTACACCCAAAAAGAAATAAGAGCTAGGAAACAAACGCATCCTTTGGAACCAACTTAGAATTTTCTAGACCCAGGTGACAACTATAATAGTGGAGATTGAGCTGATGGCAAGAAGCAGCAGCAGAAAACCAACAGCAAAAGAACCAGAAATTCAGCAGGAGACAGCACTGTGGGTGTTCCATGGCTTAAGCACCTTCAGGCAGGAAGCTTGCTGGTGGAGTGGGGTAGTTCTAGGCACTTGTTGGTAGAACTCGACTTGCTGACTCCCTAGAGATAGACAGCCAAATGCCTTCAAGCCAAGCCCTGCTGGTGGAGTAGGGTGCTGCTTGGTACTAACAGGTGACGCTGAAGAGCTTTGTAACACTTGCCCAAGTAAGTCAGGGTCCAGGCTGAGGAGCCAGGGACACACAGAGAGAGGCCTGCCTGCAACCATAGTGGAGAAGGAATCTTGACTAAAAAACTATATCCCAAGTTGCTTCTGATGCTAAATAGTTACTAGGGAGCTCCAAGGAATATTTAGCCCACAGACGCTGAAAGGAGACAAGAACCTTACCCCAGAGCCTTCTCCTAGACCTAGTACCCTATATTCAGACTTCCAGCCACCTAAACTGTGAGAGAGTAAATTTGTTTGTCAAAGCCATCCTCTGGAAGAATTACTACTAGTGCACCTTTTGGAAGTAAAGATGGTGAGACTGTGTCTTGCACACTTTGAATATGTTGTCAGGATGGATCAGTCCCTGGAGAAGGACATCATGCTTGGTAAAGTAAAGGGCCAGTGAAAAAGAGGAAGACCTTCAACAGGATGGATTGACACAGGGGTTGCAACAATGGACTTCAGCACAAAAACAATCGTGGGGCATGGTACGGGACCAAGCAGTGTAAGCAGTGTTTCATTCTGTTGTGCACAGGGTCTCTACGAGTCAGAACTGACTCAACAGCACCTAACAACAACAGCAACAAAAAAGCCATCCATTGTGCTATTTCAACTAAAGCAGCACTAGATAATCAGACAGAATTCAAAGGCTCAACACCGGCCCTAAACAAAGATGAGATGCTAAGTATGGGCAGGAAAGCTAGGTCAATGGAAATCAAACAAACAAAATGGGAATAATGAGAATGCTGACACACTGCAAATAATTTCATGGAATTATCTGAATAAAAAAATGGTTAAATGGGAACCTAATTTACTGTGTAAACTTTCACCTAAAACACAGTAGAATATTTTTTAAATCATGTTAGAAAATGTTTAGTACCATCACATAATGAAAATGCCACCAAAAATATGCCAGCAGTATAGAATTAAAGTGGTCTTTAAAGTGAAATAGATGGCCTTAAATGTTTACATCAGGAAAGAATGAGGTATAAATAAATAACTTTAAGAATGAAAAGGAAAGGATTACTGAATGATTTCAGCAGTGCTGAACAGGTTAAACAATTCAAATGAATTAATAAACAGATACAATGAAACAACATACAAAAAAAATAGTTCATCACAACCAAGTTGGATTCATACTAGGGATGCAAAGCTGGTTCAACATTAGAAAAACAATTAATGTAATCAACCACATAAATAACACAAGAGACAAGAATCACTTGATTTTTGTCAACTAATGCAGAAAAGGCATTTGACAGAGTCCAACACTAATTCATGCTAAAAACTCTTAGCAACACAGGAATAGATAGCAAATTCCTCAGTGCAATAAGGGCCATTTATACAAAGCCAACTGCCTACATCATCCTGAATGGAGAGAGACTGAAAGAATTCCCCTTGAGAATGGCAACTAGACAAGGATGCCCACTCTCACCTCTCCTATTCAACATTGTATTAGAAATTCTAGCCAGAGCAATTAGACAAGGCAAAGAAATAAAGGGCATCTGCAGCAGCAAAGAAGTAAAAACCTCCTTATTTGCAGATGATATGATTGTATACACAGAGAATCCTAAAGAATCCCTAAGTAAACTACTCAAACTGATAGAAGAGTTCAGGACAAAAATAAGTAAATCAGTAGGCTTCCTTTATACCAACAAAGAGATTATCAAAGAAGAAATCACCAAATCAGTACCATTTACGATAGCCCCCAAGAAGATAAAATACCTAGGAATAAATCGAACTAGAGAAGTAAGAGACCTATACAGAGAGAACTCCAAGCCCTTACTTCAAGAAACCAAGAGAGACTTACATAAATGGAGAAACCTATCTTGTTCATGAATAGAATGACTAAAAATCATGAAAATGGCTATTTTACCCAAAGCAACCTGCATATACAGTGTAATACCAATACAAATGTCAGTGACATTTGTACGGAGAAACAAATCACCAACTTTGTTTGGAAACAGAAGAAACCCCTGATAAGCAAAGCACTACTAAAGAAGAGGAACACAATGGGAAGCCACACACTGCCCAAACTAAGAATCTATTACACTGCCACAGTAGTCAAAACAGCCTGACACTGGTACAAAAAAAGAGACATATAGACCAATTGAACAGAGATGAGACCCCAGAGATGCCACCATTCTCCTATGAACAGCTGATATTAAACAAAGCCCCTAAGATTGCAAACTGGGGTAAAAACAGTCTCTTTAACAAACAGTGCTGGCAAAATTGGATACCTATCTGCAAAAAACTGAAACAAGACTCATATCTCACACCTCACACAAAACCAACTCAAAATGGATCAAAGACCTAAATACCAAACCTAAAAGGATAAATCATGCAGGAAAATATAGGGTCAATGATGGAAGTTTTAATACACTGCTTAGACACAGCTCAAAATCTGACAAAGCACAATCAACAGAAAATAAATAAATGGGAACTACTAAGAATCAAACACTTTTACTCATCTAAAGATTTTATCAAAAGAATTAAAAGACCACGTACAGAATGAGAAAAAATATTTGGCAACTATATGTCAGGCGAACGTCTCATTTCCGTAATCTATAAGATACTACAAAGTATCAACAAGAAAAGGATAAATAATCCAATTAAGTGGTGGGTGAAGGAAAAGGACAGACACTTTTCTAAAGAGTATTTCCAGGCAGCCAAACGACACATGCAGAAATGCTCACGATCATTAGCTATTAAAGAAATTCAAATCAAAACTACGATGAGATATCATCTCACCCCAACAAGGTTGGCCATGATCCAAAACACACAAAACAACAAATGCTGGAGAGGCTGTGTAGAAACTGGAACTCTCCTACACTGCTGGTGGGATTGCAAAATGGTACAACGTCTTTGGAAAGCAATCCAGCATTTCCTTAAAAAGGTGGAAATAGATATAACATTTGACCCAGTAATTCCACTACTTGGAATATATCCTACAAATGCAAGGGCAGTCACATGAACAGATACATGCACACAAATGTTTATTGTAGCACAGTCCATAATTGCAAAAAGATGGAATCAACCCAGATGCCCAACAACAGTTGAATGGATAAATAAACTATGGTATATATACTCAATGGAACACCATGCAATGATAAAGAACCATGATGATTTTAGGAAGCATCTCATAACTTGGTTTCAATCAGAAGACATCATGTTGAGCAAAAGTAGTCAGCAGCACAAGGAGAAATATTGCATGAGACTCCTATGATAAGGACTTAAAAACAGATGCATTTACAGAAGAAAAGATTGTTTGACAGCTACAAGGGAAGAGATGGAGGGAGGGAGAGGGCTGGTAATAGATTAGATAGTTGACAGAAATTTGGTTGGGTGAAATCAGTGACAGCACACATTAGAAAGAAGATCAGTTTAACTGGACTTTAACATAACCTGAAAACTCTTCCTATTTTAACCCAATATTGCAAGGACAGAGTAGCAGGAGTGGGGGTTGGGGGACTATGCTGTCAGGGGACATCGAGACCAATTGGCGGCATAAGTAGCCTATTGCTAAGAGAGTCTTCTCCATCCCATATGGGGGAGTGGCAACTGGGATCTTAAAAGCTAGCAAGCTGCCATCTGAGGTACACCAAATGGTCTCAACTGAACAGATAATTACCAAGGACAAAAATGACATGGGGGAAAGAGAACCCAGAAGACAGAAATGTCCATGTAAATGGGTGACTGTATCAATATGTGACCATAAGAACCAGATGGTGCCTGGCCACCATCAATGACAGCCATGATGGGGCTCACAAAATTGAGTCCCAGCGGCAGTACAAGAATAAAAAGGGGTGTACCCTGAGAACTCCACTAAAAGACCACAACTGATGGTCCAAAGGTCTGGGGGTTCCCCTGGAAGCATGGTCCCTGGACCTGATGCCACCCCTGTTCATAAATCATTACTGAGGACAATTCCTCAGACAGGAATGAATTGGACTCAGCAACACAGAGTGACCATATCATGTATGCACTTTATGGTTCTATGCATCTATAGGATGTTGTCCTACTGGCCACTTATTAGAGGGGAGTGGAGAGGGTGGAGAAGAGGGGACAGGAGATTGTTAAGAGGATATGACATGTATAGAACAGAAAGGAGGAGGGGGCTGTCACTGGGCAAGGAGAGCAGTAGGAGCTGCACATAGGCAGGCATGCAAATTTAAACTGGATTGTACACTTTCACTCAATCACAATAAATAAAATATTTAAAAAATTAAAAAATATATACTCAAAGTTATGTGAACAATTTTGAAAAGTTAAATTACACAGAAATATTATGAAAAAAAGACATTATAATAAGCTTGACTCAAAAAGAAAGAGAGAAACTAAAAATCATTACAGAATCAATAAAGGTTGAAATAATAGGTTTAAAATGTCTCACAAGAGACCACCAGGTCAGAGGATGAGGCACAAGACCTCATCTCATTTTAAGGTGCAAGCACAATCTGAATACCAAAAGCAGGCACAGACAGTAGAAGAAAAGAAAATTATGAGCCTCTCACAACTGTGGACATAAATGCAAGTCCCAAACAACATAACAGCAAATTGAATCAGTGGATTAAAAAAACCTAATGTATTATGACAAATAGTTTACCCCAGAGCTGCAAGTTTTGTTTAATATTAGAAAATCAATTAATCTGAGTTATCTCAATAACAGATTAAAGGAGAAAAACAATTTGACAATCATAAAGATGTGGGAAGAAGCATCCAATGAAAGTCAATATCTATTCACGGTTTAAAAAAAAAAAAAATCCTTTAGCACAGGGGAATAGAAAGGCACTTCCTTAACCTCATAAAGGAAATGCATATACACATACACACACACATACATACACACATTCAGTAAATGTCAAACTTAATGGTAAAATGTTAAAAACATTTAACATCAGGAATAATACAAAGATATTTACTATCACCGTTTCTATTGAGCATTGTTCTGTAAATCAAAGACAGTGTATTAGAATAAGAAATAAATAAAATATATAGCAATTAAAAAAAAAAACAGTGCCATCGAGTCAGATCCGACTCATGTTGACCCTAGGGGCCACCAAAAGGTCGGCAGTTCAAATCCACCAGGTGCCCCTTGAATATAACACTTAGGAAGTAAAAAAAAAAAAAAAAAGAATTACAGATAACATGATTTTCCACATAGAAACTCCAAAAGAACCTGGAAACACATTCCTAAAATTTTAAAAGTGATCAAGTTATTTTTCTAAATATAAAATTGAGGTGAAGTCAATCTAATCTCATTTCTTAATTTCCACAGCCTCACCATTTTTTAAAAGAATTTTTAAATAATATTTCATTTATAAGAGTCCACAAGGATATGATGTGGTAACCAAGAATAAAACTATGCAGTATAAGCAAGTTGTTTATATGAAAAATACAAAACCATGAAAACTACAAAATAACCCTACCTAATGGAGAAAAATAAATCATTATTAGAATCTTCTTTGTTAAGAACATTCAATATCATAGAAAACATCAACTTTTCCTGGATAGGTACATAAATTCTATCAAATCCCAATAAAAGTTCCAGTAGGTTTTTTAAAAATACATAGTTTTGTTTTTTAAAACATGATAAATTGATATTAAAGTTTATTTATAAATGTAAAAGGCAAAAAAACTGAAGGTATTCTGAAGAAGTAAAACAAAGTATGGAACTTACCTGCCAGATATTAAGATTTATTTAAAGTGACAGAAATGAAGAATGTGTGATACTAGTGCAGAGACAGATAAACAGAATAATGAACCAAAACTAAGATACAGGAACAGCCCAAGTGCCTATAAAAATTTTATTTGTATCAGCGTCAAGGATGCATTAAGAAAGGTATGTGGGTTTACCTGAGGTTGCTCACTAACCTGTGGTGCACAATTTCACCTGTTTTTCACTTGTTTTTTTTCTCAACCTATGGGAAGTTGCACACTACAAATTAATCAGTAAACATAATTAAGCAAGTAGTATCTTCCCTACTGTAAGTCACTGTGTACCTTGCTTACTGGTTAATCTACCCCAATCAGAGCTGGCATTGCACTTAAGTAGGGGAAAGGATGGACAATTCAATACATACACTTGAAGAAAGAGAAACTATCAGCAGAAAGGGCAAAAACACTGGACACATCACAAAAGATAAAAGCCAAAGGGTCCAAGTAACATTTTAAAAACTATTTAACCTTGCTTGTAACCAGGGAACTTGCAGTTAAAACTCAAATGAAATATCATCACGTATCCACCAGACTGGCAAATATGAGAGGAGTTCAGCAACGCCAAGCATTATTCTAGATGGGGAGTAATAGAAAGTCTCATCCATGAATGGTAGGAAAATAACTTTTTACAACTACTTTAAAAATGAGTTTGGTATTTCCAAATCAAATATGCACATACCTTCAGACCCTGTGAATTTTCTGCTAGGCATACACGCAGCATAGAAAAATGTTTACACACATACAAGAATGTTCACAGCAGCATTGCTTATAGCAGCAAAAATCCAGAAAAAAAGTCTAAATATTATCAACAGTAGAATAGGTAAGCAAATGTGGTTATTGTATTCATGCAATGGGATATTACATAGCAGTAAAACAATCTGTTGTGGTCAAGTTTAAAAGAAAGAAAAAAGATGATGGTGAGAAGGTAGACTAAGGGAGGAACTTAGAACTGAAATAGAAACCATGACTTGCAAAATGCATCCTGACTTACATAAAGGAAGGTAAACTGTACCACAGAGCTCCAGTGTGCATCACCAACTATTTAAGATGAAACTCTTTCAATCCTAGTTTATCCAGATCCACACCTCCTAAGATAAAAGAACAGGCAAACTGGTCTAATAGTATCTCTGCATGGACTCCTGTGTTCTAGACCACGATCATTCCAAAAAAATTCCTGGTTTACAAATTCTGATCAATCCCTGCCAAGACAACCAAAGATCAACCCCACGCTCAAGCCCCAAAATTACCTTTCATCAATTACCATTCTGAGGTATCTTGTGATTTCTCATGGTGTACATCTTTCTGGCTGCAGCAAGTTAATAAATCTAACTTGGTTTGCTTGTTGGTGTGTCCTTAGTTGTCTGTGAGGCCTGGGCTTTATCATCAGTTACACAGCAACAGCCATCAATGTGGACGACTGTCACAAGCACACTATTTAGTATAAGGTACATGTCAAAGGAGACTGCTATAGTATGCATGGTTCCAATAACCAAAAATCCAAGAGGCAAAATTAAACTATGCATTGCCTCAGTGTATAAAAACCCAAAAAACCCACTGCCATCAAGTCAGGTCTGACTCATAGTGACCCCACAGGTCAGAGCAGAACTGCCCCACAATGTGTCCAAGGAATGCCTGGTAGACTTGAACTGGTGACATTTTGGGTACCAGACATAGCACTTAACCAATTACACCATCAAGGTTTCTGTCTAAGTGTATACATGTGGCTAAATCATAAAGAAAAACATGGAAATAACAAAAAAAAAAAAAAAATCTGAGGGCAAGAGAGAACAAATGGAACCTGAGAGGGACAAATAGAATTCTCAGTAAACTGCAATGATCTATATTCTTTAATACGAAAGGTAAATCAGTGGGTATCTATTTTATGACCTTTTATGTTGTACCTACATACATTACAGGCTATATTATGTAATAGAGCTCATGACAAAAAAATTAGAGATCTTCAAAATAAAAAATTGGACTGTTATTAGTTATTAAATGGCTTGTCCAGACTGACCTACAGCTAATTAAAAGATAAAACTTTTGATAAAGAAGGTTTATGGACTATCGTATCCACAGTGGGGCCCTCAAGATGCTAACTCTCAGCTGCTAACCAAAAGGTCAGCAGTTTAAATCCACTGTTCATTCCTTGAAACCCTATAGGGCAGTCCTACTCTGTCCTGTAGGGTCACTATTAGTCAGAAACAACTGGATGGCAAAGTTTTTTGTTTCCAGTTTTGGTTTTTTGGTATACCCAGTCCTACAATGAAGTATTTCATGAAATGGATCCACTTGTTTACCAGATAAAAGAAGCTGGAACTTCAGTATTTTCACATTCAAGACACCATATACATGAATCACTAAGCCCCAGGTGTAAGCTGGTGTCAATATTACATAAAGGAACTTTCCATTTAAATGTGGGACTGATCATCTATAATCTTCTATTTTATGGGAGCCCCTGAGTGATGGAAATGGTTAATGAGCTCAGCTGCTAACCAAAAGACTGGATGCTCAAATCTAACCAGAGGGACCTCATAACAAAAGGTGATCTACTTATAAAAAAGTAGCCATTGAAAAATGCTATGAAGCGCAATTCTACTCTGACACACATGGGCTTACCATGAGTCAGAACAGACTCCAGGACAACTAGTTTTCTAACTTAGGGGTTTGAAACTACTGCCTACAGGCCAAACATTGCCCACCTCTTACATCAGTAAATAAAACTTTATTTGGAAAACAACCACACTCATTTGCGTACATGTTATCTATCACTTTGTTTGCATTAAAAAGATAGAGTTGAGTAATTGCCTCAGAGACCATCAGACCTACAAAATCTAAAATGTTTGCATCTGATCCAGCACAAGAAAATTTTGTTAAACTCTTCCTATGTTTATACATATATTTTAATGAATTTCAACTCAATCCTTCTCCCAAAGCTAGTTCTTGATTTGCTTCACAGCTCTTAGCAAGTTCCTTAACCTTTCAAAGTTTTCATTTCCTTATTTTTCATATAGTTCACCATCCCCAAAGAGTTATGCAGGATCATCAGTCATAATGCCTGACAGGGAACACTGCTCACGAGTGTTGCTAATTTCCATCCCTAATTTCTCTGACACTGGAAATGATTCCCCTTGTCTCTCATTGCTTCTTTATTTATCTCTCCCTTGTTCTTTATTACCAAGGAAATCTCTGCATAAAGAGGATATTGTTTTGTTTTCTTTTTTTTCCAAAAGCACATCTGCACTCTTGCCACCTAATTCCCACCTCAGGTCATCACCTACTGTTTGTGACATCATGATCAGTTGCTATAGAAACAGGTGAGCTAAAACTAGGTTGATTTAAAGTGGTTTGTGGACACTTTCTTTAAAAAAGAAAATTCTTTTTTTTATTATGACTGAATGAAAATGTACATTCCCATATAAATTTGCATGCCCACCTATATGCAGCTCCCACTGCTCTCCCTGCCCAGTGACAGCACACTCTTCCTCTCTGTTCCATACATGTCTTATCCCCCCAACAATAAAAAAGAAAATTCTTAGAGCTTGCATTCATGCAAATCTCTTCCTCAGAATGAAAAGGTGGAAAGGAAGGAGAGGCAGGAAACAGATGACAGACCACTATCCCCCCCAAAAAACTACTCTTGAGTCAATTCTGACTCACAGTGATCCTATAAGGCAAAGTAGAGCTGCCCCATTGGGTTTCCAAGGAACAACTGGTAGAGACAAACTGCTGACCTGTGATTAGCAGCCATAGCTCTTAACCACTGCACCACCAGGCTCTGGATGAGAGGTGAGAGGCACAAACTGCAAGTGTACAAACATGAATGAAGATGGCGGCAGCACAGGATGCCAGACAAGTGGCTCTGCAGGCAAAGCCCTCTGTCTATCCACGGGGCAGTCATACCCCTAAAATCCCCAGTCCAAGCTTCTACCATAATCCTATACAGGAGGAGTTCTTTTTCTGGGAACTGCAACATCCAGCCAGGATCCAATCTCCCCCTTTGAGGAAAGAGCAGGAAATCAAGGATCAGGAGCCAGTGTCTGACTGAGATCATGGTTGAGGATACACACAGACTTGACCAAATCAAGATTCACAAAGTAGAGCTCGTGGGGTGTAGTCAGACCAAGTTAAAGAATAATCCAGAGAGGACTAGATGGAAACTGTCATCCTGACATCTCTAGATCCTCTGACTTGTTACCTCATTTCACAAATGTGCTCCCCAGCTTCAGAAAGGTCATAAAGGAAGAACATATTGGCCAAAGAAGAGGCAAGGGATCCACCAATCCCTGAATCCCTGAACCCCCGAAACCGTGATCACCGCTGATGGACCTCTGCATT
Source organism: Heterohyrax brucei (assembly GCA_028571685.1). Lineage (NCBI taxonomy): Eukaryota > Metazoa > Chordata > Mammalia > Hyracoidea > Procaviidae > Heterohyrax > Heterohyrax brucei. The sequence goes on along the minus strand of CM053148.1, from coordinate 39,444,772 downwards.
CACAGAGGAAAGAGACACCCAAACTATGAAGTGGCAGCGATGGGATGAGAAGTGGAAGAGTCTGGCTTCAGAGTCTCCATCTCTGCCCTCCACTCCTTGTAATGCAGCATCTGCAGCATGAGTGGGTATGATTCTTTAACGTAAGTTGTGTGCAAGGGAAAGAGGAGAAGCTCAATAAAAATTAACCAAGCATGACTCAAAAACCAAAGTTCTAGGGAGTTATCTGTGGTTACTAGAGGGGCTCTTCATTTCAGGATCATTTGAGAGTTCAACCCAGAAACAGTAGTTGTAGCTGTTAAGAGATTGCTTCCACAATCTCTTAGAAGTCTCAGGAAACTTCTCTCTTGTACTTTCACCTAAAATCTCTACATTAATATAATGGGACTTATTTAGGAACTCTCCATAAATCTGTACATGGTTGATAAGCTAAATGTAAAGAAATTGGTTAGGTATAGAAGAAAAGTCCATTATCAAAGCAAAATTTACATATGTTTGGGTTTGTTCAAATAACGTAAATAAAATAATGCTTGTTTCTCTATTTAAAGGTGTTTTGGTATACCAGAAACAGGCTTTTTTCTGGGTACTTTATGCTGTTTGGGATAAAAATATTTTGTAACGCTTTCTCCTCCCTGCCCATTGGTATTGATGGATACTAAAAATGAGAAAAAGATGTGTGGGATCTGACAATTAAGTCCATGAACTTAATTGTTCTAAATGGTACTTACCTCATTGCTGAATATCACTAAGGTCACCTTCGAAGTGCTCTCCTTGGGATGCTATGTGCCAATGCCAGCATCTAGTCTACTCTTCAGAGCAATTTTGGAACTCTTTCTGGAATGGCCATTGCACACAGTGGTACTGTGGCAACTTCATGAACTTAACTGGATAGCTGTCTATGAGGGAGTTTTTAGCCAGCAAACAAGTAACTGTATTGCAACAACCTCCCTATTCACCTGACCTGGTCCCCAGTGACTTTCTTCTTTACCTGAAGATAAAGGAAATACTGAAAAGAAGACATTTTGATGACCTTCAGGAATAATACGTTCAAGGGTAATACAACGACAGCTCTGATGACCACTCCAGAAAGAGTTCCAAAATTGCTTTGAAGGGTGGACTAGGTACCAGTGTCGATGCATAGTTTCCCAAGGGGTGTACTTCAAAGGTGGCTGTAGTGATATTCAGCAATGAGGTATGTAGCATTTTTTCTAGGATGAGTTTGTGAACTTGTCAGACCTTGTATTCTTCTCTTTGACCAATAGCACTTTAGAGATAACAACAGCTATAATACACTCATGTAACCAACACCCATCTGTCAGTTTGATACTACGGTGGCTTGGCTGTTGCTGTGATGCTGGTAGCTATGCTAACAGAATTTCAAATACCAGCCAGGTCCCCTGTGGTAGACAGGTTTCAACGGAGCTTCTAGACTAAGAAACACTGAGAAAAAAGCCAGATGATCCCATTTCAGAAAACTAGTCAGTGGAAAACCCTATTGATCATAACGGAATATTGCCCATTATAGTGCTAGGAGGCATGCTTCCTGGGTTGGAAGGTCAGAACAATAAACTGGAGCACAGCAGTGACAGTGAAAAGGTTGCAGGACATGGCAGTGTTTCCTTCTGTTATGCATATGGTCATCATTAGTCAGAGTCAGCTTCAGGGCAACTAACAACACCACATGCCCACGTACAGTGAGTAAGAAGGACGCCGAGTGATGGCATTCACCAACTACCTATTGTGTACCTGGCACTGGGCTTACATAAACATTGGTTCTTTTAAACTTTACCATATGAAAAACCATTACTGCTTTCATTCTAGAGAAGAAACAGGCTCAAAGAGCTGGTCAACAGTCAGTGTTTTTATAACAATTTACAGAGCTGCTAAGGGAGAGCCCACATATGAGTGCCAATCAGCGTAATTCCAAAATCCAGCCTCAGGGCTGTAGCTCCTGAGGTTCGACTTGTGTAACTTGTCTATCCACTTGAGTGTCACTCTTTGTCCCTCAGTTCAGAAGGCTGAGGTTTCAAATGTCCAAATGGCACCATGTAAAATGAGTGATTACCATTCAACCTACAAGGACAAAGAAGGATGAACAGAAGAATAAATAAAAAGCAGTAAATACATACAATGAAATATTACTCAGCCATAAAGAGAAATGCAGCCCTGGTACATGGTACAACATGAAGGAACTATGAAAACATGCTGAGGGAAAAAAGTTAATCACAAAAGGACAAATACGATCTCACTAATATGAAAGTCCTAGAAGAAGCAAATACACAGAGATCAGAGTAGTTACCAGGGGTGGAGAAAAAGGAAGAAGTGGGAGGAACATCATGTAGAAATATTGAGTTTTTATTTATAGTGGTAAAAATTTTGGCCAAGGACATTGGTGACAGTTGCTCAATATGGTTCATGTGATTGACGTCACTGAATTGTATACATGAAAAATGTTTAATTGACAAATATGTTATCTGTATTTTTAGAAGAATAAAAAGAAAAAAGGAGGAGGGAATTAGATCACGTGTGAGCATTTAATAAGTTCTCTCTCTTAAACACTGTTAAGACAATGTATTTTATTTAATTGTCACCACAACCTTACATGGGTGGTAATCATCCCCTTTTAACAGATGAGAATCCTAAATTTCAGAGATGTCAAACTACTTTCTAAAATCTACACCGCTAAGAAGTGTAAACCAAAGATTCCAACCTAGATCCTGATGACAAACCCATGTCTCTACTCTATCATAATGACTTACTTTTCTTCCACAAAAACATATACTTAAAAGCTGATGGCTTTTTAATGGAATTTCTAATCAGAAAAGATGGAGCTTGAAGATTATATCTCACTTCTTACTTTACTGGTTTCTAGGCTGAGTTCTCAAGGATCAAAGGGTTTTGCCACTGTTGAATCATTTCTTTCAGGACAGCCAACTGCTATTCTGAGCCCGAGCCCCAATTCATCCTGGAGTGAAGGGCTCCTGCAGTGCAGAGAAACACAAATGGTGGTAACCATGCCTTCCAGGGTACTGTCAGCAAAATCAAGCCTAGGTCCTTCAAGAGTGATTGTGAAAGAACACTTATGAAGTAGGAAGAAGCCACAGAAATTCTCAGACTTGGGTCCTGTCCCCCAAATTGTACTCTCCCTTTGGGCATCAAACATGAATTGTATTGCCATACTCAGGCTGTCCTTCAGATATCATCCTTTTTTTTAACACCTAGCTTCAGGTGTGAACTCCTAACCTGAGCCTTTATTCTGCCAGCGCATTTGAGACCAGGCTAAGATTCTTAAGCAAGGTTTTACTCAATAGCAGAAATAACCAAAGGGAACTAGTTGAGGGAAGTAACTTACATATGTAGGGCTTAGGTGGAAAAACTCCTCTTCTTCAGCCTAAAGCCCTCTAAAGGGCATTCTCCTAATAGTTCTCACGCAACCTATTTCTACCCAGAGGAGGCTTGATCCTTCTAATAGAATATCCAGATACTCTTGGGCATAGCCAAACTTCCAAAGTGATGCACTATGAGCACCAGGAGAGCACGAGAGGTCACTGTATGTATTCAGTTCATGGCATGTCTTAGGATTCTCTAGAGAAACTGATCAATCAAGACACACACACACACACACACACACACACACACACACACATCCAAAACCAAACTCACTGCATTGAGTTGATTCTGACTCTTAGCAGAGTACAATTGCCCCCACAGAGTTTCCAAGGCTGTAATCTTTAGGGAAGCAGACTGCCACATCATTCTCCCATGACACAGCTGGAGTATTCAACCCACTGATCCTTTGATTAGCAGCAGAGCACTTAACCATTCCACTGCCAAGGTTCCATGTGTCTGTATGTATATACACACACACACACATACATGTATGAAGAGAAAGAGAAACATTCATTTTGAAGAATTAGCTCACATAATTGTAGGGGACTGCGAGGTCCAAAATCTGTGACAGGTCAGGGATTCCTTGTATCCTTGTGTCCCAAATTCCATAAGCGAGAAAAAGAATGAAGAATGCAAGAGGTCTTAAAACAATGTCTCTTTATGGTCTTGGAGCAGTATACATCCAGGGAAAACTCCCTTTTAGCTCTCTTAATGCCTTCAACTGGTTGGATAAGGCTTGTCTGCTTTATGAAGGATAATCTGCTTTACGTAAGGGCAACTGGTTTAATCAAATGTAACTTCATAACAGCATCTAACTAGTGTTTGACCAAACAACTGAGCACTATAGTCCAGCCAAGGTGACATATAAAATTAACCATTAGGGCACATAATAGGTGACTTTTCTTGGAATAAATTTTTGGTATGATTTCAACAAAAATGGAACACTGTTCTTAGTATAACTTGCTGGTTGACTGATAAATTTCCTCACATCATAAGGGGTCCTGAAGAATTGTTTTTCTGCCAAGGTCTAAAAATCATCTTTCACTTTGTCAATTTTAATTTCCTTTCTAAGAGCCTATTTCCTTCCAGAAACTGAAAACAGGAACCCTCAACTTTTTCAAACGAGATCTTATTCTCTACTGGTAAGGCATGGCTTTTCCCTACAGCTTCAGCAAGCAATAGCCACTAACAGTATGGAAATAGGGATTCTTAGATGGCATCAGAGTCCTGGGTTGGTACAAACAATTAACTTGGTCACTTATCAACCAAATGGCTAGAGATTGCAATTCACCAAGCGTTTCCTCAGAAGAAAGGCCTGGTAATCCATTTCCTAAAAATCAGTCACTGAAAATCCCATGCAGCACAGTTCTCCAGTGACACACACGAGATTGCCATGAATTGGAAGAGACCCAGTGGCAACTGTCTCAGCTTTACAAAAGCCAAATGCCTGCTCCCATTTAGTAAACAATATAGGTTTGAGAAACCCTAGCTTGTTTTGACTAGCTCTGAACTAAAGAGAATCTTGCTTCATTAAAACCCCCATCAGCTGTATCTCTACAAGTAATTTTAAGGAAAGTGCTTCATCGTTTCATAGTTAACATGTGGCAGCAGGTGCTATGAACAAAGCGGGCACAATTACAATAACTTGAAGTCAATAATTCATAAGTGATAATGTATTATTAATCAATTATTGGGACCTGAACAACATTTAATGAGATTAAGTTGATTGCCAGACTGAACTGTTGGATACATATTGATTTAATCACAGTGCTTAATTAAACTACGTAGGTTGCCCACCAAATCATTACATCACAGCTTCCTTCAAAGGAAGACAGCTTCTATTTCACTTTTCTCTTCCTTGTAAATTAGGAGACATTATTGATTGAAAAGAAATTACCATAAGGATTCTTCTTTTTTATAACAACTTAAGAAACTGCCATGCCATCTGGCTACATTTCTTTTAGTTCATAAGAAATAAATTCTGTTTGCATAAATGCATGCAGAGTGCAACTGGGTGTGAAGGAATTCTTTGCTTTCTCCAAAGAGTTCAGAAAGCTTAACAACCAGAAAGACGTACTTCAGAAAAGTCACTTACAACCTTTTCTTTCAAAGAGTGGGAAATGGACCTTCGAAGAAGTGAAAAAACCTTGCAAACTACTGAGATAAACTATGATGCAGTTTCACAGCCTCACACCCCATTCCCAGTCCAAACTAATCCCCAAACCTCAAATTAACCCTCTGCCCAAAACCAGAGTAGTATACCCATTTTACTCTACTTGGTTTTAATAGCATCTTCCAGGAGCTAAAAGCTGCTTCCTCGGCAGCTGAAAGTTTTCGGAATCACTCATCACCATGATGCATGCATAAATCCTTGTCTTTTGACATGCAAGTCCTCCTTTCACTTGTCACATTGCTAATGATGTAAGTTATTTATGTTGAGCATTGAACAAAATGTTTTTCGCTCAGTGTTCCAGCCTGCTGATCCTGCCTGAGGGTAGACAGTGACAGCTCTGTTGAAGCATTCTGGGGTACAGGGAGTCCTGCTGGTCTTTATAATTGCTGCTTTACTCTGTCAGTTTCATGAATAGCCACTTTCAACCCTGACAGGCATCACTACATGTTGAGGACACCCTTGCCCTGTAAAATTCTGGGATGTCAGAATCCACAACTACCTAGACTCAGGGCTCATGAGGCACAGAAAATCAGCTTAAGGGAAGGCTCTCATAGGACACTGGGACACCACCATTCCCTCTGAGCCATGGCATGCAATCCTTTAGTGTAATCACCTGTTGCTGAGAAAGGCCTAACAGCTTGAGGGGACAACTCAATTGTCACCTAAGTAGCTATGGACAACATTTTAATTACTGCAGTTTGGGCAGTTAATTTGTTCAATGACTCAGCCCTTAACATGTACCTCTGAATTTCTCCTGTGACTGGAATCAGCAGAGTAAGCTCCCAGCAATGGTTTCAAAAGACTGCTGTTTACCGAAGGCTGTCTGGCCAAATAATTTTCTTTTTTAAAACACTATTTGAAAGAACAGGAGTAGAAAACCACGAAAGTGCCACATCATTCATGTTAGTTTTTGTCCATTAAATCTAATCCTTACTTTACATTACAGAGGAAAGAGAAGTAGTAGTATAATACTACTCTAAAACTCAGCATTCTGTAAATCAGGATAGTCTTGGAACTGCATGTTTGTTTTGCTTTCTGAGGGAGAGCGGGGGCCCTGCTTTCATAATCACGCATCACTCACTTCAAAGAGAATGGAATGAAGGATCCCAAAAGGTTCATGAACATCCATTATGGAAGAGTAGCTAAGATCTACCTCCAGGTTCTGCTGTATCCCTCTCTCCTGTTTTTCTGAAAGCATGAGGAACATCAACTAGCTTTGCTAAGTATCACTCATTGGTCCAGTTACAGTGGACCTGCCCTGCAAATTACAACTTGGAAACATCACTATAGGGACCAAGAGAATATCCACCAGCTGCAAGGGAACTAGAAGTCCCTTCCACAGCTGCAGGTACCTCCAGCAAGCCCCACAGAGATGAACAGAAGAGATGGATTAATAAGTTGTCTTTTCCAGGACTCTAGTATTCATGTCAGACAGCAGAGGCTGAAATCAGACAGAGGAAGTGCCCTTGGGTGAATGAATCATCTCATAGACAAACAAATAAATAAACCCACATCACATTCTTCTGCTAATACTCATGATATTAAAGAAAACAGGCAGGAAGCTGTGGAGAAAACCTGGTCCTTGGCTGGAATCTTAATTCAGAAACTCCAAACTATTTCTTCACTAAGATTTTTACTAGGAAACAGTAAAGCAATGCAAGAACAAAAAAATAAAAGTGTTTTTTCCCCAGCAAGATTAATATCAGTTCTGAACATAGAAAATATAGTATTTCATATTCACCTTATCCATTATAGAAAACAAAAAAAACCAAATAGTTTCATTTTTCTTTCTAATGGAAAGAAGTAACATGAAAAGTGGAGAGATCAAGAGGTAAGAACATTTTCAGCAAACTACTAGATTAAATAAATTCTTAACAATCTTCCCATATAAAACGACCAAAATGCTAAAATAAAACATTTTTACAAAAGTCATTTTTAAAACATTGCTGAGCTTGTCTGAAAAGAAGTCTGTGGATGCCCAAAACAAAGTGAAACCAAAGAAACAAGCATCAAAGCAGATTTTCCCTCCTGAGGGTTTCCACCAAGCCTTGGAGACCCTGAGAGTCTGCTTTGAAGTTTATAAAGGACACAGGAGTAAAGCATAGACCTACCCATGGTAGGGAATCAATAAGAGATCTTCGTATAAAACTAAGACTCCAAAGGTTTTCACTTCTGTACACGGAAGGGGAGAGTGAGAACAATTTTTCATCTCAAATTTTCCTTAAGAACGCATAACTATAAAAAATACTCACATACGTTTGAATTCACAGTGGATATATGATCCTCAAAATCAAAGGTAGGAAATACAGTTATCCTAATTTGTTAGCACTATCATGTGACTAGCCGAAACAAATACAAATGCTTTCTGAGATAAAGCAACCTCAACTCTGTCCTCAAAGTTTCCCACAGTTAAATTCCCAAGCAAAATGAGTGGCTCACCACAAAAACCACCCAACAAACCAGGCTCCATGAGTGAAAGTCAGCAGAGACAACAAAAAGCAATGACTTGAAATATTAGAATTATCAGAAAACCAAATCCATTGCTGTTGAGTCAATTCCAACTCACAGAAACCCTAAAGAATAGAGAAGAACTGCCCCACAGAGTTTTTAGGGAGTACCTAGTGGATCTAAAGAGATAGCTATTTGGTTAGCCATGAGTTGTTTTTATTATTTGGTTAGCAGACACAGCACATAACAATTATGCCACCAAGGCTTTCAGATTTATCAGAAGTACTGTATAATACCTATATCTGATGTCTAAAGAAAATTAAAAAATTAGATAGGAAGAAAGAAAAAGACCATAAAAACAAACACAGATATGAAAAAGAACCAAATAAAATTCCTAGAAATATAATAATTAAAACTAAAAAGTCAATAGATAGGTGAAAGGGAAGCAGGAAACTCAAAGGGTAAGAATCCCCATTTCTAGAATAACCCTCTCAAGTGGAACAGAATAGAGAAAGCCAATGGACAGCATGGCTTCTATCCTAAAGACAGAGGGGGGAAAAAACTGAATGATCTACACGTCATAACTTTCCTTGAGAGTCTTAAGGCAGCCAAGTGAATGGAAACTCAAAGAAAAACAAGCCCCTCCAAGAAAGGATACAAAAACTTTTCACCTTTAGTAGAGTACTCGAGGAAGAGATACCTATTGTAGAAGCAAGTAAGGAGCAGCTAAAACGTTAAGAAATTCCTGAAAGCCAAGTGTGGGATAGTGTATAACCTTGAATTAACCACATTCAAGGTGAGTTCACATTCATTTTCAAGTTGTTCTCCATGATCTGAGGCTGAACATGAGAATAGAAAGAGCTCTACCTACTCTACCATGCCAACTGACACAGGCAAGGAAAAAGGGATCAGCTAGTTCTAGGGGACAGGCAAAAAAAAAACCACCTGCTGCTATGAATCCTGTCATAAGAAAGAAAATCCTTAGGTAGTTGGGGAGAAGGCAAGAAGCCTTCTCACCCTCATGGCCCAGGCTAACAGACAACGCATCTGGGATAAGGGTAGCAGCTAAAGTTGTCTGCCCTTAGGAACAGGAAAAGAGTGGACACTGTACTCTGTGGTACAGGGATGATGTGGTTGTTGGAAGCTGAGAAAAACACACCTGTATCCTAAGTCTTACATTAAATACATGATGATGGAGCCACCACTAGTGAATCTGAAGCCTGTGGTACGCTAAGAGCAATGATAAGATAAACAAAAGCACATACCAGGCTCAATTTCTGACCAAATTTACTAAACATTCCACAGTAATAACCTCACAGAAGGGGCAAACACATTTCCTAGTGTAAATGATGTTTATCTCATCTGCTACTGTTCTTTAAAGAACCAAGGTGGCATAAATGGTTTTTAATTGACTGCTAATCCTAAATTTCCCATTTGAACTCATCCAGCAGCTTCATGGAAGAAAAGGCCTGGCAATCTGCTTACATAAAGAATATAGGCATGGGGGAGGAGTCAACATGACGGACTAAACACACGTCTCCCTAAATCCTTCTGGAAACCAAGGCCTCAATTGATAATTAAACGGAGCCTTCTGGACACCTAGTGAGCCCTAGGACATGGCATAGCACTATTTGTTCCACATACCGTTGAGCACGAAACTTCTCTTTCGCTGACCCCTGCCCTTGTTGAGTTCCAGCTCTTGAGGACTGAAGGTAAATCAGCATTTTAACTTTTTTTTTCTCTCTGTCTTAGCCAGCAGGAGGGGCTGAGGTGACTAGCAGCAAGGCTCAGATGCACTCATGATGAGATCAGCAAGTGGAATCTCCGTATTTTAAGAGCCTGTCCTTGGAATCTGTGCAACTGGGCACCTCTCACCTCTCTCTCAGAATCTCCAAATCTCTGTCATTGAATACCCTTTTCCTAGGCAGCCGGGGGAGCTTGTGAGGGACACTATACGGAGGCCTCAGCTGGACCTAATTCCCAGGCTGAGGCAGTGGCTGCCTGGAGAGTGCTTTTCCAGCAGTAAACTCATCTTTGACATAGAGGTGCTTGCTTTGCTAGCTGGGAAGAGGACTTGTACACCTGAAAGCCTAACTTTGGAAGCTATCAGGTATCTTTTACCTTTCAAAAGAGAAGTAACTGCAGTGCAAAAGGACGGCTTCTTTTCCAGCCTTTACAGTCTCACAATATAGAGTCAGCTGATGTTGCCCCAATGACTCTATAAGTGGGGCTACATCTCAGCCAATTAGGATGTGGAGCTTGCTACCCCAGAGATTCCAGTGAGCCAAGATACTGGAGTACATAGAGATGTCTGGTGATCGACTTCTTTTTCAGACAAATCCCATTAACATAACACTAGAGAAACAAAACATCCTCCAGATGCCCCAAAAGCAACAAAGTTTGGACTGAAACATTAGGAAGAATTCATCTATGGCTTCAGAAGGCTCACAAAAGAAAAATCCAAAGAACTTCCCAGATGAAGAAGCCTTTCTGAAACTATCAGAGGGCAAGTACAAAAGGATTATATACAGAGCCCTCCTAGACTTTATACAAAATGCAGCGGAGCAAAATGAAAAATCAACCAAGCTGCTTGATCTGATGGAACACCAGTGCTCTGAAATCCAACACGTCAATAACAAAATCAAACAGATAGAAAATTCAATTCAAAGCCAAGAAAACCAAATTGAACAAATGGAAAATAGACTTTCTAACTTGCAAAACAGAGCTACTGATTCTAGCATCTATGAGGAGAAATCACAAAAAAGAAACAAGAAAAATGAAGATGGATTAAGGAGCATGCAGATTCTATTAAGAGGAACAATCCATGATTAACTGCAGTTCCTGAACAGGGTGGAACACCTGAGAACACAGAGTATCATTGCTGAGCTGCTGACAGAAAACTTCCCAGAAATGATGAAACAAGAGAATATAAATATCCAAGATGCATATCAAATGCCACTCAACATAGCTTTCCAAAGAAAGACTCCAAGCCATACTATGATCAAGCTTAACAAAATGAAACACACACAGAAACTCTTAAAGGCAGCAAGACTCAAGGCCAAGCTAACATTCAGAGGGAAACCCTGTAAGCTTTCATCTGATTTTTCAGCAGAAACGATGCTGACACAGAGACAATGGGATGACCCATTCAAAGCCTTGAAGGAGAAGAACTTTAAACCAAGAATTATATATCTTGGAAAATGATCTTTCAAACATGAAAATGAAATCAAGACATTCACAGATATACAGAAACTCAGAGGCTTTGTAAAAACCAAACGAAAGCTACAGGAAATACTGGAAGAAGCTTTTGGTTTAGAAGAACAAAACCACTAATTTTGTATTTTACAAGGAAATACAGAGCACATCATCCAGAAACCTAACTCAGTAAGGGAAGGTTCCAAATTCATTCAAAGCTATAAAATTAAAGGAAGTAATCCAGAGATCACACCATGAAAACTATGATGTCATCATATTAAAAAGAGGGATGCACTACAGTCATTACAGTTCTTCCAGATGGAGAGGAAGTTAATAAGATTTGTAGTAGTTAAATTTGGGTTTAAATATGGACTTTAAAGGGGGATTACAAGGGCAGCCACAAAGCACAATAAAGATGCAACATATCAAATCAAGAAACATAATACAGGAGTCACAGCAACCACAAAACCAACCCTGAAAAAGGTGAAAAATAAACTCATAAAGAACAATGTTCCAAAACAGAACAGTAAGAACAACAGAGAAAACAACACAAAAATAAACACATCACAATGACAGCACTAAATACATACCTATCAATAATTACAATGAATATGAATGGACTGAATGCTCCAGTAAAGAGACAACGAGTGGCATCTTGCATCAAAAGACACGAACCGTCCATATGTTGCTTACAAGAGACTCACCTTAGACTTAATGATATGAATAAACTGAAAATTAAAGGATGGAAGAACATATATCAAACTAACAATACACAAAGAACAGTTGTGGCAATACTAATGTCAGAGAAAACAGATTTTAATGTAAAATCCACCATTGTGGACAAGGGTAGACACTAATGTTGAGTGGTTCAATACACAAGCAGAACTTAACAATATTAAATATGCACCAAAAATACCAGAACATCTAAATACATCAAAGAAACACTGACTACACTCAAAAATGAGATAGGTCACTCCACAATAATAGTAGGAGATCTCAACACTCCACTCTCAATATTTGACAGATAGTCTAGAAAAAAGCTCAGTAAAGACACAGAAGATTTTACTGACACAATAAACAAACTAGACCTCACTGACATATATAGAACTTTCTATCTATCAGCAGATAACTACACCTTCTTCTCCAGTGCCCATGAAACATTTTCCACAATAGACCATGCGTTAGGACATAAAGCAAATCGCAACAGAATCCATACTACTGAATTACTGCAAAGCATCTTCTCAGACCACAAAGCCATTACAGTCAAAATCAATACCAGAAAAAACATAGATAGAAAGTAGAACTCATGGAAATTGAACAATATCTTCATCAAAAAGCCATGGGCTATAGAAGAAATCAAGAGTGAAATAAAGAAGCTTTAGGATTACAATGAGAATGAAAACACTTCCTACCAGAACCTATGGGATACAGCCAAAGCAGTCCTCAGAGGTCTCTTTATCTCCATAAATGCACACATTCAGAAGGGACAAAGAACTACAGCTTGAACAAGTAGAGAGAGAGAGCAACAGAGGAACCCCTCAAGCACCAGAAGAAAACAGATCATTAAGATTAGAGCAGAACTAAACGAATTAAGAGAACAGAAGAACAACTGAAAAAATGCAAAAGACCAAAAGCTGATTTTTTTAAAACATCACCAAAATGGACAAACCACTGGCTAAACTTACTAAAGAAAAGCAGGAAAGGAAACAAATAAACCAAATTAGAAATGAGAGAGGAGTTGTCACAACAGATTCATCTGAAATCCAAAACATCATAACAGAACACTATGAAAGATTGTAACAAATTTGAAAACCTGGAGGAAATGGACAAATTCTTAGATTCATATCACCTAACAAAATTATCACAAGATGAAGACGAACAACTTAATAAATCACAAAGGAAGAGATTGAAAAAGTCATCCGAAAACTGTCAACCAAAAAAACTCCTGGGCCAGATGGCTTCACCGCAGAATTCTACTGAGCTTTTAGAGACGAGTTATCTCCAATACTATTGAGACTATTTCACAGTATAGAAAGAGATAGAATACTCCCAAATTCATTCTATGAAGCCAGCATAACTCTGACACTAAAGCCAGGGAAAGATCCAACAACAAAGGAAAACTACAGACCAATATCACTCACGAATCTAGATGGAAAAATCTTCAACAAAATGCTTGCCAGTAGAATATAATAACATATCAAAAAAATAATCCATCATGACCAAGTTGGATTCATACCAGGGATGCAAAGCTGGTTCAACATCAGAAAAACAATTAATATGATCAACTATATAAATAATGCAAAAGACAAGAATCACTTGATTTTGTCTATTGACGCAGAAAAGGCATTTGATGAAGTCCAACACCCGTTCATGCTAAAAATTCTTAGCAAACAGGCATAAATGGAAAATTCCTCAATGCAGTAAGGGCCATTTATACAAAGCCAACTGCCTGTATCATCCAGAATGAAGAGAGATTAAAACAATTCCCCCTGAGAATGGGAATTAGACAAGGATGCCCACTCTCACCTCTCCTATTCAACACTGTACTAGAAGTTCCAGCCAGAGCAATTAGACAAGACCAAGAAATAAAAGGCATCTGCATCAGCAAAGAGGAAGTACAAATCTCACTATCTGCAGATGATATGATTGTATACTCACAGAATCCTAAAGAATCCATAAGAGTACACTACTCAAATTGACAGAAGAGTTCAGCAGAGTGTCAGGATACAAGATAAACATTAGTAAATCAGTAGGATTCCTTTATACCAACAAGGAGATTATTAAGGAAGAAATCACCAAGTCAATACCATGTACTATAGCCCCCAGGAAGATAAAATACCTAGGAAGAAATCTAACCAGAGAAATAATAGACCTTTACAAAGAGAACTACAAGACCTTACTACAAGAAACTAAGAGAGAGTTACATAAATGGAGAAATCTACCCTGCTCATTGATACAAAGACTTAACATTGTGAAAATGTCTATTTTACCCAAAGCAATTTACTTATATAATGCAATCCCAATACAAATTCTAGTGACATTTTTTAATGAGATGGAAAAACAAATCCCCAACTCTGTTTGCAAAGGGTGGAAGCCCTGGATAAATAAGGTACTACTAAAGAAGAAGAACACACTGAGAGGCCTCTCACTACCCGACTTTAGAAACTATTACAAAGCCACAGTACTCAAAGCAACCTGGTACTGGTACAAAAACAGACAGATAGATCAACGGAACAGAATTGAGAGCCCAGAGATAACACCATCTTCCTGTGGATGGTTGATATTCGACAAAGGCCCTAATACATTAAACACAGGTAAAAACAATCTCTTCAACAAATGGTGCTGGCAAAATTGGTTATCCATCTGCAATCAACTGAAACAAGATCCATATCTTACACCTTATACAAAAAACAACACAAACTGGAGAAAAGACCTCAATATCAAATCTAAAATGATAAAGCTCATCCAAGAAAAAGTAGGAACAACAATGGAAGGTTTAATACACAATGTGGACAGACTCCAAAATCTGTTAAACGAACTACAAACAACAGAAGAGAAAACAGACAAATGAGAACTACTAAAAATCAAACACTTCTGCTCATCCAAAGACTTTATTAATAGAATTAAAAGGCCACCTACAGAATGGGAAAAAATATTTGGCAACTATATGTCAGACCGATGCCTGATCTCCATATACAAGGTACTACAATAAGAAAAAGATAAAGAACCCAGTGAAGCAATGGACAAAGGTGGTGGAGAGACACTCTAAATAGGAGATCCAAGCAGCCAAAAAACACATGCAGACATGCTCATGATCATTAGTTATTAAAGAAATTCAAATCAAAAAGACAATGAGATAACATCTCACCCCAACAAGGTTGGCCATGATCCCAAAAGTGCAAAACAACAAATGCTGGAGAGGCTGTGGAGAAATTGGAAATCTCCTACACAGTTGGTAGCATTGCAAAAAGTTTTAACCTCTTTGGAAAGCAATCTGGCACTTCCTTAAAAAGATAGAAATAGATATACCATTTGACCCACTAATTCTACTGCTTGGAATATATCCTGCAGAATTAAGACCATTCACATCAACTAACACAAGCACACGAATGTTTGTTGTAGCACAGTCCACAATAGCAAAAAGATGGAACCAACCCTGATGCCCAACAACAGAGGAATAGATAGGTAAACTATGGTATATATACTCAACGGAACACTATGCAATGATAAAGAACAATGATGATTTTAGGAAACATAACCTGATTTCAGTGGGAGGACATTATATTGAGCGAAAGTAGTCAGCAACAAAAGGACAGATATTGCATGAGACCCCTACAAGAAGAACTTAAAGACAGACTCATGCATAGAAGAAAAGACTCTTTTACGGCCGCAACAGTAGGGAGGAAGAGGGGGAGAGGGTGGAGTATAAATTAGATAGTTGATAGGGATTTGGTTGGGTGAAATCAATGACAGCACACATTAGAAATAAGATCAGTTTTAACTGGACTTCAACATAACATGATTACTCCTCCCATCTTAACCCAATATTGCAAGGATGGTGAAGCTGAGGCAAAGGGTGGGGGACCATGCTCTCAGGGGAAATCAAGGCCAATTGGCACAAGTAGCATTTTGCTAAGAGAGTCCTCTGCACCCCAAATTGGTGAGTGACGTCTGGGGTGTTAAAAGTTGCCAAGCTGCCATCTGAGGTACTCCAAATGGTCCCAACTCAGCAGGAATGGATTATCTCCAAGGATCAAAACAACACAGGGCAAAGAGAACTCAAAGACAGAGAGATCCATGTGAGTGGGTGACTATATCGACATGTTACTGGAAGAATCGGATGTTGCCTGGCAACCACCAGTGATAGCCGTGATGGGGCTCACAAAGTTGAGTCTCACAGGCAACATGAAAATAAAAAGGGGTGCACCCTGAGTTCTCCGCTAAAAATAAATGGCAATTAATGGTCCAGGTGCCTTGGGTTCCCCTGGGAGCATGGCCCTTGGCCCTGATGCTGCCCCTGTCCATAAATCATAATGGAGGTCAACTCTTCGAACAGAAATGGATTGGATTTGGTGACACAGAGCAACCATATCATATATGCACTTTATGGTTCTATGCATCTATGGGATGTCATCCAGCTTGCCTCTTACTGGATGAGGGGAAGAGGGTGGAAAGAAGGGCATAGGAGATTGTTAGGAGGATAGGACACGTACAGAACACAAGAGGAGTGTGTTGTCACTGGGCAGGGAGTGCAGTGGGAGCCACTCATTGGCGGATATGAAGATTTATATGGGATTGTACATTCTCACTCAATCATAATAAAAGTAAATAAACAAATAAATAAAAGAATATACACAATTTTCAACAAGAACAACAAAAAAGAATACAGCCAAGAAAACCCTATGGAGCAGTTTTACTCTGTAACATAAGGAGTTTCTATGAGTTGGGCACCAACTCAATCACAGCTAGCAACAACAATGTTATTCTACACATATTGTTCAAAAGTCAAAAAAAATCAATCAAGAAATAAAGCATTCAATAGAATCAGACTAAGAGAAGGCTAAATATTACAATTATCAAATAGAGACTTTAAAATAAATGTTATTAACATGTTAAAGAATTTAATGAAAAAATAAAATGTAAATGAACAAATGAGACATTCAGCAGAGAGAAGAAAGCCATAATAAAGAGATGGGAATTTTATAAACTAAAAGTCATACCAGAGATGAAGATTTCTTTCAGTGGGCATATTGAGAGACTGAACAGGTGTGAAAAGAACTAGAAGTTGAAGACAGGTCAAGAAAATCTACATAGAAAGGAAAAACCATGAGAAAATATGTTTAAAACATTGAGCATCCAAGAGCTTGGAACAATATCCAAGGGCCTAATACGCATGTAAGTGGAGTCCTAAACTAGAAAGAGAGAATGAATTAAATATTTGAAGAGACTGTCACGGACTAAACAGTATCCCCCCAAAACATCTGTCAATTTGGCTAGGCCATGATTCCCAGAGTTGTATGGTTGTCTTACCATTTCGTCATCTGATATTATTTCCCTGTGTTATAAATCCTGTCACTATGAAGTAACGAGCGGATTAGTGGTGGTAATATTAATGAGATCTGTAAGATTAGATAATGTCTTAAGATGATCTCTTTCAAGATATTAAAAAAGAAGTGAGCAGAGAGACATAGGGACCAAGCAAGTAACACTAGGAGCAGAGCATGTCCTTTGGATCGAGGTTCTTGTTCAGAGAAGCTCCGAAGCCAGGGAAAACTGACGACATATACCTTACTCCAGAGTTGACAGGGAGATAAAGCTGACTGACATAGAAATAAAGTTTGAGATTTTTCCAATTTTAATGAAAGATAAATCACAGATGCAATAAGCATAGAGAACAATAAGAAACTTAGAGAAATAAAAGATCTAGGCAAAACATACTGCTAGAAATGAAATATAATGAGAAAATCTTGATGGCAACCAGAAAAATCTAAGATATTGCATAAAAAAGTTTGATGGAAATAAAATCAGTACATAACAATAATAATATAAGGAGTATGGACAGAGTAAACTCTCCACTACGACAAAGTCTGTCAGACTGAATGTAAAGAAAAATTTTCTCCTATTTTTTTATTCTATTGTTGTTAAGAATATAGACAACGAACATCTATCAATTTAAGAGGTTCTACATATGTAATTCAATGACACTGATCACATTCTTCAAGAGAATGTACAACCATTCTCACTCTCCTTTTCTGAGTTGTTCCTCCCCCATTAATGTAAACTCACTGTCCCCTAAGGTTCCTATCTAATCTTTTGAGTGGCTGTTATCAATAGATCCCATAGAAATAGTTTCTAAAATAGCATGAGAGGGGTTCAGCTGAAGAAAGTACCTTAGTTAAAAGCATCATAACAACCATCAAGAAAAAGACTCAAGAAACTAAGTAAAACAGACACAAATAAAGACCTCAGATGCCAGAGTATCAAATGGAGATTTGAGGAAACAAACTGAGAACCAAATGGGAAGAGGGACAGAATAAGACCAGTAGGACAACAGAGATTCATAAAATGCCTGTGTCCTGCCAGCTGGCGTGTTGCAAGTACTCATTTTGGGACAGCATCAAGCAGCAGCCTGGAGTGAGGAACCCATAGAATGTTCCTAAAGAAGAGCACAGCTAGTGGCAGCCATCCTGTGTAAACAATACCAGAAAAACTGATGAGGCAGGAAGAACATGTCCTGGGACAGGGCATCCCAAGAAGATGAAACACAGGAGTGTCATAACTTTGAAGCCAGAGAACCACTAGAAAGTGCTACTAGAATAGAGGAAATTGGGGAAACAGAAAGGAGAAGGGAGCAGATGTGAAGAATTAGGGCATAGATACAAAACTAAAAGCCAACATTATTCTCAACAGAGAAAGACTGAAAGCTTTCTCTTTGGGAATGGGAACGAGATGAGGATGCCCACTATCACCACTGTCGTCCTGTATTATACTGGAATTCCTAGCCAGAGCAATAAAGTAAGAAAGGGGGGAGAGGAGGGAAAGGGTATCCAAATCAGAAAGGAAGAAGTAAAACTATCTCTATCTGTAGATGACATTGATTCAATACATGGAAAAACCCAGGGATTCCATAAGAAAGCTACTAGATCTAATACGAGTATTCAACAAAGTGGTAAGTACAAGATCAACATATAAAAATCAGCTGAGTTCCTTTACACTAACAAGGAGAAATCCAAAAATGAAATCAAGAAAACAATACCATTCGTGATAACCCCTAAAAGGATAACACACTTATGAATAAAGCTAACAGGGATGTGAAAGACCTATACAATGAAAAATACTGCAAGAAACTGAGACCTACCTAAATGAAAAAAATATCCAATGTCCACTAATTAGAAGACTTAACATTGTGAAAATGCCAATACTGTCCAAAGTAATCTATAGATATAATGCAATCCCCATCCCAATTCCAACAATATTCTTTACTGAAAAGAAAAAAACAAATAACCAAATTTATAGAGTTTACAAATAGTCAAAAAAAAAAAAAACTGAAGAACTTCCTGATCTCAAAATATACTATAAAGCCAATATAACTGAAACAGTGTAATACTAGTTCAATGACAGACACATGGAGCAATGGAATAGAATTGATAGCCCAGAAGTAAATTCATCCATCTGTCAAAGTCCATTCAATAGGGAAGAAACAGTTTATTTAACAAACGGTGCTAGCGCCATGAGTCAGATCTGACTCAATGGCACTTGGCTACTTGGCTGGCTAGCAAAGCTAGATAATCCATTTGCAGAAAGACAAAACCATATCTGTACCTCACACCACACATAAAAGCTAACTTAAACTAAAGAACTAAATGTTAAAGGTAAAACTATACAATTACTGGAAGATAAAATATGGACAAAAAAAGAGATGCAATATTTTTCAAAAATAGAATACCAAACACAATTACAGATGCAGGAACAACAGAAGGTAATTTAGATAACTGGGACCTTCTAAATATTAAATACTTATACTCAACAAAAGACTATACCAAAACAGTGAAAAGACAACCTCCAGATCAGTAAAAAAATCTTTGGGAATTACTCCTCTGATAAAGGTCTAACCTCTACAGAGACAATAACAACAAAATTTCAACTTAAAAAAACAAGCAAAGAATATAAACAGACATCACACCAAAGAGGACACTCTAGATGCCAACACACATGAGAAAAGATGCTCACAATCATTAACCATTATAGAGATGCAAACCAAAACTAATACAACATACCAATTTGCCCCTAAGAAAATGGCAATGATCAAAAAAACAAAAAACAAACGATAGAAAGTTTGTGGGGAGACTGAGACCATTTTCCACTGCTTGTGGGATTTTAAAATGATATAAATAGTATAGAAAATCACATGGCACTTCCTTAAAAAGCCAAAAATAGAAACTTCTTTCTGTTGTTGTTAGGTACTGTCCAATCAGTTCCAACTCATAGCAACTCCAAGTAAAACATAATGAAACACCATCCAGTCCCACACATGACTCACAATCTTTGCTATGTTTGAACCCATAAATAACTTATGATTGTGCAATCCCACTCCTAGGTATATACCCTACAGATATAACAGCAGCAACATGAGTAGGCATATACACATCTATGTTCATTGCAGCATTATTCGCAATTTCACAATAGCAAAAATATGGAAGCATCCTAAGTGCCCCTCAACAGATGAATGGATAAATAAACTACGGTATGTATACACAATGGAATACTAAGCAAAAATCAAGAATAATGATGAATCTGACAAAAATCTCACAACATAAATGAATTCAGAGGGTCCTATGCTGATCATAGTAGGTCAATTACCAAAGAACAAATACTGTAATGCCACTCACAGAACATATCGTACAGAAATAAAGGCAGTCACACAAACAGATACATGTACCCAAATATTTATTGCAGCACTGTCCACAATGGCAAAAGACAGAATCAACCCAGGCGTCCATCAACAGATGAGTGGATAAACAAACTACAGTATATATACTCAACAGAACACCATGCAATGACAAAGAACAACGATGATTTTAGGAAGCATCTCATAACACGGTTTCAACTAAAGACATTATACTGAGTGAAATCAGTCAGCTAGAAAAGGGCAAATATTGTATGAGACCTCTGCTATAAGGACTGAAAAAACAGACTTATGTACAGAAGAAAAGACTTTTTGATGGCTACAACGAGGGAGGATAGGGTTGGTCATAGATTAGATCCACCCACTGCCGTCAAGTTGCATCTGACTCATAGTTACCCCAGAGGCCAGTGGAGATAGTCGATAGGAATCTGGTTAGGTGAAAGCAGTGACAGCACACAGTAGAGAGCGGATCAACATAAGTGGACTACACCATAAGCTGAAAGGTTTTCTAAACTCAACCCAATATTTCAAAGGATACAGTAGCAGGGATGGGGGTCTAGAGACCATGTTTTCAGGGGATGTCAAGGTCAATTGGCATAACTAGTCTTTTGCTAAGAGTCTTCTCCACCCTATATTGGTGAGTGGTGCCTATGCTCTTAAAAGCTAGCAAGCTGCCATCTGAGGTACACCAAACAGTCCCAAATCATCTGGAACAGATGATGACTGAGAACAACAAAGACATGAGTTAAAAAGAGCCCAAGAGACTGAAGGACCCACATGTATGGGAGGTTGTATCAACATGAGGCCAGAAGAACTAGATGGTGCCCGGCTACCACCAAAGGCAGTCATGATACAGGACACAGTGTAGACTCCCTGAGGGAACACAAGAAAAAATGTGTGCATTTCAAGAATTCTACTAAAAGACCAGAACTGATGGTCCAACAGCTTGGAGGGTCCCCTAGGAATGTGGCCCTTAGACATGCTGCTGGCCCTGACCACAAACAAGTCCTGAGGGCAACTCTTCAGACAAGAATGGACTGGACATGGAGACACAGTGTGACCATATAATGTGTGTACTTTATGGTTTTATACATTTATAAGAGGCTGCCCTACTCTTTCTAGATGGGAGAGAAGAGGGTAGAGAGGAGGGGGCAGGTGATTGTTAGGAGGATACTAGAAGGAGGAATGTACTCTCACTGGTTGAGGAGAGCAGATGAGTTGCAGACAGGTGGGCATGCAAAACTGATTTGGATTGGTATACTTTCACTTAATCACAATAAAAACAAAAGGACAAATATTGTACACCACCACTACTAAACTACAAAAACTCATGAAAAGATTCACACACAGAAAGACACAATCTTTGATACTGTCTGAGTCATCTAGTGCTGCTATAACAGAAATACCATACGTGGATGGCTATAACAAAGAGAAGTTTATTCTCTCACAGTCTAGTAAGCTAGAAGTCCAAATTCAGGGCATCAGCTCCAGAGGAATGCTTTCTGTCTCTATCACCTCCGCAGGAAGATCTCTGTCATCAGTCTTCCCTTGGTCTGGAATCACCTCAGTACAAGAGCCTCAGTACAGTGTTGCTGTCTTGGTAGATCCCCATGTTTCTCTGCTTACTCCTTTCTTTTATATCTCAAAAGAGAAAGTCTTAAGCACTATCTAATTTTGTAGATCTCATAAATATAACTGTGGCTAGTTCGTTTCACACAAGAGGAAGTAACACCAGATGACAAAATGGTAGACAATCATACAATATGGGGTCATGACCTTGCCAAGTTGACAGATATTTTGAAGGGACACAATTCAATAGAAGACAGAAGTGTATCATGGAAGGGAAAGGTAAGGATGGAAACACATTAACTACACAATAGATAAACGGTAACTTTACTGAAGGGTAACTTTACTGAAGGAAATTAGCACAACTTGACCAAGGCAAGTCATGGAAGCTTCACAAACACACCCAAACTCCCTAAAGGACTGAAATACTGGGCTAACAGTTAGGGATCATAGGTTTCCAGGAGTTTTAGATCAATTAGCATAACACAGTGTATAAAGAAAATATTCTACATCCTACTTTGGTGGGTAGCATCAGAGGTCTTAAATGCTTGTGAGCAGCCAGCTAAGATACTCCACTGGTCCCACCTTATCTGAAACAAGGAAGATTGAAGAAAACCACATGCAGTGGGGAAAGATCACTCCAAAGGGCTAACAGACCACAACTATCACAGCCTCCACTAGGCTGAGTTTAGTACCAAATGGTATCTGGCTACTACCACCAACTGCTCTGACAGGGACCAGAATAGAAGTTTCCAGGCAGAGCTGGAGGAAAATTTAGAAAAAAAATTCTAACTCACTAAAAAATACCAGACTTTCTGGTTTGAGAGACACTGGAGAAAGAAAGACACCTGAGAGTCTGGCTCCTGGATATCCTTTTAGCTCAGTAATGAAGTCACTCTTGAAGTTCACCCCTCATCCAAAGATTACCCCAGAGCCATCAAGTCCATTATGACTCATAGTGATCCTATATATTAGAAGACCTATTAAAAAAAATGAGACTAAAGGGACACATCAGCTCCTGGACAGGTATGAGAGGGCAAGAAGGAATAGCAAAGCTGTTAACAGGGAAAATGGGGTCAAAATGGGGAGAGTGTTGACACATTATGGGTTTGGGAATTGATGTCACAAAACAGTATGTATTAATTGTTAAATGAGAAACTAATTTACTCTGTAAATCTTAATTTAAAATTCAATAAAAAATAAAATAAACACAAGATTAATGAACTAAACATTCAAGAGGCTGAAAAACATGAAGAATAAACTAAAAAAAATCTAGATAACAGGAAATGTTAATAAATAAAAATATACATAAAATAAAGAGAAAAAATAACCCAAAACAATTCTATGAAGAAATGAACAAACTCTGGAAGATTAATATACAAAAAAATTAGAAAACACAAAAAAAAATATATGAAATGTTAAATACCCTTCATAATAGTGGATGTGTTAGCCAATGCCTTATAAGATTAAAATGGGATATGATATGATTATCTAACCAAATAGAAAGCCAAGAGAATTTAGATATAACATATTTAATTTATCAAAAGGTACAGAGTTTTTGAGTAAAAATGCACATGCTTGGGACATGTTATCAGGAGGACAGCACATGCTTGGTAGAGGGTCAGTGAAAAAGAGGAAAATGCTCAAAAAATGAGTTGGTTGACACAGCGGCTGCAACAGTGGGCTCAGACATAGCAACAATCGTGAGGAGAGGCAATTTTGTAGGGAGGAATGGGGGTTAGACGTGAGTCACAAGTATACAATCCACCTTGATACTATTCCACAACTTGGCTGGTCTCCAATCATTTGGGAATAGTGCATCAAATCTGTTCTTCAGATGGTCTCTAAAATCAGTTTGGATGCATTCAAGGTCATAGTTTGGCTCTTGTAGACTTCTCATTTTTTCAGCTTCAGCTTGAATCGGCACAAGAGCAAATGATGGTGTATACCACAGGCAGCCCTGGTCTTATTCTGACTAATAATATGCAGCTTTTCCACCCTCTCCACAAATGCAGACAATTTGATTTCTATTTATTCTATCCAGTGAGTTCCATGTATATAGTCACTGCTTGTTTTTGCAAAAAGGTATCTACAATGAAGTCATCGTCCTTGAAAAATTTATTCATGCAATTTCCTCCATCATTTCTATCACCAAAGTCATATTTCCCAACTACAGATCATTCACATCTGTTTCCAACTTTCACATTCCAATTGCCAGCAATTATCAACACATTTTGATCGTGTGTTTGATCAGTTCCAAACTACAAAAGATGGTAAAAACATTCAATTGGCTCATCTTTGGTAATAGTGGTTGGTGCATAAATTTGACTAACAGTCTTAGTAACTGATCTTCCTTTTGTGGTTCCTATTAGGTTTTGTTGAGTCAGTTCTGAATCACAGAGACCCTATGTGCAACAGAACAAAACACTGGCTCGTCCTGTTTCATTCCCACAATCATTTTTATGCTTGAGCCCACTGCTGCAGCCACTGTGTCAGTCTATCTTGTTGAGGGCTCTCCTGTGTTTCACTGGCCCTCTGTTATACCACACATAACACATTCAAAGTATGTGAGACTTCCTTGCTTCCAAAGAGCATTCCGTTTGTACTTCTTCCAAGATAGATTTGTTCATTCTTCCAAAAGCCTATGGTGTTTTCAATAGTCTTCACCCACGTCACTCTTTGAAGGTGTCAATTATTCTTTTGTCATTTTTATTCACTGTCTAACTTTCCCATGCATATAAGGCAATCGCAAATACCATGGCTTGGGTTAGATGCCAGTCTTCAAGGTGGTATCTTTAGCTTTCCACACTTTAAAGAGTTCTTTTGCAGCAGATTTGCCCAATCTGATGCATCTTTTCCGACTCAATGGCACTTGGCAATGCATCTTTTGGATTCTTGACTGTGGCTTCCACAGCAATTGATTTTAGATCTCAGTAAAATAAATCCTTGACAACTTCAATCTTTTATCTGTTTTTTGTGTTTTCTTCATGTAGAAGTGTAATTAATATTGAAGCCTGTAGTCTTAGTTCTTCATCAGTAAATGTTTCACTTCTTCATTTGCAGCAATCAAGGTTGTGTCATCTGCATAACACAAGTTGTTAAAGAGTTCCTCCAATCCTAATGCACCACTCTTCTTCACATAGTCCATCTTCTCAGATTATTTGCTCAGCACATGGGTTGAAAAGCTGTAGTGAAGGGATAAAACCTTTACACACAGCTTTCATGAATTCAAACCATGAAGTATCAGTTCTAGTCTGTCTTCTAGGGTCGCTGTGAGCCAGAAGCAGCTTGATGACAGTGGGTGTGCTTTAGGATTCCCTCGTTCCCTTGTTCTCTTTGGGTGACTGCCTCTTGATTTATGACAGGTTCCTCATAGGCACAATTAAGTGTTTTGGAATTCTCATTCTTTGCAATGATATCCATAATTTGTTATGACCCACACAGTCTAGTAGCTTTGTATAATCAATGAAACATAAACAAAAGTCTTTCTGGTATTCTTGGTTTTCAGCCACAGTTTCTTCTGAGTCCTGTTTGACATTCTTTCAGTTCCTTGTCAATATACTGCTGCAGCCACTTTTGAATGCTCTTCACAAATTTTCACTTGTATCTCATATTAATGATATTGTTCAATAATTTCTGCATTTCAGTTAGATCACTTTTGTTTGGAAAGTGCACAAATATGGGTGTCTTTTAGTCGGCTGGCCAGGTAGCTGTTTTCCCAATTTCTTGGCATAGATGAGTCAGCACTTTCAATACTACATCTATTTTTGAATCACTTTAATTGGTATTCTATGGTAATTCCTGGAGATTTGTTTTTCACCAACACCTTCAGTGCAGACTAGACTTCCCCCTTCAGGACCATCATTTCCTGATTATATTACCTCCTGAAATGGTTGAACACTGACCAATTCTTTTTGGTAGAGTGACTCTGTATTCCCTCCATCATCTTTTGATATTTCCTGGGTTATTTAATATTTAATATTGCTTGAAGCTTGAGTTTTTTTCCTTCAGTTCTTTCAGCTTGAGAAATGTTCAAAGTGTTCTTCTGTTTTGGTCTTTTATCTCTGGGTCTTTGTATACGTCATCATAAGACTTCATCTTCTTGAGCTGCCCTTTGAAGTCTTCTGTTCAGCTCTTTTACTTGATCCTTTCTTCATCTTGCTTTAGCTATCTGACCTTCAAGAGCAAGTTTTACAGTCTATTCCTTTTAGTCTATGCCTTTTAGGCATATGGACATTATGCTACCACTGATATTATACTTCATGATAGATCTTGAAATGTTCTTTTTGAAGATAAACACAACATTATTCCTCTTCAATTTGTCATTCCCAGCATAGTAGGCCATAAGTTTATCTGATCCAAAATTGCCAAAACTAATCCATTTCAGCTCACTAATGTCTAGGATATCTATATTTCTACATTCCGTTCCATTTTTTTTTTTACGATTTTCAATTTCCCTGCATTCATACTTCATACATTCCACATTATAATTAATAATGGATGTTTGCAGCTGTTTATTCTTATTTTGAGTTGTGTTGTATCAGCAAATGAAGGCCCCGAGGGTTTGATTCTATCCCTGTTGTTAAGGTCAACTCTACTTTGAGGATATAGCTCTTCCACTGTCATATTTTGAGTGACTTTCAACTTTAGGGGCATATAATCTGGCATCATATCAGATAAAATTCCACTATTCATAAGATTTTCAATGACCAATTTTTCAAAAGTAGATTGCCAGGTCCTTCTTCTAGTCTGTCTTACTCTGGAAGCTCCAATGGAACTTATCCAACATGTGATCTTCCTAGAATTTGAAATACTGGTGACACAGCTTATAGCATTACAGCAACACACAATCCATCACAATATCACAAACTATAGACACATAGGTAAGACCAAGGTGGATGTCAGGAGAAACTCTGAAATTTGCTCTTGAGTAGAGAGTAGCTAAACTGAATGGAAGAAATGATGAAGTATACAAGCTGAACTGAAGGTCACAAAAGGTGCCTCAAGAATACAAAGGAAGTATTATAATGTATATGCAAAGATCTTGAATCAGTTCTCAAGCTGAAAGGACCGAAAGGACTGCTTCAAGTTGCAATACTGATAGATGAAAGAAGCATCAAAACATAGGGGGAATATACACAGAGTTACTGTACCAAAAAGAATTGGTTGACATGCAACCATTTCAAGAGGTAATATGTATTCAAGAAACTGATGGTGTCTTTGTTATCTAATGCTGCTATAACACAAATACCACAAATGAGTGGCTTTAGCAAAGAGATATTTACTTCTTCACAGTAAGTAGGCTAAAAGTCCAAATTCAGACTGTCAGCTCCAGGAAAAGGCTTTCTCTCACTGTCAGGCTTCTCATCAATCTTTTCCCAGACTAGTAGCTTCTCCATGCAGAAACTCCAGGTACAAAGGACACACTGTGCTCCTGGTACTACTTTCTTGATGGTATGAGATCCCACCAGTGTCTCTGCTCACTTACCTCTTTTATATCTCAGGAGATTACATCAAGGCACAATCCAGTTTCTTAGACTAAGTCCTGTCTAATCAATACAACTATTCCACATTCTCCCTTATTAGCTCATGCCAGCCAAGTGCCATCAAGTCGGATCCGACTCATGGCGAAGCAGGATTTATAACGCACAGGATAACCACACAATACCAGGAATCATGGCCCACCCAAATTGATGCACACATTCATGACAGATGGCATTGAAGGAAGACGTATAAGCTGCATTCAGGGCATTGGCAAAAAACAAGTCTCCAGGAATTGACAGAATACCACTTCAGACATTCTAACAAATGAATGCAGCTCCAGAGGTGCTCACTTGTCCATGTTAAGGAAGCTGGAAAATTGCTTCTTGGCCAATCACTTGGAAGAGATCCATATTTGTGCCCATTCCAAAGAACAGAGATCCAACAGAATGTGGAGATTATCAAACAACATCATTAATATTACATACACAAATAAACTTGCTAAAGATCATTCAAAAGTGGTTGCAGCAGTACAAGGACAGGGAACTGCTGGGAGGGTATGTAGGATTCAGCATAAGATGTGGAACCAGAGATATCATTGCTGATGTCAGATAGATCTTGGCTTAAAGCATAGAAACAAGTACTGTGTTTGTCCATGTTTTATTGACTCTGCAAAGGTGTTCAGCTGTATGGATCATAACAAACTATGGATACCATTGCAATAAATGAGAATTCCAGACCACTTAATGGTACTGACTAGGAAACTGCGTGGATCAAGAGGTAGTCATTCAAACAGAACAAGTGGAAATTGCATGTTTTAACATCAGGGAAGGTAAGTGTCAGGGCTTTCCTTTTACCATACATATTCTATGTATATTCTGAGCAAATAAGACAATGAATTACAAGAAAAAGACTGTGGCATCAGAATTGTAGCATTAACCACCTGCTATGTGCAGATAATACAATCTTACTTGCTGAAAGTGAAGAATATTTGAAGCACTTACTGATGGAGGTCAAAGACTATAGTCTTCAGTATGGTTTGCACCTCAACATTAAGGAAACAAAAATCCTCACCATTGGACCAATAAGCAATATCATGATAAATGGAAAAAAGATTGAAGTTGTCAAAGACTTCATTTTGGTTAGCTCTACAATCAATACCATGGAAGCAACTGTCAAAAAATCAATAAAAGTTGCATTGGAATGAGAAGACCCGCTGCAAAAGATCTCTTCAACATGTTAAAAATCAAAGATGCCACTTTAGGGACTAAGGTATGCCTGATGCAAGCCATGGTATTTTTAATAACTTGATATGCATGTGAAAGCTGAACAATGAAAAAGGCAGGCTGCAGAAGTTGAATAATGGTGTCAGTGAAGAATACTCAATATAGCATATACTGCTAGAAGAATGAACAGATCTGTCTTCAAAGATGTACAGCCAGAATGTTCCTTAGAAGCAAAGATAGCAAGACTTCATCTCATATACTCGGGACATGTTATTAGGAGGGACTGGTCTCTGAAGAAGGACACCAAGCTTGCAGGGTTAGAAGAAATAGGAAGTCTCCAAATGAAACAGGTTGACACATGGCTATAACAATGAGTGCAGCTGTAACAATGATTATGATGACAGTACAGACTAGGCAATGTTTTGTTCTGTTGTACATAGGGTCAAACCTAACAAAATTAATAAACATTCCCCAATCTTATTTGTAGCATCAATGCAATTCCAAACAGTCCCAAGAAAGTATTCCATGGAACTCGATAGGATAATTCTAAAATATATGTAGATTACAACTCCAGAAAAAGCTAATATGACTTAGAAGAAGAATGTGTGGATACTTGTCCTCCCAGATTCCAAGATTTATTATCAAGCTGTAATACTAAAGAAAACATGTAATTGGCACAAGGATAGACTAATTGACCACTGAAAGAGAATAGAAATACTAGAATACCTATGAAAATTTTATTTTTTAATAAAATTAATAATGAAGACCAGTGCTGAAGAAATGGACTATTTATATACAGACAAAGAGATAGAAAGAAATGCAACCAAATTCTTACCTCAGATCATTTACAAAAATTAGTTTCAGGAAGTTTTAAAGACTTATATGTGATAAGCAAACACATACAACGTTTAGAAGACAAAACACAAAAACATCTTTAGTATTTCCAGAAAGAAATGACTTTTTTCATGGGGGACAAAAAGTCCAAGCTACAAAGGAAAAAGACTGATAACAACAACTAATTTAAAACTGAGCATTTGGTTCATTAAAAGACACCACAGATAGAATAAAGATGACCTACACACTGAGGACATTATTTGCTATACATATATGCTTTACTGATTTTGTGAATGTCATTACTCAATAGGAAAAAAAAATTGGCACTTGATAGAATTGAGAAAAAAGTAGGTATTTTGGTTATCTAGTGCTGCTATAACAGAAATACCAGTCTAGAAAACCGTAAGTCGAAATCAGGGTCCCAGCTCTAAGGAAAGTTTTCTCTCTCTTGGTTCTGGGGGAAGATCCTTGCCATCAAGTCTTCTCCTAGGATCTCAGCAGAGAGGCTGTGTGTCCAAAAACTCTGTTCCTAACACTTCTCTTTTGCTGGTAAAAAACAAACCCATCCCTTTGTTATCAAGGCAACACCACCTCCCAGCATCCCCAGAGGACAGAGCAGAACACAGAGCTTACTAAAAGTGTTGGTGGGTTTGAACCTCTGATCTTTTGGTTAGCAGCTGAGCTCATAACCACTATGCAACCAGGGTTTCAGAAATTAGGATTTACAACACATAGGAAAACTACCTAAGATCACAAAATGGAGGACAACCGAATACTGTGAATCATAGCCTAGTCATGATGACACATATTTTGGCAGGGACACTATTCATTCTATGATATTCTACCTTTTGGATTCCCAAAATTCATTTCCTTGCCACATGTAAAACACTTTCATTCTGTTGTATCACTCCAAAAGTCTTAAATCAATTCCAAGCCAAAATTCCACCCTGTGGCAAAAATTCGTCTTCATCTGTGAAATCTAGAATGCAAATTTTCTGCTTCCCTAAGTACAGTGGTAAAACAGGCAGAAGGTAGTCACTTCCATTACAAATAGGAAAAATCAGAGGGACAAAAGGAATAATAGCATCAAGCAAGTCAGAAGAACACATTACATTAACTCTCAACTTTGAAATTATCCTCTGTTTTCTGAGACCACTTAGACAATAGCCCTGCCTCCACATTCTGGGTGTTGGCCACACTTTCCAGATTCCAAGTGATAGCTCCTCAGCCCTGGACTTCAGTTCTGCCTTCCAGGCCCACTGGAAAGACTACTGTGCTCTCTTGTAACGGGGTTGCCTTAGTCTCTAGTCATCTGAATAGTAACCCTACTTCTTTGGTCCCAGCAGGCCCTCCTTCTGCCCCTTGGGCATGACAGCCTCATCCCTTTAGGTTTGGGCAGCAGATCTGGCCTCATCTCACTCATCCCACTGGCGTGCATGAAAGGCAGCCCCACATTCAGGAAAAGAGTTGGTTAAGATCTGACTCTACGGGGCGGAGTCAAGATGGCGGACTAAATGCACATCTCCCTAAATCCCTCCGGAAACCAAGACCTGAAATAATAATTGAACAGAGCCTCTGGACACCTAGTGAGCCTCGGGATGTGGCATAGGTCTGCAATTTGGACTTCACACCACTAAATGCAAAACCTCCTCTCTTTCAGTGATCCCACTCTCAGCAAGCACAGGCTTGCACAGAGGAAAAGTAACTCACCATTTTGACTTTTTTTTCCCCTCTGGCTTGGCCAACAGGCAGAGCTGGGACTTGACTAGCTGTTGGTCTTGGACATAATGCTGGTGGGACCAGCAAGCATAATTGGCATGTTCTGAGAGCCTAGCTTTGGACTCTACGCATCTTGGCTCCTCCGGCCTATCTTTCTGCCTCTGCCATGTGGTAGCGGTACAGATGCACTTGTGCAGGATGCCATCTTGATCCACTGGGAAATGGAGAAGCCCAGATGGAGGCCCCAGTTGGACTTGGTTTCTAGGCTGGGAGGTGGCGCCTGATGGGAGGAGAGTGCTTTCCCAGTAGGGAGGCGGTGTTTTGCACAGTGTCACCTGGGGCTGGGGCCCAGCAGTGGAAGCTGTTGACTCTGGGCAATTCAGCACTCTTGGCCTCTCTTTCCACCAGGAGCCTGGTCCCGGCCAGCTGGCAAACTTGTGCGTGACACCATCTTGTTTTGCTGGGAGGCAGACTCATCCATAGGGAAGCCTCAGCTGGATCTAATTCCTGGGCTACGAGGCAGTGTCTACCCAGAAGAGATCACTTTTCCAGCAGAAAAGTAGAATTCTATAAGGCATCGCCTACAGCTGGGGCCTGACAGCAGAGGCCAGCAGGCCAGTAGCCTTTCTGTATTTTGAGCTAGTTTATAACATCTGGGGTTCAGTACAGAGGTGCTTACTTTTCCAGCTGGGAAGAGGGACCTACACATCTGAAAACTTCACTGACTTTGGAAGTTGTCAAATACTTTTTACTTCTCATTTTAAGATGGCCTAGAGAAACAACTGTGGTCCATCGTCACAGTATCTCTCCCAGCCTCTATTGACCCACATGAAGCTCAAAAAGCAAAAAACCTTAGAGAAAAAGGTAACCCAGAAATCACTCACAGTATCAGAAGGCCCCCCAAAGAAACCACCTCAGAACTTCCCAGACACAGAAGCTTTTCTGAAACTATCAAAAGGCAAATACAAAAGGATTATATACAGAGCCCTTCTAGACCTTATACAAAATGTAGCAGAGTAAACCAAAAAATTAAGCAAGCTGTTCCATCTGATGGAACATCAGTACTCGGAAATTCAACAGATCAACAACAAAATCAAAGACATAAAACTTCAATTCAAAGGCAAGAAAACAGAATGGAACAAATGGAAAAGAGAACTTCTGACTCAAAGACAGAGCTACTTACCCCAGCATCTATGAGGAGAAATCAGAAAAAAGAAATGAGAAAAATGAAGAAGCATTAAGATGCATGTGGGGTTCTATTAAGAAGAACAATCTACAATTAACTGGAGTTCCTGAAAAGGGCAAGACACCTGAAAACACAGCTGAGTTGCTGACAGAAAACTTCCCAAAAATTATGAAAGAAGAGAATATAGATATCCGAGATACGCATAGAACACCACTCAATATAGATCTTAATAGAAAGACTCCAAGACATATTATAATAAAGCTCAATGAAATGAAACATAAGCAGTAACTCTTAAAGGCTGCAAGACTCAAAGCAAAGCTAACATTCAGAGGGAAGTCCGATAGGCTTTCGTCAGATTTCTCAGCAGAAACGATGCTGGGACAGACACAGTGGCATAATGCATTCAAAGCCTTGAAGGAGAAAAACTTCCAACCAAAAATTAGGTATCCTGCAAAACTACCTTTCAAATATGAAAATGAAATTAAGACATTCACAGATAAAATGAAAGTCGAGACTTTGTAGAAACCAAACCAAACAAAAGCGACAAGAAATACTGAAAGAATCTTTTGCCTTAGAAGAACAAAACTGCTAACTTTATATTTTAGAAGCCACATCATCCAGAATCCTACTCACTTAGGGAAGGTTCCAAATAATATCAAAGCTATAATAGTGAAAAAACTGATCTAGTGATCATATTATGTAAACTACAATATCATCATATTAAAAAGAGGGATGTACTACAGTCATTATAGTCCTTCCAGATGGAGAGGAAGTTGACAAGGCTGGTAGAAATCAAAATTTAGTTTATATACAGTTCATTAAGCAGGATCACAGGGGCAGCCGTAAAGCACAATAAAGAAGCAACATACCATATCAAGAAATGTAACAAAGGAGTCTCAACAACCACAAAACCAATCCTGAAAAAGGTGAAAAATTAACTCACAAAGAAGAAGGTTGAAGAACAAATTAATAAGAACAACAGAGAAAATATCAACACAAAAATAAACATACCACAATGGCAGCACTGAACATATACTTATCAATAATTACATTGAATGTGAATGCACAGAATGCTTCAGTAAAAAGACATCGAGTGACATCTTGGATCAAAAGATATGACTCATCTATATGTTGCCTACAAGAAACTCATCTTAGAGTTAAAGATAGGAAAAACAGAAAATTAAATGATGGAAGAATATATATCAAACTAACAATGAACAAAGAAAAGTATGTGTGGCAATTCTAATCTCAGACAAAATCGATTTTAATGCAAAATCCACCATTGTGGACAAGGATG
Source organism: Heterohyrax brucei (assembly GCA_028571685.1). NCBI lineage: Eukaryota > Metazoa > Chordata > Mammalia > Hyracoidea > Procaviidae > Heterohyrax > Heterohyrax brucei. The sequence continues at coordinate 39,410,854 of CM053148.1, read as the reverse complement.
GACACTATTGCTGAAAGGTTCAATACACAAGCAAAACTTAACAATATTCAATATTTATGCCCATAACATCAAAAATGCTGACTACACTCAAAAAGGAGATAGATCACTCCACAATAATAGTAGGAGACTTCAATACCCCACTCTCAATATTGGACAGATTGTCTAGAACAAAGCTCAATAAAGACACAGAAGACATTATTGCCACAATTAACCAAGTAGACCTCATTGACATATACAGAACTTTCTGTCCATCAGCAGACAACTACATCTTCTTCTCCAGTACACATGGAACATTCTCTAGAATAGATCATGTGTTAGGAATTAAAGCAATTCTCAACAAAATCCATACCATTGGATTAATACAAAGCATCTTCTGAGATCATAAAGCCATAAAAGTCTAAATCAATAGCAGAAAAAAACAAAGATAGTGGAACTCATGGAAACAGAACAACACCTTGCTCAAAAAACCATGGGTTATAGAAGAAATCAAGGATGAAATAAAGAAATTTATGGATTCTGGTTTGGAAGGCAATGAAAACGAAAACACTTTCTAGCAGAACCTATTGGATACAGCCAAAGCACTGCTCAGAGGTCAGTTTATCTCCATGAAGGCACACATCTGGAAGGAAGAAAGAAATCAAAGCAAAGAACTAACCCTACAGCTTGAACAAGTAGAGAGAGAACAACAGAGGAACCACTCAGGTACCAGAAGAAAAGATCATAAAGATTAAAGGAGAATGAAATAAATTAGAGAATAGAAGAACAAATGAAAAAACTGAAAAGACCAAAAGCTGGTTTTCTGAAAAGATCAACAAAATTGACAAACCACTGGCTAAACTTACTAAAGAAAAACAGGAAAGGAAACAATAACCCAAATAAGAAATGAGAGGGGAGTTGTCATAACAGATCCAACAGAAATCAAAAATATCATAGCTGAATACTATGAAACACCGTAATCTAACAAATTTGAAAACCTAGAGGAAATGGACAAATTCCTTGAGTCATATTACCTGCCTAAATTATCACAAGGTGAAGCAAAGCAACTCAATAGACTCATCACAAAGGAAGAGATTGAAAAAATCATCTAAAAACTGCCAACCAAAAAAAAGCCCGGGCCCAGATGGCTTCACTGCAGAAATCTACCAAGCTTTTCGAGATAAGTTATCTACAATACTACTAAGATTACTTCACAGTGTAGAAAGGGATGGCATATTCCAAAATTCATTCTATGAAGCCAGCATAACCCTGATACCAAAGCCAGGGAAAGACCCAACAAAAAAGGAGAACTACAGACCAATATCACTCATGAATCTAGATGCAAAAATCTTCAACGAAATTCTTGCAAATAGAATACAACAATATATCAAAAAAAAATCCATCATGACCAAGTTGGATTCATACTAGGGATGCAAGGCTGGTTGAACATTAGAAAAACAATTAATGTGATCAACCACATAAATACCACAAAAGACGAGAATCACCTGATCTTGTCTATTGATGCAGAAAAGCCATCTGATAAAGTCCAACACCCATTCATGCCAAAATATCTCAGCAAAATAGGAATAGATGGGAAATTCCTTAATGCAGTAAGGGCCATCTATACAAAGCCAACTGCCTACATCATCCTCAGTGGAGAGACTGAAACAGTTTCCCTTGACAACAGGAACTAGACAAGGATACCCACTCTCATCTCTGCTATTCAACATTGTACTAGAAATGCTAGACACAGCAATTAGACAAGGCCAAGGAATAAAGGGTATCTGCATCAGCAAAGAACTAAAAATCTCCCTATTTGCAGATGATATGACTGTATATGCAGAGAATCCCAAAGAATCCACACGTAAACTACTCAAACTGATAGAGGAGTTCGGTAAAGTCTCAGGATACAAAATAAACATAAGCAAATCAGTAGGATTCCTTTCTACCAACAACAAGATCATTAAGGAATATAGCCCCTAAGAGGATAAAGTACCTAGGAATAAGTTTAACTAGAGAAATAACAGATCTTTACAAAGAGAACTACAAACGCTTACTACAAGAAATTAAGTGAGACTTACATAAATGGAGAAACTTACCCTGCTCATGGATAGGAAGATTTAACATTGTGAAAATGTCTATTTTACCCAAAGCAATCTACATATATAATGCAATCCCAATACAAGTTCCAGCGACATTTTTTAATGAGATGGAGAAACAAATTACCAACTTTGTTTGGAAAGGGAAGAAGCCTTGGATAAGTAAAGCATTACTAAAGAAGAAGAACACACTGGGAGGCCTCTCATTACCCGACCTTAGAACCTATTACATTGTCATAGTAGTCAAAACAGCATGGTACTGGTACAAAAACAGACAGATCAATGGAACAGAATCAAGACCCCAGAGATGACATCATCTGCCTTTGAACAGATGATATTCAACAAAGGCCCTAAGACATTAAACTGGGGTAAAAACAATCTCTTCAACAAACGGTGCTGGCAAAATTGGATATCCATCTGCACTAAATTAAAACAAGACTCATATCTTACACCTTATACAAAAACTAACTCAAACTGGATAAAAGACCTAAATATCAAATCTAAAATTATAAAGCTCATCCAAGAAAAAGTAGGAACAACAATGGAAAGTTTAATACACAATGTAGACAGACTTCAAAATCTGTCAAACAAACCACAGTCACCACATGAGAAAATAGATAAATGGGAACTACTAAGAATCAATCACTTTTGCTCATCCAAAGACTTTCTTAATAGAATTAAAAGGCCACCTACAGAATGGGAAAAAATATTTGGCAACTATATGTCGGACAGACGCCTGATCTCCATAATCTATAAGACACTACAAAATATCAATAAGAAGAAGAATAAATCATCCAAATAAGTGATGGACGAAGGAAACAGTCAGATACTTCTCTAAAGAGGAGATCCAGGCAGCCAAAAAACACATCCAGACATGTTCACGATCATTAGCTATTAAAGAAATTCAAATCAAAACGACAATGAGATACCATCTCACCCCAACGAGGTTGGCCATGATCTAAACAATGCAAAACAACAAATGCTTGACAGGCTGTGGGGAGATTGGAACTCTCCTACACTGTTGGTGGGATTGCAAAATGGTGCAACCTCTTTGGAAAGCAATCTGCTGCTTCCTTGGAAAGCTGGATCTAGATATACCATTTGACCCAGTAATTCCACTGCTTGGAATATATCCTGAAGAATTAAGACCATTCACACCAACTGATACATGCACAAGAATGTTCATCTCAGCACAGTCCACAAGAGCAAAAAGATGGAACCAACCCAGATGCCCAACAACAGAGGAATGGATAGGTCAACTATGGTATATATACTCAATGGAACACTATGCAGTGATAAAGAACAACGATGATAGCAGGAAACATCTCTTAACCTGGTTTCAACTGGAGGACCTCACGCTGAATGAAAGTAGCCAGTGACAAATGGAGAAATACTGTACGAGACCACTACTAGAAGAACTTAAAAACAGATTCATGCATAGAAGACTCTTTGATGGCTGCAAGTGTGGGGGGGGGGGTTAGATTAGTTAATAGAAATTTGGTTGAGTGAAATCAGAGACAGCATACATTAGAAAGAAGATCAATAATAACTGGGCAGCAACACAATTTGAGTACTCCACCCATCTTAACCCAATATTGTAAGGACAGAGTAGCTGGGGCAGGGGGCCAGGGACCATGCTCTCTAGTGAAAGTGAGGCCAATTGGCACAGCTAGTGTTTTGGTAATGAGGACTCTCTACACCCCACATTGGGGAGTGGTGTCTGGGTTCTTAAAAGCTGCCAAGCTGCCATCTGAGTGTACAACAAATGGTCCCAACTGAACAGGAAAGGATGATCACTGAGGACAAGAATTACATGGGGGAAAGAGAACCCAGAAGACAGAGAAACTCACATGAGTGGGTCTCTACATCGACTTGTGACCAAAGGAACCGCATGATGCCCAGCCACCACCAGTGATAGCCACGATGGAGCTCACAAAGTTGAGTCTCACTGGCAACAAGAGAATAAATAGGGGTGCACCCTGAAACCTCCAATAAAAAACCACAACTTATGGCTTTGGGGTTCCCCTGGGAACATGGCCCCTGGCCCTGATGCTGCCCTGTCCACAAATCATATTGAAGGTCAACTTTTCAGACAGCAATAGACTGGACTTGGTGACACAGAGTGACCATTATCTTGTGGGAATTTTATGGTTCTATGCATCTATAGGATATGATCCTGCTGACCTCTTGCTGGAGGAAGGGGAGTGGGTGGAGAGGAGGGCTTAGGAGACTGTTGGGAGGCTAGGACATATATGGAGCAGAGACAAGGGGTATGCTGTCACCAGGCAGGGAGAGCGGTGGGAGCTCCATATAGGTGAGCACGCAAATTTATATGGAAATGTACATTTTCATTCAATCATAATAATAAAAAAAAGATCTGACTGTGTAATCTAGGATACTGGCTCCACCCTTTGAGCCCCAGAGGCCATACCTCCACATGTTAAGACCCCAGAGGTTGTGGACATACCCTCTGAGAGTGAGGCAGTACTGCTTCCTGTCTTCCTCGTCTCTTCAGCTTCCGTTTCCTTGGTTTTGGGCCTCTCAGTCCCTTGGGCCTCCCCTTGGACTGGCTCAGCATCTGCCCTACTCAGGCAAGTATTCCAAAGCAACTTATCTCTACCAATAAGTGTCTGGGGACACCCACCGCTGACACAAAATGACTTAAGCTCGCTTCTCTAGAGAAGCAAAACCAGTGAAGCATAGTTTATCTCAAGGAACTGGCTCACATGGTTGCCATTGTTGTTAGGTGTCATCAAGTCAGTTCCAATTCATAGAAACCCTTTGTACAACAAAACGAAACACTGCCCAGTCTAGTACCATGCCTCCAATCATTCTTAAGCTTAAACTCATTGTTGCAGGCACTGTATCAACATCTTGTTGAGAGTCTTCCTCTTGTTCACTGACCCTCAGCTTTAACAAGCATGATGTCCTTCTTCAGGGATTGATCCTTCCTGACAACAGCTCCAAAATATGTAAGATGCAGTCTCACCATCTTTGCTTCCAGGGGGCATTCTGGTTGTAACTTCTTCCAGTGCAGATCTGCTTGTTCTTTCGGCAGTCCATGGTATATCCATATGATTGTAGAGGCTGGTAAATCGCAAGTCCATGGGTCAAGCATCAGGCATGAGCCTGGAGGCTTATCCTGTCTGGCATAGCTACAGGGACTAATGAATACAAGATCTACAGGTCAGATAGCAGGCTGCCGTCCCAAGTCCTAAGAATTGGAGGTCAGATGCTGATGTTCCAAATGTAGGTCAAGAACAGAGCAAAAGTCAGTGAAATTTGCCAGAAAGTCCATGCATATTGGGTGCAGGTCACACTCCCAGGGAAATTCCTTTTCAACAGATTAGCTGTTCACAGCAAATTCCACCTTGAGGTGATCACATTATGTCAAATCTCATCATGGAAAATTACATCATTACATGACTGCCAAACCATATCATAATTGCCAAACCACTGAAAATCCATGGCCCAGACGAGTTGATACACAACTTTAATAATCACAGTAGGTGTCTCAGAAGAGGAAATACAAATGCTCCTTAAGGATATGTAAAGATGCTCAGCATCACTGCTCATAAAGGAAATGCCTATTAAAATCACAGTATAACATTTCACATGATCATATCAGCAAAAATTAAAGTTAGACAATCTCAAGTTTGGGGAAAGATATTGTGTTAGGAACATGTTCAAATACTGCTGGTTGAGAGTATAATCATGTGCACAACCATTCTAGAGAACTTGAACATTATCAGCTTGAACATGATCATATCCTACAAACTAGCCATTTTACACTTAGGCATATACATTAGAAAATTTTTGGCCATGTATCAGGAGCCATGCACAAGGATGATCCTGGAGATATTATTTGTAATACAAAAAGCAAGAGAGAGAGATAAAAACCTACAAACTTTCCAATTAACTATTAACAGCACAATGGATAAATTGACCAAAACACTCCTAAAAGACCATTATGCAACAGTGAAAAATCATTTAAAGCCATACATGTCAACATGGGTGAATCTCTAAAACATGTTTAACGAAAGAAGCAAGCCACTGTGTGTGTACACACAGACACACAGACACACACACACACACACACAGACACACAGACACACACACACACAATATGCTGCCCTTTATGTAAAGCCTAAAATAGGCAAAGCTCAATGGTAGGTTACTTATGGATATGTAAATATGGGATTAAAAACTTTTTTTTTTAAAGAAACAGACCATATAAAATATACCTAAGTGGCAAAAATAACAAGAACTCTGTAAGGAAAGAAATGACAGGGTTTCTTTGTTTGGTTTGTTAAGCTAAAGCTGGGTGAGTCCGTGGTAAAACACCAAGTGCTGCAAAGGTTGTGATAACGGAGCAGAAACATGCAGCGCTTCATTCTGTGGTACACAGGGTTGCTATGAGTCAGAACCAACTTGAAGACATCCATGACAAGGAGAAGTAAATATAACCACATAGTTGTTTATTCAAAGAGGGGTGTACATATTCTGAAAGCAGAAATCGGAATTTAAGGCAAAAGAGAGAGTTGGATTCGTACCTGTACCAGTCAGTCTTTCCAAGCTCCTCAGGTTTAAGGTACCCATACTCATCACCATGAAGGTGATTCCAACTTACAGTAACACTATAGGACACAGCAGAATTGCCTCATGGGTTTAGAAGAAGCAGCTTCTGGATTGGAACTGCTGACCTTTAAGTTAACAGCTTAAAGGGGCACCTTCAGCCCTTAGCCACTGTGCCACCGGGGCTCCAAGATTACACATGAAATGTAGAATGATAGTTACGCTGAGAGGAAAAGACTAAGAAGCCATTGGGAAAGTATTCATACATAGTTAAAGTACAGGTAATGTTTTATGTCCTAAATTGGATGGCCAAGACTTGAGTGTCTATTTTATTATTCTTCAATCTAGACTTACATGTTGCATGAATTATTTTCTAAAGTACACAATTAAATGTAAAGCTCTGTGTTTAATTACCCATTGCCATCGAGTCAATTCCAACTCATAGTGAACCTAGAGGACAGCACAGAACTACCCTATAGAGTTTCCAAGAAGCACCACATTGATCTGAACTGCAAACCTTTTGGTTAACAACCTCAGCACTTAATCACGATGCCACCAGAGTTTCCTGTATCTACTTAACTACCTCTCCCCCCAAAACCCACTGCTGTCAAGTCGATTCTGATTCACAGCAGCCTTAATAAGAGAAGGCAATAAATTCCAGTTTCTAGATCCATGTGTAATAGGTATGTAACCATGAACATGTCACTTTAACGCACAAAATCTCACATCCATCATTTTTAAACGAGGATTTTTTTTGTCTAATACATTAGTCTCACAAGGAATACCGCTATACTAGACTCCATGAAAATTTAGCAAAAAGTTAAATTTAAAAAGAAATGAAAAACCAAGGGAAAATATCTGCCTATATATATATATGTATATATATATATGTTTAGTGCAATAATCAATATCAATAAATATTGGCTATTCATAGACAAACGAACTAATACTTTAAAAAGAAAAATACTCCCAATAATCAAAAAAATCCTATAAATCATTCCAAAACAGACAGCCTATAAAATAGTGGGAAAGGTTATTTAAAAAGCAATTTAAAAGGAAAAAATATAAACAAAAAAATGTTTCAAAGAATATGAGCCTCTGGAGACATGTTCAAAAAAAAAAAAGCAAATGAAAAATCACAATTAAGTGGTATTTCAGGAAATTTTTAAACACACTAGGTGGAAAACTATAAAAGATTTTTAAAATTGACTGCTGGTTAAGCTATAGTGGAAAATTACATTTTCCCCTCTACTCTTTGTGGAAGAATAAATGGGTAGTACAGAATTTGGTAAGGTTGTCAATGCTCAGAATTCATGGTGAAGAGATTTGGACTTCCAAGGAAGTGAATTGACAAGAAGTCTAATTTAAGTCCATTTTACCCAAATTTCAAGGCTCTATATTTATAAGTTCGTGTGCTGGGTCTCCATGTGTCGGATCCAACTCAATGGCACTTGGCCAGCTTGGCTGTGTTGGGGACTGAGAAGAGTGTATGTGTGTGTATTCATTTGATTCATTTGTATACTTAAGGATAAACATGAACTCATCACCAGCAATTGTCTCAATTGTCTCAGAGGTTATAAAAGGAGGCATGTGGGGTTGGTTTCACATTTTTCCTCTAATTTAACAATTTTTAAAACAAGGACACGTTTGCATTTTTATTTGGTTTTTAAATTTAAATATGAAATATAAATACAGTTGGAGACATCAGAAAATGAGAAACACTAGAATCATGTAGCTACCATCCAGATTTAAAAGTTGTGACTATTTTGCATATTTTTTCAAAACACTTCTACTTTAAGTAATACAAACTCTTGAACAGATCTGAGGCCCATTCTTATTTTCCTTTCAGCTCCCTCCATCCTCAGATAATATCACTGTCTTGAATTTAGTGGTAGTGTTATCAATATGGTTTTATACTTTTTGTACAAACGTAAGCATCCACAAACATTAAACTGCATTGCTTGTTTCCATATAAGACCCATATATTTTAATGGGAATTTTAACAGCATCATGCTATGCTATAAGAATAAATGAAGTACATTTATCAGGATGTCACCTGAGTTGCAGTCTAATATTCTGAGTTTGACTCTCTTTGAAACTGGCAGGTTAATGATGATCCATTTTTCAGGGCATACATTGATAAGTATGGAATTCTTAGTATTTGGAAATGAAGACAGATAAGGACGGGTGCTGTGTGTGTGTATGCACGTGTGCATGAGCATGTGTGTGTATGTGTGTGTTAGGTACAGGGACCCTAAGAAAGTCTTCTGGATAATGGAGGTGTGGGTTGTCCCTACCCAGCTGTCTTCAGTCATGCAAAGCTATGAAGGAAAAACATTTTACTCAGCTGGAAGAGCAAGGACAGAGGCCCAGAAAACAGGTAAGACGGCTGTGTGCAAGAACCAGAAAAAGGCTAGTGTGGTTGAAGGGTACGAAGTAGCAAACAGGTAAGATATGGGTGGAAAAGACATGCAGAATTTTGTAGAGACAGTACAGTTTAGATTTTATTAGATTTTACTAAAATTACAAATGTTACTAATAGTAATATGACCACAAGTGTACTCACATATAGGAGAAGCCTAGAGCACACTGCATCCAATATAATCAATTATTCCTAGGTACAGAAAAACTGGAAGGTAAAGAATTTTCACTCATTATTGCACTGCTAAAAGCGACATTAGAGTACAGAGGCTAAGGTCTTGAGGCTTACGATTCAGAGAGTTTTGAGGTATAAATTCAGGCTCTCTTATTTTATGTCCTTCTCTAGCTTCAATTTCATCTCTAAAAATGATATAATAAAGGTAATTCTTTTCTTTCCTCAAGATTATTGTGAGGAACAAGCATATGTAAACACTGTTTATAAAACTTAATTACCTTAAAAGATGCAAGTTATTACATTTCATGAAGAGTTTTATCGAATAGAACACTCTGTGACTGATTCTGATGAAATATATTTACATGTTTCTGCTTACAGTAACTGCACGTAGTCAATTTTTGTATCCTTGCTAATTGAGAAAATTATTCAGGTCATACAAAACTTGTTTTATTTCCTTCTTAAATAAATTATGTTTTCTAGTATATTTGCTTTCTAATTATATCTATCCTGAATCTTCACATAATTTGTAAGCATCTGAAAATGAATTTATCCAAAACCAAACTTGTTATCCACCCCTCCCCAATAGTCTTGTTCTCTTTCTTGGGCATTAATGATCCCAAACAGAAATAGCCCACTCCTTGCCATTCACTACTACCTGTTCTGGAACTTCATCATTCATATAGATGGCAAACAATTGCTAACATTTCTTCATCATGTTCCAGGCACTGGTCTAAGCCCATTACAAACTTCAAATTGCTCTCATGAAGACCTATCATTATTCACAACTTATAAATGGGGAGGCCAATGCAGAGAATGTTTCAACATCTTTTTCAAGGTTCACAAAGACAGCAAATGGCAGCATGAAGAGTTGAGCCCCTCAGTGCCTGAATGTAAGGTCTGAATGCTCTGTGCTGAACTACTCTGTGCTGGGCTCCATGTCATCACCGCACTCCTGTCTTCAGAATTCCCTCCAAATTACTTCCACAAAATCTTCCTCCAAAACAAATCTGATCTTCTCTCACTCCTGTTTTTAATAACACCCTATTAGCTGATCACTGTCCTTAGGTAAAACTTCCTAATGTGAAAAATAACGTCTTCTATCATTTAGCCTCAACTTCTCTATCCCAACTTCTGTCCCCCCAGGCAATTCATAATCCTATAGTCCTGGCACCCTAACATTTTCACAGCATCATATCCAGGTGTATTCCTTCTGCTTAAAAAGACATTCCCTCATTTCTCAGCATGTAGAAATCTGACTTCAAGATGCAGATCACAAGACATTTTCATTGAATCTCAATTTCTCCATCTATAAAGTCAGGATAATAATAATTTCCTTCCTTAATTCATGAAGCAACTGTGAGCATCATTTTACATGTAAAAACCATTTAAAATACTTATGTGATAGAATATAAGCAAATGTATTAAATTATAAAATTTAATCTTTTCCATCACTTCCTACCAGCCTTGGAAAGAGGCAAGATTCTCAGCATTATGTTTGTTGGGGAGACCAGGCCAAAATGAAAAGGAAAAAGGAGAAATTCAGCAGGCTTAAACTCTAGAATGTTGAGTGTTTGAAAGTGAGTGGGACTATTCAGACTCACTGCTATGTGTGTGCAGGTTAGTAACACTGGGAAAGGTGAGGAAAATGAAGGTAAGATGGTTCAAATGTGTTTTTATGAATATATTTTCCTTCCATGTCTTTTCAAGAAAAATTCATATGGTTTTTTAAATGGTTTTAGAACTCCAACTGACTTTCTTTGAAAGCAAAGCTGGTACCATTGGTCTACAGTGTGTGTGGGATTTATACAGGTAACCCCTGTGGACATAGCCTCCCCTTGACTTTACCATGCAGATACATGCTCTCTTTTCTGCACCTACACTGCACTTAATCAATCCCTCTATTTTAGTACCACTTGCTAACTTTGTCACAATGATCTGTTTACATGACTTACATGTAAACATATGTACATGTGCTCCCAAAAAATGTGAGTACCTCAATGACAGGGACTGAATACTATTTATCTTTGTATTTCAAATATCTACCATGGTTCCTAGCCCTGATTTTCTGAAGAGATGGAAACCCCAAGGCAAAAAAGGGCATAGTTCAGTTTCTCTAATTCATTTTATTAAAGATTTCCATAGACAGAGGTCTTTCTGCCCCTTCAATCAGAAGGAGCATGGAGGGGTGGGGTGCAGTGGACGAAGATGAGGTCACCAGAAGGCAAGAGGCCTGAAGTCACGAATTAGCCAGGCAACCTAGTCAGGTCAGCTCATGTCCTCGAGCTTAATTTCCATACTAGCAACTAAGAAATCCATACTCAATAGTCTTTCTGAATTTTTAGACTCTAGAATTCAGTGATCCCATATTTGGCCCTCACCTGCTTACAGGGGTGCAAAGCCCAGAAATAAACAGAAGTAAGAGGTTTCCATTTCACCGGAGTTTCTGTTCTACATGGATCACTGTTGTCTCTCAAGCTCTCCCGGTCAGAAAGCCTTGTTCTCCATACCTAATCAGGTGTCTCAGAAAGAGACAAAGGCCGAAGAGGACAGAAAGTGATTTGCAAAGAAGCCAAAAGGGGACTTCTGTAACTGTGTATTTTTTCACTTTGTTCTAATTTAAAACCACTTACAAGTGACAACTCCCAGCCTCAGGCAGGTGTAGTGTGGTAGCTCATTACACCCTCGGGACCCTGTGTAAATCTTTTTTCTGAGAGCAGCTATTGTCTTCCAAGGAAAAGCTTTTAGCATAATGGCAGGTTGAATAAAGCATTGCTTTTGTAAGAATATTTTTAAGAAAAAGAAAGAGAGAAAGCTATTCTTTAACAACTGCAAATGTAACCTCCTGCCTCTCCCCACCTCAGGCCCCCTGGAAAGAACAGTGCAGGAGCAATAGCAGACAGCCACAGCCAGGGAAATGATCTCACCTCCAGAGACATAGAAAGGTTACGATCTGCCCTTTTAAGTTATAATAAATGCAGGGTGGAGGTGTCTCAGATCTCAGAAATAGCAGATCCACCCCCTCCCCTTTACCCTTGTTTTTCCTTGCCTTTTCACTAGTCAGTCAGCCAGTGACTAGTCACCTGGAAAAGGATAGTTTCTGAGAAGAGAATGACATTTTTCCAGAAATGTCCCACAAATTTGTTCGTGCTCTCTGGTAACTCTTGAGGGTGACCCAGGTAATATTATTACAGGGCCTGTAACATAAATGTGTAATGGGGGAAACCATCAATAAGCTCATGAAGAAAGCAGTGTTCCCCAGAGAGAGGGAGCTCCCCCAACCAGAAAGGGACCCAGCTTCCTCCATATGGAAGAGAAGGGCAGTTTCAAGTATGAGCTTATGGAAAAACTTGGACAAAGCAGTAAAAGTGACAAGAGGATGGTAGTCTAATGAGCAGTGTTTTGATTGTGTGCCTTTACCGGGAGTATTTCAGTGCAAGGCAGAGCTTTACGCAGGGAATATCTTTGGGATGTGGGATGGAGAATTCGGATCTCCTTCTGGAGTTACCTCTAAGGACCTTGTGGTTGGTTATTTTCCTTCAGAGGACCTGACACACCTCATCTGCACAATGAACATATGCGGTGGCAGTGTGATGGTAACTGGCTTCCAACTCATGATGACTTTGACCCTATTACAGCAGAACAAAACTTTGCCCAGTCCTGTGCCACCTTTGTAATTACTGATATACTCAGATCCACTGTTGTGACCACTGTGCATTTTGATTGCCTTTCAAGCTAGGGGACTCATCTTCAAGCACTGACTCAGACATTATTCTCTTTTGATCCAAAGGGTTTTCATTGGCTCATTTTTGGAAGTAGATGTCTAGCCTTTTTCCTTTCTTAGTCCGGAAGATTCACTGAAATGTACTCACCATGGGCAACCCTGTCGGTATTTGAATTACTCAAGTCATAGCTTCCACCATTATAGCAACACACAAGCCAACACAGAACGACAAGCTGATATTTGGAGTTTAGAAGATAACAATACCTTTGCCTTAGTTCATTAGGGCCCTTTAAGGATCAAGAGAGATAACATGTGAACCAGTTTTCAACAGTCCAAAGTTAAACCAAAGGACAGAGAAGGAAGGGAAGAAGGGGAGGGAAAGTAAAAGAAAAAGAAGAAGACTAGATAACATTTACTTAGCGACTGTTATGTAATAGCAAATAGATGGGCACTATAATGCTCTGGAAACCCTGGTAGTGTGTACTGGCTAAGTGGTATGGCTGCCAACCAAAGGTTGGCAATTCAAATCTGCCAGGTGCTCCTTAGAAACTATGGGGCAATTCTCTGTCATAACTAGATGGCACTTGGCTTATAAGGTCACTATGAGTTGGAATTGACTCAAGAGCAGTGCACTGGGTGTGGTGTTTGACATAATGACTTTGTTAATGACGTCTGTTCCAACAACAGCCCTTACTTCAAAAGTTTCAACTATAACTTTGTCTGATACAGAAGTGACACCGAAAGCAGAGTATGTGGAAGGGGCTTCAATGCCTCTCCATTCCCATTAAATCTGTTTCTATGCACGTTTTTTGTATTAAGGCTTCACCTCTGTCATGGATTAAATCATGTGCCCCAAAGAGCTGTCAACTTGACTTGCACCATAATTCCCAGTATTGTGTGACTGGCCACCATTTTGTTATCTGATACGATTTTCTTATGTGCTGTAAATCCTACCTCTACAATGTTAATAAGGCAGGATTAGAGTAGTTATGTTAACGAGGCACGGCTTCATCTACAAGATTAAGTTGTACTTTGAGTCAATCTCTTCAGAGATATAAAAAACAGAAGTAAGCAGACAGATGGCAGAACCTCATTATCACTAAACACGAAGAATCATGAGTATGTGTCCTTTGGACCCGAGGTACCTCCACTTAGAAGCTCCTTCACCTGTGGAAGGTTGATGACAAAGACTTTTCCCCACAGCCAAAAGAGAGAAAAAGGCTTCCACTGGAGCTGGTACCCTGAATTTGGACTTCCAGCCTCCTAGGCTATGAGAGAATAAATTTCTCTTTGGTAAAGCCATCCACTTACATCAATTCTGTTACAGCAGAACTAGGTAACTAAGACATGCTCTAACAGATACTTGAAGTGTGGAAGCAGGTTTGAAACTACGAGTGTATAGAGGCTAGAAGTGTTTTCAAGAGACTAGATTGCCTTGAAGATACTGCGGTAGAATTATGGACATCGAAGACACTTCTGGTGAGGACTCAGAAGAAAGTGAAGAGAGTCGTTACACTGGACATGGCACAGATGGCAAGAAGCAGCACCAGAAAAATGGCAGCTTTAGAACCAGGGGACCAGACTGAGAGAGCACAACAGCCAACCCACGGAGCAAGAGAACTGAGTGGCTTCCTGCTAGTTTACTGGCAGAGTAGGGTGCCTCCAGGCATTTATTGGTGGAGTTACAGAGTTTCGGAATATCACCCCAGTAGGGCAGATGAGGGCAGTGAGGCTGAAGGGGCCAAGAAGCCAAGGAACTGAGAATTAAAGGCTGAAAAGACACAGAATATGGGATGCAGAGCTGCCTCAGTCTCAAAGGGTCGGGCCATGACTTCTGGAATCTCAAACAGTAGAGTCACCACTCAGATGGATGAGGAGAATGGGGCCATCCAAATTCAAGCAAGCAAGGTGACATTCCAATGGCCCTCAAAGGTGGAGCTGTTTCTCAAGGCCAAGAGGCTTCCACTCAGACTCCAGATCATGCAGCCAACACTGAGAGTCTAGAAGGCTGGGCCACTGCCTAAGAGGTCTCAGACACCAAAAGATTATTTCCAAGCCTTGAGATCTAATGTAATGTGCTCTGCTGACTTGCTTGGTGCCTGTTACCCCTTTTGTCCCTATAATTTCTTCCATTTGTAACGGAAACGTCTACCTTATGCCTGTCGCACCACAGTACTTTAGAAGCAGATAACACGTAGACCAGATTGCACAGATGAAGAGAAATATTTTTTCCCCATCAGGCTTGGAAGTGCTTTTCTTTTCTTTTCTTTCTTTCTTTCTTTCTTGTGACTGAGTAAAATTGTACGATCCAGCTTAAATTCACATGCCTGCCTATGGGCAGCTCGTACTTCTCTCCTTGCCCAGTGACAGCACACTTCTCCTTTCTGTTCTATACATGTCATATCCTCTTAACAATCTCCTGTCCCCTCTTCTCTACCTTCTCCACTCCTCTCTAGTAACAGGCCAGTAGGACAACATCCTACAGATGCATAGAACCATAAAGTACACACACGATACAGTCACTGTGTCACCGAGTCCAATCTATTTCCATCCCAGAAGCTGACCTTAGTAATGATTTAGGGACAGGAGCAGCATCAGGACTGGGGGCCACACTCCCAGGGGAGCCCTGAGGCCTTCAGAACATCAACTGAGGCCTTTTAGTGGAGTTCTCAGAGTGCACCCCTTTTTATTCTTGTGTTGCCACTGAGACCCAACATTATGAGCCCCATCATGGCTGTGAGTGGTGGTGGCCAGGCACCACTTGGTTCTTCTGGTCACGTGATGAGAAATTTTTCAATTTTGGAGTTATAGTTGACTTAAAACTTTTGCTATGATATGATAAGGTGAATGTGTCTTACATGTGCCAAGGACATGAATTTAGGGGACTTAATGGGTGAATGTCATAGGTTAAACCATGTCCCCCAAAAATGTGGATCAACTGCACAAGGCCATGATTCCTAGTATTGCGCAACTACTGCCATAGACTGAATTTGTGTCCCTTCAGAAATATGTATAGAAATTTGGCTGGGTTGTGATTACCAGTAATGTATGATTGCCATCCCTTTTGTGAGTTTCTTATGCTGGATGTTAAGGGGATTATGCTGGGACTTTAAATCCCTTTATAAGGTCACCTCCCTGCTACACTGTCAAGAGAGTTTCCCTAAAGTGTGGCTGGCACCACCTTTTATCTTTTTATCCTGTAAGAAATGAAAGGAAAGGGAAGCAAGCAGAGAGTTGTGAACCTCACACGAACAAGAAAGCAGCACTGGGAATACAGGGCATCCTTCAGACTTGCTGTTCCTGTGCCAAGATACTCTCTGACCAAAGACAGATCCCTCATACTGAGAAGCTCTTTGACTGGGGGAAGGCTGATGACAAGGACCTCTTCCTAGAGTCGACAAAGAGAAAAAGCCTTCCCCTGAAGTTGGCACCTTGAATTCAGATTTCTAGCCTCCTAAACTCTGAGAGAACAAACTTCTGTTTGTTAAAGCCATACACTTGTGGTATTTCTGTTACAGCAACATTAGATACATAACTCCCAACAACAAAAGTGGAATAATTGCTTACTCTACAGAAAGTCCATGGGGAATAATGACCTAGGGTATTGATGGAGCACTAATGAGCCCCAAATAATTATCACTGGGGAACTAGTCACAGAGAGTTTATTCTTCTCTACTTTCCCTCTCTCTTACAGAACAGAGGCCAGCTTGAGTTAGGGCCTGGCCATGTGTTCCTTCTCTGTCAGTTTGTTGTTTCCTGTCCATGTGTCAGATGAATAACTGGACTCTAGGTCTGCTCCCCACATATGTTGTCAGTTTGTTGTATTGTGGTGACATGTGTGTTGCTGTGATGCTGGAAGCTATGCCACTGATATTTCAAATACCAGCAGGGTCACCCACGGTGGAAGTTTCCAGTATAGCTTCCAGACTAAGAAAGACTCGGAAGAAGGATCTGCTGATATACTTCAGAAAAATTGACCAGTGAAAACCTTATGAATGCCAAGCCAGCCAAGTGCCATCAAATCAGATCTGACTCATGGTGACCCTAGACACCAAAGAAGAATTGCATTATGAATAGCAGCAGACTATTGTCTGGTATACTGTTGGAAGGTCAACCCATCAGGCAGGAAGGCTATGAAAATACAACAAGAGAAGAGTTGCCTCCTCAAAGCAGAGTTAATCTTAATGACAAGGATGGAGTCAAGGTTTCAGGACCTTCATTTGCCAAGGTAGCATGACTCAAAAGGAGAAGACATAGTTGCAAACATTCATTAATAATCAGAACATGGAATGTGCTATGTATGAATCTAGGAAAATGTGACGTCATCAAAAATTAAATGCACACCACAAACGATCAATATCCCAGGCATTTGGGAGCTGAAATAAACTAGTATTGGCCATTTTGAATCAGATAATCATATGGGCTACTATGCTGGGAATTATAAATTGGAGAGGAATGGGACCACATTTATCATCAAAAAGAACATTTCAAGATCTATCCTGAAGTATAATACTGGTCAGTGATAGGATAATATTCATATGCCTCCAAGGAAGATGAGTTAATATGATTATTATTCCAACCACCAATGCCAAAGATGAGGAAATGGAATATTTTTACCAACTTCAGCACCCTGAAACTGATCAAATGTGCAATCAAGATTCACAGATGATTTCTGGTGATTAAAATGTGAAAGTTTGAAACAATTAAGGACTGATAGTTGGAAATACAGCCTTTATGACAAAAACAACTCAGGAGATTGCATGATAAAATTTTATGAGATGAATGACTTCTTCATTGCAAATACCTTTTTTCAATTACACAAATAGCAACTACACAAGTGGATGTCACCAGATGAAATATACAAAAATCCAAACTGACTACATCTATGAAAAGAGACAAAGGAGAAGCTCAATGCTATCAGTCAGAACGTGGCCAGAGGGCCAGTGCTGTACAGACCATCAATTGCTCTTACACACGTTTAAGATGAAGCGGAAAAAAGTCACAGCAAGTCCACAGGAGCCAAAATACAACCTCAAGTACACCCCTCTTTACTGTAGAGACCATCTTAAGAATAGATTCGATGTACTGAACAGTAATGACGAGTTACAGAACGGCATCAAGGACATCACATGTGAGGAAACCAAAAGGTCATTAAAAAGACAGAAAAAAGGAAGAAAACAAATGGATACCAAAAGAGACTCAAACTTTCTCTTGAACATACAGTAGCTAAAGCAAACAGAGGAAATGATGAAGTACAAAGAGCTGAAGAGATTACAAAGGGTAGCTCAAGAAGATAAAGTAGAATGCTATGATAAAATATGCAAAGACCTGGAGTTGTAAAACCTAAGGGAAGAAAATACTCAGCAATTCTCAAGTTGAAAGAACTGAAGAAAAAATTCAAGCCTCAAGCTACAGTGTTGAAAGATTCTACAGGGAAAACATTGACCAATGCAGGAACATCAAACCAAGATGGTGGGAACATGCAGTCATTGTATCAAAGAGAATGAGTCAATATTTATCCATTTCAGGATACAGCGTATGATCAAGAACCAATGGCAGTGAAGGGAATGTTGAAAAACAAGGCTTCAAGAATTGGCAGAATACCCAGTGTAGATATTTCTGCAAATTAATACAGGACTGGAGGTGCTTATTTGTCTATATCAAGATATTTTGAAGACAGTTTCTTGGCCAGTCAGTTGGAAGAGATACACATTTGTGCCCATTCCAAAGAAAAGTGATCCAAAATAACATGGAAATTATTGAAAGCATAATTAATATCATGCACAAGTAAAATTTTGCTGAAGATCACTCAAAAGCAGTTGCAGCAGTACATCAACAGAGAAGTTCAAGCTGAGTTCACAGGAGGACATGGAACAAGGGGTATCCTTGCTGACATCAGATGGGTCTTGGCTGAGAACAGAGAACACTTGAAAAATGTTTTAACTGTGTTTTATTGACTACACAAAAGCATCTGATGGCATGGATCATGACAAATTATGGATAACAATAACATTGCAAAGGATGGGAATTCCAGAACACTTAATTGTGTTCATTAGGAACCTGAACATAGATCAAGAGGCAGCTGTTTAAACAGAACAAGGGGGAAACTCCATGGTCAAAATCTGCAAAGTTGTGCACTGGTATCATATTCTTTCACCATACTTATTCAGTCCCTATGCTGAGCAAATAATCCAAGAACCTGGAGTGTATGAAGATGAACAAAACACCAGGACTGGAAGAGGACATATTAACAACCTGTGACATGCAGCTGAAACAACCTTTCTTGCTGAAGGTGAAGAAGATCTGAAGCACTTACTGACAAAATGAAAGTCTAGAGCTTTCAGTATGGATTGCACCTCAACATAAAGAAAACAAAAAGCTTCACAACTAGACCAATAAGCAACATCATAATAAGTGGAGAAAAGGTAGACGTTGTTAAGGACTTCATTTGACTTGGATCCACCATCAATGCCCATGGAAGCAGCAATTACAAAATCAAAAAACATATAGCATTAGGAAATCTGTTGCAAAAGTCATCTTCACTGTGTTGAAAACCAAGGATGAAACCTTGAGGACTAAGGTGCTCATGACTTAAGCCATGATATCTTCAATCACCTGATATGCATGCAAAATCTGGATAATCAGTAAGGAAGAAGGAAGAAGAACTGACACCTTTGAAGTAAAGTGTTGGCTATATGTGTGTAAGAATATCACATATACCACAGGCTGCCAGAAGAATGATAGAATATGTTTTGGAAGAAGTACAACCATAATGCTCTTTAGAAGCAAAGATGGCACGACTTGGTGTCACATACTTTGGACACATTAGCAGGAGGAATCAGTCCCTGGGGAAGGACATCACACTTGGTGAAGTGGAGGGTCATCTAAAAAGAGGAAAACTCTCAATGAGATTGATTGACACATTGCCTGCAATGGGTTCAAACATAGCAAAGATTGTCAGGGTAGCTGAGGACAGGGCAGTGTTTTGTTTTACTGTACATAGTGTCACTGAGAGTCAGCATATAGACAGCATGTATTGACAACATGTCTGTCACGTTAGGAGCAGCAGCAGTTTCCTCTAAATTTTGTTCTCCGTTTAGCTATGTAACTTTAGGATGCAGCTAATAAGTTCCTGTTAAGTCTTCAAGGCTATACAACGTACTCTAACCAGCTTTACCAAAGCTTATATAACTAATGAAAAAGCATGACTTTGATTTCTTCATCTGGTGTTTGTAAAAACAGAGTATGAATGGCTAGTTTTAGGAATATTATCAAAGTGTTAAAACTCTGGTATGGTTTCTCCATTATACATAGTTCTGTTTTTCAAAATATTCATGGGTCTAAGAGCCCAGAAGATGGAGTCCATTCAGTATCTTGAGCTCTATTCCTTGTAATTCCCAGAGAGATTCCCCTTACCTGCTCACTGTTCTAAAGACCAGCTGCAAAGAACACTAATTAAGTCCATACATAGACAAGGTAACTAGGTTTGTGTCTCCTCCTCTTGCAAGCAACATGACGGAGAGCTCAAGACTAATTGGGCTTTTTTCCTGTTTCATCAGTGACAGTCTTGTAGCTGACCTCCCCCCACCCCCAAAAAAGAACACTTTATTTCTGCCCATGTACCTATACCGAGAAGCTCTCAAGCTTTTTGGTTACCTATCATTACTTAACGAAACATCCTAAAATTTGTGTTGTTACTGTGTGCCATTGTTTTAGTCATCTAGTGCTGCTACAACAGAAATACCATAAATGGATGACTTTAACAAAGAGAAGTTTATTTTCTCCCAGTCTAGTAGGTTACAAATTCAGGGCATCAGCTCCAGGTGAAGGCTTTCTCTCCCTGTTGGCTCTGGAGGAAGATCCTTGCCATCAGTCTTCCCTTGGTCTGGGAGCATCTGAGCACAGGAACGTTAGATCCAAAGGACACACTCTGCTCTCAGCACTGCTCTTTTTTGGTGGTATGAGGTCCCTGTACTACCTCTGCTTACTCTTCTTTGCTCACTTCTCTCTTTTATACGTCAAAAGACGTTAGCTTAAGATACCATCCAATCTTGTAGACCTCATCAATATAACTGCCACTCATCTGTGTTATTAAATCATAATGATAGGATTTCCAATACACAGGAAAATCCCAGCAAATGACAAAATGGTGAACAATCATACAACACTGGGAATCATAGCCTAGCCAAACTGATACATTTTTGGAGGGACACAATTCAATCCATGACAGCCATCAAGTTAAATCCAACTCACAGTGACCCTATAAGGACAGAGCAGAACTTCCCCATAGGTTTTCCTAGATTGAAATCTTCATGGGAGCAGATCTCCAGGTCTTTTCTCCCACAGAATGACTTGTCAGTTTAAACCACTGATTCTTCAGTTAGCAGCCAAGTGCTTAACCATTGTGCAACTGGGCTCCACTCCAAAACTTAGTGGCTTAACACAATGATATTCTCACATTTCTGGGCTATGGTCTGCCGGATAGTTTCTCTATATGTTCTGCTGGGGCTAAAACATCCAAAATGCTTGTTCTCATACACAACTTAACAGAGATTATTAGAACACCTGGGGCTGGTTGGGATATCACTCGGTATCCTTGGCCTCTCACATGACTATCTTGAGCTTCTTAGTAACTGAGAATAACTGAACTTCTTACATGTCAACGCATTTCCAAGATAGAGGAAATAAATAGTAGTCTCACTAAAGACAAATTCCAGGAATTTCCACAGCTGCATTTCTACTATATGCAATTGTAAAATATGGATGCACGTACAAAGAGTCTTTTTGATAACTACCTTCCGCATATGCCAAGAAGATAAGAACTTCCTAACAACCTTTCCATGAGAATCATGGCCCAGATAACAAACCAAGTGAGAATAAACCAAAATTATCAAGGCAGAAAAGTTTCTAGATTTGAGTAGTTTAAACGCTAATCAGTGACAAAGCCCAATTTTGCCATTTTCTCAGAATTTCCTCTGACCTTCTGATTAGCTGTTTCAGCACAAAATAATCATTAAAGCCCCATAGTTTGGAAATTACCTTTGGAATAATCTTCCCACCACACAAGGATATGAAGACCCAAAGGTCTTGAGTAAGAGTAGTTTCCACACAAAAGTGGCCCATTTTTACCAGAAGGAATGGAAAGCAGGCACGGCCTAGGGAATGGCTAGCCACAGGAAAAGGTAGAACTACCCTCCTCTCTGGGTTCCTCACACACTTAGAGTAGGGTCTCGGGAAATAATGAAGTTCAAAGTTTTCCTTAAACTCTTAATTGGCCCTTAACTGTCAATTACCATTGAGTCAACTGTGACTGATGGCAGCTCTCTCAATGAGAGTAGCACTGCACTTCATAAGGTTTATCAATGGCTGAGTTTTTAGAAGTAGATCTCCAGGCTTTTCTTTTGAGATGCCTCTGGGTGTACTTGAACCTTCAACCTTCTGGTGAGCAGCCATGCATGTCAGCCATTCGCACCACTCCAACCAAAAAGAACCAAACCCCCTGCCACTGAGTCGATTCTGACTTGTAACAACTCTATAGGTCTGAATAGAACTGTCCCACAGAATTTTCAAGGAGCACCTGGTGGATTTGTACTGCCAACTTTTTGGTTAGCAGATACAGCACTTAACCACTATGCTACCAGCATTTACTTTGCACCATTCAAGGAATCTAAATTCCTCTTTAGTTCTGCTTTAAAAGCACCATCTTCCCCCAATTCCAGTCCAAGAAAGCAGATCTCACCCTTCCCCTGAAAACACATGTACATGGACATTCCATTCTTGAACATCACACAAGCTAAAGGAAAATATAACTTCTTGACTTCTGCTTGGAAGGCATGTGTTTCAAGGATCTTCCAAAGTACCTAATAACATATACTATGTTAAAGGGTTTAACCAGGCTAAGTATAAATTATACCAGTATACAACTAATCAAAAACAGTAATGGGAACAAGTCTTTAGAAGTACTAGAAAACATTTCCTATATCTTGCCCACCACAACTTATTCCCAAACTGGCTCATCTGAAGTCTTTTATCCAACCTCTTAGAGCCTTTGTCTCATTCTTCCCATCACTCGCCCTTTGCTATGCAAATCTCCAACATCCTGGGCTCCTTTCATATCCAGAAGCCTCCTAGTTAAAAAGGGGCTTGACTTCCTAATTTCCCAATGGCCAGATTACCCAACAAGCAAGGTAGACACAGGCTTACTTGTGTTTAATTATAATGTGTAGTGAACAATTTGATCTTGGATGTAGTGAACTCCATGTGAAACTGTTCACTATAGACTAGTAAGTAAACACAAGTAAGCCCATGCATATCTTGCTTATGTAAACCAGAATGCACTGCGCTTACTAGTTTACATGCCCCTAGCTAAGGTGAGTCATTTATTCTTCTGTATTAACTCCCTTTTCTCACCAACTTTTCAAGTCCCTTTCTTCTCTACAGTGACAATTTCTCAGAGAACTCTGTTCATTGTCACACGGAAAAGGGCACAGTGGCACCACTCTTTGAGATCCACCAGCATGTTGGCTCTCAGGCCTGACACTGCGAGATGTAAAAGGTATCCTCTCGTGTGGGGGCAGTGTGGAATTCTCCAAGCCATGATGAAGTCCATACCAGACAAATTTGGCTACTACAAAATTAAAAATACATGCACTGAGGAAAATGGCTAAATTTTTCCAGAAAAACAACTTGCTTTTTGCTATTTGTTTTAAAGAAAATGCTTTGGAAAAAAAATCAAATCAAATAAATGTTTCTGAGATGCTCTCTGGATCCCAGGTCCTGGAAAGACTGAAAGTAATAAATAAATTGTCCCAGGTAATCTCCAGGGCTAAGATTCTAGGCCACATGGTAACTAGTTTTGGAGTAGGAGAGTCCTCCCTGGGCACCCTGGCCTCTTATTTCTTGGGCTTCCAAAATAAGACTGAAGTGTTCACTTAGCACCATAGAAGAAAGATCTCACAGCACACAACTATCTCCTCTGAGAGCAAGTAGTAGTCCCTGAATCAGAAGCCAGCCAAATTATAGGTAAATAGAACCCGACACAGTAGCTGACCGGGTCCACTGAAAGAAGTGAGTAGGTAAAAGACAATTTAAGTTTACCTAGAGGGAAGCCTGGAGGCAGAAGAATCTAGAGCTGCTGGCTCATCCACTGTTTTTGGGTCCTAAACCAATGAATCACGTTCTGTGGTTCAAAGGGAGTTCAATGGTTTCACTTGTGATTGTCAGGTGTGGTTAATTGCATTTGGGAGTGTAGATGGTATATACACCATGCTTTTTGTTTGTTTCCTTCAGAAACATAGCAATAACATGTGTTCATACATACCTATATATATATACACACAAATATGTTGGCATATATATTTTCTCAGTCTGCAGCCTGCCAAATAATTTTGTTTAATTCTGTAGCAGGCTTAGCTCAGCAGTTTAAGTCCACCAGGCAGTCTTTGTAAACTTCATGGAGCAGTTCTACTCTGTCATATAGGGTTTCTGTAAGTCAGAATTGATTCAATAGCAAGGGGTTTCGTTTCTCTTCTTCTTCCCTCCCTGCACATCCCCACCCGCTTTCATAACATGTTTAAGACCTTGCTCCCAGCTCTAAGCCCCAGAACTCAGCTCTGCACTGAAGTTCAGGGGTCTGGGAAAGGCACTACAGCTGAACGAACCTTCTCTTACCTCTTCCAACCATAGTACCTGAAATGTCTACCAGAAAATGCTTTCAGGGGTTAGAAAATGAAAATTCACTGTGAAGAGAGGCAGAATCAAGATGGAGGACTAAGCACATGTCTCCCTATATGCCTCTGGAAACTAAGACCTGAATTGGTAATAAAACGGAGCCTTCTATCACCTAATCAGCCCCAGGACACGGCACAGGGCTGTTAATTAGGACTTCACACCACCGAGCGAAAAACCTCCTCTCTTTCACACATTCCCTCTCCTGGCTAGCCCTGGCTCTCACGAACTGAAGGTAAATGCACTATTTTGACTTTTTTTTCTCTGTCTTGGTTGGTGGGTGGAGCTGGGTCTTGCCTAGCGGCTAGACTCAGACGTGCTGCTGAGGGGATAGGCAGGCAAAATTCCCATATTTTGAGAGCCAGGCTTAGGACTCTGTTCATCTAATCACTTTGGGCCTGTCTTTTTATCTCTGCCACAGTGGGGTTTGTAAGTATTTGCACTGCCAGTGTGTGGGATGCCATGTTGAGTACAGAGATTTTAGCAGGACCTAATTTTTAGCCTGGGAGCCAGAGCCTGTAAACAGGACAGTGCTTCTCCAACAGAAAAGCAGTACTTTACACAGTATTGGCCTATGGTGGGGGCCCTGCAACAGAAACAGAGGAGTCAATACCTCTCAGCACCTTTAGCCCCTCTATTAGCTGCCTGTGTGGAGGGCACCATCTTGGAAACAGTGGCCGCAGCTTGACCTAATTCATAGCTTGGGAGCCAGAGCCTGCCCACAGGAGAGTGCTTTTCTACCAGAAAAGCAGTACTCTACACAGTGTGGCCTAAGGCTGGGCCCCATCAGCAGACGCCAACAGGGCAGTAGCATTGCTGTATTCTGAACTAGTTTATATCATCTGGGGTTGGATAAAGAGGTGCTTACTTTGCCAGTTGAGAAGAGGGACCTCTACACCTGAAAACCTGACTGACTTGGGAAGTGGTCAGATACCTTCTGCTTTACATTTTAAGACAGTCTAGAGAAACATCTGCAGTCCAT
Source organism: Heterohyrax brucei (assembly GCA_028571685.1). NCBI lineage: Eukaryota > Metazoa > Chordata > Mammalia > Hyracoidea > Procaviidae > Heterohyrax > Heterohyrax brucei. The sequence goes on along the minus strand of CM053148.1, from coordinate 39,385,178 downwards.
CCTCACAGTACCTCTTCCAGCCTCTACTTACTCACATGGGACCCAAAAAGCAACAGACACTAGTGGAATACAAGAAATCACCCATGGCTTCAGAAGGCTCCCAAACAAAGCAAGCAAGGAGTTTTCCAGATGAAGAAACTTTCATGAAAGCACTAGAAAGTGAATACACAATGATTAGATCCAGAGCCCTTCTAGACCTCATACAAAATGCAGCAGAACAAAAGGAGACATTAAACAAGCTGTTCGATCTGATGGAACACCAGTACTCTGAAATCCAACAGATCAAGAACAAAATCAAAGACATAGAAACTTCCATTCGAAGCCAAGAAAACAGATTGCAAAAAATGGAAAAAAGAAATTCTGACTGGGAAGTCAGAGGTACTGATGCCAGCATCTATGAGCAGAAATCAGAAAAAAGAAACAAGAAAAATGAAGAAGCATTAAGAAGCATGTGGGACTCTAATAAGAGGAACAACTTTGGAGTGAGACATCTGAGAACACAGAGAGTATCACTGCTGAACTGGTGAAAGAAAATGTCCCAGAAATTATTAAGGAAGAGAATATAGACATCTCAGATGCATATCGTATGCCATCCAATATAGATCTCAAAAGAAAGACTCTAAGACATATCATAATCAAGCTTAGCAAAATGAAACATAAGCACTTAAAGGCAGCAAGACTCAAAGCAAAGCTAACATTCAGAGGGAAACTCTGTAGGCTATCGCCAGGTTTCTCAGCAGAAACCATGCTGGCACAGAGACAGCGGCAGGGCACAGTCAAAGCCTTGAAGGAGAACTTCCAACCAAGAATTTTATATCCTGCAAAACTATATTTCAAATATGAAAATGAAATTAAGATATTTCCAGGTAAACAGAAACTCAGAGTCTCCATAAAAACCAAACCAAAACTACAAGAAATACTGAAAAAAGTTCTTGGCTCTTTATGTTTTAGCACGACACACTACTCAAAACTCTACTCAGGGAAGGCTGCAAAGTCAATCACAGCTTTAACACTGAAAGAAGCATACCAGTGATCATCATAAAAACTATGGTGCCATCATATTAAAAAGAGGGATGTACTATAGTTGTTATAGTCCTTCCAGATGGAGAGGAAGATGACAGGACTGGCAGTAATTAAAATTAGGTTTATATATAGTTTAGTGAGGGGGATCACAGCGGCAGCTGTAAAGCACAACAAAGATGTATGATACCATTTCAAGAAATGTAACACAGGAGTCTCAACAACTACAAAACTAGCTCTGAAAAAGGTGAAAAATCAACTCAAAAAAAAGAATGTCCCAGAACAAACTAATAAGAACAACAGAGAAAACATCAACACAAAAATAAATCTATCACAATGGCCACAGTGAACACATACCTATCAATAATTACATTGAATGTGAATGGACTGAATGCTCCAGTAAAGAGACATCGAGTGATAACTTGGATCAAAAGACATGACCCATCCTTATGTTACCTACGAGAAACTCACTTGAGACCTAAAGATAGGAACAAACTGAAAATTCAAGGATGGAAGAATATATATCAAGCTAACAATGAACAAAGAAGAGCAGGTGTGGCAATTCTAATCTCTGACAAAATCAATTTTAATGTAAAATCCACCATCGTGGACAAAGATGGACACTATTTATTGCTGAAAGGTGTGGTATACAGGAAAGACTTAACTATATTAAATATACATGCAACTAATATAAGAGCACCTAAGTATATCGAAGAAACACTGACTACACTCAAAAAAAGAGTTAGATGACTCCACAACAATAGTGGGAGACTTCAACACTCCACTCTCAATACTGGACAGATAATCTAGAAAAAAGCTCAATAAAGATATGGAAGACCTCATTTTAACCAACTAAACCTCATTGATATATACAGAACTTTCTAACCATCAGTAGACAACTACACCTTCTTCTCCAGTGCACATGGAACATACTCCAGAATTGACCATGTGTTAGGACATAATGCTATTCTCAACAAAATCCATACCACTGAATTACTGCAAAGCACCTTCTCAGATCATAAAGCCATAAAACTCTAAATCAATAGCAGATAAAACATAAATAGAAAGTGGAACTCATGGAAACTGAACAGCATCTTGCTCAAAAAACCATGGGTTATAGAAGAAATCAAGGATGAAATAAGGAAATTCATAGATGCCAACGAGAACGAAAACACTTTCTACCAGAATCTATGGGATACAGCCAAAGCAGTGCTCCATATATGCACACATCTGGAAGGAAGAAAGAAACCAAATCAAGGAATTAACCCCACAGCTTGAACACGTAGAGAGAGACCAACAGAGGAACCCCTCAGACTCCAGAAAAAAACAGATCATAAAGATTAGAGCATGAGACATGTATGGAGCAGAGAGGAATAGTGTGCAGTCACTGGACAGGGAGAGCAGTGGAAGCTGCATATAGGTGGGTGTGTAAATTTATATGTGAACGTATATTTTCACTCAGTCATGTTAAATAAAAATTAACAAAAAAAAAAAGATTAGAGCAGACCTAAATGAATTAGAGAATAGAAAAACAATTGAAAAAACTGCAAAGACCAAAAGCTGATTTTTTGAAAAGATCAACAAAATTGACAAAACACTGGCTAAACTTACTAAAGAAAAACAGGAAAGGAAACAAATAACCCAAATTAGAAATGAGAGGGGAGTTGTCACCACAGGTCCAACATAAATCAAAAATATCGTAACAGAATACTATGAAAGACTGTATTCTAACAAATTTGAAAACCTAGAGAAAATGGACCAATTCCTTGACTCATACCACCTACCCAAATTAGCACAACATGAAGCAGAACAACTTAATAAACCTATCACAAAGGAAGAGATTGAAAATGTCATCACAACACTGCCAACCAGAAAAAGCCTGGGCCCAGATGGCTTCACTGCAGAATTCTACGAAACATTTTGAGAAGAGTTATCTCCAATACTACTGAGACTATTTCACAGTATAGAAAGGGATGGAGTACTTCCAAACTCATTCTATGAAGCCAGCATAACCCTGATACCAAAGCCAGGGAAAGACCCAAAAAAGAAGGAGAACTACAAACCGATATCACTCATGAATCTGGATGCAAAAATCTTCAACAAAATTCCTGCCAATAGAATACAACAACATATCCAAAAAACAATCCATCATGACCAAGTGGGATTCATACCAGGGATGCAAGGCTGGTTCAACATCAGAAAAACAATTAATGTGATGAACCACATAAATAACACAAAAGACAAGAATCACCTGATTTTGTCCAGTGATGTTAAGGAAGAAATCATCAAATCAATACCATTTACTATAGCCCCTAAAAAGATAAAGTACCTAGGAATTAATCTAACCAGAGAAATAACAGACGTTTACAAAGAGAACTACAAGCCCTTACTACAAGAAACTAAGAGAGACTTACATAAATGGAAAAACCTACCCTGCTCATGGATAGGAAGACTTAACATTGTGATAATGTCTATTTTACCCAAGGCAATCTACTTATATAATCCAATCCCAATAGAAGTTCCAACGTCCTTTTTTAATGAGATATAGAAACAAATCACCAATTTTGTTTGGAAAGGGAAGAAGCCCTAGATAAGTAAGGTACTACTAAAGAAAAAGAACACACTGGGAGCCCTCTCATTATCTGACCTTAGAACATAGTCAGGATTATGGTCAGGATTATGTCAACTTGGCTACTACCTATTTGGCTGCTGTATTAAGTGGCAGGGCGGGGTTTGTGGTGGCTCGCTGCCCCTCGGCTCTCATCTTGTGACACTGGACTATGGCTGCTGATTGCTCACGTGGCCAGGAGCTCCTGCTCTCTTGTTCCAGCATCTGGTTCCGGGACTTGAGCTAGCAGCTGTTGGGCTCATCAGTCCTTACAGTCGGCACTTGAGAGTTCTGCTCCCCGACCTGCCAATCCTGCGCTCGCCAGCCTCTGCCCAGTCCTGCTCCCTGACCTGCCGATCCTGGGTTCGCCAGCCTCTGTCACTTCGTCTCGCCACCAGCTTGGGATCCACCGACCTCCAGCCTCTGTCGCTTCGTCTCGCCACCAGCTTGGGATCCACTGACCTACACTGCAACTCTGGTCTCTGACTTGCTGACCTTGGGTTTCTCAGCTTCCGTGGACACGTGAGGCTTGTGCCAGAGCTTGGGACATTCAGCTTCTGTGATTACATGAGCTGTTTCCTGTATTTGTATCTATCTATCTATCTGTCTATATATATATATATTATAAATCTTTCCTTGTACCTACACGTGTTACTGGTTTTGCTTCCCTAGAAAACCCAGCCTAAGACAACACTACACTGCCACAGTGGTCAAAACAGCCTGGTACTGGTATAAGAACAGACAGATCAATCAATGGAACAGAATTGAGACCCCAGAGATGACACCATCTGCCTATGAACAGATGATATTCGACAAAGGCCCTAAGACATTAAACTGGGGTAAAAACAATCTCTTCAACAAATGGTGCTGGCAAAATTGGATATCTGTCTGCAATAAATCGAAACAAGATCCATATCTTACACCTTATAAAAAAAAAAAACAATTCCAACTGGATAAAGGACTTAAATATCAAATCTAAAATGATAAAACTCATGCAAGAAAAGATAGGAATAACAATGGAAGTTTTAATACACAATGTGGACAGACTCCAAAATTTGTCAAACAAACCACAATCATCAGAAGAGAGAATAGATAAATGGGAACTATTAAGAATCAAATACTTTTGCTCATCCAAAGACTTTATTAATAGAATTAAAAGAACACCCACAGAATGGGAAAAAATATTTGGCAACTCTATGTCAGACCAATGCTTGATCTCCATAGTCTATAAGGTACTACAAAATATCAATAAGAAGATAAATCATCCAATTAAGTGATGGGCAAAGGAGATGGACAGACATTTCACTAAAAAGGAGATCCAGGCAGCCAAAAAACACATGCAGACATGTTCACGATCTTTAGTTGTTAAAGAAATTCAAATCAAGACTACAATGAGACACTATCTCACCCCAACAAGGTTGGCCATGATCCAGAAAACACAAAACAACAAATGCTGGAGAGGCTGTGGAGAAAATGGAACCCTCCTACACTGTTGGTGGGGTTGCAAAATGGTCCAGCCTCTCTGGAAAGCAATCTGGCGCTTCCTTAAAAAAATGGAGATTGATATACTATTTGACCCAGTAATTCCACTACCTGGAATATATCCTACAGAATTAAGGCCTTTCACACCAACAGACACATGCACAAGAACGTTTATTGCAGTACAGTCCACGATAGCAAAAAAATGGAATCAACCCAGATGCCCAACAACAGAAGAATGGACAGATAAACTATGGTATACATACTCAATGGAATACTACACAATCATAAAGAATAATGATGATTCCAGGAAACATCTCATAACCTGGTTTCAACTGGAAGACATTATGTTGAGTGAAAGTAGTCAGCAATAAAAGGACAAACACTGTATGAGACCTCTACGATAAGATCTTAAAAACAGACTCGTGTATAGAAGAAAAGACTCTTTGACAGCTGCAAGCGAGGGAAGGGAGGGAAGGTCAGGTGGGGAGGGTTTAGGTTAGATAGTTGCTAGAAATCTGGTTGGGTGAAATTGGTGATAGCACACATTGGATACAAGAACAATATTATGTGGACTTCAGCATAACTTGAATACTCCTTCCATCTTAACCCAATATTGCAAGGATAGAGTAGCTGGGGCAGGGGGCAGGGGACCATGCTCTTAGGTGAAATCGAGGCCAATTGGCACAACTAGCATTTTGCTAAGAGGGGTCTCCGCACTCCACATTGGTGAGTAGCGTCTGGGGTCTTAAAGGCTGCCAAGCTGCCATCCAAGGGCACAGCAAATGGTCCTAACTCAGCAGGAACGGTTGCTCACCAAGGACGAAAATGACATGGGGTAAAAACAACCCAGAAAATAGAGAGACCCACATGCCTGGGTGCCTACATCAACTTGGGACCGGAAGAACCGGATGGTGCTCAGCCACCACCAGTGATAGCAGCGACGGATCTCACTAAGTTGAGTCTCACTGGCAACACAAGAATAAAAAGGGGTGCATCCTGAGATCTCCACTAAAAGACCTCAATTGATGGTCCAGCAGTTTTGGGGTTCCCCTGAGAGCATGGCCCCTGGCCCTGATGCTGCCTTTGCCCATAAATCATAACGAAGGTCCACTCTTCGGACACGAACGGATTGCACTTAGTGATACAGAATGACCATATATTGGATGCACTTTATGGTTCTATACATCTATAGGATATCATCCTGCTGACCTCTGGCTGGAGGAAGGAGAGTGGGTGGAGAGGAGGGGAAAGAAGACTGTTCGGAGGATGAGACATGTATGGAGCAGAGAGGAATAGTGTGCTGTCACCGAACAGGGAGAGTAGTGGAAGCTGCGTATATATAGATGGGCCTGTAAATTTATATGGGAATGTACATTTTCACTCAGTTATCTTAAATAAAAGAAAATTAAAAAGAAAATTCACTGTGAAGAAGGAGACAGCAATATAGTCACTTATGGTGAATTTGGCATGAGTTTCTTGAACAAATAAATTAGATTCTAGTATTTTGAGGACATAAAACAATGAAAGATAAACAGTTCTGGCTCACAGAGTGAAACCAGAGCTGTGATTTTGGACACTTGTTATGATGAGTGTGTTCACACGTTTGTTTCATGCGTGGGTTCTCTAATTAGAACACCTGGAAATCTAGTATCATCACCATGCTTGTCAAGGTTGTCTGTCCACTTGGCTGGCTCAGTGTTTGGCAGTTATGATATAGCTCGGCAGTTGCATGATGATGTGATCACTACTTCTACGATGAAATCTGATATAATGTGGTCACCTACGTGATGGTATCTGCTCTGAGCAGCCAATCAGCTGAAAGGGAGTTTCCTTGGATCCATTGCCTGCATTGAATATAAGTGGACTTCCTCCTGGCAAGATTTGAAGGCTTTTGTTCACACTGGATCCTGCAGCTGGCTCCTGTTTGTCTGAACTCCCGTTTCTGAGACTTTACCTACCAACTTACCAGCTGTATTAGCTGTTGGATCTTGGGATTTGTTGGTCTTCCAAGCCCTCTGCTGTCTGACCTGTTGATCTTGGGTTTACTAGCCTCTGTGGCTACATGAATCAGAAGCCTCCAGCCTAACCCACCCTCCAGCCGCTACAGCTGTGTGAGCCATTTTCTTAAAATAAATCTCTCTACATACACGGTTTGACAATTAATTTAGCAAATTCATCCTAGAAAAAGTGCTACATATGTCACTGCTGAATACCACTAGGGTCACCTTCAGAGTACTCCCTTTGGGAAGCTACACACTGATGCCAGTGCCTAGGCCACCCTTTAAAGCAATTTTGGAACTCTTTTTCTGGAACGACCATCAGAGCTGTCATCATATTACCCTTTATATCCTGAATGTCATCAAAATGTCTCCCTTTCAATATTTCCTCTGTCTTTAGGTAAACAAAAAAGTTGTTGCAGGCCACATCAGGGGAGGGTGTTCCAACTGAGTTACTCGTTTACTGGCTAAAAACTCTGTCACAGACGACTATACATTTAAGTTCACAAACTCGCCACCATGCCACTGTGCGCAATGGCCATTCCAGAAAAAGTTCCAAAATTGCTTTGAAGAGTAGACCAGGCACTAGCATCGGTGCCTAGCTTCCCAAGGGGAGTACTTCAAAGGTGACCGTTGTAATACTCAGTAGTGAGGTATGTGGCACTTAGAACAATTGAGTTTGCAGACTTGTCAGACCTCATAAATGTTTGTATGCTTTACTGGTTTTGCCTCTCCAAAGCACCCAGCCTAAGACAATCATTAACCATGCTGTTTAACCAATGTGAGCCCCCAAACAACTCATCTATAAAATGAAGATCCTGAAATTAGCCTTCATAATGAAAGATGCCAATCAGCTACATACTCCGTGCAAGTAAGATTTTCAATAAGTTGGCAAAGTAGGTTGGAACTGCTCTTAGGTGACTTGGGAAGATGAGAGTAGCACGGGAAGAGCACCAGACTTTTCATCTTACTAGCTTACACCGTCTTAGACTGGGTCCCAGGACAAGCTGCATTTTTCTGAAAGCCCAGTGGAAAATGAAACATAAGGACCCTTGTTCAAACACTGATAGAAATTTTAAGATGAAGATAGTCATTAAACAAAGTGCAGAACCTGTGTAGATGTACAAGTGGCATGCCCATGAAGCCAGTTCTGCTTAGTCCTTTCACCTGGGTCAGAACCTCATTCTCCCTAGGATCCAGCACTGTGAATGTTACATGCAAGTCCATTATGTCAAGAGGACACTGAACATCACTCATCTGGGCATCATACAAGCCCACTCTAGTCCTACTCAGGTTACCTCTAGAGATGCACAACAACTGACATATTTACACATGTTCAAGCAAGAAAACTATAATGATTAGTAAGAGTGTATGCTTGCTGTAACTAATCTTCCAGAACAAGTAGAAACAATCTTTCTTTGAGGGACATGAGGGTGCACCAAGAAATCTTTTCTCATTTGTGTTTAACTGAATGATTTCCTAGTATGTCAAATTATTTAGGAGCTTGTGCCATGTTTCAAGTCGTCTCCTTAACGCAGGCATGATCTTTGTAGGTGTATCATCAATAAAAGTGCCAGTGCCAGCATAAACACAAATGCAAATTCTGCATTGGAGTTCTGCTCACTTCCTCTTTAGAAACTGAATCTGAGAGCACAGACTTGCATAGATCCACTTTCTTAAATAAATAATTGTTCAGTGAGGGCTGCACTGGAAGAAGGATCATCTTTAACTCTCTAGCACTGCTCATCTGCTGAGCAGAGGCCTCAGTGACTGTTAGGAAAATTGCTCTTAAATGTATATAACACATAGGAGAATTTTGGAAAAATCCCTTTATTATTCATTAAAGCATTTTAGGGCCTTGTTAATTCCAATGGGATAATCAGTTGTTGATTAGCCAGGTTGTTAAGCATCCATTGTCAGATGCTGATGAGGTGTGAGAAATTACATTCTGTATCACCAAAGAGTCACCTGAACGCAGCTATCACTTCATCAGATAAAGCTGTATCTTCTGGGGATAAATTAGCTGTGTTTTTATTCTCCAGTTTTCCTTCCATCTTCCAGCCTCCTCTAATTTCACAGCATTCCTCTTTCTGTGTGCTTTGTCTTGCCTGTCTGAGATCTGAAACTGTGTCAAGAGCCACTTTCAAAAGCTAGCTGGCTGCATGTTCAGCACTCTTGTGCACAGGGCTCTAATACTGAAGAAGATTTGTTGATTTTCTTGTTGTTGATTTTTACAGGTCTTGGCAAGAGCCTACTCCATACCCTCAGCCCTTCAACTTCAAATAATCTTCAGATTATCCTGAGGATTCTTCAGCCAGGACTCAGAAACTCCACTTCCTTCCTTTCCAAACCTTGACTGACTGTCATAAGTAGTATAATGGCAGTGAACAGTGTGAGAAAAACTCTTGGATTAGAAGTTGGAAAATGTGATTCAGAGTCCTGGTTCTGTTTTAGGAAAGGAAGTGACTGTCACTAGTAAACTATTCTCAATGTCAACAAGTCATTTAATCTCCCTGCAGTTGGGAATTTTTTCCCCCCCTTAACAAGACAGCAACATTTCTGTTTACCCTTTGCCTATGCCAAGAAGAGTTGGGGTGTATTTCTATAAGAATAGACAGGGTCCCAATTTCTTATGAAACTTCTGACCTAACAAGAACAGAGTTCTTCCAAGTCTGTAAAGTTATACTCTTAGTCAAATCTTCAAAGAACAGGATCTTTATTTTACTCACGGAACTGCTCCAGATGGTCAGTACTGTTTGACTCAGGCATGGCTGTGATGGTCACCAGTGGACATGGATTTCCTCCCAAAGTCTGGCAGAGAACCTCCTGCCTAAAGTAGACCTCCTTGGGGTTGACACTTTTTCCCAGGATGTCAAGATGAGTCTAGGGCAAAAATGATGCAGAAGTACAGATTATTAACATTTTTGGTAATAACAATAATAGACTTTAGTAATAATAGTTTACATTTCTACTATCCCCTTATGCTGTTGTTGTTATTAAGTGCCATTGAGCCGGTTCTGACTCATAGCAACCCTACGAACAACAGAATGAGAACACTGCCTGGTCCTGCGTCATCCCCGCCATCATTTTTATGCTTAAACCCATTGTTGCAGCTACTGTGTCAATCCATCTCCTTGAGGGTCTTCCTCTTTTTGGTTGACCTTCTACTTTACCAAGCATGATGGCCTTCTCCAAAGACTGACCCCTCCTGGCAACATGTCCAAAGTATGTAAGACAAAGTCTCACCATCCTTGCTTCCAAGAAGCACTCTGCTTTCACCTTTTCCAGAACAGATCTGTTTGCTCTTTTGGCAGTCAATGGTACATTAATATTCCTCTCCAACACCACAATTCAAAGGCACCAATTTTTCTGTCTTCCTTATTCATTGTCCAGCTTTAACATGCATATGATGGGATTGAAAATACTGTGGCGTGGGTAAGGTACACCTTAGTCTTATAGTTTAGAAATATTTTTGTTTACCTACTCTGCCCAGTCATGGCCATGAGTAATTCAGCAGTGGCTACTGCTACATAAAGGAGCCCTAGTGGCATGGAGGAAACCCTGGTGGTATAGAGGTTAAGTGCTATGTCTGCTAACCAAAAGGTCAGCAGTTCAAATCTGCCAGGTGCTCCTTGGAAACTCTACGAGGCAGCTCTACTCTGTCCTATAGGGTGACTCTGAGTTGGAATCGACTCAATGACAGTGTGGTTTTGGGTTTTAATGGTATGGTGGTTAAAGCACTCAACCACTAATCAAAAGGTCAGCAGTTTGAAACTATCAGCTGTTCTGTAAGAGAAAGGTGAGGCAGATTGCTTCTGTAAAGATTTACAGTATTGGAAACAATTTTGGGTAGTTCTACTGTATCCTATAGGGTCATTATGAATCAGAATTCACTCCACTGCAGTGAGTTTTGGGGTACTGCTACCTAAAGAAGCTCTGGTGGTGCCATGGTTAAACACTTGGCTGCCAACCGAAAGGTCAGTGTTTCAAATCTGCCAGGACCTTCTCAGGAGGAAGTTGTGGTAGTCTATGTGGTCTATAAAGACTATATCCTTGGAAACCCTATAGGGAGTTATACTCTGTCCTATAAGGTTGCTAGGCATCAGAATTAACTCAGTGGCAATGGGTTATTACTAGATGTTGGATGAGGTTGAACAAGAAATGCCATCCCTGCATGTTTCTACATGCAGAAACAGAAGAGCTATTTTCAAGATGCATTGAATGCAAGACAGCAAGTGCACCAAACATTCTTCTTGTCACCATATGAATAATGTGGTTATCATGAAAACTAAGCATGCCACAGAAATTGTGAACATGACACAACGGTGTCAGCAACAGATAGCTTTTTAGAACTAAGCAATGTAAGGTGGGTTTATGAGCATGTTTTAGTCAGCTAGGGCTGCTCTAACAGAAATACCACAGAGTGGATGGCTTTAACAAAGAAAGATTTGTTCTTACACAGTCCGGTAGGTTGCAAGTCCATATTCAGGGTGTCCGCTCCAGGGAAAGACTTTCCCCTTGACGGCTCTGGAGGAAAGTCCAGTATTGCATCAGTCATTGTCCAGGGAGCGTCCTAACGCAAGAACCTCTGGTCTGAACGACGCGTTCTGCTCCCGGTGCTGCTTGCTTGATGGTAGCGAGGTTCTCAAATTGTCCTTGGTTCTTTTTCCTTTTATTCCTTGCAAGCTAAAAGCATTAAGGGTGGGGCAAGCCATACTCCAGGGAAACTTCCCCCATAGCAGGAATTCACAGCCCCACCCTAATCCTTTAACATACAGGTTAGCAAAACCGCACAATGGAGGACATTTCCAAGATACTGGGAACCATATCCCAGCCACATGGCTGCACACATTTTTGGGGGGACACAATTCAAACCATGACATCCCACCCTTTGACAACCCAAAAATCACATCACAAAAACATTTAACACATTCATCTCACCATAGCAAAATTATGTCCATCCATATAACAGAAGTCTTAAATCAGTTCCAAGTCCAAAATACAAAAACTCTTCTACATCTGTGAAACTTAGAAGGCATTAACAGGCAACAGACAAGTCAACAGAACACATTACATTAGCCCTCAAAGCTTTGGAAATACTCTTACGTTTTCTGAGACATTCTACACAACAGCAATGCTCTCCAGACTCTAGGTATCGGCCACACTCTCAGGTTTCTGAGTGGAGACCTCCAGCCCCGTGCTACAACTCTGCCTTCAAGGCCCACTTGGACAGAAACTCTGTCCCATCGGCTTTAGGAACACCCTAAGCCCAAGTGAGTGGCAATTCCACCCTTACGAACACAGCACGCCAGGGTTCCACCCTTTCAAACCCCTGAGGTCATGGCCATACCTCTTGGAACTGAGGCAGCTCAGCTTCTCACACTATCTGCCTCTTCAGCTTCAGCTTCCTATGGCCGCATGGCCTGGGCCTCAGGCCCACATCTGCCCTGCCGGGCAAGTGTTCCAAAGCTCTGTAGCTCCACTGGTTTAAGTGCCCGGAGGCACCCCACTCTTGCTGGAAAGCGTCCTGCCCAAAGGCACTCAACTCTCTCACTCTGTGGGTCAGCAAGGCCAGCTCACCGATTCAAGTGCCCAGAGGCATCCCGTTCCGCGAGGAAAACTCTGCGCAGGCACTGACCTCTCTCGCTCCACGGGTCGGCTCCAGTGCTGCCTCTGGTTCTGCTGCTGCCGCTGCAGCTGCTGCCGGTCCTCTGTTGTTTCTCCCCGTCTGCGCCTTCTTCGTTCCTTCTGAATCTTCTATCCATTCGCAGTTTCAAAGTGGCTTCCACATTTTAGGTATTTGCTAGAGCAGCACCCCACTCCCACGGTACCAATTCTGTTTTAGTCAGCTAGGGCTGCTCTAACAGAAATACCACAGAGTGGATGGCTTTAACAAAGAAAGATTTGTTCTTACACAGTCCGGTAGGTTGCAAGTCCATATTCAGGGTGTCCGCTCCAGGGAAAGACTTTCCCCTTGACGGCTCTGGAGGAAAGTCCAGTATTGCATCAGTCATTGTCCAGGGAGCGTCCTAACGCAAGAACCTCTGGTCTGAACGACGCGTTCTGCTCCCGGTGCTGCTTGCTTGATGGTAGCGAGGTTCTCAAATTGTCCTTGGTTCTTTTTCCTTTTATTCCTTGCAAGCTAAAAGCATTAAGGGTGGGGCAAGCCATACTCCAGGGAAACTTCCCCCATAGCAGGAATTCACAGCCCCACCCTAATCCTTTAACATACAGGTTAGCAAAACCGCACAATGGAGGACATTTCCAAGATACTGGGAACCATATCCCAGCCACATGGCTGCACACATTTTTGGGGGGACACAATTCAAACCATGACAGAGCATGTTGACAGAAAATAGAAAGCAACCGACCCAATGAACTGCTAATAACTAGTACAAACACCAGTTGCCACTGAGTCAACTCCAACTCTTGGTAACCTCATGTGTATCACAGTAGAATTCCATATGTTTTCAATGGCTGATTTTTCCAAAGTATATTGTCAGACCTTTCTTCTAAGTTACCTTTGAGTAAACTCAAACCTCCAGTCTTTGAGTTAGCAGCTAAGCACATTAACCATTTGCATCACTCAGGGAGTCCGACAAAATAACTAGGTAATAGCAACTGGTTTTTCCCACTTAAATACTCATTGAAAAACAAATAAAACCACAGAAATACACAACAATGGAATTGGACACTTGGTCAACAATCTTTAAGACTCTGAAGATATTTTCCCAGACTTCTTCAGACAAGAAAAAGTAAAGAGATTTTCTCCATCTCAACTGCATACACTGACAAAGGAGACACAGGACTTCAGAAATCCAAGAGAGGAAGGTTGTGCCTTCCTCTCCTCACAAGAACAGCAGAGTGCACAAATTATCTTCCCAGCTTAAGAGCTACAGTTTTCAGCCCAACTGAGTACATGTTAACAAGGCCAAGAAGAAACTACCCACATTGCTTGTTGACAAATTACAAGCATGCTAGACAAAAGAAATAAAAACAAACATAAACCGTAGAAAGATAGTGCAGCATCTAAAAGGGGAGTAGTGCCCTCAAAAGGTAAAAGAAGAGTTTACACGTGAAAAAGATTTGCTACAGATGTGGTAGGCAGAATAATGGTCCTCCAAGATGGTCGCACCCTAATCTTCATAACTTTTGAGTATGCTGCCTTTCATGGCAACAGGGACTCGGTAGGTATGTTGCCTTACACGGCAAAAGGGACTTGGTAGGTGTGTTTAAGATCAAGGACCTTGAGATGGGGAAGTTATCCAGCATTGTCCAGTAAAATTCAATCTATTTATGTTGTTCCATAAAGTCTATTTGAACTCATAGAGACCACACGCAACCAAGCAGAACTACCCTGTAAACTATTATCTTAACAAATGCAAACTGCTAGTTCAAAACAGCTGCCTTTCAGTTGACAGCTAAGTGCTTAACCACCGTACCAACAAGTCTCCTTACCCTGAGTCCTTAAAAACAGAGAATATTTCCTGGCTGCAGAGAACCAGATAGATGGCAGCAAGAGAAGGCTGAATCTACCATTGGTGGCTCTGAAGATGGAGGAAAGTGGTCACAAACTAAAATAGAGCCAGCCTCTGGAAGCTGGAAAGGGCAAGGAAATGATTCTCCCCTAGTGTCTCCTGAAGGATCGTAGCCCTGATGTTATCTTGTTTTTTTGCCCAGCGAGACTCATGTTGAACTTCTAACTTACTCAACTACATGATAATAATTTTTCATTGTTTAAGCTGCTAAATTTGTGGTAATTTGTTACAGCAGTAATAGAAATGAATATATCCAGAAACTAGGAACAAAAATTCCTAAACTTACTAAGAGAGCCAAAGTACGGCCTGCACTATATCCACCTGAGTTTAGAGACAATCTCAAGAACAGATTTGATGTGTTGAACAGTAACAACAAATTGTGGACTGACATCAAAGCCATTATACGTCAAGAAAGCAAGAGGTCATTAAAAAGACATGAAAAAAATAGAAGACCTAATTGGATGCCAGACAAGACTCCAAAACTTGCTCTCAAACATGGAGCAGCTAAAGCAAAAGGAAGAAATGATGAAGTATAAGAATTGAACAGAAGACTTGAAAAGGCAGCTCGAGAAGACAAAAGAAAGTATTATAATAACATGTGCAAAGAACTAGAAATAGAAAACCAAAAGGGATGAACATGTTCTGCATTTCTCAAGCTGAAAGAACTGAAGAAAAAAATTCAAGCCTCAAGTTGCCATAGTGAAAGATTCTACAGGAAAAATACTGAATGACTCAGGAAGGATCAAAAGAAGATGGAAGGAATATACAGAGTGATTATACCAGAAAGAACTGGTTGATGTTCAACCATGTGACCAGGCAGCATATGATCAGGAATTGATGACACTGAAGGAAGAAGTCAAAGCTGCACTGAAGGCACTGGCGAAAACCAAAGCTCCAAGAATTAATGGACTATCAGTTGTATTTCAACAAAAGGATGCAGCACTGGAAGTGCTCACTCACCTATGCCAAGAGATTTGGAGGATAGATACTTGGCCAACTGACTGTAAGAGACCCATATTTATGCCCATTCCAAAGAAGGTGATTCAACTGAATAGCAGAAATTACTAAACCATGTCATTAATATTACATTAATATCACACGCAAGTTAAATTTTGTTAAAGATACTTCAAAAGTGATTACAACAGTATATTGACAGGGAACTGCCAGAAATTCAAGCTCGATTCACAAGATGACGTGGAACCAGGATGTCATTGCTGATGTCAGCTGGAGCTTGGCTGCAGGCAGAGAGTACCAGAAAGATGCTTACCTGTATTTCACTGACTATGCAAAGGCATTGAACTGTGTGGATCATAACAAATTATGGATAACATTGAGGAGAATGCAAATTCCAGAACACTTAATTGTGCTCATGAGAAATCTGCATATGGATCAAAGGGCAGTTGCACAAACAGAACAAAGAGACACTACATAGTTTAAAGTCAGGAAAGGTGTGCGTCAGGTTTGTATCCCTTTACTATACCTTTTCAATCTATATGTTGAGCAAATAATCCAAGAAGTTGAACTGTATGAAGAAGAATGAGGCATCTACATTGGAGGAAAACTCATTAACAACCTGCATTATGCACATGACACAATTCTGCTTTCTGGTAGTGAAGAGGATTTGAAATACTTACTGATGAAGATCAAAGACAGTATGGGTTATATCTCAACATCAAGAAAACATAAATCGTCATAACTGTACCCAGTAAGCAATATCTTGATAAACGGAGAAAGGACTGAAGTTGTCAAGAATTTCATTTTACTTCGGTCCACAACCAATGTCCATGGAAGCAGCAATCAAGAAATCAAAAGATGTATTGTATTGGGAAAATGTGCCACAAAGGACCTCTTTAAAATGTTAAAAAGTAAAGATGTCACTTCAGAGACAAAGGTGTGACTGACTGAAGCCATGATATTTTCAATTGCATCATATACAAGCCAAAGCTGGACAACGTATAAGGAAGAAGTGATGCTTTTGAATTATGGTGTTGGAGAAGAATATTGACTATACCATGGACTGTCAAAAGAACAAACAGATCTGTTCTGGAAAAAGTACAAGCAGAGTGCTACTTGGAAGCAAAGATGGTGAGACTGAGTCTTACATACTCCAGACATGTTGTCAGGATGTATCAGTTCCTGGAGAAGGACATCATGCTTGGCAGTGGAGTAGAGGGTCAGTGAAAAAGGGAAAGACTCTCAATGAAACTGATTGACACAGTGGCTGCAACAATGCTCTTAAGCATAAAAATGATTGGGGGCATGGCACAAGACTGGGCAGTGTTTGGTTCTGCTTTGCACAGGCTGGCTATAAGTTAAAACCATCTCAACGCCACCTAACAACAACAACAACAAACTGAGTAAAGATCTCAATGTTTGGACAGAAATAGATTAAAACCTAGTTGTACTCAGTTGTACTAAAGAAACCCTGGGGCACTGTGGTTAAATGCTATGGCTGCTAATCAATAGGTCAGGGTTCAAATCCAGCAGGTACTCCTTGGAAACCTTGTGGAGCAGTTCTACGCTGTCTTATAAGGTTGCTATGAGTACGAATTGACTAGATGGGAGTGGTTTTGGTACCATAGTGAAACATTTGCATTTCAAGGAAAAAGAAAAAAAAATTACCAGATGAGTCTTAGCCTTTTGTGCTAGTTTCAAGGGCATGTGGAAATCTGATCCTGAATGACATTCTCCTTGTAATTGAGAATCTGAGGAAAAAAAAACTATCTATCCCACACAGCTTACTATCTAACATGACTTTACTGTACTCCTGTCTCCATCAGCATATCTTTACTATTACAGGAAACTCTTGCCCAGAAAATAAAAACTGCAGTTACTTTCATTCCAGGAACATCTCTGAAGACCTATCAATTCTTCAATGAAAAGTATCAACCAATACTTTGACCCAAGAGTCTTTGAAACTCTCTTCTCAAAATTCACACCTAACAGTGTCCACCAAACCAAAACTATTATGTCATGCTTCTTAAACAGCCCTAATCAAGCTCACACATTAAAATACTTCCCTTTAAGCCAAATGTCAAAGTCTCAGTGAATGCCTCGCTTTACTCTTCTTCTTGGAGACACTATTAAAACTGCTAAAGCAGCACTTCTCTCTTGCCAGGTGGTAGTTTCCAGTTCCTGCTATGACAAATTATCACTAACGTTGTGGCTTAAGACAACACAAATTCATTATCTTACAGTTCTAGAAATCAGAAGTCCAAACTGGATCTCTTTCAAAAAAAACTAAAGATGGTTTGCAGTGCTACCACACCTTTCTCCAGTAGAGTAGTTGGTGAGTTCGAAACACCAACCTTGGCATCCCACGTTGTAGAGTGGTGTCTGAGGCCTTAAAGGTTACCAAGCTGCCATCTGAGGGTACAGCAAATGGTCCCAACTCAGCAGGAATGGATGATCACCGAAGTCCAAAGCAACATGAGATAAAGAGAACCCAGAAGATGGAGGGACACACGTGAGTGGGTGTCTACACCGACTCGCGACCAGAAGAACCAGATGGTGCCCAGCCACCACCAGTGATAGCTGTGATGGAGCTCACAAAACTGAGTCTCACTGGCAACAGAAGAATAAATAGGGATACACCCTGAGATCTCCACTGAAAGACAGCAACTGATGGTCCAGGGGCTTTGGGGTTTCCCTGGAAGCATGACTCCTGGCTGCGATGCCGCCCCTGACCATAAATCATCAGGAAGGTCAACTCTTCAGACAGGAATGGGTTGGACTTTGTGACGCAGAGTGACCATATCTTGTGGGCACTTTGTGATTCTGTGCATCTATAGGATATTATCCTGCTAACCTCTTACTGGAGGAAGGGGAATGGGTGGAGAGGTGGGGATAGGAGACTGCTGGGAGAATAAGACATGTACGGAGCAAAGAGGAAGAGTGTGCTGTCACTGGGCAGGGAGAGCAGTGGGAGCTGCATGGAGGTGAGCACGCAAATTTATATGGGAATGTACATTTTCATTCAATCATAATTTTTTTTTTAAAAAAAAACCTTTTGGCTTGTTGCTAAATGTTTAACCACTGTACCACCAAGACTCCTGAAGAAACAAACATGTTGCTGTTGAGTGGATTCTGACTCATCCAAGGAGTATCTGGTGGAACTGAACTGCAGACTTTTTAGTTAGCAACCACAGTTCTTAACCACTGCACTAACAGGGTCCCTTGAAGAGACAAAAACAAAGCAAAAACCAAACTACTTGCTGTCAAGTTGATTCTAATTCATAGCAACCCTGCAGGACCAAGTAGAACTGCCCATAGGGTTTTCAAGGACCTTCTGGTAGATTTGAATGCCAACCTCTTGGCTAGCAGCCATGGCTGTTAACCACTGTGACCCGAGGGTTTCCTGAAGAGACAAGAAACCTGTAACTACATAAATATAGACACACAACGACTGAAGGAATTTGAAGGCTCATGGTTTTCCTTACCAGAGAGAGTCATGCCAACTCAACTCACCTCTCACGACCACACAAATCCTTAGTGAAGAGTTATCAGGATGCAGGAAGCTATACCTGGGAATCCAGTGACCTTCACTAAGCTTGTGGGTGTGTATGTTGTGTGTGTGTGTGTGTGCACACGCGCACATGCGCACACATGTGCTCTGTTGTTGCCTGCCTAGTGTGTCTCAAGGATACAAAAATTTCATTCTGAGCAATGCCTAGTCTTGTGATTCCCTATCTGAACCTAAGCCAATTGCTCCTTGTTGAGCAAAACAGGAGTAGTACCGTACAGTTCAGATGTTTAAAAAATGTGTGTGAGTGTAAACTTATACATGCGCCTATATTGTTAAGTGCCATGAAGTCAGTTCTGACTCATTGCATCCTATGTACAATAGAGTGATACACTGCCTGGTCACGCGCCATGCCCACAATCATTGGTATGCTTGAGTCCATTGTTGCAGTCACTGTGTCATTACCTCTTGTTGAGGATCTTCCTCTTTTTTGCTGACCCTCTACTTTACCAAGCATGATGTCCTTCTCCAAGGATTGATCCCTCCTGACAACATGTCTAAAACAGATCTTTTCATTCTTTTGGAAGTTCATGGTATATTCAATTTACCATATACTTGGGTATGTAACTATACACAAAAATCATTCTTGGCTCATACTTCCCTCTGCAAACTAGATGACATAGGAAATGGAGTATTAGTTAAGAGTTTCAAAGTAGGAAGTATTATAACCCAATAAACCACTCTCCAGTCAAGTTTTTGCTCATGAACGAACGAGAATAACACACATTCTTAGATATGCAAAAACTTGGAAAATACATCAGCTTATCTTACTGAAAATCATTACTTGAAAACATACTCAAGTTGACTCAAAATCAAAATAAATAATATAAAAGGATTATAGCAAAATCCAATTAAACAAAATTAAGTGAAAATGACCACTGCAAGTACAGTTCCTAAATATAATACACACATAAAAAATAATTTTTTCAATTGACAAATATCTATTTTCAAATTTTGATGTCAATATTGAGATTAAATGAGTCGTATCCGACTCGACGGCACTTGGCTATTGAGATTAAAATGGAATTGAGGGAGGCAGAGTCAAGATGGTGGACTAGGCACATGTCTGCTTATATTCCTCTGGAAACCAAGACCTGAACTGATAATCAAATGGAGCCTTCTGGTCGCCTAGTGAGGCCCCAGAACACGGCACAGGGCTGTTAATTTGGACTTCATACAACTGAACAAAAAACTTCCTCTCTTTTGCTGACTCACACCCTGGCTAGCCCTGGCTCTCATAGACTGAAGGTAAATGCACCATTTTGACTTTTGTTTTTCTCTGTCTTGGCCAGTGGGCAGAGCTGAGTCTTGCCTAGTGGCTAGACTCGCATGCACTGCTGGGGAGATAGGCAGACAAAATTGCCATATTTTGAGAGCCAGGCTTAGGACTCTGCTCATCTAGCCACTTTGGGCCTGTCTTTTTATCACTGTCACAGCATGGTTTGTATGGAACCACACTGCCAGTGTGCGGAATGCCATTTTGGGACCTAATTCTTAGCCTGGGAGCCAGTGCGTGCAAACAGGACAGCACTTCTCTAACAGAAAAGCAGTAGTTTACACAGTGTCACCTACAGTGGGGGCTCAGCAACAGAGGCAGAGGAATCACTACCTCTGAGCACCTTTAGTCTATCTGCTGACCGTGTGGAGGGCGCCAGCTTAGATATGGTGGCTGCAGCTGGACCTATTTCCTAGCTTGGGAGCCAGAGTCTGCCTACAGGAGAGTACTTTTCTACCAGAAAAGCAGTACTTTACACAGTGTCGCTTAAGGCTGGGCCCTGTCAGCAGAGGCAGAAAGGGCAGTAGCATTGCTGTATTTTGAACTAGTTTGTATCATCTGGTGTTGCATATAGAGGTGCTAATTTGTCAGTTGGGAAGAAAGACTTCTACACCTGAAAACCTGACTGACTTGGGAAGTGGTCAGATAACTTTTGTTTTACATTTTTAGACAGCCTAGAGAAACATCTGCGGTCTATCCTCACAGCATCTCTCCCAGCCTCTGCTTACTCACATGGGACCCAAAAAGCAACAGACACTTGTGGCATACAAGAAATCACCCATGGCTTCAGAAGGCTCCCAAATAAAACAACCAAGGATTTTTCCAGATGAAGAAACTTTTCTGAAATCATCAGAAGGTGAATACAAAACGATTATGTACAGAGACCTTCTAGACCTTATACAAAATGCAGCAGAACAAAAAGAAATATTAAGCAAGCTGTTCGATCTGATGGACCACCAGTACTCTGAAATCCAACAGATCAAGAACAAAATCAAAGACATAGAAACTTCCATTCAAAGCCAAGAAAACAGAATGGAACAAACGGAAGAAAAGAATTTCTGACTTGGAAGACAGAGCTACTGATGCCAGGATCTGTGAGCAGAAATCAGAAAAAAAGAAACAGGAAAAATGAAGAAGCATTAAGAAGCATGTGTGACTCTATTAAGAGGAACAACTTTCAATTAACTAGAGTTCCTGAATAGGATGAGACACCTGAGAACACAGAGTATCGTTGCTGAGCTGCTGACAGAAAACTTCCCAGAAATCACGAAGGAAGAGATTATAGATACCCCAGATGTATATTGTATGCCACCCAATATAGATCTCAAAAGAAAGACTCCAACACATACTATAATCAAGCTTAACAAAATGAAACATAAGCAGCAACACTTAAAGGCAGCAAGACTCAAAGCAAAGCTAACATTCAGAGGGAAATCCTGTAGGCTATCGTCAGGTTTCTCAGCAGAAATCATGCTGGCACAGAGACAGTGGCAGGTCACATTCAAAGCCTTGAAGGAGAAGAACTTCCAACCAAGAATTCTATATCCTGCAAAACTGTCTTTCAAATATGAAAATGAAATTAAGACATTCCCAGATAAACAGAAACTCAGAGACTTTGTAAAACCCAAACCAAAACTACAAGAAATACTGAAAGAAGTTCTTGGCTCTGGCTCAGAAGAACAAAACCACTAACTTTATGATTTAGAAAGACACACTACTCAAAACTCTACTCAGTTAGGGAACACTCCAAAGTCAATCACAGCTTTAACACTGAAAGAAGCAATCCAGTGATTATCATGAAAACTATGGTGCCATCATATTAAAAAGAGTGATGTACTACAGTCGCTATAGTCCTTCCAGATGGAGAGGAAGATGACAGGACTGGCAGTAATTAAAATTGGGTTTATATATAGTTTATTAAGGGAGATCATAGCGGCAGCTGCAAACCACAACAAAGATGTAACGTACTATTTCAAGAAATGTAACACAGGAGTCTCAACAACTACAAAACTAGCTCTGAAAAAGGTGAAAAATCAACTCAAAAAAAAAGAATGTCCCACAACAGACTAATAAGAACAACAGAGAAAACATCAACACAAAAATAAACATATCACAATGGCAGGAGTGAGCACATACCTATCCATAATTACATTGAATGTGAATGGACTGAATGCTCCAGTAAAAAAACATCAAGTGACATCTTGGATCAAAAGACATGATCCACCCATATGTTGCCTACAAAAAACTCATTTGAGACTTAAAGATAGGAGCAAACTGAAAATTCAAGGATGGAAGAATATATATCAAGCTAACAATGAACAAAGAGCAGGTGTGGCAATTCTAACCTCAGACAAAATCAATTTTAATGTCAAATCCACCACCGTGGACAAAGACAGACACTATTTAATGCTAAAAGGTTCAGTAGACAAACAAGACTTAGCCATATTAAATATTTATGCACCTAATACAGAGCACCTAAATATGTCAAAGAAGCAGTAACTACACTCAAAAAAGGGTTACATTACTCCAGAACAACAGTGGGAGACTTCAACATTCTACTCTCAATATTGGACAGATCATCTAGAAAAAAGCTCAGTAAAGATACAGAAGCCTTATTGCCACAATTAACCAATTAAACCTCATCGATATATACAGAACTTTCTACTCATCACCGGACAACTACACCTTCTTCTCCAGTGCACACGGAACATTTTCTTAACTTGACCATGTGTTAGGACATAACGCTATTCTCAACAAAATCCATACCACTGAATTACTGCAAAGCATCTTCTCAGATCATACAGCCATAAAAGTCTAACTCAATAGCAGGAAAACATAGATAGACAGTGGAACTCTTGGAAACTGAACAACATCTTGCTCAAAAAAACATGGGTTATAGAAGAAACCAAGGATGAAATAAAGAAATTCATGGGTTCCAATGAGAATGAAAACACTACCAGAACCTATGGCATACAGTCAAAGCAGTGCTCAGAGGTCTGTTTATCTCCATAAATACACACATCTGGAAGGAAGAAAGAAACCAAATCAAGAAACTAACCCTATAGCTTGAACAAGTAGAGAGAACAACAGAGGAACCCCTCAGGCACCAGAAGAAAACAGATCATAAAGATTAGAGCAGAGCTAAATGAATTGGAGAACAGAAAAACAATTGAAAAAACTGAAAAGACCAAAAGCTGGTAACCTAAATAAGAACTGAGAGGGGAGCTGTCACAACAGATCCAGGAAAAATCAACAACATCATAACAATACTATGAAAGACTGTACTCTAACAAATTTGAAAACCTAGAGAAAATGGAAAAATTCCTTGATTCATACCACCTACCCAAATTATCACAACGTGAAGCAGAACAACTGAATAAACCCATCACAAAGGAAGAGATTGAAAATGTCATCAAAACACTGCCAACCAAAAAAAGCCCCAGCCCAGATGGCTGCACTGCAGAATTCTACCAAGCTTTTAGAGAAGAGTTATCTCCAATACTACTGAGACTATTTCACAGTATAGAAAGGAATGGAGTACTCCCAAACTCATTCTATAACGCCAGCATAACCCTGATACCAAAGTCGGGAAAAGATCCAACAAAAAAGGGGAACTACAGACCGATATCATTCATCAATCTAGATGCAAAAATCTTCAACAAAATTCTTGCCAATAGAATACAACAACATATCCAAAAAATAATCCATCATGACCAAGTGGGATTCATACCAGGGATGCAAGGCTGGTTGAACATCAGAAAAACAATTAATGTGATGAACCACATAAATATCACAAAAGACAAGAATCACCTGATTTTGTCCATTGACGCACAAAAGGTATTTGATAAATTCCAACACCCATTCATGCTAAAAACTCTTAGCAAAATAGGCATAGACGGCAAATTCCTCAACACAATAAGGGCCATTCATACAAAGCCAACTGCCTGCGTCATCCTGAATGGAAGGAGACTGAAGGACTTTCCCTTGAGATCAGGAACTAGACAAGGACGCCCACTCTCACCTCTCCTACTCAATATTGTACTAGAAGTACCAGCCAGAGCAATTAGACAAGACTAAGAAATAAGGGGCATCTGCACTGGCAAGGAAGAAGTCAAAATCACCCTGTTTGCAGATATGATTGTACATGCAGAGAATCCCAAAGAATCTATAAGTAAACTACTCAAAGTGATAGAAGACTTTAGCAAAGTCTCAGGATACAAGATTAGCCAAAGCCGTAAATCAGTAAGATTCCTTTATACTAACAATGAGACTGTTAAAGAAGAAATCATCAAATCAATACCATTTACTATAGCCCCTAAAAAGATAAAGTACCTAGGAATTGATCTAACCAGAGAAATAACAGACCCTTGCAAAGAGAACCACAAGCCCTTACAAGAAACTAAGAGAGACATAGATAAATGGAAAAACTTACCTTGCTCATGGAAAGGAAGACTTAACATTGTGAAAATGTCTATTTTACCCAAAGCAATCTACTTATATAATCCAATCCCAATACAAGTTCCAGTGTCATTTTTTAATGAGATGGAGAAACAAATCACCAATTTTGTTTGGAAAGGGAAGAAGCCCCGGATAAGTAAGGTACTACTAAAGAAGAACACACTGGGAGGCCTCTCATTACCCGACCTTAGAACATACTACACTGCCACAGTGGTCAAAACAGCCTGGTACTTGTAAAGAACAGACAGATCAATCAATGGAACAGAATTGAGACCCCAGAGATGACACCATCTGCCTATGAACAGTTGATATGTGACAAAAGCCCGAAGATATTAAACTGGGATAAAAACAGTTATCTTCAACAAATGGTGCTGGCAAAATTGGATATCTATCTGCAATAAATTGAAACAAGATCCATATCTTACACCTTATAAAAAAAACCAACTCCAGCTGGATAAAAGACCTAAATATCAAATCTAAAATGATAAACTGGGATAAAAAAGAGGTTCCCCTGGGAGCATGGCCCCTGGCCCTGATGCTGCTCTTGCCCATAAATCATACGGTCCACTCTTCAGACATGAATGGATTGGACTTGGCGATGCAGTGACCATATATTGGATGCACTTTATGGTTCTATGCATCTATAGGATATCATCCTGCTGACCTCTGGCTGGAGGAAGGAGAGTGGATGGAGAGGAGGGGAAAGAAGACTGTTGGGAGATGAGACATATATGGAGCAGAGAGAAATTGTGTGCTGTCACTGGGCAGGGACAGCAGTGGAAGCTGCATATATAGGTGGCCATGTGAATTTATATGGGTATGTATATTTTCACTCAGTCATAATAAAAAAAAGAAAAAAATGGAATTCAGGAGATGTTGAGGCAAGAATAAAACAAAATATTAATTTTTTCATCTTATATGGATATAGTAAATGAGGAATATTGCTTAATTTTGAAAATCAAAAGCCAATATAGAATGGTAAGTATGATAGCAGGCTCTCGAATCAAACTGCTTGGGTTCATACTTTGGCTGTAGATCCTGAGACTATTACATAACCTCATTATTTGACCTCTTCAGTAGTTAGCCTTCTCATCTGTACAATATGTATAAAAACAGAATTAAAAACATATAAAAATAGTATTATCTACTTACTATTATTACCTACTTACACACCTACACTTACCAACTACCTTGTTAGCCCATACTTCCCATTAAGTGTTAAAAATGTACAAAAAAAGTATTATGTATTAAAAATAATATTACCTACTTACACACCTACGTTTATCAGCTATCTTGTTAGCCCATATTTCCCATTTATGACAACAGTAAAAAAGCTACTATCTGACTATTCCGCACCTTAATGATGTACCTCTGGCACAAATCGATGCTGAGGTACAAGGCAAGAGCAACGCTAGCTGTGATGGGTACAGCTGTGTGTCAGCTTGGCAGGCCATGACTCTCCTTGGCTTGGCAGTTATGTAATGATGTGTTCTTGTTGTTAGGTACCTTCAAGTCAGTTGCAACTCAGAGCAACCTTATATACAACAGAACGAAACACTTTCCTGTCCTGCCATTTTCACAGTTGTCACTATGTGTGAGCCCATCATTGCAGCCATTGTGTCAATCCATCTCGTTGAGGGTGTTTCTGTTTTTTGCTACCCTCTATTTTACCAAGCATTATGTTCTTATCTATAGACTAGTCCCACCTGATAACATGTCCAGAGTAAACGAGACAAAGTATCACCATCCTTGCTTGTAAGGACCACTCTGGTGGTACTTCTTCCAAGATACATCTGTTTGTTCTTCTGGCAGTCCATGATATAGTAAATATTCTTTAGCAGTACCATAACTCAAAGGCATCTTCCTTATTCATAGTCCCACTTTTGCATGCATATGAGGTTAGTAAAAATGCAATGGCTTAGATTACCGCTGCCGTCAATTCAGACTCATTGCAACCCTATAGGAAAGAGTAGATTGCCCCATGAGTTTCCAAGGAGCACCTGGCTGAAATTATGTGCATCTTAGTGCTAAAGGTGACATCTTTGCCTTTTAACAGTTTAAAGGGGTTGTTTGCAGCAGATTTGCCCAATGTAATACATAGTATGATTTCTTGACTACTGCTTCCATGGGTGTTGACTATGGATCTAAGTAAAAGGAACTCCTTGACTACTTCCATTTTTTTTCCCTGCATTTATCATGATGTTGTCCAGTTGTAAAAATTTTAGTTTTCTTTATGTTGAACTTTAATCCATAATCAAGGTTGTAGCTTTTGATCTTCATCACTGAACGCTTCAAGTCCTCTTCACTTTTAGTAAGCAAGGTTGTAGCATTTGCACACCACAGGTTGTTAATAAGTCTTTCTCTAAAGCTAACGTCAAGTTTTTCATATGGTCCAAATTCTTGAATTAACTGCTCAGTACACAGATTGAACAGATATGAGCAAAGAATACAACTATGATATAAACACCTTTCCTCATTTTAAAACACACAGTATCCCTTTGTTCTGTTTGAATAATAACCTCTTGATCTATGTACAGGTTCCTTATGAACACAATTAAGTGTTTTGAAATTCCCACTCATTGCAGTGATATCCATAATTTATTATGATCCACACAGTGTAAAGCCTTTGCATGGTCAATAAAACACAGGTAAACATCTTTCTGGTAGACTCTGCTGTCAGCCAGGATTCATCTGATATCAGTAATGATATCCCTGCTTCCATGACTCTCCTGAATCCCACTCGAATTTCCAGCAGTTCTCTGTCAATCTACTGCTGCAACCACTTTTGAATGATCTTCAGCAAAGTCTTACTTGTGTGTGGTATCAATGACATAGTTCAATAATTTCTGTATTCTGTTGGATCATCTTTCTTTGGAATGGGCACAAATATGGATTGTTTCCTATCTATTGACCAGGTAGCTGTCTTCCAAATTTCTTGACATAGACAAATGAGTGTTTCCAGGATCACATCTATTTGTTGAAACATCCAGAGTAGTATGCCATCAATTCTTGGAGACGTGTTTTTCACCAAAGCCTCAGTGCAGCTTGGATTTCTTCCAGGACTAACTCTTTTTGGTACAGTGATTCTGTATGTTCCTTCCATGTTCTTTTGATGCTTCCTACATTGTTCAATATGTTGCCACAAGAATCCTTCAATATTACAAATCAAGGCCTTATTTTCTTTTTCTTCAGTTCTTTTAGGATGAGAAATACTAAGTGTGTTTTTGCTTTTTGGCTTTCTACTTCCAGGTCTTTGCAAATTTCATTGTAATACTTTCTTTGCCTCTTCAAGCTAGCCTTAAAAATCTTGTGTACAACCCTTCTGTTTCATCATTTCTTCCTTTACTGTAGCTACACAACACTCAAGAGCAAGTTTCAGAGTCTCTTACGACATCCATATTGGTCTTCTCTTTCTTTCCTCTCTAAATCCAGATGAGATGTACTCAATGTTGTGCTTTGTCTTTCTTGGACTTGTTTTAGTTTTCTTCATCTTCAACTTGAACTTGCATATGAGCAATTGTTCATCTATTCCACAGTAAGTCCCTGGTTTTGTTCTGACTGATTTTTAGCTACTCTATCATCTATTTCCACAGATGATGCCATTTTGATTCTCATGCATTCCTT
Organism: Heterohyrax brucei; assembly: GCA_028571685.1. Lineage (NCBI taxonomy): Eukaryota > Metazoa > Chordata > Mammalia > Hyracoidea > Procaviidae > Heterohyrax > Heterohyrax brucei. The sequence goes on along the minus strand of CM053148.1, from coordinate 39,356,653 downwards.
CTGACAAAGTGCAGATGTCATGGATTGAACTGTGTCCCCCCAAAAATATGGGTAGCCATGTGACTAGGCCGTGATTCCCAGTATCTTGTGACTGTCCTCCATTTTGTGGTTTTTCTATATTGTATGTTAAAAGGATTAGGGTGGGGCTGTAAACCCCTTCATAGGATTACCTCCCTTCTCCACTGTAAAGGGAGTTTCCCTGGAATATGGCTTGCCCCACCCTTAATCCTTTCATTCTACAAGAGATAAAAAGACAGAGAAGCAGAGGCAGAGAATTGGGAACTTCGTACCATCAAGCAAGCAGCACTAGGGGAAGAGCGCATCCTTCAGACCAGAGGTTCCTGTGCCAAGACACTCCCTGGACAAAGAATGATGCAATACCGGACTTTCCTTCAGAGCCAACAAGGGGGAAAGCCTTCCCCTGGAGCAGAGACCCTGAATATGGACTTGTAGCCTACCAGACTATGTAAGAATAAACCTTCCTTTGTTAAAGTCATTCACTTTGTGGTATTTTCTGTTACAGCAGCCCTAGCTGACTAAAACAACATATGTATAGTCACCATTTATATTGATGAGGAAAGATATTTTCAATGAAGAAGTTGTTGATCTTAAAAAAAAATTCTATCATACAATCTCTGGCATTATTTCTATCACCAGGCTATATTTTCCAACTACTGATCCTTCTTTGTTTCAAACTTTTATACTCCAATCACCAAGTAATTATCAAGGCATCTTGAAAACACATTTGATAAAATTCAGCATGCAGCAGTTGCTAAAAATATTCCAGGTCTTCATCTTTGGCACTAGTAGTTGGTAAGTAAGTTTAAATCACAGTTGTATTAACTGGTCTTTTTTGTAGTGTATGGGTATTATCCTATCGCTGACAGTGTTGTACTTCAGCATAGATCTTGAAATGTTCCCTTTCACAACGAACACAATGCCATTCTTCGTCAGTTTGTTATTCTCAGCATAGCAGGTCACACGATTCTCTGATTCAAACCAGCCGATACCAACTAGTCCATTTCAGTACCCATATGCCTAGGATATTGACCTTCAAGCATTTCATTTCATTTTTGACAATTTCCAATTTCCCGAGACTTTTACTTTGTACATTCCATGTTTCAATCATCAATGGATGTTTGCAGCTGTTTCTTCTCATTTTTAGTCACGCCACATCAGCAAATGAACATCCTAAAAGATCGACTCTCCCTTGAGATGGCAGCTGTTCCCCATGCATATTGTGAGTGTCTTCCAATGTAGAGGCCCATCTTCCCATCTTCCAGCATTATATCAGATAATATTCCACTGCTATTCAGAAAGCTTTCGCTGGCCAGTTTTTTTAGAAGTAAATTGCTATGTCCTTCTTCCTAGTCTGTATCAGTCTGAAAGCTTTACTGAAACCTATCCACCAACAGCAACCTTGCCAGTATGTGATATAATAGTGGCACAGCTTGAAGTACCACAGCAACACACTAGTCACCACGGTACTACCTACTGACAGTCAAGTGGTGATGTAATGATCCTCCATTTGGGGATTTGTTACGGTCATCCTCCATTGTTGCATCATACCGCTTCTTACATAACAATCTAGTCTTTAGAACGTAAATCATTTCAATAAGTGAGGAGTGAGTATAATTAAGTCACATTATATGTGAAAAGTATCTGTTACCTAGGATATAATTAATATTAGCTATTATTATTGATTGGAATTCCTGAGTGGTACAAGCAGTTAAGGTTCTCATCTGCTAACTGAAACACTGGAGGTTTGAGTCCACCCAGAGGTGCCTTGAAAGACAGACATGGTCATCTACTTTGGAAAAATCAGCCACTGAAAATCCTGTAGAGCACAATTCTACTGTGACACACACCAGTGCTTCATAAATTCAAGCTGACTTAACGACAACTAAACCAAACAAACAAACAAACAAAAACAACCTGTTGTAAATACTGGTGGTGTAATAGGTTAAGTGCTGCGTCTACTAACCAAAAGGTCAGCAGTTCTAAGCCACCAGGCGCTCCTTGGAAACTCTAAGGGGCAGTTCTACTCTGACCTCTAAATTCATTACGAGTTGGACCCAACCCGATGGCACTGGGTTTGGTTTTGGTTTTTATTGTCATTGAGTCAATTCTGACTCATAGCATCCCTACAGGACAGAGCAGAACTGTCCCATAGGGTTTCCAAGAAACATTTGATGGATTTGAACTGCCAACCTTTTAGTTAGCAGTCATACTCTTAACCACTACACCACCAGTTCCCAAATGGCACTAGTTATTATTATTAATGGAGAACTGTAGGTTGACATACGCTGTTTTAAAAGAACTGAAAGGGTAACACTAGCAGAATTATACACACTAAGCAAAAAGTAAAAGAAAATATGATCTACATTGCATAAGAAATAGCAATAAAGCATAGCAAATACAGTAGATTAAAAATTGTTAAAAGTATAAACAGATTAATCAGCCTTATTATATGACAAAACCTTTCAGATTGGTGTTTTTACAATCCTACTGAATGTTGCATGTATGACGTACTTTTAAAAAGTAAAAAAATCATGTTGTGTATGAAAAACACTCATAAATTACCTCTTTATTTTGTTTGCCTCTACTAAAATATTTTAAAGTAGATATATTGAAACTAAAGAGATAAGCAAACATAAATTAAAGCAGACACAGCAATAGTAATATATGATAAAGTCACATCAAAGCCAAGTGCATTAAATGAGATTTAAAACTCTTATTTTATTTTGATAAAGGGCAGAATTCACAAGCAACATATAAAACTCATAAATCTTAAGAATCAAATAACATGAGATTGAAATGTATAACCCAAGAACAGCAGAAAAGAAAAAAATAATTGTACTAGGAGTGGGTGCCTTTACAATAATATCAGTCTTGAAGAAATTAAGTGGACAAAAATAATGATATGGAACACTTGGACAGTATTGCCTCTTCTACATCTATGTCAAATTTTGTCCTAACAGAGAATAATCTTTTTTTTTTTTTTCAAACATATGTGAAACTTTGTCAAAAATTAAATACCAAAACTCTGGTGCTATGGAGACAAATCTGACTTACAGAGACCCTGTAGGACAGGGTAGAACTGCCCCATAGTGTTTCCAAGGAGTGCCTAGTGGATTCAAATCGCCAAACTTTTGGTTAGCAGCTGACCTCTTAACGACTGAGCAACCGGGTTTCTAATTATATACAGAGCTATTAAAAATATATATATGTGACTAAATTTTCCAAAAACTGTACAAATCACATTCTATCAGAACCTTTAAAAGAAATTAGACATAAGTCAAGATTTTGAAACAGCAAAAATAAAACTAGTAAGGAATAGGGGGGAAAAAGCTTTTTCTAAAGAAGCTCACCTAAGAAATTCTTAGGCTAAAAGCAAAATAAATATGAAATGATTTTCATTAGATCCATAACATAAGAAATGGATAAGTGGATATCCTGAAGAGATGGCACAGAACAAGAACGGAAATGTCCCTATCAAAACGCCAGCAGTGTTTATTAGCCATCCTAGTAAGGGGAATTCCAGAATCTTAGTAAAGAGTAGGACCCCCAGCTGGTGCAAAAGGTTAGCTCTGAGCTGCTAACTACAAGGTGGGAGGTGGGATTTCTTCCACAAGTGCCTTGGAAGAAAGGCCTGGCAATCTACTTCTGAAAAATCAGCCATTGAACTCGGGGGAGTTCAGTTCTACTCTGACACATACAGAGTCAGCGTAAGTCAGAGTTAACTCAATCACAACTTTTTTTCCACTACACTTAGTGTAGTTAAATATGCTAAATTCAGAAGATGTGGCTAGCACTGGATTTAGATTAAAATCCCTATTATTGTAAATGAATTCATTCTTATGACTTTCACAAATTTCTGGGTAAAAATTTCCTCTCATTATTGTTTATTATAGAAATACAAATTTAGTGGATTCTGTTTCACAATGGTTATCTGGATTCCAACCTCCAAAACTAGAAAAGCAATACCTGTTGTGGTAAAGTTTCCCAAAGCATTTTCGGCAGTGATGTTACTAAGTGTTAGGTGTAAAATTCAAAACCAGAAGCACTTGGGAAACGGTGAGTTAAAAAATTTAAAAACATTTTCATGCCTGCAGGACTTCTTGGCAATAATAATACAGCAACACGCTTTATGAACTCTCAGAAGAACTAGTATTCAGAGCTTCTTGAAGTCCCTCTCTCCCTAGAAACTCGTGACTGGAGTGCTATGGAATATGCTTTGAGACACAGTCTTGCCAAATTGTCCCAATCAGGTTGTTTGTTTGTGTTTTGCCATCTAACTGATGTGTTTCACATTCTGTTGTAGTTTCAAGAGTTCTTACCCCTCTCCTTTCTCTCCCACATCCTGTCCCCTGCGTCTCCCCATATTGCTTTGGCATAAATTGTGGCAGGAGACAGAGGCCATTTAGCTGTCAAAATTACAGTAGATTATCCTGATAGGGTGATATTCTTTATGCTTTAGGTGTCAGAATTGTCCCACACCAAACCTAACAACCAGATTGATGGAAACAGCATTTTGCAGTTTTTATTAGTTAACGTCTCAAGTTGTTGCCTTCCCTAGACCCTTCTCAGTTCCGATACCTTCCGTATCCTATTCAGCAAGGGTGTGGAGAGGCTTAGAATGAACCCTTTTCAAGAAAAAGCATCATTCTGCAGGAATGTACTAAGTGTTGGGGTGAGAAACTCATAACCAGAAGCAAATAGATAGGGAATCTTTCATAACTAATGCCTAACCTTAAAAAGTAATAAAATCTAGATTGACAAATCAGATATGGGGAAACAGGTTTGGATGCAGGTTTGTTGTAGAAGTCATCAAACGCAACTCTCCATGGGAAAAAAAAGGCCAAAAGACAATCATTGTCCCCATAAATATTGTCCTTCAAAACCAAAAAACATACCTGAATGTACACTTCAGCAACAATAATTATGTTCATCATGTAGTTCAATCATCACTTTTCTCAAATTTTTCCATCACTCTTAACAGAAGCTCAGTGTCCCTCAAGTGGATGGGTCTTCTTTCCCCTCTCTCTCACCTTGACCCCAGTAACCACTAATTAACTTTGATCTCTATACACTAGCATATTCTAAATGTTGCTGTTTGAGTCAATTGCCTTTGAGTCAATTCTGACTCACAGAGACTTAATAGGAAATAAATTAGAACCACCCCATAGCATTTCCAAGAACTGGCTGGTGGACTTGAACTGGCAGCCTTTTGGTTAGGAGCTATATCTTTTAACTACTGTGCTACCAGAGCTCCATCCTTCAAAAGAATGTTGCCTTAATGCACTCCCTGGCAGCAAATAGGGAAGAAACAAAGCTTGAAAGCTTTTCTCCCCCTTCTCTTAGTTGTCTGCTAATTTTTTTATTATTATTTTTAGGGTTTTTTTAATAATTAATAATATTACAACTCAACAAATGCATATCTTCTGGTTTAAGCTCATTTTCTTTCGCTAAACAGCAATTATTCAACCAGCTATCTTTCTGTGCCCCTTCATGAAATCTCTCCCATTTTCCCAACCACCAAATGTTCAATTCGCCCTGTACCTCTGCACTCTAAGGGAACTAGTCGGGTTCAAGTCATACAGCAGACTTCTGGAAATAAACCAATTATAAACACCAGTTGGATTTATTTGCAAAAATAACAACTTTGTATTGTTCTCCTGGAAATGATCTTCAGGTGAATGCTTTCATCTCTGGTCCAGGAAGGCCAGGTCTAATTGGATATCCTTGGCATCACTTGTGAGAGAAGCAGGACTTCTGAATGTACATGCCAACTGACTGTAATTAGGGCCCTGCAGAAGCCACAGGGATGCTGTTTTTTATAAAAATGAGAATGAGTTCAAGGAAATTATGGTATGCCCCAGAAGGGTTGACTTCTTTACATAAAATGCTGGAGTGAAAGATACCAGGCTGACGACCTAAGCCTGCAGCCTCATCCTCTGCTTCTCCATGGAGTCTTCTGCCTCCCTGTCTTTTATCAATTACTCACTTAAAATGTCCATAACAGCCTTTCCTTGACCTCAGCAGTTTGCCCTGATGAGGGTTACTGATCAAGTGTGGAGTACTGTGCAGTCAAAAATTGTTCATTTCTTGTTATTTCCTAAACTGCTGTACTTTCTGTCCCCCTAATTTAGTAGAAAGCCCACCCCTAAGGAGATGGCCTATTTTATTTGTGTGCCACCTAGTTCTCAGCTGTCACTTAAGTACACTCATCAGAGAATAGAAGACTTCTCATCACAAGACAAGAGCAAATGACAACTTTAAGTGAAATAAAAGCTACAGAACATTCTGTAAGTTGTGGAGTTTTCTCAAATTGTCCCAGCCTGCCAAGACCACTCATTCTAAGTTAAATGGACTTACTTCAAGAATGAGAGAAATAATTAGGCACTAGGTTTCTTCTCACAGGTTTACCAACTATAAAGAAAAGATGAGCTTAATATCCTGTTTTCATTAAAAATAAAGTTGTAGCACTGATAACTTGGAAAAGACAGTAAAGAAACTATAATCAACCACCCTAAGAAAACCATCAGTTGCCTTTGAATTTATTTCTTGTTCTTCTTTTAGTGGGAATTCATTTTGTTTTGTTAAGGTGCCTGGATACAAATGGTCTGGGCTTGCTACTAAAGGTTGGAGATTTTTCACCCACCAGCAGTACCATGGGAGAAAGGGCTAGTGATCTGCTTCCATTAAGATTACAGCCAATAAAACTCTATGGATAGGTTATACTCTCTAACACATGGAGTCACCATAGGTCAGAATTAGCTCAATATCAACTGACAACCACAACTTGGATTTTTATATACAATTCTTGTTTTAGCATAAATAATGGACTGGGTATCTTCCAGTCAATCGAACAAAGTGATCACATCTTACTAGACAAAAGGAATAAATACTTTAATAGGTAACACCTAGTTATGGTTTATTTGGTATAGGCACTTTGCTAATATTTTCATGTATCTAGTCATTTAACCTTCATAGCAACCCATCTAGTAATTGTTTTTATATTTCCAATTTTACAGATGAGAATATTGACACTGAAAGTTTACTGAAGACTACACAGCATGGAAATGCAGAGCCCAGACTCAATCCCAAGCCAACAATTCAAAGACTTCACCATTCACATGCATCTTATACCCTTCTGATGGTCTTACATGGTCAGCTCTTCAATACTAGGGCCCTGTATTGGTGTCTATTCTTTTCGGCCTGTAACAAGGATAAGTCTCTGTCTGCTGATTACCTGGTACCACCGATTTATGACTTGCTTCTTGTGCTCTGATCTACCAAATATAGGTCAACATTTTCTGTTTAACACTATTTAAACTCATTTATTCTGAGCCCTTTATAAGATATTGTGCATATTATACCCTCCCTTCCTCTCATTTTTTCCTTTTCTTTCTCTATATCACATTCCATTCATTCCATTTGTCATTTCTGAACTTAATGGTGAGGCTATTCCATAAGTCAGATCCAACTCGATGGCACTTGGCTTTATTTGTAACAACGGGTAATGTACTTGATGAGAAGTCCTACTCTTTAAGAGTCTTAAATTTTTCCAGTCTATGGATACTCCTTGTGAGTATTTTTCTTATCTCTTTCCAACTCAAACAACTGTGAGGTCACAGTGAAATTCCACTTCCTTACCCGTAAAGCATCCACTAGAGATTCTCCAGGAGCCGCACTTTCAGTCAGTACTCTTGGTTACCAAAGGACAGACAATTCATAACATAATCCCAATAATTTTTGGTTGTTAAACTTTAACAGTCACTACAATTATGTGTGTCATATGGCTCATTAAAATATAACTCCCTTTCCTAGCTTCAGAATTAGAGTAATATTCTATTTCATTCTTTTCACTTCATTTTAATGTGAAAATACAGAGAACTGTCCACCAGAGTTTCTGGCAAGCATCTGGAAGATATCATATTTGAAAGAATCAAACACTGATTCTTTTATTATAAAAGAATAATAAAATTTTAAAAGTTGCAAAATTGTATTCCTGTTGAATCACATCCAACATACATGTCCTCTGCTATAAAAATGTCTATAATTATTAAACATAACCCTATTACAAGATATTTGCAAATTGTGAATTCCACACGGAAATGTATTTTCTACCCCTCAGCATAACCCCCCAAGTAGCACACAGTTAATTCTACCCTTGGGGTATCATTCACATTTAATTTTTCACTGATATGTTGGAAGAAAAACTTTCTCAAGATAAGTCCCAAACTACAAGTGACTAGTATGCATTACACAATGTCCTCATTCCATCCACAACTGGAAGAAAGGGTTTCTAAGAGAAGTCACAGAGGTCTCAGTCATTGTTTTAAGCCTAAAGAGGAACAGACTATAAATTACTAGAAATGTAAAACCTAAAATTGAGTATATTAAATCAAACCTACTGCAGAATATATATTTTTCACTTCCAAATGGCACATTAGCTTTCTTACCCTGTTCTATCATTTAGGAGAAATGAAAGGCATCCCTTCTCCTGCATCTTTCTTATTAACTCTATCGAAACTTACCTACTAGGAGAGTCACAGACAATGGACTAGCAAGCCAATAAGCATCAGTTAACAAGGATTGGGTGGGTCTTCTGTATCTTGTATCTTGTTCCCCCTTAAGATCCAATGGAAACTTTGGTGGTATAATGGTTAAGTGCTATGGCTGCTAACCAAAAAGTTGGCTATTGAAATCCACCACGGGGCAGTTCCACTCTGTCCTATAGGGTCTCTATGAGTCAGAACTGACTCAACGGCAGTGGGTTTGGTCATTTGGTTTTTAAGATCTAAGTTGACACAAGTGGCTCCAAAGCTATTTGTTGATTGTAGCCTCTAGACTTGTGCTTTGGTCTGACAAGGTCTGTAGAAGGTAAGTGGGTCCCAGAGGTAGGGGGTTAGCAGTAAAGTGTGGTCAAAGTCTGGCCGGATAGGTCTTAGACTTTGAAGCAGCTTGTCAAGCATCTAGCAAGAATCCAGATAAGCATCTTAAGATAAGACTTAAACCATACCGGGTAAGAAACATTGTCCTTCAGCTGAACCACATCTTCTATCACTGTCTTAAAGTTACAGATGAATACTGAGGGTGGATGATTGACTGAAACTTCAGAGATGTCTGTACAATCACACAACTCCATGACTACATGTACTTACAAAAGTAGAGTGCATTTTTTTAACAGCTATTTTATGTAGTATGAGGCATCGTTGAGCTGGTGATAATGTTTTTGCCTTCTGTAAGGAAGACAAAGGAGGTTCTATTCTTGAACAACATACTTCCTGAGCAGCCATCACTCCTCCATTAGTGGAGGCTCACAGCATGGTATGATGCTAAACAGGTTTCCACCAAGTTATCAGACTATGATGGACTAGGAAGAAAAGCCTGGCAATCTACTTCCAATCACCAGCCAGTAAAAACCCTATGGATCACAACAGTCTGAACAAGCCAGGACAGCATGTCATTCCATTGTGCATTGGGTTGCCATGAGTCAGTGGCTAACTCAGTGGTGGCTAACAAGAAAAACATACATGAAAGAAAGCAAGGACACTTGATCTGACCTCAGGGCAGAAATTCTTTTTAATTTCTTCTACACTGAAATAGAAGGACCACAAGAATAGATGTCAAGCACCTCCTCTATTCCTTGGTTGGCCATAGCTAGATGTAGAGATTTCTAGGCCTCAGTTTCTGCATCTGTAAATTATAAGAATAAATTAGACATCTCCCTAAATCTCTTTGAGTTCTAAAGTTTAATGCCAGCTGCTACCAAGAATCTCAACAGGATCCAAGATATTCTAACACGTGAAAATGACAGTGTCCTATACCCACGGCCCATTCCCCCCAGTGGAAAAGACAAATACACAGTTTAAAAGGCATTCCCTTCCCCTGGAGACTTTTCACACACAGAGCTTCACAGGTGAGAACCTTGCCTGTTCTACGTCCCTAAGGGCAACACAAGCATGCACGGTAACAAACATGGCTTGTTATAATGTTACTCATGAGGCACACTTCTTGGATTAACTTCTCAAGCTCTCCAAGCGTGATACACAAATAATACTAGTTGTGCATCTTTTACAGTCTAGAACACAGTAACAATCTCTTCAGGCAAGACACCATATGGAGAGAAGGGCAGACATGATTTCCTGAAGCAGTTAGCCAAGTGGTTTAAGACATTCTCCATCGGCGGAGAAACAGTACCATTAATACCTGAATGTTTCGTTTGAAGGGAGAGATGCTCTAGGTTATTGTCTTTTCCAACTCCTTATCTCAGGCTTAAAATGAAAATGCCCATCCTTCAGGCTAAATGACAGACATTCAAACACACATTAGTATAAATATGCTAATAACATTTTGCATTAACAGAGAAAGAGTAAGTGCTTTATAGGAGATACCGTAGTTCATTAATCCTCAGGATATCCAAGCAATAGCTAGGGGAAAGAACACACTAACTACCTGAAATGATGGAAAACCGCACTGTTTAAGCCCTCAGTTTGCTCAAAAGTGGCTGAAGAATGTTCTTCAAGGCTTTAAACAGAACCTCAGAATGTTAATTCTGGGTCTGGATTGACTTCCGTGACACTCCATTCATGGAAAGACCATGGCCCTTATTTGCAATGATTTAGTGTTTTACTCTTCCATACTCCTTATCCATTCTGGATCTTTCTACCAGCCCCAGCTCATGGCCATGGTAACCCCTGGAAAAGCCCAGGCTGCCTGCTCACAGACTCAGGGAGTTTTTCCAAGTGTTACCTTCTTGCCTTCTGCTTCACCCCTCTCAATGAGCTGGTCTCTTTTAGTTTTGCATCTTGGCTTACTTGCATGGTTTTACCCCATTTCAGCTTGAGAATTTTACTTCAGTCTGACCTCTTTATACTTAATTTGATGAATCATGCTTAAAGATAAACCAAAAATAATTAAAGAAAGGAAAAGAATAAAACTACCATTTTGTCACTGAGTTGGTTAACTCTGACTCATGGCGACTCCAGTGTGTGTCAGAGCAGAACGGCGTTCTGTAGTTTCAGTCGCTGATTTTTCAGAAGCAATCACCAGGCCTGTCTTCTGAGGTACCTCTGAGTGGACTCAAACCTCCAACCTTTTGGCTAGCAGTCAGCACTTTAACATTTTCGCCACCCAGGACTCCTTTGAAGATAACACCACCACTACTACCAGTTGCTGTCCAGTAAGGGTCAACTCATGGCTACCCCATGGATGTCAAAGTTGAACTGTCCTCCACAGGTTTTCCTTGCTGTGGCTTTTTGGAAGGGGTTCATCAGGCCTTTCCTCCCAGGCACAGCTAAAGCCCCGAGGAAATGCCCTTACCTCGCTCACTCAACCTTCAGACAAGGAGCACTACATGCCAGTTGGGCCTTCAGAATATCACTGGTCAGGACCTCATTCTCCTGCTCTGTCCAGGGTAGGAGACAGGGCAAATACAATACCACAATGTTAGCAAAGACTAATTTTGGTGCTTTGAGGCAGACAGCATCCCCCAGTCAAGATGTCACTGTCTCCTGAATGTGTTATGGGAAACTACAGGCAGCCCATTTATCCCTACTGGGGTAATATTGTAAAGAGGAAGTTACCATGAGAGCTGTATAGGTGTAGGGGTAGTGGTAGGCCAGGTAGCAGACATCGTCATTGTGCGGGAAGGTGACAGCAAAGGTGAGAGTGTAGTAACACTTCCCAGACTCGCCTCCCGTGGACGCTGCTCTCAGGCGGTAATGATTTCTAAGAGAGAGAAGAGAAGGAGGCAGAGCTGAGGGCTATCGTCAGGTCCTAGATGCTACAAATCTCACATGTTACATTCTGGCAAGATGTTCTTCATTCAAGACAAAATATGGTTCCTGCACAAAATGGAGTATTACTCAGCCGTAAAGAGAGACAAAGTCCTCGTACATGCCACCACATGGATAAACCTTGAAAACACGATGCTGAGCGAAATAAGTCAGTCACAAAAGCACAAAAATTACATGATCTCATTTATATAAAATATACAGAATATGGACCCCTACTGGCATAGCGGTTACAAGTTCAGCTGCTAACTGAAAGGGTAGCAGTTCAAACTGGCCAGCTGCTCCTTGGAAACTGTGCGGGTAGTTCTCCTCATCCTACAGCATCTGCATGAGTCAGAATCCACTGAATGGCACCTAACAACATTATCTAGATACAGATTTGGTCTCTATACAAAAGGATATAGAGACCAAAGGTAATTAGCGGTTACTGGGGCCAAGAGGAGAGAGAAGGGAAAGAGGACTCATTGCTCAAGAGACACTGGAGCTTCTGTTAAGATGGATGGAAAAGTTTGGAAACAGACAACAGTAATGGTTGAACAATGTGGCAAACATAATTAATGTCACTGAATCGCACACACAGGTCTGTTGAGGAAGCATGCATTTTGTTATATATATATATATCTATCAACCATAACTTAAAAAAAAAAAACTCTGATGGTTCCAAATTCAGTGTGCCAGCTCCAGGGGAAGGCTTTCTCTGCTAGCTCTGGAGGAAGGTCCTTGTCCTCAGTATTCCCCCAGCATTACAGCTTCTGAGGTTCAGGGACCACAGACCTTTCCAAAAGGATGTGCTCTGCTCCCAGCACTGCTTTCTGAATGGTCTGAGGTCCCCAATTCTCTGCCTGCCTCCCTTTCTTTCACATACCAAGAGCCTACCCCAAGGCATGATACAACCCCACACATTCAGTCTTGACCCACAACACAACTGCCACTCACCCTCCCTCATTAACATCACAGAGGCAGGATTTACAACAAAGAAACATCATACAACACTGGGGCATCATGGCATGGCCAATCTACCACACACGCTTTGCGGAAGCACACAATTCAATCCATGACAATGGTAAAATCTAGAGGAAGACAGAGTACCGTGTGAGAAAGCTTCCTGCCAGGTCATGACCAAACCAACAACTTCTAGAGTGGCCCACCTGCCTCCCCATTGTGGTATGTATGCCATTGGTCTTTCTTGGCTGTGACTGAAAATGAATTCACTGAATTAAAACATAGAGAGAAATATTATTAATTATGTTTTTCCTATGATTGTATTGCAGACATACACTTTATTACCCAAATTTGGTTTCCCAACCACCAATGCTCTCCAGATAACACCTTCCTGTCCTCTCAAACTGCAATATTATAAGTTTTCTCAAATAATACTGTAAGTGGATTTATTGGTAATCACTACTACATATTGGAAAGCAGTGGTTATTGGAAACCCTGGTGGCACAGTGGGTTAAGTGCTACATCTGCTAACCAAAAAGTTGGCAGTTCAAATTTGCCAGGTGTTCCTTGTAAATTCTGTGGGGCAGTTTTACTCTGCCCTACAGGGCCACTATGAGTCAGAATTGACTTGATGGTACTAAGTTTGGTTGTTCGGTGGTGGAATTCTTTTTTTTTATTTATTTCTTGTGATTGAGTGAAAGTGTACAATCCAGTTTAAATTGGCATGCCTGCCTATGTGCAGCTCCTACTGCTCTCCTTGCCTGGCGACAGCACACCCCTCCTTTCTGTTCTACACATGTCATATCCTCTTAGCAATCTCCTGTTCTCTCTTCTCCACCCTCTCCACTCTCCTCTAATAAGAAGCCAGTAAGACAACATCCCATTGATGCATAGAACCATAAAATGCACACATGAGATGGTCACTCTGTGTCGCCAAGTCCAATCCATTCCTGTCCAAGGCGTTGACCTTAGTAATGATTTATGATTGGGGGCAGCATCAGGTCTAAGGGCCATGCTCCCAGGGGTACCTCCAGGACTTCAGACCATCAGTTGTGGTCCTTTAGTGGAGTTCCCAGGGTGCACCCCTTTTTATTCTCATATTGCCAACAGGGATTCAATTTTGTGAGCCCCATCACGGCTGTCACTGGTGGTGGCCAGGCACCATCTCATTCTTCTGGTCACATGTTGTTCACGTGGGTCTTTCTGTCTTCTGGGTTTTCTTGTCCCCGTGTCGTTTTTGTCCTTGGTGATCATCTGTTTCTGCTGAGTTGGGACCATTTGGTATACCTCAGATGGCAGACTGCTAGCTTTTAAGACCTACTCCCCAATATGGGGTGGAGCAGACTCTCTTAACAATAGGCTAAGTATGCCAATTGGCCTCGCTGTCCCCTAAGAGCATGAGCCCCGGATCGGTCGTGAGATTCTTGCTGGCCAACACACTGTATGTGCAGCCAACACCTGTCTGTCAGTGGAGGGTTGTATGTTTCTGTGATGCTGAACAGGTTTCAGGAGACCTTCCAGATTAGCACAGACTAGGAAGACCTGGCAATCTACTTCTGAAAATGAGCCAATGAAAACTCTGTGGATTACAATGGTCTGATCCACAACTCATCATAGGGATGGCACAGGACCAGATAGCTTTTCTGTCGGTTGTACGTGGGGTTATCACATATTGGGGGCTGACTCAGGGCAACTAACAGTAGCAACAACAACTACACGTTGAGTTCCAACTAAATCTTAACATATGCCACCTTATTTATCATGGTTAAACAGCTCATTGTGCAGATGAAGAAACAAACATTTAGAAAAGTTAATTTGCTCAAGATGATAAGGCTCCAGACTGGTCTGCCTGCAAAGCCTTTGTTCTTTCCACTCTATATTGCTCTCTCCCCGAAGGAATGCATTTGTCACCCCACCTTAGGGTAGTTCAGCTTCTTAAAGCTTGAAAGTGCACATTTTCCTTTGTCAAGGATGAAGAGCCAATTTTGATACTTCAGAGAACAGTATCAAAGTAAATTGCACCCAGAAGTATATTCCAAGCAATATTTTCCCCACATGCTGCCAGTTACACTCTTGGCTTGCCTGTTGATGCTGAAACAGCTGTGCAGGCTTTCCTGAGAAATACTATCATCAAGGCTGCATTACAATGCAAGATGCACCCGTACAGCAAAAGATATAATTCCACCTTTGAGCATTTATAATGCTCGCTTATTTGTCTGTTGTGCTTTTGGTTTTACTGGGAGAAAGGGAGAGGGGAAGGGAAGAAATAGCACTTGTGTGTTCCAGCAAAATATTTTTTTAAAAAAATGGATTATTCTTTTCTGCCTCTTTGCTACCTTTGTGTCTCACCATCACCAAAACAAAAGAGCAAACAGGCAAGAAAGAAAGCAACAGAAAACGCAGTCCTACTTTTTGTGGTTTTTCAATATTTATGAAACTAGAGACGGGAGTAAGAGAAGCGTGCGGTCCCACTGACTGTGGCTGGATACACTTCTCTTGTCCCAGCTTCCCCCACCATGGCACCCTCCTGGAGCCTTGGTCATTCTGGGGAAAAGGGAATACTTAAAACCAGTGGACACTCCCAGGCAATTGCCCCACACAGCTTTCTAGGACCACACTGCTAGAACCCATTCCCTCCATGATTACAGGAATAGAAACTTCAAAAGGGGCATCTTCAACCATGGTGCCATTTGGATCTTGATACTTTCTCCAGATTTCTCCCACATTCTACAATAGCTCCCAAAGCTAATAATACTCTGGTTATCAGAGACTGTGTGAAGACGCAGATGCAAGCTCAGAAAGCATCTGCACACGCTCAGCCCTTTATTCTCTTTCTGAATTCACTTTTAAAGATGCTGCAAAATCTCATTCAGTTTACACCTACCTGAAAAACGGGTGCCAGACAATGATACCTCCCGACAGTGGAATACCCAAACCAAAACCCTCTGCCACTGAGTCAATGCCAACTCATAGTGACCCTGCAGGCAACTGAAATTAAATAAGCCAGGGACAACCAATGAAAAACATAGAACAGAGCTTCATGTGTCAGCACAAACACGTAAGTACACACATGCACCACTGCTATACACATCCAAAAAGATAAAGGCAAAGATGAGCACACAGCTAGTGTCTCAGCACTGCTCACCTACCAGCTGTGGAGACCAAGCCTGCACAGGGACTTGAGTTACAGATATCTTTGGAGGGGGAGTACAGGGGTCTCTTTTGGCATTGGCTTTGCTTCTTTGCAATCCCAGGGTACTATTGAGTACACAGGGAGTTCTAACACAGGCACTCCTAGCCTATGCCAATTCAACCTTCATCCACTCAGCCACAGAAGAGAGCAAGAGAGAGAAGGCGAAAGCCCCGTAAACATATCCCTGTGCTGCTTTCCCATTCAAACCAAACCTGAACTCCAGAAAAGCACAGACACAATGAAATGGAGAGAAACAAAATGGATCAATCCTTAGCCTTCAGGCTCCGGTGGGCCCCAGTCACAATAACTTAAGGGAAATGTAAGAAATAAGAACACTAGTTTTGCCCTTATGACATCTGCCTTCTCATCAACCCCTTTGTCCCCCAACACACAGACACACACACACACACACACACACACACACATAACATGCTACCCACTATAGCTGGGTGGTGTCATTGTGCTGATTCTTTTGGGCAAGGACGTAAAGCTCCAGCCTTCCCTGGAATGGATGCAGATTGCTGGAATGTAAGAAACTAAAAGGATGTGCCCTCATCTAGAATGCTGATTTCAGCTGAAGGAGATTCAGCTAGAACGTTTGTCTGGAGCCTACACTCTGGCTGAACCTAAAGCCAACATCAGGCTTCACCACTGGCGTCTCTTGGTGGCCATAGTGTAAAAGGAGCACACAAGGGGACACCACAACCTCCAGGAAAACTTGACTCTTCAGAGGCCATTAAACTTTCCCAGATCTTCTTTGTAGAAAAATATGTGACAAATCCCCCACATGAAACACTGGGCTTGCTACATTTCAATTTGTCCAGACTAGAGTGAGAGCCTATCCAGTTATTTTGTTTCCTCAGCTATGATGCGAACACCGGTTAAGAACACGCATCCTTTATGTATTTGTTTTTTGAAATGTTCTTTTCGCTGTTGTTGTTGTTGTTGTTGTTGAGAATACACACAGCAAAACAAACATTAATTCAACAATTTCTAAATTTAGGGATACCGATTACATTCTTCAAGTTCTGCAACCGTTCTCACCCTCCTTCTCTGGCATATTCCTTCTCCATTAGCGTAAACTCATGGCCCCTGAGGTTCCAATCCAATCTTTCAAGTTGCTGTTGTTAATCTGATCCCATATAGACAGCTTTCTTAAAAGAATATAATGTTCAAGGTACACCTTTTCTACTAGTTAAGCTAAACTATGATTCAGTTTTAAGAAGACTGTGGGAATATTTTTGGTTAAAGATTCAAAGATTATCTCAGAGAAATGTCTGAACATCCCTCAGTGTTTTTCAGTTGTTCCTGTGTACGCTGTTGTTGGGTACCATCCAGTCGATTCCAACTCACAGCAGCCCCATGTGATAGAATAGAATTTGCCCGTAGGATTTTCTTGGTTGTAATCTTCGTGGGAGCAGATCACCAGGTCTTTCTCTTGGGAGCTGGTAGGTAGGTTCGATCCACCAACCTCTTGACTAGCAGCTGAGTGATTAATCACTGTGTCACTAAGGCTCACTTCCCATTTATAGGAAGCCCTCTTTTTCCTCCTTACTTAGCCAATTCCTCTTCATCCTTCAAGGCTCAAGCCCACCCTGACAGCCCCTTCTTCATAGCTTTTATCTCACTGTGGAAACCCTGGTAGTGTGCTGGTTAAGTACTATGGCTGCTAACCAAAATGTTGGCAATTCGAATCCACCAGGGTGCTCCTTGGAAACTCTATGGAGCAGTTCAACTCTGTCCTATAAGGTCGTCATCACTTGTAATGAATTTATTGACAATGGGTTTGATTTGGGGGGTATTGAGGGAGCAGTGGATGGGTATCTCACTACACTCTGGACACTTCATGGGAGGAATTATGCTTATCATTTGTGCTTCTTCAGGCTTGGTACAGTCCCTGGACATAGCAGCCATTCAGTAAAATAATGAATGAACCTAAGATTTCAGGAGTGATAATTAGTATGCTTAACATACATCACCTCTAATTCTAATGGCATCCTTTCAAAGTAAGTAGTATTAGATATGAGCCCTGGTAGCATGATGGTTAAGCACTCACCTGCTAACTGAAAGATTGATAATTCAAACCCACCAGCAGCTCTTCAGGAAAAAGATGTGGCAGTCTTGTTCTCTAAAGATTACAACCTTGGAAACTCTATGGGACAGTGTTACTCCATCCTAAAAGGTCACTATATGCTGGAATTTTACTCAACAGCAATAGAGCTAACGGAATATTACGTACATCCTCCGGATAAGAATATTGAAACTCACAGAGGTTAAGCATTTTAGTCAAGTCTGCACCAACTACAGGAAGCAGGATTAAAACATTGGTGCAGGCCAAGCTCCAAACCCGTAAGTTTTTTCATCATATCATCTGTCTTTTATGAATGGTTAAAAAGACAAAGGGTCTTTTGGTCCAATTAATCAAGTCGGAATTTGAAGTCTTGATCTTAATAAATCATGACTGCCTATAAACTTAAGAGTCTAAAGCAACAGGAGAAATAAAAAATAATTCAGGTGAAGGGTTTAATAGTGAAAATGGTCCACTATCACTGTGATTCTAAGAAGAGGTTTCTACTAGTATTAATAATAATAATTGCTAACATTTCTTGAATCAAAAGTTACCATGGACTAGACATTGTTCTAAATTTCGCATTTCATCTTATTTCATTCAATCTTCAGAACAGCTCTACGATGCTGATATCATTATTTTCTCCATTTTATAGACGAGGAATCTGAGAGTCAGAGAGATTGGAAAATTTGCCCAAGATCATACTGCCAATGAGTGGTACATATTTGCTTCTAAGACCTTTCCCTTCTCAATGTGCTCTTGTAGACATCCTCTCAGATTTGCTGGCTCCTACAGGGTCCTTATGAGTTGGTATTGACCTGATGGCACTGAGTTTGGGCTTTTCTTTTCTTTTTCCTTTTTTTTTTTATGTATTGTAGGTAGCGCTCTTCTGTAAACCAGAAGATCAGTGGTTCAAACCCACTCACTGATACTCTGGAGGAAGATGGGGTCACCTTTTTCCATGAAAGTTACAGCCTTGGAAACCCTAACAGGGCAGTTCTACTGTGTCATATAGGGTTGCTATGAGCACAAACTGACTCAGTGGCAATGGTTAGACAGGTCATCTTGGGTCAAAGATGGTGCGCAATGGATTGATCCAGCAACTGCAAAGTTAAAAGGCTTTTCTTTGCTTTTCTATTCCCTGAACCATTTATCTTGGGAAAGATCTGCATTTTTATAATAATAAAGCCTTCAATGAGGCAAGGAGCAAAGTACACAGATGCATAGTTACAAACTCAATCAATTTCCATTTGTACTTGAAAGTATGCTGGGAAGTTATTTTTCAGCATGTACATGACATAAGCAAACACCAAGCTAGAGAGTGAATTAGGTAATCTTAGAATGACAATGGCCCTGCTTAATAAGAGTATATCATTTTACTTCAGAGGGGCTAATAAGGCAGAGCAGCCAAGTCACCAGGCTTTCCCATGTCTGTAGTATTCCTAATATTCTCTATAACACCAGTTCTCTCTCCTGAGATCCCGTGGAAAGATGCATGATGGCAGACCTCGTGAATGACATTCATCTTCATGAGTGAGCTGTTCCATCTCCTCTAGTGAGTGGAGATAAATGTCAGAGGAGATCAGCCGTTGGGTATTACATGCCTACTCTAAGCATGCGGCTTCCCTCCCTCTGCCCTTCAGCACCAAAATTACATAGCTCAGTGCTAGGAGGGAACTTGCAAAGGTGTTGGGCTGTGTACAGTAGAGGGAGCAGCAGACTAGAGGGAAGTATGTGACTAGAAACAAAAACTGTCCTTGCTTCACTCAATGAAAGCCACAGAAAATGAGTCTGCCTATTTACATCTGCCCTCCTGAGGGTCGCTTTTTGTGCTCTAGTCTAGTGGTCTTCAAGGGGGTGGGAGGGTGGATTAGGAGGAAAGAGGGGAAGGAAGGAGGAGGCGGTACTCTGGGACGGGGACGCGAACAAGATGATCAGCTGAGCACAGGGAGAAAATACTAGACTCTCTCCTCATCTTTATTGTCATAGAAGTAATGAGGAAGAAATTCAGTTGTCTCACATTTAATAGGAGATTGACACTGGTGGCCTCGTACAGTTCATGTAAACCCATCGTTGTAGTTGTTAGTTGTTAGTTGCTGTTGAGTCAGCTTGTTCATGTACAACAGAACAAAGTGCTCATCTCATGTTGGTTTAATGTGATGAACAATTATAAAACCGATTAGATTACTGTGCAGAAGTCTCAGCCTTTCATCTCTGTTGTACTCAAGACTGGAATATGAAAAATACATTACATTTTACATCTATGGTTTTTGCATAGTTAAGCATCATTTGCTGCCTTCAAGGTTTCCTGAGGGAGGAGTGGAAACAGCTAACACCCTCCTTCTTTCTTTTGCATTTAGCTCTGGCAAGGTAGTTAAGTTTGCAGACATCTACTTTAGTAGATTTATAGATTATCTAAACTAAACCTCACAGTATAACTGTTGCCGTTGAATCAATTCCAACTCACAGTGACCCCACAGAACAGAGCAGAACTGTCCCACTGAGTTTCCAAAGAGTGTCGGATAAATTTAAATTGCTGACCTTTTGATTAACAGGTATAATACCTAACCACTACACCACCAGGGTTTCCAAAACTCACAATACAGACAACTAATTTTAAGACAGTCCTGCTTAGAAGCCACGTTGCCTTGGAGTCGGCCCCCAACTTGTGCTAAACTCCTGTACAACGGAACAAAATTCTGTCCATTGCAGTTACAGAATAGATCACTGCGACACAGGATTTTCACTGTCTGATTTCTGATTGCCAGGCCTTTCTCCCTAGTCCTTCTCAGTCTGGAAACTCCACTGAAACTGCAGCAACACACAAGCCTCCCTGAACAGATAGGTGGGGGCTGTACATGAGGTACACTGGCTGAGAATCAAATCTGAGTCTCCCCCACAGAAGGTAAGAAGTCTACCCATGAACCACCACTGCCCTGGCTTAGAAGCCATACACTGACCAAAAGGTAAACACAAATGATCACGAAGAACATAAAAGAACACACGAGACTCACCTCCTACCTTTGGTACTGGCTCTTTCTGAAGAATTCCTATTTGTTTAAAAATAACAATAAAATCAAATTTGGGAAGTAGGCCAAACTTTTTCAAAATTACCTAAAAAACTACTTACCATAACATTTTCAATGATAATCTCCACCCTGAGAGTATAACATGCCTTGAAATACCAGCTATCAGTAGTATGAGGTTATTACAATTAGGTAGATGTTTCAAAAAATTGTTTCATCTTTTTCCCATCATTTAAAATTCTTAAATTTTGTACATTTTCTAACTTAGATAATGTATTGATATAGTGATATGTGTTCCAAACCTGTTGTCAAGTCAATTCTAACTTACAGTACCCTACAGAACAGAGCAGAACTGTCCCAGAGAGTTTCTAAGGAGCAGCAGGTAGACTCAAACTGGCAGCCTCTTAATTAGCAACCAACCTCTTAAATCTCTGCACCATCAGGGTTCCAGTACAGGAATGTATGCACAGTTGATTAAAAATAATTTGTAAATCAATCTCTGTCAAAAGGATATGTAAAAATGTATTTTTTTGCTAGTTGTGAGCTATAGAGTCACTATGCATCAGAACCAACTCAACAACACCCCAAAACAACAATGACAGCAAGCTATCAAAATAGCTTGGTCACCACTGTTCTAACCAATGGCTATCAGTCCTACAAAGCAGTCACTTGACTTCCTTAATTGATCAGCAAAGCTGTGAAGTTCTGAAGGAACCAGAGATTCCATTCTTTCTGAGTGTCCTTTTTTTTCTGGGTTTACATACACACATAATTTGAGGACCATGACTCAAAATGGTTCTCCACACATGAGTTCACTGGCACCACCTTTAAAACATGGTACTAAGTCTTGGAACTTCACAGCATAATATGTCTGATGACATATTAGAAACAAAGAGATAAGGATATAAAGGTCTAGATTAACATACCAGAGAGAATACAGTCAGAGAAGAAACAAAGAAATCTTCTATGGCAGATTAGCTCAAAGACTGAGATGGGTAAACAGTGAGAAAGATACTGTTTAATTAGAAAAAGGTATTTTACAATAAGAAGAAGTATGCTGATTTAGGCGTGAATAGCGCTATTTGTATCTATCCTGTTGTTAGATCACAGTATTGGAAATAAGTTAATATAATGTAGTGAATAATTGTCAAACAAACTACAGTACAATGTAGCAATCTTATCTGCTCATCTGTGTTGTATTCATGGCTGGAATATGAAAAATGAATTACATTACACATTCATGATTTTCATTTTACCCCTCTGTTGCTCTTTAATCACACAGCAATTGTTAATGAATCTAAAAGCTATTAATATTGGCTTTCTTTAGGCGAAGTCTATGCTTTCAAATTGTGTGGCTTCTTCCTTTTCCTTCTGGCAGATGCTTGATCCCCAGGAGCCCTCTCCTTATTCCCTACTTATAAAAGGCGCAGCCTCCGGGGAAGTTACATCCTGTTGGAAGGGAATGCAAAACGTTGTGTTTGTCCAGCTTCTTAGTACCAGACTCAAATCTGCTCTAAGCTGGGTTTTTCACATTTATTGAAGAGTACTATTTTCAGAAGTCTCTGAAAGTTTCTCTTTTTTACTTCATGTCTTTTTTGCTGTTGCTGTTACGTGCTGTCAAGTCAGTTCCATCTCATAGTGACCCTACGCACAACAGAACAAAAGACTTGCCAAGTCCTGTGCATCCTCATAATCCTTGCTACGTGTAGCCCACTGTTGCAGCCACTGTGTCAGTTCATCTCATTGAGGATCTTTTGTGCTGACGCTCTGCTTGACCAAGCATGATATCCTTCTCCAAGGGACAGGTCCCTCCTGACAACACTGCTAAAGGATGTGAAACAAAATCCTACCATCTTTGTTTCTAAGGACCATTCTGGCTATACTTCTACTATGACACATCTACTTGTTCTTCTGGCAGTCCATGGTATATCCAATATTCTTCACCAATGTCATGATTCAAATGTATCAACTCTTCTTCAGTCTTCCGTATTCACTACCCAGCTTTCATATTCATATAAGATGACTGAAAATACCACAGCTTCGGTCAGACACACCTTAGTCCTTAAAGTAACATTTTGCTTTTTAGCACTTTAAAGAGGTCTTTTGCAGCAGATTTGCCCACTGCAATACATGGTTTGATTCCTTACCTGCTGCTTCCATGACCATTGATTGTGGATCCAAGTAAAATGAAACACTTGACAACTTTGATATTTTTCTCCATTTATCCTGATGTTGGAAACCCTGGTGGCACAGTGGTTAAGAGCTACGTCTACAAGTTAGCAGTCTGAATCTACCAGCTGCTCTTTGGAAACTCTATAGGGCAGATCTACTCTGTCCTATAGGGTTGTTAGGAGTCAGAATCAACTCAATTGCAGTGGTTGGTTTTGATATTGTAATGTTGCTTGTTGGTCTAGATGTGAGAATTTCTGCTTTCTTGATGAAATGTAGTCCACACTGGAAGCTCTAATCTTTGATCTTCATCAGTAAATGCTTCAAGTCCTCTTTGCTTTCAGCAAGTAAGGTTGTGTTGTTTGTATTTCTCAGTTGTTAATGAGTCTTCCTCCAATCCTGATGCTGTATTCTTCATTTAGCCCACGACGGTTGTATTTTATATATATCTACATTAGATATATATTACATATACATATATAAAACACATATACATGTATATGTAATATATATAAAGTAGATACATATAAAAGACAACCTTATATAGACATATATTTTATACATAACCATGTGTATATGTACACATGACCATGTATATTATATACAATGTATATAATGTATACAATGTATTATATATACAACATATATATTATATATGTATAAACATATAAAACATATATAAATATATAACATATATAAAACACATACTTTGCCACTTTTATGCTTTTCACATGTTCAGTGTGAAAAGACACCAATTACATTAATCATACTGTATGATCATCACCATTATCTGTTGTCAAATTGCACATCACCATAAACAGAAACTCAGCAGTGACTCCCCTCCCTCCTGACTCTGGTGATCACTACTAAACTTCGGTCTCTATACATTTAGTTTCTATCCACTGACAACTTTGAATATAGTCAGAGTTATTCCTAAAACACCAAAGTCCAAATTTGGAATTTTTCTTTTCCTGAAATTACGGCCTCTCTCTTAGCATACTGTCCTCTTCAAATGATTTTTAGTCTAAGACTCTTTGGACCACAAAAGGGTCCTAAGAGACTTAAAGTAAGTGGGCCAGAGAGTAAGTATCACTGTTGCTGTTACGTTAGGTGCCACTGAGTCTGTTCCTACTTGTATTGACCCTGTATACAACAATACCGAAAGACTGCCTGGTCCTCTGCCATCCTCAAAACTGTCGCTATGCTTAAGCTCGCTGTTGCAGCCACTGTGTCAATCCGTCTTATTGAGGGCCTTCTCTTTCACCGATCCTGTTCTTCTAAAAAATAAAATGAAAATATTACCCAGATCCGTATCCTAACATATCAAGGACTAAACAATGTCATCTCTTTTATTATAGGCTGTCCATCAGCCCAACTCTGTTTTGGGGGTACTTTCATTAACTGAGTGATGATTTTTGTCTTTGTAGCTGATAAAGCCACAAGATTCTCGACCTCCCTATCTATCAATCCTCTGGCCTAGTCTCAAAAGCCAAGAGACTTCAGGATATATACTATCTTTCTTTTTGATATTATGATACTCCTAAACTCTAGAATGTCTGATAATAGAATTTTTAGTGGTTTCCTATATTCTCAGAAATGACTTACTTTATCCAAGAAAATAAATACTAGCCTGAGGTAATTATTAATTAATGTACTCTACTTATTCTGACAATTCTCCTTTTATTCATATGAATATGAATTTTATTTTCTATCAAAAAAAATTCACACATAGCAATTCCTGGATCTGGAAATATATTCTTTCATCAGAAGATATGGATAATTTAAATTTCATTGTAACTTTACAGTAGGATAAATTGACGAAACCAGCTACCAACCAAGGACTGGAGATAAATTTTGAAAGCCGTTCCTTTAAAAAAATTTTTCATCTTACTGTGAAGGAACAGTTAGTCAAGAGTATTTGCCATATATTCACTTTCCGGTATTTTGGAATATCAAAGCACAGAATGATTAACAACAGACTAAAACATCTCAGATCTCTTGTTTAGTGGGACCAGTGGAAAAGGTGAGGAGTTAAGATTTGTGGCCAGGTGAATTGGTACAACCTGTAACATCCAACAACAAGTTCTAAAGGCCTTAATGTGCTTAAATTAAGACAGATCATTTTTCAGCACAACAGAAGATATTTCTTCAGGTCCATTATGGATGCCATTTGAAATACACTCTTAGCCTTCTGATAGGCAAAAAAGCAGGAAACTGAGAGGGAGTGAAAGGGTAGCAAAAAGAAGCTAACACCATTCTCACTTACTTGTAATAGCAGATTTCATAGCCTGTGCGCACCCAGCTAGGTCTGCCAAGAAGAGCCTCCTTCACTGAATACATGGTTGGCTGCATCCCTATACAAAACAAAGAGGATGGAAAGAGAGAGTTGTGATAGACTCAACAATGGTCCCCAAGAATATCCAGACTCTAATCACTGGACCCTGTGTACATTACCTTACATGCAAAAATGAGTTTGCATGTGAAAATCAGTTAAGGATCTTGAGATTGGGAGATTATTCTGAATTATGCTGGTGAGACCTAATGCAGTTACAAATGTCCCTGTACGGGGGCAGGATACAAAGGGATTGGACTACAGATGCAGAGAAAGATTAGAAGATGCTGTGCTGCTGACTTTGAAGATGGAAGAAACGGTCATCAGTCAAGGACTGAAGAAACCGTAAGAGGCAGAGAAACAGATTTTCCTTTAGAGCCAACAGAAGAAGCAAGGCCCTGCGCGCACCTTGACTTGAACACAGTGAAACTGATTTTGGACATCTAGCCTCCAGAATTATAAAAGAATAAATTTGTCTTGCTTTAAGTCTTCAGGTTTATTTGTTACAGCACCCATAAGAACCTAAAATAAGAGTCAAAGACCATATTTTCTCTTTCTATACCACCAAGAGTATATCATCTATACCAAACAACCAAAGTGCTTGTTGGAAGCAAAGATGGCGAGACTGCATCTTACGCGCTTTGGACATGTTGTCAGGAGGGTTCAGCGCCTGGAGAAGGACATCATGCTTGGTAGAGTGGAGGGTCAGCAAAAAAGAAGAAGACCCTCAACAAGATATACTGACACAGCGGCTGCAACAATGGGCTTAAGTATTAAAACAATTGTGGGCATGACACAGGACCAAGCAGTGTTTCATTCTGTTGTGCAGAGGGTTGTCATGAGTCAGAACTGACTCACCAGCACCTAACAACAACATACTACCAAGAGCCAACTTAACCAGTACAAAATAGAGGCAGTATCCTTTGCTTAGCTATTAAGATCCAGATGCGCTTATTCCTCATTCAGAGTCATCCAATAACTTATTATATGAGCCAGCAACAGCACTCAGAATTGTCCAGACTCTCTCAAACTAAATATGGACTACTGGTCAGTCTTTATCTCCTGAATGTCTCTTCCAAAAATGCCTACGGATACTCTGGAAAAATGTGTATTTTCTCCAGAGCTTTCTGAGAGAAAACTCATCTCTGTTTTGTTAGCAGCAGATTCATTTGATTCATTGATGTGCAGCAGATGGAGAGACGGAATAAATGAGAGGGTCCACCTACCTCCAAAAGCTCAAAGTAGAAATGGGCAATGTTATGTGTAGTACTAACTTTTGATTGTGGAGTGAGATTTTCCAGCTTCTCGCTCCATAGTAGATACTGCCTTATAATACCTGGCAAGCAAAACAGTTAGCTCAGCCTTCAAGCTCCCAGTAACCCAAGTAGGGAACTGATAAAAATCCAGACACTTAAGAGCCATGGTTTCTGGTGACAACCAGAAAGGCCCTATCCCCTAAAAGCTCGTACCGTAATTAAACTGGCTGTTGGGCTTCTCACAGTTGATGATGTTGAAACGGTAAGAGACAGCAGCTCTCATACCGCTCACCTTGAAGTAGAACCACTGCTGGTGCTGGATGCTATTCACATCAGAATTCATCAACAAGTCATACTCAAACCTGTAAGGCACACAGAAGATCAGAAAGTTAGAAGTTAGAAGGTAGCTTGCAACATTGAGAATCTACAAGTCTAGATTCCGGATTACAGATCTAAGACCTACAATCTCAGTTGGCCGATAAGTGATACTTCCCTTCCTTATCTCAGATGTCAGATATTCTCATCTGATTTTGGATCTGGACTCCAGAATGATAAGAGAATAAATTTGTCCTTGTTTTAAACCTTAGTTTTACAGTAATTTATTGAACACAAGCTTTGAAAAATCAGGCTTTTTCTCTTTCTCTTTTTTTTTTTTTTAAGGTATTAGCAGAGCCAGTTACACAACTGAAGCATCTCTTTTTATTAAATTGTAATGAACCTTCTGTCCACCTAGAAAAATTTCCACCTAGAAAATGTGGTCACATCAGCCTGAATATGCTATTACTAGCGACACAATGCTAGACGCTCCTTTGAGCTGTAGTCTCATCATAGAGAAAATGAAAATCATGTCTAAACTTGCAGGGCTATTTGAAAAGATTAACCGTATAAAAACCAAAAAAAATCAAATCTACTGCTGTCAAGTAGATTTCGACTTAGAATGACACAATAGGACAGAGTAGAACCGCCTCATAGGGTTTCCAAGGCGGTAAAATCTTGAGGGAAACAGACCGCCGCATCTTTCTCCAGCCAAGTGGTTGGGGAGTTCAAACCATCAAACTGGCTCAGCAGCTGAATGTTTTAACCACTGCGCCACTCATGGCTCCTTATTAACTAGGGCATGTATACACACACATACATACACAAATACACACACATATACAGTATAAACCAAACAAACACAGTGCCATTGAGTAGATTACAACTCATAGTAACCCTACAGGACACAGAACTTCCCCATAGTGTTTCCAAGGAGCACCTGGGAGATTCAAACTACTCATCATTCAGTTATCAGCTATAATTCTCAACCACCACACAGCCAGGGATTCTGTTACAGTAAAACACACGTAAATCGTGCAGCAGAACAACAAACACTAACTAACCCAGTAAAGCAAGGGTTGTTTGTTTTTTTCACTTTCCAACTGAGATGTAACTTACATTCACTACAGTGGACAAATCTTATGTGATGAGCTCAATTAATTTGTTTATATAGGGATACATTCGTGTGACAGCTACCAAAATTAAGGCATAGAATATTCCCAACACCCCATCAGGCTGTCCTCTGTTCCTTACCAGTCACTCAGTCTAAAGGGGACTTCTTTCCTGAACTCTGGCAGCAGAATTAGGAAAGTGACATAATGCTTTCCTAAGAGTTCGTCTCTACTCACTCTCCTTTTTGCTACAACATCAGCTGGTGAGTCACCTAGTGATGTGCCAGTAAGTTCTTAGCAACTGGCTCTCTGGGGAGAATAGCCTTGATTTGTTGCAGTTGCTGATTTTTGCGGTGCAAATATTCCCACCATGGCCAATTTCAACCTACTCTTGCAGGGTCACTGAACACCAAGTGGGAAGAGATGCTCCCACCCCACTTTCTCAAGCTGCCAGGAGCTGCCCACTGAGAACCTTCCTTACTTACTCACGCACTTGGATGGCTTTGCGAATATTTCCTGACTCAAACTTAGAGAAGAACTTCAGGCAATGTGAAGCACTAATGTCTTGCAAAAGCCTGCAATGAAATAGGGGATATGTCAAATTGTGTGCATTATTGCTGTTCTTGGTCACAGTTTGACATTCCTTCTCAATACAATTGCCCTTATAGTTCTTCACCCAGAATGTCAGCATGCCACTTTGAGGACTGGTCATGGTTTACCAACATGAGAAACTCCTACTTTGGGGCCATTAACAGTATCCTCCACACCCCAGCTCAAGCACCAGGACACCTACCCAGGCTCATCTAAACTGAAGACGACTTTATTGATTACATCATTTGGCTGGATTAGTCTCCGAACATCCTCAAATATCTTGATCCTGAAAAGGGAAATCAGATACATTTTTAAGAATCAGTCCTTAGTCCATATCTCCTCATCCTATGAGTCACTGGGAAGGACTTTGGGAGCTGTCACGGACTGAATTGTGTCCCCCCAAAAATATGTGTAGTACTTTGCCTAGGCCAGGATTCCCTGTATTCTATAATTGTCCTCAATTTTGTAATTTCCCTATGTTATATGTTAAAGGATTAGGGTGGGACTCTAAATCCCTTCACAATCCCTTCATAGGATCACACCTCTGCTCCACTGTAAAGGGAGTTTCCCTGGAGTATGGCTTGTACCACTCTTAATCCTTTTGTCCTACAAGATATAAAGGAAAGGGAAGCAAGCAGAGAATTGGGAATCTCACACCATCAAGAAAGCAGCACTGGGAGAAGTGCATATCCTTCAGATCTGAGGTTCCTGCACCAAGATGCTCCCTGGACAAAGACTGATGCAATATTAGACTTTTCTCCAGAGCCAACAAAGGGGAAAGCCTTTCCCTAGAGTGGACATCCTTTATTTGGACTTGTAGCCTACTGGACTGTGTGAAGAATAAACTTTCGTTTGTTAAAGCCACCCATGCTGTGATATTTCTGTTAGAGCAGCATTAGCTGACTAAAACAGGAGTCATCCGAGAATATAAAATGAAAAGTTTAATAATGCCCAAACTTTGAGTTGAAACATTTTCTTCACTGTCATGAAATACAACTACACTGGGAAGTAGATATGTTGAAAAGCAGTGATATTAGATTTTAGTCAAGGTGTCCTCAGCTTGAAGAGTGTCAAGAGAATTTGGACTAGGGGACTGATTGTAGGAATAACAGAGTCCTTTGTATTGTGACAGTCTTGAGAAAGACTTTGAGACTGGAGACTGGAGCACCCTCAAAGCTTAGAAGGTTCCCATAAAGGCTTTGAGCTCTTGTGCTATTTATATTTCTTCAGTTCTGCCTGATTCAGAAAGCCAAAGTGAATCTTCTATTTGACAAATGCCAGTATCCAGGAGATTTAAGTAAGAGGGATGAAGGAAGCTATGAGGGACTTTCAGATTTCATCGTTGTATTTCCAATCCAGTTGCTAGGGGTAGGTGGGAGAAGAGGGAGGAGATGGTGGACGTGAGGCCTGGATTCAAGGTGCAGATGTTCAGTTCAGCGATAAGATGTCCTGGCCCAGCCCCTGTGATGTGTCTCTCAGGAACTTGAGCATAGTAGACAGGGTCAGGAAGTAAAATCAGAGATGGAAGCCAGGATCCCAAACGGGAGCCAATTTTAGGATATACAGTTGAGAGAACTATTTGCTGAAGGAATAGAAAAACCAGTTAACGAAATGTTCTGGTCTGCGTACTTCGCTCCACTGACTTAGTATATACATAATTATTTTTTTTCCTTGGCTTTCTCAGTTTTTATTTTAATCTTACTGTACTGAGCCAAAGGCAAAGTTCCCTTTCATGTGTTCTGGGACTAATCCATCACCCAGAGTTTCTGCTCCAGAAAATGTGTCTTTTCCATCTCTTCTGCAGTGATGCAGAACAACTATTCTTCAAGCCAAGTCAGGGACTATAGCGTTGGAATTGTGGGATGAAGGTACTCTACCCTCCTCTCTGTTATCAAGAGACCAGCTACCAGTTTACAGTGAACAAGGAATGAGAACCCAGAAAAATGACTATTTGATTTTACAGAAAAACTTCCTTTGAGGAGGGATTCCAGTATTTGGAGAAACTGGATTATTTTTTTCTGTAGCAGTAGTTGGCAATGGATATGGGCTAAAGGGGATGTATTAAAATCATCCAAGGAATTCTCTTTTCAGAAACACATGCCGGCCACTACCCTACACTTGTTTCTGAAACATCCTGGTAGGGAGACAACCTTATGTGTTTAGTAAAAACTTCCCAAGGGGATTTAATTTCTTCCTGGATGATGCTCACTTCTCTACAGATGGCCAAAAAACTGTGCAAATCATTCTACCTACAAAAATAATAAAGAAAAGAAAAAAATACAGATCCCAAATTGGAAATACCATCACCTTTGGATCCCAAATTTGCGTTCCAACATGGACTGGGCAATGGGAGGTGGGAGGTGCCCCCAGAGATCAGGAAATGCCATCATAGTGAAGTCTACCACAGAAGCGGTTTTTCTGGCCTTGACGACATAAAGATGGGGATCATGGAAGACAATATCATTGGGATGTGTCTGCAGAACCTTATCGAGTACTTCAGTACTTTCTGCAGACATAGTGGAATTAACAAGGGAGGCACTCATCCTTGGGCAGGAAATTGCATCTATGTCCCAAGCATCCTCTTTGAAGGAAGCCTGAACGTCAAGAATTTCATTTCCAGAAGAGTCTATCCCACAACCACTGAATGGTACATATTGGTAAGTTTTCATTGCAGGTCTTTCTTTGGAGGCTTGATGCACAGTGGACTTCCCCATCTTCACCATTTTCAGAAGGGAAGTCTGGACTGTGTCTTCTCTTTCAAGTCCCCAGCAGCTCTGCTTCTTATTTAAGCCATGCTGCTTTGGGGAGGCAGCAGCAGGAATGCGGTGGTGATTGGTGCACTGAATCTCTTCAAAGTTCAAGTCATCTTCAAGTTTGGACTCCAGTTCCTTCAGGTTTAAAGTGGAAAAGAATGTGTCAGTGTTTCCTTCTAGATAGATAATACTTTTTGACCCCTGTTCTCATACTGTGGGCACAGAGCTAAGCATAAATCTCGTGCATAGGGAAGCTTTCTGAGGTCAGACAAAGAAAGACTACTCTTTAAGAGTCAAATAAATGACAGAATCATAGAAGTGGATGCTTACAAGAAGCTTTTGGTAGGCCAACTCGTGCAGTTCTTTACAGTACATGAATGCCCATGCACTGCATACAGCATACACACAAAATCATAGTCTGTTGACCAACCTTATTCCTGGGGCCTCACTGCAACCAAGACGGTACCTGTCACTGTACTCTAAGGCAGTGCCGCTTATCTGAGGATCATTCTGATCATTCTAACTGCTGAAGTGGAACTTTGCTCCCTGAAACTTGAACCCACTGATACCCATCTGCTTTCTGGAGTCCAACAGAATACAGCAACTTACTTCTACATGTCATTTAGTTAGTACCTAGAATGTGTAGCCAAATTCATGATTTTTTAAAAGCCATTAGAAAATAATAGAGATCACAGAGCAGTTCTAAAGCCTTGTGACAGCATTGTTATCACCAACAACAGGAGCAAATGGATGCTGAAATGGCATCACCAGTTCTAAGGCTCTCAATTTGTTCCTGCCAACAAAGACAACCTTCGGAAATCCTTCTAGCACAAGTTTACCACATTGACAAGGGAACAATTAAGTAATTAAGAACTTTCAGTTGCTTTTTCATTGCATGGAGACAGAGCACGCTGCCTGCAAGACAACAGGTAGTGAAAGACTTTCATCCTAGGGGTAGAATGCCACATTGTAGGATCCTGATATGTGTCTTAGCTTAGTCACTTTTTTCCCATTTTTGCTCAGCCTTCTGCTTTTCTCCCCCAAAGATCCCAGGAGCAGATTACTAATGATGAGCAATGCTTTCCATCTGGATACCTCTACAAAGTACTCATCATGTTTCACCAAAGAGCATAACCACAGCATATGTCCTACCTCAAAGCTACAGGACAGCTCAAGACACATGGCCTCATACTGTTCCAGCTCCTCTTCAGGTCGGTCAAGGCCAGGCTTGGAACTCAGCTTGTTCAGATCTCTTTCCAAGTCATCATCCTACAACAGAATATTCAAAGAATACACTACAACCATGAAAGGTATTGAGAATAGCTACATATTTGCTGTTTTATAATTACAGAATATTATAGTACATATGAACAATGTTGAACTGCAAATGTTTTGTTACATATATATTTATAACAATAATTTTTTAATTTAATTTTTTTTTAATTTTAGGATATCATTTCCTTGCCTTCAAATCATACTGTTACTCTATTCAGAAAATTTAATTTGTTCCATTCTATTTTTAAAACAGGAAGAAAAAAACTACACAACTTTCCTCAGCATGTATGTCAGTATCAGCCTTCATCATAAATAATTTACATAAAATCAACTGAATCACATAAACAATAAAGCATGACTTACAGGAAAATTTTTATCTCTTCACTGCTACCATCAACATTGCCAAAATTGTCATACCTATTAATCCATCATTGCCATTCAGGTCTCTCACTCATTCCACAGACTTTAATGAGCACCTAATATGACTTGAAAGGAAACCCTGATGGTACAGCCGTTAATTGCTGTGGCTGTTAGCCCAAACGTCAGCAGTTCAAATCTACCAGGCACTCCTTGGAAACTCTATGGGGCAGTTCTACACTGATCTATAGGGTTACTGAGTTGAAATCAACTTGAAGGCAATGGGCTTAGTTTGGTTTGACATATGAGGTCCAACAACTAAGTCTGCGAATTTAATTGTTCTCAGTGCTACACACCTGATTACTGAGGGTCACTATAGTCACCTTCAAAATACTCCCCTTGGGAAGCTATGCATTGAGGCCAGTACCTAATTCACCCTTCAAAACAATTCTGGAACTCTTTCTGGAATGGCCACTGCACATGGTGGCAAGTTCATGAATTTAATGGTATAGTTATCTGTGAAAGAGTTTTTAGCCAGTAAACAAACAACTGTATTGAAACACCCTCCCTACTCACCAGTGACTTTTTTCTTTACCCAAAGATAAAGGAAATATTGAAAGGAAGACATTTTGATGACATTCAGGAAGCTTATCTGTTTAGTAAAAGACGGGTAATATGATGACGGCTCTGACGGCCATTCCAGAAAAAGAGTTCCAAAGTTGCTCTGAAAGGTGGACTAGATGCTGGCATCAGTGCATAGATTCCTAAGGGGAGTACTTCAAAGGTGACCATAGAAATACTCAGCAATGAGGTACGTAGCACTTTTTCTAGGATGAGTTCACGAAGTTGTCAGTCCTTGTGAGCAGGAAAGGAGCCCCAGTGGTGCAGCAGTTAAGTACACAGCCACTGGTAGAAAATCCAGCAGTTCAAATCCTGTAACTCTGTGGGTAAGACATGGTGATCTGCTCACACAAAAATTACAGCCTAGAAAGCCCTGTTGGGCAGCTCAACTCTGTCATATGGTGTCCTGTGAGTCAAAAATGAAGTTGACAGCACTCAACAACAACAACATGAGAAGGATTCCCCGTGTGTGCAAGTGGTTAATGTACTCAGCTTCTGACCAAAACGCTGGAAGTTTGAGTCTACCCAGAAGTGTTTGGGAAGAATCATCTGATGATCTACTTTCCACTTCCGAAAAATCAACCACTGAAAACCCTATGTGGCATAGTTCTACTTTCACACCCATGGAGATGCCATGAGTCAGAATCAACAACAACTGGTTGGTTGACTAATAGAAACAGGTACTTTTCTATACACTGGCAACAGAACAGGACAGAAAAGGTCCATGCTCCCATGGATTTGCCTTCCAGTGAGAGAAGACAATGAATAAGAAACAAACCAGGCAACTTCCAAAACTGATAAATGGCATGGAAATAATGAAGGTGATGGGACTGAGACTGAGGTATAGGAAGCTGTTTAGAATGGATGACATGGGAAGACCTTGCTAAGAAGGTAACATTTTGACAGAGCACAACAAGAGCCAGCTATGCAATGATCCAAAAGAAAAGTAATTACTAGCAGTGGGAGCAGCTTAAACATGCCTACAGGAAAAAGGCTACCAAAGCATAAAATATAAACGTAAGATTGTAGGAGATGACGTTTGAGACGTAGATAGGAGAGACACTATCTCGATTCTTACACACCCTGGAGAGGAGTTTGTATCCTCCTGTTACATCTTTATCCCTTTACAAATTTAAAGGTTTACCAAGTCACTATCTATCTTTTCTTCATTGAGCTGAATAATCCTAGTTCCTTTTTTGTTTCTTTTTGCTTGGTAATAACTTCATAATAGCTTAAGCAAGGATGGTGATCCACCTCCCAACACTTCCTGGTTCTCCAAGTGTTATAGACTCTAACAGAGAAAGGACAACTGAAATCAACCAGTCCAGTCTCTGCTTCACCTCCCCATGTCTCTGCCTGATCAAGCTCCCCCAGTAAAAGAGGGGAGAAAAATCTACTATGTGTTTTTGGAGTGCATTTAATTAAGGAAACACATGGTAGTCCTGAGGCCTTGATTATTCTTCCTTAAATCTAATAAATGTGGAAAATGTTTATATTCCTGATCCAGAGGAAAAAAAAATTCAATAATCCATCCATCTTCTGCAATTTTCCTCCAAACTTCAAATTAAAAGAAAAATAAATCTCATGAAATTGATTTAATGATTTCTTCCTGTACAGTGCACTAGTCCAAATGCCTTAGGTATTCAAGATCCCATCATTTCCACTGCTTTTAGCTTCATCTATTACTTCCTGTTTACTTCTGGTCCTGTCTACACAGTTTTACCCATGCTCCAGGGAGGTACCAAGGCAAACACAACCTGATCAGACACTGGGAAGAGTCTTTCCACTATCAGCAAGTAAGGCTGTGCTTGAAACACTATATCTGGAGTGAAAAGTAACCCATAAGATGCAACTTAACTCATTCCACCTGTGCCTAGGTGTCTTACTTAGCCTTAGAACAAAAACCCACTGCTGTAGAGTCAATTTCAACTCAGAGTGACACTATAGCCTTAGAGCAAGGGACTCTAAACTAAGGCCCACTCCATGATTTGGCACATCCACACTCATATGGTCTCTGACCACTCTCAAGGTACAATGGCAAAATTGACAGAAATCATCTGCTTTCAATCTCAGTCTCCTCAAAGCTTTGAAATTTGGTCCCCGAGTCTCTAGGCGCTCATCCGGGTTCTCACCATCATCTGTATTTCTTACAAGTATCATTCCCTAGGGGGTTGCTTCTGGATCCTCACAGTCACCTAGACAACCCTTTGCCACCTAGGATTCTAGTGATCAACAAATGCAGATGCTTTATGCCCTTGTTCCTTAGATTGCACCCCTTGAATATTGATTTTTCACTGCCTCAGACTTGAGTTCACCACTTGAAGATGGTGATTTGGACTCTTGTAGGAACAATCTCCGAGATTACCAGACTGAACTCTGATAATAAACTTGACGTTATTTGTATGTATGTTGTATTATCAACTCCAAGAAGTTAGCATGCTATTTTGTACATAGATTATATCCTAGAAACTATCTAAAAGAAAAATAAATAAGAAAAGAAAAGGAGAATTCGAATCTACTGTTTATCTCCCGCTCCTTTAAAGTTTCTCCAGCTCTAATATTTGAGTTTATTAAAAAAAAAAAAAAAAAAAAAAACACATAAAGATAGCACCTAGTCATTGTATTCATTGAATTTCTCTTCTTATGATGACCTTGGCAGTTTTCAGTCTAAGCACAAAACCTAACTTTTCATTCACAAAGTTCTTTACAGACAAAGCTTTTTTCTAATCATGCTACCTGAAACTGCTTCCAATTGTAAGCTAAGATTTTCATATGAGAAGATCAAGGTTAAAGTCCTAGGTCAGTTCTTTGACCAGAACTAAAACACAGCTGGACCCTCATCCACATTTCTTGCAGTAAACAATAGAAAAGCATATTCAAGGCAAAACCAGTTTCTTAGAGCCCAGTTTCCTTAGTCTCCCTGTACTCCAGAATCAAACCTTAATTCCAATGTTTTTCTGCATCTCTGCAACTCATGATTGTAAACTAACTTTTCCTCTTTCCCTTGGCTTAGAGGCTTTTGATGAGTAGTGTCCAGGCCCCTAGCAATTTGTATTGTACTTCTTTGCCAGCTAGTGTGTAGTGGTTAAGTGCTGTAGCTGCTAGCCAAAAGGTCAGCTGTTCAAATTCACCAGGTGTTCCTTGGAAACTCTATGGGGAAGTTCTACACATCTTTAAGGTCACTGAGAGTTGGAGTTGACTCGATGGCAGTGGGTGTTTTGGTTTCTTTCCCAGATGAGTCTGTGTGTCTAGGTTCCACCCCACCCTTGTTTGTGGAGCAGGAGTAAGAATGACAGCTGAACACCTTTCCCTTGATGCCATGTAAAGTCAGGCACTGCCATGGCCTTGTCTCTCCACATCAGATATTCGAGGTGACTTGACATTGCATCAGACATTCAGTTATCAAAGAGCAAGCAAGAGAGGAGGGGAAAGTGGCATTGATGAATGACTGCAGCAGCACAGTATTATTCTAATAATTCAGTACATACCCTACAGGCTTGCACCACCATGCCACGGCAAAGAACAAATTTGCTACTGATGACTTCAGAAATGATTCTATTTATCAAAAAACCCTAGGAACACCAGAGTGTCAATAATAGTCTAAACCTAGAGCTTTGACAAAGATGTAGTCCCTGTATGTCTGCTACTACCATTGAAAAGAAGACTGATTACAATGATAGCAAACTCAAAGAGCACTTTCTAGATAGATAGGCAAGCAAGTAGTTAGAGAGGCAGAGTGTGAGAAAAATGGAGGGAGGGGAGATAGAGCCCCAAACCCAAACCATTATCATCAAGTCAATCCTAATTCATAGTGACCCTACAGGTTGAAGTAGAACTGCCCTATAAGTTTCCAAAGCTGTAATCTTTACAGAAGCAGACTAGCAGTTTCTCCCACATAGCAGCTGCTGGATTCAAACTAGCTATCTTCCAGTTAGAAACCAAGTGCTTAACCACTTAACCACCAGGGCTCTTAAGAGATAATAATAATAACCAGTTTTCATCAAGTCAACTCTGATCTACAGCAACCCCATGTGTATCAGAGTAGAACTGTATTCCATAAGGTTTTCAATGGCTGATTTTTTTGCAGTCGATCACCAGATCTTTCTTCTGAGGCACCTCTAAAAACCCAAAAACCCAGTGACTTTGAGTCAATGGCAACTCATAGCAACCCTATAGGACAGAGTAGAACCACCCCATAGTTTCCAAGGAGTGACCAGTGGATCTGAACTGCCAACCTATTAGTTAGCAGCCATAGCACTAACACACTACACCACTAGTGTTTCTGAGGCACCTCTAGGTAGACTCAAACCTCTAACCTTTTGGTTAGAAGATCAGCTCATTAACCATTTTTACCACCCAGGGGCTCCAGATAGATAATCAATTTTTTTTTTTTTAATTCAAGTTTCATGCCCAGGAATATCATAAAAGGTGGCATCTACTTTTCAGACTTATTTTGCAGATGACAAAATTAAAAAAATTATAAATTTAGAGAATTTGTTCAAGTCCATATTCACCAACAGAAACGGAGGCAGAATTTTGACTTGCATTCAAACAATCATTATAGTAGTTCTCAACTAGGTTGACAACTGTGCCTTCTAGAGACATGTGACAATGTCATCACTGAGTGGAGGTGAGTGCTCCTGACATCTAGTGGATAGAGGCCAAGGATGCTACTAAACATTCCATGATGCACAGAACAGGTGGTCACAAAGAACAATACGCCAATAGTGAGACCCTGTTCTAAAACAGGGATCAGCTACTATAGCCCACTGCCTGTTTTTGCAAATAAAGTTTTATTGGTAAACAGCCCCACCCATTCATTTATATATTGCCTATGGCTACTCTCCCACAACAACAGCAAAGATGCAGTTGAGCAAAAGACTGTATGGTCCATTAAGCCTGAAATAATTACTATCCGATCTTTTACAGGAAACCTGGTGGTGCAGTGGGTTAAGTGTTACATCTGTTAACCAAAAGGGTGGTAGATCAAATGTGCCAGATGCCCCTTGGAAACTCTAGGGGGCAGTTCTACTCTGACTTATAGGGCCTCTATGAATCAGAATTGATTTGACAACAGCAGTGGGTTTGGGCCTTTTACAGGAAAAGTTTTTCAGTCCTTATCATATAAGCATCAACCATTACAAGCAATGAGGGATACCACTCTCCTGTTAGACAGGTTGTTTATCCAACCCAAAAACCAAACTCACTGCCATCATCAAATCAATTCTGATTCATAGAGGCCCTACAGGTCAGAGTGGCACTGCCCCATAGAGTTTCCAAGGGGCATCTCGCATGTTTGAACTGCCAACCTTTTGGTTAACAGATGTAGCACTTAACCACTGCACCACCAGGGTTTCCATCCAACCCAAAAGAGCATAATTCACATAGAGTCTGTGGTGAATGAAATTGTACAATGCAGCAATCCTAGGGATAATGAGTAGATAGGAAGAGTGACTTACAAAACTAGGTGAGATCTACTAGAAAAAAGGTTCTGGCAATTTTTTTTCACGATCTCTTTGACTAAATATCATACACATTTATTAAGCACACCAATCCTAAGCATCAAATGTCCACCTAAGGCTCATTCAGACGGTGTGTTCATGTCGTCAGAATGGAGAGTCTCTGACTTTATAAGGAGACATTGTATTGGACTTAGTAAGATAATGATGACATCTTGGAAACACACACAGAGCAGCTGTCATTTATTAGGCATCTCTATCTGCCAGGTACTGGAGTTGGCAGTACTTAGGATTTTAAAATTTGCACTGGGCTTAGAGAAACACAGGCAGTGATATTTTTCTCTGCAGGATGTGCAAACGGAGATCATCAGAAGCAAGGGCTCGGGTACCTACTTCCTCTTTCATATCTTCGGAATCTGAGTCTTTGTCCACCTCCTCATCACCATCATCTTCAAAATCTTCTGGATGGGGAAAAAGAGGTGAAAAGAGTGAGGTCTTCCCTTTGCTTTGCATTTGGAGTCTCAGCAAACGATCTTTATCACTTTTTCTCCCAAATAAAGGTTCATCATTATGTGTACAATAGCCTGATGTACTTTAACACTTATTAAAAAAAAAAAAAAAAAAAAAAAAAAAAAATTTCTGACTTATAGTGACCCTACAGGTCAGAGTAGAACTGCACCATAGAGTTTTCAAGGAGTGCCTGGTGGATTCAAATGGCCAACGTCTTGATTAGCAACCATTGCTCTTAACCACGGCTCCACAGAGTTGCCTTAAAGCTTACTGGTAAATGTAAATGATCTGCATGCTCATACACAAGATAGCACTATTATTTGAAATCTAAACTGTTGTTTCACACTGAGTACAAAGTGAGTACAGAATACAACAGCACCTCTGAATATCCTTCTGTGAAACCTGAGATCAACTTCATTTATTAGGATTCATATATCCAATTTACAGGTATTTATGCAACTAACATTGTCAACATTTCAAGATCACATACATACAAATTCTGTGGAAACTTAGATACCACTTCGAATAATCCTCTAATGTTAAGACAAAAGAACTCATTTAAAACAAAAGTCCATACAAAGCCTCCAGTGTCACTTCAGTCAAGTGTTGCCTTATGGAAAACCTGTCCCATAGAAAGGACAGTGGGGTCAAAAAGACTAGGATATTGTGAAAATAGGATATTCCTGGAGGTTGAATTCTCATGCTTTTAAGGATTCCAGTATAACCTGCACAGAGTTGTAAATAGCAGGAACTATATTTCAATTCCATCCTTACGGCAAACTAATTTCCAAACCAGTGAGGAGAGTGGACAGACCAGATCATGTGACTGTGAATAGACTTTTAAATTCATTGAAAAGAATTGTACAGGCATTCAGTAGCTGCCAAAGTGGCATCAGTCAGAAATTAAGTAGAAAGTGAGAATGGTATTTTTTCACTCTGTATATGAAAAAACAAACAAGCAAACAGAAGTACTTTCTCATACATAATCTTTAGTTAGTTTATAGGACAATCATGGCTGACCTCTAAGACAAATGAGTCTACTTTCCCTGAAATACTGCCTAACACAAACAGACACACTAAAGCTTATAGTGGCCCTCTTACTTTACCTTCTGTTGGAGCATGTGGAGGCTCAGAGGTGACACTCCCGGGGACAGGGAAGGCATAGGCACTGCTGGCTCTGGGCAAGGGAAGGGGGCTTTTCGGGTAGCACTGCCTCAGGATCTGAAGCACCACAGAAATGACGGGCTCTATGCTTTTGTCATCCAGGTGGTTCTGAGCAAAGGGAAGATCAGACACTGAGCTATTATGCTGTGACACTGTGTTTGGTCATGAGTTACACATACAGGACTGACAAGTAACTTCTCGAAAAAGTGCTACGTTCCTCATTGCTGAATATCACCATGGCCACCTTGGAAGTATTCCCCTTGGGAAGCTGTGCACTGATGCCAGTGCCTAGTCCTCCTTTCAAAGCAGTTGTGGAACCCTTTTGTTAGAATGGTCATCAGAGTTGTCATCATATTTATTCTTGATGTTCTGAATGTCATCAAAATGTCTTCCTTCCAATATTTCCTTTTTCTTTGGGGTAAAGAAAAAAGTCATTGGGGGCCAGGTCAGGAGAGTAGGGAGGGTGTTCCAAAACAGTTATTTGTTGACCAGCTAAAAACTCCCTCACAGACAACTATACAATTAAGTTTGCAAACTTACCACCATGCCACCGTGTATAAGAGCCATTCCAGCAAGAGTTCCTAAACTGCTCTGAAGGGTGGACTAGGCACTGGCATCAGGGCATAACTTCCAAGGGGAGTACTTCAAAGGTGACCATTGTGATATTCAGCAACGAGATACGCAGCACTTAGAACAATTATGTTTGCAGACTTAATTGTCAGACTTCATACACAAAGCACACAGCCGAGGTCCTTAGCGAACATTGCTTTGTACTAATCTAGAATCAGCATTTTTGTTTCTCTTTTACAACTCACATTGTATTAGAATAAATTTAGTCTCAAATAGCCTTTTAGCCTTTTGAGGGATGCTTCGCCTAAGGGAAGACATCGTCCAGGATAGCTGGGACGAGATGTGGTGAGCATCCACGTGTCACTATGAATTATTGCCTAAGTTAAGAAATAAGAGGTTGAATTTATGGAAGCCTTACTTCTATTTCTCAGCAGCCATATGAAGAAAAAACATAAAGGAGAAAGAAAGGCAAAGTATAAAATTAGAAGGAAGGAAGACTAAGTGAATCCCAAGTCCCTAAATTAACTAATATGCTTCTTCTCAAAGCCTACGGTGTTAATGCCCCTTGGTTTCTGTCCAAAACAAAGGAAAACTGAGTCTGCAGATGTAACATTTTGATACTGATGGAAGATGACAAGACTCCTCTTTTCAGCCGCTGGAAAATATAAAAACAGTTTTATAG
Organism: Heterohyrax brucei; assembly: GCA_028571685.1. Lineage (NCBI taxonomy): Eukaryota > Metazoa > Chordata > Mammalia > Hyracoidea > Procaviidae > Heterohyrax > Heterohyrax brucei. The sequence goes on along the minus strand of CM053148.1, from coordinate 39,314,454 downwards.
AATTGAGAGAGAAAAAAAATGAGAGAGAGAGAGAGAGAGAGAAAGAAAGGTGGGAGTAGTTTGGTATCTCTTCTGGCAAAACATAGCCATTTTCTTTAGTCTCTTGGTAAGTATCTTGTCTACTGGCTCGGGGCAAAAAGTTGACTGGTATGGACCTTCAGTTTCATATCCATAAAGGGCTTTCAGCCAGCTCTGAATCAATAATTCAAGGCTGCAGATATGACAGAACACTGGGTGCCCACCATAGGACACTGTGAATACCTGCAGTGAGGCTGCGCCATGGTTATCTCCCCTGAACCATTACATGTAAGTCCACGTAAAAGAACAAGGAGAAAAAACGTTAGCCATGAATTCAGGTTCCCCAAAATGCCTCCAAAATATAATAAAAGTAAGTCATCTTTCATGGAGCACAGTGCATTTTTCAGGCAGTGAAATTCTCCTTTATGATAATTCATGATGGACACATGACACAATGCATCTCTCCAAAGCCATGGGATGGTGCAGCACAAGCATATGCCCCAACGTCAGCTACAGGCTTTAGCTAATAATAGTATATCAATATTGGTTTTTCAGTTATTACTAACATATCACACAAATACAGAATGTTAACAGCAGGAGAAACTAAGTACTGATGGATAGTGTTTGTATAGAAACCTTTTGTATTTGATGTGTATATTTTTTTGGCACTTGGCTTGGCTAACTTCTCTAAAAAACATTTGTTAAAAATATATCCAAGGAGGAAAAATAAACCAAAAACAATAAAAAGAAAAGCCACCTTTCAAAGAGAAACATCTTAATCCAATCAAAATTGCTGCTTCCCCTTTAGTGTGATCAAATGGTACTAATCAGGGATCCTGACCCAAGTGTCCCAGAGCCAAGCAGAAAATACTCTCAAAGGGCATAAATTTGTTAAGGCAGTTTCATCCCTGGCTCTGGCCAAATGGCCTCCAGCACTTAGTAAAAAGTGTTAGCATTAGAAAAAAGAGAAAATTGAGTGTAAAGGAGGAAGAGTACAAAGGATGTGCAACGCTGAGCCAAGATGATGTTCTGAACTTTCACCTTGGGAGAAACAGACCAGGGCCAGGACTAGGGTGAGGCAAGTGAGGTGCCCAGGATGCAAAATTTAAGTAGGTGCTCACCATCAGTCTCCTACGAGTGCAGGCTTAACACTCATGTATCATACGATGACAAGACTCGGAGGACTAGGGCCTCCCTAGTCAGTGGTCTCAGAATTTGCAACCAAGGTGATAGTTTTAGACTGACTTTTCCCAGTAATCCCAATGATACATCTACAGTTTGGATGGGATGATGAAATACATAAATACTTAAACCATTACATCCTTTGTCACTATTTATACTTTTGCACAAAAATGTGGATAATAAACACTCCGACTCCAGGCAATGTAATTGAACTGTTTTTCAAACAGAGTAATGGTAAACAGCTCAGGTCCTTTAGTTAGACTACCGGAATTCAAATCCTGGGCCAAAAGCTACTAACTATGTAACTCCAGTAAATTATTACACCTCTTTGTGTCTGTTTCCTCATCTGTAAGATGGAGATAATAGCAGAACCTATCTGTAACAGTTATGATAGGAGTTAAATGAGATAACATAGGGAAAGTAAATGTGAGCTAGTAGGAAGATGGCTCAGGACTGGACATCATTTTGTTCTGGTGTACACAGATAGCTGTAAGTCACAACTGACTCAACAGCCAGCCAAAGCCAAGTGCCGTCGAGTCAGATTCGACTCATGGCGACCCTAGCGGCCAGGGTAGAACTGACCCCCAGAGTATTCAAGGAGCGCCTGGTGAATTTGAACTGACTCAACAGCACCTAACAACAAAGTGGGATGTCAGCAGGCATCATTAGGTTCATAAGAACCTCAAGTGTATCCGAAAATGGATTCTAAGAGGCCCCTGATAATTAAGGAAAAGTCCTACTAGTAAACCTCACAACATAAAAAATGGTACATTCTACTGGAATAGGAGATGGACTAGGAGTCAGAAGTCCTCAGAGTAAGCTCCAGTTCTGCTTTTCACCAGCCAAAGCCATCAGCACCTTTATCTGAATCCCTGCAAGTAGTCCCTTAGGTCCTCCACTTACACTCCTGACTCTCCCTTCTCACACTGGTGCCCTCAGATAATCTTCTGTGCAAATGGCAGTCAGGTGGGTCCTTTAAAAACATAAATCATAGGTCACTCTGTTGCCTTAAATCTGATAGGGAAATCAAAATCAAAATCCCTTTCCATGGCCTAGAAAGCTCTCCACAATTTGCCCTTTGCTAACTCTCCAACTCATGCCTTTCCCCTGTTTAAAATCTGAAGGAAATGAAATCCAAATGCCTTATCACAACTCAAGAAAACCCAGTGCCATCAAATCAATTCTAATTCATAATGATACTATAGGACAGAGTAAGAATTGATCTATAGAATTTCCAAGGAGTCCCTGGTAGATTCAAACTGCCAACCTTCTGGTTAGTAGCTGTAGCTCCAACCACTGCGCCACCAGGGTTTCCCATCATGGTCTCTACCAGAGCACATCTCAGCTTCCCCCTCATTTCTCATCATGCTCCTACCATGCTGGCTTGTCTTTTTCTCAAGCTACTTCCATTTCCCACTCTACGCCTCCTTTAAAAAAAAAAAAAAAAAATTGCCGTAGAGTCTACTCTGACTCATGTTGACTCCATTTGTATCAGTAAAACTATGCTCCATAAGACTTTCAATGACTAATTTTTCAGAAGTAGATTTCTCAGCCTTTCTTCTAAGGTGCCTCTGAGTAGACTTGAACCTCCAGTCCTTCAGTTGACATTTGTGATGGTTAGCATTGTATATCAACTTGGCTGGACCACAATTCTCAGTGTTTATATATATAAAACACTCCTGTGATTGCATTTGCTGTGAGCAGCCAATCAGTTAGAATGGAGTTTCCTTGGCACAGTGGCATGCATCTGTATATAAGCAGACATTCTGGCTTTTTGCTTCCTTTGGATCCTGTGGCTGCCTCCTGTTCATCTGACTTCCAACTCTCAGGACTTGAGCTATCAGCTTATCTGAAGATTTTGGCTTTCATCAATCTTTACAGCTTGAGCACCCTGCTCTCCAAGCTTCCAAGGTTGTGTTCATCAGTCCCTGCAGTTACGTGAATCAAGAGAAGCCTCCATCCTGATCCATGGGCTTGAAATATTTCAGCCTCTACAATCATGTGAGCTCTTTCCTAGATATAAACCTATCTCTTTCTCACTCTGTCCATACACACACACACACACACACACTTTGCGAGTTTTCTCTCTAGAAAACCCAACCAAAGATAGTAACAGAGTATGTTAACCATTGCCACCACCCAGCACTCCACTCTCTACCTTAAGGCCCTCACGTTATTTTTTCTTTCTCTCTCTGGAACCCACATCTTCAGAACTTCATGTCACTGGATCTTTCTTGTCATTCAAGTTCTCAGGTGATGCTGAAGCAGTGCAGAGTCAGACAAATACACAAGGAAGATACCATGTGAAAACAGAGGGAGAGACTGGAGATACGCTGCCACCAATCAAGGAGCATGGAGCTACCAGAAGCTGGAAGAAACACAGAAATGTCTTCCTCCAAGGACCTTCCAGGAGAACGTAGCCTTCCGACAGCTTGATTTCAGACTTCTGGGCTCCAGAACCATGAGACATTACATTTATATTGCCTTAAGCCATCTAGTTCAGTAGGTGTTACAGCAGCTACAGGAAAAATTCTATCATCTGTAAAGTGCTAACTCAGGTATATTGAGTGCTTACTAGCACTCAATACAAAGGAATTGCTTTCGTTGTAATTGTCATCATCCTCATATTACCATCTTCATCATTATTGTAACTACTTAATAGCCTCTGAAATAACATCACCAGACTCAAGATTCCCAGGTTCATGTCAAGTAACTCTGTTGTCTTCTCTGATCTGGGGGTATGGAGAATAACAGACAGACCACACTCTAGCCCAATACAATAGCATCTGCGCTCATGGCATTTGTTCCAGGTGCTGGAAGGTTACTGAACACCACCTACATTGCTGCCAGTGAAGAGTAATGAACCATTTTGATTTCCAAACCAGGACAGCACGTCTTGCACCAAAAAGGGTTATCTTCCAAAAACAGGAGGATGTCCACTATCCGAACTTGTAACAAACTTGACAGTTCCTCCTCTGGGAGGAATCTGCCAGTACATTACTTAAGGCCCAAAGCAAAAGGGAGGCTGAGGAAGGCAATGTAATCCTTAATATCACACACCCTCTCCAGGTGGAAGCCTCGGCATGCCTCATCTGTTTGCCCAGCACTTTTACACAGACCCCTTTTCAGGCAGAAAAAAAAGCAAACTCAATGCTGTCAAGTCAATTCCAACTCATAGCAACCCTGTAGAAAGAGTAGAACTGCCCTATTGAGTTTTCAAGGAGTGCCTAGCGAATTGGAACTGCTGACATTTTGTTTAACAGCCATAGCACTTAACAACTATGCCACCAGGATTTCCACAAGTCAATCTTTCTTACAACAGCAAGAGAGATCACGACATGAGCCACAAAGGTACATTCACATCTTTCTTTCATTCCCAACAACACCAGGAAGATGAACTCTTATTAAATTTGCTCCAATGAGCAATTAAGTTCTTCAATGACCTGCTGAGGAAATGCTTCTAAGCCCCTGATTACAGGTTCCCAGCCCTTCTTATGCCCAGATTTCACTCAGTATTTTCTCCACCCTCTTACTATCTTCTTCACTTTTTGAAGATGAATGTTCCATGATCTGCCAGAAGAACAAGTCAGTCTTGGAAGACGTACAGGCAGAATGGTTCTTAGAAGGGAGGATGGTGAGATTTAGTCCCACTTTGGGCGTGCCATCAGGAGGGTCTGAGAGCTGGAGAAGGACATCATGTTTGGTAAAGTCAGTGAAACGAGATAGACCGACACAGTGGCCACAACAACGGGCTCCAACGTACCAGCCACTGTGAGGATGGCCTAGCACTGAACAACTTTTCCTTCTCTGATATGTAAAATCACTGAGAGTTAGATCCAATTCCATGGCAAGTAATGAAAACAACTTACTATCATAAACGTGTATCTTTGGGATCATCATCTTCTTCCTTTATTTTCTTTACATTTGTTTGTTTGTTTTCTTGCTTGGTTGCTTTTAGCGTGGAGTATATAATAGCCAATAATGCAAAGAGCACAGAAGGTGACCACAGAACACAGGCCTGAGTGGAGGACTCTGGGTGTCAGCAATGTGTTTCACAAGAAGATGTGTTTCACAAGAACTGGGAGCACAAGCTCACCAAATACGGCGGAGCACAGGGAAATTCAAAGCACTGCATCTTCCAGGAAAAATCAAAAGTAAAATGCAGCTATTTCACGACTGAGAAGCTCTGAAGCTGTAATGATGACGAGAAACCCAGAGGGAATAGCAGATAGAAAATTAGACATTGGTTTGCTGCACAGTATATTGTTATCGTTAAGGAGAAAAAAAATGGCTATCTCTTTTTGTTTGTCTGCAATACATAGTTATTTTTTTACTTGAAAATTATTATGTTAACAGATAATGGATTTATTTTATTATGTTGTAAGCATTATTTTTTTCTCCTTAATGTTTTTATTGTACTTTCCATGAAGGTTTACAGAACAAACTACTCATTAAACCGTTAGGACACATACTGTTTTATGACACTGGTTAACAACATTCTCCCTTCTCAGCCTTGTGGTCCTATTATCAGCTTTCCTGTCCCCTCTGCCTTCTAGTCCTTGCCTCTGGGCTGGCATGCCCCTTCACTCTCATTTTGTTTTATGGGCCTGTTCAAACTTCGGCTGGAGGGGCAACCTCAAGAGTGACTTCATTACTGAGGTGAAAGGGTGTCAGAGGCCATGCTCTCAGCGTTTCTCCAGTCTCTGTCAGGACAGCAAGTCTGATCTTTATGACTTAGAATTCTGTTCTGCATTTTTCCCTGTTCTGTCCAGGACCCTCTGTTGTGACCCCCATCACAGAAGTCCGTGGTGGTAGCTGGACACCATCCAGTTGTATTGGATTCAGTCTGGTAAAGGCCACTGTAGACATGGCTCATTAGGGCTTTGGACTAATCCTTCTTTTTTACCTTTACTTTTCTTCATGTTTTCCTTGCTCCCAGGAGTAAGACCAGCGGAGTATCACAGATGGCCACTCATGGGCTTTGAAGACCTCAAACACTACTCATCAAAGTATAGAACATTATCTTTATATGCCAGTGGAGCTGGATATTCCCTGAGACCGTAGTCCCCACAATCCTCAGCCCGGGAATTTGGTCCCTCAAGGAATTAGATGTGTCTCTGGAGCCTCTATGACCTTGCCTGCTTACAGACTGTAGATCTATTTGTTTCATCCTGCTTTTTTGTTCTATTTGGTTATGTCAGAGCAGGTAGACTATGCATTTTTTGCTATTTGTTCATCTGTAGTCACAGCAATTTTCACCTCCTTGTCCACGGGCAGGGCCAGTCACTCAACTAAAAGGCAGGAGGGCAGTTCTAGTGAACAGGCAAGGGTTGGGATGGGTTGTTCTAGGCACTGCTAGGGCCAACAGGTGGGCCAGGAATCAGTTCTGGGCAGGGTCCAATCGGCCCTGCCTGTGCCATCAGGGTGCAATGCTACACACACACACACACACACACACACAGTGCAGGTAGGCAGGAGGGAGCAGGGAGATGGTGGTGTGGGAGCTAAGATGGGTATGGGAAAGCGGAGTGCGAGGAGAGAGAAGCAGGAGCCCAAAACACACACACAGGAAGGGTGCTGAGAGAGCATTCTGTTTGAGTGGAGAGATGAGAAACTAAGAAACAGAGAGAAACAAAAAGATTTTAAAAAGAGGGAAAAGAAAAAAAATAACTACTTGAAAATTTGGAATAAGAAATGAAAGGCCCCCAGAGGTCTCCCCAGTGTCATGAAGATGAGGCAAGTGTCTCTGCTAGGTTGCCTGATACAGACCGGCTCTAGAGATATAGACGTCACATAGTGGCAGGTATTCAGGAGACGGGAAAAGAAAGTAAGTACAGAAAGACTTAAAACTGGGAACTGAAGAGAGACAGGAAGCAAAAGGGAGGAAAAAAAGGCAAAGACAAAAAAGAAATGCCCCCAGGGACCCCACTGATGGGGGTGCAGACACTGGGGACATGGGTCCTACCCAAGCAAAAAGAAAACAGGGCAAGAATAAAAGAAAAAAGCCTAAGGATGCCAGCAGCATGGCGCCGCGGCCTGGGGAACGCTTCCTCAGTTAAGCCACACTTCACAGCCTTTCAAGAAGAGGCAAAAACGGCCCACAGCAGCCAGGTATCTGAGGAAAGGGAGAGGGAGGTGGTGGGAGGCAAAGAAGGAATTTAAAAACAGAAAGAAAACTGCACCAGCTACAGATAAATAGCACTTACGGAGCCAGCCAGTGGGGGTTGGGCGTGGCAAATCTGTGCAGGCCCAACAACTCACCTTCTGGCCAAGAGACTGTAGCCGGCTGGATGCAGAGGTGGGGGAAAAGGAAGTTACGAGCTGATCTGTGTCCTGTTGGGCACTCCTGAAGGGTTTCCACGGACTCCTTGTCTGCCAGTCTGCTTTATCTGCTGATCTCTGATGTGAGCGGGGCGAATCCAAGCTGCATGGATGTCGCACTTCTGGGCTGACGGAGCCCCGTGGTAGGTAGGACACATGACGGCTAAGCAGTGAATAGGGGCTGAGAGGTGGGGTGGGAGTCGCAAAGTGTATCTCCCTTGTTTCTCAGGGTCTTTGCCTTCTGCTGAGACTCCTGTGAATCCGCTTTCCCATGCTGTCTGCCAGTTTCTGTCGGGCGTCCACGATGGCCAATCCCCACTGGGTTCGCTGACAGGGGACTTCCTCTTGTATCTCTTCTCATTCTCTGTTCTCTGTCAGTTTCTTATTCCATTCATGGTTTGGCTGAGATTTTTAGCTGTTCACTTGAGACTTTGAGTTACAGGATTGCTATTTGTCTCTGTTTTACTTAAATTTTTTGGGTATTCGCTGTGGAGGGACAGAGGGATGTTTCTACGACACTATGTTGGCCAGATGTGGCTATTTTTTTAAACAAGAAAGTTCTACAGACCATGCAGTTACAAAATGGCATTCCTGTTGACTGCTTCATGACTCAGGTGTGCTCAGGTGGAGGAGAAATTGAAGTATCCAGAGAGACATAACAAGACTGATGGAGTGCAGAGACTAATAGAAAGACAGGCAGGTACAGAATCCACGTAGCCCCAGGAGAAGACTGCTGAGCAGGCAATAGATATCTGGGAGCTGTTTATATCATCAGTAGAGAGGATGTATGCAGCCTCACATTATAGGGTTTAAATTAGCTCTAATCAAGCGAAATTAAAGAATTTGTTTTTTGGATTGCAATCCAGGAAACCCTAGACCACAGATTCCATTGGGATGCAGATGGCTCTTGCGGGTGCTGTTCCCTTTGCCTGAGATGCTCTTCACCTTAAATTTGGCAAGACCAACTTCCTTCAGTCATTCAGTTCTCAGTGCAGGTGTCACCTGCTCAGAGAGGATGTGACTTCTCTAAAAGGTCCCCTCCTTCTGCCACAGTTCCCCAGTCATTGTAAACCTATGTTCTTACTTTATTGATTTCTTAGAATAATATGAAGTTGTCTTCTTAATTGAATTCTTTACTGACCTGTTATCTGATTTCCTGTGCGAGACTGTTTACCCACAAGATTATGGGTCTTTTCTGTTGTATGTACCATTAGATACCCAGTTCCAACTATTCCAGTAACTGCTCACAGCCATAAAGCATTTCAGTTATGTCAAGCATTATTCTAAGCACCTGACATCTCTACAAGAAGTTATTGAGACCACATGACAACATGGATTTTATTACTTCCATTTTTTAGAAGAAACTTGAAACTCAGAAGTTGGATAGCTTCTTCAAAGTTGCAGAGCTCTAGATGCTAAGATTTGGATTTGAATTCAGATGCCCTGGTCTCAGAGTCAATGCCCTTACCGTATTACACCTCTGGTAATGTATACTCAGTGAATGAATACAAGGTCTAACAAATTCTTAAACTCATCCTAGGAAAAGTGCAACGGACGTCACTGCTTAATATCACTATAGTCGCCTTTGAAGTACACCCCCTGGGAAGCTATGTACCAATGCCAGTGCCTAGCCTACCCTTTAAAGCAATTTTGGAACTCTTTTTCCGGAATGGCCATCAGAGTTATTGTCATATTATCCTTAATGTCCTAAGTGTCATCAAAACGCCTTTCTTTCAGTATTCCCTTTAACGTCATGACAAAAAAAAAAAAAGTCATTGGGGGCAAGATCTGGTGGGAAGGGAAGATATTCCAATACACTTATTTGCTTACTAGCTAAAAGCTCCCTCACTAAGAGCTCCTTAACTATACAGTTAAGCTCATCAACTTACCATTGTGCCACCACGTGCAATGGCCATTCCAGAAAGAGCTCAAAAATTGCTCTGAAGGGTAGACTAGGTGTTCGCATCAGTGCATAGCTTCCCAAGGGGAGTACTTCAAAGGTGACCATAGTGATATTCAGCAATGAGGTAAGTAGCACTTAGAACAATCTGCTTTGAGGACTTACTTGTCAGACCTTACATTGAATAAATGAATGAATCACTGAACGAATGAGAATTTGAATCTAGAGCACCTGCCCATAGTAGTTAGGGACAATAGTATTGAGGTTTGCCCAGCCTGTTCAGAATGATTCCTGAAAGGCAGCCTTTAGGAATTATCCAAATGTTAGCTACACAAGTAACCCTAATACTGATTACCTGTGTGGTGCTGAAGAGGATCTCCATGCCCTGGGATGCCAGGAAAGCCTCTCTGCCAGACCGGAAGGTGGTGATGTGCTTCAGGCAGAGCAGAAGCGCTTGGCGGATCTGTACATAGGTGTTGACTGTGTCATGGCTATGCCAGTCCTGGTGCAGCCTGAGCAAGCTTATAACATAGCCTCTGTTCACCGCCCTGCGGCTATTAGACTCTGAAATCAAAGGGAAAAGGAAGTGTCAATCAAGGGCTCTCCAGGGCCACAACTACCTGAAATGTTGCCCAGTGTCTCCTACAGTAGTCTTGTTAATTATAAAGCAAAAAATAATAACTTTCCAATTGAAAAGCTTAGTCAAGTGATCAAACTTAGTGCCACCAGTATCAGGACAAATCACCATCATGGGCCTCCTGATACGATATACCGAGAAGGAGACAGCATCACTTCTATGATATTCCTGCCAAAATGCAAAACCTGGATCTAATCCAGAGGAATATAAGCAAATCCAAAATGATGAGTGTTCTAGAACCCATCTGACCTGCATTCTTCAAAAACGCCAGGTCATGAGAAAACAAAAGCTGAAGAACTGAGACTAAAAAGATCTGGCAGCTGTATATAATTATGGATTCAATTCTAGACCAGAAAAACAATTTTTATTTTGCTTTAAAAGGCATCGGTGGAACTACTGTTGAAATTTGAATAAGGTCTTTAGATTTTCTAAGAGTATTACAGTAATGTTTAGTTTCTTGTTTTGGTAATTAAACTATGGTTGTGTAAAAGAATTATCATTGTTTCGAGTAAACTTACAGTGAAGTACATGAATGCCTGCAACTCATTCTCAGATGGTTTAGAAAAATAACTGTTTGGAGGGCAAGAGAGAATCATTTTTAAAATGTTAATATTTCCACGCAGGGAGAGCAGTGGGAGCTGCATATAGGTGAGCATGCAACTTTATATGGGAATGTACATTTTCATTCAATCATAATTTAAATAAATAAATAAAATGTTCAGACTTGAGAAATCTGGGTTAGAGATATACAGCAATTCTTTGCACGACTTTTTCAGCTTTATGTTGTTGTTTGCAATGCTATATGTGAAATTACTTAAAACCTAAAAATGAAAAAAGGAAGTCACACACTTTTACCCCTAACACACCAAAAAATTCGTCATGTTTCAGGAGTTTTTGTGCATTCTGAAAATATCAATTTTCATGCACCCAAGTGTTTCACAGCATGGTATTAGTAAGGTCTAATGTCTCATTCTCTGTGATGTACAGCCTTGAGTTCCATTGTTACCTAATCCAAAACTGAAATGAGCAGTCTGGTCTCAACCCTACCATATTCTCCACTATTAAAAGTTCAGCCATTCTCTCTTCATCCCCCAGCAAGTTTCCGTCCTTCTTTTTTGAAACTCAGTGGACTTGGCTATTGTTATTTAGGATGACAAACTGTAAGGGTTAGGTTGAGAGGAGAGGACTTTGAGAGAGACATACTATTCAAAAGGCTGTCACGTGTAAGAGACGTGTTGGGTTTTTTTATTTTTTTTTTTCTCAAAAGAATGAAAACTAGTTCATGGATAAGAAGCATTTGGTACAATTCAGGAAAGGAAGTCCTCACAGTCCAAGCTATTAAACAACAGAACAGACTGTATGTTGTAGTGTGCTCCCTAAAACTAGAAGTATTGGGCTCAAGGTTGGAAGTTTGCCCCATAGGAATGTAGTATGGAGATCTGATGAGAAGTCATCAGAGAGGGCTTTCAGGCTCCCTTTCTTCTCTTCAGGAGTCCCTATCTGGTACCCATGATGAACACATTTGGATGCTAATCAAAAGGCTGACAGTTTGAGTTCACCCAGCGATGCCTTGGAAAAAAGATCTGACAATCTGCTGAAAAATCAGCCATTGAAAACCTTATGGGGCAGTTTTCCATGAAGTGGGGCCAACTTGACAGCAGCCGTTCACCTCTTCAACAACATCATTTCCTTGTGTTAGTTATGTTTCTGATTGAGACATTCCATGAGACCATGTCTTCTGAGTGATTGATTTCCTAATTTTCTCAAGATGTAATTTAAATTCTCTTACAGGAATCAGGGGTGGGGAAGGAATAGTCCAAGGTACTTCTCTAACAGTTCACATATGAGATTTTTAGAGGAAACTGCCTGGGCTACAGGGTCAGTGGACGAACACGTACCAGTTCAGAGTTTTGTGTTGCGTGTCTGGTCTTCTCAGCTTCCGTAGATTGGTGCATCGCAGTCCTCTAGCCAGCTGACAGTCAGCCAGGAACGGCCCAAATCTGGCAGCTCTTCTCACTCACTGTTGTGTTTCTCCATTAACCAAAGCTGGGACTGCTCATTCTAGTTTATGAGACAATACACGTTTCTGGCAGATTTTTGCATCAGGCAGATTCCCTAAACTGTAATCGGATAATTAAAGGCAGATTCCACTCTAAGACCATGTAAGTGCACATGAGCGCAATAACATGGGAACTCAATGCTTTATTCCAGAGAGGTTTCCTCATAGTATTAATGTGACTATTTTTCTCTGCTTTTTTTTTTTTTTTTTTTTGAATTCCAAATTGCCAGCCTTGATGGAGCTCCAGTACAATTCTTGACCCATTTGTGCAGTTGTTGGGTTTTTTGATGTTTGGGCGGGGTTTTCCTTTTCACAGCATTTCTTCATCCCTGACCCTGAACTGAAAGTGATGAGCTTTAGTCACTCAGTGATGTGTTTGTGGAAAGTTTAAGTTGTCTTCATTACCTCGTTTAATGAATTATTCTTTGTATCAAAAATATTTCTCCCCTTGGATGGTCCTAACCACAAAGCACTAAAGTTCTTTACGGCCTAAATGAGATTTCAGCCTATCCAATATCATATGTTTAGAGTAAAATTGCAGATGAAGTATGAGGTATTAAAGGAAAGTATTGCCTGCTGAAAGATGCCAAAAGAGCAGATACAGTGCACAGAGGCCTCTGTGAGCAGAGCAAGACTAAAGGCTTTTTTTTTTTTTTTTTTTTTGGATCTATTTAAGGGAATGAGAATAATAACGTGTTATCCTAATGACCTTCATCTATTTCTTTTGGGGGGCAGTGGTTTGTGGGAAAAATCTTTAAACTGAGAGAAAAATCCTTTATCAAATCCCAATCAAACTCCAGTGAATTTATCCATGATTTCCTGTTAATCTCCAACAAACTGTCCTGTTTACTACAAGGCTTGGAACCTCCCATCTCTGCGGAGAATTTGCATTTCTTAGGAGTTCCCTGCTGAAAATTTGCATTTCCACCCCAGAAATACTGAATCAGGATCTACAGTTTACAAGATCCCCAGCAATTCTTATGCATAATTTCCTGGGCAAGTCACACATAATTAACATGTTAGAAATGCAAATTCTCTGCAGGAAACTTGTTAGAATGCAAATTATCAATAGAGTTTTGAACCAGAAAGGATCAGTTCAAAGCTCTGGTTTACTAACACAAAAAACTGCTAAATCCCCTTAGCCCTTCATCTCCCCACCCTCTGTCCCCCCCACCTACCCCTCACCCTCCTACCCTGCTACCCCCATATATCTGTCAGTCTTTCTCTGAGAATGGATTGGGGAATTTTGCAAAAGTTAATATGTATATAAAACCCAACAAGAGGAGATTCATCAAACTGAGGATGAACAAACTTGAGGAGAGACAAAAAATAAAACAGAGGTCACAGAGATCAGCAACTTTGAAGAGTTCTAGAAGATCTGAGAGGAAAACACTGCTTCACAGAGCAAAGTCAAACAGAGTATAAAATGTGATTTTTCATGTTCTGTTCTGGATGAGCTTAGGGGTGAGAGGGAGGTCCCAGTCCCCAGTCCTCTTCAAAGAATATCAAATCTAGTCTGTTTACACAAAGGCCTCCACCTAAGCTTTTCTTGGAAGAAAAACTCTGGCTACTTAATTTTTTATTTTTAATTTCCTTAGTACATCGAGGTAATTTAAACTGTCTGGAGAATGGGGCTGAAGATCTGAGGGTCTTTTAACACCTCACCCCTACCTTAAAGTCACCCTTCCTACTTTCTCAGTGCTCTCTTGTTCCATCAGCCCCTCCCTGTGACCTCCAGCTGTCATCTTTTTCTGCCCAGTGTCCTCAGGCAAAAGCATGAACAACAGGGATCTGTAGTTGTCCTCACTTCCAATTCACTCTCCTATATTCTGCAGTTTCTACCAATCTCACTGGGTTGTATCCTTCCAGGGCCTTACTTGTAACTAACTCTCAGTATGCAACATGATCTAGTAATATCCTTATTTCTATTGCAAGTATTTATTAACTGAAATTCCACAGTTCTTCCTTAGTAGAAACCCTTTAACGTATATATTTGTACTAAGGTAGGGAAAAAAAAAGTCGGAGGGAATATGTCAAGATATCAGTAGCACTTATGGGGAAACACTGATCACTATATTTATATACTTGTACTCTTCTGTAGTTTACCTTTCCCACATATTATAAAATAAGCTTTGATAATCAAGAGGAAAAAGTATTATGTCCCCCTTCATAGGATTTACAAAGTAGCCCATAGAGTATTGGCCAAATCATGTTTCAAATGCTTGTGGGCAGGGATGGTATTGACCATTTTAAATCACACAATCATATGGTCTACTATGCCATGAATGACAACTTGAAGAGGAATAGTGTTGCATTCATCATCAAAAAGAATATTTCAAGATGATGTGCTGAAGTACAATACTGACAGCGACAGGATACTATCCATATACCTACAAGGAATGCCAGTTAATTACTCAAATTTTAAGTCCAAAGATGAAGAAATTGAATATTTTATCAGCTTCTGCAGCCTGAAATTGATTGAACATGTAATCAGGAAGCACTGATAACTACTGGTGATTGGAATGCAAAGTTGGCAATAAAGAAGGACAAGTATTTGGAAAGTACTGGCTTGGTGTTTGAAATGAGGCTGGAGATTGCATTATAGAATTTTACAGGACCAACGACTTCTTCACTGCAAATACCTTTTTTTACCAACATAAACAATGACTATACTCATGGACCTTGCCAGACGAAATACATACGAATCCAATCAACTACATCCATGGAAAGAGATGATGGAAAAGCTCAATATCAGCAGTCAGAACAAGGTGAGGTACTGACTGCAGCACAGACCATCAGCTGTTCACATGAAGGTTCAAATCGAAACTGAAGAAAATTACAACAAGTCCACAAGATCCAAAGCACAAACTTAAGTATGTCTCACCTGAGTTTAGAGATCATCTCAAAAACAGATATGATGCCTTGAATATTAATGACCCAAGACAAGACAAGTTATAGAATCAACATCAATGAAGAAAGCAGAGGTCATTTAAAAAGACAGGAAAGAAAGAAAAAAACAAACTGGATGTCAGAAGAGACTCTGAAATTCACTCTTGAATATCGAGTAGCTAAAGAAAAGGAAGAACTGATGAAGTAAAAGAATTGAAAATTTCAAGGGGTGGCTCAAGAAGACAAAGTATTATATTTACATGCGAAAAGAGAGGGAAACAGAAAACCTAAAGGGAAGAACACGCTTTGCATTTCTCAAGCTGAAAGAACTGAAGAAAAAATTAAAGCCTTGAGTTGCAATACTGAAGAATTATATAGGTAAAATATTAAATGACTCAGGAAGCATCAAAAGAAGATGGAAGGAATACATGGAGTTATCATACCGGAAAGAACTGGTCAGTGTTCAACCATTTCAAAAGGTAGCATATGATGCTACCAAACCAATGATATGGAAGAAAGAAGTCAGAGCTACATTGAAGACATTGGTGGAAACAAGGCCTAAGAATTGATGGAATATCAACTGAGATGTTTCAACAAATGGATGAAGTACTGGAAGTACTCATTCATCTATGCCGAGAAATTTGGAAGACAGCTACCTGGCCAACCAACTGGAAGGTATGCCTGCTCCGAGAAAGGCAATCCAACTGAACGCTGATAAAATGGTCTTCTCTTTGTTTCCTGTCTTTTTGATAATGTTTTGCTTTCTTCATGTATGATGTCCTAAGACATAACTAATCATTAATCTGAATGCCATCAGGAATGGAAATTATTCTGAATTATCATTAACTCAGATAAAATAATAATATTGAATTAGTTTACAGGTATTTTCTTCTCTTTGTACAATAGGTATATTTCAGTAAAGTAGGTTATAAAATAAAGTTTAGCTTACAATAAAATTAGTAAATTTATAGATCCATTTACATTTTTTTAATCATCAACTCCTTCTGACCGTTTTCTACAGATACAGTCCCAAGCCACAGGAATTTCTGTACTCTCAGGACAGCCTCAGAATCTGCTGAACTTGCCTCATTCTCTGCCCACACTCCTTTTCCTCCTGTGCCGACAGGGCATGCTTTCCAATAAATGGCTAGAGGCTGCATTCACTAGGAGCCCTGGTGGTACATTAGTTAAGTTCTCAGCTACTAACTGAGAGTTCCACAGTTCCCACTCCCCCCCCCCCCCCAGCAGCTCCACAGGAGAAAATACTTGGCAATCTGCTCTTCTGTCACATGGGGTCACTGTGAGTCAAAATCAAATCAATGGCATCTAACAATACTACACTTTATTGCACAAAGGGACCACAAAAGTTGATATACTCCAGATTCACTCTTCATCCTAGATGACTCAATCTCATATGGTACTTTATCAATTCTAAGGCAGTGTTTTTTTTTCTTAGCATTTCCAAAGTTAAGGTGTTTCTTAGTAATGACAGTGTTTGCAATTCTAATTGATAGCACCTTTTCATTTTTAGTGGCATACAAAAATGTTACACTTCACAGTTGATAATAAAAACCCACTGCCATCAAGTAGATTCCAACCCATAGGGACCCAACATGACAGAGTAAACTGCCCCATACAGCTTCCCAGGAGCAAATGCCAACCTTTTGATTAGCAACCATAGCTCTTAACCACTACACCACTAGGATTTCCATAGTTGATAATAAACCCACTGCCAATGAGTCCATTCCAACTCATAGTAACCCTACAGAACAGAGCAGAACTTCCCCACAGAGTTTCCAAGGAGCACCTGGCAGATGTGAACTGCCAACCTTTTGGTTAGAAGCACTTAACCACTATGCCATCAGGGTTTCCCGTTTGATAATAGGTTTAATGAAACAGGATTGATGTTTCAATACTGCAGGTTTGAACACGTGTGAAAATTCTCTAAGAGGAGCTGATTCCTAGTAAAGTGACCACTTGGGGGGTGGGTGCTCCAAATTTGCAAATAGGCAGAGGAGTCATTGTCCTGAAAGCCATATCCTACTGCAGCTAGACACACAGTTAAAAACTAAAATGCTCACACCAGAACCTACAGTATGACAACTGATCTGTTCCAAAGAGTATTATTTAGCAACTACAGGAGTCCTAGGGGAACAATTAGATGCTTAGCTGCTAACCAATCCCGTGTCTTCACAGAAGGAAAACCCAGTGATCTGCTCTAATCCAGGTTACAGCTTTGAAAACCCTATGAGGCAGTTCCGCTCTGTCATGATGGGCAATTATGCATCAGAATCAACTGAAGAACACCTAACAACAACAACATGTGCTCGTGTGGAATCCCTGAGTGGTGCAAACAGTTAATCCACTCAGGTACTAAACAAAAGGTTGGAGGTTCGAGTCTACCCAAAGGACCCTTGGAAGAAAAGCCTGGTAATGTACTTCCAAAAAGTCAGTCATTGCAAACTCTATGGAGCATAGCTCTACACAGTTCTACTGTCACACACAGGAGTAACCATGATTGGAATTGATTTAATGGCAACTGGTTTTAACTGAAATGTGCCAGAGTTTGTCAGGCACTATTGTAGGAACTGGGGATAGAGCAGGAAAGAAGACAGATAAAGCCTCTATTCTCATAGAGCTTCCATTTCCACGAGGGAAGATACAGATGGAAGGGATACAGATACCCAACAAGCACATACACAGAGGAAAATAAGCTAATCTCAGAAAGTAGCAAACGCTATAGTAAAAATAAAGCAGAAATGCTGCAGTGACTCTGTAGGGAGCAACTTGAAGTTGGGAGGATCAAGGAAGGCGCTTTCAAGAGGTACTATCCCAGCCGATACCTGGAACGATGGGAAGGAGTTTGGAGACAGAGATTTGAAGACAGGAAATTCTGGAACCCTCCAGGACACAGTAAGTGGAAAAGCCTAAATTTACTGAGTGCAACAGCCTAAGAGTCAAAGCCAGGTGAGAAGAGTAAGAGACAACTGGAGATGTGGGCAGGGGTCAGAACATGCAGCACACACACTTTAAAATACATCACAGCAGGTGTCATGGATAAAATAGGGTCCTCTAAAAATACCTGCTAACTTAGCTGCGCCGTGAGTACCCAGTATTGTGTGGTTATCATCCACTTTAGGTGATTTCTTTATGTGTTGTAACTCCTATCACTATGATGAAATGAGATGGATTAGTGGCAGTCATATTGATACGTAAGATTAGATAGTGTCTTAAGCCAATCTCTTTGAGATACAAAACACAGAAGCAAGCAAAGAGACATGGGGACCTCACACCACCAGAAGAGCAGTGTCAGGAGCAGAACATGTCCTTTGGGCCTGAGGTTCCCGCACTGAGACACTCCCAGATCAAGAGAAGACTGATGACAAGGACATTCCTCCAGAGCCAATAAAGAAAACCCCCATCTGGAGCCAGCATCCCGAATTAAAACTTTTAGTCTACTGGACTGTGAGAGAGCAAACTACTTTTTGTTAAAGCCATCCACTTGCGGTATTTTTGTTATAGCAACAGTAGATGACTAAGATAGCAGACTACACAAAAACGGGAGACTATGTCAGCCTTAGGTTTTCTCACTCTCCTTTTTGCTATAGATGTTTGGCATCTCTGTAAGAAAGCCCTTAGGAACATTTGCCTGAACCTAAATGTACACAGTTTTCCTATCTATCCATAGTTCTGGTTTGAGTCTAGACTCCTGGTAGGGAAGAAAGCACTCTCTAAGTCCTAAGACAAGCCATTATCCTCTGGGCCCCTAGAAAGCTGTCTGCCTGGTTCCATTTTGCTGCTTCCACTGTCAGTTCATCAAAGGAGAGCGGACAGCAGTTAAGAGAACAAAGCCAAGATTTATACCAAGAATAGAAAAACAGAAATCTCCCCACCTCCCATTGACATGTGACACATCTCAGTGGCACTGCCTGCTTTGTGCCAGTGGACAGACAGGAATTCGGACTGCAGGAAAACTAATCTGCACAGAGCTTCAAACACAGCACACAAACCAGCTCCCTCTGCACCGTGCAGCCAGACCTGAGAGGGAGGAGCAGCAAAAGCCAAGAGCACATGCCTCTGCAACTTGGTCTGCTACCCTTCAGCCTTGTATCTCTCAATGGAACTTCACCCTGTGGTCCAGTGTTTAAATCCCCAGCTGCTCATAGAAGGATCAGTGGTTCCAACCCACCAGCCACTCCACGAGGGAAAAGACCTGACAATCTGCTTCCTTAAAGATTACAGGAAAGGAAACTCTATGGTGCAGTTCTAGTTTCTCCTACAGGATTGATATGAGTTGGACTAGACTCGAGGGCACACAGCAACATGAAGCCATGGAATATTAAGCCCTCAAATTTTCTCCTTTTAATTTTATTCCTCTCTTGATATTTCCAGTCCTCTTTTCTATTACCTGAGAGCACCAGCAACAGCCTACACCCCCTCACCCTCATCCACTGCCCAAAACATCTTACTAAACAGAACTTCAAAGCTGCCATCTCCTACTTAAGATGATGCAGTGGCTCCGGGGAAGTTCAGAAGGCCTAAGGGTTTGAGGGAAACCCTGGTGGCATGGTGGCTAAGTGTAACTGAAGGGTCAACAGTTCTAATCTACCACATGCTTCTTGGAAATTCTATGGGACAGTTCTACTCTGTCTCACAGGGTTACTACGAGTTGGAGCTGACTTGACGGCAACAGGTTTGGTTTGGTTTTTGGTACAGAGGTCTAGTATTCTTTACCCATGTCTCATTGTGTAGGGGAGGGGGCAGTGTTGCAATACTGTGTCTCCATGGGTTTGTGGGTGGAGGGGTAAAAAAGGCTGAGAGGGTGTCTAGCTCCAGCTGTCATCCAAGGGGTTTCAGAGTTTACATGTAAAGGTTCTGCAGAGGGTTTTTTTTTTTTATATTGTGATTGAGTGAAAGTGTACACTCCAGTTTAAATTTGCATGTCAAAGGGTTTTATTTAAAAATAAAAAGTAAACTCTCTTATTATTTCTTTAAGAAAAGGTTGAAGAGGGGTCAAAACCCTCTGATAGTAAAATGAAGACACAGACATTAGCCCAATTATCTCAAGTCCATACCACTCAATCTTGGGAACGTCACCCAATATCTTTGAGCCTCTCTCTATAGAACAGGGCTTCTCCACCTCAGCACTGTTGATATCTGGCCTGGAAAATTCTTTATTGTAGGATGTTTAGCAGCATGCCTGTACCCACTAGATGACAGGATGACACTCCCCTCTAATGTGACAACCAAAAAATATCTCCATACATTGTCAAATGCTTCCGTGGGCCACAATCACCTCTGTTAGAGAACCAAGGCTATAGATATTCACTTGTCTCACAGGCCTGTGCTAAAGATTACATGAGATAATATATGAAATAGTGCTTTGTAGCCTATTGCTATAAATCTAGGAAAGCTCACCACCCACCTGTCAGTTTGTTGTAGTGTGGTGGCTTGTCTGTTGCTGTAATGCTGGAAGCTATGCCACCAGTATTTCCAATACCAGTAGTGTTACCCACGGTGGACAGGTTTCAGTTGAGCATCCATACTAAGATAGATCAGAACAGTCTGGCAATCTACGTCCCCAAATCAGCCAATGCAAACACTATGGATCACAACAGAATATTGTCCAATATAGTGTTGGAAGATGAGCCTCCAAGGTTGGAAGCACTCAAAACATACAGTGCCCACAACAGTGGACTCAAGTATGCCAGCAATCAGGAAGATGGCAGGGGACTGGGCAACATTTCATTCTGTTGTACCCATGGTCTCCATGAGTCAGAGTCAACTCAACAACAACTAACAAGAACAAAGGAAAATGTCTGGCTTACATCTTGACACAAATAAATAATTGTACGGTCAAACCCAAATGTGATGAGAAAGACACTGTGGACCTTCAAAACTAAGATGTTTACCTTTTAGTCTATCTCTTTAAATCTCTGGGATACTTTAATTTGTTGATCCATAGCCACTTATTCTTTATACCAGGATGATGCATGTCCTAAAATTTAAAAAGATTAGAGTTTAGCCACCCTATATGTTAACCCTTGATTCCCTAGAATGAAATCCAAAGAAGCACCTGAGGATCAACTGAACAGGGCTGAGTCTGCATGCATGCATCCCTTCGTTCATTGCCCTGTTCACTCAGATAGCTTGCTTTGAGTGTCTGCTGCTTAAAATATGTTAACATTAATGGCTGAAGAAATAAGGTGCCTGGACTTGAGGCCTTCAAAGTCTAGAATGGGGCCAGCAAGTGACTCCCAGCTTGTTTCTGTAAATACCATTTTAGGGAGACAGAGTCACACACATTCATTCTTGGGGCTGCTTCTGTGCCACAACAGTCAAGCTGAGTAGCTGCAATAGAAACTGCATGGCCCACAAACCCTCAAATATTTACAATCTGGCCCTTAACAGAAAGAAGTTCTAGACATTGAAAACAATCATGTATCTATCAGTCAATGCTCAGGGAGATCTTGGAAGACGAATTTACATTTTAACAGCTTTTATGCGCTTCTACCACCAATACCTGAATTCCCAGGCTTTTCCAGTGACAATGACAATAAAATGATAGTTAATCTTTATAAAGAGTGACTTCCTTAGATGCAGGCATCATACCAGACTGAGTGACTTACATGTGTATCAGTTGGTTTTTGATCTTACGCTTTTTCCTTTGATGGTGTCACCGTCCTTGTTTTACAGATGAGGAAACTACAGCACCAGGTCACTAAGGGGTGTACCCAAAGTGTCACCATTTGGCCCCACAGTTTCATGAGAACCCACCCGTGTGACACTGTGCAGCCGCTTTTCTCACCCACGCCCTGCCCTTCAGAAGAGCAAGAGGCCTGAGCTTACAGTAAGCAGCCTACCAACACGCCTCCTGGACCACTCTCTCACTGTTGTCAAAGGATTCCTTCAAGTCAAACAAACTTCTGTCTCTCAAGAGTCAGGAAATGGGGTAGAGTGGCAAGGGCAAGGCCAAGCTGTGGTCAACTGGAGTCTCCAACTCTGCTCCATTAAGTCCTGGACTGATAGCCAAATGGTTGGCAAGTCAAGCCCACACTGAGGCACCTGAGAAGGAAGTTCTGGTGATGTGCTTCTGAAAAGTCACACCTTGAAAACTCCACAGAACACAGTTCAACTGTGACACCCATGGGGACACCATGAGTCACAGTCGTTGAGCCAAGGACAATCGGTAGTCTCAACTCTGCCCCCATTTTACCTGCTTTATACCTGGAATTTCCTTGTGAGATTTCCTTTTTTAAAAAAAGCGTTCTACCACAAAAGAATTCTTAAATGACTCATCTAGCGTAACCTTCCAATTTTTGGAAAGCCAAGCTGAAAGTCAAAGGCAATTACAATGAAACCAGTGAGAGCCAGAACTCAACGGGACTCCCTCATTTATCCAGGTCTCTCAAGTCCTCTACTTTTTGGCAGGTGCAGTTTTACCACTTTTCTATCCCCATTTTAGTGGAGAATATTTGAGTTTTCCTTCTCTGACAGGTTTCCACCTCATACAGCTTTTAACTTTGGCAGAAAGGTAACAAAGCTGATCAATGGCTGAACTGAAACCGGAGTCCAGTTTTCTCAACTCCATGAAGAAGATGGGAATAGTCTTTGAAATATGAAAATTTTCTGCTTTGGCAACAGTCACAGTTGAGTTTCAATTTCAGGTCCCTGTATGGTGGCGCAGTGGTTAAGTACTATGTATGCCAACCTAGAGGTCAGTAGTTCAAATCCACCAGGTGCTCCTTGGAAACTCTATGGAGCAGTTCTCCTCTGTCCTGTAGAGTTGCTAGGAGTTGGAAACAACTCAACAGCAGTGGGTTTTGGTTATACCGTTTGTGTGACTTTATCTTAGACCAAATCAAATCAGCTCCAGTCAACTTGATTCCGACTCATGGTGACCTCATGTATGAAGCAACATTCCATAGAGTTTTCAACAGCTGTGATCTTTCAACACTAAATTGCCAGGGCTTTCTTCCAAGGCATGTATTCAAAGCACCAACCTTTCTGTCATTAATCTCCCAGAACTATACTTTCCTTACATGTAAAATGGTGATAATAACAATAGTGTTTTTGTGAGGACTCAATGAGATACAGTGTGGAAAGTGTCTGCCAAGTACCAAAGTTCTACAATTAATAGTTATGGTCACTAGTCATTAACAAAACTATAATAAACAGTAATTCTCTACCCACTTGTCATTGAGGGCTGGCAGTAAACATTCCATGAAACATTTTATCAGATGAAATGAGGGATGCTTGTGCAAGGTAGGCAAACAGACGGGCACTTTCTTTAAGTGGTATCTTCCCAGCCTTGACACCTAAGACAGGCAAGGAAGGTACAGATGATTAGAAGAGTGCATGTGAAATGGGAGAGGTAACTGCAAGATTCGCTCCTGTTAACCAGAGGCAGCCCTCAAAAATAAGCTTAGGATGATCCCGCCCTCGTAAGTCTTTCTTAATCATTCTAACATCACTAGGAATGCAACAAATACAGTCAGCTTTTCTAACCTCAGGCTCTGTGCACCCTGCCTCCTCCCAACTCCCTTAAATAATGGCTGAGCAAATGCCTCCGAGACCATCTTCAGCTAATTTCCTTCAAGACATGCAAGCTGCTAACGCTGGAAAGCACAGATAGTGTAGAATAGCAAATATGGCCAAAATTAGATTAAAATAACCTCCCGATAAACAAATTACTCACCGAAAATACTGTACTAGCGCAAGCATGATAACTAAAAGAATAGCACCACCACACGGCAGCAAGAGGAACTGCAGGTGCCGCAGTCTGGCCCAGTCCCAATCTGCCCATCAAATTTAGCGGGTCTGACAAGCAAAAGGGTGCAGGGAAAGGGCGCCACAGGGAAGGGATAGTTGCCCTTTCAGCATAAACTTTCGAAAATCTTTTTATGCACTGCTGCAAAAGATATAAATATTTGGCAGAAGGAACAGAACTTTGAGCCAAGAAATAAAAAGCAATGTGCCAATATGCAATGTGGCATGACATAATAGAAGTCTGTAATCCTTCCCGTCCCTTACTTCTTTCCTCTTCTTCTCTCCATCATTTATCAGCAGGCTGATGCTCAGCCTTAGAATAGAGACTTTACACACTCCCACAGCCAGGTTGCAGTGTCAGGTAGCCCTGGCTGGGTTCCATTTAATGCTTGTACAAAGTCCACTGTGTGATGTTCTTTCTAACCTAAGTATCAGATGCCCCCTCCCATTATAACCTGCTACTATCGAGTACACGCACAATTCATGGTAAGCCCACAAAACAAAATACTGCCTGGTCCTGGTCCTGCTCCATCCCCCATGGTCCATTATGAATCAGGCCATTGTGATCCGTAGGGTTTCCATTGGCTTGTTTTTGGAAGTAGATTGCCAGGCTGTTCTTCCCAGTACATCTTAGTGTGGAAGCACCACTGGAACCTTTTCAGCATTAAACATCATGGAAGCTTCCAATTATAGAGAGGCGATGGCTGCATCTGGTGTATACCAACCAGGAATCAAAACCAGGTCTCCCACATAAAAGGTGAGCATTCTACCACAGAACCTCCACTGCCCCATTCTAATACTTCGAAAGTGTTTATTCGGCTTCCTTTCAGTATGGGGTTCCCCTCTTTGGGGTTAAATCAACCCATCCTCATTAATCTCTTCTTGGCACAGCCAGGGCTCAAGCCCCAGAGATTTGAAGACTGGTAGGTCAGCACTCTAGCCCATTAGAGGTGTGAATTGTTTCAGCTCCCCAGATCTCAGTTCCTGCATCTATACAATGAGAATCATAACACCTCCTTAACTGGCTAAATGTGTAGATGGCACCTGACATAAAAAAAAGTGAATACATTGTAGATACTGTTGTCATTTCAATCCAGCAGCATGATGGATATTGCTTGCCATGCTGCATTCATGCAAAGCCAATCACAGTGGCCCATCCCAGTGTGACAAATGCAAAAATCTATCAATATTATTCAAGGTGGGTATTTGGCTTGTCACAGAAATAGACTACAGGCTTTTACAGAAGTCATGATGGAAGAACAACCATCAGGTCTCTAATCAAAATCACAGTTTTACTCTTTCCAGGGATAAGAATTGGTTTGGCCTTTCCATTAAATTATACAGAAAGCAAATATATAAGGGTTAATTCGGGCAAGTCCCAGGGAGGTACGCACAGTTAAGCACTTGAGTACTAACCAAAAAGTTGCATCTCCTCTTCTCTCCGTTCTTCTTGAACCCAATCAGAAGTACCTCAGAAGAAAGACCTGGTGATCTCCTTTTGAAAGGCACAGCTTTGAAAACTCTTTGGAGTGTAGTTCTACACCGCAATGCATGGGATTTTCATGACTTAAGACTGACTCAGTGGACCTGGTTGGATTTTTTGGGGGGGGGCTGAAGTTGGGAAACTAGAATCCTTAGTCAGCACTAGTGTATTAGTGTCTCTTATGTACACAGTCCTGTGAGGTGTGGGGGATACAGTAGAGATCCCAACCCTCATGAAGCTATGACTCAGTGGTAAAAACATACATATGTACACACAAATGCACGCAACCCACTCTTTACAGTTACATTAAGTTTTTTGAAGTGTAAATATAGGCTTCTATGAAAAAGTCTGATGCAGAAACCTACTCCTGGGAAGAGATTGAGGGTAAAGCAGTATTCAGGGAAAGCACCTGAAAGAGGTATGGAGGCTAAAGCAGTTGGTAAGAACTGGAAATTGTTGGTGGCTGAAGTATTCAAAGTCACAGAGAGCTGGACAGTTTATTTCCTTTCTCCAGTCCTTAATTTCTATACATGAAATGAGGAGGGGTAGGTTTGATCAATAGCTCATCAGATTTGGGGAAGCCGTGGGTTTCTGTGAATGTGTTTTGGGGTCACTTTGGGGAAAATTAATGGAATATGAACGGACAGGACTCTGAGTTCCCTACTCCAAAACAAAATTTCAGTACAACTGCATTAAGTCACTTTGAAGGTTTTTGCCAGCTCTCATTGTCTATGTCACAACCCCTTGGAAATCAAAAGGGAAACACACTATGTGGACAGAAGTCTTGGGTGGAACCATGCCCATGAGACAGCCTTCAGATTGCAGGCCGTGTATACAGGTTACAGAGTCTCCGCATGCGGGCAAGTTCAATGAGGGCATAGGCTGCATGGATCCACCAGCTAGAGGAATCACAATTCTCACCACCCTAAACCATATAGTGCCCTTCTGGAGAGTCCTCTAAGTACCCAGAATTCCTAAAAAGTCCATAGTTCAGCCACATTTCCAAAGCAGCTCCCTCTTTGACATTTTGCAAGAAAACAACCATCTGGCCACTATGTCTTCCAGTTAGCAGCATTGCTGAGTGCCAGGCCACAGCAGGCATCCACTGAGACCATGAGGTTATCTGGGTATCATCAAGGGTCTCAGCACTTAAAAGTCACTCCTTTCCCATGCTCCTGGAGCAACAGGCTAACAGGCTGTCCCTGTGAGCCAGCCAGACAGAGCATTAACTAGAAAAATCAGTGAGAAGTCTCATCTCCCTGCCAAGCTTCCCATTAGCCCTCTTTCATCTCCCCCTCCTCCTTCCTTCTCTGTTTCTCTTCCTTTTCTAACTTGCTTTTCTGTACCCAGCATCTGCAAACCTCCAAACTTCACTAAATGCTAATTCTTAAATCAGAGGGAAGTCTGAAGCAGACCTATCTTCCCCTTATTAAGATTTAGGGCCTGAACCAGACGGTGTTTCCTCATTGCAATGACATGACCTTTAAATCTGAGCAGCAAGGTGAGTACCAAGGCATTATCTGAAGATTCATCACTGGAGCCAGTACAAGCTGGCACAATCCCATTGCCACACATGCATTCAACTGCTGCTTCCAGGGCCACAATTTCTCAGAAGTACATTCATACCTAATGAGGTGAGAGAGTGAAGAGAAAGAGGGACAGCAGCGGGGACAACAAGAAAAGGTGATGAGGACGAGGAAAAAAAGAGACAAGTAGAGGCAGTGGAAGAGATAGAGATGCTTGCATAGGCGCTGACACAGGTAGAGTTGGAGATACCGAGATGACAGGGAAAGAAAGATCGAGATATGGAAAACACAGAGGGAGAAGCACAGAGAGAAACACTGAGATGATAGAGAGTGACAGAGTAGGGGCTAGGGGTACAAATGGAGATACAGATAGAAACAGGGATAGAAACACAGAGACGACAGTGACATAGAGATAGAGATGCAGTAGTGACAGAGGTGTAGACACAAAGATGATCGAGAGACAGAGACAGGGAGAAAGAGACAGAATTATAGAGATGCTAGAGAGACAGGAATGACCTGGAAACAGGAGAGAGGTATGAGTGAGGGAAAGGCAGAGTGGAGGTAAACAGCAAAAGACAGAAAGATAAAGATAAATGTGTTTTGATTTATCAGAGAAAAACTGCTTGCACTAGAAGAAGCACTGTTTCTTAATTAGCATTTTATTGAGTCTTGGTAATAAAAAGCTAAGTGTCTTTGGATAAGACGAAGCATAAGAGGCAAGTTTTCCAGACAAGGAAATTCAGGATCAGATTTGGACATAGGTGAGCACAGGAGAAGGAAAGGGACCTAGTGAAATGCATGGGGTTTGAAGGACAGCATTCTACCTACACAGCTATAGGAGGACCCCTGACTCAGCAACGCTTTTGCATTTGTAGGATGCCATATTGCTGAAGCAGTTGGAAAAGGGGCTTGGGACTCCCAAGCTTATTTTGCCTACTGCTGCTCAGAAGAGGAGAGAGAAAAAAGGCGTATTTGAGTTCATATCTCCCTTCTTACTGTCTGCCTATCCTGCCTCTCATGCATTACATGCTTGACGGTAGAGAGGGCTGAGACAAAATAATGAAATTTTCCTAATACAACACAGGTGTTCTTTCTTTTCTTTTTTTGTTACCGTAGGCCTTCTCCGAGTCATCCACCCAGGTCCCTCCTGTGGCCCCTCAGTCTTGTTTTCCTGCTACCAGGGGGGATTATATCCTGCTAACCACTCACCACTTGAGAAGACCTTGTCGGCTTCAGAGTCCCAAGCCCACTCATGCCTGGTGTTGCAGGAACACTGATTGTCCTCCAGGGCAGTAGATACGTCCATCTGGATTTACTTAGACTGGGAGCCACAGCGGTACAGTCAGTCAGTCAAGCACTTGGCAGCTAACCAAAAACGTGGAGATTCAAATCCACCCAGTTGCGCCATGTGAAAAAAAACTCACAATCTGCTTCCATAAAGACTACAGCCAAGAAATGGGGCAATCCTGCTGTCACATGGGGTCACAGTCAACTCAGTGGTACCTAACAACAACTATGATGGCCAACTTGCATACTGTTGTCCCAGCCAGAACACTCAATGCCTAAATAGTTTGCCTTTAGGAGCTAAAGGCTCACATAAACATTCCCAGATTACATGTGGGTTGTACGTGGAATATCAGCCAAAGAATAAAGTTTTAAATTTCAGGCAGGAACTGATTCCTGAATCTGAGTTTGGCTGACATGAACTCACCCTTGAATCCAGACAAGGACTTTCCACATTGAGTCTCCGCTGAGACGGTCAATGGCATTCACTCCCCTCACAGCAACCTCAGCCTGCTGCACCGATACTGTCCGTACCTAGACTTTCAGCGGCACACAGTGCATTGGTTAGGCTACATTGGATTGAGTTGTGTCCTCCAAAACACATGTTGGAAACCCTAGCCTCTGTGTGTATGGTTATAATCCCATTTGGGAGTGAGTTGTCTTTATTAGGCAAATGAAGCAGGATTAATGCAGGGTGTTTACTGAGTCAAATTCTTTTGAGATGTAAAAGAGATTAAACAAGCAAATGAGAGAAGCAATACAGGAAGACTGATGCCAAGCCACATGGAGAAACAGAAGCTAAGAGATAAGGAGGTTCCCCCAGAGCTGATAGAGGATGACAGCCTTGCCCTTCGGTTGGTGCCCTGAATTCAGACTTTTAGCCCTCCAAACTGTGAGAAAATAAAATTCTGTTTGTTAAAGCCATCTACTGATGGTATTTCTGTTACAGTAACAATAAATAAGACGGGCTGGTAGAGACACAGAGATGATAGAGATGATAGAGAGAGAGAGATGGAGTACAGTTCTACTCTGTACACACGGGATTGTCATGAGTCAAGGTCAACTCATTAGTAGATGTACCAACAGAACTAAAGATAGAAACATAGAGGCAGTGACAGAAATGGTAGAACAAAGACAGCAAATGCCTGAGGGCTGCCACTGTTCCCCATCCCCTACCCACAAGTCCGTGACCAATCCACTATTTAAACACAGCCCTGTTTCCTGCAGAGCTTAAGTATGATTTCAGAATCTTTCTACCTGCACACTGAATTTGGCACTTGAATGGAGTCTTTTTGCCCTCCTTGGTCTAGGATCTTCTTTCTCATCCTCTTACCCTTCTCTGGTAATGACTGGTGTTCTTAACCCTTTTGAACCCATAGCAACAACACTGTTGCTGGAGGATTTAAGATAAATTATGCCAGAAGGATATGTCTATGAAATACCAATAAAGAAGTTTTATTGGGAGGAAGGAGTTGTTGGAAACTTTAAGTGAGCTTCAACTCATGTGTGGTCAATTACATCAGTGATTCTCAACTTAAGAGCAATTTTGATCTTCAGGGGACAGTTGGCTATGTTTGGAAACATTTTCTTACAAGGGAGGAAAGGGGAGCAGACAGAAAGGAAGGTGCTACTGGTATCTGGTGGGTAAAGCAAGCCAGATGTGCAGCTAAACATCCTACAGTGAACAACCAGAGAGCCCCCCACATCAAAGAATCTTTCAGTCCAAATTGCCAGTACTGTCAAGGCTGAGAAATCCTGACATATATATATTGAGGCTAGGTATTCAATAATAGAAAGAATGTTCAATAACTTCTCACCCAACCCTCTCATGTTATAAATAAAAAACCTAAGAGCCAGACAAAGGTCTGCATAGATGGCTCGGCAGAATTAGCAAAACAACCCTCTATATTCAGCCAGTGGGATAATAGGATCTGTTGCATAAGTAGAAGACAGCAGGCCATCAATTCCCTAAGAGGCAGTTAGTGTCACTGAATAGAGATCAGAATTACAAATGTCAACATCATTGGTTCTATCCATGAGTTTGTCGACCTCAGGTGGTAGGAGACAGTACCGTCATTTTTATACATATAAATATTGTAAATTATGCCAGTCCCAGAGTGGTACAAACAGTTAAGTGCTCAACTAGCCAAAAAGTTGGTGGTTTGAACCTACCCAGTGGTACTTGGGAGACAGGCCTGGTGATCTGCTTCCAAAAGCTCACAGCCTTGAAAACCCTACGGAGCGGAGTTTACTACTCTGGACACATGGGCTCATCATCCACTCAGTGGAAGCTATCGACAGCATTGTAGTGATGAAGGTAATACAAAGATCAACAAATAATAACCATTCTTCCCTCAAAAGTCTGGTGGCAAGGTGAACAACAAGCAGTTTCCAATGTCTTGTAATAAATGCCAAGATAGCCCAGTTTATGTGCACATGCAGGAGGGGCATCCAATCCAGTCTTGGGAGTGAGGGGAAGGTTTTTTCAGAGCAAGTGGCATCTGAGCTGAGCCATAAAGGTAGAGTAGAGATGATAAGCTCTGGATGCTGAACCTCCTACCATGGCCCACTGAGTGAGCCAAGCATGGACAGTGTGTTGAAAACCTGACTAAGTGGTATGAGGCTGAATCAGTCCACATTTGTGCCGGCTACTGGTTTCTCCTGGGCCTATGGTTCACATTTCCTATCTATACAGTTGATAACTAGCACATGACTACTTTCAGAATTTTACACATATTAGGTAGACTTTGTATCAAAAGACTCAATCTAAGCTTAAGGACTCAGTATGTGTTTTGAAAGGTAGAGTATACCTTAATCAAAAGGGCTCTCTCCCCATGAAATATAAAGTCATCCACTGTCACAGCTGGGCTGGGGAATACAGGAAAAAGCCACTTTCCCTGGGAACAGTATTCTTCAGTTACCCCAGCCAGGTCCTGGGCCATTCTCACACTTTTACTTCTTCAACCCAATAACTTGCTCATCTTGCTGGGTCAAGTACCTGGTGATATAACTGAGCACATTAGCAGTACGAGAAGGTAAACAGTGAGAACACGGGTAAGTCCAGTCTTACAGATGAACAGTCTTCTCCCAAGACACAGTCTTCAGTCCCCTCCTATCTCAAGGGCTTAATAACCACTCATTCTCAGCTACCTAACGGGTTCTCTCCACCTTCACTCTACCTGCCAGTCATGAAGTTGTAGGTAGGCTTTTGTGTTGTATAAAGTTCCAACAGACCAAATGAATTCAAGCTTCCATTTTTCCTTCAGTCTGTAAAGGGAGGTGCCACATAATACAGTTCTTTCTTCAGGCTTACAGTTGACAAAGATGTATGGTTGGGGGAAGAGGGTGCTTTCATTATTTATTTATTTATAAGCATTATTAAAGTTCACCTATTACCCACAGGCCTCGGGCTCCCTGTAAAGAAACAAATATCACAACCGAAGCAGCTGGTTTCCAAGGTGCCAAATTAAAACAGATGAAGAAATGAGGAGGAGAAAAATGAAAACATTAAACTAAGACCTCTTCACTCCCAAGTGCATGATGCCTTCTATTACATTTCACACATAAAATTGACTCCCAATGTAATTAGGCCAAGGCTACTAGGCAAACATTCTCAAACTACTCAGATCTCCAGAGCTATTTTTTTAAACACAAATTTGTTATCAGCGTCTACACTGTCCATGTAATTCCTCAACATTCTACCTGCCTGAGAGTGTAGAGTTCTGAACTTAGCTGAGAACTAAACCCAAGAGTCCTGCTCACCACCCACAGCCATCAGCTTTTCTTCCGTGGGACAATCTCATTGGAACCTAGAACTTATTGCAGTAGTTCTTAAAGTGGCTGGTCCAATAGGACACATGATCTGTAGCAGACAACATGTATCTGTTAGGGTCAAATGTCTTGGTGGCCTTATATATGGGCATGCTCTAGCCCAAACAACTAAACACACTGTCATCAAGTCAATTCTAACTGACCCCATGTGTGACAGCGTCGAGTTGCTCTACAGGGGTTTCTTGGCTGCAATCTTTATGGACGAAGACCCACCAGGCCTTTCTTCTGTGTTGCTGCTGGGTGAGTCTGAACTGCCAATCTTTAAATTAGTGCTTGCATGCAAACTGTTTGTACCACCCAGAGATCTATGGACATGGCTATGCCAAAAAGGAGAGACTGTAACACCCTCTTTGCACTTGCTGTCTTGGAGCAGCCGTAATATTCTCCACGGCACCCAAAGATCCAGGACATAGCTGGATCTGTTGCCTTATGAGTTGAAAATCAGACATGGAGACCAAACAGTATCTTTCACTGAATTCAGAAGGGAAAGAAATAACCACTTTTCAAAAGACATACTTACTGGATTTCAGCAGTGCTGCCAGAACTTCAGCGGCTGCCCTGGGGAAAGAGAAAGAAAAGTGGAAAAGTCAATGTTCAATGGCCTTTTTGTCAGCCCATGGATCCCGTGGCCAGCATGCTCATTGCTGCCACCTAACAACCCTATCATTAACCAGGTAGCAGGCATTCTATTGATCGCCCCACTGGCCATCAAAGAGGTATAAATGCAGAAATTGCACTGGAGTGAATTGTCCATCTTGCAAATGTGTCTCAGGGGTCCCCTCTGCTGCTGAAAATCTCCTCCTTTCTTTTTCATGCCTCCCACTTTCCACCACCTTCTTTACTAGGTGCTTTGTTTTCTCTGTTACCTACCTCAGCCAGAGCTCTTGTCAGTCTCTTGATTTGTACACCCAGGAACATTGGGTGATTAGGGAGTGGGGTGGGACTTGGGAGCCAAGTCAGTGTAGCCGTGTCATGTAGGCTTCTTGAAACATGCATACCCCTGGGAACCCACTGCAAAACATTCACATATTGGAAAGTGGGGCTGCTTCCTTAAGGGAGAAAATGGTTACGCTGAGACTTTGCTCCCAAATGTGTTCCTTTCTTCCATAGAGGAATTTCACAAACTTTGCAGTTCAGAGAAGCATGAAAATAAAAAAGTCTTTGGCCTACAACTTAGTTCTCCTGTAATCTGATCCTGTGGCCTGGGAAGGTCACACAAGCACCTTCTGTGAGGGGTAAATTTCATGGGCACGGCGAGTGCTATGTGTGATTCTAAGAGAGTGTTACTCAATTTTTTTTGAAGAACAAAGATTCTGTGTGGCCCTAATATCTTTATTGTTATACGCTACCAAGTAGATTCTAACTCACAGCAACCCCAAAGGACAGAGCTGAACTGTTTCAAAGGGTTTCCTAGGCTGTAATCTTTATGAGAGCAGTCACCAGGCTTTCTCTCCCATGGAGCCAATGGCAGATTCAAGCTGGTGGGTTCAAGCCCCCAACCTTTCAGTTAGCAGCCAAGTGCTTGACCATTGTTCCACCGGGTTCCCTAGCTTATTGTTAAAGGCCTGCTAACCAGTGCTTTGTTAAAACCCACTACCATTCTGAGAAATGGGGAAATAGGCCTAAGAAGCTGGATCACCTGTCAAAAATTACATAGACATGTGAGCAGATCTGGGACCCAGAGACCCAGGAATCTCATTCCCACCTCTGTTTCCTCTCTATCTGTTTTCCTGTAGAATCTCTATCCAGCTGATCCTTCCCTGGCCTCTGCCTGGTTGATCAAAGGGTGGTTCACTTTGCAATATACTATCTACTGTTGAGCAATACAGACAGCAGTAAAAAATCAAGTGAGTTAAAGAATAAAATTAGAAAATGCAGCATTTGAGATATCATTGCTTCCGATTCTCTACAAAGGAGTCCTTCAAAAACAAAGGCCTAACACTCAGTGGTCTCAGCTGCAAACCCAGAGCAGGAATGATATCCCAACTCTGCAAGAATAACACAATCCCAAGGGAGACACAAGGAAGGCACGACTCGTTCTTACTGACAGCCCACTTCATTCATCCTTTCCAATCTTGCTTTATTCGAAGTCAATGTTTCTGCTTTTTCAGCTCCACTGATTTTTAATCCTCATTATTTAGCAACAGTGGATTTAAGGGTACGCAATAAAGGCACTGGTGGGAATCCAAGCAAGTACAGGAAATCTAGGTGCTGCAGTGCTTAGGGCCTGGCTTAGGCTGGAGCAAAATAGAAATCAGTACTGAGGGAGAGGGGAAGCAGAACAGCCAAAAAAAAAAAGGTCCAAGGGGCTACTCAGAGAAGGAAGCCATGAAAACAGGAGAACAAGGATGTCCCAAGCAAAGCACTTAACTCAGTCCTAGATCACGGGCCAGGTCTACAAGGGGTGACACTGCCTACCTGGTTGCATGCACTTTTGTTTTAGAAAGTTTATAAATGATGTTATGAGCCATGAGATAATAGTTATATGAAGATCAGACTAGTAGTGGTGAGGAACAGGCAGCAGGCAGGTCAACCAGGGGAGTTGAGAGGTGATAAGGGCTCCTATGAAAATAGTGACAAGGCACATTTTAGAGCCTAATTATTCTAAGAGCTGTCCTCCAACTGGCAATCTTAGTATCACCTGGGAGTGGAATAGAAATATAGAATCTCAAGCATCATCTCTGACCTGCTAAACCAGAGACTTTATTTTAACAAGATCCCCAGATAATTCATAAGCAAATTAAAGTCTGGAATCATTAGTATAGAGGACAGCATCAATATGGCTTGGTTACTGTTTGGACATTCAGAGGAGGATTCATTGTGACTCCCAGATCTCAACCCTCTGGGAAATACTAACAAGATAACAAGCCCAAAATGTGGCATTATATGACAGGCAATGTATGATAAGTATAACCTTAATCAAAGAGGTGAGGCTGACTTCTGGGTGAATAGAAAAGATTTACTTCCTTACAGGTCATAATTGAGAATCAAAGTGTTATCCACTGTAGGGTACATTTAGAGCAATGACAGAGTTAAGGTTTGAGGTCAAAGCCCAATATTCTACGGATAAGAAACCATTCAATGTTTTTTTGTTTTGTTTTTGTTTGGGGTCAAGAAGTTATGATGGCAAGAATTGAAATGCAAGAGGAAGATTTTGAACATAAGAAGATTTTATGACAGGTTAGTTGCAGAGGACAAAAGAAGAGACTCCTCGGCAACAGAACTGAAATTTTCATC
Source organism: Heterohyrax brucei (assembly GCA_028571685.1). NCBI lineage: Eukaryota > Metazoa > Chordata > Mammalia > Hyracoidea > Procaviidae > Heterohyrax > Heterohyrax brucei. The sequence goes on along the minus strand of CM053148.1, from coordinate 39,279,318 downwards.
TTGGGCAAGTGAGAAAACAGAAAATCCATTAACAGATTAAGAAGGGAGATTGAGGTGTTTAGACAAGATAGTGATTTTTATTTGGAGCAGGCTGTGCTTGACACGATAGGGATAAAGCTATGTGGAACTTTCAGAATGCTACTGGGATCATAGATTGAGAATTCTGGAGACTTCTAGAATTGGGACTATATATTTAAGAATTACTGTGGTTGCTGCTGTGGTTATTGTTGGAAACCCTGGTGGTATAGTGGTTAAGTGCTACGTGTGCTAACCAAAAGGTCAGCAGTTTAAATTAGCCTGGTGCTCCTTGGAAACTACGATGAAGTTCTACTCTATCCTACAGGGTTGCTATAAGTCAGAATCAACTCGATGGCAGTCAGTTTGGTTTGGTTTCTTGTGCTTGTTGTTAGCTGCTGTCAAGTTGGCTCTGACTCACAGAGACTCCATGGAAAACTGAACAAAACATCGCCTGCTCCTGTGCCACCTTCATGATCATGCCTACGCTTGAGTCCATTATTGCAACCATTGTATATTTTGAGTGCCACTCAACCTACGGGGATTCGCCTTGTAGACAATACGGTACAATATTTTGTTGTGACCCATAGTGTTTTCACTGACTAATTTTCAGAAATAGATCACCAAGACTTTCTTCATGGGCTGTCTTGGTCTGGAAACTTTGCTGAAACCTGTATATCAGATTTGAACTGAATTATGTCTCCCTAAAAATGTGTAGAGCAATTTGGCTGGGTCATAATTCCTACATTTTGTGATTTTCCAGTGTATTGCAAATCTTACCACTAAAATTTTACTGAGATGGATTAGCAACCGTTATGCTGATGAGATCACAAGATTAGATTGTGTCTTACACCAGTCTCCTTTGAGATACAAAAGAGAGAAGCAAGCAGAGAGGGGGGACCTCACAGGACCAAGAAAGCAATGATGGCAGTACAGTGAGTCCTTTGGATCTGAGGTTCCTCCGCTGAGATAAATCCAGAACAAGGAAAGACCAAGGCATCACAATGACCTTTCTCTAGAGATGACAGAGAGAGAAAGCCTTCCAATGGAGACAGCACCCTGAATTCAGACTTCTAGCCTACTGGACTGTGTAACAATAAATTTCTCTTTGTTAGAGCCATTCACTTGTGGTATTTCTGTTATAGCAGCACTGGATGACTAAGACAGCCATCATGCTGGTATTTGAAGCTTTCAGCATCATAGAAACACACAAGTCACCACAGTTGGTGGTAAAATCACTACCATAGTGATTAACAATGGTAGCCACACAAACTAGTAAAATCTGAGGAAACTGAATCAAGAGAAGAACAGAGAGCGGGCCCAAGAAAGCATCTGTTGTAGAAGAAAGAAAATCCCTGAAGGAGTTAGAGAACGTGCAGTCAAGGAAGTAGGGGGAAACCCAAGGACATTAAGTTTCAAGGGAGGAAAAAGTTTGAAAACTGGAAGTCACTAGATGTTCTTGATACACTAATTCTGGCTGTGACTCAATCAAAAAACAAGCCCACTGCCATTGAGTCAATTCCAATTCATAATGACCCCATAGTAGATTATAAAATCAGTTAAGTAGATACAGACTAGCTTATTTTCTAATGAAACAGAATAAACTTGAATGCAATAGAATATATCAGAGTGCCACATATGTACTAAAGCATTGATCTGAGACACATTTATTTTGATGTAGACATACATGTGCCTATTTAATGTAGAGACTTAATGTAAAATGCTTTCCTTTAAAAGAAAAAAAGTTTGTAAAGATGTTTAAAATACAGTGTCCATATAAGGTCTGAGCAAGAACAAATGTCTGGAACCAACTAATGAACAAACAGAGAGCATGTGATCTCCCATATGGTACCTGAGACTCCAAGCATTGGGACACTCATGTGAGTATCACATGAGACTCTTTATTTTGGTCTCTTCAGGGGATAAACATCTAAAGCGCTGCTTCTCTGTCTAGGCATTGTTGCTTACCTGCTCAAGGCATCTACTTTGTCCACCAGTGGCTACATCTACAAAAAGCCAAAACTTCAGCTGCTGAAGTTTATATTCCAAGAAACAAAGCCCACTGCACAACTGGGGTCTCAAAGTTAGTACCATTTGTGGTTCTAAATCGTCTTCTTCTAGAGATGAGCATCTGGTACCCATGGTTCTGGTCACTCCACTGATTGTATGGGAGACAAGTTTTGAGAAGAACTTTCAGGGTCTTGTGAGACTATAGTCAAGGTATTGACCAGGAATGCATTCTACTCTGGAAGCTCAACTGGAGAAGGGTGCTTCCAATGTCAGTCAGGTTGCTGGGAGAATTCGTTCATTTTTCTTAAAGTTTAGACCCATGCCGTCATCACTTCATTTGGGCTTCCCAGTGGAGTGTCCATGTGGGATGGAAAGCAGAAGTGTCAAACAGCCCTTTTCCACTCGACTTTCCCCGGGTTTAAATCACCCCATGAGCCATTTCTGAAATTTCTGAAAAATATCCTTCTCCAAGACAGCAGTAATAACAGCCAAAGGCAAAGCGGAATGACCTCCATATTATCTATTTTCACAGTGACTCAGTTGAGAAGCCAGAGATTATAGGTCATTCTTACTATCCTCATAAAAAAGAAAAGACAAATTAATCTTAGCCCACTCACAAAATTATAAATATTCTTCTGTTAATAATTTATCAGAAAAAAGGTCACAAAACTGCCATAATTCATTTCTTCAGTGTGATGTGACTCATAATAGCTCTTACAATAGTTTCCAATCATTTTCACAACTATTTAAAAGGCGTCTATACACCAAGCACTATGTTTAGCATCTTTAGCTTCATTATACATCACATTTAATCTTCACAGGAATACTGGAAGGTAAAGTTATTTCTCCTGTTTTACAAAAGGCAACAGGAGATTCCAAAAGAGTAAATGACCCACTCCAGTTTCCATGACTAGAAAGTGTAGAAAGTGGCAGCACTAAGATACAAATAAACTGTCTGACTCTAAATCTAATGTTCTTCAACTTTGCCTTCTACTTTTAACATAATTCTAGAAGGATTATAAAATATCTGTCTGTGTAATTTCTTCATCTGCCAAGTAAAGAATGTACAGTTTAAGAGGTTAGATGACTTATACAAGGTCACAGGATTAATATGTCACAGAGCCAATCAAGCGATTGACTTCAGCCCAGGTATTGACTCAGAGTTGTGTGTGTTACAGTTCGACTCAAGTGTCAGTGGATATAGACATTTAGGAGCATTCTTGGAGATAAGATTGGATCACTGAGCTGGAATCAGGTCACAGAGGGCTTTGAATGCCAGTGCTGAGTTGCTGAATTTGGAATTAAAGGCACTGGGTTTGAAGTGTAGAGTAGCCACTTACAAGATAAGTAATTGTAGGTTCAAGATTTATTTGAATTCTCAGAACCTCATAGACGTGGATATAGCAAGATCGAACCTAAAGTATAGTGCCAAGAATGTAATGAGCAAAAGTAAAATAAAAAGCCCACCATAACTCTGGAATCATAACATTAACCTGATAGAAGTGAGAATCATGGAAGGCAGGACTAGGAACAAGTAAAGAAGTATATTCATGTCTGTTTGTGTTCCCTAGTGGTGGAACTGCACAGCTTCTATTTACAGTCAGGAGAAATCCCAGGACAAAAAATGAGTTCCTAATCTAAGGTACATGAAGAAACAAAATGATCAAACTATTTCTTGGAAGCCATATATCCTGTAGCCTAGATAACCATTATCACCTGTGCTAGTTATCTATGTAAACCCTGGTGGTGTAAGTGGTTAACTGCTCTGCCTGCTAATCAAAAGATGGGCAGTTCAAATCCACCAGATATGCTTTGGAAACTCTATGTGTCAGTTCTGTTCTACAGGGTCACTATGAGTCAGATTTGACTCAACAGCAAAGGGTTTCATTCATTTGGTTTTAGTTATCTATTCAAAAAAAAACAATTACCACAAATTAGTGGCTTAAAGCAACACACATTTATTATCTCACAGTGGGTCAGGAATCCCACAGTTATCTGGGTGTTCTGCTTAGGGTCTTACAATGCTTAGGGTGTGTTTTCAAGGTATTGACTAGAAATTGTCCTATTCTGGAAGTACAGCTGGAGAAGGGACTGCTTCCAAAGTCAAACAATTTGCTGGCAAAATTAATTTCCTGGTAACAGTAAGAATGACAGCCCTGGATCCTTGCTGTCTTTTGGCTAGAGACCATCCTCAGCTCCCAGAAGCTGCCTACAGTTCTTAGAAGGCATTCTCTCTCTGTTCCTTACTTGTGGGCTTCACTAACATGACTGCTGACTTCATCATCAAGGAGTTTCTATAACAACAAGAATGCTTATATAACATAATCAAAGAGTGACATCCTATCACCTTTGCCATTTTCTACTGATTAGAAGCAAATCTCAGTTCTGACTCACACTCAAAAGGAGGAGATGACACAAAGAGGTGTACACTAGGAGATGGGGAGGGACACACCCTAGAGTCTTTCCAGCTTCCTGTGACCTGTAGCACTCAGATAGCAGGTTCATTGGCTTGGCTCAAACTTCTCTACAAGCCCTCCTCAGTCATCTCCTTCCCAGAAAACAGAACTATCACTTGCCCAGAAACCAAACACTGACCCTTCACACATGCTTGTCCTTACCATCTAGATCTCATCAAGACTCAGCCACCTCCATTTCCACTTCAGGAGTGCTCTTAAATTATTCATTCCTCTCAATCTCTGCTGTTAAACCACCCTAGGCCAAGCACATGGGAATATGATTTCTGGAGTTATTCGTCGTTGGTTAAAATTTACATTTTAAATTTCTGTACCATAAATATATATGAGCTACATGATCATTTTAGATATACCAGAAAATACAGTCAAGCAAAAAGAAAAGGAATAAATTACAATCAGCCAAGTGTCATCTCTTACCACACTGCTGCCTTAGCCAGAACTGACTCACTACATCCCCTCTAGGGTCCCTTCAAACTATTCATCAAGGTACACCTGAGTGATTGTCACAAAATGAACATTTATGAGGACATTGTCACATTGTTATCTACACACCTACTCTTGTTCTTGGATAAAAGTCATAGCCAAAACGTGGTCCAGGATGTCCTGCTGAGTCTGACTATGCTGCCTTCCCAATCTCATAGCATTTTGCTCTCGGTACTTTTGCTCATATGGTCTTTGTTATTCCTTGAAATATGTTCCCATTATGCGTCCTGTCTCTTTGCTAACACCAGAGTCTAAAGTGCTCTGGGCCTTTCCCACCTGCTTCACCTGTAGCTCATATCTCATCCTTCATATCCTAACTTAGGTGTCATTTTCTTTTTCTTGAACCATAGTCCAGATATGGGTGCATCATTAGGTGCATTCATCTGATTTGTTTTCTCCTTTCTTCACACACAATTCAATTTGTAATTACTCATTCAACTGTGTGATTGTTTTACGAGTATCCGTCTCTTTTAATATGCAATACCAAGAAACAGGAACCATATTTTGTATTTGAACACAAAACATCACTGAATAGTTACTGAACCCTTTCTAAAACTCAGGCATTTGTCTAAGAGCTGTAGACATGCTACTGGGGGTTCATACATTCCCAAAATATTAAGTACATACTATGTTCTAGAATAAACTACTTAGAAAACAAAGACTCTTGTCTTCATAGGGTTTATGTTCTAGCAAGTGGAAGGTAGGGAAAATTGTCAAAAAATATATGTTTTAATTACATTAAGTTAGCATTCTAAAATGTAACAAATGCTAGGGGGAAAAGGAAGAAAAACTAGACCAGGTTAAACAGATTAGGTGTGCATGGATCAGCTGCCTATTTTCAAAGACTGACTTAGAAAGCCTTCATTGAAAAGGTGAATTCTAAACAAAGGCATGAATAAAGGAAGAATTGTCCATGTAGATAGCAGGAGGAAGTGTGTCCCAAACTAAGAGGGCAACCAGTGCAGAGACTCTAAGGTAACAACAGATCTGACATGTTCAAGGAACAATGAGGGAAGCAGGGCTGCTGGAGACAAGAGGATGAGGCAAGAGGAGTAGGAGCTGAAAAAAGAGAGGGAAAGAGGGAGGGAGGGAGAGAGGGAGGCAGGGATGGAGGAAAGGAAGACATACACAGAACCAAACCAAAACCCAAACCCACTGCAGTCAAGTTGATGCCAACTCATAGCAACCCTATAGGACAGTATAGAACTGCCCCATAGTTCCCAAGGAGTACCTGACACATTCAAACTGCCATTTTTTCATTACACAGAGAATTGAAGAGTGGAAATTGTGACCACAGGTATCAGGGCACAGTTTATAGTGGGCCTGACAAACACTGTAAGAATTTGTGTTCCATTCCACATAAAGCAGTTGTTCAAACAGAACTAGGGGATTCTGCAAGGCTGAAAATCAGGAGAGGTGTGTGTCAGCACTGTGTCCTTTTACCATACTTTTCCATATGCATGCTGAACAAATAATCCTAGAAACTGGACTATATGAAGAAGGATACTTCACTAAGATTGGAGGAAGACTTGTAATATACATATGACACAATTTTGCTTGCTGGAAGAGAAGAGGACTTGAAGTGCTTACTGATGAAGATCAAAGACTACAGCCTTCACTACAGATTACGCCTCAACATAAAAAAGAAAAAATCCTCACAGCTGGATCAACAAACAACACCTTGATATATGGCAAAAATATTAAAGCTTGTCAAGGATTCCCTTTTACTTGGACTCACAATCAACATCCAAGGAAGCTACATTCAAGAAATCAAACAATGTATTTGCAGTGGATGAATCTGCTGCAGAAGACCTCTTCGAAGCATTGAAAGCAAAGACACCACTTCGAGGACTAAGGTGAACCTGACCCAAGTCATGATATTTTTAATCACATTATGTCATGCATTGAATTGTGTCCCCCCTAAAATAGTGTAGACACATGGCCATGATTCCCTGTATTCTATGATTGTCCTCCATTTTGTGATTTTGCTGTGCTGTGTGTTAAAGGATCAGGGTGGGACTGTAAATCCCTTCATAGGGTTACCTCCTTGCTCCACTGTAAAGGGAGTTTCCCTGGAGCATGGCTTGTCCTATCCTTAATCCTTTCATACTGCAAGAGATAAAAAGGAAGAGAAGCAAGCAGAGAATTGGTACCCTCACACTATCAAGAAAGCTGCACCAGGAGAAGAGTGCATTCTTCAGACCTGAGGTTCCTGCACCAAGACGCTCCCTGGACAAAGACTGATGCAATACCAGACTTTCCTCCAGAGCCAACAAGGAGGAAAGCCTTCCCCTGGAGTGGACATCCTGAATTTGGACTTGTAGCCTACCAGACTGTGTAAGAATAAACCTTCCTTTCTTAAAGCCATCCACTCTGTGGTATTTCTGTTAGAGCAGCCCTAGCTGACTAAAACACCATATATGCATAAAAAAGCTGGACAATGAACAGGAAAACTGAAGAAGAACAGACACTTCTGAATTATAGTATTGGTGAAGAATATTGAATACGCAGTGGACTGCAAGAAAGAATGAGCCTGTCTGTCTTGGAAGTAAGCTTCGATGTTTCATGAAAGCAAGGATGACAAGACCTTATCTTACATCTTTGGACATGTTATCAGGAGGGACTAATCCATGGTGAAAGACTTCATGCTTGATAAAGTGGAGGGTCAGTGAAACCAAAAAGGATTTCCAACAAATGGGGGGACATATGGCAGCAATAGTGGGTTCAAACAACAATGAATGTGAGATAGCACAGGACAAGGCACGATTTTGTTCTGTTGTGCATAGGGTTGTTACGAGCTGAAACTGGCTCAGTGGCACCTCATAACAATATCTTGATAAAGGGCTCTACAGAAAACCATGGTTAACATCATATTGGATGGGAAGATACTACATGACTTTTCCCTTAAAATCAGGAGTAAGACACGGATGCTCACTCCCGCCACTTCTGTTCAATACTGTACTGGAAATTCTAAGTAGGACAATGAGGGGAAATGGCAAAAAAAAGAAGTGAGCAAGGGAGAGAGAAAGGGAGGGAAAAAAGGAGGGAAGGAAAGATTTTGGATTTTTTTGGTATGCCATCTTCATCCTCTGTAAAAATTCCAGCTAATCTTCTGTTTTGTTCTGTTTTTTCCTAGCTGACATTTTGCCAGAAGTTAACAAGATTACCCTGTAATTCATATAGTAATTCAAGAGACCGAGAATAGCCAAAGCAGTCTTATAAAGGAAGATTACGGAGAAATCATGCTTCCCAGCTTCAAAATCTACTACAAAACTACAGTAATCAACACAGTGTGGTAGCAGCATAAGGATAAATACAAAGATCAATGAACTTGAATTGAGAGTTCAGAAATAAGCCTTTACATTAAGTTGAAGGGTACCAAGAATATTCAAATAGGCTTTTCAATAAACGATGCTAAGACAATCGAAAATACCCACAAGCAAAAGACTGAACTTAAGTCCTTATCTCACACAAAAACTAACTCAAAATAGATTATAGAACTAAAATTACAAAACTCTTAGAAGAAAACAAAACAACAACAACACACACACACACACACAAAAAAAAAATGAACCCTGATGCATTGCCATGGAGTCAATTCCAACTCAAAGAAACCTTATAGGACAGAGTAGAACTGCCCCATAGGTTTGCCAAAGAGTGGTTGGTGGATTTGATACTAACCACTGCACCACCAGGGCTTCATCATAGGAGTCAATCTTCCTCACCTTGTGTAAGGCAATGTTTTTTTAAGGATACAATACCAAAAGTAACATAAGTTGAAAACAAGATATACTGTACTTCATTAAATTTTAAAACTTTAGGCATAGAAGAACACAGTCAATAAAGTTAAAAGACAATCCACAGAATGAGAGAAAATATTCACAAAGTATATATGGGATATGATTCTCGTGTTCCAAAGACAGGAGTCCCTGGATGGTGCAAACAGTTAACATTCGCAGCTGTTAGCACAAAGTTAGAAGTTTGAGATGCCCAGAGGTGTCTCAGAAGAAAGATCTAGTGATCTACTTCTGAAAAAAACATCCAATGAAAACCCTAAGGATCACAACTAAACTCTAACACTCACGGGGTTGCCGAGAGTCAGACTCGACAGCTACTGGTGCTGGCACTCATATAAAGTACTCTTGCTGTTAGTTACCATCAAATCAGCTCCAACTCGTGGCAAACCCATATAAAAAAAGAATGAAACATTCCCTGTTACCATGCCATTCTTTGAAACCCTGGTAGTACAGTGGTTAAGAATTACAGCTGTTAAAGAAAGGGTCAGTGGTTCAATTCCACCAAGCAGTGTTCCTTGGAAACCCTATGGGGCACCTCTACTCTGTCCTATAGGGTAAGCTATAAGTCAGAATCAACTCATCAGCACTGGATTTGGTTTTCTTGGTTTATAGAGTGACTATGAGTTGAAATCAACTTGAGGGCAGCAGATTTTGGATTTGGGAGTTATGCCATCCTGATGATCACTAGCACATTTGAGTCCATCATGTCCTTTCAGCCCAGGGGTATGCATCTTCCAGCATTATACTGTCAATCTTCTGAATAATCCACAAGGTTTATCTTGGCTGATTTTCAGAAACAGAGCACCAAGACATTCTTCTTACTTTTAGTCTGCAGCTCCACCAAAACCTGTCTACCATGGGAGATCTGATTGAATGTGAAATACCTATGGCATAGCTGCCATGAGTCGGATCTGACTCGACGGCACTTGGTTGGCTAAGTACTGTTCTTGCAGTAATGAAGAAGACTCTTTAGTGACAATTTTCTTGAGATAAAAAAACTCTTGGTTTATTTATTTGGGCTTTAAGGACTATGTTTGCAGTAATGAAGAATGCATTGTGCCATGTTTTGAAAAATTTTATGAAAAATAATAAAAAGAGTAAGGCAATGAGTATGAAATGTATGATCAATTATTCCCACGTGCCTTCATGTTTTACCTCATATTTTGCAAAATTTCAGGAATTTTTTCTTTTTTTTTAATTTTAGGAAACTGTTATCATTGAATCATATCGGTAGAATTAAAGTCATTCAGGGTCTCTGGACACACAATATCCCAGATAATAGATATCAAAATGCACAACTCAACAAACGTTCTGAATTGATCCTTTAATAAGCATGCCTCCATTATCGAAAACACCTAGTGTCAAAAATATTCAACAGAGTAAATAATTGGGTCTTCAAAGGGATAATATGATTCAGCAATAAAAAGAAAGGAAATGCTGATATCTGCTGTGACTTGAAAGTATGAAAGCACGCTAAGCAAAGTAAGCCAGTCACAAAAGACCACATGTTATATGATTTCATTTACATGAATGTGCAGAATGGGCCAATCCATGGAGTGAAAATGTAGATTAGTGGTTGCCTGGTGCTGGGCCTGGGGCAGGGGAGGGGGATAAAGAGGGAGGAACAAACACTGTTAAGGAGATTTCTTCCGCGGGTGTGGAGAATGTTCTAAAATTAAACTGGAGTTACGGTTGCACAACATTGTGAATGTATTAGAAACCTATGAACTGTACACTTTAAATGGGTGGGTTTTATGGTACGTGAAATGTATCTCAGTGAAGCTGTCGAAAAGTGAAAAAAAAAAGAAAGAAAAAAGAGAGTGAGGGAAAGAGGAGCAGAAGGAAAAGAAACTGCCTGGTCATCCAGCAGAGAAAGAAACATGTCAGGACCAGGAAGACAGCGGTGGAAGTGGGGAAGAGCGGCCTTATTCCAAGTATGTTTTGAATGTAGAATGAACAAGATTTCTTGACAGCCTCCTGAGAGGTAAACCGAACTCAGTTATTTCCCATAACAACCTCTGTGTTACAAACAAAGAGACAAGTTAATGTTGAGGTCGTAATGTTAGAAAGCAGCAGAGCTGGAACCTGGCATCCAGTCTGTTTGAGCCCAGTCTGGGCACTTAATCTCTGCTCTCCAGCGCCATGTTGAGAATCAGAGCTACCGAGCTTCTTCAAGAAGTTTTGCAGAAAGAAGAAAATAGGTGACCCTAGAATTTAACCCTAGGGCCCTGCTAGAGTTGGGAGTGGTATGTGGGGTGCTGCAGTACACAGAGGGAGAAAACAGGAGCTAGCCAAGACAAAAACCAAAAAGCCAAACCCATTGCCATCAAGTTGATTCTGACTCATAGTGGCCCCACAGGACAGAAGAAAACAGCACTACGGAGTTTCCAAGGAGCACCTAGTGGATTAGAACCACTGATCTTTTGGTTGGCAGACGTAGTACTTCACCACCACATCACCGGGGTTGCTAGCCAAGAAACAGGTAGGTAAAGCTGGAAGAACTTGACTGAACATGTTGCCCACAGAGCACAGTAGCCCAGAACACCATCTGGTGCAGTCCTAGCCTCCTGCCTAGCTTGAGAGGAAATAGCAAGATGGGAAAAACTACATACATACACACATACACAGCTGGGATACTAAGGGAAGTGGATGACAAATGAAATTTGCTAATCATCATTTTCAAGGGAGCAAAGGAGATAACAGAAATTGTAACTGTGATGACTCCTGCCTGGCGAAAGAGAAAAGCCATGAACATATGGTGCAAAGGTTGGGCCAGATCCTGAGCCCAGGGTGGAACTTGTCCATTTCTCACTGGAAAGAAAGAAAGATAAACAATCCCTCCAACTCCATCCAGAAGCTGTCAACAACAGCTTGTGGGAGTCATCATCAATCACAGGGAGTTTTTACAAAGGGAAGTTGAAATGAAGACCTCAGACAGGCTTGGTAAGTGACATGCAGCAGGGAGGAGATCAGAGGGGAGCTCCTGCCTTAGATGGGGAGCCGAGAGCCCTGCACGGCAATCACAGCTGGGAGCTACCCCATCCCACCTGGGTTTGTCATATGCAAGGGCTCTGCAAAGGGAAAATGACTGTAAAGTTTTTCCAGATCTACAGACAACAGCTTCAGGACCAAGGACTCTGATAATAACCTTTGAGAATCTCCAGCATCAGAAAGGAAAAGGCTAGGGGGAAAGGAGCAGGGTGGAGATCCCAATAAAACCTCACAAACAGGAAGTCTCTGGCTGTGTAAGAATGTGATTTTCAAGTGAGCTCTTGAGGCAAAAATTGCACTTGAGCTCTTCCTTAAATTATTTATAAAGTAGAATATACATAATGTGTAACTATAATCCTATAATGCATTACATATATATGAATGTATAAGTAAACTATATATGCAATTAAGCATATATAAGCAAAATAAAATTTTACAGAATGTGTGCCATATTACACTAATGGAATGGTTGTGATGCCATACACTTAATAAATGTTAAATTAATGTATATATGATGCAATCTACTCTAAAAATGTCTGTACATACAAAAAGAAAAGACACGGTATCCTATCTCAATCTATAGCAGAGTCAGCACCCAATAAATACTTGCTGGCTCAGTAACTAAATAAAAACACATCTGATTTTGCTCCAGCAAAGATAAGCCTTGTTGTTGCTGTTGCTACTGCTGTTGTTGTTAGATACTGTCAAATTGGTACCTACTCATAGCATCCCTATGTACAAAAGAATGAAACAATGCCCAGTTCTGTGCCATTCTCACAATCACTGTTATGCTTGTGCCCACTGTTGCAGCCACTGTGTCAGTCCATCTCGTTGAGGATTTTCCTCTTTTTCAATGACCTGCTACTTTATCAGGCATGATGTCCTTCTCCAGGGACTAGTCCCTTCTGACAAGATGCCTCCTGAAAATGGATGAACATCAACCAATTCTTTTTGTTATACTGACTGTGTATTCCTTCCATTTTCTTTTGACATTTCCTGTGTCATTCAATATTTCACCCATATAATCCTTCAACCCAAGACTCGAATGCTTTCTTCATTTCGTTCAGCTTGAGTAATGCAGGATGCATTTTTCCCTTTGCTATCTCTAGGTCTTTGTACACTTCATTATAATATTTTTCTTTGCCTTCTTGAGTATCCCTTTAAAATCTTCAGTTCATCTCTTTTACTTCATCATATCTTCCATTTGCTTAGCTACTCTATATTCAAAAGCAAGTCTCAGTCTCTTCTAACATCCATTTTTATCTTTTCTTTCTTACTTGTCTGTTCAGTGACCTTTGTTTTCTTCAGGTATGATGGATGTCCTTAATGTCATGCCACAAATCATCTGGTCATTGGTCATTAGTGTTCAATGCCTCAAATCTATTTTTGATGTGGTCACTAAACTCAGATGAGATACACCCAAAGTTGTACTTTGGCTCTAGAGGATTTAGTCCAATTTTCTTGAGCTTCAACTTGAACTTGCATATGAGCAACTGCTGTTCTCATCTATGGTCCACACCTATCCTTGTACTAACTGATGATACTGAACTTCTCTAGTGTCTCTTTTCACAGACGTAGTTGATTTGATGCCTGTGCATTCCATGTGGTAAAGTCCACATCTGTAGCTGTCATTTATGTTGTTGAAAAAAGGTATTTGCAATGAAGAAGTCCTTACTCTTGCGAAGGTCTCTCAAGTGCTCTCTGACATTGCTTCTACCACCAAGGCCACATTTTCCAACTACCTGTCCTTCTTTGTTTCCAGCTTTCTCATTCCAGTTCCCAGTAATTATCAATATATCTTGATTGGACAGTTAATAAATTTCAGAATGCAGAAAGGGTAAAAATCTTCAATTGCCTCATCTTTGGCAATAGTGGTTGGTGTGTAACTTTGAATAGTGGTTGTATTAACTGATCTTCCTTGTAGGCATATGGATATTACCTATCACTGGCAGTACTATGCTTCAGGATAAATCTTAAAATATTCTTTTTGACTATGAATGCCATGCCATTCCTCTTCAATTTGTCATTCCCTGCACAGTAGACCATATGATTGTCTGACTCAAAATGATCAATACTAGTCCATTTTAGCTCACTACTGCCTAGGATGTCAATCTTTACACAACTCATTTCATTTTTGGTGACTTCCAATTTTCTTAGATTCATACTTCATACATTCCACAATGCCATTATTAGTGGATTTTTGCAGCTGTTTCTTCTCATCATGAGTCATTGTTATTGTAACTGACTGTTACTTGGCCTGTTTGGTTGTTTAGTCCTTTTGGGTAATAGGAGTGAAGAGTGCGGCAAAGGCCTGCACAATGCTCCCTCTTTTGGCAGAACATGACAATAAACCAAAAAAAAAAAAAAAAACAAATCCACTGCCACTGAGTCGATTCCAACTCGTAGCAACCCTACAGACAGAGTAGAACTGCCCCATAAAGCTTCCAATGAGTGCCTGGCAGATTTGAACCACCGACCTTCAGTTAGCAGCCATAACCCGTAATCACTATGCCTCCAGGTTTTCCAATCACCTATACTAAGGATTTTCAAACACAAGGGTCAGAATCACCTAGAGTGTTTGTTAAATACAGAGTGCTAGTCCCACTTCCAGAGTTTCTGGTTCAGGAAATCTTAGGTAAAGCCTCAGAATTTGCACATCTAAATTTGTACTTGAAAGTTAGCAGTTGAAATTTACCTAGTGGAACCATGGGGAAAAAAGGCCTGACAATCTGCTTCCCTTAAGCTCTGTTGCTGTTAGGTGCTGTTGAGTTGCTTTCAACTCACAGGGAAAGCCATTTTACAGAGGAGAACTGCCCCATAGGGTTTCCTAGGCTACAATCTTAAGGAAAGCAAATCATCAAGTTTTTCTCCTACAGAGCATCTGGGTGGGTTCAAATGCCAACCTTTTGATTAACAGCCAAGTTCTTAACTAATACTCACTCATCAAGGCTCCCTATTGAGATCACAGCCAAGAAAATCCAATGAAACAGCTCTGCTCTGTAATGCATGAGGTCTCCACGAATTGGAATAAACCCAATGACACCCAACAACAACATCTTCTCTGGAGATGCTGATGCCCGGGGAATTACATGGGAGAACCATTCACTTAGACTTAATAGCTTAACAGATGCTCAACAGATGTGGCTGAGGGGCTTTTTCAGTAAGAAGTGAGAGGAACACTCCAAAGCCATTTTTCTCACTGATCAAATGCTCAATGAGACCCTCAGTGATGACTACCAACAATGCCATGATCTCTGAACCTCTAAGGAAAATTTCACAAACATTCCTCTTTTTACCTAAAGTTAAGGACTATCCCCTAAAAAGGATACCTGAGGTTTTAAAGATATTTTTATAACTAAAGTCTGAGTTTCCTGACAGTTACAGACAGTTACTCATTTTTGTCCATCTCAAAGTCTCACAGAGATGTGGTGCTCATACTTTGATAACATCCTTAAAGTGCATACATCTTCTAGAAGTCAGGATCTTCATCCAAATTCAGGTTACAGGGGAGATTTGGGGGGCAAATAGTGATCCCACTTAATTAAAGGATGTGAATTATTACCAATGAAGTCCAACATTGGTCATAATGTCTCAGACAACTCAAGATACGCGATGTTACCCAAAACACCCCCACTTCACCCCCAATAGCATGCTCTTGTAGATCTCTGGTAGTTCAAACGGTTCATACTCCACTTCTTGCAAAAACCTGGTAGTTCTTCTCCAGCCAGTGGTACAGCAGAAGAAAGCGCTGTTAATCTCCTTCAGAAAGATTACAGCCATTAGAAATTCTATGGAGCTCAGTTCCACTCTGAAACACACAGGATTGCTAAGAGTTGGAACTGACTTTTCCACTTTTGCAGTTCTCCACAGGTTTGGACATAGAATTCTCTCTCTAGAATGCCTTCCCTCCTTTTGTTCTTTTCAACCTAGCCAGCTGCTACCACCTTATAATCTTCAACCCAAACTGTACTCTATCACCTGGACTCCAGAACACACACCAAGGAAACTTCGTTATATTGGATCAGAGATGTGAACTGAGCAAAGGTGGTATAGTCCACCGTGATACTCTTTAACTTCAGGCAGAAATTATAATTTTAACACACACAAAAACCACAAAATGGAGGACAACCACACAATATTGGGAATCACAGCCTAACCAAATTGACACATATCTGAGGAAGAACACAATTCAGTCTGTGACATCTGGGCTCAAACTGTCAGCACTGTCTTCTTCATGTGCCCAGACCTATCTGTCCTTGTGTGGAGTTGTCCATAAAGGCCGTTAGAAGAGAAAAATCTCCTAACTCCTTTGTACTCACATATCCTACTGAAGTAGCCAATACGACAGATTCAAAGTCATGAAGCTCCACATAGACAAATTTTGGTCACAAAAGAAGATGCTTCAGCATCCCCAGTGTGGCCCAAGAGCTGGACACATTCTGTATTTGTAGAGATGGACACAGAAACCCTCTGATACTGCAGTCCTCCACCGTTTTTCCTATTCTTTCCTCCAACCACAAAGTTTATTTGGTGGTACCTGGTGTAGAGTATGGGGGCAGAGATGAACACTAGAAGATGGACAGTACGGACTTCATGTTACTAGGTAAGGATCTGTCAATCCACAGAGTCACATATCTTATGTGACAGTCTTATCTCTGTGGGCTATATCAGATTTCTAAAGGCTTAAGGCAGCTTCTACTTGGTGGTCAAACATCTCAGACATAACTTGTTAGTTAAATCCAAATTAAGAGACTGAAATGGTCATAATCAAATGACAGCATTAATCAATACCCTACCAAAGGTAGCCTTCTTGGATATGACAGTGTGAGAAACTTCTCCCTCCACTTAAGCATACAGAGGAGAGGAATTTTTAAATGCTGTACTATTCTACATAGAACTGCCCAGTATCTTTCCTGGGTCCTGACTGACCCATAGACAAGTTTACGGTAATTCTAGGTCGCTTACAGCCTGGATTATTCCTATATAAGTGGACTATGCTGGTAATCATAAACACATATGTTTATCACACATAATATTTATATTTGCTATAAGATGGAATATTATATACTTTACTTTTAATTATTATTAGTAAGGGAATCATGCTTATTATAACATCACAGGGGATCATCATGAATTAGAATTGACACAGTGGCAACTAACAACAACAGAGACATTTCTTTAAATATTTTATGAATATACATCTTTGGTAAAAGTATATACGAAACAGGTTTCCATTCAACAATTTCTATACATAATGTTCAGTGACTTTATTACATTCCTCAGAGTATGTCAGCATTCTGATTATTTCCATTCCAGCTTTTCCACTTCCATTAATTCTCACCGTCACCCAAACTTCTCATCTCTACTTTAGAGAAACTGCTGTCCATTTGGCCAATAAATATACTTTTAATATGTGAAAATGTTTAAATGGGAGTTTGAATAAGAAGATTGCATTTTTTTTTTCAAATACACGATTCTTTGAGGTAACATTATGATAAAGGACTAATGAAAAAAATGCAGTTACTTTAGGAAAATAAGATAATAGAACTAAAAAGTCCTCTAAAATAAACACCCTTAAACAATGAAGCAAGGGGAATATTTTGGCCTCTAGTGCCTGAAATCTGTGATAATTTGTAATTCATTCTTGTCTAGAAAGATTCCATGGACATGAGACAAATGAGGTGCTGAAGATTAATTGGATTTGGCAAAGGTTCTTAAATATATGTATGTGAATCCAGAGAAAAAAGTTTCATTAAAAAACATTTTAAGTCTCTGATCCATCAACTTAATGATTACAGTTCTTTTTCTTTTCTTCTATTTATATATATGATGTCACTTAAAATAAATCCAAGCCAAAAAACAAGACTTTAAAAAAAATGAAGAAAGGAAATATTAAATTGTTAGTAAAACCTTCCAAAGCACTGCATCTGGGCCTTCAAACAACTGTGTCAACAAACTGAGATATGTGTATACCAATTAACAGCATTTGTATGAGAAATGGATTTACAGACTAATCTTTCTGTTAGAAATCAATCCAATCCACAAGTGAAGGCTACCTTTTGTCTAAGATAAACAACAAAATCTTGGCTCTGGCAAGTTGGACAGTTGTGTAAACTTGTATGCGTGTCAGAATTGCCCACGTTTATCTTAACGACCCCAATAATAGGATTAAACAAGTTTAAAGATTAAATGGCTTTACTAGGGTGGGTTTTGTATACTTGCAGAGTGTTTGCTGATAAATAAAACCTGACCCAAATAACATACATTACAAGAAATAATTTTCCTTGTACACAATAGGAAATTTTTTTTTTTTTTCCAGGGAGGCAGAATCTCTCACATTGCCAAAATCCTGCCTGTAAATTCATTAACTAGATTTACTCTATTCAAGCCACATAGCTAAAAGGAGAATTCATCTAAGATGGAACAAGTCAGTTATTGGGTCACATCACACTTTCCATTACAAGAGAATGGCTTGCATGAAAGAATCTAATACTTAGTCCCCTGAAGAATAGGAAGTTGGCATTTGAGACACAGGGATGAGATGATGACTACTGAGTACACGGCCATTAATTAGTGTCCTGTGTCATTACATGCTTTCAGTATCATTAGGCAGCTGTGTATCCCCATGGCCAAACGTCCTAACATCCTAGGAGCTTCAAGAAGTTAAGTCTTCTTTTAGAATAACAAGCAGACAGAACTTATGCTTCCAGACCAGCATATCCAAAAGTATGTGCTGCTGAATACAAATCCCAGGAGGTGTTTCGTGTCAGATAAGTGTGGGAACAACTCTACAAAACATTCTTCCATTCTAAAATGAATGAGAAAGTTATGATACATTTGTACCCTGTGTCTAAGCAACCATTATAATGAATGAGGTATGTATCTCGTATCTTGCAAAATGAAAAGGAACAACTTGAACAACAGTACGTACCATTTTTTAAAATAAAAGGTAAACAGAAAAGTTATGTCCTATGATAAGCCAGCCAAGACATGTGTGTATTAATACATAACATATACATGTATAAATATGTGTCTATACACACACACACATTTGCGGAGCTAGAAAAATAACCTCAAATTGCTTTCAGCAGCAATATCCGGGGCTGGGGTTAGCATAGAGGAAGAATACTTCATCTTCCTTCTAGAAACTTCTGTATTATTTTTGTTTCTTATTGCACTGATATGTTTCTTTAGCAGAAAGTATCAAGTGCCCGCCTAGCACTTATTTTTACCTGCTTCCAAGCAGAACCCTAATTTTATGCAGAATTAACCCCTACCATTTTCAGTCAGCAGATCCATCCTTCTTGCTCTTGACTAGTTTAGGGATAAGGTTATGATCCAACTCTGACCACAGATATATGAGAGACAGCCCACTGGGCGATTCTTGGAAAAGTCTCTTCTTCCCAAGACAGAACTCCAAGAAGAAATCATCACCCTCCCTTCTTGAGAACTCTGCCTTTCTGGATTTGAGGTCTGTAGCTTCTGTAGCCATCCTGCTCTCAGGCTGGGATGGAGTCAATACTGAGTACAGCTCAGGCAAACAGGAAAAAGACCTGAGTCTTTGATGCCATCACAGAGCAACCGAATCCACCAGCCCTGAAGCCTGTCCTACACCTGAACTTCAGCTGCATGCAATGATAAAATGTTTTGTTGTTTAAATCATTTCAAGTCAGAATTTGTACTACATGCACCCAAAGCCATCATGAATGATACAATTTTTGGAAATATTTAAAATAAATGATTTTAAAGGCTTTCTGAAAAAAAATCACTCTTTTAGAAATTTATAACATATATTCGTTTATTCAAGGATCTGAGAAGACCTATAAAAGTCCTATGGTATTTGAATTAGAGCTCCCAAAATTTATTTGATCATAGACTCCTTTTATTTCCTCTTCAGTAAGTCCTATTATCTTCAGAAAAAAAAAGGATAGTTGTTAAAAGACACCCTCAGGGCATATCTGGGATAGACTTAGCAACTGGAATAATGATGGACCTTATATGGAAGAAAAAAGCAGGGAAAATTCTATACAGGAGGAAATGATTGAGGAGCTTTTTAAACCTACGATGTCTGATATCAGTTTTAATGTGGTGTTGTAGTTTAATTATCAGCATAATCATATTCTGCCCTAAATCTTTAGTAACATTTGTCAGGTAAACATTTATTGGTGAACACTAGGAAGGAGAGGATTTGGGAATTTCTCACCAGATTCAGAGTGGAACTTGTAGTCACATTTTAATCTCAAAAGACATCAGATTCTAGCAAGCCAGAAGATATATATTCCTTTAGGAAGCTGCATATGTGATACATATGCAATAAATATCTTTTTAAAACTTTTTAGGCATAATTTTGGTGGAGCACTATCTTATTATCTAGTGCTGCTATAACAGAAACACCACAACTGGATGGCTTTAACAAAGAGAAATTTATTCTCTCACAGTCTAGGAGACTAGGGATCTGAATTCAGGCTGTCAGCTCCAGGGAAAGGCTTTCTCTCTCCTTCGACTCTAGAGGAAGGTCCTCTTTGTCATTAATCTTCCACAGCAGAGGATCTTCTCAGCACAGGGATCTCAGATTCAAAGACAGGCTATGCTCCTGACCACTCTTTTTTGGTGATATGAGGTCCCTTTGTCTTTCAACTCACAGCTCTCTTTTATACCTTAAAAGAGAGTGACTCAAAATACAACCTAGTCTTGTAGATTAAGTCCTGCCTATTAACATAACTGCCTCTAATCCTGCCTCATTCACATTATAGAGGCAGGATTTACAACACATAAGAAAATCAGATCAGATGACAAACTGATAGACAATCACACAACACACATTTTTGTAGATACAATTCAATTCATAACAGATTTTCATCTGTTTAATCCAAAGAACGAGACAATGTTAGGTATGTATTAAGAGTGAATAAAAACTACTAAACTCTATTAAAAAAAAAAATAGACAATAAAGAACAAATTCACTTTCAGAGCAGTCACAGCATATCACACATTTGTTCACGTGTATCAGAGTCCCTGGGTGATGCAAACAACTAAGGGTTTAATTGCTAACCACAAGGTTAGAAGTTCAAGTCTGCCTACAGGTGCCTCAGGGAAAAAATGGCTGGTGATATATTTAGTAAAACTCAGTCATTTAAAATCCTATGAAGTACAGTTATACCGTGAAACACATGATTTTATGAGTTAGGATTGTCACGAGTTAGAATCAATCTGATGGCAACTGGTGGCAAAAAATGTGTATCTCATTTTGTCCTGATGACTACAAGAAAATCTGATCAATCCAAACTATGAAATGCCCTACCCACACACCCTTCACTGAGACATCTTTCACCTAGAGGTTATCACCACTGTGATTTTACAGCTATTTTTTTTGGATTTGGACAGATAACATCTGTCTTCTCTGTTAATCTACAAATACTATACAACCTATAGTATCTATTTTTACTCACCATTCCACCCCCAGGGCCCACACAGTATTTGGCATATAGTAAGTTCTCGATAAATACGTGATGAAAGAGTGACTACAAAAATGAATTAGAAATTTTAAAATTCACGTAGATATGTTTTGGAAGTGGATCACTGCACTCTCACTGGGATGGATAAGATAAAAAAACTGAAGATAACAAATGTTGTCAAGAATGTGGCAAAACTGGTTGGTGAGAATGCAATATGATACGGCCCTTGTGGAAAAACAGTGTGGTGGTTCCTAAAAAAAACAGTAAAAATAGAACTACTACACGACCCAGCAATTTCACTGTACGTACACACACAAAGACTTGAAAGCAGAGACTCAGAGACCTGTACACCAATATTCATTGAAGCATTACTCACAAAAGCCAAAAAGCAGAAACAACCTAAGTACCCATCAACAAATGAATAGATACACAAAATGTGGTCCATGCGTACAATGGAATCCTACTCAGCCAGCAGGAGGAATGAAGGCTTGGTAAATGCTGCAATACGAATGGTGGTGGAAGACACATATTGAGTAGAACAAGTCAATCACAAGTGAACAAATACTGCATGACCTCACTTACATGAAAAGACAAGACAAGGCAAGTAGATAATGGTTACCATGGGCAGAAGGGAAGGGGAAAAGAAGGGTTAATGGTGACTGAAGTATCACATTAATTAAAGGTAAGATTGTACAGCCAATTATTGTAACTGTTGCCAATAAGTTGGACACCTGAAAAAGTTGAACTGGAAAAAGCTGTGCAATAGATACATTTACAGCAATGACAGAATTAAAAAAAAAAAAAAAAAAGAGTAACTGTTGATGCTGCTCATGTACAACCAAAGACCTTATGGAATTTCATGGGACATCCCAGTCCCGTGAAAACAATTGGCCAGATAACATTTCTAGTGTTTTTGTTCTACTCCAGTTCAGTGAGTAGTGTCTTCATAGAATTTCATGGGATATAGCCGTCCCATGAAATTAATTGGCCAAATAACTTTTCTAATGTTTTTGTTCTACTCCAGTTTAATGAGTAGTGCCTGGGGTCTTAAAACCTTGCAAACAGCCATCCAAGGCACAACAGCTAATCTCTATTCACCTGAAGCAAAAGAGGGAGAAGGAGCATCAGGTAGAGGAGGAGGATATGGAATGTACGGCTAACTGCCTCCACTATGAGAGGAAACCCAGGTGGCACAGTGGTTCAGCACTACCTCTGCTAACCAAAACACAGATAGTTCGAGTCTGCTGGGTGTTCTTTGGCAACTATGGTGCAGTTCTACTCTGTCCTGTAGGGTCACTATGAGTCAGAATCAACTCAACTGTAGTGGGTCTGGTGCCCAGGTACCATTACTAAATATTTTGATCACAGATTCCACAGAAGAACTCTAATCAAAAAGAGAATAATGCAGAACAGAACTTCAAATTCTCATGAATTTCTGGAGCCAAGAAGGTTGGATAAAACCCTGAAACTACTGTCCTGGGATAATATTTAAACTTTTAACCAAAAAATATCCCCTAAAGTTTTCGTAAAACCGAACAAGACTTTACCTAGTTAATAAGTAAGTAAATAAGTAAGTAAATAGATGTCTGCCTTGAGTATTATGCTCTTTTAAGAACTATCTATATAGGATCAAATAGATAACAGCAACTTGAAAGATCAGATAGGAACCTCAGGGGAAAGTCAATTTGTGTTACTATGGAAGGAACAACTCAAAAAAGGAGGGAGAGAATCGTTCACAACTTGAAAAATGTTTCCAGTGTCACTAAACAGTACCTGTAGAAACTGTTCAATCAGTGTGTTTTGCTGTGTATATTCTCAACAACAAAAATAAAACTATTTCAAAAAAGAAACAAAACATACTTAGTGACTACAGTAAAAGTAAATTTATGTGCATTATAAAATAATGTCTACAAGTGGAGAACAACACACCAAAGATAGTGTTTTGTATCAGGTTCTCCGGAAAGGCCGAAATGATAAACTGTAGAGATGTATACCTTTCCATACACACACACACATCTTTTGCCTAAAGGCTATTTCTCTTTTATGTCAAGTTTGAGGAAGCTGGAGCCAGCCCATCACTGAACTGCCATAGTGTAAAGTTTTTAGGCTCTGGCACTTCTGATGCAGTGGAGGGCTGTCTGTTCTGTGCCTGATTTCTTGGCAGCTCTTTCCTCTTACACTGACTACCCAACTTAGAACCAGAGATTCATTCCATAATTCATCTTGTCTGTCAAGCATCACCAAAGTCATCACAGCTTGTTGTTGTTAGGTGCTATTGAGTTGGTTCTGGCTTTTAGTAACTCCAAGTACAACAGCAGGAAATACTGCCATGCCCTGTGCCCAGCTACAGTTGTTGCTGTGTCTGAGCCCATTGTTGCAGCCACTGTGTCAATCAACCTCTTGAGGGTCTTCCTCTTTCCCACTGACCTTCTACTTTGCCAGCATGACTTTAGTTGTCAAACTGATTAGCATTTGAGGAATTTAGATCTTGCCATAAACAGAAACACAGACACTGAGAATGTTGATTTCCATAATGCTCTACTTCTAAAACCATCATGGCAGAAGTTCAAAAGCATATTAAACTGAACAATCTTTTCAATCAGATAATGTAAGCAATTCTTTCATGCCATAATCTGGCAGGGCAAGTGGGAAGCAGAAGTAAAAGGCGGGAGAAAATCCCAAGATGATGGCTAAGCAGACACGGCATCCCACTAGTATGTACGACTCTTTCCTCCTTGGCAAATGGTGAAGTCTCAGGCAGTTTGACAGACGAGGAGGTTCATGGAGAAGACTGAGGGAGATAAAAAAGGGGGTGGGATAACTGATGTATGGGCAGAGAGGTTTTTGAAAAATCTAATACGAAGTGACCCAGCCAAAACGATAAACTGTAGAGATGTATACCTTTCCATACACACACACACACACACACACACACACACACACACACACATATCTTTTGCCTAAAGGCTATTTCTCTTTTATGTCAAGTTTGAGGAAGCTGGAGCCAGCCATCACTGAACTGCCATAGTGTAAAGTTCTCAGTGTCTGTAGATAATCACATTTGCAATTACTGTGATTCTTTGATGCAAACATTTTTTTGTTTGTTTCTAATGATAGGATATAGTTAGAATAAATATAGAAAATGTTCCAACATTAACAGATTTTGAACTACCTTAAAAATTGACTGAAGGAGTCGGCCTTTACCAGGGGAAAACCTGAGAGACTGCCTGCCTCAGCACCGGTCTCTGCACATTGGTCTCCACTGCTAAGAAACATCCTTTCCTATGATGCCCAGCCACTTCTCCACATTGTCAAGTCTTTCCAGTTCCTTGAATGACAGGCTCAAGGAGCCAGTCCCTACTCTGCATCCGCATGCAAGTCTCAGGCAACCCAAGCTTGGCACTGAGCAAAAGCTACTCAGAATAGAGAGATGGTTCCATCCTGTAGACGCTACAGAATCAAGGTCAGAAAAATATAGGAGCAAGATAGAGTGATCAGAATGAACCTCAGTTTGCCACCTTTTGATTTGAAAAAAATGATTAAATGGGCTCTGTTGCATCATTCTCAGTTGCAGTAAAATAAACAAATCTTCACGTGAGAGACCACAGTCTTCCACATCAATAACTGCATTCTTTGGTCTCCATTTCCATGCTCTATCAAGTCAATTAGCCACTCTTCAATAATTGCATTCTTTGGTCTCCATTTCCATGCTCTATCAAGTCAATTAGCCACTCTTCTGGTCACTTACCCTCTATTGAAAAAAAAAGGAATGCTTTTAAGAAGCTGAGCAACCTACACAAGGAAAATATCTACCTTCTTTTTGTTGATACTTGTAAATAGAGCCAGGGAAAGATTTTCCACCTGAGGTAGAAAGGATTCTGAGGTGTGATCAAATTTAATAATAAATTAAAGTGACATTATTTCTGCACCCAGGGTTACTTATTTTTCTTTTAGAAAATAAAGATTTCCTTAAGTGTATTTTAACTTTAAAAAGAAAAATAATAATAATATATAAAGCTAAATCTATTTTTAGTGTTTCAGTAGAGCAGTAGATGAGTCAATGGGTGAAAGAACAGATTTCTAAACAGGGAGACATAGGCAGTTTGGCAGTTAAGTTCACAAATTCACCCCAGAAAAAGTGCTGTGTACCACACTGCTGAATATCACTATGGTCACCTTTAAAGTATTCCCCTTGGGAAGCTGATGCGTGCCTACTTCACCGCCAAAGCAAATTTGGAACTCTTTTTCTGTAATGGCCATCAGAGCTGTCCTACGAGGTCTGACAACTAAGTTCATGAACTTGTCCTAGAAAAAATGAAGGGCAAGTGGAGTGGACTAGGTGCTGGCACTGATGCACAGCTTCTCAAAGGGAGTACTTCGAAAGTGACCATAGTGGTAGTCAGCAATGAGGTATGTAGCACTTTTTCTAGAACGAGTTCATGCATGAACTTAACTGTCCATCCTGGTATATGTATATGTAGAGAGAGATTTTATAGCAAGCATTTGTCATGTTGTAACTTGTGTTTTCATTTTTCTTAACGATATATTGTCTGAGTTTCCCTAACATTCCATATATTTTCCTGAAATACAATTTTTAAAGACTGCACGGTATAGGAGGGCTGCCCATTCAATTTGTGAACTCATCCTAGAAAACGTGCTGCTTACCTCCTTGCTGAATATCACTACAGTCCCCTCCCAAATACTCCCCTTGGGAAGCTATGCACCGACATCAGCACGTAGTCCACCTTTCAAAGCAATTCGGGATTCTTTTTCTGGAATGGCCATCAGAGCTGTCTTCGTATTACCCTTGATGTCCTGAATGTCATCAAAATGTCTTCTTTTCAATATTTCTTTTGTCTTCTGGGAAAGAAAAATGTCAGTGAGGGCTAGATTAGGTGAGGAGGTGTTCTAATGCAGTTACTTGTTTACTGGCTAAAAACTCCTTCACAGGTAATTGTACAATTAAGTATCCAAACTTGTCACTTAGCCAACATGTACAATGGCCATTCCAGAAAGACTTCCAAAATTGCTTTGAGGCATGGACTAGGCATTGGTGTCGGTGTGCAGCTTTCCCAGGGGAGTACTTCAAAGGTGACCACAGTGATATTCAGCAATGAGATACGCAGCATTTAGAACAATTAAGTTTGCAGACTTAATTGTCAGACCTTATATCTGATACTATGTGTATCATCACCTACTTCAATAATATATAGTTTAATTTTTAAACTATTTCTAACCTTTTACTGTAAGAAGCCATGTTGTCACAAATATATAAAAATCTCTGAGTATTACTTCAGGAAAGTTCTAAAAATGGTATTTCTATGTAAAAGAAAAGTAAGCACTTTTACAGTATTTAATTCACATTAACAAAATTGCTATTCCCAACAGCTGTGTATGAACAGACCTGTCTGGCCACACCCTCACCAAAACTCCAATGATGCATTTTTTTTAAATGGCCAATGTGATAGACAAACTGTACATGTGTGCACACACATCTGCACATATCATTCTTGCTTTCATTTTTATTCCTTACACAATTTTATTGCCAGATGGATTTCTTCCTTTATGAATCAGTTTGCCATACCCTTTGTTTGCTTTTCCTCTTGAATATTTGCTTTTCCTTATTTATGAGCTCTTTTATATATTGAACTATTCATTATTTGTATTTGAGGGGTAAAGTGACATAACTCCCTAATATTAGGTAATAATGGAAGTAAGATTTCCAAAATATATGAGAGTAACAGAAAAACTCAGAGTACCAACAGGCAAAGTGACCTTTAACAGACAGAACAGTTTCTATCTCAACAAGATTTAAGTGTAAATGCATTCAGTATATTAATAAATCTAGAGAAAAAAACTGGTTGCAGTGGAATCACAGAAAAAGAAGAACCATAATACTTCCCCTAGCAGCACCATAATGGTAAGACTATACTGGAGTAAGGATGAAGATCATTCAGTCCCGTGGAAGACATATTGCTACTAGAAAGATAATGACATCAAACCTGACATTTTATCAATTTATTCTAATTTGAAACACAGTCCTTTTCCTAACATTATTATTTATTTGATTAATTCTGGTAAATGGGAAGTCAACCAATATTTAGTATTCATCTTATTATCTAAAACATCATTAAGCTTCTTTAGTAATCTTCAAAGCTTATCTGGTAAACATTTTTACTCTTGGATTTTCCAGGTAGATGATGATGTCATCTACAAATGATGACTTGGCTCCTCACTTCTAATCATTTTAACTCATTTATGTTATCACACTGGCTAGGATTTCATTTCCAATGTTCAACATCAGTGGTGACAGTGAAAGTTCACATACATGGTAAATATCTGCAATCAATGTGTACTTGAAAAAAAAGGGTAATTTCTGCTGTGGAACAGAGACTTTTGTGTATATTGCTCATAGTAGCCTTGTTAATTGGATTCTTCAAATCCTCGTCATCTCTTGTGTCTGTTTGATCAGCTGTATTTTAAGAAAAATCTGTTGAAGTTGCTGTATTCTTCTGGTAGATCTACCAATTTTAGCATCACATACTTTGCAGCTCCATTGTTGGGTGCAGAAAAGTCTATAACTACTATGTCTTCTTGGAGTATTTTTATTTTCAATCTAAATTATCCCTTTGTCCTTTTTAGTGTAATATGCCTTGTTTTCTGTAATGTCTAATATTAATACTGCTTCATTCATGGGTGTGTTTTTGTATGTGATTTTTGATGCTATTGTTGAAGTCATCTTCAGAGATTTTCTGATCTTTGTTTTTCTGTCTTCTTTTTCTTTTTTTTTAAGCTTTCACGTGCCATTTTGTTTTCAAAATCTCTCTTATAAATACCATGTTGCTGGATTTCAAAGAAAAATAATAGTCTGCTGCAATTGTTGACTTTACCTTACTTACAGTTGTTGTGATATGTCTGTACTTCAACATCTGTTGTCTGCTTTTCACTTGTAATGCATTCATTGTCTTTGCAGGGTTTTTTCCCTTGTCTTTTATTTGATTGATTAGAATTTCTTTGCTTCATTTTTTTCCTCTACTGGTTTAAAAGTTAGTGATTTTTTTCCTTACTTATCTAGCTAATATCTTGAATTTCAAATATCAAAAGTAAATCCTAACAATCACTTCAGTTAGAATTTTACTTACAGAAATTTTTTTTTCAATTTTTGTCTCTGCTTTTGCTTTCTTTGGGTTGAGGGATGGAGAGGTGAACACAGAAGTCAGTTAATACATATGGATTGAATTGTGTTCCCTCCTGCCCCCAAAATATGTGTAGCAATTTGCCTGGGCCATGTTCCCTGTATTCTGTGATTGCTCTCCATTTTGTGATTTTCCTATGCTGTAAATCCTAATCTCTGCCTGTGGTTAACAGAGTGGATTATGTTAGAGAGGAATAGGGTGGGACTGTAAAATCCTCCCTAAGATCACCTCCTTGCTCCAGTGTAAGGAGGGTTTCCCTGGAGCATGGCTTGCACCACCTTTTATCTTTTTATCCTACAAGAGATAAAAGGAAAGAGAGGCAAGCAGAGAGTTGGGAACTTCATACCATCAAGAAAGCAACAATGGGAGTAGAGCCCGTTCTTCAGACCTGAGGTTGCTGCACCAAAATGCCCAGTGAACAAAGAATGATGCAACACAAAGACTTTCTTCCAGAGCCTGCAAAGAGGGAAAGCCTTTCCCTGGAGCAGATACCCTGAGTTTGGATTTGTAGCCTATTGGACTGTGTGAGAATAAACTTTTGTTTGCTAAAGCTATCCACTTGTATTTCCGTAGAGCAGTACCAGATGACTAAAACAATACTTTCATTTATCTTTCCTTTTGTTTGTTCGTTTCATTTTGTTTTTCTGTGTTCTTCCAAAGATAGTGGCATTTTAAGATAATAGAAGCATAAAGCATGCTTACAAATTCAGATAAAACTAAAAGGTCTATATGGAAAACTTCAATTACATACCATACTTGTCTCTTGCCCCTTAAAAGCAAATTCTTTAAATCTTTTTTTCTGCTTATTCTAGAATTGACTGCCATACTTGTAAACAATATGCTGACCCTGCTTCTTCTTGACTTACCAGATTTAGACAATGCCTATGAGACATCCTGTTTGGGTAGCTCAAAGAGCCCGCATGGCAGAATGGTTAAGCACACAGCTGCTGACCCAAAAGTTAGCAGTTTAAACCCACTAGATATTCTAAGGGAGAAAGACCTATCAATCTGCTTCTATAAAGATTACCAAAACCATACTGAAGCCAGCATCATGGAGTTGATTTCAACTCTTAACAGCCCCATAGAGTTTCCATGGTTGTAAGTCTTTATGGAAGCGGACTGCCAAAACACTTCTCCACAGAGCCACTGGTCATTTCAAATTGCTGACCTTTCAGTTAGCAGACAAGCACTTCAGTTACGGTAGTACCAGCCTTCTTCATGAAGATTACAGCCTTGGAAACTGTATGTGGCAGTTCCACTCTTTTGTATAGGATCATTATGAATCAAAATCAACTCAACAACAATGGGTGCTTGGCATACAGATAATTAGTCTCCCAGAAGCCATAGATAAAACTCTTGCCTTTCTCAACTATGGAGGAAAACTAATTCTTAAACCAAAAGCCATACCTGTCACCACACATCAATTCCAACTTAGGATGACCTTGTATTGGAGAACAGAACGGCTCCAGGATTTTCTTGGACGCAATTCTTTCTTCCATGGCCCCACTCAGTGAGTTCAAACTCCAACCTTTAGGTTAGTAGTAGAGCAAAGCATTTGCACCACCCAGTGGCCGTAAAATACCTTCCAAAACCCTTTAGAAGCTGGGCATGACACATCTCTGGTCAAGGCAATACAGACAGATAGCACTCTGAGCTTTTTCCTTCTGGGATAAAACAATAAATTTTTACTAGCAGGAAACAAGTCTTTCTATGACGTTTCTCCATCTTTCTGCTTGCAGTATCATCATGGATTGAATTGGTGGCCCCCAAAAAAGTATGCATAGAAATTTTGTTCAGTTGTGATTACCAGTATTGTGCTGTATGTTAAAGAGGATTAGGGTGGGACTGTTAAATCCCTTCCTAAAATCACCTCTCTGCTCCGTTGTAAAGGGATTTTCCCTGGAGTGTGCCTTGTACCACCTTTTATCCTCTCATCCTACAAGAGATGAAAGGAAAGGGAAGCAAGCAGAGAGTTGGGAACGTCACTCCCAAGGAAGCAGCACTGGGAGAAGAGCACGTCCTTCAGACTCAAGGTTCCTGCACCAAGATGCTCCCTGAACAAAGACTGATGCCACACACAGGACTTTCCTCCAGAGCCAGCAAGGGGGAAAGCCTTCCCCTGGAGCAGATGTCCTAAATTTGGACTTGTAGCCTGCTGGACTATGTAGGAATAAACCTCTCTTTGTTAAAATCATCCACTTTGTGGCATTTCTGTTACAGCAGCACTAGTTGACTAAAACACATGTTAAAGCACTATAGGAAGCCTCAGCAGATACACACTAAAGGTGAGGGAGTGGAAAGACAGAAGCAGCCTGATGCCCTGTCGGAAGACCAATTACTCTCAGGTACAAACATTATCTCAAGTCTTCTTATCTACTACTGTGGCTCGAATTGCATTAATCTCTTACTTTTTTTCCTACAGTCATGATTATCATTAAAAGCTTTTGGTCTAAGCAGTTCACTTTTCTGCAATGTTTATTTTGTTTATTTTCTTTACAAGTAGAATTTGTGGTCTCAATTTATTTTTCTTCCTCAGTAATCTACCTTTTCAGTTCATTCTGTTGTTTTAGCATCTTATCTTTGAGCTTTTGAGTCATTAAATTAACGTTCTCTTTAAATCCTTTTACACTGCAAAGTAGTTATGGAAAATTTTCATCTATTACTTAGATAATGCTTTCTCTAGGTTAGATTCTTTGTCTATATTGTATATGCCCACTTGCTTGGATCTTTTAGAGACTTTTTTTTTTTTAATTGTTTCCACACTGTTAATTTTCATATTAACTTAGGACAGCTCTTTCTATACACTTTATTTATTCTAACTAAATGTGACTGAATAATCCTTTAGTCCATTCTCACATTATAAGCCCTCAGAGGTTCACTTAAAGGACAAATGGATGTTGCTAGTGATACTTGCTTTTTACACAGCCTGAAGAAGTTACATCTGCTGTTATGCAGCCTACAGGAAGAAAGAAGGAAGCCAAGTCAGACTGAGTCTCTGTTGCATCGACTTAGGCAGGATGACTAACTTTTTAGAAAGCCAGCCTGAACACAGCCATAACAAACAAACATGCAAAGCCCTAATCATATAATAAATATTTGTACTTATATGTTTTATTAATTTTACATAAACATATGAAAAACTTGAAGTTTACTTGAAATCATAGCAGCTCTGTGTAGCACAGTTAAGAGCTAGGCTACTACCCAAAAAATGTTGGCAGTTTGAATGCACCCAGGGGCACCTTGGAAGAAAGTCTGACAATCCGCTTCTAAAAGGTCACAGCCTTGAAAGCTAGTTCTGGAATACAGTTCTACCCAGCAACACATGGGGCTGTCATGAGTCAGAATCAACTCAACAATAGCTGGCTTGGGGTTTTAAAACTTGAAATCATGTATTATTTTTATTATTTATTTTTCTGATACATAAAAAATATTATCTAAACAAAACAATAAAACTAACTAACAGTGGCCAAGCCAGGATAAAAAAACAACCAAACCCACTGCCATCAAGTCTATTCCAACTCATAGCAACCCTACAGACAGAGCAGAACTGCCCCATAGAGTTTCCAAGGAGCACCTGGCAGATTTGAATTGCTGACCTTTTGATTAGTAGACATAGCACTTAACTACTATACCACTGGGGTTTCCCATTAACAGTGGCAATTAGAATTAATAATAGGTCTAAACAAGTGTGAGAAAATGTAATAATGTTTTTATAACATCTCATTTTGTTCTCTGATACAGCAATTCATTTCTTTTCAAGCTGTTTTAGATATCAATGGCACTTGGCTTTGGCTAATGCTATATCTGCATTATGCTATATCAATGCATATATATGTTTATACAGATATAAGACTATTTAAAAAGATAGGATAAACAATATAGCATAAATATTATTAAGTATGTACTATCTGTAATTAAAAATTAGCAATGACAAATTTCTTTCTGCCCCAATATTACAGAATTGGGTCTCTGAAAAATGTGTTATAAATCTTAGCTTCTATGCCTATAGTTATAATTCCATTCAGGAATGAATTGACTTTGTTACTGCTAATGAGACATGATCAGTACAGCATGTGTCTTAAATCAGTCTCTTTTGAGATACAAAAGAGATTTAATAAGCAAGGAGGGAAGCAGAGATGAGAGAAGTGAGATACCACACCATGAGAAGATTGCCAGGAAGAGAGACTCAGAAGAGAAGAGGACCTTCCTCCAGAGTCCACAGACAGGGAAAGCCTTCCCCCAGCACCAGCACCCTAAATTCAGACTTCTTGCCTTGTAAACTGTGAGAAAACAATTTTCTGTTTATTAAAACTACCCATTTGGAGTATTTCTGCTATAGCAGCACTGGATAAAACACTCATCTTTTAACTGAAAAGTCCATGGTTTGCACCCGCCAGCTCTGCTCTGCAGAAGAAGATGTGGCAGTCTGCTTCTACAAGGATTTAGAGCCCTGGAAATCCTATGAGGCACTTCTATTCTTTCCTCTAACGTTGCTATGAGTCAGAATCTACTCTAAGGCAGTAAGTTTCCTTTTTTGGTTTAGATAACTAATCCACACATGATACAGGAGGATAGTCTTAATCATTCTGTTTGCTTTTCCAGTAACCCTCCTAAAAGCTTTCAGTCTTTGGGATATCTATGTTCATTTTCTAGGACTACCATAACAAAATAACCCAAATTGGGGAGTGTATAAGATCCGACACGTATTATCTCATAGTTCTGTGGGCTCAAAGTCTAAATCGATCTGGTATCAGGGCCCTGCTTCCTCCAAAGATTTTAGGGGAAGATCTTTTCTTATCTCGTCCAGCTTCTGGTAGCCCCAGACATTCCTTAGCTTTAGATGCATTTTCACATGTGTCCCCTTCCTCTGTGTCTGTGTCTCCTCTCCTTTTATAAAGAGGCCACTAAGGTTAAATTAACAAGACCAGGTTGCACCATGGTTAGGAACTTGGCTGCTAATACAAAGATCAGAGGTTCGAACTCATCAACAGCTCTACTGGGTAAAAGACTTGGCCCTGCTCCCATAAAGGTTAAGAAACACTATGGGGCAGTTTTGGAAACCCTGGTGGCATAGTAGTTAAGTACTAAAGCTGCTAACTAAAAGGTTGGCAGTTCAAATGCACCAAGTGCCCCTTGGAAACTCTATGGGACAGTTCTACTCTGTCCTATAGGGTCATTATGAGTCAGAATTGACTAGGTTGCAACAAATTTGGTATTTTTGTTCAATGGGGCAGTTTGACTCTGTTATATAAAATCACTATGAATCGGAATTGATTCAATGACACACAATGACCCTAAGACTGGATTAGGATCCACTGTACTCCAGCATGATCACTTTAACTGATAACATCTTTAAATACTCTATTCCCAAACAAGATCAAGTTCACAGGTACCAGGGGTTAGGACTTCAACAGATCTTTTGCAGGGACACAGTCCTATCCATAATAACTTTTTTTTAAGTACTGACAAAACCGAATAGTGAAATATGATATTCATTTTGTCTTACAGCTCTGCTCATCAAGCCTACATTACTCGAGTTCCTAGTGACAATCCAATCAGATGATGTCAAGCTAAATATCCTCTCCACAAAATCATTTGAGCATGGAATACTTAAGATGTTATTTACTAGCCTCAGCAGGTTTTTAAACTTTCAAGAATTTGTTTCTAGCTCTCCAAAATCACCCAGCCACTTTATAGTGACATGGTTCTTTTTAAAATAGTAGACCAGTTGTTTGTCATCAGATCCTTTGCATCTATAAATTTGTCACATAGGTTCTTCATGTTTATCATTTCAAAACACTCCACAGTTAAACCTCTCTTTCTCAGGGAAATCATTTTAAAGCACAGAAGTAACTTGAACTTGTGAAATCAAACCTGGATTTCACAAAGGTACAGTTTCAGTAAAGAAACTGTTTAATTTGACTGCCCTTTTCTTTTTTTTTTGAGTTCTGAAGCAGCCTTGTTTCCAAAATGTGAATGCTTTGTGGCTTTTGCTTGTCTGTATGTTTGCCATAACACTGAACAACTCAAATACAATCAGTTTATCCTTTTCTCAGCTCCTTAAGGTCTCTTCAAAAAATCATTAAACAGGTTTAGAGAAATTGCATAGTCATTTCTGTTTATGGTCATACACTTTTCAATTCTCATTTTCAGTGTATTTGTAATTCAGGGGAGATTCTTTCTGCTACCCAACATAAAAATACGGTTTTATGGTGGGCCACCCATTTTTTCAATGGCAAGCAATAATGATAGCCATCACGTGAATATATGTCTAAGAAGGTTATCTCCTTCCATTTCTCTAAAACCAAGTTTCATTAAGTGCCTCTACGTGTTTTGAAGAAACAAAACATGACCAGAAACTTACTATGAAAGCCTCAATATCACAGTTAAGAAATCATATTCCTTTTTTAAAAAATGAATTTTTATTGTAATTAAGTCAAAGTTTACAATCCAAGTCAATTTTTCATATAAAACCTCGAGAACCTGCTCTTGTTTTGTGTCCAAGATGTGTGGGGCATTTAGCAGGTTATCTTTTCATTTTATTTGGTAAGAATCTGTCAAAATTTATATCACTGTCCAGCAAATATGCAGATTGATGAGTAAAGTGTAGTTTGCATTTAGACAAGAGTGATTATCAACAACTTTTGTTTTATATCTTTCTCTTTTCATTAAAACTGTGTAGAAATCAGGAAGATGATTTCAGACACCATTTTTTAAATCAAAGTATCTAGGTACTAAAAAATAATAATAATAAATATCACCGAGCAGATTACAACTCGTGACAACTCCATGTGTGTCAAAGGTTTTCAATGGCTGGTTTTTAGGAAGTAGATTATAAGAATGCCTTTCTTATAAGACCTAAGTACTATGGGAACATTTTCTTTTTTCCATTATTTGACACATTACTGAATATTGTAAAAAGTATAAAAATTGGTAAGAACCAACAAAATCATCTCTAGACAGTATAAGGCTAACAGATCTCTTATCAAAACATCCCATTTTGCTCACACGTAGGATATTCTGTTTGCAACCTACGAATCAGGAAATGTAACTTTACTGATCTTCACACACCACTCAAGGAAAAGATATGTCAATATGTTTTCATTCAGATGATACGCTCATGCTAAGTCAGTGGACACAGTTTTCAACTAAGAATTGTCATCTTTTAGTTCGTGAAGATTTTAAGTTGATTTTGAAATATTTGCCTATCTCACCCCAGACTTATGATATTCAGTCTCCAAATGTCCTTTCACGGTCCTTTCTCCACCACATCCAATTCCAAATTTTTCTCTGCATATTATAGTATGCTTGGTTTTGATTATTTGCCTACTTAATCCAGTCATGCATCCTTCCATCTGTCATGAAAATTACAAGTTATTTAGCCTTCTTTTATAGTGATGTCTGGGTCATGCTGAAATTGGTACGTGATCATTCTCATTTTCATTATCTGAACTCTTAAAATTAAACTAACAGAGACAGACTGCTAATGTTCACAGTTGCAAAGTACTTATATCACATACCAAAGCTGCATAATGCAGAGCGATGAACAGGGAGTGGTCCATTATTGTGAATGACAACTCATGGTTGTCAGAGTCTGATCACAGAAAACACTGGTGAGCACAAAATGGGAATAGTCCACGCAGATTCCGTTTGACACTAAAAATAACATTGCTTTTTGCCCCTATGCTTTAGGTACCATGTGAGTTGTGTGCTCCCCCCCCCCCCCACTTCTCCCATCCACTAGAAACCCTGGTGGCATAGTAGTTAACTGCTGTGTCTGCTAACCAAAAGCTCAGCACTTCAAATCTGCCAAGTGCTCCTTGCAAACTCTGTAGAGCAGTTCTACTCTGCCCTATAGGGTCTCTACAAGTCAGAATTGACTCAGTGGCACTAGTCTGGGTTTTTTTTTGTTTTGCTTTCTCACACTCATCATCAGAAACCAAGATTTTTCAAACCCCAGGGTGGATTTCCAAGGATACTGGACTGTTGATGGACAAACTGGGAACATCCCGGGCAAAATGGAATCATTAGTCACCCTGACCTTAGGGCTGGTCTCCTTGGAATTTGGTGACAGAGTTCCTTTCACAACAGTAAGAGCAAATGCTACTAACATGGGAAGAATCTCTGCGTTTTCAATCATGCCTCTGACAGAGGATGGAACCCAACAGAAATCATCAGCCTCAAGATATCATTTTCCCCGTTCCATTTACCTTTCCTCAGCAGTCACTTATAATAACTTCCCTACCAGTGTAAGAAAAATATTAAGTAAGACTCGGTGAGTCATTAATTCGCAAAGTCATAGGAAACTTTATCTAGAGCTGCTCAGAGAATCTCGTCTCACATATTTTCCTAATTTCGTGGACATTCACTGATTTTTCTACCTAGAATTTGTTCCTCCTTTTCAGGGATACAATACTCTGATTTTTCACTGCAATAAAGGTAGGGTGGAGTTGCCATTGAATACTCCACATATATTTTAAATGACTGACCAAATTAGCAACAAAAGACAAATAATCCAATTAAAAAATGGAGAAAGGACTGGAGTAAGCATTTCTCAAAAAAAGATATACAGATGACCAAAAGCATAGGAAAAGCTGTCCAGCACCACTAGTCATTAGGGAAATGAGAATCAAATCCACCAAGAGGTATCACTTCATATCCATTAGGATGGCAATAATTGTTGTTTAAAAACAAATGGAAAGTAACAAATATTGGTGAGAATATGAAGAAACAAGAATTCTTACAGTCACTGGTGTGACTGTAAAATGATGTAGCTTCTGTAAAAGCAGTTCAGTGGTTTCTCAAAAAGTTAAACATAGAATTAGCATAAAGCCTAGCAATTCCACTGCTAGGTACACCCAAAAGCACTGAAAACAGGTATTAAAATGAAAACATGTATACAAATGTTTATAACAATGCTATTTACAATATCCACTCAAATATCCATCAACCGATGAGTGGATTTACAAAATGTATTATATCCATACATTGGCACATTTTTCAACTATAAAAAGAAAGAAAGCATCGACACACACTACAAATGTGGATGGTCCTTGAAAACAAAATGTTAACAGAAAAACCCAGACACTGAAAATACTGCATCATTCCATATATACGAAATATCCAGAATAGGGACAATGCATACAATGCTACAGCTGCCAATCAAAGGGTTGGCAGTTCAAACCCACCAGGCACTCCTTAGAAACTCTATGGGGCAGTTTTACTTTGTCCTTTAGCGTTGCTATGAGTCATAACTGACTTCATGGCAACGGGTTCGGATGGTTTCTTTTTTTGACACAGAAAGCACATCCGTGGTTGCTAGGGGTAGAGGAAGAGAGAGGCTCTGGTTCCCTGGTATTAATGATGAGCTTGGCTGCTAATGGAAAGTTTGAATCCTCCAGCATCTCCTTAGAAGCCCAACAGGGGGGTTTACTTTGTCCTGTAGGGTTTCTATGTGCTGGAATGGACTTGACAGCAGCAGGTTTTTTGGTTAAGGGAGAGGAGACTGAGGATTGACTAGTTAATGGGTATAAAGTTTGCTTTGGGGATGATGAAAATGATTAGGAACTAGCTGAGGTGATGGCTGCAAAACATTTTGACTGCACTAAATGCCACTCGACCATACACTTTAAAATGGTTAATTTTCTGTTGTGTGGATTTTACCTCAATTTTAACAAAATGGCAGGAGGTCAAACTCAAAAAACATTCGTGATGCATTACTACATAATAATTCCAACAGAAGAATGACAGATTTTCAGTATAATCCTGTTTTTGTAAAATAACAGTAGTCATAATATATACTAGAAATACTTGCACACTAAGGTAGTAGTTAAGCTCTTCATCTGCTAACCAAAAGGTCAGCAGTTTGAATCCATCAGGTGCTCCTTGGAAACTCTATGAAGCAGTTCTATTTTTGCCCTTTAGGGTCTCTATGAGTCAGAATTGACTCAACAGCAATGAGTTTGGCTTTTTTTTGGCGAAGGTATGCTTAAATACTAAAATATTTCCCTGGAACTATTCACAGAAGTTACCTCTGAAGAGTAGAATTAAAGGAGTTACTCGTTATACTGGTATTGATTTTTTAAAAAGAAAGTCAAAAATCTGTCACAGACTCCAAAAAGTAATTATTGGCCCCTCCTACATACAAGATGAATGAGTTAGCACCAATTTACATCCTACCAACCCACCCCAGCTTTCTGTTTCTTTGGCATGTGATTATTAAATTCCACCATCAATAATTTTCTTAAAGTATTTTATCACTGTCTGTCCTCGACTTCCCTTCACTTTGACAGCTATCTTCCCACATGAGTGGATGAGGTTAGTTTTGTTGAGAACAGGAGTGTTGAGGTGACCCTGTGTCCTTTCCTCAATCTGGACTCTTCTGTATTTTATCTATCAGAAATGCCCTGAAGCCCCAGCACATGGATGACACACTTTCCTAATTCGCAGCCCTCCCGCAACACTGTCCCTTAGTTGTATGTTTCTTTAATCATGTCAGTAATGATCACGGAGTGGCAGTTAAACATCTTTGCTCAAAGTGTTATCTTGTCAGAAAGCCCAGCACAACTAACAACTGTT
Source organism: Heterohyrax brucei (assembly GCA_028571685.1). NCBI lineage: Eukaryota > Metazoa > Chordata > Mammalia > Hyracoidea > Procaviidae > Heterohyrax > Heterohyrax brucei. The sequence continues at coordinate 39,240,319 of CM053148.1, read as the reverse complement.
CAATAAAGGAATGTTGGGTGGTCACAGGAAGATGAAACACTCTAAACTGAAGTGACTTTTTGAGCAAATGTTTAAGGGAATAAACCCACGGCTGTCGACTCAATTCTGACTCATAGTGACCCTACAGGTCAGCACAGAACTGCTCCATGGAGTTCACAAGAAGCACCTGGTGGATTTGAACTGCTGATCTTTCAGCCAGCAGACACAGCACTTAACCACTACACCACCTGGGTTTCCATTAAGGGAAATGGTAAGTTCCATTTGCAAATAAAGGACAGTACTGGTTGTACCTTGGAGGAGTGCATTGGTTGAGCAATAAAAGTTTTAGTCATACATGTCCTGCATATAATCTTGGTATTTTTAGACATGGACTTCTGCTGAGACTGGGAATTTCATCAACAACTGTGGTTAACTAATGAAGAATAAAAAGCACTATTCTTTATTGAGATTTGGGACATTCTAGCCATTGTCTGGGCCTTCATAAACATTGTCTCATTTAAATCTCACAACAGCTACATAGGATAAGCACTATTACATCCATTTTTAAAACATGAAAACTGAGGCTCAGCAAAGTTTAGAAATTTTATTAAAGTCAATAAAAGAGGGGGAACTAACTCTCAAATCAAATCCATGACTTCTGATGTTATTTTCTTTAGCTCATGGACTTTAAAGTATGTGCTGTCTAGTCCTCGAGTCCTTGGAATGTGATGGAGTATAAAAGTTTGCGAGACAAAAAGAAGACAGAACTCCATATTTTCAACTACCCCTTCCAAAGGATAATTCTTATCTGTTGTATATTGAAGTTCCATGTAAGAATTCATTTAGAAAAGGGAACAGAGTTGTTCCACTTAAAAAAAAAAAAATTAAGAATATCAGACTTTCCAAATGTCTTTCCTCACCTCACCTACCCTCCATGTCCTTTCTTATTGCTGATGCGATGTAAGATTTGGAAACCTGGTGGTGTAGTGGTTAAGTACTACAACTGTTAACCACCAAAAACAAACTCACTGCCATCAAGTCGTGTCCGACTGCCCCATGGAGTGTCCAAGGAGCACCTGGTGGATTTGAACTGCTGACCTTTTGGTTAGCAGATGTAGCACTTAACCACCATGCCACCAGGGTTTCCACTGTTAACCAAAAGGTCAACAATTTAAATCCACAAAGTGCTCCTTGAAATCTCTATGGGACAGTTCTACTCTGACTTATACAGAGTCCAAATTGCCTCAACAGCAATGGGTTTAGGGTATGGTTATGTAAGATCTTGTTGGCCAATTTGTAGATGTGGGTGTGTGTTAGATTTTCTAAGAATGGTGAGTTTGCAACTCAGATATTTTTGCTTAGAACCAAAACTGAAGATGTAGACTTTAAGTGCTTTAGATTTACTTGATATAGGATTAGTATCAATAACAGACTAATAATCATCAAATTATAGATGGAAATAAGCCTAGCTTGGGGCTCTATAACTGAAAAGCCAGTATGCTCTGTATAATGAAAAGAAATTGAGATGTAGACTCAGATACTCTGACTTCAATCTTTATTCTAGTATGACCTTGGACACGTTGCTAAACATCTCTCAGTCTGTGTTTCTTCATTTGTAAAATGGCAGCATAAAGGCCAATGTCACTGTGATGTTGTGAGATTAAATAACGTGCATGAAAACATCTGGCACATCTTAGATTCCCAATTAATGGTTCATTTTTAATACTGATGATTCCAGTTTTTGAAAGCCTGTGGTAATGATACCCTAAGAAAGATCTGCTTAAGAGAGGCCTTTGTGTAGGCCACAGGGTTTCAAGTCAGTTTGGCTTGGGAATAAAATATCATTTCTAGAACAAACATTTTGATAAATCCACAGCAGGTTTGCTCCCACATTTTGCACTGTACTTAAAATAGTGGACTGGAAGGCCTAGGGCGCCCATAGCAAAAATGAAGAATATTTACACTGTTATTCATTCCTCCATCTTTCTCTTTTTCTGATCATGAGGTCAAGTCTTATAGCTTCCACACAGTTTCTTGGAGGTCCTAAAACTACATATCGGTATTGGAATGAGTTATATTCCCAAATCAGTCTTGGGATGTGTCAAAATCACCATCTTCCAAAGGTTTCAGCAAATTTGATTGTCTAAGGCCTGGATCCATAAACCAGTTCTAGCCACAAAGTCCCACCCTTCAGTAACCTCTTAAGGGGTCATTTTCTATCCCTGAAAATGATCCTTTAAGAGAAACCAGCAATTATTTTAGACCTCCTCTTTTAAGTCGTTTGCCCTTTTGAAATAAAAAAGGAAAATTAAAAGCCATTAAACAACTCATTGGCTTCTAAAATACACACATCTCTGCTTTAAGAAACAGATTCATTATCGAACCAATGATGAATCATTAAATTAAATTATTTCAGCTTTCACCAGTAACTCTGGAAAAAAAAATTACTAACAGGATTCTAGTTAGAGTAAACATTTATCCCCATCGCCAGTGAAAATCAGGAGGTAAATACATGGCTTCTCCAAACAACAGAAAGAATACAATAGCAAATTGAATTTTTTAATAAGCTTTTGTCTTTGAGTCAGATCCGGCTCGACAGCACTTAGCTGGCTTTGTCTTTGAGTGTCTTGGAAATAACTTCTCCATAATTTTTTATTATGATGATGATGATTGAATGAAAATGTACATTCCCATATGAATTCTTATGCTCACCTATATGCAGCTCCCACTGCTCTCCCTGCCCAGTGATAGTACACCTTTCCTCTCTGGTCCATATATACATCCTATCTCCCCAAGAGTCTCCTATCCCCTACTCTCCACCAACTCCCCTTCTTCCAGAAAGAGGTGAGCAGGATGACATCCTATAGATGCACAGAACCATAAAGTTCCCACAAGATACAGTCACTCTGCGTCACCAAGTCCGATCCATTGCTGTTGGAAAAGTAGACCTTCATTATGATTTATGGACAGGGGCAGCATAAGGGCCAGCGGCCGTGCTCCCAGGGGAACCCCAAAGCCCCTGAACCATCAGTTGCGGTCTTTTAGTGGAGAACTTAGGGTGCACTCCTATTTATTCTTGTGTTGCCAGTGAGACTCAATTTTGTGAGCTCCACTGTGGCTATCACTGGTGGCGGCTGGGCACCATCCGGTTCTTCTGGTCAAAAGTCGATGTAGAGACCCACTCAAGTGGGTCTCTCTGTCTTCTGGGTTCTTTCGTTCTTGTCCTCAGTGATCATCCATTCCTGTTGAGTTGGGACCATTTGCTGTATCTTCAGATGGCAGATTGGCAGCTATTAAGACCCCAGACGCCACTCACAGATGTGAGGTACAGACAGCCCTCACCAGCAAAATGCTAGCTGTGCCAATTGGCCTCAATTTTGCCTGAGAGCATGGTCCCTGAGCCCCAACCCAGCTACTCTGTCCTTCCAATGTTGGGTTAAGATGGGAGGAGTACTCAAATTGTGTAGCAGTCCAGTTATTATTGATCTTCTTTCTAATGTGTGCTATCACCAATTTCACCCAACCAAATTGCTATTAACTGATACATACAAGATGAGTAAGTTAGCACCAGTTTACATCCTACCAACCCACCCCAGCTTTCTGTTTCTTTGGCATGTGATTATTAAATTCCACCATCAATAGTTTTCTTAAAGTATTTTATCACCATCTGTCCTTGACTTCCCTTCACTTTGACAGCTATCTTCCCACATGAGTGGATGAGGTTAGTTTTGTTGAGAACAGGAGTGTTGAGGTGACCCTAACTATAAAGGAAAGGAAGCCCAAATAAGTAAAGCACATGTTGTAATGAGATGACTTAACATTTATGAAGATATACCAACAATGAGATTATTAAGGAAGAAATCACCAAGTCAATACCACTTACTGTAGCCCTTAAGAAGATAAAGTATCTAGGAATAAATTTAACCAGAGAAATAACAGACCTTTACAAAGAAAACTACAAACCCTTGATACAAGAAACTAAGAGAGACTTACACAAATGGAGAAACCTACTCTGCTCATGGATAGGAAGAATTAACACTGTGAAAATGTCCGTTTTACCCAAAGCAATCTACTTGTATAATGCAATCCCAAAACAAGTTCCAGTGACATTTTTTAATGAGATGGAGAAACAAATTACCAACTTTGTCTGGAAAGGAAAGAAGCTCCAGATAATAAAGTTGGTAATTTGTTTCTCCATCTCATTACAACATGCTATACTCAGTTTTAAAAAATATATGCCATTTTGGAGTCTTTGGATAGCACAAGGAGCCCTGTGGTGTAGTAGTTAAAGTGACTGGCTACTAAACCAAAAGGCTGGCAGTTCAAAATGACCAACGGCTCTACAGGAGAAAGATATGACAGTCTGCTTCCATAGACATTTATAGCCTCACAAACCCTGTGGGGTCACTATGGGGCAAAATCAATTTGATGACAGTAGCTTCTTGATTTTTGCTTATTTTGAGGGTGGGGAATTGTTAAGGTAAAAAGTTAATACACTTGGCTGTTCACCAAAAGGTTAGAAGTTTGAATCCATCCAGAGGCAGCTGGGGAGAAAGGGCTGATAATCTACTTTCAAAAAATTAGCTACTGAAAATTTTAAGGAGCACAGTTCTACTCTTGACACACATGGACCACCACGAGTTGTAAACAAGGCAGCTTAGAGCCACAATATCCATCACTACCAAGAGATGGTAGTAGGGTATACACATATCCGGCATTTGATGTTTGCAGACCTCTGGCACTACCCTCCCTGTGTCTCTGCCTCACTGACTCTTGATCTTGTTTCAGAAATATTGCTTTCGCCATTGGTGCTGCCTGATCATTTCCCACTTTTCACTTACTCCTCATTATTTATAACTCTGCCACTATATTATTTAGCTCCATAACATTATCATATAATTGGGGGACCTTGATATTAACTGTGAAAGCATTTTTGAGGAATTCATTTGGCCTGAAACATGACACGTAAAATGAGATTTTATTATGTGTGATGACAATTGCTATAATTAAGGTGGACCATTTTCAAAGACCAATTATTTCAACTTTGAGTAAAGAGAGCCCTCAGGCTGCCTCTTTTCCTCTATAGGGCCCTTAGGCTCTGGAAAAACCATCTGCTCCCCATGTTTTATTTATTTATTTATTAGAATTATTTCATCGTTTTTGTTTCTAAATATCGGGGGGACAGCTCATCATGCTGCAGCATGGTGTGGTGAAAATAGTTTTAGAAAGTCAGGAGACTTAGATTCTTCTCTTAGCTCTTCTACTTAACACCTGTGTAAATTACAGGAAATCACCTACTTTAACTTAGAAGAAGAATTGCCATCAAGTTGATTCCCTCTCATACTGACCCTACAGAGTAGAATAGAACTGTCCCATAGGGTTCCCATGGAGCAGCTGAAGTATTCGAACTACCAATCTTTGGTTAGTAACTGGAGCTCTTAACCAGTACACCACCACCACGGTTTCCACTATAACTTTGTGTCTCTATTTACAAGAGGATAGTACTGGATTGAGTACCCTCTACTGTCTTCTCTGTATAAACATTTAAAGGCCCTATGGAAATTAAAAATGTTGTTGCTATAGATCCTCTGGCGATGGGTTTGGTTTTTTATTTTGCTATGACACACAGTCTAACATGGCTATCCTGTAAAAAGTATTCTCAAAATATTTAAGTTGGGAACATTTTAGCAGCACTCAGAGACAGCTATGGGAGCATTCCAAAAAATATCCAGAAGAATGCCTGATGGCTTCCCCAGAAGAAAACAGAGAAAGATCCTAGTAAACTGCTGGTAATCTAGTAAACCTAGTAAACTGTTGGTAATCAATTTTCTGAATATTCAAGGGGTACCTAACTATGAAGCTGAATAAATATAAATTAGAAAAATGAAAGAATTCTAAAACAATGAATTTGTATTCTTAGGAATATTCTAAAGAACATTTGTTTCTGACATTAGGACAAGATGTCATGAGAACATAAGTATAAGAATATAAAAAAATTGAATACATATGCATGTGTGTATACATATAACAACCAATTGCTGTCTAGTCAATTCTGATCCAGAGTAAACCCACAGAACAGTGTAGAACTGCACCATAGAGTTTCCAAAGAGTCACTGGTGGGTTCAAGCTGCTGATCTTTTACTTAATAAGGGAAGTCTTAACCACCATACCACCTGGGCTTACATGTTGTTACTAGGTATTGTCAAGTCTGTTCCAACTCATAGCAACTCTATAGGATACAGTAAAACCACTACGTAGAGTTTCCAAGGAGAGGCTGGTGGATATGAATTATTGACTTTCTGGTTAATAAGTGAGCTCTTAACCATTGCACTATCAGGGCTTACAAATTGTTGTTGCTAGGTGCTGTCAAATTGGTTCCAACTCATAGCAACCCTATAGGACACAGGAGAACTGTCCCATAGGGTTTCCAAGGAGCATTTGGTGGATTTGAACTCCTGACCTTTTGTTTAGCAACTGAGCTCTTAATCACTCTACCACCAAGGCTCCAAAGCTTGTATATATACAAATGAGCACATGCATGCACACACATGCATGCAAGCGCACACACACAGACACACACACACACACAACGTATATATTAAATATATTATTATGAGTTTGAGACCTTGTTGAAGTTAGCGAATAGATGTAGTACAAAACTTAATTATTCATGCTAAAGACAAATGCAAGAGATTTTTCCCAGATTGCAAGAAAACTAAAATACAAAGAGAATGGAAAGGGAAAGACAGTAAAGGAGAATGAAGGGGACTGAATAATTAGAAGACAGAGATATACCAAAAAAAACCTACTGCTGTTGAGTCAATTCTAACTCATAGCAACCCTACAGGACAGAGTAGCACTGCACTATACGGCTTCCAAGGAGCACCTGGTGGATTAGCAGTTGTAGCTCTCTTAGCCACTAAGCCACCAGACACAGAGAAAAGACTATGATTTGGTTCATAACCTTCTCTCCTATTATGATTAAATTTCTTCTGATATTCATATCCACCTAACCATTTGTCAGTCACTTCATATGCATGCAGAAGCTGGACAATGAATAAGAAAGACCAGAGAAGAATCAATGCCTTTGAATTATAGTGTTGCAAAGAATACTGACTATCATGGATTGCCGGAAAAACTAACAAATCGTCTTGGAAGGAGTACAGCAGAATGAAAGGACAGCAAGACTTTGGCTCACATACTTAGGACACGTCATCAGGAGGTACCAGTCCCTGAGGAATGACATCATGCTTAATAAAGTAGATGGTCAGTGTAAAAAAGGAAGACCCTCAACAAGACTGATTGACTCAGAGGCTACAACAATAGGCTCAAATACACAGGCATTCTGTTGTTCACAGGGTCGCCATGACTCAGAACCCACTCCATGATACCTAATAACAATTGTTTGCCCCACCCAAACCAGTCTGTTTCTTCTGTCTATGCTTTTCTCTCTACCCAAAAAACTCACCTCAGCTCTGCTACCTCCAACCCCATCCCCAACACCAATGGACTAGATCAGTCAAAACTTCTCCTCAGTTCTTTATTGAATGAATGAATGAATGACCTGACTACAAATGATTATGTTGTTCATTTCAATACATAAACCTTTAGCCAGATAATCCAGTAAAAAAATACATGTTGGACTAGGCCTTTTTGCAATTGTTTTCATTTAATTTCATAATTATAGAAAAAATACAAAGTTAATAATTTAGAGTCCTACCATTCAGAAACAACTAGACTTACTGGTGTGGTTTTTTACTTCACATTTTCTCATGCAAAGTCAACATATTTTTTAATCAGACTTATTGAAAAATAATAGATATAATAAGCTATACATATTTAAAGTGTGTAATAAGATTTAATTTATGTATATACCCCGAAACATCATCACAATCAAGACAACAACCATATCTACAGCTCCCAAAAGTTTTTTTGTGCTCCACTGTAATCACTCCCTCCATCATTTCACTGACTCCCAAGTGTTATCCCCACCCACTTCTATCATTAGGTAAATGGAATCATACCACCTGCACTTTTTGGTCTCGCTTCTTTCACTTGGCATACTTATTTTTAAATTTATCCATGTCTTATCAGATATCACTAGTGTATTCCTTTTTATTGGTGAATAACAGGACACTGTACAGAAATATCACAGTTCATATGTCCACCAATGGATGGACAATAGGATTGTTACTAGTTTGGGAACACTACTAATGAAGCTGTATTGAACATTTGTGCACAAGTCTTTGAAGGGTAGATGCTTTCATTTCAATCAGATAAATTTGAATCCATATAGATAGTTCTTAAAACAGCACAGTGTTAAAAGTAGACATTCTTGACTAGTTGTCAAACTAAACTGTTGTTTGGTTTAAAGAAGACTTCCAGGGTATTTTTGGTTTGGGATTTAAAGATTATCTCAGGATAGTCTTGAGGGTTTGTTCAGCCTCTGTAGTTCCAGGAAGTCTAGAGTCCATAAGAATATGAAATTCTGTTCTGTACCCTGCCCTGACTCTTCCACACCTTTTTTTTTTTCCAAATCAGGATTCGGCCATAAAATCTTTGACCAAAATATTCAATAATGGCAGCTGGGCACCATCTAGTTCTTCTGATCTCATGTTAAAGAAGGTAACTGTTAACACAGGCAATCAGCCACCCATTCCATTTCCCCCTCCTATTCCTGATTCTCCTTCTTCCTCTGTAGCTCCAACCAAACAGAGACCAGTTGCTGTACCTGCATGGCCACTTGCAAACTTTTAAGTACCCAGTCACTATACAACAGACTGGAAGTAGAACAGGAAGCATTAAACATATTAGGCCAGTCAACTGGGATGTCCCTTCAAACCATGACCTTAAACCTCCAACTGAAGGAAACAAATCCCATAAGGTATTTGGTTGTGCAACAGCTGCTGTTTTTCATGTTGTTCTTGTAAACACATCCATCATATATTTACCAATCTAACTTTTTACAACTGTGCAATATATTGACAGCAATTGCATTCATCAGTTATGCCACCTTTACTGTTAATAAATGTGATTTTTCCATCATCATAAACTGAACTCAGTGATCCATAAGATCTACTTAACTTTTGGACATATGGAATAGAGTCAGAAGAACTTTTTCAATGTTCTTGTTTCTTAATTCTAACAATTATCTCATCTCTAGATTGGTTTTAGTGGATTGATTTATCTCTTCATTACAGGTAGCATTTTCTTCTGTTTCACAAGCTTGATACTTTTTAGTGAATACTGGACATTGTGATTTTTCCCTTATACAGAGCTGGACATTTTTGTGTTTCTATAAATATTCAGAGAATTTGTCCTGAAATGCAGTCAGTTATTTAGAAGGAGTTTTATCCTTTTAAGACTTGTTTTAAACATTTGATAGGTAAGAGACAGCAGCCCTGGTGGCACAGTGGTTAAGTTTGTCTACTAACCATAGGTCATCAGTTTGAACCCACCAGGTGCTCCATGGGAAAACGATGCTGCAGTCTGCTTCCATAAAGATTCACAGCCATGGAAACGACATGGAACATTTCTACTCTGTCCTATAGGTTCACTGTTTTAGTCATCTAGTGCTTCTCTAACACAAATACCACAAAGTGGATGGTTTCTTGAAGAGAAACTTTATTATCACCGCCCAGTAAGCCACAAATCTATTTACAAGTTACAGGTCTGTTCAGTAAGAGAAATTATCACAGTGTAGTAGGCTTAGTCCAAATTTAAAAAAGCATCTCGGCACAGAAGCCTCAGGTCCAAAGGACATACCCTGCTCTCAGTGCTGCCTTCCTGTTAGGTTCCCAACTTACTCTGCTCACTTCTCTCTTATATCCCACAAGCTTGTAACTTGAGTCCTGCCCCACCAACACAAATTCTGCCTCATCACAGAAGCAGGATTCACAACATAGGGGAAGAATCGCACCATATTGTGACTCATAGCCAAGTCAAATCAACACATACATTTCTGAGGGACACAATGCAATCCATGACAATCAGTATGAGTTGAAAACAACTCAACAGCAATGGGGGAGTCAAGATATGAGCAACGCTCAATCTAGGGTTGGCTATTCCTAGGTACTGACATATTCATGTACCGTACCCAGTGTGCTATGAATCATGAGGTCTTCAAGTTTGCTATGTAGGAATAAGCATATTTCTTGCTCTTTGCAAATGCCAGGCACTGTTTCTTCCATTCGTTTCAGATGGTTCTTTCCCTAGATATGAATAGTTTTCTCACAAGCCAGGACTGATCAATCACCAGCAGAATTACTTCAATAAGAACCTCTGGCAATATCTGGAGATCTCTCTTCTCAGATCAGCTCTCTTGTACAGAAAAATATTCTCTGAATTCTAGCTATATTTTTTTTATTATGACTGAGTGAAAATGTACATTCCTGTATAAATTTACATGACCACCTACATGAAACTTCCACTGCTCTCCCTGCCCAGTGACAGCACACTATTCCTCTCTGCTCCATACATGTCTCATCCTCCCAACAGTCTCCTTTCCCCTCCTCTCCAACCACTCTCCTTCCTCCAGCCAGAGGTCAGCAGGATGATATCCTATAGATGCATAGAACCATAAAGTGCATCCAATATATGGTCACTCTGCATCGCCAAGTCCAATCCATTAGTGTCCGAAGAGTGGACCTTCATTATGATTTATGGACAAGAGCAGCATCAGAGCCAGAGGCCATGCTGCCAGGGGGACCCTGAAACCACTGGACCATCAATTGAGGTCTTTTAGTGGAGATCACAGGGTGCACCCCTTTTTATTCTTGTGTTCCCAGTGAGATTCAACTTAGTGAGCTCCATCGCAGCTATGACTGGTGGTGGCCAGGCACCATCCGGTTCCTCTGGTCCCAAGTCGATGTAGGCACCCACTTATGTGGGTCTCTCTATCTTGTGGGTTGTCTTCACCCCATGTCATTTTGGTCCTCGGTGAGTATCCATTCCTGCTGGGTTGGGACCATTTGCTGTGCCCTCAGGCGGCAGCTTGGCAGATTTGAAGACCTCAGACGCCACTCACCAGTGTGGGGTGCAGAGAGCCCTCTCAGCAAAACGCTAGTTGTGCCAATTGGCCTCAATTTCGCCTAAGAGCATGGTCTCCTGCCTCCTGCCCCAGCTACTCTGTCCTTGCAATATTGGGTTAAGATGGAAGGACTATTTAAGTTATGCTGAAGTTCGCTTAATATTGTTCTTGTTTCTAATTAGTGCTATCACCAATTTCACCCAACCAGATTTCTAGCAACTATCTAATCTACTTCCCCTCTCGCCTTCCCTTCCCACCCTCCCTTGCAGCTGTCAAAGAGACTTTTCTTCTATCCACATCCGTTTTTGAGATATTATCATAGGGGTCTCATACAGTATTTGTCCTTTTGCTGATTACTTTCACACAACATAATGTCTTCCAGTTGAAACCAGGTCATGAGATGTTGCCTGGAATCCTCATTATTCTTTATCATTGCATAGTGTTCCATTGAGTATATATACCATAGTTTACTTATCCACTCCTCTGTTGTTGGGCATCTGAGTTGATTCCCTCTTTTTACTATCATGGACTGTGCTGCAATAAACATTGTTGTGCATGTGTCCATTGGTATGAAAGGCCTTGATTCTGTAGGATATACTCCAAGTGGTGGAATGACTGGGTCAAATGGTATATCTATATCCATTTATTTAAGCAAGTGCCAGATTGCTTTCCAAAGAAGCTGCATCATTTTGCAACCCCAACAACAGTGTAGAAGAGTTCCTCTTTCTCCACAGCCTCTCCAGCATTTGTTGTTTTGTGTTTTTTGGATCATGACCAACCTTGTTGGGGTGAGATGGTATCTCATTGTTGTCTTGATTTGAATTTCTTTCATAACTAAAGATCATGAACATGACCACATGTGTTTTTTGGCTGCCTGGACCTCCTCTTTAGAAAAATGTCTGCCCATCTCTTTGCCCATTGCTTAATTGGATGATTTCTTCTTATTATTGATATTTTGTAGTATCTTATAGATTATGGAGATCAGGTGTCAGTCTGACATAGAGTTCCCAAATATTTTTTCCCATTCTGTAGGTAGCCTTTTAAGTCTATTGATAAAGTCTTTAGGTGAGCAAAAGTGTTTGATTCTTAATAGTTCCCACTTATCTATTTTCCCTTCTGTTGATTGTGGTTTGCTTGACAGATTTTGAAGTCTGTCTACATTGTGTACTAAAACTTCCATTGTTGTTCCTACCTTTTCTTGGATGAGCTTTATCATTTTAGGTTTGATATTTAGGTATTTTATCCAGTTGGAGTTGGTTTTTGTATAACGTGTAAGACATGGATCTTGTTTCAATTTATTGCAGATGGATATCCAAGTTTGCCAGCACCATTTGTTGAAGATACTGTTGTTACTCCAGTTCAATGTATTAGGGCCTTTGTCGAATATCAACTGTTCACAGGCAGGTGGTGTCACCTCTGGGGTCTCAATTCTGTTCCATTGATCGATCTGTCTGTTTTTGTACCAGTACCAGGCTGTTTTGACCACTGTGGCAGTGTAGTATGTGCTAAGGTCACATAATGAGAGGACTCCAGTGTGTTCTTCTTCTTTAGTGGTAACTTACTTATCCGGGGCTTCTTCCATTTCCAAACAAATTTTGTGATTTGTTTCTCCATCTCATTAAAAAATGATGCTGGAACCTGTATTGGGATTGCATACATTGCTTTGGGAAAAATAGATATTTTCACAATGTTAAGTCTTCCTATCCATGATCAGGGTAGGTTTTTCCATTTATCTATGTCTCTCTTAGTTTCTTGTAGTAAGGCTTGTAGTTCTCTTTGTAAAGGTCTGTTATTTCTCTGGCTAGATTAATTCCTAGGTACTTTTTTTTTAATTTTTTATTTTTATTAAACATAACTGAGTGAAAATGTACATTCACGTATAAATTTACATGCCCACCTATATGCAGCTTCCACTGCTCTCCCTGTCCGGTGACTGCACACTATTCCTCTCTGCTCCATACATGTCTCATCCTCCCAACAACCTCCTTTCCCCTCCTCTCCGTCCACTCCCCTTCCTCCAGCCAGAGGTCAGCAAGATGATATCCTGTAGATGTTTAGAACCACAAAGTGCTTCCAATATGTGGTCACTCTGCATTGCCAAGTCCAATCCACTCCTGTCCAAAGAGTGGACTTTTGTTATAATTTATGGGAAAGGGCAGCATCATGGCCGGGGGCCATGCTCTCAGAGGAACCCCAAAACCACTGGACCATCAATTGAGGTCTTTTAGCGGAGATCTCATAATGCACCCCTTTTTATTCTTGTGTTGCCAGTGAGACTCCTCTCTGTGAGCTCCATCGTGGCTATCACTGGTGGTGGTCGGGCATCATCCAGTTCTTCCGGTCCCAAGTCGATGTAGGCACCCACTCTTGTGGGTCTCTCTGTCTTCTCAGTTGTCTTTACCGCATGTCATTTTGGTCCTCGGTGAGCATCCGTTCCTGCTGAGTTGGGACCATTTGCTGTGTCCTTGGATGGCAGCTTGGCAGCTTTTAAGACCCCAGACGCCACTCACCAATGTGGGGTGCAGAGAGCCCTCTTAGAAAACGCTAGTTTTGCCAATTGGCCTGGAATTCACCTAAGAGCATGGTCCCCCGCCCCCGTCCCAGCTACTCTATCCTTGCAGTATTGAGTCAAGATGGAAGGAGTACTCAAGTTATGCTGAAGTCCACTTAATGTTGTTCTTGTTTCTAATGTGTGCTATCACCGCTTTCTCCCAACTCAATTTCTAGTAACTATCTAAACTAAACCTTTCTCCCCTCCCCCTCCCTCCTTCCCCTCCCTTGCAGCTGTCAAAGAGTCTTTTCTTCTATGCACAAGTCTGTTTTTGAGGTCTTATCATAGAGGTCTCATACAGTATTTGTCCCTTTGTCGCTGACTACTTTCACTCAACATAATGTCTTCCAGTTGAAACCAGGTTAGGAGATGTTTCCTGGAATCATCGTTATTCTTTACCATTGCATAGTGCTCCATTGAGTATATGTACCATAGTTTACCTATCCATTCTTCTATTGTTGGGCATCTGGGTTGATTCCATCTTTTTGCTGTCATGGACTGTACTGTGGTAAACATTCTGGTGCATGTGTCCATTGGTGTGAAAGGCCTTGAATCTGTAGGATATATTCCAAGTAGTGGAATTACTGAGTAAAATGGTATATCGATATCCATTTTTTTAAGGAAGCACCAGATTGCCTTCCAAAGAGGCTGGACCATTTTGCAACCCCACCAACAGTGTCGGAGGGTTCCACTTTCTCCACAGCCTCTCCAGCATTTGTTGTTTTGTGTTTTCTGGATCATGGCCAATCTTGTTGGGGTGAGATGGTATCTCATTGTTGTCTTGATTTGAATTTCTTTAATAACTAAAGATCGTGAACATGTCCGCATGTGTTTTTTGGCTGCCTGGATCTCCTCTTTAGTGAAGTGTCTATCCATCTCCTTTGCCCATTGCTTAATTGGATGGTTTATCTTCTTCTTATTGATATTTTGTAGTATCTTATACATTATGGAGATCAGGCGTCGGTCTTACATAGAGTTGTCAAATATTTTTTCCCATTCTGTGGGTGTTCTTTTAATTCTATTAATAAAGTCTTTGGATGAGCAAAAGTGTTTGATTCTTAATAGTTCCCATTTATCTATTTTCTCTTCTGTTGATTGAGGTTTCTTTGACAGATTCTGGAGTCTGTCCTCATTGTGTATTAAAACTTCCATTGTTGTTCCTACCTTTTCTTGGTAATTCCTAGGTACTTTATCTTCTTAGGGGCTATAGTAAATGGTATTGATTTGATGATTTCTTCATTAACAGTCTCGTTGTTGGTATAAAGGAATCCCTCTGATTTACTTATGTTTATCTTGTATCCTGAGACTTTGTTGAACTCTTCTATTAGTCTGAGTAGTTTACTTACAGATTCTTTGGGATTCTCTGCATATACAATCATATCATCAGCAAATAGGGAGATTTTGACTTCTTCTTTGCTGATGCAGATGCCCTTTATTTCCTGGTCTTGTGTAATTGCTCTGGCTAGAACTTCTAGTACAATGTTGAATAGCAGAGGTGAGACTGGGCATCCTTGTCTACTTCCTGTTCTCAAGGGAAAGTCTTTCAGTCTCTCTCCATTCAGGATGATATGGGCAATTGGCTTTGTATAAATGGCCTTTATTGCATTGAGGAATTTGCCGTCTATGCCTATTTTGCTAAGAGTTTTTAGCATGAATGGGTGTTGGACCTTATGAAATGCCTTTTCTGCATCAAGGGACAAAATCAGGTGATTCTTGTCTTTTGTGCTATTTATGTGGTTAATCACATATTGCTTTTCCGATGTTGAACCAGCCTTGCATCCCTGGTATGAATCCAACTTCGTCAGGATGGATTATTTTTTTCATATGTTGTTGTATTCTATTGGCAAGAATTTTGTTGAAAATTTTTGCATCTAGATGCATGAGTGATATCAGTCTGTAGTTCTCCTTTTTGGTTAGGTCTTTTCTTGGCTTCGGTATCAGCATTATGCTGGTTTCATAGAATGAGTTCGGGAGTACTCCATCCCTTTCTATATTGTGAAATAGTCTCAGTAGTATTGGAGATAATTCTTTTCTAAAAGCTTGGTAGAATTCTGCAGTGAAGCCATCTGGACCCAGGCTTTTTTTGGTTGGCAGTGTTTTGATGACCTTTTCAATCTCTTCCTTTGTGATGGGTTTATTAAGTTGTTCTACTTCGTGCTGTGATACTTTGAGTAGGTGGTATCAATCAAGGAGTTTGTCCATTTCCTCTAGGTTTTCAAATTTGTTACTGAACAATCTTTCATAGTATTGTTATGATATTTTTTATTTCTGTTGGATCTATTGTGACAACTCTCCTCTCATTTCTAATTTAGATTATTTGTTTCCTTTCCTGCTTTTCTTTAGTAAGTTTAGCCAGTGGTTTCTCAGTTTTGTTGATCTTCTCAAAAAACCAGCTTTTGGTCTTTTCAATTTTTTCAATTGTTTTTCTATTCTCTAATTCACTTAGCTCTGCCCTAATCTTTATGATCTGTTTTCTTCTGGTGTCGGAGGGGTTCCTCTGTTGTTCTCTCTTTACTTGTTCAAGCTGTAGGGTTAGTTCCTTGATTTGGTTTCTTTCTTCCTTCCAGATGTGTGCATTTATGGAGATAAACAGACCTCTGAGCACTGCTTTGGCTGTATCCCATAGGTTCTGGTAGGAAGTGTTTTCATTCTCATTGGAATCCATGAATTTCTTTAATTCATCCTTGATTTCTTCTATAACCCATGGTTTTTTGAGCAAGATGTTGTTCAGTTTCCAAAGATTACACTTTCTGCAATTGATTCAACTTTTACAGCTTTATAATCTGAGAAGATGCTTTGCAGTAATTCAGTGATATAGATTTTGTTGAGAATTGCATTACGTCCTAACACATGGTCAGTTCTGGAGAATGTTCCATGTGCACTGGAGAAGAAGGTGTAGTTGTATGCTGATGGGTGGAAAGTTCTGTAGATATCGATGAGGTTTAGTTGGTTAATTGTGGCAATGAGGTCTTCTGCATTTTTACTGAGCTTTTTTCTAGATGATCTGTCCAGTATTGACAGTGGAGTGTTGAAGTCTCCCACTATTATTGTGGAGTGATCTAACTCTTTTTTGAGTGTAGCAAGTGTTTCTTTGACATATTTAGGTGCTCTGATATTAGGTGCTTAAGTATTTAATATAGTTAAATCTTGCTTGTGTACTGAAACTTTCAGCAATAAATAGTGTCGATCTTTGTCCACAATGGTGGATTTTACATTAAAATTGATTTTGTCTGAGATAAGAATTGCCATACCTGCTCTTCTTTGTTCATTGTTAGCTTGATATATATTCTTCCATCCTTTGATTTTCAGTTTGTTTCTATCTTTAGGTCTCAAGTGAGTTTCTTGTAGACAACATATGGATGGCTCATGCCTTTTGATCCAAGATGTCACTCAATGTCTCTTTACTGGAGCATTCAGTCCATTCACATTCACTGTAATTATTGATAGGTATGTGTTCACTGTGGCCCTTGTGATAGATTTATTTTTGTGTTGATGTTTTCTCTGTTGTTCTTATTAGTCTATTCTGGGACATTCTTTTTTGTAAGTCGATTTTTCACCTTCTGGTTTTGTAGTTGCTGAGACTCCTGTGTTACATTTCTTGAAATGGTATGATACATCTTTGTTGTGCTTTACAGCTGCCCCTATGAACCCCCTTAATAAACTATATATAAACCCAATTTTAATTACTACCAGTCTTGTCATCTTCCTGTCCATCTGGAAGGACTATAATGACTGTAGTACATCGCTCTTTTTAATATGATGGCACCGTAGTTTTCATGACAATCACTGGATTGCTTCTTTCAGTATTAAAGCTGTGATTGACTTTGCAGCCTTCCCTAACTGAGTAGAGTTCTGAGTAATGTGTCATTCTAAAATATAAAGTTAGTGGTTTTGTTCTCCTAAGCCAAAGCCAAGAACTTCTTTCAATATTTCTTGTAGTTTTGGTTTGGTGTTTACAAAGTCCCTGGGTTTCTGTTTATCTGGGAATGTCTTAATTTCATTTTTGTATTTGAAAGATAGTTTTGCAGGATATATAAATCTTGGTTGGAAGTTCTTCTCCTTCAAGGCATTGAATGTGTCATGTCACTATCTCTGTGCCAGCATGGTTTCTGCTGAGAAATCTGACAAAAGCCTACAGGGTTTCCCTCTGAATGTTAGCTTTGCTTTGAGTCTTGCTGCCTTTAAAAGGTACTGCTTATGTTTCATTTTGTTGAGCTTGATTATAATATGTCTTGGAGTCTTTCTTTTGAGATCTATATTGGGTGGCATACAATATGCATCTGAGATGTCTTTGTTCTCTTCCTTCATGATTTCTGGGAAGTTTTCTGTCAGCAGCTCAGCAATGATGCTCTTTGTGTTCTCAGGTGTCTCATCTCCTTCAGGGACTCCAATTAATCAAAGGTTGTCCCTCTTAATAGAGTCCCACATGCTTTTTAATGCTTCTTCATTTTTCTTGTTTCTGATTTCTGATTTCTGCTCATAGATGCTGGCGTCAGTAGCTCTGTCTTCCAAGTCAGAAATTCCTTTTCTCTATTTGTTCCATTCTATTTTCTTGGCTTTGAATGGAAGTTTCTATGTCTTTGATTTTGTTCTTGATCTGTTGGATTTCAGAGTACTGGTGTTCCATCAGATCAAACAGCTTGTTTAATTTTTCCTTTTGTTCTGCTGCATTTTGTATGAGGTCTAGAAGGGCTCTGTATGTAATCATTTTGTATTCACTTTCTGATGATTTCAGAAAAGTGTCTTCATCTGGAAAACTACTTGATTGTTTTATTTGGGAGCCTTCTGAAGCCATGGGTGATTTCTTGTATGCCATAAGTGTCTGTTGCTTTTTGGGTCCCATGTGAGTAAGTAAAGGCTAGAAGAGATACTGTGAGGATGGACTGCAGATGTTTCTCTAGGCTGTCTTAAAATGTAAAGCAAAAGGTATCTGACCACCTCCAAAGTCACTCATTTTCAGGTGTAGAGGTCCCTCTTCCCAACTGGCAAAGTAAGCACCACTATACCCAACCTCAAATGATACAAACTAGTTCAGAATACAGCAGTGCTACTGCCTTGTTGGCCTCTGCTAACAGGGCCCAGCCTTAGGCAACACTGTGTAAAGTAATGCTTTTCTGGTAGAAAAGCACTCTCCTGTTGCAAGTTCTGGCTCCCAAGCTAAGAAATAGGTCCAGTTGTGGCCACCATATCCAAGATGGCGTCCTCCACACAGGCAGCAGTTAGAGGGGCTAAAGGTGCTGAGAAGTAGTGATTGCTCTACCTCTGTTGCCAGGCCCTCACCGTAGGCGGCACTGTGTAAATTACTGCTTTTCTGTCGGAGAAGCGCCATCCTGTTTGCAAGCGCTGGGTTACAGGCTAAGAATTAGGTCCCACTAAAATCTCTGTATCCAACACGGCATCCCGCACTCTGGCAGCGCGGTTCTGTACAAATCCCACTGTGGCAGTGATAAAAAGACAGGCTCAAAGTGGCTAGATTAACACAGTTCTAAGCCTGGCTCTCAAAATATGGGAATTTCACCTGTCTATCCCCCCAGCAGTGCGTCTGAGTCTAGCCGCTAGGCAAGACCCAGCTCCACCCACTGACCAAGACAGATGGAATAAAAGTCAAAATGGTGTGTTTACCTTCAGTCCATGAGAGCCAGGGCTAGCCAGGAGCGAGAGTCAGTGAAAGAGAGCAGGTTTTTCACTCAGTGGTATGAATTCCAAATTAACAGCCCTGTGCCACATCCTGGAGGCTCAATAGGTGACCAGAAGGCTCCATTTGATTATCAATTCAGGTCTTGGTTTCCAGAGGGATATACGGAGACGTGTGCTTAGCCCACCTTCTTGACTCCCCCAGGTAAGAACGAATTCTAGCTATATTAGTATCTTCAGACTCTCAGTCTTGTCTCTTTAAATCTGTCTTCTGATCTCACAGAGTTTGCCAGGCTCAGCTTCCCCTTCCTGCATTGCAGCCAGGAAACCCTCTCAAGCCAGTTATCTGGGAAAACACCAGGGCTCATCTCTTAGGGATCACTGTCACTCATTGCCTGCTAGTTGTTGTTGTTGTTGTTAGGGGCCATTGAGTCAGTGTCAACTCACAGCAACCCTCTATCCCACATAATGAAGCACTGACTGGTGCTGTGTCATGCACACAACCGTTGTTATACTTGTGCCCACTGTTATAGCCACTGTGTCATCCATCTTGTGGAGGCTCTTCCTCTTTTTCCCTGACTCTCTACTTGACCAAGCATGATGTCCTGTCCCAGGGACTGTCCCTCCTAACAACATGTCTTAAATATGTAAGATGTGGTCTTGCCATCCTTGCTTCTAAGAAGTACATCTGTTCATTCTTTTGGTAGTCGATGATACTCAATATTCTTCTCCAGCACCACAACTCAAAGGCATCAATTCTTCTGTCTTTCTTATTCTGCATGGATTGGATCAGGTGCACCTTAGTCTTCAAGGTGACATCTTTACTTTTCAAGACTTTAAAGAGGTTTTTTGCAGCAGATTTTCCCAATGTAATGTGGCTTTCAATTTCTTGACTGCTGCTTCCATGGGTGTTGATTATGGATCTACGTAAAATGGAATTCTTGACAACATCAGTTTTTTCTCTGTTTGTCATGATGTTGCTTATTGGTCCAGTTGTGAGGAATTTTGTTTCTTGATGTTGAGGTACAATCCATACTGAAGGCTGTGGTCTTTGATCTTCATTAGCAGGTGCTTCGCATTCTCTTCACTTTAACCTAGCAAGGTTGTGTCATCTGCATAATGCAAGTTGTGCCATGCTCCTCTTCATATAGTCTAGTTTCTCATATTATTTGCTATGCATACAGATTGAATAGGTATAGTGAAATGATGCACACCTTTCCCGACTTTAAACCATGCAATATCCCCTTGTTCTGTTCAAAAGATTGCCTCTTGGTCCATGTACAGAGTCCTCATGAGCACAATTAAGTGTTCTGAAATTTCCATTCTCCGCACAGTCAAATGCCTTTGCATAGTCAATGAAACACAAATATTCTCTGCTTTTAGTCAGGATCTATCTGACATCAGCAGTAATATCCCTGGTTCCAAAACATCTCCTAAATCTAGCCTGAATTCTGGCAGTTTCCAGTCAATATACTACTGCAGCTGCTTTTGAAAATTTTAAGCAAAATTCTACTTGCATGTGATATTCATGACATTGTTTAGTAATTTCCATGTTTGTTTGGATCACCTTTCTCAAAAAAGGTATAACTATGGATCTCTCTTTGGAAACTTTGATGGCATTGTGGTTAAGTGCTACCACTGCTAACCAAAAGGCTGGCTGTTCAAATCCACCAGCTGTTGCTTGGAAATTCTACGGGGCAGTTCTACTCAGTCCTATGGGGCTTCTATGAGTCGCAATTGACTCAACAGCACTGATTTTGGTGTGTTTTTTTTTTTTTTTCCAGGTGGTTGGCCAGGTAGCTGTCCTCCAAATTTCTTGGCATAGACAAGTGACCATTTCCAGTGCTATAGGCATTTATTGAAACATCTCAATTGACATTCCATCAATTCTTGGAGCCTTGTTTTTCTACCAATACCTTCAAATGCAGCTTCAACTTCTTTCTTCAGTACAGTTGGTTCCTGATCATATGCTACCTCCTGAAGTGGCTGAACACTGATCAATTATTTTGGTACACTGACTGTTTATTCTTTTCATATTCTTTTGATGCCTCCTGCATCATTTAATGTTTTCTCTTTAGAATCCTTCACTACTACAACTCAAGGCTTAACAATTCCCTTCAGTTCTTCCTGCCTAAGAAATGTTGAAGGTGCTGTGTCATTTTGGTTTTCATTTCCAGCTCTTTGCACATGTCATTATAATACTTCATCTTCTTGAGCTGCCCTTCGAAATTTTCTGTTCAGGTCTTTTACTTCATCATTTCTTCCTTTGGCTTTAGCTATTTCACATTCAAGAGCAACTTTCATAGTCTCTTTGGATATCTAACTTGATTTTTTCTTTCTTTCTTGTCTTTTTAATGATCTCTTGCTTTCTTTATGTATGATATCCTTGATGCCACTCCACAACTCAACCAGTCTTGCATGATTAGTGTTCAACACATCAAATCTATTCTTGATATGGTCTCTGAATGCAGATGGGACATACTCAAGGTTGTACTTTGGCTCTTGTGGACTTTTTCTAATTTTCTTCAGCAGCAATTTGAACTTGCATTTGAGAAACTGATGATCTCTACCTCAATCAACACCTAGCCTTGTTCTGACTTTTTCTATCATCTCTCTTTTCACAAACGTAGTCGACTTATTTCTCGTGTGTTCCATCTGGCAAGATTCATGTCTATAGTCACTACTTAGGTTGGTAAAAAAAAAGTATTTGCAATGAAGAAGTCATTGGTCCTGTATTCAGTTTGCAATAGAAATGTCTAACTTGTGCTATTCTACCATTGTGTCTTCAGAAGCAGATTGCTTGTATTCTAGGTTTCACAGATATAGAAGAGGTTTTGCATTTTGGACTAAGACTCCTATCACATGGGATGGACATGTTTTTTTGCTATGACTTTTGCTATAATGGGATGATTATATTACCTATTTCAACAATGTGATTTGGGGAGGTGAGGGTAGAGTATTGGGGATTGAACTGTGTCTCCAAAAAGTGTGTGTAGCCATGTGGCTGGGCCATGTTTCTTAATATTTTACAATTGCCCTCCATTCTGCGATTTTCCTATGTTGTATGCTAGGGGATTAGGATAGGACTCTAATCCCTTCATAAGATCACCTCCCTGCTCCACCGTAATGGGAGTTTCCCTGGAGTGTGGCTTGCAGCACCCATTATCCTTTCATCCTACAAGAGATAAGAGGAAAGGGAGGCAAGCAGAAAATTGGGTACCTCACACCCCCAAGCAGCACCAGGAGAAGAGTGTATCCTTCAGACCTGAGGTTTCTGTGCCAAGATACTCCCTGAACAGACACTGAAGGCAACACAAGGACTTCCTTCCAGGGCCAACAAGGTGGAAAGCCTTGCCCTGGAGCAGACATCCTGAATGTGGACTTGTAGCCAGCAGACTGTGTAAGAATAAGCTTTCCTTGTTAGAGCCATCCACTTTGTGATATCTCAGCACTAGGTGACTAAAACAGTTCATACACATTCTCCCACTGTTTTCAGGCAGGTTTTATCAATCAACATTCCCAGCAAATGGTATTAGTGTTCAACTTATTGAATCTTCAGCAGTAATAAATATCATTATTTTTAAAAATCTTCACTACTCTGATTTGTGAAATTGGCATTTTAAACTAATTTTTGTTTCTGATTATTGCCAAAGTCACTCTTTCTATGAGCTTATCAATTTTCCTATCTCCTCCTGTGAATTACATACTACCATTCTTTGTTATCTAGTAAGATATTAGACTGTTGCAAATCATTTTGGATGAGCTTCCCTTCCCACTCCTTTGCAATATCATCCAGTTATACATTAAATCCACTTTGTTTGTGTGTGTGTGTACTTTTTTGTCTTTTTACTTGCTGAAGTCTGTGCCTAGAAGGTTCTCCTTTTACAACCTTGGCACCTGAAAAACTCCATATCCATTTTAGCCTAAAAGTTGCCTTCCCAGTGAAGCCTTCCCAAATCTTTGTAGACAGTGATCCTCCTCTATACATACCACCATTGTAGCATCCATCTTGTTGTATGTGATGTGTCTGAAAGCTCCTCGAAGGCAAGAACTATGCTTTTTCATCTCATAGCCCATACATCATTGCTGATAATGAACATCCAATAAATACGTATTAAATAAGTAAATGCATGGTAAAAAAGGTGTAATTCAGGCAAACCAAAATAACAATGTTCATTTATTTAATGGGTATTTATAAAATACCAACTGAAAAAAATTCAAATATGATTTGTAATAAGTGACTCGTTCAAAATAAGAACTCCATTGCTGTCTACCCATTTTTTCTTGTAAGCTCTGTTAAGTATAATTAATGATCACATAGGGATCTAATATTAAAATAGCACTACAATTAAACTTAGCAGGCCTCTAATCTGTCCCTGTCCTGCAATCTCTGCCTAAAATTCTTAAAAACAGCTAGTTTTAGATGGTTATACATCTATGTAATAGCTTCCTTTTGATCCTTTCCTTCACAACTAATTGACTTGGCTTGTTTCTGTTAAACAAAACATCTCCAGACACTGCACCCACTCACAGCCCCAAAGAAAAAGGAGAATGTGTTTCCTTCCTTGTTTTAGACTATGTCATGTCTGAAGTGTGGAACATCCCAGAGGAGTTCGGTCATAACCTATCAGAAATGTCAGTTTCCCCAATGGGAAGGGAAAAGCCACAAGATCCACATGTCTCTCCTGATAATGGTCTTTCTGTACCTTCTCCCCATCATTAAAGTCCCTCCCCCACATATTTTTGAGTGGTTACAGTTTTGTGAAGAGAGTAGGATTTACAGGAGGATGTAAGTATCTTTGCAAAAGCTCCCCACTCTAAGCCAGGCTAGGCTAGAAGATTCACTTCAATGACCAGTGGAAGTTCCTAAGATCCTGCTTCTAGTCTCCAGGGGGGCAATGAAGTCAAATCCCTGGAGAGCTTGAGCAGAACAGACTTCAAGAAATCAAGAAGAAAATTAAGTCTCTAGAAAACCTTCACAAGATGAAGTGGTGTAGGGGCCACTCCTAACAAATAAAGAACCCCAAAAGTAATTTTTTTCAGAACCTCTGTCTGTGAAAACAATTGGATGTACATGAGAACAATCCTGAGTGCCCTGTGTCACGTGAAGGAACAAAGCCAGCAGAAGTGATCTGCTTACCAGGTTGTTCTCCCTCTCTGAACGACTGATGATGGGACAATCCCACAGGCATTGGCTATAGGTCTCCTTTGTCACAAGGAATATGGTCTACCCTGTCACCTAGGATGGAAGGGAGTCAGAGTCCACCTATAAGAAGTCAATCGGGTTCTGGAACCCACAGGTGTCCCAGTCTGGGCTCAGAGAGACTCACTTGGATGACATTGCTGGTCCTCAGCATATCCTCAATACTAGAGGGGTACTTTATACATTTCACGGAAGGATTTCAAAAGCAAGGAAACTCCTGAGGTATAAGCACTTAGAGCAGAGGCCCTGATTTCTCAATTCTGAGGGAAGTTATGGTTACAGGCATTATAAGAACATTTCCACAGAAAAGGAGGTGGGCTTACTCCACAAGGCCAACAGTGGGTCAGAATGTAGGGTCTTTGTATGGATTGAATTGTGTTCCTTCAAAATATATGTGGAATCCCAACTCCTATACCTATGAATATAATATAACATAATATAACAAACCTACCACAGTGCAATCTAATGTTACATTAATAAAACCATACCAGTACAGGGTGGGTCCAAAGTCTAATCATTTCTGAATTGTAAAAAAAGAAAAAGAAAAGAAAATCATATTATACACTGAGGTAAGCACATATTGGAGAAGGATCCTCTTCAAGCCATAAAACCAAGAAAAACACAGGTTACTGATAAGATCTTGATTTGGACTTTTAGGCTCTAGAATTGCAAAAAAATAAATGTACGTAGTTTAAAGCCATCCACGTATGATATGTCTGTTGCAGCAGCACGAGGAAACTAAGTCAACCATCCTATCATATTGCATTATTATCACGGACATCAGCTGTCAGCAACTTGAGGACACGGTTCACCTTTTGTTGTCTCCAAACCCAATGCTTAGCCCTGAGCCTGGTACATCAAACATTGTCAAATAAATGTTAGAAGGTCTAGCTCAATGAATTTTTATTTTGTTTTTTTTGTTTGTTTGTCTGTTTATTTGTTTTGAGTGGTAAGGGTAAAGAATTGGTTAGGCCTCTTTGAGTTTCAGTGACCTCATGTTCACATGAAGGAGTTGAAACAACAACTACCTAAGAAGTTTCCAGTTTCAGATCCCATGACTTGAATATCTATGATGATCCTAGTCAGGGAGAGGTCACTGGCTTCTCAAGAAGATGAAAGGGATTTAAATTAACAAACATAGTTGCAATAGTTTAATTCATGTAGGAAACTATTCACTCTGCCATCAGTTACAGACCTGGAGTTAGACTGCAGATGTACTAATCACTCTGTCAGTAACTTGAGCCCATGTTGTACACCCCCAAAATCAGCACTGATGAGGCTAGGATAGAATTTTTTTTCCTGTTCCAAGAGATTTGAGCTTTGAATACACAGCGTCAGAACCCCCAGTGTGAGCTATGCCCTGGAGACCACAGAGTTTATGTTGAAAGAAGAGCAACAGAAATTTCAAAGTCACTAATGGTGGGAAGGAGATAGGGATGAATACCCAAAGAGGAATCCAGTAGCTATTCTGGAAAACAGAAAAATCTTGTTGTGATAACTTAGATTCCCATTGTCTCAGTGACAAGTTGTCAGCCACTCAGTATCTCATGATCTCAGGGAACTCATAAGCTTTTGTTGATCTCCATTTGTCTATCCATCCATGAACATCATCAGATAAAATGGAATGGTGTGATGGTTGGAGAAAGCCCAAAAGGCCTGGCTTTGGGAAAAGACACTAACTTGGAGGGAGAGAGAAAAGAAGTGGGACATTTTTCCCAGCTCATAAATTGAAGATGAAATCACCACAAAGAGCTGCCAAGGAAGTATTACCCAGTAATCCTGTACTGAGGCAAAGCTCAAATGCCAGAGATGCTCTGAGATTGGGCCTTTGAAGGGAAAAGATGGTTTAACACCATTCTAAGCATAGGGAACTATGGGGACAGACAATAGGAGACTAAGCTGAGGAATTTGCTTATGAGGCTGGTTAAAGATCCAACAAATCCATCTCCTCTTGCCAAGGTGTTCCAGCCCAGATGCCCTGAACCTCACAGCCTAATAAAAGCCTATGCCCCAGGGACCTTTGAACTGGAACAGTATATAAATTGTTGAGTGAGATCCCTGATGAAAACCTGAGAGGACATTAAAGCGGTGAAAATATCAAAGATGTTCATATCTGTGGTGGTGAGATCATTATGGCCGTGGACAACACACTTCCTGACCCCCCAGATTCTTAGGCAAGTTCAGAGAAAATGAAGGTGCTCTGCCTTGTGAGGGATGAAGAAGCATCTCAGTTTGTAGATGACCCTCAGTCTCATTTTCCAAACTACAGCTGCAATGATCAGGGGTATAATAGGGCTCAAAACCTAGCCTCTGCTAGGAAGACCCAATCAATTTCTGACTGGTTCTGATTCTATGGAACAAGGCAAGCCACAAAGTGTTTAAAGCCCCAGGAGATACACTAAGAACGACAGTTGACAACCCATCTTCAAAGGTTGGGCTAAATATTCAGTAGTGAGGATCAAACGGAATCAAAGGAGATACGGCCATGCTTTGGAAAAGGTCACATGGACAACCAGTGGGAATAGCCATTATTATTAACACAACTCTCAGGCCCATCCCAGAAATAAGGAAACAAGGGGACAGCTACTAGCAGGAGGTGTTGAGGCACGAAATGAACATGAGCCTTTCTGAGGTCATAAGATGAGTCAGTCACAGACAAGCAATCTGTCTTTGCCTTTATAAATTTTCCTGCTTAATGAGGTTGGACAGCTCAAAGACAGCTTTAGTGGAGGTAAACAGGCTTGTCTGCAGTAGAGCAAACTAGCAAGAGCTAGCACACTCTCACCCAGTGTCACATTTCCCTTCCTATTTCTGGGCAAAGCTTCCCCAGAAATTCTCAATTCCCAGTTGACCACATTATCAGAAAAACAGGAAGCCTATTGTCAAATATTAGGCAAAACTGGAAGTGAATTTACCCCCCATATGCCCTCAGATTCAGATTTTTCCCTTCTGCTTATCTCTGTCAGTTCCCCAGGCAACTCTAAGCAAGAAACAAAAGACTTCAAACTTTTTCTTTCCCTGAGTGAGGCTCTGTTCCCTTTCAAGACAGTGGTGCTTACTGACTCGTGCTCACTTAGTTACGAGTTGTCTCCCAGAAGACACCATCGTCCCTTATTCAACTCAAGTTCTTGGTAGGCTTGCCATATCATTTTCTGGGCATATTTAGACGTGGTGGAACTTCACATGTAGAGACAGCTTGAGATCAAGGAAGAGTAAGATAATAAATATGGAATTTCTAGTATAGTACACGTCCAGTAAATGCTGGCTTTTGCTCATCATCAGGTAGGGAATTCACAAAATAATAATAATAATTAAAACGTTTATTTTTGAATTAGATTAAGAAGATACCATAGTCCATGCAGTGGGCTAGGCCCTACAGAGAACAGAAAGACAAAGATCATTTTATTTCTACCTTTAAGAACAAACGTCGTTGGTGGTTCAGCAGTAGAAGTCTTGCCTTCCAGGCAAGAGACCTGGGTTTGATTCCTGGCCAATGCACCTCAAGTACAGCCCCCACCCATCAGTCAGCGGAGGCCTGAGGACAGCTTAGTGGCTGAACAATGAGCCTTGATGGGGTTAGTTAAGCACTTAGCTGCTTACCTAAAGATCAGCAGTTTGAAACCACCAGCCATTCAGCAGGAGAAAGATGTGGCAGTCTGCTTTTAAGATTACAGCCTTGGAAACCCCATGGGGCAGTTCTACCCTGTCCTATAAGGTAGCTATGAATCATAATCAGTTCCCCAGCAACATAAAATTGATGTTGATTAGATTTCAGCAGAGCTTCCAGACTAAGACAGCTAGAAAGAAAGGCCTGGTGATGTACTTCTAAAAATCAGCCAGTGAAAACCCTACAGATCACAACAGTTCAATTCTCAACCAATTACAGGAGTGGCACAGGATGGGTAGCATTTTGTTCCATTGTGCATGGGGTCAACATGACCCAGGGGTCAAGTCCATAGCAAGTAGGAACAACCTTGAAGAAGTTTAGAATTTAGAGAGGAAAGAAAATGCACAGACACACAAACAGTTAAACATGATCTGTGTTAAATGAAAGCAGGAACAAAGTCCTATGACATTGTTGGGAAGAGATGACTTCTTTGTTGTAGGATCCAAATAAAAATGA
This sequence comes from Heterohyrax brucei, assembly GCA_028571685.1. Taxonomy (NCBI): domain Eukaryota; kingdom Metazoa; phylum Chordata; class Mammalia; order Hyracoidea; family Procaviidae; genus Heterohyrax; species Heterohyrax brucei. The sequence goes on along the minus strand of CM053148.1, from coordinate 39,211,800 downwards.
GATGAGGCAGGGTGCATGAGTTGGGGCCTGAAGAAAGGGCAGAAGTCCTATAGCTCAATAGGACAGAGAAGCCATTCCACAGGAAGGAGGACACCTGAGCTACGACCTGGGGCAGCAGAGGCCATACCACATTCAGGGATGGTTTGCTGGAAAGATAGATGAGAAGAGAAATGAAATATAAGGCTGGAAAGGGAGTTTGGGGCACATTCTTTGCTGCTGTGAAGTCAGAGCAGAGCTATTAGAGGCCATAGCATCATTGCAAGTCTGGCGACAACTGCTCGGACTAGGGTGGTGGTCACGCTGAGCAAAGAAGGGGAACAGGTGCAAGTCAACACAAGTGCACGACGGTAAAACTGTGCCCACATCCAGGTATTTGAGGAGTGAGGGAGGCTGTAACAGCCGCTTGTCCTGGGGATGAGGTCTGGCATAAGGCCATAGAAGGACATTGCTCCACAGGCCTCTTCTCTCTCAGAGGTTTATGGTTGATGCTTCCTTCATAAATCTTGCTCTGAGTATGCTTTGAAGACAAGGCTTCAGTGGAGGACAGCTGCATAACTAATTTTAGGTTTGCGCTGGAGAAGTAGGGCAGGTTTAATCTCCACAGGAGAGAGGAGTCATAGTATACAATGCTGGACATCTGCTCATACAAAGACATCCCAGAATAACTCTCCCATAGCTTGTTAGCATTGGACGATGATATTCAGTAGTGCTATTCACGTCCCCTGGCATGCTACCACCTCATCACCTTCCTGGAAGACTCCTTCAGGCCACACTTTCTGCCATCTAAATACAGCTGACTAGAGTTTACTTGGGCACTTCTGAGTTACTATTTTGAGGCTGGATTTCATGGGAAAAGGTAGTCACTGGCAGAAAGTTCAAATCTCTTTGCTCTTGTCTAACCTCTGCTGGCTGACCCAAAACTGGCAGCTACTTATCCAATAATATTTGATTTAATAGTATTAACAATATTAAAGCACTTCACAGTTTACAGGTCTAGGAGGTAGGATTTGATACTGCCTTGGGAAATGCAAAACTTCAGCTAACTTTAACTGCCTTCAGGTTAAATGATTCACCAAGGAAACAGGAAAGGAGCTATCATGCAGGTCTTCTGATTTCAAAGATTACCCAGGCAACCCTTGGGAACTACAAGGTACAGTTCTACTCTGTCCTACAGGGTCGTATGAGATGGCAACAACTCAATGGTAGTGGGTTTTTTTGTTTTTACCCTTATCTTGTTGAGCGTGGGGGGGAATACGGAAAACAAGAGAGCTTGAGGGAAAAGAAAATTCAAAATTATAAAGAACAGACATTCAGCCCTAGAGAGAAAGTAGCCATTCAAAGGAAGAGAAAGACACCTCTGTTGTTAAGCAAATTGTTCTACAAGTGAGAGGCACTTAGACAGTCGCAGGAACTTAAACAAGCTTAAACTGCTTGTGAGTGTCTTACATACAGTGGTTTTAGAAATGAAACATTGGAAGTAGGCCATATAAGATAGTCCAGTGGTAGTTTAGAAGCTAAGGTTCATGAACAGACAAAAGTTTCAATCTCGGCTCTTTTACGTAAACCCCAGTAGGTCACTTAACTTCTTTCAGCTTCAATATTTTTTCTGCAAAATTTGGGCAGTTAAAGCACCTGCTTCATAGGGTTGAGAATAGAATCAAATAAGATAATGCATGCCAAGAGCTCAGCACAGTGCACGGCTCATCATAAATGCCCAGCAATGACAGCTCTGTTGTAACACTTAGTGGTAAATCCCCTTCTCTGTAGATGTTTGGTTTTAATTAGGCATTTGGCTAGAAAGGGGGAATCATTTTGCCCCAAATCTGCTACAGACCAAGCAGAAATATACCTCAGGTCCCTGTAAAGTTCCTTTTGTCATTACAAACACCTCATCTCCTTACCCTTCAGACCCTCAGCTTTTCCCTCCCCTGCCCTCTTTCCCCATCCCCAGCCCATTTATTGCTGGTGTTACTTTTTCATTTTCCTGTGGTGCTTTGATCAGACCTGAGCCAAAATTTAGCTCCCTTGGCAGAAGGGACAGAAAGCAATACAATTAGCTACCAAGTAGTATGACTCTCTGAGAAGGAGGTTCCTGTGCTTTGCTGTCTGCTTCAACCCCGCCACCAAGCCTGATGAAAAAGACAATAAAAGCCACCAAGATTCCAGAAAAGAGGGGCCTAATGTCTTGATTTCAAAGATTACCCAGGAAAATCACAAGCCTCTTCCAGAGTCCTCCGAACAACAGTGCACTCAGGTAGCAAAGCAGAGATGACACCATGAGCCTCCTGTGTACAGGGACCCAGCAGGCTTGCTCATGGATTTTCATATGCACAGAGTCGCCAGTTTATGATGTATTCAAGTTTTTTATACATACATCTTATCATTAGTAATGAATACTACATACAATGTTGTAGCATGTAATTTGCTGATGTTAGATGTTCACATGCAAATGTTCAATGTTATGATTTACTGTTCAAAACACTGCCACATCGTAGGCTATGGCCTGGTCTGCAGTGGTCTGTCTGGTGTCTGTGTAGGGATTCATACCAGATAGAAAGTTGGGCAATGTTCAACCGTAACAACATATGACAACTGAAGTAAACATGTAACCTACAGCCTTATGACTACTCCTACTTGTTACGGCACTCACTGATGCTGTCATTGTAATATTTTCCACTGTACTAGAACATTGCCTCTTTCTGACAGGGAGCTACAGGAAAATGCATGCAAGGGATTTGGAAAAAAAAAAATGCTGAGTTATGCGAACATGCACCAAGCATTGCTCAGGATAAATTGATGGAAGAGATTGGTGGAAAAATCATCCATATAGCAAGAACGCTGGCTGAATTTAGAACTTGGTATCACTGTTGTGGAACAGCTCAAAGATCACAAAGAGGGACTGACAAATCAGGGATTAACTTTTGGGAGGAAAGAAATAATGAGGAAGAAGAAGGAGTGAAGTTGTCCAAGAAAATTTACAGTGAAAAGATTAGCTGGTGAATTTTTCCAAAATAAATCAGGGGCTTCAGCTGCTTGAAACATGGACCCAAACCCTGAGCAATTTGCTAAAGTCAATAGGCAAATTTAGGAAGCAGTGAGATTTTACCTAAAATATATGAAAAGAAAAGAAAAAGGACCATACAGACAACTCTTTAGTAGTTGTCTAACTAGAAATGCTATTCCCATGCCCAGGGATTACCTAGAGGATCCAGAACCTTCCACATGCAGAATGAGTACCACATCTGCTAAAATGCCAAATACTGTCCAAATCTTCTTCATTGTTGGAGCAGATTTTTATGGTTTGTGTGTTTATTTTTATGTTTGTACTTATTAAAAATCTATGCATTGGAATCTACTTGATGACAACAGATTTTTTTTAATTTCTATTTATTGCTTACATGTCAAAATATATCTGTAAGTGTATATGTAATGTTTCTAAATCCCAACGATGATTATATATTAGGTTTACAAAGACACTGCTAACAAAAGGCAACAGCAATGAAAACTTTAAAAAAAAAGAATAAGAAGCAGGAGTTCTCTTCTAAGAACTTCATTATAAGTCAGTTGTGATGTAAAGTTGAATACAAGGCAACAGTAATGAAAACTGAAAAGAAAAAAGAAGTATTTGACTTATGTCAGAATCAACTTACAATGGAATCATCAGAATGTCACCCCATTATAAATCAGGGACAACCTGTCAATGTACAGAAAGCAGCCAGAAGTTCCTAAGTGGCTGAACAGAAGACTAGAGACAGCAGCAGATTCAAAAGGGCACTGTGGATAAGACAAAAATACAAAGCTGATACATTTAGTGACCAAAAAACACACTGAGACTGCAGACATCAGCACCAACGGTCTACAAGCAATGGCAAAGGCCATACAAGATTAGTGACACGACCAAATGGACGCAGGATGCCTGAGGACATGATGCACTCTTCCATCCATACTTTGGCACTGCCATAAGCTTCTTGGAACATCAGTGTAAACCCAGAAAGAAAAGAAGAAGAGTAGAAACCATGTATGGACCAAAGAATCACTAATTTGACTTAGATTCCCTGTAAGATACTGCCAATCTATGTTTTTGTTTTCTGACATAAGCAGATATAAGACAGAAATAAAGTAGAATCAGAGGGCAGGAGCAGAATTCTTACCTACCATACAGTAGATTCAGGCTTGACTTCCAGCCAGTACCCTTCCTAGGACCACCCATCTGACAGTGCTAGGATGCTGACCAGGGTTCAGTAGAGCTTCCCAACTAAGATAACTAGAAGGAAAGGCCTGGCTATCTACTTCAGAAAATCAGCCAGTGAAAACTCTACGCATCACCATGGTTCGATCCCATTGTGCACAGGATAGTCATGAGTCAGTAGCCAACTCAAAGGCAGCTAAAGCAAAGCATAATTACAGAAAAATAAGGAGAACAAGTTTTTTGCCTCTGAGTTTGCGATTCTGATGTTTTATACCTACTAGATAAAGACGCCACGGTAGAATTTAGCTGGATTCCAATTTGCAATACATTTTCAATCCAGAAGAGTTTCTAAAATGAGATACATAGAACACTGATCCCCTAAAAAGATGATGTCCAAAACAAAAAAGTTCTCTGGCCAAATCAGTTTCAGACCAGGCTACAATACGTGCCCATCTTGGATATTCCCAATATGTGGTGGCTTTACAAAGGCTTCGAGAAATCTTACAGGAAAGAGACCAATTTAACTTTAATCCAGTACTTCCTGATTTATATAATGAGGGAACTTCATTTTGTTTTTCAACAGAGATTGAAAGTGTTTCACTCTGGGAAATGCTGGTGTAGAAAGCTGAGGGTGAGAATGGATGATAATGATATTACTGTGGTGACCCAGGAGAAAAATAATCAGGTGGAACATGAGCCTAAGATTGATGCTGGGATGCAGAAAATATCAGAGCTGGGCAAAGAAATGCTACTTGCCAAATGACCCCATATATCTTAGAAATTGGCTGAATTTCTTCTAATATTCTTTCAAGGTCCTTGCTGAGTCACTCCCATAAATGATGGATCTTAATGGTTCCGAATAGCTCTAAAGCCTTCGTGTCTGACCATCTTCCTTTTTAACTCTGATTCACTCCATGCCAGCAAGCAGACACAGAGAGAACAGGCCGAGTTTCATTTTCCACTCACAGAAAGTCATCTCACAACTAGCACAAAACCATGATGGACTATTATGATGCCCAGATCTCATATCGGAAATTTAACTGACTGGCTCCTTAGAGTCCCTGAGATACGTTACCTTTCCCTATCATTTCTGTACTATGTTTTGAGGACTGTACTAACTTACAGTAGATTTGCTACTGTGTAAAACAGATACCTAAATTCTTCAGAAATAAGTATGGATATTTGAGTCTGAAAAATCTTTATTCAAGTCCCAGCTCTTCCATTTCCTAGAACTGTGACTTTGGATAAGGCTCTCTTCACATTTTAGTTTACCATCAGAAAATAAGGATAATAATAGCACTTCTGAGGGTTTCTGTGAGCAGAAATGATACTAGGGTGGGAAAGCATACAAAGCAGAGAGATGAAGTCATTGTACCACATCTCCAGTGGGGGAGGCATCATCAAACTGAACTACCAGAATCATGAGGATCTGTGTGGGCCATCTCCATCTCGACATTTGTTATAAAGACAGGAAAAGGACTAAGGAAGTATTCTTTACCTGATTACTCGAGTGCCCTTCTGAGTATAAGGAGTGATGACCTTGAAAAGCAGTTCCATCGCTCCATTAATCCCCAGCATGGCTCCTGTGGTGACTGAGAAAGACAAATGTACAATAGTCATTGAGTCAGCTGAACCAAGCTCTGGTTTTAGCACTAGACACTGGGCCTAAAGTGGCAGGGAGGTCCATCATCTCCCACATTACAGGTAATTTATAAGCAGGGAAACTTTATGGTCTTTTCATCCCTGGCTAGGAAATGAAGATCAGCTGAAAGACAAAGTCACACTCTCTTCTGAAAGTAGGCCCAAGCCATGAAAGACATACTTTTTAATTTGCTGACAGCTAGTCATAATTACTAGGACAATTACTGAGCAGAAAATTTTTCTCTAAGTAGAACTTTGGGTTTGTGGTGATGATTTCAGTTCAAACTGTGACTGTTTTACTCACCACAACTAACTACCCATATGACATGTACCGGCATGCAAGCACACACACCAACAGTATGTTACCAAAGACTTTCTTAGACATACTGTACCATTTGGAAAACTTCACAGTGAAAAACTGTTACAGGTTAATGGGTTAGGTGCAATACAACTTGAACTGACTTTTTTGAAATTTTTAGGGACAACTTTGAAAACCAGATAGCTCCATTTCTTTTCCACTGAATTCCGAGTTCCCCTATAATTTTTGTACATGAATCACCCATGACTGAAATAATGACTCATCCACAAGAACATCAAAGGAATAATCAATTCTTCCTGTCAGAAGCAACTGTGGATGCCATCAGGTTGTTTCTGACTCATAGCAAACCTATGTACGACAAAATGAAACTCTGCCCAGTCCTGTGCCATTCTTAAACAATCACTGTTAGAGTTGAGCCCACTGTTCCAGCCACTGTGTCAATCCATCTTATTGAGAATCTTCCTCTTTTTTACTGACCTTCTAATTTACCAAGTATGATGTTCCTCTCCAGGCACTGGTCTCTCCTGATAACATGTCCAAAATACGTGAGATAAAGTCTCACCATCCTTGCTTCTAAGGAGCATTCTGGCTGTTCTTCTTCCAAGACAGATTTCTTCATTCTTCTAGAAGTCCATGGTATATTCAATATTCTTTTCCAACACCAGAATTCAAAGGCATCAATTCTTCTTCAGTCTTCCTTATTCATTTTCCAACTTTCACATGCATATGAAATGATTACAAACACTATGGTTCAGGTCCGGCACACGTGAGTTCTCAAAGTGACAGCTTTGCTTTTTAACATTTTAAAGGGCTTTTTTACAGCAGATTTGCCCAGTGCAATGCATCATTTTTTTTCTTGACTGTGTCTTCCATGGGTGTTGATTATGGATCCAAGCCAAGTGCCAAGTGCCGTCAAGTCGGATCACCCGGATCCAAGTAAACTGAAATCATTCACAACTCAGTAACTCTCTAATATCTCAATAGTCCATCTAGTTCACTTTAGGAAGATCTTTCGTCCTGTCAAAAGACAGAAGATTTTGGAACTCTCCGTGCTTTCTGCATAATGTTTTTGTGAACCTGAAGCTTCTATTTAAAAAAATGAATTTTATCTTATTTTTTTTTTTTAAAAAAGACAGGAAGGAATCTACAGGGGCACAAAATGGGGTCCCTCTAATAGACAGCCAACTTATCAGGGGGAGAGGGAAAGAAGCTCAAAATATCTTCAAAGGAGTAACTCTGTTTTCTCTTTCTTCTATTTCTTCTATTTCTTGCACTGGTACAGTAAGACAGAGAACTAGAAATGCTTTGGGCTTTGGGACAGTCTTGTTCCTGCCAATGCGAGTGGGAACAAGAAGGTGACAGAGAAGCAAAAACTGAGAAATAAGGTAACATACCTGTTTGATCCAAACCTTTGCAAAGGAGGATAAATAGAAATCTGAAGGTTTTTATATAGTTCATCCCACCTAGAGACACGGGCTAGTGTCTTATACTTCAAAGAGCGCATGTTCTTGGAACATTCCCTCTACATATGTCCCTCCTGAGGCTAGTGCAGATAGTAGCTGCCTGCATCGAAATTCAGGGATTTGGCATCTTAGTGCTTGCCATCCATCTTCCACTCATGGCTACTAACTCAGTCTTTACTTCTACATTGGGAAAATATCCCTAAGCAAACTTGACACATAATTCAGCAAAATTCTAGTACTGAATACAGTTAAGAAGAGCATGGTTTTAGGAACACCGTTTCTAACATGGAAAACTTTAAACTTGAAATTGGGGGTGATAACAACAAGAAATCCTCACTGAGTGCATCCCTGCTGGACGCCTGCCCCAGGTTGGGTCTCTGGCAGCTCCGAAAACCTTCCCACTGACTGTCTGAAAGCTGGCTGTCACAGATCCACGGCAGCTGCAGCCAAGTCCTTCTGCAGATAGGAACGCTTGGAATGCTTGCTGGAACATCCAACAGGGCTAACAATTTAGCAAAGAGACAGCAATCCACAGGCTTCTTGAACTGTGCATGCCTCTCATCAGTAAAACCAACGTATAGAGAGTGACAGTATAATTTTTAAATATGTTATAAAACAGTTAGTTGGTATAATAAATGTCTTAGGATATGAGCCAAATGGCTACTTTCTCACACCCACAGGCAAGTTCCAGCATTTCTTAGGGCTCCAGGGTGAAGGATTTTTTCATTTTCCTCATCTCTTTAACTATTATATACAATAAAGAAGGCATGTTATTCAGTCTGATTATTCTTCAGGAAACTGAAATGAGATACTCAAGTCTTGTGCTGCTGGTAGGCTCCACACCTGGGTGGCACACTCATTGTGGCCACTCATAAGTGAATGCTGTCCTTTACACAAAGCCACAGATTTTCACCAGCTTCCTTTATAGGAAGTGGGTTTGTGCATATCCATTTAGGCTTCCCAACTGCACTCTGACTTTCTGGTCAATATGTACAAGTGTGCAGCTCTGTCTGAGAGGGTGGAATCCGTCTCATTCTTCCCCAGAAAGACTTTCTCTTTGTAGGTGCTCTATGCTTATTAATGGGATGAGCCAATGAAAACTGGGTTCTTTTAGTAGTTCCTAGACTAATTATAAAAAGGAAAACTCACCTCTCCACTCACCATGTGTATACTCTTCCTAATATTTCAAAGGACTCAGGGCAAAGAGTAGAGCAGAAAGGCAAACAAGTAGCTACTACATGCCAAGCATACCATGAATACTAGATTATTTACCCCTATTACAAAGTATCTGAGTTTTACTCCACTACAGTTTTCCAAAAGACAAAACTAAGGTTCCAACAGGTTAAGTGCCCATGTTACACGGCTCTTTAGAAATGGGATCAGTCAAATCTAGGTCCTCTGGCTCTCCTCAGCTCATGTTCTCTCCTCTACAGAGCATTACATCTAAATAATTCTCACTTTTATTCCACAGCAAAAGGCTTCAGAAAGAGACATGGCAATCTGTGTTTATTACACAGGAGACAGGAGGGGCAGAATCCAGATCTTTTCAGTAAAAGTTTCCATACAGACAGGAGGAGTAACATGAGTTCTGGAGTTAGAAACTGAGTCCTCATGACGTATTGTCACTCATTTAAGGCTTTTTTGTTAGTCTTAGCATAAAAGAGTAGATAATAATTAGAAATAATTCAAATAAGGAGATGGCAAGTATGTATTAAGCCATGTGCTATGATGTATCTAGTTGTTACCTGGGGGATTATGTTGAGAAAGCTCATGAGGTACAATGTGGTAAAGGATGTTTTGCTCAGTTAGTAGCTGTTGGGGTATGGTGAGGAGATTTTATAATCTGTGAGTAACTGCTGACAGCTGTAACACACATAGCACTGTACCCATAACATGATGAAGACTAACAGTCTGTTCTTCTCCTGCCATAGGTCTTTTTCACCTCATAGTACTTATTAGGAAACCTGATGGTGCAATGTTTAAGAGATTAGTTCCTAACCAAAAGGTTGGCAATTTCAACCCACCAGATTCTCCTTAGAAACCCCATGGGGCAATTGTACTCTGCCCTATAGTGTCACTGTGAGTTGGAATTGACTTGACAGCATGGCTGTGGTGTTAGGACTATTGGACAGCCCTAGACAGCAGCAGAGTCTCTGAGTGGTGCAGTTACCACACAACACATCTCAACTGCTCATCAAAGAGGTGGAGCTTTAAGTCTACCCAGAGGCACCTCAGAAGAAAAGCTTGGTGATCTGCTTATTTAAAAACAGGTCATCAGAAGCCCTGCAGAGCACAGTTCTACTCTAACACATATGTAGTCTCCATGACTTGACTGCAACTGGTGGTGAAGAATGCTATTAACATCTGACTCCCAAAGAGAAACAAGGCTAAGCACTATCTCTAGGAATGGACTCAATAGTTCTACTTGGCTGAGGAGGAGATGAATACACCACTTCTCATCTCCGCAGCCTCTCTGGATCCTGAGCATCCACAAAATTATCTGGTTGAGACCACATATCTACACTGCCCATGCCCTCCTTCCAAGCAGACCCCAAAATGATTTCCCAGCCTCCCACTCAGCTCTGAAAACTACCCCAGAAAGCAACAATTAAGTCACTTACCATGGGAGGCCAACACACGTAGCACCCAGAGACAGTGGAGGAGGTTCTGGCTGTGGGACAGGTTTTTCCTGGCCAAAGTCAATGCCACATCGAGTGCCTCCAATTCCTGTGCCTTCTGTCCAAATTTTTTATCTAAGAACACAAATCAATCAGACTCAGTTGCATTTCACAGCGATTCTGAATGTTGGAGAGTACAAGGGATGCAGAAAGAGGAAGAGGGGAAAAGGAAGGAGGATAATCGCAGTCAGAGACTTCTGAGTAAACCCGTTGGAAACAGATGACTTAAGAGAGCTAACCAGAGTTCACATACTGTCTACCATTCTTCTGGTAATACTCATATATACATGAAGGCTTATGTGCTGTATGACTTGCAAACCTCTAGATCTAAGAATGTTTCTGGTTTTCCTCATACATGAACAGTTCGTTTGCACATAAATTTCTTCTCTTAAAACAGTTGTAGAATTAAGTGTACTTAAGCAACACAATAGAAACCCTGATGGAGTAGTGGTTGAGTACTACAGCTGCTAACCAACCGTCAGCAGTTTGAGTCTACCAGGCACTCCTTCGAAACTCTAGAGAACAGTTCTCTGTCTTACAGGGTCAGTATGAGTCAGAATCAACTCAACAGCAATGGCTTTGACTTTTGGTTTTAAGTGACATGACACGAATCATGAACTGGACTGCATCCCCCTAGAATATTTGTCAACTTGACTGGACTCAGATTCCCAGTAGTGTCTGATTGTCCACCATTTTGACATCTGAAGTGATTTTCCTCTGTGTTGTAAATCCTGTCTTTATGATGTTGATGAGATAGAATTAGTGGCAATTATGTTAATGAAGCAGGACTCAATCTATCAGATATGATTATGTCTTGAGCCAATCTCTTTTGAGATATAAAAGAAAAAAGTGAGAGGAAAGACAGAGGGACCTCATACCATCAAGAAACAAGAGCCAGGAGAATAGTGTGTCCCTTGGACTTACACTCTCTGAGCTAAGAAGCTCCCTAACTGGTGAAGACTGATAATAGGTACCCCACCCCAAAACCAACAGAGAAAGAAAGCCTTCCCTTAAACCTGGCACCGTAAAGTCAAACTTCTGGCCTCTAAGACTGTGAGAGAATAGATTTGTCTTTGTTAAAGCCAACCACTTGTAGTATTTCTGTTATAGCAGCACGAGATATTTAAGACAATATGCAGATACAGTGTGCAGACACTGAATGAATCCTTCTTAGAACATGTCTGTAAAAGCTATGTTGAGAACATTTGGAGGAACCTGAATGAGTGTAAATTATACATTCATTGTTAATGTTGCTAGATTTGTAATAATGGTATTACAGTTAAATCACAAAATTATCTTTTCAAAGAAACGTTCTCTAAAGTATTCAGGAACGAAATGCAAACTCTAACTGTCTTTAAAATATTTCAAATAAGAATGAACAAGTGAGGGACCAAGAGTTTACGTCACCATAGCCTCATCTATTCTGAGACCAGAAGAACTAGATGGTGCCCAGCTACTACTACTGACTAATCTAATCAGGTCACAATAGATGGACCCTGACAGAATATTAGAAAAATGTGAAATAGAAAGTCAAATTAAAAAAAAAAAATTACTGGACTGGTTGACACTGGAGTGTTCTCAAAGATTATTGCCCTGATATATCCTTCAAATCTTGAACTGAAACTAACCCAAGATCACCTTGTAGCTAAGTAACAGGCTGCCTCACAAAATAATAAATATAATTAGTACCAACCATATTCCTTAAAAAAAAAAAAATCACATATACGAGACCAAGGGCTACAAGTACTTTAAAGATGAGAATGTAAGGGGACAGTGAAATTAGGTAAGTGGAAATAGCAAAATCAAAATAGAAATAAAGAGAATGTTCATGTATTGTGAAAAACCTAACAAACGTCATTGAGCAATTTGTGCAGATGTTGCTGAATGGGAACTTAAACTGCTGTATAAACATTCACTGAAAACACAACAACATATTATTTTTTAAAAAAGACTAAAAGATGACATAAATATGGCAAGACATTAACAATAGTTAGATATAATTAATAGGTATACATAAGATGCCATTACTCTGTCTTTCTGATGACATGCTAGAGAATTTTCATAATGAAAAATTAAAATATTTTTAAGAAACTTAAATTTACTCCTTAAATTTCTCTAAATTGTTGACCCAAATAACATCTCATTTAGTGTTACAGAAGAGTTATTGTTACCTAATAGTTAGAAATTAAGCATAAAAAATTAGGGGGAAGTATGCATGTTACTATTCTATGTTCCTGCTTCCACTGCCATACCAGGTGACTGTGCTACCAGACACATATGTTTACGTCCTTCTCAAAGGATAATTCTCAGATAGTCAAGGATTTCTCTTTGGTTTGTTTGCTTGCTTGCTTGCTTGTTTGTAGGAATGGAGCACACTCACCATCACATTCATCCCAGGTGTGTTATTTAATTTGGGGTCTATGATAAGGAAAAAAGACACTGTACCCTAAACCTCATTTACCATTATTTCCTCTGAATCAGAGAACATCAGCTAACAGATTATGAGTAAACCATGATGACTTTATTCCCCTCACTAGAAAAAAATGATCTATCTTACTCTGTCCATGAGGAAGCACCCTCATTTTTGTTCTCTTCAGACCAGCCCTTGGCATCTTGAATGTAAGTGTCAAGAACTACAAGCGCTTGAGAGTTGAAACTGTGATAATTAATTTTAACAATAACATTAAGATCAATAACTTGGAAATCACTGCCCTGATACATATTTTGGAGACCTGGTGGGTTCGAAAGAGCAGAGCTTCACTGTGAACCAAAAAGTCGCCTGTTCAAATCCACAGCTGCTCCTCGGGAACCTTATGGAGGCAGCTCCACCCTGTAATATAGGGTCACTATGAGCTGGGATCAACTTGACAGCAACAGATTTGGTTTGGGTTTTAGTGTGCCTTTTATCTCTGCTTTTTTTTATCATGTGATCTGCATGACTCTTTGCTTTCAGGCCCCTGACTCCACATGCTGGGTATGTGGCATTCGATATCTCACTTAATCCTTATAACAACCCTATAAATTAAGTACTATTAGCCTCACTTTGCTCAAGAGGAGGGTCTGCAACATATGAGAAAAATTTCAGTGAGATGGATTGACACAATAGCTACAACAATGTACTCAAATGTGCCAATGATCATGAAGATGGCACCGAACCAGGTAACACTTTGTTCTGTTGTAGGTAAGACCAGAGGAGCCCTGGTGGCACAAGGGTTAAGTACTCAGCTGCTAATCAAAAAGGATCAGTGGTTTGAACCCAGCAGGCTGCTTTGTGGGAGAAAGATGTGGCAACCTACTTACACACAGCTTTGGAAACTCCATATGGCGATTCTACTCTCTCTTACAGTTTTGCTGAGTCAAAATCAACTCAACAGCAGTAAGCTGGGTTTTGACTTATATATATAAGGTTAGCATGAGTTGGAGACAACTCAAAGGCAACTGATGACAACCCCTACTTTGGAGTCTTCAGGCGGTGCACTTAACCGAAACGCTGGAGGTACAGTCCTGCCCAGAAGTGCCCTAGAAGAAAGCCTTGACAATCTACTTCTGAAAAATCAGCCACTGACAACCCTATGGAGCAGCTACGGTTCTGCTCTGACCTACACGGAGCCATCATGAGCTACTACCAACTCAGTGACAAGGGATTTGGCCCTACTGTTACAGATAAGGAAGCAATGGTTCAAAAAGTTTAAGCAGCTTGTCCAAGGACACACAGCTGTCAAAAGAAGGCCTCAAACCCAGGCCTCACTCCCAAGCTTATGGCATTCACCACCAGGACGTATCTTGTCTCTTAGGTCTTTGCCTGGAGCTCATTGGCTAGTCTTTACTTGACTCTTTTCATACTTCAAGTTTCATCCCAAATGTTCTGTCTCTATGAACACACTGTCTCAGAGTAACGTCACACTTTCCTTATGCTGCAGCATTCTGTCTGTCCTCACCTAGTTAATTTCTTATTTACTTTATGACCGTCCCTACTTGAATACGATCCCACAAAAGTGGGTTCCTTATTGGTCTTGGTCACTGTGGTATGCCCAGTGCCTAGAGCAGTGCCCAGCCCTAAGCAAAACACAGTAAAAATCTGCGGGACTATTCAATGAGTGGATTTGATTGGCTTTATCTGGGACATCTTTTTGCTAGTGCTGATACCTGGTTCTCAATTATTATCTGTAGAATGTTAAATGTTTTCAAAAGCAGAGATGGAAACATTGAAAGAAAAGGGTTCCCAGAGCCTTCTTCCCCTTGGCTGTTGCTGCCAGCACCAGGTATCAATAGGTCCACCTCTGAGAAGAGCTCTACTTCTCTATTGTGACATACAAGTTAAGGCTCTGCACACAGAGTTTAATCAATGTTTTGGCTAGCTTGCAATGTGTGTGCCCCAATTTTTAAACTGTGTTCCAGGAAGTTCTGGGGTTTTAGGGAGGTACTGCAGGATCCTTTGTGGGGGAAAAATAAGTAGTGGTGGAACACATACAGAGCGCCACGTCTTCCAGCTTCCCTTTAACTAGGGAAGCTCCACTTGTATGTGATTTATTCTGTCCATTGAAGACTGTCTTCTAAAACTTCATGATCATCTGGGACCTCAGACAGTGATCTTATTTGAAAATAGGGTATTCGCAGATATAATTAAGATGAGGTCATAGAGACAATGGTGGTTCTTAAATCCAGTGATCAGAGTCCTCATACACGAGGAGAGAACACTCAGAGAGACAGAGCAGAGAAAGGCATGAGACAACAGAGAGAGAGACCGGAGAGATACAGTTCCAAACCAAGAACACCAAACACCATCAGCAGCCACAAAAAGCCAGGTGACAGGCACGGAACCGATGCTCCCTCAGAGTTTCCAGAAGGAATCAACCCTGCCAACACCTTGATTTCAGAGTTCTGGCCTCCAGCACCATTGGAATCCATGTCTGTTGTTTTAAGCAGCACAGTTTGTGGTAAATTGTTACAGCTGTTCTAGGAAACTAATACACTTAACATATAGTATCTATTCTACGTAAAATGTGATTTGTGGAAGTTTTCCATTTCTTTTTAAAATGATTGAAAGCTGTGTTGGAGTATCCTCCTGCCCTCGCATGTGATCCATGTCCTATGTAGCTCAGGCCTGCTCTGGGCCACCTTATGGGACAGAGTAGAACTGCCCCACCGTGTTGCCAAACAGCACTCAACAGATCTGAACTGAGAATGTTTTAGTTAACAGCCAGAGGTCTGAACCACTACACCAATAGAGTTTCTACCTGACATCTAGGACAAGAAAATTACCTCATCTTACAGGGTCACTGGTACAGCCCACCATAGTAACGAGGACATGCTACCTCCCCACACAAACTCCCCAAGTCACTCTCATGATCACAACCCTGGAAGTACATTTTCAGTCATCTTCTGGAATCTGGGGACGTGGATACCTCTTAGGCCAACCCTGGCCAGGAGCCGGAGG
Source organism: Heterohyrax brucei (assembly GCA_028571685.1). Lineage (NCBI taxonomy): Eukaryota > Metazoa > Chordata > Mammalia > Hyracoidea > Procaviidae > Heterohyrax > Heterohyrax brucei. The sequence goes on along the minus strand of CM053148.1, from coordinate 39,196,073 downwards.
AGAGGTAGGAGAACGCCATAGTCTGGGGAAAGCGTCCTAGCTGTGTCCACCAGGGTTTGCAGAAGGGCTTCACTGCCACCCTTGCTGATCATGTAGTGAATCCTCCGGTCTGTGCCTGAGGGAGAATCAGACGATGCATGAGCCACAGAGAGTTACGCTTATTTGTCTTAGAGGTAGAAGGCAGGACTCACACTGGAGACAGAGCAAGGACTCCTTCACTTCATCTAAGAAATCAACATTATATAGTTCTTGAAGCGACCTGTGTTAATATTGAAACACCAGGTGTCATGGATTGGACTGTGTCCCCCAAAAATATGTGTAGTAATTTGGCTGGGCCATGATTCCCCGTATTCTGTGACTGCCCTCTATTTTATGATTTTCCTATGCTATAAATCCTAATCTCTGCCTGTGGTTAACAGAGTGGATTATGTTAGAGAGGATTAGGGTGGGACTGTAAATCCCTTCTTAAGGTCACCTCCCTGCTCCACTGAAAAGGCAGTTTCCCTGGAGTGGGGCTTGCACCACCATTTATCCTTTCATCCCACAGGAGATAAAAAGAGAGAGAAGCAAGCAGAGAATTGGGAACCTCATACCATCAAGAAAGTAGCACTGGAAGAAGAGCACATCCTTCAGACCTGAGGTTCCTGTGCCAAGTTGCTCCCTGAACAAAGACTAATGCAATACAAGGACTTTCCTCCAGAGCCAACTATGGGGAAAGTCTTCCCCTAAGCAGAAATTCTGATTTTGGACTTGTAGCCTACTGGACTGTGTAAGAACAAACTTTTCTTTGCTAAAGCCATCCACTTATGGCATTTCTATTAGAACAACACCAAATGACTAAAACACCAGGTAAGGAGGGAAAATATGTGTCTAGTGGGGATATGATGGCATATTTAAGAACCTAAGTGAATTTACTTGCAGCAGTTCCATTAAGGGAGCTTAAAATCCACCTTCCTAAAAACGTATTAAAATTTTCAGGATGTGTGTATTTGTATGTGTGCTTGTATATATATATAAAATGCATACAGGAGTTGTGTTATCACACACTTAATAGAAAAAGGAACATCAGTATCCCTCTGCTATTTGATTGAGTGATCTATAATAGGAATTGTGTTGATGGTTTATTTGAAATCATTTTACTGATAGTATAATAAAGGGTGGGGCTGGTTTTTAGTACTTCACGGGAGTAAAATATGGAAACAACTGGAGTAACCCCTTACAGAACAAACGTCCCACCATCCTATCTGGGAGTTTAGAATAGGGTCTGGGGCTTGGATGAGGTATGGGTCTTTCTATATAAGAATAGTTTTGAACAGGGTTCTCACCTTCATCCAGGACAAGCTCAAAAGAAGTGACAATGTGTCAATATGGAAAGGATCCTGAATGATTTTCTATGCACTGGGCATGGCTGACCTAACCAAAGGTGGCTGACAAGATAGGAAATTTTCAGCAGACAGACTGAACTTTAATCTTCATGAAAAGTAGCATCATCTACCAAAGAAGCAGTGGTCACTGTCTGTAACAGAACAAAGACTTAAAGATTTCATTCCAAGTGTTTCAGATCCTTTGGTGTGTAGCGTGTGTAGTGGTTAAGGGCTATGGCTTCTAACTAAAAGGTCAACAGTTCAAACCCACCAGGCAGTTCCAGGAAACCCTATCAAGCAGTTCTACTCTGTTCGATACGGTCGCTATGAGTCAAAATCAACTGGACCTCAACAAGGTTAGTTTTTTTGTTTGGGTTTGGTGCAAATCATTAACACACTTGGCTGGACATTCTAGTCAACCCAGAGGTTCCTTGAAAGAAAGTCCTGGCTATCTACTTCTGAAGAAAACTTTACAAAGCATAGTTCTACTCTGTACACATGGGGTTGCCAACTCAAGCCAGCTAGGTTGTACAAATTGAAGACAAAACTAGCCTGCAAGGCAAGCAGCTTCATTGAAAAACAACTCACTGAGTGGATGGACTGCAGGAAGTTTCCCTGCCAGTGGATGGCAGCACAGCCTATAGAAAAACCCCAGGATAACTGGGCTCTTTTCATTTAAACTCTAGTCCTGAGGCTCTGGGGCTTTGGAATGTCATTCATTTAGAACTACATGTTATTTTTTTTTTCTTTCTGATGTGGCTAGCACAAAAAGCCTGGTAGCGTAGTGTTAAGTGCTATGGCTACTAACCGAAAGGTCAGCAGTTTGAATCTACCAGGCACTCCTTGGAAACTCTATAGGGCCATTCTACTCTGCCTAATACAGTTGCTATGAGTCAGAATTAACTTGACAGCAAAGGGTTTCATTTTTAGGACATACAGAAATGAAAATTAAGCAAATGTCAGAATGTCCAGAAGCTGTATTTTCTAAAACATTCAGCAAGAACTTGACCTAACAGAGGCATGTTAGAGTGAACTCAGTTGATTTCATTGTAGTCAACTTTGTCATCTGACTTTGGAAACCTCAATGGCTACCACAGTTCCAAGTCTATCTCTGCCTTGCAGTCCTGTTTCCATTTGGCATGAGCAAGAAAATTGCTATGACTTGGCCCTCTAAATGGGCCAGAGTGGAGGGGAGCAGACAAAAAAGGGGAAGTCGTACCACTGAGGGCTAGATCCCACCAGGGAGAAGAGCAGAAGTGGGCCATGGAGGGTTTTGACCCCAATGAGGAGAAACAGAATGATCACTCCAGAGCCTAATTTTCTCATAAGGTTGGGTTACTGTAGGTGAGGGAGAGGGTAATAAAACCAAGGAGACCAAAGTACAATCAGCCTAGCTTAGCCTCGGTCTTATCAACCTTGAAGAAAAGAGAAATTTGGCTGGTGACTCTGTCTTTCAAGGAAACCTGAGCTAGATCAAACCATCTGTCACCCAGGTTCCCGAGAGAGTTCACAGATGGAATGCCTCTATCTCGACCACATGAAGAACAAGGGCACAGGCCTACGCACCTACAGAAAGCAGATCACCGAGAACCTGGAGGATGGCCAGGATGGACTCTCTGTCCGAGGAGCTCTGCAATGAGAACACAGGAAATCATCTTTAAAAGGAAGCCAAGAAGAAGGCGGCAGTCTGCTCAGAGAAGCACAGGAAATGAGAGCTTCATGGTCCTCCATAAATAATAATAGTGTGGAGCTTCGCTGAGATACAAGGGTCCGGGGCTCTGACACAAGAGCCATTCTGGGGTACTCTTTGTAGTATCAATATAATGGGCATAACTGTATGCATTGACAACTTACACAGGAACAGTAAGATTATAGGGGTTTTACAGACCAAACTACCACAGTTCTCATAACTGTTTTAGTAGGCTTGAATTATTTTGTGTTTATTTTATTTTATTGCTTTTGTTAAAAATATAAACAGTGGAACATACCCCAATTCAACAATTTCTACGTGTCATTATTATACTCTTCAGGTTGTACAACCATTCTCACCCTCTTTTTCTGAACTGCTACCCTTTAATATAAACTCACTGCCTCCCAGGTTCCTACCTAATCTTTCCAGTTGCTGTTGTCTGTTTGATCCCATATAGGTATGAGATCCAACAATTAAATCCATGAACTTAATTGTTCTAAGTGCTACTTACCTCACCGCTGAATATCACTATGGTCACCTTTGAAGTATTCCCCTTGGGAAGCTATGCACCAATGCCAGTGTCTAGTCAACCCTTCGAAGCAATTTTGGAAGTCTTTTTTTGGAATGGCCATTGCACATGGTGGCATGGTGGCAAGTTCATGAACTTAATTCTAGTTGTCTGTGAGGGAGTTTTTAGCCAGTAAACAACTAACTGTATTGGAACACCCTCCCTACTCACCCACAATGACTTTTTTCTTTACCAGAAGATAAAGGAAATATTGAAAGGAAGACATCTGGATGACATTCAGGACATCAAAGGTAATGACAGCTCTGATGGACATGCCAGACAAGGTGTTCCAAATTTCGTTGAGGGGCAGAACTGGTGCTGGCATCAGTGCATAGTTTCCCAAGGGGCATACTTCCAAGGTGACCGTAGTGACACTCAGCAATGAGGTGTGTAGTACTTCTTCTGGGACGAGTTTGAAAACCTAATTGTCAGTCCTCATAGCTCCTCAAAGCACACAATACTCAAGGCATGCATTTGTTATTAATTAAGCTAGACTGTTGTTTGGTTTAAAGACTTTAGGGGATATTTTTGCTTGAAGTTTAAAGATTATCTCAGGCTTGGATTATTTTTAAGTGGACAGCAAAGAACAGAAACAAATTCACTAATATGTTCTGGTAAAAAAAATCTCCAATTCACAGGGAAGGTATCCACCTCTTAGTCTATGAAAAAGGAACCTAGAGCCGCAGAGCAGCACAGCAATCGAGCTGACATTTCAGGAGTTTGCCACATACTGCAGTCCTTCAAAATTGTGGACTAAAATATGGCTCAGGAAGAAAATAATATCCCTGGATTGGTTCCCCTGAAATTTCTGTGTCCACACCTAGCACATCCTATCTTTCTAAGAAAAGAAAGCCAGCAAGAGGAGGATATAAGAGAAAAAAAAAAAAGTAATGCTGTTCAAATACTGTATATCTTCTAAAATCCTAGATTCACTAGTTAGTCGTGAATAATGAGTAAAAAAAAAAAAGAAAAGAAAAAAGAAGAGAGGAAATGGAGACTTGAAAGACAGGGGAAAGAAAAGGACTAATAAAGTAGAAATTGACTGGAGAAGAATTAAGTGATCCAGATTTATGTTCCTCTCATTCAGTTATTCATGTAACCACAAACATTCATTAGAAATCAGATATGTTCAGTCACCAGAGTACCCAATGAGGATGCAAACTAATCAAAACCCAGTCTTTAAGTATAATAGAGGGTAGTAGTTGTTGACTGGTAGAATTCTGGTCTTCTATGCAGGAGACCCAGACGAGGTTTCCACCCAATGTACCTCTTACGCAGCCACCACCCATCATTGAATGGAGATTTGAATGTTCCTATGATGCTAACAGGTTTTAGGAGAGCTTCTAGACTAATATAGACTTTGAAGAAAGGCCTGGTGATCTAATTCCAAAAATCGGCCAATGGAAATCCCATGGATCACAATAATCCAGTTCATAGACAGTTGGGATGCTACAGGACCGAGCAGCATTTTCTTCCATTGAGCATGAGGTCACCGTAAGTCAGAGGCCAACTGTAAGGTTGCTAACGACAACAACAAAGATGTATAATAGATAATCAGTATATTTCATTGAGTTAATCTCTTTAGTTAAGGAATCACTTGCTTCATTACAATATCACTTACTCATACTTCCTAAGAACAGGCACTTTCTTAGATTCTTCTGCTGTATCTGCCAGAGGAAATATAAGCCTGGCCAGCCAAGTGCCGTCAAGTCAGATCTGACTCACGGCAACCCTAGAAGCCAGACATAGGGTATATATTCAACCTGAGCTGTCACTGGTGTCTGCAGACATAATCAGTCATCCTTCTGAGAAAACTCCCCTTGTTTCAAGCACATGGAAGCAGTGCGCTCAAGGAGAAGCTAGGCTCCTGTCCTCAGCCCTAGAAATGGACCAGAGTTGCTCTCTTTTAAGCCTTTCCCCTTTTCATGTGATTGGTTTAGAGCTAGGCATGAGCCTGGATTTGGATAAGGAAACCAGAGTGACAGCTGAGGGGTTCTAGAAAACACTTTCATCCAGGTTTTGTTTTTCTTTAAAAAAAAAAAAAAACACTTCTGTTAGGGACATTGTTATACAAGCACATGATCCTAGGTCCTTCATAGCATCATTAACACATTGAACCAAACCAACTACCTGTGGACATTTAGGTAAGTAAAGTAATAAATATTCTCATATACAAAAGCCACCTTTGGTTAATAGTCGGTTAATGAATTCAGACATGATGAACAAAAGGAGCATGTTTTTATACCTCCAAGTGCCCCATTTCCAAGCACTATGGACTTAATAAATAGAAAGTAAAATGATTTCACAAACAAACTATAGGGCCAGCCCACCAAGAGAATCCTGCCATCCCATGGAAACTAAGATCCAGCATCATCATGCAGATAGTGAGCTCAGAATGTTCTTGTTCAGCTCTGAGGCAGAATGGATCAACATGGCATTATCTTTCTTTAAGGAAGAGTTATGGCTATCAGTGGAGAAAAAAAATTCCCCACAAAATCTCAACTGGCATTAATTTATGCACTGCTATATTTACCAATAAATATTTTACACTATTTAGAAGAATAACAAAGCTGTTATCTCACCCACAGTAATAATAAATGAGCAATTAAAGAAGGCAAGATGCCATGTGCCCCGATTTACATTAATGATCTTTTAAATGAATCACTGAGCAATTCCCCATTGTTCAAGATTTTCCTATAAAAGTGGATGTGCATGCTTTCAGTGAAAGACAAGCAGTTGTCTTTCAGTCTGTGGGGTTTTGAACTGCAATCTTCACAAACATTGTATTGAATATGTTGCTCTTTTCCTTTAAAACCACCTATGTCTCCCTTTTGCCTCCCTGACTCCTCTTTATAATGTGTAAATAAGAGTCTACAACATGGCACTCATCTCCAGCTACTCCCCTCACCACAGTATTTAACACTCCAGACCCTATAGGAATAGTTTTCATGCCTCAAGAGCACACAGAGCCAGTACCCTCAAGGATTTGCTCATGATGCTGTCACGTCCTTAAGTACTATTTCTCCACCCTCTTCCTTAGTCAGTGAAATCTACCTGTGTTTCAATTCCCAGCTCAAATTTCATTTATTTATAGTTTTCTCAGCAAACCTGCCTTCCTAAAATGCCTTACCCCAAACCACCACATATGTCTGCACTTGGGCACACAGCAAGCCCACAGTACACCATTTACAAAGATCACAGTATAACTGGCTATCCCCAGAAGTGGTGAAATGTGGAGAGGTAATTTCTTACCGCCACCCCAAAATGTAATAGCCTACAGTGACCCTTTTATTGATTTTATAGGTAGAGAATTTGGGCAGAGTTTGGTTAGGAAATTGCTCTGCTTTCTGTGATGTCAGCTGAGGTCACTAGGTGGTGCTTAGTTCACAGATGGGCTGGTCTAGGTTCTAGGGTTGTTTCACTTACATATCTGGCAGCTTGCCAGGGATAGCCAGAGGACTAGGCTCCTCTTCCCTCATATTAACCAGAACTCCTACCTGTGGCCTCTCCATCATGATAGTCTTAAGATAGTTAGATTTCTTACATGGCAGCTGGCCTCCCTACATCAAGAATCCCTATAGAACACAGAGGAAGTGGCAAGGCTGACTTGACTTAGTCTCAGAAGTCCAAAGGTCATTTCTGCTACATTTTATTAATGAATATTTAATAGATTCAAGAGGAGGTGAGTTAGAGTGCACTTCTCAATGCGAAGAGTAGCAAAGGTCTGCAGTCATTTTAATCTATAGCAGTTTGTCTGTTCCAGTGATGAAGAAAGCCATGTTACCAGTATGCCAAGTACTAGCAGAGCCACCCACAGTAGGCAGATTTTAGGGGAGCTTCGAGTCCAAGACAGGCTAAGAAGAAGTACCTGGTGGTAACTTCTGAAAAACTCAGCCACTGAAAACCTTTTGAATAGCAGTGAAACACTGTCTGATATGGGGCTAGAAGATGAGTCCCTTAAGTTGGAAGGCACTCAAAATACAGCAGAGGAAGAGCTGCCTCCTCTAGGTAGAGTCAACCTCAATCACGTTGATGGAGTCAAACATTCCAGACCTTCACTTGCTGGTGTGATAGGACCGAAAATGAGAAGAAACAGCTGCAAACATCCATTAATAGTAAGAACATGGAATGTACAAAGTAAGAATCTAGGAAAATTGGAAGTCATCAGAAATGAAACAGAAAGCACACAGATCAATATTCCAGACATTAGTGAGCTAAAATGGACTGGAACTGGCCAGCTTGAGTTGGACAGTTACATGGTCTGCTATGCCAGAACTGGCAAATTGAAGAGGAATAGCATCAGATTTGCAGTCTAAAAGAACATTTCAAGATCCATACTGAAGGACACTGCTGTCAGTGATAGGATAATATCCATATACCTATGAGGAAAACCAATTTATAACACAACTACTCAAATTGAAGCACCAACCAAAATGCCCAAGATGAAGAAATCACAGATTTTTGCCAACTTCTGTGGTCAACTGAAATTGATCAAACACAAATAAGATACATTGATAACTGATTGAAATGTGAAAGCTGGAAACAAGAAGGATCAGTAGATGGAAATTATAGCCTTGATGAGAGAAGCAACACTTGGAGGCCAATGATGCAATTTTGCAAGACCAATGACTTATTCATTACAAAGTCAACAACATAAGTGGTAACTATACATATGGACCACACCAGATAAAATACTCAGAAATCTAATCGCCTGCATCTGTGGAAAAAGAAGCTCAATACCATCAGTCAGAATAAGGCCAGTGACCACCTGTAGAACAAACTATCCATTGCTCATATGCAAGTTTAAGCTAAAGCTGAAGAAAACTAAAGTAAGCACATGAGAGTCAAAATACAATCTTTAAGTATGCACCACCTGAATTTAGAAACCATCTCAAGAATAGATATGGTACACAGAACACTGATGACTAAAGATCAGCAAGGTGTGGGATGACATCAAGAACATCACACGTGAAGAAAGCAAAAGATCCTTAAAAAGACAGGAAAGAAAGATCAAAATGAATGTCAGAAGAGATTCTGAAAATTACTTTCAAGTACAGAGTAGCTAAAGTGAAAGAAAAAAAATAAGGAAGTAAAAGACCTGCACAAAAATTTTCAAGGAATGACTCAAAAACACAAAATAACATATTATAATGAAATGTGCAAAGACCTGAAGTTAAAAGAAAACCAAAAGGGAAGAAAATACTCAGCATTTCTCAAGCTGGAAGAACTGAATAAAAAATTCAAGCCTCAATGTGTAATACTGATGGATTCTAAGAGAAAAATATTGAACAATTCAGCAAGCATCAAAAGAAGATGAAAGGAATACTCAGTCACTGCCTCAGAAAGAACTGGGTTATATTCCACCTTTCAGGAGGTAGTGTATGATTTAGAACCTATGGTATGGAAGGAAGAAGTCCAAGCTGCACCAAAGGCATTGCTGAAAAACAAGTCTCCGGGAACTGACAGAACACCAATTGAGATGTCTCAACAAATAGATGCAATGCTGGAGGAACTCACTTGTCTACACCAAGAAATTTGGAAGACAGCTACGTGGCCACCCAATTAAAAAGATCCATACTTGTGCCCATTCCAAAGAACGGTGATCCTACAGAATGCAGAAATTACTAAACAATATAATTAGTATAATACACAAATAAAATTTTACTGAAGATCATTCTTCACACAATTACAGCAGTACTTTCACAGGAGCTGAATTCAAAAGGGAAAACAGAACAAGAGACATCACTACAGATGTCAGACGAATCTTGGCTGACAGCAAAGAACACTAGAAAGATGTTTGCCTTTTTTGTTTTTCTAACTGACTATGCAAAGACATTCATCTGTGTGGATCACAACAAATTACAAATAACATTGGGAAGACTGGAAATTCCAGAACTATTAATCATACTCTTACAGAACCTGTGAGTAGACCAAAAGGCAGTCGTTCAAACAACACAAAGGGATACTCCATGGTTTAAATTCAGGAAATGGGTACATCAGGATTATATCCTTTCACCATACTTATTCAATCTAGGTGCTGAGCAAATAATCCAAGAAGTTAGACTATTTGAAGAAGCACATGGTATCGCGATTAGAGAAAGACTGATTAACAGCCTACAATATGCAGACGAAACAACCTTGCTTGCTGAAAGTGAAGACTTGAAGAACCTACTGAGGAAGAGCAAACACTACAGCCTTAAATATGGATTACACTTCAGCATAAGTAAAATCAAAATTCTCACAACTGAATAAATAAAGAATATTATGATAAATGGAGGGAAGATTGAAATCATCAAGGCTATCATTTTGCTTGGATCCACTATCAATGATCATTGAAGCAGTAGTCTAGAAATCAAATGAATATCTTGCACTGGACAAATCTGCTGCAAAAAGACCTCTCTAAAGTGTTAAAAAGCAAGGATGACTAAGCATTAAGTTGCACCTGAACCAAGCTATGGTATTTTCAATCTATCTATAAGCAGTAAAAGATAGACAATGATTTAGAAGACCAGAAAAGAATTGATGTCTTTGAATTACGGTGTTAACAAAAAATACTGAATATACTACGGACAGCCAGAGAAACAAACAAATTTGCCTCGGAAGAAACGTAGCCAGAGTGTTCCTTAGAAGCAAGGATAGTGAGACTTCATTTCATGTAATTTGGACATGTTAGCAGGAGAGACTAGTCACTGAGGATGGAGATATACTTGGGAAAGTGTCAGTGAAAGGGAGGAAGACCCCTAACAAGACGCAGTGACATACGGGCTACAACACTGGGCTCAAGCATAGCAATGGCTGTGAAGATAGCACAGGACCAGGCAATGCTTCTTTCTGTTGTACATAGGGTTGTTATGAGCTGGAACCAACTAAATGACACCTAAGAACAACATACTTCCTTTAGAATACTTTTTTTTTTACTATCTATTACACTACCTATTAATCCTCTAGAGTAAGAATTTTATACCATTCCTCTTGGTATTTCCAAATCCTACTATCAGCCTTGCACAGAAGTAAGCATTTAATAAACTATGGAGTGGAGAGAGTCCTGGTGCCACAGTGGTTAAGCTCTTGGCTGCTAATCAAAAGATCAGCGGTTCAAATCCACCAGCTCCTCCTCAGAAATCCTATGGGGCCGTTCTACCCTGTCCTGTAGAGTCACTGTGAGTCAGAATTGACTTGAAGGCAATGGGTTTGGTTTCTTGTTGAGTTATAGAGTGGATTAAAATACAGTGGAGTAGAGTGGATTGGACTGGAGTGGAGTGCACTGGAGTGGAGCGGAATGGAATAGAAACTTAATATGCAATCTTCTAGAAACTTGCTGTCCTGTTTTCTTGATGCCAGCATTTACCAGAGATAAAAGTGTTACAAAATTTTACAGAAAGCACAACTCAGTTCTGTCAATACAACAGTTGGGAAAGCAAATACAGAATGCCTGCAATGTTCTAGGCACTATGTTGATAAATGGCCAAACCAGTTACCATCAAGTTGATACTTACGCCATGTGTGTTGGAGGAGAGTTGTGTGCCATACGAATTTCAATAACTGTGATATTTCAGAAGCCCGTCACCAGGCCTGTCTTTTGAGGTCTCTCTGGATAGACTAGAACCATTAATAGCTGAGTGCTTAACCATCTGCAGCACCCAGGATATGATGGATATGGACTGTCAATGTCATCATAATCTTAAAAATGAAGAAAAAAGGATTCTGGGAAGACAGTGGAGAAAACAAACCCTCATTCTTACCCTCCCTCACAAACACAATAAGAAACACAATGAAACATTGCTCACTTTTAAGAGACTTTGAATCGGGGATCAGAGAACAGCATCAGGGAACTGCAAACAGACAAGAATCAACAAATCTGATACGGTAGGAAAATCACTTTTCCCACCATGTCTACCCCTCCCTCCAGCCACATGGACCATTAGCTACAGTGAACTGGGGAATGTGGTCTTAGAAAAAAAGTCTGCTTTCCTGACCACCAGAGCCTTGTCTCAAAAAGCTACAGGAACCCCAACTTTTCCTGTAAAATCAAGGCAGACATCTCTAGCGTTTCGTTTTGAATGTACCAACACCTTTCCCACAGACACTGTCAGCTGCAAGGCCACTATGAGTTGAAACAGAAGTGGCGTCTGCTCCCATAGTAAACATTCTACTGTCCTCATGCACATGTCACAGCTCAGCCTCTGAAACCAACAAGAAGACCTCTAAGGTCGTCAGTTCCAGTGTCTGCTCCCCATTGCAGTCAGTGCTGAGGACTGCTGCCCGAGGCCCTCAATGAGATGAACTGGTACAGTGACGACAACAATGGGCTCAAGCATAGCAATAACAAGGATGGCACAAGAAGGGCCATGGTTCATTCTGTTGTACACAGGGACACTGCGAGTCGGAACCACCTTGACTATACTGTCATGGATTGAATTATGTCACCCCCAAAAAAGGTATGGAGCTATTTGGCTAGGCCATGATTCCCATTATTGTGTGGTTGTCTACCATTTTGTTATTTGATGGAATTTTCCAAAGCATTATAAATTCTATAATTTAATAACATGGTTTAGTAGCAGTTATATTGATAATCCAAGGAGCTGAATTACACAAAAAACAAGGCATGAGGACTGGAGGAAGACTCACTAACAACCTGTGGAGGGAGTCGTGGTGTCACAGTGGTTAAGCACTTGGCTGCTAATCAGCCTGTGTTACACAGACAATCCCACCTTACTTGCTGGAAGTGAAGAAGATTTGAAACACTTACTAACAAAGATCAAGGACCACAGCCTTCTGTATGGATTGCACCTCAACATCAAGAAAACAAAAATCCTCACAACTGGACCAGTAAGCAACATTGTCATAAATTAAGAACAGGCTGAAGGTTTCAAGGACTTTGTTTTGATTAGGTCCACAATTAACACCCATGGAAGCAGCAGTCAAGAAATCAAAAGATGCATTGCATTCGGGAAATCTGCAAAGGATCTCTTTAAAGTACTGAAAAGATGTGACCTTGAAGACTAAAGTGTGCCTGACCCAAGCCACGGTATTTTCAATTATATCATACGCATGTGAAAATCGGACAATGAACAAAGAAGACAGAAGAAGAATTGATGCTTTTGAATTGTGGTGTTGGAGAAGAATGTTGAATATACCATGGACAGCCAAAAGAACAAACAGATCTGTTCTGAAGAAGTACAACCACAGTGCTCCTTGGAAGCAAAGATGGCAAGACTGTGTCTTGCACACTTTGGACATGTTGTCAGGAAGGATCAGTCCCTGGAGAAAGATATCATGCTTGGTAAAATGGAGGGTCAGCAAAAAAAGAGGAAGCCCCTTGACGAGATGGATTGATACCATGGCCACAACAATGGGCTTAAACATAAAAACGATTGTGGACAGGGTGCAAGACCAAGCAGTGTTTCATTCTATTGTGCACAGGGTCACTATGTGTCAGAACTGACTCAACAGTACCTAACAATGACAGCATATTGATGATGTCTACAAGAATGGACAGTGTCGTAAGCAAATCTCTTTTGAGATATAAAAGAGAAAAATGAGCAGAGAGACATGGAGATCTTACACAACCAAGAAAGCAGTGCCAAGAGCAGAGTCTGTCCTTTGGATCTGAGGTTCCTGTGCTGAGCTGCTGCTCGTATACTAAAGGAAGACTGATGCATAACAACGGCCTTCCTCCAGAGTCAACAGAGTGAGAATGCCTTCTCCTAGAGGTGATGCCTTAAATTGGATTTGTAGCCTACTGGATTGTAAGATAAAAAAAACTTGTCTTTGTTAAAGCCACCCACTTGTATTTCTGTCACAGCAGCACAAGATGACTAAGACAGCACTTAACAACCACCACAATATAAAGCTACAATAATCAAAACACCTTTTACTGGTATAACAATAGACACATATATCAGTGGAATAGAATTGCGAGTCCAGAAATAAATTCACACACCTATGGCCAACTGATATTTGACAAAGCTGCTAAGACCATTCAATGGGAAAAGAAAAGTATATTCAATAAATGGTGCTAGGAAAATTAATTTCCACATGCAGAAAAAAAGAAAGAGGATCCATACCTCACACTATTAACAATTGAATTGCGTCACACCAAAAATGTGTGTAACAATTTGGCTGGGCCATGATACCAGTCTTGTGTGGCTTCCCTCCATTTTGTGATTTTCGTATGCTATCAATCCTAATCTCTGCCTGTAGTTAACAGATCTGATAATGTTAAGAAGGATGTGGGTGCAACTATAAGACTCTTCCTAAAGTCACCCACCTGTTCCAATGTAAAGTGAGTTTCCCTGGAGTGTGGCTTGCACAATGCTCCTACAAGAGATAAAAGGAAAGGGAACCAAGCAGAGAGTTGGGAATTTCATACCATCAAGAAAGCAGCACCAGGAACAGAGTGCATCATTCAAACCTGAGGTTCCTGTACCAAGATGCTCTCAGGCCAAAGAAAGACTGACACAACACAAGGACTTTCTCCATAGCCTACAGAGTTAGAGTGTGTTCCCCTGAAGCCAGCACCCTGAATTCAAACTTCTAGCCTACAGGCTGTGTAAAACCAAGGTTGTCTTTGTTAAAGCTATACACCAGCGGTATTTTTCTTTCCTTTTTTATTGTGATTAAGCGAAAGTGTGCAATTCAAATCAATTTTGCATGCCTGCCTATCTATGGCACCTTTGCTCTCCTTGCCCTGTGACAGCACACTCCTCCTTTTCATTCTATACTTTTAGTATCCTCTTAACAAGTTCCTGTCCCCTCCTCTCCACCTTCTGCTCTCCCATCTAGAAAGAGACAAGTAGGACAGCCACCTATAAATGCACAGAACCATAAAGTACACACACCATATAGTCATACTGTGTCCCTGAGTCCAGGCCATTTTTGTCAAAAGAGTTGACCACAGTACTGTTTTCTGAACATGGGGAGCAGCAGGTCTAGAGACCATGCTCCCTTGGGATCCCCCAGGCTATCAGACCATCAACTGTGGTCTTTTAGTAGAGTTCTTGAGCTGCAACCCTCTTTTTCTCAGGTTGCCACAGGGACTCAACATTTCGTGCCCCCTCACAATTGTCTTTAGTGGTGGCCGAGCACCATCTGGTTCTTCTGGTCAAATGTTGATACAGTCTCCTATCCACATAGGTCCTCTGTCTCCTGGGCTCTTTTTTCCTTATGTCTTCAGTGTTCTCATTGATTGTCTGTTCCAGATGAGTTGGGACCATTTGGTGTAAGTCAGATGGCAGCTTGCCAGCTTTTAAGACCCCACATGTCACTCATCAATATGGGGTGCAGAACACTCTCTTAGCAATAGGCTAATTATGCCAATGACCTCGATGTCCCCCAAGAGCATGGTCCCCAGACGCTGCCCTTGCTACTCTATCCTTGTAATACTGGGCTGAGACTAGAAGAGCTTTCAGTCTATGGTGAGGTCGTTACCTTGATCTACTTTCTACTGTGCATTGTCACTGCTTTCATCTAACCAAATTTTTACCAACTATCTAATCTATGACGAACCCTTGCCAGCTCCCTACCCTCACAACACTCTTGTAGCCATCAAAGAGTCTTTTCTTCTGTACATAAATCTATTTTTAAGTCCTTATGGAAGGGGTCTCATACAATATTTGTTCTTTTGTCAGTAACTGATTTCACTCAGCACAATGTCTTCCAGTTGAAACCAGGTTATGAGATGTTTCCTAAAATCATCATTGTTTTTTATCATTGCATAATGTTCCACTGAGTACATGCACCATGGTTTATTTATCCATTCATCTGTTGACGGGCATCTGTGTTGATTCCATTTTTCTATTGTGGACTGTACTGCAATAAACATTCACGTGCATGTGCCTTTTCATGGGACAACCTTTGTTTCTGTAGGATAAATTCCAAGCAGTGGGATTACTGGATCAAATGGTACATCCATTTCTGGCTTTTTAAGGAAGTGCCAGATTACTTTCCAAACAGGTTGGACCATTTTGCAATCCCACCAGCAGTGTAGGAGAGTTCCAGTCTCTCCACAGCCTCTTCAGCATTTGTTGTTTTGTGGTTTGGGGGATTATGGCCAATCTTACTAGGTAAGATGGTATCTCACAGTAGTTTTGATTTGGATTTCTCTGATAGCTAATAATCATGAACATTTCTTCACGTGTCTTTTGGCTGCCTGGATATCCTCTTTGGTGAAGTATCTGCCCATTTCCTTTGCCCATTGCTTAATTGGATTATTTACTTTTCTCTTGTTGATATTTTGCAGTACCTTGTAGATTATGGAGATCAGACATCAATCTGACATGTAGTTGCCAAATATTTTTTCCCATTCTGTAGGTGATCTTTTAACTCTTCTCATAAAGTCTTTGGATGAGCAAAAGTGTTTGATTCTTAGTAGTTACCACTGATTTATTTTCTCTTCTGTTGATCATGTTTTGTCAGATTTTGAAGTCTATCTAAGCTCTGTGTATTAGAACTTCCACTGTTGACCCTATTTTTTCTTGCATGATCTTTATCATTTTAGGTTTGATATTTAAGTCTTTGATCTATTTAGAGTTAATTTTTGTGGAAGGTGTGAGATATGGGTCTTGTTTCAGTTTTTTACAGATGGATATCCAATTTTGCCAACACCATTTGCTAAAGAGGCTGTTTTTACCCCAGTTTACAATCTTATAGCCTTTGTCAAATACCAACAGTTCATAAGAGTATGGTGGCATCTCTGGGGTCTTAACTCTGTTCCATTGGTCTTACATGTCTCTTTTTGTACCAGTACCAGGCTGTTTTGACTACTGTGGGAATGTAATAGGTTCTAAGGTCATCTAGTGTGAGGCCTCCCACTGTGCTCCTGTTCTTCAGTAGTGCTTTACTTATCTGGGGTTTAATCCTTTTCCAAGTAAACTTGGTGATCTGTTTCTCCATCTCACTAAAAAATGACACCATAATTTGTACTGGGATTGCATTGTATGTATAGATTGCTTCGGGTAAAATAGACATTTTTACAATGTTAAGTCTTCCTAACCATGAGCAAGGTGGGTTTCTCCATTTATGTAAATATGTAAATTGCTTTTTGTTTCTTGCAATAAGGTCTTGTAGTTCTCTTTATAGGTCTCTTAGTTCTCTAGTTAGATGTATTCCTAGGTATTTTATCTTTGGGGGGGCTATAGTAAATGTTATTGATTTGGTGATTTCTTCTCCCATGATCTCTTTGTTGGTATAAATGAATCTTACTGATTTACTTATGTAAATCTTATATCCTGATACTTTGCTGAACACTCTGTTAGTTCCATTATTTTACTTATGGATTCTTTAGGATTCTCTGCATATACAATCTTATCATCTGTACACTGGGAGATTTTTACTTCTTCTTTGCTGATGCAGATGCCCTTTAGTTCTTCCTCTTGTCTAAGTGCTCTGGCTAGAACCTCTAATACAATGTGGAATAGAAGTGGTGAGAGTGGGCATCCTTGTCTAGTTCCCATTCTCAAGGAGAATTCTCCATTCAGGATGATGTAGGCAGTTGGCTTTGCATAGGTGTCCCTTATTGCATTGAAGAATTTCCCCCCTATTCCTTTCGCTGCCAGTTTTTAGCATAAATGGGTGTTGGGCTTTGTCAAATGCCTTTTCTGCATCAATTGACAAAATCAGGGGATTCTCATGCTTTGTGCTATTTATGTGGTTGATTACATTAATTGTTTTTCTGATGTTGAACCAGTTTTGAATCCAACTTGGTATTGTTCTAGTAGTGATACCATAGGTGGATAGCTTTAACAAAAATAATACATGTGAACAGATTTGAAATCCTAGAGGAAATGGACAAATTTCTAGATTTGTATCATCTACCAAATCACATGGATAAGTAGAATAAATTTATAGATCCATCTATGAATCCAACTATGAATCCAATTTGGTCATGGTGAATTATTTTCTTGATATGTTGTTGAATTCTATTGGCTAGGATTTTGTTGAAGATTTTTGCATCTAGATTCCTGAGTAATATTGGTCAGTAATTTTCTTTTTTTGTGGGATCTTTACCAGGCTTTGGCATCACAGTTATGGTGGCTTCATAGAATGAATTTGGGAGTATTCCATCCCTTTCTATGCTGTGAAATAGCCTCAGTAGTATTGGAGTTAACTCTTCTCCAAAAGTTTCATAGAATTCTCTGATGGAGCCATCTGGGCCAGGACATTTTCGGTTGGTAGTTTCTTGATTCCTTTTTCAGTCTCTTCCTTTGTAATGGGTCTGTAAATTTATTCTACTTATCCATGTGATTTGGTAGATACAAATCTAGAAATTTGTCCGTTTCCTCTAGGATTTCAAATCTGTTCACCTATGTTATTTTTGTTAAAGCTATCCACCTATGGTATCACTGCTATAACAATACCAGAAGACCAAAACAGGACCTAAATGTGCCAACTAGAAGAACAAAATTCTTAGCAGAAAAGTCCAGAGCAGTGTTATGAGGCCTAGCTTTTAACAATAGCCAAAGACAAAATAATAAAATGGGACCTCATAAAAATTAAAACTTTTGTTCATCAAAAGACTTTATCCAAAAAGTGAAAACACAAGGCACCAATAGGGAGAATATCTCTGGGTACCACACATCCAACAAGAATCTAATAACCTATACATATATATATATAGTTGAAGTTTTATATATATATTTATATATAGATATATATTGTTGAAGTTTTATATATATATCCATATAAATTTATAAACAAACTATATAAATTTAACAACAAAAAGGAAATCCAGTCAAAAAATCAACAGATGACTTGAATAGGAATTTCACCAAACCAGACATTCAAATGGCTTGCAATACACGAAAAGATGCTCAGCATCATAAGCCATCAGACACATGCAAATCAAAACTGCAATGAGATACCACTCCACTTCCACTAGGATGTAGGTACATACACACACACACACACAAAGAGATAGACATCTCAAGGAAACAGTTCATGAGACTGTAGAGGTTGGCAAGGCCAAATGCGTGGGTCAGGCACCAGGTTGAAGGCTTCTCCTGGTTCATGAGCTGTAGAGGCTGACAGACTCAAGATCAGCAGGTGAGCTGCCAGTTCAGATCCCAAGAATCTGGAGTCAGATAACAACAATCCTGATGCAGGCCTCCAGAGCAAAAGCCTTGTTGGAACATCCATTTACAGCAAGCCACACCCTCAAGGAAACTCTCTTTCAAATGATTGGCTGCTTATAGCAGATCTCATCATAGAGTTGATTCTATCATTGTTACTGCCAAACCACATCACAATTGCACTGAGAATCATGTGTTAGCTATCATGATGTACAACTTTAACCATAACATCTACTTTGGCATGAGACCAGAAGAACTGAATAGTGTCCAGCTACCATTACTGAGCATTTTCATAAAGATTCTATAGCAGAATCCTGATCAAAGGGGGGGAAAATGTAAAACAGAATTTCCAAATATTCATGGACTCTAGAATTCCTGGAGCCATGAGGATTGGATGAGCCCTTGAAACTATTATCCTGAGATAATCTTCAAACTTTAAACATCCTAGCTAGCAGGGAATACTGAATAAGCCATGGACTGCTAAAAGAACAAACAAATTGGTGTTGGAAGAAGTACAACCAGAATGCTCCTCAAAAGCAAGGATGGCAAAACTGTATCTCACATACTTTGGACATGTTAACAGGAGGGATCAGTCCCTGGAGAAGGACATCATGTTCAGTAAACTAGGATGTCAGCAAAAAAGAAGAAATTCTTCAGTGAGATGGATTGAGAAAGTGGCTATAACAATGGGCTTAAGCATAGCCACAGTGAAGACGACAAGACACCAGGCAGTAGTAATTTCCTTCTGTTGTGCATGCAATCACTATGAGTCAGAACAGACTTGATGGCACCTAATAACAACTAGTAAAAGAAAAATCTGCCTTGAACATTTTGTTCTTTTAAAAACTATGAGTGGGATGAAATTGACAAAAGCAACTAGAAAGATGAGAGAGAAATTTTAGGGGGCAGTGAATTTATGTTGAACAACTCAGAAAAGATGGCTAAGAATGATTATACAATTTAAAGCATGTAACCAGTGTTACTGAACGGTAAATGCAGAAACTGAATTGACGTATGTTTGGCTCTATATATTCCCAACAACAACAACTGAATAAATAAAACTATATTTACAAAGACACAAAAGAGAAAAACATTCTGTGCCCTCCATGACCAGTTTGGCAGGGAGGGCAAATTTTACTGAACAGAATGAACAGCCCATCCTCATCCTCTGTGGGTACCACCTATGGCATCACAGAAGCGATAAGCTTATACATCCTGCTGCTCTCTTCCCACAGACTGAAACCACAAGTCCATGAAAGTGTAATTCTTGGTCTCTAAAGGATAAAACTGAATAGTAGCTGTTCCAAGCTCAAGAGCCAAGAGTACAGGACACAGTTCACAGCCCCAGAAAACCATTTTGCCAAAAATAAATTTGTTCTTCCATTCATGCATTTTGAACATTCACTAGATATGGCCCATCGGGTAAAATAAAAGACATTATTAAATTGGCAGTGGGTAATGAATGACTTAAGGGAGCCTTGATCACAAACTGCAATTGCTCAAAAAAACGGTAATAATACCAAAAATGGTGGCCAGCAGGTCGCTCTCTTTACACTGAGCCAACAGTCAGAAGCTGCAACATGAGAAATTTAGACAGGAAGAGAAACTTCCAGTCAAGTTTGTAATGGGTTCATAGGGGAGACAGGTGTTTTTTAAAGAGCATGAAATACGTATGAATGAAATGAAAGGAGACTTACTTCAACACAATAAATAATGGCGGTGGAAAGAGTGCAGACATACAAGAACTACTGAAGGCCTAGGAGCCCAGTAGTTAAGAGCTACGGCTGCCAACCAAAAAGATAGTGGTTTAAATCCATCCGCTGCTTCTTGGAAAGACTATGGGACAATTCTACTCTGTAAAATGAGGTCACTGTGGAATGAAATTGACTCGATGACAAGGAGTTTGGTTTTATTTGTTTACACAAAATAATATTACCATAAGATGATAATTATAGAAGCTGGGTGATGGATAAGTAATGTTTAGCACAACATTAAACAATAAAATAAAAAGAAAGTAATGATTTCTGGATGGAGTGTCTTACTTGGAAGCTTAATAATGAACAACCCCACGAAGATCTATCCTCAGGGTTTCTGGCCACCAAATTTGACAAATGTCCCAATAATATATTGGGTTTTACATAATTAGTGATTAAGAAAAAAGGAATTCATAATCCGACATGAGGTAAAGATACAACGTGGCCCATTTTTCATTCATTTAGCTGATATTTTTTGAGTGCTTACTGTATAATAGACAGTCTGTTTTAGGTGATGGGAATATCACAGGTCACATACCTTCACCAGGTCCCTGTTCTTACGGGGCTTCCAGACTAACCAAAAGATAAAAAACTAAATCTGTTGCCATCAGTTGATTCTGACTCACAGCAACCCTGGGCAGAGGAGAACTGCCCCACAGGATTCCCAACGAGTCGCCAGTAGATTCAAATTGGCAGCCTTTGGGTGAGCAGCTGAACACTTACCTTTGTGCCATCAGGTCCCCTCCAGCCCAGTCAGGGAAGCAGAAATTACCCAGAAATCTCCTATATGAGTGTAAAACTGCAACTAGGATAAGTGCCTAATTTTATTGTGTCGTGAATACAAAATAGGGTCTATTGACATGAGTCATAAAAGAATTCCTTGAAGACATAATTATTAAGTTGAGCATTTCAGGAAGTTCAAGAGCTAACTAGAAGAGGGTGGGAGAGAAGAGTGCCCAAGGTTAAAGGAGAGGTGCGTGCAAAGTCTTGTGGCTGGTGGAAGCAGGACAAAGCTCAGGCACATAAAGAAGGCCACTGGAGCTTGGGCAAGAAACAAGAAGTGACAGAGACCGAAGGAGGAAATAAGGGAGCGAGGAAAGGAGAGCGGGAGGAGAGGACGTGGTTAAAAGAATTAGTTTAAATCTAAAATAGACCTTAGACTAGGGAAAAAAGAGACTGTTGGGAGAACGAGACATGTATGGAGCAGAGAGGAATAGTGTGCTGTCACCGGGCAGGGAGAGCAGTGGAAGCTGTATATAGGGGGGCATGTAAATTTATATGGGAATGTACATTTTCACTCAGTTATATTAAATAAAAAATTTAAAAAAAAAAAAAGATCTTAGACTGCTTCCCATAAGCCCTATAAGTTTCAATTTCCTCACCCACATAACTGAGTGATAATTGTACCTAAGACATCTAGCACAATTGGGTGAGAATACTACGTTGTTGTTGTGTACCATCTAGTTGATTCCAACTCATAGTGACCCTACAGGACAGAAGAGAGCTGCCTCGTAGGGTTTCTATAGCTGTCCTCTTTATGGAAGCCGACTGCCACATCTTTCTCTTGCAGACTGGCTGGTGAGCTTGAACCACCAACCTTTAGGTCAGCAGCCAAACCCTTAACCACAGTGCCATCAGGGATCCTTAGAAATACTGCAATGAATGCAAAATGCTTAGCTCACTGCGTAGGACACAATAAACACTCAAAGATTAACAATTTTTCCCATGGCCACATCTCCTATCAAGTTATATAATCTAAAACTACGACTAAAGGTCCTTTGAGATACACTTGCCAGGACCAATTTTCCAACCAGATCACAATATTCCCTGTCTAGCAGCATACTCTTAAGGACAGGGGGAAAAAAATAAACAAAACATGAAAAGGGTAAGTTTGAGGTTTCTGGGCAGCAACAGTTCGGAATTGCATGCTTTGCCAACGTCTGATAGACTTGTTGGCACTCCGTAAATGGTTTAGGCTCCGAGTCATAATAATAATGACAGCAATCAGCAGCATCAGATCCATGAAAGGTACTCTGATTCCATTTAAATGACACTCACTGGAAAGGAGGCTTCATCTCTATTTCTAGAAAGGCGGTGAAGTTTCTCCAAAGCACAGTTGACAAGTTACAGCACAAAACATGCAGGTTTGAATTAAGAATTATTGAAAAGAAGTGCCAAACAGTGTTCAGCCTTTCTGAATGGCTTCTAAACACAGCATGTAAATACCACTTCCAGGTGCCTGCCACCCGAAGCTCAGCACCAACGTTGAGGAAGTGAACTGCCGCCTTCTTCCTTCAACCAGCAGCTGCCACTCACTCCTGATCCTCTCTGAATCACCACCTCAGCAGCACACGTGACAGATTAAAAAGCACCCTGGATAGGGAGGCTTGGTTCTGCCTCCCCAAGGTATATTCATTCCCAAAACAACAAGAAAGTGCCCTTTGCCAGGTCCCCTGAACAGTTCATCCTTAGGGAGCTGTTCTAAAGCAGAATTATGATGTAGAAAAAGTTTGACTCTGATGACCTGATGTCTCTCATTTCATGGCTTCCCTCCACCACCTGAGTATTCTCTAAACTAGTATGCAACAGCTTCTTTCACCCTCTGAAAGGGGCAGCTGTAGTTCAGAGATAGAACTCACCCACGTTGCAGGAGACCCAGGTTTGATCCTTGATCAGTACACTTCAAACACAGTCACCATCTGTCTGTCAGTGGAGGCCTAAGTGTTTTTGTGATGCTGTACAGGCTTAAGTAAAGCTACCAGACTAAGACAGGCTAGACAGAAAGGTCTGGTGGTGAACTACTTCTGAAAATCAGCCAATCCCAACTGTCTAATTCCACTATGCACAGAACGACCTTGAGTCAGAGGGCAACTGGACAGCAACTAACAATCCTCTGAAAACCTGCTTTTCAGAGAATATTCAGTACAGTTGGGAATTTAAAAAATAAGCATCAGAAGGAGTTGGCTTTCCAATAATATTATGGTTATTACCATTGTGTGTCCACTTTGCTTCAGGCATCACTTACTGCTGACACTGCAAGTTGGATGTCATTATTTCCATTGTACTAATGAGGAACTTGAAGCCAAGAGAAGTTAAACAACTTACTGAAGAGCAACAGTAATCTTTTTGCATATTTTCTGAATAGAGTTTTAAAAACTAGAAAGTTTGGAATTATTAAGAATTCTAAAGTAGCCAAGTTAATATTCGTTTAATGAAAATTGTTTGATTCTAAACTAAACAATGATGATTTTCAAACAAGTCACAGCCTGTTGGCATAGTGGTTAAGTGCTATGGCTGCTAACCAGAAGGTCAGCAGTTCAAATTCAGCAAGTGCTCCTTGGAAACTCCATGGGTCAGTTCTACTCTGTCCTACAGGGTCACTATGAGTGGGAATCAATGTGATGGGAGTGGGTTTGGTTTAGGGTTTGGCTACCATCCAAAGATCAATCTTTGTCAATCTTAGCACTCTTATTAACTGAAAGAACTTAGCAGAAGTGACACTTCATAACTCACAAGGCTAGGTCATAAAAAGTAATGCAATATACACCCAGGCAATTGGGGTACTGGCATCACCCACCCCCAGGACACAGTGTAAGGAAATTGAGTATCCTAAGGCAGCCATGCTGTGAGGAAGTCCATACCATATGGAAAGACATATGGTGCTCCAGTAGATAGCCCCAACTGAGCTCTCAGCCAACACTTGACACCAGCTGTCAGCCATGAGTAAGCAATCTTGGATGTCTAGACCAGTTGAACCCTCAGTTAACTGCATCCCTAGCCAGCTTCTGACGGCAACCATAGAAGAGACTCCAAGGAAGAACTGCTGCTTGCGTCGCTTCCAAATTCCTGACACACAAAATTATCAGTAAAATAAAATGGTTGTTTTCAGCCAGTGAGGTTGGGATAATTTGTTACACAGCAACAGTAAGTGGGATGCAAACAAATCTCAGAAGCAGATCGATAAAAAGCACTGAAATTTTTATTTATAAAAACCACGTTTGGAATCCATGACAGCAAAAGAAAAAAGGGCAGAAGGAGCATGCATTTAAATCAGAAAATATCACAAATAAAGATTTCACTGAGTTTCTCTCTGACTCAATTACTGATCTTTTATCTTTTAAAAAATGATAGTGAGTAGAGCAAGCAACAGATTTGCAGCCAGTAAACCAAGTTCTAACCCCACCTTTTCTGTATGACACAAGATAAATCGTTTGTCTTCTCTGGACCCTACTTACTTTCCTTATGCTGCAACTGGCAAATAAAAAGAGATGATTTCTCAGGTCCCTTCTAGTTTCATGACCCTGAGATATTCTGTGATGTCAGCTTGAAGTTAATAGAAGAGCTTCATGATAAGAGGTCAATTTTATAATTTTGGCAATATGACCAAGTGGTAGAGGCTTGCTTAGCACATCAGATTCTTCATGTGAGGGGATGATGCACAGAGAGAAGTGCTATCTGTTCGTCTGCTAGAAACATGCTGAAGAATCTCAGAGAACAGGTGTGCCCTCAGATCTAAGGTGGGATCCAAAGGTCTTCGGAAGGCAGCCCCCTACCCCGATTTCAGAACAGACAGAGAGACAAGCAGGAGGCCAGTGCTGACTCCAACTCAGCGATCCTGTCCTTCCTCTCTCCTCATCTTATGGCCTCTGCTGACCTTCGTTAACTTAAGACAAGCACCAGGCCGTTTGAAAGAACAGCTTTGCAGCTGGCAAGTTTCCCAGGAAAAAGTAATTCTTTCCTTCTCATTTCAGATATGTTGACCAGCAGCCTCTGAGTCACCATGACTCAGAACTGACTCCACAGCAGTGGGTTAGGCTCCCACATGTGATGATCTCAGCATTCATCTTCCAATGTCACAATTTTTTCTCTAGCCAGCCTGCCTGCTCTCAAAACCTCCACTCTACTATCTATCTTCCAAAAAGCATCTTATCAGTGAATCCTGTTTACACTAAGGCAGGTTTTGTCAGTCTCAGGGCAACTGACACTTAAGGCCAGATGATTATTTGTTGGGGAAAAGGGAGTTGCCCTAAGTACTGCAAGGCATTCAGCTGTTTCCCTGGTGTCTACCAGCTAGATGCCAGGGACACAACCCTTTCCTCTCATCTGTGACAACCAAAATTGTCTCCAGATATTGTCAAATGTCCCCCAAAGGGAAAAATTGGCCCCAGTTGAGAAACACTGCACGAACGCATCAATGACTAATAGCTATGTAGCATGTATCCTTCCCAGTGTGTCTGACGAGGACAATGACATAAATCAAAGGAAAACAAGGTCTCCTTGTTTCAGAGATCAGCAAAAGTCAAGTCAGAGTGATATTTTTGGGCTGAGAGCTTTTTGGTCATCCCACAAATCACTCCTCTCAGACAACTGTCTACTTTCCGCTTTCACTCAAGGCCAGGATAGATTTCTGCATCAAATATGTGATCAGTCAGATACACACAAACACAGACACACACACAGGGCTAAGTGGCAAATTAGTTGAATTCTGCAGATTTTGCTCTATAAATACGTTCACTGTCTACTCAACTGCTTGAAAACAGCTCAACTAGCAGGAATTAAATTGAGGGTTTGGCTTTGTGTTTGTTTGTCTGTTTGTTTTCCCAGTTGCCACCAGGTCGATTTCAACTCATGGAAACCTATGTGTCAGAGAAGAACTGTGTTTTGATAAACAGGGTTTCCAATGGCTGATATTTTAAAATCTTGCCTTTTTTTAAAAAAAAAAAAAAAAAAAACTTTAGATGAACGTTTACAAAGCAATGAAGTTTCTCATTAAACACTTAATACATACATCGTTTTGTGACACTGGTTGCCAACTCTGTAACATGTCAATACTCTCCCCCTCTGACCCGAGGTTCTCAGTTACCCACTTACCTACCCCCTCATGCTTTCTTGTCCTTGTTCCTGGACTGGTGTGGCCACTTAGTCTTGTTTTATTTAATGGGCCTGTCTCTTCTTTGGCTGAAGGGTCAACCTCAACAGTGGCCTCCTTACTAAGCTGTAAGGGTGTTCAGGGAACACACACTTGGCATTCTCCAGTCTCTGTGAGATCAGTAAATTTGGTCTTTTTTTTATTTTTTATTTTATTGTTATTATTACAATTTGGGTGAGTTAGAATTTCATTTTACATTTTTCTCCAGCTCTGTCTGGGACCCTCTATTGTGATCCTTGTCAGGGAAGTTAGTGATGGTAGCAAGGCACCATCTAATTATCCTGGACTCACTCTGGTGGAGGCTGTGGTAGCTGTCACCCATTAGTCCTCTGGACTAATATTTCCCTTGTATTTTGGGTTTTTTTTCTTTCTCTTGTGCTCCCAAAGGAGACCAGTGGAGTAGCTTTCATGGCCACTCACAAGCCTTTAAGACCCAAGATGCTACATACCAAAGCAGAATGTAGACTATCTTCGTTATAAACTATGTTATGCCAGTTGAACTAGATATTCCCCCAAAACTGCGATTCCCAGAGCCCTCGGCCCATTAGTTTGGTCCCTCAGGGAGTTTGGATGTGTCCATGAAACTCCCATGACCTTACCTTGAGCACGATGCGCTGAGTTCCCTGGTACTATGTACTGCCTAACCCTTCACCAAAGTTGCCACTTATGTATTGTCTATTCAGTGTTTTTCTCTCCCACCCACAACTCCCTTGTAACCATTAAAGACCATTTTTCCGAGTGTAAATCTTCCAATGAGTTTTTATAGTGGTAGTTTCATGCAATATTTCTCCTTTTATGGCTTATTTCACTTAGCATAATGCCTGCCAGATTCACATATGTCATGAAAGGTTTCACAGACTCATCATTGTTCCTTCATGTATTTTATTATTATTATTATTATGCATAGTATCCCACTGCGCATACTCTGGACATGTTGTCAAGAGGGATCAATCTCTAGAGAAGGATATCATGCTTGGTTAAATAGAGGGTCTGTGAAAAAGAGGAAGACCCTCAATAAGATGGACTGATACAGTGACTGCAACAATGGGCTTAAGCATAAAAACAATTCTGGACACGGCACAGGATGAGGCAGTGTTTCATTCTGTTGTGCACAGGGTCACTGTGAGTTGGAATGGCATCTAATAACAGCAATAACATTCCATTATGTATATGTACCATAGTTTGTCTATTCATCTGTTGATGGGCACCTAGGTTGTTTCCACCTTTTTCTATTGTGAACAATGCTGCCATGAACATGAATATGTCAATTCATATAATGGCTTTTACTTCTCTGGGCTCTATTTCTAGGGATGAGATTGCTGGATCATACTGTATTTCTATTTCTAACTTTTTAAGGACACATCATATCATTTTCCAAAATGGCTGTACCACTTTTTATTCTCACCATCAGTGCATAAGAGTCCCAAATCTCTCCATAGCTTCTCCAACATTTGTAATTTTCCAGTTTTTTAATTTGTGCCAGTAATGTTGGGATGTTATCTCACTGTAGTTCTGACTTGCATTTCTCTAATGGCTAGTGATCTCAGGTATTTCCTCATGTATCTATTAGCCTTCAAATGTCTTCTTTGGGAAAGTGTCTGTTTATATCCTTGGCCCATTTTTAAACTGGTCTATTTGTCTTTTTCTATAGAGGTGTTAAATTTTCCTGTAGTTTAGAGATTACGCCTTTGTTGGATTTTTCATAGCCAATTTTCTGTTTGCAGTCTGTAGATTCCCTTTTTACTCTTTTGGTGACACGAACATTGCATGTGACACAATATTTTACTGTTATATAAGACTAATAGGTAAACAAGTAACGTAGTTTTTAACATATATGGTTTAGTTTGAAAAATGTTACCAGCTATAATAAATAACATGAGAATATATGAGAGGCCCAATCACAAAAAAGATTTTTTTTTTTTCCATAAGAAGCCCAAAAGAGAGTCTTGGTCAGTGGGTAGCTTTCCTACAAATGGTGATTCAGGAACCCAAGTTCCTATTTTTTGGGCTCTTCTCTTTTACATGTGCCCTCCAAGTTTGCTGTGCTTCTCTGCCTCAAGCCAACAGAAAAATAAAATATGAAGAATCACACACATAAGTATTTTATGGATCAGACCTAAAAGAAGTACATATCACTTTCAAGTCTGTGTCATTGACCAGAACTTAGGGACAAGTTCACATATATTTATACAGGAAGACAGAATATGTACTCCAGCTGTTCCAGTAAGAGAAGGAATGGGTTTGACAGCTAGCTAGCTAGCTTTGCTCTGCCATAGTATAGTTTCCCCATCTTCCACTTAGGATTCCCAAGAGATATGATATTCCATCATGCCACTGGCCTGCTTCCATGTACTGGATGCCATCTGTCCCTTGCTATACAGGATTATCCTTCATCATGAATAGACTCACCAAACTATAGGCTGGAGTAAGCAAGAAGAGGAAGTACAGGATTTTCCACCTTGCCATGCAAGGCAAATTTTCCAACTTGATACTTTTTGTAATGCAGACTTCCTGTCATTCATGACAAATTGGCTCTAGTGTTACCTATACCTTTCAGAAGGAGCGTAATCCTGAACCTCAATAATAAGCACAGTATATATTAAAAACATTCAAATAGTAATAAGGATGGGTCAGTATGTCACACAGTGAATGACCAAGGTTGAAAAATTAAAGACCTTACACTTCTCAATAGCTTACTTCATAAGCACAGTCATCAATGGTAGGTTCAAAGATGCTGAACATCAGACATTAAAAATTCCTTTAGTTCTCCCATTGTTTGAAGGCCGGGTTGCTGAGGAGCATCTCAGGAAAACACTTGTCAATACTCAGCTTTAAATTCCTATGAAAAGAGATTACTCATCTTGTTGAGACAGTAGGCCCTCCTCTTCTCACAAAGTATATTCCAGCTGTATTGTAAGCCTCTTGAACCAGCTGGTCCATATCAAGCAGCTCTGAGAAACCTCAATCCTGATTTCTATCCCACAAATTTTCATCTTCAAAGAAAAATGTTTAAAACCAAATATATCCATGAATTTCAGTGCTATGTGGCCAACTGCAACAAGAAGTGGTTGCAAGATTTGTTCTCTCAATTATAAACCACAGAGTAATAGTTCAACAGAAAGTAGTTTGGAAATAAAGTAGTGATTCTAAACATCTTACCAAATAACCTATGCCTTAGTTATCCAGTGCTGGTATAACAGAAATACCACAAAAGGATGGCTTTAACAAAGAAAAATACACTCTTTCACTGTCTAATACGCTAGAAGTCTGAATTCAGGGTGCCAGATCCAGGGAAAAACTTTCTCTCTTGTCAGCTCTGGGTGAAGGCCCTTATTATCAATCTTCCTCTGGTCAAGGAGGTTCTCAGTGCAGGGACCCCCAGTCCAAAGGTTCTCCTGGTGCTTCTTTCTTGGTGTTCTGAGATCCGTCTCTGAGGCTAGCTTCTACCTTTGCACCTGAAGAGAGACTGCCTCAAGACACCATCCAGTCATATACATTGAGTTTGGCAATAACTGCTACTGAATCCATCTTACCAAATCAAAATGATAGGATTTATAACACATACAAATAACATATCAGACGACAAAACAGTGGACAATCATACAGTTCTGAGAATCTTGGCCTAACCAAATTGATACACATATTTTGAGGGGACACAATTCAACCCATGACACTCTATAACTTCATTTCTAGATCATCTACAGACCAAAGACTCGGTTAATAACGTATGTTCCATCTGGAGCTGAATTCAAGTCCTTTTGACTCCTCCTTTAGTAAATTAAGGTGTGCACACTTTAATCACTAGATGACATGTACAGATTAGGGCATTTTATAAGGACATTCTCCCAGAGAAGCCTTGTCCCTCATCAATACGAACTTCCATTTAAAGCATTGGTCCATTCACATAGATTCTGCCACCTATTTATGGATTTTCTGGACGCCTCTTTGGAAATGTGAACATCTCATGCTGGAGCTACCAAGACTCATGGATGTCACCCTACAACTCTGCCAGGAACATTGTGCCTGCTTGAAGTGGACTCTTCTTAGTTGTCAATGATTTCACACCAACTTCTTCAAGCTCCCAGATGACATTTCTTAAAGTAGAAGGAGCAGGTAAGATAAACAGTTTATAGATGAAGACAGGGCTATAAACAAGCTAGTGATATTTTCTCTTTTCCATACTATACCCAGGAAACCAATTAGGCTATAAAACTGATGAGAGCCGAGAGATTAAATAAATGGAGAAAGTAGTAGAAAAAAGAACTTCAAAGGGTGAAGGTGGCAGTTTCACTATAGAGCAAAGCTTCTTCTGGAAACTTCTGTTTCCTCTGAGAGAGAAGACAATAACATAGGCATAAAAAGAGGGTCAGAAATTATGATAGGACAGTAACAGAAAAGTATTTAAACATTCATTCACCAAGCCATGCGTGTTTGGAAACTAGCCAATTAAGTCACAATCTAAATATTTCAGAAAAGCGTCTGCAGCTGTGTAGGATCACATAACCAATAAGGAGGACATCAGGCCACTCTCCTCTAATTGCCAGGGCTGAATTTTAAGTACTACGGAGATACTCAATAAGCTCTTAGCTCAATGCTTCCACTTAAGGAATACAAATATGTTTCACGCCTCTCTTCTGACACCAGTACTTACAGACCCAGTGGCATCTCTCTGGCAAGGTGGAAAGAGATGAGATAAAAATTACTAGCTGGAAGTCACCAAAAACTACAGTCATGGAAAGTCTTAATTTCCCTCATAAGCAATAACTTGAAAGAATCTCTATTTATCTCTCCGTTTATCCACTGATCCAATTGTTCATTAAAACTATTTGATACTCAGTAATACATTGATCCATGAATGTGGGGTAACTCAAACGAAGTCACCAGTACAGTCCCCGGCTTTTGAGAGCTCTCAATCTGGCTGTGAAACAAGTCAAAATGAACACAAAAGAATTGACCAGTTACCACAATCAGGTCCAAATTAATTCAATATCCGAGAATGTTTAGTAGGAGTCCAAGGAGAAGAAAGAAGAAGAAAAGGAAAATCTAATTGTGAGATGCTTCATCATGGTAATACAGTTAATAGAGACATGCAGTGAGGAAGGTTCTGTCCAAACAGAAGCAACAGTTAATTTGGTCTTCCATGGTTATCCAAATTTCAGGGTGGAAACTTCTTTCAAAAGCCAAGCTAGCCAAGTGCCTTCTAAGTTTCAACTCCTGCTTCCTCAGAGGTGGTCAAACAACCACGTAAAGCACTATATTCTCCATGATTGAAAACTAACATTCTTCCCTTCATCCGGTTGATATGAGTTGGCTAAATAAGCAAAAGCAGAAAGCCTTCAATCAGTCAGAGATACCACAAAGGCATTATTGCACCTTGGAGGGGTATATCACTAAGTTAATTCTAAAGCCCCTTTCATTATTTCCTCTACAAAATAAAGTCTGCTGTTTTAATATCAACCACCTTTACAGCCATTCACCAAGAGTAATCTTCATTGTATCCTGCCATTTTTCAAATTGTGACGGCTTGCTTTACACATAATTGGGTTAAGCATTATGAACTTATGTTTTTCAGAGACTCCAGGGTCAAAAACGACCATGCTAATCATTCTCCATCAGAAACATGTGGCATTGGAGCCGTGTGATTGTGAATGTAGACACTTTGGGTGGGGAACATACTGATTTCTTACAGCCACCTAATGAGTCAGGATCAGAGGCACAGACCAAGTCCACTTAGGAAACAGAAGTTTGTATCAAAGAAAAAAAATGAGTTGTTGAATGGTTTAACACACTTTTCAATTTGTAATAGCTCAGACTGACAGACAAGTTGCAAAGACAGTGCAGAAGAATTCCTATACAGCCCTCCTCCGTTCCCTCATTGTTAATGTCTTCCAATAGTGCGGAACATTTGTCAAAACTAAGAAACTGGGAGATGTGTATTTTTAACTGAACTCTAGACTTCATTGGATTTCACCAGTTTTCCCATTAATATCCACTTTCCATTCCAAGATTCAATCCAGGAGATCAAATGGCAATAGTTGTTGTATCTCCCCAGGCTCCATTGATCTGTGACCATTTCTCAGTCTTTACTTTTCTTCATGACCTTGACAGTCCTAAGGAGTACTGAACAGGCATCCTGTAGAAAGGTCACCGATCTGAAATTATATGGTAATTTTCTCACTAGTAGACCAGAGTTATTTTTTTTTTTGGTGGGGGCAGAGATACTACAGAAGTAAGGTACCCTTGCTATTACGTCATGGGTTTGTGATATTCACATTACCTCACTAATGATGTCGGCGCTTGGTTTACAGTTTGCTTCAAGGCAGGGTTGACTGGTTTCTCCACTTTGAAGTTATGCTTTTTCCCATCCCATTCTCTGCTTTTTAGAAGCAAATCATAAAGTCTAGCCCTCATAGGAGGAGAACAAGCAGAATTAAGCTATTTGAAAAAGGGCATATCTACATATTTTCTTTAAAGGTTCTGGAAATTTGAAGGCAAATGCATTCCATTCACTCAGCTCTCACGGGACATCGACATTCTCCTCTATCCTGCTTTCCAAAAACACACGCCCCTTCCTTTGCTTGGAACAGGACTCTCTACCACTCAATATGTCAGTATCTCTTACAGCAGTGTCTGAAAATGGACAATATCTTGCTGCTCTGATGACTATTTTGCCATCAGCAGTTCGTTCTGGCTGCAGAGAAGTGAAGCGGAAGGAATCTGGAGCCAGTTCCTCAGAGGGAGAGCCCACATTCAAATGCAAACATGAAAAGTAATTAGGTATCCTGGGTTGTAATTTTCTGACATTCTTTTACAAACTAAATTGCTTTTTTGAGTTGAACTGTTCTCTGCTTTTCTTTCCCTCAAGTTTGGCCTTGTGTGAAAGTCTACCTTTTCAAAAAGACAAATTTGTTTCATTTGATCCTTGAACTAAAGTAATGCTAATTGCGCAAAGACTGAATTATGCATTGCTGGGCTAGAACACATTGCAGAATTGAAAACTCATCTACTGACCTGAAAAGTATAAGTAAGCCTAAGAGTTAGTTCACAGACAAACATCTAAGAGGCTACCTTTGAGCCTTACACTGGTTGAAACAGGACTGTGAAACACAGTGCATCCTGCCTTTCAACATAGCAGACATGCTTAGAAATAGTGTTCCCTCATCTAAGCTAATTGGCATAACTAAGGTTTTTTTAAGAAAATGTTCTGCATACCACTTTGGTGAATGGTGTATAGGGTCTTAAAAACTAGCACGCTGCCATCTAAGTAGCATCAATTGGTCAATCCACCTAAAGCAGAGAAGAATGAAGGACACCACAGACATGAGGAAAATATGAGTCCAGCAGACAGAACGTGCCATATGATCCAGCAAATACATCAGCATGAGACCAGAAGAACTGATGGAACCCAGTCACCAGCAATGACTGCCCTGAAAAGGAACACAATGTAAAGTCCCTGATGTAGCAGGATTAAAATGGGTGAGCAGAACCAGAACTCTACTAGAAGACTACAACTGATGGTCCATCAGACTGGTGGGACCCCTGAGGACATGGCCACTGGACTGTCTTTACCCCAGAGCTGAAACCAGTACTGATGCCAACTCCTCAGACAAAGACTGGCTTGGACTAAAAGACATAACGTGATGCTGGGCAAAGAATGTGCTTCTTGGCTTAAATAAATATATGAGGCTGTCTCAGCAAGTCTTGTCTAGAGGCAGGATGAGAGGGCAGAAGGGTACAGAAGTTGTTCAACTGGATACATGATGTACAGAGTAGAAGGGAGTAGTGTGCTTTCATGGGGTGTCATCAATTGAATTGTGTTCCCCCAAAAATCTGTGTAGCAATCTAGCTAGACCTTGATTCCTGGGATCACAGGATATTCCTCCAAGGCGTAAATCCCACCTTTATGATGTTAATGAAGGTAGAAGGGCAGCAGTTGTGTTTGTGGGGTAGGGCTGCATGCATAAGAACATTTGTGCTTTCAGGCAATCTCTTGAACTCCAAAGGGAAGAAGCCAGGAGAGATATTTGGGAACCTCATACCTGGGCCAGAAGCTGAGCACAGCCTTTAGATAGGACCAGGGTGTTTACACCTCAGAAGCTTCCTGTCCAGGGGAAGATTGATAACAAGGACCTTCTTCCCGTGCCAGACAGAAAGCCTTCCCCTGGAGCTGACACCCTGAATTTGGACTTCTAGCCTACCGGACTATGCCAAAATAAAAGTTTTATTTTTAAAGCCATATACTGGTGCTATTTCTGTTAAAGCAGCACTAGCTGACTAAAACACAGCTATAGTTACATAGTAGTGTCTGTTCAGGGTTTCATATGGCAAATTGATTGGGTTTGTAAACTTTCACTTAAAGCACCATATTTAAAAAGAAAAAAGGAAAGAAAGAAATAGTGTTCCCCTTGGGTTCCATGAGAATTCTCCAAATGGATCAAAGAATGTCAGACTTCAGAAATTCTGTAATCCACCTACAGCAAGATGTGTGAATCACCCCTATAACATGTAAGTGAGTTTTCTGATCTTTTTTGTTTGTTTGTTTGGCATACATCCAGGCACAAGGAACCCAGCCTCTCCCAAAGCAGCTTATTCCACTTCCTGAAACTCTAATTTTAAAGAAGGCCATCCTGAGGTCCAGCTATTTCTTGGCGATTTTACACATTTACACATTTGCCTAGTCCTAATTTGAGAGGAATCATTAATTTTTGTTTAAAAATAACCTACACTTACATTTTTATTTAGATAGAAAAATAGTCTGGAGAAGTAGATGTTCACATTTGTTATTCCTAAACAGCAGGATCACAAATTATTTTTGCTTATCCAATTATCTAATTTTTCTAAAATGGATTTCTCACACTATGCCTTTCTGAGATCTGCTCTTCCCTTTTCATTCCACCTGGCCACCTTGGGACCACAGACTTTCTCTGATCTATCGATAATAAAAGACAACAAAAGCAAAAGAAAAAATAGGGAGCAGGGAAGTAGAAAATAAGAAATACACAAAGCCTAAAAGCTTCTAATATCCTTAGGGGCAGAGATCACACTTATATAGTAGAGTTGTCTATATAGCACTTAATAATTCTTATCTTACAGTCATTCTTCCCTTATATTTTACTTATTTTTGCACTGATTCAATACAAATTCATTGAGCACCTATAAGGCTTCTAAAGGCTGTGACGGTCACTAAGGCTAGGCATTACCGGCTGTTGTCAAGTTAATTCCACCTCACAGAGATCTTGTAGGACAGAGTAAAATTGCCCCATAGGGTTTCCAAATCTTTAAGAAAGCAGATTAGTCCATCTTTCTCCCTCTAGTCATTACTGAGATATAACCTGTGCCCATGGTACAGTGGTAGAGCCAGACATGCAAACAAATAAACTGAGGCTACTCCACTGTGGAGAATGTTCATCATCACTGCATCCAGCTGCACAGCTAGTGCTTTGCTCAGTGGCAGCATTTATAAGGAAGTCCCACCCTCATCTCATTCAGCATACATGTACAAGCTCATCACAACAATCTTCTAGCATTTGATAAAAAGTTTCCAGGAGGGGACACTTTTTTCTTATTGGCACACAGGTACCCTATAGGTTAGTGGCAGTCCTGAGGGCAAGCCCACTGATTCACAGGGGAACATGGAGAAGAATCATGAAGCATTGTTTTGTGGGTGGAGTCCTGCTGAGTAGCTGTGGAAAAGGAACGCTAGAACTTTGTCTTAAAGCCAAAAGGTGTTTATTTTCTATGTGAACTGCCTGTGTACTGGAGCTCCAAATACATATGGGAGAAATTAAAAGAAGACTGGGAAAGTAGGTCTTGATGAGCTATTTAGGTTGTATCCTATAGACAATGAACCAAACCCCTTGCTGTCAAATCAATTCCAATTCATAGCCACCCTACAGAACAGAGTAGAACTGTTCCACAGGTCTCCAAGGCTATAATCTTCATGAAAGCAGACTGCTGTATCTTTCTCCCACCATCCTGTTTTTCCTTTAGCATCCAAGTGCTTTAACCACCACATGCCTATGGTTCTTTGTAGACAATGAAGAACCCTGTACTTAAGACCTTGTTTCTGTACTCAGTACGCTGAATAAAAAATGAGTAAATGAATGAGTAAAAACCTAGCAGGCTTATTAATATTTAATGGGTGCTCAAAATTGATGTTGAGACCGAACAGATTACGGGCTAATCCTGCTCTCCTTTGGTTTTCATTCAGCCACCACCTAAATCCCGCCAGTCACAGCCCTGACAAAGAGCCATGCACGGAGACAGCATAAAAGTGACAGTGTAGCCAACTATGCACCTACCAGGACCACTGTGATCAGGAGACACCTATAATCTACATCAGCTGTCATAGATTAAATTGTGTCCCTCCAAAACATCTGTCAGCTTAGCTAGGTCATGATTCCTAGTAATGCATAACTGTCTACCATTCTGTCATCTGATATGACTTCCCTATGTGTTGTAAACCCTAGCACGATGATGTAATGAGGTAGATTAGTGGCAGTTACACTGATGAGATCTATAAGATTAAACAAGGCATCACATCAATCTCTTTTGAGACAGAAAAGAGAGAAACAAGCAGAGAGATATGAGGACCTCACACCACTGATAAAGCAACGCCTGAAACACAATTTAACATTTGGGCCTGATGTTTCTACTCCTAAATGCTCCCAAACCTAGGAAAGACTGATGCATCACAAAGACCTTCCTCCAGAGCCAACAGAGAGAGAAAGCCTTCTCCTGGAACGGATGCCCTGAATTTGGACCCATAACCACAAGACTGTTAGGGAACAAATTTATCTTTGTCAGAGCCATCCACTTTTGGTATTTCTCTGATAGCAGCACTAGATGACCAAGACACAGGTGTACTAAACACAGTTTCATCTGCCCAGTTTCCACATACAAATGTACACACAAACAAACATACTTACACACAAGCACACCACAGCTTTGTCCAGAACTGCTCTCCCCTTCCCATACCACGTAGCTGTCGCAGGAGCAGCCACGTCTACACTGTTTTAACCTCCCCGATGGCTCCAATTAATCTGTTTACAGGTGGGCAGCTCACCCCAGCTGGGCTAACCAATCTGTTTTTTCAGGACCATTGAAGCCAGTGTTTCTCTCTGGGTGCCAAGACAGTATCATTTCAGACCCAACACTGGCTGGTGGGATACTACGTCATCTCAGACCCAGTAACAGCTGGCAGCATGCTGAACCAAGAGAAGACAGCTGACAGGAAGACCTAGCAGAAGCCCAGCTATATAACAAGAAGGAAGAATGAAGGTGAGGCATCAAGTAAAGCAAAACCAAGAGACTGCATGAATTCTGCCCAAGCTGAAACACTGGTTCCCTTCTATTCAGGAGGTGCAGACCCATTTTAGCATCTGGTGAGAAACATTTGCATCTCAATAATAAATTCTCCTTTTATGGAAACTGGACTTAAATTAATTTCTTGCATTTAAATTGAGTTTATTGTACTCTGTATTCCGTTTCAGTGAAGTTAACAGGAATCAAGAATTGGATTTCAGTTACTTGAAACCAAATGAGTCTTAAACAAACCAATGCTGAGAAGTCTCCCAGATGAAAGAAGGACTTCAGAGTCTGTGTGTCTGACTCTTGTTCCTGCCATTTACCGGCTGTGCCCCCCATTACATGTCCTCTCAGAGCCACTGTTTACACAATAACCACCCTCCAGTCTTGCTGTGGGAGTTAGAAATCATGACAATAAGGTCGCCATGAGTTGGATCTGACTCGACGGCACTTGGCTTTGGCAAGGTACCCAGTACACTGCCTAGCAAATAATGAATGCAAAGTCGACACCGTTCCACCACCCTTCTATCAGCTTGCCATATTGTGATGGCTTGCATGTTGCTGCGATGCTGGAAACCATACCACCACTGTTTCACATGTGAGCAGGGTAACCCGACACGTTTCAGAGGGGCTTCCAGACTAAGACAGACTAGAAAGCAAGATCTGGCAATTTACTTCTTAAAATTAGACAATGAAAACCTTATGGGTGGCAACAGAACATGTCCAGCATGTTTCCTTTGGCAATGTCCTCAGGAGAGATCAGTCACTGGAGGAGGACATGACGCTCGTGAAGCAGAGGGCCAATAGGAGTTAGGGAAACCCTTGGTGACATGGACAGGCACTAAAGCCACAAGATCTTAGATTCACTTGCTTTGAACATTTCATCAGGTGGGATCAGTTGCTAGAGGCAGGCATCACGTTTGGTGCACAGGGCTAAGGAGAGCACGGGAGACCCTCACTGAGACAGACAGGCACAGCAGGGGCAACAACAGGCTGAAACACGCTGATGATCGTGAGGATCATGCAGGACCAGCAACGTTCTGTTCTACTGCACATAACCAAAAAAGCAAAACTCATTGCCATCGAGTTGATTTTGACTCACAGGGACCCTAGAGGACAGAGCAGAACTGCCCTATAGGGTTTCCAAGGAGCAGCAGGTGGATCTGAACTGCCAGTTCCTTGGTTACCAGCCATATCACTTAACTACAGTGCCCACTGTGCCACCAGTGTTCCATGAATTAGAGTTGACTCAATGGCAGCTAGCAACAATAGGGGCTACTTTGACACAGATCTTTTTTGTTTGATAGAGAGACAGAGAAAGAAAAAGAACAAAACACTGACAATTTCAGCACTTTTTGCATACACAGTACAGTGACACTGATTACATTAATCATGTTGTATTACCATCATCACTATCCATTTACAAAGCTTTCCATCACCTTAACAAAACACACAGGCCCCTTTTAACCTGGTGCATGGGAAAGTCAGAGGCTCACAATTAGATAGTAGCAGAAATTTGCTTTCTGGTTCTCCCCACAAAATCTTCCGATGGGCCCCGTTTGCCACTGCTTAACTGCATGGTGAACAGAATCAAACAGAAAAACTCCTCTTTTCCTGCTCCATCACCTCCTTTAACATCCAAGACTCCAGGAAAATATTCACATTCATGATGGATATGGCAGCAAGCTAGACACTGGGTTCTAAATTTCGACAAGTATATTTTTAACCTCTGCACCTGCTCTCCAATGCGGCACTCACACATAACACTCCAAGAGCAACCAAATAAAGGGTATTTAAGATGCAACTTCTCTCTGCCTTTGTTTTTGAAGCATAATTATAATGTTGTCATTGGTGCAGATTTGCAGAGGGCCAACATAGTACGTGGTGCCACAGAGTTCTTGAGAAGACAGCCTTTTGTTAGCATAAACACAGGGGAGATATGCCTTGAATATTATATTTGTTCCTTAAATTCCAACATGCTGTTCTGGAGTCTCTATCTTATCTTCTTCTCCCGTGCACCTTAACCTCAGGGAGCAACACAGAAGGCAGGGCAGGATGAACAAATGAACTGCATCCCCTAGCACCCTAACTGAGAAGTGCTCTACGAAAGAATAAGCCACACTTTTAAAAATGGAACAGAGCTCATCCAGAAGGTGAGAGCTGTCTCCTAAAAGAGAGAATTCCTG
This sequence comes from Heterohyrax brucei, assembly GCA_028571685.1. Taxonomy (NCBI): domain Eukaryota; kingdom Metazoa; phylum Chordata; class Mammalia; order Hyracoidea; family Procaviidae; genus Heterohyrax; species Heterohyrax brucei. The sequence continues at coordinate 39,156,207 of CM053148.1, read as the reverse complement.
ATGCTGACCCTGTGAAGAAAGATTAGAGTGACACTCCTCAGGAGGGTGGTAACAATGTCACTGCGACAAGAAATTCAGAGATGGCAGTTTAGTATGTCAACACAAAGACTGGAATAGGCATATGCTTTCCAATCCAAGAAGAAGATACCAATCAAGGCCAGTAAAGTAGTTCTAGAAAGCTATTCTTCTTGTGCCAGTGACATACTCACGGAGACACACAGTATCTTCCTGAAGGACAGATTTTTCCAGGTCCTTCCAGACATACCAAATCAGAAGTCCCTAGGCATGGTTTGCAGGCATGTGAGTCTCTTAAAGCTCTGTGACTTTCTCCTATCAGCTCTCATCATATCAGATTAATTTTTTCTATTTAAACCTCAATAAAGAAAACATAAGGGATGGAAGATCCCATTGGATAGGAGGAAAACTTAGAGTTAACAGAATGTAATTATTAGATTTAACTGCCTTTTGCATGCCACAAACACCAGTCACCAGTTGTTGTGGGTTTAACTCCAACTCATGGTGACCCCATGTATTTCAGAGCAGAACTGTATGTACTCCACGAGGTTTTCAATGGCTGATTTTTCACAGCAGATCACCAGGCCTTTTTCCAAGGTATCTGAATGCACTGGAGCCTCAAACCTTTGGACTAGCAGCTAAGGTGTTAACCATTCATACCATCAGAAGGTAAACCATAGTTTTGAGTACCTTTTGTGTACCACAGCCAGCCAAGTGCCGTCGAGTAGGATCCAACCACAAGAATTGTTAATTACTGCATATTTTATATTGTTTGATAGGCACCAAAATACAGATTCTGAACCTCGGTTTCATCACACGTAAAACAGAGATAATGAGGCCTACTGCTTGGGCTTTGGTAACAATTAAACAAAACAATGGTGTTAAGTGCCTTGGTCATAGAAGTTACACATCTTGTCCAAGTTATAGCCAGGTCTATCTGATATCTAAAACAAACGAAAAACCCAACCCCTTGCCATGTAGTTGATTCCGACTCAGAGCAACCCTACAGGACAGAAGAAGTGCACCACAGGGTTTCCAAGAAACATCTAGTAGCTCTGAATTGTCAGTGTTTTGGTTAGCATCCAAATGTTTAACCATTGCACCAAGAAGACTCTAATCAGATGGCTAATCAATATTATTTCATGTTTTATTCCTTATACACTGCTATGTAAATGAACCAAAGAAGACCTCTGAGTACTGACTCCGGGCAATTTATTTCTTCACAGCAAAGGAGGAGGCCTGTTAGCCCAGTAAAGCCTGCAGCACCAACATCAAAGACCCTGCCTGCTTTATATATCCTGCAAAACTGCACTCAATATTCCCCAGCCATAAAAAAAAAGGAAAGAAAAAAGAAACCAAATCCACCACTACTGAGTTGATTCCAACTCAAAGTGAACCTTTAAGACAAAGTAGAACTGCTCCACAGGGTTTCCAAAGAGTGCTAGTGGATTCAAACTGCCAACCTTTTGATTAGCAGATGTAGCACTTAACCACTACACCACAGCATTTCTAGATCAGATCAAACCCTGCGGGTATAAAGATGCCCAGCTATACCACCCTCTGGGCTCTCTCTAAACTACAGACTATCTACCTTATTGCAATACACTGTGAAACATACTTAAGTATCCCACCCAACCTTCTCTAACTTTCCTGAAGTTTTCATACCCTCTTTCCCTCTGGCACAGTTTGCCCTCTGCTGCTAACCAAAAGTCGTCAGTTCAAACCCATCCAATGCACCAGAAAAGAAAGCCTTGGCAATCTGCTTCCATGAACACTATATATCCCAGAAAACCCTATGGAGCAGTTCTACTCTGTAATGCATGGGCTCCGTTGATTTGACAGCAAATTTGCTTTGATTTTGGGTGCCCCTTTTGGTGGTTCCCTGAGGCCGTTATGCCCCCAAAAGGTCTCCTGCTGTGGGGATAGCCCCCTGCTGTCGATGTGTTGGCCCTAATAAATAGCTGGCTTTGCCATGTCTCATGGTCTTGTCTTTTTCCTTGATCACTCCCAAACTCCCTCAAATTTAGTACACAGCTCAGATTCCTGATGAAAAAATTATCTGAACACTAGAACTAAGCAAAATGAAGTCATTCTTCTGAACAGAAACTACTGGGCTTTCCCTTTCATTCTTAGTAACAAACTGATTTTAGCAGTAACTCTTGGTGGGCTCTTGGGGCAGTAAGGTGGACTTCAGGCTGACAATAATCCCAGTGTTACAGCAGAAAGAAAGCCAGAGGCAATGCCATGGGCCCCACAGCATCTCAGGATGGCTGACCTCTAGGCTTCTTTATGTGAGAAAGAACACAGTGACACTTACTATTCCACTATCAATACCCAAACTTAATCCCATTTGATACAGATACCCAGAGAAAGCCTTCAGCAAGACCATGATGACGATAATTTATAAATCGCTAGGTAAATGGCCCAAGTAATACAAAAACCTCTAAGAAAGTCTTCTGAGACTAGATGAAGAAAGATGACTGGCTGCCAACAAAGGGATACAGAAAAAATACACACGTAGACGCTGGGCTCCAGTAACAGGATGAACCAGGATTCAAACCGACCCTAACATCTACCAGTCACGTGATCTTAATCAAATTGTTTTAATCTGTCTGAGCCTTGTTTTTTTGGTTGGCTTGTTTTGTTGTTTTCTTTTCTTTATAGCTAGGATAATATCCATAAAACAAAGATGAAATGAAACTTAAAGGGAGAAAAAAATACAAATATCCTAGCATAGTGACACTCAATAAAATTCTAGTCTGCCTGCTTGTCTTAGTGGTGTAGTAAATTGTATTATTGCGCCAAATTATTTACTTCTCTCCCTGTAAGAGGATTTCAGGCAGGAAAGTGACAGGTTCTGATTCAAATGCCAACCTGATTACCACGTGGAGAAGGAATTTTGAGATCTATCAGAGTAAGAAATGATTGTGACCTAAACCAGGGTGCTAGTAAAGCAAACTACAACTGTTGCCACCAAGCAGGTGCTATCTCATGAGACTCCATGTGTCACGCAGCAGAACTGTATGAGGTTTTCTTGGCTGTAACCTTTACGGAAGCAGATTTCCAGGACTTGCTTCCACAGTGCTACTGTGTTGGTTCAAAACCACCAACCTTCAGGTGAACAGTCCAGGGAAAATCTTTTGTGTACCCAGGACCATAGAGCACTTGTAATAGAACAGGTATTGGATAGATCAAGTATGTAATTTGAGTGTACAGTCTAAGGCATTTATTAACTGATTGGATAAAAGAAATAACATAATCAAAGAAATGTTCTAGATAACTAGCTGAAACAATTGCATAGATGGCTGAAAAAGGGAATTAGGTAGAAAATTAAGAATTTTGTTTCTGCCATGGTAATTAAGAAGCCTGTAAGATATTTGGGGAACCCCTGGTGGCACAGTAGTTAAGTGCTATGGCTGCTAACCAAAAGGTCAGCATTCAAGTCCACTAGATGCTCCTTAGAAACTCTATGGGGCAGTTCTACTCTGTCCTGTAGAGTTGCTATGAGTTGGAATTGATTAGATGGAGGTAAGTTGTAAGATATTCAAGTAAGGATGTTAAGCAGGAAAACGCATAGAGGTTGGCTAACATAACTGAGAGCTTTTGACAGGGACATGGGTGCTATTCACAACTATAACAGGACAACAGGTATAAATTGGAGCTGTTTGCTTAAACCAAGATGTTTGAACATCCTATATAGACGAGTGATCAGGACTGGAGATACAGTTGGGGGCATAGTTGTCATACATTCGGTATGTCAATGGGGATGATAACCTGGGGCGAACAGAGAAAAAGATGAGAGAAAGGAGCCCAAGACTGAACTACAAGATTTTCAGGGTTCATAAATCAGCAGAAAAGGGGGATCCAGCAAGAAGATGGAAAAGAGCAGTGGTCCTAGCCCCAGGGTACCCAGATGTTGCCAGATGATTAAGTGGTATCCACATATTCAGGTAAATGCTGATCAAGTACCTCAAGCCAGAAAAATACATACCAAACCCACTGCCATGGAGTCATTTCTGACTCACAGGGATGAGGCCCTTGCAAAATCACAATACTGTCAGTCAAAGCTCTTTATGTCAAAGAACAGTAATCAAAAGAATGTTTCTGATATGTTCTTTCAAGTAACAAAGAACAGAATTTACTTTTTCAGAAATTATTTTTAAAATAAAAATTAAAGAATAATCAATGGAGCAGATTCACCATGAAAACACATATCAGTGTTTTATTTATGCTGCAGCACAACCTAGTGGCAGTGTGATTTAATTGGCAGATCCAAACTAGCAGGTAGCGGATGCCACTACTACAATTCGAACTTCATGCCACTCATCAGGGTAATGGGATTAGCAATAAAATAAATGTCAAAGCATCAGTATAGACTTGCTTAAGCATCCTTCCAAAAAAAATACCTTTAGTCTCACAGAACAATTAGTTCATATGACATAATTTAGTGATAATGTTCTGTATATCCTAGTTTGGTGAGTAGTGTCCAAGCTCCTAAAAGCTTACGCATGTCCATCTAAAACACAAGTATAGGTCTCTTCCTGTCTGAAGCAAAGGAGAGTGAAGGAAGCCAAAGACCCAAGGAAGACCCATAGGACTAACGGACCACGTGAACCACAGCCTCTCCTAGCCTGAGACCAGAAGAACTAAATGGAGCCCAGCTACCACTACAGACCATTCTAACCAGGGACACAACAGAAAGCCCTGGTTAAAATGGAAGAAAAATGTTGAACAAAACTGCAATTCATAGAAAAGACCAGACTTAATGGACTGAGATAAACAGAGGAACCCTAGAGTACTGCCCTAAAATATCCTTCTAACTTGGAACTGAAGCCACCCCAGAGGTCACCTTTCAGCCAAACAACAATAGTTTGACCCATCGAATAAATAATAACACAATGAGGAATATGCTCCTTTTAAACAACCAACTACAGGAAACTGAAAGGTTAACATTCACCCAAGAGCAAACACAAGAAGGCAAGGAGGGACACGGAAACTGGAGGGGTGGAAATGTTACAGGCCGTGTGGACATAGTGAAAATGCCGCAATATCGCTAGAATCGTACCCAGTCTCACAGAATGATTGTGTATGAATTGCTGAATGGGACACTAACTTGCCAAGCAAACTTTCACCTAAAACACAATTCAAAAAAAACAAAAAAAAAATTTAAGATATTTTTAGGACAACAAAAGTAGTTTCACTGGGTCGTTTTAAGATACAAGTAGCTATTTTTAAACAGCGGAGACAGAACGTCAAACCTTCACTCCCCTCACTCAGTGACCCAGGCAGCCATTCACCCATAAAACAGTGGTAAGCAGCACCAAATCAGCAAGCAGTTTTCCTATTCTTCTTTTTACATTAAAGCATAGAGTTCAGTAAAGACACTGCAACAAAACAGCTCAAGTTATTGAAAGCTCAGGCTACTCTCACTGTGATTCCCATCAAAGCCAGGTTCCAAGTGAATTTGCTAGAAAAGGACTCGCTTCAGGTCTGAGCGTTGGCATGTGTGGGTGGCAGAACACAAAGTGACACACAGTTAAATAGCTCTGAAGGGAAGTGCAAAAGCAGAGGTATCATTTGCACCAAGCTCAGCTAGTTCACTGGCCACATTCTAGCCAGTAAGAAGGTGTGCAGCTTCAGTAAGACTTAGATGCAAGAAGCCAACCTAAGGATATGTGAAAAGAAAACCTCACCTGGAATCTCCCTAACTTCTCTTTGTTTAAGAGGCTAAACTTTTACAAAGAAATCCTGTTAGGGAAGGAAGATATCCATGGGGTCAAGCCAGCATTTGGACCATAAAGGGCGAAGTCCCTACTGCTTTGTGCAACAGCAGAGATCCAGGAGTTCCACTGGATCAACACAGGAGAGTCTGTCCTGCAGGCTGAGCCTATACACGGACACTGGGGAGGAGGACTGAGGCCACTTCCCTCAGTTTTAATTAGAAATGGCTCGTCTGAGCTCTTCCTGCTGGACCACTGCCAGGGCAGGGTGCCAGCTCGCTTCCCTCACAAGTCCAGAGCTGAAGACACGGGCTACTGTCACACTGCCAGTTTCAGATTTCAAAGTAACATCATAATGATATTTTAAATGGAAAAAAAAAATGGCACACATGTTATGTATAAAAATTTCTTAACTGGATTGTTCAGTGACACTAGAAACAGTTATGGATTTCCATTTCAGCCGTGTTTATAAATAATTTCACTTTGTTAAGACTCAGTTATTAGCAAATATGGTCCCTGAAATGTCAATGGTTAACTCACACATTTTATGTCTAATGTAGTTAATGACATATGCATAGAAGGCTTTTCATTTTTCTTAGTACTATCATAATTCTCAGTATTTTCAAATATCCAGAATAACACATAGCATATTATAAACATGCATCTCCAATCTTTCTTTTTGGACATGGAGAATAAGCACTGCAAAGCTGGGTCATTTCTCTAAGACTGCCCAGCAACTCTGAAGAAAGATTATGTCTAGAAAACTCAAAAAAAAAATTTTTTTGAATCAAATAACAATATTGGGAAGCAGTAGAGCCCTTGGGTGATATAAACCACTAATGCACTCAGCTGTTAACCAGAAGCTTAGAGGTTCAAATCCACCCAGAGGTGCCTCAGAAGAAAAGTCCTGACAATCTACTTCCAAAAAATCAGCCATTGGAAACCCTATAGAGCACAGTTCTGTTCTTAAACACATGGAGTCAACATGAGTCAGAATCGACTAGTAACTTTTACAGTCTTGGGGAACGGCATTAATCATTGATTCACTCAACATTAGTCAGCGTCTATTCTAGACAAAGACTGGTCATAAAAGTGACAGTTCTAACTCACACAGCCATCCAAATGAAGAAAGGCCTGGTAAACTACTTCTGTAAAGATTACAGCCAAGAAAATCCTATGGAACAGCTATATTCTACAGCACACGGGGTCACCATGAGTCAGTCAATATTGACTCCATAGCAGTAGATTTTGTTCTTATTTTTGTTGTTGTAGTTTTGGTTTGGCTTAGTTGTGGACAAGCCATCAAGCTAGGTTATTAAAAGGTGACGTACAAACTTTGCCTTCTAGCAACTTAAAATCTAGGCTGCAGCAGAGTAATCTAAGTACTCAATTATCTAGACCATAAGAAAACATTTGGTTAGAATTGGAAACCTTGGTGGCATAGTGTTTAAGTGCTAAGGCTGCTAACCAGAAGGTCAGCAGATCAAGTCTGCTGGGTGCTCCTTGGAAACTCTTTGGGGCAGTTCTGCCCTGTCTCTAGGGACACTATGTGTCAGAATCGACTGGATAACAGTTGGTTTGGTTTTGGTTTTGGCTTTTGGTTAGAATTAAGAGATATAAGGTATTATAAGGCCATGACCAGAAATCGAAAAAGAGCAGGAGGCAGGTTTGAGGCAGATCCTAGAGGCTGAGGAAAGAAGACTACATTTTTCCATCGGGGAGCATGTTTTGGAAGTCTAAGAACAAATGATGATGTTTTAAAAACCTTTCCCCAACATTCCTTCCTTGCCCAAGAGAAATACACAGGCAATTCATAAAAGCAGAAATGCAAATAGATAACAGGCATACCAAAAAAAAAAAGCTCAATCACATTAGCAATCAAAGAAATGCAAATTAAAATGAATTTCCACCTTTCCTATCTCAAATGGGTAAATATTTCAAAAAATGTTAAAACCCAGCACTGGTGAGAGTGAGAGGAAATGGGTATTCTCCTGCAAAGCTGATGAGAATGTAAATTGCTGCAACTCATCAGGACAGGCAATGTGGAAATGCTTAATCAAAAGCCTTTAAAATATACAGACCCTTTGACCCGGCAATTTTACTGCAATTCTTCCCAAAGCATTGCGACAAACATGTATTTGCAAGGATCTTCATCACTTCATCACTGTTACTAATAGTGAAAAATTGAAAACACTCTAAATGTCTAGTGTTAGATAAATTGCCATAACGGAATGAAATAATAGCCAATCATTAATAACGATGTTGTTGTGACATTTTTATTAGTGGGAAAAATATACACATTATATTTTTAAATGTGCAAAATACACATGTAGCATGTCTGCTTTTTATCTAACATGTATGGATAGACAGCAGACAGATGCACACATATATGCACACATAAAAGGGTTTTCCAATAAGAATGTCCAATTTCTGACAGCTCACAGTGATGATATTTGTGAAGCTATAAAACCATACTTATCACATTTTTTTCATTAGTCTTGACAAACAGCCATGAAAAGTTACACAATTCTACAATGCATAGAAATTATTAAGGTTTATTTTCAAAACAGGTGTTTTGTTCACCAAACATTCCACATGTAAACTTTCAATGTGCATCATCATCCCACCAAGAGAACAATTCGATATTTAATCCAAACACTGGAGACAACCAGGTCTGTTGCCCATCAGACAAAGCCTGCTACAAGGATCGGGCCTTTCATCAGCCACAATTTAGTGGATTTTACATCTGGACTTGAAGCTTTTAACTCAAGAACTAAAGTCCAACGATCATAGATTGTGCTGTACTTTTGATGACCAGACTCTGGAACAACTGGAAGTAGGCCCTGCTTTGGGACAAAAAAAATCATCCATTTTTGAATGAATGGTTTTGTTAACAAATAAAACTTCTGCATTTGGAGGGATGAGAATCCAGTGGAAATTCAAGAACACACACTTCATCTAACAAAAAGTTACTGTTTGGTGTGAATTTTGGTCTGGAGGAATCACTGGCCCTTATTTTTTCCAAGATGATTGAGGAGAGGCTGAGACTGTCAATGGCAAAAGATATCAGGCTACAATAGCTTGTTATTTTGGTCCCCATCTGGAAGGTGTCATAGTGGCCATCTACTCGAACTTCTTTTCCACACATAATGCCATGAAATGTACTTCAAAATATTAAAACTGTATCATTTATACAACTTGTTTTATTCAAGTTCAAAGATAGGATACACTTACTGGAAGACTGTTTTCAAAGATACATAGGACAATATCTGGAATGTTATAAATACCCATTGCTGTCTGTCTCTTGGTAGAGACAGTCTCTATTTGCCAGCAGTTTGGTACTGAAGACTCAAAATAGGCCTTTTGCTTTTGCACAAATGCCTTCCCCAGCTTGCCCTCCTAGAAAACTAACAAGCCTTCAAAGCAAAACTCAAATGCCATTGTTGTCCCCCTGAACATCTCTATCTCTTCCATATCAAAGAGAGAAGGCCCAGGGAGACATGAAGGGATGCCTATAAGTTGAGGCTTCAAGTTCAACAACAGTTGCTCTTTACCCACTGTGTGAGATCCTCCATGCTTAGAAAGGCAAATGTTCTCCTCATCTCTCCCCTGACACACTAATTCGAAAATAAATACAGATTTTTCAGAAGAAGTTCCCAGGCTGGAAACTATCCACAGGAGATGAGTTTATTCTGAGCAGTACACTCAGTGCATACATTTGCACACACAAACTCACAAATTCATACATTCTCATCCAGTCACATACATACACTCATATACCCACATACTCTCTCTCTCTCTCTGTCTCTCTCCCTCTCACACACACACACCAGAATCTTGATTATTCCTTAGACTATTTCAGGGCAATATTCAAAATACATATAACCTTAGCAGACTAGTCACCAGACACTTTTATCCTACTCTCTGCTTATCCATCAAAGGAAAATTAAGTTCCAAGAGATAAAAAGAGAAAGGGCTAGTACTCTCTCAGACTTAACAGTTTGGCCTGACTAGTACCAGTGCCAGTTGCCACCAAGTCACTTCCAACTTACGGGGATACATTGTGCATCAGAGTACAACTGTGCTCCATAGGGTTTTCAATGGCTTGTTTTTCAGAAGACAAACACTAGATCTGTTTTCCAAAGTGCCTCCAAGTGGACACAAACCTCCAACCTCTTGATTAGCAACCAATTGCATTAAACCTTCACACCTCCTACCTGAATGCTAACCAAAAAAAACAAAACTCAAATCTGTTGTCGACCAGTCAATTCCCACTCAGAAGGACCCTATAGGAAGAACAGAACTGCTCCATAGGATTTCTAAGGCAAGGATGGTGAATTCAAACTGCCAACCTTTTGCTTAGCAGCCTGGTTCCTAGGGACCCTCAAAAGCAGAGAGTCCCTGTAGACCAGCCAGGGAATTGCCCCAACCTAGGCTACCTTCAAGGCAATTCTCCAGTCCTGCCGGCTTTCAAAAGAAGAATGACTGGGTAAGTATTTGGATGCTCAGTTCCCTCCTTGTGTCTCACAACCAGCAAAATAAAGGATAGGCCAGTCACAGCTGGTAATTGTAGCAGTCCTCAGTGGTACAGAGCTTTCATAGCTCTGCTGCACTGGGAAAAGTCAGGGTTGGTTCGCCAAGCAAGCCTCCACTGAAAAAGAGGGAGGGATGGTTTCTCGTGTAGTAACAGCCGTGTCTTCTTGTTCTGCTCCAACCTCCCTGACCCTGATACCCTTGCTCAGGAATACTTCTGAAAATTACCCAGTGTTGCCACTATGTGTTGAAATCAACCTGACGGCAACAGATTTGGTTTTGGTGGCTATCAGGAATCTTGTAGTGGCGGTTGGTGAATGCCATCAAATCAATTCCAACTCATAGGGACCTCATAGGACAGAGTAGAACTGCCCCATAGGTTTTCCTGGGCTTTAATCTTTATGGAATGGATCTTCAGCTATTTTCTCCCATGGAGCTACCAGTGGGTTTGAACCTCCAACCTGTCAGTTAACAGTGCAGCACTGAGCCACTGTGCCCCCAGGGCTTCAGAAACCTCACATATCACCTAGGCCAAACATCTCACTTAGAAGATGGGAAATTCACACCCATAGAAACAATTTATACAAGGTCACATCCACATAGCTAGCTTCTGGTCAAACTGGTGGCTCAGGTCTATTAATCCTCTTTCAAGTGCTATTTATTTATTAAAAGTAGATTCAACAGGAAACTAATGCAGCACAAGCTTCAGGGTCCCTGAAAGGACCCAAGGAAGACCTCAGCTGTGTATTTCTAGGGGCATACATTTTTCTATAATTTGCAGAAGAAAGTATTTTAGCTATAATTGTTTAAGACCTTTCTTTCTTTCCCCTCTGACTTCTGATAAGCACTTTGTCCTCATCTTGGCTGTCCCTGAAGTTAAGGAACTAATTAGCTGGATTCAGTTGGTTTATTTATGTGAATCGCAGTAGCTTTTGTGTATAGTTCCATTAGCACTAGCCATTTATCAGTGTAGCAATAGCTTCCAAGAACATTCCTTCCAGTTCAGACTCACCCAACAATGGTGCCATGAAGGTGCAGTCCAGAGGTCCTGTCATGAGGGGCATGGCACTGGGCATGAGTATCAGAGGAGAAATAAGGTTTGCAATATACAGAGCCAGAAGCTGGTTGATGGGATGTGTTTTGTTTTCAAAACATACAGATTTTTGGAAGGAAAGTTGATAAAGGTGTCCGCAAATTTGACAATTATCTTTAAAGTTTACCTGACATTACCCCCAAACATGTAAAGGTTAAATAAAACTTTCTTTCATTACTAATAGTAGAGAACAAATTTTGATCAATGATGCTAGAAAAGTGGCTGAATGAGCTTTATGTTCCCCATTAAAAAACGCTATTAGAACAAAAATCTGAAACAAGACGTGTATCTCACACCTTATACAAAAACTAACTCAAAATGGATCAAAGACCTAAATACAAAACCTAAAATGAGAAAGATTATGGAACAAAAAATAGAAACAACAACAGAAGTTCTAATATACAACTTAGACTACAAAATCTTACCAACAATGCACAAACAACAGAAAATAGATAAACAGGAACTACTAAAAATAAAATACTTATGCTCATTCAAAGGCTTTATCAAGAGAGTTAAAAGACTACCTACAGAATGGGAAAAAATATTTGGCAACTACCTATCAGATTGACATCTGATTTCCATAATCTAAAAGGTACTGTAAAATATCAACAAGAAAAAGGGAAATAATCAAACAATGGGCTAAGGACAGGGACAGACACTTCACCAAAGAAGACATCCAGACAGCCAAAAGACACATGAGGAAATGCTCACAATCATTAGCTATTAGAGAAATCCAAATCAATTAGACTGACAATAATTCAAAAAACACAAATCAACAAATGCTGAAGAAGCTGTGGAGAGACTGGAATTCTCCTACACTGCTGATGGGAATGCAAAACAGGACAACCTCTTTGGAAAGCAATTTTGCACTTTCTTAAAAAGCTAGAAATAAAATACCATATGATCCAGCAATGCCACTGCTTGGAATATATCCTACAGAAATAAGAGCTGTCACACAAACAGATACACACACATGAATGTTTATTGCAACACAGTCCACAATAGCAAAAAGATGGAATCAACCTAGGTGCCCATCAACAGATGAATGGATAAACAAACTATGATATAGATACACAATGGAACACTGTGCAATGATAAAGAACAATGATGATTTTAGGAAGCATCTCATAACCCAATATCGACTAGAAGACATTATGCTGAGTGAAATCAGTCAGCTGCAAAAGGACAAGCACTGTAAAAGACCACAATTATAAGGACTTATAAAAGGACTTATGCACAGAAGAAAGGACTCTTTGACAGCTACAAGGGTAGTGAGGGAGGGAGAGAGTTGTTCATAGATTAGACAGTCAATAGGAATATTGTTGGTGAAGTGTGTGACAGCACCCAGTAGGAGGTAAGTCAGCATAACTGGACTACAGTATAACCTAAATAGTTTTATAAATTCAACTCAACATTTCAAAGAATAGAGCAGCAGGGACAGAGGTCTGGGGACTGTGTTCTCAGGAGACATCAAGGTCAAATGGCATAACTAGTCCTTTTCTAAGAGCCTTCTGTACCTCATATTGGTGAGTGGTGTCTGTGGTGTCAAAGCCAGCAAGCTGCCATCTGAGGAACACCAACTGGTCCCACTCCACCTGGAACAGATGACGACCGAGGACATCAAAGACATGCAGAAAAATGGGCCCAGGAGACAGAAGGACCCATATGATTGAGAAACTATACCAGTATGAGACCAGAAGAACCAGGTTGTGCACAGCCACCACCAAAGACAGCCTTGATAGGGGACACAATATAGAGTTCCCAACACACCATGAGAAAAAGAGGTGTGCAGACCAACAACTCTACTAAAAGACTAGAAATGATGGTCAGACAACCTGGAGGGTCCCTGGGAACATGGCCTCTAGACTTGCAGCCACCCAGGACCTGAAACCAATACTGAGGTCAACCCTTCAGACAAAGAATGGACTGGACTCAGGGACTGAGTGAGTATGTGGGGTGTGTACTTCACAGTTTTATATATTTAGAGAAGGCTGTCCTACTACCTTCTTTCTAGAGGGAAGACGAGAGGTTGGAGAGGAGGGGCATGTATTCACTGGGAAGATACTAGAGGTAAAGAGTGAAAAGGAGGAGTGTGATGTGATAGAGTGGGAAGAACAGACAAAATTGGAGAGAGACAGGTATGCAAAACTGACTTGGATTGTATATTTTCACTTAATCATAATAAAAAAGGTTTTTAAATGCTCTTAGAGATAGCACATGAAGGAAACAATCAAAGAATATTCAACCAAAAAACATATATAATAAAAAAAGATTTTAAAGAAATTTCATAAATTTAATTTAAAAATATCTCCCTGGATTGTGTGATGTTTGTGGTTACGTGTCAGGTTTTTAAAATTTGTTAATTTGTAAACACTTCTCAGGTTAAATAAATATTCTCATTGATACTTAATTTTCTATTTACAATTCTTTTTCTTAAAAGTTTTATAAGTGTCAGGGCCCACAGAACCTGGATTTACCTCTGATTATCATTTTTAAATATTTTATAATCAAAGCAACATTTAATCCAAATCTACTATGTATAATAAGGAACTATAATAGATACATTGTCCCTTTTCATTTTATCTTCTCAGCCTACCAATACCCATTTTACAGCCATACCACCACCATCCATTTCTGTCCAGTCCATTCTAATTCATAGTGACCTTACAGGATATAGTAGAACTACCTTATAGGATTTTCAAGGAGTACTTAGTGGAGTCAAATTCTTAACCACTGCGCCACCAGGGTTTCCATTTTACAGTCAGAAAGTCTTTAATCCAAAAGAAAGAAAGATCCCAAATATGATATTCATACTTCAACATACTCCCCCTGATTAGCTAAGTATCTCAGAGCACTTCCAAATACCTCTTGTATCATCTGTTATGCACTGAATAGTGTTCCCTAAAAAGATGTATATCAAGTTTGGCTAGGCCATGATTTCCCAGTATTGTGTGAGTACAGTCTGTCATTTTGTCAAGTGCTTTTTCTATGTGTTGTAAATCCTTTCTCAATGATGTTAATAAGATAGGATTTGTGGCAGTTATGTTAATGACGCAGGTCTGAACTACAAGATTGGACTGTATCTCAAGCCAATTTCTTTTCAGATACAGAAGACAGAATTTAGCAGAGAGACACAGGGACCTCACACTACCAAGAAACAAGAGCCAGGAAAATAGCGCGTCCTTTGGACCTGGGGTCCATGCACTGAGAAGCTCCTTAACCAGGGAAGATAGATAACAAGGACCTTGCCCTGGAGCTGGCAACCTGAGTTCAAACTTCTAGTCTCCTAGACTGTGATAGAATAAATTTTCTCTTTGTTAAAGCCATTCACTTGGGGCATTTCTGTTATAGCAACACTAAATAACTAAGATGCCCTCCACGTGTTTTCTTTTTACAGAAATGGAAACTGAAGCACATAGATGCATAAAGCAAATTAACAATGAGCTTTGGAGCCCTGACTTTCTAGCTTAAATCTACATCACAATGCTCTGAAGTTACAAGAAGCATTTGCAGGGTCCACACATCAACCATTGGCACCATTCAGGGTCTCATACACACAAAAAATGCATTGCTGTTGAATTAGTTCCAACTCACAACAACCCATAGGATGGAGTAGAACTACCAGACAGATAAGTAGACAAATTAAAAGACTGATGTATATAGACATATGTGGAAACCCTGGTGACATAGTGATTAAGAGCTCAGCTGGTTGGCACCTCATATCCACCAGGCATTCCTTGGAAACCATGGACAGTTCTACTTTGTCCTACAGGGTTACTATGTGTCAGAATTGACTCAGTGGTAATGGGCTTGTTACAGTGACATAGGGGTTAAGTGCCATATCTGCTAACCAGTAAAGGTCAGAAGTCAAATCTGCCGGGGGCCCCTTAGGAAATCTACAGGGCAGTTCTACTCTGTCTTACAGGGTCACTATAAGTTGGTATCAACTCAACGGCAGTAGGAAACTCTATGGGGCAGTTTGGCTCTGTCCTGTATGGTTGCTAACATTCACCACTGTAACAATGCACACATCTGTGTGTATGTACACAAATAATAGATAGGCAGACAGACAAAACAGAGAGATATTCAGAATTGACTCGACAGTCCATGAACTTAACTGTTATAAGTGCTACACATCTCATTGCTGAATATCACTACAGTCATCTTCGAAGTACTCTCTCGCACCAATGGCAGCACCTACTCTACCCTTTAAAGCAACTTTGGAATTTTTTCTGAAATAGACATTGCACACAGTGGCACAGTAGCAAGTTCCCAAACAATTGCATAGTTGTCTGTGAAGGAGTTTTTAGCCAGGAAACAAAAAAAATTACCTACTCACCTGATCCGGTACCCAGTGACTTTTTTTCTTTACCTGAAGATAAAGGAAATATTGAAAGGGAGACATTTTTATGACATTCAGGACATTAAGGTTAATACGACAACAGCTCTGATGGGCATTCCAGAAAAAGAGTTCCAAAATCGCTTTGAGGGGTGGACTAGGTGCTGGTATTAGTGCACACTGTCCCAAGGGGAGGACTTCAAAAGTGATGGTAATGATATTCAGCAATGAGGTATGTAGCATTTTTTCTAGGATGAGTTCACAAACTTAATTAGCAGTCCTTGTACAACAATATTGATTCCATGTTGAGTAAACTGAAGTCTCTGCTCAGACAGAGTTGTTACCATTTGCTTTTGTCAAGTTATTTTTAACATTTTCCCTTTTCTTTTAGTCTGCTAGTAGCTATAAGATAACTGACTTGGAAATTAGATCAAAAGGCTTATTTAATTGCATGTAAAATATGACTAAGGCAGCTCTGATCCCAGAGGCCCAGGGCTCTCCAAACGCTGTACGTGGATTTTAAAGCCCAGCATAAATTTGGGCTCTTCATCTACATCAACCAGTAGTTTTTTCGGTTCTCAAGAATGTTTCACGAAAGCTGATCTTCCTGGAGAACTGAGTTCTAACATGCAAGGCATTATTCCATGAGTCCCTGGAATTGGAGCTCTAGATGAATATACAAGGCTCTGAATGTCTCTGGCTGGCAAAATAGCAGCTGATGCACTCCTACAGAGTCCTGTGTTTCAGTCCATGGAGAAGACTTGAACTAAATTTTTGCCATCCCCTCTCTTTCCTTTTTCTCTTCCCTGCCTCCTACGAACAGTGAAATGAGAGGAGAGAATGCCAGGGATATACAGGAAAGAAATGGTTCTTTCTCCTGTATCCACTAGAAGATTCTGATTACTGTGTCTGATCCTCTGAAGAGCTGTCAAAATGCTTCCAAAAAAGTGTCTCTGAGGAGCTCACCATCTTGGTAGGATAGACAACAGGGAGAAAGAGGTAGATGAATATGCATCAAGCATCCGGAGTGGGCCAAGAATGTACTAGCAATTTCACGAACACTACCTCATTTAATCTTCACAACAGGTAGGTACATTGTATAGGTGAGGATAAAAATGTTTAATGCAACCAGATAATTTACCTAAGAGCACAGGTTGCAAGTGGTAGAGCTAGGATTGGAATTGAGCTTTTTCTGGGGCTAAAGTCAATGTCTGGCCACCACAGACCAAAATTAAGCTCTACAATCTTTCACCATGCTGCAGAAAAGAATCAGAATGAGATAGAAATCACAGAGGATCACAGTTGTTTGTAAAATTCTCCTACTTCACCTCGCTCTGTGCTCTCCCAGGTCTTGTTAACCCATAGGGCAATATTTCCCTCTTCATCTTTGGCCTGCCTGCATTTTTGGCATGTATACATCAGCTTGCTGAAAGATTTGGGGCCTCAAATGTTTCCCACAGTATGTTCTGTTTTTAATCAACTCTAATTGGTCTCTCTCTTCCATTTGTGAATTATAATACACTTAGCCTCCAGGCATGTGTCATTCACATAGCTAAACAATCTCTCCAGCCTCAGGACTACATCAAAGCAAATCTCATTGATCACTGCCAATTGGTTCTCAGGACTGCAGCACACCGCCAGTGGGCAACGAGAAAGAGACAGTTCTGGAGAGAGAATGTTTGTCCTGAGATTCCTGAGAAACTTCAAGAATTAACAAGTACAGCATCACTATCTATTTCAGATATCATTTGGACAAAATATTACTATTTCATTTCCTTGTAATACAAATCCATAAAAATACTATTGAGACAAAACTACACTGTGTTATACAGTATAAAAAATTGATTGAATAGACAGGGTTTTTCAACTTTGGCACTACTGACATTTGGGGCTCGTTAATGCTTTCCCAAATCTGTGTTTGAGGAAGGGTTTTCCTGTGCACTGTAGGATGTACAGCAGCACTAGAAGGTTCAGCACTGTACGATATTAGCCAGCAGCATCTGCACAACTGTGACAATTAAAGTTATGTCTCCAGACATCACCAACCGTCCCTTTAGCAGCAAAACTGCACCTGGTCAAAATCCTCTAGAACTGAGTGAAAAGAGTATGTATTTTCCTAAAATCAGACGGAGGTTTTCTAGCTTCAATTTAGACTCAAAACAGGTCTAAAGATTTTCTGCAGCCTTTCAACCCACCTTCTGCATGCCTTCCCAGCGTATCACACACGAAAATAGTTTTGACCATAGATACCTCGGGTACATCCAAATGCATTTATATGTTGTGCAATGTGAAATTTAGCCTTTCAGAAAACAATTCCAGGGACCAATTCTTACAAATTATAACACAAGCACCACATTCACCAAATACTGAACTACCTGTTCTCTCTGTATGCTCAAGCACTTGACAAATACAACAGGACACTGCGTTATGATACACCAGAGAAGATACCCACAGACTGGACTAAACACACATTTATTCACACATTATTGTTCACTTAGATTTTGTCCGTGTGCCATTTGCAGAATTTAGTAACAGTATGGGGAGCGAGACACTTGAAAGCAAAGAGAAAAGTGATTTTGGGATGAGAGTGAAGAGATGGAGGGCTGAGTTGGCAGGTCACTCCATAAATACGAACATAACATCAGATACTCCATGTGACTTGTAATGCACACCAAATAAAACTGTGTATATAAAACAAACTCACTTTTACAGGTCTCCTTGGATTGGCCCTGAGGACTGACTGTACACCAAAAGGAGAAGGAAAGAGCCATAAAACAAACTGAGACTGAGTTGGCCTAGAACAGAATAAGAGACCCAGGCTTGTTCTGCCAAACCTGAGCTCTAAAGCCGAGGGAGTAAATCATCACATAGAGGCATTAGAATTCAGACTATGAGCCCTGGCCCCGTGAAGAGCTGAGCATAGAGATCGGCACATGGAACAAGCTCAGGAAAGGTTTTCCTCTCCCTCCTCACCTCCTCCACCTCTTTCATCTCTTCTTCAACCTCCAACAGAGTGGGCTGATTGGTTCCAATGGCCAACCGTTCACAGAGCTGCTGTTACACCTAGCCTGCTCTTCCTCTGGTATTAAAGTAACAATTGTCATCATCATCATTATTGATATGACTGACATAAATTGGTTCTGTGATGGTGGCAAACTGGTCTCATTGTCTCAATTCCTCAGAAATATTTAGAAAGTAGATGTAATTAAAATAGGGATGATGGTCAGTAAGGTGAGTATACGTGCCATTACCAACCCCAAGAAAGATAATGTTATGTGTGCTCCTGATGACTTAACAGTAAACAGCTATGTCTGCCAACCATGAGGTCGTCAGTTCAAATCTGCCAGGTTCTCCTTGGCAACTCTATGGAGCAGTTATACTCTGTCCTATGAGGTCAATATAAGTTGAAATCAACTTGACAGCAGTGGGCAATGACTTACGCAAGTAACGTACTACTGACAATGAACTCCAGTCATCTCTTGTGCATAGTTTAGGGTCATTTCAGCAGGAGTTGCCAACTCTTAATGTTGGAGGATTAAAGGATGATAAGACTGTTGTCAGTTTAAATCCAACAGGCTCTCCTTGGAAACTCTGTGGGGCAGTTCTCTGACATCTAGTGTCACTGTGAGTCAGGACCTGACTCAATGGCAGTGAGTAAGATTGTTGTCATGTCTGAATAAGGAATTATAAACTGTAACCTTAGTAAAGTATACAATACTGTTGAAGTTTCAGAGGAGACTAAAGCTTTTCTAATGATTATGACCAACATACACAGATGTGACATAGCTCCGAAAACAGGCTCATAACTTTGGGCAACTCATTATAGTATAAGATGTCTTCCAGAAAGATTGCAGGAGGGAGAATTCTATAGGCCACTCCTTCTAATCCCCATATGGACCAGGATAAATTGGCTAACAAGACACTGGTGGTCTCAGAATGACAGGATCATGCAGCATGCACTTCTCATCAGCCACACTGGAGGAGGGGAGCTGGCACACAGAGCAATGCTCTCCTGGGTTCCTGGTAAGGCATGTCTGCTTTACGTAAATGGATCCTTCTTCCAAGGACATCAACAGAACTGAAGCACTGGATTATTTTTACTAGTGATCATGGTTACATTTCAGATATGGTATGTTCAAAACTAGAGGTGGTGGTCTAAATGGTTAATGTACTTGGCTGATAACCAAAAAGATCCACCCCTAAGTGTCTTAGAACAAAGGTCTGGTGATCTACTTCTTAAAGAATCAGCTATTAAAAGTCTATGGAACACAGTTGTACTTTGGTACACACAAGGTTGTCATGAATTAGAATTAACTCAGTAGGAACTATTTTTGTTTTTGTGATTATGTTCCAAAAATTATGAGCCTCATCCAACAAATTAAATTCTTCAAATTTATGGCCAGCAGTCAATCTATCAATAAATGTCCTATATATATATACATATATACATACATACATATATGTGTGTGTGTGTGTATATATATATACATATGTATATATACATATGTGTATATATATATATATATATATAACACCTATGTCTTGTCCGAAACACTCCTCTTACACAGGAGAGAGCCATGGAAATATATAATTTTGCTCTAAAGATAATCAAACACAGTATTTTCCTGAAAGGTCAGACATCTCCCCTTGAGAGTGATGGCCTGTATTTAGGTACTTCCAGAGACATCACACTAAATATCACTGAATCACATAGAGAAAAAAGTGTTTATTCTCAGTAACATGCTTATTCTTCTTTTGTGAAGTGTCTGTTCAATTCTCAGTTGTTAATATATTTCTAATATTCCCCCCAAATTACTAATCTTTTAGAAAACAGAGCAGGCCTTGGGCACAGAGACTCTACAGGCAAAGGTATCTAGCTGGATTTTATTAGTATTGCATTGTTTATCACATTTGCATTTAATTTATGCTTGTAGCTCCTTCCTATTTATGCTAAGTGTTACTGCTATTGTTAGGGCTGCATATAAAGCTCATCATATACAAACCTAAGTTAAAATGAATAACGTTACCAAAAAAAGAATATTAAGCAAAAAATAGTAGAATTGATAAATATATATTATATATACGATATATGTATGAAAATGGCAGACAAATTCACTAAAATTTGAAGAAACTTATCTCCCTTTCCCTCCTCTTCTTATTTTATAGACGATAGTTTATTTCAAAAGAAAATATGAAGTTATTTATCAGAATTCCATACCATTAAAGAGAACATGACAAGAAGTAAAAGATCAATGCTTTAATTAGTTACAATTAGGTTAAAATTTTATAACTCATTACCAAGCCAAGCCAAGCCAAGTGCCATCGAGTCAGATCTGACTCATGGCCAAAGGCTGTTATAAAATACATAGAACAAGAATATTGCTCTTGTTCGGGTGCAGTCAAGATGGCGGTCTAGACACACATCTCCTTAACTCCCTCTGAAAACTAAGGCCAGGATTGATAATTAAATGGGGTTTTTTGGATGCCCAGTGAACCCTAGGACATGCCATAGGGCTGTCACTTTGGACTACACGCCACTGACCAGGAAACTTCTTCTCTCTGACTGACCCCCACTCCTGTTGAATGGCCAGCTCTCTTGGACTGAAAGTAACTACTGGCTTTAACTTTTTTCTCTTTTTCAGCCTGTAGCAGCAATTGGGCTTACCTTGCAGCAAAGTTCTGCCACACTGTTGACACACACATTGGGTGGAATAGCCACACTTTGAGAGCCTGGCTCTGGACTCTGAGCACCACAGCCCCTTTGCCCCTCTTCCCAAACCTCCACCATTGATTCGGCTATTTCACAGTGGATGGGAAAACATCTGTAGGACACCATCTTGTCCGACTGGGAGGCAGAGCTACCCAAACAGAGGCCTTACCAGGGGCTAATTCCCAGGCTAGGAGGCAGTGCCAGCCCAGGGAGTGTTTCCCTAGAAGAAAAGCTGTGTTTAGCACAGTTTACCCTTTGGGTAGGGCCAGGCACTGATGACAGCAGGGCAGTAACCTGTCGGTACTTTGAACTAGATCATAGCATCTAGGGACAGATAGAGAGGTGCCTCTATTGCCAGCTGGAAAGAGGAGCTTGGACACCTGACAGCCTGATTGATTTTGGAAGCTGTCAGATAGCTTTTACCTCTCAAAAATAAGACTACCTAGAGAAATAATTGTGATGCAGCCTGACTGCATCTCTTCTAATCTCGACTGATCCACAATGTAGGGTCAGTTGACAGCCTCCCAGTGACTCCATAAGCAGGGCTGTGTCTTTATCAGCCAGGAGGTAGAGCCTGCTATCACAGAGATTCCACAGGGCCCAGTCCCCAGTCACTGGAGTACATAGAGGTAACTGGTGGTCAACTTAAACTTCAGCTTCTCTTAAAGCAACACTAGAGACACTTAAGAACCTCTACACGCCCAAAAAGCAACTGACTTTAGCCAA
This sequence comes from Heterohyrax brucei, assembly GCA_028571685.1. Lineage (NCBI taxonomy): Eukaryota > Metazoa > Chordata > Mammalia > Hyracoidea > Procaviidae > Heterohyrax > Heterohyrax brucei. Next base: position 39,134,071 of record CM053148.1, on the reverse strand, counting down.
CACAAGGAAAATCCAACTATGGCTCCAGAAAGCTCCAACAAGAAAGAACCAAAGAACTTCCCAGATGAAGAAGCCTTTCTGAAACTTTTGGAGGTTGAGTACAAAAGAATTATACACAGAGCCCTCCTACACATTATACAAAATTCAGCAGAGCAAAATGAAAAATTAAGCAAGCAGTTTGAACTGATGGAACTCCAGTATTCTGAAATCCAATAGATCAATAACAAAATTAAAGAATCAGAAAACTCAATTCAAAGCCAAGAGAACAGAACTGAACAAATGGAAAACAGACTTTTTAACTTGAGAGACAGAATTACTGACACCAGAATTTATGAGGAGAAATCAAGGAAAGCCAAGCCAAGCCACAAGAAAAATAAAGAAGCACTAAGCAACATGTAGGGCTCTATCAAGAGGAACAATCTACAGCTAATTAGAGTCCCTGACCAGGAAGGGACACTTGAGAACACAGGGAGGATTGTTGTTGATTTGCTGACAGAAAACTTCTCTGAAATTATGAAAGAAGAGAACATAGATATCCAGGATGCACATTGGTCACCATACAATATAGATCCCAAAAGAAAGACTCTAAGACATATTGTAATCAAGCTTAACAAAATGAAACATAAGCAGAAACTCTTAAAGGCAGTAAGACTCAAAGCCAAGCTAACATTCAGAGGGAAGCCCTGTAGGCTTTCATCTGACTTCTCAGTAGAAACCATGTTGGCACGGAGGGAGTAGGGTGGCACATTCAAAGTCTTGAAGGAGAAAAACTTCCAACCAAGAATTATATATCCTGTAGAACTCTCTTTCAAATACATAAATGAAATTAAGACCTTCACAGATAAACAGAAACTCAGGAGACTTTGTAAAAACCAAACTAAAGCTACAAGAAATACTGAAAGAAGCTCTTGGCTTAGAAGAACAAAACCATTAACTCTATATTTTAGGAGACAATACAGAAATCTACTCAGCTAGGGAAGGCACAAAACCCCCCACCAAAGCTGTAATACTAAAAAAAGTGTTCCAGTGATCACATCATGAAAACTATGATACCATCACATCAAAAAGAAGGATATATTGCAGTAGTTGTAGTCCGTCCAGATGGAGAGGAAGTTAATAAGATATTTAGAAGTTAAAATCAGTTTTAAATATACACTATTAAGGGGTATCATTGGGGTAGCTGCAAAGGACACAAAAAAGTGACATATCAAAACAAGAAACACAATACAGGAGTCTCAACAAACACAAAACCAACACTGAAAAGGGTGAAAAATCAACCCATAAAGAAGAATGTCACAGAACAAACTAGTAAGAGCAACAGAGAAAACAACACAAACATAAATACAGCAAAATGACAGCACTGAACACATACCTATCAATAATTACATTGAAGGTAAATGGACTGAAAGCTTCAGTAAAGAGACAATGAGTGGCATCTTTGATCAAAAGACACGACCCATCTATATGTTGTTTACAAGAAACTCACCTTAAAGATATGAACAAACTGAAAATTAAAAGATGGAGTAATATATACCAAGCCAGCAATATACAAAGAAGAACAGGTGTGGCAATACTAATCTCAGATAAAATAGATTATACTGTAAAAAAAAAAAAAAGTTCAATAAAGACACAGAAGACCTCATCGTGACAATTAACCAACTACACCTCAGTGACATACACAGAACTTTCTATCCATTATGTTGACTGAAATTAGTCAGACGCACAAGGACAAATATGGTATGAGACTCCTACTTTAAGGACTTGAAAACTGACTCATGTACAGAAGAAAAGACTCTTTGATGGCTGCAAGGGAGGGGCGGGAAGGAGGGAGAGGGTTGGTTATACATAGTTGATAGAAATTTGGTCAGGTGAAATCAGTGACAGAACACATTAGAAAGAAGATCAGTTTAACTAGACTTCAACATAACCTGAAAACTCTTCCAATCTTAACCCAATAGGTAAGGACACAGTAGCAGGGGCAATGGTCTAGGGACCATGCTCTCAGAGGACATCAAGGCCAGTTGGTGTCACTAGCCTATTGCTAAGAGAGTCCTCTCTACCCCATATTGGTGAATGGCGTCTGGGCTCTTAAAAAGCAATAAGTTGCCATCTGAGGTACACCAAATAGACCCAAGTCATCTGGAACAGACGATCACCAGGGACAAAAACAACACAGGGGAAGAGAACCCAGAAGACAGAAAGACTCATGTGAATGGGTGATTATATCAACATGTGACCAGAAGAACCAGATGGTGCCTGGCCACCTCCAGTGACAGCTGTGATGGGGCTCACAAAGTTGAATCCCAGTGGCAATACGAGAATAAGAAGAGGTGTACCCTGAGAATTCCACTAAAAGACCACAATTGACCGTCTGAAGGCCTAGGGATTCTCCTTAGAGCATGGCCCCCAGACCTGAAGCTGCCCCTGATCATAAATCATTACTGAGGTCAACTCCTCAGACAGGAATGGACTGGACTTGGCAACACAGAGTAATCATATCATGTGTGCACTTTATGGTTCTGTGTATCTATAGGATGTCACCCAGCTGGCCTCTTACTAGAGGGAAGCGGAGAGGTTGGAGAAGAGGAGACAGGGGATTGTTAAGAGGATATGACTTGTACAGAACAGGAAGGAGGAGTATGCTGTTACCAGGGAAGGAGAGCAGTAGAAGCTGCACATAGGTGGGCATGTGAATTTAAACTGGACTGTACACCTTAACTCAATCACAATAAATAAAAAAATTTTTAAAAAAAGAATGTTGCTGTTGTTAAGTGCCATCGAGTTGGTTCTGACTCATAGTGACCTTATGTACAATAGAATGAAACACTGCCCAGTCTTCCACCATGTCCACAATCATTTTAATGCCTAAACCCATTGTTGCAGCTGCTGTGTCAATCCATCTCACCAAAGGTCTTCCTCTTTTTCACTGACCCTCCAGTCTACCAAGTATGATGTCCTTCTCCAGGGACTGATCCTTCCTGACAATACATCCAAAGTATGTAAGACACAGTCTTGCCACCTTTGCTTCCAAGGAACACTCTGGTTGTACTTCTTCTAGAATGTTTGTTCTTTTGGTGGTCCATGGTACATCCAACATCCACCACCACAATTCAAAACCTTCAACTCTTCTTCTGTCTTCTTTGTTCATTGTCCAGTTTTCTCATGCAAATGATGTGACTAAAAATACCATGGCGTGGGTAAGGCGCAGCTTAGTCTTCAAGGTGACATCTTTACTTTTCAGTAAAGAAATCCTTGGCAGCAGATTTTCCCAATGCAATGTGTCCTTTGATTTCTTGACTGCTGATTCCAGGGGCATTGATTGTAGAAACAAGTAAAATGAAATCCTTGACAACTTCAATCCTTTCTCCATTTATGATGATGTTGCTTACCAGTCCAGTTGTGAGATTTTTGTTTTCTTGATGTTGAGGTGCAATCCATACTGAAGGCTGTGGTCCTTGATCTTCATTAATAAGTGTTTCAAATCTTCTTCACTTCCAGCAAGTAAGGTGGTGTCCCTTGCATGATGCAGGTTGTTAATGAGTCTTCCTCCAATCCTGATACCTCATTCTCCTTCGTATAATCCAACTGCTCATGTTACTTAGTTGGCGTAAAGAATGAAAAGGTATGGTGAAAGGATGCAACCCAGATGCACACCTTCTTGATTTTAAACCATGTCCCTTTGTTCTGTTCGCCTCATGATCCATATGCATATTCCTTGAAAGCACAATTAGGTGTTCTGGATTTCCCATTCTCCACAATGTTAGCCATAATTTATTATGATCCACAAAGTCAGGTGCCTTTTCACAGTCAATGAAACACAGGTAAACATCTTTCTGGTATTCTCTGCTTTCAGCCAAGGTCCATCTGACATCAGCAATGATATCCCTGGTTCCATGTCCTCTTCTGAACCCAGTGTGAATTTCTGGCAGTTCCTTGTCAATGTACTGTTGCAGTAACTTTTGAATGACCTTCAGCAAAATTCTACTTGTGTGTAATATTAATGATACTGTTCAGCAACTTCCGCATTCGGTTGGATCACCTTTCTTTGGAATGGGCATAAATACAGATCTCTTCCAGTCAGTTGGCCAGGTAGCTGTCCTCCAAATTTTTTGTCATAGATGAGTGAACACTTCCAGTGCTGCATCTGCTTCTTGAAATGTCTGCATATTCCATCAGTTTCCTAGAGGCCTGTTTTTTGTCAGTGCCTTCAAAGCAGCTTTAACTTCTTCCTTCAATACTATCGGTTCCAGATCATATGTAACATCTTCAAATGCTGAACACTGAACAGTTCTTTCTGGTATAATGATTCTAACGTATTCCTTCCATCTTCTTTTGATGCTCCCTGAGTCATTTAATATTTTCTCTGTAGAATTCTTCACTATTGCAACTCGAGGTTTGAATTTTTCTTCAGTTCTTTCAGTTTGAGAAATGCAGAATGTGTACTACTCTTCTGGTTTTCCATTCCCAAGAAGGTAAAAGCATCAGGTAAGGAGGATAACAGCATCAGGATAACAGCCAGTGGAAGCTTACGTGTTGCTGTGATGCTAAAAGTTTTGCCACTGGTATTTAGGTACCAGCAGAGTCACCCATGGTAGGCAGGTTTCATCTGAGCTTTCAGACTAAGACAGACTAGGAAGAAGGACCCGGCAGTCTACTTCTAAAAAGAATTATCTAGGAAAAACTTTATGAACAGCAGCAGAACATAGTTAGTTATGGTGCTGGAAAGTGAGCCCTCCAGATTGGAAGGCACTCAGAAGATGATTGAGGAAGAGCTGCTTCCTCAAAGCAGAGTTGACCTTCATGACATGGATGGAGTAAGTCCTTCAGGGTCTTCATTCACTGATGTGGCCTGACTCAAAATGAGAAGAAACAGCTGCAAATATCCGCTAATAATCAGGACATGGATTATACAAAGTACGAATCTAAGAAAACTGAAAATCATCAAAAATGAAATAGAGTGCATAAACATAGATATGCTAGGCATTCATGAGATGAAATGGAGCAGTTTGGGCCATTCTGAATCCAAAAATCATGTGGTCTACTACACTGGGAACAAAAACTTGAAGAGGAACAGTGTTGCGTTCATCAAAAAGAACATTTCAAGATCTGTCCTGAGGTATAACACTGTCAGTGACAGGATAACATCCATATGCCTACAAGGAAGGCCAGTTAATACAACTATTATTCAAAAGGATGCACAAACCACTGAGGCCAAAGATGAAGAAATTGAAGTTTTCACTGGCTTCTGCAGTCTGAAACTGATTGAACATGCAATTAGCACACATTGATAATTATTGATGACTGGAATCTATAAACTGGAAATAAGAAGAAGGATTGGTAGTTGGAAAATACGGCTTGGTGACAGAAATAACGGCAGAGATCACATGATAGAATTTCACAAGATAATGACTTCTGCATTGCAAATACCTTTTTTAACCAACACAAATGGCAACTGCACACATGGACCTTACCAATGGAATACACAGGAACCAAATCAAGTAAGTCTGTGGAAAAAGACAATGAAAAAGCTCCTTATCAGCAGTCAGAACAACCAGGTGCTGACTGTGGCACAGATCATCAATTGCTCACACGCAAATTCAAATTGAAACTGAAGAAAATTAGAACGAGTCCACAAGAGCCAAAGCATGACCTTGAATATATCCCTCCTGAGTTTAAAGACCATCTCAAGAACAGACTTGTTGCACTGAACACTGACCAAAGACCAGACGAACTGTGAAATGACATCAAAGACATCATCTATGAAGAGAATAAGAGGTTATTAAAAAGACAGGAAAGAAAGAAAAGACCACATTGGATGTCAGAAGAGACTCTGAAACTTGCTCTGGAACATCAAGCAGGTAAAGCAAAAGCAAGGAATGGTGAACCAAAAGATCTAAACAGAAGACTTCAAAGAGCAGCTCAAGAAGACCAAAGAAAGTAATTATAACGTCATGTGCAAAGACCTGGAAATGGAAAGCCAAAAGGGAAGAACATGTCCTGCATTTCTCAGGCTGAAAGAACTGAAGAATAGAACAAGATACCAAATATAATCATAGGTAACATATATGAGTTCCAGGGAATTTTTGGTCAAAAATTGATTAACAGATCACAAATGACAGCTCAAACTTCAACTATAGATTTAATCTTTGAAGCAATTACTACAAATACAGAGATTTAGATATGTGAATACATATCTACATCGGCCAGTAATTCACACATTTTAACACTATCTTAAAGAATACACTACTTTAAAAGAACATGTGACACGATTCCAGAAATGTAAAATTGAATAAAAAGTTATAGGGAAGTTTCCTCATCCAATAAACTCAACAAACTTTTAACAGAGTCCTGCTAATATTTCAAAGGCTAGAAACTTCAATAAGGTACTGTATCTACTCTCAATGGAAATTATATTGAATGGTTGGGAATACATCACTATCTCTTTAAATATGTTTATTACTTCATTCTCATCTTTTCTTCAGACTCCAATTAAATATATGTGAGATCATCACACTCTGCTCCCTGTGTTTCTTGGCTTTCTGCACATTCCATCCTTTTGATGGAATGTGCTTCATCTGGATAGTTTCTAGTGACCTGATTTTCAACCCTTTCTTTATCTGAGTTTAATCTGAAATTAAATCTGTCCCTGGAGCTTTTAATTTAGGTTATTTTATTGTTAAGTTAAAAAACTTACCTCTTTAAATGCAGTAACCAAGGCTTTCTTACATTCTGTGCCTGCTAATTTTATTTTGTAGATTCCTAGAAGGTCTAATTTTGTTATCTGTTATTTCTGCTGGTTTCTATTACTGTTAGCTTATTTCTTCTTGTGCCTGGCTTTCAAATTATTTGTAGAGATAATATAAGATCTAGGATTATTTTATTTTTCATCAATGAGCATTTTAATTGCTACTACCAGGTACCTGAGAACTCTAGCAATTTGAGACTACCTGTTCAAGTCTCAGGATTTTTCTGGGCTACCCATATAAGGCAAATCGCAGCTAAGTATATATAAGAATCAGTTTATGTATGCTTGACTTTTACGTCTGGGGAGCAGCCTTTCAGGTCTCAGCCCAAAAGCAGGATCCCCATTCTCAGCAAGCCCTATATTCTCATGAACCAAACCACTGCTGTCAAATCAATTCTGACTCAGAGCGACACCACAGGACAGAGTAGAACTGCTCCACAGTTTCTAAGGAGCACCTGGAAGACTCGAACTGCCAACCTTTTGGTTAGCAGACATAGCTACTATGCTGCCAGAGTTTCCATATTACCATACACTTAAAAAAAAAATCAGTTTTCTAATGAGATAATAAATATTTAAGGGACTGAGGCTCAGGAGAACTGGAAATCCCAGAAGGAAGAGAAAAACACTAGCATTTTTGCCTTGGGGACATTTACTGTTTTGAAAGACATGATTGCACAGCGGGGCTGAAAAAATGTTCTCCCAAAAGGTATCTATAACCTAATCCCTGGAATCTTTGAATGTTACTTTATGTAGCAAAAAGGGCAGAAAGGATATCCTCCTGGGAGTAATTAAAGGATCTTGAGATGGGTGATTATTCTGGATTATCTGTGTGAACCCTAAATGCAATCACATGTAGGCAAAGAGAGATTTTACACACAGAGAAGAAAGTGACGTGAAGAAGAAGCAGAGAGAAATGTGAAGATGCTAAGTGGCTAGCCTTGAAGACGGAGGAAAAAGCCATGAGCCAAGGAATACAGGTGTCTCGTAGACACCAAAAAAGAAGACGAATGCAGCTCTTGATACTGGAAAGGCAAGAAAATATCCACCCTCTAAGAGCCTCGAAAGGGACTACACCCTGTAAATATCTTGGTTTCAGCCCTGTCGACATCTTGGTCTCCAGAATTATAAGACAGTAAATGTGTTCATTTTAAGCTACCAAGTTTCTGATAATTAGTTGCAGCAGCTGCATAAAACTAATATGAAGTGTTTATATTTTGTCCACACTTTGTAGTTGTTTCCATCAAGAGGCTTGATCTGAATTATCTAGTCCGTCATTACTCAGGAACAGAGGTTCACGGAGGGGTGGAGATGGTTTTATATTTGCCTTCTTCCAGAAACACTGTGGGCGTGTTTTTATGTCATTTATAATAAAAATTCATAATTGCTTGTTCATTTGTCAACCCAAGTGACCACTAAAGATCTGAAGCAATAAATTGACAGTGATTCATAACCAAACTGTAGGTGAATCCCTGACATTAAAATGTTTGTTCAAGTACATATGTATAATTATCTACAGAAAACATCTACAACTCTCAGGAGATTCTCAAATATTATATCTGGTTCCTTTCCATACCAGTGATTTCTGTAATGATAAGGGCATGCTGTATTTATTTTGGTATTTGTAATACCCAATAAAAGTTGATCAAATAAGCAAAGAGTACATATAATTATACACAAAACAAGACATAGATGCTTTATAAAAAGTATAAATGCTAGGATAACACCTCAAAAGAGGAAGAGAGATTATTTATTTGAGTTATTAGAAAAGGCTTTGTGACATTTTTGTTGATCCATCAAAGGTATTTATAATTTTTTAAGTATAGATCAGGTATGAAAAATGTTCAAAACAAAGTTGGGATGTGTAGGTAAGAAGAACATAGTGCCCACTTCCAAGGCATGAAACATATATCACAATTGGACAGATTTGTAGGATTTCTCTTATTTGGTTAAAATTTGTTCCTACCATTCTGATCTTTAGGAGCTTTATTCTAGGAAATAAGCACAAGGAAAAGTCTCAAGAAAAAAAAATCTCATGTTATAGCTTACTACCTTCAAATCATCCACAAAAATTTGTGTGTGCGTCTATCAAGAGTGTCTTTGGCTTTCAAGTACATCCAAAAGGGATCTGTGACACATTCCCCTTGGGAGGATAAAAGAGAGAGACAGAAACAAAAGAATAAAGGAAGGAAAGGAAAGAAAGAATTAAGAACTACTGCCCTGTGGTTTAAAAAAAAAAAAAAAAAGCACAAGGTGACATATATGCGCAGGTGTAGCTGAATATATTCCAGCTGTTGGGTCTTCAGATCATTTCCCAGAGACACGGAGTAATGACAGTACTGTGTTCTCAACTATCACCATTGAACTGAGTGGTCCATGAAGCGTAGGGGTCAGGTACGACAACTGCACCTGTAACCCTTTTTTCCTGACCTCAGGCATTAGGATTCAGAAGCAATTCAGTCAGAAAGTTTCTAGCTGATCAGTTTCTAAAAACCTTGCCACCTGTTTCCTAGTAAAGTATCTGACACGTGGGGGGCAATGAGTACACGGATGAACCATAACAAGAGTCTTGGAAGGCACCACGGAAACAGTAGAGATTGTGGGGCAAATCTACTACCACTGAAGAATAAAACCATCAAGACACAGAGGATGCTAGCCCAGGAGATTTTAGTCAGTTAGAGGCACAGTCCCAAGTCAACTCTGTCCTCCTGACACTCGGCCAAGAAACCTGTTTTGTTCATTTTAAATACACATTTTTATCAAATGTACAACTTCCAAATATTAAGCTTTATTTGGTGTTACAGAAATGAGTTCTTCTAGTAAAAGAAATTATAGAGCTATAAGTGTGTTAGATGTTGGCACATTGTGGTGAAGTCTGGAATAGCAGAGAAGTGCTACGAAAGCAAAAAGACAAGAGAATGGGATGGAGATAAATCGAAAGATCAGTAAGTGTAAGAGTTAGACAATGGGAAAATAATGTCTTCGGGAAAAAAAATCCATAAAAGAAAAATTTGATAAAGTTGACTGCTAAAATGTAACATGTGTGATATCAAAAATAAAGAACACAAACAAAGTCAAATTCAAATGAAGTAAAAGAAAATATATTTCTACTCATTTAAATTATGGTACATCCATATACTTAATTAGTATATAACTATCACAAAGGATTAAGCTGGGTTTATGTGCTTTGGCTTGACAGACATTCAATGATATTCATATGTAGGAAAGGCAAATTGAATAAGTGTTTTAAAATGATAGAGACAGTTACAGAAATATACATATTGCTGTAAGTATGAAAACATCTAAAACAGCAAATGTTTGTATCTTACAGTAGGAATTGATGAGGTGATTTTTATTGTTTACAATGTTTATCTATATAATAATTAAATTTTTATAATAATGCAATATACTGCTTCTTTAGTCAGGAAAATATTTAATAGTGAAAAGTACAAGTAAAAGGAAAAGAGATGCTGTATCACGGTAACTGGGCTGTAACAGCAATCCAGAGTCAGAAAGCCTAAATTCAAATCCCAACTCAGCTACTTATGTGATGTGTGACCTTGAATAAGTTATTTAGCCATTCTGTACCTTGGGCTTCCCATTTGTAAAATGAGGATAATAACCATATGTGTCTCATAATATTGTTATGAAGATTACATGAGGTAATATATGTAAAATGTTTAGAATATTTCCTGGCACATAGAAAATGTTCAACAAATGTTCTATCAGTCTCTTTCCACCCCAGCTCCAGCCCTCATGTCAGGCCTGTAGCTCAAAGGCCTCTAGGCTAGCAAACTGTGGCTGAGAGCAAATGCAGCCCGCTGCCTTTTTTTATAGAAGTTTTCTCGTTGGCACACAGCACACCCATTGGTTTACATAAGCTCTTTAGATGCTTTGGATGGTGCAGACAGTCTGCACTTGACCACTTAAACTAAAGGTTGACAATCCAAATCTACAGAGAGGCCTGGTGATTTGCTTCTGTAAAGATTACAGCCAAGAAACTCCTATGGAGCAGTTCTGCTCTGTAACACATGTGTTTGGGACTTCAGTGTTACTGTTGCCTTTGCACAACAGATGAGAGTTAAGTAGTTGCTACAGAGAGCACTATGGAGGAGTGGCAGCACAGACTGGATGGTCCAGAAAGCCTAAAAAATTTACTAGGTGGCTCTTCCCACAGGTTTGCAGAGCCCTGCTCTAGGCACCTGTTCCCTGCCCTGTAGGCCAATCCTTCAGGTCTTATGGGAGCAGCTGCTATTTTCAGTGATAGGCCAAGTTGGGAGGGTGCCATCCACCCCTATAAAAGCACCTACTATCTGGGAAATTCAGTTCAGAATCTTGTCAAGTTGCCTCCCTTTCCTCAAGAAAATTAATACACTTGGTGAGGGAGCCTCTACCACATTGGGTTCCCTTTATCAAATTCAAGCTATGTCTTGCACTAGCTTTATGACCTTGGGCAGTATAACCTCTCCAATCCTCAGCTTTACCGCTTTTAAGTGAGGATAATAATATTACCTACCCTGTGGGGTTGTTGTCAGGATTATACGAGATGATGCATGAGCAGCTCCTGACTTGCAGAAAATGTTTAATAAATGTTGGTTATTGTTTTAACTATTATTAGGAAAGAGGCCAAGTAGAGGGAACTGAACACATGAAATACAAAGCCAACAGAACTCTTTGATGCAACCACTTTCAGCTAATAAATATGTTTAAGCAATATTGGCAACAGTGTGAGTACCCAGAGCTCTCATACACTTCTAGTGCTTAAATAGCCAAGGGGTGTTTATTTTAGAACAATCACTCTTGAAAATTGTCATTATCTACTAAAACTAAGCACGTGGACCCAGCAACGCCTTTCCTACATATACGTCCAACAGACAAGCAAATATATGTCCACCAAAGACATGCAATAGAATGTTCATATTTAGCATATTCAAAAACAAGAAATTAACTCCAAATCCTACCATCTCTAGAATGAATACATAAATCATGGTATATTCACTCAGTGGAATATATTCAGCAATGAGAATGAACAGTCTGTTGTTACTGTTGTTTTTAAGTGTCCCTAAGTCGATTTTCGACTCATAAGGACCTGATATGACAAAAAAGAACTGTCCCGTAGGGTTTTCTAGGCTGTAATCTTTATAGGAGCAGATTGCCAGGTCTTTGTCCTGCAGAGTCACTGGTTGATTTACAATGTCAGAAAACAACACAGATGAATCTCAACAAATGTTGAGCAAAAGAAGCCAGATACAAGGTCTGACAATTAAGTCCACAAACTGTTTGTTCTAAGTGCTACATACCCCATTACTGAATACCACTACAGTCACCTTTGAAGTACTCACCTTGGGAAGCTATGCACCAATGCCGATGCCGAGTCCACCCTTCCAAACAATTTTGGAACTCTTTCTGAAATGGTCATTGTACACGGTAGCACGGTGGCAAGTTCACAAACTTAATACTATAGTGGTCTGAGGGGGTTTTTAGCCAGTAAACAAATAACTGTATTGGAACACCCTCCCTACTCACCTATTCTGGCCCCCAGTGACCTTTTTCTTTACCTGAAGATAAAGGAAATATTAAAAGGAAGACATTTTGACGACATTCAGGACATCAAGGGTAATACGAGGACAGCTCTGATGGCCACACCAGAAAAAGAATCCCAAAATTGCTTCAAAGGGTGGACTAGGTGCTGGCATCAGTGCACAGCTTCCCAAGGAGAGTATTGCAAAGCTGACCTTAGTGATATCCAGCAAAGAAATGAAACATGTAGCACTTTTTCTAGGATAAGTTCGTGAACTTAATTGGCAGGCCTCATATGAAAGAGGACCTATTGTAGGATTCTGTTTACATAACACAGCATGCAAAGCAAGTTGTGTCAGAAGTCGAGGTAGTGGTTACACTGGGGAACAGTGAGTGACCAGGATGGGATAGGAGGAAGGCTTTCTGTTAATTACCATTTGTTGATCTGGGATGTATTCAGTTCACGAAAAACTGGGAATAAAAAAAGGAAGGAAGGAAGGAATTATGAGAATGAAATAAAAAGACAATGAAACACATAAAGAGAATGTGTTGAGTACACACTCTGTGCCATGCTGTTTTCTTCCAGGCCTTCTGTTCAACTCACTCTTTTATTCTGAGCATCTCTCTTCTCTCTCCCTCATCCTGCATCACCCTTTTCTCTAACAACAATATGGTTTGTAGATCCATCTTTGAAAGAACCTTCCAGGATCTGCTCAGGAAAACAGCACAGAACCCACAAACCCGCCACTTTCTGGCAAAGGAAATGAAGGTGACACCCAAGAGGATGCATTCCAAAGAGCCCATGTCTGAAACATGAAGAGGCACCCAGTCTGTTTGATTCATAGCTGCCTGTCCCACGCTTACAGATATAGTGATTTGTAACCAAGACCAACTTCTCGTCCTTGTTAGCATACTTCCCCAGCTCCAGGGACTCAAATGGAGTCTGTGTTTGGCTCCTGTAACAGTAGTTCCAGTTTTAGAACTGAATAAAATTATGGAGTAAATGTTGCCAGGTTATGGGTGTCTTTTCTGGGCATGGGTCTCTCAGCTGGCTGTTTGCCCGAGAATATCACATGCAATGCTGAATTCCCATTTCACCTCAAATCAGCACTGACTCCATTGCTCACCCCCCCTGCCCTGTGGAGGTGGATGTTCAGGAGAAAGAGAGATTCAGAAGCTGGGACTCCAGAGAAGAAACTTCTGTCAATTTCTGAGGAGGGATGGGATATTTTAACTTAACTCTTTGGTCATTTTAATGCAATTATGCTGTCGGAGCTACTTTTCTTCTATGAAAGCAACAGAACTTAAGATAAAGAGAACAGGATGGAGATAAAATTGAAAGATCATTTAGATCATTTAGTTAGATCACGGGAAAATAATGTCTTCGGGGCCAAAAAAAATCCTTAAAAGTTTGATAAATTTGACTGTTAAAATGTAACATATATAATTTGAAGCAAGGACATCAGAATGCTGCCCCTCAAGTAATCTGTTTTTCTTCCAAATTTAAAAGCAAAAAACAGCGTTTTAAAATAGTCCTCCCTTCAGTCCTTGAGTCTCAACTCATCCCCACTTTTCCCCTTGGGTGAAGATTAGAAATAAAGAGAGGCTCACGGTGAGATACAGCAATGAGTTAAGTGACAGAAAATGAATGAGTTTGGGCTACAGGATGGGGACAGAGACAGGACAAAGATGAGGGGCAAAAGGCAGGTCAGGAATGTGCGGATGAACATGTAACACTGTTTGATAAAAATGAGCTGCAGTCATGTCAGTGGTCCCCCAGTCCAAACAGCTCTATGAATGTGAACTTAGCTAAATGTCCAATGCCCCATCACCACAGACAACTTTACCAAGGGCCATGGGTGGAGCCAAACCTCACTACTCAAGTCCTCCAGCGTTTGGACAAATTACCAGCTCAGTCAATGTTCTTCTGTTTTAAACTTCCTGTTTTAATCAAACTCATTGCCACAGCAAATTCTGGATTTCCTCCACCCTTGTTGACTTGGGAAACATCGTCGCCTTCACCTGGGTACCCTCCTCTACTTTCCCCATCCCATCCTACTGAAATCTGACTCATTTTCTAAGCCCTACCTCTGGATCTCCAGCCAGGTGAAATTTCTTCTCCCCACTTTCAGAGAATTTTCTTCCAGTATTTACTTTTAACATAGCATTTGTCACACACATCGTTGCTCTATAAATATTTTTGTACTATTGGCTTTTCACTATCATTGCTGTTTCTGGAGACGGTGCTTAATTACAATGATTGCTGTTAGTCACTGGGCTCAGACCACTGTGCTTACTTCTTTAAACTTACAATATACCTGTTTTAGTCACCTAGAGCTACTATAACAGAAATACTAGAACTGCTTGGCTTTAAAAAGAGCTGCCTAGCCTCCCTCATTAACATCACAGCAGCAGGGTTTACAACATAGAGGAACATCACACAATACTGGGAATCATGGCCCAGTCAAATTGCTACACACATATTTTGGAGGAGGCACAGTTCAATGCATGACAAAACCTACCAATAGGTGTCCTACAAATTCATATTTATGTGTGAAGATATTTCAGTATTAAAAAGTTCAGTAGTTTGTTTTGAGTCACAGAGACTTCACTCTTCCTAGCATAAGATTCTACTGAAAGTCTTCTCTGAATCTTTGAGGATATATACATCTTTGGATGAGTAGCTGCATGAATGGGTGAGTGGATGGATGGATGGATGTACAGATAATTACTGAAAATATCCAATGGACCCAAATCAAATGTGTTACTTCCCTTTTTCAGTAGGTCTTTATCCCTGATGGCACAGTGGTTAAGTGCTATGGCTCCTAACCAAAGATTGGCAGTTCAAATCTGCCAAGCACTCCCTGGACACTCCATGGGGGCAGTTCTCCTCTGTCCTATAGGGTTGCTATAAGTTGGAATCAACTTGACAGCAGTGGATTTTTTTAGGTTTGTACCAAATTGGGTATGTAGAAGATGATTTTGAATTCTAAATAAGCTTCCCTCTATTGCACAGGGGAAAACAATGGTGGTTTAAAGGCAGTATTTTCACCATCCATACAGGTGGCCTGGGCTCAGTTCCCAGGCAATGTACCTTCAGTGTAAGTTTCTCTGTTGCTATGATGCCAAACAGGTCTCAACGGCAATTCCAGAATAAGACAAACTAGGAAGAAGGGTCTGGTGATCTACTCTGGAAAATTCAGTCAATGAAGACTCTACAAGTCACATCCGAGCTCCAATCAATCATAGTCATGACACAGGACTGAGCAGTGCTTGCGCATGGAGTCACCGGCAGTCAGGGGCTAAGTCAACCAGAACTATTATAAAGGGCTCATAAGCTCCCAACCTTTAGGCTCAGTTAGACAAAGTCATATAAGAAACACAGACTAGTAGAAAGACTTTGGAGTATCAAGATCTGCTTCATATCCTTCTTCTAGGAATTTACATGCTCAGTTTCGGACACTGAGGCTGGAGCATCTTAACCTTGCCTGATATGTCAGTATCTCCATCCATAAGACATCTATAAAAGAACTACATGTCCCTCACTGGTGGCAGAGAAGGTGAAGTTAGGTAATGGATAAGAAAGTTTGGCACAGAGTGAACCCTTAATAAGCATCTGTTTTCTCCATTTTCTAATTCTAGGGCACTTAAGAAACTGTGAAAGCAACAACAGACTTGAAAAACAAAATACCAAATAAACCTTCTCCCCACTTCCGTCTCAGCATATGCCTACAAGCCACTATCAATCCCTTCATCTACATTTTGACAGGCACAGATTCAGTCTTTAGCCACTGACAGATGCTACTTCTTGCCAATATTTCCTGCCTTTTCCGTTTAGCACTTGTCCTTGTGCCACTGGCAGTTTAATGGTAGAATTCTCACCGTCCATGCCGAAGACTTTGCTGGGTTCAGTACACAACCAGTGCACCTCACACCCAGCCACTCCCTTCAGTGGTGGTTTACCTGTTGCTATGATGCTGAACAAGTTTGTTTCCAAGTTTGTGCTGCAGGAAAGGTAAGAGTCTCTAACAAACTAAGAAAGCCTTAAACTTCGCCATACAACAATCTTTGGAAAGTCTGTGCAGTGTTTGCTATCTAAAAAGAAAATTATTCTCTTGATTCATTCAGTCCCTTCTGTTTATGTCCAAGGGGAAATCTCAGTTACCTCTCCACCTGGCCCAATGGATGTTCAGTGGATGAATATTCCCATAAAGTTTCAAACACACGTTGTAGAAGCAAAACTTCTAAATGCTAGGAAACAGATAGATGAGTCACTGGGCTTCCACCCATCCCCGCTTTACAGCCTAGGAAATTATCCTGGAAATAATCCTTAGCGGATCGAGTTGAAGGGGAAAAGTGGAGTAGGCATCTTAGCCCCGTTTTGCTGTTATCTAAGCTCTGTGCAAACTTAAGACAGGAAGCTCACATCCTGCAGCCTAGTTCACAATCCATAATAGATGATGTTCTTGGAGCCCCCACTAAGAAAAGAGATATGCACAATTTGGCACAGATACAGACTGGGGATTCAGTCTCAGCAGCTATAGCATAAAATAATAAAATATGAATGCAAACAGCAAAAATGTGCCTGTATCACAGTTCAGAGGATGCCAAAGCTGACCGAATAATTATACATTTTTCATGTTTCAATAAGGGACTTAATTGGCATTTTGTGGGATGTCGCTCAGTGAGAGAGAGCACACGGTGTCAGAGCTGGCACAGAACCTCCATCCGGCTACCCTGGCAGTTCCCCATCTTTCCCATTAGCCAAAACCACATGGGAAGATGAGAGGCTAACAGAATGCAACACATTCCTTTTTCCCAGTATATTGGAATCCACCCAGGAAAAAAAGCAGTGTAGGTTGATGAAAAATGTGTAAGTAAGTACTTCCAAGCCTTCCACCGTGTACTTGACTAGTGAAATCATAAAAACCACAGTCATTTGGACAGCCATTTATAGTTTACAAGCTCTTCTCGAGTGCATTTTCTTAACCTTTTTACAAAACACTAGAAAAAAAATTGCTATTATCCTTCTTTTATAGACATAGATATGGAGGCTCAGAGAGGGCAAGGGACTTGCTTCAGGACAAACAGCTGGTAAGGGCCAGAAATAGGGCTGGATCCTGTCTTTTCTGCTTCTTACATCTGAGCTCTTCCCACTGTTCCAGCTCTGCAGGCTGCCTCCTCTTTGCCCAGACCACATGCGTCAATCTGATTTTCTGCCTCAAACCCAGCTGCAAAGGCCAGGAACTTGGAAAAGTTGTAGGTAGATATTTGGTTCTCACACCTTGGGGCAGAGATAAAACCCGTTGCCCTTGGGTCAATTCCAACTCATAGTGACCCTATAAAATAGAGTAGAACTGCCTCATAGAGTTTCAAAGGACAGGTTGGTGGATTCGAACTGCCAGTGTCCTGTTTAGCAGACAAGTTTTTAACTACTGTGCCACTAGTGCTCTGAACAGGATAGAGAGAAGGTCACTACTGACGAGTCGATTCTGACTCACAGTGACCCTACAGGTCAGAGAAGAACCACCCAAAAGAGTTTCCAGTGGCACCTGGCAGATTTGAAATACCTACTTTTGGTTAGCAAACACAGCACTTAACCACTACACCACCAGGGTTTCTAGACAGAAATAAAGCTATGTTTTTTTTGAGGTAAGAGTCCCTGGGTGGTACAAAGGGCTGATGCTACACATGCTAAGCTGCTAACCGAAAGGTTGGAGATTTGAGTTCACCCAGAGGTACCCTGAGGGGAAAAAAAGCCTGACAATTTATTTCTGAAAAAAAACAGCCACTGAAAATCCTACGGTGCACACTGCCAGTGTGACATAACTGGAGTCGCCATGTGTCAGGACTGACCCAACCGCCACTGGTTAGAATGAGGTAGGAAGAATCACTTACTCCTTTCCTACTTGCCCAGGAAAAGGAAAGAGGCAGAAAAAAGACAAATTTCTTGTGACCTGCTATATTTTGTCACTGTGCCTTGAAAGAGAGAAACTGTGGCCTTCCTGAGCACTGGGATTTCTGCTCTCCTGCTCTCCCGTTGTGGAGATTATTAATCATATGTATGCCTGCTGTGTCTGGTCTTCTGTTTTTCTCTTTCTCCCTTGCCTTGGCAACTTAGTGTGGCACTCCTTAAAGACATGGAAAACTTATACTTGAGCTTGCATCCTATTCAAACAGATCCTCTGTCTTTGTGGCCCCTAAGGGAACCAGCTGCTAGAGGCTCCAGAGATTTGCAGCAACACATAGCTTTCTGTCACATTTGCTTGCAAGGAAATGGGGATTTGTTTGAATGGGGAATCCTTGGGGGGTCACCAGTCTAAAGTGTTTAAATGAATCCCTTCTTAGTCCACAAGCATCAAGCCCATCATGAAAGACTATTCCATGAAATTCCAGTTTTAAAGCATTTTCAAGATCTGACTTCCATCAGGACAGAAACAGGATTCACAGAGTCACTTTGGGAGGGCTGACTTGGGACCAGGCCAGGAAGCCAGGTCAATGCTACAAGGAAGAACCAAATTCTGATCAACTGGAGTGCAAGGGGAAGTGTGTTCTGGTTATTTTAATGTTCTAGCTAATTGAGAACTAAGTAGGGTTTATTGAACATAATTAAATCTTTCTTTGATGATCAAGAATCTTGCAGTGCCCTGGAGTACTTATTTCAAATATCAATTACGAGTTCCCACTGGAAGGAATGCAGGAAATAGAATTTGTCTTGCAGTGACTTCCAGGTCAACTGCAGGAAATTCATTTTTACAAAACCCTTAATATCAGATTGTTATTTTCTTCTTTTCCTAGACAAGCTAGTGCAAGAAAATTCTATTGACTAGAGACTCACAGGTGTCTGAATCACAGTTAGCCAAGGTTGCCATATGCTGTTCAAAAATTAGAAGGATGCCTAGAATGTTGACTGATTACTCTTGATTGTTAGGTCAGATAAATCTAACAAGATAAAATTTTCTTAGGTTTATTTTGCAAATTCACTTGAACGTCTTCTGGCAAGAATCCTAGCATGGAACATATTCTTGCATTTTATGTACCAAATAGCAAAAAAAAAAAAAAAAAAAAAACTCACTGCCATCAGGTTGCTTCTGACTCACAGAGACCTTTTAGGACAGAGTAAAACTGCTCCACAGAGTTTCCAAGGAGCTTCTGGTGGATTTGAACTTTTGACTTTTTCGTTAGCAGCCATAGCCCTTAACTACTACACCACCAGGGCTTCCGTAGACAGAGTCAAAAGACACTAAGTCAATGAATATTGGAGTTCTTTAGTCCTAGCGATAGTTTCAGTTCCCTCATTAAGTAGTTATATGATGTTGGGGACACTATTTCACTTCTGAAGTTCAGTTTCCCCCTCTATTTACAGAGAAGTTGGATATATTGGTTCTTAATGCTCTTAGGGGTACACAAACTAAAACCAAACCCACTTCCATTGAGTCTATTCCAACTCAGAGCAACCTTATAGGACAGAGTAGAACTGCTCCATAGAGTTTCCATGAAGTGTCTGGTGGATTTGAACTGCTGACCTTTTAGTTAGCAGACATAGCACTGAATTACTATGCCACCAGGGTTTCCTTTGGGGTATAGATCTCAAAAATCAGAAAATTCAAATAGTTTTCTGTAGCAAAAGAAAAAGAACTTAAGTGAAGAAGTATGCATTCTAAATCTGAGGATAGGGTTATGGACCCCCTGAAACCCACCATATTGTGACCCTTGCCCATGGACTACAGGATTAAAATCTTGGGGCAAAAGACCTGTTGGGCCTCTCGAATCCAGTGAATTCAAGCATCTTCCCAAGTCTGCATAGCAGTGGTCCTCATCCTGAGCTGCATACGGGAACCACCTAGAGAGTTTTATAATTCCAGTGTCCAGTTGCTCCCAGACCAATCAAAATCTGTACTGGCAAACCCTAGGTATTGGTGTTTTTTAACATACTCTCAGTGATTCCAATATGCAGATAAGGATGCAAAGTGCTGCCAGACAAAGACAATTTTCAAACCTAAGAATGTGTAGGCTCACCTAGGTGAGATACAGATTCCTAGACCCTACTCTCTGGGATTCATAGTTCCTTTGGGCAGATGATGCCTGGGAATACACATTATTAGCAGGCACTCCAGGCAATTCATTGGCAGGAGAAGCCCAGAAAGATCATCTCCCCTGGGCAGATCAACATACTCCCAATAGGCATCTTGTTTTGTCCAGGGAGATAGCTTTAACAGGTTTCCTTTGTTTGCCAAATAGTCTTTTTCTCTAGCTTTTCCATCTCTAGCAAACCTGGATCTTTTCATTCTCAGCCTCTAATCCCACTAGTTTCAATAATTGAAACAGAGCAATCATCAGCACCATCATGTTTAATATTTAAATGCCATAGCATCACTTAGGTCAGCTTCAAGGTGAGAGGCACTGCTGACTCCTGTTCTAGTTCCCATTAGCAAACCAGGCTGCCAGAGGGGACAACATGAGCTCAGCTCCGAGGCAGGACAAGCCTGGGCAGGGACGCAGCCAGCCAGGTTCTGCACCAGCTCATCCTCTTCCTACCTGAAGCGTGTGCAGCAGGACCTGCAACCCACTGGCTTCTTGTTCGGCCATCACCTCCTCGGGTCCCGGGGAACCGTCTGCCTGCCGCCAGATCAGGGCTGGAGAGGTAGCGGCTGCCAGACTGACCTCGCTGCCCGCCTCGCAGGAGACTGGTGCTTGGAGGCCCCAGCTGCACATGCTGCTGAGTGTGAAGTCACAGCGTGCAACCCTAGACCGCCACACAGACATGCATGCCCCCCGACTCCCACTGTGGGGATTAGGTGAGCCCCGGCCCTGGGGAGGGCTGAGCAGTTGGGCGTGGGGGTGGGGAGGGCAACAGCGTGAGTCACTCACCCACCTCCAGGCCCACGCAGGAGCCACCCTGGATGACGGCCAGGCATTCCCAGCTGACCTGGTCAGACTCCCTCCAAAGGCTGGGTCGGCTGTCCCCACTGAACCCCCCCTCGCTGTATTTTGGTCTGTTGCCGGCTCCCGGGTAACAGGAGACCCAAGAGCGCTTGCACAACCGTGGCAGCGCAGGGCGCAGCAGCCCAGGGCCCCCTGAGGTCCCCGGCTTAGGGACAGAAGCTCTGGCTAAGGAGGAAAATAATCACTCTTGACATTTTCTGTGGACCAGGTCCCTTATATAATCATTTTCACAATACCCCTACAGAGGGAGGTTCTGTCAGTGCCACGCATCCCACCACCAGTGTACAAAGGAGAAAACCGAGACAGAGAGATGGTGAGCCACACCCTCCAAACAGAGTTGAGTCCTCGTGAGTCAAATTGGCAGCAAAGTGCACCACTAGCCATTATACCACCCTGCCCGCTAGCTAGTGCACACATGGAGCAGCTGGAGGGAGGACCAAAAGTCTCAGAAGCAGCACTGTCCTCCGCCCCACGATGAGGAGGTGCGCGTGCTAATTTTCTGCCAGACCTCTATAGGATCTATCGTCCCTTGCTTTGTCTTCTGCTAGAGTGCCTGGGTGATGTCAACAGTTAACACTGGGCTGCTAAACCAAAGGTTGGTGGTTAAAGTCCACCTAGTGGCACCTCAAAAACAAAAGCCCTGGTGATCCGCTTCTGAAAAAGTAGCCCAGTTCTACAGCAACACACATGGGTTGCCGCAATCTACTCCACGGCAACTTTTTTTTTTATTTCTTCCACCCAGGATACAGAAACCCTGATGGCGTAGTGGTTAAGTGCTACGTCTGCTCACCAAAAAGTCAGCAGTTCAAATCCACCAGGCTCTCCTTGGAAACTCATGGGGTAGTTCAACTCTGTCTCTAGGGTCACTATGAGTCAGAATCAAGTTGGGCAACAAGTTTGCTTGTTTTGTTTATTTTTGTTTGTTTGTCTTGCCCAGGATGTGAGAGAAGGAGTTTGGTGATTAGCTGGCCACCTTGTCCTCCTCCCCATTCTTCTTGCTCTTCTTTACATCCTTGCTCCTCAGAGTGGGGCCGGTGCCATCGTCTGGAAGTTTACCAGTCTCTACTCTACAACTGCGGCCGCGGAACCTGCATTTTAATGTGACCCCAGGAATTCACAGCTTGTTACCAAAATTACCAGAGGATTAAAGTTGGGATGGCCCTAATTTTGACTATGTGGATTACATTGCCAGAAACAGACTGTGTGTTCCATATACACGTGACCATTTTTGATCCAGTCACTAATACTCTAGGGGGCAGGGACAGATTAGCCAATAAAGTGGATAAGCAAGGTCTTGTTTGTGCCGATTTACTAATTCATAGTGGATAATCTGACATTTTTTCACGACACCAAAGATTCTGCCGCTAGGTCTGGCTGGCATCTACCGTTCTCCCAATCCCATAGCACCTTCCTACAGAATTAATTAAAGCCTCTTTTCACTTTTGCAATCCCCGACAGCAGACAGCTCAGTAAGCAAAGTAAGCAAGCATTTACTCGTGCTTACTTACCAACGTACAGTGAACAATTTCACTTTGATAGGATGCGGCGAAACCCATGTGAGATTGTTTACTGCAAAAAAAAAAAAAAGGAAAAAATCCAAACCCATTGCCATCGAGTTGATTCTGACTCATAGCAACTTTATAAGACAGAACAGAACTGAGACATAGGGTTTCCAAGGAAGGCCTGGTGGATTCGAACTCCTGACTTTCTGGTTAGCGAACAAACTCTTAACCATTACGCTACCAGGATTTACTGCAAATTACTAAACAAGCGCCAGTAAACCCATGCTTACCTTGCTTAGTGGGTAATCTGTCCCTGCCTAGGGGACACTGTAGTTCTGGGATTCTCACCTTCAGCGTAGGACACTTGGGTGTCATTCCTGGCCAGTGCGGCTGCTCTAGTGCTGCGACCAGCTGTCTGTCTGTCGCAACTTGGGAGTTACTGTGGTGCTGAAGAGATTTCAGTGGAGTTTCCAGACTGCAATCAAGTAGGAAGAAAAGCCAGCCAACGGCAACCCTATGGAGCAGTCACAACAGTCCGATGTGCAACCAGACCGGACAACATTTAGTTCCGCTGTACAAGGAGTTCCCACGAATTGGGGAAGGAGATGCAACTTTTATGCGTTGCTATGATGCTGAAGAGATTTCGGCAGGGTTTCCAGATTAAGGAAGAAAGTCAGCCCTGACAAATTTATGAATGAATCACAACAGTCCGATGTGCAACCAGGCAGGGCAACATTTAGTTCCGTTGCACAAGAGGTCCCCCTGAGTTGGTGAGGGGAGTGCAACTCCACCCAGCAGCTAGCAGTAACCTCAAAGCAAGCACATCTTTAGTGTTTGAAACTAGAGAGGTGAGCTTGTGACGTTCATGGCTGAGATCACGGCTAATCAGAACGTCCTCACCCAAATGGGATGGAGCTCACAGCCAGCGACCCCATAGAGATGGTTCGCCCTCGAGATCACCTCGGGAACAATGAAAATATTTACCTGGTGCAGATAATAGATGCACAATATGATGAGCTTAATTAAGGTCGTCAATTGTTCTATGTATTTTTAACCACGATTTTTAAAAAATCGTCCAGCTAACTGCTTGACAGGCACCCCAAGGGGACTAAGGAAGGAGTCTACATTTCGTGATCCTACTTGTTGTGAGTGCTATAGGGTCCCGAGTTCTTAGTCCATCAGTGTCACTGTTGAATTCTGCCCCCTCAAAATATCTGTCAAGTTGTGTAGGCCATGATTCCCAGTAATATGTGTTGTAAACCCGAACCTCTGCCTATGGTTACTAAGACTATGTGAAAGAGGATTGGGGTGGAACTGTAATATCCTTACTAAGATCACATTTTTGATCTGAGGTGAAGAGAGTTTCAGTCGGGGGTGTAGCCTGTATGACCTTTTATCTTACAAGAGATGAAAGGAAAAGGAAACAAGCAGAGAAGGGGAGACTTCATACCACCAATAAAGCTGTGACAGGAGCCGAGCCTTTGGACTCAAGGTTCCTGTGCCAAGAAGCTCCTACACCAGGGGAAGATAGATGACAAGGACCTTCCTCCAAAGCTGACAGCGACAGAAAGACTTCACCTAGAGTGAACACCCTAAATTTGGACTTTTAGCCTACTAGACTGTAAAACAATAAGGTTCTGTTTGTTAAAGCCGTTCACTCGCAGTACTTCTGATATAACAGCCCTAGGTAACTGAGACAATCAGTATCTCGGTGTCTTAGTAATTCCCCACTCAGTGCCAAGCCTAACCAAGCCCTCAACTTCAAGGGCAAATTCATACAGTTCCTGCCTCCACCAAGCTTCTACTTTTAAAGCTTTTAAATGTGAAAATTTTCCATCTTAAAAAGTTATTGTAACAACCCACATTTACAGAAACCAGTGGTTGTAGTAGTGAGTGCCCTCAGCCCCAGGCACCCTAACTTCCTTGGCTTCTTAACACCTTTGAAGAGCAGAGGGTGGGAATTCAGAGTCTCTAAGGCTCCCTGCCTTCTACCTGAGGGCAGAGCCTTTTAAATTCTGTGTTTTACAGTATTCTAAATAGGACTATACAGAGGACTGGATGGTCCCGGATGATGATCTTAAGGGCAGATTAGTTCTTGCTCTTAGACTGGAAGACAAGGGAGAAAAGGGGAAGGGAAAATAAAACCTCCCTCCTAGCATGTGCCTAAAGAATAATTTTTAAAAAATAAATAAAAATAAAAGTCATCCTTATTAACATATGATTATTCCTATGCGAAATATCTAGGACATGCAAGTACCTAGAGATCACAATTTATTAGTAATTACTAGGGGCAGTTAGGAGGAAGGGGGAAAAAGAGAACTCACTGCTTAGGGGATACCGAGCTTCTGTTAAGGGTGACAGGAAATTTTGGAAGTGGATAATGTTGATAGCTGAACAGCATAATAAAGGTAACTACTGTTACTAAACTATACATGTGAAGAATGTTGAAAAGACAATTTGTTACACATATGATTAACACAATTTTAAAAAAACAAAAAAATGCCTCATAGTAAGAATTCATAATATGACCTTGGTGGACAGAGCTAAAAGTACTGTGGTCACACTTATTCACATTAGCATTGACATAAAACCATCCTTATCTTAACGGGTACCTCTGTTCAGTTCATGGGAATTGCACAGGGCAAGGGTGAGGTAAAAACCCTACACATAAAGGTACCCCTCTCTCCTAGGTAAACCTACAGAGATTCAAACCTACAATGGTTTTAATGGGTATGGAGATTCTGGGATAACTTGAGAAAAATCTGTCTGACAAAACATCTTTCACCCTGGCAGCCCTACGAATCCCAGTTTTAGCAAGCCTCTCATGAGTAAGGCAAAATTAGTAGACTTCCTGTTTCTTTGGCAATATACCTGCCCCACATACCTGACTCAGCTGCCCCTCATAATCACCCTGGAAAATGTTCACCCTCCATAAAGTCATCACCCATATCCCCATGTGGATAGACTTGAACAATAGACAAGGAATAAAATACTAGTTTGAGTTCTCTAATGTTCTAACAAAATTTGGACAAGCATCTAGATATTTTCATCTCTCCATCACACTTTCAGCAAGTTCACTTCTTCCCCCAACAGTCCTTCCTTGACAGAGACCTGAGGTGGTTTCAGCAGCTCTGTTCCCCTCCCTAGTAGAACGCTTCTTCACAGAAAACCACAGAAAATTTCCTGTCCTGGAGTACATCTGTGCAAGAGTCCAGTTCTGTTAATGGACTGATAAGTTAGTTTACACTGAAGGGTAAATGGATGGTTGTACTTTAGTGTGCCTTTCCCAAGCTAACAAAAGGAAGGAACTAGAGTCCAAGCTTAGCGTCCTCCTGGGCAATGCATTACCTTACCCATGTTAGATTAAAATGGATGAAGTCCCATGAGATAACCAACAGGGGCAGGGTATAGTTCACCTGCTTTGTGAAGCACTCAAAGACATTCTGACTTCCCTCACTTCAGATTTTTCAAAGGAGGCATTTAGAGAAGCCACAGACCAGATACAAGCAGACACTCAGTACAGAACTCAGCCCCCTAGCTTCAAAGAAAGACACATTTAATTTAATCCTGCAATTTATCTTTAATTTTAGAGTCACAAATACCACACTAAGGTTCAATGATTTGCTGGAAGGAATCATAGAAATAAGGAAAGCTTTCCGAGGTGCCTCTGGGTGAACTCAATCTGCCAAATGTTTGGTTAACAGACAAATGCATTAATGCATGTACCAGTCAAGGATTCCACCTTAACCACAGATATTATAAGAGTCTTAGCCTGAGGTTATAGTACAAGAGGGCAAGTATGATGTAAACGATTAATCTTGCCCAAAGAAAATTTTGTCCCTTTCCTGATTCCTGGAAGATAACCTCTAGCACTTGGAATGTCCTACTGGATGAGGATATCTTTGTTTCTCTGGTTGCCTTGAGCCACATGATGTCACCCTGACTTCTGGAGGGACTAGGGACTAAGGTCATCCATATGGGTGGTCAGCAATGACTACATCAATAACCCCAATAAAACACCAAGGCTCAAGTGAGCATCCCTGGTTGGCAATGCTTCGTGCACATTGCCACACATTTTTACTGATAGAAGTAAGTGCTACTCTCACAACTTTACTTGGAGAGGACAACTGAAAGATTGTACCTGTAATTGTCCTGAGCCCTTCCCCGTGTGCCTCTTCCCTTTGCTGAATTTATTCTGTATTTTCACCATAATAAAACATAACCAAATTAGAAATTAAATTGATAACAAAAGGAAATCTAGCAGAGCCCAAAGTTTGTATAGTTAACAAAAGACTTTTAAATAATCTATATGTCAAATGTTACAAAGTATTTAAGGTGAATTGTAATGAACACACAGGAAATGCAGGTTAATAGCTTATAAAGCTACAAATCTCCCTCTACATACGGCTTTAGCTGCAGTACTTTGAAGGAAATTTATGACTTTATATGCTTAAGTTAGAAAAGAGGACAGATTTAACATCACTGCTCAAAATTTCTACTTTAAGAAGCTATAAAAATACACATAATTTTAATCCAAGATAAGTAGACTGAAGGGTATAACAGAAGAGAGAAATTAATGACATTTAGAAAAATAATCCAACTACCAAGAATATTGCAGGACCAACTGCTCTTCTAACATTCTCTGATAAAAAGAATTCACTCAACTAAAATATTGGGACCAGGGATCCCTTTTGTGGTAATTATGATGTTTGTACTGCTGAACAGGGGGCCTAGCTGCACAGTGGTTAAACACTTGGCTGCTAACTGAAAGGTCAGTGATTCAAACCCACAGTGGATTTAATGGCTGTGGAGATTCTGGGATAATTCAAGAAAAATATATCTGACAAAATTTGAAGATTTTTAAAACCATTATTCATTTTTTTAACAACAACAAAAACAATTTGCATAAAAGCAAGCAATGTGATCCTTGGAGCTTGTCTAAAGAGTACACTTTAAAATAAGGCTTACACAGCTCAGAAGAAACACTGTGAAAAAGCAACATTACACAACCTTCCTCTTGCGTGGGTTCATTGCTAATTATAGTCCATATCAGTGCACGTTGTTGTTTTTTGCAGCTGAGCTGAGTGCACTGCAAGGTGGCTCCATGTGTGCAAAACAGACACATTCCATAAGATTTTGGAAAACCCACTACCCACTGCTGTCAAGTCAGTTCCAACTCATAGCAACCCCGGGGGACAGAGTAGAACTGCATCCGTATGGTTTCCAAGGAGTGCCTGGTGGATTCAAACTGCCTACCTTTTGGTTAACAGTCACAACTCTTAACTGCTACACCACTGGGATTTCTAGGATTTTAGAGAGAGCCTCTTTTCAGAAGCAGAATGCCAGGCTTATCTTCCATATAGCGTCTGGCTAGGTTTGAACTCTCAATCTTTTAGCTAGCAATTGAGTGTTTAACCATTTGTGCCACTCATATCAATCCATACTAGACAGCATACTAGAGATTCGGGGGTGGTGTTAATGGTCTATGTTTGGGACAGGGATGAAGCAAACAATATAAAGAGAAGGAGGATGTGTCAAATGCCCCTGAAATCTTCCTCTGACTGTTCTAGGAAATTTTATCCCTTTTCCATGGCTTTTGTGTCTCATCACTCTCCATTGAACCTGATGGATCTGAGCTCTGTTTCCCATTAATCAAGAGGAAAGCAAGAACAAGTTAAGACAGGATAGGAGAATACATTATTATTTGGGACACATTATTTAATAGATCAGGATTTATAGGAAAGGCAAAAGGATGAGCTGTCTCAATCTCATACCAATCAGACACAACTAAAGATTCTGATAATTAAGCCAGAGGAGTGATGGTCACAATGTTCTCCTAATGCCAAGTGCAGCCATATGTCATGGACTGTATTGTGTCCCTTCCAAAATATGTGTCAACTTGGCTAAACCATGATTCCCAGTACTGTATGGTTGTCTTCCTTTTGTAATCTAATGTAGTCTTCCTATGTGTTATAAATCCTAATCTCTGCCTATGGTTACAGAGGCAAGATTAGGCTATGTTAAAGAAGATCAAAGTAGGATGCAACTCTATTACTCATATTACAGCTCTGATCCGATGTAACAGGAGTATCCCTAGGGTGTGACCTGCATTGCCTTTTATCTTGCAAGAAATAAAAGGAGAAAGAAGTGAGCAGAGTGTTAGAGGCCTCCTACCACCAAGCAAGAAGAGTACATCCCTTGGACCCGTGGTTCCTGTGCTAAGAATCTCCTAGACCAGAGAAAGGTTGATGAGAGTACTTTCCCTCAGAGCCAACAGAAAGAAAAAGACTTTCACTGTAGTGGTGCCCTGAATTCAGATCTCTAGCTTCCTAAACTGTAAGAGAGTGTCTGTTTGTTGAAGCCACCTGCTTGTGTTATTTTTGTTATAGCAGCACTAGATGGGTAAGACACCATCCTATTACTATTAAGCTCCAAATTTGTGTAGAAATTATTTCACTGCAACACTCAGCAAAGATGACTTTTCAACTTCGTCCACTCTGGGCCCCAGAATCTAGTAGCTAAATATGCAGTG
The DNA here is from genome assembly GCA_028571685.1 of Heterohyrax brucei. Taxonomy (NCBI): domain Eukaryota; kingdom Metazoa; phylum Chordata; class Mammalia; order Hyracoidea; family Procaviidae; genus Heterohyrax; species Heterohyrax brucei. The sequence goes on along the minus strand of CM053148.1, from coordinate 39,104,829 downwards.
GTCCAGGTATGGCAACACTGAAATAGTTTCCTTGCTTACATGTTATATGACCGAATTCACTTCCAACTGAGAACAACGTGTTAAAAAACACAGCCGTTTGTAATGCACAGAGTGTAGAATAGATTTAAATCCTCCCCATGAGAGGGTCAGGAGCCTTGATTCAGTGTTGCCTAGAGATGCTCCCTCTCCTTCTCAGTGTTGAGCCCTTCTTTGCTCTTGACACAAGTTCTTCTGGTAACTGAGATGGTTATGCTGCTTCAGATGCCGTACTTTTAAGCCATAAGGTGCAGTTCTTTCTCAAATGGCACAAAACTCAGTGTTGATCAAGCCAGGCATCCTGCAGGCTTGGCTTCCCTTACACTCACCGCACAGGATGTGGCCATGGCAAATGAGGCTGCAGCTCTCTGTCTCTCCAACCTGAATAATGTTGAGATCACCAGCAGATCTTCTCGGTTTTATCTGATATCTCAGTTCAGGCAGATGCAAGCCACTCTGTAGCAGCCACGGTTATGTCTAGGCCTCGTGGCTATAGGAGTCTATTTTAGAGGTGCTTGGGAAGATTTTCTCTGCCTCAGGTTTGATCTCAGAACTGCTTTCCTTAATGCATAAATCAGAGACTATATCACCATGAGACCAGAAGAACTAGATGGTGCCCAGCTTCCACCAGTGACTCCACTTACAGGCAAATGAACATACAGTCCCTGATGGAGTGGAAGAACTGTAGAGTGCAGAACTCAAACTCAAGAAAAAGACCAGATTTAGTGGTCTGACAGACTGGAGGGTCCTGGAAGTACATGACCCCTGGACTCTCCATTGGTCCCTCTGTTGGCCCAGAACTGAAACCACTCCAGAAGCCTACTCCTCAGATGCTTATGCTGCTTTAGCATAAATTAAAATATTAAAACGATACTGGTAAGAAGTATGCTTCTCAGCCTAAGAACATACAGGAGACTAACTGGTAAGCTCCTGTCCAGAGGCAAGATGAGAAAAAAGAAAGGAACAGGAGCTAGTTGAATGGACACTTAAAATTCAGAGTGGAAAGGAAGAGCATGCTGTCACAGTGAGGGGAGAGCCAGCTAAAGTCACATAACAAAGTGTGTGTAAGTTTATGTGTGAGAAACTGAATTGAATTATAAACTTTAACTTAAAACACACACACACAAAGCCTTTCAGAAATGCAGATATCATATTACTTCTTCCTGTACCCATTAGCTACCGTTTAGCAGAAATCCAGAGAATCCCCTTGGAATAATCTCCCATTCACTCATCACCTTACATTATTGTCTTCCACATATATCTGCTCATCTAATTCTCCCATTAAGTCATTGAGGTACGTCTTCTTAAATCTTTAGCAATGATAATCATAATTATAATAACATCAATAACAACTGCATTTATTGGGCATTTAATATATGTCAAACACTGTGCTAACAATATTGTGTTACTCCAATTAGTCTTCCCAGAAACCTTATGAGGTAAGCGTTATCATGCCTCATTTAACAGATAAGAAAACTGAGGTACATAGAGCATTGCTAACTTTCTCAAAGTCATGAAGCTAATAAGCAAGGGAATAAAAGTTTGAACCTAGGTGTTCTTTGTTTAAGGACAAGAGAAGGTTGTCAGTGGGTTGGCCACAAGTCCAGCAGTGAGCAAACCCTCTCCTGCCATTCTGCTTCTTCTGCCTGAGGTACCTCTAACTCCTGAGCACCTACTTCATTACATCTTTCAAGGTCCAACTAAGACTCTTGGAGGCCCATCTCCCAAACTCAGTGTCAGGTATATTTTCGGCTATCTTCACTCTTCCTCTGCTCCCAGGGAAGAAACCCACGTTTGTCATGCGTGAATCCAAATCCACCAAGAATTTTCCCTCTTAGGGGTTTTGCACCTTCAACTTGCCTGCTTACTGGAGTACATAGGCTACAGAGGTTGATGGATTCAGGATCAAATCCCTGTGCAACTTCCCTGCATAACTTCACCTTAATATTCTCATCAAAACATGAGAGTACGATCTGCTTCAGAGGGCAAATATATAGATTTCATTAGGTAGTGTACATAAAGTGGAGCTCTTGAACTCAGATTTCTTCCTTCCCATTCCTCTGCTTCATCTCCTTTGGAATTTCATGAATTAGAAGGTGGGTGAAATCTTTTGAAGGATATGATACAGGTAAGACAGCCTGGCTAATGATTGGTACAAGATGTGGGTGCATACCCTTGTGGAAGCTTATGTCTGTGTTGGATATAGGGCAGAAAAGTAAGAACATAAACATGAAGGAAACCAGAATAGGATCCAAAAGTGAAAGGTAGTAGCCTTACATGTAAATGGCAAATATAGATACACCAAACAATGTGTACCTGGGTAAATTGTTAGCAGCACTTGGCTTGGCATTCAGTTTAAAATGTATCTGAAGGAAAGGGATATTGGAGACTATTTGAGCAAAACTGGGTCTCCGTGTCGGATTATGGAGAAGATTACTGAACTAAATATCAGACAGGAGGTGTGCTATGATGTGATCCTTCCCTGGTTCTGTTATTAACATCCTTCCCTCTAGATTTTTGCCGTATCTGGGAGCCAAGTAAACTATTATTCACAGTGTAATAAAAACTTTAATATTTTTCTTTACATTGACTCACTTTAAAATTTTCACTTTTCAATTCTCACCTTGAGAATTAATATCTGACAAAATATGATTCTATATTGTTTTATGTTGTGTGTATAAAATGTTTTATAGTATTTGTGTGTATGTATATATGTGTTTTATATTGCATGCTTGTATGTTGGAGTCCTGGTGCTGCAGTGGTTAACAGCTCGGCCACTAAACAAAAAGTCAGTGGTTTGAATCCACCAGTCACTCCTTGGAAACCCAGTGGGGCAGCTGTTAGGGTCTCTGAGTCAAATCAATTCAATAGCATTGAGTTTTTTACAGGTTTGTTTGTATATTTTATTGTTTACAAAATAACATTTTATAATTTTATCAGTCAAATATTTTCTACTATAGATTGGAATTTAAACTGTTTATCTTGCCCCCACCTAAGCTGCGTCACCTGGGAGAGTAGGACACATCCAAGAGGACGGGGCGGGGGAAGAAGATACAGCCCCAACTTTGCCCTTTCTTAGCTGTGTGGCTGGGCAGGTGGGCATCTTTTTCCTCATCTCCTCAGTTCACTCGATCCCAGGATCCCCTCTACAGCCTTCTCATGAAGTGGTCTTTCAGCCCTGCTGAGTGCCCTCCGTGTTGACATAGAGCCCTGTGCAGCAACCTGAAGAAGTCTCCAGGCATTCTGCACCTACCCCAGATTGATCTCCTTGCAGCTTCTGGCTTTTAATGCTCCAAGGGCAACAACCATTTCTCCACCAGTGCCTTTCCAGCACTGGGAAGAGTCATCACGTGTCTCCAGAGCCTAAGCAAAGCTAAACAGGACCAGGCTCTCCTCTGTGGTGGCTTTAACACTGCTGTTAATGAGATCCGTGGCAACACTGCCCAGAGCTCTCGTTAACAGGCACTTCCCCTGTGTCAGGCTCTGTGCTTAGTTCATTCATAGGCAAGATATCAGTCCAACCTCCCAGCAGACCTGTTACAGATATAATGCCTATTCCTGTTTTAAAAGTAATGTCATAAGATTGAGGGATATGGGAATCTGGGACCATGCTGACTATTCATATTGGTCTCACCTCTTGCATTCTCAGCATTCTAACTATTTAGCCAAGTTACCTCCACTTCATTCTAACAGAATTGATGTTGAGGACCCAGGGAAAGGAGTTTCCACCGTCTCTGGTATATTTCTTCCTACAGTATCAAATCCACCACTCAAGGTTCCTGAAACCTTTCTGAGTTCCCCGTACGCCATTTGATATATTTCTATCTTCTCAACTGGGTATTGGATGGAAATAATAGTAGCACTTGTTTCCACTGATAAAAACATTAAATAGAAAAGAGCCAGGGGACTTAACCCCTCTGATTCTATTAGAAAGCTCCATCTATGTTAATATCAGTTTGCTGATCACCGCCTTTGAACACTGACATTTTGCATGTCATTGAATACTCCTAATTGTCCAGGAGTTGGAACTGACTCCACAGCAGTAGGTTAGAGTTCTTCAGTTTTAATTGAGCAGGCCTGCACTTATTTCTCCATCCTAACCAGCAAACCAGTTGCTGTTGAATTGATTCCAACTCCTGCTGACCCCGTGTGTTTCAGTGTAGAACTGCATGCCATAGGAGCTTCAATGGCTGTAATCTACCTAAAGCAGATCACTAGGCCTTTCTTCTTACATACGCCCAGGGAGATTCAAACCACCAACCTCTCAGTGAGCAGCAGCACGCTTAACCGTTTACACCACTCAGGAACTGTGTGTACATGTCAAGAATGCCTATTCTGAAGCTGTTGTATGCGGTATACCCTAAATGGCAGGTAGATCAAAGTGTTTGTCAATGTTACTCAGATCTACCAAATCTGATGATTATGGATTTGTCTATCTCTCCTTTTAATTCCATCAGTTTTGGCTTCATGTGTTTTCAAGGCCTGTTATTAGATAAATAAGCATTAATAGTTGTCCTACTGGTAAACTGATCTTTTCATCACAAGGAGATGTCCCCTTTATCTTTAGTAATACTCTTTGTCTTAAAGTCTATTTTGTCTGGTATTAATGTAACAATTCCACTTATTATGTATATGGTTTTAATAGCATGTCTTTTTGCATCTTTTTTTCTTTCAATTTATTTGTGTTTTATACTTAAAGTCATTTGTAGTGGAAAGAATACAATGAAATCATGATTTTTTTTAATGCAGTATCTCTTTTAATTGGAATTTATAATTAATTTACATGTAGTGTAATATTGATATTATGGGTTTTAGATCTATCATTTTGCTATTGCTTTTGTATTTGTCTCCTGTTTAAGTGATCAGGTACTAATCAAAAGGTTGGTGGTTCAAACCTACCAACAGCTTCATGGGAGAAAAGACTGGCAATCTGTTCCCATACAGACTGCATCCTAGAAGACCCTGTAGGGCAGTTTTACTCTGTGACATTGGGGCATTGTGAGTTGAAAACCAATTTGACCATGTCTGACAACAACAAGGTTGCGGTTTTTCCTGCTTTCTTTTTTCCAATACCTTAAAAATATCATTCTCTTGCTTTTTTGCCTCCACTGTTGCTGAAGAGAAATCAGTCGCCATATGTATCAGTACTCCCAGTATGTGACATGTCATTGTTCTTTAGCTCCTTTCAGATTTCTTTTTTCGTTTTCTTTGATCTTTAGCAGATTTACTACAAAGTGCTTAGATGTGGCTTTCTTTGTATCTATCCTGCTTCAGTTCAGTAAGTTCCTTGAATGTATAAGTTTTCTATCAAATTTTAGATACTATTAACATTTTTTTCAAATATTATTTATCCATTCTTTTTCTACTCATTCATGGACTCCAGTTAAATACACGTTAGATCACTTCATATTGTATCATAGGTAAGGCTCTTTTCATTTATTTTGTTCGTTTCTTTTTTAAACTTGTTTGTTCTCCATTCTTCAGATTAGATAATTTGTAATAATTTTTCTACTATACTTACCTGCCATATCCAACTCGCTGTTAAGCTCATCCAGTATTTTTTTAATTTCTAGTATTTAATTTCTAGTATTATAACATTTATATAATACTATTATAATATTCAGTTCTGTAATAGTCACTGAGTTCTTTTTAAAAATTTCTATTTCTCTGTTAACATTGTCTATTGGCTTGTTCCTTATGATCACACATATAAAATAGCTGCTTTAAAATCCTTGTATGCTAATCCTAAACATCTCAGAGTTAGTCTTTAATGACTACTTTAGCTCTGGACTACTGAAAACAGTTTTCTGTTTATATTGATATTCAATCCTTTTTTTTATTGACTGTAACATGTTGTAGACAAGCCCTTGTGGAGACTGTAGATTCTATTATTAGAAGGGTGCTTGGATGCCATGTAGTCCACCTTCGTGGACCTATATTATGTAAGGGAATTAACCCAAGGAATTCAGATAGCTGTGGCAGTACTGAGAATACTCACAGCTCAGTTTCTTCCCAACTTATTATATTACCTCCTTTATGCATACTTTTCCTAAACTTATTCTTTAGGCATAATATTTTCTCCACTCCAAGAGGGAATGCTGAGTTCTTTCCTAATTTCTGTGCCTGATGATAGTCATTAATTTTGCTAGACCCAGAATTGTTAATGCTGTTGCTGTTGATAATCACACCCGACACCACCCACTGTTTGTCAAGTACTAGGCTATGGTGTTACATTACTGTGTGTCAGGTACTTTGCAGGAATTACATTTACTTTAAACTGTGAAACCCAACCCATTGCCCCTGAGTCAGTTCTGACTTACAGAGACACTACAGATCAGGGTAGAACTTACTCATAGGGTTTTCAAGACTGTAAATCTTTATGGAGGCAGATTGCCACAACTTTCTCCTGTGGAGTGGCTCATAGTTCAAACCACCCACCTTTAGGTTAGCAACAGAGGGCTTAACCACTGTACCACCAGGATTTCTTCATATTTACTTTATCTTATATTAAACCACATCTCTTTGGGTGGCTTACCTTAACGCCACTCTATCTGTGACCAAAATTATTACCTCTTCTATGTCTTCAAAATATACATATGTATAATATGGTGCTGATTATAGACAACACTAATTCATTCACGTGAACCTGTGCCATTAGGCTGTAAGTCTTTCAAGGGCCAGGGGAGCCCTCTTTGCCCAGCGCTTGGTATTTGGAAGGAAATGTTGGGTTTCAGTCACCTAAGGTGGAAGGAAGAACCCCACCACCGGGCAATCATGCATATTATTGCTCCCAGCTTTGTCAGCAAGTGGTACCTCAAAGGTTACCATACCCTTGGCCTGAGGAGGTAGAGGGCTGACTCACTGCTTAGCATCCACTTTGGGGCTTTGTTGCCGTGGACACCTGACAAAGTTCCCCAGGGAGGGCCACGACAATCTTTACCATTCTGCCCAGCCTGATATCGTCAGTGGCCAGACCTGGGGTGCTGACAGGTTTGGAATATCCATCAGATCCTTGTAACCAGGCCAGCCCAGAGGCTCCTAGCTTCAGGGCCCCTGAGGTATCAGGTCACAAGCAAGCTGGAACCAAGTGTTCCTCAGGTCAGTTTCCCAGAGTCAGGCAGAGGAGAAATAGAGATATCAGCCATCAAGGTCACCAGTCTAGGTGCTTCCTTCTTCAATGAAACTGGGGAGTCTGCAAGCCAAGACTGCAAGAACCAAACGCCAAACTGGGCAGGGTTGTGGCTCCACTGGGGAGGAGCTATAGGGACAGGGCCTTGATCCAGCCTGCGACACATTCATTCAGTCATTCTCTCCGCAAATATGTATTAATCATTGTTGGATAATAGGGAATATCTAGAATACCATAACATGATAGCTAAGAACAGAATCTCTGGAATCAGAGAATTTAGGCTTCTATTCATACAGTAAGTAACTTTTAGCAAGTTACTTATATTCTCTCTGCTTTGGTTTCCCATCACTACAATGGGAATAATAATTTTAAAAGGTGGTGAAGACTAAATGAGTGATGCATTTAAAATGTGTAGACCGTTGTCTTACATTTAATAAATGTTCAATAAATGCTAGTTATTATCATCAGGCATTGGCCTGATATCGGAGAGACTCGGGTTAAAAAAAAAAAATACGGTCACTGCCCTTAAGGAGTTCTTAGAATAGTGAGAGGGATAGACCTACATATAACCTGTCCCAATGCAATTTCACAGTCTCCACCACAGTATGGAAGCCCTGACAAGAAAGTCAGGAAACGTTTCCCAAAGAATGTGCCCCCAGAACTCAATCTCAACAGAATTCCAGACTGAAGAGGGCAGACAGCCATCCCAGGCAGAAGGGAGAGTGCGTGAGAGGTATACCTGTATAAGAGAACTTGAGGTGTTGGTATGATTTACATCGGATGGAGCACTGGCATCGAAGCTCTAGAGGTCACCCCAAACTAAGTGGTTTTATTTTCCATGATGTAGAATGAGAGCCAATGAAGGTTTATAAGCAGAGAAGGGACATAAGTAAAGTTCATTTTCATGTTTAAAATTCTTTCCCCTTGTCTTATTTATCTTGTGCTGCTTTAGCAAAAATAACACGAGTAGATGACTTTAGAAAGAGAAATTTTGTCTCAGTCCAGTAAGTTAAAAGTCCAGATTGAATATGAGAAATTATCACTGTCCAGTAGGCGAAGAGTCTGGGTTCAACATGAGAGCATCCTGGCGCAGGAACCTCAGGTCCAAAGGACATGCGCTGCTCTCTGTGCTGCTTTCTTGGTAGCATGAGGTCCCCAATTCTCTGCTTACTTCTCTTTCTTTTTATCTCTTGTAGGACAAAATGATAAAAGGTGGTGCAAGCCACACTCCAGGGAAACTCTCTTCCCACTGGAGCACAGAGGTTATCTTGGGAAGATTTTTGCAGTCCTACCCTAATTCCTTTAACATAATCCTATCTGTTAGCCACAGGCAAAGATTTAGATTTACAGTATAGGACACTAACAATATGGAAAGCAATCACACAGTATTGGGAAACATGGCCCAGCCAAATTACTATGCTCATTTTGGGGGGACACAATTGAATCCATGACACCATTCCATGTAAGTGTAAGCTTTTTCCAACTTTACATGATTCTCAAAGAAGGATGCAGCAATTTCATTCACATTAGGTTGTGAATAACTAGTAAAAGATGATGTACTTCTTCTCCAAGAGAACTTAAAGTTCATTAAGGGACAATTGTAAATCTGGGGAGTCACGGGGAGGAAGGAAGCATTGTGAGGTCAGGGGAACACCCAAGCCTCCTCTCCTCTTCCAGGCCAGTGTTTATTAATCTCATTACAGTGAGGGGCTGGCTTTATCAGCTAGACAATTGATTAACAACTTCTGATGGTGCTCTCTTAGGATACCCAGCATTTGGAGAATGCATCAAAGAGCCTGCATTTTCCCTCTGAGATTTTATGGCCAATGTTTTCATGAGCTGAGAGCAAGATTCTTGAAAAAGACAAAAGTGCTGGACCCCCTTCTTAAGTCTTTACCCTACGCTTGAGTCAGTGGGATCTTGTCTCTATCCTGTCCCTTATTTCATACAAATAAATGATGATATGATATCAGCCACAAACAAGAGTTGCCAGTAGAGATAACTAAATTAAGTCATGTGAAATCTCAGACAAGCATTTGAAATATAAGCCCTCTATCTGAAATCAATTTACATGAATAGAAGACATCAGTTCACCATAGAGGATTATTAAACACTGGAAAACAAGTAGAGATATCTGAAAGAAAAGCAGAATCAACCTTGTTAACCTTGGTATTACTTAGAATGTTCTTCCAAGATGATTGGAAGTTAATATTATTGACTCTTTATGTTTGCTAGGAAGTAGAATTCATAAGGAATGGTGTGATGGACAGACCCTTTAATGGCCCCCATGATTCATGCTTCCCAGTATCATGCCATTAAGTAACTTTTGCCTTGAATGTGGGTAGTTATTCACAACCTAATGTGAATGAAATTGCTGCATCCTTCTTTCTAAACAACAGAATGTGGTAAAGTGATAGAACTTCACTCCTGTGATTCCATTACTTTATATAAGGCTACATCTGTAGAGTTGCCATGAATTGGAAACAATATTATGGCAACTCACTTGGGAACTTTTTTTTTTTAATGCATCCTGGGTGGTACAAATAGTTAAGCACTTGACCACTAACCAAACAGTTGGTGGTTTAAACCTACCCAGTTGTTATTGCTGTTATGGGCCATCAAGTCAATTCTGACCCTATGCACAGAGTAGAATTGTCCCAAGGAATTTTCCAAGCTGAAATTTTTATGGAAGAAGATTGGCAAGTCTTTTCTCCTGCAGAGTGGCTACCAGGTGAAAACCACTTATCTTTTGGTTAGCACTCAAGTGTTCAATTGTGCCAAAGGGCTCTTTAACCCCACCCCCAAGATGTGCCTCAAAATAACACTTGACATACACATAAGGTCACCATGAGTCAACTCCACAGCAACTAGTTGGGTTTTGACACACTACTGGGGCATCTTTAGATGGCAAAAACAGTTAAAGACTCAGTTACTAACAGAAAGGCTGGAGTTTCAAGTTCACCCAGAGTGTCCTGGAAAAAAAGGTCTGGTGGTCTACTGCTCAGAAATCAGCCATTGAAAACCCCAGAGAGCACAGTTCTACTCTGACACGTGTGAGTGTCCCTGAGTCGGAGTCAATTCAAAATCAACTGGTTTACGCTCATGGACTCAGTCGAGAGACTCTCCCCACTGACTTGAGTACATGTGTTGCCATGTTGGAAAAGCCAGTATGATAAGGAATGTGAACAGCCTCCAGCCTACAGCCAGTAGCTAGCCAGAGCCCTCAACATCAGAGTCCTCGGTCCCAGGCATGAGAAAGATTGAAGTGAAGCCCTGTGAGTGAAGGAAACCCTGATAGCATAAGGGTTAAGTGCTGTAACTGCTAACTACAGTGTCAGCAGTCTGAATCCACCAAATGCTCCTTAGGAACTCTATGGAGCAGTTCTACTCTGCCCTATAGGGTTGCTATGAGTTTGATTCAACCGCAGCGGGGTTTGGGGTTGTATGAAGGATACCATAGCCATAAATAGACCATCACACCCCACTGTTCTCCCTTTTGTCCACCCTAGTTTCCTTCCCCTCTCTGCCCCAACCCTCCAGCCAGCTATTCCCTCCACACAGGATACCAGAGAAATGGCCCACGTGACTGCACATCACTCACGCTGAAAAATGAGGAAACAGGAAGAAGAAAACCACACTGTCTGATCTGCTTGATGAAACCAATTCTCATTAGAATGATTTACACCAACAGGAGCTCAAATTTGCATACCATTACATGTTTAAGATTGGCTCATGAAAGCTTTGTTTTATTTCAGCCTTAAATTCTTCATGGAAGCTCATCCTCCGTGGTTTTCTTCCCAAGTAACAGAATTTTAAAACAAAAATTTAAAAAAAGACCCTTGTCCAGAGGATGTCTTCAAAAATTCTCACTTTGGGGTTAGGGGACCCTGTTGCTGTTGGGGAACTCTCAAAACACTGAAATGGCAGCTAGTAGAAGGATCAGTACTCACAGAGAAGTTTCTTCAAGTAGAAATAGAAATGTAATGGTAAGCTCTGCAGAGCTCAGGACAACAGCTTACATAATACCTGTCAACCACCAGCCAGGACCTGCGGAATGGTGAGTTTGGGATCTGACATTTTGCACAGGCAAAGAAGAATTTAATGTGCACTTTGGTAGGAAAGAAACCTGGCCTCCAGGATTAGGTAACACCTGCCCATTCGACTTTGAGTGCCAAAACCTGAAAATGTGTGTCCCATCAGTTGGTCCCTATAAAATCTAATAACAGGACTTTATGTAAGGACCAAGAGTGGCACAGACTATCTCCTCGACCTGGAAAATGATCAGGAAAAACAGGTTTTATGAGCCGTGCTAGCACACTGTGCCTTGGTGTGATTAATCCTTCTCGGGAAAACGACTGTAAGAGCCAATTAAAGGCAGCTTAGAGGAGCGATTTTGCATTGTCTCTTTATTCTGTTTCTGGCGACAATTGTACCTGTCAGGCAAGCTGTGAAAAACTATCAATTTCAGCAGCATGAATTTTTAGAGGAAAATAAGAACCGATGCCCTGGGAGACACCGGTTGTCCATCTCAGAATCCACTTCCTATCCGCCAAGGTGGAGACCTGAGAGCCTGCTTGGCTTCTAGCCCCAAGTGGTATGTTGGCAGATCCATCCCTCCCTTCCCCAGCACCTTCTGCTTGGGACTATTCGTGTGACCACCACTGAGCATAGACCAAGTAAATACATTCTGTCTTAGAGGAAAATTACCTCCTCTTACCAGAGAGAGGGGTGGAAAAAAGAAGAAATGCTTCCCACGTGTTGTTGGTGGTGTTAGGTACCTTTGAGTCAGTTCTGACTCACAGCAACCTTTATGTATGAGGGCAGACAATTAAGCTTGAGAACTCATTCTAGAAAAAGTGCTACCTACCTCATTGCTGAGTACCATGAAGATCACCCTCGAAATCTTCCCCTTGGGAAGCTGTGTACTGATGTCAGTGCTTAGTTCACCCTTCAAAGCAATTTTGGAACTGTTTTTCTGGAATGGCCATCAGAGCTGTCATTGGATGAGGACTGGCAATTAAGTTGGTGAGCTCACCATAGGAAAAGTGTTCTGAACGGTGAACTAGGTGATGGCATTGATACATAACTTCCCAAGGAGAGTACTTCAAAGGTGACCTTAGTGGTATTCAGCAATGAGGTATGCAGCACTTTTTCTAGGATGAGTTCGCAAACCTAATTGTCAGGTCTCATCTGAGGACAGCTTTGATGGCCAGTTTAGAGAAAACTTCCAAAATTACTTTGAAGGCTAGACTAGACACTGGCCTTGGTGCACAGCTCCCCAAGGGGAGTACTTCAAAGGTGACAGCAGTGATAGTCAGCAACGAGGTAACCAGTACTTTTTCTAGGATAAGTTCATGAACTTAATTGTCATACCTCCTATAACAGAATGAAATACTGCATGGTCAGACATCATCCTCACAATTGTTGTGAGGATATTGTTTCAGACGCTGGAATGGCCATCAGAGCTGTCATCCTATTATCCTTGATGTCCTGAATGTCATTGAATGTTTTCCTTTCACTATTGCCCTTATCTTTGGGTAAAGAAAAAAGTCATTGGGGGCCAGATCAAGTGAGTAGGAAGGGTGTTTCAATGCAGTTATTTGTTTACTGGCTAAAAACTCACTCACAGACAACCATACAACTAAGTTTGCGAAGTTGCCATGGTACCACTGTGTGCAATGGACTTTCCAGAAAAAGTTCCAAAATTGCTCTGAAGGGTAGACTGGGCACTAGCTTCAGTGTATAGCTTTCCAAGGGGAGTACTTTGAAGGTGACCATAGTGATATTCAGCAACGAGGAATGCAACACTTATAACAATTAATTTCACAGACGTAATTGACAGACCTCTTATTATTTCTTCTTTGGTGTTCTTTACTTATTGTCAAGCTTTTGCATGCATATGAAGTGATTGAACATACCATAAATCAGGTCAGGCTCAGTTTAGTCCTCAGAGTGACATCTTTGCTTTTTAATACTTTAAGAAGGTCTTTTGCAGCAGATTTGCCCAGTATAATATACCTTGCTTTATTTCTTCACTACTATTTCCGTGGGTTCTGACTGTGGATTCAAGAAAAAATCCTTGACAATTTCAGTGTTTTCTCTGTTTATCTTGATGTTGTTTATAGGTGCATCTGTGAGGATTTTTGTTTTCTTTGTGTTGGGGTACAACCCATACTGAAGGCTAGGTCTTTAATATTCATCAGGCAGTAAGTGCTTCAAGTTCTCTTCACTTTCAGCAGACAAGGTTGTGTCATCTGAATATTGTAGGTTGTTAATGAGTCTTCCTTGATTCCTGATGCCAGATTCCTTTTCATATATTCCTCTTTTGAGATTATTTGTTCAACATATAGATTAAGTATGATGAAGAGATACAACCCAGACCTATACCTTTCAAAACTTTAAACCTCACAGTATCCATTTGTTTTGTTTGAACAACTGCTTCTTGGTCTGTGTACAGTTTCCACATGAGCATGATTAAATACTCTGGAATTCCTATTATTCACAGTGTTACCCATAATTTGTCATGATCGACACAGTCAAATGTTACTGCACAGTCAATAAAACCTAAGTAAACATCTTTGTGGTATTATTAGTCTCTGCTTTCAGCCAACAGCCTTTGGACAACAGGGATGGTATCCTTCATCTAATGACCTCTTCTGAATCCAGCTTAAATTTCTGCAAGTTTCGTGTCAATGTGTGCCTGCAAATATTTTCTAGTTATCTTCAGAAAAACTTGACTTGCGTGTGATATGAAAGTTTGATAATTTCTGCCTTCTGTTAATCACCTTTCTTTGGAATGGACACAAATTTGGATGGATCTTTTCCAGTTGACTGGCTGGGTAGATGTCTTCCAAGTTTCTTGGCATAGACAAGTGAGCGCTTCTAGAGTAGCATCCGTCTGTTGAACTATCCTAATTGGTATTCCACTAATTCCTGGAGCCTTGTTTTTCACCAATGCCTTCAGGGCAGCTCAGACTTCTTCCTTCAGAACAATTGGTTCTTAATCATATACTACCTCCTGAATAGATTGAACATTGACCAATTCTTTTTTAGTATATTCCTTACATCTTCTTTTGATGTTTCCTACGTGTTTTTCAGTATTTTGCCCACAAAATCCTTCAGTACTGCAACTCAAGGCTTGAATTTTTCTTCAGTTCTTTCAGCTTGAGAAATGCTGAACATGTTCTTCCCTTTTGGTTTTCTAACTCCAGGTCTTTGAATATTTTCGTTATAATGTATTGTATTGTAATGAATATACTTCCCGTATTTCAAATAAAGTTATTTTCCTGGTTGCAAATGATAAGCACTTGGAGGCAAATGAATAGAGCAGGGATTTTTTTCAAGGCAATGATTTAACCTCCCGGTAATCACCGACAGAAGTAGGCTTAGGTTTTTGATTTTAGAAACAACTGTCATATATCCAAGTAGGTAACAAAGCGTATTGTTGTTGTTTTGTTAGTTGCCATTGAGTCAGTGTGGGCCTCCAACTGTGGTGACCTCGTGTACAACAGAACAAAGCATTGCCTCATGCTGTACCCGCTTCATGATCATTGGTATGCTCAAGTTCATCCCTGTGGTTATTGTGTTAACCCATTTCAGTGGGATTTTTTCTCAGTTTTCCTGTCTTTACCAACAGTGATGTCCTTCCCTAGCAGATGGTCTTTTCCTGATGGTATGTTCAAAGTAGGTCTCACTGCCCTTGCTTCTAAGGAGGATTCTGATTGTGTGTCTTCTAAGACTGATTTGTTCATTCCTTCCAAAAGCCCGTGGTACACCCAATGTTCTTTGCCAGTGTCACAGTTCAGCTCCTTAATTGTCTTTTGATCTTCCTTTTTCATTTTATAGCTTTTTCAGGTATATGAGGCAATTGAAAAGACTACAGCTTGGATCAGGCCAACTTAGTCATCAAAGTAACAAAGCCTATTTAGGAGGGAAAGAAATCCCGGTTTCACTAAGCTTTCCACTTAAGGCTCACCGCCCCCCACAAAAGACAGGGACTATCCTCATGTAAATCACTGAGTAAAGAGTTAAAGCTAGAGAAAGGGACAGCTCCCAACCCCCAACTCTGAGGAAAGGCCAGATTGTCCAAGTATGAGGATCAAAGCCAAAGGCCCAGTTTGCTACCAGTGGTAAAGTAAACACTCTGGCTTGGACCAGGCAGAGTCTCCCGGTCCTTAGGTTACTACTACTTAGTGGTGAGAGGGTAGCTCACATATCATACAGAGGAAAAGGGCTGTCTCAGCCTGCAGCTCAGGTTCTGTCACTCTGGCCTGGGTAAGGTTACAGATTAGTTACGATGCCCATTGACCTGTGGTCAGGACACATACTTTTCAGTTCACCTCTCTGAGATTTCAAGGCCATCCAAGGCAGCCAGGGCCAGGAAGAGGCCAAGTATAAAAAAAAGAAAGAAAAGATTTTATAGGCATCTAATCATCCTTCTAGAACTACACGCATTTTCTAAATAAGATAGGGCTCACTAACACTGTGGTTTCTCAGTCAGAATTGCAGGGATCCACGGAGACCCACCTGGTCTAGCCAGGCTGAGAAATGAGCCTCTGCGGATGTACCCTGATGGCCCTCCCTGGGGAGCAGACCCACTTCAACTGGGCCTCCAAAAGGAAACTGCCTAACCTTAACCTGCCTTGGCAAGGTTCTTCCTGAAAACCCTCTGGCCTCAGTGAAGCATCTCTGTGCACAGTTCCTCAATCCCCTGTAGCCGCATCACCAATGAGCTCCCCCAACACACACACACATACACAGTCACACACACACATGTGCATACACACTCACTGGATCTTTCTGGGTCTCCAAAAAACAGCATTCCGTCAGGAACCAGCTCAAAGGCTGACTCTTCCACAAAGCATTGCCAGAGTCATTTGGTTTACACTGCCCGTTGTTGGGCATGGGCTGTGTCTCCAACATGTAGTTGACTTCACGCCAGAATGTGTGTATTTTGTATCCCAGACCAGGTCACACTCAACTGTGCGCTCCCACTGTCTAACTCAGAGCTTCAGAAGCTAGAAATTCTCAGGAAATTTACAGAAACAAAGAAAGGAAGGAGAAAGAAGAGAAGCAGGGAGGCAAGGACAGAGGGCAAAAGATTGGCTTTGCAAGAAGTTTAGCTGCATTCCTTAGGCTACTGGAGATAGATAACGGAAAAGTAAAGGAAGGAACCAAAATA
The DNA here is from genome assembly GCA_028571685.1 of Heterohyrax brucei. Lineage (NCBI taxonomy): Eukaryota > Metazoa > Chordata > Mammalia > Hyracoidea > Procaviidae > Heterohyrax > Heterohyrax brucei. The sequence continues at coordinate 39,088,483 of CM053148.1, read as the reverse complement.
TTTATGAAATACATATATGTGTCTGGCATTATTTCAATCACTTGTTTTATTTCCCTCATTATATTTTTATATATAAGGAAACTGAGGCTCAGTTAAGTAACTTTCCTGAGGTTACATAGCTAATAAGTCTCAGAGCTGGAATTCTGATTCCTAACCCACCTGACTCTGGAATGTGAATTTTTTTTTCTCTTACCATATTGTCTTCTTAGGCTCATAAAACACTAGGATCAAAATGGGCCCTAGAGGAAATCTAATGTGAGCCATCTGAGACCCAGAGAGGTTAAGCCACTTGCCTTGGGTCACCCAGCTGGTGTGTGGTAGGGCCAAGAATGTCTTTGTCTTTCACTCTCATTCCAGGGGTTTTGGCATCACCCACACATAGCCTCTCAGAAGAGCCATAAATGTGTGCTATTAGGGTCGCCATGAGTCGGATCCGACTCGACGGCACTTGGCTTGGCTATCAAATCAGGTCATTAAGAAAGAGCACAAAGTTTAGGGAACAAAGTGAGCACATCTCATCTTCCCAGATCAGCTGTAGGTCCATAAATACATTCAGGAATCACACATAGGAAGCAGTGAGCTCCGAAGGATCCCCAGATGCTTCTCACATCCCCCAGAAAAGGTCTGTACCAGGGGGAGTTGAAACCCTTGGGAGAGTTTTGGCTAAGCATGTCAAAGCTGCCCTCCAGAGAGGAGGATTCAGCGATGCTAGTAACGGGGTTTCATTGCATTCCTTGTGAAATTATCCATCCATGATAATGTGCATGTGTTTACACCTCAGTAGCTTTACTGCCCATAAGCATCTCTCCATCTTCCTGTGAGGTGGGCTTTTTTAGTGTCAGCATTTTCAGGACGGGTAAATGAACACTCCAGAAAGATAAACTACTTGCTTAGTTAACTGCAGTACTTTCCCACGCAGGTGAGATTTATACTCACAGACTCCAAACCCTGGGTCTTTGCCAAGAGTGGGAGTCTTTGCTCATGTCTTTCCCCTGAATGAATTTTCCTTCTACTTCCTCCTTGTTTTTTTGTCCTTTTCCCAGTTGCTGTCAAGCTGATTCTGGCTCATGGTGGTCCCATATGTTGCAAAATAGAACTTGTGCTCCATGTGGTTTGCAGGGACTGCTTACTCAGAAGCAGATCACCAGGTCCTCCTTCCAAAGCACCTCTTGAGGTATTTAAACCAGCAACCTTTTGGTTAGCAGAGAGCACCTAACCATTTGCACCAAGCAGGGACTCCTAGCTTTTCTTATTCCTTTCTGCACTGTAGTCTCTCCTTCAGCTTTCCCCTTGCTTGCCTAACTCCTGCTTAGCAGATGATCCTCTCAAGCTGCCTCTTTTCCCCTGGGAAAAGAAGAAAGTCATCACAGTTAAGGGGAAAAGAGCATTTGGCCCATGGCTAGGATGACTGGTAGCCAGTTTCTACCAACTACGTGCTGCTTTACCTCAAACAAGTGGCTGGAGTTCTCTGCATTTTTGTTTTCCCCTTTGGAAAATGAGGATGATATTCAAGGTCTTGCTTCACAATGACACTGTGTGACTTACTACAAGCTGCCGTGATTTGTTCGTTTTCTGACTTCTAGCATTTTATAGCATTGCTATACAACTTAGCAATTCATTACACACAGTTAACTCATCCAATAATTGCTTCTCATACAAAGTCGCAGCTTTCTAATAAATGTTCATCTGCTTAAAGGCAAGGACCAGGGCTGATGTTTCTGGTTTCTTCTTTGAAGCACTGCCCATGATGTTGAAGAAATATTTGGTCTCAAAAGAAGTTTGTTCATTAATTAGTTGGTTGGATGATGCAAGAAGGTCACGCCTTAAGCAACACCATCACCACTGTCTTCTGGGAGAGAAACCTGAAGAGTGCCCAAAAGGATAATGTAAGTCAGCCCTTCCAGAATTTAACCAGGAAAAGAAGACAGGCCCTACAAAGAAAGCCCAGCTTTCCAGAATGCTAGGACTATGCTTAGTCCATTGTCTTAGTCATCTCATGCTGCTGTAACAGGAATATCACAAGTGGATGGCCTTTAAAAGAGAAATTTTATTTTGTTGTAGTCCTATAGCTACACATCCACATTCAGGGCATCAGCTCTAGGGGAAGGGTTTCTCTGCTGGCTCTGGAGGAAGGTTTTTGTCATCAATGCTCTCCTGGAATGGGAGCTTCTGAGGTACAGGGACCCCAGGTCCTTTCCAAAAGAAGTGTTCTGTTCTCAGCCCTGCTTCGTAGTGGTGTGAGGTCTCAAATAGTTACTTGCTTCCCTTCCCTTTGCATTCTAAGAGATTGCTTCAAGGCACAATACAGTCTTGCACATTGAGTCCTGCTCCAACAATACAACTGCCTCCCATCCTCCCTTATTAATATCGTGGAGGCAGCATTTTCAACATATAGACACTTCATACAATACCAGAAACCATGGCCTAGCCAAATGGCTACACACATTTTTAGGGGACACAATTCAATACATGATGGGTGTGGACAGTGGGATCAAGAAGGGACAAGCCAGCTGCCATCAGAGACATGAAACAGGAAGGCTGAGAAAAGCAAGGAACAAAGGGGTCAGAAACAGGTGACTAAAGACAGGTTTAGGTCTCCACGGGTGGAGTACTGCTTCAAGGACGAACTACGAAAACCTGCCCATCCTGCAGGTCAGCCACACTTCCAAATGACAAGTTCTGTTTGGAGAGATCAGAAATGATCTATGTGAGACAGTGCCATGCCAGGCATTGTCATGAGACTTTCTCTCTTTCTCTCCTAGTGTCTCATTTTTCTGTCTCACAGATTTCCATTTTTGTAGAGGGTTTATTGATGATACACTTTCCCTTATTAGTTTTGTTTAAAAGGTAGTCTCTGGAGCCAGACTTCCAAAGTTCAATGCTGATTCACCACTTCCTAGCCTAATTTATTGTGTAACCTTGAACAACTTATTTTATTTCTCTAAGACTCAGTTTCCTCAACTCTGAAACAGCCGTGAAAATAGTAGCTATGTAGTTGTCATGAGAATTAAATCAGTTAATATGTTTAAAGACCTTAGAACTGTTCTTAACACTTGAAAGTGATTCCTAATTTTTGCCCAGTTTTAGTAAAATATTACCAAAATAAGTTCAGTACCCACCTTTCAAAACACAACTAAGTGATTTGCCTGCAACCTTTCTGCTGACATTTTTCAATTATAACTTGTCTCATTTTTAGAGTAAGAGAGAAATAGAGCTAGCCTAAAATTATTTTATTCTGTAAATTATTTTTGTTCACTGATACAAGTTAAACACTGTGCTGAAATTATATAAAATACAGTCTCCAACCTGGTACATTTGTAATCTCATAGAGGAGACAAGCTTATGACAAAATAATTTTGATATAAAACATACCATATGCTCTAGCAGAACACAGAGTACTGTGGATATATAGAAAGAAGGACCCTGTGCAAGATGGACATTAGTCACTTGCAAGAAACGGAAACTCATTCATCCTAGCAGGAATGAAAGGAAATTTGTTATGATGATCTTGCAGGATCTTGGAAGCACCCAAAACAAGAAAAGAGTCAAGTTTTCTTCATTCAATCAACAAGCCTTTGTTGCAGGCCCATCCTGTCGCAAGTACTGGGGATATAGCACTGAAGTGTATAGACAAATAAGTAAAATATATAGTGTGTCAGAAACAGAGAAAGAAAAATCTACTCCACTAATACATGATCTCAACAAGGGCAGGAGTTTTCTCTTTCATTTATTGTACCTTCACTGCCTATAGCCATGCCAGGCCCAGAGTAAAAAGCTGTGTGTGTGTGTTTGCTCAATGGATGAATAGATGGATGGATAGTTGGATGGATGGATGGATGGATAGTTGGATGGATGGATGGTTAGAAATGAGAACTGGAAAAATATCAGACAGTCCCTCTCTCGGTACACCCTTCCCCCATCCCCGACACAATCCTGTCTCTCTGAAAACAGCAAATTGTATTGGCCTCTGTGTTCATCACAGTCCAGTAAGTTGAGCCCTGATGCGGGCAAAATCATGCTGTCAGCAGATTATCTGGGAAGAGCGTAGAGCAGAAAAGAGACGGGCAGGACCCCTGGTATAGAATGACTACATTAAGGATTTTGCAAAGAGTTGGAAAACAGAGGCTGAGAGAATCTTTCTCTCAAAAGAGAGTACAAGAAAGAAAGTACAGAAGGAGGAGTTTGGAGAAGGGAAAGCATTATGTAATTGTAGCATAAGTTGCATAGGATAATATTTTGGAGAAGATAGACTGGAACAGGTGTAGGTTGGAGCCAGCTCACAAGAACTAGATTGAAAAAGCTCAGCTTCATTCTGTAGACTTCAAGGTGTCATTGTAGCCAAAGCCATGGATAATGGCCAAGTGCTTGTTGATGTCAGTCATACGTAAATGGGCTATCACAGACTTCTACACCAGTGTACAAAGATTTGCATTCACATGAGGTATGACAATTAAGTCCGTTAAGTTAATTCTTCTAAGTGCTACATACGCTGTGCGCCTATGCCAGTGGCTAGTCCACTCTTCAAAGCAATTTTGGAACTCTTTCTGGAATGGCCATTGGACACAGTGGCACAGCGTCAAGTTTACGAACTTAATTGCATAGTTATCTGTGAGGGAGCTTTTAGCCAGTAAACAAATAACTATACTGGAACACTCTCTCTACTCACCTCATCTGGCCCCCAGTGATTTTTTTCTTTACCTGAAGATAACGGAAATGTTGAAATGAAGACATTTTGATGACAGTCAGGATGGAATATGATGACAGCTGTGACAAATGTTCCAGAAAAAAGACTTCCAAAATTGCTTTGAAGGGTGGAGTAGGTTCTGGCATCAGCGCAAAGCTTCCCAAGAGAAATATTTGCAAGGTGACCATAATGATATTCAGTAACGAGGTACGTAGCACTCTTTTCTAGGATGAGTTCGTGAACTTAATTGGCAGTCCTCATATGCCTTGGATCCAGGGAGCTGTACTCGACACCCTTAGTCATCTGTGTCTTCTGGCTGTGTCAGTACCTCTGTCCACAGAAATTGTACAGTGGCACTCTTCCCAAGAACAGAGCTTTTTCCCAAATCCCATTAAACACTGTCTAACAAATAGAAATCAAGAAATTCTCACATGCAAGAAAAGTAAGCCCCTGGCTTCAATCACTGAATTGTTTTTTTGGCATGATAAGATATACATACATGGGATAATTAATCACCTAGTCACCAGAGGACATACATAATTAAGAGGTGAATTTGCACATTTCTAAATTGTCAGTTCTCAATCTTGGCTGCATGTTAGAATCACCTGGAACTTCTAAGCACATACAGTGTTTGGGCCCCATCCGTAGAAATCCTGATTGAATTGGTTTGGCATGGAACTCTAACATGGGATTTTCTTAAATTTCACCCAAGCCTGTCCTGGAGTTGAGGACTGCTGTAGCAATACAAAGCCTAAGAAGAGAAGAGCCTTTACAGGCACAGGGGAATTGAGCAGGTTTTTGGAGAACACCACAGAGGTGAAGGCTTTCAGATCATGTGGGTAGGGACCTAGGAGTTGACACACAACAAAAGGACAAATATTGTATGAGAGCTCTACGATAAGATCTCAAAAACAGACTTATGTATAGAAGAAAAGACTCTTTGACAGCTGCAAGGGAGGAGGCAGGGAAGATTTAAATTAGATAGTTGGCTAGGTATCTGGTTGGGTGAAATCAGCGATAGCACACGTTAGAAACAAGAACAATATTAAGCTGACTTAAACATAACATGAGTACTCCTTCCACCTTAACCTAATATTGCAAGGATAGAGTAGCTGGGGCAGGGAGCGGGGGACCATGCTCTTAGGTGAAAGCGAGGCCAATTGACACAACTAGCATTTTGCTAAGAGGGCTCTCTGCACCCCACGTTGGTGAGTGGCGTCTGGGGTCTTAAAAGCTGCCAAGCTGCCATCCGAGGACGCAGCAAATGGGCCCAGCTCAGCAGGAACGGATGCTCACTGAGGACCAAAATGACATGCGGTAAAGACAACCCAGAAGACAGAGAGACCCACATCAGTGGGTGCCTACATCGACTTGGGACCGGAAGAACCGGATGGTGCCTGGCCACCACCAGTGATAGCCATGACGGATCTCACTAAGTTGAGTCTCACTGGCAACACAAGAATAAAAAGGGGTGCACCCTGAGATCCCCACTAAAAGACCTCAATTGATGGTCCAGTGGTTTCGGAGTTCTCCTGGGAGCATGGCCCCTCGCCCTGATGCAGCCCTTGACCATAAATCATAACGAAGGTCCATGCTTCGGACAGGAATGGATTGGACTTGGCAATGCAGTGACCATATATTGGATGCACTTTACGGTTCTAAGCATCTATAGGATGTCGTCCTGCTGACTTCTGGCTGGAGGAAGGAGAGGGGGTGGAGAGGAGGGAAAAAAGAGACTGTTGGGAGGATGAGACATGAATGGAGCAGAGAGGAATAGTGTGCTGTCACCGGGCAGGGAGAGCAGTGGAAGCTGCATATAGGTGGGTATGTAAATTTATACGGAAATGTACATTTTCACTCAGTTATGCTTGGCATATTAAATAAAAAATTAAAAAATAAAAAAAAGAGTTGACACACACATGACTTGGCTAGAAATATCGAATTCTTGAACAAGACTAGAGAAACTCCAAGACGGTCCAGACCAGTCCAGACTGGGTGTCAAAGGCTTAGGTCCAAGTTCCAGTTCACCTGCTGTGGGCTGGGAGCTACTGTGTCCTAGCCCCTTTGCCCCTCCTCCTTCTTCCCATGTTTTATACCTCTCTGCTTGGGCCTTGAAACTATTTATAGAATAATAAGAACTACTCCTTGAAACTGTTTGCAATATAATGACCCCCGGCCAAACTATTTGCATTATAATAGGCCCAAAGCTAGAGCTTTCCCTTGAAACTGTTTACAGGTTAATGGCTCAGGTTAAAACTATTTGCATGTCCCTGCCCTTTGTTTGAAGACAACTTCCGTGGCTCTGTAACAAAGGTCATGACCATTTTGGGCTATGTACCTAAATAAAGCTTGTGTTAGCAGACCTCGGCACATGATTCCCCATCAGAGATCATGGTCCTATCTGGCCCCAACTTTATCTTGTGTGATGTGCTTCTTTGTTCTTGTGTGAGTGACCTCTTCCATGCACAAGTGACGTGTTTTCATGCTTGAGTGAGATTTCTCATCCTCTCACCTGTCCACTTGAGCCTCGGACCCTATCCAGCACTGGCCACTGGGGTGCTGGAAGCGGCATTCCCTCACTAGCAACTTGGGAATTTTGGGTGGCCACTTAAATTATTTTCACCTTGGTTGCAACATCTAAATTTTCCTGATACAATAGACTGGACCACCGAGTTCCACACAAGGATTTTTTACTGAGGACACGAATAGGGACTAACGACGTTGTGCCTGGAAATCATTCACGATTTGCACCATGCCAAACGACTATACCACCCAGAGAAAGTATCCTAAGGGCAAAGCACTCCCGCGGGTGGCATCGCCAACTTGTTGTACTCAGTGCTGTTCTCAGGGTTCTTTGTTAAAGTCCACAGTCCTGCTCAGTCTCACAGATGGTGTGCCCATGTGCTGTGTTCTCATCAGGCATCAGCTGTATTTATTCTCAAACCTGGTTTGCCAAATACCATAATTTATTAAATACTGCATAAACTAATGAAACAAGAGTGCAAATGGATTTTAAGTCTACAGAAACTAAGTTGAACACCCAGCAGATTCCTAATAAAAGCAATGACCTTAAAAAATGGCTATTGAATTAGGTATGGGTGAAGCCACTATAAATGACTAGGGAGAAATTACAGTATCTAAAAGGATTCTAAACTCCTAGGTCATGGAAAGTGTTGAAGGCTTTAACCGCAAGGTAAAGAAACTAAACCAGGGAATTATAGGTGAAACATTTTTCACGAGGTTCATGTAAGGAAGACAAGGTGGAACTCCAATGAAGGTGTTCACATTCACATGAAAGACTACACCAAAACATTGTCAGAAGTATGTAAATTTCATGCTTAAGGAAAGGGAAAAGTTACATTGTTTTATTGTCAACAGATGCCTTTGGAATCCCAATTTCTGTATCTTTAAAGGGCTCCTCCTCACTCCAGCTGCCTCATAAAACTTTTTTTTTCAAACGCAAATGAGAATGATAGGTGAGGAAGCATTCTGTAGATAAGAAAAGGCTACCTAAGTAATTAAAGAAGGGATTGTTTTTCTTGTTGTTTTTAATTCTTGGAACACTGCTTTGAGCACAGTATCAAAGAATTGTAGTAGGGGTGTATTTCAGAGTGTCTTGTTTCACTTCAAGGTGTTATTCATTAAGAGAATGTTAGCATCTACTTCGAATGAGAGTGGCTTAACACCCTAGATATTTATTTCTTGATCCATGTAACAACTCCATACAGTAGCTCCTGATTAACAGTTGACTTTCCTAGGGTCGCCATGAGTCAGATCCGACTCGACGGCACTTGGCTGGCTTGGCTTCCGTGATACAGTGATTCAGGCTGTACCAGTCCCACAGAGAGTTCTGCAGCCGGTTCGCAAGTAAGGAAAGGAAGGGGATGGCATCTCAAAGTGAGACACACATGTATCACTCTGCCCCTCAACATTGGTACTGATGTGGCTAGATCTGGATGCAAGTGACTCTAGGAAATGTTGTTCAGGGCTAGGCTGTTGCCTCCCAGGGACAACTGTTAGCCATCTTTGCATCAAAAGGCTACATTCAAAGCACTCTTCCTTGATTATTGTGAAAAGAAAGTGTGTTCTTCAAGAAGATCAGATGGACCTGGCAAAGTTCACAATGTGGACAGATGTCGTGTCTGACAGACCATGGATTAACACATAAGCACTTGTCAATGGAAAAACTATACCCTACACGAATTATGCAAATAGCTAAATGAATTCCTCAATCTAGGCAAGAGGGGTTGCTCCCCTGAATAAATATTTATTTGTAGATGTTAAGCATAAAAACAGTTGTGGACATGGCACAGGACTGGGCAGTGTTTCTTTCTTTTGTTCATAGGGTGGCTATGAGTCTGAACTGACTCGATGGCACCTAACAACAACCATAGTTGAACATGTATTGATTCAGCTTCCATAGGTGCCCTTGATATCCACAAATATCAGATGAGTAAAGAAAATGTGGTTTATTTCACACAGAGCTGAACTGATTTTTTTCATGCACCCCATGTACAGGATAACAAAGTTTGGGCAAGAACAAAATTCTGACACTCAATATGTTCCCTGTCTCATTGACCTTCCCTCAGATCTGGCTGACTCCCATCATCCCTCTGACTCCTTACCGCCTCCTCCACCTGCCCTTGCACTAGGCTCTCTCCCAGAAGTCTCTGCTCACTCTTCACGTAATACAATTCTAGGAGGACCAACGGTGCCAGCACAATTACTTTCTGTGCTACTCTTCAGAGCTACTCTTCAGAACTTCTGGTTCTGTCAATGGCGTCTGGGAACCCAGAGCAGTTACAGGAAGTTCTCAAGAGCGATGCGCAGGGAACCAGGATCCCAACTATGAAATGAAACAAACCTCCTGCCCTTGGAACTCTCCTTCCTATCTGAATACATATCTCACTGAGGAGATCCAAGCACAAGGTACAACTGGCTTCTCCTGCTGTAGCTCTCTCCCTCTCCTCCCACAGTCTTTAGACTAAGAAGATACGTTGCTCTTCTTTTCCCCCATGTAGTCAAGTCCCCTCTTATGGACAATTCATTGCAAACCAGCACTAGCCTTTATTTGTTGAAACTGCCAGAAGCAGATATTTGGGATGATGCCCTATTTTATTGATTCTAATTCAAGTAGAAATATCATTTTACAGTCAAAGCTGAGCAGGTACTTCACCCATCAAGGGGTTATCTCTCTTTCTCAGAGGCACCAGAACTTGGTGTTTCTAAGCTGGGAAGCCTTAGGGCAGCAAAACTTGTCGGGTGTGGAAATCCATGTGAAAATACTTCAGATAAGCTGTTTCCATTATAGATGTGAAATGAAATAAATGATGCAGAGGATCTGCTGTTGAGGGACTGGTGGAAGGAAGGCTTGTTTGAAAATGGTGAAGACAAACTCTGACAAAGCTATCAGCCCTAAATAAAAATTTTAGACTTGATTTTATAGACAGCATAAGACTTGGAGTTGAGTAAATACAGAGCCGGTTCTCATTTCTGCTACTTACTAGCTTGGAAAAACCACTTAACCTTTGTGTATCTCTGATTGTCTGGCTCTTTCCTAGGGAGAATTCATATAGACTTCCTTATAGAATTGCTGTGAGGGTCAAACTCACACAAAGGCATGCTATATAGCTTCAGAAAAACAAGGGAAAGCTCTTCATTTATTGAAACTTCTGAAACAGAAAGATTTCTCAGACACGTGGCTTAAATGTAAACAAGCAAGACACATGTCACTGTATGAAACACAGCACTGGATGGTGCAAACGCTTAAGTTGAAAGGTTAGTAGTTAAACCCCCCGCTCTAGAGGAGCCTCAGCAGACAGCTTGGCAGTCTACTTCCAAAAAGCCACAGTCTTGAAAACCACACAAAGCAGTTCTGCTCTGCACACATGCCATTTCCGTGAGTCGGAATCAATTTGATGGCAACCAGCAATAACAGTTACTGGACATAGAAAATGTGTCCACTCAAAAACCTGCGTTCAAATGTTCATAGAAGTTTCATTAATAATAATCAGTAACTGGAAATATATAAATATCCACCAGTTGCTGAATGGGCAAACAAATGGTGACACAGTCACACAATGGAATACCACTAAACTACAAAAAGGTGTGAACTTCTTATATACACAACAACATGGAATAACCTACAAAGCACTGTACGTTTGAATTTGTCTAACTTTGGAAACCCTGGTGCTGTCATGAGTTAAGTGCTATGCCCACAAGCCAAAAGGTTGGCAGTCCAAATTCTCCAAGTGTTGCTTGGAAACTATAGGTCGGTTCTACTCTGACCTATAGGATTGCTATGAGTCAGACTCAACTCGACAGCAGTGGGCTTGGATTTGGGTTTTTTTATACAATATTATAGAAAAGGCAAAGCCAAACAAAAAACAAGACAGTGGTTGCCAGCTCTTTGGGGTGAGTGAAAGATTAGATGGTCAAGGATCACGAGAGAACTTTCTGGAATCATGGAAATGTTTGATATCATGTTCATGGTAACAGTTACACAACCCTACATGTTTGTTAAATCTCATCAAACTATATACTACGAAAGAGTAAATTTTATTTTATGTACATGATATCTTAATAAGCTTAATTTTTAAACTACTGTAAAATTCTCCTTTTCTGGTAAAAAAATGGGGACTGAGAAACCATGTTGTGTTTTCTTTTATATACATAAACTAATCTGCCTGGAAACCAAATGGTGTAATAACGGTACTGCCTGGGGAGATAGGAGAGAGGACGGAATCTGAGCATTTGGAAGACAGGAGGAGATGAGAAAGACTGTTTGCTCAACATCCTTTTATTCTTCCTGTTTTTGAATTAGGTAGATGTATTACCTATTAAATCTTTTAATTAAAAATGAATTAATCATTTTAATGAGCTAATAAATGTGGGAGAACTTAGTAAACAATAAAGCAGGCAAAGGTTATTTATTGCTTCTAGGGGGAAAACCTTTTTTAAAGCACACTAAAAGTAGGAGCGGAATTTTTTAACTGTTCTTTTGTTACCTAATATTTGGCAGGTCAACATTTCCCAACGTGGACTCCACAGAACATTCACTCCTCCAGATGCTGGCAAGCAAATATGGGGGACTGTTTTCTGCACCCACTGTTAGAGTTCCCGAATGCACATTAGCTTGCTAACAATTCTCTGGAGTTCTATGGTAAGGAAGTCCATTTAACTACATTTAATGCAAGCTTTATCCAAGATATTTGACAGCACTTTTTTATGATGCATCTCTCTGAGCTTCTTTTCCCACAGAACACAATCTGAGACAAGCTCTTCTAAGCCTATGCTGCTGATATTTGGAGTGGGAAGCCCAAGTCAGAGTCTACTCTCTAGGTCAGACCTGGCAGAAGACATTTGGGGGCACAGAGTAGGACCATGTGGCAGGAAGGTTACTCTAGCTCCTGGAGTGGAATACACACTAGCCCATATGTCTTAGTTACATGATTCTACTGTAACACAAATGCCACAAGTAAACAAAAAAAAAAAAAAAAAAGCTCAGTGCCACTGAGTAGATTTTAATTCACAGCGACCCCACGGGACAGAGTAGAATGGCTCCATAGAGTTTCCAATGAACGCCTGACAGATTCTAACTGCCAACCTTCTGGTTAACAAGAGTAGCACGTACCCACCATGCCACCAGTGTTTCCAATTTAAAAAAAAGAAATCCATTTTCTCATGACTCGGGAGGCTTGAAGTCCAAATTCAAATACAAGGCAACGGTTGTAGAGAAAGGCTCACTCTCTGTTGGCTCTAGGGGAAGTTCGTTGTCGCTTTCAGTTTCTGTAGCCCCAGCTTTCCTTGGTTCCTTGGCATTCTTTGTATGGCATTTGTTTTCCCCTGTTTCTGCATGTGTCTCTGTGTCTATGACACTCACTATGCAACTCAGAAGTGATTAGGTTTAGGAACCACCCTACACTGGTATAACCTCAACTGATTGATTGATTGATTATATTACAGTGGGTTATACTGTGGAAACTGATTACATTACATTCAGTTAGATCACATTGCCAAATATATGGGTTAGTATGCAAACACATACTTTGGATGAACACTATTCAACCTGTAATCATGTAACCCTCTACTGCACATAACTGGCTATTCACAGAGTATTTGGTATTCTTGCTTAGCTTCCTTCCCTTTCCCCAAAAAACAAAACCCTCAAGGCAAATTCTCAAAGGAAAAACCACTAGGACATAAGAAGATTCATCTCACCGTAGGCTAGACCTGGAGAAAAGATGTGTCATGGTGGGATTGTGTGTCAGCACGATGCTCAGAGGGGAGGGTAGAGACTTCAATGTGCTGCAGTCAGGAGAACATGGATGGGAAAGGACTTCCAGCACTCTGAAGAAGAGCCATGGTTGGGATACGTGGGTAGAAATGCTGTGGATTTTGTGCTTAAACCCCCTTCAGTGCTTTAAACGGGCACAAGTGAAGATTAGCTCTGTTTCATTGAGAGTGGAATAGCTTAGGTCCCGAGACACTTGGATTCTCGTTTGGGGAACTTTAAAGCAAGAATAAGCCAAGATGGACATTTTTGCCCATAAACCTGCCTAATAAGAAGGGTAGAGACATAGTGTCGCTAAATGGCAGCTGTGAAAAATCTTGACTTGGAAGTGTTGTGTCATACAGTATTTACAATAAAAATAAATAAATTTTTAAAGAGCAGAAATGAGAAACAGAACAAAACAGGTTCCATGGGTATCCTGAAACAGAATCTGGAGTTGAAGTTTTGTGCTACATAGCAGTCCCCGTGGAAACTCGAGGCCCTGTGAAAGATCAGTAAAGAGAAAGCCTTGATTAAAGCATTTCACGCCTTTAAAGCCTAATCTTCCCAACTTTTTCACTCTCCTCCATGCTAAGGGCTGTTCTGAACTTTCCAGTAGAGGCAATATGTTGATGTTGTTGTTAGCTGTTGTAGAGTTGGCCTCTGGCTCATGGGACCCTTTGCGCAACTGAGTAAAACACTGCCCAGTCCTATGCCATTCCCATCATCATTTACATATCAGACCATTGTGATCCACAGAGTTTTCAATGAAAATCCCAAGCCTTTCTTCTTAGTCACCTTATTCCAGAAGTACCAATAAAGCCAGCTCAGCATGCTATCAACATTCAGGCTTCTACTGAGGGATGAGTAGTGGCTGCACATGATGTGCACTGGCCAAGAATCAAACCTGGCTCTTCCATATGGAAGCAAGAACTCTGCCACTGAACCACCACAGCCTCTTCAGAGGCATGTAGCCTGGTAGAAAGAAATCAAGGGTGGGAGGCATCGCTAAATCTGTTATCCATTTCTTTCTTAATGCACATACAGGAAATAACATTTTCAGACCCTTTGCAGTTGGATGAGACCACAAAACTAGTTGTGGGCAAGGAAATGTGAATAGAAGTGACATATAACACCTACAGGCTTAGCTGTGAAAAATCTCTTGCAAGTCTTTCTCTCTGTTTTCCCTTGCTACAGTAAAGATGGAGATCTCATACTGAAATGGAAAAGCTGCAGATAAAAGTGGGCTAACTCACTAAGACACCATGTGAAGAACAACTATCTGGAGAGTTAGCTGAACTGCAGAGGATTTGCCATCCATGAGAAATGAAATCTTCACTGTGCTAAGCTTCTGAGAGTTGGGGATTCTTTGTTACTGCAGCATAACCCAACTAGGCTTATTAATAAGCCAGGTTTTAAAGTCTAACTGACCAGACTCAAATCCCTATTTTCTTTCTAACTGTGTGAATGTAAATAAGTTAATTTCTCTGAGCGTTATTTTCCTAGATTAGTAGGATAGACTAGGTGTGTCTATAGTAATAAATGTCCCCAGATTTCATTTGCTAAATAACAAAGTTTATTAGTGACTTACACTAGATTGTTTTAATTCCAGTAAATACTTGTTATAAGGTATTTTGTGATTGCTCAAAAGCAGTAGCCCTTTAAAGATATGCAACTCTGAAAACAGTAACTTTACAAAAGAGAAACCCGTCAACCACTAAATCAGTCAAGAATTGATATCATGTGGTTATTAGATATTCCCTGAGATTATGTAATTGAAAGAGCTCTGTGACATTTAAGAGTGGGCGTCAACTTGGCTGGGTCATAGTTGTCAGTGGTTTGGCAGTCGTGTGATGTTGTGATCACTTCCATAGTGAAAGTTGGTACAATGTGATCACTTCCATCACGGGATATACTGTGAGTAGCCAATCAGTTGAAAGGGAGTTTCCTTAAGCATGTGGCCTGCATCAAATATAAGTGGACTTTCTGGCAAGGCTACTAGGCTTTTGCTCACTCTGGATCCTACAGCTGGCAACTGTTTATCCAACCTCCAGTTCTTGGGACTTCAGTTAACAACTTGCTTGCAGTCTTTCCTGTCAACCTTGGGATTTTTCCATCTTCACAACCTGTGAGCAAGAGCCTTGCTCTCTGACCTGCCTGTCTTGGGTTCACCAGCCCCAGGTGGCTACATGAATCAGGAGAAGCCTCTGTCCTGATGCATAGACTTGGAACACTCCAGCCTCTACAATAAGTGAGTAATTCCCTTGACATAAGTCTTTCTATGTGTATTTTTTTTTATGTTTTCCCAGTTTTGCTTCTCTGAAGTACCCAGACTAAGGCAGCTTCTTAATTTTTGTGGTATCATCCCAAAAACTCATAACTTAAGTTTGAGAGAAAAGCATAAGTAAGGCCCCAATTGAAGACATTCTACAAAATATCTAACATATCAACACTGCCATGGAAAACAACTAAAGGCAAAAAAAGCTGTCACAAAGTAGAGGAAATGGTAAGACATGACCACTAGATATAATGTGGCACCTTAGGTTAGATCTTGGAAGAGAGAGAGAGTATTAGTGGAAAAACTATTCAAATGTTTAAATCTAAATAAACATTGGAATTTAATTAATAGTGACATTACCATGTCAGTTTCTTAGATACAGAAAACGTAACATGGTAAAGTGAGATGTTCATTTGAGAAACTGCATGAGAGATATATGGAAACTCTCTGTACTATCTTTGCAATTTTTCTGTGAATCTAAAATTACTTCAAAATAAAAAAACTCATATATATATATATATATCTCTGTCCAAAGCCCATGTACCAAGGCAAATAATGGCTTCACTGTCCCGACTGTGACTAATTGCAGGTAATCAAGAAATATACCTTTATTATCTACATCAGACCACCATCCCACTCTAACTCTTGTTGAGTCACTTCTGCATGAGATTTGGGGTCATTCTTACCCTTCTCCTAGTCCTGACCAGCCTAAAGCTGAAGGTATCAGCAAATCATGGACTACAGGAATAATCTATCCCACAGTCTATATTTGTAAATAAAGTTTTATTGGAATGCAACCATGCCTATTTGTTTTGTTTATGTATTGCCTATGGCTGCTTTTACGCTACAGTGATAGAGAAGAGTAGTTGCAAAAGAGATCAGATGGCCTACAAACACTAACATGCAGACTTCTAGTTTTTTTTAATAAAGTTTGTCAACCCTTTTTCTGAACTTGAACTCTCCTACCTCAATGAGGCCCTACTGTAGAAAGCTAAGCTCTATGGTTCCTGCTGGCTACAGACGACAGAGCTGCCCGAGAAAGCTTTCTGTCTGATGCACACACACATACAGAGTACTCTATAAAGACGGCAAATAAGTTTGACTTTCCTGAGCATCCACTTAGCACCAAGGGAGGCTTCTGAGCTACAGGAGAGCTCTCACCAGTGGTCACAGTTTGAAAACATCTTAATGAAATGAGCTTTTAAATTTGCCACTTGGAGTGCTTGCTTCATTTTAGGAGTACCTGACCTGGCCCTGTTGGATGTTTCCTGCCTTTGATACAGGTATCTGGCAGCAGCAAGGCTTTATTTGTCGTCCCAAGCAGTAGGCAGTCCCGTAAAGGCTGCTTTTCTTCTCCCTCTTTAGGGCCCTTTCCCTCAAAATTGCTATCTCCCCACAGTGTTGTGCTGCCGTCTAGAGAGACGGCCCAGATTTGCCTTTGGCCATAAGCACCGAGAGGGAAGGGTGCACTTTGTCCTTTGAATCTCTAATGACTAAAAAGTGGAGGTACTGAACAAAAGTTTGATAACTTGGGTTGAACTGAGAAGAATTATTGAACTGTATTTGACCCCACAAACCCCTTTTGTCAGCTTTAGGTATCAACGTGGCAAATTTATTTATTCCAACTAATGCTTTAATCCCTGACTCCAGACTGCCTAGATTCAAATACTGGTGACAGCTGTGTGATCTTAAGCAAGTTACTTAACCTCCCTGTGCCTCATTTTCTTTATCTGTTAAATAGGGATGATAATGTTACCTCCCCTAAAGAACTGTGGTGACCATTGTATAAGCTGACGTACGTGAAATAACAAGAATCAGGCTGACAAATGTTATTGATAAGAAATTTGGTCTCTCTCTTAACACACACTCACCTTCACAGCCTACAAATATCTAAGCAAATAAGAGTTTATTCAGTCCTGGTTCCAAAAGCCAGGTAGAAAGAAGTGGATAATTAGTGGTCAGACCACTAGAAGGTGCCTTCTGGGATAGTCAGTTTTTCTATGGCTTCCAAGCAGCATCTGTGTTGGAAACCGGTTCTGTCTAGGAAGGTGTGCTTTTACCCACTATTG
This sequence comes from Heterohyrax brucei, assembly GCA_028571685.1. Classification (NCBI taxonomy): domain Eukaryota; kingdom Metazoa; phylum Chordata; class Mammalia; order Hyracoidea; family Procaviidae; genus Heterohyrax; species Heterohyrax brucei. Next base: position 39,071,180 of record CM053148.1, on the reverse strand, counting down.
AAGATAACTTGTTGATTTGGATCTTTCCAGAGACTCTCTTGGAAACCCTGATTGCATAGTGGTTAAGTGTTATGGCTGCTAACTAGACAGTCAGCAGTTCACATCTTCTAGGTGTTCCTTGGAAACTCTATGGGGTAGTTCTGCTCAGTCGATAGGCTCGCTATGAGTTGGAATTGACTCTACAGTAGTGGGTTTGGTTTTTTTTCTTAGAGATTCTGTAACAACCTCAGCCAAGCCAACCAAGTGCCGTCAAGTCGGATCAGAGGTACATATTTAAGATTGCCAGCCAAGTGCCATCGAGTACAGCTTTTTAAATTCACACTCATGTATTCAGCTATTGCACTCAAAACATCACCACATCAGTGTAGCCAAGTTGAAAAGAGCTTTGGGCTTCAGTGACTCTTCTTCTGAAATAAATGTCTAGGCCTGATGTTGAGAACCACCGGGTCAAAATGGTCTTCACTTATGATAGATTGCACTATGAGGACTCTGGAGTCTTTTCCTCCTATTATCTCTGTTGAAACTTTCAAGGCAATAGAAAAGGGCTGGTGCTGTAGAACTTCAAAAGAAGAGTCACACATTTTACTCCCTTTTGTCCCCATAGGATCCATCTGCCATCACTCTCCAGGACCAGCTCAGAGGTGTTAGAAGAGATAGCCTTTATCAGACTGTGAATGGTCCCTTTTGCCTTCCTAAAAGGGATACTCAAGGTAGAGGCTGGGTGCCAAAGAGAGCCACATAATTTGAGAAGCAATATCAACTACTCTGTGAGGATGTCTGCTTCTTTAGTTTAAATTATCTTTAGTTTTGCCTCACTAGCTACCACCTACCCTAATTTTTCCCTGAAAAGGAATGCATTATTTATAGGGCTGGGATAATTCTTCCATTTATAAAATCTATTCATCATGACACACTGTATGGACTTCTAGTGGGTTACAAGGCCGTTTAACCTGGATCTGTGTATTTCCAACACTTAGTGTACTTCCGGCATCCTGTTTAAATTAAACTTAATCATCTCTCTCCAAATGTATGTCTGAAGTCGACATGAACTTATATTCCTGCAATGTCTATCTCAAGTTTATTTTTGAGTAGTTATTACTACGCATTATACTCAGGAATATATATAATTGTGGTCAGAGCCCTGGGAAGCCCTTCTCCTGCCTTTTGGGAAAAATTAACTTTATTCATTCACTTAACATTTGTTGAGTGCCAGCTACGTATCAGTAATAAACAAGACAACCACAGGTCCTGACATCCACTTGTATGCTATCGCTCATAACTTTAGTGAAGATAGATAGACAAATAACCCAATAATTACAATAAAAATCCACTGCTGTCAAGTCAATTCTGACTCATAGCAACCTTACAGAACAGAGGAGAACTGCTCCATAGAGTTTCCGAGGAGCACCTGGCAGATTTGAATGGCCAACCTTTGGGTTAGTAGACACAACACTTAGCCAGAATGGCACTAGAGTTTCCAATAATTACAATAGTAGGTGATAATGAAGAAGTGGCATAAAGAACCGAACAGAACTTACTCCGTTTCTTTCCATGTATTTCTGTTTTTTTTCTTAAAGTCCTGGCTTCTTATTAGCACTAACTAGCCCCAAGGAAATTACACATTAACTCGTGACACACTGAAACTATGAGAAGGGGAGGTAGTGCACCAGGCATGAGGGGCAATAAAATCTTTGCAGCTGTTTTGTTTTAGGTTCTCTCCAAATTATTAAACAGGTGGAGGCACCAGCCACCTGCCCCCTGCCCAGATAAACACTGCTGGAGGACTCCAGATGGACCCCCTCCAGGCTTCAAACAACTACATCTGTATAGATGCCCTCTGGGCTCTGAACGCTCATCTCCAGTCTCCCTCCATGAATTGCCCACATTCTTTCTCAATTACTGTCCCCCTTGCCTACACGTTTACCCTTAGCTACTCAGTAAAAACCCTCAGTCTCATTCAAGAAGGCAGACAGACTTTAAGGACTTGATTCCCCTTGTCTCTTGTATATAGATATACAATTAATCTCTTGATCATCTGCCTCACCCCTGTCCCAGTAGTGACTTTCTGGCAGGCCACATGGATCAGTGTTTTACAGAAACAATAAGAGCTATGAAAGAGGCGACTATGAGCCAGACACTCTGAAGGGGAAGGAACACCTAACTCTCCCAGGACGTGGGGCAGAGTAAGGGCAAGACAGTTGTTGCAGAAGAGTGGATCTTGAGCTTAAAGCCAAGGATTTAGGCAAAGAGGAAGATGAAAACTTCCAGAGGAAGACTACAATATGTGTAGGCATACTTAAAGTACACTATGTATGTGGCCAGCCACCTGCAAGAAGTTTGAGATGGCTAGTACAGAGCTGAAGTCAAGACAGGTGAGTCTGTATAGCTAGAAAAGATCTCCACGTGTCACATGAAGCTGGACTTTATCCTGTCATGTTGCAAACTGATGACCCATAAGTTTATCTTTTACCATTTTCACAGTGTTTCTGAAGTTTTGTTTTGTTTTGTTTTTAATTATTAAGTATATCAGTCAGCTCAAGCTAGGTTATATCCGGTAACAAGTGGTCCATGATCTTAGTGGCTTCCAATGGCATTTTCTTTCTTGCTCATGCTCACTCCTGTTGCGGAGTAACAAATAAACAAATTACTTGGTAATTTGTTTATAGTGAAAGCAAGGCTGAAGAAGGAGCACCTGTTGGAGATAGGCATTCTATTTTTTCTTTTCTCTTTTTAGCCATGCTTCTGAAAGGACCCCCAACAGGGGAGACCCCTCCTCAAGTCACAGGTGACGGCGCAACCCCAATCAGTCACGGAGTCTGCAGCTTGATGCAACAGCAAGAGGTTTTCATTCCAGCGCGCTGGGGCTCAATCCATACTCTTGTCAGAGTAGAGGGAATGGGCCCTGAACAAGAGAAGTACAGAGTATATAAAGGCAGGGTCTTACATTCTTGAGGGAGGTGGGGTTGGGGAAGTTCCGCATTCTGTTTCGACAGGGCCCGGGGCCAAAGCAGTAACTATTCGAAACTAGTTCTTGTGGTTAGGGAAGTGGCCCTTTCTCTTTCGTCAGGGGCAGTTTCAACAATCAGGAATGCATGGCCCTTTCCTCTTTCGTCAGGGGCAGTTTCAACAATCAGGAATGCATGGCCCAGTGCTCGAGAAGAAAGTTTGCTCATCAGGAATGCATGGCCCAGTGCTCAGGGGAGAGTAACAAGAAGGAAGTTTGCTAAGAGACTCTTTGTTTTTCTGACCAAAGATTTTCTTACAGAAGTTTTTCCCTAACACTTCAAGTAGAAATTTACAGCTCAAGTTGATTTCCCATACAAACATTTATACAAGTATAATTATGTGATATCAGTTGCAATCCCTATAGTGTGACAGTACATTCCCCCTTTCCACTCCAGGTCTCTTGCGTTGATTCAGTCAGTTGCTGTAGCTTCTTGCCTTCTCATTCTGCCTCTAGACAGGAGCCACCCATTTCGTCTCATGTATCTACTTGAACTGTCACTATGAGTGTTACTTTATGTTTTATAGTCCAGTCTAGTCTTTATTTGAAGAGTGGGCTTCAGAAACAGTTTTAGTTCTGGGTTAGAAGATGTTCGGGGGCCATGGCTTCAGAGGTCCTCTAGCCTCAATCAGACCATTAAGTCTTGCCTTTTTACTAGAATTTGAATTCTGCTCCATGCTTTTCTGCTGCACCATCAGGGACTTTATGTTTGTTCCCTGTCAGGGCTGTCATTGATGTTAGCCAGGTACCACATAGTTTCTTCCAGTCTAAGGATGATGGAACCTGTGGCTTACGTGGTCCTTTAGTCTCCTGGGTTAATACTTTCCTTGTGTCTTGGGAGTTCCTCATTATCCACCAAAGTAGCTAATATTTTAAACTTGATGGATTTCACAGAAAAGTTAACAATTCTAGGTTCTTGGTTTCTACATAGCAAGAATCAGGTGGGGTTGAACTTCAACTTCATCCTTTAGACCAGGTGGATTGGTAACAATTGATGCATCTTAGATGTCCACTCAAAAGATTTTAAGACCATGGGTACCACCCACTGACATGGGATACAGAACATTTTCTTAACAAAGTTTGTTATGCCAACTGACCTAGATGTCCCCCAAAATCATACACCCCAGACCTTAGTCACAGCTACTCTGTCCCTTTGAGTGTTTGGTTGCGTTCACGAAACTTCTTAACTTTTGATTTAGTCCAGTTATACTGACTTCTCCTTTATTGTTTGTTGTCCTTGTCTTTACCTAAGAAGATTTCTATTATCTAGTTAGTGAATTTCGCTCTCCTTTCCTCCTCACCTTTTTAACCATCAAAGAATGTTTTATTCTGTGTTTAAAACTTTTCTCAAGTTTTCATAACAGTGGTCTCATACAAATATTTGTCCTTTTGCAACTGACTTGTGGGATGCACACTCTTGCAGTAGAAAAGAAGAATGATAGAGCTATACACCTGCCTTGAAGCTTCTGCTCGGAAATGGTGTCTACTGATTCTACTTGCATTTCATTGGCCAAGTAGGTCATGCAGCTGGGAAATATATCAAAAGGCTGGAGAGTATAATCCCTCCAGCAAGTCGGGCCTGGTAAGAGGGATAATGAAAAAATTATCTTACTTACCTTTGTCATCAGTCATCATTGAGTCAACTCTGACTTATGGTAACCTCATGTGTGTCACAGCAGAACTGTGCTCCAGAGCATTTCCAGTGGCTGCTTTTTCAGACGTACATTGTCATGCCTTTCTTTTGAGGTGCATCTGGACAGACTCGAAACTCCACTGTCAGTTAGCTGCTCAGCACTTCAGCCGTCTGCGTCCCTAAGAGCTACGCGTTCTGGCGGTTGAGTACAGAGTCTCATTCTAGAATAAGTGCTACACACCTCCCTGCTGAATATCACTACAGTCACCATCCAAGTACTCCCCTTGGGAAGCTATGCACTGGTGTCAGCACCTAGTCCACCCTTCAAAGCAATTTTGGAACTCTTTGTCTGGAATGGCCATCAAAACCATCATCATATTACCTTTGATGTCCTGAATGTCATCAAAATGTCTTCTTTGCAAAATTTCCTTTATCTTCAGGTAAAGACAAGCGTCACTGGGAGCCAGATCAGGTGAGTGGGGAGGGTGTTCTAATACAGTTTTTGTTTACTGGCTAAAAACTCCCTTACTGATAATGCCGTGTGAGCTGGTGCATTGTTGTGATTCAAGATTCATGAGTTGCTGATGAAAAGTTCAGGTTCCTTTCATCTAACTTTTTCATGCAGCCTTTTCAGCACTTCTAAATAGTAAACTTGGTTAACTGTTTGTCTAGTCAATACAAGTTTTTGCATGTTTTCTTCAGTTCTGCTGATTGCTGGCCACCCTGACCTCTCTTCTTCAGTGAAACTTTCTCCGTTTCTCTCCCCTCAGAAAAATGTTTAATCCATTTGAACACTGATGTTTTCTTCAAGGCACTATCCCCATAAACTTGGACCTGCATATTCCAGATTTCACTTCTACACTTGCCAAGTTTAACGAGAAACTTGATGTTTATTCATTGCTCTAATTCAAGCTCCCACATTCTTGCTACAGCACACAAAAACAGGCAACAATAATGGAACGCCACTCAGCAAGACATCACCACATGTTGACAGGAACACAGCTGCAAAACACTGAGAAAGTTATGAAACCTTGCCAAGTTGTTTTTACAGTGTCACCAGCATAAGGTTACAGTGGGTGAGTTTGCAAACTTAATTGTCAGAACTCATATTTATCCACCAAAGTAGCTAATATTTTAAACTTGATGGATTTCACAGAAAAGTTAACTGTTCTGGGTTCTTCGTTTCTACATAGCAAGGATCAGCTGGAGTTGAACTTCAACTTCATCCCTTAGACCAAAACGTGCTTGTACCAGCTGGCCACAGGCTCTGTTTGCCGGTGCAGTGACATTCCCTGCCTCAGCTAAATAAGTGTGTGACCCTGAAGCACTAGGAAGCCGCTAAAGACATGGAGCAGGAGAGTGACTCCAACTTGGTCAGGGACTCCAACTTGGTCAGATCTACCTGTGAGACAGCCACCTGAGAAAGAAAGAATAATGAGACCCCCGAGCAGAGGCAGGATGGTATTGCAGAGGAGGTTACTACAATAATCCCTGAAGTTCCTGGGTGGCAAAATGAGTTTGTGCTCCACGACTAACCTAAAGTAACCATTCTGAATGGACCCAGTGGTGTGACAAAGGAAAGGTCTGGTGATCAATTTTTACAGATTATTGTTGTTGTTAGGTTAGAGCCAAGAACTGAGAAAATTCTACAGAGCTCAGTTCTACTCTGTAACACTCCGCATCACCATGAATTGGCACCTACTAAACAGCAACACGTTTGGTTTCATTCGGTTTTTGCGTTTTTTGTTTGTTATGCTTTAGTTTTGCAATAACCCCTAAGGTACCACAAGAATATAGTTTAAGAAAACAGAGACCAAAGGCTCTGGCCACTGTTATATGCCTGAGGAAGACCCAGCTAGAGATGCCAAGCTAGAGGGAAGAGAAATACACTTCCACCAGATACCTTAAGGCAATGCAATCATACTGGAACCAGAGTTTAAAGTATCATTGGAAAATCTAGTTTTAAAGAGTTTCTGCCGCCTACCGTCCAGAACAAAAACTGGCATGCTCTCAGGGAACTGAAGCTGGACACCCAAATGGTACTGTTCTCACAGCTGATGGGAAGGAGACATTCTAACAGGTGTAATTAAACAGCCCCTTACCACCTCGTATTCTTCTCACTACCACCACCCCCTGCTTCTGCCCTCCCACCACTGATTGCTAGCCTAAATTAAGTTTTCAAAAGACAGAGAGGCTCTTTGCTGATTTTTGCCGAAGAGCATTGAATTCAATAAAACATAATTATTGATTTAATTAAAATAGTTGCTCTGTGAAAAATGAAGCTTTTTTAATAGCCAGCAGTAGTGGAAGAGCCCTCATTCATTTTTAGCTTAGCTACTGAGACAAATTGGGCTGCTGCTTTTTTTTTATAGGCTAATTCTAAAGTGCAGCTTTGAAATGGATCCCCTAGCCATTCACAGGCAGTAATTCAACCAGTGAATAAGGTGCCTTTCTCATTGGCTGCCTTTCAGGACCAAGAGAGGAGGTGCTGGGAGCACACAGCCCAGACCCTGTGATGAATAATTCATGACCCTGCTTCCTGGCACCCCCTGTGTACTCTTCTGCTTCCTTTTACCTACATTTGAAAGAAAAGTAGGGCTAGAGACTGCCACTCAGTGGGGCTCCGCGTCCTCTCTGTCCCCTTAGGAAGAGCTGCCACAAGAGTACCAGCAGTCTAGGGAGCCAGCCACAGCTCAGGCTGCAGAGTTAGACTCCAAAAGACTGATTTTGGGAAAGATACAGGAACCGGGACAAGGGTGGACAAGGTTATATTCCAGGGCACACTGAAGCCAGGCTTTAAGGTCAAGATGAAGGAAGCGCCCCATCCCTACAACACATTTTCCACTCCACACGGGCAAGCTCCACGGGCAGGGGCACACGTGCACATCATTGCCATTAGTGAAAGAGAATAATGATGCATCCTCAGAGAAGACATTAATGAGGTGATGACATATTTTTAATTAAATGCCTGATGTAAATTATTAATTCACTCTCTCTGGAAAGATATCACCATAATATGAGACAAGCCTGTGTGTGTCTAGATTGTGCATACACACTCACATGCACACTCCACTACATACACAATTATACATACAGTCATACACATGCAAAACTCACGCCACACACACAAACACACAACCTTTCCCCAGATCCTGGTGAGGCTCTTCAGGACAAGCCACAGCCTGAGAGATGGGAGCTAAAGCTGCCTTTCTACATAACCTAAGTCCTTATCTCAAAATCTAGGTTGACTCTGAACCTCAAGGTTAATACACTTAGCTGCTAACAGTTTGGAGGTTCAAGTCCATGCAGAGGTGCCTTGGAGGAAAGGTTTGGTGATCTACTTTCAAAACAATCAGCCATCAGAAAGTAGGGCGCATGTCTACTCTGAAGAGTAGTGCAACCGTTCCTGGAGTTGCTGTGAGTTGAGCTGATTCAACAGCAACTGTTTGGGGTTTTTTTGTTTGTTTGTTTATTTGCTTTTGTCATATGCCAGGTACTGTCTTAAGTAGTTATTACATACTTTCTCTGTTAAGCCTCACTGGAAACCCTGGTGGCATAGTGGTTAAGTGCTATATCAGCTAACCAAAAGGTCAGCAATTTGAATCCACCATGTACTCCTTGGAAACTCTATGTGGCACTTCTACTTTGTCCTATAGGACCACTGTGAGTTGAAATTAGCTTGATGGCACTGGGTTTGGTTTTTGGTTTATTAAGCCTCACTAATACCATTAGAAAAAACATTAGTAGTGCTGGTTCACTCATTTTTAAGAGAAAATGATATGCCCATGGTCAGAAAACTAGTTACTGGCAAAGACGGGATTCAAATTCAGGTCACTACACTGCTTGCTTGTGCTTTGCTAATACTAAACTTATTGTTCTTTTAGGATGAGGAAACTGAAGCACATGTACACACACTCATACACTGCCAGTAAGTTGATTCTGACTCATAGGGACCTTATAGGTCAGAGTAAAACTGCCCCATAGAGTTTCCAAGGAGCGTCTGGGAGATTTGAACTGCCAACCTTTTGGTTAGCAGACCCAGCACCTTAACCACTATACCATCAGGGTTTCCAACTGGGGCACCAAGAAGCCTATTTGCCCTAGGTGCCACAACAGTGAAGTAGAAGATTCAAACCCAAATCATCTGGCTCCAGAGTCTGTGTGCATAACCACGTTACTGGACTGAGAAAAAACAATCAAGCACCTACATCTCATCCACATTGCCCAAAGTTCTTGAATCACTGTACTGCAGAAACAAGCAGGGGATGGCACAGGGTGAATCGGCTCTTTGTAGAGAACAGTGTATCAGGATTTTCTCTGCGGCTTCCTAATGAGACCCAGTGAGTGTTTGGGGAGCAGGCTTCCCCTCATATCATCTGAACTTTATTCTAGCCCTTTGCTGGTACCTCTCATAACCAAATCAGCTTGGGAAATAGGAACATATGCTGTTCTATCATAAAACCAAAAAAAGAAAAGAAAAACAGAACCTGGTGCCACTGAGTGGATTCCAACTCATAACAATCTTGTTGGTCAAAGCAGAATTGCCCCACAGGATTTCAAAGAAGTGCCTGGCAGTTTCAAACTGCCAATCTTTCAGTCAGCAACAATGGCTCTTATACCACCAGCCACTAGGGTTTCCAATCCGACCACTGCCATCGAGTTGATTCTGACTCACAGTGACTCTACAGAACAGAGTAGAACTGCTCCATAGAGTTTCCAAGGAGCAGCCACGGGATTTGAACTGTTAATGTTTTTGCTAGGAGACATAGCACTTAACAACTAAGCCACCAGTGTTTGGTTTTATTTTAGCACAAGCAACTACCAACTACCACAGAAAACAGAGCTCCAATAGCTCAAAGGTTTAGATTGGCTTTCTGCTCTGTAAAAGGAACACTCTTGTCCACTACCCACACTTTACAGAGAAAGTGACCCCCCGAAGTAGAAGACAGCTCACTGAACCTTCTAGAAGTATCATTGGAGCCAAAAAGAAGTATGCCAGGGCCAGGAAAAGGCACGGGGGAGACTTCCACTGTAGCATCATTGTGGAATCACACCAAGCGTACAGATGCCAAATGTATAATAACTGTATATATGAAGCCACATGGAATGTCATTTCAAGAGCAAGTGTTACTGATTCCTGAAAAAGAACGTATGTCAACAACATGAAATGATTCCTGGTCTTTCCTCTGTAAGTCAAGTTGTCAACGTGTGGGAAAGACGATTTCAAAATGGATCTCCACTGGGGCACAGGAGAGCTTAAAGGGGATGTCATTGGGACATTTACCACTGACAAATCTGTTGAAGCCGTGACAGGTGTTTATAAAACAATGTTTGGATATGTACTTTACAAAGAGTCACCGCACATTTCACTAACACTCTTCCAGGGCACATGCTCAAAGGCAGCTTACAAACTTGGTCATTACCTTACTTAGGAAATACGTAAGACATGAAAAATCTATGTGCCACCACTGTCTTTTACGAAAGACTGAGCCTCCATCTGGGTTTATTGAACCAGTGACTTGAAGAAATTTTGATATGAAGTGTGGAAATCATTATTATAAAATTAGATTGCATATGTTTTCCTCCCTCTCTCTCTTCTTTTCTTCCTATATATATATTTTTCATAACTACTCATGTCTGTTCTGGGATTTGTGGAAAGCGGTTTCCTAAGTCTTTGAAATTCAGAAGGTATCTCAGACAGGAAGCAGAAAGACATGGACTGGGGAAGGGAAGTGGATCCTTCACCCAGTGCTTTCCCACGGGCTCTTCTGCTGAGAACATGAGTTGGCAGAAACCTGAAAAGAATATGGAGGGAAATGGTGGATCAGTGGTAGAAATCTCACCTTCTATGCAGAAGACCTGGGTTTGATTCCCTGCCAAGGCTCCTCACTTGCAGCCTCTACCCATCACTTCATTGGAGGCTTGCATGTTGCTATGATGCTAAACTGGTTTCAGCAGAGCTTCCAGACTAAGATGGACTAGGAGGAAACACCTGGCACTCTGTTTCCAAAAATCAGCCAACGGATCACAGTATTTTGTTGTGCATGGGGTCACCATTATTCGGGGGTTGACTCCATATGGAATCCCTGGGTAGTGCAAGAGGAATTCAATCTGGAAGTTCAAGTCCACCCTGAGGTGCCTCAGAAGAAAGGCCTGGTGATCTACTTTCAAAAAATCACCCACCAGCAAGTAGAACACAGTTCTACTCTGACACTCATGAGGTGCTGTGAGTCAAAATCAACGCAACAGCAACTGAGTTTTCCAAAGAATGTCCTTGTCCTCTGCTCAAGTTCAGAATCACTTAGGCAATAGGCTCAGCCAATAGGCAGAAGGAGATCAAACATCCACCTTATTAATAAGAAAGACTATTGCCAGGGTTCACATCCTGGCAGTGCCACCTAAGAGCTCTATGATCTTGGGTAAGCAACCCACAACTACACCTTCTACCTACAGATTGTTTTAGGGAAGAAATAAGTAAACCCTTGTAACACACTTTGCTCAGTTGTTGGCATACAGTAAGTACTGAACAACTGCTTGCTCTTATTAATATCTTCTAGCAAAAAGAATCAACTGAAGCACAATGCAGCTGGACCCAAATAATGGTCACATTCCACACACACAAACACGAAGTAACTTGGACTTTGAAAGTACTGAAACTCTAATTTGTGAGTATAGAGCTACCTAAATCCCTGGGCCAAGGAAAAACAAAAAATAAAACCCTGAATCCATAATTGTTTTATGATGCTAATTTCACTTTTATGGACATGTCGTGGCTCTCCTTTTCAGAGCCTGATATTGATTGTTCTTGTATTGTTAACTCGTAACTGGACCATATTTGAACACATAAACTTTAAGAGAGCTAATAAAGAGGTGACATACTCTAACATAAGCCTTGTTTCTCCTGGTTGAGTGGAACACTTAAACATTTAAGAGATCGGTGAAGTTACGCAGCCAAATATTCAACTTAGATTGTGGTGATTTGGAGGTTATTGAGCTTCAGCTAAGCTATTCTGTACTGGTCGGACCACAATTAAATTGTTTTAATTCTAAGGCATTTTTTTGTTTCTTTTTTTAACAGCTTTAAAAAAATCAAATCAAACCTGTGCCATCAAGTCAGTTTCAACTCATAGCTACAGGACAGATATTGCCCCATAGAGTTACCAAGGAATGCCTGGTGAATTCAAACTGCCACTCTGTTGGTTAACAGACACAGCTCTTAACCATTACCCTGTCACGGTTTGCCTTTAATAGCTTTATCGAGATGTAATTCACGCGTCATACAACTCATTCATTTAGACTTAGAGTTCAGTGTTTTTCAGGGTACTCACAGATCAGCACAACCATCATCATAGCTAAATTTGGAACATTTCCATCATCTTAAAAATAAAACAAACATCAACCAATAATTTTAAGACCATCAGATGTCTGGCTAGTGTTCTCATTTCTCTTACTGTAGTGTGCATTTTATTTATTTTTATATTTGCCATTTGTTTGATCAGAATCCAAATAGGGATCACATAGTGATTGTTCAATATATCTCTTATCCACGCACGTGTGTGTGTGCTCACAGGTGCACGTGTTGTGTGATAAATATACGTAACAAATCCTTTGTCTAGGGTCATTTTTAAGAGCATCATTACCAAACTGGAGTCCACTTAAGTAAGGGGCGTCAGTGTAACATGGAAACTTTTAACTATAGCCCACGAGGGACAACAGAGGGGCTGAAAGCTTAAACTGCAACAAGAAGTCTAGGAAAGCAGAAGTCTTGGAATAACTAAAATGTTGTCATATGCAAGGTAGATTTTGTTTCTGCCATTATGACTCAGAAACAGGACATACAGGAAATATAGCATGGTATAACAGAATGTCTGTGGGCTCCAGACTTAGAATGCCAAGTCTGAACCTTATTCCCCTCATTTGCAAGCACAATGTTTTGAATTCAAGCATTTCTCAGAGGCCAGATAGGTAACGGAAAAGAGTGAAGTGACCCGTTGCAAAGTTAAGTGGTGACAACAAGAACTTAAAACCAAACCAAACTCAGTGCTGTCAAGTCGGGACAACACAGAACTGCCCAACGGAGTTTCCATGGAGCACCTGGTGGATGCAAACTACCTACCCTTTGGTTAATAGATGTAGCACTTAACCACTGCTCCACTAAAGTTTATCTAAAGTCTTCCAAATTCAATTTTTAAAAATCTACTAGCCAAGCAAAATGGATCTGTGAGCCAGTTTGGTTTGTAAGCCTTTACTCTGTAAATGCTTAAGTAATTTTTGAGCAAATTTCTTGATTTTCCTGGAATCATCTTCGGTAAAATGGAGATATTAGTAAATTTTGCCCTAGCAAGATTTTATAAGACTTAGGAAAAATGCTGGGGGTCAGTTCTACTCTGGGCCCTAGGGTCACCATGAGTCGGATCCAGGAAAAATAAGATCTACTTTTTAAAGAATAAATAGCTATGTAAATGTTGTATATTATTAAGAACTTTCTAAATATTAGAACTGTTTGAAAAAGAGCTTAGGTATTCTAGAAGGCAGAATTTTCCCAGTCTCATGAAGCCTTTGAGAGTTGGAAACCCCGTTGTAAGGATTCAAATATTGCACGTGATTTTTCTATTGGGTTGGGTCTCCCAGGAGGAAAAGATGCTAAGATTCCAGCAGTCTTATTCAGGGTTTTATTGAGAGGATTCTCAAGAACGACACCCATGAGGGCGAGGGAAGCTCGATTGGAGAGGAAGAAGCTGAGAAAACTGCAACTGCAACACAGGCTTCAGCCAATCCCAAGAGCCACTCCGGCAACTCCACATGACAGAGTAGAATGGCCTCATGGGGTTTCTGGGGCTGCAATCTTTATGAAAGCATCTCCAGGGCTCTCTCCCATGCAGCAGCAGTGTAGGTTGAAACTGCCAGTCTTTTACTTAGCTGTCAAGTGCTTAACCGTTGTACTACCAAGGCTCCTTCTACGTATGGTAGAGCGTGGTAGCAGTTTAATTTCGAAGCAGAGATGGTTGACAGTATTGCAAGAGCACTGCACAGTGTGACAAATGGCACAGTGATGCAGGAAGAATCAGACGAAGAAAAGGGAGTGCTCTACTCTCCAGCTGCCGAACAAGATGGCCCCGGAAAGCAACTAGAATTGTCCTTCCTTTCTTCACCAGGACCACTTCTGAGCCATTGCCTAAGGGTGTGAAGGAATTTACACCTCCTTCCCCTTCATCACTAAATCAACTTAGATTTTTCTGAGTGTATGCAAAGCTCTGACCTCCTCCTAAGACCTATGGCTCTGAGTGTGAGTGAAACAGTCACCAGGACCACTCAGCATCTATTTTCCCGTAGCTCTCACTGGGGACTTAAGAAGTTCAGCCCACCTGTGAACTTAATGATTAGAACCTGAAGTGTTAATCACTGAGGCTGCCAAAAGAAAGTTGGAAGATTACAGCTCATTTTTTTGACAGCCTGCAAGGGTTTCCAAAAATCCTCAGACCAGTTACTTGCAAAATCCAATCAGGCAAAGCCCTTATTTCCTGTGGTCCCCTAAGAACATCAGTTTTAGAGGGAGATAACCATGGTTTTCCAGTGCTGGCTCAGTTATGTGAACTTGGACGTGCTTCTTAACCTCTCTGGATCTGATTTTTGGCATATGTAAATAAGGATCACAAGAGCAATGTTTGTTTGGCAAAGTCAACTGGCTTTTAGTGGATGCTCAAAGCTTTGCCTTTGCCTCTTCTCCCTTTTCATTTCAATCCAATAATAAGATCTAGACACAACCAACACAGAAATGCAAGAGAGATTCCAATATGACCCAAGGCAAAGAGTAGTCAAAATATATTTAGTACAGCATCCAAGCTATATCGTTCTATCAAGCAGGCCTGGGAATTTTTAAGTTTACTTCAACAAATATTGATCCAGTTGCTATCAAGTCAGTCCTGACTCTTGGTGATCCAGTGTGTGCAAAGTAAAACCCTGTCCCACAGAGTCTTCAAAATTACAACCTTTGAAGTGCAGATAACCAAGTTTTTCTTCTGAGGCACTTCTGAGTGGGTCCAAACCAACCACCTTTCAGTTAGTGGTCAAGGGCTTAACCACTTGCTCCACCCAGGGAAGCCTTTAATGTCTGTCTACACCTACCTGATAGGTGCAAAGCTAAAAGAAGACATCAGCCCAGCCCGCAGGATGTTCACGCAAGAACCAATGTTTGTGTCTGTGTCTGTTTCAATTATTTGGTAGAACTCAAATAGGGTTCAAGCTTCAGTGCCATTCCCCAGAATATTGTCAATGATAATTGTTTAATTATTCACTGAAACTTAGCTAATTAGATGTTTTTTAAAAATCCTCCTATAAGCACAGTATTTACATTCCCAAAACAGCCACATTGTCATGAACACCCAACCAATATAGCAAACACAGTTGTTCATGATTCAGGTGAAAGACTGTTTGGACTGGATCTGGTACTTTAGCAGACAGGTGGGAAGTTTGCATCCCTGAAGGCATTTGTGGAACAAACAGAGACCTTTCACAATGAGTTTGGCTAAAGCTAAATTCCTTCTTTACGCTAACCACAGGTCCTACTGAGAATTTGAGGAAATTATCTTTCCAAGGCCCCCAGATGAGGGAAAACTAATTAAAGCTCAATTCATTACTACATTCTAAATATGGGCCAAGTTGTGTCCCCTGAACATATTAACCTATTATCTACATGTACTAAAAATCTGCTAACATGTGGTTGGTCTCTCAAGAAAGTTAGCCTTTACTAAAGGTATAGAAGACAAGGGAGATCAATGCAATTGTAATAAGAGTCCTATAAGTAGAAAAAGGGGCCTGGGTGGCACAGTATTTAAGCATTTGGCTGCTAACCAAAAAGTTGGCAGTTCAAACCCTCCAGATGCTTTTTAGGAGAAAGAAGTAGCAGTCTGCTTCTACAAAAATTACAGCCCTGGAAACCTTATGGGCAGTTCTACTGTGTCCTTCAGGGTCACTATGAGTTGGAATCAACTCCAACACAACAGAATTGTTTTTTTGTTTTTTCTGCCTAAGTGGGAAAGGATCTGTGAATTCTGATAGACGGGAAGAGAGAAGCAAATGAAAACCATTTTTTAGGTATTCATTTCAGATTCCCCTAAAGAAAACAAGGAAGAAGGAAAAAAGAGAGAGAGAGAGACCAGAAGAGAAAGACAGAATGAGAATAAGACAGTGAAGGATAGGGGGGAAAAAAAGAAACAGGTAAAGTAGAAGAAAAAAGGGGGAAGTGGAGGAGGGATGCGTATTGAGCTCCTGTGTAGGGCAAGGATTATCCTACTGGTTTATGTGTGTGTTCTTATCTGTACTATCATATCCATTTTACAGAAAACACAGCACCAAAGAAATTTAGTAATTTCTTAAGGTCACTTAAACTGAACAGTGAGTGGGCCCTAAAAACCTCCATGTTCAATAGTCATTCAGGAGCACAGCTTATTAATGGCAATTTTTACAAAACTTGCAGTGAGTTTTTGTTGCTGCTTGTTTTGTTTTTGGTTTGGGAGGGATGACTGATTCTTAAACACCTCATCTGCCTTATCCTCACCTCATATAAGTCATTCTGAAAAACCAGGAAAAGATGGAAAAATTTTCATTGGGATTCATTAGTGGAAAGGCGAAAAGGATTTTTTTAGCTGCTTGACTCTTGGGGTTGAATATCAGGATGTAACAGAGTGTGCCCATTAATTTATTTCAAGAAACAAATTCAAAGGGTTCAAACTTGAACTTTATTTGGGATATGTTTGCTCACTCAGCTAATCTGTAGAGCATTTACTGTCTTAGACACCATACCAGATACTGGCCTACAAGACAGTTCTCTCCTGTCTGCCCTCATGGTACTTGCAAGCTAGTGGCCGTGAATGATATGAGAACTACAGTAAGTATTAAATGCTACAAAAGAAATAAAGAAGGGTAGAATGCTCAAGAGTAACTAAGTAACTGGTGGAGAGATAGTGTAAAACTTCTTGAGATACTTGGCCAACTGACTGGAAGAGATCCATATTTAAGCCCATTCTAAAGAAAGGTGATCCAACTGAATGCAGAAACTATGAAGCAACATCATTAATATCACACGCAAGTAAAATTTTGCTTAAGATCATTCAAAAGCAACTGTAACAGCATATTGACAAGGAACTGCCATAAATTCAAGCTGGGTTCAGAAGAGGACATGGAACTAGGGATATCATTGCTGATGTCAGATGGATCTTGGCTGAAAGCAGAGACTGCCAGAGAGATGTTTACCTGTGTTTTATTGACTATGCAAAGGCACTGACTCTGTGGATCATAACAAATTATGGCTAACATTGTAGAGAATGGGAATTCCAGAACAATTAATTGTGCTCTTAAGGAAACTGTACATGGAGAAAGAGTCAGTCATGCGAAAAGAACAAGGGGACACTGCATAGTTTAAAGTCAGGAAAGCTGTGCGTCAGTGTTATATCCTTTCACCATACTTTTTCAATCTGTATGCCTAGCAAATAACCCAAGAAGCTGGTACATTATATGAAGAAGAATAAGGCTTCAGGACTGGAAGACAACTCATTAACAATTTGCATTACACAGATGACAGTACCTTACCTGCTGGACATAAAGAGGATTTAAAACACTGATGAAAATCAAAGACCAAACCCTTCCGTATGGATTGCACCTCAACATCAAGAAAACAAAAATCCTCACAAATGGACCAATAGGCAACACTGTGATAAATGCAGAAAGGATTGAGGTTGTCAAAGATTTCCTTTTACTTGGTTCTACAATCAACACCCATGGAAGCAGCAGTCAAGAAATCAAAAGATACATTGTATTGGGAAAATCTGCTGCAAAGGATCTCTTTAAAGTATTGAAAAGTAAAGATGTCACCTTGAAGACTAAGGTGTGACTGACCCAAGCCTTGGTATTTTCAGTCATTTCACATGCATGCAAAAGCTAGACAATGAACAAAGAAGACAGAAGAATTGATGCCTTTGAATTGGTGGTGTTGGAGAAGAGTGTTGAATGTACCAGAGACTGCCAAGGGGACAAACGGATTTGTTCTGGAAGAAGTATAACCATAGTGCTCTTTGGAAGAAAAGATGGCAGGACTGTTTTACATACTTTGGACATGTTATTAGGAGGGATCAGTCCCTGGAGAAGAACATCATGCTTGGTGAAATGAGGATATGGATGCATGTGTGAGTGTGTGTGTGTGTGTGTATGAGAGAGAGACAGAGAGAGAGAACAGAATATATAGTAAAGTGGAGTCTTGTCATAAACAAAAGCTAAAATTGACTAAACTGTAAACTGGCCAAACTATTAAAACACAAAATGGCTGTGCTTGAGCTAAGGCAATGAGGAAATGCAAAGTCATAGCGAAGAAGTAAAAGTGAGAAAACAAACAACTGCCAGATGGACATGGTAGCAGATGGTTGGAGAGATGATACAGAAAATAACCAATCAGAAAGAAGTTAGCAACTTGAAGTACCAGAAGATAAGACTTATGGACTGACCAATAACAACTAGAATCAAGTGAATAACTAGTATTAAAAACCCAGCACTTTGGATTTGGAGTGCACAGTCTCCTCAGGTGATCTATGCACAGACTCCTCCTGAGACTCTGTGCCCACAGTCTGCTGCTGTGCCTCATTTGGCTCACCCTGGGAGACCTGGGGTATACCACCTCTTCCTGAGAATTGGTGGCTGCCTGTCTGCTGCTGTGCTGTGACCTGCTCCTAAAACCTTGGCCTGCTGATCTGATCTTGAGACCTCGTCCACTTCACCCTCAAAGGTTGGTTCAAGCAGCTATGACTGTTGGTGCCTGAGCCTCCTGTGCTGTCCCTGCTGGCAGACCTACTTCTGAGATGCCTTGTCACTCTCCTGACCTCTGAATGGCCTGCTTCCAGTGGCTGCCTTCTGCTGGTGCCTAGCCTCCTGTGCTGTCCCTGCTGGCTCCACCTCTGAGATGCCAGCCCATCATCCTACTGCAGACTCTCCTGACTTCTGAATCCTGAGAGCATAGCCAGTCCCCAGACTTTTTAAGAGTGAAATCCACTTTTAGGAAAGTGTGTGTGTTGACATACTAACATTATGACTTGACCTCTACAGTCTCTGTGAGATCCAGTTGAACCTGTGAGGGTCTTAAGTAAGGTAAATGTAGATACGAGTCCTTAAGTAACGTAAGAGTGCTTTTGTGTCCTGGTGCTAGCACCTCCCTTCCCCCTTGCTTAATTGTGAAACATGTGGTTTGATTAAATAAAGCGTAAGCTTATTACTGACCCCAAGCCTGTTACTTACTTATTCTCCTCTCGAAACCCACAATAATTTCTAAGTGCTCACAACACTTAGTAGCGTGGAGGGTCAACAAGAAACAGAAAGACCTTTGATGAGACGGATTGACACGGCGGCTGCAACAATAGGCTTAAACATAAAAACAGCTGTGGACATGGTGCAAGACCAGGTAGTGTTTTGTTCTGTTGTGTATAGGGTCACTATGGGTCAGAACTGACTCGACAGCACCTAACAGCAACAGCCATGCATGATCTTGTGGCTTCTATAAAATGATTGAGTAGGACTATACAAATAAGGTGTGTGTGGCTCACCAATGGGATTAGATAGCCTGCTAATAATTCAAATAAGGTGCATGTAACCCCTGCGCAGGTGAAGCTGTGTGAATAACATGGAATTACAATGAGGGGACTGGTCAGTTTTACCATTTCCACTAGGCTTGAAAGACAGCCAATCCCAGAGCAGAGGGGAGATCCTACCAAGATAAGCCAGCAGTAGAGCATGTCCTTTTTCCCAGGATCCCTGTTCTGAGATCCTTCTAGACCCACAAGACAGATCTATAACACTGGAGAAAGTACAAAGCAGCGAGTGGTGGCAAGTATGGCAGAGAAATGACAGCAGCAGAACCAAGAAACTGCCATGAGACAACATGATAGGCTTCTCAGCCGACACAATGAGGTGACTACTGTGGGCATGTTGAGCCACAGAGTGAGAGAGCCTACAGGCAGGAGGCTTTCTGCCAGAATAGAGGGGCTCTGGGCACTTATCCAAAAAGCTAAACAGCTTTGTCTAAGACTTGCATGAACAGGGCAGAAGCGAGACTAAGTTGAGCCTGTCCCGAGGAGGATCACGAGGAACCTGTTCTCTGGAGGCTGAGCTAGAGGGCCAAGGCTCAAGTAGAATTTGGCTTCCGAGGCCTGCCTGCTAGCAAGGCCAGAAAAGCTGTCCCGATCGAAGAACTATATCCTGAGTTGAACCTGTTACTTTCCAAATAAACTCCATAGTGATGAGAATGATCTGTGAGTTCTGAGTGGCCATGGCATTGAATTGATAAATCTACTTCTAGAGAAGTAGTGTGTGCCATGGGAGGGGTGGTTGGTGTCAGAACTGGTTAAAAGGAGGGAGAAAAGAGGTATGTCTGGCTTCCACCTCATAGGGACTGGCCTCGAGCTGATGCTAATCTTGATCCTCTCTCCTCTCCTTTGTGAAGTTAGATGAGGAGGTCTGAGACCCTCTTGTCACTTTTACACACACAGGTAGTTAAGGTCTAATCTTCATAATGGTACTGTAACTCTTAGAAAGCAAGAAATGCATTCATTGAAGGATATAGAACTTGTATCCCCCAAGTTCTATGTCTGTAATTACTGAAAAGAAAGAGAGGGAGGAAGAGGTGCAGTGAGGGCGAGAAGACTGCAGATAAAGTGTAAATGGCCACAGGCCATACAACTCACCCTCAGTTACCCAGGGCTGGACTCACGGCTTGGAGATGTTCAGGGTTCATTTGAGTTTTATTTACTTTGTGTCTGTGTTCATTTCACACCATCTGACAGCTGTTTGAAGCCATTTCACTCACCGCTGGAAGCATGATCAGGCTTGAAATGCAAGCTATAAATAGTGCACATTGCATAATAAAGTTGGATTTAATGTATAGTATGTTTTATTAACGATCCAACGTTTACTGTGTTTTCTAAGTTGTCATTGATTTTTATTAAAAAGGGCACTTTTATTACAAGTACATGATGCCAGCAAAATAAAACCCTACCCCCATCAAAGCAAATTCAGGATAATTGGTTGTAAGTGCCCATTACAGGGCCAGCTAGATGTGGTGGGCTGGGATTATGCTTCCCTGGCAATATCACATCCAGACACCTCTACCCATAGGATGGGAAGAGGAGACAAATAGCAACTGCACCTGGACTTGAGGAAAATAGAGAGCATTCTGATATTTTATTTTATTTTTTGACTCATAAAAATAATAGATGCATGATTCCAACTGCAAGGCAACTAAAATATCAAGACTATGAGAGACAGATTTTTGGATACTAATTTTATTTTTCCTCCACAAAGTTTACACTTAAACCTGTTGCTATCAAGTTGGTTTCAACTCACAGCAATCCCATAGGACAAAGGAGAACAGCCCCATGGGGTTTCCAAAGAGCAGCTGGTGAATTCAGACTGCCCACGTTTTGGTTAGCAGTTAGGCTCTTAATCACTGCACCACCAGGGCTCAAGTTTACCCCTATATGGGAAAAAAAAATCAGACCCATTGACTTCAAGTTGATTTCAACTCACAGCAAACTTACAGCACAGAAGAACTACCCTATAAGGTTTCCAGGGGTGAGGGTGGCAGTTGGTGGATTTGAACTGTCAAAATTTTGCTTAGCAGCCGAGCTCTTAACCACTAGTCACCGAGGCTCCCTCCACACCTATATAAATAGCCTGAATACGGGGTTTCACCGTGAAATTTTCTACTATTATACAACTACTGTCACCTCGAATATTTTTCTCTTCCGTTTCTCCTCAATCTTTTGTCCTGGACCCACAACCTCTTTCCTTATAATTTAAAGAATAAAGTATATTCCAAATTGTCCAGTATGATAGGCACAGGCCGCATGTGACACTATTTAAATTTAAATTATTTTTTTAATGTGTAAATTTAAAAAATTGTTCCTTAAACACATTAGCTACATTTAAAGTGCTCAGTTACCACATATGTTATAATAAGTGACTGTGGTAGGCTGAATTATGCCCCCAAAAAATGTGTGTATGAATTTGGCTGGGCCGTGATCCCTAGTATTGTATGATTGTCTACCATTGTGTCATCTGATGAGATTTCTATGTGTGTTGTAAATTCTATCACTATGACTTAATAAGATGGATTGTTGTTGTGTTGTTAGGTGCCATAGAGTCAGCTCTGACTCACAGTGACCCTACGCACCACAGTAGGAAACACTGCCCGGTCTTGAGCCACATCCACAGCCGTTTTTATGCTTAAGCCCATTGTGGCAGCCACTGTCAAACCACCTCATCGAGGGTCTTCCTCTTTTTCACTGACCTTCCATCTTTGCCATCTTTGCTTCCAAGGAGCACTCTGGTTGTACTGCTTTTAGAACAGATCTGTTTGTTCTTTTGGTGGTTTGTGGTACATTCAACATTCTTCTCCAACACCACAATTCAAAGGCATCAATTCTTCTGTCTTCTTTATTCATTGTCCAGCTTTCACATGCATATGATACAATTGAAATTACCATGATTTGAGTCAGGTGCACTTTAGTCTTCAAGGCAACATCTTTACTTTTCAATACTTGCAAGAGATACTTTGCAGCAGATTTTCCCAATGCACCGCATCTTTCGATTTCTTGACTGCTGTTTTCATGACATTGATTGTGGACACAGTGAAATGAACTTCTTGAAAACCTCAATCTCTTCTCCATTTATGATGACGTTGTTTGCTAGTCAAGTTGTGAGGCTTTTGTTTTCTTGATGTTGAGGTACAATCCATACAAAGGCTATGGTCCTTGATCTTCATCAGTGTTTCAAATATTCTTCATTTCCAGCAAGTAAGGTGGTGTTTTCTGCTTAACACAGGTTGTTAATGAGTTGTCCTCCAATCCTGATGTTGTGTTCCTGATGCTAAGATGGATTAATGGCAATTATACTGATGAGGTCTGCAAGATTAGATAGTGTCTTAAGCCAGTATCTTTTGAAATTTAAAAGAGAGGACAAGCAGAAGGCAGTGGGTGCTCATATCACCAAGAAAACAGTGCAAGGAGAAGAGCATATCCTTTAGACCTGAGATTTGTTAATTTGCTGAGATGCTCCCACATCAAGGGAAAACTAATGCATCACAAGGGGCTTCCTCCAGAGCCCACAGGGAAAGAAAGCCTTCCCCTGGCTCTGATGCCCTGAATTTGAACTTGTAGACTACTGGACTATGAGAGAACAAATTACTCTTTGTTGAAGCTGTCCACTGGTGGTATTTCGGTTGTAGCACAAAATGACCTTATTAAGTAGTACAAATATAGAACATTTTTCCTTGGTTGCACGAAGTTTCACTAGACAGCACTGCTCTAGAATAAAGATCCTTTCCATACTGTAAAATAAATGCTCATCTTGCCTGTACCATACATTCTTCACCCATTTTTTTCTTACAGCCCATTTTTAGAAACTGCACCTTCATGCTCTTGTTCTTATGTTTCTCTGACTTCTTTCCCTGACTCTAGCCTCTTACAGCTTCCCACTTACAACCTCCAACTCCCACCCATTCTTGCTCCACTTTCAGACACTTTTCTTCACATATATCCATTAATACCAGATTTATGAGTAGCAAATTGTTGGAGAGGGAATGGCAAGAAACAGAGGCAGAGACTCACCATTCTGAGGGTCTGGTGAAGTTTATTCAAAGAGACAGTGGGTTCTGAGCCAAGGGTTGGTTCAGTCCCTTCAAAGAGAGAGAGCATGGGGTCTGAGCCAAGGGGTGGCTCACCCCATTCAAAGAGAAAAAGAGTGGTATCTGAGCCAAGAGGTGGCTCAGCCCCTCCAGGACAGTAGGGCAAGATTTTTATGGTTTTAAAGTTCTGCTGCAGTAGTGTGGAATGAGGACATTTACAGTTTGATAAGGAGAAAATGTTAAAAGGAGGAGTGGGTGTAGCAAGAAATTCTGGTAAGTGGATTTATGGTCTGATAACGAAGAAGTGTTGACCAGAAGCAGGAGGTGGTACAGTTTGTTTATAGTTATGGTTTGATAAGGGAAGACCTTTACTTAAGATAGTGAAGGCATAAAGTTTTGTTTGTGGTTCAAATTACTGTGGGATGTTTTGGGGTAATGGCTTATACTAAGACCTCTCTAAAATCCACGGACATGGCAGAAGATGGCTTATGTTAAATCTCTCTGAAACCCAGAGACAGAGTCTCCTCACAAGTAGTGTAAGGCACTTATTTGTTAGATGCTGGCTTAGACAAGCAGCAAAAGCCAAGAAGAATCCCTCCCTTATCCTCAAGGGTTTCAAAATCAAGCAGAGAACACTAATTATAACCCTCAGTTGCTGAACAAGAACTCACAAACCAAATCATGTATTTCCTGCTTAAACACCCTCAATAGATCACTGTTTTCCAGAAGAAGAAATGTTAAAAAATATTTGCTGTAAATTATTCAATCTGAGTGCATACTTTCAGGAACCAGTCTTTTGCACACTCCATGGGGGAAAACTGGAAAATATGTCTGATATAGTTCCCTTTCCATCAGAATTGACATTTCTTTTAAACTCTCATAATTGAGTGCAACTGAGAAGTCCAAGTTGATGTAAGGGATACAAAACTGAGACCTACAGTTAACACCAGTAAACAATTAGATACCTACATGGGTTGACTTTCATGGAAGGAAGTGTCATAAGGTTTAACCTGGGGAGCTCTTGGGAGAATCAAGAAAGGACAGTGCTTGGACCACTCCCAAAGGTGGTTTGTGCAAACACGACCAAAGGTCACAGTTCTTGGACCTTTCAGTATGATAAAGAACAATGATGCAAATTTATACCCCACTGGACCACCTTCACTCAGTGCCACAACTCACTGCCCAGACCACATGTGGACAGAGAGGAAGACAGAGCTCACCCAAACCCACTTAAGCCATCCAGAGAAAGCTATTCAAGTTTCTTGTTATGGTGATAGTTCCAGTTGCTGTTCTTTTCACTTGTCTATGTGGGCACTGCCCCCTGCTAGACACTTTAGAAAAATGATCAAACAGACAAAGTAGCTACCCACCAGATAGACAGCCTAAACAAAACCCAGTTCTGTTCTTAAAAGTATTGCTCACCCTGAAAGAATCAACCATTGCCTCTCTCTTCCCAGTCCACAGGATCTGGGTCTCCAATTGGACCTTTCATCTCTACCAATGAACAAGATTTGGACTTTGTCTGCTGGGAAGCCTCTTCACTCCAGGCCACAAGGACAAGGTCTGATCCTTTACCTGGTTGCTGTCCAGTTCCTTCCTCCATGGGTTTGAATCTGCTTCCAGTATCCCTTATATCAACTTGGACTTCTCAGTTGCACTTTTTCTACACCCGTTTTGTCTAGAACTACAGTCACCTAGATGATTTCCCACTATACAATGTCCCGTGTCCAAGATGCCTAAGAGACCACAGCCAACCTGCAGTGGATCATGGCAACAACAAATGTACAGTAGCTGGGAATATGTCCTCTGAAGTTAGTTTTCAAGTTTGGATATGAGTCTGCTAATTTGATAGCTGTGGAACCTTGAAAAAATTAATTCTATTCCTCTCTGATCTTTCATTTTCTCATCAGTAAAACGGGCATACTTAAAATATTCAGTTCAAATGGAAGTTGAGAGGATTCAGTGAGATGATCCAGTCAATAATCTAGACACTCAGCAGTGTTTGGACCCTGATAGGTGCTCAGTAATCATTATCTATTTTTGTTATTAGATTAGAATTCTGCACTCTGTTGGCTTTGTTAATATAGACATCTAAACTCTGAATACCTCTTAGATTTCCCATTATTTCTATCTCCCATGGGAAAACAGAATGTTGGAAACTTGACCTACTGCTAGATAAGAATTGAAAGCCCTGTCTTAAGATTTCAGGAGAGTGAGATCAGCAGAAGAGTCAGAAGGACTGGGTGGCGGTGGTGAGAAGTTCTTTGACTATACCCAATTTTCACTGAAGTTTCAAAGTTCTCACCCTCATTCTAAGACAAAATCTGAGCTAAGAGTCATCTTGCCAGGCTGACTTTAAGGGGAAGACCTTCTGAAACCAGGACTTAACCTTGAATGAGTATTCTTTTTTAGGATTTTGAATTTTTTTTTTACATTTTTTTCCCATTCTGTCCAAGATCTTCTATTGTGTCCCTGATCAGAATGATACTTGTAACCAAAAACCATCTAGTTCTTCTGGTCTCAGGTTAGGAGAGACCATGGTTGGTGTGCACTATTAGTCCTGTGAACTAGTTTCTTCTTTGAACTTTTTGATATCTTTCCTTTTCTTTTACTACATACAAGTAGAGGCCTAGAGTTGTATACTAGATGGCCTCTCAAATTATTTTAAGACCAAACTAAGATGTAGAACATTATGTTTATGAACTATGTTAAGCCAAGTAACTAAGTTGTTTGTAGTCCTAGGCTTTTAACTCAGTAAATCCACCCCTGAAGTTCTTTGGCTATGTCTACAAAGCCTCTGTAACTGTTCCCCATGTACCTTGTTATATACATGGATATATGTCTACAGTACAATACATACATGTGTATGCATATGACTGCAGATACACCTATATATGCATGTACATATACATATGTCTTGTTATACATAGGCACACATATATATCTACCTACATAATGACACGTACTTTTTGGTTGTTGTAACCATTGTTGCAAAATTGTAAATGTTATAACATTTACTGAAATTGTCCTTTTTTTCCTGTTTATCTTCTAGTGTCTTTATTTACCTCAGTAAAGTTGTGCTGACTTCACCCATTTTAGGTACTGCCTTTCTCATCACCACAAATAACAACTATGTACTATCTAGAAGGTGACTTCTTCTCCCTGTCCCTCCTGTCCCTGGATACTAACAAAAAACATTGCCTTCTGTGTATATACGTGTTCTTGATTTTTTTATAATAGTGGGATCATACAGTATTTGTCCTTTTGTGATGACTTATTGCTGTCAGCATAACATTCTCCGGGTTCACCCATGCTATGTTTTGTGGGCTCCTTATTATCCTTTATAGTTGCATACTATTCCATTGTATGCGTGTCCCACAATTTGTTTATTCATTTATCCATTGATAGTCATTTAGGTTGTTTCCATCTTTTTTGTTTCTGTGACTAACACTGCAATAAACATAGGTATGCATATGACTGTTAATGTCATTGTCCTTGTATCTCTTGAATATATACCCAGCAGTAGGCTTGCTGGGTCATAAAATATTTCTGTTTCCTAGGAAATGCCATACCATTTTCCATAGTATTCTATTTTACAATCCCACCAGCAGTGTGTAAGAGTTCCAGTCTTCCCACAACCTTACCAGCATTTGTTATTATCCAGTTTTGTTTTTTTTTAATTGCCATTTTTGCAGGGGTGAGACGGTATCTCATTGTAGTTTTTTATTTGCATCTCTCTAATGGCTAATGATCCTAAGTGTTTTTGCATGTATTTATTTCCTACCTGAATGTCCTCTTTGGTGAAGTACCTATTGATGTCTTTCGCCTATTTTTGACTAGATTGTCTTTTTATTGTGCAGTTGTTGAGATAAAATGAACTTTTCATACTCATGATCTGTCCCTATCATTGACTGTTCATACTCTACCATGTTGTAAGTTGCCATCAGATCAGTTCTGACTCAAGGTGACCCCTTCTGTTACAGAGCACAGCTGCTCCATAGGACTTCTTGGCTAGTCTTTACGGAAGCAGTTTTTCTCCTGAAGGACCACTGGGTGGGTTTAAAACACCAACCTTTATTTCAGTTAGCAGCCAATCACAAACTGGCTGTGCCCTCCTCGCCCCTCACACTATGTTGTCAGCCAACTACATTATGAGAAGTTAAAAGTCCCCAGCTGGCCACAGTCCTAACCTGAAACCATTCCCTGGGGAACAAACCACTCTATAGTACCTTAGAGTAGGATGATTTTCCACAAAAAGTGGTCCAGAAATGCTGATGACAAAAAAGGAAAGTCCTAGGTCCTAAGTCAGTTTGAAACTAGCTGATCTCATTATATATTTGATTGGGGCTAAGATGACCCTCATGTGAAGGATCTCCTACTTATCACAGAGTCCACTGTCCACTAAGCTGCATTGTCTCCTGGATAATCAAACTCAACTGAATATTCCAAGTTCCCCCTTCAAGCTGGTCATGATGTTGCTCCACATGGAACTCTGATGCAAGAGGAAATTGGTGTCTGGAGACCTAACATGAGGTTAAGGCCCAAACTTACTTGCCTGAAAACATGGGCATCCCCCAGTGATAGATCTCCAGCCTGCCTTTCCAGACAAAACAAACACACAAAAAAAAACAGTGCTGTCAAGTAATTCCAACTCATAGTGACCCTATGAGTCCCTTCCCAGGTACATTCTCCAAAGTTCACTGTGCTCTGGCCAACCATCTCCCCAGTGTTCAGTAAGTCAGGCTTTTCCTGAACACTGAGCCTTTGCTGACTACTCTGTTGGAATGTTTGTCTACTTCTTCTCTCCTGGAGTACTTGTTCTCCTCTTCAAGGACAAGCCCAAACGTCTATTTCTCTGCGGAGCTTTACCTGACCCGATAGCCAGAGCTACTTCTCCTCTCCTGCTATATATGTAATGGTTTTAACGCAAAGTAGGTGTTTTTAAAAAACCATCTTGGATTACGGCTTCCTTAAACCTTTGATGGAGGTAGATTCTTTTCCACAAAATTACTAATAACCGCACATAACTTTCTGAATAATTTTAGAGTGTTCAAGGACCTCCTGACACCACCTGTGAATAATAAATTCCTACTCTTGGATTTTTTTAAATTTCTTGCTGTGGCTAACATCTATACCAGGCAGAAAATTCTGAATAAGATCTCCCCTAAGGCTAGCATGCCTCACAAATGTTGCCATTACAAAAAGTGGTAACAGTCAGATGAACTTGGCCTTAAGTAATACAAGTAGTTTCTCCTGGGTCAAGTGCCACTTGGATAACTCTGCCCTAACACTCAGAAAGCTTCCCTGGGGGTCTGATCCTGCCTTCCACTATGTAACGTTTTCCTAGCCAGCTACACTGATTGAAACTCTGCATTTGCTGTTTCCATAGGCTGTCTGGAAAGGAAGAAGGGGAACTGTTTAACTGTTTCATGCACACTTCCTTAAGGGCTTAGAAAGTTTTGAAAACTGCAGAAGATACAAAAGTCTGATGAATTTGTTGACAGAGACTGAGAATTAGTTTGGTGATGCTATATCGTTATATGCCTTCAGGGCTAGATGGCCGACCATCTGACCTAGACTCAGTAGACCCAAGTACCAATCTCCGTGCCCTGTCTCCCCATCCAGGAATGTGTCAGACCTAGTAGGTGCCATTCCATTCTGGGTCTAGGCCAGTGAGTCTGACTTACAGACTATCTGTCTTTTAGAGTACCCAGACCATGGTACTCCAAAGGGGGAGAGGTAGGTAAGGGCTGAGAAACTCCTTCCATATCCCATCTGGACTACCCTCCCATGGACTCAGCATTCACTGGCACCAGATCAGCTCTGGAACTCATGCTCGGAGGAAAGACGGAATTTGCTCTCTTGTTTCAAATGCTTTGTTGCTTGTGTTTATTGGTCCATTAATTATCTGTCTGTGTCTTTTAACAGTCTGAGTCTTGGAAGAAAGCTGCAGACAAAGATTCCAATGTGACTTTTCAGGGTGATAGAAATTACAAAAGTTGTCCAGCCCTGGAGAAGATCAGGCAGTGAAAAGAAGTTCTAATGTAACGCACAGAGCAATTAGCAGGGAGATTTACCTCCCTGTCTTAAAAGCATTTTTATTACTTAATCAATCACAAGCAATTTCTAAACAAGGCTAGGGTTTTACAAGGAGTCATAAATCTCTCCCATTATTTCCAGAAGAATGAGTAGGAAAAACAGACATGACATTCCAGAAGGGACATTTTTATCAATCAGTCAATAAATAAATAGCCTCAACTCACTTGGGAAACAAGAAGTGGGCAGCGGGTAGCCACAGGATCCCAGAGGATCCGGGGAAAGAAGGAGTAAGTTTAGGGGCAAGTGCTTGGTTGCAATAGCAGGTCCAAGTTCAATTTTGTCTGTTTCCACACACTGGCGAAAGGAAAATCAAGAAGCAGAATACAAAAGAAGCACCGTCGTGGTCATCTGGTGCTGCTGTCACAGAAATATCACAAGTGGGTGGCTTTAACAGGACGAAATTAATTTCCTCACAATATAGTAGGCTGAAAGTCCAAATTCAGGGCGTCATCTCCAGGGGAAGGCAACTCTGTTCACTTTCTCATCAACAGATACCCCGACTAGAAACTTCTCTGCACAAGGACCCTACTCTGCTCCCGGCCCTGCTTTCACGGTGGTATGGGTCCCTAACTGTCTGTCTCCTTCCCTTAACTTGTATCTCTTATTAGATAAAATGTGGTGCAGGCCACACTCCAGGGAAACTTAACTTTACATTGGATCAAGAATGTGACCTTATTAAGAGTGTAACAGTCACACTCTAATCCTCTTTAACATAAAATCACCGTCACAAAATGAAGGACAACTATACAATACTGGGAATCATGGCCAGCCAACCCGATATACACATTTTTGAAGAGAAATAGTTCAGTCTATGAGAATTCGCCAAGGAGATTTCCCACATTTCACCTCATGGCAGATGGTCCCCAAGCTGTAGCAGCTCTCTGGACCTCAGTGTTTCTACCTGTAAATTGAAAGAATTCGAATTAGGTTATATCCAAGGGATTCTCAGCTCTGACAGCATATCAGAACTGTTAAAGGGAATTTAAAAAAAAAATGTCACTGCCAGGCTCCTTCCCAGACCAATTAAATCACACTATTTGAGGCAGCGTTTGAGTTGAATGATCTTGAATCTCACCCAGCTTCAGCCTGAGCATGTGAGCAGAGAGTCTTAGTCTGAAAATAAAATACTTCAAGTCCACACAGCAGTGAGCTCCGTAGTTAGTGAAAGAGACATTCAGTTTCTCTTCCCACACTCACTCTTTCTTCCATTCGGTAGGCTTTTCCTAAGCCCATCTATGTACCGGTGATGGACCACGCCGTCTGCCTCATGGCCTCATCGTGAAAGGTATTGGCAGCTCTAGTTTAGACCAGAATAAATGCATGGAGGTGTCAGTTAACACATGTGGCAGTTGAGAACCGACATCCACAGGCAAACTGTCAGTGTCTATCAGCTCCATTGGAAACCCTGGTGGCATAAAGGTTAAATGTTGCATCTGCTAACTAAAAAGTTGGCAGTTCCAATCTGCTATGCATTCCTTGGAAGCTCTGTGGAGCAGTTCTACTCTGTTCTGTAGGGTAGCTATGAGTCAGAATGGACTTGACAGCAGTGAGTTTTGGTTTTATTAGCTCCATTGACTTGTGAGCCCTTGAGTAGTTCAAGTGGTTAATATACTCAGTTACCAACCAAAACATTGGTGGTTTGAGTCCACTCAAAGGAACCTGAGTAGGAAAGCCTGGCCATCTACTTCCCCCAAACCAGCCACCGAAATCACATGAAGCACTCTTGTACTCTGACACATGTTGGGTAGCCAGGAATCAGCACTGACTTGAAAGCAACTGGTTTTACCAGCTCTATTGATTTATTTTTCCCTACTTCTTGGAACTTCTCTGAAGGATGATACCTCGGGAGCAAGGGGCACCCAAGACTCAGTCTTGACTCTCTATCTGGCTCTTTGTCAGCAAATGCAGCAGAGACTGGGTGCTGGCAAGGGTCAAGAAAAAGAATTCAGTTGAAGCAATAACAAATCTGGCTTAATTATTTTCTTGGTTCCCTGATGGATCCATCCATCCGGTCACCAGTTGAATCAGTAACATTTTGTGTCCCTCCAGAGAGGTCACTTGCAGCAAGGCTGTGTTCAGCCTGCCCTTTGCGTGACCCAAAGGTAACTTCCGTTCAGGCAAGTAATGATTGTCATTCATTTCATCAACTCTGACCCAACATAGTCTGATTGGATGTATTTTTTGAGCCTAATTTTACCTTCACTTGGAGGCCTGGTGGAACAGTGATTAAGACCTGTGTCTGCTAACCAAAAGATCTGCAATTTGAATCCACTGTTGCTCCTTGGAAACCCTATGTGACAGTTCTCTGTTCCACAAGGTCACTCTGAGTAGGAATTGACTCAACAGCAATGGCTTTAATTTTACCTAGTATTCCAGATTCTAAGGAAAAGCATACCCATCTTCTTAGCCCCATGAAACTAAGATCAAGTACAAATGCCATCTATTCTACGATTTCTATTTCTTCTGGACTCTTCTAGCATTCATATACCTCTTGTACAGAATGTATCTCATTCTGACTTTAATTTTAAAGGTTTATACAGGGCATTTTTTTTCTGCTAGACAATTGATTTTTAAATATAGTAGAAGGAGTAAATTTTTGGAGTGACACAAACCATGTATCAAATTCCAGCTCCAGCCCTTACCTGGCTGTGCATCCCTGAGAAAATTACTTGTCGTGGCTCAGTCTCATTTTCCAACTTTATTAAGAATAACAACACCTACTTCACAACATTAGTGTCAAAATGAAAGGAGGTAACACTCATCAGGCCTCTAAGTTTAACTCTGTCCAGCTTAAAGAATGGTACCCAGAACCTAACAAGAAGACCCCTGTGGACTGTCACCCAAGAGCATGTGATGGAGCTCTAGTCACCAGAATGAAGGAGAGTAACAAGATTTCACCAAGGCTGTGTGAGGAGTGGCAGAAGGAGGGCATCACAGAGAAAGGAGGGGACTCATTCCTGGAAAGAGTCAGAGCAGACAAGGAACGCCAGTATCACTAATAGCTGGGTGAGTAGGCACGTTAAAGATGTTCCTCCCTATGATGAACTTACTTACATATCTCCCGTGGTGAGGGATCACACTGCTTCCTTGAACATCTTTTGTCATTACTCAACAACTGTCAGGGATAATGACCATGAGTCCTCCGGCTACATACACACATATACATGTGCATGCATATATACAAATATACATAGGCACGAAGACATACATGTATACACAGCGCACATGTGCATGCGTACACACACACAGCACCTTCTATTTAAGTGACTATTATTCTACAGAGCACATTCATTCAGTGTCATTGTTAGGTGCCATCCAGTCAGTTCTGACTAATAAGGACCTAGGTACAACAGAATGAAACATTCCCCTATCCTGCATCATTCTCGCAGTTGTTATATGTGAGCCTGCTGTTCCAATCACCATGTCAATTCTTTTCCTTGAGGGTCTTCTTTTATGCTGATCCTCTATTTTACCAAGTGTGGTAGCCTTCTCCAAGGACCAGTGTCTCCTGATAACATGTCTAAAGACCGTGAGATGAAGTCTTACACCCTTGTTTCTAATGAGCATTCTGGCTGTACTTCTTCCAAGACAGGTTTGTTTACCCTTCTGGAAATCCATGGTACCTTAAATATTCTTCACCAACATCATAATTCAAAGGTATCTGTTCCACTCAAGTCTTCCTTATTCATTGTCCAGCTTTCACATGTGTATCAAGCAGTGGAAAACATGGTCCATGGAAACTCTATGGGGCAATTCTACTGTGTCCTATGGGGTCATTATGAGTTGGAATCAACTTGAAGCCAATGCGTTTGGTTTGGTTTTGGTTTATAGTTAGTGTGGTAGGTGCAGAGAGGAAGAATTTAAAAAGACCGGGAAAGGACTGTACATAAAGAGTAGAAAACAACGTGACCACTGTTGGAAAATAATGAGTAGAACACCAAGACAAGAGTCAACACAATAATAATAATAAACCACTGCTGTCAAGTCAATTCCAACCCATAGTGACGCCCTAGGACAGAGTAGAACTGGCCCATAGAGTTTCCAAGGGGTACCTGGCAGATTCAAACTGCCAGTCTTTTGTCAGCAGCCACATCACTTAGCCACTACACCACCCAAGTTTAAACCAAAAAAACCAAACCCGTTGCCACTGGGTAGATTCTGACTCATAGTAAACCTATAGGACAGAATAGAACTGCCTCATAGAGTTTCCAAGCAGCTCCTGGTAGATTTGAATTGTTGGCCTTTTAATTAGCAGCTGTAGCACTTAACCACGATAGCACCAGGGTTTTCCTTTCAGGATTTAGAAGCTATTAAATGGGGAGTAAGGAGACATAAGATAAGAAAGCTGATTGGGTCCAGGTTGCAGAGGATTGTGAGAGACAAGCTAACATTTTTGGACTTCATCCCTTACAGGGAAATTATCAAAGAGAATTGAGCAGGGAAACGGCACAATAGACATATTAATGTACATAAAATTTCTGGGTTCAAATTAAATAGTTAATTTATAATGGTATCTTTTGGGTATGTACATTGTCAGATATTGAGGAGGTGTTCTAAAATTTCTATTTTTGGATTCTAAGATCCCATTTTTAAGATATTTTTGCTACTTAGTCATGTTATGTTCTTACTTTTTAAAGAATTCAATTTGCTTACCATCTATTAAGTTTTAAAGCACTTATAGAAGAACATATACAACATGATCCCATTTTAACCTAAAACCACACGTGCACACAGACATGCACATTTTTGTATGTCTAGAATTGATAGTTTTTGATGGTGGGGTGAATACAGTGGCTTTCATTTTCTTTTTCTCATCTGTATTTTTTCCTTTTTCTACAGTGAACACATCCTTTTACTTAATGACTAATGCGTCAGTGTCTGTGCAGGGGTCAGCTAACTCTGGCCTCTGTTTCCTCAGCCTTGTGCCAGTCACTAGGTATTGACAGGAGTTCTCAGTTTTCACTAGCATCGTGTGGAAGACAGCAGAGTAAGGGATCAAAAGACAGAGGTTGATTCTCTCTCCCAGACTGTAGAACCAGGCAGTTATTTAAACTATGTGGTGCTTGGACAGTAGGGTATTGTCTTAGTCAGCTAGTGTTGCTTTAACAGAAATACCACAAGTGGATGCCTTTAAAAACAGAAATTTTATTTGTCACAGTCCGGTAAGCTAGAAGTCCAAACTCAGTCAGCTCCATGGGGAGGCTTTCTCTGCTGGCTCTGGAGGAAGGGCCTTGTTGTCAATCTTCGCCTGGACTGGAAGCTTCTGAGTGGCGGGGACCCCAGGCCTTTCCAAAGGACATGCTCAGTTCCCAGCACTACTTTCTTTCTTGATGGTATGAAGTACTCAAATCTCTCTGCCGGCTTCTTTCCTTTCTATCTTAAGAGACTGCCTCAAAGTCCTGCCCCACAGAAACAACTGCCGCCTGCCCTCCCTCATTAATGTCATTGGGGCAAGGTTTACAGCTTATAGAATTCCGGGAATTGTGGCCCAGCCAAATTTCTACACACATTTTTTTGTAGAAACACAAATCAATCCATGACAGGTATGAACAGAAAAGGTGACTTTTTTTGGTACGTTGCTAAGTACTATGGGAACCCTGGTGGCATTGTAGTTAAGTGCTATGTCTGCTAATCAAAAAAGTTAGCAGTTCAAATCAGCCAGGTGCTTCTTGGAAACTGTGTGGAGCAGTTCTACTCTGTCCTGTAGTGTCGCTATGAGTCTGTATTAGTCGGCTAGTGCTGCTCTAACAGAAATACCACAAAGTAGATGGCCTTAACAAAGGAAACTTTATTCTTACACAGTCCAATAGGCTTCGAGTCCAAATTCAAGATGTCCACTCCAGGAGAAGGCTTTCCCCCTTGTTAGCTCTGGAGGAAAGTTCGGTATTACATCAGTCTTCATCCAGAGAGCATCTTGGCGCAGGAACCTCAGCTCTGAAGGTCTCGCTCTTCTCTGGATGCCGTTTTCTTGGTGGTGTGAGGTTCCCAATTCTCTGCTTGCTTCTCCTTCCTTTCATCTCTTGTAGGAAGAAAAGATTAAGGGTGGAGCAAGCCATAATCCAGGGAAACTCCCTTTAGAGTAGAGCAGGAAGGTAATCCTATGAAGAGATTTACAGTCCCACCCTCATCTTTTAACATACAGCACAGGAAAATCACAAAATGGAGGAAAACCACAAAATATTGGGAATCATGGCCCAGCCACATGGCTACACATATTTTTGGGGAGACACAATTCAATCCCTGACAGAGTCCAAATCGACTCGGTGCCAGTGGGTTTGATTTGGTTTGAATACAATAATATTTAGTAGATTATAAACCCCTGTGGCCTCCATCTGCCTGTCAGTTTGTTGTAGTATGGTGGCTTGCATGTTGCTCTGATGCTGAAAGTTATGCCACCAATATTCGAATATCAACAGTGTCATCCATGCTAAACAGGGAGCTTCCAGACAGAGACAGACTTGGAAGAAAGGCCTAGAAATCTAAATTTAGAAATCTACTTTCTAAAATGAGCCAGTCAAAAAATTGGCCAATGGAAGCCTCATGGGTCACAACAGTACATTGTCCTACTGGCTTGCTTTGGACCTATCGTCAGGAAGGATCAATCTCTAGAGGAGGACATCATGTTTGGTGAAGTAAAGGGCCAGCAAGGGCATGGGAGACGCTCCGTGAGACGGGCTGCCACAACAGCCACAGCAGTGAACTTGAACATGGGGCAACTGTGAGACTGACACAGGACAGGAAACACTTCATGTGTTGTGCATAAGGTCACCGTGAGTTGGAGTCAACTGGATGACCGCTAATGACAACAGACTCCTGTAGAGAGATACATCAGAATTACTTAAGAACTTAAAATATATACATATGTATGCTTGATCTGATCTCCTCCCCCTGGAAATGATAGGTCAGTAGATCTGGAAGCAGGCCCAGGTATCTTTCTTTTATAAAGCTCTTCAGTTGAGAATCTGTGGTCCCAGTGATTCTTCTGGTTATTTTCCTTTCATCAAGATTATGGGTGAAAGAAAGGATCCCAGAAGATGTCCTGGAAGAGGAGGCCCCTGGCTGGACCCTGAAGGGATGAAGGGACTAGAGGAGCCACCTCAAGTCTTCATGGTAGGCTGACATCTTCACTAGCCTCAGTCTCCAGTGTCGTCCCAACTGTGTTCTATACCAGGGCCTGCCCCTGCACACACATCCCGGAAATGGTTCCACTATGACACAGCTAAATTCAGTCTAGGATTTGCCCACATCCATGTCCCTGCTCCTGCTTCCAGGCTCCGTGTTGCGTCTGCTCTCTGACCACTCTCCACCCCTCATGTGAACTGGGGTTTGTCTACAGCATGTGCCTTTCCCGTGGAAGGCAGCACCCTCCTAGGTCAGCTTCCAAAAGTGTCACAGATTGTTCCAGTCATCAGGGCTCTGGCCTTACCTCCTGAAGTCAAAATTTACAGAGCATTAGGAGAAGAACATTTCTCAGTTTCCAGTATCTCTATATTCACTATCATTGGGTGGCTCAAACAAGTCACTAGAACTGACTACTCCGGCCCCCATTACCCTACCTGGAACTCCCCAGGGTGGTAGCCACATGAAAAAGTGAGGCACAGTAGTGCATGGTTGTGTAGTGGCTTCTCGTGGCTGGAGTCAGACCCTGTAGGTGACAGTGGTGGTTGGAGTGATCACAACAAACTCAAAAGCATAAAGGTGAGAGCAGACACTAGTAGGAAACCCCCTTAATGGGATACAAATATAGGCTTGCGGAACCGGCGTGTTATGGCCCAGAGAAAGAAGCTCAGTAGTTTGCTAAGACGACCTCCATCAGGAGCCACAGGAAACTCCAATTTCCGGTGGCACCCTATGGTGCTTACAGCTGTGCAGAGGATACACTCAGGAGAGGGGAGGAAAAAGATTACTGAAGGAGGTGGTTGGTTTGGGAAAGGGCAGGAGTAGGGGCCTTCCCCTAGCCTGTTTAAGCAGGATCTGCCTTGTTTTCCTTCAGCAGATGATTGTTGTTTGCTGTCATCAAGTTGGCCCCCTACTCATGTCAATCCCATGCACAACGGAGTGAAACTGCCCAATCCTGCACCATCTCCATTATGGGTTCCAGACTGTCAAGACTGATATGAACCATAAGATTTTCATTGGCCAATTCTTTGAAAATAGATCACCAGGTACTTCTTCCTAGTTTGGCTTAGTTTAGAAGTTCAACATCATAGCAACACACAGCCTCCACAGACAGATGGGTGGTGGCTGTGCATGAGGTGCCCTGGGCCGGGAATTGAACCTGGGTCTCACATATGAGGGGTATGAACTCAATACCCAGCCACAGAGTAGTACACAGTGGCCGTAGGCCAGTCCCAGAGTGAAACTGTCCAAAGGAGAAGATTACATACTGCTCTAGGCACAAGCAGCAAAGACCGCGCTAGGACTTGTGCCTCTGCTGCTCCCTAGCCGGGAGGCTCCCACAGTACCACACTATCTCCAACTTCTATGGGGAAGGCACAAGTCCCTGTGGCCTTCTTCTGCTATCGGAAGAAGGGTACTTAAGGACCTTCCTCTTCACACCTGGGTTAGGAGGCAAGTAGCAACCAGAGGTACCACAGAGACCAAAACATAGATGATGACGTATCTCATGCCCAACTGTAAGGAAGATCAATGCCTCGTTAGTTATAAGCCAGGTCACTGGGTGGCAAAAACAGTTTACACTCAACTATCAGCCTAAAGGTTGGAGGTTGAAACACATAGCAGTGCTATGGAAGAAAGACCTGCCAACCTGCTTCCGTAAAGATTACAACCAACATAACCCCACGGAGCAGTGCTGCTTCGTAACACATGAGGTCTCCAGGAGTTGGAATCAACTCAATGGCAATGAGTCTGTTTTTTGTTCTCTTTTTTTTTTTTAGTCATGCTCCAATCGTTCAGTCAAGCAGAAAGGTCCCTTGTCTCCTAATCAAACCCACACAGCCATTCTCCTAAAATCAGAAATGAGATGGGATCCATTGCACCAACATCTGGTGGATTCTGCCTATGTAGCCAAAACCATCAGAGACAATAGTTACGGTCAACACCAATGCTTCTTAAAATCGTCCTTCAGATGGGGTCTTATTCACCGACAGCTTTGACTTATCCACACCAGGGGAGGCGAGGAGGGCAGGGTGGAAGATGAGAATGAGTGCCAGATAATAAATTGTCTGCAAATAATAAGCCAGGAGGATCGTCTGTATTTGGATAATTGAGCTGGGGCCATAGGCAAGTCATTTATTCAACGAACTTTTTATGTGTAAACCAGGACTCTGATTTATTAATTTCCAGCTGGAAATAAATACCACTGTCATGTAGCTCAGACAGTCACATCTGTCTGACGGAACACACGTTCCCTCCTAGGTGGCAGCTACTGGGGAAGTCAAATTACCAGGAGGTTGCTTGGTGAGCGTGAAATTGGTACAAGAGGAACTGGTTTTGTAATTTAAATTTAGTAAAAATTTATTGAGCTTTATATGTCAGGCATCATGCTGGGCAGTAAGGACATGAAGACGGGGTACCCAACCTTGAAGAATCTGCAGTCCAAGAGAGAAGTGTACTTAGAACGTAAGGTAACATGATCAAGCTCGTAGCAGAGATACTAGATGGATGGACAGTGCCCCAGAAATCCAGAGCAGTCAGCAATTGCAGAGTAGCATACAGTGGCTATACTGGGGACAGTGTTGACAACCAGTGCCACAAAACTGTATGTGTGTTAACTGTTTAATGAGAAACTAACTTGCTCTGTAAACCTTCATCTAAAGCCCAAGTTTTAAAAAATAGTGTCACCGATTTTGTATCTTCAAACTGCAGTAAAAATCTGTTAAAAAAAAAAAGAAAAGAAAAAAGAAAAGTCAGGTATTATCACAAAGTCATTAGGGCTCAATTTGGGTTACATCAGATTTACCTGGGCTACATTTTAAAAACTGTGGATGCCCAGTCCTTACCCTAAGCAGGCCTTGAATCTCAGGAGGACTCCAGCTACATGCACTGCTGAGAGACTGCAAGGTTGTATGAATTTCCCCGGCAGTTGTAACAAATTGCATAAATTGGATGGCTTAAAACAAAGAAATGTATTCTATCACTGCTCTGGAGGCCAGAAGTCCAAAATTAAGGTTTGGTTTCTTTTAGAGGCTCTGAGGGAGAATCTTTTCCATGCCTCTATCCTGGCTTCGGGTATTCTTTGCTTTACAGACACATCACTGCAATCTTGGCTTCACATTGTCTTCTCCTCTATGGATTTGTATCCCAGATCTCCTTTGGCCTTTTTCTTACAAGTTCCAGCCATTGGATTTAGGTACCACCCTAAGTCCAAGACAATCTCAACTCAAGGTCTTTACCTTAATTACATCTTCAAAACCCAAACCTAAACCAAACCCAGTGCCACAGAGTCAATTCCACCTTATAGTGACCCTATAGATCAGAGTAGAACTGACTTGAGCTTCCAAGGACGGCCTGGCAGATTTAGCAGCTGCAGCCCTTAACCATTACAGCCACCAGGGTTTTCAATTATATCTTCAAAGATCTTTTTTACAGATAAGCTCACTGCATTCATTTCCTAGGACTACTGTAATATAACACCACAAATTTGGATGATTTACAAGAACAGCAAATGATTCTTTCAAAGTTCTGGACCAGGCTGGGCTGTCTTCTCTATGGAAAATTAACTAAGTTGTATTTCCATCTTAATGGAGCTGGGCCCACTGGGCTAATACAGTGACACCATGCTGGGTTTTGCCATTTCAATGCTTAATAAGAACAAATGCACTGGTGCACAGCTCACTGATTTAACAATGCTGAGGATCTTGATAAACAACTCCTTTGTATTTTCATTTCATAGACCTTTACATCACACAATGAAAGACAGAAATGTGCTGCTTCATGGCTCAACACTTGCCAGCCACTGGGAGCATGCCCCTGACCCTGATGCTGCCCCTGTCCATAAATCATAACAGAGGTCAACTCTTTGGACAGGAATGAATTGGACTTGGTGACACAGAGTGACCATATCGTGTGCACACTTTGTGGCTCTGGGCATCTACAGGACTTCGTCCTGCTGACCTCTTACTGGAGGCAGGGAAGAGGGTGGAGAGGATGGGACAGGAGATTGTTAAGAGGATGTGACATGTACACAATGGAGAGGAAGAGTGTGCTGTCACCAAGCATGGAGAGCAGTGGGAGCTGCACATAGGCGGGCATGCAAATTTATATGGGAACATACGGTTTTCACTCAATCATAATAAAAGGAAAAAAAAAAAACTTGCCAGCCAAATAGAAGTGTTTCTGAAAGTATGAGGACCTGCAGGAAGCTCCTGCCTCAGGTGGATTCCCTCTCCTGCCCTCTAGCCTTGAGCTTCACCTCTGCCACAGGCAAAGAGGTGAGACCGCACCCCTAGCTTCCTAGAACAGGAAGAAAGTATATTAGTTGGCTGGTTGGGTAGGTAGGTGGGTGGGTGGGTAGGTGGCTAGTAACTGATTGGTTTAGATTGATCCAAATCAGTGACTTTGGTACCATCTAAATCTTCTCTGATTTAATAGCCAAAAAAATAGGAACTCCAAGGAATAAATATCTTACAGGCATTTGTTACTGATTGAATTGCATTCCCGCCAAAATTTGTGTTATAAATCCTCACCTCTATGCCTGTAATTATAATC
The DNA here is from genome assembly GCA_028571685.1 of Heterohyrax brucei. NCBI lineage: Eukaryota > Metazoa > Chordata > Mammalia > Hyracoidea > Procaviidae > Heterohyrax > Heterohyrax brucei. The sequence continues at coordinate 39,030,113 of CM053148.1, read as the reverse complement.
TCATTTGGGAGTGGATAATTATGTTATGTTATATTAATGAGACAGGATTACTTAGTTATGTTGATGAGGCAGAATTAGGGTAAGGTATATCTTGAGTCAATCTCTTTCAAGATAAAAAAGGAGAAGATTAAGCAAACAGAGATGGGGAAAGATAGACATCAAGCCACATGGAGACTTCCAAGGAATGGAGGAACAGAGCTGAAGGGACAAGGACCTTCTCCAGCAGCCAGGACCCTGAATTCAGACTTCTAGGCTCCTAAACTGTGAGAAAATACACTTCTTTTTGTTTGAAAGTCATCCATTTGTGGTATTTCTGTTATAGCAGTACTAAATAAGCAAGGCAGCATTGAATTATTTCACTGTTTTGAAGGATGTTTAAACCACCGCAACTTAAAAGAAACTCAAAATACCTACGAGTTCTCCAGAGATCAGCAGAGGGAAATAATTTGCCCAGAGTCACTGCCCAATTCTAAAAACAGGGCCACCCAACTCCCAGTCCATTCACTGGTGAATCCCACTCTTCTTCCTTCATTTCTTTCTGGTTGGGAGAAAAATTTGGAAATGAGGAAAAGTTTCTCACAGCAAACACAGCTGCCAGCTCCCACACCCACTTTCCTGCCATAAAACACAGGCGTTGAATCCAAAGCCTGCAAGACAACTCCTAAATCTTCCCTTCCTTCCTTCCTTCCTTCCTTCCTGCCTGCCTGCCTAACTATCTTCCTCCCTCCCTCCCTCCCTTTCTCCCTCCCTCCCACCCTCACTCTCCCACCCTGCCACCCTTCCTCCCTTCCCTCCCTCCCTCCCTTCCCTCCACTCCATCCACTTCTCCCTTCCCTGCTTCCTTCCTTCCACCAGACACTTCTTTGGAAACTCTGTGTGGCAGTTCTACTCTGTCCTATAGAGTTACTGAGTTGGCATCAACTTGATGGCAAAGGGTTTGGGTTTTTTAGTTTGGTTAGGTGGAAGTTTACATCTCAAGTTAGTTTCTCATACAAAAATTTATACGCACATTGTTATATGACAGTAGCTGCTATCCCTGTAACAGGACACATCATTCTTCCTTTCCATTCTGGATTTCCTATGTCCATTCAACAAATTCCTAGCCCTTTCTGCCTTCTCACCCCACCTTCCTCCAGACAAGAGCTGCCCATTTAGTGTCACGTATCTACTTGAGCTAAGAAGCATACTCTTCTTGAGTATCATTTTAAGTCTTATAGTCCAGCCTATTCTTTGTTTAAAGAGTTGGTTTGGGGAATGGTTTTAATTCTGAGTTAAGAGACAGCCTGGAGATTTCTGGGGTTCCTCCAGTCTCCGTCAAACCACGAAGTCTAGTCTTTTCACTAGAATTTGTGTCCCATACCACACTATTCTCCTGCTTCATCAGGACTCCATGTTGTGTCCCGGTCAGGTTGGGCACTGGTATTAGCCTGACACCATTTAGTTCTTCTGGTCTCAGGCTGATGAAGTCTCTGGATTACGTGGAATTTTTGTCTCTTGGGCTAATATTTTCCTCGTGTTTTCAGTGGTCCTCATTCTCCTTTGATCCAGGTGAATTGGGACCAACTGATGTATCTCAGATCGTTGCTTAAAAGCTTTTAAGACCCCAGATGCCACTCACAAAAGTGAGATATAAAACATTTTCTTAATAAACTTTATTTTACCAATTGACCCAGATATTTCCTCAAGCCATGGTCCCCAAACTCAGGAAAGAGCTTTTTAAAGGATGTCTTAACAGAATCTGGATGGCCAGCTGGGCACCCAAATACCACAATTGACTTCATTCATCTCACCTCTGGGTTTGCTCTCCTTGCCTGAACCCTTCTTGCTAAAAAGACTTGAGCTTTGAACAGCAAATCCCACAGTTACTTAAGCAGGAAAGGGATGAGTAGGGTGATGAAATGGGTCTTAGGTTTAACTAGTACCACTGCAGGAGTCAATCCATATCCCCCAACTAGGCCTCCAAAGTCCTCAACAACCACTTCTCCAGTGCATTTCCCACAGCTGCTCACTCTAGCACCCGCAAACTTCTCATGAGTCTCCAACACACCAGCTCTGGTCATGACACTCTGACCTTCCACAGGTTAATGCTTGCTGGAATGCCCTTTCCTGTTTAGTAATTCTTCCCACTCATCCATAAAACACACAGCTCCAATGTTATGTCATCTCCTCTGTGCAAACACCCTTGACACCCTTTGCCAAAGCAAATTATTCCCTGCTGGGCACCCCGCCGCAGGGTGATTTATATCACTACAATCACATCTACCCGCCCTACTGTATAATTTATCAGCTTGTTTATCTGTCTTATCCACCAGGCCTGGAACACCTGGAGGACAAGGACCGCACTTAGGTCATCTTTGAAACTCCCATGGACCTGGAACAAGTGATCAGGAAATCAGACCCTCTGTACTTTCACACCTTCATGTCACCTATGCTAAAGTTTAAAAAAAAAATCTCAACCAGCAGATGTATTCTGAATGTCATAATGCTTTATTCCCCTGGGCAAACACTGTGACTCTTCCTGGAATTTCCTCATTAGACTCACCTGCACAGACACTGCAGCCTGTGTTGACTCCAAATATTTCGCTGGATGAATATGGTGACCTCTTTCAAATACATGTTATCAGTAACAAGTTGAAAACCAGTTATCATTGAGTTGACTCCAACTCATAGTGACCCCGTGTGTGTCAGAAGAGAGCTGTGTTCCACAGGGCTTTCAAAGGCTGATTTTTTGGAAAGTAGATAGCCAGGCCTTTCTCCCGCATTTCTTCTGGGTAGACTCAAACCTCCAACCTTTCACTTAGCAGCTGAGTGCATTAACTGTTTGTACCACTGAGCAACTCAGTGTTGTCAGTACTCCTTTCAGTAACAGGCCTCCCTCACCCACTCCCTTCTTCTTGGGAGTATATTCACACCCTGTCTTCCTTATCTGGACTTCCTGAGGCCCCTCTTCCCTGGTGGGTTTCAAGGCAAATCTTGGAAATGGTCTTGGATTTTACGCAGATACAAACAAAAGCCTAAAATTTTAATGTGGAAACAAACTGGCTGATAAGTAGTTTTCAATGATGCTGTTCTTATAAACAGCTAGGTTATTCTTTTGAATTCTGAGTTCATGGTCTTTTCTCTCCAATATGTGTACCAAGCATCGTGAAAATCTAGTAAGAAAATGACAAATCAATAAATGAACGAACAAGAAAAAGCTAAAAAGAGGAAAATATTTGAAAACACAAAATTTTATGCTGTATCCTATAATTGACTTGTTTGTTTTTGTTGCCTTGAATTTGTTACCATTGTCAAGTAATCACAGCTTTTCTTTCCCTGCACCTGCTGATTTCCCCCCATTTTCTCTGTCCTTCTCATTTTGAATAATGACAGATAAACACCACGTAAAGACATTTTTACCCAGGTAAAGACACTTGATGATACTGACATGAGGAAGTGGAAATTCAACCAAAGCAGCTATCAAACCCAACAACATTTTGGAGGACTCTAAATAAGGTAATTATCACATGAGGATAAATTTGCCCAGGGGAAAGAAAGCAACACAGACAAAATGATCCAACATTTCAACCAGAAAAACCAGAGATCTTATGAAGCTAAGGACCCCACAACTTGGCTGGCCAGAGTACCATGGGATCTTTCCCTGAAGAAGAACCATACCATAAAGGTCAATATCTTTACTCTGGTTTCTCACACTGTGCCTACCTGAGGGACCAGTGGGTGCCCACGGTGAAGCCACCTTGTCCCCAGTTATAGAAGCTGAAGTGTTGTTTTGATCTCAATGGCTCCTTCTCCCTCTCTTCTTCACTGACCTTCCTTGGCTTCTTTGTTTAAAAGCTGAAACCTCCTTTTGCAGTCCTTGCTCCTGGGTGACAAATATTCTGCCAGACACCAAGGACATACATGTGCACAAACACACACATACACTTGTTGTTGCTTGCTGTTGAGTTGCTCCCCAACCCATGGTGACATCAGGCACAGTTGAAATAAACGCTGCCCAGCCCTGTGCCATTCCCATTATCAGCTACCGATCAGACAGTTGAGATCCATGGAGTTTTCACTGGCAGATTTTCAGAAGTAGATCACCAGTCTTTTCTTCCTAGTCCACCCTACTCTGGAAGCTTCATTGAAACTTGTAACAGCATCATAGCCACGTGTAAGCTTCCATCAACAGACAGCTGATGGCTGCACACGAAGCTCCCCGACCAGAACCAAACCCAGCTCTCCCTCGCAGAAGGGAAGAGTTATACCACTAAACTACCACCGTCCCAGCACACACACGCATACACACAAGCACACACATGCACTTGCGTGCACACAAACACATAGTCACACACACAGGCAAGCACACATATGTGTCTTTGTTTGTATGTACAAACACAAGTGCACACACTGCCCTTGAGGAACTTACAATCTAGTAAAAAGATAGATGGGGGAAAAACAGTTCAATTCACCAATGTAATTGCTGATGTGGAGTTACACCCAAGGTACAACAGGAACACAGGAGGACAGCAGGGCTGATCTGCTAGGAAGCATCAGAGAGGGCTTTACAGGGCAGTCAGGTGCTGAGTTGAGGTCTAAAGGACGACAGGGGCAAACAACCAAGGAGAGACAGCTTTGGTAAAAGGAAAGAGCACGTGTAAGAGGCCTGAAGGGTGAGACCCTAGCACATGAAGGGGAATATGCGTAGTTTAGGACTTCCAGAGCAGGAAGCCCTTCAGCCTCTGGCTTCTCTCAACACAGGTCTTGGCTAAAGACTACAGCCCTGGGCATTTTCTGTGGATCTCTGGGGCTGGAAGAAGAGGAAGCAAACTGTGGCTGCCTTGTAAACTTGGAGATCCAGAGGCCTGGGGGCACAGGGTCAGGTAGAATGCACACTTGTGTCTCTACCCCAAGCCCTGGGTGGTTATGGTGCACCCTTCCATCTGTGACTTAAAACCACTCCCATGACTGTATGAATGGTCTGAGTCAAGAACACCTGAAAATTAGATCTTCAAAGAAAATGAATAAGTATGTCTGTACCACTCAACAATAAGCTTTGTGAGAATAGAAACTATACTGTTTTCTTTTAAATCAAAGTCATGCTTGATTCTCCTCTGCCTCCCACCAGACACAGACAGTTCATCTGAAGTCATGTCACCAAAACACACCCCACTTTTCTTCTCAACGGCCAGCAGCCAGTTGCTGTCTAGTCAACTCCAACTCTTGACAACTTCACATATGTCAGAGTAGAACTGTGCTTCATAGGGTTGTTGGTGGCTTATTTTTCAGAAGTAGATGACCAGGCTTTTCTTCCAAGGTACCTCTGGATGGGTTCAAACTGCTGGTGGTCAAACCCTGAACAATTTGCTCCACCAAGACACTCCATTCCAACTCCTATCAATCCTATAAGATAGAGTAGGAACAGTCCCCTATGTACGGTTTCCAAAGAGTAGCTATGTGGATTCCAGCTGAAATCTTTTCGGTTAGCAGCCTGAGCTCTCAATGACTGCACCATCAGGGCTCCACTCACGACATTAGAAAAGAAAAACAAAGAAAACCAAAACTATTGCTGGTGTGTCAGTTCTGACTCAGAACACCTATAGGACAGAGTAGAACTGCTCCATGGGGTTTCCAAGGAGTACCTGGTGGATTCAAACTGCCAACCTTTTAGTTAGTAGCTGAACTGTTAACCTCTACACCACTATTATTAAGTGAAATGCCATTTCTTGACCATAGCCGTGACTATATCACTGACCTTATGCTGACCTATTTTGCCTGCTCCTCACTCACTAAGTAATAACCATGCTGGTCTTCTTAATCTTTACAAAAATCAAGTTCACTTAAGGCTGAGGGCATTTGCATTTGCTCATCTCCCTTCCCAGATCTTCACACGTTGGCTCCGTCTCATCACACAGAGGACAGCCTAAGATAGTCCTTCCCTGCCTATCTAGTTTCAGCTAGCTTACCAATCACCATCTCCTATGTACACCCGTACACACACACACACACACACATTGTTATCTTCATAGCATTTATCACTGTATTTATATCTTGTATTTATTGGTCTACTAATTTTTACTTGCCTTCCCCTACCTAATACGACAACTTCAGGGGAACCAAAATATGTAGAACAGTGCCTGGTATGTAGAAAGAACTGGGTGGATCTGGGTGGATGAATAAATGATGAGTGAATGAATCTATGTAGCTAGCACCCTACAAATGTTTACTGAACAAGCTCAAGAAAGCTTCTAAACATTCATGGAAATGGAAAGAAACTCAAGTTTAAGGAAACTCAGTCTCTGCCATGTGCAATTACCCATGTAACAGATGTGAAACTCTTATGCCATGTGATCCAATTAGCATCTCTCTTAAAAGGGCATTATTCTTGGATATGATTACACCATCTGTCCTAAAAGCATTCGTGATTCATGATCGGATAAGCACTGAACCCCATTTGGCAGGTCTCATAAAGCGACTATCTTCTCAGCTGGGTTCTGGCCATGTGTGGGCAGTATTTTGACATTTTCAAATGAAATATGGGTTGAAATGAAAAACACATTTATAGTGTAGTGAGATAACATGAGCAGGGGAAGACTATTACACTCCATAAACTCCAAAGATGTAATCAAGATGAGGTACTGGTAAATTGAAGTCTAGGAAAATGTGGAGAAACTTTGCCCAAAGGGGATCTCTATTAAACTCTGGCTTCCTCTCCGCATAGCATTTGCTGGAAGCCCTACCACATATTTCCAGGAAAAGACTCAGAGCACACACCACCTGTATTTTGTGGAGGGCCTGGTCATGAGATTTCAGTAGAAAACAGATGGAGAAACTCACGAACAAAGAGAAGAGATGAGCAGTGACCATTTAACCTATAGAAAAGGCGGGAACTGGTCACTGCCTTTGCCTGTCTGGTCACCTTCTCCTTTCTTCTGGTGTTAGAAACTCTATTTCCCTTTGGGGGACCACTATTTTCCCACTTTGGGTTCTTGTGGTTTGGGTGAGGTCTATCCCCACACCCTTGAGTGCAAGATTCAGGCCTGGCTAACCAAAGTGTTCCACCCTTTGTCTACATGATTAGTTCAGGGGTAAACATTTGAGCTAAGCAGACAAAAGAAGTGAAATTCTGGGATTTTTTTCTCTGAAACTATTGAAGAAAAGAAGCTTTCTGTCTATAGAGGTTGTTAGGCTCTATGAAGACAAATTTTAGGCTACTAGCCATTGATTTCCCTTCTCTTTTAGAGAGGCTGCCAAAGGATGCAACCAACCCAAAGATAAGCAGAGCTGAGAAATACAGGAAAACGAATTCCAAATCTAACTAGGTATGGGGCTAGAACTAGCTTTGAATATTTCAGTTACATGAGCCAAAAATTCCCTTCAACCCCTTATGAAGAGTAAACTCATTCCAACGGGATTTTCTGTCACTTGCAAATAAGAGTTCTGATCCTCTGAAGTTACTAAGGCTCAGAAAATTTTAGTAATTTATCAGTAGCAGAATGCAGAACTGAACCAGATCCACGTGACTCTAAAATCCAACTTCTTGTCTGCCAGACTGTGCTCTCAACAAAGATGTCAGGGAAGAGATTCCATCCTCAGCTGGTAGGCTACAACTGATGGTTCCATAGGCTCTTGAAGCTCAAAGCTTCTCACACCACAAATATCTCCCCACAAATAATTGTAAGGACTGTGTCCCAGAAAATCCCGAAGAAGCAGGGTTCTCCCATCACTGTAAAGACAGTCCTCCTTTTGTCCGGACATTCTGAACACTGTGCACAAAGTCATCTGAGATTGTGTACTGTAAATACAGCCCATGGCATACCAGTCATCTCTGCTTCCTGAACGAAATGCAGTAATGATGTTAAGGAAAATCATCCGTCTGTAGTGGGGAGTCAAGTACAGGAGACGAAACTCAATGAACTGTATAAATGTTGGCTGTTTGCTCTTTTTATTTGCTTCTTAATTTCCTCTTATCTCCCTAAAATGAGATTTTAACATCTTTTGGCAAAGACTGCATCTTAGACATTTTAGCATCTCCCTCAACACCCCACACTCTGCCTTATGTGTAAGGAAACATTCTGAATGCTTGGCTAATTCAGGACCTTTTTTGTGTCCTTGTTTGATTCGCTGTCCCTGTCTCCTTCCATATCCAATTCTTTCAATACTAAGAAGTCCTTTTCTGAGCCATTTTTACATTCCTAAGATGCTGATTTTCACAGATGTTTGTCACATGTTTTGTACTGATTGGCTGTGAAATTAACCTTGTTTTATATCAGCTCATCCCACACTTAAAATAAAATAGCAGCTGGAAGGAAGAAGAGCAAGGAATGGAGAAGAGGATCATGAACAGAGTTAAGAATAGAAGGAATCTGGGCCTCAAGGAGAGAGAAGGCTGGGTTGGGAGAGAAGAGAAAAAGTCACGGGCTGGGCATATGTAAATTTAACGGAAGAAGGGAACAGTTACATCAAAGACTAGTGAGGATGAAGAGAACTGAGCACCAGTAAAGTTGAAAAAGATGAGTGGCAGATGCCTGGAGGTGACACGGGGCTAAGGAGGATGTTCTGTCGGCATCTGACACAGAAAACACCTAGGAAACTCAATGGTGTGAGCTTCAGGGAAGCCAGCAGGAAGAAGCTAAGAGCACAGTCCAGCCTCACTGGTTTTCTTTCCAAAGTACCACGTACTTCGTCTTTGCACTAAGTATTCTCTGTGCCAGGAATGTTTTTCTCCCCCTTCCCTAATTACTGGGCCAATTCTAGTCTTCTTTGAACCTTGGCTTAGATTTCAGCTCCTCCAGGAAGCCACCCCTATAAATCATAATACTTCTCTCCTCCAGTCTCACACTGTCACATATTATGTGCTACAGAATTAAGCACTTCTATTCTGTGTCGGGGAACAGACTCCCTAGTATTGTATTGCACTTTACTGTTCAGCAAGTGTTTTTGCTCAGTGATTCCATCTTCACAGCAGTCTTGAGAGGTTGGTGGGTCATATCTTATCTAGTTCCATTCAACAAACGATATCAACAGAAGCAGAAGCTGAGAGAAGTTGAGAGACACATCCAGGGACCAGGCTGACGATGCTTGGAATATAACTCTTCTGGTACAAGCCAAGTTTCACCCTAATCTACCAGGTAACTCCTAGGATTAGCTGAAAGGAGAGGACTGTGTGTACGGCTAAGAACTCTGTGGGCATGCAGACACAGAAGTTTTTAAGGTCTTTCATCATAGTCTTTTGAGAAAGAAATTTGGCTTTCTGGTATTAAAAGTGGTTCTGAAGAGAAAAATCACTTTATTTCTTTTACCTTTGTGCCAATTTACAGAATGGACATGTGCCAAATTTTACAGTTTGCACTCTCATACCACTGAAGGCAAAGAAGACAAAGGTCTCAGACAGAAGACCCCAGAACTGCTCCCTACAGATCACTTACCAGTCTTATTTTGTAGGCTAAAAAGAGGCCAGATTTAGACACATAGGTGCCCGACCACTGTCTTCTAAATGCAGCCAGCCATTCATTTGGCAAATGCTGTTGAATCTGACTAGATCTTGGGTTCTAGGGGCATGGAGTGAGTGAAATAAGAGACCCTATCTCAAGATGCTCAAAATCTTGTAGGAAAAATACACTAGAAAGTTCTCTTTTGTTATGATTCTGTTCTTCCAGGTATTTCTATTTATTTCTTATTATTTCAAACAGCTTATGAGTTTTCTTTACCAGATTATTTTACAATTTTATTTCTTCAGATACTAATTTTTCTGTTTGTTGTTTCCGCAGGCTCTCCATCTTGGTAGCCAGTTTCCTTTTATGGAATATCTTGTCTTGTTATTCTTGTCAGCTCACCTTTGACAAGTGTTGTAAGGCCTACGGGATGTTTATGTGCTTTGGATTATAAAACAGCATTGCAGCATGGTTTGAGGTCTGTTTCTTTAGGATCCTAGAGTTTCATGGTCCTGGGCTACTTTTGCCTTAATCCCTTACCTTTTGGTGAATTTGGACCCTACATCCAATTTTGGTGTAGATGTGGGGTTTTATCTCTATCTTGTAACTTTTATGCTACTGGACAGAGATTTCCTATTTCCCAAGACGAAGGAGCACTTTGAGGTTTTATGAAGGGCAGGTCACTTCCAGTTCCCTCCTCCCAGCTTCTCACAGCCCTCAGTCAGCTCTCTTATCTCTGAATTGGCTATAAATCTCGATCTCTAGGGCACAGAACCTAGATACAGTCTAAAACCCCAGACAGGCATCACAGCAGTAAAATCCCTTTTACCATTCTGATTCTGACCTCTGTCTTAACTTATGGCACCTGAGATGGTTCCCTTTTCTTTTTTTCAAGCCCAGCCATTTTTTTATTGTTTTTTATTTTGTACAGAATATCTCTGTCTTGTAACAGGCAACTTGTCTGCCAGGTTGCTGGAAGACCCAAATAGAAGCTCAGAAACTATGATTAGAATTTTGGTTTATTTTTGATGAAGGAAGTGCATCCTGGTAGTGCATCCTCCCCTGGTAAGGCTGCTTGCTGAAGAAGTGTTGCTACAAGACAGCCTGGAGGAGAAAACCAGCACCCGCCAGGCAATCTGGTCCAGATTTTACTTTTAACTCACCCTGGGTTCTGAGCAGCTCGTTAGAGTTCTCTAGAAGTCAGTTTCCTACTCTCTAATGAACAACACTACTCCTCCCTGTGATATGAGTAAGGATGAGAGAGTTCAATGAAGTCTCCCGAAATAAGGACAAAGACCAGATGATGAGAGCAAAGTACTGAAAACCAACCTCATTGCCATTGAGTAGATTTTGACTCATGGCAATCTTATGTTTACAGGGTAGTACTGTTCCTTGTGGTTTTCTTGGCTGTACTGTTTATGGAAGCAGGTTGTCAAGGTACCACAGTACCACTGCATGAGTTTAAACCATCAACTTTCAGGTTAGTAGTCAAGTGCAAAACACTTGTGCCATCTAAGGATCTTGGGAGCAAAGTCCTGAGACAGGAAACCAGATGCCCAACAAAGGACTCCAGGAGGATTATTGCCCTGTCACAGTCTCTCTGTACCTGAAGACATATGGCGAATGACATCTAAAAGGAAACACAGACAAAGGAATTGCTGATGAAAGGATGGATGAAAAACAGCAAACATTACGTGGTAACTACTCAAGACCAGGCACTTCATAAAGTAACATTCTATGTCGAAAACACATGTATTTAGATTCTATTTCCAAATGATTGTAAAGAAACATGAGACTTTATTCCTCACAGAAACCATGTGAGGTGTCTTAGTCCAGTAGCGATGCTACAACAGAAATACTACAACTTTACTATGGCTTTAACAAAAAGAAATTTATTCTCTCACAGTCTAATAGGCTACAAGTCCAAATTCAAGGCATCAGCTCTAAGGAAAGGCTTTCTCTGTCTGTCTTCTCTAGAAGAAGGTATTTGTCATCAGTCTTCCCTTGGCCTGGGAGCATCTCAACACAGGAACTTCAGGTCCAAAGGACACACTCTGCTCCCAGCACTGCTTTCTTGATGATGTCAAGTCCCCGTGTCTCTCTGCTCATTTTTTTCCCTTTATATCTCAAAGAGATTGGCTTAAGACACTTGTTATTAGGTGTCGTCGAGTCAGCTCCAACTCATAACAACTCTATGAACAACTGAACAAAACACTGCCCAGTCTTGCACCATGTCCACAATTGTTTTTATGCTTAAGCCCATTGTTGTGGCCCCTGTGCGAATCTATCTCATTGAAGGTCTTCCTCTTTTTCACTGACCCTCCACTCTACCAAGCATAATGTCCTTCTCCAGGGACTTAAGACACTAAGCTTGTATATCTCATCAACATAATTGCCACTAAGCCATCTCATTTCATCATAGCAATTGCATTTACAACACATAGGGAAATCACATAAAATGGTGGACAGCACACAATACTGGGATTCACATCCCAGCCAAGGTGACAGGTATCTTTTGGGGAAATAATTCAATCCATGACATGAGGTAACTACCATATTCAGCTTATATATTAGCTAACCTATTGTTATGGATTGGATTGTGTCTCTAAAAGCTCTAACCTCTTGTACCTGGCTTGGCAATAGTTTTTGAAGATGTGAGCAGTTACATTAATATGAGGTCATACTGGAGTACAATGGGCCTTAATAGTCTACCAGTGGTGTCCTTATAAAAGAGGAGAAGAAACAAGATGATCATTTGAAGGAGGTAGAGACTGAAGTGATCTCCATGTCAGAGATCACCAGTCGTAAGAAACTAGAAGGCAGGAAACAGATTTTCCTTCAGAGCCCTCAGAAGGAATCACTGTTTACTGTCCTAATGGCAGACTTCTAGCCTTCAAAACTGTGAGATGACACATTTCTGCTCTTATAAGCTGCTCACTTTGTGGTACTTCATTATAGAAACCACCAGAAACTAAAGCACCTGACCAACTAATACCTCCTTTGTAACCTGAGTGTGACTGACTCTGCCAGCCTGTATACATTTCACCCCAGCAAGGTCTTGCAACACTACCTCAACCCAGATGACACCATGGAGCAGCAAATATGCCCTGTTCTCTACCAGAGACTGCAGAAGAGAAGGCATAGGCTACGGTGACTATTGCCAGGGAAGAAAACCTGCCCTATGGATCCACGGACCACCCATAGTTGGAAAGAACCGGTTTGGATGGCCTCTTTCTTCGCTAACAGCCCACAGTCCTACCCTTTTTCTTGGCTTCAACGCGCAATCAGCTGTTGACATTCTTCATTGTTAGTGGAACAAAGACAACACCATTCCCTTACTTGTTTAGTTCGAGCTTTGGGCTTTGACAATTGACACCAGTCAGAAGAATTATTGCTGTCATCACACATTCCGCCCTCCACCCACAAGAACATTCTCACTCTGTTCCTGCCAGCGTGCAAGGATGTTCCCATCATGTTCCTCCTGTTCTGCCTGCCTTTTCTCCCCTCACTCCACCTCCCTCCCTACACTCACACAGGTGGAAATTAAAAGCCAGGTTTGGCAATGGAGGAAGTCACACACTGAAGCTGGAAATAAATCAAAACAAGCAAGCTGCAGCAGGACAACAGAGCCCTGTGCCCAAATCTGACAAGACACCCACACTAGTTCTTTTTGCTCCTGACAGTGTGCTATGACTGTTTAGCTGAGTCACCTGGACCAAATGATAGTAATTCAACTCCATCATGACAAAAATCAAAATTGCACAGCCATCTGCCCACATGCTTACTCAGCCTTAAGGGCCACCCGTTAACATACAGTTGGCAGAAAAGATCATGGAAGGTGGGAAGGTAAAGAGCAAGTCATGGGTGAAAGCATGGCAATAAATGGCTTTGGGAGGTTGTGAGTTTATAACTTACTTCTTTCCCATGTCTCTAAAATAAGCATGAAAGTTGAAGTCATCTAGATGGTTAAGACAGGTTCGGACAGGAATCTGCCTCCATTTCATTTTTCTGTTCAGTCCTGTAAATCTTTAAATTGTGAAACAAAATTTATTGTTTTTCCCCTCATGCACTTAGTAAAGATAAAAATAAAATAAAAGGCAAGACTCATTGCTGGCAAGTTTGCAATGAAACTAACACTTTCATATATTTGAAAATTACAGGATAAATTAGTAGCAATATATGAAAGTGTTGGCATTATGCATCCAGAGCTTTTTAATTGTTCAAACTCTTTGACCCAGTAATCCTCTTCTAAGTTTGTATCCTAGGAAAGAAATCAGAGATAAGCACAAAAATTAATGTACAATTAATTACTTTTAATAATGAGACTAGAAAAGGAAGGAGAGACAGAAAGAAAGCCAATTTAAATATCTTACAGTAAAATATGGCTATAAATTATCCCACACAGCAATTTACTAGAAGACAGCCATTAAAAACCATGCCTTCAAAGAAAATTTAACAACATTGGGAAATGTTTATGATATAACTGTATATGCAGAGAAGAACATAAAACTTTATATACAGTGTGAAATGTGTTGTGTCAAATCATATATAAAATTGCCTTTTTTATAGGTCAAAATGGTTGACAACCATCAATTTCATATGGTTCAAGGCAAAGAAAAAAAATCCATAAACAAAAAACACCAAAATGTTAAATGGCAGTTTGTTCTAGTGACTTTTATTTTCCTTTTTCACTTCTCCCCGTATTCCAGTGTTCTACAACAGGGCTTTTGCATTTAAGAGAAAAGAGTACAATTTAAAAAGATGAAAAAGTGAATGTTCAAGAGACTGCCTTCAGTGACATCTATTTCAGCTCAGTCTAAGGGAGTGACACACTTAAACCCACAGCTACTCAAGAGAGCTATCATCTTTTCCCAACTCTATATTCTGTGACACCACTTCATATTGGCAGCTTGGAATTGGCTACAGTAGGAGTAATTACACCACAGAAGTTGACAAATGCTTTAAATTGGGACTTCTCCTGTCCCCCAAGAGCAAACTGTTGATCATTTACCCACATGTCATTGGTCCAGCGGTTTTGTTGGTCCAGAGACAGGGCGGTCCAGGGCCTAGTCTGTCCAGCTCCACTACCCACCCACTACCCCCCAAAAAATCAGTGCTGTAAACTCGATTCTGCCTCATAGCGACCCCATGACCACATAAGGCAGAGGAGAATTGCCCCAGAGGGTTTCCAAGGCTCTAAATCTTCTTATGGAAGCAGACTGCCACAACTTTCTTCCACATCCAGCTCCACCCACTGCCCTTACATTGATTTTGACTCACAGAGACCCTATACACAGACTAGAACTGCCCTCATAGAGTTTCCAAGGAGGGCTGGCAGATTCAAATTGCCAACTTTGGGTTAGCAGCTGTAGTATTTAACCACTACATCACCAGGGTTTCGTCTAGCTTCACCAAACACCAAACCCACTGCTGTCGTGTCAATTCCAACCCATAGAGACCCTATAGAACAGAACAGAACTGCTCCATGGAGTTTCCAAGGAGTCCTGGTGAATTTAAACTGCTAATGTTTCGGGTAGCAGCCACAGCACTTAACCACTACACCACCAGAGTGTCCTCTAGCTTCACAGCACCCCTAAATTCTTGCTGTGAAGTTGGATGAGCCAAACAACTCAACCTCTGTGCTCTCGTTCTAGGTTCTAAGTTTATTCTCACCAAGTAAACATCTTATCCTAATGGCTTCCTATGAATCTTTCACATTAGGATGGATTCATGTGATGGGCAAGACTATCACAGTTACATTTCTCACTGTAATTTAATAAATTTAATGAATGCATGAATGGGGTTGCTCGTGACACAAATGCAGGCTTCACATGCTGTTGATTCAGCTTTTGGAACCAGTGACACCAAAGGTGTCTGCTGAACTCACTTCCCTATGAGATTCCTATGTCAACTGCCAGCCTCTGCTTTTATAATCACACCTTGCCATATGTCTCTTCTTCTAGGCATTTCCATATTTATTGTTTATAATTAATAATTGTAACAGGTAATATTTACTGTTTGCTTTTTGTGCCAGGTGCTGAACTAATTGCCAGACATGTATGACATCATTTAATCCTCGCAAGAACCTTGTAAACTACGTTGTAGTGATACAGATTATGTTTATGGCACCCAACACATTTGAACATCATTCTTTTTCTTAGTGATTTCCCCCAACTTTTAGGAACACTCTTCCATAGTGTAGAATGCTGGAATTCACTTTCCCAGGCTCCTAAGCAGCTAGAGCACAAGCATGTGACCCAGTCTCCACCAATCCCATATGCCCAAAAGATGTCCTTTGGGAAACAGCTGGCATAAAGAAGCAGGCACTGTGGCAAGGATGGCATATCCACACCCAAGGAGGCAGACAATGGTACCCAATACCAAACTCTGAAGCAACAGTGGCCAGCCCAGCAACGATGGCAAGAGTGTCTCCACAGGGACAGTCCTGCAAGGTGATATGGCCTTGTTGGAGACTTCACGCCTTCCAAATCGTATTCTCTGGTCCTTCTAAGAACGTCACACACGACTGAATTCCCTTTTGATTAATTCCTACCAGGGTTAAAAAAGTCTGTGGGTGATAAAAACAGTTAATGCATCCAATAATTAAGCAAAAGGTTAGTGGTTTGAGTCTACCCAGAAGTGCCTCAAAAGAAAAGCTTGGTAATCTACTTCCAAAAACCAACCACTGAAACTCTTATGCAGCACAGTTCTGCTCTGACATGCATGGGGTTGCCATGAATTGAAGTCAACTTGATTGCAATAGTTTTTTGTTTTTAATTGGGTTTAAACTATCTAGAGGGAATTTCTGTAATTCTCAAAGAACTCTAAGAACCTTGACAGATTTGTAAGTGCAATTATTGTATGATACTCCCCTTTTATAAATGAGGACAGAAGGGCTCAGAGAAATTAGATCACTTGGCCAAGATCACAAAACTGTCTAGATTAAAATGCAGAACCTAAGCTTTTGTTTTGAAATAGTGCCACAATTTACCATAACGCTGCTCTTAGATCAGTATTACTGCTTCTATTTTTACAGATGCTGCTGAACTTTGAAGAAGCTGGATGATTTTTTCAAATGCTCACAAGTGGTTCGTGGAGCCAGGGCCTCCACTTCACCACTCTACTCTTCACTGACAAATGAATTTATTTTGTTTTACTTTGTTGTTGTTGTCAAGAACACACGCAGCAGAATATTCCCCAACTCAACAATTTTTACATCTAAAATTCAGTGACACTGATTACCTTCTTTGAGTCATGCAACAATTCTCACCTTCTTTTTCAGAATTTCTCCTGCCACATTCAAGTAGCTCACTGCTCCCTAAGTTTCCTGTCTAATCTTTTGAGTTGCTCTTGTCAGTCTGATTCCAAATAGCTAGTTCTTAAAAGAGCAAGAAGCTCTAGGAAGACACTCTTCACTAATTAAGCTGGACTACTGCTTAGTTTGAAAACTTTGATGCCGTAGGGGTTAAGCACTATATCTGCTAAACATGAAGTCGGCAGCTTGAATCCTCCAGGCACTTCTAGGAAACTATGGAACAGTTCTACTCCCCTGTCCTATAGGACTGCTATGAGTCAGAATCGACTTGATGGCAGTGGGTTGGATTTTTTGTTTGATTATTTGATTCTTTTTGTTGGTTGGTTGGTATTGTTCAGTTTAAAGAAAACTTCAGGGGGTGTTTTGGATTAAAGCTAAAAGATGGTTTTAGAGAAATAGCTTTAAGGTTTCATCCAGTCTCCCTGGCTCCAAAGAGGCTGTCGTCTGTGAGAATTTGAAATTCTGTTCTGCACTTTCCCCTTTAGATCAGGATTCTTTTACAGAATCTTTGATCAAAATGTTGAGTAATAGTAGCTGGACACCAAGTAGTTCCTCTGGTCTCATGGCAAAGGAAGTAGCTGCTCATGGAGGCAATTAGCCACACATTCCATTTCATTTTCCTTTTTCCGACCTTCCTTCCTCTATTTCTATACGTGAATAAAGACAAATTATTGTCTGAAGGAAGAAAAGAAAGTAAAACTTCTACAGATGATACTAAGCCAATTAACTGAATGTTTCATGAAACCATAACCCTAAACCTCCTAACCAAGAAAGCAAATTTCATGAAAAGTTTGGTTGTACACAAGCACATCAGCAGCTACTCTTCTTCTCCCTTCCCCTCCCCCACGCCATTTTTGCCATTGTCTTAAATACATCTTTCACATATTGCCAGTTCATGCTTTTTACAAGTTTATGGTTTATCAACATCAACTACGTTAATCATCTGTGCAACACTTACCCTTAGTCAATCCAATTTTTCTATCATCGTAAACCAAACTCAGTGCCGCATAAGCAATAACTCCCCTTTTTCCTTCCTTCCTGCCCTTCAAGACCTAACTCAGCACCTTTCCCCTCCTTAATCTCCTCTCCCTGCCCAACACTCAGCTAGACCAATCCCTCAGCCTCCCCTGTGTGGATGAGGGTCTGTCCTTCTCTTCCTTTCTCATCTCTTTTCCTAATCCAGAATGCCTCTTTCCCCCCCCCACTTTTATGTATATTCTATCAGCTTTTCAAGATCTACAAATCTAGTGCCACTTATGCTGTGAGACCCTTCCTGCTGTGCCAACTGATACAGCAACCCAATTTTCTGAACTCCTGTATATGCACATTCTGCCTGAACCACTCGTTTAGGGATATTGCACCATACTGTCTGGCATGGTTAGTAATTCTGTCTTGTCTCTCCTATCAGTATGACAGTACCTGGCAGGCAGAGACCCATGGCACTTAAATTTAGCACCTAGCTTGATGCCATGTATACAGTAGGCACTAGAGAAATTTTGCTCACCAAATAAAAGAATAGGCTAATAATCAACTTGCCCTAATTCACAATGTGCTGTATGAGTTATTATCTTAATACTGCTGGCAAGCTCTGTTGCATTTCTCTGGTAATGTACATATTTAAAATGTAAAACCATGTCAACTTTATCCCTTTACTTGGTGTGGCATTTCTGGGGGAATCCAGCTATCAGGCACACAGGCTAAGCAATCTCAATCATCTCAACAGGAAGATTCTAAAAGCCTAGGACTGCCTATGATGGGTTCAGGTAAGAGCAAACCAGAGCACTCTGTCCTAGCTCCACAGCCCTTCTACTACACAGTTTCCTCTGCCCTCCACTAACAGCAAGAGAGTGCAGCCTTGTGGTGCCTCTCCTCTGCTTTCCATTCCTCTGCAAAAGTGCATTGCAGGTTATCTGCTCTGCCATCTGATTTGTTCCCTTTATTCTTCTTCAGCTGTAATTATTTCTCACATTGACTGTCATGCACTGAATTGCTTTTCCCCAAAAATCTTCAGCAATTTGTCTGGGCCATAATTCCTAGTATTGTATGATTTTCCTTCATATTGGAATTCCAGCCTCTATGATGTTAATGAGGGCAGATGGATGCTGTTGTGTTGGTTGGGCACAATACAATGTGTGGGATTGTTTTGTGCCTTGAGGCAATCTCTTGAGATGTAAATGATTGAATTTAGCACAGCTTTGGGGAACCTCATGCCATCAAGAAAGAAAGCAGTGCCTGGATCTGAACAGGCCCTTTGGAAAGGACTGGGGTCACTTCACCTCAGAAGCTACCAGTCCAGAGGAAGATTATGACAAGGACCTTCCTTCAGTGCCAGTAGAGAAGGCCTTTCCCTGGAGCTGACACCCTGAATTTGGATTTCTAGCTTACTGGACTGTGACAAATAAAATTTCTTTTTTAAAGCCATTCACTTGTGTTTTTTCTGTTAATGCAGCACTAGGTAACTAGAACAGAACTTGGTACCAAAGGAGTAGGGTATTGCTCTAGTATCTACGACGTAGAAGCTGTTTTAAAACTGTGAATGAATAGAAGACTCAAAAGGAACTGAGGAGAACTGTTAATACCAAAGAAAGTGCAGATGGAGAGAAACAACAGCAGCAGAAGCAGACCAGCATGGACAGCTCTAGAGCCAACGCAAGGAGTGAGACAGCTGAGTGCCTGTGCATAGGGGTTTCCTGGTAGAGTGGGGTGTCTCTGGGCACTTGACTCAGCGGAGCTAGGCTTGCTGACCCACAGAGTGAGAGAGCTGAGTACCTAGATGCAGAAAATTTCCTAGTAAAGTGGGGTACCTCCAGGCACTTGGATCTGCTAAGCTACAGAGCTTTGGAACACTTGCCCCAGAGGGCAGATGCAAGCCTGAGGCCTGGGCCGTGAGGCCATGGGAAGCAGAAGCGGAAGAGATGTGGAGCATGAGAAGTTGAGCCACCTCAGCCTCGAAGGTATGGCCATGACTTCAGGGGTCTGAAAGTGTGGAGCCACAGCCCCCTGATGTTTCTAATTACAAAGTTGCCACTCATGAGGACTATGAAAATAGTGCCCCTGAAGCCAAGGAAGCAAGAGTTGCTGTCCCAGTGGGCCTGGAAGGCAGTAGTACAGGGCCAGGGCCTTCCATGCAGAATCTGGAGATGGTGACCGATACATACAGTCTAGAGGGCAAGGACCATTGTGTAAAATATCTCAAAGAATGGAAGATTATTTTCAAGGCTTTGAAGGCTACTATAATGTGTTTTGCTGACTTATTTAATCCCTGGTTTGACTTCTTCCATTTGTAATGGAAACACCTAACATGTGCTTGCCTGTTCTGCCACTATATTTTAGAAGCAAGTAACTTGTGTTCTGGATTTCTCAGCTGAAGAGGAATCTCTGGATTTTGGACTTTTAAGACTTTTGCTATGATACAGTGAATGTGTTTTACATGTTGCAAAGATGTGATTTTTTTTTGTTTGTTTATTTTTTTTAGAGAACAAAGAGTGTGATGTCGTGGATTGAATTGTGTTCCCCCAAAAATCTGTAGCAATTTGGCTGCCCTATAAACCTTAGTATTGTGTAATGTTCCTTCATGTAGGAGTTCCTGTCTCTATGATGTTAATGAGGTGAATGAGGTGTTGGTGGGGCAGGATTTAATCTGTGGAATTCTTTTGTGCCTTGAGGCAACTCTTGAGATAGAAAAGAAAGAATTTAGCAGAAATTTAGGGAACCTCATGCCATCAAGAAAGAAGTAGTGCCTGGATCTGAACATGTTCTTTGGAAAGGACCAAGATACCTGTGCCTCAGAAGCTTACAATCCAGGGGAAAATTGATGACAAGGACCTTCCTCCAGTGCCAGCAAAGAAAGTCTTTCCATAGAGCTGATACCCTGAATTTGGATGTCAACTTACCAGATTGCGACAAATAAAATATTTCTTTTTAAAATCATTCACTTGAGTATTTCTGTTAAAGTAGCACTAGATAATCAAAACATTATCTTCTTTTTTTTAATTTTTATTTGACATGACTGAGTGAAAATGTACATTCACGTACAAATTTACATGCCCACCTATATGCAGCTTCCACTGCTCTCCCTGTCCGGTGACTGCACACTATTCCTCTCTGCTCCATACATGTCTCATCCTCCCAACAGCCTCCTTTCCCCTCCTCTCCATCCACTCCCCTTCCTCCAGCCAGAGGTCAGCAAGATGATATCCTATAGATGTATAGAACCATAAAGTGCTTCCAATATATGGTCACACTGCATTGCCAAGTCCAAGCCATTCCTGTCCAAAGAGTGGACCTTTGTTATAATTTATGGGGAAGGGCAGCATCAGGGCCAGGGGCCATGCTCTCAGAGGAACCCCAAAACTGCTGGACCATCAATTGAGGTCTTTTAGTGGAGATCTCATAATGCACCCCTTTTTATTCTTGTGTTGCCAGTGAGACTCCTCTCTGTGAGCTCCATCATGGCTATCACTGGTGGTGGCTGGGCACCATCCGGTTCTTCCGGTCCCAAGTCAATGTAGGCACCCACTCTTGTGGGTCTCTCTGTCTTCTCGGTTGTCTTTACCACATGTCATTTTGGTCCTTGGTGAGCATCCGTTCCTGCTGAGTTGGGACCATTTGCTTTGTCCTTGAATGGCAGCTTGGCAGCTTTTACGACCCCAGACACCACTCACCAATGTGGGGTGCAGAGAGCTCTCTTAGCAAAACGCTAGTTGTACCAGTTGGCCTGGAATTCGCCTAAGAGCATGGTCCCCCGCCCCCCCCCGCCCCAGCTACTCTATCCTTGCAGTATTGAGTTAAGATGGAAGGAGTACTCAAGTTATGCTGAAGTCCACTTAATGTTGTTCTTGTTTCTAATGTGTGTTATCACCGCTTTCTCCCAACCAGATTTCTAGTAACTATCTAAACTAAACCCTCCCCACCTCACCCTCCCTCCCTCCCCTCCCTTGCAGCTGTCAAAGAGTCTTTTCTTCTATACACAAGTCTGTTTTTGAGATCTTATCATAGAGGTCTCATACAGTATTTGTCCCTTTGTCGCTGACTACTTTCACTCAACATAATGTCTTCCAGTTGAAACCAGGTTAGGAGATGTTTCCTGGAATCATCGTTATTCTTTATCATTGTGTATTGCTCCATTGAGTACATGTACCATAGTTTACCTATCCATTCTTCTATTGTTGGGCATCTGGGTTGATTCCATCTTTTTGCAATCGTGGACTGTGCTGTGGTAAACATTCTGGTGCATGTGTCTGTTGGTGTGAAAGGCCTTGATTCTGTAGGATATATTCCAAGTAGTGGAATTACTGGGTCAAATGGTATATCGATATCCATTTTTTTAAGGAAGTGCCAGATTGCCTTCCAAAGAGGCTGGACCATTTTGCAACCCCACCAACAGTGTCGGAGGGTTCCACTTTCTCCACAGCCTCTCCAGCATTTGCTGTTTTGTGTTTTCTGGATCATGGCCAATCTTGTTGGGGTGAGATGGTATCTCATTGTTGTCTTGATTTGAATTTCTTTAATAACTAAAGATCATGAACATGTCTGCATGTGTTTTTTTGGCTGCCTGGATCTCTTTTTTAGTGAAGTGTCTGTCCATCTCCTTTGCCCATCGCTTAATTGGATGGTTTATCTTCTTCTTGTTGATATTTTGTAGTATCTTATAGATTATGGAGATCAGGTGTCAGTCTGACATAGAGTTGCCAAATATTTTTTCCCATTCTGTGGGTGTTCTTTCAATTCTACTAATAAAGTCTTTGGATGAGCAAAAGTGTTTGATTCTTAATAGTTCCCATTTATCTATTTTCTCTTCTGTTGATTGAGGTTTCTTTGACAGATTTTGGAGTCTGTCTTCATTGTGTATTAAAACTTCCATTGTTGTTCCTACCTTTTCTTGGATGAGCTTTATCGTTTTAGGTTTGATATTTAGGTCTTTTATCCAGTTGGAGTTGGTTTTTTGTATAAGGTGTAAGATATGGATCTTGATTCAGTTTATTGCAGATGGATAACCAATTTTGCCACCACCATTTGTTGAAGATACTGTTTTTACCCCAGTTAAATGTCTTAGGGCCTTTGTTGAATATCAACTGTTCATAGGCAGATGGTGTCATCTCTGGGGTCTCAATTCTGTTCCATTGATCGATCTGTCTGTTCTTGTACCAGTACCAGGCTGTTTTCACCACTGTAGCAGTGTAGTATGTTCTAAGGTCAGGTAATGAGAGGTCTCCCAGTGTGTTCTTCTTCTTTAGTAGTACCTTGCTTATCCGGGGCTTCTTCCCTTTCCAAACAAAATTGGTGATTTGTTTCTCCAAAAACATTATCTTCTTTCCTGGTACTCCATACCTCTCTCTCTCTCTGGCACACACAAGCATACATACCTGTCAAAATCTTTACCCATAACATACCAATATTGCCTGCCTTTTCCAATGTACTTATGGCAAGCATCACTGTTCAACTGTCCCAGTCCTCCATGCACATCTCCTCCTTCCTTGGTACCTTCCAACTAGGGAAGAATTGTGCCTGTGATACAGTCCTGGCCAATAAGCTATAGTAAAAATTGTGCTGAACAGGTCTTAACTTCCAAAATTAAAAAAAAAAAAAAAAATCCACTGGAAGAGAAGGACTTTTGCCCTTCACCATCCCCCTGCCATGTATTTTATCATATTCCTCTAAGATAGCTGTCAACTTGACTAGGCCATGAGTCCCAGTATTCTGTGATTGTCCACATTTTGTGACTTGATGTGACTGCCCTGAGTGCTGAAAATCCTACCTTTATGCTATTAATAAAGCAGAATCAGAGGCAATAATGTTAGTGAAGTAGGACTCCATCTACAGGACTGGGGTGTGTCTTGAGTCAATCTCTTTTGAGATATGAAAGAGAAAAGTAAAAAGAGACAGAGGACCTTCTACCACCAAGAACACAGAGCCAGGAGCAGAATTGTCCTTTGGATCTGAGTCCTTGTGCTGATAATTTCCTCTAACAGGGGAAAATTGACTACAAGGACCTTCCCCCAGAGACAACTAAGAAAGAAAGTCTTCTCTTAGAGCTAGAGCCCTGAATTTGGACTTCCAGCTTCCTAAACTCTGAAAGAATGCAAATCTCTTTGTTAAAACCATCCATTTGTGGGATTTCTAGTACAGCAGCACTAGATAACTAAGACACATCCTTACTTCTTCCTCCTAGGGTATGGACCTGAAGCATGGAGATGAAGCAGCCGTCTTGCCACCAGGAGGCAATAAGCATTAAGACTGAGGCCTTCAGGCTAAGGCAGGTAGATTAGAAAAGCCAGAAAGAGCCTGGGTTCCTGGGATCCTTGTCAGTTACTATGCTTGTGCTAAACTAACTACCCAAGAATTCTTACTGTGAGATATTCAGGACTATCTTTTTCAGCTGCAGTCAAAGTCCTTCCGGACTTTGGTGCTAACCATGTTACTGTAAAACACAAGTTTATGCCACCTGCAGCAAATCCAGTACTGAGACAGGGGTAAAGTAAATGACCAAGAAATTTATTTGCAAGCCAGCATGCAGAGAGACAGGGAGAATTTGGGTCCTCCGAAGCTGTCCAACTCCTCCTCCAAGCAGGCTCAGGTTTTATATTGGGTGGATAAAGGTAAGCATTAGGTATTAAGGAAGAAAGAATGTGGGCAATTGGGGGGCACCCATCCAGAGGCAGGCCTCAGGGGTTCTCTGAGGTCCAGAGGAGATATGCATCTGGAAACAGGGTGGAGGGTCCCTCCGGGGGCAGACCTCTGGCCTCTGGAGTCTCACAGTGCTGGTCAATTGGTATCTCCACTTGTTTGATGATTCTACACAAAAGGCTGTGAAGGCTGCAAAGATTTGTATCTCACTGGCTTCTGCAAGTTATCATGTGATTTCTGGGGCCACGTAGTGCTATGGAGGCAGAGTTTTAAGAAAAAACAGGTAAAGAAATGAAGTTAGTCCTGCATTCTTAATTACTACTACTTTCAAGTGACCCCAGAAGAAAGAACACCAAAGTATTGTTGTTTGTACCTCTCCCTATGGTTTCATCATATAACATTGTGAAAATATACTGATTCATAGACCCTTGTTATTTTACCTTTTGGCAGCTGTAAGTTTTCTGAGGATAGAGCCACCCCTGACCTGGGTATCCTCCAATACAACAAAGTAATGCCAAGCCAGCCAAGTGGCTTGTCTCTTTTTCTGGCTCTATCTTTTAGCCAACATTTAATAATTAAAGGAAAGAATCTACTAACCCTTCTGTGTATAGAAGAAAGCCACATCTTCCAAGCAGTCATAAGAATATCACGTATTGCTTCCCTGTTGCAGATCAGTTATTTACATATTAAAGTGGTTATTAGAGGAGAGAATTCACTGATGCAAATTTGACATTCAGATGTCAGCCACTCCATAAATAAGGTCAACTGTGATGAGGACACATGTTAGTCTCCAATTAGACTCTCTTAATGTCTAAATAATGCTAATGTGAGGCATCTGCCAGCCACATCTAGACTCATAAACAAAGATACTGATGAGAGTCAATCCAGTCAAATGTTTACCCTACTGCCATTTCATGACTCCTAACTCCCAGGGAAAGAGCTCATCCATCTGGGAGCAGTGCAGATCAGTTATTAGACAGAGTGGCCAAGTCCCAGCAGCATGAAATCACCCAGCTCCTTGGACATTCAAAGCCAGTAGCTACTTAGAGTCATTCTTCTTGCTGCCCACCCCACCTCTTCTCAGGGAAACATGGGGGCACACAGAGCCGCAGCTTATTGGAACACATTTTCTGGAAAAATCCCTTTTACTCATAAATTTGGTTAAAACAACAAAAAAGCAGCCATAATCATAATATTTTTTACCTGGTGGTGATAATTTAACCATATTTTTTAATATTTATTAAAGACAAATATAAAATACAAAATTGGCATATTTTAAAGTAAAACATTAAAATAGTCTAAGACTTTCTCATGTAGTCACCTTGGTGACTCCTCGTAGATGAACAGAGCTTAAGTATCAATGACATACTTAGAAGAAACTACATTGGTTTCTTCCCTATAGGTGGCACTTTTCATGAAAAAGTCTAAGGAACTTTGAGTTGGGAAAATGATTCCAAGGTCAAGGCCAGCATCTTTCTCTATCAACTTGAAAGAGCTGATAGCAAGTCACGGCACAAAGACTTTCCAGAGATGTTGTCAGCTGTGGTCGTGAGAAAGCCCTCTCTTGTCTGAGGAAATTGAGTGTTCCTCATCCTGGCCACACAACCACACCCACACCCACACCCACCCGCACACCCACACTCACTCACCCACCCAATCAACCACCCACCCACCCTCACCCATCCCCACTCTCCCCCACACACACTCTGGCCTCTTTAGCCTAGCTGGCTTGTGCCCTGAAGTCAATACAAATCCACTATTGTCCCAGGACACAGAAAATAACATTGGCCTCTCTCTTGTGGTGGGTCTACATACTTGTTTCTCTTGGTTTGTCTGTTCTTCAATAGCCTACACTCAGCTCCGGATCTCTCCTTCCTGGTTGGGACAGCCAGGTCAAACCTGAGTGGCCTCCCTGAAGCATGGCTTCCATATTTGAATCCTGGCCTTGGCACTGTGGGTAAGAGGCATTCTACCCCATCACAGATGGTTCTCAGTCTGTGTCACGATAAACCTGGCCTGCCCCTTGTCCTGCCTTTCCCACTGGGAGAAGGAAATTGTGCATGACCAATGAAAATGTCTAAAAGTGAATCCAGCCAAGATGCATTTTATAAGATACTTTTAAACACTGGTAGTGATTAACCCCATGCCGAAATGATAGAAACTTTACTCTCATAGACTTAAATTCTTTGCCAAAACTGCACTTTAGAAAATCAGGTTCAAACTCTTTAGCCTGACCTTTGAAGCTAAGACTGTAAAGAGAGCTAGAAATGACCCCCATTCCAAACACACCTTTGTAGCTCTGATGTCCACAGAATCCATCCTGCCTGCTAGTCAGATTAGATCTTCATAAAAACTGTATGTTTTTCTCTCTTGGTCTCCCTCTCTCTCTCTCTCTCTCTTCCAGTCCCTATCTCTTTGTGTCTCTGCCTTTGCCTCTACTCTCGAATGCCCTCGACTCCCAATTCTAGGATCCAATGCTTGTGGTTTTCACTCAGCTGACAGATATTTGTGGAAAGCCAGCTAGCAGCTGGGACTGTCCTAACTGTTGTGTACAAGACAGACAATGGAACACTCATTCTACCAGGAGGTAATAAAATAAAATCTGTGGAAACGATGCAAGCTGGAGGAAAATAATCACAGTCTAAGTGATGAGAGTTCACAACAAGAGATCAGTGGTCCAGAAAGGCCTTTCTGAGAGGAGGTCTTTAGGGTGAGACCTGCCAGAGGACAACATCATGCTGAGCTGCATAAAAATCACTGCAAGTAGAGGAAAGATGCAAAGGCTTAGGGGATGGATAGATTGGGCAAGGTGAGACACTAAAGACGGTGAGAATGGAGGGAGTAGACCTAGCAAGAGAGAAATGGGAAAGATGAGGTTTGAGAAGACAGGCAAGAGCCTTGTAGACCAGGGAAATGACTTTGGGTTCCATTTTTAGTGTGAAGGGATATCATTAGAGGATTTTAAGAAGGGAAATGATCTGACCAAGGGTGAGAAGCCAGCACCAGCCTCTTGCAGTCCTGGGTCCTTAGGCAAGTTACTTAACCGCTCTGCTGTTGTTGCTGGCAGCCACTGCCCAGTCAGCCCCCTATTTCCTCGTATGGTGACTCTTTGCACAGAAGAAGAAAATGCTGGCCTGCCCCTCACCATCTCCATCAGCAGCAGCAGATTGAACGCTGTTACCCTTAAGGTCTTGAATCACTGTTTTTTAGAAGTAGATTGCCCGGCCTTTCTTCATAGCCTGTTTTAGTCTGGAAACTCTGCTGAAGCCTGTTTAGCGTCCTAACAGTCAGCAAGCCTCCACTGACAGACAGGTGGTGGCTGCGATGCACATGGCGCGCTGGCCAGGAATTAAACTCAGTTTTCCATCATAGAAAGCTAGAATCCTATCACTGAACTACCGATGCCACTCAAACTCTCAGAGTTTTATGGGTTTTGTTTTCTTCTTCAACTATAAGACCTACCTCATCAGTCTGTTATGACAAATAACAGAACACCACACCCATTGTCACTGAGTGGATTCCAACCCGTAGTGTCCCTGTAGGACAGAGTACAACTGCCCCAAAGAGTTTCCAAGAAGCACTTGGTGGATTAGAACTGCCGACCTTGTGGTTAGTAACTGAGTTCTTAAGCACTGCACCACCAGGGCTCCAGATAAAAGAGTCATATATACAACAGCTATAGCCCAGTCTCTGGCCCAACAATGACTGATAGGTATTATTTTACATACAGCTTCTGATTCTTGCTCGCTCTCAACCTGGGTCTTCCTTAGCAAGGTCTCCTAGCCTCTATCACTGTCTATCTTTTTCTACGTTTCTTATCTCCCCCAGTAGTCAGTGACTATCTTGAGAGTAAAGATTTTATCTTATTCTGTTCCAGGTCTCCTACAAAACTAATTTCAGTGTATTTCTTTGGGCAAAAATTCAGCGTTTATTGCAAAAATACATGGATTTTTTTTTTTTCTTTTTTAATGACAATGTGGTGTCTGGCATTCTCAGCTTTTTGCAGGGAAAATACATGCACATCCAGCTTGTCTGTTGTGAGCTGGGGGTTCCCCCATCCTTGGAAAGGAAAGGTGATAAGAGAATTGTTTGCAAAGGGCTTCAGGAAATCGGTTCTGCAGAGGATGATGACAAGTGTCAGGGTGTCTGAATGAAGAGACAGAAATGAAGACTGGTGGTTCCATACTTTCTGTCCTAGACCAGGGCCCCACTGGGAATGAGAGGCCCTGTTACCTTGGGGGAGGGGAGGGGAAAGGAAGGGGTAAGAGGGTAAGCGAGGGGAGGGGATGGGAGGGCACAGGCAGGGAGAAAGAACAAATAATGCTCACCATATATTCAGTGCTTGCTTTGTACAGAGAACTTTGTACCAAAACTTTGACTGATTTTTTATTATGATAAATGTGTATGTACAAGTATGTATGGATATATATACATATTTCTCCAAACATTTGCCATTTCAACATTTTTACATACAGTCCAGTGCATTCATCATACTGCGCAACTACCACCACTATCTGTATCCAAATTTTCTGTCACCCTTAACAGAAGCTCGCAGCCCCTAAGTGATGACTCCCTTTTTTTCTCACTGCTATCCCAGGTAGCCACTAATAGAAACACATTTGTCTCTTCTAGATACTGCGTGTAAGTGAGATTATACAATACTTGTCCTTCTGTGATAGATTCATTTCATTCAACATAATATTTTCAAAGTTAACCTATGTTGTAGCATGTATCAGGGTGTATTGCTCTACCCTAAACAGTAATGAAACCCTGATTTTTTTCTCCATTTTTAAATTGTTTCCTTAGCAATCTTTTCATCCTGACAACAGTTCTAGCAGTTAAGACTTAGAGAGTGCAAGCACTGGTCCAACATTGCCTAGCTAGTTTGAGCAATGAAACGGGGGTCAAAAGCAGACGTGACTGGTACCAAAACCCTAACGTAAAACTAGGGCGACTTTGAGCCTCTGCTTTGCTGAGTGGCAGCCTTTTCTAACCACTGCCACATTTATCCCCTTTCTGACCCAACCATGTGCTTGAGTTTGTGCTTCTTACTCTGATTAGCTCATGCACACATAAGCATCTGGGGCCATACCTTGAGCTAGGAAATCTGAGTATCCCTGCAAAGCTCTTGAATAAACTCTCCTCTTAGAAGCTGGGAGGCTGGACCTGCACCCCACGAGCTTTTCTTCTCGGAGTTAAGCCTGAGCATGAAGGCTCTAGTTACCTGATGTCATGGATTGAATTGTGGCCCCTCCAGAAATACGTGTAGCCATTTGCTGGGGCCATGATTCCCTGTATTCTATGATTGTCCTCCCTTTGGTGATTTTGCTGTGCTGTATGTTAAAGGATGAGGGTGGGACTGTAAATCCCTTCAGAAGGTCACCTCCCTGCTCCACTGTAAAGGGAGTTCCCTGGAGTGTGGTTTGCTCCACCCTTAATCCTTCCATTTTAGAAGAGCTAAAAGGAAAGAGAGGCAGGCAGAGAATTGGGAACCTCACAGCATCAAGAAAGTAGCACTGGAAAAAGAAGGCATCCTTGAGATCTAAGGTTTCTGCACCAAGATGCTCCCTGACAAAGACTGATACAGTACCAGACTTTCCTCCAGAGCTGACAAGGGGGGAAGCCTTCCCCTGGAGCAGACATCCTGAATTTGGACTTGTAGCCTACTGGACTGAGTGAGAATGAACCCTCCTTTGTTAAAGCCATCCACTCTGTGGTATTTCTGTTAGAGTAGCACTAACTCTAACTTAAGTTAGAGCTGCCTAAAACACCTCCCAAGTCAGTATTGCATAGACGGGAGGATGGCAGGTCAATTACCCCAGGCCAGGCTCTGCTGTGTGAATTGCTTCCCATTTATACCCATCCAAATCCTAAGACTCTAATCAAGCCCCAGGACTTCCCCAAAGGAAGCTGAGCTCTCGGCTAGCTAGCCCCAATGGCTATCCAAAATAGTTCTGAACAATGCCAATAAATGGATAGATACACAGATAGGGAGGCAGGTAGATAGAGGATGGATGGAAAGATAGATCGATAGATCGATAGATAGATAAGTTCATTGGCAAGTAGCTGGGTAGGCGGGTAGGTAGTAGTTGTCAAGTTGTCTCTGACTCATGATAACCTTATTATGCACAACAGAATGAAATATTTCCCAGTCTTGCAGCATCTTTGTGATTGCTGCAGCTATTATGCCAATCCATCACACCAAGAGTCTTCTTTGCCCTCGCCGGCCTTCTGCTTCACCACACATGGTATCTTCCTCCAGCGACTGACCCCTTTTGATAACATTACACAAAGCAAGCAGATCAGACAATGATCTGTTGGAACCCATAAAGTTCCCGCTGTATTATTTTAGGAGGTAGGTTACCAGGCCTTTCTTCCTGGTCTGCCTTAGTCTGGAACATTTGTTGAAATCTGTTTCCCATGGGTGACCCTGCTGGTATTTGAAATCAGAGACATAGCTTCCAGCATCACAGTAACACACAAGCCACCACATTATAACAAACTGACAGATAGGTGGTGGATATGCCTCTTAGATGGTTACAAATTGAATTTTAGTATATCCTAATTCTCCTGTATTGTGCATCAATTTTTTTGGATAGCCAGATGCTAGGGCAGATAGAAATATGAATAATGCATCATCCTGACTAACGAGAATGTGCAAACTTGTCAGGCAAGCATGGAGAGTAAAATCACAATAAGTGGTTTAACAAGCGAGCCGACATAAATAGAAAATGCGTGAGGAAAGTCTTTTGAACTGAATGCTTGTGTCTGTTAGCTTGTGGAGTTTTCTTTACCCTTGCCCTTTACCAAGAATTTCACCAAAGTATGCTTAAACATATCTCAGTTGTCCAATCCTATCTGCAGCTCTGTGAGTCCACTCAACTGGAAGATGCAGTGAGTTTTCTTCTACTCAAGAAATATTTTCTTTTTCTATTATTAGTTGAATTTATAACTCTACTTTTTCCGGTCCTGTTTTGGAACTAGATAGAATGTGTCCATGCTTTAAGTCTCTTACCTTGTCCCAAGGAAGTTCCTTCTCTTTGTACTTTTACTCTGAGTTATTTTTAAATTTTGGTCTTCCAAGCCATTAACTCAGTGCTCACCTTCTCGTTCACTCCCTGTATGGAACTTTTAGTTGGCAAACTGTATTTCTTTTTCTCCAAAAAAAAAATATATATAGATCTGCTATAGCTAAATCTCTGCTGGTTGTTTAGTGAGTTGAATAAATCAAAAACCAAACCTGTTGTCATCAGGTTGATTCTGACTCATGGAAACCAACCCCATATATTACAAAGTAGATTTTCTCTATAGGGTTTCTGGCTATAATCACTATGGAAATAGATCACCAGGTCTTTCTTCCACTGCACCACTGGGCAGGTTCCAACTAACAACTTTTAGGTTAGTAGTCTAGCGCAAACCATTTGTATCAACCAGAGGCCACCGGTTAAGTAAACCAATTACCAAACCCATTGTTATTGAATTGCTTCCAACTGACAGTGACATTATAGGACAAAGTTGATTTATCCTTGTCCCATAGGGTTTCTAAGGAGTGCCTGATGGATTCAAACTGCCACCCTTATTGATTAGCAGACATAGCTCTCAAGCACTATGCCACCAGGATTTCTGCATGCATTTGAGCAGGGTCCACAAAAAACCTCACATCAACCCAGATTCTCAGATTATAAACTGGAAATGGTAACTTTGTAGATATAATTCTTTGAGAAGAGATCATACTGGATTAGGATGAACCCTAATCCAACGGCTGGCATCCTTATAAAAAGAGAAGAGACACAGAGACACATACAATGCCATGTGAAGGTGGAAGTCAAGACTGGAGTGATGTATCTACAAGCCAAGGACCACCAAGGATTGCTGCAACCACCAGACACTTGAAGAAGCAAGGAAGGATCATCCCTTAGAAACTTCAGAGGGAACATTGTCCTGCCAACAACTTGATTTTGGTCTTCTAGTCTCTACAACCATGAGAGAATAATTTTCTGTTGTTTTAAGCCAATTAGCTTGTGACTGTTTGTTACAGTAACCCTGGGAAACTAAGACACTAGCCATTCCAGTTTGCCCAGGAACAGGGATTACCAGGGTGTGAGATTTTCAACTTTAAAACTAGGAAAGTCCAAAGCAAACCAGAACAGGTCACCTACCTACAATGTTCCAGGTATTGGGTCATGAGCTGTTCAGATACAAAGAAAGCAAGGTGAGAAACCCATAATCAGGATCTATAGTCCACAGAGTTAAAGGAAAAGTCTTCTCAGAGGAGAGACATCTGGTCAGACAGGTAGTACAGTGTGCAAAGTGTAGGAGCTGGTCAGGAAAATGCTTACTGAAAGAACAAGACACAGTCCTGCTCTCAAGAATCTTACAGACTGGGTGGAGAGACATTCAGACAACTACAGATTGGTAAATGTTAAAATAAGGAGCTCTGGCAGAACAATGGCTAAATACTGGGCCACTAACCAAAAGAACAGTAGTTCAAAGCCACCAATTGCTCCGCAGTGGAAAAAACCTGGCAATCTTCTCCTGTAAAGATTACAGCCTAGAAAGCCCTATGCGGTAGTTCTATTCTGTCCTATAGAGTCACTGTGAGTTGACATCAACCCAGTAGCACACAACAACAAAGGCTAAAACAGATAACTCATTGCCATTGAGCCAATTCCAAACCATAGCAATCCACATGTCTCAGAGTCGAACTGGGTTCCATAGTCTTTTCAACGGCTGATGTTTTTGGAAGCAGATCACCAGGCCTTTCTTCAGAGGTACCTCTAAGTGAACTTGAATTTCTGGCCTGTTGGTTAACAGCAGAGCAGTTTAACTGTTGGCACTACCCAAACCAGAAAAGATAACCAAAAAAAAAAAAGAGGCCATCAAATTGATTCCAACTGATCAGGGTTGACACAGTGGATTGACACAGTGGCTGCAGAAACAGGCTTAAACATAGCAAAGACTGCAAGGATGACACAGGCCCAGGCAATATTTTGTTCTGTTATGAGTCATTAAGAATCAGAACCAACTCAATGATACCTTACAACAGCAACTGTAATCAGAAGTTCTACTATTTTTCTTTCTGCACCCAGTGGATATCGTATAAGCACCGCTCTAAATGACTCCAGTCCAGACTTTTCATGCCACTTCCTCTTCCTTCACATGTTGGGGGCTGTCTCTGTCTTGCCAACCAAGTGAATGGGGGCTGAAATCAGGAGTGAGAACCTCTGAATCCCGCTTCTTTGTCCTTCTCTTTTCCCATCCTTTCTTTTTCCAGGTACCTCTCCTGGGACTGTGGTCCCTTCTTTACTCAGAAAAAGTCCCTCACTGACTCCAGCACCAGGGACGCGGCTGGGGCAACAACCCCTCTCTGAAATGGAAGAGACACCTCGGAAGTCAGACCACATTGTCCCCATTGCCGTGGAAACAAGGAGAAGCCCTTGTTGTTTTCTTCCACAGGCAACCCTGTAAACAGGAACAAAACATCTTCATCAGTCTGGAAGGCTGTCTGCAAAGGGCACAGCTTCCCCTTCATGGACAGGCAGCGGGAATCCAGGCCCGTTTGTTCCTCTCAGATGACAGCAGCCATGCCTGGATGAGGTCCAGTAATCCTGACGCTGTCATATAGCAGGTGGATTTGTAGCAAGTAATGCCCTGACCACTAGGGAATCTGAAGCACTGTTGCTTCTCACTTCTCTCAGGGTGTACATGAAACATGCCTACCATGAGCCAATGCATGTTTAAATGCCCAGACCCCAGAATTCCACTTCCAACGTCTCACCCCCTTTTCCAGTCATCCAAATGAAGGACATGGCTGTAAGGAGGGCCTTGAGTTCTGAGTTGACTGATGTGGGCAGAAGACACCCAGTGGCAAAGTTGAGTGAACTTGGGGTTGAAATTCAGATGGTCTGAGGTGAGATCTCTGGCTTTGTCACTTACTACATAAGTGACTTTAGTAAAGGTAGCTGGCATCTGCAAGCCTTGATGTCCTCACCTGATGGATACAGAACTGTGACCTGTTATAGGGTTACTATGAGTTGGAACCAACTCAACAGCATGGGATTTGGTTTGGGTTTTGGTTCTTATGGTCTGCCTTTGTTAGCTAGTGCTTCTGTAATGTAATACCACGCATGGGTGACTTTTAAGAACAGAAATTTGTTTTCTTGTAGTGCTGGAGGCTGAAAGTCCAAATTAGAGTCTCAGCTTTGTCATTTCCTGGCTCTTTGGCTTTTAGATCGTCCTCACTAGCATGGCATCTGTCTCCCCCCCCATTCATAG
The DNA here is from genome assembly GCA_028571685.1 of Heterohyrax brucei. NCBI lineage: Eukaryota > Metazoa > Chordata > Mammalia > Hyracoidea > Procaviidae > Heterohyrax > Heterohyrax brucei. The sequence continues at coordinate 38,995,484 of CM053148.1, read as the reverse complement.
GCACATATCTAGGTCTATGCTGCTCTTTATGTAAATGAAAAGTAATTAGGTTTAGGATCCACCCTATACAGGTGTGACCTCAACTGATGAATTACATTACATCACATTGCATTAGGGATGATGATTACATTGTGTTTGATTCGATCACATCCACAGATATAGGGTTTAGCATTCCAGCACATATTCTGGGGGGACACAACTGACTCTATAACATGGCTGCTGTGGAGCTCAGATGAGAGTCACAAGGAAAAGTCCCATCTCCCAGGTGATGTTCTATGTCTTTCTGTCCAGGTACAGCCGTGGCCATAATGAAACCACAACCAAAAAGGAAATGGGGGGACACCACTCTGGATATGAATCTGGCCAGGGGATGGGATGGGATGGGCTCAGCATGCACAGCACAGAAAATCAGGAGATTCCGAGAGCAATTTGGTAGTATTTCCATTGGAATTCAAAATGCATATGCCTTTTGGACAGCAATTCCACTTCCAGATATTCATCCTAAACATTTGTTTTATGCACCAAACAACGTGTGGAAAGGGTACTTACCAGAGCGCTGTTTGTCAAAACAACAGATGGAAAACAGCCTAAGCTTTATGTAATGGAATATTATGCAGTCATTAAAAATCACAAGGCAGTGCCCTGTGTACTCTTATGAAACACTCTCCAAGATAAAATTTTAAGTGAAAAAGCAAGGTTTAGAATAACCCTTTTATAATTACCAGGGTGGGGAATAGAGAAAGCAAGAGCATGTATGTCTGTATACATACACATGTAAAGTCATATAATACTTCCAGAAGGATATATAAAACATTAATAATAGTGGCTACCTCCATTAGAGAAAGGGAGATAGATATGCTTTCCATTATACACCCTTGTCATGAATTGAATTGCGTCTCCAAACTGTGTATAGCAATTTGGTTGAGCCACAATTCCCAGTACTGTATAGTTGTGATTTTTTTTGTGTGTGTGTGATTCTCCTATGTTGTAAATCCTAATCTCTCTGCCTGTGGTGAACAGGGAAGATTGGATTAGTTTAAAGAGGATGAGGGTGGGGCTATAACGCCCTCATCTACTAAGGGAGTTTCCCCTGGAGAGAGGTTGGCACCACCTTTTATCCTACAAGAGATCAAAGGAAAGGGAAGGAAGCAGAGAATAGGGGAACAAATACCATCAAGTAAGTAGTTCTGAGAGCAGAGCATATCCTTGGGACCTGAGGTACTAGCACTGAGATGCTGCCAGACCAACGGCAGACTGATTGATCACAAGGACCTTCCTCCAGCCTTTGCCTAGAGCTGGTGCCCTGAACTTGGACTCATAGTCTACTAGATTGTAAAGACCCAAATTTCTCTTTGTTGAAGCAATCCACTTGTGGTATTTCTGTTACAGCAGCACTAGGTAACTAAGATAACCCTGCTGTGCTTTTTCAAATTATATGCTATATACATAAATATCTATTCACTTAATAAATTAAGTTTATTTTTAATAACTGGTTCAAAAGGTATGTGAGCAGGTAGGCTCCACCTAGGCTAATGGTGAAATCAAGGGCAGATTCTGACCTGGTTAGGAGGAAGCACGGTGGCAGATGGGTAGACGAGCTGAGGGTGTGCAGTTGGCAGCCAGCGCCTCAGTTAGGGCTCAGATTCCAAGCAGAGCTGGGGATACGTGGAACAGGGTCTGACCCTCAAGATGAGAGTGGCAGATGCTGCTTGGGTGGTCCTTAGTGTAGGAGCAGAGAGCACAGGTGGGTGTCTGGGAGGAACTGGGAGAGAAAGAAGGTGAAGTCCAGCTCACATCAGAGCACTTGCTGTTAGAGGGATCTAAGGAAGGCAGCTTAAGACTCTGGTCATGGAGGCCCTGACAAGCTACGTCCATACACACACACACATACGCACACACACACACAAACACACACCATATAAACACACACACATGTGCATACACACAAACACACAAACACACACCCAACACACATGCATGTTCCATGCATCACACATACATCATACCACACAGTCACATGCACAGAAACACAGATGTACATAGACATAAACATGACCGTACCACATGTGCACACATGTATACACATATACACACACAGTCACATGCACCTTAGAGAACAAAGCTGTAGAAAGTGTCCCTCATCCATCCTCCCTCCAAGGCCAGGAAAGAAACCAAGGAATCGCCCCATCCACATACTCTTGCCATTCTCTTCTTTCACCTTGGTCAAGCTCACCCATGTCATATCTTGTTCCCTCCACTTCCTGCTACTTGCCTGGTTAATTTGATAAAGTAATCAAGACAAACTATCAGGTATTATTTCATGAACACCCAGTGGGTGCATAAAGGATGTTTCCTCTTGAATCAACTTGACATTGCAGTATTAATAGCTGTTAATTGTTTAATTTCTTCATCCTTCCCAGGGGCAATTGCATTTTAACTGGCACTTCAGACTCTCAAAGGAACGCACATCTACGAGAAATTATTTCTGGACTGTGACAGGATGGTACAGGGGAGCTACTTGGGGCTGGAGGCCTTCTCTCTACCCTTCAAATCCCGTGACAGCTCACCCACCTTTCATCCTAAGCCATCCCTGGAATAAGACTGAAGGCGACTTTAAGCAAATAAAAGACCTCTTGGGATGCAGCCACCCGTACCTGCTGCAGGCTCTGGGGCTAAATGAAGACCAGTGTCACCTGAATGCCTTAACAAAGCACAATTGGCTTAGGGCTGGCAATCAGACACATTCCACTGGCATAACTTAGCTGCTGCAATTTGTCAAGTTTGTAAAGAAATAATTGCTGAATCCCAGAAGAATCAGCGCTTAATATGACACCCTGCAAGCAGGTCCAGGAACGGCCTTTTTATCCCCTGTCTGTGAAGCCTCAAGGACATCTCCAACCCAACACACAAAAAGAACTATTAACTACTTTTCCAGGACAAAGCCACTCCTTTATTTCATCACAGACAATGAACAAGTCAGCCTGCCTGCTCCACCCTCAAAGAAAAGAGCCAGGCAGTACAATTTACCACAATTGCCCAGCACTCAATAGAGCCTCCCAGCTCTCTTGGTGACTGGCTTCTCTCAGTATGCCAGGTGACAACACTTTGCATGCCTGTCAATTGCACCATTGTTGCATTGATTTGATGCAGTATGAGTTCCAAGTTTAAGGAGGTTTATGTTTTTTAATTTGCAATTAAATCAAATGATGCCTCTTCGCAAAGATGGCTGACATTTGTTTATATTCTGCAGTAAGCAGTGAAGGCAACTTTTATTTAGCCTCATAAAACATTCAGGGTGGGGAGCTGAAGATTTCAAGCAATTCGCTTTCTTGCCTGGCTTTCCAGCCTCGTAAAACAAAATCAAACCACACACCCATCCACTGTAAAAATGAGCCAAGTAATACTGGGTACCTTACAGTTGTGTAATAACGACACCAAGCAAGCAGCATTGGAAGGGAGGCACCTGGAATGGCAGCAAGAATCATCAATGATTTTGTTACATCTTCCTTTCTGAATGATCTCCAAGCACTCGACCCTCTAGATTTTTTCTGACCCCTGATATAATTGCACCATACCTCTTTTGCTACCACATTCTGTCTCAGTATGAACTTCAGGATCCTTCTTTCTCCAGCAGTAGGCAAGGTAGCAGTCGACAAGCATTTGAGTCTCAGGAGCGCATCCCATTAGCACAGAGTCAGGGCAATAACCTCAGGTGGTTTGGCACAAATGTTGTATCTCATCTAAGGACTCGGGGAATATTCTCAATGACTTCCGCATTCCTGGTTCGTTAAACACAAGGTGCCCACCAAATCACAATACTACAATTGACAGGAAAGAAAGTCTATTCTTCAACATAACAATTAACAGCCAGTAGAGGAGGATAGGAGTCCCTAGATGGTGCAAATGGTCAACACACTAGACTGCTAATCAAAAGGTTGGATGTTCGAGTCCACCCAGGCGTCTTGGAAGGAAGTCCTGGTGATCTACTTCTGAAAAATCAGCCATCAAAAACCCTGTGGAGAACAGCTCTACTCTGACACACAAAGCATCACCATGAGTCAGAGGCTACTCAACAGCAATGGGTATAGAGGAGAACGAGCCTTGAACAGAGATGTCAGATAGAGGGAGGAGGAGCATTACAAAAGATAAAGGAAGATGGTGCTTTAAGAACATCAAATGCACTAAGAGATAACGGAAGAGATATCCTGTATGGAAGATACGTAGGGGGTGACCTGGAACATCAGTTGACACCCAGGTGACCTCAGAAGTAATTATTTGGAGAGATGGGGGATGGAAGGCAAACTCTCCTGCTCTGCCTACTCCAGGAACCAGGGTGGTAACCATAAAGGAAAGGTCCCTCAATTTAAGACTCACTTGCAACTCACAGCAACGCCATCTACAGCAGAATGAAACACTGCCCAGTCCTGCACCATCCTCACAATCACTGTCCTGCTGGAGCCCGCTGCTGCTGCCGCTGCGTCAGTCCATCTCACTGAGAGTCTTCCTCTTTTTCTGTGACCCTTTAGCAAGCATGAAGTCCTTCTCAAGGGGCTGGTCCCACCTGATAACATGTCCAAAGCACATGAGATAGTCTTGACATTGATGTTTCCAAGGAGCATTCTGGCTGTACTTCCTCCAAGACAGGTTAAACAGAACCTCCCAACAAAAAATAATAAAGAAGTATAGCTACCATGTAATGTGAGCTTAGTATTAACTGCCCTTCTCCCTGTCTCAGGTGCCGATGAAATCCAGCCAGGGCAGCTCAGCAGCATCTCTGCTCTGGTCCTGGTCTAAATCTACGGCTTCTATTGTAGCCTGACGGCTTCATCACATCTGCTCCATTTCTAAGCCCTATACCAGTCCAATATCCTTGCCAACTCATGACAGTCTAAATTGGAACAGCTACTTGTTCACAACAGAGCCAGACCAGCATTTACTGAGAGTTCTAGCTCTACATTTGTCTCTGCATTGCTTCAAGACCAAGTCAAGATTTCAGTAACAGTGGTTTGGCTCTCCGTTGTCCCATGTAAGCACTGAAACAACCAAATGTAGGCACTCTGTAACTCCCTCCAGGCAAAGAGTCCCACAGATCTCTTTCCCAGCTGAATGGCAGCATCTTAGCTACCTAGTGTTGTTGTTACACAAATACCACAAAGGAATGACTTTAAAGAGAATAAATTTTGTTTCTCACAGTTTAGGAAGCTAGAAGTCCAAATTTAGAGTGTGTTTCCAGGGCAAGGTCCTTACTTATCTATTTCAGCCCCTAGCAGCTGCACGCAGTCCTTGTGGGATGATCTGTCCCTGTTGTTCGTTTTCCTCTTCTCCTTGTGTATGGCTGTGCCCATTCTGTTCTTTTTGTAACTCAGGAGTAATCAGTTTGAGAACTCACCTCACGTGAGTAGGGTTCAATTAGCATAACAAAGAAAACAGTATTTCCAAACAAGATCATATTTACAGATATAAGAAAACAAATACGTTTATTGCCATTTAATCAATCCCAACTCATAAGCAACTCTATAGGACAGAGTAGAGCTGCCATATAGAGTTGCCAGGGAGTGACTGTGGATTTGAACTGCTGACTCTTTAGTCAGCAGGCAAACATTTAACCACAGTACCACAGGAGCTCCGTTTACCAGTATAGAACAACAAGATTTCAGTACATGTCTTAGGGGCAGGGGATACAATTCAATCTAAAGCTACTGGGAAGGTAAGATTTCTCTGACATTAGTGCAGAAAGGAAATCTTGAATACGGATTCCCCACTTTACTCCAGGACTTGGAGATACTGGTTGGTGGGACTTTGCCCTCTTAACTAAGTTTTCCTGATACAGTCTCCATTGCTCTGGGGCACTGCAAAAGGGACGTCAAAATTATGCAGAGACACAGTCCTCTGAAAATAAAAATGGCCCCTGTAGACCGAGGACAGGTGGAGAAGTTGTGGTTCTTGCCATGAGGTGGCACCCAGGTTCATGAATACACCCTATTATCACTGGCAGATTGAAGAAGGGAATTGCGTACAGCAATGTGTAATTAATGGTTCAGGATGTTTGGGAACAGGAAAAGCTAAGACAAATAAATAGGCGTGTATTTCCTAAACTCGTTTCAGTTAAAACTACTGATACCCAACAGTCTCTTTTCACTGTCAAATTGATGTTGACCGCTGGCAGCCCTGTGTGCTGCAGAACAGAACTGCGCTTCAGATCACCAGGCCTTTCTCCCAAGGCACCTCTGGGGAACCTGCCATCTGTCAGTTAGCAACCGAGTGTCTTAAACACTTGCTCCATCCAGCGGCTTTGCCTACTAAGTGATCACAAAGCCTAGGCTTACATTCCCCAGTCAAAGGGATCTCACCCCTATATTCATTGGTCTGTTACGGTTTTTGATAAATCTAATTATTAGATGGTTAGTCTTTGTATTAAATTAAAATCTCCTTGCTGAAATTTATAGTCATCAATTCTGGTTTCACGTGTTCAGATCACACAAATCAAGTTTAAATGATATTTTATTACACTTTCCTTAAATGAGAAATAAGCCTTAAAGAGAGTGACTTTCCCCTCAAAGGTTCCAAGTCCTCAAGTAGAGGCAGGATGGCCCCAGGTATGAAGAGCAATTCTGACAGGGGATGAGAAGTGGGACTCCAGGACCTCTGTGGCCCCTTTCCTGTCATGATTCTATATGGCTTTGAGCTGGGCCTTTGACCTTTGACCCTCTCAGGAGGTGATGTGGCTTTTTGAGGGACCTCGTGGGCCCTGGCAACATGTGAGCAGGTGGAAGACCCTCTCCTCTGTGCTTCTCTGCTTCCCCTGTCCACACTCACAGGAGCACCAGCCGCAGATGGATCTCTGCCTTTGTACCTTTTGCCTAACTGTTGGCACAGTCATAGTGACAGGACACAGACAGGAATCCAGGATGACTCACTCTGAGGCTGTTTCCCAATGCCAAGTGAACCGGCATTGTTCAGATACTGGTTTCAACAGGGAACACTCTCAGCCCCCTTTAGCATAGCCACCCTCTCAGGGCTCAGCTGTATTGTAACTCTGAATTCTACAGAGAACTGGTCAGATTGTATATGAGTATACATACTGTTTCTCCTCACTTTCAAGTATTTTCTTCGCCGTCTTCACCATCTGTCCTAGTCTATTTCAAGCGCCTTTTCACCCAAGATAACTTTCCTGGTCCTCCTACACACACACAAACACAATTTTGTGCCCTTTCTCTATAAAGACACAAAACACTTGTTTCAATTCTTCTTCTTGTAGTTTGAGTTCTATACTACTGCTATCAGCAGCCCCATAACAGACTCTGCTGAACCAAGGAAGTCCTAAGGCAAAGAACTATTTCAGATTCATTCATAGGTCCCCAGGAAACCAGCCCATTGCCTAGCTTAAAGAAGTCCTTCAGTCAATGTTGAATATAATTGAAATGGATAATGTTCGTCGAATTGTTTTTTTCTCAGTGGGAATGAAGGCATGAGTTTCTTCTAAGAACTGGTCATTGTTTTAAGCTTTGATGGGTTGTTTTGCATGTGCTGTTTAGTAACTACATAAGCCAAATTCCCTGCCATCCAGTGGATTTCAACCCATAGCAACCCTATAGGACAGAGTTGCCCCACAGAGTTACCAAGCAACACTTGGTGGATTCAAACTGCCAGTCTTCTGTTTAGCAGTCATAGCAGCTAACCACTATGCAACCAGGGTTTCTGATGCAGCATATATTTGATTACAGCTTTTAAAGGAAAAAAAAAGTGAAAAGAAGGAGAGATGGGAAGGAGGCAAGGAGCGAGGGAGGAAAGTGGGAGGGAGGCAGGGAGGAAAGGGGGGAAAAACAAAAGTGGAAAGGAAGAAAGAGGAGGAAGGAAGGAAATATCATACTGAGTGTAGGCATTGATTGTGGACCTTATCACAATTTCTGAAAACTTAAAAAGTATAAAATCAATCTCTATTTTATGAGGGAATAACCATAGTATACATTCAAAAGCAAGTACATTTAGTGTAACAATTGCAACATTATTAAAAACACAAGGGAAAAAAGAGTAAAGTTAGACATAAAACACCTAAAGTACTTTATAGTTTGCCGAAGAGCTATAAATGTTCCTCTGGGCTTCCAAGCAACTGGTTCGAAGAAACCCAATCAGTTACATAACTCAATGCAATGCCCATATGAAGGGACATCATAGAAGACGAGAAGCTATTTATGGTACTGAAGCCTAAGAGACAGTTAATTAAAATACCTGACTGATCCACTGAATTATATACCTAGCAATTTCTATCATCCCATAAATACATTGCTCAATTTTGTCTTATTACGGCCTTCACTTGCTGACAACGAGTACACAGGATAAAGCTGTAATTTTCAGGATTAAAGGATGTCACTGGTTTACAGCTCTCTGAGGAGGCTTAATCCAGAGATAACATTTGTAATATTTCAAGCAGCGGTTCCACAATGCTAGTCCACCAACCAGATACATTGGAATCATCTGATGGGTATTACAGACCACTTTTATGTGCGGCCTTTCCAGCCATGGTCTTCTAACCCCCACCCAAGTGATGGGCCAGGACTGTGTGATAGCGTAATTCTGGCCCACCAAATGGATTGGTCAGTTTTACCATCCTGCTGGGCTTGAAATGCGCCACCCCAGAAGTGGGGAAGAGAGGATCCCACCACCACCAAGGAAAGAGCCACACGAGGTGGTGCAGTGGGCTTCTCACCCAATGGAGCAAGAAAGCTAAGTGTCTTTAGGCAGAGACTGAGGGACACAGGGAGGCATGCCTGTTGGCCCAGCTGGTAAAAGGCTGTCTTGATAGAACTATATCCTGGAGTATTCCTCAGAGTGAATTGTAAGCTATCAAGCCCCATAATCATGAGTACGGTCTGTGAGTTCTGTGTGGCCACTGCAATGAATTATCAAACCCAGCAGAGAGTGCTGTGGGAGGGACATTTTGTGTCAGAATTGGTAAAGACAGCATACAAAGGAGGCATGTCTGGCCTCCACCTCAGGGGTGCCAGCTTTGGGCTGTTGATCTTGATTCTCACTCTCACTTGTGAAGTTAGAGGAGGTCAGACATTGCCCCACGCCATTTGGGGCACTTTTAAAAACATTCCAGGATCCTACTCCTGGGAAATATGACTTGTTGTACATTTCTAATGCTCAGGACCACTCATATAGAGGGTAATGGAGTGCATATGCTTCAGGCAAGCCTTCTGAGATATAGACATTTCTCTTCTTAGTCCACATTTTGATAACACTTGGATAGAAGAGAAGTCAGTAAAAGATTTCCAGTTGACAATTAGTTTCCTACATGTACCGACGGAGTCCCCAGGTGGTACAAATGATTAAGCACTCAACTACTAACTGGAAGGTTGGTGATTCAAACCCACCCAGAAACTTGTTGGAAGAAAGACCCAGTGATCTACTTCCAAAAGGTCACAACCATGAAAACCCTATGGAGCAGCTCTGCTCTGCAACACATTGGTTGCCACGAGTTGGCATCCACTTGACAGCAACTGGTTTGGGTTTTTTTTGCAAGTGTACCAATGGAGAAACCACTTCATACATCACCCTAAAAAGAAATGTATTCCAGAACTCAGAGTCATCCCTTCCTGTCCCCAGTGGGCCAGAATAATGTAGAGGCTAAGGGGTTGGTCTGAATTCCAGCCCCTCCACTTAGTAGCCAACATGGTCTTAGCTGGGTCAGGGAATCTCTCTAGGCTTTGCTTGGCTCATCTATAAAACGAGATGATAGGACCAGCTTCATAAACTTATTGCGCTGCTTAAACAAGAAAGTATGTGATACTGCTCAGTAATGAATGCCTATATTGTAGAAACACCCAATAAAGGAAGCCTTTTGTTTTTTATGATTCTTTTAGGAATAGCCTTTCTCTGTGAGTATACTTCAAGGTAAATGGCTACTATTTCCGAGCAGCAAAATGAGCCAATTCAACCACAGATCCAAACTGACCACCATGATATTTTGTTATGACAGAAACTCAAGAGTGCACCCTCCCTGGCCCCCACTGACGCTCAGTGGCTGCATTTTCCACACAGGACAATTGGGCAACACAGAGAAAAGTATGCAGAATACCACATACAACTGAACAAGAATGTTCTTACAAAAAAGGCAGGGTTGGCTGGGGGAGCACATGACTCAAATCCAATAAAAATAAACCTGACTTCACACACAGCACTTAAATGCAGTGCAGAGTCAGGAGGCCACCTGAAGACAAGCTCCTTTTATTATTATTTAAGGAAGACCTCTTAAATCCTTTATTGTTTAAGCCTCCTATTGACTGGAGAGCTCCTTCTTGTAGAATCATAAAACTAAGTACAATCTTGAAGGTTACTTGGGGGCCTTATTCTCTCCCTCCAAGCCCTTGTTTTTCTAAACCTGTATACCCAAGGTGTGTGTTCAGCATAGCTGATTTCTGTACATCCCCAACTCTGTGAACTCAAGGCTGGGAGTGGTTAGAAGGGGATCACAGTGGGTGACAGGAGGAGTGGCCAAGGGAATTTCAGGGTAGAGTGGCAGAGTGGTATGTAATCAGCAGTAAACTCATTAAAGGGGCCCTGGGGAGCCATGCAGCTGCCAATATCACTTTGATCTCTGCGGCATCTGCTTGATGGACTGTGATGCAGACACTTACAAACATCTTTGAAGAATTCATAATAAACCTGGGAAGACTGCCGTCCTACCTCCCTGTACTTTCAGTATAGAAATAATAAGTACACTTGACTGTGCACCTACTGCTACTCTCCATGTTATATACATTATCTCACCAAACCACCATCCTGAAGGGTAGGTTTCATTATTTCAGCCTACAAGATGAGGAGACTGAGGCTCAGAGAAGTTAAACCACTTGTCCAAGTTTATTCAGCAACTGAATGGCAGAATCAGATTTCAATCCTCAGGCTGACAAACTACTTGTAGACAGCCAGAAGCTGCTTTAATAAAACAAAACAACAACAAAAAAAAACCATTGCCCTTCCACTACTCATTAGACATTGTCAAGCAAAGCTTTAAGTGATAGCGCCGGGTATGGCTCGTCTGGGAGAAGCTCAGACCATTCAGCTCAAAATTCTGCCCACTGAGTCGGACCCGACTCGATAGCACTTGGCTTGGCTGGCGTCCTCAAAATTCTGGTTGTGTCTCCAGACAATCAAATCCAGTTTACTAGGCTCCATGCTAAAGAGAAAACGAAATTTGTCTGGCCTCACCTGCATGCCATGATAACCTAGGGAGTCCATCACGTATGTACTTCTTTCTGAGAGATAGTATAAAAGTTTTGGGTTCCCTTTCACCCAGGATCTTGACTTGAGGTTGACACCTCCTTGTTCCTTGCCCACATGCTTGCCATCAACACCCTTCCTCCCTCCTCAGCTCCGTGTGTCTTTACAGACCACAAGGGCACCCCGCAGTACCTGTGGGTAACATGACTGCTGACTCCAAGCCCTGCACTGTCATTCTTTCCACTGTGCTGAAGCATGAGCTAGGGGTGAGACAAAAGATGAGAATGAAATAAACCAAAAAGAAAATGTGTTACCATTGAGTCACTTCCCATTCTGGGTGACCCTTCTATAACAGTCTACAAAGCAGAATTGTTCTGTAGGTTTCCTGGGGTATAAACTTTATGGAAGCAGATTGCCAAGCCTTTCTTTCACAGAGCTTATGGGTGGGTTTGAACCACCAACTTCTCAGGTTAGTAACTGAACGAAACTTATTCATGCCATCCAGGGACCTCCAGGAGGAAATAGGCCAGTGTAACCGTATTTGGATCCCGGGAGCTGGGGCTTTTTCTAAACTGCTTTGTATTTTTTTTCTTAGTGATCCCCCTCTGTGGTCTGCTGAGGGCTGCTCTGTTAACCACACCAGACTTGAGTTCTGCAGATTTTTTCTTTCCTCTCTGGATGGTCTTCAGCTCCAACCAAGCTGGCACCAGACAGAGACAAGGAATGCCAGCAAGGCCAGAAACTCGAGATGCCTCACAGCCCCTTTGAGACTGAACAAGCTTCCTGTGGCATCCATAGCTAATTACCACAAACTCGGTGGCTTTGAACAGCAGAAATGTATTCTCTTACTGTTCTGGGGGCCAGAAATCCTAAATCAAGATGTCAGCAGGACTGGGCTCTCTCCAAAGGCTCTAGAGGAGATTACTTTCCTTGCCTCTTCCAGTTTTTGGGGACACTGGGAGTTCTTTGGCTTGTAGTTGTGTCACTCCACTTTCTGCCTCCATCTTTTCATTTTTTTGTTGTTGTTGCTGTGAATATACACAGTGAAACATACACCAAACCAACAGTTTCTACATGTACAATTCAGTGACATCAGTTACATTCTTTGAACTGTGTAATCACTCTCCCCTCCTCTTCTGAGTTGCTCTTCTCCCATAAACTCATTGCTCCCTAAGCTTTCTGTCTAATCTTTTGAGTCGCTGTTGTCAGTTTGATCCCATGCAGCTAGTTCTTAAAAGAACATAATGCTCAAAGCAGATTTTTTTTTTTTTTTTAGTTAAGAGTAACTATTATTTGGTTTTAAGAAGATGGCAGGGATACTTTTTTATTTAATGTTTAAAGATTATTTCAGAGCAATAGTTTCAGGGGTTCATTCAGCCTCTATGGCTCCAGTCAGTCTAAAGTCCATGAGAACTTTAAATTTTGTTCTGTATTTCCCCCCTTTTGATCAATAACTTTTCCATAGGGTCTGTGATCCACATGTTCAGTAATGGTAGTCAGGCACCAACTTCTTTTTGTCTCATCCTGCCTCCCTCTTCCTCAGGCCTTCTCTTTGGTCTGTGTTTCCTCTTCTGTCTCTTATCATTAAGTAGAAGGACACTTGTCACTGAATTTAGGGCTCACTTGGGTAGCATAGTGGTTAAGAGGTCAGACTGCTAACCAAAATGTTGGCAGTTCAAATCTACCAGTTGCTCCTTTGAAACCCTATGGGGCAGTTACTCTGTCCTGTACGATCACTGTGGGTCAGAAATCAACTCCACAGCAATGACTTTGGATAATTGCAACTGATCTCATTTCAGGATCCTAAGTTTAATTACATCTGCAAAGACTCTTTTTCCAAATAAGTTCATATTCATAGATTTTGAGGATTAGGACATGAATATATCTTTTGGAGGCTACTATTCACCCCTCTTTCTAGCCCACGGCTCATGTCAAGAAGCAATGATGACAGTCATCAGCTTGTGATGTCACGGAGACATCAGAAGTTTAATCGCCTTCATAAAATAAAGAAAACCCTGCTGCCAAATGGAAAAAAATAGAATTTTAATCTCTTCTGTATCCATCTTTATCCTGTTGCGACAGTATCTCTTGCACTACAGGCAATGACTGATGATAAACTAAGCCCTGTCTCTTTAAGTTCTTCAGGTCCCAAGTCTGGAAATCTCCCTTTAATTGTGTGCTGTTAGGGGCTTTGTCAGGGAAGGATGATAGGAGTAATCACCAGAGAACAGACTTCTAGGTAATTTATACTTAGTCAATCCAAACTTAATTCCTGGGTGACCTATGCTAAGCCTAAGGAGCCTGAAATAATCATGTGTTTACCCTTTACCCTGAAATTAGATGGTACTTACTGTGCAATTACCCAGCCACTAAGTGACAATCACCGTGTAATTAAATGGCCAGTGGTTACCATATTATTAAATAGCATTGACATGATATTCGTTCCACAGAACTTTGCACTGTCACCACAGAAGTGAACTCCCCACTAAGAAATCACAGCTGTTCCTAGGAAGTTCTGTTCTTTGCTTGGGCAGCTTTTGAGTTGTCAGAAACTCTTCTAGCTGTGTACTTCAGAGGATACAATAGAATAGCCAAACTGCGCACAGGTATGACCAGGCCTCATAGGCACAGTCCTCTTAACCAGACCACGGAAGTACTGCTGTGGCCCAGCTCCAGTGCAAGCCAGCACATCTGGGCAAGTCTCTCTATCCTTCTCAGAGAACGTGCTGCAGGGGAGAGACTGCCATCATGGTCCTTCTCAGGTGTCATACGCAGGGGCAAGGGCTGCTAGGAGAGGAGCCTTAACTAAAGCGATTGCTCTATTCCAGCCCATGAGAAATATGTGTAAGCAGGCTCATAAGTCCTGTAAAGACAGGGATTATACTTGCCTTGTTGTTTACTTTATGGGGAACACCAGCCCTGGCATACTCTAGATGTTCAATAAATATTAGCTGAATGAATAGACTTACTGATTAATTGGTATGCAGTTGTTGTGTGGTCATCAATGGTTCAGGAGCAGAATTCTCACCTGCCTAACAGGAGACTCGGTTGGATTTTCAGCCACTGCACCTCATGGGCAGTGACCACACATTTGTGGAGACTTGCATGTTGCTATGGTGCTGAACAGGCTTTAGCAGAACTTCCAGACAAAACACGAAGCTGGATTAGTGATGTCTGCCATGGCCATTGCTGGGGGAATGTTAGCACTTGAGCCAGGTGTTTACCAGCTCTGACCTAGACTGTGGGATTCTGTAAAATGAGGTCAGGCTTGGAAGATAATCACGGCTGGAGGAAAGCCAATTAGTGAGGCCAGAAGACTAGCTAACAGAAGAAGTATCCAAAGACACCCTTTTCCTCAAATGGAAGAACTCAAAGGAATAAGGAGAAAACACAGTCTCATAAAAATGAAAATTCCAAGTCTGGAAACCTTGCTTCTGGTATCAGCTCTGTTGTTAATTACACACATCAATCCTATCACTTCCCCAGCTCTAGATTGCAGTTTCCTCATCTGTAAAATAAAGGCATTTGAGTAGCAAATGGCCAAACCACTTCTGTATCTAGATTTCTGTGAGTCTATAGTGCTTGTGGGAGGCACACTGATGGCACTCTGGTAGAAGTATTGCCTTGAGTGCAGGAAACCTGGTTTCCATTTGAAGTCAAGGCTCCTCATATTCCCTCGCCACCCATCTGTTGATGGAGACTTGCATGTCACTAGGATGCAGAACAAGTTTCAACGAAGCTTCCAGACTGACAGACTAGGAAGAAAGTTCTAGTGATTTTCTTCCAAAAATCAGTCCATGAAAACCATATGGATCACGGTAGCTCAGTCTGAGCATGGAGGTAATGCAGAGCCTGGCATCATTTCTTTTCTTTGTGCGTACAGGTCTGACAATTAAGTCTGCAAACTTAATTGTTCTAAATGCCTCTACCTCATTGCTGAATATCACTACAGTCACCTTTGAAGTACTCCCCTAGGGAAGATATGCACTAATGCCAGAGCCTAGTCACCCTTCAAAGCGGTTTTGGAACTCTTTCTGGAAGGGCCATTGTGCCCAGTGGCAAGCTTGTGAACTTGATTGCATAGCTGTCTGTGAGAGAGTTTTTAGCCTGTAAACAAATAACTATATTGGAACATCCACTCTACTGACTTGATCTGGCCACCAATGACTTTTTTCTTTACCCGAAGATAAAGGAAATGTTGAAAGAAAGATGTTTTGATGACATTCGGGACATGAAGGGTAATAGGATGACAGCTCTGATGGCCGTTCCAGAAAGAGTTCCAAAATTGCTTTGAAGGGTGGACTAGGCACTGGCATGGGTGAATTGCTTCCCAAGGGGAGTACTTCAGAGGTGACTGTAGTGATATTCAGCAGTGAGGTATGTAACACTTTTTCTAGGACGAGTTGGTGAACTTAGTTTTTAGTCCCCGTAGTATCAGCATGAGTTCGATAATGCAATAAAAAATGAGTGCAAAAGTGCTTTCACTCAGGTGATCAGGGATGTTTCTGTAGGGAAGTGAGACCTGGATGAAGCCCAGTGATGAAAGGAGACTGTCGCTTGAAAATGTAGGGAAAGAGTATGCCAGGCTGAAAGGGGAACAAGTGCAAAGGCCTTGATATAGAAAAACTTTATGATGTTCACAAAGACAGCCCTGGCTAGGGAAGACAGGGAGGAAGGAAGGCAAGATGGGGAGCAGAGGCAGGGAGACACCAGGTCATGCAAGGAATTATAGGCCATAATAAGTTTGTATCTTGTTCTAGTTTTAATGAAAAACCACTGGAAGATTTAAACAGGGAATGTAATGTGGTTACTTGATCCAGAGCAACAAGAAAGGAGACAATACTCATTTGCTGGTAGGGAAGACTGAGAAGGGTGTGCAATACAGGGGTGGAAGTCAATACTTCTGCTTTCACCATATTGAGTCTGAAACATCAGCTCAGCATCTAAGTGGAAATGTAAAACAAGCAATTAAACACAGAAGTCTAGAGTTCAAGAGCTACTGAATGCAAGACTCCAGCAACGGCAGGGGACAAGACATAGTCTGAGATGTTTACCAATAAACATAAGGGACTAGATAAGTTCTCCTGGGAAGAGACTATAACTAGAGAGGGCTAATGGGTACTCCGCCATTTATAATTTAGGTGTAAAGGGACGGATGATCCTACAAGGATGACTGAAAAGGAATGTACATGACGTGCAGAGAGAACCAGGGGACTGTCACGAAATCACAGGGAAGGAAAAGTTTTAGAGAGAGTTTTCAGCTAGGTCCAAAGCTGCCTAGGAGGGTTACTTGAGGAAGAATTAGCTTTAGCAAGTTACATCACTGATGATTTTGATAACTGTTCAAGGGAGTGATGGAGACAAACCTTGACTGGAGTGAGCTGAGGAGACTGGGAGGTAAGTAGGTGGAGAGAGAGAATATAGAGGAAAGGCATGAGTTCATGGATCAAATAAACCACAGCTCGCTGTTAGCTTATGCAAGTTTTGTGAGAATGTATGTTAAGGGTTTACTACAATGCCTGGTATGGTAAGGTGTTCAACAAATACAAATTTCTGTATCTTAAAAACAAAACAAAACCCACTACTGTCAAGTTTATTCCAACTCATAGTGACCCTACAGACCAGAGCAGAACTGCCTCATAGAGTTTCCAAGGAACACTTGGTAGATTCAAACTGCCAACTTTTTGGTTACCAGTCATGGCACTTAACCATCATGCCACCAGGATTTCTGTCCCTTAAATCCACCTGCATTTAATCAGCCTGCCGTCTTTCACAAAAAGGGCTTCCTGACAACTTGTCAATGTTTCCTGTCAGATTCCAGTACTAAAGGTCTTTATCTTGACCTTGGCTCTTGGGGAATCTCATAGACCTACAAGGCTTGCCCATTCTTCCTTTCATCTCCCATGGTCCTGTCAGATGGATGTCTCACAAGATAAGCCACTGCTAAAAACAGAGTGATGCCGCATTCAAGGAGAGGAAATTGATCCTGTACAGATGACTTCTAAACAAACCCTGCCAGGGAGGGCATGTGAGAACCCATAAATAATGCCATGAAGCCTGTTGCCCTTAGCCACAGATTCTATTGGCCTTCCTGCAGGAATTTTAGAGTCGATATCTTCATATGACCAATCAGGTGTGGTTACCACCATCAGTTATCTATCTTGCCTTCCTCTAGCAGAGACACTAGACTATGTACAAGTCTAGCAATTCTCACACTGGTCAATCTAGTCCATCCATCTACCCATCTATGAAGATTTAAAGCTCTATACATCAGATCAAATAGTAAAACATCTGTCAAAAAGTTCCAGAGGTTTAAACCTTCAGGACCTATCCAAGAAATAATCACTTAGGTCTGGAAGATATCCTGAAGAAGGTGACACCGGACCAGATCCTTGGAGGGTGGAAAGTTGTGGTCAAAGCAGACAAGTGGAGAGGCTTTCCAGCAGGGTAGATTGAAAAGAACAAAAGCATTAAGTTAGAGAAGAGCAGGCTGAGGAATGATTATGGAAGACCTTCAACACAAGCCTAGGCTTTGTTCGCAGGAATCCGGCAAGGGACTCTAAGCAGGGAAGGGACAAAATAAAAGCAGCATGTGAGGACAATCTTCAGTCACCATAGGTAATGGACTGTTGTTTTTGTTAGGTGCTGCCAAGTCACTTTCTGCTCAGAGCAACCTTATGTTCAACAGAACAAAACACTCCCAGGTCATACACTACCTGTGCAACATTTGCCATACTTGAGCCCATCGTCACAGCCGCTGTGCCAATCCATCTAATTAAGGGTTTTCCCTTTACCACTGGCCCTCCTTAACCAAGCTAGTGTAGGGGGAAAAAATTGTCACTGAGTTGATTCCCACTCATAGTGACTCTATAGGACAGATAGAACTGCTGTATATGGTTTCCAAGGAGTGGCTGGTGAATTCAAACTACCAACTTTTTGATTAGCACCTGAGTTCTTAGCCACTGTGCCACCTCACAGATGGGGATGGGGAGGAGACGAAAAGACAAGGGGGAGGAGAAGAAGAGGGAAAGGGAAAGAATAGGCCAGGATAGATAAGGGAAAGCAAAAGCCAAAAGGTCCTGTGTCTTGAGTCCCAACTGTATGCCAGATAACTTACATTCAAGACATCATTTCTCCTTTTAAATTGTTTTGTTCTGTTTTAGAAACCACGAATGTAAAAAAAATTGCAAGATAGCTTTTTCTGGAACCATTTAAGAATATGTTTCTGATCTACAGTCTCATTACCTGTAAATTCTTTTGCACTACATTTCCTGCACAAAAGGATATTCTCTTGCACAATCCCAAAGCAATTATGAGAATCAGGAATTCAACACTGATCATTACTATTTGGTTTTCAGACCTGTTCAAATTTCATCAATTGTTTCAATACCACCCTCTAGAGTGAAAGATCCAGTTCAGAACCACGCACTGCATTTACCTGTCATGTTTCTTTAGACTCTTAGTCTGAAACAGCTCCTCAGTCTTCGCAGGATCTCATCTGAACCTCTCAACAGTCTTGTCCTGTAAGTGCTATTGTTATCCCTACTGCATACTACAAGAAACGGACGCTTATAGAGCTCTAATAATGAGCCCAAGTTGTCCCAGTGGTCAACTAAAACGTATGCGGCTCCGAGGGCCAGCATCTGATGTGGAGAGTGAATAGTCAGGATTTATTCCAGTTATAGCTGTGTGAGATCGCTAAGAGCCAGTAGAAGTTCATGGCAGTAGAATTGGAGAGGAAAGTGAAGGTGAGCGAGTACTGCAAAGAGCCAACAGGTGATTGGTTTTTTGATTGACTTGCTGAAGACAAAAGTTAAAAGATTATTGAAGTTTTGAACTTGATTATTATCAAGTGTAGGAAAGCTAAGAGTGAGAGTAAGTGAGCCTTTGCTCCAGGTGTGAAGATTTCCACTCGATGTGAAGTTTCAGTGAGCTCTAGGGATAAAACACTTTTGTGGGGAATCTAGCACTGTGGGAAGATCAGTGTCTCAGAGGCAAGTGGAAGCAGAGGTTGAAACCTGAGGACGTCAAATAATCTCTACGTTATCATACTCCCAATATGTAGGGAGATTTTATTTGCCTTTTGCAGGTGAACCTCTTCAAAAATGTCTTCATCAGGTAGCTTCTTTTAAAATGCAATGGCTGTTTAGAAAAGCAACTCATTAAATCAGTGTAAATGTATTTTGAATTAGTTTATATCATAAATTTGTTCCAGGATCAGAAGACCTCAAAAATACGAGTTCCCACATCACCAGGGAGATTATGAAGAGTAGACCCCGAAACATGTGAAAAGGAGTTATACAATGGAAGAAGACTCCGGGGTCAAGTCACCCAACTTCCAGAGTGGCCAAAACAGAGAAAAAAGCAATGCTTTTACAGCCCCTACTATAGCCCTGGTTTGATGTCACAAGATTTGCCATAAATGTCTCATTTACTCATCTTCATGAGGTAAGTGAAGAAAACGTATTTCAAAGAGTTTAAGTACCTTGTCTAAATTTGCCTTCAGGATACGATGTAACAGAGCTAGGATTCAAACCCCAGGTTCTTCAATCCCAAAGCCTATACTATCACACTACCCTGCCCCCATTACTCCTGGGGACTCAGCCCTGTCACGTACACTGGGCTTCTGAGGCACAGAGGTTAGAGGGTTCTGAGCTGAACCACAGAGGTCACAAAGGTCTGAACTGAGCCACAAAGGTCAGAGCATTCAACTAAGGCTTGCAGTTTTACTTGGAAACCTAGCTGGCCGGCATGAAGTGAGGCATTAGCAGAGCCATGGGGTGAGCCACAGTCAGCCTGCTGGCCTCAGGCCAGCTATCTGCTTGCCCTCCAAAATCTGATGGACTGGCCTGAAGCAAGTGGCCAAAAGGTCAGCAGTTCAAATTTACCGGGTGCTCCTTGGAAACTCTATCGAGCAGTTCTACCCAACCCTATTAAGTCGCTATGAGTCGGAATCGACTTGACAGCAATAGGTATTTGGGTATGCTAGCTCTGAAAGTCCTGGGTGATACCAACAGTTAACACAATGGGTTGCTAACCAAAAGTTTGGAGGTTCAAGTCCACCTTCAGGCATCCAACAAGAAAAGCCTAGCAATCTACTTCAAAAATTCAGTTACTGGAAACCCTGTAGAGCGCAGTTCTATTCTGACATACACGACGTCACCATGAGTCAGAGTCAAATTGAAGGCAACTGGTTCAACTCTCATGCTGGCTCAGGCCGCGGGGGTGGGGTAGGGTATCAAAGTTCAGGTCTTAGTGGAAGAAGAGAATCTTAGCTAAAGTTGAGTTAATGAGCATTTTGTTCAAATTGATCACCGGGGACAAAACTATTCTGCTAATCATTTATGAAGCAAGGAAGGGATTTGTAGAATCTGTGTCTGACCTTGCCACAAGTAAACAAGGGAGAAATCCATGAATCTTATCTAAGTCCTACGGGAAAGAATATTTTTTTGCAGTAAGCTGTTTCCAGGAATACAAATGTCTGTGTTTTCCAGGGCTCAAGTGAAATTCCACAGTGTCAGTAAAAAGAAAACTTGTTTAATCTCTGTGCCACTCTGTTTTCTCCTCTGCAATATGAGAGTTACTGTTGTTAGTTGCCAAAGAGTCAGCTCCGACTCACAGTGACTTCATGTATAACAGAACTAAAAGTTGCTAGTCCCACCCTATCTCAAAATCATTGTCACATTTGAGCTCATTGTTGCAGCTATCGTGTTGGTATGAATTATGTTCCCTGAAAACATGTGCTATAAATCCTAACCTTTGTATCTGTGAGTACAATCCTGTTTGGGAATTGTCTTTATTATATTAATAAGACAGGATTAGTGTAGAGTATATCTTGAGTAAATCTCTTCTGAGATATAAAAGAGATTAAATGAGCAAGAGGCAGCTGAGATGGAGACAGATGCCAAGCCATTTGAAGACTGCCCAGCAGCAGAAGCAGAAAGCAACAAAGACCTTCCTTCAGAGATCACAGAGAGAGAAAGCCTTCCACTAGAGCTGACACCCTAAATTTAGACTTTTCAATTTAGTCTCCTAAACTGTAAGAAAATAAATTTCTGTCTGTTAAAGCCACCTATATGTGATATTTCTCTTAGAGCAGCACTAGATAACTAAGATGCGTCAATCCACCTCATTGAGGGTTTCCCTCCTTTTCACTGACTTTCTGCTTGACCAAGTATAAGGTACTTCTTCAAGAATTGGTCCCTTCTGATGACAAAGTAAGTGAGACAAAATCTCATCATTTTCATTTCCAAGGAGCAGTCTGGCTATACTTCCTCCAAGCTGATTTGTTCATTCTTCTCAAGTCCATGGTATATTCAATATTTTTTGCCATCAGCACAGATGGAATACAGCAATTCTTTGGTCTAACCTTTTCATTGCCCGGCTTCCACATGTATATGGGGCAACAAAAAGTGCCAGGACTTGGGTCAGATACACCTTAGTCATCAAAGCAACATCCTTACTTTTTAAGATTTTAAAGAGGTCTTTTGCAGCAGATTTGCCAATACAAAACATTGTTTGATTTTTGGACTGCTGCTTCCATGGGTGTTGGTCATTGATCCAAGCAGAATGCAGTTCTTGACAACTTCTTCACCATTTACTATGAAGTTGTTTGTTGGCCCAGTTGTGAGGATTTTCATTTTCTTTACTTTCAGGTGTAATCTCATATAATCTATACTGAAGATTATAGTCTTTGACCTTCATCAATAAATACTTCAGGTTTGAGCAAGTAATGTTGTGTCATCTGCATATTGCAGGTTGTTGCTCAGTCTTCCTCCTAGTAATACCTGTTTCCCAGGACCATTATGCAGATTAAAGCCAACCACAAATTCTGTCACATAATAAGCGCTAAATGTTACATTTTCTTTTTAATGTTGCATATCTACCAAGTGTCAGTCACTGTGCCCAACACTAAAAAGAATCAGAAGTATCATGTCGATTCTGAGACACTGAAGCAGAAAAGCCCTGAAGGAATTCAGCATCTAGGATTAGACCTCAATAAGTTGCATCACAGGTAGAAATTCTTGTCAGGTCCTGGCCTCCCAGCCAACCTTGAGCCAACACTTCAGCTGTAGAACTTACACATCTGTCTCAGGCTGGATTCTCTAGAGGAGCAAACCCAGTAACATGTACCCATATATGTAGAAAGAGATTTACATAACAAAATAGCTCATGTAATTGTAGAGGCTGGAATGTCCCAAGTCCTGGATGAGAATACAAGCCTCACACAGCTGAGAAAGCTGGTGAATTCAAGGTTGGTGGCTCAGAGACCAAGGTTTTGGCTCACAGCCTGTGAAGATTGGCCAGCCCCAAGATGGCAAGCAAGACTGTGAGGTTGGTGCTGATTCACAGAGCTGCAGGGGCTGGCAAACCCAGTGTCAGCAGGTCAGGGAGCAGGACTCTTACTCACAGGCTGTGAAGATCAGTGAATCCCAAGAGCTGCTAATTCAAGTCCCAAGAACTGGACATCAGAAGACAACAGAATAGCAGCTGCTGGATCCGCAATAAGTTAACATCTTGGCAAGGCAAGCAGGAAGGAAGTAGGCAGAGGAAGGCAGAGAGATGAAGGCTGAGGGTGCCATGAGCCACCACAGGCTCCACCCCTGCTGGTACCATAGCATGTTGATCATGGAAATGACCATTTTATAAAGCTTCCAAAATACTGAGAATCATGGCCTAGCCAAGTTACATGCAATCTTAACCATCACATCCTCGTTACCCAAGTCTAGTTACCAGTCAGAGAAGCCATCTCTGGGGTCCTCCTTCCAGCCTCCCTGGATGGAAAGATCTCAGCAGCACTGGCAGACTGGCTGAGAAATGGGTGGCATTTTCCCCTCTCTTGGTACCCTTTTCTAGACAATAACAGAGACACTTGTGATCACCTCCTTATCCCTAAACTCACAATCCATAGCCACAAACCAAAAAAAACTGGACGTCAAGTCAATTCTGACTCACAGAGACTCTATAGGGCCTAGTAGAACTGCCCCACAGGGCTTCCAAGGAGCATCTGTTGGATTCAAACCACAAACTCTTTGGTTCACAGCCAAGCTGCTAACTGCTGCTCCACCAGGGCTTCAGGGATTCTAGGGATAGACTGGTAGCACAGATAGCCTGGAGTTAGCACAGTGAAGTATTGAAGAGAATCCTTAGCAATCCCATCAGGCTTCCTACATGGAGTTCTGGCATTGCACGGACTTCCATTCTTGTGCCTAGAGGCTGGACATCTGCTCCAAGCCCACTTCTCCTGCAGACTGCTGACTGCTAGGCAGGACCTTACACAGGATCAGCACCTTCAGACACCCTCTCTCAAGCACTGGAAGCAGTTTGTGGTCTCCTCTCTAGAGGTGCAGAACTTCTCTGTGGGTGCTCCTGGCAAGACAGTTTCCTCAGGCATCTAACCTGAGCTCAGCCAACTAACATTGTCTCCAGCCTGCTGTTCCACACTGCATGGCTTCACCCTTGGAGCTGCTCGGTCACTTAGGGCTCAGTATTCAAGGGCTCTGGGAAGCAGGGCCAATTTGTTTTTTGATGGTTTTCTTCCTGCCATCTGGGCAGTGCTCATATTGTCTCCAAGGAGTTCCTTCTTCTGAGTGCTAAGAAGATGCAGCTGGACTTGACCCAGGCCATTGCAACTCACACATTGGTGGATTTCATTTTGGGCTACCTCAGCTCCTCTGAGGCCTGAGACATGTAACCTGAAACTTTTTCCTGGACATAATAGAAAAATACGCTTTTGAAACCTTCACTGTGTCTTTTGCCATGGAAAATGGGACTTAAAAACAGAAAAGGTAAATATTACAGGAAGGGTTATTATCTTGTAGGCAGCCTCTGTACTTGACTTAGGCCTCTAGATCTGACTGTGGCTTCTCTCAGTCCTGACCTTGGCTTCCCGTTGCAGCTCCGGGCCCAGGAAAAACACAGACTCTGATCAATCTGGTACTTAATTTCAACTCATCATGACCCTAGAGATTAGTGCTTGGCTGCTAACTGAAAGGTCACAGTTCAAATCCACTCAGAGGCTCCACAGGAGAAAAGACCTGGCAATCTGCTCCCCTGTACATTACAGCCTATGAAACATGGCGCAGTTCTGCTCTACCACGAAGGAGCACTCTAAATCTTCACAGAAGCAGACTGCCACTCCTCTTTCTCCCATGAAAAACCTTGTGTTAGCAGTTTAGCTCTTAACTACTGTACCACCAGGAGTTCCTAGGCTTAGAGAGTCTCTGTGTGTTTATGCTTTCTTGTGATCCACGCCTCTCCACTAACTCCTGTCATAACAGATGGGAAGGGGATAAGATCTGCTAGAGCTTTCCAATGAAATAAAGCTTCCTTCTCCTTGGCCCTCCTAATGCTCCCTAATCTCAGGAGATAATCAGAGCCCCCAGAGAATGAAACACTGAATTCCAAGGGGCAGTGCAACGCTCCAGAGCAGAGGAATGTCTCTGAAAGCCCTTTGAACAAGATGCAACGAATCCCAGGGGTAGTCAGCAAACTCAGAGCTTAGTAGGGGGGCTGCTTAACTGGGCCCTCACCTCTCTCCAGATTTTTGACCTAAAAGCTGGCTAAATGGCCTAAAAATATCAGCTACTTCTGGAGATTTCATGCCCCAAAGTCTCATTTCAACATAGGTGTCTCACAGGTACCTCAAATACAGCGTGTTACAAGCAGGATTCTTGAGTTCACGTACCCAGGCCTGTCTGTACTCCCTCAATCCCCATCAGTAAACAGCACTACTGTACACACAATGGAACCCTGGTGACCTAGTGGTTAAGAGCTGGACTGCTAACCAGTAAGTCAACAGTTCAAACCTACCAGCCACTCCTTGGAAACCCTATGGGGCAGTTCTACTCTGTCCTGTAGGGTTGCTATAAGTCACAGTCAACTCAACAGCAGCAGGTTGGGTTGGGTTGGGTCTATTCAACTATCAAAGCAAGGGTCCTAGGACTCAATCTTTTTCATCTTAACTTTTCATGGAAAATTTCAAATACATACAAAAATAGAAGAGTATAATAAAGTCTCAGTACTCATGACCCAGTTTCCACATTTAGCAACACATGGTCATGCTTGTGCTTCATCTACACTGCATCTACTTTCCCATTCTTGTCTTATTTTGAAGCAAATTTGAAATTTCAAAGTGTAGTGTGAGAACCTCTGGATGACTCGAGGTCCTTTCAGACGGTCTGCCAGGTCTAAGACATTATTTGCCTTTTTAACTGTATTGACTTTTGTACCAGCGGTGGCTAAGCAATAGTGGGTAAAACTGTTGATGCCTGAGAAGAACACAATGCGGTATTGTGTTCACCACTACTCATTCACACTGAAAACAAAACAAGCCCCAGTTTCATTTAAGAAGGCCCCAGTGGCAGAGCAGCTGGGATTGGGGCCTGGGGGCCGTGGTTTGGGAGGATATCATGGAACTTATTGTGTCCCCCCCCCAAAATGCGTGCAGCCATGTGCCTGGGCCGTGATTCCCAATATTTTATGGTTGTCCTCCATTTTGTGATTTTTTTCCTATGCTGTATGTTAAAGGATTAGGGTGGCACTGTAAATCTCTGCAGGATCCCTGTAGGATCACCCCCCTGCACCACTGTAAAGGGTGTTGCCCTGGACTATGGCTTGCACCACCCTTAATCCTTTCATCCTACAAGAGATAAAAGGAAAAGGAGGCAAACAGAGAATTGGGAACCTCACATCATCAAGAAAGCAGCACTCGGAGAAGAGCTTGTACTTCAGAGCTGAGGTTCCTGCACCAAGATGCTCTCTGAGCAAAGACTGATGTAATACCGGACTTTCCTCCAGAGCCTTACCCTGGAACGGACATCCTGAATTTGGTCTTGTAGCCTATCGGACTATGTAAGAATAAACTTTCCTTTGTTAAAGCCATCGACTCTTGTGGTATTTCTGTTAGAGCAGCACTAGCTGGCTGAAACAGGGGACATCCAGGTTAGCTGGAGTAACAAAGCTTGTTAAGAAAATGTTCTGCCGCCCACTTTGGTGAGTGGCATCTGTGGCCTTAAAAGCCTGTGAGTGGCCATCTAAGACTGGATCAGTTGGTCCCATCTCACTTAGAGAAAAGGAGAATGATGAACACCTAAGACACCAAGAGATGAAAAACAAAAATCTGTTGCCATTAAGTAAATTCTGACTCATGGCAATTCTATACTAACCCAATGAGACAGAGCAGAACTGCGCCATAGGATTTCCAAGGAGGTTCTTGTGGATATAAGGTGCCTACTTTCTGGTTAGGTAGCAACTATAGCTTTTAACGACGACACCACCAGTGTTTCCTCAAGAGACAAAAGGACAGCATAAACCAGAGACTCCGTCAGCCTGAGACCAGAAGAGACTGGAAGAATGAGATGGTGTACAGCTACCACCAACGACCACTCTGACACAGAACACAATCCCCTGATGGAGCAGGAGGAAAAATGCAGAGAAAAATTCAAATTCATATAAAAAGACCAGGCTGAATGGTCTCACTGAGACTGTAGGACACCACCCCACCCCTACCTCAGCCCCCGCCCCACAAATGCCGTGGCCTCTGGACACTCTCTGTTAACTTAGAACTAAAACCATTCCAAAGTCCACTCTTTAAACATTAGACTGGACTATAAAACATAAGACAACGTCCGTGAGGAGTGTGCTTAGGTCAAGCAGGTACATGAGATCAAATGGATGGCTTCTATCCAGAGACAGGATGAGAAGACGGGAAGGGACAGGAGCTGGTTAGATGGACACAGGAAACCCAGGGTGGAAACAGGCACCGTGCTGTCACATTATGGGGCTTACAACTAGTGTCACGTAACAATATGTGTATGAATTTGTATATGAGAAGCTAACTTAAGCTGTAAACTTTCACCTAAAACACAATTTAAAAATTCTAAAAAAAAGAATGTTTTGGATGAAGCAGTAATAATTATAATTTAACTAAATCTCAGCTTTTGAGTACACATCTTTTTATTTAAGGAATATGCTAAAGTTTATTATTATTATCATATAATTTATTTTACTTTCATTGTTGAGAATAGACACAGCAGAACATACATCAATTCAGTAATTTCTACATGTGCAATTCAGTGATATGTATTACATTCTTCAGGTAGTTCAGTAAGTACACACCTCTGAAATTGGGTATGACAAAACGAAAGTATATATGATGCTGCTTTTCTGTATAATGAAATGTATCAACATTTGGAAGATCTGCATGCTCGGTACACCAGTATTTTGCAAATGACCAAAGAACGGTGACATCAAGTCCTGCCTGGCTAAAAGGTCCATCTAAAGTGCAAGACAGACCAATGGACTGAATGCAACAAACTATGGAAAGTCCACTTGCATGATAACAGGTTCCACATGGTTACTAACATTTAAGAAATTACTACTTAAAGAGTTTGGGCATACTATCAAAGAAGAATATCTACAATTATCTGAAAAAGCCATTAAAATATTTTACTATGTCCAGCTACATATATGTAGGATGTCAAATTTTTCTGTACAGTTCAACCTCAACAATACATTGCAACAGATTAAATTGAGAAGCGGATGTGAGAATCCAGCTGTCTCTATTAAGCCAGTTATTAAAGAGATTTATAAAAACATAAAATGATATCACTCTTACCATTTTTTGTACTTTGCAAAACACAGTTATTTTTTATTTAAAAATGTATCGTGTGTGTTAACATTGAACGGTTTATTTTTTAACAGTATTAATATTATTTTAAATTTTATCAATTGTTTTGTTTTCTCCATTCGGATTTCTAATGTGGTAAATATCAGTGGCTCTAACCCACATAAGCAAAGGCCCTTTGGCACCTCCAGTAATATTTTAGAATATGTAGGTGCTCCAAGACCAAACATTTAAGAACTGCTGCACTGCATTGTCAATATTTCAGTTTGTATTTCTTTAACATTGCCAGCCAACTGCATAAGGAATCCTTTTTTACCATGGTCACAGTCACAGCAATTCCTTAATATTGTTTAAAACTCAATCATGTTCAAGTTCAAATTGACTCATAATTTTCTTGAAATTTCTTTTTGAGGTTATGTGTTTGAATCAAGAAAGAGATAAGTTCTAAACATTGCAGTTGGTTGATAGGTATCTTAAAACATTTTGAATGTAGCAAGTTCCCTCTCTTTTTATTTTTTTCTTTGTAACCTATTAATTGAAGAAATCATTTCCCCTATCCTATGGAGTTTTGCCCATGGCAACCCCATGGTATTTTCTCACATATTCCTCTGTGTTTTCTGACAACTGAAAATAGCCACTTTAATTGTCTCACAATTCTGCGGATCAGAAACGCTTGGGAAGGGCATAAGAGCGAGGACACCTATCTCTTGTTCCCTGATGCTTGGAACCCCAGCGGGGAAGACCTAAAGGTCAAGGATGTCTTTACAGCTGGAAGTGAGAATTATCTAGAAGTTTTCTCATCATATGTGTGGCATGCAAGCTGGGAGAACTGGCTGTCAGCTGAACACCCTACCCTGGGCCTCTCCGTGTGACTTGCCTTCCTCACAACATGGCTGCTGCGGGAAAAGGGGGTCAGGTTTCTTCCACAGCATTTCAGGATTTTAATGAAGAGTTCCATCTGATAAGGCAGAAGCTGCCCTTGCCTTTTATAATCTGGATTTGAAAGACAGAGTTGCTTCTAGGCAAGGTGCAAGCATGCCTAGGTTCAAAAGGAAAGCAGGTGGTTCCCATTCCTTAATAGAGTTCTTGAGGTTCTAGAAGAACATATGGGGTGGAAGTGGTTTCTTTGTTTGTTTTTTAAGTTTGGTTTCTCTATAGACCATCCTTCATTCAGTAGGCATTATAGATCTAAAACAACTCCACTTCTGTCACCTCTTGACTTAAAGCCTTCCAGTGGCTTCTATCACACTTAGGAAAACCTCAGGTTTCTGGCTACAGCCCATAAAGCTGTGCGCATCCTAGTCTCCCTCTCATGTCTACCATTGTCCCATCCACTCTTTTCCCTCCAGCTACAGCACCTCTCCCTGACTGCCTTCACAAGGATACCCCCTTTTCCAATTCAGTGTAACACGCTCAGACAGGCCATCCTTAATGATGCCTGGCAAAGTGGCCAGGACCTACAGAGTTAAATTCAGTAATAGATTGATTGAGGACAATATAAATAGTAGAGACAGAGCGACCACAGAATTGAGAACTCAAGTCAGTGCCCAAAACTAGATTATTTTAAAATATGGATCCATAACAAATAGCCCTATGAAGTCTTGAATAAAACAACGTTGCAGCATTTTCTTAACAGCATGACCACTCCAGGTCTTTAAATATGCTAAGCACATGGTAGGTCTTCACAGGAAAGACTAGTAGACAGCAATCTTCAACTTACCCAAGACAGAACCCTTTTGCAAGAATGTTTCCTAGATCCTTTTTGTTGACCTCTTCAGCATACAGTTCCCTGACCCTTCCTGTGCTTAGATTTACAGACCAAAAGAAACAAGTACCCCTGTCAAGTTATTCTACTTGTGCCAATGAAACATGCCCAACCACCCACCCATCCGACCAGTGAGTTACAAACAACAGAAAACCTGAGGAAGGTCCAGTTCTCCTGGGAAACACCTGATTGGCTAAACATGAGCTCATACTTTTGCCTAATGCTACTGATTGGCTGTCAGTAACACCCCACTCATTGCTACAGTGTCCAGCAAATATACGACTCTCTCATTTAGATGTATGAATTATATTCTTTAGAGCAGTGAGGCAGTGAGGCAGGCACTGCTGAGGACTGCATTTTTTTAAATTGGGCCAAGAACCTCCGAGGCTGGCTCCAGGCCTGCTCCCATGCAGAAGAAGCATGTCTGTGGCTTCCCAGAAGCTGGCTGGCTGACCCTGGGATGGGGAAATGGGGTCACCAAGGTTGCATAACCTGAAGAGCTCAAAGGAGCTGATTTGTCTCTGATTTCCCTAACATTCAGTTCCCAGAAAGCAGTCTGTGAAATGAACAGGAAAAAAAAAAAAGGCATTTTTTTAATAACTGCCAGCCTTGGATAATGCTTGCCGGAAATTCTTTGGGGGTTGATTTTTGTCAGAAAAAGAAAACAAAATATTGTTACAGCTCAACTAAAACTGACCCCATCTCCCAGGCATCCACCCTAGAATTCACAAAGGAACCTAAATGTGAAGAAAAACAAACAAACTTCAGTCCCAAGGATGAAGGACTCCTGCATAGCAGACCAATGGCAGCCAGTAAACTTACTGGGCCCTTACAGTGTGTCAGGCACTGTGTTAAGCACTTGCCTGATAGTTTATCTTCACCACTCCCCCAAGACAGGCACTCCATAGATATTGCACCCATTTTACAGATGAGGAAGTTAAGGTACCACAAGATAAATGACTTGCACAAGGTCTCACAGCTGATAAACACTTAAGGAAAGGTTTGAATTCAGGTGTTCTAAAACCAAATCCAAACTCATTGCCACAGAGTTGGTTCAGATTCGTAGTGACCCTGTAAGACACAGCAGACTTTCCCCATAAGGTTTCTGAGGAGTAGCTGGTAGATCTGAACTGCTGACCTTTTGGTTAACAGCTGAGCTCCTAAACCATGATGCCACCAGCACACTAAATCCAGATATAAACCAAAAACCAAACCCATTGCCATCAAGTCTATCCCAGCTCACAAAAATTCAACAGGGCAGAGTAGAACTGCCTCATATGGTTTCCAAGGAACACCTGGAGGATCTGAACTGCTGACCTTCGGGTTAGCAGCAGTAGCTCTTAAGCACTGCGCTGGTGGGGTTTCCCATCCAGGTATAACTGACCTCAAACTCCATGCCTTTTAACTACGGTAACAGACCAGCAAAGCTGTTAGTCAGTCTCACCTGCCAGGGATGCAGGCTCTAAAGCAATGCTTCTTTAATCTTTACTGGGCACTCACACCACCTGGTGACCT
The DNA here is from genome assembly GCA_028571685.1 of Heterohyrax brucei. Classification (NCBI taxonomy): domain Eukaryota; kingdom Metazoa; phylum Chordata; class Mammalia; order Hyracoidea; family Procaviidae; genus Heterohyrax; species Heterohyrax brucei. The sequence continues at coordinate 38,964,354 of CM053148.1, read as the reverse complement.
TATTCAGATGCAGAACCCAATTAGAAGGTCTAGGAGTTTGGCTCTGGTTTAAGAACCCCAGTGATGTTGTGACTAAGTGCTACAGTGCTCTTTGGAAACTCTATGGGACAGTTCTCTAGTCTGTCCTATAGGGTCTCTATGAGTTGGAATCAACTCAGTGGCAGTGGGTTTGGTTTAGTGTAGAACCTGAGATGCTATATTTCTAACAAGCAGTCTGTACTGATTCCCCTAGCCACATCGAACCTCTAAGACAGTGGTTCTCAAATTTTGCCACATAGAGCGGGAGGAGGTAAAAATGCTAATGTCCAGGCCTCACCTCATTCCAAAAATATCAAAATCTCTGGGAATGGGGCCCAGGCATCAGTATTGGTTAAAGCTCCACTGTGCATAAAAAACTGAAAACACTGCACACTAGGTGTTATAAAGTATCCTCAGGAGAGTTTGAAGGGGGAGCCAGGTCTCCTTTTGCTGATAACATGATTCCACCGATTGTGTTTCAAGTTAAGAAGAAATCATTACTCACTCTAATAACCCATTGTTATTCTCATGGTTGTGAGCTGCTGTCAAGCCAGTCCCCAGCTCAAGGCAAGCACAAACACAATGGAATGAAACACTACCTCTTCCCATTCCCATTGTAATCCATAGAGTTTTCATTGACTGGTTTTTCAGACTTTCCTCCCGGACCACTTCACTCCAGAAGCTCCACTGAGACCTGCTGAGCCTCACAGCAACACCCAAGCCTCCACCAAGAGAGGAAGGATGACTGTGCATGAGGTGTCTTCGCCAGGAATCAAACCCAGGTCTTCCACGTGAAAGGCAAGAACTCTACCAATGAACCACCAGTGCCCTCCAAGCCCATTAAAAGCAACACCAAGCTAGTAACTATTGGGTTGATTCCAATTCACAGGGACCTATGTTTCACACCAGAATTGCCCTTCATAGGTTTTCATAGCTGTGACCTTTCCCAAGCAAATCACCAGGGCTTTCTTCCAAAGCACCTCTGGATGGAACCGAACTGCCAGTCTCTCAGTAGCCCAGCATTTAACTGTTTGCGTCACACAAGAACCCCTCAAAACCCATTACAACCTACAAAATTACAGTGGGCCAGCTCCCTTTTAACGTAGTTATCCTGCTTAATCCTAGATATCATATAATTTGGATAGTCCTCCACCCCATACACTCCAATGCATACACATATACATACTCTGTTAACCACTGGCATCTTCCTAGATTTCACCTCGTTTCCACCTTGAACCCGCTAAGGCCATTCCCTCTGTGGTCCAACCATACACAGTCACCACCACACCCTGAGGCTCAGAACAATGAGCTGCTTCCCGTGACACCCACTCCACTCACTGGGTGGAAAGTGCGAACATAAACATCCTGGTGTTATTGAAGCAATGAAGACTGCACCAGCTGTCTGTTTCTCTTGAGTCAAACCAAAATACTTACAACCCACAAATGAAAGGAAAAAAAAGGGAGAGGAAGTGTGTTGTAGTTAAGGACTTAAAAAAATGGAGTGGAGATGGAGATTAGGACAAGGAAAGCGTGCCAAAACAGTCTTATAGTATCAATTTGGGCTCCACTTCCCAGAAGCCTACTCTTTAGCATATGTTTGCTTCCCATCCGTACTAGCTTCCCAACTCTCACCAGGAAATCTCGATCTTTCTCCCTTACTCCCCATCCCAGTTGCTTTTCTCTCAATACCCACCCTGTTTTTCCTCTGAGGAGGCAAAAGTGAAATAAATTAAGAATTTTTTTTTTATCTCCAAGACTTAAACAGATGTTCTTCTCTGCAAACGCTTAGAGGTCACTGGAGATGATTTAATAAATACACTTGCTCAGAGAGAGTAGAGCAGGAATAGTGGCACTAGTTTACTTAAATAGAAAAAAAAGCAGTGAAAATTCATTTTTAGAAACACCTAGCAATACAATTCATCAACAGAAACAGTGCCACCAGAGGAGGAAATCACAAAGGAGGCAAATAGACGCTTTCTAGACCATCAAGTCCGTAAATAAAACAATTTTAAGAATGAGACATAAATAACTTCCTCTCAAAAGTTAGGTTGAGTCCACCAAGCTCTGCAGCAAAGGATTCCAGCACCTACAAAACGGAGGAAGACAGAGGCCTACCAGTGTGGCCAAGTGGTATGTCTATCACCCCAGCCCTCGTGCCACAGTGGTTAAGTGCTATGGTGAGCTACTTCTGCTAAACAGGTCAGTAGCTCCAATCCACCTGCTGGGGTTTGAAAATTCTATGGGGGCAGTTCTAATCAGTGTTATAGGGTTTCTGTGAGTTAGAGTTGTCTCAATAGCAAAGGTTGGTTTGGGGTTTTAGAGATAACCAGGCTATATAAGACCCTTAGGGTGACCAACTTATCCTGCTTTATCTGAGACTTTCTTGGTTTTGGCACTAGAAGTCCAATGTACAAAGAACCCTTCTAGGCATGCACAAACTGGAACAGCTTGTCAACCAAGCCTCTTTCAGTTTGAGTCTAGGTCCTGGCCAACTGTTGAGAGGCCTCTCTTCCTAGAAATGGGCTCTTCAGTCCTGTTTCTTTGCTGCAACTCCTCTTCTCCGCACCAATCCCCCCACCAAAACAAAAGCGATGTAAAGATACTACAATTTCCCTGTTTTCCTGGTATCAGGTTGTTTCAAAATGAGCAACTTGCCTTCCAGCTTCACCAAAGTAGGACACTACTGCATCTTCTTTCCAGGACTGATTGAGTGGTTATAGTTGGGCCCATTTTGAATACATAGCTTTAAGTGTATGTAGTCCAGGCTGGACTCTAACAACTTGTAGGGTCAGGCAATGGTTTTTTTCCACTCCTAACATCTAATGGGTGGTCAAGTATTTTGTCAGGCTGAAACAGATTTCTACAGCAAACCCAGATGCCCCAAGGAGTGCCCTTCAAGTGCAGTGGGGGTAGATATCCCTGGGCACCTTCAGGCAAAAATGAAAAGGAGACTGCGTGAGAAATTCTGTCCACATTTCTCATTGATTTCCTTTACTCTCACCTTTCTTCTCCAGCCATATTTTCAACCCTGACTTCAAATTCCTCCAGGCATTTCACTTGTGTACTCATGTGACCACTCACTTGGCTAGACCTAAGCCTTATCATACACACTTGACCCCGAAAGAAACATTCAGAGATTGGGGAAGAATTACATTACTTCCCTTTGGGAGACGGGAACAAGCTTATGAAAAAATTAAGCTTACAAAATTATAGTACTTTTATTATAAAGAAGTTATCATGAGCTCAGCCTCCTTTGGTGATCACATCAAAAGTGGAAATGAAAAAGTTTTTGAGACTGTGACCAGAGCCACATAGCCACTACCTACTATTTCCGTCGTCTTCACCCCAGACACTGGCATCCCTTCTCAGCCCCCAGGGAATTTATTTTCTGCTGCACTTCTGCTGCATGCCACCACCACCCTATGTCTCTTCAGGGTGCAAATGACCTCAAGAGATTTCAGACATGTAGAGAAGAAGAGAGAACTGTGAGCTATGAGAGACAGCAATGAAGAATGGAAAAGGCTACAGTGATACTGATCCAGACTCTCTCAAAACGGGTTTGGAACAAAAGCCAGAAGGCAGATGCTGTGGATTGAACTATGTCCTCTCAAAATATGTATTGATATCCTAACCCCTGTACCTATGAGTGTGATCTTGTTTGGGGGAATAAGGTTGTCTCAGTTATCTAGTACTGCTATAACAGAAATACCACAAGTGGATGGTTTTAACAAGCAGGAGTTTATTTCTTCACAGTAAAGTAGGTTAAAAGTCCAAATTCAGGACATGAGCTCCAGGGGAAGACTTTCTCTCTCTGTCACCTTTCTCTTCGCTCTTCCCTCAGTCTAGAAGCTTCTCTGTACAGGTACCCTGGGTCCAAAGGATGCACTGTGCTACTGTCATTGCTTTCTTTGTGATATGAGGTCTCTTCTCTCTGCTTGCTTTCCTTTCCATCTGTTGAAAGATAAAAGATGGTGCAGGCCACGCCTCAAGGAAACTGCCTTTACATTGAGTCAGGGATGTGACCTGGCTGAGGATGTGACAATCTCACGGTAATCCCCTTTAACATAAAACTACAATCACAAAATGAAGGAAAAACACACAATGCTGGTAATCATGACTCAACCAAGTTAACCTATATTTAGGGAGGGACACTACTTAATCCCTGACAAAGGTCTTTGAAGATGTTATCAGTTAACATGAGGGCAGATGTTAATCTGTCATGACTGGTGTCCTTGTGAAAGAGGAGACACAGAGACACAGTGACAGAGGAAGAAAGACCATGTGACAATGGACACTGCTGCAGCTACAGGCTAAAAAATGCGAAGGAGTGCTGGGAGCCACTGGAAGCTGGGAGAGAGGCATGGAACTGGTTCTCCCTCAGAGCCCTCGTGAGGAATCAATAGGGCTGCCTCTGGCTTGGTTCTCTAGAAAAACAAACACAATCTTAACCATTACAACTGTCAACAATCTAATTTGGACCTTTAATCTCCAGAAACATGAATCAATCAATTTTTCTTCTTATAAGCCACACAGTAAGCAGCGCTTTGCGACAACAGCCACAGGAAATGAATGCAGGAGCCAAGATCAGACAGCTAAAGAGCAGTAAAGTATCTTGAAGGTCACCCTGGAGTATGCTGTCACAGACAGGCTCTGAATGGCAATGGTGGAATATCAACCCCAGACCGCATCTGTCACACTGTGATCTAGGGGGGCAAAAAAAAAAAAAAAAAATAGGTGAGGTATGACCTGTTCCTTGGTCTGGCAAGCAATTGCTTCTCAAGGCCAAGGCTACTAAGCATCGGGAATTCTTGGCTCTGGACCGTTAAAGAGATGTTTCTGCCTTCCCAGCATTGCTTTTAAATTACAGAAAGCAGTGCGGCCAAACACACTGAAGTCAATACTCTTGAAATGATAGAAAAGTATGCTATTATACCACCAGCTGCCAAGGAATCAATTCTGACTCATGACAACCACCCCATGGATATTAGAGCAGAACTGCTCTCCAAGGGTTTTCATAGCTGTGGCTTTTCAGAAGATTGCTAGAACTTTCTTCCGAGGCACTTCCGGGTAGGTTCAAACTGCCAACCTTTCTGTGAGTAATGGAGTGCAAACCATTTGTGTCACCCAGAGACTTTTTTGAATATTACACTAACTCCTCAGTGTCTCAAGCACCATCTCACTCCCAGCCATCTCAGAACCTCCACTATAACCAATGAACTGAACTTCCCAAACACGTCCTGATCCCTCACCCTTCCAATTATGCTGCTGTTGATAAAAATAGTAATAGTCATACCTACCAGTTATGTGAAGAGCTGAGACTTTGGCCCAGCCTTTCTGAATGGTAAGCTGTGTCTGTGTTTTCTCACCCCATGCTCCAAGCTTCTCAGATCATTCTAACTCTACCTCCAGGAATTCACTCAGATCCTCTAGATCTGAAAGCAGCTGTCAGGCTATCCTTAGGCTAGGTTCACTTCTTCTCTTTGGCACCTCTACTTTGTGCTGAGATTACTCCTATCCCAGCCCTTGTCATACTACAATGGAATTGTAGGTTAACTGTAACCATGTTCCCCCATGTCCCCAGGTAGTAAGGGCTTCAGGGACCTAGAACATGATTTAATCATTCTTGTGTGCCCAGAGGCAGCTGGTGCCTAGTACATCCTAGGCCTGTAAGGTCAGGGACTGTGGCCACATCACTCTCCTCTGCATCTCCCATACAGATGACACAGTGCATATGAGGCAGTCACCAAATATTTACTCAATACACGCTTACTGATTGGATGAGTGGTTGGACATTCAATTTGAGATTTCCTTAATCATGATGGAAACCCTGGTGGAGTAGTGGTGGGTTAGTGCTATGTCTGCTAACAAAAAGATTGACAGTTCCAATGAAACCAGGCACTCCCTGGAAACTCTATGGAGCAATTCGACTCTGTCCTATAGGGTCACTATGAATTGGAGGCAACCTGACAGTAGTGGGTTTGGTTTTGGGTTTTAGTCATGATTGAAACACATTCTTCAGTCTCTCTCAATTCTATAAAGATTGGGGCTGGGAAGACTGACTGAAAGATTGACTCTGAGTGACTGTGACAAGCCAGACTCATCTGGTGACACTGTCTGAATTGCCCCTTGAAATCTAACTCCTCACCTTAATTTGACCACTCCTTAGGTTAATGCAGATTCAACTGGACAAATGGTCCAATCTTCCCAATTCATTGTGTAGTGTGTTTTCATGGCCAGAGGCTATGTGACTAAACTAAACAGGCATCTACTAGGGAGCCCTGTGGTGCAGTGTTTAAAGCACTCTGGTGGTAACAGAAAGGTCAGCAATTAGAACCCACCAGCCACTCAATGGGAGAAAGATGTGGCAGTCTGCTCCTGTAAAGATTTACAGACTTTGAAACCCTGTGAAGCAGTTAGACACAGTCCTACAGGGTGTGGACCAGAATCAACTCAGCAACAGTAGGTTGGATTTGGTTTTGGTTTATGAGCAGAACAAGGTGCAAGGGACTTTGAAATATATTGATAAAATCAACAGCTATTTTCTTTTTTTTTTAATTTTTATTTTTATTTAACATAACTGAGTGAAAATGTACATTCACATATAAATTTACATGCCCACCTATATGCAGCTTCCACTGCTCTCCCTGTCCGGTGACTGCACACTATTCCTCTCTGCTCCATACATGTCTCATCCTCCCAACAGCCTCCTTTCCCCTCCTCTCCATCCATTCCCCTTCCTCCGGCCAGAGGTCAGCAAGATGATATCCTACAGATGTATAGAACCATAAAGTGCTTCCAATATATGGTCACTCTGCATTGCCAAGTCCAATCCATTTCTGTCCAAAGAGTGGACCTTTGTTATAATTTATGGGAAAGGGCAGCATCAGGGCCAGGGGCCATGCTCTCAGAGGAACCCCAAAACCGCTGGACCATCAATTGAGGTCTTTTAGGGGAGATTTCATGATGCACCTCTTTTTATTTTTGTGTTGCCAGTGAGACTCCTCTCTTCAACAGCTATTTTCAAGGATTTTGCAACTAGAAAATAGAACAAGATATGTTCATGACCAACTATGGAAAATGAGTTTTGTGGTCAAAATCCAAGCACTATGAAAAAACATGAATACATACGAGGTTTCTTTTAGGTGAACAGAGACACACTTTGGTGGTAGAAGCTCTCAAGCTAGCCATCTGCTAAATGGATGGGATTTGGGTAGATAAGGGTGAAAGGAAGGCATTCGTTCCGTGAGGGAACAACACTAGAGTAAGTAAAAGGGAAACAGAGGTAGAAAAGCAGAACTCTTCTCTAGATATTTTATGTGCAGAATGAGAAAATGTGGAGAGGAAAATCCTGGAGGGGTAAGATGGGACAAACACTGTGGAACTGGAGGTCAGGCTGAGAAGTAGCTAAAATGCAGTACAAGTGGTATACAGTACTTGGGACGTGTTATCAGGAGGGACAAGTCCCTGGAGAAGAACATCATGCTTGGTAAAGTCAAGGGTCAGTAAAAAAGAAAAAGACCCTCAACAAAATGCACTGACACAGTGGCTACAGTGGTGGACTCATCAAATAGCCAGACTGAGAGGATGACGTAGCATTGAGCCATATTTCATTCTGTTACATATAGGGTCACTACGTGCTGGAACCGACTCAACGACAAACAGTGGAGGAACACTAAATGTGTGAAGGCTTTAGAAGGTTATTCGCACAAAGGGAAATTACCTTGCTTTTTACTTATAATACAAGCAGTTGGCTCCCTGGCACACCTGGAAGAAGAAAGCTCTCTTTGCACTTGCCCAGGTTTGCACATGTCAGGCCTAGAGGATGGCTAAAACTGAAGACGTGTCACTGCTCAGCAGTGAGCAACCAGAAAGTGACAAGTGACCTTAAAGTGCCCATGAGTCTTTTAAATATTATGTTAAAGCTCTGACTTCCCTTCTCCAGTTTTTGTTCTCCTCTGTGAGGCCTTTCCAAACCAGCACTTGAGCATCATTAAAGAGGAAGCATGTAGCCCTCTGAAGAATTCTGGGATAATCTGCCCTTCAGATCGTTCCAAAGTCGGTCTGAGAGCAGGTGAGCTCCAGCTAAAGGAACAGCTGCCCACTCGATACCTGCATTATCACTCTTTGTTCAATAAGCTTTTCAAACACCCTGACAAAGAACGAAATGGAGAAACAAATTTACTGTGAGAGGAGGTTCAGCTTGAACCAAAGCTGTGTTTATTGGGGCTTCAAACAGGACTAGGAAGTCCTGAGGAACTGGTATAGGAGATATCTCCAGACTTCTGTGAGGGCCTATGAGCCTGCTAGGTACACCCCACCTCAGCAAAGAATGCAAGCAGAAACAAGGATGCTATAAAGGGCAAAGAAAGAGATAAAATTCAAAATGTTCCTCAGAGTTGGCCACACAAAGTTCCTGTGGCCTAGGCCCCTTGTCAAGATCAGAGTCTTAGAACATGACAGCCTCAATAAAGGAGTGCGGAAAGTGAGAGAATTATTTTTTTCTCTGTGAGAATTAGCAGCAAAGAATACTCTTTCAGTGTGAGGGGTGACAAAGTTCATTCCTTCAGGGTGTGTCAACAGGAGAATAAGACTAGATACCTCAAGTAATCAAAAGACCAACTTGGGTCAAACGTGAACACCTCAAGGTACTCCTTCTACCAGATGGAAGGAATCTTGAGTGTGGCTGAATTTCTCAGTAAGCAGAAGAAGGTTATGCCCTCTTATGTTTTGTAACATAATTGTCACTCTATTTTTAACCCTAGGTTGGGGTTCTCTGGGAAAATTTTTGTGGTTGATACTTGATCCCATTTGAACTGTCCCCCACCCTTTTCAAAGCCTTCTCTCCCTGATTCCACGCCTTCTGAAGGACACCAAAAAGGAATCTTGGCTCTTACATGAACTTTAAAGAATGTGCTTAACATCTTGCTTCACCATGATAAGCTCTAAAAGAAATAAAAATACCTGAAATAAAAGGCTCAATTAAAAGCATTCGTTGTAGCACTCGAAGTCTTTCTTTACTCCAGTTGCTAATTCTCTCTTTTAGAGACTTCTGAAGATTATCCTTCCATTTCTCTAAGCAAAAGTATTTGGTGTCCTTCTGGCTTTTCCTGTTTCTTGTCACTAAAATGTTTCATCAGTTTTATGGGTCTCATGATTAGTGATGATTAAACAGGAGAGTTTTAAGAAGTATTAGGAGGTTGGGCCATTTGGATTTGAGGTCCTGTGTTCTGGGCACGGTTTTCTGCTGATTACCAATGGGGAGAATATAGACAGCCACTCATCTCTGGGCTTCTGCTGAGCCCCAGAGGTCACAGAAACATCTTCATAATTTACAACAATAGTAAAAAGGTTCTGTGTACAAAGTGGGAATGTCACATGACTGTGCTGGGGGTATCTTAGGTTCCTAGTCCTGCTGTAACAGACATACCACAACTGATGGCTTTAATGAACAGATTTTCATTATCTCAGAGTTCAGCAGATTAGAAGACCAAATTTAGGGTAACTGCCTATATTGTAAGGCTCTCTCTGCGTCTGTTCAGGGGGTAAGATCCCTGTCTCTTGCTGCTTCATTTCTTCGTTGCTCTTCACATGGCATTTGTCACCCCTGTTTGTGTTTTGCTTCTGTGTCTAATCTGCTCTTTTTATAGCTCGGAAGCAATTACTTGCAATCCACTCCACTCTGGTATGAATTCAGCTGACTGACTGATTATATTAAAATTAAGGATCTACCCTACACTGATGTGACCTCAACTGACTGACTGAATTAGACTAGATTAAATTACACCAATAGTATAGGAGTTACTATTCCTACGGATATTTGGGGGGGCCACAATTCAGTCCATAACCGGAAGATATACAGATACTCTCAGTACAGTGTCCTGAAAATATTTATGGCATCACTACAGCAAATGTTTCATTTTCTCAGATGCTATTATTCCAGAGAGGCTGGTGAAATTAAAAGCCCAGACCCATTTTTGCCTGGAAAGCTCATCCTGTTTTTGTAGCTTGCTCAATTCTATGGGATGTCTATGTCTATGTGTCCGCCATATTTGGAAGTCGAGACCCCATAAGAAGAAATGGCTTATACAGGGTTACACAGGCCACCAGGACAAAGTCCAGAGGAAAATGCCCTTCATGCTAAATCCTCCAACAGCTCCATTATTGACCCAGAACGCAAGCTGCTTACGGATTAATGCAGTGAACAGATACTTACAAGCTCTTGTTCTATACCAGATAGCATGCTGGGGCCCAGAGGCCCAAACAAACAGAATCTCCTGCTCTCAGAAGCTAACATTATCATGGGGGATTTGGACCAGAAAAAAAAAAAAGTAATTTAAAAACATGGATTTACGATGGAATAATCTAAGAGATTAGAAAGAGAGAACAATGTCAGATAGGGCCTACTTTGGAAAGAGGGACAAAGAGGTGACAATTAAACTGAGACTTGCACAGTGAGAAGGAGTCAGTCATCAGAAGAACTGATGGAAGAATCTTCCAGGAAGAGGGGCGAGCATGAGAAATCAGAAGCAGGAAAGGACTCGGGCACTGCAATCCCATAGGCCAGTGTAGCTGGAGCACAGGAAGCAAAGGCCAGGGTACTAAGGAGAGGCACTTCAGGACCAGCCCGTGGTGGCAATAATAAGCAGCTTGACTGTTATTAATTGAAATGTGTTCAGCAGAAGAGCAACATGATCAGTAAACATAATTAAACCTACATCACTGCTGTAACTATAGAAGAGTAGGAATGAAATAACGAGAACAATGGCTTTGTAAGACTACTGCTGAGAGGATTTTCTTAGAGATGGAAATGCAGGCAAAATGAATAGGATTGAGCCACACAACAAATTTGGGGGATGGATTCCAACGAGGAAAAGAGAGGAATCCACAGCCTAAATATTTGTGCCTCAGTTAGTAATTGAGTGGTTGGTGGTGACATTTACGGAGTTCAACAGGGCCAGAGGCAATGGACACGGTCTTAAAGAATCCAAGCTGTAGACATCACAGGTTTGAGATAGCAATTATTTGAGTGAAAATATCAACGGGTCAGGTTAGGTAATGAGTCTGTAGCTCAGAGGAGAGATCTGGCTAGAGGAAACTTTGGAGAGTCTTCATCTGAAAGATGATATGAAATCCAGAGGAATTAGTGATAACATTGAAGGAGACCCAAGGGCAAGCCCCGAGAAACTCCCAAACTTTAGAGGTCTAGAGGAGAAAAAGTCAAGGAGAAAGAGACGGAGTAGCCAGTGAGGTAGGAAGGAAACCAAGAGAGCAAAAGCCAGGTGAGCAGAATGTCTCAAAGAGAGAGTCATTGCCAAGGGGATGCTGTGGAAGATCGTCTACAGTGACAAGGTGACCCACGGTGTTTCGTAGCATGAGGATTACTACAGACCCTGACAGGAGAGAGGTAAAGGCAGAAAGCTCTCAGAGTGATTGAAAAGTGAGGACAACATCTGCAGAGAAGCTTTCAAGAAGTGTGGTTACACCAGAGAGAAGAGAAATGGGGCACAACTGGAGGAAGACTTGTGTCAAGTGAGGCTATCTGAGGACCAGGAACCTTCAGGTATGTGTGGATGTGGATGAGAATGGCTGTGCAGAGTGAGACTGGTGATCAAGGAGAGAAGGGGGCTCACAGGAGTAGAGAGGCCCTTGAGAAGGAAGGAGAGAAAGGCTCAGAATCTTAGTGGAGGGACTGTCCTTTGATAGAAAAGGCCCTTCGTTCAGTGTTGTCCCCTGAAAGAGTGAAGGGGTCAGTCACATACAGGTGGTTAGTTAGGTTGGCAGCGAGGAAAGCAGTTCACATCTGAGCCTTCCAAGACTTCAGGAATGCACAAACTGTCCACAAAGAGAGAGAATCACAGTAGAGAAGGAAGTGTGGACATTCCAAGAAGAGAATACGAGGGAGAAAGTTCCCCTCAGGGAGTAGAACAGCAGGCTTTGCTAGTTGTCCTGCAGTCAGCCCCCAACTCATGGCGACTCCATGCACACTGAAAATGAAGTACTATCCAACCCCAGGCCATCCGCCTGATCTTTGGGGATCAGATGAGGAAAAGTGAAAGCAGGTGATTGCAATCCTCTCTGCTTTAGTTCTATAGACCTTGCCTTGCCCTCTTACAGTTGACTGATTTTCAATAGCAGATCACCAGGCATATTTTCTAGTCCATCTCACTTGGAATCTTGGAAACTTGTACAACATTACAGAAAGATGAAAGCCTCCCCTGACAGACTAGTCATGAGCATGAGATATACTGGCTGGGAATCGAACCTAGGTCTCCCACACGAAAGGCAAAAATTCTGCCAGCGAGTCAACAATGCCCGCATTGACCAGCCATAGAGAGGGCCATTTTAAGATTTTGTATTTAAAGTGAGACCAGACAGCCCTGTGGTGGTCCTTTCTCTGTCACTGCCCAACAGCTCAGGTGTGGCCGCAGAGAGGATGGCAGATGCATATCCAAAGCTTGGGCAAGAAAGGCTACAGAGATGAGGAGAAATGAAAGCAGGTGATTGCAATCCTCTCTGCTTTAGTTCTATAGACCTTGCCTTGCCTTCTTACAGGGACTCTACTCTGGATTCTCAAGGACATGACTTATTGTAAAGAGATCCCCGGACTGCAAAGACTGAAGCCCATTTGGAATCACATCGTGCATGATGGGAATCACATCTTATACTAAGTGGAGAACTGGGCCAGTTTCTCTCTACCAGTGACATCCCTCACACTGTGGAGGTCTTTGTCCTCTTACCCCTGGGTGCTCTTCCTGACTCCTGACTAGAGGGTTTTGGACTCTCTGGAAGAACAAGACTACAAAATTGTAAAATACAGTTCCTTTATGGTCCAATTCAGAAGGCTTCCATGTTCAAAAAGACCACAGATTAAGCCTTTTAACATTATCTGCAAGTGGAGTAATGTACAGCAGGGCAAAGCCACACAAAAGGGCTGAAGAAGTATCACCAGTGAGGACATTAAACAATCTTAAAATCTCATTTGTCATTAGGTGCCACAGAGCCGATTTTTGACTTGTAGTGACCCCGTGTGACAGAACGGAAGGACACCACAGGGTTTTTTTTGCTGTAACCCTTAAGAAAGCAGATCACTAAGTGTTTCTCTCGCAGAGCTGCTGCGTCATTTCAAGCTGCCAACATTTCATTTAGTGACTGAGCCCTTAACCATTGCTCCACCAGGTCTCCTTTTAAATCCCATTACCAAGCCACAGATTCTGCTGTGTGCCGTGAGTTCACATTTCTTAAAGGTGGCAATTATCTTGTGAACAGCACATTTACAGTATATGACATTTCTACATGTGTTAAATGAATTAAATACAGGAAATGTAAATGTTTAAAATATACCATAGTTTCCTTTTAAAAAAACTATAAACCTTTGTTTAATCCAAAAAGATAGAATAGTACTGAAGAATAAAAGAGAACAAAATACGAAAATACTGTACACTACCACATAGCACTATGCTAAGCAAAAGGAGCCAGACACAAAAGACTACATACTTTATGATTCTATTTACATAACATTCTAGGAAAGGAAAAATATGAAACAGATAGCCTATCAACTGTTTCCATGGGCTGGGTGTAGGGAAAGAGAATTAACTGCAAAGGGACATGAAGGAATTTTTTGGAGTCATGGAAATGTCCTATATCTTGACCACATTTGTCAAAACTTATCTAACTGTACACTTGAAAAGGGTGGATTTTAATGGCGTGTGAGTTATTCCTCAATAAACCTAATTATTTAAAAAAAAAAGACACCTTCCATTTGGATAATGCTTGATAGTTACCCTCACATTTTCTCATCTATTATTTTATCGATTTTCCCAACAACCTGTTAATACAGCACCTGTATCCATGGGAGAGAGGACCCTGGGAATTTGAGACTTCCCAGCTTATTCAGCCTGAAGGAAAGTGGTGTTTCCTTAGACTTAAACGGGAGCTCTTCCTTCTGGACCTTGAAAACCCACTTAGGCCCAAATGTCAAGAATAGCCACCACTGCCTCCTCACTGCTGGGCCTTGCAATAAATGCTCTGTGTTCACTCTTTTAATTTCTCCTCACAAGGAAGCTACGTTGTTATCTGCTGAGGAGTTGGCCCCTGACCCAAGGAGACCCCACACACAATGGAACAAAACCCACCTGGTCCTGGGCCATCTACGTGATCCATTGCAGATTTGGGGCTGATTTTCAGAAGTAGGCCACAATGCCCTTCTTTCTAGTCTGTCTTAGTCTAGAAGCTCCACCATAATCTCTTCAGCTTCACAGCAATATGTAAGCCACCACCAAGAGACGGGTAGATGTTGTAGTACATGAGATGCATAAGTTGGAAACACAGCCCAGGTCTTCCACACAGAAAGAGAATTCTATTACTGAACCTCCTATGCTACAAGGTATCATTATCCTACTATACAGATTAGAATAGAGAGAGATCAATTCATTAGTCCAAGGTCCAACAGCAAGAGAATCACAGCATCATTATTTGAACCTAGGTCTTAACAAGTATATATACCTCTACTTTCAACCACTAAGACCTGCCACTCCCAGTAATTTAGTTCCAAATACAAACAGCCAAAACATCTAGAATAATCATCTCAAAAAAATAAACCTAAACCTAATGCCATCAAGGCCAACTCACACGGTGTCTGAGGTCTTAAAAGCTAGCAAGCTGCCATCTGAGGTAAACCAAATGGTCCCAACTCATCTGGAACAGATGATCACCGAGAACACCAAAGACACGATGTAAAAACAGCCCAGGAGACAGAAGGACCCATGTGACTGGGAGACCATCAGTACGTGACCAGAAGAACCGAATGGTGCACGGCCACCACCAATGGCAGCTGTGATGGGGCACACGATATTGAGTCCCTGTAACAGCACGAGAAAAAGAGGGGTGCAGCTCAAGAACTCTCCTAAAAGACCACCACCGATGGCATGACGGCCAGGGGGATCCACTGGGAACATGGCCCCTAGACCTGCTGGTGCCCCTGTCTAGAAGAACACCACTGAGGTCCACACTTCAGACAAAAATAGACTAGACTTGAGGACTGAATGTGACCAAATGGTGTGTGTATTTTAGGGTTCTATGTGTTTATAGGAGGCTGTCCTACTGTCTTCTTTCTAGATGGAAGAGAAAAGGGTGGAGAGAAGGGGGCAGGAGCTTGTTAAGAGGACACAAGAAGTATAAAATGAAAAGGAGGTGTGTAGTGTTACAGGGCAAGGAAAGCAGAAGGAGCTGTAGACAGGCAGGCATGCAAAACTGATTTGGAATATATACTTTTACTTAATCACAATAAAAAAAACAACAAAAAAGTCCAACTCATAGTGATTCTCACACGGTTTCCAAGGAGCACCTGGTGGGTTTGAACTGCCAACTTTGTGGTTAGCAGTCATAGCTCTTAAGCACTATACCACCAGTGTTTCAGAACAATCATAGGGAAATAAAATAATGACGCTATCAGGAGAGCCCTAATCAGTTTTTTAGGCATCTTTTTAGTCCATCAGTCTTTCAGATTTTTCAGACTTCCCAGAATTTCCTGAAAGATACCACATCCAGAAAATTAGCTGCCTTTCTTGATGCCCTGTCCACCTCTTAAAGACCTTCTGTTTTGCTTTCTGTTCTACCTGTGTTGCCCAACACAAAGTGTTGAGCCAACTGCAATTTGATCAGAAGAATAAAAGCTGAGAATGCTACGCAGGACCAAGAAGTGCTTTGCAAAGGCAGAGAGTTGCCCAACAGCAGAGGCTGGAGTTCTTTCAATAGCTGTTCCAAGTAACCCAGGGGTCAGATGCAGCCTTTTGCTACTCTAACAGTAGAAGCCACTTTAAACACCTTTTCACTGGAAAAAGCAGATGATGATTCAGAAATAGACAGGGTCTTTTTCTTGCCCTTGTCATCTGGACAACTGCAAGTTTTACAGGCATCTTCATGGTACCACTGGGACCTAAAAATGAAGCTAGCTGATTGTGCTTTGCAGACAGAGGATCCAGAGCAGAAAAGGCCAAGGATCTTGCCTGGTTTCCTGCGGCACAGAGAAAGGACAGGGAGGCATCATGGATTGAACTGTGTTTCCCCACAAATGTTTGTGGTGGCTTGGCGGGACCATGGTTCCTGGTATTTTGTGATGTTCCTTTATGGTGTAAACCCTCCCCCTAAGAAGTTAATGAGGCTGGATGAGTGGCAGGTGTTTTGGTGAGGTAGGACTCAAAGAGTGATGGTGTTGTGCCTTGAGGCAGTCTCTTAAAATACAAAGGAAAGAAGCTAGCCGGGAGAACTCATACCGTCATGGAGCTGTGCCAGAAGCTGGGTCTGTCCTTTGGAAAGGACCAGCATCCCAGTGCCTCAGAAGGGGACAATTGATGAGAGAACCTTCCTCCAGAGCCTGCAGAGAAAGCCTTCCCTTGGTGATGATACCCTGAATTTGGGCAGTTCACGTAATGGACTGTGACAAAATAGTTTCTCTTTTTAAAGCCATCCGGTTGTGGTATTTCTGTTAAAGCAGCACTAGCAGACAAGACAGGAGGGGAGGAAACTTTCTGAGTGTCTTCTATGTGCCAGGAACTGTGTAATGAATTTTATTCATCATACTACTAATAATTAACACCTATGGAACACTTCTTATGGGCTAAGTAGTTTCATACATGTTATTCCATTTCATTCCCTCAACAACATTATTTAACAAGTACCATTACTGTCCCCACCTTACCAGTACCTGCTGAGGTGGTTCTGACTCACAGTGACCCCGTGTGTGTCAAAGTAGGAGTCCACTCCAGGTTTTCAATGGCGGACTTTTTAGAAGTAGATCACCAGACCTTTCTTCCAAGGTGCCTCTGGGTGGACTCAAACTGCCAATCTTTTCGTTAGCAGCCAAGTGTTTACCCATTTGTCCCAACCAGGGATGCCATGTCCACTTTCAGAAGCAGAAATAGAAGTTGATAAAGTCTGAACAACTTGCCCAAGTTCATACAGCCACTATAGGACAGAAAGGAATTTTAAACCCAGGTACACCAGTGTGAGACTGCCTCATCTATAATGTCTGATCCTCCAATCCAGTGTTTCATTTCCCAAAGCCAGACCTGAACGCCACCTAATGCAAGAGCAAACCAAAAACCAGATAAAACCCACTGATGTTGAGAACCCTCCTACGGTGTTTCCAAGGAGTGCCTGATGGATTTGAATTACTAGCCCTTTGGTTAGCAGCCATAGCACTTAACCACCACACCACCAGGATTTCCAGTGCAAGAGCAGAAGCAATTCTGTCAAGTAGTATTTCACAAGCAGTTATTGAACTTCCACACTGCGTGACCTAAGAGATAGTATACAAATTCAGGGACCACAAATGCATGGCCCAGCGCGTCCCCTCCATACTTAGTAGACATCCCTAATCAATCAGGCCTCTTTCCTGCTGAGCCTAAATGCAGTCTCACAGTCCTTCTCAGTAGAGCTCTGTTGCAGTACTGAAATCAACCCTTGTTAACTCCCAAGATGAAGCCTGCCAGACCTTCCTTCAGAAGCTAGGAGACAAACATAACAGAGAAAAGCAACAGGAACAACAGAAAGTGTGGGATATTCAGAGGTAGAAGCTCTGGGGTCCTGTCTTTGTTCCACTGTTCATCAACTGGGAATGAGCAAGTAAACTCTCTCAGTCTAATGGTCTTCATCTAAAATGAAGATGATACGAGGACTGACAAGTTCATGAACTCATTCTAGGAAAAGTGCTACACACCTCACTGCTGAATATCACTATAGTCACATTCCAAGTGCCCTCCTTGGGAAGCTGTGCACCAATGCCAGCACCTAGTCCTCCCTTCCAAGCAATTTTGGAACTCTTTTTCTGGAATGGCCATCAGAGCTGTCATCATATTACTCTTGATGTCCTGAATGTCATCAAAATATCTTCCTTTCAATATTTCCTTTATCTTCAGGTAATGAAGAAAGTCATTGGGGGACAGTTCAGTGGGTAGGGAGGGTGTTCCAATACAGTTATTTGCTTACTGGCTAAAAGCTCTCTCACAGACAATTATACAACTAAGTTTGCAAACTTGTCACCACGCCAGTGTGAGCAATGGCCATTCCAGAAAGAGTTCCAAAATTGCTTTGAAGGATGGACTAGGTGCTAGCATCAGTGCATAGCTTCCCAAGGGGAGTATTTCAAAGGTGACTGTAGTGATATTCAGCAGTGAGGTATGTAGCATGTGGAACAATTAAGTCCACAGACTTAATTGTCAGATCTCATAATAAGGTCCTGCCAAAGCCAAGTGCTGTCAAGTCGGATTACGTCATAAAATTGTTGACCCCAGGAATTGTTAGTGAAGTTAGAAAGGCAGTTTCTTAAGACTGCTGCTGTAACAAAATACTGCAAACTGGCGGTTGACCAGAACAGAAATGTATTATCACACGGTTCTAGAAGCTAAAATTCTAACACCAAGTTGTTAGCTGGCCATGGCCCCTCTGAAGATTCCAGAGGAAGACCTTTTCTTGTTTCTCCAGCTTCTGGAGGTCTCGGGAGTTGCTTAGCTCTTAGTGCGTCTTTACCTGGCTGTCTCTCCTCTATCTGTCTCTCTGTGTCTTTTATAAGGACATCACTTAGATTACATTAGGACCCACCCTACTCCGGTGTGCGCTCATATTCGGTTAACTGGTAACAATTTCAAAGACCCTGTTTCCAAACAAGGTCACCTTCTCAGGCACAGGGCCTGTGATTTTATCATAAATCAGTCGGGAGGAGAAGACATAATCCAAGCCATATAAGGCAGTAAGAACAGAAACTTGGAATAAGGGCATGACAAGAAAATGAGAGGACACAGAAATAGTTTTTGTCTGGGAAATAATCTAAGAGGTGTATCGGGAGTGGGGGCGAGGTGTCCTTCAATGTCCTGTGTTATGCCATAGGATTTATTGACAAGTAACGATGGTCTCCGCATGAGTAAATCGTGGGGCTTACCTCTGGCATTACAGCTACTCAAACCGATGACACAGCAGAAACACACTTGTTAGCTGAGGAGCCCGTCTGCCTGATTCAAATCCCGCTATGGTCACACAGGAGCTGTGTTACCCTGAGCAAGTTTTTTTGAGTCTCTGTAGCTCAGTTTTATCATCTGAGATATTTAAAAAAAAAAAAAAAAGTACTTCCTATCATTGTCGTTAACTGCCGTTGAGTCAGCCCCAACTCATGACGACTCATGAGCAACAGAATGAAACGTCGCCTGTCCTGCACCATCTTCCTGATCACAGGTGTGCTTCAGTCTGTTGTCATGGCTCCTGTGTATTTTGAGTGTCTTCCAACCCAGGGGGCTTGTCTTCCAGCACTGCACTGGACAGTATTCTGTTGTGACACGTAGGGTTTTCACTAGCCAATTTTTCAAATCACCAGGCCTTTCGTCCTTATCTGTCTTCATCTAGAAGTTCCCCTGGAATCTGTCCACCATGCATGACCCTGCTAGTATTCAAAATACTGATGGGATGGGTTCCAGTATCATAACAACACACGAAGACACTGCCCAATAACAAACTGGCAGACAGTGGTGATCTACTTCATACCAAATGCAAAACAAACCCACTGCCATCAAATTGGTTCCGACTCACTGTGGCCCTTTAGGACAAAGCACAGTTGCCCCTAGAATTTCCAAGGCTGACTACGACATCATTCTCGTATGGCATAGCTGATGGATTTGAACTGCTGACTTCTTGGCTAGCAGCCGATGGCTTAGCCACTATCACCAGAGTGTCTTTGGACCTCCCTCTAGGGAATATTAAAAGATGTGTCCTGATACATAGTGGCTTTTCAACAAAATGTTGGTTGTATAAAGACACAGGGGTTGGCAGGCAAAAATGACAGTGGAGAGTCAGCCAAGCTTTCACAGGGTGAGGTACACAGGAGAAGTAGTTTCCCTTCACAGTACAGGAGAAGCTCAGGTAAGGCATTGCCTTTGTCTTGTTCACTGATGTAATCCAGCATGCCTGCTGGCACCTAGTAGGTGCTCATACATATTTATGGACTAGTTGTCTGGTTTGACGGAATGACACTTAGGAAACCACAGAAAAGCTTGATGCAAAGGAAGAATGTAACCTGTTTTAAATATTAAGAATGTCCCTCTATCTGCTTTTGGTGAAAGAAGTCAGGGAGGCAGGTGTCGGAACAGGAAATCTGCTTTGTATCCTTCATCCAGGTGACAGACAACGTAGACAGGCGCTCTTGATTCAATCAAAGAATCACAGCAGTGGGGATTCCTGAGCAAGCTGGAAGGATTGCAGGAACAGTCAGAAACTGAGATATTAAGAGTTACAATTTCTGATAAAAAGTCTTTCTGGTAATGACAAGGTTCCAGAAATACACAGGGTGAGAGTGGTGAGATTCAGAACAGTAAAAGTTTGTTGGTGTTGAAAAGGTGAAGAACATGAGAAGCCACAATGTTGAATGCATTCCTCCTCATGGACAATGTCTTCTCTACTCCTCACAGCAAAGCTGCCAAGTCAGCATCTTTATCTACCTTTTCCAGATGGTGAAACTGAGACTCAGAGAGCTTAAGTGATAGGTCAAGGACAGGAAAGGCACAAAACTGGGATTCAACTCAGGGAAGTCTGACATTCAGCAATCCTGGCCTTTCCTCTGTTCGTCTGTTGCCCACTGACTTGACTGTGACCTTCAGTCCCTTAAACTTGTATCTGTCCACATAACATCTCACTTCTTATCTTCCTCTGAGTTTTTGCTGGAGCACTTGTGCTGAAGACACCTCATGAACTGGAAGGAAAGGGAGAGGCTGCAGAATTACCAAGATGCAAAGTTACAGGAATGAAAAGCGAGGGCCACAGTCAAGCAGGCTTTTGCCCTTTCCCATCCAGAGAGGGGAGCTAACCTGCACTCCCAAAACTCAAGTGTGTGAGCTCTACCTGTGTCAATTCCTATAAAGCACTTGGTTTTGCTAAAGCATCAATCATCCCTCAATTACAGTGTTAAATAGTATATCTGAGCTATAACTGCTGTACAAGCACTTGGCAGACAGGTCCATTTTCACCATTTCACTTCTTTTATACATCATTACTTATTCTGGCCATGTGGGGCAAACTGAGAAACAGGAGCAAAGCCCACAGCTAACTACACCAACTATGGGATCGCCTGTTTCTCAGAGGCCTTGGCATGCAGATAGTGGAGAAGTGGGATATTTAAGGCCCTTGGATCTGCTCTCACTGGTGCCAATCCAGCCTGCCTGATTCAACCTGTACCCACCTGCAACTTATTGGGCTTTTCTTGAGACTCACCATAATGAATAGGGAAACCCTGGTAGGGTGGTTGTTAAGAGATACACACGGCTAACCAAAAGGTCAGCAGTTTAAATCCACCAGGTGCTCCTTGGAAGCTATACAAGGCAGTTCTGTCCTACAGCATTGTGATGAATCAGCATCAACTCCGTGGCAATAGGTTTGGCTTTGGTTTTGTGGCCATTGGTCACTTTGCTCTGGCCCCAAGATCTACAGCTTTATGGTGTAAGTAGATGCGACCATCCACTTAGAGCCAACTCTGCCCAGTGACTGCATTGTAAACCACACCCAGCATGGCTGGGTGTCTTTGTTTCCTGTTCAGTTTACCACAGAGCTGGTATCTTAAAACATTACAAACATTTATTCTGGAGGCCAGAAGTCTGAAATCAAGACTTCAACAGGACTTGCTCCATCAGGAGGCTGTGTGGAAGAATCTGTTCCATGCCCTTCTCCTAGCTTCTGATGGCTGCTGGCGATCTCTGCTGTTCCTTGGCTTGTAAACACATCTCAGAGGTCTCTGCCTCTGTCTTCAAATGGCACTCTTCTTTGTGTCTCTGTCTGTTTTCTTTTGACCCATCACTGAAATTAAGACCTACCATAATCCAAGATGGTCTCATCTCAAGATCCCTACCTTAATTACATCTACAAAGACCCTTGTTCCAAATAAGGTGATTCTGAGGTTGTGAGTGAAGACATCTTTTGGAGGGTGGGAGATGTAAGAAGAGAATGGCAGAGGGTAGGATCATTCAGCCCACTACACTGGGCTA
Source organism: Heterohyrax brucei (assembly GCA_028571685.1). Classification (NCBI taxonomy): domain Eukaryota; kingdom Metazoa; phylum Chordata; class Mammalia; order Hyracoidea; family Procaviidae; genus Heterohyrax; species Heterohyrax brucei. Next base: position 38,942,320 of record CM053148.1, on the reverse strand, counting down.
GATGACCCAACTTCACAGCTGTGCATATCTTTTTATAGCCAGTATGTAAAAAGACATTTTACATACTGGCTGCTTCAGACTCTATCACTGAGCTGCCTTGTCAGCTGACTGAAACAGAGAGAGGCTCTACAGGTACAACCTAGTACAGGGAAAGTCCTTCGGGGAAAAGTCAGTTTCACAGAGAACTAGAATTGCTATTGTTGTTGTTAAGTCAGTTCAAAACAACAGAACAAAACACTGCCTGTCCTGCAGCAACCTCCCAACCACTGCTGTGCTTGAACCCTTCATTGCAGCCACTGCATCAGTCCCTCTCCTTGACAGTCTTCCTCGTTTTTGCTGACCCTCTGCTTTACCAAGCATGACGTCCTTCTCCAGGAACTGATTCCTCCTGATAACATGTCCAAAACATATGAGATGAAGTCTCACCATCCTTGCTCTTAAGGAGCATTGAGGTTGAACTTCTTCCAAGACAGATTTGTTTGCTCTTTTGGCAGTCTACGGTATATTCAATATTCTTCACCAACACCATAATTCAAATGCATCATTTCTTCTTTAGTCTTCCCTACTCATTGTCCAGTTTTCCCATGCAGATGAGTCAACTAAAAACACTAAAGCTTGGGTTAGGTGCACCTTAGTCTTTAAGATTTTCAATGCTTTAAAGAGGTCTTTTCTACAGAGAAAATGTTAAATGACACACGAACAAAAATTAGTACAGAAATTCTACATTTGTTTTCTTGCATCTTACTATAGGGAATTTCTGCTTTCAGTAGTTGTCGACTACCGTGTAACCAACTGAGCTTTCTGCTGAAAACAACTAGAGTTGCTAAGCAAAAGATGCTTAGAGTTATCTGTCTGAAGGTCTAAGACAGCTACTGAGCCAACAAGGACTAGAGGGGCTCAGATCCCAGAGCAGAAAGAAGCACAAAAGCACACCAACATAGGCCATTACCTTTCCCTCAAAGCATTTGCCAATTCCAGTGTGACGTCTGGATACCGAAAACTGAGGCTATACTAAGGGTTTTCATGTTGGTCTCCAGTGACAGGCATAACAAAATTCCACAAACTGTTGTTGTTTGTTGTTAGTTGCTGCTGAGTCAGTTCTGGTTCCTGGTGACCTTGTGTATGAAGAGCAGAAGTGCCGCACAGGGTTTTCAAGGCTGTGAGCTTTCGGGAGCAGATTGCCGGGCCTGTCGACAGACACCTCCTGGTGGGTTTGAGCCAGCAGCCTTCCGAACTAGTTCCATGCTGTGTGCCAACTCCCAACTTTGGAACTGAAAAGCTGTGTAAGTTCTACCATGAACTATGTATGAACAGGGTCCTTAGCCATTCTGCTGCTCAGTAACCTTACCCTTAAAACAGAGGCAACCTGGGGGAAGCACACAAGCACCAAGTACATAGCAAGTGCTCAGAAACAGAAGCTGCAGCATGTGGGGAAGAGCAGTGTACTGGAAGACAGAAGACCTGGGTAATGATTCCTACTCCAATGGCCTTGCCGTATAATTTGGGACAAATCTGTTGGCATCTCTGAATCTAAGTTTTCTAACTTATTAAATCAGGATGTTGGATTACAACCTCTGGGCTCCCTGGAAACTTAAAATTCTCTGCTATGGTTTGGCAAAGGTAAAGACAAGATGGACGGATGGATGGATGGACAGATGGAGAGATGAATGGGCAGGTGGTCGGGTAGGTGGGTGGGTGGATGGAAGGATGGATACAGATAGATGAGAGACAGACAGATAGGTAAAAGTTTTGAGTCTTCTAATTTAGAAATTCCTTTGTCAAGATGTCTATAAGAGTAAAAGAGCATCACATCACACAGCAGTAAGGGGTAGTCATACTCCTGCCTGCAACTGAGCAGCTGAGAGATGAGAATTAGTCTCGCAGGTACAGAGCCCATGGACAGGTAGATTTAGCAAACCCTTCCAGTTCCTCTCTCTCCAGGTAGAGCTTCACGCTCTATACCAGAGCTATGTCCTACCTCAGGCTACAGAGGGCTCAGAACTAATGGAGGAGAAAGAGGTGACAAAAAGTCCCTAAGAGCCACCCTCGCTGACTTTAGCCACAAACAGCACTGCACTAGAACCTAGAGCTTCATAAGCTGTGAAATGCCCAGAGGTATTTCTAGGGCTGGATTTGTCTTGGTGCTCCTGTACTCAATGGAAGGCAGTCCACCTGGGTTTGATCACTGGCTCTGCCACTTTGTACCTGTGTGACCTTGAGCAAGTCACAACTTTGCTTTGCATCAGTCTCCTCATCTGGAAAATGGAGATGGTAACAACAGTACCCTCTTCACAGAGTTGTGGAAACCCTGGTGGCCTAATTGTTAAAAGTGCTGCGGCTGCTAGTCAAAAAGTTGGTGGTTTGAACCCACCAGGTGCTCCTTGGAAACTCTTGGGGACAGTTCTACTCTGTCCTATAGTGTTGTTATGAGTCAGAATTGACTCAACAGCAGTGAGCTCGATTTGGGTTCATAAAGTTGTTAAGACCCTATCAGTGCTTCTAAAAATGATTGACACTTATGATACAAGTACTGTAAGCATCTTCCTTAAAGACACTGCGGTGCTCGTAACAGGGACAGATAGAGCTCTTTCGGCGATCACTTACAGCCCCTCCCTCAGCTCCTGGGTATACCGTGGGTATGTGCAGCCTTTTCCTTCTGAAATCTTCTTGCCCCTTTGAGTAACATACCTTAATAGCTCTCTCTCTCTCTGTCTTTCTCTCTCTCTCTCGTCCTTCTGCTTGACCACAGTCAGGGGGCACGGCATGACTTCCCAAAGGCAGCCTTCCATTCAGTGAGTTGCCTGTCAACAGGTCCACGCACAGCCTTTTGTTCTGTATTCTTTTCAGTATGAGATTAGTATCAGTTTATCATAGTTTTCAAGAAGGAGCCCTGGTGAAGCATCACTTTAGCATTCGTGGCCAACTGAAAGGTTAATAGTTCAAATCTATCCAGTTGTTCCTCAAGAGAAAGACCTGGTGATCTGCTTCAGTAAAGTTTTCAGTCAAAAAAAAGCCTATGGGGCAGGTCTACTCTGTCACATGTGTTCCAGATGACTCAAAAATCAACTCAAGAGCATTCTATAATAACAGTATAGCTTCTAAGCACTTGAAGGATGTGTGCCAAAATCCTGGAGAATTCTCATTAATGTCCCTCCCAAGAAGACTTGGGATAAGGGTGATAGTACCCCTCACACCTCCTCTATCAAGGATAAAAAGCATAGCACAACTGTCTCCGAAGAAATTCTCCAACATCCATCACCACTCCCTGCCTTCCCACCTTTCTATGCTCTCTCTTTTTACCCTCACTTAGGTAAGGGTTTAAGGATTCCAAAACCAGGTTTCAACCACCTCCTTGGTTAAGTTTTCTAGCATCTCATCTCATCTTGAGAATCGGGAGTAGATAGTCCCTTTGTCTTAGAGATTTTGTTGAATCAGAGACAAATCTCTTTTTAATATCCTTTTGAGACAGAGAGTTCATGAGCAAAGAGCACCTGCTTAGTATAAATACTTAAAGGGAAACAGCCCGGAACCTTGCTAGCTGGCTGTAATTCCTCCCAGGGTTCTGGGCCAGAGGAAGATGGATATTTCTTCCTTAGCGTGAGGCCATTGCCTAGCAGACAGAAACCAGCTGTACACAGCATTGACGAGGATGCTAAATCTGCATGGAAACATTTTCCACCAGCTGCCTGCTCACTTCCCTTAGAGGTCGAGTTCATTATCCTCTTAAAACCTCATTTTCTCATGCAGAGGAACTTGGCAGACCAGAGGGTCTGAGGTTCATTAGTCACCGCCTATTGCTTTCCCAAGAACTTTCTTTGTCAGACCCCCTACCCCAGTCCAAGGCAGCTCCCACTGCTAGGCCCCTCAGAAGCATGGCTCTTCTCGGTCGTTCTGTGGTCTACCTGCTTTTCCAGAAGGACCTGAATGTCAGTAATCCTAGGTTCAGATCAGACTCTGCCACTCACCAGACCTCCAGTGAGTTATGTAACTTCTCTAGGCCTCAGTTTCCAGCTATGAAATGGAAAGAAGAGCTCCTTCCTTAAAGTGGCCTGTTACAATATGTGCACACAAAATATGTGACTTTGAGTCATCATGAGTCAGATCCGACTCGATGGCACTTGGCTTTGGCTTGGACACAGTACTCACTGTTTGGAGAGAAGCTTGCACTGGGAGAAGCAGGCATGATCAACACACTCCTCTCCCCATCTAATCAAATTGTGTCCCTCACCTCCCTAAAATGCATGTTGGAATCCTAACCCCTGTGCCTGTGAGATGTAGTCCTGATTGAGAATGATGTTTTCTTTGTTATGATAATGAAGCCATAACAGTTTAGAGTATTCTAGAACTAGTCACTTCTGCGTTGTAAAAAGAGCAGGTCAGACACAGAAGTATAAGCTAGGGGAAAATAGATGCCACATGAAAATTGCCAAGAAACTGAGGAACATCGAAACTAAAAGAGACAAAGGTCTTTGCCTAAGAGCTGACAGAGAAATTTCCACTACAAGTAGTGTCTGGGATTCAAACTTTTAGCCTTCTAAGTTAAAATAACTTTCTGTTTGTTAGAACCTCACACCAGCGGTATTTCTGCTACAGCAGCCCTAGGAAACCAAGACACCTTCATCACACACTAGCCATCTTTGAAACATTTGTAGGTAATAAACACAGATCTCTCCCCATTGATACTTGTCCTCCTCATTGAGACTTGTCCAACAGGAATCTAAAGAAAGGCTTACCTGTGGAAGAAACGGATAGCGGTTTCCCAAATTTGACAACAATTCTAAAAATTCACACCATGTTAGCAACAAACAGTTGCAGATCCAAAAGGAATTTTTATAAGCTCTCCATAATTAAAAAGCAATTTGATCAACCATGCTAGAGAAAAGATAGAAACATCTTTTCATTTTTATAGTCTCATTAGAAAAATCATTATCATATGAAAAAGAAATCAAAGAACACACAGCCCAAATTTTACGGAAGAAAAAAATAAGAGACAAATGTTTGGGGCAGTTAATTAATAAAAATAACATATTCCATATGATGTTACATACAGAAAACTCCAAAATGTCCATGAGAAAACTTCCTAAGCTAATAGAAGAATTTAACAAAGTTGCAAGGTATGAGGGTACAAGGTCAACAAGCAAAAATCAGTTGGGTCTCTATACACCATCTGTGAGAAATATGAAACAGGAATTAGGGAAATAACTCCACTTACATTAGCATCTAAGAGAATAAAATGCCTAGGAATAAATCTAGCCAGGAACATGAAGGACTTATAAAATGAAAACTGTAGAACACTGCTGAAAGAGATAAAAAGAAAGCTTAAATAAATGGCAAGGTGCTCCATGTACATTGATTGGAAGCCTTATGTTGTTTAAATGTCAATACTCAAAATAACATAGATTCAATGCAATCCTGATCAAAATCCCAACCACTTTCTTTACAGAAATAGAAAAACCAATCCTCAAGTTACACGGAACACCAACCCAAAAAACCCATTACTGCAGGGTCTATTCCCCAATTCAAAATGACTGTATAGGACAGGGTAGAACTGCCTCACAGAGTTTCCAAGGAGCGGCTTGTGGATTTAAACCACTGGCCTGTTGGTTAGCAGCCAAGATCTTCACCATTGTGCCACCAGGGCTCCTTGGAATGCCAAAGAGGCCCCAAAACAGCCAAAGCAATGTTGAAAGGGAAGAACAAACTGGGATAACTCATATCTCCTGATTTTAAAATACAGCTGCAAGGAAGTGACGCTCCTGCTAACCAAAAGGTCTGCAGCTCGAATCCATGAGGCACTCCTTGGAAACTCTATGGGGCAGTTCTACTCTGTCCCATGGGGTGTCTGTGAGGTGGAATCTACTCAACAGCAATAGGTTTGGACATACAACTGCAATAATCAAAACAGCCTGGTACCAGTAAGACGATAGACATGTAGACCAAAGGAACAAAATCATACATTTATGGTCAACCGATTTTTGGCAAATGTACTAAGTCCACTCTATGAGGAAAAAAGAGTCTCTCCAATAACTGGTGCTGGAAAATTTGGATTTCCACATGCAGAAAAATGAAACTGGAACCATGCCTAACACCATATACAAAAACAAATTCAAAATGGATTAAAGACCTAAGTGCACAAATTAAAACCATAAAATTCTTAGAGGAAAGCAAGAGCAGTGCTGTCAGGCCTAGTTTTTAACAAAGAATTATATAATATAATAACAAAAGCATTAACAGAAAAGGATAAAATAAATAAATGGAAACTTAGAAAAGTTAAAAATACTATTTTAGCCATCTAGTACTGCTCTAACAGAGATACCGTGAATGGACAGCTTTAGCAAAAAAAAAAAGTTTATTCTTACACAGTCTAGTAGGCTGCAAGTCCAAAATAAGGATGCCCACTCAAGGAGAAGTCTTTCCCTCTTTGTTAGCTCTAGAGGAGAGTCCTTGTGTTGCATCAGTCTTTGGTCAGAGAGCACCTGGGCACAGAAACTTGAGTTCTGAAGCACTTGCTCTACTCCCAGTGCTGCTTTCTTGATGGAATAAGTTTCCCAACTCTCTGTTTGTTTCCTTTTTCTTTTATCTCCTGTAGGATAAAGCCAGCCCAGCCAAGTGCTGTCGAGTCGGATCCGATTCATGGCGAAGGTGGTGCAAACTGCACTGCAGGGAAACTCCCTTTACACTGGAGCAGGGAGTAGATCTTAGGAAGGGTTTTACAATCCCACCTTAATCCTCTTTAACATACAACATCAGAAAATCACAAAATGGAAGGCAATCACACAATACTGGGAATCACTGCCCAGCCAAATTACCACGTACGTTTCTGAGGAGATAAAATTCAATTAATGATCAATACTTCCCTTCATCAAAAATTAAATAAATTAAATAAATGGGCCTCAAAAACTTAAAAATATTTTTATTAAAAAAAATGAATGAGAAGATGAGCTACCCACTGGGAGAATATCCTACAAGAATATAATAATGGGAGTATACATAAAACTTTAACATCAACAAAAGACTCAATTATAAAAATCAAGGCAAAGAACTCAGACAGACATTTCACCAAAGCAGGCATTCAAATGGTCACCAAACACGTAAAAACATGCCCAGTGTCATTAGCCATCAGAGAGACAAAAATCAAAGCCAAAACGAGATATCACTTCATTCTCATTGCGATGGTTAATATTAAACAAAACTAAAATAACAAATGCTGGTGAGGACGTAGGGAAATTGGAACACTTACCCATTGTTAGCAGGAATGCAAAATGGTACAGCTATTATGGAAAACAGTGTGGGGGTTCTTCAGAAAAACTACAAATAGAACTGTATGACCTAGCAATTCCATTCATAGGCATATACCCTAAAGACTTGAAAGCACACACTCATAGGCTTGAACACCAAGGTTCATTGCAGCACTAGTCACAGTAGCAGAAAATGGAAACAACTTATTCTCCTCGATAGATGAAAAGATAAACAAAATGTGATACACACATAAATGGAATACTACTCAGCCAGCATGAGAATGGATGCTTTATTATATGCTGCAATAAGGATGGAGGTGAAAGACATTATGCTGAGTGAAATAACTTAATCACAAAAGGACAGATACTGTATGGCCTCACTTACTTAAAAAGACCAGAAAAAGCAAAAGCATCAAGAACAAAATTTATTAGTGGTTACCAGGGATGGGAGGGAGATGAAAAGGGGGCGAGGGATTTAACAACAATAGAGATATTGCATTGATCAAATGTAGGGTTGCACAGTCATTTATTGTAATTGCTGTCAGTAGGTTGTATACCTGTAAAACTCTGAATAGGCAGAAACTGTGTAATAGATATACTTACCAAAAAAAAAAAAAGAGTAGTTCCTAAGACTACTTACATACAACCAAAAATCTAATGGGATTTGATTTCTTGGTTTGGAGGTTTAGAGTCATGGTTCCATACGACATCTCAGCTAATTGGCCTAATAACATGTTTAGTGCTTCTGCTCTACATCCTAGTTTGTTGTGTGATGTCTAGGGTTTTAAAAGTCGCAAGTGGCCATTCAGGTCACACTAATTGGTTTCTACTCACTGGAAGCAATAGAGGAAGGATAGTCAGGAATAGAAGGAAGATATAGAATGTGTTGGTAATTGCCTCTGTGAGTAGTTGCCTCCTTTGCCTTTAGACCAGTAGAACTGGAGACTGCCCAGCTATCTTCAGTGAATATTTTGATCAAAGATTCTACAGAAGTATCCCTATCAAAAACGAGGAAAATGTAGAACAGAATTTCAAATTCTCATGGGTTTCAGACTTTCTGGAGCCATGAAGGTTGGATGAACTCCTGAAACTACTACTCTGAGATACTCTTTAAACCTTAAACCAAAAATATCCCCTGAACTAGCTTAAGTACTGAAAATTGTCTACTTTGAGCATTACATTCCTTTAGGAACTACATGTATGGGATCAAATTGACAACAATAACTTTAGATAGGAAACTTAAAAAAAAATTGCTGTCAAGTCAGTTCTGACTCACATCAACCCTATAAGACAGAGCAGAACTGCCCCACAACGTTTCAAGGAACATCTGGTAGGTACAACTACCAACCTTCTGGTTAGCAACTCTAGCTCTTAACCACTATGACACCACAGTTGCCATAGGAACTTAAGGGCCAGTAAATTTATGTTAACAGAGGAAGAACAACTCAGAAAAGGAGAGTGAAAATGTTTGCACAACTTAAAGAACGTAACAAAGTCAAGAAAATACACGAGTGGTTACATAGATAGACAGATATATACATATATGTGTATAGAAATGCATATGTATGTATACATGTGAGTATATGTAGGTATACCTATAGTCCTCTCTATATACATATTTGTTAGTCCTTAGTCAATCTGACTCAACGGCACTTGGCTTAGCTTGCATATATTCATACATATAATAAATCACATAGGAGGCACAGTCATCGATAACTCTCAGACATAACAAAAAAAAAGAATATAATCAATGCCACTAAGTCATACATGTAGAAATGATTTAATTGGAATGTTTTGCTGTGTATATTCTCAACAACAACAAAATAAATAAAATTTTTAAAAATAATGTTCTGTTTTGGGGATTTTGTGATATATAAGTTATTTGGCAGTTTCTTAAAGTTTATAATCTGTTGTGATTTGTCTAAGTTAAGTAGTCACTTTGTATCTAATTTTCTATTCATAATTTCTTATTCTTTCTTAGGACAGTCCCTGTTATGAATTGAATTGTATGTCCCCCCAAAATGTGTGTCAACTTCTCTAGGCCGTGATACCCAGTGCTGTGTTGTTGACCGCCATTGTGTGATCTGATGTGATTATTCTAGGGATTGTAAACCCTAACCACTGTAGCTGAATCAGAATTGACTCTATGGCAACTGGTTTTTATGATGTTAATGAGGCAGAATTAGAGGCAGTTATGTTAACAAGGCAGGACTTAATCTACAGAATTATGTTGAATCTTAAGTCACTCTATTTTAAGATATAAAAGAGAGAAGCAAGCATGCCACCAAGAAAGAAGCACAAGGAGTGAAACACATCCTTTGGACCTGGAGTCCCTGCCCTGAGAAGCTCCTAGACCATGACAAGCTTGATGGCAATGACCTTGCCCCAGAACTGACAGAGAGAAAGCACTCCCCAGGAACTGGTGCCTTGAATTTGAACTTTTAGTCTCCTAGACTGTGAGAGAACAGGTATCTTTTTGTTATAGCCCTCCACTTGAGGTATTTCTGTTACCCGGCAGCACTAGATAACAAATTCAGTGCCTCAAATCTTATAAACTTCAGCCCTCACAAAATCAGGGCTGCCTCTGTCTCCTAACCACCCTCTTCCAGTTACCATTGAGTTAGTCCTGACTTGTCATGACCCCATGCACGTCAGAGTAAAACTGTATTTCATGGGGTTGTCAATTGTTGATTTTTCAAAAGCAGATCACCCCAGCTTTCTTCTGAGGTGCCTTTGAGTGGACTTGAACTTCTAACCTTCCTATTAGTGAGTAGCTCAGCGTATTAATTGTTTGTACCACCAAAGAAATCCAGCCACCTCTTTGCTTCATTTGATTTTCACTACAGGTCAGCAAGGTAGACATGTCAACGTTGGATCTGCAAACTGAGGCACAGAGAGGCTGAACCACATTCCTGGAGGTTTAGAGTGAGTCACAGGTGGCCCTCACATTAGCACCCAGATCTAGGACTCCAAGCCCCTCCACTCACAAGGGGCTGCCAGATGAGGGTTTTGCCAGCTTGCTCCCAGCCCATGTCCCTAGGTGGACGTCTGGCTTCACATTCTCTGCTGGAAACAGAAATGATAATAGGTATGAGACTAAAATCCTCACAAAGCGATACAAACAGTACCACTGGTGGTACAAACAGCTAACAAACTCAGATGCTAACCAAAAGGTTGAAGATTTGCATCTACCCAGAGGTGTTTTGGAAGAAATTCCTGGAGATCTACTTGTGAAAAGATGAACCACTGAAAACCTTATAGAGTGCAGGTCTACTCTGACACACACGGGGTCACCATGAGTTGGAAGTGACTCCATAGCCACCAGTTCTAAAACTCATTAGCTGCAAGTCCCATACTCAAAATGCTCCTAAAACTGCAAGTTTTTCAAAACACATTGGGCAGCAAAATCTGACCTAATGCTTACCTCTACATACCCAATTTTTGGAACTAATGATATGGTTTGCTGTTTGACTCCATAGAGAATTTATGTAACAAACGCAGTTTGCACCATAATTATAAAGTACACAAAATTTTCAATTCTAAAATAGATCTGACCCCAAGGGTTTTGATAAGGGGTTAAAAACCTGTACCTTGTACATAGGGTTGTAAGGATTAAAATAAATGAGTGTGAGTGGGCTTGGAAAATTACCGAGTTGAACAGATGTAAGTTTTCACAGTGGTGATTGTCACTATTCTAATCAGCAGTGATTTTTGATGGAGAAGCCCCAACAACATTGCCATAAGAATACATGTTTAAAGAGGAAAATAAAACCTCATTTCAATCCAGGTGGCCTGTCCACTGATGTCTTAGCTGAGTTTCAAACACAGCATCTTGACAGAGACAGACACTGAAGATAAGCTCCGTCACATTGCATTTGTCATCTAGTGCTGCCATAACAGAAACACCACAAGTGGATGGCTTTAACAAAGAGAAATTTGTTTTCTCACAGAAAAGCAAACTCAAAGTCCAAACTCAGGGCATCTACTCCAGGGGACATCTTTCTCTGTTGACTCTGGAGGAAGGTCCTTGTTATTAACCTTCCTCTAAACTGGGAACTTCTGAGGTGTGGGGACCCTGGGTCCAAAGGACAAGCTCTGCTCCTGGCACTACTTCTTCCCTAATGGTATGAGTCCCCAACTCTCTACTTGCTTCACTTTCCTTTATATCCGAAGAGATTTTCTCAGGGCACAATACAATCTTATACACTGAGCCTTGCCCCACCAACACAACCACTACCCATCCTCTCTCACTGACATCATAGAGGCAAGGTTTACAGTATAAAGGAACATCACACAACACCAGGAATCCTGGCCTAGACAACTTGCTGTACACATTCTGAGGGGTACACAATTGAACCCACAAGCCACAGGCACCTGCACTCCAAACCCTCCAAACTACATCACACACCTGGACGCCTGGATTCTGGTGGAGGCCCATGACCTGCATGTGTACTGGGAATCTGGAGTTCATTCCCAGGCTTCTTACCCAAGCCACGCTGAAACTCTATAGGCCCCAATTTTCCTTCTCTAGAGAAGGGGAATAATAGCTAATTTGGGCTTCTATCAAAGTGATATCACAACAGTGTTCATTAAAGCTCTGTTTACAATACCCAAAAAGCAGCCTAAACATCCACCAACAGATGAATGGATAAACAAAGTGTGGTATATGCATACAATGGAATATTACTCAGCCATAAAGAGAAATGAAGTCTTGCTATATGCCGTGCCACATATAAACCTTGAAAACACTATGCTGAGTGAAATGCAGCAGTCACAAAAGCAAATGCTATAAATGACCCCGCTTATGCAAAATGTCTAAAATAGACACAGGTATAGACACCAAGTTTATTAGAAGTTAACATGGGTGGGAAGGAAGGAGCCATTGCTTAAAGCTGCTGACTTTCTTTTAAAGGTGATGGCAAAATTTGGAAATAGATGGTTGTACAATACCGTGAACAAATTAATGCTACTGAATTGTACAAATAAAAATGGTTGAATGGCAGATGTTTTGTTACTACAATTTTTTCAAATTCTTAAGAAAATAATAATAATAATGTCACTTTCTGTATGTGCTCCCACACTATTTCTCTTGTGGTACTGTAAGTCACATGTGCAGCATAATGAATATAACCATCTCAGTATATCCAGCTTCACCTTGACCTTGATCTTAACCAGCAGCAGATTTCATAATCCTCCATGTCCTCCTGAGAAAAAAACTTTGCATAAAAGCTCCATTTAGTACCAGAACAAAAGCAGCATTGGGATAGCTCCTCTCTGTCTGTGACCCAATTTTAGATCTATGCTATAACAAGTCAACAGGTTGGCATTGCACCTCCTGTCTCTGCCCATCTGTTAAGTCAACAGATTTCAAATGGATTTGAAGGAGTATATACTGGGTGGTTGATGGAACACTGTGATCCTAATAGTTATCGCTACAAAAGCCTGCTCTGAGCCAGGACCTGGGTTGCACCCTCAAAGACATAGTGTAACTTAAAGCTCACCAAAGAACTAGGGGGTAGGTAGTTGTATCTGTATTTTCTTGAAGAAGAATCTGAGCCTGCACTGAGATAGCCATTGTGAGCAACACAAGAGGTCATAGTCTCTATTCACAGCAACTTAGCAATCTTGTTATTGGTGTAGTTTAAATACACAAAACAAGTAGAAAACCATGCAATTGAGTATATATCACAAGCTGTTAGACCGAACATAAATGAGTGTCCGCCTAGAACACTACCAGCTCCTCAGAAGCATGAGCCATGTCACATTTGATTTTGTAGCCCTGTGGTTGTACAGTTCTTGGCCATCAATAGAGGTTTCTGGGAGGAAGGGGAGGAGAGAGAAGGAACAAGAAAGTATGTTCCCAAAAAAATCAAGCACCACTAAACTCTCTCAGCCTCAAAGCAAAATAATAGAGTTTGGAGCTTTCGGGACAAAGATGAGAGGAGCACATCCAGTGCTAGAGAAAGACAAAGACAGGGTCAAAAGAGCAGATAAAGTCTAGATCACAAAGAAAGAGTGAAGGATACATACTCTTAGCTAAGCAAGCAGCAAGCAAGAGGAGACTCTGTTGACTGACCCACAGTCAACCACTTATCTTCCAAAACACCCTGACAGATGGTTCACACAACACATTCTGAAGGCACATCCGATACCAGAACCTCCAGGGCTTCAAGGGTGACAAAACAAATGCAGCTGAGCTAGATACACCTCTCTCCAGCAGCATTCTGTTGTGATCTCAAAGGATTCTGGAAGGCTTAAGAGCACCCTGCCACATACCCAGGCTCTAGTCTCCCCCGCTGACCAGTGTGGGAATTATACACTCTTGGCATAACCATGGCCATTTTGAGCCACCAACTCTGCCTAACATTTTGTACTAGGGGACACAATATTAACATCTTTAACCTAGAAGTGACCTAGGAATACCTCCAGATCAAAGAGACAATCACGGAAAACCAGGAGAAAAAAAGGGGGGGGTGCGCAGAAAACTGCTCCCTTTCAGATAAACAATTAAACAGATCCGGATGTCTTTACCTCTTTAACATTAAAGAAATTAACCTCCCCTAGGACAAACTATAAATGCTCTAATAAAGCTCGCTTCTGGGCTCTTGGTTGTGGTGACCGTTAGCCCCCTGATCCCGCTTTTTGCGTCTGTCTTTTCCTTAATCTCATCAGCGCCCCTATCCATGATCCTGCTCTCCTGGGAACTCTCGGTGCCGGAAAGATCAGCAAAAAGAATGAACAATTAGTTCAACACGAACAAGAAGGCAGGGGTAATTCAGAAACTCAAGACATTTGGATTTTAGAATAGGTTGCACTTATTTGACCTTGGTGGATTAGAATATCTTTGAAAGGGGGATAGACTTGCTTACAAGCTTTGTCGTTCTTGCTAGTTGTCATTGAGTTTGTAACCAACTCACGGTAACCCATGCTCATTGGAGTCAAACTGTTTTGATCCATAAGGTGTCCCTGGCTGAGTTCCTTCCTAGTCTGTCTTACTCTAGAAGCTCCACTGAAGCCTGTTCAGCCTCATAGCACCATGCAAACCTCCACAGTGATAGACAGATAGTGGCTGCACGTAAGATCCATTAACAAAGAATCAAACCTAGGTCTCCTACAGGGAAGGCTAGAACTTTTCTGCTGATCTCTGAAGAGCTACTGCCTGGCCCCCACAAGTACTGACAGTGGCCAAACCAAAACCCACTGACATTGAGTCAGTTCGACTCAGAGCGACCCTATAGGGCACAGTAGAACAGCCCCATAGAGTTTCCAAGGAGCATCTGGTAGATTTGAACTGCCAGCTTTTTGGTTAGCAGACATAGCACTTAACCACTATGCCACCAGGGTTTCCTGAAAGTGGCCACAACCCAAAAAAACCCACCTACCATCAAGTTGGATCTGACTCATAGCAACCTTATAGGTCAGAGTAGAATTGCCCCATAGTTTCCCAGGAGCACCTGGTGGATTCAAACTGCCAGCCTTTTGGTTAGCAGAGGTAGCACTTAACCATTATGCCACCAGGGTTTCCTGTAAGTGTCCAGGAGCTGTAAAATCCTAGAGATGGGCCATCTGTCTTGACTGCTCAGAAGCCGAACTGGAGGAATGCCACCACTCAAACTCTCCAGAAAGAAATCATTCTGTCAGGTGTCCCCACTTGTTGTCAATTCAAACTCCAGGAGCCTAAGGGTGGTAACTTGATTATGCTGTTCAGTGACATCTGTAGAATAATTTGCTAAATCCTCTTAGAAGGGAAAACTTACTTTTATAAAGATGAAGCCTTTGCCTCTCCAGGGCTCCAAGATTCAGCCTGCTTGTCACAGGCTGCACCAAGTGTCTGAACTTCTGAGTCACCCCTGCCTTCCTCTGTGATGGGGAGATAGAGTGAACACTACATAAAATTCTGAGGATTTATTTACGTAAAAAGTCGAGAAAATTGCCATCTGCCCTAGGCCAGCAAGGAAAGCCTGCCAGCCAAGAGAAGTATACCAACATGCAGCCCTTCCTTCCGGTTTGCCTGCCTGAGCTCACCTTCCCCACCCAGGATGCCAACCCTTCCGCTGAAGGCACCAAGCTTACTTTTCCAATAAGCAAAGATTAAAGGAAAAAAAATTACGGATGGCAGGAAATTCCAAGGGACATACTGACAGTGAGATTCAACACACACTGCCAGTCAGAGCCCACAAGGCAGAGTCACAGTCTGTCATCTAGATCCAGGTGACACAGAGCTGTCTTTGCCAGGAAGGTGCAGCTCAGCAGATTCACTTCCTGGGCCATGTTGCAGGCTCTGCTGATCCACACGTCCCCACACTGGTACCCAGGGGATTGCCTGGATGTCTGCTGAGCCTCTTAATCTCTGTTCTTGGTTGCAGAGATGGCTCCAAGGCACAGCTGAAACAGATGAGGACACGTCACCTCCTTCACACTCTACAGCCACAGTGCGCAGACCAATAGAGACAGAGCTGCTCCCCCGGCTCACATAGTGTGTGTGTGTTGTTGTTGTTGTTAGCTGCTGCAGAGCTATCTCTAACTCATGGCTACCCTATATACAGCAGAACAAAATGTTGCCTGTCCTGCACCATCTGAAAGATTACTGATGTGCTCCCATCCTTTGTTACAGGCACTGTGTATTTTGAGTGCCTCCCAACCTAACAACACACTGTGCTGGACAATACTGTGCTGTGATCTACAGGGTTTTCATTACCTGATGTTCAGCAGTAGGTCACCAGGCCCTCCTACCTAGTCTGTCTTAGTCTGGAAGCTCTGCTAAAACCTGTCTACATGGGTGACCCTGCTGGTATGTGAAATGCTGACGGCATAGCTGCCAGCATCACAGCGATATACAAGTCACCAACGTAGAACAAAAAAAAAAAAAACAGACGGGTGGTGGTACATAGTGACAGATGCCCAAAAAGCAGATGGCTTGAGTTTCAAGCTGTTGGGGAATGCTTCTAAATAGATGGGAATTGGGCCAGCCAAGTTATTCTCTTGAGCTGTGCCCAAGTTTGCTAAGGAAGGCATGTTCAACAGCCAAGCGTCCACTTGGCTAGGGGAAGAAGCCGTGCCAAGTGAAGCACCCACCAAACAGCATAAGCTTGCCTGGGTGAGAAGTAAGTAATAATTAGCTGTTTATAACTAGGACACTAAAGAATTCACTGTTCCCCCATGTAAAGCTGGACAGTTCTCTGAAGAGTTGAGGGAACAGAGCCACACCACCCTAGAGCCAACAAAAAGTTGCTGAGTGAGTAAATAACCCTTCCGCAAGTAGGCCAAGTTTCTCTGCTCGTTATTCAATTTTAGAACATGCTGCCCTGTTTCCCACAAAATATACTGAATATATCAAGTGGTTGTAGGGTGAGCTCCTGCTGCAGTAATAGGAAGCCCACTGTGGTCACTACGGTCTTCCACCAGTTGCCGTCAACTCGACTCCAACGTTACGCTGACTCCATGTGTGTCAGGTTAGAACTGTGCTCCACAGGATTTTCAATGGACTGTCTTCTAAGCCGTCCCCAAGCAGTCTTGAACCTCCAACCCTTCAGTTAGTAGCCAAGCACATTAAAGGTCTTTACCACCGAGGGACTCCTGCTGCAGTCCAGTTTACCTGTTCTTATCCTTGAATGCCGAAGAGCAAACCCTTCTCCTTTGCTACTGAATAACTTGTTCCTCTACCCAAGCACGTCTTAGAATAGGTATAATGCCTTTGTAACGTGCCACATGGCTAGGCTGATTTATGTTTCCCATAATTCCCTTTTCTCATACATTTCCTATCAGAAGACTCTCTCAGGAGAGTTGAGAGGCAGCAGGGAAGTGGAGGACATTGTTCATTATTGTAAAAACACTGGTGGTATCGTGGTTAAGTGCTAAGGTCAGCAGTTCAAATTCACCAAGCACTCCTTGGAAACTCTACGAGGCAGTTCTACTCTGTGTACAGGATCTCTATGAGTCAGAATCGACATGACGGAAGTGGGTCTAGCTTTTGGTTTGGGGGGTTACCGATCTGCTGATGCACCTGCTTGGTGTGAAGGAACCCCTGAGCTTGCTCCTTTCCCACACCACGAGTCCCCCATATTTTTGTTCAGTTTCTCTGACTTCTGGGTTCAACTCCACAAGCAAGGGCCCTAGCTTCCATCTTTCTTATTCACTCAGCGTCTGTGCTTAAGGAAAATAAAAAATAAACCCAAACACTTGGCTGTCGAGTCAATTCCAACATGTAGCAACCCTATAGGACAGGGTAGAACTGTCCCGCAGAGTTTCCAAAGAGCACCTGGTGGATTTGAACTGCTGACCTTTTGGTTAGCAGCTGTAGCGCTTAACCACTATACCACCAAAGTTTCTGTGCTTAAGCAAAAGTATTTCCTAATTGGATCCTGATTCAAAAAACCAATCACAAAGGACACTTTTGAAACAGTCAGGGGAATTTTACCTTTTTCTATGGGAAGCTGTTAGATGATATTAAGGGAGTTACTGTTCATTGTTTTGAGTGTGATAACACCAGATGGTCTTTTAAAAACAAAAACAAATAAAAGGTCCTTATCAGAGATTCATACTAAACTACTTACAAGTGAAATAAAGATTTTTTTTTTTTTAAAGTAACCCAAGAAACTGGGAATAGAAAAAAAAAAAAAACTGGACAATGAATAAGGAAGATTGAAGAAGAACTGATGCCTTTGAATTGTAGGGTTAGTGAAAAATGCTGGAAAGCCCATGGACCACCAGAACTAACAAATCTGCCTTGGAAGAAGAATTGCCAGAATGCTCCTTAGAAGTGAAGACGGCAAGACTTTGTCTCTCTTATTTTGGACATGTTATCAGGAGGGATCGCGCTTGTTAAAGTAGAGGGTCAGCGAAAAACAGGAAGATCTTCAGTGACACAGGCCAACGCAGTGGCTGCAACCATGGGCTCGGTCATAACCAGGGTCACAAGGGTGGTGCAAGACCGGGCAGGGTTCCCTTCTGCAGTACACAGGGTCATTGCGAGTCAAAACTCACTTAAGTGCACCTAACAACAGAAAAATAGGTGACAGTGGAGATGTCAGCCCAAATCAGCTAATGATGCTGCTGAAGCTGTGTAAAGGTACATGGGGGTTCATAAAACTATTCTCTCTATAGTTCGGTATGTTTTTGATTTTCCATAATAAATTTTTTTAAATATATCAAAAAAGAATAGAGAGCCTTTTCTACCTATAAATGAATATCTACACTATCAGTTCTGACAAAGATCCCAACTTCTGCTAGGAAATAGGAGTACACAGGGGCAGGAAACACCTGGGCACTCTGCACCTGAAGGAAGACAGAGCTGGAGAAAAGGAACACAGAGCCACGGGCTTCTTTTACAAAGCCCTGTCTCCCTAGATGCTACAAGCTGCCATTTATTGCACAACTTTAGTGGGTACTTCCAGAAATATCAGACCCTGAGCAAAAGGAAGGCCTAGAAATAAGAGTACATAAAGCTGTTTGGATTTTTTTAAAAAAACAAATTTACTTTTATTGTATCTTGAATGTATGTGTAATATCATAAATGTATTTAAAATGAAAGAGTAGTTACTGTTAAAGGAAGCTATAAAGCATTCTTTCAAGTGCAAATCACACTCAAATGTTAATAAACACAGAGGCAACAAAAACTGCTACCCACATTAGGTTCGGCCATTAACGTGACGGAGAACCACCATCTGCACCATCAAACGGAGCATTTCTCACTCTTTCAGGGTAGATTGTTGCCCAATAAAATTGCCAGTATATTTGAAGTACTAATGGAGTTTTCAAGGAGTCTAAACCAAAGTTGAAATTTCAAAGGAGAAAACAATCTTACAAAACCTCCTGTACCCTTTTATTTTATAGGGATTCTCTTTAACAAACTTGGACTTTCTAGCACAGTGTTGGGAACTCACCCTGCACAGTAGGTCATGTTTGTCTGTGTGTCTGAGTGCATACACGTGCCTGCGGGCTTATGTCTCAGTTTTCACCCTCCTGGTGGCTTAGTGGGTTAAGCACTACATCTGCTAACTTATAGATCAGCAGTTTTAGAAACTATGGGGCAGTTCTACTCTGTCCTATAGGGTTGCTATGAGTAGGAATCAACTCAGTGGCAGTGGCTTTGGTTTTGGTCTTTTTCTGTGAGAAGTAGTCCCATTGAGGTTCCATCAGCCCCTCTTGCCCCAGAGTAGAACTGTATACTCCTCAGAGTTTCCAATAGCAGTAACCTTAGAGAAAGAAACCCTGGTGGTGTAGTAGTTAAGTACTATGACTGCTAACCAAAAAGTGGGCAGTTCAAATCCACCAGAATCAGAATCAACTCAAAGCCAGTGGGAAGAATCTTACAGGAATATTCCTAAAAAACAAACAAACCCATTCCCATCTAGTCAATTTCAACTGATAGCCACTCAATAAGCCAAAGAAGAACTGCTCACAGGGTTTCCAAGGAATGTCTGGTAGATTCAAAGAGTCCACCTTCTGCTTAGCTGCTGAGGTCTTAACCACTACACCACCAGGGCTCTGAAAAGTCCCTAGATGGCACAGATGATTTGCACTTGACTGCTAAGCTAAAGACTGGTAGTTCAACCTCACTTACAGGTACCCGTGAAGAAAAGGCTTGGTGACCTGCTGTCGTTAAGATTACAACCGAGGAAACCTGTGGAACAGTTCTACTCTGTAGCATACAGAACTATCATGACTCGGAATCAACTGAACAGCAATTAACAACAACTTTATTGGATGTAGATTGCCAGGCCTTTCTATCACAGCTCTATTCGGTGGATTTGAATCACCAACCTTTTAGCTAATAACCAAGAACAAACCAGTTGTGCAACTAAATAAATAAGTAAAAACCTTTCAAACTGTCTTGAGCAAATCTCTGAACCTCAGTTTCCTCATTTGAAAAAGAAAGGCAATACTGTCATCTGGCTGAACAGTTTTTTGCTTTTATTAAATATATACATATTGATATCAATACAGATACATATATAGATATAGATAGATATATGGAAACCCTGGTGGCTTAAGTGGGTGAAGTGCTACGTCTGCTAATCAAAAGGTTGGCAGTTCAAATCAACCAGGCGCTCCTTGGAAACACTAGGGGGCAATTCTACTCTGACCTGTAGGGTTGCCATGAGTAGGACCCAACTCCACGGCTGTGGTGTTGGTTTTATACATACACACACACACACACTTGGGGAGCAACCACTTTGTGCCATGAACTGAATTTCAGTTGGTATCACATACAATTGTTACAATGATGCCATGAACTAGCACCTGGCACCTAGCACCATTCCTGGTGGAAGGGAATCTACCTAAATGTCCGTTCTCTTCCCCTTCACTAGTTTCATTGGACCTCTCCCAGGATCTCCTCTTGGCCTGCTTTCCCAGCCTGCCTCCTTGGCAGCGATTCAGCTCTCTCGTCTACCACCCCACCTCAGACCTCCCAGCCTGGTCCGGCGTGGGAAGCCTCTAGAGTTACACACAGCCTGCTAATGGGCAAGGCTCCCACAAGTCTCATCCCAGCCCTGTCATAGTGCCCCAGACAGGCTGGTGGGCTAGAGGATTCAAGACAGAAGGAACCAGTATTGAATTAGATAAACTAAAATTTTTCTCTGCTTCAGATGCTGCCGAATTCTTAGGAACCACTTGGTAGCCTTTGGCTGGCTTGGCTCGTGTTTTCTCAAAATCAGGAGTGCTAACCCACACTGGGTGCTCCCTGAAAGCCTGTGTTAGCAGAGCAGGCTGGAGGTTCTGAATGTCTAGGCAGGCTTTTCCATTGCAAACTAGATTCCCATCCCTCAGCCATTCCAAACACCAATTCCTTTTTTTCCCTGTCACATTGTCTTACTTCTCACTCTGACCAAGGAACCCCATTAATTCTCTTTGATGTATATTCCAAGTGACATCACCACGGCCCTTTGGAATTCAAAGAGTTGGATTAATGAATCACAGTCTTCAAGGAAATGAGCGGTATAATCCATCACATCTGACAGACGCTTAACCACTGCACCAAATTCCAATGAATGGCAGAAATTTCCCAGGCTGCTTTTGAAAAGGAAACACAGAAGCCTGAAACAACAGCCCACAGCATGCTGAAACACTATATGTTATCTGCATGCTGGAAATAAAATAGTTCCATTCTGTGTTTGGTATTTTATTGATATAAATTCAACTTGTTCAAGTGCTGTATTAAACTCCAATCTTTTCCAGAATAATCTACACTTAACTCCTCATTCCACCAATCTATTGGAAATACCCCTCTTGGGAACCTTTCAAAAAAGCTATATGAATTGCAAACTCTTTTAGATTCTGTTGAAGTATTAAGAACACTACTTACCCACATATTCAACTGAGGCCTTTTAGTCCATTCCATTTCCCCAAACTCTTTTCATATAATGTCAGAGCCACAAAAACCAGGAGCAGCGACTAGGTACAGTCATTCACCTTTCCTTCAACGGTGAAAATGGCATTGACATTAGCAAGTGAAAAAATATATATCAAACTAATTACCTCCTTTTCTTGCAAAGTAAAAGACAATCTAACACCATCCTTTTGGACATAATGCCATTTATTTCACATAAGGGGGTTTTTGTGTGCTCAAAAGAGATGGTGTTTAATATGTGTGAATCAAAACCTGGATTACCTAATTAACTGATGTGTCTGTAAATGAAATGAAGAATCAATATACTGTGAAAATTGTCAAGAGCACAAAAGAAATGTCATAGCAGGTGAGACTAGTTCATGTGGTCCAGAATTTTCTCTGTCAGTGAAACAAAAGAAGTTTTTTTCTTCTTTTCTCAGAAGTATGTGGAATAAAATTTGAGTTAGTTGGAATCATCAAGAAGTGAATCATTGCTGGAAATCTAAGTTTTCCAGATATTCAAAAGTAGCTTCTTTAAATAGAAAAAGACTTTGTGTATCTTAACCATCTCCCTGCACTCTTAAAAAGAGTACATTTCACACTGCCTGCTTACTCAAAGTCATCATTATGAATACCAAAAACTATTTACTAAAAGCCTGAGGACTTGATAAATTATATCAGGGTTCCTTGTCCCTTTATCAGATTGTCCCAAATTACTGTGCTGGATTGCCTGGTGGTGAGATCTGGTTTGATTTCTCTATTTCTCAACCTTGAATTGGACTACGGCAGGCTGAGTCTCCTAAAGGCAATAATACCTCTCCCAAATCCCTAACTCTCACTAGGAATTGGTAAATGAATTCATCGTGTAAGATTTCTCCAATCCACAGGTCCTAATGGGATTGGTAACGCAGTGGTAGAATTCTCAGCTTCCATGTGGAAGACCCATGGAATCTCATCACCATAATCTGTCAGTGACAGCTTTAGTGTTGCTAGATGATTTGTTTCTGAAAAACAGCAAGGATAACTCTTTATCACAATGGGACTGTGAGCTAAGGTCGTCTTGACGGAAGCCAGCAACAATGGCCCCATCCATGTTCTCCTTTTTTGTGGGAAGATGCAAATGAAAAGATTTTTTGTTTCAGAATGACCACCATCTACAGAGTGTGATGGAGAAACCCAGGCCTAATGATTCAGTCTTGAGTTAAAGAGGACGAAGGACTGAAAATTAGATTCTTTTTTTTTTGTTATTGTGCTTTAAGTGAAAATGTACAGTTCAAGTTATTTTCTCATACAAAATTTTATATACACATTGTTGAGTGACTCTGGTTCCTGTCTCTATAATATGACATCTCACTCCTCCATTTCATCACAGATTCCTATGTCCATTCAACCAGCTCTTGCCCCTTTAGACCTTCTCATCTTGCTTCTAGACAAGAGCTGCCTCTTTAGTCTCATACATCTATTTAAGCTAATAAGCACTCTTTTCATGAATATCATTCTATGTCATATTAAAAAAAACCCAAAACCTACTGTCATTGAATTGATTCTGACTCATGGTGACCCTAAAGGACAGAGGAGAAGTGCTCCATGGAGTTTCCAAGGAGGACCTGGCAGATTCAAACTACCAACCTTTCAGTTAGCAGACGCAGCACTTAACTACTATGCCACCAAGGTCGTAGTCCAGTCTAATCTTTGTCTAAAGAGCTACTTTGGGAATAGTTTTAGTACTGGGTTAGCAGAGACTCCAGGAGCCATGTCTTCCAGGGAACCTTCAGTCTGTCAGACCAACAGCTCTGGTATTTTTACTGGAATTTGAGTTCTGCCCCCTACTTTTCTCCTGCTCCATCAAGGACTCTGTTGTGCTCCTGTCAGGGAGTTCACTGGTGGTAGCGAAGCATCACTTTGAAAATTAGATTCCTAAGTAGAGATTGCTGGCTCAGTCAAATGCCTCAGTGAAATTCTGGAGAACACTAGAAAGGGTTCAGGTGAGGAAGAAAATGAGCAATACCAACATCACTGAAGAGTTTCTAGATGACACCTCAAGATAAGACCATCCATTAATTTAACTACTGCTGTGACATCTTTGGAAACTCTGGTGGCACAGTGAGCAGTTAAGAGCTACACCTGCTAACCACAATGTTGGAAGTTCAAATTCACCCAGCACTCCTTGAAAACTCTGTGGGGCAGTTCTCTCTGTCCTATAGGATCACCATGACTCAGAATAGACTCAGTAGCAATGGGTTTGGTTTTGTTGGTGACATCTTTGAGTTATTGGTTTGTAACTTTTTTTGGAATACCACGTTCTAAGCATTTTTACCAGTACTACAGTATATGTAAATTTTCCAGAAAATAGAAATTACTGAACTTGATCACATGAGTCCCTGGGTGGTGTGAACAGCTACTACCCAAAAGGTTGGCATTCAAGTTCACTGAGAGGAGCCTTAGAAGAGGGGCCTGGTAATATACTTCTGAAAAATCAACCACTGGAAACAGTTCTACATGGAGTTGCTGGGAGTCAGGATCAACTCAAAGTAGCTGAAGCTAAAACTAGAAAATGATTACAAACACTTAGTATTGTTTTTCCATTTCGTGGGGAAGTCTTTCCAAAATGTACAGTGTAGTTCCTTGACCAGGAGCTGCAAGATCTCTGTTGGCCTTCTCTCAACATCAAGGTCATACACATTCAGTACTTGATCCTGGGGCAACATAACAATATTCCTGAGTTTCCTTCTCAGCTGGGTGACTTTAGGAACATTTTTTCCTGTTTCCTTATCTGTACCTGCCTCATAAGGATGATATAGTAATTAAATTAGATGACATGTTCAAACACACCAGGAAGATATACTCTTTAACAAGATGAGGAAGCTTCTTGGCTTTTCTACCAAAAATCATTCCTCAAATCACTGGTTGTCTCCAAGAATTGGGTCCTGGAATAAATTAATATGTACAAAACATAATTTTTTAGAAAATGTTGTAGGTTGAATGAAATGCACAATTCTGTGTATGAAATATTAAAAACCAAAAAACTGAATTTACTCAAACGTCTAGATCTAACCTTCTTTTTACAGAAGGAGAAACTACTATAGATTGAAAGAGATACAAGAGATGAATCAATCAAATGCAATGTGCCAACCTTGTCTAAAGTCTCATTTGCAGATTCAGACTAAAAGAACAGCATTTTTAGACGATCAAGGTGTATTAAAAACGGAAGAGGTATTCTGTGATGTGAAAGAATGACTTAATTTTGCCACGAAGATGATATTTTGGTTAAATATCTTTTTTAATCTTTATCTATAGGAGATAGACATAAATGTATTTACAGGTCAATGATAGGATATTTGCAATTGGTTTTTTAGTATTGCAATAAGTGTGCGTAAGTCAAAT
Organism: Heterohyrax brucei; assembly: GCA_028571685.1. Taxonomy (NCBI): domain Eukaryota; kingdom Metazoa; phylum Chordata; class Mammalia; order Hyracoidea; family Procaviidae; genus Heterohyrax; species Heterohyrax brucei. The sequence goes on along the minus strand of CM053148.1, from coordinate 38,917,369 downwards.
AAATGAAACAAAAAGAGTGGAATATTGATAAGTATAGAAGCTACAGTGTAGATGGGTACATAGGGATTTATTGTACTATTCTCTGTACCTTTTACAAATTTGAAATTCTTCCAAATGAGTTCTTAAATTGACAGGTTGATACAATTTCAGAACATCATTTCAGCTAACACATGAAAGTGTCCTGCTCTCGAAGATGGAAGGCTGACTGAAACCACCATCAATCCAGCCACCCGTCAGCACTTATTGAGTGCCTTCTGTGACCTATCAGCACTTATTGAGTGCCTACTGTGCACCCAGCAAGGCAGCACTGAGAGGTCAAGCTCATTAGCTACCATCCCTAACACAGTCTCTGACATTCTGATGCATTTCTTTCCACCTAATCAAATTTTGCAAAATCATGGTCACAAACAGATTCTTGTCTGGGGTCAGCACAGTTTGAAAGACAATTAAATATGTCATTTTTTACTTGGTGTCAAATCTCAAGTATTTTTAATTAATGTAGAGAAATACATAAATATGGCATAAATTACTATTCACTAACTTAACAGAAATTTATACAATGAAAGAGCTCACCAACTCAATCTTCTTTGACTTCAGTTCCTTTGTCTTTCAAATGGGCTAAACACCAGTAAGACTTTTTTTTTAATTCCTCATTACTTTCAAATTTTAATAGTCTCAATTCTCTAGTACTTTCAGTCTAACAAAAACAGCATGTACCTGGGAGTGAGGAAACGGGAGCTGGTGCCCCAGACTCTGCCAACAATGAAATATTATTATGGCTTAAGAGAGTCACTACTCTGAGTCTAGATATCCCCAGATAATGAAACCAAAACATAAATAAATACATAAGTTGCCATGAAGTCAATTCCAACTCATAGCAACCCTGTAGGACAGAGTAGAACTACACCATAGGGTTTTCAAAGCTGTAAACTTTGTGGAAACAGACTGCTACATCTTTCTCCCAATGAATAGGCTGGTAGGTTCAAACAGTCAAGCTTCCCGTTAGCAGCTGAGATCTTAGCCACCACGCCACTAAGGTTCCTTACATAGGAAAGGCTAATTGCATCTGTCACTCATTTCAGAAGGTTTATATAAAATTATACCTGTTCCCACATTATAGATACTATGGAAAAATGCACAAGACATACGAAGTAGTGTTTAATAATTTGAGAGGCAAGAATTGAGGAAGTTCAAGATGTCCATGTCCCTAGTGAATTTAGAAGCTGGAGCCCTGTCCACTCTCCCTTGTTCCTCTAATGACACAGTGAATGAATGACATGTAGGTGTGGCACCAGGAGGTGCCCCAGAGGCTCCCGGAATGAAGCAGTTAACCGCAACCAAAAAAACAACCAAAGCCATTGCTGATGAGTTGACTTTAACACATGGCAGCCCTATGTGTGTCAGAACAGAGCTTCTCCACAGGGTTTTCTCGTCTGCAATCTTTACGGAAACTGATCATCAGAGCTTTCTTCCAAGGCACCACGGGGTGAACTAGTACCACCAACCTTGAGTTTAGTGGTCAAGCACTAACTGCGCCACCCAGGGATCTTCCACGGAACCACAAAATGGCTAAACCATACAGCACTGTTTCTCAGCCACTTTTTACCAACTCGTCCATTGGGGTTAGTGACTCGCTGCAGCCCTGGAACACAATATGGGAACTGCCTCACTCAGCAGGTTATAGTAAAAGCTTCAGGGGTAGCATACAAAAAAGCTCCACTTAGCACTTCTTTGGGTCTTTATCATGTGACGCTAATACAACTGCTGCAAACCGTGTGACTGTTGTCACCAGTTGCCTGGTCCTGTACTGTCTTCATGCCTGTTGATAAGCTTGAGTCCATTGTTGCAGACACTGTTTATTTCGAGTGCCTTGCAATGTAGCGGCTTGTCTTCCAGCACGGTATTAAACAATATTGTGTTGGGAATCACAGGGTTTCCATTGGCTAATTTTCAGAAGTAAATAGCCAGCTCTTTCTTCCTAGTCTGTCTTGTCCTGTCAGCTCCACTGAAATCTGTCCACCATGGGTGACTTTTCTGGTATTTGAAATACAGGTGGCATGGCTTCTAGCATTGTATCAATAAGCAAGCCACTTCAACATGATGAACTGACATACTGGTGATGCAGGCTACACAGGGAATGAAATCTGCCCTTCACATCCCTCTCAACATACGGTAGTAGTGTGTTCAACAGCATACACAAAGTTACAACATGACCATCCTCCATGGGTAAGGAAAACACAAGAGATTCTGATAAGGCATAGAAAAGAAAAAGAATTTCTTATCCAGCAGGGTCAGTAAAACCTTGAACAAGGAGGACTGGGATGGCAGAGTGGCTGTTGGGGGATGACAAGGAACTCCTGTCCATGTGAGTAGAAGCCCTCCCCTTGGTGTTAACCTAATGCAGCAGCCCTGCATCCATCTCTGGTGACTTCCTCTGGACACCTGCAGGTAACAGACAGGTGGCCTCTGACCTGCCAGTGGGTGAGTCTAGACCTCATCTGAGTGTCTTAGGGACACCTATCTGGAGTCACGCTCTTGTTTGCCGACTCACAGGGCCACCCCACTGCCCTGGCATCCGTGGGCCCTTACACAACCTTCTAGGCTTTCCAGTCCTTTCCCGGAGCACCTGGCTGAGCCAGGCCGCTATTATCTCTGGGCAGTTCTTCCACTTACCTCTTTCTGACTTTCTATTTTTTCTAACGGATAGAAGTAAATCTCTGAACCCTTGGTCTGTCCTTTTCAGTTACCATTCTGAATGAGATTGAGACAAAAGCCAGTCTGAAGGGGTCGCTAACAGATCGCGCAATCCAGGTCGGACCCTTGACCCTGGCTCTTGCTCGGACCCTGAGGAAGGTCTTGGCTATGCACACTCACTGCCTCCACCTCAAACGTTAACAATGCCATTTGTACCCTGGTTGCTCTCCAAAAGTTTCTGTTTCGCTTCCTTCCCTGGATTTGGGGTACACACTGAGCACGGTTGAAAATACCTCCGTGACAGCTGCGATCCAGACATTTGGAGAACTCCAGGTTCCACAACGCAATTAGGACGGCGGACCAGCCTGAAAATAGAGCCCATCTGACGGCCTGGAAGGAAGCCTCCCCGCCCCGCCCCCGTCACAAGCTCCTCCCAGCTGGAGCTGAGTCGCCGCTGTCACAGAGCCAGCTTTGCCGTGAAGGTACCTTCTGCTCCCACATGCAGAGTCTGCCCGTGCCCAGACAGCCCAACGCACAGCACCGGGAGGCCCACCTTCCGCAGGTGGCCCAACGGAGCTTGTATGACGCAGAGTGCACGGAGCAGGACAGGTGTGGTGAAGCCCAAGTCCAAGGCAAAGCCTCCACTAGCATTCCAGACACCTGCACTCTTACCTTGTCCACCTCCTCCAGAAGACTCCAGCCCTTGGATGGCAGAGTTCGTTTCTGAGTGCACTCGGGGCAACTCCCGCCTCGGCCTCTCCCTGTTGTTTGCACACAGAGGAGAGGATCAGAGGAGGGCTTCTCCCCGCCTCCATAAGTAGATGCTCTCTCTGACACTAGTTATCATTTAGATCATGGCACGGATAATGAGTAGAACTTTTCTCCCTTATTTATTTATTTTTTTTTTAAAAAAAGACAAAAACCAGTGGGGAAAGCTCTCCATGTGTGCCCTGGGGAGATTTCTCCCAGCAGAGAGGTGAGTAGTGACAGAGAGTGCCCATCTACATGGTTGTGGAAAACAATGGGAAGCAGACCAACACAGAGGCAAGGACGACAAGTTGGTTCCCCTGGTGACTTTTCTGAGGACAACATCTCTGTACCTGAGCCTCAGAATGACCATTCCCAGGTTGCTATGAGTTGGAACATGCAGGCCCCACCTGGCCCAGAGGGAAAGAGAGGCTGGGGTAACTGACAGTGCAGACAGGCAACCCCAGTGGCCACCAAACCTCAGACCTCGGGCCTCCTGGGATGTCACAGAATGTGGGGATCACTCACAAAAGAAAAGATGAAGCAACCATGGAGTGACAGGCAGAGGTACAGCCCAGGAACAACAATTTTGCCAAAGACAAATGCCATGTTGTTAACTGCCATGCAGTCAGCCTGACTCATGGTGACTCCATGCACAATGGAATTTGACTGTTGTGACCTGTAAGTTTTCACTGAGTGCTTTTAAGAAGCAGATCGCCAGGCCTTTCTTCCTAGTCTATCTTAATCTGCGCACTCCACTAAAATCTGTTTAGCATTATAGCAATAAGTCCCCTTCAACAGGCGAGTGGTGGCTGTGCACGGGGTGCATTGCCCAGGAACAGAACCCAGGTCTCCCACGTGGAAAGCAGGAATTCTACCGCTGAAGCACCAGTGTCTCAAGGGAGAAGCGCCATACCATCTCATCCACTTTAACATTTAATTTCTCTAGATGCATGTACTGGGCAAGCATTTGTCTGGATGCTGTGAAGAATGCAAAACACATAGAAGCGGGATACCCCACTGATGAAGTTCACATCTGGCTGGCTGGCAAATAGAAACCATGGTTAGCTAAAAGCCAAATATCATACAATGTAAGACCTTCTGTTAGGTCATGGCAGCGCACAGGGGGTTAATACAGACCAGACTGGAAAAACTGCACGCACAAGAGAAGGCTGGAGCTGGCCCTTATTCGGAACTAAAAACCAAAAGACCAAACCACTACTGTCCAGTCAATTCTGACTCAGAGAAACCCTATAGGACAAAATAGAACTGCCCCCATATGGTTTCCAAGGAGTGGCTGGTGGATTCAAACTACTGACCTTTGGGTTAGCGGCTAAGCTTTTCATCACTGTGCCGCAAGGGTTCCTAATTCAGAACTAGCACTTATGTAGTCGTTACTGTAAGAGCTGCTGCTGCTACCCAAAAGATCAGCACTTCAGATCCACCAGGCCCTCCTCAAACACTCTAAGGGGCCGTTCTATCTGTCCCATAGGGTCTCTATGAGTTGGGATCAACTCACGGGCAATGGGATTTTTTTTATTTCTTTGTTTGGTATGCCAGGCTGTATCCTAAGTTCCTCACAGAGCTCTGAGAAAGCTATTGTTACTATCCCCATTTTACAAATGAAGAAATAATGCTTACAAATGTTAAGTATGTTACGAAAGGCAGCATCATAGCAGCTAGGCCACATGAAATTAGGCATCACCCCAGACCTATGTGACCCCAACGCCTGTTCTCTTAACCACGGTATTCTTATTCCACCTCCCGTGTTAGCCATCTTTCAAAGGCACCGAGGGAGGGTAAGAAGGGGCTGAGAGGAGGAAGGATGAGTTTGAGTAAGAGTTAGAAGGACACTGATGGTTCAGTGATAGAATTCTTACCTTCCAGCCTGGAGACCCAGGTTCGAGTCCCAGCCAATGTGCCTCAGGCACAGCCAACAGTCATTTGTCAGTGGAGGCTTGTATGTTGTTACGATGCTAAATGCGTTTCAGCAGAGCTTCTAGACTGAGAAACACTAGGAAGAAAGGCCTGGCACACTACTTCCAAAAAGAATCTGATAAAAACCTCTGTGGATAATAATAGTCCAATCTACAACCAATCACGAGTGTGGCACAGGACTGGGGAGTGTTTCACCCCATTGCGTAAGGGGTCACTTTGAGTCAGGGATGATTCTGTGCTGGTGACAACAGCAGCAGAGCAAAAGTCAAAGGCAGAAACTTCAAGGAGAGACACGTAGAGAGATACCGTCCTGTCCCCATTAGGAAAAGAAAAGAAAAAAGTCTTAATTACAATTACCAAATGTTCTCTTCCTAAATAAAAAGACCTTCATTGTTTTCCTTCTGTTCACCCACATTTTCAAAATTTCCCTGATGAGCACGTGGGAATTATAACAAAGGGCAAGCAATACTGTATCAAAGTGAGAGATAGGCAGATACCTTCTGCTGGTTGCATGGTTTCCCATCACCAAAGAAGAAGCTGGGGTATCCAAATAGTGAGCAACTATTTAAGGGTGTAGTGAGCCCAGGCAAAGGGGGTGAAACCAGATTCCCCACCACACTCCGCTCTGCTGGAAGTCTGCAACAAGGGAAGCTTCAGAATGCAAGTGACAGTTTAAGAAGAGCAGCAGGGTGCAGTGCAAAAGGCAGGTGGAAAATGCTGGCAATAGGGAAACTGCAAGGAGGCTAGGGCCAGGCTTCAGACTCGGCTTTGAACAGGAGGCTGTAGTAGGAAGGAGAAGCAAACAGCAGATTTTAGACCACACTGAATGAAGGCATTGAAGACTAGATGTGTTCTGGGCGTGAAATAGTTAAAGGGATAAGTGAGTTCATGTTCTGCAAGAGCAGTGACATTACTGACAGGTCTATGACCCATTGCCAACTGATGTTGAACTCCAAGACCCTGAAATTCAGAAGGCAGAAGCAACTGCTGCCCATTCTCTCCCTCTCTGCCTCCACGGCCACAGTTGAGGACACTGCGTCAGTAGGTCTTGATCTCCCTGCCTTCCACAGTACACCTGACATTTGTTACTTGCATGTGTAAAATGCCCCTCAAAGTTTGATGAAACCCACAAAAAAAGTTTGTGCAGGTAAATTGCTATAATGCATTTAGTTGTTGCAGCTGTTAACAGAAAGTCTTTCACTGGGGGAAGCCGTGTGAGTCCTATATTCCACGCAGTTCTCTGTGTGCTGCCTATAACCATGATTCCCTTTCTCCTGCTCAAGGACATCAGAATGAGAGAGAATACATTTGCAAAAGAAATCATCTTGAATCTACTTCAATTTATTGAAAAATTCACAAACTTTGATTCCTTCACTGCATTAAAAGAATTATGTGTGACTCCTACTCTCCAGTGTCAAGACACTGTATTTCCAGATATCCAACCTGAGCCATCCACTTGGGGAACATTAACTCCCTCATCACACTATGGCCTCCTGACCACCAACAAGCAGATGAGAAGGCACTTTCCCTAGCTGAACACTGCCCTTATTTCAATTACTTTTTGACTTCCCATCTACTGAGAGATAAATCCTTGACACTGTCCTCCCAGCCCCACCTCTGACACCCTGGGCTAAGTGGATCCACCATCCTGATGAAAATCACTGGTTTTCTTCAGTTAGCTCTTTTGACCTACCTAGTCCTCAAAAAACCTACTCATTTCCCTTTAGACAAGGACTATATAATGGAAAAACTTTATTATGTGTCATATTGATTATTCAGTATCAATATTACTAATATTAGTATTAGTAATATTAACAACTTGTTATTGCTAGGTGTCACTGAGGCAGTTCCAGCTCACAGCAACCCTGTGTACAATAGAGTGAAACGCTGCACGGTCATACACCATCCTCACAATCGTTGCTGTGACTGAGCAATGATTAACAATAGTTGCAGTCACTGTGTCACTCCGTCTTCTAGAAGATCTTCATCTTTTTCGCTGCTCTTCTGCTGTACCAAGCAAGACGGCCTTCTCCACGGATTGATTGCTCCTGACAACAAGTTCAAAGTATGTGAGATGAAGTCTTGCCATCCTTATTGCTGTCCCATTAGGGTCTGTGTCCAAGTCAGTAAAAAGAGGGAAGGTTTATTTGGAGGTAAGATACTAATGGAGACTTGACAGCAATGTAAGCTGTTTCCTATGGAGTCTCAAAAGACCATTTCTACATTAGAGTTTATATATCATTTTGACAAGGATTGCCTATCTTTTTGAGCAAGTAGCCCACAGACAATCAGATAAGGCCCAAAATAACAAGAAACTCTTTATTAAACTACAGATATATCTTTATGTTTATAACGAATTAGAAAAAAGAACTTATATAAAAACTTTTCAGTTAGTGGAACTGGCCTGCCAAGTCCACCCTGATGGAGACAACGGACAAGGAAGAAAGCTGCAGATCAAAAACATCAGGCAGCTTCCCTAGCTGCTATCTGACTGCTGCCTAGCAAGCTGAGGCCATATATCAGTTATACAAAGAACAGGACAGAGACCAAGGCTGCAGGATCTATCTGTTTGAAAGAGGACAGTTCGACAAAAAATGTTTTTTAAAAAACATTTACAATTAGGCTATCATCACAACAGTGCCTCAGTTGTCTGTTTTCGTAGGCAAAAACATGCTGTGTGGTCTTAGATTCACATATTCCTCCCTTTTGAAACTTGGCCGTATAAATATGTTTCAAACTTCAACCTAATCTCTCATGTTAAGATGTCTCAAACACAAGAATTGGACTTCTCATCTGCAATAGGTTCGAGCTGGCCACTGGATGGTTTTCTTTGGGACAGAGAATGTCGTCTCACATATGGGCGTACATGGAGACAGTACCAGATTGAAAGGCCTATGTAAACTAACCCGATTTTACTGATGAATAAGGTTTTTAGCCAGGTAAAATTAGGTAGCCAAGAAGTTGGTCACAAAAGATTAAATCCTTCATGATACTTCACCTTTTGTAACTCATCTCATATATAATTTAACTTTTGTTCAACCCTGGTAGCCAAGTGGTTAAATTTACAGTTGCTAACCAAAACGTCAGCAGTTTGAATTCTCCAGGCACTCCTTGAAAACTCTACAGGGCAGTTCTACTTTGTCTACAGGGTCACTATGAGTCGGCATCGACTCAACGGCACTAAGTTTGGTTTGAGTTTGGGTTTGGGTTCAGTGAATTCAGAGTTACCAAGTTAAAACAACACACTTTTTTTTAAATTTCTGACACCTGTGGCTATGCCATAAAAGTAGATAGTCTATGGCCAGCCAAGTGCCGTCGAGTCGGATCCGACTCATGGCGACCCTAGGTAGTCTATAGTGATCCTATTTTCTCGGACAGCCTCCCTGACCTGTCTTAGTTTCTGGCTAACAGTATTAATGGCTTGTGAGGTGGCATTTAGTGATTTTATAGTGAGACCAGCCAAACTTCTGGTTTTTTGACAAGCCCTAACCATTCAATCTGAGACACTAACTAAACAGGCAATAGACCCACCCACTGCCGTGGCATCAATCCCAACTCATAGCGACCCTATAAGGACAGAGTAGAACTGTTCCACAGAGTTTCCAAGGAGCACATTTTGGTCAGCAGAAGTAGCACTTAACCACTAGCCACCAGCTATCCAAGCTTGCAGTAAGGGGGACATATTCAGTGCATTTCACAAACCCCAGTGGCATCATGGTTAAGCACTATGTCTTCTAACTGTAAAGGCTAGCAGGTGAAATCCTGAAGGTGCTCCTTGGAAACTCTATGCGGCAGTTCTACTGTTGACATACAGAGTCACTATGAGTCAACAGCAGTGGGTTTTTGGAATTTTTTGGTTTCACAGATGTGGAAACCCTGGTAACCTGGTAGTTAAGAGCTATAGCTGCTAACCAAAAGGTTCACAGTTCAAATCCACCAGGCACTCCTCAGAAACTCTATGCAACAGTTCTAATCATCTTACAGGGTCTCTGTGAGTTGGAATCGAATTGAGGCAATCGATTTTTGTTGTTGTTTTCTGGGGTTTTTTGGTAACAAGTGTAGATTACCATAGAAGGTTGTATCTAGGACAAGTTGTCTAGTGACCCCGTGGTGGAGGAAGCTCTTCTGAGGCAAGTTCATAGCCAAATGCCCTATAGAGTAGGGCCCAGCTGTAGCACTAGCAAGAATGCATGAATAAGTGACAATCTCATAGAGCAGGAACCACCCTGGAGGAAGTTGAATGTAATTCATTGTGTATGTCACCCTATCAATGAAACCACAGCTTAATTTTTCCCCAAATTAACACAACTCATCTGACATTTAGAAAATATTATACAGTTAGAGGTATTAGTTACCAGGGAAACCTGTAGAGTATATATCCGGTTTTGAATTTTTCAATGTGCCCCCAATTATAAGTGTCAAACTGTTGAAAGTCTTTCTTTATGTGTTTAAAAATGGTAAAAATTTTTCAACACTTCTAGGGGAGTATAAGCTCTGATGGGACAGAACTTGAGGTCAGAGTTGGTTGGTATGTAACTCCCCATCCAAACAAAAATTACTAATGTTTAACAATTCTCTAGCAACATAGATCTAAAAAATTTCATTTCTTAACCAAAGATGGGGAGAGGGAAGGAAGGAGAGTCTATTTCAGAGATTAAGATTTTGTGGATGAAAAATCTCTCTCTCTCTCCCCTAATAGTAATCTCATCTAAGCCACAATTACAAATGTTTTTATTTTTAACCCTAGAAAGTCTTCAATCATCGGTAGGCTGGGTTTTCTACTCTTTCTTGTCACTGCAGGCCAGGCAGGGCTTGACCCAGAATTGATGGATCCATGATTTGACTCCTGTAAGTTTTATTATGGTCATGCGAGTGTTGAATAGTATGGGCTATAACCGGGAGTCTTTCCCTGTCCAGAGATGCACCTGATCTCCTGGCTAGAAAGGTGTAGCTATCTCAAGAGGAAACTTCTGTGGAATCTATACTGTCTGATGTAAGCAGGGAAGAATTTTGGTGACAGTAAGCCAATGTTTAGACATCCTGCTATTAGAGGCCTGAGTGGAAGACTACGGAGAGAGCCGGTGGAGACAATCAGGTCTCCCATAAAGTATTTCAAAAGGACTGACTAAGGTTTTCTCAGGGTGTAATAGGGACTCAACAGGAGGGTCAGTGGGAGAACATCTATCTAGGGTAGTCTGGTCTCTTGGCACAGTTGAGTAAGTGGTGTTTTACGGCCTGATTTATTTATTACCTTTTTTACTAAACTGAGGTTTCTAAGCTGTGTGGAGTTTCCACTTTATTTTTAAGAGGCAGCCAAAACCTGTTGTATCGCTCTCTAGCCATCTTTGTCCAGCAGGGGAAAGTGTCTACCCATCTTGGAAAAGCATCTCCTCACACACTAGTATATGTTTCATCTGCTGTTCAGTTTTGAACACTTCACCAAAGTCAAATTTGATTTTCCCCAAAGCTGGTGTTTTGATCATCTGGCAGCCCCAGAGCTATGGCTTTCGTCAACCGGGACTTGAAATCACAAAAAGCTCATTTTCACTCAGGAGTCTATTTGGTAAGCTCTCTCTCCCGTCCCCTAATTATCTTGATGGAGTGGTTAGTTTGCAACCTTCTTAAAGACAGTCAGTATTTGGTTTCAGCCAGAAAAAAATTAGAGATGGTCACAGTGTTTGCCACAGGGAGGTCCAAATATTGGAAAACCGCTCTTCTGCTAAAGGGAAGTAACCTCTCTAGATCTTGGATCAGTGCTGTTTCAAAAACAGTGGGGAGTTCTTAAATCCTTGGGATAGCACAGTCCAGCTGAGCTGTTTTTTTCTCTTGTCCTCTTCCCACTGAGAAGCAAAGATCAGTTGGCTCTCAGTGGACAGTGGGATACAAAAGAGTTTTTTAAAACAGTAAAACGAGTAGGGAGGAGAGCTCCTACAAGGGTCTTCACACCTTTGTTAATAGCTCTCAAATCTCAAACAAAATAGTACCCAGGTACTCACCACTCACATCGTCTTTTCTGAGAGAACAGAGGCACTGAATGGGGACCAGCACTCTTGCAGAAGTCCCCGCTCCAGGGATTGAGTTCAGTCTCTGCACATTGACGTGAGCCTCAACTCCCAACAGATATTGTTCAATCCCAGGAGGCATGACACTGGGTAACAGCTCCACAGCCACAAGGAGGACAGTCCAAGCTCATTCTGGCTAGCCACTGGCCCAAACTCGTAGGGGCTTCAGGATCAACCACTCTTTGAACCATGAGTGAGACAGATGTGGCCAGGGATAACACCAGATGTGTGAGTGCTAAGAGAGCTGCTTGCACTTGGTAGCATTTGTAGGTGGTGCTGTCAAAGGCAAGTCTTTTTCATCAAAAGAGATTTGGGGATGTATTTTACTCAGGAAGGAAAGCCTGGTGGCATAGTGGTTGAGTGCTGTGGCTGCTAATCAGAAAGTCAGCAGTTCAAATCCACCAGGCCCTCCTTGGAAACTCTGTGGGGCAGCTCTGCTCTGTCTACAGGGTCACTGTGAGTCAGCATTGACTTGACAGCAGTGCGTTCAGTTTTTCATTACTTACAAAATCCTGCCCTGAAAAGGGGATGGAACGTTCAGTCATGTATAGAAGAAGTTGGTACGACAGCTCAGTTTTTCCTGTTTCACAGTTCGTTGGCTGCAAGAAAGAGCTTGTCAGCTCTTTTTTAGTCACGGTGAAAACTTGAGTAGTGCTAGTCAAGGCGGTCCCTTTAACCTTCTGGGTGAGTACTGAGAAGGCTGCTGCAGTATCAACCAAAAAGTCTACTGACTGCCCTCTTACCGCAACTTTTACCACGGGGTCAATAAGAGGGAAGTGAAAACTTGTCTCTCCTGAGTCTCCGTCATCATAGTCTTCCTCCTGTTCTTGCATAATTCCTTGAAAAAGCTTTTCTCCCCCTTTTCAACCTTCTCTGACCCCATTGTAGCAAAGACTGGTACCTTCTGGAGTAGGAAAAGCCCTCCCCCCGGAGTGTCTGGCCCATTCACACTCCACTCCTAGTACACGGTAGTGAGACCACGTCTGTCCCACGTCCTCGGCTCCCCTTTCAATGCCTTCCCGTCTTCATCTTCTGGTATCACCAGGGAGGGGTCACAAATGGGTGCTGAAGGGGTTTTCCCAAGTGAGAGAAATGAGAATATCTTTCAGTTCCTCATCTCTCACCTGTCATGATTCACCTGAATGAGACGGGCTAACACAGAAGCTTTATCTATTTTTAAAGTCATAAAGTCAGAAGACATTTCACATATATACACAATAGTTTAACTTCATTTGAAACTTTTCTTTCTCACCGGTGCCGCAAACAATATACACATGTACACACCACACACACACACACACACACACACACACACACACAGACCAAGACCTAAGACGGCAGAGATAATCTTGGCAATCTTCACTTTCCAGAGAGCCCCAGTGTCACACACAGACGTTCACATAACTTTATTTGGTGTTTACTTGTTAGTTCAAGTACAGAATAGATCAGGCTTCATAATGGTACCAAAATCTCTAGAGTCACTTACAGGCGTCACTTGGTTACACAAAATTTGAAGACATCTCTTACTCAGGGGATTCCCTCCTAAATAAGTCTAGTTCCTGGTGGACCCTTAGCCAGCACCTTACCTCCCTGGGTAACCATTAGCAATCAGGGGACCTCGCTGGTCTCTTAACCAGCCTAAGGGGACCTAGCCACCCATTCTTGGAGGAAATCAACGGAACCGATGCCCTCTACAGCTTTACAAAGGTCTTACCAACCAATGCCTAATTACTTATCACAGCCACCATAAAGTTGGTCCCTCCATCCAGAGCGCAGCACCGTGGAGTCCTCTCCCATTGCCAGGCCTCTGGGCCACCACAGATTTAGAGACCTCACAACACAAGGAGGAGTGCACCTTCTCTCTTCCTGGGTCCTTTCCAGGGGCTCAGTCCTTACGGAGATGGAACCAGGGCCAAAGTTGAGCACAGAAATTTGTTGTCCAATTAGGGTCCATGCCCAAGAGTAGTTGAGCTAATAAAACACACTCCAAGTCAGAAAGATAGAGAGGGCTTATTAGGAGGTATGATACTAGCAAAGATTTGACAACGCTGTAAACTGTTCTCTGTGGAGTCTTAAAAAGACAATTTTACATCACAGTTTATATATCTCTTTGGCAAGGATTATGTAATCTTTTTGAGCAAGTAGCCCATAGATAATCATATACATCACAAAATAACAAGAAACTCTTTATTAAACTACAGATATGTGTGTCAGACACCTGGACTCTAATCTTTATGTTTACAATAAATTAGAAAAACAGAACTTCCATAAAAAACCTTTTAATTAGTAGGACTGGCCTGCCAAGTCCACTCTGATAGAGACAAGGGACAGGGAAGGAAGCTGCAGATCAGAAATGTCAGGCAGCCTCCCTAGCTGTGTCTAACTGCTGCGTAACAAGCTGAGGCCGTATATCAAGTGTATAAAGAACAGGAGAGAGACCAAGGCCGTAGGAGCTGAGAGGGCTTTGTGCCCCTTTGAAAGAGTCCAGTGCAGTGAAAAATGTTTTAAAAATGTTTGTAATTCCTTAGTGTATCATCACATCATTAACTATGTCAAGCCATGGATCACCTGTTTTCAATAGGAGAAAACATGTTGTGAAGTATTAGGGTCACATTGCTTCCACTGAGCATCCTGGCTGAACTTTTTCCAAGACAGATTTGTTTGTTCTTTGCAGTCCACGGTACATTCTATACACTGTGCCAATCCAAAACGCATTGCCATCAAGTTGATTCCAACTCATAGTGACCCTGTAGGGCAGAGTAGAAATGTCCCATGGAGCTTCCAAGGAGCACCTGGTAGATTTGCACTGCCAACTTTTTGGTTAGCAGCTGTAGCACCTAACTACCAGAGTTTCCTCTTGGCCACTACCATAATTCAAATGCATCATTTCTTCCTTGCTCTTCCCCACTCACACACATATAAGGAGACTGAAAACATCATGGCTTGGGTCAGGTGCACCTTAGACTTCAAGGTGACGTCTTTGTTTTTTAATATTTTAGAGAGATCCTTTGCAGCAGCTCTGCCCAATGCAATAAACACGTCATTTGATTTCTTAACTGCATTTTCCACGGGTGTTGACTATAGGTACCAGTAAAGCAAAACTGTTGACAACCTCAGTCTTTTCTCCATTTATCAGGAAGTTGCTTCTCAGTCCATTTGTAAGGATTTGTTCTGTTTTGTTTTTTATGTTGAGGTATAATCCATAGTGAATTAATGTCATAGTCATTATTAAAATGGTGAGGAGAAATACAAAACGTAAAAGGAGAACAAGGACAGAGACACTAGAGCCACAGAATGACCATGGTAAGAGAAAGCAAACACTAAAACCAGAAAACCTAACCTGTTGCCATCAGCTCACAGGAACCCTATAGGACACAACAGAACTGCTCTATATGGTTTCCAAGGAGCAGCTGATGGATTTGAACCACCAACCCGCTGGTTAGCAGCTGAGCTCTTAACCACTGCATTACCAGAGCTTCAAGGCAAATGCTTGTGATCAAAAGAATAAAGTGCAGACTGCAGGTTCCCCCTCCTCTCGCCCCCTCAAGGTTTATCCCCACATGCTACATTCAAGTAGGAAACCCTGGTGGTGTAATAGTTACATGCTACGGCTGTTAACTAGAAGGCCAGCAGTTCAAATCCACCAGGCACTCCTTGGAAACCCCGTGGGGCAATTCTACTATGTGTATAGGGTTGCTATGAGTCAGAATCGACTCGATGACTGTAGGTTTGGTTTTTGGTTTTATTATGCTCAAGTTCTTCCCCATACCAATATGTCATTTGGATGCAGGTCAGCCATGTCATTCTGTTCCAAACGGCTCTGCTATCACTGCACTTCCTTGACAGAAGTAACCAAGTGAATGATGCCTAACTCAGTTCTCTTTGTGCAGACTGATCTTCTCTTCTTTCACAAGGCTTCACTCTAACCAGTAGACCAACACTCATAAAACTTTTCCCTATCCCAAAGGCCCTGTCTCACTCAGCAGCACCACAAAGAAAATGGGATCTCAAGGAAGATGATTCCATTATCCCAGAAAATAAAGACTTTGGGGCTTGGAATTCCAGGAAAGTTAAAAATACATAACCGGGAAGAGTTTAAGTCACCTCAGGCTTCATTAATAGTGTTTACTATTATTGTTGATGTTCTTAGCTGTTGTCGACCCCTAACTCATGGTGACCCCACGCACAGCAGAACAAGACACTGCCCAGCTCTGTGCCACCCACGTGATCAGTTGCAGATCAGGTCATTATGATCCATGGGGTATTTGTTGACTGATTTCAGAAAGTAGACCGCCAGGCCTTTCTTCCTAGCCTAACTTACTGAGTCCAGCAGCTCCACTGAAGCCTGTTCAGTATCATAGCAACACACACGCCTTCAACGACAGACAAGTAGTAGCTATGCGTGAGGTGCATTGGCCAGGAACTGAACCAGAGTCCCTCTCATGGAAGGGGAGCATTCTACCATAAACTGTATTTTTATCTTTTAGGCAAGGTAAGCCTGGCCTAAATCTATTAACACTTTACAAGACCTGTTGATGTAATATTTACATTTTCTGGATTAAACTGGCCAGCATATACTTCAGGGAGCCAGAAGATAGAATATTTGAATTTGGGAAGGGTCTTAAAGAAAAAGAAGTATGAGCTGCTGTACCTGTGGTCTGAGCATATCATTCCAAGCACTGAACACAGAGAGTTTTCCAAGTGTAATCATTACCGTCATTTCCCTCAGCTGATGAACTAACACTTTGGATTCCCACCTTTCACAGTCTTCAAAGGGGAAAGCCGTGTGTACTCACTCCCAGAATTATGTCCTTTTGTAGCCTGAAATCTGCCTTGTTTCCTTTTATTGATTTTTATGTCTGGGCAGATTGTTCTGACATGCCTTAACTTGAGTCTGATTCATGGGCCTGGAGACACAGAGCCTGATGATTTAAGTGGGTAAGGGAACCAACTGGGTGACCAAAGGGGGGAACTCAGAATAGAAAGCTTTTCAGTTGTATTCTACCCAATCAGTAATCACCCTTGTCACTTCCCAAAAAACTTGCTGACCTAGGGAACAAGCTAAAATAAACACTTTTTTATTTTTGCCTTTTGTTTTATTGTTGTCTTCCTTTTTTTAAGAAAACACTTTTTAATGAGAGAAGAGTTATCTCTTGCAAGTACCCCCAATCTCTACAATTTCCGGTGTTGGCTTGAATTGTGAGACTTGCAAAGGAATTCAGAAGAAAATAAGTCCATAATTGGACATCAAGAATAAAATCCTTCCCTTTATTTTACAGATCAGCAAAGGGGCAGTGGTGGTTCTGTGACAGAATTCTTGCCTTCCGTGTGGGAGACACAGGTTTGATTCCCAGCCAATGCAGTTCACTCACAACCACCTCCTGCCTGCCAGCGGAGGTTTAGGTTTTGCCGTGACGCTGAACAGATTTCAGTGGAGTTTCCAGACCAAAACATACAAGGAAGAAGGACCTAATTCCTGGAGCCACAAAGGTTGAGTGAACTTCTGAAACTGTTGAGATAATCTTTAAACCTTAAACCAAAACAATCCGCTGAAGTCTTCTTAAAACCAAACAAGAAAAACCCACAGCTGTTGGAAACTTGACTGGTGTAGCACTTAAGAGCTACTGCTGCAGACCAAAAGATCTGCAGTTCAAGTTTCACCAGACGCGTTTTGAAAACCTTATGGGACAATTCTACCCTGTTCTGTAGGGTCACTAGGAGTTGGAATCTGCTCAGCAACAACAGTTTGGGTTTGTTGTTGAGTCATTTTGTCTTTGCTGTTGAGTCAATTTCAGCCTGTAGTGGTGCTGTTTTACAGGTGAGTGAAGTGACAGTGGTGGCTCTGTGACAGAATTTGCGCCTTCTGTGTGGGAGACCCGGGTTTGATTCCCAGCCCATGCACTTGTTAGACTGAGTAGAGTTGTCCCATGGGATTTCCGAGAATGTAAATCCTTATGGAAGCAGACTGCTGCATCTTCTCCCAAGGAGCAGTTAGTGGGTTCCAACAGCCAACTTGCAGTTAATAGCTGAGTGCTCTAACTGCTGTGCCACCAAGAGCTCTTAAACCAAACAGTAATTCAACTAAACTAATAAAAATGTCTGCCTTGACTATTAGGCCCTTTTAGAACTATCTATATAGGATTAAATTGTGGAATAATTTAAAAAAGAATTCTTCAAGCACAACTTGAAGAATGCCACCTGTGTAACTTACTAGAGAAACTGTCGAATTGGTAAATGTTTTGCTGTGTATATTCTCAACAACAACAAAATAGAGAATATTAAACAGAAAGAAAGAAAGGCATAACTATCATCAGTCCATGAAAACTCTATGGATCACAACAGGGTGATCTACAACACTTCATGACAACCGCACAGAATCAGGCAGTGTTTCGTTCCATCATGTATGGGGTCAACATGAGCTGGGGGGTGACTTGATGGCAGCTAACAACAACAACAAAGTGAGGTACAGAGCAGGCCTGTAACCCAAAGAGCAAGATGTTTACAAGAGTCAGAGCCTCTTAGGTTATGTAACAGTCTCCCAGCTGGGCTTAGTTCATAACCCCCAAGCCATCAGCTTGTCGTCTTTCATTCACCCAGGGTTTACTAATCATCTACTATATACCATTGGGCAGTTCTACTCTGTCTGTAGGGTCGCTATGAGTCAAAGTCGACTCGACAGCAGTAGGCTTATTTACCAGGTCCCATTAGGCAACGTGGGATTGCTACTAAGGATGTTCATAATCTCATAAGGGAGACAAACAAAAACCGCCAGTCCTGTGAGGAAGATGGATCCAAGTCAACCAGATCAAAGCAAGGAAACCAGTTGGGAGGCTGTAGTGATCTCTGAGGACAGTGACAAAGGCCCAACCACTGAGATGACAGTTCCAAGAGAGAACTAGGGATGGATCTAAGAAACATTTAGCAGGTAAAATCGGTGAAAATGCTGATCAGATGGTTACATGATGTGCACTGAAAGGAAAGTTCTGGCCACCACCCAAATTTATTTTTTTACTTGAGTAACTCATAACAGAAGTAAGAAACACAGTGTAGTGAGTAGAAAACACAAGTAATCTATAATGCAAGCTAGAGTGGGAAAGCAAAGAGAGCCACAAACATGTGATTTGAGAGCAAAAAGAAGGGAGAGGTTTTCTTCCACTGGAAAGACTGGGAAGTCTGTGTGATGGACATGATGTCTGAACTGGGCCCTGAAGTATGAGTCTGATCAGAGCTGGTGAAAATAAGAGAGCAATGCATTCTGCATAAAGAGCCCACTATGAACAAAGCAAGAAGGGAGTCTGGGAACGGAAATAATCAACTTGCCAACCTACCTGCCACTCTTCGGGAGAAAGGCATGGCAGTCTTCTTCTATAAGAAGAAACCCTTGGAAATCCTATGGGACAGTTCTATTTTATCCTCTAGGGTCACCACAAATTGGAATCAACTCACTGGTAATGGGTTTGATTTTTTATTTTATTTTTGATCTTTGTTGTTTCCCTTTGGTAATCCCAAAGCAAACGAATCAATCTCACTATGTTAGAAAATTGAAAATAAATAAAATTAAATTAAAATCACATCCACATGCCTCCAGCTGGCCTCACTCCAAAAAGGACAGATGGAAAGAGGCGGGCATTGAAAATGCTTGCTTGTCTATACTGGATGGTGACCAAGCCATCCCACAGAGCTTCCTGACTGACACCCGGAAATGCTACTTACGAGACAAACTGCCCACCCCCCAGGGAAAGGGAAAACATTCTGGAGAAGCTGAGACTTGCCTGTGGAGAGAGAAGTGGGACTGAGGACCGTGAGCCTTGCTCCTGGCACACTAGGCCTTATTGAAGGCAAGAGCTGGCCAGCAGACAGGTGCCCAGGGGCTGGGCCGCCCTACCACGCTTGTCCACAGCGTCCTCACGGCAGTGAATTAAATCCAGCCGGTTGGCACCGGCTGTGGAGCGAGATGTAGGATTCCAAGGAAAAGAAATAGAGAGGATGAGAAAAGCCCCAGGAAGCCTTCAGGACTGAGTGCAGTCAATGCTGCAAGCAAAGCCCCAGAGCCAGCAGCCCACAGTGCTCCAACACAGGCTTCGCACAGCTCCAGAGTCAGGCCACCTGGGTTGACAAGCCCAATGTGATTTAGCCTCTTACACTTCCATCTCTCTTCCTCAGTTTTGAACTCCCCAAGGACAAGGCCATCTGGACTTGCCCATCAAAACCTAGCACAGGGCCTTGAGATACAGTAAACCAGAAGACAGATGGACTGGCTGACTTGGACAGTCAGGGG
This sequence comes from Heterohyrax brucei, assembly GCA_028571685.1. NCBI lineage: Eukaryota > Metazoa > Chordata > Mammalia > Hyracoidea > Procaviidae > Heterohyrax > Heterohyrax brucei. The sequence goes on along the minus strand of CM053148.1, from coordinate 38,897,650 downwards.
GAAGGAGCTGGACAGAAGTCAGAGAGCCTCAAACAAACTGTGCCAACAGATTAATGTCCCTTAGCAATGAGTAGCTGTAATGCATCATGTCTATGTAAATTATTTGACTCTAAATCATATACACAGGAGTTTGTAGGTGACACAAATGATTAAGAGTTTGACTGCTAACCGAGAGGTCAGCAGTCTGAATTCATCCTGAAGTGCCTCAGAAGAAAGTCCTGGCAAACTATTTTGGAAAAGTCAGCCACCAAAAACCCTATGGAGTATAGTTGTACTCTGACACACAGTGTGTGTGTGTGTGTGTGTGTGTGTCTGTGTGTCTGTGTGTGTGTCTGTGTGTGTCTGTGTGTGTCTGTGTGTGTCTGTGTGTGTGTGTGTCTGTGTGTGTCTGTGTGTGTGTGTGTCTGTGTGTGTCTGTGTGTGTGTGTGTGTCTGTGTGTCTGTGTGTCTGTGTGTCTGTGTGTCTGTGTGTCTGTGTGTCTGTGTGTCTGTGTGTAAATAATTTCCTTCTGTTTTCCCTTTGGGGATTATGAGTTACAATGAGTTACATACACACACACTTTTGGGGGTTGGCAGCATGATTAAATTATGCCATTCCTTATGCTTATGTCCTAACATTACCTGCTGTTTAGGAGTACTTTGTTTACTGGAATTTTTTATTTTTCCAGGAATATATGCTGAGAACCCTATAGGGGAGATTTGGGGTTTTGCGCCACCTCCCTGTATCCACCCCCTGTACTTCTGGCATCAGTGACCCAATTCTTTTTTAGGAAGATTAACTTGCCCTAATTTGTTTGATAGAACTGTAAACCAGAGTGACATACTCTCTCCAAGCTGAGAGGTCAGGCACATCATCCAGGCCAGCTACATCAAACTCACTCACTCTCACCCTTTGGAGACATTGTGTCTGAGCAGAGTGAAGCACGGACAGAAATAATCAGAACTGTATTATAAGTAATCACCTACTTCATTATCTCAAACAAAATAATCCATAGTCATAAAATAATGATAATTCCAGGTCACCCCTGTAGGGGAAGTAGCATTGCTCAAGTACTGTGGATAGCCAGGACCTGGTGGAGGAGAAGGTACAGATGACCCAAATCAAAATCGTTACCATGGAGAGATCTACGGGGAATTCTACCCCACTTTCCTTTCTCCCATCCTCCTCCTGCCTATAGCCATTGATTATGACAGGGGTGTGGGAAAGATATAGAAAAGAAATAAGAATTACCATCTTTGCTTCTTATATTCTTCCCTACTACATATTAGGTGCTATGCATATTTTATACACTTTACTACAACAAACTCACCTGACTTGTACTCTTATGCCAATCTCAGAATATAAATGGGAAAATAAGGCAGAGGCGGTAACAGGCTGTGTTTCCTTAGTTGCAGTCTGCAATGGGCGGGTTATCCAATACACAAGGTAAGCACTGTGCCTACCTTGCTTATCCGATCATCTGCCGTGAACAATGTCACATGTTTTCACCACACCAAAGACTCTGCTTCTAGCTGTGGCCGGCATCTGTCTCTCCCCTTGTCCCATAGCGCCTTCCTCTTTTCAACTTTACATATCCTGACAGGGGCAGATGACCCGTGAGCCAGCTGAATGCAGACGTACTTGTACTTACATACTACCCTGCAGTGAACACTGCCAACAATGAGGTGAAACCCATGTGAAATTTTTCACTACGGATGATCTGATAAGCACTGTGCTTACTTTGCCTAGTGGATGATTCACCCCTGGCTATGAAAATATTTCCACCAGTGGAAGGAATGCTCGAGCCAGTGAAATTCCAAGTCATTATGTAGAATATAGGTGGTTATTTTAGATATACTGTGTGTCTTAGTCATCTGATGCTGCTCTACCAGGAATACCATACGAGTGGATGACTTTAGCAAAGAAAAGTTTATTCTTACACAGTCCAGTAGGCTACTGGTCCAGCGGGTTACTAGTCCAAATTCAGGATGTCCGCTCTAGGGGACAGCGTTCCCCCTGTTGGCTTTGGTCGAGGAGCATCTTAGCACAGGAATCTCAGGTCTGAAGGACACACTCTTCTCCTGGAGCTGCTTTGTTGACGGCATGAGGTCCCCAACTCTCTGCTTGCTTCCCTTTCCTTTTATCTCTTGTAGGATAAAAGGGTAAAGGGTGGTACAAGCCACACTCCAGGGAAACTCCTTCACCAAGAGTGTTGCATTTTCACCCTAATTCTTCTCTGACATAATCATCCTGTCTGTTAGCCATAGGCAGAGATTAGGATTTACAGCATGCCCAGCCCATAGGAAAATCACAAGACGGAGGGCCATCACACAGTACTGTTAATCACAGCCCAGCAAAATTTCTATACATATTTTTGGGGGGACACAATTCAATCCATGACACTGTGCTAAGCATTTATTCATAAAACTCAAATCTGTTGGGCTAGAAGCGGCTAAACACTAACAACAGATATAGTAGGAAATTACACAACACTGAAAGATTAATTTCTGAGGCAGTACCATGCAAAGGTTGAATGTTGAACACATGAGTCACCTAAATGTCTCTGTATCTGTTATTTTATGTGAGCAAAATCTACCACCACCACCACTTGCCAATGAGTTGAGCCCAGGTCATCAACCCCAGGTGCATGAGAGCAGAATTGAGCTCCACAGACTTTTCAAAGGCTGATTTTTTTGGAAGTAGATTGCCAGGCCTTTCTTCCACAGCACTTCTAGACAGAAACATCTACCTTTCAGTTAGCAACTGAGGGTAATAGCCACTAGCACTATCCAGAAACTTCTATAAGCAAAAGGTTGTTACTGTGAGCCCATGTTACAGGGCAGACCTACCCCGTAGGGTTTCCTGGGCTGTGCCCTTTACAGGAGCAGAACTCTAGGTCTTCCCTCCCACCACACCCTGGTGGTATGAACTATCGACCTTTAGGTTAGCAATGAGCGCCTTATCCATTGCTCCATCAGGGTCCCTATCATGAACAAAACGGCAGGATGGAAAGCAACTGCTGAGCACGTATCAGTGAGCCCTTCTTCCAATAAGACATAATCACCTCTTGCGAGCTACTGACAGCAGGGTCCCCAAGCAAAGTGTCCTATTTGGGAGCTAGGTCTGAGAGAATGCTACTAAAAATTCCTAGGCTTGTTTCCTTAAGACACATGTAAGTCCTTTGGTTTACCAGACCAGATTCGTCCCTACGCAGGTGCTCTGTCAGTTAAATACTAGATGCCTATCGTTTTCCAGCCCTGACTCTCCAGCCTTCCTTTTGAGCCTGGAAAGCCCTGGTATCTTTCTAACCTCCTGCTTCTCTGTAGAAACTAGCTAGACTGAGTTCCTGTTGCTTGCAACTCAACACTCTGCCTCCTAGAGGCCCCAAATGAGAACTGAGTTGAACAAACCACAAAGCTGTAAACGGATGTATCAGTCACATTCGGGACGCCTTATGGTCTTTCAGGGGCTACATATCTAAGTCTCTAGAATATCTTTCTTTCAGTCAAGGGCCATTTGATAAGCACCCACTATGTTCAACACTCCATACCAATAATTTTCAGAGGAAGGGAGAACGAAGAAAAATCATTTTGTACTATACTGTCTATCCAGCTCTTTAACAATTCCGTCAGTCTACAGGGCCCACAGGAGCTATTGGCACAGGTTGCGTTTCAGTCCATTTCCCTGCAATTTAGTATTAAATAATTCCCTCAAACTTGCTAAGTACAGCAACATGCTGCTTTGATTGTTGTTACCCCCTTGTTCTGAGATTTCAGAACACATTTTCTTGGCGGCTGCATTGAGCAAACACAGATTACCTAAGGGGCTAGTGTGGGCAGCACAGAAGTGAAGTAATTTCTTTTTTTTTTTTAAAAAAAAAAAAAAAAGGTAGTGCACTTTGGCTCGTTCATGTTTAATCATATTAACCAGCACACAGTGAAAAGGTACAGCTATTCTGTTTTCTGTTACCATTTTTAATGATAGTCATAATATTAGCTTCTCCTTTTGGAGTTCCCACTCTGCACCAGGAACTTTCTTCGGCTCTTAATCTGCTGGTTCATTTAACTTTCACCTATGACTGAGAAAGTAACTCTGAGGGACCAGATGTCATGCCAATGTCCTCCAGCTAATGAGCAGAAGCAGAGATTTAAATCCAGGCATTCCAGTCCCAAAATATAAGGTGTTTCCACAGCCTCCTTCCATAATCCTTCTTGATAAGTGACTTTTTGAGATTTATTCTACCTCAAAGGTGGTTTAATCCAACCCCCTCTTTATAGATGAGAACACGGAGGCCCAGAGGGTTTGAGACAAGTTTCAGAATACAGATCAGAATTTGGGTCTCCTGGACCCCGAGCAATTTCCCTTTCCACTATCTCACCCTACTAGAAACCCTCCCTAAATCCCTCCTGCTGTATATGAGGTTGTTTCTTTCTTTTTGTGTGAAACTTGCAAAGGATGCATCTTGCCCGAGGCATAAATTAACTCTTATTCTTTCTTTTCCCTGCTGCCCCTAGGATTTCAACTCTTTATTCGGAAGCATCTCCAAGTTCCTCCTGCCCTTTTGCTAAAGCAGCTGCCAACCCAGGTTGTAACAGGCCTGTTTTGGGAGCGTGGTGTCATTGGGTGGCCGGGGACAGCTGGGACACCAAGAGAGAGGTTGTGTAGGGCTGGTTTCAAGGGCACAAGAACAGCTGATATTTCAGGCAGCCTCTGCCAGCATCCAGAGGGCAAAGCAGGCCCAGGGGAGGGAGAGAGCATGCGTCTGGACAACAGTTCTCTGGCAGCCAGAAAAAGCCAGAGCCTGAGGAGGCTTAACTGTCCCAGCACCAAGGCTGCAATGAACAGGTGTCCCCACAGCTCATTGGGCAGCTTAGCTGCTAGCCGAGAGGAGGGGTGGACAGAGTGAGACGGGAACTACAGGCACACAAGGACTAGGAAACAAGCAGAACCTTGCAAAGCAATTGGGCGTAGCAGCCCGCGGAGAGATACATGCTCAGGGAATATGAGACATCTGACCTCAGCTGGCCAGAGGCTACAGGTAGTGTGATTTGGTACCTGTTCACCTGTCACCGTTGTGGCATAGCAGGCGAACCGAAAAGTAAGCAGTTCAAATCCACCAGGCACTCCTTGGAAACTCTATGGGGAAGTTCTACTCTGAACTCCAAGGTCGCTATGAGTCGGACCCAACTCCACAGCAGTGGGTTTGGTTTCCAGGTTTTATACCTGTCACTGTGGAGTTGATGCTAAATCTTAGCAACAGGTACTCAAATAATAGTCCTTACACAACAGCAGCAGCAGCAAAGAGCTTGTCATAATGCAAATTCTTGGGCTCTAGCCCAAAGCTACTGAGTCACAGTCTGCATTTTCACAAGATCCCCAGGTAATTCCCATGCACATTCAAGTCTGTGAATCTCTGGCCTACAACAGAGGTTCTCCCAGCACGTGTGGCTCCCAGACCAGCAGCTGCAGCACCACCTGAGAATCTGATAGCAACGTAAATGGTCAAACCCTATCCCCAGGCCTCTGACCAGCGAGGTGACTGTAGTGTGTAAGAAAGCTTGAGAAGCACTGAACGGGGCACAGGTTTTGCATTTCGAAGGGAAATAATTTGAGGAGGAGTCTCAAGAAAGATATTCTGATTGCATCTTGGAAGGAGGAGCCTCAGTGTCTCACCTTATATCCCAAAAAGGAAATTTTTCTTTGTCATTGAATGAAAATGTACATTCCCACATAAATTTGCACACCCAACTATATGCAGCTTCCACTGCTCTCCCTGCCCAGTGACAGCACATTCTTCCTCTCTATTCCACACACGTCCCATCCTTGCAACAGTCTCCTTTCCCCTCCTCTCCACCCACTTCCATTCCTCCAGTAAGAGGTCAGCAGGATGATACCCCATAGATGCATAGAACCGTAAAGTGCACCCAAGATATGATCACTCTGCGTCACCAAGTTCAATCCATTCCTGTCCAAAGAGTAGACCTTCATTATGATTTATGGGCAGGGGCAGCATCAGGGCCAGGGGCCGTGCTGCCAGGGGAACCCTGAAGCCCCCAGACCATCAGTTGTGGTCTCTTTGTGGAGATCTCAGGGTGCACCCCTTTTTCTTCCTGTGTTGCCAGTGAGACTCAACTTTGTGAGCTCCATTGTGGCTATCACTGGTGGTGGCCGACCACCACCCAGTTCCTCCAGTCATGATCTCTCTGTCCTCTGGGTTCTCTTTCCCCCATGTTTTTTTGGTCCTCAGCGATCATCCAATTCTGCTGAGTTGGGACTATTTGCTGCGCCCTCGGATGGCAGCTTGGCAGCTTTTAAGAACCCAGACTGCACTCACCAATGTGGGGTGCAGAGCCCTCTTAGCAAAATGCTAGTTGTGCCAATTGGCCTTGATTTCGCCTGAGAGCATGGTCCCCAGCCCCTGACTCCAGCTACTCTGACCTTGCAATATTGGGTTAAGATGGAAGGAATACTCAAGTTATGTTGAAATACACTTAATATTGTTCTTCTTTCTAATGTGTGCTGTCACCGATCTCACCCAACAAAGTTTCTATCAACTATCTAATCTAAACACTACCCCCGCTTGCCTTCCCGCCGGCCCTCCCTCCCTCTGTCCCCTCCCTTGCAGCTGTCAAAAAGTCTTTTCTTCTATGCATAAGTCTGTTTTTGAATTCTTATCATAGGGGCCTCATACAATATTTGTCCTTTTGTCGCTGACTGCTTTCACTCGACATAATGTCCTCCAGTTGAAACTAGATTAAGCGATGTTTCCTGAAATCATCGTTGTTCTTTATCACTGCATAGTGTTCCATTGAGTACACATACCATAGTTTACCTATCCATTCCTCTGTTGTTGGGCATCTCGGTTGGTTCCATCTTTTATTGGGGACTGTGCTGCAGTAAAATTTTGTGTGCATGTATCAGTTGTTGTAAGAAGGAAATTTTTCTAAATAATAAGAATTATTTCCCAAGTAGAATTCTAGTGTCAGCTAAGACAGATAGATAAATGGGTGATATAGATTAATAGATAGGCAAAGAGATAATATAAAGAGATTAGATTCATTTGATAGTTAATAGATAGACACGCAGATAGAAGATGGATGATACATACATATATAATCAATTGATAGAGATCAATCAATAGGTAGATAAACAATGATTGGATACAGTAGATCATTAGATCAGTGGATAGCTAGGATAGATTCTTTCTCCACTGAAGCACACAGCCCCTCCCACCTTCGATTTACTCCTTTGCAGAGCCATGATCACTGCCTGTCATGGACTCAACTGTGTCCCCCAAAAAACATATGTATTGATTTGACTCAGCTAGGAGTCCCAGTATGGTGCCATTCCTCCCATATGTTGTGAATCCTGCCTCTGTGATATTGATGACGGAGAATAGGCTGCAGTTGTGTTAGTGAGAAGGAATTCAACCTACAAGCTTGTAGGATTTAAGGGAGAGAAGTGAGCAGAGGAGGTTGGGAACCTCAAGCCACCAAGAAAGCAGCACAGAGAGCAGAGCACATCCTTTGGACCTGAGGTTCCTATGCCGAGATGCTCTCCTTGAATTTGGACTCAGCCCACCAGACTGTCATAGCTTCTCTTATTGAATGGACTTGCAACTTGTTAATGGATTTGTGGCTTACCAGATTGTGACAATAAAGTTTCTCTTCATGAAGCCTTCCACTCGTGGGGTTTTCTGTTAGAGCTGTACCAGGTGACTAAGACGCTCCTCATTGCCCCGCTTTCTTAACCTAAGTCTAAGATAGCTTCTTTCATTTATACTAATTCAGTTTCTTATCTGTCCTTCCTTTGTCTGAGACCACAAACCTCCTTCCCAGGACTTTCATTTCATATATTGTTAATCATTATCCACATTACAGTCAAGAATTACACCTCTTATCTGTGAATCTTTTCCGACATGGTTGGTAGCTTTATGCAAAAGCTAAAATCCAGAAATGTCCTTAATTTAAAGATTGGGGTTGCCTTCAAACACCTAGGGGCTTGGGGATTCCCGGAAGGACAGGAACCCTATCACGCCAGCTTTCTTTTTCATTTCCAACACCAGCATCCTAGGACTCTCACTATCCTTTTCTTGACTATTACAATAGCATAGTAAATGAGTCCTCTTCTTTGGTGCCTTGCCATCTACCTCACCCCACTCCCCTGCCACTAGTTCATCCTTTCTCCTACTGATAGGGACAGCCCCACGCTCTCAAACCATCAGGAGCTCTCAGCTTAGGTTTCCTGCTAAAATAAGAAAGGCAAAAACCAAATCCATTGCTGGTGAGTCAATTCTGACTCATAGAAACCCTATAACATAGAGTAGAGCTGCCATCATAGGGTTTCCAAGGAGTGGTCAGTGGATTTGAACTGCCAGCCTTTTGATTAGCAGCCAAACTCTAACTACTATGCTACCAGTAACAGTAGAAGGAAGATGCAAAAATAGAAGGCTGAGATATAGGATACAGCAAGCACTGACATCTCAGCACAGGAGGAAGAGGCAAGATTGTAGCCACATAAGACAGTAGAACATGGGGTGCTCATCATTAGGAGAGAGGGTAGGAATATTTGAGGTCATCTTATCAACGCTAAGAGTTGGTTCAGTACTCAGACCTCTGAATGCACTTGTTCCAGATAAAGCTGGACCAAGAGAACAGACAGGGACAGATTTCTGACCTAGAGCACGTAGAAAAATAAGTCAGGCTGAAGGACAGTTTGGAAAAGAGACCAAATATGTGCTTTCTAATGAACTGCTTTTATTCTATGCTGCTATACTTCCCCAAGGAAACTTGTGGTGTAGTGGTGAAGTGCTACGGCTGCTAACCAAAAGGTCAGCAGTTCAAATCCACAAGGTGCTCCTGGGAAACTCTATGAGGTAGCTCTCCTCAAACCTGTAGGGTCACTATGAATTGGAACTGACTCGATGGCACTTAACAACAACAACAACATACACCCCTGAAGACACTCTGGTGGCACAGAGGTTAAAGCACTTGACAGACTAAGAAAAAAGGCCAAGGGCTCAAACTCTCCAGCCACTCTGAAGGAAATAGACATGCCTGTCTGCTTCCATAAAAAAGAGTTACAGCCTTGGAAACCTGATGGGGCAGCTCTACTCTGTCCTGTAGGGATGCTATGGGTCAGAATTGACTCCGTGGCAATGGGTTTGGATTTGTTTTGTTTGTTTGTTTGTTTGTATACTTCTCTGAAAGACAGGGCTGGCTAAGTGGCCAGAGTTGGGACTTTATTTTTCCAGAATAAACTCCATCACTTCACTACTTTGCTTGAACACAGTGTAACTGTTTTGCTTACCGAGCGTGTTGAGGCAGTCTTTGATTTGGTTCTCCATATATTTGTTGCCTGTGCTTAAGGATCAATGCACCCCAGATTTTAGACTCTCAAAGGTCAAGTACTCAGCCGGGTCTGTTAAATTACTGTGTGGATGGAGCCCGTTGCAGCCAATGAGCTGTACAGTATTATTTTGATTTTGCTAATAAAGGACTGAACACCGCTGAAGGAGCAATCTTGTGGTCTGGGAAGATACTAGTTAAGAACATCCTTTAGCCACCTGCAGGGGGAAATCATGATCTCACACACACACACAGAGAGAGAGAGACACCCAGTATTCAAAGGCCAAACTTAACTCCAGGGAAATCCCGGGAGCTGACAATCGAAAAGCACAGAGAAAGACATAGCCGTTTGCCCAGAAGGAGGCGCTGCTGCGCTGTTGTTATTTCAGATCAAATGGAGAGACACTGCCGGTGAGGTGGTATAAAGAGGAAAGGTGTTCTGTAGTGGGGGGTAAAAAATTTAACTCTACTCAGGTAATGCAGGCTTTGTTCATGGTTCCTGAGAGAAGAGGTAACTGCTCCCCAGAGATGGAAGTGTCTTTGATGAGCCTTCCAGACTACACCTAATCTAACAGGTTATGTTAACAAAGTGACTCTTGGGTGGAGGCTGGCCAAGCCGACAAGCCCCCACCATGGGCTATGAGCTAACTCCTGGGGACAGGGGCATGATACAATCAATCATATGTGTGTAATGAGGTCCCAATAAATGCTCTGGACATGGAAGCTCCAAGGGCTTCCTGGTAAGTGAAACACATTAGCACACAAGAGAAGGGGACAAGGAAGTTCCACACTGAGAACTTTCTGAGACCTTCCTCTATGTGTCTATTCTTTTGTATCTTTTCTGCTGTAACAGAAGTATGTAAATTGCAGTATGCACTTTACTGAGTTTTGTGAGTCACTCTAGCAAATTATTGACCCTGAGGGGTTAGTAGAAGCCAGCAGGTTAAAAAACGAGGAGGACCGTGGGGACAACCAAGTTTATATCTGACTTCCTGGAGGTGAAGTGAGAAAACCCAAACTGTAGCCAGTAGGTCAGAAATGAGGGTGTTACAGATTGAACTATTTCCCCCCAAAAAATGTGCGTAGCAATTTGCCTGGGCCATGATTTTCAGTACTGTGTGATTGTCCTCCATTCTGTGATTTTCCTGTGTTGTAAATCCTAATCTCTGCCTGTGGTTAATAAAGCAAGATTAAATTACAGTCAAGAGGATTAGGATAGGACTGCAACATCCTTACTGAGGTTACCTCCCCGCTCTAACGTAAAAAGAGTTTCCCTGGAGTGTGGCTTACACCACTACAGCAGCTGAAAGGACAGGGAAACAAACATAGAGTTGGGGACCTCATACCATCAAGAAAGCAGCACTGGGAGCAGAGCACATCCTTCGGACCTGAAGTTCCTGCTCCCAGATGCTCTCAGACCAAAGAAAGATAGATATAACAAGAGGACTTTTTTCCAGAGTTGGCAGAGCTCTCTCCCCTGGAGCCAGCTCCCTGAATTCGAACTTCTAGCCCACTGGACGATGGGAGAATGAACTTTTCTTTGTCAAAAGTCATCCACTCACCGTGTTTCTATTAAAGCAGTACTGCATGACTAAGACAGAGGGTGTCATGGGGATTCCCAGAATCGCTACTATTGTCTGAGATCTGGGACAGACTGAAGGACGGTGTCCTTTATCCTGAGAGGTGTGCCCGAGCCAAGAATGCTGTATGAGCAGCTGGGGTCAGAACAGAAGTGGAACAGAACAGAACTGACAACAAATTGATTTTGATTTCCTCACAGTTTGGTGTAAGAGAAACGAGATTTGATTTTCCAGGTAGATAGGTATGGAGCACACATGAGATCAGGGTTACAGTTAGAAAGACCTGGATTTGAACAAATCCCTCCTCCTGATTACCAAACTATGCATTATTGACTATGACAATTAGGTAACCTCATGGATCGGTTTCTTTCTCGTCTTTAAAATAGGGAACCAGTACTTACCTCAAAGGTTTCTTGGGAAAATATAATGGGGTCATAGACACAAAGTGTCAAGTACCCAATCAGTGCTCAAAATACGGTGGTTTCCTCCCACCCCTCCCTCCGTCCTTCCTTGTTTCCTTCCCTCACTCCAGCAAACCAGCTCCTCAAAGGCAGCACTCTGACAACGAAATAAAATGACCTTTGTCCTCCCCCAGCAGGATGTCACTAGTGAATTCTGACAAAGACTTGGATACTTGCCTATAATCCTATAGGAACTAACCAGGATGAAAAGAGAAACCAATTTCATCCTTCACTTCAGAAAGATTATTATAAGCAGCACTGGGAAATACATATATAAAGATGACTTACATTTCAATAACCCCATTCATCCACCAACATTTTCACAGCTGCTGAGCAATTTCCCCCAAACCACATTTTGTAGCCCCCAAAAGCAGGCATTGAACTCATCTCTGGTGTGGTGAGTGTCAGTCCCCCGAGAACACGGCACTTACTTAGCTGTCTCAGAAATACTACAGGAAGTGACTAAATGCACCGGCACTCTGAGGGAGACAGAGGTGGTGGCACACAGTGACTTACACGGGATCTAGACAAAATATCAGTTGTGGTTGTTCAAAAGGTTGATAATGGCTATAGCAGCATGTGCTGGAAGTCCCCCAAAGGGGGCCCTCTGCCTGGTACCTGTACCCATCTCCTCAGCTTCCGGATGCTTCCATCTCAAAAACCTCAGCTGAGAGTTGAGACCTTAAAAAGGCTGTCACGGTGCAGCATTTCCTCAGTTAGCTTTTCTATGGGCAACTACTTTGGACAGGAGCCTTCTGGTGGCTCCGCGTAGGCAGAGAAACAACTGTGCTGACCGAAAAAAATCACGGTGTCTGCATCTGGCAAAATAGGGGCTCCACAGGGTGCCTTAGACCTCCTCACCGACTCGGAGAGGAGAATGCTGCCCTCCTGAACCACCAGTGCTGCTCTGGCCAGCTGGCCCTGCTGCGCTCCAAAATCTCTACCTCAGACCCTGGCAAGCAACCAGATGTGACCATAACACAAGGCCTGCAGGAGATGCTATAGCTTTCATGTTCTACGTGCAAAATGAGTCTGTGTTGACAGACACAAGGTATTTGCATGACTATCCTAGCTCAGAAAATAATTTGGGAATTTGGCAGCTTCTACTAGAACATGTTTCTTTATTTACCAGTAGCCATCAAGCACACTGCAACTCATAGCAACCTCATGTGTGTCTAAGTAGAACTGCACTCCATAGGAATTTCAATGACTGATTTTTTTTTTAAGTGAATCATGAGGCTTTTCTTCCAAGGTACCTTTGGGTGGACTCGAACCTACAACCTCTCCATTGGCAGCTGAGTACGTTAACTGTTTGCACCACCCAGGGACACCGTTTTGATTAAGGAATCTATTCATGGCAGGCTTGAAATTGCCATGCCTGACCCTCTCGTACACAGAAGGTCATGCTGGCAAAGCGGGTACATGGAATACCCCTACCTTCTTGCCCCATGGCTCCAGATGGAGCAAAGGGTGACCAAGGATCTAATACAGCCCAGCTGGTTAAACTCTGAACAACAACCAGGATCTGGGAATCACACAGAGCCAGAAAAACCACACAAGGAAAACCTCAAACTGGAATAGACTTCAGTCAAATATATTCTTACTTAATTTTTTTTTAACTTCTGTTTGAACTTGACTTGTTTTGACCAATGAAATGAGGTGTGTCTGACAGTCTACCAGTTCCTGGCACAGGGCATAAGAGGCCTTTCAGGTCTCCACTTGTTCTCTTGTGCCTCTGCTATAGCCAAGACAAAAACATGCCTCCGCTAGCCAGCCAGTCCCAGGAGAAGGATGACAGACAGATGCAGCAGGACTGTCCCAGCCACTAGAGCCAGAGCAGCTGCCATGGTCAACTCACAGACCTCCAGTGAGAAGAGCCACCCCATTATGTCCAACCCAGGTGAATTTAGATTAGCCAAACCCAGCCAAGCTACAGAACATGAGCAATAATAAATAAGCGAAGGTTTTTAAAGCTACTGATTTTGCAGGTAGCTTGTAATGCAGAATTATTGTGACACTAACTAGCCAATACACTTATATTTATACACACAGATATGCATGTGAAGTGTCTTCCATATAGCCAAGTATATTGTAGACACTTAACAAGCAGTAATTTCCTTCTTCCCGTTACTACATTCCAAGTGCTGTGCTATATGCTAAGAATACAGAGATGAATCAACCTCAGAACTTCAGGAAACACGCAGGCTGATGGAATAAGCAATGTATCAATTTCAAGCCCTAGGTCCCTGACAGAAAATACACGGAAGCCATGAAAAGAAAAAGCCATGGGGAAACAGCTTCTTGTCCTGAACTTTTCCCAAAAATATGTTCTCCCAAAATGGATACTTATTTTTCTACTTCCTGAGACCACATCCTCTAGATCCTTTCATGAGCCTACAACAAGAAACTCCTTAAAGATGGGGAGAACTTTTGGGGTTGTATTTGTTTCTTGCTTTATCTCAAGTTTCTGCTAGACTTCTCCACCTGTTTTTGGTGGAGTTAGAGTGTTGAAAATCTAGTTAACAGCTCCAAGTGCAAGGCCTTCAAGCAAGGTAAAAGGATTCTTCTTTCATCGATATTGAAGAAAGTAGTTCAAAAGTAGACCTATTTTTCTGAAGACAAAAGTATACTCTCTGAAGCCACCTACTCTCGTGAAAGGGAATAGTTCTTGATAGGAACTTTGTTTGCAAGGGAAGAATCAAATCCATTAGGAAGTAAAGCAGAAAGATATTACCGATTTTATCACCAGCTGTGTAATGCCAGTCACTGAGTGTCCATCCCGTAACGGTGCAACCCAATAACACACTTCTGTGTTCTTACATCTCTCCTGTCACCCCTTTTTGAAATGGCCATTCAATGGTTTGCTGGGGAAGCAGCCTTCACCTGACAAGGAATTATTGGTTTTTCACTTGTCAGCTCAGAGAAAACATCTATGTGATGTTACTGGGAGCAGAGGTGACAAAAGGACACTGAAATGTGACACTTGAAGCCCAGAGGACGAGTGTTTTCCAGAATACACTGCACCAGAGCTTCAGGGCTGGCCAGAGAGCAGCCTGGTTTAGGAAGAAGTCCTCCAAAACACATTTGCATAGTCAGGCTCAGTTCATGGAAAATAGGAAATTTGGTGAACAGAGAATTCTCTTCCAGCTAGATGTGCCTGCAGTTCTGTCCTCCTTAGGCTATAGATTGGAAACCCTTGTTGCATCATGGTTAAGATCTACAGCTGCTGAGCAAAAGGTTGGTTTGAATCCACCAGGCACTCCTTGGAAACTCTATGGAGCAATTCTACTCTGTCCTGTAAGGGCACTGTGAGTTGGAACCACCTGGACAGCAACGAGTTTCGTTTGAATTTAGATTGTATTTACAAAGCTCTTTCACCTACGTTAGCTCACTTACGTTAGCTCACTTACACCTTCCCACGTCCTGTTGTTGCTGTTGTTACGTGCTGTTGAATCAGTTCTGACTCACAGTGACCCTATGAACAACAGAACAAAACACTACCGAGTCCTGCACCATGTCCATAATTGGCCTTACGCTTAAGCCCATTGTTGCAGCCACTGTGTCAATCCACCTAGTCGAGGGTCTTCCTCTTTTTTGTTGACCCTCCACTCTACCAAGCACGCTATCTGTCTCCAGGGACTGATTCCTCCTGACAACATGTCCAAAGTACATAAGATGTGATCTTGCCATCCTTGCTTCCAAGGAGCACTCTGGTTGTTCTTCCAGAACAGATTTGTTTGTTCTTTGGGTGGTCCATGGTATGTTCAATGTTCTTCTCCAACACCACAATTCAAAGGCATCGATTCTTCTTCTGTCTTCCTTATTCAAGGTCCAGCTTTCACATGCATATGACATAATTGAAAACACCAAGGCTTTGGTCAGGCGCATCTCAGTCTCCAAGGTGACATCTTTACTTTTCGACACTTTAAAGAGGCCTCTTCTCAGCAGATTTTCCCAGTGCACTGCATCTTTTGATTTCTTGACTACTGCTTTCATGGGTGTTGATACTACATCCAGATACATAATGTTACAGGTACACCATGTGAAAATGTGGTTATTTGACTGTTTTTCACTTAATGAAAACTGTACTTATAGATGCTTCAGTCAAGAAAGTGCTTTGTTTTGAGTCAGGGTGACGCACAGTAAAATACAAACTTTCTGATACATACTAGCACCAGTTTCTGTCAACTCACCTCCAAATCATGGCACCCACGTACGCATCACAGTAGAACTGTTCTCCGTAGGGTTTTCAACGGCTGACTTTTCAGAAGTAGATTGCTAGGCCTTTCTTTCAAGGTGCCTCTGGGGACCTGAATTTCCATCCTTTTGGTTAGCAGCTGAGCACATTAACTACGTGCACACCCAGGGACTTCACTTGATATATGGTTTTATGAACTTCAGCAAATGCATACAGCCATGTAACCACCACTACAATCAAGATATAAAACTTTTCCATAACCCCCCAAAGTGCTCTTTGACCCTTTGTAATCAAGTGCTGTTCCCAACACGCAGGCCCTTGCAACCACTCACCTGTTTTCCATCCCTAGACTTTCCATCCCTGCCTTTTCTAGAATGCAGTATAGATGGAATCACACAGTATGTACCTTTTGAATCTGGCTTATTTCACTTAGCATAATACACTGAAGATTCATCCATGTCATTGTGTATATCAGTAGCTTGTTTCTTCTGATTGACCAGCAGAATTCCTTTGCGTGCATTCACCACAATTTGTCTATCTCTTTGCCAGACCTTTGGATTGTTTCCAGTTTATAGTGATTATGAATAAAGCTGCTATAAACATTTGCATACACGTTGTTGTATGGACATATGTTTTCACTTCTCTTGGATAAATACCTAGGAATGGTTGGAGAATGAGAATATTTAATTTTATAAGAAACTGTCAAACTATTTTATAAACTGAGTATGCCACTTTCCATTCTCAACAGCCATGTTCAGAGTTCCAGTTGTTCCACATCCTTGCTGATACTGGTGCTTTCAGATCTGGAGCAGGGGAGGTTTAGCTATTCTAACAGGTATTCAGTGGTATCTGGTCCTACTTTTAATAAGCCTTTCCTGAATGAGAATGTGGAGTCACATGAGGTCACCATGAGTCATAATTGACTTGATGCCAACTAACAACAACCAAAAAGGAAAAAAAAAAATTACCATTGAGTCCAGTTGATTCCAACTCATAGCGACCCTATAGGACAGAGTAGAATTGCTCCACAGAGTTTCCAAGGAGTGACTGGTGGATTCAAACTGCCAACCTTTTAGTTAGCTGCCTTAGCTCATTGCAGGTCTTAACCACTGCATGACCAGGGCTCTAAAAACAGCAGTGACTGCTAATGTTGAGCATCTTTTCATGCGCTTATTTTCTATCTGTATATTTTTTTGGTGAAGTGTCTTCTTGAGCGTTTTGTCTTTTTATTTTAATTGGGTTGGTTACTTTCTTATTGTTGAGGTTTGCGAGTTCTTTATATATTCTGGATGCTTGTCTTTTATAAGCTATGTGTTTTGCAAGTATTTTTCCAAAACTGTTTCTTGTCTTTTCATTTTCTTAACAGTGTCTTTTGAAGAGTGTAAGTTCTAAATTTGATCATTCTATTGAATTTTTATCCTTGATGTTCATGATTTTTGTGTGCTATATGAGAAATCTCAAAGTCACTAAGATTTTTTCTGATGTTTTCTTCTCTAAGTCTTGTGTCTTTAGGTTTTATATTTAAGTCTTTGAGGAATTTGAGTTCATTGTTGTATAGGGTACAAATTTGCCCTATATGTTTCAGGGTTCTTTTTCTTTCCTTTTCTTTTTTTGCATCCAGTTTTTCCATCATCATTTACTGGAAAAACCACCCTTTTCCCATTGAACTGTCTTGAGACCTTTGTTGGAATCAATTGACTCTATTCTGTTCCATTAATCTTTGTGTCTATCCTTTCTCTAATATCATACTGTCTTAATTACTGTAGCTTTATACAAAGTCTCAAAATCAGGGAGAGAGAATCCTGCAACTTTATTCTTCCAACATCATTACGATGACTCCAGTTTCTTTACTTTTGCATACAAATTTTAGAGCTGACTTGTCTATTTCTATAAATAAGCCTGAAAATGATTTTCAAGATGAGAAAGTGACTGACCCAAGGTCACCCAGTTACCATGTGTTAGAGCCACATCAGTCTCCAGTCATTTGTAGTCCTTCAAGCTTCTGATGGGCTTCACAGGGTAGGAGCCAGGGGCCTGACAGAGAGCCTCGCACGGCAGAGCATCTGAAGACTCATGCCCAGCGGGGCCTGCAGGGTTCACTAAAGGTCAGTGATTCTGGCTATAAATTCATTGGGAAGAAACCAACCCTGTCTTCAGTCACTCGGCCCTTGTCTTGCCTTATCAGGGCAGGGAAGACAATCTGATATCATCTACAATAAATTACTCAGTCATATACCCAGTGTCTGGACAGCCCAGGTTGAACCTTGGCCTTTCATGGAATCACGAGTCCTAGCTTTAATAAACCCTACCATGGTGACAAGTCTATTCAACTTAGCTTCTGTCTAGATTCCTGGTTAGCTTCCCATTCCCCACTAGGAGTGAAGCCCCACTCTTAATGCTCTTAGCTGGGGCTCTGACACCCTCCCTAACCAGTTCCAGCCCTTTCCACTAAGGAACTGTTGCCTCTACCCTCTCATTGGCTGGGCCTGAAGCCAGAGAATGCTCAGGATCAGGGCCTCCCACCTGGGCCTTTGACTGTTCGTGTCCCTACGCATGCCCATATGTGTCCCTGTGGCTGAATCCCTATGGCTGGCCAACTACTGACTGTTCCTCTTGTATACAGATCTCTTCCCAAACTGAGTTCAGCTTTATTCTGTCCCATTGGACAGCTCTGGGAAGTCTCCATTCCAGCCAGTCCAATACAATCGATAGGCAGAAAAGGACAGTAGCGGAGCATTCCAAAGCTAGGGTTGGAACCAGGCAGAACTAGATTTGAACACCATGTCTTTATTTCTGGGTAAGTTATTTAATTTTCTGAGTCTCAGTTTCATCATGTATAAAATGCCCCACAGGGCCAGTCAGAGAAGCAGAGTGAGAGAAGAACTTTGAACTATGCTAAGCGCACTCCTGGCACTACGTGGTAGCAATCAGCATGATTACAGCTCCCCATCCCAGATCCTCTTCCCACCAGCCCACACCACTGAAAATACAACAAACCTCCCCATAGAGCCTCTCAACATTGTGTCACCAGTGGCAATGCCCTGCCCATCCAGCTGTGGTAGAAACAGCTTTGGAAAGACCCAGCTGCAAAAATTGCAGCAAATCTTCCATCATAAAAACAGCAAGCCTGGCTTCCATAGGCCCCTTGTACTGATTTGACTGAAGAGAAAAAGGCATTCATAGTTCACGCTCGGGGTGGCGGGGAGAAAAACTCTCTTGCAATCAAGAAAAGGAACTCAAGCCTACTATCTGACACTGTTGATAGTCCTACTCCCTTCTGACGGTGGATGACAAGTGGGGAGCTTGTCTCCATTACTAGAGGCCATGGTGACTGCTTTCATTCTCTTATTTGCTGCCTCACAATACAGCCAGATAAGAAGTTATCCTTCATCCTCCAAAGTGGTGCCATTAGTTCACGAACAGACACATTTGAGATTGTGTTTTGAAGGTGGTGGTGGCTGGCACTGGCCCACCCACTCTCTGAGCTCTCTGCCATGTCCAGAGACAAAAACTGAAGCAAAAAGAGGCTGGATCCTAGATAGGACTGAGGTTGGGGGCAGCACTGCACACTAATACATGTAAGGATCACACCTGCCACTTTGGTATGTTGACACTGAGCTCTCAATGCCAGATGACTTCCAAGAGCAATGTTGGAGTCGTCTCTGGGCCTTGTCAGGCGAGTGGCCACTGCAAGACATCGGGGACTAGAAACCAACTGAAACTAGAAGCCACAGCTGGAGTAAATCAGAAGTCACAAACTGCATAAACAGCCTGAATGAGAGCAAGCTGTAAGGCCACGACGGGCGCACAAGAGGACCGCCAAGGCAGATGGGATACGTTTGCAGACACTGATCTGGAATCACTCCCTATCTGTCTACCCTGTTCCCAGTCCTCCTCTGTTTCTGCCTTTTTCCTACTTCATTTCTCTAGTTTGACATACTGTCTGCCCTATTCTCTCCCATCTTAACTTTCCAGATTCACTTTATTAAATGTTGATTAGCTTCCCGGCTCTCTACATAACAAGCCTGACTTGCCACTCTCAAGCACTCATTCATATGTCAGTACTGCCCATGTGAGCCACAAGTGACACCGTTATCCCCAGCCCAGCCTGAGAAGGACTAATTCCAACACTGGAAGACACAAGTAAGATCCTAAAACCTATTTCAGGGATGGCAAATGCCTAGTGCATACAGCTTGCCTCTCCCAAACATTAACTGTGACGTACATTGCATTCTTTCTTGCTGAAACAAACGCAGTACAGTTCAGTATAAGTCACAGACCAGAGACTCGTGAGAATGTCTGGAGGTGACCAACCATCCTAGTTTGCCTAGGAATGTCCCAGTTTTAAAACTGAAAGTTTCAAATCTCAGGAAGCTCCTGGGTCTCAGGCAAACCAAACCACTTAGTCACCTAGTAGCATACAGACATCAAATCCAAGGAAAGTCTGTTCAAAAAAACACTGTCATAGAATGAACTGAAGGTAAAGATGAGAAGAATCAAGAGGCAGGACCAGTAGATCTGCAGACAGTTCTAGAAACCAAGCAGACATTTCTCTTTTTTGTTTTTTTTATTGTTATAAAACATACACATTAAATTTGCCACTTGGACCATTTTCAAATGTGTCATCCAGTGGCATTAATCACACTCAAATTTTGTATCGCCATCACTGCAATTTCTTCCGAAAACTTTTTCATCACCCTAAACAGAACTGTGCCCATGAAGCAGTATTGTCCCTCTTCTTCAAGCCCACTAGCTCATGGTAACCTTTAACCTATTTTCTATCTCTATATAGTTGTTTACTCTAGGTGTTTTATATAAATGGGATCATACAACATTTATCCTTTTGTGTCTGGCTTCCTTCACTTGGAAGAAGGTGAAACAGTCATAATTACATAAACTGTATTAGTTAGCATAGACTAGACAGCATAATAAATAATCCCCAAATCTCAGTGGTTTCAGGTAGCAAAGCAAATTTCTTGTTCACATCACAAATGAAAGGGAGTTAACAAAGGAGCTCTGCTCCACATCGTAAATATTTTGGGAATTCAGACTCTTTCCATTGAGTGCCTTGGCATCTTTATGGCCTTGGAAGGTGCCCCACCCTCATCCTGGATCACTGACTCAATCACCGGACGCAGGAACACAGAGGACAGACAGGGCTCTCAAGGGCTCTGTGGACCAGGCCTCGAAATGGTGCTCGTCAGTGTCTCCCACTTCACTGGCTGGAACATAGTCACATGACTTAATCTAACTGCAAGGGAGGCTGGGAAATATAGCTGACCAGCTGTGTACAAAAGAATAGGAAGTGAATTGTTTGCTGAATACATGGCTGTTCTCTGCCTACAGAACACACTAGTGACAAAAAAAGCATCTTCTGAGGTGAGAGGGTCCAAATTCCCGCTTACCTCATGCACCGTTTACACACCGGGCTACAGCATGAGAATACGACACAAGTGGACAGCAACACAAGGAAAACAGTCAAGCAACTCAACTTCCATGAATATATCCAAGAAAACTGAAAACATATGTTCACACTACAACTTGTGCACAAATATTCATGGAAGCATTATTCGTATTAGCTAAAAAAGTGAAAATAATCCAAAGGTTCACGAACTGATGAGTAGATAAGTAAAATGTGGTACATCCATAGCATGAAATATTATTCAGCCATGAAAAGGAATGAAGTCCTGGTGCTTGCTACACCACAGATGAACCTTGGAAACATTATTCTAAGTGGAAGAAGTCAGACACAAAAGGGTAAATATGATTACATGTCTGTGGCATGTTCAGAATATGTAAATCCTGAGAGGAAGATGGGGCATGGATACTGAATATTAATTGGCATGAAGTTTCTTTTTAAGGCCGTGACTATCTTCTAGCATTAGATACTGGTAATGTTTATGCATTACCAGTAACCCTGGTGGCATAGTGGGTTAAGCACTTAGGTCTGCTAACCAAAACGTCAGCAGTTCAAGTCCACCAGGCGCTCCTTGGAAACTCTATGGGGCAGTCCTACTCTGACCTCTAGGGTTGCTATAAGTTAGACCTGATTCTATGGTGATGGGTTAATGTTTACACAATCTTGTGAATACACTGAAAGCCATGGATTTGTGCACTGTAAGAAGGTGAATTTTATGGTGTGTTCATTATATTTCAATAAAAGTGCTCTTTTAAAAAAAGAAATAAAAGGAAGTCAAAATCACCAGTCTGTCCCCAATCCAAATCCCCCTACCTTGCCCAGACCTTCCTGCTGCCTACTTTGGCCTCTTTTGTAGGCTCCTGGAACCCTCCTTGCCCACACTTGGCAGGTAGCAAGAGAACGCACACACAGTAGTTGTCATGGTAACTGGCACAACCAATCCTTGTCCTGTTCTTCCTTTCCAAAGCCACAGCTGTGCCCCAGGCAGGCAGGGGCTGCAGGGGTGAGGAGCACTGGTTGCAAAAGGTATTAACTGATCTTCATTTCCGCAGGGCACTGCCAAGACACCGGGTTTCTAATGAAACCACGGATCTCCTGGAAGCAGCCACCTAAAAGGCTTCTCTGCTCTCTGGTCCTTTGATGGCTCTTCAGTTCAAATCATCGAGTCTTCCAGTAAGAATAGTCTGGGCTAAAATTTCAGTTTTTCTTTCTGGGGCAGCTTCAGAAAGAAAGTTCTGAACACACAGATGATCTGGACTTTCTTGGTTTAAGGGGAACTACTCCCAAATGAGAATAAACCCTCGTATTGGGAGGGTTTTCTCACAGTCACAATCACCTGGTTTCTTCCAGCAGCTGCATGATATGGGTGTCATCAGTGCCATTTAGGAGGACAATGATGGTCATTCAGTGGTAGAACTCCCACCATCCATGCAGGTGATCTGGGTTCAATCACAGCCCAATGCACCTGATGCACCACCACCACCATCAGCCCAGGGCAGATTAACCTGTAAGCAGGTAAAACTATCCACTGCAGATTATTCACTAAGCACCAATACACCCATGCATACCTTGCTTATTGGATAGTCCATCCCTGAGTCTGCCACTAGAGCCTTGAGTGTTGCTATGCTGCTGAATAGGTTTCAGCGAAGCTTCCAGACTAAGAAGCAGCAGGAAGAAAGGCCTAGCAATCTCCTTTCAAAAAATTAACCATTGAAAACCATACGCATCACAGCAGTCCAACTCCTAAATTGATCATGGTGATGACACAAGGCCAGGCAGTGTTTTCTTCTGTTGTACATTGGTTATCATGAGCCAGTGACTTGACGACAGCTGGTAACAACAAAGTGGCATTTATGTATAAAGAAAGTGAAGCCCAAAGGTTAAGGGGTATGCCAACAGCTGTCCTGTCCACCAAGAGCAGAGTTTGGATTCAGATAATACTGGAGTCAAGGGACCTAGAGGTCTCAAGTGCAAGCCCTGTACTTTGCAAACAAGAGAAATGAGACATGGGAAGGGGTATAAATTTCTGATGTGATATTGAACATTGCTCCAGTCCTACCCTCCAAAAAATTTAAGGGGGATCTGTGCCAAAAGCATACAAGTGAGATAAGTTCCACAGTCATTCATGCTTTAAAACCTTCCCTTCCTCAGAAGAGAATTAGCCACCCTCTCCTCCTTATGCTCAGAGCAACCTAAACTTACCATGTTAGACTCCAGTGTGTGTGTGTGTATGCGTGGCTCAGACAAAGTTCTACAGTACAAATTAGTTTCTCATTAAACAATTAATACACATGTTGTTTTGTGACACTTTTGTTCAACATGTCAGCATCGTCCCCTTCTTGACCTTGGGTTCCCCATCTCCATTGGTCCAGCATTCCTGTTCCCTCCTGCCTTCTCCTTGACCCTGGGCTGGCATGCCCATTTAGTCTCATATCCATGGTAGAGTTAGGTTTGTTATTGTTTGTTTTCTGGACCAGTCTAATCTCAGGCTGAAGAGTGAACCTCAGTAGTAACTTCAGCACTGAGCTGAAAAAGGATGTCCGGGGGCCATACTCTTGGAGTTTCTTCTAGTCTCTGTCAGACCAGTAAGTTGGGTCTTTTTTTTTTTTTGTGAGTTAGAATTTTGTTCTATATTTTTCTGCAGCTCTATCTGGGACCCTATGTTGTGATCCCTCTCAGAGCATTGGTTGTGGTAGCCAGGCACCATCTAGTTGTGCTGGCCTTTTTTGTTTTGTTTTGTTTCATTGCGGTAAAATTATATACGACCAAACATTTGCCATCTCAACATCTTACAAGTTCAGTGGCATTGTTTACACTCATCATATTGTGTGACCATCACTGTTGTCCATTTCCAAATCATTCCACCACCATTAGCAAAAACTCAGCGTCCCCTGAGCCAAGATTCCCCTCATCCCCCTCCCTCCTACCCCTGAGAGCCACTAGCAAGATGTAATCCCTATATATTTTCTTACTTTATATAAGTGAAATCATACAGTATTTTTCCTTTTGTGACTGGCTTATTTCGCTGAGCATGTTTTCCAGGTTTATCTGTGGTATAGCATATATCAGGACTGTATTTCCCTTTGTGGCTGCATACTCCTCCATCGTATGGATGTACTACATTTGTTTCCTCGTGGATCTGTTGATAGACATTTAGATTGTTTCTACCTTTGGACTGTTGTGAACAGTGTGGCGGTGACTCAATCACCCTTGTCTGGGGAAGTCGTCCCCACCAAACTATGAGCTACTTAGGACAGGAATCATGTCTTCTTAATTTTTCTATCCCAGAACCTAAACTAATGCCTTAATATGGGTTAAGTTGACTTCCTTCATCCATTCATTCACAAAACTTTACTGAGCACTTACTATACACCAAGCTTGATTCTGGGCTGACGATGCAGGTTGAACAACCCCAGCCTTGGCATCCATGGACCTTGTGGGCCTGTGGGTCAGGGCAAACAATCAACTAGTAAATGAATTAACAGATGGATCATTTTGGATGGTGATCAGTATTTCATAGAAAACAAACAAGGAAATTAGGTAAGGACAGAAACATGACATTTGAACTGAAACCAAACAGTAAGGAGGATCGTGCCACACCACGATGCTACGCCAAGCGTTTGAGGCAGAGGGAACAGAATGAGCACAGTTTGGTGTCTCTGAACACACAATAAGACAGCCGTGTAGCTGGTGCACTGTGAAGGTGGTCAGAAAGTGCACAGGGGCCATGAAAGCCATGGCAAGCAGTTTGGAATTTATACTGAGCAGAATGGGATGCCATAGGGGGGGTTGAAGCAGAGGAATTGCCTGGCCTCATTAATCCTCTGAGACCATCCCCCTGGCTGCTGTGGGAAGAATAGAGACTGTA
The DNA here is from genome assembly GCA_028571685.1 of Heterohyrax brucei. Lineage (NCBI taxonomy): Eukaryota > Metazoa > Chordata > Mammalia > Hyracoidea > Procaviidae > Heterohyrax > Heterohyrax brucei. The sequence continues at coordinate 38,872,797 of CM053148.1, read as the reverse complement.
GAAAACCTGAGAGAGGAGCTAGAGAGACAGGCCATGACTGCAGCAGCACAGGACTTTAGGACCAGAGTGAGGCTGGGTGCCTTAGCCAGATGTGCAAACTTGGCATCCCCAGTGATGGGACTACGTGACATTATGAGTCTCCTGGTGCAATACAACAGGAAGGACAGTAGATCCCCTAGGAAGAATTCTGGCTGAAATATTTAACCTGAATCTAATCTCAAGGAAATAATCAGATAAATCAAATGTGTTGAGCATTCTATAAAACAGATGGAATGGACTCTTAAGAAAGACACAAAGAGGAGGAATCTTTCTAGACTAAAGAGACATAGGAAACCCTGGTGGTGGAGTGACCAAAAGTTTGGCAGTTCAAATCCACATGGTATTCCTTGGAAACTCTGTGGGGCAGTTCTACTCTGTCCTATAGGGCTGCTATGAGTTGGAATCAACTGGACAGCAATGGGCTTGGTGCTTTTTTGGTTAAAGAGGCACAACAACTAAATGCAATGTGCCATTCTTCAATGGATTCTGGAGTGGCCATAGAAAAAGCCATAAAGACCATTACTGGGACATTTAAATAATGGATTCTGTGTTAGATAATACTACTATCTCATATCAGTGTTTGAATGTCTGGGGTTTGATAATGATGTTACAGTTTAATAGTAAGATGGCATCCTATTCTTTGGAGACACAGACTGAATTATTGAGAAGCAAGATGTCCCCATGTCTGCAACACACTTTCAAATCTTTCATCCAAAAAAAGCAGAGAAAATAAATGTAACTAAATGATCACAGCACAGCTGGCGGATCCGAGTGACTAGCAAACAGGTGTTCGTTTTCCAGCTTTTCTGCAGCCTTGAAATTTTACAGAACGAGAAGTTGGGAAGATGAAAGTCACGAAGCCAGTAAATAAATAAACAAGCAAACAGACGAGACTTGGGGAGTTTCTTTCCCCGACAGCCCTAGAGGCAGTTTTGCTCACACTGATTCTGGTGCGGGTAATTCTACAAATCTCTGCTACCAGTAGGAGAAGAAGGCCCCTGGGTGGCACAAGCAGATGGCACTTGACTACCCAGCCTAAAGGCTGGCAATTGGAACCCACCTAGCAGGACCCAGAAGAAAGGCCTGTGACCCGCTTCTGTAATGACTGTTGCTGTCACTTGTCACCAAGTGGATTCCATCTCATAGCAACCTCCCACATGTTGAGTCAGACTGCTCCCCAGGGCTTTCAAGGCTGTGATTTTTGAGATGGGCCAGGCCTGTCTGCTAGGATGCCTCTGGGTAGATTCGAAGAGCTAGTTGACTACTTAAGCATTTGCACCACCCAGCCAAGAAAACCCTATGGAACAGTTCTACTCTGTTACACGTGGGGTCACTCCAAGTTGGAATTGGCTTGACCACAACAGGTTTAGTAGGATTAGAGTGGATGAGCTTACATAGTCTCTTCCATATTAAAGACTTTTTTCTTTCTTTTTTTTTTTTGAAACTCCAAAAGCCCCATGATGTGTGTGATGCTTTAGGGACTACTGCCATCTCGTGGATCTGAGTTTTAGTGTGAATGGAAGTCAGACACTCAGGGCTGCCGCATGCTTACCTGGAAAGCCTAGTGGTGTAGCAGTTAAATGCTGCGGCTGCTAACCGAAATGTAGGCAGTTCCAGTCCACCAAGCGCTCCTTGGAAACTTTATGGGGCAGTTCTACTCTGTCCTACAGGGTCCCTATGAGTCAGATCAATTCAGGGGCAGTGGATTTGGGTTTTTCAGTATGGGTTTAATAACTACCCACAGTCTGGCAGGTAAAATGGTGGAGGTGAAAGGTGTAGGCACCTTTGCTGAGTCCCTTCCAAGTGAGTAACAGTAAACGTCACTTCCAGCCTTCGGCCAACCCTCTGGATGCTCCACATCTTTTGCCATTAAAATTACCGGCCTAACAAGACTTTTATTGATTTCACTCTACAAAATTAGAGCCAAGGAGCTATTTAGTGGAATTGGACTGCCATTTGCCCATAATATTAATCTGTTGGCATTGTTTGCTTGTTCACAAAGGCTAATAAAAATACACTAGGCACTTGTGATATTGGCTTTTCAAGCCTCTAATTAATTCACAGACAAAATTCAGAAAACAGGTCTGGAAGGGTTACTCTAGGCAGGGATGATGGGGAGAAGGACAAGAGGATAAACTGCCTTACTAGAAAGAAGAGAGTATAAGGAATAGCCACAATTAATAATAGATTCTAGATTTTTTTTTCTTCCCCCAGACACAGGGTGAGTATGGGAACAGCACTGAGCTAGGAGAATTTTTGAAGCTAGGTACACTTGGGTTTGCATTTCTTCTTTGCTCTGTCATTCCCAGTTTGGACATGTCACCTCCCTAAATGGCTCTACATCAAACACGTGATCACACACAGGACTGTTTTAAGGATTGGGATGTTTTAAGGCAGTGGTTCTCAAACTTCCCAGAGAGCATCAGAATGACCCGGAAGGTTAAAGCACACAGATTGCTGGGCTGCAGCCAGTTTCTGATGCAGCAGATGTGGAATGGCACCTGAGAATTTGCTTTTCTAATAAGTTCCCAGATGATTCAGTCTGGGTACCATACTTTGAGAACCACTGTTTTTAAGAATTAAATGACAAAAATATATGGTAAGTATCTGGCAGAGTAGTTGACAGTCAGTGAAACCACCACCTGTCATCTTTCCCGATTCAGTGCCTGACCTTACCAACGCCAGTAAATTTCCATTTCTCCTTAAACTAACCCAAGCCAGGTTTGGCCTTCCCTGCATGCGCAGAAAGGCCAGTCGTGACCATTAACTGACCTCGGCAGAAGATGTAGCAACAGGTAGAATGAATCAGAAGAAAAATCATCAACCAGAACCTATTCCAAGGTGAGAGGTTGGACAAGAGCCGAGTGCCTCCTGGTCCCTGGCTGCATTCTAGAATTTTCTCTCCCCAGTATGCCTGTGTGGCTGCCATCTTCCTGCCCAAATCGCATACAGGCCCTGCTTCTCCATAGCTTAGGGAGTCCAATCCGAGGAACTTCTTCCTCACTCATTGCTCTACAAACTGCAGTGAAGTTGCTTTCTTTTTCTTGAAGACCAACGTCCAGGAGTCAGCAGGTCTCAGTGCACCAGACAAGGACCCAGCTTCTCAGCTTCAGTAACAACTCGATCCTGCAGTACCTTCTGCTGTAACTTTTGAGCAGACGCAAGCATTTATAATGCTGAGACTACTTCCTAGAGTGTGCGGCAAAGTTACTCCTGAATGCCAGGTGCCAAGTGCCATCGAGTCGGATCCGACTCACGGTGACCCTGGGGTCCAGGGTAGAACTGACCCCCAGAGTATTCACACCCACCAGACCCCAGAAAATGATTGTCATTGATTGGATTATGTCCCCCTAAATTGGGTGTCAAATTGGTTAGACTATGAGTCTGAGTATTGTGTGGTTGTCCATCATTTTGTGATCTGATGTGATTATCCTGTGTGCCGTAAATCCTAACTTCTATGATGTTAACAGAAACCCTGGTGGTGTAGTGGTTAAGTGCTATGGCTGCTAACCAAAAGGTCTGCAGTTCAAACCCACCAGGTACTCCTTGGAAACTCTATGGGATAGTCCTACTCTGACCTATATGGGTGCTATGAGTCAGAATCGGCTCGATGGCAGTGGGTTTTGGTTTTTAGGATGTTAACAGGATTCCTGGTGGTATATGGTTTCATGCCAAAAGATTGGCAGTTCAAATCCTCACGTACCCCTTGGAAACCCTATGGGGCTGTCCTACTCTGTCCTCTAGGGTCCATATGAATCAGAATTGAGTTGGCAACAGTGGGTTATGTGGGAAACGTTGTCAGCACCCTGGATACCATCTTGGTCTCTCTTGGCAACTGGCAGGTGGGTATAAACCCCTAACTGGTGTCCTCCTCCAATGCCTGGGGTGGACCGCCTTATCCCTTATGAGGTCACTGATAGGTTCTTACCAGAGACTCTACCCAGTGAACCCCCAAGAAATCCAGTTGGAACCCAGTTAATGAGGGTGAGGCTTTATTCAATTTTGCAAAATTGGGCACAGCAGCCTGCCTACAAAGGAGGCAGGCCACATTACTTGCAAACAGTTCCTTACAAGCCTTTTTGTCTCCTAACTCTCGAGTCCCTCCCCCAGTTCCTTGTTGGCTGAGTACTAGACAGGTAAACAGTCTTTCCCAGAAATCTCCTAAGTCTTCCCTTTTCAGGTTGCATTACCAGAAAAGTTTCCAGCACCCCCTTCTCCCTTTCTCCTCTAATTCCTCCTGTTTGTGCACACATCCTCCAGGTAGGTCGGCTTTGTGTTCTGGGTCAGCTAGCAACTTCCTACCCTAGCCTTTGTCCCCCTTGTTCTGAAGATGGACTATTTTGAAATTTATTTCTCACAGTTATGATGTTGGTGGCTCAGGATTAGAGACAGTTAATGAGGCAGGACTCGATCTACAAGATTAGGTTAAATTCTGAGTCAATCTCTTTTGACTCAGAAGAGAATCAAGTAGAGAGGAGACAGACCTCATACCACCAAGAAGGAAGTGCCTGAAGCAGAACATATCCTTCAGATCTCTTGCTGAGAAGCTTGCAGGTGAGGTGAAGATTGATGACAAGGACCTTACCCCAGAAATGACAGAGAGAAAAGGTCTATTCCAGGAGCCCACACCCTGAATTTGAACTTCTAGCTCCTAGTGAGGAAATAAATTTCTGTTTGTTCAAGTCATTCATTTGTAGTATTTCTGTTACAACAGCAGTATTTAACTAAAACAATGACCTTATTTGGAAACAGACTCTCTACAGATGTAATTAAGGTAAAATTAGAGATAGGATCATACTGAGTTGGGGTTGGCCCTAAATCCAAAGGGACTGTCCTTATGAGAGAAAAAGGACACAGAGAGACAGAGGGAAGAGGCCCTATGAAGATGGAGGCAGAGGCTGGAGTTCTGCCACAAGCCAAGGAATGCCAGAAACCACCAGATGCTGGAAGAGGCAAGGAAGGACTCTCCCCTAGAGACTTCAACAGAGTGTAGCCCGGCCAGCACCTTGATTTCGGACTTCTGGCCTTCAGCACTGTGAGAGAATAAATTTCTCCTTGTTTTAAACCACTGAGCTTGTGTTAGTTTGTAATAGCAGCTCTAGCAACTTGTGGGTGTCTACACGTCTTCACAGAGGAACCTGATTAAGGAAGCCGTAGGGCTGAAGTCCAGGTGGGCTCTGCCGGCCAAGTGTGTGCCTTGGCTCAGAGCTGCATAAACCAGAGGAGCAGGCATGTGTCCCTTGTTCACCTGCTCTAAAGGCCACTCAGCCTCAACTCCAGGTCCGTCCGATTCCAAAACACAGTAATCAAATGATCAAAAGTGGAGGAGAACACCTCAGCAGCAGGTTATGTGAAAAAGACTTGCAGACATAGTTTTTAGGACAAGCCTAATAAACTCACAGATTGATGTGGCTACAGATAAGAAGGAGAAAAAGCCAGTGCCGTCTTTGACCACATCTATGGATATCTCCTGTTCAGATCCAAGGAGGATGAGAGATCCAGTGTGGCTGACACTGATACAGCCACGTTAGAAAATTTTCATTTCTCACCAAAAGAGTAACAAGAGAACCTACAGCCTGGGGGGGGAAAAATCACCTGTTATAAATCAGAGAAAGGTCTAATCTCTTAAAGTCTTCAAGACAATCTGATACTTCTATGACAAAAAGACAAATAATTCAATTTAAAAATGAGCAAAGGAAACTAACAGACACTTCACCAAAGACATTCAAGTGGGCAACAGACATGTGATCACTAGCCATCAGAGAAATGCAAATTAAAACCACAGTGAGATATCATCTCCCCTGCCCTCTCTCCCCCTGCCAATGAATCACGAAAATATGAAATAACAAATGTTGGAGAAGCTGCCATTGCATCAGAACTTTTATGCATTGCTGGTAGGAATGCAAAATGATATGATCATTTTGGAAAACAATATGGCATCTCAGAAAGCTAGAAATAGAAATATCATATGATCCAGCAATCCCACTCCTAGAAATATATCCTATAGAAATAGCAGTGATCAGCAAAAATAGACATATACACACTCGTGTTCATTGCAGCGTTGTTCACAATATAGCAAGAGGTTGGAAACAACCTAGACACCCACCAACAGATGAATGGATAAACAAACTGTGACACATACACAAAATGAAGCATTACTCAACAATAAAGAACAACAATAAAACTGTGAAGCATCTCATAATACGGAGGAAACCAGAGGGAATCACGCTGAGGGAAATAAGTCAATCACAAAAGGACAAATGTTGTCTGAGATCACTACTGTAAAAACTCATGAAAGTGTTTACACATAAAAAGAGGTAATCTTTGATGGTTACCACGAAGGGAAGGGGTGGAGAGAGAAAAACATTAAATAATAAACAAGTGGTAACTTTGGTGAAGGGTAAGACAGTACACAAATGCTGGGGAAGACAGCACAAGTTGTGCAAGGCAAAGTCATGAAAGCTGCATAGATACATCCAAATTCCCTGGGAACCAAATTGCTGGACTAAGGGCTATGGAGAGCATGGTAGAGGTGAATGTCTACCTTAACCGGCATAATGAAGTTTATAAAGAAAATGTTCTGCATTTTACTTTGGTGAGTAGCATCTAGAGGCTTAAAAGCCTGTGAGTGGCCATCTATGATTCTCATCTCTTCAGGAGCAAGGAAAAATGAAGAACACTAAAGATACAAGGCCAAAATTAGTCCAAAGGACTAACGTATCACATCAACAATGGCCTCCAAAAGACTAAACCGAGTACAACTAGATGGCCTGGCTACCCCCACTGACTGCTCTGACAGGTATCACAACAGATGGTCCCAGACAGAGCTGGGGGAGAAGTATAGAACAAAATTCTAACTCAAAAAGGAAAACCAGACTTGCTGGCTTAACAGAGACTGAAGTATGTCCCTAGCACACTCTTTCAGCTCAGTAATGAAATCACACTTGAGGTTCACCCTTCAGCCAAAGATTAGACAGGCCCATAAATAAAACAGGACTAAAGGGGCACACCAGCCCAGGGGCAAGGACTAGCAGGCAAGGGGAGCCAGGAAAGCTGGTAGTAGGGTATCCAAGGTTAACAAGAGAGAGTGTTGACCATTTGTGGGGTTATTAGCCAATGTCATAAAACAGTAATGTACTAACTGTTTAAGGAGAAACTAGTTCTGTAACCTTCATCTAAAGTACAATTTAAAAAATGTTCATTTCTAATAATAAGTTAGTTCTGTGCAAGACGAAAAGCAGGCAATAATCAAATAGTCTCTCCTAGTGCGATTCATGAACCAATTCTATTTGCTCTTTAAAGGTTTAACATAAAGGTTCTCAAGCCTAGTTGCACATTACCTTCAACTGGGGAGCTTTCAAAAATACTAGTGCATGAGTCCACCAGCCGAGATTTCGATTTAACTGCTCGGGGGTGGGGTCCAGGTAGCAGTGTTTTTTAAAAGCTCTCCTGGAGCTTATAATGTATGGCCAGGGATGAAAACAACTAATTTAATATTAGAAAGACACTACAGGAAATGTGATTATTAACTAAACAGTATGTGCATTACCTACACCAGTAGTTGCCAGCTAGAATGATGGTTAGAATCACCTGAGGCCATTTTTAAAAAATGCAGATCACTGACATGCCCTTTTCCAGGAGCCCTGATGGCACACTGATTAAGCACTCAGCTGTTGATCAAAAGGCTGGTGGAGCCACAGTGAAAGAGGTGTCATTCTCCTCCAGTAAAGACTGTAGCCTTGCAAACGACATAGGGTAGTTCTACCCTGACCTATAGGATCTCTGTACGTTGCAATGGACTTGACAGGAATGGGTTTGGTTTTTTGGGTTGACCTGGCCTTTTGTCTACTGAATCAGAATCACCTCCAATGAGGCCCAGAACTCTGCATTTTTTTTAAGTTACCTACTTAATTTCTAAAAGGCAGCTACCACCATCATGAGGATGCATATCAGCTTTATATGGATTTCCATCCAGCCCACTAAATCAGTATGGGACTGAGAATCAACATTTTACAAGTTTCTCATCTCTGATTTTGTTGTACATCCCAGCTAATACCACTAACCTGGGTTACTCATTGCTTTTAAGTTGATTCTAATTCAAAGCTACCCATCAAGATAGAGTAGAACTACACCATAGGGTTTCCAAGCTATGGAAACTTGTTTCAGTCCATGGACAGCTGCTTCAAGTGCTACAGGGAAGAGCACATCCCTAGAGGCAGCTCAGAAGCCACGTGACAATAAGGTACCTGGCTACTCCTTTAGCAGAAAGGAACCCAGGGACAAGGCAACGTCCTGTTGAGGAACCCAGCTATCCCACCTGTAGTCTTTATGGAAGCAAACTGGCATCTTTCTCCTGTGCAACAGCTGGTGGGCCCTAACCACAGAACTTTCAGTTAGCAGTCAAATATTTAACCACTGTGCAACCAGGACTTTTAAAATAATAAATGTATTGCAGTGGCTACATATATGTTATCTACTGCTATACAAAAAATGATTCAAAAACCCGGGGGAAGAAAAGTTGTGTTGAGTCAATCCCAAGTCAGGACAACCCCATGGATGTTAGACTAGAGCTGAGCTCTACAGAGTTTGCAGTGGCTGATGTTTCAGAAACACATTGCTGGGCCATTCTTTCAAGGCACTTCTGCATGGGCTGAAATCTCCAGCCTTTCAATTAGTAGTTAAGATGTTGACCATATCCAGTATCCAGGGACTCCATCCCAAAACTCAGTGACTTAAAACATTTGTTGCCTTACAGTTTCTGTAGGTCAGAAATCTAAACGTGATGTAGCTGGGTCTCCTACCTCTGGGTCTCTCGTGGGCTACCATCAAGGCGTCAGTCAGGTGTGGTCAGTTCAGGACTGAACTGAGGAGCAGATCTGCTTCTAAGTTCACGTAATGATTGTTGACAGGATTCAGTTTCTTGCAGTCTATTGGACTCAAGACCTCACTTCCTGTCTGGCTATTAGGCTGAGGTCCTCAGGTCCTCAAAAGCTGCTGGATTAAGAGCCTCAGTTTCTTGAGGGCTGTTGGGCTAAGGGCCTCAGCTCCTCCAAGGTTGTTGAGCAGAGGGTCTCCATGTTGAATTGAGGCCAACCTCTGCGCTCTGCCATGTGGATCTCTCTCTCGGGTGACTCACAACATCAAAGCTGGCTTCGTCAGAGGAAGCAAACAAGGACAGTGCCGTGGATTGAATTGTGTCACCCTCAAAAATGTATGTGTTGATTTGATTTGCTCTGAGTCCCAATATGGTGCCTCTGTGAGACTGATGATGGAGAATGGTCTGCAGTTGCATTAGTGAGGCAGGACTCAAGCTTGTGGAATATAAGGGAGAGAAGTGAGCTGAGGAAGTTGGGAACCTCATACCACTGAGAGAGAATCACCAAGAGCAGAGCACGTCCTTTGGCCCCGAGGTTCCTGTGCTGAGATGCTGTCTCTGAATTTGGACTCAGCCTACTGGACTGTGATAAATTCTCTTACTGAAGGGACTTACAGCTTGTTGAGGGATATACAGTTTACTGGACCGTGACAATAAAAGCTTCTCCTCGTGAAGCCTTCCACTCATGATATTTTCTGTTAGAGCAGTACCACGTGACTAAGACACACAGCAAGAGAGAGAGAAAGAGTACTAACAAGACGGTGGTCACTGTCTTCTGTAACTTAATCTCAGAAGGTTATTCCTCACTTCTGCAATATTCTATACACTGAAAGCAAGTCACTAGGTCCAGTTCACACTCAAAGGAAGGGGATACACATGGCCATGAATATCAGGAGGCAAGGATATTGGGAGCTATCTTGGAAGTCTGCTGCACAGTTAGCACTGACTGAACTTTGTTCTTTCTCCTAGCAGTCCATGAGATATTCAATATTCTATACCAGCACCACAGTTTGAACGCATCGGTACTCCTGTCCTCCTTTGTCACCCTCCGACTTTCACATGTATATCAGGTAACTGAAAAGACCAGTAGCAAAATCACATTATTAAAGTCATGTGGCTAGTAGATTCAGAGCTAACACCCAAGCCTTCAACCCAGAGCCATTCATTTCTTGGCAAGAGAACTCCATACAGATCCCATTTCTGCCTGCACATGAGCAGCACCCTTCCTAGGATCAGCTGTAGGTATGAAAACTGGAGAGCAACCAACTGGCAGATGTCTTACAGGGTTCACGGCCCAAGCACATTTCTCCTGCCTCCAAGAGGATTTTGGACCTTCTGCCTCCCCTCTTCCCACACAGCAGAGCCCCCAAACAGCCCCAATTAGCCTGAAGAATATTCATAGCTGCTCCTGTGGTCCAAGTATTTCTTGGCAGCCTTGAATGTACTGGATTCATGCACTGTCTTTCATCTTTGACCCTTTGGCATGAATTGTGCACTAGGCTGAATTTAGCTAGGTTTAAGCTGACACTGTTCCCTCTAAGGCAATCCTTTGCAATAGGGGGCACCTGTGTGTTCACAGGAAGATGTCTTCTTGCTGGATTCCGGCATATAGGGGGGTATTTTTGTGAATACTCCAGTTTTCGGTATTCAAGAGGTAAGCCTAAAAATGAAAGCTCTTGGACGGATGCTGTTAATAAAGCAGGTTTCTTTCCCTTTGCACTAGGTGAAATGACTAGACTTCAGCTGAGCATCTGGCTTAGGTTGGCACTGTGGAAGACCATCCACCTAAGAGACAAAGTCAGCAGAACAAAGTGTTAAAGGTGGCCTTGTGAGTATACAGGAGGCCACAATCCCAGTGCTGTCAGGTTACAGACCCCATGGAGTTTCAGTAACACCACATGGGCCTTGAATTCACCCCTGGAGTCTCCAGGAGGTGTTGGTGAGGTTTCTTGCACAGTGAGTATGGCCTGAGTTCACAGGATGAGGCTGTTACCTGGAAGTTCTGTGTCTGTCATCAAGTGCCTAGGAAGAGAAAGTCTCCAAGTCCACTGACACTCATACCTCGATGACAGGTGAACCGGGGTGGCTCTAATGACCCAAGTCTTATGAGGAAGTAGAGACACCCTGGGAAACACAAGGACAGTGAGTGCAGCCAGCACAGAAATCTTCTGCAGCAGATCTGGGGTGCAGGGGGTGCACCAAGAATTGGCGCCTATGCGCTGCAGTGGAGACCACTTGTTTCAGTCCGTGGACAGCTGCTTCAAGCGCTACAGGGAGGAGCACATCCCTAGAGGCAGCTCAGAAGCCATGTGACAATAAGGTACCTGGCTACTCCTCTGGCGGCAGGAACCCAGGGACAAGGCAACGTCCTGCTGAGGAACCCAGCCATCCCACCTCACACCATCTTCCTGCTGTTGTTAAGCACAAACCTGAAGAGCTGCCGTTTCTGAGCAGGAAGTGATGTTGAGAAAAAAACTCACAGAAGAAGGTATCAAAAGGCTCAAACATCCGGTCTGACTGCTCCATTAATAAGCTGGTGGATTCTGGGCTAGTCTCCCTGTCAGTCATACTGGCCACTGCAATAGCCTACAGAGTAGCTAATGGAAACGTGTATCTGATAGTAAATCACAAAATCACAAAAAAGCTACAAATGCAAGGTCAAACTGCCATGACCAGCAGCTCAGTGGCTCAGATGGCATGTGCTGGCCCCCTCAATGTCCTCACTTGGCTCCATCCCTGTGACAACTGTTCAGGTCCCCTAGGGTGTCACATACCGTTAGTGAGCCCCCAACACTTTTTCTGAGAGCTTGCTGTACATGTGGCCCTTGATCTCCGTTAATATGGCAATTCCTAAGGTAAGAGACTTTCAAAAGGGAGACCAGAATTCCTGGAGCTTTAAATCCATAAGTGCTAGTTTGACTATGTTTTAATCCTTCAGCTTTTAAGGAGGTTAGGAAGAATGTGTGTGCTTTACAAGAGGCAGTGTGGTCCAGCGATAGATATAACCCTTCTGTAAAGGAGACTTGGGTTCTGATGAAGGTACCTCACTCTCAGCCGCCAACCATCTGTCAGTGGAAAGTTGCATGTTATCACAATGCCAAACAGACAAAGAAGGACTAGGAAGAAAGGCCTGGTGATCTGCTTCCAAGAATTAGCTGAAGAAAACTGTATCCATCGCAAAGGTCCAAGCCACTACCAGTCATGCGGATGGCACAGGACAGGACTGTAGTACATGCAGCTGCCATGAATCGGGGCCAACTCACTGGCGGCTAACAACAGTGACTTGTACCTTTCAGTACCGGAAGAAAAACCCAGCAATCTACTCTGGAAAATTAGCCGCTGAAAGCACTGTGGGGCACAATTCTACCCCAACACAAAGGGTCGCTATGACTTACAATCAACTCAATAGCAACTGGTGGTTTATTGGAGACAAAGCGAAAGCACAGCCACTGGCTATGATGCCTTTGGAGTCCCAGTGTCCTGTGGGGGAGACCTGGGCCTACCTTAACTTGGGGGTCAGGCATGTATACATCTTCTGCTAGGCTGGGGATGCTCCAGAGGAGACTTGATCTCAGGACCCAAAGAATAACAGCTAAGGTGCACAGGATGTCTACCGAAGGCTTAACCACTGCACCACCAGGCATGGTACGTGAACCTACCACTTCTCAAAATAAAAAGTGTAATTAAAAAAATAAGTCATGTGGGCACCTAGATTTTTACAATAGTTGAAAAAGTGGAGATGATGAACAGTCTTTAAAAGTCTTACTTCAACCATTTTGTAGGTCAATTCTAAGAAATTAAGAAATACCCTGGAATATCTGACAACTTTGGAGACATTGTTATAAAAAGAATGTTCCCTGAGAACAAGGAAACTTCATCTATAGCCTTTAATGTTCATGATCTCACTCAACTCGTGTTGCCTTTACAGCATCCAAATTATGATCTAACATTTTATAAACAAACTTGTTCAGCAAGATGAAGTAATACTCCCAGTCCCATAACCGGAAATGGGCAGGTTTGGGATTTGAATCGGGTTTGTCTGATCTGTATATTTTCCATCACCAGACTTACCAATCACTTAAAAGACAGTCATGATTCCCAAGAATAGAAAACATTTCAACAACAAGCCACTGACGCACAAGAGCAAGAAAAGAAAACAAAAATCAAAGATCACTATCAAGTAAAAAGCAATTTAAGTACCTTTCTAAATATACAAACATACATGACAACTAAAAGCACTGCGTGATCCTGGATTGGTTTTAGAACCCGGAACAAATTTGGCTTATGGTGTGAAAGACACAAGTGTGACATCTCATGAAATATTAATAAAATCCATAGGTTAAACAACAGTATTATAGTGATGTTAATTTCATTGTACTGTTATCTAAGAGGAAACCTCAGAAACATAGTAGTTAAGTGTTACGTCTGCTAACCAAAAAGTCTGCAGTTCAAATCTGCCAGGCACTCTTTGGGAACTCTGTGGGGCAATTCTACTCTGTCCTGTAGGGTCACTGTGAGTCGAATCGACTTGCCAGCAGTGGGTTTGGTTTTCAGTTTTGGTTATGTAAGAAAGCAGCTTTGTTTTTATATAATACTTAATGAAGTATTTTGAGATAATGGGGCATAATATCTGCAACATACTCTCCAAAGTATTAGAAATACATTGTAAACAACCACAGCTGTATCCAGAAAGGGTAGGAGCCCTTGTGGTTCAGTGGTTAAGCACTTGGCTGCTGAAGGAAAGGTCAGTCGTTCAAACTCACTAGTAGCTCCACAGGAGGAAAGACTTTTGAGATCTGCTCCTGTAAAGAGTATAGATTACAGTCTAGGAAACCCTATAGTACATCATACAGGGCAGGGTTGCACAGCCAGTTTTTGTAGTTGTTGTCAATAAGTTGTATGCCTGTGAAAAACTGAACTGGCAGAAGAGAGATAGACGTATGGACAACAACAAAACGAGCAGCTGATGAGGGTGTTTAAGTACAGCCAAACACTTCATGGGATCTGGTTTCTTGGTTTGAAGATTTAGGGTCATGGTTCCATGTGATAATCCAGTTCATTGGCCTAATAATGTTTTAGTGCTTCTATACTACCTCCTAGTTTCTTGTGTAGTGACAAGGTCTTAAAAGCTTGCAAGCCATCATGTGAGACACAACAAATGGTCTCTGTTGACCTGAAGCAAGAGGAAGGAAAGTCAGGAACAGAAGGAGGATAAGTTCGCTAGGAGTTAGAATTGCTTTGATGGCAATGGGTTTAACTATAGAATGTGTGGCTAACTGCCTCCTTTTCCATGAGATCAGCGGAACTGGACAGGGCCTGGTACTGTTACTGAACATTTTGATCAACATATCTATAGAAAAATCCTGACCAATGAGGGAGGAGGTAGGATGCAGAATGAAACTTCAAATTCTTCTGGAGCCATGGGGGCTAGATGAATCCCTCCAACTATTGCCTTGAGAAAGTCTTTAAACCTTAAACCAAAAACATCCCCTGAAGTCTTCTTAAAACCCAACAGTAGCTTAATTATTAAAAAAAAAAGGGGGGGTGCTTTGAGCATTATTCTCTTTTGAGAACTATGTATATGGGATTAAGATGACATCAGCAACTCAAAAGGTTAGTCAAGAACCTCAGGGGGCAGTGAGTTGATGCTAATGGGGGAGGAATAACTCAGAAAAGTAGGGTGAGAATGGGTGTACAACTCAAAGGACATAATCAGCATCGCTAAATGGTACATGTAGAAACAGTTGAATTGGTGTGTTGTGCTTGCTGCGTATATTCTCAACAAGAATGACAAGATAAAATCTCAAAATTAGGAAAAAAAAAAATTCCACTATAAAGGCATTCTAGAAACTAACCAGAACAGCTATCCAGGTGAAAAATCCAAAGATGAGCACGTTCTTGCAAAATGCTACAAAAACACTTCCCAAGTCATATCTTCATTCTTCTCTCCCTTTTCCTTCTCCCCATTAATCTGTTTTTTGCATTAAAACTAAAATTAAAGGATGATTTGGCCACACTAAATAGTCCAGAATTCCTCAAATGTAACCACCACAAATTCTAAACTGCGACAAGCTCTCCACAGGTGGAACTTCCTCCTCTGTGGGGCTCAGGGCTGACTTTGGGTTGGAATCTAGGGCACCAGTTAGGACTCACACAGCAGTCATTTCCGAAACTCTCTTGCAACCGAGAAATGGGATTCAGAGAGGGTGGTTCACCACCCCACGGAGGCATTTTACTGGCTGTCAGCAGGTAAGGCAGCCCCGGACCCCTGCAGGTAAGAGAAATGTCTCCCACCTAGAATCCAAGAAGTCACAGCAGCGTGTCGTGAATGAATATAAAGCTCCCAGCACCCGGTGGTGAGGAAGCA
Source organism: Heterohyrax brucei (assembly GCA_028571685.1). Classification (NCBI taxonomy): domain Eukaryota; kingdom Metazoa; phylum Chordata; class Mammalia; order Hyracoidea; family Procaviidae; genus Heterohyrax; species Heterohyrax brucei. The sequence goes on along the minus strand of CM053148.1, from coordinate 38,857,516 downwards.
AGAAGGATCTGAGAGCTGGGCTTTTGATAAGCAAGAGAGATATCAAGGGCTAGCAGAACCACATTCTGGAAACACGTGTTCTCAGAGAGCGTGGGATACTCATACACAAGCGAGAGCTATCATAAATGTCTAGACATCTGTCAACACGTCGAATTGGATGTCTAGGCAGAGGTAATAATTTTCATCATCACATCCGTGGAACGCCACAACCGGAGCCCCCTGCCCCGCCCCCAGGCTCAGCTTCCGCAGTGGTAGCCCACACAACAGCAAATTCAACCTGCAGCCCACCTCCAGCCTCCCAGCATGTCTCGAAACCCAGTCTCCAAGCTGCATGCATTAGAGAACATTAGAGTCCGAGCCACCAGGCGGAGGTAGTTTGTTACTGTGTTAGGAAGAGTGATTTCTCTGCTCTCCCGTGCCTTTTGCCTTGCACTGTATGATAATATTTCCTTGATTCCCTCTCTATCTCTTTGACAGCTGCGTATCAACAGTCCCTGCTGCACAGAGCAGACTTTTCTGAATACTCAAAAACTCCTTCATACACAGATAGAGAGACACACACCCCAGAGGACAAGGCCACTCTCCTAATGAATTTGTAAACTCGTTACCATGGAGACTGGCACCGGTAGCCCAAGTGTAAATCAGCAGTGCCACCTAGTGGGCAGTTGTTTGCCTGGCCTCCCAAAACCACACTGTTGGAGGAGAAACAAAAAAAAAACCAAATCCACTGCTGTAGAGGAGATTCTGACTCATTAGCGACCCTACAGGACAAGGCAGAACTGCCTCACAGAGTTTCTAAGGAGCGCGTGGTGAATTTGAACGGCCAACCTTTTTGGTTGGCAGACATAGCACTTAACCACCACGCAACCAGGGTTTCCCGTTAGATGAGAGGGGAATGTGTGTTTGGGTTTGGGTTTTTTTGTTTTTGTGTTGGTGTTTGTCTTTGTCTCTTTATCTTCGTCTTCATCTTCGTCTTCGTCTTTGTTTTAATAGCTATCTGGCACTCTCAATATTACTAAGGATCTGGTAACTGAAAGGTTAGAGATCTGAGTCTACCTGGAAGTGCCTAGCAAGAAAGGCATGGCAATCTATTTACAAAAATACCAACCTGTGAAAGCCTATAAACCAAACCTATTGCCATCAAGTGGACTGACTCACAACAACCCTATAGAGTGGAGTAGAACTGCCACACAGAGTTTCCAAGGAACATCTGGTGGATTCAAACTGCCTGTCTTCTGGTTAGCAGCCATGGCACTACACCATCAGGGTTTCCAAAAACCCTGTAGATGCCAAATAGAACTGCCCCATAGGGTTTCCGTGGAATGCCTTGTGTGGATTTGAACTGCCAGCCTTTGGGTTAGCAGCTGTAGCTCTTAACCACTACACCACCAGAGTTTCCATAGATACCAGAAAAAGTGAAAAGACAAGGCACCAACTGGGAGAATGTTTGGAAAGAATCTAATGACCTAAATATATATAAAACTTTGACAACTTAACAAGAAAAAGACAAATAACTTGATCATAAAATGGGCACAGGACTTAAGTAGATATTTCACCAAAGAAGACGTTCACATGGCAACCAAACACATGAAAAGCTACTCAGTGTCCTTAGCCACCGGAGAACTGCAAATCACAAACTACATTGAAGTATTTCACTTCCTTTTGGGTAGCTAAGGTTAAATAAAAAAAGAAATGTTGGCAAGGATATGAGCAAATTGGAACTCTCACCAGTTGCCGGTGGGAATGCAAAATTGTATGACCATTGTGGAAAACAGTGTAGTGATTTGCCAAAGAAATAAAAGTAGAATTATCACATGGTGCAGCCATTCTCTTCCTAGATACAGATCCAAAAGACCTGAAAGCAGAGACTCGAACAGGGACTTGTACACCAGTGTGCAACACAACACAGCACTCTTCACAACAGCCAAAAGGTAAAAACAACTGAAATGCCCATCAACGGATGAACGGATTAAAAAAAAAATAGATGTGGTCCATTCACACAATGGAATACTACTCAGCCAGTAAGAGGAATGAAGTCTTGATGCACGCGTGCTACAGCACCATTGGAGATGTGAGACCTTATGCTGAATGAAGTTAGTCAATCACAAAGGACAAATATTATATGACCGCACTTACATAAACAGACAAGAAAAGGCAAAAGGTAAAAAACATAGTGTATTGGTGGTTACCAGAGATGGGAGGGAGGTGAAAAAGGGAGGTTACCAGTGATAGGAACAGTGCATTGATTAAGGGTATGGTTGCACAGCTGATTATTGTAACCGCTGTCAGTAAGTTATACACCTGTAAAAAGTTGAATAGACAGAAGTTAAATAATAAGTATATTTACAATGAAGATTTTTAAAAAAGAGTAGCTTACGTACAAGCCAAAACCTCATGGAATTTTGTTTCTTGGTTTAAACATTTAGGGTCATGGTTCCATGGGATGTCCCAGTTAACTGGCCTGATAACGTTTAGCGTTTCTGTTCTACCTCTTAGTTTGTTATGTAGTGCCTGGGCTCTCAAAAGCTTACAAGTGGGCATCCAAAGCACTGTCATTGATCTCCGTTCGCCTGGATCAGCAGAGGAAGAAGGACCAACAGGAATAGGAGATGGACTGTGTTGGCAATTGCCTCCTCACCTTCCTTGTTATGAGACCAGAAGAACTGGTTGGTGCCAGGCTCACATTACTGAACATTTTGATTAAAGATTCTACAGAAGGATCCTGATCAAAAGGGAGAAACTGCAAAACAGAAGTCAGAGTCTCATGGCCTCCAGTCTTCCTGGATTCATGACAGTTGGATGAACCCATGAAACTATTGCCCTGAGATAATCTTTAAATCCTAAACCAAAAATATCCACTGAAGTCTTCTTAAAAATCAAACCATAAAATATATATATATATATATATATATTTAGCTTAACTATCAAAAAATGTCTGTCTCGTTTGAGGGCTATGGGGGACTATGGTCCCAGGAAACAGCTAACTTAATTTGCATGTTGTTGTTACTGTTGTCAGGTCCTTGTGAGTTGGTTCCAACTCATAAGGACCCTATCCACTGCAGAACGAAACACTGCCCACTTCTGTGCCGTGCTCCCAGTCATTTTTAGGCTTAAGCTCACTGTTGCAGCTGTTATGTCAGCCTGCCTTCTTGAGGGTCTTCCTCTTTTTCACTGACTCCGTCCTTCACCAAAGCATGTCCTTCTCCAGGGATTAATCCCTCCTGACAACATGTCCAGAGTATGTCAGACACAATCCCACCATCCTTGCTTCCAAGGAGCACCCTGGTTGTGTTTCCTCCGGAACAGATCTGTTTGTTCTTTTGGCATCCATGGTACATTCAATGTTCTCCTCCAACACCACAATTCAATGACATCAATTCCTCTGTCTTCCTTGTTTATTGTCCAGCTTTTCCACGTATGTTGCAATTGAAAATACCATGGCTTGGGTCAGGGGCACCTAAGTCTCCAAGGTGACATCTTCCTTCTTTTTAAAGAGGTCTTTTGCAGCATATTTTCCCAACACAATGTGTCTTTTGATTTCTTGACTGCTGCTTTCACGGGTACTGATTGTGGAACCAAGTAAAATGAAATCCTTGAGAACCTCAGTCCTTTCTCCATTTATCATGACGTTGCTTTCTGGTTCAGTTGTAAGGATTTTTGTTTTCTTGACGTTGAGGCTGCGGTCTTTTATCTTCATCAGTAGGTGTTTCAGATCCTCTTCACTGACAACAAGCAAGGTTGTGTCATCCACATAACACAGGTTGTTAATGAGTCTGCCTCCAATTGGCATAACATAGTATATAAAGAAAATGTTCTACATTCTACTTTGGTAAGTGGCATCTGTAGTCTTAAAAGCTTGTGAGGAGTCATGTAAGATACTGCGCTGATCTCACCCCATCTGGAACAAGGGAAAATAAAGAAAACCAAAGATATAAGGGAAATAAATGAGTCCAAAGAAATAATGAAACATAATTACCACAACCTCTGCCAGACTGAGTCTAGCACAAATAGATGGTGCCTGGCTACCCTCACTCACTGCTTAGACAGAGATCACAATGGGAGGTCCACGACAGAGCTGCAGAAAAACGTAGAACAAAATTCTAATTCACACACACACCCCCACAAAGATGAGACTTACTAGCATGACAGAGACTGGAGAAATCCTGAGAGTATCAATCCCAGACACCCATTCAATTCAGTATGGAAGTTACTCCCGAGGTTCACCCTTCAGTCAAAAATCAGACAGGCCCACAAAACAAGACAAGACCAAAGGGGTACATCTGCCTAGGAATAAGGACTAGAAAGGAAAGCCAGTAATTGGAAACCCAAGCTCAAGAAAGGAGCGTGTTGACATGTCATGGGATTGATAACCAAAGTCATAAAACAGTATGTGTACTAATTGTTTAATTAGAAACTAGCTTGTTCTGTAAACATTCATCTAAAGTGCAAAACAAAAAAATAACAAAAAAAATTTAAATGCCTGCCTTGAAAAGTCATAGAAACTTCATAGATACACCAAAACACCCTGAGGAACCAAGTTACTGGACTCAGGGCTGGGGACCATGGTCTCAGGGGACATCTAGCTCAACTGGGATAACACAGCTCATAAAGATAATGTTCTACTTCCTATTTTGGTGAGTAGCATCTACAGTCTTAGAAGCTTGCACATGGCATCGAAAATACGTCTATTAGTTTCATCCCATCCAGAGCAAAGGAGAATGAAGGAAACCAAAGACACAGGGAAGTGTTAGTCTGAAGGACTAATGGACCACAAGTACCACACCTTCCCCAGCCTGAGCCCAGAACAACTAGATGGTACCCAATTGCCACCAACAATTGCTGTGACAAGGATCACAACAGAGGGTGCCAGAGTAAGAAAACAATATAGAATAAAATTCAAATTCTGATAGTCTGCTGGAGACTCGAGGAACCTGACACCATGGCCCCAAATAATCTGTTAACTCAGAACTGAAGCCACTCCCATAGTTCACCTTTAGACAAAGATTACATGTGTCTACAAAACAAACAATAACACAAGAGAGGAATGTACTTGTTAAATGAGACCAAAAAGGCAACATCTGCCCAAAAGCAAATACAAGAAGGCAGGATGGGACAAGAAAATGAGATGAACAGAAACAGGGAACTGGAGTGGAGAAGAAGACAAGGTTGACCCACTGTAGAGATTATTACAGCCAATGTCACAAAACAACTTGTACAATAATTGTTTAATGAGAAACTAATTTGCTTGGTGAAATTTCACCTGAAACAATTGTGTGCATGTGTGTGTGTATATATACCAAAATCTACTGCTGTCAAGTGATTCCAATTCACACCAACCTTATAGGACAGAGTAGAACTTCCCCACAGAGTATCCAAGGAGTGCCTGGTGGTAGATTTGAACTGGCTACCTTTAGGCTAGCAGTTGTAGCAATTAACCATTATGTGACCAGGGTTTTACATACACACGTGTGCACACACACATTAGCACTGTCAATTAACTTCACTAATTCATCCTAGAAAAAGTGCTACCCACGTGGAGGGACTGGCTTCCAAGGGGGGCATGCACAGCTACCCCTACAGCAGGGAGAAGGTTCATGGGATGGGCACCGATGCAAGGAGGTGGGTACCCAGAGCCCAAGGACCACCATTAGAAAGGTGCAGAACTGGAGTACGAACCTAGATTTAACTTCATCTTCAAAGCCCACCCTGATGTGTAGCTGAGAGGGTGTCTGCAAGGCACAGAGAAGGGTCTGCTTTCATGAGTAGCTGAGAGGAGCTGAGAGAACTCTCTGGTACTAAAGAAGGGAGGGATGTGCTCTCCACTTCAGGTGAGCTTTCCATCAAACTACATGCCTCCTGATCCTGACACAGAGCTATAACCTGAGAATCCTGGCCCTAATCCTTAATAAACTACTTAACTGGAAAAAAAAAAAAAAGAGGAAGAAAAATTAAAGATACTACATACCTCATTACTGAATATCACTATGGTCACAGTTGAACAATTCCCCTTGGGAAGCTATCCACCATTGCCAGCACCGAGCCCACCCTTTAAAGCAATTTTAGAACACTTTTTCTGGAATGGCCATCAGAACTGTCATCGTATTACCCTCGATGTCCTGAATATCATCAAAATGTCTTCCTTTCAATTTTCCTTTATCTTTAGGTTAAAAAAAGAAAAATCACTGGGGGCCAGATCAGGTGAGTAGGGAGAGTGTTCCAATACAGATATTTGTTTGCAGGCTAAAAACTCCCTTACAGACAACTATACAATTAAGTTCACAAACTTTCCACTGTGCCACTGTGCATGATGGCCATTCCAGAGAGTTCCAAAATTGCTTTGAAGGGTCGACTAGCCACTGGCATCTGTGCACAGTTTCCCAAGGGGGGTACTTCAAAGGTGACTGTTTTAAATATCTAGTACTGCTTTAACAGAAACACCACAAGTGAATGGCTTTAAAAAGAGAAATTTTGTCACAGTCCAATAAGCTAGAAGTCCAAATCTAGGGTGTCAGCTCTATGGGAGGTCTTTCCCACTTTGTTGACTCTGGAGAAAGGTCCTGTGTTGCATCAGTCTTTGGTCAGCAAGCATCTTGGTGCAGCAATCTCAGGTCTAAAGGATCCACTCTTCTCCCAGTGCTGTTTTTTTGATGATTTGAGGTTCCCAACTCTCTCTTTGCTTCCCTTTCCTTTATATCCAAAAGATAGCCTCATGTCCTGCCCCACTAACATAACTGCTGCCTATCCTCCCTTATTAACATCATAGAGTCAGGAATTACACATTATACCAGGGGATTATGGCCCAGCCAAACTGCTACAGATTTTTTGGGAAACACAGTTCAATCCACGATGTTATAACTTTTGTTCTCTAAAAGAAAATCTTGTCTTCGTAACTTGTAAAACATACTCACCCCATCATAGCAAAAGTCTTAAGTCCAAAGTCCAGAAATTCCTCTTTAACTGTGAAATCCAGAACACAAGTTATCTGCTTCCAAAATATAGAACAGCCAGGCAAGACATTTCCATGACAAATGGGAGAAATCACAGGGAAAGAAGGCATTTAACAGGCACCAAGCAAATTAACAGAACACGCCACATTAGCTCTCAAGGCTTTGAAAAGAATTTTCCATTCTGAGACATTGTATACAATAGCCCTCCTCTCCAGAATCTAGGCATCCGGCATATCGTCTAGATTCTGAGTGAAAGCCCCCTGGCCCTGTACTACAGCTCTACCTTCCAAGCCAACTGGGACAGCAACTCTTGCTCCCTCAGCTTCAGCTGTACAATTTCCAAGTCCCATACCTGTCAGCTCCACGATTAGAAACAACAGGGGCTGTGGCTCCACCCTTCCAAACCCCTGAGGTCATGGTCATACCTTATAAACTGAAGTGGCTCAGCTTCTCATGCTATCTCTTCAGCTTCTGCTTCCTACAGCCTCCTGGCCTGGGCCTCAGGCCCACATCTGCCCTACTGAGGCAAGTATTCCAAAGCTCTGTAGCTCCACTGAACCAAGGGTCTAGAGGCATCCCACTCTGCTAGGAAACCTCTGTGCACAGACACTCAGCTCTCTCACTCTGTGGGTGGGCTCCAACACTGTCTCACACTGGTCTGGGTCTTCTGCTGCCACTGCCACGGGTTCTCTGCTGTTTCTCACCATCTGCAGCTTTCTTCGATGTTATCTTTTCAACTCCATCTTTCTATCCATTTGCAGATTCAAGGCCACATTTGGGGTATTTATTAGAGCAGCACCACACTCTCACAGTACCAAATTCTGTTTTAGTCATCCGGCACTGCTCTAACAGAAATACCACAAGTAGGTGGTTTTAAAAACATTAATTTTATTTGTCACAGCCTAGTAAGTTAAAAGTCCAAATTCAAGGTGTCAGCTCCAGGGGAAGGCTTTCTCTGCTGGTACTAGAGGAAGGTCCTTGTCATCAATCTTACCCTGGACTGGAAGCTTTTGAGGTGCAGGAGCCCCAGTTCTTTCTAAAGAATGCCCTCAGCTCCCAACACTGCTTTTTGGTGGTATGAGGTCCCCAAGTGTCTCTGCTAGATTCTTTTCTTTATGTTTCAAGAGACTGCCTCAAGGCACAAAACAAAATTTGCATAATGAACCTTGCTGTACCAACACAACGCTTGCCCATCCACCCTCATTAAGATCATAGAGGCAGAAATTCCAACATTGAGGAACATCACACAATACCAGGAATTGTAGCCCAGCCAAACTGCTACAGATGTGGCGGGGGACACAATTCAGTCCATAGTAGTGACCATTAGTGATACTTGCCAATGACAGAACAATTACTTTTGTGGGCTTGATTGTGGGGACCTCATGTGTGTGCGCATGTGTGTGTGAGCACGCACATGTGCGTGCACTCAAACATCTGCCTTAAGCATTGTGCTGTTTGGGGAACTATATAGGGGATCAAATTGACAGCAGCAACTTGAAAGTTTAGGTAATAATCTTGGAGGACAGTGAATTTATGTTAATGGGGAGGAATAACTCAGGAAAGCAGGGTCGGAATGGTTGCACAACTCAAAGAATGTAATTAGTGTCACTAAATCTACGTGAAGAAAGCAAAAATCCTCACATCTGGACCACAAAGCAACATCATGACAAACAGAGAAAATACTGAAGTTGTCAAGAATTTCGTTTTACTTGGATCCACAATCAATACCCACGGAAACCACAGTGAAGAAATCAAAGGGTGCATTGCACTGGGAAAATCTGTTGAAAAAGCCCTCTTTAAAGTATTAAAAATCCAAGATGTCACCCTGAAAACTACAGTGCAGCTGACCCAAGCCATAGTTTTTGTAACTGCCTCATATGCATTCCCAAGCTAAACAATGAAATGGAAAACAGAAGAAGAACTGATGCCTTTGAATTATAAGTATTGGTGAAGGATATTCAATATACCATGGACACCAAAAGAACAAGTAAATCTGCCTTGGCAGCAGTACTACCAGAATTCTCATTAGAAGCAAGGATGGCAAAACTATGTCTCACGTACGTTGGACCTGTTGTCAGGAGGAATCAGTCCCTGAGAAGAACATCATGCTGGGTGAGGCATACCAGGCTGTTTACAGCTGACGGCAGGTCTGATCATTGGATGAGATGACCTCCCTCAAGGACAGAGTCCTCTCAATGACCGTCCTAAATTTTAGGGACAGAGTTCCCTCACCTCCTTTATCATCTTGTGCACTCTTTCAGCCAGCGTGACTTCTAGGTCACAAACTGAGATGTGCAGTAAGTTTTCTTTATTTTCTATAAACGAATTCACCCGTTTGATCGAGCAGCAGAAAGTTCCTATCAGTAAATTTGGGACCTCCTGCCCTCCTTTTGGGAAGTCTGTGGTACACTGGCTAAGAGCTATGCTTGCTAACCAAAAAGTCAGCAGTTTGAATGTACCAGGTGCTCCTTTGAAAGCCTATGGGCAGTTATACTCTGTCCTACAGGGTCATTATGAGTTGGAATCAACTCTACAGCAATGAGTTGGTTGTTTGGTTGGTTGTTTGGCTGGTTGTTTGATTGGTTGTTTGGCTGGCTGGCCGGCTGGCCGGCTGGCCTTCCTTTTATCAACTCCAGGGGAATCATACGATGTTAATTTTGGGAGCAAGGTACGTTGAGGAGCATCTTGTCCTCAGAGTCTTTATCTATTCACATTGGTATCAACTATATCCACGTGGTCCAATCACAGGGCATCTCCAGGCCAAAGCCCCCCACTACTGTTCTTTCCTGCTACCATCCCAGTAGGCTGTGACTGCCAGGTAGCACAATAAAAAGGGTCAGCCTCAGTAAATAGCTCCAAGTAATAATCTGCTCCTGTTATCCATCACACTACAGACATGATATATCCGACAGTTGAAATATAAAGATGTAAACACAGATGTCTCTCCTTAAGCTCACAGACTCCTGGGGAGACATGCTTGTCAACAAAGTACAGGCATACAGGAGTAGTTGCTATAATGGAGGAGGCCCTGCCTGATGAAAATGGTTAAGTACTTGACTACTAACAAAAGATTGGTAGTTCAAATCCATGCAGGGGGGAAAAAAAGTGCCATCAACTCAATTCCAACTCACAGAGACCCTATAGGACAGAGTAGAACTGCTCCGTAGAGTTTCCAAGGAGCACCTGGCAGATTTGAACTGCCGACCTTCTGGTCAGCAAACATGGCACTTAACTACTACACCAACAGGGTTTCCTCCCAGAGGCACCTCAAAAATAAGGCCTGCAATCTTCTTCTGAAAGGTTACAGCCATGAAAATCCTATGGAGTGCTTGGGGGGACACCTAGGTAGATGGGCCAAACATAGTTCATAAAAATAATGTTCTATATCCTAGTTCAGAGAGTAGCATCTGAGGTTTTAAACACTTGTGAATGCTCATCTAATATACCACTATAGATGTCTTACCATTTGCAGCAAAGGAGAATGAAGAAAACTGAAGATTCAAGGAAGAAATTAGTCCAAAGGACCAACGGCCCACGTGACTCACAGCACTTTCTAACCTGAGACCGGGAGAGCTAGGTGGTACCCAGCTACCACTCTACCACTCCAGCCAGAATCACAACAGAGTTCCAGTTAGGAGTGAAAAATCATTTAAAGAAAAAAAAGAAAGGAATGGAGACTATACTGGTCTGACATCAAGGAACCTCTGAGACTGTGGAAACAAAACCGCTCCCAGAGGCCGCCTTTCAGCCAAATAATAGACTGGCTAATAAAATAAACAGTAACACCTGTGAACAATTTTCTCTTAGAACCTTCCCCAAAAGGGCAGCATTTAACCAAAAGCAAAGGTGAGAAGGCAGAAAGGGGCAGGGAAACCAGATGAACAGATGAATAGAAACAGGAAACCCAGGGTTGAAAATGAGACAACGCTGACACCTTGAGGGGACTGGAACCAGTGTCACAGAACAAATGTGTGTGAAGGGTTGAGTGGAAACTCTGTTGTGTAAAAATTCACCTAAAGCACAATAACATGTTTCAAAAAATAATTTTAAAATATATATATATACGTATATATATATGGAGCATACTTCTACTCTGCACAGATGGGGTCACCACGAATCAAAACTGATCCTATGGCAATTGATTTGGTCTGGGATTGTTTTGCTTCATTTTTGGTTTTGTTTTTCCTGCAAGGAAAACTGGAGCGGGGGGCGGGGGGAGGTGTGGGACTAGATGCCTGTCATATACCTCTAACTTGTGGTGACACCCTGTGTGCGGAGTAAAACTGCATTACACAGGATTCGGAATGGCAGGGTGGACTGAAATCTCCATCCTTTCAGTAGGCAATCAAGTGTGTTAATTATGTGACGACCTGGGGGATTACAGAAGGGAGACCAATTCACCACCACCGAGACAATTCCAACTCATAGCGATCCTGTTGGACAGAGTAGAAATACCCCATAGAGCTTCCAAGAAGCACTTGGTAGCTTTGAACTGCCAACCCACTGGTTAGCAGCCATAGCATTTAACCATTACACCACCAGGGTTTCCATAAGGGAGACACAGCTCCACAATCTCTCAATCAAAACCTTGATCAGATGGGTTTGGGATTCTAAATTTGTCAGACTTCAGAAAGGTAACCAGTCTGTATGTTACATATAGGCTTCAGAAAGGTAACCAGTCCATGTGTTACATACATACTCTACAAGGGTCTGGGACTGGCACCCTAATCAGTCACACCCATATTCCTGCAGCAAAGCTTATGAAGAGCAAAGTGAAACAAAAGAAGACCATCGGCAGCCTCATGCCAGTTGTTATGGATTGAATTGTGTACTCCAAAAACATGTATCAACTTTGTTAGGCCGTGATTCCCAGATTGTGTGGTTGTCTTCCACTTCATGATTATAATTTTGTGTTAAAGAGGATTAGGATGGAACAGAGACACCCTTATTAAGGTTTCATCCCTGACCCAACATAAAAGCATTTTCCCTGGGGCATGGCCTGCACCACCTTCTATCTTATAAGAGATGAAAGAAGGAAAGAGAAGCAACCAGACAGCGGAGACCTCATACCACCAAGAAAGCAGTGCCAGGCGCAGACCACATACTTTGGCCCTGGAGTTCCTCTGTGGAGAAGCTTCTAGGCCAGGGGAACACAGATGAGAAGGACCTTCCTCCAGAGTCAGCCAGGAGAGAAAGCTTTCTCCTGGAGTTGATGTCCTAATTTGTACTTCTAGCCTACAGACTGTGAAAAAATAAATTTATTTTTGTTAAACCCATCCACTTGTGGTATTTCTGCTGTAGCAACACTACAGCACTAAGACAGCCGTTATTTGCCACCAAATGAGTTTTAGCACCAAAAGAAAACACTCATTTTGAATTTAAGGATCACATACAGGAATCTGCACACCTCTGGGGATAAAACACAGAGAAGGGACTCCCCACGTGGCCTGAGGATGTCGGGGAGCTTTACAGCACAGGGGGTATCTGAGCTGAGACGTAGCAGTAGGAGCTGCTGGGTACCAGTGGGGGCATTTCAGGTGGGAGGAGAGTAGGCACAAGGACACGGGGCCATGACCCACCCGCAGGATGTATTGGAGGAGTCTAACTAGTTTAGTGTGCTTGCAAAGGTGAAACAAGATTCTTTAGTCTTTTAAATATTCCCAGCTCTCCCTAAGGAAACTCAGGTGGCACAGTGGTTAAACACTTGACCTCTGATCAAAGGTTGCTGGTTGGAACCCACACGCAGCTTTGTGGGAGAAAGATGTGGGCAGTCTGCTGCCATAAAGATTACAGCCTTGGAAACTTTGTGAGGGGGATCAACTCTATCCTGCAGGATAGCTGTAAGTCAGAATTGACTGACCAGCAAGGGATTTAGCCCTGCCTTAAAAGTTCCCCTTTGCATCTGCGGGGACCATGGTCTTAAAAGACATACTAATTTAATTGGTGTAATATAGATTATAGAGAAAATGTCCTACATTCTACTGTGATGAGCAGCCTCTAGGGTCTTAAAAGCTTGCCAGCAGCCATCTAAGACACCCTCCTGGCCTCACCCTATCTGAAGTCAAGGCACGTGAAGACAACCGAAGACACAAGGGAAAACTTAGTCCAGAGAACTAATAAACCACAGCTACTACAACCGCCACCAGACTGAGAGCAGCACAAACAGATGGTGCCTGCCTGCCTGTACCACTGACTGCTCTGCAAGGGATGACAATAGAAGGTCCCAGACAGAGCTGGACAAAAATGTAGAACAAAATTCTAACACACAGGGAAAAAAAAATGAAGACCAGACACACTAGCCTGGCAGAGACTGGAGAAACTCGGAAGCGATGGACCCCAGATACCCCTTCAGCTCAGTGATGAAGTCACTCCTAAAGTTCATCCTTCAGCCTGAGATTAGACAGGCCCATAAAACAAAATGAGACTAAAGGGCACACCAGCCCAGGAATAAGTACTAGAAGACAGTAGGGGACAAGAAAACCAATAATAGGGAACCCAGGATTGAGAAGGGAGAGTGTTACCAAGTTGTGGGGTTGGTAACCAATGTCACAAAACAGTATGTGTGCTGATTGCTTAATAAGAAGCTAATTTGTTCCATAAATCTTTACCTAAAATACAATTTTTTTAAAGTCTCCCTTTGCGGGAAGCCTTCCCTGACTGTCCACTGACTTCTGTATGTATTGCATTGGCTTTCAAAAACTTCTGTCTGAAATAAAGTCCCAATATTTGCTACAATATGGATGAAACCTGAAAACATTATGCTGAGTAGAAACACATCACAACAAAAGAACAAACATTGTGTGGTCCCACTTACACAAAATATCTTTAAAAAAATAATAATACAACAATAACAAAAAAAAACTGCTATTAAGTTGATTCCAACTCATAGGACCCTATAGGAAAGAGTAGAACTGCCCACACAGTTTCCAAGGAACAGCTCGTGAATTCAAACTGCCAACCTTCTGGTTAGCAGTTATAGCTCTTAAACGCTACACTACCAGGGTCTCCATGAAATAACCTAGAATAGATAAGTGTATAAAAACTGTCATGGATTGAGCTCTGTCCCCCAAAAGATGTATGTAGCCATGTGGCTGGACCATGATTCCCAATATTTTATGATTGTCCCCCATTTTGTGATTTGTCTCTGCTGTATGTTAGACGATTAGGGTGAGGCTGTAAATCCCTTCATAAGACCACCTCCTTGCTCCAGTATAAGGGCAGTTTCCCTAGAGTACGGCTTGCACCCTGCTTTATCCTTTCATCCTACAAGAGATAACAGGAAGGAGAAGCAAGCAGAGAATTAGGAAGCTCACACCATCAAGAAAGCAGCACTGTGAGAAGAGTGTGTTCTTCAGACCTCAGGTTCCTACGCCAAGATGCTCCCTGAGCAAAGAGTGACGCAGTGAAAGACTTTCCTCCAGGGCCGAGGGAGGAAAGCCTTCACTTGGAGCAGACATCCTGAATTTGGACTTGTAGTCTACTTGACTGAGTAAGAATAAACTTTTCTTGTTGAAGCCATCCACTCATAGCTTCCCTGTTAGAACAGCATCAGATGTTTGAAACAAAGACCAAAGATTATTAGTGGTTACAGAGGTGAGAAAGTGGAGGAAGGAGAGGCTGTCATGGTCAGGAGGCACCGAGTTTCTGCAGAGGGTGGTGGGATGATTGGGAAGCAGACAATGACCATGGTGGTGCAACATCATGAACATAATCAACGTCACTGAACTGAACAGGTAAAGAGTGTTAAATTGGCAAATGTTTTGTGTATATATTTTTACTACCCCGTTGTTGTCAGTTGCTGTTGGGTCATCTCTGACTCATAACGAGCCCCTGTGCAAAAGAACAAAATGATCCAGTGCCTGGTCCCGTGCCATCCTCGTGACAGTGGGTGTGTTTGAGCCCATTGTTTGGTTATTGTGTTAATCCATCTCATCAAGGGTTTACTGCAATAGAACAATTGTTTTTAAGTTATGGTAACAATGAAAACGTCTTACACACTTTGGACACATTGTTAGGAGGCACCAGTCCCGAGAAGAACATCATGCTTGGTAAAGTAGAGGGTCAGCGGAAAGAAGGAAGATTCTCGGTGAGATGCAATGACACGGCGGCTGCAACACTGGGCTCCAGCGTAACAGCTGGGAGCACGGCAGGGTTCTCAACAGCGTTTCCTTCTTCAGTACGCAGGGTTGGTGTGAGTCAGAACCAACTTTATGGCACCTAACAATAAGAAAAATATATATCCTGTGTGGTTTTTCTCAGGCCACCCTAGATTTGAAATTCCTTAAGTATAAACAGTATCTTCTTGCTTTTGTCCCGTCTGCTAGTCACCTGCTCAAGGTTGATCAGCAGCAGCCATTCCCCACCAGTCCAGCTGCAGCGCCACCTCCACTAGCCCTAATAGCAGCAAAGGACTCTTCAAGAGTTTGGACTTGGGGCCTGGGGCCTGGGGCCTGCGGCTGAGGGTTGGGAGCTAGTCCTGGAAGTGAAACAAGGGAAAGGATGGAGGAAAAGAAAGAATCTTTCAGGGACTGCATGTGCTTATCTTTTCTCTCTTATCCTCAATTCACAGAACCGAAAGTTTCCTCCTCCTCTGATCAGAAACCAGAATCTTTTTCTGTACATTAATTCTCAAATCAGTGCGATTTCCAAAGCAGTCATGTAAATATTCAGCAATAAGTAAGGGGAGCCAGATGGAGTGGTCTTAACAGTTATTTTTGTTTCTCTGTCAAAATATTTAGCGGATACATAAATCTTTTTAAAAACATTAATTTGGCATTGCGTGCAAACATTTCCAAGAATAACACTAATCACCCCCAAATTCCTAAATGCAGCTTCTATATCAGCATTTTTTCAGCACTGACTAAAGAAAGCCGGGCCTAACACTCAGAATGTAAGACCCTGAAGGGCCTTCCCAGAACTGCAGGACAGGCACACCCACTGCCCAGGCTGGCAGGCCACCGCCACTTCTCCTTCCCAACCCTCCTAGAAGTCAGCAGGCAAAGCCAGCATCTGTGTTGTGAATAGAAGTTGCAGGAATTTGGAGAACCAGGAGGAGGGCTCACACAGTGGGGATATTTCTGAAATGTGTCTGTTCTCTAGGGCTGGCAAAGTGAGCCCAAACTCCTCAGAACTCTATTCTTGCAAAATGTGTGAATGTAAAACCACATTACTTGTTCAGAGTTGTTTGGCATGGGTTTTTCTCAGTTTTGGAAGACATGCCCAGCATAAAATAAATATATTTTTAATGTATTGGAAGCATGAGGTGGATTTTAATGAAAAGGATCAAATGTAGGAAAAGAAACAGTGACACAGAAGTAGTGGGTCCATCTGAGGAGTCCCTGGGTGGCAAAGGGCTATAAGTTTGGCTGCTGACAGAGGGTGAAGATTCATTTCCACCCAAAGGTGCCTCCAAAGAAAGACATGGCAGTTTACTTCTGAAAAAATCAGCCACTGAGCATGTAGAGAGGTAACCGTAAACATAGTTACATACATGTTCACATGTGCTACATATAGTTTCAAGCATAAGACAAAGTATACGTGGCACAGTTATCACTACTTACTGGACAAAATCAAACACCTCACTAGGTTGATTCACTGAATTTGAAGACCTAAGGCCATTATCTCATGCGGCAACTCAGTCAATTGGCACAAAATATCCATGAAGACAATGATCTACTTTGTAGCTTGGTGAGTAGTGTCTAGAGTCTGAAACACTTGAGTGGCCATCTAAAATAAAACTATTGATCTCTATTCATCCAAGCGAATGAAAGAAGGAAACCAAAGACTCAAAGAGGAAACTAGTCTAGAGAACTAATAGTCTACAATGTCCTCATCTACCTTGACGCCAAAAAAGCTAGATGGTACCCAACTACCACTACAACTGTTCACACCAGGGACTCAACAAATGGTCCCAGATACAATGGGAGGAAAATGTAGAACAAAATTCAGAGTCCTTAAAAAAAAAAAAAAGGGAGGATTTCCTAAACCAGCACAGACTAGACCAATCCCCAAATTATTGCCCTGGGATAGCTTTTAAACTTGGAACTTAAATGACTCCCTCTTAGTCAGGTGATGGATCAGCCCATGAAATAAATAATATCACCTATGAGTACTATATTTCTCCATGACTATAATCATCTGGATGAAACCAAATGGTAAACATTATCCCCAGACCAACATTCCCAGGGACAGCAAAGCTAGATTAAGGAAAACAGAGCAACCAAAATGGACATAATGAGAATGCTAATATATTGTGAAAAAATAAAACCAATGTTGCTAAACAATATGTATAGAAATTGTTAAATGAGAACAAAATTTGATATGTTAACTCTCACCAAAAAAAAAAAAAAATGGTTTTTTTTAAATCAGCTGCTGAAAACCCTACAGAGCATAGTTGCTACTCTGACAAGCATGCAGTCACTGTGAGTCAGAATCGACTTTACGGCTACTGACTTTTATCTTTCTTTCTTTCTTTTGGCCCATTTGTAACACTTACCTTACCCCCACCCAGACTGGTAAGTGCTCTGTGATGGAGACTTCACAGGTCCACAGTCAGCCAGAGAGATTTAGCTATGACCTACAGGTAGCTTCAAAGGCTGCATCTGAGGAGCTAACAGCAAACACTTTAAGAAAGAGGCTTCAGCACAGCTAAGTGAACTCTCATCAATTCAGTGTGACCACTGGGAGGACCATCGTTATACTCAGCCTGTACTAAGGAGTGAGGGCAAAACAACAAATAAAATTATGACTCAGCTATCAAGGCAGGAGAGAGAGAGTTTAGATACAGAAAATACTGCCTCTGTAAAGATGCCCATGTTCCAATCCCAAGAACCTGTGAAGATGTACATTAAGCAGTGCAAAAATGACGTGGGAATGGTATCTGACCTCCTCTAACTTCACAAGAGGGGAAGGGAACCAAGATCAACAGCCCTGTTGGGGAGAGAATGGTGTGAAACAGTGGCAAAGACACAACAGTCCGAGGGTCCAGTGAAGTTTATTCAAAGAGAAGGACAGTGGGGTTTGAGCCAAGGGTGGCTCAGCCCACCCCTGGCCAGTAGGGCAAGTTTTTTATAGTTTTAAAGTTTTATGAGGCAGTGTGGGGTGAGAGGATTTATGGTTTGATAAGGGAAGAGTGTTAACTGAGAGAGGAGAAAAGGTTGCAAGAAATTCCAGTAAGGGCAT
Source organism: Heterohyrax brucei (assembly GCA_028571685.1). Lineage (NCBI taxonomy): Eukaryota > Metazoa > Chordata > Mammalia > Hyracoidea > Procaviidae > Heterohyrax > Heterohyrax brucei. The sequence continues at coordinate 38,839,388 of CM053148.1, read as the reverse complement.
TTACAATCTGATAAGGAAGAAGTGTTGATCAGAAGGGGGAGGGGGTAAGGCTTGTTTATGGTCACTATTTGATAAAGGAAGAGCTTTGCTTAGGAGGGTGCAGGCATAAAGTTTTGTTCTGTGGTCAAATTCCTGTGGGTTGTTTTTACATAATAGTGGGGGAGGATGACTTATGCTAAAGCCTCTCTGAAACCCAGGGACATGGCAGGAGAAGATAGCTATGTTAAATCTGTCTGAAATCCAGGGACAGAGTCCCTTGGCTAATTCTATGAGCCAAGCCAGAGAGATTTCTCTGTCTACAATCTTTACCAGTTTTAACGTCAACTGTTCCTCCTACAGAAATCCTGATAGGGTAGTGGGTAAGTGTTACAGCTGCTAACCAAAAGGTCAGCAGTTCTAATCCATCCAGCAATCCTTGGAGACTCTGTGGGGTGGTTCTACTCTGTCCTATAGGGTCACTATAAGTCAGAATCCACTCAGTGGCAGTGGGTTTAGGTTTTTCGTCCCTACTACAACACTCTCAACTTCTCTGTTGTGTTCAATAATTCATTGCAGTGGCCACACAGAGTTCACAGAAAATACTCAAAATTATGAGGTTTATTGGGGAAGTAACAGGCTACAGTTCAAGTTCAGGTCTGCTTCAGATACAGTTCTATCAGGATAGCCTCTTTGGCCCTTGGCCTCTGTTTTGCTCAGGCAAGTGTCACAAAGCTCTTTTAGCTCTGCTGATAGGTGCTCAGAGGTGCCCACTCTGCCAGTCAGCCTCCACTAGAAGCCCCAAAGATCAGCAAACTTAGCTCCGCTACATCAGCAAACTTAGCTCCGCTACATGCCCAGAGGCACCCTACTCTACCAGCCAGCCTCTCCCTCCCAAAGCTTTCTCACTCTGTGGGCCAGGAAGCCCATTATGCCATTTCTCTCCAACTGCATCACACCATCTTCAGTGGTGCAATTCTTTCTCTCTCTCTCTCTCTCTCTCTCTCTCTCTCTCTCAATTCTTCCCCTGGTTCTAGGAGTTTCTCAGTGTAAGGATCCCAGTTCCAAAGGGCTAGCTCTAGTCTTGGCTTTTCCTCATCAGTGGTGAAATCCTCTTTATACTCTGGAATTGGCTCTCTTTTAAGCCTGGCAAGATGGCTAAGCTGATCAGTCCTCTTATCAAGGTTCCATAGGACTTATCCCTGGTCTTATCTAGCCACTTCAGTGGCAGTTACAATGAGAAAGGCTAGACAAAGGTGGTCCACTGCGTGCACTCCTTACAAGACAAAAGCAGCAGGACGAGAGTCAGTAGCAATAGGAGAAGTAACAATGGAAGCAAGAGGCTAAAGTGGTGCAAAGAAGGGTCCACGAGTCAAGGAGTGTGGGCGGCCCCTAGAAGGCAGGAAAGGCAAGGAAATGAACTTTTCCCTGAAATCTTTGAAAGGAACAGAACTCTGCTTACACCTTCATTTTAGACTTCTCATCTCCAGAACTGTAATAGAATAAATTGATGCTGATTTAAGCCATGAAATCTGTGATAATTTGTTACAGCTGTCATAGGAAACTAATGATGTTAGCTGCTATCAACTCAGTGCCCAGCTGGTGGCATCCCTATTGCACAACAGAGCAAAACACTGTCCAGTTCCATGCCAGCCTTGTGATTGGTTGTCGATCAGGCCATTGTGATTCATGGTTTTAATTGGCTGATAATTGGAAGCAGGGCACCAAGCCTTTGTTCCTAGTCTGTCTTAGTCTGGATGCCCTGCTAAACCCTGTTCGCATGATCATGAATCTGTGCAGCATCTCGTAACATAGATGAATCTGGAAGACATTATGCTGAGTGAAATAAGTCAATCCCAAAAGGACAAATATTTTATGAGACTACTACTGTGAAAAAAAACTCATGAAAAGGTTTACACACAGAAAAAAACAATCTTTGGTGGTTGTGACAGCGGGAAGCATCGAGGGGAAAACCTGTTTACTGTTGTAGCAATACTCCAAGCTCCCTTGACTAATGGGTGGTGGCTGCCCATGAAATACATGCACCAGGAACAGCACCCAGGTCTCCTGCATGGAAGGCGAGGATTCTACCACTGAGCAGCCACTGCCCCCAACATACTCTGCTACAGTGTCAACACTGCTGTAGTGGGGGTTTTAATGGAGGATTTGGAGAGTATGAAGAGGACAAGAATCAATCCTGACTTCTAGAAGTCCTTGGAAGGCTAGGCACTGGCACAGGGAGGTACAGGGTGAGTTCATGCAATAGAAAGATGATGTGGGGCCAGACCAAGGTGTTAAAAGAAGAGTCAGGAAAGATGAGTTGTTGCCTGACACCCCAGGAGGGATGGCTGAGTAAACCGGGGTATAGAACAATGCCCCTGGGTGCTACAAATGATTAAAGTGCTCAGCTATAACCAACAGTTTGGAGATTCAATTCTACCCAGTGGTACCTCACAAGAAAGTCCTGGCAATCTACCTCTCAGCTATTGAAAACCCCATGGAGCACACGTTCTACCATGACACACATGGGGTCACCATCGGTGGAAACCGGCTCCACAGCGACCAGGTGAGTTTATAGAATGGAAGTTCAACTGTTTCCTCAGGAATCTGACTACACCCTCAAAGGCCAGGGTAGCGGTAATAGATAGCCCTACACAGGGCAGAGACTCCATGAGGCCTGGCAGGCCCGGGTATCAGGGTCAGTAAATGGGAGGGCACCCAACAACTCAGAAATAAAACACCAAAGATTTTTGAGGCAATGTTTAAAAATTTCAAAAAGAATGTGAAAATAAACCACAATGAACAAAACATCAAAATTTTACATAAAGACAAGATCAGTAACAGCGGGTTGCCAAGCCATATTGGAGCCTGAGGCAAGTGGCAAAATTAGGAATTCTGATCCTAGCTCCATTTGAAAGTTTGATGTTCTGTTTCATTGTGAATTTTTGCGCAGATCTTGAGTTTTAAATTTTGCATTAAGATACAGCTTAATTACTAGGTGTTTGGCCACCCCCTGCAGCCAAGGCCTCTCTCCCCGCACCGCACTCCCCCCTTAACCCTACATTCTAAAGAGAGCAAACAAGCAGCAGATTGCAACAACACCCCCAGCAGCAAGTGTGAGAGAAGCCAGAAATTCCGTGGAATGGAACAAAAAAAAAAAAAAAATTCAAAGACATTTGAAGGACTAGAGAAGAGAACTTGATGTGTGTTCTCTGAATGTGGGTGTTACAGAGATGGAACTCCCACTCATGTCTGAAGCACACAGCCAAAGAAGGACAGAAAAAGAGGCCAACAGAAGGGACCCCTCCACCTCCACCTTGAAGAGAAGGACACCTGGGTTCCCCAGGCCAGGTGAAGGCAGGGAAGAGGAGCTATGCTAGAATGCTCCTAAGGAAACCATGCAAGCTGACTCCATACCGCAGAGAAACCAAAATATCAGTTGCCATCGAACTGACTCTGACTCATGTCGACCCCATGCGTGTCAGAGTAGAAGTGTATTCCATAGGGTTTACAGTGGCTGATTTTTTGGGGAGCGGGGAGTAGACATCCAAGTCTTTCTTCCAGGGTGCTTCTGGATGGATTCCAGTGTCTAAGCTTTTAGTTAGAAGCAGAGCAAATTGACTGATTGCACCACCCGGGGACTGTATTTTGACAGGGAACTCTAACACAGGAAGCTGTGGTGAGAATATTGCTATGGGGCAGGACTAGGGGAGACTCAGAAGAGACCGCTCAGAAGGTGAAACATCTACATCCCAGAACCCCATGGGGGTATCTCTGAGGAAACAAGTAACATGCCCCACCACGCAGTGGCAGCCCTTGGATGTCTGACAGACAGAGGGCATGCAACAGGCAAGGGAAAAGGACAAACAAAGCTTAGGGTAAATAAAAACTCTTTCCCAGGATTCTGCTCATCCTTCCTCCTGGCCCTGCCCTGGAAAAGTCAAAAATGGATGTGACCCAGAGCTGGAAGAGAACAGGCCCTATGCCCATATTGCTAGTGAATGTAAAGGCCTAACAAAGGTCACTTGGGTTATTAAACTACATTCTATCTTCTGCCTTAATAACCACCCTCCATCCAGACTAACAGGTCTGCATTCCTCTCTCTGTCTCTAAGGATACTGAGTTGATTAAGACCTCAGAGAGAGATAAAGAAATTTTGGGTAATTCACACTGTTTGCTAGATATAATAAAACCCTATGATATAATGAAAACTTGTGACCCCTGACTATTGTTCTGTGACAAACCCCTACCCCTTTGAATTCTGACTATAAAAAACACTAGAAATGCCACCCAAATTGGGACAGCTTTTGGCTGCTGTCTCCCAGACTGCTAGCAAATCTGAAAATAAATTATTCTCTGAACCCCACACTGTCTCTGAATCTTCGGCTGCAGTGACAGGCAGAATGAACTTGGCTTCAGTTTGGCAACAGTATCTTCCTAGAGAAGTCTAAGCTAGAAGAAGGGAGAATACTAAAACTGGTTGAGAAATTGATTCTTATTTCAGATTGGATTGGACCTGAAAATCGGGCTAATTGAGCCTCAAACTGGCTGAGAAAGAATGGATTCTGCCCAAATTAGCAGGAGTATAATTGAAGGTAGTGATAGGGAAAAACTAAACCAATCTCCTAATAGTTTCCTGCAGAGTTCAAGCATTTAGGAAGCCACTTACACTGGGTGTTCTCCATTCATCCTCCACCCAGTCCAGTCTCTGTCTTCGCCTGCCCAGCCAGGGCTCTTAGAGACTGGGCCCTGCAGACCACAGCACCTGGCTCCCAAATAGTTAACCTCACGGGTAAGCTCTGTCAAAGGTGGCACCACAGCAAGGGATCAAAGGCCAGCCTAGGTCCACTTTCCCGGCAGCAGCCTGTCCATGACCATAACTCCTCCCCACAGCATGGGTTCTGGTGACAACACTTCCTCCCTCAGTGTCTTTGCTCCCTAGAATGGTGATGTTTGAATTTCTTTAATTTGTTCCTTTAAAACCCATGCGAACCAGGTGTCATTGAGTCAATTCCAACTCCTGGCAACCCTGTGCTTCTTAGGATTTTCAATGACTGTGATCATTTGGAAGTACATCATCAGGCCTTTCTTCCTAGGTGCATCTGAGTAGATTCAGCCACCAGTGTTTCAGTTAGTAGACAAGTGCTTAACCATTTGGGCCACCTAGAGACTCCAAGGAAACCCCACTGGCATAGTGGTTAAGTGCTACATCTGCTAACCAGTATGAATCCACCAGGGGCTCTTTGGAAACTCTACGGAGCAGTTCTACTCAGTCACTATGAGTCAGAATCAATTCGATGGCAATGAATTATAGAGACTCCAAACACTGTACTCTGTGTAATTAGAGTTGTGTTAACAATCTCCTTGCTTAAACTATGTGAATGAATTCTATTTTCTGTCCAGTTCCTGACTGTTACATACTGAAGGAAAAATGCCTCTTTCGCTTTGACTAGAGAGAAAGACACAAGAAGGAACAGAGATACAGCTAGATTTTAGGTGAGGATGAGGAAGGAAGGCCCTTGGGTGCACAAAGGGTTTGCCCTCAGCTACTAAAAGGTTGGCAGTTCAAACTCATCCAGCGGTGACAATGGACTAAAGCCCTGACATCTACTTCCATAAAGATTACACCCAAGAGAACCTTAAGAGCTCAAATCTCCTCTGTAACCATGATCGAGAACAGACTTGACAACAATGAGTGTGGTTTTAGTTGGTGGTAGGCAGGAAGGAGGGAAGGTCAATTCCATTAGCTTATACTTTCTGCACCTTTGTGTGATTCTCTTGAATGGCTTTAGCAGCTGAGTCAGATTGGGTCCATTTTCAGTGCTTTGCATTGTTATGCTTAAGAAACAATAACTACAGATAATGATCCAACATGGACATTCATGCCAAATGAGTTCATGGATTGAATAGGGCTTATTGTATTTGTAACAAAGGGATTAATAGTACTGGGTACATCAAAGAAGGTCAAATGCACAAAGACTGCAGAGTAGGAGCCCTAGAAATTCCCATCTCATCCTGGAACATTTTATGGCTAGGATTGCCCAATGGGTACTAATGAGGCATAATTCATCAAAGGCCAACTCAACTGACTTGTGTAATAAACAAATTCCCATTCGAGACAACATAGTGTGGTAGAAAGACTAAGACTTGAGTACTATTAACTGCTTTGATTGAATTGGTATTTAAAGGACGCACCACTCAACGTCTTAGCCAGCCAATATGTGTGTAAATACTTTAACTTACTGTGACTAACTCTAAATTCACTGTGTCTACATATTCTTGTCTATTAAGTGAGGATAACATCACCTATAAACCTGAGTCCAGCACCCAACTCTGAGCTCAACAAAAGGGAGCTATTATTGAAGGTCTGGGTGGCAATATGGAGGATCTATACAATACTCCAGTGTCTGGGGAAAATAAGATTAATTAAGGCAGCTTTTATATGTTGATCACAATATCGACTATGCATATACTGGGAAACATTCTGTAAATTCTTTACAGGGTGTATAGTACAGCTATTGCAGATAACATTGAATAAGACTCAGAGAGAGCATGGGAGAGTTAAGTACCCTCAAGTACCGATACCCTGAAATGATAAAGAATCAAACACAAAGGCATCCATGGAATCACTTTACAGGTAATGTACCTTTAAGACAAAAGGCCCTAGACTGAACAGCTGAGCTGACATTCAGAGCTTGTATATCCCTAATGAAGTCTTTGTCTGGTTGTTCTATCAGTTACTAGGAAAACCAAACCCATTGTAGTCCAGTCGATTCTGACTCACAGTGACCCTTTAAGTTGGAGCAGAACTTCCCCATAGAGTTCCCAAGGAGTGCCTGGCAGGTCTGACCTCACGACCTTTTGGTTAGCAGCTGTAGCACTTAGCCACTGTGCTACCAGGGTTTCCAGTTACCAGGAAGGAGGTGCTTAAAAATCTTCCATAGTGACTGTGGATTTGCCTGTTTCTTGCTTTATTCTATCAGCTTGTGCTTGTGAATTTGGCAGTTCCGTCGTTAGTCACGCACACACTTAGAACTGGTATGCCTTGTCTTTGTCGTTATGAAATGTTCTTTATTATCTGTGGTAGCAGTCTTCTCTTAAGATCTGTTTTGTCTGATATCCTCATGGCCGCTCCATCTTTTTTTATATACTTAGCGTTTCATGCTCAGTATGAGTCAGAATCGACTCCACTGCAATGGGTTTTTTGGTTTCATGGTATATCTTTTTCTAGTATTTTACTTTCTACCTCTCTGTGTGTATATTAAAAATGTGTCTCTTGTAGAGGTCATGTAGATGGATATTGCTTTTTTTAATCCAATCTGACAACATCTGCCTTTCAATTGATATGTTTAACTCACTTATATAAACTGTTACATCAATGGACTAAACATATAATATCATAACATAAACATGGATAGGATTGGATTTAGATTATATAAATGGGCTAAGCATGTCGTAGTATCATAATATAAACAGTTACGGTTGGATTTAGGTCTACCATTTTATTGTTTGTCTTATATTTATTCTATTTATCCCATTTCTCTCTCTCTTTCTTGCTCTCTTCTTCCCTTCCAACTGCCTTTTGCCAAGCCAAGTGCCATCGAGTTGGATCCAACTCATGGCGACTCTAGGAGCCAGAGTAGAACTGCCTTTTAGGCTAATCAATTTTTTGTGTGTATTCTGTTTAAAATCACTCTATCTGCTTTTATGGCACACTTCTACTGTCTCCTACAGAGTCACCATGAGTTGGATGACTCTATAGTGGTGGGTATAATGAGCTTCTAAATGTCACTTATTTGCACTTTCAGTAGTTTCACTTAAAACTGATAAAAGTTACATTTCTTAAATACTCTCACTTTACTTTTACCCCAGTCCTTTGTACACCTGTTGTCATGTATTAACATCTCCATACACTATAAACCCCACTAAGACTTAGGAAATTTTGCTAAAGCAATTAGCTTCTTCTTGCCCAAAGCAACGGCAAGTTACTCAGCCAAAGTGATACCTTTGTTACAAGAGATGTTTGCTTAAAAAAATAAATACTAACAACACTACCCATTCAGTTGTCTGAGCCAGACATCCAGAGCCATCACTGATTCCTCCTGCTTACCCCTTGTAGCCATGGAACCAAATACTAAAGGCTACTAAATTTGTCTCATGAATGTTTCTTACTCAGCCTCTCCTCTGTCCCTCTGTTGCAATCCTAGTTTCGTCCTAGTTACCTCTCACCTGGGCTCATTCAACAGTCTTTTAACTGGTAACTCTGCAGATAGTCCGGGTCTCTCTCAAATCCACCTTTCCTTCACACAGCTTCCAGAATAACCTATCTAAAATACAAATCTGATTATAGGATTCCATTTCTGAGGTTTTTCCGTTTTTTCCTTCAAGAGCCACCACCATGCAGATGACTCCATGACTGTTTTTACTAAAAATCTTTATCTACCCAGAGGCCCTACTCTGAAATTCACCAGTTAAAGATATCACATCTGTAACACACAATGGAATACTAGCCACCACCATCAAGTCTATTCTGACTCATAGCGAGAGACCCTATAGACCCTATAGAACTGTCCCATAGAGTTTCTGAGGAGCACCTGGCAGACTTGACCTGCTGACCTTTCTGTTAACAGACATCGCACTTAACCACTACACCACCGAGGTTTCCAGTGGAATATTGTACTCCTCAACCATGAAGAGAATCAAGTCCTGATGCATGCCACAACACGGGTGAACCTCGAAAACACCTTGCTGAGTGCAATCAGTCAGCTGCCAAAGGACGAATACTGTAGGATCTCACCTATGTGAAACAAGCAAACATAAAAGAAGCCAGAGATTGTTAGTTGTCAGTAGGGGTGGCAGGAAACGGGAAAGCAGAAGTGTTTTCCTAGAGGGCACTGAGTTAATGTTAATAGTGGCAGAATGACTTGGAAAAGATTATAGAGAATAGTCACACAGCATGAAGAATGTGATCAATGTCACTAAATTGTACATGTAGAAATTGTTGAGATGGCATATGTTTTCTTATATATATTTTCAACACAATAACAACAGCTACAAAAAATCACATCTGCTCTCATGGGTGACCAGCTACAAAGAGAAGCAGACAAGCAAAGGGTAGTGTTCATCTACCTGTTAACACCACACTCTTTCAGCTCTGCCTTGTTCCAGGTACTGGAGATCCTCACTCTCCCTGCAGAGTCACATGATTACTGAGCAAGTACATAAACAAGGCAATTCCAGATTAGGAAAAGTGTCAAGAAAGACCTAAAACACAGTGGTAGTCCAGTATCACTGGGGAGGCGACTTAGAAGTGCTGTCTGGGAACACATCTCCAGTGAGAGGGGAGAGATGACACAGGGTGCAGGGCCCCTAGGGGAGGAGCTGAACTTCGACTGCTAGAACAAAATGCAGCCAGGGAAGGCAGCAAGGACTGGGCTCCAGACGTGGGGGGAATCATAGCACCATCACATGACTTAAGCTTCTTGAGCCTCAGTTTCCTCATCTGCAAAATTAGATTAAAAATACCTTCCTCGTAAAGTTGTAAGAACAAAACGTAAAAATAGAACTGTTAACAAAATAAATCTGAGCTACCTCTTCGGTTGGTTTCTGTAAAAATGGGGGGATGACATGCTCTGACATCTCTAACTTACTCTGAAATGCATCAGAAATATGAGATGATTGGGTAGGTGGAGAGAGAGAGGTGAATTCAAACAAAAAAATTGTTGCCATCAAGTTGACTCTGACTCACAACAGCCCCATGTATGTCAGAGCAGAACTCTGCTCCATGAAGTTTTCAGTGGCTGATTCTTCTAGATTGCCAGGCCTTTCTTCTGAGGCTCCCACAGGTGGGCTCTAAGAGCCATCAGCTTTTATGGTTAGCAGCAGAGTGAATTAATGGTATTCACAACCCAGGGGATCCAAAGAACTAAAAATAAGCAAATAAAACCCCAAACCCACTGCCACCAGGTTGATTCCAACTCATGATGACCCCATGTGTTACAGAGTAGAACTGTCTCATAGGGTTTTCTTGGCTCTGACCTTTCAGGTGAAACCCTGGTGGTGTAGTAGTTAAGTGCTATGGCTGCTAATCCAAAAGCTGGCAGTTTTCATTCACCAGGTGCTTCTTAGAAACTCCTTGGGGCAGTTCTACTCTGTCCTACAGGGTCACGGTCACTGTGAGTCAGATTGACTAGACAACAGTGAGGTTTTTTTTTTTTTTTGGTTTTGACTGTTCAGAAGCAAATCACCAAGCCTTTCTTCTGCAGCACTGCTGGGTGGCTTCCCCCTGTCACCTTTGGGATAGCAGTCAAAGGCAAACCAAACGTTTGCCTCATTCAGGGACCGTTTGCCTCATTCAGGTGAGTAGATACAACAAAAAAAGGAAAATATTAGTGATAGACTGTAAAACTCACAAATCCAAACTTGTGGCCATCTAGTGGATTCCAACTCATTACTACCATACAGGGCAGAGTAGAACTGCCCTGGGTACTTTTTTGTTAGAAGAAGTAGCTCTGAAATACTACAGAATGAGGGTTGGTTATTCATATTTTCATATATGTATGTTAACTGTAAAATCTTAGAACTTTTAGACAGCCTCAAAAAATTTAATATGTAGTAAAATTTGGGAAAAGGGGAAAGAGTGATGCTCCTGTTTTTTTTATTTTGAAAATGCTTTTTATACACCCCTTCTGCTCCCTCCTTTTTTGTCTGATTGCATTGGCAAGCGGTCTTACAGCCCTGTCAAGTGATTCAGTCCAGATGGAGACTCACGCTACCTACGGTGACGGGTGACAGCGACAGTGGCAAGGCACCAGGTTGAAACTGCACCGAAGGTGAGGATTGGGATTGAGCCGCGGCCATTGGGGAACACGCGTAGCTCTCGCCGCTAGAGGGCGCGCTCGGGCGTCCTGAGCGCTGACAACCCGACTTGGGCTCTGCAAGGCAAGGACACAGGCTCTGCAGCGGACCCCACGGGGACCCAGGATCAGCTGCCTCTGCAATCCTCTGCAGAAAACAGCCCTTCAGACAGGACAGTCTTGGATCAGCACCTACTGTCTGGCTCTGGAGAGACGCTGCTGAAGAAAAAGAGAGAGGAAGAAAGGGAGGGAAGGGCGTGACGAGACGAGCAATTGTCAGGAGATACTAAATGCATTCACGTGAATTATTTCATGTTTTAGTTACGGATCAGTCTGAAAATAGTACAGCAGTTGAAGGCCAAAGGATACACAATTTATTCCTGGCAGAGGCTGTCCAATTAGGGGCTCCCGGCTTCCCTGAGGAAAGCTCTTCAGGGCAGCCAGGATATCCACCCTCACCCGGCCCCAAAAGCAGAAAGCGCTAAGAGTGGTGGTATGTGTAAGAATCTAGCAAAGGTCACTCAGGTTATTAAAGCCGCATTTCATCTTCTGCCTCAGTTACCACCCTCAGACCAGATTAGCAGGTCTGCAGTCCTCTCCCTATCTCTGAGGAAATAAAAATTAAGACCTCAGAGACAGGCGATGAAATTTTAGGTAATTCTCACGGTTTGAGAAGATGTAATAAAACCTTAGGATATAATGAAATCTTGTGACTCCTGACTATTGTTCTGTGACAAACACCTATCACTTTGACTTCTGGCTATAAAAACTGCTGGAAATGTAACCCAAATGGGAACAGTTTTTTGGAGAAACTATTTCTCACTGTCACCCAGATTTGCCAGCATGTCTGCAAAATAAAGTATTCCTTGAAACCCACGCTGTCTTTGAATTTTTGGCTATGGTGACAGCAGAACAAACTTGCTTTAGTTCAGCAGCAAGAGTAACTGCGTTTCTGAGAGTGAGACCTTTCGAAGGCTTCCCGTGTCCTCACCAGCTCAACCTTCTGCACTGCCTACCAGCTTCTTCACTGTGGAGGTACAGAAGTATGAGGTCTGACAGTTAAGTCCGAGAGCGTGATTGTTCTTAGTTGCTGAATGTGACTACAGTCACCTTCAAAGTACCTCCCATGGGAAGCTATGCACCAATTCCAACACCTAGTCCACCCTTCAAAGCAATTTTGGGACGCTTTCTGGAATGACCACTGCACACAGTCGCATGGTCACAAGTTCACAAACTTAATTGTATAGTTGTTTGTGATGAGATTTTAGCCTGTAAACAAATAACTGTATTGGAACACCCTCCCTACTCACCTGACCTGGCCCCCAGTGACTTTTCTTTACCTGAAGATAGAGGAAATATTCAAAGGAAGACATTTGGTGATATTCAGACATCAAGTGTAATAACACAGCAGCTCTGATGGCCACCCCAAAAAGAAGAGTTGCAAAATTTCTTTGAAGGGTGACTAGGCACTGCCATCAGTATGTAGCTTCCCAAGGAGAGTACTTCAAAGGTGACAGTAGTGATATCCAGCGATGAGATATGCAGCACTTTTTCTAGGGTGAGTTCACCAACTTTGTTGGCAGCCATCATTTATTAACCTGAATCCTTGGTCAACCCAAACCCTACCACTGCTCCCAAACAGAGACCCAGACATTAGCACCTCAGTATTTTAAAGTCATAATCACTCAAAGCCTCTCACCACAAGCCAGTGGTTTCCTCAAAAACTGTGTCTATGTCTGTGTCTGTGTCTGTCTGTGTGCATGTGTGTGTAGCCACAGGTTGCCAGTGGTGTATCTAGGGTATTGTACCAACCCTGGGCACATGACACCTCTGATCAATTTCTTTTAACCCAGTACATGCCAATGTCCTTCCTTAAGCACAGTGATGTGTTAATTAAAAGACTAATGAGCTTGACTTGTATTTCTGAGCTGATATTAAAGTTATTATTTTTTTTAATTTTTATTTTTATTTAACATAACTGAGTGAAAATGCGATATTAAAGTTATTTAAAGAGAGGCCTCAGATGTTTGGACAGGAGCACAATTTCTGTACTTGCCATAGGCCATTTTGTGTCAGCTAGCCTCTGGCTATACGAGGTTAATAGAATCAGCTCAGTGTAACACCTCCACTGTTTGTCATACCCTAGTTACACCTCTGGAGTCCTAAACACTGTCCTTAGAAGTCTCAGCCACATGCTTCTCTCTCTTCACCCAACAGATCAGCTCAATTCTCCCAGGGCTTAGAGCCCAGCCGGGGCTCTAGCCCCCAAAGCACCTACGAGCTCCCTAAATGTTAGTTATTGCATCCTCCCTGGTAGGGAAGCAGTATTATAGCAGAAAAGTTATTTCTAGATACACTAGATGGTAAAAGGAGTGATCTGAACCCTGTGGGAACCTGGAATACAAACCTAAAAGGAAGTGCATACCCCAAATTTTTATTACTGTTTCTTTGGGGTGTTTTAAATGTTTTTACTCACTAGCAAAACATAGGAAACCCTGTGGCTTAGTGACTAAGTGCTACAGCTGCTAACCAAAATGCTGGCACTTCAACCCAGCCAGGTAATCTTTGGAAACTCTGTGGGGCAGTTCTACTTTGTGCTATAGGGTCACTATGAGTTGGAATCAACTTGACAGCAATGGGTTTGGGTATTTTTTATTTGTTTGTTTTTTGTTTTGGGGGGGGGCTTAGCAAAACATATTAAGCTTTAAAAAATCACAGATAAGCAATTACAGTGATACATGAACTCATCCTAAGACTAAACACTTCTAACACTGCACTTTTTATTTCTGTGCCTCTAGTAACCCATATGAGGAGCCCTGGTGGTGAAGTGGTTAAGCGCTCAGCAGCTAACCATAAAGTCTGGCAGTTCAAATCCACCAGCTGCTCTGCGGAAAGATGTGGCAGTCTGCTTCTCTAAAGATTACAACCTTGGAAACTCTGTGGAAAACTTTTGCTCTCTACTTTAGGGTCACTGTGAATTGGAATTAACTACATACAATGAGTTTAGTTTTTTGGGTTTTAATTAGCAGTGAGTTAAATAAAAATCATTAACATGTTTGTTCTATATCTGCAGAAGAGTCAGAATTTTAGCTTTTTTGTGTTTGAAATGTATCCTTTAACAGTGAGATGTACTTATGATACTATTAAATGACAAAAATAAGTTACAAAAAGTATGTTCAGTATAACATTTAAAGAAATTACTTGGCTTCCCTCAAGTCACTCTGGAGGCAACATTTAAATATAAATATGATGCCCACCCATACTGTGAAGTATAGAGAACAATCTTACTACTTTATATATAATGGCAGCTAATCAATAGGGTTCTGCATCACTGTAGATGATTTAATGGTTCTTTCAATTTCAGGTAACAGTCACCCAACTTAAACTAAGCATACGCACAAATGTGAACTTATTTTAAGGATATGAGGCTGTCTCAGACTCGCAAAGCTTGAAGTGTGGTTGAGTCTTGGACACACATTGGAACCCAGAATCCAAATACCATTAAGACTCCTCACTCTGCCTCTAAGCTCTGTTCTTCTGTCAGTTTTTCCTTTCCCCTGGCTACAGACCAACCCATGGACTCCTTAATTCACATAGCTGCTAATGGCTTGCATCTTCGACACCTGTCAATCAGCCTGCAAGAAAGAGAGGTAACTCTGTGTTGCCCAAGTGCAAGATCTCTGGGAAGGACCTCTCACTGGACCAGCTTGACTTGGAAGCTTACTCTGGACCTACCAACTACAGCCAAAGGCAATATAACATTGCTCCAAAATAGCAGCTTCCAAAGTACTCACACGAATGGAAACAGGGCATAAAGGGAAATTTCTAGATTAACGCATTTCTGCTGCAGGCATTCTTAAATAGTTAATTCCATGAATACTGGCTCCCTTGGACTCTGTTAATCTGTCCTTTTGTATTTTCATGCATATCTATCAACAAACAATAAGATAAGTGAACTTTAAAAAGACAGAAATCTAGGTTGACCACTGGAAGATTTCAGCAATGTGCAACGCCAAAGGCGGGACGGGCACCAACATTCCTGGCGGTACTGGTGGCATAATTTATACTGTAAATAATTAGACTGTTCTTCCCACACTATCTGCCTGGACTGTAGAAAAGTTGCCAAGCAACAACATGATTCAGCAATTCCAGCCCAGGTATGCACCCAAAGGAACCGAAAGCAGGAACACAAAGCGACACTGGGACAGCACTGTTCACTGCAGCACTATTCACAACTGGCACAATTGTTAGCAGCTGGGACTTAATCGAGGTCACCTGGACTGCTAAACTAAATTCCATTCCCTGTCCCAATTGGATCAACAGACATACTCCTTCACCTGTCTCTGGGGTGGTAAATCAATTATTTCAAACCTTCAAGGGAGTAATGATGCTTTGTGTAATTTACAATGTTCGATAATACTTAAAGGAATCTTGTGACTCCCTGTTCTATCCTGTGACAAGGTTTGATGTTTTCCAAATGCAAATCCCTTTGTAATCTGGCTATAAAAGCCGCTAGAATTGTAACCCAAGCAGAACAGTCTTGGAGAAACTATTCTGACTGTTCCCCAGATTCGTGTGCTTGTCTGTTAATAAAGCACACTTGAACCTTTCCCTGTCTCTGGGTTTGGCTGCCATGACAGATGAATAGACTTGCTTTTTTTTGGTTTGGTGACACTACGGTTAAGCCATTGGCTGTTAACCAAAAGGCAGATAGTTCCACCAGCAACTCCTTAGAAACCCTATGGAATCACTCTACTCTGTCCTATAGGGTTGCTGTTATGGATTGAATTGTGTTCCCCAAAAAATCTATAGCAGTTTGGCTAGGCCATAATTCCTGGTATTGTGTGATGTTCCTCCATGTTGGAATTCCTGCCTCTCTAATGTTAAGGAAGGTAGAGGGGTGGTGTTGTGTTGGTGGGGCAGGATTTAATGAGTGGGAGTGTTTTGTGCCTTGAGGCCATCTCCTGAGATATAAAAGAAAGGGGTGCAAGCTGAAATTTAGGCACCTCTTACCACCAAGAAAGCAACAGAGCAGAGCAGGTCCTTTGAACCCAAGGTTCCTGCACTATGATGCTTTCACATTGAATTTGAACTCCTAGCCTACCAGTCTGAGGTCATTTCTCATACTGAATTTGGACTTTTAGCTTACTAGCTAGTGACAAACAAAATTTCTCTTTTTAAAGTCCTCCACTTGTGGTATTTAGTTAAAGCAGCACTAAGTGACTAAAACAGTTGCCCTGAGTCGAAATAAAAGTGAAAAGAGCCCAAATGTCCATCAATGTAAACATACAATAAAAATGGCACACATATATTCACATTTTTTTTTAAAGTAACCAAATAAAATTTGACTTATTTTCATCTTTGTCTCGTTAGACATTTCTGTCTTAGTTGCTATGGAGGAAACGGAGGCCACTTATTGGAAGTTTCTTTAGCAGATTGTCCTTGTTTATTTCATACTTTCTGGTGAAGACAAAAATTTCATAATAAAAATTGAATATGTACAGATACAGAAGCATCCAAAGGATGCCCATGCTTGTCTTAGGAATACTGGAATGACTGGAGGCAAATGGCAGACACAAGCCTTGAGATGCTGACTGATTAATATTTCTGCAAGGATAACTGTCCTGATGGGCTGAGAGGTGACAAACCTGTAGCAATTTCTTGGCTGTTCTCTTCTATCCCTGTTCTCAGTGCATCCCAGGAGATGGCACCATTAGTTTAGCTGGACCACTGAGTGTCATTGTGCTGATGACGGCTCCAGTAGGGTCCCTGTATGCTGTTGTTGTTAGGGCTGTTGAGTGGATTTCAACTCATAACAACCCCATGTGACAGAGTAGATTTGCCCCACACGGTTTTCTAGGATACAGTCTTTACGGGAACGTATCACCAGGTCTTTCTATTGCAGGGAAACCCTGGTGGCGTAGTGAGTTAAGTGCTACATCTGCTAATCAATAGGTTGATGGTTCAAATCCTGCAGATGCTCCTTGGAAACTATGGGGCAGCTGTGCTCTGACCTCCAAGGTCACTATGAGTTAGACCTAACTCAACAGCAGTTGGTTTGGTTTGGTTTGGTTTTTGGTTTTTCTTCTGCAGAGCTGCTAGGTGGATTCAAACTGCCAACACTGACTGTATTTTTACATAAATAAGATACATTATACAATTAATTTTTGGCAACGGTGCCCCCACCCCACCCCTCCATGCCAAAGTAACCGTCTTTGGTGGATTCTCTGAAACAGACTACAGTAATCAACAATCCCAGCCTTTTCAACGGCTGGTCAGTTCTAAGCTGTCAAACCCACACACCTTCTGGTCAATGGTTTCTCAATACAGTGGTTATAATATATAATGTGGCAAAAAAAAACTGCTACAGTAACTACAGTTTTCCGATAAAACACATCATCCAGTGGTCAGATCATTTATATACTCATTAGCAAATAGGTTGCATTCTTTGGACACTTTTTCTCTCTAGATCACCTGCTTGAGTCAAATTTAAGACACAAGCTAATCTAGCATGCATCCCAGTGGCAACAGTTGTGAAGTCCAATCTTCTCTACCAAAGAGAATCAGGTAAGGCTACCAGGATCCCAACTTTCCACAGAGTTGGGGCAGCCCCCTCCGAAAGTGAGTCTGCAGCATAGAGAAGGCTCCTGGGGCACCATTTAAGCATAGCTTTTCAAACCTTGTTAAATTGGAAACCCTGGTGGTATACTGGTTAAGTGCTATAGCTGCTAACCAAAAAGTTGGCAGCTCAAATCTACCAGGTGCTCTTTGGAAACTCTATGGCACAGTTCTACCACGTTCTGTAGGGACACTCTGAGTAGGAATCAACTTTATGGCAACAGGCTTTGTTTGGTTTAAACTGGAGTGAAACAGCTAGGACAAAGGGAAGACCCCACAAGTCATCAAACAATGTTATAGGTAGTTCCAGAAAGTCAAATTATAAAAGCATGTTAGCTTATTTGTAAGGCTTTGATTCGCCCTACTCAAGGCACCCCCATGCATGACAGAAGGACAACACTATCCAAACCTGCACCATCCCCATTATCAGTCGTGGATGGCACAATGTTCCACTGTGACCATAGGATTTCCATTGCTTGACCTTCAGAAAAGCCAGGCTTCTCTTCATAATCTCTCTTAGCTGGGAAGCTTCACTGAAACCTATTCAGGACCAAAGTAACATACAAGCTTCTATTGACAGATGAGTGATGTGAGGTACCAGGTCCAGGAATTGAACTCAGGTCTCTTACATGGAAGGAGAGAATTCTACCATTGAACTACTACTGAGCCACTGACGTCCCATTGTAAGGATTTAAGAAGAAAGTGATCCGTGTGAGGTACCTGACTACGTGATAGGTGCTCAGTAAAGGTTAGCTGTTTCTGTAATCTAAAGTGGCGATGGGATTTCTTAGCCACCATGACTGTTGTCACATCCTTTCTGGGTGTTTCTGCACAGCTCCATTCTGGATGACTGTGTTCTTAGATGAAGCAGCTCATGATCTGCAGCTGATTGACATTCCGAGGCCAGGTACAACTCCCTCCCTGTCAGGCTGGGCAACCGTGCCGATAAATAGTGACAGTGTTTACAAAAGTCTGCATGGCCCTGCCTGGGAAGCCAGAAAATTGCTTGCTATCTGCCTGCTGTGAGTTCAAGGCCAAGGAATACCCTTTTCAGGAGATGGCAACATGGCTCTGCGATGATTATCATTTGTCAAAATGGATATAAAAGAAAAGGAGTAGCCCTGGGAAGGTTTCAGGCACCTCTTTCCTTTTTCAGTAGGTTCTACATAGATATGCGTGCTCTACCTCAAAGACTGTGAACTCTTAAACAGTTGGCATGGTACAAAACCATTGCTGTCCAGTCAATGTCACTTCATGTTTCAGAGTGGACCCACACTCCATACAATTTTCAGTGGCTATAATCTTATGGAAGCAGATCACCAGGTCTTTCTTCTGCAGCACTGCTGGCTGGATCTGAACCTCCAACCTTTCAGTTAGTAGCCAAGCTCAAATGATTTGTACTACACAGGGACCCCTTAGCAGAAATAAGAACACAAAGTTCTGTTTTATTTTTATTTCCTACTTGTACACTGCATGGTTTAAAGTCAGGAAAGGTATGTATGCATCAGGATTGTATTCTTCCACTGTACCTATTCAATCTATATGCCCAGCAAGCAACCTGAGAAGCTGGAGTATATAAAGAAGAGTGAGGCATCAGAACTGGAGGACAACTCATTAACAACCTGCATTATGCAGATGACACAACCCTGCTTGCTGGAAGTAAAAAGAATTTGGAACACTTATTGGTGAAGATCAAAACTCACAGCCTTCAGTACGGATTGCACCTCAACATCAAGAAAGCAAAAATCCTCACAGCTGGACCAGTAGGCAACATTGTCGTAAGTGGAGAAAGGATTGAAGTTGTCAGGGATTTCATTTTACTTGGTTCCACAATCAACGCCCATGGAAGCAGCAGTCAAGAAATCAAAAGATGCATTACATCAGGAAAATTCTGCCACAAAGGACTGCTTTCAAGTGTTAAAAAGTAAATATGACACCTTGAAGACTAAAGTGTACCCAACCCAAGCCACGGTATTTTCAGTCGCATCGTATGCATGCAAAAGCTGGACTATGAATAAACAAGACAGAAGAGTTGATGTCTTTGAATTGTGGTGATGGAGAAGAATGTTGACTGTGCTGTGGACTGCCAAAAGAACAAAGAGGTCTGTTCTGGAAGAAGTACAACCAGAGTGCTCCTTGGAAGTAAAGAAGGCAAGACTGCCTTCTTCGAACACGTTGTCAGGAAGGAGCAATCCCTGGAGAAGGACATCATGCTTGGTCGAGTGGAGAGTCAGCAAACAGGAGCAAGACCCTCAACAAGATGGACTGACACAGTGGCTGCAACAAAGGGCTTAAGCATAAAAACATTTGTGGGCATGGTGCAAGACCAGGTAGTGTTTTGTTTTGGTGTGCACAGGGTCGCTATGAGTTGAAACCAACTCCACCTAACAACAAGCTCCTACACTTAATATACTAACTGCTACAAGGCATGCAAATGCGGCTGTGGGAGGTCTTCCTCTAGCGACTTCACCGTTGAAACAGTACCACTTTGTGAAATTCTAAAGGAAGTGAAATGGGAAACATTAGGAATCCCAGTAACTCCTGAGAGCATCCCATGGGCAATGATTGTGCATTTTTTTAATAATCTTAGACATCAGCCCCTCTCAGCAAACACAAAATGTAGCTCACCAGCCCCAGAGGCTTGTGGTCAGTGCTGCCTTATCACCCAAAAGCTGTACACTTCCCCCATTGCCCTAAAATATTTATGCTCACAGAATCCCACCTCCCCCACTAACTACCTCTGGGAACATTGCACAGATGTCTAGCCCTTTTTAGCCTCTGTTTCCTCTTCCATAAAATGGGAATAATAATTGTATCTCCTCCCAAATTTTGTTGGAATGTGGAAAAGCATTTGTCAGTTGCTGTGAAGTCAATCTCAACTCATACATGTCAGAGCAGAGCCCACGTTCTATAGGGTTTTCAGTGCTTTCAGATGTAGATTCCTTGGAAGATCCCTCTGGGAGGACTGAAACCTCCAATTTTTCAGATGATAGCCAAATGATATGTTATCATTTACACCACTCAGAGACTAAATATTTAGCTCAGTGTAAATGTACCATAGATTGAACAGATACAGAGTATAATGACCAGTGCAACTAGCATACACAGCTGGGTTTGTTTCACTACTCAAGGAAACTTTGTTGTTGTTGTTAAGTGCTGTGGAGTAGTTTCCACTGGTATCAACTCTGTGTACAACAGAATGAAACACTGCCCCATCCTGTGTAATCCTCATAATTATTGTTATACTTAAGCCTATTGTTGCAACCGCTGTGTCAGTCCATCTCGTTGAGGGTCTTCCTCTTTCTCATTGAGCCTCACTTTACCAAGCATGGTGTCCTTCTCCAAGGACTGATCCTTCCTGATAACATGTCCCAAGTATATGAGATGTAATTCCACCACATTTGCTTTTAAAGAGCATTCAGGTTTTATTTCTTCTAAGACAGATTTATTCGTTCTTTTGCAGTCCATGATACATTCAATATTCTTTATCAAAATCACAATGTAAAGATGTCGATTCTTTTTCAGTGTTTCTTATTCGTGTCCAACTCTTGTGTGCACATGATGCAGTTGAAAATGCCATGGCTTAGGTCAGGCACACATTACCCTTCAAAGTGACATCTTTGCTTTTTAATATTTTAAAGGCGTCTTCTACAGCAGATTTGCCCCATGCAATACATTTTTTTATCTCCTAGCTGTTGCTTTCATGGGTATTGATTGTGGATCCAAGCAAGACAAAACTCTTGACAACTTCAATCACTTTTCCACTTATCATGATGTTGCTTATTGGTTCAGTTGTGAAGATTATTGTTTTCTTCGTGTTGAGGTGTAATTCATATTGAAGGCTGTGGTCTTCGATCTTCCTCAGTAAGTGGTTGAAGTCTTCTTCACTTTCAACAAGCAAGGTTGTATCATCTGCATAATGCAGGTTGTTAACGAGGCTTCTTCTGGTCTTAGTGCCCTGTTCTTCATATAGTTCAGCTTCTTGAGTTATTTGCCGAGCCTAGAGATTGAACGGGTATGATGAAAGGATACAACCCTGATGCACACCTTTTCTGACTTTAAACGACGCAGTTTCCCCGTGTTCTGCTCAGACAGTTACCTCTTGTTCTATGTTCAGCTTCCTCATGAGCACAATTAAATGTTCTGGAATTCCTGTTCTTTCCAGTATTATCCCTAATTTGTTATGAATCACACAGTCAAATACCTTTGCATAGTCAATAAGGACACTTTGTTAAGATAGGCCAAAGATTTATGCTTTGAGGACCATAATCCCCTGAAAGAACTTATTAAATTGTATGCAAAACTATAGGTTTAAGGGTAATTCTCTGGGGAGAAGTCACAGAGTTACCCAAGTTCTCTGCAATGGAAAAAGTTAAGAGCCACAGGAGTATTCAATCTTCAAAGTCATTTCTTAAACCAAAATATACATTTTTCTCTTTCAGGAGACTCAATCTCATTTAGAATCATGGTCCCCAAAGACTGCTTTGGGAATTTATCTACAAATGTCAAGAGGTTGGGCTATTACAAAGGAGCCCTAGTGGTGCAGTGGCTAAAGTACTAACAAGTTGGTTTTTCAAATCCACCAACTGTTTCTTGGAAGAAAGGTTGTGGACTTGCCTCCATAAAAACTTACAGTCTTAGAAAACCCTGCCAGGCAGTTCTACCCTGTCCTATAGTCACTATGAATCAGAATCAACTGGAGGATGGCGGTTTGTTTTTGTTTTGGTTTGGGTTTTCATCTGCACTATTGTAATGGCCAATGAACGGAGAGTCTTCCACAGCCTAAGCAGGAGTTGGTAACTTGAATTGGCCTGTGGATATCTGAAAACACGCATTTTCTCTATTCTTTTCATCTGCTGACCAGATCACTCTGCATGGAATGCTCCAGAAGCATTTCACACAAAGGTTGGCCCTCTGATTTCTGAAACAGCAATGTAGCCTATAACCATTCGAGTGGTCACATTTGTTCCCCAAAACGTCATTTCTTCAGTCTAACACTGACATCTAAAGACTCCTTTTGGTTGTGTTGAGACTTCCCATCTAACTCTGTAATAGTACGGGTGATGTCCTCACTGGCTATAAGTTTCACTTCAAGGAATGGTTGAAATTCACCCTCATGGTAAGTTTGACACAGAACAGCTTCAACAATCATTTGATTTTTCCCTTTGCTTTTAAAAATGCGGAAACTGGGACTCCAAGAAGAATGTAGTTACTGGCTATTCAAAATAAAAGGTAGAAATGTGACTAAAACTCAAACGTCTGGGGTCCAAATATGGATATATTTCTGACTTGATGGTGCTTGGCTTTTGACTGGCTTACAAAACAACAGATTAACTCCCCAAAATGCAAGCACCTCAAAAGAAAAACCAAATCCACTGCCATCAGGTTGATTCCAACTCACAGTGACCCTATAGGACAGAGTAGAGCTTCTCCACAATTTCCAAAGAGCACCTGGCAGATGTGAACTGCTAACCTTTCGGTTAGCATACACAGCACTTAACCTCTATGCTACCAGGGTTTCTGTAAGCACCTCAGGAGTCTCTAAATCATCTTTGCCCAGGGACATTGTCAGTTTTCTCTGTATTTCTTCGGTTTTAATATATGCACTGTGAAAATAAGCATGCCTAAAAATATGCATTGTCTGCCATAGTAATTAAACCCCTGACTCATCTGTATGTCCCTCCCATTATAACAGCACATTGTGGATCAAATTGTGTCCCTACAATGTACAGTTTCTAACATGGTACAAGAAAAAAAGGTTTGCAGATCAAGAACTCTGTTAAAAGGCCAGAATTGGTGGTCTGACAACATGGATGGTCCCCTGAGAACTTAACCTCTAGATCTGCTGCTAGCCCAGAGCTGAAACCAGTACTGAAGCCAATATTTCAGACAAAGAATGGACTGGACTTTGGGGACACAGGGTGATGCAGGCAGTATGTGTACTTTACCATTTACTATATGTATGAAGCTGTCCTACTGGTTTCTTTTCAGAGGGGAGAGGTGAGAGTGGAGAGGAGGGCACAGTGTTAGTTAAGTGGATCCTGGAAGTCAAGAGTAAAAAAGAAGAATGTGCTGTCACAGAGTGAGGACAGTAGATGGGATTCCAGAGAGGTGGGCACTCAGGGTTTTATGTGGCAGATTGACTTGAATTGTCAACTTTCACTTAATCACAATTTAAAAAATTGTTTAAAAAAATTGCGTCCCCAGAAATAGGTGTTATAAATCCCAATCCCTATACCTATCATTATAATCCCATTTGGAAACCCGTTGTCTTCATTATGTTGATGAGGCAGTATTAGCATATGGTATGCCTCAAGTCAATCCTTTTGAGATATAAAAGGAACAGATTTCAGTAAACAGATGGAGGGAGGAGAGTTGCCACACCACTTGAAGATCTATAAGACACCAAAGAAGGAGGACCTACCTCCATAGCAGACAGAGAGAGAAGCATCCCCTAGAGCCAGCATGTTGAATTCAGACTTTCAGTCTCCCGAACTATGCGAGGAAATAAATTTGTTTGTTAATGCCAGCCACTTGCAGAATTTCTGTGATAGCAGCACTAGGTAACTAAGACAGCATGTATCACTTCCTTGGATAACTCTCTCTTTACTGATTCATACTCTGCAACACCTACATGAGATTGCAAATTCCATAACAACAACGGTTATCTTGCTTGTAGCTGCGTTCTAAATATCTAGCACAGTACTTGATATCAGTGTGACGCTTCATAAATGGCAGTTGGGTCACTGATTTCACAAATGAGCCTTGTGCCATCTATTCTAAACCCATTGCCAATAAGTCAGTTCTGACTCACAGCTACCATTTAGGACACAGTAGAACTGCCCCATAGGGTTCCAAGGCTGCCGTCTTTACTGCAGCAGACTGCCACATCTTTCTTCTGCGGTGCAACTAGTGAATTCAAATTGCCAACTTTTAGGGAGCAGCCAAGCTCTTAGCCACTCCTTCACCAGGGCTCCTTCACATCACCTGTAACAGCAAATACTCATTTCATGTCTCAGTCTTGGAACATGTGAGATTCTGAAAACTTTGGAAGCATGCGTAAGAGTTTCTACAAATTGTCAGAAGCACGATTCTGCTGGTGCCCTGTCTTGTTTGCTTTCTAGTGAAATAATGTCTTGTTATATGAATATCCAGAAAACAGGGGATCTGAAATTAAGTGTTTTAACTTGTCCCCAGTTTTAACTTGTCCCCAGTTTTAACCATAAGATCTGGTTATTTTCAGAATTAACTCACTTGTTCATCAGTCCTCAGCATATCTGCAATATGTGTCACTCACCTGTACCTGTAAAGATTGTTGAAATATCAAATACTTTATTGTAACTTTATTGTTACCACAAACCTAAATGGAGTTCTGCCACAAACAGCCAAACTTTGAGACAGGGTTGAGGAGAGAAGCAAGATATTTATTGCATACCTATAGGCAAGGAGACAGAGGGAATCGATTCCTTCAAATTCTGTCGCCCTGAAATGGAAGCTAGCTGAAGTTTTTATAGGAGAAAGGGATAAGGTTTTATGAGTCCTTGGAATTTGTAGCAAGCTGATCTTCTTTAGGTGGTTGCAATGATCACTCCTAGATGTGCTGACATCTTAACTGGTGTTTGAGGCCTGGAGGTGGTTTGACTGTCACGTTAAGTTTCTGGTAACAAGGCAGATTCCTTTTTTTTCCATTTGTTTTGTTTTTTATGGTTTTTAGATAATTATTACCTGTTTTTCCACAGTCTTAAAGAAAACGTGGAAACCCTGGTGGTATAGTGGTTAAGGACTATGTCTGCTAACACAGAGGTTGGCAGTCTGAATTCAGATTATTCTATGAGGACAGTTCTACTATGTCCTATAGGATTGCTGTGAGTCAGGATCAACTCAACAGCAATGGGTTTGGTTTGGCTTAAAGACAGCATAGATTAGTGTCATGAATTCAACTGTGTCCCCCAAAAATGTGTGTTGCCATGTGGCTGCGCCATAATTCCCAATATTTTGTGATTGTCCTCTATTTTGTGATTTTCCTGTGCTGTATGTTAGAGGATTAGGGTGTGACTATAAATCCCTTCATAAGATCACCTCCCAGCTCCACTGTAAAAGGAGTTTCCCTGGAGTGATCCTAATCTCTGCCTGTGACTAATAGACAGGATGATTATGTTAAAAGAAAATTCGGGTGGCACTGCAACACCCTTGCTAAGTGAATCTCCCTGGAGTGCAGCTTGCACCACTCTTTCTATCCTTTCATCCTACAGGGGCTGTAAGTGAGAGAAGTGAGCAGAGAATTGGGAACTTCACCATCAAGAGAGCAACACCGTGAGTAGAGCGCATCCTTCAGACCCAAGGTTACTGCGCCAAGATGCTCCCCTGCCAGAGAAAGGCTGATGCAACACAAGGACTTTCCTGCAGAGCCGACAGAGGGAAATCCTACTCCTGGAGCAGACACCCTCAATTCGGACTTGTAGCCTACTGGACTGTTTAAGAATAAACATTTTACTTTGTGGTATTTCTGCTACAGCAGCAATAGCTGACTGAAATAATTAGTCCTTAACCTTGACAGAAACTAAGGGGAACAATGGACTCATACTTGGAGACAGAATTAAGGAGCAGAATGGTGCAGGTTATGTTCAGGATGAGGCCATTTATTTTACTCTGCTCAGCTATGAAACGCAAAAGGGTAAAATTAACCCCTATAAACAGTTCAATGCAACGATATGTAGCCAAATTATGTATGCATTTGTTCTCTGACCAGTAAGTACACTTCCATGAATCTCTCTGAAAGATACGTTGGAAAAACAATATGATAAAGACATGCATAAGACTATTCTTTGCAACTCTATTTGTAACAGCAAATGCAGAAAATAACCCAAACCTCATCCACAGGAATAAGCTGAATAAACTATGTTACTTTAGAAGAATGCAGAGTTCTGCAATAATAAATAGAAATGTAGAAGATGTCTGTATATTGTTATGAGTTAATCTCCATGACACATCCTTAAGAGAAACATGGAACGGGTACAGGGCTGTGTTTAGAGTACGCATGCGCACTGGATTGCCACGAGTCAGAGCAGACCTTCTGTGGAAACAAGCAAGCCAGCTGTTGCCTTCAAGTGGATTTGGACTCAATGTGACCCCACGTGTGTCAGAGCAGAGCTCTGTTCCGTAGGGTTCTCTGCGGCTGTCTTCAGAAGTTGTTCACCAGGCCTTCTTCTAAAGGCCTGGGAGCGATGTTGCGCCTCCAAACTCAAGAGTTAGCAGTTGTTGGAAGACATCATGTTGAGGGAAAGTAGTCAACAACAAAAGGACAAATATTGTATGAGAACCCTACAATAAGAGCTCAAAAACAGACTTATGTATAGAAGAAAAGACTCTTTGACAGCTGCAAGGGAGGAGAGGGAGGGTGGGTGAGGGGGGAGGGTTTAGATTAAATAGTTGGTAGAAATCTGATTGGGTGAAATCAGTGACAGCACACATTAGAAAGAAGAACAATATTTAGTGGACTTCAGCATAACTTGAATACTCCTTCCATCTTAACCCAATATTGCAAGAACAGAGTAGCTGGGGCAGGGAGCAGGGGACCATGCTATTAGGCAAAATACAGGCCAATTGGCACAGCTAGCATTTTGCTAAGAGGGCTCTCTGCACCCCACATTGGTGAGTGGTGTCTGGGGTCTTAAAAGCTGCCAAGCTGCCATCCATGGGCACAGCAAATGGTCCCAACTCAGCAGGAGCGGATGTTCACCGAGGACCAAAATGACATGGGGTAAAGACAACCCAGAAGATAGACAGACCCACATGAGTGGGTGCTTACATAGACTTGGGACCGGAAGACCCAGATGGTGCACTACCACCACCAGTGATAGCCACGATGGAGCTCACTAAGTTGAGTCTCACTGGCAACACAAGAATAAAAAGGGGTGCTCCCTAAGATCTCTACTAAAAGACTGCTATTGATGGTCCAGCAGCTTTGGGGTTCCCCTGAAAGCATAGCCCCTGGCCCTGATGCTGTCCTTGCCCAGAAATCATAATAAAGGTCTACTCTTCGGACACAAATGGATTGGACTTGGTGATGCAGAGTGACCACATATTGGATGCACTTTATGGTTCTATGCATCTATAGGATATCATCCTGCTGACCTCTGGATGGAGTAAGGAGAGTGGGTGGAGAGGAGGGGAAAGGAGACTGTTGGGAGGATGAGACATGTATGGAGCAGAGAGGAATAGTGTGCTGTCACCAGGCAGAGAGAGCAGTGGAAGCTGCATATAGGTGGGCATGTAAATTTATATGGGAATGTACATTTTCACTTGGTCATAATAAAAGAAAGAGAGCAGTTGAGAGCATAACTGTTTGCACCATTGAGAAACTTCATCCTTTCTGTGAGAAGCAGGGATAAATAATACAAGAATAAAACAAAATCCATCAAATAAAAGCCTATATTACCAATACAGCAATTAAAAGACAGATTGGCAGACTGGGTAAAATAGCAAGATCCAACTATATACTTTTACAAGAAGCACACATTAAACATAAGACAATTGTAAGTAAAAAGATGAGGAAAGATACACCACACAAACACTAAGCCTAAGAAAGCTGTAGGACTATGATAATCAGAGCTTCAAATCAGATTATTTCCAAGCCAGATACATCGAATCAGAATCTGCCTTTTAAGAAGAAACTCGGTGATTCTTTTGTATAAGTTTCTAGGAACTTGTTAGAAATGTGAATTCTCAGTAGGGACCTTGTTAGAGATGCAAAGTCTCTGCAGGGGTTCAAACTTGAACAAACCAGTTCAAAGCTCTGATGATGATACCAGGTAAAGTAACTTTAAGAGAAACAATATCACCAGCAGTCAAAAAGGGCATTTCATCATTAAAAAAAAAAGATGTCAATTCATCAATAAAACATAGCAACCTTAACTGTGGTGCACCTAATAACAAAATTCCCAGCAACGTGAACTAACAGTTGGCAGGACTGATTTTCAGCACAGTTTTCTATGACCTTAGCTGATAAGCCTCTCACTCATCGTTACCGACATGCCCCTGGAATTCACTGATGACTGCTCTGAGACTCTCCTTTCCCTCCCCTCAAAGCCTTTCAGTGCTTTTTAATAGTCACATTTGTGTTCTAATCACATTCAGAAGGACATACTTGGAACTTCAGGAGTCTGATTTGGCATGTCAAAGGTCCAGGGCATTTTATCCACAAGGCACTTTGGTCACCATTACCAAGCTTGCTGAACTTTTAAAGGTCCTGCTGGAAACCCTGGTGGCATTGTGGGTTAAGTGCTATGTCTGCTAACCAAAACGTCAGCAGTTCAACTGTGCCAGGCACTCCTTGGAAACTGTCTGGGGCAGTTCTACTCTGAATTCCAGGATCGCTATGAGTCGGACACAACTTGACAGCAGTGGGTGGGTTTAGGTGGAATATTACACACCAGGAAAAAATGTATGGGCTCTAAAATATAAAAAGACAACTCAAAAACCAATATTAATACCTATGTAAACATCTACCAAATGTAACGCTAGGCAATTAGTCAGTTGCAATTCAACTCAGCTCTTAGACAATTCTGTATGAATTACTTGTATCCTATGGTAATTCGAGATATTTAATGTTCTTTGTTGGGGAGGTACCCAAACCAAAACCAAATCCATTGCTGTCAAGTAAACTCACAGAAACCCTATAGGACAGAGTTAAACTGCCCCATAGAGTTTCTAAGGAGCCCCCTGGGGACTTGAGCTGCTGATCTTTGCATTAGTAGTCATAGCACTTAACCACTATGCCACCAGGGTTTCCACTGGGAGGTACAGCCTCTAAAATTAGAAGGGTCTTCTGCCGCTACTCACCTGTCAGTTTCTCATGGTGTGATGGCTTGCATGTTGCTATAATGCTGGAAGCTATGCCACTGGTATTTCAGATACCAGCAGGGTTACCAGTGGCTGGGAAGATTTCAGCAGAGCATGCAGATTAAGACAGACTAGGAAGAAAGACCTAAAAAGCTACTTCTAAAAATTACCCCACTGCTGTCACGTCAATTCTGACACACAGAAGATCTATAGGACAGTATGGAACTGCCCCATAGAATTTCCAAGGAGCTCCTGGTGGATTTGAACTGCCAACCTTTTGGTTGTCATCTGTAGTATTTAGCCACTGCACCAGTGAAAACACTATAGATCACAACAGAATATTGTCCAATTTAGATGAGCCCCCTAGTTTGAGAGGCACTACCAATGGCTGTAGCAATTGACTGGAACGTGCCAAAGATCGTGAAGTTTGTACAGGACCTAAGCTGTGTGTAGGGTCACCAGGAGTCAGAGGCAACTTGGTAATAGCTAACAACAACAACGTGGCCATGAGGAGCCTTATGAGGCCCTGCACCACTCCAAGATGGGCCTGCGAATTAGGGTACCTTCTGAGAGGTTCGCAGGCTGAGCATTAAATGAGATAATACAAACCAAAGCCATTAATAGAACAAGAAGTATCTGCACAAGTACAAATACTCATAAAGTTTTTTGGATGAGTTATAGTTTATTCCTGTCCTGTAATTCTTTTATCCTCTCCTTTTTCAACATCAGATAATGAGTTACAGTTCCCTAGAACCACCTCTTTTCCCAACTAGCCCATGCTCGTGCTAAATCTGCACTGGGGTCTGGCTATGGTATCGGAGACAATCGGCTTCATAAAATGAATTGGAAAGCTTTTCCTTCTCTTCTATTTACTGAAGGTGATTACATGAAATTAGCATTAATTCTTCTCTAAATGTTCATTAAAATTCTCCAGTGGGACTATCTGGATCTAAAGATTCTGCAAGGGGATTTCTAAATTACTGATTCAATTTCATTAGTGGTTTTAGGACTAATCAGATTGTCTGATTCAACTTGGTTGAGTTTTGGTAACTAGCAGGTTTTGAGGAATCAGTTCATTTCTTCAAAGTTATCAAAATTTATGAGTACAAAGTTGTTCATTTTGCTGTTGTTATGTGCTGTTGAGTCAGTTCTCACTCATAACAACCCTACAGGACAGAGTAGAACAGACCCATAGGGTTTTCTAGTCTGAAATCTTTATGGGAGTAGATTCCTAGTGATACAGTGACTGGTAGCTTAGAACTGCTGACCTCCTGGTTAGAAACCAAGTGTTTAATCTTTGTACCAGCAGGGCTCCTAAAAGTTGCTATATTCACTGCCATTGAGTCGATTCTGACTTGAAGCAACCCTGTAGAAGAAAGTAAAACTGCCCCCATAGTTCCTAAAGAGTGTCTAATAGATTTGAATTGTGGACCTCTTGGTTAGCAGCTGTAGCACTTAACCACTGTGCCAGTAGGTTTTCCAAAAGTGATTCATAGTATTCTTTTGTTACCTTTTTAATAAAAAATATACAGTATCTATAGGAACACTCCCATTTCATTCCTGATACTGATATTTGTCTTCTCACTTTTTTCTTTTATTAGTTACTGTCATAGGTTAGATTTCGTCCTCCCAAAAATATACGCAGTAATTTGGCTGGGCCAAGAGTCCCTGCATTGTATAATGTTCCTGCATGTTGTACACTCTGCCTTTATGATGTTAATGAGCAGTGGTTATGTTAGGGAGGTAAGATTCAATCTATAAGATTGTATTGTGCCTTGAGACAATCTCTTTGGCTATAAATTAAAACCCAAACCCATTTCTGTCCGTTTGATTCAAACTCATAATGACCCTAAAGATTGAGTAGAACTGTGTAGAGTTCCCAAGGAGCACTGAGCAGGTCTGGACTGCCAGCCTTCCTGGTTAGTAGATGTAGCACTTTACCACTACACCACCAGGGTTTCCGGAGATATAATGGAAAGGGAAAGAAGCAGAGACCTCATAACCGAAAGGAAAGAAGTAGTGTCAGGAGTAGCAGTGTCCTTTGGTCCAGAGGTCCTGCATCTCGGAAGCTCCCAGTACAGTGGGACACTGATGACAAAGAGCTTCCTCTAGAACCAACAGAGAAAGCCTTCCCCTGGACCTGACACCCTGAATTTGGACTCTCAGCCTATTTTCCTAGGAAGAAATAAAGTTCCGCTTGTTAAAACCATTCACTTACAGTATGTCTGTTACAACAGCACTAGTGACTAAGATAATCGTTGTAGAAATTTATCAATTTTATAGATTTTCTTCAAGAATCAGCTTTTTGTTTTCTTTTTTGTCTTCTGATTTTCCATTTCATTTATTTCTGCTCTCATTTTTGTTACTTTCTTCCTTCCTGCTTTGGGTTTATTTTGCTCTCTTTCTAGTCTCTTGGAGTAAAAAAGCTTAGGTTATTGATTTCGTTTCTCAATTTTAATGCAAACATTTATTGCTGTCAATTTCTCTCAAAATTGCTTTAGCTGTCTTATGGGTTGAATTATGTCCCCGAACGGTATGTATTGTGTAAGTCCTAAACTCTGTGTCCTGGTTAACATTCCATTTGGCACTGTGCTCTTTGTTATGTTAATGGACAAGATTAGTACAGGGTGGATCTTAAGTCAATCTCTTTTGAGATGTAAAAGAGATTAAACAAAACAGCATAAAAGCAGAGACAGAGAAGAAAAATGACAAGTTACATGAAGATCTTCTAGGAACAGAAGCTAAAAGAGACAAGGACTTTCCTCCAGAGCCACGAGAGAGAAAAAGAGCCAGCACCCTGAATTCAGACTTCTGGTCTCCTAAACAGTGAAAAATTAAATTTATCTTTGTTATGACCACCCACTGGCAGTATTTCTGTTATAGGTGCACTAGGTGACGAAGACAAGCTGCATCCCACATATTTTTATTACTCTTTCAGTGAAAGTTTACAGTTCAAGCAAGTGGATCATACAAAACCGGTACACACACTGTTACCTCCCCCTCGTTGGTCTCTGTACAATGTGATGGTACACTCATCCTCTCTACCCTGTATTTCTTGCATTCATTAAACCATCTCCTGTCCTCTTCTGCCTTCACGTTGTGTCTCTGGATAGGAGCAGCCCATTCAGTCTTGTGTATCTACTTGAGCCGAGAAGAACACAGCTCGCCAATAGTATTTTACGTATCTTAGTCCAGGCTAACCTTTGTCTGGAGAGTTGGCTTCAGAAATGATTTTAGTTCTGGACTAACGGAGTGTCCGGTGCCGGTGTCTTCTGGGGATCCTCCAGTCCGTCAGACCACCACGTCTGGTCTTTTTACTGAAGTTCGAGACACAACTTTTCTCCTCCTTGGGGGACTGTTTGTTGCATCCCCTGTCGGGGCAGTCATTAGCGGTAGTCAGGCACCATCTAGTTCTCCCAGTCTCATGCTGATGTAACCTCTGACTTATGTGGCCCTGTCTATCTCTTAGGCTCGTAGTTTTCTGTGTCTTTGGAGTTTTTCATGAATCGATGGCACTTGGCTGACTTGGCTTTGTTTCAGGTGGATTGGGACCAGTTGATACTTCTCAGATGGCTACTCGCTAGCTTTTAAAATCCTGGATGCCACTTAGTTAAGTGGGTGCATCCCACATATTTAGATTTTTATTTTTCATTCTTTTCTAGGGATTTTTAATGCTCAGAAGTATACACCACACATTGTCCTTGATCCCTTCTCACACTTGGAGCAACTTCAGTTTATGAACAATTCTCTACAGTGTCTTATGTAAAAGAAAAAAGAAAAAAAAGGCTGTCAGTCTCCAGTGTGCATTTGAAAAGAACTTAAAGATAGCATGTCAATTTTGGAGAGAAGTCAGTAAGAAGTTATACTTAAAGAAAGAGATTTAGCAGCTGCTGTCAGTTCAGATGGCACAGCAGCTAAGAGCTGTGGCTGCTAACCCAAAGGTCAGCAATTCAAATCCACCAACTGCTCCTTAGAAATCCTATTGGGCAGTTCTACTCCATCCTGTGGGCTTGCTGTAAGTTGTAACTGACTCCATGGCAATGGGCTTGGTTTGGGTTTTGGTTCTCAGTCCAGCTGTGGGTAAGTTTCCAGAAGATTTGATTTTTTCACATGAGGGAGAAATTATGGTACACTTGCCAGCTGGGTCGTTCTATTTTCAGTAATATCATACAGCGTTTTACAAGGCCCTGGCTGCTCTGCTTAGAACAGGTTTAATGGAGAATTGGACCCCCGTGGCTCATAATATTGTATTTTCTTGAAAGATATCTTCTTGGGATTGATTCTATGTGTTTTTTAAAATTTCCTTTGAGATTTCCTTTTTTATGCCATGAATTATTGAGAAGTGTTGTTTAACTTCTACATGTTTAAAGATTTTCCTACTGACTCTGTTACTGACTTCTATACTTTGATTTTGTTATGGTCATAGATCATACCCTGTAAGGTTTCCATTGTTTTATACTTGCTGAAGTTAGTTTCACAGCCTTGGATGTTATCTATCATGACGAATGATTCATACATGCTGGAGGGGGTTACATTCTGATAAAGTTGTGTGGAGTGTTCTATAAATGTCAGTTATGTCCTCTTGGTTGATTGTGTTGTTCCAGTCTCCCGTATTCTTGCTAATTTTCTGTCTAGCAGCACTATTCATTGCTGAGAAGGGTGTGTTGAATGTCCCCAGCTGTAATTGTGAATTTGTCTATTTCTCCCTACAGCTCCATCCTTGAGTGTGCTTTGAGTCTCTATTATTTGGTCCAAACACATTTAAGATCATTATGTCTTCCTGGTGGAGTGGTCCTTTCATCAACAACTTTTAAATTTTCTCTTATTGTCATTGAGATTTTCCTATTTTGTGGGTATCTTTTGAGGTAATTTTGATAACCGGGATTTTTCCAGAAAGTCTTCAAGATCAACTGAAGTTTTCAAAATATATTGTTACACTGTTAACCAGTGTATGTGTACACACACACACGGTGTTTTATACTTACATGATAGAAACAGCTATCTGTAAACAGTATATACTTTATAGCTGCTTTGTGTGACCTTACAATTTACATAAATGAGATGACACTATGTATCATCTGCAGATTGACTTTCTGCTCTCCACATCACGTTTTTTAGACACATTCCTACTGACACATAGTGACAGCTTTGAACTGCTGTGCAGTAATCCCTTGTTTGAGTAAATAATAACAGTTTATTGATTCACGTGCGTTGTGAGTTTTCCCAATATTCCGGGCCTTGGCATGCTCGTCAGCAGAACAGTTACTAGAAGCATGAACCAGGAGTCAGTCAATGCATCCTCTCTTCCCCTCTGTCCTTGTCTTCTCACATGTCTCCATGTCACCCGTCTTTCCTCCCTCTGTCTCCCCACTTAACCTCCAAATTCTTTCTTTAGTATTTCATTGTATTTTTGGTGAAAGTTTAGACAGCAAGTCAGCTTCTCAGTTAACAATTTCTGTATATACTGTGCAATGACATTGGTTGCCACATCACAGTTTCCACAGTGTCAACGTTTTCGTTATTTCCTTTATGGTGGTTCTGTTGCCATTAATCTACTTTCCCTATCCCTTCCTCACCACATTCTCACTCTGGCTTTAGAGTAAATGCTTTTTGTCTCATATTAGTGATTTTTTTTTTTTTAAGGAACATAGTATTTATGGCTAATGTTGTTTATTTTATGGAAGAATTTGGGCAGCCCTGGTGACCTAATGGCTAAGTGCCACAGCTGCTGACCAAGATGTCAGCAACTTGATTTCACCAGGTGCTCCTTGGAAACTCGACGGGGCAGTCTTGCTCTATCCTAGAGGGTCACTGTGAGGCAGAATCAACTCAGCAGACTTGGGTTGTTTCTTTGTACTTTTTCAAAATTCTGTTATTTACCTAAAAGGTGACCTCCAAGAATGGTTTCAGTTCAAAGCTGTAAGGGCATCTCGGGACAATAGCTCAGGGTTTCATCTAGTCATAACTGATCCAGTAAATCAGGCATTTCTTTCTTTCTTTTTTTTTAAGAGCTTGAGTTTTGTACTACATTTTTTCCCCATTCTATCCAGGATCACCTTTTGCATCCTGGTTGGAATGGCTGGTAGTGGTAGCCTGGCACCATCTAGCTTTTCTGGTCTCAGGATAGATGAGGTCATGGTTCATGTAGACAATTCATCCTACAGAGCATTTTCTTCTTTGAGTTGTTGGTTTTCTCTCTTGCTCCAGACACGCTGAGGCTAATAGTTGCACCTTAGGGGCCTGTTTACAAGCTTTTAAGACCTTAAACACTACTTAGACACAGAACATGAACTGTGCGAACTGTGTTGTGCCAACTGACTGAGTTGTTCCACAGAACTAGGACCCTATGCCTTCAAACCCAGTAAACCAATCCTTTGAGGTATTTCATTATGTCTAGAAAACATCTATGACTGTGTGCCCGGTGTGATTTATTATATGTATGAATATATGTACAGCATATATGCAATACACTCACAAACACATGTATATGCATGTGGATTCCTTCCTATACACTTATATGCATACATATCATATGTCAACTCACACACTTTGGGTTATTACTGCTCTTGTTGTAAAATTGCATATGTTATGGCATTTAAGGGGTTCTCATAGCACAGTAGGTAACCCTGGTGGCGTAGTTATCAAGTTCTATGTCTGCTAACCAAAAAGGTCGGCAGTTCAAATCTACCAGGCATTCACTGGAAACACTGTGGGGCACTTCTGCTCTATCGATATGCTCACTACTAATCAGAATTGACTTGACAGCAGTGTGTTATATTGTTTGTTAGTAGCACAGTTGTTAAGAACTCAGCCGAGAACCAAAAGATTAACAGTTTGAATTCACCAGCCACTCCTTAGAAACCCTATGGGGCAGTTCTATCGTGTCCTACAAGGATCTCTATGAATCAGAAATAATTTGATGGCAAGAAGCTTGGTTTTGGCTACAGTATTTAAAAACTCCACGTTCTTTCCAAGGACTCCTTTTCTTGAACTGTTCTTGCAGCTGTTCCATACAAGTCTTTTGTTTGCACTGTGGGATGCTGTCCTCACCCCCCATCGATTTCTAACTACCCAGCAAGTGCTCAGTGCGGAAGCCACTGTTAATGTTCTCTTTTCCTTCCGTGTCTCTTTCATAGCATGTCATCTGAATCTCAGTGACATTCTCTGTCTGATTTTACAGTTACCTTGTATATTTTCTGCATCATTGTACATCACTTGAACTACTTTCAAGGAGAAGGGCTACAATTTCTCTGCATCTGTGCTTCTTCTGCCTCTGGATCTCAACCCCTAGCATTATCCATAGAATACACCGAATGACAATAAACATTTTCAAATCAGCACATTAATGAATAAAGCCTTATGCCCGTGTTAGTTATCTAGTGCTGCTATAATAGAAATACCACAAATGGATGATTTTAGTAAACAGACACTTATTCTCTCACAATTTAGGAGGCTAGAGGTCCAAAATCAGAGTACTGGCTCTAGTGAAAAGGTTTCTTTCTGTGTCAGCTCTCAGAGAAGTTCCTCTGAGAGGAACTGTGAGGTTCGCGTTCCTTGGAAATCTCCACGTGTCTTGACATCAACCTTCCCATGGGTCTAGGAGTTTCCTGGTGCAGGGACCCCAGGTCCAAAGGAGATGCTCTACACCTGACTTCTCTTTCTTGGGGGTATTGGGGTCCCTCTCTCTATGCTAGCTTCTCTTGCCTTTTATTTCTTACTAGATAAAAAACATGATGTAGTTCCCACTTAAGGGAGACTCCTAAGTAAGGGTGTTCCACCCTACCCTAATCCTCTAACATGTCCTAATCCTGCTTCATTAACATAACAGACATTTCTCTCCCAAATGAGACCATAACCACAGGTATAGAGGTTAAAATTTATAACACATGGCAAAACGGCAAATAATCAGATCACAAGACAGAGGACAACCACACAATACTGGGAATCATGTCCTAGCCAAGGTGATTTTGTAGGGGAAACAATGGAACCCATGACATGCCTGTATCAGTTTCTTAAGACTACTGTAACAAAGTACCACAAACTGGGTGACTTTTAGGAATAGAAATTTATTGTCGCACAGTTTCAGAGGCTAGAAGTCCAAATCAATGTGTTGGCTGAGCCATGCTACCCCCTGAGTCTAAGATAAGGTCACTGCTTATCTCTCCCGGCTTCCGGTAGCCTCGGGCATTCCTTGGTTGGTAGTTGTATCTTTGTATCACTGTCTTTCTGTCTCTTTGCATCTCTTCTTATTGAGGAACACTATTCAATCCATAACATAGACTTTAAACAGCC
Organism: Heterohyrax brucei; assembly: GCA_028571685.1. Taxonomy (NCBI): domain Eukaryota; kingdom Metazoa; phylum Chordata; class Mammalia; order Hyracoidea; family Procaviidae; genus Heterohyrax; species Heterohyrax brucei. The sequence continues at coordinate 38,801,805 of CM053148.1, read as the reverse complement.
CCCGGGTAAGTATTACCACCAGGCTATTCATGAATTCATATGAGCATGAAAGAAAATTCCAGATGGCACACTATTTTGCTAAAGAAGCTGTTCTATAACCAGGCCAGGGATTCCTCCATCCCCGTCCTGGCTATAACACCCCAGAGTTTCGCAGATGCCAGGGAGTGAGCCTGAGAAGCAGAGGCCAGCCGCCTCTGCCACCACCAAGTGGGAATCAGATCCCCAGTGGACAAGATTTGTAGAGGTGATGGGTGAGGGGTACAGAGTTCCTGAGCCTCTGTCTGGGGAGTTACCAGAGTGCCTATCCAAAGTCATGTCAATACAAGGTCCAACAAATAAGTCCGCCAACCTCATTGTTCTGTTACAGGCCTCATTGCTGAGTATCACTACTGTTACCTTTGAAGTATTCCTCTTGGGAAGCTATGTACTGATGCCAGCGACTATCCACCCTTCAAAGCAATTTTGGAACTCTTTCTGGAACGCCCATTGCATATGGTGGCAAGGTGGCAAGCTCACAAACTTAACTGTGTAATTGTCTGTGTGGGAGTTTTTAGCCTGTAAACAAAGAACTGCACTGGAACATCCTCCCTACTCCCCTGATTTGGCCCCTAGTGACTTTTTTCTTTACCCAGAGATAAAGGAAATATTGAAAGGAAGACATTTTGATGACATTCAGGACATCAAGGGTAATACTACAACAGCTCTGGTGGCCATTCCAGGAAGAGTTCCCAAATTGCTTTGAAGGGTGGACCAGGTGCCGGCATCGTGCATAGCTTCCTAAGGGGAGTACTTTGAAGGTAACGGTAGCGGTTAAAGCAATGAGTACGTAGCACTTTTTCTAGGATGGTTTCGTGCATTTAATTGGCAGTCCTCGTATTAACAGAGAATAATTATAACTAATTTGGCTCTTATGAGTAACCCAGAGATGCTCTTTAACACAAAAAATACCGCTTGTCGTGTGACTCAGGTGACCCTATATAACAGAACAGACCTGCCGCACAGGGTTTCCCAGGCTACAGCCTTTAGAGAAGCAGACGGCCACGTCTTCCTCCACAGAGCAGCTTAGCGTGTTCGAATGACCTGCAGGTTAACCGTCAAGCTCTTAATCACCATGTGGACTTGACTTCTAGCCTCTGAAACCATGAGAATAAATTTCTGTTCCTAAGTCACCAGGGCTCCCTGGATGCTGCTTCCCCAAACCATCAAACCCACTGCTGTCAAGGAATTCTGCCTGATAGCGACCCTACAGGACAGAGTAGAACTGTCTCCTTGGTTGGTGAGTTCAAACAGTCAGCCTTGCAGTTAGTACCGAGCACTTCATCAGTGTGCCACCAGGGATGCCCCTGAGCACTTCACAGATAACCCGCCCTCTAATTTCAGCTGATATTTTTTAGGTTTACTAAACCCCAAGTATTAGGCCAAGTGGCTACATGGATTTTTTTTTTTTTAACTTTTTCAAAAAAACCTATTAAGTCAGCAATATTATAATACTATGTTACACATTGTGGCGCCCTGCTGGCACAGTGGTGAAGAACTTGGCTGCTAACCAAAAGGCTGTGAATTCAAATCCACCAGCCACTCCTTGTAAACACTGTGGGGCAGTTCTACTCTGTCCTAAAGGGCCACTATGAGTTGAAATCAGCTTGAAGGTAGTAGAGCGCTTTTTTTGTTTTAAATAGCATGTAATACTATGTGTCCCCCCAAAATGTATATAGCCGTTTGACTGGGCCATGATTCCCAATATGTTATGATTGTCTTCCATTTTGTGATTTTCCTGTATGTTAAAGAGGATTATGGTGGGACTGTAAATTTCTTCTTAAGGTCACTGTAAAGGGAGTTGCCCTGGAGTGTGGCTTCCACACTTATTATCCTATAAGAGATAACCAGAAAAGGAAGAAAGCAGAAAACGAGGACTCTCACACCATCAAGAAAGCAGCACCGGGAGAAGAGCGCATCCTTCAGACCTTAGGTTCCTGAGCCAGAATGCTCCCTGGCAGAAGACTGGTGTAACACAAGGACTTTCCTCCAGAGCCAGCAGAGGGAAAAACCTCTGCTGGAGTACACACCCCGAATTTGGGACTCTATAAGAACAAACTTCCCTTTGTTAAAGCCATCCACTTTGCGGTATTTCTGTTAGAGTGGTACCAGATGACTGAAACACTATGTAATATACTATTGTCACTATTATTACTATTATATTCATACTCACAGGGTCACTATGAGTTGGAATCAATTCAACAACGGGTTTTGTTTTTACTATTCTATTAATTATAATCACTATTTTTCCCACTTTATTGACAGGAAAACTGAGGCTTAGAAGGGTAAAATAACCCACCCACAGATACACAGTAGCAAAATGTTGTGCTAGTTGCCTTCAAAGGCTATTTATTTTCCTTCGTTCCTGCTTTTTAAAATATTATCTTTAATTATTCAAAGAAAACATGAATACACTTTTCTAAAAACTCAAACCACATAGATAGAGCCAGAAAATAGATAGAATACAAGTCTTTTCTCTTCTTCCGCATCCCTTATTCTAATCTGTGTACTGAAAGGTATTTTATACTTCATTTTTTAAGCTCTAGCTTGGCTTTTAAATTGCATCCTGGATAAGCAATTTCTGTGACCAGAAATGAAACCAGGTGGCAAGGAATACAGAAAAGTTTTGCCTCTTCTCACACAGGGGTCATTGGGTTCATTTTCTGAGTATCTTTGCAGATGCACTTAAATTGGTATTTTCTTCTTTTCCCTGCTCTGTGGTCCCAAAGTAGCACATTGTATACACTGTTTTGCATCTCCAGAAGAGGTTTATTGACAGTATTCCATCTTGGTTTCTGGGGGAAAAGTGATTGGGCATCCCTGGCCACATGTCTAAATGGAAGTATTTGCTCTGTGATGTCCTTTTACCTTCTTGCCTGAAGCTCATTCCCACCCCCTGGTCATGCCCTGTCCAGCTCCTTCCCTGCTGGCCCCTGAGGCTGAGCTGTGTGTATCTAAAAAGCTCCTCTTTGGTATTCTCACACAGGCTTGCTGCCCCATAAACCAAGCCTGTTATCCCTTTAACCTTCCCCTACCTCCAGTATGCACAGTATAGTACAGATGAATAAGAGTCTTCTAGATCAAACAAAGGTCTAAATTGTGGCATTTCTGGCGTGTGGGTAGGGGGACTTCATCTAAGAAAAGCAGCCTTCACAGGACACAACTGGAACGGAGACTACAAGAGTAGCTCTGACTTCTTGCAGTACAAGGAGCAGCAACAGCTTTCTCCTTATGCAGTCTCTGCACTGCCACCAGTTGATGGCACAAGGCTCTCCCACCTCCTGCACCAGTCCCGCCTCCCACACTTTCGTCCCTGCCCTGTGCCCAGGATCTCAGCAGTGACTCACTCCATAACCATGATTCCCACTGCTCCCCAGGACAGTAACGACTGACACTTTTGGAACCAAAGCTGACAAAGGCATCTCTTACCACAATCCCACCCTGGGGAGGTCCCACCTGAGCAGGCATCTCATCTCTTGGAAGGCTGATGGGAAATGGAAGGCTTGGTTAAATTTACCTAATAGTGAGATCAGAAACTGCTGATTGGATGATTGTGAGCACTGCCTCTGAAATTAGATTTAATCCATTCTTAATTTGTTAAATGAATGTTTATATTGATAGCCTACTATGTGCCAGACTCTGTTCTAGGTCTGGGATGGAGTGGTGAACATTCTGGGAGAGGGGACAAGCAGTTAAAACCAAAGAATAAATGTGTGTGTGTCTGTGTGTGTGTGTGTCAGTGTGTGTGTGTGTGTGTCCATTGCCAATGCCTTCCAGCCAGAAACCACCAGGACTACATACAGTGGAGTAAGTTGGGTTTATTACTTGTTACTAAAAGGGAGCACACACACAACATAGGGAAATATAGGAAGGATTAGTAAAAAGATGTCAGAAAGAATGGATACTAGGACTTGGGATCTCAGTGGTCTGATGGTTAAGGTTTGCATCAGCTTGGCTGGGCCATGATTCTCAGTTGTTTGCCAGTTATGTGGTGACGTAAGTTTGGCTGTTATGTAATGATGTAGTCATCCTCCATGATGTGATTTGATGTGATCAGCCAATCAGTTCGAGGGTATAACCCGCATCCATTACACAAGGAGTGAAAATTAAGTTCATGAACTCATCCTAGAAAAAGTGCTACGTACCTCATTGCTGAATATCAGTAGGTCACCTTCCAAGTACTCCCGTTGGGAAGCTATGCCCTGATGCCAGCTCCTAGTCTACCCTTCAAAGCAATTCTGGAACTCTCTCTGGAATGGCCAACAGAGCTGTTGTCATATTACCCTTGATGTGCTGGATGTCATCAAAATGTCTTCCTTTCAATATTTCCTTTGGGTAAAGAAAAAAGTCACTGGGGTCCAGATCAGGGGAGCAGGGAGGATTTTCCAATACACGTACTTGTTTACTGGCAAAAAACTTCCCGACACACAACTATACAATTAAGTTGTGAACTTGCTACTGTGAGTAATGGCCATTCCAGAAGGAACTCCAAAATTGCTTTGAAGGGTGGATTAAGTGCTAACATCTATGCATAACTTCCCAAGGGGAGTACGTCAAGGGTGATATTCAGCAATGAAGCAAGTAGCACTTAGAACAATTAAGTTTGTGGACTTATTTGTCAGACCTCGCATATGGATGTTCCAACAAAGTTTGCTCACTTGCTCTAGATTCTGCATCTAGCTTGTCATCATCTGACCTCCAGTTCTTGGGACTGGAGCCAGCAGCCTGCTGTCTTAACTGCTGATCTTGGATTTGTCAGCCCCTGCTGCTGTGTGAGTAAGAAAAATCCTCCAGCCTCCCTCTTGACCCACAGACTTGCCAGCCTCTACAGCTCTGTGAGCCATTTCCTTGAGATAAATCTTTCTCACAGTCCATATGTATGCATGTACACACACACACACACATACACTTTACTGGTTTTGCTTCTCTACAGAACCCAGTCTACAACATTTGGTATTGAGAGAGGTTCTAGAGAAACAAAATTATAAGAATGAGCTTTCTGTTGGTTTCCAAGTCTGGCTAGTCTTAGAGATACTGATGATTCTGTCTCTAGAAGTAAAAAGGGCACTGATAATCCATAGCATGAGGTGGCTATTAATACACAAAGTATCACCACCAATAGATCAAGTATTGGTGAGAAGAAAGGTTTTGGGTGATCACATATCTCATTCTTTTCTGCAATTTTGTAAGAATGAGAAATATAAAGAAACTGGTTGTTTTGCCCTGCTTTCACTAAACAAAATGGTGAAAGAAAGAAATGAGCTTAGGTCTTCAGAGTCACAGCTCAAGCACCTCATAAAAGATCTCAGAATTGCACTTGTGCCCAGAAAGAAAGCATTCTTCCTTGCAGTAGCAGAGCTGATATTGCCAAAAAACAAACCCAGAGTCTTGTAAGGCTGAATTACAACACCGAGTTTCCGATCTGAAATGATGTCTCAAGTTAAAGTGAGGGTATTCATTGGAAAGAAATGGGGTCCTTATGCTTGGGATGGGGACAGAGGGGCAGACAATCAGGAGGCTGGGGACACCAAACCTCTAAATTCTGCTAAATCAGTCCTGCCCACAGAACCTGCCCACTCCTGCCCTTACTCCCATCTGAAGAGATTTCTCCATGTTTGTCTGCTAAACCATCCTCCCCTGTAAAGCCATTAGCCCTTCCACTCCCATCTGATCAGAAGAAAACAGATGTGTCTGAAAACCTTTGTCCAAGTCATTGCCTGGGATGCTACCTGTGGTAGATATCTTAAGAGACGTTGGTGAATATTCCCAGGGCTTACTGCCTACTACTCATTTTTGCTTTTAGAACTATAACTAGACTTAAATCCCAGAGAGCTCCAAAAGGTGAAGTGTAAACCCAAGAGGAGGTATGCTACACTCCAAAAGAACCACAACCAGCTTTGGTGCTTGCTGAGGGTAAGGGAATATAGAAGAGGTGGCGAAAGAAAATAGCTCTAAATACCAGTTATGACCACATGATCAGTTGCAGAGATGAGAGCTATAATTAGCATGAGTACTTCTTCCTTATGAGTACTTCCTTCCTGCATCAGATTTTTTGTTTTCTTCACTTAGAAAATACGAGATGTAAACAGGGTAAGTACACTTCCAGTTGTGCACATGTTAATTGTACCAAGTTAGGTACAAGTATAACTGATTATTTGTCTTTATTTAGAAATTGTGTGTGGTTTAAGGATGTGTGCACGGGTGCCAAGTTGGCAAGCTGTGGTCTGTGATGGTTTTTAAAGTTGTGTGTCAACTTGCCCAGATCGTGATTCTCAGTGGTTTGGCACTTATGTAATGATGTTGTTTGACAGTTGTGTAATGACGTAATTTAGCAGCTAGGTAATGATGTAGTCATCCTCCATGATGTGATCAGCCAATCAATTGTAAGAGGAGTTTCCTCAATGGTGTGGCCTGCATCCAATGAAAACTAAAAATATAAAAAACACTACCGTTGAGTCAATTCTGACTCGAAGTACCCTATAGGACAGAGTAGAATTGCCCTACAGGGTTTCCAAGGACAGCTTGTTGGATTTGAACTGCCACCCTTTTGGTTAGCAGCTGTAGCTCTTAAACACTGTGCAACCAGGGTATCCCTACTGTCTTAGTCATCTAGTGCTGCTTTAACAAATTTCTGCAAGTGAATGGCTTTAAAAAGAGAAATTTTATTCTGTCACAGTCCCGTAGGCTATAAGATCAAATTCAGGCCTTCAGCTCCTGGGCAAGTCTTTCTCTCTTGACCCTGGGGGAAGGTCCTTATTATCAGTATCCCCTAGACTGAGGCCTTCTGAGGAGCGGGGACCCTGGGCCCTTTCCAAAGAACATGCTGTATTCCAGCATAAATTTCTTACCTCATGGTATGAGGTCCCCGACTCTGCTTGTTGTCCTTTCCCTTATATCCCAAGAGATTACTTCAAGGCACTGTATAATCTTACACATTGAGTCCTGCGCCACCAATACAACTGCCACTCATCCTTCCTTATTAACATCATGTTCTTGTTGTGGTTATCTGCTATACAAGTCAGTTCCAACTCAGAGGTACTGCACAACAGAATGAAACACTGTGTGGTCCTGCACCATGACCACAGTCATTTTTATGCTTAAGCCTATCATTGCAGCCACTGAGTCAGTCCATCTGTTGAGGGTCTTCTTCCTTTTCACTGACTCTTTCCTTTACCAAGCATGTCCTTCTCCAGGGATTGTTCCCTCCTGACAACATGTCCAAAGTATGTGAGACTCACTCATGCCATCGCTTCCAAGAAGCACTCTGGTTGTACTTCTTCCAGAATAGAACTGTTTGTTCTTTGGGTGGTCCATGGTACATTCAATATTCTTCTCCAAACCACAATTCAGAGGCATCAGTTCTTCTCCTGTCTTCCTTATTCATCATCTAGCTGTTGCATGCATATGATGCTATTGAAAATACCATGGCTTACGTCAGGCACACCTTAGTCTTCAGGGTGACATCTTTACTTTCCAATACTTTGAAGAGATCCTTTGCAACAGATTTTCCCAATGCAATGCATCTTTTGATTCTTGACTGCTGCTTCCAGGGGCGTTGATTATTGAATCAAGTAAAATGAAATCCTTGACAACTTCAATCCTTTTTCCACTTATCATGATATTGCTTACCGGTCCACTTGTGAAGGCTGTTGTTTTGTCGATATTGACGTGCAATCCATACTGAAGGCTATGGTCTTTGATGCTCAGCAGTGTTTCAAATCCTCTTCACTTCCAGCCAGCAGAATCGTGTCATCTGCATAATGTAGGTTGTTAATGAGTCTTCAGTCAATCCCTTCATATAGTCCAGTTTCTCAGATTATGCTCAGCACTCCAGCACTTTCCAGGCTGAAAAGTTATAGTGAAAGGATATAACCCTAACACTCACCTTTCCTGACTTTAAAACATGCAGTTTCCCCTTGTTCTGTTCACACAACTGCCTCTTCATCCATTCACAGATTCGTCATGAGCACAGTTAAGTGTTCTGGAATTCCCAGATTTTATGCAATGTTATACATAATTTACTATGATCCACACCGTCAAACTCCTTTGCAAAGCCAATGGAACACTGCTTTCAGCCAAGATCCGTCTGACATCAGCAACGATATCCTCGGCTTCATGTCCTCTTCTAAATCTGGCTTGAATTTCTGGCAATTCCCTGTCACATACAGTTGTAGTCACTGTTGAATGATTTTTAGCAAAATTTTACTTGTATGTGACAGCAATTTGGTAATTTCTGCATTTGGGTGGATCACCTTTCTTGGGAATGGGCATAAATATGGATCTCTTCCAGTTGGCAGGTAGCTGTCCTCCAAATTTCCTGGCATAGTTGAACGAGCACTTCCAGTGCTGCATCTGTTTGTTGAAACATCTCAGCTGCTATTCTATTGATTCCTGGGAACTTTGTTTCTTGCCAATGCCTTCAACTTCTTCCTTCAGTGCTATCAGTTACTAACCAGAAGCTACCTCTTGCAGTGGCTGAACATCAGCTAGTTCTTTCTGGTATAATGACTGCGTATTCCTTCCATTTTCTTTTGATGCTTTCTGAGTCATTTAACATTTTCCCTGTAGAATTCTTCACTGTGGCAACTCAAGACTTAAATTTTTTCTTCAGTTCTTTCGACTTGAGAAATGCTGAGCATGTTCTTCCCTTTTTGTTTCCTATTTCCAGCTCTTTGCACATGTCAGTATAATACTTTACTTTGTCTTCTCAAACCACCCTTTGAAATCTTCTGTTTATGGATATAGGATTTACAACTTATAGGAAAATCACAAAGTATCAGGGAATCATGGCCTAGTCAAATAGCTGCTAGACACATTTTGGGGGGAATGCATTTCAATCCATGACACATGCATCTACATGAAAGACTAGCAAAACTCTCTAGCTTACCCTGGATCCTGCAAGCAGCTTCCTGTCACCTAACCCCCATTCTTGGGTTTTGAGCCAGTGCCCTGCCATCTTACCTACCAATCTTGGATTTGTCAGCCTGTGCAGCCTATGAGTCAGTGGCCTGTCATCAAATCTGCTGATCTTGGGTTTGTTAGCCCTTGTAGCTACACAAATAAGAATAAACCCCGAAGGTGACACTTGATACACAAGCTTGGGACTTTTCAGCCTAAGCATGTGAGCCACTTTCTTCAAATAAATCTCTGTCTCTCTCTCCTGTACTCTCTCTCTCTCTCTCTCTCTCTCTCTCTCACACACACACACACACACACACACACACACACACACACACACACACACGAGGTCTCCATTGCTACCTATCAACACTACAGTCACCTTCGAGGTTCTCCCCTTGGGAAGCTATGCACCGACGCCAGCACCTGGTCGCCCTCTTTCTGAAATGGCCATCACTCACAGCGGTAAGTCCACAAACTTAATTGTACTGACGTCTGTGAGGGAGTTTCAGCCTGTAAATAATAACTGTATAGGAATACCTTCCCTACTCACCTGATCTGGCCCCCAGTGACTTTTTTCTTTACTCAGAGATAAAGGGAATATTGAGAGGAAGACACTTTGATGATATTCAGGGACATCAAGGGTAATACAATGACAGCTCTGACGGCTGTTCCAAAAAAAGAGTTCCAAAATTGCTTTCAAGGGTGGATTATGTGCCGGCATCAGTGCATAGCTTCCCAAGAGGAGTACTTCAAAGGTGACCATGGTGGTATTCAGCCCTTTTTCTTGGATGAGTTCACAAACTTAACTAGGAGTCCTCATGGGGGGGGGGATTGGATGCTGTGGGAAATCAGGAGATAATTTTATATTTGGATATCTCAATAAACCTCATCTAGAAGAGGGCTGACTGGAGGCTAACATTGTAATTTGTAATGAAGCAGTAATCACTAATATTAGCCCAGCAAGGAGTATGTTTGGTATTTTGTGTCTCGGACAATGTTTATGTTTTGTCTGTGTTCAGATGTGATCACAGAGTGCTCTGTTTTTGTTTTGATCCCTCATGATCACAGTGTGGCCTTGTTTTATGTTGGTGTTCTGTGAAAATGTTTATGGTCAACAGGAGAACACGCAGGCCCAGCTGCGAGTGCCAGGCTTGCTCTCTCTCTCTATTTCACTGCACACACATGTAGAAATGGAAGGTGTAGTAAGTGCTATGAAGTTCAGGAAGGTGCAGGGACATCCAGGATGAGAGATATGGTTACTTTACAGAAGGTGTTCAAGGGGCTGTCTCTGTCTTCTAGGGCCGCCGTAACAAAATGCCACAAACTGGGTGACTTTGAGGAACAGAAAGTTATTCCCTCAGAGTTTTGCCAGCTAGAATTCCAAATTCAAGCCACCTACAGAGCCAAAATCTCACCGACTGCTCAAGGGGAAGATCCTTCCTTGTCTCTTCTAGCTTCTGGTAGCCCAAGCATCTCTTGGCATTCCTTGGCTTATATATGTATCTTTGCTCATAACCATATTCTCCCTGTTTAACTCTGTTTGCATGTTTCCATGGCAATAGGTTTTTTTTTTTTTGTTATTCTTCTGTTTTATAAGACACTATTCAGAAGGGCTTAGGACCCATCTTACCTCTGGTATGACCTCATTAATTTACTGATAACATTTTTGAAGAACCTATTTCCACACAAGGTCACACTCACAGGTGAGGGTGTTTATTCAACATATCTGAGGAAAAGGGAACAATTCAATCCATAAGAGACTCATCTGATAAGGTAGCATTTGAGCAGCGACCTGAAGAGAGCAAGAGAACAAATGAGGAGCATTCTGGGTCAACTGACCAGCATAGCAGAAGCTCCACAGGAGACTGGGCTTGGCTGGTGTCATGAATTTAATTGTGCCAAAAATATCTGTCAACTTGGTTAGTCCATGATTCCTGGTATTATGTGATTGTCTACCATTTTATCATTTGATATGATGATTTTCTTAGGTTTTGCAAATCCTACCTCTGATGTTAACTAAGGTAGGATTAACGGCAATTATGTTACTAGGACCCAGTCTACAAAACTAAGCTGCATCTTAAGTCATTCTGTTTCAGACATGAGAAAAAGAAGCTAGTAGAGAGACACAGGGACCTTATACCACTAAGAAAGCAGCGTCAGTAACAGGGTGAGTCCTTTGGACCCAAGGTTCCTATGATGAGAAGCAACTAGCCCAGGGGAACATTGATGACAAAGACCTTCCTCCACAGCCAACAGAAAACTTTCCCAAGGAGATGACACTTTGAATTTGGACTTCTAGCCTACTAGTCTGAGGGAGAATAAACTTCTATTTGTTAATGCCATTGCTTTGTATCTCTGTTATAGCAGCACTAGATAATCAAGACAGCTGGTTTGAGAAAGAACAAAGAGGGCGAGTGATCTGCAACAGAGTCAGCAAGAGGCAGACAGGTGAGAAGTGAAATTCCAGGGGTGCTCAAGCACAAATCAGATCAAGCCTTTTGGCCCAACAGAAGGACTCTTGTCATCATCGTGAGAGAGGCGAGAGCCTTGGACAGACCAGTCAAACCAATTATCATGAGCCAACTCTGAATTATAGTGACCCTATGTGTGTCACAGTAGAATTGTGCTTCACAGCATTTTCAGTGACTGAGTTTTTAAAAGTACATTACCAGGACTTTCTTTGGAAGTGCCTTTGGGTTGCTGTTAGAAGCTGAGTATTGACCATACTGTACCATTCAGGGACCCCTGAAGAGATTTTTCAGAGGAGAAAAAGAAAAAAAGGATCCCTCTGGGTGCTGCATTGAAAATAGACACCACAGGGAAGGGTAGAACAGGCAGAGGAGTCAGAAGGATGCTGCAGAGATCCAGGGGAGAGACGATGATGGCTTGGACCAGCCTGGCATTGGCAGTGGATGTGGTGAGAAACACTCAGAGTTGACAAAGATTTCCTTATGGATTGGATGTGGGATATGACAGAACGATGCTAATATTTTTTATCTCAGCAAAGGATAGATCGAGCCATCCTTTCCTGATATGAAAGGAGCTCTGGTGGTACAATGCTTTAAGTAGTCAGCTACTAACCCAAAAGTCTATGGATTGAACCCGCCTGCTGCTCCATAGGAGAGACATGTGACAGCCTGTTCCAATAAAGATGCTAGCCTTGGAAACCCTATGGGGCAGCACTGCTCTGTCCTGTACATCAGAATCAACTTGATGGCAATGAATTGCTTTTCTTTTTTTGTAAGTTGCAGAGGCTTGCAAAGCAGCAAAATATCTCTTGTAGGGGAATGGATCAGCTCAGTAGGGGCATGTTAAGACTGAGATACCCTCTAGACATCCAAGCAAACACATGGAGTAAGAACTGATAGCTATGGGGCTGAAGTTCATGGATAATTCAGGAGCTAGGAACACAGATGTTGAGAGCTCCCAGTGTTTGCATGAACATAAGGCCATGGGCCTGGATGGGATCAACTAGCAAGCGAGTGTAGGCAAGCAAGAGGTCTTCTTACTCATCTGCGTTAAATTCCTGAGCACTCCAGCACCTGGCAGTCTAGCAAATAAGGAGAAATCAGCATAGGAGTCTGAAAAAGGAACATCCAAAGAAGTAGGAGAACTAAGAGTTCAACCACCTATCAACAAATACATACTGAATTCTCCACATGATCGCAGAATTTCTAAAACTTTAGGTTCTGGGCCACCAAGAGAACTGTACAGATGGCAATACTGGAAGGAAGAAAAAACTGTCGGCCTGGACCGTGGCTGACACTAGTCATCTGTTCTCTCCTCCCATACCCCGACCTGTTAACAGAAACCTGTTTTGGTGACGGGGGATACATTTACACAACAGCCACCATTTCCCAGTTTCCCTTGTGAGTAGATATGGCCATGTAACTAAGTTTTGTCCAATATGATGTAAACGAAGTATTTATGCGGGACTTCCAAAGGCTGCTTAACTGGAGTTGACATGAGTGGGAGGCAGATAGTTTTCACCTGTCTATACTTCTTCCTTCCTGCTGCCTGGAATTTAGATGCTATGACTAGGGCTCCATCAGTCATCTTGGACCATCAGGTAGTAATGGGAATGGAAATTAGGCATTAAAGATGACAGAATGGAAATGTAAAAGGCCAATTCCTTATAGCTATGGAGTTGTCTATCACTCCTAGATTGTTTAAACATCTTTACATGAGCAAGAAACAAACTTCTATCTCCATCAGTTATTTTGGATGTTCTGTTCTAAGGTGCCTGGGTGGTGCAATCAGTTTGCTGTCGGCTGCTACTTAAAGGTTGGTAGTTTGAACCCAAGCAGTGAGTCCACAGAGGAAAGACTTGGTGGACTGCTTCCATAAAGACTAAATACACTGATGCTAAGTTATAGTGACCCTGTAGGACAGACCACAACTGTCCTATTGGGTTTCCAAGGCTGTAATCTTTATGAATGCAGACTGCCACATCTTTCTCTCAAGTAACGGCTGGTGAGCTCAAATTGCCCACCTTTTGGTTAGCAGCCAAGTGCTTAACCACCGCACCATCAGGAGCAATTCTACTCTGAAACATATGAGGTCATTGTCTTAGTAATCCGGTACTGCTCTGACAGAAATACTACAAGTCGATTACTTTAACAAAGAAAAGTTTGTTCTTAACATAGTCCGGTCTGAATTCAGCGTGCTGGCTCCAGGGAAGACACTCTCGCTGTCTGCTCTGGTAGAAAGTCTTTGTGCTTCATCAGTTTTTCTTTGGTCTGAGAACATCTTGGCACAGGAACCTCAGGTCTGAAGGATACCCTCTGCTCCTGGTGCTGCCTGCTTCATGGTATGACGTCCTCAATTCGCTGCTTGCGTTCTTATCCTTTCATCTCTTGTAGGATAAAAGGATAAAAGGTGGTAAGCCCATATTCCAGGAAACCTCCCTTTCCATTGGAGCAGAGAAGTGACCTTAGGAAAGGTGTTACAGTCCCACTGCAATCCTCTAACATAACCATTCTATTAACCACAAGCAGAGATTAGGATTTACAGCACAGGAAAATTGCAAAATGAAGGGCAATCACACAATACTGGGAATTATGGCCCAGCCAAATTACTGCATACTTGTTTGGGGAGACACAATTCAATCCGTGGAAGTCACCACGAATCAGAATCAACCTGACAACAGTGGGTTTGGTTTATTATATGTAGCAAAAGCTGATGCTGACTGATGCAAGATTTATTCATAGTATTCCAGACAACTTGTATGAGGCTCAGGATTCAGAGAAAACTGTCATGGCCCTCCCAGGGCCCACTGTGCAGCGGTGGACAAGCAGGTAAGCCAGTCAGCACCACTCTGGTGGTTAGGGTTATGGTGGCGGTTATTCTGCAGAGTCTACAGCGAGGACTAAGACAGATGGCAAAGTGAGTTTCATCTCCTCTCGTCTTCTCAAGTCATATCTAAATGCAATAACTCAACACATGTCTTTGGTCTTGTTTTGTTCCATTGCCTTGCTTTTAATGTATTCTGGTATCTAATTTAAGCTTTGGAGTCGAGAAGAGGAAAAATGATCATGTGGACCAGATTTTAGATGGCTGTCATTATAACTTCCCAGAGAACCTCTATGGAATGATAAACAGTGGTTAGGAGCTTGCAAAGAGTCAGTTTTGGATGTGGAGCTTCATCCAACCAACAATTATATAAACAGTAAAGCCATAGAAAATTGGCAAGATGTTGAACTATAAATGGGATCTGTGTCATTTCTTTAATGGAGCAATTATTGTGATGCTACCTTTTGCCCTTTGAAGGCACCTTAACGACACAGTTGGCCAGCTTCCTGCCTCCAGCCAAGGCTACTCCTTAATACTAGAATGCTTATGTCTTAAAAATCTTCAGATCTGGGCCAGATGGAGACATAAACCTATATTGAGTGCTTAGGGGGTGCCAACTAAGATCACCAAAGCCACTGCTGTCAAGTCAATTCTGACTGATAGTGACCTTATAAGACAGAGTAGAACTATCCCATAGGGTTTCTGAAACTGTAATCCTTAGGAAAGCAGAGTGCCATATCTTTCTCCCACGGAGCAGCAGATGGGTTTGAACTACCAACTTTTCAGTTAGCAACCAAGAACTTAAACATTGTGCCACCAGGGGTCCTTACTAGGTGCCAGGACCCTCATGTAAGTTTTCTTATTTAACTTTGATAATAACCCTACAAGACAGGTTTTAGAAGCCTTCTTGTACCAGTTAGGACCTGATCGATCTGCCTTGCCCAGGTCTTAAGAGGCACAGCCAGGGTCTAAGCCCAGATCTCAGCTGCTCTCCTTTACAACTATACTGTTTTGCTCATGATACCTTCCCTGATGGTGTCTTTCCTGTCATATCTGCAGCCTCTTCAGCCTAGACACTCTTTTGTCTGGTCTAAGCATGTGTCTAACGATGGGCTCTATTTGCCAATTTCCACTCATCAAAATCTCAGTTATCTTTAAAACCTTTTGCATGCTCCCCTCCTCCTCCCTAAGCCTTACCCCTCCCATCAACATGACCCCTGGTTCCCGAGAATTCGCTCCCACCCCCACCCCCACCCCCAGTGCTCAGCCCTTACAGCTCGTTTCATTTTCTGTATTTTATTACGGCTATCTAAGACCTAAGTAGGTCCTTAAGTGACCTATTTGAATTATCTTTCTCCACCGGGAGGGAGAACAAAAAGCACATCTATTGTGCATGTTTTGTGTCACAGGACCTTTGTAGTTTTTAATCCTCCAAATAGTCCTATGAGGAATTTTTACCAGTCATGTGTCAGACGAAGAAAACTGGATACACAACAAGCTTAGATAGAGAGGTAGGATGCATCCCAGAAGGCAAGGACGAGGAATTACCAGTCTTTCTACCCCCTCCGAGACTAGCACATTGGAGGCGTCCAGTTTGTGGGATGAACTGATGGATGAATGACTGAATATTTGAAGGCTGGTTTATAAAAGGAGCTCTGACGGAAGTGATACAAGAGAGCTGAGATATCTTGAAAAATGCGATTCAAATGCAGATGAGATTTGCTGGTTGCAGAAAATCCCCAACACATTGAAATTAGACGGGAGTAAAAGAATGGGTTTAGGGGAATTAAGACTGTGGTTTCTTAGAGTGCAATTCTGGGGCAGAAGTAAAAGGCACAAGTGATCTACAAATCTCCCTCCCTCCGAAATCTCTGGGACACCGTCGCGTTTTGTTCCCAAACTTCAGCCCGCGGGCGATCAGACGCCCGGCCCTTTAAGAATCAGACCCAAACCTTTTTCTCTCCCTGCCCCGCCCCCTCGCGGTGCCGGCGCGACCTGAGTGCCCTCCCTTTTCTCCTCCTCTGGACCGAATTACGGGTTCAGCCGCCCATCCGTCACAGAGGAGGCGCGTCTTATTGGCTGTTGCCTTTCGGGCCGGGAGGCGGAGCGGGAAGGCCGGAGAAACTAGTTTGTTGGCGGCGCCTTCGGTGTACCACAGCTGGAGTTCGTTCCGGGCCGGGCGAGCCGGGGGAAGGGAGCGGCGGCGGCGGCGGCGGCAGCGGCACGGCAGTGAGGGCAGCGGATCTTTGCGAGGGCGGCGTGGGCTTCAAAGCGCAGCGGCGGTCGGCAGCGTCCCTGGCAGTGAGTAGCTGCACTGGGCTGTTCGTCTGGGGGCGCCGTCCTCTCGGCGGTTCCCGCTTACGCGCACCGGCGCCGGCTCGCCGAGGGCTGGGGCGCCCGGAGCTCCCTCCCGGCCGCCAGCGCTGGGAACTTGTCACCTCCCTGCGAGACAGTGGGGCGCCGGTCCCTACGCGTCCCGCTGTGGGAGTCCCCGGCATACCGAGCTTCCGCCGGGCCGCGTATCCCGGGAAAGAGAGCAGCGCAGCGCTTCTCAGACCCCCGGAGCCGCCCAGGCCACCGCGGGGTTTTAAGGGGTACTAGGTCAGGGACAACGGGGAGCTGTAGTTAGCGGACCCTTCTTCGGCTTGTACTTTCTCGCCAGAGCCTGAAGACCGGCGAGGGTATTGGCTGAGCGCTCTGGGCGAGAGAATGAATTGTTTGGCAAATGGATGTTGCTTGCGGGAGCTGCAACTCTTCCCCCTGGGAGTGGTTGATTCATTGAGTCCGCGGACTCTCTTTTTAAAAAATTACTATTGATCCTGGAAAGAGGAGACTGCTTTTCTTGGAGCATATGATGGCCCGGCTTTGCTCCCTCCCTAGCCGAACGAAGTCCACGGCACACGGCGCTGAGGGCCTGGTGCAAAGCAAGCGCCGAGGGGTTTAATTAGGGACAGGTCTACAGGAGCCGGCCCTAGAGTCCCCCGGAGGTGGCTAAGGTACAGCTGCCCCTCTCTGGGCGGAACTGACCACCTCCCGTTTGACCTGGGCCATTTGGGTTTGACGTGGCTGGACAGTTCATTTCTGCTGTCTATTTACAGAGCTGCAGAGTCCCTACCACCTGCCCACCTGGGTGGCAGCCAACCTGGCGGGTCGGAGCTAACCACCTCCAGCCTGGTTCTCAGTCCTTCCTCCCCGCCCTCTACCTTTGTGCTGGCTCCCAGGACCTCATTGCGTCTCGGTGCTGGCTCCGTACCCTCTTGATTACCTCCTTGTTTGGGGATTTTGCCTCCCTACCCCTGCCCCCAGGGGTTTTGCATCTTTTATTGTGCTGCTGCTTTGAAGGCCATGAAGTTCGTTCCCACCATCTTTGAACAAAGAACAATTTATATTGAAACCTTACCAGAGGGATGGGGAATGGCTGCTGACCCAGGCCCTGCTTGTGGGTTAAATCTGATTGTGTTGAGTCCTGCTGCGTACCCTTGCGTTGGCCCAGTGGGAGGCTTGCTGGCCTCTGGCCCTCCCTGGTCAGTCAGGGCAGAGTGCCAGGTGCCTGGCCTTTTGCTTTCACTCTGGCAGGGTGACAGGACCTGCCAAGGAGGGAAGTTACCAGTGGTGCTAGGAGAGGAGGCAGGGACTCCATATCTTATCATGAACCTGGTGACTGTCATGTGGAATCAGGCTCTTTGGAACCCTGGGTCTCAGACTAGCCCCATTTATAGATGGAACTGGTCCTCAGCGGCCCCGGTCAGCAGATTGGGAATGAGTAGATGTTAGTGAATGCTTGCATTTGGTGACTTGATTGGACTAGGACACAAAGTACCCCACAAGGGGCCAGATTCTGTGCCCTTCTCTTACAGGGGACCTTGAACCTCAGTGGTATCTGTGAAGGCTAATGGAACTAGTCATCTCCATAGCCCATCTTGAGTCATTCTGCTTGTTAGGAAGTAACTCTGGGGAGGTTGTTAAAAGGAAGGTACAAAGAAATGGAAGAAACCTTCATCCTGAGTCTCAGGCTGCAGCCAGATTTATGTTTATAGGGCTGAAAGAGGAGCTGTGGGCAAGTTGCACACTTGACACTGGAGGCAGCTTCTGCAGCCTGATGCCCCTTAATAGCATCTGAAACCTGTGGGCACATGGGTAGGCAGAGAAGAACAGGAAGAAATCAGAAAGAAATTACCCAGTACCGGCACTGTGTGGTCTGCAGTGAAAGCAGGCTTGGTTTTCCCATCTCTCACTGCGGGACATGGGGAAGAGTTGCACTTAGTGAATGTCTTGGTCATTCATTCATTCAGCAGGTGTTTTAATCATTCAGTGTTTGAACCAACTGGATGGAGCACCTGCTGTGTGCCAGGTCCCGGGAGTCTCCTTCAGGGAGCTCCTAGATCAAAGAGACTGGCGTGTGGATGAAGGTCCTGCCACAGTTGGGCAGGCAGCGTGCCCCAGGGATTCTGCAGGTCCCAAAGGAGGGACACGGTGGTCAAGACTTCCTGGGAAGGTGTATTACAGCCTCCCAAGATTCCAGGCTGTCTGCATTTCCTCCTACCACCCACCCACACCTCTTCCAGGAAGCAGAGGCCAGCTCACTGCCATTCCAAGGCAGACACAGTTTTAGGTCAGGGAAAAGCAAGTGGGAGGCAATGGGAAGGTTCATGGCTGTGGGTGACTTGGTCTGGAGACTGTGCAGACCATGGTATCCGTGGATGGCTAGATGCTTCTGGATGTAGCGTCTCTTTCTGGGGGTCCTGGAAGAGCACGTGCACCATGGCCTGAGCCCTAGTCGTTCAGTACAACCTGGCTAGTGCAAGAGGCAGAGTTGGCACGAGAAGAGAAAGTGGCCAGACACAAATGAATTGGCTAATTGAGATGCTGGTTCTCCTCTAATGTGATAAATTTCATAATTAAATTCCCTGAGGCAGCCAGGACTATTGAAGTGCTTTCCTAGCCAAGCAAGAGGTCGGGGGCGCTCGCACATCTGTAGCCTTTGAGTGTGTGCACTGAGACTTTCCCCTGGTCTGTCTGCTTCTGCCCTGGTGCTAGAGGTGATGAAGTTCAGTCCAGCTCCAGCAGCAGCTTCTAACCCCCATCCTGGAGCCCTTCAGCCCCTGAGCAGGACTGTTCTAAAACCAGTCAGCTTCAGTCTATTGCCATGCCAGACTGCCTCACCCAAAGTCCTCAGAGATATCAGAAACAGGAGAAGAGGGTATTGGGGGAATTGGGCGGTTGGGGGTTGGGGGGCAGAGGAAAGACTGAGCCATTTAGTACAAGTCGGTGGACAGGTCACGTGGGCTCTGGAACCAGACTTGCGTTTAAATCTTGATGGTGTGTCTGTGGTTAAGTTCATTAACCTTGCTGAGCCTCATTGGACTTTTTCAAGGTTTATTGTAAAGATGAAGTGCAATACCATATGGAAGCCCCTAGAACAGTACCTAGGGGAGTGGGCATTGGTGCATGGCAGGGTCTTTTTTCTTTTTACCCTGTCTTCCACGTGTGGGATGGTAGTCAGAGACACCTCTTGCTATGAGCCAAGCTCTAGCATCTGTTAGGTTCCCAGCCACCTCCACTCATTCCCACCCCTTCCTTCTCACACCAGAGTTGGTTCTTTCCCATTCTTAAACCTTTCTTCCAAGCCACCCTGTGCTCTCTGGATAATGAACAGTAGACATGTGTGGCTCATTCTCCTGTTCTTAAAAGTGCCAGCTTGGTGGACTTAGAAATACAGGATACATAAGGAAATTGCATCTTCTGCAAAGACGTAAAAATCTTTCCAGCCTTTCCCACCTTCCCCGACAGTGGTCCTCTTGTACCCCAGAGTTGGCTGCAGAGGTTGGACACGGTGGTCTGAGCCACCCCTTGTTTCAGCAAGACCAGGGCCTGAGGCTGAACCCAGCTCGTGACCATCTCACAGTTGGGACCCTTGAACCTGGAACCTTGTGGCAGAAAGAGTACTTAAATGGGATTCTGGGCCTAGCATTTTAGTTATGCTCTGCCTGGCTCCAGCTATATGACTTCATATGGGTGTCCTTACTTCTCGGGACCTCTTCTCTAAAATCAGTGAATGCTTTTCTGTATCATCTTCTTTTACATACTGTGCTGTAAAATGTCAAAAGATCTTGCAAGCACAGATGATAAGCAGTTTTATAAAACTTGAGTTAGTCACTTGGCTTTCCTGGACAAGAGGAGTTTGAGAGACAGGCCATTAGAGCCTGGGGGGCCAACAAGAAGTCAAGAATTTAGGCTCAAGTTCCAGCTTTACCTCTGATGTGCTGTGGGACTTCAAGCAAGTCACTTTTCCTCTCCAGACCCCAGTATTTCCAAGTGTGACACAAGATAAGCTAGTAGGCAAGTTTCCTTTCCTTTCTTGGTGGGTGGAGGCTAAGCCAAACTTCCCAATAACCAGAGGGCCTTGCTCTCCTCCCTCAAGGCTTCTCTATTTAGCTGTTGCTACCTGCTGCCTCACCGTTTGGGGCCAAGGTGTAAAGGGCTCTCCCCTACCCCTGTCCTAGCCTGCAAGTACTGGGTGTGTCTGTGGACAAGGTCACTAGTGAAGCCAGAGGACAGGGTCAGAGAAGAACCAGGCACCACCCCAGGAAACAGGCATGGGCTTGAAGGAAGATGACTTGAGAGTGACTCATTTTCCAGGCCTTGCTGGGCAGCAGATGTAGGAACATAAGAGTATGCCCCCCAAAACAGTGCCTAGGCCCTAGCTTACTGAGTGTCCTCTGCACACGGAGCCCAGGGCGACCGCCCAGAAGAAATGAATCAAGAGCTCAGAGGAACAAGAGGTAGAGGGTAGTAAGGCTCCCTACCTCCTGTGCTCCAGGCTTTGCCAGGTGGTGCCTGCAAGACCAGTTGGATGACTCCTCCCCGGGTTGGGGTGGTGAGCAGGGCTTTGTGAGAACTGGGACTGCCACTGCAGACCAGGTTCCCCAGGGGCTTCTAGCTAAGTGACGAAAAGCAAGTCACTCCTTACGCACCTCTACCAAGAAGATGCTTTCAGTTGTCCCTGTCGTCAGCAGTAGAAGGCAGGGATGGAAAAAAAAGGCCTTGCTTTTTGCTGCCTGCTGCCTTTGGGTCCCCAAGGAAAGGGTGACCACACAGATCAGTCTAGGCTGAATGGAATTGATTTCCTAATTAAGATAAGAAAAGCTTTGCTCGTGCAAGCCCTACACTGCACTACCTGCCAAGTCTGCAGCTGGGGAGTGAGGGCCAGAGGCAGGGAGCTCTTTTTGTAGAAAGCTGTGGTGGTCCCCTCCAGAGGTCATGAGCTGGGCTCATGAGACCTCAGGTAGCAAGTCCCTTAGCCTGTGAATGCCTCTGATGTTGTGGCCTTGGAAAGAAAGCTGGGGAGAAAGGTATACACTTCATCCCTACAATAAGCCTTTTTTGTTGAGCGCCTTCTGTAGGGCTTCCCTGTGGAAGTCCAGCTGGCTCGAGTGGTTAAGGACTTGACTACTAACTGAAAGACTGGCAATTTGAACCCATCCAGATGCACCTCAGAAGAAAGGCTGGCGGTCTGCTTCCCAAACCTCAGCCTCTGAAAATCCTGTGGACCGTAGTTCTATTGTGACACATTGGGTTGCCATGAGTCAGACTCAACTTGACAGCAACACTTTACTGGTATGACTTGTACCCTGAACTAGAAACCAGAGAATGTCAAGTTCAAAGAGGTTCCCTACTCTCGAGCCCATTACCTGGGGTGTGAGGCAGGCAGAAGTCAGATGGTTATGAAATACAGTGTGAGTGGTGTAAAAGCTTGCCTCAGTTTCGTCATTGAAGAGCTGAAGAAGTAGACTCTTGTTAAAGTCTGCCCCATTCCAAAGGTAGCCATGAATATTTTTTGCCACATCCTATATGGTAGACACTGGGATGCGGCAGAGAACAAGGCCAGGTCCTCACCGTTCCAGAGCCTCTACTCAGCTGGGGGAGACAGACAATAAATAGAGATGATGAATGGAGCGGTGCCAAGAGCTGGCAAGAAGTAGACAGAGAGGTTACTGGAGGACAGAGAGAGGTAAAGACGAGAAAGTAAAGGAAGCCCTCTCTGGGGTAGTGGCATTGGATCAGAGACATGCAAGACCAGGAAGAGACAGCCAGGGGAAGACACGAGCCTGCCAGGAGGGGAGCAGAGCATGCGCAGAGGGTGAGATGTCCCAGGCTGGCTGGGGAGTGGTGTGAGATGAGGCCCAGCGCCAGGCCATCAACCGTACATTCCCGGATCTTCCAATTGATAGAGCCAGCCAAGTGTTCAAAGGAGAAAAGTATTTTCCTTCAAAGTGATTGTTTTGTCTATTGCTTGAATAACATCAACACCTTACTTTGTACACAAACAGTGTGGAAAAAAATGGGACAGAGTTTGAAAGTTCTCCCTCCTGACCCTGGCCTTCCTTGCTGTCTCTGTCACCAGTTTGGTGCATATCCTCCTAACTGGTGACTGTCAAGTCAACTCTGACTCGTAATGACCCTGAGGTCATTCAGTTTGCCAGGGGAGAGCTGAGCCCCATAGGGTTTTCTTTTTTTGACATTATTTTTTATTATTATTATGGTGATGATTGAATGGAAATGTACATTCCCATATAAATTGCATGCCCACCTATATGCAGCTCCCATTGCTCTCCCTACCTGGTCACAGCGCACTCTTCCTCTCTACTCCATACGTGTCTTATCCTCCTAACAGTCTCCTATCCCCTCCTCTCCACCCACTCCCCTTCCTCCAGTAAGAGGTGAGCAGGACGACATCCTGTGGATGTAAAGTGCGCACAGGATATGGTCACTGTGTTGCCAAGTCCAATCCACTGCTGTCTGAGAGTTCACCTCCATTATGATTTATGGACAGGGGCAGCCTCGGGGCCAGGGGCCATGCTCCCAGGGGAACCCCGAGGCCCGTGAACCATCAATTGAGGTCTTTTAAAGGGCTTATTAGAGTGCACCCCTTTTTATTCTGTGTTGCCAGTGAGCTCCATCACAGCTATCACCAGTGGTGGCTGGGCACCATCCGGTCTTGCCGTCACGAGTCAATATAGTCACTCGCTCACGTGGGTCTCTCTGTCTTCTGCCTTCTCTTTCCCCCATGTCATTTTGGTGCTTGGTGATCATCCATTTGTGCTGAGTTGGGACCATTTGGTGTACATCAGATGGCAGCTCAGCAGCTTTTAAGGCCCCAGACACCACTCACCAGTGTTGGGTGCAAAAGGCTCTCTTAGCAAAATGCTAGTTTTGCCAGTTGGCCTTGGTTTCTCCACAGGGTTTTCAATAACTGGGTTTTTTGTTTGTTTTTATTGTGCTTAAATGAAAGCTTATAATTCAAGTCAGTTTGTCATACAAAAACTTAACACAGAGGCTGTGTGAACCTGGTTGCTCGTCCCTACAGTGTGACAGCACTCTTCCTCTCCATCTCTATTTCGTAGGTCCCTTCCTCCAGCTCCTGTTCCCCCTCTGTCTTCTCATCTTACCTCCAGACAGGAGCTGCCCATTTAGTCTCCTCTATCTACTTGAAGCAAGAAGCACACTCTTCAGTAGCATTTTATGTCTTCTAGCCCAGTCTAATCTTTGTCTGAAGAGTTGGCTTTGGGAATGGTTTTAGTTGTGGAATAACAGAAAATCCAGGGGCTGTGTCTTCGAGGGACACTCCAGTCTGTCAGATCATCAAGTCTGGTTCTGTACCCTGCATTTCTCCCACTTCATCAGGGACTCTTTGTTATGTTCCCTGTCCGGCAGTCACTGATGGTAGCCCAGCACCACCTGGTTCTTCTGGTCTCATGCTGATGGTCTGGTTGGTGTGCCTTTTCTGTCTCTTGGGATCACATTTACCTTGTGTCTTTGGTATTCGTCATTCTTCTTTGTTTCAGGTGGGTTGGGACCAGTTGATCCTTAGATGGCCACTTGCTAGCTTTTTAGACCCCAGATGCCCCACACCAAAGTGGGATGCAGAACATTTTCTTAATAAACTTTGTTATCCCAGTTAACTAGATGTCCCCTGAAGCCATGGTCTCCAGACCCCTACTCTTACTCTCTGTGCTGTGAAGTCTTTGGTTGTATTCAGGAAACTTCTTAGCTTATAGTTTACTCCAGTAGTACTGTCTTCTCTTGTAGTGTGTATTGTCCTTTCTTTCACTTAAAATAATACTTGTCAGCTATCTAGTTAGTAAAGACCCCTCTCCCTCCCTCGTAACCCTCAGACTATTTTGTTCAGAGTTCAAACTATTTCTGAGTTCTTAAAGTAGTGGTCTCATACAGTGTTTGTCGTTTTGAGACTACCTTTTCTCAGCGTAATGCCTTCCAGATTCCTCCATGTAATAAGATATTTCACAGATTCATTGTTCTTTATCATTGTATGGTGTTCCACTGTGTGAATATACCATCATGCGTCTCAGTGGCTGGTTTTTTTGGAAGTCAACTGCCAGGCCTTTCTTCTGAGACACTTCTAGCTGGACTTGAACCTTCAACCTTTTGGTTAGCAGCTGAGCGAGTTAACTGTATTCAGTATCCAAGGACTACATGTACCCTTCTAGTCCTTCTTTTGATATATATATGTATGTATATATATACACACATAAAAACATATGTACACACACACATGCCCACTGCTGTCGAGTCATGCCCAACTCATAGCAACCCTACAGATCAGAGTAGAACTGCCCCATAGTAGTTTCCAAGGAGCGCCTGGCAAGTTTGAACTGCCAACCTTTTGATTAACCTACTGTGCCACCAGGGTTTCTGTGTGTGTTTGTGTGTGTGTGTTTTCCCCTGTCTTACACAGTTTAGACTGTACTCAGTGCTCTACAAGGCCTCTGGCTTAGTGGATCTTAGCGCACTTTTCATTTTCACAGCTGTGTAGTCTCTAGGGCAGCCAGACCTCCATGGTTCAGTTTTCTGCCTCCCTAGTGAGAGGTTTTGGGGTTGTGTCTGATTTTTCCTGATAAGATCAGAGAAGCGTTGAACACCCTCAGAAACGCATCCCTGTGTGCAGGTATGGTCACTGCACGTTTTCATTATGAAAGTCAAATGCCGTTTGCAAAGACTTGGTTGGTTTACTTGCCCACTGATGTTCGTTTCCCCCCGTCCTCACGTGCACGTGCTAGTCTCCACAGTTTCAGTAGTCCCTGGTGGCACAAACAGGTAAGCAGTTGGCTACAAACTGAAAGGTTAACAGCTCAAATCCACATGGAAGCTCCTTGGAAGAAAGGTCTGGTGATTCACTTCCAGAAGCTATGAGCCATTAAAAGCTGTGCTGTAACTTGACAGCAACTGGTGGTTCATTGCAGACAAAGCATAAAAGCCCCTGGAGCTCAGTTCTGCTCTGTCACTCATATATAGTTGCCGTAAATCCAAATCGACTTGGTAACAGCTGGTTTTGTTTGGTTTTCAGTTTTAGCTGATGGGTGAAAAATAATCTCATTATTCCTTTTTAAAAAAGAAAAGTTTACAGTTTGTCGAGGCCTTCTCTTTTCAATTTATACCCACATGTTTTTCCAAAAGAACAAATCAAGATTTAGTGAGTCTTGGTTCTGCCTGTTCCTGGTCTCCTGACCTCAGCTGAGTGCTGTGTACCCATCATCATCTGTGAATTGAGGCCATTTAATCCCTGCACTGCCTCCTGCCAGGCTGCCTTTCATTGTGCAAGAGAAAGCATTCCTGAAAGTTTGTTTTATGCTGAAAAGCTCTGCAAACATCAGGAGGCATTGTTTTTCATAGGGAAAGCCAAATATCTGAAGCCTAGTACATTCGAGTGAATCAGACTGTTTCTAAACAGCCGGAGTTCCCAGGGGCGGGGTTGGGGTGGCTTGGCATGTGTGAAGTAGAGCGGTTCAGGTGAGAAGTGTCCACCTGGTGTCCCTTGAGATATAAAGGACCTCACCGACCTGAGAAAGGTGAGCATTCCTCCCAGAGGGCTGGCCAGGTCATGGGCTTCTTTCTGTTCTTCCTGCAGGAAGAGAGGAATGAACACAGGAGGGCAGAGACAGTTCTCCAGCCAGTCTGTGAAACAAAGGCACAGGAGGGGCATCAGCCATCACAGATTGAATCCTCTTTACCTCGAGGTAGGCCCCAAAGACTGGGGCTCCAAGAACCTTGTAACTTCCTGTGTTTATCACTTAGTGGCCTCTGATAGGAGGGAGCTTCCAAACAGAATTTACCAAGTGGACCCTTGTACTTGATTTGGAGATAGAGGAGGGGAAAGCTGTGGAGACTGATGGTACACCCAAGGAGTAGGTGAGCATACACCTGGGGTAGGTGGCCAGACACTCGGGGAGCAGATTACCATATACACGGAGTAGGTGGCTGTACATCTGGGGACTAGGTTACCATCCACGAGGAGCAGGTGTCTATACCTGAGGAATGGGTCACTGTTTTAGTCAGCTATTCTCTAACAGAAATACCACAAAGTAGACGATTTAAAAAACAGAAAAGTTTATTGCTGCATAGTCCAGTATGCTACAAGTCCAAATTCAGGATGTCCGCTCCAGGGGAAAACTTTCTCCCTTGTCGGCTCTGGAGGAAAGTCCTTTGTGTTGCATCAGCCTTTGGTCAGTGAGCACCTTGGTATAGGAACCTCGGGTCTGTAGGACGTGCTCTTCTCCCGATGCTGCTGTCTTGATGGTGTGTGGTTCCCAACTGCCTGCTTCCTTCCCTTTCCTTCGGTCCCTTGTAGGGTGAAAAGATAAAAGATGGTGCAAGCAATACTCAGTGAAAATCCCTTTACAGTGGAGCACGGAAGCGATCCTATAAAGAGACTTATAGTCCCATGGTAATCCTCTAACATACAGCAAAGGAAAATCACAGAATGGAGGACAGTCATAAAATATTGGGAATCATGGCCCAGCCACATGTATTTGGTGGGGGGGACACAGTTCAGTCCATGGTAGTCACCATACACATGGAGTAGGTGACAGGGGATCATATCCCTGGACTAGGTGAGAGGTAGTCCCCACAGACATGGATTAGGTGAGAAGTAGTCACGTGTAACTGGAGGAGACAGCACATACTTGGGGAGAAGATGATAGGTAACCATATACCTGGATTAGGTGTTAACAGGCACGGAGAAAAGAGAAGGAAAAGATGGGGTCTCTGAGTCTGAGGATGGTCAGGCCCAGTGGTCCCAGGTGGTGGCAGGCCCTATGGGACAAGCTGGTGGACTGGTCTGCCAGACTCCCTTATCGTTTCCCAGGTGAGCCCCACTCCCCTCTGTCCCTGGGGAAGACACTTCCCACATTTGGCGGTGATTCCCCTGCTGCTGAGGATGTCTCAGGCCTAAGCTTCACAGGAGGCTACTGTCATCCAACCAGCCTGACCTGGTTGGAACAGCTTGGATTAGTGGGTGGCAGGCAGAGGTGGAACAGGGGGATCCTCCCACAGCAAGGGCTCTGGTAGGGAGTCTCACCTTTGCGCTTCTGCGTTACAGATTGTCATGGTTGGAATTGTGTCTCCCCAAAAATGTGTGCAGCCACGTGGCTGGGATATGGTTCCCAGTATCTTGGGACTGTCCTCCATTGTGTGGTTTTGCTAACCTGTATGTTATAGGATTAGGGTGGGGCTGTGAATTTCTGTGGGGGAGTTTCCCTGGAGTATGGCTTGCCCCACCCTTAATGCTTTTAGCTTGCAAGGAATAAAAGGAAAAAGAAACCAAGGACAATTTGAGAACCTCGCTACCATCAAGCAAGCAGTACCGGGAGCAGAGCGTGTCCTTCAGACCAGAGGTTCTTGCGTGAGGATGCTCCCTGGACAAAGACTGATGCAATACCGGACTTTCCTCCAGAGCCGACAAGGGGAAAGCCTTCCCCTGGAGTGGACACCCTGAATACGGACTTGCAACCTACCGGACTGTGTAAGAATAAATCTTTCTTTGTTAAAGCCATCCACTCTGTGGTATTTCTGTTAGAGCAGCCTAGCTGACTAAAACACAGATCCAGGAGCAGGGAAAAATAGGAGCCTCATGTGCAGGTCAGGTCTTTGCATTGATCAGGGGCTTCCTGATTCTGAAGGTCAGGATTTTCCATGAAGGCAGAGAGGGAAATTCCCAACTGTGGAGCTGGCTTAGTGGGGGTGTGAGTGGCCTGCCTCAGCCAGGCTGCTGCCCTACTGCCATCCTGAGCAAAGTGTGAAGGCAGCTGGCCACTGACTTAGTGTGAACTGAATCACAGGGCTCCCTGTCAGGCACCAGGATCAACTGGTATATCTGTGTTGCAGGAAGTTGCAGTGGC
The DNA here is from genome assembly GCA_028571685.1 of Heterohyrax brucei. Classification (NCBI taxonomy): domain Eukaryota; kingdom Metazoa; phylum Chordata; class Mammalia; order Hyracoidea; family Procaviidae; genus Heterohyrax; species Heterohyrax brucei. The sequence goes on along the minus strand of CM053148.1, from coordinate 38,773,381 downwards.
TATTTTTACCACTCTAACCAGGACTTTTTACTGGAAGGTACAATTACAAGCAAAAATGTCGGGGTTTAGCTGGCCAGCTAGGTCCCAGAGGTGGCTGCTGCTGCAGGCTGGAGGGGTGGGGAGAGATTCAGCACCCAGGATGCATTTGCACACGGCCTTGCACCCGCTCCGACTGCAGGGTGGCTTCTTCCAAACCACTTCTAGCATCTGGAGTTTTCCTCTAGGCAAAAAGAGGCCCTTACTGGGTTTTGTCTTGATAATTGCACCCAGGCACCTCATTAGTGGCTGCCCATGCCCCTGTGAAATGAGCTTGCGTAGCAGTGAGCCCTGACTGATCCCTACTCCCAGAAAATGTAAGTGCTAGCAAGCAAAAGTAATGAAAACCTGTATGCTTCCCACTCTTTTAGGTACCACCACGGATAGGGATAAATGGGACAGTAGTTTCAGGTAGAGACGTGTTTCAAACACCCGTTTTTGAGATGAGGAAGCTGAGGCTCGCAGAGTTTAAGTGTCTTTGTCCAGTCAAAGAAGTAGAAATGGTGGTGTTGGGATTTGAGACTGTAGCATGTAACCACCCTGTTACATTGCTTGAGGTCGGCACCTCCACTTTGGGTTTGTGATTTACAGAACTCCGTCCCGGAGAGGGAAACCCTGGTAGCGTAGTGGGTTAAGTGCTGTGTCTGCTAACCAAAATGTCGGCAGTGGCAGTTCAAATCCACCAGGTGCTCTTGGAAACTATGGGATATTTCTTCTCTGAGCTCTAGAGTCACTGTGAGTCAAACCTGACTCAACGACAGTGGGTTTGGTTTTTGTTTTTGTTTTTAATCCAGAAGAGGACTAAGGATTGCTCTTTACTGTCTGCATTTAAAATGTTTAAATATAAAGCATGCTGTTCACACAGAAGTTAGTTCCACAAACACTCAGGAGTTCTTACCCAGCTTTAATGGATCTCTGGCTCATTTTGATTCCTATTTTAGCGGCTATTGCAGTTAATCCATCGCCCATTCAACAGTATTTTATTGAGCGTCTGTTTTAGTCATCTGGTACTACTCTAACAGGAATACCACCAAGTGGATGGCTGTACAAGAGAGATGTTTATTCTTACACAGTCCAGTAGGCTCCAAGTCCAAATTCAGGGTGTCTGTTCCAGGGGAAGGCTTTCCCTCTGTTGGCTCTGGAGGAAGGTCCTTGTGTTGCATCAATCTTTGTTCAGGGAGCATCTGGGCACAGGAACTTGATGTCTGAAGGACGCGCTCTACTCCCAGTCCTGCTTTCTTTATGGTGTGAGGTTCCCAACTCTATGCTTGTTTCCCTTTTATTCTATGAAAGATAAAAGGATAAAGGGTGGTACAACCCACACTCAAGGGAAACTCCCTTTACGTTGGAGCAGGGAGGTGCTGTTATGAAGGGATTTGCAGTTGCACCCTAGTCCTCTTTAACATCCAGTTTAGGAAAATCGCAGAATAGAAGGCAATCATGTAATACTGGACATCACAACCCAGCCAAATTTCTGTATGTATTTTTTTGGGGGACAGAAATTCAGTCTGTAACAGCATCTAACGTATTGTAGATGGCAAAATAACACAGAATAGTCTTCTCAAAGTGTTGAAATCTAGATCAGGGCACAGCGCACAGTGTCCTGAAGGAGAAAAGAAGAATGGCAGTAGGAGAGACGGCACAGAAGAAACAGAGAGTTAACTGCAGGTGCTAACACAGTCATCTTTCCTGGTTATTCACTGCCGTATCCTTTATGCATAGCATGCTCACAGTAAACATCTAAAAACCGATTGCAGTTGTTTCTGACTCATGGTGACCCTGTGTGTTGCGGAGGAGAACTGTACTGCATTTCCGACACGTGACTTGTCGGAAGCAAATAGCCAGGCCTGCCTTTTGAGGTACCTGTATGTGGACCCAGACCTCCACCCTTTTGGTTACTAGCCGATCACCTGCCCATCCACCTACTCAGGGACTCTAGCACATAGTGGGTGCTCAGAAATGACTTGTTGCATCTACTGTGTACAAGGCCTGCTATGTGCCAAATAAATGGAGAGTTCAGAGGAAAGTAGAGTCATTAAAAGCAGGATTTTGGAGGGAGGAGAAGGCTTGAGCACAGAGAATAGGGTGGGGAAGATCAGTGAGCCCAAGTGAGTGGAGGGTAGGGACTGTGGTGGATGGTCCAGTCAGAGAACATGATCAGTAAGACTTGGATGTCACAGTCTTGCTGAAGGCCTTTGAGCAAGAGAGACTCATCCAGGCTAAGCCTTTGGCGCTGATTTGATGAGAGCAGGGAGAGACCTGGCCTGTGGTGGTAAGGCCCTCACCAAGTTTCCTGCAATCAGACAAGGAGAGAAGCCACTGATGTGAGGGACCTGTGAAGGCCGATTTAAGGAACTGGGTATCTGACAAGATGTTAAAAATGCATATGTGAGTGAGTGGCTATTTGTGGACATCATGTGTTTAAATGTGCATGCATGTGTGATTTCAAGAGATCAAAAATTATCAGCTGCAAAGCCCAAATTCAGCAGCCTGTACATATACCTCCCTGTAATTTGGTTTGGGAGGCCATTCCCTCTGAAAACCACTGTGGTCTGTTATTTTGAGAACGAAGTGGTCCTGAAAGTAGGAAGACGTGAGGACATAGTGACAGGGAGAAGCCCAGTAGGACCACGCGGTCAGAGGAGTGGTTCTTAGGGGGTGGGAGGCTACAGCAACCACGGATGAGAGGGTGCTGGTGGCAGCAGGCTCCTGTGACTGCCATCAGTGCCAGCTGAGGAGAGGGACAGAGAGCCCAGGGCACAGGCATAGGCACAAGCACAACCGACACTTTCTTTCTGTCTTGTTGTTGTTAGGTGCCATCAAGTTGGCTGCAACTCATGGCAACCGTATATGTACAACAGAATGAAACACTGCTTGGTCCGGTGCTCTCTTCACAGTTGTAGCAGCCCTGTGTCAGCCCATCTTGTGGAGGGTCTTCCTTTTGTTCACTGACCGCCTGCCAACCGTGATGTTCTTCTCCAGAGTTTGATCCCTCTTGCTAACCAGTCCAGAACACATGAAATGAAGTCTCCCGATCCTTGTTGGTAGTAGCATTCTGGCTTTACTTCCTGTAGAAATTCCTTTTTCTTGAAGTTCTTTAAAAGCATAGTTAACCTGATGGTTAAAGAAGTTCTGCTAACCAAGTGTCTTCAACATGTGGCCTGGGGGTCCCTGAGACCCTTCCAGGGTTCAAAATGTTTATGTTAGTGTTGTTAGCTGCCCTGAGGTTGGCCCCAGCTCTTGGTGACTGTACGCACAGTGGAATGAAATGCTGCCCAGTCCTGCACTATCCGCATGACAGGTCTGGAGCAGACCGTGGTGTTCGATGGGGTGTCAGTGGCTGTTTTTGGGAAGTGGTTTGCCAGACCTCTCTCTTTAGCTAGGAATCTTCTCAGAAACCTGTTCAGCATCATAACAGTGCGCAGACCTCCGCTGACAGACAGGCGGTAGCTGTGTGTGAGGTGCACTGGCTGGGAGTCGAACCCAGTTCTCTGACATGGAAGATGAGAATTCTACCACTGAACCACCACGGCCTCTTTCCATAATAATACCATGCAGGGACTAATTACCCGATAAGCAAGGTACACACAGGCTTCCTTGTGCTTACTTACTAATCTGTAGCACACAGTATCACCTGTTTTTCACCACATCAAAGGTAGGGCAAAGCTCACCTGAAACTGAGCACTACAGATTGCTAAGTAAGCGCAATTAAGTCCGTGCGTATCTTGCTTACGCCCGGGTATACCTTGCTTACTGGTTAATCCACTTCTGATACCAAGACACTGGTTTTTTTAATTCTCATTTTCTGTCCTGGGTATACATCTTAGTAAACTAGTATTTTCCAAAATGACCAGTGCACGGTGCCATAAAACCAGGCACAGGTAAGCAGCCGGTGCAAAGTACAAGCAGAGCAGTGGATTGTAAGATGATAGTGTAGAAGAAGTTTGGCAGTACAGGCTCCAGTCACAATTCACGACTTCATGAATCTGCCACTCGTCAAGCCTTGGCGTAGTGTCAAAGAATATCCCGGGTGATCCGAAAGGGCTGTGAAAATCGCCTTCCTGTTCCCGCTGCATATCTATGTGAGGCTGGGTTTTCTTCATATTCTTCAGTCAAAACAACATGTCACAGAAGATTGCATACAAAACCACAGATGGGGGGATCCATATGTGTATATGTGTGTGTGCGTGTGTGTGTGTGTGTGTGTTAGTGGTGTGGAGAATCGTTTCATGGAGAATAGCTGTTATTTATGTTAACATGTAATTAGCGTAGTCTTGGTGTTTTTAAGTGAACCAACACATATTTTAAGGAGCTCTAGTGGCACAGTGGTTAAGCACTCAGCTGCTAACCACAGGTCAGTAGTTCAAACCCACTAGTCGTAGACGGAAGTTGTGGCAGTCTGCTCCTGTAAGGGTTACAGCCTAGGAAACCCTATGGGGCAGTTCTGCTCTGTCCTGGAGGGTCTTATGAATTAGAATCAACTTGATGGAACACAATGATAGAAATTTTTTTTTTCTCTTATGGTATATACTAGTAGGCAAAACTGCATAAACAGGTTCTGTAGGGTCCTCAGTCACTTTTAAGGTTGTAAAAGATCCTGAAACCAAATAGTCTGAGAACAGCTATGATGCCTGGAGCCCCCAGAAACATGGGACTGCATATTGGGCCCCATGCCCAGCTCTCTGTGTCTGTTTCCCCCATTTCATCCCCACAGCAGTCCTATGTGGTTAGTTTACTTACTTGCATGCCCATTTCAGAAATGAGGAAACTGAGGCACCAAGAATTTGATACTGGGCACAGATCTCACAGATTGGAGTTGGCAGTGATTGGGGGTGGCCAGACTAAAGCTGCAGCAGTTCTCCAGGCAAGGAGGAAGGCCAGTGCCTAAGAGAAATCCCACTATGAACACTGGTCTGGTCTGTGTCCTCGACCATTTACCTTCATGGGCCACAAGCCCTCTTCACGCAGCCTGCCCAGGAGGCATCTCTCTGTGCAGGTTCTCCTCTCCTGAGGCCCGGGAAGGAAGGCAGAGAGGTGTGCAAGAGTGGCAGTGGTGTTGGGTGTTTGTTCATTGATAAGAACTTTTTCTGTTCTGGCACACACAGCCTGTGTGGACAGGAAGCTTTTTATCTTCATAGATAGCCTACATATGCCTTTGGAGCAGAAACTTTGGAGTGAAAACAGCTTTGCATAAGTGACTCCCCCCGCTCCCCAAAAAAACAACTAAGTTCCTTAGCTTCTTTGGGTGGGACAGGGCTATCTGAAAAAGATGTAAAGATTAATGAAAAGAATACTTGGAAAGCTTCTTTTACAAAGCCCCACTTAAAGTAAGGTTTTAAAAAGGTAATAATGGTCTACGTCTTTTGCAGACTGCGGTGGGATCAGTGGTGGGGGATGAGGCTGGAGGGGTGGGGCCAGGAGGGGTGTCTGCAGGAAAAACAGCTCTCCCCGGCTCACCGTCCCGGGATAGCTGTGACCAGTCTGTTTCTTAGATGTCTTCAAGACAGTCTGTATATACAAACAGGTGTACATATTGATGTATGTCGTGTATGTACAAATAATAGTCTGGTTTGTAACATATGTAATAGCATCCAGTACATGATTGTTAGTATAGAAAGCCAGTTGTTCGTTGTTTATGCAACTAACTAGTTCTCCACTGTTTGGATGGATCCAAAGTTTATTTAATATGTGCAGCTGCTAACTGAAAGGTTAGAGGTTCAAGTCCACTCACAGGTACCCGGGCTGGGGGACGGGAAGTCTGGCAGTCTGTTCCTGAAAAATCCGTTGTGACAGCCACATGGAGCATGGTTCTACACTGATACCTGGGGTTGCCATGTGTTGGAATTAACTTGATGGCAACGGATTGTCACATTTGTGAACCTGGAGGTTGTTGCTGGCCTTTTTTGCACAGGTACCTGTGTAACGGACAGTAACCTTCCTAGTAGTGCAGGTGCTGGGCAGAAGCCTGTGCATTTGTCATTTTGAAAGATACTGCCAGCCAGCACTCCAAAGAAGTTGTTCCAGTAACACTCCCCATGGCTCCCTGTCTCTCTCAGTAGGGGGTGGAGGGAAAGGGAAAGAACAAAGCTTCTAGAGAGTTCTGCCAAGCACTGCTGCCCATGGAGAAGGAAGCTCACTACAGCAAATAGAGGGTGCTCCCCGCTCCCCCCCGCCGGCTCTTCTGTGTTTGCCTTTTCCTCCTAGGCTGTGCCTTCTTGTGGCTCATCAAAAGCAATATGCAAGCCAGAGTGATTTTAATGGTTCCTTCTGTGGAAGCAGGGCACAGACAGGAGAGAGAGCCCTGCATGTCCCTAGGTCCCCTCGGTTTGCCAGAGGCCCAGGCTGGTCCAGCTGATGAGGGAGGAGCCAGCCGTGGGACAGTGTTTGCTCTGAGGGGGCCACTCACTGCCCCCTTTGTTTCTCTGTCTCACTCTTCTTGAGTGAAAGGAAACAAATTATTTCAACAGATGGGTAGACTCCATGCCCAGTTCTCCTCCTCTGTGTGATTAGAGCCCTGGTGTCCATTTCACTGCCTTGCTCCCGTCTGGAGCAACAGCTGGGCTTGCCAAATGCCTTCTAGCTCTGGGGCCAGAGAAAATCCAGGTGGCACCACAAGCTAGGTGGGGAGAAGTGAGAGAAAGGGATGTGAGGACAAAAGCTGTATGGCAGCCCATGCCCACCCTGTCTTGATAAGTGTAGAGGTATCTGAGCTAATAAATAAATAAATAAATAAAGCCTCTTGTTGCAGGTATGGTTTAAACATAAGTGGCCTGGTTCTTGAGTGCCGCAAACATTTACCAGAAGGTTGGAAGTATAAGACCACCCAGAGGCATCTTGGAAGAAAGGCCCGGCAATCTTCCTCTGAAAAACAAGCCATTGAAAAACTTTGTAGAGCACAATTCTGCTCTGACACATGGGAAGTCACCATCAGTCAGAGTCAACTGAACAGCACCTGGCTTTTTCAGTGGGTGGCATACATGGAAAACAGAGAACTTTTAGAACAATAGACATCAAAAATCCTTAATCTCTCTCTAAAAATGTACTCAAGAAAACACAGTAATTCAGTATAAATGAAGATATTATTTCCTCTTGAGATAACAAAAACAGGGTGAATGGATTAGTAAATTGCAGTTAGTGGTTAGTGTGGATTTCACCCAAAAATCTATTGCTGTCAAGTTGATTCTGACTCACAGGGACTCTGTGGGACAGTAGAACTGCCCCTTAGAGTTTCCAGGGAGCAGCGGTTAGATTTGAACTGCTGACCTTTGCGTTAGCACCTGAGCTCTTACCTACTGCACAACCGGGGCCCCATATTATATTTCACAGCCATTAAAAATTATAATTGACAGCCACTGAGAGGCAGCCAGGCTTCCTGAGGGAACAGGAAGACTCCTGCCTGGCTCACTGGATTCCCACTGTCTTCACACAATAGGCCCTTCATGGATCTTTGTTGGATGGTGAATGAAGGGTTAAGAATATGGAAACTAGGTGGAAAGTTAAGGTAAAACAATGTAAAACAGAATTCTAATAATTGCAACAGTATAAAAATGTTAATTTTTTAAATAAAAGCTTAAAATAATAAGCCAAAGTCAATATTGTTACTCTGTTTACATTGTTTCCTTATATTTATATTGCTCCCTCCAGGAACCTTTTTAGAATTTTTTTGTCTCTACCAGCCCCTGCCCCATTAAATTTTAATGCCACATGGGTTCGTGGCACAGTGGTTAAGACGTTAGTAGTTTGAATCCAGCAGCTGCTTGGAGTCTCTGTTGGACGATTCTCTGCCCTGTGGGGTTGTTACATGAGCTGAAATCAACTTGGTGGCAGCAGGTATCTTTTATATCTGTTTGTGCACTTACCGTATGTTATTGTTGTGTGTGTCACAGAGTGGATTCCAAATCATAGTTACCCCATGTGACAGCAGAACTGCTGTAAGCTATAATCTTTATGGGAGTAGATCGCCAAGTCTTTGTTCCGTGGAGTGGCTGGATGAATTTGAACCAGTGACTGTTAGGTTAGGAGCTGAGCATTCAACCATGGAGCCACTAGGGCTGCTTACTGTATGCGTATCTGTGCTTTATACATAAAAAAAGTTGATTTTTTTCATCCTCCCCCGAAACCAGTTTATACTCCCCTTGAAACAGTATCTCCCTTCCTCCTCATGGAAGATACCCGTGTTGGCAGGTGTGATTCTAGGAGATTGACCTTTTAGGGTCCTGCTCTTCTCTCTCATGTTATCTTTTTGGTAAAAATGATTGGGGCTGAATGTGTCTCCTGGCTTCTCTCACTGGGTTCATGGAACTCACACTCACTGAGAAAGCAGCCTTCTGGGCAGAAAGGCATCAACCATCCAGGGCTGCATCTGCTTGCAGGCTGGACACAGAACTCACAGCTTCTCCCAAGGGGGATCTGGCTTCTCTCCTTAGCCAGATGGCCTCTCAATAAATAAATAATACCATATTGGTAGGGAGCTGCCAAAATCCCTACATTAACTTGGAGTAGCTGGAGAAAGTGGGGAAGAGGATTGAATCGTAAATGGTCCCTTTCCCTGTGGTGGCCTTTCCACTGGGCTTCTTCATCTGAATATACCCAAGAAAATGATCTGAAAGACAGGGCTCTCCATTCTGCCAAGGGTGGTGTAGCATTTGGACAGTTCTGGATGTGTAGTAGAGATGTTCATGCCGTATCTGGAGTGGATCTCTTGGGGCATTAGGGCTTTAAGTCTGTCAGGAAGCTAGTTGGGAAAGGTCACTCAAAAGGGCAGACAGAAGAGGACAGACAGGCTGCCTCGGCTAGAACCTGATGGTCAGCTTAAGGCTGAGGTCCCACAGATTTCTGTCCTTTTTGGTGTACCAGAAAGAGCAGCACTGGTCTGGATTCAAATGCTGCCCTTCCCCAGCCATCCGATGTTGGGCTTGCTTGGTGTGGGAGGTGGAGCACAGATTTCTGGGCTATGTCCCCACTCCTCTGGACCTTGGGAAAGTTGGCTAACACCTCCCTTACCAGTACCCTAACATATTAAATGCATACAGTAAGCGTACCCAAGGCTGTTAATTGTAGGGATCACAGGAGCTGAGACGTGTGAAGTGCTTAGAACAGTGCCTGGTACACAGTAGGTATTCAGTGACTATAGTTTATTATTAATATCATCACGTCATTGTCATTAACTTTGCAGCCAGTGAGGCAGATATGGACTTCCTGCTCCCTCAGCAAGCTTCATTGTTTCTCTGGGCTTGTCAATTGTCATTTTAATGTTTGTGAAATGTGTACTGTGACTTACTAATCTAGTCATGCACTGTTTGAGTCAGCTAGGGCTGCTCTAACAGAATTACCACAGAGTGGATGGCTTTAATAAAGGAAGGTTTCTTCTTACACAGTCTGGTAGGCTGCAAGTCGAAATTCAGGACGTCTGCTCCAGGGGAAGGTTTTCCCCCTTGTCCGCTCTGGAGGAAGGTCTGGTATGGCATCAGTCTTTGTCCAGGGAGCATCTTGATGCAGGCACCTCTGGTCTGAAGGACGGGCTCTTCTCCTGGGGCTGCTTTCTTGATGGTGTGCAGTCCTCAGTTCTCTACCTACTTCCCTTTCCTTTTATCTCTTCTAGGACAAAATGATGAAGGGTGGGGCAAGCCATACTCCAGAGAAACTCCCTTTACAGTGGAGCAGGGAGGTAATCTTATAAAGGGATTTACAGTCCCACCCTAATCCTTTAACATACAGCACAGCAAAATCACAAAAGGAAGGACAATCATAGACTACAGGAAATCATGACCCAGACAAAGGAACTCACGTAGTTTTGGGGGGACACAATTCAATCCATGACATGCATAGCTTATGAATTTTTGTCCAATGAACAGGTAATGTCTTTGCTTCTAAGCTTTTGTTTTCTCATCTGCAGATTGCCAAAATAGTGTGGGGCCTCTAATAGGAGGACCTTTACTAGCATTCTCCTGGGTGGGGGCCGTCATAGGACTGTTTGGGTCGGTGAGTTGTGAACAGAAATGATGTCTGTCCCTCCAGGCCAACCACTGGCTTTTCAGTGCTACACTTTCCAGAGCATGCTTTCTTTACCCTGGGGTGACGTTCAAGAAGGTAGCTGGGAGGGACAGAGATGAAAACATTCCTTCCTCTCCCTACCAACTGAACTACAATCCAGATAGTATAAATCAGAAGTAATCTCACCCTTTAAAGCCACTGAGATTTGAGGGCTCTTTGTTGCCACAGCATAACCTAGCCCGTTTGATTAAAACCATCGTAAGCATGGCAAGTGTAGTTGTGAGGGCTAAATCTTGTAATAGATACAAGGTGCCCAGCACAGTCTTATTTCAGCGTAATCACGCCTTTGATGTGGATCCCTTCCCTGGGAGAATCCCCATCTGATTTTTTGCAACAAGCCTTGCTTCATCTTCAGTGAGATTGCACTGGCCCTGACCTCTTCCCCCATGATCTTTGTCGTGTTTGCGAAGCTGAGCCTGTTGTCCTGGAGGTAAGGCCTGCAGCCTTGCAGAGCCAAACCATCCCTCTGGGAGAGTGGAGCTGGGCATTCATCTCAGTGGTGTCTTTCAGCATGTAATAATAGCTTTGGCTTCCTGACTACAAGAGGCAGTCAGCCTGGGACTTAGCTATCAATCATGGAAGCTCAAGTGCTGCTTTTGCCTCAAGTGTGCTTAACATTTTTGCGCGCTAATTAAAGAGGCTGGAGCATGTGGAGAAGGTGTTGAAACTCTTGCTGGTCACTCTGGGTCTGTTTGTACTGCTCTTTCACTTCCAGGCCTTGGCTGCAGGCAGACAGTGGGCCACATGCAAGGTAATCGTATGATTCATTGCCCCACCTCAGCTTGGGAGGGTGCCCTTGAAAGCATATGGTGAAACTGTTGATCATGATTCCAGAACAACAGGCGTGAACCACGTTGTCCCCTGCCACACTGTCAAAGAGTTGTGATATTGACTTCCACTGAAGTAAGGTTAGGGTCAGTTGTTGGCCTGCGGTCCCAGCCATTAATTCAGGGACATTTTGATTCTGTCTGAAGAAGAAATCTATTTGAATGAATGTCCTAACCCCTTCCCTGAGCTTCACTCACTCCATTCTAGAACCCACCCCGTGACCAGCCTTTTCCCCTGCGGGTGCGTGTGCACCTGAGGGCTAGGTAGGGTAAGTGCCACCCAGCAGACCAGCCACCTGAGACCACAATGCATTTGTGTTCTTGTAAGTTTTCTGCAAGTTTGTACTCTTTTCACAATGCAGAGCTGAAAAACAAAACTAAAATAAAAAGTAAACACACACACAGAGAGAAAGAGACATAAACTGTTTTAATTCCTTGCATTTTAAATTAAAAACAGTGTACAGAAAAATTTTTTGCATGAAAAAACACACAATTTATTTTAATGAAAGGGCCATTGGAAAGCAGAACTGTCTGGGGAAAAGGCCCGTTTTCTGATCACTTGCTTGTGTCTAGAATGGTCTGCAACTCTGACTCCACTGGTGTAGTTGTACTTATTTTACTCCCAGTTTGCACTGAGGTCTGTCTGTTTCCTAAGGAAGCTTAGTGTGTTTTCCATTGGAAAATCTGAAGGATGAAGACCTCTGGACCCTGTGGGCTTCTTGATAGGACTGTGCCCCACACACTGGGAACAGCGCAGGGAGTCAGTCGGCTGCAGCCTGGGAAACCACTTCTGGGTTAACAATTGTTACAGCACTCACTCTGATACGTCTGTAATATTCAGCGTGTCCATCCTTTATTGTTAGTTTCCAAAGTAACCTAGATCCAGCAGATCTGAAAAACATCTTTTAGCATTCTTGTTGATAGGAAAAATGACACACATTTAAAAAAGGTGAAACAGCTTACAGTGGACAGACAATGAAAACCTCCTTTTTCAAAGTGAAAGCTGGGGATGGAGTAATGCTGCAGAGGGGCTGACTTGTCTGTGTCTGATGGCGTGTAATAGCAGCAGAGAAATGAAAACCAGGCTAGCAGAAGTGTGATGAGCCCAAGGCTATCCTGAGGGCTTTGTAGTTATTGTTTTGTTTCACTTAATTCTCACACGCAGCTACTGCTTTTGTTATCACCGGACCCAGAGAGGTGAATGAACTTTCCCAAGGTTACACAGTAATGCTGGAGCTGTCTTCCAGGGCACTGTTCTAACCACTGGCTCCAAGGAACTTGGATCTTTCCTCAGGGCTGCTTCTCATGGTTGTGTCAGTTGGTATATAGTTGGGTCAGACACCCTGAGGGAAACAGCTCCCGATACACTGCCTCTGGCGTTCTCTCCCCTCTTGCCTTTGTGTTTGTCTTTTATGTGTGTGTGCTGTAAAGCCAGAGAGAATAGAACTGTGTTGTTGTGTACATGTTCCTGCTTGCTTTCTTGCTGTCTTTGCAGGTGCTTAATCAGGGCTTGGCTGTTTAGATTGAGTGACATGTAACTGTTGTAGTCACTGGAGTCACTCGGTTCTGGCTTCCATTTGTTTTCCTCAGTTCACCTCACATCTGCTGGTACAGGCACGTCCAAGGTGAAATCTTCACTTGCCCACCCAGCATGTGGAGATGCCTGGAATAGCTGGGAATGACCAGGCATCTCTCTCACTCCGTGTGGTAGGCTGAGCTTCCTCAGCAGCATGGCTGACTCAGTGTTGTCTGGAGTAGGATGAGGCAGGACCCAGAACCACACATGGTGTTACTTCAGTCCTATCCTACGTGTCAGAGCAGCCACAGAACCAGCTCAGATCCAAGGGAGGAACGTAGACAGCCCACCCCTCCACTGGAGGCGTGGAGCTGTCTATTATCTACCCCGCTGGGCCTGCACGGTCATGCCCCTACCTGCTTCCCTGGCCATTTTCTTCCCTTAGCGGGCCAACTTCATTTCCCACCAGCCTCAACACTTGCTGTTCCCTCTCCTAGAACCTCCCTCTCTCTTGATCTTCAATTCTTGCCTCTAGCACACCATCTGAAGTTTCAGCTCCGAAATCCCTTCTTCCCTGACACTTTTCTGACCACATTTGTTCAATGAGCCCACCCTCCCGTTGCCGCTCTGACCCACTGCACTTTATTTTTGTCACAGCACTTACAGAAGTCAAAGTCCTGTTCGTTGAATTGATGTATTCTGTCACTATGGTCTGTCTGTCTCCATGGCCTCACCCCAGAGAGCACGCCCCCTGAGGGCAAGAACTTTGTCCGATTCCTCTGCTGCCGTCTCCCAAGTTGTTCATGAAACTTGTGGTGGATAAAGGAGCTAGAACAAAGTAGCCAGCTCTCACACTTCGCTGGTCTCCTCTGTTCTCGTGATTGAAAGTGCAGGTGAACTGGGAGAGAGGAATGTAGGAGTACCTAGACCTTTCTTCCAAGGAGGGGTGGTATTCTTGAGCTGTTCTTCTGCTCCTTAGAATTACTTTGGAGGAAGCCCTCCAAGGACCTCCTCAGATTACCAAGTGTCATGGATGGAATTCTTTCCCCCCCAAAATAGGTGTAGCCATGTGACCATGATTCCCTGTATTCTATGAGTGTCCTCCATTGTGTGATTTTACTGTGCTGTACGTTAAAGGATTAGGGTGGGACTGTAAATCCCTTCAAATCACCTCTCTGCTCCACTATAAAGGGAATTTCCCTGAAGTGTGGCTTGCCCCACTCTTAATCTTTGCATCCTACAAGAGGTAAAAGGAGGGAACCTCACACCATGAAGAAAGCAGCGCCGGGAGTAGAAGCGCGTCCTTCAGACCCGAGGTTCCTATGCTAAGATGCTCCTTGGATACAGACTGATGCAATACCGGACTTTCCTCCAGAGCCGCCGAGGGGAAAAGCCTTCCCCTGGAGTGGACATCCACAGTTTGGACTTATAGCCTACTGGACTGTGTAAGAATAAACTGTCCTTTTTTAAAGCCATCCACTCTGTGCTATTTCTGTTCGAGCAGCACTAGCTGGCTAAAACACCAGGAGTGCCCTGTAGTCATGTGTGGTAAGATGTCACATGGGCCTTCTAAAACTCAAAGCAGGCAGCGTCTCTCTGGGTCAGACACTGGCCACATGCTAACCAGCACTGCCAACCCTCAGAGAGGCTGTTGGTGCGGGTTGGAGAGTGGATGTCGTTAGGTCCCATCGAGTCAGTTCCAGCGCATGCTGATGCTGTGTACGACGGAGCGCAGCACTGCCAGGCCCCACACCGTCCTTGCAGTCCTTATGCCGGAGCCCATTGCTGTAGCCGCTGTGTCAGTCCACTTCCTTGAGGATCTTCCTCTTTTTCACTGACTCTCTGGTTTCCAGTAGCAAGTGGAGAGTCAAGAAGTGTATCAGTCTGTTACCCTTCCTCCACTACCTACAGAAACTCTTCACCTCCCACCTTCCTTTTCCGTGTAGCGGAGGAATTCGGCTACATAGCAGTCGGTTGGCTGGCTGAAAGGTTGATAGTTCAAACTTCCCCAGTGACCCTGGGATTATGAGTTGACCTGCTAACCAACAGGTCCACAGTTCTAATCCATCAGCTGTTTCACAGAAACCCCATGGGGCAGTTCTGCTCTGCCATAAAAATTGCTATGGGTCAGAATTAACTCAATGGTAACAGGGTATTTTTTGGTTTAGTGAAATAAGGGGTGGATGGGGTAGTGTGGCAGCCAGACAATATCAGGCATTCTAGAATGCCAGAAAGCATCTTTGGTTGCCCCTGACTCATTTTTCTTAAGGGATGCAGGCCTTTAGTTTTTGCTGGCTTTTTTTTTTTAAATGATTGAGTGAAAATATACAATCCCATATAAATTTGCATACCTGCCAATGAGCAGCCCCCGCTGGAATGTAGACCTTTAGTTTTTAATCGCTGGAAGCTTCTCTGAATACAGCAAGTTCTTTTCTGAAGGTCTTACCCCTTGCATACTTTGTTGCCTTCTGCTTTTAGTTAACTTTTCAAGGCTAATGAGAGAAAGCCAGCAGTTGCTGTTTGGGGCACTTTAACCACTTTTCTGTAGGTAGTGATTGCCCGACTGCCGTGTTGGGAGGCAAGCAGAGAGGAGGTATTGTCTGAGCTGGGTCGATAGCTCTTAGTAGGATGATAAATGGGGAGTCCATAGCTTTGCATTGTCATATGGTTAAATTCTTATGCTGTGAATCTGTCAAAACATAGGATGACACTTAGGTAATCAAAAAATAGTTGTGTAATACGTGCAGCATGAGAGTGTTTGATTCACCGTGGTACCATAGGCATGAGGACGAAGCTTCCGAGAGTCTGGACACAACTAATCTGGTACATACACACTCTCTTATGCTCAGCCCTCTTGCTGCTGGGCACCTTTGTTTTACACTCTTTTGTAATCCATAGCTTGTACCATGGTGTTAAGCAAGTAATTGGTGTGAAGTAAACATGTCATGAGTGACTGAAAAAGATAACATGATTGTTTCCAAGACCAAACCAAACATACTGTCATTGAGTTGATTCCAACTCATAGCAACCCTATGAGACCGGGTAGAACTGGCCTCATAGGGCTTCCAAGGAGCATGGCAGATTTAAACTGCCAACCTTCTGATTAGCAGACATAGCACTTACCCACTGTGCCACCAAGATTTCCGTCTTAGTTATCTGGTGCTGCTGTTACACAAATACCTTAGGTAGGTGGCTTTAAAGAACAAGAAGTTCTTTTTCTCACAGCTCAAAGAAGTGAAATTTGTTGCCGTCTAGTCAACTCCAGCTTCAGGCTTCAGTTACAGAGTGGGATTGCTTTATAGGGTTTTCTAAGCTATAGTCCTCACAGAAGCAGATTACCAGGTCTGTCTTCTGTGGCACTGCTGGGGGAGTTCATACTGCGAAACTTTAGGTTAATAGCTGAGGGCAGACTGCAGGATCTAGGGACTTTGTTGCAGCTGAAAAGACCAGAGGTCTGAGTTCAAGGTGTGGCCCTAGGGATGTCCTTCCTTGTCTGTTTCAGCTTCTTACAGCTGCCAGCAGTCCTTGTGGATGTGTCCTTGTGTCTTACTCTTCTCACTATGTGTCTGCATCTAGTCCGCTCTTATTATAAGATCTGACAGTTAAGTTTGTGAACTCATCCTAGAAGAAGTGCTACATACCTCACTGCTGAATTGCGCTGTGGTCAGCTTTGAAGAACTCCCCTTGGAAAGCTATGCACCAACACCGCACCTAGTCTACCCTTCAGAGCCATTTTGGAACTCTTTCTGGAATAGCCATCAGAGCTATCATTGTTTTATCCTTGATGTCCTTGAATGTCACCAAAATGTCTTCCTTTCAATATTTCCTTTATCTTCAGGTGAGTAGAAAGGGTGTTCCAATACAGTTATTTGTTTATTGGCTAAAAACTCCCTCACAGACAACTATGTAACTAAGTTTGCGAACTTGCCACTGTGCCATCGTGCACAATGGCCGTTCTAGAAGGCCGTTCCAAAATTGCTTTGAAGGGTGGACTAGGTGCTGGCATCAGTGCACAGTTTCCTAAAGGGAGTACTTCAAAGGTTATTGTAGTGATACTCAGTGAGTTATGTAGCACTTAGAACAATTAAGTTCGTAGACTTAATTGTCAGGACTCAAAGAACTCAAAAGTGATGACATTTAGAACCCACCCTACTTGGGTATGGTCCAATTATCATAACAAAGGAAAGAAAACTCTGTTTCCAAACAGGATTATACCCGTGGGTTAGGGTTAGGATGCCAGCCCATGTTTTCAGGGACAGGAGGGGCACATTTCAGTCAACAACCCTCACAAAACCAGTTCTTGGTGTTTGGGAGTAGGCTCCGTAGAGGTAGTAAGGGTGGAGGTGCACACACAGTTAAGGCCCCTTATCATTTGGGGTCCCCAAGGCAAGAAGCCTCTGGTCACTGATTCTGGGAACCGATGCACTAGTGAGCCCCTGTGGCAGAAGCCCATCCCCAGTAAACCTGAGGAAGAAAGGAAATCTAAGGAAAGACTGGCTTCAGGCACAGCAGGCATAAGGGGTACAAGTGAAGAATTGCTGTACCCTAGATTGAATTGTATCCCCAATGTATCTGTCAGCTTGGCTAGGCCGTGATTTCCAGTATTATGTGACTGTCCACCATTTGTGTATGATTTTCATTTGTGTTATAAATCTGTCTCTGATGTTAATGAGATGAGATTAGCAGCAATTGTGAAGCCAGTCTCTCTTGAGATAAAAGAGAGAAGCCAGCAGGGGAACGCAGACCTCATAAGACCAAGAAACAAGAGCCAGGAGAATAGTGTATCCTTAGGACCTAGGGTCCCTGCACTGAGAAGCAACTAGACCAGGAGAATATTGATAACAAGGACTAATGCCAGCCAACAGAGAGAGAAAGGCTACCCCTGGGCTGGCACCCAGAATTTGGACTTCTAGCCTCCTTGACTGTGAAAGAATAAACTTCTGTTTGTTGAAGCCATCCACTTGTGGTATATCTGTATAGCAACGCTAGATAGCCAAGATACCTGCCTTGTGGTATAGGCTCCCCCTCAGGCAAGTGGCAGCATGGCCGTCACCCATTCCCACCCTACGCCTTCACCCGGGCCTCTCAGCAGTTCGGGGGAAAGAGCCTGCTCCGTTCCCGCCACTCCTCTGTACATCTCCGAATAGAGGCTCATTGGCCCACCTCAGGTCTGGGGCCCATCATGGTGGCTGGGAGGATGGAGTGACTGATCAACTGGGCCTGGGTCGTGTTCACTGCTGGGCAGTTCCCGTCTCTAACAGTTTGCTGCTTTGGCCAGCCAGAGCCAGATGTCCATCCTGGATTCAGTGGACTTGACTACATGGGCCAAGGGTGGAGAAGAGTGGCTCTGGAGAATAATCAGGGTGTCAGTGTAAGAAGATGGGAACAGCCCGAGAGTGACTCAGTGAATGTCCACTCTAGACATCCATGGCTCACTCCCACTATCCCCACGGTCCAAGCCCTCATCTTCTCTGTTCTGGAAAGCTGCTCGGTTAGCAGTCAGGTAAGGTGTTCAGTGACATGTGTTTTGTACATCTTAGGTATCTCAGCAGCCTTGTCATGGTGAAGCAAGGGACCAATGAAGTTTTCAGTCATGTTGAGCTCACGCCATATGCCAGAGCCATCTTAGTGGCAGAAGTCACCTCAGAGCGTCGTACAGGATCTAGCTGTAGGGACAGTAGGCAGTAGGCATGTTGCATTAGTAGTGGTGAATGCTCTGGAAGGAAGCATGGTGATGTGTGGGTAGGGGACGCGGCCTTTCCAGTGTGGTCAGAAGGGGCCTGTCGGAGGAGATGACATTTGGGCTGATGAAACGGGAGAAGCTTTAGAAAGCCCAATTTTTAAAGAGAAATTTAGAATAGACAGCCAAAATTAAACCTTTTTGCTTTCTTTATTCCTGTCTTACAGATTCCTGATACTTCTCACCTCAGCCCAGGGTGAGGAGGTCACCCATTAACTGACAGGAACCACTGAGATAACAGTCTTTGTAGCTTTTTACAACTTCTTTATGTATGTCAAAGAAATGGGGAGAGGAATAGAGACATGAAGGCACTGCTTTTCCAAGACAGCCAGCCAGCCTATGATAAGCCTGTTCACCAGCCCACTCCAGGACAGGGCCTCCTCCCATCTGCTCCCATTGTTCTCCCAAGAGCCTTGTGTGTGCGCTCCTTTCCCTCTATAAACCCAGGGTTTGGCCTGCCCAAAGTAGATGGGCTTGGAGATTCCAATATATCTGTCCCCATGTTCTTGCCAGCAGAACACAGTTAATAAACTTTTTGATCTCTTACCCAAAATACCTTTCTCAGAGATTGGCTTTTGGGGGCAGGTAACACTGAGACCTGGATGAAATGAGGGAGAGAGCTGCCTGGGAAAACAACAGGTTGAGGACCAGCGTGAAGGAATGATGTGGGCACAAGAAGTCAGGCTGAGAGGGAGCCAGTGGAGAGGGGTCAGCTCACTTGGGGACCTGGGGAGGTGGAGACTGTGGAGAGGACTTTGGATTTCACTAGGGTATAATATGTTTTTTTGTCTGTCTGTTTGAGGTAAAATATATATAACATACAGTTAAGCATTTTAAAATTCAGTGACATTTGCTACATTCACAGTGCTATGCAATCACCATTTCTGTCTTATTCTAAAACATTTTCAT
The DNA here is from genome assembly GCA_028571685.1 of Heterohyrax brucei. NCBI lineage: Eukaryota > Metazoa > Chordata > Mammalia > Hyracoidea > Procaviidae > Heterohyrax > Heterohyrax brucei. The sequence goes on along the minus strand of CM053148.1, from coordinate 38,754,300 downwards.
CGCCCCAAAACGAAATGCCATCACATAGTTACTCTTCATTCTGTCCTTCCCCCGGTCCTTGGCAAATCCTAGGCAGCTTTCTGTCTTCATGGATTTTTATATTTTAGATAATTCATTTAAGTGGAATCATGTAGTATTTGTCCTTTTGTGCCTGGCCTCTTTCACTTAGCATAGTGTTTTTCGCAGTTCATCTGTGTTGTAGCATGTATCAGGGCTGCATTCTTTTTTGTGGCTGAACGATATTCCGTTGTATGTGTTGTCGGGTGCCATAGAGTCGGTTTGGACTCATAGCAACCCTGTGAACAATAGAACGAAACGCTGCCCTGTCTTGCGCCATGTCCACAATCATTTTTATGCTGAAGCCCGTTGTTGTGGCCACTGTGTCAGTCCATCTTGTCGACGGTCTTCCTCTTTTTTGCTGACCCTCTACTCTACCAAGCATGATGTCCTTCTCCAGGGACTGATCTTTCCTGACAACATGTCCAAAGTATGTAAGACACAGTCTTGCCATTGTTTGCTTCCAAGGAGCACTCTGGTTGTGCTTCTTCCAGAACAGATCTGTTTGTCATTGTATGTGTGTACCCCCTGTATTCATTCATCAGTTGGTGGCCATTTGGGTTGTTTCTACCTTTTGGCTCTTCTGACTAATGTTCATTGGTGTACATGTGTTTCATTTCCTGCTTTTCTTTTGCTTGGGTGTATGCGTAGGAGTGAATTTACTGCGTCCTATGGCAGTTCTACCTTTGACTCTTTGAGGAGTGCATCATGACTTTACAATGACTCTCTGGCTTTAGCAGGAATAGACCATGGAAGAAAGAGCAGAAATAGGTCACTGATAAGGGAATTTGTGCATTGTCAAGATGTGGGGTGGAGGTAATAAAAGAGGAAGATTTGGGATTCATTCAGTAGGTGGAGTCAACAGGACTTGTTGGTGAATTAGGTCAAGGAATGGAGAAGCCAAGATATTTGTTACCCTTTTCTGGGCTGAGGAAGTCTAGGGAAGGAGCAGGTTTGGGGGACATGCTCAGGGCTCTCTTTTGAACATAGTAAGGTTGAGGTGACTTAGATAGGAGCCCTTGACTAGCACAATCAGATTAGTCCTCAGTTGTTAACAGGTTGGCTGTTCAAGTCCACCCAGAGGTGCCACAGAAGAAAGGCCTGGCAGTCTGCTTCTAGAGGATCTTAGCTTTGAAAACCAAATGAAACACACTCCTGCTCTGACACACACGAGGTTGCCATGAGCTGCAGTCGATTCCAGGGCAACTGTTTAACAGATGTCCAGATATTTGCTGAGGTGAGGTGCTTGAGAAGGAGCGTGCAGCAGCCAGGTGTCCCAATTTTCAGGCCCGATCTCCCTCTGCCTGCGCCTAGGTGACAGGTATCTCCTGCACTGGTTGTTAACATAACCTTGGGGGCCTGTTGTCCTGACTGAAGAATTGTGGCTCTGCCAGTTCTTGACCTGTGTGGCCTGGGCCATGGTGTTCAACATCTCTGGCCTAGGTATCTTCATCTGTAGATTGGGAACAGCGATGAAGTTATGTGTGTCTGGAACACTTAAGTCAGGGGTTGCCATGAGTCAGAGAAAGAGCAGCTGGTGTCTCTGAAGACCGGCTCATGCCTCAGCTGCCCCCCTGCAGAGGAGGTAGAAAAGCAGGAAGCAGCTGCTAGAAGCAGGGACCCCTGCACTTACCAGGTCTCTGGCTCTTCGGCTCTGTGGGCGGTTGTGTAAGACTGCGAGCATTCTTGGTCTGGATTTGAGTCAGTCACTGGGCCAGCTGTGGGGCCTTGGGGCTGCCTGCTCAGTGCTAGTCACGGAAAGCCACTGCTTTGCCTTGTTCTCCAGACCAGTGTGGCTTTTCTGGTGGACTGGGCCTGCTTTTAAGGTGCGCTCAGTCTACACCTTGCTTTGATCCACCTTCACCAGTTTACAGTTGCCCTCTAGTTGATTCTGACCCGTGGCAACCCCATATCAGAATAGAACTGTGCTTTGTAGGATTTTTAATGGCTGATTTTTCAGAAGTAGATTGCCAGGCCATTCTCCTGAGGTGCCCATGGGTCAGCTCAAACCTTCTACCTTTGAATTAGCAGCCAGGTACTTAACCATCTGCATTCCTGTCCCACCTTTCACTTTTTCCAACGGAAGTCTCCACATCAATACCCTTGCAGGACAACCTGCAAACAAAACCCTCTCAAGTAAAGGTGGAGCAGTGCCCCTTGCCCCACAGCTTCCGTGTCAGCTGTCCGGCCGGTGTGGACTCAGGACACTTGAGGGGCCCAGAGGCCTCTTCCTGGTAGGACTAGAACATGTGTCCTTGTGTGGTTGGCAGTGTGGGGACATTAGGACCTTGTGTGAACCCACTGAGCTCCTCTCCTGGGAACAGGAACTGGTGAAGTCCTGGTCTCGTGCCCATGGATGCCAGTTGGAGAGCTCAGATTCCAACTCAGTTTGTCTGTAAAAGGAACCGGAAGGAAGATGGGTGTCTATGTGAGGTACCCAAACTTGATCATTCAAGCCTGTGCTCAGTCCAAGTTTGAGAGTGGCCTGGCTTCCTGGCAGGGCAGGTGTGGGAAGCACTCAGGGACCCGGAGCAGGTGGCACCTGTGGAAATACAGGACATGGAGTGGAACTGAGGCCAGCCTCAGCATGGGACATGGGACCTGGCCCCCAAGGGAGGGCCTGGGCCTTGGAGCCCCAGAAACCCCACCGCAGGCCTGTTTTGTGAGCACTCTGAGTCCATTCCTACCACGTGGTGTGCTGAGCAAAGGCAGTACCTCAGACACAGTACCCTGTGCAGCAGAGGCTGCGGAACGGGACAAGACTGGTTCATGGGCCAAACAGTCTGATTTGGGAAGATGATCAAGGAGATCAAGAGATCAAGTGATCAAGGAGGTGGAAGAAGCCAGAATGAGGGTTTGGCAATTACAGGAAGGTTTGAGGAAACATGTGGCAGGGTCCAAAATACAGATTGGGCCATAGGGGACCTTCCCTGTGACCTGGACACCCTGTCCCAGAGCCTGGCTTGAAGGAGGCGCTTGGTAAATGATTTCCCAATGAAGGAATCATGGAGCCTTGAGCAGGACAGAGGTTTCATTTTCTAGAGGAGAAAACTGAGGTACAGAGCAGGAGGTTTGCCCCAAGGTGAAAAGCAGAACCTGAACCTCTGTGGGGTCCAGCACAGTCATCCTGTTCCATGTCATCCACCCCACTGGTTCCATGTCTGCTGAGGAGATGGGGCCTCCAGCCAGTCCCCTGAGACCTTCAGTCCCTGATAGGCAGGGTCACCTCAGAGCCCGGGGGCTCAGTGTCCAGGAGCAGGCTTGGACAACAGTGTCCTACCATACAGTAAGCAGGTCCCTGATCTGTGGCACAGGACAGCAAAGCCCGGTGCTAGCGCCAGCCCACCCAGAGCCCAGTCACAGGGGCACTGCCCAGGCAGCTCTAATCATGTGACTCTGTGGCTTCTTTGGGTGCTCTCCAGGGGGAGTGGGAGAGAGGACAGTGCAGGCGGACACTAATCTAAGATTTCACTGAAGTGTGAGATCATTTCCTTCCTTCACCCCAGATTATTACTTAAGTAGAAAGTTTTCTGGCTTTTGTCACTTTGTCTTGTGGTGGCATAGTGGTTAAGTGCTGCATCTGCTAACCAAAAGGCTGGCAGTTCATATCCTCCAGGCACCCCTTGGAAACTCTATGAGGCAGTTCTACTCTGACCTGTAAGGTCACTGTGAGTTGGAATTGACTCGACGACAGTAGGTTTGGCTTTTGGTTTGGTTTTGTCCTGAGAAGTGTGCATTTGCTGGCGTATTGGCAGAGCCTTGTTCCCGCGGCTGGAAACAAGGTCCTGCATGGGCTGGACTTCAGTCAAAGTGCGTGGGACTTGACCACCTTCAATGTGGAACGATCCTTTGCCTGTCTGATCGAGGAGCAGCTCAGAACACTCTGCCTCCTGGCTGTAATGTAGGCATACAAGGAGGTGAGGGGTTCTGGACAAGGCCAGGGAAGCTGTCATGGCTCTGAGGTTTCTGGCTGCTTTGCTTGAGGCCAGTCTGGATTAGCCAGTCTTTGTTTGAACATTTTCAGCTATGGCTCCCAGGCCTTGACCCTGGCTTCCTGTTGGGACCTTCGAATGGAACAGGTGCCTTGTGGGCTGAGTCACTGGTCGGCAACCTCCCCTTTGGCCTGTGCTCATTCCAGCTAAGTTGAGGGGCCTGTGGAGACCCCTGGATTCAGAAGACTTGCCTGCACTGAGAGTTTGGGCCATGGTAGCAGCTTTTGAAAATCTTGCTGGGTGGAGGGTGGGCTCTGGACAGGGCCTACTGGGAGCAAAGGAACCTGTAAGGCTCTGCTGAGGTGTCCCAGCTTCTCTGGAATCTCAATTCAAAAGTCCCGCACAACAAACCCTGCAAGAGACAGTCTCCTCGGGCCAATGGAAGGTCAGGAGCGGGCTTCAGAGGCATTCACCAGGTGTGAATCCTGGCTCCTCCACTTCGGGTGGCTCCTTTGCCTCTAAGCCTAGGTATAAGCTACAGAATGGGTTAACTATAGAAATGAGGTTGGGTGCACATGAAACTTAGCTTTCCAACTTGACCTGTGACCTGTGCTTGCCCTTTGCATTTTCTCATCACCGTGGAAGGCAGCCCCATGTAGAGCTCCCTGCAGTGGGAGGCTCGTCTCCAGGTCAGAGACATTTGCTCCACACTGGCAAGAACAAGGCTGGTTTCTGAATGGCCAAGAAGCACAGCCATTGTCCAATGCCTGTGTTGTCCTTGGAGGTGGCTGAGGGAGCTGAACTTGGATGGGAGAACTGAGCAGGGAGGAGAGACAGAGCTGGGGCTCAAGAGTGAGCTGTCCTAGGAAAGACAGGGAGCACCATGCTGCCCTCCCAAGTGGCTCCTCTCACCCTAGGTTTTGCTTTCCACTGCAGATTGGTTCACGATGTCAGTCAGCGTCCACGAGACCCGCAAGTCACGGAGCAGCACGGGCTCCATGAACATCACACTCTTCCACAAGGCCTCTCACCCTGACTGTGTGCTGGCGCACCTCAACACGCTGCGGAAGCACCGAATGTTCACCGATGTCACCCTCTGGGCCGGTGACCGTGCCTTCCCCTGTCACCGTGCTGTGCTCGCCGCCTCGAGCCGCTACTTCGAGGCCATGTTCAGCCATGGCCTGCGGGAGAGCCGGGATGACACTGTCAACTTCCAGGACAACCTGCACCCTGAGGTTCTGGAGCTGCTGCTGGACTTTGCCTACTCCTCCCGTATCGCCATCAATGAGGAGAACGCTGAGTCTCTGCTGGAGGCGGGGGACATGCTGCAGTTCCACGATGTGCGGGACGCTGCTGCTGAGTTCCTCGAGAAGAACCTGCTGCCCTCCAACTGCCTGGGCATGATGCTGCTGTCGGACGCCCACCAGTGCCGCCGGCTGTACGAGTTCTCCTGGCGCATGTGCCTTGTGCACTTCGAGACTGTGCGGCAGAGCGAGGACTTCAACAGTCTTTCCAAGGACACCCTGCTGGATCTAACATCGAGTGACGAGCTGGAGACGGAGGACGAGCGGGTGGTCTTCGAGGCTGTCCTGCAGTGGGTGAAACACGATCTCGAGCAGCGGAAGGCGCACCTGCCTGAGCTGCTGCGGAGCGTGCGGCTGGCTCTGCTGCCGTCTGACTGCCTTAAGGAGGCCCTCTCGGATGAGGACCTCATCCTGGCAGACGAGCGCACCAAGCTTATCCTGGACGAGGCCCTGTGCTGCAAGACCAAGATCCTGCAGAACGACGGGGTGGTTACCAGCCCCTGTGCGCGGCCGCGCAAGGCGGGCCACACGCTGCTTATCCTGGGAGGCCAGACCTTCATGTGTGACAAGATCTACCAGGTGGACCACCAGGCCAAGGAGATCATCCCCAAGGCGGACCTGCCCAGCCCCCGGAAGGAGTTCAGCGCCTCAGCCATCGGCTGTAAGGTCTACGTGACCGGGGGCCGGGGCTCCGAGAACGGTGTCTCCAAGGATGTCTGGGTGTATGACACAGTTCATGAGGAGTGGTCCAAGGCAGCACCCATGCTCATCGCCCGCTTTGGCCACGGCTCAGCCGAGCTGGAGAACTGTCTCTATGTGGTCGGTGGCCACACATCGCTGGCTGGCGTCTTTCCAGCCTCCCCCTCGGTGTCCCTGAAGCAGGTGGAGAAGTACGACCCTGCAGCCAACAAATGGGCGATGGTGGCCCCGCTGCGGGATGGCGTGAGCAACGCAGCGGTGGTGAGTGCCAAGCTGAAGCTGTTCGTTTTCGGAGGCACCAGCATTCACCGGGACCTGGTGTCCAAAGTGCAGTGCTACGACCCCTCGGAGAACCGGTGGAGCATCAAGGCTGAGTGCCCTCAGCCCTGGCGCTACACAGCTGCAGCTGTCTTGGGTAGCCAGATTTTCATCATGGGAGGTGACACGGAGTTCACAGCTGCCTCGGCCTACCGCTTCGACTGTGAGACCACTCAGTGGACGCGCATTGGGGACATGACTGCCAAGCGAATGTCGTGCCATGCCCTGGCCTCTGGCAACAAGCTGTATGTGGTAGGGGGATATTTTGGGACCCAGCGGTGTAAGACCTTGGACTGCTATGACCCCACCTCGGACACGTGGAACTGCATCACCACCGTGCCCTACTCACTGATCCCCACAGCCTTCGTCAGCACCTGGAAGCACCTGCCTGCCTGAGGAGCACCTGCAGAGCAGCCAGGTAAGGCTCCCTGGGGACTGCAGGAAGGCCGGTGGGAAAATGTCAGGCTTAGTGGTTAAGCTTTTGGGTGCTAACCAAAAAGTCAGCAGTTCAGTCTCACCAGCCACTTGTTGGACAACCTATGGGGCAGTTCCACCCTGTCTTATATGGTAGCTATGAGTCTCAGTCAACTCGATGGCAAGAGGTTTGCGATAGCAAACATTTGGACCTCTGCAGAAAATAATCATGTGGAATGGCAGGTGGTTGGCGTGTCCCGTCCTCAGCCTTGAGACCGTATCCTGGTTCTGCATCTTACCTGGAGATGCCTTGAGTCCATTAATTACCCTTCCTGTAAAAGAGTGAGAGTATCCTTAGACTAGTGCTAAGCCAGTTCCTGTTAAGTCGCCTCTGACTTATGGCGACCCTATATGTGTCAGAGTAGAGTTGTACTTGAAACTAGGGTTTCTGAGGCTGACTTTTCAGAATCAGATCACCAGGCCTTGCTTCCAAGGTACCACTGATGGATTGAAACTGCCAGCCTTTGTGTCAGCAGTCAAGCAGTTAACCATTTGCACAAGTGCCCATACACCTATTGTTGTCACATTGTTTCTAGCTAATAGCAACCCTACAGGACAGAGTAGCACTGCCCCTCGGAGTTCTCAGGGATTGGTTGGTGGATTTGAACTGCCAGTCATTTGGTTAGCAGCTGATCTCTTAACTATTGTGCCACCAGGACTTCTGATTCCCAAATCTGACTGCACATTAGAACTACCTGGGACTCTTTTTAAAAACCTGGAACCCAGGTCACACTCTAGACCAGTTAAATCAGAGGGTAGAGCCTAGAGTTACTTAAGGTGACACTGCCATAGAAACGGCACTCCTGGATGGGACTAGCAGTGACATTTAGGCACTCGAGGAGTGAGAGGAGGGACAGGGAGACACAAAGAGGGCTGTGGGCTGCAGCCTGAGCACGAGTGAAGAGACAGATGGGCAGGAAAGGAGGCAAGGCAGGGGTCAGTTTAGTCTGCCGCTGCTCCTTCTGGGACAGGGTCAGAGTCCAGTACTAAGGCAGAAAGGTGTCCTCACCAGCCTGTGCAGCAGCTCAGGGGGTAAGCGCTGTGACTGAATGATGGGCCAGGTTGCCACGCTGAGCTGGGGCATGTGTTGACAGGCACTTTTAGATTGCACCCCTTCCCTTGCAGGTCCTGGAATGTGCCAAGGGCCAAGGGGCCACGCTGCTCGCACGTCTCGTTCTTAGCCCTCCTCATGGGTCCCCGTGAAGGCAGCAGACCTTTAACCTTAGGGCTGTGAGGTCAGGGACCCTAGAGTAGGGGTACAGGGAAGCAGGGGTCTCTAGGGGTGGTGGGAGATAATGAGGAGCTACTGTAATTACTTAAAGCCCAAGGCAAGAATGGGGAGGAAGGGCCTTCTGGGCTGGTGACAAGCCAGCTCTGGTGCTGTCCTGGAGCCAAAATGAATCTCTCTGCCCACCTGACTTCAGAGGTCGTGCCACAGGGGCCTGGCCCCTTTAGCCCCTCTTTCTCTGTGGCTCCATGGCTTTCATTCCTGGACATCACGTGTGCTCAGGCCTTAGGTGCCCCACTAGTGCTGACCTGAACTGAAAATTAATTTTCCCAATGAGCCAACAGTTGCTGACAGATGCTGAAAGCTCGGCACAAGCCAAAGCACTCCTGCTTAGCTGGGATTGCTCCTAAATGGAATCTGAGGTTTCAGCCATTAAATCAAATCCAGCAGAACCTTCGAGTCCCTTAAAGAGATACACTGCAGGCAGGGAGCCCAGAGGCCTCTGATTGGCAGTGGGGGCAGGAACTATACGGTGTTGATTTTGTTGAAGCCAGCCTGGGTAGTAGCAACGTGGCTTTGTTCTCTTTTTATATTCTCTCTCTCCTTTTTTTTTATTGTGACTGAGTGAAAATATACATTCCCATATAAATTTGCATGCATACCTATGTGCAGCTTCCACTGGTTTCCCTGCCCTGCGATAGCACACAATTCCTCTCTGTTCCATACATGTCCCATCCTCCCAACAGTCTCCTATCCCCTCCTCTCCACCCACTGCCCTTCCTCCAGCCTGAGATCAGCAGGATGATATCCTATAGATGCATAGAACCATAAAGTGCACCCAATATATAGTCATTCTGTGTCGCCAAGTCCAATGCCTTGCTGTCCAAAGAATGGACCTTCATTATGATCCATGGGCAAGGGCAGTATCAGGGCCAGGGGCCATGCTCTCAGAGGAACCCTGAAGCTCCTGGACCATGAATTGTGATCTCTTAGTGGAGATCCCAGGGTGCACCCCTTTTTATTCTTGTGTTGCCAGTGAGACCTAACTTTGTGAGCTCCATCGTGGCTATCACTGGTGGTGGCCGGGCACCATCCGGTTCTTCTGTCAATGTAGGCAACCACTCATGTGGGTCTCTCTGTCTTCTGGGTTGTCATTTTGTTCCTCGGTGAGCATCTGCTCTTGCTTAGTTGGGACCATTTGTTATGCCCTCGGATGGGAGCTTGGCAGCTTTTAAGACCCCAGACACCACACACCAATGTGGGGTACAGAGAGCCCTCTTAGCAAAATGCTAGTTGTGCCAGTTGGCCTCAATTTTACCTAAGAGCATTGTACCCTGCCCTCCGTCCCAGCTACTCTGTCCTTGCACTGTTGGGTTAAGATGGGAGGAGTACTCAAGTTATGTTGACGCACACTTAATGTTGTTCTTGTTTCTAATGTGTGCTGTCACCGATTTCACCCAACCAAATTTCTACCAACTATCTAATCTAAACCCTCCCCCCATCACACTCCCTTGCTTGCAGCCGTCAAAGAGTCTTGTCTTCTATGCATAAGTCTGTTTTTGAGTTCTTATCGTAAGGGTCTCATACAATATATGTCCTTTTATTGCTGACTACCTTCACTCAACATAATGTCTTCCAGTTGAAACCAGGTTATGAGATGTTTCCTGGAATCATCATTGTTCTTTAACATTGTGTAGTGCGTCATTGAGTATATATACCATAGTTTACTTATCCATTCCTCTGTTGTTGGGCATCTGGGTTGATTCCATCTTTTCGCTGTTGTGGACTGTGCTGCAATAAACATTCTTGTGCCTGTATCCGTTGGTGTGAATGGCCTTTATTCTGTAGGCTATATTCTAAGTAGTGGAATTACTGGGTAAAATGGTATATCTATATCCATTTTTTTAAGGAAAAGCCAGATTGCTTTCCAAAGAGGCTGGACCATTTTGCAGCCCCACCAACAGTGTAGGAGAGTTCCACTTTCTCCACAGCCTCTCCAGCATTTGTTGTTTTGTGTTTTTTGGATCATGGCCAACCTTGTGGGGTGAGACAGTATCTGATTGTAGTTTTGATTTGAATTTCTTTAATAACTAAAGATCATGAACACGTCTTCATGTTTTTTGGCTGCCTGGATCTCCTCTTTAGAGAAATGTCTGTCCATCTCCTTTACACATCGCTGAATTGGATGATTTATCATCTTCTTATTGATATTTTGTAATACTTACAGATTATGGAGATCAGGCGTCGGTCTGACATAGAGTTACCAAATATTTTTTCCCGTTCTATAGGTGGCCATTTAACACTTGTGATAAAGTCTTTGGATGAGCAAAAGTGTTTGATTCTTAATAGTTCCCATTTATCTGTTTTCTCTTCTGTTGATTGTGGTTTATTTGACAGATTTTGAAGTCTGTCTACTTTGTGTATTAAAACTTCCATTGTTGTTCCTACTTTTTCTTGGATGAGCTTTATCATTTTAGATTTGATATTTAGGTGTTTTACCCAACTTGAGTTGGTTTTTGTATAAGGTGTAAGATACGGATCTTGTTTCAGTTTACTGCAGATGGATATCCAATTTTGCCAGCACCATTTGTTGAAGAGATTGTTTTTACCCCAATTTAATGTCTTAGGGCCTTTGTCGAATATCAACTGTTCATGAGCAGATGGTGTCATCTCTGGGGTCTCGATTGTGTTCCGTTGATCTGTCTGTTCTTGTACCAATACCAGGCTGTTTTGACCACTGTGGCAGTGTAATAGGTTCTGAAGTCGGGTAATGAGAGGCCTCCCAGAGTGTTCTTCTTTAGTAGTACTTTACTTATCCGGGGCTTCTTCCCTTTCCAAACAAAATTGGTGATTTGCTTCTCCATCTCATTAAAAAGTGACACTGGAACTTGCATTGGGATTGCATTATATAAGTAGATTGCTTTGGGTAAAATAGACATTTTCAGAATGTTAAGTCTTCCTATCCATGAGCAGGGTAGGTTTTTCCATTTATCTAAGTCTCTCTTAGTTTCTTGTAGTAAGAGCTTGTAGTTCTCTTTGTAAAGGTCTGTTATTTCTCTGGTTAAATTAATTCCTAGGTACTTTATCTTCTTGGGGGCTATAGTAAATGGTATTGATTTGATGATTTCTTCACTGGCAGACTCACTGTTGGTATACAGGAATCCTACTGATTTACTTATGTTTATCTTGTATCCTGAGACTTTGCTGAACTCTTCTATCAGTTTGAGTAGTTTACTTATAGATTCTTTGGGATTCTCTGTACATACAATCACATCAGCAAACAGGGAGATTTTGACTTCTTCTTTGCCGATGCAGATGCCGTTTATTTCTTGGTCTTGTGTAATTGCTGTGGCTAAGACTTCTAGTACAATGTTGAATAGGAGAGGTGAGAGTGGACATCCTTGTCTAGTTCCTGTTCTCAAGGGAAAATCCTTCAGTCTCTCTCCATTCAGGATGATGTAGGCAGTTAGTTTTGTATAAATGGCCCTTATTGTGTTGAGGAATTTTCCGTCTATGCCTATTTTACTAAGAGTTTTTAGCATGACTGGGTGTTGGACTTTATCAAATGCCTTTTCTGCATCAATGGACAAAATCATGTGATCCTTGTCTTTTGTGTTATTTATGTGGTTCATCACATTAATTGTTTTTCTGATGTTGAACCAGCCTTGCATCCCTGGCATGAATCCCACTTGGTCATGATGGATTATTTTTTTGATATGTTGTTGTATTCTATTGGCAAGAATTTTGTTGAAGATTTTTGCACCTAGATTCATGAGTGATATTGGTCTGTAGTTCTCCTTTTTTGTTGGGTCTTTCCCTGGCTTTGGTATCAGGGTTATACTAGCTTCATAGAATGAGTTTGGGAGTATTCCATCCCTTTCTATACTGTGAAATAGTCTCAGTAGTATTGGAGATAACTCTTCTCTGAAAGCTTGGTAGAATTCTGCAGTGAAGCCATCTGGAGCCAGGCTTTTTTTGGTTGGCAGTTTTTTGATGACTTTTTCAATCTCTTTCTTTGTGATGGTTTTCTTAAGTTGTTCTGCTTCACATTGTGATAATTTGGGTAGGTGATATGAATCAAGGAATTTGTCTATTTCCTCTAAGTTTTCAAATTTGTTACAGTACAATCTTTCATAGTATTCTACTATGATATTTTTCATTTCTGTTGGATTTGTTGTGACCACTCCCGTCTCATTTCTAATTTGGGTTATTTGTTTCCTTTCCTGTTTTTCTTTAGTAAGTTTAGCCAGTGGTTTGTCAATTTAGTTGATCTTTTCAAAAACCAGCTTTTGGTCTTTTCAATTTTTTCAATTGTTTTTCTATTCTCTAATTCATTTAGCTCTGCTCTGATCTTTATGATCTGTTTTCTTCTGGTGCCTGAGGGGTTCCTCTGTTGTTCTGTCTCTACTTGTTCAAGCTGTAGGGTTAGTTCCTTGATTTGGTTTCTTTTTTTCTTCCAGATATGTGCATTTATGGAGATAAACAGATCTCTGAGCACTGCTTTGGCTGTATCCCATAGGTCTGGTAAGAAGTGTTTTCATTCTCATTGGAGTCCATGAATTTCTTCATTTCATCCTTCATTTCTTCTGTAACCCATGGTTTTTTGAGCAAGATGTTGTTGGGTTTCCAAGAGTTCCACTTTCTATGTTTTTTCTGCTATTGATTTCGACTTTTATGGCTTTATGATCTGAGAAGATGCTTTGCATTAATTCAGTGGTATGTATTTTGTTGAAAATTGCATTATGTCCTAACACATGGTCAATTCTGGAGAATGTTACATGTGCACTGGAGAAGGTGTACTTGTATGCTGATGGGTAGAACTTCCATATATATCGATGAAGTTTAGTTAGTTAATTGTGGCAATGAGGTCTTCTGTATCTTTACTGAGCTTTTTTTGAGTGTAGTCCGTGTTTCTTTGACGTATTTAGGTGCTCTGATACTAGGTGCATAAATATTTAATATAGTTAAGTTTTGCTTGTGTACTGAACCTTTCAGCAATAAATAGTGTCCATCTTTGTCCACAATGGTGGATTTTACATTAAAATTGATTTTGTCTGAGATTAGAATTGCCACCCCTGCTCTTCTTTGTTCATTGTTAGCTTGATATATATTCTTCCATCCTTTAATTTTCAGTTTGTTCCTATCTTTAAGTGTCAAGTGAGTTTCTTGTAGACAACATATGGATGGGTCATGTCTTTTGATCCGATATGTCACTTGATATCTCTTTACTGGGGCATTCAGTCCATTCACATTCAATTAGTTATTGATAGGTATGTGTTCACTGCTGCCATTGTGATATGTTTATTTTTGTGTTGTTTTCTCTGTTGTTCTTATTAGTCTGTTCTGGGGCATTCTTTGTTGTCAGTTGATTTTTCGCCTTTTTCAGAGCTGGTTTTGTAGTTGAGACTCCTGTGTTACATTTCTTGATATGATATGTTGCATCTCTGTTGTGCTTTACGGCTGTCCCTAAGATCCCCGATAATAAACTATATATAAACCCAATTTTAATTTCTACCAGTCTTGTCAACTTCCTCTCCATCTGGAAGCACTTTAACAACTGTAGTACATCCCTCTTTTTACTACGATGGCACCATAATTTTCATGATAATAAATGGATTGTTTCTTTCAGTATTAAAGCTGTGATTAAGTTTGGAGCCTTCCCTAACTGCATGGAATTCTGGATGATGTGTCATTCTAAAATATAAAGTTAGTGATTTTGTTCTTCTAAGCCAAAGCCAAGAACTTCTTTCAGTATTTCTTGCAGTTTTGATTTCGTTTTTACAAAGTCTCTTGAGTTTCTGTTTGTCTGGAAATGTCTTAATTACATTTTCATATTTGAAAGATAGTTTTGCCGGATATATAATTCTTGGTTGCAAGTTCTTCTCCTTCAAGGCTCTGAATGTGTCTTGCCAATGTCTCTGTGCCAGCATGGTTTCTGCTGAGAAATCTGACAAAAGCCTACAGGGTTTCCCTCTGAATGTTAGCTCTGCTTTGAGTCTTGCTGCCTTTAAGAGTTGCTGCTTATGTTTCATTTTGTTAAGCTTGATTATAATATGTCTTGGAGTCTTTCTTTTGAGATCTATATTGGGTGGCATACGATATGCATCTGAAATATCTATATTCTGTTACTTCATGATTTCTGGGAAGTTTTCTGTCAGCAGCTCAGCAACTGTCTGTGTTCTTAGATGTCTCACCCTGTTCAGGGACTCCAATTAATCGAAGATTGTTCCTCTTAATAGAGCCCCACATGCTTCTTAATGCTTCATTTTTCTTGTTTCTTTTTTCTGATTTCTGCTCATAGACGCTGACGTCAGTAGCTCTGTCTTCCAAGTAAGAAATTCTTTTTTCCATTTGTTGCATTCTGTCTTCTTGGCTTTGAATGGAAATTTCTATATCTTTGATTTTGTTCTTGATCTGTTTGATTTCAGAGTACTGGTGTTCCATCGTATCAAACAGCTTGCTTAATTTTTCATTTTGTTGGACTGCATTTTGTATAAGGTCTAGAAGGGCTCTGTATATAATCCTTTTGTATTCATCTTCCAGTGATTTCAGAAAAGTTTCTTCATCTGGAAAATTCCTTGGTTGTTTTGTTGGGGAGCCTTCTGAAGCCACGGGTAATTTCTTGTTTGCCACACGTGTCTGTTGCTTTTTGGGTCCCATGTGAATAAGAAGCTGGAAGACATACTGTGAGTGAGGATGGACCGCAGATGTTTCTCTAGGCTGTCTTAAAATGTAAAACAAAAGGTATCTGACCACTTCCCAAGTCAGTTGGGTTTTCGGGTGTGGAGGTCCCTCTTCCCAACTGGCAAAGTAAGAGCCTGTATATCCAACCCCAGATGATACAAACTAGTTCAAAGTACAGCGATGCTACTGTCCTGTTGGCCTCTGCTGACAGGGCCCAGCCTTAGGTGACACTGTGTAAACTACTGCTTTTCTGGTAGAAGAGCACTCTCCTGTGGGCAGGCTCTGGCTCCCAAGCTGAAAATTAGGTCCAGCTGCGGCCACCATATCTAAGAAGGTGCCCTCCACATGGTCAGCAGATAGAGGGGCTAAAGGTGCCAAGACGTAGTGAGTCCTCAACCTCTGTTGCCGGGCGCCCACCGTAGGCAACACTGTGTAAACTACTGCTTTCCTGTTGGAGAAGTGCTGTCGTGTTTGCAGGTGCTGACTCCCAGGCTAAGAATTAGGTACTGCTAAAATCTCTGTATCCAACATGGTATCCTGCACATAGGCCCCACGGTTCTGTACAAACTACACTGTGGCTCAGATAAAAAGAGAGGCCCAAATTGGCTAGGTGTACAGAGTCCTAAGCCTGACTCTCAAAGTATGGCAATTTTCACCTGCCTATCCCACCAGCAGTGTGTCTGAGTCTAGCCACCAGGCAAGACCGAGCTCCACCCACCAGCCAAGACAGAGGAAATAAAAAGTCACAATGGTGCGTTACCTTCAGTCCATGAGAGCCAGGGCTAGCCAGGAGCAGGAGTCAGCGAAAGAGAGGTGGTTTTTTGTTCAGTGGTATGAAGTCCAAATTAACAGCCCTGTGTCATGTCCTTGGGCTTACTAGGTGACCAGAAGGCTCCATTTGATTATCAGTTCAGGTCTTGGTTTCCAGAGGGATATAAGGAGACTTAGTGTGCTTAGTCTGCCATCTTGACTCTGCGTCTTTTAAGTTGTTCTTTTGTAATCTGCTTTATTCATCTTTGGGAGAAAAATCTGACTAGTAAGTTTCTTTTTATTGTGTTTTAAGTGAAAAGTTTATAATCCAGGTCAATCTGCCATACATAAACTTGCCCACACTGCTGTGTAACTCTAACTGCTCTCCCCAGTCTGTGACACCACACTCCTCTTTTCTACCCTGTGTTTCGTGTGTTCATTCAACCAGCTCCTGTCCCTCTGTGCCCTCTCATCTTGCCTCTGTCCAGGAGCCTTGCAGTTAGCCTCATGTATATACTTATGCCAAGAAGCACACTCCTAGCCAGTATCATTCTATGTCTTACAGTCTAGGCCAATCTCTGCCCAAAGAGTTGGCTTCAGGAATGATTTCAGTTCTAGGCTAATGGGGACTCTGGGGACCAATTCCTTTCACCTCTATAACCAATGAATAACTGTCTTCCTCCCTCCCCACCCTGGTAACCATCAAAGACTATTTTCTTGTGTGTGTAAACTGTTTCTTTTAATAGTGGCCTCGTACAATATTTGTCCTTTTGTGACTGGTTTCACTCAATGTTGAGCAAAACAGTGGCTCTAGATGACTCCATGTTATAAGGTGTTTCCCAAGATTACTGTCATTCTTTATCATTGCATAGCATTCCATTCTGTAAATAGTTTGTTTATCCATTCATCTATTGATGAGCACCTAGGGTGATTCCATCTTTTTGCTGTTGTAGACAGTGCTGCAATAAACATTGGTGTGACAGCCCTTATTTCTCTAGTATATATTCTAAGAAGTGGTATTGCTGGATCATACGGTATCTCTATTTCTAGCTTTTTAAGAAAATGGCGAATTGATTTTTAAAGTGGTTTTGCGATTTTACATTCCTACCAGCAGTCTGTAAGTGTTCCAATCTCTCCACAGCCTGTCGAACATTTGTTATTTTGTGTTTTTTGGATCAGTACTGTCCTTGTTGGGGATAGATGATATCTCATTGTAGTTTTGATTTGGATTTCTCTAATGGCTAGTGATCATGAGCATTTTCTCATGTATCTGTTGGTTGCCTTGATGTCTTCTGTGATGAGGTGCCTGTTCATATTGACAACCTGTACATTTCTTGGTCCTTTGGGGAATTAAGTTTCAAAGAAGATGTTGACATTTCAGCATTAATTTGGTTTTTACTCTCTAGATTACTTAGGAATCTAGTGGGTAGTCTCCTGTAGGGAATGAAACTCCTCACGCCTCAGTCCAGCTCAGCCCAGGACCAGGCTGGGGGTGTGGTACAGAATACACTCATCCCACCCCTAGCTTCCCTGCTGATGATATTTGACAATTGTGATAAATCTGATGTCACCTCCAGCCCTCCCTGCCTGATGGGACTGGGGTAGGTTGCAGGACCCAGTGAACCCCTTACTTTTCTAAGAACTTCCCTGATGACAGGGCTCCTGAGGTGGAAGGAAGCATCCCTCCTCAGCTGGGGCTCTTCCTATACTTGACCCTGGGCAGGTAGTTAACTTCCGTGGTCCTCAGCCTGCCCATCTGGAAAACAGAAATAATATTTATATTGCTCTTTGTCATGGATAGGTAGAGTCAAATGAGGTACACATGGGTTGGAGTCAGCTCCACAAAGAGGTAGTAAAAAGTGGATGGTGACAATAATGGTTTTAGGGTGCTTTGTGCTGTAAGGGCCTCTTGGTTTCACCTGGCCCAGCCGTCCTCCCCACCAGGAAAACCTCCTCCACCACAGCAGTCACCTCCCCCATCCTCACCAGGCGAAGTACAGGCCTGGTCTCTGTCACCTCCCCAGTCCACAGTGAGGAGGCCTGGGTTCATGAGCTCACTACTAACCAAAAAGTTGGCAGTTGAGCTTTACCCAGAGGCACCTCAGAAAAAAGGCTTGGTGATGATCTACTTCTGAAAAAAATCAGCCATTGAAAACCCTGTGGAGTACAATTCTGCTCTGATGCCCATGGAGGTCACCAGGAATCAGTGTCATTCTATGGCACCTGGTTTAGTCCTCAGCGAAGGTACTGCTTACATCCCCAGTTAAAGAATGAGGAAGTGGGCACATGGAGGTTGTACAGACCAAGCCAACCCCGCATCCAACCACAAAGCCACACTGGACCCCTCCCTCCCAGAACTACATCAAGTTTGTTTTTTATTGTTGTTGTTGTTGTGAAATATATATAGCAAAATGTTGGCCATTTGAGCCATTTTTTGTGGCAGTTCAGTGATATTAATTATGGTCAGCACTATTTCTAGATTTTTTCCATCACTCTTGAGAGAAACTCAGTAGCTGTTCAGCGGTAACTCCCCATTCCCCCCTCCCACACCCCTCTTCGTGCTAACCACTCATAAACTTTGGTTCTGTGCATTTGGCTGGTCTAGGTGTTTAATGAAATTGTGGTGCTGTAGTGGCTAAGAGCTATGGCTACTAACCAAAAGGTTGACAGTTGAAATCTCCCAGCCACTCCTTGGAAACCCCTCCACCCTGTAGGGTCTCTATGAGTTGGAATCCACTCAGTGGCATATAAGTGGATCATACACTCTCCATTCTTTTCTGCCTGACTTATTTCACTAAGCTCTGGCCTCTTTCCTGATGGACAGACAGACCATGCATTTCCTGTGCTCTCCACAGCCCCTCCTGTGTCCAGCCTATCCCAGCTGTACAAGTTCAGTGGTCTCTGGGCCCTTCTCTCAAAGTATCAGAAATAGCCTTGGGGCACCCTGGGTGAACCTGGCTCTCCTCAGTTCTGAGGTCCTTCTGTGGTTAGTGGTACAGCTTTGTCAGGAAACTGACCCCTCTCTGCTGCTGCTCACCTGGCCTTCATGGTGTTTCCAGGACTGAAGAGTAGGAAGCATCTCCAACTTACAGCCCTACAAGCCAAGACCTGAGGTTAGACCCTTGGAGGGAAGGTGGCAGGGGTAGGGGATAAGCTCTGGAATCAGAGCTGATAGAGTAGATTTGTGAGAGTAAGTCAGGTGTGTGGCATGCGAGAGGAGTGGCGAGGCTCTGAAGGAACTAGGCTTATCACACTCGTGGTTCTCTGAGTCAGGGAGCCCCATCATGTCATGACCTAGGGCCACCTAGGGACAAGGTGACAATAAGCCAGAATTGTAGGAGATGACTATGTATGACAATAAAGGTGGGGTTAATTGAGTCTGATGGAGTACACAATGTTGAGTCCCTGTGGTAACATGAGAAAAAGAGGTGCAAAACTCCCCTAAAAGACCACAACTGATGGTCTGACAGCCTGGACGATCCCCTGGGAGCATGATCTCTAGACCTGCTGCTGCCCCTGACCAGAAAACACTACTGAGGTCAACCCTTTGGACAAAAATGGACTGGACTTGGGGACACGATGTGGCTATATGGTGTGTGTACTTTATGGTTCTGTCCATTTATAGGATGCTGTCCTACTGGTCTCTTTCTGGATGGGAGAGAAGAGGGTGGAGAGGAGGAGACACAAGCTTTTTAAGAGGACACTACAAATATAGAATGAAAAGGAAGAGTGTGCTGTCACCAGGTATCTTAGGCTTGGTTTTCTAGGGAAGCAAAAACAGTAACACGTGTAGGTACAAGGAAAGATTTATAATAGGTAGGTAGATAGATAGATAGATACAGATACAGGAAACAGCTCATGTAATCACAGAAGCTGAATGTCCCAAGTTCTGGCACAAGCCTCACGTTCTGAGACCAGAGTTCTAGATCACTGGTTGTGTAGGTCAGTGGATCCCAAGCTGGTGGCGAGATGAAGCGACAGAGGCTGGCAAACCCAGGATCGGCAGGTCAAGGAGCAGGAGCAGCAGAGGCTGGCGAACCCAGGATCGACAGGTCAGGGAGCAAGACTCTCAAGTGCCGACTGTAAGGACTGATGAATCCAACGGCTGCTAATTCAAGTCCCGGAACCAGACACCAGAAGAAGAGAGCAGGAGCTGCTGGCTATGTGAGCAGACCAGCAGTAGTAGTAGAAGGTCTGGAGATGAGAGCTGAGGGGTGGGGACCACTACAAACCCCGCCCTGCCACTTAATACAGCAGCCAAATATGGAGTAGCCAAGTTGACATAATCCTGACCAACACACTGAGCAAGGAGAGCAGAAGGAGCAGCAGATAGGTGGGCATGCAAAAGTAATTTAGATTGTATGATTTCACTTAATTATAATTTAAAAAAATGGTGGGGTTACTGAGGTCTGGCCTTCACAGGGTTGAGCATTGGGACATGGCCCCAGGACATTTAGGACAGGTGCCTCCTGGCCCAAGAATATGAGAACCTGGTAAGGGGACTGGTTGGACAGTGCTGCCCAAGAATGGGAATCTAAGCTGGGTCAAAACAGCATTTTCAGGAAAGGGTATTAAAGGGGCATAGCACCCTTGAGGAAGATTGAGGCAGGAGGGGCAGAAACAGAGCATCCTGCTGCTGTCTGCATCTGCTCCCATGATCGACGACCAGTCACTGTCTCACTGGGCTGCCATCGCTTGGGAACCCCTGACCCAGTGCCTCAGCTGGTGGATGGCCACAGAACCGCTTCCTGTTCTCTGGCCCCTGCCCTCTGTTCCAGTTGCCCCTGCCAAGCAACAGGATTATGATCCTGATAAACCCAGCTCCCCTGGGTCCCTGAGAGCATTTCTGACTCCCAGGTCACCAGCTATCCCTTTGGCTTCTGGAGCAAGGCACAGTTGTAGTCATCCAGTGCTGCTATAACTGAAATAACGCAGGTGGGTGGCTTTAACAAACAGAAATGTATTCTCTCAGTTGAGGAGTCAAGAAGTCTGAATTCAGGGCTCCAGCTCTAGGGAAGGCTTTCTCTGTCAGTTCTGGGCGAAGATGACTTCTTTCAACATGTGTGGGCCCAGCAATTCTTGGAGATCTGCACGTGTCTTGGCATCAGTCTTCCGCCGGATCTAGGAGGTTCTCAGCACATGGACTCTGGGTTCAGAGGACAGACTTTCTCCAGGCTCCTCTTTTTGGAGGGGTGGGAGGTAGGAGGTCTCTCTGCTTCATTCTCTGTCCTTTTGCCTCATGTTATAAGACAGAAGATGACACAGGCCACATCTCAGGGGAACTCCCTTTATATCGAAGCAGGACTGTGATCTCAGAGTGTTACATCCCACCTCAATGCTCTGTAACGTAATTATTGTTACCTAATCTTCCCTGGGAAACCCTGGTGGTATAGTGGTTAAGTGCTACAGCTGATAACCAAAAAGTCTGAGGCACTCCTTAGAAACTCTATGGGGCAGATCTGCTCTGCCCTATAAGGTCACTGTGAGTTGGAATGAGTTTGGTTTGGGGATTTTAATCTTGCCTCATTAACCGGAGATTAGGATTTGCCACATATAGGACAGTTGTCAGGTCACAAATGGAGGGCAGCCACACAGTACTGGGAATCATGGCTTAGCCAAATTGACAGATACTTTAGGGAAACACAATTCAATCCTTGACAACCCTTCTGGCTTAAGCTGTATGAGCCAGCCAGCCAGCCAGAGATATCCCCACTCCCGGCCTTTCCTTATCATCTGACTAGTGGGCCCTGCTCATCCCCACAGTGCTTTAGCTCCCTGTCTTGGTCACCGTTTTGATCCTTTGGTTTGTGTCTGACTCTGGGCTGAATGCTTGCTGTGACTTGATTGGCTCCTCTGAGAACTGTTTTATCACAGGTACTGCTGTACATATGTGGCCACTTGATAGCTTGGACCAGGAGCAGGGTGTAAGCAGACTTGCCCCAGCCCCACGGGCATCTGTTGGTCTGGTACAGCACCCTCACATCTACCTCCCTGCACAGCAGAGCTAGAACCGTCCAGACACTGGAGGTGGGGACTTTGCTATGTCAGAAACTAAATGCAGGCAGGACCTCTCAGGGCCAGCCTCCCCAGCTCCAGTGTCATGTGCAGGGTCAGTGACCTCAGGTGGGAGCAGCCAGTGGCAGCCAGGAGACCCCTAGAGTGGGCACCTGTCTCTCTGGTTACCCACCGAGTGTGGATTCACTTCCTCTCCCACCAAGCCTCCGTTTTCTCTATCCCCTCCCGTCCTCCCCTGGCCCAGCCCAGCAGGCCCAGGGCCCAGGGCAGGCAGGCGGCCAGGCCAGGCCTGGGAGAGCTTGTCTTCTCACTGGCATTGTTGGGGATGGGTGTTGGGGAGGGGGGTGAGTGGGGGAATTTTAATGGCACCTCTGGGAAAGGCCAAACTTGTTAGTGCCTCATGGGGCCCCACACAGGGTTTTGGTCACTGCCAGAGGAGGACAATTGAGCATGTTCTATCCTGCTGAGCGGCTGCAAAGAGGAAACCACAGAGGCAGGGGCCTCAGGCTTCTCATCAGCTCACACATAATGGCCAGTTTTCACTCTGCCTGATGTGGCCAAGAGCACCTGTTGCCCAGCTCTGTCTGTCTGTCTGTCTGTCATCTGTCGTCTGTCGTTCTGTCGGTATGGTCTGGTCTGTGCAGCCCTTTAGCTGGCTCGTGTTGGTCACGGCCAGCCCTGTGCTGGATGTGGGCAGTGGACCCCTCCCCGTCTGGCAGCATACCCTTCATGACACATGCCAACCAAAGGCCAGTGAGAGCTTCATGCAGAGGCACTGACCCCGAGGCTGCGCCGTGACGCCAAGGGTTGTCCCTATTCACAGAGAACAAGCCTCACAAGCAGCATGCCGGTGCCCACGGTGCCAAAAGCTAGGATGACCAGACTGGTGACGCACCTGAGGGTGGGCGGGAGCCGGTGATGCCCCCATCGGGGTCCCTGATGCTAGCTAATACTGGGTTTGGTTTGGAAATGACAGTGGGGCCTTGCCCTGAGGGCACACATATTAGTGTCTGATGTTCCAGAGTCATGAGGCACCCAGAGCCCGGGACTCAAAGGTTCCAATTTGCCATCCCAGAGACTCTCAGGATGACTCAGCTTGCTAGGAATTGTGGGATGGAGGGCACCTTTATGGGCCCAGTTAGGAAAACATTAGGCACACATCTGGGAGCCTGCCATGCTAAGGATGGCTGGTAGGAGTAGCAGCCAGTGAATGAAGGGCACACCATGCGCTTCATTTAAAGGGAGGAGGTTCCGCTGATCACTAGTGCTGACTCAAGTTATGTTTGTTACAATGCTACTAGAACGCACTTGGGGGAGCAAGGATGGTGAGACTGTGGCTTGCTTACTTTGGACATATCGTCAAGAGGGACCAACCACTGGAGGAGGACATAAAGCTTGGTAAAGCAGAGGGTCAGTGAAAAAGAGGGAGACCCTCAATGAGATGGATTAACCCAGTGGCTACAGCAGTGGGCTGGACTATACCAGAGAGGACAGTCCCGCTGGGCAGCGTTTGGTCGTGTTATACATGGGTTCTTAAGAGTCAGAGCTGACTCGATGGCACCCTAACAAAACCAGTGTAGACTTGGCAGCCAGATGTAAGCCCAGGCAAATGTACAGGGTAAATATGGCCAAAGCCACAAAACCAGATGTACTTATCAGCAGTAACTGATTCTTTGCCAAGACTTGTATTGCCTTTTAGAAGAAACTGGAAGTGTAGACTTTCTTGGAGAGCTTAGCTGCCATGGGCTGTCACCTCATGTGCTAGGGAGACCTCACTTCTCCCTTCTCTTGGAGCCACCGTAAGACCCTCCTCGGGCAGCTCTGCATGCAGGGACATCATCTGGTCTCCACTGGCAGTGTGCCATCGTGGCTTCAGTCTGCCTGGGAGCCCACAGCATGTAGAATATTCACCAGAGGAAATTGTGAGTGGACGTGCCAGAGTGCCACTTTACCCTTTCAGACAATTCAACACCCCTTCCTGTTCCCTGTCCCCCTCCTATACTCCAGAGAACGTGGTTTGAATTTTATCTTAGAAACTGGTTCATTGAGATGTAACTCACACCATGTAAAACTGGACCACTGAGAGCATACAGTTCGACAGCTTTTTATATATTCACAGAGTGTGCAGGCATCACCAAGGTCAATTTTAAAACATTTTCACTGCTTCAAAAGGAAACCTTGTAAAACCATAAGACTCTTAGATGAAAACATAGAGGTAAATCTTCATGATTGTAGATTTGGCTATAGATTCTTAGAAAGGACACCAAACTCACAAGCAACAAAACAAAACATAACATTGGACTTCATCAAAATTAAAAACTTCTGTATATTAAAGGACTTAGTATTATAAAGTATAAAAACAACCTGTAGAATGGGAGATAATATTTGCAAATCATATGTCTCGTAACAGAGTCATATCAAGAATATATAAAGCACTCTTAAAACTCGACAGCAAAGAGACAGACCACCCAATTTAAAAATGAGAGGAGGATTGAGTAAACAGTTGCTCCAAAAAAGATACAGAAATGGCCAAGGCACATGTAAAAAGATGTGTGTGTCGTTAGTCATCAGATGCATCCACAGCAAATCTAGTAGGGTGACTCTTATCCAAAACCAAGTAAGAATGTGGAAGAATTAGAACCTCTCTGTTCATCACTGGTGGGGATTGGTGGGGGTAGGAAACGGTGCAGTGGCTACGGAAAACAGTTGGGCAGTTCCTTAGAAAGTCAAACATAAACCCACCTTGCTGTTAGTTGCTGTTGAGTCCGTTCCAACTTGTGGCAACTCCATGTGTACAGAAGCAGATTGCCAGACCTGCCCTCTAAGGCTCCTCTGGGTGGATTCACACTGCCAAATTTGTGGTCAGTAGTTGAGTCCTTATACCATCCCGAGACTCCTGGAGTTGTGACCCAGCAATTCCACTCCTAGGTGTAGACTCAGAAGAAGAATTGAAGCCAAGGGTTCAGACATATTTTTACAGCAGTGTTCGTGGCAGCATTATTCATAGTAGCCACAAAGTAGAAACAGCCTACATGTCTGTCAGTGAATGAATGGCTAAACAGAGTGTGTGAGTGTGTGTGTGTACAATGGAATGTTATCCGGTTATAAAAAGGAATGAAGTCTTGATGCATGCTACAATGTGGGTGAACTTTAAAAGGACACATTTATATGAAATGCCTGGGATAGGCAAAGTCAGTAGGAAGGAGATTCGTAGTTACTAGTTTAGGGGAGAGGGCTGTAATGGGACACTATTGCTTAGAGGGGCACAGAGTTCCTACTTGGGGTAACAAAAACATTTGGGGAATGGTGGTGATGGTTGCAGAATATTCTGAGTATAATTAACTCTACTGAATTGTGCACTTAAAAATGATTAAAATGGCAAATTTTGTGTTACATATATTGTACTACAATTTAAAAAAGAAAGTCAGAAACCTCTGCATTTAGCTTTCACCCCTACATGTCCCAGAGGGGCTTGCTGTGGAAGTTGAGTGGTTAGCTCCTCAGTTGCTGTCCTGAGCTCGTCCTCTTTCCCCCACCCCCACCCCCACCCCCACGGCCCTTCCTGTGCCTGCCGTGTTATGTCTCTGCCAGGGTGACTGCCTAGATTTGATCCACACAGGACCTGCTGCTCCATCCTCCGGCCTGATTTCATGTCTGCCCTTCTCTGGCCACATCCCTGCTTGGGGCCGTGCTGGGGTTACACCAAGCTGTTGCCATAGGTTAGGCTTTAGAAATGAGCACACCAGCCAATCTGCTTTAACTGGTTGTTTCAGAGATGTTCTCCGTGAAGCCTTGCACAAGGCTCAGATGACTCCATACTCACCTCCGCAGTAGGTGCCACCCTCATCTGCCATATGAAGACACTGAAGTTCAGGGAGAGCAGTCACCTGCCTCCATTTATCCAGAACCCACCCTGGAGCGTGAGCGTGATGAACACAGGGATCGGCCTGCCTCAGTCAGCCCTGCGTCCTCACCGCCTGTCGTGGGCAGGTGTTGACCTGCTATGCCTTAAACAGTTGTCCAGAGCACGAGTGTGCTGCTAGCTGCTGTGCGTACCATGTCGTTTGTCCTTCTGACCACATGGCCGACCGTGCCCTGTCCTGCCTCCCTCCTGTCAGACCCCTCGTGTGCACGCATTCACTCTGGGTCCATGTCTTCACTGGGAGTCTGCCTCGCCAGCTTATTTTCATTTAGGTTTCCAGACATGCCAGCGTCATACGTCAGGGCCTTCTGCACATCCTGAACTTTCTGCCTGGGCTGCTGGTGTCCCCTTTCTAGCTTAACTCCTGTCCCTCCTTTAGGGCTCAGTTTAACTCCTACTTCTGTGGGAGATTTTTTTTTCCTCAATGATCTTCCCCCATCCTCCACCAAAATAGACGTCCTGGTACTAATCTCTAATCCTCGCCCCCTCCCCATTTGTGGTATTTCTCTGTGATTCTGTCTGTATTTATTTGTACAAACTACATTTTCTGCCACTGAGACAGTAGCTGCACCACTCTGACATCTGTCCTCAGGGAGAGCCTAGCACAGTTCCTGGCAGATCGTGGGTTTTCAGGGAATATAGTTTTGATGGATGGATGGACAGACAGACAGACAATTCTCATATTATAGGTGAGGAAACCACAACTCAGGGAGGTGACTGAATCGTTCTGGACGATACCGCTGGTGTAGGAGGACAGCGCAAGACTCTCAGGCTGGGTTGTATGAAGTCTAGGCCTGTGCTCCAGGCCTTCCCTGATGTCTCTTGGTGTGTCGTTTTGTCCCAGATTGCAACAGAATAGCGTGAACATTAATGCTGTCTCTTCTTCATCCCCAGGCTCTGCAAGTTTCTCCCCCACCCTCACTGTCATGGAGTGGCCTTGACCCTGTCTGCAGAACAGGAAGCTCAGACTGGCCCTGAGCCGCGCTCCAAGCGACCGGAGCTGCCCGCCAGCTCAGGGAGCAGCAGCTTTGGGGCTGTCCTGGGCCTTAGACAGGAGAGGAGCTGACTCCACCTCCTTTGTGCCCACCCAAGGTCTCTTCAGGTGTGCCGTGGTTTGCAGAGGAAGAGGACCTCTGGAGAGAGCATGGACTGACCCCAGGACACCATATGGAGAAGAAAACAGTGTCTGCAGAGCTTTGGGTTCCTTTCTTTCAGTGTGTCCTGGACTGGAGGGCAGGAGGGCAGTGTCACTGACCCCAGGGGCAGAGACTAGCCCAACACGGGGGTGGGGGTAGGGGTGGGTAGCCCTTAGTAGGCTAGAGGCCACACAACATTGAGGGCACCACCTTTGATTTCAGGGCTGCCCTGTCAGGGTTTGCAATGTCACCCACACAGGGTTCCTCAGACCTTAGGAAGCAGAGTCCACCAGGACTAAGAGTAGAAAATTGCTGAGAAAGAAAAATCAAGGCCAGGTTTCAGAAGAGGTAGAACCCTCCATGAATCCCCAAGGCCTGATTAGGAAATGTCACCCAGACTCACCCCTCCAGACCTCCAAGTCCCAGCCCATTCCCACAGACTTGCCTTTCCTTGCCAACTCTGCCACCACCAAGCCCCACCAGCCGCGCTGCCACCCGGTACGGATAACAAACACGAGCCACACAGAAGGAGCCTGAGCCCCACGGTAGGACCCGCAGGACAGTCAGATGCTGCCAGACAGGGGAGTGTCTTTGGGGCCGTCCCATCAACTCCCCTTCTCAGAGCCCACTGCAGGGGGCAGCAGCGATGACCCCGTCTCATAGCCAGAGCTAACACGCTCTCCAAGACCAGGACCAGATGAAAGCTGGGGACAGCAGGGCACCCACAGCAGGTCCCACCTACTGGGCCTAGTTTCATCTTGGCATCAGGAACAGCCACAGACCCAAAGGCACGCTTTTAGCCTGTTTGCTCTTTGAAATCAGAAAAGGTTAGTCCTAAGAGGTTTCCAAACCTGTGTTCAGTTTTTCACTTCCTAGGTCACTGGGTCCCTCATCAGCATTTCGCCCGCTGGGCCACCCTGGCACCTACTCTCAGAGTTTGCGACCCGACCCAGTGTACCGTTTAGAAGGAAGGAGACTCAGCTAGTTCTTGGTGCCAAAACCTGTGGGCTTTCCAGGCCACTGCTATTTGCATAATGCTTTGGGGCTGCTTAAGGATCTGTGGCACCAAAGTCCAGACCTTGTTTAAAAACTTGCTGGGGAATAGGGGGGAGGGCAAGTTACTTTCAGAATTTGGCCCCACCTTCTTACAGTGCCCAGCCTTTGCACAGGTGCCAGGCCTGTAAGCTTCTAGGGAGCTAGGGTGGAAAGTTTAGAGTGTGCTAGCCAGGCTGGCCCCCAGTTCACGCCTGGCCTCGTAGGGGAAGAGTCAAAAACAGGCTGATCTCAAGGCTCGCCTGTCCCATGGACCGCCCGTGTCGGAGGCTGGCCTCTGCCTTCACCTTGGTGCAGCTGCTCCCAAACCACTTGGCCCCTGTTCTGGAAGACTGCCCCACCGTGACACCCAGTGGGCCATGGAGCAGGCTGAGGGACTGCCCTTAACAGACCCTAGGCACTGCCCTGTGGGTCCAGAGCACCCTCGGGCTTGGAGGGGTACGGATGCCTGTGTCCCTGCTGGAACTGCTCAGTAGACATAACCACACTTCATGTGAAGAACCTTGTGGTGATGCTTTCCCTGAAGGTTGTGATTCTTCGATCAGTTTTCTAATAAAAGAGTTGAGAAGACTATTTGCTTCCTTTGGGTACTTAGACCAGCCTGGGGAATGTAGAAGTGGGCAGATTTAGGTTTCTTCTCCACCAACCCTGCTCAGAGTCTGCATCTGTTCCTCCGGTGAGTCAGGGGTGGAAGAGACCCTCCCCTTGACAATCGTTGTGTGAATGTGGCCTGCTCTGTCAAGTTTTCAGGGCTGTGATCTTTCAGAAACATATTGCCTCTGAGTGGGTTTGAACCACTAGCTTTTCAGCTAGCATTTCAGCCCTCATTTGCACTACATAGAGACACCCCAGGGGGGATAGTGTGTCACATTGCTTACAAAATTGAGTTCTCACCTGAATGGCTAGTCTTACAAGTATAGTAAAAGTAAACACAAGAGTAGAGGTGCCCTCTTACACTGCCTCTCCCCATTGACCATTCCAGCCCCAGTGGCAGACATGACACAGGCAAGCACCTCCTCCCCCTAGTAACGAGCCTGAGCTCTAGACAGCTAGCTTCAGGAGCTAGAGGGGGTGCCTCCACTTAGCTGTAAGCAATTCAAGGCTAATGAAGGGACTCTGCAGTGTTGAAACCCAGGCTCATTCTATCTTGTTGCTCTGCCATCTGCCATTGCAAGTCTTCTGTCTCTTGGTTTTCCATGGCTGCCCCAGCCCCTGCCCACTTCTGTCTGTGTTTCGGCCGGTGGTTAGGGCAGAAGTCACACGTAAGCCCCTTTAAGGGCATGGCCCACAAGCTGCACGCATAAAACTTTTGTACACCTCCCATTGGCACAACTTAGTCACATTCACACCTAGCTGCAAGGGCGGCTAAGAAGTATCCAGCTCCAGCTTGGGCTTTCTTTCTAACAAAGGAGAGAGTGAATGTTGAGTGGTGAGTAGCGGCCCCTTTCACATCTATTCATCTGGTCTGGGCTGCATACACTCACTGGTTAGCACTGCCTCCCCCTTTGCTAAGTAGCTGATGAGGCCTGAGTATACAGAGCTGTCGGTTCCTTTCAAGTGCACCACCCACCTGTCAAGCACTTTGCGTAGTTAATCCTCACACCACCAAGTGAGGCAGGTGATATTCTCCCCTTCTGGTAAGAAAATAGGACCAAGGAGGTTAAAATAACTCCTCCAAGGTCTCTGTACAGGCAGTATGTTGTAATTGGCAGGTGTAGACAGTGGGTCCAGGCCGACCTGGTTGGTCCAAGCATTCTTGTCTGTGTATGAGCTTGAATAAATCATTTAGCTTCTCCGAACTTCCATTCCCTACAGGGCTAATGTGAGCTTAATGATGGCAGGGTTAACAGGGAATCAAGATCAAGTTTCGTGAAGCACTAAAACTGTGCCTAGAGCCTAGATAGCCCTTGGTGCAGCAAGAATGGTTGTCATTAGTGAAACAGTGGACCTGGGATTTGAAACCAGATGTTAGGGATTGAATTGAGTCCCCCAAAAGCATAGTTGTAAATCCTAAACCTCCGTACCTGTAGATGTAATCATTTGGGAATAGGGCCTCTTTTGCTATGTTAATGAGACCATATCAGTGTAAGGTGTGTCTTACAAAAACCTGGTTGGGCAAGCACAAAAGGGCAGTACAGGCCATGTGGTCACCAGTGACCCCAGGAATAGATGCTGAAACAAGGCAAGGACTGTAGAGCAAACAGGAAGCCTGTCCTAGAGCTGGTGCCGTGAATTTGTTCAGAATTCTAGCCTTATCAACTGTGAGAAAAAAGATTTTATTGGCTAAAGCCTCCCACTTGTGGTGTTTCTGTTTTAGAAACCTAAGAAACTAAGGCACCCACTCACATACTACATTGTAAGGGATCCAGGGACATTGCCTGCAGTCACTGCCCAACAGGCTTAATTCCATGTTCCTTTGGCTTCCCAGGGGTCAGACTAATTCTGGGATGGGGCTTTGGAGAGGACATCAGTGATGAGGGCAAAGTATCCCTGGGGAGCTAGTTTCCAGGATGATCAATGTTTCATGGGTTGTGGGGCCTGGTTCAACATCTCTAGATGGTACGGGTGCTTAACATGCTCAGTTGTTCACCAAAAGGTTAGAGGTTCACATCAACTCAGGTGCCTTGGAAGAAACGCCTGGCAATTTACTTCTGAAGAAAATCAGCCACTGAGAACCATGTGGAACAGTCTGACACACGTGTCACTATGAGTCAGGGTCAACTTAGCTGCAACTGGGGCCTGGTTCAGGAAAGAGCCTGGGACACTCCAAGACTTAAGCATCCTGTGAACCTACCCAAAGATGCCATGTTCCTGGGACTGAGGCCAAAAGGAGGCTGCAGACTACCCTACTGGTTCTTAGCCAAGCTTTCCTTGAATTCAAACAGCCCCTTCATCCTTGCTGGCTGGAGAGGACAAACCCAGGCCCATCCATCCCAACTGGTGTCGCAGCTCTCCTGTGCTCAGTACCCGAAAACTGTAAATCAAAATGAGAAAAGGAGGAAGCTTTTAAGAAGCAATTGTCTTTAAGTGAGTGAGTGAGGCTTGATAAAGAGCTCTGTTGGTTTTTAGTGGTGGTCACCACTGGGTAGGTTTTGCATACTGAGAAACTTGTAGACTATCTCGTCTCAGCCCCAGTTCAGTCACCAATGGCTTTATCCCACAGATCTCCCTCAGGTGCATTTCTCTGGAAATGCAGGCGGCTCCTACGGCTTTCCTTCTCCTGGGGTAAAGGGAGGGCAGCAGGATGGCTCTGCTTGGGTAGACCCCAGCCCCAACCTGCTGAGCCCACAGTACCTGCCCAAGTTTGGGCCCTGCCCAGGGAGCCAGGGGGAATGCAGTGACTTGCCCAGGGTGTGCAGATATTGCCCCTGGTCCTCAATTGCCTTGTTGGCTCTCCATGCTTTGAGATGTGGCTCTGCCTCATTGATGTGCATGGAAGAAGTCTGGAGAGGCTGCAGGCATCCTTAGCTTGGGGTGAAAGAATTCAATTCAGGGGGCCCATGAGTCCCTGGGTGGTGCAAATGTTAAGTGGTCAACAAACTCATTGCAACTGAAGCTTGGTGGTTTGAGCATGGATGCCCCGGAAGAAAGACCTGGTGATCTGCTTCCACAAAATCAGACGTTGAAAATGCTGAGGAAGGAGGTCTACACGGGCACACATGGAGGCACCGTGAGCTGGAGTCAGCTTGATAGCGGCTGTTCAACTAGTTTATGTCCTTGGATGGAGGGAGAAAGCAAACTATTTTCACTAACACTTAACTGATATTTACCATTTTCTTGTACTAGGACTGCAGTCAACAAACTGTTGGTACCAGCAGCTTGTGACTTTGTCTCAGTGGATGCTGTCAATGACATTACAAACAGATGTTTTCACATGGCATTACGTGTTGCAGGTATCTTGAAATATCATTTATGCTCACTCATGTCTCCAGATTATAGTTTTGAGACCAGCTACTAGATCTTGGTGGCACAATGGTTAAGCGTTATCTGTGTATGCTAACCGAAAGATCGGCAGTTTGAATCTACCAGGAACTCCTTGGAAACTCAATGGAGCAGTTCTACTCTGTCATACCGGATTGCTGTGAGTCGGGAATCCACTCGACGCTGGTGGATGTATATACACAATATGTAATGTATCCATGTATATATATGGTAGATATATATAATATATGGATATGGTTCGGCATCTCTAGGTGGTACAGATGGTTAACATGCTCAGTTGCTCACCAAAAGGTTCAAGGTTCACGTTGACTCAGGTGCCTTGGAAGAAAGGCCTGGCAATTCTGAAGAAAATCAGCCACTGAGAACCCTGTGGAACAGTCTGACACGTGTTGCTATGAGTCAGAGTCAACTCAACAGCAATAACATGGATATTGTGTATATCCATGTATATCCACCATATCCATATATATGTAATATATGGATATCCATCTATATATATATGGATATCTGTACACACTAGATCTTGTAACTTAGCACAGATGTTACTATTAATATCATAAAATTCATATTTTGAAAACAGTCTAATATTTGCTACATTTCCTTTGTTAGCCCACATGTTACATGGTATGCATTTAACAACCTCCTAAGAAGGTGTTCACAGATTTCACCTGATGTCCAAAAGGTCCAGAGCACAGAAAGTTCCAGAGGCTCTGATTTAGCATGGATGGGATGGCCCAGGGTTTCGCGGAGGGCTTGGGAGTCTCACCCAGACAGGGTAGCCATGGAGTCGCCACTCTGGTGGGGAAGCCCTCAGCCTAGGACTCACCCTAGCTCTGCAACCCCCTCCCTTTCTAGACTCCTGATGGAGAATGAGGAGGTGTACAGGTCTGACAACTAAGTCTGCAAACCTTAATTGTTCTACATGCTACAAACCTCATTGCTAAGTATCACTACAGTCACCTTCAAAGGACTTCCCTTGGGAAGCTATGTACCAATGCCAGCACCTAGTCCACCCTTCAAAGCAATTTTGGAACTTTTTCTGGAATGGCCATGTGCATGATGGCATGGTGGCAAGTTTGCAAACTTAATTATGTAGTTATCTGTGAGGCAGTCTTTAGCCAGTAAACAAATAACTGTGTTGGAACACCATCCGTAGTCACTTGACCTGGCCTCCAGTGACTTTTTTCTGTACCCAAAGATAAAGGAAATATTGAAGACATTCTGATGACATTCAGACAATCAAGGATAATATGATGACAGCTCTGATGGCCATCCCATTCCTGCTTCCCAAGGGAAGTACTTCGAAGGTGACTCTAGTAATACTCAGCTATGAGATATGTAGCACTTTTTCTAGGATGAGTTCGCAAACTTCATCGGTAGTCCTCATATGTGGCATCAAGCTGTCCCTGAAACTGCCAGACAGGTGTAAGGGTGGGGAGTGTCCCTTGATGGTGATGTTGCCCTCTTCCCTGACCCTACAGAAGCCTCAGGCTGCCTTGGACCAGAACTTCAGGGGTGCCAGTTAGGTTCCAGTTTATGTAACAGTGCAGTCCCCAGCTCTCAGCCAGGCAGCCTAGCATCACACTCACACTGTGTCTTCTGCATCTGAGGCCTATGGGGCAGACTGTGTATAGGGGACACCAGGAGGCAAGTGATAGTTGCAGAGAGCCGTTCCTGTGTTTCCCTTCACACTTTAGCATCCTTAAAAGGAGGAGGGACACCAGCCTCAGGCCCTGAGGTCTAGCGAAGTACTTGCTAAGTCTGTTTGGAGTCGTTAACACCATGTGTATACATTTATACATCATGGAGGCCAGGATCCCATTTCCCATACCTGGAAACTGAGGTCCAGAGGCCTCAGCCCCTCCTATGTATAGTCCAGGGAACTGATTGCTGTTCTGTTGGTTTGTATATTAGTAGTTATAATAATTGAGCACAAGAGTTATCATTTGGAGTCCCTGGGTGGGACAGATGGCTAATGTGCTCAGCTACTATCTGAAAGGTTTGTTGTTTCAGTTGACCCAGAGGCACCTTGGAAGCTGGTGATCTACTTCTGAAAAGGCAGCCATTGAGAATCCTATGGCGCACAATTCTACCCTGACACACATGGGGTCGCCATGAGTCAGAATCGATTTATAGCAACCAGTAAACTCATAACTGAGCTACGGTAAATATTTCATCTCATCACCCTGGACATCTTTGTACAAGTCACTTTTTTCTTCTTGTGCCAATGCTTTGGGCTCTATTATATCCCAAAGTGAGTGTCAGGATCAAAGTACAACTCAATTTAACAGAAAAGACACAGGCTCTGAGTTCACAGTGCAGGGTCTTTACCAAATGAGATGCAGGCTCTGGAGGCAAGGGGTTGGAGAATCAAATGTGATACCATCAGGCCATCAGCCTCCTGGCCTTGGCAAGACATTATGTCTGAGAGTAAGTTTCCTCACCTGTTCAGAGTGAAGGTAACATATTTACTTGGAAGGATTGTTGAGAGACTTAGATAAGAAAATGTGTATTCCTTTCTTAATAAATGGAAACCCTGGTGGCGTGGTGGTTAAGTGCTGCGTCTGCTAACTAAAAGGTCAACAGTTCAAATCCACCAGATGCTCCTTGGATACTCTATGGGGCAGTTCTGCTCTGACCTGTAGGATCGCTATGAGTCAGAATTGACTCAACGACAGGGGGTTTCTTAATAAATGAGTAGGGCCCCAAAGAACTGAAAGCAGGAATGCAAACAGAAACCTGTGTGCCGGTGTCCATGGCAGCACTTGTCACAATAGTCAAAAGTTAGAAACAGCTCAAAGGTCCACCAACAGATGAATGGGTCAACAAAGTGGGGTATATTCACATAAGGGGGTATTACTCAGCCACAAAGAGCAACGAAGTCCTGATACATACTGCAACATGAGTGAGCCCTGAAAATGTAATACTGAGTGGGATAAAACAGTCACAAAAGGACAAAAATTGCATGAGCCCACTTATATAAGTAGGCAAATGTACAGACACCAAAACTTATTAATAGTTTGCAGAGGTGGGAGGGAGGGGAAAAGGGCGGTCATTACTTAGGAGCGCTGGGTATCTGGGAATGGTGTGGAGTCACCCGGAAAAGGACACTGGTGCTGGTTATACAACTTGATGAATGAATACAATCAATGTCACGGAATTGGGGTGTGTAAAAATTGTTGAATTGGCACATTTTGTGTTTTAGTCAGCTAGTGCTGCTCTAACAGAACTATCACCAAATAGATGGCTTTAACAAAGGGAAGTTTATTCTTATACAGTCTGGTAGGCTACAGGTCCAAATTCAGGGTGTCTGCTCCAGGGAAGGCTTTCCTCTCAGTGGACTCTGGAGGAAAGTCCTTGTGTTGCATCAGTCTTTGTTCAGGGAGCATCTTTGCACAGGAGCCACAGGTCTGAAGAACGTGCTCTTCTCGCAGTGCTGCCTGCTTGATGGTGTGAGGTTCCCAATTCTCTGCTTGTTTCTCTCGGTTATCTCCCGTAGGATGAAAAGATAAAGGGTGGTGATGCAGCCACACTCCAGAGAAACTCCCTTAGCAAGGATGTTGCAGTTCCACCCTAATCCTCTTTTAACATATTTGTCCTATCTATCAGCCACAGGCAGAGATTAGGATTTACAGCATCAGAAAATCACAGAATTGGAGGGCGATCACTGAATGCAGGGAATCCTGGCCCAGCCAAATTATTACACATATTTTTGGGGGATACACAATTCAATCCATGACATTTTGTTATATATAATTATACCATAATTTTTTAAAAAGGAACAGGGTGTGGATGCGTGAGGGAATAAGGAGGATGGCACCAGCTGGCATTGCCCTCTGCTCGATCTTCTCTTGAGGACACCCTCAGGATTAGTCCTCAGCTCTCAAAACTGGGAGCTTGCTTCTCACCCGAAACCCACCAGGGGTCTCCACCCCTCGAGTTTAAGGCCTCTTTTCACTCCAGCTGGGCCTAAAACACTGACTGGCAGAAGCCAGAAGCTGCTTTCCGAGAAAAACTGAGCATAGAGGAAAGGCAAAAGTCCCCTGACAGAGTAAGGAAAAATGAAGAAGCCTAAAGATAGAAGAGAAAGATGAGTCCAAAGGACTCAGGGGCCATGTCTCCCGTGGCTTCCACCAGACTGAGTCCGGTACACCTGGATGGTACCCAGCTACCACCACTAACTGCTCTGACAGGGATCACAACAGAGGATCCTGGGCAGAACTAAAAAATGTAGAACAAAATTTTAACTCAGAAAGACCAGACCTTCTGGCCTGACAAGAGACTGGAGAAACCCTGAGAGTATGGCCACTGGGCACTCTTTCAGCTCAGGAATGAAGTCACTCCAGGGGTTCACCTTTTAGCCAAAGATTAGAAAGGCCCTGGTCTGAGGCATCTAGTGTTGCTGTAACAGATATATCACAAGTGGATCTTTAAAAAGAGAAATTTTATTCTGTCACAGTCCAGTAGGCTACAAGTCCAAATTCAGGGCATCAGTTCCAGAAGGCTTTCTCTGTTGGCTCTGGAGGAAGGTCCTGGTCAATCTTCCGCTAGACTGGGAGTTTCTGAGGTAGAGGGACCCCAGTTCCTTTTCAAAGAATGTACTTGGCTCCCAGGCCTGCTTCTCAGTGGTATGAGGTTCCCTACTCTTTGCCAGCTTCCCTTTCTTTTATATCCCA
Organism: Heterohyrax brucei; assembly: GCA_028571685.1. NCBI lineage: Eukaryota > Metazoa > Chordata > Mammalia > Hyracoidea > Procaviidae > Heterohyrax > Heterohyrax brucei. Next base: position 38,718,110 of record CM053148.1, on the reverse strand, counting down.
AGAGATTGCCTCAAAGCATGATACAGTCTTACACAGTGAGTCATTCTCCCCCAATGCAACTGCCACCCATCCTCCTTCATTAACGTCACACAGGCAGGATTTACAGTATGGAGGAACATCACACGACACCAGGAATCATGGCCTAGTCAAATTGCTATGCACACTTTGGGGGGGGACACAATTCAATACATGATACCCATGTAACAAAAAAATACTAAAAGGGCACACTAGCTAAGGGGCAAGGACTAGCAGGAGGGAGGGGACAGGAAAGCTGGTAACAAGTGTGAGAAATGTTGTCGGCACCCTGGGATGCCGTCTCAATTCCTCCTGGCAACTGGCAGGTCAGTATAAACCCCCGACTAGGACTTTACCCCAGTGACTGAGGCAGGCTGCCTTATCCCTTATGAGGTCACCAATAGGTTATCACCAGTGTTTCTACCCCACAGACACTCAAGAAATCCAATCTGAACTCAGTTAGGGAGAGTAAGGCTTTATTGATCGATTTTGCAAAATCAGGTGCCCAAGCCCACAAGAAAGGGAAGTGGGCTGGGGGTGCCCAAACAGTTTTTCACAATCATTTTATCCCCTGGCTTGTGAGTCCCTCCTGGTTCCTCACCGGCTGAGTACTATGGAGTGAACAGTCTTTCTCGGACATCGCCTAAGTCCTGTCATTCCCTTTTAATATTACATTTCTTTCTTCCCGAAAAGATTCTCCTGCCACAATTCATTCTGTTCTTGCACACATACCTCGGGTACATAGGCTCTGTGGTTGCCATGTCATCTAATAGTTCATGCCCTGGTCAGCTAGTAACTTTTTAACATAGCCTTTGTTCCCCTTATTCTGAAGATGGACCATTTTGAAATTTATTTCTCACAAATTCCCCCTTTTCCTTTTTATACTTGTTGGTCTCACCTTTACTGATGCCTTTCAAACTTTTCTAGTGTCTGTTGACTTTCCTCTTCATAGAGGGTGTCATTTGTGTCTGTAATAGTAAGTCAGTTTGCTGGTATGCCATGGGTGTCCATTTACTGATGGCAGTCTTGATTAGTTTTGGGGCTAGTCCTTGGACACAAAGTGTAATACAACATCCAACAGCTGGCAGAGTTCCTGCTGCTATTATGAGAGAGGTCAGGACTGAGGGGGCCATATTCTTCCACTTGCCAAACCATCCTTTTAACCAATTAGTTAGAGTGTCACTGATTCCAGTGTTTTCTGCCAGTTCATTAGCCAGTTCATTAATCGCTGCAGGGCCTTTGTGATGGTTCCATCAGGAGCTATGTTGTTAGGAATGAAGGTACAACACTTGCCCCCCAACGTCACACATACCCTTCCCTTCTCTGCCAGGATCATGTCTAATGCTATTCTGTTTTCCCAGGCCATCTGGCATCTAACTGGCTAGCTACCCCTTGTAGGGCATCCCTAGTGTAGTTTATAAACCTTTGTTGGCTTGGCTGGTTATAGTGGATGTAGTTAATCTGGTCTACATTTTTATTTATGGTAGACCACCAAAAGACTGTACTCTCAAACCCTGCGGCTATCTGATTCCTACTCCTTAAACTCATTAGGAACCCCTCTAGGGATCCCGGTTGAGTCTATATAAATATGGAGATCAAAGGATCCAGGGAGAGATCTCTGGGCCTGGGTTTTCCACCATGTTGGGCCTCTCTCGGAATGCTAGGGTGAAGGGAATTGCCAGCTGGACCAAAGCACACTTCCTAGCCCAATTGGATGGCAGCAAATCTCAGAGGTTCACCTTTCCACAATACTACCAGACATCCGCCCAGGGTACTCTGAGGGCTGAATAGTTGCCACTGCTAGGATGACCGGTGACATTTTGGATGTGGGTGCAAGTTGTGAATTCTTCTACGGACACTGTAAACTCTGCTCCTTGCCTTGAAAAGGCAAGAAGAGTGGTTCATCTTCCCAGTGGAGAACGAAGGGACGGCTCTCAGGTCTGACTTCTGCAGCACAGGAAAGAACAAAGACAAGCTCTTACAGCTGTCATTTCCCCAAACATCCTTGTCTTGGTACAGAGCTAACATGCAGTGTATTCCCATCGGATCCGAGTCCCAACCGAGGGGAAGGGAACCACCTGCACCTGTGGTCAACCAGCTGCGCAGCCACGGCAGTCACTTCTGTTGAGAGCTTGCACTGAATATTTGACAGATTCCACCCAAGCATTCACACTTCCATATCCTGTCTCTGTCTCTAAAGTTTGCCTAAGTCTCTTACTTCAGTTACTTCTACTCTTTTGGGGTCATTACAGAGTGACTGGGAATCATCGCTGGGCGGTGGAGTAGGAGTGGCTTGGGGAATGATGTTGGGGCAGCTGTTAATCTGAGCATCAGCCTACCATGAGGGTCTGTGCCAGTCATGTCTGACCCTAATGCAGATACATGACTAGCAACTGGTAGTCACTGATCTAAGGTGGCCAGGATATTGATGGACAGCAGTAAAGCATTACAATCTAATTCTTTACAGTTGGGGGAGGTTTCACTCTTATAAAAGTGTATTTTTTTTTCTTTTAATCCCTTCCAGGAGTTGGAGAATGATGGACTATATGTCCATCCCTCAGGCATGGTCGTCCACCACACATTGGACCAACCAGGGCACAGGAATGCAGATCCTCTTTTGTTCCAATTATCGGGGATCTCTTTAAGACATAGCTATTTATCTGAGCTCACAAGTTGTCTTTGACCGTTCAAGTCTTCACCCAACAAGGCCTGACAAGCATCAGATTTGAGGATGGGGGATGTAGTTTTGGTCACGTTAATCACCAGTTTTGCTCAGATGAACACAGGACACTTTGTACCACTCCAAATGTAACAATCCATTTTAACCTGTTTATTTCCCGAGAGCACAGCCTTTTCATTGTGGAGGGGCAGCTGTGCAACATCACCGCAGGGTCTGCTCAGAGTCACCTTGAGGAGTGCCCTGGGTGAGCCATGTGCCTCCTACCGATTACCACTTCTCTCCCAGGGATGCTTTCTCTCTGCTGAAGCCGTCACTCGTGTATAGTGAGTCCACCGCTTTTCTGCAGTCCGAACGGCTTTCTCGGTGGTCGAGAGCACTTGGTAAGGGCCCTCCCTGTTCGGCTGAAGTTTTTCTTTTTTCCAGATCTTGATCAACACCAAATCCCTGGCCAGAAGTGATGAACGGTGAATTCAAGGGGAGGGGTTGGGGCAGGAGTCCTTTTAACCTGGGGATTGACAAAACAGAGGGAAGAGTCAGCACATAGTTCTTCAGAAATTGATCTTTGGTATCTGTGGCGGGCATGTCTGTGGCCCTATCTAGGTAGGGGAGCCCATACGACAGCTCATAAGGGGATAACCCTGGATGTTTACTTGGGGCTGATTCTGAGGAGGGCTATGGGGAGGCATTTGGTCCATGATAATTTAGTCCCTGAAACTAGTTTTGCGATCTTTTGTTTAAGAGTTTGATTTCAACTTTTTCCACCTTTCCCAAAGAGGGAAGGTGCCAGGGAGTGTGGTAATCCCAATAGATGATCAAACTTTCCATGGCTCCCTTCTGTATTCCAGAAGTAAAATGACTTCCATTGTCTGCGTTAGTGTTTTCTACTAGACCAAACGTAGATATAACCTTTTCTAGGATGATTATGATAATACTGTTAGTAGTAACAGAGGCCAAAGGGAAGGCCTTAATCCAGCCAGAAAGATGATCTACTATTAACAGCAGATATTTCAGCCTTCCTACTCTGAGCAATTCCACGAAATCCACCTGAATGCTCTGGAATGGCCTCAGCCCTGAAGCTTTCTTCCCTCGAGGTGCCTTCTGAGTACCTTCCTATTGGTTTTCTGACAGGTTATGCAACACCCACATATCTGCTTGGCAATAGTGTACTTCCTTAGCACCACATCACACACAGCCTGTGGACCCTGATGACTCCCTCTGTGCAGTATCGACAACAGTTCCCTCATCATGGGTCGGTTTATTATTCTCTCCCATTCAGGAGAACCCACCACCCGTCCCTACTCTGGATGGCCCCAGTTTTGGTTAATTCTTCTTGTTCCTCCAGAGTTCATTAGGGTTTCATTGTCACCTCCAGGACACTGGGTATTAGACTAAGATGTCAGATCTCTTCCTCTAGGGAGGCGTTGTTGGCCATTTCATCTGCAAGCCGGTTGCCGACAAACTCCGTGCTACTTCTTTTCTGGTGACCACTCACATGGATCACTGCTATTTCCAAGTTTCCATAGACCAATTCCTTTCCCTTACTGTCCATGAGCCCCTGTTCCCTCCAAATTTTCCCAAAGTTATGTATCGGCCGCCAGGACTATTTCGAGTGTGTGTAAATGATGCCTTCTCAACCCTTGAGAAGTTTTAGGGCTCGATCAAGGACACAGAGGTCCGAAGTTTGTGCTGACCAACTGTCATGGTTGGAATTGTGTCCCCCCAAAAATGTGTGCAGCCGCGTGGCTAGGATATGGTTCCCAGTATCTTGGAAATGTCCTCCATTGTGTGGTTTTGCTAACCTGTATGTTAAAGGATTAGGGTGGGGCCGTGAATTCCTGCTGTGGGGGGAGTTTCCCTGGAGTATGGCTTGCCCCACCCTTAATGCTTTTAGCTTGCAAGGAATAAAAGGAAAAGGAAACAAAGGACAATTTGAGAACCTCGCTACCATCAAGCAAGCAGCACCGGGAGCAGAGCATGTCCTTCAGGCCAGAGGTTCTTGCGTCAGTACGCTCCCTGGACAAAGACTGATGCAATACTGGACTTTCCTCCAGAGCCGACAAGGGGAAAGTCTTTCCCTGGAGCGGACACCCTGAATATGGACTTGCAACCTACTGGACTGTGTAAGAATAAATCTTTCTTTGTTAAAGCCATCCACTCTGTGGTATTTCTGTTAGAGCAACCTAGCTGACTAAAACACCAACTATTAGGCAATGTCCCCTTCTCACGGAGGGACTGATTTATCCCATCTACTACACATAGCCATTATGTCTCTGTCCTTCAACCACTTGGGAGGACCTGTCCACAGACAGCCTGTCTCCTTCATGTAAGGGAATCTCTGGATTTATCCTCCGCTTCCCTTCACTGATTAGGTGCCCTGGGTACTTCATCTCCTTTTCTACAGACTGTAGTTTACTTTTAGAGACTTGTAGTCCCTTTCCAGCCAGGAAATTGAGTAGACTAATAGCAGTTTCCTGTCCCTTGTTTTTCCCTGAGATTAAAAAGTCATCCATATACTGCAATAACTGGGTTTCTGCATGTGGCTGAAACTCTTCCAAAACTCTTTCTAGGACCTAGCCAAATAAATTGGGGGCCTTGGTGAAGCCCTGTGGTAGTGCTGTACAGCATTACTGTTGTTTCCTGCCAATCTGGGGGTTTTCCCACTCAAAGGCAAAGCAGTCTCTGCTTTTGGGTTCAAGGAGACATGCCCAGAATGCATCCTTCAAGTCTACCACACTTATGGTTCACACAGGATCCTACTGAGGAGATTGTAAGGATTAGGAACGACTGGATGCAAGATGTGGACAATTTGATTTATGGCCCTCAGGTCCTGTATGAGTCTGTATGTCCCATCAAATTTCTTAACTGGGAGGATTGGGGTGTTGTAAGGTGACATGTAGTGTTCTAGGAGGCCATCTCTCACTAAACCCTCTATTACTGGCTGTAAGCCCTTCCTCCCCTCAGTAGGGATAGGGTATTGTCTTCTACAGACCACCTCCTCTCGTTTCTTCAGTTCTACTCATAAGAGGGGATCTCCAATCCTCCAGTGTAGTCTTCTTTAACCATACTTGGAGATCAATTCTTTCTTCCTCCACTTCAATCAGAAGTCTCATCGTTACCTTTACTTGTCCCTCCTCAACCCCCACCCCTATCTCCAATCTTACAATTAGGTCCCATCCTAAAAAATATACCCTTGCCTCTGGGACATAGAGAAGTCTCTCTTCTACTTGATTGAGTCCTTTCCTGATAACGTTTTCTGAAATACGGGAACCTTGAAGCCTTTGCCCTTAACTCCCTGCACTGTCAGCTTGTATGATGATAAACTGGTTGCCTTTTGGTTGGCAGGTCAGGGAAGATCAGGCAGTGTCAGTGTCAACTAGAAAAGTCACTTCCTCCCTTTCAGGCTCCACCCTCACATGTATTGAGGGTTCCTGTTGGGGCTTAATCGTAAGGAACCCCTGACTCCCCTAGGCCTTATGAAAGGTCATGAGGGGAATCAACTTTTCTTTAATTATGAGACTCCCTTTTAAAATGACCTGTCTTCTCACACTTGTAGCATCCACTGTTGGTCTTGGAAACGTGGTCTAAGATTCCCTTTCCTGTTCTCTGGGGAGGTTGGCCACTTTTCCTTTTCCTTCGAGGGGCGTTTCTATTCTACTCGCCTGTTGACTACCGTTTCCCCAGTAGATACCATGACTTTGGCTTTCTTCTTCTGCTTTTCGTCCTCTCTCCTCACAAAGACTTTCTGAGCTTCTCTTAATAGTTCATCAGTGGGTTTGTCTCTCCATCCCTCAATCTTTTGTAATTTCTTGGAGATGCTGGGCCAGCTTTTGGTCACAAAACTTTCAAGAGCCCTTGTCCTACCTGGTCCTCTGGATCCAACCCAGAATACTTTCTCATTTGATCCTTAAGTCTCTGGAGGAACGTCATTGGAGTCCTCTCCTCTTGTTGGACTCCAAAGGCCTTGGATACAGTCTGGCATCTGAGGACTGATTCCATTGTTCCTTGATTATCATTTCACTAAGGTCCTGCATTAGGTGTCAGTCCTTGGGGTCACTGTTGTCCCATTCCAGGTCAACACTCAGAAATTTTGTTTGGAAGGAAGGATATCTCATCGCCCCCCAGGAAGGTGTTCCCTCTTCTATATTGACATGGCTGCTCTTCAAATCAATCCCCTCTCTTCTCCTGTGAACTGGATAGTCATAATGGACATCATTTCTACCCAGGTATAATAATTGGGCCCTAAGAACTGATCTAATTGCTCTGTCAGGCCAAGAGAGTCTTCCAGGAAGGATTTCATTTCTTTCTTGAAGTTTCTGCATTCGGTACTGGTGAGGGGTACATTAACATAACCAATCTCCCCCTGGCCTACCGGGATGTTCCGAAGGGGAAACATCTGTTTTTTAGTAGGCAGGGGAAACTGGTGGAGGTTCCTTTAGCATTGCTCTGATTCCTTTCTCGGATCAGGGTAAGAGGGAGCAGTCAGTTCCATTCTCTTACTGCTATAAGTCCCTGTTTCTCTCTGTCCCTCAGCTGATGTGGCATAAGGGGTGGCAGAAAAGACAGGGAATCCCAGGATTTTGATTTAGGACCCTCTTTGCCTTCCTTAAGGGGGAGCATACACAGGACTGATTTTGATCCCCCTACCAACCAGTAGAGAGCACAGGGCACTTCCTCCTGAGAAGGCAGTGTCCTGTCATTTACATAGAGGACTAGAGTCTGGCAGACCCAGTCCTCATTGTAACCAAACTGGGGCCAGAACACAGATGGGCTGCAGATTGGTTCCTTTGGCTAAACAAAGCAGCAATATTTCATTATCTTTTGTTTGTCCTTATCCTGGGTTCAAGGATGGTCTCCCAAAACCCTGAACAACCTCCCCAAATGACTCCATTCCCTAGGCCTAGAGATTTGTTTCTTATTTTCTTTCTTTTTCTTTTCTTTATTGAAATTAAGAGAAAATATACAATCCAGATTAAATTTGCATGCCTGCTATCTGCAGCTCCTTCTGCTCTCCCAGCCCAGTGACAGCACACTCCTCTTTTTCATGCTATATATGTCATATCCTCTTAAAAATCTCCTCTCCACTCCTCTCCACCCTCTCCTTTTCCTTCTAGTAAGAGGCCAGTAGGACAGCATCCTGTAGATGCAAAGAACCATAAAGTATACACATCATCACATTGTGTCCCCAAGTCCAGTCCATTCCTGTCCAAAGAGTTGACCTCACTAATGTTTTCTGGTCAGAGGCAGCAGCAGGTCTACGGGCCATGCTCCCATGGGAAGCCCCAGGCCTCCAGACCATCAATTGTAGTCTTTTAGTGGAGTTCTTGGGGTATGCCCTTCTTTTCCTCATGTTGCCACAGGGACTTGACATTATGTCCCCCATCATGGCTGTCTTTCTTGGTGGCCAGGCACCGTCAGTTTTTCTGGTAAGATGTTGATACAGTCACCCATTCACATGGGTCTGTCTGTCCCCTGAACTCTTTCTCCCTCGTGTCTTTGTTGTTCTTGGTGATGCTTTGTTCTGGATGAGTTGGGACTGTTTGGTGTACTTCAGATGGCAGCGTGCTAGCTTTTAAGGACCCAGACACCACTCACCAATGTGGAATGCAGAAGACTCTTTTAGCAATAGGCTAGTTATGCCAATTGCCTTGATGTCTCTTGAGAGCATGGTCCCCAGCCCCCCAGCCCTGCTACTCTGCCCTTGAAATATTAAGATTCAAAGAGTTGTCACTTTATGTTGAAGTCCAGTTACGTTGAATCTTCTTCCTACTGTGTGCTGTCACTGCTTTCACCCAACCAAATTTGTATCAACTATCTAATCTACAACCAGCCCTGTCCCTCTCTCCCTGCCACTGCAGCTGTGAAAGAGTCTTTTCTTCTGTACATGAGTCTATTCTTAAGTCCTTATAGTTGGGGTCACGTACAATATTTGTCCTTGTGCTGCTGACTGGTTTCATTCAGCATGTCTTCCAATTGAAATGAGGTTATGAGATGGTTCCTAAAATGATCACTGTTCTTTATCATTGCATAGTGTTTCATTCAGTGTATGTATCATAGTTTGATTATCCATTCATCTGTTGTTGAGCATCTGGGTTGATTCCATCTTTTTGTTATTGTGGACGGTGCTGCAATAAACATTCGTATGCATGTATCTGTTCGTGTGACTGCCCTTGATTCTATAGGATATATTCCTGGCAGTGGGATTACTGGATCAAATGGTATATCTAGCTCTAGCTTCTTAAGGAAGTGCCAGATTGCTTTCCAAGGAGGTTGTACTATTTTGCAATCCTACCAACAATACAGGGGAGTTCCAATCTCTCCACAGCCTCTCCAGCATTTGTTGTTTTGTGTTTTTTGGATCATGGTCAACCTTGTTGAGGTGAGATAGTATCTCATTGTAGTTTTGATTTGGAGTTCTCTAGTGCCTAATGATCGTGAGCATTTCCTCATCTATCTTTTGGCTGCCTGGATGTCCTCTTTGGTGAAGTGTTTGTCCATCTCTTTTGCCCATCACTTAATTGGCTTACTGACCTTTTTGTTGCCCATATTTTGCAATACCTTGTAGATTACGGAGATCAGACACTGGTCCAACATGTAGTGGCCAAATATTTTTTCCCATTCTGTAGGTGGTCTTTTGACTCTTTGGAAAAAGTCTTTGGATGAGCAAAAGTTTTTGATTCTTAGTAGTTCCCATTTATCTGTTTTCTGTTGATAGTGCTTTGCCAGATTTTGAAGTGTGTCTAAGCTGTGTATTAAAACTTACATTGTTGACCCTATTTTTTCTTGCACGAGCATTACTATTTTAGGCTTGGTGTTTAGATCTTTGATTCACTTTGAGCTAGTTTTTATGTGAGATATGGGTCTTGTTTCAATTGTTTGCAGACAGATATCCAATTTTGCCAGCACCAGTTGTTAAAGAGACTGTTTTTATCCCAGTTTATAATCTTAGGGGCTTTGTTGAATATCAGCTGTTCATAAGAAGATGGTGGCATCTCCGGGGTCTCAGCTCTATTCCATTGGCCTATATGTCTCTTTTTGTACCAGTACCAAGCTGTTTTGACTACTGTGGCAGTGTAACAGACTCTAAGGTCAGGTAGTGTGAGGCCTCCAACTGTGTTCCTCTTCTTTGGTAGTGCTTTACTTCTCAAGGGCTTCTTCTGTTTCCAAACAAAGTTGGTGATTTGTTTCTCTATCTCATCAAAAAATGTCACTGGAATTTGTATTGAGATTGCATTGTATATGTTGATCTCTGGGTAAAATAGCCATTTTCATGATGTTAAGTCTTTCTATCCTTGAGCAGAGTAGGTTTCTCCATTTATCTAAATCTCTCTTGGTTTCTTGCAGAAAGATCTTGTAGCTCTCTTTATACAGATCTCTTAGGGTCGCCATGAGTTGGATCCGACTCGACGGCACTTGGCTGGCTTTTGGCTTACTTCTCTAGTTAGATTTATTCCTAGGTATTTTATCCTCTTGGGGGTTATAGCAAATGATATTGATTTGATGATTTCTTCTTTGATGATCTCTTTGTTGATATAAAGAAATCTTAATGATTTACTTATGTTTATCTTATATCCTGATATTTTGCCCAGCTCTTCTATTAGTTTGAATAACTTACTTATGGATTCTTTAGGATTCTCTGCATGTACAATCATATCATCTGTAAATAGGGGGATTTTTACTTCCTCTTTGCTAATGCGGATATCTTTTATTTCTTTGTCTTGTCTAATTGTTCTGGCCAGAACTTCTTGCACAATGTTGAATAGAAGTGGTGAGAGTGGGTATCCTTGTCTAGTTCCCATTCTCAAGGGGAATTCTTTCAGTCTGTCTGTATTCAGGATGATGTAGGCAGTTGGCTTTGTGTAAATGCCCCTTATTGCCTTGAGGAATTTCCCTTCTATTCCTCTTTTGCTAAGAGCTTTTAGCATGAATGGGTGTGGGACTTTGTCAAACGCCTTTTCAGCATCACTTGACAAAATCAGGTGATTCTAATATTTTGTGTTATTTATGTAGTTGATCACATTAATTGCTTTTCTGATGTTGAACCAGCCTTGCATTCCTGGTATGAATACAACTTGGCCATGATGAATTATTTTTTTTGATATGTTGTTGAATTCTACTGGCAAGGATTTTGTTGAAGCTTTTTGCATCTCAGTTCATGAATGATATTGGTCTGTAATTTTCCTTTTTGTGTGAGATCTTTCCCTGGCTTTGGTATTAGGGGTATGCTGGTTTCACTGAATGAATTTGGGAGTAATCTTTTCCTTTCTATATTGTGAAATAGTCTCAGTAGTACTGGAGCTACCTCTTCTCTAAAAGTTTGGTAGAATTTTCCAGTGAAGCCATCTCAGCTGGTACTTTTTTTGGTTGGTAGGTTTTTGATTGCTTTTTCAGTCTCTTCCTTTGTGATGCATTTATTAAGTTGTTCTACTTCTGCTTGTGATCATTTTGGTAGGTGATATGAATCTAGAAATTGGTCTATTTCTCTAGGTTTTCAAGTCTGTTAGAGTACAGTCTTTTGTAGTATTCTGTTACGATACTTTTGATTTCAGTTGAGTCTGTTGTGACATCTCCCATCTCATTTCTTATTTGGATTGTTTGTTTCCTTTCCTGTGTTTCTTTTCTAAGTTTAGCCAATGGTTTATTGATTTTTGTTGATCTTTTCAAACAAGCAGCTTTTGGTTTTGTTAGTTTTTTCAATTGTTCTTCTATTCTCTAATTCATTTAGTTCTGCTCTAATCTTTATGATCTGTTTTCTTCTGGTGCCTGAAGGTTTCCTCTGTTGCTCTTTCTGCTTGTTGAAGCTGAAGAGTTTTTTGGTTTGAGTCCTTTCCTCTTTCTGGATGTGTGCATTTATTGAGATAAATTGACCTCTGAGCACCGCTTTGGCTGTATCTTATAGGCTCTGGTAGGATGTATTTTCATTCTAGTTTGATTCCATAAATTTCTTTATTTTGTCCTTGATTTCTTCCATAACCCATGGCTTTTTGAGCAAGGTGTTGTTCAGTTTCCATGAGTCCAAATTTATATCTATGTTTTTTTTCTCCTATTGATTTTTACTTTTATAGCTTTGTGGTCCAAGAAGATCCTCTGCAATAATTCAGTGGTTTGGATTTTGTTGAGATTTGCTTTATGTCCTAATACATGGTCTATTCTGGAAAATGTTCCTTGTGCGCTGGAGAAGTTGTACTTATCTGTTGATGGATAAAAAGTTATGTATATGTTGATGAGGTCTAGTTGGTTAAATTGTTGCAATAACATCTTCTGTGCCTTCACTGAACTTTTTTCTGGGTGATCTGTCCATTACTGAAAGTGGAGTGTTAAAGTCTCCAACTATTACTTTGGAGTGATCTATCTCATTTTTCACTGTAGTCAGTGTTTGCTCGGTGTATTTAGATTTAGATGCTCTAGTGCTGGGTGCATAAATAGTTAATATTGTAAAGTCCTGCTTGTGTATTGAATCTTTCAGAAACAGTGTCCATCCTTGTCCATGATGGTGGATTTTACTTTTACTTTATCTTATTTTAGTATTGCTATACCTTCTCTTCTTTGTATATTGTTAGCTTGGTATATATTATTCCATCCTTTAATTTTCAGCTTGTTCCTATCTTTAAGTCTAACGTGTGTTTCTCGTAACAAACACAGACGGGTTGTGTCTTTTGATCCAAGATGTCACTCATTGTTTCTTTATTGGAGTGTTCAGTCCTTTTACATTCAGTAGAATTATTGATAGATATGTTTTCAGTGTTGTCATTTGGATGTATTTATTTTTGTGTCGGTGTTTTCTATGCTGCTGTTAATATTCTATCCCAGGCCATTCTTCTTTATGGGTTGACTTTTCATTTTTTCAGTATTGGTTTTGTGTTTATTGAGACTCCTGTATTATATTTGATGTTTTGATATGTTGCATTGTTATTGTGTTTTGTGGCTACTCCTATGATCCCACTTAATATTCTAAGTTTAAACCCAATTGTAACTTCTGCATCTCTTTTTAACATCCTCTCCATCTGAAAGGACTATATGTCCCTCTTTTTAGCATGATGGTGCCATAGTTTTCATGATATGATCACTGGTTCCCTTCTGTTAACATTGTAGCTTTGAGTTTTGTGCCTTCCCTAACTGAGGTGGTTTCTGGATGGTGTGTCCTGCATTGCCTCCTTAAATATACACTTAACAGTTTTGTTTTTCTAAGCAAAGAGCATCTTTCAGTGTTTCTTGTAGTTTGGGTTTGGTTTTTACAGTTTCTAAGCTTCTTGTCTGCAACCCCTCCCTACTTTGAACTGTACCATAGCATCTGGAGACAGCCAAAGAGGTGCATCCATTGTTAGCCGGAAGGTGGGGCCTGCCACACTTGATGGCCTGACTGACATTGGCAGCTGTCAGACAGCTCATAGCTTTTTAAAATAAGACTGCCTGGAGAAATAACTGCTGAGTATCCAGGGAGCATCTCCTCCACCCTTTACTGACCCACATCATAGGGTTAGTTGACAGCACCCCAGTGACTTTGCCAGCCTGGAGTCACAGCCTGCCAGCCCAGAGAGTCCTCTGGGGCCAGTCACTGGAGAACACAGAAGTTGGTGACCAATTCCCTTCACCAAACTAAGCCTCAGCTCATTTTGAGGTAACACCAGATAAACTAAACAGCCTCTAGATGGCCTAAAGGCAATAAACCATCTCTAACTATTTAAAGAAACAGTCTACCATGGCTCCAGAAAACTCCCAAAACAAAGAATCAAAAAATTTCTCAGATGAAGAAGGCTTTCTGAAACTATCAGAGCTTGAATATGAAAGAATTATATACAGAGCCCTCTTAAAGATTAGATAAAATGCAGCAGAGCAAAATGAAAGATGAAGCAAGCTATTCAAACTGATGGAATATCAATGATCTGAAATCCAACAGATCAATAACAAAATGACAGAATTAGACAATTCAATCCAAAGCCAAAAGAGAAAATCCCCTGTGAGCCCCCACAATTTGTGAGAAATGTTGTCAGCCCCCTGGATAACGTCTCGATTCCTCTTGGTAACTGGTGGGTCAGTGTAAAGCCCTGACTAGAAACTTATCACTATGGCTGAGGCAGGCCACCTTATCCCTTATGAGGTCATCAACAGGTTATCAGTATTTTTACCTGACAAACACCGGAGAAATCCAAACAGAATTCAGTTAATGAGAGTGAAGCTTTATTGATTGATTTTGCAAAATTGGCCGCCTGAGCCCACAGGAAAAGGAAGTGGGCCAGGGATGCATAAACAGTTTTTCACAAGTATTTTATGCCCTAACTAGTGAGAACCTCCCCCAGTTCCTCATTGGCTGAGTACTATGGGGTGAATAGTCTTTCCTGGATGTCGCCTATGTCCTATGATTCCCTATCATTCCCTTTTATGGTTACATTTCTAACTTTATGGAAATGTCTCCCCCCTCCCCTGCAATTCATCCTGTTTGTGCACACGTACGTCAGGTACATGGGCTCTGTGGTTGCCATGTGACCTAATAGTTTATGCCCTGGGTCAGCTAATAACTTTTTACTCTAGTCTTTTTTCCCCTTATTCTGAAGATGGACCACCTGGAAATTTATTTCTAACATAGGGGATTCAAGTTTGAGAGGGAAAGTGTTGACATGTTGTGGGTTGTTAACCAATATCACAAAACAGTATGTGTTCTGTTTAATGAGAAATTAGTTTGTTCTGCAAAACTTCATCTAACATACAATTTAAAAAACAAAGAACAAAAGTCCCCTGGCAGCCATAATATGCTGGGGGTGGCATTTTCCACAGGGAGAACCTGGGATTTGGTTAAGAGAGGACAGGGAGTGAGAAGTTTGTGTTCAGGGTGACCAGCTGTCCTGTTTAGACTGACTGTGATGGGTTTCCTGTGAGGCAGGACTTGAGTTGGTCACCATAACTGGGTGCTGCTCACCTAAATTATTAGAGATATATTAGTCATGTTATTTTTACTATAACTACTGTTGCTATAGTTGTTGTTAAGTGCTGATGAGTCAATTTCAACTCACAGTCACCCCACGTCACACAGCAGCACTGCCCCATAGAGTTTCCTAGGATGTAATCTAGCAAGGAAAAACTGGACAATTAATAAGACTAAAGAAGAATTGATGCCTTTGGATTACTGTGTTGGGAAAGAATAATGACTAGACCATGGACTGCCAAAGGAACAAACAACTGGGTCTTACAAGAAATACAGCCAGAATGCACCTTAGAAGCAAGGATGATGTGAGACTACATCTCATACATTTTGGACATGCTACTAGGATGGACCAGTCCCCAGAGAAGGACATCAAGTTTGCTAGAGTGGAGGGTCAGCAATAAAAAGGAAGATTTTCAACGAAATGACTGACACTGTGGCTGCAACAACGGGCTCAAGCACAACGACGATGATGAGGATGGCACAGGACCAGGCAGTGTTGGATTTTGTTGTGTATAGGGCCACTGTGACTCAGAACAGACTCGACAGCACCTGACAACAGCAATCTTTACAAGAGCATATTGCCAGGACCTTGGCCTGTGGAAGCTGCTAGGCAAATTTGAACTACCAACCTTTCAGCTAGTATTTGAGCACTTACCAACTGCATCATTGGAGCTGCTCTTTACTATACAACTACTACTAGTGATAGGTACATTTTTCTGCTTACCTACTGTTTTAGTTATCTAGCTCAGCTCTAACAGAAATATCACAAAGTAGATGACTTTAACTAGAAAATTTTATTCTTACATACTCCAGCAGGCTGCAAGTTCAAATTCAGAAAGTCTGCTCCAGAGGAAGGCTGTCCCTCTGTTGATTCCAGCGGAAAGTCCTTGTGTTGTATTAGTCTTTGGTCGGGGAGCATTTTGGTGCAGGAACCTCAGCTCTGAAGGATGCACTTTTCTCCTGCTGCTTTCTTGACAGTGTGAGGTTACCAATTCTCTGCTTGCTTCCCTTTCCTTTTATCTCCCATAGGATGAAAGGATAAAAGGTGGTGCAAGCCAATTCCCTTAGCACAGGTGCTGCAGTCCCACCCTAATCTTCTTTCAACATGATCATTCTATCTATTAGCTGCTCCAGGCAGAGGTTAGGATGTATATCCACTGCCGTCAAGTTGGGTCCCAACTCACAGCAACCCTAGAGGTCAGAGTAGAACTGCCTCACAGAGTTTCCAAGGACTGCCTGGCAGATTTGAACTGCTGACCTTCTGGTTAGCAGATGTAGCACTTAACATAGCATAGGAAAATCACAAAATAATTGGGGATGATGGCTCAGCTAAATGGCCACAGACATTTTTGAGGGGACACAGTTCAATCTATGACACCTGTTATGTGCTGGGTTGTGCAATTAGAAATTAAATATTTAATCTCAAGTCGGCATTTGGTTTGGGTTTAGTGCTCACAATGATCCTTCAGGGTTGGTGTTGATGTCACTATTTTAAAAGCGAGGAAATGGAGCTCAGAGTGGCAGTAGAAGCTGTTTCCATGTCACTGGCTACTGGCCACACAGGTGGCCTGAGCCTTGGGACCTTGCTCTGGCCCTCGGGACTGGCCCAGGGCACATGGCTGAAACAAAGACTGCTGATGGTTTGCTGCTCTCCTCACTGAAGGGAACAGTAACAGGAGAAGTGGCCTTCCTGTGCACCAGAGTGTGTCCTTCAGAAAAACCCTTAGCCTCTCAGATTCTGCATCCATAAAGAGAGCTGGCAACTCCCCTTCGTGGGTTAATTATGAATCCTAGATCAGTGGTAAAGATACACTGATCTGCTTTCAGGTGGTTTTATACTGTGTCAACTTGACAAAACTAAAACAATGTTCCCCAAACCCCCGGCATGATACCAGATTAAGAGTGGGCCCAAAGAGAAATTTATCCGACATTTGAAAGACAGAAGGGAAGCAGTAGCCTTCATGTTCTGAAGAACATCCTGGTTGGGGGTGGTGACACATTGGCACAGGTCCTGGTGGAAGCCCAGCTTGTCCTGGCTCTTCCCCATTCTGTGCCTGCTTTTCTTTCCAACTGCTGGCTCTGTTTACCAGCTGAGCCTCAGGACATTGCCTCTCTGTTTATCCCGCTGTGTGAAGTGGAGAGTGGGGGTTTGCACACTTTGCACAGCTGGAGTCAGGCCTGCTGAGGCTCAGATAGCAGCTCTCCTCCTTCTTATACTTGGGTGGCGTTCCTAAGAGTCTTTTTACTCCTCTAGCTTCCATTTCTTCATTTGTCAAAAAAGGGGTAGAATTGCCTATTATACGGATTAAACAAAACTGAGTAGGTAAAGAGGCTACTAGACCACCACACAGTTCATTTCCTTTGCTTCATATAAGATTCCAACTGAATAGTGTGTGTGTGTGTTAGGAAAAAAATACAACTGAAGCAAAAGAGATTCTCCTAGGAGTCAAAGAAACTGTGTAAGATATATGTTTCCCTGATCACCTTTCAGCCAAACAATAGACAAGCCCATAAAATAAATAACACCCAAGAGGAACGTGCTCCTTAGAAGACTCAGTTATATGAAATAAAAAGGGCAATATTTGCCCAAAAGCAAAGATGAGAAGGTAGGAAGGAATAGAAAATCAGAATGAAAGGCAACTGGGAAACTAGGATGAAAATAGGGACAGTGCTGACCCATTGCGGGAAGTGAAACCAATGTCATGGAACATTTTGTGTACAACTATCAAATGAGAAACTAATTTGCTCTGTAAAGTTTCACTTGACAGAAATCAAAAAGAAATAGGAAAGCAAAGAAAGGAAGGTTACCCTTTTAGCCCTGGCTGCTAGGAAGCTCAGGGCCAACTGGGAGGTTTAGCACAGAGGCTGTCTTTCCTTCTGTTGGAAACTCAGGGGTTCTTACCCATCTGTCTTGCACTTAATTGTGCTCCCCACCCCCCAAATATGTGCCACCTTGGTTGGCCCATGATTCCCAGTATTCTGTGATTGTCCACCATTTTGTCATCCGATGTGATTTTCCTATGTGTTGTGAATCGTATCACTAGAATGTTAATAAAATGCATTACTGGCAGCCACATTGATGAGCTCTACAAGATCAAAATGTGTCTTGAGCTGATCTATTTTTAGATATAAAAGAAAGAAGTGAGCAGAGAGACATGGGGGAACTCACACCTCCAAAAAAGCAGTACCAAGAATGTGACACATTTTTTGAACCTGCGGTTTCTGCATAGAGAAGCTTCTGGTCCAGGGGAAAACCGATGACAAGGCCTTCGTCCAATGCCGACAGATAAAGCCTTCCTTTGTGGCTGATGTCGTGAATTTATACTGTACTAGTCTATGAGAGAATAAACTTATCTGTTGAAGCCATCCACTTGCGGTATTTATGCTATAGGAGGACTAGATGATTAAGACACCATCCATGGTACTGAAGAAATGGCTACTGCCATCATCGGTATCAAAAGATCTCAAATTCTGTTTAGAAAGTGGACACTGTTAAGAAACTGGCGTTGGCTTTTCGATTTTGAGACTTTTCTCCTTGGGAACGAGACTGCACTGAAAAAGAAGGATTTCTTCTCTTATTGTCTAGGACCACTACCCCAGGGCCAGGCCTCTGAGTCCGGAAGTAAGTTGCTTTGCACGGCTCACGCTAAGCACAGAGGGGCGAGGTTGCCCTTCAGGGTGTGGGCTGGCTCTGTGCAGACTTCGCGCAGGAGTCAGGGCCAGCAAGTGAGGAGACCAGCTTTCCCCTCCAGGTGAAGCCGGCGCGGCCAGCCCTTGCGCTGGCACACGCGCAGTGGGACCCTTCCCAGGCCGGAAGTCGACATGGCCCCGCCCCCGTTCGGGAGGAAGTGGCCTGGAGTAATGCCTCCCCTCTGGAGCAAGGTGTCGACGCTCGCTATCCAGACGGGGAATCGGGCTCAGAGACGGGAGAGCTGTGAGGAATCCTTTCCAAATGTGACCCTTCTCTAGCTCTCTTTCCCCAAGCCGTCCTTCTGCCTGTGACAAGGTCTCCTTTCGCACCTCTTCTGCCACAGTTGTCCTTTCACTCTGCAGAGGACATTCCTCTCCCCTCACCTGACTCTCATTGTGTTGCGTTGTCAGCGCATCAAAACTCCTGAGGCATCGTGAGGAAAAGAGTGGGCAACACCCGAGGGAGTGGATGGGCAGCAAAGCAGAAGGTAAGGCTGCGTCAGTCTGTCCATCCATCCACCCATATATCCGTTCTCCTCACCTCCCTACCTGCCAGTCTGCATACCTTTCTATCCAGTTTTTCTTGTTGGGGTTTTCCTTAGCTGCTCTTGAGTTCGTGGGGACTCCACGCACAGCTGAAGGAAATGCTGCCCGTCCCCGCACCAGGCCCAGTATCTGTTACAGATCAGACTTTTGCCATCCATAGGGTTTTTCACCGGCCGATTTTCATGACCTAGTCACAGTTACTTTACTATAGTGACATAGCTATCATTATTTCGTGCCTCTCTTTTTAATTATGATTAAGTGAAAGTTTACAATCCAAGTGAATTTTCCATATAAGACCCAGAGAGCCCGCCTTTCTGCAACTCTGTTTCCTCTCTTCACCTTGTGAGAGCACACTCGTCTTTTTCACTCTTTACTGTCAGTATCCACTCAGCCAAAACTTGTCCCCTCCTCTCCAACCTCTTCTCACCCCTTTAAAAAGAAACTAGTAGGACAGCCTCATATATATATTCAAACATAAAGTGCACACATCACCTGCTTCACTGTGTTCCCAGGTCCAGTCCATTCTTTGTCTGAAGTGTTGGCTTCAGTACTGGTCTCAGCTCTGGGTTAGCAGCAAGTCTAGGGACCATGTTCTCAGGCGACCCTCGAGGTTGTCGGACCATCAGGTCTGGTCTTTTAATAGAGTTCTAGATCTGCACAACCCTTTCTCTCATACTATATCAGCATGTCCCCTTTTAAATATATTACAACTTTATTGAAATACATTTCACATAGCATATAATTCATCCATTTAAAGGTAACAATTCAATGGTTTTTAGTATGTTCAAAGTTCTACAGTGACTGCCAGTCAATTTTAGAACATTTTCGTCACCCCAATATGATATCCCATTCTCATTAGTAATCACTCCCCATTTCTTCCCAACTGCCCTCGTCTGAGGTGACCACTGACTTAACTGTCCTGCTGTAACTAGGTGCTGTTGAGTCGATTTTGACTCACAGTGATCCATGTGACAGAACTTTCCCATAGGGTTTTTTATGCAGGCAGGTGGTGTCTTGGATGGAATTGTGTTCCCCAAGAATATGTATCGACTTGAGTAGGCTATGATTCCTGGTATAGTGTGGTTGTCCTCCACACCTGTTATAAATCATAATCTCAGACTCCAGTTAAAGAAGATTAGGATGGGATATAACATCCTTGGTCAGGTCACAACCCTGATTCAATGTAAAGGGAGTTTCCCTGGGATGTGGCCTGCACCACCTTTTCTCTTAGAAGGGACGAAAAGAAAGGGAAGCAAGTAGAAACTGGGGACCTCATACCACCAAGAAAGCAGTGCCAGGAGCAGAGCACGTCCTTTGGATCTGGGGTTCCTTGCAGAGAAGCTGTTAGTCAAGGAAAAGTTTGAAGACAAGGACCTTCCTCTAGATTCAACACAGAGACAGACTTCGTCTGGAGATGACACCTTAAATTTGAACTTCTGGTCTACTTTAACCCACTGCCATCAATTCCAACTCATATTGACTCTGTATGTCAGTGTAGATCTGTCCTGTAGAGTTTCTGAGGAGTGCCTGGAAGATTTGAACTGCTGAACTTTTAGTTAGAGGTGGTAGCGCTTAACCAATATGCCACCAGTGTTTCCAGTCTACTTTATTATGAGGAAATAAATTTCTCTTTGTTAAAGCCATCCACTTGTGGTATTTTCTATAATAGTAGCACTAACTAGATAAACAAAGATAAACTGTAGTTTTGATTTGCATTTCCTAATGGCTATAGGGAAACCTTGGTGTCATAGTGGTTAAGTGCTATGACTGATAACCAAAAGATTGGTAGTTCAGATCTACCACGTTCTCCTTCAAAACTCTACCTGACAGTTCTAGTCTGTCCTGTAGGATCGCTATGAGTCAGAATCAGTTCAATGGCAGTGGGTTTGGTTTTTTGGTTTTAGTGGCTATAGGGTCACTATGAGCCCAAATCCAGCAGTGAGTTTTGTTTTGTTTTAATGGCTAGTAATTGAAAGCATTTCATCAGGTGTCTGGTAGCCACCTGAATGTCATCTTTAGTGAAGTATATATTTATGTTCTTGCTCATTTTTTAATTGGATTATTTGTATTTTGCTGTAGAGGTGTTGGATTTTCATGTAGATTTTAGAGATTAGACATTCGTCAGGTATATCATAGCAAAAAATTTTTCCTGGTCTGTGGGTTCTGTTTTTACTCTTTGGTGAAGTCTTTTGATGAGCATAAATGTTTAATGTTTACAAGATCCCAGTTATCTAGCTTATTTTCTGGAGTTTCTGTGTATTGTTACAGTTTATATCCTGTTAATGCTGTGTATCAGGACCTCTAGTGTTGATCCTGTTTTTCTTCCATGATATTTATATATAGTTTTTTGTTTTGTGTTTAGGTTTTTGATATATTTTGAATTAGTTTTTGTTTTTGGTGTGAGGTATAGGTCTTGTTCCTTTCTTTTTTTAACAGGTGGATGTCTAGTTTTACCAACACCATTTGTTGAAAAGACTATCTCTTCCCTATTTAATGGACTTTGGGCCTTTGTCAAAAATCAGGTGATCATTGTTATTGTTTTTGTTTTTATTAGGTGCTATCGAGTCGGTTTCCACTCGTAGCAAGCCTGTGCAGAGCAGAAGGAAACACTGTCCTGCCTTGGATCAGTCAGTCCAGCTGCTAGAGAGTCTTACTCTTTTTTGCTGACCCCGTACTTTACCAAGCATGATGTCCTCCAGGAACTGTTTCCTTCTGACAGTGTATACAAAATATGTGAGAAGCAATCTCTTCATTTTTGCATCCAAGGTTGTACTGCTTCCAGAACAGATCTGTTTGTTCTTTCAGCGGACCATGGTACATTCAGTGTTCTCCAACACCACGATTTAAAAGCAACAGTTCTTCTGTTTTCCATATTCATTGTCTGGCTGTCACATGCATATGGTGCACTCGAAAATATCATGGCTTGGGTCAGGCACACCTTGTTCTTCAAGGTGACAATTTTTACTTTTCAACACTTTAAAGAGGTCTTTTGCATCAGATTTTCCCAATGCAATGTGTGTTTTGGTTTCTTGACTGCTGCTTCTGTGGGTGTTGATTATGGAACCAAGTAAAATGAAATCCTTGACAACTTCAGCCCTTTCTTCATTTATCATGGTATTTCTTACTGGTCTAGTTGTGAGGATTTTTGTTTTCTTGTTGTTAAGGTGCAACCCGTACTGCAGGCTGTGCTCTTTAATAAGTGTTTCAAATCCTCTTTATTTTCAGCAAGCAAGGTTGTGTCATCTACAAAATCTAGGTTGTTATTGACTCTTCCTCCAATCCTGATGCCTCACTCTTCTTCATGTAGTCCAGCTTCTCAGATTATTTGCTCAGCATACAGATTGAAAAGGTATGGTGCAAGGATACAACCCTGACACACACCTTTCCAAACTTTAAACCATGCTGTGTCCCCTGGTTCTGTTTGCAGAGCTGCCTCTTGATCCTTGTACAGATTCCTCATGAGCACAATTAAGTGTTATAGAATTCCTGTTTTCTGCAATGTTAGCCATAATTTATAATGATCCACACAGTCAAATGCCTTTGTATGGTCCATAAAATGTAGGTAAAACTCTTTCTGGTATTCCCTGCTTTCAGCCAAGATCCATCTGACATCAGCAGTGGTTTCCCTACTTCCACATCATCTTCTGAATCCTGCTTAAATTTCTGGCAACTCCGTGTCAATATACTGGTGCACTCTCTTGAATGATCTTTAGCAAAATTTATATGCATGTGGTATTAATAATATTGTTCGATAACTTCCACATTCAGTTGGATCACGTTTCTTAGGAATAGGCATAAATATGGGTTTCTTCTAGTCAGTTGGCCAGGTAGTTGGCATCCACATTTCTTGGCATAGATGAGTGAGCACATCCAGTGCTGCATCTGTTTGTTGAAACATCTTAATGCTATTCTGTCAATTCCTGGAGCCTTGTTTTTTGCCAGTGCCTTCAATGCTGTTTTCCACTTCTTCCTTCAGTGCCATTGGCTCCCACTCATGTACTACATCTTGAAATGGTTGACAGTGACCAGTTCTTTCTGGTGTAGTAACTCTGTATTCATTCCATCTTTTTTTGATCCTTCCTGAGTTGTTAAATGAATTCCTCAGTATTGCAACTTGAGGCTTGATTTTTTTCTTCAGTTCTTTCAGCTTGAGAAATGCTGAGCACGGTCTTCCCTTTTGGTTTTCTAGCTCCAGCTCTTTGCACATACAATACTTTACTTTGTCTTTCGCGCTGCCTTGTGAGATTTTCCGTAGGTGAATGATGAAATCACTTTAAGTAGATAAATTTACATCTGAGTTCTGTATTCTGTTCCGTTTATCGGTGTGTCTGTTGTTGTACCATGCAAGGCATTTTGACTCCCAGAGCTGTATACTAGGTTTTAAGGTCGTGCAGAGTGAGTCCTGCTGCCTTCTTCTTCTTCAGTTGTGCTTTGTTATCTGAGGCCTTTTTCCTTTCTATATCAACTTAATGATTAGTTTATCCATGTTGTTAAAAAATGCTGTTGATATTTGGATCAAAATTGCATTGTATTTGTAGATTGCTTTGGGTAGAAGTGACATTTTCCCAGTATTGAACCTACCTATCCATTACCATGGTATGTTTTTCCCTTTATGTAGTTTATTTTGGTTTCTTGTAATAGTAGTTTGTAGTTTTGTTTATATAGGTCTTTTATGTTCCTGATTAGATTTATTCCTAAAATTGTTTTATTTTTGTAGGGGCTATTATAAATGGTATTGCTTTCCTGATTTCTTTTTTTTCTGTGCCTTACCCCTTTCTTCTTCGTCTTCTTCTTTTTTTATTATGATTGAGTGAAATGTACATTTCCATATAAATTTGCCCACCTATGTGCAGCTTCCACTGCTCTCCCTGCCCAGTGACCGCATACTCTTCCGCTCCCTTCTATACGTGTCATATCCTCCTAACAATCTCCTAGTCCTTCTCCACCGTCTCCCTTGCTTCCGTTAAGAGGTCAGCAGGACGACATGCTATAGATGCATAGAACCATAAAGTGCACACACGATGTGGTCACTCTGTGTTGCCACGTCCAATCCATTCCTGTCCAAAAAGTTGACCTCCATTATGATTTATGGACAGGGGCAGCATCAGGGTCAGGGGCTGTGCTCCCAGGGAAACTCTGAGGCCCCTGGACCATCAGTTGCAGTCTTTTAGTGGAGATCTCAGGGTGCTTCCTGTTTTAATTCTCGTGTTGCCCATGAGACTCAACTTTGTGAGCCCCATTACGGCTATCGCTGGTGGTGGCCGAGCACCATCTGGTTCTTCTGGTCGTGTGTCGATGTAGTCACCCAGTCATGTGGGCCTCTCTGTCTTCTGGGTTCTGTTTCTCCCATGTCGTTTTGGTCCTTGGTGAGTATCCATCCATTCCTGCTGAGTTGGGGCCATTTGGTGTACATCAGATGGCAGCTTGGCAGCTTTTAAGACCCCAGACGCCACTCACCGATGTAGGGTGCAGAAGACTCTCTTAGCAAAACGCTAGTTGTGCCAGTTTGCCTTGATTTCCCCTGAGAGCATGGTCCCCAACCCCCTGCCCCAGCTACTCTTTCCTTGTAAAATAGGGTTAAGAAGGGAGGAGTAATCATGTTATGTGGAAGTCCAGTTAAAATTCGTCTTCTTTCTAATGTGTGCTGTCACAGATTTCACCCAGCGAAATTTCGATGAACTATCTAATCTAAACCCCATCCTCTCCCGCCCTCCCTCCCCACCCTTGCAGCCATCAAAGAGTCTTCTATGCATGAGTCAGTTTTTAAGTTCTTATCGTAGGGGCCTGATACAATATTTATCCTTTTGTCACTGACTACTTTCACTCAAAATAATGTCCTCCAATGGAAACCAGGTTATGAGATGTTTCCTAAAATCATTGTTGTTCTTTATCGTTGCATAGTGTTCCATTGAGTATATATACCATAGTTTAACTGTCCATTTCTCTGTTGTTGGACGTCTGGGTTGATTCCATCTTTTTGCTATTGTGGACTGTGCTGCAGTAAACATTCGGGTGCATGTATCAGTTGGTGTGAATCACCTTGATTCTGTAGGATATATTCCAGGCAGTGGAATTACTGGGTCAAATGGTGCATCTAGTTCCAGCTTTTTAAGGAAACACCAGATTGCTTTCCAAACAGGTTGCACCATTTTGCAATCCCATCAGCAGTGTAGGAGAGTTCCAGTTTCTCCACAACTTCTCCAGCATTTATTTATTGTTATGCATGTTTTGGATCATGGCTAACCTTGGAGTAAGATGGTATCTGATTGTAGTTTTGATTTGAATTTCTTTAATAACTAATGATTGTGAGCATGTCCACATGTGTTTTTTGGCTGCATGGATCTCCTCTTTTGAAAACTCTCTGTCCATCTCCTTTGCCCATTGCTTAATTGGATTATTTATCTTTTTCTTATTGATATTTTGTAGTACTGTATAGATTATGGAGATCAGAAGTGGGTCTGACATAGTAGCCAAATATTTTTTCACATTCTGTAGGTGGTCTTTTCTTTTGATAAAGTCTTTGGATGCGCTGAAGTGTTTGATTATTAGTAGTTCCCACTTATCTATTTTCTCTTATGTTGATTGTGCTTTGTTTGTCAGATTTTGAAGTCTGTCTGTGTTGTGTATTAAAACTTCCATTGTTGATCTTATTTTTTCTTGGATGAGCTTTATCATTTTAGATTTGATATTTAGGACTTTTATCCAGTCTGAGTCGGTTTTTGTGTACCATTTGAGATATGGGTCTTGTTTCAGTTTATTACAGATGGATGTCCAATTTTGTCAGCACCGTTTGTTGAAGAGATTGTTTTTACCCTAGTTTAGGGTCTCAGGGGCTTTTTCGAATATCAGCTGTTTATAGGAGGATGGTGTAATCTGTGGGGCCTCAGCTCTGTTCCACTGATTTATCTGTCTCTTTTTGTACCAGTACCAGGGTGTTTTGACAATTGGCAGTGTAATAGGTTCTAAAGTTGGGTAGTGAGAGGCCTCCCAGTGTGGTGTTCTTCTTCAGTAGTGCTTTACTTACCCAGCGCTTCTTCCCTTTGCAAACAAAGTTGGTGATTTGTTTCTCTGTCTCATTAAAAAATGTCACAGGAATTTGTATTGGGATTGTATTATATAAGTAGATTGCTTTAGGTAAAATAGACATTTTCACAATGTTAAGTCTTCCTATCCATGAGCAGAGTAGGTTTCTCCATTTGTGTAAGTCTCTCTTAGTTTCTTGTAGTGAGGGCTTGTAGTTCTCTTTGTAAAGGTCTGTTATTTCTCTGGTTAGATTTATTCGTAGGTACTTTATCTTGTTAGGGGCTATGGTGTAATGGTACTGATTTGGTGATTTCTTCCTTAATAATCTTGTTGTTGGTACAAAGGAATCCTACTGACTTATGTTTATCTTGTATCCTGAGACTTTACTGGAGACTTTACTGAAGTCTTCTATCAGTTCAAGTAGTTTACTTATCGATTCTTTAGGATTCTCTGTATATACAATTTCCTGATTTCTTTTTACTAGTGTATAGGAATCCAACTGATTTTTTTTATGTTTCTCTTGCATCATGCTACTCTTCTGAATCTTTCTGTTTTAGTAGTTTTCTCGAGGAGCTTTTTGGGTTCTATACGTTTACTATCATATCTTCCACAAATAGGCACAGTTCCGCAACTTCCTTACCAATCTTGATGCTCTTTTATTTCTTTTACTTGTGTTATTGCAGTAAGTCAAACTTAGAGCATAATGTTAAGTAGGAGTGGTGATAAAGGGCATCATTGTCTTGTTCTTTTTTGCAGTGGAAGTGTTTTCAGCTTCTATGTGTTGAGAATGATATTAGCTGTTGGTTTTTTACAGATGCCGTTTATTATGTTGAGGAATTTCCATCTATTCCTATTTTATTGAAAACCTTTTCAGGAATGGATGTTACTTTATTGAATGCCTTTTGTGCATTGATTGAGATGATCTTGTAATTCTTTTGTTTATGTGATGGATTACATTGATTAATTCTCTAGTGTTGAATTATCCTTGCATACCTTGTATGAATCCCACTTGTTTTGGGGGCTTGTCTGTATTATCTTTTATGTGATACTGGAATCTACTGGCTAGAGTTTTGTTGAGAATTTCTGCGTCTATATTCATTGAGAGATATTGGTCTCATGAATTTTCTTTTTTTGTGGTATCTTTGCTTGGTTTGGAAACCCTGGTAGTGTAGTAGTAAGAGCTATGGTTCCTAACCAAAAAAAGATTGGGAGTTTGCCTTTACCAGGTGCTCCTTGGGAACCCTAAGGGGCAGCTCTATTCTGTCCTGTAGGGTTGCTATGAATCAGAATCGACTGAACAACAATGGTTTTGGTGTGATTTTTTGGTATTGCCTGGCTTTGGTAAGAGGGTTTTGCTAGCTTCATAGAATGAATTTAAAAGTATCCCTTTCCTGTGTTTTGAAATAGTTTGAGCAATACTGGTGTGAATTCTCTGAATATTTGGCAGACTTCCTCAGTGAAGCCATCTGGCCCAGAACTTTGGTTGTTGTTGTTTTAATATTACCTTTTCAGTCTCTTCTCCTGTTATGATTTTTTTTACCTCAGTTTGTGTTAGTCTAGGTAGATAGATTGTTTTTAGAAATTTGTCCATTTCCTGTAGGTTTTCGAATTTGTTGGAGTGTAGTTTTTTTTTTTTTTTTTTGGTAAATATTTTGGTTTAAGTGAAAGTTTATGATCCAAGTCAATTTAAAACCATATAAAACCCAGCACATGGAAGAGGCCAGAGATGGAAGGACCCGAGTGAATGGGAGACTGTATCAACATGTGACCAGAAAGCCCAGCCACTACCAAAGATAGCCATGATGGGGCACACAATGTTGAGTCCTTGTGGCAATATAAGAAAAAGAGGTGTGCAGCTCAAGAACTCTACTGAAAGACCACAACTGATGGTCCAATAGCCTGGAGGAATCCCCTGGGAGCATGTCCCCTAAACCTGTTGCTCCCCCTGTCCAGAAAACACCACTGTGCTCAACTCTTCGGACAAAAATGGACTGGACTCAGAGACATAATGTGACCATATGGTGTGTGTACTTTATGGATCTATGCATTTATAGGATGCTGTCCTTCTGGTCTCTTTCTAGATGGGAGAAAAGAGGGTGGAGAGGAGGGGACAGGAGCTTATTAAGAGGATATGACAAGTGTAGAATTAAAGTAAGGAGTGTGCTGTCACAGGACAAGAAGAGCTGCAGATATGTGGGCATGCAAAATTAATTTGGATTTGGCTATTTTTACTTAATCACAATAAAAAAAAGCTAGGGGAAAAAACCCCTTCATACTTACTTCTGTGTAACTCTAGCTGCCCTCCCAACCCTGTGACAGCTCACTCCTCTCTACCCTCTACTTCAGTGTTCATTTAACCAATTTCCATCCCATCTTATCCACCTTGCCATTTCACTCCCATCTCACCTGTAGAGAGGAGCTGCTCCAGCAACCTCATGTATGTATTTAAGCCAAGAAGCACGTACTTCACCAGCATCAGTCTGTGTCGTATAGTCCAGTCTAATTTGTGTCTGGAGAATTGTCTTCAATACTGGTTTCAGCTCTGGAGTAGCAGTGAGTCTGTGGGCCATGTTCTCAAGGGACCCTCCAGGATTTTGGACCATCAGTGGAGTATAATTTTTCATAGTATTCTGTTAGCCAAAGCCAAGTGCCGTCGAGTCGGATCCGACTCATGGCGACCCTAGGGGCCAGGGTAGAATTGACCCCCAGAGTTATGATCCTTTTTATTTCAGTTGGGTCTGTTGTGATGTCCTTCATTTCGTTTTTCATTTGGATTACTTATATCCTCTCCTGTTTTTGTTTTGTCACTTTGACCAGTGGTTTGTCAGTCCTATTGTTCATCCTTTGAAAGAACAAACTTCTGGTTTTATTGCTTCTTTCTATTGTTTTTCTATCCACTGTTTCATTTACTTCTTACTCTAGTATTTCCTTTCGTCTGGTGACTGTACTTCTTTTGTTGCACTCTTTGTATTTGTTCAAGTTGTACAGCCAGTGTTTTGATTTTGTTCCTTTCTTCATCTTTGATGTGTACACCTATTGGTATAAGACCTCTTAGCAATGCCTTTGCTGTGTCTTAAAGGTTTTGGCATGATGTGTTTTCATTTTTGTTTGGTTCTGGGAATTGTTTATTACATCTTTAATTTTTTTCTGTAATCCAGTGGTTTTTAAAAAAGGTGTTATTCAGTTTCAATGTATTTGATTTTTTTCCTTTCTTCTTCCCATTATTAATTTTTTACATTTAGGGTGTTGTGATCAGAAAAGATGCTTTGTATTATCCCAGTGTTTTGGATTTGGTTGAGGATTGCTTTGTGGTCTAAAATGTGCTCTCTTCTAGAGAGTGTTCCATTGGAAAAGAACATTTACATTGGTGCTGTTGGGTGGAATGTCCTGTATATGTCTGTGAGGTCAAGTTGGTTGATTGTGGCTTTAGATTTTCTGTATTTTTATTGAATTTTTTTCTAAATATTGCATCCTTTGCTGAAAGTGGTATGTTGAATGAAGTCTCATATTATTGTGAAACTGTCAGTGCTGTTAAGAGTTTGTTTTATGTAATTTGGAGTCCTGTCATTGGATGTGTAGATACTCATTATGGTTATGTCCTCATGGTGGATAGTCCTTTTAATCACTGTAAAATGTCATTCCTAGTCTTTTATGGTGCATTTTGTTTTAATGTCTGTTTTATATGAGATTAGTATTGCCACTCCTGTTCTTTTTGGATTGCTGTTAGCTTGGTATATTTTTCCATCTTTTGGTTTTTAATAAATCTGTCTTTATGTCTGAGATGTGTCTCTTGTAGACAACATTGATGTTTCTTAAATACATTCTGTCACTGTGTCTCTTTATGGGTGCATTTAAGCCGTTTGCATTCTGTGCAATTATCAATAGATGTGATTTTATTGCTGTCATTTTGTAATGCGTTTTTCGTGGTGTTGATGCCTTCTTTGTACATCTTACTCTTCCATGCCAAATGCCTTTTGTTTGTGGAGTTTTTGTTATTGTTTGTTTGTTTCATTTTTGTAGATTTTGTGTTTACTGAGACTTTATGATTTCTTTATTTTGCTGAGTGGGTTTGTTGACTTTCTTTGTGATTACTCTGAAATTTACCCCTGTTTTCTTAAGTTTAAACTGGTCGTCTCAATTTCCTCTCCATTTGAAAGTTCTGTACCCACACTGTTTATTCCTTTTATTGTTTTGACGTCTCTGGTTCCCTGTTGTGACTCTTGTAGTTTGTTTTTACCCTTCAGAGTTCATTACCTAGGTTGGCATCTGCTTGATTCTGTCATGTGTCCTCGATTCAGGTGGTTGTCTGCTGTTGTTTGTTCTCTAACTGAAGGGACTCCCTCTAATAATTCTTGCAAATTTGGTTTGTTTTTACATGTCCCCTTAATTTCTGTTTATCTGTAAACATTTTAATTTCATCATCATATTTGAACCAGAGTTTTTCAGAATATATTATCCTTGGTTGTCATTTTTTTTCTTTCAGGGTTTTATGTATGTCATCCTGTTGCCTTCTTGCTTGCTTTATTTCTGTTGAGTAATCCAGCTGTTTTGAGGATTGTTTCTTTGTCTTTGGTTTTGGTGATTATAATATATCTTGGTAACTTTGTTTTTGGGTCTGTTCTATATGGAGTTTGTTGAGCTTCTTGGATGGTCAGCTTTTTATCATCAATAATGTTAGAGAAGTTTTCTGTCATCAAATCTTCAGTAACTCTGCATTTCCATTTTCTGTCCTGTTCTGGAACTTGGATCACAAAATCATGCTCTTGATTGTATCCCACATCATTCTAAGGTTTTCTTCATTCTTTTCTCTGATTTTTCCTCAGACAGTGTGCTATCTAAGTATTTGTCTTCAATTGTGCTGATCCAGTTTTCCATTTCCTCCTAAAACTTTCTATTGCTTTGTCCATTTCTGAAATTTTGTCTTTTGGATTGCTAACTGCTATTTTGTATAATTTCCACTTGTTTATTTTGACACTTTGTCAAAATATTCTTCTATTTCTTTATCTTTTTGTTTATATTTTCCCTGATTGTGTTTACTTCTTTCCTTATTTTTGTATGTTTTCCTTTGTCTCTTTCCTAATCTCGTGGACACCCTTATCAGATAGTTCCAGGAGGATCAGTTATCAAGTAGGATCATTATTAGGAGAGTTTAATCCCTGGACAAGGACATCAAGTTTAGTAAAAGAGGGTCATTGAAAAAGGTGAAGACCCTCTAGGAGATGGATTGACACAGTGGCTGCAGCAGTGGGCTCAAATACAGCAATTGTGAGGATGACACAGGATGGGGCAGTGTTTTGTTTTGTTGTGCTTAGGGTCACTGTAAGTCAGAACTGACTGAATGGTACCTAACAACAATCAATATCAGATAGTTCTACCATCTTTTCTTCTACCAGAAGGTCATCTAGTGTTTTGTTTTTGTGGCTTACTGGAGCCATTCTGTGCTGTTTCTTGGATATATTTTGATGTCTTTTGTCTCTGGGACTTTCAGTAATTATTTTCTTTATTTATTATAGATTTGTTTTGTTCTTTTATGTGGTTATGTCTGGGCAGGCAGGCTGGGCATGTTTCTTGCTTGCTTGTCTGTAGAAACAATCCCTCTTACCATCTGTCCAGGTAGGCAGAGCCTATTGCACAGCTGTGGTGCACCAGGGCAGGTCCATAAAGGGGTGGTAGAGGCGGGATGGGTCATTTGTGGTATGAATGCAGCTGGTGGAATAGGGCGTTGGGGTGGGGCCAAGTGTCAGTGCCACTTGAGGCATGGGGGGTGTGGTGCTCAGCATGCTGTGCAGATAGGCAGAAAGGAAGGGAGAGGGTGTGATGTGTGGGGCAGGTGCTCAGTCTCTTATTGTGAGCTCCATGTAGTTATTTTCCCATACTTCCTGTCTGTGGTACTTTGTGGCTGTAGTCAAAAATGGTGTATCCATGTTACATTAGCTAGTAGGGGTCCTCCACTCTGTAGTTCCCATTGTCTCCATTCTCTGTTAGTTTCTTATTCCACTTGGTGCTTGATCGAGATCTTTACCCGTTCGTTTGATGCTTAGGGTACCAGGATTGACATTCGTATCAGTTTTACTTTTTGCTGCAGAAGGACAGCATTGTGCTTCTGTCTTTAGTGCCTTCTTCCAGCTGGTTCATTTCTGCAAAGAAGGAAGTAGGATTTTGGTAAGAATTGTGTAGCGATCCTAACTGTGTGAAGTCTTCTGATCCATGAACAGGGGATATCCATTTATTTAGGTTTTCTTTAACTTCTTTCAACAATATTTTGTAGTTTTTAGAGTATAAGTCCCCCCACTTCTTTTGTTTAATTTATTTCTATTTATTTATTGAAGCTTTGTAACTGAGATTTTTTCTTTAATTGTATTTTCAGTTGTTCAGTGCTACTATATAAGAATACAATAAATTTTTTATATTGATAGTATACGCTATGTGTTTGTTGAACTGTCTTATTATTGCTATTAGTTTTTAGTAGACTCCTTAGAATTTTATATATGCAAAAACATTTCATTTGCAAATGGAATATAGAAATAGTTTTGTTTCTTCCTTACCAATCTGTCTGAATGCCATTATTTCTTCAGATTTTTTTGTGGCCCTTTTCCCCTGTCTTGCACTCTAGTTACAAATAAAATTATATTAGGATGCTTGAAGATGTCCCATATTTCATGATACTCTATTAATATTTTTTCTCTTATTCTGTATAATTTCTGTCACTATGACCTCAAAGTCACTAGTCTCTTCATCTGTTGTTAATCCCATTCAGTGTGTTTTCATTTTAATGTTTCGTTTAAAACATAGTTTTTAATCCACAGAAGTTTGATTTGAGTCTTTTTAGAAAATGTTTTTCATACTTCTAATTAACATTTTGAACATATGGAGCACAGTTATAGTGACTTGTAATGTCTTTGTTTACTAATTTTATCTGTGTCTGCCCTGAGTCTATTTCCAATGATTGATTTTTCTTAACTGACTTATTTTTATCCTTGCTATGAATCATATCTGTTGTTTCTTTGCATGCCTGGTGATTTTTTATTAGATGTCAGATGCTGTGAATTTTATTTTGTTAGGTGCTGACTATTTTAATATTCCTGAAAATATACTTAAGATTTGTTTTGAGAGGCTGTTAAGTGACTTGGAAACACTTTGGTTCTTTCAGGGTTTGCTTTTAAAGACTTGTGAGGCATGATTGAGACAGTGTTCTCTCCAAGTCTAATTATTCCCCATTTCTAGGGAAGGAAGGAACCATGGTGGCCAATGGGTAAGTGCTCAGCTGGTAACTAGAGAGCTTCTCTTTCAACCGAGAGGCTGAACTTGGGACAGCCTCACCTGCATGACAGTGGCTGGTGGCCAAGTGCAGCAGCACCCTTTCCCCGACCCATCTCTGAGGTACACTGTAGGCTAAGTTCTGGTGTACTACCTGGAGTGGAAGTGGGATTGTACATGTGTGCCCTAAGTTTTTCTCCCATTAACAGAGAAAGAAACAAAGGAAATTGCACAAGAAAACCTCCACTGACTCCCCTGATTTGTGGTTCAGAGCCCCAGGTGAATTCCAACAACTGTCTCAAGCTAAGAGCTCGTGATTTCTTGGGGCTCAGTCCTTTCCTATGTGCTGATTTCCCTCCCTATCCCCAGCCTTTTCCACTTACCTTCTCTACATGGAAGGCTAAATTAGGTACACTACCTAGGAGGAAGTTGAACATTTTACTTGTGTGCCCTGAGATTTTCTCCCAGTCTTGGGGGGGGGGGTACAAAGGGAGGGGTAGAAGGCAATTTCCACTGGGTCCTGTGAGTTATGGCTTGCTGTACCTATAGACTTGCAGAAAAATTTCAGCTTTTGTGACTTGTACTTTCTCTATGCACTGACTATACTCACTGTATCCAGTCTTTTCCCTGTCCGTTGTCCATTCTACATCTAACTCTGAGT
This sequence comes from Heterohyrax brucei, assembly GCA_028571685.1. Lineage (NCBI taxonomy): Eukaryota > Metazoa > Chordata > Mammalia > Hyracoidea > Procaviidae > Heterohyrax > Heterohyrax brucei. The sequence goes on along the minus strand of CM053148.1, from coordinate 38,684,321 downwards.
TCTAGAGTACTACTTGGGCTGGTAGTGAGGTATTTTACATTTATGCCCAGAGTTTGTCTCCCAGACCTGTGGAGGGAAACAAAGAAAGGGCTGGAAGAAGAGTTATCCTGGTTCCCCTGACCCAGCAGTTTCTACCACATTTCTTAGCGCAATCATCACTCCAACCATTGAGTGACAGGACTTCAGAATTATTAAGGCTCCAGAAACCACTCTCAAAGGACTAGAGCATTTGGACAGTCAAAATCAAATTAAAATGTATATTTATATGTTGTATTGCAATAACCTAATATTGCAATATAACTTATATAAATATACATTTTAATTTGATTTTGAAATCACAACAGCTTTCAGATAGCTCAGAGACAACAATCAATCTGTAACCATTTAAAGAAGCAGACCTCCAGGGATCCAGAAAACTCCCAAAATAAAGAATCAAAAAATTTCCCTGTTGAAGAAGGCTTCCTGAAATTATCCGAGGTAGACTACAAATGAATTATGTGTAGAGCCCTTGTAGGTTTTAGGATGGAGATTAGACAAAGTGCAGCAGAACAAAATGAAAAATTAAACCGGTTACATGAATCACTAGAACAACAACAATCCAAAATTCAGCAGATTAATAATAAAATCATAGAGTTAGACAATTCATTTGAAAGTCCAAGGAGCAGGATCAAAGAAATGGGATGCAGAATTAGCAAGACTGAAGGTAAAGTAACTGATAGCAGCATTTATGAGGAAAAATCAGATAAAAGAATCGAGGAAAAATCAGATAAAAGAATCAAGAAAAATGCAGAATCACCAGGAGTTATGTGGGCCTCTGTCAAGAGGAATAACTTACGAGTGATTGAAGTACCAGAACAGGAAGAGTTCTGACAGAGAACTTCACTGACATCATGAAAGACAAGAAGATATCTATCCAAGATGCTCTGTAAACTCTACAAAAGGTAGATTCCCAAAAGAAAGATACCAAAATGTATTATAATTGTTTTAGTCAGCTAGGGCTGCTCTAACAGAAACACCACAGAGTGGATGGCTGTAACAAAGAAAGATTTATTCTTACACAGTCCGGTAGGTTGCAAGTCCATATTCAGGGTGTCCGCTCCAGGGGAACGCTTTCCCCTTGTCGGCTCTGGAGGAAAGTCCTGTATTGCATCAGTCTTTCTCCAGGGAGCGTCCTGACGCAAGAACCTCTGGTCTGAAGGACACGCTCTGCTCCCGGTGCTGCTTGCTTGATGGTAGCGAGGTTCTCAAATTGTCCTTGGTTTCTTTTTCCTTTTATTCCTTGCAAGCTAAAAGCATTAAGGGTGGGGCAAGCCATACTCCAGGGAAACTCCCCTCACAGCAGGAATTTACAGCCCCACCCTAATCCTTTAACATACAGGTTAGCAAAACCACACAATGGAGGACAGTCCCAAGATACTGGGAACCATATCCCAGCCACATGGCTGCACACATTTTTGGGGGGACACAATTCCAACCATGACATACCACCCTTTGACAACCCAAAAATCACATCACAAAAACATTTAACACATTCATCTCACCATAGCAAAATTATGTCCATCCATATAACAGAAGTCTTAAATCAGTTCCACGTCCAAAATACAAAAACTCTTCTACATCTGTGAAACTTAGAAGGCATTAACAGGCAACAGGCAAGTCAACAGAACACATTACATTAGCTCTCAAAGCTTTGGAAATACTCTTACATTTTCTGAGACATTCTACACAACAGCAGTGCTCTCCAGACTCTATGTATCGGCCACAATAATCAAGCTTAACAAAACGAAATGTAGGGAAAGGCTCATAAAGACAGCTAGGCTTGAACCAAAACTGGCTTACAAAGGAGAGTCCTTTAGACTGAGCTCTGATTATTTAGCCAAGATCATGTTGGCAAGAAGGCAGTGGGGTGACACATAGAAAAGCTTTTAAGGAAAAAGACTTCCAACTGAGAATTATATATCCTGCAAAATTGTCTCTCAAATATGATGGTGAAATGAGGACATTTCCAGATCAACAGAAGCTTAGGGACTTTGCAAAAACCAAACCAAAATTACAAGAAACACTGAAGGAAGTTCTTCAGTTAGAAAATTAGAAAATCTATAACATCAGACATATACTCAAGGATGTAAAGCAGAACACAGCATCCAGAGTCCTACTCAGTTAGGGAAGTCACAAAGCTCAATCAAAGCTAAAATATTAAAATTAGGGAAACAGATCTCAATATGTAAGTTATGACACCATTATACTAAAAAGAGGGACATATTAATGTATTCATAGACCTCTCTGAGAGGAAATCAAGGAGATACAAAGGGGTTAAAGACAGGTACTGGCTGCAAATGTGGGAGTCCCCATGACACCAACACCTAAAACCTACTGGCTACAAGTTTGGGATTTTCCAAGTATCCCTTCAGGATGTCACCTGTAAGTTCGAGGATCTCCAGGATCTCCCCTTGCTTCTGACCTGCTGGGTACAAATTCAGGGTTCCTTCTGGCCTCTCAGGATACCAGATACAAGCTGAGGAGTCCATAGCCCTCTCTCACTTATCATCTGGTGGCTCTCATTACTTCCTTGGTTTTGATAATTTACAATTACTTACACATATTTACAATTATAACTTACAAAATATTTTTTCTTATTATGATTAAGTGAAAGTTCACAATCCAAGTGCATTTGCTTCTCCACTCTGCAACTTTATCTGCTCTCCCTACCCTGTGACAGCACACTCTTCTTTTTCACTTCTTACTTCCAGTATTTACTCAACCAGTATTTGCCTGCCCCTTTCCACCCTCTCCTCTCCCCTCTGAAAAGAAACTATTTGGACAGCCTCATACATATGTTAAGCCATAAAGTAGACATACCACCTGCATCACTCTGTGCCCCCAAGTCCAGTCCATTCTTTGTCTGAAATGTTGGCTTCAGTACTGGTTTCAGCTCTGGGTTAGCAGCAAGTCTAGGGTCCATGTTCTCAGGGGACCCTCCAGGTTGCCTGGAACATTAAGTCTGGTCTTTTAATAGAGTTCTTGGTCTGCACATTGTCTTTTTCTCATGCTATGTCAGGGACTTCACATTGTGTCCTCCATCAGGGCTGCCTTTGGTGGTGGCCAGGCACCATCTGGTTCTTCTGGTTTCATGCTGATGTAGTCTCACAGTCATATGGGTGTTTCTGTCTCCTGGGTTCATTTTTCCTTGTGTCTTTGATGGTCTTGGTTTTTGCCTGTTCAGGGAAGGTTGAGACCAACTGATGTTCCTTAGATGGCAGCTTGCTGGCTTTAAGACCCCAGGTGCCACTCACCAATGTGGGGTGCAGAAGACTCTGTTAGCAAAAGGCTAGTTATGCCAATTGATCTTGATGTCCCCTGAAAACATGGTCCCCAGACCCCTGTCACTGATACTCTTGTCCTTTGAAATATTTGGTTGAATTTAGAAAACCTTTAGCTTATGGCATAGTCCAGTTATGCTCACCTGCCTTCTACTGCGTGTTGTCTCTCCCTTCACCTAACCAAATTCCTATCAACTCTCTATTCTATGAATAACCCTCTCCCTACCTTCCCACCCTTGTAGCCATCCAACAGTATTTTCTTCTGTGCATAAGTTTTTTCTTAAGTCCTTATAATAGTGGTCTCATACAATGTTTATCCTTTTGCAGCTGACTGATTTCACTCAGCATAATGTCTTCCAGTTGATTCCAGGTTATAAGATGTTTCATAAAGTCGTCATTGTTCTTTATCATTGCATAGAGTTCCATCGTGTGTGCTTTTTAAAAAACTGTGTTTTAAGTGAACGTTTATGGTTGGAGTCAGTTTCTCATACAAAAACTTACACTTTGTTATGTGACCTATGCTTCTCTCCCCACACTGTAACAGCATACTCTCCCCTCCACCCCAGATTTCCCATGTCCATTCAACCAGTTCATGTCCCTTCCTTTCTTCTCAAGTCACCTCTGGACAGGAGCTGCTCAGTCAGTCTCATGTATCTGCTTAAGCCAAGAAGCACATTCTTCACCAGTATCGTTTTATGTCTTACAGACTTGAAACTTTGTCTGAGGAGTTAGCTTCTGGAATGGTTTCATTTCTGGGATAACAGAAAGTCCAGGTTTCATACCTTCTGGGGACCATACAGTCTGTCAGACCATCGAGTCTGGTCTTTTTACTAGAATTTGAGTTCTACACCCCACATCTCTCCCACTCTATCGGGAACTGTTTGTTGAGTTCCCTGTAAAGGGAGTCATTGGTGGTAGCTGGGCACTAACCAGTTCTTCTGGTCTTATTTTGATGTAGTCTTAGGCTAATGTGGCCCTTTCTGTGTCTTGCTTTGTATTTTCTGTATGTCTTTGGTGTTCTTTGTTTCTGTTGCTTCAGATGGGTTGAGACCAACTGACGCTTCTAAGATGGCCCCTTGCTAGCTTTTAAGATCTGTCGGGAGCCATGGGTGAGCCCCCAGGCCCCGACATACAGGAAGCTTGTAGGGCTGAAAAAGCCCGCGCGCGCCAAGCTTGAAAAAGCCCGCGCCCGCGAAATTCAAAAGGCCCGCGCGCGCGAAAAACTTCTTGCCTGATGTCACTGCCTTAGTCCTATGTATATCCAATCCCCAGCCGACAACTACCTCACTCCAAATGTCACTCCATCCCTACGTTACTTGATCCCTCCCTTTATTCCTACTGCTATAAATATACCTCATTTTAATAATAAAACGGGGGCTTGATCAGAATTTTGTCTTGCCTTCATTTTTTTCCGCCTTTCCTGCTTACTTTCACAGGCTTCCCCTCGTCCTTTCGTTGATTTGTCCCGCGGGTCGGGGCAAAGATCCTAGATGCTATTCACCAGAATGGGATGCAGAACATTTTGTTAATACACTTTGTTATGCCACTTGACCTAGATGTCCCCTGAAAGTATGATCCTCCGACTCCTGTACCTGCTACTGTGTTCATTAACGTGTTGGGTCTATTTAGTCTCAGCTTTTGGTTTAGTATAGTTGTGTAGACTTCTACTGTGTGTTGTCTCTCCCTTCAGCTAATTCTTATTTAATATCAAATTAGTAACTATCCCTCTCTCATAGCTATCAAAGACTGTTTTCCTCTGTGTGTAATCTTTTTCGTGAGTCCTTAAGATGGTGATTGCATACAATATTTGTCCTTTTGTGACTACTTTTGCTCAGCATAATGCCGTCAAGATTTCTCCATGTAATGTTTCCCAAACCCATTATTGTTCTTTATCATCGTGTACTGGTATCATTGTGTGAATATATGATAGTTTGTTTATCCATTCATCTCTTGTTGGGTACCTAGGTTAATTCTATCTTTTTGCTTTTTTGAGCAGTGCTGTGATGTGCATTGGTGTGCAGGTATCTATTTGTGTGGCAGCTCTTATTTCTCTAGGATATATTCCAATAAGTGGGAATGCTGGATCATACGGTATTTCTATTCCTAGCTTTTTAAGAAAGCACCAAATCAATTTCCAAAGTGGTTGTACCATTTTACATTCCCAGCACTGGTATGTAAGTGTTCCAGTCTCTCCACAGCCTCTCCAACATTTATTATTTTGTGTTTTGAATTAATGTTGGACTTTTTGGAGTGAGATGATATCTCATTGTAGTTTTGATTTGGATTTCTTTAATGTCTAATGATTGTGAGCCATTTCCTTGTATATCTGTTAGTAAGCTAAATGTTATCTTTGGTAAAGTGCCTATTCATATCCCTTGTCCATTTTTTAACTGGGTTATTTGTCTTTTTGTTGTTGAGGTTTTGCAGTATCTTGTAGATTTTAGACATTAGATGCTGGTTGGATTTGTCATAGCCAATTTTTTTCTTTTTTTTCCCCGAGTCTGTAGGTTGTCTTTTTACTCTTTAGGTAAAATCTTTGTATGTGTATGTAATTGTTTGATTTTTAGGAGTTCCCAGTTGTGTATTTTCTCTTTTGGTGTTTCTGCATTGTTTGTGCCATGTATTAGGGCTCCCATCATCATTCCTGTTTTTATGTCCATGATCTTTATTGTTTAGATTTTATGTTTAGGTGTTTGATCTATTTTGAGTTAGCTTTTGTGCATGGTATGAGATATAGATCTTGTTTAATGTTTTTGCAGATGGATATCCAGTTATGCCAACCAACACCATGTGTTAAGGAGACTGCCTATTTCTGAATTTATGGACTTTGGGCTTTTGTCAAATATCAGCTGCCCAAAGGTGGATGATTTTGTGTTTGGATTCTCAATTTTGTTCTATTGCTCTATGCATCTGTTGGGTACTGGTATAACAGTACCAGGCCGTTTTGACTACATTAGTGGTATAATATATTCTGAAGTCAGGCACCATGATGCCTCCCACTTTGTTCTTTAGTAATGCTTTACTTATCCAAGGCTTTTTCTCTTTGTTTATGAAGTCAGAAATGTATTTCTCCATCTCATTAAAAAGAAGGAGAAGGAGAAGAAAAAATTTGGAATTTGCATCAGGATTGTATTGTGTTTGTAGATCGCTTTGGATAGGATAGACATTTTCACAATGTTAGTCTTCCTATCTATGAGCAAGGTAGGTTTCTCTACTTATATAGGTCTCATCTGGTTTCTTGTAGTAGGATCTTGTAGTTTTCTCTGTATAGGTCCTTTATACCTCTGGTATAAAGTATTTTATCTTTTTGGGCACTATTCTAAGTGGTATTGATTCAACAATTTCCCTATGATGTTTTCTTTGTTGGTGTAAAGGAATCCACTGATTTTTGTATGTTTATCTTGTATCATGAAACTTTGCCAAACTCTTCCACCAGTTCTAGTGGTTTTTGTTTTTTTATTTACCCATTTATCCATTTTTTCTCTCTCTCTGTTTACTCTGTGTGTGTGTGTGTGTGTATTCTTTAGGGTTTTCTGTGTATAAGATTCTATCATCTGCAAATAGAGATACATTCTTTCCAATTTAGATGCCCTTTATTTCTTTTTCTAGCCTGATTACTCTGGCTAGAACCTCCAGGACAATGTTGAGTAAAAGTGGTGATAAAGGGCACCCTTGTCTGGTTCCTGTTCCCAAGGGGAATGCTTTCAGACTCTCTCCAATTAGGGTGGTGTTGGCTGTTGGCTTTGTTGCTGTTTATTATGTTGAAGAATTTCCCTTCTAGTCTTATTTTGCTGAGTGTTTAATATAAATGAGTGTTAGTTATTATCAAAACCCTTTTTTGTATCAATTAATAAAATCAAGTAGTTTTTATGTTTTGTTTTAATTTTGTGGTTGATTACATTGATTGTTTTTCTAATGTTGAATCACTCTTGCGTATCTGGTATATATCCTACTGGGTCATGGTGAATTATATTTTGATATGTTGTTGAATTCTATTGGCTAAAATTTTGTTGAGGACTTTGACATCTAACTTCCTAAAAAGTATTGGTCTGTAATTTTCTCTTTTTTTTGGTGCCTTTACCTGGTGTTGGTATCGGCTTTATGCTGGCTTCATAAAATGAGTTTGGGAGTACTCCATCCTTTTCTGTGCTCTGGAATACTTTTAGTAATGGTGGTATTAACCCTTTCCACACGAGACCTTTTGCCCTTGGGCAAACTAGTAACTCGATACGATCTTACATGTATTGGGCATGTTTCTTACAGCTACTTTAAAATGATTTTATACTCAAACAAATGTATACAAGTAATAAATTTTAACATTTTCTAGATTTCTACATCTCACAAAACAAAATCTTTGAAATACTATGCTCTGTGATTGTTTTTTGTATGGCATTTTACAAAACAATCCCCAAGGTGCACCCTCCCTTGTCAGGGCACATAGCACAATAAAAACCACATGACATTAGCCCTCAAAGCTTTGAAAATACTCTTACATTTTCTGAGACATTCTACATAGTGGCCCTGCCCTCTACACTCTAGGTATTGGCCACACTCTGGATTCTGAGCAGAGACCTCTAGCCCTGTGCTGCAACTTTGCCTAGAAAGGCTCACTTGGAAACAACTCTGCCCTCTCAGCTATGGGTGCACCCTAAGCTCAACTGAGTGGCAGTTCCACCCTTACAAACACAGAAAGCCCTGGCTCCACCCTTTCAAACCCCTGAGGTCATGGCTATACCATTTGGGACTGAGGCATTTGCAACTGAGGCAGCTCAGCTTCTCAGGCACTTTGTCTCTTCAGCTTCTGCTTCCTATGGCTGCATGGCCTGGGGCCTCAGGCCCACATCTGGCCTGCTGGAGCAAGTGTTGCAAAGCTCTGTAGGTTCACTTTTGCTAGGAAGCCTAAGCCCCCTGAGCACAAAGGCACTTAAAGAATTTCACAGAAAACAGTATGGTGCGGCATACTGATCTGCTTGATCAATGCCAGCCATGTATTTTATGTAATTTGTTATGATATTAGGTTTCTCGACATTGACTTCCACACTACCTCTTACGGTAGTCATTCCTATGTTATCCCAAGTGAAAACAGTGATGGTCTTTTTATCTTTCCACACCAGAAGTCAAGTGTTACCTTTTCGATATGTTACCATGGATTTTTTTGGAATTTTTTTTAATTTTAATTTTTATTTAACATAACTGAGTGAAAATGTACATTCACATATAAATTTACATGCCCACCTATATGCAGCTTCCACTGCTCTCCTTGTCCGGTGACTGCACAGTATTCCTCTCTGCTCCATACATGTCTCATCCTCCCAATAGCCTCCTCTCCCCTCCTCTCCATCCACTCCCCTTCCTCCAGCCAGAGGTCAGCAAGATGATATCCTGTAGATGTATAGAACCATAAAGTGCTTCCAATATATGGTCACTCTGCCTTGCCAAGTCCAATCCATTCCTGTCCAAAGAGTGGACCTTTGTTATAATTTATGGGAAAGGGCAGCATCAGGGCCGGGGCCATGCTCTCAGAGGAACCCCAAAACCACTGGACCATCAGGAATTTTGTTATTTTTATTTCGCTTTCTGTTTCTTAAGATCATATTCCTTTCTGTTTCTTAAGATCATCCTGGTTGTTTGTCACCACTTAGTCGCCTGAGACGCACCTCTCGAATTATCTCATGAAAGGCCGTGGTGCCTGAGAGGCGCCTCTTCAGTTACTGTGTGAAACGCTCTGGTGCCTGAGAGGAGCCTCTCGAGTGCAAAGCGTTAACTCTTTTCTGAAGGTTTAGTGCAATTCTGCAGGATGAGTGTTCTTTTTTTTTTTGGTTATTGGGAGATTTTGAATTACCTTCTCAATTTCTTGTTACGAGTTTAGTTGTTCTGCTTCTGTTTGTGTTAGTTTAGGTAGGTGATGTGTATCTAGAAATTGGCCATTTCCTCTAGGTTTTCAAATTTCTTAGAGAACAGTTTTTCATACTATTCTGCTATGATTTTTTAAATTTATGTTGGGTCTGTTGTGATATTGTCTATCTCATTTCTTGTTTGGGTGATTGGCTTCCTCTTCATTTTCTTTTTGTCAGTTTGGCCAGTGGTTTATCAATTTTGTTGATATTTTCAAAAAACCAGCTTCTGGTCTTGTTAACTCCTTTGATCATTTTTCTAGTCTCTAATTCATTTAGTTCTTCTTTAATTTTTCTTATTTGCTTTCTTCTGGTGCCTGATGGCTTCTTTTGTTACTTTCTGCTTATTGGAGTTGTAGGGTTAATACTTTTACTTGGGCCCTTTCTGCATTTTGAATGTGTTCACTTATTGAAATAAATTGACCTCTGAGCACTGCCTTTGCTGAATCCCAAAGGTTCAGATAGGATGTGTTTTTGTGCTCATTTGGTTATGTTAATTTCTTTATACCATCCTTGATTTTTTTTTTCTCCTTACTGATTTATACTTTCATGGCTTTATGGCCTGATGCTTTGGGTGTTGTTAAGGCATGCTTTATGGCCTAACATGTGGTCTATTCTGGAGAATGTTACATGTGCTTTGGAGAAGAAAGTATACTTAGCTGCTGTTGGGTAGAGTATTTTGTGTATGTCTATGAGTTTGAGGTAAAGTTCGTTGACTGTGGCATTTAGATTTTCTAACAGAGATACTTCAAGTGGATGGCTTGAACAAAGAGAAATTTATTTTCTCACAGAAAAGTAGGCTAAAATCCAAGTTCAGGGCATTAGCTCTAGAAGAAGTCTTTCTCCGTTGGCTCTGGAGGAAGGAACTTGTTGTAAATTTTCACCTAGAGTTGAGAGCTTCTGAGGTGCAGGGACCTGGTCCTTAAGATTTGCTCTGCTTCCTGTACTGCATCTTTCCTCATGATACAAGGTCCCCAACCCTCTGCTTGCTTCCCTTCCCTTTATATCCCAAGAGATTGTCTCATGGCACAATACACTCTTACAGGTTGAGTCCTGCCTCACTAACACAGCCACTGCCCACCCTCCCTCATTAAAATCACAGAGGTGGGATTTACAAGATATAGTAATATCACATAGTACCAGGAATCATTACACACATTTTTTGGAGGACACAGTTCAATCCATGACATATGTCTTTATTCAGCTGGTTTCTAGATATTGTGTCCTTCACTGAAGTAGTCTGTTGAAATTCTGACTGTTATTGTGGAGCTGTCTGTTTCATCATTCAATGCTGTTAGAGCCTGTTTCAGCCTTCAGTGCTGTTAGAGTCTGTTTTATGTATTTTAGAGCCCTATGGGGTGATATGGTCTCCTATGCTGGGATTGAAAACTTGAAGAGGAACAGTGTTGCATTGATCATCAAAAAGAACATTTCAGGATCTGTCCTGAAGTATACTGCTGTCTGTGAAAGCATAATATCCATAAGACTAAAAATAAAGCCAATGAATACACTATTACTCAAATTTATGCACCACCCACTAAGGCCAAAGATGAAGAGATTGAAGATTTTTACCAGCTTCTGCAGTCTGAAATTGACTGCACATGCAATCAGGATGCATTGATAATTACTGGCACCTGGAATGCAAAAGTTGGAAATATAGAAGAAGGATCAGTAGTTGGAAAATATGGCCTTAGTGATAGAAATAATGCCAGAGATCACATGATAGAATTTTGCAAGACTAACGACTTCTTCATTGGAAATACCTTTTTTTAGCTAACACAAATGGCGACTGTACACAAAGACCTCACCAGATGGAATACACAGGAACTGAATCAGCTACATCTGTGAAAAAGATGATGGAAAGCAGTCATAACAAGACTAGGTGCTACTGTGGCACATGTCATAAATTGCTCATATGCAAATTCAAATTGAAACTGACAAGAATTAGAACAAGTCCATGAGAGCCAAACTATGACCTTGAGTATATCCCCCCTAAGATTAAAGACCATCTGAAGAACAAAGTTGATGTGTTGACCACTAATGACCAAATACCAGACGAATTGTGCAATAACATCAAAGGCATCATCCGTGAAGACAGTAAGAGGTCACTAAAGAGACAGGAAAGAAAGAAAAGACCAAACTGGATGTCAGAAAAGACTGAAATTTGCTCTTGAGCATCAAGCAACTAAAGCTAAAAGGAGGAATGGGAAAGTAAAAGACCTAAACAGAAGATTTCAAAAAGCAGCTCAAGAAGACAAAAGTATTGTGAATGACATGTATGACGAGCCGGCAATGGAAAACCAAAAGGGAAGAGCATGTTCTTTCTCCATCTGAAAAAACTGAAGGAAAAATTCAAGCCTCAAGTGGCAATGGTGAAGGATTCTGTAGGGAAACTATTAAATGAGTCAGGGAGCATCAAAAGAAGATGGAAGGAATACACAGAGCTGTTAGACCAGAAAGAACTGGTCAATGTTCAGCCATTGGAAGAGGTAGCATATGATCAGGAACTGATGCTACTGAAGGGAGAAACTGAAGCTGCACTGAAGGCATTGGCAAAAAACAAGCCCCCAGGAATTGATGGAATATCAACTGAGATACTTCAACAAACAGATGCAGTGCTGGAAGTGCTAGCTCATTTATGCCAAGAAGTAGGATAGCTCCCAGGCCAACTGACTGGAAGAGATCCATTTTTATGCCCATGTCAAAGAAAGGTGATCCAACAGAATGCGGGAATTACTGAGCAGTATCACATGCAAGTAAAATTTTCCTCAAAATCATTCAAAAGCCACTGCAACAGTATATTGAAAAAGAACTGCCCAGAAATTCAAGTTGGAATCCAAAGAGGATGTGGAACCAGGGATATGATTGCTGATGTCAGAAGGATCTTGTCAGAAAGCAGAGAATCCAAGCCAAGTGCTGAGAATACCAGACAGATATTTACCTGTGTTTCATTGACTATGCAAGGGAATTTGACTGTGTGGATCATAATAAATTATGGCTAACATTGCAGAGAATGGAAATTCTAGAACACTTAATTGTGCTCTTAAGGAATCTGTGTATGGATCAAGAGGCAGTCGTGAACAGAACAAGGAAACACTGCATGGTTTAAAGTCAGGAAAGGTGTGTGTCAGGGTCATATCCTTTCATCATACTTTTTCAATATGTATGCCGAGCAGATAATCCAAAAAGCTAGATTATGTGAAGAAGCGTAATGTATCAGGGTGGAGGATGACTCATTAACAATCTGCTTTATGCAGATGACACCACCTTACTTGCTGGAAATGAAGAAAACTTGAAACACTTACTGATGAAGATCAAGGACAACAGCCTTCAGTATGGATTATGCCTTACCATCAAGGAAACAAAAATCCTCACAACTGGACCTAGTGAGCACTGTCATCATAAATGGATAAAGGATTGTGGTTGTCAGGGATTTCATTTTACTTGGGTCCACAGTCAGTGCCCATGGAAGTAGCAGTCAAAATACCAAAAGATGCATTGCATTGGGAAAATCTGCTGCAAAGGATCTCTTTAAAGTGTTGAAAAGTAAAGATATCACTGTAAAGACTAAAGTGTACCTGACCCAAGCCATGTTATTTTCATTTGCATCATACACATGTGAAAGTTGGACCATGAGCAAAAAAGACAGAAGAAGAATTGGTGCTTTTGTATTGTGGCATTGGAGAAGAATGTTGAATGTCCTGTGGATCTCCAAAAGAACAAACAGATATGTTCTGGAAGAAGTACAACCGGAGTGTTTCTTGGAAGCAAATTTGGTAAGACGGTGTCTTATATATTTTGGACATATTGTCAGGAAGGATTGGTCCCTGGAGAAGGACATCATGCTTGGTAGAGTGGAGGGTCAGTGAAAAGAGGAAGACTTTCAATGAGGTGGATTGACCCAGTGACCGCAACAATGGGCTTAAGCATAAAAATGACTGTGGACATGGCACAAAGACTGGTAGTGTTTCATTCTGTTGTGCATAGAGTCACTATGAGTCAGAACCAATTAGATGGTACCTAACAACAACAACATCATTGGGGGTGTAAATATTTAATATGGTTATGTCCATCTGGTGTATTGATCCTTTAATCATTATTTAGTGTCCTTCCCTATCCACTGTGGTAGATTCTACTTTAAAATCTGTTTTATCAGAAATTAATATTGCCACTCTTGGTCTTTTTATGAATGTTGTTTTCTTGATGCATTTTTTCCATCCTTTGAGTTTTAGTTTGTGTGAGTCATTAAGTCTAAGATGTGTTCCTTTTAGGCAGCATATAGATAGATGTGTTATGTTTTCTAATCCATTCTGTTACTTTCTCTTTATTGGTGCCTTTAATCCATTTACATTCATTGTAATTATTGATGAAATATCAGTTTAGTGCTGGCATTTTGATGCCTTTTTTGTGCAGTGTTGACAATTTATTTTTTGCACTTAATTTTCTGTGCCAAATCGTTTTTCTGTATGTGTATTTTCTGTCCATCTTTTTCATTACTGTTGGTTTTGTATTTGCTGAGACTTTGTGTTCTTCTTGTTTGTTTATTTTGATGTATAGGATTGTTTTCGTTTTGGTTGCTTTAATATTTGCCCCTATTTTTCTAAATTTAAATGTTTCTTTAATTTCTTTGTATCATCCTGAGTTCCTCTCCATATGAAAGCTCCGTGACTAAAGTTTTTAGTCCCTATTTTTGTTGTAATGCCATCTTTTACTTAGTAACATTGCTGTTTCCCTATTTTCAGTGTTTTAGCTTTGATTGTTTTTGTTATGTCCCTATCTGAGTTGATACCTCATTGCTCTGTCCTGCGTTCTAGCGTTGGGTTGTTATGTGATGTCTTTGATTTTCTAACTGTAGGACTCCCTCCAGTATTTCTTATAATTTTGTTTTTGCAAATTCTCTAAATGTCTGTTTATCTAGAAGTGTCATAATTGCACCATCATATTTGAGAGACAGTTTTGCTGGATGTATAATTTTGCCGGCAATTTTTTTCCTTCAAGGCTTTGCATGTATTATTCCATTGCCTTCTTGTTTGCATAGTTTCTGCTGAGTAGTCTGAGTTTGGTCTTATCAGCTCTCATTTGTAGATTATTTTTCATTTATCCCTAACAGCCTTTAAAATTCTCTCCTTCAATTTTGGCAAGTTTGAGTATGTCTTGGTATCTTTCTTTTGAGATCTACCTTGTGTGAGTTCAGTGAACATCTTGGATAGATAGCTCCTCATATTTCATGATATCAGGGAAGTTTTCTGTCAACAGATCTTCAGCAATTCTCTCTGTATTTTCTATTATTTCTCCCTGTTCTGGTACTACAGTCACTCATTTCTTCATTTTTAAGAATTTTTTTATCTGATCTTTCCTCAACTGTGTTAGTGTCAAGTGTTTTATCTTCAGTCTCACTGACTTTGGTATTCATTCTCAGTTTTGCTCCTTTGACTTTCTGTAGAGTTGTCTGTGTAGTTTTATTATTGATCTGCTGAATGTCTGTATGCTGTTTCTTTATGCTCTATTGTAACCTCTTCAAGATGTCATTAATGCACTGATGCATTTTGCCTGATCTCCTTCTTGATGTCTTAAAGAGTTCTGAACGTTAATCTTTTGTATTTTACCTCCGATAATAGGGTTGCTATGAGTTGACCCAACTCAACAGCAGTGGTTTGATTCCAGGAGGTTCTCTTAATCTGGAAAATTTCCTGTTTCTTGTTTTAGGGAGCTTTCTGAAGCCACCACGGTCTGCGTCTTTAAGCAACTTGATATTGACTGTTGTCTCTGAGTCATGAGTGTTTATTTTATGTTTGCTTATTATGTTCTAGTTACTTGTTTTGTTTTGAAATGCCAAAATAGGCTGGTTGTGTAAGCTAGTTTTATTATTGGCACCTTTGAGGCTTTAATGTCTTGTTAGAGGTTGGTGAGAGCTGTTACTAGGCAGGTGAGCCCAGGCTCTGTTTACTTTTCTTGTAGCATTTCAGCTCAGATGCCCAAGTAGTCAGTCATCAAGTGTGTGGTCCAGGCTCTTCCCCGCAGTCCTGGATGGATAGGGGTAATTGGTGTAGACATAAGTATCTAGCTCCACATTTTGACAAAAAAAGGTAATAGCCATCCCTGAGTGTCTGTTAGGAAGGCATGTCCCCTTATGCTTGAGCTTGTGTAAAGGAACTGTTTTTGCCCTGCGTTCTGCTTATAGGATCTGCAGATTATTTTATTCATTTATCTCCATGCTGCCCCCTGTCCCTTTTTCTTAAATAGCTCCCTGTCTCAGTCTAGGAGAATGGCTTAGGGTTTGTGTGAGGAGTCCTACTTATGGCTCAGGCAATGGTGTCAGACTCCAGAGCCTGGTGCAGTGTAAAGAAGGGAGGGAGAAGTGCTGGGAGCGGGGAGAGAGGCTTATCCCGAAGGAAAGATTTAGATCCTAGTGTAGTAGATTAGATGCAACCTACTTAGCTTTTGATATCAAATGCCATTTTTCACCAATTCTGGAGGCATGAGTAGGCTGTCCTCTGTTTGGTCTCTCCTGCTGAGGAAGATGCTTTCCAAAAGTCACTGCTCCACTCACCAAGCTCACCACCTGCAGGGTGCCAATTACTCAATGGTTCAGGTCTGGTCAGTCCTAGGTACTTCTCAACCTACTCTCTCCTCCGTGTTGCTCATTCCAGTTTCTCAGCTCCCACTTTGATGTTCAGGGCTCCTAGGCTGTCATATATAATTGATTCATTTGTGTTTTGGGGTCTTTGTTGCTAGAGAGACTACAGGAAGCATCTGACTACTCTGCCATCTTAGCTCCACCTCCTTATTTGATTTCACAATTATAACTTAATTATAAAGAATATAAAGCAGGGTTGGCATAAAGAATGGACATATGGGATCAGGTCTGGGAGAGTTTCAAACTGGGAAGCCTCCATGTTCTGAAGATGGTACATCTCCCGTCTCAGAGCCCATGTTTTTTTGCCAGCTAGGAAGCTCTTGGAGATTGTGTCCCAAGCTTTTATTGTGGGCTCATATAATGCTAACTTAAGTCCCTAAGCCCTGAGATCAGTTGATATCTCAAATGATAAGGAGGTGGGTTTTCCTGGCCATGCGTTGTCATGAGGTGATTATCACAAGGTAAATAACTGTAGCTGGCCAGCCTTTAACCCAGAGTTGCTTCTCATGAATAACCTATCATGTCTAGAGTTTTTATCAAGGACTCTTAAATCATTAGGGAAATTCTAAGGTTTTAGGGATTGTCTCTCAGGAACCAAAGACAAAGACCAAATTCTTTGGGTAAGATTTAAATTCTAAACTCCACAGTGGCACTAAGTGAAATAATCAGACATAAAAGGACAAATATTACATGATCCTATTTATATGAAATATCTACAGTAGACAGATGCATAGAGAAAGTAGATTATTGGTTACCATGGGCTAGATAGGGAGGTAAATTTGGAGTTATTGCTTAATGGTTAGAGTTTCTGTTACAGTGTAAACGTGATTAATGCCACTGAATTGTATGCCTAAAATGGTTAACCCTTTGTCATTGAGTCCATTCTGACTCATAGCGACTCTATAGGACAGAGTCTAACTGCCCCACAGAGTTTCTAAGGAACACCTGGTGGATTCAAACTGCCAATCTTGACTGGCATCATAGATAACAGCCTTGAAAACCCTGTGGGGTAACTACTCTGTCTTGCAGGGTTGCTCTGAGTTGGGATTGATTTGATGGCAGTGGGTTTCTTTTTGATTTTGGATGGGATTGGGTGTTTAAAAATGTTTTAAAACTAAATCCCAGTATTTCCCACGTGTTCTTCAGGGAATGTGAATTACAATATTAAACAACACACAGCTTAAACATTAAGACCATACCCTTGCAGAGGGTCACACTGGTCACACTGATGTCACACTGGGAGAGGGGGCAGATGGGAGAGGATATGGCTGTGAAAAGACAGTGGGACTCGAGCTGGGGAGGTGATGGTCTAGCATCCTGGGGGATATTTGGCTAGAGGTTGGCACTAGAACCTGGGACTTGCAGGTAATACTTGGGCTAGCAGAGATGGCCCTGCCTAACTGGAGTGGGATGGGTACCCCTCTCTTCTTGGTCCACTACCTTATAGCTTCTGGAGGGCCCTGGATTGTTTCCTTAAACCAGGCCAGTTCCCCATGGGCTGTGCTCCTCCCTTGGGCACCGCTTCTGCCTCCTTCTCCCTCATGTTTACTCTGCTGCTTGGCAGCCACCATTGGAATCAAAGCCCCCAGGAGAGAGATGTCATCCTTCAGGCCTGGAGCCTTGGGCCTGTAAAACTCAGGTGTTCATCAAACACAGACCTGGCTCTGTACAACAGGAAGCTCTGGAGCAGGGACTGAGAGAGAACATGGGGGTTGAGGAGTCTCCTCCAACCTCCAACCTCAGCTACATCTCAGAATCACCTGGCGAGCACTAAAAATCCAGATTCCTTGTGTGCCACCCCCAAGATTCTGATGTAATCTGCCTCAGGTGTGATCTTGAACATGGCCATGTTTAGTGGTAGAATTCTCCCCTTGCACATGAAATACATAAGTTCATTCAGTGCCCCTGATGAGCAGTGGTGTGTCTTTGGTGGCTTGGTTATTGCTATGATACTGAGCGGGTTTCAGTGGAGCTTTTGTTACTATAGATTTTGGTGGAGTTATTGCCACCTGCCGCAAACACCAGCCTTTGAGACTGGTGAGATGAGGCACAAGAGGTTTTATTATGCACCAGTGCGAAACGAGATGGGACCAGTTCCTCCAAAGTCTGCCTCCTTGAACAAAGGCTGTGAGAAATTTTATACTAAGTAGGAAAAGGAGAGTTATACATATTCATTAAATTCCTGTGAAGTAGCATGCATATTTAAAAAAGGGGCTGGGCTGACACTTGGCACAGAACTGGGGCTGGACTTTTTTGCTCTCAAGTTGGGTCCACTATGTATTTTGGTGATATATGTCCAGCATTTTAGTTCCTTGGCATGAGTTGATTCCTAGGCAGAACTCACTATGGAATGGAGTTATTCATTGGCCATCCAGGTCTCTTGTTGGCATAGTTCTGGGTAGCTGGCCTTGAAAGTAACTATAAATAGTGAGATAAGAGTCAGTCATCCTTCAAGGTTGTTTAACCAAGAGGATGTTATGAGTTGTTTTCACATTCCTACGCAGGACAGTGATGAATTTTAAACTTTCTTGTTGAAGCTTGCAGAAAGAAAAAATATCATAAAGTTAGTATAATGTACAGAAAATCAAACCATTGCCATTGAGTCACTTTTGACTCCTAGCTCCTGTGAGGAGCAGTGTAATTCTTACATCCACCATCACTTTTAGACTGACACAGCCTGAGGAGGAAAGGCCTGGAGATCTTCTTAATAAAAATCGGTCAGTGAACCCTTTATGAGTTATGATGGTTCAGTCCACAACCAGTCACAGGGATGGCACAGCACTGGGCCGTGCTTCCTTCCATGATGCCCGGGGTCACCATGAGTTGGCCAACTTAACAGCAGCTGACAATGGCAGCCAGCGGCAGCACACTGCTGTGACAGACAGGCTGCTCCTGCAGCTAGCATGCTTGAAGAAGGTTGATGAGTGCTGTCCCCAGCAGTATTGCTAGTCTCATCTGATCATCACACTTATTCTGCAATGTAGATAGCACCATGCCCTTCTGACAGAGGAGAGGAGATACAGAGATGGCAGGTGGAGTGGGGGGCTCAGGCTCTTTGGTCATCTCTGCTTCCCCTTTTGCTTCTCTGGCTTCCTCCGCCTTTGCCCACAATCCTGCCAAGGAGTGGGACCTTGGCTTCCCCACTGCCCAGCTCCTCACTTCTTGGCCAGGCTCTCGGTGCTGGAAGCATTGTGGCAGATGACCAGTGTCTGAAGGCCAGGCTAGTGAAGAAACAAGGTTGTCCAGGTGGGCACCCAGCTCCAACTGTAAAGCGGGGCTCGGGGCGGTGGAGGAGGGCATTCAGGACCGTGGGAAAGGAATGGGGAGCTGAAGGCGGAGAAGAGTGAGTGGCTCCTAGTTGGAGCCTCCCAAGCAGCCAGTTGAGGCCTGCCCTCACCCCATGCCAATTCTCCCACGAGGGCTGTCCTGGCTTCCCGCAGTCAGCGGGTCCAGACAATTTCCCAGGAAGAAGGAAAGTTTCACAAAAGCTCTGGGAGGGAGCAGCCTCAACTTCTGCTGGACTATTAATAGCTGTGTTAAGCAAGCAATTAGCATGTGAAAGCGGGAGGCCAGACAGGGGCCTGGGGGAGATGCGGGACTGTGACTAGGATATGAATGAATGTGCTGGGGACCCTCTGGGGGCCAGGGAGGACCTGGGCTGTGGGCACTACACTGGCGCAGAGAGGGGAGACAGTGGCGCCCTGCGGCCTGTATTCCCCAAATGGAGGGCATACCACTTCCCAAATCCTGACTCTTCTCTGTGTGACTCAGGTCACAGGGACACTCTCTGGAGGGGGTGGGGGTGGGGAGATTTGGAACCATGAGGTGAGGCACCTGAAGGAAGGGGGCTGTTTTAAAGACAAAGGAATCTCCTAAGAAGGGGCAGTCCCCAGGCCACAGCTGTGGGACATGGATTCTCCTCAGTGGAAGTTCTTGTTTCTGATACTCTGCAGTGCGCGCCTAGGGTCGCCATGAGTCTGATCTGACTTGACGGCACTTGGCTGGCAGTGTAGTCTGGCAGTCCTTGGTGTCACATATAGTTAATACACTGCATTTGAAAGGTTGGCCATTTGAGTCCACCAGAAGGCACCTCAGAAGAAAGGCCTGGTGGTCTACTTTCAAATCAGCCACTGAAAACGCTGTGGAGCACAGCTCAGACACATGGAGTCTGTGAATTGGAGACAACTGGAGAGCAGCGGCCTGTTGGGCAGCTCAGCCCAGCTAGGCTCCACATCCAAGGTGACAGCATACCCTGCCTCCCCTGCAGGACCTTGCTCGGCTGGCCTGTCTTCCCAGCCTCCCAGTTTTCTCCCTGTATTTTGCTTTGGATCTCTTGTCTGCTGGGTCATTACCTGCAGTCTCTTCTTGGCAGTTTATAGGTGGCTGCCACAGGCCACAGGCTGTCCCTGAGGGTGGACTAGCTGGCAAGGGTGGGAACCTCAAACAGAAATTAGCTATGTAACAGAGTTTTGTGCTCTGGGTGCATGTTTCCCTCAGGTGTCAGCAGAGTTTAGTATGCCCATGGAATGGTGTCTAGGATTCTTGGAGCTGCCCATGTTTTATGCCTCTACAGTAGTTTTTCTGGAAGAGAGAAGGCTGGAACCTTCTGGCTCTTCAGACATCCCAGGCAGCAGCTCCCCTGCCCTGAGTTCAGAACCAGCTACAGTGGAGGGTCAAGGAGGGAGGCTGTGGGAATTAACTCTTCTTGCCCTGTAGAGGTTGTCTCGGGCTGGATGCCACCCTCTGTCCGGCCAGGTGGGGCTGCTCAGAGGCATAGGGGCTGCAGAAACTGCAGTAGCTGAGAAGGGCAGTGAGTGAGTGAAGGGACCAGTGTTTCTCTGGCTTGCTGGGAGGCAGCTACTGCCAGGGCCATAAAAGGCTCTGTGAAGAAACCTGTGCATCTCCAAGTTTACCCAAAAGGGAAGACTGGACACTGTGGCAGGCTTTCTTCTTTTGGGTAGTTAGGTGGGGGTAGGAGACAGGGACCTGCAACTGGATCCCAGCTGTGTCTCTGTTCTTTGATCACACCATGCTGCCGAGAAACTCCAACATCCAGGTGGATTTAAGGGTCTTTTTCTAGATAGAGTAAGGGTAGACTTGGAGAAATACGAAGTTAGAAATTTAGGAGAGGATATGAAGTTCCTGCAAACCCTGGTGGTGTAGTGGTTAAGTGCTATGTCTGCTAACCAAAGTGTTGGCAGTTTGAATCCATCAGGCATCCCTTGGAAACTCTATGGAGCTGTTCTACTTTGCCTTACAGGGTTGCTATGAGTCAGAATCAACTTGATGGCACTGGGTTTACCACAGTTCCTGCAGGCAGATGAGTTACTGTTTGTTTACCCTGAGTATTTCAGCAGTTCTGTAGTAGACCCCATGCTAAGGTCAGGCCCAGTTACCTACACACAGGGTTCTTCTTCCTGAATTAGCTTAAGGTAGTTGGTCTTGTTTGGAGATGGGGTGGAGGGAGAAAGCTGTCAAAGAAAAACCAACATTAGCTTTTTTTTTCTTTTTAAATTTTTAAGATATAGTAGACTCTACAGCAAAGTACACACCTACATGGATTTATCTGGAAATAGTTGTGACTCTGTGAAAATGCTTAACTTCCAGAAAATTAATCCATCTGCCTCAGGTTTAGGGTCCAGACTACAGGGAAGAGTAAGAATATTCCTGGGATCTCCTACGGAAACAACTTGTGTTCCTACATGTGCAGGAATCAACATTTTCTTAATGGAGCAGTGCTGGAGGGAAGGTTCCGTTAGAATTAAGGCCGGGGTGTGGGGAATCGATTACTTTTTCAGAAACCTAGAACACTGTGGGCATCTCTGAAGGAAGCCCACAGAGATAAGAAGAAAAAATCACATCAACCATCAGGACTTAAAAGGAATTTTATTTTTTCAAAGGTTTGAGGGGAACTTTACAAGAGTTTGAAGCTGATAACTAGAAAGGAAGATAAATAAAATACAAAGACAGTATGTTGTGGCAAAATTCCAGAAGACACACTGAAAAAAAAAATCTTTACAGTTTAAAACTGCTTCACTTTGTACATTAATTACAAATTAATATACAACATGTGGGTTTTAACCCATCTTTTAATAGAATTTAGCACAGAAATGTTCACATAGCATTTGAAAACAACAAATGAAAGCAGAGGTATGAGGCATACAATCACCCTCCTGCATGTCCTGAACCCTTACACTGAGGCACCCGACATGGGTTGTGTAACACACAGGAAACAAGGCTAAGCTTCAGCCACAGGCAAACTTAACACATAGGTCCCTGGCAGGTGGTCACAAAAGGCACAGGGAAGGCTAAGCTGGGTACAGATCTTGGGGCGAAGGGAGTGGCAGGCACCCTCAAGGTTCTTTGCAAGTGAGGGAGGGAGTTCCGTGGTCAGGAGCCCACAGCACGGGCTGCACTGGGGTTTGCCCATCTTTTAACCTTAGCAGGATGGAGAACTAATTCATGGCCTGTCAGTAATTACGTAACTACATGGAAAGATGCTTTTGTTTTTGCTTCCTTTTTTTTCCTTTCCTTTATGGTAGCATTAAAATACTTTTCATTTTAGAAACCTGGCCAGCAAGCAGTAAGATTCCAAAACTCTGGTTAACTAGGACTGTTATGCTACATTGAAAAAAAAAAATTAAGAACCCAACCAAAAACTCATTGCTTTCTCGCCTCTGAGGATACATCAGGGCAGCGCTGGGACACGACCCCCGGGGCCTCAGCAAACTGTGTCTGTCCCAGTGGCCCTACAGGAGGATGGGGAGGCACGCAGCTATCAGCCATCATGACTGTTGCATCTTTAGGGCTTTTCTAGGCTTCTAGATTCACTGGGTGTCCAAGGATGCAGGGTCCGGTCCAAGTCTCATGCATGGTCTTCTGCATCTCACAGCCATCCTCTTGACAGCCACGGAAACCCACTCCTGTCTTGGCTAGGGAGCTGGGCTAGGCTATCCTCGGGACACAGCTGGCCACATCACTGTGTTAGAGAACACTTCAGCTCCCATGCAAATACTAAATCCTCTGGAAGAAAGAACTGGCTAGGTGAAAAAGCATCTTAGTGACAAAACAATGAAATATAGAGCACTTTGATGGAGACCAATTTCTGGCCTAGAAGGTTATGGTTCCTGCCTCCACTTAAGGAAGGACCTATTCCATTAAGCCCCTACACAAAAACACCCACCCCTTCAAACAAAAATACAAAGTTTGTGCTCACTGCTAACACTGGGGCCTTGGGAGATAACAAACAGGGAGAGAATTAGCAACGGGACAACTTCAGTGGTATTACCCTGAGACACAGGATGGGGGAAAAAGGCAAGATTCGTACCTTAAAAAAAACACACACAATCTTAGCAGGGTTGTCTTTCCCACAGAGAGCTCTCATAGGGGCAAGGATGGAATGCCAGCAGAGACTGACGTATCTATGGCAGTTTGCTTGTTCTCAATCCTCTCAGTTTCCAGAAAAGAAAACAGTATGTTTGATTCTTTCAGAAAAGAAGCCAACCGATGAGAACAACTAAAGTGCACGTGTCATCCCTGGGATCAAACACTGAGATGATTTGAGGGAAGACACAACTGCTTCCACAGGGTTTGCTACATTCCCGGACTCTACAGCAGGTGTCACCAACTACCCTTCAAAACTTCAGATAATTTCAGGACTCGGATTTCCTTAGCCTGGTGAGAAACATGGTTTCCACACATGGAGAAAGACACTGGGCAACTGGACCAGAGTCGGATGGGGGACAGGGGGCGCTTGACTCAGTAACCAGCACAGTCATCAAGGTCACAAGCAGAAGCACAAGTAGCAGCAGTCATCCCAGGTAATTCCCTAAGCATGACATTGCAGTCCCCTTGGGTTCAGTTCCAAAGGTGGAGCTCCTTCCTACCACAGACTAGCCTCCTGGACACGGCTGGGGTGAATGTGAGAGACCGTTTCTAAGCCTGTCCAACCGAAATCTGACAAAACGGTTTTAAGTTAGTGGGATATGGAGGTGAAGTCTCTACTTGTCAAAACCACCACCCCAATGATATAGGATAGGTGGGAATGAAAGACACTTTATAATCCAGTCCACATGGAGCTGTGCAGCTGTAAAGTAACTGTCTCCTCAGCGCTTCTGTGAAGAGCTAGGGTGGGAGCAACACTCGTCTAAGCTGGCCTCTCACTGGTGTAAACTTGGAGAACTGGGTCACCCACCCCTGGCCTGCAGGAGAAGGGGACACGTGGGTCTCATCTGATCCTGCCCTTCTGGGGAGCCTTCTCCTTGTGGAAGGTGGAGCCCTGGCGAACTCTGGGAAAGTGACAGAGCTGGCAGGGCGCTGGGGCGGAGGAGAGGAAAGCCACAGCGGATGTTGGCTGTAATGTGGAGTGGTTTAAGGAGTGGCAGAAGGAAGAAACCGAGCTTTTTGCTGTGTAGGGTCTCTTGTGCATCATGGTTCCAAAAGAAAATCAGCTGATTTTGTTTTTATTATTATCTGTTGCTGATGGGAAAGAAGCCTCTGTGACAAAAACAAAATGTAACTCACAGATGGCAGGTTTCTTGACTTCTCCAACAAGAAGACATCCTTTGATGAGAGGAGGTGGTGGGGTGGGCGGAGGAAGGCAATGGACCCGCCCCCAGCCCTCCCTTTTCATCTGGGCCTTGAAGGCACTTGCAGAGTCACTGAGGAAGAGGCGCTGGCTGCGACCTCGGTCTGCACTGATCAGACATTCTTAACCGTTGGGCTAGTACGATTATCCTGAAAACAACACACACACAAAATAAATACATCTATGCTAAAAATTTTAAACCAGACCTCTTTCAAATAAACTGAAAGATAAATATCTCCATCTGCAAGGCCAGCTTGCAATTCATCAACAAGCACCATGTTACAGATTTTTTTCGTTGGTTTCTTAAAAGTACGGTTCAAAGCCCCATGTGCTGTGTCTGAGGGGCAAAACGCAGTCAAAGGCCACAAGTAAAGCACAGAATTTCCCGGGCCCCCCCCCCACGGGGGCGCAGCGTGCGGCAGTAAGTGGGGCTCAGAGGGCTGCTCTACACGAGAGGAAGTTACCATGACCTGACCCGCGCACAGCAGCTGGGGAGAAGCCTCAGGCAAGTGAAGACTGACACACAAGGGAGAGAGGGAGAAGAGAAAACCACCACAGAAACAGGCAGCATCTGTGACGTCTTCCAAAGGGTAGGGTACAACCAATTACCAGCAGAGGGTACGGCCAATTATCAGCAGAACTTTCAACTTATCAAATTCTTGAAAAAGCCAATTGTGCCACAGCCTCCTGAAGGAGAATGAGAATGTCTCCCCCACCTTGTGGCCCAGCTCGTCACCTGGCCTGCCCTGGTGGAAATCGCACCCGAGAGGGTAACAGCGTCACCCAGACCAGCCAGCAGTACCGGTCAGGGCCAGCCAGGCTAAGGAAGGACCAGAGCAGAGGGGCACTCCCTCAGTGAGGGCCCCTAGGGAACTGCCAAAAGGTCATGGCCACTTCTGAATGGTCAATGACAACCACAAAGTGCCAGCTGCAGGGGTCTCGCTACCTCATCTGTGCTCAGAATACATGGGAAAAACTCAGGAAAGCCAATATATGATCTCTTCTGCTCTCTTCTGGATTTGATGATGAAATTAGATACTTTTTTTTTTTTAAAGTGCCTAAAACACCAAGATGAAGGTGGTGTAGCCCTTAGTACTTCATAAACCAATTATTTTCCTACTGGCTCTTAGAAACGCTTGTCATCCTCTCTCAGATGACATGAGAAATACATGCAAAAGAAAGGGTCAGGTGTGCCCTGGGAAGGCTTCAAGGGAAACCCAACTCTGGTAACTACCTTGTGAACTACTTAATACCTGCATGCGACCTGATGGGTGCCAGGTGGTTTCTTGGGCTGCATGAAGCTGGCCAGGTTTGGTGCAGGCTGTGTGTAACTCAGACAAGCCCACGCGTACAACAGACAGGTCCCTGTATGTGTACAGAGGAAGTCCGACCTTCTTCATTTTGGTTGTGTGCCCCCAAATGAAAGCATGTCAGAGGTTTAAACCTCACTGGGAAACACTCTTTTACCCTTTAGGAACAGTAATTCCTGACATGGCCCAAACCATCACTGGTCCTTTGGGGTCACTACTTGCAGTTAACACCCTTAATAAAGCCTCCCTCCTTGAACTGCTGGTAGTCACAGATCACGACCAAAGTACAGTCTGGGCCGCCTCCTCCGCCCGGATGCTCCAGCCTGTTTGTGTCTTCTTCTCGCCCTGGCAGCGCAGAGGACTCGCCACTGGAGATGAGTGGGGGTACACGTAAGATCCTGGAGTGTGCAGCGACAGTGGGAAAGGGAGCTGGTGACCACGGAGCAGGAGGCACTGCCTCCACAGAGAGGAAGCAAGTCAGCAAAAGATCTCGTCAGCCTCCACGGGTACTTCAGATGCAGGGCCATCTGGAGACGTACAAACCAAGGATGAAGGAGACATTCAGAAAAAAATGACCTAACAGTTGTTAACTGTGCTCACCACCCTCTCCCCCAGCCAACTCTCCTGTGATGACCAGGATGTGTGGGCAGTGACCACTCGGAGATTTACCTGGGATACTGTCTAAAGCGTGCTGTTGTGGTTGGGTACCACCTAGTCCATTCTGACTCAGAGTGACCCGTGTGACCAAGGAGATGGCCCATGGGGTCCCCACGGCTGCCATCTTTATGGGAGCAGGTCACCAGGCCTTTTCTCCCGAGAAGCAGTCAGTGGGTTCAGACGGGTGCTCTTCCACTTTGCAGCTATGTGCGTAACTCTGGTGATACCAGGGCTCTATGGAGCTTAACATGCCTACAAACTGGAATTTCTCTTAAGCTTCCCATACACAGAAAAGAGGCCAATCTCAACCAGAAAAGAATGGACATGGATTCAGGGAAACAGTGGCCCCCACACTGGGAAGTCCTCTTTGGTGCAACTTTTCCTGGGGCTCTGTGGCCTTTGACATATTAGTCAATCTCTCTGAGCTTCAGTGTCTTCTCTCATCCTGGGGTCAGGTCACCGAGCCCGTCAGACACTTTGATGATTAAGTCAAACCTGGGACACGCTCACTAAATGCTGGCCCTTATTACCAATTCCTGGACTAGGCCTACAGGGAGGGCAGCACTCCATGCAGGTGAGTTTCAGTTCCTCAAGTGGACTCTTAAACACCTCAACAATGAAATCTGTGCTTTGCACAGAGTTTGTGGAATTTGAGTTCTGAGTGTTAAATCTAACAAAGCAAGTGGGTCTGAAGACAAGTGTTGACACTTTCGCTTAAAATACACCCTTGTTAAATAAACTACAGACTGTACTCCAGAACCTAGGGCAGGCTGTGGGCTGCGTGTACTCACCACCAGGCTGAGAGCGGCTTCCTTTGCTCTTCTTCTTTTTGTCCTTCTTTTCCTTTGGCTTGGACAACCCAAACAGGCGGGTGGAGGTCGAGCTGGACACTGGGGTATGACTTGGCCCCTCGGGGACTCTGCCTGGCTGGCTGGCTGAGCTCAGAATGTGGAAAGCTTTATCTTTGTGTGTCCGAGAGATGCTATTCCTTTTTGGGGACACTGAAAGTTCTGAGTCCAGTGACCCTGATTTGACTACTGAAGGTACAGAAGGTAGACGGGACTCCTCAGGACTGGGAAAGAAGGACGGGATCTTCATCACGGTATGTGGACGTGAGGCCTGCACAGGTCAAGAGGGGGCTTTAGCAGAGATGGCAGCACCCTGGGTGCCCACCTGTGCAATGCTGACTGTACCACACTGCTGTCAGTTGGGGTTTACCCACTTCTTTGGGCTCTAGGGAGCTCACTGTAGTGAGGCTCAGAACTTCTCAGTTTTATTTACTCTCTCTCCCAAGCAGTACCTATCCAAGTGTTAAAAATAACACCTCTGATACCATTACTGTTTTTATTACAACATGTACTTCAGTTAGAATCATAGAGAATTACTAGCCTGATATGGATTGAATTATGTCCCCATGAAGTATGTGCTAACCTAACCTGTGATTTTAATTCCATTTGAGAACAGGTCGCCTTTGCAATGTTAAATGAGTTGGATTAGTGTAGGGTATGTCTTAAATCAGTCTCTTTTGAGATATAAAAGAGGTTAAACAAGCAAACAAGAGAAACAGGTGCAGGAAGAGAGTTGTCAAGTGACATGAAGTTTGCCCAGGAGCAGAAGCTCCAAAGAGGAAGGACCTTTTTCCTTCCAGAGAGATGACACAGAGAGAAAGTCATCTCCTATAGCTGGCACCCTGAATGCAGATGTCTAGCCTCCTAAACTGTGAGAAAATATGTCTGTTGAAGCCGCCAACCTTCTGTGCTATTTCTGCATTAGCAGCACTAGGTAACTAAGCATTGCACCTTTGATGAAGCAGCTCAGAAAAGACTCCCAGAAACAAGGAGAGTTGCCTATCTCAAGACTGATTTATACACGGAGGCAGAGAGCCTACAGAGCCTGCCCAGGTTGGAGGGTAGGTGGCCGAGTGCAGCTTAGACCCAGATCCTAGGCAAAGGGCAGACCAACAGTGAAGAGGACCAGTCTCATCTGTGCTCCACTGCCTTGGAGCCTTCCTTTACCACAGCCCAGTTTATTTAGTGGGGACAGGGTGCAGTCAGCCACTGTGGCATAAAATGGGACCATATGTTGCTCCCCACTATATATTCAGAAGCCTCTACAGGAAGCTAAAACTGTCTTCTCTGAAAGATGTCAGTTTAATTTTCTTTCATGGTCTAAGGTCAATCAGTCAGATGGCAGTGTGACAGGAGCGTCCACAGACAGGCCTGTCTGCGTGAACTTGGGCTCTGCACCTGCCACCAGGTGTCCATGTTCCAGAACCACCATGGAATGTTAACGAGAGCAACTCAAGAGTCAGGGCTCTGAACAACTGCAATCCTTCCCCTATTTGGCAGTTACCGAGCACGACAGGCTTCATCACTGGCAACAGAGGCACACGAGGAATGAGGCCGAGTCCAGGTACTGGAAGAGGCCCGAGCGGAAGGCAGCAAGAGTAGCTCCTCCGTCCACTCACATGGGATGGGCTTGTTCCTCTCTCACTGATCCCCCAGTGACCCACAAGATGGGACAGCCGTTTACGCTGTCCAGTGGCGGTAGGCACTGCCAGTCTGGGGCTTCCTTTATCCTTGCTGTGCTTCCCCCAGTAGGCTACTGCCTCCTTTCGGTGGGGCCCACACCTGACTTCTCATGTGGCACAGAGAAAATGGGGTGCCCACTTTTTTGGAGTTGCTGACGCCACTGCAGCCTATGCTGAAGGGGCCTGGGAAGTGCCAGGCCAGCTGGAAGTGCCTGTTAACTTCCTGGCCAAAACCCCCAGGCATCTCCACTTCCCCAGCAACCTCAGAGATGCCAAAAGGAGACAAAGACTCATTCTCCAGCCTCCGTCAGTGTAAAACAAAAGAAAAAGGAGGAAGATTAACACTAGCTTACTCTCTACATTTAAAAAAAAAAAAAAGGCCCACGGAGTCAATCCCAACAGGTAGCATGGAGGGTTCTTAAGTAGCATCAGTCCTTACGTAGCCAGACCAGTAACAGGTAAAGAAAACCTCTCCTTTTTGTCCCTGCACTCTAAATGGCAGAAGGGCCATCTGCTGAAGACAGGAAAATACTATGATTACCTGACAAAGGTCCCGTTCCGCCTGCCTCCGGCTGAGCCGCTCTGTGTCTCTCTTCAGCTGCTCCTGCTCCCTCTCGAGCTGTTTCTGGGCGGTGCGCAGCCTCTCCAGGTCGCCCTGGTACGTGACCTTCTTCTGCTGGAGGTCCTCGCGGTCCTGCTCCAAGTCCTGCTGCCCACGCTGCACCCGCTCCTCCCACTGGGCCAGGCGGGCCTCGCGCTCCTGCAGCTCCTTCTCTCGGGCTTCCCACTCCCGCTCCCGCCGGCGCTTCTCCTCCAGGTGCTGGGCCTGCTGCTTCTGCAGGTTGGCTAGGTCCTGCCGCTGCTTCTCCAGGCTGCGCTGCTTCTCCTGCTCGACGAGGGAGCTGGGCCGGGAGGCGCTCCGTGTCAGTGCCCGCTCGCTCAGCAGCAGCTTTTGGTCCTCGATGTAGCTGTCTTGCTGTAACACCACACCCTGAGGGAGACAGCAGGGAGGCAAGCGATGCAACTCCAGTCTGCCTCCTGACCCTCCTGGGGACAGGGAGCACCTGTCACTACGATTGGAACCCCCCTCTCAGCTTTCACCTGGCTTGGTCAAAATTCTCCAGGGTAACTCGGGCAGTTATCGAAGAGGAATGCTGAAATGCAGGAACTCAGTTATTTTGTCCAGTGTGGTCACATGCTGTTTAAGGCCACTGGCATTCCCTGGCTTGGCTTGAGTGAGTGTATGTGCATGTGTGTAGGACGTTAGGGGAGACAGGAAACTGGGCACACAATAACATCACAACAAATCTTCAAAACAGGAAATGAGTAGACTTGGAGGACTAAAAGACTATTTTGGGGAGGGCCAACATGAGGTTCGGAATGCAATTTGGGCTTTTGTTCTGGGTTCCTGAGAGCTGGACTGCACCAGAAGTGAGTGAATGGGAGCTGACCAGACCGAGAGGGATCACTTGGGGACCAGAAGCTGACTAAGCCTCAGAGGCCTGATGTCATCATCATGGCCATGTGGAGGGGCTGGTAACAGCCCTGAGGCTCAGATGGAGCATCCTGGCTGATAGCAGCAGACACCTGCTCTGGGGACGGTAGGGTGCTCCCTTCAGACATGTAAGCTCTGCACTGGGACCCTCCTGGACCTGCCCCAGGTATCCCTTCATTCGTTCCCTTTTGTTATATTAAAGCTGTGAGGGATGGTGTTTCCTGTGAGCCATTCCAGCACATTATAAGACAACCCAAAAGAGCAGTGGGGCCAGCTGTTCTCAAGTGAAGGCAGTTACAAGGACTCCTGAGCTTGCAGCTGATACCATAAGGTGGCAGAGGAAAATTCCATATCTGGGACCAGGTGGTCTGAGTGGATGGAATCATGTGGGCTCCTGAGACTGTGGCTAGTACCTGCTGCTCTAGCCCTGGTGGCCAGGGATGAGAGAGAAAAAGAGAGCACGGGCATCTGTGGTCAGAAATGAACAGGGAAGGGAATCGAGATTTTCACAGGATGCAGCTGCCATTCAGAGTGGGATTTATTACCTACCACACAGTCTGCCATCAGAAGTTGGAGGGGGGGAAATCTCAGTTTCCCTGGACTAGTTGGCAAAATAGGTGTAGCTAGCAGCTTTGCTAGAGTGACTGATTTCACAGTCACCCTATGCACATACCACATAGCGACACAGAATATGTAAACTTACACTCATACTAAATGTTTTCTAGATTGAAATCCTCTCTTCAGTGCATCTTAGTACGCTCTTCTATGCTTCGTGGAATGGTTAACCAAACAGTACCTGCAGTCAACCAGTCCTTCATCAGTTCTACTCTACTAAAGTAGACGGCACCATCACCACTAGGCTGTATGACCGTTCTCATCATAAGCAGCAGTCTTCCCTATCATGACAGCCCCATTACCCTCAGCAACCTGTCAACCCTGAAGATCTGGTCAGCAACACTCCCTTCACTGTTGGCCTCTACCAGGTAAGCGGAAGAGAAAAGCTGAGCCACGCACCTGCAGAGTGCTAAGGAGTTCATGGAGGTGAGCGATGCTCTGGATGACCTGTAAGAAGAGCAAACGGAGAGTCCAGGGCCTTTATGAGGCTGGGAGTTCTTTACACTAAGTGGTTATTTGACAAGATAATTTCCTTAAAATACAGAAAATAAGCAGGTAGGGGCAGCTAAGCCAACCTAAACAAGATCAAGGAAACAAGCCACCCATGTGTAGAATCAACAGTAGCATACATTAAAATGTATTATACAACATAAAACTTCAGTCATTTAAAATGATTGGCAGAATAATGGCAGACACAGCAATAGAACATAACAGAAAACCTAGAGACAAGCCATAAGAATTTAATTTGTAAGTACCAGTCTCAATCAATGAGAAAGGACAGAAGATTCAGTAAGTTCTGAAGAAAGTTGGCTCCATCTGTTAGAAAAATTGAGACTCTGGTTCACACACACACACAAAATGAAATGGATTAAAATGTTAAATGTAAAAAAGGAAACATGAAGCAAGCGAGAATAAAATATAAATTTTCAGATCTTGAATTGATAAGGCTTTCCAAACAGAAACAATGTAAAGAAATTCAGAAATCCATCCCCCCCATATTTTACTATGTAAAAATGAAAAAAGGTAAAGATCAACTTGAACAGAAAAGTCAAATGAAAAATATTTGATTAAAAAAACTCTCATTAACTAACTAGAAAAATATATATACCCTAGCAAAAACAAAAATCGAAGAGATACAAAAGGCCAATTACATAATGTGTACAAAAGAATTTCATCTTATTTGAAATCCAGTAAATGAAAATAAACCAAGTACCACTGGAAGTTATCAAACCAATGACTGCTAACAGTCAATGCAGGTGCCAGTAAGGTCCAATGGGTATCTTATACCTGACAGGCAGTAGCTGACACTCACTGTATAACTCCCTTTCTGGAGACTAATTTGGCACGCTGAGGAAATCAAGAGCTGTGCAAAAATGTATGTACAAAAGTGTTCTTGGCTGCGTTATTCAAAAAGCAAGAAATGGGAAAAGAATTTACTGAGGAAAATTAAATTATGGTACATACTGTAATAAAATCACATATATACTGTGATAATGCATAGCTTTTAAACAGGGTGTTTTATACAACTATGTCCTGGTAAAATGCTTTAAAAAAGTAGGAAAAATAAAGCTAGAAGCACTATTGATAAAAACTATAAAGTGTTTCTACACTATTCATACACACACACAAAATCAGGCACCCAAAGATATGCTACGTAGAAAAAAAGGCTGGGAATGTAAACACCCAACATACAACAGTAATCATCTCTGAGTGGGACTGTGTTCAGCTTTGGATTTTCTGCCATTTTTCAGATTTTCCACCACAAAAATCTATTCATTTCATAAATCCAGGAAAACACTAAGCAGAATTACACACCATTTCATATTCCAGACTTGCAGTTTTTGGCACTGGGTTTGCTACAAATTCTATGCACTGTGCCTCTGCCTCAAAGAAACCACTGAGGAGACTTCACAGCCTCCTGTTTACTGCAAGTTGATTCAAGGCCAGAGGATTCTCAAGGCTGAGAGACAACCAAAAGGCCACCTTAGCTGGTAATACCCCAACTGGCCAAATTCCAAGATGGTATCCTGGGACTAGGGAAAAGAAAGGTAAAGAAACTGACAACTGGACAGGTTTTAGCTAAGAGTCACTTTGTTGATAGCAGCAGAACAAAAAGGAGTATGCCTAAGCGGACCACAGTAAGAGAAAACACATGTTGCTTTTAAATAGCACAAACATCCTTACCTCACTGTTTCTTTTAAGCATAAAGCCCAGGTTAGTGTTACCACCCTATAAAACAAACAACAAGCATTACAAAAATAAAGATCATAATGTCAAAACTATCTTCAGTGTGCCTTATGGCAGGACCTCCGGCCTCCTCCTACCATAGCTTTTCACTGCACAGTAATGCAGACTTGAGGTGGCATGTTAGTGAAGTTGGTACAGCCATCAGGCTGGCCTGGAGCACTTCATACACCTCTTCAGGTCCTGCCAGGCTGTGGCAGAGGTACCTAGGCAAACAGTGTCCCACACCCAAAAGGCCACATGACTAACCACGTGGGAACCCTTGACTGTGCTGTTTGTTTTAAAAATGTGTTTTCCTCTAAAAATAAAGCAGGAATTGAGTAAAACAGCAACTCATGTACCCAACACAAGATCAAACTGAATAATTTCAAATGTGGTGACTTCATGGGAAGTGTCAACGTCACGGGGTATTTTCAAAAGAAATACCTTCTTCAGACCGCTGTCTGACTCTGTCCTCCTCAGATCATCTCCTTCTTCCTTCTCACCTCCTACAGGAACAACAACAGAAATTTTTAAAGTTGTGCAACAGACTGGCCAAAAAAAATACAAAAACACAGCTTAGGTGTATGATATTTCTGAATTCTACAATGCCAGAAAAACTGAAGCCACCTAGTGGCAGGTAAGTGATCATTAATAATTGTACTGATGCAGATGAGCAGGAAGAAACAGGCATATTCTTAGCTACAGCTTAGCTAGGCTCCCACAAAAATCCTTTTCCATGCTCAAACTGACTGTGACTGAAGGTTCCTGTTTTAGCAACTGGCTACCTCATGTGGACCTCACTCAAAGAGCCGCTGACTGAATGGGACAGAGGCAACGGTGCTAGTACAACAGAGGCCCTTTTGCAGCTGTGTGTTGTAACAATCAAGGACTGTTGGTGAAAGCGCGTGAGATCAAAATCATTCACCTTTTGAAGCATTCATCTGATGGCTGTCAAACCCTCCAAAGGTCTCTGCCCTTCGGGGCAAGGAAACCGGGCCAACGACGCCTTCGTGCTCAGCTGGGCTGCTGACGGCCGGCCCCAGTGTGCCTCCCAGGCTTCCGCTCACCAAACCCTGAAGGGTCTCCACTGGAAAAAAAGGAAAACATGCCAAACTGACACCTCATCTTTCAATGAGAAGTAAACTCCTGGTAATCTGTGACATGCATGGGAACCACGATCACCAAGTTCTAAGACTGAATGGGTGACTTCCTCTGCTCAGAGGAGGGCCTCAGCTCAGGTATACAGTTTAGTTGGATTCTACTGAAAATTTAGAGATTAAACTTTCAGCCTTCCTTACTTGCATTAGGCCTAGGAAATCTGAAATAATACACAGGAAAAGCAGAGTAATTTACTGGAAGGTGCATGGCTTCTGGAGTAGCTGGAAAATAAGGTAGGCCAAGAGGAATATAGCAACTAAAACTGGCAGAGTTTTTACTCCCTCCAATAGTGAATGAATTTGAGGAACTAGAGAAGTCTCAGCATCTGAAGTCTTCAGTATGACCAGGTACAGTTCCTCTCCAGAGCAGGGCCCCAACAGAGGGGAGGACGTGCTGGCAGTGGATAGAAACTGAGCAAAACAGGGGCCACAGGTATAAAGGAAAAAGAGGGTCCATAGGGATTAAGGGAGGGAAAGACAGCCAGGAATCTCATCAGCCACCACTGATTTAAAACGACATGAAAATGACAGAAGGGTCCTGTGAGGTTAGCAAAGCTGTATCCGAACAAAGCCTCCTCCTAAAAATTCAAGAACTTAATCTCACATAACAAACAATGGAAAATATCAAGTCAAATCCTATAAAAGAAATGGCATGTGGGTCCAGCTGCAAATGTGAAGGAGAAACTGAAGACAGAACTGCTGAACATGGTCCAAACTGTGGGACACTCTGCTAAGGCTCAGATTCTTCAGAGATACACTGTATGGAAAGGGGATGGTGAGGACTATAAATTAAGACTCTTAAAAGCTATGCCAACAAAATGAAAGCAAGCCTAAAGTATTTAAGTAAAAAGTACAAAGTATTTAAGAAAAAAAAAATCCAATCTCATTGCCATCGGGTCTATTCTGACTCACAGCGACCCTGTAGGAGAGACAGCCCAGCGGGTTTCTAAAGGGCAACTGGTGGCGGCTGAGATCTTAAACTACTGTGCCATCAGGGCTCTATCTAATTAACAGTCAGGCAATTAAGCCATTAGAACACCACCACATAAGTGATTAAAAGCACAATGTCTGTCCCTTTTGAAGAAATGAGGGAGATCTGATGGGGACAGGGAACGTGGGGGTTCTGAGGAGTGGATTACCCACTTTGACTTCCTGACTAGGGTAGTGGTTATGACGGATGGTACTTCACTATGTGGTGACGTGTATAATCTTAGCAAGTGTTCTATGACAGTAAAAGCTGTCAGATGACATTAGCATGTAAACCACATTAACAGAGTGTTCCCCAGTACTGCTGCATGTGAGTTACCCTCATTTATTGCACTTTTCATCAAAGGGCCTCCTTTGAGAGCCTCTTCTGTGTTGGACCGGAAGAGGACCCTGGAGCTGGGAGTCAGGGGGCAATCCTCTGGCAGTGGAGTGCTGCACTCTGTCATGTCCCGGAAAATCATCTCCTTCTCTTCCAGTAAGTGCAGGATCTGCTGGTCCTTTTGCTGAAGTTGTTCTGTGTGGGTGGAGAAATGGCTTTGATTTAGTGTATTACAAGATGACTAGTACGTGGTTGCCACCTTGTGGTGATTCACGGAAAGGGACAAGACAGAAGATAGTGTTTTTTTTTCCTTTTTAAACTCATCATCAAGGTAGTATCATGGTTTCTGTTCTGTAATTTCTACTTAGACAACCATCCTGGGTCTTTCTAAGCAAACACTGAGTCTTCTGGCAAGTCTGCATTTGTTTCCACTCCTTCAAACCACACCAGTTGCTGTCAAGTTGTTTCCATCTCATGGTGACCTCTTGTGGGTTACAGCAGAACTGTCCCCACAGGTTTTCAATGGCTGATTGCAAGATTACTAGGCCCTTCTGTGAGGCCGCGAACTGCCAACCTTTTGTTTCTCGGAACACTTAACTGTTTGCGCCACCCAAGGGTCCCCCACGCCCTTACCGCCTGTTCAGTTCCCAATCCTCTGATCTCTGGCTTTTTGTCCCACCCTCCTTTATTGCTGCTGTTTCCTGAATCCATGGAGGTCTTCTCTCTGACCCTTTCCAGCACTGATGAGTACTCCCTGCTTCACTTTAAAGACATCGCTGGTTCTTGTGCCGTCATTGCTTCTCCGGGTATGTTCTAGGTCTGTCATCTACAAGGCAAGACCTGGGTTCCCCTGAGTTCCACCATGGACAATCTTCTACCCTCTCCCTATTTTCCCGTCAGAGATCTCATTCACTACCACAGCTCAGATGACTTCCTGTGTGCTGATAACTTACAAAACAACATCCCCAGTCTACCTGTTATTTTGGAACACTGGTCTCCTCTCCCTGGCGGTGCAGTTAAGTTCTGTGTCTGCTAACCAAAATGTTGGCAGTTCAAGGCTGCCAGGTGCTCCTTGGAAACTATGGAGCAGTTCTACTGTATCATCTGTGGTCACTAAAGTCAGAAACAACTTGATGGCAGTGGGTGAATGCCTCAGCTGTAGCATGTCAGGTACCAATCTTCCCACCTTTCCCACCATTCTACTTCTTCCCTTCAGCTTGTAATCTCTTCCTAAGCCAGTCACACTTCCTCCTCTGTCCCACCACTATCCATGTACCAGGTTTGATGCCTAGGTCTCACTCACATTTGGCCCTTCCTGGCCTGTTTCTCACATAACCTATTCCAAGGGCCACCCAGCTGCTCTTTCCATTTCCAAAGGTTCCTTCAACCCCTCAGTCGTTCTCCCAGTCTACTACTTCTCCATATGGGTTTTTCTTTTTGTTTTTTTAAAGAAGGTTATGATTCTTCTAAGTCAAATCTTTCACAAACTCTTGTTTGTTCCCTTCAAGACATGGTGCCTTTCCACTTTACTCTCCCATCTCTTAACCCTAACACTCGATTTAGGAAACCTGTCATTCCTGGGCAGAAATGTCAGGGCCTCTTTCAACTGTGCACACAACTAGTTTTTTTCTGGTGAAATACTTTCCATTGCAGCTCATGCGTCAGCTTCTCTGTGAAACTTACCACAGGCAGGATTAACGGACCTCACACACTTTTATCTGTGCTCTGGTGTAAAAGCACTCTGTGGCTTGATATTTATGTATGAGGTCTGACAATTAAGTCTAAGTTGTTCTAAGTGCTACACACCTCATTGCTGAATATCACTGTGGTTCACCTTCCAACTACTCCCCTTGGGAAGCTTTGCAACCATGCCAGTGCTCAGTCCACCCTTTAAAAAGCAATTCTGGAACTCTTTCTGGAATGGCCACTGCACACAATGGCATGACGGCAAGTTCACAGACTTAATTGTATAGTTGTCTATGAGGGAGCTTTTAGCCAGTAAACAGACAACTGATGTGGCTGCCAATGACTTTTTTCTTTATCCGAAGATACTGAAAGGAAGACATTTTGATGACATTCAGGACATCGAGGGTAATACAATGACAGCTCTGATAGGTATTCCAGAAAAAAGCATTCTCAAATTGCTTTGAAGGGTGGACTACGCACTGGCATGGGTGCAAACCTTCCCAAGGGGATTACTTCGAAAATGACCACAGTGAGCTTCAGCAATGAGTTATGCAGCACTGTTTCTACGATGAATTCATTAACTTAATTATCTGTCTTTGTGTATCTCCCTTATTATGCACTGCCCAGGGGTAGGTACTATTTTAGGAATCCCTTCATCCCTAGCACTTAGCAAGAGTCCTGCTCACTGATGGTAAAACGAGGAAGTTTTAAAATGAATATGAAGAAACCAGCTCAAGTCTAGATCTGTCCCCATTTTTTTTTCCACTGATAAAAAAACAGAATTAGAAACTAACTAACCTTTGGGTACTTATTGGGCCTTATTTCGACCCAGTGCAGTGTCTTTACTTCAGAACATTCGGTAGTGAGCCAGCAAAAAGGGAAGAGCACCAGGCTTTGTTGTTTAGAAGTGAGAATATGAATCCTGGCTCTGGCATTAACTAGCCATGTGGTGCTGGGGGGCCTGGCCTTGGTGGTCCTCAGATTTCTCAACAATGGGTTTAAGACTATCTGTCTTGAAGGAATGATGGCAAGGACACACAGATAGTAGCTACTCAGCACATGGTGCTTAAGCATCAACAGTAAGGACGCTTCTTCCTGAAATACTTCTAAACTTATTTATGATGCACAGGTCAGTGGCAGGGGCTAATGGATAAAGCTGAGGACTGGCAGGAAGTTTAAAGCAGATTAAGTGGCTAATTTTTCCCTCACAGACCTTTTTCTACTTCTTGTTCTAATCTTAGATATGCCCATAAATCTTGGCTTATTCTCCTACGCCATAAAGTACAAACAGTATCACCAGGGCCAAAGAACACTGACGCTGAGATGAGAGCATTCAGTACCAGGCACACTTACCTAGTATCATTCCACTGTTCACCCAGTGTCAGACACATCCTTAGAGCTGTTCTTTACCAGAACCCGTGTCAGTTTGCCTTTTGTTAAAAGCTATTCATTTCCTTGTTTTCAAGTACCTGCCCAAAAGGGAAGACCAGTAGCCAGGGGCCCCGAAAACCATCAGCATTCTTCTGCAACTGCAGGTAGTCCACAGCCCACGGCCTCGGACCACATCCAGCAGCTTTACCTTTTAATTCTCGGGCTTTGGTGTCCAGTATTTTCTTTTCTTCCTCATTCTCACTAGGGATTCCTTCATCTTCATCTCTGTTCCTAAAATAACCAAAACAAAAAGCTTCTAAGATATGAATTACTCATGCCACTGCCAGACTGATGAAATCGCAGAAACGCTGTGTGAGGTCTGAGAAAGTGGGCCCTGGTGTTGAACTTACAGAGTGTTTATGGTCTCCTGGATGATGTGCATCCAGCTATTCCGTTCCTCCTTGGAGCTGGCATGGACTTCTACCATCTCTGGGTCCTTCATCCCCATACTGATGAGGAACAAGCCTTTCTCCTCATGTGCCATTTCTCTCACAATCAGCTTCTTCAATGAGATCACTGTTGACTTCTGTTCCTGAAAAGCAGGAGAGGACAGATGTATGACGTAAGGAATAAGAATTGTTAAGGACCAGTGCAATCAAAGGTCAGATCCTACTGAAGATCTAAAAGCATCTGGTTTAACAGATAATGGCAGGTTGTGGCTATGCTCAATTATCTAATGGAAGTTTCATTAAACAAGATTTCCAATAAGGAAATAACAATTCACAACTACAAAGGTTCTAGTAATTTTTCTGCATCATGTTCCATCCAGTTTGTCCACAGAATCTGGCCAGCAGAAATGTAAGTGAACAAGATTTATGTGAGGAAGACTCCAGTGACATGCTTCTTTTTAGATCAATTATCAGATGTGCAAGGAACTGAGACGGTTGTGTAGGAGTAGAGAAATGGTCATTTCTGGAAGGTGATGAACAGCAGAAAACGGAGAGTGTATGGAAATAATTCAGAGGTGTCTGTCTTGAGCCAGTTCATGTTGATTGGGGGGAAGGGGCAATAACAGAGCCTTTATGCTCAATCCTGTGCTATTTTTACCACTATTAATTGCAGACAGAAGAGAGTGATAAGGTAGCTTACCAGTGATGCGAAGACGTACTTCTGGTCTTTTTCTTGAAGGAAAACTAAAATGTCAGTGAGCAGAACTGCTTGAACCTCTGGAAAGTGGAAACAGGGTGGGAAGAGAGCAATTACTTTAAAAATTAATGGTTACCAACAGTTAATAGGTACAGCAGGATCTGTATTACAGAACTGTTAAGAATATACTCTCCTCACGGGAAGTTCTGATCTGG
Source organism: Heterohyrax brucei (assembly GCA_028571685.1). Classification (NCBI taxonomy): domain Eukaryota; kingdom Metazoa; phylum Chordata; class Mammalia; order Hyracoidea; family Procaviidae; genus Heterohyrax; species Heterohyrax brucei. The sequence continues at coordinate 38,644,169 of CM053148.1, read as the reverse complement.
GAGATTGCATTCCTCCACCGCAACAGTCCTAAAAGTTCTATAGGATCCAGATCTGGTCACTACATGTTGAGATTTATCACCAAAGCTGTCGGTGGGAAAAGTTGAAGTACTCCCTTCTGGAAAAGTACCTTCCATATTGCAACACTCTGAGAATGAAGTACGAAAACTGGACCTCAACAGATGTTAACTAACAAATACTCCACAAAATACTCAAGTTGTAGTATTTCTCAATGTCTGACTACAGCAATGGGAAAGGCGTGGGATAAGCAAAAAGGAAAGCTGCCAAAACGTGATATATAAAAAGTATCTCAGTCTAATAAAAGATAAACTTAAGCATTCTCAAAAGAACAAGAAACAGCCCCCACAGAGGCCCTCTGATGTCATAGGTCCATGTGAACATGACTGGCTCTTCCCTAGCTCCAACATGCAGCAGTCAACCTCAGCCTCCCGGGCCCAGGGAAACAGCCTTTGATTCTTCTCAAAACCAAATAAATGTCCCTAGCTGGATCCACAAATCAAAAGAACCCCACTACTCACAACCTGATTAATTCTCTAGGAGTACAAAGGGACATCTTCCGTACTTCCTGAAGGACGAAGCCTGACATCTCTGGAGGTTAGCCTTCTATTGCAGTCTAACACACAGCCCACCTGTATCTTCAGCACTCATGAGCTGGAGCCTACCCTTCCTGGGGAGAAGAGCTGAACCTGTTCCTGTGCAGCCTGGCCCCTCTGGCCTCCTCTACAATCTCCGCCAGAAGCAGGATGCCCTTCCCATGTAATTCATTGCAAAGCCATGAGAAAAACAGAAATAAGGGTGTCCAATTCCCAGGGAGGTCTCACTTTTCAGCCGAGACCACAGTAATTTTCCATGTACCACCATTATTTTTTTTAAAAAAGGTTATTTTTAAATAATTCAGGTGCCTGCCAAAAAAGTGTTCTAAAACACAAATTTCAATTCCATTGGTTCCTAAAGTTTGTATGATTGGTGTCAGTGGATCAGATAAAAACAATCCCACCTCTTTCCAACGGTACCCAGCACCGTACTGGCTGTTCTTGGCAGGAGTTCACTCGGGGTGAAAATGACTCAACACCACTCCTGTCTCCGCTGGAGGCATTTCAGGCCAGAAAACCTATCATTCTCTACTGGTCTAACCACAGCTTTACAGCTGGAATCTATTAGTTTTTGAGGACAAATAAACATAGTGCTGTGTAAAAGGAAGAATAAAGGGCTGACCCCAGGCAGCAGAAGCAGCTCTAGGAAACTGAGGTCCTTCTGAGACAGAACTGCCAGTGGCCAGCCTCACAGAGAGACTCTGAGTGGCAGGGTGGATGGAGTCCTGCACTGGGGTTCTCTGGGCATTACAGAACAGAGCTCGGCCACTGCTAGAAACGTTGGAGGTTTGAGACCACACAGAAGTGGCACCAAAGAAAGGCCTCGAGACTGAGACCTGTTGCTGAAAAACCAGCCACTGACAACCTGTGGAGTAGTTCTGTTCTGATGCATGCAGAGCAGACGTGAGCTGGAGTCAATGCCAGGGTAACTGGTACGCAGGAACAGCAACTGAGGCCCATTCTTCCCCACCCCTGTCTGCCCTTTAAACTGCTATCAGTCCCTACATTAAAAAATAAAATAAAATAAATTTAATTTATTCCCTTCCTATGAAAAACTCTCCACTGTGAACCTGCTCTTTGCCTTAGCTCATCGGCACCGAGGTTTGAACCCACCCAGAGGCACCATGGAAGAGACAGGCCTGGGAATCTGCTTCTCAAAGGTCACAGCCTCGAACACCCTATGGAGCAGTTCTACTCTGCAGCACATGGGGTCTCCACGAGTTGGAAGCTACTTGATAGCAATGAATAACATCATCATCAACAGTGGCAATGTCAACTTCCTAGTCTGGAGTGTGCACCCCAGCATAACTGGCCCACGCCACCTCTTGAGGAGTATGTTCTCCAGCCTCCTCGTCGTTCACCTCTGCCATCTGAGATGGCCACTGTTTACCCTGCCCTGCACGCACCAGACCCTTTCAAATCCTCCTGGAATGCTTTTTCCCTTCCTGTCTGGCACCCGCTTCTTCATCCTTTCAGACACCTCAGAGGCCACCACCTTCTAGAGTCTTCAGAAACTCCCCAGGCAGCTGGCTACCTAGGCCCTCTTCTGACGCCAAGGGCATACCTCTAGTCTAGCACTCGCCACACTGTGTGATTACCTCCTTCTTGTTGTCCTCAAGTGACAGAGTCAATTCTGACTCACAGTGACCCTTGCAGTTCTCTTTATTCTGATCTCAACTTCCAAGGACATGTCCTGCTTCTTTATCTTTGAAACCATTGAGGGACTGCCTGCCTGTTTCCTATCTGCTCCAAGCATGGAGAGACTGTAGGGAAGGACGCCTGGGTTGTCTCTGACAGCAGTTACCTGTATCAGTGCTTACAGCTCTACAAAGCACACATAAAATGCAACTGAGCTCCCCTGTCAGTGGGGCTGAGAGCACTGGCCAGGCTGCTTCATGGCTTCACTTTGCCCAGGTCGGGAGAAGCAGCGGCTATCCTCAAGGCTACCTGGGAAGTCAGACCTGCCATATAGCCCCCCAGAGTACAGGTTTGATGAAAACAAGCATTTTTCGAAAGAATGAGATGCACAGATGAATTATAAAGCAAACTTCCTAACTTTCTTAACTTGATGGAGCCAACCGTTTGAAAAGTAAAAATTAAAACTAAATGGAAAATGAATCTCTCTTATGATCTCTTTTGCTTAGCATGCAACCAGAGGATGGGTGCGTCATGAAGTTTAATAATAAATGCAGTTGATATGAGTTAAACCTGTATGTCTAACAGTGGTTGTAGTGAATGTTGTTGAGAACCCACTCAGTCTTAACAAGGACACATGGGAGACAGTACTTCAAGATCTGTCCTGAGAAAATCATTTGTTCTCAATCTCATACAACCAGTTGTCAGGGAGTCACCTCCAACTCACAATGACCCTATGTGAGTCAGAGTAGCACTGTGCTCCACAGGGCTTTCACTGGCTGATTTTTCAGAAGCAGATCATCAGGCCTTTCCTCTGAGGCACCTCTGAAAGGACTCAAACTTCGTCCAACTTTTTTGTTAGCAGCCACGCATGTTAACTACCCAGAGATTCCTTTTAGTTTCATAAGCTCTGTGAATAGTCTAATTGTGTGTCCCTCCTGAAAACTGTCCCCCAGAGACCCCAACCCCAGATTTACTGCCCTGCTCAGAGAGGAAGGGAATGGGTTTTAAAAAAAATCTTTTCACCTTTCCCCTGAATGAACCATTTTCTGTTATCATACTATACTTTGTATGACTTTGTAAGCTACTTCAAAACAGTCCTTCTGATGTTAAGATTAATTAAATGTCATGTTCCTGAATTTCTCATGTGGAGCACCTGGATCTCACCTGCCCTCCTCAGGCACACCCCTGCCCGAGACAAGGAGAGCCTTACCTTTCAACCTTCCTGTTGAGCTCTTCAGAAACACACTCCCATCCCGCACAAGCTTCTTCCGTTTCAAATCCTCCTTGGCAAACATCTGACCACTCTTCATCCTCATGATCGACTTGCTATCTGTCTTCATATAGATTTCATTGAGACGCACTTTCTTTTCATAACTTGCCACTTTGCTGTCTACAGCTCCAATCACATCCTTCACCAGGCTCAGAGACTGAGCTAAGTCTTCCTGCTCCACTTTGTTGTCTTCAAAGAAAAGAATAATTCTGTTTTTTAATGGCTCCTTTTCCTGAGGTGGAACCCTGCCTTCTCACCTCCCACTGTTACCAGTCACCCTCACTGGCTGTGCTATTACAGCGAAGCCAGTGTATCAAAGGTCACATGCCTGTTTCCTTTTGTCATAATTATAATTCTAAAGTTAGAAGGTTTTAATGGTATAGACAACATAAAATTATACGCTATGGCCTAAAACACAAAGAACCAAGCGTTTTTAGGGATGGAGAACAGAAGAGAAAGGAACAGTATGTTTTTTATGCTTACTAGCAGAACTGATGGGAACTGTCTCTCAGTCTAGTAGGTGAAGGAGAAATAAGTTGGGTGAGTCACTGAAATCTTGACAAAGATCTGTGTTTCTCTTCTTTCCCTTCCTGCTATCATCTATGCTGGCCTGGTGACACAACACTTAACTTTCACTTAAGAACACTGATTTTAAGATGAGAGACAGGATCCGTTTTAGACCCACTGGAGTATGAGAATGTGCCCCTAACAGCTCCCATGTGCTGCTGGACACGCCGCCAGCAGCCCCCTGGCATAGGGGACTGCGTGCAAAGGAAGACGCACCTTTGGTGTACTGCAGCATTGTTTGGAATAAAACCGGGTACTTGGTGATGCGCTGGGTTACAAGCAAGATGCACTCTGGGATTCCAAGCCTTCTTACCACAGAGCTGCTCATCTTCTTCTACAAGGAGTGAAAAACAAGAACCACATGAGAAGAGGCTAGCAACACGCTGTCCTTGACACATTCCAAGGATTTTCACACTGCACATCAGTACCTTTACAAAGGCCTGAAAACGTTTATCCTTGGTATAAAGGTCTTTGAAGTAGTTTACAGACTGGTTATGTTGCCCACAAAACTTGCCGTATGTCTTCTTCAACCGTTCTGCATTCTCACCGGAAAACTGAAGAGAAAAGAGAAAGTCATGCCAAAAGGCAGGCTGCTAATAAAGTCTACTACCGTTATTATAAAAGGAATCTGGTCTATTCATAAAAGCCAAGAGTGCTCTCTCACAGATCCCGCCAAAAGATTACAAACTTACAGCCTCATATACTGTGTAAGCAGGAATAAAAAAACGGGTACAGCCACTTTGGAAAAGAGTCTAGAAGTTCCTCAAAAGGATAAACATGAACTTACCTCATGACTTAGCAATTCCACTCCTAGGTATAGACCCAGGAGAAATGAAAACATATATCCACACAAGGACTTGTATGTAAATGCTTATACATTATTCTTAAGAGACAAAAAGTGGAAATAACCCTATCAACTGATGACAGAAGAAACAAAATGCAGACTGTCTACACAGGGGAATAAAATGTAGGTCATCTATACAAGGACACAGTATTAGCGATATACAAGAACAAAGCATGGATGCATGCTACAACATGAACGAACAATGCTAAAAGGAGTCAGTCACTAAAGAACACATATTACATGATTCTATTTCTATGAAATGTACAGCAATAGGCAATCTACAAAGACAAAAAGTAGACTGGTGATTGCTTGGGGAGGAGAGTGGGAGAGTGAAAAGATGGAGTAATTGGGGCTAAACACTGCTTGTTTTCTTTTAGGGTTTTGAAATTGTTCTCTAATACGTATAAAACAATTCACTGTGTAATTCACATGCCATATAATTCACCTATTTAAGGGATACAATTCAGTGGCTTACAGTATGTTCACAGAGATGTACAAATATCGCCATCAAATGCAGAACACACACGTGTGTGTATAAACTTACAGAAATGTGTATGTGTTTCATGCAGTATACACAACAAACACAGAATGTGTTCTTTCATTTGTGGAAAAGATAGTAATAGAACAAGGAGACTCATGGTAAGTTTATGAGATGTTCAGTTTTAAAAACTGACCTTGATAAATTAGAGTAAGATACCAGCAAACAGCCTTCATTACCTAGGAATCTGTTTATCCTACTCACCTCAGGCCAGAAGTCCTAACAATACTTGTGCATGGCCCTGAAATCACTCCCAGTTGTGTGCTGTCTGTCTGAAGAAATGTTCCCTCTGAGGTGAATCAGTGAGTTTCCGTTTGTGGTTCACATGATACAGCTAAGCACAGATTTCCATCAGGCAAAAAATCCCTGGCAACTCAAATGACCTTAGCAAAATACTTAAGAATAGAAGTTCAGGGCAGCTCTTCCTTTCTCCAGTTACCAGTGGAGAAGCTACAGCAAGGAGATTTTAAGTCATCTGTTGACATCAGAGAGCAGATGTCTCAGAGGTTGACCCTAACACGGGTATATACAATACATGGGGCTAAGATTCTAATCCCACCATCAAAGATCTTATGAGAAGATGGGCACAGATAGAGAAGCCACAATCGATAACACGAGTCAAGGTCAGATGTGGGAGGTTATCGGAGCAGGTCTGAAGGCGGGGGCATGAAGAGAAGCGGGAAGCATTCGGGAGAGAGCATGCTCGGGGAGGAAAGATCCCTATTAACAGGGTGGCCACTCCCACTTTTGGGGCCCTCACTGTCCTCACAGATACCTGTGTTAAAAGCATTTACCATACTGCATTTGCACTTATTTGATAACACACCTGTTTCTAGTCTTAGAATGCCAGCTCCATGAGGCAGAGATCTATGCCAGATTCACCTCTGTCACCCCACCTGGCCTTTAGCAGTGGCTCAGGAAATAGCTGAAGAATGAGTGAATACATTCCTGAACGAGGTGAGAGGTGTGGGCTCAAGAGTACGAGAAAGGGGCAGATGTTTCTATTCTCAGACAAACATTCCAGTACTTAAGTACAGATGCTGAGATCTGCTGGAGAAAAGGATGACAAGGGCACGAAATGCCCTCTACCCGCTAAGGCCATCTCTTAGCTATGGTTTCCTTCAACAATGTTTTTAAAAGAAACAGAAAAAGCTGTCTACACAAATAAATCTGAAAGTAAATTTACCAAAATAACTTTTAGCCAAAAATTGTTTAGGGAGTGGGATTAAAACCATATCACATCATGATGAAAGTATCAGCAACAGTATTTATTTTATGAAGCATCTTCCAAATAATCTTACTCATCTTCTTATGCTCTAAGTGATTTTAGACAAGGATCCTTTTGATTTGTGGCAGAGGGAGAAGCTGAGACTCCCAACAAACAATTTTTTGGCTTCTCATATTTTCTCACCTTAAATGATACTGCTTCTGAGTTAGGCTCCCTTCAACTTTCTAAAACTGCATAGACAAAAAAACTCAGTGTGTTTATTTTACAGAAAAGGACACTGATGCTCAGAGAGATTAAATAACTCAGCAAAACTTATGCAGATAATAAATGGAAGTCCCAGGTTGGGACTGTAGGGCTGTCCAAGCCCAAAGCCTCACTCTTCTCCCAGAGCTCCTGAAAGAACCTGAGGTTCCTCCCATTGCTCACCTGATTGACAAGTACATCGCCTATTCTCTTGATGAGAAAGTTCCTCTCGCTTCTGTCTACCAGAGACTCCTTCTTCCGCTCCAGGATTCGCTGGAAAAACTGGCTGTGGATACTGATCAGCTCATCCAAACAAGGGAACAGCTTTTCCACCATCTGCTGCTCAAAGAGCAGGTCTGTCATCATCCCCCGGCTATACACATCACTCATGATCTTGAGCGTGCGGACGTGATGTAGTTCTGTCTGCATCAGCTCTAAGTGGGAGGACAAAGCTCAGAGTCACATGGAGTCTCCCTCAAGACAATCTGGTGAAGTCTTCAGGCTATTTAGAGTCTAATTTAAACTTTAAAAATATCAATAGCTGTCTTTTCCTTAAACATGTTCTCATCCTATTCCACTATTTCTGACTTGACCCAACACTTTTCTGACAGGCACGTGGGATTCCATTAATCTTAAATGGTAGTTTCCAAAGCAGCTGGCACTGGATTTGTCCTCACTCATATTTATTATATTCCTAGAAATGACTGTGTTTAGTCTAGTTTCTAGTGTAGCTGGGGAATTAAACTGTACTTTCACAAGAGATTCTTTTTAGGACTGTGACAGAAATAAGCACTTAAATATAAATAAAATATTCAATAAATTAAAAGAAACAGAGTGGGATGAAAGGGAGAAATGGATACAAACATGACCACATCACTACACCTCCAAGTTTCTAAAGAAACTCTTTCTGACGTGACTTGAACGTTGACCTTCCACAGCCAAATAGATCACCATAAAAAGTGCTGGAAAAGGCCCATCACATGTCAGTGGAGCAGAATGAAGAGGCTTACCATAAATCACTTCCTGCTGTTTAATCACTTCTTTCTTCTGCTGTTTCAGGAACTTGCTGTCCACTACTTGACTCCAGGTCTCAGCTTCGAGCTGTTTGGAGTCAATCTCAAAGTCTCCCATTAGTTGTCCCTCATTCATGTCTGTACCTACTCCTCAAAAATGTCAAAAACCAAGATTAGACTATTGGGCCTGTGACTCCTAAAACCCTATGCTGGTCTTTCTTCAGCTTGAAAATCCTGAGGGTGGCAACTGACTTCATAAGATACAAATACGCTGCATTAATATAGGGGATACCCAAGGAGCACGTATCCTGATAGCACATTCCCAATCTGTTTGGGCATGGCAGACTCTATATTCAAGACTCTGATTAAGAATGAGACATATCACTTAAATCAAGCTGACTGTGATTCCCATATGAATTAGGTGCCGGACGGGAGCCAGTAATGCTGCATGCTGACAGCCAGTTTACAACTGCGTCTAGAGCTCTAGAACTATGTGCAGAAACAAGGGGGAGAAAAGCATCGGTACTACACTAGACCCACATTCACATTAAACTCAATGGCATCCTTCAATGGACAGCTGTCTCGCAAATGGATATACAACTAGCAGTAGAATCTAGAGAAGCATTACCTGATTCTCTAGGCAGGCACTATTATTCTATTAACACCTGTACTGCAGGCAGTGTGCAGTCCAGACCTGTGTATGTGTTCCAAGAACACCTGGGCTGCACGTAGCGGCAGTCGAGAGCTGTGTATGATCCAGGCCATGCCCTTCTCTTACCCTCGTCAGTCAGTGACTCTGTTGACTCGTTGACTTTGCTGATTTTATTTAGTGAGTCTGTTGAATGAGACAGGAACTTCCAGGTGTTTGACATGCTCTCGTCATTGCCAACTCTGGAGACAAAAAGACATATATGCTGTCCATCAGCTACATTCTGCTGAGCTGTGTTGTGCTTTCTGAGAAGTGTACCTCACACACTCTAACATGGCAGCTGGCACGCAGTCCAGTGACTGCTGACAAAATGCCTCGCGTCAGGTCTGCAGCAACACGCAACACTATTTACAAACATGGGAGATGCTGTCACTGCAGTATCCAACTTTTTGAACTTCAGGCTTTAAAAAAAAAAAAGGTACATAGCCAGAACTTTCTTTCCTCAAACTGTGAACAAATTATACAAGAAACCTCGAAGTGTGAAACTCGTCACCTAACAACTATACTTTCTTTTCCTGTTCCCAAAGTAACTACAGACCAACCACTTACAATAAACTATGCCTTGGACTATCTCAGCCCTAACTCACTAGCCAGCAGAGCAGCACCCAATAACTGTCTGTTACATTCATAAAAGCAACCAAGAGTCACTTAAAACTTTAAAGACCAACTTCTTAAAGGCATAACACAAACTTTGATGACATTGCAACTTTGAAAAGAAAGGTTTTGCAGGTAATGAAAATATAAAGAAAAAACAAAATACTTGGAAAAGTATTTTTTTTTCAGGAAGAGGAAACAAAAACAGAGAACAGGGGTTCGGAAATAGAGACCAAGGGAGATTTTGTATCCTTTAGTTAAGAATTTTCCTCCAACCTAGGTTAGGAGAGATACAAGAGATGTTTTTGAGTCCTACATTTGAGAGGACTTATTTATTTGGTGGGAAGGCAAATGTCTTACCCCAAACAGCCAGCAACATCATAATTGGCCCTGTGCTGACCACATGACAGCCCAGCCCTGAAGAGCAAGTGGATACCATCACCACACGCTCAGTGCCCCCGAGGCAACTGTGACTCCTGGCAACCCGACAGGACAGAGCAGCACTGCCTCACAGTGTTTCCAAGACTAATCTTTATGCAAGCAGGCTGCCCCATCTTCTTCCCCCAGAGTGGCTGATGGACTTGACCCACTGCGCTCACGGTGAGCAGCCAAGGGAACCACAAGTGCTCAGTGCAAGCAAGGGGCTGTGACAGCAGAAACTGATCCTTTACTCGCCAACCCGTCACTGACTTATGAGGCAGGAGGCATGCAAGAAAAATAGATCAAAGAAAACAAAACACCAGCTTCTGAACAACAGAAAGTGTGATGTCCGAACACATTAGTGGTTACAACCAGAACTGTAATTAAACCATCCTTTTCGCCACTCCCACTTTCATTAAAAATCACCTTTGTAGAATTTCAGTTTTTCAAAAGCAAGACTGAGCATCTGCAAAAGCCTACAGGACTCTGGTCTAATAATTGCACTGAAGACAGTTCACTGCTACGAGATGGCCCCATCACAGCGCTCCCTAACAAATCCCCATTCTGTGTGACCCAATTATTCACCAACTCATTACTTTATACCTTTATTTTTAAAAGAAGGTTCTTGTTGTCAGATGACCTAATTACTATGCTCTTGTTACCTGGCTGTCAACTGTGCTATCTTTAAGCTCTACTTACCCAGCAATGTTCTGTATGGAGACACTTTTGGAAAGCGAGACGCTCTGCTGGGACCGTCTGTTAGGAAACATTGGGGCAGCAACGGTTTCATCAGCCAGGAGGACTGCTGACCGTGGGCGCTCCTTGGGCTGTGACGCTGCAAAGGAAGAGAAGACCCTAACTGAAGCACCACACGACCATGCCCATCTAGTACTGAAGTCACCCAACAAGTGCCTGCAGCAGCATGAAAACCAAATAGCAGTAGAAACCCCTATGGAGAACAATCTGGCGATAGCTATTGAAATTATGAATGCATGTATCCTCTGATCCAGCAAATCCACTTTGAGGAAGTGTTTATGCTACAAAATATGCTTGTATATGTGTGCAATGATATACAGCCAAAGTTATTCAACAAAACACTGTTTACAAAAGCAAAAGATGTGAAATGATGCATCTGAGTAAGACAGGGGACTAGTTAATAGCTTACAGTACAACATACATTAAGAGGTAACTGATTAAGAAAATGAGGACACTCTCCATGTACTGACAAAGAACAAGCTCCACGATGGATTACGGGGGGCTAGAAAATAGGGTGCAGGACAAAGTATGTAACAGACTATCTTGCATCTGTGGGGGAAACCCAAATCAATATTTGCTTTAGTTGCATAAAGGAACTCTGGCAAGGTATACAAGAAACCAGGAGGAGGGTTGAGATGGTAACCAAGGCAAGAGAGACTAAGAAGTCATGTGAGAAAGCACTGCATGTTTCAAAAATTAAATGGCAAATATTTTGTTGCATGTGTATTTACGACAATCAAAAAATCTAATTGAAAACCAAGTAAGATTCAAAGAATTGAGATAAATGAGGCCAGTGCTTTTCGGGGTCACCTACAATGGAACAATGGAAACACCTGAAGTGCCTGTGTACATTCCCAGCCTTCCTCGTCCTTGGGAGCTGGCACTGCAGTGCACATATTTTATAAGCCGCTCACGTGATTCTACTGCATGCTGTTTGAGGAGACAGATTTTGACTGATTCCTTTAATTTACAAAGGAAGAGGATAAAACACTTAATGTCACGTAGCTAATTAACTCCCCTACTGCATATTTCTCCGTAACATGGCCACAGAAGAAACTAGAGTTACAGTTTGGTCAAGTGGTCACGCCGGCATTTGAGAAACCCATTATTTTTCCTTAGTAACAAAGCTCCTGCCCCAGATGTTGGTTACCTGCATCCCCAGGAGCAGAGGGAGTGTACAGAAATAAGACTGGGGGTTGGGGAGAGAGTTAACATGACTTCAAAATATTTCAGGATGATTCTGACCTAATAAAAGGTAATGAAATCATAAATTCCTAATTCAAATACATTTAGAAGAACATGACAGAATAGAAAACCAGAAATGTGATCCACTACAATACATGAGATCCTTGCTGCAGGAAGGACACACAGGAGACATGGTCTCTGCCCAGCAGACAGTGCGAGCCGCTAGTACACAAGGGGACACGCATAAACAAAAAGTATTTCAGAAGGAGGTCAGTGAACAAGTAAGATCTGGTAGAAGAAGAAAATACTACTTTTGGAAGAAATGAAAATGAACAAGAAAGGAAAAGTGGGATCATTCTGATGGAAACTATGTGACTGCAAGTCAGAAATAATCATGCAGTAGTATTAAGCCAAAAGAAAAGAGCAAACTGGGGAGGAACAGAGGGTTATGGAAGGAGCCAGGGAGAGCCTGGAGAAGAAAGAAGCCATGCTATGCGGAGTCCTGCATGTTACAGAGAAGACCCTGCGGCTGAAAGGGCGCAAAGGGGGTGAAAGTCCACTTCTCTGCGGTAACCTCATCCACACGTCACTGAGTAAGTTCCGTAGGGTCCTTGAGCCTGTTTCCTTACATGTGATGGAGCTGATGACAGCAGCAAAAGCTAACACTTAAAAAATGCCTGCTCCTGAGAAGGTTACTGTTATGATCTCATTCAAACCTCACCACCACCATTTCACAGAAAAGAAAACTGAGGCACAGGGACAGTTTGTAAACATCTACAGCTATTAAGCGGTAGCACTGAAAGTGACCCCAGAAAATCTGAATCTCCAATTTGCACTGTTAACCACCTTATTGTCTCAGTGGGGCAAAATGGGAAGGAACTCCTGTAAGAACTAGAGATGATACCCACAAAACGCCTGGCATAGAATGGACTTTTTTAAAAAAGTATTTTCTCTGAAAGAAAACACGTTTCTGAAACACGCAATAACGCCACAGAAAAAACAACTGAAGAAACATTAGCATGTAGAAGTTTATGTGGAATGAGTGGTAGGATGATCACTGATAGAAAAGTTGGTCAGTTTAGCAAAGACTCTCTCGTAGTCTTTGCCATGGAGACTGGTAATGACAGGACTTGGTGTGTCTGAGGAGTCCTCGGGTGGTGCAGACTGCTAAGAGTTTGGCTGCTAACCAAAACACTGCTGTTCTGAGCCTCCTCAGAGGCGGCTCAGAAGAGCTGGCCATCTACTTTGGAAAAATCAGCCACCCTTATGGAACACAGTTCTACTCTGACACATGTGGGTTCATCATGAGTCAGAACTGACTTCATGGCAGCTAGTTTGGCTGAAATTTCAGTATGTCTTAAAAAACCTTCTGTGGAAGCAGAGATTGGTCCCACTCTGGAGCGCCATCTGATGCTCAGAGGCATCAGATATGACTCTATGCCCTAGAACTTTGGTTCTCATACTTGAGGATGCATCTGAGTCAGCTGGTGGGTCTATTCAAACAGAATGCTAGTCCCCACACCCAGCATTATTGATTCAATAGGGTTGGCCCAAAAGTTTGCATTTCTAACTGGTCCAGGGACCATATTTTAAAAGTCACTGCCTTAGAGAAACGATTACTTAGGTCCCCAAGGAGGCAGCTATAAAGATACTGATTACTGTATTGTTCACAGTAATAGCTGGAAACACCCTACATGTCTGTCTTTCGGGAAACAAAACGAACACGTGGTACGTGTAGGAGGAGCCCTGGTAATGCAGTGGTTAACAGCTCTCCCGCTAACCACAAGGTCAGCGGTTTGAATCCACCAGCGACTCCCTGGAACCCTTGTAGGGTAGTTCTACTCTGTCCTAAAGGGTCGCTATGAGTTGGGATTGACCCGACAGCAACAGGTTTTGTTTGGATGTTTAGTTATATGAATATGAAGGAATAACCATGTAGCAGCCTGAAGCAATGGCTTACATATAATTAACATGCATAGACCTCAGAATGACATGAGTTAAAATAATAAACAGAATGTACAAGCATAGTCATCTCATTATCTAACTGAAATTCACCATACAAATAACCAGATACTATGGCAGATGAGACGAACAAACATTAAATATATCACGTGGTTGCTAACGGAGGTAAAGGACTAAGACAGGAAACGGAAAATAAAAACGGAAAAATATTAAATAAAATAAAACCCAAGGGTAGCCCTGCAAAGACTGATGAAGAGGACTGTGATGAAGAGGACTTGACGAGGAGGACTATGAACTACTCAATTTTTTTGTACCACTTTTAGGTCACTGAAGAAAAATGAACTACTTACATACCTTCACAGTAAATACAGCAGTTGAACAAGGAAGATCTCACTGGATCACATAGTTCTGAGGCACTTAAAGGAAGTGCTACATTCCTTGACTTAACCCCGCTGTGTTGAGTCAATTCTCACTCACGACCACCCTACAGGACAGAGCAGAACTGCTCTATAGAGTTCCCAAGAACACCTGCTTGATCCGAACTGCTGACTTTTTGGTTAGCAGCTATAACACTTAACCACGATGCAACCAGGGTTTCTAATTCTTGACTTACTGATGAGGAAATCTATATGCAGAGGAGCAGAATCACTTGCTAAAACACAGAGGGCTATGCATGTCAATGGCTCTGAGTTACAAACACCAGATTCCAGAAACTTTCAAAAAAGGTTTGATGGTACTATATGGCTCAATGACTCTGCAGAATAAAATAGTAGCTTTCTCGAACTTACTACAAAATAGGTATTCAAATCTTCATAAACATTACTTAAGATTACATTAAGTATTTTAAAGCCCAGAACCAGAAAGTCAAAAGGTGAACTGTGAGGGGTAAGACGAGCAACTTACACTTGTTTCTCATAATGACTGTGGGTAGAGATGACGTATCATGGGCCTGAAGGCTCCCTCTGGGCTGCTGAAAGACAAAGAAAAAATAACCATAAACACTGGATTTACAAATTATTTGTTGTCAAGTTTCAAGAAGATTAGAAGAGAGTTTGTCTGGCCCACTTGGGGCCAGGCCTCTTTTCTTCTGACCCTTGTTCCTGAGCCTCAGCTTCCTGTATCTGTTGCTGTGGAGTCAATTACAACTCAGAGTGACCCTGAAGGGCAGAGCAGAGCTGTCTCATCAGGTTTCCAAGGAGCTGCTGGTGGATTTGAACTGCTGACCCAACTCATCTGTTGAGTTCTTAACCACTGGGCCAGCAGGGCTCCCAACAGAAGAGGCTGAAGCTCATCGAGTCTGCAGAGGAGGTTTTTCTGCCTGGAATGCTCTCCTTACCTTCCAAGGCATGGTACTCTCCTAAGTTAAAACCAAGTGTTCCCTCCTATGTGAAAGCCCCAAAACCTAACTCGCTGCCATTGAGTGAATTCTGACTCACAGTGCCCCTGTGGGACAGAGCAGAACTGTCCCACAGAATCCCCAGGGAGCACCTGGTGGATATGAACCGCCACCCTTTTGGGTGGCAGCTGTAGCACCTAACCACTACACCACCACGTGAAGCCATTCCTAACTCTTCTCCTCCCTTCACCCAGGGCAGTCACCCAGGGCAGTCACAGGGACCCCTCAGACTCTGTGCATGACGCCATGCAGCTTTTATTTCACTGTCTGCTTGTTTCCCTTCCCCACTAGACTGCTGGTTCCCTAAGAGCAGCAGCTGTGTCTTTTTCATTTTTATTTCTCCAGTGACTTACAATGTGTCATACTCTTATGTGAAATGTGATTTTATTTAACACTCTGTTGCATCATGTAACAAAAATATTTTGAAAAATTAGACTTAGGCAATTAATCTGGGGAAATTACTAGTGAAAACGGCTGACTTCTAGTTTAAAATGAGAGTCCCCCTTTTAGACTATATGCTCTTACATGGGAGGAGTTGTATCACCATACTTCCATAGAACCTAGTACATTTACAATGGTAAGAAGTCATCACACCAGACACCACAAACTCCAGGATCTGTGGGGTCACGCAAGTAACATAAATGTCAGACTGGAACCTGTACATCCTGTGTAAGGGAGGCAGCAGCCACCAGTTTTAGTCACTGCTGCTTGCCATTTTGCCTCTCCCATTTAATAGGACCTATGGGCCAGACACCATCCTAAGTGCTTAGGATACCTGAATGGATCACAGATTCCTGCTTTCATTGTCCTTGACAAGCTTAGGGCTTATATTTCAGTGGGGGCAAGGTATACATCAAAAACAATAAACAAACACAGACTGTCAGATACAGTCTGTACTGGAGACGATTAAGTACTATGGGAAAAAAAAAGGATTAGGATAAGAGGAACTGGGAATCTTGGGTGAAGGGAATGACCACTGGACCCAAGGTTGTGAGATCTTCCAATTCTTTAATGCTAAATTAGAATCTAGATGAGTAAGAAATATGATTTTTAAATGACTGCATCAATTCAAATTAAATACTTTATGAGTCAAACCAAGTATCTGCTGTCAGGCTGAAGTAGACCCATGGTACAGAAGCTGGTCTTCTTTACCCTAGAAGAGTAACAGCGTCATCTGGGAACCTGTTAGAAATGCAAATTCCTGGGCCCCACCCCAGAACTACAGAATCAGAAACTCTGGGCATGGGGCATTGGACACTTTCTTTTACTAGCTTTCCAGATGAGCTAGATACCCGCTGCAGACTGAGGCTACTGCACTAGACAGAGGTGCTTCGTTGCTGATGAAGAAGCACACGGGATGCTAAGCATCCGTGCACATGTTTCTGAAGAATACTTTTCTGACAAAGAATGGAAAGACACTGTGTGACCGGAACACTGAAAACCATACAGGTTCCTTAAAATGTATACTCCCCAAACCCATCCTCATTTTAAGGGCCACATACAGCCATTTGATAAGCAGTACACATTATCACACAACATGCATGCTCAGAGCAGGCCACACCACACGACTGGCCCTTTTTCCTCTGCTCAGAGCCAACACATGAACCCTGTGAAGAAAACTGCTACCAGACAGACTGGGTTTAACTGTTACACCTCCCAACCAAATATGAAAGCTTGATTTCCACCGGCTGTCTTCCTGGTCCTGAATGAGGAAGTCACGTATGTAGACAAAGGGTGGGTACGCAGACATGGTAAAAAGAAAGCTACTTCAGTAGTGACACAGAAATAATAAAATCATAAAAAGTATGTACTTAACATGTAGAAGTTCTAGAAGCATTTTATTTTCTGAATGTCTCAAATTCCTGAGTGTGTGAGTCAAGAAAAGAATTCAACACTTTAAGAAAAAAATTACTCTTTATTTCAATAAAATAATTCAAATAAAAAAAGCTATCACATATGTCAATTCTCCCAACTCTACGAATTTTACAGTTTAAACCCCTTATTTTAAGCTCTCTAAGTGAGAAATGTCTTACCTTCATTTTAACTTTTGCACAGGAGACCAGACTTTCCCTACAGCCTTTGTGGACAAAAGCACCACAATCTGAAAAGAAAGCAAAACCAAAGTTACCTCGACAAAGCAAACAGACCCCAGGCTCGGCCTCCCCAAGGCTGCTCAAGCAGCAAGAGTCCCAAGCAAGGTCGCTCCAATGTAATGATATGACTCTAACTGAAACAACAAATCACAGCCCTCTTCTGGGAAGCAAGCTTGAGACGTCATTTTGTAGGAGGAGAAACAAAAGCAGATGCGATTTCTGATTAACAAAATCTGTAAGTCTGGAACTGCTCAAGAAGGAAATGGAAAGTCTTAGTTATCTGGTTCTGCTATAACACAAATACCACAAGTGGATGCTGCAGACAAAAGGAAGTTTATTCTTTTGCAGTTAAGCAAGCGGGAAGTCTGGTTTAGGGCATCAGCTCCCAGCTCCCTGTGGGCTCTGCGGGAAGGTCTTTGTCACCAACATTTCCCCAAGTCAAGGAGCTTCTCAGTACAGGACCCACAGATCCAAAGGACATGCTCTGTTCCCAGCTCATCTTTCTTGGTGGTAGGAGGTTCCTTTCTCTCCACCTGCTTCTCTCTCCTTTTACCACTTGTAACATAAAAGGTGATACAGGCTATATACCAGGAAAACGTCCCTTACGTAAGATCAGGGATGTGATCTCAGTCAGGGTGTTGCATACTACCCTAATCTTAACATATTCTAAATCTTCCTTACTAACCAGAGGCAGAGAACAGGAAGTATATCACATAGGAAAATTACATGAGATCACAAAACAGGACAACCACATAATACTGAGAATCACAGCCTAGCTAAGTAAATAACTCATTTTGGGAGGATACAATGAATTCCATGACAGTTACCAAAAGTTTCTGCCATCAATAAGTGTAAATTACAAATATATAAATACACAGATTCCCTAATACAGATTATAAAATCTGTATGACTCTGCCAAAGGTAGAATGTGAATCTTAAAAAATGGACATCCTTCTACTTCTGATCTTAACTGATCAAGGCTTTTTCACAACACTCCCCAAGTTAGGAGTCACAAAGAAGGTCATCAGAACTGCTCTGGGGACCCCTGATTGCACAGAAGGCAGGAGACTTCCTGAAAGACAAAACATAGATCACAATTTGCCAAGGACATGAATTTATTTCAACTCTTTCGTTTCTTACTCCCTTGGCCTACAATGGCCACTCACGTGAAAACGCAGCAGTCTCTGTCCCAGTAGGTCACCATCACCTCTTACTGCTGCTATGAAGTCCTAAAAGGGAACAGTGCTAGGAGGCCAAAACAAATCAAAGAGCTGTCTGTGGAGGAGGAGAGGAGAGCAGCGACTGTGGGAAAGGCTTACTCAGGAATCAACGTACCACTAATCAGGCCAGTCTTCACACACTGATTTACCGAGGACAAGTCCTTTCAATGTAACTCACCCGCAATGTCCTTCCACCATCGTCTTACACCTGATACGGCTCACCACCTCTGTGCTCATAGGGTGCCCCACAGTGGTCTCCCTCAGAGTACTGTGCTATAATGGTTCCACTCTTCAACTAGACAGAAAGCCCCCTGAGGGGATCTAACCTTGTTATTTTTATATTCTCCTTCTCGAAACCCTGGTGGTATAGTGGATTAAGTGCTGCATTTGCTAACCAAAAGGTCGTCAGTTCAAATCCACCAGGTGTTCAAAATCCACCAGGTGCTCCTTGGAAACTCTATGGGGCAGTTCTACCCTGACCTCCAGGGTCTCTGTGAGTCAGATCCAACTTGATGGCAGTGGGTTTTATCCTCATTCCTAGATCTGGTCTGCAATAAACACTAGATGTCTGAGGAGGTAAAAAGGGACAGTAGAGGTGAGCTCCAGGCTGCTGAGCCAGACAAGAAACATTAACAACACAGCAAACATTTTTATTCATTTTCTAGTGAAAGACAGAGAAAGTGTTTCCGTCTACTCTCACTACTACCCTCAGTCAGGCTATGTGGCATCTCCCCTCCCTTGTGACCAAGATGCCTGGGATGACCTGCCATCTTCTCCATACATAGCTCTCATGGCTCTTTCAAATGCATCTTTTAAAATCCCGTCTGTCCTTCCCCTCTCAAAGGTTTGCCTATTTATCTTCAGGAGAACTTGCTGCCCACGTCATGCTACTTCAACAATCAAAACAGAATACAAACCACAAAAAGCTTAAAAACATGGAAGTTAAAACTAATTAGCCTATGTCAACACAGTACTACCACACAATAACAGTAGCCTAAAAATATTAAGTTCCTCATAAAACAAAAGGCAAAACAACACAACATAAAAATGTGCTAAGACTATAAAAATGCAGTTCACTAAAATCACAAAAAAGCAACTGATCTTAAAAGTCAGAGAAACACGAATTAGAACAACAGAGCAACACTCTTCTGTATCTAACCAGATCGCACAAAATGACCAAAGAACCTACTAGTTTTAAGTACTGGTGAAGACAGGATGATGTTTAAGAACTCTCATTACCTGTCAATGGGTTTAGAATTTGGTACATCTACTCTGGAGGGTAACGTGGCAGTATTCAGTAAAGCTGAAAAGTCACTTTCAGACTTAGTATACTATTTCTTTCTTACATGCATGCATCAAGATGCTTCTTGTATATGACATGATTACTCCTCCCATCTTAACCCAATATTGCACGGACAGAGCAGCTGGTGTGGGGGTCCGAGGGCCATGCTCTCAGGGGACATCAAGGCCTACTGGCATAACTAGCATTTTTCTAAGAGAGTCTTCGGCACCTCACATTGGTAAGTGGTGTCTGGAGTCTTAAAAGCTGCCAAGCTGCCATTTGAGGTACACCAGATGGTCCCATCTCAGCAGGAATGAGTGATCACCAAGGACCAAAACGAGATGGGGGAAGAGAACTCAGAAGATAGACAGACGCATGTGAGTGGATGACTACACTGACATGTGACCAGAAGAACCAGATGGTGCCCGGCCACCACCAGTAATAACCGTGATGGGGCTCACAAAGTTGAGTCTCACTGGCAATATGAGAATAAAAAGGGGTGAGCCCTGAGATCTCCACTAAAAGACGGCAATTGATGGTCCAGTGGCCTTGGAGTTCCCCTGGGAGCACGACCCCTGGCCCTGATGCTGCCCTGTCTGTAAATCATAATGGACATCAACTTTTCGGACAGGAAAGGATTGGACTTGGTGACAGAGTGACCATATTATGTGTGCACTTTATGGTTTCATGCATCTACAGGATGTCATCCTGTTGACCTTTCAGTGGAGGCAGGGGAGAGGGTGGAAAGGAGGAGATAGGAGATTGGTAGGAGGATATGACATGTATAGAACGGAGAGGAAGAGTGTGCTGTCACCGGGTAGCGAGAGCAGGGGGAGCTGCACATAGGCGGGCATGGAAATTTATATGGGATTGTACATTTTGACTCAATTATAATTAAAAAAGAAAAAAAAGATGCTTCTTGTAGCAGTGCTTGCAATACAGAAATCACAAACAACAAATGATGTAGTAGTGCAACAGATATGTTATATTCATAGGCCAGAACACCACAGAGTAAAAGTCCCAGATCTAGAGCTATGTGTTTCAATATGTTGGCTTCCCAAAATATAATGTTGAGGGCAATAAAACTAAAAAAAAAGAATAAATATCGTTTAAGCAAATGATAAAACTATAAAGCACAGCCTACATGCACACTGAACTCAAGACAACGTTTGCCCTTGGGGAGGAGGGAAAAGCAACCGGATTAGGCAGGGAAAACAGGAATATTTGATGTTTACTGTAATGGTTTATTTATTAAAAAACTAAGATATTATTTAGTGTATTGTTACCTTTTCCCCATTTTGAGTGGCAAATACATGGGTGTTTGCTATATTATTCATGTAATACTTTGTATTTACAGTCTTTGAAATTAAAAATAAGCAAAGCAGTATATCTAACTCTAATATCCTTCAAAGTTCTTTAGCTTTCTTATAAACATTGCATTATCCTTAAAACAAAACAAAACAAAACAAAACACATTTGTGATAGATTAAAAACACTTCTTTCAATTAGATTTTATTGTTGTATTTTACATAGTTACAGAAGTGCTTTTTCTTCTTTACTACAAATCCAAATACTTTTGGACCCTCATAGCACAGTGGTTGAAAGCTACAGTGTGCTAATAAGGCCGTGAACCTAAAAGGCTGGCAGACCATATGCACCAGCCACTCCCTGGAAACCCTATGAGTAGTTCTACTCTGTCCTATAGGGCTGCTATGAATTGGAAGTGATTCTACGACAAGTGTTTTTTTCTCGTGTTGTTTACTGACAATACAGGAAGTAGCAGATTAGCTTGACAACTTGCTGTTAATTCTGACCTGTAACAGTGACTGACTAGCACACTATGGACAGAACTTGGTTTCTAAGTTGTGTTCTTCCTGTGCCCTTCTCCCAAGCCATCACCACTATTCATTTTATTCGGCAACGAAAATTTTCAAAGGAATGGCGCTATCAGTTTTAAACAAACAATATCCAAGCTCTCAGGCTACTGTGAGAGCTTTAAAAGACACCTCCAAGTGATGAATCATAAAAGCAGAAATAATATTTAAAATGTGCTTCTAGTGAAGAAATTTCCACCCAAGTTCACTTTTGCAGTTAACTGAGACACATTCCCAAATGCAAAATCCAGTTGAAATTTTCATATGCTCTATATTATGGTCACAGGTGTTAGTGATAAGCAGTTTGTGCAAACATCTGCTCACATACTTAACTGCCTACTTGACGAGCACTCTACTTGTTACCAAGTTGTCCTGGACTCAATTCGTAGCAATGGTTTTACTGCTGCATGTGGGTGATTTAGACACTTCAGCGCCACTGACATCAGCCAGAGTCATGAGGTTAAAATCCTACTCTTTGTTTCGAAAAACAGACAATTAGCAAGAATATAAGATATAAAGACAGATCTAATACGTCTTGAAGCTTTTTTTTTTTTAGATTTCCTAATAGCAGTAAGCAATACTTCAGAAAGGTCTCAGCACAGTGGTTTATGGGAACAGAGCCGACCCCTAATTAGATTCTTCAGAACTTAAAGCAAACAGCTTAGTCTTCAACTTCTTTTTTTCTCTACAAGGAAGCATCGAACAAAAGAGTATGAGGCAAAACCCACATGACAGGGAGCTATGATCTATATGTTGCTTTTTTTTTTTAAACCTCTTACTCTAACCACCACAATTCTTTGGGGGAACTGTTACACACTATGCATTCTTTTTCCTTCAGGAGAAAATATAGGAAACTCAGCTTTATAGGGAAAGAAGAGGAGGGCCAGGCCAAAATGAAGTGAAGTCACAGGAGGGTGTGAACATTAAGGTGGTCTGCCTACTAAAGGAAGGATCAGTGGCATGAATGGAGCTCCACACAGTCATAGCTCCAACCAGGGCTCCGTCATTACCTCAGGGGGGCTAATCTCCACAAGGGCATATGCAGAAGAGTTTTAACTATTCTGCCTACAAAGGAGATCTGAGCAGTATCACCTGTCTTGGGGATCCTTCCTGACTCTTCTTAAGGATGCAGGCTGCAGAGAACTCTTTTTAGGACAGAAAATCAAAACTTCCTGCTATGACTTCAACTCTAATCAAGAAACCTAAAACTGAACTCCAAAAGCTTCTAACGTGAACAGTTAAGAAATATATGCTCTAAATTCTTTCTGCAACTTCTGGGTTTAAAATCTTTAGGGAATGTGAGCTGTTGCTTGGCCTGGCCTGGTACAGTTCAGATGCAAAAGGTTGGTAGCTGGTGTAATAACCACAGTGCTGACGTACAAAACAAAAGGAAAGCCACAAAAGAAAACCAAATCATCTTAGCTGAAGTGCTCAGAAAGAGCAGTTTTATAAGCACATTAGTAAACAAAAATGAAACGGTTCTGCTTGAATAAAAACTGACTGTATTGCTTAGGCTCTTCTTTCACCTTCCTTTTCCCCAAGTAACAAACTTCTGTTCTTTAATCAATCATAAGTATTTTATTATCTTGTATAAACAATGAATTCTAAATGCCACAAAACCATTTATTCAGAGAACTGCTTCTCCTGACAATAATTCAAAGCAAAATTCAGCCATCACATGTCCTAAACTCTCAAGCATCCTACCTAGATTGCAGCGGTCTACTTGTTTAATTAAGAGAAACAATCTACCACAAAACTATTCAGAAGTTGCTAACACAACAGAATCAACGATAATTTCAATATCATTTTACATCTGTTTACAACAAAAAAAGGAACCACTGACAGGAGACAAAAAAAACCCTGAACACCACTGATTCCTTATTCTCAAAGAATCCAGCAAACTACCCAAAGACGAAATTATTTGTGGCAGTTGGAAAAAACAGCTGATTATCCAAGGAAAGCTTTACATACTGAAGAAACAAGCACTGGAAAGACACTCCTATAGACCCATTAAGGTCACCTAATCCTAAAAAGCAAGAGTAGTTTTCAATGAGACAAAACCTTCCAGGCTTTTTTAGCTTAAATTACTTTGAAGCAAGGCTCTGAACTGGTTCAGTCATGGCCGATGATGCAAAACTGGAAGAGACTCAAATTATTGCAATTTGGGTGATCCGGAATAACAAATGGAATGAGAAAATTTACAGGGTGAAGCCCTGGAATGGAAGACTATGGGGGGTGTAGGGAAGTGAACGGAAGAAAATGGAAGTGTAGGGACTCCTTGAGGAAGCCTGAAGCAGAAGCCGGGGTTACTCGAAGGACCCAGGGAGAGCGATATTCAAAGCTGCACAGTTGGAGGCCATCTCTGAGTAGGGCACTGCTGTTTTTAAATCTCTTAAAAATCCAACAGACAAAAAATCTGGTTGATATGCAATGTGTACACTGGCCTTCGTTTTCTAAAAGGGAGATGATGTTTCTACAGGGGCTCTGACCCGTCATTTCCGGTTACTGCTCCAGTTCACCTAATTTTAAAATTCATTTGTTCTGGTTCCATTTCCTTTGCCATGACTTAACTGGCGAGCTCAGTTTGAAGCACTGTGTAAAGTAGTCCGGACGTGGTGCTTCAGGCCTTGCTTCCATTGTTTTGTTTTCTGCAGGAGTAGGGTGCAAGGGAGCTATACTGATACTTGGCTCCTTTATCTGTCTTCTATCTACCATCGAGTGTTACCATTTCGACATAAACTCACATAAGGGATTCAAGGTCTGTACCCAATAATATATGATCTCACACTCAGTGGAGTCAAGAGATTGTGTCTGCTTTAAAACTCCCAATCCTGCTGAATCTCTTAGAGAGATTCTGAATCTACATACAGAGAGATGTATTCAAGTGGCTACAGATTTTTGGAAGATAGGAGCAAATAAATATAATACATCATCATCACGACACATATGTGGATCTTTTTAAATCATGAGTCAAAACCTGACTGTGCAGCAGTTTGAGGAATGTGGCTCCAGGAGCACGTACAATAGGACTACATTAAGCCACAGGACAAAGTTTTCTAGGTAAGTGGCTAACTGGAGGGATGCTGCACTTTGTGACATTTGGGAAGGTCTGAACATGAGATGGGATGGGATGAAGGGAAGGCCAAAATAATTCTGGGTCCCCAATTACTCGTATCTTCCCCTTTCTGCCACCGTAACAGATGGTGCTTCATACACACGCTCACTGTAGTCTCTGTTCTTTGGGAAGCCAGAGACAATCCGCCAATTATTTTTGTTCCTTTGGGAAGAAGACTATGCACTGTTCCTTTGACTTAAAGCCTTGATTTTCTTTCATTTTGTCCGAGGAAGACTACACACATCATACACACTTAATGCTACCACTAGATGTTGAGCATGCTCCACCAGCAGCTCTGAATCTGGGTGCAATGCTGTAATTCAAAACTAGCTTCTTAGTTTCTGATGTAGAGGGGTATGCCACGTAAAAATATATTTTTAACCTCAGCTCCCTATTATGGCTACATCAGGTCCAATCAAATTGTTCCCTTTTGGTGTTTGATTCTTTTCAACTTAAACCTCAAAAATACTATTTCTGTTTCGGTGTTCCTGCTGCGTGGGTAGAACTAAGAAAATCTGACCTTATAATACTCCCCACTCACCCAACAGAATAGGCTCCCGTGATGACACACTTCACTGAAACAATCTGCTTCCAGAAGAATTAAAATCCATAGGCTGAACCAAAGTGCCACTTACAAACATGGTGAGCACAAAACGACTGGTCCTTCTACTATTTCACTGGTTTTCTACTTAAAAAAAAAAAAGTCTAAATGAAATAAAGTACTCTTATACTGTGTACCATCAGACATGTAAAAGATTCACTACAGATTTTTTTGAGTTTAAGGCAGTCAATTAGAGCTGAGCTGTCTGATATGCCAAAAAATGTGAAATCAAAGATACGTGATACTTTCAATGCATATATTTATCTCAGCACGTAAATCAATTCTATATCTAGTTCTTGGTGTATAATATACAGAACACCTTCATTCACATAGGTGGTGGTGGTACATGCCATTGAGTCAACTCTGACCCTGTGTACAACACAACAAAACACTGCCTGGTCCACAAAGGCAAGGAGGTGCAAATAGTAACAGTTTTTGTCGTGATGGCTTGCCTTGCAATCACAGTATATTCTTCAATCAGATATGGAAAGAAATACACAAATAAGTAGGAAGGGTGATAGTCAAACTAAACATATTGATGTTAAAATATGGTAATGACACTTTTGAATATGTTTTTTTTTTTATGCAAGATTAAAATTAGTTTTAAACCTACATTAAAACAAACAAAAACAAAACCTTTGAAATTTCCAAAATACCAGTGCAACCAAAGACAGAGTTGAAAACCCCTGCTCCATTCATGAAGCCACTGAACTATACATGCAGGTGCAGCTGACAGCTGTAAGACTCCAAGCTTCAAACTTTCTTTTACTAAGTTTTTCCTCATCAGTACCAGACCTGACACAGGGAATCTTCAAGAGTCACACTGGCAATCTTGGGCCATGGAAGTCTCTAAGAGGTACCGTAAGTAGTTCCTTCTTCCAGGGTGGATTCTAGCACCTACAGTACTGACGCATCAACAGTGTGGCAACCTACGGCCCCAAGGTAGGCTTCACTGTTTAAGGGGACCAGTGAAAGAGAACTGCTAATTTATGTGTAACAGGAAGAGGCATCAAGAAAACTCAAGTGCTCAGGATGCCTGTGGTTAAAAGAGGTGCCTGTCCTTTGCTGCTGGGTGTGGTTCAGTCAATTCAGACTCAGAGACTCCATAGGACACAGAAGATCTGCTCCACAGGGTTTCCTAGGCTGTAATCTTTACAGAAGCAGACTGACAGGTCTTTTCCTCCCATGGGGTTGTTAAGCAGGTTCAAACCATCATCTTATGGTTGGCAGGTAAACCCGTAACAGCACCCTGGGCTCTGTAACAGAGATGAGCACACTTACATTACAGTGGACACTTTTGCTATCTGACAAATCAATTATAGGTCAGTTGCAGGTCTGATTATGACTCCTTATAGCCTAATGTATACTAACACATAATACAGCCAAGAAAGGCAAATTCTAACAGCTTTTACTCAGAAATAATATAGATACAAAACTCACTGGTAGTACAGAATTAAATATACACTGGTATCTTAGGCAGCTTTTTCCAACCTGAACTTAAAATTGAAAAGCTGTCTGGAGCTAGTCATAGAAAGAAACATCCTTGTATGATGACGACAGGCCAACTGTTCTCAAACTTAGTCCCTATGGCACAGAACTTAAGGACTAAGACAACCTGAGACACTGAATTTTCAACTACCTCATATGCATGCAAAAGCTCGATGATGGGTCAGAACAAGTGAAGAATTGATGCCTCTGAATTACGGTGCTGGCAAAAGTACCAAGTATGCCATGGACTGCCAGAAAAATTAGCAAATCTGTCTTGGAAGAAGTACAGCCAGGATGCTCCGTAGAAGCAAAAACTGGTGCGAGTTTGTCTTAGATACTCTGGATATGTTATCAGGAGAGATCAGTCCTTAAAGAGGGACACTGTGCATGGTGAAGTATGGGTCAGCAAAAAAAAATGAAGACCCTCAATGAGATGGAATCAAACAGCGGCTGTAACAAGAGGCTGAAGCATGACAATGACTGTGACGATGGCTCAGGACACAGTGCTATTTCGTTCTGCTATACACAGGGTTGTTAATGAGTCGCCACCAACCTGATGGCATCTAACAAGAGCACAAAGAGCAAACAAACCTGACAGTGATTCCACATCACAGCTGAGAACTGGCAGAATCAATTACACTGCTTATTTAAGCTGGTGCTGTTAACAGCAGTGACAGAGTAATGCTCCTGAAGTCTTTTCTCAAGCTGATTAATTTACAGTAATAATTTTGCTCTTATATCCATTAAGTTCTTGAATCAAATACTGCCATAGCTTGCTGTTTCATCAAGAACCACATGACAACCAGAAAAATTCTTGAAACTGTCAGATGTCCAAGACTTTTACTTTGTTTAAAGTTACCGAAAGTAACACTGCGTTAAATATAGTCTTAAAAGAATTCACTACACCAGCGTGAGACCAGAAGAACTAGATGGTGCCTGGCCACCACCAAAGGCAGCCCTGATAGCCAACACAATGTAGAGTTTCTCACATAGCATGAGATAAAGAGGTGTACAGATCAAGAACTCTAACAAAGACCAGAACTGAAGGTCTGACAACCTGGAGGGTCCCCTGAGAACACGGCCCCCAGGCTTGCTGCTAACCCAGAGCTGAAACCAGTACTGCAGCCAACACCTCAGACGAAGAATGGACTGGACCTGGGGACACAGTGATGCATGT
This sequence comes from Heterohyrax brucei, assembly GCA_028571685.1. NCBI lineage: Eukaryota > Metazoa > Chordata > Mammalia > Hyracoidea > Procaviidae > Heterohyrax > Heterohyrax brucei. The sequence continues at coordinate 38,616,344 of CM053148.1, read as the reverse complement.
GGTGTGTGCACCTTTTGGTTTAATATATAAGATGAGGCTGTCCTACTGGTCTCTTTTCAGGGGGTAGACAGGAGGGGACCAGTGCTGGTCGAGTGGAACACTGGAAGAGTGGAAAAAGAAGAGTGCGCTGTTGTAGGATAAGGAGAGCACACAGAGCCGCAGAGAGACAGGCACTTTGGGTCCTGTATGACAAACTGGCTTGGACTGTAAATGTTCACTTAATCAGAATTCAAAAACAAACAAACAAAAAATTCAAGCAACACCAAAGTAATAAAAAAATCCTCTTCTATCTCTTTTCTCCTCATCTCTGTCTCTAAATTGTAACAATCTGGTATATATCCTTTCAGATGTTTTTCTGTGTTTACATCAACAAATGTTTGTTTCCCATAAATTGGTACCATGCTATTCGTATTGTTCTACTGTCTTTTTTCACATATCAAACTATTTTGTAGATGTCTGTCGGCACCTGTAGGTCTATTTCAGTGGTCAGCAAACTATGATTTATAGGTCAAATTTGGTCCACAGCCTGTTTTTGTAAAAAACAAACAAACAAAAAATTTACTGGAACAGAAGCCTATTCAGTTTTCATGACTGCCTGTTACTGTGTCGAGTACTCATGGCAGGAACCACACAGCCCACAAAGCCTAGCATGTATATTACCAGAATATCAACAAAAAAAAAGCCTGCCAGCTCCTAACCCATATCATATTCTTTAGCACCTGCCCAATACTAAAGAATATACCATATTTTACTAAGGAATGTTTAGATCACTCACATTTTTTTTTTTGTATTATAAAAATGCCACCATGTGTATATACCAAGGATTATATTTTGAGAACTTTTTTGATAAGGTACTGCGTAAGCAACTAGAGAACAGCACCTGGCACATAGTATGAATGCAATAAATATCTGTTAACACACTGCTTTTGAATGAATCATCAAGTAAGAAAATATCAAAGTACCAAACCCTGTACCTTGTATAGTTTGGGAAATTGACCTTTGTAGAATGACTTCATTTATGATCAGGGGTTCAAGTACTTATTGACAGACGTAAAAGAGTAAGTCCATCCTGAAGTCATCAACATTTCCCAGAATATTTACCCAGCTCTCTTTTTTAAAGCAGACAAGAGGATAGAAGTCATTTTCCTCCTTCATAAACAAATATAAATCAGAATAATGTGCTGGTAAGGCACAATACTGAATATCTGACAAATCTCCATTAAGACCTTTGAATGACCTATTCTGATTTTTGAATTTTTATTCTGTTACTATCTTTTAAACCTACCCGATTATTTGTTATGTCCTATTCTATTGTGGTGTCTTTTAATTTTTTAATACTTTGGAACATCTTTTCTTGTTTATGTATCTGCTAACTCTTCCTCACAGTGGTTTATTTCAAAATGTGATCTCTATACACATACATTTTATTGTAAGGTCAGTTTCCACTTCAGAGGACTTTTTTTCTCTATTCCTCCAGTGGGAGCCTCTGGTCTACTGTTCTGTCTGTGTGACACTGCAGAGTAGTTCTGCATTTGCTCTGGCTGGGGTTCCTCAGAGTGTCGTAATTCCTACCAAGCCTCTTGCAAAAATTTCTTAGCCTGGGGTTCCAGCACACAGAGATGATGTAAATTCAGATGTTAGATTCATGCATGATACAGAATTCTCAGTTGGGCCCCGAAGAGACAGCAAGATTCTGTGCTGTTTTTGAATGTCAGTGGGTGGAAGTTTTCAAGTCCTTCACTGTGGCCGTCACAGACTTTGAGACTTCAGGCTGTATGCAGGGCCTCAGTTCCAGCTCCTGCTGTAGGCCCTGAGGCCACCTATCCTGGCTCCCACTGAAGAGGATACTGTTTTTTATCGTTTTGGCTTTGAGAAGACTCCAAGGATGTCTTTTTTATATGGGAAACCCTGGTGGCATAAAAGTGCTATGTCTGCTAACCAAAAAGCTGCCCGTGTCAGCCTTTCCTTCGGTGAAGCTGTGGCTGTCAATTTTCCAGTAAGTTACACCTGAAGGATGACAGTGACATGCAATATCTGCCCAAAAGGACACATTAAGATTTGGATGAGACCACCTGTGAGTTGTTTTTCTTTCTTAAAATAGGACAGTAAAACAAATAGTGCTATAGACTATTTTTGGGCTATATGCATCTATAAAAATCATTTAACAAGAATGTGAATAATGAAGCCCATCTTTTAAAAAGTCAGAACAACTATGGCACAGGTAAAATGGATTGTGGGTTATATACTAGCTTTACCTTCACTCCCTTTCTACTCAAGAGAGTGGAATCATTATAGAACTAATTCTGAAGCTGCCCAAATAAATAAATATTTAAATTTCACTTAACTGTGTTTAGTAACCAATCACTTGAAAGCTAGACAACACAAATGACAAGAACTAAGACAGTGCCATGACATCACGGTCTGAGCAGCACCTCCTGGAGTCTGAATTAATCACTATTTTGTTATACTGGTTAAAGGTCTAACATGACGTCATCTCAGTCTTGTGCGGTGGCTTGATCTCTAGATTGGGTACTTCTGCCCTAAGCAGCCTCCCTGATTTACACTGGTGGGCTACACAAATATTGTTACACTCTGTGTGTCAGGACCAAGGTTTAAGACATACTGCCTTAGATTTTTATCTTTTTAAGTGGTGAAAAAAAATTACTATTTTGAGACATGTGAGGACTATATGGTATTCAAATTTCAGTGTTCCTACATAAATCAAGTTCCACTGGAACACAGCCATGATCATTGCTTTATATATTATCTGTGGCTGCTTTTGGACTCCTGGTAGTGTGCTGGTTAAGTACTTGCCTGGTAACCAAAAGCTGTGCAATTCAAAGCCGCCAGCTGCTCCCTGGAAATGCCATGAGGCAGTTCTACACTGTCCTGTCCGGTTGCTATGGTACAAATTCAGTGGCAATGGTATTTTGGGATGGCTGCTTTGGGGATACCACAGCAGAGTTCAGTAGTTGTGACAGACAATCTATGGTCCACAAAGCCTAAAGTATTTGCCATAGGGCACTTTACAGACAGTCAGCCAACCTCTGCCTTAGAATATTTTATCAAAAGCAGGAACCATGCTCTGTTAACAGACTAGGGTTTAAGTGGTTTTAAGCAGGTCAGCAACATCTTTGTACACAAGCATGAGTCAGTGGTGGTAAATAATCAAAGCATATACCAAAGGACTAGGACAAAAAAGGAGCACATATGATCTGGCAAGGATTGCTGGGTAACTTTTGGGTTGAGGTTACAATATCGCTCTGACACAGACACAGACTTCTGGAATAGGTAGTAGCTTAGGGACAAAAGGACAGAATATCTGAAATTGATTCTGTCTGAAACAAACAAACATGGGTTGCATGTTATTTATAAAAAACCAAACCAAACCCATTGTTGTTGATTCTGATTCATAGCAACCCTATAGGACAGAATAGAACTATACCACAGATTCTTCAAATGAGGTGCCTAGTGGATTTGAACTGCTAACTTTTCATTCAACCACTTAACCACAATGCCACCAGGGTTTCCATGTTATACACATATATCCAGGACTTAATTATTCAGTACAAGTTAAAGAAATGTATGAAAAGGATTATTTTTCCATATGAATGAGAAATAGATAAGGGATAGGATAAACGTGAAACTAGAAACAAGTTTTATTGAACCCAAAGAGTTGATCTGGAGAGAGGCAGAAGCATGTCTCTTACTTGCACAGGAGTAGGCATCTTTGTTGGCAAAAGGCTTCATACACTGGCTACAGGTGACGGGACCCACAATGGACATGGAACTGAAGGTGTGGCCATTAACAGTCTTCTTGTCCTTCTCCTTCTCTTTAGAATCTTTCTCCTTCTCCTTAATTTTATCCTTCTCTTTTTCCTTTTCCTGCCAATGAAAAGAATCAAAAGTTATCTGAACACCAGATCGCCTTCCTCTCACCTGGGCTTCCAGATGGTACTTGGTCCACAGTCACTGATGAGCATTTTGGAAAAAAGTAATTAACACTGTTCTGGGCCCTCTCCCCACCAAAAAGTTTTTATTAGGTTGTGAACATGCACGCTACTTCACAAACATCATAGGAAGCTGGGCAGATTAAACAGTCCTGTCAATGGCTTATATAAAACCCCAAATGAAACCTACTGCTATTGAGACCCTATAGGACACAGCAGAACTGCTCCATCGAGTTTCCAAGGAGTGCCTGGCAGATCTGAACTGCTGACCTTTTGGTTAACAGACACAGCACTTAACCACTATACCACCAGGGTTTCCATGCTTTATATAAATGGTTTATACTGACAGACATAACACTCAAGGACCAACACCAGAAAGAAACTTGTGCTGTTGGGGAAGGAAAAGCCCGGGGTGGTCATGGATCTTCTTCAGTAAGTCACAGCAAAGCCCATAAGGCAAGGAACATGTTTAGGGTTGGATCCAGGCAGACAGAAGAAGAAAGCAGGGTAGCCACTCTGAGATCAGCTTGAGGGAGAGGAAGGACAAGTGGGCAGCACAAAAAGTTACCCTGAGGTTTCCCCTCTGACTTTCACACACCAACCACACACGCCTAAGTGAAGGGAAACCTCTGATGTTTCCTTCGTTACCCTAGCTAGAGTTACTTAATACCTTCCACACACACACTTAACTCTTATTAGTTGGAATTTGAAGATCTATGGCTATCAACTTTGGTACAATTTTCAAAACAGGAGGAGGAAGTAGGTAAGAAGAGCAGGCTGGGAAATTGCACAGTGGGTAAGAATATGGATAATGGTATCAGACCTAGGTTCAAATCCAGGTACTACTACTATTTACTAATGACTGTCCTTGGCTAAGTTAGTTACATTCTGTGAGCTTCAGTTTGCTCACTTCTTATTGTTAGGTGTTGCTGAGTAGCTCATACCGACCCTATGAACAACAGAACACAACACTGCCTGGTCTTGTGCCATGTCCACAATCATTTTTAGGCTTAAGCCCATGGTTGCGGCCACTGTGTCAATTCATTTCATCGAGGTCTTTCTCTTTTTCTCTGACCCTCCATTCTGCTAAGCATAATGTCCTTCTCCAGGGACTGATACTTCCTGACAACATGGCTAAAGTATGTAAGACACAGTCTTGCCATCTTTGCTTTCAAGGAGCACTCTGGTTGTACTTCCAAAACAGATCTGTTTGTTTGGTGGTCCATGGTACATTCCACATTCTTCTCCAACACAATTCACAGGCATCAATTCTTCCTGTTTTCTTTGTTCATGGTCCAGCTTTCGCATGCATATGATGCAACTGAAAATACCATGGCTTGGGTCAGGCAGGCACACAATAGTCTTCAAGGTGTCATCTTTACTTCTGAATACTTTAAAGAGGTCCTTTGTGCACATTTTCCCAATGCAATGCATCTTTTGATCTCTTGACTGTTGCTTCCATGGGTGTTGACTGTGGACCCAAGTAAAATGAAATCCCTGACAACCTCAATCCTTTCTCCATTTATGACAATGTTGCCTACTGGTCCATTTTTGTTTTCCTGATGTTGAGGTGCAATCCAGATTGAAGGCTGTGGTCCTTGATCTTCACCAGTAAGTGTCTCAAATCTTCTTCATTTCCAGCAAGTAAGGTGGTATCATCTGTGTAATGCAGGTTGTTCATGAGACGTCCTCCAATCCTGATGCCTTGTTCTTCTTCACAGCATCCACCTTCTCAGATCAGCTGCTTGGCATACAGATTAAAAAGGCAAGGTGAAAGGATACAACTCTGACGCACACCTTTCCTAACTTTAAACCATGCAATGTCCCCTTGCTTTGCTGGCATGACTGCCTCCTGATCCATATACAGATTCCTTAAGAGCACAATTATGTGCTCTGAAATTCCTACTCCCCACAACATTAGCCACAATTTAATACGATCCACACAGCAGAATGCTTTTGCACAGTCAACGAAACACAAGTAAACATTTTTCTGGTATTCTTTGTTTTCAGCCAAGATCCATATGACATCAGCAGTGATACCCCTGGTTCCACGTCCTCTTCTGAATCTAGTTTGAATTTCTAGTAGTTCCTTGGCAATGTACTGTTGCAGTTGCTTTTGAAGGATCTTGAGCAAAATTTTACTTGCGTGTGACAGCAACGATATTGTTTAGTAACTTCCACATTTGGTTTAATCACCTTTCTTTGGCATGGGCCTAAATATGGATCACTTCCAGTCAGTTGACCAGGAAGCTGTCCTCCAAGTTTCCTGGCACAGATGAGTCAGCACTTCCAGAGCTACATGTGTTTGTTGAAATATCTCAGTTGAAATTCCATCAATTCCCAGAGCCTTGTTTTTTGCCAATGCCTTCAATGCAGCTTGGACTTCTTCCTTCGGTACCGTTGGTTCCTGATCATATATACTACCTCTTCAAATGGCTGAACATCAGCCAGTTCTTTCTGGTAAAATGGCTCTGTGTATTCCTTTCACCTTCTTTTGATGCTCCCTGAATCATTTAATAGTTTCCCTGTACAATCCTTCATCACTGCAACTTGAGAAATGCAGAATGTACTCTTCCCTTCTGGTTTTCCACTGCCAGCTCTTTGCACATGTCTTTATAATACTTTGTTTTGTCTCCTTGAGTTGCTCTTTGCAATCTTCTGTTTAGGTCTTTTACTTGGTCATTCCTTCCTTTTGCTTTAGCTGCTCGACATTCGAGACCACGTTTCGAAGTCTCTTCTGACATCCAATTTGGTCTTTTCTTTATTTCCTCTGTTTTTAACGACCTCTTACCCTCCTCATGGATGATGCCTCTGATGTCGTTCCACAATTTGTATGGTCTTTGGTCATTAGTGATCAACACATTAAATCTGTTCTTGAGATGGTCTTTAAACTCAGGAGGGATATACTCAAGGTCATACCTTGGCTCTTGTGGACTTGTTCTAGTTTTCTTCAGTTTCAATTTGAATTTGCATATGAGTAATTGATGATCTGTGCCACAGTCAGCACTTGGTCTTGTTCTGACTGTTGATACGGAGCTTTTCCACTGTCTTTTTCCACAGGTGTAGTCAATTTGGTAACTGTGTATTCTACCTGGTGAGGTCCATGTGTACATTCACCGTTTGTGGTGGTTAAAAAAAGGTATTTTCAATGAAAAAGTTGTTAGTCTTGCAAAATTCTATCATGTGATCTCCAGCATTATTTCTATCACCAAGTCTGTATTTTCTAATTACTGATCCTTCTTCTTTGTTTCCAACTTTTGCATTCCAGTCACCAGTAATTATCAGTGCACCCTGATTGCATGTTTGATCAATTTCAGACTGCAGAAGACGGCAGAAATCTTCAGTCTCTTCATCTTTGGTCTTAGTGGTTGGTGTGTAAATTTAAGTAATACTAGTATTGACTGGCCTTCCTTGTAGGCATATGGATATTGTCCTATCACTAACAGCACTGTACTTCAGGACAGATGTTGAAATGTTGTAATTTCGATGAAAGGTTTTCATCTGTATGAAAGGTTTTCATGTCCATGTTTTTTCACAGAATTAAATGAGAATACATTTAAAACACTATGCACCTGACGCATTAAAAACAACAACAACAAAAAAACCAAACCCAAGGCTGTTGAGTCAGAATTGGTTCACAGCAACCCTACAATACAGAGTCTCAAGAACTGCCTCCCTGCAGTGAGTGGCGGGTGGATTTCAACTTCCAACCTTTTGGGTAGAGCCAAGTTCTTTAACCACCCCACCACCAAGGCTCCAACACAATGAGCACATCATAATATTCGGCAGTAGTTATAATAATTACTTGTAACTTTCTGGAAGTGAGTTTTATTTGCTTGTTACTCTGCTAATCCTATAGAGAAATGGAATGTTTACAGTGGGGCAAGGATGCTTTCACGGGAGGGTGGGATGGTAAGAAAGAAGATCCAGGATCAAGATGGTAACAGTAGCGAGCAGGGAGGACAAGACAGCTCTATGAAGGATGGGAGGCAGAAGCCCTGCTATTAATTTTCCTTAAAATCACCTTCTTGATCCTCTCAAGCTAGGTATCAGAAAGGCTACTTCTTCTGCAAAATAGGGTTCCAGAGGAAGGCAAGTTCTAAGACTTAACTGTTCACTCTTTTGTCCTCAGAACATAGGGGACACAACAGGAGAGGAAAAAGAGGCAGTGTCAAACTGACTCTAGTTTGGAGAGACAAAGTTCACTCAGACTCTTACTGGTCTCCCTTGAGAAGCTCCCTTTCCTCCCATGTTCCTCCCTCACCCATCAGAGGGTGCAGGAAACTGAAATTCATCTACCATTTACAATGCACCCAGCCACTGAGCTAGGGGCTTCCCACTGACTGTACACACTGGCGCTGGCCCAGGTATGAAGTTCAGGGACACTGGCTAAGAGAGAACAGATGTGTTAGGAAAAGAAGGAGGCGCTAGGTGTTTTGATACTGGAATACCCTGGCTACATCACCTTACAGAAAATACAAGAAAGCTAAAAATGTTTATGGGACAGACAGAAAGCAGACAGACTTTCACATGACATCATGTCTCAATCTAAGATAGGTTACTATCAAAGCTTACATATACAATCATAAAGAGAAAAGGAGTTTTGCTTTTTTTTTAAAAAAAAAAACCTTTAAAACTTGAGGAAATACGGATGACTGCTAGATTTGGAAGTAGCCTGGGGCATTTCTGGTGCATCCTCCTATTAGGAGGCTAGGGCCGTGGCATACAACTACATACTCCATAAAAGGTCCTTAGAAGCACTGTGAGGCAGGATAGTCAGCCGGTTAACCAATATCAACCTTTAAAAAATCTATTTTTACCTCACTGGATAGGTCCGGAGAAGTACAACTCACAGAGGTACGAGTTTCACCTCTTGACACACACTGCCATTGTAATCTAAGAAAATTTCTGGAAACGGGAACCCCACGGTTAGCCACCACCACAAGTACTAAACGCCTAACCTTTTTCAATCAGTGCCTTCTGCATCCATTACTGCAAAAACTTCAAAGTTGCAGGGTGGGCATTATGGGACCCATTTTACCAACTGAGAAGTTGCAGATAATAAATACCAGCTAATATTGTGACTGTTACTATGCGCTGAACACTGTAGTCAGCAATGTGTTTTTTCATAATAATCCTATGAAGTAAGCACCATTATTTCCACTTCTGTCTGGGGAGAATGAGGCTTAGATATATTCAACCATGGATGTAAGGCCACGTACCAGTAACTGCCCACACTGAGATTACATCCCAGGAGCGGTGGACATGAAAGTTTAGCTCTGTCTCACTCCACTATACTGCTAGGGGCAGGAGAGGTCCATTAACTTGCAAAAGGTTACAGAGCAAAGGAGAGGCACAGCTGAAATTAGAACCCAGGTCTTTTGACTTCCTGTCCAAAACCTTTCCGTCTATCCTGAAATGGTGACTACGTATGAAGTTCAGGGTTCCTGTTAATTCCTTTGTTACAGGAACACAATAATAAAATTCTGAAGGCCAAACTGCTATAGTTTGAAGTATGAGAAATTAACATGTAAGGAAAAGAGAAAAAGACAAAGTGCTTCATTTTACAAAATAGGAAACTGTTCTGAGCAAAAATTAGTAATCTTTAAAGCACATAAAGCCCTAATAAAAATTAATAACAAAAGCTGACTTCCTTTGAATAATTTTCTTTTAACTAAATTTTGCTTCAGGTTCCTCCATACATAAAATGGTACTGAGAGGCATCTGATTTTTGCACTCAAGAAAAAGAAAACCTGCTAAGGCAAGCTGCTTATTCTCTCAAGCTTGTAATGCTTTTCAGACGTGAACACGTCACCAATAGTTTCCTCATCCTCTGCAATAATCCCGAAGAGTTTTTCCACAGATAAAGCAAATCAAAACAAAAAACTTCACTGTCTCTTTCTGTGTTTATTAGAAGTCAGTGCTTTAAAGAAGTCAGCTCTTACCTCCCCATGCTTTGGTCCTATGAATCTCACAGTTATAAGGGGTACTTCATGAAACCGACCCCATTTCACAGACATGATCCGACCCCCATGCCAGGAAACAGGCTCTCACCGAAGGAGGGGCTCATGCCGGCAGGGCAGAGCTAGCAGCTTGCAGCTGCCATCAGAGAAAGCGCAAGAGGAAGCCAGAGATCGATTGAGAAAGGGAAGGAGGGAGGGCTGAGGCTGCTTGTTTCCTTGAGACAATCTTAACTATTTGAATGCTGCTGGTAAAGGCAACTCCCCCAGTTACAGACAACACAGGTGACAAAACAAAACTAATTTCCGGAAACACAGTGGAGATGAATGGTGCTTAAGCTGCAACATGGGAGCTTGGGCAAAGGCTGGGGCCACTTTTTAAGCTAGAAGGAACACATCTGTTCAAAAGCAACTCCTCGTTTTATAAAAAACAGTGACTTTTACAAAAATGTTTTAATTTTCTTAGGAAACTCACTGCTTTTTATAGTTTTTCTTTAAATAAAACGTTTTTTAAATAAACATTTAAGTTGCCTGTGGTGAGTTGGTAGGTAGCTAGCTGTTTCTGATGCTTGACTTGTCCATGTTCAGCAGCTGCCAAAATACTTTAACTGTGTGCTGGGGAAAGAAAAGCAACGAGTATTTCAAGAAAAAGACAAAGGCAGTAACTACACTAGGACGCTGCAGAGGAAATGATTTCTCACTTTTCTAAACTCACCTTACAAAACGATATGTGGGCCAGATCTACTATGTTCCACAGGGTTGCTGTGATGGCTCGACACCACACAACAAGCCTAACCTTTAGACAAGCAATTATAATGAAAACTTAGAGAACACTCCAGACAGCTGTAGAAACATGCTATGATTAAGCAATTGTCAGGATGTGGCTCTGTAATCAAAGGAGTGACAGAGCTAATTAACATTGACTTCAGGCTTTGTAAATACTGGTCTAAATCTTGTAGGCAACTCTGAAAGGCTGACGGACACACATTTTCACCCAGACCACAAGGATCCAGGAGTTGGTGCTGAATGTCGTAGGACAAAGTCCTGTAGTGCACTAGCAGTTGAGTAGGAATTCAACCCCGGCATCTAAAACTACAACTTTAAGTTACATTAAGAATTTCTCTACAACATTTCTAACCATGTTCTAGTTGCCTGCAAAAAAGAAAGCCAATGTGACAAGACAGTTTCTAGAACTGTCCTCCCCCCCTTTTGAATGCAACTATGATGCATTATAGGGTTTAAATCATCTGTAATAACCCAAATTACTTAGCAGGAAACAGTACTATCTCTCAGAGATACTAAAAGACAGAAGCAGAAACTGTCTGTCTTCCTGTTATACTTCCTGTTTAGGTTTCTTTCCCTTTTTTTTGTTAAAAAAAAAATACACAGATTTACCTAGTAACTTATGGCAGTTGCTGGTAATTCTCAAAAGGATGTATGAAGAAATTTTCATATAATACATACATAATACAGTGCTATGGGCAAAATAGCCTAGGAATATGAACAGCTTGAAACCTGGTTGTTAATTTGTGGCTCCTCTGAATATTATTTAGGAATTGTTTATAATCACAACTTAACATACTGACTATAAAATATCTATATTAATAGCTGTTAAGTGCTCTCAATATACACATACCCACATACACCCTATAATGCTCAATTATAATGAAAGAAGACATTTCCAAATCACCACTGGAGACTACCAACAGTTACAGCTGGCATTTTAATGTTCAGGAAATGCTTAAATTTTTCCTTTAAAAGAAGTAGGAATGTTTCAGCTGTAAAGCCCTACTGTGAGTGTGTGGTATATAGTGACAGACAGGTGCATGGTATATGATGACAGAATAGGGAGTCTAGAACGTACTGCACAACATCTGTTTAAAAAAAATTAAAAGTGAAAATATATAATTCTCAAGGAAAATTAGCATTGACATCAGCTTTAGCACTTTCATTTTTTACATTATGGAGCGGTAACTCAATTATTAAATTAAACAGCAGTATCATCACAGCTGGAAACCCTGGTGGCATGGTGATTAAGTGCTATGTCATGGATTGAATTGTGTCCCCCCAAATATACATGTAACCATGTGGCTGGGCCATGATTCCCAATATTTTATTGGGATTTTCCTATGCTGTATGTTAAAGGATTACAGTGGGACTGTAAATCCCTGCATAGGATCACCTCCCTGCTCCACTGTAAAGGAGTTTCCCTGGAGTATGTCTTGCCCCACCCTTAATCCTTTTGTTCTAGAAGAGATAAAAGGAAAGGGAACTAAGTTAGAGAACTGAGAACCTCACACCATCAAGAAAGCAACCCCAGGAGAAGAGCGGTCCTTCAGACCAGAGGTTCCTGTGCCAAGATGCTCCCTGAACAAAGACTGATGTAACATAGGACTTTCCTCCAGAGCTAACAAGGGAGAAAGTCTTCCCCTGGAGCGGACACACTGAATTTGGACTTGTAGCCTACTAGACTGTGTAAAGGATAAACAATTCTCTTTTTAAAGCCATACACTCATGGTATTTCTGTTAGAGCAGCACTAGCTGATTAAAACATGCTATGTCTGCAAACCAAAAAGGTCGGCAGTTCAAATCTACCAGGTCCTCCCTGAAAACTCTACAGGGTAGTTCTATGAGTTGGAATTGACTCAATGGTAGTGGGTGTCATCACAGCTATGAAAAATTTAGTAATTATTTATTTCTGTGTTATCATTTAGAAACTAAAACAATTGATGACAGCATATTTAACGTAACAACACAAAATGTATTACTGTACTATAGGAATTCTAAACCAATCTTATTTAGTCACAAAAGGTGACTCTCATACTTGTCAATACACTTGGTCAACAGATTACTCTGAACACCAGATAACAAGAAATGGGCTGTAATCCAGGGTTAACACCATTTTTGATTTTTAGTTTTTCTGAAACTTTCTACTGCCTCGAGACAGCATAGCCCCAAAAGATCAAATCTTGAAGCCAAGTCTGAAAGAGGAACCAGTTTCAACTGCAAAACAGTGTTGTCATCTAGAAAAAGGAGACGATCAGAAGCAAGAGGTCAACTGATATGTCAACAATTTCTGCAGAGATGACACACTTCACTCCAACACAAGTTGTCTTCTCTCATGTTCTTTCTTCTTATTTCCTCATGAATAAACTCCAGTCTACTGAGATCATTAATAGAATTAAAGAACGGGAGGGGAGAGAGAAGGAGGGCAGGGGAGGGGGAGGGGAGAAGAAAGAGATTCTGTTTAGCAACAAATTTTGTTTAAGAGTAAGCAGGATATGAAGAGTATTATTTGCCAGAAAGGCACCCTGGTGGCTTAGTACTTAAGCACTTGGCTGCTAACTCAAAGGTTAGTGGTGTGAACCTACCAGTCGTTCCTCAGGATGAAGATGGACAGCTTGCTTCCATAAAGATTTACAGCCATGGAAAACCTAAGGGGCAGTTCTACTCTGTCCTATAGGGTCACTTTGAGTTGGAATTGACAACAACATACAACAATATGTCAGAAGACAGACCCACAGCAGTTCTGTCTTTAGTTTAGATGACCTGATGCATGTTCTCTACGCTTTACTTAGAAAATAAAGAGGCTGGATGAGATTTTAAGGTCAGGTCCAGCTCCTACGTTCAGACTTTACACTGTTTTTCATGTCTGTTTGTCTTACCTCATCAATGACATCAGTGCTGTACTCACTGCTCTGCCTTAAAAGTCAGCATCGTTGGGGGATGGGATGGAAAGGAGCTCTTCACTTATTTTATTGGTCTTCCAATTAAAAATTTGTTTGAAGATTTTGCAGTGTAAAGTAGAAAATGTTTTGAAATCATCTAACGTTTGATCATAAAATGTTTCAAGGTAGACTATGAACTCTAGTTCTTTTAGGTGCTTCTTCACAGCTAGTTGAGAGCCAAGACTACAGATGTAACCCGGCAATACTTGAATAATTTACACCAACACTGGCATACTGCTGATGCTAACCACTGTCTGCGCCATTGGTGTTAAGTCAAACAGGCAAGGCTCTACTTCAAGTGTGGTTACCAATATGCAGAATAGCAGTAAGCACTCTGCCCTCTCTGACCTTAGATTGTCAACTGTAAAACAAAGTTAATTATAAGGTTAACACTTACTATGTGATTATTCTAGAAATGACTTCATCAACTCTGGATCTTTTCCTGACTATCCACTTGCTCTCCAGTTGGTGTGTCAGAAGCCAAAAATGCACAGAAGAAATGGGAGAAAACAGAATTCTACTGCAAGTTTTCTGCAAGAATTCCCAAGTGATTTCTAAGTGCATGTATGTTGTATATAGATACTAATTACTGTTCTATGTACATACATGTGTATGTATATATGCATACATACATGAAACCCTGGTAGAGTAGTGAGTTAAATGCAACATCTGCTAACCAAAAGGTTGGCAGTTCAAATCCACCAGGAGCTCCTTGGAAACCTAATGGAGCAGTTTTACTCTGACCTCTAGGGTCACTATGAGTTGGACCTGACTTGATGACAGTGGGTTTGATTTTTTGGGGTGTGGAGAGGGGCATGTATACACAGTGATTTCTTCCAAGAACTCCTTCACTGACTTACAACTTTTATTATTTCTTTGATTGTGGAAGGATAAATGGAATGTAGGTAAAGTGGAAGGCAAGATGTTTCCCCTGCTGATATGAAACTGAAACAGTTTTGATTTAGCAACGGGAATCGGCATAAAAATTAAATCCTTTTCTTTCTCCCTTTTAAAAATACACTGGGAGGGAAAAAAGATTATGAGTAAACAAGCCAAAATAAGAATAGTTGTTTCTTTGTGGGGTTATTACATATGACTTTTATATTTTCAAAATTCTTATAATGAGTAGGTAGTAAATTAATAACTGGACATATATGTTAGCTTAATTATTTTAACTCGATCTCTTAACTGCTCAAGAAGATAAAGTTCAACATGTTCTTAGTTAGGAACATACTGAAGAACATATATTAAATTAGTTTTAAAAGTTGTTGTAATTTTGTGAGAGATACTCTTTTTTTCCACTAAACTTTTTAGCACCCTGATCTAGGAATGAAGTCTTCCAGTTGTATTTTAAACCTGATTTACTGATTTTAGCATCATAGTTGAGATTTCAGGACCTGCAGTCAAAGAGATTCAAGTTTGATCCTCTGTTCCACCACAGGAGCTCACTCAGATAGGGACCTTACTCCCATAAATGGGAGGTACTAGCTAACTCGCAAGGCTGTTGAAAGGATTAATGCAGAGCCCCTAATACATGCAAAGGAACAACATATACTGAAAACTCTATAACGGTAGTACCTCTTTTTGCTTTTTGGGACTGTTCTTCAACTACTGGCTATTTCAACAGTGACTTCCACTAGCTAATGACTTCCCATAGCTAATTAGCTTTAGGTTGTAGGCAGCCCATGACAGGAGCCTACAGATCATTGAGTTGAGGGGATGAGAAAACAAATACCCAGGATGATACTCACTCTGCTCTTCTTACTGCTGGACATTTTGTTCTTGATGTAGCTGAATGTGCGACTGACTTTTGTTCCACTCTTTATTTCCAAATCTTTCTTCGAAGGGCTTTGTGGCAGGAAATCATAGTTCTCCTCTGTTATACTAGATAAAAATGAGAAGTTTTTTTTTTTTCCTAAGGACTACAGAGGTCAATTTGAACATACGTTTAATTTAATACATATGCTATTTTTTTATAGTTACTGTTGTCATGTATGACTTTACTGATAGGTCCTAATCAACTTAATCTATGCACCTGAAAATGGGACCCCAAATAAGAAGGTGGATGGAGGTGTGAGGCGGTTTTATACACAATGACCTCTACTGCCAAACAATAGCTCTTTTCTTATACTGGCCATTTTCAGTGACCTGACATTAAATACACACTAATTGTTAATTATTCATTATGTCATCTGAAATTTCTTCATTTAAAATAAAACCCAATTTATAAACTTCTCTGTATCGAGAAAAGAAAGCTATATATGTGATGGCTAATGATGGCAGAACTACCACATGAATTTATCACTAATCAAGAAACAAAATATTGCCAGACCTAGAAGTTAAAAAATAGCTACAAGCAAAGAGTGCCTAAGTTCATTTCGTCACACATAAGCACCTTCTCAGATGAATACATACAAATATCTATCTTTACCATTAGTGTAGTGCAAAGAATAAAAGTGGCAAATTAATAAATAAGATACAGCTTTCATATGACCTCCATGAACAACTGCCATGAGACAAGAACTGGATGGTACCTGGTTACCATGACTGAACATCTTGATTAAAAAGTCTACAGAAGATGGGGGAGTGGGTGGAGAGGAGGGAACAGGAGATTGTTGGGAGGATAAGACATGTATGGAGCAGAGAGGAAGAGTGTGCTGTCATCGGGTAGGGAGAACAGTGGAAGCTGCATATAGGTGGGGGCATGTAAATTTATATGGGAATGTACATTTTCATTCAGTCATAAAAGAGTAAGTCTATAGAAGTATATGGATCAAACACATCTGTCTTGAGGACTGATACAAGGCTACAACAACTGGTTTAAGTGTAACAATGAGTGTAAAGATGGTGCAGGACTGGAAAGTGCTTCATTCTGTCACACACAGGGTTTCTATGAGTAGGAATTGACTTGAGAGCACCTAACAATAACAACATACAGCACACCAAAGCGAGAACAGCAACTCAAAAGACTAGACAGGAAACTTAGAGGACAGAGAGCTTATGTTAACGTGGTAGGAACAACTCAGAAAAGGAGGGTGACAATGGCTGCACAACTCCAGTAATGTAACTGATGTCACTCAACTGTACCTGACAAAGCAGCTGAACTGATATATGTTTTACAATGCATGTTCTTAAGAGCAACAAAATAAAAAAAGAAACAAGAACAAAAAGATATAGCCTGCGATAGGAAAGCATTTTTAACCATTATTCCAAACTTACTACTCAAGGAAGAACCAAATTAGCTCCATTAACTTAGCTTAATTCAGTTAAAAAACACAGATACTTTGGCTTTCCTTCATTCTGGGAAAGGAATAACAAAATAAACGCGTGGTACCTTTCAGTCAGATTAGTGCTGGTGTTGTGGAAGAGTCGAGAATCTAGACAACAAAAAAGGAGGAGATAAAGTTAAAACAAAGCATTTTTCCACGATAGATAATGTTTGTGATGACACAACTGCAGTGGAAGTAGTGTGCTGAAAATCAGTGCATGGTGCCCCTTGCTTCTAAGTATTTGGAAGAAGAGAAATTCAACCAGAAACCATTAAGTTAGAAATGGAATTATGAGCAATAAAGAGTGAATTTCCCATGAAAATGAAATTTGAAAGTTTAATCTGAGATTCAATAAACAGAACAAACCTAGAGTCAACACTTTTTCCTAACGTTTAAAATCTCATGAAGTGTATTTTATTCCTGTTCTATCATTATTCAGTTTTCAAAAGGCATCTTTCTAAAATGACATCACAGAAGAAACCTAAAGTGGGAAATTAAATGTCCTACTCTACATGGTTTATTAATCCTATTTTAATGCAGTTCTCTATTAGAAATCTAGCTAATGTGTCTCTGATATTTTCCTGAGAATTTCTAGAAACAGACTGATGACTAGGAAAGAACATCAGAGTTGGCTCATACTCCTGGCCCTTTAGCTAATTAATTTGGGGTGAGACTTCTGGATTACATTTCCTCAGCCATGACATGAGAGATAAAGATGTTCTCTAAGATCCTTTCCAGGAGGATGCTGATGAAATCAGTGGGCCGAGGTATTCTTCTTCCTTTCATGCAATCAGATCATAAACCAAAATGAGTCATTAAAAATTTTAAATCAGATAGCATGCCAAAAAGTAGAACAAATAAAGAACAATACCATTATTTTGATCTACCACAAGTTAATAAATTTTGAGCCCTTTAGAACTTAGAGGAGAATAAGGTCTCCATTACAAAATGATAAATGGTTTGCAATATCTAGGTAATCAGGGGAATATTTTTCATGTACAGAAGGACGTTCAGTACCTTCTGTTACAATGTGGAACACACATGCCCTTTTTCCTTGACACTGGTTTCCAGAATCCCTGAGATCACTGTGGATAAATCTTTAGAGAGATATGAAGATGCTCTATTACTAGGTTACCAGCATTTGAAAGTCTTTAACTCACAAACCATTTTAGATTCTGAATAATAATGTAAAATGACAGCTATTATCAAGTAATATAAATAGCAAAGGGATGGAGTACAGAAACTTACATTCTGAGTCTTCTAAAGGCCACCTTGTATAGTTTCTCCTTTTCTCTACTTGGGCTTCTCCTCTATTTCATTTATGCACATGGCAGCAACAGTCACAAAACTGAGCAAGATCAGCAGAGTGAGAGTAAGGTTTGTTCCCTGTTGGGGTCGATCAGGTGTGACAACCACAAGCATTTTTACCCCATGGTGCCTTAGTTTGCTTAAACAAAAAACCAAATGGCTCATTTAGGCCAGCGGCTTCAAAACTGTTTTTACCATGAACAGGCCTTCAATCATACACAATCCAAAACCCACTGCAGTTAATCCCAGCTCTTAGTGACTCTGCAGGTCAGAGCAGAACTGCTATATACAGTTTCCAAGGAGCACATGGAAGATATGAACTGCTGACCATTTGGTCAGCAGACAGCACTTAACCACTATGCCACCAGGGTTTCCTGCAATTGTACAAGTGACACTAAATTCTTTTGGGCCACACCAGGATACAGTCATAAACTATTACCTAATTAGGTTACCACCCTAGAAATACAGACAGAGTAAAGTTCATAAGGCAGATAAATATCAACCAATACAAAACGTAACTAAGAAGAGACTCCTAGTAAATTTCTTTTGAAGTAACCAGTGAACAAATATGTGACTAGGGTACTGGAAGAAATCTATGACTCTCATAATTTTCAACTTTTTCACTGCTGAAAACATTTTTATTTTGGTTACAATTTCCTTACACTTGATTCTGAAAACAGTGATTAATCCATTAATTTCTCTAAAGTTCCTAGTGTCAAATTTTCAGAGCATGAAACAAACATTGTGACTTCCATGATACAGTTACAGACAAGTGCAAAGAGATTTGTCATCTAGGTTAGTCTGTGAAGTATTACTGCCAAGTAAGCAGACTGTTTCAACAAGGATTTTTGTCAAGGCATAAAATAACTTGCAGACCTATTATACTACCTCTCAGGACTATAGGTGGAAGCACTGAATACACATGGTCAATATTTTCCAAGTGTGTTCTGTGGAGCACAAGTTTCACGAAATGCTATGTACTTCTGTTTTTCTGAGTACCACTGACTGAATTCTGCCACACAGCCAACCCACAGGACAGAGCAGACCTGCCACACAGCGTTTTGTAGCTACAGGTCATTTCACAGCAGCTGACCACCAGGTCTCTCTCCCCAGAGCTGCTGGGTTGGTGCAAATGGAAAACCCTTTGGGGAGCAGCTCAGAGTTGACTTGTTGTGCCACCAGGGCTCCTATGTCACCCATGGGCATATGCACACTGCAGTTTCCTAAATTAGTAAGTTTGGAAAACAGCATTTGAACACTGCCTTAGAAAATCACAATGTACACTTTAGCTTAATCCAGTTTCCTAAACCTACTGGTCATGAACTAACCTCCTTCTTCTTCCTTCCCTCCCCATCCCCAACATAATTCTTATTAGCATCTTTGACTTTAAGGAGCACAGTTTGAGAAAAGCTAGATGTGTGATTGAGAGGTATCTCTCCACCTTTCATACTTTCATGGTTCCATTATGATAGAAAGTAGTACTAGGGGATTGCAAGTGTATTACCAGAGGTCCAAGAAATACCAGGGGAACATTAGTATTTTCTAAGTTTCTTTACTATATTTATTAAGTTTATTTTCTTAGTTTATTTACTATGTTGATCTGAGTATTTCCCAGCATATTACAAATACTTTGAGGTGAAATAGCTTTCAGGATTTCTGAACTCAAAGTTGTAAGTGGATTTTCACAACATCCCCCTACGACAACTGGTATAAGGTGAACAAGCCTGTGTAATCTGCCAAACATCTTTTAACAGAATAGAATGCCCATAATAGCTCCAGTTAAAAGCAAATCAACAGATGAATGGATAAGCAAAACGTGGTATATATACAGACAGTGATGACTCACCCTTAAGACAAATGAAGTCCTGATACATGCTACAACACAGATGATGTTAAATATTATGTTGAGTAAAATAAGTTTGACTTATATGAAATATCTACAATGGCAGAAACAGAGACATAAGCTTTTTAATAGTTACCAGGGGCTAGCAGAAGCTAGGGAGAATGCAGAGTGGGGAGCATCACTGCTCAGGGGCCACAGAGTTTCTAGGAAGGGTGATAGAAAAATCCAGAAACAGATAGTGTGGTGATGGCTGCATAGTATGAACAACATGTCAAACAATTTATAACAAATGTTGAAATGTCAACAGTTTTGTAACTTATTTTCATCACACAAAAAAGCCAATTTACTGAACTTTATGTCCCCCCTTTAAGAGTGATGCAGAAATTCCAGCAATAGTTACATCTTGCTGAAACTTAGAGTTAAGCAAGTGGTAGGGAAGCAGGATGCCCAATCACATTAATATTTTAATCACTGGTTGTTGTAGTCACTTGTCGTCAAACTGATTCCAATGCATAGTGACGCCACGTGTGCAGAGGAGAACCACTCCAGAGTTTTTAAGGCTGTGGTCTGTCTTCTAAGATCCCTCGGGGTGAGTTCCAATTGCCAACCTTTAGGCTTGTGGTTGAGTGCTTAACCATTTGTGCCACCTAGTGACTCTGTAACTGTCAGAGACTCAAAACATTTGGATGTGAAACTTATGTAACACTAGAAATGGTTCTTCTTTTAAAAAAACTGCCAATACTAGCATAGTCAGAAGTCTTGCACAATTGCCAACGATGATTTTCACGACACGTGAATTCATCTTTCTAAGTTTACTAGAACTGGAATATGTAAAGTTTTTGAACCAGTATTATCAAGAAACCTACAGCTTATTAAAAAGAGTGAGAAGTGACAAAAGCAGAAATTCAACAAGAGACAATGTAAGGTCTGATTATCTCAACGGAAAGGTATTTTTCCAGAAATGATGTGAATAGGTGAGAAGAAATGGGTGTAACATCAATTTTTTAGTATCACAGATGGACATCTAGAATAGATATCTGTTCCATGAGACTGAAAACTGAAGCAAGGAGAAATGAAATCTAATTGCCAAATGGAAAGTTTTAAGAAATCTGTACTCAGTATTATAAACGCCATCAAGTGGGAATGCAAATTGCAGTGCCTTTGGAGACACCTGTATTCTGGGAAGGTATCTTACACTCTGGGTTAGGAGTCATTGTATACAGAAGACAAAAACTGTTCTATCCAAATTAATTTTCAAAGCAAAGCACAAAGACAAGAGGTTTAGAAAAGGTAACATGCAAGGGGATAAGAGCCCCCAATTTCTTAGTACCCAGCCTACAGCACTTTCATAGCTGGCCAAACCCTGAAAAACAGCCAGGAGACACCCAAGTTGCTTACTTACTATGCAATTCCTCCTCCTCATCACTGGAATAAGAAGAGCCAAGAGAAAACAGAGTTTTAGACTTAAGGAGAAGTGGAGAGATGCTGATGGAGAAGGAGATCCGCCTTGCTGGCTGTGTCTGCTGCTGGGCTGAGAAGTAGGTTAACAGGAGACATTAGATGGCACACAGGTTATGCCAGGACAAAATAAAAGGCAGCTGAAACTCATGTCAAAGCAGAATAATGTCATCAGACTATGTAATTATAGGAAAGGTAGTCTAGGTGAACAATGTAATGCATTCACATATTCATTTTTCATTTCTCAATACACAGAATTGTAATGTAAAATTTTAAAACTCCACTGAACAATACTCATCTCCTTGTTAGCTTATGAAAACAAGAAGTTATCTGAATGGCAACAATTTATAGCTGGAGTTTCCTTCACTAGAATATGCTGAAAACAACTTGAGCAGTGCTGTTTCTCAGGATTCTGTACTTTGACCTTTTCTCCCTCATCCAAAGTCTCCTCCTTTACTCCCCTTTCTTCAAGTACAATCCTCGTGAAGCACGCTTCTGAGTTCAAGCCAGATCTTTCCTTGGAATTCAAGACTCATGGATCTTACAGTTCCCCTTATCCCACACACGGGAGGTATACCACAGGCAGCTGAAACTCAACAAGTACACATCCCCTAAGACACATCTGTCAAAGCGCTCTTCTCCTAATAGAATATGCTAAGAAATACAAGTATCCTAGTAAATACATACCCCAGTGTGCACACTGAAAGAGAGAAACTAAGCACAGAAAAAAGATAAAATAACCTGTATTTCTCATGAGCACTGATGTTTGCTCAAACGGATTGGGAATCTTCTATCTATCATCTTATATATAAAAATATCATAAGATCGACAGCTTTCATAGCTTGATACTTGTAAACAACTCTATAAGTACAAGACATGCATAAGAAACACAGCTGATTCACAACTGCTGAGTGATTATATAAGAATAATCTCAAGGGCAGGGCCACTGGTGAACACTTGTGATAACAGATCACACCAAATGAAGGGTTAAAACCTCTAATGGATACTATTCCCCATTTAGCACTATGGCAACTGATATAAATGAAGCCCAGCAGCTCAGTGGTTAAGCACGCGGCTGCTAACCAAAGGTGAGTGGTTCGAACCCACCAGCTTCTCTGTGGGAGAAAGATGCACTACTCTGCTTCTGTACAGATCTGCAGCCTCGGGAACCACATCAGGCAGTTCTACTCTGTCCTTCAGGGTCACTGTGAGTTGAACCTGACTTGACAGCAAAGGGTTTTGGCCACTGATATGTTTAGAGCTCTTCCAGTGATACAATTAAAGAGTTTCTTTATCACTGTGTAAGCATCCTCTAGGTATTAAGAAACAAAAATTACACAGCATAGTCTTGAAAATGGATCATCTGTAATGACTGAACTAGTCTGCATATGCAGAAATTAAGTTTATTCTTACACTGTATCCAGAAACCATCTAAGTTTCCTGGCATGCTAGGAGACAGAGGCATCACCTAATCTTCTGATGCAAGAGTAAGAAATGCCACGAACACATTGCCAGAGGCTTCTCTGAGGCAGTTCTATCATCATCCTTCAGGATATAGGCAGCGTCAGTGATAATTCTGATTCCCTACAAAAATGAGCAATCATGCAGTCATCAAGTCCCCACTACCAAGACAGCAAACTGAAGACACGAGCTATGAAAGCTTTCCCCCTCTTTGTGGTTCCTAAATAAACTGCCATTCATCTACCTTCCACCCTAGAAAATTATTGAGATACATTTAGTCACCCATTTACCCAGGATTTTCCTCTACATAAGGGTTTTTGAAACACATCCCAGCTAGAAATAATGCTTCAGGGTTGACTGTTTTTCTATTTTAGCAAATGACCCAACAAGGCATTCCAGACACCAGCTCAGCAGACACAGAGGTTTTCAGAAGTTTTCAAATGTTAACTAATTGCCGCAGATGGTTAGAGTACAAACAGTTCCTTTGTTTAGAAGGAAGAGCACAACATACAGGCAGGTACCAAGCCGGCAAGGAATGATACAACAGTAATTTTAGAAAAGTATTTTGTTCCTGAACAAGAGTCTCACAAACCACAGCCACTCACAAGGTAACAAGAAACAAAGTTCTAATTCCTTTATGAGTGTTTAAAGCCCAGTCAGGTAGAACAAAGCTCTGGCACTATTCTGGGTACCATGCACTATATGACTTGAAAATGATAATGAATGTTTATTATATGCCAGGAAACACGCTGAACATGTAATTTATGCCTCATCACAGTACTGAAGGAGTTTCAGTAACTAGTTGAAGGCCACAGTCACAAAGTATACTTATAATAATAAAACATCTGTTAAAATATCTTAAGTATACTAAACACTTCAGCCTTTGAAATCATGTGGCAAGTTTCACTTATGACACCTTCAGACAAAAAAAGGAGCACGAGCAAAGGTGAATTATGCAGAATATTTGAGGAACCTGAGACTGGAGATTTGAGTCCATGACAAAGGCAGAAATACTCAGTTATTCTGACACTTTTGAGGCACACCACAGGACCTTTACCATGAAGTTTACTATTCTAGTCAACAGTCAGAATTTTTAACTCTTCATAAAGATTTATCATGCTTTCTGAATACAAAAAAATCAGCTAGATGGTTAAATGAACATGGGAAATAATGGGGTAGATTGCTCTGTTTTGATGAGAAACTAATTGTAAACTTTCACTTAGAACACAACCAAAAAAAAGGGAGGTTATAAAAAATATAGCTAGAGGAAATGAACTTAACTGTATACAGGGAGGAGGCTAGGGATTTGATTAGGTTTTCGATTATAATATAAGCTGCCTCAGGGAAACAGTGGGACCAGTTAACCAATTTATGACCTAACCATTCAAACCTGCATGAAATATACATTACATTCAGAATGGGGGTGTCACATTTTGATGAAAGGGTTCAACTCTCGCTTGAAGCTCTACTCCTGACAGAGCTCTGCTCCTGATCTTAGTTCTCCTCAGCGAGTTCAGCAGAAGTTCCCCGCTACAGGACAAAAAGCTGTCCATACCAGACAATGCTTTCTTGAGAGTTAGCCAGATTATTTATAGTGTTTGGATAGCAACTGAAAGCACAGGCAAAATCCATCTTACTTTCTGGAGAAAAATTAACTGTGTTTCAACCATGAACAGACAGTGTGTATCACATAATGCAAGGAAAAAAATCTCTGTGGGACAAATTCTGTTGGTCCCGGGTATCGGTTGCTACAGCAGAACGTCCACTGTGCCACAGCACTCGCCAGTCACAGAAGCTGGGTCCACAGATCTGAAATACCTCATTTATGGGCTTTCCTGATTTAGTCTGGCTACTGAGTGCTATCACTCCAGGCTCAAAAAATCTACTATCAACTACTCAGTTGTAATTTTCATTCTATACCTGAAAAACCCCTGACCCATTCCAAAACATGAGAAGTTATTTCTGTTACAGTTTTAAGAGGCATTATCTGTATCTTGAAAAATAAACTATCATGAGGCTGGTTCAGTCCAACAGGCCAGAGCTACACTTAAAGTATCATTTATCTACGTGAAAAAGACGACCAGAATCAAACATCATATCTTAATTTCACTGTGGAAACTGAAAAGATTACTGGTTGGCTATGAGTTGGATTCGACTCAATGGCTGTGGGTTTTTTGGTTTAGACCTCTCGTAAGTCATGAGCTGAGACAGAATATTCTATTAATACAGGGAAACTACTTGTATCTCCAACTCTTAAATTTAGTTATATTTAACTTCCTTTTAAATTTCAGTTAAACGAGAGGACTGGTGAAACAACAGGGAAGTTTGTTCATTTGCTTTGCTTCAGCCTCTGCAATACAAGGTCTCTCCACAAAGAATATAATCTATCACTTCTTGATGAGAATGCTGACTCTTATTATCAACATCTTACCCTGCAACTACTCATGGAAAACATGAATATTTTTTAAAGGGCAGGATTTTTCAAAGAACAGTTACCATTCTGTGGCAAAGAACATCTGGATCCCATTCTAATACGATTTTGTGCAACTCTTACTCATAAATGCCCTGTGCTTATGGACACCATGACATCTTTATACAACTTTCACAGCCAACTGGTCCTGAATCCACTAGGCACTCTCAGAGGGAATCCTCCTGCACCTGCTTAACTAATTCAAAACACACCTCATCGTTTTATGTCCTTCATGAACTTGGTTAACTTAGAAGAGCTCAGGGTCAGTTATTCTGATGAATGCCCCACATGTGAGTTTGCCTAGTATTAATGCATGTTTAGATCCAGGCTATGTACTTCTGTCAGGGACATTACAGTACTATTGTATCTTCTCATCATAGCAGGAGGCAAATAGTGTTTATCTGTTCCACAACCGGCGATGTGAACATCTATCACTTGGTTAAGCCAGTGTTTACCAGGTTATTCTACTGTCAAGCTCATGAAGAACAAGATCAACTGAGGAACCCTTGTAGATGACAACTGGACTGCAGAGACATGACAACTAAATGCAACTTATGTTCCTGGATTGGACTGTGGATCCAGAAGAAGGTGAGCCAACTGGATAAATCTGAATAAAGCCTGTGTATTAGATAACAGAAATGCACCAGTGCAAATTTTCAAATGTGGATAATTATAATGTGGTCATGTAAGAGAATGCCTTTGATTTTAGGAAATGTACACTAAAAGAGGCGAAAGGGACACTGATAAATTGAGTATCAAGTTAACATCTGGAAATTTATGTAAAAATACATCATAATTCTTTGTACTGATTTTGCTATCTTTCTTAAGGTCTGAAATTGTTTCAAATTCAAAAGTTAAAAAAAAATACAAATGCCAGGTGTAGGCCCAAGAATTTAATCAATGAAAGAGTTTTTCAGTTAGTAAAAGAAGGAAGTCCCCAAAGCTGAACTCAAAGTTATCTCTGCTGTTTAAAAAGGCTTACTTATCATAAAGTGGAGTCTCCCTGGCAACAAGAGAATAAATAGGGGTGTATCTTTAGATCTTCAATAAAAGACTGCAATTGATGGTCCAGGTGCTTCAGAATTCCCCTAGGAGCATCGCCTCTGGCCCTGATGCAGCCCCTGTCCATAAATCATAATGAAGGTTAACTTTTCTGACAGCAATGAACTGGACTTGGTGATGCAGAGCAACCATATCTTGTGGAACTTTATGGTTCCCTGCATTTATAGGCTGTCATCCTGCTGACCTCTTGCTGGAGGAAGGGGAATGTGTGGAGAGGAGGGGATAGGAGACTGTTGGGAGGATAGGACATATATGGAGCAGAGAGGAGGGGTGTGCTGTCATCAGGCAGGGAGAGCAGTGGGAGCTGCACATAGGTAAGCATATGAATTTATATGGGAATGTACATTTTCATTCAATCATAATAAAAAATAAATGAAAATGCTGAGCTACGCATTCAGAGAGAGGCAGGAAAGGTTTAGAAAGTAATGTCATAGAGTCTTGGAGTAAGAAAAACAATAAGAGAAAGTTGTTCAAATGTATAAACTTAGTAAGTAGTATACTCACTGTCCAATCCAGAATGGCTGATTGTCATTAATGAGATAGATTTTGTCAATGGTGAAGAAATGGCTGAGGTACAGTAATTAAATCCCTGTTGCTTAGACATGTGACTTATCTGTGAAGTTAAAAATTGAAAAACAGGTTTTGAGTACATATGCTTTGCTTTTCCCTAGAGAAGCATAAAATTTTAAAAACAAACATAACAGTAACATAATACAGCAGAGAAGGATTAATGGCACTAACTTTGAATGCAAGTCTCTGCCCTTGCACATAATAGCTGTTCTACTTCTGGTTATGCTACTTGGCCTCTCTGAGCCTCAGTTTTCTCATCTATAAAATGGCAACAGAGCATTTTTCCATTACAGTGATTTTAAGTCTTTGTTTTCTTCACAGCATCTAACAGTGTCTCAAACATCGTAAGTGGTTAAGAAGCATTCACTGAATATATATTCAGATAAAAATAATTTCACTGGGAACATCAAACTACATATAGTGCTTGTTCTTTGAAAATCTAAATATTCATTAGAGAGATAGATATTAGGATTCGAACAATGTTATTCTGATTTTAAAGACAAGGAAACTGAAGTGCAAGTAAAAACTGTGCCCCAATCAAAAGGAAAGCAGTGGTACTTCTGGAAAGGAGCCAGAATCTCCTTCATTTTCTCTTCTGAGATTAGACTGCTTCGGAGGGTGACAGAATTTGTCTGATAATGTAATTGCTTCAGTAAGTTCACAGCAGCTTCAAGGGCACGTAACCCAGCAACTCCAGGAGTTTCGGCTATAATATCCCAGAATCCGTCTACTAGTGCCTGCTAGCCCACTTCTGGTGATGAGGGGCTCCCTCCCTCCCCTTCTGTTCTGAGAAAGGCCATTCCAAGAGTTAACTTTGTTCCAAATCCACACTCTTTGTAGCAGATGGAAGTTTTAGACTCCCATATATAGAAAGAGAGGCAAGAAAACCTGTTACTAGTATAACTTGGCTCAACTGTGCCAAAGACTTCTCATTACTAAAGAGCATGTTCCATGTGTAACCATGGAATCTGAAGTAAATAGTTGCCATGTTTCAAATACAACTGGGAGGTCTAGAAAATGACCTCACTGAGGGCAGAGACTTTTCAACCAGAAGGTAGATGAAGGCAACTTGTCTAAAGCAGTGAACCAGGAACTCAACCTCTCTGTGGCTGCATAAAAGCTGAAAAACTATGAGTAGACAGAGAGCTGTAAGAAGGCACTCAAGTCTCAATAATTATCCAGAAAGACTAAAAAAGTCATTTTAAAGGGACATCACTGGTAAATTAAAATCACTTCCTGAAAGACAGTGAAGCTGGAGGCTTGAAAAACAGTTTTTCTAGCAACAGGGAGAAACTGAGGCTGTAGGCCTGAGGGGTTTTGTTTCAGAGCTCTCACCCCAGGACCCCATCAGAAAAGATAACATTAACATCAGGATTCCACTTTAAATAAACAACATCCCTCCCTGTTTTAAAAGTATTATGCTTTAAACATATGACTTAAAACTGCCCTAGAAAAAGAACAACAGAAGAGTCAAGGCAGGTCTGATAACTGCTTGCTTTTCTGAGGGCTTTTTCAGATCACTAACCTGGACCCAATGATATTAAGCCTTGGCCCTCCTGTCCTGAAAAGCACTCAAAGGGAAGACCTTACAACTTCCAGATGGTTTTGCAACCACTCCCGCCTATACATTCCTTGTCATTATCTCACCCTTACACCTACATACAGCTTTCCCTTTTACGAATCCCCACAGACGGGCAGACTTCACAGGAGCTATCCCCTCTGCCACCTTTGTGCAGCTAGCACACAAATAAAATCTTTGATTTAATTCACCCTAACCTCCAGTCTCAGAGACAGGTGACACAAACTCCAGGGTTTTTCCAGGGACAACAGTTTATCAAAATCTGTTTCAGAAAAGGTGTCACATAAACAATATCCGACTCAACGGCACTTGGCTTGGCTTGGCAAACAATATAAAAAATGAACATTTTTTTAATTACCTCAATAACTAGAGCTCTGAATTTAATAGTGTTCAACTAATAGCAG
Source organism: Heterohyrax brucei (assembly GCA_028571685.1). Classification (NCBI taxonomy): domain Eukaryota; kingdom Metazoa; phylum Chordata; class Mammalia; order Hyracoidea; family Procaviidae; genus Heterohyrax; species Heterohyrax brucei. The sequence goes on along the minus strand of CM053148.1, from coordinate 38,587,282 downwards.
TTTAGAGGCCTTAGACAAGTCACTTCATTGGCCTGGAAGTTCTCACATGCAGGGGTCTGAACTGAATCCAAATGATATACTGGCCTTAAGTCTATGATTCTGTCCACAAACCCACACTTTTGGTACTTACTTGATTTCTAAAGGATTCTATACACTGACAGGCAATTTATTTTTTACACCTTATAGTGGTGTGTTAACCTGTATCATCAAAGTTGTTCTCAGTAGCTACCAAAAAACTGTTCCTGTCTTTTCTTTCCTTTTTCTGGTACCATTAAGTTAGATAAATTGAAATTACTTGCCCCTATTAGCATATTTTCTATAGTCTTATGATTTTTCTTCTAACCTCTTCCAAAGTATCAGGCCAGGAAGAAAAGGAAATAAACAAAAAAAGGTGGTAAAATTCTCTCAGGCCTTCAGTTTGATTTTCATTAGGCCTCAATTCCCTTAGGCTCTCACACGAACATAAGCAACACATTCATTACTAAAGTGATCCTTCAGTGTCAAATCTGTATTTGGTAATGGCACTGCTATGTAATAGGATATAATCAAAAAATTAAAATTTTACACAAAAGTCCCCCATTACTTATTCAAACAACAAGTGCCTATTATTACTATTTTAATTAGAAATGTTTCATTTGGAGGAATTAAGGTGTATTTCAGTCCTCTAAGGAATTAATCCACAATCTCCTTGGCTCAACAGGGGATAAAAGAACTAAGAACAGTGCAGGATGCTTGCCATAATACCCAAAAAACCCAGTGCTATGGAATCAATTCTGACTCACAACGATCCTATAAGATGCTATAAAAGCATAAATTCAAATTTTCAACCCCAAAATTCCCTAGGAGACTGTCAAAGTGGTAAGTGATAATGAGGGGCCTGAGAAGATCAGAAAAAATCACTTGACTACCTGACAAAGAAGCCTTTCATGATATTTCAGACAGGAATGTCATGACTTGCAGTGGTGGAAAACTAGGAAATGAGTTAAGTGGTGAGAAAAAGAACACAGGGAGTGTAGATCATCCTGTCAATAATCCTACCAATAATAAGAAAAAGAGGGATTCAACAGTGGTTTTCTTGACAGTATCACAAAACATAGCCTGGTTGTACAGTGGTTAGGTGCTCTGTTTGTTCACCAAAAGGCTGGCAGTGCAAACCCACCAGACACTCCATGGAAACTTGATGACAGTTTTTCTCTGTCCTACAAGGTCACCGTCAGTCAGAACCAACAGCAGCGGGTGTGTGTTTTTTGGTATCATAAAACAAAATTTTGTGTGTATGTGTGTGTGTTTAGGTAAAGAGAAATGAGGTATGTTTTTGAGGACTGGGAAACTAGTAACATGCAACATTCTTCAAGACTCCCTTTACCGCGGAGTAGTAAAAGAAGGCTTGGATAAGAAGGAAAAAGTTCAACTGAACACACCGGGTACTTCCCTAATTTCAAAAGTCTGCTGTGACAGAATACTTAAATTCATGCATACTAAAGGAGCCTTTTAATTAACATTAAGTGCTATAAACTTCTGTGTTAGATCAGTGGAATTATACAACAGGTAAATCAACCACTAATACTAGCCTTACATGAAGATTTCTGCCTTTTATCGTGAGGTCATACTTTAGGAAGTAAGAAAGTATTTTTCAGAACTACTAATATATACCTGGTTTCAGCCTTACCTGCTGGTCAAACATCCTGCGTTCTCTCTGGCCTGACTCTAGATGCTCTTCTGAAAGTGACACCAAGGAGTCACCCCGCTCATCACCACTGAAGGGATGCCTGAGCTCTCTGATGTTTGCAGAGTTTGCTTCTAGAGATGAGGATGGCTTGATCCTGACACCAGTTCCTCCAGTCAATCCTTCCAGACTGAAACTGAACACAGGGCAGACGTGTTGATTTGTTCTACGATTAAGTCTCAGAACAGACGGCAGACACAAATCCCTCTACAGCTATCTCTCTTGATGTATATTATTTCTATGTCCCTTAGCAAAATTATTTACAGGGGCACTGCACAAATGAGTATTACCTGCATTTCCCTCAAAAGCCTTAGTATGCTAAGAGAATACTACTGACGTGCTTAGGTTTTCTTAACTCATTCAACTTATCCCAATGTTGAACCATCTGTGATTTTTATTTCCTCAGATGTTTTTCAAGATACCATGCAGAAACATATCATGTTTTCAAAAACCATGTAGAACATACCCGTTCTTCTATACATCAGTTTTTCCTCAAGCTGATCTATTAGGCTTTGCCACCGTCCAGCTCTGCTACGCAAAGAATTAAATGGCATGGAGAAGCTATCAGCATAAGTAACTTCTAGAAGACAAACCAGGTGACTTGCCCCTGTGCCCATTATCCTGACCTTTATTAACTTTACATTTCAACTATACTCTTCTTGACCTTCATAACTTTACAGGCATGTGTCCAACCTGGAAACCCAAGAATTACTCATTAACTTTATCATCTGTGCACACCTGGCACAGATGACACTGGACTACAATTGTCCAACAGATTTTCTAAGAATTGATAGTTGCAGGGAGCACATATAACATTTTGAAAGGAAAAAAAAGCTGAAAAGTTACTTTTCAGCCTAAGAGGTTTACATTTTTTGTGTCTTACTATTGGCAAAGAAAAAAGAAAGCAAACTTAATGTTTGGTATTATAAGTGGGATCGCTAGTATAAAGATTTTGTGGTTTGCAGAGCCCAAAGCACTTCAGGAAGCTATAACCACATAAGCTTCTTCTAGCTTTCTACAGCAAAAAGGTTAGTGAGCTAGTAGTCTCCTTGAGAGTTACCAGCTAGAATAATTCACATCTGTAACAACTGCAGTAGAATGGAAACCTCTTGAAAATAAGCCAGATCTCAAAATACAGTTGCAGCCAGAGATCTTCAGTTACAACCAGCTGGAATTTGGACTTTTAAGTATACTGAAGCTATTTAGTTACCTGTTAATTGCTACAAATAAATTCATTTATGCCAGTCCAGAAAAGTTTGTGTTTGTTTTTACGGTTTCATAAACTGCTTATTATGAACTGAAGCCATATACATCTATTTACTGATAAATTAAACAATGGATTTTGGTTTTCTTATTTCAATACAATAACAGAAATCATGAACAACTGCAAGTAAGTGTCTCTGTAAAACTCATTTTCAATGCCAGGAATAAGAATATGGGTTAAGTGAAGAAGACATTTATTTATTGTGAATTATTAGAACAGCCTGAGAAAATCAGATCTGTATTTACCACAAAAATTAATTCTAAAAATGTTTTAGTAATTAAATCTAGCTGCTTACTTGAGAAAAGAATATGAAACAATGAGTCTGTGAATTTGGAATCTAAAGAGATTAGTGAATTTTGAAGGAAAACAGCAATATATCTTACTGGTTGTCTTGCTTCTCTTATTGTTTTCCTCCAAATTCCCAGCATCTGGAAAGTAGGGCAGACTAAAACAAAGACAGAAGCAGCCTACCACACCATGGAGACAAGTCTGTGCAGCAAACACCAAATCTAAAGCCACTAGCAACATCATCCAACTGCTAAGCCGCACTCCTTCAGCTGGGTTAGTGATGCCCAAAGCGGAGGCAACAGAACACTGTGCTCACAAAGTGGGCCACCCATATGCACTCCAGACACAAAGAAGCCAGCTCCAAGCCAAAAGTCTGGATGCCAGATTTTATGGTTTCCCTTTTGGTGGCTGGACATGTAATGATACCATACCTTCTGCAAGTAAAGTCAGCACCCAGGGCAGCAGAGTATTGCACACCAGAGGTACACCAGCTCATACTGGGGATGACATCAAAGGCAGAAACAGAAATGGAAGGAGAAAAGAGGAAACAGGGATAGGGTTATTAAAAAGAAAGGGCACAGTTACAGAAAGATGGATTTACTTAATCATCCAAAATTTCAGGAATATTAACACTGACTCAGAATCTAGAAAACAGCTAGAAGAACAAGAACCACAGAATCTGGTAACTGTTCTACTCATGTCCATCTATAATGATGTGTTAGAAATCAGTACGTGAGTCCTTCACTAAGGAAGTGGTTCAATCTGAAACCCAACAATTCCTTCTGCAACCTCTACTATTGGAACAACCTCTCTATACATCCTACCCTACCCTCCTATGATACCCATACCACAGTAACCCTAATGACAAATTGCACTGGGATGGGCTAACTGAGACATCAGTTCTTCTCATTTCTATTAAGGTTCTATTTAAGCCAGATAAATCAGAAATCTTTCATAATTAACATAATCAACATTCACACCCATGTTCAAACCTCATTCGCTAGACTCTTATGTTAAAGAACAATGGTATAAAGTTTCCTTGAAGAGACTTTTTTTCTTTAAAAAAAGAAATAAAACAGAACAAGAAAACAAAAAGAACTGATTGCACAAATGTTACAAATGTATCTTTTGTAAATTCTAGATTTGTGTCCATTTTCCCAGAAGTCTTTGAGTGGTGCAAATGGTGAAGTACTGGACAAAAGGCTACAGAGTTGTGAACCTGCCCACAGGCTCCTTACAAGACAGGACTAGTGATAAGCTTCCCAAAGGTCACAGCCTTGAAAACCCGCATAGAGCTGCTCTACACTGCACACACAGGGTCACTATGACTTGGAATCAATTTGATGGCAACCAACAATAACAATCTATTTTCCTCACATAATTAAACGAAAAAAAAAATCCATTTACTTCTTTGGCTATCTCAGCACGTATTAATACCTATCCTCAAGCAGCTCAAGCCTAAGCCTGCTGCCATCGAGTGACTCTGACTCATACCAACCCTATAAGTCAGAGCGGAACTGTCCTACAGGGTTTCCAAGGAGCAGCTGCTGGATTTGAACTGCCAATGTCTTCTCTGAGGTCCTCACCTCTGAGCCACCAGGGCTTCGCTCAAGCACCAGGGGCACCAAATCTGAGATTGGAAATACTAATCCAAGCAGTTCAGGAAATAACCAATTCAAAATAGCAGGAATTCTAATGGGAAATGCAGGATTTCTTACTGACAAAAGCTATCACCTAAAAAATATCTTGCTACCATTTGGGTCTTTAAGAACCAACAAACATGCTTTTGTTTTCAAAAGGGGTTAAACTACTCAGCACTAACCCTAACCCTGAACCTTACAATGGGAAGGCCTATACCCCCCAAAAACCACTGCCATCGAGTAGATTCTGACTCATAGTGACCTTATAGGACAGAGTAGAACTGCTCCACAGTTTCCAAGGAGCTCCGGGCTGATCTGAACTGTCAACCTTTGTAGCAGATAACTACTATGCCACCAGGGTTTCCACAGAAGACCTATACACATCAAAAGATCCACCTTTAATACACGTTATAAATTAATTTTGCTGGTAAGTGAGGGTTTCAGACAGAGGGAAAGAGACAAGCAAAATGGTGGGAGAATTCATAAGAGCTATCCCTATGGCCCTTGTAAAAGAGAATCTTAAAAGATCATATAAAAATACTTTTAAATAGAATAAATTTTAAATCAGATTAAATTAATAATATAAAGCCTGCAACTGCAAAAACAGGAAATAGAAATACACAGCTGAGCAATGTCTCCAGCCTGGTAAGTGGGACCAGACTGATTTATAATTACTTTGTGAGTAGAAGCACAGCTTCACATATTTTATAATCACATACCAGACTCAGAATTCTTTGATAAGTTGATTTTTTAAATCCAACTATTAACAAGCATCCAACTGCTTTTTAAAAACAGAACATGAAGAATGAGTAACTGAATACACACTGCAACATCACCATTTACAGAAATAATTTCCTTCTACAAATTTAAATATTACTTTTATTCTCAGAATATGGCAATGATGCGGACGATAGGCATAAAATTTAAGATGAGATGAATTAAGAGCAAAAGACAGACAGACATACAGCTTTTCTAAGGACCATGGAGAAAGTTACACATGGTCCATACAGGGTCTGCCCTTCTTTGTAGCAGAAAACCTCTTTCAAGATTGAGAGTATCATTGAGAATGGTATAATTTCCTCATTTAGTGGTGGTAATATTAATTGAACTTTAGCCTTATCTTATGACAGAAAATTCCAGATTTAAAAAACCAAACTGAAACAAACACCTCTCACCCACATTTTAAAACACTTGCTGGAATGTTTCAAATTTACTAGGCAAAGTTTAATGCATATTTTACAATTATGTCATATTCTTCTTACAGAAATATGACTACAGGCAAAACCATACACTGGATTTGTTTATAACAGTTACTTCTACATATTAACTTGGACTCCTACCACCCTGTAAGAAAGGGCATGTACTCAGTATATGCCCACTGAATAGTTTTAATAGAGACCGAAATATCCCCCAAGTTTTTAAAGCCATTCTACTGGAAAAGATATCTACCAACTTAAGTCACGATCATCTGAGATTCATGAAAATATCTGAATTTGAGGTACAATTTTGCACCTAAAATCAGGAATTAAAAAGAACATCACCCACTTGAAAACGAAAAGGGGAAAGATCATGCATGGGTTGCCTGCTTCTCAACAAACAGCTACAGCTAAGTTAAATATACCCATTTACAAATGTCCCTAATATGAAAGACTAACAGTAACACACTTATCATTTTTAATTTCTTAACGCTTTTCCAAACAATAAAACGTCATTACTAATTCCTGAACAATAAAACAAAACTTGTTATTTGAAAATTTTAAAGCACATCGGTATTTTCTGACTGGAAATGATCTCTCAGCTGACAAGCCACTTATTTTTGGCTCAAGAAAATCTACTGAACAAAAAATAACTGGGGAAGTTAAAGACTGAAAGGGCTCCTGAGAGATCCGTTTCTTCCTCTTCCTTGCTTTAAGGAATGACTGAGGAACTGGGCCCTTCACAATACTGAAGAATGTGCTGGGAACATCTTAGGTTCTATGTGTGTGTGCACACACATGCACATGCACACACAGACACAGACACACATATTTCTGGTTTTTTGTTTTTTTTTCTTCCCTGGAGAGGTGAAAAAGAACTTCTCAGGTTCATCAGGTAGGCATCATAACACGAACAAATTCTTTGAATTCTCTTAGGGAAAGCTAGTTGAGAAACTTACTATAAGTCATCTGAATACCAATAAGCACAAGATGGAACAATATTTTTGATTTGGAAAAAAATGATACACACGAAAAGAACTTCAGCCTAAAGAAACCATTTTATATGGAATGGATACCACAAATATTAAATAATGACTATATTCTATTTGCATGAAGTACACATTACATTATCTAACCACATATTATCTAATAATGGATTAAGCAGAACAAGATGCTTGTTAGTACATGCTCAGAGGCAATGTGGTTAGTCAAGTTAGTGAACTCTGTACCTTCTCCTATGAATGGGAGGTCTCCTGACAACATCCCCAAGAACTCGCATTGAACTGAAAATGAATGATGGAAGAGGTCAGTGTCACAGGTGAAACAAAATGGAAAACAATGTAGTAAATACAGACACCACACTGGAAAGAGAGACAACCTCTAAAGAGAAATAGTAAGGAATGAAAGAATGTGGAATGAGAGAAATGTCAGAACCAAAAGGTCTGACAATCTGTGCGTAGAGCCACTTTGCTCCCTCTGTGCTCCATGAGTTAATTAGATGAACAGGTTTACTAACAGGTTTATTAAATTCTTAAAGTAAAAACACTTAAGAATATGTAAAATTGGGGGGAACCTGTCATTTATAATTAATTCCTTTAAGTCTTCAAAATTTAGGAATATGTAGATTATATTTTAAGGATTAGTCAGACTAATTCAACTAATCATTACAACCTTAATTACTAATCTAAAATAATTAATCTAAAACTGTCCCCAGATTTTTAGCATGGCTGTGTTAGATAAGATTTTAAGTCCAAATGTAAAATTCCATGGCATTATATAGGTTGAAAATATAAATAACTTTGGTGATACGGTTCTAATCTCAGTTCGATGTTAAAATCATCATGTAATCTTGCATAAATCCTTCAATCTAAGCGTCTATTTCCTCATCTGAGCAAAATGATCCACAAAGTCATATCTTGCTCTGAAATCAAAGGCAATGGAATCCATAACAGGTTATGAATAAAAACAGATTATACATAAAACAAATCCCAGTTCCTTAATACTGTTAATATTAATGACTACTTGTCAAAGAACTACCCTTGTTTCTGGAAGAGAATTCTGGCTCAAGGGATCATTCCTCACTTTCTTATTTTATTATAGATGTGAATGCTAAAAACAAAGTAGCACAGCATGAATAATGCTAAAAAGGAAAGCTTCGAGAAACTGCTTTTTCTATAATTGTTTCACCCAATATCATCAACTGAAATGAAAGGAACCCCATCTGTCTTTGGGGTTTCTGCTAAACGAAAACTCTAAATTTGTATCATATTGTCTGATTTTTTTTTTCACAAGCCTTAACTGAAAATGAGGATTTCAGATGGATATATAAAGACTATGTAGGAGACAAAGCACATCAATTATTCTGAAGGTCAGCAACCTGAACCCCACAACAGAATAATATGGAATCACAGAAAAAGTACTTGACTATTAGGGACCAGAAACCTAGAATCCACTAACCTTTGGTTAAGTCACTTAACCTATCTGCACCATCTTCCTCATCTGTAAAAAAGGGAGTCATAACACTTGACTCAAGAAAATATTTTAAAAAATGTATAAAATAATGTGTTATTAAAGGAGTCTGAAGAGAATAGTAAATTAGGAAAGTATAAAGTATCACACTATCAGCGCCATGAAGGCAGAAAGACTCTGTTTTGCTTACCTCTGGATTTCTAGAACCCAAAACAGTGCCTGACACTAAGTAAGTGCACAATACATTTGTCAAATGAATGAATGAATGAACATGATTAGATTCCATATCCTTACAGTAATAAATTTTGAGCTATGATACCATAAAGAGGCCCAGGAATTTAAAAAAAAAAAGGCAAATAATCGCTGCAGCTGAGTTGTTTACATCTACTATCCTGAAAGCACAGAGGGGGAGGAAATAGACTGCCACATCTCCCCACTTGGTGGCTTTTCCTCATTAAAAGAGTAGCTTTGGAATAAGCACACCATTGTTAGGTACATTAGGATAGAGCATAGATAGCATTCTGCTCTTCAGAACAAAAACCACCTGCTTAAATTGTCTTCAGCAGCCAATAGCAGAAAGCCAAATTGAGCTTACCTTCATACAGCTTGCTACCAAACTGAAAACAAGGAGACATTTACAAAAAGTCCTAAAATGATATGACATATGGGAAAATACCACCAATTTAATGATACTGAATCATTTCTTCATACTCTATTGATGATTAACACTGATAATTTAGTTTACCAACACTTTAGAAACAGATGGCTTTAATTCCTGTGATGTAATCTGAAAAACTTAAAGACGCTTTGAGACCATTTAGATTTCATATTTATTTCTTAATTCAAAACTGACTTAAAATACTACTCACTACAATCTTTGGATTTCACTGACAAAGCTGGCAAGAGAAAAATGCTACCATTTATAAAAGACCTAATATGAGCTGTTATTTTGCTTTATTATTCCAAATATTTTGAAAGGCATGTATCTCACAGAGAAGGAAATTAAAACTCTGAGGGGTTAAGTAACTTGCCCAACGTCAGCTATGTAGTAAGTTACAGACTTGGAGTTTGAACCTAAGTTTTCCTTATTCCAATGCCCATCTTTTTCCTTCTCTAGGATGTCTCCTAAAATCTTTTGTCAACTGAAACAGCAAGTGAACAATTTTTCAAAAGCAAGCACACAATGAGAGACAGGACGAAAGGCCTTCCATCTCACCTCCGCTGGTTTATTTCAGCATCACTGGCTGCATTCTTCCCAGGACCCCAGCTGTGCCTCCGGAAAGGGGACAGAGAGCGCATAGACCCCCTCAGAACAGAGCAGTTTGCAGGCACCTCAGTGATGCTGTCCATCTCCTCCTCTTCCATGTCACCTGAGCCTGCAGGCTCACTCTCACTCTCTCGCCCCTCAGCTCCCATCCCATGGCCATAGAAGCTATCCAGGCCTTGTGGATCCTTGGACTTGCTCAAATTTGAAATCTGGGAGAGAGACACATCACTGCCATGAGAAGAATGTCGATCCAGGGAACCTGTGTCATCGGTGGATGAACTGGATCCAGTGATATCACACACCAACTGTTCTTCCTCGGGCTGTAAGGGCGAGAAAGCACACATGCTTAAAAATGGCAGGACAAAGCAGACTGCTTCAGTTATTTCAGATCAAGCAAATGGCTTCATAAGGAGTCTCAGATGGATAAGATCACAATTTGGCTTCCAGATAGAACCTTTTTTAAAAAGGCATGATCACAGTTAGGTTCACATACTTGGGACTTCCAGTAAAGGAATGGCTTATCCTTTTTCTACTCTCTTACATCAGTTCACTTACATTAATAATGCATATATATATATTTTCTTTTCCCTACAAAGGAGAAAGAATCTAACTGAGGTCAGTTGTTCCGGTCAACACTACCTACTGACATGAGAGGAACCCACCTGATTCTGGAGTTTCTGCTCAGTGGAAATTCTAATTTGACATCATATTGCCAATTTTTTTCACAAGCCTTAACTTAAAATAAGGCAATTTGTCAGGCTACGATGATCATGTGCTGATGAACACTTTCAGTGGCTTTTTGGAGAATGCACAATAGCTTACAAGGTCTATGCAATGCCTGTCACAAACCACTCCAAAACCTGTACAAATAACTAAATGGAAGAAAACTATTCTTTTTTCTGACTTCACTAAGAATCCACTGAGTGCTATCAATCCAAATCACAAATGAAGTAATTAGTGCTGGCAATGGGGATGATGTTTTTTCCCAGGCCAACCTCTACAGCTAACAGGGACTGTGCAACTTTGGTCCCAGAAGTCTGACATTCTCTACTTGTTTAAAGACATCAGAACACATAATTTAATGGGTGGTAGGAAAATGAGCTTTATAGTGTCTCAAAGAGACCTCAAGATAAATGAAAGTGCATAGGTGATGCAAAAAACAAACAAAAATATAAGCCCATTAACAGCTGTAGATGTGTGCACTGCCTTCAGGTCTTTATATTGTACTCTTACAGAACAGGAAAGAGAAGAGCACCTTGTGAGTTTTTTGTCTTCTTCACAGCATTTTCCTAATGAACTTGTCTACTCAATGGTTTAATTAAGAGAGAAGAAACTTATACTTCCTATAAAAGGACAAAGAAATTTATGAGGACACATAAGCCCCTTCAGCTTTGGAATAGAGAACCAGCCTCTATTCTAGAAGAGTCGTCTCTTTAAAACATAAACACAGCAATTTAAAACCACACTAGTTTCTTTATACCTTCTGGATTGCAGTTTACCAGTAAATATGAGATTGTTTTCACTCTACAGAATTCAGTTCCTTAGAGTACCTGATTTTTAAATAATGTGTGAGGGATGAGACTGAGAAAGAAGACGCAAAGGGATCACTGAACAGGCCAGGAAAGTGAGGCTTACATTGTTGAATGAATTCTCCCAAGTAGTACAGCCAACCAAAAAAACCAAACTCCTTGCTATAGAATTGATTCCTACTCATAGTGACTTAACAGAGCAGAACTACCACCCCCAGAGTTTCCAAGGAACAGCTGGTGGACCTCAAACTGCTAATCTTCTCATTAGCAGCACCATTCTCAACCACTGAGCTACCAGACCTCCAGTATACAGAGGCAATGAGAAGCAAAATCAAGATCTAAACCCAGGTTGATTTTAACTTAAATTGCCCCAGTTTGTTATCTCATTTATTTGGACAGAACCCTGTAAGGACAGACTCTGAAAGTCAGTATCAGAAATGGCCTCACTGTTTCCCTCACCAGGCCACACTGTAAAATAAAACTATACTCTTACTGAACTAATCAAGTGTTTAGTACTTCTGTTAATACCTCTTAGTTCCCTGTGTAGTGCCTGGGGTCTTAAAAGCTTGCAAGTGACTGTCTAAGGCTTGTATTTATTCATCTGGAACAAGAAAGAAGGAAAGTCAGGAACGTGAGGAGGAAATAGAATGTGTGGCTAACTGCCTCCATGAACATGTATGTGCTTTTTGTCACAAGACCAGAAGAACTAAGTAGTGCATGACTGCCACCACTGAACACCTTGAACAAGAGTCTGTGAAAGAATCCTGATTAAAAGGGGAAAAAAACAGAACACAATTTCAAATTCTTAGGGAATCCAGACATTCTGGAGCGATGGAGGCTAGAGGAATTCTTGACTATTGCCCTGAGATAATCCTTAAAACTGAAATAAAAAATATTCCCTTAAGTCTTCTTAACACCAAGCATTAATTAACTAGCTTTATTAGTAAAGAATGTCTGCCTTGAACATGGTGCTTTTTCAGCATCTAGTCAGACCCGACTTCATGGCACTGGATATCCATATGGGAACAAAAGGACTCAAAAGCAACTCAAAAGATCAGACAGAAACTCAGGGGGCAATGAGTTTATGTCAACGAGAGAAAGGACAACTCAGAAAACAATACTGAAATATAAGCTTTTTCTTAACATTCTGCTATAACTTCAGAAAAGGAGGTGTGAATGGCTGCACAGCTTCAAGTAATATAACCAGTGTCACTGAACTGTACATGCAGAACCTGATGAATGGGTATAAATTCTTACTGTGTATGTTCTTAAAAACAAATTATAAAAATAAAAACAAAAAACAACTCTGCTTCATCAAGTAAATTCTACAACAGGGTAGCTATTACTGTAATATAAAATTATTGATTTTTTTTTTTAAAGTTTGTTGAGTGACTGATTTGGACATCCTCAGGAGTTTCTTTCTACTCTCCAGAGGATGGTAATGTAACTTGTCATGCATACCAATTTAGGAAAGCACTCTGAGGATGTCTTCACTTTCTCACTTCTTAGCCTTCTAAACTTCTCATTCTCAAATCAATACCGAGGGGCAAACAGAATGGGCACCAATAAAGAAAAATGTGTGATAATCCTGTCCTAAAACATGTAAGAAGGCTTTAAAGGAAACAAAAGCTCTAAGTTACTGTTTATCTTTGACAGATTCTTCTCAGATGTCAGCTCTTTGCAGCTTGGAAGAGTAAACAGGCACCTCTTTACCCTGGCATCTAATCTCAGAAAAAGTCCTCGCTATCTCTTTGGCACTTTATTGAGCCAAACGTATAAAACAATTGTCTACTCTTTTGTAAGACAGAACACTGAAATGGAAAAATCTCTGGCTGTCTGCTTATGTGTATTTAAATAAAGGAGAAATCTGTCTAGAATGCATTTGGAACACAGTCTTTTTCTTGGTGTGTGCCATGACACTTCCTGATGTATGCTTTTTACTGATCACACTGGCAAACTAAATGACCACGGAGTCTTTTCACAGTGTGATTACAAAGTTTCTTCAATCTTGCCTTCCTGAGGAGAATTAAGTTTCCATAGTACATATAATATTCTTATGAGTTGGTGGTTGTTATTTGAAAATGAAAAGTGGGGCAAAACTCAGAAATTAAGACTGAGCTGAATTACAGGCAGCTAAGGCAAATGGTTTTCTTTAATACTGGATGAAACTGAAAAAGGTTTCTACATTACTTCTTCCCAACATTCCCTCAGTGTTCTCAAAACAGGCTCCCAGTTTCACCTTTCTTTACAACATCCCTGCAGAAGAGAAAGAAGTCCATGATCTAACTAGAAATCAAAGAGATCTAGAATACAGTTGCGGCTTTTCTCTAAGTTCATAACCATAAATAAGTTACCTTTTCTCCTCACTTTCCTATCTAATATGAAAGATTTAAAGAGATAACCTTCAGATCTAAACAGCATAGAAATTAATATAAGGCAGGCTGAAAAGTACTGATCATCTAATGAAATCCTTTTTAGTCCCTGAATCCATTATGCTGAAGATATTAGAGACATCTGCCAAATAAGAGAACCAGTACATCTTCCTTTGGCCCCCAACCAAAGCACCACGTTTTGAGTATGTTATGTATGTTCTGCTTATATATCAGCAGGACTAAAACAGTCACAGCTCCGACACATGACAGAATGTTCCATGTCTGAGATTCAAAGTCCCTCTCAAGAGTTTCTGAGTTACATGTCTGTCAGTGTTCAGAGAGATCTTTTACCTTAAAATATCTGCTAATTAAATAATTTTCAGGGAAGAAAGGTTAAGATGGCTATCAGTTTAGCAAAGACATTTGGTTGACGTGGAGTCAAAACTTGGTGGTATTTCTAGTCTCATAAATGGACAGCCAAAATGTAATTTTCTATTAAAGTCTAATGCTTTTTCTTAACAATCTGCTACAAATAACCTTCAGTTTTTAAATTAGTAAGCATTAAGACTGACTTAGGTCACAGCTCCGACCCACCTATCATTGTGTCATATTGTGGTGGCTTGCCTGTTGCTATGACGCTGGAAGCCAGACACTGGTATTCAAACACCAGCATTATCATCCATGGTTGACAAGGTTTTAGAAGAGTTTCTAGACTAACACAGATGAGGAAAACAGGCCTGGCAATCTACTTTAGAAAATTAGTTAGTGAAAACCATAGGGATCACAACATAACAGTGTCTCATACAATGCTGGATGCTCAGCCCTCTAGGTTAGAAGGCAACAACGAACTTGGGCTTACCAAGGATTGTGATAATGGCACAACACAAGGCAATATGTCATTCTGTTGTACATGAGGTTGCCATGAGTAGGAGATGACCTGATAGCAACAAACAATGATGTGGAAGAGACCAAAAAGGGCAGACATATGACAGATGGAGTGGTAAGGTGTTTGAGAATGAAAACATTTGTGAAAAGAAGACAGCCTATCTGAGACATATAAAGGAATCCTTTTGCCCCTGACTCTTTCCCAGTTGGATTTCCTCTTGCATATCAGGATGGAGAAGTATAAATTTGTATCCCTCTACCATTAGGCTCTCTTTTCTTAGGGTTTATGCAACTTTGAAAACCTGCAAATGTTATCAGGCTAGTAAAACTCCTTGAGTCACAGACAGGCTGCTTACGAACAGGTCCCTTAAGCAATACAAAGGCAAGAGCACAGCTGCTCTTTTACAAGCATCAGTCTTAAATGGACAGCTCTGTGATTGGGTGCAGGAGCTGAGCTGACAAAGTAACCAAAGATTACTACTGCTCTGCTCAATTTCTGGTCAAATAAACTAAATAAGGAGATTCAAGCAACAAAATAATAACATAACTAAAAGTTAATGACAATGTCTAAATTAAATGATAAGACTGTTTACATAAAGCTCAAGAAACATGCTACTACTTAAGTAGACATACAATGTAATTACGATTTAAATTTAAACAGAAAGTGGTAGTAAGGGTAAAGAGCTATCTACAGCTGCTAACAAAAAAGATCAGTAGTTCAAACCCACCAAGTGCTCCTTGGAGACTCTATGGAACAGTTCTACCCTGTCCTATATGGTCACTACATGTTAGAATCAACTTGATGGCAATGGGTATAATGAGTAAAATCTCTGAGAGCCAGAACTCAACGAGACTATGTTGTTTTCCACCTATGACAGTGTACAGTCACCACTTTTCTATTACTCGCTTTAGTGGAAAATATTTCTTCTCTGACAGGTTTCCACCTTACACAGGTTCTGGCTTTCACAGGTTTTACTGTAAAATTTACTGAATACCAATCACATGAAAACCCTGGTAGCAGTGTACTGGTTACAAAACATGGCTGCCATCTGAAAGGATGGCAATTCCACTTCATCAGGCAGTTCTGGGAAACCCAGGGGGGCAGTTCTAATCTGTCCTACAGGGTTACTGAGTCAGAACTCACTTGCAGGCAGTGGGTTCAGTTTGGGTGAATCAGGTGTAGAAAGAGTCCTGGTGTCACCGTGGTTAAGGCTATTAACTGCTAACCAAACGGTAGGTGGTTCAAAACAACTCACAGCTTCAAAGATGTGCAAGACAGCTTCTGTATGAAATTTATAGCCCCAGGACTCTACGGCATCACTGTGAATTACAGTCAACCTGATGACAGTGTGTTTGGAGCCTGAATTATGTACAGGGTTCTATGCTAACGACTTAGTTGTATCATTTTATAGATGAGAAAACTACGACTCTAGAAGGTTAAATAACAAACCCTATGAGGTAGCTGTATGAGTTACAATTTGACTCAACATCATTTTTTTTTCATATTATCTATTATTCATTTTGAAATGCATCAAACATTTCTGATGGACTTGTGGGTAGACAGAGAAATGGACAGGTACACAGTTATCTAAAAAAGCTAATTAAACAGTTATTGCAAAATAACTGTTGTTATTTCCATCACTTGTGGTGGATATAGATGCTCACTGTACAATTCTTTCAACTTTTCTATATACTTCTGAATTTTCATTACAAAGTATTGGGGTAAATCACCTAATTGGCTTCCTTAACTAGAATTATATATACTACATCTATATGCTGTATACTATCTATATGTGTTACAGAAAGGTATAAAAAATACATACAATATACACTGAAATATAAAAACTGCTGCAAATTTTCACACTCTACCTGGAATCATGCTTAATATTGTCCCAATACAAGTCTTCTCATCTTCATTTACCAAATCGTGATTATTATTACACACAAAACCACATACACTTAAGGTGGCACACTGGTTAAGGCTGGCTGGCTGGTTAAGAGCTTAGCTGCTAACCAAAAATAGGTTGGCAGTCTGACTTTACCAGTTGCTCCTTAGAAACTCTATGGACCAGTTCTACCTTGTCCTATAGGGTTGCTATGACTTGGAACCAAGTTGATGGCAATGGGTATAGACACCAATCACTTAATCCATTGTATGAACAGTATTTTATGTAAGGATCTTGAGCATTATTTGATAGTAAACATTATTGCTGTTTCATGGTTCTGAAATTCTAGAATTTTAGCACTTACATACTAGATTTTCTAATTCAGAGCCTGTAAATACTATTTACTTTTACTGTTAAAAGCTTTTTTCTTTCAAAAAAAAAAAAAAAAGGTAATTTTGGGGGTTGGAGGCTGAGTACTCTGGGATCAAACTATGGCTTATGAAAGAAAGTATATTCCCTTAACGTTTAGTATCTTGAGAAGCTATTTTAGTTTTATCTCTTTTTAAATGTATAGTTTTATTTATTTTGTTAACAATATACACAAAAAACCACACATGAACACATGTGTGTGACACATGAGCTGTGTCATCATTATCACCCTCCTTTAACATAAATCTACGGCTCCCTAGCGTTCCTATCTAATTTTCTGAGCTGCTACTGCCAATTTAATCTTTCTTCAGACCATAACGCTCAAGGCAGACAAATTTTGATAGTTAAGCTAAACTAAAGTTTGGTTTTCAGGAGACTTTAAGGGATATTTTTGGTCTAAGGTTTAAAGATTATCTTGGGGCAACAGTTTCCAGGGGTTACTCTGATTTTTTTAATCAACTGTGGATACTTCTTACAACCTGGGGAAGGAAAAAAAAGAAAAAACACAAGTGTGAGGACTTAGATTTACCTCTCTTTAGAAAGGAAGCAACATCTATAATATTTTCTACAGGTTTCAATTATTCTTTCAGATTACAGGTCAGCGTAGCTCATGTGTACGCTATGCCACGCTTTCCCTCTTAAAAACCAAAACCAACCAAACCTGCTGCCGTCAGATGAATTCTAACTCACAGCAACCCTATGGACAGAGAACTGCCCCATAGAATTTCTAAGAAACGCCTAGAAGATTTGAACTGCCAACCTTCTGGTTAGCAGATGTAGCTTAATTGCTAAGCCACCCAGGTTTCCACTTTCTTAGTGCCTCCCCCCCCCCCCCCATTTCAGGATTTCTTCTCACTCGTAAAACAAAATAAAATTTTATGCTGTGGAGCTAAGGAAAAGACCAACCTTACAAAATGGCAACTACTTAAACAATACATACGAAGTTCATAATGCTCATCAAGAATCATATCTGCCATGAGGCCCACTCAATGGAAAGAAGAGGTTAAATTGAAAAACTCATGACAAACACAGCAGGCTGTGAAGGAGATCTCAGAAGGGCAGAGTCATCCAAATGACTGCAGGAAGTGACCTAAGGCATCACTCATGTTTCACAGAAAGGAATGTCAAAATGTCTTGCCTACAGATTATTTTTCAGAGAAGGGAATAAAGGCGGTTTTAGACCCTGGGGACAAATTCTGTGACATTTTGATATTTCTCAGCACACAGTCTATGAAGGACTACTGAGGAAGACTTTTAAGGAAGTAGCTGACAGCCAGCCACAACCATGCTTCCACATAAATCACTGGCTATAAAACCAGGTGTTTGGAGATTGAGAGAAAAATATCAGAAAACAAATAGGTTTTAGAATAAGGCTAACCCCCACTCATCCTAGAGCTGAGTAATTCTAGGTGAACATCATTACCAATCAGAGCTTCCCTTTTCTGCTAGGTGGGTGGTTTTACAATGTCGGCGAAACCACAAACCAAGCAGAGTAGCTGGAACTATGAAATGAGATCACATACCTAAAAATTCAGTTTAGTGCTTAGGAAATAGTAAGCACTTCTGAAACAGTTTGTCTCTGTTCTTTACCTTTCACATGTAAGTCCTTAAGTCCTTTGGCTTATTTATGCTAGAGAAAACATTTATTGCTAAGCCTCTCCTGGTCACAAACAATTATGGCAGAATAGAACTACTTTTCCAGTTCTCTTGCTAGACATTCTCATGCACATATGAAAAAGTGAAATAAAAATGTGTTCACCATCTCTGGGTTTGTTCAGGCTCTTTGGTGTACGGCATAGGTAAAAGTTTATTTGGGGAGCATGTTTCAAATTTTAAAAACTGTCTCATCAACCTGAATTGACAGTTAAATCTAGCAAAGGCCATGTGTGTGAACAATTTCCTAAATGCTTTGGGCTAACTGAATCATAAGGTTCAGTACAGAAAAGTCTCATTCTCCTTAGCCTGAAAAACCATCCAATTTAGTGAACAGAAAGAACTATCATTCCACAGAGATGAATACTACCCAGGGACAAACTGTCAAGTACCTATAAGTAATGAGCAAGTAATTCTTAATGAAGACTTTTCAATTTTTAAAAAACTTTTTGCTGCAAATATTTTCAGCCCCTGGACACCCTTTTAGCTTGGCTATGAAGTCACTTCTGCGGTTCATCCTTCACCCAAAGATTATAGGCTCATAACACAAAACAGGACTCAACGGGCACACCAGCCCAAGGACTAGAAGGCTGTAGGGGTCTGGAAAGCTGGTAATATGGAACTTAAGGTCAAGAAGTGAGATTTTTAACCTATCTTGAGGTTTTGGTAATCAATATCACAAAATAACATGTGTACTAATTGTTTTTAAATGACAAGTTAGCTGGTTCTATAAATCTTCATCTCAAGTACTGAAATAACAATAATCAAAAAGAATGCCACACGTTAAATACTGTGCTCCTTTTAAAAAGACATCAAGCAGGATCACATGGTCAACAGTCACTTTAAAACAAAGATGAAGACGTAAGGGAGCAAGAGAACGACACTAACGGAAACAGAACCACCAGAACAGAAACAATAAGAACATCTGTGCATTTTCAACTTGTGCAGAACCTACCGAATGGGAACCTCAACTGCTATGTAAACCTCTACTGAAAACACAAAATACATGATAAGCAAAAAAATTTTTTTTTCAACTACACATAAATGTGTAACAAATCCCCATCTACACATGACTCAGTTTCAGCAATTATCAATGCACCTGATCTTCAAACTGAAACTTGGAGATATGATCCACTCTGTTTCCCTCCAACAAGCATGTTTTTAGAGAAACGTATCATCCGGATGGTATTCCCCTAGGGTATTATAAGAGACCTTTAGAAGTCTTTACGAAGAAAATTTCAGTCACATTGGAAATTACCCAAATTCTTATATCTTTAAAAAAAAAAAAAAAAAAAAATCCTACTGGTTTCCTAAATAGCTTCAGAGAAAGAAAGATCTTCCTGATGTATATTTTACTCATTGTAAGTAACAATGATAGAAATCCTGAGTTTCCACCGTAACTTTTTCAATGACTCTCTGGAAGATAAAAAGTTCAAGAAAAAGGGAACAGTGGAAAAGTCCAATGAGAAGGTCAACAGGAACATGAGAACCCCAACAAAAAGGAAAGTAAGGTCTTGACAGCACACACCCAGAGGATGAAGTACATTCCAGCCTTAAACATAGTAACATCACACTACCTTAGATAATCTGAATAACCATCAAATAACTGCTCACTCTCCCTTCTCCAGCCTCCTCAAAACCCCAGATGCACCAGTCTTCTTCACAGCTGACACAATGTTTCTCTCCTTTTACAATGTTTCATGGCTGACACAATGTTTCTGCCCCTTCCTCAATATTAAGACTGCTTAGACTGCTTGTGGCAAGTAGGTGAGTACTATTTGCTGTCTCTGCTGTGGGAAAACTATTGACAAAACAGGATTCACTGCAACTAGATAAAAAACAAGCAAGAAAACCCAAACTGTTCTCCCATCTCTTGCCTCCCACCCCTCAGACAGTCCCCAACAACATGCAAACACCAGGTGACTCATGTCGATGGGCTAGTCACTAGGGAGAGAGCGCGAGTTCCCTAGCTGAGATCTAGAAAGGTCCAATTAAACAGGCTGGATGAGGAGGGGTGATATCACTGAGTGCAGCCAAGAGCTTTAGGCCTAACTAAACACATTCATCAGAAATGATTCTGTGGTTAGTTTACACACATGACATCACATAGTCTGAGTCGCGGCCCCTTCCTGCCCAGTGAAAAGTGTTCACTGTTATCTGACTCACTTCACACCAAAGGACTTCCAATTTTTTAGGCTTCAATGTGAGCTTCAAAACCTGTATAGTTATGATTTGCAGAAATTTAAAGTTGTCAATGCTTTCTTTTGGGCCCCAAACGATAGTTTCCTTCCCCAAAAGGGAACATTTTACATTCCTTTAACATCAAATACGAGCCTGACTGAGGCCCTGTAAAGCTAGCCAGATCACAGGTTACTAGCACGAGTCACCTATTGTGGCCAACAATACCTTTGAGAAGGTGATGCTTTCCATTTCATCACTGGCTGAGTGAAAGAGGTCAGAATCACTCCCCGACTGTCTTTTAAGTCCACCTCGTGAGGAGGCACATTCTCTGCCCAGTCCAACATCTAGGAAGTTTTCATCTGAAAAAAACAATTTACACAACCAATACTTTAAACAACATAAAATTTTAATTTCTTTCCATCCTAGAAACCAGCCCTTTAAATTTTGTTTCTTTGGTCTTTAAGAAGATACTATAAAGATACTATAGGATGTCCATGAATTTGTCCTGTACATGCTGGGTATGAAAACATAACACATGATGATTCAGAACCACTGACTCCATCTATTTTTAGGTACCTCATTAGTAACGTTTTCCTCCAAGTTGGCTTTCTTTTGCCATCAAAATCAGAAGCCCATTATTAGAAAGCTATGTGGTAGGGTTCGTGGCTAATCCGTTTTGAGACTAAGTTCCTTCTGGAAGCTTGTTATTTTATTGGAATCTGATATAAAAGGCAAAGGGGAACATAACTAATAAACATATGACTGTATTAAATTTATGGGCTCTGCTGCTTAATAACAAAACAAGACATTAACTTTTCCTACCTTGGAAACCCTGGTGGCACAGTGGTTAAGAACTGTGGCTGCTAACCAAAAGGTCAGCAGTTTGAATTTGTCCTATAGGGTCACTATGAGATGGCAACGGTGTGTGGGTTTGTGTGTTCCTATCTTAAACTGTTCTCAGAAAAATAACATGCCAGAGTAGAAAAGCGTATCTTCTACAATCTGTTTTCAGCTCAATAAACAAGGATAGGGACCCTACAGAACCAAAGGGAGGGGCCTGACAGAAATAATACACTGATGTATCAAGGAATCATAAGCATATAGCACCTTGAAATTAGCAAGGTATTTAGCTCATTCTCTCTTTAAACCGTGGACAAAAGAGTAATGTGACTTGGTAGTGACAGGGTCAGAGAAACTTGTTCATGGTAAAACAAAGACTCCAAAAAGGGTCAATAATTGTGTGGAGGTCAATCACCTTCGAGAAATTTTTAAGAGTGATATATTTTGAATTGAACTAGATTCCAGAGAAGCTGTCAATGCTAGGCACTTGCAAAAGCAGCAAAACAATAAAATACACTATAACATCCTAATATCTTTAAACTCTGTTAGTTAACAGTATACTCAAAGCCACAATGGGGACAGTCTTGCTGTCATTTGCTAACCAGAACATACCCAAGAATTGAGTTTGTTTCTAAGTTGCACATTCAAAACACTGACAAACAGAAACACACGCTTGGCAATGTGGTCCCAACAGCGGAAATGCATGAGGTACATTTAGCTTACAGAGGAAGTCTGACAAAAATGTGCCTAGGGGCAGTCATCATATGAGGAACAGTGAGTAGAACTGTTCTGTGCTGTTCCAGACGCCAGAACAAAGTCAGCGAGTGGAAGCTGCAGTCACCACGGCAGGGCTTCCGGGCAGCCTCCCTGAGCAATGACTGTCACTTCACTAGAAGGACCGAGCAGGGGCTCAGCAACTGCGTCAAGAGGTTTCCAAAAGTTGTCTGTACAGAAGGACAGGCAGAAACTGAACCAGATAACCGATCCTGTCCAATCTGACTCTCAGATTTTTTGCTTGGATAATAATGTGACACCCGCATGCTGTGTGTGAAGAATGGAAGTTGCTGTTATCTAAAAGAATTAGTAAATTAATAACTGATAATAAATTACTGCCTCTGGATATGCTGGGAGCTAGGAAGAAGGGTCAAAGGGGCACTGAATGAATCAACTGTTATTAAAACTGCCTTTTCTATTAAGTTAGGGACTTGGCAAGATAGTGCGAAAATCCACATGAAAAGAGAAGCTTGTGTTTGTATAACAGGGAGGGGTTACAGTCTCACTGAAGAAGCAGATATATTAAGACAAAATTTCAACATGTACATAAAAGAAGCCACAGGAAAAAAGGCAGGGCTCATGGACTCATTTGAAACAGTACAATTAAACAAATGTTTCAGCTTAAAAAAAAAAGACCCTGCTCTATTACAGTCTTGGTCCAAACTAACTGAGTATGTTATGTCAAGAGGAATAATAACTCTGCCTTTAAGAGACTGGCAATCACGTGTATTCTGGAGGTTTTTTTCAAAAATATTTTGCAGAGTGTGTAGGTGGAGTTTGTGGGTGTGATCTTTCCACTTCTTCCTCTTTTCCACCTTGGAAAAACCAAAAACTCCATTGCCTGGTTGAGAGGAAATAGGGGGGCTGGCCAAGAAAAGAAAGGGCTGTCACAGCAACTATGCTGAGGTACTAGTTGTCCGACTGGCAGCTGCGCAGACCACATCCAAATTCCAGACTGGAAAACAAACCAACTCAGTGATATTCTAATAGAAAATTCACAAGGAAGATCCTCACCCAGAAAATGACACCTGAACTAGCACTACACTGAACCACAAGCCAAGGCTGGGATGACAAGAGCTGGCTGTGGGAGACTCTGATGATTACAGGGACAGGGAGGTGGAGACACTGTGAAACAAAAAAGACATCAGGGAGTGAGAAGGACTTTAAGCAATTAGGAAACAATACTCCCACCCAAAGCTATTCCTCACCCTACATCATGTGTGGTTAAGTTTTCAAAATTAAAGAAATCTCTCCTCTTCTCCTTTATGGAACAACATACCAAGGTGTAACCAAGAGGCAGGAGCTCTTGTTTTAGAGTTAGTCTATTCTGACTTAAATTTAGGTCTGAGTACCTATTAGCTGAAAGATCCCAGGTAAGAAGTCATTTAATTTCTCTAAGCCTCAATTTCGACACCACTGAAATGGGTAATCAGTACCGTCCTAGAAGAGCTGTTCCATTCTACTTGGATCCACCATAAACATCCATGGGACAGCAGTCAAAAAATCAAGTGACACACTGCACTACACAAATCTGCTGTAAAAAAGATCTCTTTAAAGTGTTAAAAAGCAAGGATGTCACTTTAAGAACTACGGTGTGCCAGACTTCAGCCATGCATGGTGTTTTCCATCACCTCATACACATGTGTAAGCTGGATACTAAAAAAGGAAGACTGAAAAGTTGATGCCTTTGAATTACTGTTTAGGTGAAGAATATTGAAAAATCAACGGACTGCCAAAAGAGCAAACAGAACACAACATGGAAAAACTATTTACAACTAGAATTCTCCTTAGAAGCAAAGACGGCAAGACTACATATATCTCATATACTTTGGACATGTCAGGAGGACAGACTAGTCCCTGGAAGATGAAATCAAGCTTGGTGAAGAAGACTGTCAGGGAAAAAGAGGAAGACCATCAATTGGACTGACACCGTGGCTCCAACAATGGACTACAGCCAAACAACAATTATGGTGCAGAACTCCCAGGCTGTGTTGTGTTCTATCGTACAGTGTGTCTATGAGTTGGAACCCACTCATGGCACCTAATAATAACAAAAGAATTATGATGACAAATAATACATAACAGAGCTCTGATGGCACAGTGGTTAAGAGCTATGGCTGCTAACCAAAAGGCTGGCAATTCAAATCCACCCGCTGCTCCCTGGAAACCCTGTGGAGCAGTTCTACTTTCCCACAGGGTTGCTATGAATCAGAACTGAAGCGACAGCAGTGGGGTTTCGGGGGAAAGTTTTTTCCCCAAGTGTTGTCTGAAAGGAACCCTGGTATTGCTATTGTTAATGCTCAGCTGCTAAGCAAAAGTTTGGTGGTCTGAACCCACTAGCTGCTCAATGGGAGAGACATGTGGCAGTCTGCTTCTGTAAATGTCACAGACTTGGAACCCTATCGGGCAGCTCTCCTCTGTCCTATAGGGCTGCTATGAGTCAAAGTGAACTCAATGGCAACATGTTTGGTTTTGGTTTAATGTTACCTGAACTCTGGCCCTCAACGTATAGCAGACACATGATAAATGTCCCTAATAAAGTTAAGGGTTCATTAATTCACAATGTTTTTTTGGACAAGTATCCCATCACTATAGTACCTTGAAGGTGGGCACAGCAAGGGCCATTCCCAATTATAACTCACATGTAACCTGTCCAGATCTTGTGTACTGAGCCATTACCTTTTAAAAGCTACCAGTTTGTACTTTTTAAGATGCTATGTACTCAGATTGAGAATGACATACATGCAAACAACTTCTAGTCAAGGAAACGCAGGGAAACATGCAGCCTGGTTTTGTTTCAGCCATGTTATTCATAAACCTACCTTGTATTTATTCAGTATTAAACAGTATACAAAGAGATTTTCAAAGACATTATCTTATTTAGTCTAATGTTATTGCTCTTCTAAGCATGTGCCTGTGAAGTAAAATAAGAAATCTGCAAGACTGTACGTATTTAGGATACACAACTATATCTAAAATTGAAAACTGAATTTTGTTCATGAAAAATTTTTAAAACACCACTCTAAAAAGGTCAAACTGTTTGTGCTTACACAGGTTGAGGTGCAGAGGTCTACAAAAATTCAAGATTACACCCTGAGGGAAATGCTGACATCAAAATTCACGTCTTTGAATGTGTGAATTAGCCTACATTATCTGGAGGTATTTTCTGTGAATATTTAAATTGTGAGGCAACTTATGTAACTTTTACATGGCAGAAAGGTTCACTACTTGGGCAGCTAATAGTAATTAAGCTTTTTAAGAAAAGCCCCAGTCTAAGGAATGAAAGCACAGAAAGCAGGATTTTTTTCTTTTAAGTAGAAAATTCCAGAGGGCAAAATGGGAGAAGTGTCAGCTAAAATCTGTGACCAAGGTAAATCGTACAAAATGTAGTGAAATCAAACACAACAATAATATCCTTTATGCACTTTTTTCGTTTTGAGATAAGAGGGAAAAAAATTTCATGATTTGTTCCCAACATATTCTGCATAGTAAGTCAGAGTTCAGAAAAAACAGTGAATCTCTAGAGACGGAGAACTGCAACCCAAACCAAACCCAGTGCCGTCAACTGAAATCTGACTCACACAGATAAAACTAAAGAACAAAGCTGAGCTGCCCCTTAGGGTTTCGTGGGCTGTAAACTTTTTGTCAACAGATTGCTCCGTATTTCTCCCACAGTGAAGCTGGTAGGTTTGAAACACCAACTTTTTTAATTAGCAGCTGAGTGCTTTCACCACTGTGTCACCAGGGCTACTTGAGGATTGGAATAAAACAAAAAGCCAAACCCATTACTACAGAGTCACTTCTGACTTTATACCAACCCTACAGGACAGAGTACAGTTGCTCCACAGCATTTCCAAGAAGCAGCTGGTGGGTGTGAACTGCCAATCTCTTGGTTAGCAGCCATGTCACTGAGCCACTACACCATCAGAGTTTCCAGAATTTGAACAGTTGTCTTTAAATATACTACTATTGCAAGGTATCTATAGTCCAACTGTTTCTAAAAACACTGGCAAATGAGAAGAATTTAGCAATTTTTAAATCAAGTCAGTAAAAAGCAGGAAGGGAAACAGAGATGGTGTTGGATCAAGAAGACTAAATAGCCCAGAATCCAAACTACCAGTGAGTTCTCTTAGCAGCTGTAGTAACAGGCACAAAGACTGGTATTTACCAAGTATGTCATCCTTGCAACACCTTCCTCTCCTCTCCCCCAAATGAGGCAAGCTAGTAACACCACAGATGAGAGACAACAGAGCACAAAGACGTCAGAGAAGGCACCTTGTGTCACAGGGAGTTAGTAGCTGACCCAAAGTTGAGAGTTGGGAATCTTAACTAAGTCATGTGCTACATGTGTCACTGTAACATGTCACACTGGAAGGGCTGTCCTTGTACTTCATGGTTGCCTAAGGACTCAATCCCAACAGTAGAATGCTTCTCAACCTTGGTTACACAGTATAGTAACCAAAAGAACGTTTAAAGACAGTGATGTCAGGGCTACTTCTCAGGTGAATTAGATCAGAGTACTAGCGGGTAGGATCTGAGCATCACTGTATTCTTAAGGCTCCTCAGACAACTCCAATGTGTAGTCAAGGCTGAGAATCGTAACTTTGGTCCTTACTTATATTCACAGTTTCACCATATTAAAAGATCTATATTATATGTATAGGAACAACACAGATGCCTTCACAGATGAATTAATAAATCTCATGTGAGAAATCTGTGAAATCTGCTACTACTGAAAATGAAACTGAGCTACATATAGAGGCCCACCTTCGATTATGAGACAAAATTCTATAAACCCAACCCATGTTTGCCCCTTCCTTGAATGAACTGCATAACATGGTAAACAAAGTCAAGACCTCCAAATCAAGTTAACTTGTTAGCAGGGTGGACTATGGCTCCAGTAAATGGGCACATTTTGGATGCAATTACTCAAGTGTACTGAAAGTTGAAAAATCTCTGCTTACCTGGACTTTGCCTGGGAGCCAAAAGAGATGCTGCTTCAGTACATGGGTCTATGGTACACCAGCTTCCTTGGTTAATCTGAAGAAAAAGAAAAAACAGTCAGAACTCAAGAGAGTTAAGCAACACAGGATGATTTTGCAGCTGCTTCAAGGATATCTACGAAGCTCTACTGACACAGTGATTAAGTACTCGCCTACAAACTAGAGTGGGTGGTGTAAACTCACCAAGCACTACATGGCAGAAAGATGCAGAGCTTGGTGTCCTTAAAGATTTACAGGCTTGGAAACCCTACAGAGCAGTTGTACTCTATCCTATAAGGGTGTCATAAGTCTCAATCAACTCACCAGCAATGGTTTTTTGTTTTGTTTTTTTTAATTTGTATTTAGTTTCCAAGTAGTATATATTGTACCAATACTTTTATTTTTTCTTTAATGTTTTCTGCAAGGTGAATAAAATTATGTCAAGAACAAAATATTTCTATGATGCAGTTAAGACCATCTGTGCTCAGTTAAGGCTCTACAGAGGCTGTTCAAAAAGTTAAGCACACAAAACAAGAGGAAAATGATACACAATCCCATGGTACAGGCCAAGGGTGGAGCAAAAAAGAAGTTATCAGATGATTAAAATATTCATTTGATAGCATGGTTTGTAAGGTTTTGTAAAAGAAAAATTAATAACAATGCCAAGTGCCATCGACACATGGAGACCCTAGGACAAAGGTATTATTAAAATTACCAGACTCATGTTATGAATTGTACCTACATTATCTTATTTAATAATAGCTGCACGAAGTTTGCATTATCTGTATTTATTAGGAAGAATAGGTTCAGAGGGTTTGCTGAGGTGATACATGGTAAAACTACCACTTCAACCCAAATGCATGGTTCAGCAGCATGTGAACAATACAATATGCACAGCACAGATGAATTAATAAATCACATGTGAAAAATCTGTGAAATCTGCTACTACTAAAAATGACACTGAGCTACTTACATAAGCCCACCTTCAATTCTGAGACCAAATTCCACAAACACAACCCACGATTGCTCCTTCCTTCAAGTAACTGCATAACACGATAAACAAAGGCACCCTCTCCATATCAAGTAACCTGTTAGCAGAGGGGCACTACGGCTCCAGTAAATGGACATTTTGGATATAGTTACTCAAGTGTACTGGAAGCTGGAAAATCTCTGCTTTTATATTTAGGGGAATAGATACACCTATTTTTCTTTTTTTTAAAGGGTAGCCCTTACAACCTTCAAGCCACTTTAAAGTAATACCATTTTCATCCACTAATTTCGAAGTTTTATAATTTAAAAAATTACCATTAGAGATTTCAAGATTCCTTTCTTGGTAACTGACAGAATGAGGATACAGAAAACTAGAGAAACATTATCAACCAGCTTGACCAGTTGACACATAGAGAACACTACACCCAACAACGGCAACACAGTGTTTTCAAGTGCACACAGAATTTGTACCAAGAAAGATCATGTTCTACGGCATAAAACAATCTTCAAATTTAAGACAATTAAAATCATACAAAGCATGTTCTCTAACTGCAGCATTATTAAATTAGAAACCAAAACCAAAGCAATACTTTGAAAATCCTCAATTAAAAAACAAAAATTTATAAACAACCTTCAAAGAAATATTATCTTACACCTTATACAAAAACCAATTCAAACTGGATAAAAGATCTAAATATCAAATCTAAAACGATAAAGCTCATCCAAGAAAAAGTAGGATCAACAATGGAAGTTTTAATGCACAATGCAGACAGACTTCAAAATCTGTCAAACCACAACCATCAGAAAATAGATAAATGGGAACTATTAAGAATCAAACACTTTTGCTTATCCAAAGACTTTATTAATAAAATTAAAAGGCCACCTACAGAATGGGAAAAAATATTTGGCAACTCTATGTCAGAGTGACACCTGATCTCCATAATCTATAAGGTACTGCAAAATATCAATAAGGACAAGATAAATCATCCAATTAAGCAATGGGCAAAGTAGATGGACAACCATTTCTTTGAAGAGGAGATGCAGGGAGCCAAAAAACACATGCAGACATGCTCATGATCATGTCATTAAAGAAATTCAAATCAAAATTACAATGAGATACCATCTCACCCCATCAAGGTTGGCCATGATCAAAAAAACACAAAACAACAAATGTTGGAGAGGCTGTGGAGAAACTGGAACTCTCCTGCAGTGCTGGTGGGATTGATTGCACAATGGTGCAACCCCTTTGGAAAGCAATTTGGCACCTCCTTAAAAAACTGGATATAGATATACCATTTGACCCAGTAATTCTACTGCTTGGAGTATATCTTATAGAATCAAGGCCATTCACACCAACTGATACATGGACATGAATGTTCATCACAGCACAGTACACAATAGCAAAAAGACAGAATCAACCCAGATGCCCAACAACAAACAGACAAATGGACAGGTAAACTACAGTATATATACTCAATGGAACACTAGTCAATTATAAAGAACAATGATGATTTTCGGGACATTATGTTGAGTGAAAGCAGTCAGCAACAAAAAGACAAACATTGTATGAGACCCCAACTATAAGAACTTAAAAACAGACTCGTGTATGGAAGAAAAGACGCACTGACGGCTGCAAGGGTGGGAAAGGAGAGTGGGTGGAGGGGAGGGTTTAGATGGTTAACAGAAACTTGGTTGGGTGAAATCAGTGACAGCACACATCAGAAAGAAGATCACTATCAACTGGACTTCACAACACAATTTGAGTACTCCTCCTATCTTAACCCAATACTGCAAGGACAGAGTAGCTCGGGCGGGGGGCCGGGGACCATGCTCTCAGGTGAAACTGAGGCCAATTGACACTGCTAGCATTTTGCTAATGTGGGCTCCCTGCACCCCACACTGGTAAGTGGCACCTGGGGTCTTAAAAGCTGCCAAGCTGCCATCTGAGGGCACAGCAAATGGTTTCAACTCAGCAAGAATGGATGATCACCAAGGACCAAAATGACATGAGGGAAAGAGAACTCAGAAGACAGAGAGACCCACATGAGTGGGTCTCTACATCGACTCGTGACCAGAAGAACCGGATGGTGCCCAGCCACCACCAGTGATAGCCATGACGGAGCTCACAAAATTGAGTCTCACTGGCAACACAAGACTAAACACGGATGCACCCTGAGATCTCCACTAAAAGACCGCAACTGATGGTCCAGGGACCTTGGAGTTCTCCTGGCCCTGATGCTGCCCCGTCCATAATATGAAGGTCAACTCTTTGGACAGCAATGGACTGGGCTTGGCGACACATATCTTGCGGGTACCTTATGGTTCTATGCATCTACAGGATGTCATCCTGCTGACCTCTTACCGGAGGAAGGGGAGTGGGTGGAGAAGAGGGGATAGGAGACTGCTGGAAGGATAGGACATGTATGGAGCAGAGAGGAAGAGTGTGCTGTCACTGGGAAGGGAGAGCAGTGGGAGCTTCACATATGTGGGCATGAAAATTTATATGGGAATGTATACTTTCATTCAGTCATAATTCAGAGAAAAAAGAAAGAAAGAAAATCACAAAATTATTTGAACTGAAAAAAATTAAAAATACCACATATAAAATTTGCGGGACACAGCTAAAGCAATACTTAAAGTAAAATTTATAGCATTGAATGCCTGTGCAAGAAAAACAGTTTCAAAGCAACAATCAAAGCCATCACCTTCAGAATTCAAATCACTGCCACTGACACTAACAGTCACCCTACAGGACAGAGTGGAACTGTTCCACAGGGCTTCCAAGGCCATAGTCTTGACAGAAGCAGCCTGCCACACCTTCACACCTTCTGAGAAACCGCTGCTAGATTTTAACCTTCAGATCCTTCACTACACGCCACCAGGTCTTCCTATTATCCAAAACAAGCAGAATAAAGAAAGTAAAGTGGAGAAATATAGAACACTAAAAACAGAAAAACAGTAAAGTTAATGAAACCAAAATTGGTTTCTTGAAAAGATCAATGCACCCACTCCCCACTAACTGACATGGTTAGGTTCCAAAGACCAGGTCATTATAAAAAAATCGGCATTATGGAAAAATGGAGGGTTTTTGTTTGTTTTCAGAAACCACCTATTTGTCCTCAGATTTAATTTAGAAAAAATGACCACATACCAAGAGCTAAGATTTAAAGATGTGCTCATTGATGTGACAGGACCTCATGTGCCATGATGGGACACGTGAGGTGATCTATCCAGGTGTAATTATTTCTGTGCAGAGGAGGCAGCTTGGAGACAAAGCCAGACAAAAGGCAGGCTGTGTGACGAGGGCCCAGTGCTCTACTACTTACTCTTCCTCCTGCGATAGGCCTGTTTCCCTTGCAGAGTTGCCCCCAGGGCTCCACCCCCACCCCTGCAAGCTCATGTTTACCAACCAAGAGCCTGCTGTGCCCTCCAGCCCTCTAGGCTTCTGGGAACCTGGTCCTGTACCTGGCCCCACTAAGGTAAAGACTTCAGGCCCAGGTGGGTTCACTTTGGGAACACCATTAAACTTGCACACATTTCTTACAAACACCTTCCCTGATGCCTTTCTTCCCTATCCATCCCATGGCAATTTCGAACTGCAGGGCCTCAAGCTGCACAGTTGCTACGAACACAGAACAGGCACCTACTTGCTTAGTGCTGCCTGTACTGTCCACCTGGAGGACCGCAATGTTCACCAAGAGGCTAGCCCTGAGCAGCAACTGGATGTGGCACCTCTGCCACAAGAAGAAAGCAGAGGGCATGAGACAGCATGACCCAGTCTCCTGGAGGCCACCTAGAGATCCTCTGTGAAGGGAGGGGATGCTCTGCAGCTATTGCTTCCACACCTACTGCTTCATTAATGTGCAAAATAGTAAGACAACAGATTTTATACTATTGTTATAATGCAAAATGTGGATAATGAGGTAGCTGACAAATAAGTAGGTATAGTATCAATAAACCTCTAGCCACTCATGATCGACAACAAAAGAATAATTAGAAATAACCAGTAGAATGAATTAAAGAAAGCGATCATAGAGATCCCACAGACACTAGAAGAATAATAAGGGAATATTAGCAACATTATGGCAATACACTCAACGAGTTAAATGAAACTGACACACTTCAAAAGAACTCACTCAAGAAGATACAGACAATGTAAGTAGCCTTGATCTACTAAAAACATTGAATTCCTCATTTAAAACTTCCCTCGAAGGAAAACTCCAGGTCTAGATGTCTTAGGTGGTTAACTGTACCAAACATTTAAGGAAGAAATAAAACCAATTTCACACAAACTCTTAAAAAGAAAATAGGAGAGAAGAGTATGCAGCTCACTAAAAAACTACAGACCAACACCCCTCATGAACACAGATGTAAAAATTCTTAAAACAATTTGAGGAAATCAAATCCAGCAATATATAAAACAGATATCATCACCAAGTAAAGACATTCCAGGAACTCAAGGTTGATTTGCAAATGGAAAAAAAAAATCAATGTATTAACAGACCAAACAACACACAACCAAATGATGTGATACAGAAAAAGGATATGGCAACATTCACTATTCATTCATGATAAAACTCTTAGAATACAAGGAAATGAGAGAAAATTCCTCAAACTGATAGAAGCATTTATGAAAGAGCTATAGCTGACAGCACACTTAATGGTGAAATGCTAAATAAACATTTTCATTCTGAGACCTGGAACAAAACAAGGATTTGCACTCTCAGCACTTTCATTCAACACTGTATTGGGGGTTCTAGGCTGTGCAACAAAGCAGAAAAAGAAAATTCATACAGATTGGAAAGCAAGATGATGATGGCATGATGGTCTATGTAGAAAATTCCAAAGAATCTACAAAAATGCTACCTGGATGCTAAATGAGTCTAGTAAAGATGCAGGATAAAAATTTAATAGAAAAAAAATAATTTCTATATACCAGCAAGGAACAATTAGAAATTAAAATTAAAGGCAAAAGCAATACCACTTACAAGAGAAGTATAAAACACAAAACAAATTTTTAGCTTTCCTGGCTCCCAAATACCTTTATCTTATAACCTTATCAAGCAGCCCTGGTTGTGTAGTGGTTAAGAGCTATGGCTGCTAACCAAAAAGTCAGCAGTTCAAATCTACCAGATGTTCCTTGGAAACGCTATGGGCAGTTTCACTCTTCTATATGATTACCGTGAGCTGGAATCTACCCCACTGCGATGGCTTTGGTTTGATGACATGGTGGTTAAGCGTTTGTCTACAAACCAAAAACCTGGTAGTTTGAATCCCCCAGCTGGTCCTTGGAAACCCTAAGGGGCAGTTCTATTCTGTCCTATAGAGCTGCTGTGCATCAGAATCAACTCGACAGCAACAACTTTTTTTTTAATGCCCCCCAAACTGACATAAATAATTCTAAATAACGTTAAGAAAGAGTAACAAATCGGGTAGCTGAATACCTGTAATGCTCAAACACAGAAGCTGTAAGTTTTATTTACTGACCTCTAGAATACAGTAAAGGAATCCTGGTAATACAATGGTTAAAGCAACTGAGTGCTAACGGAAAAGACAGCAGTTCAAAACTACCGGCGGCTCTGCGACAGCAAGATGTAGCCGTCTGCTTCCACATGGATTTATAGTCTTGGAAACCCAATGAGTTGCTAACTGACAGCATCAACTCTACCGCAATGTAGTGGGCAGAAAATAGCACGTACTCACTAGGAGATTTCTGATCATCCACTGAGAAGCAAACTCTGGTAGAGTAGTTGTTAAGTGTTACGGCTACTAATCAGAAAGTTGACAGTCCAAATCTACCAGGTGCCCCTTGGAAACCTAATGGGACAACTCTATTCTATCCTATGGGTTACTAAGAGTCAGAACTGACTCAACAGCAATGGGTTTGTTTTTCCTTTTTTTCTCTGAGAAGATATTTATATCATTCTGTTCATAAACAACAACACTTGTACTGAATGTAAGTTAACAGTTTTACTCTGCCCACATGGGTTGCTTGTGGGAAAATACACAGACTAAGTGGGAAAAGGCAGAAAGGTAGGAGACATTAGTCAAATTACAACTCTTCAATACGCAAGAAATACAACGAAGTAAATCTCCTGCAATAAACTATGCAAACCTAGACTACAAGAAACAAAACACCAATTCATTTGTTCATTTCAGCTATTTAACAAACAGAAAGAGGCAGTGGGGGCAGGTTGGAGGGAAAGGTGGCATGTGGGAGAGGAGGCAGCAGGGGCCAGGCACCATCAACGTTAGAACTTCCAGCGCGAGCAAACACAAGTGCTGCCAAAACTTGGAAGTCAATCCCAAACATAAAAGAACGCTCGGCACGTTTCCTGAGGTTAGAGAGAAGATTCCCATGAAATGTAACTTGAGTGGCATGATAAGCAGTGACTACAAATACAGTAACTTTACCAAACCCTACCCACAACTTCCAAAGAACTGAAACAGCATTTTTTCTTAAAAACAAAAACAAAAAACAGCCATTAGAGAAGGATTTTCTTTACATCTTAAACTGTATCTTATTTGAGATAAGTAAAATTTCACATATTGAGAAATTCTCCTCTCCGCTAATATTAAAAGCAATAGGGACCAGACTCACTTCAATGTAAAACTACATTTTGAACTTGGAAGGAAAATACTGCTTTTCTTTGTTTTAATCCTTAATAGGAAGCAGCTTCATGACTACAGCAATGAATTAAGACTGTTAGCAAAAACACACAGCGACAACCCTGAGGACGGCACAGGACCTGGCAGGGTTTCGTTCTTCTGCGTGTGAGTTGTTATGAGTTGACAGCACCCAACAACATGACTAGAGAAATAAAAATGGTAGACGATCCTTTAACAACAGAATGAAGACTCTGAAAATGAACTGCTCTGAATTATCACAGAATTATTCTCCATCACCAACAACATTTTTAGCCAACATTTTAAGAAATTCTGCTAAAATTCTCTCAGGATTATTTCTCATCACCACCTTTTGATACCACATATGAGTACGGACTAAACTGAACATTCTTTGCCTTCAATTCCCACCTAAATTCTACTAACAGTATGTGTGATTTATGAAACAGTATCTAAAATGACATGAAAGTATCAAGTCTGTTTCACACATATAAACAGTGAAAGAAGGAAATTAAAATTAAATCAAATCTCTTTCAATAAATATTAGCTAACACTAATTTCTGGGTAATGGCAATGAGAACACAATAATTTTGGTAGCTCTCCAGGGGTCTTACGAGTTTCTGCCCATTATGGGCAAAGGCACTAACTATTCTGTTTTTCAGACTAGGCTTTTTTTCGTCCCTTGGCTTTTCTTCTAGATTATATTTTTCAAGAACATTTGTGTACCAAACAGCCTTGGAAGACAGGTACTGATTCCCTTCCAAGCAAAGGGCAAGACTGTTTACAATGATGTCTCAGTCAAGGGC
Source organism: Heterohyrax brucei (assembly GCA_028571685.1). NCBI lineage: Eukaryota > Metazoa > Chordata > Mammalia > Hyracoidea > Procaviidae > Heterohyrax > Heterohyrax brucei. The sequence continues at coordinate 38,551,481 of CM053148.1, read as the reverse complement.
AAAGGTCAGGCAGGCTTACTGTTCATTATGAAAGTTCTAATCTCCTAAGCTTGGGGGTTCTACGCTGTGAGGCAGCACCCACCAGTTCCCCCTTATGTTGCCTCCATGAGATTCAGGGGCAAGAGAAACCAAAAAGAGGCTGATGCTCATGCTGCTTGCTGTGCCATGAGTAACAGTTATTAGTTTCTGACCCAAGAGTTCTGTGACTTCTACCCAGAATCCATGAAACTGTCAGGCTAACTTGTTAGCCTGCAAGTAAACAAAAATCTCAGACCACAATTCTTCAGAATTAGTAGATATTAAGCAGTATTAAAGTTTAAACCACAGTGAGTACCCAAAATCTACTGATACGATTACAGCTGTGTGATAAAAGCTCCAGTCCGATTCTGCTTCTGAGTTGCTATGCCTGAATGATTCTAGAGACAATTTATATTTCTTTTAACTTTTCTGTAGTTTTTCCCAAATTCTCTTTAATGGTTATGTACTACTTTTTAAAAAAAATTACTTTGATGAACTTTTTTTATCCTGTAATAACTTTAGAATGACAGAAAATTTGCAAAAACAGTACAGAGAGTTCCCATATATCATCACCAGCTTCTCCAAATGTTAACTGGTACATTTACTACTAACTATACTTTTCAGACTTTAGCTCGAAACCCTGGTGGCATAGTGGGTCAACTGCTACATCTGCTAATCAAAAGGTCGGCAGTTCAAATCCGCCTAGGCGCTCCTTGGAAACTCTATATGGTGGAGTTCTACCCTGACCGATACGATCATTATGAGTTGGAATCAACTCGATGGTAGTGGGTTGTTTTTGACGTTATCTAGATTTCGCTAGTCCTTTCCTCACACCCTTTTCTGTTCCAAGATCCAATCTAAGACACTACAATGCATTTAGTATGTATTATTATCAGTATTAGTATTTTCTGATTTTAGTATCTTATACCGACATATGACTCACACATGCCCATTTAAGCCATAAAATTCAATGGGTAGTCCTTTGTGTCTCTGAATTTCTCTTTTTTGGACATTTCATATAAGTGGAATCATACATCATGTAGCCTTTGCGACCACAGCTTTGCAGTTTATAAAGTACTGTAACACAGATTTGGCCTTTTCATAGCCGTGTAGGGTGGTGGCATGTTGTCATTTTAGATCTGAAGAAACAGATTTACCAAGGTTTGAAGATTTGGAATGAGTATCTGTGTATGAGAAAACCCTGGTGGCACAGTGGTTAAGTTCTAGGTCTACTAACCAAAAGGTCGGCAGTTCAAATCCACCAGGTGCTCCTTGGAAATGCTATGGTACAGTCTTACTCTGCCCTACAGGGTTGCTATGAGTCAGAATAGACTCAGTGGCTGTAGGTGGGTATCCGTGTGTGGTGAAGTAGGTAAGAGCTCAGGTTGCTAATCAACAGGTTGGCTGTTACAAGCTACCAGATGCTCCTTGGACACCCTATGGGGTAGTTCTCTATTATCCTATAGAACCCTAGGAGTCAGAATTGACCTGATGGCACAAAACAACAACAACCTTTGTGTGTGAACTACTATGTGGTATTGATAAGCTTTATCTGCTTGAGAGACTGTAGTCTTCTCCAGAACAGACACACATCTTTCATTCTGTGAGTCCCTGATGAGTGGTAAATATCTAGTTTACGGCAGGCGCTTACTGAATAAACTCTGAATGCAGTCTTTCGTACCGTTGCAAAAAAGGCAAAGCTGGAAGAGACTTCAGAACCATCACTCTGCTTCCCTTTACTACTAGACCCATAAAAAACAGAGACCCCATGAAGTAAAGTCACTCAGAAAATGGAATGCACTATTTAGTAACAGACAGCCAGAGTCCCCTTAGTGGCATACACAGCTATCACATTCACCTGCTAACCACTCAGAGGCGTCTCAAAAGAAATGTGTGGTGATCTACTTTTGCAAAATCAGCCACTTAAAATCCTACAGAAAACAGATTGACTGTTTTACAGCTGGGGTTTGTCATGAGTCAGACATGACTCAACAGCAACTGAAATAAAACGCAGAGGCTCCAGGTTCCCTTGTTCCCAGTCCAGTGCGCTTTCCTCACCCTACCAGTGTCTCTTCTGGTTCTTTACTTTCTTTGTTCTAGAAACCAACAATAATTCATTTAAATAATTTTTAATATTAATAGTAAACTGAACACGTCTTGCAAACATCTTCGGGGAAGGTTTTTCTGAAATGGTCACTGTTTAATTTACACAAACATTTAGAAACTATCAGTATGAAGCTTAACTAATGGGTATCAATATTTTAAACATCAAAATGCTGTAAGTAACACTTTTTTTTGCTTTGCCTATTTCTAGGAGTCTGTGTCTTCAAGGAGCCACAGTAATGTAATGGTTAAGAACTCAGCTGGTAACTGAAAGGTTGGCAGTTCGAATACACTGGTGGCTCTAAGAAGAACGTGGTAGTTTGCTTCCCTAAAGATATGTAGCTTACAAAACCCTATGGGACAGTTCTACTCTATCCTATAGAGTTACTTTGAGTCAGCAGTGACTTGATGGCAGCAGGTTTGGTGTTTGCAGGCATTAACAGTGAGCCTACAAAAGGCTCAATGTCCCAAGTACATGGAAAGAAACTTAAGCAAACCAGCAACGATGCACACTTTCAGTCAGTTCCCCCTTTTGAATTACACACTTCATTTATAAATATCTGAAAGTAAAACCTATATTAAAAAACTGTAAAGAGTTCAGGTATTGCTTTCCTCATCATCTTTTATGGAGTGCTCACTTCAGGTAAGAAACAGTGTTACGGTGCTGTGTTAAAATGGATGAATACGACACAATCCTGACTACAGTCTGCATAGAAGTCTCACGTTTTAAAGCACAGTAAATCTTTTTTTTACCAAAATACCTTAAGCTACATTTGCCTCTATATTCTGGCATCACAGATGTAGTTACAACAACACGAATCTGTGGAATGTCAGACACAACGAAGTAACTCTACAAACTATGGCCCATAGTTTGGGAATCACGGATTTGTGTGTGAAATAAAATGTGCACAAAAATAACTGACAACCACAAAAGACATAAGGGAGCCCTTACTATAAAAGAGATAATTTCCGGTTCAGGAACTTGGGAAAAGTTTAACAGAGGTGGTGGTAAATGAGGTAAGCCTTAAAAGGGGCAATATAGCTCAAGAGACAGAGACAGTGTAATGGACTGAATTGTGTCCCTACAAAACACAGGTCAGTTTGGTTTGGACATGTGTGGTTGTCTTTCATTTTGTGATTTTCAAGTGTGATAAACCATAATAATCTCTGTAGTAAAAGAGGATAGAGTGGGATATATCACCCTTGGCTCAGCTAACATCCTGATTCAAAGTAAACAGAGATTCCCGGGGGTGTAACCTATACTACCTTTTACCTTATAAGAGTTTTATAAAAGCAAAGCCAAGCAAGCACAGAGCTGAGGAGTTTAGACCACTAAAAAAGAAGCAGTGGCAGCAGAGCGTGTCCTTTGGACCTCTTATTCCCATGAAGAAAAGTTCCTAGTCCAGAGAAAGACTGAAGACGAGGAGCTTCCTCCAGAAGTGATCAAAGCCTTCCCTTGGAGCTGACATCCTCAGTCTCAACTTGTAGCCTACTAGACTGTGAGAGAACAAATTTCTCTTTGTTAAAGCTATCCACTTGTAGTATTTCTGTTACAGCAGCACTAGATGACCAAGACAGATGGTAAGATAGGGAATTTCAATCATGCAAAAAAAAAAGTGTGAATAAAGCTGTTATGAGACTCCATAGGTAGAGTTCATAGCCTTTAGACTCCTTCAAAAGCTGTAGACTCTCACCAGAAAGAGGTATGTGTGTATCACAGTCAATGGCTTTAGAGTGCATTCTGTTAACCAGACTGAAGTCCCGTGACTTAGAGGGTTGTCAAGTACACAAAAAGCCCAATGGTGCCTAGTAGCACAAACCGAGGAAAGAAGACTCATGGATAATATGGTTCAGCTTTGGCCTTTTCTCTACAAAGAGTGGACACCTCTGATCACTAGAACAGGTGTGCAAAGAGCACTGTTATACTAGGAAAACCACCCTAGCAGTATGTAGATAAAATGGGATAGAGGAGAAGAAGGAAGCACAGGGCACTCGGGGAATGAAGACCGGTCAGAGCCTGAAATGGTCTACTTTAGAGATACATGCACCTGGACTGGGGAGATGTCTCTCGGCATTCAGAAGAAGGGACGAATCATAGATCTAGTATAAGAGGAACAGTCCTATTTGCTGGCTTCTTACAAACATAAATGGCACAAAAAAGAGTGTGCAGCAGTTTAGAGATATGTGAGCTTGTTTGGAGGATAGCAGTCAGGCAGCCCACATTAGCCAGAGGCACAGTTGGTAATGTGGGCCAGATGCTACCAATGACGGTCAATGCCATTAACCAGAGGACAAACTCCACATGCACTGAGGGTGGAAAAAATGTCAAAGCATGCATCATCATTTTCAGCCACATCCTGTATACAGTAACAGCAATACCAAGCATATCATATTCATGAGTGAAGAATACTATGCTTGCAATAAGGAAGCTACTTCAGAGATGTAAATTGGATTGTCTCCCTCCTTCTACCCTATTTCAGAAGCACTGATACGATCGCTACATCTGTCCCAGACTCACACAACCAAAGCCACACTGTGTGGGAGCCATCTGAAACATTTTCAGAGTGATTCCTACAGGCCAGATAAAATGATGAGTCCTGAGCACAGATACAGTAATAAATCTGAGATTCATATTGCAGGAAATGAGAAGTTATTAGATATTTTTGATTACAGGAATGCTTGGTCTCATATTAGTCTCTTCTCAAAATGTAATTTCTAAGACAGAGTTTGTACACTAATAGATGGTGAGCTGGTTTCTTGTATTATCAACACTGCTTCAGTTCTGAGGTCAAGCTTGGCTGAAGTTTTGGATTACCAACACAGTTAGGAGACAGAATAAGAAGACACATGAGCACTGATACTGCTAATAATCCGAGTTTGACCAGAAAAAGACAGATCATGATCATGAGTGCTTCTCTTCAGATTTTTGTCCATACGGAACCTCTGAACTATTAATAAAATCCAGGATTGGTACTGGCTGAATGGGTATGAGAAGGAATAGTTCAAGACGATTCAGAGTTTTTTTCAGCAAGTTACTGGAAATGAAGAAAACAGAATTTGACATTAAATACCTACATCTCTTGGAAGGCTGTGCTACCAAAATATACTTTCTGGCTCTGATCATATCTATGATCCTTTAGTTCAAAAACAAACTTAGTCATTGATTTTCCTTTGCCTACTGTATCTCCATGGCAACCGCATCATGGACACCACTGATAATCAACATCCAAAGTACTGGTGAGTTACAGTGCATGTGGAATATGGGGTACGTTCCTGGCATGAAGTCTGGGGACTCTGTTATTACCTAAACCATACCCACATTGTGCTGTGCCCCTATCAGTCTGAAAATAGAGCTGCACTTATTTTTACTGGACAGAGAACTGTTTTTTGTTTCTGGCAGTGTTTCTGGTACTGTTTATATCTGAACATCCTAATAATACAGCTTATGGTTACACCCAACTTTCCCAGTCATTGCTCATATTTACTTCCTCTGCAACTGTCTCAGGAGATCCAGCTAGACTTACAAGGCTGAACAAAAGGAAGCAAAAACCTACCATCCGGAGATTGGAGCCAACATTTGAGTCAAGGGCTTTCCAGATAATCAGATTGTAAAGGAGCAGTTATATGTGGTTGTCTTCAATCCCTGTGTCTTTCATGTGCTGCAATACAAGTATCTCTTACAGCAAGCAAATTTTTTAAGGACAGGTATTTCTCCAAAAATGACGTATGAATTAAAGAAAAACTACTCCTGAGCTCCAGTGAATGAAGGAACTTGGCTTGCTTGAACATCATGGACTGAGTGGGAAGGGTATAAGCCTCTGTAAATATGTGTACACAAAACACTGTTTCAAATGTTTTAACCCTTCAGCTAATGCTCTGAATTACTAGCTACAGAACATTCTTTCAATAAATCATCAGTAAGAAGTATGACACTGTTATACAACATTTCTCCAAGTATTCCAAGTTATAGTTAATAAAACACAAATGGCCTCTGAGCTATATAAAACCACTTTATATCAGTAGTTAACTGGAGATTCTGACCAGTCCTTCCTTTTGGTATGCTCTTTTCGGCAGGAAGTGACTGATCGTTGCTGTCCTCTGGCATTATGGGTGGTCTTTAGAATGTACATCGTAAGATGAAGTTTGGCTACTGACTGAACCAAGTTAAGCGAACATGCTATCAACCACAGACTGGTGAGGTCCATGTTAATTTTTTGAAGAATGCTGAGAAAAAAGGGCACGTTAGTACCAAAGCGCCCTTGCCAACAAAATTCTCCCATATTCCATTATTAGCATATGAGTCATAGTTACCAACTACTTATCATAAGAGCTAGAAGCCAAGTACACATCAAGAGAGGGTAACCGAGGGAATGTCAGGTACAGAGGAAGAGGGATGTGCATGTGTACAATGGGGTGGGCAACCAAGCAATATTATCAACTTGTACCTAACTAATTAAAAAAAAAAGTTTCTGAAAGGAGGTAAGATGTGGGGAGTGTTGGCATCAATGATGAGAAGCAAAGAGCTGATTCGAGGATGAAGACTGCTATTTGTAGCTGGAGGTTAATCTTAAGAGAAGGCCTTGATGAGGAATAGAGCCCATGAAACAAACGATACAAGAACAAGGGAGCTGATGAGAATGCAGAATATGTCAAAGGATGTATGGCGTCCATAACAGAAGATGAGGATTCTAAATCTAATCTACACAGAATTATCAGAATGGCAATACAGGGGCTGGAGTTATAAACATGGAATACCAAAATGACAGGCTCACAGTGTGTATTTTGTTGATTATTCCCATATTTCATTTGTGTTCTTATACCAGACAACACCATCGATATAACTCGATGCTTATGAATCCATACTTACATATCTTAAAACATTCATTCATTCAATCAACAAAAATGTACTGGGCACTTGATACAAATTACATCGTTCTGAGTACTTCAATACATTTATAAACAGATGGAAAGAACAAATTCAGTATTCAAAAAGCTAACTTCCACAGGTGAAAGAGGAAGTGAGAACACGTACATAATTACTTGAGAACTGAGATGGCACATGTACCTGAAATAACTGTTTTTTAAAAATACTGGCAAAAGACACTGAACTGCAAAAGGAAAGATTCTGTGGAAATAACTGGCGAACACTAAAGAACTGAAGGGGAGGCAGGTGAACCAAAAGAACTGTGGGAAGATGTGCTAAATATTTTGTGATAAAATGAATTTATATGAGATCATGCACCTGTCCAAAGTGTTACATAAGAGGAAGTCCTGCACTGGGAAAGAAGTGATCAAAGTAATTTCTAACATACGCACACTTTACACTCAGTACTACGGGCAACAGCAAAAAGAGGGAAACAACCTGTTAACAGATGCATAAGCAAAATATGTACATACATAAAATGGAATACCATGCAGTCATAGAGAATACTGACCAAGTTCTCAAAATACACTGCAATGTAAATGAATCTGGAGAACATTAAGCTGAGTGAAATATGTCAATTACAAAAGGACAAATACTGTATAATCTCATTATTATAAAAAAAAGCATCAAGAATAAGCATACTGAAACAAGCACAATGATCACTGGCAGTTACCATGAACAGCTGGGAGAGGAGGGCAGTGGTGGTTTGCACTCTAGATGGTAGACACTTGTAATTTTTGGTGATGAGAAATATAATGCCATATGCGGGTAAAGAGTACACAGCTTGACCAAGACAGACGATGTCACTAAGAAACATGCAAGAAAAAACAGACACTTTGGGTAAATGCTATATACCATATACTACTATGCAACAACAGCTAAAAAACAGTAGTGTGGCTGCATGTGTATGTATATATGTATACAAATGCATAGCTACATATATGTGTATATGGCTACATGTGTATGAATATATGAATAAAAATGCATAGCTATGTATATGTGTATATGTATGTGAGCATATATAGATGTATCTGTATGTGAGTGTAAGCATCCATATATACTCATATACACAATGAAGCACACAGGGCACAACAATGGATACCTTTCAGACTTAACCAAACATCCCTCAGGATTAGTTTATGACGTCTGAAGGCTCAGGACCACAGTCTTGGGGTACAATTCAGTCAACTGGCATAATACAGTATGTCAAGTTTATGTTCTACATCCTAGCTTGGTGAGCAGTGCCTGAGGTCTTAAAAGCTTATGAGTGGCTATCAAACTCTTGGTCTCTACATGTTCCGAGTCAAAGAAAAAGAAGGACCAAAGACTCAGAAAAGAAACTAGTCCACAAAATTAACTGTCTACATGAATCATCACTTCATCTATCCTAAGAACTAGATGGTGCCTAGCTACCACTACTGACTGTTCTGATCAGAAACACAACAGATTGATATTGTGAAATGGGAGCAAAATGCGGAAGCGAACTCAAATTCTTAAAACATCCGAACTTAATGGGCTGGTGGACTCCCCAAGACAACTACCCTGAGACAATCCTTAAACCGTGAACCAAAACTACTTCGTGAAGTCTCCTTTTAACTTAGTAACAGTTTAAAGCCAAACCCACTGCCGTCAAGTAAATTCTGACTCATAACAACCCTACAGAAAGAGGAGAACTTCCCCACAGTTTCCAAGGAGCACCTGGCGGATTCGAACTGCCAACCTTCTGATAAGCATACACAGAACTTAACTGCTATGCCACCAGAGTTTCCAATAATAGCTTGGCTCATAAAATAAATCACATCATCCATAAATACTGTGCTTCTGTAAAAAAAAAAAATCACCTATATGAGACCAAATAATCAACATTTATTCAAAAGCAAAGATGAAGTAAGCCTGACTCAAGTCAGGATATTTTCAATTTCCTCATATGCATGTGACAGCCTGACAATGAATAAGGAAGGCTAAAGAACTAATGCCTTTGAATTACGATGTTGGTGAAGAATACTCAATGTATCATTGACTGTCAGAAGAATGAACAAATCTATCTTGGTTATCAGGAGGGATCTGTCCCTGGAGAAGGACATCAAGTTTGGAAATAAAGGGGGTCAGGAAAACGAAAAGATCTCCGACAAGACGGACCGAGGCAGAGGCTGCAACAACAGGCTCAATCACAGCAGTAACGGTGATACTACCGAGGCAGTGATTCTGCTGTATATAGCATTGCGATGAGTTCAGAATCAACTGGAAGGCATCTAACAGGCTAATAGGAAAAGGCAAGATGGGGGGGGGGAACTAAACCTACTGCTGTAGAGTCGATTCTGCTCATTGGGACCCTCTATCAAACCCTGGTGGCACAGCGGGTAAGTGCTACGCCTGCTAACCAAAAAAAGGGCAGAGTTCGCGTCTATCTGGTGCTTCTTGGAAACTCTATACGAGATTCCTACTCTGTCCTTCAGGGTCGCCATAAGCAGGGAAACTGGATTACTGGAAACAGAACAACCACAACAGAAATGAGAATGGTGACACACCGTGAAAAATATAAGCAATGTCACAGAACAAGTTACATGAAAATTATAAATAGAAACCTAATTTGCTGTGTAAACGTGCACTGAAAATACAGTAAAATACTTTTAATTGCCAACGAACTCAACATGGCATTGGAAAAAAAAAGACAACTTGTCACATTTCCTCCAAAACGAAGAGTTTATTATGGAAAAAAATACAGAATACTTCACTGAAAGGAGATATACCCATACAAGTAATAAAAGTAACTGTTCAATGCGACGAGGTCTAGGAGAACAAGAACATGGATTTTCAGAACAGTGAGATCTGCGGTTGTGTCCCATTATCCATTACTTACAAGCTGCAAGGCTCTGGGAAAATTATTGAATATCTGAATCTGTTTTTGCATATATAAAGTAAAACAGTAGAAATACAAAAATTAAGTGCCTGTGTCTCATATCTTTTCACTTCTTCTCACTTTAGACCACAGAACCATTTAGCAGGCCTGAACTACCATTAACGTCAGCCTACCTGATTTCCAAAAGCAAGAATGATCTTTTGGAAACATGAACTGGAAGGCAACTCATCCAAACAAATCAAATTCCTCACATGGTTGTGAGGCCTTTTCTAGATCTGCCTCTATGTTCAGCCCTCTTCTCACACTGTCGCTCACCCTCCTGCCTGCTCACTACGCTCTTGTCACAACTAATCATCCTGTCATTTCTTTTCTATTTCAGAGTCTCTTCATTTGCTGCTCACTCCTTCTAGAACACCTTCCCTTGGTAAAGCACATGTCCTTTCATCCTTAGAGTAGCTTTTTAAATGTCAGCGCCTCACGAACATCTTCTCTAACCAATCCGCCTAAAGATAAACAAGTTCTCTTATGGTATCCTGATTATTTATGTCCAATTAGTTGTAGTAATTTGACCTTACTTGTTTCCCTATTTACTGTCTGTTTGTACACAACATGAAGATAAAAACTGAACTTAGCAACACTGTCTCGCATACTTTTTTAAACGTATAGCTTTCCAGGATGCAGTTTCTTTTTGCATCTTCAAAACAAAGAAATTAATACCAAATGTCTCATCTCATTTTAGACTTCAGATAAGAGTGTTTTCAAGACTCCTAGTGTTTACTTACAATAAACAGCTATTTTCTGAGAAGTGCAGTCTTCTTTCATCAAAATCTTTTATTGTATAGTAGGCAGCGGGGTACAAATTAAAGTATACAAACACAAATTCACTTCAAAAACTAGGTATGTTCTTTATCAGCTGGGGCCTTGTGAATAAACATACCTTTGTCCCTAAAGTTCTTCATACTCCTTGGCATATCTCAAGAGCACTCTTAAATTCTTCATACGAAAACGAGTGAAACAAAACAGTCGGCAGCCGGCAAGGTTAAGTCTCATGAAACAATGCACGTGCCATGTGGCAACTGCCTTGTTACAACTATAAAAAAGTATTTACAAGGCCAAAAAGCCTAAGATGATCTAACTCTACTCTTAAAAGGTTTTTACGGACAGCAAGAATTCACAGTACTACACACTCCTGCATTAGTTTTTATGTAAAACAACTTAGATATCTAGCAATACCTAGACTGAAATTTTCTATTTTAATGCTTTTCTTTTCTTCCCCCCAAATGAGAAGCTGAACAAATAAACCAGCTGCTGTTGAGTCCATTCCAACTCATAGGGACCCTATAGGACAGAGGAGAACTACTCTATACATTTCTAAGGCTGTAATCTTCAAGGAGGAGGCAGACTGCCATATCTTTCACTCCACATAACAGCTGGTGGATTCAAACTGTTGACCTTTCAGTTAATAGACAAGAATTAACCACTTCACCACCAGGGCTCCTAAATAATATGGAATGCTTCACGATTCTGCATGTCATCCTTGTGCAGCAAATAAGGGTCCTAAAAACCAGACTCTCCTAAGTATATTATATATGGATAACATTTTTTAAAAACATTGCTGTTTCCATAGAGGAAATCATACTACAGAGAAACTAAAATTAATAGTATCTTTGAAAAGTTCAAATGCCAAGTTATCCATCTGCTGCTCTCAGCCAAGGTCTGGTAAGTCAAACCACCTGGTAGAGATGATGTAGAGAAAAATATAACTAAAAATCAGAAACCAAACCCACCTCTTTGAGTTGATTCTGACTCACAGTGACCTTAGAAAAGAGATATGGCTCACAGAGTTTCCAAGGAATGCCTAGTGGTTTTGAACTGCCAACCCTTTGGTTAGCAGCCATAGCACTTAACCACTATGCCACCAGGGTTTCTAACAAACTGAATAGACAAACTAATAAAATAATCTCAGCATTTCTTTGGCCAAAGCAATGCACTGTCACTTTGCCTAGACCTCCCCTCCACATCCCTTTCCCAAGTCAGGGTTCTGAGATTCTCTGGCATCCGTGAAACACTTGGCTGACCTCCAATTTCCCTTACATTTGCCAGAAAAGTGCCAAACTTCCAAAAAGTACTCCCTGAATTGTCTGATATTCCCAGGCTCCCACTTAACACTTGGAGGAATCTTTACTAATTTTAGATTCAAGGGTACCTTCCGGGGGCAATTAGCCATCCAAAGTCTCCACCCCCAATCTGCTTAGACACCAGCCACACAAACACTGAGAAAACAAACAGATAACAGAAGCAGAAGCTAGACCTGAAAATGCAGTCAACCCAAGCCAATAATAAATATGCCGACTAGAGACCCTCCCAAAAGAAAAAAAATGTTGCCTATCTTTCCCCTGGAGAACTGAGAGTGAGAGACAGCAGACGAACAACAGACAGAAAAAATTTAGATATAAAAGACAGACTAAGAGGCGGGCCACAATGGGAGAGACTGACAAGAGACACAGGGACAGACAGACATACCAGGAAGGTGCAACTCTGAAGGTCGATTTCTCCCCCTCTGTGATTTCATCAGAGACTTTCCTGATCCTAAGAATCCATCTTAAGGCAAAGAAGAAAATCACACTTAACAGTAAGTACTTCAATGCTGACTCCCAAACGCTCCTTGTTTCTTTCTGTTCAGATGCCCCACCTTTAAACAGTCTTAAAATCAGTCCCAACACATGCGGTCTCTATACACATTTCTCAGTCTTTCTCCCAATATGGGATGTCCAAGGACACAGCAACTGGATTCACGGAACACAAACAACCTAGAGAGCTTTAGAATTCACGAGGTATGGTCTTCTTACCTTCAGCAATACCACATCCACAGTCCTGTCCACCTTGGAGAAGTCACACAGACTGTAACGCCTCTTGTGCCGTTCATACATTTTGTCCAAAGGCAGAAAAAGAGACAAAATGCAGGAGGTATACCCACTGTCAACTTGGCCAGTGTGCTCCTCACAAGCCCAGAGTTCTGAATTTACAAAAAAGCTGGAGGAGATCTCTATCTTCCAGACTCCTCTATATATAGTATCCTCAAGGGGTCAAATACGAATTAAAAAGAAACCAAGTCGTATTCAATTCCTTCAGTTGAGAACTTTCTGGCAACTTCAAAGCACTGGGATGATGAACTTACACTTCATAATATAAACAATAAATGCCTCTTGATGCTATATTCTGTGCAAATCTTGACCAAAAGAGAAGTGCATCGTTTCCAATACTGGCAATGACTCCAGTGGAAAAATTAAAAATTAACTGGCTAAGCATAACGGCTGACACAGGTAGGGAAAAAACCCAAAGCAGATAATAAAAATCCAATATGTACTTTGCCAGGAAGAGACGGAAAAGGAGAAAAAGAAAAGAAAAAAAAAAGAACACGGCTCTGTTTGAAAGCACTGATATACAATAACTCTCATTAAATTCAGTTCTTGCTTAAAAAAAAAATGAAGATAAGGAAAATCAATTTTTCTTTTCCAGGGGTTAAAAAAAAATAAAAAGAAGCCTGCAGACCTCTTCAAAGTAATAGTTTTCATAGAGTCTGTCTCTTACCAGGCAGTAGAGCTTGGTTTTGATTTAAGCTGAAAATATCTAATGAGAGCAGAATCTAAGGGAGAGAAAGACCACTCCTCCTGCCCCATCCCCTCCCTCCCTCCTTCCTGCCGGTAGCTGCCCTTCCCCACCCATCCCTCTTTCCCCCTTTCTTCTCTCTCTCTTGAGAACGTCACTACTTGCCCTTTCAGCTCTGCACCAGCGGCCTCAGAGGTTTGAAAACCTAATTGCAGTGGTGGGAACATGATTCATCCACACACAGAGAACAACAAGGTTTCCTTTTCCAGCCGGCTTCCTTCTCCTCCTCCTCCTCCTTACACTGTCGCCTATGAAAAAGGCTCTGTCAGAAGAGTGCAAGATGCAACTCAAGTGCTTTGATGTTAGGGTAGTAAGGCAATAAAGGAAGGGGATGTCATCCTAAACACCACAAACAAGGAAAACATACTTTTTCTACTCCACGAAGTACAGAAAATTGAAACTGCCAAAGAGTACACAGCATCACCCAGCCAATGCAAACCAATGATTTAATATGAGAAAAATGTCTGCCAAATACTTCAGGGATGTGGCTCAAGGATCCAAAAGTGGCTGTAATAGTGTCTGATGAGATTTAAAAATTATCAATAGCTAAGCTTTTTTTTTTTTTTTTTTTGAGTGGAGGAATAAAGGGGCCTTAAAGAAAATCAAAGAGTGTAGGTATGTGTGTCTTAATGCTTGTCAGGACTACGAGTCACCTGGCTGGGACTTCTATACCATTCACTATTGTCCTTTTGGCCCCCATCCTCCCTATCTAACATTCTTAGGGACAGACCTGTTCCAGAATTCATTCTCTTGCTAGGACTTGAATGATTTGAAGGGGAGAAGCAAAAAAGGGGGTATTTTTTTCCTCCCAGAAGCATTAAGCTGCTGACAATTCCGTCTAGAGGAAACCTTCCTCTACCTGGAGACTATAAATGAAGGAGTTCAAATCACAACAAAAAAAGAAGAAAAGAGATTTAAATAAAGCTTCTTCAAGTCGTAAAAGGGGTACAGAAGGTCAGATGAATCATCATTTCCTCAGGCCAGACATTTGAGTTGCTAAGGAGCTTAGCATAGGAATACAGCAAACTCTTGCTAAGAACGCAAGCATTTTGCTCATTTGCCTGTACACTGCAGCTACAGCTATAATCAACACAGCCTGTTATTACCCTCATTCCTCACTGTTTCAGTCCAGGCGTGATGAAGGTGGATACCCCCTTCTGTCACCACGTGCCCAACAGCAAGCCCTGTGGTGTTTGCAATACTCTACAGCTAAACAGATGTTGCTTTTCATTAGTTATGACAATGAAAACAGTAGAAACAAAACGATGAGAAAGATTTAAAAACCTTAACTAAAATTCTTGCTCAGCCTTACCGAAAGTGTGGGAACCTGGCTGGGGATTCATAAATACTTTGAAACTACATGGTTCAGGGTACAGACTGAAAGATCCCTTAGGCTTTAGTGAATAGAAAAAAATGAGTTTATTATCTTTTCTGTATCAACTTTCACCAAGCTGTAATTTAAAGTCTCGCTTCTCCCCATATGAGCACAAAGCTGCCTCCCCTCCATCTTCCATATGGTTTATTCCTCAGTGCCGCTCCTTTCTGTTTTAATTAGAATCAAATGTTTCCTGCTTCCTAGGTTCCCAGGAGTCTCTCTAGGGACCAGAGATGCTTTAATCAACATAGAAGCTTTCTACTCCCAACCCCACTGAGCTATTAAATGTAGATAATCTATACCTATTTATGTGCCTTACAGTGGAGGCAAGCAAAAGATAAAAATAACAAGGCCTGTCCTCAAAAAGTTTGCAAAATTAGTGAGAATCTGTTTCAAAACAATGTAATTTTCTGAAATAGCCCAGATTACAGTTTGAGACAGACAATTTTTTTTTTTTTTGCACTACAAGCTGGAAATCTAGATTACCTATTCCTTCTGCACACATAAACATATACAAAGAAGGATTTGGAATTGTCCTGACATACTCTCTTTCCTTTTAAAGAACAAATGTACCGGGTAGGGGTAAAGAAAAGTCTGTTTTGCTTTCCCCTCTGGATCTATTCAGCACTCCCCAACAGCAGACAGAATCTGTATTCCTGCGCTTTTGCTGATGTTACAATTCCAAGTTTTTATCAAAAACATCTGGAACCACTGAACAGCTATTCTGTTAGGATTTTGAAACACATCAACCAATCCGTTTATATCCAAATCAGGGTTGCGAGTTGAGAATTTAAAAGAGGTTTCACATATATTTCCCCTTTCCTTTAACTCTGGGAACTTGCAGTAAAATGTTTTTTACAACAACTTACAACAGTAGTTATGTGCAATATTAATTACATTTCCCCTCTCTCTGTGCACTTCATCCCACCCTCTATCCACACTAACAAGAAAAAACCAAACACCCACTGCTGTCTAGTTGATTCCAACTCACAGCAACCCTGCAGGACAAAACAGAACTGGCCCATAAGGTTTTCAAGCAGTTGCTGGTAGATTCAAACTGACTTTCTGGTTAGGAGCCATAGCTCTTAAACACTGCACCACCAGGTTTCCTGCTGAGGTACCAGGACTCCCAAATTCCACAACAGAGTAGCCAGTGCTTCCGTCTGTCTCATGCCAGAAGTCTAACCTACATAAAGATTACAGAAAATTAAGTGTAACAATATTTAATGCATTTCAACTGAACCACGGCATTCTACTCATGAATTAAATTTTCTTGATGTATTTAACTGCAAGATCTAACACGTTATACAAATTGTTTAAGCATTCTTATGGGTTAAATCTTTTTGGAGCCATCTGTTGCAGACAGGACTGAACTCCTTGTGAAGTCCTATGGTAGAGTTTCTGAATTAGGGCACCATCTAGCGGATAAAATGAGAATGCAAACAGAAATCCAACGGCCATCACGTATTTCAGGGGGAAAAAAATTAAAATTTTACTCTTACTAAATATTTTTCTTGAAACTCTATGTGAACACAGATGTGGATCTAGTACTAATTTAATAACCAACTTGTGCTCTGCAAGGAATACTAGGTAGTAAGCTAAAAATCAAGGGTTCTGTCTATTCCTAGGTGTGCCACTCTATCATCGAGCAACTGGGGATTATTACTGTAAATTTCAGGACCTAGTTTTCAAGAACTGAAACATGAAGAGGCTGGACACCAAATTACATCTTAAGTCCCTTCTTTCTTGAATATTATATATTATCAGTCTGAACCTAAGAAATCATCTTTGACTAGATAGCTCACAGTATGTGGGTGGATTTAGAGGAGAAGAAAAAGGAACTGAGACGTTCTCTCAAAACGCTGCATAGAAAATATCTAGTATATTCTTGCACCACTGCTTTTTCTTTTTTGTTTTCATGTTTGTGTGAAATGGGAAAGAAGGAAAAGTCTACCATAGGTAACAATTTTTGTTTACCTGTAATTTCATTAACTTATAAACAGTGAGTCATCCAGAGTTATACCATTTGTTGGGTGCATCATTTGCTAAAGAGAAAACATTTAATCTCTACTTGAGCAACTCTTGCTGAGAAGAGCAGGCTGCTTCAAGTCAGATATGCTGGTATTTGAGAGGAGAAACAAGGAAATTCTTTGCAATGTTTGCAGGGGCTATATTTCTGTGATTTCCTTTAAACTTCATTCAGGTGTTTAAGTATCCCTGGCGTAGGAGAGGAAAGACTGGTGGCACTATGGTTAAGTGCTATGTCTGCTAACCAAAAGGCTGGCAGTTTGAATTTGCCAAGTGCTCCTTAGAAACTTTGTGGAGCAGTTCTACACTGTTCTATAGGGTTGTTATGAGTTGGAACTGACTCAACGGTAGTGGGTTTGGTTTTGCTTTTTGGTGCAAAAGAGCCCCAGTGGCACGGTGGTTAAGAGCTTGGCTGCTAACTAGCAGGTCTGCAGTTTGAATCCACTAGCTTCTCCCTGAAAACCTTATGCGGCAGTTCTATTCTGTCCTACAGGTTTACAATCAGGCAGAGTCACTTTAATGGCAGCTCATTTGGGCCTAGGAAAGGTAGGAACTGTGTTTCCATCCCGCATTTCACTGACACACTGATTTAGAGGTTTCATGACAGGACAAAGAATAGAGCAGGAAGGAGAAGAGTTCAAGGCTATCAACCAACTCTTCTGATCAAGTTAGTCATGAGCAGCAGCAAGCAGTTTACCAACAAAAGCAACAATTACAACAAAGAGAGATTAATGAAAGAATATAAGAAAAAAAAAGCTCTAAAAACATCTCTTAACAAATAAAAGCCAAAGCAGAAAAGAAAGAAATCAGTAAAACCAGAAGTTAGTTCTTTGGGGAAAAAAACAATATTGACAAATCTTTAGCTAGACTGACAAAGGTGCAAATAACCAAACATAAAATGACAAAGGGACATTACAAAGTAACTGACAGAAACAAGGAGAATGACAGTATTATGAACAACTGTATAGCAACAAACCAGATAACCTAGATGAAATGGACAAATTCGTAGAAGCACACAACCCACAACAAGTAAACAAATCCAATCAGTAATCAAGAACCTGCCAACAACAAAAAAAAGTCTTAGACCGGCCAGCTAGCCTGAGGAATTATATCAAACATTTAGAGAAGAATTGATACCAACACAATTTAAACTCTTTCAAAAGATACAGAAATAAGGAACATTCCTTAGTTCATACCATGAAGCAAACATAACCCTGATTAGCCAAACCACACAAAGACACAAGAAAAAACTACAAGCCAGTATCTGTTGCCAGCATAGATGCAAAAATCCTCAATAAAATACTAACAAACAGAATTTAACAGCATATTAAGAGAGCCACACACCAAGACCAAGTGGGATTTATTCCAGATATGCAGGCACGGTTCCACATTAGAAAATCAAACAGCATAACGATCACATCAGTGGAACAAAGGAAAAGAACAACAGGAACATCTCCATGGATGCAGAACAAGCATTTGACAAATTCTAACACTCTTTCTTGATGAAAACCCTTGAGAAGACTGGGATAGAAGGCAAATTCCTCAATATGATTCAGGGCATACATGAAAAGCCAACAGCCAGATTACACAGAATGGAAAAAGACTGGAAGCTTTCCCCCTGAAACTGGGAGCAAGACAAGCGCGCGGGTGCCTGCTCTCACTACTTCTGAGTCTGACAATTAAGACCACAAGCTTAATTGTTCTAAGTGCTATGTATCTCACTGCTGAAGATCACGATGGTCCGCTTCGAAGTACTCCCCTTGGACAGCTATGCACTGATGTCAGTGCCTAAGGTCACCCTTCAAAGCAATTTTGGAACTCTTTCTCAAATTGCCATTGTGCACAGGGGTATGGTGGCAAGTTCATGAACTTAACTGTGTAGCTGTCTCTGAAGGGGTTTTTAGCCAGTAAACAACTATGCTGGAACACCCTCCCTACTCACTGATCTGGTGCCCAATGACTTTTCTTTACTCAAAGATACAGGAAATATTGGAAGGAAGACATTTTGATGACATTCAGGACATTAAGGGTAATGTGACAACAGCTCTGATGGCCATTCCAAAGAAAGAGTTCCAAAACTGCTTTGAAGGGTAGACTAGGTGCTGGCGCTGTTGCACAGCTTCCCAAGAGGAGTACTTGCAAGGTGACTGTAGTGATATTCAGCAATGAGGTATGTGGCACTTTTTCTAGGATAAGTTTGTGAACTTAACTGGCAGTTGTCGTATCCAACATATATTAGAAGTCCTAGCTGGAGCAGTAAGCTACGAAGTAAAAGGTATCCAGACTAGGGGGAAAAAGTGCAGTTATCTCTATTCACAGATGTGATCTTATGAAGAAAAAATCCCAAAGAATCCACAAGGAAACTTCTAGAGCTAACAGAGGAATTAACTAAAATTGAAGGGTTCTGCAGTCAACTAATGAAAATCAGTTGGGATCCTATTTACCAGAAATGAAAAATCTGAAAGGAAAATTATTCCATTTACGACAGCATTTATGAGAATAAAATGTAAAGAAATAAATCTAAACAGGGATATGAAGGACTTATATAACAAAAAACTATACAACACTGCTGGAAGATATTAACAAAGGCTTAAATAAACGGAAAGACATTCCATGTTCATGCCATGGAAGACTCAATACTGCTAGAATATCAGTACTAACCAAAATGATCTACAGATTCAGGTCAATTCTGCAAAAAAAACAGCCTTCCTTACGGAAATTTAAAAAACCAATCTTCAACTTTATGAAATGACAAGAGGCCTCAAGTAGCTAAAATGATATTGAAAGAGAAAAACAAAACAGGAAGACTGACACTTTCTAATTTTAAAACATACTATAAACCAAAACTCACTACTATCGAATCGATTCTGACTTAACAGTGACACTACAGGACAGAGTCAGACTGCCCCACAGAGTTTCCAACAAGCACCTGGTGGATTCGAACGGCCAATCTTCTGGTTGGCAGCTGTAGTACTTAACCACTAAGCCACCAGGGTTTCCAAAGCATACTGCATGCTACAGTCATCAAAACAGTTTGGTACTGGTATAACAAAAGACATACAGAATAATGGAACAGAAGCGACAGCCCAGAAATAAATCCACCCATCTATGGCCAACTCATTTTTGATAAGGGTGCCAAGTCAACCTGAAGCAGAAAGACTTTCTTCAATAAATTATGCTGGGACAACGGGATAATCACATGCAGAAAAATCAACAGGATACATACCTCACACTGTACAGATAATGAAATTCAAAATGGATGAAAGAACTAACCTTGAAAACTAAAACCATAAAATTCTCATAAAAAAATGCATGAGGGCAAAGTTGCCAGTCTGAGATTCTAACAATAATTACCTAATGTAATAAAAAAAAGCACAAACAGCAAAAGACATAATAAATAAATGGGACCTCATAAAAATCACAAAGATTTTACCAAAAAAGGAAAAAGACAAGCTACCAACTGAGAGACTATCATTGGAAATCATACATCCAGTAAGAACCTAACAACCAAAATACATATAAAACTTTGACACCTCAACAAAAAGACCAACAACCAAATCATAAAATGTGCAAAGGATTGGAACAGATACTTCATCAAAGAGGACACTCAAATGGCCACCAAGCACATAAAAAGATACTCGGCGTCATTAGGCACTGTAGACACACAAATCAAAACCACAAGGAGATATACCTCTTTTCCATTAGGATGGCTAAGATTAAAACAAACAAACAAAAACAATAAATAAAACATGTTGGTGAGGATATGAGGAAATTAGAATCCTATTTACCTACTGCTGGTGGGAACGCAAAATGAAATTGCTGCTGTGGAAAACAGTGTGGTAATTCCTCAAAAAACTAACATTACCTTTTCATTCAGCAACTCCACTTCTAGGAATATACTCAAAGGATTTGAAAGCAGAGACTCAGAGACTTGGAAACCACTGTTCACTGCAGAACTACTCACAACAGCCAGAAAGGTGGAAACAATTTAAATGTTCATCAGCAGATGGATGAACAAACATGTGGTACATTCACACCATATAATGCTCCTCAGCAGGAGAAAGGAAGTCTTGATACACGCTCCAGTGTAGATGGAGCTGAAAGACATTATGCTGAGTGAAGCAAGCTAATCACAAAAGGACAAAAACTGTGTGACTGTCCTAATACAAGAAGACAAGAAAACACATAGAGAGAACTAAGTTTATTTGTAATTACCAGGAAAGGGAGGAAACGGAGGAAAGGAGGTTAACGCTCATGGAAAAATCACATTAAGCGTAGGGCTGTACAAATGATTGTTGTAATCACTGTCAGTAAGTTGTAAGCCTGTTGCCACAGAGGTGATTCTGACCCACGGAGACCCTACAGCACAGAGAAGAATCGCCCCATACGGTTTCTAAGGAGTGGCTAGTGGATTCTAACCACTATTCAGAAAAAGCCTTCCGCTGGAGATGACACCATGAACTTAAACTTCTAGCCTACTTTAATGTAAGGAAATAAATCTGTCTTTGTTAAAGCCATTCACGTGTGCTATTTCTGTTAGAGCAGCACGAGATGATAAAAGCTTCAAAATATATTAGTATTTTTTAAACTTGGAATGCTAAGAACACTAAAAATGGCAAATTGAGTAACAGTAACCATTTAAACATAACCAAGACATTTCACAAGGAAAACTTATAGCACTAGTAATTTTAAAATACTATTTTTATCATGTCACTACCCTAATTAGTTCACTCATTAGAAAAATAATTCACTGAATACCTATGCTCGGCCCTGAGGACATAACTGTAAACAACACAGACATTACCATAACGTGTAACCAGTGCGAGAAGAGAGGAATCATCAGCTATTATGAGTAAACTTTGTAGAAGTTATAATATACTCTAAGCGGCAATAAAGGACTCTTAATAAAATGCTGACTAATTTGAGACCTGATGGGTGAGTAATAACTAATCAGGTGAAAAGGGTATATGCATACAGTGGTACAGGGAAGAGGGGCAAGGAGGACTACAGGACACTGATTTTGTGTACAGGTTCAGGAAGACTGCATGCTAAACCCAGAGGCAAGAGAGAACACAAGGGCAAATGGTGACTGAGGAGCGGAAAACAGCCAGCTCCAGGCAAATTCGTTTGATATGTTCAGCAGTCTGAACCGAAAGGAAAAAGCTGCTGAAGAGTTGCCGGCAAGGAGAAGGCTCAATAGTTGTGCATTTAGACAATGTTACTTTTTCTAAAGTATATCCAGTAGATGGAAGGGAACAAGGTTAGAGGGAGAGAGAGTAGTTAAAAAGCTACAACTGAAGACACTGCACATCAAGAAAAGAAACAGCGATACATACACTGAATGGAGTATCATTCAGCCATAAAGATCCCATTTATATGAAATATCTAGGTTACGCAAATACAAGGAGAGAAACGTTTCTCAGTGGTTATCCGGGGCTGGGGTGGATGAGATGGGAAGTTACTGCTGAAGGAGTACTGAGTTTCTGTTTAGGATGATGGAAGACTTTTGGAAATAAACAGTGGTGATGACAGCACACCATGATGAATGTGATGTCATTGAACTGTATCCTTAAAAAAGGTTAAAATACCAAACTTGTTTATGTGTTTTACCGCAATTTTAAAAAGAAAGAAAAAGGAGAAATTGAGAGTCCACAGATATTCACCATTGGGCAGTGGGGACAGGAGGATGAACTCCTACTAGGTTTCTGCCTTGGGGACCAGATAAATGGTGACGAGGAGATGCAGACACTGTGAGTCTGAGGTATCCACAGAAATCCAAGCACACTGTGATAAGCATATGAATGTCTGTATCTGGAGTTCAAGATAATGGTTGGGAGTGAAGATACAGGTTTGGGGATCAACACAGAGATGTGGTATCAAGAAAATTTTTTTTTTTTTTAAAGAAGCATTTCAAAAAAAAAAAAGGAATGGTAAACAGCATCAAATGCTGTCAAAAAGGTCAGGCAAGTAAGAACTTGATTTTGCTCTATGGTTGACCTGACAGACATTGCTGAGGGCAGCTCTGCTGTAGCAGCAGAATAACGAAAGCCAGACTTCAATATTCTATTTCAAAGGAAAAGCTCTGTTCTGTTTATATATACACCATGTTTTCTATTTTCCTCCGAAGAACACCTGCAGGGATTACTTTAGTCAATCCCTACATATGGCTGCTACAGGATTGCTAATCTGGTGATAAGTATTTCAGACTGTCAAAACGTTTTGAGAAGTATCTAAACACTTAACAGAGAAAAACTGTCAATATCATGAAGTGAGCTCTATGGAACACGTGTCTGTCCTGTTAGATACTTTCAAGTCTTTCAGAGATCCTGTCACAGGGGCCAAGAAAGAACACTTGGGTGCTTTTGCAAGTGTAGACATTCCCACTATCTGGGCTGGGAATATGAAAAAAGGCTTCATAATAGCTAGAGGAGGGAAGCAGGGTAGACAAAGAATGTTTTGGTAAGGAAATGGAAAAAGAAGGGAAGAGCCAACAAATAAGAAATTCTGTTTCCATATGATCATCTATGGAAATAAGAACAAACCTCATGCTACAAAACAAAAGCAATGAGGTCAAGGGAAACAATGCCAACCTTTACTGACCAAAATTTCCTAATGGGATTTTGTTATCACCAGCATGTCTTGGTCACTTAGCAACAAACTGGTGGAAATCAGCCAAATTTATTTATCCATCTAACACATATTTACATGCCTGATTTAAGTACTTTGCTCAGAATGGTGTTATGATATAGAATTTCCTAAGACATTTCTGAGTCCCAGAAGACATCTGGAAGAAATGACATGAAACACAAATATAAGACAGCATGAGCAGTACAAACCAAATGCATATTTTCAGCAAAAGGGATGAGGAACTCTGGCTGAGATGACCAGTAAGAATGGCCTCATGAAGGTGGGGACTTAACATACAGGGAGAGAGAGAAAGTGGGAGCTGGAGGTGGGTACTGCACATAAAAAGAAGGGTGTGAGACAAGGTGGGGCTGTGGAGGAGTGTCAGGTGCTACAAAGGAATATCATGCAACAAGCTAATATTAGTTTGGAAAACAGTAACAGCCAAGATTATAAAAATATACTGATACCATGATGAAAAAGTTCAGACTCTATTCAGAGCAAGTGGGAGCCACTCTGAGGAGAAAAGTGGTATCTCCCTTGACTGAACTTCATACTGCTTCATTATTACCTTACTTTGTTTTCTACTATTCTTCAAAATAAGTATATAAATGATGTCCCATGGTTACACAACTAGAACATGGTTCTTCCTATCTCAGTGTCCCCACCCTTGGAACAATCATTTATTCTGTTACCGTTGAGCAGGAACTGACTCATAGCGACCCTACAGGACACAGCTGAACTGTCCCACAGTTTCCAAAGAGTGATCAGTGGATTCCAACTGTCAACCTTTTGGTTAGCAGCCCAGCTCTTAACCACTGCACCACCAGGGCAATCCAATTTCTGGAATTCCCTACCTTGTCTCTCCACCTAACTAAAACCTTTAAGACTTACTTCCTAATTAAGCTGTCCCTGCCAATTTTAACCCTCCTTATAATACTCTCTCTGCCCTACTCTGGCAGCAGTCTGACACACTGGCTTTACCATCTTCTGTCCTATACTGCTCACTGTTGCTGCACACTGATCTCTCCCGACGCAGATGGTGAGCTCCTCCTCAAAGGCAATAGTTATTTCTTACATTTCACTGCCAGGGTGCCAACCCTGATACTACACATCCAAAGGCTAGGTGACTACCTGCTTATGTCTTAGTTCACCACTACAGTCACAATCCCAAGACTGTGCCATCAAATGGCTGACTATGTTTAGTTACTAAACATGAGAATTTTTTTTTTCCAGTGTTAGATACACAAATGGTGAGGGGGTCTAAAAAGTTTCTGAGTTAAAAGGATGAAAGTCTTGGCCTGACATGAAAACTCCTGTTCAAAATAACCATAGCCTTAGGAAAATTCTGAATGCCATGTACAATGAAATGTATTCCTTAAGGAAATTACTAGAGTTATTCTTATTTTTCACTTCACGGCAAAGAGAACAGTTCTAATGAAGTCAGTCAGAGACGCCAAAAAAATGACTCAGCTTCCCATGGAAGAATTCCCTCATCCCTCCAAACAAACACACATCACTGTACAGTCACGCCTTCCAAAAACTGTACAAGTTCAACTAACTCTTTTTACCAACTGTCTAAAAGACAAAGCAATAGGAAAAGAGAAAAATTCTTCAAGAAAAACCTACCTTCAGAGCTACTTCCCAGTCATCTCTGGAATTCACTCAGCTCCAGAGGAACACACCTGGCTCTCCGCATTTAGACTATTAGGTAGAGCTCGGTGTTTTGATACTTTTATTCAATTGGGACAGGTATTTTAAAAGTCTGAAAGTCTTTAAGGTGGTGAACATAACACTACTTCAGATTAAAGTGTAAGATTCCGTTTTAGAAAGTCTGCCATCGTAAAAATATATTCAGGGAAAAATGGCCCTTTATTTAAATACATGTAAACAACAATATATAGAAAGCATTAAAAGATATCCAGGAATGACCGGCTGCCTTCATTTAGCAGTTTTCTTAATATAGTGGTTGCTACAGATTGAACTGTGTCCCCCCAAAATTATGTATGGAAATTTGGCTGGACCAAGATTACCAGTATTGTTTGACTGACTTCTATTTTGTGATTTTCCTATGCTGTAAATCCTAATCTCTGCCTGTGGGTTACAGATAGGATTATGTTTAAAGAGGATTAGGGTGGGATGGTAACATCCTTCCTAAGGTCACTTCCTGGCTCCAACGTAAAGAGAGTTTCTCTAGAGTGTGGCCTGTACCAAGAGATAAAAGGAAAGAGAAGCCATCCAAGTTGGGAACCTCATACCATCAAGAAAGCAGCACCAGGAGTACAGAGCATTCTGCAGACCTGAGGCTCCTGAGCCAGGATGCTCCCTGACCAAAGACGGATGCAACACAAGGACCCTCTTCCAGAGTCGACAAAGAGGGAAAGTGTTCCCCTGGAGTAGATACCCTGAATTCAAACTTACAGGCTGCCAGACTGTATAAGAATAAGCTTTTCTTTGCTAAAGCCATCTACTTGTGGTACTTCTGTTAGAGCAAGTACTAAATGATGAAAACAGTGGTTAAGAGAATAAACTCTGGAGCCAGAATGTGTTGGGCAAGCTACTTAAGCTTTCTGTTCCTCAGTTTCTCACCTGTAAAATTGGGATAAAAATAATACACATAAATAAGTTAGAAAAAAATAGACAAATAAATGCATTAATGTATATAAAGTACTGTGTGTATTGCCTGTGGTATACGTCTTAGCTGCTATTATTTTTATCATCAAAAAAAGAGGAGTTATTTAAGTGTTTCTAAAAGGATACATGTAAGACAAAACCAAGTAACTAGAGTAAATTCTACTCAATTAAGAACTGAAAAACCAAAACACTTTTGGTTTGAATCAGGTCACAACATCTTGTCTCACGATATTTACATCACGAGACAAGAAAACGGAGAGAGAGAAAGTTACTTAGGTTTTCTGGTTCTCTGATAATACAGAGGAAACTCTGATGGTGTAGTGGTTAAGTGCTACAGCTGCAAACCAAAAGGTCAGCAGTTCAAATCCAGCAGGCACTTCTTAGAAACTCTATGGGACAGTTTTACCTGTCCTATGGGGTCACTGTGAGTCAGAATCGACTCACTGGCAACAGATAATGCAGAAAGGAGGTAGTTATTTCAGAAAGTAAGATTAAAGGTACTAATGAGCATCCAAATACCAAGCTACTTTATGGAAAAAGGCCTGGTAATCTACTTCTGAGAATCAACTGATAAAAATCCTATGGAACACAATGGTCCAATCTACAATCACGAGGAGGACAACATTTTGTTTGTTCCCTGTGCATGGATGGCGTCACCATGAGTTGGGGGCCAACTTGATGGCAATGACCACCACCAACAAAGTTCTTTAAAAAGAACAAGAAAAGATGGGGAACAAAGGCGAAGGAGCTAGCCTTAGGGGGGAAAGAAAAAGTCTCTTCATCTGCAGGAAAGAGGAAAGAAGCAAAAAGGCAGATATTTATAGCTTTTTTCCTGGCCAATGCCCAAATGTTGTATGCGGATTGAAGTTCAAGTGTTCCTGAACAATCCTGACCCAGAAGACTGGTTGAAATACTGGTAAGAACTGGGATAAAGGGCATTTGGCTCTAAGAGGAGACTGGCAGAGAAGCCTTCTGCCATTGCTATCTGCTTGACTTTTCTCTCACCTCTTCTATTGCTGTCACACAAGTCCACTCAGTGTGCTCAGACTAGATTTTACCCTTGGCTGCCTCCGTGACCTTGATCCTACTCTGCTGTTCCTCTCCGTCTGTGCTGAGCAAGTCAAGCCTCTAAGACTCCTCCAAATGCTATCATATCCGTGAGGCCTCCATTGAACACCTCAGTCAAAAAACTGGCCTGTACTTCACCACAACTACTGGAACTCTGTTAACACTAATATCCATTTCAAGCACCCACCCATTATCACAGCTATCTGGGTGTCTGTCATAAAAGTTTCCTGGAAGAAGGCATCTCCTATTTTTTTGGATTGCTTATATATTCTTGGTCTTAGAATACAACAAAAGTTCTTGTAGAAATGAATAAATACTCATCTCTTAGTCTGAAGAGAATCTTTCAGGCAAACTATTCTCAGGAGCAGATGAAATTGGCTTGGGTCATCTAGACTCAGAGGCTCTTTTATTTATAAATTTATATAACCCATAGACTTTTGATACAAGTATATGCACTACAAAGGGTGAATCTATTCTGTCCACTATAAACACACGGCATTAGTAGCTAGACCTTATCAATAAATGGAATCCATCAAAAACATTGAAATGAAAGTAAGAACTTGTTTGTCTACCAGGAATAGTTTTTAAAATACAAACTGAAGTTTGGATGGATTCTGTAGGATCACCTACTCTTGAGATCTGTGTAAAATACATACTGATTTTTAGATTACTGTTTTGTTTGCTCATGATTATTACTATGAGTAAGAATAGACTCAGTGACAATGGGTTTGTTCTTTTGTTTTTGGTATTTACAGACTGATATCTTTGTCCCTTTCTATACAGATATCTACAGATATTTCTTCCCGGAACTGATGTGAATACTTTTCAACACGAATATTGCAAAGAGAAACCTGTCCCCAGTGAAACTTTAGAATAAATACATTCTGCACAAAATAGTCCGTCATTTGAGATACATATCACGGAAATATTTTGCTACTTTCTCCAAAGATAAATGTGTGTGTATTTAATGGCTCAGGAGACTGCAGCACTTGCCTCTATGAGCTAAATCAAAGACAAGTACCTCGAGCTCATCAGGTGAGCCACGGGCAGCTTGCTGCAGACTGAATCAGGTTCTTTCTGAAAAGACTGTTTCAATGATCCCCTTGCTCAAGAATTTAGTGGAAAGACATGGATGAGTACATCTTATTCCATTTTTTGGGTAACAGGGACAAATGACCAACAGGTAACCCAACATGAGTAATTTTTTAACACAAGTTTCTGTGCTACCAGTAGGATTAGGGCCCACTGATGAACATCCTTGATGTAACTCTCACTGATACCTGTTAGTAAGAATTCTGTGCCATTAAAAAGAGGGCAAATTTTGCTCAGTGTTTAAGAAGGCACTCAGGTGCACAGGCTATTTTAGAAATGTACAACAATGAAGACTTCCAAGTACAGGCTCCGGTAATCTAGGCTTTCCCTCCAGCTATCTTAAAACTTTATTATTTGAAAACAATCCACTTGTCAAAGGGTCCCATACAGTGGAGATATTTTAACTATAAGAGGGTGTTCGCTCTTGAAGCAGGCAAGATCAGAGAAACCACAACCACAATATAAAGGCCTGGAAGTTAAAAACAGTAGAAGACTGCGAACAAGTTTCTCTCCCTGCAACACTGAGTTCTCTCTCAGCTTAGTCACTTCTTGTGGTTGGTCAGAATGAATGTGTGTGTGTGTGTGTTTTGGTGGCGTTATATCCCCTTAAAAAGTTTGTCTTACTAAAATTTAAAAGAAAAGCAACTGAGCGTCTGTCTTTACTTACTATGTTTTAGAATTGCCTTTGTCTAATTTACATAACTTTAAAGAAATAAGAAATCTTGCAAGGTACCCTGAAAACAATATTTACTGGGAAATTGCATTTGCATGCAAATATATTACAAAGAAAATCTCATCCTAGGTCCTACAAATTCAGAACTTGGAAATTCCATTTAAAGTCTATCTGAATGGATGAAAAAGGACTTCCTGAAAGGACCTTTATCTCAGAGAAATGGATGCCCATATTTAAATTCCTGTCTGTTGCATTACAGATGGTCTCCATTTAGTAACAGCTGTTGAAATTCCCTTTCAGTAACTGTGTATAAAAGACCTGCATTTTAAAATATTTGACAGTATCTTTTACTTATTTAGATTTGTGTAATTATCTCCCCCCTTTAGAGTAAATCAGTTGGTTATATGATAAAATGCTTTTCAGAGGAAGAAGAGTCAGCTAGCTGCTGCTGCTGCTTTTTTTTGAAAAAACAAAACAAAAAACCTCTTATTCTCCTCTACTTCCACTGTCCTCACTCTATGCTGGGGTGACAAACTACAAAAACTTAGAGCAACTGCTAGGGGAGTTAGACAACATGAGTCTTTTCACAGCTGTTGCCATTTCATGCCTTCAGAGCTTGTCCAGCTGCAGATGCTGTACGGGGACACGGCTTCAGTCCTTTACTCACGACTCCCACATTACAGCTCCCCTTCATCTTACCTTCCCTTTTTGCTACCTTTCTTCTTCCTGCTCCAATCTCCCACTAACTAGCTTTAAACAGGAAGGATCAAGGCAACTTTTCACATCAATCATATTTCCGGGCACCCATCGTTTCTCCTCTGTCTAGTAGATGGCTAGGTTGAGTCTAAGTTTAAAAAACAAAATGACTATTTAAGAAATTATATTCTTAAAAGGGCATGAATTGCTACCCCCTCAACTCCTCAGAGTCCTGCCAAAAAACAGACACAGGGCAGTACACGTGTCTCATCAGGAATAAAACAAAAGATACAAAAACCTGGCACTGTGAGGCACTGAGGAATGGTCCTCCCCATCAACAGTCTCCCCAGGGACAGGTAGAATTACAGTAGCTCCCAGTATGAGACTAGAACCAATGTGCAAAGGAAGAGATACACTGTAACTACGATGCTGTGTTCACCACTGCCAGCATCTCCTAAGAACCTCCAGTGGCTTCAGAGACCAGTGACGTTGAGGGTGAAGTGCCCATGTTGTTGTTGTTAGGTGCCATCGAGTCAGTTCAGACTCATAATGACCCTATGAACAACAGAACGAAACACTGCCCGGTCTTGCTCCATGTCCACAATCATTTTTATGCTTAAGCACATTGTTGCAGCCACTGTGTCAGTCCATCTGGTCGAGGGTCTTCCTCTTTTTCGTTGACCCTCCACTCTACCAACCATGATGCCCCTCTCCAGGGACTGATCCTTCCTGACAATGTGTCCAAAGTATGTAAGATGCAGTCTTGCCATCTTTGCTTCCAAGGAACACTCTGGACAGACTTCTTCCAGAACAGACCTGTTGGTTCTTTTGGCAGTCCATGGTACAGTCAACATTCTTCTGCTTTTACCATGTGCTAAACATCTTTTTTTTTTTTGGTTCCCCTTTTAAAATTTTATTTTATTTTTTTATTAATTACTGTAAAAGTAAAATTTCTAACATCTGTCAATTATCTCATCTACAATAAACTCTTAGCCCCCGACCCACCCATGCAGCCAACACGGTCATTTTCTTCTGTGGATAATTCTCTTGTTAAGTCCTTGTAACAGGGTTCTCATACAAAATGTGTCCTTTTGACACTGTTGATTTCACTCAGCATGATCTCTTCCAAATGAAACCATGTTATGTTTTTTAAAGTTGTGACTGTTTTTTATCATAGCATAGTGTTCCACTGAGTGTATGTACCATAGCTGGCTTATCATCTGCTGATGGGCATTGGGGTTGATTCCAACATTTTGTTGTCGTGGATTGTGCTACAACAAACAGTCATGTACATGTGTCTGTTCGTGTGACAACCTTTGTTTCTGAAGGATAAATTCCAAGTAGCGAAATTACAAGATCAAGTGGTATGTCTATTTCCAGCTTTTTACAGAAGCACCAGATTGTTTACCAAAGAGGTTGCACCATTTTGCAATCCCACCAGCAGTGTAGGAGAGTTCCAATTTCTCCACAGCCTCTCCAGCCTTTGTTGTTTTGTGTTTTCTGAATCATGGCCAACCTTGTTTGGGTGAGATGGTATCTCACCGTAGTTTTGATCTGAATTTCTTTAATAGCTAATGATTGTGAGCAATTCTGCATATGTCTTTTGGCTTCCTGGATATTCTCTTTAGAGAAATGTCTGTCTGTCTCCTTTGTCCATCACTTAATTGGATTACTTATCCTTTTCTTGTTGACATTTTGTAATACCTTATAGATTAAGGTGATCAGACGTCTGTCTGACATAGAGTTCCCAAATATTTTTTTCCCATTCTGTAGGTGGTCTTTTAATTCTTTTGATGAAGACTTTGGATGAGCAGTGTTTGATTCTTAGCAGTTCCCCATTTATTTGTTTTCTCTTCTGTTGACTGTGCTTTGTTTATTAGATGTTGAAGTCTGTCTACACTTTGTATTAAAACTTCCATTGCTGATTCTATTTTATCTTGGATGAGATTTACTGTTTTAGATTTTATATTTAGGTCTTTTATCCAATTTGAGTTGGTTTTTGTATAAGCTGTGACGCATGGGTCTTGCTTCAATCATGTGCAGATGGATATTCAATTCTGCCAGCACCATTTGTTAAAGACACCATTTTTACCCCAGTTTAAAATCTGGGGGCCTTTGTGAAATATAACTGTTCATAGGAGGATGGTGGCATCCCTAGGATCTCAACTCCAATGGTCTATGTGCCTCTTTTTGTACCAGTACTAGGCTGTTTGGACTACTGTGGCAGTGTAATAGTTCTAAAGTCGGGTAGTAAGAGGCCTCCCAGCGTGTTCTTCTTCAGTAGTGCTTTACTTACCTGAGGTTTCTCCCCTTTCCAAACAAAGGTGATCATTTGTTTCTCCATCTCATTAAAAACTGTCGCTGGAATTTGTATTGGGATTGCATTACATATAAGTAGATTGCTTTGGGTAAAATATATACCAGTTTTGAAACAGTATTACTTCCAACAGCTTTCAGATAGTTCTTTCAATGCATTCAGCTGTAACAGCAATTGCATTCAAGTTCAGTGTTAAGAAAGCCAGGATTTAAAGTCTGTTCCTGACTCAAGGAGGAAAGAACAGCCTCAGACAAGGGGAAAAATAATCCACTCAGCTTGATGTGAAGCAGACACAGCACCAGGTTTCAGCACTAATGAGGGTGGAGGGCCAGAGCTCTATTTTCCTTCTTTAGATCATCCCATTAGGAAAACCTAATGACTCCTGGGAAGGAACAGGGCCTATTGTGTTGTGCTCAATGGTAGAGGGACAGGAAGTATTCCACAGCAAAACAATCATGATGCATGCATCACTTTCCGGAACTGGGATGAAAAGACTGGCTCCTTATTTTAAGGCAAGAAATATTGTCAACAGGGGAAAATTCCTTGAAATATTTCAGCAGAATTCTACTTAATGTCTAATGGTATAATGCCACCTAAATTAAACAGTAAGAAGAACAGCAATGCAGATAGACCCAAACAATAAATAATCTCTCCTCTAGGTTCCCAGGACCCAGTTGTCAACTACTAGTTTGTGCTTTTGTCTCTCCCAACAGAGCTTTTGAAGGTATGCAATATACATTATTCATTTTACCCAGCATGACATGCTCAGTTTCTCTTAAAATGTTCAACAATAACAAAAAGATGTTTGCCAATTGAAGGTTTTAATTTAGGAGACGCACAACAGTAATGCCTCCTTGAGGACAGGACTATGTTCCACAGCACAATTTCCTGTTGGAATCTTTGTTTTAGGTGTGTAAAGACAGGGAGTCAGGCATGGATATACATGCACTTTCTCCAGGCTTCCCCTGCTAACAAGTCAGCCTGAAGCTTCCCTCAGTTGCTAGCCTCCCAGGGATGGAAGGCAAGAAGATTCGCCTGAGCCTCTTAGAATGAACGTCCTGTTTGCCCACACAGCGGAGATGAATGAAATGCTCTGCACTGCTGCTAGGGCTTCTCCTCTTGCACCCATCTCCAGACTGGTCTGACCCTAGACCACTAGCAAGAGGCCTGCAGCTGAAGGTGTGGTTTTGGGTCTTCATCAGTCATCTCTGCCACTAGCTCAGCCTGGCAAGGAAAAGCTGTTCCCAATCAACTTTGTTCTCAGGCCACTTCTGCCACAGAAGAGCTTTCCTCAGCAGATAATTCAAGGAAAAAATGAATACATTTGTAGAAGCAAAATAAAAAAGGACAGCAAAGAAATAAACTAATGATGTTAGATGTAAAGCTGTCCGTAAGTACATTTCCCATAGTTATTTTAATAAAAAGAGGAGAAAGGGGATCCTCAATTTCTGCTTTTCCTACAACTACCAGCATATAACTATATCTCAGTGAAGGAGACAACAAGCAGAAGGCATTTCCTCTGTAACACTGCCAGAAAACATTAAACAAGCCGTGATTCTCAACCGACCCACACAGGCTCATTTGGAACCAAAGACCCCCTGTCCTAGGTAGGTAACTGTTTTCACTGAAGTACAGGAAAGGTAATAAAAGACACATAAATTTTTAAAATGTGAAGATGCCATGCTTTAGAAACACGAAAATAACAGAGCAGTGGTGGTGGTGTTCTGTAAGACTGAGTCAGTTCCGACTCCTAGAGAACCTCAGACAACAGAATGAAATACCGCCAGGTCCTGTGCCATCCTCACAACCGCTGCTGTATTTGAGCCTACTGTTGCAGCCACTGTGTCAGTTCTATCTTGCCAAGAGTTTTCTTCTTTCTCCCTGACTCTCCACCAAGCATGATGTCCTTCTCTAAGGACTGGTGCCTTCCGATAACACATCCTAAGTATGTGAGAATTATCACCATCCTCACTTCTGAACAGCATTCTACACTTCTTCCAAAATACATTTGTTTGTTCTTCTGGTAATCCACAGTATATTCAGGATTCTTCACCAACACCATAATTTACCGGCATCAATTCTTCTTAGGTCTTTCTTATCCACTGTTCAGCTTTCGTGTGTATCTGTGGTGACTGAAAAACACCATGGCTTGGATCAGACACACTTTAGTCCTCTAAAACAAGTGTGCTCTTTTTTTCCCCTTTTAACATTTTAAAGGGGTATTTTATAGCAGATCTGCCCAGTGGAATATACTGCATGATTTCTTCCACAGGCATCAATTATGGATCCGAGTAAAATTAAATCTCTGGCAATTGATCTTTTCTCCATTTAACATGATGTTGCTTACTAGTCCAGTTCTAAGGGTTTCTGTTTTCTTTATGTTGAGGTACAATACGTACTAAAGGATGCAGTCTTTGGTCTTCATCAGTAGGGGCTTCAAGTCCTCTTCTCTTCCAGCAAGAGAGGTTATATCATTTATATGTCACGGGTTGTGTCTTTTTCCAATCCTGATGCCACATTTTTCTTCACACAGTCCAGCCTTTAAGGATGGAATTTTAAATCTATTTGGATAACCTTGACACTGTAATCTGCACAGGGCAAAGCCCTGAAGAATGTGTGTGAGGTGGCAACTTGCTAAAACAAAGTGCTACAAAGTCACCAGTGTAGCTAATGCATACAACTTATCAACTACAACAGGATTCTGTGTACATATTCAGTTGTTATCCTTCCCATAATTTCTCCCAGTGTCTGGAGAGGGGAAAACAAAAAACAAAACCAACCAAAGGATTTAATAAAGTAGAGTCACTGTATCAGTCCAGAGGGTCCTATTTAAGAATTTCCACAGTGGAATAAGCACAGAACTGGAAATCAGGAGGAATGCTGGAGAGGTTCCCAGGGTGCCCACAGCTTATTGTGTGACACTGAGGACTTCATTTTAGAGAGATGAGGAGCTCTACAATAGAGATGTGCACAAACAGAGGTGCCTCCAAGATTCAAAGTCCTAGGCCTGGCTGTACCTCTAACTAGCTGGGTGAACAACGACAGAGCCTTTGAGCCCTCTGGGGCTCAAGTTCTTGCCCTGCAAATGAAAGGATACAAAATGCATAATCACTGAAGTTTCTCCCCAAACTAAGATTCTACAAGAATTATTCCCCCAAATTTTGGATCTTTGTAAGGATATCACCCAGAATTTAAACAGAAGAAACCTTTGAATGGCTGCACTATAAATCTTGTGATTCCATGCACTCTATTTTTACAGATCAGCCAAAAGGAGGGTAAGATATCTCCAGCTGATGTACATTTTTCTACTGGTCCATCTTTAAAGGGAGGCAATAGGTGGCATAGTTAAGTGCCCAACGACTAACTGAAAAGTTAATGGTTCCAATTCACCCAGAAAGGCTTGAAAATCTGCTTCCAAAGAGTTACAGTCATGAAAACCCTATATGGAACACAGCTCTACTTTTGCAATATATGGGGTCACCACAAATCAAAATCAAATCAATGGCACTGGGGGACGGTTATGCCTTTGAAGACAGTTTTAAGCAATAAAATTAGTTTTTTCACTATTTATCTCCCTTCTAATTTTTTTATTGTCTCAGGAAGTGGGTAAGCAAAAATTTCCCAGATGCTTCATCGCATCTCACAAGGCCCCTGACATGCAGTAAGACATATATACACACATACTAACCCACATGTTATGCATATACATCTCACATATATATAAGTGCAAAGTCAGGTTTTCATATTCATATTGCTGTTTTCTACAGTACCCACGTTACAAAGCACATACTATTATGGTTATTCCTGTTATAATTAGTTTAAACAGGTTAGAAATCATCTGTAACCATCTTTAGGAGGAATCCAGGAAGCATACTTTATTAAAAAAAAAAAAATCTGTTTTATTATCATGGCTCAGTTCAACTCTGAATTCCAACCTCAGAATGACGATGCTTTCACAAATTTTTAATGTCTCAATCCTGATGACTCAGCAGTACAGAACGTCAACTACCGATAAAGGAGAGCAACACAATAATATTTGGTTTAATACATACTTGGTTTAAGCTTAAACTCATGAGATTTTACAGGTGTTCATAGGACTGTCCTCTGTCCTGAACTTTATGGGAAGTACTTTGATCATCATATAACTTGGGGTAAGTTATGACAGTATCACAGCAATCCCTTGGGCCCACAAGCAGTTACAAAGCTTTTAGGGATCTCAGAATACGACCAAAAGGTTTATGAAAAATAGGGAAAACAGAATTGACACTGGCTAAATAAAAACAGGAGCCCTAGTGATGCACTGGTTAAGTGTTTGGTTGCTAAACAAAAAGGTTGGCAGTTCCAACCTACTAGTCAATTGCTGCCTGGAAACCCTATATGCAGTTCTACCCTGTACTACAGAATACCCTGGTGGTGAAGTGTTAAGAGCTATGGCTGCTAACGAAAAGGGCAGCAGTTCAAATCCACTAGGTACTCCTTAGAAACTCTACAGGGAAGTTCTACTCTGTCCTATAGGGTCACCATAAGTTGTGAATTAACTTCATAGTGACAGGTTTTTTGGTACTATTCTTTTTTAATTCCCACATGGTTCACATACTATAGACTACCTCCATTCCCTTGATAATGTTACTTTTCTCAGTTTCCCAATGTGGTTTTCTTTAAAAAAATTTTTATTTAACATAACTGAGTGAAAATGTACATTCACATATAAATTTACACGCCCCCCTATATGCAGCTTCCACTGCTCTCCCTGTCCGGTGACAGAACACTATTCCTCTCTGCTCCATACATGTCTCATCCTCCAACAGTCTCCTTTCCCGTCCTGTCCGTCTACTCCCCTTCCTCCAGCCAGAGGTGAGCAAGATGATATCCTATAGATGTATAGAACCATAAAGTGCTTCCAATATATGGTCACTCTGCCTTGCTAAGTCCAATCCATTCCTGTCCAAAGAGTGGAGCTTTGTTATAATTTATGGGAAAGGGCAGCATCAGGGCCGGGGGCCATGCTCTCAGAGGAACCCCAAAACCGCTGGACCATCAGTTGAGGTCTTTTACTGGAGATCTCATGATGCACCTCTTTATTCTTGTGTTGCCAGTGAGACTCCTCTCTGTGAGCTCCACTGCGGCTATCACTGGTGGTGGCTGGGCACCATCCGGTTCTTCCGGTCCCAAGTCGATGTAGGCACCCACTCTTGTAGGTCTCTCCGTCTTCTCGGCTGTCTTTACCGCATGTCATTTTGGTCCTCGGTGAGCATCCGTTCCTGTTGAGTTGGGACCATTTGCTGTGTCCTCGGATGGCAGCTTGGCAGCTTTTAAGACCCCAGACACCACTCACCAATGTGGGTGGGGTGCAGAGAGCTCTCTTAGCAAGACGCTAGTTGTGCCAATTGGCCTGGAATTCGCCTAAGAGCATGGTCGCCCGCCCCCGCCCCAGCTACTCTATCCTTGCAGTATTGAGTTAAGATGGAAGGAGTACTCAAGTTATGCTGAAGTCCACTTAATGTTGTTCTTCTTCCTAATGTGTGCTGTCACTGCTTTCTCCCAACTAGATTTCTATTAACTATCTAAACCAAACCCTCCCCCGCTCACCCTCCCTCCCTCCCTCCCCTCCCTTGCAGCTGTCAAAGTCTTTTCTTCTGTACACAAGTCTGTTTTTGAGATCTTATCATAGAGGTCTCATACAGTATTTGTCCTTTTGTCGCTGACTACTTTCACTCAACATAATGTCTTCCACTTGAAACCAGGTTAGGAGATGTTTCCTGGAATCATCGTTATTCTTTATCATTGCATAGTGCTCCATTGAGTATATGTACCACAGTTTACCTATCCATTCTTCTATTGTTGGGCATCTGGGTTGATTCCATCTTTTTGCTATCATGGACTGTGCTGTGATAAACATTCTGGTGCATGTGTCCGTTGGTGTGAAAGGCCTTGAATCTGTAGGATATATTCCAAGTAGTGGAATTACTGGGTCAAATGGTATATCAATATCCATTTTTTTTAAGGAAGCGCCAGATTGCCTTCCAAAGAGGCTGGACCATTTTGCAACCCCACCAACAGTGTAGGAGGGTTCCACTTTCTCTCAGCATCTCCAACAGCCTCTCCAGCATTTGTTGTTTTGTGTTTTCTGGATCATGGCCAATCTTGTTGGGGTGAGATGGTATCTCATTGTTGTCTTGATTTGAATTTCATTAATAACTAAAGATCGTGAACATGTCCGCATGTGTTCTTTGGCTGCCTGGATCTCCTCTTTAGTGAAGTGTCTGCCCATCTCCTTTGCCCATCGCTTAATTGGACGGTTTATCTTCTTATTCTTGATATTTTGTAGTATCTTATAGATTATGGAGATCAGGCGTCAGTCTGACATAGAGTTGCCAAATATTTTTTCCCATTCTGTGGGTGTTCTTTTAATTCTCTTAATAAAGTCTTTGGATGAGCAAAAGTGTTTGATTCTTAATAGTTCCCATTTATCTATTTTCTCTTCTGTTGATTGAGGTTTCTTTGACAGATTTTAGAGTCTGTCCTCACTGTGTATTAAAACTTCCATTGTTGTTCCTACCTTTTCTTGGATGAGCTTTATCGTTTTAGGTTTGATATTTAGGTCTTTTATCCAGTTGGAGTTGGTTTTTGTATAAGGTGTAAGATATAGATCTTGATTCAGTTTATTGCAGATGGATAACCAATTTTGCCAGCACCATTTGTTGAAGAGACTGTTTTTACCCCAGTTTAATGTCTTAGGGCCTTTGTCGAATATCAAGGCAGATGGTGTCATCTCTGGGGTCTCAATTCTGTTCCACTGATCGATCTGTCTGTTCTTGTACCAGTACCAGGCTGTTTTGACCACTGTGGCAGTGTAGTATGTTCTAAGGTCGGGTAATGAGAGGCCTCCCAGTGTGTTCTTCTTCTTTAGTAGTACCTTACTTATCTGGGGCTTCTTCCCTTTCCAAACAAAATTGGTGATTTGTTTCTCCATCTCATTAAAAAATGATGCTGGAACTTGTATTGGGATTGCATTATATAAATAAATTGCTTTGGGTAAAATAGACATTTCCAATGTGATTTTTCTTTAAAGCATGGATTATCTCCAGATCAGTTACCTTGCAGATCATGCTGCTCTGGTAATTCGTAAGACCTCGGAAGGGCCATTGTGAAAGCAAAAAAGAACTATAATGCTGGAAAGCACATCAAAGACTCTGCATTTACTCCTAGTCTTTCCAATGGAATATTTATACCAGACACGCTACAATGTGGTTATCACCAAGGAAACGCAATTACATTTCAAAGGAGCACGTTTTAAGGGACTGGTTAATCTCTCTGTGAACTCCTAATACATGTTAATATTACCTCTGGCATGTTTCATATACTATGATTATATAGGTGTGTCCTTCATATTCTAAGTGCGCTGAGGGCAGAGACAATATCTAACTTTTCTCAACATCCTAGATATTTGATGCAGTCCTTGACCAAGCAAAGACATTCACACTATGTTTACTAAACTAATAAACGAATGAAATCAAAGCCACAGGCCATATAATAAAACTGAGCAGTCTAAGAGATCAAAATATCTGAAATCAATAGGAAACTTGTTCTGGATAAAGTGGCCCATCTCATAAACATGGTAAAACCTTTATGATGGCCGTTACGTGATGAATTGTGTCCGTCCCCGCCCCCCATACATGCTGTATCTCTAACCTTTAGGCCTGCAAATGTAAGAGATGCCAAGATACCTGGAGACTGCCAAGGAGCCAACAAGGAGAAGCTAAAGAGACAAGGACCTTCCCCCAGAGTCAACAGAGATTGAAAGCTTTCCCCTAGAGCCAGAGCTCTAAATTTGGACTTAACAGTCTCTTAAAACTATGAGAAAATAAAGTTCTGTGTGTTAAAGGCACTCATTTCCAGTATTCCTGTTACACGAGCACTATAGAACTAGAGCAGTGGCCAAAACAGCAAGAGAGCACTAGGCATCCTCTTAAAATTCTCCTTAGAAAATTAATATGAGAATTTTATAACTGTCCAAGTATTTCATAGATACCCAAGGATACTCCTGACAAGGACAGAAACCTTTCTTATTATGTTACATCAAAAAAAGAAAACAACTGTTTCTACTCTAGAAGTCCCTTTTAAAAGGCAAAACAATGCAGCTTTAAGGCATGTTATCCCAGTAAGCTGAACACAAAATTTAGGATCAGAAGCCATACTTAGTTATTCTAAGAGACCACCTAGGAGCAGTGTCATAGACTGAACTGTGTTCCCCAAAAAAATCTGTGTAGCAATCTAGCTAGGCCATGATTCCTGGCATTGTGTATTGCTCCTTCCTGTTGTAAACCCTGCCTCTATGATGCTAATGACAGAAAATGGGCACAGTTGTGTTGGTGGGGCAGGACTCAGGTGTAAGACTGGTTTCTGCCCTGAGACAGTGTCTTGAGATATAAAAGAAAGACGCTAACAGAGAGATTTGGGAACCACAAAGAAGCAGTGCCACAAGCTGAGTGCATCCTTTGGAAAGGACCAGGGTCCCTGTACCTCGGAAGTTTGCAGTCCGGAGGAAGATGGACAACAAAGACCTTCCTCCAGCTCCAGCAGAGAAAGAAAAAGCCTTCTCCTGGAGGTGGCATCCTGAACTTGAACTTTTAGCCTACTGAACTGTGACAAAATAAAGTGTCTCCCTTTAAAGCCATCCACTTGTAGCATTTCTGTTAAAGTAGCACTGGCTGATTAAGACAAGCAGGTCTTACAAGTCTACTGGTGGAAATAATGGGTTACACCCAAGTATATGCTTGTGCTTCCATACAGAATCTATCTTCCCACACACTACAATCAACTTTTAAAATGAAACCTGGAAACCACTTGGGTCAAACAGTATGAAAACAATATACTATTCTTTAAAAAGTTCCCTTCCACTTGAAGGTATATGGAATCTTAGAGAGAATTTACACCTACCTCACTTAAAGACATCCATTTATAAGCAATTGTGTTAGACTGAGTCTTATCTGTTGGTTTCATAACTGTTTTTTCCCATTAGAATATGAGCTTTTGACTGCTGGGACAGGTTTATTCTCATTCCAGCATATGCTAAGGCCTTGCAAACAGCTTAATGAATGTCTGTTGAATCAAGTACTGAATAAATACTGCACCCTCACAGTAAATATAAAGTGCAATGGTAATTTAAACAAGTATTACCATCACCTAATCTAAGCGGCAATTTCTTTCATGAACATTTTAAACACTGCGTATCTAAAATGATTTATCCATACAGTTTCAAGAGTGAGTCCAGTATTTCTGAGCTACAGTTTAAAGATCA
Organism: Heterohyrax brucei; assembly: GCA_028571685.1. Classification (NCBI taxonomy): domain Eukaryota; kingdom Metazoa; phylum Chordata; class Mammalia; order Hyracoidea; family Procaviidae; genus Heterohyrax; species Heterohyrax brucei. Next base: position 38,510,099 of record CM053148.1, on the reverse strand, counting down.
GAAGCACACCTACCACTTAAAAATGTCTAGTCCATGCCAGACACGATGCTGACACACATTCTAGTTAGTTGTCTTGAAGTAGGCATCATTATTCTGAATTTATAGATGAGGAAACAGACTGAGAGAGGCTAAATAACTGTATCAAGTGACTCAGCTAGTATGCAGCAGGAACTGGAATGAAAACCTTAGTTTACTGGGCTCTATAACCCTTCCATAATGCTTGGCTATATCTTTAGATAGCAACATAATGATGGTAAGATCCTCAATATAATGAGATACGAATGAAAAAAAAATAAGAGTGGTAAGAAATGGGCAGGAAGAGTGATAAGAGTCAGATTCAGTTCCTTTGTTCCAACAGGAAGAAGAAAAAAAGACATACACACACCCTCTAAAATGCATACATAGCAGTGATTCAGTAGTTTTATGAGAAAAAAAAGATTATATTTTAAGGCCTCAGAACAAAACACCTTTGAAAATGTCCCAAGGGAAAAATGCTTAAGTTAAAAATTTAGCTGTAAAAGAAAAGTAATTTTAAAAAAGTCCCTCATGATTGTCCTTAAGCAACACACATGTATTTATGTATGTCAATCATGTTAGAATTACACACTGATCAAAATTTAAGAGCTGAAATAAACTTGAGAGATTATTTAACCATTATACAAAAGAGAAAATAAACCAGAGATATTACTTTAAGGTCACCTTAAAATATATCGCCAAATCATAAATTATATTCTTTATGTTATTTTTGGATAATTTTAATCTATGGTGATAGTTTTGTCACTTGTGGATTTACAACCTGAAGTTCTTTACGGTGCTTCTTTCCTGCAACCATCAAGTCTGGAAGAGTATCTGCAGAAGTAGCTATTGTGTAACTTTCTGGAAACTCTCTGTCTCAGAGCAGAGAAAGAGTTTCCAAAAACTTTATATGAAAAAGCTGAGGATTAAGTTTCCCTGTGGTTGATGCTACCTAACTCTTAATCCAGAAGGCATAACTGAGTTGGGGACAGTGAAGACTACTCCTCTTAAATGCAAAATGTATACAGAGAAGACTTACTATTAACTTCGAAAGAGGTCAATTTGCCTTTTAGATAGGTGATACACATCCAAGAAAACTACATACTGTAAATATCACAGCAGCAACATTATTAAAAGAGGGCTTTTTAAAACTGAAAACTACCGAATAATGGATGGGGTGTGTAAGTCTTTCTGAGTATCAGTGTTATTACTTGTTAAATTGTTACCAAACAGACAAACTTTGCTATGTAGCTAAGCTTGTGAAGAGGTATCCAAAACATAAAAAAGCTTTTTTAACCAGCCGCCTAGACTTGGGATGGAAATGAAAGCTCAATGTCAGAGGTAAGAGAAAACTGTCGCATGAAAATAAATGAAAGTAAGGAAAATGTAGGACAGAATTTCAAATTCTCATGAACTCTAGACTTTCTGGAGCCTTGAAGGGTAAAAGAGCCCCTGAACCTACCAGCCTGAGGTAATCTGTAAACCTTAAACCAAAAATATCCCCTGAAGTCTTCTTAAAATCAAACAACAGTTTAGCTTAACTAATAAGAAAGGTCTGCCTTGAGGATTAATACTCTATTAAGAAGTACCAAAATGGAATCAAACTGACAACAGCAGCAGGAAAAATTAAATAGTAATCTCAGGGGGCACTGAATTTATGTTAATAAAGGAAGAATTGCTCATAAAAGGAGGGTGAGAGTGGTTACACATTTCATAGCGACCCTATAGGACAGAGCAGAACTGCCCCAGTGTTTCCAAGGAGCATCTGGTAGATTCAAACTGCCAACTTTGTAGCTAGCAGCCATAGCACTTAACCACTACACCACCAGGGTTTCCTCAAAGAATGTAATCAATGTAAATTGTACACGTAGAAACTTCAACTGGTGTATGCTTTGTTGTGCATATTTTCTACAAAAATAAAATTTTGGAAAGAAAATTACAGTGATTTCAAGGAGACGATATAACAGAAAATAACATAAGATCAACATTGCCCTGACCACAACCCCAAAGAAACAGAGATATTAATATGGTATAAAATAATCAAGAATGGAAATTCAGTTAACTTGGTATTTGCTTGTGCAGTTACTAAAAAGGGGCATGATTCTGAATTACAATGTTTCCCTGGTTGGAGAAGGTATGGTAAATTAAAAGTAGACTTGCCCGGTATGCTAAAATTCAACATATGGAATTTTATAGCTGTGATTTAACATATTTGTCCCTGAATATTTGGCTGCTAGGATCATGGATCTCCTGAAAAGATATACAGGCTTACCGAAGTCCATATGGCTGATAAGTTTATGAATGAACATTCAGAAAAGACATTATTGCTGAGAAACCTCAGTGAGCCAGACATCCCAGGAAGCAATACTCCTTCTTAACACAGACGGTCCCATCTAAAGAGAATCATGTGAAGTCTGCAGCACCAGGGCAGGGAAATAGGAGCCAGAATTCATTTCTGGCCAATGGAGCATACCCAAGGTGAATGGTCCCAGAAGGCTATCTTTTCTGGACTTCAGCATTTAATGTCATCTCCTGGTTTCCACTCAGTACCTGTCACTTCAGATCATTCTTTAGGAAATTAATAGTAGACTGGAAAGCTTAATAATTTCTGCACTCAAAGCAAGCTCTTTGGAAAAATATCTTCTTAGTGGCATTACCCTGTGCTAAAGAGATCATAGTTATGAATATGCGATCATAAACATACAAACTTACCAAAAGAAAATAACACAGTTCAGAGCATAAACAAACAGGAATATATAAACTCCAAATAAGAAAAACAGAGTATTAAACAAAACCAGAGTTAGTTCTTTAAAAAGATCAATAAAACTGACAAACTTCAGCAACAATAAAGAAAAAAAGAGAAAAGACACAAATAACCAAAAGAAGATACGAAAGAGAAGACATTACAACTGACCCAAAAGAAATAAAATAATGGCAGAATATTATGAACTGTATGACAACAAGCCGTATATCCTAATTCAAATGAACAAATTCCCTTTAGAAGCACACAACTGACCCAAATTTACTCAAGAGCAAATACAAACTCCAGCAAACCCATAACAAATGCAGAGATTCAATCACAGATCAAAAATTTCCCAACAACAACAAAAGTCCTGTACCAGATGGCTCCGCTGAGGAATTTCATAAAAAATTTAGGGCCGAATTAACACTAACACTGTTTCAACTTTTCCAAAAGATAAAGGATGGCACACTCCCTAACTTGTTCTATGAAGCAAACACAAACGTAATAGCCAAACCAGACACAGACATCACAAGAAAAGAAAATTATATGCCAATATCCATTATGAATACAAATACAAATATCCTCAACAAAATACTAGAAGATCAGAATCTAACAAGAGGTTAAATTACGCACCATGATCGCGTGGGATTTATTTCAGGAATGCAGGCACGGGTCAACGTTAGAATATCAATCAACATACTAATCACACCAAGAGAACAAAGGAAAATGTGATCATTGCTATGGATGTAGAAAAAGCATTTGATACAAACCCAATACCTTTCTTGATGAAAACCTGCAAGAAGACTGGAACAGAAGGGAAGTTCCTCAATATAATTCACAGCACATACGAAAAGCCAACATTTTACTTAATGGAGAAAGACTGCAAGTTTTCCCCCTGAAGCTGGGAACAAGGTAAGAGTCCCAGTTCTTGCCACTTCTAGTCAATATTGTATTAGAAGTACTAGCTGGAACAGTAAGACAAGAAAAAGAAATAAAAAGCATCCAGATTGGGAAAAAAGAAGTGGAATTATCTCACTTTGCAAATGATATGATCTTATAAACAGAGATTCCAAAGAATCAATAAGAAAACTTCTGGAGCTAATAAATGAATTGGGTGGAACTACAGGGTACACAGTCAACAAAGAAAAATCAGTTGGGAGCCTTTACACCACAAATGAAAAATCTGAAAGGGAAACAATTCCATTGATAATAAAGTATAAGAGAATAAAATACCTGAGAATAAATTTAACTGGGGATGTGAAAAAATTATGCAATGAAAATTAAGACTCAAATAAATGGGAAGACATCCCATGTTCAAAGAATGGAAGAAATAAAACTATTAGGATGTCAAAATGACTCATATCAATCTATAGATTCAGTGAATCTTGATCAAAATTCCAACAGCCTTCTTTACAGAAATGGACAAACTAATCCTCAGCTTTATAGGCAATAACAGGAAGTCCCATGTAGCTAAAGCAATACTGACAGACTAGAACAAATCACGTCCTCCTATTTTAAAAGATAGTTTATAATACAGTCATAGTAATTAAAAACAGCCTAATACAGCCAGTCCCTGGGTTACAAACATGCAATTCATGGACAATCCATAATTTGAGAATGGACTGCCATAAAGCCCATTTACATTAAAACTGTGAGTTAAATACATATAATGGTATGTCATAACAAACACAAGCATTACTCTGTGATACTCATGAAAACATTTTGTGCTTTGAACAACGTCTCTGAGGCATTTGAGGTGGACGTAAAACACACACTGTGCACTCAGACCAACACTGACAACTGGTGCTGAGTAAGAATCATGTGCTGACTGACTACCAATTCAACTTAAAGACAGACTCAGGAACAGATCTTGTCTGTAACCTGGGGACTGCTCGTGCTGGTATAATAACACACATCTATCAACCAGTGGAACAGACCTGAGAGTCTAGAAATAAATTCTCACATCTATGGTCAACTCATTTTTGACAAGGCTGCTAAATCCATTTGATGGTGTAAAGAAGAATCTTTTTAGTAAATGGTGCTGGCAAAATTGGATTTCCACAGAGAGGAAAATGAAACAGGACCCATGCCGTACTCCACATACAAAAACAAACTTAAAATGGATTTAAAAACCTGAATTTAACCATAAAATTCTTAGAAGGAATTACAGGGGCAACACTGCCAGGCCTAGCTTTTAACAATGGATTAGCTAATTAAAAAAATATAAATAGCAAAAAACAAAACAAATGAGACCTCATAAGTGTTTGTTTTTTTTTTAATTTAACATGACTGAGTGAAAATGTACATTCCCATATAAATTTACACGCCCACCTACATGCAGCTTCCACTGCTCTCCCTGTCCGGTGACAGCACACTATTCCTATCTGCTCCATACATGTCTCATCCTCCCAACAGGCTCCTTTCTGCTCCTCTCCACCCACTCTCCTTCCTCCAGCCAGAGGTCAGCAGGATGATATCCCATAGATGTACAGAATCATAAAGTGCAACCAATATATGGTCACTCTGCATTGCCAAATCCAATCCATTCCTGTCCAAAGAGTGGACCTTTGTTATAATTTATGGGTAAGGGCAGCATCAGGGCCGGGGGCCATGCTCTTAGGGGAACCCCAAAACCGCTGGACCATCAATTGAGGTCTGTTAGTGGAGATCTCAGGATGCACCCCTTTTTATTCTTGCCTCATAAGTGTTTTTAAAAACTTTTATCTATCAAAAGACTGTAACAAAAAGTGAAGATACACTACTCACCATGAGAATATCGTCAGAAATCTTATTTCTGATATGACTCTAATAACCAAAATATACATAAAACTTTGACAGAAAGACAAATAATCCTATCATAAAATAAGCAAAGGATTTAAACGGACATTTCACCAAGAGACTCACAAACGGCCACCAAACACATGAAAAAATGTTCAGCATCATCAATCATTAGAGAGATGCAAATCAAAACCACAATGAGATACTATATTACTCTCAGGAGGATGACTCAGAGAAAAACAAATGAACAGAATTCAGAAAATAGTAAACACTGGAATAACATGGGGAAATTAGATCCCTTATTCTCTACTGCTGAGAATACAAAATGGTACAGCCATTGTGGAAAACAGTGATGCGGTTTCTCAAAAAACTAAAACTACTGCATGTCCCAGTAATTTTACTGTTAAGTATAGCCCAAAAGACTTAAAAGCAGAGACTCCAACAGATATTTGTAGACCAATGTTCACTGTAGCACCATTCATAATAGCCAAAAGGTAGAAAACAACCTAAATGCCCAGTGACAAATGGATAAAGAAAATGCAGTACATACATAAAAAGGAATACTACTCTGTCAGTAAGAGAAATGAAGTCTTCATAAATGTTACAAGGCCATAGTTTAAAGATACTATGTTGCATCACCTAAATCAATCACAACAGGACAAATACCGTATGATCTCATGTATATGGAAAGACAAAAATATACACATGTATAAACATCAGAATTTATCAGTGGTTACTAGGGAGGCACAGGGGGGAATGGGAGGTTACTGTTTTAAGGAGTATGGAATTTCAATTTACAGTGAGAAAGACTGCATTGATTACTGGTAGGGTTGCTCAGCTGATTAACGTAATTGCTGTTAATAAGTTGCACAGGTGTAAAAAGTTGAATTTGCAGAACTTTGAAATAGATACATATATAAAAATAACAAAAAAGAAACAAACAAAAGAAAAAGTACCTGCAGAGGCTGCTTATGTACACTAAAAAAATCTCATGGGATTTGGTTCCTTGCTTTGGAGGTTTACAGTTATGGTTCATGAACATCCCATTTAGCTGGTCGAATATTTGGTTTAGTGCTTCTGTTCTACCTCCTACTTCACTGCATAGTCCCTGGGATCTTAAAAACTTACATGTGGCAACCATTCAAGGTACAATTGGTCCCTGTTTGGGGCATCAGTGGAAAGAGTCAGGAACAGAAACAGAAAACTCAGAGGCAGTGATTTTATGTTAGTAGGGGAGAGGCAACTCAGAAAAGGAGGGGTAGAATGGTTGCACAACTCTCAGAATATAATCAATGTCACTGAACTGTACATGTAAAAACTGTTTAGTTGGCATATGTTTTGCTGTGGATATTCTCAACAAGACTACAATAAATTATTTAATAAGAGAAATATAGCCTAGTTACAAATAAAAATATAAAAGAACATGAGATTGATACTGAAGTGCAGGTGCTGTAAGTGGTTTAAGGACTCACTCCAATTATCACTGAAAGTATGGGAGTATACTACAACGGTTTTAAAATTACAGTGTTCATTAAGTATCATACTGGGTTACTTGTTAAAATGCAAATACCCATTCTACATCAAGTGAACTGGAGTCCCAGAGCCTGTATCACCAGTATGGGGCTTGAAAAAGCAAAGGTAGGGTGGAAACATTACTAGAACAGAAGCTGGGTTCTAATCTACATTACAAGTAACTAGTTGCTACAAAGCAAGCCATTTAACTAGGTCGAGTCCATTTCTCCTCTACAGCAAAGGTATTAGATCCCAGATCATCTTTAAGGTTAATTAAAACCCTAAAGTTCTAAAAAACAAAACAAAACAAAAGCTCCATGTCTCCCAATTTATTTATAACACTTGATGTACAAGTTGACACACATGGGAGGAAAAATGAAGAAAACTAAAGGTATCTGCCAACTCTGAAACTAAGTACATAATGGGGATAATGCTGATTATTAACCTGTTACTCCTATTAAAGCTATGGCAATACTTGAAAATAAACTGCAACTCCAAAACACTCAGAAAACAATCACTGGAAAGAACTATGTTATGTGTAAGTTTGTGACCTGGCCTTCTAAACTGTGAATGATTTTCTACTCAGGGAAGAATTACCAGTTATGGGCCTCTAGTAGCATGTAACATGTGTATTTCCTCTGATTGGTTAATAATGATTTTAACCATTACTGACTTCAAAAGAAAGGGTCTGTTTATAGCATAATACGTCAAGCATGTTAAGGAACAAAAAATTTCCCCTCAGTTTGTATGGCAGATAGCAGACCACTCAACTAAACAAAACAAAATGCTACCTGTAGCTTTTCTCTAAGTTCTTGGCAATGCTGCTCTCTGAAGAGATCCCTACACTCTAACAGTCATATATGTTTACAAGCCTATAAAACAGAAATATGTCCATGAGAATTTAGAATGGATTTTTTATTTACATCTACTAGATGAGTGCCATAAATTCACCACTGTTCTAGATTTTCAAGCCGGCACCACAACATGAAAAATACAAATTCTTTCTAGTTTATACTTGGAACACGGTACTTCAATGAAACAGTGATTCACTGAAGCAATGACTGGCCTACTCCCAAGGCCAACACAAGCTGGGCATGTGTCAGAAAGGTTAGATTAAAATAATATTAAACAAGTGTCCCTTTAGCCTCAACTGTACTCACAAGATCAATTAACTCTTTTTGAATGACAAGCACAGAATCGAGAAGGTTACAGCTAGAGACGAACAGGTCCAGAGAGACTAACTCAAGAATCTGGTATAGTAGAGACACAGAATTGGAACTCCCTGACTTTCAACTTCTAGCTTTTAAAACTAGAGGCTTTACCTCAAAACAATATCCCCTTGCTCTTCTTTTTATCCATTGGTGCAGAAGCATTCCTTCAGCTAGTGACCAGCAAACCACTGCCTGTAGCCCCAAACCTGTTTTTGTATAGGCCATGAAAATATCTAAGAGTGGCTTCTACAGTTTTTGATGGAGGGGTGGGCAGCGAGACTACATCATAATACATGAACAGTTTATGAAATTTAGATTTCAGTATTATAAAATAACTTAATTTTCAATGACATCACACTGTTTTGTTCACATACTGTCTATGGCTGCTTTAGCACTACAAGCAAAGTTGAGTAGCTATAAGATAGACTGTAAGGTCCACAAGACCTAAAAATGTACCACCTGCATTTTACAAAAAAGGTTTTCAGAGCTTTACTCTCTTCTGACTCAATGAAAACTACACTATCCACACCCACACCCACACCCACCTATACCTACATACATACACAGAGAAAGAGAGGGAGAGAATATAAACTGGTAAAAGAAAAAGAAAAAAAAAGAGACAGAAACAGAAAAAATTAAAGTCGTATGTCCAGGCTTTACACAGCCCCAGTGGCATAAACAGTTAAGTGTACGGCTGCCTACCAAAAAGTTGGCCATTCAGACTCACCCACCAGCTCCATGAGAGAAAGATCTGGCACTCTGTTTCTGTAAAGATTATAGCCAAGAAAACCCTCTGGGGCAGTTCTGTCACATGAGGTCACTGTGAGTCACAACCGACTCCACGGCATCTAACAACAACATCAACAGCATCATCAGTATCATCAGCATCCATGCTTTATTCTTTTAATTCATGGCAAACAGGGCAAACTGTGTAGAGCAACAGGAAGGAGAGGTAACTAGTCAGATTTCCCCCATTACAGCAATGCTGTGCACACAAAAACCTTGACTATTTAGATCTGAGAACTTTCAAGAACTGAAAATACCACTGACATATGTCATCTGTAACTACAGGAGGAGGAGGCAGATACAAACCATAAAGCACAGAGAACTCCTACCAACAGATACATTCTTCCCAGGGTCTGACACTTGTTAAAATGTAATCTACAGGACACAGAGTTGGGATAACAGGCGGAATGTGCCTTACTGTCTATGTCTAAGCCCAAAGTTAGGAATCAAACTTCAAGCTCTCCATCCAACAGGGTCTGATCTTAAGCTAGTCCTCTGACTCCTCCAGGGTCTATTCCTTCACCTGTAAAATGGGGCATGCCCATCAACCAGTAAAATGTTTTCTCTGTCCACTCCAAAAGACTTAGAGGAAAAATGAGCAGTAGAGGAAAAGACTGAGTGAGATTTTATTTTGTTTTTTAATTACTGGTTAGTTTTCTTTCTCATGGTAGGTAAGATCCAGCTGGGATACACAGATACAGCCCTCAGCAGAAAATAAAGGGTCTAAAGCCAAGCATCAGGCTGGATTCAAAGGCATTCATCACTGCAACGATAAAATGGAGGACCAAGAAACAGAAACATCAAACTTCAAGGACGTGAGTCTTTTTCCCTTTCTCTTCAGAGCGGCTTCTGGAAACAACGACATATGTACCCATGGAGGGCATATTCTATATTCTTTCATTTGTCCAGGTGCAAAAGCAACATTTGTCTGAATAATGCCTACTATACAGATAGCCACCCAGGCAATAGTCATGAGTATTATCTGTAATAAGGAGGTGGGTTGGAACAGTCAGCACCTTCCCACCACTGTACTTCAATAAAATGAAACTTGTTTATCACAGTTCAGACACTTCAAATAGTTTGGGAGTGTAAAGTTCTGTTTTCCTACTGGGGTAACTTAAAAAAAAAAAACAGTCCTCTGAGGAGAAAAACACAGTGTAATTTAGCCAACTAACATCATCAGCTAGCTTTCTGAAGGACTTTCTCCGCACAGCATGGAACCTGACACTAGAGAACTGTTTCAACAAGTTCCTTTGTTTCAAAAGTTAATAGTTTTAAACACCAGACAAATAATGTAAGAACTCTGAAGGGAAAATACCTTAAAAAACCTACTACAACATGAACACAGAACTATTAGGTAACCTAACAATTCTATGGAGATAGATAACCTAACAAGTCTATGGAGAAACTATACTCACACAAACTTGTATGTGAGAGCAGTATTACTCATAATAGTCAAAAAATAGAAATAATCCCAATGTCCAACAAAATATGGTACACCTATACAATGGAATATTATTTGAAAATAAAAAGGAATGCAGTACTGACATGCTACAACAGGGATGAACCCAGAAAACATGCTTAATGCAAGGAGCCAGTCACAAAAGGCCACCACTACCTACTGATGATTCCATTTATATGTCCTGAAATGTCCCAAACAGGCAAATCCAGAGAGAAAGAAAGTAGATTAGTGATCTCCAGGGGGTGAGGGTGAGAGTGGGGACTGAAGGTTAATGAGTACCATTTTGCTTTTGGGGGTGATGAAAATACTCTAAAATTAGGTAGTGGTGATTGCTCCGTCATTTGGAATATACTTTAAAAACTGTATCCTTTAAAATGAGTGGATTTTTTTAAATTGTACTCTAGATGAAGGTTTAGATAACAAAATAGTGTCTCATTAAACAGGACACATAATGTTTTTATGACATTAGTTACCAGTCCCACAACAGGTCAACACTCCCTTCTCACCCTTGATTTTCCTATTACCAGTTTTCCTGTCCTCTCCTGCCTTCTAGTCCTTGCCCCCGGGCTGGTGTCTCATTTTCATTTATGGGCTTGTTTCATGTTTAGCTGAAGGGTGAACCTCAGAAGTGACTTCATTACTGAGCTGAAAGGGTGTCTAGGGGATTTCTCCAGTCTCCGTTCAAGCTAATAAGTCTGGTGTGTGTGTGTGTGTGTGTGTGTGTGTGTGTGTGTGTGAGTTAGAATTTTGTTCTCCATTTTTTTCCAGCTCTGTCAAGGACCCTCTATTGTGATCTAAAATGGGTAGATTTTATGGTATGTGAATTACATCTCAATACAGTTGTGATTAAAAAAAAAAATAACTGAACTATTTCCTTTGTGGAAATACTTCACAGTTTAGACTACAGTAGTGAGCTACAACTTAAACTCTCATTTTGCTCCTATCAGTTTCTACATAGAGAAAGAAGAGTCAGCTTGAGAAGGTTTAACTGAACATTTTTATGGGGGCTATTATTTTGTGACACTTTCAGCTAAATGACAAACTTAAACTGCTTGAGTTCATAAGGAACATTTTTCATTATAATCTCCAAAGGATTCATGTGGGAGGGTCCATTCCAAAACTCTGCAGTATAGTGTACACCCTGTATGAAAGGTGAACTGCACTTACATGTCCACATTTATATAATAGCAAAGAGAAGCAAAGAATACTGCCACAGGTGGAACTGCGTCCCTCAAAAAATAGGAGTACTAATTTGGCTATGTCATGGTTCCTGGTATTGTGTGATGTTCTCATGTGCTCTCAGTCCTGCCTCTATGATGTCAATGAGGGAGGATGGGTGGTGGTGGTTACACAGTAAAGATTCAGTCTATAAGACTGTACTGTGCCTTGAGGATACCAAGGAAAGGGAGAGTTGGGGACCTCACACCATGAGGAAAAAAGCACTGCCAAGAGCAGAGCACCCTTTGGATCTGGGGTTCCTGTGCCTCAGAAGCTCCTCGTTCAGGGGAAGACTGATAACAAGAACCTTCCTCCACAGCCAACAAAGACTTCCCCTGGAGCTGACGCCCTGAATTTGGACTTTAAGCCTACTTTTCTGCCAGAAAAAAGTTTATCTTCCTTTATGCATCCATTTGTGGTATTCTGTTGCAGGAGCTCTAGATGACTAAGACAAATAATATTCTGCACCTCTCCCCCACAAAAAACCTCCCCCAATAAAAAACAAGGCCATGAATCAGACACAAAAGCACAAGCTAAACACATTTTGTTCTCCTACAGACTTACTGATGCTACTCACCGCCTGGGCCTTCGGGATTTGCTCCATCACAGGTGCAGCCATGTGCCCTACAGCTACCTCTTCAGAGACCAAACTCGCTTTGGAATTATTCAAAAAACTGACTGCATCCTCAGCTTTCGTGTCCGGCATTTCTGAAGAGAAACAGGAAGTTACAGAACACATTTGAAATACTGAGTGCTGTGCCTCACTATTCACACAACATGCTCTAGGTATCACACACATTATTTGTTTTAAAATGGAGAAGGATTATTTTGCTTTCATCCCCTGTTGTCATTTCTGACCCAGTGCTGAGTCATTCCTTTACCGCGTGGTTCTATGGTTTTTGCTAAAAGAAGCCAATGATCACAATTTAGCCTTGTATGGGTTTGGAGCCAAGGGAGGGCACACTTCCATCTTCACTACTGACTTTCTATGACAAGCCTGAGTGTGGTGCTGACTTGCATACAGAAAAGTAAATTCATAAGCTTTGAGGGAACAGGCTACAAATTGAAGGTAGGCAGTCTATTTCAGCCATCACCGAAACAGCCAAGAGGTACATCTTATTACAGGAAAACCAAGGGAAAAGCCATCAACAACTATTTTAAAGCATAGATAGATGAGGAGGTTGGTGGACAGGGAGATGAAGTAAACAACTACAAGAGAAATAATGAGACTGCTGACACAACGAAAAGGACATCACTGGTCAGGCTTTGCTGTATTTCACCAAACAAAACCGATGAACAAACTTTCTCAACAACAAGAAAGCCACTGAGAATTAGGCAATACCTTTGGGGTAAGTCGGACTTTCTTTTCTCTGACCCACCCATGACTGTGAACAGTTAAAACTAAGTGAACTATTCTATTTTAGTAAGTTATAATTTTTTTAATCTTTTTTCTTCTCTAAAACCAAAATATAATCTCAAACTAACAATTCCTTCCTAAAAAAGTTCTTAAACATGCTTTTTCTGGGATATTGTACCTGTCTGCTTGTTAATCATGCTGAAGGGACCAAAGAGCAGTGGTTTTTGTTACTGTCTGTCACCATATGGTCAAGCAAATAGAGAAAAGAAATCATAAACTAACATCTGGGGCAAATTTTGGCTTCTTTACACTGGACTCATGATTGAACAGTCAAAATTCACCTTCATAATCCAATACAAGTAGAACTGTAATATCAATTTCAAGTAGAAAATTTTCTGAAATCATTATGCACCTTGTGGTACCTCTATTGTAGCACAGAAAATTGCCCCCTGCACCAAAGGGCAGAGAGGTTTCTTTCACCAGAGAATAAATTATATTAAGCATTTATCCTAGCAGCACAGTGACCTTTACAAAGATCTATGTGAATACGGCCCAGGACCATGCAACATTATGTTCTGTTAGACATTAAGCCTGCCACAGGCTAGAGAGGACACATTTGCAACTAATGAAAACAACAACTTAAGATTTAGGAAAGTTACATTCTTATAAATGATTATTTTCAAATCATCCTTCTTCTTTGTTCTTTATTATATAATCTTGCCAGCAATTAAAAAATGGCTAAACAAGCTTTCTCACCCATGAATCAAAGTCTGTCTTGCATTTCACAAAATGTGATTCAAGTTAAAGAGGGAAAAAAGAAAGAAAGAAAAACCCAACTCTCCTAGAAGTTTTGGTTGTTGATGAATTTTGTATTATTTGAGGACGTGATTTTGACACACCCTTCTTTTCCTATACCCATCAAGTGAAAATATCTATCCTGGCAAGTTGCACCCAGTGTGGTAAACAGTGATTACTGAGACCTGAGGAGTGCTCGCGGTCTCTGCTGGACTGCTCTGGCTCAGTCATGGACCTCCAATGACCCAAGCAGAGTCATCAACGCTCTTCATGGCTGAGGATGAGGAGCTACATTCCCTTCTTTCTACCTGGAAGCTTTGGGTTTTTCCCATTTCAGTTTCTAACTGGCTTTATTTCAAGCAGTATATAAAAACAGGAAGTCGATGCTGTATAAGATGTTTTGGGGAGATGAAGCAAACCTCTAGATCATCAGTTAAACTCAGGCCTTTTTACTTAGAAGACAGTACAATTAAATCCATGAACAGAATGTAGCCTTCTTAGAAAATACCCTTTGACTTTGACATCACTCTTGGGTTCCTTTTCTGCAGGACAATGTGACTAAGGGACTTCCCCTAACCCTGGCTATTTTCTGAAGAAAGCCCCGATTTTTTTTTCTTAATCACTGACTGCTTCTGTCTGTAATTTGAGACTGTGAGCACCAAGCATATATGCCTCCTTTGGGTAGTAAAACAAGTAACTTGCCCACAAAGACATATTTATCCAAAATCCACATACTGCTGAAACTTCATGCATCTTGTTACCCTTCCTAGGGCCTTAGAATCTTAAAAAATTATTTCTCGACATCTTTACTATATTTATAAATTATTAAAAATGGAACTCTAAAATTCTCTCTGGTTTTACCCTTTTATCAATAAGTACCACAGACACAAATCCCACACAGTTTGCCCTTTCTTGGGTTAAATTCTGACACAGCCAGAAAGAGAAATAATTCCAGCCCATGTGGCCAAAGATACAGCACCCAAATGACAAGAACATAGCCAGGCATCAGTTTACAGCCACTCCCATTCTTCTGAAATGTCAACCTGCCAGGACCCCCAAAATAGAATTGTTGTTTTAAAACTCAGGGACCTTTCCATTTAAGTTCTGAGACAGCAGCAAACAAATTTCTATCGCTAACAATCCAAATTATCCCTTAAAACTGAAAATACTACCTCAGGTTCCTCAAAGCTCTCTAGCAGGTAGAGGGGATTATAAATGGTTAGAAACCCTTTATTGGGGAAGGTGGGGGATGACACTGAGTTTCATTTGCTTTTCTTCCTAAGAATCTATGGATAAGAACTACATGGCTTATTTTTTTTTTGATCTGTTTGTTCATTTCTCCCCACACTCCCTCCTGCTCCCCAGACTACATTTAGAAGGATCTTCACAAATTAAAAAGAACAACAAAAACATAGTAAGAACAAAACAGGCTACTTCTTACCTATGAAAGCCTAAGGGCAGGCATGGAGAATAGGTCCTCTGTCTGCACCTAGTAACAAGTGGTGGTATAAAAGGGTCTGAACCAAACTGACCTTCAAAAACTTCAGGAGTCAATACCAAGGCTGACTTTCATTTCAGCTTCGGCCTCATCCTCCATTAAGAAGTTTTATTCAGAGAGTTTATTTCCACTGAGCAGTCGTGGTTTCTCTTTACCCTTTCTGGACGTGGTTACCCATAGATGGAACAGGCTGCTGGGTGAAGCAGCTGCACCAAGCAAATTGTGAGCAATCTGCCTGGTGCAGCTGCTTCACTCAGATAAGCAGACACAAGGTCTGCCCAGTGACAGCTCAGCCGACTGGGCCTGGGCGGAAATCCTGCGTCCTACCCCCTACACTGTGCAGGGTCCTAAATTGCCAGATCACTCCTCTACCGCAACAGGCAATGCAACTGGAGGTCTCCTCCACAGGCAGGAAAAGCAGGGAACTCCCTCTTGCCATTTCTCAACCCCACCAAAGACTCAGTACTACCATTGTGGACACCGGGTCACCAGCTGAGAATGATAGCTCCAGCTTCCCATGCGAAGTCTGCTCAGAATACAGACTAGGATCATAGAGAAAGAAGAAGAGCACTTAAGGCTTGTAAATAAAAAGACAGCTGCAGAAACTTCCCAACCACACTTTTCAGCACTGTGTTCTATGGCCCTAGAGAAAAGGGTTAAGCCATGTGAATTAAAACATCTACTAAATTCCTTTATAATTTTAGAGCACCTGTGACCCAGGCACTGTTTTCCAGGTTTGGAAAGTTGCAGCTGCTTTGGTGTGACAGACAACATTACATAAACAAGCTGGGAATCCATAATACAGGAAGCAAAATCTGGCCAGCCGTCAGAGATGACGTGCCTGTTCGGAAGATGGTGACTATTAAATTGGCAACTTACCAAATGAGTGCAACACCTCTAAATAACGATGTCTGTATCTTTTTCCAGTCTATCACAGAGACTCTGAAATAAATTTGCTTCTCAGTGTGTTAATTCTGTATTATTTTGCTTACCTGCTGCCGGCTCAGGTCCTTGGATTGGTGCTTCCTTTTCAGCAAAACATCCTGCCATGTTCACAGTGGCTTCTCCACAGACACTGGCCATTTGTGGGGTCTCCCCTGGCAGGAAAGCATCCATTTTCTCAGTAGAACCGTTCTCTGGCTGTTCAGCCACAGAGCTTGACTCAGAGGGACTGGGCGGTGGCAAGTGATTGAGCTCCCTGTCAGCAATCAGTGTGCCTGACGCCTTGACCTGTCCCATGACAGCCTCCACTATTCGACTTGCAGCCTCCTCTATTACATCTGCTCCCTTAGGCAGATCCACAGCCTTGGCAGAGACAGTGTTAGACAGAGCGGGAACACTCCTTTCCTTGCATGAGGTCACAGCTAGCATGACTGCCTTCATGCCAGGTGAGGTCCTGTTCTCAGCGGCAGAGAGGCCTGTCTCCACAGGGAGCTTTCCGGCAACAGGCTGCAGTGGGACTGGATCTGCTTTGTCATCCATCTGTGCCTCCTTGGAGCTGTTCACAGTATAGACCTGGTCAGCTCCCTCCAGCTCCCCTTCCTCGGACTCAAGGTGTAACACCTCTAGGGCTGTAGCTGCCTGTAGGTCAGGGACACTTCCGTCTGGTAAAGCTCCCGGCAAACCCAGGGCCACATTCTTCTCCTGGCTCAGAAAGGTGTCTGCAGTGGGGACGTCTTGGGTGCTGCGTGATACATCCTGCCTTCTGGCCCCAACAGCATCTTGCTGAGCACTTACTACAGCAACATCCAACATTACAACTCCATTCACCTCACATGCAGCAGCTTCTCCCTGGGTTTCGGCTTTCTTCACTTCAGCATCCTGAACAAAACACTGACTGTCATTGACAGCTTCAGTGGCATCTGGGACCAGACCTGGCAACAGAAGTGGGCTGCTCTGCTCTGGGTCCGAGGCTTCCTGTCTGCAATGTACAGTCAGACTTGCTCTTGGTGGCACACAGCTCTGTGCAGCCCCACCTTCAGTCAGCAGGGAGCCTTGCGGGGCCACATTCTTGTTCTGTTCTGTTTCTGCATTAAGCAAGGCAGAGGGTGTGCCCAGGGAATTACCGTGTTGGAGTGCACTGTCCTCCGCACTGGCAGCGGAACTAGGTTCTTCACAGAATCCCAGTGCTCCCTGTCTGGGAGGTGGCATTCTCTGTTCTTCCTGTAACGCTCCTGAAGAAAGAGCATCTTCCTTCATGAAGCAGCAAATGGCTGCTGTGTCCTTGTCATCTTGTCCCTGATCTGCAAAGTTTTCAGGAACCATTAGATTTCTTCCTCCTCCAGTCAAAACTGCATCAGTGGCCAAAGAGGCCTTACTCACACTTAGTAGAGAAGAATCAGGACCTGATCCTGTAACACTCAGCACTTCTGTGGCTGCCGAGAGGCAGGGACCTTCATGCTGCCCACCAGGTCCCACGGAACTGGCATTCCCCATGCTGGGTCGGAGGTCCGTAGCAGAAAAGGGTGTGGTGAGGCCAGCCACACTGTCTTGTAGTAGCTGCTTACTGCAATCACTTGAATCTCCACCTGGGTCATCTCTACAATCTCTAGCCTGATGCAGTTCAAGAGTGGCTGTTCCTTTTTCTTTCTGGGAGGGCACAGGAGAAAGTGTGTCACCTTTGGTTACTGACTCACTGCCTGGCCTGCCTGCTGGAGAAAAAGTACTGTCTGATGTCACTGCCTGATCTGACACCACTTCTTTCTCGGCTTTGGAGATGAGTGGACACGGATGAGATGCCACCTCACAAATGTTAGTTAAAGGTGTATCTACATTCCAATCTTCTCCTTGGCCCTCTTTACCCGTCACTTCAGGAGGACAAAGATCCACATGTTCCTGGGTATCCTGTTCAGGATCAGGGATGCTTGTGCTAGCCTGTGGGTCTTCCCAGAGGACTGCAGGGGGCAGATCATGTGCGATGGGCTGCCCTGTTGCGATGTTTTCAGATTGGGCAACTATGTCATCACAACATTTTGCCACCAACTCGCCACTAGAAGTCACTGTACATGCAGAGTCAGCAGAAAGTTTATCCTCTCCAGCTGTAGAACAGATAGGCATCTTGCTGCTTTGACTTTGATCATGAGATGAATTAGTTTCTGATTTCTGGTCTGGTACTAAGTCTTTTTCTGGCCCAGGACAAGTTAAATCAGACACTGACACTGCCTCACATGGGCTTGCTGAGGGACTGTCGGGTTCTGACCCATCCAACATCTTGCCTTTGGCAGCAGCTGGAATTACCAGAGAGTTCTGATCTACTGCAGTATCGACACACTCTTCATAACTTCTACTTGAAGTTTCTGTCTTTGTAGTTTCTTCAGTGGAGGTTTCTCCATTACTAAATGCAAGGAAAGACTCAGCAGGTTGGTTATCATCCAGGGAAGTGGTAGCAGAGACACAGTCTGGAGCACTGCCTTTATCCACAGGTTTACTTGTGACTTCTACGTCAGAGGCTCCAGCTGTGTTGATACAAAAGTTCTCAATTCTTTCCTTTGTACTTTCCCCTACTTGAAGTACATTCTTCTGGAAGGTGGTATCCGGGTTCATGAGACCATGTTCCGTTTCCCCAGCTGTCTCTAGGGCAGTGACATCTGTTGTTGAACTGACAGTGAGTTTGACTCCTGAAAAGTGTTGGGCTGTGCTTGGCTCTGTAGCCAGGTTTTCCTGTAGGACATTGTCTCCAGTGGTCAGAGACTCCTGGCCTACAGTCATTCCACAATGTTTTGTTCCAGTTTCTTCATTTCTGTTTCCACAGGAAGGAAAACCTTGTGTGCCTTTTTCTCTGCAGTCAGGCAAGCTCTGAAGGCAACTGTCTTGATCAGACACAGTTCCAGAGTCCACAGTAGGGGCTGGCTCCACCTCTTCCTCTTTTCTCTCCACGCTTTCGTTTTTTTCCTTACAGGAACAGTCTGTGTTCTCTTCCTTAACTACATTTGACAAATCATAGGAACTTTCAATCTGCCCCTTGGCAGAGCTCCCTTGGCAGCATGGAGAGCTATCTGGACCTGTAAGAGGAGAAGTTTGCAAGCCGTCCATGGGCGCTGATGTGCAAGGAAGACACTGCCCATTTATATCTGGGACGCTGGGGAGACTTGAAGGATCTTGTGTTGCAACCATTAAGGGCATAAGATTGTCCATCTGCTTGAAGTTTGTTTTCTAGGAAGAAATAAAAGATAATTTTAACAAACTGTCCATGAGAAAAGATGCCACTGACACCTATAAGCCAAGATCCTGTTACAACTCATGGCCATTTCAGTATCCTTCTAAGGTCACATTTTAAGGTCTAAACACATACAAATCAACTTTCTCTTGTTCCTGATATCACTTGCCATTCTTGTACCTGGCATATTTCCTGGGATGTTAAAAATGGCAAACAATATACAAGGTGACAGTTTACTGTATTATGAATTTATTTTGGAGTAGATTAAAACTGAGCCACAATGTTTATTTTTTATAACTTATCTTACCTTTTGTTGTTATTGAGAATATGCACAGCAGAGCATATACCCATTGGCCAATTTCTCCATGAACAATTTAGTGACACTGACTACACCCTGTGAGCTGGGCAGCCATTCTACTCTGCCCTTTCCAAGCTGTTCTTCTCCCACAGTAACACAAATGCACTGCTGCCCAATACTCCCATCCAATCCCTTGAACTACACAAGAACTTCTTTTTAAAAAGCACAGGTGAGCAGCTGAGACAGGCACTTTCTACACAGTCTTTACAGGGACAGAGGCTGCTGTTTCATACATTCAAACAAGAACAAATCCTAACCATTGTGGCAAGCTCTCTTTAATCTCAAGGCCTAGCCAAATGCTCCTGTACTCTAAATATTTACTGAGGAGTTACATCTTGTGTTTTAAGTCTAGAAATATGCTATACCCAATCTAGCTTAACCATTTTAGAGATGTGTTAATAATCTGAAGAACAATAGCATAATAGGTCATTTTTCATTTTTTGATGGAAAGTTCCTCTGCCATCCAAAACTGAATACTAAAAGAGACCATGTAATAATACCTCAATCTTGATTACTCTCAGAGGACTGTGACCCGAGGACACTACACGTCATCTTAAAAATAGTTTTTGCAACTTTAAAATACTTTTTCAAAATGTAAACAGATATAACCAACAGCAAAGATAATGGTTAAAAAAAATCAAGGATCATCAACCTAATGGAAAAAATATGCTGTTAGAAATCAGGGAAAAAAAATAATTATAACACAGTGTTGAAGAAAAAAAACCACTGCTATTTAATCTAAGGCTGTAATTATACACAAATAAACAAGTAAGAAGAAACCACATGCACGTAGACAAGCCTTAGGAAGAAACGGAAGAAAACAAACACAACTGATTTACTAGGATGAATTTGCCTTCATATAAAAATTCAGCTCAACGGCACCTGGGTTTGGCTATTATTAAAAACATTATTTGCTCACCACATAAAAACTATTTTTAAACCAGGTGATTTGCTCTTTTCTATCACAATAATCCCAAGCATATCTACTTCCCTTGATCCTCTCATTCGTTTATTCACTCAGTAGATACACAGAGCTTCCACTATGTCATCATGGACTGTTCCTGTCTATTGAGTCTGTCACATAAGTCTGCACAAGGGAGGGTGACATGTGCTCAAGTCCTTCTATACGGAGCACAAGGAAAACAGACCTGCTCTAAGAGCTTCAGTGCAATACCACTGAGAATCCTCAAAAGTAGCTTGCCTCTATTCCTGCTAAGAATGCGGCAGTCTTACAGCTATGAAACCAGGTCATTAAATCTAATGAAGAGCAAACATTACAGAACCATGATCCAGGCAACAAGAGATGTTGCCTGAAGAATTTCAGAAACTCATACATAACACACGCATCTTTCCACATTTTAATTTCTAGCACTCCCATAGTCAATTAGACTATCATCTACCTGCAAGAAGAGCTCTAAAGGACATTCTGATTTCCTGCCAGTCCATTCAGGGGACAAATGACACTTGTTCCGGAAAAAACATGATTCTTGAAGATAGAGGCAGGTGTACCACACAACCTTTCTATGAAGCTTCTTGGCCTGCTGGTTTCCAAAATGCCTGCTCCCAAAGAAGCCTCTGGCACTGAGCTGACCCTAAATGATCTTTAATGAAATTACTGCCAAGCTATTTCCAAATTAAATCAGCTATGAACTAAACTGGGTGGAAAAATTATTTCAACTTGGCCTTTCAGATGTTATGGCCAAGAGAAATGTAACCATATGACGTTTGTATTATCCATAATAAATGTTTCAAGGGACCCTATAATGTCTTTAGGTCTGGCAACATCTTTATCTTGAAGGCTTCACTCAGTTATACAACCTTTTTTTTTTTTTTAAGTGATCTCTTTCACCATACAAATATCAATTTAAAAACAGTAATACTATCATCACTCACTGGCTTGTGAAAAGGCCTTATTTCTGAGTAAATGTAGTTCTTAGTCTGCAGCAACAACCTCAGAAACTGGTTTGTTTTGCTCCTTTAGTTTTATAAAGATAAACCAAACACAGACAAATTTCCTTTACATCAGGAAAATATAGCTCTAGTTGCCACATACTTCTGTACCTGAAGCGGGTGTGTGTGTGTATCTTTCATTATTCAAAAATCTGGCAAAAGCCAATAAAAAGTTCTCTCGTCTCCCTGTTGGTACAACATTAAATGCTAATTCTGTAAGTAACAACACCTAATACTGCTCTTACAGCTTAACAGATTTCATATTTTGGGGGAATGCATTTTTATGTTCTAATTTTAGTGAGATCTATCAGGAGGAAGGGAAAGCAAACCTCACAAAAGCCCGAAAGCAGAAGTTTTGTTCCTTACCATCAGCTGCTGTTGGATGTTCCTAAGTTTAAAAATATGTCCAGTGCAACTGTCTCCAAGAAATGGGGGTTCATGATGTGATTCAGACTCAGAAGTTAATGTATAGATGTCCAGCTCTCGGTGATGCCTCACGGAACAGTCTCCATAGGGTATTTCATAGGACAAACTGCTCCAGGAGTCTGGCTCTCCAGCATTTTCCCTGCAAGCAAGCAAGCTCTGTGAATATACACATTCTGCCTCCCTGGCTCAGCCTTCTGTCTTATGAAAGGTTTTGACTTGACTGTCTCCAGGAGGAGGCCCCGACACAGAAACATGAGACTTGTAAAGTACCCACTTTCTACAGGCATGTAACTAATTGCTCCATCCTCTTCACTAAGTGTCACAAAAGGGTCAATGAAAATTGCAGAAGTCCACCCTACAGAAGTACTTTTCACCAAGATACAAATAAGGCTAGAATCTTAAAAGTTAACATTATGCTAATAACCAAATAATGAGGAAGTGCAAGGAAGATGGCTTTAGCAAGGCTTATTACCAGTTTCTCTATGCTACTTGCAGTCAATTATACCGAAAAGGGAAGAACCAGTTACCCCAATCCATGCAAGTACCCTCCAACTTTTTTTCACTCTGCATCTTGAATGTTCCTTTATTATCCCTTTCTTTAGAACATTAACATCTTTGAAAATCTCCATATTTACTGTATTTCATTCAAGCAATCAGATGTGTAAAATATCTCAGAGATTCTGAAAGAACGTCACATTTCACTTCATTACTGTGGTTTGACATTTAAGAAACTAAAGAAGAAATGATACCTACTAAGAAATGTAAGAAAATACCACTTTAACCCTCTCTCCAGAGCTTTTTCTACTAAGTCATATCTGCCTGTTATTAACAATTCACTTGGGGAAGACTGGAATTTTGAAGCTAAAACCATGTCACAGTGGTACACTTGTGACATACTGAAGACTCACAAACTGATTCAGAGTAAGAAGGCTCCCCCAACTTCAAACTATTCGTTAATTTCCATATTCAAGAGGCGGGCCCTAACAGAAGAGATAAGTTCAGCTTTGCTATGCTACGTTTTACGCATTCACCAAGCTGCTGTACTCTGAGCAAAGTGACTGCAAGACAGTCAACTGAAAGTTCAACTGAATGACTCAGTTAAAAACTCAATCAGCTATACCAATTAGAGAGCAGAAATATCTCTGTAAATGCAACTTTCAAGCCTGGGTTGACGTTGTTCCTAATTCTGTTTAATTAACTGACAGACATTATTTACATCTCTGCTTACTCAGATTACCACAGACTACAGCTCAACAGAAAAAAGATCACTGAAAACAATTATGAGGAGCCTTGGTAGCTCAGCATTTACGAGCTTAGCTGCTAACCAAAAAGTCTGCAGTTCAAATCCACCAGCCTCTCCTTGGAAACCCTATGGAGCAGTTCTACACTGTTCAACAGGGTATTTATGAGTTGAAATTGACTCAAAAGTAACTTTTTTTTTTTTGTATTTAGTATGAATCAAGTATCATAAGACTTACACGGGACTGTGTGCCCTGGCAGGGTCTCTCTCTGCATTAGGTAGAAAACTGACACAGTTCATTTCCCGCAAAATGGAGTATCAATCCTGTTACTAGTACCTCTCAACTATTTTATTTTCAGTATCTAAACTCTGGGAAACTCCCTCCCCTACCACAATCTATTTACCTTCTACTTCTCTCATGCTTTCTTTCCAGAGGAATGTGGGTCTGTTGTACCAGTTACCTCCAGGTGCTAAACTGCCAATCTTACAATTCACTGGTCCTTATGTATTTATCTTGCTTCTTCACTCCAAGACTCCAAAGAGCAATCAATGTAATTGTGCCCCCAAGGCTTCCATGGACATCTGCTGCTACTGACACTATGCCAAAACCACCTTGCCCGAATGTCTAGGAAAAGCCCGTCACCATTCACTCATTCACAAGTATTTACTGTCAAGCATTATCCACCGAGGGAGACTGTACACCAATCAGGATTAAAAAATGAAACAGCTAGTACACTTTGGAAGACGGCAAGTGATGTGGAGAAAAATAAAGCTAAGATGGGCATTGCAGTGTTAACTGCACCCCACTACGAAGGTGACATTTAAGCAGTTTTCCAACTCTGTTAAGTACTGAATAAAATCCTTACTCAGTCACTGAAAAAAGCATGACAAAGCTCTAAGCATAAGAATGTCTGCTGCTGCTTAGAACAGCATTAAAAACTGGAAACCACTAATCAACCAGTAATTAGTGGGCTGTTCAGCAAATGAAAAAGAAAAAATATTTAGAATATTACGTAGCATTAGGAGTAACACTGAAATCAACAATGATGAGTGAAATGAGCAAAGCAGGAAACTGTAGCTAAGTCTAGACATTAAAATGCACAAATAAAAACAGTGTCAGGGTGGTCAGCTAGTATGTTTTCTTTTTTTCTTAAGAGTTTGTTTTCAATAATTACAAAAAAAGAAGAAATTCCCTGTGTCTGCCAGGCCTCACTGCTACTCAGTAATGCTCTAACTCTCCTGTACACTAATTCATCCCCACAGGGGTTATTTCAACTTCCTACAGTTTTCTCAACACTATATATTAACCTTGTCTACTTTATTCTCAGATGACCTTTGCTCCCTTCTCAGTGAGAAGCTATAGACTATCTAATGTGAGCTAAAATAATCTCCATTCACTAAAAAAATCTCTCCACTCATCCTCTTTAACTTCAAGGATACCTCTTCTAACAGTGCTTCTGCTATTGCTTCCTCCTGCCCTCCTCAAGGGCTGCTTCAGAATTATCCCCTAGTGGCCAGTGGTGTTCCACCAGCTTGTGTTCTAGCTCCTTTCCCATCTGCCTACAGGAAAGCTTAAAAGATCATTATTAGACACAGTAATAGGGGCAGTAAAAGGTATTACTGGCAGTTGGGTAGAAGCAGCAGCAACAGTAATCCATATTCAACTCTAGCAAACCAGCAGTTCTCAATCAGGAATGTTGCCCTGGGGGCATCTGACAATGTCTGGAAGTATTTTGGTCACAGCTGGTGAGGTGGTACTGGAAGCATCCTACACAATGCACAGTACAGCCCCTACAGTAAAGGATTACCATTTCCAAACTATACTGCTGAGGCTGTGAAACTATGCTCTAAACTCATTGAAATGCTTTGTCTTTTTCCTCTTTTCTTTCAAGAAGTAGTTTTACCTCACTTAAAACAATTTAATCTTCATAATTTGGCTTCTGTGTACTCACAGATCACAAGTGACAAGTGAATCCCCATATCCAGTGATCTTTCTTGAGTTTTGCAAAATTTTAAAATGTAACCTGATTCTTTTTTTGAAGTTTAGTCTCATCTGTCACCCATCAAGAATTGTCCTATTCATTCACTGATTTCTCTAGCCCTTTCTTCTCCTTCCTCTTTACACCTCAGACATAAACTTGTCAACTTTCTGAACTCTTCGTCTTTCATCTAGGCCCACTGTCCCAGTGCACTTCCCAAATCTCTCTAGCTTAGAAATCTGAATTCTGTCTCTACACTTGCAGTAATTGATGAAGATCTCTACTAGGTTGTCTAGTAGGCACTCTCAAATTTCGAATTCAACTGAATGTTGTCCACATTCCCCAAAGCAGCAGCTCATCCAAATTTATTTCTATTACCGACACCACTGTTACTCCCCGTAGCAGCCCCTCCCTTATTCAGAATACTCTGCTGACTAGATGTTCACAATGCTTCTCCTATTTGATTCTCACAGGCACTGTTCTAGCACAGACCTTCCTTATATTACCTGCTCTCTTGCAGCCACTGTTACAAGCCAGCCTGCTCCAGGACATTCACCACTCTCTGAGTCCACTCTAAGTAACTGTTTTAAAGCAACAGTAATATCACTTTCTTGTTCTAAGTTTTGCTAATGCAAGTGAACTTTGTGAAGGGGGGGTGGAGAGCAAAGTGCAGTGGGAACAAAATGTTATCATGTAGGCTCTTGCTCTGAATTTTAAACACTCCAGGAAACATTTCATCTCTACCACACAGGCATACAGGAAACCCTGGTGGTGTAGTGGGTTAAGTGCTACCTACATCTGAGAACCAAAAGGTTAGCAGTTCAAATCTGCCACATGCTCTTTAGAAACTCTATGAGGCAGTTCTACTCTGACCTCTATAGGGGCATATAAAGGAGAGAACCACAGAGCTTCACGACCAAGGGTATCCAGCTAATAAGCAGAGCCAAAGCGCCTTTCCTTTCATCACCAATGATGATGCTACTTCAGATGGCATGCTACTTTTCCACCTGGCTGTCAAAATTTTCCACGTTATGTCACTGATGTTCTTTTCCAGCGACATTTAACCTTCTGATATCCTATTTTGCATACTCATTCCCTAAGCATACTTAATCAGACAAGGATTCCACCTTATCCCCAAACCATCCATCTCTCACATCCTAATTCATCTCTTTCTCCATTCTTCTCTCTACAGAACTAGAATCTTTTCTTTCTTCTGAACACACTAAGTTCTTACTACACCTCTCTTGTGACTTAAAATAACAAAATGAAACAACAACAAAAAAACCTCTTTGGGCTGCTGAACAGTTATTTATGTACTTGTCTTATAATTCTCACTAGGATACAATCTCCTTGTTTGATTTGTCTCTGTTGACTGAAGCTGCCATTTACCAGAGTCTAAGATCTAAAGTCAGGATGTTAATACAAAAATAAGGGTGTAGGAAGAATTTCGCTTGATCACTGTCTTAGTTATCTAATGCCATTATAACAGAAATACCACAAGTGGATGGCCTTAACAAAGAGAAGTTTATTCTCTCACAGTCCAGTAGGCTGTGAGTTCTAATTCAGGGCACTGACTCCAAGAGAAGGCCTTCTCTCTCTGTTGGCTTTGGAGGAAGGTCTTTGTTATTAGTCATCCCTTGGTCCAGGAGCATCTGAGCACAGGAACCTCAGGTCTGAAGGACTCACTCTGTTCTCAGCCCTACTTTCTGCAGTATGAGGTCTTTATGTCTCTGTACTACTCTCTCTTTTATATTGCAAAAGAGATTAGCTTAAGACGCTATCTAATCTTGTGGACCTTGTCAATGTAACTGCTACTAATCCATTTTATTCAGTCACAGTGATAGAATTTACAACACACAGGAAAATGTCATCCAATGATGGACAATCACACAGTCATGACAATCATGGTCAAATCAAGCTGACAGCCACACATTTGGGGGGACATGATTCAATGCATGACAATCACTATTCTTCTGGCTGAGTAACAAATAAAAACCTGGCCTAACATTTGGAGGCCACCTTATATAAAAACTATACATTTCCCTAAAAACAACTAGGGGGTAGTGTATGAACTGTAACTTCACAGAGAGGAGGAAGAATCGACAGCCCAAGGTTGGTTCTATGAGCTGGGGGTCACACATGCCTCCTCTGTCTATCATGTTTACCAATTCTAACATTAACCATCCCTCACACGACACTACTGAATAGTGTCTCTACTTCTCTTCTGAGCTCAATAATTCATTGCAAAGCCCACACAGAACTCAGACACCATACTTACAACTATGAGGTTTATTAGGAACAGTTACAAATCAGGTTCAGGAACACTCAGGATATAGTTTTTCCAGCAGGGAAGCCTCTTTCCAACTATGCACATTTCTCCCTGGCACTCGGCCTCTGCCCCTGTCCACAGGTGCTCAGCTTTCTCTCTCTGTGGGCCAGGAAACCGATCACAGTACCTCTTGCTGCTCAGTCTCTCCTGCCACCACTTCTCATTATCTTCAGGCTTATGGCGCATGCATGCACTCTTTCTCTGTCTCAGTCTCCTGCTTCCAGGAGCTTCTCAGCACAGGGATCCAGATCCTGGGTCCAAAAGATATGTTCTCTGCTCCTGGTTATTCTTCTTCCTTTCCCCTCTGGAATTGACAGTCTTCTAAGGCATAGCTGATGAATTTCCTTGTTCTTGTTGTCCCATGAGGTCCGACAATTAAGTCTGCAAACTTAACTATTTTAAGTGCTGCATACCCTCACTTCTGAGTATCATTAGTCACCTTCAAAGTACTCCCCTTGGGAAGCCATGTACCAATGCCATTGCCTAGTCCACCATTCAGAGCAATTTTGGAACTCTTTCTGGAATGACCACTGCGCATGGTGACATGGTGGCAAGTCTGCAAGCTTAACTGTATAGTTTCCTATGAGAGTTTTCAGCAAGAGTCTTTTTTTTTAAAACAAATAACTGTATTGGAACACCCTACCCACTCACCTGATCTGGCCCCCAATGACATTTTCCTTTACTCGAAGATAACAAAATATTGAAAGACAGACATTTTGATGACATTCAAGACATCAAGGATAATAACGACGACAGCTCTGATGGCCATTCCAGAAAGAGTTCCAATTGCTTTGAAGGGTGGACTATGCCCTGATGCCAGTGAATAGTTTCCCAAGGGGAAGTACTTCAACAGTGACAGTAGCGATATTGAACAACAAAGTATGTAGCACTTTTTCAAAGATGAGTTTGCAGACTTAACTGTCAGACCTCACACAACAGAATGAAACACTGCCTGGTCTTGTACCATCCTCAAAATCACTGTTGTGCTTGAGTCCTTGTCGGAGGGACTGCATCAATCCATCTCTTTGAGGGTCTTCTTGACCCTCCACTTTACCAAGCATGATGCCCTTCTCCAGGGACTAATCCCTCCTGGTAACACATCTGAAGTATGTGTGATGTAGTCTTGCTGCCTTTGCTTTTAAGAAACATTCCGGCATATTCAATATTCTTCTCTAATACCACAATTTAAAGGTATCAGCTCTTCTGCAGCCTTCATTATTCACTGTCCAGTTTTCACATGCATATGAGGCACCTGAAAACACCACAGCTTAGGTCAGGTGTACCTTAGTCTTCACAGTGACATTTTTGCTTTTCAGCATTTTAAAGAGGTCTTCTGCAGCAAATCTACCCAATGCAATGTGTCTTTTGATTTCCTGACTGTTGCTTCTATGGGTGTTGACTGTGGATCCCAGTAAAACGAAACTCTCAACAACTTCAGCCATCTCACCATTTATGATCATATTCTTTATTAGTACAATTGCGAGGCTCTTCTTTTTTTCTACGCTAAGGTATAACACCCATAATGAGGCTGTGGTCTTTTTTCTTCATCAGTAAGTACTATAAGACCTCTTCACTTTCAGCAAGCAAGGCTCTGTCATCTGCTATCACAGGCTGTTACTGAGTCTTCCTCCAATCCTGATGTCTCATTCTTCATATAATCCAGTTTCTAAATTACTTTCTCAGCATGCAGACTGAATAGGTATGGTCAAAGGATACAACCCCGACATACATCTTTCCTGACTTTAAATCATGAAGTATCCCTTTGTTCTGCTAGAACGACTGTCTCTTGATCTATGTACAAGTTCTTCACGAGCAAAATTAAGCACTCTGCAGTTTCCCCTCTTTGCTATATCATTTGTAATTTGTTATAATTCACATGTCTGAATGTCTTTGCACAGTCAATAAAACACAGGTAAACATGCTTCTGATATTCTCTGCTTTCAGCCAAGATTCAACTGACATCACCAATAATATCCCTGGATCCAGGTCCTCTTCTGAATCTGGCTTGAATTTCTGGCAGTTCCTTTGGTAGGCCACAATTATCTTACCACACAGACCTGCCCAATCACCTGGATGGGAGCTACAAAATCATGGCTAGAAAGGACACACAAAGTAATCAATTGCACAGCAACCTCCCAAAAGTAGAATCACAGGGCAGAACAAGACATACACAGACAACAGGACTGAAAGAATTGAGACTGACTGAGGCAAAACCAATTTAAGTCTTCCTATTAACTCTCACTCTGGACTCTATGTCCAGTGTATAGAGTGGTAAGTAACAATACTGTTCTAAACTGTTTTCTTCCCTCCTACAGATCAATTCTATTAGTAAAGGACACACATGAGCCACTCTATGCAACCAAAATGCCCAACACAGGGCTATGTACATAAAATGTCAAGAATGTATGTTTGTGAGATAAATTCAATAAGGAACAGAAAAGAATGGAGAAAAATAGATTGAAACAGTTTTAAATTTAGTTATATAGGCATAAATACTTCTACAACATTTATAAAAATAAACTGCATTCTCTCAATTTTCTCCACATTCCACTTACCACAGGCATCCACTTTCAACTTTTTTCTTTTTTTTATTATGACTGAGTGAAAATGTATCAACTTTTCCCATATTTACCTTCTTACTCTGTTATACACGTATAGTAACATTTATTATTATTTTAAATTTAGGCATTATGAATTGACTTTCCAACACAGAAAACAAGTTATTTTGCTCAAGCATCTGCCCCTTTTCCAAAAAAACCAAACAAAAAACACAGCCTATCCCTTTCCCCTCAAAATAATTTACATTTTTAGTTCAATCAGTATCTACAGTATTACATATTTCAAAATGTTGCTCATAGCTGAATCAAGTAATAGGCTATGATTGCTTTTCCTTTCTTGAACCATTTACTATTTTCTCTGCAGTTGAGTTTTTTTTAAAACTACTAACTAAAATTTTGTTTTCACAGTCTGGCTCACAATGTGATATTCAAAGATCATTCAATCAAATATTTCCTGAACATCTGTTAAACAGTAGGCACTATGCCACATGCCAGGTCTGCAAGAATTAAAAAATGATGACTTTCTCAAATGTAAATTCAAATACAGTCTTAGGTCAAACATGGACTTCTGACAGCTACAGGCTAGTGTATTAGTATTATTGCCAAATCGAGACACAAAAAGCAGAACTGTCTCCTTACAAGCATGAAATTTCATGCACTAAATATACCTTTCATTAAAATTAATACACTAATAAAAGGACCACCATTTTATGTACCACTAAGAAGGAAAAAATTTTAAATTATGATAGACTGTGATGACATCATTCCTTAAAAGGCACCCACTTTCAGAAGATGGAAAAATGTATGTACTAGAAGAGACAAAGCAGAGAACAAACATCGTCAGCTATCACCTGAAGTACTTGATGTGGTAGTACAGATCGGCCAAATAACAAACAGTTCCAACATTACTTGCTTTCATAGAATGCTTTGCTTAATGCAGTATTTACCTGTAATTTCAAAGTGTGCACAGAGAGCAAATATATGTGAAGAAAAGAAGCTCAGAGCTCGCAGACTGAGCTATAACAGACTTCAGGAGACTAAAGCTTGGTATACTACGAAGCCTTTCTTGAACTTTATCTTCAGATAAAGTCATACACAGAAACATAGTAGCTCCCATGATTCAGAAGGTACAGTCTGGCCTTCCCTCCTACCTGGGCATCAGAGCTAGAAGTCTAGGTTCAACCAAAACCCACTGACACAGTCAAGTCTAGGTTAGGAAATTTTTTAAGCTCTCCAGGTTTGGAAATCCAGAATTTCCATGAAAATCACCAAAAACAAAAAAACCAAACCCACTATCATCCAGTCAATTCTGACTCATAGTGATCCTGTAGGACAGAGTAGAACTGTCTCCACAGAGTTTCCAAGGAGCACCTGGTGGATTCGAACAGCTGACTTTTTGGTTAGCATCCACAGAACTTAACTACTACACCATCAATGCTTCCAGAAAATGACAAGTGTCTAAATACTCTATAATTCCAAAAGTAGAGAATTTCTTAATGCACAATTACCATATTTCCTGCTTTGAAGTCATTTTCCTTGTTTAGTGTCCTTCGGACGTGTAGAACAACTAGTCAGCATTCTCTTAATTAGAATCTCTCTCTCTGTTGACAATAAGCAGTTAAACTGTCCCTCAGCCCTGTACTTCTAGCCATGGAAAAGATTAAGCCTGGGTATGTAAAATCTACCTTGGATAATATAAACAAAGATTTTACAGTAATTAAATCAGGTCTGGCAATACAGAAAGCACACTCCTGACTGTACTAGAAATTGTGGTTGCTTCACTTGGTGGATTAAAAGGCAACCTGTCTCAGGCACAGCTTTCTGAATAACAAGTGAACGTGGTATTACTAAATGAAATGTAAATGTTGCAAGGTCTACAACAAATCTCAAGCATCTTTCATTTTCACCCCAATGAGGAGACCACCACTCAGAGGAAAACCCATTGCAATCTATTTGATTCTGACTAATTGTAACCCTACAAGATGCAGCAGAACCACCTCATGGGTTTCCAGGAAGTGGCTGGTAGATTCGAACTGCTGACCTTTTGGTTAGCAACCAGGCTTTCAACCACTGGCCACTTGGACTTGACTCTAAAGAAAGGAAGAGTATTTTGCCAGTAACTGTAGCAGTCCTGCAGTATTAACAGGCATTGCTTCATCACTGCTCCACCAGACAGCACTGAAGTCTCTTAAGAATTTTGTAACAGTCTTACATACTCAACCAGATCCCAGAACAGACTTCAAGGTTTAAAATGCTGATAATCATGATTACCTTGAAACAGTCAACTTTCATGTCACTAAGGTAATTTAAATTTTCTTCAAACATTCTTGAGCACCTTGAACTTTATTGTTTCCAGCATGACACCAGGAGAAGGCTCTCTGTTCCGTGCTCCCCCAAACTGGTTGTTGTGTAACACCTCAGTGATCTATTTACTCATCCATTAGCCCTACAGAAATCGAAGACAATATATCCCCACTATATTGCAGTATCTCCAGGCATGCTGTAGGTACTCAAGTCTAGATTTCAGTCTAGAGCAAGTGACTAAGATTATTATTCTGTCTTCCAACAGATACTGACAAATGATTTGAGACCACTAAGTTATTCTTTGTGAAAGGACAGGCAGTCTAAAGAAGTAATTCTAGTACAATCCAATGTAGTGGAGGGTAAGGGATTAAAAGGCAAAAGCAGTCAAGGAGACCAAACAGCCACGATAAATAAATACAGCATCTGTTAAGCTATACTGATCACGAGCAAATGTAACTGCTTAAAAAGGGGCAATTCATGAAAAGTGAATATAAACTATTAGATAACCGTATTAACATTAAACTACTGATTCTGATAACTGCACTATATGTAAGAGAATGTCCTTGGTTCTCAGGAAGTGTATCTTGAAATGCTTACAGAGTACAACAGAATTATGTCATGATATCTGCACCTTCATCAGAAAAAAAATTATGTATGTGTATAAAAATGTACACAGAGCTAAAGGAAATGTGATGAAATGTTAACAAATGGGATTTTAGAGAAGGGGTACAGAGAAACTCATTGTCCTATTTACTGTTCTACTCTGCATCTTTGCTCTGTTTACTTTTTTTTTTTTTAATCAAGTTAAATGTAAAACATTAACTTATAAAAAGATGGAGGTTAACAACTACGTCACCCTTCTATGAGTACTGTTTAAGTACTGTTTACCTAAGGCAAGGGAAAAGTCTAATATTATTCATGTATTTATTAAGAGATAGGTATTCTAATACGTGCTTATAGATACACTGTATTACTTAATCCTCGTATCAGCCCTTCGAAGTAGGTTATTCTTGTTTCAGTGGTGAGAAAACAGAAATTCTGAAGTATTAAGTCACTTGCTCAAGATTGATCACAGTCAAGTTACAAGGAAACACTTGGGCAAAATACTCAACTTCTTTGAACTGCTGCTGTGGAAATTAAAAGGGAAAATGACTGGCTCTAAAGTTTGTGTTCTGTGTCACAGGACAATGCTGCACTGCCTGAGGCAGAAAAGGCTGTTCTTTATAGACCTACAACTGATGGAGTCTCCAGGGGCAACTCAGATGGAGCCTACAGCAGGCAGAATCTAAAGTCATTTGGAAATAGCATGAGACAAACAGGGCTTCAGAGGAGAAATTTCTTGAAAAATCAAGACTGTCCGCGCCAGGTAGAGCAGTTTTCAAAACACGAACATTTCCTGACAGAGAGTTCCAAAGTCCACATCTGCTTAACCACCCATCAGAATGAGAGCAGACCAAACACAAACATTCTGAGGTCTGATGTGACAGTGACAAAATGTAGGACCAACTGCCTAGACCAATTCTCACTGTCTAGCTATTTTTAAAATGAGCACATTCTACTAAAAGAACAGTATCAACTTTGGCAGTTATTCCTTCAGCCAGCCAAGTGCCGTCTTCTTCAAAAATGGCATCCCCGAACTGTTTATCACATTTTTCACAAAACTTATACCAACTAGCATTTATCTGCACTTCAGAGGAAAGAAAGATTCCACACACCATACCAACTCATCAAGTACTTATGTTAAATTTAGGATTTCCTTGGAAGCTAATACAAGGTATGTTATAACAGAAAAAGCATGGGCTTTGAGGTTGAGTAGAATCTCATCTATACCATGATCTGATCTAAAACAAGTTATTTAGCTGCGAGGAGCCATGCGTTTTTCATCTGAAAAAAGAAAACTGGAAATGATACCTGTTTTTTTTAACAGAGTGTTTCAGGAATTAGAAATAGGTGCATACACACACACATACAGACACACAAAACTCATAGGTATTCAGTAAACATTAGTTTGTTTCTATCCACAAGCAAGTGTGTACATACCATAACTGCTCCTTTTTTATTGCTAATATTAATCATTAAATAGTGTACCATATCTTGAGTTGTGTGTTTTACATGTATCATCTTTGTATGTATTCCCTTAACTATTATGAGAAGAGGTATTGAAGATTACCACTGCAGTTTGCAGATGAGGAAAGTGAAGTTATGAGAAATTCAGTAACTTGCCAAATAGCTAGTAAGTTACAGAATCAAGATTTAGACCAAGATTCTAAACCACTATCCAAAAGTACCTCTGCTGCCTATGTTGCACCAGAAAACGTAGCAATGAAAGAAAATATTTTAACATGTACAGTCTGGGAATTTATTACAGAAGTTCTAGACCACTGTGCATTATGCACAGGGGCTACAGTTTGTGGTCCATAGCTTCCATGGTCATCTTTGCCTTTTGCTTTTTATCCTGATGTGCTCCCTTACTCAGCGGTTCTATGACTTCTGGATGACCAGGCTCTTGTTTTAGCCAGAGGTCTGCATTGTCTTATCCCACCTTACTGCACTGCTTTCCAGACCTTAAAAATTTTCAATATCCTACCAAGTTATCTGTTTCGTAATTATCAACAGCTAACAAACCACCATGCACAGGATGAATAAAATTAAAGTGAAGCAAATTCTGTAACCAAATGGAAACCCTGGGGACACCATGGTTAAAAGTTACTGCAGCTAACCAAAGGCTAGGAAACTGGCACTCGTGGAAACCTATGAAGGCAGTTCTACTCCGTACTATAGGGTTGCTATGAGTTGGAATGGACTCCACTGTAATGGTTTTTTATCTGGATACTTATTTATGTGACCAAGCTACTTAGTTGCTGACTAATGACTACTCTTACTTAATTACATTTAAGCCACTAATAACCTCATTTAACAACAACAGATGTAATCGTAAGCCTAATTTTCCTGCTGAAGCAAAGATCTTAGCCTTAACTGAATTTTAGAATTGTCTGGAGAGCTTTTAAAGTTATATCAGAATCTCTAGAGGTGGCCTTCAAGCATTAGTATTTTTTAAAGTTCCCTAGGTAACTTTGAAGTGGGAACAGGATACCCAGGTAACTCCAATGTGCAACCAAGGTTGTAAAACACTACAACAAAGTAACCTAGACATGCCACTTCACTGAAAAGAAAAAAGAAAGAAGAGGGAGGGAGGGAGGGGGGGGGAGGGGGAGGGGGGAGGGGGGAGGGCGGGCGGGCAGGCGGGCAGGCGGGCAGGCGGGCAGGCGGGCAGGGAGGTACGGGAGCTCAGGCTGGCAGGACTGCAATGAATTTTATGTATTTCTATCCTTTGACCTTAATATATAATTATTTGGAATTTTTCCTTGAGGAAATAATTTAACAGAAGTAAAATCAAAGGGTAAAAGACGGAGTTTACTATGGCATTCATTAGTTTTACTATTTAAAAAAATCATAAATTAATTAATATAGAATATTGTTGGTTAATGGTTTAAAGATTAAACACAAAGCAACATTTTAGAGGTATTCAAAATTAATTATAGAGATCATAAAATAGATTCAAGAATATGATACAGTGAAAATACTAGAATACAAAATGGAATAGCAGCTGCAACTGTTTAAAAACTCTGCACAATGTGGGAGATAATATCTGATAAAGAGATACACCTGTCATACAGTGATGTGATTATCAGCAACACCATTATGCATAATTCTAAAGAGGACAATTCTCTCCCTTTATTATCCTTCTTGCTTCTGGCCTAAGTCAGACAAGAGAAGCAAAGAGCAGCTGTCAAGGGCAGTTCTTTAAAATGAACATAGAAGAAATAAAACCACGACGCAGAAGCCTGAGCACAGACTTCAGTATAGATATATTTAGAATTCATAGCCAGACAAACATCACACACTTCAAACAGATCTTCACCTAAGAAACATTTTCAGGTTAAGCAGTCTCTACTTGCTCCGTAACACACATTCTCTTTCTCAACCTTTTCATTCTACAGACACTCTAGGTACAAATGATTCGACAGTGATTACTATTTAAATGTTACTTGAACTTTCATTTCTGTACAAAAGCTAGGACAACGGCTCTCAGAAATTACATCTTTTTGCCTATTTTATGGTAGTTATTGGCTTAACAACTATTTATTACTGTCCTTTGAATAAAGGGGACTTGATGTTACTTAACGAGGAAGGGGGACTCTTGAACCAGGGGAAGATTAACAGACTAGAACTTTCCTCCACAGCACACAGAGAAAGCGTTCCCTTTGGAGCTGGCGCCCTGAATTCAGACTTCTAGCCTTCTAAACCAAGAAAGAAAAAACTTCTGTTTGCTAAAGCCACCCACCCACTTGTGGTATTTCTGTTATACCAGCTCTAGACAGACGTTTAAAAATTAAACGAAATGGGAAAAAAAATAGAACTGTATAAAAACAATCTCTAAGTGACGAGAGAAAAGTCATCATGAAGGCCAAGTTTGGTATCTAAGTACCAGCAGAGCTACACCAAATCATTAAAATGCCAAGACTTTAGCCTTCTCATGTACCAAAAACAAAGAGCAACCCTATATAATTACCTAAAAAAAAATAAATAATAATAATCTAATCAAGATAGGAAAAAAAAGACATGCATCCATTTCTTCCCGTCTCATTACTATACAGAATCTGACACCAAAGAAACATCAAGAGCTAAATATGAACCCACAATTCCAGTGTATTAGGAAAATTAAAGATTGACTTCATTAGCAAACTGCCAACTGTGAAGATTCCATGATTCTATGGACAACTGACTGTTCTAAATTTTAGAAACTGATAACTTCAAATCACAAGGAAGTCACTACTCTCTAAAAACAAGCTTTGCCAGTTCAGGACAGACTTCTCTTTTTTGCTCATTTGTCTGGGTAGGACCACTACCTTCAGGCATACAGTTCACCTACTTTTTACATGTATGTATATATATAAAAAGTTACTGCCATTAACAGCTCAAGAAAAGAATCTATATTTTAAAAGTTCAATAAGCTTCTAGTGACTGAATATTTTTATCTAACACATTATTCTGATTCAGCACTTTTCAGAATGCAACTGTTGAATTAATTTTATTTAGAAGCACATCCAAAAATATAATAGGCCATAATAAAGAAACAATGTCTCTGAAAACTCGATGTAACCTTTGTTCATGTTTCCCATAATTTGCTGCTTTCCCAGAAACATATTTTTATCTTTTAAAAGTAATCACAGTACATAATAAAAATAACACAATTATACAGTGCAGTTTTTCAATGCAACTTTATTATAGACATTATACTTAAACCTGCAAGTAACAAGGTCAACTGAAGAAACACAAAGTTTAAGTAAACCAACCAAGGTTTCATACAGCTGAGGGCTGATAAGAGGGCAAAAATACACATTACAGAAAATTCATTCCAAGTACTTTATTTTTTATGCAGCAATTTGTAGTCATTTGTGTGCATTAATGAGCTGAAGGAATGGAAATGGAAAATGTTTCTTTAGATTACAATTTAAAATGGTACTAAGGAATCTTCTACTGAATACTAACATCTAAGCAGGAAAACCATTTCCCATTAGCATGTATTCTCCAAAAGAGTGTCCATACACAAAGATCCCAGAAGACATTTACACATTAGTGTATACGGAATTTCAACTTATTCCTACAAAGTATAAAATGTGTATCTAAATCCTACAAAACAGGAGGGGACTGGGTTACATGCGGGGCAATTACAAAAACGATTTTTCAGTTTATGAAAATGTATTAGACTCTACAAGAAAACTTGTTTTCAAGTATTCATACAGGTATTTGCCTATGACAAAATGTCTCCAAAAGCCTGCTGAAAAGGTAATACCCCAGATAACTTTTCACTGTTATTAAAAATGTATTTTATCTGTGACCTGGTCTTCACTAAGCTGTTCTTCAGTTCGTATTTTATTTCAAAATTCGTATTTCCAGAAAAGGAAGGATCTGGGTTATAAATTTATTCACTCAACAGTTCAACAAATATTTATATAGCATCTACTAGCATACTACTATGAGCTAGATACAGTTCCTAGATGCTTGAGCTGTACTGAGGAATATACAGCAGCCAACATGCCTGCAGTAACAAAGCATCAATTCCACAGGAGTACAACTCCAGGTAGAGAGAAGTGCTTCACAGAAAATATACAAGGTGTTTACAGCAGCAAGCATCTTAGTGGTGGAAGACAGTGCTTACTTCAGATGGGTGGCCAGGAAAATCTCTCTGAGACGGTGACATGACAACTGATCTGAATGCAAAAGCCAGCATGTGAAGCTACTGGGACAGAATGCATCAGGCAACGGGTTTCAGCAAGTGCAAAGACCCTGATGTGGCAGTAAGCGACTCCAGTGTAGGTACGCAGAAAGCAGTGGGAATGATGAGAATGTTCTGAAGTGAGGTCCAAGAGTGGCTCATGGCTCATATCTCAGAGAACTTTGTGGTTCATGGCAGGAATTCAGATTTTACTCTGCGTGTGAGGAGGAAACAAAGGGGAAAAAAAGGAACTAACTACATTACTTAGCTTGGTGCCAGACAAATGTTATCTATTTTTTAATTATCACAACTTTGAGGCAGGAGTCAATGAATTTCCTTTTTCAAAGAGGGAAAGTGAGGCTCAAGGGATAACTTGCCCCCAAACACAAAGCTAGTAAAATTTGTACCTAGACCTAACTGTGAAACAACTGTGCTCTCTCCACTACCCACAATATTTGCCTGTATCACCGTTTCAGACTATACTGACATACAAAGTATATAAACTGTAAGTATAACTGTCTTAGTCATTTAGTACTGCTCTAACAGAAATAACACATGTGGATGTCTTTAACAAAGAAAAGTTGATTCTCTTTCAGTTTGGTTGCTAGAAGTCTGAATTCAGGGCATAGCTCTGGGAGAAGGCTTCTGCTCTCTGCCAGCTCTGGAAGAGGGTCTTTCCTGTAGTCTGAGAGCATCCAGGTGGATGAACCTCAAGTGCAAAGGACACACTCTGCTCTTGGTACTGTTTTGTGATGGTATGAAGTCCCCAATTGTCTTGCTTGCTTATCTTTCCTTTTATTTCTTGCAGGATAAAAGGTGGTACAAGCCACACTCTGGGGAAACTCCCTTAGTAAGGACGTTATAATCCCATCTAATCCTCTTTAACATAATCCAATCTATTAACCACAGGCACAAATTAGGATTTACAGCATAAGGAAATCACAAAATGGAGGGCAATTACACAGGACTAGAAATCACGACCCAGACAAACTGCTACACACATTTTTGGGGGCAGGACACAATTCAATCCACGGCAATAATATAATATTTATCAGAAGTTAATCAGGTTCCCTGTTACCACAGATTTCCTAAAATCCATAATAAGTTTTCTCAGCTACAGAAAAACACAAATTTGAAGTCATCCTTCAGAGGCTATTATAACAGCACTCAAACTGAATATCCATGGCTGGCCCAATCAGGCAAGGTTTATGGGTTTATCTACATGGCACAGCAAAATTCAGTAAGCCAAAGGTGGCTATCAACTAATTTTCCAGCATTCTAGCTGCTATGCAACAAACAACAGCTGAGCTTAGTCTGCCTTACACTTCCTAGGATGCTGCAACTCAGAAAAATTCAGGTGTAATGCTAACATGCACAGGAAATCCTGCCAAATCAACTGCAGAGAAGAACATTTCTCTGGTCCGAACAACAGCAACATCCAGGGGCATTTAAAGAAGCTTCTTTTGAGATATGGCGAGAGCCAGAGAAAATGTCAGAGAATAAACAACGAAGACTGGCAACACATTAGTTTGGAGGCTGATACTCACATACGCCTGCCCGAGCACCACGAATATCTCAAGCCCATCCTATTCTGAACCCGGCTTTTTACTACAGCTTTAAGAACAGAGAAAAATGCCCTCGTTAGAGCTCCCCAAAGGCGTGTTTTCCTGTGACTCTACTTCTGACAAGAAATTGCAGCACCCAGTTCCTTATTTGGGGGTTATTGCGATATCTTCTCTGACACCATGTTAGAACCACAGCACCAAGTCTCAGCGAGTTCTACAAAAGTAACCACAACTTTAATGAAATAAGAGTGGGAGAGGTCAAATGTCAAAAAAGGTGTGTACAGTGGAGTTAGACAGTTATGTGTATGTGTTGAGAGAGAGGAATAAAAACAGGTGATCTATCTCAAAATTAACAAGGGGCTATATCAGGTGGAAACCCTGGCGGTGTGGTGATTAAGTGCTATAGCTGCTAACTAAAACGCTGGCAGTTCGAATCCACCAAGCACTCCTTGGAAACTATGGAGCAGTTCTACTCTGTTGTTTAGGGACATGGGGAGTTCCTAGACTCAATGGCACTGGGTTTGGTTTACTATCAAGTATTTGTAGGGGACTCAACGCTAGGCTAGTTATGAGAAAACATGCATTTATGCATACACAAATTCACCAGAAATTCTAGCACTGATGCTTTTAGTTTTTCTTTTCCTTCCCTCCCTTTTTTTTCTGACACAGTACTGTCCCTCTGTCCTTACTAACTACCATGAAAAGCAAAGGGAAGGAAAGGAAGGGGGCATAACAACCTCAGCTTTTCTGTTTCTAATTAGGGCCAAAAAACTTTCATCACTATCCCATCTACAAACACACACACAAAAAAAAATATCAAGATGATATTGGAGCTCAATTTCTCTGCAGTTTCAAGGAATCAGTGTCACAGAAGTGGCATGAGGCTGCTCAAGAAAATATACACCAAAAACCACATCACGGAGCAAAGAGATGCAATATTTGTATAAAGCTGAGTGTGTATCACATTTTCAGTGAATCCACTTTCTAGCTCTCCAAATGACAGGACACATAAGTTTCATACTAAGCTATAAACATGCTCTCATTTTATCCTAACTTAGACCTATGAGCTACGTGCTATCATTTCACATTAGCTCAGAATGCTAAATAGGGATACACCAAAGTTTAGCTTTTGTACTTTTCAAGACAAATAAGTTAATGCCTATTGAATACGTATATGATTAATGATTAAGTGATTCCAACCACCAGTGAAGCAACATCAACAAAAGCAATTATAGTAATATAGGAGTATTCTATTTCAAATAAAGGTAACTAGTATACATATAATTTAATATGTACATCTCCTTTTATATTTTGTATGTAGAAATTTTATTGGCCTAAATGTATATTTACTACGATGAGAATAAAATGCTACAGTAACTACTGTCTGTAAAATTGCTAATGCTATCTTCAAGAACAAGTGTTTTAAGTGGTTAAATAGAGAAATATGTTTATATTCAATATGAATACTAAAACAGAGTATACTAAGCTAGGTAAGCATAGGAAAAAAATTCTTTTTTGTCTGGGGGTCAGCTCTACCCTGGCCCCTAGGGTCGCCATGAGTCGGATCTGACTCGACGGCACTTGGCTGAATATTTAAAAACACTTAAATGATACAAAGAATTATAGATAGCAGATTACACTAAAAAAAAATCTGAATTTTGACTATTTTATTAACTAGCATCTATGTTAAATAAACATTAAACAGAACAACTTTTTTTTTTAATTAGTTATTTCATTCCACTTAGGCCATGTGTTTTTAACATAAGAGTTCTATTTAAAAATTATTCATCTTAGTTTTAAAAAAACGAAAAGTAAAATGTTGACTCTGCTACCTCCGAATTTTATAAGCAGGCAAAATGCCCAAATTTTGTCTAATGACTGTGATAAACAAACTACCCTTAAGGCAAAAATAAGTAAACAAAGAAAAAAAAAGTGTTAGAAAAAACTGGGGTACTCAAAATACATTTTGTTTTTGCTCATGAAATGCCAACACAACAAATTTTAATAAGAATACTTTCAACAATACAACTTTTAATAGTCCTAAGTGTTTCTGTATACTAAACACACAAAACCTGGTCAATACAACTATTATACACTGCCTACAAATTTTAGTAGCCAAAGGATTTTTTACACTTGCCAAACCAATAATTCTAAGCACAAAATTTCACCTAGAAAACATAATACTAAGAACTTTTCCTGAACTTTAGTTTGCTATAACCCAACAGGTTAATAATATTAATGTGCAGTTTAATAAATCAGGAGCAATCCAGTACCTAGGAATGCTGACAAATTATTATTCCTGCACTATAAGATTAAACTTTTAAAACAGAACTATTACATTTTAATAAAAGTATAAAACCAAAAAGCCAAATCTACTACCAAGTCAGTTTCAACTCATAATGACCAAGTAAAACTTTCTAATAAACACTTGGTAGATCTGAACCGCAGACCTTTTACTCAGCAGCTGTAGCACTTAACCACCATGTCACCAGGGTTTCCAACAGGACTGATGAAATTTCCTATTTGTGCTTGAATCACAGAACTTCATTATATGATGGTGATACCAAACTTAGGTCAAATATAGATTTGGGCCAAAATGTCTATTCAGCACATATATTTGTTCTTCCTTGCTTAAGAATCACTCTTGTTTCTGCTAACACTAAGTGCAGACAAAATTTTCCAATCAGTCTTCGTAATGGTATGCCTTTAAGGAAATTTCAGAATTGTGCCATGCCAATAAAAACACTGTGTAATGATTACTAAAGATCTGCTATTTCTTTAGAGGGTGGAAGGTGTCAACTGGTCCTTCACGCTCTCTCATGTATCTATCAAGCTCTAAAATCTTGATTCATATATTTTCTTCCATGCGGGCCTTAAGGAAATCAGAATCAAGTGTTTTCAAAATCACAAGCTGTTACCAAAGAAAACTTGTAACCACAGATAAAGATAGGTAACTTCACAACTCTGAGGAAAACCTCTGAGGCCTAAGATGTTACATAGCAACCAACAGCAAAGGGTGCGTGGGGGGCAGGGTAGGAGAGACATATGGGGGGGAAAAAATCACGACACATATGAATAGCTCTGTTATTTCAATTAACCTCCAGTATCCATTCTGTCTTCTTACAATGTCTAGGGCCGTGTAAACACTCTTGAGCTTTTGAATCAAGACCTGGTTCAACTGGCTGTTGCACCACTTAATCAGCAGCAGCTATCTCCTCATGAAATGAAGATAATATACTCGTCTTCCTAAGACAGAGGAGAGGATAAGCTATATGAAAGTCTATGTAAAACGCCTCACACAAATACTTACAGTATATGTTAAGCATTATTACTATATAAATATTCTTAGAAAGTATGTTTTGTAATTTCCTAGCAGGCTGCC
Source organism: Heterohyrax brucei (assembly GCA_028571685.1). Taxonomy (NCBI): domain Eukaryota; kingdom Metazoa; phylum Chordata; class Mammalia; order Hyracoidea; family Procaviidae; genus Heterohyrax; species Heterohyrax brucei. Next base: position 38,466,197 of record CM053148.1, on the reverse strand, counting down.
CGACAGAGGATACCTGAGTTTAAGTTAAATGGCTTAAAAACTTCAAAATATCAAAATTCTTAAAGTCTTTCAATGAAAATTTACAAAAGAAAAAAATGATTGTAAACTTTACCAAAAATGAAAACTTAATTTCTGAATCATCATAATCAAATAGCTTGCTTAAAAGCCTGACAAGGTTACCAACCATGCTTGCTGACAATATTCTGTCAATAAAGTTTGAAAGAAACTTAAAGACAGCCTGGAGAGAAATGGCAACTTAGTAACTACATGGCTCTGAGCCAGCTACTAGCTCCCTGGCCGTGTTTTCTTATCTGCACAATACCAGCTACCCTATTTTCACTTTACAGACACACTGAGAATTTAAATGAGAACACCAATGTAATACTGGAAATACAAAGCAGGTACTCAGTATTTCATTGAGTATAGTGTCTTCTCTCCTCTAATTTCCACTCAATTCGATAGACTCATCTTTACCATACACAAAGATCCAGATCACACAGTGAGAAGGGAGGTCAGACAGATGGACAGATGGACTAAAAGACAGACAGACTGAACAATCCACGGAATTTAGGCTGAAGAAATGTCAAATCATCTCAAAGTTTGCTCTTGAGCTACTATTATGAGGATAAATTCCAACATTTGTTTCACTGTTGCCCCTCCAAGATGACAGCAAAGACTCCAAATGAGTTTTGCACCACAAAGCCCACTGATTATTTACATAACAAGTACCTGGAGAGGATCCTAACAAGACAATCACTATGTTGACACGACAGTTTGCTCAACAGCACTTGCTTCCACTGGGAAATACAAACACTGTTACCCGACTGGAAACCCAAGTTTCAAGTGCAAGTGTCTGAAAAGAAGGACTCAAGAACTTACAGGCAAAAACCCTATGCAATGGGACAATACTGCCTATCGTGCTAATAAACCATGACTGAGCACTCCAGTGCACACCAGCCTCGGTCACATGCGTCACCTCACTCTGGATAGATCTCAAGTCAGGTTCTGTTAGTTTGTATTTACCTTGGGCAAATCATTTCACCTCTCTGGCCTCAGTTTCTTCAATTACCAAATTGGGATAGTAATATCTATTCTACTCACTCATTAGGTTGCTGTTAGAATCAAAATGTAAAGAGACAGCTTGAGTGTAACCAACCATGCTTTAAAAACTATTATGACGAGAAAACATGACCATTAAACATTTCCTACAAGTGACACACCTCAGACAGAAACAGGTTAAAAATCAAAAGATGGGAAATATGTACTAAGCAGACAGCAACCAAAAGAGAGTAAGAGTGGCAATATTAATCCCTGATAAAACAGAGTGTCAGCCAAAAACAGACTTGAAATGATTAAAGGGTCAATCCACAAGAGGACTTAACCATACTAAATACTTATACATCTAATAATAGGCTCCAAAATACATAAAAGAAACTTTAACAACAATAAAAAGAAACTTCTTTATAAGAACAGTAGGAGACTTTCAATAAAGGGCAGAACAACCAGGAAGAAACTCAACAGAGATAGGTAAGACTACACAATCAACAAACCCGACCTCACAGACATATACAGAACATGCCATCCATCAAGAGCACAATCCACATTCTTTTCCAGTGCATATGGATCTCTCTCCAGAACATCACATTTTAGGCCACAAAGAAAGCCTCAGTAAATTTTTTAAAAATCCTGAAATAACACAAAGTAGCTTCTCTGATGACAACCCTATAAAACTACAAATAATAAGGACAACAAGGATATCAAATATGTGGAAATTGAGTGATATTTTGCTTAAAAACTGCTGGGTAATAGAAATTAAAAATGAAATAAAAACTTCTCAAATCAGAATAAAAACATAACATACCACAACATTTAGCACACAGAAACAACAGTACTCAGAAGAGTTTATAGTAATAAACACACACATAAAAAAGAAAAATTGTCCAAATCAACAGGTTAACCCTACAACAAGAATAAAAAAATGAGAAGCCCACAGTCACCAGTAAAAAGGAAATAATATAGATCAAAGTAGAAATGAGATAGAAAACAGAAGAATAAATGAATGAATAATACTAAAAGTGGATTTGAGACAGTCAATAAAACTGACAAACTACTGGCCAAAATGACAAAGGAAAAGGATGAGAAGATGCAAATAACCAAAATAAGAAATGAGATGGGAGAAACTGCAACAGAACTAAGATAAAATGAATCAAAACAGAGTATTATGAAAAGTTATACTCCAACAAACTTGAAAACCTAAAAGAAATGGAAAAATTTCTAGAAACACTCACCTACCTAACCTAATACAGAGCTAGAAAACTGGAATAGATCCATAACAAAAGAAGAAATGGAATCCAATGCCATCGAGTTGATTCCGACTCACAGCGACCAAAAAAGAAAAAACATTCAACAAAGCCCCAGACTAGACAGCTTCACTGGAGAATTCTGCCAGAACATTCAGGGAAGAGCTGACACCAATTCTACTTCAACTACTCCAGAACACAGAAAAGGAATGAAAACTCCATAATTCACTCCATCAAGCAAGTACAACCCTGATACCAAAGGCAGGTGAAGACATCACTAAAAAAGGAAATTACAAAACAATATACATTCTTGTTCATACAGACACACATACACACACAAAACTCTAGCCAGTACAATTCAACGGCCTACTGGAAAAAAAAAATACATTACAACCAAGATGGATTCATACTGGGGATGTAAGGATGGCTCAACATTAGAAAATCAGTCATTCTCCCTTTCTCCAGGTGGGCTGGGACCAAATGACATTTCTGGTCACCTGCTAACTTTTAAGATCCCAGGCACTACTCACTGCAGAGAGATGATGAAGATTTTCTTAGTAAACTTTGTTATGCCAATTGACCCAGATGTCCCCTGAAACCATGGTCCTCAGACCCTGCCCCTGCTTCTCCTTCCCTCAAAGTGTTTGGTTATATCCAAGAAGCTTCTTAAGCTTTTGCTTTCTTCTAGTTGTGCTGATTTCCCCTGTACTACATGTTATCCTTCCTTTCACCTAACATAATTCCTGTCTACTATCTAGTTAGGGAATACCCTTCTCCCTCCCTCATAACCATCAAAGAATGTTTCTTCTGTGTTTAAATCTTTTCTTGAGTTCTTGTAACAGTGGTCTTATAATAATATTTGCCCTTTTGCAACTAATTTCTCTCAGCATAATGTCTTCCAGATTTGTCCATGTTATGAGATGCTTTGTGGATTCATCGTTGTTCTTCATCACTGCATAGTATTCCATCATGTGAAAACCACAATTTGTTAATAAATTGGTCCACTGATGGGAGCCTAGATTGTCTCCATCTGTTTGCTATTATGAACAGTGTTTCAATGAACATGGATGTGCGGGTGTCTATTCCTGTGACAGCTCTTATTTCTCTAGGGTATACACTAAGGAGTGGGACTACTGGACTGTATGGTGCTTCTTTTTCTAATTTAAGGAAGCATCAAATTAATTTCCAAAGTAGCCAAACCATTTTACATTCCCACAACCAGTGTAGAAGTAAGTGTTCCAGTCTTTCCATGGTATCTCCAACATTTATTATTTTGTGTTTTTGTATTAATGCCAGTCTTGTGGTGAGACAGTATCTCATTGTAGTTTCAATCTGCATTTATCTAACTGCTAATATTGTGAGCCTTCCCTCATCTATGTGTTAGCAGCCTGAATGTCTTCTACAATGAAATGCCTGTTCATGTCCTTTGCTCATTTTTTTAAATTGGGTTGTCTTTTTTGTTGTGGAAGTTTTAGACTCGACAGCACTTGGCTTGGCTGTAGATTTCAGAGATTAGATGCTGATCGGCTTTGTAAATTTTTTCTGAGTCTGCGGGCTGTCTTTTCTTTTTACTCTTTTGATGAAGTCTTTGGATGTGCACTAAGTGTTTGACTTTTAGGAGCTTCTAGTTATCTAGTTTTTTTTCTGGTGTTTCCACATTATTAGTAATGTTTTATATTTTGTTTATGCAATGTCTTAGGGCTCCTAGCATCCCATTTTTAATTCCATCATCATTAATCTATTCAATTCATTCTGAGTAGTTGGCTTTTGTTCATAGTATAATGTATGGGTCTTGTTTCTTTTTTTCTGCAGATGGATATCCAGTTATGCCAACACCATTTCTTAAAGACGCTGTGCTTTTCCCCCATTAATGGTGTTTGTACCTTTATCATATCATTGGTTGTTCATAGGTAGAAGAATTTACATCTGCATTCTCAATCCTGTTCCACCAGTCTACGTATCTGCTGCTATACCTGCACCAGGCTGTTCTGACTACCATGGTGGTATAATAGGTTTTAAAATCAGGTAGTGTGAGGCCTGCCACTTTCTTCTTCTTCGTTAGTAATGCCTTACTTATCTAGGGCCACTTCTCTTTCCTTACGAAGTTGGTGATTTGTTTCTTCATCTCAATAAAAAAATGCCACTGGAATTTCGATCAGGATTGCATGGTATCTGTAGAATCTCTCTGAGTAGAAGAGACATTTTCACAGTGTTGAGTTTTCCTATCCATGAGCAAAGTACATTTTACTACTTACAAAGGTCCCTTCTGGTTTCCTGCAGTAGTATCCTGTAGTTTTCCACACGTCTCGCATTAGACTTACTCATTAAGTATTTTATCTTCTCAGGGGCTACTGTAAAAGGTATTGATTTGCTGATTTCCTCTTTGAGTTTCTCTTTGAGCAATATGAAAAAAACCAAACTCCAACTTTATATGAAAAGGAAAGAAGACCTGGGTAAACAAAACATTATTGAAGAAACAAAGTAGGAGGCTTTGCTCACAGTTTCTGATCTCAGAACCTACTATACAGCCACAGTAGCCTGCAACCAACGCACAGACCAGTGGAACAGAAGTGAGAACTCAGAAGTAAATCTATCCACCTATGAACAGCTGATCTGCAGAAAGGGCTGAAGTCCATCACACAGAGAAGGAATATCGTCTGTAACACATGTTGCTCGAAAAACAGGATATCCATTTGCAGAAAAATCAAACAGGATCTGTACTCACACCATACACAAAAATTAATTCAAAATGGAACAAAGACCTAAATGTTAAATCTAAAACTATAAAGTTCATGGAAGACAACAGCTAGCTGATGTTGTTGTGTGCAGTCAAATTAATTTTTCATTCACAGCAACCCCATATGACACAGTAGAACTGAACCCCAAGTCTCCTAAGCTGCAATCATTGCATGAGCAGATCACCACATCTTCTCTCCAGTAAGGAGCAGCTGGTGGTTTTCAGCTACTGACCTTTGGGGTTAGCAGCCGAGAAATCCAGGAGCCCTAATTTATGGCACAAACAGACTATCAACAACCTAACTAAAAATGTACAAACCGCAGAAGATAAACTAAATAACTGGAACTTCCTAAGAATTATATACTTACATTTATCAAAAGACTTCACCAAAAGGTAAAAAGAGAACCCACAAACTAAGAAAAAAAACTTGCAGTGGCACATCTGAAAAGTTATAATCTCTAAAATTTACAGAAAACTTCAACACCTCAACAACAAAAGGCAAAGGAAGTCAATTAAAAAAAGAGTGAAGGACATGAACAAACACTTCATCCAAGTTGACCCCCATGCAGCAAACAAAGAAGTGAAAGATGTTCTCAATTACTAGCCACTACCAAAATAAAACTTGTTGCTATCAAATCGATTTCCATTCATAGCAACCCTACAGGACAGATACAGAACTGCCCCATAGTGTTTCCAAGGCGCACTTGATGGATTTCAACTGCTGAACTTTTGAGTAACATTCATTGCTCTTAATCACTACAGCACCAGAGTTTCCAAGAGAGAAGTTCAGATCAAAACTATAATGAATTACCATCTTACCTCAGCAATGCTGGCAAGGTTGGGGGAAGATGGGAACCGCTGGTGGGACAATAAAATGGTAAAACTACTATGGAAAATGGTAAAAACTCAGAAATACAAATACCATCTCGCCTTCATTATCTAGAGCTGCTACAACAGAAAAGTACCAGGAATGGATGCCTTTTAACAAAGAACAATTTATTTCCTCACAGTAAAGTAGGTTAAATGCCTAAATTCAGTGAATCAACTTCAGAGGAAGGCCATCTCTCTTTGCTGGCTATGGAGGAAGGTCTTTGTACTCAATCTTCCCCTGGTCAAGGAGTCTTTGATGCACAATGCTCCTGGTACTGCTTTCTTGGTGTTATGAGCTCCCCTCATGTCTCTGCTCCCTTCACACACAATCCAAACCTATAGATTGAGTCTCAGCTCACTATCACAACTGCCACTCATCCTCCCTCATTAATATCATAGAAGTAGGATTTACAATATATGGGAAAAACACACAATATCCCGAATCATGGCCCAGACAAAGTGATACACATATTTTTGGAGGGGGACACAATTCAATCCATGACACATATAATCCAGCAATCTGAATCCTAGGACCATATCCTACAGAAATAAGCACCATGACATGAATAGACACATGGGAACAGACATACCTATCTATGCTCACTACAGCATAATTCATAATAGTAAAAAGATGGAAACAACCTAGGTACTTATCAATGGATGAATGGATAGAGAAACTGTGATACATACACACAATGGAATACCATGTAATGATAAAGAATAATGATGAACCTGCAAAGCATCTCAGACCATGGATGACTCTGGAGGGCATCATGCTAAGTCAATCAATCATAAAAGGACAAATACTGTATGACATCACTATTATAAAAAACCAAGAATAGGTTTAACACAGAAAGAAACATTCCTGGTTACCAAGGATGGGAGGGGCAGGATAAGAATACCTAGATAGCACTCACTTGTTCATTGTGGTGAAGGGAAAGACAATATACAATATGGGGGTGGAGAAGTCAGCACACCTTGAGGAAGGCAAAAGCAGACACTAAGAGATGTGCAAGAATAAAGGGCCACTACAGTAAATACTACAGCATACATAAACCTGAAACAACAACTCAGAAGTTGATTCACAGGTAGCTATGTATGCTAAACAGGTGAGGAAAGTCATACTAGAGTATACCCACATGCATACATAAGTATGACTGTGGATGTTACCACATAAATTATTTGTGTGTCCTGTAGGTATATTCATTTACATAGTAGAGTGCACAAGGGCTCAGTTATGGAAACTTTTTAGAAATTACTAAACACCTTATAAGACAGAAATACCAGACTTGACACCTAAGGACCACAGCCTTGGGGGACATCTAGATCAACATGCACAACATACCACGTCTGACAATAAAGTCCATGAACTTAACTGTTACACTGTAAACTTAAGTGTTAGATACCTTCTTGCTGAGTATCACTAGGGTCACCTTTAAAGTATTCCCTTTGGGAAGCTATGCACTGATGGCAAGTGCCTAGTCCGCCCTTCAGAGCTAGTTTGGAACTCCTTCTGGAACAGATACTGCACACAGTAGCAAACTGGCAAACTTAACTGTACAGTTGTCTGTGAGGGAATTTTTAGCGAGTAAACAAGTAACTGTCTTGGAACACCCTCCCTTACTTGCATGCTCTGGCCCCCAATGACTTTTTTCTTTACTTGAATACAATGAATATTGAAAGGAAGACATTTTGAAAACATTGAGGACATCAAGGGTAATACAACAATTGCTCTGATAGCTGTTCCAGAGAAAGACTTCCAAAATTGCCTTGAAGTGTAGACTAGGCGCTGGCATCGATGCATAACTTCCCAAGGGGATTACTTCGAAGGAGACCATAGTGATACCATCAACGAGGTATGCAGCACTCTTTCTAGGATGAGCTCACGACGTAACTGGTAGTCCTCCTACCTCATAAAGGTAATGTTATACATCCCACCAAGGTGTGCAGCACCTGGGGTCTTAAAGGCTTGTGAGTGGCCAACTAAGACACAATTATTGGTCTCTTCCCATCACAAGCAAAGGAGAGTGAAGAAAACCAAAAACTCAAGAAAGCAGTTAGTCCACAGAACTTGCCTCCACTAGAAGAGCTAGATGGTACCTGGCTACAATTACCTAGCAATCTAACCAGGAACACAATACAACCACAACACAGACCAGACCTATCGGTCTGATAGGGATCAGAGGAACCCCCAAGGCTACACTCATTCCAAGACATTACATTTCAGCCAAACAACAGACAATTGCAAAAGCTACACAATAACACCTGTGAGGAATGTGTTCCTTAGAATAATCAATCATGTGAGACCAGAGGGACACCATTTACCTAAAAGCAAAGATGAGAAGGTTGGAAGGGGAGGGAAACTGAACAAGTGGAAATGGAAAGCCAGGATAGAAATGGGGGAGTGCTGACAGACACGTCACAGAATAACCTTAGCATGAACTATGGAATGGGAAAATAATCTGATGTTCAGACTGTCACCTGAAGCACACTACACTGTTCAAAAAAAGAAGCTATTACGATGAGCAATAGAAATGTAAAGTTATACCAAGAATCGTGTTTTCCTCAGGAAAGAGACAGAACAGGGCTAACAGGATGAAGTAACATTTTCATAGTCAGGTCCTGTTTCAATCTGCACCCCAGAGGCTTCTTCTTAAGTCTCTTCTTTCTATTCCAATAAATTTTTATAGAGGAAATAATACAGGCCTAGGTATTCCACAGTTATATCCATAATTCTAGCTTTATCACTTTCTATTTAGTACTGGGCTAGTTAATTTGAGTTCTCTAAGCAACCGTATTTTGTCCATAAAACACAGATAATGTCTATTTCAGAATGGTTTAAATGAAGCATCTGTAACATACTTATCATAACTCTAGTATGCTGCAGGCATTTAATAAATACAAATTTTTCAAACAGATACTGACAAAGCGAGGTAGTGAGAAAGACAAATACTTTCAAACTCGCTCCTAGGGCAACTGAAGTACTCCAGCACTTTCATGCTAACACTCAAGAGCTGGCATTTTAAAAGGAAACACTCTCTGGTAAGTGGTACAGCACTCTCAAGGATTCCTTATCAATCTAGAATTCTCTATTCCATCGACTCACAGGTCTGGACATACCAGCATGTATCAAAGAGCCACACTCCTTTTTTAAAAGTGATATCTAGGTAATAATTTCAAACCCTTATCAAACGGAGAGCATTCAAATGTCATCTAAAAAATACTTCCAGATTTTGGCAAACTTTTCTTAATGTGTGAAAACTTCAGACCGGCCAACAAGGAATGGAAAACTATGCCAAGTATAGTTAAGAGGTAACATTTGTGTCTGTCATTGTGTCACGCCCCCTACATGTAATCTTTCATTTACTTCTCAAAGCAACCCAGTAAGGATAGTCCAGTTATTCTTCTCATGTTACAAACAAGCACTGAGGCTTGGAGAGGTTAAGCAATCTGTCCAAAGCCAAGTAGCTTCCAAGTACGAGACCGTGGATTCGGACCTCAACTATTCAACTAGTTTTCCCAACCTCTCTATTAACTTTAAGTCAGAAAACTATAATAAATATTACAAAAAGGCCAATCAATTGGAATTCCAGTTTCTTCAATCAATAAATTATAATTTTGCTGATTTTATTACTACATAATTTTACGAAACATTCACATAGCAGTCTGGGACTTAACAGAGTACTGGTTCAAATCTCACTGGGTTCTAACAGTCTTGTAATGCAGACAGAATAGGTATTATCTGTAATTCAGATGAGAAATACGACACTCTTAATGGATAGGTGATTTGTTCCAAGCCTAGATTTCAACTAAGCTCTTTACCCCTAAGCAATTCTACCATGCCACACTGCTACTCTTCTTACAGCCCCTTTGGAGTCCCTGGTGTTGCAACAGTTAACCAAGCTGCCTGCTCAACAGAAGGACAGGAGTTGGAGCCCTTTCACAGATACCTGGAAAGAAAGGCCTAGCAATCAACTCTTGAAAATTCAGTTATTCACAATCCCCACAGAGCACAGGTCTACTCTAACACACATGGAGTTGCCATGAATAGAGTCAATTCTAAGGCAACTGCTTTTTTTGTTCCTTTTCTGCCCCAAGGAATAAGTATAATCTGTAACAAGAAAACCCTGATTTTTCAAACACAACATATGTCAGGTTCTTGATTATCACTCCTTTTCTAGCAGATGAAGAAACTGAAGTTTAGAAAGTTCACTAACGTATCCAATACAATTTGGCTACAAACAAGGAGCCAAAATGCAAACTTTGCTTTGACCCCCAAATCTGCATACTTAACCACTTCTAGAACATCCTCTTTTTCTAAATGTGAGCCTACTACAGGAGTGATCCAGGGCCCAAGATTCCTCATTTGTGATGTAGGAACAAGATACTAGATAGCATCCAAAATGTTTTCTGGCTCTAAAATTCTCTCATGTAAATGACTACAATGCAGCCCTCTTCTAATCAAGTCACTAAGCCAAAAGCCTGAAGACGTGACCTTTCGCCCTCCTCTACCTGTACGTTGTCTGACTCTTCTTCAAAATGGGGCCCATGACTGTGCACCTATCTCTAAGCAGGGGAGGGTCTGGCTGTTCTCCAGGTCATTCTTCTAGGGCTAAGCCTTCTCAAGGAAGACTGCTAACATTCTGTATGACGCGAATTTTCAGATGACAAACACCAACATAAGCATAAGATCAAACATGAGCTAACGTAAAACGGCAACAAGTAATAAATCTCTTCCCTCCACGCTGCTGAGTAACAGTGAACAGCAATGGCTTGCGAAAAGAGAAACTGACAAAAATATCCTGAAACCGCACTATCTGGTAGAATTTAACATCAATTTCGAGATCTCTAAAGCTAGACATCTTGGAGAGTCATTCTATTTCCAAATTGAGCTAAATCACAGTTTTCACACAGAAGTAAAAATAAGTTTATTAAAATGTGCTGTCAACATTACAATCCTCAGTCGCACAAAAACAAAAAGAACTTTTGGCCTCTAATTAAAGCAACTCCAAAACAAAACACAGTCACACGCACACACAAAGACACAGGCAAAAGAAGCAAGGAATTAAAACTATTCTGAGAGGGACACAGAAGGGGTTAAAAAACTTGACTTTTCAGTTAAGACTAGACTGTAAATAGTTCCTTAAAATACATAAAATGTATATAAACTATACTTCAATTTCACATTAATTCAAAAGAGGGGATAAAGGAGATAGGCATACATGGGACTGGGGGAGGTGACACACACAGCCTAAAGATTTTAGAGAACGATTAAGATATGTATTGTGTAGCAACTGTTTAAACGTTCTACAAGTCTTTTGAGAATCTCTCACAAAATGAATTCTATACTCAGAAAAATATATTCATAAACTTCTGCCTTTCATTTCAAGGGATTCAGATCTCATGAAACCTACCCTTGGTCCCCTGGTTACAAATCCTAGAAAAAGAAGGCTCTCTGGATGGAGAATGGGTTTGTTAAGAGTTTGGGTTTCTATTTCTAGTCCACCCTGCCATCTCGTCACCCTAATCCAGTCACTTCCCCTCTCTGGATCTCTGTTTCTCCATTTGATACACACTCTTTCAGATCTAAAGTCTAGTACACTCTACTAATGCCAGAGCAAAACAAAGAAAGTATAATCATGTCTCAGTTTTTCAATCACTAATTATGGCTCTAAGTATTTCTTCCAGTGTGCAAACAAAAGCAGGCTAGAAGAACTCAAGGTAAGCTACGCAGCCGACTCTCCCACTTGGAGTTCCCAACTGGGAGATTTCTCAAGTTGGCTTTCTTTTACCCTTCTTCAAAAGAAGGTAAGAGGCTTACCCACTTACAACAGAGTTAGTACTTAAAAATGAGCCAAAAGTATTCTCCAAGAACAAATATACTCTAGTTTCCTTAAAGCTGTGCTGCAATAAGTCTTGTGACATGCCCTCCAAGCATATAATAAAACTGTTGTAATCACTTTATTTCCCCATTTAGATGACAATCCTTAACCAATCCTGCTTCCCAGTAAAAGCTCTCAGTTATACAATCAAATTAGAGGAACTGCATTTGAACTTTACAATAGTTACACTGAGTTAATTGTTTAAACTTCTGGAACAAGGCCTGTCTTCCTGAGGCCATAAGGTAAACAGCAGATCAAATCTAATTATTGGCCAGATGGGAAGTAGGAAGGACTGGAACATATCACTCTCTGGAACACTGTCATAGGAAAGCTCAGGTATCCAAAGCTCATCTGAGATGAACACTGTCCTTTCTACCACCACTGTATCTACAGTACCCATCTAAGGCATGTTGCAAAGAACCCTCTGTCTGGCTTCACTGGAAAAGTTACAAGCTTGGCAGGTGAAGCAAGAGAAAATGGAGTACACAGCTGCAAAAAGCGTTACATTCCGAGATCTCACCTTAGCCCTTGATACTGACACACCCTACACACCTACACTCATGTCCACACACATGCAAAAAATAGAACGCAACTAAATTAAAGTTAGCACAGCCACAACACCTCAGAATTTCAGAATTTAGATATGAATTCAACACACAAGAGCCCCTCAAATGCTAAACAGAGATTTGATGGGGTACGTATTGGTTCAGAACACGTAGTGAAACAGTCATAAACATACTAAACAAGAGAAATTATATATTTAGCATTCCAATCAAAAATACTGGCTGCTGAAATCCATTTATTTCTCTATTTATCTAATAAAGAAAGAATTTCCCAAATGCCTTGACTCACAATCTTGGTTCTTCCATAGAATTCGTACCATCAGGAATGCACAGCAGTTGAGCTCAAAGACACACACACAGCATTTTCTGCTGCCCACTTACCAGGACAACTCAGTTGTTTTTTACTGCTACTCTCAGGGAAGACCACTGCTCTTGATTTTATTCATACAAGTCATATTCAAGCCAAAACCAAATGATTCAGCATATTTTCTGTATACAATTTATTACTGTACTCAAGTTTTGGTTTCTAACTAACTCTTTCAAATTTGAAAGATATACGGGGGGGAGCGACATGTATAGCACAGAAAAACTGTTTCCTCTTACACTAAACTGGGATGCACTGGGGATGTTGGTCAAGTTACCCTACCCAAGAAAGAAGGCTCGTTCAGAGTCTTCAGCAAAATAGAAGCAGTGTGAAGCCCTGCGGGCAGGCAAACAAAGAAAGAAAATGGTAACAGGACTTACGTTTGTCTCCCACAATGAAGTGGTTAGCAGAAGCAGCTTGCAAACCTCCAGCAAAAGGCTAGGCACAGAGCTGAGGTTTTAATTTGAGGCAAACCCACACGGCGCAGCCCAGTGGGTGGTAACACTATGAATCAGGAGGTGGGGCCAATGGTGAGAGGAGGGAAATGGGGAAAACGAGCACTTACTCAGTAAGAAGCTGGTGCAGCTTGTGGTAACCCCTCTCCAACGCCAGGCTCACAGGCGTCGCCCCTTCCTGGTTGTGGATGCTAAGAGCTCCTCGGCCACCTGGCTTCTGCAGCAGGAACCATGTCAACCTCAGCAGCCCCAACCGTACAGCAAAATGCATCAAAGTCTCCCGTGGGCCACCATCTGCATACACGGGAGAAAATGAAAATGAGGAGAGTGTAAAAGTAAAATGACAAGTCAGCTAGGCACGCTCACCTCCAGATGCATTTATCTAGGATCCTGAAGCTAAGCCACTACATACCATGTGAACAATTTTACTGTGGCCAGGCAGAATCAGCTCTTAAGACAAAACAAAGCTAGGAAAACAGTATGTGAAGCAATTTTCCTAATGGAAACAGTCCCACAAAAGAGAACCAAACCATCACTATATTCTGATTTAATGTATTTGTTCAACCAATTTATAAATAGGTGTATTAGGGTGACTCCACACATATTCTTTTCTTCATTTCCTTTTTTTTTAAAAAACAAACAAACAAACAAAAAAAAACAAAATATCCCCACAACAGGAGGACTCAAGGGGAGCTGTTGCTGGGGCTTAAATGGGCGTATCATAAAGGGTATAATTACTTTAAAAGAGAACACCCAGACAGGAGCTGGCAAGTTAAACACTAAAAACAGGTTCTGCTTAAGAACACACAGGTCTCCTCTCCCCACATTACAGGCCAATCAAGCCGCTGGCACTGCCAGCTTTTTGGTTTGTTCACTTAATGAGAGAAAGAAATGCATCTGCAGGCATAAGATGACTACCTCCTAAGGCATCATACACTGATAACTTCAGAAAGAGAAGCATGTGTTAGGGCTTTCTTCACTTGATGCACACATTTCTACTTAGAGCTCCTAAGCACACTGGTCACATCTAGGTGGTAGAATCAGCAAAGGTTTTTGGAGGCAAACAAATCTGAGTTCGAATCTGATGTTTACCACCTGTATGACCAAGGATAATTCATCAAATCTGACCGAACTTCACTCTTCATCCCAAGAGCAGGTGAGATACTATCACCTAGCTCAGACGACATTGTAAGAGATGGGAATGAGTAAATGAAAGTACAGTGACGGGCATGTAGCGGGTACTCATCAAATGCCATCGTCCTTCCTTTCCCTTCCCTTCCCGTCCCCTGCTCTCTTCCCTGTCACCTTAGACTTCATTATCATATTCCAAGTTAACCAGTACCACTCTTCCTTTTTCCTCTGCCATCTTCTTGTGCTCCCACCTGTGATGGCAGGAGCTATGGCTCTGAACCACAATTAAAAGCAGCTGGTGGAGAGGAAAGTGTACAATGGTAACACAGCTGTGGCCACCACGGGGCCATGGTATACAGCCCCGGACATACAAGGCAGTACTCACGGAGCCTCGAACATGAATGGTGCTCTCTGACATTGTATAGGCCTTCCTCTCAGCCCAACAGCTCTTCTGTGTTTACTGAGCATGTCTGGACCTCAGCAGTTTCTCCCTACTCAGGTCTTTTCTGAAACCCTGGTGGCGTAGTGGGTTAAGTGCTACATCTGCTAACCAACAAGCCAGCAGTTCAAATCTGCCAGGCACTCCTTGAAAACTCTACAGGGCAGTTCTATTCTTACCTACAGGGTTGCTTTGAGTCAGAATTGACTCAATGGCAGTGGGTTTGGTTTTTTGGTTTTCTGATGTTTTCAGACACCTTTGAATGTGAATATATAAGAGGAATGAACACACCTTTGAACTTGAGATTTTACACTGAAGTGTACTGTTTGCTAATGTCACATGAGTATTAGCCTAGTCTCCCTACTGCCAAAGTAAATTTCCTTAGAAGCAAAAGCTATCTTTCTCATCTTACATTGTTCCTGCAAAACTATGCAAAGCGGCCAACCCAGGATTCATAGGGTGTCCAACGGAGACATATGGTAGACACAAACCAATGTCCCAGAAGAAACCATTACATGTGCAAGTATAAATTTTAAGTACTAAGCAACACTTCCAGGGAAGTAGCAAGGCCAGACAAAAGGACAGAAAGAACTCTCACAACAGATCAACTGTCACCATCTTGACTTGGTGCTTTACAGCTGTTCACAATCATTCTGACATCCTCATCAGAAAAAAAAAGCTAACAGGGCATTAACCAGGAAACAAGTTTTGGAGACTACTTACTTCAGCACTTCCTGGACAATACCTCCTTAAAGTTACCTTCCCTATAGCCCCTGGCCCCACCCCTTTGATCCCTTATTTGCTTTTAGTCAGCTAAGCATTTACAGGTAGAGTTCCTGTAACAATGTCATATACTTGCTTAAAAGCAGATACTCTGATTCCTGTACCTACACCCTTCCCCTAGTCTTACTGTAAGGTCTCTAACAGTTGGCACCCTATTTGCTTTTTGGTAGTCCCCTTCTGCAGACAACAGATTAGAAGAAAAGTAATGTGCTGGTAGTTTGTCAACTATTTCACTCTGTCCTCACAACAACCCTGGAAGGTTTAGTTTTCCTCGTTCTGCAGATGAAAAGCGATTCACAGTGTCAAACTCTTAGAAAGCAAGACTCAGGAGGTGAAAAGTTCTGTTTTGAGTCTAAAACCCATATCCTTTCCACTACTCCACCCTGTTTCTCCTTGTAAAAATCAAGAAACCATGCAAGCAAGCAAGCAAAGGTTGTGGTTTCAAAAGTACCTTTTCCTGTGTTTCCAAAATTTTATTAACACTTTCAGACATATACAAAAGTTGAAAGAATTACACTAGTCACCAACCTAGATTCTACCATTAATGTTTTTGTACAGGTGCTTTACTACATTTCTATTCAACTAATTCATCTTACTTTCAGCTATTTCAAAGTAAGCTGAAGACTCACAAAACACTTCAGCATGCCCCTCATTAACCAGAGTTCAATATAGGAGTATTATTTTAGAGAATTTACATACACTAAAATATAGATGTGCAATGTATCCTTTGATAAATTTTGAAAAATGCATATAACTGTGTAACCTAAACTTCTATCAAAGTAGAGAACATGACCTACAAGATCAAAGTTATTTTCCTCTAAGCTCCTTTTCAACTAATCACCCTTCTCAAATATAGTGAACCACTGTCCTTAATTTCTTCACCACAGATTAGTTCTGCCTGTTCTAGAACTTCACATAAACTAAACCATACCATATATACTCTTGTGCACAGCTTCTTTCACTGAGCATAATGTCTGAGATTCACCCATGATGCCCTATATCAGCAGCTCATTTCTTTTTTAACTGCAGTTCACTGTCTGAATATACCCTTGTTTCTTTATGGATAGTCCCCTGTTCATTTTTCACATATTTTTATATCATCTTCTGCTGTATTCTGACTAACTCCATTTTCCTACAGTGTTAAGTGCTCTGCTGTTCCCACATGAAACTTCACTATGCTATTGGATTCTGGCAGGAAACCCTTGATGGTATAGCAGTTAAGTGCTATTCCTACTAACAAGAAGGTTAGCGGTTTAAATCCGCCAGGCATTCCATGGAAACTGTATGGAGCAGTTCTATTTTGCCCTATTGGGTCACTATGAGTTGGAATTGACTCCATGGCACTGGGTTCCTGTGTTTCTCTAATGTGATTCTGGAGGTCCTGGCCTCATCTTGGCCAATTCCCTTTCCAGCTTTGCCGTCTCATTGTGATGGTTTTTTTGCAGATCTAAAGCTTCCAATCTGATACGAACAATTATCTTGGATATTATGGATGGGCCCGACTAAACCAGCTGGAAGGATTTCAAAATAGAGCTGAGGTTAACCCTGGAGGGAGAATATACTTTGTCCGTGGAGGACACCTTCAGCCTCTGCCCACGGAGCTCTATCCAGTTCAGGATCTTCCCTTCCTGACTGTCTGAGGACGACAGTTTTGGCCAGTGCCTGTGGGACTGAGCTTGCCCATGGTCTTGTGTTTTCTTCTTGCCCTACAATTTTGGACTTGCTTAGGCCAGTTCCCACTATCATGTAAGCAGTAAACCTTAATATGTTTCTTTCACTAGTTCTGCTTTTCTGGTTCAACCTTGATTCATTAAACTTATTCTCTCTTTGTTGCTTCTTTTTCTGATTTTATACTATGTTTACTTCTGTAGGTCTATTAAGGGACAAAGTTTGTCATGGATTGGATTGTGTTCCCCCAAAAATGTGTGTACCAATTTGGCTGGGCCATGATTTCCAGTACTGTGTGGTTGCTCTCCTTCTATGATTTTCTTATGCTATAAATCCTAATCTCTATCTTTGGTTAACAGGGCAAGACCGGATTATGTTACAGAGGATTACAGTCAGATTGTAACACCTTTACCCAAGTCACCTCCCTGATCTCACGTAAAAGGAGTTTCCCTGGGGTGTGGCTTGTACACTGTTTAATCCTTTTATCCCACAAGAGATAAAAAGAAATACAAACACCAAGTTGGAAACCTCACTCCACCACATAAACAGCACAAAGAGCAGAACGCATCCTTTGGCTCTGAGATGCTCCCAGACGACTAATGCAACACAGGAACCTTCCTCCAGAGCCAACAGAAAGAGGGGGCCTCCCCTGGAACCAGCACCCTGAATTTGGACTTACAACCTACTGGACTGTGAGGGAATAAACTTTTCTTTGTTAAAAACATCCACTTGTGGTATTTCTATTAGAGCAGCACTAAATGACTAAGAATCTTCTAAATTTTTCTTTGTTCTTAAAAGAAAATCATAATCAGAACATCTTTCTAGAAGGTATTCAATCAGCTAAGAAGTTGTATCTTTTTCAAACTATTAGATTTTCTGACTAAGCGAACCTTTCTAAGTTCTGCAAATGTTCTTTCTAATCCCATCCATGTACCAGCATGCCTGGCTCGCAGGACTCTTTAAATCTATGTCTGTGGGACTCCCAAGTCACCATTCTTTCCACTATCCTGTACTGCCACTTAAATAAACCTGAAGTGTCACATGATTCAGGAATTCTCACACCACATGAGAAAGAAAACATTCTCAACAGGCTAGTGTAAGAAAGGGCTTCTACAAACACAAGACTTGTAGCTTGTGACAGAACCACGTTGAGAGGTGACAAAATCTTCTAAAATGAAAGTCTTGTCATTACTGGGCACTGCTGGTCTTGAAGTCTGTATTTATCCTCTGACAAGAAAAGAAACCCATTACCAGTCTTTTTCTATTTTATTAATTTATTTTCAGCTATGACAGTTGAGAAATACACAAACTCTGTACCTTTGGAAACATTTCTGTGGAAAGTTATCAAACACTCTGCAAAGAGTAGGAGAACTGAAACGTGAAATGGTTAAAAGTTACAGATTTCTCACCCACCACCAAGCACACAGGCTTGGGAGGGCACAGGCTATTTTCAGTGTGGCCTGTCTCCAAACTGATCCTTCTCGCCACCCAAATTTTTCTTTATGCAAAGGATTCCTACCCTCCAAGATGATTAGACCTTATTTTTGCTTACACAATTCCACGACAAAGTAAGAATGAAGAGCTTCACAAAGTAAGAATGAAGAGCTTCCTCCAGTATGGTTCTCTTGCTTTATAGTAAGCCTTCAGTGGGCCCACTCTCAGTTCTCTTCTGCTGACTGCTATTGTGTAGGGGTGTCTCCGTGAAAAGTGTCCAAATTCACCATGTTCATTAACCACTGAAATGCTGGTGCTCAACAGAACAATCAAGTGAGATTTTGATGTGTGAGGGAAGGCATCACTGCCCTGCTATTCACACTTCTTACTTCTGATGAATCCTTACCACTTAATTTAAGCCACAACTATGGCAAAACCTTCAGACCTCTTTATGTAACTAAGGATTAATGAACACTTAGAAGAACTAAAATGGACAAATTTGTTCTTATCTGTGCATAAAAGGAGGATCTACTTTAGAAACATTTAAAAGCAATCTACTTTGAAGAACCTTTCTTTCTGGCCTCTTTTATCCTTTCACAAAACATGTTACCTCCTCTCATACTTCCTAAGTCTTTTGTGTCTCTAAAAGGCCGCTGGCTATGATCACCATATATTCAAAATGAAGAGTATGCAAACAGCACACACTTCAAAAAGTAAGACTCTTCGGGTAGAAGGTCACATACATCAAACAAAGATATCTTATCCTAGAAATAAGCACCATACAAATGTATCCACCACCTCCATTTATAAGTTATTTTCATATAAATTGTCTGCTTTGATTTATACAACCATTATAGGAGAAAAGGAAAAAGAGTCATGAGAATGGTAACAGCTACTATCACTTACTGAATGTCTACTGTGTGCCAGGCACTGTTTTACGTGTGTTATATTTGGTTTCTCCGACACACACACACCCCCCCACACACCAAAACAAACAAAATACATATTGTCACTCCCTGACAGAGAAAGCTGAGGAGCTAGTCAAGGACGAAAACCGGGATTCAAAGCCAGGCTTTATCATTGTAAAGTGTGTTCATTTTCCATTTCATACTTTGTGCTAGTGAGTTGGGTGTGTGGGTGTGTGCTGAGGAAGGAGCACATCAGAGTTTACATTCTGTACTCTGTCCTGTGACTCACGATGTTTCACTATCAAATTAAGGTTTGCCACCAAAAGGACACAGCCATAGTAAGACAACCTGGGACAGGAAAAAGAATGCTACTTGGAAGGATGAAAATGTAGTTTATGTGATATATCTTTTTATTTGGATAAATAATTAAGAGTAAATATTGCAGAGTACGCACTTACCACAACACTTCTTTGGAAAAGACGTTATTTTTTCCTACGCTAATACAATAAAACTAAAGAAAACTAAATTCATTGCCATGGATCACAGCAACCCTACAGGACAGGCTAGAGCTGCCCCAAGGGTTTCCAAGGAGTGGCTGGTATATGTGAACTGCCGAGATTTCGGAAACAAGTAAGCTCTTAAACCCTGGGTCACCCATGCTAAGGTGATAAAGTCATCAGCAAATTTCATATACCTGAAAACAGGGACCCCTGGTTGTATAATCTCAGTATCTTTGGTTCAGGCAAAATTCCTTTTACAGAACACATAAGTCACCTCTATGAACTCTGTACCACACACATTAAAATGGACTATGAAAATAAAGAATAAAAGAATTAAGGTTCCTATGTATATGGCTGAATTAGCCTCTACAATGTCAGAGGCATGAATTTTTAAATGAATTCACTTTCGTTTCATCATCTTTTCCTATCTGCAGTTATTGTGCCGGCCAAAAGAAGTGGCTCATGCCTATAAGGATCCTTCATAAACTGAAATGTTTCAGTTTAAGTCCTGAAGTGCTACTGCAGAGACCTTAGAATTGAGCAAACCTATTCCTTCCCCCTTTAGCCATATCTGGAGCCAGAAAATATAAAGCTGTAGTCAATATTTATGCTGCTATCAACTGCTCAAGAAGTCTTGTAACATCATGTTTAAGAAACTGGCTGCTAATAGAGAGGTCTGGGTTTGAAGCCACCCATGATTCTATGGGAGAAAAGACCTGCTCCCATAAGGATTAGAGCCTATGAAACCCTACAGGGGCAGTTGTACTCTGTCCTGTGCGGTCACTGTGAGTTGGAACTGACTCGAAAAAACACAGGAACAACACCTACTGTATTTCATGCAATGCTTCAGGCACTATGCACTAAATGTTATACATGGATTAATTCACTTAATCCTCACACTCCAGATGAGAGCTATTATTATCCTTCCCATTTCATACTGGAAGAGGCTGAAGTTTAGAAAACTAAGAGTTTTGCTAAAGTCAGATGATCAGTAAGTGGCCAAGCAAGGATTCCTGGCCAGTACTATCTGGGTCCAAAGCCTCTCTATCTTCTATTTCAAACAGCCTCTTATAGTTACAGTTAGGTATAGTTCGCTGGTGTGGGTGATACATTTATCTGAAACAAAATCCTCAGTAAAAAAAAAACACAAAGGAATTAGCACACTTATTGACACTGAGTCAATTTTGACTCATAACAACCCTAAAAGACAGAGTTGAGGTTCCAAGAAGTACCTGGTGGATTCAAACTGCCAACCTTTTGCTTAGCAGCTGTGGCACTTAACCATTATGCCACAATCAACTATTATACTCACAGATTTTATTACTCTAAAAGTGGTCCTATGATAAGCTTTGGGAACGGAGTTAAGAGGGACTAATGGTAACCTGTGGTGACACTGAAACTGCACTCTTAAAGGATGAGAAAAATTTCAGCCAGACACCCTGAGACTGAAGAGTGGTAGACAAGGTGCTGGCTTGATTTTCTTTCACTCTTCGTTTTTGGAGACGGGGATGGGAATGGTGAGGGCTAAAAGAAGAGGCAAAAGAAACAGAGCAAGAGATAAAGATTTGTTTTGTCAGCAAGATTTTTTGTGTGCCTCCCTCCCCCCCACAGTGTGTGTGTGAGACAGAGAGTGTAATAAATCTCTTGAGGAGAAAACTTCATCAAGTTTTAGTCAAATTAAAACGAAATAAATCTCATAACTGCTCAGTAAAAATAACAGGGAGTTAGAGACCTGAACAATTTGTCACTTCTTTGAAAAGTTAAAATGTTTACTTTCCAAAAACATTCCATCACAATTTAGAGTTTTTACACAATAAATAAGATACCCTACTCAAGCAAGTAAGCATAGATTTCTTTAATCCACATTAATCCCTGAAACTGAAGTCATGAAACCGAAGTACTCAAACCAAACACCCAAACTCATTGCTGTTCAGTCAGTTCTAATTCATAGTGACCCTACACGTCAGAGAAAAAGCCTCTTAAGAGTTTCCAAAGAGGGCCTGGTAAATTCAAACTGCTCACCTTTTGGTTAGCAGCTGTAACACTTAATCACCATGCCACAAGGGTTTCAAAGTCCCCCAAAGTCATTCAGAAATCAAGATGTCATGTGAAATGGATTCTTAATGCACACAATGAAAGTATCTTGAAAAGCTGGTCTTTATATGGCAGGGGTTTTGGGTAGGGAGACTGCCCTTTACACAGGTGTGAGGATGATTTGAGTTCAAAGAATCGGTAAAAATGGACCCTGGCTTACCTATACAGCAAACCTCAAAGAATAAAGAGTTGGAGATCGTCAGTGAGGACAAGGAAGGAAAAAAAATTAAGAAAATACTAAAAGCTAAATGCTGATATAGGTCATAAATTTTAAGTTGCATTTGCAGAGTTTTCTTGAGAGTTATGAACCCAGGAACACTTGAACACAGGGAAATACCAGACTGAGACTCAACTTCTTCCCAGCATGTGGGATGAAATGTTCTAGAAAGACATCAATTTCATTGTTCTGATGATGGAACTGAAACCAGGAAAACTACCCCAAATTCACTGTTGATGGCATCATGAAACTAAGGAAAACACAACACTGATGCTCTTTGTTCGAGTACCCATCTCTCAGTGACTCTAACTGCTGAGGATGGAGAGCCACTGCCCAGAGAGTGACACATCACACTCTTCCTGGGAACACTCATCTGTAAATTTCCCTTACAGATTTGGTTTTCTAGATTGCAGAACAGAGTTACTATTACACTTGCCAAAACGGTGATAATATCAATGAGTGACTAAAGAGGATGTTCTTTACTGTCTGTTTCATCTTTTTCCTGCCCAACTCTGATTTCCTTTGTCTAGTTAAGCAATCCTCCTTTTTTAAGAAGTGTTCCTAAACATGAACGACATGATTCTGGTGAAGTTTGCCAGCATATCTGCCCCTGCTGCCACTGACCTGGCCTAAAACATGGGCCAAGTCAATGCTCCTGGCTAAGACACTGGACTACAATCGGCACCTGACCTAACCAAGGGTTTTTAACTTCATATTCACACATGGGGTTCAGAGAGACTGTAAGGCCCCTGAAGTCAGATGTAAATTTTTTCATGCAAGCACCTATATACACTTTTTCCTGAGGAGAAATCTGAGATATTTTCATATTTTCAAAGGAGTCACTGACCTAAAAAAAAAATTAAAAAACAGTGCATCTAAACCAAGAGCAGAAAGATTATCCATAACCATAAATCTTACATGACTCCTTCATAAAAGCATTAGGCAAGAAACACCTGTAAACATCCTTGCTTCCAATACCAAGTAGTCCCCTGTTATGCAATAAAGGTTCTCTTTGTCTGCATTATGCTAGGCAACAAGTTTACTCTGTACCTGCTTTTGAATAGAGCTCATCAGAAGTACCTGATGTGCAAAATTCACTGATCTCAACAGACTTTTCCTTTACAGTAGTCCCCTGACAGAAAGCACAATGACCTTCTAACTGACGCTACTTTGCCCTTACCATATCCTGTGTTCACAGACTGCATTCACGATTAATTGAACAATTTTAAATGCAGAACATAAACTTAGCACTGAAATCCGATTTCTGATTTCATTTTTTGCTTAAAAGCAATGGCATTTCACCCAATTTGTTCAACTCTTTGGTTCCCTTAATTATTGTTACTTTAATTACTATTAACATAATTTTAAATTTATATATAATCAAATTCAGTTTTGGAGGTATACCAGCCGATCCAAGAGAGAAAAAACCTGGCAAGCTGTTCTCATCAAGATTAGAGCATAGGAAACTCTATATAGTGCAGTTCAGTTTTGTCCTGTTGAGCTGCTATGAGATCAAATCAACTCTCTGGCAAACAACAGTCCTATGAGTTGTACTACACACATACAATCTTACAGGCACCACTATTATCACTACTACCAGGATACAAAACAATTCTAGCACTCTAAAGAATTCCGTCACGATACCCTTTTTGCTACTACTAATCCTTTGCAATTAGTACTGATCTAATCTCTTATTGCTTTGCCTTTTACAGAATGTCACATAAATTGAATCATACAGCATGCAACTCTCTGACACTTCTTTCATCTGTCATATTGCATTTGAAATTCATCCAAGTTACTGTGCTATTCCATAGTATGTATGTACCACGGTTTGTTTATCCATTCCTCCAGTGAGGAATCTGGACTGTTTCCAATAATGCTGTTATAGACACACTGATGTACAGTTTTGGTGTTTGTGAATGTAAGTTACTATCTCCCTGGCACACAATACTCAGTGAGACTAATGAGTCATGTAGTATGTGTACACTTGCCATGCTGTTTTCCAAAGCAGCTATACCATTTTGCATTCCCACTACCAATTTAAGAGAGCTCCAGTTGCTTTGCATCCTTGTCAGTACTTAGTATTGGTGTTAATTTTAATTTTAGCCATTCTAATAGAAGTCCTTAGGTGGCATAACTGGTTCTACACTTGACTACTAAGTCAAAAGCTTGGTGGTTCAAATCTATCCAGAACAGCCTCAGGAGACAGGTCTAGCTATTTCCAAAAGGTCACAGCCTTAAAATCCTATGGAGCACTCCTGCTCTGCATACATAGGGTCACCATAACTCAGAATCAACTCAATGGCAACTAACAAGGAGTATGCAATAGTATCTCACGGTGGTTAATTACAGCAAGTAATTACAAGGTTTATTCAGCTACTGTGGAAGACTGGAAGACAAGCACCAAATCTTAACAGCAGGTAGCAGCTCCATTCAAAAAACAAAAATGAACAGAACGCTACACAATGATAAAGAACAACTATGATCTTAGGAAACATCCCATAACCTGGAATCATCAGAAAGACATTATGCTGAGTGAAATCACTTAGCTGCAAAAGGTCAAATATTGTATGAGAATATTTTATAAGGACTTAAGAAAACACACATAGAAAAAAATCTTTGATGGCTACAAGGTTGGAAAGTGAGGATGAGGGCTATTCACAGATAAGACAGTCAACAGGAATTCAATGAGATAAAAGGAGTGACAGCAAGCAATAGAAGGGAGGTCAGCACAACTGGACTATACCACAAGGTAAAAGGTTTTCAAATTACAACCCAACATTTTAAAGGACACAGCAGTAGGGACAGGGGTCTAGGGACCACGATCTCAGAGGATACTGAGGTCAACTAGCAGAGCTAGCTTTTCTCTGAAAAAAAGGTTAGTGAATGGCGCTTGGAGGTTTAAAAGCCAGAAAGCTTGCATTTAAGGAACATCTATTGGTCCCCACCCAGCTGGAACACATGAAAACCAAGAGCATCAAAGACACGAGAAAAATATCAGCCCAGGATACAGACGGGTCCATATGATTGTTAGACTACATGAGACCAGAAAAACTACCAGTGCCTGGCCATCACCAAAGACTGTACTGCCAGGGCACCACAATGTAGAGTCCCTGACAAAGCATAAGAAAAAGAGGAGTACAAATCTAAATCTCCACTGAAGACCAGAATTTAATGGTCTGTTATCTCAGGGTCCCCTGAGAACACGGCTCCCGGACTTGCCTCTAGTCCAGAGGTGAAATCATTACTGAAGCCAACTCTTCAGTGAAGACTGGATTCGACTATGGGACAAAGAATGATTCCGGTGGTGTGTGTACTTCCTGGCTTAAT
This sequence comes from Heterohyrax brucei, assembly GCA_028571685.1. Lineage (NCBI taxonomy): Eukaryota > Metazoa > Chordata > Mammalia > Hyracoidea > Procaviidae > Heterohyrax > Heterohyrax brucei. Next base: position 38,440,522 of record CM053148.1, on the reverse strand, counting down.
ATTTATACAAGGTTGTCCAACTGGTTCCTCTTTAGAGCAGAGAGGGGAGGGTAGAGAAGAGGGGACGAGTGTTGCCTGAGTGGATACCACAAGCACAGGGTAGAAAGGAGAATTGTGCTGTCACAGGGTGAGGAAAGCAGACAGAGCTGCACAGAGGTATGTGTTCGGGGTTTTGTATGGCAAATTGACTTGGATTGTATACTTCACTTAATCACAATAAAAGTAAAATTAATAATAATAATACAGAATTGTTTGATAATCATATAAATTCTTACCATGCAAAGTCTGATCTGTCCCCAACACATTCCACTCTGCTGGCAGCTTCAAGTGTCTGAATGCCAGTGCTACCTTCTCATCAAGGGAATTCACGTCCCCAGATGGAGGTCCTGACCGGTCAAGAAAGCGGGTGAAGTTCAGAGCCTGCTGGTTTCCAGCGCTGGTTGCCAGGAACTGGGCTGCGTCACATGCCTCATCCTGGATGAAATGAAAGTCTTCTTCAGCCACTATGAACACAGGAAGTCCCTCTTTGGAAGCACACAGCAGTACCTTCACTGTTTCACAGCAGTCATGACCTAAAGGAAACACACACAGCAAGAGAAAACAGCATTAGAGTCCCCTGCTGAGAGAACAGCACGTATGGTCCAGTGAGCTCCTCTTCAATGCTCTACTAGCTCTCATTTACAAGAGAAACCTCTCCCTCCTCTGAGTTCTGAGGGCATTCTTTTCAACTCCTTCAAATAACACCTTCAGCTTTTTCACTGTTATCTGCACATATGACATAGTTTCCAACAAATAGCACATAACTTTGCAACCCATCTGCCACCACATCTGTAACAGAGTGGTGGCAATTAATAGGCCCTGAACATTAACAACCACTGTTCAATTTGAGTAAATTAAAAAAAGAAGCACAAAAATCCAGTGAAGCCTAGCACACAACAGGAAATCTAACATCTACTAGACAGAAATAATCTGAAAATGTGATGGGGGAAAAGAAATCACTCCAATATGCTATATGGTAAGAATTTTATGGATTTTCCAGAACTTGCCTTATTATTAATGCAATACAACAGATCAAATAAGAGTATGATGAAGAACTTTGAAAAATATAAAATTATATATATGACTATTGTAGTGAAACCTGAAGAGACTTCAAGAAGTTCCATCAGCAGGTTCTAATGATAATGTTTTTCTACAATTAAGAACTTCTTGGAGAAGCAGGCTTGTTTCTGTATCTTTAGCCCCACAAAATATGGAGAATGTACTCATTTAAACACATTTTATTTTCCTTCAACTTTCAAACACTAATCTCAACTTGACAAAATGAGGCTCCTACCACCACCATCCTTCTTCCACAAAGTATCTTCCTGTCAAGAAGAAGGAGAAAGGAATTGCGCTAATGTTATAGCTTTTGTGCCAACTTGTGCTTTGCCTGCTTAACCACTGGCATTCATGCACCCACTACTCAGCCTTCCTTAAATTTATCACTATCACTGAGGGGGCAAGGTAGAGAGAAATCTCTATGTGGTCCATATTATTGTTTCAGATGCTGGCAGCACAAAACGAGTTTTCTGCTGTCTTTGAAAGAAAAAAAAAAATTTTAACCACACAATGACTCAGAATAAGAAGTTGATTTCCCACCTAATCTTTGCAGCCAGGGTCCTCCTAAAGCCCTTCATCTGTGACAGAAGAAATCACTCATTGCTATGTAAGGCCAGGGTAACAAGAAGTGTTTACTAACCAAGCAGGCATTTGACGTGTCTTTTTCTCCACACAATAAATTTATGAAATACGTACTATCTTCAATTTACAGATGAGAACTCAGACTTCAAGAACTAACTTAGCAATAAGAAAACTTAAAGGGAAATTAAGGAAACCATTCCATTTACAACTGTTATCTAAGAGAACAAAATACCTAGGCATATATCTAATCAGAGATGGGTATGACATATTCAATGAAAACTATAAAGCACTGGTGGGAAGTTAAAGAAGACTTAAATAAATTGAAAAATGATTCATGTACAAGGATTGGAGAATTTAATATTGTTAAGATGTCAATACTACCCAAAGTGATCTACAGATTCAACACAATCCTGATCAAAATTCCAACAGCCTTCTTTACAGAAATTAAAACCAATCCTCAGTGCTATATGGAATGGCATGAAGCTCTCAACAGATAAAACAATGGTGAAAGAGAAGAACAAAGTAGGAAGACTTATACCCTCTGCTTTTAAAACATACTACAAAGCTACAGTGATCAAAATATCCCAGTGCTTACCATTCTAACAACAGAAATACAGACACATGGAATAAAATTTAAAGCCCAGAAATAAACCCACACATTTAAACAGCCAACTGATTTTTGACAAGGGTGATAAGTCTATTTGATGGGGAAAGAAGAGTCTCTTTAATAAATGGTGCTGGGTAAACTGAATTTCCACATGCAGAAAAATGGAACAGGACTCATGCCTCCTACTACACCCAAAATCAAACTTAAAATGGGTTAAAGACCTAAACGTGCAACTAAAACCATGAAAGTCTTATAAAAACAAGCAAGGCCAATGTTGACAGGCCCAGCTTTCAGCCACAGATTATCTAACATGATTAACAAAAGCACAAAGACAAAACAAATAAATAAGACCTGATAACAATTAAAAATTTTTGTTCATCAAAAGACTGTACCACAGAAGTGAAAGGACAAGCTAAATCACTGGTAGAATGTCTTATCTAACAAGATTCTAATAACCAAAATATATGTATAAAACTTGGTCAATTTAACAACAAAAAGACAAATAACCCAATCATAAAATAGACAAAGGATTCAAATAGACATTTCACCAAAGATGATGTTCAAATGACCACCAAACACACGAAAAGATGCTCAGCAACATTAGCTATCAGAGAGATGCAAATGAAAACCACAATGGGATACCATTTCACTCCCACTCAGATGGCTAGAGAACCCTTGTGGTACAGTGGTTGAGTGCTACATCTGCTAACCAAAAGGCTGGCAGGTCAACTGCAGCAGGCACTCCTTGGAAACTCTACGGAACAGTTCTACTCTGTGCTACAGGATTGCTAGGACTCAGAATCAACTCAAAAGGAGTGAGTTTGGTACAGTTTTTGGTGGGATGGCTAAAATCAAAAAAGAAAACAACAAATGTGGGGACACTGGAACCCATTATTTCTTGCTGGTGAGAATGCAAACTTGTACAGCCATTGTGGAAAACAGTACTGCATTTTCTTCAAAACAGTAAAAACAAAACTATCATATGACCTAGGAATTCCATCCCTAGGTGTATACCCAAAATGACTTGAAAGCAGAGACTCAAAACTAAAATTTTTATGCCAATATTCACTGAAGCACTATTCACAATAGTCAAAAGGTGGAAACAACCTAAATATCCATCAACAGACGAATGAGTATCTCAGCCAGTAAGACAAATGAAATCTTGGTGCATGGTGTAGTATGAATGGAGGCTGGAGACAATATGTTGAGTGAAATAATTACAACCATAAGAGGACAAATACTGTAAGACCTCACTTATGTAAACAGAATAAAATAAAAATAGGCAAATGGATAGAGACCAAAGTTTATTAATGGTTACTGAAGGAAGGAGCTAAGAGAAAAGTTACACAAATTATGGGTAGGGTCAAAACCCACTACTGTAATTACTGTCTGTAAGTTGTACACCTGTAAAAAGCTGAACTGGCAAAAGCTGTGATACATATACCTACAATAATGATCAAAAAAAGAGTAGCCGCTGAGGTCACTATACACAACCAAATACCTCATGGGACATATCACTTAACTGTCCTAATGATAGGTTTAGAACTTCTGTTCTACCTCCTAGTTCACTGTGTGATATAGCTGGGGTCTTAAAAGCTAATGAGTGGCCATCTAAGGTACAAGAACTGGTCTCTATTCACCTTGAGAACCCACAGTTAGGAATAGAAAGAGGATACATAACATGTGGCAAATTCTCTCCAAGAAAAACTGCATCTTTACCACAAGACCAGAAGTGGATGATGCCCTGCTACTACTGCTGAACATTTTCATCAAAGATTCCACAGAAGAATCCTAATTAAAAGGGTGAAAATGTTGAAAAGAAGTTTACATTCTCTTTGGTTCTAAACTTCCTGGAGCCATTTAGGGTGAATAAACAGCTAAAACTAATACCCTGAGATAATCTTTAAACCTTAAACCAAACATCTCCCCGCCACCTACCCGGTCATCTTAAAACCATGTAATAGTTTAGTTTAATTGGTGAAAAAAGGCCTGCCTTGAGCATTATGCTCTTTATGTGGGAACAAACTAACAGCAGCAACTCAAAAGACTAGGTATGAATCTTAGGAGACAGTGAATTTACGTTAATTAGGGAGAAACACTTCAGAAAAGGAGAGCGAAACCAATTACAGAACTCAAGAATACATGTTCCTAAATTGTACACGCAGAAACTGTTGAATTACTGTATATTTGGCTGCATACATTCTCAACAACAAAATAAAGAGATAAAAAAAGTCAATTTGCCTAAGATTAAATAGAAATTAAGCAGCGAAACCCATTATTCAAATTCAAATCTGGTGTCAAAGCACGTGGCCTATTATATCATGAAGCAAGAGTTCCTTTAAGCAAAGGAGAAAGCGTAACAGCTAAATTCCTGTCTATGTTCTAGCACCCAACACATAGGTCTGTACTACATTAAGTAAGAGTAACAGGTTCGTGAACCATCAAGATCTGTCTTCACACAAACATATACCCCATTAGGTACTGCCACTGCCTTCTAAACTGAATCTTTTCTACAAAAGTTGTAAGAATCTGAAGCAACCTCTGCCCAGTATACCTATATTGTATCTGTTTTGAGTATTTCTTATTCATGGGTGCATAACTGAAATTAGAAAAAAACTTACTCTTTTTTTTTTGCAGTACTGCCAGCTTGGTTATGTAAGACAACAATTTGAGCAAAAACAGGTACACTCACAGATTCAGTCAAGGATCACTTGTGAGTAGTGAAACCATTCACCAGAGATTAGTAAATAAGCATAAGTAAGATCATGCTCATCTCGCTAGGCATCTATCCGTGTCAGTGAGTGCACACTGCAAAGCGGCTTTGATTCGGCAGTAGGATGCTGTGGGCTTGAAAGAGAGAAGCCGATCCATGATGTGCTGACAAAATGTCAAACTGTTCATAAGAGATGATCTGGTAAACACTGTGTTTACCCTACCTATTGGGCAATCCATCCTTGGATTCAAGTAGTGGGTTTGGGTATTTGCCTGACAGAAAGCAGAAGTTTTTCTTTTAAACTGTGCCGTAACATCTGATTCAGATGTACCCCACCACTAAGAGCTTAACATCACCAAGCCCAGGGTATTACGATTACAAAGTGAAGATGTGTATCATAGTAGTCTCAGCCCTCTAGAAGTTCCACAAAGGGGAATTGAACAAGCTGCACATAAATTATAATACCAGTCAAAATGGGACAGGTTCTCTAGGAAATACATACAGTGCAACTGAGGGTGGTACATTTCATAGGTAAGCAAGAGCAAAATGAGAAAGATTTCACAAGGGAGGTAGCAGTTAAGGGCCCTGACAGGCACCCTGCTCTACAACTCCAAGGGCTGTTCTCTGCAATCCTCAGAACTCAAATGGACTGTCCCTATTTTATTTACTTAACAAACACTATGTACCAGACAGAAGCCCTGGTGGTGTAGTGGTTAAGTGCTGTGTCTGCTAACCACAAGGTCAAGCAGTTTGAATCCACCAGGTGCCCCTTGGAACCTCTATGGGATAGTTCTACTCTACAGGGTTACTATAAGTCAGAATCAACTCAAAAGTAGTGGGTTAGGTTTGGTATGTACCAGGCACTGTTTTCAGTACTTCCCAAATAACATATACATACACTCCTTTTAACAACTCTATGAGGTAGCTGCCATTAGTCATTATTATTTTTATTACCCAGTGTGAGGAAAGTAAGGTTATGAGAGAGAGACAGAGACAGACAGACAGACAGAAAGAAAGTTCAGTAACCTGCCCAAGTATAACACTACTAAGTGACAGAATTTGTAACCCAGTTTCCTGGCTCTAGAGTCTTTCCCTATATTCAAAACTTACGGGTCCAAGATGGCTTAAAGAGGAAATACAGGTGTCATGGCAAATCAATGGGGGAAGAGTAAAAACACTGTGTTCAAACTCTCACTGTAAAATTCAGCTGCCTGAGCAGACATGATATTAATGCGTCTGGGCCTCAGTCTCCTCATTTAGAGCATGATGGAGCAGCCTCTAAGGTTTCCTCAGCTATAAAAGCTCGTGGACTTTATCAGGCAATGCTGAGAAGGAAGAGAAGACTAGAAAGAGATTCCAGGAACAGGACACAGCTTTAAAGACATAAAAAATGGAAAGCATGGGTTAAACTCAATGGATACAACCGTTTCTGCAACAGACAGTTTCAGGAAGATTTTAACCAGCCTACAGACAGATGTTTGGTGAGAGGATACACACCTAGGCATAAGCCAGTTTTGTTGCTTATTAGCTGTGTGGACTGGCGCAAATGACAATCTCTGTAATACTCTGAAATTTACTTTACCTCCTACTCTCCTAACTAGGAAAGCCCTGGTAGCAGTGTGTTAAGTGCTCAGTTGCTAACTGAGCAGGCTGACAGTTCATACCCACCAGTCACTTCACAGGAGCAGCACGGGGCAGTCTGCTTCTGGGAAGACTTACAATCTTGGGAACACTATGGGGCAGTTCTACTCTGTCCTACAGGATCACTGCACGTCCAAATTGACTCAATAGTCAATGAGTTTTCTAATTACTCTGATAACTGAAGAGAAATCCCTGGTGGCGCAGCAGTTAAGAGCTACAGCTGCTAACCGAAAGGTTAGCTGTTCAAATGCACCAGGTGCTCCTTGGAAACCCTATAGGGCAATTCTACTTTGTTCTAAAAGGCCACTATGAGTTGGAATCAACTCAACAGCAGCGGGTTATAAATGAAGAGATGTAATTTAGAAGAGTCCCTCAAATTCTTCAATACTATCATCCAAAACAATATACAAATTTTCATTTCATTCCAAATAAATAGGCAGTAGTAATATGTTTTCCAGTCTAAGAAAGAATGCTATGGTTCCCATTTAGGAATCTAAGAACTGCAGCACTGTCCATTTATTCAGAATTAAACTAATCTAGAACTACTGGCATCCTTTGTGGATATGAACAAATGCCAACAAACATTAAAATAACCAATTTCATAATATAAGGAAATAACGTGATAATTTAGGATCCAAATGAGTTCTGCCTTCAACTCTTCAACTCAAAATGCCTTATAACTTAAAACGGTAATATACACTGTCTTTACGTATTCCAACAGTCTTGAGCTTTCCCACCAGTCTCCCTCCCCAAGCCTGTGAAAAGCTTCACAGTGAAGCAGCTAATTTCCTTACAAGCCCTCAGATAAGCAATCTGGGATCTTGAACAGAAAGGGTGTCACAACATCACCAAAATAAACATCCTTTACTGCTCCATAAAATCACCTTTTGTATGTATACAAGGTTCATACTGTATTCTTAATCTTTAATTGTATCATTGGCAAGTGGATGCACTGGCACACACATGCGCACAAAGACAAAAGGCCATGGTGAAGCAAGTCTTCTTTACTCAAAACTGGAAAATGCATAAGTATCTGCAAAGAAATCTATCTGGGGTTGCTAAACCTACTGTTTACTCAGGCAGGATGGGGGTGAGAACAAAGAGAGGAGAAAAAAGAAGGTACAAGGGAGTATGATACACATACATGTACTTACTGACAGAAGTACATGTTATCTCTTCCTGCTGTTTTGTCGTTGTTAGGTGCTGTCAAGTTGGTTCTGATTCATCGTGACACTACGCACAACTGAATGAAACACTGCCCAGTCCTGCACCACGTCCACAATCATTCTAATGCTTAAGCCCGTGGTTGCAGTTACTGTGTCAAAGACAGGATTAAGCACAAAAATGATTGTGCGCTTTAGCAGAGAATTTATCAGCAGGTGAAAGGGTGTATGGGTAAGCTTTTGTTGGTTAGCCTGGCTGTTGTGTAAAATGAAACTGTGCCTCAAAGGAGGTGGAATGGCAGTGACAGGTACCTAGAAGTCATCCAACTTTTAGCACAATGTTTTCTCTTCAGACATGAACTCATAATCTGAAGGAAAAACTATGAATCATCTCAAGTAAATCGTGCTATAAACCTGGAATTAATTTGGTTATGATTATAAGCTTTTTTCCCCTTAAAGAAAAGCTGAGTCTAAGAGTACAACCCAGTAGAGAACTGAGGGTTTCTCACATCAGTCTTCATTAAACTTGAAGAGTAAACTGGAAAGTTACTATTGGTCAAGAACAAAATACTTCAAACAGACTGAAAACCAACCACACAAAATTGGCAGGGGCTACTCTCTCACTCTGATGCCTTTTACTAGGCTCTAGAGACTAATTTTTAATCCCTGCAGCCTCAGAGATAAGCATGGAAAGGAGGGCTTTATTTATTATCAAAGGTCAAATAAATCCCAAAATAAAACTAAAATCTCTGCACATGCATACTTAAAACTTCTCACCACCATAAACTTGATTTAGACACATAATTGTTGGCAGGACAGCATCAGTCTTAAATTGCCTTTGTGAACAAAAACTACAAAGTAGTACAATGTCCAGAATTACACTAGTGGAAAGAAAGGACAGAAAAGCTCAATATTACCAGCCAGAACAAGGTCAGGTGTCAACTGCAGCACAACTGCTCACATATAAGTTGAAACTCGAACTGAAGAAAATTAGAGAAAGCTCATGAAAGACTTGAGTATACCCCACCTGAGTTTAGAGACCATGTCAAGAACAGATTTGATGTCTTGAAAACCAGTGACAGAAAACGAGTTGTGGAATGACATCAAAGACATCATGCATGAAGAAAGCAAGAGGTCATTAAAAAGACAGGAAAGAAAGAAAAGACCAAAACGGATGTCAAAAGTGACTCTGGAATTTGCTCTTGATCATCTGGTAGCTAAAGAAAAATGAAGAAATTACAAAATAAAAGAACTGAACAGATAATTTCAAAGAAGAGCTCAAGAAGACAAAGCATTATGACATGTGCAAAGAGCTGGACACAGAAAACCAAAAGGGAAGAACACACTCTGCATTTCTCAAGCTAAAGAACTGAAGAAAAAATTCAAGCCTTGAGTTGCAATGGTGATGGATTCTACAGGGAAAATTATTAAAAGATGCAGGAAACATCAAAAGAAGATGGTAGGAACACAGTTATTAAGTCAAAAAGCTTGGTCAACATTCAACCATTTGAAGAGGTAGTGTATGTTCAGGAACTAATGGTACAGAAGAAGTCAAAGATGCGTCAAAGGCACAGGTGAAAAACAAAGCTCCAAGAATTGATGGAGTATCAATGGAGATGTTTCAACAGCCAAATGCAGCAATAGAAGTGTTCACTCATCTATGCCCAGAAATTTGGAAGACAGCTACCTGGCCAACTGACTAGAAGAGATTCATATTTATGCCTATTCCCAAGAAGGGTGACCCAACTGAATGAAGAAATTAGCAAGCAATATCATTAATGTCACATGCAAGTAAAATTTTGATCAAGATCCTTCAAAAGCAGCTGCAGCAGTAAGTACACCAACAGGAAACTGCCACAAATTCAGGCCACATTCAGAACAGGAGGTGTAACCAGGGATATCACTGCTAACATCAGATGAATCTTGGCTGAAAGCAGGGAATATCAGAAAGGTGCTTAGTTGGGTTTTATTGACTATGCAAAGGCATTTGACTGTGGGGATCATAACAAATTATGGATAATATTACGAAGAATGGGAATTCCACAACACTGATTATGCTCATCTGAAATTCCCGCACAGATCAAGAGGCAATCTTCCAGAGAACAAGGTGATACGGAGTTCAATCTATGCTGAGCAAAGAATCTGAGAAGCTAGACTATATCACGGGGAATGGGGCATCAGGGTTAGAGGAAGACTCACTAACAGCCTGAGTTACACAGATGACACAACCTTGCCTGCAGAAAGTGATAAGGACATGGAACACTTACTGATGCAAATCAAAGAGTACAGCCTTCAGTATATATTACACTTCAACCTCAAGAAAAGAAAAATCTTCCCAACTGGACCAACAAGCAACATCCTGATAAACTGAGAAAAGACTTAAGTTGTCAAGAATTTCATTCTACCTAGATCCACAACAATACCCACAGAAGCAGTAGTCAAGAAACCAAAGGATGCATCGCATTGGGGAAATCTGCTGCAAAAGATCTCTTTAAAGTCTTAAAAAGCAAAAATATCTCTCACCTTGAAGACTAAGGAACATATGACCCACTCTGTGATATTTTCAACCTATCACAACGCCACGTGAAAGCTGGACAATAAACAAAGAAAACAGAAGAACTTGCGCTTCTAAACTGTGCCACTGGAGAACAACACTGAATATATCCTGGACTGTCAAAAGACTGAACAGATCTGTTTTGGAAGATGTACAGCCAGAGTGCTCCTTGGAAGCAAGCATGGTAAGCAAGCATGGTAAGACAGATCGTACATACTTCAGACATGCTGTCAGGAGGGATCAATTCCTGGAAAAGGACATTGTGCTTGGTTAAGTATAGGGTCAGCAGAAAAGAGAAAGACCCTCAACGAGATAGACTGACACAGCAGCTGCCACAGTGGTTTCAAGTGCAACAACAACTGTAGGCAGGCGCATAGCCAGGCAGTGTTTCACTGGGTTGTACAGAGAGTCCTTATAAATTGGAACCAACTCGGCCCCTAAAAACAACAGCAACAACTACACTGCAAAGGCATGGGGACAGGAAGCCATAGCCAACGCAGTACAAAAATCATAACTGTTTTTTACACAAAAACAGAAGCAGCAGGCAGAAATAAAGGGTAACAAGGTTTTCAGCCAGTTCCATGGCATTTTCCCTTCCATACAATTTCCTGGTAACAACAAAGGAAAGTAAAAGTCATAAGTCTCTGTGAAAAGTAAAAGAGAAGTTCTGAAAAAGTTCCTGAGCTTTTATTCCAACAAGCTATCCTACGATTTAAGGGAAAAGTAGCGAGATAATTTACTGAGGACACATGGTCTATAGCGTAATTTCACTTTTTAAATTGACTTCTGAGTTTACTGCACTATCAGCTCAAGTTAATTTAAAATAGAAATATAAAATAAATCACGAGGCAGGAGACCAGCTCCCAGATGAGCAAATTACAAGAGATACTGGAGTACACTGGCAATTAGCTGTGTAGTCAGAGATCTGAGAGGTTTGAATCTCAACTCTTGTGTCGAAACATTTGGTTATCTTGAAAAAGTCACTCAACTTGATGACACAAAAAATGGGAACCTGAGACATGGCCATACCCACCTGGCATAAAATCGGTATCTAAAAAGTAGTATTTATTATTATTAGCTACTTAAATGTGCTCCTGTTCTGGTAATTCAAAGACAACAGTCCTAACACTTTACAAAGAGCTTCTGTAGCATGGCTGAGCAAGCTTCTAAGCTACACGTCGCCTCTGGTACTGCAAAACTGAAAAAAGAAAGTAGAGCAGAAGAATAAAAAAGAATCAAAAAACACAACAAGAAGCACCTACGTTAGAAACAAAAACTGAACGACTTATGGTCCTCGGGATCCTGGGGGCACAGTAAGAGCTCAGGCTGTTTTGAATGCACTTAGCCACTCCTTGGAAACCCTACGGAGCAGTAGTACTTCTCTGTCCCACAGGGATTCTGTGAGTCATAATGAACTTGACAGTAATAGTTTTTTAGATTTTGATTTTTTTGTTGTTGAACAGTGCTCTTGTATCTACTCCACGCCTTTCTCACACTCACAGGTGTGTCTGTAAAGTTGGAAGAGCTTTCCTGCAGGATCCTTATCACTGTATGAAACACTGGTACCCATGGAAACAAAATACTGCTACAGATAAACAACACTGCTAAAGCATGACCCAAGAATTACCTCATTTCCTACAAAGCTAAAAGTGGAACACATCCCATCCGGACCTTCTCTTCTAAGGATGAAACAATTGGGACTTTGTTTCAGCAGTTATCGAAAAAGGAACCCTAAAAGTGCTGGCTAAACCAGCCAAATCCATTCCCACACAGATGTCATCTTGTAAAGAAAGAGTATATTAGCAGTCAGTGGTAAAAAACATAAAAATAATTATCTTTTACTACTTCAGTTTTGTATTAAAACATTTGAGAATGGTATCTTTTTCTTCCCTTTAAGTAGCTACAGCAGGGGTTTTGGGTTTTTTTTTGTTTGTTTCTTTTCCAATCTTTAGATCAACTCTAATGAAGGACAGAATCATTTGCTGTAATTTGTGCCCACTGCTAGTTTTTGGTGATCTAATGGTAGACGGGCACATTTGGTGAATGTATAAAACTTCTCCATACATACCGTATTTCAGCAGAGGGGTAAAAGAGCAGGTGCAGAAATTTCATCACGTGCATTTAGGGGGAAGGAAGCACCCAACTAACACCAAAAGAAAAAATTCATCTACTGTCCAGCCTATTCCTCTAAAGCAGTGTTTCTGTACCTCACCCCCCTCTTTTTTTTAACATTATTACTTTCCTCAAGGACTCTTTTCAGACTATTTCCTACTTGTCTATTCCCCTGGCCCATGTAATCTTTTAACACCATAAATCTGTTGCTGTCAAGTAAACTTTCACTCATAGCAACCACATAGGACAGAGCAGATTTGCTCCATAAGGTTTCCATAGCTATAAATCCTTTTTAAAAAAAAAAAAATTATTATGCTTGAAGTGAAAGTTTATGATCTAAATCACTTTGCCATATAAAACCTCTCACACACACACCGCTGTGCAACTCTAACTATCTCCCCACCCTGTGACAGCACACTCCTCCCTTTTCACTCTGTATATGCCATATTTATTCAGTCACCTCCTGTCCTCTCCCTACCCCATCTCACTTCTGGACAGGAGCTGATCTGACAGCCTCATGTATATATTTAAGCCAAGGTGCACACTTTTCACCAGCATCACTCTATGCCTTCTAGTCCGGCCCAATCTTTGTCTGGATAGTTGTCATCGCTACTGGTTTCAGTTCTGAACTAGCAGAGTCTGGGGGCCATGTCCTCAGGGGACCTCCAGGATCTTCAGCAGTCCAGTCTGGTCTTTCAACAGAGTGCTAGACAGACATCCCTATTTTTCTCCCACTATGTCAGGAATTCTACATTAGGGATCCTATGTTGTGTTCCCTGTCAGGACAGTCACCAGTGGTGGCCAGGCACCATCTAGTTCTTCTAGTCTCATGCTGATACAATCTTTGAGTCATATGGCCCACTGTATCTCCTAGGCTCATATTTTCCTTATGTCTTTGATGTCCTTCATTCTCCTCTGCTCCAGGTGGATTGGGACCAACTGATTGTACTTAGACAGCAGCTTGTTAGCTTTTAAGACTCCACACACCACTCACCAAAAATGGATCAAGAACATTTTCTTTAAAAAAAAGTAGTGCCAACTGACCTAGATGCTCTCCAAAACCATTGTCCCCAGACCCTGTCCTGCTACTCTATCCTTGGAAATGTAGAGCGGTGTTTAGGAAACCTCTTTGCTTTTTTGGTATAGTCCAGAAGTGTTTTACCTCCCTTCTACTGCATGCTGTGAGAAGGCTTTAAATCTTTACAGAAGCAGAATGCGACATCTTTCTCCTGCAGAATAGCTGGTGGATTTGAACCACTGACTTTCTGGTTGTCAATTGCACAATCAACCACTGCTCCACTAAGGAACCTTTCAATACCATAGAAATGCCATGTATTTGTTTTACATACTATAGGTATATGAAAGCAAACTCATTGCTGTCAACTCAACTCTGACTTAACAGAGACCCCTGTATGTCAGAGTAGAACAACCCTACAGGTTTTCCAAGGGGCACCTAGTGGACTCAAACCACCACCTTTCGGATTAGCAGCAGAATTCTTAACTACCACATCATCAAGTGGCCACTATATGTACATCTGCGCTTTATAAATAATAGTATATTTTTATCTATATGGATGCAGTTGACAACAGGAACTTGAAAAATTAGATAGGAACCTTAAGGGGCAGTAAATTTATATTAATGAAAGAAGAAAAACTTAGGAAAAGAAGGTGAGAAGGGTTACACAATGTGAAAAATACAATCACTGTCACTAAATAGTAAATGTAGAAACTGTTGAATACTGTGTGCTTTGTAACGCATATTCTGAACAACAACAACAAAATTAATTAAACATTTTGCTTTTAAAAAAGATCTTTTTGCTCCCTCTCACCCAATTCTGCAAACTCTGGTGGCATGTGGTTAAGTACTACACGTGCTAATCAGAGGTAAGCAGTTTGAACCGACCATGTCCTCCTTGGAAATTATGAAGCAGTTCTACTCTGTCCTATAGTCACTACTCCTTCAGGGCTGATTATCATCCTTACTGAGGACACATGTGCTTACGATTCCAACGCCATGTGCGTATTCCCAAGGTGATAAAATATAATGTCCTCATAAGCACTACAATTGGGGACAGCAGACAACAGATTCTTTTACCCCTCAATAGTTCTCAGTTTGTCTTCCAGTATAACCACTAAATAATGAGTAGCACGGGTACAGTAATTAGGCTTTTTAAAATTATAAAATGGTATTTATTTAGAGGTAGACTGTCTAGAGGTAGATACTTTAGAATAGGAAGACTTAGAAAATGCCCACTATAAAATAACTGATGACTTTGAGTGAAAAGCATTTTCCCATATGCTATTCAATTTGGCAATCTCTATACACTGGTGGTACAGTGCTATGTTTGCTAACCAAAAGGCTGGCAGTTCAAAATCTGCCAGGCACTCCTTGGAAACTTTACGGAGCATTCCACTCCGCCCTATAGGGTCACTCTGAGTTGGAATCCACTCAGTGGCACTGGGTTTGGTTTGGGTACCTGCTGCTAGAAACAGTGTGTGGGGTCCTTTAAGAACTGAGAGACATCTAGTGCCATAACTGTAGGATTACTTAACTGAAGCTCAGACTGCAAGCACTGATTTTAATGAAAACCAAAAGGATTTTCAATCATGGTAAATTTTTTTTCCCTTCTTTCTTTTTTTAAAAACAAATCTACTTTGTATAGTATCCTCCTTTTGATGAGGAAGAAAGAAAAGAGAAATACAAATGAGAAAAGTTAAATTTGGGGTGTTTGCAGTTTTTCTGTTGAACAAGAAACTGCGTAGTGAATTCTAAAATAAATAATAGAAATATGGAAAAAGATGTCATTTTATGAGCAATTCTGCATCAAAGTCTTTCACAAAAATAAAATGAAGTATCTTCTAAACATCCTGTACTGTTTGTCACTCTGAAATCATTTTTTGCTTGGTTTAAATTCACATTTTAATTACTAACAGTAAACAATAAAGTAGCAGTCCATATCCTCCCAAGATAGCTTGCAAGGGTATTCAGATTTCTTTACACTGCTTACCTGTTCTACATAAGTCTTTAAAATTTTTTTACCTTCATCTCTACAGAGAAATTACTGTTTAGTTAAAATGAGATTTTTGTGTGTCTGAGCTTTTATAAGAAAGTATTAACAAGGATATTTTATTTTGACTTATTACACAGGTGACATGCTTGTTATTAAAGGTGTACTTCCATTTCAGGTTGTTTTACAGCAAATTACATTACTGAATAAGTCATATCACAGATATTTTAAACATACTATTTTCTAGGGAGTCTGTGCAACTTCACAGAGGTAAGTCCCTGAGGACTGAATTACTGGACTGACAACTGGACACCACGATCTCAGGGGTCATGAAGCTCAACTGGCATAACCTTGTTTATAAAGAAAATGTTCCACATTCTACTTTGGTTGAGTAGCGTCTGGGGTCTTAAAATCTTGTGAGATACTCCAGAAGTCCCACCCTGTCTGGAGCAAGAGAGACTGAAGAAAACTAAAGACATAAGAGGGAAAGATTAGTCCAGAATAGGACCACAACTACCACAGCCTCCATCAGACTGAGTCCAGGACAACTAGATGGTATCCAGCTACCACGACCCAATGCTCTAACAGGGATCATAACAGAGGTTCTCAGACGGCACTGGAGAAAAATGTAGAACAAAATTCAAACTGACACGTACACAAAAAGACTAGACTTACTCATTTGACAGACAATGTAGAAACCCCAAAGTACGGCCCCTGGGCATCCTTTTAACCCACATCTGAGGTTCATACTTCAGGCAAAGATTAGACAGGCCCATAAAACAAACACTGACGCATGTAGCTCAGCCATGTATGTGACACTAAATGGGCACACCAGCCAAGGAAGAAGGACAAGAAGGCAGAAGGGCACGGGAAAGGTGAACAAACAGAAACTGGGGACCAAGGCAGACGATAGTGTTGACATGTCATGGAACTAGCAATCAATGTCACAAGACAACATGCTGTTGCTTAATGAGAAACTATTTTGTCCCTTTCACCTAAAGCACAATTTAAAAAAAAGTCAAAACAGCCCTACTACCATCGAGTCGATTCTGACTCACAGACTCTATAGAGCAGAGCAGAACTGCCCCATAGAGCTTCCAAGGAGTGCCTGGCTGATCTGAACTGCTGAAGTTCTGGTTAGTAGCCATAGCACTTAACCAGTACCTCATCAAGATTTCTAAAATATACAAGGTCCGACAATTAAGCACCTGAGCTTAACTGTTCGAAATGCTATATACCTCACCGCTGAGTATCACTACAGTCACTTTCCAAGTACACCCCTTAGGAAGCTATGCACTGATGCCAGTGTCTAGTCCACCCTTCAAAGCAATTTTGAAGCTGTTTCTGGAATGGCCACTGTGCATGATAGCATGGTGTAAGTTCAGTGTTATCTGTACAGTTGTCTGTGAGGGAGTTTTTAGTCAGTAAACAAGTAACTGCATTGGAACATCTCCCCTACTCACTGGATCTGGCCCCCAATGACTTTTTTCTTTATCCGAAGATACAAGAAATATTCAAAGGAAGACATCTGGATGACACTCAGTACATCAAGAATAACAGAATGGCAGCTCTAACAACTACTCCAGAAAAAGAGTTCCAAAAGTGCTTTGAAGGGTAGACTAGGCACTGGCATCGGTTTCTGGCTTCCCAAGGGGTGTACTTTGAAGGTGACTGTAGTGATATTCTGCATGAGGTATGTACCAATTTTTCTAGAATGAGTTTGCAAACTTGTCAGACCTCGTAAAATAAATGCATTTTATTACAAAATTGTTTATCCTTGTCTGTTGTTAATTAATACAAAAAAAAAAAAAAAACCCACTCCACTCAAGTCAATTCTGACTCATGGGACCCTACAGAACAGGGCAGAACTGTTCTATAGGGTTTCCAAGAAGCATCTGGTAGATTCTGGTAGCATTTGCCACCACACAACCAGGACTAATTATTAATCAGAAAAGTCAGTGTTTACCTACCTGTCCCCTAAGATATTCCTACTCTTAACATATTTTATTAAAAAGGGGAAGTCATACAAGTCTGTAGCCTTTTTACAATAAATAAGCCAAGAGAACTTTAAAAAGCCTTTATAACTGATTTGTAGTAATTTTTAAAACCACATCCTCTCTTGTAACTTTCTTATTAGAAAACAAGCAACCTATTGGGGGGAGGGGTGGAATGGGACTGTAATCACAGTATTTGAGCTTTTTTTCTTTTAGCAGACCATTCAGAAAAGTTTAATTTCAACCCCAAATAATAAAAGGTTATATACAAACTAGCTCTATGAAGTAGCTGATTTTTGAAGGTCAATCACTCATCTGGTTTTAGTAAAAATTTAAAGGTTACAAAACACTGACAGTGACACATGCAGAGCACTTAAAGAAAAATGAGAGCCAACAATTTGATGCAGCATGACATTAAATCAAGAACAACACACAAAGCTCTTTTTCTTTCCCTAGTCAGCTAGAAGAACTAGGAACTGAAGAACCGCTCTTCACAGGAGCAGAAATGATGCACAGACATCCCTATGAGCAGCAACTGCTGCTAAAAAGACCATGCATATTCACCCAGTAACTGGAATGCACAAAGCACTGTACAATCTTGCCATAAAGAATCTCAACTGATCTGACATTGCCCTCAGCCAGCAGATAGGAAATCTGAGGTTCAATATAGCTAGCTGACACATGTGTTATCATGGTTGCTCTGGAAAGAGAACATGCTCAGCACCAAGAATTCAATCCAAGAAGCCAGATACACCTTTTGAGTTTCTTTCTTTCTTTCTTTTTTTTTTTTTTTTAAAAAAAAAAGAGTATACATGACATACGGAGAGGTGTGTAACCTTTCTAGAAGAGTGGCTTCTCAGGGCCAGAGTGAATTTCAATCCTGGAAACATTCTCCATCTTAGCAGACCAGTGAATAAAACAGCCAAAACATCTTTGCCCTCAAAAGCTGACAGCTTAGGAGGGAGAAAACCTGTAAGACCTTTACCATATCGGAAATTCTGGTGACAAAGCAGTTAAGACTTCAGCTGCTAACCAAAAGTCAGCAGCTGAAATCTACCAGAAGCTCCTTAGAAATTCTATGGAGTGGTTCTACCCTGTCCTATAGAGTCACTGTGAGCCAGAACTGACTCAGTGGAGTGTTTATTTACTTATTTTTGGTACAGTGTGTGTGAGTCCTGGTGGCGTAGTGGTTAAGTGCTATGGTGACTAACCAAAAGGCCAGCAATTCAAATGCAACAGTCACTTCTTACAAACATCACTGGGCAGTTCTACTTTGTCTTCAAGGGTCACCATGGGTCAGGATCTACTCAACAGCAACAGATTCGGGTTTTGTAATAGTGTATTAGATGGTGAAAGTATACGGGTGACTAACAAAGCAGGGCAGGGGGGAAACGAGTGCTGAGACACAGAGTTATTTATGTAAGGTAGACAGGAGAGGACTCACCGAGAGGAGAGTAGTTTAATTCTAGGCTAATAAATTAACTCTGTGATATAATGAAGAAATTTAAAACTAACTTAAACTTAAAAATGACCTGATGTTTATCTCTTCATAACATATTACTCTACTAATTCAGGTGACAGCTGCTGAAAAAGACAGAAAAACAAAGTTATCTCATCTATGATGACCAGAGCAGTAAAGGCCTATTCAGGCATCGCCTTTGCTTAGTGAATTGAGCTTCTTCTAATTCACCAACTCAGAACCTCCCTGGTACCTCACATAACATGGTTCAGGCTCACATGTGGCTGCCTTCCATTTCGGACTGCCTGTACAAGGACTCTAACCCTTTGTCACATCCACTGTGATTACTGTTGTAGGTGCCATCAAGTTGGTTCTGACTCAGAATGACTCAACATACAACAGAACAAAAGGCTGCCTGGTCCTTTGCCATTCTCCTAGTCACTGTTGACCTATAATTTGACATCTTATAGCTGCAGCCTGGTGGAATTCAAGTGGGCAGCAGAAAAATGTTGGCGGAGGGTGGGGGGGGGGTGTTGAGCCCAGTAAGCACGATGGAGAATATAGGAAGTGGGTAAGATCATAACTGAAGGGGAGGAGAGCTGATGTGTAGTAAATGGAGGAGAAGGCAGGTAGCAGGACTTCAGGCTCCAAGCAAATAGGCAGAAAGCATTTCTGAGAATCTGGACCAAACTAGAGGAAAGCAACAGAATACAACATCCATTCTGGTAGGCTGGGGTCAGCAGGGCAAGGGTTTTAAAGAGTCAGTAAGCCCAGACAGACACATAGCAATGAGTGCAGACAGAAAAGAGGGGCACAGGGACTTACACGGAAGTAATTAGAAACAAAGACAAGTGAAGAAATGGAAACAAGCAGTCTGAAATACGGACTACATAAGGATGTGGTATGAACACAGTGCTCTAAGCTTTCACAAAAGTAGAGGTGGTCTGTGAATCCATGGAGAGTGCATGCCCATCCATCCCAAGTATCTTGCCAGTGACAGTGTAGGAGCTGCCAGGTACATCCCTCTGCAACCAAGAGGCTAGATTCTACTGGGGCTTGTGACTGAAGAGCTTAGCTATGATCCAGGGTCACATCGTCTTTGTATCTGTCCTTTCTCTTTATTATATACTTCTACTCTCTTTACATCTACTTGGCACGTGTGTGTGCACGCATGCACGCTTGCCCATGTGTGAACATACATACATGTATATATACACATGTCAAATGTTAACACCTCACGTGTTCCTAAATTCAGGAAGAAAGTTTGTAAAAATTATCACTTTTCCTAGTGAGAGCCCCAGTCTGGGTCTCAGTCTACTTAGTTGAGATGCTTCTAGCATTAACTCCAAAACCAAACCCACTGCTGTTGAGTCAATTCTGACTCATAGCAACCCTATATGACAGCGTAGAACTCCACCATAGAGCCATTACTAACACTTAATACATATTCAGCAATGGTGATACCAGATGAAATCCGCTAGACAGCCAACCTCAAGTTCCAGGTAAGTCTTTCTGGCAAGATACACAACACAAAAGAACATAACTGGGGCTTAAAGTTACAAAAACTGGAACTAAACACTCTTCATAAAAGAAATCAGTATCAATCCTGCATTATTTGTAACATTTTCTACCCTTAAAACTTTGAGGGATACACTGCTAGGAACTATCAGGAATTTAAATTACTTAAAAAAAATTTGTTTTCAAGTAGAAAGATAACTACAGATTTCAATTGTCTTAGTACCAATTGCTGAAAGTAGTATGATTATCAGCATTTGGTATGTAGCAGACATTAAGTTAATTTATATAAAGCAGTACAGCAATGAAAATCTGGCAACCTGGAACCAGCAAGACAAGGTATTAAAAGTGTCTCATAAATTAATTTTTAACATCCACCTATATCAACAAACCAGTTATATAAAATACAGGTTTAAAAATGTTTCCTAAGAATTAAATCCATTTTATTCTCTAAAGGAAGAATTAAACTGTCAACTTTTTAAAAGAAGTTTCACCCTAAATATGTACTCTTTTGTATTCAGAGGGAAAGTCACTGACAGTTAACTTAGAAGCAAGACCCATTAAGAAAAGAAGTTCATCTCCAAGCTCAAATCAGTATCTTCAGATGCTGTAGTTTCTGATGGAAGTGGTGATAACTTGAGGATTTTGTAAAGAATTTTTCACAAGTAAATATGTTCCCTTTAATTCTGTTAAAGTGCAACACCAACCATGATTAATCAATCACTCATCCCATCATGAATTTTAATTTCTAATTTGGGTGAAGTCCAGCTTTTATGATTCTGTTTAGGTCTTTCCCTCACACATTTTCAGAAATCTGCTACTGTGTTTTACGTTTGCCATCAGTAAATTCATAATCAAATCTACAGTTACATCACAGCAGCCATGTATCTTCTATATGTTTTAGTTTTTCCGAAACTGTCAACCCTCCAACAAATCAGTATTTTTGCTAATCTCTTCCTTTATCTCTCAATTCACAACATCCTTTTATCTCACTTATTTCTAGTTAGGATCTGATTTTTATGGTACAAGCAACAAGAAATACACAAAATCCAGCATCTATGTATTTAACACAATGGTGTGACAGTAGTTAAAAACAAAAACAAAAACACCAATGCCATCTCATTTACTCTTCCAACCACTCTATGCTATTGGACATAGAATGACAGTCGCTATGTACAATTTACTGGCACAATAGGACCATGTGTATTTTTCATAAGGCAAGTGAAGATTCTATTTCAAATACTTACCAGGAGCAATGGTCTCCAAAGTATCAGCACTGATCTTCCGAGTGCTTGTACAGTGATGGAGGGTAGAACCCCAAAACACCAAGTAAAAAACTACATCATCTTCAACTCTGTCCTCTTCAGCGAGCAATACTCTAACAACACAATCGCCCTAGGAAAGATAAAGAGGATACAGCAAGTTTGTTAGCAAGGTTCCTCTTGGGAGTCCCTCTTGATGAAACATTAAATGTAGGAGAAAATCACATGTATCATCTAGCCTGTGCTCCCCTGCTAGTAGGCTTATACAAATACTTATCAAGGACTTATTATGTGCTAGGTAGTATTCTAGGCATTAAGAATATAGAATAAGGCTGAAAATAAGATAATTGTCCTTTTTAGTGAAGATGGTTCAACAAGTGAACTAACAAGGTATCAGTTTATATAAAATGGGTAAAAGAAGCAGAAAACTAGGAAAATCCAAAAATAAGGCAGAGGATGGAAGTGGTATATTTAATAGTTACATTCCCATATTCATAATATTATTCAATCCTTGTGTTCCAGTTGCAGGAATAATTCTCTAACTACCTATTCCCCCATTTCTCCAGCAAAGATATAAAGGAGAGTCTGTAATAGCCCTGCTTGGAAAAGTATGGGGAAAAAAGCATGACCTTAGCATCCAGGTAAAGCTAGGTTTAAATTTACCTAAAGACTTTACTCAAACAGTTAAATCCCAAGTCATTTTCCTTGACTAGAAATGGAGATAATGCTTTCTAATTTACAGATAATATATAAAAACTCTTAGAACACGGTCAGTGCTCAGTTTTTGGTAATGTCCATAATCTATTCAGATGGAAGGCCATGTGCCTAACAATTCACTCATGATCTGGCATTCCTGTTCTGCCTCACACTACCTACCCCGTTAACTCCTCAGAATCAGACAAAAATATTATGATAGCAGCTTTGCACATGATACAGAAACTATTCAGAAGATTAGACATCTCTTTCCTTTGGCTGAAAATATTCATCTGAGTTTACGTACATTTGCTTTTATTAAAGCAAGCGGCTGAATCAAACACATTCTCTGAAATACAGTCCTAATTACCATTCTCTCAATCACAAATATGTAATTCGTGTTGTAATCATACACAAGATTTTAAAGCATTCCGCAATATTACATATAACAATTTAACAAAAAAAAGCTGATTTAAAGAAAGCAAGATCATTTTTAGCAATAAATAGAGGCAAGATTTCTCATTACTTACAGCATTTACCTTCTTTCTATTTTAGCTATAGTAAAGCCCACAAAAGAACCATGCCACCCTGTGGTCATACTTATTAAGTAAAAGGTAGCATTTTACTAAACTCTGAAAACCAAACTAGAATTTAGGTCAATTTTAGAAATAAAGAGTTAAACTATTTCCCAAAGACCTGAGTTTCTATCTTTTATAATATCTATTCAAACAAATTGCATTTAGTATATAACAAGTTCAAGTAAACTATAATCCCAAATAACCTGTAATTTATTTTGCTGCAAAACTGTTAACATGAACAATGAAGTTCCAGCGCACCCTAACACAAGGATCAGTGAGCAGAATTATGTGACTGACTTGAGTAACCATTTAGCATTACGTGTCAGTCTGATAGAGTTCCTCTCTTTAAAAAAAGGTATTTTGTAGTTCTATTGTGCTAAACATATATATATATATATATATATAAATGCCATTTTAACGTTTTCAAGTGTACAACTCAGTGACATTAATTACATCTACCCTGGAAGTGCTACAGGACTAACCAACAGGTTGGCAATTTAAATTCTCCAAGTGCTGCTTGAAGACCCTAAGAGGCAGTTCTACTCTGTCTGTAGGGTCACTGTGAGTCGGAATCAACTTGATGGTAGTGATTTTCTTTTTTACCATGTTGCCCAATTATGACTACCATGCATTTTCCCAAAGCATTTCCTCATTCCAAACAGAAACTCAGTGCCCTTTCAGCAATAACTTCCCACTTTCCTCTCTCCCTGTTGTTGTTGTGAGGTGCTATGGAGTTGGTTCCGATTCACAGTGGCCATATGAACCAAACAATGAAACACTGACCGGTCTTGTGCTATGTTCACAGCCGTTTTTATGCCTAATCCCACTGTTGTAGCCACTGTGTCAATCCATCTCATCCGGAGTCTTCTTTTTTGCTGACCCTCCATTCATCAAGCACGATGTCCTTCTCCAGGGACTGATCCTGTCTGACAACACGACCAAAGTACGTAAGATGCAGTCTTACCATTTTTGCTTCCAAGGAGCATTCTGAGTGTACCTCTTTCAAAACAGATCTATTGACTCTTTTGGTGGTCCACGGTACATTGAACATTTTTCTCTAACACCACAATTCAAAGGCATCAATTCTTCTTCTGTCTTCTTTGTTCACTGTCCAGCCTTCACGTGCATATGATTCAAATGAGAATACAATGTCTTGGGTCAGGTGTATTTTAGTCTTCGAGGTGACATCTTTATCTCTGAATACTTTAAAGAGGTTTGGCTTTTGGTTTGCTGAGTAATAAAATTACATGTTATCACTATGAGCTGGAACCAATTTGACAGCAGTGGGTTTGGTTTTCTGGACTGGCCATTTGTATATATTTTCTTTGAGGGCATATACGTTGCCCATTTTTAAAATGGGTTGTTGTCTTTTTGTTGAGGAGTTTTAGGAATTCTTATATATTCTGGATATTAAACCTTTGTTAGATACATAGTTTCCAAAGATCTTCTCCCTTTCTGTAGGCTGTCTCTTTACTTTGTTGATAAAGTCCCTTGATGCAGAGTAATTTTCATTTTTGATGAAATCCAGTTTATCTGTGTTGTCTTTTGTTGTTCAAGCTTTCAGTATCGTATATAAAAACACACTGCCCAAAAGAAGATCTTAAAGATTAACAAAGGAGTTACATTTTCTTCTAAGAGTTTTATGGCATTAATTCTTAACTGTTATATATAGTGTGAGGTATGAGTCCAACACTTTTTTTTGGAAGTGGAGATCCAATCATTCCACTGTCATTTGCTGACTAAATGAAGTTGGCACTCTTGCCAAAAGCCAATTAAATATAGATGCATGGATTTATTTCTGAACTCTCATCTCTATTCCACTGGTCTACCCTGATAACAGTATTACACTGTTTTGGTTACCGTAGCTTGACAGTACATTCTGAAAGAAGGAAATAAGTATTTGTCTACTTCAGTCTTCTTTTCCAAAATTGTTTTAGCTACTTGTGGCCCCTTATCATTCCGTATGAATCTGAGGATCAGCTTTTCCATTTCTGAAAAAAAGGCTACTGGGATTTTGATAAACTATGTTGACTCTGTAGATGACTCTGGGTAGTACTGACATCTTAACAATTTTAACTCTTCCAATCCATGAACACAGGGTGTCTTTCCATTTATTTAGATCTTCTTTAATTTTATGTCTTTCAACTTACAAGTCTTTCACTTTCCAAGTTAAATTTATACTTACATATTTCATACTTTTACATACTACTATAAATGGGATTGTCTTCTTGATTTCTTTTCACATTTTTTTTTTCTTGGTTTATAGAAACAAAACTACTTTGTGTGTTGCTCTTTGTACATTACCAATTCGCTGAATTCATTATTAGCACAAAAGTTTTTTGTGGAATCTTTTGGATTTTCTACGCAGAGTCATGTCTTCTTAGAATAAAGGTAATTTTACTTCTTTGTTTCCAATATGGATGCCTTTTCTTTTTTCTTGCCTAAATGCTGCAGTGAGAACTTTTACTACATTATTAAATAGCAGCAGTAAAAGCAGGTGTCATGGATTGATCAGTGCCCCACCCCCCCAAATATCTGTCAACTTGGTTAGGCCATTATTCCCAGTATTGTGTGACTGTCCACCATTTTGTCATCTGAGGAAATTCTCCTGTGTGTTGTAAATCCTATATCATGCTAATGAGTTGGGAGTACTGGCAGTTAGGTTAAGGAGGCAGGACTTAATCTGTAAGACTGGGTTGTGTCTTAAGTCAATCTCTTTGGGATATAAAAGAGAGAAGCATGCAGGAAGACGTGAGAACCTCACATAATCAAGAAAGCAGGGCCAGGAGTATGTATCCTATGGATCTAGGGTCCCTGTGTTGGGAGGTTTCTAGAGCAGCAGCTTGATGACAAGGACCTTCCTCCAAAGCTGACAGAAAGCCTTTCCCTGGAGCTGGCATTCTAAATTCAGAGTTCTACCCTCCTAGTTTGTCAGAGAATAAATTTTTCTTTGCTAAAGCCATCCAGCTATGGTATTCCTGTTATAGCAGCACTAGATAACTAAGACAACAGGCATTCTGTCTTGTTTCTGATCTTGTTTCTGATCTTGTTTCTTTTTTGACAAAGGCCCCTTATCATGTTGAGGAATTTCCCTTCTGTTCCTAGTTTGCTGGTGTTGTATCACTAAAAGATGCTGTGTTTTGTTAAACACTTCTCTGCACACAAGCTGATAATATAATTCTTTTCCTTCATTATGCTAAAGTGGTACATTGCAATGATTTCTTTCCTTATGTTGAACTACCTTGTACTCTGGGGGTAAATCCCACTTGGTCACAGTATGTGATCTTTTGAATATGCTGTTGGCTTTTAACTGTTAGTTCTGTACTGGAAAATTTTTGCACTTGTTTTCATAAGACATTCTGGCCTGCAGTTTTCTTTCTTTGTGGTTATCTTTATTTGGCACTGCTATCAGGGTAAAGCTGGCTTCACAGAGTGAGACAGAAGTGCTGCTCTTCTTTGATTATTTTGGAAGAGTATGACAAATACTGGTGTTGACTCTTCTTTTATTAGTGAAGCCATCTGGTTCTGAACTTCCTCTTGTTAGGGAGTTTTTTGATTCCTGATTCAATCTCTTGATGTCTTATGAATCTACTGAGATATTCTAGTTCTTAATGAGTCAACTGAGATAGTTTGCATGTTTTTAAGAATTTGTTCTAGGAAATATTTTGGAAATGCTTACTAATATTTAATCTTGCTTTGCATTATAAGCCATAAACAGAATATCTGTACCAAAAATGAGAAGAATAAATTTCTGGAGGTATTAAAACAGGGAGGAGGAGTCAAGATGGCAGACTAAACACATGTCTCCATCATTCCCTCTGGAAACGAAGCCCAGAACTGATAACTAAATGGAGCCTTGTGCACACCTAGTGAACCCTAAGATACAGCACAGGGCTGTCAATTTAAACTATGTATCACTGAACAGGAAACTTCTTAGCTTCTGCTGACCCTTACCCTTGTTAAGTGCCAGCGCTCATGGTCTGAAGGTTAACTCATCATTTTTTCTGTGTCGTAGCTGGCAGGCAGGGGTGCGGTTTAACTGGCAGCAAAGCTCAGACACACTGCTGATGGGATCAGTCGGTGGACTGGCCACATTTTGAGAGCCTGGCTCTGGGCTCTCAGCACATATGCCCCTCCACCCCCTACTTTCTGAACCTCTGCCACTGAATTACCTATTCTGCAGGAGGCGGGAGAGCTTGTGTGGGAAGCCTTCTTGTTAAACTGGGAGGCAGAGTTACCAAAACGGAGGCCCCAGCAGGACCTAATTCCCAGGCTGGGAAGTACCACCTACCTGGGGAGCACTTTTCCAGTAGAAAAGCAGTGTTCTTCACAGGGTGGCCTTAAGGGTGGGGCCAGGCAGCAGATGACAATAGAGCAGTAGCCTTTCTGTGGTTTACAGTGCCTGGAGTTGGATATAGAGGTGCCTACTTTGCCAACTGGGAAGAGGGACTTGCACACCTGAGACTGATCTTGGAAGCTGTCAGATACCTTTTACCTTTCAATATAAGACTGCTTAGAGAAATTACTGCGGTGTATCCTGAGATCATCTATTCCAGCCTTTACTGACTCACACCATGGGGTCAGCTGACAGCCGGCCAGCAACTCCATAAGTAGGGCCATGTCTTTGCCAATCTGGAGGTAGAGCCTGCTAGCCCAGAGATTCCACTAGACCCTGACAATGGAGTACATAGAGGTAACTGGTGGTCACTCTCCTTTTCAGACTAAGCTTTAGACCCCGTTGGAAACAAATCAACCTCCAGATGCCCCAAAAGCAGCAAACTTTGGACAGAAACGTAAAGTAAAATTCACCTATGGCCCCAGAGGGCCCCTAAAAGAAAGAACCAAAGAACTTCCCGGATGACGAAGCCTTTCTGAAACTATCAGAGGGTGAATACATAAAGATTATATATATAGCCCTCTTAGACATTATACAAAATGCAGCATAACAAAATGAAAAATTAAGCAAGCTGTTCGATCTGCTGGAACACCAGTGATCTGAAATCCAACACATCAAGAACAAAATCAAAAACATAGTAACTCAAATTCAAAGCCAAGAAAACAGAATGGAACAAATGGAAAACAGACTTTCTGACTCAGAAGACAGAGCTGCTGACTCCATCATCTATGAGGAGAGGTCAGAAAAAAGAAACAAGAAAAACTAAGAAGCATTCAGCAGCATGTGGGACTCTACTAAGAGGAACAATTTATGATTAATTGGAGTTCCTGAAGAGGGAGGGACACCTGAAAACAGAGAATATTGTTACTGAGCTGCTGACAGAAAACTTCCCTGAAACTATGAAAGAGAATATAGATATGCAAGAAGTGTATCGAAGGCCACTGAATATAGAGCCCCCCCCCAAAAAGACTCCAAGACATACTACAATCAAGCTTAGCAAAATGAAACATAAGCAGAAACTCTTGAAGGCAGCTAGACTCAAAGCAAAGCTAATATTCAAAGGTAAGCCCTGTAGTCTTTCATGTGACTTCTCAGCAGAAACAGTGCTGGCATGGAGGCAATGTGATGACACAAAGCCTTAAAAGAGAAAAACTCCCAACCAAGAATTATATATTGTGCAAAACTATCTTTCAAATATGAAAATGAAATTAAGACATTCATAGATAAACAGAAAGCCAAGCCAGAAACACAGAGATTTTAGAAAAACCAAACCAAAACTACAAGAAATACTGAAAGAAGCTCTTGGCTTAGAAGAACAAAACCACTAACTCTATATTTTAGGAGGAAGTATAGCACATATCATCCAGAAACCTACTCAATTAGGGAAGACTCCAAACTCAATCAAAGCTATAATAGTAAGTGATCCAGTGATCATATCATGAAAACTACAATATCGTCATATTGAAAAGAGGGATGTACTATAGCACTTAGGGTCCTTCCAGATGGAGAGGAAGTTAATGAGACTTGTATTAATTATAACTGGGTTTAAATATAGATTATTAAAGGGGATCACCGGGATAGCTACAAAGCACGATAAAGACTGAACATATCAAATCAAGAAATGTAATGCAGGAGTCTCAACAACCACAAAACCAACACTGAAAAAGATGAAAAATCAACTCTCAAAGAATATCCCAGAACAAGACAGTAACAACAGAGAAAACACTAACACAAAAATAAATACATCACAATGGCAGCATTAAACACACACCTATCAATAATTACGTTGAATGTAAATGTACTGGACGCTCCAGTACAGAGACAACACGTAACATCGTGAACCAAAAGACGCGACCTGACCATATGTTGCTAACAAGAAACTAACCTTAAAGACAGGAACAAACTGAAAATTAAAGGACGGAAGAATACATATCCAGCTAACAATGTACAAAGAACAGCAGGTGTGGCAATATTATTCTCAGATAAAATACATTTTAATGTAAAATTCACCATCATAGACAAGGATGGAAACTACTGCTGAAAGTTTCAATACACGTGCAGGACTTAATAATATTAAATATTTAAATATTTATGCACCCAATACCAGAGCATCTAACTACATCAAAGAAACAGTGGCTACACTCAAAAATGAGATACATCACTCCACGATAATAGTGGGAGACTTCAACACTCCACTCTCAATATTGGGCACATCTTCTAGCAAAAAGCTCAACAAAGACATAGAAGATCTTATTGTCACAATTAACCAACCAGACCTCAATCAACATGTACAGAATTTTCTATCCATCAGCAGACACCTATAATTTCTTCTCCAGTGTACACAGAACATTCTCCAGAATAGACAATGGGTTAGGACATAAAGCAAATCTCAACAAAATCCATACCACTGAATTATTGCAAAGCATCTTCTCAGACCATAAAACCCTAAAAGTCAAAATAAATAGCAGAAAAAACACAGACACAAGATGGAACTCACAGAAACTGAACAACACCTTGCTCAAAAAGCCATGGGTTATAGAAGAAATTAAGGATGAAATAAAGAAATTTATGGATTCAAATGAGAATGAAAACACTTCTTACCAGAATCTATTGGATACAGCCAAAACAGTGCTGAGGGGTCAGTTTATAAATGCACACATCTGGAAGGAAGGAAGAACCCAAACCAAAGCACTAACCCTACAGCTTGAACAAGTAGAGAGACAGCAACAGACAAATGTCTCAGGCCCTAGAAGAAAACAGATCATAAAGATCAAATCAGAACTAAATGAATTAGAGAACAGAAGAACAACTGAAAAAATTGAAAAGACCAAAAGCTGGCTTTTTGAAAAGATCAACAAAATTGACAAACTATTTGCTAAACTTACTAAAGAAAAACAGGACAGAAAATAACCAAAATAAGAAAAGAGAGAGGAGCTGTCACAACAGATCCAACAAACATCAAAAATATCATGACAGAATACTACAAAAGACTATACTCCAACAAATTTGAAAACCTAGAGGACAAGTTCCTTAATTCACATCACCTACAGAAATTATCACTAGATGAAGCAGAACAACTGAATAAACCCATCACAAAGGTAGAGATAGAAAAAGTCATAAAAAAACTACCAACCAAAAAAAGCCCAGGCCCAGATGGCTTCAACACACAATTTTACCAACCTTTTAGAGAAGAGTTATCTCAAGATCTACTGAGACTATATCACAGCATGTAAAGGGATGGAATACTCCCAAATTCATTCTATAAAGCAGCATAACCCTGATACCAAAGCCAGGGAAAGACCCAACAAAAAAGGAGAACTACAGACCAGTATCACTCATCAATCTAGATGCAAAAATCTTAAACAAAATGCTTGCCAACAGAATATAACAACAGAGCAAAAAAATAATTTATACTAACCCAGTTGGATTCGTACCAGGGATGCACGGCTGGTTCAACATCAGGAAAAAAATTAATGTGATCAATCATATAAATATGGCAAAAAGTCCAACACCCATTCATGCTAAAAACTCTCAGCAAAATAGGAAAACATGGCCAATTCCTCAATGCAATAAGAGCCATTTATACAAAGCGAACTTCCTACATCATTCTGAATGGAGAGCGACTAAAACAGTTTCCCTTAAGAACAGGAACTAGACAAGGATGCCCACTCTCACTTCTCCTATTCAACATTGTACTAGAGGTTCTAGCCAGAGCAATTAGACAAGACCAAAAAATAAAAGGCATTGGCCAGCTGGCATTAGCAAAGAAGAAGTAAAAATCTCCCTATTTGTAGATAATATGATTGTATATGCAGAAAATCCTAAAGAATACATAAGTAAACTACTGAAACTGATAGAAGAGTTCAGCAAAGTCTCAGGATACAAGATAAACGTAAGTAAACCAGTAGGATTCCTTTATATCAACAATGAGATTATTAATGAAGAAATCAGCAAATCAATACCATTTACTATAGCTCCCAAGAAGATAAAATATCTAGGAATAAATCTAACCAGAGAAATGTCAGACCTTTACAAAGAGAAGTACAAGACCTTACTACAAGAAACTAAGAGAGACTTACATAAATAGAGAAACCTACCTTGCTCATGCATAGGTGAGTTAACATTGTGAAAATGTCTATTTTACCCAAAGCAATCTACTTACATAGTGCAATCCCAACACAAATTCTAATGACAGTTTTTAAGAAGATGGAGACACAAACTACCAACTTTGGTTGGAAAGGGAAGAAGCTCTGGCAAAGTAAAGCACTACTGAAGAAGGTGAACACACTGGGAGGCCTCTCACTATCTGACTTTAGAACCTATTACACTGCCACAGTAGTCAAAACAGCCTGATACTTGTACAAAGAGAGACAGATCAATGGGACAGAGTTGAGACCTCAGAGATGACACCATCTGCCTATGAACAGTTGTTATTCGACAAGGGCCCTAAGACATTAAACTGGAGTAAAAGCAATCTCTTCAACAAATGTTGCTGTCAAATTGGATAGTCATCTGCAAAACACTGAAACAATACCCATATCTCAGAGCTTATACAAAAACCAACTAAAACTAGATAAAAGACCTAAATGTCAAATCAAAACTGACAAAGCCCATCCAAGAAAAAATAGGATCAACAATGGAAGTTTTAATGTACAATGCAGACAAACTTCAAAAGCTGACAAAGCACAATCAACAGAAGAGAATTTAGACAGATGGGAACTACTAAGAAACAGACACATTTGCTCCTCCAAAGACTATCTAAAGAATTAAAAGACCACCTACAGAATGGGGAAAAATATTTGGCAACTATATGTCAGACTGACGTCTAATCTCCATAATCTATAAGGTATTACAAAATATCGAATATCAATAAGAAAAAGATAAATCATCCAATTAAGGATGCCCAAAGGAGATGGACAGACACTCCTCTGAAGAGGAGATCCAGGTAGCCAAAAAACACATGTGGAAATGCTCACGACCACTAGCTATTAGCAAAATTCAAATTGAAACTATGATGAGATACCATCTCACCCCAACAAGGTTGGCCATGATCCAAAAAACACAAAACAACAAATGCTGGAGAGGCTGTGGAGAAATCGGAATGCTCCTACACTGCTGGTGGGACTATAAAATGGTGCAACCTCTCTGGCTTACAAAGCTGGAAATAGATAGACCATTTGACCCAGTAATTGCACTGCTTGGAATATATCCTGCAGAATCAAGGGCATTCACATGAACAGACACATGCACACATGTTTATTGCAGCACAGTCCACAATAGCAAAAAGATGGAATCAACCCAGATGTCCAACAACAGAGGAACATACAGGTAAACTATGGTATATATACTCAACAACACTATACAATGATAAAGAACAATGAAGATTTTAGGAAACATAGCCTGGTTTCAGTTGGAGGACATTATGTTGAGTGAACGTAGACAGTGGCAAAAGGACAAATATTGTACAGGACCCCTACAATGAGAACTTAAAAACAGACTCATGCATAGAAGAAAAGTCTCTTTGACGGCCACAAGGGTGGGGATGGAGGGAGAGCAAGGGTGGGGTATAGATCAGACAGTTGACAGAAATTTGGTTGGGTGAAATCAGTGACAGCACACATTAGAAAGAAGATCAATTTTAACTGAATTTCAACATAACATGATTACTCCTCCCATCTTAACCCAATATTGCAAGGACAGAGTAGCCTTGCCAGGGGGCCAGAGACCATGCTCTCATGGGACATCAAGGCCAACTGGCACAACTAGCATTCTGCCAAGAGAGTCTACTGCACTCCACACTGGTGAGTGGCACCTGGAGTCCCAAAAGCTGCCAAGCTGCCATCTGAGATACACCAAATGGTCCCAACTCAGCAGCAACAGATGATCACCAATGACCAAAATGATATGAGGGAAAGAGAACCCAGAAGACAGAGAGACCCTCGTGAGTGAGTGACTACATCGACCAGATGGTGGCTGGCCACCACCAGTGATAGCCGTGATGGGGCTCACAACGTTGAGTCTCACTGGCAACCCATGAATAAAAAGGGATGCACCCTGAGATCTCCACTAAAATACTGCAATTGATCGTCCAGGGGCCTCAGGGTTCCCCTGGGAGCATGGCCCCTGGCTCTGATCCTGCCCCAGTCCATTAATCATAATAGAGGTCAACTCCGGACAGAAATGGACTGGACTTGGTGACACAGAGTGACCATATCGTGTGTGCACTTTATGGTCATATGCACCTGTAGGATGTCACCCTGCTGACCTCTTAACTGCAGTCGGCAGAGAGGGTGGAGAGGAGGGGATAGGAACATATGACATGTACAGAATGAAGAGAAGTCTGCTGTCACCGGGCAGGGAGAGCAGTGGGAGCTGCACATAAGCAGGCATGCAAATTTATATGCAATCGTACATTTTCATTCAATCATAATAAAAAAATATGTTGTAAAAGTTATTAAAATAAAATACCATCATAACCTGAAAGAGGGAAAAAAAAAAAACAAAAAACCCTGCAAATGACAGTTTGAAGGTTTATTCCTTAGAAGACATGTTGGTATACTACAACCTATGGGCCAAATCCAGCCCGCCACTTCTTTTTGTAGAGGTCATAAGCTCAGAAAGCTTTATAGAGGGTCTTCCAATAAGGCTGTCCTATTTTTGACAGCTCACAGCAGCCATATTCGTGAAGCTATCGCAGCCATGTTTATTTAGTTTTTTTGATTAATCTTGACAAATAACCATGAAAAGTTACACAATTCCACAACATACAGAAATCATCAAAGTTCATTATCAAAATGGGTGTGCCATTTGCCAAACAGTCCCTGTACTACGTGAAATTTATGATGTGCGTTAAGTGTCACACTGTGAGAGTAATTCAACAGCTAATCAAACAATTTGAGACAATCAGGTCTATTACCAATCAGACAACACCTGTGCATCAACAAACCACATGTTCCAATGAACACAGCACCACTATTTGTCAGCGTGTACGCAAGAATTCATCCCAATAAATTTCTCGCCAATCACAAGGATGGGGCCTTTCCTCAACCGCAATTTGGTGGATTTTGCATCTAGACTTGAAGCTTTACCCTTACTAAACTGTTTTAACTCAAGAACTGAAGTCCAAACACCATTGACTGTGCTGTACATTTGCTTGCTGGGCTCTGGAGCAACTGGAAGCTGCCCTTGGTTCCGGCTGAAAAATCATCTTCAGTGACAAAGTCCGTTTTTGGATGAATGGTTTTGTTAACAAACAAAACCGTTGCGTTTGCAGAGATTGGAATCCTGTGGAGATTCAAGCACATCCACTTCATCCCTAAAGTTACTGTTGGGTGTGGATTTTCATCCAGCAGAATCACTGGCTCCTGTTTTTTCCAAGATGAACACGGAAAGGCTGTGACTATCCATGGTGAAAGGTATCAGGCTATGATAACTATTTTTGGCCCCCTTTGGAAGATTCAGATCTCACAAATGTGTAGTTTCAAACAAAACGGTACTATGTACCATAGTGCATGCAAAACAATCAACTTATTGAAGAAGAAGTTTGAAGGCTTCATCATCTTGCACGGTGGTGATTTATTAACTGGCTGCCAAGATAATGTGATTTAATGTCTTTAGACTACTTTGCAGTGGCTATGTCAAATCCCAAGTCTACACCAATTAATCACAAACAACCAGATATATTAACTGGCCGCCAAGATCATGTGATTTTATGCCTTTAGATTACTTTGTAGTGGTACGTTAAATCCCAAGGTTTACACCAATTAATTGCAAACCGACGACCTAAACAACAACATCATGACATTCTTCATGAAATTCAGCCTGTTTTATGTAAGCCTGTCATCAAAAACTGGACAACTGGAGGCATATCACTAAATGAAGCTGTTGTCACCACTTACCCACAGTTCTTCTCCACACATGATGCCATCAAATGTAATTAAAATAAGAAAACTGTATCATTTACAAAACTTCTTTTATTCAAGTTCAACGACAAGACACCCTTATTGGAAGACTCTCTACACTTTTTAATGGTTGGATTAAAAAAAATCTAAAGAGTATTTCATGCCTGAAAATTATTATTAATACAAGTTTTTGCCAGAACACACCCAATAAAATTCATTTGCATACTATCTGTGGCTTTCACACTACAACAGGTGAAGACAGAGTTAAATGGGTGCTACAGACAGAATGGTCCCGAAGCCTAAACTACTTCCTTGGACCTTTACGGAAACTTCACTCACCCTTGTATTAGGAACTGACCTCTGTCACAGTCACTCAACTCGACTGGTGTAACACAAAAGCAGTCACAGGCAATAAAGAAACAAATGAATTTAGCTGAGATCCAGTAAAACTTCATTTACAAAAAAAAAGACCTGTGGTCCATCCACAGGTCCCAGTTTGTGAACCCCTGCCTTAAGGCCAAGAAATCATAAAACAGAATCAAAAGAAGAAAATAGATGTGAGTATATTTTGGCCATTTTAATAATATTTCTATTGTCTTATGACATGAGGCTGGCTTTCAGGATTCAAACAAAAAACTGTTTTACGGTGCTATCCAATCCAAAATAAAATATCAGCTAAGGTAAAAACGGTGAAATAGATTAAGTATTTTGTTAGTCAGTGTGCTTCAGATTTCACTCTAGTCTTTGTACATTTTCATAAAAATAGGACCAAGGAGAGGGGGCGTTTAAAGCCCCAAACCTTGAAACTTACATAATTTGTATTCTGATTGTTTCATAATTAGGAAAATAATAAGAGACACATAAAAACTCTTAATTTTTAGTAATAATGAATACCAGGCAAAGTGGACACTGAAAATGGCATCATGAACTACTGGTGACATTTTATTTCAAAGCCAGCCAGCTAAGTGCTGTCAAAAGGAAAATAAATTTATAAAGAAAAAACAAAGTCTTGTTTCACATTCCTCATCCAATCTTATTTTTCTTCCCAAACATAATCAACCATAGTTATAGTCTGATATGGACACTGTAAGTCATTTTTCTAAGAACTTACACACATGTATGTATACTTACTATAGTAATAACAAATTAAACCTTTAAAAATAAATGTGGACTACGCTTTTGGCTTGGCTGACCCTAGGGTCGCCATGAGTCAGATTCGACTCGACGGCAGTTGGCTTGGCTTAACACATATGATTGTGCCTTTGCTATCCTCAATTTATAACATAACCATAATGATCTTTTCATAATAATATATACAGAACTACCTCATTCTTTTTATTGGACTTCTAGGATTCCACCTGATAAAGACAATGTATTTAACCATTCTTTCACCAATGGACTTTTCCGTGGTTCACAATTTTCTAATATGAAACAATGTTGTAAGCAACATCTCTGAACATACATGTACCTCTGTACATACGTCCAAGTATTTCTGTAAGACAGATAACTTTAAATAAAATTGCCGCGTTAAAGTTAAATTTCAGTTTTTATAGGAAAAAGGTTAGGATAATTTATATCTTCAGTACCATGGATATGAGTGCTCATTTCTCCACATCCTAACCATTCCTGGATATTATTTTTTAACTCTATATACTTACATGCAAAACTGGTACTATAATTTTTGTTTGCATTTCAGGAGTTACTGGTAAGATTTAGTAATTTTTATATTAGTCATCTGTATTTCTTTTTCAGTGAACTGGTGATATATACTGATTTTTTTTTTTAAGTCAGTTATTTTCTCCTTTCCAAACACTCACAGAGGTATGTCAGAGAAAGACTTACATTTACTGAACACCTACCCCAGTAATACTTAAGTCATCTCATTTAGTCCAGCATACCAGTGAACCATATGTAACATCACCAAAGGCATACAAGGTAAATGGTAAATGGTCAGGCCAAGATGTGTATCTAGTATGGACCAATCCCCAAACACTCCTATCATCGTGGAAAGTCCTTCTTCATCTTTTAACAGGGAAAATGACTCAATTCATCATGGTACAAAACTACTGTGCAAGTACTATAAATATGAAAAAATTTTTGGAACACAAAAATGTATTTATAACAAAACGTTCAATGAAAAGGCCAAGAGAAAAATAGTAAATGCACAAAGGGAAACTGTTAAATTGTTGAACGATTTACAGCACTCCTCCAAAAAAGAATTCTAACAAGTCTGTTATATTACCTTTTCAATTAAAAAAACAAAGCGAACAAACCAAAAAACAGTGAGTTGTAATAAAATAGTACAATTACAAGCACAGCTATACGATTTCTTGCATTAAAAAATCATCCTATTCCATTAGCACTGTGGATTCACATGGCCATTTTTCTTCTTCCTAACAATTTTGCCCTGTCTTCTGTTTAATCTTTATAACGTAAATTTTAAACAGAAAAATTACTGTCTACATTAACACCTACAAGTGTATCTGTAATTTTCAGCATAGGATCTGTATAGATATTTGTGCTCTGATAAAGAATTAAAATACAATTATACTTTATCCATATCCCTAATGTTACAATTGTCGAGAAAACAAAGAAACCTAGTTTGCTTTCCAAATTCCTGTCAGCTAAGATTTAACATATCAACCTATAATCACTTTTGTTAACCAAATGCATTCAAGATTCTATACATTTTTTTAACCTGGCACCCATAAAGTAAGACACATGTTTTACTATGTAATACAGCAAGATACATATTCCCTAAGACTCAATATTAACTAAGCACAAATTATTTTACTTACCTCCACAATCCGTTTTCTTTTCTCTCTGCCTTAGGAGCATGTATGAGTGCACAAGGGTGTGCTGGGAGGCGTGTGTGTGCGTGTGTGTGCATGTGTGCTCACAAATAGCCCTCAGCTACAAAGTCACAATTAATTCAAAACGATGAAAAGCCATACTAACACACAAGATATTTAACAGGGATTTAAATTCATATGGCCAAAGTAAGAATTTAAGAAAACATCTCAAACAAACTGAGCTGTTTTTCCACATATGAAAAGGAAACCTCCTAGCACAGGGTTAAGTTCTTGAAACTGCTAACTGAAAGGTCAACAGTTCAAGCTCACATGCAGCTCTGAAGGAGAAAGACTAGTGTGCTTCCATAAACATTTAAACAAACAAAAAAACTGCAATGTGTACTGCAGTGGTTAAAGATGCTTGACTCCTAATGAAACGGTCAGCAGTTTGAAACCACCAGTGGCTCGGCAGGAGAAAGACGTGGCAATCTACTTCTATGAAGATTTACAGCTTTGGAAGCCCTATGGGGCCGCCATGAGTTGGAAATGACTCAATGCCAGTGGGGTTTGGTTTCTGATCTTTCCACTAGGAGTTGACCATTTTTAACCACTGTGCTACTCAGCCTTGGAAAATCTATGGGGCAGTTATACTCTGTTCTATATGGTTGTTATGAACTGCAATCAACTTGATGGCAATGCGTCACATACGAAATTGAAGGTTTCTAAATTACAACATTTACTGGCAGCCAATCCATCAAAGTTGGCCACACTGTATTTACAGGAGGGAGAGAGAGAGAGCAAAAGATAAAAACTATTGCTTTAAGTAAACCAATCGAGTCTACAGATCCAGACATTTGGGAATTCACAGAGCCACAAATTAGAGAATATGGACCTTATTTTATTTTCCCTCAAATTCAGCCAAAACTGAGCATAAGACGGATTCTATTAGCAGGTTTGACAAATACCTAGTGGTAGGCAATTACAGACAATCAGCACAAGGAAATTCGTCTCCAGCCTTTTTCTTTTATTAACCATTCATTCAGAAACCTTTCAACACATTATATGTAGGAGGCACTGGCACTACCAGGAAAAGGTATGAAGTTGGCCTACAGGAGATACGGCAGTTCATCAGTGAAGTGACAAAGGACTTGACGATATTCTCAGGCTTTTGGGGTTAGGACATGTGAGTGGACGTTAATGTCTACAATAGACAAGGAAGCTGACCAAGGGCACTGTTTTCTGTTTTGTTGAAGATGGTGAAACTCAAAGAAAGCTCAATTTTGAATACGTTAAGAGTCTGAAGTGACAAAAGAAACAGTCACGAGGAAAGGCCTAACAAACAGCTAAAAAGTCTTCTAACAAACCTTTCAACATCACCTACTTTTTTCACTCCCGAGACAAAAGTTTTAAATCACTTCCACTGCTTTAATAGTCTTGTTTTTTTTTAAGTTGTCATACCACTTTATGCCCAAAATATTAAACTAAAGAGAACACAGAAGCCTCATTCATTCTAAAACTACTTGAAATTTAGCAAAACAGTTGGAATTTAAGTGCCTGTTTTTCTTGACAGTACTTTTCTTTCTCTACACTCAGATTAGTCACTAAGAGCAAAACAAACATTCTTACTCTGCATTTCAGCCACGTGACTTCAATTTTACTGCAGCAGTACCACGCATCTAGTATTACTCTTATGGCCCTGAAAGACTAAGTAAAAAACCAAGTCAAACCTACTGCCATCGAGTCGATTCAAACTCACTGCAACCCTACAGACTGGTGATGAAAATTAAAAACAGACCTAAATAATAATTTTGTAGTTGTTCTTATTTTAATCATACCCTCCTTAAAAGATTCCCTGGTAAAGGATACTGCAGCTCAAAAGAAGGACTAGCTGCATAGAATAAAGTGATAAATCAGACTGGCTGTCCAAGTAAAAAGTACATAATGTTTCTAACTACAACAGACAAATTATTAACAAGGGCAGCTTTCGGGACAGTCTCCAAAATTTGAGTTTGACTCAACTCTAGAAATTTTAGTTTGACTCAAATTTCCCAACAATCTGAACTCAAGAAACCAGATGGCTATCTTTACATAGCCCGTATTTTTTCATTAATAAGAAATATATCCTTGAACTCTACAGTTTTTACGGGGTCCTAATTAGTTTGTTGAGAGATGACCCAGAACTGATGGAAAAGACCATCTATACTAGGTTCCATCTCGATGATCCCCAAAATATAAATGGCCTGCAATCCAAAATGCCATTGCTAAGGCACCTACCTGACAACCATATGAGTTTTAAATGGTGTTACTGTCTTGGTTCTCCTCATCTTTAGTTCATTTATATACTAGAAGTATCACAGTAATCGTGTCATAATTACTTTTAACATCTTAATAAGTTAATTTTTTTCCACTTAAATTTTTAACCTAAAATTTTAAGAACATACGTTCCTTTTCTAGATAAAAAGATTATTTCTCTCCATGAGACCCAACATCTACTGAGAGACTCTCCAGGCTTCCAGATACAGAGACTAGAAGAATTAGATAGTTACAAAGTTTCTAGGGAGGAATAGAAAGAAAGCACAGCACTGACATCTCAGGAAACAGGACAATGTCAGCCACAAACATTCTGAAAGTAAGCCCTGTCTGCATCAGAGTAACTGCAGTTGTTTACTGAGCCACGTGGAATGGGCTCTTGAGAGCCAAATGTTAACATTTTAGGAATTCTGCAAGCTGACTGTTAAACCCAGACATCACTGAAAATTATTAGGACATACGCTCGTAATTTTACAAAAACAAACATTGAAATATTCAAAACTTATTATTTTTTGATTACTACATTTTACTATTATCTATTCCCTCTAGGTTACTTGTAGCTATGTGGTAGGAATTCTAAATAGTGGTGTGATATTATATATCTTCTCATCTTGCATCTTTGTACCATTCTTTGTTCAGTGACATCACAATGGTAGCCTGAAATCAACCACGATGAAAAGTATTTACGCCAGTGAACTTGGCAAAAGCGAGAGATCAGAGTTGATCAGTTTGTTTTTAACCGACACATCACTGAGAACAGGTCAAGAGAAAGAAGGGAGGGGACAAAGGTGAAAAAATTTCCACAGGAAAGGTTTATGCTGTGGCAGGCCCAATCAAGAGAGCTGACCACTTCTGAGAAGTAAAGGTAGACGTCTTGCCATAAGAGAAATCCCTAGTTGA
This sequence comes from Heterohyrax brucei, assembly GCA_028571685.1. Classification (NCBI taxonomy): domain Eukaryota; kingdom Metazoa; phylum Chordata; class Mammalia; order Hyracoidea; family Procaviidae; genus Heterohyrax; species Heterohyrax brucei. The sequence goes on along the minus strand of CM053148.1, from coordinate 38,399,244 downwards.
AATACAAAACATCTCAGGTTATGAATAACAATACTGCTGCAGTTCTGCTCAGACGACGTCAGTGTTACCACCTCTTTCAGTCAATTCATTTCCTAACTTTAAAGCTTTGTTTTTAACTTTGTTGGTATACCCTCAGTGGGTAAGGGGATGGGCTCTGCCACCAGCCGGCCTAGGTACGAATCACACAGCATGCCGGTCTCCAGCTGTTTAACCTGAGGTAGGTTATTAAGATCTCTGTGCTGTGAGCACAACAACCACACTCAGACCTAGCTAACAGGACTGTAGTAACAAACAATTGATAAAAGTAAAGCATCTGTAAGCAGTACATGGCACATAATGCATGCTGAATAAACAGTAGCTGGTACTATTTATCAGAATGGAAATACTCTGTGCAAGCCCACTAAAACCCACTGCCGTCAAATCAATTCCAACTCATAGCAACCTTATATGATAGAGTAGAAATGCCCCCCAGTTTCCAAGGACAGCCTCATGGCTTCAGACTCTCAATCTTTATGTTAGCAGCTGTTATCATTTAACCACTGTCCCACCACAGTCATTCCACCAGACTCTCCTTGGAAACTCTATGGCGAACTTCTACTATGTCCTACTGCTTTACTATGAGTAGGAATTGACTCAACAGCAACAGGTCCGTGAGAGCAAGAATGTTTTATTTATTGAGATATTCCCTTTGTCTAGCACATACGTGAAAAGAAGAGACATCAAAACTTTAGGAACAGTTATCCTTAAATGGTTGTTTATATTTTTCAAGCTTTTCTGTGCTTTCTGATTTTTTTTTAAACAATAAAGATGAGTTACTTTAAAAAAAAAAAAAGCTTAAAAAATAATCCATTCACTTATAAATCACAAAGAAAAATAGTAACTTTTACTGTGAAGATACCTGGCAGGCACCACCTAGGTCAAGTGATCAATACATAAGGACACAAGCTAACATCACAGGGCTCCTGATACAATGTACTGAGGACTCAGCATTACTTGGGGAATGTTCCTAACAAAGTGTCATAACCTCAATCTAATCACGGGGAAACAAATGACAAGCCCAAAATGAGGGGCCTTTTTAAAAAAAGAAAAAGACAACAAAGGTCCACTCTTTGGACAGGAACAGATTGGACTTGGCAAGGCAAAGTGACCATATATTGGAATCACTTTATGGTTCTATACATCTATAGGATATCATCTTGCTGACCTCTGGCTGGAGGAAGGGGAGTGGATGGAGAGGAGGGGAAAGGACGCTGTTGGGAGGATGAGACATGTATGGAGCAGAGAGGAATAGTGTGCAGTCACTGGACAGGGAGAGCAGTGGAAGCTGCATATAGGTGGGCATGTAAATTTATACGTGAATGTATATTTTCACTCAGTCATGTTAAATAAAAATTAAAAAAAAAAAAAAGAACAATGATGATTCCAGCAAACAGCTCATAACATGGTTTCAACTGGAAGACATTATGTTGAGTGAAAGTAGCCAGCGACAAAAGGACAAATATTGTATGAGACCCCTACGATAAGATCTCAAAAACAGACTTGTGTATAGAAGAAGAGACTCTTTGACAGCTGCAAGGCAAGGGAGGGAGGGAGGGCAAGAGGGGGAAGGTTTAGATTAGTTGCTAGAAATCTGAAAAAAAAAAAGAAAAGAAAAAAGACAAAATCTGGAATCCCTAGGTGGTACAAACAGTTAACACAATCCACTGCTCACTGAAAGTAGAGGTTTAAGTCCAAGCAGACATGACGCAGAAGAAAGGCTTGGTGATCTACTTCCAAAAGACTGGTCACAGAATATTGAATGTCACTATGAGTCAGAACCAACTTGATGGCAATGGGTACTGTTCAAAACTGTCACTCATGAAAGACAAAGAAAGAGGCATTATTCTGGACTAAAGGAGACTAAAAAGACCTAAAAACTAAATGAAATACATGATCCTGGATCACATCCTAAACAATAAAAACTAACTGCTATTAAGAACATCACATGCAAGAACTGGCAAAATTTAGATGAAGGATTAAAATACTCGGTTTGGGTAACTGTGCTATATAATTACCTAACAGGGTATCTTGGTTCTTTGGAAATACACAAAGAGGTAAAAGAGCACCATGTCTGCAACTTACTCAAAAGATGGGGGCTGGTGGACCTGTAGGCTAAGCAAATGTGGGAAAACATTTACAGCTGGTATATCTGGATTTAAGTCACACCCACTCCTCACAGCTACCTCATGATCTCACATTTTTCATTCATGACAACAGTTTTAAAAAATGTACAAACAACTATTTTGCACCTTAATAGCATGCATTTGGCAGCACTCTGGCTTTGATGGTTAACGTTGTATGTCAGCTTGGCTGGGTAATGTTTCTCAGTGGTTTGAAAGTTACTTATGGTGTTATTTGGCATTTATGCACTGATGTAATTTGAAAGGTACATAATCATGCATCATATTTCATATAATGCCATTTTCATATAATGCCAACTTTCCCTTAATGATAGATGGTCTTTAGAACTTAACCAAGTCAGTAAGTGAGGAGTATATATGGGATTTCTTCATACGAGCACTAAAACTTTTCCATAAATTCGAAATTATTTCAAAAGTTTCCAAGAAACATTTGTTCAAATAATTTACAAGATGACCAGAAAACATGCCATTAGGTTCTGAGACTATTTTTATATCCTGTAGGCATAGATGGTTAAGTGCTACAGCTGGAAACCAAAAAGCTGGCAGTTCAAACCCACAGGCGCTCCTTCGAAACTCTATGGGGTAATTCTCTTCAGTCCTACAGCGTCACTATGAGTTAGAATCAACTCAACGGTACCAGAGTTTCCTGAATAAATAATCTCTAGAAATGAATTTCTGTGTAGATAGAATGAATTTATTGATTATGCTCCTTACTGATCACCAAATGTGTATGAGGCACTGTTAAGAACTAGGGTACAAACATAAAAGAGATAATGCCCCTGGCCTCACGGAACTTATATTTTACCAGGTAAGACAATGAAATTATAAAAACAGTTATCGCTGAGTACATTCTGCTGGAAACAATAAGACTGGGAAAGGGTTACAGTGAGAGACTAGTTCAGACAGGAAGGCCTGAGAAGGTGACAATGAGGAAGTCACCTTTGAGCTGAAACCTGAATGAACTGAAGATCCAAGTTAAGAGAAGATGAGGTAAGTGTTCAAGACCAGTGAAATAGCAAGTAAAAACTCAGCACGCTCAAGGCACAGCACAAGAAGTCAGTGCGGAGGACCGAGTGAATAAATACTAGATGGGAGACGCCGTTGGAGTTGGCAGTTTTTTCTGAGTGTGATGTCAAGAAATTAAACAGTTCTGAGTATGAGGATGTAAGATAAACATAAGTAAATCAGTTGGATTCCTTTACATCAACTGAGATTATTAAAGAGGAAATCATCAAATCAATACCATTTAAAGTAACCCCAATAAGAAAAATACTTAAGAAAAAATCTAACCAGAGGCATAAAAGACCTATACAAAGAAAATTACAAGACCCTACGGAAAGAAACTAAGAGACCTACAGTAAGTGGAGAAACCTACCTTGCTAAGTGATAGGAAGATGTAACATCGTGAAAATGTCTACAAGGACTGCCAGTTAAGTTCATGAACTCATCCTAGAAAAAGCGCTGCATACCTCACTGCTGAGTATCACTATCTTTGAAGTACTCCTCTTGGGAAGCTGTGTACCAATGCCAATGCCTAGTTCACCCTTCAAAGCAATCTTGGAACTCTTTTTCTGGAATGGGCATCAGAGATGTTGTTCGTATTACCCTTGGTGTCCTGAATGTCATCAAAATGTCTTCCTCTCAATATTTCCTTTATGTTCGGGTAGAGAAAAAAAGTCATTGAGAACCAGATTAGGTGCGTAGGGAGGGTGTTCCAATACAGTTATTTGTTTATTGGAAAACTCTCACAGACAACTATACAATTAACTTTGCAAACGTGCCACCATGCCACTGTGCACAATGACCATTCCAGAAAGAGTTCCAAAATTGCTCTGAAGGATAGACTAGGCACTGGTGTTGGTGCATAGCTTTCCAAGCGCACTACTTTGAAAGTGATGAGGTATGTAGCACAATTAAGCTCACACACTGAGAAGAATTAAGTTTGCAGACTTAACTGTCAGGCCTCCTATTCTACCCAGAGTGATCTATACATACAATGCAATCCCAATACAAATTTCAATATTTTAATGAGATGGAGAAACAAATCACCAAGTTCATAAGGAAAGAGAAGCAGCCCCAAATAAATGAAGCGTTACTGAAAAAGAATAACAACAAAGTAAGAAGCCTCACATTACCTGACTTGAGAAACTATTAAACTGCCATGGTAGTCAAAACAGGCTGGCACTGGTACAAAACCAGATATATACACCAATGGGACAGAATAGAGAATCCAGATACAACACCATTCACCCATTAGCAGCTGACAGTTGACACAGACCCAAAGCCCATGAACTAGGGCAAAAACAGTAGCTTCAGCAAACAGTGTTGGCAAAACTAATACACACCTCCAAAAAAATGAAACAAGACCCGTATCTCACACAAAGCACAAAAACTAACTCAAACTGGATTAAACACCTAAATGTAAAATCTAAAACAATAAAGATCACGGAAGACAAACAGGAACAACACTGGGAGCCCTGATACATAAAAAACTACAAAATATTACTAACAATGTAGAAACACCAGAAAATAGATAAATGGCAACTCCTAAAAATCAGACACTTTTGCTGAATCAAAGACTTTACCAATAAATCTAATCAGAGATGTAAAAGACCTATACAAAGAAAACTGGAAGTCCCTTCTGCAAAAAACAAAAAATGACTTAGACCAGTGAAATCTACCCTGCTCCTGGATAGGAAGACTTAACAGTGTGAAAATGTTTATATTACTCAAAGCAGTCTACACCTATAGTGCAATCCCAATTCAACTCCCAATGACATTTTTTAACAAGATAGAGAAACAAATCACCAACTTCACATGGGAAGGAAGGAAGCCATGGATGAGTAAACTAATACTAAAGAAGAGGAACAAAATGGGAGGCCTCACCCTTCCTGACTTTAAAACCTACTACTCTTCCACAGTAGTCAAGACAACGTGCTACTGGCATAAAGACAGATGCAAAGGCCAACAGAACAGAATCAAAAATCCAACTATGATTTCATCCACTTATGAACAGCTGATAATCTGATAAAGGCCTAAAGACAGTGAATTGGGATAAAGACAGTCTCTTCAACAAATGGTGTTGGCACAACTGGATATCCACCTGCAAAATAATGAAACAAGACCCATATCTCATACCATGCACAGAAACTAATTCAAAATGGATCAAGACCTAACTATAAAAGCTAAAACAATAAAATTCTTGAAAAGAAAAATTGGGAATATGATAGGAACGCTAATCCAAGGCATCAACAGTCTATCAAAAACCACCACCAACATTCAATCATCAAAAACAAACACAGATAATTGTGAACTATTAAAAATTAAACACTTGTGCTCATCCAAGGCTTTCATCAAAAGAGTAAAAAGACTACCTACAGAGTGGAAACAAGTATTTGCCCAACACACTTCTGACCGCTGCCTAATCTCTCTAATCTACAAGATATTACAAAACCTCAACAAGAAAAAGGCAAACAACCCAATTAAAAAATGGGCACAGGATATGAACAGGTGCTTCACCAAAGAAGACATACAGGTTGCTGACAGATACAAGAGGAAATACTGAGGAAATACTCACAATCATTAGCCATCAGAGAAATCCAAATCAAAACCACAATGCGATACCATCTCACCCCAACAAAGATGGCAATAATCCAAAATACACAGAATAATAAATGCTGGAGAGGATGTGGAGAGATTGGAACTCTTCTACACTGTTAGTGGGGCTGTAAAACAGTTCAACCACTATGGAAATCAACATGGCGCTTGCCCAAAAAACTAGAAATAGAAATATCAATGTTTATTGCAGCTCTCTCCACAGTAGCAAAATGTTGGAAACAACCTAGATGCCCATCAACAGATGAATATCTAAACAAACTGTGGCACATTCATGCAATGGAATACTATGCAATGGTAAGAAACAATAATGGCTTAGAGAAAACCTGTCAACATGGAACCATCTAGAAGAAATTATACAGAGCGAAATTAGCCAGATGCAACAGGTCAAATTTTTGTATGAGACCATTATTATAAAGATGCAACTAATTTAAGCACAGCAGAAATATTAATACTTGATGGTTATGGGCGGGGGGAAGGAGGGAGAGAGATTTTTTACAAATTCGATAGCAGTTAGAATTAGGGATGGGTTAAGGGTATCCCTTAACCACTATACCACTAAGGTTTCCTGTAATCCACAAGGTACTGAAAAAACTCAACAAGACAGACAAATAATTCAGTTCAAAAATGGACAAAGGATACCATCATTGATTGAATTTTGTTTCCCTTCTAGTGTGACACCACACACTAGAAGCAGGGTTTTCAACTTCAAACCCAAATTGCCACATTAATGTGAACCACCTATTTGGAAGAACAGGGTCTGGGATCTGGGGGCCACGCTCTCAGTGGACATCCAGACTGGCATACCCAAGGTTTTTGTCTCTCCTTCTCTCAAGATATTACTCCACACACCAGCTGGGTAAGTGGCAACTGCAATCTTAAAAGCTAGCAAGCTGCCATCTATATAGCACCAAATAGTTCCAATCTACCTGGACCTGTGACAAATAGAGGACATTGAGTACAGGAAAAAAATATGAGCCACCAGAAGGAAGGGGCCATATGAGCCATAGCCTGCTTCACCATGAGACCAGAAGAACTAGATGGTGCCTGGCCACCACAAATGACAGCCCAGATGGGGTACACAGGATGGAGCTCCAGACACAGCAGGTGATGGAGTGGAGGGCAGAGCTAGAACTCTACCACAAGACCATACTTGATGATCCTTCTGAACAGAGGGCCCCCTGAGAGCATGACCTCCAGACTCTCTAACCCCAAATTGCATCCAGCACCGGGGCCAGCTCCCCAAAGACTGACTTGGGCCACACAATACATAAAACGATATAGGAGGTGAACAAACCTTGTACATGGAGTTGTCTGAGGGGTACTTCGCTGGAGCTAAGTTGGTTGGGTAAGGAAGGCCAGATCTTTATCAAAAGATCACAGAAGTTCTGAACAAAAGAGGAAGTGTGCTGTCACATGAGCGGGTGGAGGGCAGCTAGAATAGAAGTGAAAGTTTTGGGTGCTATATGGTAACATGATATAGATGGTAAAATTGCTCTTAACTCACAATAAAAAGAAGAAAAAGAGACTTCACCGAAAGATTAAAAAGACAACCTACACAGACTTGTGTAAAAAAAGAGAAAAACCGGCAACCACAAATCTGATCAGTGTCTACCCTCCGTAATTTGCAAAAATGAAACCAAACCAAACCCACTGCCATTGAGTTGATTCTGACTCACAGCGACCCTGTAGGTCAGAGTAGAACTGCCCCACAAAATTTGCCAAGGAGCACCTGGCAGATTTAACTGCCGACACGGTGTGCAGATGTGGCACTTAACCACTATACCACTAAGGTTTCCTGTAATCCACAAGGTACTGAAAAAACTCAACAAGACAGACAAATAATTCAGTTCAAAATTGGACAAAGGATACCATCATTGATTGAATTTTGTTTCCCAAAAGCGCTGTGCAGAAATTTAGATAAGTCATGATTCCCAGTATTGTATGCTGTTCCTCCATGATTTAAATCCTGCCTCTATGATGTTAATGAGGAAGGATGAGTGAAAGGTGTGTTGGTGAGGCAGGACTCAAGGTGTAAGATTGTTTTGCACCTTGTGAGATACAGAGCAAAGAAGCCGGCAGAGAGATTTGGGGGGGACTCATACTATCAAGAAAGAAAGCAGTGCTGGGAGCTGAGTAAGTCCTTTGGAAAGGACTAGGGTTCCTGTGTCTCAGAAACTTCAGGTCTAGGGCAAGACTGATGACAAAGACTTTCCTCCAGAGCAAGCAGAGAAAGCCTTCCTCTGGAGCTGACACCATGAACTCGAACTTTTCACTTACCTAACTGTGACAAATAAAATTACTCTTTTTAAAACCATCTACTTGTGGTATTTCTGTTAAAGCAGCACTAGATAACTGAGACAGAATGTGGTAACTACAGAGTGGTATGGTACTATAGCAGATACCTAAAATGTGGAAGTAGTTTTGAAACTGTGAATGGACAGAAAACTTAGAAGGCACACAGGAGAACTGTTAACACCAAAGAAGGCAAAGGTGCTGAGACACAGCAGTGAGCAGCGAGCCAGTCAGCTGAGTGCCTATGTGTGCAGGAGGCTTCCAGGAGGAGTAGGGTGCCTCCAGGCACTTAAACCAATGTAGTTGCAGAGCATTAGAACACTTGCCCCAGCATGGCAGATGCAGGTGTGAGGTGAGGGCCAAGAGGCCAGAAGAAACAGAAGCTGCAGAGACAAAGACCACCAGAGGTTGAGCTGCCTAGGTCTCAAAAGTAATGGTCATGATCTCAGGGGTTTCAAGGGTGGAGCCTTAGCCTCTGCTGTTTCTAAGGGGGGAGCTGCCACTCAGTTGGGCTACAAAAGTGGTACACCTAAAGCTAAGAAACTGAGTTGTTGTCCCAGTGGGCCTGGAAGGCAGAGCTGAAGCCCAGGGCTGAAGGCTTCCACTCAGAATCTAAAGGGTATAACTAATACCTAGAGTGTGAAAGACAAGGCTATTGTGTAAACTGTCTCAGAGAGCAGAGGATTATTTTTAAAGCCTCGAAAGCTAATGCAATGTATTCTCCTAATTTTCTTGGTTCTGGTCATGCCTTCTTTTCACTCAATTTCTCCCCATTGAAAATGGAAATGTATAGCTTGTGCCTGCCTCCTCTGCCTTTGTAGTTTGGAAACAGGTACCTTGTATTCTTGGTTTTGCAGATGTAGAGCAATTTTTGTATTTTGAACTCATAGTTGATTTAAGACTTCTGTTATGGTATGATGGGATATCTTTCACATGTTGCAACAATGTGATTCTACCTCTGTGCTTTTGCACATCCAGTGAGCTTTTGCACATTCTGAAGGTGAGAATGTCATCAATTGAATTGTACCCCCCAAAATACATGTGTAGCAATTTGGCTGAGCCATGATTCCCAGCATTTTCTGACTGTCCTATATTGTAAATCCTAATCTCTGTCTGTGGTTAACAGACTGGATTATGTTTAAGAGGATCAGGGTGGGACTGTGAAACTCTTTCTAAGGTTATCTCCCTGCTCCAAAGTAAAGGAGTTTCCCTGGAGTGTGGCTTGCACCACCTTTTACTCTTTTCTGTACAGGAGATAAAAAGGGAAGCCGAGACTGGCAGACTTCATACCATCGAGAAAGCAGCACACAGAGCAGAACACATCCATCACACCTGAGGTGTCAGACCAGAGAGAGACTAATACAACACAAGGACCTTCCTCTAGAGCCAGCAGAGAACAAATGCATTCCCCTGGAGCTAGCACCCTGAATTCAGATTTCCAGACTACTGGACTGTGTGAGAATCTGCCTTTCTTTGCTGAAGTCATCCATTCATTGTAATTCTGTTAGAGCAGTACCAGATGACTAAGATATGTATAATACTTCTCCCCAGGAAGAAAGACAAATATACACCCAAAATTCTACATACATTTTTCAGAGGTTCATACCTCCTCCATTAAGACATTAACAGAAACAATTAGATTAGATTAAGAACCCCAGGCCTGGCAAGAGAAACTCACGTAAACAAAGAGTTACAGTGTTACAACAGGAACTATAAACAAGAGTATGTTAAAAGTGCTATGACACAAGAGAAAAGAAAGAAAACTGGCCAAAGATGACAACTAGAAGGGTTACTCGGATATGAACTCCAAAAATGTGTAGACGGTGACCAGGCAGACAAGGCATAACGCCTCTCCAAGAGAAGACAAAAGGATGTGCAAAAGCACAGACGTTAGCAAACATGGCATATTCAAGGAGTCCTGTATCATGGTTTTAAGCATAGCAGCCACATGAGCAGAAGACAAAGATATACAGAAATGTAAATAATTGGGGCCTTTACACACCAGCCCAAGGAGAGTCACAGAACTAACCCTGTCTGTCCCATGTACCTTCTGTATATGGTTAGTAAAGAACAAATAGGATAATCATAAACAACTGCAGTATTTAACAATAATGATCACTATTTTTCAAAATGTTCCCTTATCAGTGAAGTCTTTCTCTAAATAAAACATGAACTCCTCTGCCCCACGTATTCTTACATATCTTACCCTGTACTTTTTACTATCTGACATGTTATGTGTTTGTTTATCTATTCATCTGAACACCCTGTCCCAACTACTATGTAAGCTTCATGAGGTCAGGAACCATATATGCTTTATTCAGCACTGTATCACTATTACCTAAAACAGTGTCTGACGGTTTTAGGTATTCAATAAATTTTGGTTGAATGAATGAATGAATCTTTCTGTAAAGAATCAGCCACTGTCTCTTCAATTGCACTCAGACTAGTCTGGAGTTTTATTAGATGATTAGACTTACAATGCAGTCATTATTGCTGAAACACATAAAATGACTAAATGAGACATTAGAAGATTTAAAATCTAATGCTGCAGCTATGCCAAAAGTCTAGCTCAGTGGTCCTTAAAAGGGCACTTACAGTATAACCAAGGTGCAAAAGGACCACTGATAAAAAGAGGCATAAAAATCTAATAGCTCTACCCTTATTCACTTAACCTAGCAATTATACCCACTATCTCTTCAAGGTGGAAAAATGTTCAGCTACTCTCCACTCCCTGCAGACAAAGCCTAGGTCTCCAAACTGGCTAATAAGCCTCCTCTTATAAAGTTTTCCTTAAAAGAAAGTTTTCCTCAAAGTACCTCACCTAACAGGAACAAAAAGCCCCTCCCTGAGAAATATACTCACTCTTTAGCATAAACTAAATTCACAAAGAAAGAAATACATTGAATTCACTAAGTATTAATCAATTTTATTTTAAATTTAAAATTCTTTTTATTTCAACCAGGATAATCCTCTGTTAAATAAAGATACCAGTCAACAAAATTCCTACAATCCGCCTTCTCCAATTTTAATCACGCAAGCACGTCTATATTCCAGCCAAAAGCAACCCTCTTCCCAAAACTATTATTTTAAATACTAGTAATAAAAATAAGAAACCCTGGTAGCATACTGGATAAGTGCTACAGCCACTAACCAAAAGACTGGCAGTTCAAACCCACCAGGCGTTCCCTGGAAACTCTATAGGGCAATTCTATTCTGTGTTGCATGGTCATTGTGAGTCAGAATCAGTTTGATGGCAGTGGGTTAGTAGATTAATAATAATAATCCAAATTCATACTGTCTTGCAGCTTCATAATTCTGCAGCACCAAAATATATGCAAGAGTATCTTTACATATGGAGTCCTGGTGGCGCACCGGTTAAGAGTGACAGACACTAACCAGAAGGCTGGCAGTTCAAATTCACCATCTGTTACTTGGAAGTCTTATGGAGTAGTTCTACTTTGTCCTGAAGGACAGAATCAGAATCAACTGGACAGCAATGGTATTCTTGATCAAGTTCCAGGTATCACGTATTTGATCCATTCCAATAAGACCAGCAGATGGCGCTCAATAAACCTGTTGTGTCCTTTCAGGAGTGGTTTTAAGAGACTCTCCTCTTTAGTGGTGAATAACCTTAAGACTTCAACTGGAAAACGAATCAAATCACAGAATGTTTGCAAATCATGTAATATATGGTCCCCTTAACAGTAAGTGCCCTTTAAAGAAGAGTTTTTTAAAAAATTCTGTAAGTGATCTCTTTCTGATTCAATGTACTGACAGATCCGCCTCCGTATTTTTGCTCACGCAGAGCTGAAACGGTCTAAGGTTATTGACTTTTCTGGTGGCTACAAAAAAAGAAAGAAGAAAAAGGCTTCTCACCCTCACAAATGTTTCACAACTCTCTGAAACTGTCAGAAAAATTAGGCCAGTGCTTAAAGAAACAGCCTCCCCTTCACTGACAGCACTAGTTATTTGACTGAACTCCAGTGCAGACGAGCTCTCCATTCCTCTCCTCTTCCCTCTTCTCCCCTTGCAGAAAGCAGATGACTGAAGTTTATACTCTGCTACTCAGTGTTGCTCCTAGAAGACGTGACATTTGTAATTAAAATGTATCAACTTCTATTCTGGCTCTTGTCACACAATTGGTTACACACCTAGCTCCCTCATTTTATCATCCTCAGCTCTCTCAATTTTCCTCCAAAGTTATCAGTGAAATTGGGTCTCCAAGCTTCCAGACTAGCACTACACAGTCTGGTCCAATTATTCCCCTAAAACTCAGAGCAAGCCAACAGGATACCATCCTAACTCCTGTGCTGTCCCTTCCATTTATGACAAACAAGTCCCTCTGCATCCTAGCCCCTGACGACCTCTGCCGCCATGTCTCTCTTATAGAGCCTCTTCTCAAGCCCCTCACGACAATCTCACCACACCATGGCCAGCTACACGAATAAATCTGCTGGCCCAGTGGTTAAGAGCCACCTCTGCTTCCCAAAAGGTGGGCAGCTCAAATGCACCAGGTGCTCCATGGAAACTTCATGGGGCAGCTCCACCCTGTCCTATAGGGCTGCCATGAGCCAAAACTGGCTCCATGGTGATGTTTTGTTTTGTTTACATTCCCATGCTCATGACTATGCTGCTCCTGGTATCCCCCAATTGCTCTTTTCACTTGAATAATGATTAACTAGAGCAAGACAGGAAATTACGAAACAAGACAATGCCTCTCTTTTCCGAGTACAGACTTGGGCCAGTCATCTAGAAGGCATAACCCCTCATCTGATCAAATACATACTATGCCTCACCCACTGCCTGTAGATCAACACCTCCAAATCCTTGAGCCTATCAGATTTGAGCAACAGACATGCTCATGGTTAAGTCCTACAAAGTGGAATCCAGTAGAGGTCAAGCTAAACCACACCTGGTTGAATGTCATTTCTAAGTCAGGATACAACAAACCACAAGACCCCACACACGAAAGATATTCAAAGTTGGCAACTAAAACACTGGCAATTACATCAAGAAGTCATGCTGCAAATACAGAATGGTAGGCATCACTTTCAGGAGTAGCTGTACTCGGGAAAGACCACGGGCTTTGAAATCATATGACTCAGGATACAGCTTCACTCATTACTAACCGTATTACCACAAGCAGTTCCTGAAAACAGCTAATCCTTTTAGGAACTACCTCAAATTCTTTTCGGAAACTGCTAGACTGTAAGTCCATGCGGACATAAATTACATCTACTGTAGTCATATATCTGAAGTGCATGAAACAATACTACTGGCACTTTCATCAAGTGGTTATTATGCACTGGCCCTGTTTTAAATGATTCACACTGAGTAGGTGTCTCAGTTATTTAGAGATGCTATAACAGAAATATCACATTTGAATGGTTTGTTCTCTCACAGTCTAACAGGCTACAAGTCTGAATTTAGTGCACCAGCTGCAGAGAAGGCTTTCTGTGTCAGCTCTGGAGGAAGGTCCTCATTATCAATCTTCCTCTGGTCTAGGTGCTTCCTGCTGCAGGAACCTGGGATCCAAATGACACGCTCTTCTTCTAGTACTGTTTTCCTGGTTTCTGTCTTCTATATCTCAAAAGAGGTTGACTTATTAAACACAATCTAATCTTGTACACTGAGTTCTCTCTCATCAACTAATCCCATCTCATTAACACCATAATGACAAGATTTACAAAACACAGGAAAATCACATCAGGTGACAAAAATGGTGGACAATCACATAAAACTGGGACTCAGTCTAGCCAAGTTGACAGATATTTGGGGAAGGAGGGATGATTCAATTCATGACATTAGGCTTATCATTCAATCTATTCAACAGCCTATAAAATAAGTACTAGTTATGATAAGTACTTGCTGTTGTTAGAGTTGAAACAAGTCAGTTTCAACTCACAGAGACCTATGTAAAACTGAACCAAACACTGCCCAGGCCTGTGCCACGCCAGCAATCATTGGTATGCTTGAGCCCATTGTTGCAGCCAGTGTATGATTCCATCTCACTGAAGGTCGTCTTCTTTTTCGCTGACCCTCTATTCTACCAAGCATGATACCTTTTCTCCAGAGACTGATCCCTCCTGACAAGTCCAAAGCATGTACTACTTAGTCTTGCCACCCTCCACCCTCGATTCTAAAAAGCACTCCTGTTGTACTTCTGCCCAAACAGATGTGTCCATTCTTTTGGCAGTCTGTGATATATTCTATTTTCTTCTCTAACACCACAATTTACAGGCATTCTCTCTTCTTCTGTATTCCTTATCCATTGTCCAGCTTTCACACGCATTCTGATGTCACTGAAAACACCACGCCTTGGGTCAGGTAAGCCTTAGTCTTCAAGGTGACATCTTTGCTATTCAACACTTACAAGAGGTCTCTTGAAACAGATTTTCTCAGTGCAATGAGTCTTCTGATTTGTCGACTGCTGCTTCCACGGCTGCTGACTATGAAAGCAAGTAAAATGAAATGCTCGACAACCTCAATTCCTTCTCCATTTATCATAATGCTGCTACCGGTCCAGGTGTGAGGATGTTTGTTTTCTTGATGTTGAGGCACAATCCATACTCAAGGCAGTAGGTCTGTGATCTTCTTCAGTCCTATTTACCTTCAGCAAGCAAGGCTGTGTCACCTTCATAACTCAGGTTGTTAAAAAACCTTCCTCCAATCTGATGCCTTGCTGTTCCTCACATAGTCCACCAGCTGCTATCTGCTCAGCATACAGACTGATTAAGTATGGTGAAAGGATAAAACCCAGATGTGTACCTTTCTTTAACTGTAAAACATGCAGCATCCCTTGGTTCTGTTCAAACAACTGCTTCTTGATACCTGTAAACATTCCTCATGAGCACAATTAAGTGTTCTGGAATTCCCATTCTCTGCAATATTATACATAATTGGTTATGATCCACACAGTCAAGTATCTTTGCATGTCAATAAAACACAGGTAAGTATGTTAAGTACTCAGGATCTAGTTTTTTAAAAAACTAGTTGACTTGGAGGTGATTCAAACTCCTGGCAAACTCAAATGTATCAGAGCTTTCACTAGCTGATTTTTTTCAAAAGTAGATTCACCAGGCCTTTCTTCCAAGATACCTCTAGGTCAATTCCAACTTACCTTTGAATTAACAGCGAAGCCAACACACTGTTACCACCCATGTATTCCTTAACATACAGCAGGCAAACAATAAATGCTTATTCCATTCTAAAACAACTCAAAATATCCCACATTTAAGAATCTTCATGCCATTACTCCCATTTTCATTTTAATACAGCACAGCATTTCCCAAATAAAACCTTTTTAGATGAAGTGTGAAAGTAAATTTTACTGTTGTTATTGTTGTTTCATTTAAAATCAGAGATGAAGAATTTAAAGTACATGGTAAAAACTGGCTAAGGTTTAGTGAAACCACAGGAAAAGGAGTCATAGAGAAAAGCAGAAAGAATACAGGAATTGATCAAATTAATTTTAAGGGGAAATTATAAAACTTTTTAATAACTAGTTAAGCTTTATAACTGACAGCAAAAGGCTGTTGTGGGTATGCAAAAAAAAAAAAATCCTATCATTACATATAGCAGGTACATTTTTCTTACCCAACATTACTATATAGGCAAAACAATTTTACAAAAAATCCAGTCTTTCGAGGCATTCCTTTTAAATGTCAAAAAAAAATTTTTTGGTAACAAATTTGCTTTATGAAAACCTGTTCTAGGGTGTGTTATACACTTGCCTGCCTTTTTAAATACTGATGAAGAAAGGCAGCAATACAGACCTCAGCACCTACTGCATGCCAGGAGGAAATCCTGGTGGCATAGTGGTTAAGAGCTACCGCTGCTAACCAGAGGGTCAGCAGTTAAAATCCATCAGGTGCTCCTTGTAACTCCACTGAGCAGTTCTACTTTTTCCTATGAGGTCACTACAAGCTGAAATAGACTCACTGGCAGTGGATTTCGCTGGTTTTACATGCCAAGATCTTTATATGTTAGGACAACAATATTTAATGGCTGAAGATGAGATGATGTATGTAAAAATTTTCCAAAGTGCCTGGAACTTACTAAATATGCAATAAATGCTAGATAACATTGCTATTTTTTAAATCCTATATAATCCTCACAACAACCGTATGATACAGGTATTATCAATCTGCTGAATTTTACAGGTGGAGAGGCTGAGGCTCACAGAGACAGTAATTAACAGCGGAAAATGAAACCTGAATCTATTTGACTCTTAAGCACTTACACTTTTTCTACAGGGCAGCTCTCAACTTGTGATACCCGGACCAGCAACAAAACCTGGGAACTTACTAGAAATAAAAATTCTCAGCCCTGCTCCAATCTTAGGCAATCAAAAACTAGGCGGGTGGGCCCGACACTTGCGTTTTAGCGTCCAGGGGACTCCAATGCACACAGTAGTTTCAGCACCCCACTGCCAGACACTGACTCTGTACCAGTGACAACAGGCAGCCTGGTGTCTGTCCCTAAATGGTTTGTTCTTTCCAATAAATCATACTTTTTACTATTTCATTCTGCCTTTAACAATTCCATCAATATCCTTACCTTACAATCCTCAGCAACGGACCACTCCATTCCCTTACCACACCTAAGAGCAGACACAGGATACCAATATACTAAAATCATTAGGAACCTGGACTTGCCAAAATAAAAAAGGCTTAGTTTGAAATTCAACTTTGTAACTTCAGCAGGTAACCAAATTTCTCTGATCTTGTTTCTTCATCTTTACAATGTAAAAAAACATTGAAAAATACTTGAAAACAAGTATTTCATGAGGCTGTTACTGACGAAAGGAGAAAGTCACTTACATATACACTGCATAATGGGTAAATACTATGAAGGGGCCAACCAAATGGAGGCTCTTATGCTCACTATTATAATACAATAAACAGCCCTGCTGCTCTCTACTGTACACACATGCACACAAATACGTCACGGCAAGCGAAGGCTCAGAACTCAATACTGACCACAAAGACTGCGCTTGGGCCATTCTTAAAACACCTACCCTTATCTCAGAGACAGAGAAAAACCACTTTTCATTCTGAGACCTAGTAAGGTGGTGGTGTTGTTACATGCTGTCAAGTCAGTTCCGACTCATAGCGACCCTATGAACAACAGAATGCAATACTGCCCAGCCTTGTATCATGTCCACAATTGTTTTTATGCTTAACTCAATGTTGTGGCCCCTGTGTCACCTCATCTTGTCGAGGGCATTCCTCTTTTTCACTGACCCTCCTCCTCTACCAAGCATGATGTCCTTCTCTAGGGACTGATTCCTCCTGACAACATGTCCAAAGTATGTATGATGCAGTCCTGCCATCTTTGCTTCCAAGGAGCACTCTGGCTGTAATGATGTTTGGGCAACACATAATCGTGGCAACAGATGGCAGCAAGGATAAAATGACAAACTTCATAGATAGCTGGAAAAAAGGGAACATACAGAGGAAAGACACTATCAGAGAAACGCACAGGGATAGCTTCTTAATATTACACTGCCCTAACCTGAGGTCCCTTAGCCATAGAAGGAGACAAGAATGTCTACACAACCTAATAAGCTTTTACTCAAAACAGAACTGAGAAATGCAGGAGGAATTCATATTCACAAGAGTAGCATAAGATCATCCCCTGCCTTTAACTAGTTCAAGGAGATGACAGAACAGTAGAAAGGTGCCCACAATCAGACTGGTGGGACTCATGAACCAAAAAAGGAATATACCATCGCCTAAGCAGTAAGATAAAACTCACATTTCCTTCTGTGGACATAACAAAGAGAGACAGCTGAGAATTCCACCCTCGCTGCCAGATCCTCTGTATATCACAAGGGGACAGTAGTTAATCCAAACACAGAGACTGCAAAAAGTTTCAAAGCTACACAAGGGCCAACAGGCTTTCTTGTTCTGTTTTTTTAAAACAGTAAACAAAACAAAGCAATCAGTATAGATGAGGTACTCTATACCTAATCAGCTGTCATCTCCACATGAATGAATGTAACAAGAAACTCACTTAGCATCTCTGGAGGATAAAAGAGAAAGGACAAAAAGCCCTAAAGGCATATATCATCAGATCATTTACCAATAAATAAATTAATAACACCTTTCAAAGAAATGTCACTTCTATGCCCCTGCTGATATACAAACACTGCTAATAAATGGAGCTGTTTATGGCTTTCTGAATTAGATTCACTGGGCTGAGTTTTACATATTTAGCTAATAGTCTCATCTCAAATGGTACCACAAATTCCAAACTGGGCAAGAAAAATCTTTAGTCTCATAATGAACAAACTGGAGCTTTTACGATGTCAATCTTCCTGTCTCAGTTTCCCAAGTTGTAAAATAAGCAGTTTCTCCCAATTCACAGGTTTCTTTAACCAATAAAACGAGTAAGGTAAGAAGCAACATAATCCCAAGTTAACAGTGCATACACAACACAAAAGACTATTTTGGATGAAATTCAGTTTTTCATCCAGTGTCAGTGCCAAATTTTCACTTTCAAAGAGTCTTGCAGAGGTTCTGTTCTACTGCTGCCACTGGCTCTAGGTGACAAGGCTCACCTGTGTGATATCATTTCTTGAAGGATGAACTACAGTAGCCTTACCTTCTAGGTCCTAAGTCTTTTTTCAAAAAAAGAAAAAGACTGCTTTCCAAAGAGGCTGCACCATTCTGCAATCCCACACAGTAATTCCTCTGCTTGGAATATACCCTACAGAATCAAGGCCATTCACACCAACTGATACATGCACACAAATGTTCATGGCAGCACAGTCCACGATAGCAAAAAGATGGAATCAACCCAGATGCCCAACAACAGAAGAATGGATAGGTAAACTATGGTATATGTACTCAATGGAGTACTGTGCAATGATAAAGAACAACGATAATAGCAGGAAACATCTCTCAATTTGGTCTCAACTGGAGGACATTACATTGAGTTAAACTAGTCAGCGACAGAAGGACAATTATTATATGAGGCCCCTATGATAAAAACTTAAAAGCAGACTCACACATAACAGAAAAGACTTTGATGGCTACAAGGGTGGGGAGGGTGGGAGGGCGGAAGGGCGAGGGCGAGGTTTAGATTAGATAGTTGTTAGAAATTTGGTTGGGTGAAACTGATGACAATACACATTAGTAAGAAGATCAATACTAATGGGACTTTAACACAACTTGTGTACTCCTCCCATCTTAACCCAATATTGTAAGCACAGAGTATGTACACTTTCATTTTTTATTTAATAAAACTGTCTTACTTATTAAAAAAAAAAAAGAAAGAAAAAGAAACAACTCATCTTCGGCTAGTAACCATCTGTGCACTGGGCAACGCTTTTTTCCAAGGAGCAGCTCTCATTCTACTGTAAAATAATCACAAATACTGAGGGCCTAATATGTATAACGCACCGTGCTAGAAGTGGCAGTAAAAATGACACCAATAAAATTTACTACGAAGTCCCTACCCTCACACAGCACACAACAGAAACAACACGAAAAGGCAGGTAAGCCTGAGTGTATTCAAGTGTTTGAGGCACTATAATGAACTCTGCACAGAGTAGTTTGTGGCATTAAGGGAAGAGTGAGAGATTCCATGGAAAGCTGAAGGTTCGCAAAGGGCTTCATGGAGGCAGGTGACAAGAAATGAACCCTCAAAAATGAGAGGTTTTCTTGTTCTTTTCCCCCTGAGGTGGGGCAGGGGAAGACACTATTATTTCTGAGAGGAAAGAGGTAGGAATAGTTTTATACAAGTGCTTGGCTTGGCTTGGCTTGGCAAAGGCCAGCACACAGAGGGACGGAACTAGTTTACCTGATGGCCCCACTAATCCATAACTGGGATTTTTAAAACTCCCAAATACTGGCTTCAAAATGTTGCTTTTATTTATGTATGTGTCCAAAACTGAGTTTCAGCAGCCTGTCCACACCTCACACTTAAACCCATGTGTTCTTCTGAGTTCCATTTATATGACAAAACCATTTTGGTTCTCCTGGAGTACAGTTTTCCAGGCTCATGGAATTGGGGTGACCCACCAGGCCATCTGTCCTAAGCTGTTCTTTTCAATCTTCAGCCTTTATTGGAACTGTTTTTGTCAAGTCATCTTCACGACAAACACTAGCCTAGGAAACAGCTAGGCAGGGACCACTTGGCCTTCAGGCCACTGGGCTCTTTTCAAGAATTATCCATGCGCAGCCAGTTCTGAGGAGCAGGAACTCTAAGGTCTGACTGGAAAATGTATGCCAAGTCCGTAAGGGCTGTTTCTCAGTCCAACCACCTGCCATGAAACCATACACCTGTTCTGATACTAGCTCCTGAGATATTAACATGACAGGGACTCATATCACCCGCTTTCACAGTTCCCTCTTCAGATTGCCTTCCTGAGTATGTTCAGGTCCAGGCTGCCCCATGTGAATCTCCTCACAATAAATATTCTATTACACTAATTTTTGATGTTTCGATAAGCATTTAGGATTTGACCACTACAAAACAGGTCTTTAATGACTGATAGCCACATAAGGAAGAACTCATGAGAAATCCTACATAACATAAAAATACTGTATAAATAATGTAAAGTGTTAAATCCCTTAATTGTCCTCTGAAGATCCCTACTACCTCTACCTGCTAAGAGCTAACCAAACATGTGTTCAACAGTACACATCTGGATACTTTTGAGTCAGCAATTTCAAAATAATTTACTCAGTACTCCTTCCATCTTAACTCAGTACTGCAAGGAGAGAGCAGCTGGGGCGGGGGGCAGGGGACCATGCTCTTAGGCGAATTCCAGGCCAGTTGGCACAACTAGCGTTTTGCTAAGAGAGCTCTCTGCACCCCACATTGGTGAGTGGCGTCTGGGGTCTTAAAAGCTGCCAAGCTGCCATCCGAGGACACAGCAAATGGTCCCAACTCAACAGGAACGGATGCTCACCGAGGACCAAAATGACATGCGGTAAAGACAACCGAGAAGACAGAGAGACCCGCAAGAGTGAGTGCCTACATTGACTTGGGACCAGAAGAACCGGATGGTGCCCAGCTACCACCAGTGACAGCCACGATGGAGCTCACAGAGAAGAGTCTCACTGGCAACACAAGAATAAAGAGGTGCATCATGAGATCTCCAGTGAAAGACCTCAATTGATGGTCCAGCGGTTTTGGGGTTCCTCTGAGAGCATGGCCCCCTGCCCTGATGCTGCCCTTTCCCATAAATTATAACAAAGGTCCACTCTTTGGACAGGAATGGACTGGACTTGGCAAGGCAAAGTGACCATATACTGGAAGCACTTTATGGTTCTATACATCTATAGGATATCATCTTGCTGACCTCTGGCTGGAGGAAGGGGAGTGGACGGACAGGACGGGAAAGGAGACTGTTGGGAGGATGAGACATGTACGGAGCAGAGAGGAATAGTGTGCTGTCACCGGACAGGGAGAGCAGTGGAAGCTGCATATAAGGGGGTATGTAAATTTATACGGGAATGTACATTTTCACTCAGTTATGTTAAATAAAAATTAAAAAAAAAAAAAAAAACAGGATTGGGAACACTTTGAAAAAAAAAAATAATAATTTACTCAAGAATCTAACCTTAGAAAGAAGTCACAGATCCTATCCTTTTGAAGTAACATACTACTTAACACACATCATTTCCCATTTACTTTTACAGTAACTTCTGCTGACGGATTACACAGCCTTCCCAGAAGATCTAAAACTACCAAAACTGCTGCAATTTGATCCATAAGAAAGCAGCTTTTGAAACTCCTTTTTGCTCACCTGGTTCGTGTTAAATTTTAGTGTGCATTAGAATCACCTGAAAAACGTATTTAAAAAATGGCTTGATGGGCCCCCAGCCTTACTGATTTCAGTTGGTCTTGGCTAGGGCCTGAAGACACACATTTGTAACATGTTCTCAGGGTATGCTCTTGTTGCCTATCTGGGGAACACACTTTGAGAAACCATGTTCTAGAGTGACCTAGCTGGCTGTCTTTCCAGGGCACCCCCACATGCCAATTACGGCTGTAAGTAAATAATTTTAACAAAATTGCCTTTGCATCTAAAAAAGGATGCCAAATGGAATTCCATCAAGCATCAGGCTTCAGATTACCAGCTCAAGAGAAGATGGTATCAATCTGAGGAACGGACAGTGAAACCATCCTCACTTACAGAGACTGGACAGAAGTTGTTAATGAGTTACGTTGCTTCATCCACAATATGGGCCCCATAGGGATAAAGCCTAGAAGCAGCCTGATGTGGAAGATGCTCAGTAAGTAGCAGTTCTCCCCCCTTTCTAGTGAAGCAAGAGCAAGAGCAAGAGCTCTCAACTTAAGCACATGTGCAGAAGATGCAAGAGGAGGGTCACACAATGTGATTTCATACATTACTTTCATACTTGATATCAAAATAAGGTAGGTGAGTCTCTTTAAAAACTATATTCAAAATTTTTATCCATCAGTGATCTACGTGTGTTTTATATATTTTCACTTCATCCTCACTATCACCATCTAAGGTTATTTTAAAGACACAACAGTTCTCCCTCAGACTACCAAGACAGCTCCACCTAAACGTTCGTCTCACATTGATGTTACAACCATACTCACTGCCTTTTCTACTAAAACACTCAGTGGTCATGACTGCAGCTCTGTGATGTTTTCTTTCAGTCATTCTGTTCGTCAAGATCCATTTGTTCATCTAAATGGAATAATCATCCCAGATCCCATTAGTGTGCTGGTATAGTGAATTAACAGACTAGGTCTACTCACCTGGTGGAGACTCTGGGTGATACAATCAGTTAATCTACTCACCTGTTAGCCAAGAGGCTGGCGGTTCAAGTGAACCCCGGAGCCCCTTGGAAAAAAGGTCTGGTGATCTGCTTCTGAAAAATCAACCATGGAAAACTCTATAGGGCAGCATGCATGGTGTCACCATGAGGCAGAAAGTGACTTGATGACAACTGGCTTCTTTCCTTTATTAAATATTAAATATTATATTTTATTTTATTAAATATTATATTTAATTTATTTATATTTATTTATATTTATTATTTATTTTATTAAATATTATATTTTTGGAAACCATGATGACACAGTGGGTTAAGTGCTACATCTGCTAACCAAAAGCTCGACAGTTCAAATCTACCAGGCACTCCTTGGAGAACTCTGTGGGGGTAATTCTACTCTGGTATCTAGGGTCACTATCAGTTGGACCCATCTCAATGACAACAGGTTTGGTTTTTGGTTTTTATCGTATTTTTGGTGAAAGTGTACATAGCAGAACAGGTTCCTATTCAACAACTTCCATACATACTGTTCAGTGACATTTGTTAAATTCTTCAGATTGTATCAATGTTCTCATTATTTCCATTCAAGTTGTTTCATTCCTATTAACCTACTCTTCTCAGCTCCCCCAATTTGCCCACCCATGCTTTAAAGTAACTGTTGACCATTTGCTCACATACGCTCTGTATTTACACACATAATGCCCGCCTTCTACGATGTTTGTCAACCTTGCTCTACACCCTCATGAGGTACTGTCTTAAGCACACTGCACTAATTTTTTATAGCAACATTTAAAAAACAACAACAGCAACAAAAACCACTGGAATAGCAGTGCTTATGAAAATATCTCACGGTAGGGGATGAGGGTATGGTTGGAATACAAATGTAGAAGGTGTAGGTAATTTTTTTAAAAGAGCACAGTACTCAAAGGTGGTATAATTTACTTTATGGGCTGCCCTGCTGTTTAGCTAAAGGTAACCTGAGGTGACAGTTTCACTTCAAGGTTTAAAGGTTATTTTCAGGGCAACAATCTTAGGAGTCCTCCAGTCTCAATGAGTCTAGAAGTCCAGATTTTTTTTAAATTTGAAGTTCTGCTCCACATTTTTCTCTCCTTTTATCAGGATCTATATATATATATATAATGTGGCCCTGATCAGAATGTTCGGTAGTGGCATCCAAGCATCATCTACTTCTTCTCATCTCAGGATAGAGGAAATTGTGGTTCATGGAGACCATGAGTTCTGTAGATGGATTTCTTCTTTGAATACTGGGTTTCCTTCTTTCTCTTCTGCTCCAGATGAGTAGAGACCAATCCTTTTATCTTAGATGGCTGCTTAGAAGCCTTCAGGACCCTAGATGCTACTCACCAAAGCTCAACGTAAATACAGAACACAAATTTTAAGAAACATGTCAACTGACTGAGGAAAATTAATCCTGTAAAGTGACCGGTTATGTCTAAGTATCAGTTTCTTCAACTTTTATTTGTTTCAACCATATTCTTGCACAATGAGCACCTTCTGTGATTGGATGCCTTCTGTGCCCTTCCCCCATGGGGCATCCTCACAAGCAAGCTACAGTAATTTCTCTTCACAGCAACACGTAAAAAAAAGAAAAAAAAATTGGTAGTGACGCCTATGAAAATACCTCATGGGGGAAGGGCACAACCAGCAAACAAATATGGAAGATACACATTACTTTGTACAAATATGGTATATATTAAACATACCTAGCACATATTCCACAGAGCTTTTTCTGGCTGCAGCCCTTACGGAAGCAGACTGCCTGGCTTTTCTTCCATAGTACTGCTGGGTTAATTCAAACCATCAACCTCAGTAGCAGCTAGTGGCCAAGGTTTGCACCACCCACAGACCTTATTAGTCATTAGAGAAATGCAAATCTAAGCCATAATAAGATACTACTTCAATCCAAAAAAACCACACCTGCTGCAGTCCAGTCGATTCAGACATACAGTGATACCACTCAGACGTAGAGTGATACCACTTCACATCATCGAAAAACCAAAAACCAAACTCATTTCAGTCAAGTTAATTCCAACTCACAGTGACCCTGCAGGACACAGCAGCACTGCCCCACAGAGTTTCCAAGGCTGTAAACCCTTAAAGAAGTAGACTGCCACATCTTTCTCCCACAGAGCAACTGGTAGGTTCTGACCTGCTGACCTTTCGGTCTTCAGGGGAGCACTTTAAACACTGCACCACTAGGGCTCCTTTCACATCCATCAGAATGACTATTACCAGAAAAAAGAAAACACGGAGAGGGTGTGGAGAATCTGCAGTCCTCATGCATTCCCGGTGGGACTCCAAATGTTCCTCAAAAAGTTCAACACAGAATCAGCACATGACCCAATAATTCTACTCCCAGTCAAATACCGAAAAAAATGAAAGCAAGCATGCAAACAAATACTTGTATACCAGCATCACTCACAGTAGCCAAAAAGGTGGAAACAATCCAAAAATACATCAACAGATGACTACAGAGATAAACATTACTTATCTGCAAAGAGAAATAAAATCCTGATACATGTTACAACATGGATGAACCTTGAAAATATTATGTTGAGTGAAATATGTCAGCCACCAAAGAACAAATGCTGTATGACCCCACTTACGTGAAGTATGTAACTGGCAAACGCATAGAGACCAGATTCTATTACAGGCTACCAGGACAGGAGGGACAGGGAAAAGAGAAGTCACTGCTTAGTGGAGTTTGAGTTTCTGTTAAAGGCTCTTAAACAGGAAAACAATAAAAGACATCTTTCTGTGATGCTGAAGTTTTTCCTATCTAGGAAACCACACATTAACCATAAAAAGCTTAACCCAAACTGTGCAAGTCTGCCAGAAGCTGCCTGCTCTGTGACAATGTAAATCTGTCTTAACCCTGCTTGTTGCTGCCTGTTGTTGGTGTTGTCAGGTGCTGCTGACTGGGCTCAGACTCACAGCCGCCCCCCGTACAGCAGAACGACCGACCGCCCCATCACCCTGCGCCACACACCACCCTCACGGCTGCTGTTGACGCTGTGCCAACTGTTTCAGACACCAGGTCCATCGATCTCCTTGACGGTCTTCGTCTTTTTCACTGAAACCATCTCTACCAAGCATGATGTCCTTTTTCCAGGGACTGATCCCTCCTGATAACATAATCCAAAGTATGTGAGGAAAAGTCTCACATCCTTGCTTCTAAGGAGCATCCTGGTTATGCATTTGAGTCATCTGGTACCGGTCTAAGAGAACTAGCACAAAGGGGATGGCTTTAACAAGAAAGTTTATTCATACACAGTCCAGTAAGCTGCAAGTCCAAATTCAGGATGTCTGCTACAGAGGAAGGTTTTCCCCCTTGTCAGCTCTGCAGGAAAGTCCTCGTGTTCTGTCCGTCTTTAGTCAGGGAGCATCTTGGTGCAGTAACCTCAGGTCTGAAGAACGTGCTGGTCTCCAGGTGCTGATTCCTTGATGCTGTGAGGTTCCCAATTTTCTGCTTGCTTCTCTTTCCTTTTATCTCTTGTAAGATAAAATGATAAATAGTGGTGCAAGCCACACTCCAGAGAAACTCCCTTTAAAATGGAGCTGTGAGGTGACCTTATGAAGGGATTTACAGTCCCACCCTAATTCTCTTTAACATTCAGTGTAGGAAAATCACAAAATGGAGGGCAATCACACAATACTGGTCATCACAACCCAGCCAAATTTCTATACACATTTTTGGGGGGCCACAATTCAACCCATGACACTCTGCTTCTTCCAAAGCAGATTTGTTCGTTCTTTTGGTAGTCCATCGTATATTTAGTACTTTTCACCAATGCCCTAATTCAAAGGTGGTATCTTCTTATTCACTGGCCAGTTTTTACAAGCATATGAGAACACTGACAACACAGGGGCTTGCGTCAGGCGTACCTTAGTCCTGGAAGACACATCTTTGCTTTTTAACACCGTAAAGGGCTGTCTTGCAGCACATTTTCTCAACAGTATGTCATTCGATTTCTTGACTGCTACATCTATGTGCACTGATTGTGTATTCAAGTAAAATGAAATCCTTGGCAACTTCAATCTTTCATCCATTTATTATGATACTGCTTACTGGTCCAGTTTTGAGGATTTTCATTTTCTTCATATGAGGTACAATACATACTAAAGACTGTAGTCTTTTGACCTTTCATCAGTATTCAGGCTTCAAGCCCACTTCACTTTCAGCAAGCAAGGTTGTATCGTCTGCATAACACACAGAGGCTGTTAATGAGTCTTCCTCCAATGCTGATGCTCCATTCTTCTTCAAATAGCCCAGCAGCTTGAAAACTTGCTCAGTATACAGACTGAATACATACCATCAAAGGATACACCCTGACACATACCTTTCCAGCCTTTAAACTTGCTAAAAAAAAAAAAACAACTTGAGACAATTATGACTGTTAAATCCCACCCTCCAAATTTACACCTGAAAAAGACTCCTAGTTGTGAGAGAGTGGTAGACTCCAGTATCAGCAGCCAGGCCAAAAGTCAACTGTTATCATTTGATCTCAGCAAAAGGGGATGGGAGGATCAATCAATCATCTTAAGATTAGTCTACAGCTGATCTATATTCCTCCTTTCTTTTTATAAGCCACTGGACCTAGCTCCTTTGAGTCAGCTGCCTTTTGTGGAATCAAAACGCCCTACTCATGTGGTGCTCAGAATAAACCTTATGTTCAAATTCCAGAGAATTTTGGAAATGGATACTGGTGACAGTTACACAGCACAAGAAATACAACTGATACGTAAGAAATGTCAAAATGGCCACTATTCTGTTTTCCTTTGTTGTTAATGTACACAGCAAGATACACACCTCAACATTTCCCACATGTACAATTCAGTGACACTGACCACATTCCTCAAGCTGTACAATCACTCTCACCTTTCTTTTCTGATGGTGAGACTGTTTTGCTCACTTGGCAGTCCCCACTGCTGTACCTCTACTCTGCATACTTCTAATCAATGTTTTTGGGGAACGGTTTTAATAACACTAATACTATACTACTTACGGGAAACCCTGGTGGCATAGCGGTGAAGTGCTACAGCTGTCAACCAAGAGGTCAGCAGTTCAAATCCAGTAGGTGCTCCTTGGAAACTCTTAGGGCAGTTTCACTCGGACCTATAGCGTCACTGAGTCAGATCCGACTTGACAGCACCTAAGAATAACATACTACTTACATGGTTTAGTGATCCCCAGCTGCTCTCCATTGTCACATGCTGATAAGTAAAACACTATATGCCCTGTATCAGAGCTGGCCAACAGAACTTTGTGTAATGACAGAAACATCCTCTATCTATGCTAACTGCTATGGTAGCAACTAGCCACAGATGGCTTCTGAGAACTTGAAATGTGGGTAGTACACCCGAAGAACTGAATTTTTATTTCATTTTAACTAATTAAAGCAATCATACACGGCTGGTGACTACCATACTAACAGGAGAGGTACACAAAATCACATCTTCAGGATGTGAACTGTCCAACCTACCCCAAACCAGATCCGTCACCACCACAATGACACCATGTCCATGTTTTACTCCAAAGGTTGTACTCTTCCTCACTCTGCCCTCCCATCAATATATATCCTATCTATCTAGACTAACAGAACCCCCATTACCCTTGAAGGCTTCCTCATTCCTCTTTCTACTCTCAACCATCTTGGCCTGGTAAGTCTTCCAGCACTTGAACAGACTCTGCTTGTGCCGTCATTTAACAGTGAATGCTGTATCTGAGCCCCTGCCTCCCCCAAGCACTGTAAGAATCTCTTCCTCCAAGACCAGATCCCCCATAACAATGCCTACTGCAGTGCTAGGCAAGGAACAGATACTTGACAGATACCTGCTGAATGGATTAAAGGTACACACATTACATTTTGGTCTTCTTTGTAAAATACAGACTTTTCTTCCCCAGTACCATCTGGAAATTTTAACCCCTCATTCTTATGCAGATGCTTGGGGAACACCTAGTTACTGTAAAAGCATCATGTAAACAGACCCAAAGCAAGCTTTGACATATGTCTGCCTGAAAATGCCCAGGAAAAAAAAAGAAAATGCTCATTGCAAATGCAAAATCCATTCACTTCAAACAAGTCTGGAAACTGACAGCCACACAGAAGGAAACCAAAGTTTTTACTCTGTAAACTACCAAAGCTACACTGAGAAACACGTTACTTCCTTATTTCCTCTGTCATTAGTGACAAAGTCCTGTTATTTAAATACAGTTCTCAGATCCGGTTAGCACTCAGTCTAGTAATGTTTGCAGCGGACCCATCAGACCAGCATTGTTACAGCTAAGGGACATAGTTCATTTAAAAGATCAGAAGGCTGATAAGGCTCTCTTTACAAGAGCAAAATGAAACCTAACAGCCAAGCGAGAAGCACAGCCAGATTTATTTGGGCTCCAGCTACAGACATGTTTCCCAGGAACGATAATACACACCATTAAAAAAAAAGTCCACTTCTCTACAATGAAGTAACAGCTCTGACTGTCAATAAGGGGTAAACGAAGCTCTGTGGCCTTTCCAAAAAATATGATATTTATGCAAATTAAATTTATACAAGAATAAATTTTTTAATTAAAAATAACTGAAGACCTCTAATCATTTCTCCTCTTCTGAGCACAGTATATCCATTTGCCGTCGAACCTTCTAGTATTATTTGGGCACTAATACATCTTCTGATCAGTATGCAGAGAACAGTAACCCACTGAATAGAGTTGCTGAGTCTTCACTGAGACTGTAAACAAGTCTAAGGTCAACAAGGTGAAAGGTCCACTGTGATAAGTTTTTCACAAGCTCTAAACGGAAATCAAATGGATATGCTCTCCTGGTTTCCCGTATTTGAAGTGTGCTTTGAAGTCATTCCCAGGAACAATCCTAGCTCTACCACAGCTGTAACCCTATTATACGAGCTACTTACCTCTCTGAACTCTCAATCTGTTGGCCCTAGCCTGGAGATAACAAACAACTCTCATATTTGCTGTGAACATTAAATCAAGAAATATGTACTAAGTGCTGACCACTGTACCTTGCCAAAAATGGGCTGTCGGCCCACATCAGTACCCTAACCTACTTTTCCCTTCCTTGGGAAAACAGAGCGGTAGGAACACAGAATTCCTGGGCAGTCTGACAGCTAATGTACCATCTGGTAACCAAAAGGTTGTGTCTACCCTGAGGGACCTTCGAAGAAAGGCTTGACGATCTACTTATGAGAAACTAGCCTTTGGAAACCCCATAGAACACAGCTCTCCTGCAACACACACGAAGTCTTCATCAGCTGAAACAGACTCACAGCCACTGTCTGAGAACAATGGCATAAAAAGTAGTTCCTATTCCAAAGGAATCATTATTACAGGTTTTTTCGTTTCATGCATCTAAATAAAGACATCCAATGCCAAAAATATACTTTCTCATAAGTTTCCTCCATTTGTCAGGATGTTTTTGCACCCTCCCTGAAGTAGTTACATACAAAAACATTCAGAATTGAGGAAGGATATAATAAACCAGATCTGATGGTGTTCTGGAAATTTGTTTAATTGGAACAGCTCTTCCCCTTGAAAATCTAATAAATGTTGCTTTTATGTCAAACATATGCCAGGTAATAATTATTGTCCCAAATATCACCTTGAAACATGCCTTGGAGTAGAATTTGCATTTGAGTAGCTATCTGGCTTCAAAATGTATTTAATTTACAGGGGAAAAGGACTTTTAGTTCTTCTGAGGAAGACGGAGAGAGATGTTTGACAGATCATAAATCTTAGAGACACACAAAAAAGCAAATTCATAACTGAAAAATCTGGGAAGTGCACCCCAAGTTGTCCCTCCATAAATGTGTCCTTATGGTCATTTTATTTAGGGAACCATCATCCTCCAGTATAAACCACGTAGGCCAGTGTCAGCTAAATCCATTCACTCTCCAATTACAGCTGCAAATATCATTAACCACAAAGTACCCAACAGAGCACTTGGAAAAGCAGTAAAGAATATCAATCTAACAGAGAAAAAAACATTAAACAGCTGTTCAGAGTTATGCTTTATAGGAGAACTATCTTATATATCAGAGTCTTGACCTAACCCGTAACTGGTCCAGAGCTACTTAAACTGCCCATCTTCTTGAGGAAGCTCTAAGTATAAAGGTGAGCAATTTATTAGGATAACTGTGACTGACTTTGACATATATATATATATATATATATACACACATTTTATTGTGATTCCTTTTCCACCTAAGAAGGATTTCAGGTAGTAACTAATTTCCAATGTGTCTATAGCTCATAAAGAGATTCTAACTCTCACCTGCTGACTCTACCTAGTAAGGCATGCATAGTTGTCTTTTCAAATTCTCCTCTCTCATCTTCTGATCCTCCTCCATATTTTTCTCTTCACATTTGTCTCATCTTTGCTATAAGTTCTCTATGCATGTATCTCGAATCTTAAGTTCAAACACACTAAAAAATCTACCTCCTACACCTGGGTTAGGTAACCTAATTACTTGCAGATTCTGTGACCTACACCAATCCCTCAGGCGTACTGTAGCTCAGTTTCCTCACTCATAACCACTTCTAAAACACAATGATTCACAAATTTTTCTCCAGTCTTGGCTTCTCCCACAAAGTCCACTTCTACATGTATAGACTGTGAGACATTTGCTTGGGCTTATCAATGCAAATTTTTTTCTCAGAAAAGCAAACTGAGGAAAGCTACTCTCTCTGGCCTACGAAGCAGAGAATTAATCCTGTACTCCTAATTCTTGATACTTGGGCCTAGGTCTCTTATGCAGACCTTTAGGTCTGAACAAGCCAGATTCATTCTAAAATAAGTCTGGGGCCAGAAATAAGAGACATCCAAAGATCTTGTCTCCTCCTCTCTCAGAAGTCTAAAAATCTTGCTTCCTGTTCAGCTGTTAGTCTGTGGGAGGATGTATTTACTGTTGCTAGTATCCAGTTGCTAGGACCAGTAGGGCACAGTGTGTGGGAGTGGTGGTAAGGCCTATTTTGCTTGTTTTATAAATACTAACCTTTCCTTCATCACATGCCAGGCTTTTTCTTTTACAACACCCCTCATCCCTTACCCATTCTGGGGAAAACCTATGCTTTTATTTCAAAGGTAGGAAGAACTCTAGGGACAAAGGATACCTGCACTGCGTTCATGAAAAAGATTAGCAGTTACATGGTTTGCCGCAACCAAGTGGCTCAACTCTTAAGTTCAACTAGGACTAGAGACAATTCAGGACACTGAATTACCCTATATCTGATGAATCAGACACCGGCACTATTTCCTAGCATGCCTTTTGAATTCACTAAATGACTAGTAACATCTCATAGAACACACCTCTAAAATAAAACTCAATCAGACACCCTCAATTTCATGTCATAAGGATGTTACAGAATCTTCTTACACTTGGAGGGAAAGTTACAAATGCACAATAAAGACATCTTTATCATATTCATTTTCTGTTCAGCAACACCTTCAATTACAAAGATGACATCACTAACTATCCAGAGGCCACAAAAGGTAAATTAATAATGAAACTTAGGAAACAAAAATGAGCAACTTTAAGAAACGTAATAGTTCTGCCAAAAATAATTAACTAAAATTTTAGTAGTCTCTTAACTAAGCTTCATTTCATTTCATTCACTCACTCAGATATTCACTCAGCACCTGTTATATTCCATTTGCCATGAGTCACAGTCAACTCTACCACACCTATCTATTCACCAGGTTCCATATTAAATACAGATTGTTACAGATTAGTCTAGATTTGTATTTGTTTTATCAAAAGGTGTATTATTTACAAGAACAGAGACAATGCTCTGGTGAAACTTCAGGTAACTGATTCCTCACAATGAGCTCTCCAGTGACAGCACGCCTTTTACCTCTATCAACTGCATACCTTGCAAGGAACAAATGCACCCACTTTAGGAAAATCTAGTATGTTAACAGAACTTCCAAACCAGAAACAGCATTAGGCAGCAGTGAAGAATCACAACATCTTTAAATGCTCAAATCCTCTGGAATACACATTATTCAATTTCAATGCCACCTTAACAAGGAATCAATTACCACCTTCAATGAGACAAAAGAACTCACATGTCTCGTAGTGTGATACACCAAAAAGGGTATCATTTATGTAGTATTCCTACAAAATTCCTGAGAAAGTATCATATAAACCTAAACTGCTGCAAGGTACCTGGCCTGTACTCTTCGAAAATGTCAGTACTATGAAAGACAGGGGAAGGTTGGGAAACCATTCTTGATTTAAAACACTACAGGGACATAACAAATAAATACAATGTGTGATCCTGAATTAAATCATTGTCTGGGAGGGAGGAAGGAGAACGATGTTATAAAGGACAATGGAACAACTGGAGGAATCTGGATGTGGGCTGAATTTAACAAAAGAGTATTACGTCAATGTTACAATTCCTGTTTTTGTTAACTGTACTGTGGTTATGAAAGACAATGTCCTAGTTCTTAGGAAATAGACACTATAAGATGCATAACAGGTTATGATGTCTAAAACTTACTTTCAATTGATTCAGAAAAGAAATACATAATGCACAAAATGACAGTGAGGCTAAATGTTCATTAACTAATGAACCCAAACCCACTGCCGTGGAGTCAGCAATCATAGCGACCCTAGAGGTCAGAACAGAACTGCCCCACAGAGTTTCCAAGGAGCACCTGGTGGATTTGAACTGCCCACCTTCTGGTTAGCAGATGTAGCATTTAACCTACTATGCCATCAGGGTTTCCCAACTAATGAATACAGGTAAAATTATTGTAGTAATCTTCTAATTTGAAATTATTTCAAACACAATGTTTTAAACATTAAACACATATAAAAATGGAAGATTTAACTTGGAATATTGGATTACTTATACGAAGGTTTTATTTGTACAATTAAATTTCTAACACATTGAATACTGTAAGATTTTTGTGTCTGATGGACTTGATTGAGCATTTTCAGGAGTCTGCTACCCACAAGGGGTCCTGGAACCAATTGTTGGCAGATACGGAGGGATGACTACTATGGAAACAGGAGCTCTCGTTTTCAAGGAGTTTTTCATCTAGAGGTCATGAGTAATGCATGCAAGTATTAGACCTGCAGGTAAAGTACTCACAGAGAACTAGAGAGCTAAAAGGCCATTTAAATCATACCACAGGCAGTCAGGCAGTTTGTTTAGGTTTACAAGTGGACTAACACCAGCCAAGTTCTGAAAATGTATTATTTTTCTCCAAAGAAGCATTTCAACCATAAAAGACTATAAAACCAAAACAGAACACTTTTGTTACACTGTCTTCTGATAATTAAGAGCCAAATGTGCTTAAATGAAAAAAGTTCATTAGTTTCAGAATATCCACTTACATCTAAAACATAAATCTTAAGATGACAAGAAAAGACTAAAATCAACCTTCCTCAAGCAGACAGTCCAACATGTTTAAACTACCAAAGCATCCAATCCATCCAGCATGAGCAAATCCACAGAGTGGTAAATCCCAATATATCCCAAAGGTCTAATTTGACGCCAAACTATCAGAAGCTCTAAAGCATGCACATGGGCTAGGTGCTGCACTGGGGATTCAGACATGATCAAGGCAGGCAGGTACACCAGTCTACAAAATCCTGCAAGAGTAGCCTCTTCCTTACCCTTACCACCCTACCTACACCTCTAGCCTGATCCAAGAAGGAGAGCAGGCCCCTCCTCCCACTGCACTGCTCAGCCCTAACCACTGCACTTTCGGTTCCTCAAACACACCACTTCAGTGTTCTTGCCGGCACTAGAAACTAGTGTCTGCACACGGCGGGCTCCTTCTGGTCATGTGGGTCTCAGCCTGCTGCTCAGAGAGGCCCTCCTAACCACTGGTCTAAAATAACCCCAGTCAGGTACTGTTTTCCTCTTGTTCTTATTCATTTTTTCAAAGGCTTTTCTTCCTGGTATGTTTTCTCATTTATAAGCTTGTCTGCTACCTCCTCACCATAATGTAAGTACCATGATGAGAAAAGTGACCCTGTTTTGTTCTTGGCTTAATCTCCAGCACCCAGAGCAGGATTCAGTATAAAGCAGGTACCTGAATCAAAGGACAAATTTCCCCGGTTATAGCCGAAAATTCACTTCCAGTCTTCATGTTTGACTGAAGTTAAACATCTCCCAGTATAAAACTGTTTCTTGGACTCTTCCTCTCTTTACTCAACTTTCCTTCTATGCCAGAGTCTACTATTCTAATTCCATTTAGTCTTTGTTCTTCTCAAAGAGCTCATCCATACTCAGTCAAAACTACCCATTTATTATTGACAACGCAACCTGGCTCTACTTCAAAGCCAATTTTCTTGCTCCTGAGTTACAATCTCACATCTCCAGCTGTCCACAGAGCATTCACATGCCCTCTAGCTTATGAATGTTATTTAAGTAACAGGCTTGTCACCTCCATCTTCCTCCCTATGTCTGACAATGGTATCACCTGTCATTCACACTGAAATTCTCAATCAACTGTCATCATTCTTTTCTACTCTATCTAATAAAGCACACTCCTTCTTTTAAAATACTTCTTGCATCTGCTACTGCATGTCCATTTTTACTCCCACTAAACTAGAGAGGTATTACAGCGGAGTGCGTAAGAGCTATGGCTGCTAATACCAAAAGATTAGTAGTTTGAAACTACCAGCTGCTTCTCAGAAACCCAGTGGGGCAGTTCTACTCTGTCCCATAGGGTCACTATGAGTCAGAATCAACTCAACAAACGGCAACAGGTTTGGTTTTGATTTTTTGATATAAGTTTTCTTTTTTATCACTGCTCAATGGAAATGAAACTGCAGTTCTTACACATGTATCTGGCAATAATCAATACTCTAGGAAGCTACCTCTACGAAGGCTATCAGAAATATATAAGGCCTAGGTTGTCTAACACCACACTTGTACTCATGGACTCAGAAGTGACAAAAGAGGAAAAAGCAGCCCAGGCATTTTAAGCCACAGATTTGCAAAGTCCCAGACCACATCTTGAATGTTCACTAAAGAGGGCAGGGTCAAGATGGCAGACTAGTTGGATGCTTCCTGTGATCCCTCTAATAAAAGAACAAACAAATGGATTACATATGACATTCTAGCAGCCCGTAACATCAAAATGAAAGTTGAGAAGTCAGACTAAACTGATAGGGATGGGAGAATAGATCCAGAAGTATCTAGGGCTAGCCAGACCTGACACCCACTGGAAATCAGTTGCAGCCAGAGCAGCAACTAGAGCAGAGACATTTGGAGGGTGCCCTCCTCAGAAGGAGAGACAGAGCAAAGTATAACTGCTCCTCCAGAACCAGTGCAAAGTGGTACTCAATTTTTAAAAGCAAAGTGACTTGTATCTAATCTATCTCACTCATGAATCTAAATTTTTCCTTCAGAATAAATCTCTCTCCCTTTTCCCAGCTCTGCCCCCTCCCTTCTCTGCAGAATCTGGTGCCCTCACCTGAGCTCAAAGAAAGACTCCTTAAACCTGCCCTGAACTGCTGAGCCATTCTCCCAGGATCAGAGAGGGAACAATTTAGCAAAGGGGGAACAAGACCTATTCACTTTCCTGAGTCGAAAATACACCGCAGAAACAGCTCCTTCACCTAGAATCAGATACACCTTTCTCAGACACTCAGGGACAGCTGTTAGCTCCCTACTTTTCTCAGAACCTGAAGCCAGCTACCTGGGGCTACATCAATCACCCCTGCTCATCTAGGACAGCAGGAGAGAGCCTGCACCCCACACTTGGTAGCTTAATACCTAGACACTTCAGCTGAACTCATACAAGAAATGTAAACACACTCCTGGGCATCTATGCCTAGTAACAGCTCTAACCACTTGGTAATTGGACATTAGAGCTTCAAAGGCACTAATAACCAAACTAGCACACCAGACCAGCCTACCTGGACATGTCAAAATAAGAAACCATAACACATCAAGCAAAACACAAATAAGTAAATTCAATAACTTACTGATGACTCAGAGAAAATAGTCAGTATCAAATCATTAAAGAGACAGATGATGACACTTCAGACAGCTCCCAAAACAGAGAATTAGCAATTTTCCAAAGGGAAGAGAACTTCCTGGGATTAGTGGCGGTACGATATAAAAGTAATTCTTCAAAAGATCAGGCAGGTGGGGGGGCGGAGTCAAGATGGCGGACTAAACCCACGTCTCCTCCTATCCCTCTGGAAACCAAGACCTCAACTGACAATCAAACAGAGCCTTCTGATCACCTAATCACCCTCAGGACACGGCAGAGCTGTTAATTGGGACTTCATACCACTCAGTGAAAAACCTCCTCTCTCTCGCTGACTCCCGCTCCTGGCTGCCCCGGCTCTCACAGACGGAAGGTAAACGCACCATTTTGACTTTTTTTCCTCGGTCTCGGCTGGCGGGCGGAGCTGGGTCTTTCCTGGCGTCTGGACTCAGACCTGCTGCTGGGGGGATAGGTGGGCGAAATTCCCATATTCTGAGAGCCAGGCTCGGGACTCTGTTAATCTAGCCATTTTGAGCCTTTCGTTTTTTAGCTGCCTCAGTGGGGCTTGTGCGGAGCTAAGCAGTCAGTATGCGTGACGCCACGTTGGTGCCGAGATTTTAGCGGGACCTCGTTCTTGGCCTGGGAGCGAGCGCCTGCAAACGGGACAGCGCTTCTCCCTCAGACAAGTAGTGATTTTGCACAGTGCTGCCTACGCTGGGGGCCCTGCAACAGAAGCAGAGGAATCACTACCTCTGGGCACCTTTAGCCCCTCTGTCTCCTGCCTGTGTGGAGGACGCCATCTTGGGTATGGTGGCCGCAGCTGGACCTAATTCTTAGCTTGGGAGCCAGACCCTGCCCACAGGAGAGTGCTGTCCTACCACAAAACCAGTACTCGACGCAGTGTTGGCTAAGGCTAGGCCCTGTCACCAGAGGCCAACAGGGCAGTAGAATTCCTGTATTCTGAAATAGTTTCTTATCATCTGGGGTTGGATACAGTGCCACTTACTTTGTCAGATGAGAAGAGGGACTTCTACACCTGAAAACCTAACTGACTTGTGAACTGGTCAGATACCTTTTGCTTTACATTTGAAGACAGCCTAGAGAAACATTTGCAATCCATCCTCACAGTACCTCTTCCAGCCTCTATATACTCACATGGGATCCAAAAAGCAACAGACAATTGTGGCATACAAGCAATCACTCATGGCTTCAGAAGGCTCCCAAACAAAGCAACCTAGGAGTTTTCCAGATGAAGAAACTTTTATGAAAGCATCAGGAAGTGAATACAAATTGATTATATACAGAGCCCTTCTAGACCTTATACAAAATGCAGCAGAACAAAATGAAAAATTAAGCAAGTTGTTTGATCTGATGGAACACCAGTACTCTGAAATCCAAAAGATCAAGAAGAAAATCAAAGACATAGAAACTTCCATGCAAAGCCAAGAAAACAGAATGGAACAAATGGAAAAAAGAATTTCTGATTTGGAAGACAGACCTACTGATGCCAGCATCTATGAGCAGAAATCAGAAAAAAGAAACAAGAAAAATGAAGAAACCTTAAGAAGCATGAGGGACTCTATTAAGAGGAACAACTTCTCATTAATTGGAGTCCCTGAACAGGGTGAGACATCTGAGAACACAGAGAGTATCGTTGCTGAGCTGCTGAAAGAAAACTTCCCAGAAATCATGAAGGAAGAGAATATAGACATCTCAGATGCATATCGTACGCCACCCAATATAGATCTCAAAAGAAAGACTCCAAGACATATTATAATCAAGCTGAAAAAATGAAACATAAGCAGCAACACTTAAAGGCAGCAAGACTCAAGGCAAAGCTAACATTCAGAGGGAAACCCTGTAGGCTCTCGTCAGATTTCTCAGCAGAAGCCATGCTAGCATGGAGACAGTGGCATGACACATTCAAAGTCTTGAAGGAAAAGAACTTCCAACCAAGAACTATATATCCTGAAAAACTATCTTTCAAACATGAAAATGAAATTAAGACATTCCCAGATAAACAGAAACTCAGAGAGTTTGTAAAAACCAAACCAAAACTACAAGAAATACTGAAAGAAGTTCCTGGCTTTGTCTTAGAGGAACGAAACTACTAACTTTGTATTTTATAACGACACACTACTCAATACTCTACTCATTTACGGAAGGCTCCAAAGTAAATCACAGCTTTGATTTGGAAAGAAGCAATCCAGCGATCATCATGAAAACTATGGTGTCATTATAATAAAGAAAGGGATGTACTACAGTCGTTATAGTCCTTCCAGATGGAGAGGAAGATGACAAGACTGGTAGTAATTAAAATTGGGTTTATAAATAGTTTATTAAGGGGGTTCACAGGGGCAGCTGTAAAGCACAACAAAGATGTATCACACCATTTCAAGAAATCTAACACACGAGTCTCAACAACTATAAAACCAGCTCTGAAAAAGGTGAAAAATCAACTCACAAAAGAGTGTCCCAGAACAGACTAATAAGAACAACAGAGAAAACATCAACATAAAAATAAACATATCACAATGGCAGCAGTGAACACATAGCTATCAATAATTACATTGAATGTGAACGGACTGAATGCTCCAGTAAAGAGACACTGAGTGTCATCTTGGATCAAAAGACATGACCCATCCATACGATGTCTGCAAGAAACTCACTTGAGACCTAAAGACAGGAACAAACTGAAAATTAAAGGATGGAAGAATATATATCAAGCTAACAATGAACAAAAAAGAGCAGGGGTGGCAATTCTGATCTCAGACAAAATCAATTTTAATGTCAAATCCACCATCGTGGACAAAGATGGACACTATTTAAAGGTTCAGTA
This sequence comes from Heterohyrax brucei, assembly GCA_028571685.1. Taxonomy (NCBI): domain Eukaryota; kingdom Metazoa; phylum Chordata; class Mammalia; order Hyracoidea; family Procaviidae; genus Heterohyrax; species Heterohyrax brucei. Next base: position 38,359,553 of record CM053148.1, on the reverse strand, counting down.
CACAAGCAAGACTTAACTATATTAAATATTTATGCAACTAATGTTAGAGCACCTAAATATGTCGAAGAAACACTGACTACGCTCAAAAGAGAGTTAGATGACTCCACAATAATAGTGGGAGACTTTAACACTCCACTCTCATCACTAGACAGATCATCTAGAAAAAAGCTCAGTAAAGATACAGAAGACCTCACTGATATATACAGAACTTTCCACCCATCAGCAAACAACTACACCTTCTTCTCCAGTGCACATGGAACATTCTCCAGAATTGACCATGTGATAGGCCATAATGCAATGCTCAACAAAATCCATACCACTGAATTACTGCAAAGCATCTTCTCAGATCATAAAGCCATCAAAGTTGAAATCAATAGCAGAAAAAACAGAGATAGAAAGTGGAACTCTTGGAAACTGAACAACAGCTTGCTCAAAAAAACATGGGTTATAGAGGAAATCAAGGATGAATTAAAGAAATTCATGGATTCCAATGAGAACGAAAACACTTTCTACCAGAATCTATGGGATACAGCCAAAGCAGTGCTCAGAGGTTTGTTTATCTCCATAAATGCACACATCTGGAAGGAAGAAAGAAACCAAATCAAGGAACTAACTCTATAGCTTGAACAAGTAGAAAGAGAACAACAGAGGAATCCCTCGGGCACCGGAAGAAAGGAGATCATAAAGATGAGAGCAGAGCTAAATGACTTAGAGAAGAGAAAAACAACTGAAAAAATTGAAAAGACCAAAAGCTGGTTTTTTTAAAAGATCAACAAAATTGATAAACCACTGGCTAAACTTACTAAAGAAAAGCAGGAAAGGAAACAAATAACCCAAATTAGAAATGAGAAGGGAATTGTCACCACAGATGCAACAGAAATCAAAAACATCATAACAGAATACTATGAAAGACTGTACTCTAACAAATTTGAAAACCTAGGGGAAATGGACCAATTCCTTGACTCATACCACCTACCCAAATTATCACAACATGAAGCAGAACAACTTAATAAACCCATCACAAAGGAAGAGATTGAAAAGGTCATCAAAACACTGCCAACCCAAAAAAGTCTGGGCCCAGATGGCTTCACAGCAGAATTCTACCAAGCATTTAGAGAAGAGTTATCTCCAATACTACTGAGATTATTTCACAGTATAGAAAGGGATGGAGTACTCCCAAACTCATGCTATGAAGCCAGCATAACCCTGATACCTAACCCTGGGAAAGATCCAACAAAGACAGAGAACTACAGACGGATATCACTCATGAACCTAGATGCAAAAATCTTCAACAAAATTCTTGCCAACAGAATACAACAACATATCAAGAAAATAATCCATCATGACCAAGTGGGATTCACACCAGGGATGCAAGGCTGGTTCAACATCAGGAAAACAATTAATGTGATTAACCACATAAATAACACAAAAGATAAAGATCACCTGATTTTGTCCATTGATGCTGAAAAGGTGTTTGATAAAGTCCAACACCCATTCATGCTAAAAACTCTTAGCAAAATGGGCACAGATGGCAAATTCCTCAATACAATAAGGGCCATTTATACAAAGCCAATTGTGCACATCATCCTGAATGGAGAGAGACTGACTTTCCCCTGAGATCAGGAACTAGACAAGGATGCCCACTGTCACCTCTCCTACTCAACATTGTGGTAGAAGTTCTAGCCATAGCGATTAGACAAGACGAAGAAATAAAGGGCATCAGCATCGGCAAAGAGGAAGTTAAAATCTCCCTGTTCGCAGATGATATGATTGTATATGCAGAGAACCCCAAGGAATCTATAAGCTACTCAAACTGATAGAAGAGTGCAGCAAAGCCTCAGGATACAAGATAAACATAACTAAATCAGTAGAATTCCTTTATACCAACAGTGAGACTGTTAAGGAGGAAATTATTAAATCAATACCATTTACAATAGCCCCTAAGAAGATAAAGTATCTAGGAATTAATCTAACCAGAGAAACAACAGACCTTTACAAAGAGAACTACAAGCCCTTACTACAAGAAACTAAGAGAAACTTAGATAAATGGAAAAACCTACCCTGCTCATGGATAGGAAGACTTAACATTGTGAAAATCTCTATTTTACCCAAGGCAACAAGTTCCAGCATCATTTTTTAACGAGATGGAGAAACAAATTACCAATTTTGTTTGGAAAGGGAAGAAGCCCTGGATAAGTAAGGTACTACTAAAGAAGAAGAACACACTAGGAGGCCTCTCATTACCCGACCTTATAACATACTACACTGCCACAGTGGTCAAAACAGCCTGGTACTGGTACAAGAACAGACAGATCGATCAATGGAACAGAATTGAGACCCCAGAGATGACACCATCTGCCTATGAACAGCTGATATTCGACAAAGGCCCTAAGAAATTAAACTGGGGTAAAAACAGTCTCTTCAACAAATGGTGCTGGCAAAATTGGTTATCCATCTGCAATAAACTGAATCAAGATCCGTATCATATACCTTATACAAAAACCAACTCCAACTGGATAAAAGACCTAAATATCAAACCTAAAACGATAAAGCTCATCCAAGAAAAGGTAGGTACAACAATGGAAGTTTTAATACACAATGAGGACAGACTCCAAAATCTGTCAAAGAAACAGAAGAGAAAATAGATAAATGGGAACTATTAAGAATCAAACACTTTTGTTCATCCAAAGACCCACAGAATGGGAAAAAATATTTGGCAACTCTATCTCAGACCGACACCTGATCTCCATAATCTATAAGATACTACAAAATATCAATAAGAAGAAGATAAACCATCCAATTAAGAGATAGGCAAAGGAGATGGACAGACACTTCACTAAAGAGGAGATCCAGGCAGCCAAAAAACACATGCGGACATGTTCACGATCTTTAGTTATTAAAGAAATTCAAATCAAGACAACAATGAGATACCATCGCACCCCAACAAGATTGGCCATGATCCAGAAAACACAAAACAACAAATGCTGGAGAGGCTGTGGAGAAAGTGGAACCCTCCTACACTGTTGGTGGGGTTGCAAAATGGTCCAGCCTCTTAGGACGGCAATCTGGCGCTTCCTTAAAAAATTGGATATCGATATACCATTTGACTCAGTAATTCCACTACTTGGAATATATCCTACAGATTCAAGGCCTTTCACACCAACGGACACATGCACCAGTTTATTGCAGCACAGTCCACGATAGCAGAAAGATGGAATCAACCCAGATGCCCAACAATAGAAGAATGGATAGGTAAACTATGGTACATATACTCAAATGGAGCACTACGCAATGATAAAGAGTAACGATGATTCCAGGAAACATCTCCTAACCTGGTTTCAACTGGAAGACATTATGTTGAGTGAGAGTAGTCAGCGACAAAAGGACAAATACTGTATGAGACCTCTACAATAAGATCTCAAAAACAGACTTGTGTATAGAAGAGACTCTTTGACAGCTGCAAGGGAAGGGAGGGAGCGAGGGGGAGGGGGGGAGGGTTTAGTTTAGATAGTTACTAGAAATCTAGTGGCGAGAAAGCGGCGATAGCACACATTAGAAGCAAGAACAACATTAAGCGGACTTAAGCATAACTTGAGTACTCCTTCCATCTTAACTCAATACTACAAGGATAGAGTAGCTGGGGCGAGGGGTGGGGAACCATGCTCTTAGGTGAATTCCAGGCCAACTGGCACAACTAGTGTTTTGCTAAGAGAGCTCTCTGCACCCCACATTGGTGAGTGGCATCTGGGGTCTTAAAAGCTGCCAAGCTGCCATCCGAGGACACAGCAAATGGTCCCAACTCAGCAGGAACGGATGCTCACCGAGGACCAAAATAACATGCGGTAAAGACAACCGAGAAGACGGAGAGACCCACAAGAGTGGGTGCCTACATCGACTTCGGACCGGAAGAACCGCATGGTGCCCGGCCACCACCAGCAATAGCCACGATGGAGCTCACAGAGAGGAGTCTCACTGGCAACACAAGAATAAAAAGAGGTGCATCCTGAGATCTCCACTAAAAGATCTCAATTGATGGTCCAGCGGTTTTGGGGTTCCTCTGAGAGCATGGCCCCCGGCCCTGATGCTGCCCTTTCCCATAAATTAAAACAAACGTCCACTCTTTGGAGAGGAATGGATTGGACTCAGCAATGCAGAGTGACCATATATTGGAAGCACTTTATGGTTCTATACATCTATAGGATATCATCTTGCTCACCTCTGGCTGGAGGAAGGGGAGTGGATGGAGAGGAGGGAAAAGGAGGCTGTTGGGAGGATGAGACATGTATGGAGCAGAGAGGAATAGTGTGCAGTCACCGGACAGGGAGAGCTGTGGAAGCTGAATATAGGTGCGCATGTAAATTTATATGTGAATGTACATTTTCACTCAGTTATGTTAAATAAAAATTAAAATTAAAAAAAAAAAGATCAGGCAGGTGATGACACAAGTTGCAGCAGAACATACAGACAAACTGAAAAGGCTACAAGAAAGCAGAGAGACCGGATGTAGAAATTCAGAAAATGAATAATTACAGAATTTGACAATTTAACAGAAAGTCAAAGGAGTAGAACTGAGGCAAAGAAAAGTCAAATTAGTGAGAATTAAGATAAAAGCACGTGACACCAACATATTTGAAGAAAAATCATAATTTCATGGTACATCTCACCTAACTGGTCTAATAACGTGTTCAGTGCTCCTGTTCCTGTCCTAGTTAGCTGCCTAGTTTCTGGAGTCTTAAAAGTTTGCAAGCAGGCATCCATGGTACAAAAATTGGTTTCTATTTGCCTGGAGCGAGAGAGGAAGAGGGAGAGTCAGGAATAGGAGAAGGAAACGGAATGTGGGCTAACTGCCTCCATGAACAACTAGACTGCCTCCCTTACCACAAGACCAGAATAACTGGACGGTGTCTGGCTACCATTATTAACATTTTCCTCACGTAATCTGCAAAAGAATCTCTATCAAAAGGCAAAAAAACACGAAAAAAAAAACAAGATTCTTATGGAATCCAGATTTTCTAGATAAATCCTATTTGCCCTGGGATAATCTTTAAGTCCCAAACCACAAACATCCCCTGAAGTCTTCTTAAAACTAAACAACAGTTTAGCTTAACTAGTAAAAAAAGGTCTGCCTTTAACTTTATGCTCTTCCAACAACTATTTACATGGGCTGAAATTGACAACAAAAATTTGAAAAATTAGACAGGAAGCAGTGAGTTTATGACACTGAGTGAGTATCATAAAAGGGAATGGTGAGTATCAGAAAAGGGAGATGAGAATGGTTGCATTACTCTAAACTGTAATCAGTGTCACTAAATTGTACATGCAGAAACAGGTGAATTGGTGTTATGGTGTGCTGTCTATATGCAACAACAAAATAATTTTTTTTTTTTTAAAGAAAGGCTCTTCTCAGGCTCTGTCTTCTTTTATTTGTTCTGTTTTCACTATTCTGCTGATTAATATTTGTCCCTAGCAAGTGCGAAATATGAAGTAAAAGAAAAATGTCAACACACTCTATTCTTCCATTCTTTTGTAGATGCACGGGACCTTTCCCCCTCTCCAATGGATTGTCCTATAACTGTTACTTTTCTAGGCCAAACAACATAAATCTTTGAGACTTAACTTAGTTCACCGAGAATGCAGTAAGTACATTTTCACTCTCCTTTTTCAAAAAAGGATAATGATATTGCTCCATTGTGATTCTGCTGATACACTTAATCTGAAATCTAAAATTATTTTTCAGTAGAGCCTGCTCAACTGGATTCAACACATAATTTTACACAAAGTACTTACTTTATTATTAGTATTTCCCAGAGCTGATTCTAGAAACCCTTATTTCCCTAACAAAAACAAAACTTTTTAAAGCTTAGCAAGGTATACAGTGTTTCTGAGACACCAGAAAACAAAAGGTTCAAGTTACGATTTTATCCCTAATCACTAATTAGTTGTGTCATCTTATTGTATCTTCAGACCTCATCTCCAAACTGGAGCGGTTCAAGCAAATAGTATCTGAGGCCCTTTTAGCTCTACAGTTATCAGATTCCATGATGGGAAAAAAATCAGCAAGTTTCTAATTAAACTGCCTTTAGCCTCTTCTTCCAAATTATCCTTCATGCTATCAACAATTAGTTTTCCCAAACTATGACTGTATGAATTTTCTACTGCTACTCTTAACAAACTACCACAAATTTAATAGGAAATTTATTCTTTACAATTTGGTAGATGAGAAGACCAAAATGGGACTCTCTGGTGTCAGCAACACTGCATTCCTTCTGGAGACTCAACAGTTGGCTTTTCTATCTTCTAAAGGCTATGTTTTTTGGCACCTCATCCTTTCTCCATCTTGAAAGCTATCAGCATTTAAAAAAATAACAATAGTAATAATAAACCACTGTCACTGAGTCCATTCCAATTCATATGATCCTATAGGACAGAGTAGAACTGCTCCCCATAAAATTTCCAAAGAGCATCTGGTACATTTCAAACTGCTCACTTTTTTGGTTAGCAGACACAGCATTTAGCCTCTATGCCACCAGGGTTTCCAGCTATTAGCATAGGAGCTTCAAAAAAATCTCTCCTGCATATAGGGGGGCATGTAAATTTACATGTGAATGTACATTTTCACTCAGTTATGTTAAATAAAAAAAAAAAAAAATCTCTCTTTGCATCTGACCCTTGCCTCCCGCTTACTTATAAAGACCCTTGGGATTACAGTGGGCACACCCAGGTAATTCAGCATAATCTCCCTATCTCAAAATCCTTATATTAATTACACCTATAATGTCTCACTGGTCATGTAAGGCAGCACCGTCACAGATTCTGGGGATCAGAAGGTGGATAATCAGGGGAGAAGGTATTATTCTATCTACCATAATTACTTTAGCTATATCAGATCCTCTAGTCAAACACCCTCAGGGGCCAAAATCAGACAAAGACATCACAAGAAAACCTTCAGACCAATATCTCTTATGAAGATAGATTCAAAAATCTAATCTAGCAATATATAAATACGGTTACACACACCATGACCAAGTGAGATTTATGCCAGGAATGATTTGACATTTCAAAGTCAATTAACATAATACACCATTTCAAAAGGATAAAGAATAAATACCTATGTTACCATCTCAACAGATGCAGAAAGGCATCTGACTTAAGTAAACACCTTTTCATGACAAAAACAGTCAACAAATCAGGAATAAAGGGAACTTCCTCAATCAGATAAAGGGCATGTTATGAATAAGCCACAGCTAACATATTAAATAGTGAAAAATTAAATATTTTTCCTTTAAGATCAGGAAGAAGACAAGGAAGTCCACTTCTGTCACTTCTATCAACACGGTGGTACAGTGGTTAAAGGCACAGCTGATAACCTGAAGATCACAATCTTACATCTACCAGCTGCTCCTTGGATACTTTATGCAGCAGTTCTACTGTGTCCCAGAGGGTATGCCATGAGTCAGAATTGATTCAGTGGCAATGGGCAGGCACCGGAATTAGGCAAGAAGGCATTCAGATTAGAAAGGAAGGCAACCATCTCTGTTCACAGATGATATGATTTTGTATGCAGAAAATCTTAAACAATTCACTAGAAATCAATAATACTACTAATAAAGTTCAGCACATTTGCATCAAAAAGAATAAAATATTTAGGAATAAATTTAACAAACAATGTAGAAGACTAGGATGCTGAAAACTAAATCATTTTCAAAGAAGTCCTACGTGAACAGAACAGAAAATCAGTGTCCAGACACAAATCCTCACATTTATGGTCAAATGACTTTCAACAAGAGTGTCAAGATAATTTCAGTGAGTGAATGAAAAGTGTCTTCAACAAATGATGCTGGACCCCCTCCTCAAACCAGACACAAAAACCAAACTATCATGGACCTAAATCTAAGAGCTAAAACTATAAAACTGTTACAGGAATACAAAGGATTAAACCTTCATGACCTTGGGTTATGCAAAGCCTTCTACAACACGATACCAAAGCACCGTGGCAAAAGTAGATAAACTGGACATAATCAAAATTAAAAATGCTTGCTTTTGCATGGATACTACCAAAAAAAAAAGTGAAAAGACACCCATACACTGGGAAAGACATTTGCAAATCATATACCTGATAAGGTGCTTATATTCAGAATATATAAAGAACTCTGAAAATTAAGAAAATACTAACTCAATTTAAAAAATTGGCAAAGGATTTAAAAAGACATTTATCGAAGATATACAGACAATAAACATATGAAAAGATGCTTAACAATCATCAGTCATTAAACCAAAAAAAATTTTTAAAACCCAAATCCATCATCATGGAGTCAATTCCAACTCACAGCAACCCTATACGACAAAGCAGAACTGTCCCATGGAGTTTCCAAAGAGCACCTGGTGGATCTGAAACACCAACCTTTTGGTTAGCAGCCCTCACACTTAACTACCACGCCACCAGGGATAGAAAAATGCAAATCAAAAACCACAATAAGACAGATGATTGCTGTTTCTGTTACCATTACATCACAGCTGATTCTAAGTCCTTATGTATCAAGAGAACGAAATGTTGCCCAGTCCTGTGCCATTTTCATGACTGCTGGCATGTGTGAGTTCACTGTCTCATTTCATTGAGGGTGTCCTTCATTTTTCATTGACCCTCAGCTTTACCAACCATGATGTACTTTTCTAGCTAATGGTCTTTCTTGATGACATGTTCAAAGTAAGCAAAGCAAAATCTCACCATCCTTGCTTCTAAGAAACACTCCAACCGTCTGCTTGTCTGAGCTGTTTGTCTTCTGGTAACCTATTCTGAAGAGTGACTTTTATGATACATGAATTATACTTCAATAATTGTTGCTAGTTGCCGTTGAGTCGACCCTGGTTCATGACAACCTCAGGCGTGCAGAGCAGAAATGTTCTATTGAGTTTTCAAGGCTGTGAACCTTTGGAAGCAGATTGCCAGGCCTGTCTCCCAAGGTGCCTCTGGAGAGATTTGAACTGGCAACCTTGTGGTAGCAGTTCAGTGCTTAAATCATTTGCATCACCCTAGGACTCCTAGGGTCACCATGAGTCAGATCCAACTCGACGGCACTTAGCACTTGGCTTAGGACTCCTAGATTAATAAGGAAGTTTTAGCAAACAAGGTAATTAGCTTATGTACAAATCAACTATGAACATAAAAAACTGTATCCAAGTAGCCTGGAAGGAAAGTAAGTAAATAAAGTATCTTCAAATTTTCAGAACATGTATATTTACTTCACAAAAATCATCCATACAGAAGAGTGATCAGATGAATGTTCTATGCTAGAAAGGTATAAAACAACACATCCACTAAAAAGAACCCACTGCTATCGAGTTGTGTTCAATTCATAGCAACCCCAGAAGTCAGAGGAGAACTGCCCCATAGAGTTTCCAAGGAGCCCCTAGAGGATTTGAACTGCTGACCCTTTGGTTAGCAGACATAACACTTTACCCACTACGCCACCACGTTTTCCCAAAACAACATAGTGCCGTAATAGATTAAAATAAAATAAACACATGTACATAGAGACACCTTCAATGACTCCAAGCAGTCACAAAATAAAACATCCCCACCTGTCTTCCTTCAGAATTGGGTTTCAACTACCTTCTAGACATATCTCTCTTTATTAACTGATCCAAATTCACCTGGGCTAGGCTTTCCACTGCCCACCCTCTGACTACCTACCCATGCAATATGATACTCACTGCCATCCTTCTCCCCACCATGTGCCTTGAATAAATTCTGTAGACTTTTCACCTAACTAAATTATATTTCTCGTTCTTCCAGGTCTGCCTCAAGTTCTATCACACACATCCAATAAACTTTTCTCACCTACTCCAGACCACAACAACCCAACATCCACTGGCCTCCCAGAGCCCTAACTGTCCGTATTTTTCAAATAGGCAGGCCCACTTTTACCACCCCAATTCAGCTAACTCGTGTCCACAACAATTTTTTGAAAAGCTGCTGCCATGGGCTGAATTGTGGTCCCCCACCCCTAGGTGTGTGTAGTGTGTGTAGCAAATTGCTTGGGGCATAATTCCCGGTACTGTGTGACTGTCCTCCATTTTATGATATTCCTATGCTATAAATGCTATTCTCTGCCTGTGGTTAACAGACTGGATTATGTTAAAGAGGATTACGGTGGGAGGTTCCCTGGAGTATGGCTTCAACCACCTTTTATTATATAAGAGATAAAAGGAAATGGAGGCAAATGGCTAGTGGGACCTCATACCACCAAAAAAGCAGCACCAGGAGCACAGTATGTCCTTTGGACTTGAGATTCCTGAGGTTCCATCAAAGAAAGATTGATGCAACACCAGGACCTTCCTCCAGAACTGAAAGGGTGAGTTTTCCCTGGAGTCAGCACCCTGAATTCAGACTTCTAGCCTACCAGACTGTGTGAAAATCAACTTTTCTTTGTTAAAGCCATCTACTTGCAGCACTTCTGTTACAGCAGTAGCAGATGATTAAAACATCAACCTAGAGTTTACCTTTTCTAGCCCTGGTCCATCCATTTACCCATTTCAGCTTAAAATATCCTCACTTTAGGAACTGATACAGAAAAGCTTTCATCGGATAGTCCTAAGTACATCAAGTCAGTACTGCACCTTCCAATGACAGAGTGCCACCTAGCTGCAAGACAGAGTAACTTACAATAGTAGTGGGAGGATGCTCAGATTACTGTAACAGAATGCATTACAGGTAAAAATAAGAAGCCACAGTACTATCATGGAAGGCAATTTAATTGTTTTATATATGTATCTTATCTCCTTGTCTAGACTACTTTACTGTCCTACAGGTTAATATCTATGCTTAGCACAGTTCCTTGTGTATACTAGTCATTTAGTATTTACTAACCAAACTTAATTTCTGAAATGTACTATACCAATAAATTCATGTGTAGACGACTGAAAGCTTCCACGACAATCTCTTTCACATTAGACTGTTTGTAAATGTATTACAAGTAATGACAGCCACAAAATTAAAAAAACAACAACTCATGATTTACTTACATATAATGGAGCTTGCTGTGGATTAAGTTTCATGACCCAGGACACTGAAACAGAAATGGAAGAAGTAAATGAGACAAATATTAAAAGCTGTCAGCAAAAGTATAAAAACCACATAAAGTCCTAGATGTTAAGCACAGCTATTATGATCACAATCAGAAGCCTAGGATTACAGTACACCCAGTTTTTTTCTTACATGTTTGGGAAGGCACAAAGATCAAAGTCTGCAGTGTTCCTTGTAGTCCAGATTTAATCGCTTCAAGTGGGAAGAAATATTTTTCCAATGGAAAAATAAAAACAAAAAGCGTTACTGTCATTAAAGAAGTTTCAATAATCCACAGGATATTTAAAGTAGTTGCCAAAGCACTATCAAAGTATTATAGGTCAACTGCACTTTTACACAAGCCCCCACAGTCTTAATGGGACTTTCTCACTCCTTACCTAAAGAGCTTATGGAAAACTGGGGAGGCACAGAACTATCACAGCTCTCTTTCTCTGCACATCGCTCCAGCAGAAGAATGTCACAGCCTTGTCTCTGACAACAAAAGGTTATCCCCTTATATCCCAAGTTAACAGCTGAATTCCATTAATGGTTATTTTCACTAAATTAACTCTCATAAAAAAATCCTAACTTCAGAGAAGACTTTCAGGATCACAGAATATGAGTCTCACTGAATGCTCTTCTTAGCCCTCCCAGCACAAGTAACTGAAATGGAGTAATTCTTTAGCACTAGTCTCTGATGTACACTGAGGACAAGAGCTTCACTTGTTAAACTTCAAACATCTTCTGAATACAATGACTGCAAGTTTTCATATCCTACTTGGCCTAGGCCTGAGCTTTCTTGAAATGCACAGATCCAACTGCATCTTGTCCCCATAATTAAACTTTTACTCAGAACACCCCTCTGATTAAGACAGTAATCATACGGATATTGCAAAATCCTACTCACTCATAGCATGTTCTTGATCTAGTGATCTGAACAAGACTTAACCTAGGATAAAAGTCATTGTCCCAAAGGAAATGATGAACTCCAGAATGGCAGGTCCTTTGCCAAACATCTTGAATTTAAGCATAAGCTGATCTCATTTCCATAAGAGTCAGAGAAGCAGACCCACCACACTTCATTACAAGCTGATCTGATGACACTTCTTACTCATACATAACTCGATTTAACTACACAAACTAATCAGTCATATAAAGTACAGAAAGACTATTCATACATGCACCAAAAAAACCCACAAAATTCACATACTTTTATGTTCTATCACACCACAAAAACCTCACCACAACAAATAAAACCTGAAACAGCATAAATTCAAGGTTATCAATGACTGAATGTTTAGGATACAGGAGCAATACCTTAGCTAGCACAAACAATAAAAATCCTTCAGTGTTAAAATTCTCGCAGATCTACCAGTTTGGTCAGACTTGGTGTATCTGAGATCAAGGCTCACCCAAAAAGCAGGTAACAATACATACTCAGGGAAAAAAAAGTCTGTAGCCAAGCTTCTAAACCCAATCATCTCCAACCAGCAAGGGGCCATATGCTTCACTCTGGCTGGACCAAGGCAAGGCAGACACCCAGCCAGCTCCTCCACATGACAGGGACTGAACCTCCTCTATTCCCTTTCCTCCATTTACTCTCAGGTCCACTCCCTACAAACTTTTAAGTGACCTCCTGTTTCAGGACACACCTTCCTTCCTGCCTTCTTTCATTTAATGATTTTTGTGTCCTCAGATGCTATGTTAACTGGCAGAAATGTTAACTGGCAGAAATTCACATTAAAAGTCACTGTTGAGCAGTGTTAAGTAATATCCAAATCTCTTAGAAAAATAGATCGAGCCCATCGGATTCAAATAGCAAACACAGATAAAAAGAATGAAGGACCTGAGTATTTGCTCAATGTATTAAATATCCACTTAATTTAAAATTAAGCTCACTGTGCTCACTGCGCCCACTGGCCTTTTAATCAGCTTTCCAGGTCCTGTTCAGACTTGCCTGACACAGGATTGAATGAACCTGTAATTTATGAACTAATCTGCGTTAACAAACTCCTGAAGTGTTCCTGTCATCACAGCAGAAGCAATAAAAATGGAAATTCATACAGGAATTAACACTTAGTAATCCAGAAGTCCATGGAAACAAGCTAGTGACTTACTATTACATACTAGCCCTCTGTTGATCCTTGATTTGTTAACAAATTTAGTGCAAATGTGTACAAGGACCACACTTATCAGACTCAGTTCCTACTGCACTTGCATAAGAGAGCAAGAAAAACCCAGATGACTTAAGGTGGGGCTGATGCCACCGCAACTGCATCTAAACATAGGACTCAAAACCAGAATGCAGACATGTTGCTCTAATACAGGATTACAGAGTGACAGCCCTGTCTATTCACCTACCTGGTCAAAGGAACAGAACCTGTTACAGAAACACAGGCAGGTGGAAAGACTCAAATCTGTCAAAAGTAATCAAAGTAATGCCCCTAGAAGGCTCCAGAAAGAAACCAGAAGATTCAAAATGCCTTTAGGCCTTTTTAATGCTGGTACAAAGGAACCCTGGTGGTGCAAGGGTTAAGTGCTCAGCTGCTAAATGAAAGGTCGATGTTCAAACCAACCAGCCACTCCACAGAACAAAGACCTGTAAATCTGCTCCTGTGGAACCAATATGGGGCAGTTCTAATTTGTCATATAGTGTCACTATGAGTCAGAATCAACTTGACAGCACACAACAATACAGGTATACAAGGTGAGAGAGAGAACTAACATTTCGAGAGCTCAGTGTTTGATATGGAGCACTAGCAGCCCAGTAGTCATGAGCTCCTGGATGTTAACAAAAAGGTAGGTCATTCAAATCCACCAGCACATGGAACAGTTCTAGTCTGTCCTACAGGGTCACTATGAGTTGGAATCAATGGCTACGTGTTTGGTTTTTTATTCGTTTGGGGTGCGTCTGATATGGGAACTCCCGGTAGCTCAGTGGTTAAAAGTGCTCATGCTAACCAGAAAGTTGGTGGCTAGAACACATGAGCTCACTCCACAGGAGGAAGATGTAGCAGTCCACTCCTGTGAAGATCTATGGCCTTGGAAACACTGAGGTCCATTCTATTCTATCCAACAGGACTGCTATGAGTAGAAACTAGTTGGACAACAAGTTTATTTATGGTATCTTTTAAATCTCTATAACAAAATATTGTTTTCTTCCATTCCACTGTTGAACAAAACTCAGTCTTTGAGATCATTTATTTCTAACATCAAAAAGCGGGAGGTAATTCTCAAAGATGTGCTTTTTTCCACCCCATCATAACAGGATCTCCTACTAACAATCTCAGATCTAAAACTGATTTGTCCTACCACTAACCTCCATCCTATGAATGATCCAGACTCTCCATAATTTGGCTAATTCAGTTATCACTGTACCGGGTGCTGTACTCTTCAAGGCACTCAGAGTACACAAGGAAAAACACATACAAAAATCCTTGCCTTCACAGAATTTATTCTACTGGTAAAACGCTAATAAGTAAAGCATTGAAATAAATCATTTTCAAACAGTGGTATACGGGCTGTGGAATAAAAAATACGGAACTGAGAAAGGAAACAAGGGGTACCATTTAAAAGGAGTGCTGAAGGTCTCCCTGAGAAAGAAACATTTCTGCAAAAACTGTAAGAGATTACCTGAGCAAATAATACAAACAACAGACAAAAGGTGTTCCAGACAGTTAACCCTCAAACTGGTCCCAAAACTGAGAACACAGAGTTGTGAGGCTAAATCACAAAGAAACCTGGTACATACATATTATAATTTATTCACTGATTATTTTACACATTTAAACAAACTCACTTTATTGAGAACTATGCTTTAAAGGAAAATGTTACAGCAAGGCGACATTTTTATCAGAGCAAAAGCATTTAAAAACCAAACCCATACTCCAAGACCAATTTCAAAGCCTTTGCTTTGCCAACAGATTTTTTTTTAATTAAGCCTTCTCAAAAAGAAAACTAAATAATGCACTATTTCCACTGATTTCCTGAGGAATTTTAAGAAACACAATCCTATAATTTATTTCCCACCCAGTAACTGCCAACCAACCAACTGCTGTCCATTCAGCTGTCACTTATGGTAACCCCATGTGTCACAGTAGAACTGTGCTCCGTAGGAATTTCAAAAGCTAGTTTTTGTTTTTCTTTTTTCCCCACAGCAGATCACTATTCTTCTCTTCGAAAGTGCCTTTTAGCGTACTTCAACTTTCAACTGTTCAGTTAGCATCCAACAAAGTCAACATGTGCGCCCCTCAGGGCCTCCTACACTGAGTGGTAATTCAAAGAACTTTCGAGCAAATTCCCAAACGTACTCGGGCTGCTTCTACATACCACAACGACAACAAAAGATGAACACAGTGGCACGGTTACAGCTGTCTAACATTTGAAAGGCTATAAAGAAGACACGTACATTCAAAGACTTAAAGGAATATAGCTTTAAATATATCTGCTATATCCATCATTACTCCGAAGTAATCAGCTGAAGTTTGGAGGGAACCATAATTGGAAGAGTGTGAAATAACAAGCTGAGGCACAGTAACAGAGTTTTTTTTAATTCTTGCCACATCTTCCACTTTGTTTATCTTACATTCCCAAAAAGCAAACAAATTTAATAGCTTACCGCTGCGTAAAAGACACACTGACTTTACATCAAAACAGGGCATCCAATCTGAACAAGACTGTGTCAATTATACAAATCAGCATTCTCCACCAATTTCCATATATTATGGTTCTGTTGATTAATGAAAATCACTGCTACAATCTCTTCCTGCACCTTAGTATAAATGATTGGTCTTTTCTTCATAGGTTGCAGTGTGGACACCATCATCAGCACATACCAGCACTGAGTATGCAGTATTTACAAACATTAACAGTAACAGTAACAAAACTTTTGGAATTCTTGAAATTCATGCTGCCTACAGAGGACTAGACATACACTCAATGACTACAGACAACCACACAGAAATTCAGGCAAGGAGTGATATGGCTGTTTGACTGGTTTAGGGGAAGGTCAGAAGGCACCTCCACTGACCTATGTACTTATGCAAGTGACTGTAAAATTTCAGCAGCTACGAAAACATTAAAACCAAAAAAAACCTAAACCCATTGCCTCACCCACACATTACACTAGAGCAGTGTTCATTCCACTGTTAATGAAATGTTCCTGGAGAAGGAAATGGTGGAGAAAACACTGGGCCAACCACGTAACAGATCTTTAAACTGCAAACTTTTGAACCTGTTAGCTTGGTAATCTCTAGTTAAGGTCCAGCTAGCTGTCCAGATCTGACAATTCTGTCACTTAAGTGGGAGACTTTTCTTTTGTCATTCATGACAGGAAGGCTTCCTAATCACTAAAAAAGACTTGCAAGTCACCTGCCTCCCTGTATCTTACTTCCCAGCTCCACTGCAGTGAGGCTGCTGTTCTGGCAGCATGCAAGTGTAAATGGTGTTATTTTGACCTGAAGGGCACTTGCATGATAAAATGAAATCTCAATGGTCAGGGACCCTGCTAAAACTAAGCTTCAGTCAACCTTCTGAAACTCACAAAAATTGGTGGGGACAAGAAACTAAGAGAGACTTCCATAAATAGAGAAATCGACCATGTCCATGGGTAGGAAGACTTGACATTGTTAAAATGTCTATTTTGCCCAAAGCAACCTACTCACATAATGCAATCCCAAAACAAATTCTAGTGACATTTTTTAACGACATAGAGAAACAAATCACCAACTTTGTTGGGAAAGGGGAGAAACCCCAGATAAGCAAAGCACTACTGAAAAAGAACACACTGGCAGGCCTTTCACGACCTGACTTCAGAACCTATTACATTGCCACAGTAGTCAAAACAGCCTGGTACAGGTACAAAAAGAGACTTAGAAGCCAGTGGAACAGAGTTGAGACCCAAGAGATGCCACCATCTTCCTTGAACAGTTGATACTCGACAAAGGCCCTAAGATTGTAAACTAGGGTTAAAAACAGTCTCTTTAACAAGTAGCGCCAGCAAAAGTGGATATCCATCTGCAAAAAACTGAAACAAGACCCATATCTCACACCTTACACAAAACCTGACTCAAACTGGATAAAAGACCTAAATGTCAAACCTAAAATGATAAAAATCACGCAAGAAAAAAACAGGATCAACAATGGAAGTTTTAAATCACAACTCACACTTCAAAATCATACAAACAAAGCATGATCAACAGACGGGAAAATAGATAACTGGGAACTACTAAGAATCAAACACTTCTGTTCATCCAAAAACTTTATCAAAAAGAATTAAAAGACCACCTACAGAATGGAAAAAAAATACTTGGCAACTGTCATGGATTGAATTGTGTCCCCCCAAAAAATATGTGTTGGGCCATGATTCCCTGTATTCTATGATTGTTCTCCATTTTGTGATTTTCCTGTGCTGTATGTTAAAGGATTAGAGTCAGACTATAGATCCCTTTATAACATCACCTCCCTGCTCCACCATAAAGGGAGTTTCCCTGGAGTACAGCTTGCCCAACCCTTAGTCCTTTCATCCTACAAGAGGTAAAAGGAAAGGGAAGAAGGCAGAGAATTGGGAACCTCACACCATCAAGAAAGTAGCACCAGGAGAAGAGTGCGTCCTTCAGACCTGAGGTTCCTGTGCCAAGATGTTCCCTGGACAAAGACTGATACAATATCTGACGTTCTTCCAGAGCCAACAAGGGGGAAAAGCTTCCCTTGGAGTGGGCATCCTGAATTTGGACTTGCAGCCTACCTGACTGTGTAAGAATAAACCTTCCTTTGTTAAAGCCATCCACTCTGTGGTATTCTGTTAGAGCAGCACTAGCTGACTAAAACAGCAACTGTATGTCACACCAACATCTGATCTCCATGATCTACC
The DNA here is from genome assembly GCA_028571685.1 of Heterohyrax brucei. Taxonomy (NCBI): domain Eukaryota; kingdom Metazoa; phylum Chordata; class Mammalia; order Hyracoidea; family Procaviidae; genus Heterohyrax; species Heterohyrax brucei. The sequence continues at coordinate 38,341,620 of CM053148.1, read as the reverse complement.
AGGTACTGCAAAATATCAACAAGGATATAAATAACCCAATTAAGCACTAGGCAAAGGAGATGGATAGACACTTCTCTAAAGAGAATATCCAGGCAGTCAAAAAACACATGAGGAAATGCTCATGATCATTAGGTATTACAGAAATCCAAATCAAAATGACAATGAGATATCATCTTACCCCAATAAGACTGGCCATGCTCCATAAAACACAAAATAACAAATGCTGGAGAGGCTGTGAAGAGACTGGAACTCTCCTACACTACTGGTGGTACTGCAAAATGGTACAACCTCTTTGGAAAGCAATCTGGCACTTTCATAAAAATTTGGAAATAGATATATCATTGGATCCAGTAATCCCACTGCTTGGGATATATCCTACACAATCAAGGTCAGTCACATGAACAGATACATGTACACGAATGTTTACTGCAGGACAGTCCACAACAGCAAAAGGATGGAATCAATCTAGATACACAACAACACATTAATGGATGAAAAACTATGGTACATACACTCAGTGGAACACTATGCAATGATAAAGAACAACAATGATTTTAGGAAGCACCTCATAACCTGGTTTCAGTTGGAAGACATCATGTTGCGTGAAATCAGTCAGCAGCACAAGGACAAATATTGTATGAGACACCCTACTACGAGGACTTAAAAAGAGACTCGTGCAGAAGACAAGACTCTTTGATGCCTGCAAGGGAGGGGAGGGGAGGAAGGCGAGGGTTAGTCACAGATTAGATAGTCGACAGAAATTAGGTTGGGTAAAATCAGTGACAGCATACATTAGAAAGAAGATCAATTTAACTGGACTTCAACATAACCTGAGAACTCTTCCAGTATTAACCCAATGCTGCTAGGAGTAGCAAAGGCAGGGGTCTGGGGACCATGCTCTCAGTGGACATCAAGGCCAAACGGCCTAACTAGCCTATTACTAAGAGTCTTCTGCACCCCATATTGGTGAGCGGCATCTGGGATCTTAAAAACTAGCAAGCTGCCATCTCAGGTACACCAAATGGTCCTAAATCAGCAGGAACAGATGATCACCAAAGATGACAACAACACGAGGGAAAGCCCAGAAGACAGAAAGACACATGTGAATGAGTGACTATATCAACACACAACCAGGAGAATGGCATGGTGCCTGCCACCACCAATGACAGCCATATGGGGCTCACAACGCTTAGTCCTAGTGGCAACATGAGGAAAAAAAAGGGGGTGCACCCTAAGAACTCTACTAAAAGACCGCAACTGATGGTCCAAAGGCCTAGGGAGCTCTCTCCTGGGAGCATGGCCCCTAAGTCTCATGCTGCCCCTGATCATAAATCATTACTGAGCTCAACTCTCCGGACAGGAATGTATGGACTGGACTCAGGACACCAAGTGGCCATATCATGTACGCACTTTAAGGTTCTATGCATCTATAGGATGCATAGCCTCTTATTAGAAGGGTGTGAAGAAGCTGGAGAGGAGCTGGAGATTGTTAAGAGGTTATGACACATACAGAAGAAAGGAGGAGTGTGCTGTCACCAGCCAAGGAGAGCAGAGGGAGCTGTAGATAGGCAGGCAGGCAAAGTTAAATTGGACTGTACACTTTCACTCAAATCATCAAAAAAAAAAAAATGTGGTGAGGGTTAATACGGCAATGACAATACATACTCAGGACTTTACTAAAGTAGTCACTCTTCAGCTGCTCCTCAAGGAAAATATCAGAATCCAAGGACTCCTTCATTCCCAAGGAGCTTGGGCTGGTGGCTATAAATATGTTATGCATTGGTTGAGGAGTCTGGGGGTGGAAAAGGGCGTTTTGGAACAGAAAAAGCAGCAGGATACAAACAGTGAATGGGTTTTTCCTGTTCAGGATACCAAGTTCTACAAAAAATATAAAACACCAGATGCATCAAACAGTTTGTCTCTATAAAGAGTGAGGAAATCTTCCAGGAGCTTTATAAATATCTGACTTTTGTTTACAGCTGCATAAATAATTCAGCAACTGTCTGCTTTCAGCAGTGGTGATCCTCAGACCTCACAGTGCATGAACACCAGTTGGAGGCTTGTTAAATAGTTTTGATTCTTATCCCCCTGCCCCCAAGACATTCGCAATCAGATCAGCCTGATGACTGTTGCTCTGGAGTCACGGCCCACAATTGAAGGAACAACGGTTTGAGACGCATATGTTTGATTCTCTTATAGCCTTGCTCTACTCAACTATCACAAGACTCAGTACTCACTAACTACCAAAAAAAAAACTACAAAGCACTGATGAGACTGCGAGGGTAGAACTGGAGACTGCATTTAGGTAAGACACAAAGGGAATGAATTCAGCATGGTGATACTCTCAAAGTAAAACAAAAGCACAAACAGCAAAAACCACTAATATTCACATTTACTCTATTAGTGCTAGAACAGCCAACAAGCAGAATAAGTCTGAGTTTAGGGTATACACACACACACAATCGAGGTAATTATGGTGGAACAACAACAACAAATCAGAACCCTGACTTGCTTACATTCATCTTACTTTACTTTGGTATACATATAAATGTATACCTTAAAAATCTCTGTTTAGGGCCTACTTTTCCTTTACACAAGGAGCTCTGGTGGCATGGTGCTTAAGAGCTCAGCTGCTAACCAAAATGCTGGCAGTTCAAATCCACCAGCCACTTTATGGAAACCCTATAGGCTAGTTCTACTCTGTCCTAGAGATATGAAGCTCTGCTCCTATTTCTGTTCCATGGCAATTGCAGGTTCAAAAATTCACCCCCCATCCCACCAAAAAAAACCAGCACTGGAAGAAGTTTGTAGCCTTATCTCAAACACAGACACAGCAAGTATCCATTGTGAGTGACAACCAGTAAGGTTGTCCTATAGGGTAGCTATAAGTCAGAATCAACAGCAACGGGCTTGTTTTTTGTTCTTGCTTTTTCCCCTACATGTTTAAATTACTGTCCAGCACATAAAGACTCAATAATGGTAAATAATCTTTCTGTATTTCTGAGCCTCTATAACATTCCATGTTCTAAGCTAAGGGCTGAGCTTTAGAAACAAATAACATATACCCCTATCAATTTAGTAAGGAATACAGACATGTAAACAGCTAGTTCTAGTTACAGTATGAGAAGTGCAATAATCAAAAGATTACAAGAATCCAGAAGGACCAATAAACTCTCAAAAGACAAAGGCCCAGACAGGTTTTAATGGAGGAGGCATTGGGCCAAGTTTCACCAGGTAGACATATCGGGGACAGGGCAGTAAGAAGGAATACACATACAAAGATGTGACAAAGCATCCTGAGTTGCTGAGAACTACGTGGCTGAAAGAAAACTGCAAGCAGGGAAGGAGACAGGAATGCTCACATAAATTCACAGACCTCAACAATGCTTGGCTTTAGAAACCACAGAAGAAAGACGTCTCTGGCTCTATACTAAAGGAGTTAGAGCCATACAATGGCATCAACAAATGCTTGCCCACCCTACCTCCCCTTCCGAGCTGGAGATATGAAGCTCTGCTCCTATTTCTGTTCCATGGCAACTGCAGGTTCAAAAATTCACCCCGCCCCCACCAAAAAAAACCAGCACTGGAAGAAGTTTGTAGCCTTATCTCAAACACAGACACAGCAAGTATCCATTGTGAGTGACAACCAGTAAGGTCAGCCAAGCCCCACAATGTTTTTACACATGTTCTGAAGCCCTCACTCCAATCTATAGTCCAACACTTCAGTTAAAAGACCTTATAATCAGAAGGGGTCACAGAAGCAGCCCACATCATCCTTCTTCCCACCAGCCTACCTGCCTCTGCTTGTCAACTTCTAGGGCCAGGACCTTCACGCCCTGAGAAAACACTCCTTGCCCACTCACACCTCTGACTCAGCCTACCTACAACACTATTTGCATTATGTATCTCCCTCTCTACCTACACACAATAAGCAATCTTTCAGAAGAGTTCTTTCTTTCAGGGTTATCAACCTCTTTTCCTCAGGGAGTTCTAAGGAATGGTACTGTCAACAGATCAGTCCAATCCCAGATGGTTAGTATAGTAGCTCAGTAGAGGCAGTAGCATCCTACTTAAGTGTTAAGGAATTCAGCCTGAAGTACCTTTCTTAATCTACCAGAGAGTCAGTAGGGACCAACACCAAATCAAACCAAACCAAACTGATTCCAAGTCATACCGATCCTAAAGTACAGAACTGCCTCACAGGGTTTCCGAGATTGTAATCTTTATAGGGCTAAAAGTGCTTAAAAGGAGAGCTGCTAACCTAAAGCTTGGCAGTTCAAATCCACATGCTGCTCCTTGGAAACTCTATGGGGGCAATTCTGCTCTGTACTATAGAGTCACCATGAGTCACAATTGACTCAATGGCAAACTGGTTTGATTTTATGGTTAATCTTTACAAAAGCAGATTGCCACATCCTTCTTCCATTGAATGGCTAGTAGGTTTGAACCCCTGACCTTTAATAGCTGAGCACTGTAACCACTGCACCATTAAGGCCCCTGAAGTATGGACCAGAGACAGGAAATTCTGTATCATTTAACTCAACAACCTTAAAGCGGACAAAAAACTGCTTAATACTATACTTGAGAACTACATGGCTGAAAGAAAACTGCAAGTATGTAAACTCACATGGCATCAACACCTGTCTCATGACAGGTGGTACCTCTTCTAAGAGGAACATGTTATTTCAATTCTCTTTTGGTTTTTAACACAGGTTTGTGGTTTCCTGCTAAAATGGTTTCTGCTTCTTTATAAAGCTCTGGATGGAGTAAAAAAAAAAACTCCAAGAGCCATTCCACAGGTGAAACCTCTGCCACCAGCTGTTTCCTGTTAGCCAAAGGAAACGGAACTATAGCTGCCAGGAGGTCCAGACACAGGAGAGTAAGATCATAAATTCAATACATGCTGACACTCTTATCCTTGTGGTAGTAAAATCAATTTTTAAATTTAGAAAAATTCATACACAGCTGGGCTTTATGTAAATTAACTTCAACGAGGGTTTAAATAGATATCCGGTAAAAGACTGCCATATTCAGATCTTGATACTTCCTTCATCCTCCCCAACTTCTATCATCCAAAGAGTAAGCAGCCCACGGGGGCTAAGCCAATTATAAACCACTTGGAAAGACAAGTAGGCAAGTGGACTTTCAAACAAATATAGGCATTAGTGAGCTGGACAACCTTACCTGGATAAATCTCGGGCTTGAAGTGGCTACTGATGTTAAGCAATTTTTCATAATGACACAGATTTCCTATCTTCTTGGTCACACTATGTGACAAGGGCACATTCCAGTTACTTCCATGAGTGACAGGCATAACAGGTATCAGAAAGAGATGCTGGAAATGTCACTGTTAGCTTTTAACCGCTGAAATGGTTCCTGTGTCTCAAGGATAAATACCACCTTCAATGTCAGGGTTCCCCAATCTAAAATCTTTAAGATCTTGAGAAGACTGGCATTAGAAAACACAAGACAAGTGAGCCAGTTGCTTCTTTAGGCCACCTCAAAAGCAGTGGGAAAAATTTTGAACAATAAAGGCTCAAATAAAATAAACATATATATTTTGTAAATGAATGAAATGCAATAAATTCCCAGTTCTTTCTGCAGCCCTAAAGTTTTCTTAATACCATTTCTTTAACTTTTCAAATAAACATTTTTATTTTCAGTGAGAAAAACTTTTCATGAAACATCCCTGACCTGTATTACTCCTTGCAGAATCATTCTTGTTACATGTAACACACAATGGGTGGAGTGATTAAGCGAGGAGGTGGAAAATAGATTTTACGTGGAAAGAAATGAGAATCAGGTATCCACAGGACATGAAAATCATCCTCATTCATCCTTACTTCCAAAATCTAGATACGGTATGCCTACCGTGCCTGTGGCAGCATGATTAGTATTTTTAATGTAGAGTTTAGCTATTTAAAGACAAAACTTGACCAGTCTTCTAAAATGATAAAGTTCTTTCTCGATCTCTCACTAGGGAAAAGGTACTGTTCAGTACTCACGCCCAAGCACTTTGTAGATGGTGATAAATGAAACTAGATGTGTACCCACAAAGTACACAAACTAGGCAGGACAGAAGAAGGAAGTACTTAGGCATTTTGAAAATGGCAATTTATAACAGGTTTGGCTAATTCTGTCTGAATAGCAATAAAGATTCTTTACTTTAGTTCAGACACATTGCTTCTCAAAACACAGCGGTTGTCTAGCAATGCAAAGATAAAGAACTGGTAATTTTAGATCTCCACCAAATTCAGGTCAACTATTGTTGTACAGGAAACCCCAGTGGTGTAGTGGTTTATTGCTACATAGCTGCTAACCAAAAGGGTGGCAGTTCAAATCCACCAGGTGCTCCATGGAAACTATGGGGCAGTTCTACTCTGCCCTACATGGTCGCCTTGAGCTGGCATTGACTCAGTGGCACTGGGCTTTTTTTAATTGTTTTAAGGGAAATCTTGGTGGTATAGTGGTTAACTGCTACATCTGCTAACCAAAATGCCGGCAGTTCAAATCCGCCAGGTGCTCCTTGAAAACTCTATGTGGCAGTTCTACTCTGTCCTTTATGGCTGCTGAGTCAGAATCAATTCGACGGCAGTGGGTTTAGATTTTATTGTTACAAGGAGTCCCAGGGGCACAATGGTTGAGCATTCAACTGTCAACTGAAAGGTGGAAAGTTCAAACCCACCAGTTGCTCTACAAAAGCTGTTGCTGTCTGCGTCTGTCAAGATTTACAGCCTTGGAAATGGTATAGGGTAGTTCTATACTGTCCAACAGGGTCATTGTGACTCAGAATTGACCCAACATCAACAGGGTAGACTGCTACTGATTCATGGGGATCCCATGTGATAGTAAGTAAAAAAGATAAAAAGACCTATTTTATCAACTCTCATACCCTCGAATCATGGAAAATGGTTCAAGAAGAGTAATTAAAGATGTAGCTTTTCATTAAATCATTACAAAGTGATTACCTGTTTTAGTCAGCTAGTGCTAATCAAAGATGGTGCAGACAGATGTTTGGCTCTCTCCTCATCCTGTGCTCTGTGCTCTGCCTCCTCCACTAGACATGCAGTTTCTTTGGAGGGACCTAGGCACTTCTAGCTCACATGTTTGAGGAGAAACAGGAACACTGTAAATGTTCAGAGAACAGAGTAAAAGGATTTATCAAGCTCCAATTATACTAACTGATCTCACTGTCTCATTACAAGATTCTTTCTGGTGGCTGAAATCTATTTCTGAAACAACCAATGGTTTTTTGGGGTTTTTTTTAGCTCTCCACCCTCCCTTTTTCAAGCATACACTGAAATACACTCAGTGTCAGACAACTGCATTCACCGTCTGCCACACTACAGAGAGGTACTTTGCTGAGACATAAGTCACAGTGTACTGTTTCCCTCCTCAACAGGTGTTCCCACTCATTCCTATTCTATCCTGATTGGTTGCTATCAGTCCCAACTTGTTAGCAACCAGTTTTTCATTTTTGGCATCTTACAACTTACCAATTAACACACAGTGGAGTCACCTTCACCTTTGGTGGCTCACTCAGTTTTTCAGGTACCCTGTGAATTCTCACATTAATTCATTTTACAGATGAAGAATCTCAAAGTTACATAAACTGTATCAGGTCACATAGCTAGTAAACAGAGGGAACTGGAATTTGAATCCAGATTTAACTCCAAACTCATACTTCTTAACCTCCACAGCACTACACTGCTGCCTCTCCTAATCTGTAGCATGTTTGAAAGGAAGGCACTTGTTATTAGCATAATTCCAAGTATAGAAACACTCTGAGTGAGATACGAAACACAATGAGATTAGGAAGGAAGAGAAGCTCTTCGTATCACTACTTTAAATGGAAAATACTGGACAGAGGAAGTAGCAACTGACTAATTAAACGAAAAGAGTGGAGGGAGACGAGATGTAGGTATGTTTCAAGTTTCTGCTTTATCTCTCCAAAACTTCACCATTCTTCTATTTTTCCCAAGTAGCAGAGTATGAACTACAGAAAAAGTCAGCTGCGTAATTACTCAATAAGTAAAACAACACAATAGGCCAACATGTTCCTGCTCACAATCAGCTGGGAATGGATTTCCTTACACACAACACAGACTAAACACAGCTAACATCTGCTGCCCCCCAAATTTACTTACTGCTATATAAGCAAAAGAAACTCCTAAGACTGTTTTTCCTAAATTCTAGAAAAATCTGACGAAGAAAAGTGACCAGGGAGTCTTTCACAGTGAAAACAAATAGTGATGTTTCTGACAGTCTATGTTAAATTTTACAAGCTGTAAAGTTCTAATAAGGCATATATACCACCCTATCATATGAGTTAGACCCGACTCCACGGCAGTGAGTTTGGGTATCATTTCACTGAGCACACTGAAAGTGCACTGGCTCTTTCATATCGGTAACTGCCAGCCCTGAAATTTGTTACTAAGCTGAAAAGAAAATCTAAAACAAAATGGCTATAAAGTAAGACAGATGAACCAAAGGCATATACCACCATCTTCCATAACAGACTCTGATCACTACCAGAGCTTAGAGCAGGAAACAAATGGAGAATGCCACCACCCACAGAATGGCCCCTTCCCCACCCACTTAAAGGCAAAAAAAAAAAAGTAAGAATACCACAGTCTAGGCACCTAGAAAACTCAAGTTACAAATCTCTAAGACATTCCTTCATAATAGACATTCAGACACTGGCTAGCAGCTTCAGGCCTCTATCTTGTTAAAAACCCCACTTAGGTCCAAGCTCTGCCTTTCAAAGAGTAGTCAATCACATGACATGTGGCACTGGACAAACCTGTTGCAAAAATCCTCTTTAAAGTGTTAAAAAAAAACAAAAGATGTCACCTTAAGAACTAAGGTGCACCTAACTGAAGTATCTGCAGATGCCTCATATGCATGCAAATTCTGGACAATGAATAAAGAAGACCAAAGAAGAGTTGATACATTCGGATTATGGCACTGGAGAATAATACTGAATATACCATGGACTGCCAGGACAAGTCTTTCTCGGAAGTGCAGCCACAATACTCCTTAGAAGCAAATATGGAGGAATTTTGACTCTCATATTTTGGACATGGTATCAGCAGGAATCAGCCCCTGGAGAAACATATGCTTGCTAAAGTAGAGAACCAGAGAAAAACAGGACGACCCTCAGCGAGATGGACAGATACAGTAGCTACAACAATGGGCCAAAACAAAGACTGGGAAGATGGCACAGGACTGGGGATGTTTCATTCTGTTATACATATATATATGTACATAGGGTAGCTGTCACAGATTGTGTTGTGTCCCCCTAAAAATGTACGTGTTGATTCAACTTGCCTATGAGTCCCAATACGGTGCTATTCCTCCCATGTGTTATGAATCCTGTCTCTGTAATGCTAATGAGGGAAAATGAACAGCAGCTGTGTTGGTGAGGCAGGACTCAAGTTACCAGCTATGGGATATAAGGAAGAGAAGTGAGAAGAGTAAGTTGGGAACTTCATACCACCAAGAAGGCAGCACTGAGAGCAAAGCACATCCTTTGACCTGATGTTCCTGTGCTGAAATGCTCTCATTGAATTTGTACTCTCGGTCTACCAGAGTGATGATTTCTCATACTGAAGGGATTCGTTAACTTATGAGTGGATGTGTAGCTCACTGGACTATGTCAATACAAGTTTCTCCTCATGAAGCCTTCCACTCATGGTATTTTCTCTTGGAGCAGTGCCAGGTGACTAACACATGAGCTAAGAGCTGAAGCCCACCTGACAGGACTTAACAAGAAGCTGAAACGACTAGCACTAAGGAAAATGTTTTAAATATTGCCAATCAAATCAACCTATTCCTTTCACTTTCAAAAATTTGAAATCATGAGTTACATTCCCAACAGCTCATTATAAGGAATACATTATGGAAAGTAACTGAATACGACAATGGATAACCTTAAAAGGTCTCAAGAAGTTCTTCAAAATTAACAAGTACATTTACAGAGCACGTTTCCCTTCTTTCACTTTTAAATTGCTTTTCAACTAAGAGTACTCCTAAACTGCATATACAATGGGCAAAAAGTTTCTTTCAAAAAGCAAAGTGTGAAAGGCTAAAAAAACTAAGAGGAGATCTAAGTGCCTCTCCTCTAAAATGGGAGTTTCTGGTCCAACACAATTTAGCTGCCTGTCAGAAGAAAAGTTAACTCTCTTTACAAGACGAAAAAACACTGTGGTCTCTAAAACATAGGACTGCCAACTAAGTTCACAATCTCATCCTAGAGAAAGTGCTACATACCTACCTCACTGCTAAATATCACTACCGTCACCTTCAAAATACTCCCCTTAGGAAGCTATGAACTAATATGCCAGTGCCAAGTCCATCCTTCAAAGCAATTCTGGAACTCTTTCCGGAATGGCCATCAGAGATGTCGCTGTGTTACCCTTGATGTCATCAAGATAGCTTCCTTTCAATATTTACTTTGTCTTTAGGTAAAGAAGAAAGTCACTGAGGGCCAGATCAGGTGAGTAGAGAGGGTGTTCCAATACAGTTAGCTGTTGACGGGCTAAAAGTTCCCTCACAAACAACTATACAATTAAAGTCACGAACCTGCCACCATGCCACTGTGTGCAATGGCCATTCCAGAGTTTCAAAACTGCTCTGAAGGGTAGACTAGGCACTGGCATTCATGCATGCTTCCCAAGGGGAGTAGTTCAAAGGTAATCATATTGACACTCAGCAATGAAGTATGTAGCACTCAGAACAATTAAGTTCATGGACTTAATTGTTGGACCTTGTAGAATCCACAACGTGCAGCATAAGATTAAAGAATTACTGGACATCAGGAATCCGTTTTAACATTTTCTTACTGGATCCCTCATTAGTAAATGCCAGCCAAGCCAATGAGTCAGATAAAATCTGGCATGTCACAAATCACACACTATAAGTATTTTCAAGTTATATATTTGATAGTGAACTTTGATCCAGAATTTACAATGTGTAAGAAAATACAGGCAAAATACTTAAATAGACATTTCACTAAAAAAGACATATTAATGGCTAACAGGAACCTGAAAAAGACTCTCAACATCATTAATAAAGATGTACACTAAAGGGAGAATGAGCTTACCCCTACACAGCAGCTTGTAGAATTGTCCTAACATATTTTTTTTAAAACTGAATTCTTAGTTAATTTTTCCCACAAAGAAAACTCCAGACCCATACAGCATCAAGGTTATTTATACCAAAGGTACATGAACAGCAGTAAGCAGACAAAAGGTGTTCTCATTATTGGTCATGAGCGAAATGCAAAGGAAAAGCATCATAAGACACCATTACACAGCTACTATCATAATTTAAACTTAACGATGGACAATACCAAGCGTTGGCAAGTAAATGTAGCAGCTGTAGTTGTTGTATGACCTTGACTTGATTCTAACTCACAGCAACCCCTATAAGACAGAGCAGACCTGTCCCCATAGAACTTCCAACACTGTACAGGAGCAGATCACCAAGTCTTTTGTCCTAAGGGGTGGTTGGTAACTTCAATGCATTGGCTCCGGCAGGTACAGTGCTGGGGGTAATGAAAATGATATAGCTACTTCTGAAAAAAAGTTTGGTAGTTTCTTAACAAAGTTAAAAATACACTAACTATATGACCTGGCAATCCTACTCTTAGGTATTTACTCCAAGGAAATAAAAACACATGTCTACTCAAAGATTATATGCAAATATTCCTAGAAGCCTTATTCATTAATAGCTAAAGCTGGAAGGAGCCCCGTGGTGGCACAAACTATCAAGATTAAGATCTTGACTTCTAGCCAAATGGCCAGAAGTTCAAACCCACCCAAAGGAACCTCAGAAGACTAGCAAAAGGTCACAGCCTTGAAAATCCTATTTTTAAGAAGCAGTTCTACTGTGCCCTACTGGGTTGCTATGAGTTAGAACAGATTTGATGGCAATGGGTAATCCTTACAGGTACAGATACCCAGGATTTTTTTCCTGTAGAGTGACCTGTGGATTCAGATTGCTGACCTTTCACAACCAGCCGAGCACTTAACTGCTGTACCACCAGAGCACCTTTCGTCTAACTCGAGGGACACAACTGGTATCACAGCCCTCAAGGAATCCTGAATCTATTAAGTCAGGTAGGTACACTAACACCGAACTACAAAGCACTGATAATTCTACAGTTATTTCCCACACATAACAGGTAAATGCAGAAAATCTTCACAAGAACAACTGTTCTCTGACCTAAAAATGATTTATGGTTAAGGGCTACACTCCTTTCCCCAATGTTTATAATGCAGGAAGTGGAAGTTTATAAGCATTCTCCAAACTCAGTTTATGTCCTAAGCTGTTCACTTGTCCTGTTTGCCCTTTCCTTATTATTCTGCTCCTCTCGGGAGAAGAAAAGAGATTAACACTGTCTTTATTTCGATAGTGGTGGATCCCCCAGAAATGACCTCCAAAGCAGTAACTCAGAATCACAACATAAGGATTACTGGAATCACAGCAGCCATGTTTCAAAGCAGAACAGAACTTCTGAAAGTGATAAAGTGGAACTTATACAAGAACCAAAGCATCTCTTTAGAATTCTATTATTCAATAAAATATCAGCTCTATACTCTAAAGTGCTGATGTAACTACTCACATTACAATCAATCCATGATCAATTTTATCAAAAATTAATTTTACGTTACTCTATCTGCTAGACCACAGAGGTTATGTGGAAAGAAGGCAGTCTTAGGGTAGAGGCCCAAGGGCAGCTAGGACAGGAGAAAACAGAGGGGAGAGGGCAGTAACCAAAATTTTTAACAACTGTTATGGCCTCACAAATACTTACTAGCTGGGTATCAGCCTGGGTATGAGCACACAAGTACACACTTCTAACAATGCGACAGTCAAAAATCACAAAAATCAGGCTTCTGCATTTCAACCAAAGCACATTAAAAATGACTCACTTCCAACTCACTACCAAGTGGGTCCTTGCACTACAACCAGTAAGTCACCTAGGAGAAAAAATACCCAACAAAAGCCTCCCAAGAAGCTGCTTGCTGCCAAAGCTGACTCCAAAAATATCAACAGGACTCGCTGCCTTTGATACAGCTACTCTGGTTCAAACACATCAATCTCCTCTTCACTCTTGCTCAGAAACAAGAAGAGGGTAGCAAGAAAGGAAAAGAAAAGAAGGCAAAAGAAAGGCAGCACACACAAAAAGAGCTAGTGTTTGCTATACACCTCCAACAGAAACCAGCCCTGGCATAGTTAAAAAAAAAACCACCTGTTCTACCACTTTGTGCAATTTGGTCTTGGCTGCTACTTAATCTAGTGAAGTCTCATAACAGTGTGGAACTGTTTAAGACTGAGAAAGAAACACTTCAGGAATCGAAACCAGTCAAGCTGGTTAAGATCACACAATTGGGGAAAAGCAGAACAGTCAATCAATCCTTGATTCTTCCTAGGCTTGATGCTGACTGGCCTCTTTTTCCCCATGCAAACAACAGTAAACAGTAATGATCCCTACCTAAATTTTTCATTAAATTTAGGGGATGTAAAAATATTTTAAGTTTTTTCGTGTGTGTGCCCCATTCTTTTTTTCTATTTCTAGGCTTCAGTTAAATGTGCTATTACAGACTTTTTAACATAGGTCTCTGAAGTCTTGTTCAGTTTTTACTTCAATCTCTTTTCTCTCTCCTTCAGATTATTCTTACCGCTCTTCGAGTGACCTTTATCTGTCATCTCTACTGTTAACCCTAGCCAGCAAAATTTTTATTTCAGATATTAAGTAATCTGTAATAATAAAGTATATAATGCTTCTAAGAAAAATTTACCCAAAATTCTTAAAATTGTCTCGAGAGGGAAAAAAATGATCAACTCTGATAATCAACAATCATATAAAATAATTTCTCTAAGCTTCAAGACAGGAAAAATCTGGACAATACATATTGTTGCCTGTGCCATAAAGTGGCTCCCAACTCCTGGTGTTTCTACATAAAACAGAATAAAGTGTCAGTCCTGTGTCATCCCCATGACCAGCTGTGGATCAGACCATTATGCTCCACAGGATTTTCACTGGTAACTTTTAGAAGGAGATTGCCAAGCCAGGCACTTAAAAATCAAATAGGTTTTATCCTATTAAAAAGATAAATTGTTTATGATTAAAAAATATTCACACACACAACATTAGGCAAACGATTGTTACCTGATAAACTATGAGTAAAAGAAACTTAATAGTATGTGCAAGTACTCATGAAGTGAGAAGATACAGACTTGCAGCATTCCAGAAACACAGTTAAAAATGGAGGGGAGAAACAGACTTAAATATTCACAGTAATTATTCCTCGAGATGCAGTTATGTTTAATTTTTATTTTCCTACTTCATTTTCTAAAATTTCCACAATGAGTTGGCAGCAGGAACATCCATTGTGGAGCGGATTCCAATTTAAGGTGTATCAATAAAACCATGCTCCACAGAGTTTTCAGTGGCTGATACTTTGGACATAAGTCACTAGGACTTTCTTCCAAGGTCTATAGATGGACTCAAACCACCGACCTTTCAGTTAGCAGCCCTGCACATTAATTGTAATGAGTTAAGTCCCATGTAGTCAGAATTTCCATATATTACTTGGAAACAATATACATGAATTGTGGTGTTGATGAAGAATATGGAACAGACCATGAACTGCCAGAAGACCAAACACATCTGTCTTGGAAAAAGTACAGCCAGAATGCACCTTAAAAGCAAGTATGGTGAGAATTCATCTTGCTTACTTTGGACATATTATCAGAAAAGACCAATATGCAGAAGAAGACATCACGGCTGTCAATTAAGAGGATCAGCAAAAGCAAGGAAACCCTCCATGAGACGGACTGACACAGTGACTGTAACACAGTGGGCTCAAAATACCAAAGACTGTGGGGACAGTACAGGGCCAGGCCAAGTTTTATTCTGTTATATAAGGTCATCATGAGTCAGAGGTGACTCAACAGTAACAAACAACCACTACTTAATAAATCAGGAATGGTGGATCAGCAAGAAATCTCATGGACTGCAGGACTTGCCATTCAGAACCCTAATTCACCTCCCCATATGGTAATCCTTCACTCTTCTAGTCCTAAAGTTTGCAGCCAACAGGTCCACCTGTGTGAGAAGTGGCAGAGCTAAGTAGCTGCAGTGGTGATTAGACCATGGGAAACACTCGGACCAAATGGATCACCTTAAAGATCCCTAGTGAAAGATGGTTAAAGAGCTCAGATATTAACCAAGAGATCAGCAGTTCATACCCACCAATCACTCTGTGGGAGAAAAGACTTGGAGATCTGCTCCCATAAAGATTTCAGCTTTGTAAACCATATGGGGAAGTTCCACTCTGTCCTACAGCGTGACTAGAAGTCAGAATTGACTCAACAGCACACAACAACCGTGCATAGGGGATAAGAGAAGTTACATAACTAAGCCAGGGCAGAACCCTGGTAGCAGTTAATGGACTCTGAAGCGTTCAGATGTAAGAACCACCTCACCGGCTGCAGAGAGTGAGACCACCCATTCTTTCTTGTTTGACTTGTACAGTTCTTGCTTGCCCAGTGGATCGGGATCCTGGCTTAGGTCAACATTACAGTCAGGCCTGATCACCCTGCTTGTGGTAATATGGATACAATGACCAGGTATTGTGCAGACACCCTTTCCATCCTGGTTAATAACAACTCAACCACCACCACTGTGTTCAAGAGGAGCAGTGCACTTATAAAACTGACCATGCCTAGACACAATGGGCAAAACAATAGCTCAGGGGGTAGACTGTGGGAAAGTAGTCCTTCATTTGGTCCAATTAAGTTACTCCCTTCATATGGCTACAGTTACTCTCTGTTTTTCCCCTTCTCCATTAGTACAGTTAGGTTTCAGGAAGAAACCATCATCCGGCTCCTCTCTGAAGCCTGACAGTCTAAATACTAAGTAGCAGGGCTAGAAAGATTCAATTCAATTGCAGGCTGGCACCCACATGTCTACACACGCCATCCTCAGGTGGTCAGGCAGGAGAATCTGTATTGTGTTCCATGTAGTGAAACCCATAGTCTTTGGAATATTTAAGAATGCCTGGGAGAGGAACTTCACGGTCCCTCGCCTATCATGCCAGGTGGAGACACACAGAGAAGAGTTCTCCATTTCCACAGATACAGCTTTCAGAAGCCAGGACACACTAGCTCATCATCAACTGTTCTGAGTTCCTCACATACAATGCCAGCTGGGAGTAAGCACACACCAGTATTTAATCCACCTAAACTAGCTTACACAGGCAGGCGGGATAAACTGAAGGAAAGTCCTTTTAAGTTCCTTGTCTAGGGTACAAAGTGGGGTATATACAGAAGAGTCCTCGTCATCTTGGGACATACAGTCTTTTCAAGTCCAGGGGACCAAGTTCAAAACTGGATCCACATTTGTTCCGGTGTGCTGGCTGTCTGCTTCTTTTTGTAAGTAAAAAGCTACTCCGCATGTGCTAATAATGCTCTGGAAGCATCCTGTGTATTCAGGCTCTGACTGGGCATGATTGATGCCTGGGTGGAATCCTCGTCCTAGCAGCGTTGCTGCTGCCTGGAGTTCTGAGGCTACCTGTAAGCTATTGTGCACAACAGCCCCATTAACCTCAAAGCTCTTAGTACTTTCTTCGTAACTGCCCAAGACAGATGCCTGACCCCTTGGAAGAAATTATTTCTGTTACTCAAATATTTACATCTCCTTCCTTGGGCTTTTGGTTAAGAAATTAGGTCAAATGAGGCATTCACTACAATTATGTAACCCCAACTGAAAGTCCTCCTACAGCATGGACTGGAGCTCTCTATGTGGAGACAGGCATGGTAAATAGAAGAAATACACCTCTAAAATTAAGGAAAATCATTTTGTTTGTTACCATGTCTTCTTTGTCTAGTCTGCTAGAAATACAGGTGGATGGCTTTACTAAAGAGAAGTTTCTTCCATTACAGTCAACTAAGCCTAAATCCCAATTTAGGGTGTCAGCTCCAGGGGAAGGCTTCCACAGCTGGCCTCCTTCCTCTGGGACCAGGAGCTTCTTCACTAACCGGCCTCCAGTCCAAAGGAACACACTGGGCTCTAGGCATTCCTTCCTTGGTGGTAAGAGGTCCCCCTTGCCCAGATGATTACCACCTACTTCAGCCAGAGCTCCAAATCTGCACACAGCTGGACAGAATCAGCCCTTTTCTTCCCATAAGAAAGATAGGGAGAGTACTGCCTTCTTAAAAAAAAAAAAAACTCTCAATGGCTCCCCTCTACACTTACAAAAAGTTTTTCAAAGCCAAGAAAGAATGTGTCATCTTCAATTTCAAATCCCCCAAAGACCTGGCATACATCAAGAGTGTAACAGGCACAGCACAAGAGTGTAGTAGGCACTCAATACCAGTGTGAAAAAATTACTATTAAGAATCAGACAGAAATACATCAGAATTCTAGGGGTGTCTCACTGTTTTAGCTAAGATGCTTTTAAGGACTAATTAAAAAAAATCAGAGGGGTCAACACAACGATGAATACATAATTATTTCTATGAGGGAAATTCATTTAATCTCTTCTAAACTTCAGGTTCCTCATCACTTAAAATGGGATCAGACCTTTAAAATAATTCTACTGGGTAAGAGTAAATAAGTAGACTGTTGAGCTCCAGTCAGTGGCTAGTACATGAAAAATAATAAACTGTAGCTATTACTGGTAGGGAGCCCTGCTGGTACAGTGGTTAAGCATACAGCTGCTTATCCCAAGGCTGGTAAGTGAAATCTACCAGCTAGCTGTTCCTTGGAAACCCTATAGGGAAATTCTGCTCTCATAGTGACACTATGAGTCAGAACAGACTCAACAGTAATGGGTTTGGTTTTTTGTTTGTTTATTACCTTAATCGCATGGAACAGACAGAGGAATATCTCCCCAGGTACATTAGCCTCATGGAACTTTTCAAGAAGGCTTTACAGCAGAAACTCAAAGCCAATGACTTTATATGAAATGAACATATCTAAATGAGGGGTGAAGCAGACAACATAAATAATAAGAAAATGCAAAATGACCCAAAATGACACAGGGTAAAGACAACCCAGAAGGTAGAGGGTCCCACATCAGTGGGTGCCTAACATCAACTTGGGACCAGAAGAACCGGAGGGTGCCTGGCCACCACCAGTGACAGCCACGATGGAGCTCACTAAGTTGAGTCTCACTGGCAACACAAGAACAAAAAGGGGTGCATCCTCAGATCTCCACTAAAAGACCTCAATTGATGGTCCAGTGATTTCAGGGTTCCCCTGGAAGCACGGCCCCTGGCCCTGATGCTGCCCTTGCCCATAAATCATAATGAAGGTCCACTCTTTGGACACAAATGGACTGGACTTGGTGATGCAGAGTGATCATATATTGGATACACTTTATGGTTCTATGTATCTATAGGATATCATCCTGCTGACCTCTGGCTGGAGGAAGGAGAGTGGGTGGAGAGAAGGGGCAAGGAGACTGCTGGGAGGATGAGACATATATGGAGCAGAGAGGAATAGTGTGCTGTCACCGAGCAGGGAGAGCAGTGGAAGCTGCATATAGGTGGGCATGTAAATTTATACGGGAATGTACATTTTCACTCAGTCATAATAAAAAAAAAGAAAATGCAAAATGAGTACAGCAAGTGTCCTACTGGCTCTGAGGCACTACAGTCCTAATCACACAGATTTCAGTTAAGTAGTGGTCAGGATTAGTTTTCTTTTCTATCACCTTGCTAACAGTCATCTCTAATCCAAAGCCAAAAGGCCTGTTTAATCTAAAACATTCAGTGTATATAACTGAATGACTAAACAATTCAACACTTCTGCAGTCGCTCCCTGGAAACTTTATGGAGCATTTCTACTCTGTCCTACAGAATCACTGTGAGTCAAAACCAACTTAACTACAACAGATTTGTTTTACGTTTTTTGCTTTTGCTTTTGTTTTTAATTATTTTATTTACAATAAGAAGTATGAAATTACTAACATTCAGAGTAAAAGGCCAAAAAGGGTATGATTCTTTACTCTAAAAATGACCTAAAGCTTAGAAAGAGCACTTTCCTGTTTCCAATTATTTTTCCAAAAAAGACAAATAAGGACAGCAAGGCTCACCTGTGGTCAGTAGTTCAAACTCACCCTGCAGCTCCCTGGGAAAAAGCCCTAACAACTTACTCCATAAAGCCAAAGCCAAGTGCCGTCGAGTTGAATCCGACTCACCATGACTCCATGAAGAGTATAGCCTAAAAATCCCCTGAGGTGGTTCTACTCTGTCATACAGTGTCGTTATGAGCCAAAATGGGTTCAGAAGCAAGTTAACAATTAGACATACTGCTCAAAGCAGTGTTGTACATGAAGAAATACATACACAAGCTCTTCAACTACTTTATTTCTTCCTTTTCTACCAATAAGAATGAACATCAGACTAGACAATGTAGAACACACAGTAGTAAAGAAAGAATTACCATGTCAAAATATATAGACAGTATCATAGTATCAGACTTAAAGAAGTTTGCCCCAGGCCACAAAGATACCCCTTGAGTCCTAAAAAGATGGATTATTTAAGAATAAAAGAGATGATTAGGAAAAAAAGTAATTTTTGATCAAAGGGTAAATTCCATAATCTGTAATCTACTGAATTTTATCTCAATGTCAGACACAAATTAGCAAAGGGGTTATTTTGTCAATTTCTGAGAGGTAAGCAACCCTCTAACAACCTAACAAGCCTGTGAACAGAATATGCCAGATTGAGTTCATTTTTCTTTGTGTGTGTGTGTGTTAATTTTTTTCACTGCAGAGATTAAAGAAAAACCAAACACTTTGAGGGACAGAGCAGCAGGGGTTGTGGTGTGGAGATCATGGTTACAAGGGACATCTGAACTAAGTGGCAACTGGCATAACAAGTTTATTTAGAAAATATTCTGCATTCCACTTTGGTGAATGGTGTCTGGGGTCTTAAAAACTTGCGAGCAGCCACCTAAAATGCATCAATTGGTCACAACACACTTGGTGCAAAGGAGAATGAAGAAAACCAAAAACACAAGGAAAATATTAGCCCAAGAGACAAAAAGGGGACACATAAACTACAGATTCCACCAGCCTGAGACCAGAAAAACTAGACGGTGCCTGGCTGCCACTAATGACCACGATGACAGACAGCACAACACAGAGTCCCTGACAGAACATCGACAAGTGGAATACATAACTCAAATTCACATTGAAAGAAAACTAAAAACCAATTTAATGGTCTGAGAATGGAGGAATCTTCAACACGACCCCTGGATGCTATTAACTCAGAACTAAAACCATTCCCAAAGCCTACTTTTCAGACAAAGATTAGGGAGAACTATAAAACATAAAATACTACTCATGAAGCATGTGCTTCTTAGTTCAAGCAGAAAACAAGACCAAATGGGCAACTCCTAAGTGAAAGAAGGAAGGGATAGGAGCTGGATGGATAGACTCAGAAAACCTGGGGTGGAAACAGGGATTTGCAACTAGTGCTATATTAACAGTACGTATATAAATTTCTATATGGGAAATTAATTTGAACTGTAAACTTGCACCAGAAGTACAATATGAAAAGGAAAAACAAAAAGGTCTGTATCTGGATGTCACCAAAACACTTGCCAAAATCTCCTGTGATACTGTTGTGAACAAACTAAAGACATCAGTGACTTCAAGCACTAGCACAGCGTGACTACAATCACCTCTCCTTCAGCACATCCTTTTGTCTGTGCTTGTAGCTGACAGCGTGTACTTCTAGTCTAATGCACGTTGTTTTTCTAGGAATTTCGGAAGCAGTGTGGGAGAACACGTTCGGCAAGCTCAATCCTGTAATGTTGCTATCCTCAGCCCATAAAAGTTTCACAAAGAGAAAGGAAGTTATGAATATCTATAAAGAAAAGATTTCTAACACAGGAAACTGCAACACTTCTGCCCCTAGACCTCCATGAGATTCTGATTAATATTTTTTTAAGGTCTTGAAAACTCTAGTGACAAATGAATAAAAATATTAATGTATTAGAAGGAAACCTGAAGATCAAAAATCCCTGATACACTAGAAGGACATTCCAAGGATATACATGAGAAGCCAAACATACCCCAAGATGAAATTTAATGTAGATGCAAGTATAACAGGCACTTCAGATCTACATCTAAACAATAGAGAGCACAGATGAAACCCCTCTTCAGGCAGCATACCCATATAGAAACAAAAGTGTGGTTTTTAGTGGCCAAAGATCCCCTCCCGTGTCAATAAAACAAATTGGAGCTGCCAGATTAACTGAGGGATTAATATGTCTCAATTTCTCCAGCTGGCTATAAAGTGCCCAAACCAAAAAAGTGATCTTAAGCTTCAGAGCACTTAAACGAGCAAATCAAAATAAAATAGATATTAAACATTAGGTCAAGATGACTGCTAAGGATTTTAGAAGATGTTCTAAAATTGATCACAGAGATGGCTGCACAACTCCAGAAATTACTAAAGTCACCTAGTTGTACAATCAAAATCCATGACTTAAAAAGCACTGTATGTAAATTATAACTCAAAAAGCTGTTGACAATGTTAACTTTTAAGAGTGAAGCATACAGCCTTTTTTTATTTAAGAATTCTTGTTTTAAAAAAATATTTTAGAAAGCAAATCAGAGGTTCTTTTCTAACTACACATCTCCTTTTACTGGTTTATCTCATTCTCTGTTCCTTCCTTAAACAACATTCAGAAAGGATATAACGAACATTAAAGTCTGTCAAGTAGCTCACCAAAACCCAAAGTTAGAGAAACCATGGCTCAGGTCTTGCACACCTTGTTTGATTTAGCATTTACTATGTTCCCAAATAACCAGGATTGCATTTGCCAGGATTGCATTTCCACGGGTGATAATCAATTTCCACAGTCTAGAACATTATCCAACATCCTTCACGATTCAATTTAAAGTCTGCTTCTTAGCTATCACCAATCTACTCTACTCCATTTTTCTGTCTTCATTACAAAATTACCAACACGTCTATCAACAAGACAAAAAGAGTTGCCATCAAGTCAGTTCCAACTTGCAACACTCCTACACCCATCAAAGTACAACTCTGTGCTACATAAAGTTTTCAACAGGTTTAACCTGTTGAAGTAGATTACTAGGCTCTTCTGAGACACCTCTAGGGGAATTAGAAGAGTCAACCTTTCAGTCTGCAGTTCAGTACTGAACCACTTACAACACTCAGGGACTGCTATTTCTATACAAACTCATGTAATTGTGCATTCTGTATCTATTTTTGAAAAGTGTGGTACCACAGTGGTTAAGTGATACGTCTGCTAACCAAAAAGTCCGTAGTTCGAATCTTCCAGGTGCTCTCTGGAAACTCTATGGAGCGGTTCTACTCTATCCTATTAAGGTTGCTATGAGTCAGAATTGATTTGACAGTATTGGATTTGGTTTATTATACATATTAGAATACTATCTTTGTGATCTCTACTTACAAAAACTTCACATATTCATTCATCTACTAAATACTACATCCCAGGAGATATACCAGTGATGTGGAAACAAAAAGGAGTCTTTAGAGGGCTTCATCTGTGCCCTCAGAGGGCTTACACTTTAGTAATGGTCAAAATAAGCTAACCATGCAAATAAATTAAAAGATACAACAAGGACAAATATTGCGAAGGTAAGATATGTAGGATTATGAGAACAATAACACCACATGAAAATAATAGAGATTTTACCTGGTAGGGGTAGTGAAGGAAAAGCTTCCCTGGGGAAATGACCATCTAGGCTAAGAGCCAAGAAACAAAGGCAGAGAATAGGAACCTTCTAGGTACACAGAAATCCTGGTAGCATACTGGTTAAATGCTGTTTGCTAACCAAAAGGTCAGCAGTTCAAATTCACCAGGCGCTCCTTGGAAACTATACAGAAGAGTTCTACTGTGCCCTACATGGTCATCACGAGTCAGAATTGACTTGACAACAGTGGATGAGGTTCATGGAAAATATACTAGCATGTGGAAATCAAACAATACACTATTAAACAACCAACAGGTTATGGAAGAAATCATAAATTTCTTAAGAGACAAATGAAGGTGCAAGCACAACACAATAAAACTAACAGGCAAACTTATAGCAATAAATGCCTACATTAAAAAAAGAAGACCTCAAACTAACAGTCTAACATGACAACTTCAGAAACTAGAAAGAGCAAACTAAGCATAATCTATGAGAAGCAAAGAAATACCAAAATCAGATCAGAAATAAATAAAACAAAAACAGAGAGAATCAATAAAACCAGAAATTGGTTCTTTGAAAAGGTTAATAAAATTGATAACCAGTAATCAAAAATCTCCCAGCCAAAAAAAACTCCTGGACCTGATGGCTCCACTGAGGAATTCTACCATTTAGAGAAGAAATGGCCCCACTCCTGTTCAAACTCTTCCAAAAGTTGAACAAGTAATACTGCCTGATCCATTCCATGAAGCAAACAGAAGTCTGATACCCAAAAGAGATGAAGACACCAAAAAAAAAAAAAAAAAAACCTAAAGGCCAGAATCTCTTGTAAATACAGATAAAAATTCCTCAACAAAATACTAGCAAATAGAATCCAGCAGCATATTAAAAGCACCATACACCACAACCAAGTGGGATTTACTCCAGCAATGCATAGATGGGCTGACATTAGAAAAGCAATCAACATAATACATACGACAGAGAAAAAAAACCACAAGATCATCTCTATGAATGCAGACAAAACACCTGACAAAATTCAACAGTCTTTCTTGAGAAAAACCAAAAAGAAGGTTAGAACAGAATGGGAATTTCACAGCATGATCCATAGCATATATGAAATGCCAACAGCCAACATTATACTTAATGGAGAAAGTTGGAGAGCTCTCTCTCTGAAATAAGGAATAAAACAAAGATGCCCACACCACTTCTATTTAATACTGCATTAGAAGTTTCAGCCAGAACAATGAGAAAAATAAATAAAAGGTATCCCAATTAGAAAAAAGTAAAATTATGTCTATTCTCAGTTGATATTATCCTGTACATAAAAAATTCCACAGTCCACAAGAAAACTTTTAGAGCTAACAAAGGAATTTGGCAAAGCTGCAGAGTACAAAGTTAACAAACAAAAATCAGATGGGTGCCTATATATCAGCAATAAGAAACTGAAAGGGAAATTAGGAAAATCATTCCATTTACAACAGAAGCTAAGAGAATAAAATCTCTAGGAATAAATCTAACCAGGGACATTAAGGACTTATACAATGAAAACCATACAACACCACTGCAAGAGATTAAAGAAGACTTAAATGGAAATAAGTTCCATCTTGATAGGCTGGAAGACTTAACACTGATCTATAGATTCAATATAATCTCAACCAAAATCCCAACAGCCCTCTTTACAAAAATAGTAAAAAATTAATCTTCTATTTCCAATGGAATGGCAGGAGACCCCAAACAGCTAAAACAAAGTTAACAGAAAAGAACAACAACAACAAAAAACCCTAACACTTCCTAATTTTAAAACATACTATACAGCTACAGCAATCAAACCAGCCTGATACTAGTCTAACAACAGACACACAACAAACCAATGGAACAGAAAGGAAAGTCCAGAAACAAATCCACATACCCGTGTATACTCAACTTATTTCTAACAAATGTGCTAAGTCCATTCAGTGGGGAAAGAAGAGTCTCTTCAGTAAATGTTGCTGGGAAAAATGAATTTCCACATGCAGAAAAATGAAGCTGAATCCATGCCTCATGCCTTATGTACCAGCAATTTCAAAATGAATTAAGGACCTAAATGTGCAAACTAAAATCATAAAATTCACAGAAGAACACATAGAACAATGCCAGACCTGGCTTTCAACAATGGACTGCCTAATAACACACATACAAACAGCAAAAGACAAAATAAATGGAATGTCATAAAAACTGAAAACTTTTATTCATCAAAAGACTTTACCATATAAGTGAAAAGCTACTGATTGGAAAAATATCTTCTGAAACCACATATCCAGAAAGAATCTAATAACCAAGATAGACATAAAACTTGAACAACTTAACAACAGAAAGGGAAATAAACCAAGCATAATACAGGCAAAGGACTTACACAGACATTTCAACAAAGAGGAAATTCAAATGGCCACAACGTACACGAAAAGATGCTCAACATCAGTAGCTATCAGAAAGATGCAAATCAAGATACTACTTCACTCCCATCAGGATGGCTCAGATGGAGAGGAAAAAAACAAAATAGGAAATAACAAATGTTGGCCAGAGTATGGGGAAACCAGAATCCTCACTGCTAGTGCAAATCCAAAATGGTACACCTACTGCAAAAACAAGGGTGACAGTTGTAAACCCTGAAAAAACTACAATCAGAACTACTGTATCACTCAGCAATCCCACTCCTAGCTATATATCTAAAAGACTTCAAAGCAGAGACTTGTATGCCAATGATCACTGCAGTACTATTGACAATATTCAAACAGTGAAAACAACCTGCATGCCCATCAACAGATGAATGGATCAACAAAATATGGTACAGTCATATAAAGGAATACTCCTCAAAAAAGAGAAATGAAGTCTCAATATCTGCTACAGTATGGAGTTTGAAGACATTATGCTGAACAAAATATGGTAGTCACAAAAGAACACATATTGTGCAAATTCATTTACATAAACAAGAAGGAGCAAAAGTATACAGCCCCAAGTTTTATTAGTGGTTACCAGGGATGGGGAGATGAAAAGAGGGGTTAATAGTAATGGAAAAACCACCTTAAGAGTAGAATTGTTCAGATGATTACTGTAAATGCTGTTAATAAGTTATACAGCAGTCACAAGTTGAATAAACAAAGTTGTACAATAGCTACATTTCCAACAATGCCAAGAAAAACACAGGAGCTACTGAGGCTGCTTATGTACAAAGACATACTTCGTCAGGTCTGATTCCTTAGTTAGTAGGTTTAGGATCATGGTTTCATGGGGCAACCCAGTTAATTGGCCTAAGAAGGTGTTCAGTACTTCCATTTTACCTCCTAGTTGGACCTGTAGCACCTAAGGTCTTAAAAGCTTACAAGGGGCCACCTAAGTAAGACACAACTTGTCTCTACTCACCCTGAACAACAAAGGAAGGAGAGTCAGGAAAAGGAGGAAGACACGGCCTGTGCAACTAACTGCATCCGTGAACCACCTCCTTTGCCAGGAGACCAGACTTGGAGAGGACCTGGCTACCGTTACTGCACATTCTGATCAAAGATCCCACAGAAAAATCTTGATCAAAAGAGAGAAAATGCAGAACAGAATTTTACATTCTCATGGACCCCAGATTTCCTGGAGCCATGAAGGCTGGGTGAACTCTTGAACCTATGCCCTGAGATAATCTTTAAACCCGAAACCAAAACAATTTCCTGAAGTCTTAAAACCCAGTAATAGTTCAGCTTAACTACTAAACTGGTCCGCCTTGAGCATTATGCTCTTTTAAGAATTATCTATATAGGATCAAACTGATGGCAGCAACTCCAAAGATCAGACAGGAACCTTAGAGGGGAGTAAGTTAGTATTAATGGTGAACAACTCAGAAAAGGAGGGTGAGAATGGTTGCACAACTTAAAAATGTAATCAGTGTCCCTAAATTGTACATGTAGAAGCTATTTGTATACAGCTATTTGCTGTGTATATTCTTAAAAAACAAATTTTTTTTAATCCTCATCACAACAAAAAAACAATCTACCAGTTACCAAGACTCCACAGCAGAACAGAATACGTAGATTAAATTATGAAGTACGTAGCTAAAGCAAAAAGAACAAGGAACATTTTGTGAATTACAGCTGGCAAAATGTAGAGAACAGACCATCAGGGCCTACAGTTGTTACCATGAGCTCCTAGACCGCATCAAGTATTTTGGTCTTTATTTTCAGAGCAAAGGTTATGATCAACTCCAGCTTCAAAAGAATCACTTGTTTACAGCATGAACAATAGAGTAAAAGAACGCAGGAAAATAGATACCAGGATTCCAGCCAGGAGGCTGTGGTACTAATTCAGTCAAGAAAAGCTCTAGCTTGGGTGGTGATAATGAAGACGGGAAAAAGAAAGTAGACAACAGGTATTTAAGATATTAAAAACCAACAAAATTTGTCAATAATATAACCAATACAGAGAATGAGAAAGGAAGAGCATTCAGGATGATTTCTAGATTTCTGCTCTGTTTGACTCAACTGATAGTGATGCCATTTACTGAAAGTGGAATAAAGAAAATCATGAATTCGTCACGTGCCTGCCTTTTTTCCCAGCAAGACTTTCAGGAGGACAGAGAATTAAAGGTAGTCATACATACGGCCCTCAAACACTTACTAACTGATGGTGCACACTGGCAAAAGCTCTATTTAAATTACTTCCGACCCTCTGAGTCAATTTTCTCATAAAGTATAGCAGGCAAAATAAAAAGCTTTTCATGAAAACTACTAATTAGCTACAGGTGATCTGTAAGGCATATCTCACAAAAGCACAATGGCAAAATACCATATATTCCTCCAAAATATCAAGCAACTATAAAATGTTATATAATGGATGTCTGCTTCCAGCCTATACCTCTTTCTCAAGATTTTAAAACTCCGTAACTATTAGGCTTTTCTTTCTTGTATGCAACAATAAAGGTATTATCCATTCTCTGATAGAAATTTTAAAGCGTCAATAATTTTACCTAATGTTTAACTGCCCTGTTTTCTGTACTTATTGCTAGGATACATTCGCCTTTTAAAAGCTGTCTGCAGGAACGACCATCATATCAGTGCTAAAAGGAAATGCTGATAACAGACTTCCAATAGTCTGTTACTGGTGAACTGAACCCAATTCACGGTGACTTCATGTATGTCATGGGACTTTTAATAACTGGTTTTTTAGAAGTATATCACTAAGCTCTTTCCTTCTGAGGTACCTCTAGACAGACCTGAACTGCCACCAGCCTTTCGGTCAGGTGATCTCTTTGCATAACCCAGAGATTCAAAATGTAGCTCCAAAAACCAAAACCAAGCCCACTGTCATCAGGTCAGCTGTAACTCCTGGTGAATCCATGAATTATAGAATACACACAAGCTCTTGATTCTCTTGGCTGTAATCTTTATGGAAACAGATGTCCCTTCCACGTTACTTCTGCCATAACTTAAGTAAATAGTCAAGTACAAACCATGTGTGCCACTCAGGAATCTTAACGTAGCTCCAAAACCAAACAAAACCAAACCCACTCCCAAGAGACTCATAGCCAGTACTTCCTTCATTTACAGAAAACAAAAAGGAGTCCCCGACAGGGAACTTGTTCAGTGGCAGAACTAAATTAGACTCAGACCTTGACTACCCACTTAAACCAACACTACACCTACACAAGACGGTGAAGAAGGTGAGTGAGGGATGGGACACACACACAGATACCCCTAGTCTGGTCAGGTCAAGGATGGTTTTTCCAACTTTGGTGTCTTCTAAAAATTTCTTGGTAATGATTCCAGCAGCTAGCTGGAGTACCACAAAAGAACATGTCAATGAATTATTGCTCATCATCAAGCCTCAGTACAGCCAATTCAGGCCACTGACAGTAGGCACACAGATGAGAAGAATGTAGCAGCACGAAAAGAAAGCAAAAGGCACAAAACCTACTGCTGAGGCTCTAACTTCCTACCTTTTCCACTACTTAAAGATGTACAAAGCTGTTCCAGTCTCACTCCCTCACCACCCCCCAAACTCAGAGGAAAGGAAAAGGACGAAAAGAGAAACTCCAATCTTTTACCCAATGGTTTTAAAGTTATTAGCAGCAAAGGTAGAGAATTTGCAAGAGTACGTTTTTAACAGCCCTGGTGACACAGTAGTTAAGCATTTGGCTGCTAACCCAAATGCTGGCAGTTTAAACCCACCCAGCAGCTCCAGTGGAGAAACGATCTGGCAATATGCTTCCATAAAGAATACAGCTGAGAAAAACCCTACGAGGCAGCTCTACTCTGTCACACAGGGTCACTACAAATTACCATCTACTCAATGGTAACCAACAAGAAGTTGTAACTATGAAGTATCACGCTCTGAATGTACCAAATTACCAGCTAGACCCGTTAAGCTTACTACACGAATGTTACCTCCACTTTACAGAAGAGGAAACAGAGCAACAGAACAGTTTAGTATGTTGCTCAAAGTCACAAAACCAGCAAGCAGACAGCTAGTAACAAGTCAAGTTCAAGGTTTAGAACTCAGGCAGTCTGGCTGTGGAGTCTATGCTCTTAATCACTGCCATACTGTCTCTCATAAAACACACAGTGGAATTCGGATATTTATGCTGTTTCTAACAGCACACCATTTATTTAAACAACATTTTAATGATGTAGTAGACTTTAAATATTCTTCATAAGAGCCTACAGCTTTACAAGGGGCTGGGCAAAGTGGATAGGAAGAAAAGGCACATTTACCTGGCCCAGAAAATGAGGCAATGTAACTCCAGACTGCCCCTACACCCAAGAACTATCTCCGTACCCTACTCCCTTCAATTTCAACCATCACTTATATGCAAATTACTCTCTACACTATCATGAATCATCTTTTATTCTAAGCTCCATACCCTAATCGTGAAATGGCCTAGCAGAAACCTCCCCATGGATGCTCTATACCAGCTTCATTATCTATACCCAAATCTATCCCCTCATTCTATCCCATATCCTCATCAGTGGCCTCACGTAAAGCTCTCAAGTAGTTATTTTCTTCTCC
Source organism: Heterohyrax brucei (assembly GCA_028571685.1). Taxonomy (NCBI): domain Eukaryota; kingdom Metazoa; phylum Chordata; class Mammalia; order Hyracoidea; family Procaviidae; genus Heterohyrax; species Heterohyrax brucei. The sequence goes on along the minus strand of CM053148.1, from coordinate 38,311,885 downwards.
TCCTTCACCTCTTTCCTTCTGTCTCAAGAAATGCTATTTATTTTACATCAACGATGTCTTCTTATCTGTCCCAGCTGTCCAAGTGCTCATTCTCTCCTGAACCACTGCTTTCCTACTGTACTCTCTGACTCCAAGCATATTTATCCTCCACATTAGAATGAAGTTTCACCTTCCTACAATTTGGATTTCATTTGTATGTCAATTCTCTGATCAATTCCTTCCACTGATAGAGCCAAGCTCCCCAGTCCCAAATTACTGTTTTCTCCTGCTGTTAACAAACCCAACTGTAGAAATGCCAGGTTGCTATTACAGATTGAACTGTGTCCCCCAAAGACATCTGTCAACTAGACTACAATGTAATTCCCAGTACTGTGTGACCCTCAACCATTCTATCATCTGATGTGATGTCCGTAAGTGTTGTACATCCTGTCACTATGATGTAATGAGATAGATTAGTGGCAGTTATGTTCATGAGATCTACAAGATTAGATAGTGACTTAAGCCCAAATCTTTTGACATATAAAAAGAGAGAAGCAAGCAGAAAGACAGGTACCTCATACCATGAAGAAAACAGTGACAAGTGCAGAGTGTGTCCTCTGTACCCTGGGTTCCTGTGCAGAGATATTCCAAATGCAGGGGAAGATTGATGAGAAGGCTGACAGAGAGAGAAAAGCTTCCTCTGGAGTTGATGCTCTAAATCTGGACTTCTAACCAACTTTTCCTGTGAAGAAATAAACTATTCTTCGTTAAAACTATCCGCTTGTGGTATTTCTGTTATAGAAGCACTAGATGACTATGACCGCGGCTCACCAATCATGGCACTTTTACAACCAAGTCAAAAGAAACTGAAACCAACCTCAGGTTGAATGGCATTACAGTGGAGAAATACTAATGATTTTTTGGTTCTCCCTATCCCACTTACATTCAACCATGTAATTTAATCCTAGTCTGACCTGTATTACAGTTCACTGATTATATCTTTCTCCCCAAGTCCATCGATAAGTACATACTGTAACAAAGATACATCACAGTGCCCTGGGAGCCCAAAGGAAAATGTAGGTAACTGTGCTCATCAGAGTGCACTGCTATATAAACTATGTCCACAATACGACAAGCAGATAAAGAAAACACCAGATGAATAGTCTATCATTTTAAGAAATAGATTATGAATATCTAAGTTTTTAGAGTATATTACTTCTATATCAATAATTACTAAAAAATCTAAGATGTACAGTTTACTTCTCTGCTTCCAAAGTTAAAACACACTAGCTTTCTCTGGGTGACTTTCAGGGATGACAACTCTGAGGTAATAAGTCATCTGGCAAAAAGTAATTGGGTCTTTTGTCTTAGTTCCTGGTAGCTGACCATATACGAGATTAATGAGTAGGGACTCACCAGACTAGGAGGGACTACCTCAGGGCCCAACGCTGACTAACACTCATGGCCATACAGGGTTGCCAACAAGGACCGTGAACCCTAAGGCTGAGACCAGCTACCTGACTGGAAAGAGTTGTCTGCTCTTGGAAAGGAAGCACATCCCCTTGAGACATGGAATTCACCCTGGGGCACCTCTGAGACCTCACCCTATGTATCTCAACATTTCTATCATTTTTAGTTGTAAAAAGTTTGTAGTTTAAGTATGGAATACTCTATGGGATTATGAGTCACTTTAGGGAATAAATGAACACACAGGGCCATAAAAGCCAGCAGGGGCTACATCTGCCTGTGCAATCTGAGAGAAAGTATTCTACCTTATAAACTGACCCAGCACCAGGAGTCTAGGTTAGCGGAGACAGTGTCACTTGGGCATTGGTGATGATGTGGATAAAAAACTGGGAAGGTAAGGACTGCATATACCTCTACACACACTTTGAAGAATGTGTTCATGCATTTAGCAAGAAAGGGGGTATTTCTTACTCACTTTGTCCCTTGCTTAGTGTAGCACTGCAGCCTATAATTCTCACTGTGAAATCTAAAAACATAGGTTTAGAGATGAAACTTTTCCGGTAGTAAGATACTAGGTTGTTCACCATTTTCGCTGGTATTGTAGGAACCTCAAAAAAATATACTTATGCCATGCTGCATATTCATTAGCACTACCCAGCACCTTTAAAAATCTGCAAATAAGCCTATGGAGGTTTAATACCAAAGAACTGTTTTCACCAGACATTTTCCCAACACTTATCAGAGATCAGAGGACAAGGGCTTTTTGACTGATGGAGAATATAGAGAGAAAAAGGAAGGGATAGTTCAAGTACTGAATACTTTATAAGAGAACACCAGACTTCAAAAGGCAAAACAGTATCTGTGACTCTGTGCCACTACTCTCTACCTTAATTTCCTCAGCAGTAGAATAGTTTTCAAAACTGCTATGATGCATGTGCCACATGAAGAGTTAACTTCCACAATGGGAATTGAATATCCAAAGCCAAAAGGGCGGGGAGAAAGCCTCTAAGGTAAGAGGTCCAAACAGGGAAGCAGAGAGTCACAGAGGACTAAATTCACTCACCAGTTTTGCTAAAGCCCCAGTGTTAACTTCGCTAAATTTTAACTAAACTGTAATCCCCTCTCCACAAACTTTCATGGCCACGTTTTCTGAAAAAGATGAAAATGGATTCTGTCTTCTCTCTTAGGCATCCTAAAAGGATTATGCTTGTTTGTTGGTATTTCATTCTGTCACTAACACCTTTTCATCTCTATTTTTCTGAACACACAAAACGCAAAAATGGCAGTTAACACAAAGTAAGAAAAGATCTTACTCCAAACAACTGCTTCCTCTTAAGTATATTCATTCTGCAACCAAGTCAAAAGTTCACTGGCACTAGAAAGAGATGTGAACAATTTGCCTTTTACTTGCTTTATGATTCCTTTTCCACATCTCCTAAAATATCTTTTATCATTCTTCATCCTAACTGGCTTAAATGTTAAAATCACTGAAGTTGCCAAATTTGGGATTTTCTGTTTGTTTTTATGAGCCTGATGTGGTAGCAAGGTGTACTACTCTAGCTTTAGCTCCAGTGTTCAGCCCTAATGTCACATTTGTCAGGAATAAATACAATTCCTAGAACAAGCATTTGGCTCAAATGGAAAGCCCTAAGTCACTACACAAAATAGTTTAACCATTAACTGTGAGTTAATATAAAGAACTGATTTATAACTGTCCAGAGTCCAAACATCCCACCTCCCTTTGTACTCACTGCACCCACCCTGAACAGTTAGCCTGAATCACAAGAAATTTTGCAGGCAATGCCAATTGGGATGCGGGGTGGAGTTGGATTCCTGTACAAACATGTCAAAGAGATTGTTTCCAAAAGAGATACTATGGCAACAATATAAACAACAGATCAGAATAAGCTATTCTATTGGGTAAAGTCAGGGCCTTAATGGGAAGGCTGGCTGTCAAGAAGACTTGGAAAATCATAAAACTCTCCTACATGAAGGAAGAAGAAAAATGAGGCTACAGGATCACAAATATCCCTCTCTTCTCTCCACATTATTTACATAAAATGGAGGACACTACAATCGATGCTGTAAAAAACAACAAGAAGGTAAAGAGACTGAATACCAAAACTAAAGCTCAAAACAATTTAAGGGTTGCCATCAACTGGAGGCAACTCTAAAACAAGAGAAGACAGAGGTTCTTCAAATAGTAAACCCTGGACCGGAAGAACTGGATGGTGCCCGGCCACCACCAATGATAGCCACAATAGAGCTCACTAAGTTGAGTCTCACTGGCAACACAAGAATAAAAAGGGGTGCATCCTCAGATCTCCACTAAAAGACCTCAACTGATGGTCCAGCAGTTTCGGGGTTCCCCTGGGAGCATGGCTCCCAGCCCTGATGCTGCCCTTGCCCATAAATCATAACAAAGGTCCACTCTTTGGACACGAATGGATTGGACTTGGTGATGCAGTGACCATATATTGGATGCACTTTATGGTTCTATGCATCTATAGGATATAGATGGTTCTATTCATCTGGAGGAAGGAGAGTGAGTGGAGAGGAGGGGAAAGGAGATTGTTGGGAGGATGAGACACGTATGGAGCAGAGAGGAATAGTGTGCTGTCACCGACAGGGAGAGCAGCGGAAGCTGCATATAGGCGGGCATGTAAATTTATACGGGAATGTACATTTTCACTCATATTAAATTTAAAAAATCAAAAAAAAAAGTAAACCCTGCTGGCACAGTGGGCAAGTGCCAAAGCTGCTAATGTAAAGGGCAGTGGCTCAAATTCAGTAGGTTCTCCTTGGAAACCCTAAGAGGCAGTTTTACTCTGTCCTTGTAAGGTCACCATGAGTCAGAGTCCATTCAACAGTACTGGGTTTGGTTTTTGGTGTTTTTAGGGCCCATACAGCAACTCTGGTGGTGGTGCAGTTAAGTGCTCCAGCTGCTAACCAGAAAGTCAGCAGTTCAAATCTGCCAGGTGCTCCTTGGAAACTTGATGGGGCAGTTCTACCCTGTATACAGGGTCACTATGAGTCAGAAGCAACTTGACAGCAAAGAGGGTGGGCAGACACTCTGATCAAATACTGGAAACTTACTTCATGGTTCTCTCACATCACAAACTGGGAATGCTGACACACCATACAAGGATCCCTTGTTGAGTTCACTTACAGAAAAAATTGAGACAGTTGCCGGGGATTCACCGCTAGTTGTCAGGTACTGCTTACTGTACTAAAAAGTTCTGTGAAATCCATCCAATTCAGGGAGTGTTTCTTGTTAGAAACCGAAGCTCTCTCCTTTACCTTTCTGTTCCACTAGGAAATACCACCTTTAAAACCAAAGTTCAGACAGCATACTCAGACCAAGGCAAAGAAGAATCAGGCCTTAATCCGAGCAGGACATATAAAATGACTTCGGGGCTTCTAAATCCAATGGAGAAAAAGGAAAGGTCATAAACCAGAACAGAAAGAAGGGTAGAACTACTCTCACCTTTCTTCTTTTAAAAGCCCTTCAAGCTATCACTCAGCTTTTGCTCAAGCCACTAAAGAAAGCACAGGTTGAAGATTTTAACTAAAAGTAGTCTTCTCTGACTTTCAGATCTATCACACACTGAGGCTACATAATTTCAGACAAATCATTTAGCCCAAGCCTGTAAAAGAGACTGAGAAAGGCAGGTAGGAAAGAAAATAAGATCTTAATATATTTTTAACATTTCATAAGGTTTTGTGAGGCACATGGCCTGGCTCACGAAAGATGTTCTTCAAACATTAGCTTCTACAAGTTTCTCTACCTTCTGGTGGGAAACGCAACGAACAGGCCTGAATTCGTTAGTATTTCCAAAAAATGTTCCAAGAAAGCATGTTGCCCATAATCTACATATCTCTCACACAATATTAAAAGTATTGTGCAGCTAAAATCAAAATGGCAGGGATGAGGGGAGATTTTTCTTTATACTTCTTGTAATTTTCAAAGTTTTACACTAAATATGCTTTACTTTTATACTTAGAAATTCTCGTGCTAGGACTTCTTTTTTCTTTAAATAAGTAATGCTTCATGAATTTCTATGTCATCCTTGCACAGAGGCCACGCTAATGTTCTCAATATCATCCCAATTTTTTTAGTGTATGTGCTGCCGGAGCTAGCAAGCTAGGACTATTTTTTAACAAGCTGGTTTATTCTATCCCAGCTTGTGTGTTAAAATACAGTTTCATAACCACTCTCAGAGGGAGAGGAAAACAGCATCTTCTTAACCAAAGCCAAGCTTGCTAAAACTCTCTTCATTACTTACTGCCTACAACAGAATCAAGTACAGGTAACTGTGTGCTAGAGCTCCCTACAGAAAAGCTAACACAAAGACAGACTTCTTCCCTTTTGACTCTTACTTCTTGTGAAAATGAAGGCTTCTTCTCATTAACGTATTCAATACTGAAAGTTAATAATACAGCTTAAAAGGAAAAGAATTTAGAATCTTCTCAACAAATGGTGCTAAAACAAGTAGTACTCTTACGCAAAAACATGAACTTGGGCTCTTGGCTCACAACGGACAAAAAAAATTCATCCAAAGAGACGGATTCTAGCTATAAACTTAAAGGATAAACACAAAACTTTTACAACAAAGCATAGGACAAAACCTTGTGACTCTAGCTAAGGTAAAAATGCCTTAGATATGATACCAAAAGTATGATCTATGAAATTAAAAACCGATAAACCAGGGCTTCATCAAAACCAAAACTTTGTAATCTTCAAAACACATCATTAAGAAAATAAAAAGGCCAGGGAACATAACATAAAGTCCTTGGCACAGCAAGTGGAAAAATGGGTGTGCAAAACTAGAACTCTATTAAGAAGCCAAACTGGACAATCCGTCTGACTGGAAGACATGGCCCTGGACTCCGCCAGCCCAAAGCTGAAATGAGTACCAAGGTCAACTCTTCAGACAGAGACTAGAACAGACTGTAAGACAGAGTGATGCTGCTGAAGAATATGCTTCTAGACTTAAATATATACATGAGGCTGCCTGAGCTATTCTCTAAAGGCAACATGAGAGGATGGAGACGGAGAGGACTAGGCTGAACTGATACGGGAAATAAAGGGTGGAAAGGAGAAATGTGCCGCCATGGGCTGGTGGGGTGGGAGAGCATTTAGAATTACACAGTGGTGTGTGTTTGGGTTTATATGGCAAATTGATTTGGACTGTAAACTTTTACTCTTAGCACAATAAAAAATTCTTTTTAAAAGAGAAGCCACAGGCTAGGATAAAATATTTGTAAATTACATATCTGATAAAACACATGTATTCAGAATACATAGTCTTACAACTCAGTAAGATAAAAAACAGGCAAGAGATTTTAACAGACACTTCTCCAAAAATATAAACAAACAGCAAATAAGCAAAGGAAGATGTTTATCATTAGTCATTAAGGAAATTCACATTAAAACCACAATTAGATACCAGTACACACCCAAAAGAGTGGCTATAATGAAAAAGACTAACAAGACCAAGTGTCAGCAGCTATGTGGAAAAACGGGAACCTTCATGTACTGCTGGTATAATTATAAGGCATTTTTTTAATACCACTCCAGAATTTGCCAAAAAAAAAAAAAAAAAAGTACACTAAGCCCTCCTCAAACTTAATTCTTGGTTAGCTCTGGGAAAGAGCTTTCCTATTGAAAAAGGAAAGTATGTGTGCAAGCTCTGACACACAGCCTAGCTGACATCCTTATGACTACTTACACTCTCCTCCTTTAGGTAGTGACTGATCTCAAGGTAAGTGAAAACTGGTTAATTAAAGATTCACCTTTACATAAGACAGAATAATTTCTACCAATGAATGCAGAATGAAGACAGCTAGTTTACATGTCTACTGCCTGTTTAAGATTTTGCATCAGCTCTTAACTATCAAAGTCAGGTCCCTCCCTGGTGAGGAATCATGAGTTTACAATATAGTCATTTACAATAAAAGCAGTACTTTACAAAACATGAATTAACTGCAGGAAAATAAAATTTTTGCATTAATAAAACAGAAATTTTCTTAATAAAACATGGTGCTGAAGGCGTGTAAGTAAGTCAACAACCAATAAGCTAGCTGAGAACCTGTTAGTCAAAGTCAAAAAAATAGTAATAAAAGGGAAGAGATGACCTAGGTGTTTGCTTTGATGAAACGGAGAGGCAGAGACATCTGGACTGGTTCTTCTAGAAGCATAAACTGGTTCAGCCACAGCAACTGCTAAGTCTATAAAAGAAGGGCATAGTGCAACACAAAGACAGCTTTGCTGGGGTGTTGTTTTTCCTTCACAGGGAATTTCCACACTGTTGCTTAACTTTTCGGTGACATCCTGGTTTTAATGAAACCACAGCAGATCTTGTCTAACACAAACACCCTAGCAAGCTTTGCTAATAAGAAGAAAAGATGGTCTGAGTGGCTTCAGACAAGAAAACAAAGGCAAAGAATCTATGGGCTGAGGAGACATTTGAATCACTTCATGAGGTGTACAGTATTTGTATCACTTCAAGAGGGGTTTAAACTCACTGCAACATTTTTTTAGCCAGTATTTTCCACCTATAAATTAGGAAAAGATAAAAAATAAAAAATATCCATTACTAACAAAGATGTGATGAAACACGTAGTTTTTCATATTCAGGCATTCCGAACAAAATCTAATGCGTGGAAAAAGTTGAAAATGTTCAAACACTAACCTAGTGATTTTACCTTATAAGACGGAAGTGCTGTTAGGATCAAAGGAAAAACTCTTGGGGAATAAGGAAGAACTGAATGTCCAATATCTGACAAATGTTATAATAAATTATAGTAACTAAAAATACAATTTTGCTATCTATCAAAGTAATATTCAAGAACTACATGAAAAAATCAGAAAACAAAAATTGTACAGTCTGATCCTCTCAACTACGTATTACTACACACGTATAGGAGAGAAAATGGCTAGACGAAAACCCACAGGTTAAGTACCTCTAGGTAATGGGATTTATGAATAATTTTCACCTACATTATACATTGTCCAGAATTTACTTACCACCTATACAACTGGGAACTGACCTCACAGCTCCTAACAACTGGGAGCTGACTCAACAACACATAACAACAACAATATAACTGAAAGCCCTCCATCCCCAACTTTTGAAAATATAATTCCAAGTACTATCAACTATAAAAAATAAAGTTATCAGAGAACTGCCCAGAGCCTCCCTCAACGTTTTCTGTTCTATATAAGGCACACCTAAGCCTCACTTGGAAACCCTGGTGGCATAGTGAGTTAAGTGCCACATCTGCTAACCAAAAGATCAGCAGTTCAAATCCACCAGGTGCTCCCTGGAAACTCTATAGGGCAGTTCAACTCTCACCTATAGGGTCACCATGTGTCAGATCAACTCAACAGCAGTGTTTTGTTTTGTTCTGTATTTTAATTCCTCACTTAACAACTCTCTTTTTAACCAATATTTCACAACAGTAAAAAATCTAATAATGTAGGTGCAGCAGTATCAAACACCACAATATATGACAAAAGTAACACTGGTTGCGATGGTTATGTGTCAACTTGGCTGGGCCATGATTCTCTGTTGTTTGGCAGTTACACAATGATGTAGTCTATTCCTCCATTCTGTGATCTGATGTAGTCATCCTCCATTTTCAAACAATCCCAACTTTTGCATAAAGACCTACTATCTGGAACCTAACTATGTCAGTAAGTGAAGACTGCGTGTAACATTTAATTTCTACCAATGAATACAGAATCAACTATATAAGAGCAAGATGTATATAAAACAGAGATAAGCCTATGGAACCACTGTTAGGACCATGGATCTTTTTCCTTACCCTGTGTTAGCTTAATTAAGCCAATACTTCAAAGTGAATAAAAATGTAGCTGTATAAAGGTGACATTCCTCTAGGTCTTTCTTTTTTTTTTTTCTTTTTAACTACAATATAAGGTTTTTCCTGGCCTCTACATTTAAGTAATAAATCTTTTTCTATTTTTCATAATTTTATTTTGCTTTGGAAACCCTTGTGGTGCACTGGTTAACTATGGCTGCTACCCAAAAGGCTGGCAGTTCGAATTCACTATGCACTCTTTGGAAACTCTATGGGAGCAGTTCTATTGTGTTCCATAGGGTCACTATGAGTCAGAATCTACTCTATAGCAGTGGGTTTGTTTTTGTTTTGTTTTGTTTTTAACTTGTGCTTTAGATAAAACTTTACATGACAAGTTAGTTTCTCATTCACAAATCTATACACAAATTGTTTTGTGAATCTGGTTGCAATCCCCACAACCTGCTAATACTCTCCCCATTTCCACCCCTGGTTCTCCATGCTCATTTGTCTAGCCTTCCTGTCTCTTCCTGCTTCTCATCTTGCTTTTGGGCAGGAACTGCCCATTTGGTCTCATATATTTCACTAAACCAAGAAGCAAATTCCTCCCATGTGTATTTGTTTCCCAGGCCTGTCAAATCTTTGTTTGAAAAGTAGGCTTCAGAAGGGGCTTCAGTTCTGAGTTAGCTGGGTGTCTGGAGCCATAATCTTGCGGTTTTTTCCAGTCTCTGTCAAACCAGTAAGTTTGATGTTTTTTGTGAATGTAGTAATGATGAAGATTACTTTCAACTGTGGTGTTGGAAAAGAATAATGTACCATAATGTACCATGGACCACCAAACAGATCTGTTCTTGAAGTATAACCAGAGTGCTCCTTGGAAGCAAAGATGGCAAGACTGCATTACATATACTTTGGACATGTTGTTAGGTGTATCTTCTCAACTGTGTCTTACTACACTGTGTATTCACAATTTTTGTTTTCTGATTTTTTTCATATAGTACTGTGTTCTTACTGTTGTTGTCATTAGGTGCCATGTAGTCAGTTCCAACTCATAGCAACCCTATGAATAACAGAACCAAATAGTGCCTGGTCTCGTGCTATGTCTATTATCGTTTTCATACTTGAGCCCACTCTTGGAGCCACTGTGTGAATGCATCTCATTAGGGTCTTCCTCTTTGTTGCTAACCCTTCAGTAGACCAGGCATGATGTCCTTCTCCAGGAACTGATCCCTCCTAACAACATGTCCAAAGTACATATAATGCAGTCTTGCCATCTTTGCTTCTAAGGAACACTCTGGCTGTACTGCAAGAGCAGATCTGTTTGTTCTTTTGGTGGTCTGTGGTACATTCAAAATTCTTCTCCAACACCACAATTCAAAGGCATCAATTCTTCTTGTCTTCTTTATTCACTGTCTAGCTTTCGCATCTATGGCTTGGGTCAGGTGTACATTAGTCTTCAGGGTGACATCTTTACTCCTCAATACTTTAAAGAGCGCTTTGCAGCAGATTTTCCCAGTGCAACGTATTTTTTGATTTCTTGACTGTTCCTTCCATGGGTGTTGATTGTAAGTCCCATAAAATGAAATCCCTGACAGCCTCAATCCTTACCCCATTTATGACGATGTTGCTTACTGGTCCAATTGTGAGGATTTTTTGTTTTCTTGATGTTGAGGTGCAACATACTGAAGGCTCTGCTCTTTATCTTCATCAGTAAGCATTTCAAATCTTTACTTTCAGCAAGTAAGGTGCCGTCGTCTATGTAACACAGGTTGTTAATGAGTCATCCTCCAATTCTGATGCCTTGTTCTTCTTCCTAGAATCCAGCTTCTCAGATTATTTGCTCAGCATACAGACTGAAACAGTATGGTGAAAGGATACACTCCTGACACACGCCTTTCCTGACTTGCAACCACGCACTGTCCCCTTGTTCTGTTCACATGACTGCTCTTGATGCATACAGAGATTCCTTAAGAGCACAGTCAGGTGTTCTGGAATTCCCATTTTATGTAATGTTAGCCGCAATTTGCTACGATCCACAGAGTCGAGTGCTTTTGCATAGTCAATGAAACATAAGTAAACATCTTTCTGGTATTCCCTGTTTTCAGCCAAGATCCATTTGACATTAGCAATGCTATCCCTGGTTCCACATCCTCTACTGAATCTAGCTTGAATTTCTGGTAGTTTCTTGTCAATATACTGTTGCAGTCACTTTTGAACGATCTTGAGCAAAATTTACTTTGCATGAGATACTAATGATACTGTTGGGTCATGTTTTTTTGGAATGGGCATAAACACAGATCTCTTCCACTCAGTTGGCCAGGAAGCTGTCCTCCAAATTTCTTTGCACAGACAAGTGAGCACTTCCAGTGCTGCATTTGTTTGTTGAAATATCTCAGTTCATATTCTATCAATTCCTGGAGCCTTGCTTTTTGCCAATGCCTTCAATGTACCTTCGCCTTCTACCTTCAGTACCATTGGCTCCTGATCATACATCATCTCTTCAAATGGCTGAACAATGACCAGTTCTTTCTGGTATAGTGACTCTGTGTATTCCTTCCAGCTTCTTTTCATGTTCCCTGAATCATTTACTACTTTCCCTATAGAATCCTTTACTATTGTAACTCAAGGCTTTTACTTTTTCTTCAATTCTTTCATCTTGAGAAACGCAAAATGTGTTCTTCCCTTCCAATTTTCCATTTCCAGCTCTTTACACCCATCACTGTAACACTTTATTTTGTCTTCTCCAGCTGCCCTTTGAAATCCTCTGTGTAGGTCTTTTACTTCGCCATTTCTTCCTTTTGCTTTAACTACTTGACATTCAAGAGCAAGTTTCAGAGTCTCTTCTGACACGCAATTTAGTCTTTTCTTTCTGTCCTGTCTTTTAACAACCTTTTGCTCTCTTCATGGATATGTCTTGAGTATCATTCCACAATTCATCTGGTCTTCACTCATTAGTGATCAACAAATCAAATCTGTTCTTGAAATGGTCTTTAAATTCAGAAGGGATATACTCAAGGTCCTACTTTGGCTCTTGTGGACTTGTTCTTATACAGTTCTTCAGTATTATTTTAATACATAGCAAAATTATATTTTTAGTTTTTATTCTCCACAAGTGTTCTACATTTTTCTCCCACTCTATCCAGCACTCTCCATTACGATCCCTGTCAGAGCAGGCAATAGTAGCCGGAGACCATCTTGCTTTTCTAGGCTCAGGCCACCGAAGTAATGAGCTGTTAAGAGTCTCTTTCTACACCTAGTAAAGGCATCAACTGGTGATCACAGCATCACCAGTAAGCACTACTGAATGACGCCTCTCACATTTTACAAGCTGCTCCTGCATAAAAAACATTTCAACTACCCTCAAATTCAACCAACATTAAGGAAAAAGAAGAAGAAAAAAAAATGGCAGAGGCACAGACAGAGCTCCAAGGGTTACGAAAATAATGATAAAAAAAGATAATCCAAAGTAAATACGAGTTAGCTTACATTTTTTCCCCTGACTAAAGGAAAAATACATTTTACAGCAGATAAAAAGTGGGCAGGAATTTACAGCCAAAATAAGCTATACAGTTAGGTTAAGTTAGGAATGAGGTTAGAATGAGTTGAGACAGCTAAAAAGAGAAGCTGTTTTCTATTGTTCTTAGGCTAAAACACATACTCTTTTGAAAAGGAAAAAAGGAGAACTAATCTGGTATGTAACATTCAATACTCAAAAACATAGGATGCCAGAAATAGAACTAGAAAGAGCCCCTCACCCAAAATGTCTTCCAAAATGTTTTCCAGAGATAATTAGTGAGAAATAGTTTTCTCAATTGAAGAACTTTTGAACAGTTTTCAAGAGCTCAGCTATTATTTCAATCTGATAACAAAAAACCAAAAAACTCTTAGACTTGGAAGAAGTTATCTGCTCCAGCTCATCAGTCAAGCCACTTAAAAAATGCCATATTTGCTATGGCTGTGAAAATATAACACAAACCTAAGTATTCAAGAACCTATGAATTCAAAAGAAGCCAGTGATAGTTACGCCGCGTCATGTTTTGCACAGGGGCCACTCTTCAGGAAAGTCACCAAGGAGTTCACAAGAAATCTGTCTCTCTGTTTCATTCTCCATTTCCTTCTTCCCTACCTGGCCACAGTATAGAACATAAGCATGTAACTTCTTAAAACAGTTTTAAAGCAGTCTATGTTCACAATTTCAAAAATGGAAATTAAAATAATCACCAATTAGTTTATCTAGGAAATACTACATCGAATTTTTAAACAGTTCAGAGGCCTTCATTTTAACAAATATGATTTTCCACTCCCACCTAAACGGTCTCATTTTTGCCTTCTCCCACCTTATGCAGCGAAAATACTTTTCCTAAATAGCCTTCTCCTAAAAACCCATGATTTGTTAAAATATCCAGAGGATTAAATTTTAAAAGTTTGTTTAAATAAATGCTATATTATAGTGTCATTTTAACATGTATCACTCCCAGGTTTCACAATGACAACCATTCACATCAATGACTTTGCCAAAGGACATCACTTTTGGCCACTTTCCTTCAACCACACACACAAGCATGTACTGTCTGTTCTGTCTCATATCCCTTAAATTCCTCTTTATAAAGTTGATCTGGTAAAAAATTCTGATAAGTAAATTTCTTACCATCTACTTCATTTTCATATTGCCTACAAAAGCTATTTAAAACAAAAATTACTTAAAACATATACTTAAAAATGTATGTGAAAGCATGCAATCCAAATCAATTTTAAAAATGTTTTACAGTTTTTCAGAAGTACTGAAGCAGCCACCTGAAGGCTGGAAACAGCTGATCTCAGGACCAGCAACACAAAGCTGGATCAACACACAGAAGGCTTAGAATGGAGGACAAAATCACCAGCCCCTACCTTGTCACTAGACTATCTCCCTCTCACACCTTTCATATGAAATTCTAAATTTAACACCAGTCTGATTTTTCTATCAGTTCACAATAGTAAGCTCGTGATAGTATGCTTGCTATATGTCAGACTTAGAAATCTGGTGGCTTAGTGTTAAGAGGTACACAGCAGCTAACCAAAAGGGCAGCAGTCTGAATTCACCAGGTGCTCCTTGGGAACCTTTGAAACAGTTCTGGTCTGCAGCTTTGCTACTAGTCCAACTTGAGTTCACAGCGAAGTGTTTGTTCTTTTTTACGCAAAACACTATGTTAGATACTTCACATTATCTTATTACATCTTCAGAGTATCACTTGGGGAAGGGCTGTATTAATACTCTCCTTTCTCACAGAGGTTCCACTGCTAACCACAAGGTCAGCAGTTCAAATCTACCGGGCGCTCCTTGAACACTCTGGAGGTCAGTTCTACCCTGGCACCTAGGGTCGCCATGAGTCAGATCCAACTTGACGGCACTTGGCTTTGGCTTCTCACAGAGGAGGAAACGGAAGATTGGGGAGGTTAAATAATTTGCCTAAGATCACAGTGGTAGAGCTGAAGTAAGTGTAAAACATAGCTCCTTGTCACTATATTAGCATAACAAAAGAAGTCTTTCATATTTTCCTGATACATTTGGTTCCTAAATTTGTAACAAGTCATGCTTCTAAACAACATGTTATAATGTCCATTTTCATACTAAGCAAGAGGAGCCTCTGCACTATGCTCAGTATGAATATGTCTAGACTTCTAGAGTAAAAAACATTTATGGTTAGTTCATTCTCTCCAATCACAGTCCAGCATCAACTGTAAGAATTGTTATCTATGCCTCTCAGTGTCACCAGAAGAACCCACCCGGGTATTTACCAATTTTATCAAGAAAAAAGACAACCAATGCTTACCATGTAGCCTGGTTCCGGCACATCAGACAAAGTTTAAAATATGGGTTCTGAAGGCAGGTAAGGATTTGAATTTGAGTTCTCTTTAACTTGCTATATCCATAACTGCCTTTGTTGTTAGATGTCAAGTTGATTTTCCACTCATCACACTCCCATGTGACATTACAGAATGCCTCCAAGGGGTTTTCAAGGCTGTAATTTTTATGGGAGCAGATCACCAGGTCTTTCTACTGCAGAGCCGCCAGGCAGGTTCAAAAAGGTCAAACATTTGGTTAGCAGCAGAGCAGTTAACCATTACACCACCAGGGCTCATTGTTATTTGACCAAGGGCAAGTTACTTAACCCTTCATGGTTTCCATTTCCTCACTGCAAAATATGAACAAAAGCATTACTCTTAAGAGTATTCATTATAAATTATATTATGACTATTAAACACATATGTAAAGCCATCAGCACAAGCCAAGTATAGAGAAGGCATTCAAATCTAGTCACTGTAAATAATTTCTAATATTTATAAATATTACAACCTCAATAGTTTCCTGCTCTTTCACAGTAATATGAACCTAAATAATGAAGATCAGCCTGTGGCAACATGCCAGGATCAGAGGATCATTTTTTTTTGCCTTTATTAGTTTAATAAGGTCCAATTTTGCAGTGAAAGAAGACTAGATAAACAGTACCTGTCTAATACGTTAAAAGAGGATGAAAGGCAGAAACAGTACAAAGATCCATACAATGGCATTAGGCACAAGAGTAGGAATGACTAAGAATTTCAAGACAGCCTAACCATACACTTGGAAATCAGGCTGGCTCAATGAAATACAACACACAGCTTTTAAGAAACAAATCAAACTGTGGCTATTAACGTCCAATTATTCATATGCTCCCAGGAGGAAAGACTGAGTCACACAAAATCTCTTTCTTGTCATCAAAGAAAAACTGTCCTGCATTCACTTTCTATATATGTTCTGTATGATTCTATACAGACAACAGAGTACACAACTTCAATTAATTTCAAATTACTTGGGAAAGATAATTTAGTTACAAGTATTAACGAACTTAATTTTTCACTACTTTAATATAGGTAATAACTTGAAACCAGGAGTAAACAATGCCAAGAAGTAATTTTATATGACCTGTTATAATGATTAAAACATGTAATCGGCACACTCCAATACACAAAAGTGCCCTTATTAAGGACAAGCTTTATCCCAGTCTGCCTCTACAACACAAATTGGAAATTAAGAAGGGTTCAAATTAATGAGGTCACAGAATGTTTTTTGGCTTGTAATTAAGTTTATTAAATTATTTTGCAATTAAATACAAAAATTTAGCCCCATAGATGCACAAATTAAGCAAAATCTACTTTACTGGTCTCTAGAATAGACTCCTAGAATTGAATTTACTTCCACACTGAAAATTTTCCATAAGCCAATCACAGATCAAGACTAAAACAAATATGTTATCTGAGAATTAAAGAAATAAAAATTTTCCTTGATGGCAAAAATCACAGCACATATCAGAAGCACAGATTCCTGCCCACTCCAGACTTGTAGTTGAAGTTTGTTGTTAGGTGCCATCAGGTCAGTTCCAAATCATAGCAACCCTACAGGTCAGCAAAGAACCACCCCATAGTTTAAAGGAGCACCTGACAGATTTGACCCACCAAGTCCAGACCTACTGAAGTCACATCTCCTGGGGATATTCTGATCTAGAGCAGAAGCACCACCTCTCTGCAATCTCTGTAAATTTTTGCTACCTCCTAGAAACCCTGGTGGTGTGCTAAGTGGTAAGTGCTACAGGTGCTAACCAAAAGAGCAGCAGTTCAAATCCACCAAGCATTCCTTGGAAACTCTACAGAGCAATTCTGCTCTGTCATATAGGGTTACTATGAGTTGGCATCAACTCGACGGCATGAGTTTGTTTTCTTTCCCTCTGAACACATTACAGTTTGGTTGGCTAATTGGCTGTACCATCTATGGCCTTGTGGCACTTAACCACACTACCAACCATGAACATATATTGGCTCCCATACTAAGTTCTAAAGTTCCTGAAGACTAGAAAGGTTACTATCTTCCTGGATACCTAGCACTAAATATGAGTACCGCATAAATGAAGCACATTAAACATTCAAATAATCCAGTAAAATTATTATGAAGTTCTTTGGGGAATTCTCTTCCATGCCGCGTGGAAGTGGTCAAGCTTCTCCCTGAATCTCCCCTGGCCTGAAAAACAGCTCCCAGATGGACCATACTAAAACTTAAATCTTGTATGGCAGAGAGGAAAGGAGATTACCTGAGGAAATTCTAGGAGCTACAAAGTATCTGAAAGAAGTCAAGAAAATCCAGATCAAGGGCCTGAAAGGTATACTGGTAAATAAACTTATCACCATGGAGTTGACTCTGACTCACCACGACCCTACGGGAGAGAATGTAATTGCTGTAAATCTGTACAGAGGCGATGCCACCTTTTTCTCCCTCAGAGTGGATGGTGGATTCAAAGTGTCAACCTTTCAGTTAGCAGCCTTGCATTTAACCAGCCTGCCACCAGGGTTTATTTTAGGGTTCCCTTGTAATATAATTAATGAGGTAAAAAAGAATGATGTTGTTAGGCCATTCTAAACAAGAAAAGAAATACAATTTGTCTTTTAGGGTTATAAGCATCATAAACGTTTTTGTAGTCACGCACAGAATTCATATTTTAACTCCACTCGCTATATAAAATTACATTATTCATATGCCACAGTTTCTTCAAACACCACTGTAAGGTAAGAAAAACAAGGTATTTATAAAGCACCAGGCTCACTGTCTGGTATATCATATATATTCTACAGAAATTAGTTCCTTTCTTCCTCAGGTGCAACTCAGAAGGTAAGAGGATAAAAACAAAGACTACCTGGTAGAAAAGGACTGGATGGCCATTCTAACACTATTTTTGACTGTGCTCTTTTTCAAGCCCCACCCCCCAAGTGTGCCAGCCCTCAGTACTACCCTCAGCAACCAATTCTGACACACAAGATGACCGGAAAGCTACAACAACACTGTAATATCTACTTTTTAAAAATCTGACTCACCATGACCCTACAGGAGAGAAAGAGAACTTACGTAAGTACAAACCCACAAATGATCAATTAAACCTAGACGCATCATGAAAAGACTTCATCATTCCTACTGAGGCTCTGACTTTGCAAGACAGTAACAAAAAAACACCTCCAATCATCATATCTTTAAGTAGGGTGCCATATTCTGAGTGAGCCCTCCCAAGAGTAAAAAAGTCACTGATCTTTGAATAGTGCCCAACCCACTGCCATCAAGTCGGGTCTGACTCACAGCAACCTTAGAGGTCCGAACAGAACTGCCCCATAGAATTTCCAAGGAGCACCTGGCAGATTTGAACTGCCAACCTCTTGGTTAGTAGACATAGCACTTAACCCACTATGCCACCAGGGTTTCCGTTCTTTGAATAGTTTAAACAAAAAAAAAAAAAAGCCATCTAGTAGAACTGTCCCACAGAGTTTCCATAGAGGGCCTGGAGGTCTCAAACTGCCGACCTTATAGCTAACAGCCACAACTCTTAACCACTACATCACCAGGGCTTCCCTGAATACAGCAGGGAAGCCCACAGAAGTGAGCCAAGGAAAACAGGTACAACATGCCAGACTTGTTCATGTGGCCAGGGAGCAACACCTGAAATTAGTTACAGTGAACTGATTACTCAGAAACACCTGGGCAACCGGGCTGGGGCTTCTGGTTCCTTTCTAAGCACCTAACTACACAGCAAACGAATCCAGACATTCTCTTAGAGTTATCACTGTCTTTGGCTGTGTTCTCTACAGAACAAAACCAGTAGAGCATGTAAATAAATATACAGAAGAGATCTATATTAAGGAAATGGCTTATGGGACTGCAAAGGCTGGAACAACCCCAGCCCGTGGATCAGGATGGAGTACTTCTCTCGATTTGCATAGCTGCAGGGACTGGCAAACCCAAGATGAGCAGGTTGGAGAACAGGGCTCCCACTCTCGGGCTATGAAAATTGAGGAATTCGAAGATCTGCAGACAAGCTGAGAGCTCAAGTCCCAAGAGCTGGAGGTCAGACAAACAGGAAGCAGCTGCAGGATCCAGAGCAATCAAAAGGCCAGTTATATACAGATGCAGAAAACACCTCTAAGGAAACTCTGTTTAAACTGACTGACTACTCACAGCAGATGCAATCATGTGAATAATCATATATAAACACTGAGAATCACGGCCCAGACAAGTTGACAGAGAATCCGAACCATCACATTCACTCACTCAGAATAACATTTCAGATCAATTACTCATCACGAAAATAAGATTTGACGAACCGAGGCTGAAAGGAACATCACCAGTGTTTCAAGCAATCTGATACACATTACTGCTTTTAATGCTGACCACAAACAAACATGTAACGTATTATCATTCCCATTTTAACAAATGAAGCAAACATAGGCTAAGAATGCACCCAAATTTACACGACTACAAATGCTGTGAAGCTAGAACTCGAACTCAGGTCTCTTTGGCTACAAGCCTATGTCTTTCCTACTACATCCTGCTGCCAATACCTAACCGTGAATGTGGAAAATAAACTGACATTCAAAGACATGTTTATGGATATTATCTTGCCTAACTCCTAAAAAAGCCAAGTCTGAATTCACTAGAAGTGCTCTGTTACCAAATTAAACCATCTCAACACACTGACACATGGCTTATTTTTTCCATATTCCTATTTTAACTTTGAAAACCCTGGTGGCATAGTGGTAAAGTGCTATCTATGGTTGCTAACCAAAAGGCTGGCAGTTCAAATCCACAAGATGCTCCTTGAAAATTCCATGGGGCCAACCTATTTTGTTCTATAGGGTCACTATAAGTCAGAATTGACTCAACAACAGTGGGTGTGGTCTTTTTGGTTTAACTTTTATAAACTAAACAACTAAAATTTACAGAGCAACTCCAACAATATTGTGAGCATTGTATTTCAGGTAGGAATTGCAGCCACCCAAAAGACTAAAAAGAGCAGACATCTACACATACCTCTCACAATTCAAAACACACAGAAACAAGCTACTTGAAGGAATTAAGCTGGCATCAAATGATCATCTGTAAGTCCTATATACACCTCATCAGAGGAACAAAATTTACTAGCATACCTACCAAGTGCCAGGCATCTATTTTATCCCAATAATACTCCTGTGACATGGACTATTCCTAGGCTCAGAACAGCTACGTAATATGTGGCATCACAGGATGCAGTGACAGTGGTAAAACTTGAACGCAGGTCTCTTGAAACACTCAGGTTTGTGCCTTTCTACTTTATCACCAAACCAAAAATCCAAACCCATTGTCATCAAGTCAATTCCAATTTAACAGTGACCCTCTCAGGCAGGGTAGAACTGCCTCGTAGAGCTTCCAAGGAGCACCTAGTAGATTCAAACTGCTGGCCACCAGGACTTCTACTACACTACTTTCAAAATGATTCGAAATCAACAAACATGTAACAAGCTACATACAGTACACTTAATTCTATCTAACAAAGTTCTCTGCACATATTCTAATGTCAAAAGACTGCAAGAAATTGTCTAGGCTTTGTACCTTACTGTTTTAATTCAATTTAATTACATCTGAAGGAAAAAATGTCAATAACTTCTTTATTGGGGCTAAGTAAGACCTGGTTAAGCAATAAGAAACCAAGACATGAAAGAAAAGTAACTCCTCTACAGCTAGCAATAATGAATCTGCAGTTAACTCTTAATGTTACTCCAGTATTAAAACATCTCAGAACCCAACAGGAGCACCCAAATGACCACACGCAGGCACATCCATGCAAACTCTTGGTTATATTAACATTTTTAATTTCTGAGGTAAGTGGTCATTTCAGCACATTTTAGTAACTGCAACTATACCACATTAGCTGGATTGAAATTTATATTACTATACTTTCCTCTCAATCAAATACCCATCTGAGGAAACCAAACCTTTCTGATGCAACTGGACAAAACTATAGCAGGAGAAAAGAAGGTAAATGGTATCATATCTATAATCAGAAAAGACCTCTCAGAAGGCTAAGCTTCCCATCCCTCCATCTCTGGCAGGTGGTCATCAAGCTCTGACTCTTTCCAGCTTTAGGGTGAGGCTCAATTTTTATGGCCAGCTACTCAACTATCAAGCAGCTCCACTTTGGTCAACCCATCTTCCAGAGAGTTCCGACCACTGGAGAAGGGCTCTGCACATAAAACGCAGGCACAATATGACTAGTTTTTCTTTTGTAATACTACTCTTCACATATCTGAAAGACAGCTATGATATTTACATCTAACTCTTCTTAAATTCTGAGCTAATTATTTCCACCTACAAACCTAACCTTTGTTCAACATGGTTTTAAACAGTCCTCAGGAGTATAAACTGGATGGCAAAACAAGCTCCAGTTTGTCAATCAATGTTCCTCTGAAGATATGAGATCTGGGGCTACACATATCAGTAGTCCAAATCTTCCAGTTTGGTCCTTTTCTACTGTGCCAGGTCACCAAGTTCCTTTTTTTTTTTTATTGACATTATATATCTGTTATTGCATTTAAGATCAACTTAGCAATTCTGACAGCAATGTCACTCATGACTCAAATAAGCTTCCTGTGGTCAACTAATGTGCCAATTAAACCAGGACCTCCCTCATCTGTACTTGCATAACTGGTTTCCCAGACCCAAAGGGGCATGTCTTTACAATTACTTCTACCAAAATCAGTCTTAACACTTTTAGCATATTATTTCACTCTCTACTTCTTTGGTCTCAGTTTCCACATAAATAAAATTAATACATTTGACACGATGATTTCAGTGGTCATTTCCAGTTTTAAAATTGTATCTCAGAATGTACCAAACATGTGTAGTTAGGCTTTTATTTGTAAACCAACTTTATTCCTACAGAATTTTTGAGGAAATTTTAAAAAAGAAAAAAAAAATCACAGTTGATTACAGGCTTTTGTCCAAAGTACTTAATATGCTTAAATGTCACTCATACTCTGGACATGAAACCACTATGAAGTTTTTAGTTTAACACAAGCTTCCCAAAACTGCACATACTGGGAAAGGAAAGGAGGAAAAAATAAACAATTTAAAAAAATAAAAAAATAATCAGTATTCACAAACAGAGACATGTACACAAATGTTTTACTGCAGCACTGTCCACAACAGCAAAAAGACGGAATCAACCTAGATGCCCACTAACAGATGAAGGGATAAACAAACTATGGTATATTTGCACAATGGAACACTATGCAATGATAAAGAACAACGAGTTTATGAAACATAGCCTGTAATCATCTGGAAGACATTACACTAAATGAAATCAACTCCAAAAGGACAAGTACTATATGAAATCATTATTGTAAGCCCTTAAGAAAAGGCTTACACACAGAAGAAAAGACTCTTTGGCGACTACAAGAGTGGGGAGGGACAGGTTATTCATAGATTAGATAACCAAAAAACCAAACCTACTGCCACCAAATTCATCCCAACTCATAGTGACTGTATGGACAATGTAGAACTGCCCCAGTGAGTTTGCAAGGAGCACCTGGCGGATTAGACAGCAGCTAAGAATTAGGTTAGGTGAAGGGAATGACAGCACACGACAGAAGGTAGACCAGCACAACTGGACTACACCATAACCTAAAAGGTTTTGTAAATATAACCCAAAAGGACAGAGTAGCAGGGACAAGGGTCTGCGGACCATGTTTTCAGGGGGCATCAAGATCAGTTGGCTTAACTAGTCTTTTACTAAGAGACTGTTCTGCATCCCATATTGGTGAGCAGCACCTGACATCTTAAAAGCCAGCAAGCTGCCATTTAAGGAACATCAACTGATCCCAAACCACCTGGAGCAGATGCAAACCAAGAACATCAAAGACACGAGGAAAATATGAGCCCGGGAGACAGAAGAGTCCATACGATCACGAGACTACATCAGCATGATACCAGAAGAACTAGATGGTGCCCGGCCACAAGCAAAGCCTGCTCTGGAAGGAAACACAATGTAGAGTCCCCAACACAGCACGAGAAAACAGGTGTACAGATCTAGAACTCTTTTAAAAACAACACCAAACCTGATGGTCCATCAACCTGGAGGGTCCCTTGAGAACGTGACCCCTGGACTTGCTGAGAGCCAGAGCTGAAACCAGTACTGAAGCCAACACTTCCAAGATTGGACTATGGGATAGTCCAATTATATGTATTAAACTATAAAGTACACAGTGCATCATGGTATGTGTACTTTATAGTTTAATATATATAATAGTCTGTCCAACTGGAGAGGACACAGTGGAGAGGAGGGAAGAAGTGTCGGTTGAGTAGATACTGGAAGCAGACAGTAGAAAGAAGAGTGTGCTGTCACAGGGTGAGGACAGCAGATTAAGAGTTCCACAGAGGTGATACTCAGGGTTTCATATGGCAATCTGACCTGGATTGTAAACTTTCACTTAATCACAATAAAAAACAGTGTTCATTATTCCTATGAGAGCAGAATATAGAAACAAGGTGACAACAGGGGACAGGGACAAAGGGATTCCTCATGAAGCAGGAAAAGTGATATTACTATACAAAATACTCCATATGCAGCATGGAAAAAGGAGTTGATTAAACTGCATACAAACTGTAAAAAAGAAACAAGGGAAAAAAAGTTTTACTCAGAAAATTCAAAATAACAGTAATAGGCCTGTTAAAGTAAAATGTCTCCACTCCCTAATTTCACTATCTACGTACGACTCAATTTCTTTGCACCAGTCTATATCTGTGTGTGACAAGCACGGTGGATTTCTACTGTGATTTCTTTATAGCATAAAGGCTGATGGCACAGTTGTTGCAAGGTTTAGCTGCTAACGAAAAGTTTGCTAGTCTGAATCCACCAGGTGCTCCTTGGAAACTTTAAGGGACTGTTCTATTCTGACCTATAGTTGCTGTAAGTCAGAATCGACTCAATGGAAATGCATTTGGTTTGGTTTTTTGGTTCTTATATAGCAGAGGCTAGAAAAATAACTACACTTAAACTCTCTTCCATTTAGGCTTTCAGGTGAGAATGACGCTTCTCTAAACAGATGCAAGGTCCCTTGGTGGTGCAAATGGTTCGCACTCATCTACTAACATAAAGCTTGGCAGTTGAAACCCACCCAGCAGCACCACAGAAGAAAGGCCTGGTAATGGACTCCCATAAAGAGTACAACACAGCAGTCATACTCTTAATATGTGGGGTTGTTATGAGCTGGAATCAACACAGCAGTGGGCTTTGTTTTGTTTTTAAAAAAGAAAGCCAAGCCAAGTGCCATCGAGTCGGATCCGACTCAAAAGAAAAGAAAAAAAATAGTTGCATCTGAGCAAAATTTTAAAAGGAACTTGGATGGTGACCCACCACCGATAATAAGCATGACTGTAAAGGCAATGGTTTTTCTGCTATACCATTAGCAAAACTGTAGTGTCATAAGTGTCAAAAGGCAGAGGGCCATGTTCATGGATCCAAAAACGTAGAACTGTTAAGATGCCAATACTCTCCAAATTGGTCCAGGAGATTCAAAGCAATCCCTACCAAAATACTAGCTGGCCTATTTGTAGAAACTGATAAAATGATCCTGAAATTCATATGGAAATGTAATCATTCAGACTGGTCAAAACAATTTCAAAAAGAAAGAACAAAGTTGGAGGGCTTCCACTTCCAAAAGCGACAGCAATTGAGACAGTGTGGTACTGCCATAACCAAAACTAAACCCACTGCCCTCGAGTAGATTCCAACTCACATTGATCCTACAGAAGAGGAGGCAAACAGATCAATGTGACAGTACTGGAGTCACAAATAAAGTCTCACATTTTGGGTCTACTGCTTTTTGACAAGGGTGACAAGACAATTTAACAGGAAAAGTCTTTTCAACAAATGGTACCGGGGCAAGGAGAAGTCCACATGCAAAAGAATGTTTGTAAACTACCCCAAATCATACAGCAAGTCAACTCAATATGGATCAAATAGAACTTGATCTCTGAATTTAAAAAGCTCAACGCAACCCACACAGGAGTTCAAAAGTCACTCTGCGAAGAGACACGGTTTGAATACAGAACTTTTCTTGTGAGAAGGCAGATACAGGCCAAACTACTGAGTTGTTTCACTGTTGATCTTTCAAAGAAGCAGCAAGATAAGTGACCACTGGCCTGACCAGTATCATTGGTGCTGGCTGCTTTCAGAAGACTGGAGCAGGCATGTAATCGTAAGCTTACAATCACAGTGGAGTACACCAAAGAAATGCACCTATGAAGAAAACTAACCTGCATGACCTCCAAACTCAGATTTTCTTAGGAAAAGTCTGGCAGTAAAACTACATTATTCAGATTCTTGTTTCTTTAATATAAGGGGGAAAAAACTCAAGTCAGTTCCAACTCACAGCAACCCTATAGGACAGAAAAGAACTACACCGAGGTTTCCAAGAAGCAGTTGGTGGATTTGAACTGCTGACCTTCCGGTTAGCAGCTGGGCTCTTCTTAATCATTGTGACGCCAGGACTCCTATTATCAGTACTAAATTACTGGGGAAGAAGGAATCACAGAAAAGTTTGGAGGAATTCCATTAAGAAAACACACACAAAAAAAAAAAATTAAGGGGGAAAAATGGACACACTGGAAACTACAGAATTTGCAAAATTGTATCCATACTTAGTGAAGTTTGGTCAACTGGGTGAGCCTGGGGAGCAGAGAGAGGCAAACAATTTACTGGAGTGACAAATAAGAAAAAGCACTTCACAAACAGTGCAGATGAGGAAAAATAAAATACTGCTTATACAATTGTATTTCCTAAATTCCAAACATCAAACAGCAGACACATTCCAGAGTCAGAGATCTAATTTAAGTGGCACATCTGTGAAAATGGAAGCACGACACAAAACAGAACAGAAGGGGGAAAGTTCTCATTTGCCAAGTAGGTCCAACAAAACTGGCAAGAGGTTAGTTCGGAAAGGTTATCATCTCCATCACTCTCCTGGGTTCTTTGAAAGGTTGTAACTGATTAACAAAAGAGAAGGAGCCTTTGCCTTCTCCAGTTACATTATCAAAGTCAAGATGAGAGTGAATATTAGGCTGGAAAGGAGAAAAAAAGAAAACACACATATTTCCATCAAAACACTTGCTACTCTTTCAATTTCTCAAAACAAATCTTGCCTTTATTTTGGCCATGCTGGAACTTACCAAACATTCCCTATCATTCATTCCACTCCTTGTGCTATAGTTAAAATTCCTTTTCATGTCTTTCTTAAAGATGTGGTTAGAGGCAGTGACAGCCTCGATATAAAGCAGATAATGAGAGACAGAATTATTCAGCTGGGAGGGGTAAAGGAGTGAAGAGACTCACTACAAAGCCCCCACCTATTTTTAGGTTCACCTCTATCTACTAGAAAATTCACTAGTACACCATGAGAGCTCAAAGACAATCTAAGGCAATTTAAAAAAAAAAAGCATAACCCACAGCCAGCAAGTGGATTCCGACTCATAGCAACCCTACAGACAGAGCAGAAGTGCCCCACAGTTCCCAAGGAACACCTGGCAGACCTCAACTGCCAACCTTCCGGTTAACAGATGCGACACTTAACAACTACACCACTAGGTTTCCCATCTAAGGCAATATTCCCCGTAATGTTCCCCAAGTCGATGTGTCATGGACTGTTTCATCACCTGAGTATTTCATAAAAATACCTGTTTGTTTCCCTGACACTGTCTCCATTCTGTAAAACTTGAGAGACTACGTAAACACAATCAAAATCATTACTGCTCAAATATCTGAGTCATCATCGCCCACCTGTACCTTTGTTTAATAGGTTCCTATGTACAGGGTCACTGTGAGCTGGTACTGACTCAATGGTAGGTTTCGTTTTGGTTTCTGTACTTTGGAAATGGTTTTCAGATATCCATAAAACTTTCCTAGTCGATGAAACTATGAATCTGTTAACTTCCTTTACATCAGTATTCTAATTTTTTAACCTTTCAAAAAACCAAACTCATTGCCGTCAAGTCAATTCCAACTCACAGCAACCCTACAGGACAGAACAGAACTGCCCCATAGGGTTTCCACAGTGTAGCTGGTGGATTCGAATACCAACCTTTGATTAGCAGACAAGTCTTAACTACCCCCCACCAAGGCTCCTTTTTAAATTTAGTTCCTTTAAAACTTAGCGGAAACATTCCCTTTTTTTTTTTTTTTTTTTTACATTTCAGCTTCCCTTCCCTACAACTCCATGCCCTTCAGATAACTTCTCTCTCATAAAAAGACTCCCTCAAAATATCTCTCTGGTCCCTACATTTTCACTCCCAGCAAATTTTTCTGGCATTATACTCTGGTGGTAAATGCACTCCTCCCTATCCCAGTTAAAGACGTTTGTGCATCAACTTCCAAAACAGACTACTTTGTAAATAGCACGGCTGGCTGTGCAATGGGAAACCCTGGTAGCACAGTGGTTAAGTGCTATGTGTGCTAACCTTAAGGTCAGCAGTTCAAATCCTCCAGGTGCTCCTTGGAAACTCTATGTGGCAGTTCCCTGTCCTATAGGGTCATTATGAGTTAGCGTCTGCTTGGCACTGGGTTTGTTTGTGTGGTACAATGGTCTTCACAGTGGATTATAAGATAATTTGAATGGCAATCCTATGCTATACTTTGCATTCATACTTTGCATCATTAAGTGACCAATCCCAAAGAAGAATAAAAAAACTGAGCTAAACTCCAAACCAAAAAGGAAAAAACCAAACTTACAGCCCTCCAGTCGATGTGGACTCATAGATGTTGACTGACAGATACTGACTCATAGCAGCCCTACAGGGGCAGAGTAGGACTGTCCCACAGAGTTTCCCAGGGGCACCTGGCAGGTTCAAACTGCTGACCTTTTCATTAGCAGATACAGTGCTTAACCACTACACTGCCAGGGTTTCCATGCTCAGTATCATGCCCATCAACTACAGCCAACTACAGAGAAGCTGATTTGTAAATGATCATAAAAATGAAGTGATGATAATCTGCATCTTGAAGCTACCTCTGTTTCTGGGAACAGACATCCTCAAACCACCTAGAAATGACATTGTAAGTGGTGTTTCTTTTTTCCCCCACCCTCTTCACTTTTTACAATTCCAGAGAGAAAGCAAGGTACACAGTTTTCCTTCTCACTGCCCTACTTACACTTTGACACTGACACTTATCAACAGAAAATATAACATATGTATATACATTTGCTTATTACTATTGACAAAAAAGCACACACTGGCAATTTTTTTAAAGAAAAAGTAAATACTGGTTACCTAATTACTTTTCTCTGTTCTTCCCTTACCTCATCAAAAAATGATTAAACTTGGAAAAATTTTACTTGTCTCTCAACCTAAATAAATTAGAATGCCAACAGCTTTAATCTTAAGTGACCAGGCAACTCAATTTCCATCTACCTTGCAACCAATTTTACATAAAATAATACCAATTCATTACTGACATACAATTGTATTCCAGATTAACATGCTGAAATTTGTTTACCTGGGTGATGTTAACTGTATGACGAGCTGAATCTACAATGGAGATCAAGTTCATAACTACATCTAATGTATTGGTCTTTATCAAGAATAGAAATGTCACAAATAACAAATCTTCAATCAAGTTACTGAAGGTGTTTACAAAGTACCCTGACTCCCCCTCCCATCACTGAGGAAGGACTGCATCTTATACTTCCTTTGTCACTCCTTTTCCACATGCCTAGGACAGCAGTAAACACAAACTACACACTAAAAAGATTTGTTTAGGCTAAATCTTAAGTGTCCAGTTAGACAAGGCCTCAGTTGCGGTTTAGAGTATCTTTGCCTCTTCTCTCCCCAGGCCCTTTCGTGCTCTGCCTTGTTATGCTCCCACCTCACTTTCTTCAAATCTTTGTAAAGACATTTAACACTCTGACTCAGCGCTGATCCACTTACAACTGCCTCCATCTGCAAATCTTGAGCTCAAGAAAAGGGTCATGGAGACTACACTACAGGGTCTGGAGTGCATCAGCTCTCCATAACTTTTCAGAAGCTAATAACCCACATATGTGAGTCAAAAAAAAAAGCCATTTCTCTGAGAAATTGAGTCTAGAAACTACAGAAAAATGACTAACCTGGCTACCACTTCAAACCTGAAACCAAAATACAAGAAACAAAACACGTCGACCCCAGAGAACCAACCAAAAAATCTCCCACAGCAGCTGTCAGCAGACATCCACTACTCTGAAGTTACACTGAGTGGTTTTTCCCATGATAATACAGCAATTTCATAAATCACAAGCCCGGAATCAATTTTAGAAAACAGAACACTAACCCTTTGCCTGGTCATGTCTTTCCCAGGTACATGAAAAGACCAAAAGAAGAAAATGCCTCAAGTAGAAGGCAACAGTCTCTCACAGTTGGAATATCTATCAATCTGTCAAGTGCTCCAAGACAGACACTGAAAAGAAACAAGAACAAAGTGACCACTGATCTCAGAAACTATCCACATTAAGAGGTATTTTGATGGAAGAAATAACAAAACATACAGTTCAGCAACTGTGTATCCAATTTTGGAGTTCTGTAACTGTTCCCAAGTACATAGTAGAAGAATACTCTGTATCCATATCATCTGTACTAACAGTATACTTCTACCCTTCATTCTATATCATCATCTACATTTCACTACAAATCATTTTTATTTGTTAGTTATCACTGGAATAAAAAGCTACTGACTGTTTCAGTGGAAAGAACACAATGATCATTATTTCTCTTCCATATTTTTACTGTGTAATTATTCACAAGTTCTCCTTTTGTTTTCTTCTCATTTTAAAAACTCCTTCACATAATTAGCAATTCAACTCTACCACAAAGTGCAGTTTTAGAAATGAATAGTCAATCTTCACAACAGTTTACATTTGCTCCCTGTCCAAGCCCATTTACACAATAAAAATGTGAAAGAACAACTACCAATCATACACTGCCCATGGCAGAGATGAGTGAAAGGAAAACTTTGATTCGAGGGTACACTACGCAAGTCAGAAGGAAATCTGGGAATAAAGTTAAACTTCATCAAGACCTACAAGAAAAAAGAAACACATCTTTCTTCCCAGATTTTTGGTCTGAGATAGCTTCAATGAATCATACCCTTATTTCTATTTCTATTCAGGCAATTAACAAGGCAATTATTAGACATAAAAGTCTATTAAAAATACATGAGTATGACATTTAATATGAATG
Source organism: Heterohyrax brucei (assembly GCA_028571685.1). Lineage (NCBI taxonomy): Eukaryota > Metazoa > Chordata > Mammalia > Hyracoidea > Procaviidae > Heterohyrax > Heterohyrax brucei. Next base: position 38,281,545 of record CM053148.1, on the reverse strand, counting down.
AGGCTGTTCACAATAATTCCAGGGCAAATTTACCCAGACAATTTTAAAGTATCTCTCTAAGGAAAAGGTTCAGTTGCTTAAACCAAAAACCAAACCCACTGTCCAACTTACAATGCTTAAGATGTGTGGAAACTTTGTTAATAGAAATGCTTGCAAGGCGTTTTCAGGCAGCAAACCCACCAAGCCAAAATACAAATGCTCCACAGATGATCCTAAACCAAGAGGGTCTGAGAACACAGCTTTTCTCACCATATGGAGCTCAAACTGGCAACATGTGTTACTACGCAGAATGTCTCCGGGTCAAGTCACTTTCCCTTTTCAGAATCTGCTTTTCACACTTGCTTTCCTGAAGTCACCCGATAGTCTCAGCCTGGGATCAAACAGGCAGTACTATTTTCTTCACATTCAACCTGACTTCACCTCCTTCACATTTCCTTTCCTTTTCTTCTAATGACAAAACTCCATTCTGATCAAAATAACACCTTCAGATGCTGTTAAGTTTCTCTACCACTAAGTGAAATCAAGAAGAGGAACCAATTTAAGGCCATTCTGTAAATCAGCCCAATCTTGAGTTAGATTTAGATATTAACTATTACTAATCTGTCACTATACTGGTGGTGTAGTGGGTTAAGTGTTATGTCAGCTAACCAAAAGCTTGGCAGCTCAAATCTGCCAGGTCCTCCTTGGAAACTCTATGGGGCAGTTCTATTCTGATCTATAGGGTCACTATGAGTCGGACCCAACTCGACAGCAATGGGCTTTTTTTTTTTTTTTTTTTTCCGAGGTGGCCACCATATATTGCAGTCAACTAAATCAGTACCACCAGTAAATCTGTAAGAAAGTAAAGCTACACACTACTCTGAAGGTCTGCTAACCTAAGGATTTGGTTCTACAAAGGTACTGGTATAGCCTGGATTAAAAGGAAAACATGGACAGGTGTTTTAACTCCACAAGAATAATCTTCAGGTCAGCAGTCTCTGTTTTACTTCTAATGACTAAGGTCTGCTGTGTGGATACACTGACGAGTCATAAAATATACTTTTCTGTGATACAGCAGAGAGCATCAGGATGAGGAGCTCGGGCTTTTGAATCAGACTAGAACTAGGTCTGAAACTTGAGTCTGGTACTTATCTCTTTAAGCCAACTACTTAACCTGCTGTGCGTTAGCTCCCTGATTTGTAAAACTAGGGTAATATATGTGATGCAGAATAAAGCTTAGAGAAAATAACACAGTTACTGTGTTTAGCATACACCCAGGCACACATTAAATATCTTTTAAAAGTACTTATGAGTGTACTACAAATAAAAGCAAATTACTCCTCTCATTTTATGTGTTGTTTCTTTCAAAGATTTTTTAGTAAATCAGACACTGAGGTATTCCTCAGGACCTTATTTCAATACACTATAACTATAATCAGAGATCTTTTGAAATTCCTTTTACTCTTAAAAACTGAAGAGCCTAAAGAGTTTAGCTTATGTGGTCTGCTACATTTAATAATACCTACTGTACCCAAAATTAAAACTGAAAAATTCATAAAATATTCATTTTAAAAATTTAGAAATGCTATCAAAAATTAACATGTTATGAAAAATAACTACATTTTCCAAAATAAAAAAAATTACTGGCAAAGTAGTATTGTTTTACATTTTTCAAATTTTTTCAACCTATGGCTTAATAAAAGACAACTGGATTTTCCTATCTATTTCTGCATTAAACTATTACATACACTCTTTTTGTCAAACTATATGAACAAAAAAAAAAAACCAGAATGTACATTTTCACTCAGTCATATTAAATAAAAAAATTTAAAAAAAAAAAAAAAAAAACAGGCCTTACGGAGAAAATGCAGTTAGAAAAGGGAAAAGTATTTTTACCAGTCTTTTCATGTGATTGTGAATATTATTCACTAGTATTACACCAAAACTTTACAAGTAGTAGACTCTTCAAGATTATTTGCAATTTGAATGGTCCCAACTCAGCAGGAATGGATGCTCACCGAGGACCAAAATAACATGGGGTAAAGACATCCCAGAAAATAGAGAGACCCACATCAGTGGGTGCCTACATCAACTTGGGACCAGAAGAACCGAATGGTGTTAGCCACGATGGAGCTCACTAAGTTGAGTCTCACTGGCAACACAAGAATAAAAAGGGGTGCACCCTGAGATCTCTACTAAAAAACCACAATTGATGGTCCAGCCCCTTCAAAGTTCCCCTGGGAGCGTGGCCCCTGGCCCTGATGCTGCCCTTGCTCATAAATCATAACAAAGGTCCACTCTTTGGACACGAATGGATTGGACTTGGTGATGCAGAGTGACCACATATTGGATGCACTTTATGGTTCTATACATCTATAGGATATCATCCTGCTGACCTCAGGCTGGAGGAAGGAGAGTGCGTGGAGAACAGGGGAAAGCAGACTGCTGGGAGGATGAGACATGTATGGAGCAGAGAGGAATAGTGTGCTGTCACCAGGCAGGGAGAGCAGTGGAAGCTGCATATAGGTGGGCATGTAAATTTATACGGGAATGTACATTTTCACTCAGTCATATTAAATTAAAAAAAAATTTTAAAAAAGAGAGTGAAAAAAGACTATTTGTAATTTGGAATCTGAAACTACAACAATGATGAAGTCACTGATCGTCTCTCACACTGAGTGAATCTCTTAGCCATGTATGATTTTGTTTAACAGCATAGGCCGATCATCTGGGAACTAGTGGTTATGCATATGTTCCATGTATGCACACATCTGATGATCCAATATTAAAAAATAACATTTGTTAAGATCATTACAAAATTCCTAAGACGTGTTTTTAAATACCGGGAATCTGAAAGGTTCACAATGGTGAGTACCTGTTTTCCCAAATTCTAATTTTTATTTGAAAGCTCAAATTTTATCACTGGCAACAAATACTAACTGTCATTCTCCTTGAAGTAACAGACTCACTTTTTCGGATTTTAATAAAATGTCTGCCAAATACCTAAGTTCCAAATAACCATAGTATGGTAGTATTTCTTTCAAATAAAAATGGTGTTTCCATGAAAAAAGGGCAACAAGCTCAGCTTGCAGCTCAATCACACAGCTCATCACAACCAGAGTACTTGAGTATACAGTGGGAAGTGTGTGCATTCTTCCTTTTAGTCAAACGAATTTTGAAAAATGTGTACTCAAAGGTTGAGCTTTTAAAAACCTAATAATTTGTAATGCTTCATCAATGACCTAACGGGAAACTGGCACTTCTTTTCACAATGGCTGTTAACTGTTAAGAGTACAGGGAGTATCAGAGTTCAGTCTGCAGCCCTGCCTTGATTCTTGCTAAAACACCAACAGTTCACTCCCTGCTGCTTTTACACTATAAAAAGCTAAGTAACACTTAGTAATACTATGAAACTAGTGTTGACTGCACAGATCCACTAAAAGGTTCTCAGGAACCCCCAAAGGGTCCAGTGACTGACTACACTCCGAGAACAAACATTATAGTTCAATGAATATAGACACAGTCACGTATCATTAAACATCTATAATACGTTCTGTGGAGTGCGACACTTTGTGATTTGGGCACTGCACAAACATGCCGAAATCAGGGGCAATACCATTCACTGGATTTTCACCTCCCAGTTTGTTGTTTAATAACCTTTATTTCACCTCCAAAGCAGTATGTTTCCTTTGCCTCTTGCTGTTGCAAATTTCTCAATGTAAATTTCAAACCTCCCTCTCCTAAATGCCCATTTTCAACTCTCTTCCACCTCTCAAAGTAACAGAAGCCATGAAACTCACAACTGGATAAATGTCGTCTAGTTACAGTAAACTAAAAACAAACTCATCGTGGTGAAGTAGATTCTGACTCACAGCAACCCTGTAAGACACAGCACAACTGCCCTGCATGGTTTCCAAGGCTGTAAATGTTTTATAGAGGCCAGCTGCCTCATCTTTCTCCTGCTGAACAACTGGCGGTTCAAACCCCTGGCTAGCAGGTGAGCACTTTAGTCACTGTGCCACCAGAGTACCTTAGTTACAGCGAAAATAAATGCAATTCCTCCTGCCTTCGCCTACTTTCCTCACCTATACTCTGAATCCCAACTACTCTCATTTTCAGAGGGCTATTTACACAAAAAGAAGACTAAAAAATAGCAGATGTCAAGATATGCACAGACATCAGTCAGAAGATGTCATCAATTTGTTTTTCATACTGTTTGGTCTTTTACAGCAGCATTTGAAAGTGTGTATGGGGGGAATGAATCTCCACCTATCATTCTAGCTTCTCAGGCTTTTACAAGTTTGATTACTTATACATACTCAAGTATGGGACCACTGACATACACACAGCCAGACTTCACCATAATGGATGTCAGGCAGCACATGACTATAAATGAATTACCTAAATGTAATAGGGAGAAAACTCTGGGACCCAATCCTCTGTATTAAAAACATAACAAGTAGAAAAAGACAGAATAGATACATGAAACATTAGAAAAATTAAAATCCATGCACCTCATGTAGCCATGAAGGTTTGATGAACCCCTAATACTGCCCTAAACCCAAACCAAAAACCCACTGCATCGAGTTGATTCCAACTCATAGCGGCCCTACAGGTCAGAGTAGAACTGCCCCCAAGAGTTTCCAAGGAGTGCCTGGAGGATCGGAACTGCCAGTCTTTTGGTTGAGCAGACAGAGCACTTAACCACTACACCACCAGGGTTTCCAACATAATCTTTAAACCTTTAAATCAAAAATATCCCCTGATGATAGAGGAGACTGTCAAGACGATATAACAAGTACAGAATGATAAGGAGGAGTGTGCTGTCACCAGGCAAGGAGAGCAGAAGGAGCTGCAGATAGGCAAGCATGAAAATTTAATTTGGATACTTTCATTTAATCGCAATTAAAAAATAAATAAAATCCCCTGGCATCTACTTAGAACCAAATAACAATCTAGCTTAACTAGTTTAAAAAAAAAAAGGCCTGCTTTGAGCATTAAGCTCTTTTAAGATCCATATGGAATCAAACTGACAACAGCAACTTGAAAGATTATATAGGAACCTTAGGGGACAGTGAGTTTATGTTCATGGAGGAATAACTGAAAAAGAGAGTGAGAAGGATTGAACAACTTGAAAAATATAACCCATGTCCCTAAATTGTACATGCAGAAACTGGCTGCTGTTGCTGTTAGGTGCTGTCAAGGCAATTCCGACTCACAGTAACCCTATGAACAACAGTGCCCAGTCTTACGCCATGTTCACAATCACTTTTATGCTTAAGCCCATTGTTGCAGCCGCTGTGTCAATCCATCTCATCGAGGGTCTTCCTCTTTTTCACCGACCCTCCACTCTACCAAGCATGATGTCCTTCTCCAGGGACTGATCCTTCCTAGCAACACGGACAAAGTATGTACGACGCAGTCTTGCTATCTCTGCTTCCAAGAAGCACTCTGGTTGGACTTCTTCCAGAACAGATCTGTTGGTTCTTTCGGTGGTCCGTGACACATTCAATATTCTTCTCCAATACCACAATTCAAAGGCATCAAGTCGTCTTCTGTCTGCTTTGTTCAATGTCCAGCTTTCAAATGCATATGATACAGCTGAAAATACCATGGCTTGGGTCAGGCACACTTTAGTCTTTAAGGTGACATCTTTACTTTTCAATACTGTAGAGAGATCCTCTGCAGCAGATTTTCCCAATGCAACGAGTCTTTCTTGACTGCTGCCTCCATGGGTGCTGACAGTGGGCCCAAGTAAAATGAAATCCTTGCCAACCTCAATCCTTTCTCAATTTATGACAATCCTGCTTAGTAGGCCAGTTGTGAGGATTTTTGTTTTCTTGATGTTGAGGTGCAATCCATACTGAAGACTATACTTCTTGATCTTCATCAGTCAATGCCTCAAATCTTCACTTCCGGCAAGTAAAGTGTTGTTGTCTGCATAGTGCAAGTTCTTAATGAGTTGTCCTCCAATCCTAATGCCTCGTTCTTTGAATAATCCAGCTTCTCAGATTATCCGCTCAGCATACAGATTGAAAAGGTATGTGAACGGATACAACCCTAATGCATACCTTTCCTGACTTTAAACCATGCAGCGTCACCTTGTTCTGTGTGCACGACTGCCTCTTATCCATATACAGATACCTAACAGCACAGTTAAGTGCTCTGGAATTCCCCATCTCCACAATGTTAGCCATAATTTATTATGATCCACACAGTCAAACACCTTTGCACAGTCAATGAAACACAAGTAAACATCTTTCTGGTACTCTCTGCTTCCAGTCGAGATCCATCTGACATCAGCAATGATATCCCTGGTTCCATGTCCTCTTCTGAATCCAGCTTGAATTTCTGGCAGTTCCTTGTCAATGTGCTGTTGTGGTTGCCTCTAAATGATCTTAAGCAAAATTTTACTTGCGTGTAAAACTGTTGAGTTGGTATTTGTTTTGCTGTGAATATTCTCCACAAAAATAACAAACCAAATCAAGTTTGTTTTTAAAGAAAAAAAACACACTTTGTTCAGAGTGTAAATAGATAACAGACTGAGAAAAAATTTTTGGAAATGACCTGTCAGATAAGGGTCTCAGCAACAACTCCACAACACAAATACAAACAACCCAATCACAAAATGAGAAAAGGAAACGAATACAGCCTTCACCAAAGAGGACACCCAAACAGCCAACAATGAAAAAACGAAGATCCCGATCACTAGTCATTAGAGAGATATAAATCAAAACTACAATGAAATACCATCTTAATACCTGCTAAAACTGCACTGGTTGGGAAAAAAAAAAAAGACAACAAAAGCTGGAGAAGATGCAGGGAGACTGGAATCCTTATCCATTGCTGGTGACCTGGTAAAATGGTATAATCACTATGGAAGACAGCATGGTATGCTCTCAAAACACTAAAAACAGAACCACCCTGTATTCCAGCAATCCCACTATTCCTGGGTATATACCTAAAGATCCAAAACTAGGGATATGAAAAGAAGAATGTACACCTAGGTTCATAGCTACTTTATTCACAACCCTAAATAAATCAAATCAATCAAAGTGCCCATCAATGAATGAATGGATAAGGGAACTGTGATAATTCACACAATGGTACTATGTGATCAGAAAGAAAAATGACAACTCCAGGAAATACAACAAGCATTTAAGGACAAGTATTGTAAGATTCCTCTTTTATAAGACGAAGAGAGATATAACGAGACCACTGTTCATTGTTGGTTACCAGGGAGAGGAGGAGGGGAGAGAAAAGTATGCTTTCAGACACTACAGACTTGTTATTCTGGGAGATGGGAAAAGTGGCACTGAAAGTAGATGCACTGATCACAGCACAACCAAAGTAAAAACAAGTATCTGTGCACATATGGACAGATACAGTCATATTGGTATATAGGAGAGACAGATATGTACCTAGATGAGAACAGACAGAACTATCTATACACCAAAACCAAACCCACTGCCATCAAGTCAATCCTGACTCACAGCAACCCTACAGGACAGGGGAGAACTGCTCCCATAGCATTTCCAAGGAGCTGGTAGATTTGAACTGCCTACAGCTCTGGTTAACAGCCATAGCTCTTAACCTCTACACCACCAGGGTTTCCAGAAGTATCTATATGTACATTTAAATACAAATGTGTGAACTGAGGCATATATATTCAACAACACAAATACAGATACTCCTGAGACATAAGAAGACCCATTTCAAGATTGGTTTCCTCGGTTTGATGGAGTAGGACACAATCCCATGGGACAACTCAGTCAATAATTGTTACATAACTCACAAAAATCATGATCTGCATCCTAGTTACGTGAGCAGCATCTGAAGTCTTACAAGTCTGCAAGCAGCCATCTAAGACACAACTACGGGTCTGTACTCACCACAGAACCAAAACAGTACAAAGGTAACTAAAAGCTCAAAAAACAAACAAATCCATACAAGCAACAACCTATATACCCTCAGACCAAAAGAAATAGATGGTGCCCAGCTACCGCCACTGATCATTCTGACCAGGGTTACAACACTGTCCCAGACAGAATGGGAGAAAATGTGAAGAACTCACATTCTCACTTAAAAAAAAAAAATGTCCACACAAATTGCAATAGCAGAGAACAAAGGACTCCCTTAGACTATCACCCTAAGATACTCTTTAAACCTAGAACCAAGCTTATCCTGAGACCCCGTTCTAGCAAAATGGCAGAGTGGCACACAAAATAAGGGTTAACATTGGTGTTCTACTATAAAACCATCAATAAGGACCAAAAGGTCAACAATTATTTAAAAGCAAAAGATGTAATTCAGGAAAATTAAACTACTGGAAACGGAACAAACAGAAAACAGAGAACATTGATACAATACTATTAATGTAACTAACATCACTTTAAACAATTTGTATGCAAACTGTCACATGGAACCTAACTTCCTGTGTAAACTTTCACCAAAAGCTATTTTTTTACCTATGTGTATCTACCACCTGTCAATCAGTTTGTCATACTGTGGTAGTTTGTGTGTTGCTATGATGCTGGACACCACAGCACTAGTATTTCAAATGGCAGTAGCGTCATTCACAGTGGACATGTTTCAGGGGGAGCTGTCAAACTAAGAAGAAATGTCTAGCAACCTACTTCTCAAAATTAGTCAGTGAAAACCCTAATGATCCCAACAGCCTACTTCCTGACATAGCACTGGAAGAGGTGTCCCCTAGGCTGTAAGGCACTCAAAATACAGTGGCTACAACAATGGACTCAACCATACCAATAATCACGAAAGTGGTGCTGGACCAGGCAACATTTGGTTCTGTTGTACATGGGGACCCCATAAGTATGAGCCCACTCAACAGCAAATAATAACACCACCTACATGCATAGCAACATGCCCACTATAAGACACAATTACTATCTGAAGAACTAAGACGGACAGAAACGTCAAAAAATAAAAAATTAAACATTAAACACAGTATCAATTCATTTCAGCTTACTAATGCCTGGAATGTCAATGTTTATACATTCTATTTCACTACTGATGATCTCCAATATCCCAAGATTCATAATTCATACATTTCACATTCTGATTACTAATGGATGTTTGCAGCTGTTTCTTCTCACTTTAAGTTGTGCCACATTAGCAAATGAAGATTCCAAAAACTTGACTCCATGTCATTAAGATCAACTGTACTTTGAGGAGGAAGCTCTTCTCCAGCCATCTTTTGAATACCTTTCAACTTGGGGCTCATCTTCCAGCACTGTATAAGAAATGTTCCACTGATATTCCTAAGGTTTGCACTGACGAATTCCTTTCAGAAGTAGACTGCTGGGTCCTTCTTCCTAGTCTGTCTTACTATGGAAGCTCTGCTGAAAGCTGTCCTCCACGGGTGATCCTGCTGGTTGGTATCTGACTATCAGTGGCATAGTTCGTAGCATCATAGCAACATACAAGCCCCTACAGTACAACAAATTCACAGACATTTGGGGGTTGCCAAGCCAAGCAAAGTGGGTGATAGACAATTATAATAACATATGCAAAGAGCTGGAGCTGGAACACCAAAAGGGAAGAATGTGCTCTGCATTTCTCAAACTGAAAGAACTAAAGAAAAAATTAAAGTTGCAAGTTGTAACAGTGAAGGGGTCTACAGGGAAAATACTTAATGATGCAGGAAGCATCAAAAGGAAAGGAATACACAGAGTCATTATACCAAAAAGAATTCGCTGACCATTTCAAGAGGCAGCATATGATCAGGAATTGATGGTACTGAAGAAAAAAGTTTGAAGCTACACTGAAAGCACTGGCCAAAAAACAAAGCTCCAAGAACTAACGGAATATCAACTGAGAAATTTCAACAAACAGATGCAGTGTTCACTCATCTACAACAAGAAATTTGGAAGATAGCTATCTAGCCAACTGACTAGAAGAGACCCGTATTTATGCCTATTACCAAGAAAGGTGATCCAACCAAATGTGGCCATTATCGAACAGTACCATCAATACCACACACAAGTAAAATTTTGCTAAGGATCACTCAAAAACAGCTGCAGCAATATATTGACAGGAAACTGCTAGAAGTTTAGGCCAGGTTCAGAAAAGGACATGGAACCAGAAATACCACTAGTGATATCACGTGGATTTTACCAGAAAGATGTTTACTTGTATTTTATTGACTATGAAAAGGCATCTGACTGTGTGGATCACAATAAACTTAAGGATAACATTGCAGAGAATGGGAATTCCAGAGCACTTAACTGTGCTCATGAGAAACCTGTACATGAATCAAGAAGCAGTTTTGCAAACACAACAAGGGGATATGGCACAGTCTAAAGTCAGGAAAGGTGTATCTCTGGGTTGTATCCTTTCACTATACCTATTCAATCCGTATGCTGAGAAAATAATCTAAGAAACTAGACTGTATGAAGAATAATGGCATCAGGACTGGAGGAAGATCCATTAAAAAGTTGTGTTATGAAGATGCCACAACCTTGCTTGCAGAAAGTGAACAGGACTTGAAAACACTTACTTACTGATAAAAGATCAAAGACCACAGCCTTCAGTATGGATTACACCTAAACATGAAGAAAACAAAAATCCTCACAACTGGAGCAATAAGCAAAATCTTGATAAACAGAGAAAATACACAGGTTGCCAATGATTTCATTTTACTTAGATCCACAATCAACACCCATCACGAAATCAAAAGTCTGCAGTGTATTAGGAAAATCTGCTGCAAAACATCTCTTTAAAGTGTCATCCTGAAGACTAAGGTGTGTCTGACCCAAGCCATGGTGTTTTCAATTACAACATATACATGGTGAAAGCTACACAATGATTGAAGACAAAGGAAGAACTGACACCTTTGAATTGTGATGTTAGAAAAGAATACTGAATATACCCAGGACTGCCCAAAAACAAACTGATCTGCCTTGGAGCTCCTTAAAAACAAGGATGTAGTCTCACATACTTTGGACATGTTGTCAGGAGGGATCAGTCCCTGGAAGACATTATGCTTGGTAAATCAGGTCAGTGAAAAAGGGGAAGACCCTCAACAAGATGGACTGACACAGCGGCTGCAATAACGGGCTCAAGCACACTAACGACTGTGAGCACGGTGCAGAATCAAGCAGTGCTGCGCTGTTTTATACAGGGTTGCTGTGGGTCAAAACAGACTCAGAGACACCAAACCACCAAAACAGCAAACACAACAGAAAGTCATTTATAATTAATTACCCAACTAAGCAGCCTAGAAAAGACAAATAGTATAACCATTCTTACCAAAAAAAAAAAAAAAAAAAAGATCTCTATAGGCTGGAGTTAACTACAGAAAGATTTAAGGAAAAAAATGAATTTAAGTCAGGCCAGGAGAAACAAGGCAAAGAGGCAAGATCATTCCAAGCAGTGGACACAGCATGACTGCAGGAATCTTTAGGGCACAGCTGAGTAAAACGTGAAGCATTACAAAGTAAAAATGTCCCAGCTGTCAAGCACCTTAGCTTTTCTGCCAAGAAAGGTGAAAACTTTGACAAGACCACAAATGCAGCAGTAACCTAAGAAGTAAAAAGGGGCAAAGGAAGGTGAAGGTTAAGGTTAAGGTAAGAGGGAGTCTGACTGACAAACTTAGTAGTTCAAACTTGATCCTGGAAGCATCACCAAGTCACTGAAGGAGTTCAGTTTGAATGTCCAAAGTGTTTTAGAAAGCCCAATCTAAGTAGTGTGCAGAAAGAATGAGAGTAAGAGAAATTCCCTGGGAAGCTATTGCCCACATCACCCACGAGAGTAATGTCCCCAAGACATTAAGAGATGTCACACAAAAGAAGGTAAGGCAGAACATGTTTCTAACTGGCAGTTGGTGAGGAGTCACTAACCAAGAGAAATAACAGCCATAACGCTTATTCTAACAATCTTGTGGGCCATAAAAAGGAAAAGGGAGATCCCAGGAGCTCCAGTGCTCCTTTTGGATGAATAAATGAGCTTTAAAACAGATTGTAGAGTAACAAAAAAAAGAGAAGGGAAGGAAGGAAAAAAAACCCAGATTAAGTAGATTATAAAACCACATTGAAAGAGGTAATAATCTAAACCAAACTCAAATGTTACCTCCTCCAGGAAACGCACTCCCATCCCCATGCCAGAATGAATTACGTCCCTCAGTCCCCTCCATTCAGGCCCATATCATGTTACCTAAGGAAACTATTGTAATGGTCTCCTCTAACTTGTCCTCAAGAGGCAGTGCTACCTCTTCTCTAGTCACTATCCATCCTGCTTGCAGAATGAGCTCTTCAAAACAAAAACACACCACCCTACTTCTCTTTTCAGCCTAATTCTACGACCATATACCACCCACACTTAATGACACAGTCACACCTGACTGCTCACCGTGCCAAGCACACCAGTCTGTAACATCTCTGTATATTAGCATATACTGTATTGCTTCAGGGATTCCATTCTATTCCACCTCTCTTCAACCTTAGCCTGGCAAATTCCTACTCATCCTTTAATACACAGTTCAAATGTCACATCCCTCATCTGTGTTCCTTAAAAACGTACATATCACTGTTGCACCACAAACTTTCACCACCCTTACCACACCCTAAAAACATACTTCCATTCCTAGTACCTGACTCACATTCACTTGTTCAAATTTTTTTTTTTTTTTTTTTTTGGAAGAGCTACTGTTACTTGTGCTTATGGCCGGCATGAAATTGATTCTTTTTGACCAGACTTGATGGTCTAAGAGAATGGAGGGTCCCCAAAGAACACGGCCCCAAGACTGTCTGTTAGCCCAGAACTAAAACTATTCCAGAAGTCAACTCCTCAACTGAACTGGTCTATAAGACATAAAATGTTACTGTGGGAACAGTGTGCTTCTTGACTGAAGCAAACAGCAGGAGACTTAACTGGGCAGCTCCTTTCTGGAGGCAAGATGAGAAGACAGACGGGGACAGGAGCTGGCTGAATGTACATGGCAAATACAGAGTGGAGAGGAGCACTGTGATGACACAACATGGGGAGAGAAGCTACGGTCACACAACCAAGCATGTGTAAGTTTTCATATGAGAAACTGACTTGAACTGTACACTTAAAACACAACAAAAATAAAAAACAATAATTTAAAAGAATGGTTTATTTTATTTTGCAAGCAAGATGTTTATCCTCCAGAGGATGCTTTTCCTCTTTGTGCTATGGGACCATACACAACTCTTCTCAGGTTATTTCAGGGTTGAGCCCATACTATACTGCTTCAAATGTTTGCTGAGTTAAATCCCAGGATCAGTCTGCCCCTGGAAACCATCAAGTTAGCTCCATTTTCACATATTCTTCCCTCAAAGTGCACATATGTTACACTGAAGACAAATGCTGATTATAAAATCTGATTGTAGTTACAAAACATAGCAGAGAAAGCTGCAAACAACTTATTAGAGCACTAGCCAGCGCACATCTTCTTAAACAAGAATACACACACATCAAGTCTGATTATTTCATCAAGGAATGCAGACTGGGAGTGTTAGTACCTGCTGGGTGGCTCCTCTTCTTTTACCTTCCAGTGTACAACTACATTATGATCTACTCTTGAAAATAAATTCCTTCAAATGACAGCTGTAACTACAGATGAAAAGGAAACACTTGCTGAATACCTATTATGTGCCCTAACAACTGTTACACAGTAGGTACTGTTTTTTCCTTTCTACATGGAAGGCTGCTAAAATTCAGAAAATGCTGTGTCTAGCCCAAGGCCACAAAAACTTGTTAAGAGAAAGCAAGGCTTGAACCTATACTCATGAAACGATAACTGTGGGAAGAAACAAAGAGAAATACTCCACTACTGTAGAGCAGGCAGTCTTAATGGAAGACTCAGAAAAAGGCATTTATTCATCCAGTAATTCTCCTTTGTATCTTAAGACTATTCTGCCAGCACTATCAGATGAAACAGACAGTCCTTTCTTCAGCAGACATAGAGATCATCCTTCATTTTAGACTATTTGCAAAACCTAGAAATGCTTGCAATCCACAACAAAAAGAATCTTTGCTTCGGAGACTGAAGTTCTGGATCTCATTTTTACTAGGCATACAGCCTATACAAGTATTCTAGCTTCTTTCCACCTCAGATTTCCTTAAATGAAACATGGAAACAAAATCTCCCTGAGAGAACAGTGAATAATGCAAATATAAAGCATCACCAGCACACAGGAAGTACTCAATAAATCAAAATGTCCTTCATCCTAGGCAGTCTCCAATGTCTGCATCCATACTAGACTGGAATTTAAATTATTTACTTGATTCACAGTAAAACTAGGATGGGAACCACAGATTCTTAGATCCATGGAATCAGATTATGAAACAACCTATTCTCCATATGTTTACTGATTCTAAAGTATTCAGTATTACATATTTTAGATCTTTTGGTTTTTATATTTTAAGAATAATTACCAAGTTTTTAAAAAAATCATCTCATCCTGCTCTAATCTGGCAAATCTCTCTTTTTATTTTTCCTTAATTAGCAGATAAGGAGCAATATATCCGGACTGATTAAATCACTTCAGCCCTATCATTAAAAATTCCTGGCAAAATCCAAATGGTTAAGAAAGTGAAAGGCACCATTACTTGCACTGCCAGATTTCATTAGTGGGAAACATGAGTAGCTGTAACGCCATTAGTAACTTCTTCAGGTTACAAATCTCGTGTAAGCTCAGGAGAGGCAAGTGAAAATAATAAAGAATGCACATGTTTTAGACACACAATCCTGATTTCAAACTCCAGCTCTCTCACTCACTAAGCTGTGGAAGCTTACTTAGCCAGCTTACAAAGAGTCTCTGCAAAGCTGTTTCCTCATCTGTAGCAAATTCCAGCTCTACTTCACAGAACCACGGGAAAGGTAAATGACACAAATTACATAAAATGCCACAAGGTGCATGGTAGCCAGTATAATTTCTTTACCTTTTCTTAGGATTCTCCAAGCCTGAAGAAAGGTAAAAAATGCTTTCATTTTTCACTGTCCAACAGGAGTTCCTGAGTACCACAAATAGTTAAGCACTTGACTACCTGCCCAAAAGTTGGTCGTTGGAAATCACCTAGAAAAGCCTCAAGACAGGCCTGGTTGTCTGCATCCAAAAGACTACACCCTTGAAAACTCTATGGCGCAGTTCTACCCCACCCCCACAGGGTTGTCATGAGTTGGAAACAACTCAATGCCAACTAAAAAACAACTAGCAAAAAAGTGTGAAAATGAACCTCCACCTAGTTGTCCAGCTGAGAATACCTCCAGGGTACAGTCGAAGAGGCAAACACCACCATTATCCACTATACTGCAGTGTCTTCCAAACAGAGCCAGCATTTCCCTAACCCTGAGAGAATTATACCAAGAACAACAGCACTCACAATGGACGGATATACATAAACAAAAAATCTTAGTACCAAAAGGGGCTTTCAAGACAACTTACTCCAGATGCTTCCAAACTGGTTTTTTACCTTGATATTTTCTTAAAATAAAGCCAAAGCCAAGTGCCGTCTAGTCGGATTTATCAGAAATCTACAAAGTTAAAATAGAAAAACACAGAGAGCTGCTTTGGGGGTCACCTGCCTCTTCTTCACACCCTCTTCAAATATCTAGCACAGATTGTAATTCACAGATGAACTCCGTTTGGGAAACGGAAAAAAAAAAAGTGATGCAGTCTGACCACTTCATTTTTAATGGCTGAAATTGAAGTGGTAGGGTGACATGCCCAAGAATGTCAGCTACAACTAGGTCTACAACCAAAAGCTACCAATCCCTAACAAGCCCACTAACAAGCAAGATTTCTGAGCTATAGAACGCTTTGCATTGGAATTTACCATGATCGTTTATACCACAGGGAGTGAGTTTCAACCCACCAATTTTTAATCTGGTTTCCTCACTTTCTTATTGTTCTCACATTACTCTCCTATTATTTCTTCCCTATTATTCTGGTCATGTGTCCCAAAACAACTGCAGTGAAGCATTTAACTTCTAGCACCTTATTTACCAAGTCTATTATGTTTATGCCTAGATCTATTCAGACATGAAAGAAAAAGAAAGTAATGAGACTCAAAGACACAATCTCAAGAAATGTTAAGACTGCTCAAATCCCATTCACTGCCTGACCTACAAAATACTATCACTCCTTTTACGCATCTCCAAAAGGGCAATTTATTAAAGAGAATAGAGTGCTGGAATAAAATGATTAGGTTCTCTGCTAAACAGATTATAGCTAAATTACTAAGGGGAGGCAACAGTGAGAAGGGAGAGTAGTTCACTTCTGAGATTTATGCCTAAATAATGCCCCTGTAAGAGGAGGGGGGGAGAGCCCCACCCCCAAAAGATTTGCAAACGGACCCTTTGTGATGCTTATAAAAAACCCGATCAATCCAGTTTGGCAGGGAGGATGTTCTCCAAAATTACAGATAAAAGAAGAGCTGGAACAAATCAAAACACTCAAATACATCAATAAACATAAAGCTCAAGAATCAGGTATGTTATATTAAAAACTGTGCTGTTTCAAAAAGACCTCACAAGTCCTCCTATAACTGAATACCCATCTATATGTTCCAGAACATTATTATAGCCATCATAATTAAATCTTCTGCTTCCAATGAAATGATTTATCTACAAAACTGCAATTAGTCAGGTCTTCGTTTCTCAGAGAGCTAACACTTCCAAGAGCACCCAGGAGAACAGAGAGACTCTGGTGTATCAACAGTGCCAGACCAACTTAAATACCTGCTTGAGTTATAATTTATAACTTGCTATGCAACGGACTATTCCTATCTACAGTATAGGAAATTATGACAAATGTTATCTAACTGAGATCATCGCTACCACAAAACCAAAACCAAACCTACTGCCTTTGAGTCAGGTCTGACTCATAGCAACCCTACAGATCAGAGTAGAACTGCCCCATAGTTTCCAAGGGGCATCTGACAGACTTGAACTGGTGACCCTTTGGTCAGCAGATGTAGCATTTAACCCACTACACCACCAGGGTTTCCATAGTTAGGGTCAAATAACCCATCCCTGTCTCACAGAACACTGTTTGCCCACATTAAAGCACAGTTCCATTGTTTGTTTATTTTCTTTGTTATTTAGGCCATGTTCACAAATACGACTTTTAATTTTAGTACATATGTAGATTATATGCACTTCCATGGTTTCCAAACTAAATTACACATAAGACTAACTTTACAAGTTTCTAGTATGCATTTGGATATGCAATAGATTGGCCAAGATCACCTGTCACACAGCTCCTCTTCTTTGTGTAGATGTGGACCTTACTCCCCATCATCCCTATAAATCTTACCTGAAACATTTCTCTGTCTCATTGCTGGAGTTAATTTGGACTGACAAGGAGCAACCAAAAGAACATGACATCGGAGACTCCTTTCATTTGAACATTTTTTTATGTGTCTTTTAATATTGAGAACTGATCTTGGATTAACTTTCAGTGTTTGAGTTCAGAGACAGAGCGGTGACTAGGATTCTTGAGTTTCTTCTTAAGTCTTTTAGACTTACAGAGTTCTTTCATTTTTAATTGGTTGGCAATGATTCTTTTATGACATCTTAAACTTCTTTTAAAAAATCTTGAACTTCAACAAATGGTGCTGGCAAAATTGGTTATCCATCTGCAGTAAACTGAATCAAGATCCATATCTTACACCTTATACAAAAACCAATTCCAACTGGATAAAAGACCTAAATATCAAACCTAAAACGATAAAGCTCATCCAAGAAAAGGTAGGAACAACAATGGAAGTTTTAATACACAATGAGGACAGACTCCAAAATCTGTCAAAGAAACCTCAATCAACAGAAAAGAAAATAGATAAATGGGAACTATTAAGAATCAAACACTTTTGCTCATCCAAAGACTTTATTAATAGAATTGAAAGAACACCCACAGAATGGGAAAAAATATTTGGCAACTCTATGTCAGACCGACACCTGATCTCCATAATCTATAAGATACTACAAAATATTAAGAAGAAGAAGATAAACCATCCAATTAAGCGATGGGCAAAGGAGATGGACAGACACTTCACTAAAGAGGAGATCCAGGCAGCCAAAAAACACATGCGGACATGTTCACGATCTTTAGTTATTAAAGAAATTCAAATCAAGACAACAATGAGATACCATCGCACCCCAACAAGATTGGCCATGATCCAGAAAACACAAAACAACAAAGCTGGAGAGGCTGTAGAGAAAGTGGAACCCTCCTACACTGTTGGTGGGGTTGCAAAATGGTCCAGCCTCTTTGGAAGGCAATCTGGCACTTTCTTAAAAAAATGGATATTGATATACCATTTGACCCAGTAATTCCACTACTTGGAATATATCCTACAGATTCAAGGCCTTTCACACCAACGGACACATGCACCGGAATGTTTACCACAGCACGGTCCACGATAGCAAAAAGATAGAATCAACCCAGATGCCCAACAATAGAAGAATGGATAGGTAAACTGTGCTACATATACTCAATGGAGCACTACGCAATGATAAAGAAAAAACGATGATTCCAGGAAACATCTCCTATACCTGGTTTCAACTGGAAGACATTATGTTGAGTGAAAGTAGTCAGCGACAAAAGGACCAATACTGTATGAGACCTCTATGATAAGATCTCAAAAACAGACTTGAGTATAGAAGAAAAGACTCTTTCACAGCTGCAAGGGAGGGGAGGGAGGGAGGGAAGGTGGGGGGGAGGGTTTAGTTTAGATAGTTAATAGAAATCTAGTTGGGAGAAAGTGGTGACAGCACACATTAGGAACAAGAACAACATTAAGTGGACTTCAGCATAACTTGAGTACTCCTTCCATCTTAACTCAATACTACAAGGATAGAGTAGCTGGGGCGGGGGGGGGACCATGCTCTTAGGCGAATTCCAGGCCAATTGGCACAACTAGTGTTTTGCTAGGAGAGCTCTCTGCACCCCACATTGGTGAGTGGCGTCTGGGGTCTTAAAAGCTGCCAAGCTGCCATCCGAGGACACAGCAAATGGTCCCAACTCAGCAGGAACGGATGCGCACCGAGGGCCAAAATGACATGCGGTAAAGACAACCGAGAAGACAGAGAGACCCACAAGAGTGGGTACCTACATCAACTTGGGACTGGAAGAATTGGATGGTGCCCAGCCACCACCAGTGATAGCCACGACGGAGCTCACAGAGAGGAGCCTCACTGGCAACACAAGAATAAAAAGAGGTGCATCATGAGATCTCCACTAAAAGACCTCAATTGATGGTCCAGCGGTTTGAGGGTTCCTCTGAGAGCATGGCCCCCTGCCCTGATGCTGCCCTTTCCCAAAATTACAACAAAGGTCCACTCTTTGGACAGGAATGGATTGGACTTGGCAATGCACAGTGACCATATATTGGAAGCACTTTATGGTTCTATACATCTATAGGACATCATCTTGCTGACCTCTAGCTGGAGGAAGGGTAGTGGACGGAGAGGAGGGGAAAGGAGGCTGTTGGGAGGATGAGACATGTATGGAGCAGAGAGGAATAGTGTGCAGTCACCGGACAGGGAGAGCAGTGGAAGCTGCATATAGGTGGGCATGTAAATTTATATGTGAATGTACATTTTCACTCAGTTATGTTAAATAAAAATTAAAATTAAAAAAAATCTTGAACTTAAAATGAAAGTCGGACTTTTTAAAACTTGCTTTCTAAAGGTTACGGAGGAATGGTAAACAGGTATTCCTACTCTACCTGCAAGAGTGTAAGTAACACCACCTTTTCTGTAGACAGCTTGGCAATTCTACCAACAGCTTTTGAAATGTACATCTTTTGCCCTAGCAACTACATTTCTGGGATAAAGAGGTAAACATGGACACAAAGATGTATGTACAGAACAGAACAGAAAAAGGCAGTGAGAGAGAAGGAAGGAAGGGGGAAGGATGAGGAAGAAGAGAGGAGTTCAAATCCCAGTTGTGCCACACATTTCCTGTGTGATCTGGAGCAAGGTACCTAGACTTTTTGAGCCTCAGTTTCTTCATCCATAAAGTACGGATGACACATTAAAAAAAGACAAGGGTTTACTGAGCATTTAACAGTATGTTTGGCACACAGAAAGCAGTAATAAATAATGGCATTTGCTGCTACTGCTATTGGTATATACTAATCAAAAAGTAGGATCATGAAGAGTAGTGACCTTATTTTGTTCATCACTGGATCCCTATCACTTAGCAGTGTGCTTTCAAAAACTGCTTATTAAATGTAGTATACCTAAAATTGGTTAATTAACCTCCCTGGGCCTTAAGTTTCTTTCTGCTAAAATCCACTCCCCCCCCCCCAAAAAAAACCTATCTTGCAACGCTATCGTGAGAACTCATGAATATAAGACACCTAAATGCTGGCATATCAATGTAGGTCCCCAATAAACAATGACACCCTATCATCGAATGTGTGCCTGCAGATTTCAACAGGCACCACATCACAGATAAAGAGAAAGGGCAAATACAAGTTTTCCTCTGAATCAGTATTTTGGGCCTGAGGTATACACAGATGAGCCATCATTTTTATCTGGACACAGGAAAGAACACTCTTTATTTACAAGCCCACATCCTAGTGAGCTAACTATTCAAGTGGTCATCCTTGGACCACCACAAGGATTTCTGGCAAAGTAGACAAAACAGTATCAAAGTGGGCAGTGGGGCATACTGTGGTATTTCAGAGAATCTATGAGAGTAAAACATAATACATACAAATAAGGACCATGAAAAATAATCTATCAATTGTTCTTATGGCTTCAAATGAAAAGCTTATAAAATGAAGATCTGAATTAGGAAGCATGAAAAATTAACAATACTTTTATATGCGCTGCCAAATGAATTACTAAGGAACTATGAAATTTATGAAGGCATCCCATTACCCTGAAAGTATTTTCTTCACAAAAACAAAATACTGGAATGCATTTTAAGAAGAAAAATATATCCTCAAGGGGAAAAGGGATCACTAAATTCTATGGGGGGAGGTGAAAAGAAACTACTAACATCAAAAATAATTTTGTATAAATAATAACATTCTTGTGCTGATATTTAAGAGAAATAGTCATTTTAAGATAAAAAGAAGGGGAGGGAGAAAATACATAAACTACGAGAAGAGCTCAAAAACAGCAGTTTAGTAATTTGTGCAGCTTTGTTTAATTCTGCATGTCTAATTTGACAAAAACCTCGGGTTTCATACAAAAGTGCTTAACAGAAGGTTTACAGTGCTATTTCTGTAATGACTCTGTTGAAAAGAAAAAAGGATACTCAGCACTCGCTCTGAGTTAAAGCTATTCTGTTTGGTATCCTGGAAACGTAGCACAGCATGTTTTACAAAGGCATTTATTTCATGGTTTGTTATATAATACACTGAAGTAGAAATCCATTTAAAAGTCACTATTAAGAAAATTATACTTTGGTATAGATTTTTTTAGGAAGAACATGTCAACATAAAGCAGTTTTCATATTAAAACTGCTTAACAAGTTCAAGTGATAGAGCCACACAATGACCAAACAAAAAAACCAGGCAAGATTTGTGCAAATTTTACCGCCAGGTCAGCACAGGCCAATCTTCCATTTAACATGGTCCTTCCACTTCGCAGAAAGAGGTAATTTAAACAACTCACCAAAATGAAATTAAAACTGAATCTAGAAAAGATTTACTTTTTTATTCTAAACCCAACAGTATGACTTGAATGATTCCAACCCACAGCAATCCTATAGAATACAGCAGAACTGTCCCACAGGGTTTCCAGAGTAGCTAGCAGATTCGAACTGCTGGACCTTTCAGTTAGCAACCAGGCTCTTAACCACTGCACTACCAGGGCTCTTTACTCTCACCCGGATAAGTTTTATTAAGAGTTTAATAATTTATCTCATAAATACATAGAGAATTATGTCATAAACCCATTCATCCTCCCACCTATACTAATATTTCCTCAGGAACTCATTACAACACAACACACCCAATGCCAGCCAAGTAATGGGGATACGGCAGTGGACAAGGCAGATAATAATCTGCCCATGAGAAGCTTATAATCAAGGGGGAAATGCAGATGTGTGGCACTGTAATGTGGCACTGCCTTATCCCCAGTTATTCAGTGAGCAATCTGACAAAGGAATCCTACTGAATCAACTGTAAGGGAGAAAATGGAAAACAGGTAATGACAATATGGAAAAGTTGGAGGTGACTCAAAACAGTCAACCCAAAATCCTTAACTTAAACAGGAAAAACAATCATTCATCCTAATTGTTGGCATATTATCTGAGGAACAAAATCTGTATTTCTATAGCTTATAATGCAACAGGTGTTTGCAAAAGAAAATCTATATCGTATCTAATTTATATACATTAGCTTATTGCGGCAAAAATATTTCCTTTTTTAAAAAAATACATGTTATCATCAGGCATCCTTTAAAACCGAAGAGTTGCTTTAAATATTTAACTAAATACTTCAATTATTTATAGTCATATACATGTATAGGCATTATTTAAGGTGTAGCTGTACAACAGTCCTCCCAAAACCAAAATCCACACCACTGAATTGACTCCAACTCATAGCAATCCTTAGACAGAAAAGAATTGTTCCATAGAGTTTCCAAGCAACACCTGGCATATTTGCACTGCCAATCTTCTGGATTAGCAGCCATAACACTTAACCACTACTATACCATCAGGGTTTCCAACTTCCTTCCAGATCACCATAAATCTTAGCAGAAAAAAAGAAAGATAAAAAGTTGAAACCTGGGTGTATTTAGTGTTGTTACAATAAAGTTCACTAGACAACTCATCTCACTTTTAAGTTTCAGATTTCAAGAAAGAAAGGAAAAATGGGAAAAAAAGAAAGACTGAAAACAGCCCTCTGTGATAGAAGGAAAAAGTTCAGGGTCATCCTTAACTGGCTCCATTACAATGAACAGATTCCCATTCATGACACAAAATTTAATTAAGCATACACGCCAAGCCTTCAGAAGTCTCCTTTCTGCCATTACAGACTAAGGTTTCTCAAACAAGGTCATACATATGAAGATTCATGAATAAGTCTCTCTGAACGACAAGGATGAAGCAATGATGGAAAGGAACTTGCATGTCCTGTCTTAGGAAATCATGCAGACACAATATTTATCAAATGGTTCTATTTATTCCTTTGTATTACGAAGAAAGATGTTTAGAATGTAGCAGTGTAGCTGGAGACAATAATAAGAAAATAAATGAACTATTCCAACCAAAGGAGGAAGGAAGAAATCACTGCAACTCTAAAGAATCCTCACAGATGTAAAAACATTCTCTGCTCCATTTCACATCCAAGAGCCTATGTTTTACATCCTCCTCCTGCCATCCCTTTAAGGACTCAATGAAATGCGAGCTGTTAACAAATATTACTTTACGTAACAGAAGAACTCACCCAAAGAAACCAAATCCACTGCCTATGAGTGGATTCCAACCCAATTAATAAATGTTAATTATTAATGTTGGCCCATAAAGTATCTGCATCTGAAGGACAGACAATACAGTTCTACTGGTTCTACTGGCAAGCTTCTGCCACTTTCAAGACACAAACACGGAAGCCCAGCAAACTGGGAACAGGGCAGGAGAAAAGCAGAAACCTGGTCAAGGTCACACGACAGGAACACAGCTGAACTAGCTCCAGTGCTTCCTATCAAGCTTTTTCCCAACTAAACAGCCTGGCCAAGCAAGTCATTTTCCGGCGAAAAGGGAGGTAAGGAGAGAGAATCAAGTAACAAATGGTAGTAAGGAAACCAGCAAAATCTACAGTTACAAACTTACTATCTCTTAAGCCAGGAATGAAAAAGAAAAGTATTTTTCTCAGAAATTAGCAGACGTAACTGCTCTGTTCACTTGCCAGGGCTTCTGTGCCAATCCTTTCCTGCCCCTAAAAACCCTCACAGGAATCAATGTAAGAGACTACAGAAGAGCAAGTTCCATTACAGTCCAGAGGACTCAGGTCTTCCTCCAACCATCCTGGCTCCTGTCTCTTTCAATCCATATAAATTCTATATCCCTGCCATTAAGCAGAAGATGTGCAGCCCCCAGGCCCCTCAAAAATGCTTCATGTGAACTGAACTGGGCAGAAAGCTAAGGAATTGAGGAAAGATGTTTAACAGCGTTATGTTACGTATCTGACTTTCTCACTGAAGACTTACTCCTCTCTCCTTAGCTCTTCTGGTATGGCTAAAATGAACCTAAAAAACTGGTTTTTCAACTTCAAATATAGGTTAAACATGAGCTAATTAAATGTTTGTAAAACACTTTGAAGATGTGAAAGTGTATAAATGTTAATTATTAATGTTGGCCCATAAAGTATCTGCATCTGAAGAAAAATATAGTTCTACTGGCAAGCTTCTGCCACTTTCAAGACACAAACATGGAAGCCCAGCAAATTTTTAAGAATTCTAGGAAAGCTTTAAAAGCAGACCCAATGATTTTCCATTTATAACAAGAACCAGCTGGAATTTAAACTGGCTACTTTGGATATGATCATGTCAGAGTAAAAATACATATATAAATATATATATAAATGATTTATGACATGTAAATAAAATTACAGCATAGTCACAAAGTCTTGGATGAAAATTGTAGTTTCTAGACTTCAGACAAGCTCTTGTCGTTCTTTTCTAAAACTCTTCAATTTTACCCCCATCATACTTACAAGCGTGTTTTAACTGGCCTCTCCCTACATATACAATCTTGCGAGTCCTCCTTTCTCACCCCGTTCCAGCCACACTAGCCTCTCTACTCATCCTCCCACCTCAGGACCTTCTGCTTGAGACACTCCACTAAGATACTCCAATCCGAGACACTTCACTAATACTGTGTAACTTCTTTTTCCTACTTCATTCTTCCCAGGATTATGATCACTTGGCATCACTTAATTGCTTGTCTACTTGCTTGTTTTCTGCTTTCCTCACTAATGCCACTAACTACATTTCATGCCACGGAATCCCCATCACCTACATCAGTGTCTGACACACAGAAATCACTCAGATATTTGTTGAATAAATAATGAGCAACAGTACAAGGCATGTCATATGCTCATGTTACAGGAAATAAAATATATTTCAGAGAACAATAACTCCCTTCAAGCCACACAGTGAATAAATAGCCAAACACATCTAAACCACAAGAACTAGTACTCTACTTACTGACCACGCCTTGTGCCTTAAAACTGAATTATACATATGTGCTAACAAAACTCCAAAAAAAAAAAAAAAAACTAATGAAAATAACCAGATCACTGGTGATCTTTCTATAATGAAACCTGTGAGAAGCAGAACTTGATGAGATGGCCTTGTTTTTCCCAGTCTCACAAGTTTTCTACCTTTGACAAGGTACCGTCTTACAACTTTTACACCACCTATTTCAGTGAAAAATATTTGAGTTTTCCTCCTCTGACATATTTCTGCCATACACAGGTTCTGGCTTTTGCCAGGTTTCACTATATTTCTACTCATCAGCACAGCACTTCACTTCTTTGACTAACCTCTTCAACTATAAGGTGTCTCCTTTGTTCCCCCTTCACAATATAAACGCTGAGCTACAGTCACTGTATATTTAACAAAAGCTTCTTAAATTCCCAAAGAATTGGAAAACCATATAATCTTTCAGTACCACCAATACTGTAAACGCTTTCAAGACACTTTAGCATATAATGGACTACTGGAAACCAGACTCATCATGTCATCAGCCTTCAACTACTAGAAAAATGGAAGTATATGAGTAAGTATCTTTTAGACACTGGAAAACAGCACAGAACTGCAATCCCTACAAGACGGGAAACAAATATGTTAGGCCTCAATTGCATCAGTTTTTGGAAACAGTGGTAGCACAGTAATTGTGAGCTACATCTGCTAACTAAAAGGTCCAGCAGTTTCAATCTGCCATGTATTCCTTGAAAACCCTGTGCAGACAGTTTTACTCTGTCCTACAGGATCACTAGGAGGCAGATTCAACTCAATGGTAGCAGATGTAGCATCTTCTGGACCATGATATAATGGGGGGGGGGAGCGGTCAGGGAGATCCCAAGCAGGACAGGGTAGGGTAATCTTGTCAAGTTGACAAAACAGACATAAGTGTTTGAAAAGGGTGATGAGTCTAAAAATTGCAGAGTACCAGAGAGGAGGGACACGCTTGAAAAAGGAGCTCCAAAATCAGCAGAGAACCCTCACTTGATGCTGATATCGAACAGTAAACCATACATGTTCATTGTAAACATCTATGAGGCAGGGCAAAAACTGACCCCCAGGAAGTGTAAGCTAAATGATCCCCAGAGCTCACAGGCTGGGAGACATTCATGTTCTGACCAGCCAGGGTGGGGAGTACTCTTCAGATATCTACAGAGGCTTCAACCCTTTGTAGAATAGACTACAAGCTATTCTAGCCCAATCCTAAAAAGGTTTAAAAACAAGCTTCAAAAAGTTCAAGTAAGTAACTTAAGAGGCTGCAAAAAAAAGTCTAACACTCTTTTTATTTTGGGCTATAATCTTTTTTTGTTTAATTATCTTATTGTTCTTTAAGTAACAAAGTCCAATACTCTTTAATGCAGTGTCCTCAACCATAGACAAATCTGGCCATTGGACTGTCATCTAGTGGACAGAGGCCAAGGATGCTGTTAACATTCTATGGTACATAGCACAGCCTGTCACAATAAAGAATTATCTGATCCAAAACATCAATACTGCTGATTCCTGCTTTAAAGGAATAAAAAACAACAACAACGAAAAATCCAACAATCAGCAACTTAAAATTCACCATTTTCAGAATCCAACAGACATTTCTAAATATGCAAAGATGGAAGAAAACATCTCTCATGAATAAAGAAAAATGAGCCAACAGATACAAACTTAGAAATAAAATAAATAAAGGAATTAACAAAGACTTTTAACAACTACTGGAAACCCTGCTGGCATAGCAACTTAACCGCTACGTCTGCTAACCACAAGTTGACAGTTCGAATCTGCCAAGTGCTCCTTGGAAACTCGATGGAACAGCTCAACTCTGTCCTATTAGGTATCTATGAGTCAACATCAACTCAACAACACTGGGTTTTTTTGGTTTGGTTTTAGCAACTATTATTTTATATGTAACTAAAAAAATTTAAGTGTGCATAACTAGAAGGGAAATGGAAAAAAATAAACGATTCAGTAACAAAATGCATTAAAAGGTTAATACAACACGACCAATTAAGGATTATCCCTAGAATGTAAGGACAGTTCAACATCCAAACATCAATCACTAAAACAGACTAAAGAAAAAAACTACACAATTATCTCAATAGCTACAGAAAAAGTCTTCGACAACATCAATATTCATTCACAATAAAAACTCTCAGCAAACTAGAAATACCAGGACTGCATAGCTTCCCAAGGGGAGTACTTCAAAGGTGACCACAGTGATATTCAACAATGAGGTATGTAGCACTTACAACAACTATGTGTGCAGACTTGTGAGACCTACCTTGTAGGAGAAAACCCCTCAGTGTCATAAAGGACAACTACAAAAAAAGAAACCTACAGCTAACATAACATTAATGGTGAAAACCAAAACACCTCTCCCTACACCATTAACAAAGAAAGGATGTCCACTTTCAAAACTCCTATTCAACATCATACTAGAGGCACTAGCCAGCACATTAAAGCAAAAAAAAAAAAAAAAAAAGGCATAAAGATTAGAAAGGAAAAACTAAAACTGTCCTTTTCTTGCCAGTGACATTATTGTCTATGCAGACAATCCTAAAGACTCCAAAAGGGGTTCTAAAACCAAAAGTGAACCGAGCAAAGTTGTAGTATACAAGGTCAGCATACAAAATGAATCATATTTATATTAAAAATAATTAGGCAATAAACTAGAAATAAGAATTTTAAAAGTGGCCCTTACAACAACACCAGAACATACCAAGTACACATAAGTCTTACAAATGCATGCAAGATTTAATTGCTGAAAACTATAAAACACTAATGAAAAAATAAAAGAAAGCCTAAATAGATATACCATATTCATGGCTTAGAAGTCTCAATATTCAGATTCAACACAAAGCCAACGAAAATCTTGTAGATGTTAATAAGCAAATTCTAAAATAAATACAGAAAGATGAAGCAAA
This sequence comes from Heterohyrax brucei, assembly GCA_028571685.1. Taxonomy (NCBI): domain Eukaryota; kingdom Metazoa; phylum Chordata; class Mammalia; order Hyracoidea; family Procaviidae; genus Heterohyrax; species Heterohyrax brucei. The sequence goes on along the minus strand of CM053148.1, from coordinate 38,253,456 downwards.
TAATTAGGGGAAAAAATACAAAGAACTCACACTCACATTACATCTGTTACTTATTTTCTACTTCAAGACTTACTACAAAACTACAACAATAAAAGCAGTATAGTAATAGATTAAAGATACAGATTAATAGAATAACATCCAGAAAGACCCACACATACAATCAATAAACTGTCAAAAAAAAAACTTCACTCTATATTGCATACCATCTAGAAAAACTAACTCAAAATGATAATGTACAACTTAAAACTATAAAACTTCTAAAAGAAAATGTAAGAGGAAGTTCTTGTTTAAGTAAGACAAAGGCAACGATTTTTTAGCTATTACACCAAAATCATAATCCACGAAAGAAAAACATGATAAACTGGACATTATGAAAACTAAGAACTTCTATTTTCCAAAAGACATTGTTAACAGATGAAAAAGACAAGCCACAGACTAGGAGAAAATAACTCACTGCCATCAAGTCAATTCCAACTTACAGCAGCCCCACAGGACAGAGTAGAATTGCCTCACAGTTTCCAAGAGCACCTGGTAGATTTGAACTGCTAATGTTCTAGCTAGCAGCCATAGCACTTAACCACTATGCTACAAGAGTTTCCACATACTATATCTGATACCTTCATTCTAGAACATACATAGGAACTCTCAAAACTTAACAATTTAAAAATGGGAAAAAGATATTGAAGGCACAGCACCAAAGAACAGCAAGTAATCCCATATAAAGATGCTTTAACATCATTTAAAAGAACTGACCAAAGACACAAAAGATTATTCCAAAGGACTAACGGAGCAAAACTACCACCGCCTCCACAGAATTGAATCAGAACAACTAGATAGTACCTGGCTACCACCACTGCTCTGACTGGAGGGTCCTGGACAGAGCTGATGGAAAAATGCTGAACAAAATTCAAACTCACAGAAAAGACCAGACTTATTGGTCTTAACAAAGACTGGAGGAACTCCCAAGAGTATGGCCCCCAAACACCCTTTTAACTCAGTACTCAAGTCACTCCTAAAGTTCACCCTTCAGCCAAAGATCAGACAGGCCTATAAGACAAACAATAATACACACAGTTCAACATGTATGTGAAACTAAATGGGCACATCAGCCCAAAAACAAAGAAGGCAGGAAGAGACGGGAAAACTAGATGAATGGAAATAGGGAACCTGAGGTTAAGAAGGTGAGTGCTGACACATCACTGGATGGGCAACCAATGTCACAAAACAATCTATGTATCAATTGTTGTTGTTGGGTACTGTCGAGTTGTTTCCGACTCACAGCGACCCAATGAACAACAGATCGAAACACTGCCCAGTCTTGCGCCATGTCCACAATTGTTTTTATGCTTAAGCCCATTGTTCAGGCCACTGTGTCAACCCATCTTGTTGAGGGTCTTCCTCTTTTTTGCTGACCCTCCACTCTACCAACCATGACGTCATTCTCCACGAACTGATCTTCCCTGACAATGTGTCCAAAGTATGTAGTAAGCAGTCTTGCCATCTTTGCTTCCAAGGAGCACTCTGGTTGGACTTTTTCCAGAACAGCTCTGTTGGTTCTTTTGGCAGTCCATGGTACATTCAACATTCTTCTCCAACACAATTCAAAGGCATCAATTCTTCCTCTGTCTTCTTTGTTCAAAGTCCAGCTTTCCCATGCATATGACGCTACTGAAAATATCACGGCTTGCGTCAAGCACGTTTTAGTCCTCAAGGTGGCATCCTTACTTCTGAATACTTTGAAGAGGCCCTTCGCAGCACATTTTCCCAGTGCAATGCATCTTTTGATTTCTTGACTGCCACTTCCAAGGGCACTGATTGTGGATCCAAGTAAAATGAAATCCCTGATAACCTCAATTCTTTCTCCACTTATGACAGTGTCACTTACGGTCCAGCTGTAAGGATTTTTGTTTTCCTGATGCTGAGGGGCAATCCAGACTGAAGGCTGTGGTTCTTGATCTTCATCAGTAAATGCCTCAAATCTTCTTCATTTCCAGCAAGTAAGGTGGTGTCACCTGCATAACGCAGGTTGTTAATGAGTCGTCCTCCAATCCTGATGCCTCTTTCTTCTTCCTAGAATCCAGCTTCTCCTATTATCCGCTCTACATACAGATTAAAAAGGTATGGTGAAAAGATACAACCCTGACACATGCCTCTCCTAACTTTAAACCTTGCAGTGTCCCCGTGTTCTCTTTACACAATGTTCTCTTCATACAACTGCCTCTTGATCCACATACAGATTCCTTAAGAGCAGTCAGGTGTTCTGGAATTCCCATTCTCCGCAACATTAGCCATAGTTTAGTATAATCCACACAGTCGAATGCTTTTGCGTAGCCGATGAAACACAAGTAAACATCTTGGTGGTACTCCTTGCTTTCAGCCAAGATCCATCTGGCATCAGCACTGATATCCCTGGTTCCACGTTCTCTTCTGAACCCAGCTTCCATTTCTGGCAGTTCCTTGCCACTATGTTGTTGCAGTCGCTTTTGAATTATCTTGAGTAGAACTTTACTTGCATGTGGTATCGACAATATTGTTCACTAATTTCCACATTCATTTGGATCACCTTTCTTTGCAGTGGGCATAAATATGGATCCTTCCAGTCAGTTGGCCAGGTAGGTGTCCCCCAAATTTCTTGGCATCAACGAGTGAGTACTTCCAGTGCTCCATCTGTTTGCTGAAATATCTTAACTGGTATTTCATCAATTCCAGGAGCTTTGTTTTTTGCCAATGCCTTCAATGCAGCCTCAACTTCTTCCTTCAGTACCACTGGTTCCTGATCATATGCAACCTCTTCAAATGGCTGAACATTAAGTAGTTTTTTCTGGTGTAAAGACGCTGTGATGAATTGTTTAATGAGAAACTAATCTGTTTTGTACACTTTCACCTAAAGCACAAAAATCAAGAGACACTAGGGAGACTTAACTATGCACCAAGTGAATCCTGTTTTTACTCTAGTTCAAAACTTTTAAATATCAACTATAACAAATAGTTGGGAGATAAACAGGAAAGTGTATGAACATTCTAGAATTACTGTTAACTGTCTATTACATGTTAACAGACAGCAGAGGTCAGCAAATGTATTCTGTAAAAGATAATAAATCATGTGGTTTGAGAACCACACCACGTGATCTGTTTAATTACTCAATTCTGCCACAGTAGTGCCAAAACAACCACAGACATTATGTAACCATACAAGAGTGGCTGTGTTCCAATAAAACACTATTTGTAAAACAGAAGGCTGATCAGATTTAGCCCCCACAGTTCAATGACCCCTAATACAGACAAAAGGGGCCCTGCTGGCACAGTGGTTAAGCATTTGACTGCTTAACCACAAGGTAGGTGGTTTGCTAACCAAAAGGCAGGTGATTCAAATCTACCAGCATCTCTATGGGAGAAAGATGTGGCAATCTGCTTCCATAAAGATTACAGTCTTCAAAACCTCATGGCTCAGTTTTATTTTGTCCTACCCTGGCAGCATAGTGGTTAAGTGCTACAGCTGCTGACCAAAAAGCTGGCAGTTCAAATTCATCAGGCACTTCCCTGGGAACTCTATGGGGCAGTTCTATTCTGTCGTACTGCATTGCTATGAGTCAGAATCAACTCAACAGCACTGGGTTTAGTTGTGGTTTATAGGGTTACTACGAGTTGTAATACACTCAACAGCAACAAGTTTTTGTTTGTTTTTAAAGCAGACAAGACAAAACTGAAGTGCAGTGACAAAAAAAGTGTAGTAGCTGCCTCTAGTAAGGCAGGCAAAAGGGTGAAGGTTGAGGGGACTGCATGGAAAGGCACAAGAGAACTTTCTGGAATGATGGCAATGTTCTCAATCCTGATTATGGTTAGTTACATGCACAAATACATTTTGTTACAACTCATCAAGCTTAAACAGATATATTTTATCACAGATTAAATAACACCTTAATAAATTTGATTTTTCTTTTAATACATGCTCTTGATGATGCGAAAAGCATGGTCTTTGAAGCCAGAATAATCCTTTTTAAGCTCAAATTTCAGGTCCATGGCTTACCAGCTACGTGACAACCCCAAATCTCTTTTTCAGTTTCCTTATCCTATTTTACTTTCTAGAGCTATGGGGGCTGGATAAAATCTCTGAAACTAGTGCCCTGAGATAATATTCAAACTTTAAGCCAAAAACATACCCAGAAGTCTTCTTAAAACCATAGTTTATTTTAACTGGTAAAAAAAAATTTTGAGTTGAGCATTACGCTCTTTTGAAAACTATCCATACAGAATCAAACTGACAACAGCAACTCTAAAGAATAAACAGGAAACTGAGTAGGCAATGAGTTTACATTAACCAGGAAAGGACCACTCAGAAAAGAAGGGTGGGAATGGCTACACAACTCAAAGAATGTGATCAACCTGTACACAGACAAAGTGTTGAACCGGTACGTATTTTGTCGTGTAGAGTCTCAACAACTACTACTAAATAAAGAAGAATTAAACAAGAAATGTAGGTACGATACAGCATATAAAAGGCACACTTCCCTGATTTCAGTAACCCAATTTAAAAAAAAAATTTTTTTTCTAAAGAAAATGATAGTAAGTAAAGAATAGGCAACTATACTAGCCTCTTTTGTGCTCTTTTGAAATAATCTGAGTCTTTGTTCAGTGTTTATAGTAGTTCCACCTGACTTCAAGCTCTGGTATCCAATGTCAGTCCCTCTGAATTCGAAGAAAAGTGGGTCCAACAGCATGTACTATGAGCTAAAATTTGTTTAGAGTTTAGAAAAATATGTCATGACAAATACTTTGTAAAAAGAAATATAAGAAAGGCCTACAGTAAGAAGAAAACTATCAATTTTCCAAAGTAAAGAGAACGACAACAGAAATGGTATGCTATTTTAATTACCTTTTATAAAGAAAAACCAATAAAGCTAGTTGGATGCTTTCTCCTATGGGGCTAAAATCTGAATTTTATCCAAACCAGCTGCCAACTAATAAAAATAATTACACCACCACACAGCATGCATATAGTGCTTTATCTCATGTTTTTCTTATAGAAATAGTATGCAGTAAATAGAGTAAGATTAATACTAAATTTGTTTTTATTTTATAAGCAAGGCTATCAAGTCTGAGAAAGAAGTGGCTTCCTCAACATCATGTAGCCAACAAATGGCCAAGTTAGGACATGAAGTCAGACCTTGCAGCTCTGTATCAACTGCTTTTTAATAAAGATTACCATCAGAGAATCATCCTAGATTCTGTGAAATCCCTTAGGTGCTTTTCACCAACTTGACATCTTTAGTAAAATGACTACTTAATTATAGTGGGGCCACAAACGGCACTAAAGGTGCTAATCAAAATGCTGGCAATTTGAATGCACACAGACACCCTGCAGGAAAAAAGAGCTGGCAATTTGCTCCTGTAAAGATTATAGCCTAGAAAACTCTATGAGTTATCTCTACTCTGTCACCATAGGGTTACAGTGAGTTAAAAATCAACTCAAAGGCACAGAACAACACATGTAGTTCATTCCTAACCATTTAGGAATAGCTGGGTGTTGTAGGGCACAGTGACCCTATATGACAGAGTAGAACTGCCCTACAGAGATTTCAAGGAGCACCCAGCAGTTCAAATCCACCAGATGCTCCTTGGAAACTCTATAGGGCAGTTCTACTCTTTCCTATAGGGTCACTATGAGTCGGAATCAACTCAACAGTAGTGGAGTGTTTTTATTTTCCTTTGTTTTTTGGTGGGTGGGTGGTAGAGGCTATCGCTAGGTCCAAACATGGGCTTATGATATGACCAGAAGTGAAAATTCAAAAGTATTGATTTCCAGTAGAAGAGCCTACATAAATGACAAACCATTTACATCTTCTCCTTCCCTCCACTCCAATACACCCACACACACACTGATAGACGCTTTCCCAAAGTTCTGAACACAGCTGTGAAGACGCAAAAAGGGAAAGCACAATTCCACTCCAAATAGTCACACATTCATAGTATCATGCCTGTCTGTCCTGCCTCCCAGCAAGGATAGACAAATATGGGTTATCTAGTCATCATGTTTGGTAAAGCAGAAAGCCAACAAAAAATGAGAGAAAACCTCAGTGACACAGATTGACACAACACACAACAATGGACCCAAAGATACTAGTAAGAAAAAGCCCAAATATACACTTCCAGGCACCTTTTAAGCTGAGTAGTGAAGTCACTCCTAAAGTTCACCCTTCGGTCAAAGATGTGACAGGCCAATGAAACAAAACAAGACTAAAGGGACACACCAGTCCCAGAGTAAGGAGAAGATGAAGGTAGGAAGGGATAGAAAAGGTGGCACAGAACCCAAGGTCAAGAATGGAGAGTGTTAACATGGAGTTATTAACCAATGTCATAAAACAGTATGTGCACTGTTTAAGGAAGAACTAGTTTGTTCCGTAAACCTTCATCTACAGTACAATTTTTTAAAATAGGAAAAATTAAAGCATTCCAATTAAAAAAAAAAAATGATCATGAACACAGTGAAGGAGCCAGCAACTTTTTATCCTCTTACACAAACTTCCTCTCACTAACACCTTTCTCCTCTCTCTCTTTGTACACTGGTAGGACAGCGTAACAGGAGACTGCCACTTCTAAAGGGATGCCTGTCCCCAACAGTAAGAACAAGTCCACTGGAGTCTATTGAAATGTTAATTTTAAAGGAGGGGAGTAACAAAAGTCCAAGTTTGCACTTGGAGCTTTGTCAGCGATGTCTTTACCCTCCATCTATGAGTTTAATCAAATAAAAGTTTTAAAGGTTTACTGTAATTCTTCAGTGTTAATTCCTTGCCCTGATTTTGTAAGAAAATTGATGGGAAAATGGGATTCAGTATACAGAAATGCTTTTTACAGGTAAACATTCTAAAACATATCTATTTCACTAGCATTTGTGTCAATATTCCAACCGCAACTGGTGTAACTGATTTAAATCACTGCTTCCTCCCACAGAACTGGCACCTTTTAAGTTTTATCTTAAAAGGGAAGTGAGAGGTTTGCTCAAGTCTCTAAACTGTACTAAAACTGTTAACATCCAGTTCAGCTCTATCTTAGGTTTCAGAAATACAGTCATAATTCATATTTACTATTTTTCAAGACTTAGGTTAAGTAAGGAAGGACGGCTGGAATTAACTAAGTACCTCAGATATACTATTGAAAACAATCCTTATCTCACGGATGCCTAAACACTTCAAAACACAGTTCTGTTGGGAGGATGAGACATGTATGGAGCAGAGAGGAATAGTGTGCAGTCACCGGACAGGGAGAGCAGTGGAAGCTGCATATAGGTGGGCATGTAAATTTATACATGAATGTACATTTTTACTCAGTTATGTTAAATAAAAATTAAAAAAAAAAAACTACAGAGTTCTGCTCTATCAAGCCACTCTGCAAGTCTCACTCGAAGGAAAACCAGCAGGTGATTAAGATAAAATCACGACTGTCTTACTGAATCACACTCAATCAGGAATCGCAATTTTCATGAAGACACAAAAGAAATAGCGAAACCACTCTACTCAGCAATATCAAAGTTTTAATAACGCTTTTTGAAGCCAGGTAAAAGATATCAATTATCATTACTATCGCCAAGCCAAACACCCACTGCCACTGAGTTGATTCTGGCTCCCAGCAACCCTGTCCAAGTAATAAATGCACACATACCAGTGCAGTTGAGTCAATTCCAGTCACACGTCGTAGAGTAGAACTGTGCTCCATAGGGCTACTAGGGTTATGCCCTTTTGGTCATAACCACCAGGTCTTTCTCCCACGGTACCTCTGGATGAGTATGAACTTCCAACCTTTCAGTTAGCAACCAAGCAGTCTGTGCCACCCAGGTAATCAGCACCTACTAAATGCTAGCTACTGTACTAAGTACCGCACATAGTTTCATTATTGCTAAGAACACTGCAAAGTATGATACTATCATTAAAGAGTAGTAAACTGAAATTCTGGGAAGTTAAATGACAAAGCTCAAGGCAACTACACAGCTAGTCAAAGGAAGAACAGGGATTTAAACTCAAATCTACAAAACTCCAAATAGTGTGTTTTCTTCTCAATTGTTCCAACTTCAAATGCACCATGGAGAAAAGGGTAGAGTTGTGAATTTGCCCAGAAACTGTATTCCACCTAAGAGACAAAAACTCTAAATCACCTTTTGAAACACACAGTGTACTATTTAAATCCTACTTCTTTCCAGGAAGTAATCAACAGATAAAGAAGAAAACTGAGAAATCTTCTTAAGGTAAACTAAATTTCACCACAGATCAGCATGAGAACCGCCGTTCTGGCCAAGGCCCCAGTCAGCGGCTCCCTCCTGCCTGTACTTAGAGCAAACTGTGCACCACCACTAGCTCATTACAAAAAACACCTCACCCAATTCAAACACATACTCACTATTGACTCCTCCAGGCAAAGATGATACAAACCTTTGTAAATAAATCCCATCTCGGCCCTCAAGAAGTTAACAGACTAGCAAAACCCATTTATACTTACATTTAGTCAGGCAAACAAATGAAGTGTGAGAAATCCCTAAGCAAAAGTATGTATAGCATGCTAGCAGAGGCCAGAGGAGGGAAGCAACTGGCTTACTTGTCACCTTATCTTGTAGTGTTTGTTTACATTATGTCCCTCCCTGACAACCCCTTCTAGCCTGTCAATCCTGCATCACACACGCCCCCACACACAAACACACACAACGTAAGAGCAGTAACTGTGGCTCTTATAAATGACCTTGTTATAGTTTAAAAGTACAATAGTAACGCCATAAAGAAATTTTCCTTTAGCTTCATCAGGTGAAAACCAGTTTCTCAAAGTAAAATGAGGCCAAGCAAACCAGAAAAACCCAAGAACACTACTCCACACTACACATTTATCATGAGAAATCAAAGTAAACTAACACACATGGCGTCTCTCACATTTTCTTTCTACCTTAGCAGATAGTAAAGAGAAGATACAACTGAAATTAAGTCACTCTGGTCATTTTCCTCCACTCCAAATTTCACAGGTATTTAAGCTAATTCTATCTGAGTCGTTACAAGAGAATTACTTTTATACGTCAAATGAACAGAATTCAGTGGAATCTGTGCATCCAAAATTAGACAACAATGCCGAATGCAATCTGCAAATCCCCAAGTGACCAAGGAGTACAAGAACAGTAACACTGATTTATCTCGACTGATCATTACTGCTCGACCAACTTGCAAAAAAAGATGACCTTTCAAGAACTGCCGTATTTGTTCTGATCTGGACAATTCAAAGTTTAGAAAAACTGAGTAAGCTGCTTCTTCCGAAAATAAAGGGGCGGAAAAGAGAGGGGCAATACAGACTTTTTTTTTAAGCTACAGATGTCTAAGGCAATAAAATCTCACACTAAGGAGTACAAAAGCTAAAAATGAACACCTAACTATTAAGTGAATTCCGGAAGTCAAAGTAAGATCTAGAAACTTACGTGTAATTCAATTATTTTTGTTGGAAGAATTACTGTCCCCCTCAAAAAAAAAAAAATCCTACCCATTTTGCATCTGATTTTAAAAAAAGTTTTCCTCTTATTTTTCCACTCCTCACAAACTGAAAGGCTTCGCAAAAGAAAAAAAAAAGTGAGCCATATTTACATAATAAAAATGTTTTGTTTGGTCTCAAAGTACGGCTGCACTTGAGGCTCGCTGGTAAGCTGGGCCCGCAGCACGCCTCCTGGGCGCGCTAGGACTCCACGCGCAGCTCCCGCTGCCGTCGCGGACTCGCGCGGGTCGAATCCAACCCGCTGAGAGCCCTACCCCCAACATGAAGCCCGCTCGGCGCGGGGAGCAAGCGAGGCCGGACGTGTTTACTATCGGTGCTGCCCAGTGAGCCGCTCCCCTCTCGCCCAGAGCACTTGTTCGCAGAGTTGCTGAGGACCCCCGGACGCGGCCCGCCCTCTGTCAGGCCGGCAGGATTCGTCGAGTGACCAAACGGGTCCTGGGAGCTTCTCACGGCTCCCTGCCCCAGAAGGATGGGAAAGGAGCCCCCGGCGGCCCCAAAAATGCTCTGGGGCTCGAGGCTCTGGCCTCGCGACGGCCAGGGACGCCCGACCGAATATCAGTGACCGTGCAGGCCGGCCGCGCCCCCTACTCTGGGAGTGGAGGCTGCCCCGAAGTTGGACTGCCGGGGTGAGGAGGCGCGCCTCGGTCCGGGAGCAAACAATGCCAGAGAGAGACTAAGCAGGGAGGAGGGTTCCGCGGGACCGAGTCGCTGCCCGTACCGCCCATTCATCCCGCCTGCCGCCGCGCACGTCTTCCACCGCAACCCGGGGGCCCTTCCCTCCTCCCAGCCCCCGCCCCGAGCGGTGGCCGCAGCGGGTGGGGGGCCCGAGCTCCTTTCCCCGGACCACTCCTCAAATCACAAAAGTTCCCCAACTCGGCCAACAAAGTTCTGCTCTCACCGTGCGGCGCCCGGGTCTCTCCCGAGGGCCGAGCCGGAGCAGCTCCGCACCTTCGCCGCGGAGAAAGACAATAGGTGGCTGCTCCCCTGGCGGCGACGGCGGCTAAAGCGGCGGCAGCTGAGGCGAGGAACAGGCTCGGCGGTCTCAGCGGAGCCCTCGCGCTTCACCGCGCCTCCCTCAGCCCTGCTCCGGCCCAGCACAGTCCAAGCCGCCCAGCGCATGCGCCACAAGCCGCTCGGGAATGGGCGGAGATCTTGGGAGAACGATTAGACCTCCCAGCCCTCTCCGGCCGTCAGGGAGCGCGGAACCAAAGGATTACACTGTATAGCTGTCCATCAAACTCCGTGAAACCAATAGGAAGGCACCTGGGCGGTGCGTTTATGTTGCTAAGGAAGGCTGAGGTTGACCGGCGCTGCAGCGCTGGGCTGCGGAGTGACCGAAGTGGTGAGGCAGGCAGAGGCTGCCAGGGAAATGCACACCCACTCCATCCCTGAAAAATCTCCCCGTCCTATCTCCGGAAACCGACCTTCCTCAGTGTGCCGGGTGCTCACCTGAGCTGTTGCACTTAGCTCACAGATTGAATTGGTTTATTCTTCAACTCTCCCTCCCACTTGAAATTAGGAAGTGCGGTTTAATCTATGTGTGTCCACCATTTAGGAGAGTTTGTGCTGGGTATTCAGCAAAGGTTATCTGGATGGATGGTTGGACGGACGGACGCACGGACAAATGGTGGTGTGATGGTCTCACAATTGTAACTGAACTTTTGGCAACGCCGTCACGACAGAATCAGTCTTCGAGTTTCAAACGACGGTGCTTTTGAAAAACAAACTCCAATCAGTGGTAGTCTAGGAGACAATAAATTGGTACACAAAAAATTTTTCTTTATTTTGATAGGTGTTTATTTTTCTGTGCTTCGAGGGACTGAGGGAAACCCTGGTGGTGCAGTGGCTTAAGCGCTGCCTAAATCTATCTGCTTACCAAAAGGTCGGCAATTCAAACCCACCAGGCGCTCCTTGGAAACTATGGGGCAGTTCTACTCTGACCAATAGGGTCGCTATGAGTTGGACCCAACTGGACAGCAGTGGGTTTGGATTGTTTTTTTCTTTTTTCTTGAGGAGTGCAGAGGATGTGCCGAGCACGTCAAACCACTATTTCACGGATGTTATTCTCAGGTAGGAGACCTGATTAAGGATTCAGTGCTAACCAAAAGATTGGTCCTGTAAAACCACCAATGACTCCACTCCTGGGAAAGAAGACCAGGCAACCTGCTCCTACAAAGACTGCAGCCTAGGAAACCCTATGGGGCAGTTCTAGTCTGTCATATAGGGTCGCTGCGACTCAGAATCGACTCAGCGGCACACATTTCTTAGTTCAAGTGGCCCCAAACCAAACTCATTTTCTTCCAGTCGATATATATTCTTGCTTCACCCTCAGAGAATGATAAAAGCAAGGCTAAACTTCCTGTGTTCTTTACCCATTTTTCAGGTGAAACTGTTTCTAAACCACCTCACCATGCTATTCAACCTCTACATTCTAATTTGTTCTTGTCAATATATAAAATGTGGCACTGAGTACACCTATATCCGAGTCCTGATGAGGCCATAAAAGAGCACACCTCCTCCTCCTCACAGAGCCCTAGTCTCCTATAAAGTTAGGGGGCTACACTAGAAAATCACTTGGACCCCTAGCTTTTGACAATCTTAAGCCTTCTCTTAGAGCGTGATTTGTCTGATTCACAGATGGCAGCAATAGATAGTCACCATGTATGTCATCTTTCTAGTGACTGCTGACACACAGTTCCCTGCTTCTCTACCGCACCTCAGCAGGACTGGCTCCTCTCCAGTTAGTTGTAGAAAGAGTTGAGAATCCAGCCCTTCTCAAAGTTCACTATGCATGTGGAACATCTGGGAGATTTTGTTAGATGTGAACTGTGACTCAGTAGGTCAGGGTGAGGAGGGGGAATGCAGGGAAGTAGGGCTCTGGAATTCGGCATTTCTTTTTTTTTTTTTATTTAATACAACTGAGTGAAAATGTACATTCCTGTATAAATTTACATGCCCACCTATATGCAGCTCCCACTACTCTCTCTGTCCGGTGACAGCACATTATTCCTCTCTGCTCCATACATGTCTCATCCTCCCAACAGCCTTCTTTCCCCTCCTCTCCACCCACTCTCCTTCCTCTAGCCAGAGGTCAGCAGGATGATATGTATAGAACCATAAAGTGCATCCAATATATAGTCACTCTGCATTGCTGAGTCCAATCCATTCGTGTCCAAAGAGTGGACCTTCGTTATGATTTATGGGCAAGGGCAGCATCAGGGCCAGAGGCCATGCTCTCAGGGGAACCCGGAAACCGCTGGACCATCAATTGAGGTCTTTTAGTGGAGATCTCAGGATGCACCCCTTTTTATTCTTGTGTTGCCAGTGAGACTCAACCTAGTGAGCTCCATCGCGGCTATCACTGGTGGTGGCCAGGCACCATCCGATTCTTCCGGTCCCAAGTCGATGTAGGCACCCACTCATGTGGGTCTATCTTCTAGGTTGTTGGAATTCTGCATTTCTAACAAGCTCACTGGGGATACAGATGCTTCTTACACAGGACCCCGCTTTGAGAAGCAATGATTTACTCTAAATTTCTCAGACAGCTGAGCCTTCTGTCCTTTTTTGGGAAGTTTAAACAGTCACCGACATGACTGGCACCTTTTCATCGCCTATGCCTCAGCTTAAATGTCTTCATCAGAAAAACTTTCCTAAACCACCCTATAAAAAGAAACCCACTCAATGAAGGTCAGATTCATGCCGTAGGGTGGATAACCCTTGAGAACATGCAGAGCAAAATAAGTCACTCACAAAAGAATAAGTACTCTACAGTCTCATGTGAAATAACCAACAACAATAAAACCCCAAACCGATTGCCTTCAACTCTATTCTGACGCCTAGTGTCCCTATGGGACAAAATAGAATTGCTGTATAAGGTTTCTAAGCCTATAAATCTTTACAGAGAAGACTGCCACATCTTTCTCCCATGGAAGCAAGTACATAAAACCCCAAAATTATTAATGGTTACCAGGGACAAAAGGGAGAGGAAAAGAAGGTATTTTTGCTTGGATAGTACTAAGTTTATGTTAGTGGTGGTATAAAAATTTGGAAGAGGGTAGTGAGATTGATCATACAACTTGAAGTATGTAGTCAATGTCACTGAATTACACTTGTAGAAATTGTTGCATTGCTATATGTTGGACTGTGTATATTTTCAACACTATGAAAAAGAAAAAGAAGGGAAAAAAAGTAGACCACTTATACCTAATTCCTCTCTTCTTTGACCCAATTTCTTTTTCATGTCATTCATTCCAATCTGAAAGAATCCTATTTATCTTGTGTGTTTGCTGGGTATCTCCCCATCTTAATGTAAAATCCCTGAAGTATATTTTGTTTACCTCTCTCTCTTGCCTACAGAAGTAGGAACTCAATAAAAGTTTTGATTTGTGAATTAGCCCAGAAAGTATTGGGAGGTGCCCTCAAACTCAATATTAACAGTACTAAAGAGTTGTTCTTCCAAGTTGTACCAAGATCTCTAGGCAGGCAGCTCCGTTTCACTAGAAAGATTTCAGATTTATCACTTTCTGTGAGTGAGCAAGCACTTCATCACTTTCTGTCAGTATGTTTACAAGCTATGAAAGATACCAGAGTTTAAGAGGCATGGCGAGATTGTTTATCTTTGAACTCTCTCTCTAGTTGGCTTATATCTCTCTAGTTGATTTGCATGGTAATAAGGATGAACTGTATTTTACAGAGTTCCTGGCAATGCCAGTGCATTGGGGGATGGGGGGAAACTAAAAGACTTGTGAGAACATACATTTTCTTAAGACCCATGGTTCCTAAAAATGTCCATTATTGTCAAAGAAGAGGCACTGGGAACAAACTGGACTTTTTATTGCCTCTGTAATAGAATTAGTACCCTGATGTTGCTTTACGGTAACTTTTACCTTTAGTTCCTGCTTAGTGGGAAGGAGGCTTCACCACAACCCAATTCCGTGGCCTCAGCGTGTGATTAGACCTGAATACATCAGTGCATTTTACCTATAGGTCACTGTGGTTAGTTCATAGGTGGGCACAGAATTCTAAACAGACCAATCAGAGACCATAGGGGTAGATTCTACTCTCCATTTAGACTATTAAGGTAACTATTAAGGTAACATTTAAACTATTAAGGTAAGGTAACTGAGTTTTTCTTGACGAGGATATGCTTATTAGCTACCTTGACTTCATAAGTAAAAACCTCTGTGGGAATGGAGGTGTCATAGTGGAAAGGTGAGACAGATGAAGAAAAACAATCTCTTGGTGACATCGGTTGAACTCCTGAATCTAGCCATACCTGAAGAGAAAACAAGACACAGAATTTTCTGCTGTGTAAGCCATATAGCTAGTCAGAATGGATGCTACTGTCACTTATATCAGCCAGCCAGCCAGCCACAAGACTCCTAATTAACACGCCATCAATGAGCTGATGGTACTCAGTCGGTTCCCTCACCTGCTTCTCAATTCATTCAGCAAATAATAGCCCTTAGGAGTTTACTTTGTGCCAGGCAAGAGGCTCAGTCCTGGGGCTGAAGATGAAGGACAAGTTTCTGCCCTCAAGAAATTCATAGTCTAGTAAAGAAAGCAGACAAGTAAACCAGCAGGAAATCAAATCTGTTAATGCCTTTTATAGACCCAATCACAGAGTGATTAGGGAGCATACAGGAGGTGCGCTTATGCCTAGGAAGAAGGTCAAAGGTCAGGGAAGACATCCTGAAGATGGTGACAGCCAAACTGAGGCTTAGAAGCCAAACTGAGGCTTAGGAGACAATCACAGTAAACCAGACGAAGAGCAGTGGGGTAGTAGGAAGGGGCTTGTGAGTATTTACTCAGGTAGTATATTCCCAGAAAAGGGAAAAACAAAATCAAAGACACATAGGTATCAGAAACTCAACTTGAGAAACTGGAGAAAGGAAGGGGCAGGAGGTGACACTGGGGGAGGGTAGCAACTGCCAAGTCATGAGGTCATTGCGTTCCACCATGCTGAATTAAGCCCCCAAATACCAAATCTGCTGCTGTCAGTTGATTCCAACTCACAGCCACCCTGAGACAGAGTAAAACAGCCCCATAGCTTCCAGAAGAGCCTAGTGGATTTGAACTGCAGACCTTTTGGTTGGCAGCCTCAGTGCTTAACCACTACTCTACCAGGAAGTACAACCTTTATTCTGAGAGGCCAAGAGGAACCCTTAGAAAGTTTTAAGCAATGGCACAATGAAGAGAACAGATTTTCTTCTTACAAAGATCTCCTTTGTACTATATACTTAACCAAAACCAAACCTATTGTAGTTTGTCGTGGAGACAGCTCTGACTCACGGCGACCTCATATGTGTTATAACTGAAATGTACTCTGTAAGGTTTTCAAGGACCATGAACTTTTCAAAAGCAGGTCACCAAGCCTTTCTTCCAAGGCTCCTCTGTGTGGATTCAAACCACTAACCTATCAGTTAATAGCTGAACACCTAGTCATTTGTACTACCCAAGGACTCCCACTGTGTGTTTAGGCTGCATGTAAGTGGAGGAAGGGAATGGGGCTGGCGGGATTCCCTAAGAGAAACCAGACTCCAAGCAGAAGGTTTTTCAGTACACACTAAGTTTTCATTTCTTAGGTAGCAAAAGGAACCTTCCTCAATGTCAAGCCCAACACTGTCCAAAAGAAATGTGATGTGAGCCACATATGTAATTAAAAATATTCAGGTAGCCACTTTTAAAAAGTAAAAGGAAATTAATTTTAATAACATTTTATATCCTCAATATTACAATTTCAATATGTCATCAATGTAAACATTTATTAGTGAGAGATTTTGTACTCTTCTTTCATCATACTAAATTTTCCAAATAATCTAGTGCATATTTTACACTTACAACACATCTCAGTTCAGACTAGCCACATTTTAAGTGCTCAGAAAGCTCCTGTGCCTGGTAGCTACTGTACTGTGAAGCTCAAGTCTAATTAGTAGATTCTGGGCCAGACCCTCCCTCTGGGGATTAGATCCAAATCTCAATATACACCCAGAGCCGAAATCCCTGTGCTTCACCTCCATCACTTGTGTGATTTCATTTATTCCTCATAGAAACCCTCAAAAAAAATCTTTTGCACTCAAGTTGACCCTGTTCTCCCTTTTTTTGCAAGTAAAACAGTCTTAAATGAAAAACAAAACAAAACCTGTTGCTGCTGAGCTGATCCCGACTCATGGCACCACTGTAAAACTGAGTAGAACTACTCCGTAGGGTTTCCAAGGAGTGGCTGGTAGCTTCAAACTACCAATCTTTTAATTTGCAGCTTGGATCTTAAGCACTGCCCCACCAGGGCTCTAATATAGGCTTAGCGAGGATAGATAACTTGCCTCGAATCACACAGCTACTGATTGACAGAGGTAATTTTCCAGGATTGGAAATTAAGGTGAAATCTGCAAATCTGATATAGAATCACTTACAAACTACAGCTTCCTACCCTTCTGGGCTCTCTCACCTCTTCCCTTCCCTTTCTCCACTTAGAGCTGTGAGGACCTAGCCTATCCACAGAGTAGGTTCTCAGTAAAAAGCTATTAAAAGAACCAATCCATTGTTCACAACATATTCCTGTAATACATTTCAGAAATTCTGCAGGCATAGACTAAACAATGTCAGAGGCATACCTAGATTAGAGTTACATGCTGGATTATAATTAGATGCACAGTAAATGACATTTATTATCATGATTATTGCAAAGTCAATTCCAATAGTACTCCAGAAAGGCTGTGCTGATTTACATACCTGCTCTCAGAATGTCGATGTAACTAACTTCTCTAAGTTCTTCTTGCATTAGACAGAAAAAGTGGGCCTCTAGAAGCAGCCAGGGCTAGTTTTGGATCATGAATGCTTCAATTCATTTCAGTAAAGATATCCCTCCCAATCAATAGCATTGCTATAAGACATACAGAAAATAATCTGTGCATAATCCTTGGCATGTTTCCTGGGGCAATGAAAGTGCTGTGCACACTTTAAGTCCTTCCTCCATGTCCCCATTTGCTTCCTCTTTGCCAACGCAGATGCCCTTTATTTCTTGGTCTTGTCTAATTGCTCTGGCTAGAACTTCTAATACAATGTTGAACAGGAGAAGTGAGAGTGGGCATCCTTGTCTAGTTCCTGATCTCAAGGGAAAGTCTTTCAATCTCCCCATTCAGGATGATGTGGGCAATTGGCTTTGTATAAATGGCCCTTATTGTGTTGAGGAATTTGCAGTCTATGCCCATTTTGCTAAGAGTTTTTAGCATGAATGGGTGTTGGACTTTACCAAATGCCTTTTCTGCATCAGTGGACAAAATCAGGTGATCCTTGTCTTTTGTGTTATTTATGTGGTTAATCACATTGATTGTTTTTCTGATGCTGAACCAGCCTTGCATCCCTGGTATGAATCCCACTTGCTCATGATGGATTATTTTGTTGCCGTTTACTGATAATGAAGGACAAGTTAGGCTTTCCGGAGCCATTGAGAGCCCATGTGACCCCTCAAAACTACTGCCTTGGGGAAATCTTTAAATCTTGAATGAGAACTACTTCCTAGAGTCATCTTTAAGACAAAGAATAATTTAGCCTAATTAGAAAAAAGGATCTGCATTATCTGCTCAAAAAAAACCCTCTGTAATTAAATTGACAACAGCAACTCAAAAGGATAGATGAGAAACTTGAGAAGTACTACACATTAACCTGTGTCCCCCCCAAAATGTATGTCAACTTGACTAGCCCATGATTCACAGTATTGTGTGATTGCTCCCCATTTTGTCATCCGATATGCTTCTCCTGTGTGTTGTAAATCTTACCCTCATGATGTTAGTGAGGTAGGATTAGTGACAGTTACGTTAATGAGGCAGGCCTCAACACACAGGATTAGATTTTATCTTAAATCAATTTCTTTTGCGATATAAAAGAAAGAAGAGAGCACAGCATGGAGACCTCATACCACAAGAAATAAGAGTGAGGAGAATAGTGCATTCTTTGGACCCAGGGTCCCTGCACTGTGACATTCCTTGACTGAGGAAGAGCGATGACAATGACCTTTTCTCGGAGCCAATAGAGACAAAAAGGCTTCCCCTGGAGCTGGCACCTGAATTCAGACTTCCAGGCTCCTACACTGTGAGAAAATGAATTTCTCTTTGGTAAAACCATTGATTTGTGCTATTTCTGTTACAGCAACTCTAGATAAGCAAGACAGGGGCCAGTGAGTTTGTGTTAATGATGGTGAAATAGTTTCAAAAAAGTTGTTAAGAAAGGTGCCACAACTTGAAGAATGTAACCAGTGTTACTGAACTGTACATGCAGGAATCGTTAAAAATGCTTATGTTTTGTTATGTGTATTTTTACCAATCAAACAAATACATCAATGGAATGTGGTAAGATAGTCTAGGAATAGAACTGATCAAGCAGAAAGAAGTGATGATTAGGGAAATGACAGGAACCACGCACCCTACCACAAACAAAATACAGAAATTCCAAAAACAAAAGTATGTATTGTTGTGTATTGATCTCACACACAGATTTTGCAGCTACCCAGTCTCCTGGTCCCAGGGGCTCCCCAGCCAAAAGCCAAGTGCCGTTCAGTTGGAGGCAACTCATGACAACTGCTCCCCAGCCTTTATTAATATAGTCCAGATATACCTGCTTCCTGAAAGAACAATTTATGTAGCTTCTGAAACACTTGGTTTTTTTGTTTTGTTTGTTTTTTTGCATATGACCCTTCTAGCAATAGATTTGCTTGAAGGCTGTTTGTGGGACCAAATTAAGTTTCTAAAGTAATCTTGTTTCCGGTGGTGGAAGGGTTAGGGTGGCTGGGTTGCTGGAAAGGAAAGAATCACAAAGGCCTCAGGATTAAGGGACTACCCTGGCCTCCAACAAAGTTATTTCCACATTTCACAATTTGCAGTCAACAGGGATATAATTTAGGGACTCAAAAGGAACAAGAGACTCTCCACCACACCACCCCCCATAATTGCAACAGAAAACCATGTTCTCTTGTGGGAGTAACATCATTTTGGTTGGGTTTTTACTTTAAATGGAGGCTCCAGTTTGGAGAAGATGGTGACTGGTATTCTGATTCCAGAGACATTTATGGACTGGCTTGAGTAATGCACATTTCATCCTATTGCTTTTCTTTTTATGCCCAGCCTTTTCCAGTTTATTCAGCTGCTCTCATAATTATCCCCAATTATTTATAATAGTAGGTTTCTGAAGCTGGAGTTAGAGAAACATCATGGTTCTTTTAGCCCTAATCACTATTTAATGGAAATGGACTCCAACAACTTGGGTGAGGCAAGGAAATGCAGGTTTCCTTGGGAAAACTTTTTAAAAGTTTTGTTTTTCATCTTTCTTATATTATTCTTAGCAAAACTAGAAGGAATTTGCACTATTAGAGAGAAGTCCTTATTTGCTTACAATGGTTGCCAATAACTGCAGTTTCAGCACAGAGTAAACCAACTTTTCTTAAAGTGCCTTCCTTAGAACATTAGTCCCTAGAGCCAATTCCTTAAAAAAGTATTCTCTGTTTAACTGACTACAAGAAATGTTTTATACACTTCACTTCTCTACTTTTGAGAATTCCCCAAGTATAGTAGCATTTCACACCAAGTCTCTGAGAACTCCTACAATGAAGAAAGCTTTTTAGATTTGTTTAATCATATTCCTTTATTTGAGCATGAAACCAATTTTCCACGGAAAACTCATTGATATCTTATATTGTGTTAAGTTCACATTTTCAGAAACATTGCATAAATCCTTTTAACTCCAGAAAGAAGATGATACTCTCGATTCTGAAGCATCAATTATTTTTGATTCACCCTGTCATCTGTTTCAAGGGGTCTTTATTCCTCAGGCGGGAAAGGTAAACAGATGCTTCCTAAATCTTACCTCAGCCTGGTCACTCCTGTGAGATTTCAACCTGGCTTCCCACCCACCTCAAGCATCTCTTCACCTGGTTAATTAATCTACTGAAGCACAAAGTCATTTTCAATAGTGAGATAGGCTTTTCTCCCTCAACTGCTCCATTTCCTGCTTTTCCCTTCCTCAGTTCCGTGCAGACATTTCCCACATTCTACTTTTCATTCTGTCTTAATCTCTTTTATAAGTCAATGCAAAGCTTTTCTTTCTTCTTCTCGAGGGTTCATTCAAGGTCCTTAGGTGTTGCAAACAGTTTGCACTCAACTAGTAGAGCTAAAAGGTTAGTGGTTCTAACCTACCTGGAAGCAACTCAGAAGACAGGTCTGATGATTTGCTTCTGTTAAGATTACAACCAAGAAAAACACTGTGAATGTGGACTCACTATTAGCCCAGAACTAAAACCATTCCTGAAGCCAACTCTTCAGATAAAGACTGAACTAGACCAGAAGACGTAAAATGCTACTGGTGAAGCATGCCCTTCTTGGCATAAGTACATACATAAGACTAAAAGGACAGCTTCCACCTGGAGGCAGCATGAGAAGGCAGAAAGAGACAGAAGATGGTCGAATGGATGTGGGAAAGACGTGGTGGAGAGGAAGAACATGCTGTCACATTGTAGGGAGAGCAACTAGGGTCAAATAACAATGTGTCTGTAAGTTTTGTATGGCAAACTGACTTGAATTGTAAATTTTCACTTAAAGCACATAGAAAAGAAAACTCTATGGAGCAGTTCTACTGAGCAACACTTGGGGCCACCACGAGTTGGAATCAACTCAATGGCAGCCAACAACAACAGGTTTCATTAACCAACTTTGACTGAACAGTTGGAGTAACCTCCTTCCTAACTGGTTTCCCTGCCTCCGTTATCTTCCAAATAGTCTGTATTGTATATCTGTTTGCTGCAGAGTGATTTTTCTAAAGCTCAGCCCAACCTGTCACTTCCCTACTCAAAAGACATAGTTTCTTACTGTTTACATCTTAGCAGGGAATCCAAAACTAATTGACTTCCAGTGTTAATCCCCTAAACTTATTATTTGTCATTCTCAGGTGCTGTTGAATCAGTTCAGAGTATAGTGACTCTGAACAAAAAACTGCCCAGTTCCACGCCATGCCCAAAATCACTTTTATGCTTAAGCCCATCCTTGCAGCAATTGTGTCAATCCATTTTGTTGAGGGTCTTCTTCTTTTCCACTGAAACTTTACCAAGCGTGATATCCTTCTCCAGGAACTAATCCCTCCTGACAACATGTCCAAAGTATGTAAGATGCAGTCTTGCCATCCTTACTTTCAAGGAGCACTCCGGCTGTACCTCTTCCAGAACAGATCTGTTTGCTCTTTCAGTAGTCCCTGGTATGTTCCATATTTTTCTCTAACACCACAATTCAAAGGCATCAGTTCTTCTGTCTCCCTTATTCTTTGTTCAGCTTTCATATGTATATGATGTGATTGAAAATACCACAGGTCAGGTACCCTTTAGTCTTCAAGGTGACATCTTTACATTTCAACACTTTTGCAACAGATTTTCCTAATGCAGTGAGACTTTTGATTTCTTCGCAGCTGCTTCCATGGACACTGTGGAAACAAGTTAAATGAAATCCTTGACAAATTCAATCCTTCCTCCACTTATCAAGATGTTACTTACCGGTCCAGTTCTGAGGATTTTCGTTTTCTTGATGTTGAAGTGTAACCCATACTGAAGGCTGTAATCTTTGATCTTCACCAGTAAGAGTTTCAAATCCTCTTCACTTTCAGCAAACAAGGTTGTGTCATCTGCATGAGACAGGTTGTTAATGAGTCATCGTCCAATCCTGATGTCTTGCTCTTCTTCAGATAGTCTGACTTCTCAGATTCTTTACTCAGTATACAAATTGAAAAGATATGGTGAAAAGATACAATCCTGACACACACCTTTCATGATTTTAGTATCTGTCTAAACTTATTGTCTACCTAAACTCAAAACCCTGCTTCAAAGCCATTTAACTTCCTTCAGTAAATATACCTTCCGCTTTACTGAGGATATTGAAATTTTGTGAGTGTCTAAAACCTCTATTTATCCATCTTCTCTAGGAATTATCTCATTATCTAAGCTTACTGTTTAGTATCATTTATTTCAGTCTCCTCCACAGTTTTACATTACGCTACGAATTGAATGTTTCCTCCCAAAAAGATCTGTTGGATGCCCTAACCCCGGTACCTGTGACTGTGCCCTTGTTTGGAAATGCGGTGTTTGAAGATATTATCGGTTCAGTTAACATAACTTCTTATTGAAGGAGGGTGAGTCTTAATCCTATATGATTGTGTCCTCATAAAGAGAAGATAAACAGACAGGGAGACAGAGGAAGGATGACACGTGATGATGCAGCTGCAAACTAAGGAACACCTGAAACAACCAGAAGTCAGGAGAGAGGCATGGAACAGGTTCTCCGTCTATGCCTGGGAAGGAATGAATACAGCCAACACCCTGATCTCAGACTCTTAGCCTCCAGGACTGAGAAACAATAAATTTCGTTTGTTTCAAGCCATCCCCTCTGCAGTATTTTGTTATAGCAGTCCTGGAAAGCTAATATGTTTTATAATTTAACTTCTCTGTTTTACATCATTAATTTCTTATCCTCTGTCTTTAATCTTATTCAGGTCTCTCTCATCCTAGAAAAATTAAAAGTGTCTGACACAAGTGCACTCTTAAGACATTGTCCTATCTCTCTTGTTGCCTTCACTAGGACACTTTTAATATATAGACAGTGATTCCACCTACTCATCACCTGCCTTCTTCCTTCAGAATTACTTAAGTTAAAACACACATTCAATAAATATAGCCATTTAAAACTCACAATTCAAGGAGTTTGGGCAAATGTGTAACCACTCTCACAATTAGGAAATAGACTGTCTCCATGATCCTCAAAAGTTCTCAGGTGTCCTCTTCACTCAGTTCCCACCCCCAACCACAACCCCACGTACCTGCTGATTGACTTTCCATCGTTACAGGTTTGTCTTCCCCAGAGTTCATATAAGTAGAATCACAGACTCTATACCTTAGGCAAGGGTATTATTTATTGCTGTGTAGCAAATTACCTTAAAATTCAACAGCTTAATACAACCAATATTTTAAATCATGTAATTTCTGGAGGTTAGGGATCTCTAAGTGGCTTAACCAGGCAGTCCTGCTTCAAGGTATTTTAGGAGGTTTCAGTTAAGCTGCCAGCTGGGATTGCAGACTCTGCACTGGGGCTGAGGGAACCACTTCCAAACTCAGTCACCTAGCTGTTGGCAAGAGGTTTCAATTCCTCGCTAGGTGGGCTTCTCTGTAGGATTTCTTACAACATGGCTCCTTGCAGAATGAGTAATCCAAGGCAGAAAGTGAGAGAGTTGAAACAAAATTATCTTTTATGGCTCAGTCTCTAAGTCATGTACCAACTTCTACCTTATTTTGTTAGTTGGAAGCAATCACTAAGCTCAGTCCATGTTAAAAGGGAGATGATTATACAAGGTACTGAGTTCCAGGAAGTAAGGACCTTTGGGGGCCATTCTGAAGACTAGCTATCACAGACTGGTCTCTGACTCCTCCCTACTGCCCCCTACCTCCAGTGATTCACCTTCCTCCTACCTGCAAAACATATCAATCACCTCTTCAACTAAAAAAGCCCAAAAGCCACTGCCATCAAGGCTATTCCAATGCTATAAGGATGCTATGTATTGAAAGCAGTGCGGTGGGTTTGGTTTCTTTGGTTGAAGAGGTGGTTGATGTATTTTGTAGGTAGAAGGAATATGAATCAATGGGTAAGAGTCAGAGTGCTCTTCAAGCCCTCAAAATCTCAATGTACCATCAGATCAAAGCGCAGAGGAGTCTCATCATCTAAATGAGACAGAGGTGCAAATGGGGCTTCTTTGGTGTCTCTCCTCAAATGTAGCTCCTCAAGTATAGCTCTTCTCAATCTTTGAATTTTGAAGCTAAACAAATTATCTACCACCACTCCCCCTGCTGCACACGACTTGAAAAAGTTGTAACAGGCATAGATGATGACTACAGACATTCTTATTCAGAGAAGGGAGACAAGAGATGCACAAAGGCATCACTGTTACATTTCAAAAAAACAATAAAAACCCATTGCTGTCCAGTGAATTCCAACTCATGGCAACCCTACAGCATAGCATATAACTGCCTGCATAATTTTCAAGGAACACCCAGTGAAGAGAGGTCAAGGTGGCCAGTAATGAGTGGAACTGATGAAAACATTGCAAAAATTCACTGAATTGTGCATCAAAATCATCAGCTGACTGTGAGAAGCATAGCAGACCAAGTAAACATCTACAGAGAAATAGGAAAATCATAACTGAAAACAATTCATGGCTCTTGTATCACGTCAATGCACCAGCTCACATGGCACTGTCTGTGAGGGAGTTTTTAGCCAGTAAACAAGTAACCGTATTGGAATACCCTCCCTACTCACCTAGTCTGATTCCCAGTGATTTTTCTCTTTAACCAAAGGCAAAGGAAATAGTGAAAGGAAGACATTTTGATGACATTCAGGACATCAAGGGAAATATGATGACAGTTCTGATAGCCCTTCCAGAAAGGGTTCTCAAATTGCTTTAAAGGTGGACTAGGCATAGCTTCCCAATAGGAGTACTTCAAAGGTAACCGTAGCAGTATTCAGCTATGAGGTATATAGAACTTTTCCTAGGTTGAGTTCACAAACTTAATTGTCAGGCTTCGAGTATGTTTTCTATTATCAACATTATTGCAGGCAATAATATTGCTAACCTTTTTGCTGCTGGGTAAATAGGATTCCTTTTTCTCCAATTTCCAACTAGATTTTCCTCACTTTCTCTTAAACCCTCACTGGAAGCCTCCTCAAAGTCCAGAACTCCACAAATTGTGTATTAAATTCAAGTTAAGCTTCCATAAGACACTGTCTTCAACTTCCATGTAAGTTTTCTGGTTTCTGCTTACTTCTTTGTTCCAAAGCAATTCCATATTTTATGTTTTTCTCACATCAGCACTCACTTTGGTACGAAAATCTACATTAGTTATCTATTTTTGTATAACAAATTACCCACAAACATAACACATTAAAACAAAGAATGTTTATTAATCTCACACAATTTCTGAAAGTTAGGCATCAGGAGTGATGGCTGGTCAGTTCATGGGGTCTCTCATGAAGTCAAGCTGTTGGCTGAGGCTGTAGTGTCTGAAGGGTTGGCTGGCCTGGAGGATCCACTTTCAACCTCACTCTGCTGACTGTTGACCTGAAAACTCAGTTTCTTACCTCAGGAGACATTCCAAAGGGTTGCTCACAACGTGACTTGCCCCAAAGAGTGATCAGGGAGAGAAAGAAAGCATGAGCATGGAAGCCACACTGTGTTTATGATCTAGGCTCCGAGTCACACACTGTCTGTCACCTTTGTCTCATTCTATTCATTCAAGGCAAGTAACTAACTTCAGTAGGCAGGGATCAGTTGAGCTATCTTGGAATCTGACTCACAGCAACTCTGTAGGACAGAACAGAACTGTCCCTTAGGGTTTCTAAGGAGTAGCTGATAGATTTGAACTGCTGACCTTTTGGTTAGAAGCTGATCTCTTAACCCCTGTGACATTAGGAATGGCTCATTTTTGATCTGTGTATGTGTCCCCTTAGAACAATAGTTGGCACCAAGCAAAATGTAATAAATGTTGGCTCTTGCTATTGTTTTAAGCATATAAATGGTTCTTAAATATTTGTCTTCTAGCACTAGTTCCACTTTTTCAGCTGTATAGATAACTTCCAGAAAGTTACACGTGTCCAAACCCATCAGCTTTCTAGTCATTAAGACTCTTCCAGTCAATAAAGGAAGAAAAAAATCAAGCAAAAGGAAAATGTGGGACTTGTAAAAATGTACATAGATAGATTTCAAGCATGTTTGTTTCCAGGTGTTCAAATGATACCACTAACTGTCTGTCTCTCACCATCTGTTGTTGCCTTCTGTTGGCTCTGCTCTCCTCTCTGTTGGTTTCTTAGGAAGCTCTTCCTTCATACTGGCAAGATAACCACCAGAAATTCTAGAACTGCATTCTCTCAACTCTGTAACTCCAAAGAAGTGAGAGTTTTTCTATCCCAATACTTGTATCAAAATTCTCAGGACTCTCTTTCATTAACCCAGTTGTGATTGCATGTCCATTCCTAAGTCAATAATGGCACCACAGCACTGTGTGAGGTCACTGAGGAAGGCTTAGCTGTCTCACACTCTTTATCAGATCTCATTCTTTGATGTAGATCATTGATGTTTTCTTTGTCTCACTATGCACACACAGCCTCAAGTTCTACTCTCCTACTATTACGTTAGCATTTGAAAGAAATTTTGTAGTGAACTTTCACCAAAATCATAATAATTCATTTTTTTAAAAAAATAATTTTATAGAAAAAATTAGATGGCTCAGGAGATGAAAGATTCTGATTTGTCAGGGCTGGATCACATATCTAACTGCTGAGCCAAAGACAATGTCAGTTACACCTGAATAAGAATTGAGAATGCAAGGAGTGTGTGCTTAAATGAAAACTGAAGGGCTGTACCCAGAAACAGGAAGAATGGATGCTGGGCAGGCCAAACCAAAAGACGCCCATCTCCATCACCTTCTCTTCCAAATTTGCTCCTTGTTCTACCCTCCATTCTTCAGTGAAGGTCACTACTTGGGCTGACAACCTTCAAGTTACTTCTGACTCCTCCTTCTTCCCTGCCTGAAACATTCAGACAGATGGCAATTCCTTCTGACTCTGTAGTTATGTACGCCCAGAACTTGCCCTCTGGTTTGTTTATTTACCACCTATTTACATCGTTTGGAGAAAATCCTCCCATTGCCTTGCTGCCTGGTTAATTCCACAAATCTTAAAACTCTGCTCTGTCACACCATCTCCATGAAGCCCACTACTGCATTCTTTGGAGGATTCACGTAAGTCACCAACTCATAGGAAGACCATTCTGTATCACACTTGTGTATGGGAGCTTCTCTCAACAATTATGTAGAGCTCTAAACCAAGACCTTTGAAACTTAGAAACCCTGAAAAATAGATACAGACTAGAACCTGCCCCATCACCCTCTCTTTTCTCTCTCCTCTTTCCGTACCTTAATTTCTTTCGCACAAAGCAAGCATCTTACAAATGCCAAAAAAAACGCCTAAATGTAGAAATTCAGTTGGCTAGAAATAAGGTACTGGAAGAATATTTGTTGAAATACACATCTATGTTGGATTTGTGAAACCTCATTGAAGTATATGAAGAAGGATTTAATTTTTTTTTTTTTTTCCCTTTCTGGCTTCTATTCAGATTTGGTAGGTCTCTGTCACATTAACCAGAGGAGGGCTTCTGTAAATGCACTTAAATCTTGACCTATAGACCCCAGTGGGTATATAATTCCTGTCTGGGCTGTGACTGAAGTTCCATGTGGAGAGGCCTTGGCCTCAGTGTGCACTAGGGACAAAGCTTGTGACACAAGACACTCTTTAGCTAGGGTAATTTTAGCTGCTCTCTTGAAGTAGATATCAGGTCTATTTGAAATCTGCTTTGCTTCTCTTTGTTTTTCTCCTGGAGATTTTCATCTCTTTCTTTTCACTTTACATACCACACTACCTCTTGATATTCCACTTTAAGTATTCAGTAACAGAGAGACAGCAGTTGTAGAAAACACACACACATGCACGCACGCGCGCGCGCGCTCACACACACACACACACACAAGGAGACCAATTTTCAGTGAGCCCAACATCTATCTAACTTTGGCAAAGCTGCCGAGTCAGAGAAGAGCCTTCAAAATAACTTTTATGTTGGGATCTCTGCCTGTCTGTGCTGATAGTTACACATTCCAGTTTGTCATTTGTCTGACTTGCTCTCCCAAATGCTGCCGTTGAGTTATGCCACTTATCACCTGCTTAGTATGTGACACTTCATCTGCCAAGACAAATGTCATGTTAGAAAAGCCTGCCAATGAATGAAGGCAGTAAAGAACTGCAACACAAAAAGGTTACACTTTTTCTTTTAATCAACTTTTTCAAAAACATTTTATACTGCTTTAGGTAAAAAGTTTACATAGCAAATTAGCTTTCCCATGAATGACTTTACACAAATTGTTCATGACATCATTTAAAATGCCTGCAACATGTCAGCCCTCTCCCCACTTACTCTCTGGGTTCCCCATTTCCACTAGTTTGGTTTCCCTGTCTCTCATTTATGTCCTTCTTTGGTTAGGAGCAAACATTGTCCTTTTGGTCTCGTATAGTTGATTGTCCTAAGTGCACATTCTTGCTGTGTGTTATTGCTGATTTTATAACTGTGCCTTGTTGCACAGCTGAAAAGTAGTCTCCAAGGGTGTTTTCAGTTTCAAGTTAGATGGTTGTCTTAGAATAACAGTCTTAGGGATTCCTGCAGTCTCTGTCAGACTATTAAGTCTTGTCTTTTTCTTTTTTCCTTTAATTTTGTTCTACATTTTTTTAGCCATTCTAACTGGCATCTTATATTGTGATCCTGGTCAGAGTAGTCAATAGTGGTAGCAGGGAATCATCTAGTTCTTCTGGTCTCAGGTTAGAGGACCCTCTGGTTCATGTGGGCCATTACTTCCCTGGACTAGTTGCTTCCTTGAGCCTTCTTTCTTCTTTGATCCAGCTGGGGAGACATCAATAGTAGCTTTCTGAAAGCTTTTAAGACCCTAGATATTTCTTACCAGGTTAAAATGTAGAATACTATCTTTGTGAACTGTGTTTCTTCAACTGATCTGTGTGTCCCCTGAGACTTTTTAAATCTACTTTCTAATTCTGCTCTCCAGCTCCTGCCTGTTGCTGGGGCTGGGTGGATTTTTATGACGTGAGGGCATGTTGTATTTAGATTACAGAGACAGATTGTGGATAAATAGGTCCTAACTGGTCAGACACCCTGCCCTTGAAACTCAAAAGCCCTGACCGTAAGTCTGATCAAAAGAAGTGACAGTGATTAAAAACAAATATTTATCAGTGCTATGAAGCTACCAAAAATGAAGTAATTAGATTTTCAGGGCACTTCTGTAGATGCCTCAGAACTGTAACTTTTTTTACTTAAGTGAACCAAATGCTTTTGAAAGTGAGAAGCTGACAGCATTAGTTAGGGCCCAGAATAGAAGGCAAGCACTGTGGTGCCTTACTAGTGAAACTTTAGAGTCATAAACTGCTTCTGTTAATAAATTTCAGGGCTGGGTCACATCCTTCACGCTGTCCCATGTCTGGGATGCCTCTGAGAACCTCACTGTCAGAGTGAAGATTATCATTGCCTGATTTGACTAAAATCTCCAAACTCCTATTCATGTTATAAGAACCATAGCTTTGGTCCTAAAGGTGAGTAGAAAGTTAAGTGATTCAGTCACAGTGTCAATATTTCTGCTCAAGCATCGCTGCCCCTGACAACAATAACAAACCCTAAATCCCATGTAGTATGAGATTCTGTGACAATTTTAATTTTTTGAAGATGTAACTTTGTCTTTCTATGGGGGATTGGAGAGTATCATCCGTGTATAAATAAGTTGAATCCATGGATACAAATTTCTGTGCAATTTTAAAAAGCAAATCTGATCATGTTACCCTCCAGCTTGAAATCCTTCAAAGACTGTAAATTTTGTGTGAAAACCCAAATTACATAGCTTGACTTCCTAGGTCCTCTGTGATCTGACCTCTGCCTACCTCTCCAACTCTGTCTTGGCCCCATCCCCACACAGTCCCTCTGTTCCTGCCTGTCAGAACCAACGACAATTTCACACTCTGTTCCCAGATGTAGGATGCTCTTCCTGCCTGCAGAGCCAATCCTCACCTTCTTCTCCTGCCTCCTGTTTGCACTTTGAGCCCTTTGCCCACTCCTGTTTCCCATCATGCCTTAATCTTGAACTCACGCAACCTCACACAGCTCTTGAGAATCTTAGATGTTCTTCCTGGGATGACTCAGTACCCTATTGTTGCTTTTGCACACATCGTGGTGATGTCTTTTTTTGTCTGTTTCCCCCACTAAACTGTGAACCACACCTTATTTACATACTCCCAGCCCCTGGTTGAGACTCTCATACAGAAAATATGCTTAATAACTTTTACTGAATAAACTGATAGTCGGATTGCCCTTCCTGTTTCCGGAACACAAATTATTCCAGACCAGAATGCCCTTCAGTACATTCATGATTAGTGAATGCCAGGGTAGACAGAATAGATGGTTCTAGTACTCTTAAAAGTACTTCTCAATGCAGAAAGATAACCCGATTAGCCCAGGAGGTAAGATGTAATTAACTGTGAGCTGGATACTGTTCTGGGCACTTTAACATGTATTTTTATCCTTAATCATCTCAGTGACTTTCCACTGTAAGTCTTGTTTTCTCCAGTGTGTGTATTAATAAACTGCCCACACCCTACACAATCGGCAAGTGGCAGAACTGAGGTTCATTTCCAGACCTGTATGTTTCTAAAGGTTCTCTTTGCACAGAGCATGGGTGTATAACTCCCTCTTCTTTCTCTAGGGAGCTCTGGGTGAGGTGAACATTTTTGGTTTCTGTCTTTTGAAAGAAGGACATACAGGTTAGTGAAAAACACAGGGGTCTACATCTATCTGAGGGCATATCACAAGGTGATCCAGATACCCTCTCACTTCAGACTTTACCACAAAATTCAGATTCTGAGAAACAGGCTCATCTAGAGATCCTGGAGAGAATGTGGACCAAAGACAAACCCTTAATTTTGAGTCTCTAGAAACTCATGTTGTTTTCAGTATATCATAAGAGAATTGATTTTTTTTTTTTTTTTGCCCAGTTAATGTTACAGATACTATTAATTACAGAAATTAATCTTGATCTTCATCTGGGATGTGTTACATGTAAATTGACTAAGCTCTGAGGCACAATGAAGAACAGGATGCTGCAGGTGCACACACACCTATGTGACTTTAGGACTGTCTTCTACCACAGTGAGGCCAATGAGGTATAGTCAGTGACCCTCATTCCTATGTGCTGCCCAGTCTGTCTCTGTCAGAGCTGGTGCTGTTGGAAGCAGCCCTTCTCCCTGAGGCAGACCTGTGGTGCTTATGAAGTCAGTTGCACCTTGGCAAGCCCTGGCCTGGATTTAACTTGGCAGGGAGGCTAGGCTAAGACCTCTGACTCATAGCCATGGGCCTAAATCTGAGCACCAAGCACCAGCCCTGCCCTCTATAGCCTTTTCTCTGTGCTGATTTACAGTGGGCTGGGATTTTTATTGTCAGCAGTCATAATTGTGTACGGGTGGAACTTGGACTTTAAAGATGACAGGAGGCCAACTTCTAGGACTTCTGGTAGCTTTGTATTTTGTTGTACTACTTTTCCCAAATGCAAAAACAGACGAAGGAAAGAAGGAAGGCTAAGAGGTAGAGAGGAAGGAAAAGAAAGAAAGAAAGAAATGTTGTGAAACTAACTGTACGGTGTGTTCTGTTTCCTCCAAGTCCTTTGAAAGTTTTGTCTCGGATCTTGGTCATGTAAGAGGAAGCCAGATACAGCAGAAAAGATACAGATTTTGGAGTCAGCACATCCAAATCATCGTGTGATCTTGGGCAAGATATTTAGCCTCTGTGAACTTCAGTTTCCTCATTTTTGATTACAGTAAAACAGCAGCAATAATATTTACCTTGTAGATTAGGAAAAATGTATATGAAGTGCTTACGATATTAGAAAACATTTAATAAATGGCAAATATTATCATTGTAGCTGTGTTTATTAAGAGGTCCCTTGCAGCAGGGAGAATTTTGCCTTGCAAGGATAGAGTGTATACAAAAACAGTGTCATGGAAGCATCTGACCCCCTCCAACTTCACAAGGAGGAAAGAGAAGCAAAATCAACAACAGCCCTAGGCTGATTCCTGTGAGGCAGAGGTCAGAGACAACACCCTCCAACCTTTTTACCAATTCTGACACCAACTCTTCCTCCCACAGCACTCTCTACTGCACTGCTGGGTTTGATAATTCATTGCAAGGGCCACACAGAACTCACAGACAATACTCACAATTATGAAGTTCATTAGGGAGGTAACATGTTACAGTTAAGGTAAAGGAGCTATCAGGATACAGGTCTTTGATCAGGAAAGCTTCTTAGTTTCAGCCTTGCAGGCATGCCCATCTCTGGCCCCTAAGCAATAAAAAAGTCTTTTAGCTCTTCACTTGGTAACCCGTGCAAAACCTGGTGGTGTAGTGATTGAGTGCTATGCCTGCTAATCAAAAGGTTGGCAGTTGAAATCCACTAAGCACTCCTTGGAAAGTCTATGGAGCAGTTCTACCCTGTCCTATAGGGTTGCTATGAGTCAGAATCCACTCGATGGTAGTGGATTTGGTTTTGGTTTTTTATAGGTATCCAGAGACGTCCCACTCTGCCAATAAGCCTGGTCCAGAAGGCAAGCTATTCTCTGTTCCGGGGTTGGTACAGCACAGAAATGCCCTTCTGCCTGGGCCAGGAAACCATTGTATCATCTCCTGTCAGTCTTCTGGTTCAGCTGCCTCCGCTGCCTCCATTTCTCTGGGGCTGCTTCTCTCTGTTTTTCACTATCTGTGATGTTACAGCTCTTTCTCTCTCTGTCCCCTGGATTCAGCAGGTCTCAGCACCAGGTTCAGTGGGTGTACTCCACTACTAGCTCTTCTTTCTTAGGGGTAGTAGATTCCCATCTGCTCTGGGATTGACTGCTTTTTTTTTTTTTTTAAGCCTAGCAGTATGGAGAACCTGACCAATTACCTCGTTGGGGTTCCATATACCTTCCTTGCGTGGTTCACCCCAACAAGAATTCCATGAATGTTATTATTTACATAACTAGCAAGCTATCCAATCCCTTGGTGGACCGTAAGTGCCTTATTTTCATAGTCCCACCTAGTCATTTGATAGGAGTTACAAAAACTATGTCTAGAAGGTCTGTATGAAGCCACTCACTGCACCACAGACTGAAAGTTTAGATTTTATTCCTCTGAAATTGTGGCTAATTATTCTATATTCTCCCGGAGTTGGGTGCAGGATCTGCTTAGCAGCTGCCACTGTGGATGGGCTTCAGGGACTTGCTTGTACTGGGAAATTATCCAAAGCAATCAGTAAAAGAGAAAAATTAGGCAATAAACAGAAGCCAAGGGGAACCAGCAGGAAGTAGGGGTAAAGAATTCTGGCTTTCAGGCTCAACATCCCCTCTCCTATTAAAGGAGTGATCTGCATCAAGTTGCTTAAATCATTGTGACTTAGGTTGCTGTAAGTGTTAGACTGAAACCCAAACTCCCCTCCCCCCCAACTATTCCCAGAACGGCCAGAGTCAAAACGTCTCATCCACCAGCTATTCTGTGAATTCCATTCAAACGAAGACTAGCTACCGCTTCTTCCCCATAGGCTCAACTAGACCTCTCCTCACCTCACTCCACTGAAAACAACACCCCCCTATGTTAATTAAGTGACTCTAATTGTCCACCACCCCACTGGCTACTGCCACCGGCACTGTCCTCAGCGCTGTCCTCAACAAGGTCGGCCATCATCCTTTTATAAACTCCCAACCCCCTGACCAGGGCGCAGTTTTGCAGACTCCCTCCCGAGGTTTCTGCAAAGCAAATAAACTTGTTCTTTCCCTTTCTCCTTTCCTTGGTTTTCTTTTACTGCATAATTTAAACTAAACAAAACCTTTTACATCTAAAACCTCTAATAGTAAGTTCTAGATGAATCCACATAGGCAAAGTGCCTGGAGCAAGTAGGGTGCTTGGTCGGTACATACAAAGGGTCTAATGCAAGTAAGGTTTTTAGTAAAAAACGTTATCTCAGATGTTGAAGAGAGACAAAGTGAAATCTATCAAGTTCAAGTGTAGCGCGGCATAGAATTTGGAACAATACTGCTTGGGTTCAGATCTCAGCTCCATGGTTGTCTTCTCACCAGTTTTTTATTCTATAAAATGGGAATAATAATAACTTATTTTTCTGTATGCCTTTGTTATGAGAAATAAATCAGTTAATACGTACAAAACATTTACGACAATGGTTGGCCTATAGCCAAGTAGTATATAAATATTTATTAAATAGATAAATAGAAGGGTCACTGCTACAACAAGAGTCAATGAGAAAACTAGGAATGGTAGGGAAAAAAGTCAGTAGACTCTGGACCGGAATAGTGAGTAAAGAAAAGCAGCAATGAAGTGAGAACATCCTAGATAACTCACCCTAAATAAACTTGAGACATTCAAATTCAAGGATTTTTTTAAATTGTTGTCTGCATGTAGCAAGGTTTGAGATTGTGTCAGCTGCAGTTAAAGACCAGGATTTGAATGGACACAGTCCTTTAAACTAGCTGTGGACTCCAGGAAAACATGCCACGGGATCACTTAAACTGCAAGTCCTCTTTAGATTGCTAGACTAGTGCCTGAGAAGGTTGACTCAAAACATTTTTATTGAGCATAGGCTTGCTCAGAGCAAGGCCTCTCCCCAGGCAAAGGCCACTGCTTAAAGAAAGGCCTGTAACTATTTCCAACACCTGCTTAACTGAGCTAATAGGAAACCATGCCGACTTCTGATGTTTCTACTGTCTGGTGCACAAACGGGACATAAAATATTTAAATTCCAGTGATGGAGCCAACTGTGCAAATTCCTGATAGGCAAATTGAGGCCCATTATCTGTAATTACAGTTGCCCGAATTCCATGCCAGGGAGACCCTGCTTTCCAACAGTTAGTAACAGCAGCTGCTGCTCACATGCCACACACATCCAGGGAAAGTACCAAGAATGGAGATGAACAGCCTTCACAGGGTATTCTTGGCAGCTACTGTGAAGAAATCCAAATTTCCACTGCTTAAAACCTTCCTATGAGCTCCTATCAGAGGAAGCTGGCGGCACAGGTAGGGCTCTGCTTAACGATAAGAACCATCAAAAAACAACCCATCATATCAAGTCGATTCTAACTCACAATTACCCCAGAGGACTGAGTACGACTGCCCCATTGAGTTTCCAAGGAGTACCTGGTAGATTTGAACTGCCAATCCTTTGGCTAGCAGCTGTAGCACTCAACCACTACACTACCAGGGTATCTGGCCATGCTTGAAACTATTGGTGGCATACTGTGTTAAGTGCTACATCTGCTAATCAAAAGTTCTGCAGTTCAAATCTGCCAGGTGCTTCTTGGAAGCTCTACGGGGCAGTTCTACTCTGACCCCTAGGGTCACTATGAGTTGGAACTGATTCGAAGGCAATGGGTTTGGTTTTCAGTTTATTGGCCATTACAGTTCCCACTGTCAGCTGTGAGAAATCATTCAACAGTTTAGCACTAATTGCCATAGGCATTATTTTCTGTAATTAGGCCTCCACTTTCTGTAGCTCTTAGGGTAAACACTTCAGTTTAGTTTGTCATCCTTTGATCCATCTCCTGCTTGAATTTCTCCCTAGTAACCTTCACTTAAACCAAACTGAATTATTTGAATATAATAAACTACTCAATTCATCATATTTCTTCTACTTGTGTGATTTAGGAAAGCCTGGTGGTGCAGTGGGTTAATTGCCTTGTCTGCTTATCAAAAGGTTGGCAGTTCGAATCTACCAGGTGCTCCTTGGAAACTCTATGGGGGCAGCTCCACTCTGACCCATAGGGTCCCTATGAATCCAAATTGACTTGATGTCAGTGGGTTTGTTTTTGGGGGATTTGTTATGTGATTTAGTTCTTCTGCCTAGGATTACTTCAACGCTAACTCCTAAAAAAAGTCACCATAGAATCAACTCTGACTCTGACTTGCGGCCACCCATGTACATTAATCTGTGCTCCATAGCATTTTCTGTGGCTGAGTTTTTGGAAGTAGATCACCAGGTCTTTCTTCCAAGGCACCTCAGGGTAGGCTTGAACTTCCAACCTTCTGGTTAGCACTTAGCTTGTTAGCTCTTTGCACCACCCAGGGACTCCACGAATGCTTACTCTTCTTAAAATTTTAGCTTGTGCCTCCTCTTCCCTGAGAAGTGTCCCCTGGTTCCCTCAGCCTAAGAGTCTGTTTCTTCAGTCTGGGCCTCTATAGTGCCTATCGTTCTTTGTTTGTATATTTGTCCCGCACCCTCCCACCACCATTTCCTATAAGCTCCGGAGGGGAGGGACCATCTCTTACTAGTTTTTCTCAGAACTCAGCACATTATCCATACTCCTTAAAAAATTGATAGCGACCTAATTATTTTAATGTGCATTAGACACACACGTATGTATGTGTAACAAGCTTTATACTTGCTTTTCATGGCTATGCTTAAAGAGAAGTTAAGCTTATTTAAGTAAAAGTAAAGCAAGTTTCAATTTTCTGAAAAATACTGTATTATAATACAGGTTATGAGAATAGGATGAAACTTAGGAAGGGCACATGTAGATGAATAAGATGACTAAAATGTAAGAAATCCTGATCGCATGAAAAGAGTAGAGGCTGCTAACTCAACCCACTGTTGTCAAGCTGATTCTAACTCATAGCAATCCTATAGGACAGAGTAGAACTGCCCCATAGAGCTTCCAAGGAGCACCTGGTAGATTCGAACTGCTGACTTTTGGTTAGCAGCTGTAGCACTTAACCACTATGCCACCAGGGTTATTTTCCTTATTATCTGGGACCCTGTGAGCAAGTTGCTGAACCTCTGAGCTGAGCCTGGTTTGTGCATGTATGCAATGATAGCAGCAGGGATTACAGACACAGCTTATGGAGTATCCCACATGCTACGGAAAGTGCTCTAAAGTGAGAACAACTTTTTTTTTTTTTTTTTAATCACATGTGCTCTAATAGGACAAAGATACTGGCCTATTTTAAAGAAGTTGCCACCAGCACAAAAGGGAAAATCAAAAGAGACATTTCATCAAATGTGATAAGCAAAAGATGGCAGCTCAACTGATGGTTTCTCAATGATTGCTGCCTATTTCCAAAATTTCTACACCATCCTGAAATATTCTTTCCTGGATCAGTCATTCTAAAACCAGAAAGTGGCATGTAGGCATGCTAACCATGGGCCAGAGCATGGGCTCATCTTCTAAACCATCATGGATTCACAAAAGATGAGTGGATCTCCTCATATACCAGTTTAGTGGGTCCTCTTTCTCAACCTAGGTCATTACCCTATGTGGGGGTAACCTTTAAGGACAGCCTACAATGTAACATGCAAGTGCTAAATGTTTTACATGCATATCTTATTCAATCTTCCAAGAATTCTGAAACTAGAAATCATTGCACCCAGTTTCTGGGTAAAGAAACTGAGTCTCAATGAGATCAAGTAAATTGATCAGCACCAACTAACCAGTAATTGGGGGAGTCCAGATTTGGATGTGGATCTATCTAAATCTAAAGGTTCCCAAAAGATATGGATGCCTTTAGAATCCTTTTTAAATTGTTTGTCCACATATTCACTCACTCATAAAACCAATATTCTTTGAACTCCTACCTCGAGCATTTCCCAGGCTCTATGTAAGCTCTGTATAGACAGTCTCCACTTGTCTGTCAGTTTGTCGTACAGTGAAGGCTTGTGCGTTGCTGTGATGCCAGAAGCTAAGCCACTGGTATCCAGTAGCCAGCAGGGGTCACCCACGGCAGACAGGTTTCAGCTGAGATTCCAGACTAAGATAAACCAGGAAGAAGAACCTGGCAGTCTACTTCTGAAAATAACTAGCCAGTGAACACCTTAGGAATAGCAGTGGACCATGGTCTGATCAGAGTATCAGAAGATGAGCACTCTAGGTTGGAAGACACCGAAAAGCAACTGGGGAGAAGCTACCTCCTCAAAGTAGGGCTCACCTTAATGACAAGGAAAATATTAAATGACACAGGAAGCACCAAAAGAAGACTGAAAGAATATACAGTCATGACACCGAAAAGCGCTGCTCAGTGTTCGGCCTTTTTAAAAGGTAGCATGTGATCAGAAACTGATGGGTGCTGAAGGAAGAAGTCCAAGCTGCGCTGAAGGCCTTGGTGAAAAAAAAAAAAGCCTCCAGGAGTTGGCAGAATAGCAACTGAGATGTTTCAACAAACAGATGTAGCAGTGGAAATTCTCACTCATCTACACCGAGAAATTTGGAAGACAGGTACCTGGCCAACTGAGAGGAAGAGATTCATATTTATGCATATTCCCAAGAAAGGTAGTCCAACTGAATATTGGAATTACTGAACAGTATCGTTAATATCACTTGCAAGTAAATTTTATTATTATTATTATTTATTTTTTATTTTTATTTAACATAACTGAGTGAAAATGTACATTCACATGTAAATTTACATGCCCCCCTATATGCAGCTTCCACTGCTCTCCCTGTCCAGTGACTGCACACTATTCCTCTCTGCTCCATACATGTCTCATCCTCCCAACAGTCTCCTTTCCCGTCCTCTCCGTCCACGCCCCTTCCTCCAGCCAGAGGTCAGCAAGATGATGTCCTATAGATGTATAGAACCATAAAGTGCTTCCAATATATGGTTACTCTACATTGCCAAGTCCATTCCATTCCTGTCCAAAGAGTGGATCTTTGTTATAATTTTATGGGAATGGGCAGCATCAGGGCCAGGGGCCATGCTCTCAGAGGAACCCCAAAACCGCTAGACCATCAATTGAGGTCTTTTAGTGGAGATCTCATGATGCACCTGTTTTTATTCTTGTGTTGCCAGTGAGGCTCCTCTCTGTGAGCTCTGTCATGGCTATCACTGGTGGTGGCCGGGCACCATCTGGTTCTTCCGGTCCCAGGTTGATGTAGGCACCCACTCTTGTGGGTCTCTCTGTCTTCTTGGTTGTCTTTACCACATGCCATTTTGGCCCTCGGTGAGCATCCGTTCCTGCTGAGTTGGGACCATTTCACTTGCAAGTAAATTTTGCTGAAATTTACTCAAAAATGGCTGCAGCAGTACATAAATAGGAAACTGCCAGAAATTCAGGCCAGATTCAGAAGAGAATGTGGAACCAGGAGTATCATTGCTAAGGTCAGGTAGATCCTAGCTGAAAGTAGAGAAAACTAGAAAGATGCTTACCTGTTTTATTGACTGTGCAAAGGTATTCAGCTATGCAGATCATAATAAATTACTGGTAATACTGCAAACAATGAGAATTCCAGAACGTTTAATTATGCTCATGAGAAATCAAGTGGTAGCTGTTTGGACAGAACAAGGGGACACTGCCAGGTTTAAAGTCAGGAAAGGTGTGCATCGGGATTGTATCCTTTCTCCATACCTACTCAATCTGTATGCTTAAAAAATAATCCAAGAAGCTGAACTATATGAAGAGAAACAGGCATTAGGATTGGAGGAAGAACCCTGTGTTATGCAGATGACACAACCTTGCTTGTGGAAAGTGAAGAAGACTTGAAGCACTTACTGATGAAGACAAAAGATGATGGTCTTCACTACGGAGTACAGCTCAACATCAAGCACACAAAAATCCTCACAAGTAGACCAATAAACAACATCATGATAAACAGAGAAGAGATTCAAGTTGTCATTTTACTTAGATCCACAATCAACACCCACAGAAGCAACAGTCAAGAAGTCAAATGACACATTGCATGTTTCAGACAGCTACGGCTGCTTTAACAGAAATACCACAGAGCAGATGGCTTTAACAATGAGAGGCTTATTCTTACACAGTCCAGTAGGCTACGAGTCCATATTCAGGCTGTCCGCTCCAGGGGAAGGCTTTCCCCCTTGTCAGTTCTGGAGGAAAGTCCAGTATTGCATCAGTCTTTGTCCAGGGAGCATCTTGGCACAGGAACCTCAAGTATGATGGGTGTACTCTTCTCTCGGTGCTGCTTTTTTGATGGTGTGAGGTTCCCAGTTCTCTGCCTGCTTCTCTTTCGTTTTATCTCTTGCAGGATGAAAGGATTAGGGTGATGCAAGCCACACTCCAAGGAAACTCCCTTTACAGTGGAGCAGGGAGATAATCTCCTAAAGGATTTGCAGTCCCACCCTAATCCTTTAACATACAGCACAGCAAAATCACAAAATGGAGGACAGTCATAGAGGACAGGGAATTATGGTCACATGGCTACACCTATTTTGGAGGGGACACGATTTAATCCATGACATTGCATCAGACAGATGTGCTGCAAAAAACTTCTTTAAAGTATTGAAAAGCAAAGATGTGACTTTGAAGACTAAGGTAGGCCTGATCCAAGCCGTGGTATTTTCAATCACGTCATACACGTGCAAAAGCTGGACAGTGAATAAGGAAAATCAGAGAATAACTGATGCCTCTGATTTGTGGTACTGATGACGAATATTGAATATATTGTGCACTGCCAAAAGAACTAACAAATCAGTCATAGTAGAAGTACAACCACAATGTTCCTTAGAAGCGAGGGTATGAAACTATGTCTTAAATACTTAGGAAATGTTGTCAGGAGGGATCAGTTCCTGGAGAAGGACATCGTGCTTGGTGAAGTAGAGCGTCAGCAGAAAAGAGGAAGGCCTTCGATGAGATGGGCCAACACAGTGGCTGCAACGATGTGCTCAAGCCGAACAGTGACTCTGAGCAGGGCGCAGGATCAGACAGTGTTTCCTTCTGTGGTATACAGGGTCACTGTGAGTCTGAACTGGTGGTAACTAACAACAACATATGAGCTGTAGTGACTCAGTGGTTTAATGGCTTGGCCACCAACCAAAAGGTTAGCAGTACGAACCCACCAGTGCCCCTTAGAAACTCTGGGGCAAATCTGCTCAGACCTACAGGGTTCCTATGAGTCAGAATTAACTAGAAGGTAACCAGTTTCTTGTTTTATGTAGGCAATAGAATTCTGGTGTCACAGTGGTTCAGAGTTCAGCTGCTAACCAAAAGGTTATCAGTTCCAGTCTACCAGCTGCTCTTTGGAAATCCTATGGAGCAGTCCTTGTCTTTCCTAAAAGGCTGCTATGAGTCAGAATCAAGTCAATGACAGCAGGTTTGGTTTGGTTTCATTTGGGGTATGTAGATGTCTTAGTCATCCAGTATTCCTTTAATGTACGTACCACAAGTGTGTGGCTTTAAAAAGAAAAATTTTATTTTATCACAGTTCAGTAAGCTCAAGTCCAAATGGAAGGTATCAAATCAGTGGAAGATTTTTTTTCTGCGGGCTCTGGAGGAAGATTCTTGTTGTCAATCTTCCCTTGAACTGGGAGCTTCAGAGGAGCAGAAACCCTAGTCCTTTCCAAAGGATGCCCTCTGCTCCCAGCTCTGCTTCTTGGTGGTATGAGGTCCCCAGCTCTCTACTTACTTCACTTTTCTTTATATCTCAAGAGATTGCCTCAAGGCACAGGGCAATCTTACAGCTGAGTCCTGTCTAACACAACTTCAGCCCATCCTCCCTCATTAACGTCATAGAGGCTGAGTTTCCAGTGTGGAGGAATATCGGACAATACTGGGAATCATGGCCTAGCCAAATGGCTGCACACATATTTCAGGGTGGGGGTTGGGGGACAAATTCAATTCATGATAGTAGGCAATGGGATATCACGATGAATAAATCAGACAAAAAAATCTCTGCGGCGATGACTTATTTTCCAGTGACAGAAGACGGAAAATGAACAGAACAAATGAGCAAAATAAGTAGCATACCATAAACCAGTAAGTGAACAATAAAACGGGACAAAGACAAGGAGTACGAGGTTAGGACGAGTCACAATTCAAATTCAAGTGGTCCGAAAAAGCCTTATTGAGAAGAAAACATTTCAGCAAAGACATGAAAAAGGTTAATTCTATTAAAACGTCATTAACTGTGAGGCCCCAAAAGGCTCAAGGAAGAGTGACTTTTTAAAAGAAAAGTCATTGTGTCAGGACTTCCTCTTGTGATGCTGAAGTAGACACAAATTGATGTAAGCAAAAAAAAGGAATGTATTAGCTTATGGAGTTGAAAAGTCAAGGCCAGGCTGGGTTCAGGGTTAAACAGTGACATATTAGGATGTGATCTTCTTCATCTCTTATCTCTGCTTTCTTGTATGAAGACTTTATTCTCTAGCTTCATATAGAGGAAAAATGGCTGCCTGCAACCCCAGCCTTAATACTCTGCCAGGTTCAAATCCAAGAGAGTGTATTCTTCCATCAACAATGAAAGCAAAAGTCTAGTTGTGTCTCACTAGGTTGCAGGCTCATACGGCTACATTACCATGATGGGAAGCGCAAGGCTCTGATTGGCCAGGCCTACGGGGCTCTGAGTGGCTGGGTCTGAGTCACCTGCCTATCCTGGAGGTAGAGGCTGAGTCAATGCCCTCACAACCAGGGAGGGTGGAGCCCGGAGAAAATTTGGATGTTGCTGGAAGGAAGTGAAAGACTGATTGTTAAGTGGAGAAAGCAACAGGTATTATTATTATCACCGATTTAAAAGCAGTTCCTTTTGATCTCATTGCATGCAAACAGTGGGAAAACCTGGTAGTGCAATGATTAAGAGCTATGGCTGCTAACCAAAAAAGCTGGCTGTTCAAGTCCACCAGAAGCTCCTTGGAAATAAGGGCAGTTTTGCTCTGGTCTCTAGGGTCACTATGACTTGGAATTGACTTGACAGCAATGAGGTTTTTTTAATGCAATGTTGATCCAGTACATTCCATTTCCAAATGGTAGTTGAGTAGACATCTCGATAAGAACAGTCTGCAGGCAGTTTAATTTTGTTTAGTGGGGCTGCTGGTTTCTGGAGTCAGCTGCTATCACACAGAAGTGCGTGAGGCATATTGTCCATCTTGCAATCCTTCATGGTCCCCCCACCTTGAAGAAGACTGAAAATGTGGTCCTATAAAGCTTCATGCTTGCACTGTGGGCTTTGCTGAGCCACGGTACAGTAAGTATCTGACATCACCATTGTCAAAAGTTCATGGCTTTTCCAGTCTTGTTCTGTACAGGTTGACACATGACCCATTGGGCTTGACAGCATTCCGGGGACATAGTCCTAAATTCTGAAAGTAGAGCCAACTGCCTTACTAGAATCTCACTATTACGTGATTCTGGGGCTGGTCCTGGCTGAAACAATCATGTAGAAAGAAGCTAGCACACAGCCCGGTCCACAGCAGGGGTTCAGAAATACTTGCGGGTTGTTGGGTTTTCGTTGTTGTTTATTCCACATCTCTGCTCCCTTTTTCCATAAGGTCATTATCAGGATCCCCTGGAGTCCACACTGCAGATGAAACTTTCAAACTCAAAGAGAAGGAATGTAAAAGGGTGGGCAAGTAGATA
The DNA here is from genome assembly GCA_028571685.1 of Heterohyrax brucei. Classification (NCBI taxonomy): domain Eukaryota; kingdom Metazoa; phylum Chordata; class Mammalia; order Hyracoidea; family Procaviidae; genus Heterohyrax; species Heterohyrax brucei. Next base: position 38,209,940 of record CM053148.1, on the reverse strand, counting down.
CTGGGGTGGAGCTGAGGGCTTTGTAATTAAATGGAAAAGTTGTGGGGTTGGTATTAGATTTGGTTTTGAATCCAGGCCCTATCTCTTGTTGACCAGAAGTCCTTGGGAAAATTACTTAATATCCCAGAACCGTTTTTTTTCCTGTGATGATAAAAGCAATTGTTACTATTTTTTATTTTAGAAGGATGAATTAAAACATTGTTTGTAGGAAACTCTGACACATAGTAGGCTTTCAATGAATCTTAATTGTCTTTGTGAAGGCAACTAATGTCTGAGTAGAATTCAATTAACAATCAAGAAACTCATTTGAAATTACCCATAGAACTAGCCATTTTTCTGAGGACTAGAATGCCCAGATCTGCACCTTATTTCTCCTGTCTCATTTTTGCTTATGTGATGTGTTTTTGTTATTTTGGAGGCTGGGCAGAGGAAATAAAAATCAGTCAACAAGGGCGTACTGACAACCTGTTATATGTGAAGAGAATGCTGTGTGTTTTGGGTGGGAAATCAAGTAAGATGATCCTTGTCCTTGAAAAACTTCTGACCTCATTAGGGGAAACAAAACGTGCAAAACAAGTCACTGAAAGAACTTGTAAGCAAAATAACATTCTGTTCACTGAGCTCCAAGGTAGAGCATGAAGGAGGGACCTCAGATGGGAGCAGAAAGGCAAGAAGGACATACAGCAGCTGGAAGAAGTGACCCAATAGAAGCGCAGAAGTGAAATAAAAAATTTGCCTGTGGGATGGTGACCTCACTGACTTATCTACATACCATGAAGGCATTGTCTCTAGGTAATGAGCTAGCAAGTCTTGAGACTCTTGGGCAATAGAATGAGGTCAATCAGAAGCTTCTGTAGTTATCTGTCCTGGCACTGCTAACAAAGACATCCAAACACTCCCCTCAGACTGATTGGAAGAAGAGCTGAAACTCCTGCCAACCCTAAGATTGCAATCATCACTGTTATTATAGTTTTATTTAAGTCTGAACTTCCTGCCAGTTCTTATGCAGTGGCAAGGTTACATTTCCCTGTGTAGGGTTGCACTGAATAAGAACTGGACCTCCATTAGGTATCCCATGTCAGCACAGGACAAACGATGGTTCCACCTCTTACAGGAGCCCAGACACATCTCAGGCCAGCTCTTCAATCTCCAAATTCAAGGAAAGAGGGTACTGAAGGTGAATTCCTGCCTCTGGATATTAGTCTGCAGTTTCAGTCCTGTAGGCCTATGGTAACTTCTGAATATGACTGTCTTCTGTGCTTTTCTCTACAGCTGAGTGAAGTCTTGGCCTGGTGCTTAGAAAATAGCTCTGTCTCTTGCTAGCTGTGTGAAGTTTAGCCTGCTAAAACATATGGATCATCATAAGGATGGTACTTTCCTAGTGTGGTTATTGTAAGGTTATTTAAAAAGCTTAGCCCAGAGCCTGACACACAGTAACCACTCAATAGGTACTACCCACTATTATCTTGGAACTCCGGTGACACAGTGGTTAAGAGCTTGGTTGCTAACCAAAAATCAGCACTTTGGATCTACAAGACGATTCTTGGAAACCCTGTGGTTTTACAGGGTCACTATGAGTCAAAACAGACTAAACGCCAACAGGGTTTCTTTTTTTCTTTAGATTTTTTAAATTGTTGTCTTAAATTAGTTTGATGTTTGGCAAAAGTGGGACACTATTTTTCTTTGGAGCATAAAGCCAAGCCAAGTGGATAGGATCTTAGGTTAAATCCAGGTGTGATGTTAGCCTAACGAGATAACAGTCTTCTACATTTAACCTTCTCCTCCATTCAAATGTTTAGAAACAATCTTCAATAGAAAAGTTTATGGAAACGATTAGCAGAACTGAGGTCTGTTTATATGCTACCGTAATTTCTTGTCTTGAGTATTCAAAGTATACTCACACTGTACAGGGCATTGCTTAGAAATGGACCTTATGTATATGTCTGCTATGTATAAATTAATACATGCTGTAGTTCATGCCTGTAAATAAACTATGTCATGTTTGCTAGTTTTCAACCTGTTGGACCAGATGCCACTGGAGATAGACTCAAAAATGACACTACTGTTGTTGCAGATGCCTTGGAGTTGGTCCCTGACTTAGGGCATCCTAATGTATAACAGCATCCAGCCATTGTGCTGCATAATATTTTCATTGGCTGATCTTTGAAAGTCAAGTGCCAGGCCTTTCTTCCTAGTCTGTCTTAGTCTGGAAGCTGTGCTAAAACTTATTCAGCATCACAGCAACACGCAAGTTGCTAGTGGCTGTGCTTGAGGTGCATAGCCCAGGAATTAGACCCAGGTCTGGTAGGGAAGGTGAGAATTCTACCACTGAGCCATCCTACTTACTAACTGTGTGATTTAGAGGAAGTTATTTAGCCCCTGTCTCAATTTTCCAAACTGTAAATTGTAGATAAATCATCTCATTCAGAGGGTTGCTGTCAGGATTATATGAGATGCCAAATGGAATGTGCCTGATACATAGAAGTACGTAACTTTTTGTTTCTTCTTTTCTTCAGCTATTGAAGGCTAAAATGGCCTATAGAGCCTTGTCATCAAAATCTTGATTTCCTTAACTCTTGGGATATTTGGGAAGAAAATTTATTTTTTATTTTTTATTTAACATAACTGAGTAAAAATGTACATTCACATGTAAATTTACATGCCCCCCTATATGCAGCTTCCACTGCTCTCCCTGTCCGGTGACTGCACACTTTTGGGAAGAAATTTTTGATAAGAGAAAGCCTGATTGAAGAAGAGAACTGGTTGGACAAACATATCTTTTGATCTTTGATGCAATTCCAAAAACTGTAGTGACGACCTGAACCTTTGTTAGACAAACGATGGTGGTCTCTCACTCTGTCTTGACGGGAGGGTTCCAAACACATTGCTTGCGAGTGGTGTGCTAGGCTGTTTGGCTAGCAGATAACACTTCTGATTGGCTTGGCTTGGCTCTCTTTGGCCATACCAGGACTTCAAACTCGTTTGTTCCTGTTTGATGCCCTGCTGAGAATTTTCATTTCCTCCCCAGACATACTGAATCAGAATGCAGGCTTTAACAAGACCCCCAGGTGATTCTTAATGTATGATAAATTTTGAGAACGACTGCTTGCCAGTGGTAGGAATTGATCCCTAACCAGCAGTGTTAGCTTCAGCTAGGGACTTGTTAGGAGTGTAAATCCTCAAGAACTAGCTTGTGGAAGTCTTACGCCACATATGATAAACAGAAGCAGCTGGATCCTCAAGATTCATTTGTCCAGGAGGCTGAGAAGTTGGAGTTCAGCAGTCAGCTGGGTTCTGGTCCCACTCCTGCTCACCCTCCCAAATGTCACTTCATCTCTAGGTTTCAGCATCCCTGTTGAGTAAGTTCAAATTGATGCCTTTTAAATTCCTTCCAAAGCTTAAGAAAGTGAGTCACCAGAGTCAACACTAATTCAGGATGGTGCCATTACGTGTCTCAGAGCAGAACTGTGTTCCACAAGGTTTTCTTTTTTTGAAGAGACATTTTAATTTATTTCATGGTGAAACATAGAATTTTCTATGGCTGATTATTTTCAAAAGTAGAAGCCCAGGCTATTTTTTCTGAGTTGCCTATGGCTATCCTTTTGGCTAGTACCACCCAGAGACCTTTGTCCAAATTCTAATATCTTGTAATTCTATGAATGTGTAACTTTGTTCCTAGCTGAAGAATATCATCTTTATGGACTAAGGCAACCCTAAAATGACATTGTGTCATTCCTTTATGAACTTTCCTTGGCTCCATAAATAGAGGGAGGTGGGGAAGTCAGCCAGATTAACAATGGGGATGAGTGAATACGTCATACCAAATCCGGGACTCAGCCTAGTCTTTAATGACTTGGCCGTGGTCCTCTCTGCTTCCTCCAACACTCCACCCCCAGAGTCTGACACATGTCCTTGTTAGGAGGAATCCTTTTTATTCTCCAGACACCATTGTTCTCTTGTATTTAGAGCTGGTTTTCAAGTCCGTGTCATTCTAGATAAACTTCTTTCTGTTCTCAGATGCCCAGCCGGCCAGCCCACAGTTCTCTCTGCACTTGTTACTATGGAAGTGTCACAGCAAGTCAAATCATGGGGAAAGCAAGAACTCTCCTGTGTGCTGCCCAAACAGATTCCTCCAGGGCTGCTTTCTCTGGAACCAAGCTCAGTCGCTTGCCAAGCTCAGAGCAGCAGTGTCTCTCAAATTCTGAGGGATACTTTTCCAAGGTACAGTGTCTTGCTTGGTTGTGTTTATAAAATGGATAAAGGGCTTCCTCCGAAAGAAGTCTCCACGAGTGATGAGAACTGATATTGGAATATAACTGGATATTTTCTAGCACCGGTAAGTGTAATTGAGCATCTTTCCTTTGTTAAAACACTTGACCTTGATTGATGAAGCCCTTTCACAGGTGCAGCACCACTTTATTGGCATCACAGCAATACTGGTGTGTAAAAATGGTAGCATGGCAGCAAATGTCATCTAGCTTCACAAGGGAGAAGAGGAGAATCAAGATTGGCATCAGCCCAAGCTTGATTCCTGTGAAGTGGAGGTCAAACTTATCTTGATCCTCCAACCATTTTTAAAAAATTATGATACTAGCCATTCTTCTCATGGCACTCTCTACTTCTCTGTTGGGTTCCATAATTCATTGCAATCTTCACACAGAGCTCATAGACTCTACTCACAGTTAGCGGATTTATTAGGGAAGTAACAGGCTGCAAATGATGTTTGCAAATGAAATGACTCAGACACAGTTCTTTAGTTAGGACAGCTTCTTGGCTGTGCCCATAGGCAGGCCTCTTTTGGCCCTTTGGTGCTGTGGGCCCTAAGCTTTTGGCCTGGGCCTCTATCCTGCATGGGCAACTGTTACAAAGGTCTTTAGCTCCACCAATAAGTGCCTGGAGGCTCTCCTCTCTGCTAGGAAGCCTCGGCTGGAAGGCATTCAGCTCTCTTGCTCTGGGGTCTTGGGTCAGTGAGCCTGGCTCCACCAAGTGCCGGAAGGCATCCCACTTCACCAGCAAGCTTACTCTCAGAAGATGTGCAACTCTCTCATTCTGGCATACCAACTGTTGTCCCCTCACTCCATGGCCTAGGAAGTCCACAGTGCTGTCTCGTGCCCATCTCCTAGCTCTGCTGCTACCATTTCTTTGCTGCACTTGCCACTACTTCTTGCTGTCCAGCACCTTTCCCAGAGTTACAGCTGTGTCTCTCAATTCCGGAAGGTTCTCCATGCTGGGACACAAGTCCAAAGGATGTATTCCACTTCTGGGTCTTCTTTCTTTTGGTAGGGAAGTCACTGTCTGCTCTGGGATTGTCTCTTTTTAGGTCCAGTGGGATACAGAACTGACCAACCCCCTTGGTAGGGTTCCGTGTACCTTACTTGCAGGACTTCCCACAACGGTTCCATAAACTTTATTTGTATTTTTAGCAAGCTGTCCAGTCCCCTTAGTGGGCCACAGTGACTTATTTGCATACTTCCACTGAGTCATTTTGTGGAAGTTACAAGACCAGAAATGTGTAAATGGGCCATGTTCAGTAATTCACTGGACCATTGGCAGATACCATTAAATCCAATCTATAAGTGAAGAAAATAAAGTTGAGAGAGGTTAAGTTTTACCCAAGGTCACGTAATAAACAAAGAGTAAAACTCAGACCTAAAATCAAGTCTTCTGACCCTGAGTTCAGTGTTCTTAGCATTACTACAATAGAAGCAGGAAGTCAATACAAATCCACATCCCACATCAGCAGGAAGAATCCTGTGAATATTTCTTGGTCACTGGTCTTATGACTCACTAGCTTCAGTTATTTGCCAATATCATTTTTATGGTGATTTAGTCATTTTCCTGAGATCCTATGACACACGGAAAAAACTTAAGTAAATAAGATACCGTCGCGACTCTAAAGAAGTTTACATTCAGTACGGCATAGAGGGTTAAGTGCTACGTCTGTTCACCGAATGGTCAGCAGTTCAAATCTGCCACATCCTCCTTCGAAACTCTATGGGGCAGTTCTACTCTGATCCCTAGGGAAGCTGTGAGTCAGACCTACCTGACTCTATGGCAGTGAGTTTGTTTTTGGTTTTAAGAACAATTCAAGTGAGAACAATATTTTATGAGAGTTATTATTATTATTCTTTGACTGCTTAAAGTGAAGGCAGAATAAGGGGTAGGAGACTCAGGAAAGTTCTCATAGGAAAAACTGCTCCACTAAGGGTCACCATGAGTTGGATCCAACTCGGCGGCACTTGGCTTTGGCTAAGGTAAGTTAAAGTCATTAATGCATTCTTTTATTTGTCAAATATTTACTAAGCATCTATTATATATCAAGCTCTGTAGCAGGTACTGAGGACACAATAATAAAAAAGACTTAGTCCTCACCATCAGAGAACTTACAGTTTCATAGAGGAGACAGAAATGTCACCAAGTCATTGGACAGCCTAGGACAGGACCATATATAAAGTTCAGAGACAAGGCAACATTGATAGAGTAGATAATATTTTACCTGAATTATCATAGCTTAATAGAATATTGTAATGTAGATAAGGTGGAAATTATCATTTTAGAAAATCGTCACCATCCCTACAGCCCTTGTCACCATAGAAATACTTCTTACAGGCCAAAGAACCCTGGTGGCACAAACTGTCAACTGCTTGACTGATAATTGAAAGGCTGGCAGCTCAAACCAACTCAGTGGCTACAGGAGAAAAAGTTGGTTGTCTGCTCCCATGAGGATTACAGCTGAGAAAACCCTATGCAATGGTTCTAGTCTGTCACGTGACATCACTATGAGCCAAAATCGACTGAATGACGCTTAATAACAACAACATGTACCAGGCACTGTTGTAAGCATTTTGTAAATGTCAACTCATTTGCTTTTCACGAAAAACCACAAGATAGGCACTAGAGCTGCCCCCATTTTTCAGATGAGGAAAATGGATAGTGATGTTAACTACCTTATCCAAAGTCATACAGCTTGTAAGTAGCAGAGCTAGTCGGGCCATCTGACTCCAGAGATTATTCTATTGGCCATTCCAGTGCCTGCGATGAAAGGAACAGGTGGTGCAAAGATGAGAAGTTGTGCATAGGAGTCAGTGTGGCTGGAGCATGGTGCACAAGTTGTGTCCATCTTTGTTGCTCTCCAACCTCCTTTTCTATAACCCTTCTCCATTTCTCATCATTCTCTCATGTGGTACCATTTGTAATTCATATCTTGTTTTGCTTGAACCACACCAGTGACAGTTTTTTGAACGATATCAGTGTTTAGTCTGTAGGCCTAAACAGCACCAAGACAACTTGTGGGTGTTCGCCTGCAGTCTTAGTCGGGATGTTATGGAAGAGGACCCGTTTATTTTGAGTCTCATAGATTTGAAGATGTGACCTATGGAACTCTATCCCTGGCCTTGATTTCTGACCCCTTTGCCCCAAGAATCCACTAAAATCACAGCTCAGTTTTGCCTCTTGGATGATCTAGAGTAGCAAATGCCTTCAGAGGTAAAATGATTTTAAATGCTCTGCTTCTTTCTCTGGGTTTTTGCTTTCTCTTAGATTTAGGTCCGGACTTTCTTACCATCTTCTCAGCTCTTTGATGCTTTTATGAAGGTGAAATAAAGGTTATCCAGCATGTTTACTTATTTTAAGCAATAGGGTTGGTCCATATTACCTAGCCTTCAATTACAGGAAATTCAAATTTCCAACACTCATCCAATTCTCACAGCAGCCCTAAGATATACATGTAATTAACCGGGTTTTTCCAATGAGGCAGATGTGATTCAGGAGTGTTAAGCAACTTGCAAAATGTCACACAGCTAATAGACGATAGTGCCAAGATTCCAACCCAAGCTTCCCTGACTAACAACCACATTTCTTCCTCCTTGTTCCCGCATTCACCGCTCGCTAGCTGTGTGATCTTAGGGAAAATCACTTACCCTCTCTCTGTTTAAATTTCTTCCCTTACAAAATGAAGGTAATACAAGAATCGACATCAAAGAATTGCATAGATGAAATGATTTACTAGGTGTGAAGCTTTGTGACTATGTCTTGCACTGAAGAAGAACTTAGTAAATATTCTGAGCTGTTAGTATCATTCTCTAGGGGAATTAAAATAAAAAAACTAAACCAGTTATTGGTGAGTTGATTCTGACTCATTTTGAAGACCTCATGTGCGTCAGAGTGGAGCTGTTTCACAGTGTTGTCAATGGCTGATTGTTTGAAAGCAGATCACCAGGCATTTCTTCTACCAGGAGACTTGGGCTTGTCTAGAACTAGAAGCTCATGAACTATTTAGAGAACACTTGTCTACAACTCCCTGTCACTTATCCATTCAATGTTTATAGCAACCTCTGGTGTATAAGGCCTTCTCCACAGTGTACGTTTAGGCCTTCCAGAGCTTTTGGCCAAGGTCATGGGTGTCTCCCCACTCTGGAGTCCTATTTTCCAAAGGGAGGAGTTACTTCCTTTCTGGTTTCTTGGATAAGACAGGAGACTGTCTGAGTAAATGTTTCATAGTTACAGTGTTTGTTGCTCTCCTTTCCTATTTTCTTCTCCCCTTTCTGACATCCTGTTTCTTTCAGGCTCCAGATATACTCCCCTAAAAGAGGGAGTTACCATTTTGGAGGGTGTGATGGTTCTGCCACCAAGCCCACTCTCCTCCTCCAGATTACAGGAATCCAAGAGCATTAGTTAATCACTGCTTTGTTTTCAAGCTTCAGCTACCTCTTTGGGGACTGCCAGGCCCTCTCTGAAACAGACGCAGTACTCACTGCAGCCAGTCACCATCAGTTGTATAGTTGGTTAATCACAAATATCCACCAACTAATTGTCATGTTCAAGGCATTCTGCGTTGGCGCTGGGGTCAGTGAGGCGTAAAGATTACCATGACACAATCTTGTAACAAAGGAAAGAACACAAAAGCCCATAAGTAATAGTTTTATTTAACAAAGAAGTTTGTCATAAGGTGTGAGCAAATGAAACAGCTGCCTGGGTTGGTGCAAAGAATTTAAGGGGGTAAGAAATCAAGGGGTGTGTGTGTGTGTGTGTGTGTGTGTGTGTGTGTGGTTTCTTTAAAGAATTGAGTAGGTTGGACCATTTGTGGGTGTAAAATAAAATTGTCTTAATACATTTATGGCTGTATCTTATGCAAATAACGTCACCTTCTATGTTTATTTGCCAACTGTGCCTTCCCCATCCAAAGTTTTTTTTTTAAGTGCTGCAACAGCTTAGAATTGTTTGCATAAAATACAGTACTTTCGAGTTTTATCAAGTTCTAATTGAAGTTTTTTTTAACATTTCATTGTGCTTCAGGTGAATGTTTCCACAGTAAATTCATTTCCCATCAATAATTCGCACACATATTGTTCCCTGACATTGTTTACAGTCTCTTCAATGTATCAATACTCTCCCTATTTCCACTCTGGGTTCCCCATTTCCATTGCTCTGGTGTCTCTGCCCCTCCATGCCTTCTCCTCTTTGCTTTTGGTGGAATGCTGCCCTTTTGATCTCCTCTGTTGGTTGTTCTAAGAAGCACATTCTTCACAGATGTTATTATTTTATTAGGTAGTCTATTATTTGACTGAAAGGTAGCTGCAGGAGATGCTTCATTTCCACATTAGTGGAATGATAGGTTTAGGACAATAGTCTGAGGGATTCCTATGGTCTCTTTCAGCTTAGTAAGCTTGGTCTTTTTTGTGAATTTGAAGTTTGTTCTACATTTTCACCCATTCTAACCAGAACCATCTATTGTAATTCTGGTTGGAATGGTAGTGACAGTGATAGTGGCCTCTGGGTACCATCTAGTTCTTCTAGTCTCAGATTAGATGTGACTGGTTCACATGGTGTTGATGAAAGCGAAGCCACTATCACCGAGTCTATTCCGACTCACAGCGACCTCAGGAGTGAGTGGTATTAGTAGAAGTTTTAATGCTCATAATTTCATTATTCCATTTTATGTATATGTATCTCTTTCATAGAAAGCACAAACATGATTGCAGATTGAATCCTATCTTTCTTAATCTTAATACCTTGAGCTAAGGAGCCCTGGCAGTGGAGTGGCTAGGCACTCAACTGGTAGCCAAAAGTTTGGTGGTTCAAATCCTTCAGCTGCTCTGTGGAGGAAGATATGGAAGTCTGTTTCCGTAAAGATTTACAGCGTTGAAAACCCTGTAGAACGGTTCTATTCTGTGCTACAGGTTTGCCATGAGTCGAAAGTTGACAGCAGTGGGATTTGTTTTAAAAATGCCTTCAATTAAATGGTTGAGAGATGTTTTCAAGGCACTTCTTTTTGTGTGTTATTTTTACAGAGATTGAAGAAATAAAAATAGCAGGATGAGCAATGGGAAAAAGAGGGCGTAAGGCTTCAACTTTGTTCCCCAAGAAGTAGCAAAGGAAAAGAAACGCAAAGCAAATGAGAAATCCAGAGAGTCATTGAAGAGAGAGGAAAAGGCCTCAGGAAATGCCAGAGAAAACAAAGGCAGAGGAGTAGGAAATAGATGGAAACTGAGAGTCTCAGACAATGGTACTTACGGGACCTAGGTAGTCCCGTTTGGAGATGGAGGTATTTCCCAGAAAGAATAAAAGCCCGTCATTGCTGGTTTTTCCAAGGCTGCCGTCATTTCCAAGGCTCTTGGAAGCAGAAAGCACGATGGATGACTCTTGGTATGGTCCAGGTGATAGACGCTGGTCTGGTATAATTATCTGAGTACGGATTAAGAAGGAAAACGGTTGCTTCCACCATGGGCAGATGCAAGCTGCGGAACCTGGAAAAGATTCCTACAGATCCAAGAGAAGTCACCAAGCCATACGTGGAGGTAGGTTTCTGGTGATGGACTAGGCGTGAGTGATCACCACGAGGCTGAGCTGGGAGTCCTTATAGATTCAAAGGAGGCCAGCCTTTGGCCACCAGGGAGCAGGGAATGGACAGTCACTGAGCACCCCAGTGATGCTGTGAAGCAGAAGCTGTTCTCTCCGTTTTGCAGGTGAGTGAAGAGATGGCGTATGAAGTGACACTATCTTGTTAACACGTGCCGAAGGTCACACAGCTGAGAAGGGGTAAAGCTGAGAATCAAGCATTCCCACTTAGATCATGCTGGCCATTGCTTCATTTTCTGAGGTCTCACCTAGGGCCAAGTTCTTTATATACTTTTCTCTGAGCTATAACAGGATCCGGCTGTGAGCTCAAGTGTCAGCACGTCAGCATTTCAAAAGCCTGCCACTTCCACATGACCTTAACATCTAGAGCTAAAATTGGACGGGAGTTCAGAGCGACATACTTTCTTTCCTTTCTTTTCCTTTCCTTTTCTGATGACTTCCTGGGGATGAGGATGGGAAGGGAAGCCCGAGTGGATAACATCCAGATTAGGAAGTGAATCCTGAACTGGGGACTCAGACTTGGTTTCCTAAATTTCTCTTGTTATATTTGTAGCCTTGTGTCATAAACACAGATCCAGAAGAAGAAACCGAGGCCACAGATTTTCCTTCTGTTAAGTGGAGAAATGACATTAGACAATACTTTGTATCTTTGTTAAAACACTTTATTAGGTATTCTGTCTTAAACTGTTTGAAAACAAGAGCAGTTTAAATAAAATTATCAGCTGTTATAAGGGAAGATAATCATCATTTATTGTGAAGCTGCTACATGCCAGTGCTTTAATCTGTATTGTTTCATTTACTTCTGGGGAAGAGGTTTTCTGCTGTTCACTTTATAGGGGAGCTCCTGGGTGGCACAAACAATTAAGTGCTCAACTACCAGCCTCAAAGTTGGAGGTTTGAACCCACCCAGAGGTGCCTCAGAAGACAGACCTGGCAATTTGTTTCCGAAAGATCATAGCCTTGAAAACCCAGCAGAAGGCAGTACTCCTCTGTGCACATGGGGTCTTCATGAGTCACAATCTATGTGATGACAACTGACAACACCAACAACGTAGGTGAGGGGCTGAAGTTCAGAGGCATAACAAAAAGAGTAGGTGGTAAAGCCAAGAATTGAACCCAAGGATTCTTGGATCAGACTTTAAGAAAGAAGTTTGGGGATTCAAGGAGATAACACCTCTAGAGAATAAGATTTTTTTTTAAATTGTGTTTTAGGTGAAAACTTGTAGCACAAATTAGTTTTTCATTCAACAGCTTTATACACAAATTGCTGTGTGACATTAGTGGCAATCTCGGTGCCGTGTTAGCACTCTGCCCCTTTCATTTTCCATTCTGGGTTCTCAGTGTCAATTCATCCAGTTTTCCTGTCCTTTATCATCTTTTAGTCAGGTGTTACCATTAGGCAGGCCCCTCATGAATGTTATTGTTAGTTTTATATGCCTGTCTAATCTTTGCCTGAAAGGTGACTTCAGCGATGGCTTCCATTCCGAGTTATCAGGGTATCTGGGGCCATACTCTTAGGAATTCCTTCAGTCACCATCAGACCAGTAAGTCTGGCCTTTTTTTTTTTTGTCAGTTTGAACTTTGTTCTATATACTTTTTCCTGCTTGCCCTGGACTGTGTATTATGATCTCTGTTAGAGCAACCTATGAACAGCAAGCTTTAAGAAGCTTAGAAGAGTATCAGGAACCAAATAACCATGAAATAAATGTTGACTATTACTTCTGCCCTCATTATATTGGCAGATCACCGCTATAAATCGCCTTTTGAAGAGAACCTCTGATACATTAATTTCTAAAACATTTACCTAGCAAATCAGCTAGTTCCTGGAGATAAAGATGGTGATCGTTATTCTGATACTATCACCAACACGTTACATTTACGGAGGGATTTGGGGTTTGTATAGCCTTTTCCACTGGCTGCACTGTTACTGAAAAGGGCTCACAGAAGGCTATTAACTTGTTCTTTCACGATCAGCCACTGGAAGGAAAGACACAGGAATTACAGGAGCTCAGAGCGCTGGTGGATGCTTTCAGAAGGTGAACTCAGGCCTGCCTTGTGATCAGCAGAAAACAGTCATGGGTCAGAGATAAGAGACAGAAGGGCTGAGTCAGTGAGGAAGGCTTGCCCAGAACTCAGGCTGCCCAAACTGTTCCCGGGGGTTGGTGAAGAGGATCAGAGTGAGCTCATTACCAAAGAACAGTCCAATCACCACAAGAAAAGAAGAAATGGCTCACATTTAAGGGTGGTGGACTTGAATTCAAATTTACCTCAATTAGTCCCCTTACAACTGTTTTTTTTTTTACAACTTGTTTTATGCAAGATACTAGCTTGTTATTTCACTTTTCAGGTGTTTAATAAATTGCATTTTGGTTATAGCACTCCACATGTTTTCCCCCATCTGGCCCTTGTTTGTGCTGTGTTCTCTGTCGTCTTGTCTAAGCAGCTCCTGACCACTCCTGAGCTCTCACTGCAGCTTTGTTTCCCTGAAGAAGCTTTCCCAAACTGCCAGCTTCCCCTCCCTCTATCTTTCTAAATACTGGGTTAAGTGCCACCTCTCTGAGCCTTCTGGAACTTGGGCACCCTCCTCTACCTGTATCACACACAGCACATGTCACTTTTAATCCATCTGTTTTTTTCTGTACTGACAATAGTGGGCTGTGCCTGGGTCTCTTCAAACAGGAGTGCCTTGTTTCATTCATCGGCATAGTGACTGGTGTGCAGCAGGCGCTCAAGGAATTGACTAAATTGCATCCTTTTTAAATCATGGCAAAAATAACATACAACAAAACCTGCAATTCAACCAGGAATTACACTTTTTAAAACACAGAGAGTGAACCCGTCTCTCTGTTATCCATGCAGATGATAGTTCGAATCACATAACTGAAAAAATCCCCTCCAACCAACCTACCTTCACTTGTTTTTTGAATGCTCTAATTGCAGAAATCTGTTTGAGGGATAAAAAGCTATCTTGAAGGGTGACTCTGAAAATTGAAGTATAGAAAGAAATGACAAGTGACTTCAAATGGTAAAGCAGCGAGTTGAGGTAGATGGACTGTATCTTTCCCAGAAGGTTGACAATCTACCTTCCATCCTCAAACCGAACCGAACTGAACCGAACCGAACCGAACCGAACCGAACCGAACCAAAACCCAAACCAAAACCCAAACCAAACCAAACCAAAACCCAAACCAAACCAAACCAAACCAAACCAAACCCATTGCCATCAAGTCGATTCCGACTCAGTGATTTATGGGTCAGAGCAGAACTGTCTCATGGTTTCCAAGGGGTGCCTGGCAGATTTGAATTGCTGATCTTTTGGTTAGCAGCAGCAGCACTTAACCATCATACCACCAGGGTGGCCTGCCTAATGTTGCCTCCATTCATTCCATGTCCCTTCAGTTCAGTCAGAAATGGAAAATGAGGCTGGCTCCCCCACAATAGGCTATCTTTAGCTTGTCTTCCTTTCAGTTTCAAGCTGGGATAAAGCCTGGTGTAGGCTATGGTATGCAGGATTTGAACTTATGTGGCACATGCATGGAAAGAGTGTGGTCCAACTGGTAGCAGAAATTCCATGTTTATGCAGAATGACATCTGCAGATTTTATCTCCAGTGCAGCCCAGTTACAGTCACAATTGGTATTTAAAGAATGAAGTGAAGCAACCACGGAGAGAGATAAAATGGCAAGAACTCTGTGTCCAGAATTTCTGGAGCAGTTTCAAATATGAGTAGGCTTCAGCACTAGAAAAGGAGAATGGGAAGGTTGGAGGGGAGAGGAAGGGACAGAGATAGGGCATTTACCTAAGAGAGCCAGCATATAATTAGTCTTGCATCAGCTTTGAAGTGGAGGGAACACAAACCTTTTGGAACTAGGTGGATGTGGGCTCTTGGCTCTGGCATGTACAAAATGACATACATATAAAGTTATTCACGGCAGCATTGTTTATAGTAGTGCAAGAAACATCCCAATGTTGGAAACAACCCAAAGTCCAACAATAGAGGGCTGGCTAGATAAGTTATGATATGTCCTTACAATGGAATACTTCTGTACAGCTGTTAAAAAAAAAAGAATAAGAAAGTTCCTTATGTGTTGATATACAAAGATCTACAAGATGTTTTGTTAAATTAAAAAAAAAAAAAGGCTGGCATAATATGCTAGGTTTTGTTTTTTAAAAAAAAGGAAAAACAAGACTGTGGTGATTCAGTGTTAGAATTCTCGCCTTTGACGCTTCCATGTAGGAGTCCCAGGTTCAATTCCTGGCCAGTGCAGCTCAAGTGCAACCGTTGCTTGTCTGTCAGTGGAGGCTTGCATGTTGCTGCGATGCTGACCAAGTTTCAACAGAGCTTCCAGAATTAGACAGACTAAGACCACAGGCCTGGTGATCTACTTCCAAAAAAATCAACCAATGAACACCTGGGGATCACAACATCTGATCCTATTTGTGCATAGGATCTCCATGAGCTGGAGGCTGACCTGATGGCAGCTAAGAACAACATAACGGAACGCCACAAGGTACAAGGGAAACTCTGGTGGCCTAGTGTTTAAGTGCTATGTCTGCTGACTTTTTGGCAGTTGGAATCTACCAGGTGCTCTTTGGAAACACTATGGAGCAGTTCTGTTCTGTTCTACAGGGTCAGTATGAGTCAGAATGGCCTTGATGGCAGTCGATTTTTTTTGGTTTAGACAGTACAACAAGGAACTGAGGAGGTAGTTACGTATATATGTGGCAAAGGAGACAGGAGACAAGGGAACTGGATATTTAGGGGTCAGTGGGGGCTGGACCAAAAGGTGGGCAGTTCAAATCTACTAGGCACTCCTTGGAAACTATGTGGAACAGTTCTACTCTGACCTATAGCATCGCTATGAGTCAGACCTGACCTGATGGTAGGGGGTTTGGTTTTTTTGGGTGTGGGGTCTGGACACTTTTTTTAATACCTTCCTACGTTTTTGAATCATGTAGTATCTATTTAAAATTAAACAATTAAATAAAATAAACGAGCACTGTGTTCACTTTGATACCAGCCAACTCTGGAAACTCTACAGGTAGTTCTAGTCAGTCTGCAGGGTTGCTATGAGTGAGAACGGACTCAATCGCAGTGGGTTTTTTGGGTGGAACCCTAGCAGTTGCTCACCATTTCCCAGTTCCTGCTTTTACACCAGGAAAGTAAGGCTTTATTTGCTCTACTCCGGGTTACAAGGTCACCTAACAATACAACTATAAAGTACTAACTGCAGCGTGTGGAGGGGAGTGGTTTAGTCAGCTCTAACAGAAGTTAGAGTTAGTGCTGTGCTAATAGAAATATCACAGAGTCGATGGCTTTAACAAAGGAAGGTTTATTCTTACACAGTCCGGTAGGCTGCAAGTCCATATTCAAGGTGTCCGCTCCAGGGGAAGGCTCTCCCCATTATCAGCTCTGGAGGAAAGTCCTTGTGTTGCATCAGTCTATTCAGGGAGTGTCTTGGCGCAGGTGCCTCGGGTCTGAAGGACACTCTCTTCCCCTGGTGCAGCTTTCTTGATGATGTGAGCTTCCCAATTCTCTGCTTGCTTCTCTTTCTTTTTATCTCTTGTCAGATGAAAGGATTAAGGGTGGGGCAAGCCATACTTCAGGGAAACTCCCTTTACAGTGGAGCAGGGAGGTGATCCTATGAAGAGATTTACAGTCCCACCCTAAAACCTTTAACATACAGCACAGGAAAATCACAAAATGAAGGACAATCCTAAAATACTAGGAATCATGGCCCAGCCACATGGCTACACATATTTGAGGGGTGGGGGGAAAACACAACTCAATTCATGACAGAGAGTAAAACCAAAATCGAAACTCTTTGTCATCAAGTTGATTCTGGCTCAGAGCCACTCTACGGGACGGAGCAGAGCTGCCCTATAGGGTTTCTAAGGGGCAGCTAGTGAATTCGAACTGCCATCCCTTATGGATAGCGGCCCGAGTGCTTAATTGCTGCACCACCATAGTAGGCCCTCGTAAATGTTGGGTCATTACTTCCCCTTGAACATGCCAGGATCGCTGCCAAGGATCGTGATCTACTGGCTTGCAATTTCTCAAGGAGCATCTGGACTAACTTCTGTCTGCGTGTGTTGTCGTAACACTGCCTTGAGTCCTCACCCTGCTTTTTTACAGTGTTCAGAGACCTTTAAAGTTCAATAGCGCCAAACACTCCTTTTCTGAGTTGGGCGGCCCCTCCACCGCACTTTTTCCCCGGGTTCATTTTTCCCAGCTCAGCCCCTCCTGCAGAGTCGTCGTTTGCCCAGCCTCCCGGCGTGGGCTTCCCCGTGGCGTGGGGTTCCCCTGGGCCCGCCCCCGGCGGATCTCACCGGCCCTCTGCAGAGGAGAGTGGGTGCTGAAGGACCCCCGCGGCAGGCAGCCTCGTCGCCACGCCCGCCTAGCTCTCTCGCTCCTTCAAAGAAGTTTCTGGGCTTCAGAATCCTAGTGAAGAGAGGGAACAGATGCTTATTTGTTCGGGAACCAAAACGTCCGCCCCACGAGGACTAAGGAGACATCACAGAGTCAGGATGCGGGCCTCCGGGGGTCACTGCGCCCACCGTGGTAACTCAGAGGCCCCTGGGCGCTCTAACTCCCAGGTTGGGTCTCCCGCGGCCCTGTGCACTGTAGCCTGTTGATGTTCTGAAGGACACAGTGTTCTCGGCCGAACAAAGCCTGCTGCAAACCCGCTCGGGGCCTGTCGTCCCTCCGTGAAGGGACAAGTGCGGCCTCTAGTGGCCCCTCCGGGGTGTGCTTTTTATAGCCGTCAGACGCGGGGGAAATTCATGGCAAATTAGGCCACCGCTCTCAGGCGGTGGGAAAAAGGCTTCCCGCATGCACGACGTTGTCCCCTGAAATCAGCAGCCGGAGTTGAGGCCAGTTCTTCTGGCAGGTGTGGACTCAGGCTGGATCCGCACACCTTGCCGCTTGGGGTGCAGAACTCGTAGGGCTGGGGTGGAATCCCTACTGAGCCAGCTTTAACTACAGCGCATCCAGATTCCTGGCGCCCCCCCCCCACCGTCCTGTCCTTCTGTCCTCAGTTTCGTCTGTTTCCCAGCTCGGTTATTATCCCTGCCTGTGGCCCATGCCCCCAAAGTGATTTGCTAACTGGTTGCAGCAGTCCTTGGAGCTCATTTGGCAGATCTGGGACCTACCATTAGGTGCAAGAAGGAAAAAGCCACTTTGGGTATGTTGAGAGTTGTCCACAAGTTGAATCTGACCCACTTGCCTTAATTTATTTTCTCGGTTATTTACAAATATAAAACGCTGGCTCTTCTTTATCTTGTTGTGAAATGTTGGTATTGTGGAATGCAGCATTAGAAATACTGACCAATCTGTCTGATTTCATGGAGGATCCGTGTAACTTCCATCTTGATGTCCTACTGCAAAAAACAAACACGGGAACAATCACTGGGTGCAGGAAACATTTTCTGTAACCCGGAGTGGATCCCTTTAGGCAAATCATAAGGACATAACATGGCATTTACTTTTTCCACATGTTCCTTCGGATTTTGGATTTCTGTTTTCTGTATTACAGGCTACTGTCTACAGAGGGTCATAAATCCCCTGGAGAAGTCATATGTTAGGCCACGTGACTGGCTTTGCATCTGTTTTGCAGCTGTTGGCTTTGCAGTTTTATTTTGTCTTTTGGAACTTCTAGAACTTTGCATCTCAAGTATCAATGTGCGTGATTCACAAGAGGGTGGTTGTTGCACATTTTGAATCAGTAGGTTTGCAGTGGGCTGAGATTCTGCAGTTCTAAGGAGATGCCAGGTGATGCTGATTTCGATGGTATGAACACCCCACTTTGAGTAGTGAGGTCATCGAATAATAAAAATAAGGAGGATTGCGATGTGTTGGCAATCATAGATGTCAATGTGCAGGCATCCAACAACCTGTTTGGCAGTAGAGAGCCTGGTAGGAGCAGTTTTTCCTCGGTGATTCTGGTCTACTTTTCCTCTCACTCATTCTCCCCTCCCTGTCCTTTTAAATCTCTTTTGCTGTTGTTTAATTGGAGGGAAACTGAGAGCAAAGCAGAAGTTGTATTGATAACAAAACTTATGAGTAGGAGCTTCTGTTTCATCAGGTCATCTGGGCTGCAAAAATCTAAAGGGCACTGTAGGCAGCTGTAGGTAATAAAGGTGTGACCACCACAATACCTGTGTGAGCATCCAGAAACAGACTCTGAACTGATTGTTTTACTTCTCTCATGACAGAAAGGCAGCATGCATCTATGGTGAGCTACGATCTGTTCCCTCTCTCACCTGTGCTGTCATCTAGACAGGGTTTCTCAGCTATAGTCCTATTAACATTTTGGTCTGGAGAATTATTTGCTGTGGGGGTGGGGGTGTCCTGAGCATTGTAAGAGATGCTTAGCAGCATCCCAGGCCTCCACCCAGCAGATGCAGTAGCATTGTCGCTCCCAACCTCACTCCTGCAGTTGTGAAACCAAAAATGTCTACAGACATTGCTCAATGTCACCCTGGGAGCAAAATTGTTCCTTTTTTTCATCAATGATGGCTGCACAGCATGATGGGTGATGTAATTGTTCTCACTGAATTGTATATGTGAAAAATACTGACTTGGCAAATGTAGTGTAATCTATATTTTTACAACAACAACAAAAATAAAAAACAAGAAAATTGTCTCTGGTCAGAGCCAGTGGTATAGAACGAGGTATCATTTGTCAGCTCCACAAAATGTCTACATTCCCTAATGTTGTTGTTGTTAGTTGTCATTGAGTTGGTCTCTGACACGTGGTGACCCCTTGAGATCAGATCATTTGTGATCACTAGCTGATTTTTCAAAAGCAGACTGCCAGGTCTTTCCTCCTAGTTTGTCTTAGTCTGGAAGTTCTGCTGTCAGCATTATTAACAACATGCAAGCCTCCACGGACAGACGCGTGGTGGCTGCGCAGGTGGTGGATTGGCTAGGTAGTGAGAGTTCTTCCATTTAGCACCATTGCCCAGTCTCCAACATCACTGACCTACCTTTTCAAATTCCATCTTTCCACCGTTTTTTTTTATTTAACATGACTGAGTGAAAATGTACATTCCCATATAAATTTACATGCCCACCTATATGCAGCTTCTACTGCTCTCCCTGCCCGGTGACAGCACACTATTTCTCTCTGCTCCATACATGTCTCATCCTCCCAACAGCCTCCTTTCTGCTCCTCTCCACCCACTCTCCTTCCTCCAGCCAGAGGTCAGCAGGATGATATCCTATAGAGCTATAGAACCATAAAGTGCAACCAATATATGGTCACTCTGCATTGACAAGTCCAATCCATTCCTGTCCAAAGAGTAGACCTTTGTTATAATTTATGGGCAAGGGCAGCATCGGGGCCGGGGGCCATGCTCTCAGGGGAACCCTGAAACCGCTGGACCATCAGTTGAGGTCTTTTAGTGGAGATCTCAGGATGCACCCCTTTTTATTCTTGTGTTGCCAGTGAGACTCAACCTAGTGAGCTCCATCACGGCTATCTCTGGTGGTGGCCGGGCACCATCCAGTTCTTATGGTCCCAAGTCGATGAATGCACCCACTTTTGTGGGTCTCTCTGTCTTCTAGGTTGTCTTTACCGCATGTCATTTTGGTCCTCAGTGAGCATCCGTTCCTGCTGAGTTGGGACCATTTGCTGTGTCCTCGGATGGCAGCTTGGCAGCTTTTAAGACCCCAGACGCCACTCACCAATGTGGGGTGCAGAGAGCTCTCTTAGCAAAATGCTAGTTGTGCCAATTGGCCTCGATTTCGCCTAAGAGCATGGTCCCCGCCCCCGGCCCCAGCTACTCTATCCTTGCAATATTGGGCTAAGATGGAAGGAGTACTCATGTTATGCTGAAGTCCACTTAATGTTGTTCTTGTTTCTAATGTGTGCTATCACCGCTTTCTCCCAACCAGATTTCTAGCAACTATCTAAACTAAACCCTCTCCCCGCTCCCTCCCTCCTTCCCCTCCCTTGCAGCTGTCAAAGAGCCGTTTCTTCTATACACAAGTCTGTTTTTGAGATATTATCGTAGAGGTCTCATACAGTATTTGTCCCTTTGTCGCTGACTACTTTCACTCAAGATAATGTCTTCCAGTTGAAACCAGGTTAGGAGATGTTTCCTGGAGTCATCGTTATTTTTTACCATTGCGTAGTGTGATCTTTCCGCTTTTCAGGTAGTTTTTTTTTTTTTAAATTGTGCTTTAAGTGAAAATTTGTAATTCACTCAGTTTGTCATACAAAAACTTACACACATACTGTTATGTGACCTTAGTTGCTTTCGCTATAACGTGATAGCTCACTGGTCTCTAGTCTGTGTTCTGTGTTCATTCCATCAATTCCTGACCGCTTCTGCCTTCTTATCTTGCCTGCAGACAGATGCTGCCCATTTAGTCTCATGTATCTACTTAAGCCAAGAAGCATACTCTTTACCAGTATCATTTAATGACATATAGGCCAGCGCAATTTTTGTCTGAGGCGTTGTCTTATGGAATGGTTTCAGTTCTGGGTAAATAGACAGTCATTCAGGGGCCATGTCTTCCAGACACCCTCCAGTCTATCACATCATAAAGTCTGATGTTATTACTGCAGTGGAGTTCTGTACCTAACATTTCTCCCCCACCAGCAGGGACTCTTTGTTAAGTTCCCTGTCAGGGTAGTCATTGGTGGTAGCTGGGCACCATCTAGTTTTTTCAGTCCCGTGTTGATATAGTCTCTGATTTATGCAGGCTGTTCTGTCTCTTGGGTTCATATTTTTCTTATATCTTTGATATTCTTTGATGTTTGATGTGATCTTAAAATTTTGCTCCAGGTGGGCTGAGACCAACTTGTCGCTATCCCCCCCCCCCCCCATACCGACCCGCGGCGGAGTGACAGCAACAGACCGACACCACGTCCTCTGGTCTACAAGCAGAGAGAGAATTTATTTTCAGTAGTTCCACTTATATACAGAATGAATCAGCCAATCACTACTGGCCCACGTACGGGCTAGGGCGTGTCCCAGGCATGCGCAGGCAAGATGTTTACTGCTCTAAGGTCTCTGGGTCTGGGTGTGGCTACAAGCCAAGGCGCCATCTTTGGGTGCGGCTGCTGGGGGGTGGGGGGGGGTGTGGGGCCGGCTCGCCACACCAACTGATGTGCCTTAGATAGCTGCTTGCTAACTTTTAAGACCCCAGACACTACTCACCAAAGTGGAATGCAGAACATTTTTTTAATCAACTTTGTTATGCCAGTTGACCTAGATGTCCCTTGAAACCATGGTTCCCAGACTCCTGCCCCTGCTATTCTGGTCCCTGGAAGTGTTTGGTTATATTCAGGAAACTTCTTAGCTTTAGGTTTAGTCCAGTTGTGTTGACTTTCCCTGTGTATATGTGTTGGCCTTCCCTTCTAGGTAGAAAGTTTCTTAGTGGGATGCCATAAAATGAATTTCCGTATAAAAGAAGCTAAGGCATGTGTGTTTGTACTCTGTGCCTATTCCAATGGATTAGTTCTAGCTACAAGATGCAGTGTATTGAAAAGGATTCTGAAAATATCCATACACAGTCAGAAAGAACAGTTTGCCACAAGAACAGGTATAGGATGGAGATGCTATTATGCCTACCATGGATTGGTCTCCTTGCACCCCAATATTTTGTTTTTCCTCAAAAAAGCAATAGCTGTAGTCTAATGGAAAATGTGTTAGCCTGAGGTCTGAAAATTTGAATTGGCATTCTAGCTATGCCACTTACTAAATGTGTGCCCTTGAATTGAGTGGGTCATTTAATCTCCGGTCTCAGTTTCTTCAGCTTGAATATGCCACTACTCATTCCTAGCTCATCAGGCAGGTGTGAGGATTAAATGAGCTGACTAATGGAAACACCTACGTGACACCCGGCTTATAGTGAGTGTGCTAGAATATGTGTTGATTTTTCCATCCTTTATTTATTCAGTTTTTTCAGTGGCTGTAATAACATGGAAGTCAGGCCTTTCTTCTTCAGTGGTTCTGGGTGGATCTGAACCGCCAAACTTTTGATTAGTAGTTGAACACAAACCAGGGATTTCATCCTTTGTTTATTTACTCATTCAATAAACAGGAACACATGTATGTTTGGGTGCAGGGAAGAAGATGGTCCTAACAGAAGATTTCAGAAGATGAAAAAAGGGCCCCCAAAAGGCGTGTCCTGAAAGAGAAAAGAAACAGCAGGAAGGATTAGGTCAAACATCTTTTCAAAGTGAAGGTGTATCTGGAAGCCTTCGATTTGGCCCCCGCTCTGGCACAGTGGTTACCTTGGTTGCTAACCAGAAGGTTGGCAGTTCAAGTCCATCACCCAGTCTGCAGGAGAAAGATACAATATTCTGCAGCCTTGGAAACCCTATGTATGGGGACAGTTCTCCTCTGTCCTGTAGGGTCACTGTGAGTTGGAATCAACTCGATAGCAGTAGGTTTGTTTTTTTGTTTTTTGAGGGGAGGATATGAGAGGAGGAAGAAATATCTTTATTTGAAGAGATGACTCAGTACGGTGGCCCTGGACCACATTCTCAGTATCACGTGGGAGCATGCCAGAAACGAAATCCCATGACCAGACTCGGAACCTTACTTAGTTCTTAGATGTTTAGTCACCTCAATCAGAGCTGTTTTACCTTAGGTCTGATTCTAGTCAACAGCAGAAAAGCAACAGCAAATTAGTAGAGAGAAAGTAGAATTATTAGCAACTGGACCAGTGAAAGCAGGAGTAGTTAACAACTGATAAAAGGTAAATACCCCCAAATACTAAGTTTTGACTTGGGTCCATAATATAGTCAAGCAGTCATATTCCTTAACAGATCCGATGGGCATTATTTAATAGTATAGAAGAAGTAGGTATCTTTCAAGTTGGCCTAAAATCATTAGGAAAAAATGTGAACTGTGCTCTGGGTCCCCTGTTTAAAACTGAAGGATGTCGTGCTGGGTGGTTGTTACGGAAACATAGGTAAGAGATTATAGTCGACTGCTAATGGTTACAGGAGTTCTTTCGGGGGTGATGAAAATGTTCTAAAATTAGATTGTGTTTATGGCTGCACAGCTCTGTGAGTATAGTTAAAAACCATTCAATTGTACAGTTTAAAAAGAGTGACTTTTATGTCTCAATAAAGATGCTTAAAAGTAAAACCCTGTAGGCTGTTACAAATTTTAGAACAATTGCTTTGAATAAAAACTATATACTTCAACAAATAAAATTCAAGCACTTTAAGGAATTACTTGTCCTTATACATGAATTTTATGTTGTGGCATGCTTCCCATGAAAGTGATCAATACAGCATCGTGATTAACTTCTTGAAAGTGGAGAGCTGCCCAGCATACTTTTTTGTCCTCCTATTTTAACACATTTTAAGGACTCAATAGATACTCGTTGGCTGATTTAAGTTCTCTATAGGCTCTGGGGAGAAAATGGCTCGGATGCAATTGTTTTGCATTCACATGCTGTTCCCACGCTGCCCTCTCACTGATGCCATCTTCAAAGCCAAACTTTCCCTGCTGATTTTTCTGATATCGTTTGCTTCCCCCTACTCCCCTTTGGAGAAAAATAAATTCATGCATGGAGGGCAACTGTGCTGAGAACATTTGTTTCTTTTCCTTTTTGTCTCTCCATGGCAGCCAACTTACCTGCCGGCTCACTTCGGGTATTAATCATAATTATAGATCTTCCAGAGTTGAGTGAATTTCACCCCTTGTTACCAGCTGTGCAAGTCTTGCTTCAAGGACTGGCTATTTGTAAAGATGACTCATTAGGCAAGTCCTAATGAGTTCTCAAAGTGTGGTCCCAAAACCAGCAGCACTGAAACACCTGGAGGCTTCTCAGAATTATAAAAGCAGTGGGTGGGCCCCAGCAATCTTGGTTAACAAGCCCTCCAGGTAATTCTGATACACACACACACAAAGTGAAGATCAGCTTTAAATCTGTTGTTGATTGCCCTCAAGTCAATTCTGATTCATGGGGACCCTACGTGTACACAAAATTACTACACTGAGGGGTTATCTTCCCCCTGAGCATCTGCTTTCTTTGCCAAAATTCATGCTGTTGAAAATATATATAGCAAAACATACACAAAAGCAACAGTGTCTTCACGTAAAAGTCGGTAACACTCATGACATTCAAGTTGTGTGACCATTCCCACCCTCTTTTTCAGAGCTGTTCCTCTTCCATGAACATGAACTCACTGCTCCCTAAGGTTCCTGTCTAATCTTTGCAGTCGCTGTTGTCACTTTGATTCCACATGGATGGTTCTTAAAGGAGCATAATACTCAAGGCAACATTTCTTACTAGCTAAGCTAAACTATAGTTTGGGCTTAAGAAAACTTTGGGGGATACTTTTGGTTTAAGTTTTAAAGACTATCTCAGGGCAATAGTTTCAGTGGTTTATCAAGGCTGCTTGGCTCCAGCAAATCTAGAGTCCAGGAGAATTTGAACTACAAAGTTTTTAAGGCAGCGACTTTTTAGAAGCAGTAGAAGCAGATTATCACACCTTTCTTCCAAGGTGTCTTTCTATCGGTTCAAATCACCAGCGCTTTTGCTGGTAGATGAATGCTTAACTGTTTCTGCCACCCAGGGGTTCCTGAGTATCTGCAGGAGTACCTGCTTTCATACACCTTGACCCGCATTGTATCCCCGTGGGGATAGTTTGGTCTCCCTTTAGAAGAGTTGGGATATAAATCCAGAAGTACTTAAGCTTAGTAGATAGATAACATGGACTAAGACACACTGGGGTTTAAATTTCAACTCTGCCGCTTATTAGCTATCTGTCTTTGAGCATAGTATTAATGTACTTGAATATTATGTTATCTAGTTGGTGTTTCGTGCTGTCACGTTGATTCCAACTCGTAGTGATTGTTACCAGAAAAGCCCGGGAGTTCGGTTACCTGTCGCAAAAAGCCAATTCACTGACACAGGAGCCTTTGGGGTGAGATCAAAGGTTTTATTTGCAAGCCAGCATTGCAAAGGCACAGAGAGATAGTCTCCTCAAATCCTGTCCAAATTGGGCAGGTGAAGTCTTAAATATTTAAAAGGAAAGACCACATGTACATGTAGGGAACAATGTGGGCAGGCTGGGGCATTTAGGGGTCAACTGAGTGAAGGTCGACTGGGTGGAGGTCGACTGGGTGGAGGTCGACTGGGTGGAGGGGATCAACCGGGTGGAGGGGATCAACCGGGTGGAGGGGATCAACTGGGTGGAGGGGATCAACCGGGTGGAGGTCTAGTTTACAATCTCCCCGGCCATCAAGGAAAACAGATGGTATTAGTCCGCATCTGGCCAGTAACCTAGAAGAATAATGCTCAAACACAAGTTACTTCTCGATCCTCCTCCGCTTCCTGCTTGACTGTTTTATCATTGGTTTTACCAAGACAAAAGGAGTCACTTACTGTCTATAGGTCACTGGATCTGTAGTGGAGCCAGAGAGGGACCCACCCTAGCGTCACTGCCTGCAGTTTGTGGAGTGTGCAGGTCCTGTCTTTCCTTTTGTGTTAGGGGAGCTCTGAAACAAGGTCTGAGGTCCCTTAGTTTTTGAGCACCCCTGACATGGAGGCTATTTCAGCCTTTGGTTTCAGTGATACTATAGGACAGACTAGAATTGCCCCATAGGGTTTTCTCTGCTGTAATCTGTAAAGATTGCCAGTTCTTGGAGTTCTGGTGGCACACTGGTTAGGAGCTCAGGCCGCTAACAAAAATGCCATTAGTTCTAGTCTACCACCTGCTCCTATAGAGTCTCTGGGAGTCAGTTGGAATTGAATGGACTGCAGTGTGTTTAACAAGTGTCTCCCATTGCTGCTGAATGAAAGCAAGTGTGTTTTGCCTGTCACTGTAGCTGAAAATTCAGGGACAGTGTGGGGTTCAAGGAATACTTTATTTGCAGATATGGCAGCAAATCTGGAGGACAGCGAGATTGGCTTCTCCCAAAACTGTCCCATTTGGGTTACATTTCCAGTGGTTTCTATATCCAGACTTCAAACGATTGGTTTTTGTCACAGAACAATAGTCAGGAGTCACAAGATTTCATTACATCATAAAATTTCATTACATCTTATCAAACAATGTGAATTACCCAAAATTTCATTGTTTCTCTGAGATCTTAATCAATTTTACTTCCTCAGAGATAGGGAGAGGAATGCAGACCTGCTAATCCAGTCTGAGGGTGGTAATTGAGGCAGAGGATGGAATCCAGCTTAATAACCTAAGTGACCTTCTTTAGATTCTTACATTTACCACCAGCATGGAGGAGCTGCTGAGTTTGAGCTGCTGAGCTTTACAGGGAGTAGCTCAGTGCTTAACCATTGTATCACTGGAGCTCTTTTGCTGCCCAGATAACATAAAAGTCACAAATGAGTGACTTTAGAGAACAAAATTTATTTTCTTAGGACTCTGGAGCTCTGGTTCAAAGATGATCCTTTTTTGACTCAGCTTCTAGTAGTTGGCATTCTTTGGTGTTTTGAGCTTGTACATGTATCTTCTGTTTTCATATTGCATCTTCGCACTGTGTGTCTTTGTATCTACTGTGCTGTTTTTATAGCTCAGAAATGATTAGGTTTAGGTTCCACCCTGCACTAGGTATGATCACATTAACATAATAAAAGAAAAAACCCGTTTCTAAATAGGATCAACTTGCAGGCACAAGGGGCTAGGAATTCAACACGTATTTTTGGCAGGAGGAGGGACACAATTTAGTCTATGATAATCATTAACCATTTTATGATTCAGTTTCCAAAGTGTTTCCCATAGGGTTGTCCACCAGAGACAGTAAGCAAATGGTATGTAAAATCTGCTAGTATAAAGCTTCAGAAGCCCTAGTGGCACCTCACATTTTAAAAGACACTCAATTAATGTTAAGTCTCTTGCCCTTCCATGTTTTGCTTAGGCACCAGACATGCCTCCACTTAGAAAATGTGTCATCCTATAAAAACAACATTTCCTGCTCAGAACCAAGTGGATCTGAAGTATTACTATTAGCATGATATTTTAGGCATATTATGGGTTAAAAACAGGCTTAACAAACTTTCGTGTGCTGGCCTGGGAACTTAATTAACCATTTACTCCTTCATTCTGTCAAAGCTTTAAAAGGCACAATGTAATTTCCCTATGGGCAAATGTATTCCAAGTTTCAAAAATGTAAACATGGACCTCCACAGCTTTTAACAACGGATGAAATTCACTGAGCTCTGGAAGATCTGTAATTATGATTAATACTTGAAGTGAGCTGGTGGGTGAGTTCACTGCCGTGGAGAGACAACAAGTAGAGGAAACAAACATTTTCAGTGTGGCTGCTCTCCATGGGTCAAAGTTCAGCCATTTTGACAGGTCGTGTGTGATCAAGAACCAGTGGTACTGAAGGAAGAACTCCAAGCTGCACTGAAGGCATTGGCAAAAAGCAAGGCTCTAGAAATTGATAGAATACCGACCAAGATGTTTCAAGAAACATATGCAATGCTGGAAGCACTCACTTGTCTATGCCAAAAAATTTGGCAGGCAGGTACCTGGGCGACCGACTGCAAGAGATCTCTATTTGTATTCATTCCAAAAAAGGTGATTCAACAGAATGCAGAAATTATTGAAGGATATCATAAATATGAAGGAGGCCTAGTGGTACAGGGGTTAAAGTGATTGAGCGCTAACTAAAGGTTGGCAGTTTGAAACCACAAGTGGTTCCAAAACCACAAGTGGCTCTGCAAGAGAAAGATGTGGCATCTGCTTGCATAGAGATTTACATAGCCTTGGAGACCCTATGAAGTTGCTATGAATCAGAACTGACTCGATGACAGTGGGTTTGGGTTTCTGGTTTTATCATTAATGTCACGTGCAAGTAAAATTTTGCTGAAGACAGTTCTAAAGTGGCTGCAGCAGTACATCAACAAGGAACTTTAGAAATTCAAGCTAGATTTAGAAGAGGACATGAAATGAGGGTATCATTGACGTCAGGTGGATCTTGGCTGAAAGCAGAGAATCCTAGAAAGATGTTTACCTGTGTTTTAATGACTATGCAAAGACATTCAAAATGTGTACATCATAACAAATTATTGATAACATTGCAAAGAATGGGAATTCCAGGAAAGAACCTGTACGTAGACAAGGAAGCAGTCGTTTGAACAAAACAAGGAGATACTACAGAGTTTAAAATCAGAAAAGGTGTATGTCAGGGTTGTATCCTTTCACCATATTTATTCAGTCTGTATGCTGCACAGATCATCCAAGAAGCTTGACTATATGAAGAAGGACAGGGTTAGAGGAAGACTTAATAACTTACAACAAGCAGATGACATATCCTTGCTGAAAGTGAAGAAGACTTCAAGCACGTACTGATGAAGACCAAAGACTACAGGACTCTTTCCTTCAGGTAGGAGATTGAAATGCTCTTCTTTGAGAAGTGACCAGCCCAAGAGAAAAGACCTAAATATACCGACATCAGAGTTTTATCCCCAAAGGTGCCACTCATACTGTCCTACACTGAAGTTCAAAGTCAACAAGCTTCACTGTGTACACAGAGCTTCCATTCAGCTTTTGCCCTTTACTGGGTATTGTAAGTTCATGGTGAAGGAATAATATATATATCATTATAGACTGAGACAAAAACAAAAAAACAGACAAATTGACAGTAGCAAATCAGAAGATACAGAGACAGGATAGGGAGGGGGAATCACAATGAAAAAGAAGTACCTACTAAAATCTGCAGAAAGAAAGGACAGCATATTGCAGCTATGAAATAGGAACAGGACACCATAAAAAAAGTAACATTCAGAGGAAAAAACATGCTTCTGGAAATTAAAATCATGGTATTAGAAATAATAACTCAATAGAAAGTCAGGAAATCACCCAGAAAGTAGAATAAAAAAATATGGAAATAGAAACCAGGATAAAAACTATATAAAAATTAAAGGATTAGTGTGGGAGATCCAATATCCGAATACCTTGAGTTTCCAAAATCAGAGAAAACAAAGAGGAGAAAATCATCAAAGAAACAATTCAAGAACATGTCCCTGAATTTAAGGATATGAGTTGCCAGATTGGAAGGGTCCACAGAATGTTTGCCAGAATGGATGAAAATAGATTTTATAGCAAAGTTCTTATTGTAAAAATCTAGAATACTGGGAGCAAACAAAAGTTTCTACAAGCATTTAGACAGAGAAAACAAAGTAAGACAAATAAAAAGAGTTAGGAACTAAAATGACTTTGGACTTTTTAATAGCAACATTGAAAGCAGGATGATACAGAGAATTACCTCCAAAATTCTGAAAGAAATTTATTTTCACCCTAGAATTTTATACCCAAAGTATCACTTACATTTGGGTTGAAAAATTGCATTTTCAGACACACAAGCTCTCAAAAATTGTGTCTCGTTTCATCTTTCTCAAGAAGCTATAATAGTAGGATGTACTCCACCAAAAATGAGAGCCCAAACCAATAAAGAAGAGGAATTAGGAAATGAAGGAATTAGGAGACCCAGTTAGGAAAAATGAGGAGTGTCCTGGAAAATAGTCGAGAGCATCCCGGGGTGAGAGCTGTGCTTGTGCTGTGGGCAGCTGGCGCAGGGTGGAGAAGTAGACTCAAGAGACAGGCTGTGAAGGTGGTCGTCACGACTGCTGTTTACTCTTCCTTCAACTCAAAGATAGCGTGTATGACTGGGCCTGATTCATGTATCTTCTAAGTTGACTTGTCTCGATCATGTGCGTACTGATGCAGTTCCTACTCTTTCCTACAGGCACTGCTTGTTTTCTTGTTGAGGAGGCACATCTCATACTATAGAATTGTTTTGCTTTCATTTACTCCTGAGAGTTGAAGATGGGTCATGGTGAGTTTAGAAGCAGAAAATACTCAATAGCCCATTCAGAATGCAGGGCATGCTGTGCCTGGTTCATACTACAGTCTGCCTGATGCCCTAACCATGACAAGCTCAGAACTTCCCAGGGTTCACTCCCATGATCTTGCCCTACAGATTAATGAGATGGGGCTCTCAAAAACACTTGGGGGAAATTGAAGCCAGACAGTCACCCACCAGGTCTATTCAGCTTATCTCTTCTTGGAGCCCTTCAAACAAGTGACAATACTAACTGTTCCTTATATGTTTTCAAAAAATCCAAACCAATTGCCATCAAGTCGTAATTGACTCATGGTGCCCCCATGTGTATCTGAATAGAGCTGTGCTCCATAGGATTTTCAATGGTTGATTGATTGTCCAGAGAAAGATCACCAGGTCTTTTTCCCTCTTAACAGTCTGTACCAGCCAGGGACTCCCTGAATGGTTAGGGTTGTGGTTATCCCTGAATTTTTCAAAATAAAATAATACATTGGTTAGGGATACATACATCCATACTACAATGATGAAAACAGTTTAAGGAACCGGCTAACATTAGAGTCAGGATAGTAAATTTTCTGGAGAGCAAGAAGGAGGGGCATGACTTGAGGATGAGTGTGCAGTGTGATGTAGTTCTTAACCTATGCAGTGTGTACATTTTTGTTTATGGAATTATTTTCTAAAAGGTATATATATATTTAGTATACATCTATATACACATATATATGTACATGTGTATATGTATTGTATGTATGTGTGTGTGTGTGTATATATATATATAAACTTTTTGAAATAAAAATGGAACTAAAATTGTCCAGTAGATGGGAAATTCCTGAAGGGAATGCCTGAGTTCTGCTGAAACCCAAGTGAAAAACCTATGGTAGAATGATCTTGACCCTGCTAAAGAGGAGTGAAACTCCCAATTACTTAGGTAGGAAATTCTCCCAGGAAGGTTTTTTCTGACTTGCAGGAGCCTGTTCTTCAGGGACTGAGTCACACGAAGATGTGGTTAGTTCTTTACCAATTTCTGCACTACTCTGATGTTCTCTGCCTTAATTCAGGTATTACTGGAGGAAAAGCCCCTAAGGATAGTCAGCTATTGACTCATAACCCTGCTTTGCTCATGGTTATTTCCTCCAAGAAGAAAATATGTGCTATTTTTGCCCAGTAGTGTGGGTGTTATCATTGCTCCAGAACCTCTTCACATGACCTTTAGATATAGGGTTCAGTCCTTTTTTGTGTCCTGGTTTTGCAGTGGTTAAAAGCTGCACTGTTAACCAGAACGCTGGCATTTCAGATCTACAGCTGCCCTTCGGGAACTCTGTGGGGCACTTCTGCTCTGTCCCCTAGGGTCACAGTTGAGTTGGAATTGACACAAGGGCAATAGGTTTGGGCTCAAGTTGTTCCAGCTGTGCCCCTGGCTACCAGATTGCTTTAGCAGACACACCCAGGGGCGGATTACTCAACAGGCAAAGTAAGCGTTGAGCTTATTGGATCAACTGTAGGGCACAGCTTCATAATGTTTTCACATCAAAGATTCTGTCACCGCTCTCTCCCAGCCCCATAGCTTCTTCCTACAGAATCAAAGCTTCTTTTCAAATTTACAGTTCCGGGGGCTGGGGGTGGGGATGACTAGTAAGCAAGGCAAGCACTGGAGGGGTTGTGTTAATTTACTAATCTGTAGTGAAATTGTTCACTAAAATGATCTGGTAAGGAAATAAGCATCGTCCTCACCTTTCCTATTGGACAATCCACCCCCCAGACACACCCACAATGTGGGTGTGGCTTTGAAATGCCCAGGTCTCCTGGGTGTCACTTCACAGCTTGACAGCATCCGAAAGCTGACCTTTACCTCTGTGGAAGTTAGGATTCTTCATGTTGCAAGCGGGACACAGTCATTTCGCAGATTTAAACCACAAAGGACACTCACATGCTCACTTAACTGTATAGCATAGGAAGCAGATTCATACATAAACCGAAAAAAACAAACCCACTGCCGTCGAGTTGATTCTGACTCACAGCGACCCTGTAAGACAGTAGAACTGCTGCAGAGAGTTTCCAAGGAGCACCTGGCAGATTCGAACTGCCATCCTTCTGGTTAGCAGCCACAGCATTTAACCACTACACCATCAGGCTTTCCAGATTCACGTAGAGCTGGGTCCCAATGCGCTAACAAAGTCATGGACACCTGTTTCTCTCTGCTTTCTCTTGTGCTGGCTTCCTTTCAGGCAGGAGGGAAGGTGGCTTAGAGTAGCTGTCAGCTTATGTTTTACCTGTTTAGTAACCTCGGATAAAAAGGGCTCTTTCTGCAGAATCCCAGCAAATGTCTCAGAGTTTCTGTGGGCACAGCTGGGACCATGTTTATTACATTGGACAATTCTGTTGCAAAAGATCTGTTTAAAGTGTTAAAAAGCAAAGATCTCACTTTGAGGACTAACATGTTCTTGATCCAGACCTTGGTATTTTCAGTAGCTTCATGTGTGTGCAAAACCTGGACACCTGGGTAGGCAAGGCCCAAGAAGAATTAATGCCTTTGCCTGATGGTGCTGGTGAAGAGTAATGAATATGCTATGGACTGGCAGAAGAACAAACAAATCTGTCTTGGAAGAGGTACAGCTAGAATGCCCCTTAGAAGTGAGATTGGTGAGACTTCCATGTACTCTGGACATGTTATCAAGAGGCACCAATTCCCGGAGAAGGCAATCATGCTTGGTAAAACAGAGGGTCACCAAAACAGAGGAAGATCTTCAAGGAGATGGTTTTGTACAGTAGCTGCAACAATGGGCTTAAACATAGCAACCATTGTGAGACTGGTACAGGACAAGGCGGTGTTTCGTTCTGTCCTACATAGGTTCACTATGAATCAGAACTGACTCAACAGCAGCTAACAACAACAACATTGTTACTTCAAGGAGCCCTGACAGTGACTGCTTAAGTGCTCAGCTGCTCACTGAAGGTCGATGGTTTCAACCCAGCTAGTATCACAGTGGGAGAAAAACCTGGTGAGCTGCTTCCGTAAAGATCACAGCCTGGAAAACCCTATGGGGCAGCACTATTGTGTCGCATGGGGTTGTTAAGAGTCTGAAATGGATTTGATGGTACCTAACCAACCACCACCATCACAATACTGATACTTCATGAACCCTCAAAGCATGCCACCACAGGCCTGCTTAAGTTCTGCTTGGGATGGGAGCCTGGAGGGCAGGGGGCAGATGCCTGAAGCTAAGCAGGCTATTAGAAGTCAAATAGAAACAGAAGAGAGGAAACCGAAGCCCTTTTCTCTTTAGATAGCTATCAAATCACGCTTGGCTGCAGAGTAGAGGCTTGGGTATGGCCAGAGATCAAAGGCCCCCTTATGTGTAGTGACATTTCTGAGCACAGCACTGAGTTATAAACCTCTTGAATGGAAGGTTTTGGCACTTGGAACACAGCTTGGGACAGAAGGGCAGGGTTTTTATAGAGGCAATTCACAGAACTGCTTATGCTGGTGGAGAATCCAGACTGTTATGACTCACTGGTCTCTTTATTGCTTTGGACCAAGAACTATTGTTTCCTTTTAAGTCCCTGCATAGGAGCTGAGCTACAGCCTGGGGCCAACACATCTCTTTCCAGAAGACAGTGTAGCCTCAGTGAGCGTGACCAGGAATATCCCTTTTTTGGGGCTCTGAGTCAAGTGTGCTGGACAAGCAGAGTAAGGATTTTATTTTGACTGGGCAGTAGAATTTCTTTTGGAAACTGGCAGCCTCTCGAATGCTCCCTCAAGCTTAGATAAGTTTTCCTTTTTGGCCTGTGTCTCATTTTCATCCCCTGAAAGCACAGACTCAAACTGATTTTGTGAGCAGTGCTGGACAATAGGGCAACTCTGAAAAACAGAAATCATTGTGTCTAGGGTGCTACATAAGGAACACGGATGGCGGAAGAGGTCCTTTAGAGTCCAGTTTGTGTGAGGTCCTGCTAGTTCTCCTGGGAAAAATGTAAAGAAGGCTTTTGAATTGATAATGAGGCCTAATATACTGGGTAGACTGCCAAGATAATTCCTAACATTCCCCACCTTGTGGTAGGCACCTGTCTTTTTATTAAGCGCTGCTACAAATACCACATGTGGATCGCTTTAACAAAGAGAAATGTATTTTCTCAAAGAAAAGTAGGCTAAAAGTCCAAAATGAGGTCATCAGTTCCAGGGGAATTCTTCCTCTGTTGACTCTGGAGGAAGGTCCTTGACATTAATCTTCCCCTGGACTGGGACCTTCTGAGGCACAGGGACCCCAGGCCTAAAGGACATGCTCTGCTCTCAGCACTGCTTCTTTCCTGGTGGTATGAGGTCCCCAACTCTTCGCTTGCTTCCCTTTACCTCTCATCCCAAGAGTTTGCCTTAAGGCACAATAAAATCTTCCAAGCCTCACTAGCACAACCACCCCCATCCTCCCTCATTAACATCATAGTGGCAGGATTTATAACACATAGGAACATGACACAATACCTGGAATGCTGTCCTAGCTAAATTGTTATACACATTTTTGGAGAAACATGATTCAGTCTTGGGAGTAAATTCCTCCTTGGTGTAATCTCCTCCTCTTATGTACGGATTTGAGGTAGTGACCTACTTCCAATTATGATTACAGTAATGAAACATCACTTCCATGACTGGGTTATAAAAGGTTGTAATAATTTCCATCTTGCCAAAACTTTCTCTCTAGCTGGCACTCTTTCTTCTCTTGCCTTCTTGGCTTGTAACTTGATGAAACTAGCCTCCATGTTGCAGGGGAAGGCAGCTTCTGGTCAACAGGGAGTGAGGAACTGAGACCTTCCAGCAACCTGTGAGGAACTGAAAATTGCCAACAACCATTGAGTGAGCTTGGAAGTGCGTCCTTCCCTAGCTGAACCTTGAGATGACTGATGTCACTGTTGCCCTGATTTATGTTTTGTGAGAGGCCTTGAAGCAGAGGACTCAGCTAAGTCATGAGTGGATTCCTGACCCACAAGTGCTATCAGATATTAAATACAGTTTTCAGGAATAGATAACTAATGTAAAATCCAGACCAAATCTTCTGCTGTTGAGATGATTCCAACTTACAGCAACCCCATGTGTTGCAGAGCAGAACTGCTCCATGGGGTTTTCTTGGCTGTAATCTTTACAGAAGCAGATCTCCAGGCCTTTCTTCCTCAGTGTCTCTGGGTGAGTGTGAACCCCCAACCTTTCAATTAGGAGTTGAAAGCAAACCATCTGTGCCACTTAGGGACACATCAATATATTTACTCATCTGAGCAAACAAGGAAAACAAACTGTCCTCAAACTCTGAGGTTTGGATTTGGGTATGTTGTAGCAGGTAGTCTTGAATTCATGGAGACAGTGTTTCTTGGTCTCTGACCAACACAGGCTAGTGTTCACTAGATTCTCTGATACAGTGCTTGAGGTTTATTCCAAGACCTTTGGGAAAACAATGTTAGTTGTTTGGGGATTTCCGCTGGAGTTGAAATTACTGGTTGGAAGAGAAACTTCCCCCGTACGTCAATATACATATGCATACATATTTCATTGAGTTTTTGGTGAAAATTTACACACCATATTAGGTTCCCATTCAACAATTTCTACACCTGTCGTACACCGAATATCACAGGTGCTACATTTTCCACATTGTGTCAACCATTCTGGTTATTCTGTCTCCATTATTTGTTTCCCTGCCCCTCTTCTCATCTCACCAGCACCCCCTTTTTTAAAATATTTAATTGTGGTTATATATACCAAAACATTTCTCCTTTTAACCATCTTATTTTATGGTGTTTAAAGTGACAGTTTATAGTGCAAATTAGTTTCTCCTTCAAGATTTGTACACAAATTACTTTGTGACAGTGTTTGTAACCCCCACAGTGTGTCAGCACTCTCCGGCTTCCCTTTCCACTGTGGGTTTCCTGTGTCCGTTTGTCTAGGTTTCCTGTTCCTTCCTGTCTTCATGTCTTTGCTTCTGGGCAGGTGGTGCTATTTAGATACTTGCATGATCTACAAAGCATGTTCCTCTTATGTGCTATTATTGTTTGTTTCACTGGCCTGTTTAATCTTTGGCTGAAAGGTGGACTCAGGGAGTGGCTTTAGTTCAAAGTCAGAAGGGTGTCCAGGCCACAATGTTGAGAGTACCCTCAGTTTCTGTCAGACTAGTCTATTTGAAGAAGCCACACTGAACACCACCCCTGCTCTGTTCGTCCCCTGCCTCATTCCAAGAAATTCGCCCCTTGCTGCCCCCAGCACTAAATATACCTTGCCCCTTGCTACACTCACCACCAAGCTACTTCCCCTGGCTGCACTCAGCATCAGCCCCCTGGCTGCACTCAGCACCAAGTGTGCCCTGCTGCACCAGACCCAAAAGACCCCAACCCACAAAAGCCTGCTTAGCTTCCCCTTCAGGGCCAGTTGGTGGAGGTTTGTGAGCGCCCGCTGGCGTTACGATAATAAACAGCTGCTGCTTCTCTCCTCGGGTGTCAGTTGATTTCCTATAACATGTTCTTTGTGAATTCAAATTTTGTTCTACATTTTCCTCCCGTTCTATCTGGGACCCTTTACTGTGGTCTCTGTCAGAGCCAGGCATCATCTACTTCTGGGTTCAGGCTGGTGGAGGCTGTGGTTCCACTAGCCCTATGGACTAATATTTAACTCACTTCTCCTGTTTGTTTTTTTTTTTTTCCACCACTCCAAATATGATAGGACTAATCGATGTATTTTAGGTGGCTGCTTACAAGCTTTTAAGACCCCAGACGTTACTCACCAAAGTATGCTATAGAATGTTTTCTTTTTGAATTATGTTATGCCAGTTGACCTCGATGTTCCCTGAGATCATTTTCCCCAGCCCTCAACCACTGACTGCCATGCTGGTTTCATAGAATGAGCTGAGGAGAACCTTCCCCCTGGGTGAACGGGGCAGATAGCGTTAAGGGTGGGGAAAGAGAGGCAAGTACAGTTCTTTATTCATTGGGAATTCAGGTTTCAGAATGAGGCTACTGTGTGGTTGGATGGAAAAGAGCCACAAAGAGAGGTGAGAATTTCAGAGAGAGGTGCTGGGGAAGCAACAAATACTGAAGGAGTCCTTTAAGCAGTTCAGAAAAAAAAACTACACACCAGTACCAACAGAGAAGAAAACCTGTAAGTCAATAAGACAAGTACAAATTTAAATCAATGATGCTCCATGTGGAAAATTTGAATAAAATGGATAAAAACAAGATTTTTTTTTTTTAAATTGTACATTATCTCCTGTATGGCAGAGTATGGGAAAACGAAACAGCAGGAACCACACTACTGTGTGGGATGAATTAAAAAAAAGAGAATTGCTCAAGTCTGAGTGTGGACAACCATTGCAATAAAAACATCTTGAGATTTCACACACACAAAGGAATTTTGCACTCAGTAGCAGACTCTTCCCCATGGACCTCTGTCCAAGAAAGACTGAGGCAAGAAGGGACACTTCCTTCAAGCACAGTCTTGAAGGAGGGAGTTGGTTACCCTTGTGGGCGAGGCATGAAATCCTGCCTGGATTGTCTCCCCACCTTCCCAGGCCCCCCAGCAATGGCACGGTGAAAACCCTTGTGGTGTAGTGGTTAAATGCTGCAGCTGTTAATGAAAAGGTTGGCAGTTCAAATCCGCTATGCACTCCTTGGAAACTCTACAGAGCAGTTCTACTCTGTCTCTAGGGTTGCTATGAGTCAGAATCGACTGGATGGCTTTTTTTTTTTTTTTTTTAATGGAATGGTAGTAGATTTGGTTTTTGGTTCATGAAACAAAAACAGCGAACTGTGGGGAGAGGAGCAGCAACCTCTGTCGCCCCCAGTGACACAGGTAAACTCACCGTACCTTGGGAAAGAGTATAGGAAAACTGGTTTAATTCTGGAGGAGGGCCAGAAAACAGTTGAAAGCACAGGATTCTGTATCAGTATCATTAGAAGTCTCCTACTGGTAGGGGCAGGGGTGAGGTGGTTGGGATGGGGTGCGGTGGGGTGGACTACGGGGAAGGGGGAGACACAGGAAACTCCTGCACAGCACTTTCTAAAGATACAAAGTAGAGGTTGGCTGCCACCAGGAGGAAAGGAGCGTCACTAGGAAGTGCAGCCTCTGAGACCCAGACACCTGGTGCACTAGGACTTCAGAGAATTTCCCTTCTCCCTACCCAACAGAGAATTCCCCCTTTTCACCCCAAACAAGCCTGTTGTCACGGAATTGATTCTGATTCACGGCAACTCTTGTAGGGTAGAGTAGAACTGCTCCACAGGGTTTCCAAGGCTGTGATCTTTATGGAAACAGACTGCTACATCTTTCTCCTGTGGAGTAGTCAGCGGGTTTGAACCACTGATCTTACAGTTTGCAGCTGAATGCTTACCCACTAAGGCTCTTTTCTTCAACCCACCTACCCCCATATCAAGCAAGCACTGAGTAGCAAGCAAGCGTGGATTGCTAACTGGGGAGAAGCAAGGGCATGGAAGGCACCCTGCTGTCATAGCGGTACACAAGGTACACAAGGAAGAGGAAGGATGGAGCAGCAACATTGAGAAAAATCCGCCACTGCTTAAGCCCACACCAAGCATAAGGTAATGCTAGAGGAATTGGAAACCATCTGTGCAGGGACAGGAAACTCTAGTGGTGTGGTGGTTAAGTTACGGCAGCTAACCAAAAGGTTGGCAGTGCAAATACACCATGCACCCCTTGGGAACGCTATGGGGTAGTTCTACTCTGTCAATAAGCCAAGCCCAGCCAAGTGCCGTCAAGTTCGACTCAGTCAGCAGGGTTGCTATTAGTCAGAATTAACTCAGAGGCAATGGTTTCTTTTTTTCTTAGTGTAGCAACCACAATATATATAGCAACCATAAAACAAACACAAACCTTGCTCACTTCCTTACTAGACTGAAGCAACCTTGCCTATAGTAATGACCCACTAAAAGAAGATATATACACATTTCCAATCATAAACAATATTTACCTCAGTATTTACTGTCTTTCCCACATTCCTTAGCATTCAGTAAAAAACTATGAGATACAAAAATGAGATAAAAACAATCCATTGTCAAAAGACAAAGCAAGCAACAAAACCAAACTACATAATGACCTCAATGGTGGAACTATTAGGGAATTTAAAATAATTATGATTAATATGGAAGCCCTGATGGTATAGTGATTAAGTGCTGCATCTGCTAACCAAACAGTCGGCAGTTCAATCTGCCAGGTGCTCTTTGGAAACTCTACGGGGACAGTTCTACTCTGTTCTATGGGGTCACTTTGAGTCAGAATTGATCGACTGCAGTGAGCATGATTAATGTATTAAAGGCTTTAGTGAGATATGTACAGAACATGCATGAACAGGTGATAATTTCAGTATAGAGATGGAAAATACAAGAAAGAGTAAAAAAAAAAGTCAGAAATGGAAAAGAGCTGGGAGTGGGGAACCAGATAATAGAGGTGAGGAACTGTGTTGATGAATGCTTAAGGACACTTTACACTGAGGAAAGAACAAATGAACCCGCAGACAGGTTAATAGAAATTTCTCATACTAAATTATCAAACACAAGGAGAAAAGACAACAGATAAAGGAACCACCACCACCCGAAATCACAGAGCACTCAATAGCTAACGGACACCATCAAGTAATGGAACTGGAATCCCCGAAGAAAACAAAAAGAATGGGTAGGAGATACTAAGCTTAGTCTTCTCTATCTCATTCTTTTCTCCTGAAGCTAGTGTGTATAATTTCTATCATGTTTTAATACTTATATCTATTATGATTTGTAAAAAATAAATATCTTTATGTTATCTTTTTTACAATTTACTTTTTTCACTCAGTAAGGAATTGGAATTGACTTGATGGCAGCAATTTTTGCTAATGGTTTTGAAAATCTCTATATTGATATGTGTAGAAATAATTCATTAATTTTAACTACTCTGTGGTATGCTGGAAACCCTGCTGGTGTAGTGGTTAAGTGCTATGGCTGCTAACCAAAAGATCAGCAGTTCAAATCCATCAGGTGCTCCTTGGAAACACTATGGGGCGGTTCTACTGTGACCTCTAGGGTCGCTAGGAGTTGGACCCAATTCAGTGACAGTGGGTTTGGTTTTGGTATAGTATCCTATTACATAATTTGCTTATTTATCCCCTTATTTATTTATTCAGAAAATTTCCCTTCTCCCTACCCAACGGATAATTACCTCTTTTCAACCCAAACAAGCCTGTTGTCATGGAGTTGACCCTGCTTTATGGCAACTCTATAGGGTAGAGTTGAACTGCTCCATAGGGTTTCCAAGGCTGTAATCTTTATGGAAACAGACTGCCACATTTTTCTCCTGTACAGTGGTCGGTGGGTTTGAACCACTGACCTTTCAGTTAGCAGCTGAATGCTTACCCACCAAGGCTCTTTCTTTCAATGCACCCACCCCCATATCAAGCAAGCACTGAGTAACAGCAAGAGTGGCTTGCTAACTGGGGAGACACACGGGCATTGTTAGCATTTTTAACTGTACAGTTTATTCACACCAGGTTGTGAAACCATGGCCAAGAATTTTTGTTTCCAAGAATTTTTCATCAGAAACAGAAAGTCAGTAGACCTTGAGCAATGACTCCGCATTTCGGCCGTCCTCACCCTCTAGTAACCACTAATAAACTCTGGTCTCCATATGCAATGTCCTGTTCTAGGTATCTCCAATAAGCGGAATTATACAAAATTGTTCTTTTGTGTCTGATTTATTTCACATAGCATAATGTTTTCAAGACTTATCTGTGTTGTAACATGTATCAGAACTTCATTTCTCTTTATGGCTGAATAAATATTCCATTGTATGAATATGCTACAAGTTGTTTACCCATTTATCTGTTGATGGACACTTGGGTTGTTTCCACCCTTTGGCTATCATTCACAAGGCTGCAGTGAACACTGGTATATAAGGGACACTATGAGTCATTACTTTCACTTCTTTTCGGTGTATGCCCACGAGTGGAGTTGCTGAGTTATGTGGTGTAATTCTATGTTTAACTTTTTGAGGAACTACCAAATTATTTTCCACAACTACATTTTACGTTTTCATCAACACTGTATGAGGGTTCCAGTTTCTCCACATTCAGTGGTTGTATATATGTATTTTTAATTGTACTTTAGATGAAGATTTACAGAGCAAACTCATTTCTCATTAATCAGTTAGTACACACATTATTTTGTGACATTGGTTAACAACACTGCAACATGTCAACACTCTTACTTTGCAACCTTGGGTTCTGTAGATGGCCACTCACAGCCTTTTAAGACCCTAGAAATTACTC
Organism: Heterohyrax brucei; assembly: GCA_028571685.1. Lineage (NCBI taxonomy): Eukaryota > Metazoa > Chordata > Mammalia > Hyracoidea > Procaviidae > Heterohyrax > Heterohyrax brucei. Next base: position 38,168,023 of record CM053148.1, on the reverse strand, counting down.
GCCAGAGGAGAACGTAGAACATTTTCTTTATAAATGATATTATGCCAGTTGAGCTAGATGTTCCCCAAGACTGTGGTCCCCATAGCCCTCAGCGCAGCAGTTCAGGTGCTCAGAGAGTTTGAATGTGTCTATGGAGCTTCCAGGACCTTGCCTTGTACAAGTAGTGTAGGCTTTCCCAGTGCTGCACCTTGCCTTACCCTTCACCAAAGCTGTCATTTATCTATTGACTACTTAGTGTTTTTTTCATTCCCATACCGCTTATAACCATTCAATCGAAGGTTGTTTCTTTTTGTGTATAAACCTTTTCATGAGTTTTTCAGTGGTTATATTTTTAATACAGTAAAATTTAACACTCTTTGATGATTTATCCGAACTCATGGCAACCCTACTCAATGGCACTTGGCTTTGGCTTGATGATTTATATTTTTTGCCTTGTCTCTTTCTTCCCGTAACATCATAAAATTATACTCTTGTATTTTATTTCAAAAGTACAAAAAATTTTATTTTTTGTGTTAGCAATTTGCTTTATCTGACGTAGAGTCTACTTTCTATCATTTTCTATGTGGAGCTGATTGTCCTGAAGCTATCTTTTTAAACTGTGTTTTATTTCCCCAGTGGTTGTCATGCTACTACTGCTAAATTCCGATTTACTATTTATATTGGGTGGGTCTGTTTCTAGGATTTTTGTTCTATTCTTTATAGCATATTTTCTATCTTGGCACCTTTTCTATTTTCATCCATCTCCATTAGTTCACAGACAAATTTGAGGAAACTTTAAAGACTGACAAAAGTATCCAGGCCACTGAGAACACAGTTGTAAGAATTTGGGTTTTGAGGAACTTAACTTTCCAGTGAAGAGAAGGCACAGACTCAAGAGTCAGAGACTATTCCCAAACATTCTGGATTGTTCTCACTAAATATAATGAGCAAACTGTGTGACTGGGATAGTGAGTGTGACTACATGGTTTTGAGGAAAAGGACAGAGAAACTTTAGCTTATCCTACTCTTTACCCGCATGTGTATCTGAATGACTGAAATTCTTATTATGGCATGTTATTGTGGGGTACTATGGAATCCATTTTGACTCATAGTGACTCCCTGTGTCACTGAATAAGGTCTTCTAGGCTGTCATCTGTATGGGACCAGGTCACCAGTTCTTTAGGTGGATTTGAACTGCCATCAAGGCTCTTTCACTATAGCATATTTTATGACAAATTAAGCCATACAACCATTCCCAAAGCCAACTCTTCACACAAAGATTGGACCAGACTGTAAGATATAAAATGATACTGGCAAGTAGTGTGCTTCTTGGCTTAAGTATGTACATGAGTCTAACTGGGTACATGAGTCTTACTCCTCTTGGACAGGAGTAAGACGAGAGAGAGGGTGGAGGGGGACAGGCACTGGTTGAATAGACACAGGAAACATAGGGTGGAAAGGAGGAGTGTGCTGTCCCACGGTGGGGAGAGCAGCTAGCCAGCGTGTAGCAGAGTGTATCCAAGTTTTCGAATGACAGATGGACTTGGATTGTAAACTTTTACTTAATGCACATCAAAATATTTTTAAAAACACAGGCCAAAAAAAAAAAAAAACAACATTAAGCCATACAGTAGAGAAGACTGCATACCTACTTATCAGATTTGGAAATGGGCTTAAAGAAATGTATAGCTTTCCTAATTTTTTTGTTCTTATAGAGTAACAGAACCCCAAACTAGGTAAAAATAAAAAATCTTTGAGATCTTTCCTGTTTTCTAAATGAGTAATGTAACCATAACTAAGGACGTGTGGGAAAGTCCCAGTTTATACGTGATGTTCCAGAATAATAATTAATAAAACTTGGCTCTTTCATTATCAAAATATCTTGGTTCGGATAATAAATTATATGATCACCCTGTTAATGAGAAGTCCCTGGGTAGTGCAAAGGGTTAATGCACTTGGCTACTAAACAAAACATTGGTGGTTTGAGCTCTTACCCAGAGGTACCAGGGGAGAAAACCTTGATCATCTGCTTCTGAGAAATCAGCAACTGAAAACCATATGGAACACAGTTCTACTCTGACACATATGGGATCCTCATGACTTGGAAGTGACTTGACAGTAAGTGTAAAACTTGATGAGAAAACTGAGATGCCCAAAAGTTATGTGACTGTCTTGTTTCTAAGCTTCCAAGAGAATCACAACTCAATACTGTTGGCAACAAATTTACCCAGCCTTTTGGAAATCCTTGTGGCGTAGTGATTAAGTGCTATGTCTTGTAACTAAAGGTCAACAGTTCAAATCTGACAGGTGCTCTCTGGAAACTCTGTGGGGCAGTTCTGTTCTGACCTATAGTGTCATTATGAGTCATGGAATTGACTTGACAGCAGTGGGTTTGGTTGTTCGGTTTTTACGCTAAGAAGGAAACCCTGACAGCTTAAGTGGTGAAGTGCTATAGCTGCGAACCAAAAGCTTGTCAGTTCAGACCCACTGGGTGTTCCTTACAGACTCTATGTGACAGTTCTCCTCTGTCCTACAGAGTCACTATGAGTCAGAATTAGCTTGATGGATACAGGTTTTTTTTTTTTTTAAACCTTAAGAAATACATCCAAATGTAATAGTACTTAGGCATTTTTCTCATAAGCACAATGTGGACTTGATGTATGAACTAACAAAACACCTGCAAAACTGCAACAAATATTTATTTGGTTTGAAGACACATTACGGGAAGACCAAATGGTTGTATACAGAGTCAAAGTAAACACACTGTGCATTAAGTAATTTCTGAAAGGCCATATAGTTACTGTTAATGGTGTCACAAGGGCTAGAATTTAAGTTCCTTGACTTGCTTTCTTGTCCTGTGTTTCTTCCCTTTGCAATCTGTACTGTAGTGTTCCAGCAAAATGGCATGGTTAGCTAATGTGTACCTCCACCATCTATTACAAATACACAGAAATGTTAGATAAACTACACACACACACATGCACACACACACACACACATCTCTAAATTTAAACAGATTATGTAGCATAATAGATAAGTACAAATTTCTTATGATGATATACAAAAAATTAGCCATAAAGGAATAAATTGAGAAATGTAACTATATCAAGATTTTCTATTTACCAAAAGATATCATAAAGAGAAGGAAAAGGATAAGCTACAGAAGGGTAAAAACTATTTACCACATATGTATTGACAAAGATAAAACCTATACAAAAAAGTGTATATAAACCAAAACAATTCCTGAAGCCAACTCTTCAGACAAAGAATAGACTGGACTATGAGACATAAAATGATACTCGTGAAGAGAGTGCTTCTTATTTCAGGAGACACATGAGACTAAATGTGTAGTTCCTGTCCCGAGGTGAGATGAGAAGGCAGAAGGGGACAGGAGCAGGTTGGGTGGACGTGCGAAGTCTGAGGTGGAAAGGAAAAAATGTTCAGTCACATTATAGTCATAGCAACTAGGGTTATGTAACAATATATATATAAATTTTTGTATGAGAGCTATAAACGTTAATCTAAAGAACAACAAAAATAAAAGTTACATATAAACTTATAAATAAGTTATATAAGGATGAGTAAGAAAAGATAGACAATGCACTAGAAAATAAAGGCGGGAAGTGGACTTAAACAGGCACTTCACAGAGGGAAAGTCAAATGCCTTGCACACTGTCATCTAACTTTAGGTCAATCTACCTGAAAGGTCTATAGATGTTAAGCATACAGGTAGTCCCTGACTGTGATGACATATTCAAGTTATGAGGAACTGCATTTATGATTGTCATTTTTTGGGGGTGTATCTTATTGTCATGGACTGAATTGTGTCCTCCCAAAAATATGTGTAGTAATTTGGCTGGGCCAGGATTCCCTGTATTCTGTGATTGCGCTCCATTTTGTGATTTTCTGATGCTCTAAATACTAATCTTTGTCTGTGGCCAATAGATAGGATGATTATGTTAAAACAGAATTAGGGTGGGACTGCAACACCCTGACTGAGGAAGTTTCCCTGGAGTGCTACTTGTACCACCCTTTATCCTTTCATCCTATGGGAGATAAAAAGAGAGAGAAGGAAGTTGAGAATTGGGAACCTCACACCATCAAGAAAGCAGCACCGAAGCAGTGCACCCTTCAGAATTGCGGTTCCTGTACCAAGATGCTCCCTGACCAAAACCTGATGCAATAGAAGGACTCTCCTCCAAAGCTGACAAGGGGGAAAACCTTCCCCTGCAGCTGACACCCTGAATTTGGACTTGTAGCCTACTGAACTGTAGACGAGTGAACTTTCTTCTGTTAAAGCTTTCCACTCTGTGATATTTCTGTTAGTGCAGCATTAGATGACTAAAACACTTACAGTTAGCAATGTGTAACACATACAGTGTTGAAGCATACACTTTGTTGATGTTATCATTCTTATGTCAATCCCCAAAGACAAATGAAGATCAGATTTACAAAAATAGCAGTTGTTTCAGTCACCTGGTATTGCTCTAACAGAAAATGCCATGAGTGGATGACTGCCATGGATTGAATGTGTTCTTTAAAAAATCTGTAACAATTTGACTGTGCCATAATTCCTGGTATGTTATGATATTCCCCTGTGTTGAAATTCCTGGCTCTATGATGTTAATGAGGGTGGATGGGCAGCAGTTGTGTTGGTAGAACAGAATTCAATGTATAAGCTGGTTTTGTGATTTGAAGTGGTTTTCTGAGCTGTAAAGGGAAAAATCTGGCAGTGAGATTTGGAAGCTTCACACCATCAAGAAAGCAATACCAGGAACAAACAGCATCCTTCAGACCTGAGGTTCCTGTGCCAGGATGCTCCCTGAGCAAAGACTGATACAACACAAGGACTTTCCTCTAGATCCAACAGAGAGAAAGCATTCCCCTGGAGCAGACACCTTAAATTGGACTTGTAACCTACTGGATCATGTAAGAATAAACTCTCCTTTGTTCAAATCATCCGTTCATGATATTTGTTTTAGAGCAGCACCAGTTGACTGAAACAATGGCTTTAGAAAGAGAAATTTTATTTTTAAAAGTCTGGTAAGCTACAAGTCCATTCAATGTAAGAAGTTATCACAGTTCAGTAGGCTAAGAGTCCAAATTCAGCATGAGAGTATCTTGGTGCAGGAACCTCAGGTTCAAGGGATGTGTTCTGCTCTTGGTGCTACTTCTTTGGTCGTATGAGGTCCCTCACTGTTTCTGCTCACTTCTGTGTTTTATATACCATAAACTTGTAGCTTGAGTCTTGCTTCATCAACGTAACTGCTGCCCATTCTCCCTCATCAACATTAGAGAGGCAGGATGTGCCGAGGCCCATCACCCACAAGGGCCTCTGTGAGCAAAGCTACATGCCTATGTGATGGTGGGCGGACGCATCTCACCCTTGACATATTTTTTCGCTGTGCTCTCCCTGATGATATTTTGCATCCTAATTAAATCTTCCTCAAAAATACCCTCTCATCTCTCAGCACAAGGATTAAGGAAGATGCCTTCTAAGAACACCCAGCCCGGGAATGTCCAGCCTGGGAATGCCCAACCCAGGAATGCCAAGGCTGGCCCAGCCCTGCTGCCTTCCCCCAACTGCACATTCCCCTCCACATGTGAAATACAAGATTTCAGGAAGGCCCTGAGAAGTTCCCCAGGGATGACCCCCTACACAGCATTTTAGATATAGACATCCCACTCCCTGTACCTCTTGACCTTGAAGCATGGATAGAGCTAATTAAGCTCAAGGCATAACCTTGTTTTCACTGTTGATTATAATCACAATATACTTGTCTCGGGCCATTACCTAGAAGGCCCTAGTGATTAACATGTAAAGAGACCACTTGTCTCAGGCCATTATCCAGTAGGCCCCAATAATTAACACGAAAAAAGGCCACAAGGTATCATTTCCTTGTTAGCCAACAGCTTACATGGTCAAGGGACAGGGGTGAAATCACATTACTGACTGTATAAATAATAAAGAAAGACAGGCCCCAACAGGCTGCTGATCTCCAGATTCCTGATTGTCTCATTGTCATCATTTCTTTGCTGATGCCACCCATCTCTTCATGATCCCAGACCCTGCCAAGGCTGGCCCCTGGCAAGGATGCACAACACCTGGAACAAATCACACCACACTGGGACTTACGGAAAAGCCTAATTGACTCACACATTTCTGGGGGATTGGAAGGACACAATGCAATCCATAACATTCCACCCTTTGGCACTGCCCCAAATCATACCCTTGTGATACCCAAATTGCACTCATTTCATAGTAAGAGCCTCAAAGTCCAAGTCCAAAATCCAGAACTTCCTCTTCAACTATGAAATCCAGAGCACGTTATCTACTTCCAAAATACAATGGCAGAACAGGTAGGCACAAGTTAGACATTTTCATTACAAATGGAAGAAATTGCAGGGAAAGGCATAACAGACACCAGGGACACAGTACACAGACAACAGACACAGTACATTAGCATTTATGGCTTCAAAAATAATACTCCATACTCTGAGACATTTTACACAATAGCCCTTCCCTCCAGCCTATAGGTATTGACCACATTCTGCAGATTTTAAGTGGAGGCCCATGTACCCTGGGCTTCAGCTCCACCTTCCAGGCCCTCAGGGACAGCAACTCTGCTCCTTCAGCTTAAGTTGCCCCACTCTTTGAAGCCCTAGAGGCCATGGCCACACCTTTAGACACCCCTGAGCTCAGGACCATACCTTTTGAGACTGAGGCAGCTCAGCTTCTCATGCTCATTGTCTCTTCACCTTCTGCTTCCTGTGGCTTCATGGCTCAGGTCTCAAGCTCACATCTCCTCTGCTGGGGCAACTGTTCCAAAGCTTTAGAGCTCTATCAATTTAAGCGCCTGGAGGCACCCCACTCTGCCAGGAAGCCTCTGGTGCATAGACATACAGCATTCTCACTCCATAGGTTGGCTTGTGGTTCTGCTGCTGCTGCCTGTCAGCTGCTACTGCTGCTGGACCTCTGTTGCTTTTCTCACCACCTGTGCTTTCTCAGGTTTTAGTAGTTTGCTTGGGTTCCTTCTGAGTCTTCTATTCATTGACAGTTTCAAAATCACTTCCACATTTTAGGTATCTGTTACAGCAGTACCCCACTCCTGGTACCAAATTCTGTCTCAGTCACATGGTATAGGCTTTAGAAAATTTATCTTTATAGTCTAGTACTCTGCAAGTCTATTTATAAGCTACAAGTCCATTCAACATGAGAAATTATCACAGTCCAGTAGGCTAAGAGTCCAAGTTCAACACGAGAGTATCTTGGTGCAGGAACCTCAGGTTCAAAGGATGTGCTGTATTCTCTGTGTGGCTTTCTTAGTGGTATGAGGTTTCTCTCTCTGTTTACTTCTGTCTTTTACACCCCACAAGCTTGTAGCTTGAGTCCACCTCACCAACACAGTGTTGCCAATTCTCTCTCATCAACATCACAGCGGTAGGATTCACAGCACATGGGAAAAATCATACCACACTGGGACTCATAGCCAAGCCAAATTGTCACATACATTTTTTTGAGGACACAATGCAATCCATAACGTAACAGGCAATAATAATGAAAACTAAAGATAAGAAAATGAACTATTTGATTTATGTCAGAACCAACTTATGATTAAGTCATTGGACCAGAAACCTCATTGTACATCAGGCACTACCTGAAATTAAAAAAAATAAAACTGTGAATAATAAAAATATAGCTAAATTTAAAAGAAAAAAATGCAAATTGCCACATGACAGAAATGAAGAGAGAAATTAGAATTAGAGCGTAGGTGTGTGCCAGCCAACTGCTCCAGTGGCCTAGGGGTGTCCTGGGCTTTGATCTTGGCCTCATACACCTGGACTAAGAATTAAACTCCCTTGCAGGGATAGGAGGCCTGTGGACAAAGAGCTGAAAGCAAGTCTCGGATGTAACCTGATTGCAAGGCAGTGCTGTTTCCTCCAAAGTTGGGGATAAGTAGTCTTCCCAAACTAGGAGAAATAGTTTTCTTCAAAACGGGTTTTATATTTTTTTTCTTCTACTCTCTCAAAAAGGCAGGAAGGGGGGCGGAGTCAAGATGGTGGACTAAGCACACATCTCCTTATATCCCTCTGGAAACCAAGACCTGAATTGACAATCAAATAGAGCCTAATCGGCCTCAGGACACGGCATAGAGCTGTTAATTGGGACTTCATACCACTCAGCAAAAAACCTCCTCTCTGTCGCTGACTCCCGCTCCTGGCTAGCCCCGGCTCTCACGGACAGAAGGTAAACGCACCATTTTGACTTTTTTTTCCTCTGTCTTGGCTGGCGGGCAGAGCTGGGTCTTGCCTGGTGGCTGGACTCAGACGCGCTGCTGAGGGGATAGGCAGGCGAAATTCCCATATTCTGAGAGCCAGGCTCGGGACTCTATAATCTAGCCACGTTGAGCCTTTCGTTTTGTAGCTGCCTCAGTGGGGTTTGTGCGGAGCTCTGTGATCAGGGTGTGGGACGCCATGTTGGTACCGAGATTTTAGCGGGACCTCGTTCTTGGCCTGAGAGCCAGCGCCTGCAAACGGGACAGCGCTTCTCCAACAGAAAAGTAGTGATTTAGCACAGTGCTGCCTACGTTGGGTGCCCCGCAACAGAATCAGAGGAATCACCACCTCTCGGCACCTTTAGCCCCTCTGTCTGCTGCCTGTGTGTAGTACGCTATCTTGGATACGGTGGCCACAGCTGGACCTAATTCTTAGCTTGGGAGCCAGAGCCTGCCCACAGGAGAGCGCTTTTCTATCACAAAACCAGTACTCGACGCAGTGTTGGATAAGGCTAGGCCCTGTCAGCAGAGGCTAACAGGGCAGTAGCATTGCTGTATTTTGAACCAGTTTGTTACCATCTGGGGTTGGATATAGTGGTGCTTACTTTGTCAGATGAGAAGAGAGACCTCTACACCTGAAAAGCTAACTGACTTGTGGTCAGATACCTTTTGCTTTACATTTGAAGACAGCCTAGAGAAACATTTGCAAGCCATCCTCACAGTACCTCTTCCAGCCTCTATATATTCACATGGGACCCAAAAAGCAACAGACAATTGTGGCATACAAGCAATCACTCATGGCTTCAGAAGGCTCCCAAACAAAGCAACCAAGGAGTTTTCCAGATGAAGAAACTTTTATGAAAGCGTCAGGAAGTGAATACAAATTGATTATATATAGAGCCCTTCTAGACCTTATACAAAATGCAGCAGAACAAAATGAAAAATTAAGCAAGTTGTTTGATCTGATGGAACACCAGTACTCTGAAATCCAACAGATCAAGAAGAAAATCAAAGACATAGAAACTTCCATGCAAAGCCAAGAAAACAGAATGGAACAAATGGAAAAAAGAATTTCTGACTTGGAAGACAGAGCTACTGATGCCAGCATCTATGAGCAGAAATCAGAAAAAAGAAACAAGAAAAATGAAGAAACATTAAGAAGCATATGGGAATCTATTAAGAGGAACAACCTTCGATTAATTGGAGCCCCTGAACAGGGTGAGACATCTGAGAACACAGAGAGTATTGTTGCTGAGCTGCTGAAAGAAAACTTCCCAGAAATCATGAAGGGAGAGAATATAGACATCTCAGATGCATATCATACACCACCCAATATAGATCTCAAAAGAAAGACTCCAAGACATATTATAATCAAGCTTAACAAAATGAAACATAAGCAGTAACTCTTAAAGGCAGCAAGACTCAAGGCAAAGCTAACATTCAGAGGGAAACCCTGTAGGCTCTCGTCAGATTTCTCAGCAGAAACCATGCTGGCACGGAGACAGTGGCATGACACATTCAAAGTCTTGAAGGAGAAGAACTTCCAACCAAGAATTATATATCTTGCAAAACTGTCTTTCAAACACAAAAATGAAATTAAGACATTCCCAGATAAACAGAAACTCAGAGACTTTGTAAAAACCAAACCCAAACTACAAGAAATACTGAGAAAAGTTCTTGGCTTTGGCTTAGAAGAACGAAACCACTAACTTTATATTTTAGAACTACACACTACTCAATACTATGCTCATTTAGGGAAGGCTCCAAAGTAAATCACAGCTTTGATATGGAAAGAAGCAATCCAGTGATCATCATGAAAACTATGGTGTCATCATAATAAAAAGAGGGATGTACTACAGTCGTTATAGTCCTTCCAGATGGAGAGGAAGATGACAAGACTGGTAGTAATTAAAATTGGGTTTATAAATAGTTTATTAAGGGGGTTCATGGGGCAGCTGTAAAGCACAACAAAGATGTATCATACCATTTCAAGAAATCTAACACACGAGTCTCAACAACTATAAAACCAGCTCTGAAAAAGGTGAAAAATCAACTCACAAAAAAGAGTGTCCCAGAATAGACTAATAAGAACAACAGAGAAAACATCAACATAAAAATAAACATATCACAATGGCAGCAGTGAACACAAACCTATCGATAATTACATTGAATGTGAATGGACTGAATGCTCCAGTAAAGAGACACTGAGTATCATTTTGGATCAAAAGACACGACCCATCCATATGTTGTCTACAAGAAACTCACTTGAGACCTAAAGACAGGAACAAACTGAAAATTAAAGGATGGAAGAATATATATCAAGCTAACAATGAACAAAGAAGAGCAGGAGTGGCAATTCTAATCTCAGACAAAATCAATTTTAATGTCAAATCCACCATCGTGGACAAAGATGGTTACTATTTATTGCTGAAAGGTTCAGTATACAAGCAAGACTTAACTATATTAAATATTTATGCACCTAATGCCAGAGCACCTAAATATGTCGAAGAAACACTGACTACGCTGAAAAGAGAGTTAGATGACTCCACAATAATAGTGGGAGACTTTAACACTCCACTCTCATTACTAGACAGATCATCTAGAAAAAAGCTCAGTAAAGATACAGAAGACCTCATTGACACAATTAACCAACAAAACCTCATTGATATATACAGAACTTTCCACCCATCAGCAGACAACTACACCTTCTTCTCCAGTGCACATGGAACAGTCTCCAGAATTGACCATGTGATAGGCCATAATGCAATGCTCAACAAAATCCACACCACTGAATTACTGCAAAGCATCTTCTCAGATCATAAAGCCATAAAAGTTGAAATCAATAGCAGAAAAAACAGAGATAGAAAGTGGAACTCTTGGAAACCGAACATCTTGCTCCAAAAAACATAGGTTATAGAGGAAATCAAGGATGAATTAAAGAAATTCATGGATTCCAATGAAAACGAAAACACTTTGTACCAGAACCTGTGGGATACAGCCAAAGCAGTGCTCAGAGGTCTGTTTATCTCCATAAATGCACATATCTGGAAGGAAGAAAGAAACCAAATCAAGGAACTAACTCTATAGCTTGAACAAGTAGAAAGAGAACAACAGAGGAACCCCTCGGGCACCAGAAGAAAGGAGATCATAAAGATTAGAGCAGAGCTAAATGAATTAGAGAATAGAAAAACAATTGAAAAAATTGAAAAGACCAAAAGCTGGTTTTTCGAAAAGATCAAAAAGGCAGGAAGGGAATTTGTCTCTGCCTGATGTTTTGGATAGAAAAAACCCTTCTCTGAGGAATTGAAATCCTGTTTCTATGACAGGTGAGAGTGTTGATTCTAACTGTTGTCCACTGCCTTGTACATAAAATGGTCCGAGACCAATGAAATATGTATTCAAGAGAAACACATGTGAAAGTACTCGCTATAGATACTTTCACAAACCTGAGTACATAAGATTTCCATAAGAGCCCTCCTGCTAAGAATTAATGCACAATAAAAAATTACAAACCACATGAGGAAATAATCTACCATGAGGGACCATCAGTAGGCAAAACACAAGAAAAAATTAATGTCCTAGGAAAATAATGGACAAATCTAAGATGATAAAATAAGAATGTTTAAAACAACTAGATAGATTTTAGAATAAGATAAAAAGCATGATGAAAAGATGAGAATACCATAAAAAAAGAAGAGGCAAATTTGAAAAATGAGAAATTCCTAAACTTCTAGGAATTAGAAAATACACTTGGGGGGGTGGTTTCCCTGTGGATAGACTGGAAATTCTGGTGGTGTAGTGGTTGAGTTTGGCAGTTAATGAAAAGTTCAGCAATTTGAGTCCACCAGGTGTTCTCTGGAAACCCTGTGGGGCAATTCTGCTCTGTCCCGTATGGTTACTATGAATTGGAATCAATTTAACAGCATGATTTTCTTTTTTTTTGGTAGATGGATTAAACAGCAAATTAAACATGGCTGAGGAAGTAATTAGTGATCTGGAAGAGTGTTCTGATCTGAGGAAATTATCTGGAATGGAAAAAGTGAACGTTAAACCTACTTTGAGATATGGGAATAGATTATCTTAGAATAAAATGGGCTAACACATATCTAACTGAAATCCAGAAGGAGAGAAGAGAGAGAAATTGGGAAAATCAATACTGAAAAAGACAATGGCTGAGAATTTTTCAGAAGAGAAGAAAGTCCTTTCTCACTGGGTCGAGGACTACCTGTACGTATGAAAATGAACTTCTTCCTAGTTTCATCTGAGACCAAAAGATCAAGAACAATGCTATGTTACAAGAATGACCCAGATTTTAAAGTTAGCTTCTTGGCCAGAAATGCAGGACAAACTAACAAACTGCAAAGCTCCTTCCAATAATACAAGTCAGTCACCAACTTTAGACCTACATAAGAAGGTAAAGAAGAAGAGGGTTAGAGAGAATTTTTGGGACAAAGTAGTGGAAGAGGGTAAGGGTGCTTTCTCCCTTGCCTCAAGCCAAAAGAATGTGATTTTAGTGGTACTACCTGATGATCCTGACATGTGTCTATTTAAGTTGGGTCAGTTGCTAAGCAAAAATTCAGTGCAAACCCACTACAGCCTGGCCATGGGAGAATGCTGTGGCAGTCTGATTCTATAAAGAATACAGACTTGGAAACCCTATGGGGCAGTTCCATTCTGTCCTACAGGATTGCTGAGTCAGAATCAATTTGATGGCAAAACTTTCTGTGATATCAACTTACCTCCACTTCTCCAAACTTAGGTACAGTTTGCTATACGCAGAGTATCTGGCCATCAAGGAACTGCTCAAGATAGAGTAGCAGATGAGAAACAAAAGAGCTAGGGAATCAGAGGGAGATTGCCATGAAAGCCCCTGTGAGCTGGAAGCACAGGGTATATATAGAGGGGAGTGTGAGCTGATACTACCCACTTGTGACACCCAGACTGCAGTGAGACTCCTGCAAAAGCTGCCTATGTCTCTGCCATCTCTGCTGTCTTCACGTCACTCCTCACTAAGAAGCTCCGAGGGATCCTTGCACTGATCGTGGCAGGACCCTGTGTTCTTTATTGCTCATTTCTGTTGAAAAGTATCAACCATCCCACATACATCTTTTTGGGTTGTAGGGTTCACTTCTCAAACGTAACTTTTGCATCATCCCCTTGGTAGAATAGTATTGTCAAGATGTCACTACTGAAAAACGGAAATCAAGAGCATATCTCATTATTGCACTTTGTAAATACTGAGGTTTTTTTCTTCCCCCCACAAATTGATGGTTTCTGGCAACACCACATTGAGCAAGTCTATTGGTGTCATTTTACAAATAGCATGTGCTCACTTCATGTCTCTGTGTCCTGTTTTGGTAGTTCTCACAATATTTAGAACTTTTTCCTTATTATTATATCTGTTATGGTGATCTGCGATCAGCGAGCTTTGATGATGTTACCATTGTGATTGCTTTGTGTCTCATGAATCGTGGCTATGTAAGATGGTAACCTGAATCCATAAATGTTGTGTGTATTCTGACTGCTCCGCCAACCAGCCATTTCTCATCTCTCCCCCTCCCCTCAGGTCTCCTTATTCTCTAAGACACAGCAATATTGAAATTAGGCCAATTAATAACTCTACAGTGGCCCCTAAAAGTTTAAGTGAAAGGATGAGTTTCATATCTTTCACTTTAAATCAAAAGCTAGAAATGATTAAGCTTAGTGAGGAAGGTGTGTCGCAAGTCCAGATCTGCCAAAACTAGGCCTCTAGTGCTAAACAGCTAGCCAGCTCGTGAATGCAAAGGAAAAGTTCTTGAAGGAAATTGAAAGTGCTATTCCGTTACGTTTGCTAACCAAAAGGTTGGCAGTTTGAATCTGCCAGGTGTTCCTTGGAAACTCTGTAGGGCAGTTCGGCTCTGTCTTATAGGGTCTAGGAGTTGGAATTGATTCGAAGGCACTGTTTTTTTTTTTTTAATTCCAGTAAACACACAAATGATAAGAAAGTGAAACAGCCCTGTTGCTGAGGTGGAGAAAGTTTTAGTGGTCTGGGTAGAAGACCAAACCAGCTACAACATTCCCTTAAGCCAAAGCCTAATACAGAGTAAGACCCTAACTCTCTTCAATTCTTTTGAGGCCAAGAAGGTGAGGAAGCTACAGGAGAAAAGTTTGAAGCTATCAGAGGTTGGTTCATGAGGTCTAAGTAAAGAAGCTGTCTTTATATCAGAAAAGTGCAAGGTGGAAAAGCAAATGCTGATGTAGAAGCTACACATTATCTAGAATATCTAGCTAAGATAACCAATGAGGGTGGCTGCATTAAACAACAGCTTTTCATTGTAGATGAAACATTCTTATTTTGGAAGAAGATACCACCTAAGATCTTCTTAGCTAGAGATAAAAAGTCAACGTCTGGCTTCAGTACTTCAAAGGACAGGCTGCCTCTGTTGTTAAGGACTAATGCAACAGGTGATTTTAAATTGAAGCCAATGCTTATGTACTCTTCTGAAAATCCTATGGCCCCTAAGAATTATGGTAAATCTACTCTGCTTGTGTTCTACAAATGAAACAGCTGAGCCTAGAGGAGAGCACATCTGTTTACAACATGGCTTATGGAGTATTCTAAGCCCACCGTTGAGACTTACTGCCCAGAAAAACGGGTTCCTTTCCAAATGTTACTTTTATTGACAGTGTGTCTGGTTACTCAAGAGCTCTACTGGAGACTACAAGGAGATTAATGTTGTTTCCAGGCCTGGTAACACAACATCCATTCTGCAGCCCATGGATCAAAGAGGAGTTTCAACTTTCAAGTCTTTTTTTCTAAGAAATACATTTTGTAAGGCTGTAGCTGTCATAGATAGCAATTCCTCTGATAGATCTGAGCAGGGTAAAAATTTAAAACCTTCTGAAAAGAATTCAGCATTCTAGATGCCACTGAGAACATTTGTGATTAGTGGAAAGAGGTCAAAATATAACATTAACAGGAGTTTGGAAGACTTTGATTCCAGCCCTCATGGATGACTTCGAGGGGTTCAAGACTTTAGTGGAAAAAGTAACTGCAGATGTGTTTTTTGTTACATAAGGTCTGACAATGAAGTCCACGAACTTAATTGTTTTAAGTGCTGCATACCTCATTGCTGAATATCACTATGGTCACCTTCGAAGTACTCACTTTGGGAAGCTATGCACTGATGCCAGAGCCTAGTCTACCCTTCAGAGCAATTTTGGAACTCTTTCTGGAATGGCCATTGCACATGGTGGCAGGTTCATAAACTTAACTGTATAGTTTTTAGCCAGTAAACAAATAACTGTATTGGGACACACTCCCTAATCACCTGATCTGGCCCCCCAGTGACTTTTTTCTTTACCCAAAGATAAAGGAAACATTGAAAGGAAGACAATTTGATGACATTCAGGACATGAAGGGTAATATGAAAATAGTTCTAATGGCCACTCCATCCTCATATTTACCTGTGGGCTTATTTGTGTATATAAAATGTTTTATAATTACAAACTTAAAAATCAAAGATGCAAATTTTATATTTGGTTATAAGTTTTTTCCCAAGGATATAGTGAAGACACAGTCTTGCTCTCAGAGAACTAGAGTTTAGGTAAGGATCTTGGTCACTTTTTGTTGGACTTCTTCTTCCTGATGCATCTGCGGTCTTAAAAGCTAGCAATCTGCCATCTGAGGTACACCAAATAGTCCCAACTCATGCAGAACAGATGATCACTGAGAACAGCAAAGATATGAGGAGAAAAGAGCTCAGGTGACAGAAGAACTCATATGAATGGGAGACTGTATCAGTCTCAGAAGAACCAGACAGTGCCTGACCAAAGACAGCTGTGACGGGGACACAGTGTAGAGTCCCTGAAAGAAAAAGAGGTGTGCAGCCCGAGAACTCTACTAGAAGACCTGAACTGATGGTCTGACAGCCTGGAGGATCCCTGAGAACATGGCCCTCAGACCTGCTGCTGCCCCTGACTGGGAACCAGTGATGAGTCCACTCTTAAGAATGGACTGGACCTGGGGACACAGTGTGACCGTATGATGTGCGTACTTTATGGTTCTATGCATTTACAGGAAGCTGTCCTACTGGTCTCTTTCTAGATGGGAGAGGAGAGGGTGGAGAGTGGGAACAGGTGTTACTAAGAGGATACTAGAAATACAGAGTGAAACAGAGGAATGTGCTGTTACCGGGTGGGGAGAGCAGAGGCTGCCGCAGATAGGCAGGCATGCCTAACTGATTTGTATTGTATACTTTCACTTAATCACAATATAAAAAGAAAAAGGAAACAGAAATGGCGATACATTGTTGAATAAGAGGAGACCCTTGCCCTCAAGGGGTTTGTGGTAGACAGTAGAAGGCAGGTGAACCTAACAGGGAGGCAAATGATAAACACTAAGAATGGGAAAGAGTGGGTATGCACCAGAATTGGCTCAAAAGCAATGAGTGTAGCTTTCACTTTTGGTTATAGATTACCCAGGGGGGTATCTAAGCAGTATGGTATCAGCAGGATGGTTTTCCAGAGGAAATAATGTCTAGCATAAGACCTATAGGATAAATAATAGCAAGGTTGAGAAAAGCGAGTGAGTAGAAGGGAGTGTGTTTTGGTGTTAAGATATGCTAGGCAGAGAGGAGAACAGCATGGGCAAAGGCCAGCAGGGGATAAAAAGCTTTGGGGAAATGGGAACTATATGCCTTGTACAGACGTGGAGATTGTGGGGAAGGGAGGAAGATGAGACAGGAGGAAAGCAGGGGTTGGACCACAAAAAGCCTTAAAACAATATTAAGGATACAAGTGTTATGCTGAGTCAACAAAGAACCATTAAAAAAAATTTTTGTTAAGTAGACAGAACGGGGAAGGGGGGAGGGAATCAGTTGCCTCAGGTTTATTCTGACTCACGGCAACCCTGTGGCTTAGAAAGTAGAATTACTCCATAGAGTTTTCAAGGCTGTGACCTCTCAGAAGCAGATTCCCAAGTCTTTCTTGCAGGGTGCCTCTGGGTTGTTTTGAACTGCCAACCTTTTGATCAGCAGTCAAGTGCTTGAGGGTCTGCATCACCCATGAATTTCTTTTAAGTAGATAGTATGTAATTGAATTGTATTTGCATTTTGGAAGGATTACCCTCTCTGTATGGAGAGAAGCAACTGGAGGGAGGTTCTTTGAAAAGGCTGTTGCTGGACTTGAGTGGAGACAAGGGGGGCTGGAGAGAAGTGGCCAGAGCAGAAAGGACGGCCAAAGTAGGCCGCCTGAACTTTGAGGGCAATCTGTCCCTGAAATTCAGGGAGGTTGTCCTATCCAGTGATCAGAGCCACCATCAGCTGTGAACAGCCTGGTGGGCCCCATCTGGTATAACCATAAATAACTTGGTGTCTGTCTTCCCCACCCTCCTTATTGAAAGCTCTTCCCTTATCAAAATCTTGACCATAAACAAACCTTAACCCTTTCCCTTCTAATCAACACTTCTTCCTTATTCAGACCATAAATCCCCTAACCAGAATATCTTGCTACCCCTCTTTCTTTCCTTATCAAATCATAAACCCCCTCATCCCACACTACCTTGCTGAAACTTTAAAACTATAAAAAACCTGCCCTACCAGGGATGGGCGGGCTGCGCCACTTGGCTCAGACCCAACTCTCTTTCTTTTCCAATAAACTTGACTGAACCCTTGGACTGGTGCGTGTCTGCCTCTGTTTCGGGCCACCCTCTCCCCAACAGACTTGACGTCCTTCACGTTCAGCCAATTACTACAATTTGAGGACAGACCCGCAAAATGTGAAGTTCAGTGTTCTTGCTTCACTCAGCCAGACTGAACTCCCAGGGGGCAGGGAACATTTTATATTCATCTCTGTGTCTCCTGTATCATGGAGGTGAACGGGGAAATATTCTTTAGTAAGTGTATCTCAAGGATGCTGGTGTTTTTGATATAGCTTTGATACAGTTAATCTCATGGCTGGAAAGATATTTCAGACTCACCTTTCTTAGGAGCTGGAGCTGAGGTGTTCAGTGGTTAAGAGCTTGGCTGCTGGTTAAAAGGTCAGTAGTTCCAATGTAGCAGCCACTCCTTGGAAGTCCTATGGAACAGTTAAGTCTACTCTGCCCTATCAGCAACAGGTTTTTTTTTGTCTGGAAAGTTCAGTAACAGTTGTAAATCAATATATACACACATTTCAGAACGCGCATTAAGGTGGAGACCGCTTTAACCCCAGCAGCTGTTCTGAGCACTGGCAGGCTCTTTTTCCTGTCTCAGTGCTCTTCCGCCATCTGGTGGCCTAAGCGTTTCATAGCATGCTAAATAAAGCAAGATGCGAGGAAACTGCAAACAAGAAACCTAATCTGTTGCTGTGGAATCGATTCCAACTCATTAGCGACTCCGTAGGACCAATCCCAGCTATCCCACAGGGTTTCCAAGGAGTGCCTGGTGGATTTGAACTGGCGACCTTTTGTTAGCAGCCATAGCTCTTAACCAAAGGCAAACTCAGAAGCTTTGTGGGAGACCCAATTGAAGACACTCTGACAAGCTGACAACCTAGTTGGAGAAACAAGTATCACCCCTTCAATTATCAGCTACTTTTCAGTATTTTCCAAAGATAAAATCTTTTTTTTTTTTTTTCAGGTAAAACCAGTTGCTGTGAGCTCCAGCTTAATGGTGATCTCGTGCGTGTCAGAGTGGGTGGAACTGTGCTCCACAGGGTTTCCAGTAGCTGGTTTTTGAGAGGTAGATCGCCAGGCCTTTCTTTTGAGGCACCTCTGGATAGACTCAAAACTCCAGCCTAAGGGTTAGACGCAGGTGCATCAACTGTACCACCCAGCCCTCAGACTGCAGGGATGGTGTGGGATGTGAGGAAGGGCACCAGAAGTGACTTCCCATGTTACATGTACCCCAGCGATGTAGAAGGATGTCTCTGAAGGAAAAAATTTGTCAGTCTGTAAAAACTGATGGAACTTGAACCAAGAAAGTACTTCAAACGCTTGGTAGATATTGCCAAACAAACTATCAAATCCAAACCAAACCCGATTGATTCTGCCCCTCAGCTAACCTGATGGACAGAGCAGAACTGCCCCACAGGGTCTCCAAGGCCCGTGGTCTTTACAAAAGCAGACTGCCACGTCTTTTTCCCACGGAGCAGCTGGTGGTTTTGAACTGCCGACTTCTTTGTAGATGCTGTTATTTTTTGGCTAATGGACATGGTTGAGAGAAAGAAAGTAGTACATCGTCCTCTTCCCACTTGAAATGACTTAAGTTATTCAAATAATACATGCTTACATAAATGCATGAGTAAGTTCTTGGTGATAAAAAAAATCTAAGCATTCAGATAAATAAAGCTAAACTTCTCCTTTGCTACCTGTTTCAACCCTCTTTCCAAAGACAACCACAGTCAGTGACAGGTCCTTTCCAGATCTTTTTCTATGTGTTTACGTATATATGTGTAAGCGTGTGCCAGCTGGAAAGCTTGGTGGTGTAGTAGTTAAGTGCTATGTCTGTTAACCAAGAGCTCACCAGTTCAAATCCACCAGGTGCTCACTGGAAACTCTATAGAGCCATTCTACTCTGTCCTCCAGGGTTGCTATGGTTGGCATCAACTCGATGGCAATGAGTTTGGTTTGGTTTTTTATGTACCAATTACCCAGTTGCTGGTGAGCCATCCCCAACTCATGGTAATCCCATGTGTGTGTCAAAGTGAAACTGTCTTCCACAGGTTTTTCAATGGCTGTTTTTTTTGAAAGGTGATCACCAGGCAATTCTTCTGAGACACTTCTGGGTGGGCTTGAGTCTCTGACCTTCTGGTAATCAGGCAGCATGTTAGCAGTTTGCACTACCCAGATACTCCTGGGCTCATACAGCATAGGACAATGTTCTGCTCCTCCTTACATGGATGGTATCCTTCTGTGTTGTACTGCCTGAGTCTCCAGTTGATGGACCCTCAGTTCCCTGGCTCAGTGGGTGATGGGATTTACCTGAAGGGGGCCCATTCTGTGGAATTTCACCTTATCCCCTAATGACAGTTGTCCTGGGTCCTGTTCTGTTCTTGTCACACTGCTGCCAGGCTGGGAGCTCCCTACAGTTGTTGCCCAGCTTTGTAAGTACTTTCTGAGCACCAGTTACCTTCTTGAATGAAATACCCCTTGCTTTCCAGCTATTTACCATAGTTACAGCCCACCAAAGTAATTTTTCTTTGCTTTCTAGGATAACCAAGGGCTCAAGTATTTGACCATTTCTGAAGATTTGCAGTAGCCTGTTCTCTGGGAAACCTTGGTGGTGTGGTGGTTAAGTGCTGCAGCTGCTAACCAAAGGATTGGCAGTTTGAATCTACCAGGTGCTCCTTGGAAGTTCTGTGATGTAGTTTTACTCTGTCTTACAGGGTCACTATGAGCCAGAATGTTCTGCTGCTATTCATATGGTTTTCCCTGGCTAATACTCTTCAGAAGTAGACTGCTGGGTCCTTCTTCCTAATCTGTCTTAGTCTGTAAACTCAGCTGAAACGTGTCTACCATGGGTGACCCTGCTGGTTCCTAGATACCTGTGGCATAGCTTCCCGCATCCCAGCAACAAGCAAGCCTCCAGTGACAGACAAGTGGGGGCTGCTCACTCTACCTTCCTTGCCTGATGCTCTTATCCTCCTTACCTGATGCTGTATTGAAAAGTATTGAAAAGTAAAGACGTCACCTTGAAGACTAGAGTGTTCTTGACCTAAGCCATGGTATTTTCAGCTGCATTGTATGCATGTAAAAGCTGGACAATGAGCGAAGAAGGCCGAAGAATTGATGCCTTTGATTGTGGTGTTGGAGAAGAATGCTGAATGTATGATGGACTGCCGAAAGAACAAACAGATCTGTTCCACAAGTCCAACCAGAGTGCTCCTTGGAAGCAAAGATGGCAAGATTGCGTCTTACATACTTCGGACGTGTCAGGAAGGATCAGTCCCAGGAGAAGGACATCATGCTTGGTAGAGTGGAGGGTCAGCGAAAAACAGGAACACTCTCGACAAGGTGGATTGACACAGTGGCTGCAACAATGAGCTTAAGCATAAAAACGATTGTGGACATGGCACAAGACAGGGCAGTGTTTCATCCTGTTGTGCATAGGGACGCTGTGAGTTAGAACCAACTTGATGGCACCTAACAGCAACATGAGTCAGAATCGACTCGGTGGCAGTGGATTTGGTTTTTTGGGTTCTCAGACTCCTGGACTTCATGACTCAGGTCACACATCTCTACCTCTAAGTCTTCCCCAGTCAATCTCTAAAATGTGCTGAGTCTCATTGTCATTTATGCAGCTGCAGAACTGTGTGTTTTAGGGTGTGGATTTGTTGCTGTTTGTTCCCAGCTCCGTGTTCTTCACAAGACTGTAAGAACTCCTTGAAGGAGAAGACTGTATCTTTTTAATCTTTGATGTGCTGTGTTGCACATAGTGAGCATCTGATGTCTATTTTTATTTTAATTAATTAAAAATTATCTTTAATAAGTTCACTTATAAAAATTCAAACAACAAATGAAAGCCTTATAAAGAAAAATAGAAAAGAGTTACCCCACTACTCCCCATCACTCATCACTCTCTGGAAGAAAATGACTCGGTTTCAGTTTTTAGTTTTCCGGGTGTTATCCTGCCTTTTCAAGCAATGAATATATACCACTGCACCTACTAACCTATCACCCTGCTCTTACAGTATTATCTGTTAATTTCTGTTTTAGCAGATGAGAATTTAGTTCACCCACAGCACTGCCTGCTTTTGATCTCCACTGGTTTCAATTCTTCACCATCCCCTGTCTCCATGCCCTTGGCCAGGTAGGGCTGTAGTTCCACACACTCCACCTCCCCACCCTTTGATTTTAGCCTTGGCCAGGTGACTTCATTTGGCTGACAGGAAGTTTGTAAACAGGATGCAAACAGGGGTTAGAAAAGTGCTTGTGCAGAGGGGCCTGCCCTCTTGTGCCATTAACTGCAAGCCTGCCAGTCTCAGAATGACATAAGAGGTGGTCTCAGAAGAATAAAAGCTGTCTCCACTCATTTGCAGATCTGTAGAGAGAAGCAGAGCCAGCCAGCCAACCCAGCCTGGAGCAGCCAAACTCCATTTAATCTGCAGATTGGTCCAAAAGACCCAACCCAACCCACTGGTGTCAAGTCACAGCACAGAGACCCTATAGGACAGAGCACAACTGCCCTATAGAGTTTTCAAGTAGTGCCTCGTGGATTTGAGCTGCCAGTCTTCTAGTTAGCAGCTATATCACTTCACCACTACGCCACCAGCATAAGTGATGATACAGGATTGTTATTTTAAGCTGCTGAGTTTGGGGGTAGTTTGTTACGCAGCACTAGCTGATAAATACGCATCACTAGTGGTCTTTGCTGCCCCCTTCTCCTTCTCCTCTTTCAGTTACATTATCATTTTCATTCCTCCACTGTTACTGTTTTAAACTTTCTCAGTCCATTAAAATGCTAGTATCTCCTCCTCTTCCTTTGACCTCTACTCACTGCTTTCCTGCTCCTGATTTCCCTCAGGAATGTCTCAGCTTTTACACAGTGAGATCTGGTATTACTAACTGTTTGTTTGTAACAATTTTGGAACTTGCTGCCGTCTAAGATCATCATGTTCCTTGGAGGAAAATTGAGAAAGGATGCTTTTAGAGCAAAACCCACGATTTCCCACTAACCAGTGTTTTGCTTGTCCTTGCAATCAAATGATCGCTGATTCATTTACCCTCAGTCCTGTTGAACTTCTGGAATCAAAACAGAATAAAGGGGAGCAGGGCTGAACATCAGAAGGGGAACTTTTTATAATAGGTTATGCTGGGCTATTGGTAGAGACAGTAGCAAACTGGACTGTTTCATTCGTGTACACTCTGTTGTCATAAATATTTGTGCTAGAAGCAGATGAGAAGGTACATCAATTTAATATTAAAGATAAAGTAAACCATACTAAGTATTGTAGGTAGGAAATAATGTCACTTGAGGGTAAGCAGAATACTGTATATTGATAAACTTTTCATTTATATATGTATTAACTAGACATAATAAGAAATTAGGTGAAGATGGACAGATAATTTATAAGGTTCGAGCTGGAGGTAATGATGTTAGAAGCCGGAGTTCTCGGTTGCTAAGATTGCTACTTCTTGGGTTTGTGGAGTCTTTCAGGACTTCCTGCTCCCCTTCTACACCTACCTGGATGAGAAACTGTAATGAGCGGCTCCTCTCTCTCTTCTGAGAGCACCGGTTCTTTTTTTATTTCCTCTCTGAAGTCACAGAAGAAAACGGATTTGAGAGTAAACTGAGATTGGAACCATTCTTTACCACACCTTGGCAAGTATAATCTTGGCAAGTTTAACTTTTCTGACCTTTGTTTTCCTCCAATAAGGAAAATAAACATTTGCCTCTTAGGTTTTGTTGTGAAGAGTCAGCGGAATAACATAAGCCAAGCACCTCACGTGCCTGAATCACAGAAGACAAACAAAAGAAGGCAGCTGTCTTCATGATTATTATTACTCACCAGCCTGAGATACAAATATGAGTTCTCATTCATTTTAATATTTGATTTATGTGATTCAAATACTCCAATCCACCTGGCCTCCTTTTTTCCCTTGTTGCTGAGGGGAAAGACTGAGGGAAAGACTGCCACCCTATGGTTACGGCAGGGACCAAACATACAGCATCTGACACTGCATAGATTAGATCAACGGCAGATTATTAGTCACATGTACTTACAGGCTGTGGAAAGAAGATGCCACATGACATGCAAGGCCACATGGGAATAGTACTCAGTGAACAGTGAACAGCTGGGGACTGTGAAAGGAAGGCTGTGTAGTAACCAGAGGGTAGGGTACCCCCTGGCTTCTGTGGGAGATGTGATTGGCTTATTTGGGTTTGATTAGCTTGTTTGAATAATGATGCAGCTAGCCAGGAACTGAAACTCAATACTCTAGCAGGAACTGCACCTGGTCTCCTGGATAAGGAAGATTATTTGGCTAGGGGGCCTTACATGGGGGAGCAGGATGCAGTGGAGAACTTGTGGTTAGACCATTTGAAGCCCTCGCATTTTTTCCAGAGGTCAAGGCAGCATATAATATTGAACCGTAATTGTGGGTTTTACACTGTACTCTGGTAGGACTTTTCTTTTTTCTTTTCATGCTATCCTCTCTTCTGTAACAACTCCAAAGGCCCTCTCCTCCCAAGGACACTCTGGAATTCCTGGGTACTATATCCTCCAGGGAAACCCTGGTGGTGTAATGGTTAAGTGCCATGGCTGCTAACCAAAAGGTCACCAGTTCCAATCCACCGGGTGCTCCTTGGAAACTCTATGGGGCAGTTCTGCTCTGTCTTACAGGTCACTGTGAGTCGGAATAGACTTGATTACAGTGGATTTGAGTTTTAGGATCACTCCAGGACAAAAAAACTGGAAAACCCTGGTATCCAGGATTTGGGGCTTTTGTTGATCTTGCCACATGGTGTCGCTGTTGAAACAGGTATTCTTGCCACTGGAACTGTCCTCTTGGCCCAAAGCCCAGTGACCTTACGGAACAAAACAGGCTTCGTTGGTCTGACAGCAGCTGCTGTGTCCATTTCAGCCACGTTGTGAGACCACATCTATTGAAGCCCCTTTTGTCATGTAAGTGAAGCTACAAAACCTGTCTGCCTGCAGAACCGACACCCATCCCGTTACACTGCCCTTGGCCAGGCTCAGCTTTGCCCCTTTGTTTAATTACTCAGATATTTGAATTGACACTTCCGAAAACCTGTCAGATGATAGATGGCCTCTCTGTGGGTGGGACGGCTACCACCAGGCACAAGTAATTATCGTTCTTCTGCCCTGCAGTATTTATTGAATTGCAGGTTCTTGTCACAAAGAAGCTTTTGTAGGACAGGCAGCTCTGTTTACAGATGGAAGACTCACAGCTTCCTGGGCACATCTCTACCTAGATGAATTGGTTAGTCCTTGATGGCACTTGGCTTTTGGCTGTGTCTCTGCCCTCTCATGCTATATGGATTGGGGTTAGGAAGCAGTAAATGATAAAGGAACTTTGGAGATAATATTATAATTAATATCAGTTGTCTGCTTCTGTTTCAGGTCTTTAAATGTGTTGAGGGTTGTCATGGATTGAACTGTGTCCCCCCCCCAAAGTGGGTGTAGCCACGTGACTGTCCTCTGTTTTGTGGTTTTCCAGTGCTGTATGTTAAAGGATTAGGGTGGGACTGTAAATTCCTTTATAAGATCATCTCCCTGCTCCACTGTAAAGGGAATTTCCCTGGAGTATGGCTTGCCCCACCCTTAATCCTTTCATCCTATGAGAGATAAAAGGAAAGGGAAGCAGGGTGAGTATTTGGAACCTTGTACCATCAAGAAAGCAGCGTGGCAAGAACATGTACTTCACACCCGAGGATCCTGCGCCAAGATGCTCCCTGGAGAAACACTGACACAATACTGGACTTTCCTCCAGAGCCTTGCCCTGGAGTGGACACCTTGAATGTGGACTAGTAGCCTACCAGACTGTGTAAGAATAAACCTTCCTTTGTTAAAGCCATCTACTTTGTGGTATTTCTGCTAGAACAGCCCTAGCTGACTAAAACAGGGATGTCTGTCATGGGGAGGATGGGCATGAAGACATGCCTGGGATAAACCAGTTAGTTCAGCAAGCAAGTTGCCAAACTAGGTGTATAACATGATTCCATCTTCTTTCTTTTGTGCTTCTCCATACCATGAACTGCCAGAAGAACAAACAGATTTATCCTGGAAGAGGTACAACTAGAGTGCTCTGGTAAGCGGGACATGCTGGCGCCCAGTGCCAGAACAGCACACCTTCCTTTTCCTGATTGCTACCATGCATCAGGATTCAGAACAGCTGTCATTTCCCAACCACATCCTTGTTTACCAGACCTAGGGCTTTTACGGCGCATGCCTGTGGGCAGTGGCTTCCCGCTAGCCTATTGTGGGCCTCCTTGGGAGAGCGTGGCACATGAGGATTGGAGGAATCTAGGTTATATATTAAGCAAGCACCAGGACGTGGACGGAGACAGACGGGGACGCGGACGGAGGCGGACGGACGAGGAGAGAGTGGGAGGAAGAATAAAGAAAGAGAAGAATAAAGAAGCATTGCAAGCGGCTCGAATCCGTGTGTCCTGTCTTCTTTCCGCCGGCGGACAGTTAGGCAGCGACAGAGTGCTCCTTGGAAACAAAGATGGCAAGACAATGTCTTAGCATACTTTGGACACGTTGTCAGGAGAGATCAATCCCTGGAGAAGGAACTCATGCTTGATCAAGTAGAGGGTCAGTGAAAAAGAAGAAGATCTTCAACAAGATGGAATGATAACAGTGGCTGCAAAAATGGGCTGAAGTATAAAAATGATTGTGGGCATGGTGCGGGACTGGACAGTGTTTTGTTCTGTTGTGCATAGGGTCACCATGAGTCAGAAATGACCAGATGGCATCTAACAAGAACAACAGCATTGTCTGAGTTGGAGTTCACAGGTGATGCAAACAAACGTTTAACACACTGTTGATAACCTAAAGGCTGGCAGTTCGAACCCTGGACAACAGATAGCAATAACAGCATATTTCTTTATAGAAAGGAAGAATTCAGATTTGTCCAGATATGTACTAATGTCTCTTTTAGCTGCATATATTTTTTTGTATTAATTTTAATGATGTACAGCTGCTTCAGTAGAATAATATGGTTCTCCATGGATTAATACAATAAAAATTTACAGAATCTCTTTCAGGTTTCCTATCCAGGGCTGGTTGGGAAGCTTCCACATGGGTTCACAACATTACTCTACTTATATCTACTTGGTGAGAACTAGCCCTGCTTAGAAACTGGGGTGGGGAATGTAGCTCTTACCGGGCAGCCACTAGCCCAGAACAACTCTGTACTACAGAAGGGAGATCATCCCTCTTTGATGGTCAGCTGATTCTTTCTACCACCGATAGGTTCATGATACAAATAAATGATTTTGGATTCTGGAAAAATTCAATATTTAATCTCATCTAAGTCATTTTTCAACTTTGATACAAACTTTTTTTTTCTTTTCTGTTTTTTGGTATAAACTTTTAAACTAGAAAAAGTGCTTAATAACTACAAGAAAGAGAGGTCATCTGGAGTTAACTCAGAGAGAAGGTAATGGTTCAGATCAGGCACTCTGAGCTTCCTGCTTGTCCTTACACAAACTCTTAACCTACAGACATGGTATCTCCTCAGTAGAGCTGTCAGATGGCGTCTATGAGTACATTGTCTTGAAGGGCAAAACTATCCCATGGATTGTAAATAATGTCAAATGTAATATGTATTTAATATTATAGTCTGAATAAACACCTTTTTGTATAAGAGGTAGCTATGCCTTTAATACACTGCTGCTGGGATATTTATTTGGTTTAGCCAAGTGGAGAATGAATTGGCTTTATGTCTTAAAGTAGAAGATGCAGGCATTCTGTGACCCAACAATTCCATCAATACCATCAATAGGGATTTATTTCACAGTCAGCAATCCTAGACAACCAAATAGTGCAAATAGCAGTGCAAATAGCCATGTATGTAAGACTCCCCATGGTTTCATTTTTCGACAAGGTAACATTTGAGGAGCAGGAAAAACATTGACCAAGTTCTTATGAGGGAGAAATCAATTCTTCTAGAATGTGGTTGTCAATTGCAGAAAATTCACACTGGCAGAAAGTTTCTAAGTGGCGGAGACCATCAAGCTCTTTGCCTCATGGACATTCTACTTAAAGAGAGAGGGATATCTGTACAAGGAAGTGTCAATGAAGTATCATCTCTTATAGACAGATGGGCAAATACATAAGAGTCATAAACTTTACAGTCACATTTTAACTAGTTTTTAACATTTGTTTTACTGAAAACATTGATTTAGGCAGAATGGAAACACTGTAGAATTTGTCTGTTAAAGGATAACTGGCATTTTCCTTTGTGACTGACTATTCAAATAACATGATAGGGTCATGGGTGGTCACAACCAGTGAAGATCCATGTAGTGGGGCATCTAGTGCATTCTCCTTTATGTGATCACTTATCTGAAGTCCTCAGCTGTTTATAATATGTTGGAAATCTAAAATAGATGCTAGATAAAATAGGCCTATGAGCAATCAAAATGTCACATGCACTGAAAGTCATGCAGTTTGCTCATCGCTATTTCTTCCTAGCATCACTTAGAACTTATTTAATTTTATTTTTTGTTCTTGTGTCATAAGCCTGGGTAAGTGTTTCTTCCTTTAAACATTGCTTTGGAAATGACAAGTTGTGTATACAGAATGGCAGTTCTGGGCTGGGGATGATTTTGCCCCCATATCTGCCAGGGCATCTGGCAATGTCTGCAGACATTTTTGACTGCCATGACTGGATTTGGGAGAGTTGCTGCCAACATCTAGAGCATAGACACCAGGGATGATGATTTATATTCTTCAATTCACAGGACACTCCTCACTACCCTCAAAAAGAATGAATTGGCCCCAAATGTCAACAGTGCTAGTGCTGGGAATCTTTAACCTAGAAGCAGGTACAAGAACATCAGCAAGATGTGTATGGTAGCTTCTAACTTTGCAGTGATGTAGACGATAGGAAGATTATAAACACAGACACATTTTTTTCTTTTTGCTTATGAATGCATTTACTAAAATTAATTTCACTTGCTTCTTTTTGCTCTTAAATGTGGCTATTAGAAATATTAAATGACATAGGTGGCTTGCTTAATGTTTCTATTGTACAGCACTGCTAGCCAAACAAAAATTGCAAACCCACTGTCATCGCGCTGATTCTGACTCACAGTGACCCTACAGGACAGAGTAGAACTGCCTCACCAGGTTTCCAAGGAGATCCTGGCAGATTTGAACTGCTAACCTTTTGGTTAGCAGACGTAGCACTTAACCACTGTGACACCAGGGTTTCCGGCATTTGTACAGACAGTAGCAAAAGGGCATGTTTAGGTTAAACGCGTGTAGACTATTTTGTCATAGCCTTATATAGATTCACTTAATAAAATTTATTGTGTTTTAGGTGAAAGTTTTTACAATAGAAAGTAGTTTCTCATGCAAAGATTTACACACAAGTGCTGGGTTGTAATCCCTGCACTACGTCAGTACTCTCCCCCTTCCCCTTTATAGGCTAGGTTCTCTGTGTCCATTTCTCCAGTTTTCCTGTCACTTCCTGCCTTTCTATCTTTGCTTTTGAGAAAGTGTTGCCCATTTGGTTTTCTGTGCTTAATGTGGATAGATTTTCATTTTTCAGAGATTTGGAAGAGCAGCCTTGTAGGCAATGATAATTCTAAATGTTGGTTTGTTTTGGAACCATCACCTGGACCACTTCCCTTTTAATATCATTTTGCTAAGTGATTTCATTCTGTATGGTGGCTTTCAATACCATGAACACGCTGCTGACACCCAGATTTGTATCAACAGTCTAGATCTTGCCCTGGAGGCCAATCTCATTCCCTCAGCCGTATATTTGACATTGCTTCTTGGCTGGCTGTGTAAGTTTTCCAGGATTGCCATAACAAACTCACAAATGAGCTGTTTAAAACAAGAGAAGCTTCTTATCTCATGGGTCTGGAGCTTAGATATCCAAAATCAAAGTGTCAGCAGGACCGTGCCCTGTCTGAAGGCCCTGGAGGAACATCGTCCTTTTTTTCATTGTCCTATGGAGAACTTGGTGGTGTAGTGGTTAAGTGCTATGTCTGCTAACCAAAAAGTCAGCAGTTTGAGTTCTCCAGGTGCTCCTTGGAAACTCTGTGGGACAGAATCAGAATTGACTTGATGGCAGTAAGGATAGGACAGGGTAGAACTGCCCCGTAGAGTTTCCAAGGAGCTCCTGGTGAATTTGGACTGCCAAGCTTTTGGTTAGCACCCATAGTACCTAACCATTACGCTTTCAGGGTTTCCCATTCCTTGGCTTTGGCGCTGTCACTCCAGTCTGCTTCCACTTTCACACGGATGTTGTGTTTCTGTGTTTTTCTGCCTGTATCTTTTCTCCTTGTTTTATAAGGACACAAGTCCTTATAACTGGTAACGTCTTCAAACATCCTATTTCCAAACAAGGTCACATTCACAGGATCAGCGGGTTGAGAATTCAGCATATGTTTTGGTCGGATTTCATTCCAACCACAACACTGTCTAATGTTGTTCCTGTTAGCTGCTGTTGAGTCAGTCCCCAACTCACGGTGACCCCAGGCACAACAGAAAAAATGCCGTTCTGTCTGGCACCATCCCTGTTGCTGGGAACTCTGGGTTCTGCTTGGCATGACTCTGTCTGGAGCCCCAAACACAGAGACTGAGTCAGGGAGGACAGAAGGCAACTTTATTAGTTGGCCAAGCAACGAGAGAGTAAGGGCTAAGTGCTTTCCGAGACTGCTGGACTTGCTGAGGTTGGCTTATGTAGACAGGATCCGCTGCAGAACGCAAAAAGGTAGGCTGGCAAGTGCAGACTCAGAATGAGTAAGCACTTTTTAAGGCCCAGGTTTGATTCCTTGTGCAGGAGGAAGTTGGCCATTTTTGTTAATTAGTATGTTAGCTGTCTACCCAAACCAAAGCTGAAAAGCTACTGTCATCAAGTGGATTCTGACTCATAGCAACCCTATAGGACAGAGTGGAACTGCTTTGTAGAGTTTCCAAGGAGTGCCCGATGGATTTGAACTACAACCTTCTGGTTAGCAGACATAGCACTTAACCACTATGCCACCAGGGTTGGATTTAGCAGGCATGAGGCAGTTAATAAACTAAAGGCTATCTGGAGTGCCAAGATAGGGGGCAGGACTGGTTTTAGCCAGTTTTGGCTAGCTTATGAGTGTTCTTCTTCAAGAAGGTCCTAAGTAGGAAGAGAAACAACTCTCAGCAGTGGTCTGGGTGAAGGGCTATACTGAGGCTAAGAAAAAATGGCTGTATGGCTCTAGGCCTGTGTTATTCCTATGATCAATTTTGGATGAGACCATTGTGAGCCACAGGATGTTTTCATTGGCTGATATTTAAAAGTAGATTGCTGGGCCTTTCTACCTTGTCTTACTTAAGTTGGTAGCTCTGCTGAAACCTTTTCAGCCTCACAGCAATGTTGAAGCCCACACAAGTGATGACGGCGCAGGAGGTGCACTGGCTGAACCCCAGTCTCCTGCATGGGGGGTGAAAATTCTACCACTGAGTCAGCTATGTCCCTGATACTAATAGGTATTGCAGATTTCACTTGCCCAAAGTCACACTCTTGATTCCAGTCTCCCAACTCTGACTAAGACTGTTCTGAGTCGTATTTGTAAGTGGCTCCTGTTGGGGAAAAATTACTAAATATATTCCCAACCCCAAAAAATCTCTCCAAAAAAAGTAAAAGAGAAGGAAAAGTTTTATTACCAAATAAATATTAAACCAGAGTGTGATGCATCATGGGCATTCTGCTAGATAGACTGCAGACAGAAAGGAATCTAATCTGTTCTATATCTAAGTGAACACAACCCATTAGTACATGCTTTCAAGATAAAATATTAATTTTCTAGTATCCTCATGACAAGATTCTGAAGTTCTGTTAATCCCCTTCCAGAAAAATGAGAGGTAGGGGTATGGTCTTTCATGATAACACTTCTCAAGAGATGGCTCCCAAGTTCTTGATGGAACATCCTTCTTCAGTACAAACTTGACAAAGAGAGAGAAAGGATTTACAATAGCAAGTTATCTAAAGTGAATTCTGAACGAACAGGGGAGCAGGAGAGCCACGTTCTTTACTTTTAGCAGGGAGAATTAAAACTCTTGTTTTCAAAATTTTAGTTGTTACGTGCTGTCAAGTTGGTTCCAACTCATAGTGACCCTATAGGTCAGAGTAGAACTGGCCCGTGGGTTTCCAAGGAGTGCATGATGGGTTTGAACTTCTGACTTCTTGTTTTGCAACTGTAGTGTTGATGAATATAAGAATCTAATAACGGTCATTTAGGTCATTAAACTACGTTCCAACCCCTGCTCCAGTTAACACCCCAAACTGGATTAACAGGCCTGCATTCCTCTTCCTGTCTCCGGGGTAAAAAGTCAATTATTCCAAAGACCTCAGACAGATAATGATATTTTAGGAAGTTTACACTGTTTGCAAGATGCAATGGAATCTTGTGACTCCCTGTTATTGTTCTGTGACAGTCTTTAGATGCTGACCACTTGGAAATCTGGCTACAAAAATCACTGGAAATATAATCCAAATGGGACAGTACTTGGAGAAGCTATTCTCACTGTCCCCCAGGTTTGCTGGCTTATCTGTTAATAAAACATTCCTTGAACCTTTCACCATCTCTGAATTTGTGGAGACAGTGACAGGCGGAACAAACTAGTGTAGGTTTGGCAGCAGTATCACTTCACCACTCTACCACCAGGTGCAGTCTGTGTTTGCCCTTATACCCCACACCAACCCACCTGCTAAAGCTTTAAGGTCAGGAGCCGCTATGTTTTCTTCCTTTCTCTCATCCTCCGTATCCAGTCTTCCAGAAATTCCTGTTGCTTCTAACTCCAAAACATAGCCTAGGCTGTCGACTTCACTTCAGCTCCACTGCCAGGCCCCAATCCAAGTCTCTGCTGTTTGTCACCTAACCAGCCATGGTGGCCTCATCATCAGTCTCTTCCTTCTTGCTCTGGTGGTCCATTTATTCTCAGCTCTGTAATCAGCATGGTATTTTAGAATGTAAACTAGTTAATGACACTCTTCCAAATTAAAGGCTCTAGTAGTTTCCCTTCACACCTAGAATACAGCTGGAATTTCTTCTCAAGGCTAGAAGGTCCGGCATAGACTTGTACTGGTCTATCCAACCTCAGATTCCCCTCTACTCATGATGCTTCTGTCACATTGGCTTCCTGTTTGATCTACAAATACAGTGACATTCAGTCTCAACTGCACTTTAGATTACCTGTTGTTGTGTGTCATTGTGGTGCAACAAGCTTGTTTCAACTGTGAGGACCCTACCACTTCAGCACCTTCATTGACATGTGTCTTCTATGGATATTGTCCTGTATACATTAATAAAAGAAATATTCGGCACATTAAGAGGATGCAGAAGGCAATGCTTACTTATCATGCAAAATATGTTTCTGTTTTGCAATGAGTGTATTCCTAATTCATCTTCCAAGAAAGCGATGAAGGGCATTTATCAGAACATTACCTTAGAAAACATCGGTGGAGATTAGACATGAAAAGGAGATACCAAAAAAGAAGCTGAAAATATCACCAAACAAAATGTAAACACTAGAGTTTATATTTATGTTGGCTACATGGAATAATACGTTACATCTTCGTCATACAAGTCAAGCTCTCCAAGATTCATAAGTAAATTTAAAGACATGCACAGATGTCTACCAGTCATGAACAGAGTATTTACATAATTTAAGAGACGATTCTGAAAACACTCCAAAAGAAATATTGCCAAATACTGATTATCAAGCAGTTTGCTGTTGCAGGAGCATTATAAAGAAAGGGTTAAGCCTTGAGTGCCGGAGATCAATTTCACATAACTGCACACTACTCTGGCAAGGACACACTTGATTCTAGGATGAAAAGAAAGGGTGACAGTGTATGAAGTTATTTCAGATAGACTTTCCTTTTTAAACAGTGTATGTATACCTAATGAAGCCATCCCAAAAAAAGTAGTACAGGATTATCCCAATCACTTAAATACAAACCTTTGCTGAGAAGTACGACAATTTCGTTCTCAGATGAGAAGTAAGTTTACAGATTCAAGAAGGACAAACTTTACTCGTGTAGGCATGTAGAATTCCATAATAGAACATAAAACAATGTGTATTTCCAAATATTGAAATTACTTTAAGTGTGTTTCTAACTTCAATAATCTCCAACTGTACAACAAAATGTTCCTTTTTGCCTATAAGAGACTCAGAAACCCTCAGCACACAACAGTTACTCAGGAAAGACTCAATTAATTATCCTTATTATGTGTGGAGGTAGATACTGTTTTGAAGCTTAATTGTGATGAAATTAAGAGCTAAGAATCGAAAAAATATTTTAATTATAACATGTTAGAGATATAAGACTTATCTTAAAATGTAGTCATTTGTTATAATATTTATTTTCTGATCATTGAATTTGCTTTTATGACATCTTTTCATTTGTTCATTTATAATCACAGCATTTATTATGAAACAAGCATCAAAATTTAACTGTGAGCAGTTTAAAGCAAAATTGGTAGAAGTCAATTTCTCATGGGAGATCAGCATTTTATATTGATCTTTGAAATGACTAAATTCATTGACTCATTTTCTTTGTTGTAGAATGTGTGGAATAGTCTTTTTGTAGAAAATGTGGTATATAGTAAAAATCTTGATACCCTACTGTGATTGATTGATTGAATTATGTCCGGTCACAAAATATGTGTAGCAATTTGGCTAGGCCATGCTTCCTGGTATTGTATGATGTTCCTATTTGTTGTAAATCCTGCCTCAATGATGTTAATGAGGGAGGATGGCCTGTGGTTGCATTAGTAAGGCAAGACTCAATCTTAAGAGTGTATTGTGCCTTGAGGCAATCTCTCAGTGTATAAAGGAAAGGGAAGCTGAGAACTGGGGACCTCACATCATCAGGAACAAAGCAGTGCAGAGAGCAGAGTGCATCTTGGTGACTAGGGGGTCCCTGTGCCTCAGAATATCCTAGACCAGGGGAAGATTGATGATAAGGACCTTCCTCCAGAGCCAGCAGGGAAAGATGTCACCTGGAGCTGATGCCCTGCGTTTGGACTTTTAGCCTACACTGCTGTGAGAAAATAAATTTCTCTTAGTCACTTCCATCCACTTGTGGTATTTTTGTTATAGCAGCACTAGATGACTAAGGCACCTACATTCATTAAAAATTTTATAATCCAGTTCATGGCATGCCACTAAAATGGCATATGCCACTTTTGAGTTCAGTTGTTAATATTACAGTCTCATTTAAAAAGAAGTTACATTAGTACCTATGTATATGTACCTCCACCCCATAGGAAGTAATTTTGAGTAAGTGATGAAGATGATTTCCTCTCTCCTTGAAGTCAGATAAATTCTGAAGTCCCACTAGTTTTACAGCTTTCGAGTTATCACTGATACATAGCAACCTTCTAGGAAAGAGTGGAACCACCCCATAGGGTTTCCTAGGCTGTAATCTTCCTGGAAGTAGATAGCCCTTTTCTCCCATGGAGTAGGTGGTGAGTTTGAACTGCTGACTTTTGGGTTAGCAGCCAAGGGCTTAACCATTGTACCACATGGACACACATTAAAATCAACTGCTGCACTGAAAAAACACCTCGGTCTGGGGTGGGATCTGGCTTAAGTATTTTTAAAAAGCTCCCCAGATTAATCAGGAAACCCTGGTGGCATAGTGGTTAAGTGCTATGTCTGCTAACCAAAAGGTTGGCAGTCTGAATCTGCTAGGTGCTCCTTAGAAACTCTGTGGAGCAGCTCTACTCTGTCCTATAGTGTTGCTGTGAGTCAGAATTGAATTGATGGCAGTAAGTTTGGTTCTTGGTTTTCTTCTTTCCATCTTTCTGGTCACTCTGTATTTACTTTACAGTATTTATTTCAATCTGTAAAGCTCTATCCACCAGGATTCCTGGAGGTGGCGAAGAGCTTGACTGCCAACCACAGTGTTGGCAGTATGAACCCACCAGCCACTCACTGGAAGCCCTATGGGGCAGTTATCCTCTGTCCTATAGGATCTCATTAAGTTGCAGTTGACTTGATGGTAACATGTTACGATCACCACCATCTGTATCTTTCAGTAGAATATAAGCACCATGAGGGCAGGGACCTTGCTATTATCTTCAGCGACTAACACAATGCTTGATGTAAATAGATGCTCAGTAAATACTTTGTGTGTTTCTTAAAAGAGTATTAAATAAATGAATAATGGAGAAATAGAGACTCATTTATATGACAAAATAGTACTCAGTGAATTTAATGACTTCTACCTGTATTATGGAGTCCATGGTAGTTCACTGGTAGAATTCTTCACCTTCCATGCAACAGAAGTAGGTCCGAATCTCAGCCAATGGACCTCAAACACAGCTATCACCTGTCCGCCAGTGGAGGCTTATGTGTTGCTACGATGTAGAATAGGCTTTGGAGGAGCCTCCATGCTAAGACAGACTAGGAAGAAGGGCTGGTGATCTGCTTACAAAAATCAGCCAGCGAGAAACCTGTAAATCACAATGGTCTCATCTGTAACCGATCAGGGTAGGACCAGGCATTGGTTTGTTCTGTTGTGCGTGAGGGTCACTGTGAGTTGGCATGCATTCTATACATACATATATATAAATATATATGTATGCATATATATGTAAATGTCACACACAGGCACCCACACATATACATACACGTTTGATGGGCCATAAATTCCATGGACAATGGCCAGGGAATACTATGATTTAGACTGTCAAGTTAGTGATTACTCAAATTAGGTCCCAGGATCAGAACCTCATGGGACATTCTCCTTTGTCTGATCAAGTCCTTGTCACCTTTTAGGCCTCACCCTCTGTCACTGCCTCGTCCCACCATGCAGGTGCCCCTCCTCCGTGCCTTGCTGCAACAACCATTGCTGAGGATTTCATATGCTCAGTTATTTGTCTGAGTCAATCAGTGGTCCTGCTGTCTGGGACTGGGGTCTGTCTCTGCTGTCTCTGAGCTTGGTGCCTGGCACACAGCTGGGGCTCAGCACGTGCACTTAGATGCACCTGAGCCCAGGTGATAATGGGAGGAGAGGTTCCAGAGTCCCGTGGCTGGGCTCAGACACCAGCTGCCACAGTAACTTCTCTGTCATCCTGGACAGTCTTAGTAACCTCATTGGTAAAACAGGGGAAACCTACTGCCTCCAGGACTTTCGTGAAAGGCTGATCCAGGAAATACTTTCTAAGGTGATGGTAGTTGAACTATTTTGTATTTATTTTATTGGTGTAGCTAGTATTTTTTTTCAAAGCAGTATTCTGGCTTACAGTACTCAACCACGCAGACTCATCAGAGAACACTGCTGTGCCTTCTTCTGCATTTTCCAGAGGCTGTTAACCTGCACAGTCTGAGTTGGTGCAGATTTTGCTAGGGCCAATCCTGATTCTGGATCAGCGGCTCTGTGAAGACAGAGATGGGCTAGCATCTGTCACAAGTATGCGGAGGACACGTGCTGGTGCCTTCAGGTCACTGGAGCGGAGGGGACTTGTGAGTCTGAATACTAAATCTGGGCAACTGACTGTAGCCTCTGAAAGGAGCAGTTTTCTATCTGATTCTTAGGGCTTTGGAATTTTCCAGTGAGGTCTCACTGCCTAATTGATGAGGGTTTCTTTAAGGCTTTTTAAGAAAGTCTTTGAAATTCTTAGCTTGCTTGCAACCCAAGGGAACCAGATGCAGGCAGCCTCTGCTCTCTTCTAGGACATGGATCTCTTTAAACCAAGTGAATTTATTTCCAAAGGCTCATTTTGATTGTTTCTTTCTAGCTCTCTACCTTGCTCTCTAAGCAATGAGATGATTAGGTCACGCAAGGAGGTTGCAATAAGTTAGCCCTTGCCCCCAAATCTGGAAATAAAGCAAATAAAGTTGTATTCAGAAAACTGAATGATAAAGCTCTTCTTGGGTGGGATTAAATGTCTGTGCAATATACCTGAAGATTGTTTGTCTGCGAGTATTTGAGCATCCGAAACTCTAATCATGTGGATAAAACACAGGCTGTAGGATCAGAAAGAACCAATTTTGAGCAAATTTCTGAATTTCTCAAATCCAAGATTCCTTATTTGCAAATTATGGATTGAAATGTGCATACCACAGGATTTATTATAACAATTAAATGAGGTATATCACCCAAAGCAACGTGGACAGCATCTGATCCATCACAAATATTCAGTAAAACATTACTACAAACAGCATCTTCGTCTTCATCATTAAGGTTATCAGGGTATAGTTTCATGTAGGTGGAATTGCTAGGATGTGATTGCAAGTTTGAAAAAGGAATGCCAGCATTTCTAAGAGCACTTGCCGTGTGTCAGGCACTGAACGAAATGTTGTTCTACCTGAGTTAACTCAACAGTGCCGTGAGATAGGTATGGTTATTATTGCCACGTTACAGATTAGGAAACTAGGGCACAGAGACTGTCACAGGACACCAGAGCACAAGACCTAGCTGCAGAGCTTGTGCAGCTGAACCACTGACTGTGTCAGCCTACTTCCAACAAGTAAATCTGATCAACTGCTTCATTCATTGTGCTAAGAAAGACTGAGGAGAAGGAAAATGGTGAATTTGGAAAGTACTTCACAGAGCACTCCCCAAAGTGCAGAAGAAGGTGACTTCATATTACCGAAGGTGTCGAAGGGCTGGTGGAAGCCACTCCCTGCCATAAACATTTTCTTTTTGATCCACTGCTTTATCAGATATATACATAGACATTCTCTTCTTCTCTGTCAATAGTGCTGTTGTTAATATAATATGTTGTTGTTAGGTGTCACTGAATCAATTTCTACTCATAGCGACTCCTTGTGACAGAGTAAAACTGCCCCATAAAGTCTTCTTGGCTGTAATCTTTGTGGGAGCAGATTGCCAGGTCTTTTTCCTGCGGAACTACTGGGTAGGTTCAAACCACCAACCTTTCACTTAGTAGCAGAGTGCTTAAATTTTGTGCTACCAGGAATCCTTTTATAATGTAACACGATATAAAATATCATATGTGTGTGTGTGCATGGAGCCCTGCTGCCAACCAAAAGATTAGCTGCTCCATGGTAGAAGGACATAGCAGTCTGCGTCCATAAAGCCTACAACATTGGAAGCCCTATGGGGCAGTTCTCCTTGCCTCACAGAGTGTCTATAAGTCAGAACTGAATTAACAGCAATGTTTTTTCTTTTTGTATATATGTGTATGCATGTGCGTATCTATATGTATACATATATTATTCTAAACATTATCAGCAGTTGAATAAATTTGTTCCTCTCAAGTGATATACAGTGTCTTTAGGCTTTGAGTAATCCTGTCTCCATCTCTATTTCATTGCCAAACATTTGCTGCCGGTGTACTCTGTGCCAGGCACTGTACTGCAGGAATGTCCTTAGGTTATTAGAATGTGAGAAACAGAGGCTTACAGCACGGAGAAATTGACAGTACCCTTTCAGTCTGTATCCAAGATGGGTCTGTCTACTCCAGTACGTTCGACTGTCTAAGTTCTTGTGGAGAATGGACTCCCATTGAGATGCTATGAAACATCGGAATCACACATCATCTTTGTTCTTGTTTTGCACACAAGAATCTTTTGGTCAGTGTGGTACTTCAGTTGATCATTTGCCATTGAGTTCATTCTGATTCATGGAAATCTCATGTGTTTCAGAGTAGAACTGTTATTCACTGTAAATTAATGACTGACATCCTGAATTACATCTTCAAATCGCATTAATGTGAGATTATCCCTGAGAAATGGAGACAGGCTCTGCAATTTCTGATACATAAATTACTTCCCTGAAGAATAGACCCTGGGACCTGGCAGTCTTCCCATTGTAATGTCACCTTTTGAGTTCTCTTAGTACCTGGTTGGAAAGCATGAAATATCTTTGAAAATGCAACGCAATCAAATTTCTAGAAAAATTACAGGGCCCATTTTGGGTCCAAACAGGCAAAAGAACTAATACTCAACTGTTAGGTATTGGTTTTTTTCTGAAGAATGCTGGAAACTGGGACCTGAGAGTTGTAGTTAGGTACCAATGAGTCATTTCTGACACACAGTGACCCTTTGCCTGGTCCTGCATCATCCTCACAACCCTTGTCTTGCTTGAGCTGATTGTGGCAGCCACGGTGCACATTTGTCTTGTTGAGGCTGTTCCTCTTTTTCACTGACCGTCTACCATTCACAATGTCCTTCTCCAGGGACTGGTGCTTCCTGTTAACATGTCCAAAGATTGTGAGACCAAAGTCTTGCCATCTTCACTTGTAAGATGATTCTGGCTATACTTCTTCCAAGATAGATTTGTTTGTTCATTCTTTTTGGCAGTCCATGGTATATTCAACATTGTTCCCCGATGTTTCACTTCACACCTAAGTGAAGTTCATCTTGCCAGCTACCAACAGTCAATCTTTGAGACAAGGGTGAGATGAGATGCAGGAGGTTTTATTACATACTGGTACATAATCAGATAGAGAGGATAGATTCCTCCAAAGTCTATCTCTCTGAAATGAAGATTAGCTGGAGGCTTTAAAGGAAAAAAAGGAATAAAGTTTTATGAGTCCTAGGAATTTGTAGACTGTTAGTTCTTCCTTGGATGGTCACAGCAGTCACATCTGAGATGTGTTAATCTCTTAATTGGTATTTTGGGCCCAGAGGTGGTCTGCCTGTCATGTAAATTCCTGGTCACAGGCAAATTTCTTTATTTTTCTTTTATGGTTTTTAGATTACTATCACTTGTTTTTCCACAGTCCTAATGAGAGCATAGACTAATTCTTTAACTTGAAAGAAACTAAGGGAAATACTGGACTCATGTTTGGGAATATGTGCTTGGAGATACAATTAAGAAATGAAATGGTGTAGGTTATGTTCAAGATGTGGCCACTTATTCTGCCCATTCTACCAATACTATAATTCAAATGCATTGATTCTTCTTTGGCCTAACTTATTCGTTGTCCAGATTTCCCATGAACACGAGACAACTGAAAATACCGTGTCTTGAGTCAGGGACACCTTAGTGACATTTTTGCTTTTTCACATTTGTGAAGCAGCTTTGCTCAGTGTAATACATCATTTGATTTTTTGGTTGCTGCTCCCACGGGTGTTGATTGTGGATCCAAGTAAGATGAAGTCCTTGAAAACTTCAATCTTTTCTGTTTTTCATGAGCTTTCTTATAAGTCCAGTTGTAAGGACTTTTATTTTCTTTGTGTTAAAGTGCAATGCATACTGAAGTCTTCGATCTTCATTGGTAAGTGCTTCAGGTCCTTTAAAAGGTTTCAGCATTCAAGATTGTGTCATCTACATAACGCAGGTTGTTAATGAGTCTTCCTTCAATCCTGGTACCCCATTCTTTTGCATGTCGTCTCTCATTCCAGTCTTCTTCTGAATCTGTCTTTGAATTTCCGGCAGTTTTCTATCAATGTACTGCTGCAACTGCTTTTGAATGATATTCAACAAAATTTTACTTGCATGTGACATTAATATTGTTCAATAATTTCCACATTCATTTGAATCACCATTCTTTCCAATGGGTATAGATGTGGGTGTCTTCCAGCTGGTTGGCATGTCTTCCAAATTTCTTGGGTGGACAAGTGAGCACATCCAGTGCTGCATCCATTTGTTGAAACATCTCGATTGGATCCTGAAGCTTTGTTTTTCACCAGTGCTTTCAGTGCAACTTGGACTTCTGTTTTCAGTGACATTGATTCTTGATTGTACACTACCTCCTGAAATGACTAAATATCAACCAATTCATTTTAGAACAGTGACTCTCTATTCCTTCTTCTTTTGATGCTTCTTGTGTCATTCAGTATTTTGCACATAGAATTCTTCACTACTGCAACTCGAGGCTCTTCAGTTCTTCAACTTGAGAAATGCTGAATGTATTCTTCGCTTTTGAGTTTCTAACTCTAGGTCTTTGTACATTTCCTTATAATACTTAACTTTGTCTTCTTGAGCTGCCCTCTGAAGTTTGTTGTTTAGCTTTTCTACTTCATCATTTTTTCCTTTTGCTTTAGCTACTCAAAATTCAAGAACAAATTTCAGAGTTTCTTCTGACATCCATTTGCATCTTTTCTTTCTTTCATTCTTGTTTTTTAAATAACCTCTTGCTTTCTTCATGTTTAATGTTTTTGATGTCAGTCTGCAACTTGTCTGGTCTTCAGTCATTAGTGGACAATAAAAAGAGGTTCAGTTTTGACTAGAATATGATATTTGCTGCTACAAACTACCTTTGGAAACTAATACTGGTGTCATGGATTGAATTGTGTGCCCCCAAAATGTGTGTGGCCATTTGGCTGGCCACGATTCCCAATATTTTATGACTGTCCTCCGTTTTGTGATTTTCCTACGCTGCATGTTGGCTTTGGCTATGCTGCGTGTTAAAGAGGGTTAGAGTGGGACTGTAAATTCTTTCCTAAGATCACCTCCCTGCTCCAGTGTAAAGTGAGTTTTTCTGGTGTGTGGCTTATATCCCTACTTTGTCCTTTCATCCTACAAGTGATAAAAGCAAAGGAAAGTAAGCAGCAAATTGGGAACCTCACACCACCAAGAAAGCAGCACTGTGAATAGAGTGTGTCCTTCATACCTGAGGTTCCTGTGCCAAGATGCCCCCAACTGATGCAGCACAAAAGTCTTCCTCCAGAGCTGACAGAAAGAAAGCCTTTCCCCTGGAGCAGACACTCTGAATTTGGACTTGTAGCCTACTAGATGGTGTGAAGACAAACTTTTCTTTGCTAAAGCCATCCACTTGGGTATTTCTATTAGAGCAGTTACCAGATGACTAAAACAACTGGCATAAAACATGTTACCATTGTAAGATATGAAAACTGCCAATTAAGTTCATGAACTCATCCTAGAAAAAGTGCTACATAGCTCATTGCCGAGTATTAGTATGGTCACCTTGGAAGTATTCCTCTTAGGAATCTGTGCACTGATGCCACCTGCTAATCCACCCTTCAAAGTAATTTTGGAAATCTTTTTCTGGAACGACCATTGGAGCTGTTGTTGTATTACCTGTGAGGTCCCGAATGTCATCCAAATGTCTTCCTTTGGATATTTCCTTTATCTTCAGGTAAAGAAAAAAGTCATCAGGGGCCAGATCAGATGAGTAGGGAAGGTGATGCAATACAACTATTTATCGGCTAAAAACTCCTTCACAGATAACTACACCGTGATGTTCGTGAACTTGCCACCATGTGTAATCTCATTCCAGAAAGAGTTCTGAAACTGCTCTGAAGGGTGTACCGGGTGCTAGTGTCAGTGCATAGCTTCCCAAGGGGAGAATACTGAAGGTGACACAGTGATATTCAGCACTGAGGTATGCAGCACTTAGAACAATTAAGTTGGCGGACTTAATTGTCAGAGCTCATGTGTTCATTGTAGGAAACTTAAAAAGTATAGCATAAGAAGACAAAAGTCATCTTTATCTCTCTACGTTAAGATGACAATAGTAATGATTGCATATGTTTAATATATATACTTTTATTATTAATTAATTAATATATATATTTATTTCCACTTCTTGGCTGTCATTTGTTGTATTGTGTGGGCTTACATGTTGCTATGATGCTGGAAGCTATGCCATCAGTATTTCAGATATCAGCAAGGTCTCCTGTGGCAGACAGGTTTCAGCAGAGTTCCAGACTAAGATGGACCAGGAAGAAAACCATTGCAATCTGTTTCCAAAACTATTGTTGTTGTCGTTAGGTGCTGTCTTGTTGGTTGTGACTCACACCAACCCT
This sequence comes from Heterohyrax brucei, assembly GCA_028571685.1. NCBI lineage: Eukaryota > Metazoa > Chordata > Mammalia > Hyracoidea > Procaviidae > Heterohyrax > Heterohyrax brucei. The sequence continues at coordinate 38,124,431 of CM053148.1, read as the reverse complement.
ACATACAACAAAACGAAATACTGCTTGTTCTTGTGCCATCCTTATAACCGTTGCTGTGTTTGAGCCCATTGCTGTAGCCACTGTGTTGATCCATCTTGTCAAGGGTTTTCCACATCCTCTTCTGAAATTTTGGCAGCTCGCTGTCAACTGCTGCAGCTCCTTCTGAATTATCTTCTGAAAATTAGTCACTGAAAACTTGATGTGTACAAATACCAAGGATCATGAAGACGATCATGAAGGATCATGAAGACCAACCAATGTTTTGTTTTATTATAAGGTTATTATGATTCAGAGTCAACCTTAGCGACTAACAGCAACATATGTATTTATATTTATTCTATTTACATTATTATGTGGCAGCATACCAATGTGAGACATTACTCTGGGTACTTTTCCCCATTGCATCCTCTTTTGCTCTATGCTGTGGTCACCCCTCCCCCTTGAGTAGGCAGGTAAGACTGAATGACCAGAGTAGGGGATAAAAAAGGACCCTTATCATTTCCAAGGCTTCAAAATTGTCTTTTGAAATTTATGTCATATTAACAGACTTGAAATTCAAGCTCTGAAACTTGAATATTTTGAAAGTCTATGTACTGAAGAGTTTAGTACATAAAATTGTGTGGGGTAAACAAGAAGCAAAAAAGCAGCCAGGCTCTCCTCCCACAGACAAGATGAAAACTCTCCAGCCTGGGAGAGGCTTAAGGGGGACACAGCATTTGCTGAGAGAAATTGGTGAGGCTGAGAGGAACCACATGGACTCAAGGGGACCCAGCACTGAGCTCCTGCCCAATCTCTGTCTGAGCAAGCACTGTCTGTTGTTGGCAACAGGGGGTCCTGAGGGAGCTGCGTCAGGCCTGCTGACCGCTATGCCCACTTCCGTAATCATTTACTTTACCAGTGCCAAGGAATGAAGCCAGCTCTTCCCTCACTGCCATTACACTAGGAACTCCCATGGAGATTAGCCAGTGGGTCTCTGGCACGTTAATCAATAAGTAAGAGTGTTGTCCATCTGTTTCCTGAGACTTCGTATTCTCCATCTGAATCACCTTCTGTGGCTAGTGCCCTTCTGCAGTGGTCAAGAACACTAGGGAACCCAAGCTGGAGACAGGACCATGGGTACCTGGAGTGGAAGCGGCGAGATCATAGGGAAAGAGCCAGCCACCGTTCTTTGGTAGAGTTACATGAAGCCACCCCTCTGGAACATGTCACCGCTTTGGTGTTGCTTGCATCGGTGGAGTCAGCCTCCACTTCATGGTGATTTTACGTCAATAGAACAAAATGCTACCTGGGGTGGGTTGCAGATCTATTGTGATCTGTAGGGTTTTCATTGGCTACTTTTAGTAAGTAGATCACCAGGCTTTTCTTTCTACTTTGTCTTAGTCTGGAAGCTCCGCTGAAACATGTTCGGCGTCAAATAGGTGGTGGTCGCACTTATATACTGGGCGGGAATTGAACCCGGTTCTCCCACATGGAAAGTGAGAGTTCTACCACTGAACCACCAATGCTTCCCCTACCTCTACCGGGATCATACTAGATGGCCTAATTGGTGAGTCTGACTTTACATTTTATACTCGACTATGCACTTCTCCTTCACGTAGATTACTTCCAGAGTGTGACTCTAGCAGTTTCAAGATATTCTGTTGTATACAGGTACCACAATTCATTTTTAAAGTCCACTCTTGCTGAACAGTAAGATGATTTCCTGTGTTTCAGTGCTGCAGGTTATGCAAAGATGCCCTTCCCTGTCCTGATATCTGTAAACGTTTCTAATAGTGAAAACCAGATTCTTAAAAAATGGCAAACAATTGCAAGACAGCTACTGTGAACATTCTTATCTGGGTTTTTGCCTAATGGTCCAGGATTACTAACAATCTTTGAAGGAGGTGAGGCCCCAACTGCATTGCAGATGGGCAGAGTCTGCAGAGGCTCATTATGGACTTTAACACCCTGGATGGAGGAGAAAAGCAGCCCAGGGAATGTGAGATTGCCATGATAACATGCTTCCTGCCTAGGTATGCATCTTGATATCAAACTCATGTCTCAGAGTCTAATGTCCCTTGTTTGTACAACATTAGGTCCCAATTTGAGCTCAACAGTTTCAGAAGAGACTGCAGTTCCTCAAAGCCTTTGTATTTTCCTTATGAATCAGACTGAAAGTCCAGTTGAGATTGTCCTCACATACAAACAGAAAAACCATGAAATATTAATGTGTGGGGCTTCTTACTAGCTATTAACTCTTCTGCAAATTCTTAGAGACCATCAGTCTCTTCCAGTCTATCAGTGCTCAGTTATGCATAAGAGTTCTATGAAGTCATACTTATCTTTGCTCTTTGGTGGGAGGATCAAGAGCAGAGAACTAAGGAAGATTCTAATCCAAGAAGGTTGCAATCTTCTTTTTCTGTGTTTCTATTGCATAACATGTTTAATCAGTGCCAAGGAGTAGGAGTGTGATGACTCATCACACAACTTGGGACTTGGAAGCACAGTGCTTGAAGAAGCCCAATGGATCTGTTTAATTTTTCCCTCGTTTTTGGAAGTAGAAAAGGGAGAATGGTGGAATCTGAATGTATTTTATGTCTGTATACATAGAACGAACACATGCTCATTTTAACGAATTTAAGAATGCGTAAAGATACATGTTTTAAAATGCCTGTAGGCATCCTTGTCCTTGGGCAACACAATAGTTTGTGCTTTACTATGAATGAAAAGGTTGGTGATTTGAACCCATCCAGAAGTAACTATGAAGAAAGACCTGGTGATCTGCTTCCACAAAGGTTACAACTAAGACAACCCTTTGGAGCAGCCTTACTCTGTAACACAGAGGGTCACTGTGAGTTGGAATTGACTTTTCAGAAACGGGTTTTAATGTGTTGACATCCCACAAAAATAAGGACACTATTCACTATCTTGATGAATTTCTGTATAGCCAAGTGCCGAGTCGGATGTCACATATACATTGCACATGCATATAATAGATAAAGGGCTGTCATCAAGTTGACTTCAACTCCTGGCGACCTTACATACAACAGAATGAAATATTGCCTCGTGTTGCATCATTCTCGCTATTGTTATCATGCTCAAATCCATTGCTGTAGTTTTGTGTCAGTCCATCTTACCGAGGGTCTTTCTTGCCCTCTCTGGCTGTCCACTTCACCAAAAAATGACATCCTCCCCCAGCCTTCCTGATGATGTGTGCACACAAGTGAATTTGACAATGTTCTGTTGTAACCCATAGAGTTTTCATGAGCTAATTTTCAGAAGTATGTCATCAGGACTTTCTACCTAGTGTATTTTATTCTGGAAGCTCTGCCAAAAGCTGCCCACCATGTGTGACCCTGCTGGTATTTGAAATACTGGTGGTATAGATTCCAACATCACAGCGAAAGTATGACAAGCTGATAGATGGGTGGTGGTATGCATACATGCATGACATATGTATGGTTTTCATGATCTTTTGATTAAATAGTTCAACTTTGCACTTAGATTTTTTTTGAAAACTAATTTTCATTTATATTTTTATGTTATTAAATAATCTCATTAAGAGGAGCTAACATTCCATTGTTTAGGTGTGGTGCAGAGATGAAGTATGGTAAAAAAGCTTACTTATGAAGTCAAGAGAAGTTGGCAATTAAAAAAATTGATCATCTGTGAATCTTTAAGATAACAAAAAATGACTTTAGTACAATTAAAATGTACATATTAAGCATTCTGGCCCTATTGTCTGCATCGAGGATGCAGAATTTGGCCTGAGGGACACACGCCTAACTAAGGGGAACAGAAATGTTAAGTGCTATGGTGCACGTGTGTGCATGACATTAGGACTCCCAATTAAGTTTGTGAACTCATCTCAAAAAGCGCTACATCTCTCATTGCTGAATATCACTATGGTCATCTTCAAAATACTCACTGGGAAGCTATTCACTGACGCCAGCCCCTTGTCTGCCTTTCAAAGCAATTTTGGAACTCTTTTTCTGGAGTGGCCATTAGAACTGTCATCATATTATCTTTGATGTTCTGAATGTCGTCAAAATGTCTTTCAATATTTCTTCTATTTTCTGGTAAAGAAAAAGTTGTTGGGGGCCGGATCAGGTGAGTAGCGAGAGTATTCCAACAGGGTTATTCCAATGGCTAAAAGCTCTCTCACAGACAACTACGCAACTAAGTTTGTGAACTTGCCACCATGCCGAGTGCAATGACCATTCCAGAAAGAATTCCAAAATTGCTTTGAAGGGTGTACTAGGTGCTGGTGTCAGTGCGTAGCTTCCCAAAGGGAGTATTTCAAAGGTGACTGTAGTGATACTCAGCAATGAGGTATGTAGTATTTAGAACAATTAAGTTTGTGGACTCAGTTGTCGTATACAGGTGGGAGAAGAGAAGAGAGATACCTTACCCAGTTAGGGTGGCTTCTTGAAGTCATAACAAGTGAGTTGAGTTTTTAAAGATGACTGGAATTCAGCCCTGACTACCCATCTATTTGTCAAGCTATGGTGGCTTGTGTGTTGCTGTGATACCAGAAGCTATGCCAATAGTATTTCAAATATCAGTAGGGCCACCGATAGTGTGGACAGGTTTAAGCAAGACATCTAGATTAAGACAAACTAGGAAGAGAGGCTTGGAGAGCTATTTCTGAAAATTAGCAAATGAAACTCCCAGGGATCACACAGAACATTGTCCGAAATAGTGCTGGAAGATGAGCCTCTACCTTGGAAAGCACTCAAAATATACAGTGGCCACGACAATGGAACCAAGTATATCAATGATGTTGAAAATGACACAGGACTGAACATATTGTGCCTGTCATACATGGGGCCACCGTGAATTGGAGCTGACTTGTTGGCAGCTAATGACAAGAGCTGGACAATGAACAAAGAAGACAGGAGAAGAACCAAGGCCTTCGAGTTGTGGTAGTTGAGAAGAATACTGAATACACCCTGGACCACCAAAAGAACAAGCAGATCCATTCTGGAAGAAGTACAACCAGAGTGCTACTTGGAAGCAAAGATGGCAAGACTGCATCTTACATACTTTGGACATATCAGGAGGGATCAGTCCCCAGAGAAGGACATCATGCTTGGTAGAGTGGAGGCTCAGCAAAGAATAAGAAGACCCTGGACAAGATGGACTGACACAGTGGCCGCAACAGTGGGCTTAAGCATAAAAATGATTGTGGACACGGTGCAAGACCAGGCAGTGTTTTGCTCCGTTTTTCATAGGGTTGCCATGAGTCAGAACCGACTCCATGGCACTGAACAACAATCAACAGTGACAGGAATCGGTTAGACGGAGCCTAGGTCAAGACAGGGAGGAACAAGTCCTAAAACGGAGGAACAGATGCCTATGTGAAGGCATAATGTGTAGCTTCAGAGTGGTATAATAGATGACAGATGAAGAAGCATGGTTCTTTAGTAGAAGAAATGTTAAGAACTGAATTGATAGAAGGTAGAAAGTTTTAGTTTAGCCATTATTTTGACTTTGGACTTTAACCCCAAACCAACCAAACTCACTGCTGTCAAGTTGATTCTGACTCCTAGCAACCCTATAGAACACAGTAGAATGGCTCCGCAGAGTTTCACAGGAGTTCTTGGTGAATATGAATTGTTCACTTTTTGTTTAGCAGTCCTAGCACTTAACCACTACACCACCAGAGTTTCCAAGTAGTGTGTTTTTCTTGAAAACAAACAAAAAACCCACTGCTGTTGAGTTGATTCCGACTCACAGCAACCCTATAGGACAGAGTAGAGCTGCTCCCTAGAGTTTCCAAGGAGTGACTGGTGAATTCAAACCACCAACCTTTTAGTTAGCAGAAGTAGCGCTTAACCACTGTATCACCAGCAGAAATTCATAGTTCTAAATCTACAGAGCAGAATACACCATGCATAAAACTCTGGCAAAATCACATAAATCAACTATGGTGAGGAAGTCCTGTTTTAGAGAGAATGGGATAAGAGCCAGCTTGGGTAGGATTTTTAAAAAATCAAAAGCAGTTAAAATTTAAAACATAAATTTTATGACTTAAAGGAGTTGAATTTCTTTCATCTGAAGAATTCACTTTCTTGGCTTCTTTGTGTTTAACTTCTTGCTGTAGAAATGCAGTTTTCCATTGTTCTTTTTAAATTAGAAAAAAACCTTGAAAATATTACCATAGAGAACTGCAGTATATAAAACAAACGTTAACTAGTGTATCTCTGCCTGAAGCAAAGTGTGTATGTGGGCATGTGTTCGGGGGAGGTATGTATGTGTGTCTATAAGTGTGTATATGTGTGTGTGCGGTGTATGTTTATTTCTGTATGGTGTGCATTTTGTGTGTGTGTGTGTATTGGAGCATCCAGAGTTCAAATCATTCAGCATTGTCTGTCTCCTGGAGGATGTGGAAGTGAGGAACACAATTTACTGACTATCAACTTGAAACAGAAAAACCTGGACTATATAAGAAATAATAAGGTTTGAAATCATCTTACTGAATAGTCCAAACCACTGATTCTAGAAGTAGGCATGCTAATAGATTTAGTAAGGCTTTGTGATGTTCTTCAAGTCACATAGGAAGAGACAGAGATGAGATGAGAACCCAGGTTCCCCCATTCCAACTCTAGGGTTTTCTTTCCTATCCCTTGTTAGTGGTGCTCCGTGGCCCACTGTCTTAATTAACTGAAGCACTGTTATAGTGACAGTGAGGTGCGACAGATCTCACACTGTCAGTGAAGAGTCTGTTGTCTCAAATGACAACTCAAAAGTTGGTAAAGGTAGTTTTGAGCCAGGTCATCCAGTGCTTTCTGCCTGACATCCTGGAAGAGAGTCAAACCAAATCACAATCGTTTGGTTTCACAGCCTCGTGTCACTCATACTTCCAATTTTTTCCTTACTGAACCACAGGACCCTTTAGGAACCAAGAGTCTTCCCTAAGGGAAAGAATACTGATCTGAGCAATGAACTTCAAGTATTTGAAAACATGAATTATAAAACTATTAATGTGGGAGGTCTAAACTTAGCTAAATCATTCCTAAGCTATAGTCTATTTCTTCTGAGAATCTGTTTGATCATGATTCTAGTTCAATTCATATCTACACTGATTTTACCTAATTTTCTTTGCAGGACTGATAGTTAATGTATCTCAGAGGGAAATATTAAATAAACCAATAAGTAAAAATATTTAAAAATCAAATTTCAAAATGTTTTAAACCTTCTACATCCAAAGAAACAATGTCTGATGGTTAGCAGGGAGGGGAAGGGCAGGGATGGAAAAACCCTAAATAGACAGTAGATAAGTGGTGACTTTGATGAAGCATGAAATAGTACACACTACCGGGGGCCAAGGGCTCTGAGATCGTGGTCTTGGAGAGTATCTAGCTCAGTTAGCATAACAAGAAAATGTTCTACATTCTGCTTAGTTGAGTACCGTCTGAGGACTTAAAAACCTGTCAGAGGCCATCTAAGATACTCCATTGGTCTTATCCCTTTGGGAGCAAGGAAGAATGCAGAAAACTGAAGAAACAAGGGAAACAGTAGTTTGAAGGATGAATGGACCGATTGACAACAGCCTCCCGCAGACTGAATCCACTATAATCAGATGGTGCCTGGCTACCATCAGTGACCACTCACAGATCACAACAGAGGGTTCCGGACAGAGCTGGAGAAAAATGTAGAACAAAATTCTGACTCAAAACAAAAGACCAGACTTCCTGGGCTGACCAAGAGAAACACTGAGAATATGGCTTCTGGGCACACGTCAAGTCAGTAATAAAGTCACTCCTTAGGTTTACCCTTTAGCCTAAGAAATGAGACTAAAGGAGAATGCCAGCCTAGGGGCAAGGAAAGTTGGTAATAGGAAACTCAAGTTTACTAAGGGACAATGTTGACCTCTTGTGGGGTTATTAACTGATGTCATAAAACAGTATGTCTACTGACTGTTTAATGAGACACTATTTTGTCCCATAAACCTTCATTTGAGGTACAATTTTTTAAAAAAGAGAAAAATATTTTAAACATGAAAAATCTCCTTTGGTATAAACCTTGTAACCCTATGTATACTGAGTTTCACATAGTCCAGTCTACTCACTGTGTTTTATTTAGAGAAACACAACCCAGCAACTGAAAGCAATCGGAAGTAATTCTGATTTTTACGTGTCTGTTGAGTAACTTCAAAGTGGATTCAGTTCACAGCCCACATTTCTTTTTAATCTCTGTCTTTTTCACACTTTGCAACTGCCCCCTAATCAAATGTCTTCCTAACACCCATACAGGCAGTGGCATTTTCTCCTTGATTCTTTTCCCCATTTCCTTCTGGATCCCCCTTTTTATTCCTCAGACATTTCAGATCCAAATCCTTGTGTTGTTTAGTTCTTTGCACTTTAATGGTTATACTGCTATGCACAATAAAGGGAGTAAGGAGAAGACATACTAATTGGTGCAAAGGGGACAGAGCCAGCATGGCACTGCAGACAAAAGCAAGATGCCCCTCCTTGGCAAAGACCCAAGAAACAGTAACACAGAGACAAGCATCCATCCTGGAACCCTAAGCATCAAATGAAGGGGTAAAGAACTCGACCGAGTACTGAATGGAAAAAGAAACTGATACAGAATAAAGAATGAGGAGAGGTACAAAGTGGAGATGCTCTATCAGCTTATGTGGCACAGATTTGCCATCTTGGACTCCACCACCACCTATGGCAGCAGACAGAGCGTATAGGAAGGCAGCTTCATGGAGCTCCCTGCAGGAGTCAGAACCCCTGGTAACAAGCAATACATGTTCTTCCACCCCTCAGCCTCTGCTGGTTTCTAGTGAGCCACCCTTGCTCTACTAAGGTGACATCAGCTCCTTACTGCTTGGATTTGACCTGTGCACACTGGCATGCTCCTTCAGTGCCTGTTGTTTTTGTTCTCTTTTGGTTTGTTCTTACTCTTTCTCACCTCCTTCCTTTCCTTTTTCTGGCTCCATGTCCCATTTCTGCTCCTTTGATGGACAGTGAGGCACCTCTGGGTTAGGAGACCACTTCCCTGGTCCATGCTACCATGGGGCTTACTGGAGGCGTATTTGTATTTTTCCTTTTTGTTTCTCTGTTTTCCATCTCTCTACCTTCCTTCTTTTCCTGTCTCCTGAATACCTGGTGCTGTGTACCATCTCTGCTGCTTCCAGATTGGCTGTACAGGGCCCCTCAGCTCGGAAGCCACTTCCCAAGTGGATGTTACCAAGCCAACGGGCTCCCTTGGGGGAATTTTTTCCTTGGTTTCTTGTCTTTCCTGCCATCCTTTCTTTCTTTTCTCTTGAAATCCTGGTGCTGTGTGCCATACCTTCTTCTCCTTCTAGAAAGGCTGTGCAATGCTGTAAGTCTGGGGAGCTACTTTCCCAGTCTGAATCACCACACCAGTGGGCTCCCTTAGGACATTTTTTCTTTTTCTCCTTTTTTTGTTTCTTGTCTCTCTCCCTTCCTTCTCTTTGCCTGAATACCTGGTACCAGATGCCAGCTCTGCTTCTTCTTGATGGGCTGTGTAACAGCATTTGGCTGGGCACTCACTTCCAGTGGGCTTCTTTGGAGGATTTTCTTCTTCTTTGTTTCCCCTCAGTTTCTTATGTCTCTCCAAATTCTTTCTATTCCTTTCTCCCAACCACTTGGCCACATATACTGTTCTGTCTCTCTCTCTTCCTCTTTTTTAAATCTAATTTCTTATTTCTTTCTCCCTCCTACTGAGCTGCGGGTGCCGTATCTGTTCCTTACTGATGGGCTGTGCCTCACAGTTCAGTTAGCAGGTCTGTGCCACTCTAATGGCAGCCTTCTTCATCATCTTCTTGTGCTCCTGTTTTTGTTTCCTCTTTCTCTTCTTTCCAACACTGACTTACCTCCACACATAACAGTATCTACCCCCTGCTGCCCATCTTCATTGTGTACTGAGCATCAGACTCTGAGAAGCACAGGAACAGTCTACTGGAAACTGCCCTGCACTGACCCCCCCCATCCCCAACCAGCTCCACCTTGTCAGTCCCAGGACATGCCACAAAAACCCATCACAACCCCTCTTCCTCCTAACTATTGGATTAGGTGATAAGAAGTATGGTGCCCACAGGTGAGCAAACAATAAAGAATGCCCAGCCTACCTGCTCAGATGTAACGAAATAAAAACAAAAATCAGGATGAAATAAAGAAATCTATAAGCAAGAAATGAATAATACAATTCCTGAGTGTCCAATCAAATAGCAGAAAATATCAAAACATATACATATATATATAATAGGAAAATATGGTTCCCATAGGTGTCCCATAAAATACCAGATGACCTTCCAGCAGAAGAAAAGCACTGGAAATACCTGATAGAGAAGTAAAGTTTCTAATATTCAGAGATATACAAAGCCAGCCAAGCCACACTAAAGTTAGAGGAAAAAGCAGACAAAAGTGAGGATAAATAGACAAAATCATGGAAAACACAGACAACACTTTAGGATAACTCAGGAAAGCAATACAGAAACAAAATGTCAAAATAAACTAGAAATCATAAAATCAACAATTAGAGTGACAAAAAATAAAAAGACTTCAGAAACTGTCAGTGTCATAGAAGGATTTAGGAAAAAATTTGAAACAATAGGAGACAGAATCACCAAAATTAAACACAAATTCTTTGACACTGTCTTGAGGAAAAATCAGAGAAAACAAATAAGAAAAATGAAGAAACCACGGGGATGATGTGGGGTTCAACCAAAAGCAAATATTTGCTGGTCATCAACATTCCAGAAGGGGGAAAAAAAGAGGAAATATATAGAAGATCACTGAAGACTTGCTGACACAAGACTTCTCTAATATCGTGAATGACAAAAACCTGACCATCAAAGAAACTCGGTGAATCCCATACAGTATGGATACCAAAAGAAAATCACCCAGGCATATCGTAATCACACTTGCTAAAACCAAAGACAAAGAAACTATCCTGAAAACCATATGACAAAAACAAAAGGTCATATACATAGGGAAACAATGACTAAGCTCCGATTACTAGGCAGAAACCATGCAGACAAGAAATTAACAGAACAACATATAAACCCTTGAAGGAAAAGAAATTGCCCACCAAGAATAAGAAATCCTGCAAAACTCTTGCTCAGATATGAAGGTGAAATTTGCACATTTCTGGATAAACAGAAATTAAGGGAATATATAAAAATCAAACCAAACTTATAAGAGTTGTTAAAGGAAGTCCTTTGGTTACAGAACAAACAACACCAGATGGCTGTCTGAATCTAGGACACAAGACCACATCCGCCAGATGCTAACATAGGTAATGAACTCTCAAGTATAAATCAAAACTAAAAAGATTTACAACAGGGAACCAAAGAGATTAATCTTTAAATGACGACAGTATCAGAACAACAAAAAGGGAATAAACAGCGTAGGTGTAGGGAAAGGAAGTCAAAGCAATACCAAGTGATAAAAGGCTGGTTTAAGTACAGGAAGATAAGGGTAAATTATAATGTAATCACAGAGAAAGTTAACACACCTTCTGTCTTAGTCATCAAGTACTGCTATAACAATATCACAAGTGGACGACTCTAACAAAGAAAAGCCTGTTGCCTCATAGTCCAGCAGGCGAAAAGTTGAAATCCAGGGTACCAGCCCCAGGTGATGGCCCTCTGAATCCACTGGTTCTGGAGTAAGGTACCAGTCAACAGTCTTCACCTGGTTGGGGAGAACTTCAGCACAGGAGCCTCAAGGCCAAAGGAAGTGTCCTGTTCCCAGCACTACCCTCTTGGTAGTGTGAGGTCTCTATGTCTACTTGCTTCTGTCTTTTATATTTCAAATTAGGTTGGCTGAAGACACTATCTAAAGTCGTAAACCTCATCACTGTAACTGTTGCTCATTAAATTATAGTGACAGAAATTATAACACACAGAAAAATCTCATCAAATGATGAAATGGTGGACAATCAGACAACACTGGGAATCATGGCCCAGGCAAATTGATACATGCCTTTTATGGCAGACTTAATTCAATCCATGACATGTTCTCATCAAAATAAAGAAGAAAAACATGAAGTCTCAGTAAAAACAGTATCTACAAAAACAGCAGAAATGAAAAAAAAAAGATGAAAAGAATTCAGTACAGGTGAGTAAAAGAGATAAAGATAATCTTAGCATTACCAAATGACAGCAACAAACTCACACCTATCACTAATTGCACTGAATATAAATGACCTAAATGCACCTATAAAGAGACAGAATGTGACAGAATGGATAAAACAAAGAAAAATAAAGAACCGCAAAAAACAGGATCCATCTGTATGCTGTCTACAAGAGACACACTTTAGAAAGACATAAATTTATTAAAAAATTTAAGTATGGGAAAAAATATATCAAGCAAACAGCTTCCAAGAAATAGCAAAAGTGGCAATACTAATCACAGATAAAATCACAGATTAAATAAAATTCAGCATAAAGATGAAGAAGGACAATCCATGACAGATATCTATGCACCCAGTGGCATGGCTCTAGAATACATAAAACAAACTTTAACATAACTGAGAAGAGTAACTGACAGTTCCACAATAATAATAGTAGACTTTAGTGCACCACTGTCAGTAAGGGATAGAACATCTAGAAAGGAAGTCAATAAAGATACAGAAACTCTAAAGGCCGCAATCAGCCAATTTAAACTTACAGACGTGTATGGAACACTCCACCCAACATATGCAGCCAGGTGGTCAGGAGAAAGGAAAGAAAAGACACTGAAAAAGAAAGAAAAAAAGAAGGGTCCTGAGGGAACCCACTGACATTGTGATGTGGACTGGTGAAGCTGTGTTCTTGAAGCTTCCTGGTAGAGCAGCGTGACACAGCCCATTAGAAAGCTGTGGAGGCATGTGGACATGTGTTGGGAAGAAAGACAAGGAAGAAAGGCAGACAGAGACAAGAAACCAGGAGAAAAGAAAATTGCCCCAAAGATGCCTACTAGCATTGTGGTGCAGATAGGGGAGGTGTCAAGTGTCACAGTCCGTCAAAAAGTGGCACAGGTGGCACTCAGTGTCAGCTAGGCTGGAGAAAGGAAAGGTAGGAAGTGAAAGAGAGAAACAAAACAAAATGAAGCCAAAAAGCAACAACAAAATGGCATTGCAGGAACCGTGGGGGCTGGTTGGGGCAGGGTGAATCTAAGTGGCAAAGTACCTATGTTTCTCTTGGCTAAGTGAGGCAATGCAGAGGAAAGAAGCATGGGGAGTGAGAAAGCATGTATCCCTGGTTACTAGGTGCTGTGTCTCCTGCTGGGAGCTCCATGAAGCTGCCTTTCTGTACTCCTTGTCTGCTTGGCAGCTGAGGGTCCAAGAAGGCTATGTCTTCCCAGTCGGCGGGAGACTTCTTCTTCGCCTGTCTTTTTGTTCTCTCTTCTCTGTTGGTCTCCTACTTGATTCAGGGCTTGCTTGAGTTCTTTAGACCCTTATTGGCCACTATGGTTCCAGGACTGATGATTGTAAGTGTTTTATTTAGTTTTTAGGGTCTTTGCTATAGAGGGACTGTATAGTGTTTCTGTCCATAGCACTATGTTGGCTCTGCTCACAATCATAATTTGTTTAACACTCATGTCACAGTACAATATGGTGTTCTATAGGCAGCTTCCACTTACTCAACTTTCATCTAATGTGCAAACATTCTCTCTGCCCTATTCCATATGCATTGGAACTACTCTTGTTGCGGCCCCCTGTGACTTCTCAACTGTCTTTATTTTGATATCTCTGTTGTATTGGGCCCTATTGTCTGTGTCTTTGAAATTCTTCTTCCTCCACATCTTCTGTGGCATCACTCTGTCCTGGTCTTCCTCTCTTTTCTGAGAGTTTCTTACTGTCTTTTTCATCTTGGATTTTCTTCTTGAGTCTACCTTTTATTTATTAGTATGATTTGCCCTTGGCTCTTATTTCTTTTTCCTTTCTCTGAGTAATATTAGCAAGGTTGCACAGTAGTTAAACACTCAATGGTTCAAACCCACCAGCAGTTCTGTGGGACAAAGACATGGCTGTTTGTGTCTGTAAAGATTTTCAGCCTTGGAAACCCAGTGGGACAGTTAGATCTTGTTTTATAGAGTCACTATGAGTCAGAATTTACTTGATGGCAATGGATTTGGTTTGGTTTAGTTTATGGCTTAGCTCTGTCTTAGCTATCCAATGCTGCTATAACAGAAATTCCACAAGTGCATGGTTTTAACAAACAGAAATTTATTGTGTCCTAGTCTAGGAGGCTAGAAGTCTGAATTCAGGATACCTGTTGCTGGAAAGGCTTTCTCTGTCTGTCAGCTCTGGGAGCAGTCCTTGTCATCAGTCTTTGCCTGGTCTAGGAGATTCTCAGCACAGTGGCCTCTGGTCTAAAGAATGTGCTTTATTTTGATCTCATCTTTCTTGGTGGTATGAGGTCTCCGTCCTCTCCCCTGATTTTTCTCCTTTGTATCTAAAAACAGATTATTCAAAATACAACTTAATCTTGTAGATGGAATAATTGCCTCTAATCATGCCTTATTAACATTGTAGAGGTAGGATTTACAACATGTAGGAAAACCATATCAGATCACAAACTGGTGGACAATCACGCAATATTGGAAATCATGGTCTAGCCAAGTTGACACATATTTTTGGAGGACACAATTAAATCTATAATGAGAGATGGCAGCATGGATTCCAAACAGGCAGCCATGCTGCTGGGGTTCCTGCTGCTAATAACTGACTGGGGCCACACTGAAGGACCAGGAGGCCAAGATGAAGGAGACCAGATCTTAGTGGAGGAAGACAATGGACTCCACCCACTGCAGGACACCCCCACCACTGGATCACTTTTGCGCTTTCTGCTCCAGGCCACACAGAGAGCAGGCCGGAGCCCAGCCTTCCTGTTTCAGCTCCACAGATTTGGCAGAAATACTTGGGGATCCTATAGCAACGAATGGCTGAGTCCCCAGGCTGTTAGGGGACTGAGCTCTCAGTTCTGGAGCCTGGCTGCCCTACAACGCTTTGGGAAGAAGTTACAAGTCAAGCCCTGGTGTGTTTGCATACAAGACCCACACCCAAGTGCTATGTGTCCCCCAAATAAAAAGAGTAGTCTGGCTTCTGAAAAAAAAAAATCTATAATGAACCTTAAATCTATTTCTGCAGTTTACATGTGTATTATGAAATTCAGATTCCTGGATCCAACTTCCCACTGGAGATCTCCATTTGAAAGACAAGGAATTAACAATTCAGAAATCAAAGGACTTGTATTCCAATTACTTAATCTGTGTCTCTTGTTTCATTATCATAAAAATTAACAGTAGTTGTTTCATAAGGTTGCTTTAAGTATTGAATGAACTAATCCATGTAAAGTGTTAACAAAATTGCCAGGCATTTGGCACATAGGTGACAAATGTAAGCACTACTGTTACGATTTTTGATTTGTCACAGATAGAACAAGTGACATTACCTTTTATGCATATTTGTCAGGATTATTAATGCAAGTTGCTGTGAGAAAAAAAACCTGATTCTCAATAGCTTAACACAATAAAAATTTATTTCTTGCGTAAGTCATAGTCTAGTTGGGTGTTCTGTGGGCGGCATTCCATACAGAGATTCTGGGATTCAGGCTTCTTCTATTTTGCATCTTATCCATTTTCTAGATAAGGGATGGACAAACTTTCTTCCATAAAGAACCAGATTGTAAATATTTTAGGATTTGCTGTCCATATGATTTCTGTTGCAGCAACTCAGTTTTACCACTGTAGTACAAAAGCAGCCATACACAGTACTCAAGTGAATTAATGTGACTGTGTTCCAATAAACCTTTGTTTGTGGAACATATAATGGACTTGATTTAGCCAGTGGGCCGTAAAGCTTGCCAGATGTTTCTCTAGAATTCCCTGTTGGCTCCTCTGTATCTGAATGGTAAATAAGCAAGAAAAGCACTAAAGATTTCGTGCATAATTGTATAGGCAAGGTCTGGAAATTACATGCATAATTTCTGTTCATATTCACATTGGCCAGAGCTAGCCACATGACTTAATGGTGAGGAAGCCTCGGGAGATGTGAGTTCCTTATTTCCAAGGAGGAGTAATAAGAATCTGTGAACATCAAGCCAGTCTTGAGCAAAGCTACATTTTCTTTTCTCCTTAATATAGGTCTTGTAATTGTCATGGACATGTTCATCACATCGACCAAGACTAGAACATGTGTGTTATGACCTACATTAAAGAATTGTCAACATTTTGCCATATTTGCTTTATCAGTCAAATTGCAGACATGGTGACACTTTATTCCTAAATACTTCAGCAAACATCTTCTAAGACTGAGAGCGTACCTCGTCATAATACCGCTATCGTGCTTGTATTGGATTGAATTGTCCCCCCAAACAGTATGTAGCCATTTGGTTAGGCCTTGATTCCTGGTATTGTGTGATGTGCCTCCACATTGTAAATCCTGCCTCTCTGATGCTAATGAGGGAGGATAGGCAGCAGTTGTGTTGGTGGAGAAACTCCCAGTCCAGGGGAACACTGATGACAAAGATCTTCTTCCAAAGCCAACAGAGAAAGGCTTTTCTTGGAGCTGACACCCTAAATTTGGACTACTAGCCTATCAGACTGTGATGAAATAAAATTTCTCTTTTCAAAGCCATCCACTCGTGGTATCTGTATTATATCAGCACTAGATGACTAAGACAATACTTAACAAATTGATGGTTATTTTCTACTAATATCTAATACCCTGGCCAAGCCAAGTGCCGTCGAAGTTGTTAGACAAATACATTTTTCTAAAACTGACTTTGTAGAACCAGGATTCAATTAAGGTTCACAGATTGTATTCACCCATTCCCAATTTTTTCCCCATTAACGTTTGCTTTTTGCAGAGACTTAGTCTTACAGAATGTCGCATATTATGAAGTTATCTTATTGTTTCCTTATGGTGATATTTGACTTACTCCTTTATTTCTCATGCTACCTTAAACCTAGATGAGATAAAACTGTTTAAGCTCTGGCTGCTGAGTTGACTCCTGGTCGTGGTGTATAGAACTGCACTCTACAGGGTTTGGAAGTCTGTGACATTTTGGAAGCAGATCACCAGGCCTTTTTCCTGAGGCACTTCTGGGTGGGTTCGAATTGGCCAATGCTTTGGTTAGTAGTTGAAGCTTTAATTGTTTGAACCACCTAAGAACTTTAATTAAGATAAAATACTTCATTAATTAAGAATATGCATTTTGGTACAGTAACTTCATACGTTGCATGATTGATTCCATACTTTATCATCTAAAATAGAACAAATTTGAGATTGAAAGAGAGCACACTTATAATTACACAGCACAACAGGTACAAAGTATGACTGTCTCAGCTAATCTGAAACATAGTCACTTTATCACAGAGGATGCCAGGCATGGTATGTTGCATCACATTGGAGACACATGATATCAGGATTGGTTGATTCAGTTAGTGTTAACTATAGCTCTCTTTGGCATATGTGATGGTTAGGGCTGTGTGTCAACGTGGCTGGGTTATGATTCTCAGTAGCTGGTAGCTATGTAACGATGTGATCACCACCATAATGAGATCTGTTATAATGTAATCTCCTCTGTGATGAGATCTGCTATGAGTAGCTAATCAGTTGGAAGGAAGTTTCCTTGGAAGTGTGGTTTCCATCCAACATGTGTGGACTTTATGGCAAAGCTTGTGGGTTTTTTGCTTACTCTGGATCTTGCATCTCACCTCTAGCTCTTGGGATTTGAACTAGCAGTTTACCTGTCAATTTTGGGATTCATTAACCTCCGCAGCCTGTGAGCCAGTGGCCTGCCATCTTAACTGTTAATCTTGAGTTTATCAGTCCTTGCAGCTATGTGAATCAGGAGAAGCCTCCAGCCTGACCCATGGACTGGGAACATTTTAACCTCTAGAACTGTAGGAGCCATTTCCTTGATAGGAATCTCCCACTCTCTGTTTATCCTTCACTGTTTTTTTTCACTAGAGAACTCAGGCTAAGATGGTGTAATTTCTCCGTTTTTCCCCCTAACCAGTAATAAATGGGGCAACACTTTGGCACCATGAATACATACTATTCCTCACAAATGTTCACCTAATGGTGTTAGCATTCCTTGATGAGCCTTCCTTGAGTCATTTCGCTAAATGTTGCAAAACCATGGTTTTTCTAATCACACTGCTCCTTCTCTATTACTGACATTATTCTACAAAAAAAGAGCTTATCGTAATCACTTGGAGATGGATTACAGTTCCTCTGGGGCAAATGCTCCATCCATTACCTTTATTTACCTATTTTCAGAGTAATGAGTCAGTGTAATGGATATCTCCATGGATTTTAGTTTATTCAATGTGTAACTGTCTGTTACAGTCATTATTTTGCTGCTTAAATTGCCCCAGCTTTGGAAAATGGAGTCCCTTAAAGCCAGCTCATGTGTCCTCTGACAGACCTCAAATAGGGTTTTTTCAAAATTTAAGAGAACACACCAAATTAACATCTAGAGATGGACTTTCTCCTTTTTTAAATTTTTAAAAATACAGCTGCATAATGCATATCATGTGGATTCATGGCAGTGTACTCAACCAGTCCTCAGTTAACAGATAGTTGGGGTGTTTTCAATCTTTTGCCACTACAAATGATGCAGTAATAAATTGCCTTTGCAATAGTTTTTTAATGGATGTACCTGATTCTAGTCTGTCTTATCTCTAACTTCATTTTCACTGTGTGCACAGAATGATCATCACTAAAACTCAAATATGCAATGTTAATCTCTCAAGGTTCTTCCTACTCACCAATAAAATCCAAGTTCTTTATTTAGTCATGTAAAATCGTTTATCATCAGGTCCAAAGGTACATTACCAATCTCATTGCCTGCCTTGCCACCCAATACCCTGTTGTTCCAGCTGAGCTTGAACTTGCAGTTTCTTGAATGAGCTATGATATCTCAAACATTACAAAGAGTCATTCTTGACTCTTTTCTAAAATATCAGCAAATCCTCCTATCTCAACTAATCAAAACTATATTCAAAGAATATGAAAACTTCTCATCACCATCACAGGTGTATCAGCACTTTACCTCTGCTCCAGTCCATTTCTTACTTTCTGCCCCAGATGTTTTCTGATAGCAGATATGGGACCCTTACAAGAGCCATCTCAGGAGCATGGTTGAAACTTATGCATGTGAAAACCAGGAAATGTATAGATGTTAACAGCCTATCAGACAACATTTGATGAATGGAAGATGAGATCTGGTAGGTAAATGTGTCACTCTCTTTTAACTCTAGGCTATGTTGGGAAAACCAACTCCAAAGGATCTCTTTAAAGTGTTAAAAAGCAAAGACGTCACTTTGAGGACTAAGGCAAGCATGATGCAAGCCACAGTAATCTCAGTCACCTCATAGGCATGCAAAAGCTGGACAATGAACAAGGAAGACGTAAGAAGAGCTAGTGCTCTTGCGTTACAGTGTTAATAAGAATACTTTCAAGGTATTCTTGTAAGTGAAAAGACATTCACTTCATAGAGTTGCTGTGAAAATTATACAGGTTAAAATATGTAAGAGGCTTAAAACTGTGCCTGGTACACAGTAAGTGCTAGATAATGATAACTACTATTAATATTGATGTATAAAACAAACAAAAGACAAACTTATTGCCATCAAGTCAGTTCTGACTTGGTGAACCTATTGGACAGAGTAGAACTATCCCATAGAGTTTCCAAGGCTGTAATCTTTAGGAAAGCTGACTGTCACGTCTTCGTCCTGTAGAACATCTGGTGCTTTCGAGTCACTGACCTTTCAGTTAGAAGTTGTTGAGTACTAACTGCTGTGCCACTGTGGCTCCTCAATATTACTATATATATATGTATTTATCTTTTATCTGTTTACATATCTCTTATTGGATTTTACTCCTAGTCATCTCTGTCTAGTTATCCTAACACCTGAAGTTAATGAAGATTTGTTGAATGAATGAACAAATAGTAAAGAGAATAAATGTTATCACAAAGGAAGAGATTGCTAAAGTGATCTGGGAAGGTTTATCGAAGGAGGTAGGATCTCAGAAGAAATTAGAAGAACAAAGGGCCTTTTTATAGGGTTGAGGACTAGAACCAATATTAGGGGTGTGAAGAATTGTGTATATACAGACATAGAACAGAAAATAAGCCCCAAAATATTTGAGGAAATAGACTACTTAGGCTGGAACGGAGGGTTTGGAAGTGGCAATAAAGTGGGATAAGAGGACAGGTAGCTTGGAACCAAACTGAGAGTTCAAAAATCTATGCGAATACAAAATGAGTGATCTTGTGGAAAGAGCCCAGGCTTTAGAATTGTGCTCTGATTTGACCCTTGACCCTATCACTTACTGTTTGTGACAAATCATCTGACCATGCTAAGCTTGTCATTTGTAATAGGAAACTAATGTACATAACTTACAATGGTTTTGTAAAGACTAGTGGTAAGTATCCCCTGTTTGTCAGTTTATTACACTTGGGGTCTTGCCTGTGACTGTGATGCTAGAAGCTGTGGCTCTGGTATTGAAATACCAGCAGATTGACCTATGCCTTGTTGAAAGTGAAGAGGACTTGAAACAGTTACTGATGAAGATCAAAGGCCACAGCCTTCAACATGGGTTACATCTCAGCATAAAGAAAACAAAAATGCTCACAACAGGAACAATACGCATTATCATGATAGGTGGAGAAAAAATGGACGTTGTCAAGGATTTCATTTTTCTTGGATCCACAACTAATGCCTATGGAAACAGCAGTCAAGAAATCAAAAGATGTATGGCATTGGACAAATTTGCTGCAAAAGACCTCTGTAAAGTGTTGAAAAGCAAAGATGTCACCTTGGAGACCAAGGCATGCCTGACATAAGCCATGGTGTTTTCAGTTTCCTCGTATGAAAGCTGAAAGATAAATAAGGAAGACAGAAGAACTGACGCTTTTGAACTGTGGTGTTGGTGAAGAGTACTGAATGTGCCGTGGGCAGCCAGAAAAAAAAAAAAAAAGGATCTGTTTTGGAAGAAGTACAGCCGGAATACTCCTTAGAAGCAAAGACAGAGAGACTATGTCTCACACAGTTTGGACATGTTGTCAGGAGGGATCAGTCCCTGGAGAAGGACATCATCCTTGGTAAAGTAGAGGGTCACTGAAAAAGAGGAAGATCCCCCACGACACGGAGTGATACAGTGATTGTAACAGTGGGCTCAAACAGCGATGGTGACGATAGCAGAAGACCAGGGAGGATTTTCTTCTGTTGTACATAGGGTTTCTATGAGTCAGAACCAAATCAACAGCAGGTAACAACAGAATGATTTTCAAGTGGTAAGTACATAGTAAAGGCAGCAGTTAAGTTATTTTTACACTGGCAGGTAGTACTGAAATCTTTTTTAAGTACAAGAGGGTAGTATAAAAACACCATTTAATGCTAGTATAACTAAGCTATCAAAATTTATAGAGTGATAAAATCCACTAAACGAAGGCTGCCAGACATTGTTAATGTATGGGGAATTATGGACTTTGTTCTATTGGGAACAGTAGAAGGTAATGGAAGTATTTCAAACCCTAATGTGGTACTATATAGATTCTTTTTTCTCACCTTTCAATTCAGTTTCAGAATTCTGCTTTCAAACAGACCGCAGGTATCCTTATGAAAGTAATTGTTTAGTTTAACCTTATCACCCACTGAAACTTTCCTTCCTCAAAACCAACAACCAGAAGGCTTTCTTAGTAAATTAATGTATCAGATTTGGCCGTGATCAAATCTGAAGGTCTTCTCTGCCAGCACAGGCGGTAAAAGGGATTCTGATTCACTGCATTTTAATATTTTTCTCTCTTGGTAAAACTGTAGCTAGAAGGATCTTTTTTTATTTTATTTTTTATTGTGATTGAGTGGAAGTATACAATCTAAATTAAACTGGCATGCTTGCCTATCTGCAGCTCCTTCTGCTCGTCTTGTCCAGTGACAGCACAGTCCTCCTTTCTGTACTGTACATGTCGTGTCCTCTTAACAATCTTCTGTCCTCCCCTCTCCACCGTCTCTTCTCCCTTCTCGTAAGAGGCCAGTAGGACAGCATCCTACATCCTATAGATGTACAGAATCATGAAGTGCACAAACCATATGGTCACATTGTGTCCCTGAGTCCAGTCCATTCCTGTCCAAAGAATTGACCTCAGTAATGTTTTCTGGCTAGGGGCAGCATATTTCTAAGGGCCATGCTCCCAGGGGAACCCTCAGGACTTTGGACCATCAACTGCGGTCTTTTAGTGGAGTTCTTGAGGTGCACTCCTCTTTTTTTGTGTTGCCACTGGGACTTGACATTGTGTGCCCCATCACGGCTGTCTTTGGTGGTGGCCAGGCACCATCTGGTTCTTCTGGTCACATGTTGATACTGTCACCCATTCATGTGGGTCCTTCTGTCCTCTGGCCTTTTTTTCCCTCATGTCTTTGTTGTCCTTCGTAATCATCCATTCTGGTTGAGTTGGGACAATTTGGTGTACCTCAGATGGCAGCTTACTAGCTTTTAAGACCCCAGATGCCACTCACGAATATGGAGTAGAGAAGACTCTCTTAGCAATAGGCTAGTTATGCCAAATGGCCTCGATGTCCCTTGAGAGCATGGTCCCTGGACCCCTGCCTCTGCTATTCTCTCCTTGCACTATTGGGTTAAGATTAGAAGAGTTTACAGGTTATGTTGAAGTCCACTTAAGTTGATCTTTCTGATGTGTGCTGTCAAAGCTTTCACCCAACCAAATTTCTATCAACTGGCTAATCTATAACCAGTCTTCTCCCTCCCTCCCATTCCTCCTTTGCAGCCATCAAAGACTCTTTTCTTCTGTGTGTGAGTCTGTTTTTAAGTCCTTATAGCAGGGGTCTCATACAATATTTGTCCTTGTGGCGCTGACTAATTTCATTCAACTTAATGTCTTCAAATTAAACCACATTGTGAGATGCTTCCTAAAATCATCATTGTTCTTTATTGTTGCATGATGTTCCACTGAGTATATGTGTAACACAGTTTGTTTATCCTTTTATCTGTTGTTGGATATCTGGGTTGATTCCATCTTTTTGCTGTTGTGGACTGTGCTGCTTAAATAAACATTGGTGTGCATGTATCTCTTCATGT
Source organism: Heterohyrax brucei (assembly GCA_028571685.1). NCBI lineage: Eukaryota > Metazoa > Chordata > Mammalia > Hyracoidea > Procaviidae > Heterohyrax > Heterohyrax brucei. The sequence continues at coordinate 38,101,373 of CM053148.1, read as the reverse complement.
GACTGCCCTTAATTCTGTAGGATATATTTTGAGCAATGGGATTAGTGGATCAAATGGTATATCTATTTCCAGCTTTTTAAGGAAGTGCCAGATTGCTTTCCGAAAAGGTTGTAACACTTTGCAATCCCACCAGCAGTGCAGGAGAGTTCCAGTCTCTCAACAGCCTCTCTAGCATTTGTTGTTTTGTGTTTTTTGGATCATGGCCAGCCTTGTTGGGGTTGCTAGAAAGATCTTTATTACTGTCAAAATTATTAGTCCATAGCCTGCAAAGACTGAACGCCCATGCTTTTTAGAATGTGCTGTTTCTCTGACATAGGTTCATCTGTGGCTTGCTCTTCACAGATTCAGATCAGCAGTTGACTGAAGCCACTTGGTTCTCATTTTGACTCTTTTCAAAACACATATGTATTGTGAATTTCCTTATTTCTGCTGTAGTTGTCTTAAATTTTGCTGTTTGCAACAAGCAGTTTAGGAGGCCCCCGTGCTTATGTTCCATAAATGAAAACAGAGAAGGAAGATGTTTTCTTACATGCATTCATACTTATGAAGTTAATTGGAGTAATTAACAATAGTATTCTGTGGGAGGAAGACATAGAAAATATGACAGTTGTCACTCATGTTCACTGAAGAAAATAGAGATTAAAAAAAGTCTTTTGACTGAGTGAGGTTTGTCCCTCGAATCTTGAGGAATAGGAAAAGGTAATTTAATTTCAACAGAATATGCTCTGCGAAATATGTATTCTGACTTTTAATTAATTTTTTTGTATATATCTGGCTCTTAGACATTTCTAGAGCATGTTTAAAAAATGATCTTCCCTTCAGATTTTTAGTTAGAAATAAGAATTTTCCTTTCCTTGGCTGTTATAAAAAGGACATTTCCACCCATTGGAGGTAATATATCATAATTGTTATTACAATCCCTGTTTTTAGGATGAGCTGGCATAGGTTCATCTCCTGACTTTGTTACTTACTATAATGCAATCTTTGAAAAGTTACATAATTTATCTGAAAATGGTACCTACCTCAACAAAATGTTGTGAGGATTTAAAAGAGTTAGCAAACTAACTTCTGTGTCCCAATAATATATGCTAGGTAGTGGCAAGTTATTACTCCTATGCAGCAACTAGAAACATATGGATAGTTATACAATTCATATTTTATAAGATATTGGAGGAAAGTGGAAACAAAAAGGATAGATAAACTAATACTACAAAGAGATAAGAGCTCTTCCTAAATGGGTTGAGGTTGCTGTTTTCTTTTTTACAAAGATTTGCTGAGTTTGGACTTGGATTGAGTATCAGGCTTGTTATAGTCAGAGGGACTATAATAGAGGACAGAGAAACCAAAAGAGTTTCAACAACCGCATAGCCTGGTGTGATGATTTCAAATCTAGAGACATGCCAAGGGTACAGCCAATTTGCCTAATGGGATATTTGCAGAATACTGAGTTGGGAGCTATGAGAGGCCAAGTGCCAGACTACTCTTTAGTCTCACAGTGTTCTGGAGAAAAGTTTCTGGCAAGGGAATGCCTGAGATAAACACAAGACAAATCTCGTCCTTGAGACATGCAAAAACGAAGATAGAATGAGTCTCACTAAAACTACTGTTCAGCTCTTTGAAAGCTTTATTTCTGATGGGTTGAGCTGATCAGTCCCTCATTTTATCTAATAAGGAACAAGGTGAAACTTTTCTGAAGGAAAATAACATTAGCTTCAGTTTTGTGTGATTTCTTTACACACAATGTATGCTGTGTAAAAAAAGTTATAACACACATGAAGAAGCAAGGAAATGTTACCAATATTTTGGGGGGGGGGACAATAAGAGCAGACTAAATGATCCAAAAGCTGAGGTTAGTAGACAGTAATTTTACTACACATATATTGAATAAAACAGAAGAAAAATAGATTGAATGGATAAAATTTCAGCAGTCTGTGAAGTATGTAAATGGACATATAAAAAAAGAAATATAGTAGTTAAAACTCACTTGATAAATTAGTGGCAGACTAGTCATAGCAGAAAACGAATTTAGTGACTGCAAAACCAGGCAGTAGAAGCTATTCAAGTCAAACAGAGAGGAAATAAAAGAAATGGAAAACAACACATAGCAGAATGTAAGAAGCATGTGGGAAAATATAAAAACAGTTTAACTGTGTGCAACTTAGGGGTTCTCTCTGTAAGAATATAAGAGAGAAAACATGGCAAATACATTTCAAAAGATCAAGGCTGAGACTTTTCCTCAGATTGATAAAGACATCAACCTACAAATAACAATCAGGACAAACAAGGAAAATGAACCATAGGAACATCATAAGTGAACACCTTAAAGACAAGATAAAGATAAAAATTTTAAAAGTAGCCAAAGGAAGAAAGATAGATTACTTTTCAAGAACCAATAGCAAGGTGAACAGCAGACTTTTCAACTGACACTAAGGCAGCAAGAGGACAATAGAATGACATCTTTAAAGTGAAGAAAGGAGGGGAACCCTTTGATCTAAGAATTTTACATACATTAAAAATATCATCCAAAAATAAAGATCAGATGAAGACATTTCAAGGGGGTGGGGTGGAGAAAGAAACCTGAGATAATTGATCCCTAGAAGAGCTGCACTATAAGAAATGCTAAGTTGTGGTGGCTGATGTAAAAAGATCTCAGATAGAAGTACGTCAAGTCAAGCCAGGTGCCAGCATTTCATAAAAGACTGTCAACCACCCAAACTGGGAAATATGCTGATAAATATAAAACAGTATTGTCTTTTTAATGGAACAATAACAGCAATGCTAGTCAGTTTCTTAACACACATAGAAGTAAGATCTATGAAAACAATGGCAGAGAAGTCAGGAAGAGTTAATTGAAGTTATGCTCTTGTAAGATTTTTGCATTATTTGAGAAAGGTTAAGAATACTGCTTTGAGATAAACTGTAATTAGTCAAGACTGACTCGATGGCACTTGGCTGGCTGACACACTACAGCCTCTGGAGTAGCCAGAGAAACAAAAACATGAAAGATGAAAACTAAAAAGAAAATAAAAAGGATATATGGATTTATTTTTTTTTTTAAAAAAACCCTTCATTATTAAAAAGGTAGATAGAAAAAAGAATAAAGGAACAATGGGTAAATGGAAAAAGCAGAAAACCAACAGCATGACAGATGGCTTACCCAAACTATGTCAATAATTACATTACATGCAGCTGGGCTAAACATTACAAATAAAAGATAAATATTTTCAGGCAGGATATAAAAATCAAGATATAACTAACCATATACTATTTACAAAAGAAACAAGTTAAATACATTCAAAGTGAAAGGATAGAAAAATATACACCATGGAAAAGTTTACCAAAACAAAGTTAGTAAAGCTATATTTGTATGGTAGAAAAGAGACTACAAAGCCAGAAGTTTTACTAGAAATAAAGAGGGACATACCTTAGTCGTAAAAAGATCAGTTCAGTGGGAATTTACAACAATATTAAATGTATGTGAACCTAAAACATTTGAAAGAAAATAATGAGACATGAGAAAAAAAAAAGTAACTCCACAATCACAGTTGGAGACTTTAACATGTATCTTTTCTGTAACTCATAGAAAAAGAGGAAAAAAATCAATAAAGATATAGAATATTTAAACAACCTGAATAACTTATATCAAGGACTGAATTGTGTTCCCGAAAAATGTGTATCAACTTGGCAAGGCTGTGATTCCCAGTATTGTGTGATTGTACATCATTTTGTCATCTGATGTGATTTTCCTAATAAATGAATTTAGCAAGGATATAAAGATGCAAGATAATGCTATAACTGACTAGTTTTCTTTACAGTAAGGATAAAGGGCTTCCACATTTTTACTGTATGCACGTCAGTAATATTTAAGTTTTTTTTCAGTGAACACCTATTATTTGTAAATGAAGATTTAAAAATTAAGATTTAGCAATAACAAAAGAGAAATGAGCAGAGAATAATACACAACAACCTGAGGTGCTGTGTAATAAAGTATATTCAAGTCACCTTATCCTTAGCGATGCTCTCCTAGGGCTGCATTTACGATTCCCTACCTACCTCCATGGCAGAGACCATTCTTTCTGCCTTTGTAGCCCATTTTTGCTTTTCAAAGTTCAGGCCCAAGAATGGAGGGACATTCCATGGAGGGCTGCCTCTTCTCCCTCTTTTTTAAATCATACTTTAGATGAAGTTTGACAGAACAAACTAGCTTCTAATTAAACATTGGTTAACAACCCTACAACATGTCAATACTCTGCATTCTTCCCCTTGTATTCCTTAAGATAGTGCTATACTTTATACATAAAGGAAATATATAAAATTAGCTTTATTTTGATAATGGATATAAAATCAACATAAATTGATATTATTTTGAAATGCTAGCAGTAAATAATTGGAAAATGATCTTAAAATACCATTTACAATAGAATCAATAACATTAAATGCCTAAGTATGACAATAACAAAATAAGTGCAGTACCTCTCCACCAAAAACCAGACCCACTGCCGTCGAGTCAATTGTGACTCGTTGCAACCTTATAGGTCAGAGTATGACTGTGCTACAGAATTTTCAAGGATCATCTGGCGAATTTGAACTCCCAACATTTTGGTTAGCAGCTGTAGCACTAAACTGCTACATGCTTCCTATCTCTCCATGGAAACCTGTAAAACATCTCTGAGAGAAATTAAAGAAGATTTAAATGAACAGAGACACAAAATATAAAGAATTTGAAGACAATATTAATGAAGGGTTGATTCTCGCTAAATTGATCTATAGATTTAAGGGAATTCTAATCAAAATCTCAGCAGGGTGTGGGTGTGTCTGCATGTATAATGTATGTGAAAACTGACAAGCTGCTTCTGGAATTCATGTGGGAAAGCTGAGGACATGAACCAGCCAAGACAACCTGTAAAAAGGATAACAAAGATAGTGGAAAAACATTACCGTATTTCAAGATTTATAATAAATATAAAATAACTAGTATACCATTAGTATAAGTTGGTGTGCACATAGACCATTGGTATAGAATAGAGAGCCTGGAAATAGACTCACAGAGAAGTGGCTAGTTGATTTATGACAGTCACTCTCACAAGCGAGTAAGTAAAGAATGATCTTTTCCACAAATGATCTGTAGCATATGGTTATCTACAGAAAAACAAAAATGGAAACAAAACTTTGAATCTACCTTGTACCATACACAAACAGAACATAGATCAAGATATGAAAGGCAAGAGAAAAAGACTTCCAGAAGGAAACATAGGAAAGTAGGCACTTGACCCTGAGGTAGACAAGCGTTCTTAAACAGAATACAAAAGAGCTAATCATAAAAGGCAAAATGTGATAACGAATATTTGATTAAAATTAAGGTAACAAATACACGAATTTCAAACTGGAAAAAAAAAAAAAACTATACATGTCCAATAGTGATTCATGTCTAAAGAGTGCCTGCAGATCAATAAGAAAAGGGCAAAAAAAAAAAAAAAAAAAAAAAATCAGTCAAAAAACTTGAAATGGCTCTACACAAAAAGATATCTAAATGACCAACTAAAAAGCCACTGCTGTCAAGTTGGTTCTGACTCACATTGACCTTATAGGTCACAGCAGAACTGCCTCATAGAGTTTCTAAAGAATACTTGACAGATTTGAACTGTGAACCTTCTGGTTAGCAGCCACAGCACTTAACCACTATGCCACCAGGGTTTCCGAATGGCCAACAAGCATATGAAAAATTGCTCAACATCATTAGTCAATAAGAAAAATCAGATTATACAATTACTGACCCACAAGAATGGCCAAAATTAAAAATATTCATAATGTCAAGTTATTGCCAAGAATTAGAGCATCTGATGTTCTTATATATTGCAGGTGGACAGTTTATTGACTCAACTTCTTTGGAAATTGTTTAGCAGTATCTACTAAAGCAAAACATGCATTTACCCTATGCCCCAACTGTTCTAACTATAGCCTCAAGAAGAAAGAGCAGAGAACTGAAAACCGGGAGCAATCCAAGTGTCCATCCTCAAGGGGATAGATAAATTGTGTTATACTCAGTCAATGGAATACTATATAGCAACAAAAGAGAATGGCTTATATGTAACATGCCTGTAACAATATAGATGAATCTCATGGATGTTATTTCATGTAAAAGAAGCCATACACTAAAGACTATATAATGTATATTTCCATTCACATGTAGTTCATTAAGATGCAATATTAACTGATGATAAGGGAGGTCAGAAAAGTGGTTAGATCTGGAGGATTAGTGGTTACTGTCTGGGAGGGGTATTTAGGAATCTCTATATGACAGAACTGTTGTAAATCTTAACTGTTATGGTGAGCATAAAATACATAGAAATGTATAAAATACACACACATATATGTTATCTTAGGCAGGGATCTCTAGAGAAGTATATATACAGAGAGAGAAAGACACAGAGAAGGAGAGACAAAGAGAGAGAAATCAAGGAAATGGCTCACATGGTTGTAGAGGCTGGGAACATCCCAAGTCTGTGGATCAGGATAGAGGCTTCTCCTGATTCACGGAGCTGCAAGGGCTGGAGAAACTGAGATTGGCAGGTTGGAGAGAAGGGTTTTTGTACACAGGCTGTAAAGATTGATGAATCCCCAGTTTGGCAGGTAAGTGGCTAGCTCAAGTCCCAAGAACCATAGGTCAGACAAACAGGAGCCAGCTGTAGATCCAGGGGGAGCCAAAAGCTAGAAAATCTGTTTGTATTTGGCTGTAGGCCACACACCCAAGGAAAACTCCCTGCAATTGATGGGTTACTAGTGGCAGATCCCATCCCAGGAGTGATCATATATAAACACTGAGAATCATGGGCCAGCCAAATTGACACACAGTTGCAACCATCCCATATGTGTATGTACGTATATGTTAGTTGATCTCTACACTTAAGATTAGAATGCTTTATTAAATGTGTATCAATAAGAAAATGAAAGCAGAAAAGTCAATATATTAAGTAAAGCACTTAGAATTCTGTCTGGCACATAATAAGCTCACTATAAAGCTATTTTTTACTGTTATTTCCCTTTACCTCTTCTGCTTCAACCCTGATACTCCCTTCTTTTCATCATAGATATTGCTTTTACTGGATGCATTCTCTGACTCTTGCAGTGATTAGTTGCTCCCTTCTCAGGGCTTCCATTCATGTACTGATTAAATATTTATTGAGCAGACACATGCTGTACTATGTGCCCTGGAGAGACATGATTTTCTGCAGTTACTTCCTAGGGAGGAAGACAAGCATGAGAGAACCAACTTTATTAACAGGTATTGGATGTTTGGTAGAGGAAGTGGGGGCAGCTCTAGCCCCATAGAGCAGGGAGAATTGATTTATTCCAAGGATGAAAGAAGACTTCTTTGAGGAAGGGATGGTTCAACTGAGAACAATTAGGTTTTAGGCAGGGGTAAGAAGATTGCACCACTACCTGTGCAGAAGCATAACTAACTAGAGAACAGCAGGTATAGCAAGTATGGCACTGGTCCTGAGTGAAGAGAGTCATTGAGCAGTTTTTTATCAACCCGGCTGCTTATCTATGGAAAATGGCACCTGTGGCAGGCACAGAAATTCTGTCTCTGTGCAAAAGTTAACACACTATTGCATTTGAGGAAGGATGGATGTTGGGCTTTACTCGTTTAACGGAAACTGCTCAGTGGTGCCATGACCTAGGGCCAGGGCAACACCCTAGATATGCCACTTCCTGTCTGTTTGCTATACTGTGGTTGCTTGTATATTGCTAAGGTGCTGGAAGCTATGTTATCCATATTTCAAACATCAGCAGGGTCACCTATGGTGTACAGGTTTCAGTGGAATTTCTGGACTAAAATAGACCAGGGTGAAGTCTGGGTACCTACTTCTGAAAATTACCCAAGGAAAACCTTGTGGATTACAGCAGAATATTGTCTGACTTGCTTGCTTTGGACACATCATCAGATGGGCTCATGGTGTCTGGTGAAATAGAAGGCCAATGATGGCATGGGAGACCTTTGATAAAATGGACTGGCATAACGGTTGCAACAACGGACTTGTACATGTTGGTGATTGTGAGGATGGTGCAAAAACCAAAACCAAACCCACCGCTGTTGAGTTAATTCAGACTCATGGTGACCCTACAAGACATAGTAGAGCTGCCCCATACAGTTTCCAAGGAGCACTTGGCAGATGTGAACAGCCAATCTTTTGGTTAGCAGCTGTAGCACTTAACCCACAGGGTTTCCAAGGATGTCTCAGGACTGGGCAATGTTTCATTCTGTTGTACATCCACTTGTCATGAGTCAGAGGTGACTCAAGAACAACTAAAAATAAGAGTACTGGGGAGGAAGAGAATATTCCATGCAGGGAAAATGGTATATGCAAAGATCTGGAGGTGAAAGGGTGAGGCCTGTCTAAAGAACTAGAATTGTAGAATGGCTGGAGCATTGGGGAAAAGAAGAGGGTGGAAGGGTGAGGTCACAGCAGCTGGTGGCAGTGTGCTCTTTGATGGGTAATGAGTTATGTGAGAGTGTGTGCTATTCTAAAGACACTAGGAAGCCACTGTGTAGTTTTAGGTAGGAAGGAGTCAAGATCAGACTTATGTCTTAAGAAATGGTTCTAGAGGGCTGAGCAATTAGAAAGCTTAGATAAAAGAGGACAGAAACCTGAACTATGGAAACAGTGTGGGAGCTGGAGAGCAGAGCATGCAATTCTAGAGAGTGGAGAGGTGGAAGGGAAGACCCTGTGTTGGCCAGGATATGTTAGACGGGGAAGAGGGAAGAGTCCTTCAGAACATGCTTGCGTTTCAGCACTGTTAGGAATGGAAAGTCGGAAACCCTAGTGGCCTAGTGACTAAGTGCTGCATCTGCTAACCGAAAGGTTGGCAGTTCAAATCTGCTAGATGCTCCTTGAAAACCATATGGGATCAGTTCTACTCTGTCTACAAGGTCACTATGAGTCAGAGTTGACTCGACAACAGTGGATTTAGGAAAGGAATGTAGTTCCAGATCCTAGAGGAGGCCAGGCACTTGAGGAATCATGTTTGATTTTGCCTCATTTCCAAAGTCATGTCATTGCTGGCCATGTCCTCCTAGAAAGAGCCTCACGTGTTTCCATGCAGAGTAAGTTTAATTTGCTGAGCTCAAAGTACAGGAATATTTTTGTGGGAAGGGTAGGAAGGTGGGAGACAGAGCTGGAAGGCTTTATTTAACTCAAGTCCACCAACTCATTCTCTGCCACCCCACCCACTCCCACACCTCAAGTTCTTTTCAGTTCTGTGGTGGGGTAACAAGGGAAGAGAGGTTAAACTACACTCAGTAGGTAGGACACTTTGGGGATGAAATTATCAGAGGATTCTCCTTCCCAGAGTTTTGTGTCCTGCCCTCTGAAATGTTGTAGATAGGAGTTGGTCAGAGGGCATGTGACTTGACAGACAGCACCCCCAGAGGGAACGGAGACAGCGGGAAGACGACAGTAACCGGTTGAGGATGAGACTAGAGGAATAAAAAGTTTAACATCTTTTGGTCTGCAAATCCAGAGTGCCCATGGAGTCCCTGTCTCGCCGGCTATCCCAAACACGTCTGTTTGAATCGGAAGAAGATTTATTTAGAAGAGCTATTGGTAGCGAATACCGCCCACAAAGAAAGCGGGTTAGCTTCTGATCCGGCTGAATAAATGACCCAAGCGCCTCCACCCCGGGTACTCAGCGGGGCGGGGGCGCGCTGCGCCTCGGCGGGCGGCGGCGGCTACGGCGTGGGCGCAGTGATGCAGGTGTTGCACGGCCCGGCCCCTGCGTCCGCCTGTATCGCCCCAGCGTCGCGTTAGCAGAGCTGCGGGCTGGGCTGCCGGGACTGATGCTGCTCTGCCTTCATCCAGAGGCGGCCACCCTTGGGTTTTTCACCCAGGTAGGAACCGATGTTGTTTGCTCTGGTGCGTATCGATCCCGCTGGGGCGGGGACCTTAGCGCGCCTGGGGCACACCCATCAAGACTGAAACATGCAAGCCACAACAAACAGAAATGATGAGTTTGTTTAGAGTAAATGGCCCCAAAGACAGGGAAGACTCTTGAAAGAGATCGCAGAAAGGCAAGGACTTGCCGGCTGCCCTGGGCTGCGCGCCTCTTTGAAGGTGGTGTCCCCAAAGGCTGTTTTAAAATCTTCTTTGAACTGTGAGCGCCATACATAGTTTTGTAACTTAGGCTACTGACGTTTACAGTTCTGTTTCCCTAAGCTTCCTAGCCACTGTTGTTAGTTTCAGTTGTATTCCTATTAGATAGTGCTGCTGCTGCTGCTGATCTGTTCTTCAGGAACAGCTTAAAAACGTGCTTACACTTTGTGGCTCTTGGGGTTGGCGTTTGTGAGTGTGTATTTCTGTATGCAAAGGGCGCCCTCCTCGGGCTTGGGAGCCCTTTCTTAGGGGCACCGAGAGGATTTGTTTATGGACGGGTTTTAACGAAAGGAAAAGAATACGATTTGTTCTGCAGGGGTGGGTGAGCAAATGTGTTTAGCTAGGGAGGAGCGAGGCGCTGCTGTTTCCTCCGCAGACGGGTGTAATGTTTCTCTGCTGTCCGGGCTTCGGCTGGGCTGCTGAAACAGGATCCTTTATCCAGAAATCACAGATGCAAGCTAGCACGGTTAAAAGGTAACTTAACCTCTCTGTCCTGGCCTCTGATTAGAGCAGCCTGGGTGGGTGGGGCGGGGCGCGGCGGGGCGGGGCGCAGAGGGATGCCCTCTTGTTTTCTAAACCCGGGCACTGGGCGAATGTGGACCGCTCTGGGCGCCGGGAGTGGCAGGTGAGGAATGAAAAGTGTGTGGGGCGAGGGGGGGCGGGCATTGCAGCCAGCTCGGCAGTCATTCCGATCTCTAAGGTGTCTTCTGTGTTTCTGCTTCCTGGCCTTTTCAGAAGAGGTGATTTGTTCTGGTGGCTCCACTAGATGCGGTAGATACAGTACAGGCTCGTTATGCATCTTTCTTGACTCAGCAAATACTCATGGAGCAGGAGTGTGTGCCAAAGGCCGTCTTAATTCCTGGGGATGCAGAGAGGGTGAAAACAAAAGTCTCTGCTCCTCAGAAGCTGCCACCTGGAGGGAGAGGAGCATCTGTAAAGAGGGGGCAGGATGAGTGCTATCAAGAAGGGAAGAAAAAGAGTGGTGAGAGCAGAGAGGAAGAGGGAATTAATTGTGGACATGGTTTTGTTTCTTACAATGGAGCCCTTAGAGATAAGGCCTTACATAGCAGGGACTGCCCAGGTCCCTTTCTTTGTGACTTGGTCTGTGAGTGACCAGCATGCCTCTCCTGCTCCATCACTGTCACTATTACTGGATGGGCAGAGGTTAGCAAGTCCTGGCAGCGCTGGGGTTTGCAGTACGTGACTGGACCCTAGTAGACACAGACCGATACCAATCAAGGAGTACTACCAATGTAGGGCAGAATTTCCTTTTTAAAAAACTTTTTTTCAGGATGCTTTTCCTAAATTCAAGTATCATGGAGGTTTAGGAGTAATCACTCACAAAGCAGGGACTCTGGAAAATTCTGAGGGCATCTCAGAGCCAATGACTTCTTCTCTTTCACCCTCAGTCCCTGACATGTCTTTGCTTGTCCCAGTTGAACAAGAGAGCTCTGATCCCGATTTTCTCTACATAGGTGGAGTTAAGGCAAGTGGTTCCTGCCCGTCTGCTCTGGGAGAGGAAAATTCAATCTCATGGATATTTCTTCCTCCACCAGGGCTGGGATGTGTGATGAAAATGGACGGACTAAAGAGCTGTGGGCTGTTCATGTTTGCCAGGGATGCGTGTAAAATGCACTTTGTAATCTAAGCTGTCATTAAGGCATTTGAAAGGCAGCCTGGTGCGCTGCAAGAACGTGGGCTTTGATGCGCAAACCAACCTAGATGTCTATCTTAGGCAAGTTATTCAGCTTCTCTTTGAGCTTTGGTCTTCTGATCTGTAAACTAAAGAGAACAATAGGATTTTTATGATAATTACGCAGTAGGTGCTTAAAAACGTTTGTTCCATAGTAAATAAATCCATATCTAATGTACCTAGTACACATTTGGTGCTTAAGAAATGGCAGTTCGTTATTTCATTCAGGAAGTACTTAGTGAGTACCTACTGTGTGTCAAGCACTGTTTTGTGAGTGCAGAGTACAGAATTGAACAACAACAATAAAAAAGTCTCTACATGCAAGGAGCTTGAATTAATGTGGGTGTGTTTGTGTGCATGTGAAAGATTAGGAACAAAAAGCTAGCAATAAACAGTGTGTCAGTTGATAAATTGTAATGGAGATAAATAAAGCCGGGTAACAGGAATGGCAAGTGCTGGCACAGGCTACAGTGGTGACTTATTATGCAGGGTGGTCAGGGGAGGCCTCATGGATAAGTGACATTTGAGCAGATCCCCGGGGAAGTGAGGGAGCAAGCTAAAGAGATGTCTGGGAAGAATGTTCTAGGCAGAGGAAAGGTACCTGCAAAGACCCTGAGGCAGAAGAGTGACCTATGCGTGAGAAGAGAAGGGAGGCCAGGGATGCTGCAGGGAGGGAAGAGAACAACAGCAGGAGTTGAGGTCAGAGAGGTCAGAGAGCAAAATCGTTAAGGCATTGACTCTTAACAATTTATAGTTTATAGTTTTGACTAACATACACGTCCCAAGTTCTTGTTTAGGGACTTGGTGAAATCCTGAGCCTTATGTTTAGAGAAAGGTTGGTTGGCAGACATTGGTACCTGTAGTCATTCGAAGCATAAACTAATGCAGTAAGCAGGAAGGCAAAGGGAAACAGGAATTCAGGGGGGAGTACAACACAATGTTTAGAGGCTTTCATTGATATTAAGTACTCTGTGTTTCTTTTCATCCTCGGTATTGCATTTCTGTTTCCCTTCTCCCACAATGAAAGGAAGGGTCTCCTTTAGGGAATTGCCCCGAGGATATTGTCCTTATTAGCTAGTGTTCTTTTTTTTTTCTTTGAGAATGATTATAGTTTCGGTGGTTAGGGAAAGGTTTTGGAACCATCTGGAAATAAACTGGCCTTGGGGTACCGTGGAAGTCATTTCCATAAGACCATATGAGGAATTACTTAAGGCTCCCATCTTGTACACTTAATATGAAGACTACCGTATGCTGGTCTGCCCTTTGGTTTTTTCAGAGAGAATGCAGTTTGGGGATTTGAGAGGTTCGTCACACAGCTGTCCTTGGTGCAGTAGGGCTACTGCAGTCTTTTCTGAGGACAGAACTGCATGCCTGAGAACCTTGTGAAGGCTTCTGTGAACTAAGGTGTAGTGAGGCTGGGTCAAGGTCGGGGTGGCTGGCTGGCTATCTTCCAACCTAGGTTTCCCCAGTCTAGATCTGACATTTAGTCTTAATGGCTCAGAAAGCTTATCTATCTCTCTGGGCCACTGCACTGTGACCTTGCTCGCCAACATGCCAGTCTATAGATCTGCATGACCAAGACACTGGGTGGCAAGGCTAGTATGTCTTCTCCCTGTAGACCCCTATTCATGAGAACTAAATTACAAAGAGAAGATGTCCTCATGATCATGTATTCAGACCGAAGCAGCTTACATGTATACCTTAGGGACTGATCATACACATTAGGGCTGATCTTCCCAATGGGACCACATAACAAACCATGCCAAAACTTACTGGCTTAAGACAATGACCATTTATTATTTCTCATTTGTCCATGGGTTGACCTTGCAGTTCTGTTGAGTCGGGCATGACTGAACTGATTTCATCTGAGCTCGCTCTTATGTCCTTGTTCATCTGCTGGGGTGGCTGAGGGCTGGCTGGTCTAGGATGGCCTCAGCTGTAATGGCTTGGCTCTGCTCCATGTAGTCTCTCATCCTCCAACAGGCTAGACTGGGCATGTTCGTATGGCAAGAGTCCAAGAGAGAGTGGAAGCTCATATGGCCTGTTGAGTCCGACGCTCATCGTTGGCACACAATTACTTCATTTTGTTTATTGACCAGGTCATAAAGTCAGCCCAGAATGAAGCGGTACGGAAACAGACTTCATCTCTTGATGGGGAGAGATACATAGTCACATTGCAAGGAGTGTGGATTCAGGTGAGGGAAGACTTGGGACATTTTTGCAATTAATCTACTGTGCCAAAGGCCAAGCCAAGAGCCAAGTGCCGTCGAATCTACTGTAGAGACCTTAATAATTACTGTTCTCTAGGCTAAGGCTCCTTTTCTTCTGGTGTCTGCTTGACTGGGCACTGCCTGTAATTTGCTCCTGTGACTTTGTGTTTCCACAGATGACCAGCCGTAGACCTCTATGTTTTTAGATAGTCATTCATTCACCAAATATTTATTCAGTGCTCATGTTGTTCCAGGCATGTTATAGGCAGGGGATTATATACATTGCTGTTGAGTTGGGTTTGACTCACAGAGACCTTAAAGGTCAGAGCAGAACTGCCTCATAGAGTTTCCAAGGAATGCCTGGTAGATTTGAACTTCTGACCTTTTGGTTAGCAGACATAGCTCTTTACCCACTACGCCACCAGTGTTTCCAGGCAGGAATACGGCAGTGAAAAAAATCAAGACTCATCCTCATAAAGCATTTATCCTGGTCAGGGGAGACAAATAATGCATAAGTTAGCAAACCAAAAACCAAACCAAACTCAGTGCTGTTGAGTCAATTCTGACTCATAGCAACCCTACAGGCAAACAAATTTAAAATACATTAGACAGTACTAAGTACTATGTATTTAGCACTACCAGGGAAATAAATATGGGGAGTATTTTGGGGGGCACTGGATGGAAACCCTGGTGGCATAGTGGTTAACCGAAAGTGCTATGGTTGCTAACTAAAAGGTTAGTAGTTCAAATCTACTCCTTGGAAATTCGATGGTGCAGTTCTACTCTGTCATACAGAGTCATTATGAGTTGGAATCGACTTGACAGCAGTGGGTTTAGATGGAACACAACAACAACAACCGTTTTATATGGTGGTCAGGGTGACATGAAGAAAGTGAAAGAGTGATCCAGATGAATGTCTGGAGAAAGACAGGCAGAAGAAACAGTACGTGCAAAGGCCCTGAGGCAACAGAGGGCTGGCAGGTTCTGGGTTTAGCAAGGTGGTTAGAAGCAATTGAACGAGAGTGGATGAGTGTGATAGAAGA
This sequence comes from Heterohyrax brucei, assembly GCA_028571685.1. Lineage (NCBI taxonomy): Eukaryota > Metazoa > Chordata > Mammalia > Hyracoidea > Procaviidae > Heterohyrax > Heterohyrax brucei. The sequence goes on along the minus strand of CM053148.1, from coordinate 38,086,276 downwards.
TGAGATCAGAAAGGTATGAAGAAGCTAACTAATACAGGGTCTTGTAGGCCTTTACTCTGTTGGCTTTACTCTGAATGAGATGGGAAACCATTGGAATGTTTTGAGCACAAGGTGACATGATGTGATTCATGTTTTACAGTCATCGCTTGGGTTCTGGAGCTCAGGACAGGCTGCGGTGGGGGCAGGGTGGAACCAGGGAGATTAGTCGGGAGGCAGCTGTAGTAGTCAGTAGACAGAGACGTGCACCAGGGTGGTTAATAGTGAAGATGGCAAGAAGTAATCCAATTCTGATATATTTGACAGTAAAGCAGACAAGACTGGCAGATGGATTAGATTTCAGGTACGAGAAAAAGAAAAGAGTCAAAGATGATTCCAAGTGTTTTGGTCTGATCAACTGGAAGGTATAGCTCTTTACTGAGATGGGGAGGGAGTAGATGTGGGGCTCAGCTGCGTACCACTGGGAGATGTTAAGTAGACAATTACATGCATAAGTCTAGAGTTCAAGGAGGGATATAGGAAGGAGGCATCAGTCTGAGCATCTGGGTCAGTCATCCAAGTTGTCACTGTACCACCAGTTCCTAGAAAATTGCCTAACTTACACCTCTTGAGTTGGTTCTGTCTTACAGCAACCCTATGTGTGTCAGAGTAGAATTGTGCTGCACAGGGTGTGCAATGTCTGATTTTTTCAGAAGTAGATTACCGGGCCTTTATTCTGATGCACGTCTGCGTGGACTTGAACCTGCAACCTTTCAAATGCCTTGACTAGCTTACGTTGTTGTTGTTCATGGGTACTATCGAGTTGATTCTGGAGTCAGAGCGATTCCAAGTGGCAGAAGAATTTCTTCTTGGCTGTAATCTTTCTGGGAGCAGATCTCCAGGTCTTTCTCCCAGTGCAGCCACTGGGTGAATTTAAACTGCCAACCTTTTGGTTAATAGCTGAGCACTTAACTGTGCCACCAGGGCTCCTTGCTTAGATTACGCTATGTGCTAAGTGAATACTTGTTCAATGAGTGAATGAAACCAATCACTAGAGAGTGACTGCAAATATTTGCTTTGGTGTCCATTAAAATACAACTCCCTGAAGTTACTCCATTTTTTTCAGAGGTCTCATGGGAGCCTTACTGTGGATCTCAGGGATAAACACAGACTTACAATGTGAAGCCTCTCATTGCTTCTGTCTTAAAGAAAGCAACGTGCAGTGACAAGTAAGAAAGAGAAACAAGTGGAAACAAAAAATAGCTCCTAGTTTCAAAAAAGAGAAGAGATTCTTTGGAGAGAGGTGGCTGGAATTCAGGGGTATGATGTTCTTAGGTTATTATTGTACTGCTCTTAATTTGAGAAGAAGCGGGAGCAGAGAAGAATCTTGAAAAAGGGAGAAATTTATTTAAATCAATTTTGTGCCAAGTGAAAAAGTGTCATCAGCTTGCTTGAAAAATCCCACATTGACAACATCTTGCATAATGTGTTCCTGTTTATCAAAGGAGAAAAAAGGGGGAGGGCTGGAATGCCTTAAATCTCAGACTAGGGATGCTGTCCTGTTCCTCCATATAGTGTGGCTGTATTTGTGTGAGTGTGAGTTGTGTTTGCAGTGACACTGGGGGAGGCTGGGAACAAAAAATCAGGAAGCTGAAGTTGAGCTCCCAGATCCAGAAGCTGAGTCTAGTGCCCCATTGCTGACCTGACCACTGATCTCACGGTGTCATCTGGCAGTATCTCCTGCCCCAGGAAAGAAGAGCCACACCAAAATTCCGCCCTTATAGGTCACCACACAGAAGCCTCTGGCTCTACCAGATCTTCCTGTTTGCTGTGGAAACTGCCTGTCCCACCCGTTTCCCCCTCCCTTCAGGCCCTTAGCTTGCTTCTCTCTTAGGTGGAAGCCGTGGTGGGGCAGTGGTTAAGTGCTACGGCTGCCAACCAAAAGGTCAGCAATTCAAATCCGCCAGCTGCTCCGTGGAAACTCTGTAGGGCAGCTCTACTCTGTCTGTAGGGTCACTATAATGAGAATCGACTCAACAGCACTGGGTTTGGTTTTTATGGGGTGTTGTGTCTTAGGTGGCAGGAGAGAGAGTAGCATTAGCTTTCTTTTCCCAAAAGGCAATTGAAATTCTCTCCTAATGGGTGACTGTCATACTGCTCAGAAACAGAGTTGAACTGAACTTTTTCAGGAGGTAGGTCAGAGGCCCATCCTTCTTCTCTCTTCTGTTTTACAGATGGAAAACCCAAAACCAGAGAAAATAAACCACAGATAAAAATACACTTGGAGAACTGGGTGCGCAACCTGGTTTCTTTCTTCCCCAGCTCTACATCGATGAAAGAAATGAGATTTTGCCAGACTTCCAGACCTTTCTTGACTCACAGATGTCTGGGTCTGGAAGCTGGCTGTTCAAGGTGGGATCTGGGCACCATAAACTCCTTCTGTGTCAAGTCAGGTGATACGTGTGTTGGCAGGAGCTCTTGACTTCCAAAAGTCATTTAGTCAGGGGTAGGTGTGGGTTTTGCATTCTGTTTTCATGTTCTTTCTGTGATGGAAGCCTGCGATGAACATTCCTCTAGAGGATACTTGATGCTGTGGGTAAATTCACAGTCCATCATTACTCTCCAATTAACGTTGCCGTGGATTTTTCATGGGCAAGCTCCTTTTCAGGTCCAGAATAAGTGAGACAATGGAAAGACTAAGTTGAACTATACAATCTTAGTGTTTCAGAGGTAAAGAGACCTTAGAAAGCAGGGAATCTAAACTCCTTATTAGGTCAAAGGGAGAGCTGAGTGCAGAGAAGGAGATAATTCATTTACGGTCATGCAGTGAGTTGAAGGTAGAGGGAGAATCAGAACCTGAATCGGGACTGCAGCAACAACGGTGACAGGACGGTCAGAGTCAAGAAAGAACAGGAAATTGGGGCCTGGGTGCCTTTTATAATTATGCTTAGAAACCCTTTGAAAAGGCAGAAGTGGCTTTCCCAGGCAGGTGAGAGCCTGGATAGGTCCCTCAGGGGCTTCCTGGGAAAGCTTGAATTCTCTGGAATTTTCCCTATAGCTCCCCAAACCCAGTGAGGATTGCTCTTGTTTGGCAGGCAGCTCCTGCCCTCCTATGGTGTAGAGAACCTGACCACAGCGTCTCGCCCGCTCTGGGTGCAGCAGATGGCTCCGAGGATGGAGCAGCTGGTACGTGGGAGGCTCCCAGGGAGAGGAAACGGGGTAGTGGGATGGTCTGCTCTGGGCAGCGCCCTGGACCTGGGTGATAGGGCTGGAGCGGTCACGGCAATGTCAGCTCCTGGCCTCTGGCTCAAAGGACTCAGTTGCAGGCATCATTAACTGTTTCCTGGCCTCACTCCTGTAACAATTGACGAAGAAACACATCACACATGGATGCCTAAAGGCCCTATGACTGCTTTTTATAAAAGCATAAGAGTTAAATTTATTAACCTTATTACTCTTAAGAATATTTTATTTACTGTTTAAAAGAAAGAATTAATAGTTATTAAACACTTCAGTTAAAATCATAAACACTGAAGTTAATGAAGTTGGTACAGCGCCAGGCAGTGTTTCCTGCTGGTCTAGGTAAGTTTTCTGTGTTGGCGCCAGTTTGATGACAACTAACAACAAAAGCAGTGTTAATAATAATAAGTGTGTTTCAGTTAGCTAGGGCTGCTCTATGAGAAATACCACAGAGTGGATAGCTTTAAGAAAGGAAAGTTTATTCTTACAGTCCGGTAGGCTATAAGTCCAAGTTCAAGATGTCCACTCCAGGGGAAGGTTTTACCCGTCGGCGGCTCTGGAGGAAAGTCTGGTATTGTGTCAGTCTATGTCCAAGGAGCATCTTGGCACAGGAACCTCGGATCTGAAGGACGTGCTTTTCTCCCGGTGCTGCTTGCTTGATGGTGTGAGGTTCCCAATTCTGTGCCTGCTTCTCTTTCCTTTTATGTCTTTGTAGGATGTAAGGATTAAGGGTAGTGCAAGCCACACTCCAGGGATACTCCCTTTACAGTGGAGCAGGGAGGTGCCCTTCTGAAGGATTTACGGTCCCACCCTAATCCTTTAACACACAGCACAGGAAAATCACAAAAGGGAGGACAGTTGCAGAATACAGGGAATCGTGGTCACGTGGCTACACCTATTTTCAGGGGGGACACAATTCAGTACATGACAAAGTTTTAAGGAAAGAAAATACAGGAAAGCAATGTAAACCCAGTAGCTTAAAACTTAAATAAATAATGCAGAGCCAACCTGAGTGTCCAATGTGAACTTCAGCTAATAATCATGTATCAGTAATGCTTCATTAATTATAACAAATGTATCACAGCCGAGCAAGACGTTGATAGAAAAGGTGTGCACTGGAGAGGGGAGTATATGGGAACCTTTTATAAACTGTAAACGGCTCTAAAAACAGTATATAAAAATAAACTAAGTGGAACTGTGAAAAAGTAGATGAGAAAGCGTGAGAAGTACTAGGAAAACAAGAGGTTGCTGAGGCAGCGTCTCTCACTCTCCCTGTGATGAACAGTGCATGTGTGTGTGGGGGAGGGGTGCAGTTCTAGCCACACATCTGGCAGAGAAGCTATGCTGGGTTCCAATTCTCACACCAAGAGGTTGGTGGCCTTCTTCAGCCTCAGTGGCCTTGAGAAACTGTGGTTCAGTGTGAGGGACTGGTGGTTCACATTCGTCCAGCAACACTGTGGGAGAAAGTCCTGGCCATCTACTTCTGAAAACCGTTGCAGGTCTAGGGAGTGCAGTTATATTCGGACACACATGGGTTGTCATGAATTGTCGTTGACATGATGGGAACTCATAGTTAAATGACTGACATTTTAGAGTTTGTTACAGCAGTTAGCCTGCCTTCACCAATGCAGCACCTGGAAGTTTAGTTGGCAGTTTATCCTAGGCTTATGGAAAAACCTTGGGAGAGGACCAAGAAGACTGTGTCTAGTAACTGAAAGGTGAAAAAGTCAAGACAGGGTAGCTGTTGGGTTGCCTGTTGCTTTGGAGAGCCTTCACTACAGAAAGTAGAGGATTAATCATTCAGCTTTTTCTCTTTACTGTGCTTTAGGTGAAAGTTTACAGAGCAAATTAGTTCTCATTAAATAATGCACGAATTGTATTGTGATGGTTGCTCACCCCACAATGTGCCAGCACTTTCCGCTTCTAGGTTTAGGGTTCCCCATTTCCATTCGTCCAGTTTTGCTGTCCCCTCCTGTCTTCTTGTCCTTCTTGTCTTTGCTGTCAGATCATGTGGCTATCTAGTCTTGTATACGTAGTTGAACTGTGTTATTGTTTGTTTTATAAGCCTGTCTAATCTTTGGCCGAAGGGTGAACGTCAGGAATGACTTCAGTACTGAGTTAAAAGTTTGTCTGAGGGGCCACACAATTCTTGAGTTTTCAGCTTTTCCTTGTGATGAATATTACAGAAGCTTATTAAGCACTTCTAATTCACCAAGATTCAGTATTTTTCCTTTTCCATAGTTTCTGATTTCTACTAAATAAGAGGAAAATATTTTATAAAAACCTCATTATAGTTAACTACCGTTAGCCCCTGACTCATGTATAATGGGATTAGACTGTTGTGATCCATATGGTTTTCACTGGCTGAGTCTTTCAAAGTAGATCTCTAAGATCTTTCTTTGTAGTGCATCTTAGCCTGGAAATTCTGTTGAAACCTGTTCAACATCGGATCAACATGCACATCCCCACAGATGGATGGTGGCCATGCATGAGGTGCACTAGCTGGGAATTGAACCTGGGTCTCCCCCATGAAAGGCAAGAATTCTACCACTGCCTTCATAGAATCATACACAATTTTTAAACCAAAAGACACCCTCTGACCCATGCAGACTCTGGAATCTTGGGTGAATTATTTAACTTATCTGAACCTCATCTGTAAAGTAACAAGAACGACTTACTTTCTGAAGTTGTCAAGGGGTGTTGAAGGAGATGATTGTCAAGTGCTTAGCAGGATTCATGAGTCGCAATAGGCACGTTCCCAGGGGTCTGAGAACTGAGAACAGGGCCCGGGTCAGCCTCGGCCTCCATTGTAGCTCCAGTGTCTTACACAGTCCCTGGCACATAGTAGGTTTTCAGTGGTGAGTTATTTACCAAACTTGGAGTACCTAAAAGAAACCTGTGGATTTCAAAGGAGAAATGATGGAACCCTGGATTGGAGAGCTGAGAAAGCTGGAGGAAGAAGGTAGAGGGTGTTTTTTACAATCTAACACCTTGACTTTAAAGTGTTGGAGGGTTAATCTCTCAGCTCATCTTAAGGGTTAAAGTAAAATAAGTTGCAAGAGAAGGTGGGGGAGTTTCTTACCACTAATGCCTGTGCAAGGGATTGCACTATATTTGGATGGTGACTGCCTTGTCTGAGGGTTAATCTTCTTTGTCCCAGTCATCTAGCTGGGGGATTATCCTGCTTTAAGCCCCAAGCCTCCCCAGCCCTGACAGAGTGAGTCATGGGCTACCAAGGCCCAGGGCTTGACCCAGCACACAAGGCTCCTTTTTGTTTATTCAACCCCACTGTCTTACACTAAGGGCAGTTCCTGGGTGGTGGAAATGGTTAACACTCAACTGCTGCCTGAAAGATTGGAGGTTCAAGTCCACCCAGAGCACCTGGGAAAAATGGCCTGCTGATCTATTTTCAAAACTTGACCGTTGAAAACCCGCATAGAGCACAGTTTAACTTTGTCACACACGAAGTTGCTGTGAGTTGGAATCAGCCAGACAAGCGGTCCGGCTATCTCATGCAGGGAAAGACTGAGGCCCCGAGAGGGAAGGTAACTTGTTTCTGGTGGTAGGTTTGTGACCAGAACTGCTCATTTCCAGCTGAGAGTTCTCTCCTCTGCTCTGTGCAGGTCTTTTAAGGGCTTCTGGAAAAGAGCTTAGCTGAAAGAGCCAATCAGTGGGCCTGGGAGAATGCTCTAGTCCTAGTGTCCATTTCATACTGTGTTCCGGGGAAGTCTCCAGCTCGTCTGCTGGAAGCCCAGCCTGCTCCCGTGCTAACGGATGGGCCATTGGGAACACCTCCAAGCTGCTGACCCCTCTCCACCGTTTGCTGGCTTTGTGTGCTTCTCCTAAGATTCACGTTCTGAGAGGAGAGTCTTCTGCCTGGTTTAGCTAGAATCACATGCCTGTACCTTAGGGCACCTTCCCAATGAATGTGACAAATACATGGAGGGAAGCGAGGAGAGTTACTCAAAGAAAAACTGAGGGTGTTGTTTCCAAAAGGAGGGGTGTGGTTTCTGGGCGAGTGAAGCCCATAGATGCCCACCACACACTGACCTATTTCTCTTGCTGGAATGAAGATGATAGAACATTAGCCTTGCTGAAGATCTGGTATTTCTCCTTTTTGTCTTCCTTTTCTAAGGACTTTGGATTTTCCTAACCATCTCCTTCTTGCCCTAATCTTCAGTTTAAGAATTACAACATGCAAATTCAATGATGGATTTTTTTTTCCCCTTAAGTCTCTTTTACATTTGTTTGTTCAACAAATGTTGTTTACTGCCAACTTGTGCTAGGCATTGGGGGTAGTGGTGGCAAGGAAGGCATTATCCCTGCCCTCATGGAGTGTAGAGTCTAGAAATTTATAAGGCAGATTGGTTTCACAGGTAAACACACACACACACACACACACACACATTTTTCTATTTCTTATTCATTTCAGAATTGTTAGCTCGTCTATAACTTGAGGACCTGTAAGCCAAATTCTTACTCATCAGGGAATACTCAACTTGATTAAATTAAGAGAATACATCCTTGAATCACCCTGATGAGTTCTGCCAAAGAACCTGACTTTGCATTCTCCTGGTGCCCAGAACATCTTGCAAGTAGAGTAAAAATCCATCCTGGGGCCAAGTTGTCCATCACTGAGTTCTTGTGAAATGAGCGAAGAGTAGATGGTCTTCATTTGTAGTGCTCCTGTTTGCAGGCTGTGAGTGAGATCTGGTACCCCAGGCTGCTTTGTTGTTGTGTGGTGGTGTTTGAACACTGGACAGCATATTGCTGTGCTGTTATCAGGTTACCTGTATAGTCCCAGCAGCAGACATTTGTGTAATAATTTCCTAGAGAAGAAGCCTGGAGATATTTGCTTAGAGAGAATAAAAATAGGCAGAGATTGAGGTGTGCCTTGCGGTTCTGTGCCAAGCAAGTTACCCAGCTGGCTTTCACAATGCCAGGATTATTCCTTGGTTAGAATTTCCCATGGGACTTCTGCTCCTCAGAGCTCAGGGAACGGTCGTGCATTCTGAGAAGAAAGCCTTTTTGCCCATACTGACAGGGCTAGAAAAATGGTCTCAGTCCTTAGGATCTAGTCAGGCTTGTGCTGATAGAGAGCGTATAAGGGCAGTTGTGGCTTTGAGCCCAAGGTCAGCATGAGAACATGGATTCTGAAGAGCCCAGGGCCACATCTGTCTCTCCTTGTGTTTCTTGTTCCATGGTGCTAAGAGCGGAGGCTCTGGAGCTAGATTGCTGAGTTTGAAGTTTGTCTCCTTCACTTAACTAATTATGCTTACAGGCTCTGTGCCTCAGTTTCTTTTTCTGTAAAAACCAAACCAACAAACAAAAATCAACCCAAACCTATTGCTGTCAAGTCTGTTCCAACCCACAGTGACCTTATAGGACAGAGGAGAACTGCCCCATAGTTGCTTCCAAGGAGTTCCTGGTAAAGTCAAACTGCTGCTCATGCAGTTAGCTACTGTAGCTCTTCACCGCTACGCCCCAGGGCTTCCATAAAAGATGGATGATATTAGTAATGTTCTATCTCATACTGTTGTAAGAAGAATGAATTAAATGAGATAATGCATTGCTTAGCACTATTTGGGCATATAGCAGATATGTTGTTGTTTGCTGTTTTGAACCCACCCCGACTTGTGACAGTCCCATGCACAGTGGAATGAAGTGCTGTCTTGTCCTGTGTCATCCACATGATCAACTGTGGATTGGACAGATGTGATCCAGAGAGTTTTCAATGGCCAGTTTTGGTAATTAGAACACCAGGCCTTTCTTCCTAGTTCAGCTCAGTCCAGAAGCTTTGCTGAAATCTGTTCGACATCATAGCAACACGCAAACAACCGATGATGGATAATTGGTGGCTGCATGTGAGGTTCCTTGACTGGAAATCGAAGGTGAGAATTCTACCATGGAACCACCAGTGTTCCTTTATAGCAAGTATTCTAGTCTACACTAGTCAGCTATCACTGCGCTGCTGCTGCATGATGAACAGCTCCAAATATCTCTGTGGTCCACACATGAAACATTATTTATCTCACTCATCAGTTTACCAATCACATGGGTAGCTCTCCTTCAGGCTACAGGTTCAGGTCAGCTCTATGTGTCTCTCATTTGTCCTGAACTAGCAGTTCCCAGGTACATATTCTTAAGGCAAGTGGCAGAATGACAAAAGAGAAGCCAAACGGTGCTAGCACATTTGAAACCTCTGCTCCTGGCATCTGTGCTAATGTTCATTGCCTAAAATAGATCTCATGGTCTATTCCAGAATTAATGGGATGGGAACTATGCTGCTCACATAGTGGGAGACACTGCAAGGTTATATGGCTAAGCATTATAATCAGACTGTTTGGGAGTCGAGAATTGGGAATAATACCTCACTCTACCATAGCAAGTTAACTATGCAACAGCGTGCTGAGTGGAACTGTTCTGTTGTCCCAGGGTAAGCATTCAGAATGCAAGTCTGGAAAACCTTAGACACACCACCTTCTAAAGTGAGCCGCAGATAACTTGGTCTCCCAGGACTTTCTGAGAGGTATCAGAACTGGCTTTGGTGCACTCAACTCTTAAGTCTCCAGTCAATGTAAGTAGAAGGCTCTGGAATCTTGCCCTGTAAGTGTGCACTTGCTTGAGTTAAAAGACTATGTCCCCTTCAGCCAAGTGAAAGGACTCCAAGTGACTCTTTAGTGGAGCTTGAGGATGCCACAAGAAGAGAGTCAGAAGCATCTTATATCCTGGCTTAGATATTTGCTGAGCTGTGAATCCAGCAGGCCCTGCACTCCCCCGTGGTGCTAATGGGGTGGAATGGAGTTGGCTGTGCAAGAGGGCTCCCTGGAGGGCCTGATGTGCTCCTGGAGTTTGGAGCCTATGGGGACATGGTGTCCAGTGCTGCTTGTAGTCTAGATGTTTTGGCCAGTGTGAGGCTTAGTGGAGCAGCCGCCACCAGCAGGGAAAGATGGATGGCAGTACAGTGTCTCTAGAAAGAAAAATGTATTTGTACTCCTGTGCTGGCTAGGGCCTTTGGGCGGCAGAGTAGAGGGCCTCAGATGATCCTAAGGGAGGAGCATGGAGTCTGTGGTAGGAACAAGAGCCTCAAGGATGGCCGAATCATAAGAGGGAGCATTCGGCCCAGAAAAGTGGCAGGGGCGTGGGCAGCTGGTGGGTCTGGAGTGAATAGCTACCTCTTCTCGAAAGGCTGAATGGGGGCTCTCCTCAGTGCTGAATAGGGCTAGGACGAACCTAAACGTGGCTCCATGACACTGCTCACACACAAACAAGCCACCAGCACCAGGTATTTCAGTCTCAACCAGAGCCATGTGGAAGGAGGGCATCTTCTCACTCCTAAAATCCTGGCAAGTTCTTGCTGTCTCCCCACCTGAGCCTCTTTCCTAGAAGCCAGACCTGGAGAAGTACAAGTAGAGTGTGACCCGGTAGCAGATGGAGTCTTCCTCCTTCGCTCCAAGCCACTGGGAGTTTAAGTCAGTCTGGGCTTGGGGTGAGGTGGTGTGGGAGAGAGGAAGAGCTCGAAAGTGGCTAGGAGATTGAAGTGTTAAACTGAACTAGATTTACTTCAATCAAAATGGACAAGTAAAGGTTATAGTATCTGCTCAAGAGATTGTTAAGGACTAGAGAAGAGGGACTTGAGAGGATGCTGGTGGGCAGAACGAAGCCATAGTTTCATACTCCTGTGAGTGGAGGATGGTCGATAAACGGGCTACAGTGATCGTAGTAATAGTTATTAAGCTTCACTCCCATCCCAATTTGAATGAATAGAATTTTTCTTCTTCCTCTGCTTCTAGCTTCCCTCCAGAGCTCCTTCCCTCCTCTCTTCAGCTCCGTGTAAAACCGAAAGAAACAAACGCACTGCTGTCAAGTCGAATCTGACTCACAGTGACTCTAGAGGACAGGGTAGAACTGCCTCACAGGCTTTCCAAGGAGCACCTGGTGGATTCGAACTGGTGACCGTTTGGTTAGCAGCGGCAGTTGTTAACCACTGTGCCTGCAGGGCTCTTCGGAGCTTTAGAATCTTTTCCACCCTGGCTAACTGGGCTCTCTCCCTGCAGTGGTAGCGGTGTGCTCATGCTGGTTCATCTGCTTGGGACTTCTGGTCACTATGACTACTAATCCCCAGCTTCTGTCTGGCCTGAAGCACATGGATTCCTCTGCAGGACATTCAGCAACTTGTGCCACTCTAAAAAAAATTTTTTTAAAGTATGTTTTTAGTGAAGACTTACACCGCAGTTTAGGTTCCCGTCTGACAGTCTCTGCACAAGTTGTTCAGTGACAGGTTACATTCTTTGCAATGTGTGAACATTCTCATTTTTTTCCATTCTGGTTGTTCGGCTTCGATGAGTCTAGCTTTCTTGTCTCCTTACATTTTAATCTTTGTTTGAAAGTATTTGTTGACTACGTGGTCTCACATGGGTGACCTTTGTAAAGAAATATTTGCTCTATTTTTAGAATAAGACAGGGTTCAAAATACACAAACTCAGGAAGCATACTTTTGCAAGGAGCAGAGTTGGTACTTTGGGGGTGATACGTTTTTCTCAATGACAAACGCTATCTTTTAAAAGATAAATTCTCTCCTGATTTAATAATCCTTTAGCTTTCAGGGAGAGATTAAGAGGTAAATTGGATGAGGAAAGAAAGTATGACATGCCTAAAATATTCCTTCACTTCAGATGCAAAGCTGTGGTGAGCAATTCATTTGCTTTTGTGCTGAGAGCTGGGCCATTCAGTGACCTGTCTGAATATAGCAAGCAGCGAAGCATACCCTAACTCTGAAAGCTGTGAGTCTCCCTGTTGGGAACCAATGTAATAAAGAATATGATTTATTATAAGCTTTGTTTTTTCAAGGGAATTTGAAATTATCCCACTCTATTGGCAAAATTAGAGGCCCTGGTGGTGCAGCAATTAAGAGCTTGGCTGCTAACCAAGAGTTTGGCAGTCTGAATACACTAGCTCCTCCTCAGGAACCCCATGGAGTAGTTCCACTATGTCATATAGAGTTGATGTGAGTTGGAATCAACTTGACAGTCATACGTTTGGTTTTATTTTTTTGTTTATGTTTACTGGTATAATTAGTAAATACTGAACTCTGCTCTCCATGTAGTTGTTTTATTATAGTTATTTATTTATTTATTTTCTTATTAGAGAAGAGATGCTTCCTTTGAATAAGGATTTAGGAAATGTGAAAACCTGAAAGTTGTAAAGCACTTCATACATGTTCTCAAATTGTTTTCCAGAAAGTTTATTGCAATTTAGCCCACACCAGCGGTGTAGGAGTGTTCATCTCAATGCATCCTTGCCAGCAGTGAGTGTTATCACTAAACAAAAGCCAAGCATTGTTAGTTAAAAAAAAAAAAAAAATACACCCACTCCTCACTTACTCATACGGTTAGATTCCAAAGACTAGATCATCAATGCTAAAATCAGCATTATTAAAAAAAAAAAGGAAGATGATCAGATCACAAAATGGAAGATGACTGTATCACTACATAACTGTTAAATTATGTTATTACATAACTTCTAAATTACCTCATTACATAACTGCCAAACAGTAGAGAATAATGCTGGAGCCAAGATAACACATAATCTTGCCTTACACTCTGGTACGCCTTAGTTCCAGAGATGTGTCGGTAATACTCAAAATTGTCAGTAGCATACTTTTTACTATTGTTGTAAATGTGAAATGCTGGATAATGAGACAGTCAATAAGTGAGGAGTAGGTGTAACATTTTACTGTTTCTGGTGAAGGTTCATATAGCAGTTGAGGTTCCCATCCCACAATTATGATACAAGTTACTCACTGACGCTGTTACATTCTTCACAATGCGTGAGCATTCTCTTTATTTCTGTTCTGGTCATTCCATTTCATTCATCTAGTCTTCCTTGCCCTTACATTCTCATTTTTGTTTTAAAGTACTTGTTGACTGTTTGGTCTCAGATAGTTGACTATTAAAAGCAGCACAGCACTTAAGAGTGATATTAATTTTTGAGCCAATTTGTTATTTAGATAGAAGGTGACCTCAGGGGTTACTTTTGGTCATAAGTCTGAAGAGTATCTCAGGCCAACAGTCTTGGGGAATCCTCCAGTCATAACCAGTCCAGTAGGACTGTTCTTTTTCAAGGAATTTGAAATATTCTCAATTTTTCCATGAGGAAGTGATATTTTGCTCTTCATTTATTTGATTGCAAATGAGATTAAGCATTCTTGTTGACTGACCAACTGTATCTCTTTTGCTAAACATTTTCTTTCCACACCCTATTCCATTTTAAGTTGGGTGTTAAGTGTTTTTCATATTTATCAGTACAAGCTCTGTAAATATTTAGGATATGAAATCAGTGACACTCATGAATATTGCTGACATTTTCCAATCTGTTATTTGCCTTTTATTTTGTATGTATATGATCCTTGTGTCATGTAAAATTCTAGTTTTCATATATTCAAATTACTGTTTTTTTTCCGTTAAAATCCTTCCATTTGTGCACTTACAAAGTCTTTTATTACCCCCGAATAAAAAAGTAGTCACCTATAATTTTTGGCTGTTTTTCTTGCGTTGATTTTACACATAATCTAGCTGTATATAATACGAGGACTGACAAGTTCGCGAACTCCTCCAAGAAGTGCCGCATACCTCCTTGCTGCGTGTCACTATGGTCACCTTTGAAGTACTCTCCTTGGGATGCTATGCACACCAGTGCCTAATTCACCCTTCAAAGCAATTGTGCAACTCTTTTTCTGGAATGGCTGTTGGCCAAACTGTCATATTACCCTTGTGTCCCAAATGTCATCAAAATGTCTTCCTTTCAATTCTTCCTTTATTTTCGGGTAAAGAGAAAGTCACTGAGGGCCAGATCAGGTAAGGAGGGTGTTCCTGTACAGTTATTTGTTAACTGGCTAAAAACTCCCTTACAGATAACTATACAATTAAGTTTGTGAATTTACCACCGTGCCACTGTGTGCAATGGCCATTCCAGAAAGAGTCCCAAAATTGCTTTGAAGGGTAGACTAGGTGCTGGTGTTGGTGCCGAGCTTCCTAAGGGGAGTGCTTCAAAGGTGATGGTGGTGATATTCAGCAGTGAGGTATGTAGCACTTAAAACCATTAAGTTTGCAGACTTTTCAGACTGCATATATTAATCTATTTGGGCTTAATAGGCTTGGGTGTTGTGTTTTTTAAATTCACAATCTCATTTGATCCTCTCAGTCTATCCAGGATGATTCAAACAGTCAATGGCAGGCTGCGGCACCTACTCAAGGTTCCTGATTCGGAAGCCAGAGCTGTTAACTCTGCACTGTATCTTCTTCCTGAAGGTGCATACAAATCATCTCCATGATTTAAAGCTGCAGGGAACTAGCTTAGCTTTACTATTATTTTCTCTTGGAAATAAAAAATTGTGTCAGAGTAAGGCTAAAAAAATGCTTGAAATTTAGGGAGCACTGTTGATTTAGGGGCTCACTGAGTTGACATTGACTTAATATCAACTGGTAACTGACGCTGATTTGAAAAGTCAAGATTTGCTTTACCTCAGACAATTTTTGTCTGGTGTAGTGATTCCTAATCCTGGCTGTGCATCAGAATCAGCTGAGAAATTTATGAAGGAAAAAAAAAAAAGGTTTTCTAACCCTCTTAAACTCTAGGGAGATGGAGCTGAGAAACTCAGTCTTTTAAACAAACTTCTCATTTTCCCCAGATCACCCAATGTGTAGATAAAGGTGAGGCCTAGTGATAGAGTAAATTCAAAATAATATAATAATAATAAACCTTTGGCGAAGAGAAGGACAACACGAAGTGTAGACGAAGGCATTACAAGTGGACCAAAGTAAAAGCATGGACGTTTCCTAGATACATACAAACACTTTGAGGGATGGAGTAGCTGGAGCTGGAGCCTGGGGACTCCTACAGTCTCGGGAAACATCTGGCATAACTTAGTTTATAAAGAAAGTGTTCTATATTTCACCTTGATGAGTAGCATCTGGAGTCTTAAAAGCCTGTGAGTAGCTATCTAAGATACGTCTGTTGGTCCCATCTTACCTAGAGTAAAAGAGAATGAAAAAAAAAAAAAAAAACAAAGACAAGAAAATACTAGCCCAAGGACTAAAGGACCATGTGAGCCAGAGACCCTACCAACCTGAGACCAGAAGAACTAGATGGTGCCTGGCTACCACCACCTACCACCCTGACAGGGATCACAATAGAGAGTCCTGAAGAGAGCAGTAGGAAAATGTAGAAACAGAATTCAAATTCATATAAAAAGACAAGACTTACTAGTCCCGCAGAGACTGGAGGAACCTGCAATACTGTGACCCTTGGATGCTCTGCTAACCCAGAACTGAAACCATTTCTGAATTCCACTTTTCAGATAAAGAAGAGAAAGACCCATAAAACCCAAATTAACTCACATGCGGAGGGTGTTTCTCAGTTCAGTCAAATACATGAGACAAAACGGGCAGCTCCCATCCGAAAGCAAGACTAGGAAGGCAGGAATGGGCAGGAAGTGAAGGAATGGACACCGGAAACCTAGGGTCGGAATGAGTGTGTTGTCACGTTATGGGGATTGCCACTATTGTCACAAAAAAAAGTATCTAAGTTTTTGAATGAGAAATTAACTTAAGCTATAAACTTTTACCTAAAGCATAATTAAGAAAATTAAAAAAAAGAATCTTTTTCTATAGTTTTGATTCTTCTTACAGAATTCCTCATTATCTTTGTGTAGAACATCTTTTCCATACCAGATATGTCAAAATGTTTATGTCTTTGCAATTTTCTTTTCTTTCAGAAGGTGGATTCAGCTGTTGGGCAAACCACACGAGGTAGGCTTAGAGATGAAAGCAAATAGGATCCAAACATCAGCTGTCTTGAACCAATCAGGGAATTAGTTTTTCTCTGCCACCCCAGCACCTTTGCACTCACCTCAAGAAACCATTCTCTTTATATTAATATTTTAAAAGGTAATGCCTTCTTCTGTTGTTCTAGGTGAATAATGACCAGTTGTTTTGCCCTGAATGGCTGGTTGCAAGCTTTTAAGACCTCATGCACTACTCACAGAACTAGGAGGTAGAACAGGGGCACTAAGTCCGTTTTTCGGCCAGTTTACTGGAATGTCCCATGAAACCAAGACCCTGTACCTCCAAACCAGGAAACCAAATCCCATGTAGTTTTTGGCTGTACATAATCAACCACAGCAGCTACTCTCCTCTGTTCCCCTCCCATCCCCTCCCTGCTTTCTCCTCTCTCGCTCTCTCCCTCCTACTTTCCTTTCCATCCTAAAAACAAACAAACCACTGCCATTGAGTAAATTCTGACTCATAACAACTATATAGGGTTTCCAAGGCTGTTTAAATCTCTATGGAAGCCAGCTAGATATCCTAGTGGGAGTGAAACAGTATCTCACTGTGGTTTTGATTAGCATCTCTCTGATAGTAAATGATGCTGAGTATTTTTTTTTCATATTTTAGTGAACTGTCTATTCAAATTCTTTGCCTATTTTATGATTAGATTATTTGTCTTTTGGTTATTAAGTTGTTGAAGCTTTATATGTATTTTTGTTATTAGGTTCTTGTTGGATATATGGTTTCCAAAGATATTCTCCCAGTGGGTAACTTATCTTGTCACCTTTTCCAGTAAAGTATTTTGATGAATGAAAGTTTTTAATTTTTATGAGGTCCCAGTTTAAATCTGTCTTTGCTGTGCTGTTGTTATACTAGATAAACCACCATGAAATCTGGGCCTGACATCGTTGCCCCTACTTTTTCTTCTAAGAATTTTATGATCTTAGGTTGCACATTTAGATCCTTAATCCATTTTTTAATTTTTTTAATACTGTGTGAGGTATGGACCCTCTCTCGTTGTTCTCCATGTGGAAGTCCAATTTCCCCACACCGTTTATTGAGGAAACTCTTCTTTTCCCACCGAATGGACTTAGCACCACTGTAAAAAATTAGTCAGTCATAGATGTGTTGACTTATTTCTGGACTCTCAGTTCTACTCCGTTGGTCTATGTTGTACCTATGGAGACTGTTTTGATTCTTGTACTGTGTCTTAAAATCAGGAAGTGTGAGTCTTTCTGTTTTTTTCTTCTCTTTCCATACTGCTTTAGCTATTTGGGGCCTCATGTAATTCCATAAAGTTGATGCCTTGGCTTGGCTTAGTGTTTCTGTTTCTGTGAAGAAGGCTTTTGGCTTTTGATATATGCCCTGAATCATACTGAGGATTTCCTGTCTATCTCAATCTTCTTAGGGGTTCTGTTAGGAAAGGGTGTTAGATTTAATCAAATGCTTTTTATGCATCCTTAGAAGTGATCATGTGATTTTGTTTTTCTTTTGTTCTTTTCACATCATATGTTACTTTGGTTGATTTTCTAATGTTGAGCCACCTTTGCACTTCTGGAATAAATTCCACTTGGTCATGGTATAAGACTGCTTTATTTATTTATTTGTTTAAGTAAATTGTATTGTGAAGAATTTAAGAATTTAAGATTTAAGAAGAATTTTACGATGTGTATCAGTTTGCCATATAACACCCAGAATTTTCATCGCTATTCTGTTCTAACTGCTCTTCCCACCCTTCCCATCCACCCTGTGACAGCACACGTCCCCCTTTCATAAGGAACTTCCCATGATACTTTGACCAGGATCTGACTGCCCTCACCCTGTCATTTCTGCTCCAGTGATGAGCCCCTAGGACAGCCTAGATATTTAAGTCCGGAGGTATGTTTGTCATTAGCTTTGCTCCTTGGTTTGTATAGTCCAGTTTGGTCTTTGTCTAGAGAGCTGGCCCTGGAGTTGGTTGCAGTTTGGGATTAGAGTGACAAAAAAAACAAACTTGGATATGCCAGTTAGACTGGATGTCCCCTGACAGGGTGGTCTCCCAACCCCAGACCCTGTTGTTCTGTCCTTGCGAGGAGATGAACCATGTTTAGGGAACAATTTAATTTCAAAGTTGAGCAGCTGCGAGCACCTCTTTTCTAGTACATGCTGTCACACTCAACACCAACCCAAGTCCTAACCGCTGTCGAATTTGTAGAAATCCTTCTCCTTCCCTCCTCCCACCTTGTAACCATCAAATATTGATTTCTTATGTGCTAAAATGCTTTGTTGCATACTTACAGTAGTGGTCTCATACAATATTTATCCTTTGGCATCTGGCTGATTTCACTCAGTATAATGCCCTCCAGATGGTACCACATTATCAGGTATTTCCCTAAACCATTGTTGTTTCTTATCATTGTGTAGTATTCCAGTGTGTGTATATACCATAGTTTGTTAAACCATTTTGCTCTCGATGGGTTTCTAGGTTGCTTCCACCTTTTTGCTGTTGTGGAGAGAGCTGCAATAAGTATTTGTGCAAGTAGCTGTTTAAGTGGTGGTCCTTATTTCTCTGGCATATAGTCCAAATAGTGGGTTTGCTGGTATTTCTATTTCTAGTTTTTGAAGAAGATGCCAAATTGATTTCCGTAGTGTTTATACCATTTTATACTCCCACCAACAGTGTAGAAGAGTTCCAGTCTTTCCATGGCATCTCCAGCATTTATTAATTTGTGGTTTTTGGATAAATGCCAGCCTTGTTGGGGTGAGATGGTATCTCATTGTAGTTTAGACTTGGATTTCTCTGATGGCTAGGGATTGTGAACATTTCCTTCTGTGTCTGTTGGCATCCTATACATCTTTAGTGAAGTGTCTGTTCATGTCCTTTGCCCATTTTTAAATTGGGCGGTTTGTCTTTTTTGTTGCTGAGGTTTTGCAGTATCTTGTAGATCAGAGAAATTAGCCGATTGGAAATGTGGTAGCCAAAAATTATTTCCCATTCTGTAGGCAGTCTTTTTACTCTTTTGATGAAAGCTTTGTATGAGCATGTATGTTTGATTTTTCAGAGTTCCTCATTGTCTATTTTCATTTCTGGTGTTTGAGGGTTATTGGTATTTGTTTTGTAGACTGTTAATGCTATGAATTAAGGCTTCCATTATCTGCCCAATTTTTTCTTCCAAGATCTTCATTAAGTTTTATATTTAAGTTTTTGTTTCACTTTGAGTTAGCTTTTGTGTATGGTGCAAGATAAGGTCTTGTTTCAATTTTTTGCAGATGGTTGTCCAGTTATGCCCATATCAGCTGTTGAATAGACTGTTTTTTCCCAGTTCACGTCCTTTGGGCCTTTATCAAGTATCAGTTGCTCATAAGTGGATGATGTTATATTTGGATTCTCAGTTCTGTTCCATTGGTCTATGTGTCTGTTTTTGTTCTGGTACCAGGCTGTCTTGACTACTGTGGCAGTGTAGTAGGTGTTAAGATCAGGTAGCCTGAAGCCTCCAAATTTGTTCTTCTTCTTTAGTAATGTTTTACTTCTCCACAGCTTTCTCTCTTTCCATGTGAAGTTGATTATTTGTTTCTCCATCTCATTAAAGAATGCCATTGGGATTTGTATTGGTATTGCATTGTGTATATAGATTGCTTTGGGTAGTGTTGAGTCTTCCTATCCAAGAGTAGGGTAGATTTCTTTACTTAGGTAGATTTCTTTTAGTAGGGTCTTACAGTTTTCTTTGTATAGGTCTTTTACATCTCTGGTTAGGTATATTCCTAGATACTTTATCATCTTGGGGCTACAGTAATCCAACTTGATGGCACTTGGCTTGGCTTGAGATTTCCTCTCTGACTGACTTTTTTGGTGTAAAGGAATCCAATTGATGTATGTATGTTTATCTTATATCTTGATACTTTTCTGAAGTCTTCTATTAGATCCAGTAGTTTTAGGGAGGATTCTTTATGGTTTTCTGTGTATAGGATTGTGTCTTCTGCAAATAGGAATACTTTATAAGACATTTTCAATATGCTGTTGGATTCTGTTCACCATTTTTTTTTTGAGAATTTTTGCATCTTTTTTCTTGAGATATTGGCCTGTAGTTTTGTTTTTTTTGTGGTGTCTTTGTATGGTTTTGATATCAGGCTTATGTTTGCTTCAAAGAGTGAATTAGGGAGTATTTCTTTCTTCTCTACGTTTTGAATTAGTTTAAATTGTATTGGTGTTATTTCTCTAAATGTTTGGTAGAATTCCTTAGTAAAGCTATGTCGGGAGGTTTTTGCTTACTGATTAGATCTTTTCACGTATTATGGGTCTGTTGAGATTTTGTAATTCGTCTTGAGTCAATTTGGGTAGGCTGTGTGCTTCTAAGAACACAGGATTTTCATTGACTTCTTTTTGGGAATAGATTTCTAGGCCTTTCTTCCTAGTCTGTCAGCTCTGCTGAAATCTCTTCACCATAGGTGACCCTGCTGATATTTGAAATACTGGTGACATAGCTTCCAAATTCCCAGCAAAATGTAGGCCATCACAGTATAGTAAATTGACAGGTGGTTGGTGGTCCTACAAGGTTGGTTTGTTATTCCTATTGTCCAGAGAAACTGAGGTATCATTCAAAGCATCAGAGCTGTTGAGTGTAGATTTGTAATCCAGGTCTTCAGACTCCTTGTTCAATGCTCTTTTCTCTAAACTGGACATGTTCTCATTGAAGTTCTCCATAGATGAGCAAGAAGTAATTGGCTGAGATTAGGCTGGATCTGAGTGTTTGGAAGAACTAGGTAAATGATCTCTGTGGGAGACAGGCTTGAGCTCCGGGCACGTGGTCTGTTTCCTTTATTAATAACATGTCTGTAATTTAAATGGACCATTGGCTAGTACTAATGGGTAATACGTTCAGCTGCTAACCAAATGATTGGAGGTTTGAGTCTACTTTGAGATACCTCAGAAGAAAGGCTTGGTGATCTACTTTCGAAATATAGCCACTGGAAACTCTTTGGAATACAGCTTAACTATGGCCCACATGGGGTTGCCATGAGTCAGAGATGACTTGAAGGCAACTGGTTATAATTTAAACCTTTAGTTGCATATCACCTGGGGCGGTATTCAGAACAATTGCCCAGAAGAGCATCTTGAAAAGCATCTTGAAGAGCATCTTAAAGAGCACAAGGATCATGAAGTGCAAGTGTCCCTGTGGACATCTCTGCATCCCAGTGTGTCTGGCTTTGCAAATTCAGAGAGGAAGCTTTGAATTCCTAAGGAAATGTTTCATCTCTGTAACCTTATTGTCCTCATCACAGGGAAAGCATCTTAGTCAGCACCAGGGTGGGTGAACCGTGTCTTGGCTCTCTGGTGCTGGTTTGCCACTCCTTTCTCACCACAACCGTGAAATTATCAAAAGGGTATTAAGATTTAAATGAAATCTTCCAGTCTATTTATTCCCTCAGGGAAGTCACGAATCTGTCATTTGCAATTTCACAGCTTTTCATACCGGTGGTGCCAATGGTGTTTCCTCCGTGAGGACACAGCCCACGCCTTTCCGGGCAGGACTCAGGGGGATTATGAAGCTCGTGGCAGATCCTTCCTCGGAAAGTGAGAAACCCCCTCCTGGGTGCGCTGCATCAGCTGCCGAGCCCCTTGAGGAAGGAGTCTGGTGGAAAAGCGTGAGCTCCTTACCTCACAGAACAGGTTTTCAGGCCTACAGAAGGCTCAGGGATGTTCGTGTCATACTGCAACTTTCTACTGTTTGCTGTTCTCAGGTGCTGATTAGTCGATTTCAACTCCTTTTGACTCCATACGACAGAATAGAACCAGCTTGTGGGGTTTTCTTTCCCCCTGCAGTTGTGTTGTGCTTTAGGTGAAAGTTCACAGTGATGTTGACTGTAATCCTCTAAACGAATCAGCACTCTACCCCTTTCCTTTTGCATGCTGCAAAATGGACCCCCAGTCCATTCCTCCAGCTTTCCTGTTCCTTCCTGCCTTCTTGTCTTTGCTTTTGGGCAGGTGTCATCCATTTGGTCTCCCATACTTGGCTGAAAAAAAGATACCTTTTCCTCACTTGCATTATTGTTTGTTTTATAGATCTGTTTAACTTTTTAGTGAAAGGTGGTTTTGGGGACTGGCTTCAATTCTAAGTTAGCTGGGTATCTGGAAGCCGCAGTCTTTGGAATTCTTCCCGTCTCTGTTAGACCAGTAGGTCTGGTCTCTCTTTGTGAGTTTGAATTTTGTTCTACATTTTTCTCCGACTCTATCTAGGACCTTCTATTGTGGACTCTGTTAGAGCTGCTGCTGCTGATAGCCAGGTACTATCTTATTTTTATGGGCTTAGGCAAGTGGAGGCTGTGGTTTGTATGGTCCATTAGTCCTTTGGACTAATAATTTCCTTATGTTTTAGTTTTCTTCATTCTCCGTTGCTCCAAATGTGATATGACAATAAATGTATTTCGTGTGGCTGCTCACAAGCTTTTAAGATTGCACATGCTACTCATTAAAGTAGGAAGTAAAATATTTTCTTTGTTAATTCTGTTATGCCTGTTGTCGTAGATGTCTTCCAAGACTGCGATCCCCAGCCCTCCGCTCCTGGAGCTGAGTCCCTCTGGGTGTTTGGGTGTGCCTAGGAAGCTTCTATGGCTTTGACTTGGTCAATTGTGCTGTCCTTCCTTTTGCCAAAGCTAATGCTTGTCTGTACTATCTAGTTAGTGATTTCCCCTCTGATCTTCCCTGTCTCTCATAAACCCTCAAAGATAGACTTTTCCTCCTGTGTGTAAACCACTTTTGGGTTTTTATAACAGTGGTCTCATACAATATTTGTCATTTTATGATTTGACTTATTTCACTCAGCATAATGCCTTCCAGATTCATCCACACTGTGAGGGGTTTCACAGATTCATCATTCTTTTTTATCGTTGTGTAGTATTCCATTGTGTGTGTATACCATAATTTGTTTATGTATTCATCTGTTAGTGGGCACTTACACTGTTTCTATATTTTTGATATTGTGGATCATGCCACAATGAATATTGGTATGCATATATTTATTTGTGTCGTGTCTCTTATCTCTGTAGGATATATACCTAGTGAAGAGATTGCTGGCTCATATGGTATTTCTATTTTTAGCTTTTTAAGGCTGCACTGTCATTTCCTATGGTGGCTGTACCATTTCACATTCTCACCAGCAGTGCATAGGAGTTCCAATCTCCATAGTGTTTTCTTGGTGTAATATTTATGGGAGCAGATCACTGTATCTTCCAACTGTGGCACCGGGGAGTGGGCTAATTGCGTGACTTTTGGTTAGGAACTGAGCACTTAACTGTTCACACCACCAGGGCTCCCAATTCTGCTATTTGAAGATGCAAAACATGCTTGTTCTGCAAGAGGAAGTGAGCTTTTATGCCCCACAGGTTCTGCCCTCTCAGCTCCACATACACTTCCTCACTGACTAAAAGGGATCTTACAGATCATCTCACAATGATCTCAGCAGACCTTTGTGTAATCATCATTGGGCGGACAGTATGAGGGGTGAAACTTCCTTTTGAGGACTTGGACTGTCATAATCAGAACATGATATACCAGGGTGGGAAAATGTAGTCACTTTAAAGAGACAAAAAAGCCCCCAGTCCTACTATACCAGAATACAACCGGATTGACTTTACTAGTGAAAATAGTAATGATGATAGTTGTGATGATAGTCGGTGTTCGTTGAGTACTTACTTTTTTCTGGGCCTGTGTGCTAAGTGCTTTCAGTGTATGACTTGCTTAGGAGACACAACTCTAATGCAAGTACACATCTAAGGCTCTTAAGAGGTGTTGGGAGCCAAGAATGCATAGAAAAAGGAGCTTCTCAGAAGATGTTGGTAGTAGCCTTCCAAATATCGCCCAAGAAAGAGGACCTTCTTGCCAACAAACTTCAGGCTGGGAGTTCCTTTGGAGGGTAGGGGAATTGCTACCGGCCGGCCTCTGCCGTTGCAAGCAGTACACCTCAAGCGTCCTTCCCAGTGTGGAATGGTCCCGTGTGTTGGTCTGCCTAGTAGGAGAGAAGGTGCTGGCCATACCAAGACGAGTATTTTTGTGTTACAGGTAGAGTTCTCCTTGCAGATAAGCAAAGCGGCATGCTGGTTGCTACCTCAGTCTGGAAAACGTACATAATGGGAGAGAGACCTCTGGTTGTGTGGTTGATGAAGCCAGGTCTTTGTGTCTGGTTTGGGGTGATAGCCAGACTTTGGACTGGGATATTGTGTCAGTGTTCTACGGCTGCTGGAACAAACTACTATAAACTTAGTAACATAAAACAACAGCTTTTAGTCTATGATAATGATGGTTGTCAGCCCTAAATGAGTCTGACTGGGCTAAAGCTGTTGGCAAGGGTTTTAAGATAAAATCATTTTCCTGGCTTTGTCTAGCTTTGGGAGGTAGCCCACAGTCATTGGTCATGGCCACTTCCTCTTCCTGTCAAAGTCAGCAGTGTATCATCTTCAAATCTCTCCCTGAATCTGACCCTCCTGGTGCCCTCTTTCATTTATGAGGACCCTGGTAAGCACACTGGGCCTGCCAGGATCATCAGAATCCTCTCCTATCTCAAGATCCTTAGTTTGATCACATCTCCAGAACCTATGAATATATATATATATTCATATATATATATATATTCATAGGTTCTGGAGATTTGGACTTGGACATCTTTGGGGAATCGTTATTCTGCCTCCCACAAATACCCTTACTAAGCAAAGGTAAGGAATGTGTCTTTGGGAGATGTCATAGAAGACAATCGGAACCACTTAGTGCCACACAAGATCAATGGCAGTCACACGTTTTCATTTTTAACGTTGATCCTTCCTATGGGGAGGCAAGGAGGCTAGTGTTGTCATCCCACTTGAAAGTCCAAGAAACGGAGGTTTACAGAGGCTGAGTAGTTCTCTGGGATCAGAACCTGTTATGGCCCAGAATCCTGTCCTTTCCTTTACACCATGTTTTCTCTTCCATCCATTTTAGAGTTAAGAAAATTGAGACTTAAATATGTTAAGATAAATAAATGGGAACCTGTAAGCTTTCCACCGAGGTGGTAGAAAGGTAAACACAAAGCTTACAGGTGTGCCAGAGGTTGCTCTCTCAGCTTCCAGAACTGACGTGGTTGGATGCTGGTCACTCTGCATTTACCCTTGCCTGAAAACTTACCAGCCATTCAGGCTACATGTCTCGTGAAGAAGAAACTGGGGAAATCTTCTCTTTCATTAATTTGTTTATGCATTTATAGTTCTGTCCGTACATATTTTATTGTTGCTGTAAGTTGCCATTGTGTTAATTCTGACCCATGACAACTGCATGCATTACAAAGTAGAACTGCTCCATGGAGTTTTCTTGGCTGTGATTTGTATGGACTCAGAGTGCCACTTACAAAGTACCCTCTTTTGGGATTGCTCAGTCCTGCGGGAAACAGAGGTGTTTACAGATGATGACCCTTGTTCTCAAGGAGCTAATAGTTGCTCCAGAGGCCACATAGCATGGTTTTTTGGAGTAGAAGGATCTGGACTCAAATACTGGCTCTACTAATCATTAGCTTCATGATTTTAGGCAAGTTCCTTAATCTATCCTCAACTGCCTAGCATACGCCAGTTGAGTCAATTCCTATTCATGATGATCTCATGTGTGTCAGTGTCCAGCTGTGCTTCAGAGCATTTTTTATGACTGACTTTTTTGGAAGTAGATGGCCAGGGCTTTCTTCTGAGGAGGCTCTGGGTGGACTTGAACCGCTGACCTTTTGGTCAGCACTTAAACCATTTACTCCACCCGGGGACCGCTTCTACCCAATGGGATAACAACCGTCCCTACCTTGTCACAACAGTCACAACACTCCTTGTGAGGACTGAATGAAGATTAAGCTTCCAGCTGTAAGCAGGGCACAGTGGGAATGCTCTGGAAATGTTCTCTGCTCTTCTTTCCCTTGGGGAGTTAGCTGTATCTTTGAAAAGAGAGAAAGGAAGTTCTTCAGGTATGGGATTTATGGGATGGGGAGGTGTTCTCATCAAAGGGCTGAGGCTAGGCTGGATATCTTAGGACAGGTTCATTGTGCTGAACTGCTCGCTGTGGATACTGGGAAAGTGCTCTCTTTTCCCAGCCCACACATGGACACAGCTGCCCAGCGGCTCTTCCTGCATTCTCTGGCAGAAAATCTCAATAGGTGTTTCAAAAGCAGATTTTCTGCTCTGTCCTGATTTTGAGAAAAAAGAGCTTCTTTCCATGGAACAAATAACTTGTTGGACAAGAAAGAAAAGAAATAGCCCAGCTTCTTAACAGCCACAGTATGGGCCCCTGGGGGCAGCCCAGCTTGGTGTTGTATGTGCAGGGAGCCAAGAGCCTGCCAGTGGAGAGGTGGGTGGGCGATGGGGAAGAAAACATTTTGCTGGGCTGCCTTTCTAGGTGGAGAGAAGGATTTTATTTATTTTTATTTGTGGTAAAATGTATACATCATGCAGTTTGCTAGCGTAGCCGTTTCCCAGCGTGCAATCCAGGGGCATTAATCACACTCACAGTGTTGAGCCAAAACTTGGTTTACAAACTGTTTTCATCACCTAAAGTGGAAATCCTGCGCTATTAATCAATAACTCTTCATTCTCTTTCCTCCAAGCCTTAGTAACTAACCTCTGATCTACTTTCTGTCTCTACGCATTTGTCTGTTTCAGATATTTCCTGTAACTAAAATCATGCAATATTTGTCCTTTTATTTCTTAATTATTTCACTTAGCATAATGTTTTCAAGGTTTATCCATGTTATAATATGTATCAGTACTTCATTTCCGTTTATGGCTGAATAATGTTCCATTGTATTTATTCTCCTGGCGATGGACCCTTGGGTTGTTTCCACCTTTTGGTTATCATAAATGTCAAGAGAAACTGAGTCAGCACCAACCAGGGTCTATTATATGAGTTTTATTCTGGAAGAAGATTTGCAAATTGGGTAGCACCAGCAGTGGAAAGGTACTGCACTGGGCATCAGCACTGACTGGCTTTGTATTGCCAGCAATACAGAAGTTGATTTCTAATTGGCTTGTAAAATTTACTACTGAAGTTTGGAGGATGGCCTGATTTAAGGAAAGCTAGACTTAACTTTTGGTAAAGGCAAATCTCAGAGGAGTTCTCTCCTCAACTGTCAGGCCATGGTGATCACGGCTGTACGTGTGTTTGTTTGTGTTGCTGCTTTCAGTGCATTTGTGTATGTGTTTCCAGGAGTGGAATTGCTGGGCCATAGGTTAGCCTGTGTTTAACTTTCTGGGAAAATGTCCAACTATTTCTTATGATAGCTGCACTACTTTGCATTACCACCAGCCCTGGACGAAGCTTCTGAGTTTTGCGCATCCTCATCAGCCTGGAGTTAGGTGTTAAGCCAGCCCCATGGGGGACACATTAATCACACTCACACAGGATTACTGAAGATTTCCCTGTTAACCCTGCTAAGCAAAGCAAATTCAGGAGTAGCTACCAGAGGACTTTTTTTCCGTTTCCCTCCTTCCTCATTGTTAAGTATTGAAGTGATGTGTGTTGTGCTGACTGTTCAGGAGACCTGGGAGAAGGCAGTGAATAATGACACTTGATGCTCTGTAGAGGAAAAAAAACATGCCCCAGCTACTCAAGCCTGTGCGTCACTGGGAGGAAAAGAGGAAAATATGCGAGTATTCTTGTTTTTACCAGTTTCATCCCCAGGACTCAAATCAAACCTAAGATTGTGTAGCACCTGCATTTCTCCTGCCCCCCCCCCCCAGGGACACATCCCATCGCCAGCTCTGCTCTGTGTCTCTCAGAGATTTTTAGCTCCCCCTGAGGAGCAGTTTTCACCTTCTCCCATCGTGAGTCATCCTCAGAGGCCTTTCTCCCAGGAAGTGGGAGGGAAGAGCAGGAGGAGGTGTAAAAATGTGAAAGCTGTTCTGTGCCTTCCTTGAAAATTCAGTTGCAGCTTGTAAGAAACAGTTTTTTTTTTCTTCCCTCACTGGGTAGGCAAGTGAATGGCCTGGGTACTCACTGACCTGCGGTCTTGAATCCCTAGCCTGTTTACCTCATTGACCGTGAAATCTCTATAAGACCATATGCAAGTAAGTCATCTTGTTCTGTTGCTTTTTTATCAGGGGTGAAATAATCACAGTGACAGTGCATATGTGAGATCCTTGGAATCAAATCTTTCCAGCAGATGCGTGTATGTCTTTTCCACCAAATAGTTAACAGGCCCTGTGTGAGGTATGGGAAACCCTACGTTTAGTAATCAAAATGTTGGCAGTTTGAATCTACCAAGTGCTCCTTGGGTACTTCTATGGGGCCGTTCTACTGTGTCCTATCGGGTTGCTGTGAATCAGAATTGACCGGCTAGCAGTGGGTTTTAGGGGGTTTGGGTGTAAGGTATAAGGAGCTCTGCTAGTACAGTGGGGAAATCACTTGGCTGTTCAACCAAGTCAGCAGTTTGAACGCACCAGCTGCTTTGTGGGAGAAAGATGTGGTCGTCTTATTCCATACAGATCTGCAGCCTTATGGGGCACTTCTACTCTGTCCTGTACTGTTGCTATGAATCAGAAACCACGATAGTAAGTGTTACATATGGAGTCCCTGGGTGCTGCAAACAGCTAAGTGCTTAGCTACTAACCAAAAGATTGGTGGTCTGAATCCATCCAGAGGTACTTGGAAGAAAAGCCTCCTAACACGCTTCCAAAAGATAAGAGCCACTGAAAGCTCCATGGAGAACAGTTCTCCTCTGACACATAGGGGTTGCCATGAGTTGGAATTGACTTGATGGTAACAGTCTTTTTTTTTTTTTAAAATCATAGTAGGCATGTTGCATATACAGAAATGAAGATATTCAGTATATCTGTCCTTATAAAAATTAGAGACTAATTGGAAGAGTAAACATGCAAATTGCCATCATGTAGTGTGAGACGAAGGAGCAGCAAAAGGATGAGTGAAATGCTGGATCTGTTGAAGGAGAAATCAGTTGTTCAGAGTTGCAATTAGGGAAGAAGGGAACTTCGAAGCTGAGCCGAGGAAGATGGCATAAGGCAGAGCAGAGGTGCAGCGTATTTGGGAAGAGCCCAGGACTGGGATATGACCTGAATGAGCAGGTGTGGCTGCACAGGTGGACAGAACCAACGTGGAAGTAACGTGTGAAGCCCCCAGCACAATGAGCCTGGCATGGTGAGTGGCCCACAGACAGTGACTCCATGGTGCCGTGGGAGGCCCAGGGGCTGTGGGAAGACACTGGTAGGCAGTGGGGAGTCACTGAAGTCTTTTGTGGGGGCGCTTTATTAGGTCTGATCTGCTCTGTCGATGAAGGTTGTATGGCTTTGAGGTATGTTGGGATCTGGGAACCTGGTTTAGAATCTCAGCTCTGCCCACCATGAATTGTGTGACATGCCTCCTATCTTCCTTAGCCCTTGCTTCCTCAGCTATAAAGTGGAGGCAAGAAGGGTGGGGGATGTTGGCTGGTTAAATTAGATCATGATTGTTAAGTAGTTAGCTTGGTGCCTGATCCTCAGGAAGGTCTCAGCAGATGGAGTTTATGCTAGCAGTCATTCTAGGAAGAGGGCTGTGGAAAGTGTGCTGGTAGATGGGTTGGGAAGATAAAGGACTACAGGTTGGGAGGCCACATGGGAAGTTGTGGACAGCGTGCAGATCAGAGTTGCTGGGGGCTTGAAACTGGACCGGGTAGGGGGAAGGGAACCAAGGAACAATGATGACCCCTAATGCAGAGGTTAAATGGCTAGGAGTTGGCAAGTTATTGGAAGGAGGACTCAGGAAAGAGGGAGGAATCTCAAAGACAGTTGAGGTTCTTAGACTTGGGCAGCTAGGAGGGAGCACAAGAGGAGTGTTGAGGGAATGAAATTCCACATTGGGCATTTAGTGAGCAGGTAGACATTGGAGTAGGTGAACATGTGAGCCCACGGCACATTTAGGGGCAAAGTCAGGGCAGACACGTGATGTGGTACAAGTGGCTGAAATCACCCAGGGAGAGAGTAGAGGAAGAAGAGAAAAGTGCTATGCATAGAACCATAAGAAAATTCCCATTTAAAATGGAAGTGGAGGATAAGGCACAGGAAATGGGAGCAGACGTGTTCATGAAGGAAAGAGGAGACTCTGGAGGCAGCTGGTAGATGTGGCCTTGGAAGATGAGGACCAAGAAGAGGCAGCTGGCTGGTACTGTGGACATTAGTGGTGAGTGCTGGACAGAAGCTGTGATGGTAGGAGTTATGACTTGAGTATGTGGAAGGAAAGGAAAGGTTTTAAGAATGTAAGGATGTTTAAGCATTTTTACAAGCTAAAATTTCAGAGCTTATGGAGAAAGAGTTTGAATATACACAGAGGTGGAAGGGTGATTGATGGAGGTAGGTTCTAGAACAAGTGGAAGAGGTTGGGACTGTGATCTGTGAAGACAGATGGCTGGGGAGGAAAAGGATAGTGAATTAAAGATTTGGAAAGACGATGGGCAACATTTTAGGAGGAAGTTCAGTGCACTAGAGTGTAAGGTCAGGAGTTAAGTGGGAGGGCAAAAGAAATGGGGGTAGGAATTATGGAAAAGGTTTGGAACAACTCCATGGTGAATAAAACTAGACGTTAACTAGGGACTGTGCAAACACTGACACAGTGACTGAGTTTCAGCTGATGTGAACATCTGTACTGGAGGTTGAGCAGATGTGTGTGTGTGTGTGTGTGTATAAAGTTGGTTGTTCAAGGCCACCCAGTGGCTTCTTGGGAGAAAGACCTGGTGATCTGCTTCCATGAAGATTATAGCTTTGGAAAACCTGTGGTGCAGTTGTACTTTGCTGTATAGGATCACTGTGAGTCAGAATCAACTGGACAGCACCAAACAACACAGCAACCCTATAAGACAGAGTAGAACTGTTCCATGGGGTTTCCTAGGCTATGATCTTTACAGGAATAGCTTTCTGCAGAGTTGCTGGTGAGTTTGAATTGCCAACCTTTTGGTTAACAGCTGAGCACTTAACCATTGCCAGGGTTCTTGCCACTGACTCTACACAGACACACACACGCACACGTGCACGTATGCACACACATGCTATTGTTATGCAAGTAACATGCGTGTTCTATGTTTGCCAACCACTGTTCCCCTTCCCAGGGATTTTTGTAAGTGCACTACGCTAATTAATTTTTTTAACCTTAGCATGGTTGACAAACAAAATAGGAGCACACTATTTGGGTAAAAATGTGGTGTGTGTACATGAGTCTTGATGGTTCAGTGGTTAAGAGCTCAACTGCTAACCAAAAGGTCGACATTTCCAATTCACCAGATGCTTCTTGGAAACCCTATGGGGCAATTCTACTGTGTCCTGTAGTGTTGCTATGAGTTCAACTGACTCAATGGCAATGGTTTTTGTTGTTGTTAGCCGCCGTTGAGTCGACTGTTTCTGACTCGTAGTGACCTTATAGGTCAGAGAAGAGTTTCCAAGGAGTGCCTGGTGGATTTGAACTGCTGATCTTTTGGTTAGCAGCTATAGTACTTCACCACTACGCCACCAGGGTTTGCTTATATATGTTTCCCCTGTGATTGCTTGGATAACTAAGCAATGCAAACAAATAAAGTGAGTTTATGCTGGGCTGGAAATTGTGCATGTCTGTGGTGCTTGTCCCCCACCTCCACCCCCACCAGCGTAGTGGTTAAGAGCTCGGGCTGCTAACTGCAAGATCGGCATTTGAATTTCCCAGGCCTGGTGATCCTTAGAAAACTCTGTGGGGCAGTTCTACTATATCCAGTAGGGTCACTATGAACCGGAATCTAATTGAAGACAATGGGTTTTTTGGTTTGGTGGTGCTTCCCGGGAACCAGCACCCTATCACTTCAGACCACTCCGTAGTAAGGGGGTAGAAGTGATTTGGTCTTCTGTGCATGCCAGACACTCAGAGAGATGCATTGCCCCCATTTGATCATTTAATTCCACAATAACAAGTGAGGAAGGCCACTGGATTATTCACATTTTACAGATGAGGAAACCAAGGACCACAGAGTTTAAGTGCTGTGAAAAGGTCACTACACAGAGTAAGTGGTGGAGGTAGAAACTGATGCCTGGGCGGGAATTCCTAAGAATTAAGCAGTTTTTGGTCCATCGTGCACACGCAGAGCAGATGCAGTCTCAGAGTTAATTAGGCATGAAAGAGCAGTATTTCCCTTTGGGTCAGATGCACCACTGAGCGAGGGACCTTGACTGTAGAACAAAAGAACAACAGTGAGCTGCCACCCTCCACCGTGAGGCAATATGCCTGGGAGCTTTTTCTTCTTTCTTTCTGTTTTTTTGAGGCTGTTTGCTCAAATGCGCAGGAGTTGGCAAATTCTAATGATGCTCTATTTGGAGGGAGTGCTAAATTATTCAGACACAGGCACAAATAGATTGTCTCCAGCAGCCTTAACTTCCTCTTGAGCCTGCAGATGTCAATTTGTCGGGCTCCCAGAGGGTCTGCAATGGCGCTGGGCTGGGCCACAGGTGGTGGGGCTTTTATCTGCCGCCTGCCTGAGAGGGGACTTCTTCCCGGCTCCTGTCATAGACCCAGACAAGTCCAAACGCTCCTGTTTTCCAGTTCTGGGGTTGTAGGGTCACTGGGCAAAGCTCAGTGCCATGCATTAGAGTCTTGGCTGGTGTTGCTTCTGGCTTCTTTCCTCTGCTTAGATGTGAGTGTCAATGAACCTCCCAGGTACACAAAGTGTGAGAAGCTGGAGCTACAGCAGCTCTCTTGGTGGTGACCATGTATGCGGTTTACATTGTTGAGCTCCACAAATTGCACAAGTGCATCAGGCCTTTTTGCAGAATGGTTCGGAGGAAAGCCTGTTACATTTCCTGTTGTGAATCCCTGCATCCATGCTTCTCCACCACTTCTTGCCGTGGCTCACCATGCTGTCCTCCAAGAACTTCTTTGCCTTGTCTGACCAGGATGTTGTTAACGTTGAGGACCCTTCTGAGTCTAGGTCCTCCTTGTGGGCAATGAAGCTGTCTAGCTGCAGTGCAGGATGATCATTGCATCTATCATCCAAATCAGGACACTTTTGAGGGTGAAAGGACACACTCTTTAATATTGATTCCGAGACTTCAGGTGTATCAGACACTGCCTCAGGTGAGCAGGGATGCTCGCCACCCTAGAAAGAACATGGCTTTGGAATTAAGTGGCCTTGTTCAACTTCAAGAACTTTGGTGTTATCATCTCTTAAACTGAAACTCACTTTAAAAAATAATGTATTTTATTGTGCTTTTGGTGAAGCCCTACACAGTTGTTTAGGTTCCCATTCAACAGTGTCTACACAAATTGTTTAGTGACATTGGTTATATTCTTCACAACAAATGCACATTCTCATGATTTCCATTCTGGTTGTTCTGTTTCCATTCATCTAGTTTCCCTGACCCTTTATGTCTTCGCCTTTGCTTTAAAGTATCTGTTGACTGTTTGGTATCATAGAGGTTCTTTATTTATTGTAAAGGAGTACAGTACTTAGGGGTATACTACTTTTATTTTTTAGGAACTGAAATCTAATTTTCATGATCACATTGAAATTTTTTTTTTTTTTTTTAAAATACACATATGTATGTATATATGTAATGTGCCAGGCACAATTCCTAGCACGTAAGTGTTCAGTATGTATTAGCTCCTTTTGTTTTAAACATAACAGAACCCAATAAAAACAATGGTGACAAAACCCAAACCAAAGACTAAACAAACCCCCCAACCCCTCGGATACACAAAACGAAACAAAACAAAAACCCTCTTGCACCAAAAATCATTCTTTGATTTTCAGCAGTAGGGATTGAACTCTGTCTCCTCCCTCTCCCCTCTAATCTAGTCATGGAGTGTTGCTTTTCCGGGCTTCTGTTTTCTTTTATTTTCGATGCTTTCTGATCTGAATGTAGCCATGTTTTTGTAGCCTGTTTTTCCCCCTGTTATTGACTCTCAAGGAGTCTTTTTAGACAATTTTTGCCTACTTGCTAGCCCCTCCCATGAAATTTTAGTAGCACGGATCTGCTGCCTCATGACTTCACTGTCATCCAGTCGGTTCTGTACGTCTGTTTATCACCATTTTGAGATCCAGTTTTTTCCTACCTCCTCCAAAGACCAATTTTTATTTCCTTGAGGGTGCTAACACCCCACTGAGAATGTGTGGCACACAGAATTTTACCTTTCCCACCTGCATCCCGAGTTCCTCTGTGTGTATCATGTGGGCTTCTCAGTTGCTGGGGAGGGCAGACAACCATGAATACACTCAGAGTTACCTTCTGCCGAGCAAAATGCTTCGTGGTACATTAGCTCTTATCCTCACAGCAGCTCTGCAAGAAAAAATGTCTTTCATGGGTGAGAAAGCTCAGGCTCAGACAGGGTAAGCTGTCCAAGGCCACGTGACTGCTGAGTGATAGAAACAGAACTTAAGACAGTGACTGTTGAACATGAAAATGGAAACCACTGTGCTATGCTGCCTCCTCATTCATCAGTGCCAGGAAGAAGGGTAGTGGGAGGAGAAGAGAGCTCCTGCTCTGTGCCTTGTGCTTGGTTAGATGCCTTATCTTCCTTATCTCATTTAATTTGTAAACCTGTTTCATGAAGTAGATGGGATGCCCCCAATTTTAGAGATGAACAGTGGGCTTGCAGTGGTTGTTTGTCAACATCCACATAGCCAGCAGCTCAGAAAGGTTGAGCTATATCAGGGTTGGCTTGCTTCTAAGAGCTCTCTGTCTCTGTGTCCCTGAGGAAGCAATACTCTCAAGAGGAAGGTGATGGTTCCCTTAGCCACCGTCTCGGAAGAAACACTTGGCAATCCGCTTCTGAGTGGTCACCGCCTTGAAACCTTACATAGAGTTAGTTCTATTCTGCAACACATGGGATTGTTAGGAGTTAGAATTTACCCAATAGAATTTATTTTTCTTTTTTTAAATAAGCCGTGTTGTTTGGAAAACCTTGAAAATAATAGACCTTTCACAAATGCTACCTTCATAAACTCCTAGGGATCTGGGAATTCCAGGTGAAAACCCACTGGTTTTGGATATACCAAAGCATGACCTGTGTTCTCTGGAGGTAACTTAGCAGGATGGCACTGAGGACGCAGCGCTTGGATGCACTGTAGCTGAGATGTCAACTGCAGGTAAGCAGGAAGAAAGTGAGGGGGCTGACCTCAGCAGACTGGTGGGAGGCAGTGAACCCCCTCAGAACATAAGGAGTCAGTTTATGGGTAATTTAGTCTCCAGAGAACTTTGGTATGTTCTTGGAGAGAGTTTTTATCTGCATATATTGACTCCAGCCAGCAGGGCACCAGTGGGAGGGCCCAGCCCCTTTGGTGCTTTGTCCTGGACAGAGAGCCAAGCAGTGGAATAAGGGACCTTGGGTGCTGCCACCAGCAAGCCCCTTACATACTTCATTTCATCACTGATTGGCCTAATTCACTGAATCTTGACTTTGCTGATAGGTGGGCCTAGTAATTCGTCTGACAGGCTAGAACAGAAGCTCTCTGCTCTGGTAGGCAAACTGCCTTCTTGGTTGTCATTGTGTCTGTCTCTGTAGGAGCAGAATTGAAGCTGATGCCTGTGAAGGGAATGGTTCCCGGGGGAGGTGCCGGCGATGACAGCCAGGGCTGGCTGACTCTGCTGCTGTGCGGGGAAGCATCTGGCACGTGGCAGTGGTGCAACAGAGGGCAGCTGCCTCAGCAGAGGACGAGATGGCTCTGGGGTGGCCTGTTTATCCCTTATCTCTTGGTCAGAAGCCCCTTAATCTGACTAGGGTCTTGGCAGGTGCAGAAAGATGTGTCTGTTCCTAAATGAAAAATTGGATCCGCTGTGCAGGAGGCAAACAGCAGGCAAATAAAAAAAAGTCTGTGTATGACTTTCAGGGAAGCGTATGATAATGTCAACTCCTAAGCCAGCTCTTAGGATGACTTGGGGAAAGCAGTCAGTGCCTGAGCCTCAGCTTTAAGGTGAGAAGACTGATTCACTACTCTCCAAATTCAATTTTTAAACAAGTTTTATCAAATTTCAAAGTGGCTATACTGACAATTTGAATGTGTCAGTGAAAATCCCCTCTAGATTCCAATTAATAATCACCCCAGTTGCCATTGAGTCTTTAAGACTACCAGTTGCCATTGAGTTGGCTCTGACTCAGGGCAACCCCATGTGTGTCCTAGTGCTCCGTATATTTTCAAGGACTGATTTTTTGGAAACAGGTTGCCAGGCCTTTCTTCTAAGGCATCTCTGGGTGAACTCAAGCCTCCAGCCTTTCAGTTGGCAGTTGAATGTGTTTACTGTTTGTGTCACCCATGGACTCGAATGAGTGTTCAAGCCACTCTTGTATTGGAATCTGACCAGCTCATTCATATTCAAAATTGTGTGATTCTGCATGTGAGAGTCAAGATTCCTAGTAAGATTTATAGTGAATTAGGCAATCAGCAAATAAATAGTAGTTAGCTGCTGTATTCCAGGCGTGAGATGGTGAGCAAATGACACATGCATCAGAAATCTCACTTCTAGGACTGTAGTCCGAAAGTACTGGGAGAAAAATATAAAAAATACACACATGTGCAAGGCTGTTAAATACAAAAAATAATATTGGTTGAAACACATCAAATATGTTTAAATCCGTAGGTTCATAATACCAAAACAACCAAACCAAACTCATTGCCATTGAGTTGATTCAGACTCATAGTGACCGTGTAGGACAGAGTAGAAGTGTCACATAGGATTTTCCAAGGAGCACCTGGTGGATTCAAATTTTTGATCTTTTGGTTAGCAGCTGTACCTCTTAAACACTGTGCCATCAGAGTTTCTGGGTTAATAATGGCGCACAGAAAAAAAACCAAAACTCTCATTGGTCACTTTTGGAAGACACTAAGGAACGAATTCATTGTTTTGAAAACTGGTAAAGGGAAAGAATCGGGTGCTTATCTTGTCTTTCCTATATAAGCTATATCTTAGGACATTAAAATAGTTGATGAGAAGTTTCTTTTTCCAGAAGTAAGTGAAGATGGAATGATAGACTATCTTTCCTTTGTAGCCCTAGACTTTGTAGCCTGCAAGGTCTAGGCAGTGATCGCTTGTGCCTGTTAGCATTGTGAAAAGAAAGGCAAGATTTTATGTGCCTTTTTTTTTAAATTGTGCTTTGGGTGAAAGTTTGTAGAGCATGCATTTAGTTAGATCACCTTTCTTGGGAATGGGCATAAATATGGATCTTTTACAGTCAGTTGGCCACATAGCTGTCTTCCAAACTTCTTGGCATAGAGAAGTGAGCACTTCCAGTGCTGTACCCATTTGCTGAAACATCTCTGGATATTTCATGCATTCCTGGAGCAATGTTTTTCGCAACTGCCTTCAGTGCAGCTTCAGCTTCTTCCTTCAGTATCATCAGTTCCTAATCATATGCAACTTCTTGAAACTGTTGGATGTTAGCCAGTTCTTTTTGTTGTAATGACTCTTTTGACGCTTCCTGCATCGTTTAATATTTTTGCTGTAGAATCCTCCACTATTGCAGCTGAAGGCTTGAAGTTTTTCTTCAGTTTTTGCAGCTTGAGAAATGCAGAGCATATTCTTCGCTTTTGGTTTTTGTTATCTCCAGCTCTTTGCACATCACTGTAATGCTTTGTCTTCTCAAGCTGCCGTGTGAAATCTTCTGTTCAGTTCATTTCATCATTTCCTCCTTTTGCTTTAGCTACTTGACATTCAAGAGCAAGTTCAGAGTCTCTCCTAGCATTCATTCATTCTCTCTCTCTTTTTAATGACCTTTTTCTTTCTTTACATATATACAAAGTCTGACAGTTAAGTCCACGAACTTAATTGTTCTAAGTTCTGCATACTTCATTGCTGAATATCACTACAGTTACCTTCAAAGTACTTCCCTTGGAAAGCTATGCACTAATGCCAGCCCATGGTCTACCCATCAAAGCAAGTTTGGAACTCTTTCTAGAACAGCCATTGCACATGGTGACACAGTGGCAAGTTCATGAACTTAATTGTATAGCTGTCTGTCAGGGAATTTTTAGCTAGCAAACAAATAACTGTATTTGAATTCTCTCCTTACTCACCTGATGTGGCCTCCAGTGACTTTTTTCTTTACCCAAAGATAAAGGAAATATTGAAGACATTCAGAAGACATTCAGGACATCAAGGGTAATATGATGAGAGCTCTGATGGCCATTCCAGAAAAAGAGTTCCAAAATTGCTTTGAAGGGTGGACTAGGCACTGACATTGATACATTGCTTTCCAAGGGGAATACTTCTAAGGTGACCATAGTGTTACTTAGCAATGAGGTATGTAGCACTTTTTCTAGGATAAGTTCAACCCCAAATAATAAGAGCCACAATAGTAGCAGCAACAGAAACATTATTCAGAGCTGGGAGACGGAGCAGAGAATGAATATCAAGTGATGTGCAATAAAGAAAAGGCAGGCACTCCTGAGGGCCAACGGCAGTGTCAGCACTGCAATAAGGAGGCTATGCTTTGTTCCAAGGCCAAGGCTGGGAGCTGGACCTAGAACTTCTTTGTTAAGCTAGATCACCAGCTAAAGTGGTGCCGTGTCTGCAGTGTCCCCTAGCTCTCAGAGAAAGCAAAAGCACATTCTCTTTGGAGGAGAGCATCTTTTGTCTAGGAAGGTGAAATTCTTAAGACTAAGGCCAAGCAGATGTGAACAGATAGGAAAGTGAATGTAAAAGTTATCATTTAAACATGGGCACTTTTGAGGAAGAAAGGGAGTGCTAAAGCAATTAACAAGTATGAATTGATTTGAAAAGACATAAACTGGGATTTTTCCTGGGTAAACCAAGCTGTGTGTTTTTCCTGGCAAACAGAGGAGGAAGGGAACATCTGGCCACTTCTGCTCCTGGAGCTTTGATGGGAGTCAGGGCCTCATGTCACCCTGATCATTCAAGAAATTGAGGCTGTGATGCTTTGTGTATGTGGTTCTCAATCTGTGGTCCTCAGACGAGCAGTATAGCATCACCTGGAAACTTGTTAGAAATGTACTCCAGAGCTGCTGTATCAGAAACTTGGAGGTTGGACTGAGCGAGCTGTGTTGGATGGAACAAGTCTTCCAGGTGATTCTGATGCATGCTTAAATTGGAGAACCATTGCTCTCCGTGAATTTCTTAGCTGGAGTTCACTAAGCTATTAATAAACTTTCTGTGAGTATCACAGAACCTAGTGGTAATTTTCATAAAGTAACAGCAGATAAGGAAAAAAGTCACATTTTCCAGTTACAAGTATTTTGATAGTAGCAGGTAACTCTAGAAATAAAGTCTAGTATGCCAGTTACTCAGCAATCATTCATTAAAAAGTATTTCAAAATAACAAAAGTGACTTTTGGCACCCTTTTTAAAACCCATCCTCTACCTCAAAGGTCTGGAATTTGAGGAAAGTAAGTTGGAAATGCCACCGTCTCAGAGGAGGCTCTAATTAGGATATGTCTTCTCTGGGCTGGTTTGCCAAGTTTTCTTCCAAGTTAAGTTCTTTAACACTTCTGGTTGGAACCAGTCCTTGTTCGTTGTTAGATGCTGTCTTACGTTATCTAGTGCTGCTATGGCAAAAATACCACAAGTGGGTGGCTTCAACAAACAGAACTTTATTTTCTCAGTTTAAGAGTCTAGAAGTCTGAATTCAGCGTGCAGTCCTAGGAGAAGGCTTTATCTCTCTGTCTTTTCTGGAGAAGATCGTTGTCTCTTCTGAGCATCTCCTGGACGAACCTCGTGTCACTTGGCTTCTCTCTCTCTTTTTTTTTTTATTATGACTGAGTGAAAATGTACATTCCGGTATAAATTTACATGTCCACCTATATGCAATTTCCACTGCTCTCCCTGCCCAGTGACAGCACACTGTTCCTCTCTGCTCTATACATGCCTCATCCTCCCAACAGTCTCCTTTCCCCTCCTCTCCACCCACTCTCCTTCCTCTAGCCGGAGGTCAGCAGGATGATATCCTATAGATGCATAAAACCATAAAGTGCATCCAGTATATGGTCACTCTGCATCACCAAGTCCAATCCATTCATGTCCGAAGAGTGGACCTTTGTTATGATTTATGGGCAAGGGCAGCATCAGGGCCAGGGACCATGCTCCCAGGGGAACCTTGAAACTGCTGGACTGTGGTCCTAGTCACCAGGTACTGCTCTAACGGAAATACCACGAGTAGAAAGTTTCACAAGGAGAAGATTTTATTATCACAGTCTGGTAAACCGCAAATCCGATAACAAGTTGTAAGTCCATTCAGAATGAAAAGTCATCACAGTCTGGTAGGCTGAGTCTAAATCCAGTGAGAGCATCTTGGCACAGGAACCTCGGGTCCGAAGGACGTGCTCTGCTCTTGGTGATTCTCTCTCAGTGGTATGAGGTTCTCAACTTCCTCAGCTTACTTCTCTCCCTTATATTCCACAAGCTTGAGCCTCCCTCACTAATGCAACTGCAAACCATGCTCCACATCACAGAGGCAGGATTCACTGCACATGGGAGGAAGGGCACCATATTGGAACTTCAAACCAAGTCAAATCAACACATACATTTTTGGGGGACACAATTCAATCCATGACAACCATCAATTGAGGTCTTTTAGTGGAGATCTCAGAGTGCATCCCTTTTTATTCTTGTGTTGCCAGTGAGACTCAATTTAGTGAGCTCCATCGTGGCTATCACTGGTGGTGGCCGGGCACCATCCAGTTCTTCCGGTCCCAAGTTGAAGTAGGCACCCACTTATGTGAGTCTCTCTATCTTCTGGGTTGTCTTTCCCCCATGTCATTTTGGTCCTCGGTGAGCATCCGTTCCTGCTGAGTTGGGACCATTTGCTGTGCCCTTGGATGGCAGCTTGGCAGCTTTTAAGACCCAGATGTACTTGGCATCTCTTATCCCGTCTCTTCTCTGCTTGCCTGTTTGGTCTGTTTTATATCTCAGAATTGATTCAAGATACACCCTACCTGAGGTTGTTAGGTGCTGTTGAGTTGGTTCCAGCCCATAGTGACCCTATAGGTCAGAATAGAATTACCCCCTAGAGTTTCCAAGGAGCACCTGGTAGATTTGAACTGCTGGCCTGTTGCTTTACAACCGTAGCACTTCATTGCTACATCACTGGGGTTTCCATACACTGGCCCTCCCTTATTCATGTAACAAAGACAACTCACTTCCAAATGAGACTGTAATCACAGGTGTAGAGGTTAGGATTTACAACATATATTTCGTGGGGGACATGTTTCAATCCCTAACAGATGCCTTTGGATCGGCTCCATGTATGGTGTAAAGAAGTGGTATCTTCATGGTCGTTGGTATGCTTGAGGTCATTTTGTAGCCCTTGCATAGTGCCTTCCAATCTAGGGTGCTCATCGTCCAGCATAGTAGTGGACAGTTAATCTGTTGTGAATCACAACAGTAAGCAAGGTATATTTGGGCTTATAGTAAGCAAAGTATGGATGGGCTGAATTATACTTCCTTACTAATCAAAAGATGCCTTGCATTGGGAAAATCTGCTGCAAAGGATCTCTGTAAAGGATTCAAATTAAAGATGTCACCTTGAAGACTAAAATGCACCTGACCCAAGCAATGGTATTTTCAATTGCATCATATGCATACGAAAGTTGGACAGTGAACAAAGAAGACAGAAGAATCGATGCCTTTGAGTTGTGGTGGTGGAGAAGAATGTTGAATGTCCTACGGACTGCCAAAAGAACAAACAGATCTGTTCTGGAAGAAGTTCAACCAGACTGCTCCTTGGAAGCAAAGGTAGCAAGATTGAGTCTTACATACTTTGGACCTGTTGTTAGGAAGGATGAGTCACTGGACAAGGACATCATGCTTGGTAGTGTGGAGGGTCAGCAAAAAAGAGGAAGACTCTCGATGAGATGGATTGAGACAGTGGCTGCAACAATGGGCTTAAGCATAAAAATGATCATGGACATGGCACAAGACTAGGCAGTGTTTCGCTCTGTTGTTCATAGGGTCGCTATGAGCTGGAAGCGACTCGACAGCACCTAACAACAACTAATCTCTAGTGCACAACCTTGCGTGGGTTTTACGGCATTGTTGCCAGGTAGAAAACCCAGGTTTTCATTAGCATTACTCATCTCAGCCAATAAATGAGAGACCACAGTTAGAGACTGGAAAAACATCTTTATTCTGTCGCACGGAAAGGAAACAGTTGGGGCTGCTGCTGTCAAGGCTGCTCATTGAGTGTGTGTAGGGGGGAACATTACTTTTAAGGGGTTATAAGTCGAAAGTTCATATAAGTCACAACAGCAATGCTCTTAGTCACACTGGGTAGGTACAGTGGGTTCACATATAACTTCATGCATTGCGTGTTCAGAAGATGGCAGTTAAGTGCCATCCAGAAGCAGGGAATTTGCTATGTATGAGATATTTAATGAGCTGAATAAAGGTTATCCTGAGTGTCAATATGGCAGCTAAACTGGTTTCTGTCAATTTCCTCTGATTTTGAGCAGCAGTAAAGGAGCGGGTAACCAGGCTTTTAAAGCTGTGGGTAGGCCAAGCGAGATGCCTTGAGGCAGCCTGGGGACCTCTGCCTTCACACTGAGATGTGGTGAAGCCCATGTGAGATTGTGCGTTGTGGACTAGGAAGTCAACACAAGCAGTTCATGCACACCTTTCTCATTGGGTAATCTGTTCCCACTGGTGATCCATAGGGTTTTCATTGCTGAATTTTTGGAAGTAGATCACTAGGCCTTTCTACCTAGTCTGTCATAGTCTGGAAGCTCTGCTGAAATGTGGCCATCACAGGTGACTCTACTGGTACTTGAAATGCCATTGGCATAGCATTCAGCATCGTAACAACACACAAATCACCTCGATGTGATGAACGGGTCGATGAGGTGTGCGGTCCTCTGTTAACACGGTTTTACTTTGACTGGTGTTTCTTAGCCTGGGATCTGAGCAGCAGCCTATCTTTTTCTGTGCTCTTTGATCTCCAAGTAAGAATATAGCTATGTTCAGTTTCTTTTTTGCCCTTTATCTTCCTGAGCTAACCAGACCCGGGTTTAGGGTGGGAACTAGGTATTTTTGTGTTGCAAAACCTCCCCTTCTGCAAAAGGCATGCATGCTCTTGTTTTGAACAAGTTTTTGTATTTTTTTCTCTGTGACTGTTTATCACCAGTGTTTTAAGCATGATAAGATGGATCCTTTGTTAAGTATGGCCTTCGTGGGAGTTGATAAATGTGCAGACAGAGAAGTCTCCTGCTTTCTCATGACCACAGACAACAGGAAGAAACCTGAACAGCCTCAGATGAGCATATGTTAAGGCTGAGATTCCCCACACCTCCCCCAACATCTCCGGAAATAGAGCTATTATTGTAACAGAAGCTCGAAGCGCTGCAGGCATGCACTTAGGTGGTAGAGCTTGAAGCTAAGAGCGGTGCAGAACCACAGTGTTTCTGAAAAGATTACCATTCTGGAACTGACTACATTATCTGGGGACTGTCGTGGGCAGAATTGTGTTCCTCCAGAGTATATCTCCTGAATCCTCCCTCACCCCTATACCTGTGGAAGCAATCTCATTTGGGAATACTGTTGTCTTATTATGTTAATAAGGCCAAGTATGTGGTGTGTCTTACAAATAGCCACTTTGAGATGTAAAAGGCACAGATTAGGCACAGAAGCAAGCAAGCACAAGTGGGTGAAGATCACTGCCACTTGGAGATCTCTTAGTAATTGAACAAAGTCAGGGTTAGAGAGACTGAGGCAAGGACCTTCCCTGGAGCCAGCAGACAAAAATCCTTTCCCAGAAGCCTTGCCCTGATTTTGGACTCCTAGCCTCCTAAACTGTAAGAAAATAAATATCTGTTCTTTAAAACCACCTACTTTTGATACTGGTATAACAGCTGCAGTAGATGGGGATCTTTTTTTTTTTAAAGCTAATTCCCAAAGAATTCCTCTAGTAGTCTAAACTGAGGTTTGAGAAACTCCAGTTTTAGAAGGCTTCTTAGGAATTCTAAGGAGACCCGGTGGTACAGTGGTTAAGCACTCGCTACTAACTGAAAGATGGGTGGTTGAAACCCACCAGCTGCTCCAGGACAGGAAGATGTGTCTGCTTCCGACGAGATTTATAGGCTTCAAAGTCTTGTGGAACAGCTCTGCTCTGACCTATAGGCTCTACAGGAATGCTTCTGGTTTTTGTTTGTTGGGGGTTGTTTTTGTTGGTTTGCTGTAGGTGATGCTGTTGCACACTTTAAGTTTGGAATCACTGACGTTGTATGAGAACTAGTCTACCCATAGCTTGA
This sequence comes from Heterohyrax brucei, assembly GCA_028571685.1. Classification (NCBI taxonomy): domain Eukaryota; kingdom Metazoa; phylum Chordata; class Mammalia; order Hyracoidea; family Procaviidae; genus Heterohyrax; species Heterohyrax brucei. The sequence continues at coordinate 38,042,070 of CM053148.1, read as the reverse complement.
AGTTTTTTGAAGTCTTTTGCTAGCATCTTCTAGGATAGCTTGCAGATTATGCACAGGCTATTCAGGAAGCCTTGAGTTTTTAGCAGCATCTTTGCAGTTGCTGTTCAAACTTTGTCCCAAGCTGGGTGCAGGGGTGACTTTGTCAAGGTGGCTGATCAAGAGCACAGGTAGATCTGACTTGGAATCTAGCTCTGCTGCTCAGCAGGGCTGTTGCTTCATACAGATAAACTTCTGTGAGCCTTGGTTTGCTCATCTGAAAAGCAGCAAAACTAGTATCTCCTATGTAGGGCTCTTGTGAAGATTAGATGAGAAAAAATCAGTAAGATACTTAGTTTGATGCCTGGCACTTAGTAGATGCTCAGTAAGTAGTTGATATCTTCATCATCATTATTCTTCTAATAAAGGTTAAAACCTATAGAATTTCCAGATTTTTTTTTCTTCTAGATAGAGTTCACTTTTTGACAACATTGTACATTTTCACTAAGGGAATGATGGGGAGTTTCATCTGACGGGTAAACAGCACAACTTGAGTGGACGTATGGAGAAGATTACTACTTTCTAACAGAAATTGGTAATAAAGAACATAGGGACCTGCCACCGTCAGTGCCATGATCCCTCAGAGCTTTTGAGCAGAGGAGTGACATGAAGAGAGCAGGGATGACAGAGACGTAGGTGGCTTTTGCAGGAATCTCACTGGAACCCAGGGTTAAGAGTGGATGGGGCGGGATCACATTGCGTTCTATATATACTCAGTGCAAAAGTCAAAACTTTCTTCCAGCTCTTGGGGGCTTTCATGTCAGTCTCCCCTCTGACTCCTTAACTATGCTGTTTCTCTTCTGCTCCTTTGTTTCGTGCAGTTCCTTAATGGCCAGATATTATGTGTGCAGCAAGTCATACTTAAGTTTGGAGAAATGGAGGTGAGTTGATATCACTGAAATGCATTGCCCCTGAGTCAGTTTTGACTTATCGCAACCCCATAGGACAGTCTGTAGGGTCACTGTGGACTGGAATCGTCTCAATAGCAGTAGTGGCAGTGGGTATAGAACTGTCCCATAGGGTTTCCAAGGCTGTAATCTTTATGGAAGCAGATTACCACATCTTCATCTTATGAAGTGGCTGGTGGATTCCAACCACTGTCACTTTGGTTTGCGCTGTGCCACTAGGGATCCTTGTTGATATCACCTAAACCTACTGCTGTTAGATGCTATGGGTAACCAAAAGGTCAGCAGTTGAAATCTACCAAGTACTCCTTGGAAACTCTATGGGGCAATTCTGTGTGTCCTATGGGACCTCTGTGTGTTGGAATCAACTCGATGGTAGTGGATTTGGTTTGGTTTTGATTTTAGGTGGAGGTTTACAGAGCAAACAGGTTTTTCACTAGACAGTACACATTGTGTTGCGACGTTCATTATCAACACCATCACATATCAATGCCTTCTCAATTTTGGGTTACAACTTACTAGAGACCCTAGAAATCAGGGTAGAACTGCCCCATAGAATTTCCAAGGAGTGCCTGGTGGATTTGAACTGCCAACCTTTCAGTTAGCAGACATAGCACTTAACCCACTACTCCAATTGTGGGTTAAGTGGGTTTCCAGTTGATATCACAGCAGGACATATTAAGTGTCCTTGTTTTTTTTCTTACTTTCCTTGTTGTTTGACCATCACCTCACTGTTTTGTTTCTTCCCTCCCCTCTCCCTTCTCTATGCTTAGCTTATTGGCTGATTTGAAATGTAGATTAATTTAGCTATACATCTTTTGCTGTTCTTTTCTCCTCCTAACTCCTGCTCTGGGGGCAGTGGTGGTTCAGTGGTAGAATTCTCACTTCCAGCAGGAGTCTGGAATTTGGTTTCTGGCCAGTGCACTTTGTGTGTAACCATCACCGATCTGTCAGTGAAGGCTTGTGTGTTGCTGTGATGCTGAACATGTTTCAGTGGAGCTTCCAGACTAAGGCAGACTAGAAAGGTCTGGCGATCTAATTCAGAAAACCAGCCAGTAAAAACCTTGTGGTTTACAGTGGTCTGATCCCACTGTGCACGAAGGCACCATGAGTTGGAGATCAGTTTGGCAGTAACTAATAGGACCGGTAACCCATGCTGTTAGGGTCTCTCCTGCTCCAAGTGGCATTTCATTATGTTACAGGGCGGATAACTTCTGAGAAAGAATTATGGTGGTTCAGTGGTTAAGAGCTTGGCTACTAACCAAAAGGTCGGCGGTTAGAATTTACCAGGCACTCCTTGGCCACTGTATGGGGCAGCTCCACTCCGTCTTGTAGCGTCTCTGAGTCAGAATAAGTCAACAGCAGTGGGTTTGGTCTGTGAGTTTCCTTCATTATCTAGTGCTGCCATAAATTTTTCTTGATACGGTTTCTCAGAACCGTTTTTCTTTACATGGTCTCTTTAAAGGGCAGAAATTTATTTTCTCAGAGCTCTGCAGGCTAAAAGTCCAAGTCAGGATCTTGGTTGTACTGAGTCCTCCTGGTCAGTAGCTCCGGGGTGTTCCTTGACTAGCAGGTGAGCCTCAAGTGTCTGACCCCCAACCCCTCATGCAAGCCTTTGTGTATGTGTGTGTGTGTGTGTGTATGTGTGTGAGTCTCTATTATTCTGGCCTTCTTATAACTCAAAAGTAATGACCTCATTAACATAATAAAAGGAAAAACCTATTTCCAAACAAGAGCACATTCACAGGTACAAGAGCCAGGAATTCAACCCATATTTTGGGGGGACACAGTTCAATCCATAACATGGTGCTTGTTCTTAAGAGGATAACTCATTTCTTTAATTTTTTTTTTTAATTGTGCTTTGGATGAGCAATCCCTGGTAGCATAGTGGTTAGATGCTATGGCTAACCAAAAGGTCAGCAGTTGAAATCCGCCAGGTACTCCTTGGAAACTATGGGGCAATTCTGTGTGTCCTACGGGACCTCTGTGTGTTGGAATCAACTCGATGGTAGTGGATTTGGTTTGGTTTTGATTTTAGGTGGAGGTTTACAGAGCAAACAGGTTTCTCATTAGACGATACACATTGCTTTGTGACGTTCATTGTCAATACCATCACATATCAACGCCTTCTCAACTTTGCGTTACAACTTAACTAGCTTTCCTGTCCCCTTCTGCCTTCTTGTCCTTGCCCATTTAGTTCATTTTGTTTTATGGGCCTGTCTAATCTTTAGTTGAAGGGTGAACCTCAGGACTGACTTTATTATTGAGCCTAAGAGTGTCTGGAGGTTATAATTCATTTCTTATTCCCCTCCAAAAATAAATATTTAAGTTATAAGATACTGAACAAATATAGTCATCATAATAGGGTTGGTGGCGTTAATAATGCAGAAAAAAGACTACATCTGAGAGATACCTAGAAGTGATAAGATCCTATGATCAATTGACATGTAAGAACACAACAAATGGAAATGAACCAACATGTATTGAATGCCAATATTTCATTTAATCCCCCAAACAAGCACATTAGATTGATTTTATCCTAATTCTCCAAGAAACTGCGAAGTTCGGAGGGGTTAAATAATATGTCTAAGACTAATCAAATAGTAAATGAACAAGTCAGGATCCAGCATAGGTGTGATTTAAAATCCTGCCCTCTTGCGTTGTACTCTTAATCCATTATACTTTTAGAACTTCCCAGTTCAGGACAGTAAGGTCTACTCTGAGATTGTATTGAGTTCAATCTAATTCAGTCCAAATCTTTTTTGATAAAAACAAATTTTATAATTTACTTTTTCACAGGCTGCCATTTGGATTTGGGTGTAGATTCTTCTCTAGGTGAATTCTCAGTTGTCTGTGGGCGAAGTCTGCATGTTTTATAAGAATAAACGAAGCTTCTCTTTCTTACATGGAAGAGCCAGGCCAGTGGATGGGAGTTGGGGAGCCTAATTTCCCAACAGTTCTTGCTACTGAGGGATGGCTTAGGTGTTAGCGGGGTATTGTGGGCACTCCCTCACTGGAAGAAGCACCGATGCAGAGATTGCTTGGTTGGACTGTTATAGTGGGGATTCATACTTGGAGGAAAGATCCCCCAATATGAATGCACATCAGAATCACATCATGATCAAAATACAGATGCCTGGGTTTTATTTGAGATGACCAATGTGTCTGGGGTGGCTTAAAGGTGTCTGTCTTTCAGATATATGATCCCATGTGATTCTCATGGACCCTTAGACTTGAGAACCATTGAAACAGGAGGATCAAATTCTTCTCTATCTGTAGGATTCTATGGATTCTACAAAATTCTACCTTCTGTATGGGAGGGAAGTTCAAGTTCTTCCCAGTCTTGTGTCCTTTAAAGTACAGTGTCCTGTTCATGCAGGCAGTAATAACTGGTCAGACATGATTTCTGTTTCATTCTGAAGAACATGGAATACTGCCCAATCTGCCCTTGAAGATTACAGGTTACACATTCACTTTGTAAGAGAAAATTTTATTTACTCTAGTAGTACTTGATGGTAATGCAAGCAAAGCTTAAGTCTTTTACTTTGAAGAGGCTAGATGTTTACACACCGACATGAACTACCTAGGGGGAGCAAGATGAAGTTCTTAGCTGTTGTCGTGTTTAAGAATGGAATGAGCCCTCTGGGCTGTCTGTGGCATTGGAGGCAGGTGAACAAGGTGGAGAGGATCTGTTCACTGAAATCCATCATATCTAGGTTGTAATCTTGATATCACCCTTCTAGGACTGTATGATCTTTGACAAATCAATTTGCCTCTTAGTCTTGTGTTGTATGCTCATCCGTAGTGAGAACCGAGGTGGTTAAGGGATGTGGCATGCTTAAGGACACTTTTCCTTGGCAGACTGGAACAGAAAAAGGAAACTTGTCAGAGCATTCAATGATAAATGTATATTTTCTTGATCTTGGAGAGTAGCTTGCACAGCACCTCTCCAGCTCTTGAACTAAAGCTTGTGTGTGTGTGTCTTTTAGAAACATTGCCTTAGTCTTCTTTAAATAGACAAATGCTGGTAATAAATGGGAGAAAAATTGAATGCTAAGAAAATGACATGCATTTTTTCTTTTCTTCTTGATATAAATTCTTCTTAATAATTGATGCATTCATCTTTTCTAGACACCAAGGGCCTTACTTTAGAGGGAGATGTAACATGGCATGTGTATCTGAGGCCGCCAAGCCTTTTGCTTTTTAACAGAGGTAACTCTTAGGCAAGGGCACAATGCAAGGAGTAGGCCCCTCCTCGCCTGTTCTCACCTTAGTCGTGGAGCTGACACTTCTTTGATAGCTGGCCTGATCCTCATTTTTTAAACTAGGAACACTCTATAATTAACTCTAGCCTATTTCTACTGTGTTAATTAATGTGAGCATATTGAAAGTTGCTGCTTTCCCTCAAGGTGTGATGAATACAACTGGTTTTCACCTAAAGTCACCTAGAGCTTTAGCAGATGTACTGATTCAGAATTTACAAAACATGTTCCTTAAATAGAAAGGTGTAGTGTGTCCTCAGGCACCCTCTGGGCTTTCTGTGGGCATTGGAGGAAGATTAGCAAAGTGCAAAGAATCTGTCCACTGGAATCCATCAGATCTAGGTTGTAATCTTGATGCCATCCTATTGTGACTGTCTCTGAGTCTTGTATTGAATGCTTATCAATAAATGGGTTGCAGAATGACCCTTTTTTTCAGGATTAACCCATGCAGTGTTTGGGAAGCTTCTAAAGTGTGTAATGTGGTTCATGAGTCTGTAAACTGACCATGAGTCAGCTGTAAGCTGTAAGCTTCTTAGGAGCAAAGACTGTATTTTAAGGGCCAATGCCTGGTAACACTTGTTACTGTTAAGTGTCAATGAATTCATTCTAACTCATAGGGATCCCATGCAGAACAGAATGAAACCCTACCTGGTCCTTCACTATCCTCATGGTTGTTGATAAGCTTGAGTACATTGTTGCAACCACTGTGTCGCTTCATCTCGTTGACGGTCTTCTTCTTCTTCTCTGAACTTCTGCTTTACAAAGTACGATGTCCTTCTCCCGGTACTGATCCTTCCTGATGACTTGTCCAAAGTTTGTGAGATGGAGTGTCAGCCTCCTTGTCTCTAAAAAACACTCTCTGTACTTCTCCCGAGACAGGTGTGTTTATTCCTTGGACAGTCTGTGGTACATTCAGAATTCTTTGGCAACACCATAATTCAAAGATGTCTCTTCTTTGGTCATCTTTATTCATTGTCCAGCTCTTGCATGCATATGCATTGACTGAAAACACCACGGCTTGGATCAGGCACGTCTTAGTCCTCAAAGTGAGATCTTTGCTTTTTAACTCTTTAAAGCAATGTTTTGCATCAGATTTGCCAGTGCAGTGAATATTTTGATTTATTGACTGCTGCTTCTATGGGTGTTAATTGTGGATCTAAGTAAAATGAAACGCTTGACAACTTCAAGCTTTTCTCCATTTATAATGATGTTACTTAGTGGTCCACTGTGAGGAATTTTTTTTTCTCAGTGTTGAAGAAGACCTGAAGCATTTGGTGATGAAGATCAAAGACCACAGTCTTCAGTATAGATTACATCTCAACATAAAGTAGCAGTAGGAACTCAAATTTATTGAAGAAAGTAAAAAGTAAATTGGTCATATTTGATTAATTATCTTTATGACAGTGAACTAACTAGTGCTGAGTATGGAAAAACATTTCCTCCTTGAATTCTCAACATGTCTCTCCTCCTAAAGGAGTTTGGACCTATTATTCAGCTTATTTAACTTCCTTGGCCTCTCTTCTGTGATGCTGGTGGGTGGGTTTGAATTGCTGGGTAAGTTAATAGTTAAAGGCATGCCGTTTACACTACTCATGGATTTGCTTGAGAAGCTGGTGTCGTGTGCTGTTGGGCTGATTCAAACTCATAGTGACCATTTATATATGTGACAGAGTAGAGCTGCCCCATGGTGTTTCCTAGGCTGTAATCTTTATGAAAGTGGATCACCAGGTCTTTCTACTGCAGAGCTGCTGAGTGGGCTTGAATTAGGTGGGTTAGCAGCTGAGTGCTTGACCACTGCTCATTGCCCAACCAGGGTTCCTATCCTGAGGGAAAAAAAGAGAAGCAAACCCAAACAAACCTGTTGCCATCAAGTCAATTCCAATTCACAGTGACCCTAATGGACAGAATAGAACTGCGCTATAGGGTTTCTGAGGAGTGTGGGGGAGATTTGAACGGCCAGCCTTTTGGTTAGCAGCCACAGATAGTTCTTAACCACTATGAGACCAGGGAAAGATAGGTGGATACAAATCTCTACAGAGATTTCCTTATGTAACCATTCCTCTCCTGGGTTTTGCCATTTGGCTAATGACAGTTCTTCAGGCAAGTGGGTGTGACAGGAAGCAGGGTATTGGTCTGTGCTCCACAGATCTGTCTCCTGTCTCTGCTTCTTCTTCCTCAGCCCAGGGTTGAGTCAACACAAAGGCTCCAATCTCTTTTTAGTTTGGATGAGATCATCTGACCCTTCTGTTCCTTAAGACACTCAGTTCATGTCCTGAATCTCCTTTTCTGAAGGCCTTGGGCTTTAGGAACATATGAACCAGAAACAATTTCAGGTTACTTATGTTCTGTTCTACCATGTGACTCTTCTGGGCATCTAACGAGCAGAGTCTAGTACTTGCTTGAATGGGATAAGGAAAGTTAGTGTCTCAAAATAATACATATATAGTGCTTGAAATGAAATAGGTAGCATCTGGAACTGATCTTCAGAAAGATGGAAATATAGGATTTGTTGTTGTTATTGTTAGCTGAAATGAAATAGCCCTGACCTGTGGTGACCCCATATACAACAGAAGGAAACACTGCCTGGTCCTGTACGTGGTACAGGATTCACCACTGTTAGAAAGTTTGAGTCTGTTGTTGTGGTTACTGTGTATTTTGAATGACTTCCAACCTAGCGGGCTTATTTTCCAGCACTGTGTTGAACAATATTCTATTGTTATAGGTAGGGTTTTTGTTGGCTAATTTTTTTAAAGTATATCACCATACCTTTCTTTCTAGTTTGTCTTAGTTGGGAAGCTTTGCTGAAACCTGTCTGCCATATGGTAACCCTGCCAATGTTTAGGGAATATTAATTCCTTATGTTTGTAAGACTGTCACTGTTGCTGTTAGGTGCTATCGAGTCAGTAACAACTCACAGTGACACTGTACACAACAACGAAGTTCTGCCTGGTCCCGTGCCATCCTCGCAATGCTTGCTGTGTTTGAGTCCATTGTTGGAGCTGCTGTGTCAGTCCACTTTGTCAAAGGTCTTCCTGTTCCTCACTGACCCTGTATCTTCTTGAGCATGGGATGTCTTTCTCCAGGGATCTGTCCTTCCTGATGTGTCCAAAGTACATAAACTATAGTCTTGCCAGCCTTGCTTCCAAGGAGCACTCTGGCTGTACTTCCTCCAAGACAGAGTTCACCGTTCTTCTAGAAGTTCATGGTATAGTCACTGTTTCTCACCAATACCGTAATTTAAAGGCATCGATTCTTATTTGGTCTTCCTTGTTCACTGTTTATCTTTTGCATATTCGTAAGATCCAAAGCAAAAGCCAAACCCACTGCTATCAAACTGATTGTGTCGTAGCAACCCTATGGGACAGAGTAGGACTGCCTGATAGAGTTTCCAAGGAGCATCTGGTAGATTTGAATGGCTGGTGGTTTGGTTAGTAGCCATAGCTCTTAACTGCTGTGCCACCAGGGTTTCTGAGATAGTGAAGTGAAACTCTGGGTATCATCTCAGCGTTTAAGGCAGGAAGAATGAAAGAGTTTTCTTTTTGTACGTTCCCCATTTAACAAAAAGTAACAGCATTTCAGAGCCCTTGTCCCTCCAGTGGACTTCTTTTTGTGTCTCATTGACCAGTATTGGGTCACATGGCCACCCCTAACTGCAAAGGAGGCTGGGAGGGCAAACATTGAGTTTCCAGCTTCAATGAGAAGAGACAAGAAGGGAGAAGGAGGTAGGGGATGCTGTTGTGTTAACCTGCCTTAGTCAGGGTTTCCCAGAGGCAGACCCTCAGACCTTGAGAAAGGGATTCAAACATAATTAGTTTATTTGATTGGTGATTAAACTCTGGTAGAAAAGGCAAGGAAGTGAGGCAAAGAATTAAAGAAGTGGTTAAAGAGCCTTGTCAAACTGGCTACCACGTGGGTTGTTGTTGGCTGTTGTGTATCAGCTCGTGGCAGCCACATATACAACAAATGCAGTATTACTTGGTCCTGTGCCATCTTGCCCATTGTTGGTATGCTCCAGTCTGCTGTTGGAGGCACTGTGTATTTTGAGTGCTTCCAACCTGGGGGGCTCAACTTTCAGCGCTATATCAGACAATAAACTATTGTGATTTATAGGATTTTCATTAGCTATTTTTGGAAGTAGATTTTCAGGGCTTTTTTTCTAGCCTGTCTTGGCCTGGAAGTTCCACTAAAATGTGTCCATCATGAGTGATCCTGCTGGTATCTGAAGTACTGGTGGCATAGCTTCCAACATCCTAGGAAATCACAAGCCACCACACTATACCAGATGGCCAGACGAGCAGTGGCCACTGTGGGCAGTTGGAGTTTAATCTTGTGGAAGAAACTCTGTGAGCCAGTGCAAAACCCATCCATCTGAGTTACCCCACTCCTGGCTGTCACTGGTGAGTTGTTGCTAGGTATTTAAGTCCTTGGCACTTTCGTCCTGCCCATGAGCAGGCGAAGTGGGCTTTGGCTAGAGGTCACCACCAGGTAAAGCAGTGTTGCTGCTGGATTTAGGGGGTTTGGCAGTGCTCTGAAGTGTAGGACGAGGGGCTATGGGTCAACTGTGGCAGTGTCGCCTGCATCAACCCACACAGTAGTTGGATGTTCAATACATGCATTTTATAGGAACTTAGTTCCAGAAAACCTCTATTGGGTGGCAGTTGTTGTTGTTACTAGCTGCTGCTGAGTCTGCCTCTGACTCACGGAGATCCCATGTACAACAGGATTGGACCACTGTGATCCATAGGGCTTTCAATTAGCTGATGTTTGTAAGTAGATCACCAGGCCTTTCTTCTTAGTCTGTAGGTTCTTCTGAAACTTGTTTAGCATCCCAGCAACACACAAGCCTCCTCTGACAGATGGTGAGGTGAGTTGGCTGGGAATGGAACCCAGATCTCTTGCATGTAAAAGAGAATTTTACTGTTGAACCACCACTACCCCCAATACATACTTTATCTTTAATTTTTTTTAAGCTGGAGATTGATTTTAAGTCTCAGATGTTTTGACGCCTTGTACACGTCTCTCAGAAGAGAAACTTGTGTTTTTTATGACACTCTCTCTAGGAACAATCTACCAAAGACAAAAAAGAGGATGTTGTGTACAGAACCCTAACTGCAGGTGGGACCTCCTGCAGTGGTCCAGTCTACACTGTTTGGATCCAAGACTCTTAGTCTTTTCATCTTGCATATGGCTGAAGAAGCCCAAAGGGAAGGTGCATCATATTTTCTTATGTAGCATTCCACGTCAACCTTGGACAAGATGATGCTATCCGTTATTGGAAGGTGAGAAAACCCAGGCTCAGGGAGGAAAATTTGTGCAGGTCACACAGCTGAAAGTGGTATAGCTTTTCGTGGAGCCCAGGGTTGCCTGATGATAAAACTCTGCTCTGACTGTGGTAAGTGCTATTTCCCACTGGAAGATGACCTTTTTGAATGTATGAAGTAATAGTGGTAGGATTATACACCTGTCTCTGTGCTGACTCACAGCCAGGGTGTGTGTGGGAAGATATTGGACTGACTGTCTGACCTTTTCTCCTTTTTGAGGTCTGGCGTATGCAGCTGGTGATAGAGCCTGGGGTCATGTTGCTGAACAAGTCAGCTTATGCCTGGCAATCTACTTCCCAAAATCAGCCAGTGCAAGCCTGATGGATTACAGTGGTCCCACCTGGAACCCATCATGGGGGTGGCGCAGGACCAAGTAGCGTTTCCTTTCCTTGTGCGTGGAATCACCATGGGTCCATGGGCCAACTCTATGGCAGCTATCAACATGCAGGGCTGAACCATAACCTTGACCTTTCGATGCTTCCTCCTGAAGGATATAGTCATGTAGCTGCTAATATCTAAGTTAGAGAGAAATACATTCCCAGTAAAGCTTGGCCCTCTTTTATCCTTCTGCTATCAGAGTTAATCCAGGAATGGGTACATAGCGCCTCCTGCCTTTGGAACGGCCTCTGACCCCTAGCTCCACTAACTGGAGGAGCAGGTGTTTGTGCTGGTAACCACCATGCTTGCTTTCATGAATTCAAGAGTAGATGCTTGAATCATGGGAAACAATATGATCACATTTTTTTTTTGTCTAGGTTCAGTTTTGTGAGACTGAAATCACTGCGATGTGGCCAACCAGGTGGCAACATCCTGGCTGACAAATTGAAGAGCATTGACATAATAACCAACACTGTAAGACTTGGAGGATGGGTGGCATTTAGGGAAAATGTAAATAAAGGTTCAAAGCGAAGCAGGGGTGAGTGTAAGGGGTCAATGTCAGGCCTGGACTTAGAATAGACCCCTATTCTAGTTTTCTTGGAAATGACAAAGTTCAGATAAGCGTGAGGGCTAAGTTCAGAAACTCTTTATCTGAAGCTCTGCACCTGGGCTGGGAATCGAGGCTGCTTCTCTGTGTCAGAGCTTCTTAGATCCTCCAGGCAGGAGTGCTTCCTGCTTGCAGATATAGTTTCAAACAGCAGTGCTTCTGATAGTCTCTGATTCTGGAGAACAAGGATTTTCAGGATGTAAAGAAGCACTGGCTGTTCAACAAAGGGATTTAAAACATGCAGAGCATCCTTGAGAGCAATGCTATTATCTGTTACTTTTCAGCTGTCTTTAACTTGGCCTGTTGCCCAAGTCTGCACAATGACAGGTAGTTTTTATTTTATTTTCTCAGTCTGCGATAATTTTTACTGTCTCAAACCTTTGAGATGAATGTGTTGGTTCTTCTGTCAATGCTCTTCAATTTGTCTAAAATTTGTCGATAGATACCTTGTAACTATTGTATGGAATCTGGGTGGTAGAAGTGGTTAAGGCACTCAGCTGCTAACCTAAACGTTGGTGGTTTAAGGTTACGCAGCAGTGCCTCAGAAGAGAGGCCTGGTGATCTACTTAGGAAAACCCCAGCCATTGGAAACTCTCTGCAGCACAGTTCTACTCTGACACATATGGGGTCACCAGGAGTTGACAGCTGCTGGTGACTGAGTAACTCTTATGTATGAACAAGAAACCAATAATAGTTTGGAGAGTACCTAGGTAGCAGCTGGCATCCCTGCTGATCTCACAGCTGATGGACTTTTCCAGACTTAGGAGGCTGCATAATATGAGATGCTGTTCCTATCCTTGAGTCTCTTCTGTTCTACCTTTCTGATTTTTCCATGTGCAGTATATTACATGTCTGCTTAATATCTCCAGAAGTGATGCACATCCTGTACTTATATAAATATTTTACATAATCAAACCTTTAATCACTACTATAAAAGGAAAAAACAGTATGACTTGCATAATTTAAGAGTAACCATAAAAAAGAAACGGGATCATTTTTTTTCTCACCTGTTGCCTTTCAAAGTCTCTGCACTTGAAGCTTACTGTGTCTTTTTAAGAAAAAGGAGGGCACTGGCAAATGTCAGGTAGGTGTTCAATTATTTGCCAATCACCATCAAATCAGGACTTTTTGCCTGACAAAATTAGAAAGATGAAAGAAAGTGAGAAGAAGAGTCTTAGGCCAGGATTCTGTATAACCAGTATGTTGTGTACTCCTTGAAACCATCTCTGGTGCCAACATTGCTAGGAACCTTACACTCCGGAAAGCTGGTGCTGAGACCATGGCAGGGAACACTACACAGACTTCACAAGCTCAATGATCTCTGGAGATGAAAGTCACAGAAGTTTCTAAGCATCAGATGTGTACAAAAAGCTTGGAAAAATCAAACGAAAGCCATAAACAAAGTGGCTGAGATAGGGTGAAAACCAGTAGCTGAAGGCAAGGGTCAGGGGGTGGGAGTAACCAGAACAGAGTGGTAGTGGGTTACCAACAGCAGGAGCTGGTCAGTGGTGCAAACAAAGTGCTCAGCCGCTACCCCAAAGGCTAGTGGTTTGAGTCTACCCAGAAGTGCCTTGAAAGAAATGCCTGGTAATCTGCTTCTGCAAAACCATCCATTGAAATCCCTGTGGCACACCATTCCACTCTGATACACACGTGCTCACCCTAAGTCAGAACTGACTTGATGAAAACTGGTTTAGTGATGCAGAGATGTTCAGAAGAGGCTATGACATGACTGTGGAGTGTCCACATTTCATGGCTGTTGAGCTGGCTGAAACACACAGGATCAAGCACTCATCCTTTCCCTGAAATCTCTTACCAAAGGCACAGTCAAGCAAGTAGACACTTGTCACTGAGCTGGAAAGACAACCAAAAGCCTGGAAGTGCTCAGTACCAGCTCCCTCAAACTCTGCCCGGGGAACTGCCAGGGTGGAATATCCTTTCAGCTCTTATTCTCAGGGACAAGTGATCTGGTTTACAAGCCACGTGGAGAAGTCCCTCTCTTCTTTATGCAGGCTGCTAATTGTGATTTCTGTGTTTGTGTAAAGCATTAAGTCAGGTGCTTTATTTGGAAAGAAAAGCCTCAGATAAAGAGGTGTAGGCATTAACCCATTGTTCCTGTCTAGCCCCTTTATAGCTGCATTTGACCTCCATCTGTGGGCTCAGGAAGGTCACAATCAGGGAAGGCTGAAGGCACAGTGCTCGCCAGAAACTGAGATCGTGAATGAAGAATATGAAGTGAGGAGCTTAGCAATACAGAAATAAATAGCTTCCCCTTATTCCTATTTCCATCCTTGTGAAATGAAGTTCAGTAAACATGTCCTGGGGAAAACCCAGCCCAACATAGCCCAATCCAACCTACCCCACCTCACCTCACCTCACCCCACCCCACCCCACCTCAACCCACCCCACCCAACCCCAACCCAACCCAACCCAACTAAACTAAACCCAATGCATCAAACCAGTTGCTGTGGAGTCAGCTCTGACTCATGGCGACCCCATGCCTTTCAGAGTAGAACTTTGTGCCAGTGACTTTTAATGGCTGTTATCTTTCGGAAGTAGTCCTTGAGGTCTTTCTTCTGAAGTGCTTCTGGGTGCATTTGAACCTTCAACCTTGTGGTTAACGGCCAAGCACTTTTCCATTTGTACCACACAGGGATTCCTCGTCCTTGAGGAAGCAGGTGTAAAATCATTTGAAATGCTTGTCTCTGTAAGTTTCTCAGACAGAGGCTTGAAATCAGAAAAAGTGTGCTAGATCACTGACCAAACCAAAGCCATGACTGTCAGGTCAATTCTGATGCATGGTAACTCTATAGGACAGAGTAGAACTGCCCCACAGGGTTTCCTCTTTGCAGGAGCAGACTGCCACATCTTTCTTCTGAAGGGTGGTGATTGAGTTCTAATTGCTGACCTTTTGGTTAGCAGCTGGACACTTAACCACTGTGCCACTATAGCTCTATAGATTACACAGGGGTGGAATTGAAACCTCATTTGGGAGATCCATCTATTCTGCTCCCCACCCTTTTGCACCCCTTCTCTCTCTCCCACCCCACACAAGAGGAATTGTTAAGACTTCTCTTTATCAATCCACAGCTCTAGGATCATTGTGACCAGAGTAACAATCTCAGAATACAGCCTTTTTAGGGCTCTCTATTGGTGAATATAATAATCTAAAAAAAATATTTTTTGGTGCTGATACGTGGGGCACTGTTCTAATTGCTTTGTACATTCTGTCTCATTTGGTCCTTGCAGCAATGCTGTAAGGTGGATGCTGTGGTCAGTTCTATTTTAGGCAGGAGAGAACTATCACACAGAGGGTCAACTGACTCATTCCAGGTTATAGAGAAGACAAGAGTGGCAGAGCCAGAATTTGAACCTGGATCCAGATTGAAAATCCACACACTCATCTACTCTGCCTGTAATATGAAGAACGGGCTCATTAATCTGGCATTTGGTGTCCCTTGTACTTTGTTTATGCCTCAGTGTTCTCCAAACAGAGCAGGTGCTTTCTTAGCTCTACCTGGAGTGCCCACTCTGATGTACTGTGTCTGTTGCATTCTGGGAGTGCAGGTAGAGTGGGCTAGTCTGGGATCCATAGGGTTTGGTTGAGTCCCCATTCGTCTCTGGACCTCAGTTGCTTCACATATGGAAAGAAGAGATTGGACTTTTTCTTTATGTTTTATTTTTTTTTCCTAATACTAATTATGGAGATTTATCTTTTCTTGGTGTTTATTATTTAAAAAAAAAGAAGAGGAAGTAAAGCACAGCGTAAATGCTCATTTGAGGATTTAAAGTCCCTTATGTCACTGTAGGAGTTGCATCTGAGAAAGAGAAAGTGGTCCATTGTCAGGTCACTCTCCCTGTGAAGATAAAATTAGACAGATTTGGGAGGAGAAGGGCTCCTAAGGGTGTGGATTCTATTCCAAGGCTGTGAACAGAACTTACGTATTTAGTGAACACATAATGATCAAAGCATATACTAATTATGCAAGTGGAGAAATGATGAAGCAGGAAGAAACCAGACAAACAAGTGGGTTGTAAAAGATGTAGCGCCCAGAATGGGCTCAGGGGGCCAAGCTTTTCCTCCCAGAAGGAACGTGTAGGGAAATAGTGAGAAATCACACTCCTATTATTGGATAATGAGGAACTCAGGTTAAAGGTTGCTTAAAGATAGCACAACTGGGGAGAACTCTACTTTGAGAAAAGGTTTTATGAATAAGAAAACTGATAATAAAGGAACTAGGATATAATCGAGTCTTTTCAAAAATTATTCTGGATAAAATTCTGAAAAAGAAGTAAGTGGCCTTGAAAAAGTGGGAAATTTAGAATTTAGCATTGTTTGCAACTGATAGTGGAAACCGTGGTTGCATAGTGGTTAAGTGCTACATCTGCTAACCAAAATATTGGTAGTTTGAATCTACCAGGTGCTTCTTGGAAACTCTGTGCAAGCAGTACTACTCTGCCCTATTGAGTCTCTATGAGTTGGGATTGACTTGATGGCTGTGTGTGTGTGTGTGTGGGCTCTGTGTGTGTGTGTGTGGTCTCTGTGTGTGTGAGTTCTGTGTGTGTGTGTGTGTGGGCTCTGTGTGTGGAGGGGTGCTCTGTGTGTGTGTGAGGTGCTCTGTGTGTGTGTGGTGGGGTTCTGTGTGTGTGTGTATGTGTGTGTGTAGCTGATAGTGGAGAGCCACACAAGAGCATCTGAGGACTGGAGAAGCATGCAAGACTATCTCAAAAGTTCTACCTGCCCAGCTGTTTCTTCCTCTTCTGGTACTCTTCTCCATGCCAAACCAAAGTCTTCTGGTAGATTACCGTAGACAACACATACTTGGATCTTTTTTAAAAAAAATCCAGTCTGACAAACTTTTAACTGTTGATTTTAGACTAGTTTCCATCAATGTAATCTTTGATACTGTTGGATATCAGAGCTACTGTTTTACTGTTGTTTTCTCTGCTTTTCATTCCTATGTTTCTCTTTTCTGCTGCCTTTTGTTGGATGAGTCGGATCCGACTCAACAGCACTTGGCTGTCTTGGCTTTGTTGGTTATTTAGATAAAATTTTTATGTTATTTTAATTACTCTTAACTTTTTGATTATATCTCTGTATAGCTTTTTTTCCCAAAGAACCACTATGCAAATGTTATAGTGGATTATAGTATACATATCTGTCTTTTCACTGTCTACTGAATTAAAATTTTTTTTTACCATTTGACAGGAAATTTAGAAATTTTAATATCATTTAGGTCCTTTACACTTTCCCTTTATGCTGTAGTTTTGTTATATATTATAGCTTTGAACATCGAAAATTCCTTCCGATAATGTTCTAATTTTTGCTCTCAACAGTTTTATGCATTTTAAAGAGCTTAAAAGGTGAAAAAGAAAGCCTATTACATTTATCTAGATATTTATCATTTCCGAGGTTCCTTTTGTTATTTTTTTCTTTTGTTTGAAGAACTTCCTTTAGTGTTTCTTTTAGGTCAGTTTGCTGGTGACAAATTCTGTTTATTTTTTTTGCCTTCGAGAATGTCTCTAAATTGCCTTTATCCATAAAAGAGATATATACTAGCTGGACAATTTTTTTTTCTCTCTTTCAGCGTACAAAAATGCTGTTCCTCTGTCTTCTGGCTTTCATGGTTTCTGATGAGAAAAATTTTGTGTATTGTATCAGAGACTCCAAGTACTCAACTCTGTTGAAATTTTGCATTGGGTAATAATTCTTGTGCAGGGTTGTCCTGGATATTATAGGATGTTTAGTAGCATCCTTGGCCTTTATCCACCAGAAGCCAGCAATACTGTCCTTCTAACTTTGACAAGTAGAAATGCCACCAGACTTTGTTACATGTCCCCGGGACAAAACTGTCCCTGTTGAAAATCACTGCCGCTGCCCAATATGTACGTGTTCTTTTTTTCTGGCTGATTATATGTATGTAAATTTAACATATTTGTTAATGGAATTCTTTGAGTTTATCTTGTTTGGGATTTCTGAGCTTCTTGAATTGATAAATTTGTGTTTTTCAACAAGTTGGGGAAGCTGTTAACTATTACCTCTGCAAATTTTTTTCTTATGCACCCATCTATTTGTCCCAACCTTATCGGACCCCAGTTACATGTGAATTCTAGAATTTTTGATATTTTCTGGTAAATGCCTGAGACTCTGTTAATGGTTTTCAATCCTTGTTCCCTCTGTTATTCATACTGAATACTTTCTATGGTTCTATCTGTGAGTTCCTTGACTCTTCCCTGGGTCATTTTTATTCTATCGAGTCCATCTAGGAAATTTTTAATTTTGGTTCTCAAATTTCTTTTGGTTCTTTTTTGGTAGTTTCTGTTTCTTTATGAGAATTTTTTTCTTTTCATTCTTTTAAAGAATGTTTGCCTTGACATCGTAGAGCATGGTGGCAAAAGTTGTTTTGAGCCAGCCAAAGCCAAGTGCCGTCAAGTCGGATCCGACTCATGGCGACCCTAGGGGACAGGGTAGAACTGACCCCCAGAGTATTCAAGGAGCGCCTGGTGGATTTGAACTGCCGACCTTGTGGTTAGCAGTGGTGGAAGTTTTGAAGTCTTTGTTTATTAATCGTTAACACCTAGATCATCTCTGGTTGACTTCACTTTCTTTTTCTTTGAGACTGGTTGAGCTTTTTCTGCTTCTTTGTTTGTCAAGGAATTTTAAATTGTCTGTTAGTTTTCTGTAGCTACTGTAGAAAACTACCACAAACTTAGTGGCTTAAAGCAACACAAATTGATTTGCTCATAGATCTGGAGGCTAGAAGTCTAAAATTATTGTTAGGTCTGTGTCTCTTCTGGAGGCTTCAGAAGAGAATGAATTGCCTTACGTTTTCTAGTTTTCAGTGGGGCCTGTGCTCCTTGGCTTGTGGTGTCTTGTGGTGTCTTCCTGTGCTGTAAAAGCTCGTAACTCCAATCTCTGGTTCTGTCATCCTGTCTCATCTTTGTCTGATCCTGATCCTCCTGACCGTCTCATCTATGAATCTGCGACTCCACTGGGCCAGCCTAGATACTCCAGGATAATCTCTCCATCTCAAGGTCCTTCACTTAATCACACCCACAACGTCCGTTTTGCTATGTAAGCTAATATATTTCTTGGTACCCAGTATTAGGACATGGCCACCTTTTGGGGACCATTATTTAGCCTACCACAGATTATATCCTAGACATTTTGAATATTATATGTATCTAAGTTACATTAAACCCTCTAGAGAATGTTAGTTTTTAAACAGATAATTAACTAGGTAAGTTTCAGATTGCAAGTCCCAGCCTGCATTCTGTAAACTCTAACTCTAATGTCAAATTAGTTTTCAGTGCTTTTGCAGTGCTTTTTGGAACTGCCCTGCATGTGTGCCACTCATTGGTGAGTCTGGGACTTAGACAATGGTCTATTTGTTGTTCAGTTTTTAAAGATTTTGGTGCACTGCACTGTGTCAGTTATATATGCACATGGCTTGGGAAGGTGACCAGGATTTAATAATTTGGATCTTGAGAATCACTTTTGCCAGCTCCTTCCTCTTTGTTGCTGCACCCATACTCATGGCTCTTGTGTTCCTTTTTTCTGATCCTTTACCTAGAAATCTGGGATTTTACCCTCCTTGCACAATGGACAGAGGCCATGGTGGTTTAATTTAGAATTCTCATCTTCCATGCAGGAGAGCCAGGTTTAACTGCCAGCCAGTGTACCTTACATGTAGCCCCACCCACCTGTCAGTAGAGATGTGTGTTGCTATTACACCAAACATGCTTCAGCAGAACATCCAGACAAAGACAGACCAGGGAGAAGGTCCTGATGACCTACTTCTGAAAACTGGCCAGTGCAAACCCTAAGGATCATAATGATCTCCTTTTATGGTCATGAGTCAGAGATCAACTTGAAGGCAGCTAGCAACAAGTACAGTGCATATCTTATGGGCATGGGGTCTACTTTGGGGCAAAACAGAGATAAGAAAAAATCAAAACCAACAAAAAATATAGTGCCATCTGTTGGTTTCTACTCATGGGGACTCTATGCAAGTCAGAGTAGAATTGGGCTCCATAGGGTTTTCAATGGCTGATTTTTTGGAAGTGGATTGCCAGGCCTTTCTTCCAAGGTACCTCTGGGTGGACTCAAACTACAAACCTTCTGCACCATATAGATAGAGGAATGATGGGGAATGTGTCCACATTCTGTACTCTTCAGACCTCAGGGACCATTGTCTCCAATTCTGTGTTCAAAGAGAAGGATTTTCTCTCAGAGATTTTGGAGCCTTTGTGGCTGACAGAGCTGGGACTGCTATGGAGGTACAGCTTCCTGCCTGGGGCTTTTTGTGGGGCAAATCCAGGAACATATCGGGAAGAAAAAATATGGAAACCTCCCTTAACCTCCCCCCCTACTCCACTGTTCCCTGTCTGGTCCTCTGCCCAGAAGAAGAAAGTTTCTCTTGGAGATATTTCTGTCTGTTCCTCCTCTGCTGTTCTGGGAATTAGGCTGCCCTAAAGTCTAACTTGGGAGAATTGAGAGTTAAAAAAGAAACTGCTCTGTAATTGGTTGTTTTATGAATCGTGGGATTTTGCTTCTCAGCCTGCTGGTAGCTATTTACTTTTTAGAGACTTCATGTAGTTGTGTTATGTGGTTTGTCCAGGGATTTTAGTTGTGATCAGTGGGAGAGCTAGGGCAGAGTATACTTACTTCATCTTCCCCAGAACCAGAAGTCCCAGCTAGATAATTAATATTGTCAGTGACATCGAGGCTGTAGCTTTTGACATTGAAGTAAACCACATCACTAGTCTTGGCCACTGTGGAGAGAACCTACAATGAATTCTCATAGTTAGTCCAAGGACCTTGGTGAATATTTATCATTGACTTGATGTTTGTAGGAGGTTACTTTCTTTCGGCATACAAAGCAGTAATCGTCTTCTTTGTTGCTATTATTCTTATTCTCTTTCTCTTTCACGTTAGCTTAAAAACCAAACCCACTGCCATTGGCTTGATTCCAGCTCATAGTGACTCTACAGGACAGAGTGGAACTGCCCCATAGGGTTTCCAAGACTGTAAGTCTTTGCAGAAACAGACTGCCACATCTTTCTTCCACAGAAATACACCAGTTTTGCTCTTTACCTATTCACTCAACAAATACATACCAGGTAGTGGCCGGGCTGATGGGAATGCAGAGGAGAAAGGAGAACGAGACCCAGCCCTCATAGAGCTTGCCTTCTAATGCAGAAGACAGACAAGGAACTGATAGGTAAGATCATTTGAGGTGGAGAGACATGATAACCGAAAACTAAACCCACTGCCATTGAGTTGATTACTATTTATAGCAATCTTATAGACAAAGTAGGACTGCTCCATAGAGTTTCCAAGGAGCACCTGGAGGATTTGAACTGCTAATGTTCTGGTTAGCAGCTGTATCACTTAACCACGAGAGATGTGATAGGAAAAAATAAAATAGCATAAAGGATAAAAATAGGATAGAGCAGGAGGGGTTATGGGAGCTTTTTTAGCTAGGATGGTCAGTGGAGATTCTCTGTGAAGGCTGCCTTTGAGTTGAGAGGTGAGAAAAAGCCACTTAGGCATTCATTCATGTGCAGGCCATGGAGGAACCTGGAGTTTTCTTCTTTCTTTTAACATGCCTATTGTTTTCACTGGGTAAATTAACAATGTATCTGACATTATTTTGTAACTAGAGGACTTCAAGTATTGTAATTTTGGTTTGGTTTTTGCACATTTTCTGAACTCCTGTGTTATCTGGAGATGTCCTAATTTGACTGTCATATTTGAGAGAGTTTTGCTGAATATATAATTCTTGGTTAGAATTTCTTTTCCATCAAGGCTTTGTATATGTCACCGCTTTGTGTTCTTGCCTGTATGGTTTCTGTTGAGTAGTACGAGCTTAGTCTTTCTGACTCTCCTTTGTAAATTATTTTCCAATTATCCTTAGCTACCTTTAAAATTTTCCACTTATCTTTAGTTTTGGCAAGGTTGAATATAATATGTCTTAGTGTCTTTCTTTCAGGATCTACCTTGTATGGAGTTCAATGAACATCTTGGATAGATATCTTCTCATCATTCATGATATCAGGGAAGTTTCTACAACCAGTCTTAAACAGTTGTCTTTGTATTATCTGTTAAATTCCTGTTTCTGGTATTCCAGTCATGGTAGATTATTCCTCTTGATAGAGTCTCACATAATTGTTAGTGCATCTTTATTTTTTTCCCAAGTCTTTTGATTTTTCCTGAAATAAGGTGGTGTCAAGTGTTTTAGCTTTAATCTCACTATTTCTAGCTTCCATTGCCTCAATTCCACTCCTTTGACTTTGTATAGAGTTGTCTAATTCTGCGATTTTATTAATCTCCTGAATTTCTACATGCTATTTATCTATGCTTTTTTGCAACCTGTTCAGTTTGTCATTATGCTCCACTTTGTTTTGCATCATCTCCTTCCTGACATTTTCATTAGTTCTAGATATTAATCTTCTATATTCTACCTCCAATAATTCTAGGAAGTTCTGTTCATCTGGAAACTTTCTTGATTCTTTGTGTTGGGGGTTTTCTGAAGCCATTGTGGTCTGCCTCTTTAAGTGATTTGGTATTGACTCTTGTCACTGGGCCATCACTAGGTTATTGTATTTGTTTATGTTTGTTTGCTATGTTCTAGTTTCTTGTTTTGTTTTGAAATGCCAAAATAGGCTGATGTGATCTGGTTTGCTTATTCGTGCCTTTGATGGTTAGAGCTATTACTAGGCAAGTGATCCCAGGCATCTGTTTACATTTCTTGTAGCATTCAGGTTAGCTCCTTAGGTAGTCACTCACCAAGTATGTGGTACAGCCTTTCCCCTACAGTCATACATAGGCAAGGGTGGTTGGTGTAGGCATAGGTATCTGGCTGCACACACTGAGAAAGGTAGGGGGCTGAAAGCTTTCAGTGGGTGTCTGTAAGGATAGCATGTCCCTTTGTATCTGAGCCTATGCAAAAGAACTGTTTCTGCCCTGCTACTGGCTTAGAGGAGCCAGTAGCTTATGTTATTTGTTCATTTCTCCTCCTCCTTGTTTGTTAAGTTGTTCTCTCTCCAAGTGTATGAGAAGGGTTTAGGGTGCGTGTAAGGAGTCCTACTTCTGGGCCTGGGTAATGGCATCAGACTCTGGAAGTTGAGCAGTACAGAGAAGGGAGGGGAAAGTGCTGGGAAAAGGGAGAAAAATTTATCTTGAAGGAACAATTTAGATCCTCACATGGTAGATTACATGCAATCTACTTAGCTTTTGATGATGTAATGTTGTTTTTCCCTGCTTCAGGAGGTGTGAGTAGTCTCTCTGCCACTCAGTCTCTCCCATTTAGGAAAGCCCTTTCCAAAAGCCACTGCTTTGCTTACGAAGCTCTGCTCACCTTGCAGGGTGCTATTCCTGTTGGATCATGTCTGGCCAGTCCTAGGTCCTTCTGGGCTTACTCTGTCTTCCCTGTTGCTCAGTCCAGTTTCTCAACTTTCCCTTTGATGTTCAGGGCTCGTATAATGTCATGTATAATTAATTCTTTGGTTTTTTTTGGAGGGGGGTCTTTGTTGTTAGAGGGATTACAGTAAGCATCCAATTACTCTGTCATCTTAACCCTGCCTTTCCCTAAATCAATAGGGTAAACAGAACTATAAGACAGATATAAAATAAGTCCAAGAGGAGCAGTGACTTTTACATTGTTAAAGAGCTCCATTTACTTATAAATGAGTGAAAGAATATGAAGATGCAAGATTTAAAGAGATCTTAGAGACCATCCAGTGGTTTGCTTCTTGACGCAGAGATTTTTTTTTAATCATCATTTTTACTACTATTACTTGATTTGTTCATCAACATCTCTGTTTTAAAAGAGTTGACCATCAAAAAAGCTTAATAAATGAGTTAATTTATTAAGTAGATTTCTCATGAGATTGAAGTATCAATATATGGAATTGGTATAATTCAAGTCAGAACATAAAGGTACTTCATTTTGTTTCTTTATAGAGTATTTTTGCAGCCCTATTAGGTATAGAAGGGAGTCCTGGTGGTATAGTGGTTAAGTACTTGGCTACTAATTGAAGGTTGGTGTTTTCAACCTACACCTGCTCCAAGGAAGATAGATGTGGCCATTTGCTTCCATAAAGATTTATGGCCTTGGAATCCCTATGGGGCAGTTCTTCTCTCTCCTACAGGATTGTTGTGTGTTGGAATCAATTCAGTGCCAGTGGATTTAGTTTGGTTTGGATTAGAGACAAGTGTATTGTAAAAAATTAGACCAATTTTATTTAAAATACATTACAAATATTTGGCTTAACCTCTGAGGTCAGGGACGTTCCTCTTATGTTTGCTGTTACATTCCTAGAGGCTAGAATGATGCTTAACACTGAGTAAGTTTTTCTGGTCTTAACAGAATAGTTAAACAATAATTAAAAGCTTTAATGAAAGCCAAATGAAATACAAATTTCATTAGTATTCAGGTTTTTTTTTTTTTTTAGCATTTTGAAGTTTGAATAATTTGCATCTTGAAATAAAGAGAATTTATGAACTCCTGAATCAATAATTATCACATCCACTTTATTTTATGATGGATTTTTTTTAATTGAGGTGAAAATCATATAAAATTAATCAATCACTTTAAAGTATACAATTGAATGACATTTAGTACATTCACAGTGTTGTGCAACCATCACTGCTATCTAATTCCAAAACATTTTCATCATCTGCAAAGGAGATATCATGGCTATTAAGCAGTCACTCTCCATTCCTCCTTCCTCTCAGCCTCTAGTAACTACTGATCAACTTTCTCTGTTTATGGATTTACCTGTTCTGGCTATTTCCTATAGATGGAACTATATATGACCTTTTTGTATCTAGCTTCTTTCCTTTAGTACAGTTTTTTGATGTTCATGCACATTGTAGCATGTGTTAGTGTGTCCTTTTTCATGACTGAATAATATTCTACTGTGTGGATATATACCAACTTTTGTTTATTCATGTAAGGATGAACATCATCTACTTTATCTCATGGACTCACTCTGTGCTAGGCACTTTTATACATTTAGATCTTCACAGTGGCTCTGTCCACTTTGGAGATTAGAAAACTGGCTCGGAGAGGTTAATTTCTAGGTCATGCAACTGGTAAGTGCAGAACTAGAAATTGAATCTTTATCACTTTGGTCATGAAACATCAATCCATTATGCTGTGGAAAAGAAGGGAAGCACGGGATCCTGGTCTTTGGGTCTTTGGAGCTGGACTTCCTGGGTTTGAATCCTGGCACTGGCTTTGTCTCACTGTGTGACTATGGGCAAGTGGCTACACAATTCTGTGCCTCAAGTATATCACCTCCAAAATGGAAATAGAAACAAGCAGGCAAACAAACAAAAACCCCAAGATCAAATCAAATGCCTTCAAGTCAGTTCTTACTCAATTGTGATCCCATGTTTGTCACAGAAGGGTTGCGTTACATAGGATTTTCAGTGGCTGTGATCTTTCGGAAGTAGATCTCCAGGATTTTCTTCCAAGGTGCCTTTGGGTGAATTGGAACCACTAATCATTTAGTTAGCAGTTGAATGCGTAATCATTTGTGCTACCCAGAGATTCCTAGAGATGATGACATTGTTGTTGTTAGGTGTCATTGAGTCAGTTCTGTCTCAGAGACCCTATGCACAATAGCATGAAACATGGCCCAGTCCTGTGTCATACCCACAGTTGTTTATATGCTTCAGACCATTGTTGTAGCTACTGTGTCATTCCACAGTACTCACCTAATAAAGTTCTTAAAATAATTAAATCAGTTAATTACTGTAAGATGCACTGTAAGTAGCATTCACATGTAACTTACTATTACTATTTTTGAGCAGAAAAAGTTTGGGTGTTGATCTTTGGAGCTGGTAAAAGTACCAGACTGGTGACAGAAATGATCTTAAATGTCTGGGCCAGGCTGACGTTCTGCTGCTTTGAGGACTCTAGTGAGAGCCTAACTCTGTGCAGCAGATCGCAGTTGATGCCAAGCACTTTATGCTAGTCTGTTCAGGTTGTGTATCAAGTTGGCAGCTAATTTTCTGAGAGCAGTGAGTTGGAATAGGTCTCAGAGGCTGCGCCTATAATCATAAAATACAGCCCCAGCTTAAATGGTCATCATCCTTCCTCGTGATGCGCACGGATTGCTGCAGCTTTATTGATCAAGCAGCCATCCATTGCTCTCTGTCGCCAAGAGCCCTTGCTTAACCCACGTAGACCAGTTTTGCTGTTTCGTGCTCTCTTTCCTTTTGGCATTTTGACAAAGTCTGAGAATTAACAATGTCCTTGGAGTGTTTTAAAGTGGTTGGCTATCGATGAATCCCTCTTGCTACTTACATCACAGGCTGACGATCTCATGCTCCTTGGTTGACTCACTTTCTACACCATCTGCAGAATCATCTTTCTGAAACATAAATCTGACTGTGTCAGTCTTTTGCTGAGAAGTCTTCCGTGTGAGGAAGCTCTGGGGTGATAGAAATATTGTGCATCCCTATTGAGGTAGTGTTTAAATGAAGCATTATCCAATCTTTTTTATGAACTCACTCTGTACCAGGCAGTTTTACACACTTAAATCTTCATTTGTCATTCATTGCCATCAAGTCACCTCTGGTTTAGGGAGACCCCATATGTAGTAAAATAAAATGTTGCCTAGTCCTGTTCTATTTACATGAGTGTTGTTAAGTTTGAGTTCATTGTTTTGGCTATGGTGTCAATCTATCTAATTAAGGGTTTCCTTAATGCTGTTGGCCCTCTAACAAAAAACGGATGGATATCATTGTCAAAAGTCATCAGATTGTATACTTAAGATGGGTATAGTTTACTGTATGTAAATTATACCTCAGTAAGATAAAAATACTGTAGTTATGTCCTCATGAACACTGAATTAGTCAATTAAACCATTTCTCCCTCCTGCAAACCTCTAGTCACAACGTTTTTGTCTACCAAATGTGTTTTTATGTTTAATGACACCATATTTAATCCATATTGTTGGTTGATTCGCACTAAGTGCATGGCCAATAGCACTGCAGCTCATGTCTGAACGAAGCTTCTCTAACTCATGCAGTCTCTAGGGACACTAGACGGCATTTCAGTGCCATACTCATTGTAAGCAATGATATCACCAACAAAAAGCACATGAAATGTGAAAAACTTGACAGCAAACAGACCTCCAAAAAATACTTGTTTACAGTAAGAGACTCGAAAAAAGAAGGCAAGGTTTTGCCTTATTTGGCCTAACCGGGAGCTTGAGTTTGGACAGTTCAACTTTTCAGCCCCTCTGTGCTTGTCTGAAAAGCATCATAAAAGTGCTGTGAGTATTGATTTTAGAGTTATAAATACGTTTTAGTGGGTAGGCAGATTCGTAAGTGTGACATCCATTGATAATGAAGATTAACCATAACTGGTAGATAGGAAGAGCCCAGACTCCCCTTCTGGGCATTCAGAGCTCTCACCCTCTTGGCCACAGCCTCATTCCAGACTCTTTTGTCTCCATGCTTCTGTGCCGTCTACCAGGGCCATGCCAGCCTTTCCCTGCTTGCATCATACCTACTCATACCCTACTCATAGGTATTTGCATGTCATGTTCTCTTTGTCAGGAAAGCTCTTCTGAACCATTTCCAGCAAACAGATTTCATTCATTCCCTTCCTTTCAAGGTCTCCTATCTTGCAGGCACTATGTGAGGCAAAAAGATGTCTAAGACATAACGCAGGCTTTCAGGATCACTCCAAGCAAGTCTGTTCTGCCACTCATACAACATATTTGTCATTCAGTCTTTCTGACACATATGATCTGTCATGGATTGAATTGTGCCCCCCCCAAAATATATATAGAATTCTTGAACACTTAATTGTGTTTGAAGAATCTGTACATAGATCAAGAGGCAGTTATTCAGATGGAACAAGGAGATACACCATGGTTTAAAGTCAGAAACTATACATCGAAGTTGTGTTCTTTAACCATACTTACGCAATCTGTATTGGAGAAAGATTCACAACAGATGATACGTAAGTGACACAACTTTGCTTGCTGAAAGTGAAGAGAACTGGAAGCACTTATTGATGAGATCAAAGACTGTACCCTTCAGTAAGTGTTATACCTCAACATAAAGAAAGCAAAAATCCTCACAACTGGTCCAATGAGCAACATCATGATAAATGGAGAAAATGGTGAAATAGTCAAGTATTTCATTTTACTTGGATCTACAATCAATGCCCACAGAAGCAGCAATCCAGAAGTCAAATGATGCATTACATTGGGCAAATCTGCTGCAAAAGACCTCTTTTAAGTGTAAAAAGCAAAGATCTCACTGTCTTGGTTATCTAATGCTGCTCTAATAGAAATATCACAAGTAGATGACTTTAACAAACAGAGGTCTATTTTCTTGCACTCTAGGAGGCCGAAAGTCCAAATTCAGGACATTAACTCCAAGGAAAGGCTTTCCCTGTCTGTCAGTTCTGAGGAAGGTCCTTGTCATCAATCTTCCCTTGGTCCAGGAGCTTTTCTGCAGAGGAACCTCAGTTCCGAAGGGCATGCTGTGCTCCCAGCACTGCTTTCTTGGTGTTATGATGTTGCATGTTTCTATGCTGCCTGCACTCTTTTGTATCTCAAAAGAGACTGGCTTAAGACAATCTAATCTCATTAACATAGTTGCCATTAACATCATAGTAATACAATTAACAACACATAGGAAAATCACACCGGATGACAACATAGTGGACAGTCACATAACACTGGGAATCCTGGCCTAGCCAGGTTAACAGACATTCTGGGGGATACACTTCATTCCGTGGTAGTCATTTTGAGGACTAAGATGTGCCTGACCTAAGCCTTGGACTGCCAACTGTTTGGTTTGTAGCACTCAGCCACTTGCTCCAGGGTGTCTGCAAGTTAATATGATTTTGTGCTAGGTACTGGGGCTGTAGAGATGAATGGGCCCCCCCTGTTTTTTGTTTTTGTTATTGAGAATCTCATAAATTTTTTGTGGAGGCAGCCATGCAGACAAATTATCAGTCTTTTGCTGGAGTATCTTCCCAAGGCTGTGGTATCAGAGATGAAGGAGCGGCTCACAGGGGCCTTTGAAGCAGGGTATATTCTGCATACCGCATATTATCCAAGCCCATCTCATGCATTATAAGCTCACAATATTCCCAATGTTTAGTGATCTGTATACTTCACAGAGGATGCAGGTAGATACAATACCCCCTCCACAAAGGTAACAAGTAAATCGTGATGATACAAGCAGTTATTTCTTGGTCCTAAGCAGTTATTTAAAGTGTTAAACAAGTTGTGAAAATAAGACATGTAGAAATGATGAGCAGATGAAAATGTCGGCATTTTGAAAGACCGGGAGGAAAATTCAATTTGCATTCCATCCTGTCCTTGGCAAATAGTCAGCATCCTCCTCCTCTGTTTTTTGGTTAATCACAAATCAGTGTGAATCTGGCTTGTTTGCTTCTTTGATCTGTTGGCGCATTGACATCAGCACAGCTTTGGGACTGAGGTTTTCATTTCCTTTGTCATCTTGATGAATGCTGGGGGTAATTACATAGCAAAATGACTGTGAAGTCAAATAAACCAAGGTAACAGTGAAGCTTGCTCTATGGGGAGGGAAGGCTGAATGATATTTTGCAAGCAAGGGAAGAATGGAGCTATCATGTTGGTTATGGAGACTTTTGGAGAAATATGTCTCAAAGTTTTGACCTGTAACGCAACATAAATCTTAAGCGGAATAGTAACACTGGATGTATGTGGGGCAACCTTGTCCCAGTGTCAGGGCTCAGAATCAGCAAAGCCAAATAGCTTCCATGGGGGTCAAGCTCATGAATTTGCCTCAAGTAGTATCATCAGAACTATCCTCATGGTACCATATTTAGGTCCATACTTGAAATAGGAGCTCTGAGATGGTGATCTTTTTATGTATGTGGGATCAGCTTTTTTATTTTTTGTTGTGCTTTAAGTGAAAATTTACAGTTTCAAGTCAGTTTGTCATACAAAAACTTATACATACCTTGTTATGCAACCCTAGCTCATTCCTCCTCTCCGCCCTGTTTCCTGTGTCCATTCAAACAGCTCTTATCTCTTTCTGCCCTCTTGTCTCACCTTAAGTCTTTGGTGTCTACTTGTGCCAAGGAGCACACTCTTCACCAGTATCATTTTATGTCTTATAGTCCAGTCTAATCTTTGTCTGAAGAGTTGGCTTTGGAAATGGTGTTAGCTCTGGGCTGGGCCATGTCTTCTGGGGACCCTTCTCTGTTCTGTAGACCATCGAGTCTGGTCTTTTTACAAGAGGTTGAGTTCCATGCCCCAATTTCTCCTACTCCAGCAGAGACTCTTTGTTGTGTTTGCTGTCAGGGCAGTCTTGGTGGTAGCCAGGCACCATCTAGTTTTTTGGTCTCTTGCTCATGTAGTTTGTGGTTTATATGGCCCTTTCTGTCTTCAGGGCTCATATTTTCCTTGTGTCTTTCATGTTCTTCATTCTCCTTGCTCCAGGTGGGTTGGGACCAACTGATGCTTCTTAGATGGCTGCTTGCTAGTTTTTAAGACCCTGATGCCACTCACCAATGTGGGAAGCAGAACATTTTCTTAATCAACTTTGTTATGACAGTTATCCTAGAGGTCCCCTGATACCATGGTCCACAGACTCCAGCTACTCCGTCCCTCGAAGTGTTTGGTGGTTTTCAGAAAACCTATTATCTTTTAGTTTAGTCCAGTTGTGCTGACTTCTCCTGTATTGTGTGTTGTCCTTCCCTTCACTTAAACTAATTATTGTCTACTATTCAGTTAGTAAATACCCATCTTTCTCCCCCCAATCCTTGTAATCATCAGAGAAAGTTTTATTCTGTGTTTTAACCTTTACTTGGATTCTTATAATAGTAGTCTCATACAGTGTTGGGCTTTTGCAATTAATTTCATTCAGTGTAATGCCTTTCAGATTTCTTAATGTTATGAGATGTTCACAGATTTGTTGTTGTTCTTCATTGCTGCATAGTATTCCATTGTGTGAGAATATATCATAATTTGTTTATCCATTTATCTGTTGTTGGGCACTTAGGTTATTTCCATAGATGTTGACATTTTTGAGATACTATGTTTTCACTCATTTATTCACGTATATATACATTTAACACACCGTAATCCGGCATTTGCTGTGTCCTATCCACAATCCAAGGTGCTAAATTTAGTGCAGGGCCAAAAGCATGGCACTTGGTCACAATGACAATTGAGATGGATAATCGCCTGTCAGGCCTTGAGAGCTTTCTGGAGAGTGCTCCCTTTATTGAACTGATCCTTGCTTTAAATTGATCATAGAAAAACATTCCTCTTCTGTCTCTTAAAAATAAGTCTTTTTTTCACCTATTTGATTTTATTTTAAAGTGGCAGTATGATTTTAATTTCAATACAGTTCAGTGATGTTAGAGTTCTAGACAATCTTACATCTAAAGATATGTACTTATTTCAGAATGAAAGGAAGCAGGACGAAATTCTAACAGTTCATTTTCTATCCTCGTCTTTTAGACCTAAGTTGTTTACAAATGCCTATTATGTCAAAATGTGTGTGTATACACCATAGATATATATGTATGTGTGTATATATATATATATATAGGGTGGTAGTGGTGGTTCTATGGTAGAATTCTCACTTTCTGTGCAGGACAGTAGAGTTTGATTCCTGGCCAATAAACCTCAAGCACAGCTACCACCTATTTGTCAGTGGTGGCTTGCATGTTGCTGTGATGCTTAATAGACTTAAATGGAGCGTCTAGCCTATGAGGAGCTAGGAAGAAAGACCTGGAGATCTACTTCTGAAAATCAGCCAGTAATAACCCTATGGATTGGAACAGTCAGACTCTGGGGTTGTCATAAGTCAGGGACTGACTCACCAATAATTAACAGTAATGAATGTATGTTGTTAGGTGTCCTCAGATTGGTTCTGAGTCACAGTGACCACTTGTGCAACAGAAGGAAACACTGCCTAGTCCTGACCATCCATACAATCATTGTTATGTTTGAACCCATTGTTGTAGCCACTGTGTCAGTCCAGCTCATTTTCATTGACCCTCTGTTTTACCAAGCATGATGTCCTTCTCCAAGAACTGGTCCCTCTTGATAACAAAGTATGTAAGATGAAGTGTCACCATCCTCACTTCTAAGGAGGACTCTGACCACACTTCTGTCAAGACAGATTTGTTTGTTCTTTTGGCAGTTCGCAGTGTCTTCAGTATTCTTCATCAACACCGTAATTCAAAATATCAGTTCTTCTTTGATCTTTCTTATTCATTACCCAGCTTTCACATGCATATGGGCTGATTGAAAACACCATGTTGTTGTACGCAGTTGAACTGATTCTGACTCGTAGTGACCTTATGTAGGACACAGTAGAACTCCCTCATAGGGTTTTCTAGGCTGGAATCTTTATGGGGACAGATTACTTGTTCTTTTTTCTTATGGAAAAGCAGGGAGTTCAAACCACTGATCTTTGGGTTAGCAGCCAATTGCTTAAGCATTGCATCACCAGGGCTCTTTCTATATATATTTGTGTATGTGTATGTAATCTTTTATCTATCTATGTATCTGCCTACCTACCTAAACCACACAGAAGATGCAACCCACATGTGAACTAAAAGCTTTCTGGTTCTAGGAGACCAGATGCTATGAGATTTCTAACATTGCTTTAAATAACCCCCCAAAACAGGTTCAACCATGACTCCTACACAAAAGAGTGGCATGGGACAACTTTCTTATTCTGAAAAGTGACAGCCTAGTGATGGTCATGAAATTGATATTCCCATTGTGTCATTGTTTATCTAAATTGGGTGGATCAATATTTAAAGATAATAATCTGAAACAAATCTTTTTTGCATAACACTTTTATGTGGTAGCATTCTTATGTATGTATACAATGCAAAGAAGAAAAACACACTATCTAGTTTAGGAAAGTCCTTGTTGCTGTAGAATTGTTAGCCCCAAAGTTCTCAGACTCTCCTTTGATGTCACTTCTAACCAAGGTATGACTGAGTGAGAATTTGAATGGCTCATCATATCATGGAATTTTACTACTGTAGGGAGAAATTCTGCACGGAATTTTTCCTTCTTCATATTATTAGGTTGATTTGTATGATATTTGTCTAGCTTTTAAGCAGTTTATTCCATTATGTGTATAGCCAGTAAATTTTGTGGTTAAGAGCAATAGCTTTGGGTCACGTTAACTGATTCAGATCTGGGCACCACCATTAATTTGTTATTTGTCCTTAGGCAAGTCATTTAATTTCTCAGAGAGTTAGTTTTCTCATCTATGAGAAAAACAAGGATGGTAATGGTTCCCTTCTCAAAGGATTGTTGTTTGAGTTAAAAGAAAGAGCTTGTGAAAAAGTTTAGCACAATTCCTGTCATGTAGAGATGGATAGATAGGTATATAGAACTTGCCGTGAACAGCTCTGACTCTTGGGAACATATGTACAACAGAATGAAACATTGTTTAGTCCTTTGTCATTCTTGTAGTTGCCAGCCTGCTCGAGTCCATCCTTGGGGCTACTGTGCCTAACTGTCTAACCGATGGTCCCTCTGCCCTCTCTGGCCCTCTACTTCTTCAAACACAATGTCCTTCCCTCGTAATTGATTGTTCTTTATGACATGTCCAAAGCGAGCCGGTCAGACAGTGTTCTGTTGTGATCCATCAGAGTTTCACTGGCTAATTTTCAGAAGTATATTTCCAGAACTTCCTAGTCTGTCTGGGTCTGCAAGCTTCACAGAACCTTGTTGGGTGACCCTGCTGGTAGCTGAACTTCTGGTGGCATAGCCTCTGCTATCATGACAACACACACGTCAACAGAGTACAACCGACTGACAGATGTATTGTACCACATGGTAACTTCTCAGTAACTGTGACCTGTTACTGCCCTTCCTGGGCATCATGAAGTGGATGTCAGGTGTTGTGAGATGGGATGAGCCACTGTCAGTTACTTCTGAGGAGAATTTTGGCTTTGATTCACTGTCTTTAAAATGTCACTTTTCCCTTAGATTTTCCACTATGCTATTGGAGCCTGTGCTGACTTATGATTCATCACTTTGGTACCTTCCTGTTCCCCATTTTTTTTCTTTAGCTTGTTTTTTTCCATTGCTGGTCAGCTGCTTCTACCTTTGTGATCTTGAAAAATGCCTACTCATGACTTATTTATTACTGCAAGGCCCTGTGTTTTATCCTGTCATTGGCATCCAACTTACCTACCTGGCCTTCACCACATTACTCACAATTTAAGTAGTCAGATTCAATTGCCCTTCAAACAATCGCTTCAATATTCTTAGTCACAATGTCACTGGTATGTCTCGAGATTTCCAACACCATTTTGCCTCAGTGTAGACAAAAGAATATACATCTATCCTCAGCCTATTAATATTTAATGTAAGAAAAATGTTATGAGTCAATTTCAAGTAAGATACATTATTTTAATTTTTTAATTTTTTATGTAATATAACTGAGTGAAAATGTACATTCCCATATAAATTTACATACCCACCTATATGCATCTTCCACTGCTCTCTCTGCCTGGTGACAGCACACTGTTCCTCTCTGCTCCATACATGTCTCATTCTCCCAACAGTCTCTTTTTTCCCTCCTCTTCACCCACTCTCCTTCCTCCAGCCAGAGGTCAGCAGGATGACATCCTATAGATGTATAAAACCATAAAGTGCATCCAAAATATGGTCCCTCTGCATCACCAAGTTCAATCCATTTCTGTCCGAAGCGTGGACCTTTGTTATGATTTATGGTCAAGGGCAGCATCAGGGCGAAGGCCATGCTCCCAGGGGAACCCCGAAACCACTGGACCATCAATTGAGGTCTTTTAGTGGGGATCTCAGGTTGCACCCCATTTTATTCTTGTGTTGCCAGTGAGACTCAACTTAGTGAGCTCCATCGTGGCTATCACTGGTGGTGGCCGGGCACCATCCAGTTCTTCCGGTCCCGAGTCGATGTAGGCACCCATTGATGTGGGTCTCTTTGTCTTCTGGGTTGTCTTTCCCCCATGTCATTTTGGTCCTCAGTGAGCATCCGTTCTTGCTGAGTTGGGACCATTTGCTGTGTCCTCAGATGGCAGCTTGGCAGCTTTTAAGACCCCAGACACCACTCACCAACGTGGGGTGCAGAGAGCCCTCTTAGCAAAATGCTAGTTGTGCCAATTGGCCTCGCTTTCGCCTAAGAGCATGGTCCCCGTCCCCTGCCCCAGCTACTCTATCCTTGCAATACTGGGTTAAGGTGGAAAAAGTACTCATGTTATGTTTGAGTCCACTTAATATTGTTCTTGTTTCTAATGTGTGCTGTCACTGATTTCACCCAACCAGATACCTAGCAACTGTCTAATCTAAACCCTCCCCCACCTCCCTCCCCTCCCTTGCAGCTGTCAAAGAGTCTTTTCTTCTATACACAAGTCTGTTTTTGAGATCTTATCGTAGAGGTCTCATACAATATTTGTCCTTTTGTCACTGACTGGTTTCACTCAACATAATGTCTTCCAGTTGAAACCAGGTCATGAGATGTTTCCTGGAGTTATCGTTGTTCTTTATCATTGTGTAGTGCTCCATTGGGTATATGTACCATGGTTCACCTATCCATTCTTCTGTTGTTGGGCATCTGGGTTGACTCCAACTTTTCGCTATTGTGGACTGTGCTGCGATAAACATTCTGGTGCATGTGTCTGTTGGTGTGAAAGGCCTTGATTCTGTAGGATATATTCCAAGTAGTGGAATTACTGGGTCAAATTGTATATCAATATCCATTTTTTTAAGGAAGCGCCAGATTGCTTTCCAAAGAGGCTGGACCATTTCGCAGCCCCACCAACAGTGTAGGAGGGTTCCAGTTTCTCCACAGCCTCTCCAGCATTTGTTGTTTTGTGATTTTTGGATCATGGCCAACCTTGTTGGGGTAAGATGGTATCTCATTGTCGTCTTGGTTTGAATTTCTTTAATAACTAAAGATTGTGAACATGTCCACATGTGTTTTTAGGCTGCCTGGATCTCTTTTTTAGTGAAATGTCTGTCCATCTCCTTTGCCCATCGCTTAATTGGATGATTTATCTTCTTCTTGTTGATATTTTGTAGTATCTTATAGATTATGGAGATCAGGTGTCGGTCTGACATAGAGTTGCCAAATATTTTTTCCCATTCTATAGGTGTTATTTTAATTCTATTAATAAAGTCTTCAGATGAGCAAAAGTGTTTGATTCTTAATAGTTCCTGTTTATCTATTTTCTCTTCTGATGATTGTGGTTTGTTTAACAGATTTTGGAGTCTGTCCACATTGTGTATTAAAACTTCCATTGTTGTTTCTACCTTTTCTTGGATAAGCTTTATTGTTTTAGGTTTGATATTTAGGTCTTTTATCCAGTTGGAGTTGGTTTTTGTATAAGGTGTAAGATATGGACCTTGTTTCAGTTTCTTGCAGATGGAGATCCAATTTTGCCAGCACCATTTGTTGAAGAGACTGTTTTTACCCCAGTTTAATGTCTTAGGGCCTTTGCCGAATATCAATTGTTCATAGGCAGATTGTGTCATCTCTGGGGTCTCAGTTCTGTTCCATTGATCGATCTGTCTGTTCTTATACCAGTACCAGGCTGTTTTGACCACTGTGGCAGTGTAATATGTTCTAAAGTTGGGTAATGAGAGGCCTCCCAGTGTGTTCTTCTTCTTTAGTAGTACCTTGCTTAACCGGGGCTTCTTCCCTTTCCAAACAAAATTGGTGATTTGTTTCTCCATCTCATTAAAAAATGTCACTGGAACTTGTATTGGGATTGCATTATATAAATAAATTGCTTTGGGTAAAATAGACATTTTCACAATGTTAAGTCTGCCTATCCATGAGCAGGGTAGGTTTTTCCATTTATCTAAGTCTCTCTTAGCTTCTTGTAGTAAGAGCTTGTAGTTCTCTTTGTAAAGGTCTGTTATGTCTCTGGTTAGATTAATTCCTAGGTACTTTATCTTCTTAGGGGCTATAATAAATGGTATTGATTTGATAATTTCTTCCTTAACAGTCTCGTTATTGGTATAAAGGAATCCTACTGATTTACTTATGTTTATCTTGTATCCTGAGACTTTGCTGAACTCTTCTATCAGTTTGAGTAGTTTACTTATAGATTCCTTGGGATTCTCTGCATATACACTCATATCATCTGCAAACAGAGAGATTTTAACTTCCTCTTTGCTGATGCAGATGCCCTTTATTTCTTGGTCTTGTCTAACTGCTCTGGCTAAAACTTCTAGCACAATGTTGAATAGAAGAGGTGAGAGTGGGCATCCTTGGTGAGAGTGGGCATCCTTGTCTAGTTCCTGATCTCAAGGGAAAGTCTTTCAGTCTCTCTCCATTCAGGATGACGTGGGCAGTTGGCTTTGTATAAATGGCCCTTATTGTGTTGAGGAATTTGCCATCTATGCCCATTTTGCTAAGAGTTTTTAGCATGAATGGGTGTTGGACTTTATCAAATGCCTTTTCAGCATCAATGGACAAAATCAGGTGATCCTTGTCTTTTGTGTTATTTATGTGGTTAATCACATTAATTGTTTTCCTGATGTTGAACCAGCCTTGCATCCCTGGTATGAATCCCACTTGGTCATGATGGATTATTTTCTTGATATGTTGTTGTATTCTACTGGCAAGAATTTTGTTAAAGATTTTGGCATCTAGATTCATGAGTGATATCGGTCTGTAGTTCTCTTTCTTTGTTGGGTCTTTCCCTGGCTTAGGTATCAGGGTTATGCTGGCTTCATAGAAGGAGTACTCCATCCCTTTCTATACTGTGAAATAGTCTCAGTAGTATTGGAGATAACTCTTCTCTAAATGCTTGGTAGAATTCTGCAGTGAAGCCATCTGGGCCCGGACTTTTTTTGGTTGGCAGTGTTTTGATGACTTTTCAATCTCTTCCTTTGTGATGGATTTATTAAGTTGTTCTGCTTCACGTTGTGATACTTTGGGTAGGTGGTATGAGTCAAGGAGTTTGTCCATTTCCCCTAGGTTTTCAAATTTGTTAGAGTACAGTCTTTCATAGTATTCCATTATGATATTTCTGATTTCTGTTGCATCTGTGGTGACAACCCCCCTCTCATTTCTAATTTGGGTTATTTGTTTCCTTTCCTGCTTTTGTTTAGTAAGTTTAGCCAGTGGTTTGTTGACCTTTTCAAAAAACCAGCTTTTGGTCTTTTCAATTTTTTCAGTTGTTTTTCTATTCTCTAATTTATTTAGCTCTGCTCTAATCTTTATGATCTCGTTTCTTGTGGTGCCTGAGGGGTTCCTCTGTTGTTCTCTTTCTACTTGTTCAAGCTGTAGGGTTAGTTCCTTGATTTGGTTTCTTTCCTCCTTCCAGATGTGTGCATTTATGGAGATAAACAGACCCCTGAGCACTGCTTTGGCTGTATCCCATAGGTTCTGGTAGGAAGTGATTTCGTTCTCATTGGAATCCATGAATTTCTTTAATTTATCCTTGATTTCCTCTATAACCCATGTCTTTTTGAGCAAGCTGTTGTTCAGTTTCCAAGAGTTCCACTTTCTATCTATGTTTTTTCTGCTATTGATTTCAACTTTTATGGCTTTATGATCTGAGAAGATGCTTTGCAGTAATTCAGTGGTATGGATTTTGTTGAGCATTGCATTATGGCCTATCACATGGTCAATTCCGGAGAATGTTCCATGTGCACTGGAGAAGAAGGTGTAGTTGTCTGCTGATGGGTGGAAAGTTCTGTATGTATCAATGAGGTTTAGTTGGTTAATTGTGTCAATGAGGTCTTCTGTATCTTTACTGAGTTTTTTTCTAGATGATCTGTCTAGTATTGAGAGTGGAGTGTTGAAGTCTCCCACTATTATGGTGGAGTCATCTAACTCTCTTTTGAGTGTAGTCAGTGTTTCTTTGACATATTTAGGTGCTCTGATATTAGGTGCATAAATATTTAATACAATTAAGTCTTGCTTGTGTACTGAACCTTTCAGCAGTAAATAGTGTCCATCTTTGTCCACGATGGTGGAATTGACATTAAAATTGATTTTGTCTGAGATTAGAATTGCCACCCCTGCTCTTCTTTGTTCATTGTTAGCTTGATATATATTCTTCCAACCTTTAATTTTCAGTTTGTTCCTGTCTTTAGGTCTCAAGTGAGTTTCTTGTAGACAACATATGGATGGGTCATGTCTTTTAATCCAAGATGTCACTCGATGTCTCTTTACTGGAGCATTCAGTCCATTCACATTCAATGTAATTATTGATAGATATGTGTTCACTGCTGCCATTGTGATATGTTTATTTTTATGTTGATGTTTTCTCTGTTGTTCTTATTAGTCTGTTCTGGGACGTTCTTTTTTGTGAGTTGATTTTTCACCTTTTTCAGAGATGGTTTTGTGGTTGTTGAGACTCCTGTGTTACATTTCTTGAAATGGTATGATACATCTTTGTTGTGCTTTACAGCGGCCCCTATGATCTCCCTTAATAAACTATATATAAGCCCAATTTTAATTACTGCCAGTCTTGTCATCTTCCTCTCCATCTGGAAGGACTATAACAACTGTAGTACATCCCTCTTTTTAATATGATGACACCATAGTTTTCATGATGATCATTGGATTACTTCTTTCCTTATCAAAGCTGTGATTGGCTTTGGAGCCTTTCCTAACTGAGTAGAGTTTTGAGTAGCATGTCGTTCTAAAATATAAAATTAGTGGTTTTGTTCTTCTAAGCCAAGAGCTTCTTTCAATATTTCTTGTAGTTTGGGTTTGGCTTTTATAAATTCTCTGAGTTTCTGCTTATCTGGGAATGTCTTACTTTCATTTTTGTATTTGAAAGATAGTTTTGCAGGATATATAATTCTTGGTTGGAAGTTCTACTCTTTCAAGGCTTTGAATGTGTCATGCCACTGTCTCTGTGCCAGCATGGTTTCTGCTGAGAAACCTGAAGACAGCCTACAAGGTTTCCCTCTAAATGTTACCTTTGCTTTGAGTCTTGCCTTTAGGAGTTGCTGCTTATGTTTCATTTTGTTGAGCTTGATTATAATATGTCTTGGAGTCTTTCTTTTGACATCTATATTGGGTGGCGTACGATATGCATCTGAGATGTCTATATTCTCTCCCTTCATGATTTCTGGGAAGTTTTCTGTCAGCAGCTCAGCAACAATACTCTCTGTGTTCTCAGATGTCTCACCCTGTTAAGAGACTCCAATTAATCGAAGGTTGTTCCTCTTAATAGAGTCCCACATGCTTCTTAATGTTTCTTCATTTTTCTTGTTTCTTTTTTCTGATTTCTGCTCATAGATGCTGGCCTCAGTAGCTGTGTCTTCTAAGTCAGAAATTCTTTTTTCCATTTGTTCCATTCTGTTTTCTTGGCTTTGCATTGAAGTTTCTATGTCTTTGATTTTCTTCTTGATCTGTTGGATTTTAGAGTATTGGTGTTCCATCAGATCGAACATCTTGCTTAATTTTTCATTTTGTTCTCCTGCATTTTGTATAAGGTCTAGAAGAGCTCTGTATATAATCATTTTGTATTCACTTTCTGATGCTTTCATAAAAGTTTTTTCATCTGGAAAACTCCTTGGCTGCTTTGCTTGGGAGCCTTCTGAAGCTATGACTGATTTCTTGTGTGCCACAAGTGTCTGTTGCTTTTTGGGACCCATGTGAGTATGTAGAGCTGGAAGAGATACTGTGAGGATGGACTGCAGATGTTTCTCTAGGCTGTCTTAAAATGTAAAGCAAAAGATATCTGACCACTTCACAAGTCAGTTAGGTTTTCAGATGTAGGGGTCCCACTTCTCAACTGGCAAAGTAAGTGCCACTATATCCAACCCCAGATGATACAAACTAGTTCAGAATACAGCAATGCTACTGCCCTGTTGGCCTCTGCTGACAGGGCCAACGACACTGCGTCGAGTACTGGTTTTCTGATAGAAAAGCGCTCTCCTGTGGGCAGGCTCTGGCTCCCAAGCTAAGAATTAGGTCCAGCTGTGGCCACCATATCCAAGATGGTGCCCTCCACACACGCAGCAGACAGAAGCTAAAGGTGCCGAGAGATAGTGATTCCTCTGATTCTGTTGCAGGACCCCCAAAGCGGTTGGCACTGGGTAAATTACTGCTTTTCTGTTGGAGAAGTGCTGTCCTGTTTGCAGGCGCTGGCTCCCAGGCTAAGAATGAGGTCCCGCTAGAATCTCCGTATCCAACATGGCATCCCGCACACTGGCTGCGAAACTCTGTACAAAGCCTGCTGAGGCAGATATAAAACGAAAGGCTCAAAGTGGCTAGATTAACAGAATCCTAAGCCTGGCTCTCAAAATATGGGAATTTTCACCTGCCTATCCCCCCAGCAGCACGTCTCAGTCCAGCTGCCAGACAAGACCCTACTCCACCCGCCAGCTGAGACATAGGAAAAAAAAAGTGAAAATGGCGTGTTTACCTTCAGTCCGTGAGAGCCAGGGCTAGCCAGGTGCCGGAGTCAGCAAAAGAGAGGAGGTTTTTTGCTCAGTGGTATGAAGTCCAAAGTAACAGCCCTGTGCTGTGTCCTGGGGCTGATTAGGTGACCAGAAGGCTCCGTTTGATTATCAATTCAGGTCTTGGTTTCCAGAGGGATATAAGGAGATGTGTGCTTAGTCCACCATCTTGACTCCGCTCCCACCTATAAGATACATTATTTTATGAAAGTTTCTTAGTTACGTAGAGCTGCTGTAACAAACTGCCACGAAGTATTGTTTGACAGTTCTGGAAGTCTAGAAGTTCAAATTCATCGTATCAGCAGGGCCATGCTCTTTTTCTCCACTCTAGGAGAAGGTTCTTCCTTGTTGCTTCCAGTTTCCGGTAGCCCGGTACATTGTTAATGTTGCTAAGATTTTAGATGTGTCTTCATGTGCCATACTCCCCCTGTGTGATTCTGTTTCCATGTCTTTCTCTGCTTTTATAAGACCCTACTCCAAAGTGGTTAGAACCCACGCCCCAAGCTCGGAGATGACCTCAATAACTCAACTGATCACATCCTCATAGAAAGACCCTATATCCAAACAAGGTCACATTGACTGGCACAGGGCCTAGAATCTCAGCATATCTTTTTGGAGGACACAATCAAATTTATCATGGTTTCTATCATTTTTAAGAGGGTATGCTGTTGGAAATGATTCCATTGGTCACTGGAACATTTTTCTGATGCTCTGTGCATCTATTTGAATATCAATTCAAATTTATCTAAGGAAACATACTAACTTCTTGAGATTAGAATTTATTTTGATTTCGAATCCACAGGATATTCTGTTATTTTTGCCTGTTTGCATCATTAGAACTTTAGCATGCTGTTCTTTAACATGATGTGGCCAGTATTTTTCTTCCTTCCATGCTGACAATCAGTAGGCTCTCTTCCCTGCTTTGTTCCTCCTGTTGTTTTGGGGAGGGCTGTAATGTATACAGCTGACTCTGGCACATGAATGAGAAGTATCCTGGTCTTGCTGGTTTAGAGCTCATACCTGTATTAGATATAATGACTATATATTATACATTAGGTATAATGATTATGTATATACATGAAAATGATTATATATTATATATGTGTATTGTATAATGTATAATGAAAATGATTATATATTATACATTATACAATACACATATATATAATACATAATCATTTTCATGTGTACTATATAATCATTTGTATATATTGCC
Source organism: Heterohyrax brucei (assembly GCA_028571685.1). Lineage (NCBI taxonomy): Eukaryota > Metazoa > Chordata > Mammalia > Hyracoidea > Procaviidae > Heterohyrax > Heterohyrax brucei. Next base: position 37,999,915 of record CM053148.1, on the reverse strand, counting down.
CCCGCACAGTTTATGGGGAATATTGGAATGGAGATGTTTCAGCTCCTCACATCCATAGGCCAGCTTTCTTTGGGTTTTCTGGATAAAATAGTACCACACATTTTCAAAGGTCAGATGACTGGACTGGAAGGTGTTACAGTGGTGATTAGGATGTGATGGTAGCTAGCATTTGTTCAACCTTTGCCTTGTACCTAGTAACTCACTGAACCTTCAGAAGACCCTCATGAGCTAGATCTAATTAGATCTAATTGTCTCCTATTTCTAATTAAAGAGACTGAAAGCTTGAGATCGAGGTTAAATACCTCGTTCAAGGTCTTGTTGTTTTGTCCTGACTCCATATCGAAACTTATCACCACTATACCATTCTATGTTGCTGACTGGTGTTCTGTCATCAGGGAGTCCTGACATCCAGTGGAGTGTGACTCCATGGGTTCCTGGTTGCCTGAGGTTGTCTGAGCCCTACCTCTTCTTTCTTCTGTCTTGATGATTGCAGACAGGTGGATTCTTTACAAGGGATTATCACACCAAGACATTCTTCTTACCTGAGGGTATTGTCCTGGTGTTTTTTTTTTTTTTATTTACTTTCTCCTAACAAAATATGCCCTGACCAATTTGCCAATTTATTGGTGTTGTGGGGAATGAAGGAAGTCTGGGACTAATTTATTTTGTACCCAAATGTAGTAACTTGGAGTCCTCTGAAGAACTATTTGGCTGTCATAAATATGTTTACTTTTATGTAAATGAAACTAGTGATTCCCTTTCATTTATGTATGATTTTATGTAAGATAAACCACTAAACAAGATTACACGTAAACCTATTATAATGGAGTAGCATCATGATAAATAGGGAAAAATATTATATATGGAGTTGGAAAAAGCTAGTTTCAATGCCTGGCTCCATTAGTTACTAGGCATGTGTCCCTTAGAAAGTTGCTTAACCTCCCTGAGACTCAGTTTTGTAATTTTCAAGAGGATGTAATCATACCTACCAAGAGGGATATTTAAACAGGTTGTCAAAGGGTTTGAAAATCTAGATGCTTAATAAATTTTAGGACATAAGAGAAAATTCAAGTCTTTCCTAATGATCCATGTGAAAACATAATATTAACTAAGTGCACAGAAAAGATTTCTTTCTAGGACTTATCTTTTAAAATTATATTTTTCATCATAAAGAGACTATTGTTTGAGCATACTCCATTCTTATAATCAGAACAAAAGTCCTGAGTCACACACTAGACATACTTTTAAAAATAACTGACAGGCATTAACATTTTACAGGCATACATCACTGGATATGTGAACACCACATTTCAAAAACAATCTATTGGTATCACTTTTTGTGGAGCACTGTTGGAAGTGAATAATTTACTTAGTATGACTGCTTGAGGAAATATTTTTCCATATTTGTAAGTGGATTCTTTTTTCTCAGTGAATTTATTGCATAGATGAAATGAGTTCTATAATGTTCTTTAATGTTTTTCAGGAAAGCTTGAATCTCAGGGTGTCACATTTAATCAATAATTTTCTCCTTGACAGCAGAAAATTATTCCAACCAACTTGCTCACCAGCATCTGAAAACAGCTGGTAAAGGTCACAGCCCTAAGTACTGCTGCTTGTAAAGTAGATGGCACTGGTTTGTTTTCTGGAATGGATCTCATTTTAATGTATAATATATAATCATTATATATATTATTAACAGAATAAATATATCTATTTATCTGTTTATATAAATAAACAAAATGCATATATTAAAAAAATTAAAAATTTTGGCACAGTAAAATTTCTTCTAGCTTATAGCGTAACATCTGACAGTTAATGCCTTGATACTTAGAAAAATAACACTTTTCAAATTATTTCATCGTATTTTTTATTATGGTAAAAAATAATTTTTCCCTTACTGAAAAGATAAGTGGATTTGTGTAATTGTATTGAATGTACTTGTAATATATTTAATTACAGTTAATTTTATAATCACATACAATTTCATAATTAATTAATTATAATTAATTTTATATGTTCATCTACTGAGAAGTAGTACTTGGGATTTGATTTTAATCTTCACACAGATGCTCACCTATCTTTTAAACTTGATATTTCAGTGTTTAGAACTTTAGAAGAACTGAATCACATAATTGAAAGTTAAACTGACATTGATTTCATTTACAAGTAAAATGCCATAATAAATAGTCATAAAAATGAAACTATATTATATTCATAAAGTATTTAAAAAAGAAGGTTTGGAGTTGAAAGCTTAACCAAAAAAAAAAGGCAAAAAAAAAAAAAAAAAAGCAACCAAACCTACTGCCTTCAAGTTGATTCCAACTCACAGGATGGAGTAGAACTGCCCCATAGGGTTTCCAAGGAGTGCCTTGTTAGCAGCCTTAGCTCTCAACCACTACGCCACCAGGGTTTTGAGAACCGCTCCTCTACTGCAATCTGTTGCTGATGAGTCAGTTCAGACTGATAGTGACCCTATGTGTATATGTACATATATATATGTATATATATATGTGTGTGTGTATATACCAATCAAACTCATGGCTGCTGAGTCAGTGTCAACTCAGTAATCCTACAGGACAGAGTAGAATTGTCCCTGAGGGTTTCTAAAGAGCAGCTCGTGGATTCAAACTGCTGACTTTTTGGTTAGGAGCTGAGTTCATAACCATTGTGCTGCCAGGACTCCCTCTCTATCTATCTGTCTGTCTGTCTGTCTATGTATCTATCTCTATGACAGTACACCATAATTTTATACAGTTTCTTCCCTTTTTTCATTGTTTAATTTAAAAGATACACTTATGTTAATATATATGAAAATATATGTATATATGTATGTTTCTAAGTGTTTCAGTGCATCTGACTTTATGAAGAAATCAACTTTCTCCAAATTAACTTATCAATACAATTTAATTATAAAAATTCCTTCTTGATAATGCCATCACCCGTATATGAACATGGTAAATCTCTCCATTTTTCAGGTCATTTAAAAGTGTACTTTGATAGAGCTTAAAAATTTCTCCTGAAGGTTTTATATACTCCTTTAAAATAACCACTGGAATACCTTTTAGATTTATTGCTATAGTGTGTGATATTTTATTTCATATTATATTTTCTTGTTAGTGTTTTGATGGTAAAGAAAAGGGCTGTTGATTTTAGTTACCTATTGGCTGGCTGGCGTTAACCTTAGATTACTGTGTCTCTATGAGTGATCTATATAAATGACCCTATCATTCCTCAATAATGATCATTATTTACTTCCAGTGTTTTTTCTATTTCCTAATTTCTTTTTGTTTCCTAATTTCATTGAGATCTCCAACACTAAGTTGGACAGTTGTGGTGAAAGTATACATTCCTTTTCCTGTTTTTGATCTTAAGGTGAATGCATATGCATCATTTCTTCACTAAGGTGATGCTGGCTTTATGTTTTTGGTAATTAGCAGGTACCTATGGCCATAAAGACTTACATGCCATGGTTATAGCATTCTATTTTTAAAACTTTTCTAGTTTCCATTTTAATTTTTCCACAGGTCAGAATACATGTTTTCAGACATACAATGTTGATTCCCAATTTTATTGCTTTGTAGTTAGAAACATAATCTGTATGAAGTTTCTCCTGTGACCTGGCACTTTGTAAATTTTTGCAAATATTATATATGTGTGTTCTTCCATATGGTGTATCTTAAAAAAATTATTTTTTTACTTTATCTTTTCCTTAGTAAGAAGTATTTAAATTTCCACAATGGTTGATTTACCCACTTCTCTGCAGTTTTATCAGTGATGCTTTGCATATTTTGATGCTATTTTACTTGAAGTATTATGTTCATGATTGTTATAGTTTCTTGGGCTACTGTTTCTTCTACCAATGTATAGCGTACCTCTTGGTCTATTATGTTATTCTTTTTTAAATCTCAAGTTCTATTTAGACTGACATTGAGATTTATACCCTGCTTTTTCTAAGTTTGTATTTGTTTCATTCTCTTATTTATAGCCTTACTGTGTACTTTTGTTTTAAGTGACTCTTTTATAGACAGTACATATTGCTTGATAGTTTTCAAAGCATAATCTGAGAATCTTATGTTTTCATCACTTAGTTTAACTTTTTACGTAGTTATTCCTATGTTAGGATTTATCCTTCTTATTTAGTTGTCACTGTAAGTTGGAATGTACCTGAAGGGACTGGGTTTGGTTTGGTTTGGGTTTATTTTGTTTTTTTAATTTGTATAAATTCTCTTAATCTTTTTTCTCTCACCCTAATTTCTGATGGACATATTGAATTTTATTTTACAAGTTTTAAAGTTATAGTTTTATTTTTCTTGTGATTATCCCTAAGTTATTAAAACAGCGTTTGTCTTTGTAACTCTTCCATCAAACAAGGGAAAGTGCTTACCATACTCTCACCTCATTCTTGTCCGGTCGTCTTCTGCCTCCTCCCATGTTAGCATTGAACTTGAGTCCTAGGCTTTCATGCATGTATTAACACAACCCCCATTCTGAGTCAGTCTTATTCAAGAAATTAACCTGGTTAGCATATTCATTCACTTTTCCTTTCTACTTTTTGTAGAGTCCTTTGGAATTTAAGTTTCTTTCTGCAGTACAATTTCCCTTAAAATTATTTTTGAGGTGAATGTTTGTGTGGTAAACCTTTTAATAATCTTCCAATAAGACTTCTGAGGCTTGAGTGACTAAAAATACCTTTATTTCACTTTTGCATTTCATAGGAAGTTTGCCTGACTTACAAGATTTAAGCTTTCTGCAATTCAATTCCTTTCTGGGCTTTTGCTTCCTTTCTCTAACTCTCTGTAAATATGACTTCTTCAGTCTGGTATTTCTATTGTGAAGTCTGAGATCAACTGGGAAATGACTCTTAGCCTCCTACAGCTTCAGGTTCCTCAGTTGTAAAATGAGGTCGTAACAGTATGTTATTACTTGGTAAAGCAGAGGGTCAGAGAAAACAAGAGAGTGATGAGTGGAGAAGTACAAGTGAAAACATGACATTCTTAATGTCTTTATGGACAAGAGAATAGCCACTGTGTCTTCCCTTTACCAAAGGGTGCAGAAAACAAGGAGAGAGCAGATGGTGTCCTCTGCTTTTCCACAAGATCAGAGAATTCACATTGATGTTTTCCACTTTTAAAAATCATAGAAAGTTTTTCTTGCAGTGGCCAGATCAATGACTTTCAGAAGCTTCTTTTTATGAGTTGGGCCTTGGGGACTGACATATGATTCATCACTTGAAAGCCAAGCTGCCCTGTTTTCCAAGCACCTGCTGTGTGGCTCCTGGAGCCTGGCGGGATGGATGCGGGCCCTGGCACAGACAGTTGGCCTGGAGAGTTAAAACCAATCATTTTGGGGCTTGTGACTGTCTTCATATCATAAAAATTCCCCCCCCCCCACTTTTTCCCTCTGAAATGAAAAGAGAAAGAAACAAATCTAGTTACTGATTTGTTTTCTGTCTGTTGATAAATTTACCTAGCAGTCCCTTTTATGTAGTGAGGCATTTGCTTCTTAAGCATCTATGTTTGCTTAACTTTCTGCCCTGCTCAGAATGGTGATGTGAGTCAGTGGGGGAGTCGGGAGAGGTGAGCCTGGTGGGATGCCATGTACATGTACAGGAGGCCCTGCACATGTTGTGGGAGGGAAGGGGGGGTGTTACTCTTAGTCGCTGTTGAGTTGGGCACCAGCTCAAGGTGACCTTGTATATGAGAGAACAAAATGTTGCCGAGTCCTGCATCATCTTTGTGACTGTTGGTATGTGTGAGTCCATTGTTGTGGCTATTGTGTCGTCTGATTTTCCTTATTTTCTCTGTCCCTGTACTTTGCCCTGCATGATATCCTTTGCCAGCAATTAGTCTTGTGACGTGTTCAAAGTAAGCAAGTTGAAGTCTTGCCACCCTTGCTTCTGTTTGTATTTCTTCTAAGACTTATTCTTTCTTTTGGCAGTCCACAGTATATTCAGTACACTTCCCCAATACTACAACTTGAATGTGTCAATTGGAGACAACCATTTACAGGAAGCGTTTGCCTCACTACCCAGGTGCCTGGGGGGTAGAGTAGTTCCTCAACAAACATTTGTCGGGAAAATATATCTGCTGACCTCATGCATGTGGCAAGTTTCATTATTTGCAGTGAAGCAGGTTTAACTTTGCTTCGTTCTGCCATTTTCCAAATTAGACTTTTTAAAGACAGAAAACAACAGCAGAGCCAGGGAACCCCTTTAGGAAGATCCAGAGCATCTGTGCTTCCTTTTCTCTTGTTGGAGCGGAGCATATGGTGGTAGCTTAACTTGCTGGGTCTCTGCAGGACCTCTAGGCAAGAGGCAGATTGAAGAGTGGACCCACACCACGCACTGAAAAAATGGAAGGCTCTTGAAGGCATCCAAATATGTGAGAGAAGCACAAGTACATTGTGTCAACATGGAATGAGAGCAGCTTTCATCTTCTCAAAGTTGCTTCCTGTTTTAGCTCAAGAAAACACCCAGCTTTGATGTCAGTCCTTTTATATTAATACTAATTCTCAAGTGAAGTGCTGGCAAAATGAACACCAAAAGGATCAGTGCATCTGGTTTACATGATGACTGTGTTTGCAGTCTTAAAGACAGTAGTCCAGGAGATTTTATTTTTCGCTCTGCATTATAGCATGTTTAGGTCTGCTGATGCTAAATTGTAACTCTAAGGATCCATTAAGTTTTTTCCTCTTCCTTTAGTATAAATGTGGAGATTGAAAATCTAAGCTAGTTAATCATCAGAGTACAGAGGAATCAAGGAAAATTTTTTTTTTCCATTAGGATCCTGGCCAGGGCACTCAGCTGCTGGAGTAGATGGCCAGTGCAGGAGAGAATTAAATTTTGGCAAATCCAGATGGGATTGATAAGGGCAAGTCTGACATTAGTGGCTTGTACCAGGGGAGCTGGAATTCCTGGGTGGTGCTGGAATTGATGTGCAGTGCATGTGTAGACCGAAATGAGCAATAAATATGAAATGGCTTTGAAAACCTCACATGCTCTACAAATTCAAAACCTTGGTTTCTATTCTTGACATGTGTTGTTGTCAGTTGCCAACATATCGGCTTTAACTTATGGCAATCTTATGTATAACATAAAGAAATGTTGCCTAGTCCTGTGCCATCTTCATGAGAGGTGGCATGTGGGAATCCATTGCTGTGGCCATAGTGGTGTACCTTCCAACCTAGGGGCCTCATCTTCCAGGACTATATTGGACAATATTCTGTTGCAATGCATGGGGTTTTCACTGGCTGATTTTTGGAAGTGGGTCACCAGGCCTTTCTTCCCAGTCTTAGTTTAGAAGCACTGCTTGAAACCTGCCCACCACGGGTGACCCAACCAGTGTTTGAAATACTGATAGCATAGCTTCCAGGATCATAGCAACACACAAACTACCAGAATACTACAAACTGACAGACAGGTAGTGGGTTGTTGTGGTGTAGCCTAATATATTTAAGGGCTCAGGTTCTGGAATTAATCAGTGGTGCCATGTATTAGCTGTATAACATTGGGTTGGTTACTGACCCTCTCTGATTCTTGGTTCCCTAAACTCTAAAATGTGGATTATAGTAGTATCCACTTTCTAGAGTTATGGGTAAGTGCCTTAGTTATCTACTGCTACTATAATAGAAGTATCACAGTTGGATGGCTTTAACAAGCAGAAGTTTGTTCTTTCACAGTCTAGTAGGGACAGAAATCCAAATGCAGGGCAGCAGCTCCCGTGGAAGGTTTTTCTCTCTGTTGGCTCTGGAGGAAGGCCCTTGTCATCCATCTTCCTTTGGTCTAGGGGCTTCTCAGTGCAGGGGCCCTGGATCCTGGCTGTTGTTTCTTGGTGGTATGAGGTCCCTCTGTCTTTCTGCTTACTTTTGTCTTTTATATTTCAAAAGAGCTTGACTTAAAACACAACCTGATCTTATAGGTTAAGTCCTTCCTCATTAACATAACTGTCAATAAGCCCACCTCATTAGCGTCGTAGAGGTAGGATTTGCAACACGTAGGAAAATCACTCCAGGTGACCAAATGGTAGACTGCGACACAGTACTTAGAGGGAGACATGGCCTAGCCAAGTTGATGCACATTTCTTGGGGAGACACAATTCTATCTACAATAGTAGGTGCGTGACATGTAGCAAGTCCTCGATGACGGCTGCCTGCCATCATTGTCATTGCTCTGTTGTCATCTAGGGACATTTAAACTGTCAGCGTCAGGACTAGAGGGCCCAGGTGGAGGCTGGAATTCTGCGGTTCTAATCCCTTATCACTGTAACAAAATATGCCTGTCTCTTTAAAAAGATCCTCAGGCAAGGAAAATCTGACAGGGGAAACCGTTGCAGTGCTTTTGTAATAATTTATTAAAGATCTGTTGCTAAAAAGCCTCTTCTTTGAGAAATAAATCAATAGTTCATACCCAGGCCAAGATACTAAAATTCCCTTCTTCTTGCTAGAAATTAGTCATGGAAAAAAAAATCACATTTATCTTACTTGTGAAACATTTATTGACCCTCTTCTGTCAAAGACAAGGGCTAAGATAATGCATAAAACAGGGCCTCTGCCCCAAAGGGCACACAGTCTAAGGGAGGGTGGGTGGGAACACGTGCAGAAACATTGAAAATAAGGTGCTGTGCTGTGCTGCGTGGGTTATTAACTCACAGCCTTACAGAGACGAGGTGATGGGAATGCAGATGTGCGAGTGACGTATTACATCTGGCTGGGTCCTGGCCAAAGCCTTGGAAAGGAACTGGCCTTTAAACTGAGATTTATGGCTAATTGAGCACCCCTGGTGGTGCAGTGGTTAAGCACTCAGCTGCTAACTGAAAAGTGACTCTGGGAGAAAGATATGGCAGCCTGCTTCCGTAAAGATTCACAGCCTCAGAAACCCTATGGGGTGATCCTCCTCTGTCCTTTAGGGTCACTGTGTGTTGGAATTAACTCAACAGTAGTGAGTTTGAACATGCAGTGCCCAGTGGAGGCAGGATATAAGGTGTGGCTAGAGAGGAGACAGGGAAGCGTGGCTGAGACTAGTTGTAAAGGCCCCTGAATGCCACAGTAGGGAATTCAAACTTGATTTTATGGGCAAGGAAGAGGCATTAATAAAGATGTATGCATTCAGCATGTATAAACTCCAAGCAGGAAGGAAGAAACATCAACCAAGTCTTGAATTATTCTTTATCCATATATCAAGCAGAGTTATGTTTGCTTGCTAAGGAGGCTGTACCAACATACGTTTGTGGGGATGAAATTGCACTAATAGGAGTTACCTGCTATTTGGAGCTGTTAATGAGTGTCACTGTGGAGTGAGCCTAAAGGGAAGCTGAGATAAGGAAGCCTGGCATTCTAACCAAGCAGGAAGTCAGGCAGGTGATAACGATGGCTGTTGTTTACATAGTACCAGCAACCTGCGTGGCTCTGTGACAGACACTTTGCCAACAGGACTGTTGCTGAGAGAGCTTGTATCTAATCCCAGGCAGTGGAGATTTTGCCCTTCCCCTGCTGAGCTTGTTCAGCCTCTAGATGCCCATCTTAGATGGAAGCAAGTCAAGGAGACCTATGCGCTCTGCCCTGAGTAGATATAGGAGTTAGGTTGGCATTATCAAACTCCTGTGCTTTTTCCCAGATAGTCAAAATCAGTTGTCATAAAGAAATGGCTGTGATCATTGTCTTTAATAGCAAAAAACTAAATTGCTGTCAACAGAAACAGGATGAGCACAGAGAGGCTCACAGGGGAATTACTATATAGCAGCTTGCATGTAGTTTTAATTATGCATAAGCTGGACAATGAGAGAGGAAGACAGAAGAAATGGTGCATTAGAATTGTGGTGTTGGTAAAGAGTATTGACTGAACTGTGGATGGCTAGAAGAAGCTACAATTCAGTCTTAGATAAAATACAACCAGAATGTTCCATAGAAGTAAGGATGGCAAGACTTCGACTTGCTTATTCTAGACTCTTCATCAGGAAAGACCAGTTCCTGAAAGGACATTCTGTTTGATAGAGCAGAGGGTCAGCAAAATGAGGGAAGCCTTCAGTGATACTAAACAGACACAAAAGCTACAACAGTGGTCTCAAACCTACGGACGGTCATCAAGGTGGCGCAAGACCTGGCAGTGTTTTTTTGTTCTGTGAAACCTCAGGTGGCCGTGATCTGGTGCCAACTTGACCGAAGCTAACAACAGCAAACTTGCTACTGTCCAGTGGATTCCAATTTGTAGCCACTGTCATAGGACCGAATAGAGCTGTCCCATAGGGTTTTCAAGGAGCGGCTGGTGGATTTAAACTGACAGCCTTTTGGTTAGCAGCCAAACACCTAACCACTGAGTCACCAGAGCTCAAATAACAGCAACAACATTTATGTTATGGATGAATCTCTGAAACATAATGGTGGACTAAAAAAGCAATGACATTTACCATATGATATCATTTACATAAAGTTAAAAAACATGCAAAATATTGTTTTTCAAATTTGAGAGATACATTAAAATTGTGGTGGAGAAAAAAACACCTCAAAAACTAGGTGTATACTGGTGGTTATTTCCGAAAAGGAAGATGGAGGGACAGGGAGGGCAGGGCGTGCACAGGAGGCTGTGATTTCATCTTTTTTTGAAGCCCAAAAGGCAAAAGCTGAGATTGGAGAAAGCCAGAGAATGAGTTCACGTTTGTTCATTGTGCTGTATTACTTTCTCTTCATAGCTCTGTATTTGAAGTGTTTCACAATACAATAGAATGTTAAAAGGAAATGCTTTAATCAAGTCACCAAGGCATATTATATTGAAACAAAGACATTGTTTGGCATTGAATGAGTTTCCTAATTGCTTTTTTCCCCCCAGTGATGGTTTTTGGTACTCATCCACGCTGCCTGTGGGTGTGTCAATGTGTGTATGGAAGTCTGCTGGAGGAAGTGAATGTATTTGTTAAAATGGAATATTATGTTTGTACCAGAGACTTTGATGACTCGGTTGTAGAGTTCTTGCTTTCCATGGAGGAGACCCAGGTTCAATTCCCCACCAGTACATCTCGTGCATAGCCACTACCTGTCTGTCGGTAGAGGTCTGCATGTTGCTATGATGCTTAGCAGATTTCGGTGGAGTTTCCAGGCTAATATGGACTGAGAAGAAAGGCCTGGAGATCTGCTTCAGAAAAGCAGCCCATGAAAACCCTGTAGAGCTCAGAAGTCCAATTCACAGTTAAGTTAAGGGAGTGGTGCAGGACTCAGCATGTGTCATCCAGTTGTGTATGAGGTTGCCTTGCGTCATCCAACTTAACAGCAGTAATAAGAACAACTACAACCAGAAACCTGAACATGTTTACTTAGAATGAAATGAAGAATATATTACCTGAATGAGTATAAGGGCTAATGCTATGGTCAGCTGGGGCCGAGCCACAAAAGAGGAGGAGAATCTAAGGGGGAATTCTGGACCCTGCAGGGGAAAGCAGTAACCCTGATCTTGACCAAAGGACTGGCTGAATTTTAAAACTGTGTGGCAGAGTTGGGCTGATGCAGGTGAGTGTTGCTATATCCCTGTGCCTGTACTGGTGGGGGAACACACAGAGCAGTGACTGCCAGTCGTGGGAAGGTGACTATGTAGGGCAGGCAGACTCTCCTGTGGTAGTGTATTTAAAGTTGGAAACAGCATATTCAGTGTTCCGAAATAGACTTCTATTCTGGACATAGAAACTTTTTTTGTTTTTTGTCATGTGAACTACTGAGAGTCAAACTGAACAAATACTGGGGGGAGAAACTTTCAGAAAGTAATCTGACTCTTAACTGAAGCTGGCGCTGTCTTAAAAGAAGAGTGAGAGTCAGAGAGTGAATGGTCCTGGTGAGATCTGTCAAACTGGAGGTGACTTACTTTCCTGGTATCACCATAGAAATAGCGACAAGGGGCCTTAAAAAACAGAAGCTTATTTTCTTACCACTCTAGAGACTGGAAGTCCAACTCAAGGGCGCTGCTGTGTTGATTCCTTCCTTGTTGGTAGTCCCAGGTGTCCTTGGTTCCTTGGCTTGTAAAGGATCCTCACGTGGCTCCTGTCTCGCCCCTTGGTATGCCTGTGTCTCTGCCGCTAGTCATGTAATTCAGAAGTGATTTGGTTTAGGGTCCTTCCTACACTGGTAGGAGACCCCTGGAGGTTCAGTGGTTAAGAGGCCGGCTGCTAAACCAAAAGGCAGGCAGTTCAGATCTGCCAGGTGTTCCTTGTGTCCTGTAGCAGCTCTCCTGTGTCCTGTAGCGTCACTATGATACTTGATGGCAGTAGGATCTGCACTGGTTTGACCTCAACTGACTGATTATGTATCATGTTGGATTACATTATGGAAGGTTACTACATTACACTGGAATAGATCATGTCTACAGGTATATAGGTCAGGATTCTAACAAATTTTGGGAGGACACAAATAAATCTCTAACAAGGGAGGCTAGGTTACAAAGTTGAGTAGTCCTGTTCTGGGCTGTTGTTCCTCAGGGGACAAGGGACCAGAATCTGGGTGGTGAGGATTGGAGGGGGTGGGGTTTGCAAACAGCACACGGTCTTCTTCCTGTCTGCGATTCCCCCACCTGGCTAGACTGAGGATGAAAGGTCCTTGGATTCTTTGTTAATTATTGCTGTCATAAAACATTCTACCCCTGACAGATGCTCATTCCTCAGGTGTCTTGGGGAAGAGAAGTACACTGAGAATCTCAGTTGTGGGCAGTGGTAGGCCTCATGGTTGGTTTGAAGCCTGTCACCATTGCAGCAGGACTTCAGCAGTGTAGGCTGAGAGGAACCCTTAGGGATCAGGATTCTAGTCCTTCTGTGGGGAGGTAGGAAAGGCAGGAAATGGGTCAAAGGCCCAGCCAAAGTTTCTAGGCACACCTAGTGAGGATGAGAGCTTAGAAGACGATTCTGGGCTGCAGGCTGTTAATTTCAAGTTTGCCTGTTGAGAAAATAGCAACTTTTCATGCAGGGTGGCTCTTGTTACTCATTGATGGGGAATGAGATAGGGCAGGACCTGCAGGCTAAGGGTCCAAGTCAGATGGCCAGGAGAGGCAACTTGGGTTCTAGCTTTCTTCTGAACTATCAGTTACCATTGGTTAAGTAAGGTTTTCTGTATTTCTATATCTAAGGTGCATAAAAGCTTTGGGTGGTGCAAATAGTTACATGAAACTAGCCAAAAGGTTGGTGGTTCAAACTCTCTCAGAGGCACCTTTGAAGTAAGGTCTGCTGATTTGCTTCTGGAAGTCATAATCTCTGATATCCTATAGAGCACTGTTCTGCTCTGAAATACAGGGGATCACCATGAGTTGGATTTGACTTGATGACAATTATTTATTATTATTGTTTTTTATATAAGGTCATAAAACATCCAGGAAGTCACTGAGATAATCTTTAAATCTTAAACCAAAAACTATCCTCAGAAGTCTTTTTAAAAACAAATGGTTTATTTAACTTAACTAGTAAGAAATGCCTGCCTTGAGCATTATGCTCTTCTAAGGGTTATCTAAATGGAATCAATTTGACAACAGCAACTTGAAAGATTAGATAGGAAACTTAGGGGACAGTGAATTTATATAAAATAGGGCAGGAATGACTCAGAAAGGAGGATGAGGAAGAAGAGTTAACCAACTTGAAGAATCATTAATGTTGCTGAATTGCACATGTAGAAACGGTTGTGTTGGTCCATGTTTTGCAGTGTATATTCTTAACAATTAAAGTCCAGGAAATGCCTTGATCCTACACATGTCTAAGTCTCTCCTATTGCTTATGTCCTGATATTTGATAGTTTACTGAGAGGAAAGGCTTCCGCTGAGGGTGTCTGATGCTTTGTTTCTGGATATGGATGGCCTCTGTGGTCCGTGGTACTGAGGCCCAAGCAGGATGCTCCATCAGAATCAGGCCTGTGGCCTTTGAAATGTTGTATTTTCAGTAGAATTGATAGGAACAGCAAGGTACAAAAATAGGGATATTTATGGGGCCATATGGCCTTGAAGCCTGTTCAAATATAATTTAGAAGAAAGGCAAATGCCAGCCCCTGTTAATTATGTTTGGAACACACTTGCCTTGGAGATTAGGAAGAAGACTTCGAAGGATGTTGGCAGGGCCCACTGGGTGCTGTCAGAAACTCCAATATGTCGATGTGGCTTTCCCATGGTCAGTGGTGGCGGCCGTGGTCCAATTCAGAGAATGCGGATGCAGGAGAGGGTCAGACGGGCTGTACCAGCAGTCCATTATTTGTTTATTCTCAGTCCTTTTAGACACATTGTGAATCTCATACTGTCAGGGGAAGGATTAATACAAGTGTCATAAGATAATCATTTTGTGTTTGGCTTTTACGACATAGGGCTTATTTTCAGGGAAATGGACATACTGTTCCCTTTGTCTCAAGTGCTCCCCACCCTTTCCACTCCTCTGTCTACCTGGCCCCCTCCTATTCACTTCTCAAAATCAAAGTCAGGTTTTACCTCCTCTGGGAAGCAAGTAAGAAGCCCTGGTGGCCAGTGTTTAAGTGCTCACCTGCTAACCAAAAAGTTGGCAGTTCGAACCCACCATCGTTTTTGAGGGGGAAAGATGTGGCAGTTTGCTTCCATAACGATTCCACCAAAACCACATCCACTGCTGTCAAGTCAGTTCTGACTCAAAATGACCAGAAAAGGTTTCCAAGGCTCTGAAACTCTACGGAAGCAGACTGTCACATTCTTCTCTGGAGGTGCCACTCGCTGGTGGGTTTTAGACCATGGTCTTTTTCAGTTAGCAATCCATCACTTTAACCAGGGCTTCTTTCTGTAAAAAATTACAGCCTTGTAAAGCTGATAGGGCCTTCTACTCTGTCCTATAGGATCACTATCAGTCTGAATTCAACTTACCAGCAAGTCTTCAGACCCAGGGCATCACCCTTCCTTAGCACTTCCCTGGACTGTGTATGAATTCTCAAGTTTAACAATAATCAACAGCCTAATTTTTGGTTTTAAATGCTCACGTGGTGCTGATTGCTGGAGAACCTCTGTTTTACAGCTGATTACTTGACAGACTCTGTTTTACACTTCTGCATACCCGCCCTGAATTAAGTACAAATATCTCCCTATTTTACACACGAGAATGATGAAGCCCAAGGAAGTGATGCAACTTTCCCAGGGGCCCACAGTGAATGGTAGCAAAGCTGAGAGTCAATTCCAGGTAGTCCAGCTACAGCGTCCATGTACCATAGTCTCTCTCCCTGACCTCTCCTGCTACCTTGAGTAGCTATGTGATGTCGATGCACCTCTTCTGAAGTTGCCCATCTTCCCCCAAAGCTGCTCTTCCTGTAGCTTTTTACGATCACTCTCCACAGCTACTCCAGCCTTTCAACTGCACATTTCCCACATCTTGGAGTCATTCTTTCTTCTTCTCTTGCTTTCACATTCCTCACGTGATCCACCTATGAATAATGGGTCTGTCTTCACCAAAGAGCCAGACCTGAAAATACGTATCACTTCAATGTTTGAATATATTGGTCTAAGCCACAGGCATTCCTGGCCTGGGATTATGGCAAAACTCGCAATGAAACCCATTGCTTTTGAGTTATTTCCAACTCACAGTGACCCTATAGGACAGAGAACAACTGCCCTAATAGGGTTTCCAAGGCTGTAATCTTTCCAGAAGCAGATGGACATGTCTTTTTTTGTACAGAGCTACTGGTAAGTTTGAACTGCCAGCATTTTGGTTAGCACCTGAGTGCTTAACCACTGTGCTACCAGGACTCCTGGGTTATGGCAAGATATTTCTATTAGGTCTTCTTTTCCTTTCTCTCCCTTCCTCCCCACCCTTCACACAAACACACCTAGTATATTCCAGAAATTGAACCAACTTGACTGCAATGAGTTTTTTTTTTTTTTTGCCTTCAAATCAACACCTGGGGGGACTTGAAAGAACCAGGGTTGACCAGGAAAAGGGCCACAGCCCTCTTATTCCAGGGGCACTGCAGTTGGAAATGTCCTATAGAGTTGGGGTATAAGGGCTTGGCCTTTATGTACTCTCATTGATCAATCTTTGGGTGTGGGTGACTCTAGAAAGGGGTATGACCTTGGGTGAGGCCACTGTATTCAGTACCAGGCAACCCGTCGGGGAGCTGACAGCCAGTCCCACACGAAGCTGCTGGGCAGGGAGGGCTGAGTCTTGGGGATGTGTGTTGAGGGGGCCTGGGTGGAACACCACGGTGTTCACTACAGTAAACCTTCAATAAATGTTTGTGGTTATGACCTTCTTTTTGCATTGCCTCAATCCATCAGTTAGTTCCCTGCTTAGGAACCTCTAGCAGTTCTCATGCCCACTGAGTACAGAACAGGTGCAATCCTTTGAGTCTCAGTTTCTCTGTGAAGACTTTGTTCTATAAGCGTTCCTCTTTGTGTGTTGTCATAAGTGGGAGCCTTGACCAGCTGCCCAGTTGCTTTGGTTGTTGTCTAAGGTGTTGGTTGGGCTACCATGTTACTTGTAGTGAAGTTGATTCAAAACAAAATAGGCTATAGCTGGTACTGAGCTTTTGTTATGGTGATGGAAACGTCTGGAAGTGGATGCTGGTGACGGCTGCAAAGCAAATGCGTGCAATGTCATTGAGCTGTACATGTAAAAATGTCGAAATGGCACATGTTTTGTTACCTGTATACTTATCATAATAAGAAGGAAAGGAGGAGAAAAGAGAAAGGAAGGAAGGGGAAGAAGGAAGGAAGGAAGGAGGAATGGAGAGAGGAAGGAAGGGAGAGAAAAAAAGAGGTTATGCTGAAAAAAAGGACAGACTTTTGGAAACTCTGGTGGCATAGTGGTTAAGTGCTATATCTGCTAACTGAAGAGTTGGCAGTTTGAGCCTGCCAGGTGCTCCTTGGAAACTCTATGGAGGAGTTCTGCGGTGTCCTATAGGGTTGCTGTGAGTCTGAATCTACTAGATGGCATCAGGTTTGTTTCTTTTAGTTTTGACTAGTCTAGGTCAGCAGGCTTGTGCATAGTGCCACTTAAAAGAAGAGCCCCACTACCTGGAATTCTATTGTTAGAATTCCATTTTGTGTTGAAGAATTTTAAAAAGCATCAAGAGTATACTGTTTAAATGCAAATAACTCTGATAGCGTTAACGCCTTAAGCCTTTGAGACGAAATGACTTTATATCTTGATTCAAATACAGCCAACTTTTCTATTTTAAAGTCTTCTAAATGCGGTGATCTTGTTATGTTTTGCCCTGGGTTTTATGTACTGTTAGTGAAAATGATCCAGATTCCTTCACTTGGGCATTTGCTTTGAGAAGAGTTGGGGTGTAGCGGAATAAAAGGACTTGGTGTGGAGAACTAGATTTTAGTGTGAGATCTGTCCTTAATATCTGGAGACTTCTGTTAAGTTCCTGAATGTCTGTGAAGTTCATTACTTCTTTGTTAAAAGGGACCTAGATCTAGATATGAGCCATGGTGGCACAATGGTTAAGCACGCAGCTGCTAACCAAGAAGTTCATGGTGAGAACCCACCAGCTGCTCTGAGGAAGAACGGACTTGGTAATATGCCCCAGTCGAGTATGAAACCTGTTGTTGTTGAGTTGATTCTGACTCAAAGCAACCCTGTAGGATAGAGTAGAGCTGCCCCTTAGAGTGTCTGAGGAGTTGTTGGTAGATTTGAACTGCATACTTCTTGGTTAACAGTTGAGCTTTTAACCACTGCGCTACCAGGGCTCTTAGGAAACCATCTACAAAGCAGACCCATTCCTGTTCAGTCCATTCTGAGTTATGCTATCATTAGGTATTGTTGAATCAGTTCTGATTCATAGCTATCCTGTGTATATAGAATGAAACACTCTGGTCCTGCACCATGCTCACAATTGTCGTTATATTTCAGCCAATTGTTGCAACCACTGTGTCAGTCTATTTAACTGAGGGTCGTCGTCTTTTTCACTGACCCTCTGTTTTACAAAGCATGATGTTCTTCTCAGGGATTGATCTCTCCTGACAATGTGTCTGAAGTATGCAAGATGCTTCTAAAGAGCACTCTAGCTGTGCTTCTTCCAGGACAGATCTATTTGTTTTTTGGACAGCCCATGGTATATTCAATATTCTTCTCCAACGCCATAGTTCAAAGTCGTCAATTCTTCCTGTGTCTTCATACTCCGGCTTTGTGTATTCATAGTCCAGCTTTCACACGCATGTGATGCGATTGAAAAACCATGGTTTAGGTCAGGTGCTCCTTAGTCTTCAAGGTGACTGCTTTACTTTTCAACGCTTTAAAGAGGTCTTTTGCAGAAGATTTTCCCAATGCAGTGTGTTTTTTGATTTCTTGACTGCTACTTCCATGGGTAGTGATTGTAGAACCAATAAAATGAAATCCTTGACAACTTCCATCTTTTCTCCATTTATCATGATGTTGCTTACTAGTTCAGTTGTGAAAATTTTTGTTTTCTTGATGTTGAGGGCTAATTCAAACTGAAGGCTGTGGTCTTTGATCTTCATCAGTATTTCAAATTCTCTTCATTTTCAGCAAACAAGGTTATATAACCTGTATAATACAGGTGGTTAATGAGTCTTTCTCCAATTCTGATGTCTTGTTCTTCTTCAAGGAAACCCTGCTTGCATAGTGGTTAAGTCCTGTGGGTGCTAACTAAAAGGTTGGCAGTTCAAATCCTCCAGATGCTCCTTGGAAACTCAATGGGGCAGTTCTATTCTGTCCTATGGGGTCGTTATGAGTTGGCATCGACTTGATGGCACTTTATTCTTCTTCATAGATCCACCTTCATGGATTATTGTCTTGGCGTATAGGTTGAATCCAAAACCCCAAGCCCCTGCTGTTGAGTTGATTCTGACTCACACTGAGTCACAGGACAGGATAGAACTGCACCTTAGACTTTCCAAGGAGTGCCTGGCAGATTTGATCTACTGATCTTTTGGCTAGCAGACATACTTGGTCTGACAATTGAGTTTGTGAACTCATCCCGGAAAAAGTGGTACATACCTCATTGCTGAACATCACTGCAATCGCCTTTGAAATATTCCCCTTGGGAAGCTGTGCACTGATGCCAGCACCTAGTCCACCCTTCAAAGCAATTTTGGAACTCTTTTTCTGTAATGGCCATCAGAGCTGTCATTGTATTACCCTTGATGTCCTGAATGCCATCCAAATGTCTTTCTTTCAATATTTCCTTTATCTCTGGGTAAAGAAAAAAGTTATTGGGGACCAGGTCAGGTGAGTAGCAAGGGTATTCCAATACAGTTATTTATTTATCAGCTAAAAGCTCCCTCACAGACAGTGTTGAGTGAGCTGGTACATTGTTGTGATGCAAGAGACATGAGTGTTGGCAAAAAGTTCAGGTCGTTTTTGTCTAACTTTTCTAGGCAGCCTTTTCAGCACTTCCAAATAGCAAACTTGGCTAACTGTTTGTCCAGCTGGTATAAATTCATAATGAACAATCCTTCTGATACGAAAAAATGGTTAGCAACATTGTTTTGATTCTTGATTTTGGACTGACAAAACTTTCTGGTCATGGTGAGTTGGTTGACTTTTATTTTGCACTTTGATGCTTTGTTTCAGGGTCGGATTGTAAACCCATGTTTCATCGCTAGTGTTAACATGGCCCAAAACATCATCTTGCCTCTCTAAAAGGTCTTGGCAAATTTTGACTCTCCTGTGCTTTTATTCATTGGTGAGCTCCCTTGGGATCATTTTTGCCACACCTTCTCATTCCAAGATTTTCAGTTAAGATGTACATAAGTGTTTGTCTATTGATGTTTACTTGGTTTTCTATGCATCTCATGGTCAACTGATGATTTTGACACCAATTTGAAAAATTTTTGCAACGTTTTCATCACTTCTGCTTGCTACTGACTACTCTGTTCTCTCTTCATTGGTAATGTTTTCTCTCTCCTTGGAAAAATATTTAATCCATTTATACACTACCATTTTCTTCATGGCATTATCCTCATAAACTTGGACTAACATGTCCCTGATTTCACTTCCACTCTTGCCAAGGTTAACAAGAAATTTAATGCTTGTTCATTGCTCTAACTCAGACTCTGGCAGTCTTGAGATGGCATACAAAAACATCCAACAATAATGGAAACCACTCAGCAAGACACCGCCACATGTCAACACAAACACAGCTGTGAGTCACTGCTATACCAAGGTTATGAAATCTTACCAAGTTGTTTATACAGTGCTAGAACCAGGGACTTGCCACACAAGTGCAGTGTGGCAAGTATGCAAACTTAACTGTCAGACCTCGTAGTACTTAACCATAATGCTACCAGGATTTCTAAATAGGTGTGGTGAGAGGAGGATACAACCCTGACACACACCTTTCTTGACTTCAAACCATGCAGTGTCCCCTTGTTCTGTTTGAATGACTGCCTCTTGATCTGTGTACAGAGATACCTCAATGAGCATAATTAAATGTTCTGGAATTCCTATTCTCCACAACATTATCCATAGTTTGTTATAATCCACACAGTTGAATGCCTTCACAAAATCAGTAAAAATAGGTAACCATCTTTGTGATATTCTCTGCTTTCAGCCAAGATCCATCTGACATCAGCAGTGATGTCCCTGGTTCCATGTCATCTTCAGAATCTGGCCTGAATTTCTCGCAGTTCCCTCTTAGGAAACCCTCTAGGGCAGATCTGCTTTGTCTTACAGGATCGCTGTGAGTCGGAATTCACCTGACAGCTCACAACAACAGGCCTAGATAGTGTGTCATCTAACACCAGCAGCCACGTCACTATTTGACTTTAGAGCAAACTTCAGTTCCTCCGTTACACTGGTCACATTTCAAGTTCTCATTTGCCTGTGGCTACTGGAGTGAACAGCATGTAAAGTTCTGTTGGACAGCCCTGAAGATGATGCCTTCCTTTTAAATTCTAGTATTTTGTAAGTTAGAGATGTTTGCTTAGAAGAAAGATTAATCTGCATTTGTGATGTGTTGAGAGTTGATGATAGTAGACTGAAAACCATACCCATTGCGACTGAGTTGATTCCGATTCATGGTGACCCCACGTATGTCAGAGTGGAACTGCATGTGCCATCGGAGTGTTCACACATCTCTTGGTGCTTGTGTAGTGATCTATTTATTTTTTTCTTATTTCTTCCTGTCTCAGTTAGCCAGTGCTGCTCTAACGGGAATACCACAAGTGGATGGCTTTAACAAGGAAAAATGTTTATTCTTACATAGTCCAGTAGGCTACCAGTCTGAAATCAGGGTGTCCGCTCCGGGGCGATGCTTTCCCTCTGTCGGCTCTGGAGGAAGATCCTGGTGTGGGATCAGTCTTTGGTCAGGGAGCATCTCGATGCAGGAACCTCAGGGCTGAGGGGCGTGCTCTTTTCCCAGTGCTGCTTTATTGATGGTGTGAGGTTCCCAACTCTCTGCTTGCTTCTCTTTCCTTTTATTTCTTGTAGAGTGAAAGGATAAAGGGTGATGCAAGCCACACTCCAGGGAAACTCCCTTTACAGTGGAGCAGGAAGATGATCTTATGAAGGGATTTACAGTCCCACCCTAATCCTTTAACATACAGCACAGTAAAATCACAAAATGGAAGGCAATCATAAAATATTGGGAATCATGGCCCAGCCATGTGGCTACACACATTTTGGGGGGACACAGTTCAGTTCATGACACTCACCGTCACTCTATTTACAGCTGTTACAAATTGGGAAGCTGAGGTTGAGAGAGTTAAATGACTTTCATAAGAATTGAACTTGGATTCAGAGGCAAGTGGGTTTGATACTAAAGTATGAGCCCTGTTTTTTATTTTCTGAAATAAGCATAAGATAAAAGATGACAAACTCACTTGCTTTAGAAAGAAGTCCACAAATCCCCTGGTGTTGCTGCTTTACTTCTTCCTCCTCCTCTTTTTCTGAAACTTTTTATTGGGGAAATGTGTACATTGTACCTAGACTGTGAAGTACTGTTTTACTGTCAATATTTTGATTAAGGAAGCTCACCTTTCTGGACATAGCCCTATATATACCATTTTTATACCTGAGTGATCTACTGATCTGCCTCGCTGTGGTTACTGTTTTGAATTTCTATTCAGTAAATGTCAGAAGCACCTTCAGGAATTGCTTTATTTTAGAACCACATAGAAAACTTGCAATTTGCTTGGCATTAAAGAAGGGTTGTCTACCTGGGGACATATGAGCAACACCCTATCAGGAACCAATAGTCGGAAAACTATCTTGATTGAGTAGGGGAGGCTCTGCCTGAAGGGACTGGGGGGAGGCTAGGCTTCTTTCAGAGTTGTCTTCTGATTTACCAAGTGGTGTGTTCATGAGTATATATGTATTAAATTTAGTACTTGCTGTGTTTTCTCTGGACTTGATTATGTCATAAAACCAAAAAACCAAACTCAGTGCCATCGAATTGATTCCAACTCACAGAGACCCTGTAGACAGAGCAGAACTGCCCCATAGAGTTTCCAAGGTGCACCTGGTGGATTTGAATTACCAACCTTTTGATTGATAGCCATAGAACTTGACTACTATGCCAACAGGATTTCCTGATTATATCACAGAAATAGTAAATTCAAAGTCAAGGGTGTCAGGAAGAGGGAATTGAGAAGTTTGAACAGCTGATGTTCTGAGGTTGCTGTTGCTGGCTGCTGTTGCATGTGTCCCCCAGTGCAAGGAATGAAATGCTGACTGGTCCTGTGCTGTCACTGTGACTGGTTGTGAATTGAGCTGTGTTGTGATCCAGAGGGCTTTCACTGGCTGATTTTCAGAAGTAGATCACCAGGCCTTTCTTTCTAAGTACATTGTAGTCTGGAAGCCCCCCTGAAACCTGTTAAGCATCATAGCAACGCACAGGCCTCCAATGGGACTGGTGGCAGCTGCATATGATGAGGTACATGGGCTAAAAATTGAACTTGGGTCACCTGCATGAGGTTAAGATCCCTTGGCTATATTATTCTTAATAGGAAAAAGAATTGTGATCCCTTTTAGGGGATGTGTGTCTTCTGGAGAGGCCTGAGTGAGAAGGGGACATTTTGTTTGAGACTGAGTACCAGATGGTAACCCTACAAAAGATGTGAAATTGAGCCGTATGTAGTTTTCCTGACAACATTCTTCTGTCAGACATTTAAAAAGGTTGAGCTAATGAGTATCTTAGTGGAAAGTGTCTTGTGTTAAAAGCAAAGAGCTGGCTTAGGAAGGAATTTTGAATCTCTGTACCCGAAAGTGACCTATTATGTTTGTGTGATGTTTACCAAAGACATGATCCATCCAGTTCACTCAAACAAAGCATCCACTGATTGGAGAAAAGTGCTTTAATCTGTCTGGTCATCTTGATATCAACAGCCTAAACCAGCTGTCTGAGAACAGTGGGGGAATCTGGAGCTCTTCTGATGTAGTAGGTCAAAGATGACTTATTAGTGTGAGCAGCTGGTTTCAAGTTCAACAGCGAAGTCTGAAGTCCTGCCTGTTTTGACAAAACTCATGAATCTACACTTCTGTTTACAGGCACAACAGCTTGCATGTTTCTTTTTTTCTCCTTAGCTCTCTACAGGGAATCATTACCGTGTGTTTTTGATGAAGAGTAATGACCTTTTTTTCACTCTGAGAAGGAAGCAACAATGGGTTAGTTAATTTCAGAGGTGAAAGTTTCCGAAGATCAATTTGTTGATGAGAATTGAATATTCACAGGACACAGGAAGACATGGTGTTTATTTGGTTTCAGAGCTCCCAGTAACAGCAGCAGGCAGCTCTGGGGGCGGACCCGGGATGAAGCCTGGTGCAGGAATTGTCCTTCATGTGGCGTGTTACCGGGATGCACCATCTGTTTCTCGGATGATTTCAGTAGCTGTTGAGCAGCCTTCAAAAATACCCTTGTCAGGTCTGCTCAGAATTCGTCTTTTTTCCTCATTGCATATGACAGCCCTCTATATAATAAGGCAATTTAGGAAAAGGAGGACAATAAAGATGCATCTTTTAAAACATTTATCTTCCTCCTGTCACCCAGCTTGGCTCTTTCACCTGTCTTCTCTCTCCTTTATTGCATGCATGATTCTGGGACACAGCTTTTGAGAGTTCTTTTTAAAGGTAGCTAAGACAGTCTGAAGGATACTTTAAGTGAGGGTTTGGGCATCAACTGCCCTGAGCTTCAGTTGGGCAGGAATCCAATTTTCTTTTTCTTTTGTGATGATTTATGGAGCCCTCATGGCTCAGTGACGGCATTCTTACCTCCTGTGCAGGAGACATCACTTTGGGCTAATGCACCTCACAGGTAGCCACTGTGGAGGCTTCCGTGTTGCTGTGATAATGGACAGGTTTCAGCAGAACTTCCAGACCTAAGATGGACTAGGAAGAAAAGCCTGGCAATCTATGTCTGAAGATCAGCCAGTGACATCTCTCTAAGTCACAACAGCCTGATCCACAACTGGTCGTGGGAGTGGTGCAGAATTGGGCAGTGTTTTGTTCACCTTGCATGGTGTTGCTGTGAGTCAGGGGCTCACTTGATGTCAGCTAACAATAACAAGAAAGATTCCTTTGTTAAATACCCAACAACTCCAAGTCCTGGTACCTGCCAAATGGGAGACCAACGAGAGGAAGAGATAGACCCTTCCCCTCAGGGAGGTTACAATTTATGCATCAGCTGTGAGACTGAGTAAGCTGCAGTCATTACGTTTTTGGTAGCTTAAACAGAATTCTTGAAAAAGTTGACATCATTTGAAATCTTCCCTTGTCAAATATGTAGAAATAATTTCAATGGGAATGCAAAGCAGTGGAAAGGGGCTTGCTGAAGAATTTTATCTCCCAATATTTTGAGTCTCTTGGGTGTCAGACTGAGATCATCTGGGATAATCTAGAAACACCTGAAGATTACTCCTGAGACGGCCACACATGTGGGCTTGGATCTTGACTCTGCCCCCTCAGGTCTGTGACCTTGAGCAAATCTCTTTTTTTCAGAATTTTATGTACTTACTTATTTTTTAGTGTGCTTTAAGTGAAAGTTTATAATTCAAATCAGTTTCTCGCACAAAAACATACACTGTTACATGACCCTAATTGCTTTCTCTACAATGTGACAGCATACTTCTCCCTGTATTTCCCCTCGTCTACATTGTCATCTCATTGGGCAAGTCTCTTGACCTCTCCGAGCTCCAGTTTCCTAACCCTACCTCTCAGGGCTGTTGAGATCAAATGAGTTAGCCTGTGAGGAAGCACCTGACCCATCCTACAAACTCATTAGCTTTTCCTTGCCTTGTTCCTTCAGGGTTTGGAAAAGAGCCTAGAACCGCACAAAATGCTGGTATCTAGCACTAAATATGTTTGCATTCCTGACAACAGTTTAACCCTTTCAAATTACAAGGTTCGTCCTTTGCCAAAGCTGAATGCAGGGCCAGGATAACTAATTATAGAAGTTAACACATTGGAGGGGTTTGGCTGGTCAGGGCAGAGAATACCCATGGGATCCATAACACCAGGAAGCTGAGTGATTTCAGGATCGTTAGGAAGTAGAATTGGACAGGAATTGGAATGCGTTGGGGGTGAAGTTTTAAAAATATATTTATTATTTCAGGGAAGTATACGGGACTGGTAAGAACAAAATATAATATGAGGTTTCTACTGAGAGTTTGGAGACCCTGATGACATAGCAGTTAAATGCTGTGACTGCTAACCAAAAGGTCAGCAGTTTGAATCCACCAGACACTCCTTGGAAGCTCTATGGGCCAGTTCTATTCTGTCCTATAGGGTCATCATAAGTCAGAATTAACTTGATGGCAGTAGGTTTTTCATTTGTTTCCTTATAGTTTGGAGTCTCTGGGTGGTACAAAGCATTAACACACTTGGCCATTAACAGAAAGGTTGGAAGATCAAGTCTACCCAGAGGTGCCTTGAAAGAAAAAGGCTTGACAATCTGCTTCTGAAAAATCAGCCACTGAAAACTCTATGAGATAGTTATACTTTTACCTTCGTGGGTTACTGTGAGAGAGAGTTGACTCCAGGGCAGGCAACTGGTTTACTTATAGATTTCCCAAAGGGCAAATGCTAGCAGAGGTTTCCAGAGGCCAGGAGAGTGGCAAAGTGATGGCAGCAGAGGAAGAAGGTCTCAAGTGGGAAGTGATAAACGGATGCCTTGAACCCTGGGAGGGACTAACTGCAAGTCATCCTAGAGCAGGAGGTGTTTCCATGGCTGGGTAGCTGCCGGGCTAGGATGTAGCAAAGAGCAGGTCAGTGTTGTTGAGGGGTAGTATAGATGGAAGCGTGTAGGCAGAGGTTAGAGTAGAGGCTACCGCAGGCCTGAAGACGTGTTTCTGCAGCCCCTCAAATGCTCACAGACCTGCATTTGGGCCATGCTGGGAAATGATTCTGGCTCCTCCTTGATGCCACCTCTGTTAGCTTGCCAGCCTCCCTGGCTTCCTTTTCATCAACAACCCCTAGATCTATGTCTCAGTCAAGTCTTTTAGGAGGAGATCCACATTTTGAGCCAGTGTCCCCCACCAGAGCAATGAGTCTTTGAAGTTTAATGCCAGCTGGTGTTTTCCCTTTATTGGATGTACTTCCAAAGATTCTAATGAACCAGGAGATAGAGAACACGTTGTGTGCAAAAAGAGGACCTTGTCCTTGCAGGAAGTCTGCTGAGGTCCTTAGGGTTAGTTACTTCATGTTCATTAGACTGTAAGGGTTACAAAGGAAGGAGCCTGTTAGGCGTATTCTCCTGTGTGTCCCTGGCATGTGGCATGAAGCCCATACATCGTTAAGTACCTGTCTTAGTCAGACAGCGCTGCTTTAACAGAAATACCACAAGTGATGGCTTTAAAAAGAGAAATTTTGTCACACACAGTCCAGTAAGCCAAACGTCGAAATTCAGGGTGTTGGTTCCAGGGGAAACTTTTCTCTCTGGTTGTCAATATTTTCCTGGACTGAAAGCCTCTGATGGTGCGGGGTCCTTGGTCCTTGCCAAAGGATGTTTTTGGCTTCTGGCACTGCTTTCTTTCATGATGGTATGAGGTCTCTAAATCTCTCTGCTAGCTTCTCTCCTTTATATCTCAAGAGATTGCCTTAATGCACAACATAATCCTGCACATTGAATTCTGCCTCACCAACACAACTGCTGCTCGCTCTTCCTCATTAACACCATAGAGGCATGATTCACAACAGAGAGAAACATCACACTATATCACGAATAATGCCCCAGCGAAACTGCCATGCACAGTTTTGGGGGGATGCAATTCAATCCATGACAGTGCCCAGTTAATATTTATTGATTAGATGAAGGAACATGGAATGATGAAAGGCTTCTTCCCTGGTGGTGGTTTGGTGGTAGAATTCTCACTTTCTATGTGGAGGACCCAGGTTCAGTTCTGGCTGGCACACCTCAAGCATAATCACCACCTATCTGTCAGAGAAGGCTTACATGTTGCTTTGATGCTGAACAGGCTGCAGTGGAGCTGTCAGACTAAGACAGACTAGAAAGAAAAGCCTGATGATTTAGTTCGGAAAATCAGCCAATGGCCCATTTCCATTGTGCCTCGGGTCTCCAGGAGTTGAGGGCTGATTCTATGGTAGCTGACAGCAAATCTACTAGGGAGGGACTAGCAGAAAGAGAGACAATGCAGCTGCAGAAGAGGAGTCTATATTCAGAAAGGGTCTTCTGAGGCCAAAAGAAGGAACATAATCAAAGGTCTTCATGATGGTGGACTGAGGGTGAAAGAGGCCCAGTAGAAGGTAATTCACGTGACAAGCACTGTAAGGCAATAACAGTGCTGTAGTGGGGTGATTGCCCCCTGCCTCCCACCTCCCAACCCGAGCTTATGTCTTTGATGTAGTGTCATAATGGTCTGAAAAGTTAGTTGGATCAACAGTCAAAAAACCTATAAGCTACACAAGAAGGGATCTGTGGGCCTTTGGCTTACTGTTGGGTTTGATGCTGGACATGGCAGTTTTCAAGGTGACACCCAATTGTGTTATTGGCTTAGAGTTTAAACAATTTGATTCTTGTTTTTAAGCCAAGCTTTCAACCAGTAGAACTGCTTTTGAATCAAATCTATTTTGGAAAGAAGAGAAAATGTGGCTGAAATACCCAGCAGGTTATAATATGTCTTCTTTGCTCTGGGAGATTAAAGTCTACAGGGAGTATGACCTGTCTATAAATACGTCCCTAGATAAGCTGCATTGTGGTCTGCAAACTTCCAGGTACATTTGTGCAGCAGGAGAGGATTCTATTTTAACTGTGGTTACTTAAAAACAAAACCAAACAAAAAAACTGATCCCCTTCCTTTCCTCTGGCCTACCTCAAAATGCATCTGCGCTGGTTTTATTCTGCAAGCTTTAGGTGTCCATTAGTTGACTACCCTTCATTGTCACTGAGACCCTTCCCAAACTGGCCCTAGCTTCATTTTCACAGATGTCACTGGCATCCTTCCAAAGGCCCACGTGTTTCTGCTGAACTCGCTAGTCCCCATGTAGATGTGATCGTGTGATAATTTGACATTACCCAAATTTACTAAGATTCATTTGAAATTCTGGTGGTCTTAGAGTTCATGTAGGTCGCTTCTGACTCTGAATGAACATGTAGGGATGTGTTCATTTGTCACTTAAAGTAATTCCTCTGTGTTGGGTGTACTTGATTGAAAGTGGAATTGAAGAGGAGTATTCTGGTAGAGAAGAGAGGAGGCCAATGTCCTAAGGGCCTGGGTTGGAGCCACTGTTCTGGCTGCCAGGCAGCTTCTCCCAGTGAAAACTATAACTGTGTCCATGTTTTTCTTCAACCTGGCATTCCTTTTGAAGAGGTAGACACCTGACAGCAGGAGCTTCAGTAATTATGAAGAGGCAGCTTTGTATGTGTGGAGAGTTTGAATCCCGACTGTGCAACTTCCGGTATGTGACCTTGGCAGGACTGAACTTTTCTGAGTTTCAGTTTTCTCATCTGTGGGACAGAAAAACAAAATACCTTCTAGTGTTGTGAAGTTGGATAGAAATGATAAATTTAAAGGGTCAGCTAAGAAAATCTTACTTTTATTCTGCTTTTAAGGCAGCATTTTCTACCTGGGCCGCGTTTGGTCTGTGTACATCATTCATGCGTGGCTGTCAAGATTTTGATCGCATCCCAGGCAAGGGGCATGTGTATCACCTGTTGTTGTTGTTGTTATGTGGCATTCGGTTGGTTTCAACTCCTAGTGACCGTATGTACAGCAGAACTAAAAGCTGCCCAGTCTTGTGACACCTCACAGTCATTACTGTGTCTAAACCCATTGTTGCTGTTGCTGTGTCAATCCGTTTCACTGAAAGTCTGCTTTTTTTGCTGGTCCTTTGCTTTATTAAGTATGATGCCTTTCTCCAGGGAACAGTTCTTCCTAATAACATGTTAAAAAATACATAAGATAAAATCTCACCAGTCTCTGTCTTAAGGAGCATTCTGGTTGTACTTCTTCTGAGACATGTTTGTTCCTCTGGCAGTCCATGCTTTATTAAGTATTACTCTCCAACATTGTAATACCAGCGTATGAATTCTTCAGTCTTCTGTATTCATCATCCAACTTTCTCATCCATACAAGGCAACTGAAAATACCACAACTTGGGTCAGGGACATGTTAGTCCTCCAAGTGATGTCTTTGCTTTTTAACACTTTAAAGAGGTCTTTTGCCCAACACAGTATGTGGTTTGATTTCTTAACTGCGACTTCCATGGGCATTGATTGTGGATCTGAGTGAAATTAAATCTTTGACAACTCCAATATTTTCTCCGTTTATCATGATGTTGCTTATATTGGTCTAATTATGAGGATTTTTGTGTTCTTCATGTTGAGTTCACTGAGGCATGTTGAGTTCTGATTCATGCTGAAGGCTGTGTAGTTTCTGAGCTTCGTCAGTAAGTGCTTCAAGTTCTCTTAGCTTTCAGCAAGCAATATTGTGGCATCCTCATACTGCAGGTTGCTAGTGAGTCTTCCTTCAGTCCTGCTGCCACGCTCTTTGTCCAGCATATGGGATGATTTGCTCAGCATACACACTGACTAAGTATAATGAAGTGGTTCAACCCTGAAACACACCTTTTTTAGTTTTAAACCATGTAGTATCCCCTTGTTCTGTTCAAATGACTACCTCTTCATCTATGTACATGTTTCACACTGGCATAAGTGTTTAGAATTCCCAGTCTTTGCCATCTTATCCATAATTTGTTATGATCTACACAGTTGAATGCCTTTGTATAGTCAAAAAACACAAATAAACATCTTTCTGGTATTCTCTGCTTTCAGCCGAAGTCCATCTGACATTGGCAGTGATATCCCTGCTTCCACATCTTCTTCTGAATCTGACTAGAATTTCTGGCAGTTACCTGTCCACGTACTGCTGGAAATATCTTCAGCAAAATTTTACTTGAGGATGATATTAATGATAGTGTTAGACAGTTTCTCAGTCTGTTGAGTCATCTTTCTTGGAATGGGCACAAATATGAATATCTTCCAGTCAGTTGGCCAGGTAGCTATCTGCCTAAATTTCCATTTGTTGAAACATCTAAGTCAGTGTTTTGTTTATTCCTGAAGCCGTTTTTTTGGCCAGTGTCTTCAGTGCAGCTTGGATGCCTTCCTTCAGTATTGTCAGTTTCTGATCATATGCTACCTCCTGAAATGGTTGAAAGTTGACCAATTGTTTTTGGTACAGGGAATTTGTATTTCCTCCATCTT
Source organism: Heterohyrax brucei (assembly GCA_028571685.1). Lineage (NCBI taxonomy): Eukaryota > Metazoa > Chordata > Mammalia > Hyracoidea > Procaviidae > Heterohyrax > Heterohyrax brucei. Next base: position 37,969,339 of record CM053148.1, on the reverse strand, counting down.
CTTTTGGGGCTTCCCATGTCAATGTTTTGCATGTAGAATCCTTCAATATTGCCAAGTTGAGGCTTGAGTTATTTTCATTTCTTTCAGATTGAGAAATGCTGACTATATTCTTCCCTTTTGATTTTCTAACTCCAGGTCTTCATACATTCCATTTTAATACCTTGTCTTCTTGAGCTGCCCTTTGAAGTCTTCTGTTCAGCATTTCTTACTTCATCATTTCTTCATTCTCTTTAGCTGCTTTACTTTCAAGAACAAGTTTCACAATCTCTTCTGAGATCCAGTTTGGTCTTGTCTTTCTCCCTTGACTTTTTAATGACTTTTTTGCTTTCTTTGTGTATTATTTCCTTCATGTCATCTCACAACTTTTCTGGTCTTTGATCATGAGTGTTCAGTGCATTAATTCTGTTCTTGGGATGGTCTCTAAATTCAAGTGCAAGATACTGAAGGCTGTACTTTGGCTTTGGTGGATTTGTTTTAATTCTCTTCATCTTCAACTAGACCTTGCATATGACCAACTGCATATGAACAACTGATAGTCTGTTATTCCACAGTTGTCCCTTGGCCTTGTTTTGACTAATGATATCGAGCTTTCCCATTGTACCTTTGCACAAATGTAGATGATTTTAATTCTTGTATCTTTCACCCAGTGCATTCCACTTGTATACCTGTCATTAATTTTGTTGGAAAAAACTATACTTCCAGAAGAATAAGTTGTGGTCCTACAGAATTCTGTCATGTGATCTCTGGCATTGTTTGTATCAGCAAGGCCACATTTTACAACTATTGATGTTTCGTTTTGCTTCCAACTTTAGCATTCTAGTCATCAGTAATTATAGTTGCATCTTGATTGCATGTTTGATCAATTTCAGACTGCAGAAGTTGGTAAAAATCTGCCATTTCTTTATACCTTTGGCATTAATGATTGGTGTGTGAATTTGAATAACAATCCTATTAACTAGTCTTCCTTGCAGGTGTTTGCGTGATATCCTACTGACAGCACTGTACTTCTGGATACATCTTAAAATGTTCTTTTTGACAAGGAATACGATGCTGTTCCTGCTCAATGTGTCACTCCCAGCATGGTAGACGAGATGGTTGTCTGATTCACACTGGTCAATGCAGTCCATTTCAGCTCACTAATGCCTCAGATATTGATCTGAAAGCATTCCACTTCATTTTTGAAACTTTCAGTTTTCCAGGGTTCATACTTTGTACATGCCTTGTTCCAGTTAGTAATGGATGCTTGCAGTTATTTTTTTCCCATTTTGAGTAGTGCGACATCAGCAAATGAGGGTTCTGAAAACTTTATTGCACCCATGTCATTAAGGTCAACCCTATTTTGAAGAGGCAGTTCTTCCCCAGTCGTATCTGAGTGTCTTCCAACCTGAAAAGCTCATCTTCTGGCACTATATGAAGACAATGTTTCATTGCTATTGGTAAGATTTTCAATGGCCAACTTTTTGAAAAGTAGATCACTAGGTCCTTCTTCTCATTCAGTCATAGCTTGGAAGCTCAGCTGAAACCTGTCCACTAAGGATGATCCTGAAATACTAGTAGCGTAGCTTCCAGCATCACACCATGTGAGCTACCACTGTGTGATGAACTGACAGGCGATTGGTGACTAGCACCTGTGTTCTTGCTTAATTAAAACACAAGAACTCACTCTAATATAATGAATATACTTATTTTGGAACAAATCTAAATCAATTCTATAAATATAAGATAGATATAAATATAAACACAATGAAAACAATACAATGTTATTGATATTTAGCCAGCTACTGTTCCTCCTAAATGCATGGAATCTGAGGCTTGTTTTTCACTTTGTTCAAAAGGGAGCTTAGCACATTAGATGAGAGCAGTGGTGCTTCAGGGGTGGAATTCTCTCTTTCCATAGGGGGACCTGGTTTTGATCCCTGGCAGATGCATCTCCAGTGCAGGAACCATTAATCAGTGGACACTTGGGTATTGTTCTGTTCAGTAACAGGTTTCAGAAGAGCTTCAGAATAAGACAGACTAGGAAGAAGGGTCTGGTAACCTTATTCCTAAGGTCATCCGATGAAAACCCTATGGAATGTAACCATCTGATCCACAACAGATCACGGGGATGGCCTGAGACTGGGCAGCGTTGTGTTGTGCATGGTGTCTCCGTGAGTGGGGGGCCCACTCAAGGACAGCTTAAAACAATAACAAAAAGCATTGTTAGCACGTTGCTGTTAGAGCTGTGGTGGTTCCAAAGGGTGACCTTTTCTTTGGGAATCAAAAGAAATTGAAAGAACTTTGAAAATGGCACAATCTATTTTCTATGTGAGGCAGTATTATTTGATGGTGTCTGAACATCTCTTCCCATCATGTCAGGTAGCACGAAAGGTAGCAAGCTGTACTTTGGGAAACACTGGCCTTGGGAATCAGTGATTTAGGAACAAAACCTAAGCTTCTGACTAAAGGAATGTGGGCTGGGGCCTGGATCTCCAGAACAAAGACCTGGCAAGAAATGGTGGGGAGATGGCAGTCAGGGCCCTAGTCTCAGAAGTGGGGATGCAGGGTAGGGCTCCAGGTGGAGTACGGGTGCTACAAGTCCCGAAAGTGTCACCTGGGAACTGGACCTAATTTACTGCTTGTAAGGTGAAGTTAAGGCTCTTACTGTTTTTGCTGCAGAAGTTAGTATGTCAGTGTATGGATATGTGTGTGTGTGTATGTGCGTGTTTATACAATAATAGCTATTTTATTGCATTCTGTCTTGGCTACAGGCTATAGACCAAGCTTCTGTAAAATATCAGCCTATTTAATTATCTTAGCAACCCCATGAATAGGAACCCATATTCTCATTTCACACCTGAAGAAACAGAAGCTTAAATAACTTGCTCAGGCTCACAGAGCTTGTAAGTGGCAGAGCTGGTGTCTCTTAAGTGTGTGTCACGGGCAAGGACCTGCTTTATAACACTCTAAGGGAAGAAGTATTATTCAAATTTTGTTCTTCTTAATCAAATCAAATTGAAGTAGTGTTGGTAAGATATCCGTTTAGGGATGTTTGTTAGGGTTCCCTTCCCCTCTCTATCGGCCACGGCCATGTACAGTTGTTCCCCAAACAGTAGGGGTGGGGTAGGGTGTGTGTGCCTGGTTCTTAGTTAATAGTGTGGCAATGGGTGGTGCTACTTGTCCTTTTTTTGCCACCTAAACAAGCCTTCTGCCACCTGCTGGGTGATTCTATTTTAGATGAACTACAAAGACAACCTTTCTTACAGAAACTCCATTCTGTAATGCGAACTGGGACCCTTGCGGCAGACCTTGGGGCTGCCGGACTCATCACTTCCACAGGCATCTCCCAGCCCTCCCTCGTCAGGGTGCTGTCTGTAGAAGGACAGAGCACTGTATCTTCTCAGAGGACCCCCACCCTATCCCCATACTCTGAATGTCCTTCCCCTCACTATTAGGCACCTCCCCTACAAGTCAAAGCTTTAATTCCTTGTTCCCTTTCCTTCTAGCTTAGCTCCTGAAAGGGCACAGCTAGTGGAATGCTTGGAAGGAGGCTTGTTTGTTTTTGCCCTTGAATCACAAAGAAACTTTGAATTGCTTCCCAGTGTAAGAAGAGCTTAGGCCAGAGTTTCTAGACTCTTGAATGAGGACAAGAATCATCCGGATAGCTTGTTAGTAAAACATTTCTGTCCCACCACAGTTCTGTCTGCTAACCAAAAGGCTGGCAGTTCAATTCCACCAGGGGCTCCTTGGAAACTCTGTGGAGTGGTTGTACTCTATCCTATAGGGCTGCTATGAGTCAGAATCCAATTGACGGCAATGGGTTTGGTTTTTGTTCTGGTGGCACAGTGGTTAAGAGCTCAGCTGCTAAACAAAGATTGGTAGTTCAAACTGAGCAGCTGCACCTTGGAAACTGTGAAGCTCTGCTCTATCCTATAGAGTCATTATGAGTCAGAATTGGTTCAAGGGCAAGAGATGTGGTTTGCTTCAGTAGGGATCCCTGCTGGCGTGATGGTTAATGTCAGTGGTTCAACCAATCAGCTAGTTTGTGGGAGAAAGAAGTGACAGTCTGCTTCTTTAAACATTAAAGCCTTGGGGCAGTTCTTTTCTGTCCAATAGACGGTCTATGAATTGGAATCTGCTGGATGGCAACAGGTTTTTTTTTTTTTTGTTGTTGTTGTTTTGTTTCAGTAGGTTTGGAACAGGGAGCAGGAATCTGCATTTAACTAACACCAGTTCAGTCTCCTGCAGGTGACTTCAGGACCACACTGTGAGAAACACTGAGCTGGCTTTAGAACACAGAGGAGCAAGAAGAAAGGGTTAACTTCTCAGAGAGCACTAGGCAAACTTTCATATCTTAATAGAACATTCTGCCAGGTATATTTGCATAATAAAATACGTGTTCACAGTATATAGTATTACAGATATGATTCAGTGATACAAATTCATGATTTACGTAGCCCTTTTTCACTTATTATGTGATCACTTTCTTCTTTTAAAAGTCTGTCAAAAACATAGTTTTTCTATCACTGTAATGTTTAACTGTATAAATATATTAACAGTTATTTACCTAGTTGTATTGTTTAATATACAGGCTCTTTCCAAGTGTTTGTCATTCTAAATAATGCTTTGATTAATATGCTTGTACATGAATTGCCCTACTTTTGTCTTTTAAAACTAAGAATTCTGAAAATTCAAATTAACAGTACTTCTTGAGTTCTATTTTTTTTTTTTAATATTTTACTGTGCTATCCTAACAGCTCTCCCACTTATCCCCATCCCGTGACAGAACACTCTTCACTTCTGGGTTCTATTTTAAAGCTTTTTTTTTTTTCTTCAACAAAGTATCACATGGTTTTGTTCTTGTTTAATAATCATATATTTCTCACGCCTTAGAAACCAGCATTCTATTTTAACACAACAGAAGATAGATGAATAATTTATCTTAGACAAGAAAGACACTTTTAATGTAATAATAATGAACACTGTTGCTTAAGTGGGGAAAGCAAAGAGAAACACCTGTCAGAAAATCAGCCCACCGTGGATGCAACCAGAGACATCAAACAGTGTATTTCAGGATGCATTATAGGTGATTAGAACATATTTTATCTTCAGGAAGTTAATGGTAAATAACTTCAGCAGTGCTTACAACAAGGATGCACATGCAGCGATCTCAGCTGGGAACTTGATGTTAACAGAAGGTCAGTGGCAAAGTAAGAGAAGTTGTTTGGTGGTGCAGATGGCTAAGCACTTGACTCCTAATGAAAAAGTTGGTGATTCCAGCTCACCACGGGTGCCTCAGAAGTAAGGGCTGGCAATCTGCTTCCCAAACACCCCATCGTCAGAATGCTAGGCAGCACAGTTCTACTCTGAAACACATGGAATTGCCCAAAGACACAACCAACTAGATGGCAAGTGGTGAGGAAAGTAAGAGAGCAAAATTCTCAAAGAGTAAGCATGGCTCCTTGTGAATGGTTATTTCATCAGGATGTCCGCTGGTCCAATTTCTTCTTAAGGTCAAACACTGTATCAAGCAGACAACCAAACCAAAATCCATTTCTGTCAAGTTGATTTTAACTCATAGCAACCATTTAGGACACAGTACAATGGCCCACAGGGTTTCCAAGGAACAGCTGGGGGATTCGAACAGCTAACCTTTTCACTAGCAGCCAAGTTCTTAACCATGGTGCCTCCAGGGCTCCTCATTAAATAAGTTGGTCTATTGACAGCGAGAGTAGGGATGCTCTGGCCCATGGGATGTTTTTGACTTGCTTTCAGCTAGCCACTGAGTAACTGTCAGCTTCCTTTAGTGAACAGTGAACCTCCTATGTTCAAGTCTCTGCGTTTGGTGTTAGAGGTTCAAAGACAACAAAAACTCAGTGCTGTATCTATCCTGGAATTGCTCACCATCTCCTGGCAGTGAAAGACACAAAAACAAAGATATAAATATTTGCACTGTAATGTGAGGTCGGTGATATGTGCACAATATCATGGAACCTCGTCAAGTATTTCTAATTGTTGAGGACTAAAGAGCCATCAAACTGGCAAAAAATAGTTAAGCATTTTATAAATGTTGCTTCTAAACAGAAATAGATGCATTCTTAGAGGTTAAAATGAGTCTCACGTAGACTTTTTCAAAGCATTTTCACAGATGCCTGTGAAAACACTGAGTCAGAGAGCTTGAAAGGGCTCTAGAAATGATCTAGTGCAACCCCTCATTCCAGACCCAAGGGACGGAGGACCCTGGAAGGTGAGTGATTCATTGAGAGCCCCCCAGTGTTGATGGCAAGTATGAATTAAAAAACAAACCTACTGCCATCGAGTCAATTCAGACTCATAGCAAACTTACAGGACAGAGTAGAACTGCCCCAGATGGTTTCTAAGGAGCACGTGGTGGATTTGAATGGCTGATCTTTTGGTTAGCAGATATAGCACTTAACCCACTACACCACCAGGGTTTCTGATGGCAGGGATAGGAGTATATATAATTCATGTCCTCTTTTTCTTGGTCCTAAGAGCCCTGGTGGCACAGTGATTAAGTGCTCTGCTGCTAACTGGAAGGTTGATGGTTCGAACCCACCAGCTGCATAGGAGAGAGATGAGGTGGTCTGTTTCCATGAAGATCAGCCTTGGAAACCCTGTAAGACTATTCTGTTCTATGTGGTCGCTGTGAGCTGGAATCCACTCAAGTGTGGTGGGTTTGGCTTGACATTTATCTCTTGGTTCTGAGATCTTTTTTTGTATAAGACTAACAATATTTTGTGCTGAGTCTCCCTGCCCTCTTTTATACCCGCTGTGAGCATAATCTGTCCAGCTTGGATGGGAACTGAGAGTGTCTACAAAGCTAACGGGCACATGTGACATCTCATTCATGCCCATCTCAGTTCTTTCGCTCACCTCTCTTGTTCTGACTTGATGGCCCTTGGCTGGCTCTCTTGTTCGTGTACAGTAGATTTACAACAAGTTTCTCAAATAACATTTCTCAGGCTTTATCCCTAGATGCCTCCAGCACCTCCTATCCCAGAAAGTCCTGCCAAATATTTGTAGGAGTATTCAAAGTTATCTCATGTATCAGTGCACTAGTCTGTCCAAAGACAGGCTCTCTACCATTCTCCTCTCCTACCCTGGCCCATTAGGGTGAGTCTGCTCTCGTGGCCAATAGCAATAAAAGGCACAGCTGCTTCTTGCTCCTGCCAAGTGGGCCACTAGTCTGTTCAGCTTTCCAAAGGTAGGTGCAGGGGGTGCTGATATCCTTGCTCAGAGGATCATTTCCTGTTACTGCTTACACAGATGTTCTATGTTATAGTTCTTGATGTCCTATTAAGATACAGTTGAAGCTGGGAGAAAAAATTCTCAAAGATCTCTCCCACTGTGGTGGCCTATGATGCTCTGACAGGCCTGTGTTCTCTGATTATATAGGAAGCTCTCAGTCTCTTATGCAGACTGACTCCAGAATACTTGCCAAAAGGGCTCTCAAGGCATGACAGTCTTAGGGTGAGTAGCGCTTCTGCTCTAGGTGGACAGCCGGTATTTAATTATTTAGAAGAACCTGGATTTCAATGCCTATAATGAGGGTTCCAAGGAAAAGGGGGCCCATGACCATGGGAGACACTGATTTCAGTAAACTCAATAGTTTTTTCTTTTCTTTTTTTTTTGGAGCAGCATTTTTGTTAAGGAATAGTTTTCCTGTTGTTGTTAGCTGATGACTTGTGGTGACCACAAAATGTTCCCCAGTGCCTGTGCCATCCTCATGATTGGTTGAGGATTGGGCCATTCTGATCCATTGGGTTTTTACTGGCTGGTGTTTGGAAATAGATAGCTAGACCTTTCTGGCTAGTCTATCTTAGCTTGGAAGCTCCCCTGAAACCTGTTTTAGCATCCTGGCAACAAGGATCTCCCACAAGGAAAGTGAGAATTTTATCACAGAACCACCAAAGCCCCTGAAGTATAGTTTATACTACCCAAACCAAACCTACTGCTGTGAAGTTGATTCCAATTCATAGCGACACTATAGGACAGAATAGAACTGACCCATAGGGTTTCCAAGGACCACTTGGTGGATTTGAACTGCTGACCTTTTGGTTAACAGCCATAGTAGCACGTAACCACGACAATGCCAGAGTTTCCAAAGTATACAGTACTATAAAATTCATTCATGGCAAGTGTACAGTTCAACGATTTGTACACAGATTTCCTCAAGTTCATTAATAGTCAACCCCTATGCCCACTCCTGGTCTCAGTAACCACTATTGGTTCTGTCTCTATATGTTTGTCTTTTCTGTACATTTCATATAAACAGTATCATGCAATATGTGGCCTTTTGTTTCTGGTTTCTTTCACTTGGCATGGTTTGTCACAGTATGTATCAGTAGTTTGTTCTTATATTCTACTGTACAATATTTGATTTGTCCATTGGCCAGCTGATGGTATTTCTATTTCTAATTTTGAGTGGTTATAAATGATGTTGCAGTGAACATCTGCATACAAGTCTTGGTGTCAGCATTGTGTTTTTTTTTTTCTCGAGTAGATTCTTAGGGTAAGATTGCTGGATCACTGAAGTTATGTTTAACATTTTAAGAAGTGGCCTAAATCTTTTCAAAGTGGATGAACCGTTTTACATTCTGTTTTAGGCAGCTAGGGCTGCTCTAACAGAAATACCACAGAGTGGATGGCTTTAACAAAGAAAGATTTATTCTTACACAGTCTGGTAGGTTGCAAGTCCATATTCAGGGTGTCCGCTCCAGGGAAAGACTTTCCCCTTGACGGCTCTGGAGGAAAGTCCGGTATCTGGAGGAAAGTCCGGTATTGCTTCAGTCATTGTCCAGGGAGTGTCCTAACGCAAGAACCTCTGGTCTGAATGACGCGCTCTGCTCCCGGTGCTGCTTGCTTGATGGTAGCGAGGTTCTCAAATTGTCCTTGGTTCTTTTTCCTTTTATTCCTCGCAAGCTAAAAGCATTAAGGGTGGGGCAAGCCATACTCCAGGGAAACTTCCCCATAGCAGGAATTCACAGCCCCACCCTAACCTTTAACATACAGGTTAGCAAAACCACACAATGGAGGACAGTCCCAAGATACTGGGAACCATATCCCAGCCACGTGGCTGCACACATTTTTGGGGGGACACAATTCAAACCATGACATCCCACCCTTTGACAACCCAAAAATCACATCACGAAAACATTTAACACATTCATCTCACCATAGCAAAATTATGTCCATCCATATAACAGAAGTCTTAAATCAGCTCCAAGTCCAAAATACAAAAACTCTTCTACATCTGTGAAACTTAGAAGGCATTAACAGGCAACAGGCAAGTCAACAGAACACATTACATTAGCCCTCAAAGCTTTGGAAATACTCTTAGATTTTCTGAGACATTCTACACAACAGCAATGCTCTCCAGACTCTAGGTATCGGCCACACTCTCAGGTTTCTGAGTGGAGACCTCCAGCCCCGTGCTACAACTTTGCCTTCAAGGCCCACTTGGACAGAAACTCTGTCCCATTGGCTTTAGGAGCACCCTAAGCCCAACTGAGTGGCAATTCCACCTTTACGAACACAGCACGCCATGGTTCCACCCTTTCAAACCCCTGAGGTCATGGCCATACCTCTTGAGACTGAGGCAGCTCAGCTTCTCACGCTATCTGCCTCTTCAGCTTCAGCTTCCTATGGCCGCATGGCCTGGGCCTCAGGCCCACATCTGCCCTGCCGGGCAAGTGTTCCAAAGCTCTGTAGCTCCACTGGTTTAAGTGCCCGGAGGCACCCCACTCTTGCTGGAAAGCGTCCTGCCCAAAGGCACTCAACTCTCTCACTCCGTGGGTCAGCAAGGCCAGCTCACCGATTCAAGTGCCCAGAGGCACCCCGTTCCGCGAGGAAAACTCTGCGCAGGCACTGACCTCTCTCGCTCGACGGGTCGGCTCCAGCGCTGCCTCTGGTTCTGCTGCTGCCGCTGTCGCTGCTGCCGGTCCTCTGTTGTTTCTCCCCATCTGCGCCTTCTTCGTTCCTTCTGAATCTTCTATCCATTCGCAGTTTCAAAGTGGCTTCCACATTTTAGGTATTTGCTAGAGCAGCACCCCACTCCCACGGTACCAATTCTGTTTTAGTCAGCTAGGGCTGCTCTAACAGAAATACCACAGAGTGGATGGCTTTAACAAAGAAAGATTTATTCTTACACAGTCTGGTAGGTTGCAAGTCCATATTCAGGGTGTCCGCTCCAGGGAAAGACTTTCCCCTTGACGGCTCTGGAGGAAAGTCCGGTATCTGGAGGAAAGTCCGGTATTGCTTCAGTCATTGTCCAGGGAGTGTCCTAACGCAAGAACCTCTGGTCTGAATGACGCGCTCTGCTCCCGGTGCTGCTTGCTTGATGGTAGCGAGGTTCTCAAATTGTCCTTGGTTCTTTTTCCTTTTATTCCTCGCAAGCTAAAAGCATTAAGGGTGGGGCAAGCCATACTCCAGGGAAACTTCCCCATAGCAGGAATTCACAGCCCCACCCTAACCTTTAACATACAGGTTAGCAAAACCACACAATGGAGGACAGTCCCAAGATACTGGGAACCATATCCCAGCCACGTGGCTGCACACATTTTTGGGGGGACACAATTCAAACCATGACACATACCCACCAGCAACGCATAAGGGTGCCAGCTCACCACATTCTTGTCAACACCAGTCATTGTTAGTCTAGGGGTATACAGTGGCATCTCATTGCATTTAGTGTATTTTAATACAGGTCCTCTCACAGCTTTTAATATAGCAACCCACTTTGTGAATCTCCAGAAGAGGGTGGTCATTGATTATGCAAATATTCCCACACTGCTTTGGTCTTAGAATTCTTTTTAAGCGAGCATCATGTGGGGGCTAATGTTCCACAGACCACATTTTGGGTGGCATTATGTAATTTGCAGTATTATTTTCAGCCCTGTTCCCTATGAGATTTAGTCACCCAACAAATATTTACCACACAACAATTTGGAATCCACTTGCACAGACCCAGAGGGTAACTGAATGCCAGCTAAAGGAGGACACTTAAGAGACGAACACTAGGACACTTTGAGAGGCAGTAGTTTTCATGAGTGAGTACTTAAGCCAGCCAAGTGCCGTGGAGTGAGTACTTACCAGTTTGTTTTTCTGTATCTGGTTCCCCACCTCAACCCAGAGGGACTCCAAATCTCTGAAAGAGCCAGGCTGGGCTCAAACTGAGATCCTGGCTACGTTTTGCCAGTACTCAGCCAGGTAATAATGACAGCAATAATAATAATGTCAAATTGTTATTGACTGCGTGTGTGCCGGGCCCTGTGCTGAGCACTTGTCGTGAGCTATCTCACTGAATCCTCCCAGTGGCCTGAGATGTGTTATAAACATTTTAAGGGTGAGGAAATTGAGGGACAGAGTAGCTCAGGTAGCTTGAACACAGACTGTAGGAAGTGGCAGGGTCAAGACGTGAACCTGGGTTTTGAACCTAGATTTGAACCAGATTTCAGCCCTCTCTGACAGTAGTGTGTGTGCTCTTGAACCACTCTTCTGGGAAGACCTTCACTTCAGAATTTGGGTGCCTGGAGTCATCCCTTTCCCAGTCGCCTTGCCCTTCCCCTCTCACCTGGTCAGAAGTGCACCATTTGTTCTCCTGTGTAAATCCCCTTGTCCATTGTTTCCTTCCAGTCCCTGCCAGTGTCCAGGTCTAACCTCATAATTGGAGTCATACACACACACACACACATACACACAGGCACCCATGCACACACACAAACACGCATACACACATGAAAACTTCTACCTGATTTCGGTGGCCTGAGGTTTCCCCTCGACAACCAGTATCTACATCCCCGCCGGGGGAACTTTCTGGATCTGTGCTCGCTGGCCTCACTGCTCAGTTCTCCACACTGCTCCGTTCTGTTTACTACATGGCTGGTTTCCAACCGGTCCTTCCCATTTTGAGCCCCTGCTGGGTATTAGCATATCCACCCCACATGCGATGAATCAGAATTGACAGTTTAACAAGGTCCTCAGGTGATTCTTATGTATCATAAATTTTGCGAGTGACTGTGGTAATAATAGTGGTTCTCAGAATTGATCCCTAAACTGCCGCATTAGCGTTGCCTGGCAATGGGTTAGAAGTGCAGATTCTTAGCAAGGGTTTCTGGCTGTCCAAAGCCCTGGTTTGCCAGCATTCACTGACTCCCCTTGCTGGAAGGAAAATTCCAAGCCCAATGGCAGGGCATTCAGACTGACTGCTATTTACTTCCACTTGGCTCTCTTTGACTGGCCATGTTGACCTTAGGTCATCTGTCTGGACAACCTCAAGCTTGTTTTTCATGAAATGGGTATAATAATAGCTACTGTCTCACAGGTTATTGTGCAGGTTGGAAGTGGTGAAGTGCATGCTAAACAGCTTAGGATGGTATTTGGCACAAAACACACAAGGCAACATTGGAAAAAGACAAAAGATATTATTATTAATAATTAAGATAGTAATGATGCTTTCTGTCATGAACACTAATATGCTCATGAGGGGTACACTAGTAGTTTCTTGGGAACAGGGAACAAGTCATGTCAAGTTTAGTACGATGCCTTCAGCACCAAAGATCCCAGGGAAGGTCTGTCTGTAGAGGATGAGAAAACAAGCCCTAACCTGGGAGTCAAGAGCTGAAGGTCAGTCTCGGCTCTGCCAGCAACATAGCATATGGCATTGATTTAAACCACTCATCTGTTTAGAGCCTCAGTTTCTTAACCTGTTCATCTTCTCGGGTGTTTTGTATGAATCTGGCTTCATATCCAAGCCCTGATACTTATTCTCTGAGTTAATTTGAGCACATTCTTTAATCCTCTTTGTGCTCTGATTCTTCATCTGTGAAATGGAGAGAGCAATCCTTCCTCGCTTCTTGAGAAATGAAATAAATGATGTATTGCTTATAAAGTGCTTGCCTGAGTTCCTGGCATAGTGTCGCTTGTTTGATAGTTGCTCTTGTGTTTGTTTTATTATTGTTGTTTAGTTGATAAATCTTTGGTGGGTTGAAAAATCATTAATAGATGTATTTTGTAGAATATGCTTGGCTGAAAAAAGAGTAACTTGGCACTCCTCAATAGAAATAATAATAATAAAACATTTGACAGTGATGTATATCCCTTTGTGCTACTGCACTTGACATTCACAGTAATTTACTTAACTGGATCATGGTGTGGAGCTAATCTTGATAGAAAATTGACTTCTTTCTGTAAAACAGGTCCTGAGACCTTTGCCCTGAGTGGCATTTGCTGGATTTCTTTTTGAAATTGCAGACCTTTCATTTTTGGTTCATGACATTTTTTTTTTCTTCTTTTTTTCAGAATCCCCAGGATGGAAATAACATACTAGCTCTCAGGCAGCTGGCATTCTTGCTGCATTTTTACAGCACTCTGCAAACTCTCAGGCTGTTTGTGCGTGATTTATATTCCCCCTGTGATTCCTAAATGAATATAATAAAAATAGACTTAGAATATTAATCTGACATGGTTCAGACGAGCATGGTCTAATATAAATTTATTTACTGGGAATAGTGAAAGGGTGAGGGGAGACTCAGTTTTTAGTTAAGTATTTCTAGCTCGTCTCTATGGCATTGTTTCTTCAAGTGTAGTCTATCTAGGGTGTGGATTACCTGTGGTGTTTATAAAAAATGCAGACTCCCAGGCCCCACCCCTGCTCCAGAGGATCAGAATCTTTGGAGGTGGGGCCTTGGATTTGCATTTCTAATGAGCCCCCAGAGTGCTGCAGACACACTTTGGTCTAAGAACCCTGGGTCCTTGGCATCCTCCCCAAAGGAAAGGCATTGTGTTGTCTGAGTCAGGCAGTCCCAGTGTGAGAGGCTGTTCAGGGCTCCAGGGTGAGGAAAGCCGGGCTGGCAGGTATGGGGCTGAGGCCCAGGGGTGTGCTCAGGGAAGCGAGGATCCGGCGGCCATGGCGGGGGTACCTGCACTCAGGAAGTGGTGCTGTCACGTCTGCTAAGCGGTGATGGGGCAGCCCTGAGAGCCTGTGTGCTTGTAAGCTGGGGAAGTGGGTTTCTGATCGTCTCAGGTGGAGAGACCCGAGCAGGCATCTGCAGTAGAGGGTTGAGGCTGGGCCTAGATGCCATCCCTGAGAGACTGCTCGGTAGGGGCTGGGCCTCAGAGCCTCAGGGGGAGCTGTGAGAACCTCTTGATTTCTGAGCCTGAACCTAACGCTTCAGACATCTGTCTGCATTTCTACAGCTAAGCAGCCATTTAACTTGGCAGTCCCTAGGAGTGAGGTCTGGGAAATTTGGGGGCCATGGGAAGGATTGACTTTGGGATCACGGGCTGGGGGTTATGATCTTGATCACATTATTAAACCTGTCTGAGGTACAGTTTTCTTAGTTGTAAGATGAAGACACAAATACATTTAATTTTTCTTTTGTGTATCATTGTGAGAATTAGGCATGAAGAATCTGACACGTTGAACAGTTTGTGGCACACAGTAGGCATTTAATAAATGGTGGCTACACATATTATGAGAACTGAGGTTCTCAGAAGCTATCTAGGGCAGGATGGCAGCCAACTGGACATAAAAGTGAATCTAGGGACCCAGTGATTGGAATTGAGTTAAGGACAGAGTCTTGGTTCTAGAAACAACCAGTTTCCAGAACTGAAACCAGACAGAAAAAGCATTAATAATTTCAAGGCTGTAATATTGTTTACCATGCATGTCAGGAACTGTTGAAGCACTTCACATTAAGTCATCCCCATTTTGCAAATGAGAAAAGTGAGGTTCAGAAAAACATGTGTGCAGTCACCTAGCTGTTATGTGGCAGAACTGAGTTCCAGACCCAGGCTGTCTGGTTCTACGTGTTGAATTCCTGGTTGCTGCTTAGTAACTGGATATTCAGGTCAAGCATAAGGTCCAAGTGCCCTGGAATTAAAATGCTGAGGCTCATGAGTAAACTGGCCTCATGAAAAATTGTCCTAGGTATTTCTTTACCGTAAGTGTCTACATGTGAAATTATACAACCAATTCTTAACGCATTTAGAAGCTGGACCGTAATAAACCTCTGCTATTTCCCAACAGAAAATCTGTTGCCATGAGTCAGAATTGATTTCACAGCAGAAAATAACAGCAGAAAATCTGTAGCATAAAAATTGTCTTGTATTGGAAATCTCTTGACCATTTTGTATTTTATTCTTGTGAAAAGTTGACCCCTTTTGTGAGTTATAAAAGCTTCAAAGGGCCTCTCAGACCACAAGTCCTTTTCTCTCTCCATTCCAGTCCTAAATATTTGAGCCTCATTCATTTCCTCTGAAACCAAATATCTAATCAAGGTTTCCTCCATCTTTCACATGAAACCATAACCCATTCCTGTTGAGTCAATTTTGACTCATAGAGACACTACAGGACAGAGTAGAGTTGTCCCAGAGGGTTTCCAAAGAGTTCCTGGTAGATTTGAACTGGTGACCTTTTGGTTAGCAGACATAGCACTTAACCACTACATCACCAGGTCATGAAGCCCTTGTATTAATATATTTGCTTAATTCTGAGAGTGTTTTGTCAGATTTTCAGCATTTTATAACGCTCTTGTCTTTACCTTCTCTGTACTCCTAGGGTGTGACCTTCAGTACCAGAACAAGGCAGGCTGGCGAGAAAGCTGCCAAGTCCTGCTAGCTCCTTGTCACGGCAGACAGCTGGACTTGTTTCTAATCAGCACCTCCCTCCATAATACCTCTCGGTCACTGCAGGAGACCAGACCAGAGCTTGAAACTTTCTGAAGACTTCCAATAGACCTTGAACATAAAAGGCCATTTTGGTTGCCTTTGTACAAATCAAGTCCATTTGAGAGACAAAGTGAGAGAATCCAGGGGCCGCTTTAACCCAAGAAATCACATGAACGTATTCGACATTTAAACCCCTGCACATAGGATGGATGATGGTTATCGAAACACCCCGAACCTCTACCATGGTGCAAGAGATATAGCTCGAGAGGCCACCAGACAGTCCCAGAACCAAGGGATGGATGACTACAAGTATCAGGACAACTATGAGGGATATGCCCCCAACGATGGCTATTACCGTGGCAATGAGTCCAACCCTGAGGAGGATGCTCAGAGTGACGTTACCGAAGGCCATGATGAGGAGGATGAGATATATGAGGGTGAGTACCAGGGCATCCCTCACCCGGACGATGTCAAGACCAAGCAGGCCAAGATGGCAGCCCCCAGGGCAGATGGCCTTCGGAGCCAGGCCGACCTGATGGCTGAGAGGATGGAGGAGGAGGAGCAGCTGGCTCACCAGTATGAGACCATCATCGAGGAGTGTGGCCATGGGCGCTTCCAGTGGATCCTCTTTCTCGTCTTGGGCTTGGCCCTGATGGCTGATGGAGTGGAGGTATTTGTGGTGGCTTTTGCCCTGCCCAGTGCAGAGAAGGACATGTGTCTGTCCAGTTCTAAGAAAGGAATGCTTGGTAAGTGGAAATTTTCAAACATCCTTCTCTTTACAGCATTAAAAATCCAAACGGAGAGGAGAACTAACATTTGTATAGACCTGTCACTGTGGTTGTTAGTTCTGACTCATGGCCACCTGCTGTGTGCAGGAGAGAGCTGCTCCGTAGGGTTTTCAAGGCTGTGACCTTTCTGAAGCAGATTGTCAGTTCTTTCTTCACTGTTAAACAAAAGAAACCCAGTGCTGTCGAGTCAAGGCTGACTCTCAGTGACCCTGTAGGACAGACTAGACCTGCTCCATAAATATCCAAGAAGCGCCTGGTACATTTGAACTGCCGACCTTTTGATTAGCAGTCATAGCACTTAACTCACTATGCCACCTGTTCACTGTGAGATACCTTAAGTATATCACAATGCCCCTGCGAAGTTAGCACTTTTTTTTACCTACTTGGGAGTTTAGAATGTCTATCTGAGAGACATTAATTAACTGGCTCCAGTTTACACAGCTCGTGAATAGTGGAGCTTGGAGTCCCACCTGGTGTGTCTGACTCATAAGCTGTTAGTTCAGTTTCCATTTCTTATTGCTTCCCTGAGAGTCAGATTTCTTTCTTCTTTATAGTAAACCATCTTCCATGTCCAAGTAAAGCAGTTTTGTGAGTGGCAGGCTGGAGGTCTCTTCTACTTGGTCCAGTGCTCTGTCTCCTTCTAGAATCTGACAGCATCTGCTTTGGGTTTCTTGTGTATGAAAGCGTTAATGTGGGTAGGCTGGGTGCCCATGTGTCTCAGGATGAATGATGGGCCTCAGCACATGAGCTGAGCCTCTGAAGGCTGTTAGGAATCCTGCTGTTGCTCACAGATGGATTCGTGGGGTGGAGGACCAGCTTTGTCAATGAACCCAGAGATGAGCTCTATCAGAACCAAGTAGCAAGCATCAGGGCTCAAGGCAGAAGAGTTTGTGAAACTGAGAGAGGAAGGGCTTTGAGTGGCCAACAATAGAAGAGATTCATCGTAATACAGACAAGAGTTCATCACAGTCACTAAATGGCCTGGAAGACATTTCCATTTCTAAATACAGAAAGTCCATGCTACTGACTGTTCCCCAAACATACTGTTAATGAAAACTGACTACAAGTCAGCTTCTGACTCAAGACCAAGGGGTACTTCTGACCCTCAAGAGCTCAAAATCTAACTGGCAACATAGTTCACTCAGTTAACAGATGTTTATTTTTTTGTCTCCTGTGTGCTCATCTCCGGATTCAGTGCTTGCAGAGACACTAATGGACCAGAGACACACAGACCCTGCTACTCAAAGAACTGATATAGAACAGGACAAGCCAGTGATAAAGATCTTTCTGTTAGCAGCCAAGCACATGAACTGTTTGCACCACAGGGGCTACTGCCAGGATAAGTACTGTGAAACACTCTGAGCAATTCTGGTTCCCAGTATTTGCTTCAGAGCAAGCGCTGGCAACCTTTTTCCTGTAAAGATCCACTTACAAATATTCTAAGCTTTGTGGGTCCAGCTGGTCTCCGTCATAACTGTTGAACTCTGCTGCCGTAGCGCAGAAGCAGTTACAGGCAATATAGAAATGAGTACACATGATTATGTTCCAATGAAACCTTATTTACAAACCAAAAAACAAACAAAAAATCCAGTTGCTGTTGAGTGGATTCTGACTCACAGTGACCTTATGGGATGTAGCAGAGCCAACTCATCGAGTTTCCAAGGAGGGCATAGTGGATTCAAGCTGTTGACCTGTTGGTTAGCAGCTGAGCTTTTAACAACTGTGCCGCCCAACCCAAACCACTGCCATCAGGTGGATTCTGATTCCTAGTGACCCTACTGTGCCACCGGGCTCCTTATTTACAAAAACAGGCAGCAATCTGAATTTGGCTTGTGGGCTCTAGTTTAGCATAAGATTAGTATGTTAAGTAAGGAAATTTTTTACTTAAAGAATAGTCCATGAGACTTAAAAACAAACAAACAAACAAACCCACTGCAGTGGAGTTGGGACCAACTCACAGTGGCCCAAGAGGTCAGAGTAGAACTGCCCCATACAGTTTCCAAGGAGCGCCTGGTATATTTGAATTGTGAACTGCCAACCTTTTGGTTAGCAGACATACACTTAACCCACTATGCCCCCAGGATTTCTGTTTTCCCTGAGGGCTTTTAAAAGTTATTTTATCCACTTGTGTTAACTAAGTACGACTTGGAAATCCTGGTGGTATAGTAGTTAAGTGCCTCCTTAACTAAAGGTCGATAGTTCAAATCTGCCAGATGCTCCTTGGAAACTCTATGGGGCAGTTCTACTCCCACCTACAGGGTTGCTAGAGTAAGAATTAACATGACAGCAGTGGCTTTTTAAATATCATTTAATATGATCAGAACAGTGCCAGATATGAATACATATGAACAGAATGACTGATTTGAGAAACAAGTATAACACACAGTTTTTAGACACCTATAGAATTTTAGCATAGCTTTCAAAAATACTGAAACATTTCTGCTATACGCTTTTGTTTTTGAATAGTAGTATTAAAGGAGGAAAAGAAAAACAAACAAAAAACACCCAAACCATAACCAAGATCTGAAAATGAAGAGAAACCATCCCTAACTGATCTGAAAATTTCCAAGACACTAATTTGTCTTGTGATGTTCCCAGCAGAGGCCCCGGGTTCCTGTTAGTCCGAATTGGCAATGTCAGTAATGATTTCATGCCATGCTGGACTTTCTGCCACGCTGATTCTCGGCAACCTCATTAGCAGAGCTGAACAAAGTACAGCTCCCACGGACTCCAGGGTAAAGGCTGAGAGTTAGGAGAACGTGGTCTTTATCGGAGAGGCCTCACTTTTGGAATTTTGCCATCTGTATTTTCTAAGTATACGCTAGGACTCAGCCCCCAAACAGGCAGGTAGACCGCCTGAGTGGAGACAGAATTCTTAGCCTCACGCAGCCCCCTTGGGTTCAAGAAAATGAGCTTTGTGATTGTGATTGTGGCTTGACCCCTGTTTGATGGCCAAAGAAAAGGATTCAGTAAGAGAACTTTCATCTCCAGATTCAGGTCTCAGATCATAGGCTATTTTATTTTCTTCCTAAAAATGAATCAGCTCATAAATAAGTGTCGCTTGGCCAAAGCTATAACAAACCAAGCCTGTTGCTGTCACGTTGGCCCTATAGGACAGACTAGAACTGCCCCAAAGAGTTTCCAAGGAGCACCTGGTAGATTAGAGCTACTGACTTTTGGTTAGCAGCCATAGCACTTAGCTACTATGCCCTCAGTATTTCTATCCTTGGCCAGATAACAGAAATATCCCAGTGCTCCTGTGCCTCTTCACACTTCCATGGAGATGGATGTTTGCTTTTTTTTGGAGCATTGTAATTCAGTGGGCCACTTGCCTAGAATGATCTCATTTGAGAGAGAGAGAGAGAAAAAAAAAACACGGCCATAGAGTTGAGTCCAACTCATTGTGACTCTAGAGGTCAGAATTAGAACTGCCCCACAGAGTTTCCAAGGAGTGCCTGGTGAATTTGAACTGTTGACCTGAAGGAGAGAAAGGTCAGCAAAAATATCATCAAAGGCTTAGCCCTGCTTCTTATCAAGAGGTTAGTTCTCTTCAAGACAAGAAGAATGTATTCATTTGTTAATCAAACTGACGATTTGCTATTAAAATTTTTTTTTAATTTAATATGACTGAGTGAAAATGTACATTCCTGTGTAAATTTACATGCCCACCTATATGCAGCTTCCACTGCTCTCCCTGTCTGCAGAAGATAGAGAGACCCACATGAGTGGGTGCCTACACAGACTTGGGACGAGAAGAACCAGATGGTGCCTGGCCACCACCAGTGATAGCCATAATGAAGCTCACTAAATTGAGTCTCATTGGCAACGCAAGAATAAAAAGGGATGCATCCTGAGATCTCCACTAAAAGACCTCAATTGATGGCCCAGCGGTTTCAGAGTTCCCCTGGGACCATGGCCCTTGGCCCTGATGCTGCCCTTGCCCATAAATCATAACAAAGGTCCACTCTTCAGACACAAATGGATTGGACTTGGCGATGCAGAGTGACCATATATTGGATGCACTTTATGGTTCTGTGCATCTATAGGATATCATCCTGCTGACCTCTGGCTGGAGGAAGGGGAGTGGGTGGAGAGGAGGGGAAAGGAGGCTGTTGGGAGGATGAGTCATGTATGGAGGAAATTTTTTTTTTTAACTTAACATTGCCATGATACCGGTCCTGCTCTGATCTCTGACAATATAAAGCCGACAAAAATCTCAGCAGTCTGAGAGCTTTACTCTAATAATGGAAATAGAACTTACACAGGAATACGAAATCCCAGACAGCACAATACAATGGTGCAGTGCAATAGTTGGTATTCTCACTGTTAGATGGGAAGAAAACAAAGACTGCACAGAGAGACAGAGCCTGGTGGTTGGGAGGTTCAGAGAGGTGCTGCTGGCGTTTTATAGGCAGTTTATTTAATGTTTATGTGACCTTGAGCAGAGCTGTAGGCTTCCTTCTGAGAGTTCTTGAGTTTAGGTGGTTGATCAATGAATTTACCTTTTTTCTTAATAACCTCCTGTTATGGACTGAATTGCCTCCCTACCCCTGAACATGTCCTGGAATCCTATATGCCCCTATTGCCTGTGAATGCAATCCAATTTGGGAATCAGATTTTCTTTGCTATGCTAATGAGGCAAGACTGGTGTAGGGTGTGTCCTAAGCCATCAGTTCTGAGTTACAAGCAGCACAGATGCAGAAACCAGACACTCATACAGGAAGACAGATGCCTTGTTAAGATGGACAAGGAAATTGGGCATCCAACCCACCATGAACTCCTTGAAAACTCTATGGGGCAGTTCTACTTTGTCCTATAGGATCTCTATGAGTTGGAATCTGTCCTATAGGGCCAACTTGACATCAACAGGCTTGGTTTGTTTTGGCTTTGGCCAAGTGACACTTATGAACTGATTCATTTTTAGGAAGAAAATAACATAGCCTATGATCTGAGACCTGAATTTGGGGATGAAAATTCTCTTCTTTCCTCCCTCTCTCCCTCCCCTCCTTCCTTCCTTCTTTTACAGAAGCTAAGATAAAGGTCTAACCCCAGAACTGACAGAGAGGGCCTTCCCCTAGAGCTTGTGCCCTGAATTTGGACTTCTTTTTTTTTTTTTTAATTATGATTGAGTGAAAATATACATTCCTATATAAATTTGCATGCCCACCTATATGCAGCTCCCACTGCTCTCCCTGCCCGGTGACAGCACACTCTTCCTCTCTGCTCCATACATGTCTTATCCTCCCAACAATCTCCTATCCCCTCCTCTCTGCCCTCTCCCCTACTTCCAGTAAGAGGTCACCAGGATGACATCTTCTGGATGCATAGAACTGTAGCATGCACACATGATATAGTCACTCTGTGTCACTAAGTCCAATGCATTCCTGTCCGAAGAGTTTATGGACAGGGGCAGCATCAGGGCCAGGGGCCAATGCTCCCAGGGCAACTCTGAGGCCCCTGGACCATCAGTTGTGGTCTTTGAGTGGAAAGCTTAGGGTGTACCCCTTTTTATTCTTGTGTTGCCACTGAGACTCAACTTTGTGAGCTCCATCACGGCTATTACTGGTGATGGCCGGGCACCATCCGGTTCTTCTGGTCACAAGTCAATGTAGTCACCCACTTACGTGGGTCTGTCTGTCTTCTGGGTTCTCTTTCCCCCATGTCATTTTGGTCCTTGGTGGTCATCTGTTCCTGCTGAGTTGGGACCATTTGCTGTACGATCAGATGGCAGCTTGGCGGTTTTTAAGACCCCAGATTCCACTCCTTAATGTGTGGTACAGAAGACTGTCTTAGCAAGATGCTAGCTGTGCCAGTTTGGCCACAATTCCACCTAAGAGCATGTTCCCCGGCCCCCTGCCCCAGCTACTCTTTCCTTTCAATATTGTGTTAAGACGGGAGGAATAATCATGTCATGTTGAAGTCCAGTTAATATTGATCTTCTTTGTAATGTGTACTGTCACAGATTTCACCCAACTAAGCCATTTAGGCACGGTTTTTTTTTTCTTGGTATTTTTTGGATGACTTTTTCAGTGTCTTCCTTTGTGATGGGTTTATTAAGTTGTTCTGCTTCACCTTGTGATAATTTCAGTAGGCGATATGAATCAAGGAATTTGTCCGTTTCCTCTAGGTTTTCAAATTTGTTAGAGTACAGATTTCTGTTGGATCTGTTATGACAACTCCCCTCTCATTTCTTATTTGGGTTATATTTGTTTCCTTTCTTGTTTTTGTTTGGTAATTTTAGCCAGTGGTTGTCAATTTTGTTGATCTTTTAAAAAAAACCAGCTTTTGGTCTTTCCAATTTTTTCAATTGTTCTTCTGTTCTCTAAATTGTTTTGTTCCGTTCTAATCTTTATGATCTGTTTTCTTCTGGTACCTCAGGAGTTCCTGTTGTTCTCTCTCTACTTGTTCAAGCTGTAGGGTTAGATCCTTGGCTTGGTTTCTTTCTTCCTTCCAGATATGTGCATTTATAGAGATAAAGTGACCTCTGAGCATTGCTTTGGCTATATCCCAATGAGCTCTTTTCTAGACGATCTGTTTAATATTGAGAATGGAGTGTTGAAGTCTCCCACTATTAGTGAGGCATAATCTCTCTCATGTTGGAGTGTAGTCAGTGTTTTTTCGATATATTTAGGTGCTCTAATATTAGGTGCATAAATATTTAATATTGTTAAGTCCTGCTTGTGTATTGAAACTTTTAGGAATAAATAGTGTTCATCCTTTTCCATGATGGTAGATTTTGCATTAAAATCTATTTTATATGAGATTAGAATTGCCACACCTGCTCTTCTTTGTGTATTGTTAGCTTGTTATATATTCTTCCATCCTTTAATTTTCAGTTTGTTCATATCTTTAAGTCTAAGGTGAGTTTCTTGTAGGCAACATGTGCATAGGTCATGTCTTTTGATCCAAGATGTCACTTTACTGGAGAATTCAGTCCATTCATATTCAGTGTAATTATTGATAGATATGTGTTTCATGCTGTCATTGTGATATGTTTATTTTTGTGTTGACGTTTTCTCTGTTGTTCTCATTAATCTGTTCTGGTACATTCTTCTTTGTGAGTTGATTTTTCACCTTTCTCAGAGCTGTTTTCGTAGTTGTTGAGACTCCTGTGTTACATTTCTTGATTTGATATGTTGCGTCTTTCCTGTGCTTTATTGCTGACCCTATGGTCCCCCTTAATAAACTATGTATAAACCCAAGTTTAATTACTGCTAGTCTTATTAACTTCTTCTCCATCTGGAAGGACTGCAACAACTGTAGTATATCCTTCTTTTCAATATGATGATATCATAGTTTTCATGATACGATCACTGGATCATTGCTTTCAGTATTATAGGTTTGATTGAATTTGAAGCCTTCCCTAACTGAGTAGGTTTCTGGGTGATGTGTGCTGAATTTGCTTCTAAAATATAAAGTTAGTGGTTTTGTTCTTCTAAGCCAAGAGATTCTTTCAGTATTTCTTGGAGATTTGGTTAGGTTTTTACACAGTCTCTGAGTTTCTGTTTATCTGTGAATGTCTTAATTTCATTTTCATATTTGAAAGATAGTTTTGCAGGATATCTAATTCTTGGTTGGAAGTTCTTCTCCTTCAAGGCTTTGAATATGTCATGCCACTGTCTCTGTGCCAGCATTGTTTCTGCTGAGAGACGCGATGAAAATCTAAAGGGTTTCCCTCTGAATGTTAGCTTTGCTTTGAGTCTTGATGCCTTTAAGAGTTTCTGCTTATGTTTCATTTTGTTAAACTTGATTACAATATGTTTTGGAGTCTTTCTGTTGAGATCTATATTGAGTGGCATTCTATATGCTTTTTGGATATCTGTATTCTCTTCTTTCACAAGTTGTTGGAAGTTTTCTGTCAGCAGCTCAGCCACAATACTCTCTGTGTTCTCAGGTGTCGCACCCTATTCGTGAACTCCAGTTAATCATAGAGTGTTCCTCTTAACAGAGTCCCACATGTTTCTTAATGCATCTTCATTTTTTTCTTGTTTCTTTTTTCTGATTTCTCCACATAGATGCTGGAGTCAGTAGCTCTGTCTTCCAAGTCAGAAAGTCTTTTTTCTGTTTGTTCCATTCTGGGTTTTTTTTTTGGCTTTGAATTGAAGTTTCTATCTCTTTGATTTTGCTCTTGATCTGTTGGATTCCAGAGTACTGATATTCCATCAGATTGAACAGCTTGCTTAATTTTTCAGTTTGCTCTGCTGCATTTTGTATAAGGGCTAGGAGGGCTCTCTATATAATCCTTTTGTATTCACCTTCTGATAGTTTCAGAAAGATTTCTTCATCTGGGAAGTTCTTTGGTTGTTTCTTTTGGGGGCCTTCTGAAGCCATGAGTGATTTCTTGGTTGTGCTTTTCTCTAGAGTTTGTTGCTTTTTGGGCATCATGTGAATCAATAAAGGCTGGGAAAAATGCTGTGAGGGTGGACTGCAGTTGTTCTCTAGGCAGTCTTATAATGAAAGGTGAAAGGTATCTGACAACTTCCAAAGTCAGTGAGATTTTCAGATGTAGAGGTCCCTCTTCCCAGCTGGCAAAGTAAGCACCTCTATATCCAATCCCAGATGTTATAAACTAGTTCAAAATACAGAAAAGCTACTGTCCTACTGGCCCCTGCTGTCAGGCCCCAGCTGTAGGTGACACTGTGTAAAATACTGCTTTTCTGTCAGGAAAGTATTCTCCTCTGGGGAGGCTCTGCCTCCCAGCCTAGGAACTGAAATCAGTTTCTAGCTGAGGCCTCCATATGGGTATGTCTGCCTTCTGGTGGAACAAATGGTGTCACACACAAGCTGCCCGCCTGCCTGAGTACAGACTACTCAGTGACGGAGGTGGAAAGAGAGGCCAAAGGTGCTGAGATGTACAGAGTCCAAAGCCAGGCTCTCAAAATGTGGCAATTTCACCCTTCAGTCCCACCAGCTGTGCATCTGAGATTAACTGCTAGTCAAGTCCCATCTCTGCCTGCTGGCTAAGACAGAGAAAGAAAAGTTAAAATGGCAAGTTACCTTCGGTCTTTGAAAGCCAGCACTCTCCAAGAGCGGGAGATGGCAAGAGAGAGGAGATTTTCCATTCAGTGGTATAAAGGCCAAATTAACAGCCCTATGCCATGTCCTAGGGCTCACTAGGGGTCCAGAAGGCTCTGTTAAATTATCATTTCAGGTCTTGGTTTCCAAGGAGATTTAAGGAGATGTATGTTTAGTCTGCCATCTTGACTCTGCCTCTGGACTTTTAGCTTTCTAAAGTGTTAGCAAATATATTTTTGTTCTTTAAAGCTACCCACTTGTGGTATTTCTATTACAGCAATGCTAGATAACTAAGACATTCCCTTAGGTAATATTTGAGTATTTTTCAGGTATACTTAAAAAAAAAGAATCACCCATAGAAATAATTTTGAAGGTACGTGGTTCTTTCAAATGACTCTGAATTGGTGGCAACTCAGAGATTTATTTCCTTGCAGAGAGGATGACACTTAATATTAGTGACATACTTTTGAAAAATTGCCTGCATTTGAAAAATTGATGCCAAAGTTTTCCCATTATTGTCAAAATACTCCTTAATCCAGAATAGTGAGCTATTCTCAACCTTCATCCTGACTGAGAGAAAAGACTGCCCTGATTTCAGGGAAAAGTTCTTCTATTTTGCCTGCAGTTTTCATTTCCTGGAAGAGTCTAGCCCTTTAGTGTTTATTTTATTGTCTGAAGTAGACAGCCTGGGAATTCCTGAGCTTCACACTAATGGTTCACAACCTAATGTGGTCCTTGGGGCTTGGTGTTTGCACCAGCCGTATGAAGGACACTGAGCAATGTCAGATGGGGTGGATTCATTAGAATAAATTGTGCACTGAGCTTCCATAGCAGCTCAGAGGTAGATGTATGACTCTGATCTCCTGAAAGATTATCTTTGAACTGTTTTATATGCAAATCCTGTGTGGATATCAAGGGTCTGATTGATGAGCTGCTTTTTTTTTTTTTTTTTTTTTTAAGCCCTGAAGTCAGTTCCTAGAATAAGGGAGCACTCTGTATCTACGGCCTGGAACAATGTATGTGCTCAGTAAATGTTTAGTTATCACCATGAAATCTGCTTTATGATGGTGAAATTCACCACTAGGATTTTTTAGATGTTCTTTTTTTGTGGTCTAATTTATAGAGTTGTTCTCACTTATATACTTAGATCATGAGCTTCTTTAGCATTGCAGGGAAGCTGGCTGCCCCCTCCACAGAGCCTGCACCAATGGCCAAATTTTGGGTTGTGGACATGATTCCACAGGCAACAGGGAACCATGTAGTGAGGAACTATTAAATGTCATTGAGCAAGAGAGTAACAAGATTAATGACAAGGACCTTCCACCAGAGCTGAGAAAGCCTTCTGCTGGAGCTGGTGCCCTGCATTTGGATTTTTAGCCTACTAGACTGTCAGTGGATAAACTTCTGTTTGTTAAGGCCATCCACTTGTGGTATTACAGTGTATGTGTTTGTTTGATAAGTAGCAGTCAATAACCAGAACCAAGGGATACTGGGTAGTTTAAAATGAGGACAAGTATGCATCAGGGTTGTATCCTTTTACTGTACTTGTTCAGTCTGTATGCTGAGCAAATAATCCTGAGAAACTGGACTATATATACAAAAATTTGGCATCAGGATTGGAAGAAAACTTATTAACAAGCTGCATTATACAGATGACACAGTTTGCCTGCTCAAGTGAAGAGAAACTGAAGCACTTACTGATGATGATCAAAGACCTATAGCCTTTACTAGGGTTTATGCCTCACCTTAGCTGCTAGGGAGAATTACTTAAATGTTGGAAGAACTGCTGTCATCACCATGCAAAAATGTCTAGCTCAGGATCTGAATACAGTAGGTGCTGTGTTCATACTCATCCTGCTCTTCCGACCCAGTTGTGAAACCTAATGTTTTAGCTTCTAGCTCCTCTTGACAGAATGTTTCAGAACATTTTGTTTACCCTGATTGCAAACAATTTCCTTTGGCAAGGAGAGCTTCAAAAGACTTGGAGGATTTTTCTTCTCAGCTATCACATTCAGCCCTTGAGGATTTTGTAAACAAAAAATGTTTATTAACTGTTGATTCACATATGAGGACTGCCAATTAAGTTCCCAAACTCACTGTAGGAAAAATACTGCATACCTCATTGATGAATATCACTGCGGTCACCTTTGAAGTACTTTCTTTGGGAAGCTATGCACTGATGCCAGCACCTAGTCTACCCTTCAAAACAATTTTGCAACTCTTTTTCTGGAATGGGCTTCAGAGCTGTTGTTGTATTATCCTTAATGTCCTGAATGTCATGAAAATGTTTTACTTTCAATATTTCCTTTAGATTAGGAAAAAAGTCATTGGGGGCCAGATCAGGTGAGTAGAGAGGATGTTCCAATACAGTTATCTGTTCACTGGCTAAAAAGTCCCTCACAGACAACTATACAATTAAGCTCATGAACTTGCCACCATGCTACCATGCTCAATGGCTCTTCCAGAAAGAGTTCCAAAATTGCTTTGAAGCACAGACCAGGCACTGGTGTCGGTGCATAGCTTCCCAAGGGAAGTACTTCAAAGGTAACCATAGTGATATTCATCCATGAGGTATGTAGCACTTAAAACAATTAATTTTGGAACTCTATTTCTGGAATGTTCATCAGGGCTATCATTGGATAAAGTCTGACAATTAAGTTAGTGAACTCATCCTAGAAAAAGTGCTTTGAAGGGTGGACTAGGCACTGGTGTTAGGGTATAGTTTTGCAAGAGGAGTGCTTTGAAGGTGACTGTAATGAAGTAAGTAGCAGTTTTTCTAGGATAGCTCGTGAACTCAATTGGCAGTGCTCATAAACCTCTGTTAGACCTTAACCTTGCACATTTATTTTGCTCGGGGATCTGCAGACTTCTGCTCCATATGGCATTATCTCAGGCAGCCAGAAGGTGGGGACTAGAATCTCCTAAAGGCTTGTTCATGCTCATTCTGGTGCCTAGCCCTCAAAGAATTGGCTGCTGGAGCCACTGGACTCCTTTGGGGTATCTCTGTCTGTGTATTTGTTGGGGTATCTCTGTCTGTGTATTTGCTCTTCCCTTGCTCTTTCCATCCTGGCAGCTCCAGAGTGGCTGGATTTGTGATATGTGAACTCAGGTCTTCTAAAGTGCCTTTGTGGGGAAGAGAACGCCATGCAGAAGCCGTGATGCCTTTTATGACTTAGCATCAGGAGCTCAGCAGTGTTAACTTCCACAGCATTCTGTCTGCTCTGCAGTCACACAGACGTGCTCAGTTCCCAAGACAGCAGGAAATAGAATCTCATTTCCTAGCAGCAGAGTGGTAGGGTTCTGGAGAGTGTATGGGACCAGAAATATTACTGATCCATTTTTGGTACCACCAGCTACTGACTTTCTTTAGAACCAGTCCTAGGTGTGGCCTTCCAGATCAGGTTTTTTCAGGGTTAACCTTGTTGTACCAGATAATTCTTTGTTAGGAGAGTTCAGCATCATAGGATGTTGAACAGCACCCCTGGCCTCTACTTACTACATGCCGATAGCACTACCTCCCTCGGTGTGACAACCCAAAATGCCTCTATATATTGGCAAATATTAGCTGGGGGCAGGGTGGTATGTCACAATCACTACCAGTTGAGGACCATCAATCTAGATGAGCGTTCTCAACCCCTGCTCCCCATCTAGATCACTGGAGGAGCTGTTAGAACAGCACAGACCTTACTCTAGGATAAATAAGTTAGAATTTCTGTGAGTGAAGTGTGGGCATATGC
Organism: Heterohyrax brucei; assembly: GCA_028571685.1. NCBI lineage: Eukaryota > Metazoa > Chordata > Mammalia > Hyracoidea > Procaviidae > Heterohyrax > Heterohyrax brucei. The sequence continues at coordinate 37,940,130 of CM053148.1, read as the reverse complement.
ATTTTTTAATAGCTCCCCTAATGATTCTAGGGTAGAGGCAGGCAGTTTACAGGGTAAGTTAATGGGAGCCGCTGTGATTCCACAGTTTTTACTTATTACACTATGTAAGGGGTAGGAAATACCCGCAGTGCCTTCTTTCTTGTGTCTGTGACCGTGGTTGGGATTTCACATGGACCTGCAAGAAAAATGGGGTTATACCTGTGTATCGGAAATCCTAGTGGCGTGGTGGTTAAGTGCTACAGCTGCTAACTAAAAAGGTGGCAGTTCAGATCCACCAGGTGCTTCTTGGAAACTCTATGGGGCAGTTCTACTCTGTCCTATAGGGTTGCTGTGAGTTGGAATCAACTTGGCGGCAGTGGGTTTACCTGAATATTATCATGCTGACATTGGTCCAGTGCTGTACAGGCTTTTAGGGGTTTCTATGGCTACTGTGATTTGATCCTTGTGGCTTGGTGGTTACAAGCTTACCCACTAACCAAGAGGTCCAATCCACCAGCCACTCCTTGGAAAGCTTATGAGCAGGTCTACTCTTCATGGCTTGGGACCGACTTGACGGCACCTAACAATGGCATGATTTGTTCCTTCAAATGACTCTGCAGGGTGGGTAAGAGTGGTAATTTCCAGTTTATGGAAGAAGGGGGGTGTTGCTCAGAGACTCTAAATGATACGTGCTGGGCTCCAGTTCCTGATGTAGTGTGGGTGCTTGAGGCCCACTTCCTGCTGTATTCACTCAGGAAGTTGGAAGCTTTATTTTCTCATGCGCAGGTTTCTTCATAGAAAGCAGAAGGAGCTACTGCTGATGAGTTGGCCATTTGCTAATACCAGAAAAATTGCTGCTGCTGTTGTTAGCTCTCATCAGTTTGGCCCCTGACCTATGATGAATGGCCTTTGACTCAAGGTGACCCCCAACTCATGGTGACCACCATGCACACCAGAACAAAATGCTGCCTGGTCCTATACTAGCCCAGAGATTCACTGCAGACTGCTTAGTATTCCATTGTGATTCATATGGTTTTCACTGGCTGATTTTTGGAAGTAGGTCACCATGCCTTTCTTTCTAGTGTGTCTGGAAGGTCCACTGAAACCTCGTAGCAACATGCAAGCCTCCACTGACAGAGAGGTGGTGGCTGTGCGTGGGGTGGATTGACTGGGAGTTGAACCTGGGTCTCCCACATGACAGGTGGGAATTCTATCACTGAACCACCACTGCTTCCCACTATCTTCCTACAACTGAAAGCAGATTATAATCATACCACCACCACCATGAGTTATTATTTGGTAAGCTCTTGCCTTGCTTCAGTTTTGTGTTAGTATGTTACACATGGTATTCCTTTTTTTTTTTTAGTTTTATTACGATTGAATGAAAATGTACATTTCCATATATATTTGCATGCTGACCTACATGCAGCTTCCACTGCTTTCCCTGCATGGTGACAGCACACTCTTCCTCTCCCCGGCATACATGTCTTATCTTCCCAACAGTCTCCTATCTTCTCCTCTCCACCCATTCCCCTTCCTCCAGTATGAGGTCAACAGGGTGACCTCCTATAGATGCCTAGAACCATAAAGTGCCCACACAGTATGGTCACCCTGCACCACCAAATGGAATCCATTGCTGTCTCAGAAGTTGACCTTCATTATGATTTACATACAAGGGCAGCGTCAGGGCCAGGGGAACCCCGAGGCCCCTGGACCATCAGTTGTGGTCTTTTAGTGGAGATCTCAGGGTGCACCCGGGTTTAGTCTTGTGTTGCCAGTGAGATTCAATTTTGTGAGCTCCATCTTGGCTATCACTGGTGGTAGCCAGGCACCATCTGGTTCTTCTGGTCACAAGTCAATGTAGACATCCACTCACGTGGGTCTCTCTGTCTTCTAGATTCTCTTTCCCCCGTGTCGTTATGGACCTTGATAGTCATCCATTCCTGCTAAGTTGGGACCATTTGCTGCACCCTCAGATGGCAGCTTGGCAGCTTTTAAGACCCCAGACGCCACTCACCAATGTGGGGTGAGGAGAGACCTCACCAGCAAAACGCTAGTTGTGCCAATTGGCCTCAATTTCCCCTGAGAGCACGGTCCCTGGCCCCCCACCCCAGCTACTGTGTCCTTGCAATATTGAGTTAAGATGGGAGGAGTACACAAGTAGTGTTGAAGTCCCGTTTATATTGATCTTCTTACTAAACTGTGCTGTCACCAATTTCACCCAACCAAGTTTCTAACAACTGTCTAATCTAAACCCTCCCACCTCGCCCTCCAGCCCTCCCCACCCTTGCAGCCATCAAAGAGTCTTTTCTATTATGCATAAGTCTGCTTTTAAGTTCTTTTTGTAGGGGTCTCATACAACATTTGTCCTTCTGTTGCTGACTACTTTCAGTCAACATAATGTCCTCCATTTGAAACCATTACACGTGGTATTTCTAATCCTTATAACAATCGTGCATAGCAGCCATTATTTTCACCACATTACAGGTGAGAAAATTGAGGCTCTACAAGGTTCAAGTAACTTGTCAAATATAGTCAATGACTGAGCCGGGTTCTGAAACTGGCTGTATCTGACTCCAGAGCCTATTGCTTGTCTTCATCTTGCTGTCCTACCTGTGGAAGATTTTACCAGCTGCTCGTTTCATGTATAACCTCAATCAACTGTTTATGCAAAATATATCACTCCAGTAAGACGTGAAGGGAAGGTAGGCCCTGGACTTCATCAGAGGCCTAGAGTCATTACTGCCAATCTCCATAGGCGAGAGGAGGACCTAGCTGATGCCTCAGCAGCTGGATTAGAAAGGCCAGGCACTGCTTTCACTCCCTAGGGGAATGGCTGTGATGTATTCCCGGAGGTGTAGACTGTTGGCCTGCAATAGGCTGGCTGAGAACTGAAGAGCAAAGCTGCTACTCTCCTGTACCAGGCTGTGACAAGAATTCTGAGCAGTGATCCCTGTAGTAGATGAGAGGCAGAGGCACAAAGGACGTCATCCTACCCCAACACAAGGAACCGTGACAGACAGAAGATGCTCAAGACCTTGGATTTCATGACTGTACAGCTAAAATGACTCTTGGTAGGCCAACTGGAAAAACTCATTGCTATTGATTCAGTCCTGACTCGTAGTGACCCCATGTGTTACAGAGCAGAACTGTCACATAGGACTTTCTTGGCTGCGATCTTTACAAGGAGTCCTGGTGGTACAGTGGTTAAGTGCTCAGCTGCTAACTGAAAGGTTGGTGGTTTGAACCCGCAAGCTGTTCTGTGAGAGACAGTTGTGGCAGTCTGCTTCCGTAAGGTCACAGCCCTGCATGTGTTGTGGGGCAGTTCCACTCTATCCTATACGGTCTCTGAGAGTCAGAATCAAATGGATGGTGATGGATTTGGCTTTATTTTCAATTTTTAGTAATTGCTAAGCCATTTTTCTGCATTGACACTGGGTATGTTCGAATTAGTAATCTTTAGGTTAATAGTTGAGTGCAAATTGTTTGCTCCACCCAGAGACCTTCTTTGGAGGTCTCTTTATAAACCTTATGTAGTGCAGATACAGATGAGCTGGTTTTCACTTGCAAAGGACTGGCTTTGTTTCCAGAGAGGGAAGCTTGACAGTCACAGGTATCAGTAAGGCAGAGGAGGAGAAAAGGAGAAAATGGTTGCATAAATTTAACAGCTTTTGACATGCCCTGTGAGGTCCACTGAACAGACTGGATGTGAACCCCCTCTCTGCGTGGGCTGGCCCAGCCTGCTTGGAGGTGCAAAGCACGTATTTCCCATTTCATAGCTAGAGATTGTGCTGACTCAGGGGCATACGTCAGTCTCTGGTGAGGGAGTGCAGAAAACAGCCCAAAGAGTCTCATTCTTTCCTTGGCCTCTCTGTCTCACTTCTTCCTAAGTCCCAGTGAGGAAAGTCTTATCCTTGAAAACAGATGTGCTAACAGATTATAAGATATAAGGCATTAACAACAACATTATAGCATCATGTAGTATTGAAAGTGAACTGGATGATAAAGGAGATCTCCTAGACTGCCCTTTATTTTGAATTTTAGGGGACTGAGCCCCAAAGGAGGAAGTGATTATGTCAAGGTCATATGCTCTGAGACCAGAACCTGGGACTCCTGACTTTTGGCCTGTAGCTCTTTCCTTTCCATTAAGTTGTCTTGCCTTTCGCTATTAAGATATGTCTTTAGTTCTTTCTTAGGAAGCAGTGTGTGTCCAGGCCACCAGCCATCTGTCAGTTTGTTGTCATGTGGTGGTGTCATGTTGCTGTGATACTGGAAGCTGTGCCACTGGTATTTCCTTACCAGTAGGGTGACTCATGGTGAACAGAGCTTTCATTTCACCAGAGCTTTCAGACTAAGCCAGACTAGGAAGAAAGACCTGGTGATCTCTTTTAAAAGTCAGCCTGTGGAAACACTGTGGATCACAAATGAGTGTTCCCTAATATAGTGCTAGAAGATGAGCCCCCTAGGTTAGGAAGAACCCAAATACACAGCAGCTGCAACAGTGGACTTGAGTATGCCAGCATTCATAAGGATCGTGAGGACTGGGTAACGCTGCGTTCTGTTGTACATGGCAGTAACATGAGTTGGAGCCCTAGCTCACCGTGGCTCTTCACTACTGGACCACCAGGGAGCCTTGGCTTTTTAGTCTATAGGATTAACATGTTAATGGTATCTACCTCACAAAACCACTGTGAGGACTAAACAAGATAATCCAAATCATGGGGTGATTACTGTGTCCGACACACAGTAAGGACCTGATACATTTGACCTTGTATTTGTATATTGTTTATTCATTTTATTTAACCACTGTTTAACGTGCCAGATGTTTATTGACTGGCTCATTGATACAAAAGATGCACAAAAGATGCTCCTCTGCTGGAGCTAACGTTTTAGTGGGGAATCGAACAGTAAACAAGGTACTCCTCTCTCCAACCTCCACTGGTCCCTTGGCAAGTGTAAAGGGGGCTCCAGAATTCAATGTGCTCTTGGTAGGCCCCCAACACTTCCAGCCCTGTCATCAAACTGGTCTTGAGACCATCAGAACCTAATGACATTTTGCCCTTTGTCCCTGTATGTTGGCCACCGTGCGAAGCCTATATCTCCTTGATGTTCCTTATTACCCAGACCTGTCTTCCTGTATACCATTGTCCTGTGTCTTAACATATTTTGGACATGCTGTCAGGAAGAATCAGTCCCTGGAGAAGGTCATCATGCTTGGTAGAGTGAGGGTCAGTGAGAAAGAGGAAGACCGTCGATGAGATAGATTGACACAGTGGCTGCAGCAATGGGCTGAAGCATAAAGACGATTGTGGATGTGGTGCAAGACCAGGCAATGTTTCGTTTTGTTGTTCACAGGGTCACTGTTAGTCGGAACTGACTTGACGGTATCTAACAACAACAACATACCATCATCATTGTTAGTTGCAGCTGAGTTGATTCCAATGCATGGTGACGCTATGTTTCAGAACAAAACTGTGCTCCACAGAGTTTTCAAGTCTGTGGTCTTTTGAAGGCAGATGACCAGGCCTTACTTCCAAGGCACCTCTGGGTGGATTGGAACCTCCCAGCTTTGGGTTAGTAATCCAGGGTTTAGCCCTGTGCACCACTCAGGGAAACTACAGCGTTGTGTATCCTGTTTCCTCTCATCTCTACAAGCTCTCTACAAGCTCTCTGTTAATGCCACTTACCTTCTTGTTATATCTGAAATCTCTTCTCTTCTAAGGAAATTACTAGCCCTGTAGCCCTCCTAGATAGCGTCTTTTTTTCCCTCCTACAGGCTGTAGCTCAGGAACCACTGTGCCTCATTGCTCCTCATTATTTCCAGACAATTTTCCTCCCTAAAACACTGCAGCTTTCTGTCTCTTGTTGTCGAGAGTCTATCCCTGTCCCTCTTCTTGTAGTCATCCACTGACACTTCGGTCACTTCCCTTCATTCCTTGAGGATTTTTCACTCCAGCTTCACTGCCATACTCTAACACTAGTTCTGTTTTGATTCTTGCTGATTTGGCTACAGTCTTGCTGAATCCTGGTCTCTTAGTTCCTTAATTTCCAACGATATTTTCTCCTCCCTCTACCTTAATCATTTATTCTTTTAATCTTACTCCAGCTTTATCATTACCAATAATGGAAACCTTTACACAACCCCAGTGCTAAGTACCCCTTCATCTGATCACTGCTTCTGTCTTCCAGCTCCTTCTCTAGTTCCCTAACTCTTAAGGTTTGTCAACCTCATGGACACCTACATCCTTTTGACCTACCTCTCAACACCTTATCCTCGTTACATTTTTCACTGAGCTTAAGTCCTGTGGTCTGTAATCGCTCCTGTGTATGCAACCAATTTCTTTGTGCCTTTCTTATATTGTTGTGCTCCTCAGTTCCGCATTCAGCCTGTCCTGGCACCCAGTGGCTGAATATGGTTAGTGAAGAACACAATGTTGTCTACAGACCTCACTTTAAGTCAAGACCAAGAACCTCAAGGTGACCCTAGATGCTGTCAAGTGTCGTCTTTTATTTCCCCCATCCAATCACTCATCACTCCCCTTGATGACTATTTCATACCTTATTGACTTGCCCCCTACGAACCCTAGTGGCACAAACAGTTAAGCACTCAGGTGCTAGCCAAAAGGTTGGTTGTTCGAACCCACCCAGTGGTTTCACAAAGCCCTGGTGATCTGCTTCTATAAAAATTACAGCTAAGAAACCCTGTGGCATTGTTAGGTGCTGTCAAGTTGAGTTCAACTCATAGCAACCCTATTTACAACAAAACAAACACCCTCACAATCATTGATAAGCTTGAGCCCATTATTGCAGCCAGTGTATCAATCCATCTCTTTGAGTGTCTTCCTCTTTTTCACTGACCCTCTACTTTGCTAAGCATGATGTCCGTTTACAGACTGATCCCTCCCGATAACATGTCCAAAGTATGTGAGATGTAGTCTTGCTACCCTTGCTTCTAAGGAGCATTCTGGTTGTACTTCTTCCAGAACAGATTTGTTTGTTATTTTGGCAGTCCATGGTGTATTTTAATATGCCTTGCCAACACTACAATTCGAAGGCCTCAATTCTTCCTTGGTCTTTCTTATTCATTGTCCAGCTTCCACAGGCATATGAGATGATGGAAAACACCATGGCTTGAATCAGGCACACCTTAGTCTTTGGGGTGATATCTTTGCTTCTAAACACTTGAAAGAGGTCTTTTGTAGCAGATGTCCCCACTGCAATGTACTGTTTGATTTCTTGACTGCTTTTTCCATGGGTGTTCATTGTGGATCCAAGTAAGATGAAATCCTTGACAACTTCAATATCTCTCATTTACCATGAGGTTACATATTGGGTCAGTTGTGAGAATTTTTGAATATGCGTAGAAACCTCTGTTCTCTCACATGAGGTTGCTATGAGACAGAACCAACCTGGTAACACCTAACAGCAACATCAATCACTTGCTTCCAATTCCCAACACCTCTTCCCCATCCTCACTCTCAGGCTAATGAGCTCAGTTTCTCTTCTGCTGAGAAAATGGACTCAACGAAGAAAGAACATCTATAGCTCACATCGGCCTTCCTGATGGCCTCTGCGTCCACCCACGTCCCTGTAACTGTGGAGGAGCTGTGAGGCTCGCCTGGCTGCTTGTGCGTTAGTCTGCGTCTCTCTGACCACCTCGGACCTTGCTTTTGTAATTCTCTCCTTCTCATCATGTTTTCCTTTTACCTGCAGTCATTTCCATCAGCACACAAACATAGAAAAATCACTGCAATCTTGATCCATATAGTTCATTTCTAGTCTTTTTTCAGCAAAGTTCATTGAATCCAATGCTTCACTCTCTGTTATTACATGAAGCCACTTTGATCTTGAGTTAATCCCCCATCACTGTAGAAAACTGCTCTTGTCTAGATCATTGATGACCCCCTACTTGCTCAACCCACAGTGAGATCTCTGTCCTCAGGTTTCTTGACCTCTTAGCAGGTTGTCACAGGTGATCACTCCCTCCACCTTGATAACACTTTGTGTGACTTCTAGGCTATCACTGACTTTGGGTTTCCCTGCTTCCCCGCTGGTTGCTTCTTGGCATTCTCCATTGCTGGTTTCCTTTCATCTACCTGATATTTAAACACTGGATGCTTCAGCGCTGAATCTTTAAACCTCTTCTTTGGGGTTCTTATTCAGTCTCTGGTTTTCAGTTCCCCAATATGCCTTTCTTTTAACTCTACTTGAAAAATATATCCAGAATCTAGTCATTTACCACTTTCTCTGCTGCCTTCCACTGTTCGCTCAAGAATAGCAACATGGTTCACTTGGCTTTTATTATCCTGCCAGTTAGGGGGAGAGGTTGCTGTGGACAGGTGATAAGTGGAGCCCTCTCTGACTAGGCTTGAAGTACGAGAAGGAACCAGCTACACAAGGATCTGAATGAAGAACATTCTAGATGGAGGAAAGAGAAGTGTGGGAAGTCAGGCAGGAAAGAGCACAGCACATCATATCCAGCAAGTACTCAATACCTTATCAAAAGGTAAACAGTAATTTAAGAGTAATTGTCATAGAAGTAGGAAAATTAAGGAATAAGACCCATGAAGTAAATATTATTATTATTTTTCCCAAATGGTTAAGACTCAGGTACTAACTGAAAGATTGGTGGGTTCAACCCACCTAGAAGCACCTCAGAAGAAAGGTCTGGCAATCTGCTTCCAAAAATTCAGCTAGTGAAAACTATATGGAATGCAGCTCTGCTTTGAAATGTGGGTTCTCCATGAGTCTGAATCGACTTGATGGCAACTGGTTTCCTTGTCATACTGGGGTCTCAAACAGTGGGTGGAAATAATTGTGTAACCAGTGCAGAGTTTGAAAAACAGATGATTTTGTTTTAAAATCTGCACTGCGATGGCTTTTTGAAAAATGTAGTAACAGGGACTGTATTCTATGAGGTCTGACAATTAAGTTCGCGAACTTGCCACTGTGTGCTTATGTTGACAGCACTGTACAAACAACTCGGTCCAGTTTTATGTATCAGTGGCTCACAGCTGTGTTTGTGTCCATGTGTGATGATGTCTTGCTGAGTGGCTTTTATTATTGTTGTTGTGTGTTTTTGCATGCCATCATGGGAATGTTGGAACTTGAATTAGCAAGAAGAACAAACACAAAATTTCTTGCTAAACTTGGGTAAGAGTGGAAGTGAAATCATGAACATGTTAGTCCAAGTTTATGGGGATAATGCCATGAAAAAAATGGTAGTGTACAAATAGATTAAATGTATTCCTGAAGGGAGAGAGCGTGTCACTGGTGAAGAGATGTCAGGAAGGCTAGTAACAAGCAGAACTGACAGAAACATGGCAAAAATTCATCAAATTGTGCATCAAAATCATCACTAACTGTGGGGAGCATATCAGACCAAGTAAACACCAATAGAGAAATAGTTAAGAAAAATCTTAAATGTAAATGTTGGCACGAGAAAGGTGTGTACAGAAATGCTCCTGAAGGAACTCACCGATGCGCAAAAGCGAAAAAGAGACGAAGTTTGCCAGGATCTTTTGCAGAGGCAAGATGATGTTTTGGGTCATGTTGTCATTGGTGATGAAACGTGGGTATACCAATATGACCCTTAAACAGAATGTTGAAGTACCCTGTGGAAGTCAGTCGGTTCTCTATGACCAAAAATGTTCTGTCAGTCCAAATAAAGAGTCACAACAATGTTGCTAACCTTTTTTTGGTATTAGAGATTGTTCATTATGAATTTGTACCAACTGGACAAACAGTTAACCAAGTTTACTATTTGGAAGTGCTGAAAAGGCTGTGTGAAAAAGTTGGATGAAAACGACTCGAACTTTTTGCCAACAGCTTATGGCTCTTGCATCACGACAATGCACCAGTTCACACAGCACTGTCTGTGAGGGAGTTTTTAGCCAGTAAACAAATCACTATATTGGAATACTCTACCTGCTCACCCGATCTGGCCCCCAGTGACCTTTTTTCTTTACACAAAGATAGAGGAACTATTGAAAGAAGACATTTTGATGCCATTCAGGACATTAAGGGTAATATGACAACAGCTCTGATGGCCATTCCAGAAAACGAGTTCCAAAATTGCTTTGAAGGGTGGACTAGGTGCTGGCGTCACTGCATAACTGCCCAAGGAGAGTACTTTGAAGGCGGCCATGGTGATATTCAGCAATGAGGTAGGTAGCACTTTTTCTAGGATGACTTTGCGAACTTAGTTGTCAGACCTCCTATGAGGCAGCGGTGGGCTGAAGCTAGGGAGTGGCTGCTTCCTTTAGATGGGGCATGCAGTTTCCAGTTTTTCTGCCTCTGTTATTCCCTGCTGTGTACCTGGTCTGTTTCACTCATTTCTGTCGTATGCCTGGCCTCTGTAGGTATTTGATTTTGCAAACCTTGGATCATGAGGTACAATGATTTCACCAATGTGGATATTTGAAAGAACGTACAAGTCTCCACTGGATGCTTAAAGGCAAAGGATACAGTGAGGCAAGAGAAAGAGAGTGTAGGCAGGCATTGGGTACCCAAGAGACATCCTGGTGCAAACTCTCAGGCTCATTCTTATTTGCACATGGACCGGAGTTCATACTGAACCATTGAAGTCTGTGTAATTGTCACTTTAGGAGATAAGTTCCCAGTGGGATTTTCATGCCCCTTTAGTGTATAGTTAGGCCAGGCTGATAACTCTAATTACTCATTCAAAACCACCCATAAGTGAGCTGGTCCAGAAGGTATCAGAGGAGGCTTAGACTTTAAATAGCATCATAAAGACCACTGCTTTTATCCTGGTCAAGAGTCAGAGCCAGGTATCCAGGATCCCCAGAGATAAAGATGTATATTTCCAGTCCAGCTGTTAAGCAGCTGGATCATAATATTGAAGATAATGCCCTTTGAAGACCACACGGTACATTTGGAGTCATTGTACCAAAAAGACATCCAACTTCTTAGAAGAACTATCAGGACATAGGTCATAATTTTGAGTTCTGCCACCACTAGTCTCCTTACCTTCTCATCCTGTGATGGGACACTCAGCGCTGCCTCCACCTCTGCGCCCCGGACCATCTGCTCGTTCTAAGGGCCAAACTCAGTGCCACCCTCTTTCCAGGTATCAGCTTGCTGGGGTTCTTCCTGCTCCACCATTTCTCTTATTTCTACCTCTTTATTTTTGCCTGACTGTGAGTTTGTTTTGAAAGCAAGCCATGGATACTGATTCATCTCTATGCCGCTTTCCCAGGCTCATTGGAATGTAGAGAAAAGGGCTTAGCAACTTTCCTTCTAAGACTTTGGCTCCTTCTCTGGATCTTTACCAATCACTTCCATCTAAACTGCTAGACTCACCATCCTCCACAATTGGTCCTATTTTTATTCCCCTAAATAGGAAAGCCTAGTGATGTAGTGGTTAAGTGCTATAGCTGCTAACCAAAATGTCAGTAGTTCAAGTCCACCAAGTGCTCTTTGGAAACTCTATGGGACAGGGTACTGTGAGTTCAGAATCAAGTTGATGGCAATAAGCTTGGACTTGGATTGGTCCCAGATCTGATTATACATACTGTTTCTAGAAATGACCACAATAGCAGTCACAATTTGATCTTTAGTAAAGTTGATGAGACATCATTGTCTTCTTTCCTGGGTAGTAATTGGATCCAAAATGCTCACAAGAGCTATCAGACATGTGACACCTCCACTGGCTTTATCCTAGGTGACACATGCACTCATATTGTGTGTGAGGTAGCAAAAGAAAGCTTGGTTTTTCTAAAATGCACCCAGTCTGGCAATAAGTAAATAAAGCAATTTCAGGGTTCTCACAGTTTCCCTGGGAGATCTTACTCAGTCTTTTTCTTTTAGGCTGAGGGAAGATTAAGGGGAAGGACAAATAGCCATTTTCCCAGGGCTAGTGAAAGTGCCTGGGAATCAGAAGCTGTATTAGCATCCTGTGTCTAGCCCCTAGTGGGACTTAACTGCTGAGAATTCCCTGGTCCCTCCTTTTCTCTTCCACATGCTTGCTTACAGACACCTATACAATCCCTGCCTGTCAGGCTGTCACACTGTGTCACTGGCATGTGGCTGTGATCCTGGGGGATGGCAGAGGTGGTACCGGAAGATGAGCCACCTAGCCTGGAAGGCACTCCAGATACACAGTGGCTGCCACCGTGGACTCAAGCATACTAATAACCCCTCAGATGGCAGAGGGCCAGTTTTGTTCTGTTGTACATGGGATGGTCCTGAGTCAGAGCTGATGGGATATCAACTAAAAAACTAACAACATGTGACATTTAGGAAAGAATTTCAACTGTCAATAAATTGAGACTGTTACCCCACTTCAAGAGATTCACTCACTTGAGTTTATTGATCATATAAAGGGCTGTTGTTGTTATTGTTAGGTGCTGTTGAGTAGGTTCTGACCCTATGCACAGCAGAATGAAACATTGCCTGGTCCTGTATTGTGTCCACAATTGTTTCTATGCTTAAAGCCATCATTGCAGCCACTGTGCCAATCCATTTCATTGCAGCTGATTCCTTCTCATTTGAATTGTGCCACATCAGCAAATGAAGATCCCTAAGGCTGACTCTGCTTTGAGGAGGCAGCTCTTCCTCAGTCATCTTCTGAGTGCCTTCCAACCTGGGGGCCTCATTTTCTGGCACCATATCTGACAATGTTCTGCTATTCATAAGGTTTTCCCTGGCTAATTCTTTTCAGAAGTAGATTGCTGAGTCCTTCTTCCTCGTCTGCCTCAGTCTGGAAGCTCCGCTGAAACCTGTCTACCATGGGTGACCCTGCTGGTATCTAAGGACCAGTGACATAGCTTCTAGCATCACAGCAACAAGCAAGCCCTGACAGAGTGACAAACTGGCAGACCAACAGGGGTCTAAAGGACTGGGAAAGACTAGCATGGTCGTTGCCAGATTGGTTTCCACCAGACAAAGGATGTGAAAGCCAAGTCTTCACAGAGCCCAATACCTAGATCCGAAAGAAAATATTTACTCACCCCCGAAGTTTCCAAGTATCCAGATGTTATATATGCAAAGTATCTGGCTAGCTTCAATACATTTCATTTCATAGAAATGTACAGATAAATTCCCTCATATTCTTCCATGATTTAATAACAAAGTGAGACTTCCCTAGGGGACTGCCCTATTAGTTAAGCTTTTATCACATTTACTGCCTTGTGGATCTGTAAATGCCAAACCTTTGTATGAGACAGTATTATGCTTCAAGAAGGCAGAGGGCACATTTGGTTGAATAATAATGAAATGGAATGGGAGAGGACACGGATGATCTGCAGAGAGGATGGAAATAGTCGGGAGATGCTGAATTTTTTCTTCTGCGAAACATACTTGTAATCAAAGAAAGACTGCATGGTATTGCAGAAGGGAGCTCAGAATCCTGCCAGGGTAATTAATGCGTCTAATTTCTGTGTCTTCAAGGAAAAAAAAAAAAAAAGAAATGTCTTGATTGTCCTCGGCTAATTAACTATGGAAAGAAGATCATCTGGCTAGTAGCCTTTTCCTTTCACACCACCGCCATAAGCCAGTGTGATGAGGCATTGGTGGCCTATTGGTAGAATTCTCGCCTCACATGCTATACACCCATTTCAGTTCCCAGCCAGTACACCTCATGCACACTTGCCACCTGTCTGTCATTGGAGACTAGCACATTTCTGTGATGCTGAATAGGTTTCACTGAAGCTCCCAGACTCAGGTAAAGGAAGGCCTGGTGACGTACTTCTGAAAGTCAGCCAGGGAAACCCCTGGGAATGGCAAGGGAACACTGACCAATCTGTGACTATCGCGGGGGTTGTGCAGTACAGGGCAAAGCTTTGTTTTGCTGTGCATGGTGTCAGTGGTGTCACCCAATGTGGTAATTCACAGTGTCACTCCCTGTGCTATTTACCATAATATTGTAGCGAAAATATCAGAAAATTGAACAAAATCTGCAACTAGAAAAACACTGGCAGCAAGGAAAACAAAAGCACATGCTTGTAGTTCTTGTAAACTAAACCACGTGATTCAGAGAGTCAATGTAAATGAGTCATAGTGACAGCTATGATTGGAGCACATTAGAACATTCAAAAAGTAAATTAACAGAGCATTTGGGCCTTGTAGGTATTCATACATGTAAGATGGCCTTACAAAAAATGTTTTTATCACTGTAACTAACTACAGAAATTTTTTAAATAAGACATAATAAATTTCTGCTGAAACACTGCACACAAGTTTTATGGACAGTCCTTTTTGTGTCATTAGGTGTGGTCTGCATCCCCTGCACCACTGTAGTGACGTCACTTCATGGAGTCACCATGGGTTGGGGCCAACTTAACAGGCAACAACGGTGTTTGTCTGATGGGACACCCACTGCTCTCCTCCTCCTGCTGCCTCAGATGCTGAGATCGTAGGTGTTGCCTGTGTAAATAGCACCTTTAGAGGTTATGAGGGATTTGTGATGTGCACCACCTTTCTGACGGAACATTTCTTGTCATATCTCAAGAACCATGAACCTGTTTCCTTTGATCTCAGGATTCTGTTTTCTAGACTCTATTCTGAGCAAATAACTAGAAATGCAGACAGAACACGTGGACAAAGGTGTTCTCTGCTAAGTTATTAATCAAGTGGAAAAAAATCAGCCATGAATCTTGCAATACAGAGTGGTCTCAAGCATCAGTTGTAGACATGCAAATAGTTGAAGAGAAAAATGAAACATGCTAACATCAGCTGTCTTTGAGTGGCAGTATGACAGATTTAAAAAACTTTTACTTTTTGTACATTTTTTGTACTTTTCAGATTTTTCTATGGTATCAATCATTTTTATATTATTTAATGCATTTACTGAAAAAATGTTAATGGAGCACCTACTGTGTACCAGTTCCTATGCTAAATGTTGAACACAGTAGGAATCTCTACCCCTAACAGAACCAACATAGTTCCTTCCTACAGAAAGTTACAGTCATAGGAATTTGGACACATCAAGATGTAATAGCAAATAGAGATGTGATATGAAAGCTAGGAACAGTATGCGGCAGCACGAATAGCAGGCACAGCCTAATTTCATTTGGAACAAGGAGCAGCCAACTATAGTCAACAGGCCGTAGATCTTGTTTTTGTTTTTACATTTTCAAAGGTTTGCAAAGAAGAAGAGAAGAGAACATGATAAAAGTCTCAAGTGGACTGCAAAGCCTGAAATATTTACTGTCTGACACTTTAGTAGAAAAGTTTGCTGTGCTCTTGTTTGGAACACCAAGCCTTCTCTAAGGAGATGGAAACTTAAGAAATATGAGTTGTTGCTGTCTGGGGTCTTAAAAGCTGCCAAGCTGCCATCTGAGGGTACAGCAAGTGGTCTCAACTTAGCAGGAACGGATGATCACCAAGGACCAAAATGACATGGGGGAAAGAGAACCTAGAAGACAGAGAGACCCATGTGAGTGGGTGACCACATCGACTTGTGGCTGAAAGAACAGGATGATGCCTGGCCACCGCCAGTGATAGCCGTGATGTAGCTCACAAAGCTGAGTCTCACTGGCAACATAACAATAAAAAGGGGTGCACCCAGACATCTCCACTAAAAGACCACAACTGATGGTCCGTGGGCCTCGGGGTTCCCCTGGGAGCATGGCCCCTGGCCCTGATGCTGCCCCTGTCTGTAAATCATAATGGAGGTCAACTTTTCAGACAGGAATCGATTGGACTTGGCGACACAGTGACCATATCATGTGTGCACTTTACGGTTCTATGCATCTATAGGGTGTTGTCCTGCTGACCTCTTACTGGAGGAAGGGGATTGGGTGGAGAGGAGGGGATAGGAGACTGTTGGGAGGACAAGACACGAATGGAGTAGAGAGAAAGAGTGTGCTGTCACCGGGTAGGTAGAGCAATGGGAGCTGCATATAGGTGGGGATGTAAATTTGTATGGGAGTGTACATTTTCGTTCAAACATAATAAAAAAAAAGAAAGAAATATGAGTTGTTGTTGGGTTTTGTTGAGTCAATTCCAACTCATAGCATCCCATGTGACATTACAGAACTGTCCATAGAATTTTCTAGGCTTTAGTCTTTACAGAAGCAAATCACCAGGACTTTCTCCCAGGGAGCCGCTGGGTGGATTCAAATCGCCAACCTTTCACTTAGCAGCCAAGTGCTTAACCATTGCACCACCTTAATGTGAGCAAAAAATAGGAAAGGAAAAAGAAGAAGAAAAGCTTTGTTTTCAAAATCTTGTTAAAGAAACCTGAAAAATACTTTAGATCAAATAAACCTCTTTACTAGAGCCTAGTTCCTTCTCCAGAAAAGGTGTGGTGTATTCAAAGGGCTAAAACCAAAAAACCAAACCTACTGCCAACAAGTTGATTCCTACTGGGCAGACTAAAACTGTGCCTTACAGTATCCAAGGAGCACCTGGGGATTTGAACTACTGACATTTTGATTAGCAGACGTGGCACTTAACCACGATGCCACCAGGATTTCCTCAAAGGGCATGATACTACAAATAAGAGGTTCTTAGGCTATTTTCTATCCTCTTTCCTCAGTATTCCCTTAATATATGGCTGGTTTGATCTGAAAATACTTCCAACTTATTTTTCATTTTTCTGATCCTATGGCTTTCTAAAGCCATGGCAAATCGTAAGCTGCACTACTAATAACAATAATAATAATTGTATTAATTGCCTGTTTACTTCTGCATGAGGCATCCTGCTAGATACTTTAAATCCACTCTTGTACTTAATCCTAACAGTTCTGCAAGGTGAGCACTTTTAACTGCATTTTCTAAAGAAGGAAAAAATGATCAGAAAAGCTGAATGGCTTGCCCGAGGTCACACTGCCAGTCATCTGTGGAGCTGGGACTTCAGTTTAGGTTGTCTCAGTCTAAAGACTGGCCTCTTTCACAGCATCTGTTAGTGCAGGTTCCTCGTCTGCACCCCACTGCTTCTTCCGTCCTTTCACTCCCATCCTCGCAACCCCACGTGTAGAAACCATGGTTTGTAATTTCCCTTAAAGCTCAGTGTATGAGGAAGAACCCCAAAACTCACCATCATCTTCTATTTTGACTCATAGTGACCATTTTCCTGATATGCCATAAAGCATGTTGTGCAGAGTTAAAAGATGATAGACTCTCTAGCTTTATAACTAATCACTTATCTGCTCCATGCTATAGCAATTTTTGACAACTCCATTATGCTCTAATTTTCCAAATTTATGGTCTTAATTTCTTTTGCTAAAGATGGATTTTAAATGAGTTTAATAACACAACTATTTAAGAGCTTTCATTAATTTCATATTTCTCTTCTCAGATGGATAGGCTCATTTTTTTTTGCCCTGCCTTTTTATAGCCTTCAAAGATGGAACTTTGAGAAGCTTGTCTTGTTTTCCCTGGTATCTTCTTTGATCTGGACAAAGAGATTTAGTAGCAAAAGCACCTCGCAGGGATACAAGAAATCAGATACACAGTGCCAGCACCTCCTCTGGCCAGCAGAGTGGTACCGGCCAGTGACTGATCTCTGGACCTCAGGTTCCTTATCTTATAAAGCTAAGGGTTTGATTGAGTACGTAAGATTGACCAAGTCACTCATCTTTCTGTGTCAGTCAAGGCTCAGTCAGGAGCTAGAAATCACAGCAGTTACCTGAATGAAAAGCAAACAAAACAAACAGGTTGCCTACCAGTCACTTCTGATGCAAGGCAGCTCTACGTGGCGCACTCTGTGTTCCCACCCAAGGGCACTGCGGAAGAAAAGCCTGGTGATCTGTTTCCATAGAGATTATAGCCAAGGAAACCCTGTGGAGCAGTTTTACTCTGTAACACATGGAGTTGCCAGGAGTTACTTGAACAGGAAGACTTTAATATAAAACATTATTAACTGAATATGTGAAATGATTACAAGTATCCCACAGCAGTGAATACAAGGAGCAGCCGCCACCACCACCTAAAGCTGGGGGAGCAGAGGGAAGAGGCTGGGATTATTGTCACTTAGAAGCTCAGAGAAGGAACCCCGTGGAGCTGAAGCTCAGACCTCTGGGAAGGGGCACTGGCTGGCTAGAGGAGGAGGGCAGGGTACCCTGTGGCTGGTAGTGTAAGTGTTGGAAAACCTGTGGACTGGATTTAGTTGCTGTGATGAAAAGGCATTGCTCCTGCTCGGTTGAGGATGTATCAACAGGGTGAAGATGGTGGGAACTGGAAACACAGGTCTTTCCTTCCTTCTGCAGCCTGGAAGCCTCTCTGTAGTGCCCCCTATTGGCAGAGCCTGGCAGGGAGCATCTGGCCAAACATGTGTTTGTTGACAACATAGGGTTTAGAAGGGTGGCTTTGAAGCTGAGGGACAGTGGCTTAATATCTGGCACAGTGCTGAATGCTGAGATTGCAAACTGGTGACCTAGATGCTACTTCTGGCCACTGACCACAGATGGTTCGTAGACGTGTCTGCTGTGACTTTCATAGTCATTTAATAAAACACTTGTGTCAGGGTTTATGTTTTTAAAGGAGTCCTTGGGGGCTGCAAACAATTAAATGCTGGGTTAGTAACCAGGAAGTTGGCAGTTTGAGTCTGCTTACAGATTCCTTGAAGAAAGCTTCATTGATCCGCTTCTGAGTGATCACAGCCATTGAAAATCCAGTGGAGCACAGTTCTACTCTGACACACACGGGGTTGTCATGAGTTAGAAATGACTTGACGCAACCAATTAGGTTCTTGGCTTCATGATTTGATCTGAATATCTTCGTCCTGGGGGACATCTACATAATTTCCTGTTTTATAATTTACCTGTACTCTGCTGTCGAGTCAGTTCGAACTCATAACGACCCTGCAGGATAGAGGAGAACCGCCCCTTTGGGTTTCTAAGGAGTGGCTGGTGGATTTAAACTGCTGACCTTTTAGTTAGCAACTGAGCTGTTAACCACTACCGCAGACTCCTCAGAATTTATACTACTTAAAAAAAAACCCAAACCCCCAAACCTCAAAATGTTTAAAATAAAGGAATGGAGGGCAACTTGGAGTTCAATCATCAGTTTAAAATGTGGTTGCTAAGTCCTTCGGAGTGTGGGAGACGGTTCCCCAGGAGAGAAAGCCCCAACATAAATTGACAACCACTGGTGTCACCAGGGTCAGTGTCAGTCACTCCACGCCATAACTCGTGATGTCAGCACCACGCCAGCAATCTCATGGACGTCCCATATCAGACCATACATAATCCATAGTAATATTTGTTATCTGTTTTAATCATAGAATAATATATGATATAGCTGTAAATTGCTAATGTAATACTTAGATTACATGAACAGTAACAACAAAATTGATTTGTAAAATTTTTCCACATTGAATCACAGTACTAATTGCAACATTATTAGTAACTGAGTAGAATCCTTTCTTGATTTTTCTCCTTCTTTTCTTTTAATCACCATTTTGGTCCCCAAAAAGTGGCTGAAAGAGTTCCCATATACTAATTACCACGATTCTATGGCGAAAACATCAGAAAATTGGACAAAAGCTGTGACTGTAAATACACTGGTGGAATTGAGAACAACAGGGTGCTTGCAGTCCAGACAGACAAGACCACGTGATTTGAAGTGTCATTGTCACTGGGTAATAATGACAGCTTTGACCTGAGTGCATTAGAAGTTCAGAAGGTAAATTAGCATAGAATTTTACTCTTTTAGTTATATGGAAACCTGTAAGCTGGCCTTACAAAAAATATTTTTACTGTTATGACTGACTACAGGAATTTTGTATAAAAAATAACAAAGTTTCTGCTAAAATATTACACACAAATTTTATACACAGTGATTTTAGTGTCACCTTCTGTGACACAGGTGACACTGTTTACAGTGTCACCAGTGAGACCTGCAGACCCTGCCCACTGCATTCCCTTAGGGAATCGCTGGCCCTGTACCTATTTTCTGATCAGGAGACTAGTGAGTAAAAGGAGATTTGTTAGTAGAGAGGTCAAGTTTAAAGACCAGAGGCAAAATTAACTGAATAAAATGCTGATTCCTCTTTACAAAAAAATTGAGTCAGCAACTCCTTCCTTGCTCAGCACTTTCCCAAGTGCAAGGTGAGCTCCAATTGTTGCACGGTCAGTTTGCCTGCTCCCCCAGGCCCACCCAGGCACTTATGTGTGTCTGGGCTTATGTTTCTAATCTACATATCTTCTTTCTGAAGAATTCCATAGAATTTTGTGTTTTATGATGTACACTATTTAAAAAAAACGAGAAGGCAGCTCAGAGATGACTGAGTTTCATGATCCATGTCCAAATGCTTCCATTTAGAAAGGCCCTGGAAAGGTGGGAGGAGGTTTTTCCCACAGTTGTGCAACCTGTGAATGAGCTCTTGAGATCTCAAGGCCAGGATCCCATTCACTTCTTGTCTTGACAGGAGGATGAGTGTGCTCCAGGCTGTCACCACTCCAAGTGTGATCCATGGGCCGCCAGCACTGGCTTCACCTGAGAGCTTGTTAGAACTACAAATCTCAGGCCCACCTCAGACCTGCTGAATCAGGATCTGATTTTAATAAGATTCTCAGATGATTTGTGTGCAGAGTCAAGTTTAGAAGCCCTGAAGCTCACTCCACTGAAATAACAGAAAAATAATTTATTGGGTGCCAGTGTTTTTCTCTGAGATGGGACCAGGAGTACAAACACTGGTTCTCAGTAGCTCTCTGAACTAAGTACTCCTCTAACTTTACTCTTTCCACTGCCCCCCAATTTTTTTTTTTTTTTTAGTTTTTTGTAGTTGAGCATATACATAGTAGAATGTATGCTGTTGCAGAGGAAAAATACAAGTTTGCTTAAAGTAAAATAAAGAGGTTTGCTGGAGGTGTAGGAATTATTTGAATGGGAAAACATGGGCTCTATCCAAAGGAAACTGACAAATTTAAGGTGGGGCTGTTATAGAACCCCAGTTACAGGGCAAAATCAGGAGGTATAATCTATAATAATTTGATTGGTGGACAATAAGGTAAGAGAATTACAGGTGGGACATCAAGAAGCAGGACTCTGTATGTTACTGATTACAAAGTTTTATTTGGCAAAATAAGATTGGTTGACAAGAAGAAAAAATTGCAGGATATGAGTAACATAATGATGATTCCTGGTTATAAGACTTTCACATATGGCTACTCATAGGAACACATTTTTTATATGAACATATTTTTCTGGAGGTGGTTTTTGTGTTACAGGATGGCTACAAGGCAGATATACTGTGAACTGACTGTTAGAACAATTTGCTTAAGGCAGAATGTTTCCTGAGGTTATCTTGTACTGAAGGTTTGATAGCTGCTTGTGTTAACAGCCCTGGGGAAGATGCGTGCCAGCCTTGTGGGCTGGCTACAGACAAAACTAACTGAGTCATCAGATCTAGCTTCTGTTACAACGGTCAGTTACTTCTGTAGTTAAAGCTAAAGATGAAGTTCAGATTCTGGCTTTAAATTAGCTATTTTACGTCTGGGGTCTTAAATGCTAGCAAGCTACCATCTAAGGACCCTCAACTGGTCCCAATGCAACTGGCACAGAGGAACATTAAGGACATCAAAGACAGGAGGAAAACATGAGCCCGGGAAACAGAAGGGGCCGAATGATCCAAGGACTTACACTAGCATGAGACCAGAAGAACTAGATGGTGCCTGGCTTCCTCCAGTGTCTGCCTTGATAGGCAATTCAGTGTAGACTCCCAGACATGCCAGCCAAAAGCCAAGTGCTGTGTGGGAGAAAAATAAGAGTGCAGATCTAGACTTCTGTTAAAAGACCAGGCTTGACGGTCTGACATCCTGGAGGGTCACCTGGGAGCATGGCCCCTACTCGTGCTCCTAGCCCAGAGCTGAAACCAGCACGGAAGACAACTCTTCAGACAAAAATTGCACTGGACAGCAAGGCATGGGGCTATCAGGGCAGCTCCCCTACAGTGATGACATGGGAGGGTGGAGAGGAGGGGGCAGGAGCTGGTTGAATGAACAGAGGGAGTACAGAACAGTGTAGTATCACAGAGTTGGGACAGCACATGGAGTTGCAGAGGGGTCTCTGTAAGGGATTTTATATGGCAAACGGACTTCATTTGTAAACTTGATCACAATAAAATATTATAATAAAAAATAAATTAGCCATTTTACTTTTAGTCAAATGCTTCTAAAACACAGTGGTCCTTGTCACACCAATTCAACAGTGTTTCTACATGTACCATTTAGTGACCCTGATTACTTTCTTTGAGTTGGGCATCCATCCCTTACTCCCCTCACCCCTTTTCTGAGTTATTCCTCACCCATTAGCCTAAATGCACTGTCCCCTAAGCTTCCTATCTAACCTTTCGAGTTGCTGTTGTCAATTTGATCCTGTATCAGAGTTCTTTAAGAGAGCACATAGCTCAGTCCTGACCCGAATTCCAGGACCTGCCTGCACACGTATAAACATGCTTACATGCAGCAGTGCATGTGTTCTTTCTCTTTGTCTTTCTGTTGCACGTACCCATCTACCCTATAATCCTGTTATGATCTGGCCTCTGTGTTACCTTCCAGTCTCATTTCTTCATCAGATCCCCAACACGCACTGTGCACTTCTCAACTCAGCTACATGTCCCCGCAGTTATTGCCCACGCGGTCTAGGCTTCCTTTGTGTCTTCCTGTGTCTGTGCATGCTGTCTGCTGCTGCCTTTAATGCACTCCCCCAGCCACCGGGAGGGAAGCCTGGCTGCCTTCTGTTTGTCTTGTCTCAGATGCTTCCTGCCTCACGTGAGGTGCGTTCTGGCTGTGCTCCTTCTCTGTGTTGTTGGAATGCTGATGAACGCCTTTACTGGAGGACTTTTTCTCACAGGGTGATAATCACAGATTCTATTGTTTGTCTCCTTGAAAGGGAAGAACCGTGTTCCACTGGAGTCCACTAATACAGAGCTAGGAAATCTAACCCAATATTTGTAAGTAGCGGGAAGGTGCAGTAGTTAAAGGCATCACCCCTTGAGTCAGAATTCCTGGGTCCAAATCTTGGTACTTCTACTAATAAAATCTTGGGATGCTACTTTACCTCTGTGTGAATCAGTTCCTCCTCTGTAAAACAGGGATAGTAATACTGTCTCCCTCACTGGGTTGTTGCAAGCATTAAATGGGATTGGGAAACAAACAAACAAACTAACCCATTGCTATGTGTCAAGTCCGATTCATAGAGACCCTGTAGGGCACAGTAGAACTGCCCTATTGGGCTTCCAAGGAGTAGCTGGTAGACTTGAACTGTCAACCTTTTGGTTAGCAGCCAAGCTCTTAACCACTGTATCACCAGGGCTCCATAAATGGGATAGAAGTGCCTGTGAAATGCTTTTAAGTGCCTGACATGTTTGCAATTTTGCTGTTGTTATGTATCAGGGCCCTCAAGTTTAAGAAGCACTCTTTGTTTAGTTATCTGTTGCTGCATTACTTTGTGGGTTAAAGCAACAATAATATTTATTTTGCTCATGAGTCTGCAATTTTGATAGCTCTGTTGTTCCATTTAGTGTCTGTTAGGTGCCAGGAATTCTGAAGCTGGAATCATTCGGAGGCTCATGTATTCACATGCCTGGTGGCTGAGGCTAGCTGTCAGCTGGGACCTCAGTGGGGCTGTGGTTAGAACACCTATGGCCTTTTTATGTGGCCAGGGGTTCTTCCCCACATGATGGGTTCTACTGAACTGCAAAAATCCCAAGACAGGATATGCCAAGTGAAATCTGTGTCATTGCTTTTAACCTAGCTTTGGAAGTCATGCAGTAGCATTTCTGTGACATTCTCATTTTTCAGAAACAAGCTATTAAGCCTAGCTCATATTTAAGGGGTATGGAATTGGACTCCATCTCTTGGTGGGAAGAGTGTTGAAGAATTTTTAGTTATGCTTGACAAGTACATTGATAGCCATTTACCGATACGGGGCAAAGTTGATGGAGAGTATATTGCTGGCCAGGACAGAGAACGTTGGCAATGGGTTTTTCTTAGAAGTGGCAATGAGATAAATATCCAGCTGCAGCACAGAGGTCTGACCTGCTTCAGTGGAACCTTCTGCACTCCTAAGCTGATGACATCTTTATTAGTGTCACTGAAACTTGGAATGTGCCACCACCCCAATTTCGTTTGTCTGACTGATGGTTCTTTCTTTCCAGTAGAACTGAATGGGGACCCCCAAGAAAAGAGGACACTTTGTCTGAGTATTTAGCCAATTCAGTTGGAACTTTCAGACCAATTTCTTAGAGTCACGTATCCAGAGAAAGTGCTTTATTTTGTACTAAATTGACTGAATTTACTCGGCTTTTTGATAGTGTATGAGGTCTGACAATTAAGTACACGAACTTGTCCTAGAAAAGTGCTACATACCTCATTGCTGAATATCACTACAGATCACCTTCAAAGCACTCCCGTTGGGAAGCTGTGCTCTGATGCCAGTGCCTAGTCCACCCTTCAAAGAAATTTTGGAACTCTTTTTCTGGAAAGTCCGTCGGAGCTGTCGTCACATGAGGTCTGACAATTAAGTTTACAAACTCACCCTAGAAAATGTGTTACATACCTCACTGATGAATATCACTACAGGCACGTTCAAATTCTTCCCCTTGGGAAGCTAGGCACAAACACCAGCACCTAGCCTACCCTTCAGAGAAAGCACCTTTTCTAGGGTGAGTTTGCAAACATGATTGTCAGACCTCGTAGGACAACAGCTCTGATGGACAGTTCAGAAAAAAAATTCCAAAATTGCTTTGAAGGGTGGACTAGGTGCTGACATTGGTACATAGCTTCCCAAGGGGAGGGCTTCAAGGGTAGCCATAGTGTTATTTAGCAATGAGGTATGGAGCACTTTTTCTAGAATTAGTTCATGAACTTAATTGTCAGACCTTGTAGGATAGAAGAACTTTGAAAGGCCAGAGTTTCCTTAATTTCTACTTTTCTTCCTTTACTCACAACTGTTGTGACAATATTTCTCCTTTTTTCCCTCTTTGAATGAGAAAACCATCAGTCAGAGAAATGAGGCCAAAGTGGTATTTTTCAGTGAGACTAATAAAGATATCATCAGCTTAAGAAGACTCCACAGATGCAGGTCAAACCTCTGTGCTATACTTGGTCACTTATTACCACTTCTAAGAAAAACCATTGCCAATTTCCCTTTCTCCCTCACTCCCTTTTGTGTCTTTCTCCCTAACTTATGTCCATTCCATCTGCCACAATATTTATTGGGATGGTTTCATGCAGAAAATCACAAAGCTTTTGTTTCCTGAATGCTATGCTGGAAGTACTTGGAAGGAATGGGACTAAGATGAGGCCAATAAAGGTTGGAGGCTAAGCAGACTCAACTTGGAAAAACAATGTTCCCTCCCTGCTATGACTTTAGAAATCTAAGTGACAAAGTATAAGTAACTTTAAAACTGCTGTATGAGTTAGGTTAGTGGTGGTATCCCAGGGATCTGTCTGGAGGTAGGGGACAAAGGGCAGACTCTTCTAGCTGTGGGGCTCATGGTTACCCATGGTCATGGTGTTAGACAGGTTGTCACATCATAGGAGCGAGAACCCACTTTCTTCCTGGGGAGGGCCAGGTTGGACACGAGTTTTACAATTGGTTGGGGCACCAGTTGCTGGTGGGAAACTGGCATAGGGGCAAGGACCCTGGGCCCGGGCACAAGGCAAGTCATTCAGACTTGTCTTACCTTGTGAGAGTAATCAAGACATTGTAGCTGAGGCTTACCTGGGTACCCTGACCAAGTTCAGCCTTGGCTCAGACGGGACATAGGTGCAAAAGATGGCTTCAAGGTACTGTCATGGATGGGTAGGATAGTCCTGCAAGGCAGGCTTGCCATGGCTCACAATGGGGCAAGGCTAAGTCTCCAGGGAACAGATGCAGAAATTTTTGCTGGACAGGGCTGGATCAAGCAGATCAAGACATAGTCAAGAAAGAAAGAACTGACTCATACATTATTATAATAGTGTATGATGCATACTAGTGAATGGGTTTACGTAATCTTGACTCATTTTCTCCAACACGAGTGTCAGTATTCTAGTATAGTAGAGCCAAAACCCCAAGCCAGGTGCCGTCGAGTCATATATAGTAGAAGGTTGTTCAATATGTTTTCTAACTTGTGTGTTGGGAAATTGATGAAATAAGAACTAGGAATCCTGATGGATCTTGGTCTTCACTGTTTCACTTTTCTGTGTGTCTTCCAAGGATGCAGAGAAAGCTCAGGATTGGCCGGAGCAGATTCGGCCGACGTCTGCTTTCCAAACTCAAGAAACAAGACTGAATGGAGTCAGGGAAGCTGCTCAGATCTAAGGAGCATTTAGAACATTCTGCAAAGCTGTAGAGAAGGAGTCAGGCAAAAGGTGTTTGGAGAGCAATTCATACCAACATGGATATGCTAGGAAAAGTCATGAGGCTTAAAGGCTTTAATTTCACCCTGGTGTAACTCACTTGGCAATAAAACCCAGATCAAGACTTATTAAATAAGAACAAATGATTCTGGGTGTATTTCTAAAAAGCAATTTTGTGACTCCCGTTCCTCCCATCATCAGCTTTTGTAGATTCTGATGGTGGTAGTAGATACTGCCTGTAAGTAGAGCAGTGGCTTTTAAAACGATGACCTGTGGATCAGCAGTGATTGGGCTACCTGAGTCACCCAGGGGAGACCTTGTGTATTAATTAAAACTGCAGAGCCTGGATCTTAGGTGATTGAATACCTGGTATGTGTGTGCATGCATGTGCGTGCACACTTGTTTAATCTCCCTAGTGGCTTCTGTTAGATCAGCTCTGTTTGGGGACAGTGGCCTTTAGTCTCTGGCAATCATTCACTGTTGGTAGGGGAATATGATTATAAGGGTTCCTGATCCGACTCGACGGCACTTGGTTTGGCTCAGGTAGTCAGTTGAACCAGACAAAATACATTTCTTTTAGGTATTTTGAAGAGTGGAGGTGGCTATACTACACACAGATATTTTCATAGGAGAGCTCATTGTCATACGCATAGCTGGGTTGGATAATGGTAACATAGGGGTCTACCAGAGACCTCAAGAGCCCTGCCAAGTCATCGCTGGAAGCATCTGAAGGCAGGCCGCACTCCAGTGTAGACTGAAGGCATCATGGAATCTTAGTCTGAGTATAGTCCAGGGGTCCACAAACAGGCTTACAGACTAAATCCAGCTTGCCTGGTTTTGTGAATCAAGTTTTACTGGGACACAACCACTTCCATTGATTTACATCTTGTCTGTGACTGCATTCTTGATACAGCAGAAGAGTTAAATAGTCACGACATAGGCCATGTATCCTGCAAAACTGAAAATATTTGCTATGCAGCCCTTTTTAGAAGGTTTGCTTATCCCTGGTCTGGGGCATTGGACCAGATGCTGTGGTGTAGAGCAAAGAAATAAGACTAATAGGCTAAAGTTCCTCTTTTCAAACTATTAGATGATAAAATACAATAGAAACAGAATACAAATACACCTGTGTATTGTGCTTTCCTGGAACATTTATTTAATATTGTAACTTCCCACCGTGGTGGTCCCCATTCCCCTCTCTGCATTTTTTAATCTGTTCCTCTTAAAAGGAACTCTGGTGGCAAAGTGATTAAGAGTTCTGCTGCTAACCAAAAGGTTAGCAGTTCAAATCCACCAGCTGCTCCTTGGAAACCCTATAGGGCAGTTCTACTGTCTTACAGGGTTGCTATGAGTTGGAATCAACTTGACAAGAGTGTTTTTTTTTTTAATAACCCTTATTAGTGATTTACCGTATATTTTATATGCTTAAAAATTGTCTCTATTCTCTAACTACAGTGTAATCTCTCACAAGCAGAAGTTTTGTGTGATTATACCCTGCTATATCCTCAGTAGCTTAGTGCCTACTCATAATAGGCATTTAATAAGTATTTGTTGAATAAACATAAGAAGGGAGAGTAATAGACATATTTCATTAGTCAAGCCAGCCAAGTGCAGTCGCGTCGGATGCGACGCAGAGTGATGCCATATCCTGAAAAGGGAAAATACCATAGCAACACAGAGGCTAATAGTTACAGTGGAGAAAATCCCAGTTACTGAAAACAGATAACACAAAAGTTATTGTTTCTTTTCATGTCATAGACCAAAATAATAAAAGAAAAATCTGCCCCTAGGACCTAACTTCAATTTGATTAATCAGGTAATTGGAGCTCTTTGTACTAGATTGGTCCTTCCCAGCACCTATCTGCATAAATAAAACATTTGCAGATGCCCGAGGCACTTCCTTTCTGTGAAAGATGATTTGTGTACATCATTTTATTTCCAATCAAGGCTGGGCAAAGGAAGCTTCCATCATTTGTATTAAGTATTTTCTCATTATTAAAGAGCCACAAAGGGCATTTCATAGGTTTTGTAAAGACAAATTAAAATAATGAGAACTGAAGTTCTGCTACATGAGAGGTCTGACAATTAAGTCCGTGAACTTAATTGTTCTAAGTGCTATCTACCTTGTTGCTGAGTCACTATGGTCCCCTTCAGAGTCCTCCCCTTAGGATGCTATGCACCAATGCCAGTGCCTAGTCTACCCTTCAAAGGAATTTTGGAACTCTTTCTGGAATGGCCATCAGAGCTGTCATTGTATTATCCTTGATGTCCTGAGTGTCATCAAAATGTCTTCATTTCAATATTTCCTTTATCTTTGAGTAAAGAAAAAAAGTCACTGGGGGCCAGATCGGGTGAATAGGCAGGGTGTTCCAATACAGTTATTTGTTTACTGCCTAAAAACTGCCTCACAGACAACTATACAATGAAGTTGGCAAACTTGCCACTGTGCTATTGTGCGCAATGCAGAAAGAGTTCCAAATTTGCTTTGAAGTGTAGATAGGGGCTGGCATCAGTGCATGGCTTCCCAAGGGAAGTATTTCAAATGTGACCGTAGTCCTGTTGAGTAATGAGGTATGTAGCACTTACAACAATTAAGTTTGTAGGCTTAATTGTCAGACCTTGTACATACTTGTCACAGTTACCTACTTCTACTGTAACAGAAACATAAGTGAGTGGCTTTGAAGAACAGAAATTTATTTTCTTGCAGTTCAGGAAGTTAGAAGTCTGGTTTCAGGGCACCAGCTCTAAGGGGAAGGCTCCCTGTCTGCCACGTCTGGGGGAAGACCCTTGTCACTTCCAGCATTCCTTCATTCCTCTTCATGTGGCTCCTGCCTTCCCCCAGTTGTGTATGCTTGTCTCTACAACCATGTCACTCTTTAAAACTCAGAGGTAATTAGGTTTAGGACACACGGTGTGCTGATGTGATCTCATTAACATCACAAAGAAGCCCTGTTTCCAAACAGCATTATAGCCACAGATACATTCTTGTGTGCTGTAGAGTTAATTCAGCTCACTGCAACCCTATGTGACAGAGTAGAATTGCCCCAGAGGATTATCTCACCTGTAGTCTTTATCAGAGCAGACCACCAGGTCTTTTCTCCCGTGGAGGTGGGCTGACTTTCCAGTTAGCAGTCGAGTGCTTAATCACTGCGCCACCAGGGCTCCTTTCCACAGGTGTAAGGATTAGAATTCTAAGACCTGTTCTGGAGGACAAAATTCAGTGCATGTGTGTAGTTCACTTGCACAGTGGAGGGTAAATTAGTAAGCACTATGGTGCAGTGGTCAAGACTTCAGATTGCTAACCAAAGGGTTGGCAGTTTGAATCCACCAGGTGCTCCTTGGAAGCCCTATCTGACAATTCTGCTCCATCCTAGAGCGTCGCTATGAGTTGGAATCGACAGTAGCAGTGTGTCGAATATTTAGTAGAAAGAATTTTCCATATACTTCTGGAGGTTTTGTTACTTCTTTGAGGGTTCTGGCCTTTGTTGTTTTAGTCACCTGGTACTGCTCTAAGAGGAAAGACCATGAGTGGAAGGCTTTACGAAGAGAAATTTTATTGACACAGTCTGATGAGCCACAAATCCATTAACGAGTTACAAGTCCATTCAATAAGAGAAATTATCATAGTCCAGTAGGCTGAGTCCAAATCCAGTGACAGCATCTCAGCACAGGAACCTCAGGTCCAAATGACGTGCTCTGCTCTCAGCACTGCTTTCTTGGTGGTATGAGGTTCCCAACTTACTGGGCTCACTTGCATCCCATAAGCTGGTAGCTTGAGTTCTGCCTCCCCAACACAACTGCTACCCATTCTCCCTCATCAGCATTACACATGGGGGGATCACACCCTACTGGGACTCGGCTGAGTCACATAAATACATACATTTTTGGGGGGACACAGTGACAGTTATGATACCATAAATGTGGCTAAAACCACCCATTTTCATGATATTTAAGTAAACTGATTTTGTAATAAGGCAAGTAGCAGTTACATGTGTTTAAGAAAGGACAGCTCTCTGCTATTTTCTTCCATAGTCCATGTAGAGGTCTGGACATGGATTGTAACTAGGAAAAAGTCCTTCTTGGGTTATTGAAAAAATATCCATCCCGGGTAGTGCAAATGATGAATAACTCTGGCTGCTAACCGAAGGGCTGGAGGAGGTAGTCCACCCAGAGGCACTGTGGAAGAAAGGCCAGGTGACCTGAAAAGTCAGCGGCTGAGAACCAGAGTGCAGTTCTACTCTGATCCACACGGGGGTGCCGTAAGTTGGAGTCAGCAGCAACAGATGACTTCTACTATTGATAATTCCTGTTTTTGACATGCCCCAAATTCTTCCTTCTCAGTGTTTCCCATGTCCCCTTTGCCACAGTTTTCTCCTGGAATTTCTCACATAGCCCCTCAAGTGAGGATTTTTGTAACACAAACCTATTTTCTTACTTCGAAGTAAAATTACTGTATTTTATTTGTATGGCTAGAAGCATAAATTTAAAAAAGGGTACATTATCCGAGTTACAACTGATGTTCTTTAGTATGTGTAAATCTGGGTAAGCCTGGTGAGGCTGTATTTTTGGAATAACATTGTTAAAAAGTTACAGTTGAACAGCACTTAATTTGCCACATTGACCTTGTCACATTTCACCTTTTATGTCTGTGACAGAATTTTGAGGATGGGTAAAAATGAATGTTGGATTTTCTAAGCCATGGAATGGTTTGTAAACTCTGACTTTTTCTCTCCTTCTCCCAGGGCTGATAGTCTACCTAGGAATGATGGCGGGAGCCTTTGTCCTGGGGGGCCTTGCCGATAAGTTGGGCAGGAAGAGGGCCCTCGGCATGTCCCTGGCCATCAACGCCTCTTTTGCCTCCCTCTCGTCCTTCGTGCAGGGGTATGGAGCCTTCGTCTTCTGCCGACTCATCTCTGGAATAGGGTAGGTCATGAGCCCTTAGACCAGTGGCCCATCCACTCCAGTGGTATAGCTCTGAATGGTGCTTTCAGAAACCTGCTGAGTTATTTGTCAACTTTCAAAAATCCAAAAAGTTAAATCGTAGGAAGGAGTTAGGTTATAAAGTCAGTACATGTAGCCCAAATTGCTGAGAAGTTTTCCTACATGTAGTGAGGAATTGCCTGGCTGGTTGGTCTTTTCTCAGCGATCTTGGCTGGCTAAAGAGGCATGGCAGCTCATTGAGAACATGTTTTTGGAGGCACTCAGTTTCATTGTGTTATTTCACCAGGGAGCCTCAGAGTGACATCTAAGGCAACTTAGTTTTTGATATCACCATTTTTCACATCTGCCTTGATCCTTTCTTTCTGGTATTTCCATTGTAGGATTGGAGGTGCTCTGCCAATTGTGTTTGCCTATTTTTCTGAGTTCTTGTCTCGGGAGAAGCGAGGAGAGCATCTCAGTTGGCTGGGCATCTTCTGGATGACTGGAGGCATCTATGCATCTGTGATGGCCTGGAGCATTATTCCACATTACGGTGAGTGCTCTGCCTTAAAGATAACTCAGAGCCCTTTATTTCTATGGTACCTGCATCCAAACAGCCCTTCCTGTTCTCAGCCTTATGAGAATAGTCATATACACAGTTCCTGTGTATGACCTTGATTTTCTAAAGAATTTCTAATATGGCAAACCCGTTGTTCATTTCAATGCACATGTCTCCCTGGAAACAATACAACTAGTTTGTCCTCCCACAGTCTAACTTACCTCCCTCCTTCTGTTTGTCTGTTTTACACTGTGTAGCTATGCCTGCTAACCGAAGGGTCAGTAGTTTGAATCCTCTAGGCATTCCTTGGAAACTCCACAAGGCAGTTTTACTCTGCCCTATAGTGTCACTATGAGTCAGAGGTGACTTGATGGCACTGGGTTTGTTTGTTTGTTTGTTTGTTTTGGTAGCCCTGGTGGCATAGTGGTTAAAGTACTATGGCTGCACTGTGTGCTAAAGAGTTGCTATGAGTTGGAATTGAGACTATGACAGTGGGTTTGGTCTTGGCTTTTTTTTTTTTTAAAATAGCCTTGATAATGACCCCTGGTGGTGCAAGTGGTTGAGCACTCAGCTCCTAACCAAAAGATTGGTAGTTCAAACTCACCAGCCGCTCTGTGGGAGAAAGGTGTGACTGTCTGCTTCTGTAAAGATTTACAGTCTTGGAAAGCCTACAGGGTAGTTCCACTGTGTCCTACAGGGTTGCTAAGAGTTGGCATTGACATGATGGGCATGGTTCTATTTTTTATAGCCTTGGTGGTACAACAGTTAAAATACTTGGTAACTAACAAAATGGTTGGTGGTTTGAACCTGACCCTGTGGCTCCTCCAGAGAAAGACCAGTCCATCTGCTGCCACAGAGATTATAGCCTAGGAGACACCATAGAGCAGATTAGCTCTGTCACATGGGTCCCTATGAATTGACCAGGGCGCATAACAACAACATCCATCTTCCCATCCTCTCTTCTTTCCTTTCTTTTATTTGATTGGATTTGAAAGGATTCAAACCATCGTCTTCTCCAGCCCTCCTTTCTCTAAAAAAAATAGATTTCAGTATTCCCGTTTTTAAGATATTACAGAAGCCAAGAGCAGTTGGTGACTCACCTAAAGCTAACACAGCCAGCAGGCAGTTGGGGGCCTGGGATCCTGAGTCTGCCTCTGGTGCAGCTCATGGTCCACTCTAGTGCCTGCCTTTCTGTTGCTGGGCTGCAGAAGTACACCAGCAAAGTTATCCTTACAGGCAAGGTCACAATGTCAGCCAGGACACTTTTATTATCCTGGATAATTGTAAACACTGGATTCTCTGGACAGAGAGCTCACAGTGTTCACTTTTGTTATTGGTCTTTGCCAAGAATAAAGTAGGGAGGATGCAAGAGTTTTACATTTGATTATGCCTTCTGATTTTGCCAGGTAAAAATATCAGCATCCTGAAAAATCATTTTATGTGGAAATTGAGATCTGGGGAGGGATTATGGTGCTGGGCCATGCGTTCAGGTAGAACTCTGTAGCCACAGAGAATCTAGTCCAATAGGGCAGGGTAGACAACTGCACCTCTAAGCTAGCCAGGTATCCTGAGGTGTGCCAGTGGTTAACCTGAACAGCTGCTGACTGGAAGGCTGGAAGTTCATGTCTACTCAGTGATATCTTGTAAGAAAGACCTGCAGATCTACTTCTGAAGAATCAGCCATGGAAAACCCTTTGGAGCACAGTGATACTCTGATGTACATGGGATTGCTATGATTTGAAGTTGACTTGACAGCCAATCAATGCTTCTCTGCCAGTTCATTCCCTTAGTGTCCTTGTTTTAAACCTGAACTAATGGGGACTCCATGTATGACTTTTTAAACAAAGAAACTATGGTCTAGACTATATCTACTGTATTAATTCATGTGATACTGAGTTCATCACCATGATAAGCCCTGAACTCAGTGACTTAACACATGAGTTTCTACCTAATGTAAGGTTCATATGGTGTTTCTGGTTTGCAGGTGGCTCTATTTCAGCAGTCATTTAGGGACTCAGACTCCGTCCATCATGTTATTCTACCATCTGCCAGGTCTCTGGTTTGGGGAGAGAGCATAGTGGTTGTTCACGGTGGTTTAATGGGTAGGCCAGGAAGTGGAACACATTATTCTCTGCTCACAATCTTTATCCATATCCTACTGCAAAGGATTTTGGGAAACGGAATCTAGCTGTGTGCCCAGAAGACAGAGGAAATGGGTTTGGGGACAATATGTAGTCTTTGCCGTATCTAGTACTTGAGAACCCACTGGCTTTTATATTTGAAACAGAGAAGACATATAAGCACAAATAGTGAAATGAAGGGTTTTCCAGATACTGTCGCCATAGGCAGCTCTTCCTCAGGTTAGATACAAAACTGCAGCACTCCTGTTATCAGGCTATACACTCTACCCTTCCCCCAAACTCACACTTTGATTATTGTGCCATTGGTTATATAGTTCTGAAAAACTGCTTTTTGCCTATCAACAGCACACAATTTTTGATATAATGTCTCTTCCTATTTAACTGATCCAACTGTGACAACGCTAAGAAACTGATTCTACATTTAAGCTAGATGATTGAAAAACTTTTGTAGGAGACACAAGTGAAGCCTGAATAAATTCTGAGCGAAGACAGTGGTGCTGTGACTTAGAAGTCCCTCCACCTTGCTCGGCTTCACCTGTAAAATGTTAACTGTAGTGATTCATGCCAGCTCTAATACTTGGTAATTCCTGGGATGCAAAGGAGAGTGTTGAGAACATTTTCAAGATGAATTCTGATGCTTGTACTTCTGGCTTCCCTTCTCGCAGCATTAGCAATTATAGGCCTCCTCTTGAAGACCACTTGGAGACTGTCAGGGATTGAACTGTGTCCTCTCAAAAATCTGTGCAGTAAGTTGCATGGGCGAAGATTCCCTGCATTCTATGATTGTTCTCCATTTGGTGATTTTCCTATGCTGTGTGTTAAAAGATTAGGGTGGGACTGTAAATCCCTGCATAGGGTCACCTCCCTGCTCCAATGTAAAGGGAGTTTCCCTGGAGTATGGCTTGCACCACCATTAATCCTTTCATCCTACAAGAAGTAAAAGGAAAGGGAAGCAAGCAGAGAATTGGGAACCTCACACCATCAAGAAAACAGCACCAGGAGAAGAGTGTGTCCTTCGGACCTGAGGTTCTTGTGCGGAGATGCTCCCTGGACAAAGACTCATACAATACCAGACTTTCCTCCAGAGCCGATGAGGGGGAAAGCCTCCCTGGAGCAGAAGTCCTGAATTTGGACTTGTAGCCTACTGTACTATGTAAGAATAAACTTTCCTTTGTTAAAGCTGTCTACTCTATTTATAGATCTATCTGTTAGAGCAGCACTAGCTGACTGAAACAGAGACATATACGTCACACCATGCCTCCTTTTGATTAGATCAGCTTAGGTCATGTGTCTACCTCAACCAATCACAATGCTCCAGAGGATGCCGAGTCCTTGGAACAGGAAGTGGGGGTGAGTCCCACTCAAAGTACATATCTGCAGCACAGTGGGTATTAGGGATGACCAGCTCAGGTCATGTATCCGCCTCAACCAATCACTATGTCCCAGAGGATGCCCAGGTCCTCCTTGGAACAGGGAGCAGCACAGTGGGTATTTGTCCTCTTACTATATGAGTTCAGTTTTTGGCCCTTGTACTTGTGGAGGAAGCACTGGTTGCATAGTGGTTAAGTGCTGCAGCTGCTAACCCAAATGCTGGCAGTTCAGTCTGCCAGACACTCCTTGGAAACTCTATGGGGCAGTTCTACTCTGACTTATGAGATCGCTATGAATCAGAATTGACCTGATGGTAGTGGGTTTGATTTTTCAGTACTTGTGGAGCTGCTCCTGTGTGTAAATAGGTTTTTTTTTTTTTTTATTTTTATTTTGTTGTATTAATGAGGTCATACCAGTGCAAGGTGGGTCCTAAACTGAATCATTTCTGAGTTATAAAAAGATAGACATAGATACACACACATAGGGGAGGACAGATGCTGTGCAATGACTGTCTACAAGACAAGGATCCTGGGGGATACCAACAAGGAAGGAATCAGCACAGCCAAAACCTTGATGTAGACTTTCAGGTTCCCAAATTGTGAGAACATAGCCACTTGCTTATGGTGTGTCTGTGTTACAGCAGCACTGGGAAACTTTGATAGTGGAAAGGAGGGGTGGGAGGGGTCCTGTCAGGGGAGCAAGCAAGCCAGAATCATCACTTTAACCTGCCTGCTTTTTACACTTCACTTTACACACATGGAGATACGCAGAGCAATGTCTAGGTGTTTGGTTGCTAAGAAAGCTCAAAGAATTCAGCTTGGGAGTACAGTGATCAAGATTCCATGAACAATTTGTATAGAAATTGTCAAATAGGATCCTAATGTGCTGTGTAAAGTTTCACTGAAAACATAATAAAAATATTATTAAAGACTATTAAAAGACACGACTTGATGGTCCACCAGACTGGTGGGTTCCTTGAGGACATGGCCCCCAGACTCTCGTAGCCCAGAGCTGAAACCAACTCTTCAGACAAAGATTGGACTGGACTATAGGATACAGAGGTGATGCTGGTGAAGAATGTGCTTCTTGGCTTAAATATACACATGAGGCTGTATGAGCTGCTTCTGTCCACATTTGAGATGAGAAGGTAGAGGAGGACAGGAGCTGGCTGATGGATACCTACAGGACAGGGTGGAAAGGAGCCGTTTGCGGTCATGGCAGGGGCGGTAGAAATCAGTGAGAATTACACAGTGGTGTGTGTGGGAGGTTTATATGGCAAATTTATTTGGATTGTAAACTCTTGCTTAAAGCACAATAAAATATTTTTTAAAAAATTTACTAAAGAAAAAAAGATGCCATGAGATTCCTGCAGCAGAGGGTGCACATGACTGCTAGCTGCCCACTGCTGGTTGACAGCGGAATTGCAGTTAAATATTTTATCCCCTGTGGAGAAGACGTTTTGTTATTTTACACCTGTGTGAAATCTGTGAATTTGAAATTATACAGTGAAACCTACGAGAGCTGGAACTTGGTGGGACTGCCATGCTTTCCCGGATCTCCCAAGTTTTCTGCTTTGAAAGGGCGCAGTCTTACCACTTTTCTATTGCTCTTTTTAGCAGAAAATGCTTGCATTTTCCTTTTGTGACAGATTTCCACCTTACATAGATTCCAGCTTTCTAAGGTTAGACTGTATTTTAGAATATAAGCCTCTTGGGTGGCCAGTCTTAATCAAAACAAGCTTTATCTAGGGGGAGACCTATCCTACAATTATGGAAGACTAGAATCACTAGAATCACTAGAATCACTAGAAGACTAGTATAACAGGAGTGATTATTTATTTTAAGCTTCATTGTACCAGGGCCAGATGTTTTGGTGATAGCAAAGCAGACATTTGATGCTATTTTTCAATATGCCTAAGAGGATAATCGTCTAACAGCCTCTCCACCAAGCAGAGAGAAACACAAGCAGTAACTACAGAAAAGAGACTGATGCTTGTGTACGGCTTGTGCAAACCACTGAGTAGCTTTTGCAGGAATGAAATGAGGGTTTATCTTAGCACCAGGAGTTTGGGCAACTGACTCACTGAGCAAGAAAATCACAAAACTCAGAATGTTTTCCTGAAAACTCGTGGGCACAGCCCATAAGAAATAGATGTATTATGGAAGATTAATTTCCATTATAGTCAGCACTACCAGCTGTTTGTGAAATCCTGAGGGAAAAAAGTAGGGCAGGCTGATAGATCAGAGGATGGAATAATCCCTGCTTCCAAATTAATATTGTTCCAAATATTTGAAAGTACTTCACCATTGAATTGTATTTAATTTAAGGCCTCAGTGATCTGCCTAGTGAATAGGGTAAGTGCAGATGACGGAAATCACCATGAAAACCATAGAGGCATGAGAGAATAATGGATTTCAGATGATTTATACATATTGTCAATAAGGAAGAAAAAATTTCTAGACAGAATATAACACCTCGCAAATGCACTTTCTTTTGGCCTTTCTCTGATTCTGTACCCAGGTTGACTGTGATGCAGTTTTGATCAACTTTACTTCTAATTACCCCAGAGTAATTTGTGGACATGATCATTGCCGTGGTTTTATCTTGCCTTTTTTCTAATGTTATTCCCAGGAGAAAGGAAAGGCTTTTAAATTAAAATTAAAGGAAACACCCAGCAAGATGAGAAAGAGAAGAAACTGTACTGTACAGACAAGTGGTTTGATTCTGATTGTGTCAGAGGAAGTTTCTGTTCCTTTGCTGTGGCCAAGGGTGTCAGCCTGGCCACAGTCCTGCTGGTTTTCTCAGCTGGGGTTCCTCCTACCTAGTCCTTTAATCATTCCAATAAGGTAGGAAATATCTACAGAAACAGCAGAGATTGGTAAGGAGCCCACTGCAAGTAGAACAAGTCAAACTGCAGACGGTGACTGTTACAGAATGAATTGTATCCCTCAAAAATAGGTATCGAAATCTCCTATACCTGTGAGTGTGATCCTGTTTGGAAATAGGATTTTGCTTTTATTATATTAATGAGGTCATACCAGAGCAGGATGGGTCCTAAACCTAATTGTTTCTGAGTTATAAAAGAGCAGAATAGATGCAGAGGGACACAGGGGGTGATGCCACATAAGGACAGACACACATAGCAGATACCTCCGCAAGGCCAGGAAATCCAAGAATTACTGCAACAACCAGAAGCTGAAATAGACAAAGAAGGGCCACTCCTAGAGCCGTGCCCTGACTTCAGATTTATAGCCCCCTGACTACCACCCATCTGTCAGTGTGTCATACTGTGGTGGCTTATCTGTTGCTATGATGCTGAAAGCTGTGCTCTTGGTATTTCAAATACCAGCAGGATCACACATGGTGAACATGTTTCAGCTAAGCATCCAGGCTAAGAGCAGGAAGAAGGCCCTGGTAATCTACTTATAAAAATTTGCCAAGGGCAATATGAGACTAAAGAGGGGTGCACCCTGAGAACTCCACTAAAAGACCACAACTGATGGTCCTAAGGCCTGGGGTTCCTCTGGGGGCACGGCCCCTAGACCTGATGCTGCCTCTGTTCATAAATCATTGCTGAGGTCAACTCCTTGAACAGGAATGGATTGGACTCGGCGACACAGAGTGACCACATCTTGTGTGCACTTTGTGTTTCTATGCATCTATAGGATGTCATCCTCCTGGCCTCTTACTAGAGGGAAGTAGAGAGGGTGGAGAAAAGGGGACAGGAGATTGTTAAGAGGATCTGACATGTTTAGAACAGAAAGGATGAGTGTGCTGTCATTGGGCAAGAGGAAGCATGTAGGTGGGCATGCTAATTTAAATTAGATTGTACACTTTCACTCAATCACAATAAATACATAAAATATATAATATGTAAAAAAAATTGCCAAGGAAACCTTATGAATCACAGTAGACCATTGCTTGATATAGTGCTGGAAGATGAGCCCTAGTTTAGAAGGCACTCAAAACACACAGTGATTGCAACAGTCTTGAGCACAACAATGATTGTGAAGGTGGTACGGAACTGGGCAACACTGTGCTCTGCTGTGTGAGTCAAAGCCTGCTCAGTGGCAGCTAACAACAGCTACCTGAACTATGATGCTGTGGGCAGCATCAGGTAACTGTGAGGTCTGACAGTTAAGTCCGTGAACTCAATTGTTCCAAATGCTACGTGCCTCATGGCTGAACATCACTATGGTCACCTTCAAAGCACTCCCCATGGAAAGCTATACACTGATGCCAGTGCCGAGTCCACCCTTCAGAGCAGTTTGGGAACTCTTTGTGGAATGGCCTTTGCACACAGTGGCATGGTGGCAGGTTAACAAACTTAACTGTATTGCTGCCTATGAGGGAATTTTTAGCCAGTAAACCAACGACTGCATTGGAACACCCTCCCTACTTATCTGATCTGGCCCCCTAATGACTTTTTTGTTTACCCAAAGACAAAGGGAATATTAAAAGGAAGGCATTTTGATGACATTGAGGACATCAAGGTGGTACGATGACAGCTCTGATGGCCATTCCAAAAAGAGTTCCAAAATTGCTTTGAAAGGTGAACTAGGAGCTGGCATCAGTGCATAGCTTCCTGGGGGGAGGACTTCGAAGGTGACTGTAGCAATCTCCCACCGTGAGGTATGTAGTGCTTTTCTAGGGTGGGTTTGTGAGCTTAATTGACAGTCCTTATGTAACAGGGAGTAACACCTAATTCAGACATAAGCCCTGCCCACCACTAGGGTTTGCTGGTGTATTTTTGTTGTTCTAATTTCTAAGCATGTTTTTAAGTAAACCAAATAGTTTATTTTTAAGTATGCTATTTTTCAAATAAATGAAATAGAAATTTTACATCTAAATGATTATTACCTTCTCATCCTTAGAAGGAAACACACACACACACACGCAGTCTTTTTTAGAAAAGCTTTTGGAACTGTTTTCAGAGACACTGTGTCATAAGAAATCCACACTATTTTATATCCTCAGCTTTTTTTTTTTAGCAGTTCTTTTGCTGATATTTATTTTATTTCAACATTCTTGACACTAAATGTCATGAAGCTATTTTTAAATGAATCAGATCTACCCTGAAAACAGGTGAATTATTATTGGTTGCTTAGAGCTTTTACACACAGCGAGTCTGTGAGGTATTATTATTTGTATCTACAGCTGGGCAAACCCATGGCCACACTAAGGAGGCTAATGGAGCCAGGATTTGAATTCTGCTCTTTGTGACTACAAAAGTCCAGGCACTTTCTACTGTGCTACTGGTCTTTAAAAGGAAGAAGTTTGCTACACTGTTTTGTAGATTGTGAAGGCATTTTCCGACAATGAATTTTAGAAATGCTTTGAGCCATGACAGCTTTCCATTTCAATGTCATGGGATTCATTTGAATATGAAAGTTGAGTTCCTGTCTCTCTGTTTTAAATAATCCTATTGACACTTAAGGAAACCCTAGTAGCATAATGGTTAAGTGCTACTTCTGTTAACCAACAGTTCAGCAGTTCAAATCTACCAGGTGATTCTTGGAAACTCCATGGGATAGTTTTCTCCTGAACTATGGGGTCGCTATGAGTCAGAGTTGACTCGATGGCGGTGGGTTTGGGTTTTTTTTGAGTTATTAACACTGATAGTGTTTTTCTGAAGTGTGGTCCTGAGCTATTGGCATCAGAATAACCTGGAGCTAGCATTGTTCTTGGACCTTGGAAAGATGGCTCCCTTTGGAAAACCTGTGCCTTGTAAGACCCCACCCTGGCTCTTCTCTTGTCCCACCTCTTCCCATGCTCCATGAACCGAGGAACCCAAGTTCCACTAAGCTTAGAATCAAGACAAGGATACCCATTCTCATCAAGTTGGTATGTGTGGTGGGTCCATTCATGTCTGAGGCCCCTCACCCTGCAGGAGGGACTGGAAGCTGGGCAGAGAAGGGGTTCCACAAACAACAGGTCCTGGACAATGCTGGGCCCAGCCTTCCAGTTTGTGATTTGTCAAGGTAGGGAGGTTGTCGCTAGTTGCTGTCATGTCAGCTCTGACCCCTGGCACTCCTGTGTGGTACGTAATGAAGGGCTGTCTGGTCCTCTTCTATCTTCATGATTGTTGATATGTTTGAGTCCATTATTGTGGCCAGTGTGTCAGTCCATCTGACTGAGGGTTCCTTTGTTATACTTGATCAAACACAATATCCTTCTCCAGTGACTTGTCTTTCCTGAGGACATGTCCAGAATAAATGAGCTAAAGTCTTACCATATTTGCTTCTAGGGAGGCAGAACATACTTTATTGAATATTAAGTTTGAGTATGTAGGAATGTAGATATTACCTGTGCCTTCACTATCAGCCACCTGTTGCCACTGAGCTGACTCATAGCACCCCTACAGGGTAGAGCGGATAGAACTGCCGCATAGACTTTCCAAGGAGCACCTGGTATATTTGAACTCCTGACCTTTTGGTTAGCAGCCATAGCTCTGAACCACTATGCCGCAGGGTTTGGACCTTACCAATGGGCTACTCAGGGATTTGTCAACATGGCACATTCCTGGCATCTATCCCAGATGTGGACCTGAAGCTTTGAGTATGCAGGTGGGGAAATCTGCTTTGTCACCAGCTGCCCAGGTGATTCTCATGTGCCCTAAACTTTGAGAGTGAGGGCTTTAGATTCATTCTTCAGTCGTGCAAGAGACCACGTGCAAGGCATCTTCAGTCAGTGGCTGCTTCTTCACAGGCTGGGGCTTCAGTATGGGGACCAGTTACCACTACCATAGCTGGAGGGTGTTTGTCATCGTCTGTGCTCTGCCCTGCACCGTGTCCATGCTGGCCCTGAAGTTCATGCCAGAGAGCCCAAGGTTTCTGCTAGAGGTGAGTCGCGCCTTCCCTATCCGTGTCTGGGACAGCAAACCAGCAACAAGAGTCCAATCCTAACCTTCTTTCTCTCAGCCCTCAGCCCCCTGTTTTCTGTCGGCAGGATGCTACCTCCCCTCAGTCACAGAGCTTACGCGCCACCAAAATCTTAGACTGTCTCTGTGTGTGGTGGCTGCGTGGACGGACTTAGGGACTGGCAGAGCTGAAGGACTCAGGGTTACTCTGTCATGAAAAGTCGAGCCTCTCAGAGGCTAGGCAGCAGGACAGGGGCAGCTCCTCAGGCCGCTTCCTGCCTCCCACTCTCTCTAGAGGTCCCAATTAGGAAGGTTTGAAAAGCTGTGTGATGCATTTCAGTGCTGCAGTGGGATCTGTGGTAAAGCTGGTGCTTATTGCAAGGCCTCCAAGACCTGTGACTCTGCAGGGCCCCTCCCTACCTGTGGGCTGTGGGCAGCGTTCTGAGAAATGAGTCCTACCACCTTCTTTTGGGGAGACTGGTACTTGCAGTGATTAGACAGGCCAGAGGTTGGCAGAGGGACAGCAGGGCTCCAATTCAGAGTCCTCTTACAGGTCGCCTTTTGAGCTCTTGGCAGAATGGTGCTTCCTGACTAAGCCTTTCTTTGGTCTCATTGACTAGGAGGCAGATGCAGCAGGAAGTTTTCTAATCAGCGATACCTTAAAATTCACCTTTTGTTGTGTCTTTGCCTTGATCTCCTCAGTGAAGGCCACACCTCCCACTTGTTCTCTGTTGAGCCCAGCAGTTGATTCCAACCTGTAACTGTGAATAGAAAGTCATAGTATAGAATGATAATAATGCCAAGCATTTGTACCATAAAGGCATAATGTTATTACAGTTCAACATAGGCTGGGCATGGAAACTTGTCCTGGTTTTCATGAGTCCAAACAATAACAAGTCCATATCTAGTCACCTCCTACCCAGTTGTTACCCATTGAGTTTGTAGGGTTTTCCGTCCCTCAGAACAGATGGATATCCAGCAATGAATTTTCCATGTCTCTTCCCTTGGCTTTCCCAGATGGGCAAACATGATGAAGCCTGGATGATTCTCAAGCAAGTCCATGACACCAACATGAGGGCGAAGGGGGCCCCGGAGAAGGTGTTCACGGTGAGTGTGGTTGCCTATGGCAACAAAGAGGATGTGTCTCCCTCTTTATGGTTTTGGTTTTCAAATATATACATATATAAGCAGATAACAGAAAATATGTCAAAAGGAGAATAAGAATAAAAATCTTCATATTCCTATCACTGTAATGTAATTATTCTTTGCATTTTGAAGATT
Source organism: Heterohyrax brucei (assembly GCA_028571685.1). Classification (NCBI taxonomy): domain Eukaryota; kingdom Metazoa; phylum Chordata; class Mammalia; order Hyracoidea; family Procaviidae; genus Heterohyrax; species Heterohyrax brucei. Next base: position 37,896,765 of record CM053148.1, on the reverse strand, counting down.
TCTTTCCCAGTTTGTCTTAGGTAGCTAGTTAAAAATAATGACAGCAAAAACTACCTATGTTCATACGGAAGTTAACATACCTATACAAGTTTAAACTACTATATATGACAACAGTACTCAGCATTTTATGTAAAGTCACATAGTAATCATAACCATCACTTTAATGACTATGTAATAATTAGGAACACTAACAATTTTCCTGAGTATATTTCTACTATTAGTTTTTTATCTACCCTGTTTTATTAGGTATTTCATATAAATATTGCTGCAAGAGCCTTCTCCTACATATTGTTTCTTCTGCTTCACCTTTCAGGTTTATTTGCTAAGTGTAAACCAAAAACAAACCAAGCCCACTGCCACTGTTGAATTGATTCCAACTCATAATGAACCTGTATGCTACAGAACAAAACTTCTCCATAGGGATATTTTTTGATCATAATCTTTGTGGAAGCAGCTCACCGGGTCTTTTTTCCTTGGTGTTGCTGGGTGGGCTTCAGCAACCAAACTTTAGGCTGGTAGTTGAGTGAAAACCGTTTGAGCCATCCAGGAATTTTTTCTAAGCATAAACAATAACAACAAAAACAACTCACTGCCGTTGAGCCGATTCTGACTCACAGTAACTCTATAGGATAGAGTAGAACTGCCTGCCAGGATTTCCCTGTGAAAGAAAGTTCCGGCAAAAGTCAGTGAGAATGGGACTATGAAATTTTGGAGTTTTGTCTTCTGGGTCACAGAGGCATGTTAGGCCCTTAGACATAGCCTTTGTTTTTAGTGGTTTTTACTCAGCAGGAAAAGGGAATTAAAAAATTGTGGTTTGGGTATACCATACTGAGTTGATTGTATTAACTACACTGAAGTGGATGACGGGTGACGGAGTAGAGAACAGGGAGAGGGGGAGCGGAGAGAGAGAGAGAGAAGTTCCACCTGTAAGTGCTGTCTGCCCTCCAAAGCGGGCCTGAGGTCGGTGGCCAGGACTGACTGCTCGCAGTTCAGTGTGATGATCTGAATACTGTGTTTTGGTGTCTGTCCCCTTGGTCAGTGTACACAGGGAGCTTCAAGAAGAGTGTGGGAGCAGGTCAAAATCTCAGACCCTCACTTTCTCTCTGAGCTCTAGGTTTCACCAGTTTTGTTAGCTAGCCTCACAAGCACCTAAACTGCCACCTGTCAGGTGTCCCCTGAATGAAGTATTCCCTAAGAACCGATGTTCAGCCAGGCTCTGGTGAAGGCAGGCTGTATTCGAATGCAGACTGAATCAGAGTTAATTGTAAATTACAGTAATTGTGCTTGAAGTTGTCAACACACCCACTCACAAATCCCTAGGGAATAAGGTGCTCTTTTCCTTAGGAGCCGGGGAAAAGAGACAGTTGCCAATAAGTGGAGATTTTAAGGCTTTGGAGTGTGGTTTTTAAGATGATTTGGAGTCTGCTTTCTTCTCTAGCCTCTTGTCTGTACCCAGGGATGTTGCTTGATAGGTCCCAGGGTGGTATAAATGGTTCTTACTGGGCTGATAACCTGAGGGCCAGTGGTCAGAACTCACTCCAGGTGCTGTGGGAGAAAATGCCTGGTGACCTGCTTCCGTTTAGATTACAGTCAAGAAAACCCCATGGAGGGGTTCTACTCTGTAACATGGGTTTGCCATGAGTTGGAATCCACTGACGGCTTTGAACAACCACAAGCTAACCAACCAAACAAACCCACTGCCATCAACTTGATTCTGGGCAAACATATAGGATACAGTAGAACTGCCCCATAGGGTTTCCAAGGAGCAGTTAGTGGATTTGAACTGCTGACCTCTTGGTTAGCAGCCAAGCTTTTAGCCACTGTGCAGAGATTGTGAGAGCCTTGGTGTGTGGGAGAGACAGGTGTCTGAGAAAGGGAAACCTAGATCTCTGAGAGGTGGAGCACAGGCAAGCTCACAATGTGTTATTTGTATGAAGTTTCAGTGAAGAGAGCCTGTGAATTTACCAGATTCTCAAAGGGGTGCCCAACCCTCCTAAAACTTTAAGACCCTCTGTTACAAGATGTAGAAAAGCTGAACCAAACTGTATGGAGTCCAGGGCTTGGGAATTAATGAATCAGTGATTTATATCTAGGGGGTGGTTTCTCCCGTGAATTGTCTAGACCCTAGTCTCTTTCTTTTTCTTGCCTCCTCTCATGTTCTCCATCTACTGACTGAAGAAAAAGGTGGAGGCCTGCCTGTTACTCATTTTAATTCTTAAACAGAATATATGTTGGAAGACATCATGAAAATTTATTTATGCATTTATATTTTGAATATATGCTTTCATTTATTCTAAGCATTTGGGAACACTGTCAGGAACATAAACCTTAATAACTTGTCTAAAGGAATTAAGTTCTGTGGTCAGGGACTCCTTAAAATGGTGATGTGTTATTTAATTCAACTGTTCCTTTTAGGCATCTAGGTAACTTGAAAATCAGTGCCTTAGTCAATTAGGTTTGCTTATGGGGCTGCCTGCTTCATGGAACAAATTAACCCTTTCCAGGGCTCTTGTGGAGGAGTGCTCAGATAGAAAACCTCATTCCTACTCTCTGTTTCTTTGACTTCTACCAGGAAAACCAGTGATACATGATTTCCCTTACTCTGCTGGGTTTTAAAATATGTTTTAAGTAGCATTACACCCCTTTCCCACCTTGCTGTAGGCTACATGGGTCCTAGACTTCTGTGATGTTGATATGCACTAAGGATAGAGTTGCCAACGGTATAGGTCTCAGTTACTATGAGTGACTCTACCCAGTGGCACCATAGAAAAAAGACCTGATGATTTGTTTATGTATAGATTCAACCCAGGAGAACATACAGGGGGCAGTTTTGCTCTGAAACATGTGGGTCACCGTGAATTGAAGTTAACTCAATGGCAACAGATTTTGTGAACTTACAGGTGGAGTTAAATCTACTGTGGGCAAAGCAGATACAAATGGAAATGAAGTGTATCAATCATTTAAGAGTCATTGGTATAAATTTTCCAAAAACCCAGTTTAGTGAAAAGCTTCTGACTCATTTTGTCTGCAGGAGGACACATCTACCTGAGAAAGCTCTCTGAGAGATGCCACGCACATCTTTGGTTAAGAACCTCCAAAGGAAACGGTCCCCAGGGCCCCTGTAGCTCTCAATAAGTTAATAAAATCAGTTACTTAAAAAAAAAGGAAAATAAAATTTTGATGCAAAGTGGCATTGAAATTCTTTAACTCATCTTTGCTTTTCAGGTTTCCAACATCAAAACTCCCAAGCAAATGGATGAATTCATTGAGATCCAAAGTGCAACAGGAACTTGGTACCAGCGCTGGCTGGTCAGATTTAAGACCACCTTCAAACAGGTATGATTGAGGCTGTGTTTTGGATGGGAAAGATGCTTCTGTGGGAATGTGTAATCTCAGTGGAGGAAGAATAAAGACCCTGAACACTCTTATCAACCTAGGCAGTATGAAGAAGAGGAAACAACCGTAGATGCGAATGTTTGGATTGTAGTATGAGTCTGCTTCTTAAGTTGCTGTGTGCCCTTGAGCTACTCACTTCCCCGCTCTGAACCTTACTCGAATTTCTTTGCTCTTCCTGCTTAAGGCACATATTTTGAATGTCAGTAAAATATCCAGAGGAGCCCTGACGGTGCAGTGCTTAAGCAATTGGCTGCTAACCCAACGATCAGCTGTTCGAACCCATCAGGGGCTTTGCAAGAGAAAGGACCTGGCAGTCTGCTCCCATGGAGATCAGAGCTTAGGGAACCATAGGGCTAGTTATACTTTGTCATAGAGGGTTACATGAGTTGGAATGAACTCAACAACATGTAGCAGCAACAATAGCAACAACAAAATGTCTAGTCTGAGTAAATACTCTTCCCTCCAGCAACTTTAAATGATGTATAGGAAGAAAACAATGAGTGATCTAAATGATCCCTCAAGGTTTGTTAGTGAGTTTTGAAAGTCTTTGTAAAGGTCAGTGCCTCTCTCTAGAGAGATTGGTTCCTATGTGCAGGGAGCTAGATAGCTGCCAAGCACTGGTGCACCCTGCCAGTCACTACATGTTGGGACTGGATGGTTATCTGGAATATCCTCCATGTCCATGTATAGGAAGCAGAACTCACTGTTCAAGGTTATTGGATGCCAGGTGGGTGGTGGCTGTGTCCTTTGAAATCATAACTCAGTGTGCTTTGGTCACATTCGTGGAATATTGCTGTGTTTCCTGGGAGAATGTTGTTGGACCATTAGAATCTGAGGCAGCCACTAATAGGAGAAGACTCTTTTCTTGTTGACTGAGTAGAATTGCTGCTTCAGACTAATGGGCTGCCCATTCTATCTATGGTCCCTAGGCAACATGTTAGAAAATCATAGGAATGAGCTCTTCTGAATCATATAGCATTCTACCCTTTAATAAACTTTCCCTGGTATGGTTATAGGTTTGGGATAATGCTCTGTATTGTGTGATGGGGCCATATAGAATGAACACACTGATTCTGGCTGTAGTCTGGTTCGCCATGGCCTTAAGGTAAGTTCCATCTCATTGAAGTCTTTAATTTTCCTGTGCCTCATTTGTGTCTTCTATAAACTGAGGATTACAATTGCTTCTTGCTCACTGAGTTTGTATCTGATGGGATGCTGTTGGTTGCAAGTAATAGGCAACCAATTCTAGGGGCTTACACAACAAGGAAATCAGCTGTCCCATAGACAAGAATTCTATAGAAAGGCAGACTTTGATTCCAGTGAGAATTTCAGCCTCAGGCTAGTTCTCACTGTGGTTTTCAGATGGCTGTGCTGTTCCAGGCGTCATGTCTACACACAAAAATGTCCCAAGGAAGAAGAGGCTGCTTCTCCCCAAGCTTCCTTTTAATATTAAGGAAACTTTTGTCAGGGGTTCCCCAGTGTCATGGATTGAATTGTGTCCTAGAAATGCGTAGCCATTTGGCTAGGCCATGATTCCGGATACAATGTGATGCTCCTTGTTTTGCCATAAACCCTGAGTCTATGATGTTAATGAGAGTGGCTGGGAGGCAGTTGTGTTGGTGGGACGGGACTCAGTGTGTAAGATTGTATAGTGCCTTGAGGCAGTCTCTTAGGATATAAAAGAAAGGGAAGGAAGCAGAGAGCACAGAACCTCATTCCACCGAGAGCGGTTCTGGGAGCAGAGCACATCCCTTGAAAAGAACTCAGGGCCCTGTGCCGCAGAAGCTCCCAGTCTAGGGGAAACTTGGTGACAAGGACTTTCCTACAGAGTTAACAGAGAAAGACTTCCCCGAGCGCTGATACCCTGAATTTGGACTTGTAGCCTACTAGACTGTGACAGAATAAAATGTTTCTTTTGAAAGCCATCTACTTGGGTTATATCTGTTATGGCAGCACTAGGTGAGTTAGATACCCAGCAAACTTTTTGCCAGGTTGTGTGACCAGCCTCTGCTTAAACTAATCACGGCAAAGGGGATGTGAGTTCCCAATGGTTTTAGACTAATCAGAATTCAAGTTAGAGCTGAAGATATAGTCACCTTCTTGAGTGTTGATAGGTGAACAAACCCACATTTCTATTTACAAGGGAGAAGCAAGGAAAGAATGTTGAGTGGGCAGCCGTCGTTGCCTGCCACAGGCCCCTGAGTGTTAAGCCGATCAAACAGTAAGACTTTGTAACAACACTCCCTACGATGATGGAAGTTAACATATGATATTAATTAATATTTAATATGATTGGGTGCTGTCCTCTGCAGGACATTTACCTTAGTCATTTCATTAACCTCAAAATAGTGTGACTCTGCCTGTGCAAGTCATGAGGTCTCTTTGCAGCATCATGGGGCTGTTTTATTATAGGTATAAAGACTGCAGCCATGGAAACCCAATGGGGCAGTTCTGTTCTCTTGTATAAGATTGCTAAGAGTCGGAATTGACTTGATGGCACTCAGCAACAGCAATGAGGTGCTTAAAATAGTTTTCAGCCCATAATAAGTACTCAATAGATTGCTAAACATCATCAACTAGGAACCTATAGCAAGATTCTGAAGTTATGGCTATGAAATTGCCTTGCTTACCACTGTGTATGTCTAAAGATGCAAGTCTTTGACCCAGAAACTTGAATTGAGTCTAGTGACTGCGGGAGGAACTTAGAGAGGCCTAAGTCCCTGAAGGTTCCCCTTACGAAATTTCTTCTAATACGTCTTTATGGAGACCTATCTTCTAGACTTAGCTAATGATAGTGAGGAGCCAGACCCTGCTGCCTTCTATCTGTTCCATCTGAACTGCAAAAAGGCAAATCTGTTAGATACTAGGATTTAATTCGTCGATAGCTTTTCAAATGTTTAACTTCATTTTGCTGAATAACTAATTTCAAATGTTGAAACCACAGAGAAGGCTTATATCCATCTCTTCCCTTATTCCTCATTTCCTTGTGCTTTCTGTGTATAAAATGATGTTTTGAATGTTCTTATTTATCATCCATGTTTCTTTTTGTAAATACAAGCAAATATTTATATATATTATTATTTCTTCCTCTATTTCTTATTTGAAGAAACACATTGTTCTGCTTTTTGTGCTCAGCAATATATCCTGGTGATATCTACCCATCAGTATTTAGAGATTTTTCTTACTCTTCTTTGCAACATCATGATGCATCGCTATCATGCTCTGTAGTACAGCACCACACCTTACTCATCCAAGACCCTCTAGCTAGACCTTGGGAAGTTCCCAGACGTGCACTATTTCAAACAATGCTACAGTGAATAGTTATTTTTGTAGATCATGTCATACCTGGGAGATTTATGAGAAGATTGTAGTGTCACGGGGTGTTAATACATCCATAATTATTTGTTGTTGTTGGTAAGTGCTTTCAAACCAGTTCCGACTCTTAGCAACCCTATGCACAACAGAACGAAACACGGCCCCATCTTGCTCCATGTCCACAATTGCTTTTATGCTTAAGCCCATCGTTGCAGCCCCTTTGTCAATCCATCTCATCAGGGTCTTCCTCTTTTTCACTGACCAAGCTTGATGTCCTTCTCTGGGGATTGATCCCTCCTAATAACATGTCCAAAGTATATAAGATGCAGTCTTTCCATCTATGCTTCCAAGGAGAACTCTGGTTGTATTTCCTCCAGAACAGATCTGTTTGTTCTTTTGGCAGTCCATAGTACATTCAATATTTGTCTCCAACACAATTCAAAGGCATCGATTCCTTTTCTTCCTTGTTCACTGTCCAGCTTTCACATGCATATCATGCAATTGAAAATACCATGGCTTGGGTCAGGCACACCTTAGTCTCCGAGGTGACATCTTTACTTTTCAATACTTTGAGGAGGTCCTTTGCAGCAGATTTTCCCAATGCGATGTGTTTTTTGATTTCTTGACTGCTGTTTCCATGGGCGTTGATTGTGGACCCAAGTGAAATGAAATCCTTGCCAACCTCAATCCTTTCTCCTCTTATCATGATGTTGTTTACTGGCCCAATTGTGAGGATTTTTGTTTTCTTGATATTGAAGTGCAATCCATGCTGAAGGTCATGTTCCTTGATCTTCATCAATACGTGTTTCAAATGCTCTTCACCTTCCGCAAGTAAAACAGTGTCATTTGCATAACACAGGTTATTAATGAGTCATCTTCCAATCCTGATGCCTCGTTCTTCTTCCTATAATCTAGCTTCTCAGGTTATTTGCTCAGCATACAGATTGAAAAGGTATGATGAAACAGTACAACGCTGACACATGTCTTTCCTGACTTTAGTATCTATTTAGGTGTTGACACATTCCCATCCATGAGGTATTGTACAGGTTTTCCCTCATTCAAGCAATGTCTGAGAATGGCTGTTTAACCTGTAGCCTCACCAGCAGAGTTGTGCAAACTTCTGGGTTTATGACAAGCTGGTATGCAAGAATGGTAGCATACTGTAGTTTCAATTTGTATTTATATTATTATGAGTTGGAAATCCTGGTGACATGATGGTTAAGAGTTATGGCTGCAAACCCAAAAGCCCACATTTTGAATCCATCAGGGGCTCCTTAGAAGCTCTATGGGGCAGTTCTACTCTGTCCTATAGGGTTTCTATGAGGTGGGATTGACTTGATGGCAGTGGGTTTGGTAGGTATCAGTAGGATTGTGTATCTCTTTGTGTGTTTAAGGGTCATTTTTTAAACTGGTAATCTTGGGTTTTTGTGATATAAAATTGTGTGTCTTAGCAAAACAGATCAGTAAGATAACTATGTAGAAATTGATTTTGATGAATTGGCTCACACAGTTGTGGGGGCTGGCAAGTCCAAATTCTATAGGTCAGATGACAGGCTTGACATACTGGCTGTCTTATGTCTGAAAGTGGTAGGAAGAGAGAGGATCTATTAATGTGATGAATTATATTGTTAGATTTTCTAATAATGGGCTGTATTAATCTATTTAAGATGAACCTGGGCTGTATCAGGAAACCCTGGTGGCATAGTGGTCACGTGCTATGGTGACTAACAAAAAAGTTGGCAGTTCGAATTCACCAGGTGCTCCTTTGAAACTCTATGGAGCAGTTCTACCCTGCCTTGTAGGGTTGCTATGAGTCGGAATTGACTCAACAGCACTGGGTTTGAGCTGTATCAAGTTGGGAAGGTCACCTCTGATAACAAAAAGAATTAAGCATACTGCTGCTCACACATTCTGTCTTTTCAATTTTAGTTATTATGGACTGACAGTGTGGTTCCCTGATATGATTCGGTATTTTCAAGATGAAGAATACAAGTCTAAAATAAAGGTATTTCATGGTGAGCATGTGTACGGTGCTACAATCAACTTCACGATGGAGAATCAGATTCACCGACATGGGAAACTTGTCAATGACAAGTAAGTGAGGGACTATGGGCTTTTCTCAGACTCTGTGGTCAAGCACAATACCCTCTAGAGGCTGTTCCTAGGGCACAACCATTGGAATATGGCAAGTAATGAGCACCAAGGATGTTATAGCAACTGTAAATTAGCATGGCTGTCCGGGTCAGGATGATACCCTTGGTAACCGTGTGTGTATTATAATCACTCCCCATCTCCTCTACTTTGTCCATTCCTAATTCATCCAAAAAAACGCTGCTGGCATAATCATTAAGTGCTAAAGCTGCTAACCAAAAGGTTGGTAGTTGAAATTTACCAGACACTCCTTGAAAACTGTACTGGGAAGTTCTACTCTGTCCTGTATGCTCGCTATGAGTCAGAATCGACTTGATGGCAACTAACTTGGTTTTTATGGTTAATTCATCCAGTGATGGACATATTTGACTGGGACGACAATCAGGTGTTTTTTTGTTTTTTTTTTTTCTGAAAACTTGAACCTTTCATGGAGATGACAGAGAACTGTGTCCCACTAATGGTAACTTCCTAGAGAGAGGGTCCAAGGTTCCCACTGTTGTGGTTTCTGAACCATTCATGGCCTGGTCATTCAGCTTTTTCTTTGATTCTGAAGGCTTTTGCAGTGTCTTTGTCATATATTCCTTTGGACTCAGGTCAGACCCAGAGCTGGTTTCAGTTTCCTGAACAAAAAAAACTTTTTGCTGATATAAATGTTGTTCTGGTCATCTGGCTTTTCTTGGTGAGGCAACTGTTTGCCTAAATGGAACATCACGCATAGAGGTGCAGGACTCCTAAGTGGATGAGATGACTGATGAATGGTTTTTAGAGAGAGTGGAATTTTCTACAGTCCCTCAGTTTGGAATAAACAGGACACGTGCAGTTTAAAATAAAAGTCGATGTAAAGGTATCTTTAAAAGCCACACTTAAATAGTGAGATTGCTTACCTTGTAATCCAAACCACCTAAAGCACAGTAAACAGGTCAGAAGCGAAAAAGACTCCTATGGTGTTAGAACTGGCATATCAGTGTCCATATGGTAAAATTCATGTGTTTTATTTATGGCAAATCCAGTTAAGTCCTTATTCCAATCTCATTTACTCACTTTTACATGCAATTCCAACAAACTTTGCCATCTGGCATGTAGCTGATGAACAAGAGCAAACTAGGAATGGAGATATAGTCTGTCTAAGTTATATTTACTACCATAATTAATAGACTAAGATCAAAGGAGGGGACATAAAAAGTAGAAGGAAATACTCAAGATGATCCAGAGTTGGGTCCATTTTGTGTGGGGTCAGTGGGCCGTATTTACTACCACAGTCCCTGAAATAGAGCACCTTACATTATAGTGGAGTAGCTGCTGTTTTAGGGGTCACTCATCTGCTGACAGAAAGGTTGGAGGCTCGAGTCCATCCCAGGGTACCTTGGAAGAAAGGCCTGAGGATCGGCTTCTGAGATCAGGCAATGAAAACCCTATTGAGCCCAGCTGCACTCAACACACACGGGGTCACTGTGAGTTGGGAATGACTCCATGGCAAGTGATTTTAGCAGCTGTTTACTGGAATTACCCTGAGCCATCAAGAGTAGGGTATATAAATCTTGGGTGTTGGAACCTTCTCTGGTAGTGAGATTGAGAAGTTTCTGGAAGCCAGGACACTTAACAGTTGAATCCTGTGTGCCCTAGTCAAAGAAGATTCTTAAGGAGGTGTATGCATGGAGGACCAAGCACCCAACACGCAAGTTCTTCCTACTGAGTGTTTCTCTAAACCCCAGTGGGGTCTTGACTCAGCCAGGCTGGACTCAAGTTTTCAGTTGGGGTAGGCCCAGGTGACCATTAGCCATGAAATCGGGAAGAACATATACTTGGCCCTTTTCTCTTATGGTCACTCTCAGATCGTAACACTGTCTTTGAAAGCAGGTACAGAGCACAGCTTTCTGAGCAAAAGGAAGAGAATGAAGGTTTTTTGTTTTTTTGTTTTTGTCTGCGCAAGGCTAGGGCAGAGTAGGTAACTGTTTGCATTACCCAAGAGCTCCGTATGGCATGACTTTGTGTTATTCTTCCATCTATTATTATTTCTGAGGGTTGATTACCATGCTCTACGGCCAGCCTGAAGTGCTGCTGTCCTTGAGGGAAAGGGGAGAAAGCCAGTGGATTACTAGAAAAGTCCTGCCCATGTCCTTGTGAGACTGCTTCCTAAACCCTTGCTAGTCCTTCTCATTCTACCTCTAGGACACGTGAGATGGACTGTCTAGCCTATTGAGCTTTAAGAATATCTCTTTGAGGCGCTGAGCTCTGAACCTCCAAAACGAGGCAGAGCAGGATATTCACTAAGCCTGCCCTAGGCCACGTCATTCACTAGGCTGAACGTTTGCCCCTTTGTATTCCTTTGTTGAACTACACGCAGTAAGCTCATCAGGCTGCGCTACACAGTGGGTACCAGCAATAATGTGGCCCAGAGAGTTCAATGTCAGTGATGGAAACTGCCCCACATTGACACCTTTGTACAAATTTTCACACCATGTATCCTCATCTGAAAACCTTATGGAACCTAGCTGCAGTAGAACTTTCTCCCCTTACCCTCACCTTTGCCTGACTATGTGTCTGAATACAGTGGCCCCAGCTGTGACTGCTAGCCGATTTGAGAAAGGGGTTATGGCTGGGTGGAATCCAGGGGGGGATAACTTTTCCAACTCATTCCCTCTACTGCTCTTACAGGCCAAACTACAGCAAAGACTCGTTGTTGTTTTGAGTAAGACAGTAGGACATAGGAGCGGGGCCAGCCAAGTGCTGTCGAGTCAGATCACAGAAGCGGGGAGGTGCCATTATTTTTACCAGTGTGAAAGCCTCAGGGAAGGAGGTTTAGGACCAGGTATCAGTGGACAGGGAATTCTAGTTTTCAGATTTATTTTAAAAATGATGAGGCCCGGTTGCAAACATCTACAGACTCATGTCTTTCTGCATACAGGTACTCTCTGTATAAATTCTTCAGTCACTACTGTCTGCTTAGAGTGACTGTTTCAGGGATGGTAGCTCCAGTGTTTGTGGTAGCAGACATTGCTCCATATTGTTTCAGTCTCAGGGGTTTTTAGTATAAGTCAGGAGATCCTGGTTGGCCTTGTTTTTGGAGAAATGTTGAAAACCAAGAACTCCATGGATGGCTAGATGTTAGCCGGTTTATTACATCATTTCCTGCAAAGATGAATTGCCTAAAAGAGATACCATTTTTGAAGCTCCCAGTATTCACTGACACTCAGATAAAATTAGTATAATGACAGCAATAGCAAGGATAGTATCCCCAGCAGTAATGACTGAGGCAGCCAAGATTGCTGAGCACTTGCTGTGTGTCCAAGAGGTAAGAAATACTATGATTGCTATTTTACAGTTGGGGAAACAGAAGCTTACAGAGGCTGAGGAACTTGCCCAACATCACACAGTTAATAGAAATATCTGCTTTGTAATCCAGATGTTTGCATTCCTGATCCTGTACTCTTGACAACTACAGTATTGTCTCTTTGGAAAACTCTCCATTCCCACAGGGGCCCCATTTTACATCATGTTTTCTGCACTAAAAAGTGAATTGCAGAGTTCCTGTGACTTATAGGTAGCTCTGGTGGTCTGTTAACCAAAGGAGCAGCAGTTTGAATCCACCAGCTGTTCTTTAGAAACCCTATGGGGCAGTACTACTCTGTCCTTTAGGGTTGCTATGAGTCAAAATTGACCCCCTGGCAGTGGGTTTGGAATATTTCTTGGTGATTTATAATATGCAGGGTTTGGAGTTCTAAGACCTAGCCATGCAGAAAGTGGGGACCTCCAATGTGCTTTGTCCTGTTAGTTTTTCTCTGCTTTGCTAGCTGGGGGCAGTGAAGAGAGAGCAAGAGTGAGTGATGCTGATGGTGTCTTGTGGATCCAAGATCTCTGGGGACCATAGAGTTTATGCCACTTGTCTAAGGATGCATATTCATGCCAAGGATTATCTGAGAGTGGGTGTAAATATCCTACACATACATATGTTTTACACTGTTTCTGTTTTAGATGTATGTGGGTGTTTTTGTATAGCCAAGCCAAGCCAAGTGCCGTCGATTGGAATCTGATTCATGGCGACCCTAGTTTTTGTATAATTGATTAAAATATAAATTCCTTCAAAAGTTTTAATAAATTAATTGTGACTTTTGCTATATATGTGTTTTAAACAGTGGATATTGAGAGTATGCCATCATTTGGAGTCTATAATATTTTTCTAGTAAAATCTTTGTAAAAGTTATTTTCCTTGAAACAGTTCCTGGGTGGCACAGTTAACGAGTTGCTAATCAAAAGGTTGGCTGTTTGAACACCTGGAATACGTGATAAGTTAACAGATTTTCTAAATACAACACAACATTTTAAAGGATAGAGGAGCAGGGACAGTGGTCTTGGAACCATGATTTCAGGGGACATTGAAATCAGTTGGCATAATTAGTCTTTTCCTAAGAGATTGTTCTGCGTCCTATGTTGGTGAGTGTTGCCTGGGGTCTTAAAAGCCAGAAAGCTGCCATCTAAGGGACATCAAGTGGTCCCAACCCACCTGGAGCAGACGAAAACCAAGAACATCAAATAGGAAAATATGAGACCAGGAGACAGAAGGACCCATATGATTGGGAGACTGCATTATAGCATGAGACCAGAAGAACTAGATGGTGCCTGGCCACCACCAAAGACAGCCGTGACAGGGAATACAGTGTATAAAGTCCCTGAAGTAGCATGAGGGAAAGGGGTGTGTAGATCTAGAACTCTATGAAAAGACCAGATCTGGTGGTCCATGAACCTCAAGTGTCCCCTGAAAATATAAGCCCCTAGATTAGCTGCAAGCCCAGAGCTGAAACCAGCGCTGAAGCCAACACTTGAGACAAAGATTGAACTGGACTTGGGGACACAGAAGGATTCATGTGGTGTGCCTGCTTCGTGGTTTAATACATATATATATATGAGGCTATCCTACTGGTTTCTTTGTAGAAGGGAGAGGAGAAGGTGGAGAGCAGGGACAAGTGTTGGTTGAGTGGAAATGAAGAGTGGAAAGGAAAAGCACGCTGTTACAGGGTGGAGAGCAGCTAGAGTTGCATAGAGGCAGGTACTTGGGGTTTTATATGGCAAATTGACTTAAACTTTTACCTAATCACAATAAAAAAAATAAAGAAAAAAAGAAAATAAGGTTGGCACCTATAGGTGCTTAGCAAGAAGGACCCGGAAATTTGCTTCTGTGAAGTCAGAGTCCTGAAAACCCTACGGACCATGGTTTCACTGTGACACACATGGGGTCACTGCAAGCAGGAATCAACTAACAGTAACTGTCTTCCCCGCTCCTCCTTGGAAGGATTGGGAACCTTTGAAATTAATTTCAGGAAGTAGTGACCCTGGTTTCTTTTCTTGAGTTATGGTGCCCTCTGCTGGTGTAGAGCTGGAAAACACCTCAATCTGGAAACCCCAAGCCTCTTGAGAACCGACCAACGGATAAACTGCTGTTCTTGGGTGATCTTAGCATATTTCTCCCGTTGGTATCAGTATTCCCCCTAATACTGACTTTATCCACATTGTAATGATTTAGAATTTAGCTAAAAATTATTTACTGTATGTTTTAGTCAGCTAGGGCTGCTCTAACAGAAATACCACAGAGTGGATGGCTTTAATGAAGAAAGATTTATTCTTACACAGTCCGGTAGGTTGCAAGTCTATATTCAGGGTGTCCGCTCCAGGGAAAGACTTTCCCCTTGTCGGCTCTGGAGGAAAGTCTGGTATTGCATCAGTCTTTGTCCAGGGAGCGTCCTCACGCAAGAACCTCTGGTCTGAAAGATGCGCTGTGCTCCCGGTGCTGCTTGCTTGATGGTAGCGAGGTTCTCAAATTGTCCTTTGTTTCTTTTTCCTTTTATTCCTTGCAAGCTAAAAGCCTTAAGGGTGGGGCAAGCCATACTCCAGGGAAACTTCCCCCACAGGAATTCACAGCCCCACCCTAATCCTTTAACATACAGGTTAGCAAAACCACACAATGGAGGACAGTCCCAAGATACTGGGAACCATATCCCAGCCACGTGGCTGCACACATTTTTGGGGGGACACAATTCCAACCATGACACTGTATTAACTGTTGCACATGGGGAAGACATCGTTTGTGTTAAGAGGGCTTTACTCAATAGACTTTGACAGGAAAGGAGATCCTATTAAAACCTGTAAGACTAATCCCTTTTTTGCCCAAGCAGAAATATAAGTGTGCAGGTCAGTTTTGGCCTGCTCCCTATGTTCCTGGTGCATATTATGGGATCTGGTTGCTCTGAGTTCCCATACTGCTTTTGCTGCAGAATGGGTGAGTTTTGAAAAATGCAAGAAAGGCAAACTAATAAGCTGATGTTTTAAATCCTGAGCCAAAATATCAGGGCAGGCTTCTATTACTGATAATTGAAAACAGAGTAGCTCTTCATCTCCAAGTCTGCATTAATCCATTAATTTACCCTGTCTCCCTAGGAAGAAGTTTCTGCTTGGAAGCATTTATTACAGTGCGGTTTAGGATAGGGACAATGGGATTATTAG
This sequence comes from Heterohyrax brucei, assembly GCA_028571685.1. Lineage (NCBI taxonomy): Eukaryota > Metazoa > Chordata > Mammalia > Hyracoidea > Procaviidae > Heterohyrax > Heterohyrax brucei. The sequence continues at coordinate 37,881,408 of CM053148.1, read as the reverse complement.
ACTTAGACTTTTGTAGGGTTACTCTTACACATTTGGGGCATACACCTGATGCCTGTTTGTGATAGGAAAATAGTGTCGTAACCCCGAGATTTCTTGGCAGCTGAAAATGAAATTGATTTTGAGTCCTTTTCAAAAGGGTTGCAGCCTCAAATAGGGATGAACAAATCCAGTTTGATTTCTGTTCACGCAAGATGATTTGCCAGTGAAAAATAGGAAAAGAGCTCTCTTCAGCTCTTTCTGAAGGTCAAGGATGAATATCTCAGACTGAAAATGGCATTAAGAAGATTTAGCTCTAAAATGAGGGGTTTGGTACAACAGGGACTCTCTGAGTACAAACAGGTAACACTGTTGGTGCCCTGGAAGAAAGGCCTGGTGATCTCCTTCTAAAGAAAGCAGCCACTGTGTACCTCTGTGGTGCACAGTTCTAATCTGACATACATGGGGTCATCGTATGTTGGGGTTGACTTTATGTCAGCTGGTTTCTAGGACAATAAGGAGCAGCAGGAGCGGAGAGAAAACCAAACACACCCACAGAAAAGAATAGACGGGGTTTTTCAGGAATCAAAGTGAAAGGTTGCACACACCTGCCAAGGCTGCTTTCAGTGTGACATAAAAAAGAATTTTCTTCTGCTGCAGTGGACCTAGGTTTACACAGAGCAAAGCTGAAGATGCAAGTGTCAGGCGACTCACAAATGTGCCATCTGGCTTAGGTCAGGGACAGTGGCCCAGGCTTGAGGGCCTGGATTCCAGCCTTGATTGGTTCGTGACTAGCTGACCCTCCTGGGCACTGCATGGAGCTCTCTCAGTCACTTGAGTCATCTGAGCACGGTAATATTAATGTGTAATGGACATAATGTTTCAGACTCATAAAATCTCTCTATAAAAGACTGTAGTTTAATATAGGCCCTATGGAGTTTTTGTTACGTCTATTCCGTATATTTTATATCATTGTCATCTATTGAAAAGAGGATACTTTCCCCTCTGTCAAACATTTGCACAGATTATTGGAAAATAAATAGGAACCCTATTGGTTTGGAATGTTTATTGTTTGTCTAACTGAACTTTCTTATTAGATCTACTGGTTTATCTCTTGTTCTCATATAGAATCAAATAACAATTACTTTGATTCTTTTCTGCCATTTCTTTTTCAGTATGAAATGAAAATAGGCAAACAATAGAGAGTAACACAAACAGCCCTGTTAGGAACACCTAGCATTATAGAACTGTAAACTGGGCTATTCTTCAGAATTTCAAAATAAATAAAATGTTACTCACCATGCAACGCTTCCTAATTCTGTTTTTTTCCCTTCCCAGGAGTCATTGATCGCTGTTGTTATGAATTTGATGATTCACGTTCCTGTGCATGTTTTTATACCTTACCCATGTATTTTATAAGTCTATAAACATGGAATAATATTGTTTGTCATGTTTTAAGTGTTAAATATTGCACTACACATATATACATATAATTATGCATACTTATAAATTCTGTGACTTGTATAAATTATGGTTTGGGAAATATAAGTTATGGCTTTGTGTTGGATAATGCAATTTAGTTTCATTAGTTTTAATTTGATTATGTGAATATTCTATAATGTATTAACTTGTGTTCTTTTGATGGAGTCTTAAGTAGTTTTTCTTTTTTGCTATTACAAGTAATAGCTGCACAGTGACAGATTGGCCAATAACATAAAATCACTGCTGAGTACAGTGCTCCTGAAAACACTCACCTAGATGAAACCAAATTGTAAATATGTACCTTAGACCAAAGTTGAGAAGAGAAGGGGGAACAGGGGAGCTAGATTAAAGGAAACAGAACAACTAAATTGTAAATAATGAGAATGCTGGTATATTGTAACAAGTGCAGCTGATGTCACTGAACAGTAAGTTCAGAAATTGTTGAATAAGAACTTAACACTCCGTGTAAACTTTCACCAAAAAACACAATTAAAAATTACCAAAAAAAAAAAAAAAAAACAACACCCAAACCAAGTAAGGCCACAATTTTTATATACGAGTTTTTCTAATGTGTATATACAGAGGTAGAATTGCTGGCTGGAAGTGTGTAAACATCTTCAACTTGGGTATGCCTTGCCAAGTTGTTCCATAAAGGGTTGCACTGGTTTGCACTCCCTCCCATAGTGGATGGGAACCCTAGTGGCACAGTGGGTAAGTGCTACCTCAGCTAAACAAAAGGCCAGCAGTTCAAATCTGCAAGGCCCTCATTGGAAAGTCTGTGGGGCAGTTCTACTCTGATCTATAAGCACTATGAATTGGGATTACCTCAGTGGTGACGGGTTTGGTTTGGGTTTTTTTCTGTCATACATGAATACTCTACCTGCCTACATCTTGGGAATCTTTGTGTTTTAAGACTCATGAGTGTGAAATGATATCCCACTGTGGTTTAATTTACGTTTCTTCAGTTCTAGTGAGATGAATATGTTTTCTTTAACTTAATTAGCCATTCAGGTTTCCCCTTCTATCAGTTACTTATTCATATGCTTTGCTTATTTATTGAGTTATCACTTGCCTGTTGATTTGCAGAAGCTCTGTATAAATTCAGGGTATAAAGCAATTGTGGAGAATGTGTTTGCAAATTCACTTTGCTTATGGCATCTCATGCAGACATTTTATATTTGAATACTGATTTTTGTGTATTTTCTCTTGAAGTTTTGTGCCTTTGGGCTGTTATTTAAGAAATACTTCAACCATAAAATTCTCAAGTATTTTGGTGTTTTTTTTCTTTCCCTAAGTTTTCAAGTTTGTCTTTTCGTATTTAGATCCTTCAGTTATCTGGATATTATCTCAGGATCTGGGAGAAACTATTCTGTTTTTTTTTCTATGTGAATAGCCAGTTGTCTCAGCAGCATTTATAAAATTGTCTGTCCTTTCCCCTTTGATACATATCACAGACCAAGTTTCCGTATATGTAGGTTTTCTGTTTTATTCCACTGATTATTTTGTATCTTCTTTCTCCAAAGCTACACAAACTTATTTCCATAGCTTCATGGCTGGGTCACCTCCTGGAGGACTGGGCTCCCCACCTTGCTTACCCTTTTTAGTGAGTAGTTGTGAAATTCGATCAATGCTACAGTCATGTAACCACTACCACAGATTCAGAAGGTACCGAAAGCAAAAATACGGACTACCACTGAGTCGATTCTGACTCATAGTAACTCTATAAGTCAGAGTAGAACTGCCCCATAGAGTTTCCAAGGGCGGCCTGGCAGATTTGAACTTTCAGCTTTTTTGTTAGCAGATGTAGCACTTAACCACTACATTACCTGGGTTTCCTCAGAAGGTACAGACCAGTGCTGGTACCTCTCCAGTTTCCTGGTGCCACCCTCTAGTACATCCATCCCTCCAGTCACAGCCCTGATAACCAATGATTTCCCTTCTGTCATGTACCTAGAATCTGTTTTCCTTTGCTTAGCTGAGTGCATTTAGTTTATCCATGTTGCCTGTTCAGAAGAGTGTTTTTATTGCTGAGTAATTAGTCCATGGTCTGAATGCACACTATCCTTTGTTAATCTGGTTACCAGTTAAAGGGATTTTGATTGTTTCCAGATTTTTGCATGGTTATATTAGAGTTATTTCAGATGTTTATAGCTGTATTTGTATGTAATTTGTTCTACTTTTTGTTGTCTTATGATTTAGTAAGAACTGCTTTTATCTTTTTTTTTTTCCATTTTTCTTTTGTGTTCTGACTCGATGGCACTTGGCTTGGCTCTGTTTTTAAAAAGTTGGCTTCAGCTGTTATTCCTAAAGGTATAATGGTGCTGGAATCTTTGCAAAGGAGATAAGATTGTGATTTCAGCATTTGGGAGGTCTTGAATATAAAAGAAGAAGAAGCAAGGAAGTTAGATTTATTGGTAGATCCACAGAGGCACAAGATAATCTTTGAGACTATTTGGTTAAACACTGGTACCAGGACTTCCCATCCCAAGTAACTCCTGATTCTCTAAGAAATACTGTCTTAAGGATTTACTGAACTGAGATGGCTATTCCTCAGTTCACTTCTTGTTTCTTCCTTAGGGCTACACACAATAAACAGACTCCTTTTGTGTAGAGCCATATACTAGAGCTGGAGAAAGCCAACACCTCTATGTTTGGATTTTTAAATGCAGCCCTAGACAAGGGAAGAGACTAGCTGGATGGTTAAGTCCTGCAAGCTGGGCTGCACTCATTTTTTTGGAGAGTGTATCAGAAGTAGGGTGAAAGAGCTGAAGGAAGCCTGCGTGGGGAAAATTAGGAAGTTATATGGAGTATTCGGCATGACTTTCTGTTTCCTTTGTTCTTTAGGCAACTTGGGCCTAAGCACAGTTTTTCTGAAGTCTGGGATCATTTTATTTGTGCTCTGCTTTACCTTGGGTTAGGACCTGGTGTGCAATAATGTGAGGGACGTGGGTTCTAGTTTTTTTCTGGACAAATTCTATTTTATTTCACCATCTGTGGAGGAGCTTTGGGTAACCACACCCTGTATTTATTTTCTGAGAGTTGATCTAATTCATGTGGGAGACAAGTTTCTACTTTTATTTATTTATTTTTTTTAGTAAGAAAATGGAAGGTGTCACGTACCTCCATATCTTTGGACATCCTGTTTCCTCTGTCTGGAACATTCCAGACACATTCTAGACATCTTCATTTGGATAACTTGTACTTTATCATAAGTCATCTAGGTGTCACCTCTTCAAGAAGGTTGACCTTCCTCTTTACCTTTTTACCCAGCTAGGTCAAGTGTTTCCTGTGAAGTTATAACATACCTCTACCTTGGTAATTATCACACTAAATTTTAACTGTCAGTTTCCTTGTCTATGTCTTTAGTTAGACTGAATTTCTCGATGGCAGTGCCAAGCCTAAAAATTCCATGTTGATTAAAAAATGTGACATTTGATGTAGTTTGGATCACTTTCTAGACTCAGCATTGGGTCTGAGACTGTTACTGAAATAAAGTCTTTGTAATGATAATTCTGTCAAAGATTACCAATGTTTTCTCTTTTCTTAGGGGACAAGTTCCACAAGATACTTTTACTAACTTTTCTTTTACCCTTTGAACTATCCTGAGTGTTGAGTCCCAGACCACTTGAGTATATGAATTAGAGATTGGAAAATATGATTTATATAAAGACTTATAAAATATGCTTCGGTCCTTTTTCCTTTTATCTCTTCCCTTATAACTTTGCTTTTTATAACTCTCTGAGTGATATGCATTAAGGTTTGCCTGTGTCAGATGCGTTTATGATTTATGGCTCTACTTTCTTACCCTCCTTGGCAGAATATTAAAATATCACTGAAGGCTCCATGAGCACCCTAACAATATATTAGGGAGAAGAATATAATAAGAAATGCAAAAACCCGGGACCATCTCCAGGAATACCTTTCTTGAGCAAACACCTCTAGCATGCAAATGACGCTAATTCTGAAATCAGAGGCATCTTCCTACAACCAGAAGCTCACCAGTTAGACATAGGGGAGTTGCCATGAGTTGGATTCCACTCAATGGTAACTATTTATTAAAATTAGGCCATAGACACCCTAGCCTATAGAAACCTAGACTGTAGATGACCTGAACCATGGAAGCCCTGCTGGTGTAGCAGTTAAGTGCTACGGCTGCTACCTAAAAGGTTGGCAGTTCAAATCTATCAGGTACTCCTTGGAAGCTCTATGGGGCAGTTCTACCCATCCTATAGGGTCACTGTGAGTCAGGGTTGACTCAATGGCAGTGGGTTTAGTTTGGTTTTATAGAACTAGCTTCCACAGCCGTGAAAGCCTTCCTCACTAGAAAACAACCCCTGAGACACAGCAAAGTAGGTTTGAAAGGAATGATCCAGCACCTTCTGGCTTGTAGTTCTCCTCTTTCTGTCTTTCTGAGTTCTCCATTTTGATCTCCAGTCTCCCTCTTACCTGAATGAATCATTGAGGAGCTGATGTCTTTTCCACAGGTTTACAAAGATGTACTTTAAACATGTACTCTTTGAGGACACGTTCTTTGACGAGTGCTATTTTGAAGATGTTACATCCACTGATACCTATTTCAAAAACTGCACTATTGAGTCAACCATCTTTTACAATACAGGTAAGAATGTGGAAAGACTAGAGATAAGTAGACTTGTTACCGGGGTGTATTCATCTTTTCTAAGGGGACTAGGAAATAGTTTAGGGCTGGGGAAGTACTCAGAGATACCAGTACCAAACCCTGGGATGGAGAAATTGTTCTAGCCTCAAATATGACTCACTTTAGTTGCAGAGCCTTGACCAAAACACTTCCTTTATCTGCATCTCAGTTTTGTCACACCTAAAATGGAAACAGAAGTTCCGAGTGAGTGCTGGACTCTCAGTGAAACTGATGCTATGTGCTAAGAGTCTTTTGTAGGAGTAAAGCAGCACACAAATTAAAAAAATTCTTCCAGGAGGACTGTATTTTATGCACAGAGTAAATTCTTAGAGACCTTGAATGATTTTCATACTTGCAAAATTCAAGATCTATGTTCCCATAATAAACCAGAAAAGGAATTCATATCTTTTTTAAAATTTGTGTATAAGGTGAGATGATATGAATGTTTTAAAATCACACCATTTCAGATTTGGAGGACTTGCTAATGATGTGGTCTGCAGACCAAACCCAAAAGGGAATCCTGCTCAGCAAGTTGGTGATCACTGCTACTGAACAAAGCTTGTTTGAGATTCTTAAAGGAAAAGCAAGATCAGACTATGACAGCCGGTTTAATGCTAGCTCTAGATGGTTCAAATGCTTTGAACCATGTTTTTCTTTTTGTAGCCCTGGTGGCGTACTGGTTAAGAGCTATGGCTGCTGACTGAAAAGTTGGCAGTTTGGATCCAGATACTGCTCCTTAGAAACCCTGTGGAGCAGTTCCATCTATCCAGTGGGGCCACTATAAGTAGGAAATCAATGACAGTGGGTCCTGGGAAAGTGAGTGGTCTGTGAGGGCTGGTGCAAAGGCCCCAAATCCATTACTGTCTATGGTGATTCCAGCACATAACAGCCCTACAGGACAGAGTAGAACTACTCTATCAGGTTTCCAAGTTGCTGCTAGTAGATTTGAACTGCTTACCTTTTGATTAGCAGCCATGGCTCTTAACTACTATGCCACCGGTGTTTACTGAAACTTTAAATAAACTAGATGTTCACACAACATCCAGATCATGTACTGTTCTATTTCTCAGAACGTATTGTGGACGGTAAGTGGTGCGTGACTGTACTTGCATTTTGTGCAGGTCTGTGTTTTCTCTGTGATGTCTATACTGAGGGATAGTTTATGCAAAAACATCTTTGTCTCCATGATGTTAGCCTCAAGAGGTTGCATATCTGGCCTCCAAATATCCCCCAGTCCCTTAATAATCCATTATGAGATTTACTTTCCTGTATCTTGTGACTTCGAATAATGAAAATGTGTCCCATAAATTTACTGTTTGTCTCAAAAAACTGGTATTTTCTTTTTTTCCTCTCAAGTTGTTATGGTGCCTCTTGTTTGCATACTCCAACTATGGGAATTTTTGCAAACACTTGTAATCATGAGATATCAGAGCTCAGAGAAGCAATAGACATCTTCTGGTCCACTTACCTAGTTTGATAAGGGAAGGTGCAGGGCAGTTAGAGTCAGCAACAGAGACAGCTCCACAAACCCAGCTTTCCTAAGAGCCTGTTTATTGCTCTTTCTGGTAGTACAATTGGTCTTAGAAGACATCAGAAGAATGATAACTAGTTCCAAACAAATGATTTGTATTTTGAAGAATGTTCAGATTTCTGCATGGGCTCTGGAGTGGTTGGCCCTGTCTGGACCTGCCACTCTTGTCTTCTGCTGTATGTAAGCTGAGTAGCCACAGAGAAGAGGCCAACTTGCTGTGGCCCTCAAGGTCACCGCACTGGTATAATCAGGTATCTTATGCAGGTGTGAGAGATGATTTGCATTTAAAAGTGCCACTCAGTGTTAGTTTCCTTTCTCCGTGTTTACATAAACTTGTTTGGGCCATTACAATTCTGTTGCTCTATTCATTCATAGCTGGCTATAGCTTACCTTTCTTTTGAGAATGTCTGATGGCCAAAAGCCTGATTTCCTTCTTGACCCTCCTCTGCCCGACCACCCCCCACACTACATGAACCAAAGATTCCTTTTCTTTTCAGACCTCTATGAGCATAAGTTCATCAACTGTCGGTTTATCAACTCCACATTTCTGGAACAGAAGGAGGGCTGCCACATGGACTTTGAGCAAGATAATGACTTCCTGATTTACCTTGTCAGCTTCCTCGGCAGCCTGGCTGTCTTGCCCGGGAACATCATTTCGGCCTTGCTCATGGATAGAGTGGGAAGGCTGAAGATGATCGGTGAGTTGGTAACCTTTCCGTAAACCAATCGTCTGGAGCAGTGGCTTTCAAAATGGCTCTAAGGAAATTAAAGAAGTGTTTTTCTCCTCCTTTAAAGCAACTTTATGTAGGAAACCCAAACGGTCTGTTCTTGTTAAAGGTAGGAGTGATGAGGCCCCACCCCCTTGGGTCCAATCAGTAGCACCAAGGAGGGCTCCGTGGAGCTAGAGATCACTGGTCCAGGGATAGGTCTCTTTAATTTCATGACTAAGCAACTTGGAACAGGCAGTTATTTAGTAGCACTTCAGTGTCTCACCTAGGAAATAAAATAAATTAGTGGCAATATCCACCCTACCGGCTTTGTTGGATTAATTAATGTCAGAAAAACATAAAATGCTATTAAATGACAGTGTAAAGATTTTAAGGAAAACTTATTGCTTACTACTATTTAATAGTAATGATGCAATTGTAGCAAAAAAAATTTGGGCTTTGAAGTAGACTGAACATGTTACTTTATTTCTCTGGATCTCTCAGCTTCCTTATCTATTAAAAAACAAAAACAAAACTCCATTGCCATCAAGTGATTCTGACTCACAGCAATTCTACAGGACAGAGTAGGACAGAGTTTCTAAAGAGCACCTGGTGGGTTTGAATTGCTGACCTTTGGTTAGCAGCTGTAGCACTTAATCACTACACCTGGTCCACGGTTTCCTCCCTATTTATAAGATACAATTGTGTGAGGAGGAAGCATAATGTACATTAAGATGTTTGGTGTATTACAGGGTCTCAAAATGGATCAGTGCTGGCTCAGTTAGAATCTTGCCTCCTGTGCTTCCTAACTAATACTTCTTATGTGCAGACATCACCCATCTGTCAGTGGAGGCTTACATGTTGCTAGGATGGATAATAGATTTCACTGGAGTTTCCAGATTAGGAAGGAAAGCCAGACGATGTACTTTAGAAAGCTGGTGAAAACCCTGTGGATCACAGCAGTCCGGTCCACAACCAATCATGGGGATGGTGCTGCACTGGCTGAAATTTTGTTCTTTTGTGCATGGGTTTGCCACAGTTTGGGGGCCAACTCGGAGGCAACGAATGGCACGGGCTTCAAAAATGGTAGCCGTGGTCACATATGCCTTGGTTCCTTTCTCGGAGTACATATGCAGCGTTTGATACCTGAAGCGTATTAGGACTAGGGAAAATGCGTATTACTGTAAGAGTCAAGGCCAAGGGTAGAGTAAGACCAAGGGTAGAGTGGGCAACAGGTTAATAAATATGCCGTTAAGTATTTGCTGTTGGTTTGTAGTTGATCAGTAAAATTAATACAAGCTTCCTGTTAGCCATGTTCAAAGAGAAACAAAACAAGTCACAGTCAAAGGTGGGGAAATTGATCATGGATAGGAAGTCTTTTTCAAGTGTTTGATACTGAATTTTGTTATTATAAATGGTAAAATTATGTTCAGAATGTTGAGTACAAGAGGTGTTTGTGATTTCAGTTTTTTGATCTTGTGGGGAGAATGGAGTCCTGTCGTAAGTCCTGTCTGACGTAGGACCCACTGGGCTGCCTGCTCTGCTAGAGGCAGAAGCCCCATGAAAGGAGGGAAGAAGAAGGCTCACTAGTATCTTGGTGCTTGCTAGAGAGCCCTGCTTAGTTAGGCTGCTAAAGTGATCACAACCAATTAAGACACTTTCCTAGACAAGCCGGAGGCACCAAGCCTTTCAGCCGAAGGTTCTACTAGACGGTTGCTGTTGTTAGTTGCTATGGAGTCAGCCCTGACTCCTGGCAATCTTCAGATCTAACAGAGCAAAGTGTAGTCTATTCCTGTACTGGTGTCGTGATTGTCGGTACGTTGAGTCCATTGCTGAGTCCATCTCTTTGAGGGTTTCCCTCGATTTCACTGACCCTCTGCTTCACCAACCAGCATGTCCTTGTCCAGTGATTGGTCCCTCCTGGTGATTATATAAAAACTCTATGGCTAGGAGTCAGGTGGTCTTCACCACCAAAATTAGCTTTATGAGCTGATGTGAGTTCTTTTGCTTTTCTGAGCTTCTGTTTTGTAATTGTTAAAATTGTAACTCTGTCTGAGGGAAGTCAGAGTCAATCTATGATGTTTCTTCGATTTTGTCACCAGCTTTTGAGATCCAGGGATTAATCGTGAGGTCTATATTGTGCCCTGGGGTAGCCTATTAAGTTCTCGCAAGCCAGGGTCTATAATGCCAACAGGTAAATGAGAATGGCCCACCTCCTGGCATGGCTGTATACTCTTACCTGGGAAGCAGATGGCAAGCTGACACAGGAGGCAAGCAGGGGATGAGTGAAGCCATTCTTGTCATCACGACTGCACCCCAGATCAAAATTGATTTCTTTTTTGAAAATTTTATTTAACATAACTGAGTAAAAATGGACATTCACGTATAAATTTACATGCCTACCTGTATGCAGCTTCCACTGCTCTCCCTGTCCGGTGACTGCACACTATTCCTCTCTGCTCCATACATGTCTCATCCCCCCAACAGCCTCCTTTCCCCTCCTCTCCACCCACTCCCCTTCCTCCAGCCAGAGGTCAGCAAGATGATATCCTATAGATGTATAGAGCCATAAAGTGCTTCCAATATATGGTCACTCTGCATTGCCAAGTCCAATCCATTCCTGTCCAAAGAGTGGACCTTTGTTATAATTTATGGGAAAGGGCAGCATCAGGGCCAGGGGCCATGCTCTCAGAGGAACCCCAAAACCGCTGGACCATCAACTGAGGTCTTTTAGTGGAGATCTCAGGATGCACCCTTTTTTATTCTGGTGTTGCCAGTGAGGCTTCTCTTTGTGAGCTCCATCGTGGCTATCACTGGTGGTGGCCGGGCACCATCCGGTTCTTCCAGTCCGAAGTCGATGTAGGCACCCACTCTTGTGGGTCTCTCTGTCTTCTCGGTTGTCTTTACCGCATGTCATTTTGGTCCTCAGTGAGCATCCGTTCCTGCTGAGTTGGGACCATTTGCTGTGTCCTCGGATGGCAGCTTGGCAGCTTTTAAGACCCCAGACGCCACTCACCAATGTGGGGTGCAGAGAGGTCTCTTAGCAAAATGCTAGTTGTGCCAATTGGCCTGGAATTCGCCTAATAGCATTGTCCCCCGCCCCCCCCCCAGCTACTCTATCCTTGCAGTATTGAGTTAAGGTGGAAGGAGTACTCAAGTTATGCTGAAGTCCACTTAATGTTGTTCTTGTTTCTAATGTGTGCTATCACCGCTTTCTCCCAACTAGATTTCTAGTAACTATCTAAACTAAGCTCTCCCCCCTCACCCTTCCTCTCTCCCCTCCCTTGCAGCTGTCAAAGAGTCTTTTCTTCTATACACAAGTCTGTTTTTGAGATCTTATCGTAGAAGTCTCATACAGTATTTGACCCTTTGTCGCTGACTACTTTCACTCAACATAATGTCTTCCAGTTGAAACCAGGTTAGGAGATGTTTCCTGGAATCATCGTTATTCTTTATCATTGCGTAGTGCTCCATTGAGTATATGTACCATAGTTTACCTATCCATTCTTCTATTGTTGGTCATCTGGGTTGATTCCATCTTTTTGCTGTTGTGGACTGTGCTGCGGTAAACATTCTGGTGCATGTGTCCATTGGTGTGAAAGGCCTTGATTCTGTAGGATATATTCCAAGTAGTGGAATCAAAATTGATTTCTATGATGCTACAAAATGACATGCTTCTACCCCAAAGTAGATATCTAGAACTAATATTTAATCATTTTTTATAGTCTGGTTTTTTATCAATGTCTGCATTTTGCTTCTTAGCTAGATCACATACTCCTTAAGCACTTAGTGTCTTCTTTGTCTCTGTATCTGCCCCCTATCCTTAGCAAAATGTTTGGCATATCATGGATGAACTGTGATATTCTCAGTAAATAATAAACAGAAGACCCAAACCCATTGTGGTGAGTTGACTCCAACTCATTGTGACCCTATGGACAGAGTAGAACCACCTTAATAGATTTTCCAAGGAGCACCTGGTGGTTTTGAACTTCCAGCCTTTAGGTTAGTAGCTGTAACACTTAACCACTACACCACCAGGGTTTTCCAGTCTGTTCCACTTTGTTATGATGGGATGTAGGTGACCCACTTTGAAATAGTCCTACTTATGGCACATCTACGTTATCTAATGAAGCCTCATTTGTCCTGTTTACTCTGCCACACTGTTTCCGGGGTAGAAGTCGTTTCTTGTTCACAGCAGATGATGCTGTTTCTCATTTATTCATTTAATAAACATTTGTTTATATAACACTTTCTCTCTGCCAGGCTTTGTGGAAGACTGCAGAATTCAACAGTAATTGAGACAGACAATATCTCTGTGCTTAAGGAGCACACGGTCTATTGGAAGAAACAGGCATAAGCTAGTATAGCCACTTAACAAACATATATGAAGTGTTTAGTGTTGGTCAGGCTTTGTCCCAAATATATTTATAAATACTAACATGTTTAACCCTCACAATAACCCTGTAAGATGGTATTATTGTTACCCACATTTTACAGATGAGGAAAATGAGGCAACACAGAGAAATTAAGTGATTTATTCCAAGGCACCCAAGTAGTAAGCAGGAAAGCTGGGATTTGAACTCAGTCTCTCAATGATAAGGAGTAAAGGATTATGAAACTGGAAGTATAGTGGACCATAGGCCTATCATGAGAAGACCTAACGTAGGGTCATAGAAGGCCTTTCTAACACTAGATTTATTGGATGGTCATGTTATATATTCTACAAACATTTTTTTCAACATTTATTATGAGCAAATCACCATGGTTGGCCACTGAGGGATGCAAGAATGTAGATGGTTAATTCTCAAGACACTTGTGGTCTAGTGAGTGGCAATCTCCTCTCTATTCTAGCTCCCTCTCAGCTCTTTGGGAAGAATTTACCAGTTCACCTGCTCATAACCCTGTACTATTCCACAGTCTGCCAAATCCAGGATAACTATTATCTCCCAACTCATCAGCAGCGTAAGGGATTAGTCTTGATGGCTTCGGGTCTCATGGTTGAGATTCCAGTCTAAGCCCTCCCAGGGAGGCATTTCTTGGAGGGGCTAGGACAGCATTCTGGTTTTTGGTATCCAGAGTACATCAGTTTTTTTGGATGATTTTAATTTGTATCTCTCCCCCATAATAAGCCATAACCATGAGTAGAACAGGTTTTAATGAGTTCTGTGAGTTCTTCTCATGTGAACATGAGAATGGTTTGGAAAAATCTTCAAAGCTGCAGTTGGTTGCAGAAGTGAGGGCTGTCTTAAGGATTGTGCCTTTCAACTTTGTAGTTGGCCCTAAACTCTTCACAAAGGAGTTCATGCTTCTTTCTGCCTTTGATCTTCCTCCAAGGTGGCTCTATGCTAATCTCTGCAGTCTGCTGCTTCTTCCTGTTTTTCGGCAACAGTGAGTCTGCCATGATTGGCTGGCAGTGCCTGTTCTGTGGGACCAGCATTGCTGCCTGGAATGCTCTGGATGTGATCACAGTGGAGCTGTACCCTACCAACCAGAGGTCAGTTTTTTCCCACGGCTTCCCTGGAGACCTTGTTTGGACTTCTTTGGCAAAAGATTATGTGATGACTCAGTTCTTTACCACTTTGGTCGTCTTGGTCCTCCATGGTATGAGATACCTATTTTTTGTTGAGTTTCTGCTGTATACAGGCTGTCATAGACCTGGAATTGAGCAGGGTAGGGTTTGATACACTTGTGAAGGCTCAACAATGAGTAAGAAAGAAGAATTGGTGTCTTTGAATTACAGTGTTGGTGAAGAATATTGAATATACCATGGACTGCCAGATGAATGAACAAGTTTGTGTGGAAGAAGTATGGTCAGATGGCTCTTTTGGAAGTGAGGGTAGTGAGACCTCACCTCATGTATTTTGGACATGTTATCAGGAGGGGCCAGTCCTTGGAGAAGGATATCGTACTCAGTAAGATAGAGGGTCAGTGAAGAGGAGACAGACCCTAGACAAGATGGAGCGACATAGTGACTTCAGCCATGGGCTTAAGCACAGCAACAATTGTGAGGGTCGCGCAGGCCCTAGCAGTGTTTCCTTCTGTTGTACGTGGGGTCACTATGAATCAGAACTGACCTGAAGGCCCCTAGCAGCAAGAATTGAAAATGCAGTAGTACTTTTCCCCCTGGAAACTCAGAAACATTGTTCTAATGTTTATTTAGAAAAAATACACATGAAAATATGCAGAGAAGTTCTGAAAATAAGAGAGTGGGGGCTAGTGATTACAAAGCTACGACATGGTACAGTCATAGGGAAATGCCAAAAAGATGGTACATATAGAAAAATATCCACATTTTGATGCACTTGTGATATGAAAAAAAGAAACATTTTACTTCAGTAGAAGAGAGAGAGTTTGGGGGAATATTAGCTCTGTATACAAAGAGACTAGGAAACATTTTACTTCAGTAGGAAGAGAGTTTGGGGGAATATTAGCTCTGTATACAAAGAGATCAGGAAAGGATGAATGGTTGATACCTCAAAACTAAACCCAATGCTGTTGAGTCGATTCTGACTCATAGCGACCCTATGGGACAGAATAGAACTGCTCCACAGAGTTTCCAAGGAGCACTTGGCAGATTCAAACTGCCGACCTTTTGGTTAGCAGACATAGCACTTAACCATTATGCCACCAGGGTTTCTGAATGGTTAATGGTAGCTATTAAAGGGAAATGAGATCTAGGAGTAGTAATAAGTATTACTAATTGATGACAGAAACCCCAAGTAAGAAACCTTCAAAAGCTAACTATTTTATTTTTCTCTCCTGTGAAAGTCTAGAGCAGACCACCTAAGTTTCTACACCTTGTTGCTCTCCCTTGCATGGCCTCAATCATAGTCTAAGATGAAACCTCTGCATTCCAGGAAGCAAAATGGAGGAAAAGGGATGAAGGAGAAGCGAGCTAATGTCCCCCCTCATAGGTAGTATCTTTTAAGAAAGTTTCATGGCAGCTGCCATTTGTACTTGTATCCTATTAACCAAAACTTAGTCACATGGCCACACTTAGCAGCAAGGGAGTCTGGGAAATAATAGCATTACATTTGGAAAAATGATGTCTTTGAATTATGATATTGGTGAAGGATATTAAATGTATCATGAACTGCCAAATAAATAAATGAATCAGTTTTAGAAGAAGTACAACCAGAATGCTCCTTAAAGACATGGGTGGTAAGATTTCACCTCATGTACTTTGGACATGCTTTCAGGAGGGACCAGTCCCTGGAAAAAGACATCATGCTTGGTAAAGTAAAGGGTCAAAGAGAGAAAAGACCCTCAGGGAGATAGACTGGCATGGTGGCTGCGACAACGTATTCAAGCATAGTAACAATTGCGAAGATGGTGCAGCACCAGGCAATGTTTCATTCTCTTGCGTATATAGGGTCACTATGAGTTGGAACTGACTTGATGACACCTGACAGCAGCAACAAGAGGTTGAGGGTATTATTAAAGGAGGACATTCTCTGCTTTGAGTACTTCCTCCTGGATTCAGTATTTCACATAAAGCACATGTTGTTAAGTGCCATCAAGTTAGTTCTGACTCACACTAACCCCATGTACATTGGAATGAACCCTGTGTGGTCCCACCCTGTCCCCAGAATTGTTGCTATATTTGAGCCCATTGTCGCAGCCTTTGTGCTAGTCGATCTCGTTGAGGTTCTTCTTCATTTTCATGAACTCTGCTGATCATGATGTCCTTCTCTAGGGACTGGTTCTTCCCAATAACATGACCAAAGTATGTAAGATACAGTCTTACTGTCTTTACTTCTAAGGAGTGTTCTGGCTGCACTTCCAAGACAGATTTGCTTTTTGACAGTCTGTGGTATATTCGATAATCTTCACCAACACCATAATTCAAAGACAACAGTTCTTCTTGGTCTTCCTTATTCATTGCCCAGCTTTTGCATGCATGTGAGATGATTGAAAATACTATGACTTGGGTCAGGCTCACTTTAGTCCTCAGAACGACATCTTTGCCTTGTAACAATTTAAAGAGGTTTTTTGCAGCACGATAAGCATGTTAATTTATGTAAAAAACAATTGAAAAGAGAGATATCTTAAAATAAAAAAAAAGAGAAAACAGCAAAGGAAGTACTCTAAAATGTTAATAGTGTTTGTTGCCTTTCAGTGGTGAGGTTATTATGCATGGTCGTTTTCCTATATCTTTCTGTGAAACTGTATTTTCCAATTTGATCAAGTTGTTACTTTTGATCAAGTTGTTACTTTTATATTTAGGAATAAAATATCTTCCACAATATCATGTGCTGCCCCCAACAAGGGGGAAAAGCAAGGAAACAAGAAGCCTCACTCATGTGCTGAAGCCTACTTCATATCTTTCAAAGTTACTTACTTTCCTCTTATTTTTCAGGGCCACAGCCTTTGGCATCCTCAATGGGTTATGCAAATTTGGTGCCGTTTTGGGAAACACCATCTTTTCTTCTTTTGTTGGGATAACCAAAGTTGTCCCTATCCTTCTGGCTGCTGCTTCCCTGGTGGGAGGTGGCCTGATTGCCCTACGACTCCCGGAAACTCGAGAACAAGTCCTGATGTAGACAACCTAAAGAGAAGGAACGATCTGAAGAACCTTGTCTGGGATACCTTAAAGACACTTCTCATCTGTCACTGTCCAGAAGAGATAGCACAAGAAGAGGAGCTGATTTTGTGATCTCTAGTTTAGGGCTCATTTCAGTGATTAACATGTTTGAAACTCAGGTGACTGATTTGGGGGTGCCCGAGTCACCCTTAGAATCACAGAACTATGTGCTTGGCTTCAGGTCTCCCCAGCTCCAGGTACTGGGAAGACGAGTTAGAATGTCTAGTAAGTCAGTGCTCTAAAAAGACAAGTGGGCATTTCCCCAGTGGGCTGCAAGGACTTATTTGCATTTCAGAATGTTTTGGTGGTCGGGAAACACTCAAGCACTCCATAAAACTCGTCAGAGCCCAATGACCTAACATCTTGACTTGACTGGAAGTTAGATCCATCAAATAAATATTTGGGTTGAAGTATAGGACACATATATTTTTGCATTCAAAAGTATTACCAAGGATATTGTCCATTTGAAAATTGACACAATAGTATTAAAGATCTGCTGTTATAAAAAACAAATATTTGAGCAATATCCGTAGAGACCTGCTTGTCCCCCCAAGTGTCCTCAGCTTTCCATCATGATTAGGTGGCAAATTTAAAAGTGATATTTATTCTTTTATTCTGTATTAAAAGAAAATTAATAGGCTAGGTATTCTGTGAAATAAGTTTGTATGTAAACCATATTTAGGGTTAATTTCCAGATAGGGTTTCTGCAAATACTTGCCAGCACTTTTGCCACATTTTGGGAGGACTTGGTGTTTGATATCCCAGGAAATTGGATCTGACTGAATGAGATGCCAGCACAATTTCTCACAGCCATTTAACTTGCTATTGTGTGGATGCACTTAGCAAACTCACGGTGTATAGTTCATTTAATCCTGGCACTTTTCTTCATGTGTGTGTGTGTGTGGGTGTGTGTGTGTGTAGAGTGTTTACTTTTCTCTTGCACAGATCACGATGAAACTCAAGCTCACCGTCTTGGGCGCTGGCACTTTGACTTTGCTGCACACCCAGAAACAACCTGACCTGTGTTCCGTGGCCTCTGGCACTCTTTGTTGAAGAGAATAGAACACTGTGGACCATGTGGGGGATTTAGGGAGGGGTTGGGGTTGTGTAGCCACAGTTCTTCAAAGTGTAAATGCTTTCAGTTTGTTATAGGAACAGTGATTCATGTTTGTTACAACTGGTCAGGTCCTGTGGGAAATCTATACTGTGTGTCCCAGTCCAGGGCTTTTGTGGGGATATAGGGAGAATAAGGGATGTCAAATAGATTTTCCTTCTGTACTCCAGGAGAGCTGTGTCCTGGGAATCCAATCTGGAACATTATGGGACTGGAGGTGGGAGGAAGCTGAAACAAACTGCCCTGGCAAGGGTCAACAGTAGATTGAAGTCTTTTTCTTGACAACATATAAAAGGAACAAGTTTGTAAGCGCTGAAAGCTGTCATATAGTGGAAGGGATGGCAGTTGACAAGCTCCTGCCACTGGAGGCTAACTCACCGGAGCCAGATGAAAATCAGCCTGCAAGAACAAGTTCCCTGAGTTGGTTTGCAGCACTCTTGCTGGCTGCAAAATGCAGAAATCTTCAAGAAAGTAAAACAGAGTTATCTTGGTTGTGCTGTGTTTTTGTTTTTAAGGGGCGAGTTTTGGAGAAACAGGTCCTGTAGCTTTAGACTGTCTTTCTGTTATTCTGTTGGGTAACAGGTAGAGAAAGGGTGAGTTGTATGATATCTCTTTTGCATTTGAGATCACTTTTGATGGTTAAAGTGTTTGCTCTCTCCTCTTTATTCACCCTCCTTTGTTTTTATACAGTGGAGGGAGACACATTAGCTCTAGTCCCTTGATTTGAGACCCTGGCGGGAAAATATATATATATATGTATAATACAACCTCTGTGGCATAATGGTTAAATACTGCAGCTGCTAACCCAAACATCAGCACTTCTAATCCACCGTACAGTCCTTGGAAACTCTATGGGGTGGTTCAACGATGTCCTAAAGGGTGCTATAGATCAACATTGACTTGATGGCAGTGAATTTATACACACACAGAGACACACATGTACACACCTTGTATCCATTGTATATATGGCTTCATGTGTCCCCAGTCTGAGGCATCGGGAAGAGGGATAACACTTTGCAGTGAGTCAATGCATTATATGTATATGTGTGCTTGAGTATATAAAATACCATAGTGTCATCATGTTTCCCTAATGCTTTATGGTGTTACATAAGTGGTACATCAGTGCTCCAGTGTCATGTAATTGTCATAGACTTCCCGTATTCTTATGATACAAAATACAGTGGCTAGCTTCATAGAAGAGAATTGCACAAACCCAGATAACATCCCTTATGACATAACTCTTCAATGGGCTGATATAAATCAGTGAGCAGCTACCACTCAAGAAATTTACCAGGCAGTTAGAATTTCCATTTCTAATTAAGGTGAATCGTATAAATCCATATTTTGATTAGTTTTTGAGTGCTGGAGGCAGCCTCAATCATGTTGGGATTGGTCCCATTTTGTTTCCAAGCTCTAACTTCTACATTATTGTCATGGTCCTGAAACCAACCACCTAGCCAACTAAGGGCATTTCCTGCCTTGTCTATCACTTGGACCCTTGTGAAGGAGGCAGCCACCCGCTGCAGCTTTCAGTGGCACCTGGCCACTTCTTAAATGCTGTCACTCCTGCTGTGATAAATGCTTCTTTAAATATAATTTCTGTGGCAGGTCAGTGGAAGAATAATGTACAATATTCATGGCCATCCAGTTCTTCATTTTATGTCCAACCCTAAGAAAATACTGGTGTTATCCATGTGGGTTAAAGGGATGAGGCTCAGCTTGGTCAAGCAAATCTGTTCACAGTTCATGATGTGTTGTATAACACACAATAGTCTCAACTGCATTGTGTTACTTCATGATCCTGATGTTTGATCTTTTGTTTTATTGAAAATGATTAGCAAACACGGAGTGGCTAAGTTTATTGCTCCTTAGCATGACCAAAAAAAAAAAACATTTTTGTCAAGTCAATTCTGACTCACAGTGACCCTGTAGGACAGGGTAGGACAGCCCATAGGATTTCCAAGGATTAGCTGGTAGATTTGAACTGCCCTTTGTTTAGCAGCCATAGACCTTAACCACTGTGCTACCAGGGCTCCCTGTTAGCTCGAGATCATGTATACATAGTCTTGTTCCCAGGGTTCTCTAATACCTTGTATTAACTCATTAAAAATCATAATAAAAAATAATTTCAAGCAAACCTGTAAGAAGTGGGGCTGGAGATTGTTTTCAGTCACCCAGGTACCCTTTGTAGTCCTAAATGCACTGAATCAGCTGACAGGAACATAGGAATCTACTTTCTTATTTTGCATCTGAAAATTGTGAGAGGTTGCATGATGTCACCAAGGTCACATGTCATGCTAGGAGTGGGCTACAAGGTCTAGGATGATGCTCTCTTCACAGTTCTGGACTAAGTCTGCAGTCAATGATAGCCTACCACAGACCTTCTGTAGGGCTTTAAGGGAAGGAAATAAAGCAACAAATACTTAACCCTCACTTCCAGGAGCCATTCCGTGAAAACTCAGTTTGTTGTTTTACCTAGACTCAGTAGGAGGCTCAGTCTAAATATGGGTGGATTACTATTTATTCATTCATTTAGTCTTCATCAATTCAACAAATCCTACTGTGCCCCCACTGTGTGCCAGTCTCTGCGCTAACTCCTGGGGTACAAAGGTGAAAAAACTGTTTCTAATTCCTACCTACGTGGAGCTTAGAGCTAGTTGGCAAGATGGGTGTTAAATTGGTATTGAAAGCAAAGTCCAAAGACCTTATAATTGGCAAAAATGCAAGTTTTGTCTGTAAGAAGAGTTTTACATACTAAGTGTTTTCAATTATGGTTGTCCTCTCTAGTTTCTTCTTTCCTGCAGGAGTCTAGCATGTTTTTACCTATATAATCCAGGTGATGGAAAGGACACACTTGCTCATTCCTACAGAACTTAATTAGTTTTTACTTAATTGATTTTCAAGACAGTTTTTCAGGAAGAAAAGATGGAAGCCAGGGACTCACATGGGAAGTTTGCCTCCCAGTTGCCCCGAGAGCGTGATTCCCACTTCCAAGTCTGCCTTTCCTATAGCCCCTGCGTGGTGTGAGTGGTTAAGCACTCCACTGCTAGATTAAGGGTTGGTGTTTGAGCCTTCAGAGGAGAGGCCTGGTGATCTGCTTCGGAAAGGTCAGAGCCCTGCAGACCCCATGGAGAAGTTCTACACCATCACGTGGTGTGGCTGTGGCTGTGATGAGAATGATTCAGTGGTAACTGGTTTGGGTTTTTTAGAAAAGAGAAAGGCATTTAGATCTATCTAACGCACAGAGTGATTGTCCTGTGTGCTGGGCTCTGTTACAGTCCTGCCTCTAAGTGCGTTTTCCCCATCCACAACTTTGTGCTGCTATGGGTAGCTGCATAAGCTTTCAAAGAGCAGTGTGGAAATAAATCACACGGACAGAGCCTTTGAATTTGAGGTGTGATTAGAGTAGGCTTTGTTTAATTTGCAGAGACATGTTGGGGAATTTATATGCATGGCTTTTGTGGCAGCACTGAGGTTTCCACCGAGATTAATGATGAAATGAAACAGAGTGGCATTACCCACAAAGGTTAAGTGGATAAATAAAAGTTGTTATAGTCATTGTTAATTACAGAAGAAAAGGGATTTATTTAGCAGAACTGTACTACACTCTCCAGAATGTTTGAATGATGAGCTGGGGAGTGAGGTGGCATCCTCATCTCAGAAAGCATGTAGGCAGCTGATAATTCACCTTTGGTCTTTTTGGCTTAGACGTGTTAAAGTTTCAAAGGCTTATAAATATGTATTTCTTTGAAAGCAAAATCTTTCAGGAGCTAGCTGTCCTTTACAGAAGTTAAGGTGGGAGGTAAACCAAAAACCAAACCTTTTGCTGTTGAATTGATTGTGACACATAGTGACCCTATAGGACTGGGTAAAACTGCCATACAGAGTTTTCAAGGAGTGGCTGGAGGATTTAAATTGTTGACATTTTTATTAGCAACTGAGCTCTTAACCACTCTTAATCACCTTTGCTCAAGAGAAAGATGTACAAAAATGATTGTGCTGTCCTCTACTTTTTTACATACAAGGTATAATCTCAGGCATTCCCATTTTTCTAAGTCAGAGTCTGTGATCATTTCAGTAGGGCCTGAATAAAAGAACTCTAAAACTGACCTCCCAAGAAAATTAAATTTGGAGCTGTCTCCCAAAAGACTTACTTAAAACTACTTAGAAAAATAACTTCAAGCAATTGATGAACATGTTATGAACAGTTCTTATTTATTAAGGCGTTTCTCCCAAAGAATAGCAATTCCATTGACCTCAGAAGTACTTGAAAGTGATAAAAGTGTGCTTCTTTAAAATGTATTTTATATTATTGCTTCCCTCCTGCAAATTGAAATTGGTCTGGATGATTCCAGAAACCCCAACTGTGTCAATTGTTTATAGTGGGGTTGCTACTGGTATTTGTACTAGTGGCTTTGGGAAGGGAAATTTTCAGAAACCTGTATTCTACATATTTTACAGTGGAAACATCAATCTATAAGGTAAAGACTTGAGATCAGAATAGTATGTTGCTGAGCTTGGGTTGAAATTTAGGCTTCCTAAGTCAGGCAGGAAAAGGGTATTTTATATGTAGCCCTGAATAGTCAGATGTGTGTATCCAAAGGATTTAATAGAAGCCTTTGAATGTTAGCTCAACTCTTTTTAAAATTACGTTTTGAGGAGGTAGATGAGATATTTATGATCTATAAGAATTGAAAAAAAAACAAGAACCCGTGGCATATAGATATTTAATATAAATGCCATGGATTAGTCAGTTTTGAGTCAGGCTATTTTCACATAGGAGATAAAATCTAAAATATATTTTAAAATGTAAAAGCTTGAAGTATTTGCCAAGTAGTTAAACACAGATTTGCCAGTTTTGCTACATTTTAAATGGGTCAAGCATTAAAAAAGCTGATCAGTTTACTTCAGGTTTCAGGAATGGAAGGAATATTCAAAGTTGTTTTTCTGCATGAGATTAGGTCCCAGTTCTTTGAACATCTGAAACCTGAATGTCTCCAACTGTAGCAGACTAAGGGTGTCTGTCTCTTTTGTTGTTACTTCTGTCTTTGATGTCATGAATTAACTAGATAAGGCAGTTATTAGGAAAGACTCTTAAAGGTTGATGGCCCATCTTTTAACAGTCACTGATACCTATGAATCTTTTTCTTTTCCTGTTTGTTTGATATTCCAGTGTAGTAGCCTAACACACACTAAACCTTTGGATGCCAGTGAACAATGTTTGGGGTATTAAGAGATTTTATTCTCCCTGGGCAGAGGCAGGCTTAGAAAGATGCCATCTCTGGGAAAAGGAGAAAATTCTACAGACAAGGGTGACTACTCTTAATCTTCTCCTGTCTTATCTGAATGTCTGGCCAGTGATTATAATGCATTCCTAAAACAACTGCTACAAAAATGGCCACCTCAGTCCTTTGGCTTGATGCAACGCTGTTAGCTTTGCAGAAGCGAACTGGTGAATAGTAACATCCGCTAAGTAGTGAGCACCTGGAACAGTGCTTGTGAATAAGGTTAATAAAAGTAGTTCCTCCTGCTATCTGTTTGTGGCCCCATGAAGTGTTAAGGTTTTAAAGAGAACGTTGAAGCCACAGAAGATACTTGGATAACATTGCTGTTGATGAAATGTAATGATACATAGCCAGTAGAGGAAGGAGATGTTTCTTTGCAAGGCTTTCATCTTTCTGTAAAGTATCTTCTTGTAAAGATGACTCTAGAAGCCAGTTATGTTTCAGAGTCCTGTGTTATACTGACCAGTCCTGAAGTTCCATGACCAGGAGGAGGACACAGAGCTACATGCCATAAGCCATGAAAAGGGAAATCTATAGGTGGTGGGCAAAGAGACTTATTGACCAGTTTCCAGTGACTTAAGAACTGGCTGGATAGACTTGTACAATATATTCATCTAGAATGATCAAACTGATCTGTAAATAATGCCGTGTATAATAAATGCATCTACTGACTGATTAAACTGATGCTGTAAATGTGGAATGACCAAAGACGTTTTTGTTTTTTTTTCATATTTTTCATGCTCTATTTTCTCTTTCCCTTTAAATGTTTTGCCATCTGACTGTCCCTGGAAAGTGGAATTACCGTGATGACCTATGCTTTTTATTTTTTGGTTCATTAAAGTGGTAGAAACATTTGCTTTAGTGGTTGGTCAATAGATGTGTACTCTTAATCTTGTGATATAGATATAAGCAAACACCTAAAACATGCGATATGCCAGCGACTGCTAGAAACTTCTGAAGACTATCGTCTTTAATTTCCGTAATAAACTAGTGATATAAATGTTACTTCCATTGTTTTACAGATGGGGAAACTGCAAAGTAACTTTCCAAAGACCAGAGAGCTATAAAGAGATGGAGCCACAGTCTGATTCGGTATCACTTGCCATATAATATAGGTTAAGCCTCTCCTGGTATTCCTTCCAAATAACCCTGGGTATATATTAGTCATTGGTAGATGTTTCCAGGCCACTAGGCCAATGCTAACCAAATTAGATGCCATATTAAGCACAGAAGACTCCATAAGACTGTGACCTAATAGAACTGGGTATTTTTCCTATGTATTGTGACTACATGCAGCATTTGGGACATACGAGGGGTCAGTGAATTACAAATGGACAGATGAATGAATAAATTAGTTAAATGCTGAGGAGCAATTAAAGTGTGGTATTCAAAATATTTCATTTCTGGATTGATACAAACATGGACCAAACACTGTAGCCATAGCTCTGGGTGAGGATTTCAGAGCCCCCTGCTTTGTCCAACATTAAGACTTGAATAGTTACCAGAAGTACTCCTCAAAGGGTTAAGGCAGTGTCTTTGTGCTAACTGGTATGGAAGCATTTTAGGATTCTAAGTATGGAGGTGGTAGTATGAACTGATTGAATATGAACCTTGGCAGAAACAACTGGTCCATCCAGTGGGAACGCCCCTTTTAAGTGGTCTTTTCCAAACTACCTACCAAGGCTGCTGAGACACATAATTCACTGTGCAAATCAAAACTAAAATGAAATACCATTTTACCCCAATGTTTTTGGCATGAGTAAAAACAGAAAGAAAAACCTAGAAAATAACATACGATGGAGAGGTTGTGGGGAGGTTGGACCTTGAAAGTACAGCTTGTGGGAATGGCAAGTGGTACAACAACTTTGCAAAACAATATGGCACTTTCTTAAAAAGCTGAAGGTAGAAATACCATAGGATCTAGCAACGTCACTCTTAGGTATATATCCTGGAAAAATAAGAGACATTACATGAACAGACATGTGCACATCTGTGTTCATTGCAGCATTATTCACTGTAGCAAAAGAAACAACCTAAGCATCCATCAACAGACAAATGAATAGACAGTGGTCTATACACACAATGGAACACTATACAACAATAAAGAATAATGATGAATCTGTGAAACATTTCACAACATGGGTGAATCTGGAGGACATCATGCTATGTGACAGAGGTCAATCATGAAGGACAAATACTGTATGAGACATTTACTATAAAAACACATGAAAATGTTTCTACAAAGAAAGAAACAATCTTTGATGGTGATAAAGAAAAGGAAGGGTGGGGAGGGAAAAACACTAACTAGACTACAGATAAGTGGTGACTTTGGTGAAGGGTAAGACAGTACACAGTACTGTGGGAGGCAGCACAACTCGACCAAGGCAAAGTCCTAGAAGTTTCGTAGACACATCCAGATGCCCTGAGAGACCAAGTGACGGGGCTGAAGGCTGAGGACCAAGGTCTTGGGGGATATCTAGCTCAGTTGGCATAAAATAGTCTATAAAAAATGTTCAGCATCCAACAGAGCGAAGTAGTGGCTGGGGTCTCAAAATCCCATCTGCTGTCCCATCACACGTGGGGCAAAGGAGAATGGAGAAGGCCAAAGACACAAGGGATGCTTAGTCCAAAGGACTAATGGACCACAACTCCACAACATCCCCACTAGATTGAGCCCAGAACAACTAGATGGTACCCAATTGCCCCCACTGACTGCTCTGGTAGGGATCACAATAGTCTTCTGGACAGAGTGGGAGAAAAACAGAATGAAATTTAAATTCCCAGAAGAAAAAAGACCAGGCTTGCTGGTCCAACAGAGACTGGAGAAGTCCTGTGGGTATGGCCCCAGGACACCCTTTTAGCTCAGTAATGGAGTCAGTCCTTAGGTTTACCATTTAGCTAAAGATCAGGCGGGTCTACAGGCCCACAATAGCACATGTGAGGGACATACTTCCTAGCTCACACCAGCCCAGAAGCGAAGACCAGAAACAGGAAGGGACAGGAAAACCAGACGAGTGAAAACAGAGAATTTAAGGCAGAGAAGGGGAGAGTGTTGGCACACGGTGGCAGCCTATGTCACAAAATAATTTGTGTATGATCTGTTTAATAAGAGACTAATTCATTTTGTAAACTTTCGCCTTAAATCACACCCAGCCACACACACACAGACACCCACCCACCAAAAGTGCGATTGAGGTTTGGAGTCTACCAGATTTCCTTCTTTGCTTTCTTTCTGTAACAACACTAGAGGGCAGTGGTTACCTAGAAGATGTAAAACAAGTTTCTAAGGATGGTTAACCTTCAGTTAGGAGTCTCTTGTCAAGAGGAAGAGACAGCTTTTGTGAAGCAAGTATTTCTCCTTCATTCTGAAGGATGTATCAAGGGCCAAGAGTGTCCTTCAACTGTTTATAATATGCTGAGGCCTGAAGTAGAGGAAATTTTCTAATCTATGATGGGGAAATTACCCACAGTAGACTTGAACATGAATTATTAAATGTCTACTTGAAAACACCTAGCACCACCCTAGCAGACAAACGGCATTTAGTCTGTGCTGATTTAGTCTGTTTTTTATCCTTTAAGAAAACCCTGGTGGAGTAGTGGGTTAAGTGCTACATCTGCGAACCAAAAGGTCTGCAGTTCAAATCTGCCAGGCACTCCTTGGAAACTCTATGGGGCAGTTCTACTCCAACCTCTAGGGTAGCTGTGAGTTGGACCTGGTTCGATGGCAGTGGTTATTTATTTATTTATTTATTGTTACCATTTACTGTTGCTGGGTTGTCTTATGTTGGTAAAAACCTCTGGATGTGCCTGGGAATTTGTGAAGATAATGTGTTATTAGGAGAATGCAGAAGTGAGTGGTGGTTTGTGTATTCATAATGTGTCTACTAAAAAATGGAACTATTCTACATACTCGTGACATGAACCATATTTAAAAATAGATAGCCACTGCCCTGACTGAGCTTATGGGAACATGTCTTTTTAGCACAGCTAATATATGTAAAGATAGTCAGACACACTAGGAGAAATTCAAGTTGGGAGCCTGGAGGTCCTTGGTTTTGCTCCTAATTTGTTGTGTAGTCTGGGGAAAGGCCGTGAGATCGTGGGCTGGTTTCTTAACCTCACTTGCCTCATCTTTCAAATGGAAGAGGCAGACAAAGTGGCTCCAAGTTCCCTTCAAGTTTCAGCCTTCTGCCCTAGGACCAGTACCCACTGGGGAAAACAGACAAGCAGAACATAGCAAGAGTTTCCTAGGTGCCAGCGGTGATAGGAGTCAAGGAGGAGAAGGCGGGCAACGTCAGGAATGGCTCATTCGGAGGGTGCGGAGCCAGTATCATGCTACAGACAGAAGCATCACGGCATCCCTTTGCAGCAGAGACCTGAAAAGCTGAGTAAAACAAGTACAGTGTCAATCCTGGAACCCTAAACATCAAATGAAGGGATAAAGTCTTGATCCAGCACTGAATGGAATAAGAAACTGAAAGAGAACAGAGAATGAGGAATGCTATGGAGTGCAGTTTGTCTAATAGCGATCGTGTCATGGATTTGCGTGTTGACTCCAGCCCCCAAGGAGTACAGACGGGGAGTACAGGAGCGAAGCTGCACAGAGCTCCCAGCAGAAGACAAAGAGCCCCAGTATGAGGTCTCTGATGCTTTCCAAAGGGCCATAGTTGCTCTACTGGTGAGACACCACCCTAAGTGCCACTGGGGTCCACGCTGCCACCACTGGCCAGCCTCCTTAGTGCCACTTTTTGTTTGCTTCCCCCCCGCCTTTTTTTTTCAATAATACAGTCTTTTTGGCTTGTTTGTGGTCGCCGTCCTCCTCACCCGTCTCCCTCTCTCCCTTCCTTCCTCTCCTTCCTCCCACTCATCCCTGTCCCTTCTTGACAAGCTCCTATCTTTTGGTTTGTTTGCTTTGTACTTTTCTTTTTTCCTTTCTATTTCTTCCTTTTTCTTTCCCTCTGCCAGCCCCCAGCAGTGTGCACTGGACCCGTTTCTTCCTGAGGTCTTGTGCTGCACTGCTTGCCTCAAAAGTCAGTGCCTGTGCCCTCCCTGGCTCCTGCTGCTGTCGCTGACTGGCCTGCTCAACATCGTTTTTTTTGGTTTATTCTTTCTTAGTTATTATTGTTGTCTTTTTCTCTCTGTCCCCTCCCCCTTCTTTCCTTTCCTTTCCTTCCTTCCACCCACCTAGCCTCAGGTACCGGCTCCCTCCTTCTTGGAGCTCTGTGCTGTACTGCTTAGCTGGAAAGCTCTAGGATTCCACCTCTGTGTGTTCGTGTCACCTCCACTGATTGGTTTCCTTGGTGCTGTATTTAAAATTTTTCTTTATCTTTCCCCTTCTGCCTTTTCCTTCTCTTTCCTTCCTGGGTCTTGTGCTGCCTCCAGCCCTTCCTGACAGGCGGCACCATGCTACCTGGCAAGGGCAACATCCGATTGCTGCCATCCCAATTCTGCCCTCACCCCAAACAGCAAAGTTTGCCCACCACCATATACATACATATTTTGGTTGATTTTTATTTCTTTATTTTCTTGTTTGTTGGTTGGCTGGTTTCTTCTCTCTCTTTATCTTCTTCTCTTTTCTTTCTGCTGCCTACCTAGTCTTGCATGTCACCCATGCCCCTTCTTAACAGGCTGAGCAAAACCACTTGGCTAGAGACTCAATGGCATATACCCCTGCTGAGTATGTCCTGGCTCCATCAAATCCTGCTTTGTTGCCCTTTTATTTACTTTTTTCTTTCTTTCTAAAATTATTTTGCTTTTTTTTCTTCTTTCACCCACCCATTTAGCTCCATCACATCCTAGCTTTTCCTTGCTGCCTATCTGCATCACACACTGAACTCTATGCTCTTGAGTGACACTTATGTGGTCCCCTGTATCCCACCTGGCACTGCACCCAAGTCTTGCCCCCTTGGACCCAGTTTGTATGGCATACTACACGTTCCCACTCCACCATCTCCACTGGGCCTGCCCTGGTGCACCACAGCTGAGTGACAGGCCATGCCCAGGTGGACAAAGTTGTGAGAAGTCTCATGCCCACAGATAAGCAAGCTGAAAAACATGCAAAGGCCACCTGCCAAGACATAGACAAACATAAAAGCAGGATGGAACAATTAAATCTATAATCAATAAATGAAGAAAATAATTGCTAAATGTCTCAGGCGTAGCAGGTAACATCAAAACATAAAAAAAAAGAAAAAATCAGGGAAGACATAGACAAACAGTGGAAGAATTGAGGAAAATAATGTAAGGTTAAAATATCAAAAGAAATAAAAAAACTAGATGTCATTGGAATTATTAAAAGAAAATTTTCAGTTAAAGAGCCAACAATATCAGACATAAGACATTATCAACCTAGGTAATGCATTCTCAAGGATAAAACAAAACTAAAAAATTTATAAGGGAAACAGAGAGGTCAGTCTGAATGTAACAACACCAGAAAAAACTGGGTATGATAAATCTGACAAAGGTCTAATCTCTAAAATCTATAGGAAAATCTTACACCTCTGCAACAAAAATACAAATAATACTATTAAAAAATGGACACAGGATATGGCCACTTCACCAAAGATGACATTCAGTTGGCTGAAAGATATGTAAGGAAATGCTTATGATCATAAAAATATTCCAAGCCCACTGCTGTCAAATTAATTCTGACTCAAAGCAACCCTACAGGACAGAGTAGAACAGCCCCACAGAGTTTCCATACATCATAATGGAGGTTAACTCTTCAGACAGGAATGGATTGGACTTGGCGACACAGAGTGACCATATTGTGTGTGCACTTTGTGGTTTCATGAATCTATAGGATGTCATCCTGCTCCCCTCTTACTGGAGGTGGGGGGAGAGGGTGGAAAGGAGGGGATAGGGGATTGTTAGGAGGATATGACATGTATAGAACAGAGAGGAAGAGTGTGCTGTCACAGGGCAGGGAGAGCAGTGGGAGCTGCACATAGGTGGGCATGCAAATTTATACGGGATTGTACATTTTCACTCAATCATAATAAAAAATTAAAAAAAACAAAAAAAGTCTACACATAGGAGGAAGCAGTCTTGGGTAATTACAAAGGAGAGGAGAGATGAGGAGAGAAAAATACTAATCAGACAATACTAACATTGATGACAGTATGCAATATCGAGTAAAGTTAGCACAACTTGACCAGGGCGAGGTCATAGATGTTTCACAAACCCATCTAAACTCCCTGAAGGACAGATCCGACTCGACAGCACTTGGCTGATCTGGCTGGCCCTGAACTTGCACCAGAGCTCTGTGAAAGAGGAGGCTGCAGGGAGGCTGACCTATCTGTTAGGCAGCACATTTAGAGGTGGTAACAGTGGGGAAGGGCCACCTTCACGTGGTTTTGGGGAGAGCACAAAATGTCAGCGTGGGAACCAAAAGCAGAGGAAAGAATGTGAAGCAAACAGTGACACGCGCATGTGTGGTACCCCATGTGAACTTCCAGAAACAACTAGATGAAATGCTTAGTGGGATTGGAAATTCTGTATTAACAGCTTGGAGACAGCCCTTAGAAACACCGGTGATCACCTTAAAAGTGACCCAGCTTAAAAAAAACTTAGAAATGTGTGAGAAATGTAGAAATACTGGCCCCGCATCATATGATTGAAAAAAATCAGGAACCAATATCATAGAACAGCACCTGTACTGTTTAATTGGAAACGAGTTTGTTCTGTAAGCCTTCATCTAAAGCACAATTAAAATAAATAAATAAAGACACAAAAGAAAATTGAGGTTTCTTACATGAAAAAGAAACAGGTAGAGTTTAGCAGAAACTGTGTTATTAACATCAAAATTCTGGTGTTAAGTTTTCGTTGAATCTGAATGTAATACTTGTGACATCAATGGAATGCTTTAGAATCACGTGTTTTTAGGGGCTGATCATTATATATTTGCTTTTCTTGGTCTGCCTCAAATTAAAGAACTTGAACTTCATAATTATGTTAAAGGGATTTCAACAAGCAAAATAATAGACTATCCGCAATTTACATAATCTTGCTTAGAAATCAGTATTGCATTTGCATCAAGTTTTCAGATCTGATTTTCCCTGCATATAGTAGTTTCCCTAGGAAAGGCTAGCTTAAAGGAAAAAGAGAGAGAGAGAGAGAATCAATTAGAAGATCAAGACAGCAGAATCTAGAGGGTAAGGAGGACATCAGGGTATGGACAAGGCCAGGTCAGAAAAGGACAACAGGTGACACACAGGGAGGCAAGAAGGTGGCTATATGTGAAATACTAGGGATACAGAAGGAGCATGTATTCAAGGATCCTGATTCCCCTAATGGGGGGATACAAAATGTGTAGAATCTCAGATTACAAGCACGGGCTGGAATTGTGCCATTCCAACAGGTCAGAGGGAGATAGAGCACATATCTGAGGGTGTAGGCAGAATTTTCTATGGGTTTCAATCAAGCACAGTGGAAGGCTTGGAGAAGCATTCTAGAAAAAATAGGAAGTTGTATCCCTTTAAGACTACCGAGTATCAGACACCAATTGCCTCCCAGTTACTCTGATATATGGTAACTCATGTATGGCCAAGCAGAACTGCACTCCATAGGGTTTTCACTGGTTGATTTTTCTGAAGTAGTTTGCCTGATCTTTCTTCCACATTGCCTCTGAATGGGCATGAACCTCCAACTTCTTGCCTAAAAGCCAAGTGTGTTAACCGTTTGCAACATTCCAGGAACTCCATTGGACGTCCCTCCAAAGCGACTGTGGATTCCAAGGCAGTATCTGCCCACCTCTGCCCTGACTCTCAGTTTTTCTTCTCATCAGAGTATTGGATCCCGTCTGTGTACAGCTTTAAATCTTCTGGGTTTTCCTGACTGTTACTTTAACTGCTGCTGCTGCCATCAAGCCACACAGGCTTTGGCAAGTTTCCTGTAGATGCTACCTGACTGGACCTCTCTTCAGGTCCATGCTGTGGCCCTCTTGCTTTTTGATTCAGGGCTTCTTTGATGTCATGGCGCAGATCTCGCTAGAACTGCACAACACTCAGGAATGCTCAACCCTGAAGTCGAGGTGAGTTTGTGTTACGTGGAGGCAACCCTCAATCCATGTGAACAAGTAGCTGATGGATGAGTGTATCACCCTTCCTCATCCCAGGCCGGTGATTTAGAAACACTTGACGTGACTTCTAAGGAGTCAGTTCCAGGGGATCAGGCAACCTCATTGGACTGGGGGACAATTAGATAATGCAAACGCATTCTTGTGTCGACTTTCCTTTCTCTTTTACCCTCACTGTGCCCTACTCCTCATCCCTGGAATTACTCCCCCAAATATACTGCTCTCGCATAAGCCTTTATCTCAGGTCCTGCTTCAGGGGAATCCAGGCTAAGGAAATAA
The DNA here is from genome assembly GCA_028571685.1 of Heterohyrax brucei. Taxonomy (NCBI): domain Eukaryota; kingdom Metazoa; phylum Chordata; class Mammalia; order Hyracoidea; family Procaviidae; genus Heterohyrax; species Heterohyrax brucei. The sequence goes on along the minus strand of CM053148.1, from coordinate 37,848,717 downwards.
CGGACTTAGAGAGTGAGAAAGAGTTAAAGAACCACATCCCTGGGAGAGGTAGGGCTGTTGACACTATCATATCACCACTGGGAACTAGGGGTAGGAGAAGCCCTCAGAGAAACCGGAGAGGACACTCTCTCTTTTCCCCGGCTGTTGCCAATGATAACGCACCCAGCCACTAACTGAAAGGTTGGAGATTCTAGGCTATGCAGAGGCACCTTGGAAGAAAAGCCTGGTGGTCTACTTCTGACAGATCAGCTATTGAAAATCAAATTGATGGCAACTAGTTTTGCCTTAAAGGGGTGGCCGATAGCTGGTGCAAGTATCTCTCTGGTTAAGCCAACCAACCAATCAGTTGCCGTAGAGTCAGTTCTAACATATGGCAGCCCCATGTGTGTTCAGAATAAAATTGCACTCCATAGGGTTTTCAATGGCTGTGATCTTTCAGAAGTAGATTGTCTGTGTTTTCTTTTGATGTGTTTCTGGGTGGATTTGAACTGTTGATCTTTTGGTTTCTGAGTGATTCACTGTTTGCACTTCCCAGAGACAGCCCTCTGGCCAAGGATGCCCCTTATTTTCAAGAGAAGTTCCTATGCTATTTGTCTCAGTCACCTGGTACTGCTGTAACAGAAATATCACAAATGGATGGCTTTGGCAAAGCACAGTTTATTCTTACACAGTTGGGTAGGCTTTAAGTCCAAATTCAAGGTGTCTGCTACAAGGAAAGGATTTCCCTCTTTGTTGACTCTGATGGAAGGCCCTTGTGTTTTATCAGTCTTTGCCACAGGAACCTCAGGTCTGAAGGATGTGCTCTATTCTTGGTGCTGCTTTCTTGATGACATGAGGTTCCTAGCTGTCTGCTTTTCTTCTCTTTTATTTCTTATTGGATGAAAGGATAAAGGGTGGTGCAAGCCACACTCCAGTAAAATTCCGTTAGCAAGGCTGTTGCAGTCCTCCCTAATCCTCTTTTAACATAATCATCCCATCTGTTAGCCACAGGCAGAGATTAGGATTAATATCATAGGAAAATCAGAATATGAAGGACAATCACAAAATACTGGGAATGAGGGCCCAGCCAAATGGCTACATAGATTTTTGGAGGGACACAGTCCAATCTGTGACATTCCACCCTTTGGACCCCCCAAAATCACATCTTTGAATCGCACATCACCATGATCCCAGAATAACAAAAAACCAAAGCCAAACCCAGTGCCACTGAGTTGATTCCACCTCATAGCAACCTACAGGACAGAATTGAACTGCTCCACAGAGTTTTCAAGGAGTGACTGGTGGATTTAAACTGCCAACCTTTTGGTTTGCTGATGTAGCACTTAACCACTACTCTACCAGGGTTTCATAGAGAAGGTCACAGCAAAAGCATGTTCATACCACATGATAGCAAAAGTCTTAAATAAGTTCCGAGTCCAAAATACAGAAATTCCTCTACATCTGTGAAATCAAGAATACAAGTTATCTGACTCCAAAGCATTATAGAGAACAGGCAGGCACAAGCTATACATTTCCATTGCAAATAAGAGAATATTCAGGAAAAGAAGGCATAATAGACACCAAGCAAGTTAGTAGAACATGTTGTGTTAGCCCTCAAAGCTTTGAAAATAATCTTCAGTTCTCAGAGACATTTCACACAATAGACTTGGCCCCCAGAGTATTGGCTGTATTCTTTGGTTTCTGAGTGGAGACCCCATGGCCCTGAGCTGCAGCTCTGCCTCCTACTCCCACTGGGACAGCAACTTAGACCCTTCGGCTTTAGGCACACCCTAAAACCAAATAAGTGACCATCTCACCCTTGGAAACACAGGAAGCTGTGGTTCCACCCTTTCAAATGCTTAAGGTCATGATCATACCTTCAGAGACTGAGCCAGCTCAGCTTCTCATGCTCTTTGTCTCTTTAGCTTCTGCTTCTTATGGTCTCATGGCCTGGGCCTCAGGCCAACCTCTGCCCTGCTGGGGCAAGTATTCAAAAGCTCTGTAGCTTCGCCGATTCAAGTGCCTGGAGGGACCCCACTCTACCAGAAAGCCACTTGCACACAGGGACTCAACTCTCTTGCTCCATGGGTCAGCAAGCTTAGCTCCACTGATTCAAGTGCTCTGAGACACCCCACTCCACAAGGAAACTTCTGTGCACAGGCACTCAGCTCTCTTCTTCCATGGGTCAGCTTCAGCACTGTCTCACACTGCTCTGGTGCTGCTGCTGCCAGTCTGTTGCTGCTGCTGCTGGTCCTCTGCTACCTACATCTTACCATCTGCAGCTTCTTTTATGTTAACAGTTTACCTCAGTTCTTTCTGAGTCTTCCATCCATTCAGTTTCAAAACCACATCCATTTGTGGGCATTTGTAGAGCAGCACCCCTCCCTCTTGGTACCAAATTCTGGTTTAGTTATCTGGTGCTACTCTAACAGAAATACAATAAATGGATGGCTTTAGCAAACAAAAGCTTATTTTTACATAGTTCAGTAGGCTCTAAGTCCAAATTCAGGTTGTCCACTCCAGGAAAATTCTTTCGCTCTTTGTCAACACTGGAGGAAAGGTCATGGTGTTGCATCAGCCTTTGTTCAAGGAGCATCTTGGTGCCAGAATCTCATGTCTGAAGGGTAAACTCTGCTCCTGATGCTGCTTTCTTGATGGTGTGAGGTTCCCAACTCTCTGTTTGCTTTGGGACACAATTCAATCCCTGATACTCTTCAAAGTGCACTTGGCATTAAACACAGGCTTTGGGATTGAAAATCCTACGTACTTCTCCCAGGCTATAAACACTCCCAATCCCTTCAGGCTTTAGTTTTGTGACACAGTTTATGAATCTGCTCACTGACTTGGTCTCCTGCCCCTAAATTTCTGTTTAGACACATTCACCTGAAACCATTCCTGGCAATTGGCTACATCTACCCAGGTGTTGCCTGACTACTGCAAATACAGGGGGATTCTTGCCTCCTGTGATTGTGATGGAAACCCTAGTGGAGCAGTGGTTAAGAGCTACAGTTGTTAGCAGTTCGAATTCACCAGGCATTCCTTGGAAACCATATGGAGCAGTTCTACCCTGTCCTAAAGGATTGCTGTGAGTCAAAATTAACTTGAAGGCAGTGGGTTTGGTTTGCGTTTTTTAGGAGTGTTGAGACATAGTTGTTGGTCAAATAATTGGGAACTGGATTGTAGAATACAGGCGTTTTGCTTTCAGAAAATTCAATTATAGTGTTGGAAGCACTAATTGCCTGCCTTAAAAACTAACATTATCAGCCAAGAACGATTATTGTAGTAAGGAAAATAGAAAGAATCAGGAAGGAGCACATCCTTAAAGCCACTTTCAGTTTCAACTTTCCTGCTAGCAGAGAAGTCCCCATTCTCCTCTCTGTTAAAAAAGGAAGTCCTCAACTGTAAGCAATCTGCCATGAAATCCCTCCCGCTTTTTTTTTTTTTAACTTCAGTGGGAACAGTAATTAGACAGAGTGACAAAAACACAACATGTGGCAACTCATACAACTTTGGTATTTTTTATTTTGAGCTCATTTTCTGGATATAAACGATTTTTTAGAATTTGAGCAAGTTGTAGCTAGTGGGCAAAGTGTGTGAAGAGACATTCCATTGGCACTTTGAATTCTGTAAGGGCAAAGAGGGCGTTTGAAAATCATGCAAGTGAAATCGTGGCGGGGGGGGGGGCAAATTCCCAAAGCGGAAAGCTGTGTTTCCTTAAATACCTTTACCATCTGGGCATATTCCCTATTAAGAGCTCTGTAGTCCAGATGCATTTTTTTTTTTTTGTCAAATAAAGCAGAGTTATCTTTAGTAAAATAAGATTAAAGCAATGGGCTGAATTTAACAACTGGAAAGAAGCTTGGGAATTTTCTATACTGTGACAGGCTCTCCTTCCTTTTTTCCATCTTGTATTATTGGTAGTCAGTGTGCTACCTGGAGCACTGGTGCTACAGTGGTTAAGAGCTTTGTTGCTAATCAAAAGGTTAGCAATTCAAATCCACCGGTCACTCTTTGGAAACCCTATGAAGCAGTTCTACTCTGTCCTATAGAGTTGCTATGAGTTGGAATCAACTTGACAGCAGTGGAGTTTCTTGTTGATGTGCTAAATAAATGTCCCTAGGTAGTGTAAGCAATTGGCTACTAACCTGAAGGTTTGTGATTGGAATCTACCCAGTATTTCTGAAGAAAGGCCTGGAAATCTACTTTTGTAAAGATTAGAGCCAAGAAAACCCTGCTGAGCCGTTCTACTCTGTAACACATAAGGTTGCCACCAGTGAGAGTTGACTAGATAGCAACTTTTCTTTTTTTATTGCGATTGAGTGAAAATTTACAATACAATTTAAATTTGTATGCCCAATTTAAATTTGTATGTGCTTTCTTATGTTGCTACTGGGACTCAACTTTGCAAGCCCCATCACAGCTGTCGTTGGTGGCGGCCGGGCACCAGCCGGTTCTTTTGGTCACATGTTGATATAGTCACTCATTCGTGTTGGTCTTTCTATCTTGTGGGCTCTTTTTCCTTATGTCATTGTTGTCCTTGGTGATCATCAGTTCCAGCTGAGTTGGCAACATGTGGTGTTCCTCAGATGGCAGCTTGCTAGCTTTTAAGACCCCTGATGCCACTCGCCTATATGGAGTGCTGAAGACTCTCTTAGCAATAGGCTAGTTATGCCAATTGGCCTCAATGTCCCCTGAGAGCATGGTCTCCGGGACCCTGCCACTGCTACTCTATCCTTGCAATATTGGGTTAAAATTGGAAGAGTTTTCAGGTTATGCTGAAGTCCAGTTAAATTGATCTTCTTTCTAATGGGTGCTGTCACTAATTTCACCCAACCCAACTTCTATCAACTATCTAATCTGTAACCAGCTCTCTCCCTCTTTCCCTCCCCTGCCTTGCAGCCATCAGAGAGCCTTTTCCTCTGTACGTAAGTCTGTTTTTAAGTCCCTGTAGTAGCAGTCTCATATAATATTTGTCCTTGTGCTGCTCATTGATTTCACACAACATAATGTCTTCCGAGTTGGCAACTGTTTATAATCTACATCAAGTAAAACACACACACACACACACACACACACACACACTCACACTCACACACACACACACTCACACACACATACAACAAAAACAAAACACCTGTCATTGTTGAGTCAATTCTGACTCATAGTGACCCTACAGGATAGAGTAAAATTGCCCCCATAGGGTTTCTAAGATGTGTCTGGTGTTTTAAAATGACAACCTTTTGGTTAGCTACTGATCACCAGGACCCTATCACAGGAGCTATTTTGCTGATTTAGGGAGAACAAGCTGGACAATGTGTAGATTCTCTAAATAATCCATCCTTAATCTGTCTCTGGAAACCCCAGTAGTATAATGGTTAAGTGCTGTATGTCTGCTAACCAAAACACCAGAAAAGTTGAATCTACCAGGTGCTCCTTCGAAACTCTATGGGGCAGTTCTATTCTGTCCTATAGGGTCGCTATGAGTTAGAATTGACTAAGTGGCAGAGGGTTTAACCTGCCCCTCAAGTTGTACCTGCCACATCTCTCTGGGCTGGCCCAGGCCCTGACACACACCAAAACCTTTGGGGCGAGAGAATAAAAGGAAAGGGAATGAAGATGAAGGAGTATATGGCACTCTTTCATACTCTTGTCTCACACTCTCTTCTCTCCTTGAACACAAGCTTAGCTCATGGGAAACCTGATGGAGAAAAATCAAATGAAATTTCTTCCTGCCTCATGGCCATAAACTTCAAGTGATCATTCTGCTCATACTGCTGATAGTTTTTTGTTAATCCACTGCTTCTCCCACTTGTCCCATTGTTCTATCCTTTTTCTAACTCTGTGGAGACCCCTTATCTTATTTTTCTCTATGGATTTTTAAATGCATTTTCAACCTAAATTGACATATAAAATACACACAGAGAATTCGTGCTTAATGAGTAGAGTTTCTGTTTGGAAAAATTGCAAAGTTTTGGAAGTAGATGTTGGTGAAGTTTGTACAATGCTGTGAACATAATTAACGTCACTGAATTTGTACACTTACAAATGACTAAAATGCAAGTTATATATGTATTTTACCACAACAAAATTTTTGAAAAATAAAGGGAAGTATTAGTTTCACACGTTGTTGGCTTCAACTCACAGAGACTCTATATACAAATGAATGAAACGTCGCCTGGTCCTGTGCTGTCTTCAAGATCACTGATAGTCGATCAGTGCCTATTGTTGTAGCCGCTATGCATTTTGGGTACCTTCCAACTTAGAAAGTTGTCTTAGTCTGGAGGTCCAGTGAAATTTGTCCACCGTGGGTGACTCTACTGGCGTCTGAAATACTGCTGACATAGCTTTCGGCATCAAGGCAACACACAAGTCACTCTAGCATGACAAAATGACAGACAAGTAGTGGTATAGCATCTAAAGAAAAAAAAGAGAAAAATGCTCAATGCCTTTCCCCAGGGATCACAGCTGGGCAGTGAGTTAGATGAAGGTGAAGCATGAGCTGTTCCTCCATAGTACCTTCTCCTCCCTGCCAGAGTAACCCCTGTCCTGATTGGGGATCTTTCTGTCTGTTTTGAACTTCATACATATGGAATCTCACTATAAGTCCTTTGTGTATGACTTCATGTCGTTATCAGTATGTGTGGTTGGGGTTTTTCGTTCTCATTAATATGTCTTATCTCCTGTGTGAATTTACCTCCATTTGTTTATTGGGTGATAAATTTACATTATCCACTCTACTGTGTTAAACTATCCTGATCCCTTTTTCAGAACTGAAAGACAGATTCCTTGTTGTTTCAGCTGAAGAGATTCTCCTCACCCAAGGTCATGCTCCTTTTCTGGGACTGCCTGCACCCAGTATAATAGCTGGTTGATATATGGAGTTATGAAAGCTTGACCCCTAGACTTAGCTAGAGACAACTTCAAAGGGCTCTTCTGGCTTTAGACTTCCATACGGGGTTGGCTGAGTCCGTATTGCAACTCTGTCACAGCTCAACCTTTCCCTCAGTCTAATCCGATTTTTTTTCTTTTTCCTATGCTGATGCTCCCAATAGCTGCCTAATAAATTTCCTTTACACTCCACTGCTTCCTGGGGACTATGACCTATGCCAGTGGGTTTCCAATCGTTTCTAATTTATGGCTTTTATAAAGTGTTGTTACTATGAACATTCTTGTATAAATCTTCTGTTGATTATATACATTTCAATGCAGATATATCTCAGTGTAGAATTGAAGGGTTTTAGAAATATCATGTGCTCAGCTTTAATAGATATCTCCAAGTAGTATTCCAAAATAGTTGTACCAAATTACACTCTCATTAGCAATTCTGGTTGTTCCATACCTTCATCGACACTTGACATTGTTTATGTTTTAAAAGTTAGATATCATAGTAGGGATGCAGAGATATTACATTGTGGTTTTTATTTGCATTTGCATTTCAGCCCGGATAGTTTCAAGGCCATTTCTTCTGGGCCATTGCACAGATATTCCTTATAATGATCATGTTGTTCTTTTTCTAGGGCAGGTACAAATTTTCCTACATGCTGTTGAGACAGAAGCCAGCTAAGTGCTGGCAAGTCGGATCTGATATTTTAATTTTTAATACATGCCTAAATACAGGGTACGGGTAAGATTGGTACCATGTTGCATGGACTGGTAAAATTGCTGGGCTTATTAAATTGCCGTAGCTTCTCAGGAGTGAGAAGCAGCAGAGGAGTAACAGGGGAATACGGGGATGTTACCCAATAGCAGGAAAGGTGTGACTAGTACTGAAAAGGCCTTGGAGCAGAGAAGGGAACCAGGACATCAGAAGTAGTTGATTGGGGCATCAGATAATCATGGGTGATACAAGAAAAAGAACATGAGACTGAATATAAATAGAAATGGATTTAAGTCCTTCTACTAGTTAGCTGTGAGACTTTGAACCACTGACTACAGACTCAGCCAGCCAAGTGCCGTTGAGTCGGATCCGACTCACGGTGACCCTAGGGGCCTTATAACAAGCATTTTGGAGGTGGGGGTGTTTGAGCCAGGACCGCTCCTTTCCTTTCTCCTTCCAGCTCAGCAGGAAGACTACTCCATACCACTGCAGCTAAGAATACAGTTGGAGGACTATAGTCTTATAAATCTTACTGTCTTTCAACTCCAGCTCCCAGTAGGAGAATTTTCTTTCCAGGACTGGCTGAGTTCAACATTTCTTATCCTGCTCCAGATGCCTCTTCCTAAGGCTAAGTCCTAGACAAGCGAGATCTAGAGGACAGGGCTCCTGTCTTCCGTATAGCCACCAGCTGTGGATCCTAGGCTCTACTTTGGGCCTGGTATGGTGAGAATACTGTGGTCCTGATTGCCCTGTCCTGGCATGTAACGTGGTAATTCCATGACAAAAAATGCATGTCTGTTTGCTGCTCCCTCCATGGGGCAGTTAGCTTCTTGAGCAAGGGTGTCACTCAGAATGAAGTTTGCAGTTGTCACCATCCTGAATTCCAGAACCCTGCTTAGAGATCTGATTTTTCTTATGAAGAGAAGAAGGTCATAAAACAGATTCTAGTCTCTTTTTGAAAGAACTTTCTTTGTAACAGAGTATGGAGACTTGCAAGCCTAGAGATGTTCTCCAGAGCAGCAGAAGCTACAGTGAATGGCAACTGGGAAGAGATTTACAGGTTTAATGAACACATAGCCTAGACCATGGGCTGGCTAATTTGCAGGGGAGAATCTAGGGATGAGACTTCTGAGAGGATCCCTCCTGGGGTCAGAAGAAGTATCAAGCACAGATCTCAGAAACTGTACTGAATAGCCAAGCCACATAATTGGATTCTATTAGTGTAGAACAATTTATGCTCCAGGGCATTGTTGAAAATAATAGAGCAATCAACTGACAATTACAGAAATTTAACAGCTGAGTGAGGTCAGGAAGTGAGGGAGAGCTCTGTATGTATCACTGCCATCCCACAGTGGCTGTACGCATACCCAAAGCTTCACATCTCTAAGGAACAATATTTGAGTAGAATTCACCAAGATAATCTAGCCAGCCACTAAAAAATAAACCAGCAAATAAAAATAACAAGCCCCAGATGGGAAAGAGGGGTCAATATCCAGATTTACTACACTATATTGTCCAAAATGTCCAGTTTCCAACCAAAAATTACTAGGCATGCAATGAAACACAAATTATGACTCATATAGCCAGCCAAGTGAGCCAAGTGCCGACTCATATACCAGGGCAAAAAAAGCAGGGAATGCAGTCTTGCCTGTGACAATGAATAGATGTCGCATTTCACCAAAAAATACTTAAAAATATCTATTATAAATATGTTCACAGAACAAAAGAAAAGCATATTGAAAGAAGTAGAGAAAGTTATAATGACACTGTAACAGCAAACAAAGAATGTCAATATGAAGCTTGTTGTTAGGTGCTGTCAAGTAGGTTCTGACTTACAGCAACCCCATATGCAATGGAATGAAATACTGCTCAGTTTTGTGTCATTCTCCCAATCATTGCTATGCTTCAGCCCTCTGTTGCAGCTGCTATGTCAGTCTGTCTCATTACGGGTCTTCATTCCTCTTTTTTGCGCATCCTCTATTTAACCACGCACGATGACCTTCTCCGATGACTGGTTCTTCCTGGTAACACGTCCAAAATATATAAGACAAAGTCTTGCCATCTTCACTTCCAAGAAGCATTCTGGCTGTACTTGTTGCCAAGACTGATTTGTTCATTTTTCTGGCATTCCGTGATATACGTTCAATAGTTTTTACCAACACTGTATTTCAAATGCATCAATTCTTCTTTGGTCTTCCTCACTCATTGTCTGGCTTTCTCTTGCATAATAAAACCTAATCCACTGCTGTTGAGTCTATTCTGACTCATAGCGACCCTATAGGACAGAGTAGAACTGCCCCATACAGGAGTGCCTGGTGGATTTGAACTGCCAACCTTTTTGTTAGCTGCTGTAGCACTTAAACACTACACCACCAAGGTTTCCTCTTGCATATGAGGCAATTGAAAATACCAAAGCTTGGGTTGGAGCACTTTAGTACTCAAAGTGACACCATTTCTTTTCAGTACTTCAAAGAGCTCTTTGGCAATGGATTTGCCTAATACAATACGTTGTTTGATTTCTTGACTGCTCTTGCCATGGGTGTTGATCATGGATCCAAGTAAAATGAAAACTTGACAACCTCAATCTTTGCTCCAGGCATCATGATGTAACTTATTGGTCCAGTTGTGAGGATTGAGTTTTACTTTCTTGATGTTGAGGTTTAATTCCCAATGAAGCTGTGACCTTTGATCTTTATCAGTAAGTGCTTCAAGTGCTCTTTACTTTCAGCAAGCAAGGTTGTGTCATCCACATATTGCAGGTTGTTTATGAGTCTTCCTCCAATCCTGGTTCCCTGTTTTTTTCATACTGTCCAGATTCATACTGTACAGATTGAATAAGTATCATGAAAGGACACACCATGACACACACCTTTCCTGATTTTAAACCATCCAGTGTCCCCCTGTACTGTTCAAGTTACTGCCTTTTTGTCTATGTTCTGGTTTCCATGTGAATACAATCAAACGTTCTGGTATTTTCATTGTTTGCAATGTTATCCATATTTTATTATGGTCCACACAACTGAATACTTTTGCATTGTCAATAAAACACAGGTAAATTTCTTTCTGGTATTCTCTGCTTTCAGCCAGCATCCATCTGACATCGGCAATGATATATCCTTCAGTCCATGTCCTCCTCCAAGTCTGGCTTGAATTTCTGCCAGTTTCCTGTCCATGTACTGCTGAAACTGCTTTTGAGTGATTTTCAACATGATTTTACTTGTGTGTGGCATTAATGATATTGTTTGATAATTTCCGATTTCTGTTGGGTCATCTGTCTTTGGATTGGGCACAGATATGAATCTCTTCCTGTCATTTGGCCAGGCAGCTGTCCTCCAAATTTCTTGGCATATACAAGCGAGCACTTCCAGCACTAAGTCCATTTGTTGACAAATCTTAATTAGTATTCCATCAATTCCTAGAGCCTTGTTTTTGGCCAATGGCTTCAGTGCAGCTTGGGCTTCTTCCTTCAGCACCATCAGTTCTTGTTAATATACTACCTCCTGAAATGATTGAATGTTAACCAGTTCCACCAGGGTTTCTTCTTTTTGGTACAGTGACCATATATTCCTTCCATCTTCCTTTGATGCCTCCTGCTTCGTTCAATATTTTCCCCATAGAATCCTTCAGTATCTTGACTTCAGGCTTAAATTTTTGCTTCAACAGCACTTGGCTGGCTGTTTCAACTTCAGAAATACTGAATGAGTTCTCCTCTTTTGATTTTCTGACTTTAATTCTCTGCACATTTCATTACAATACTTTTTTGTCCTCTTGAGCTTTCCTTTGAAACCTTCCGTTCATCCTTTTAGTTTATCTTTTTTTTTTTCCCATTTGGTTTAGCTATTCTGCATTCAAGGGCAAATTTCAAAGTGTCTTCTGACATCCATTTTGGCCTTTTCTTTCTTTTTAATGGCTCTCTTGTGTTTTTTCATTTATGATGTCATTCATGTCATTCCACGACTCACCTGGTCTTTGATCATTAAAATTCAGTGCATCAAATCAACTTTTTATATGGTCTCTGAATTCAGTTGGGAGTATACTCAAGGTCATAGTTGGCTCTCTTTGACTTGTTCTAAGTTTCTTCAGCTTCAACTTGAACTTGCATAGGAGCAGAGGAAGGTCTGTCCCACAGTTGGCCCCTGGCCTTGCTCTGATTGATGATATTGAGCTTTTCTGTCACCACTTCCCACAGATGTAGTCAATTTGATTTCTGTATATTTCATCCAGTAGTATCCACATGTGTAGCTGCTGTTTATGTTGTTGAAAAAATGCAACTGCAGTGAAAAATCATTGGTCCTGAGAAATTCCATTATGCAGTCTCTTGCATCCTTTCTAATACCAAGGCCATATTTCTAACTACCGATCCTTCTTTATTTCCAGTTTTTGCATTCCAACCACCGGGAGTTATTAATGTGTTCTCGTTGCATATTTGATGAATTTCAGACTGTAGAAATTGGTAGAGATCTTCAATTTCCTCATCTTTGTCCTCAGTGGTTGGCATATAAATCTGAGTAACAGTTGTACTAACTGGTCTTCCTTGTGGGTATATGGATATTGTTCTGTTACTTACAGTATTGCACTTCAGGATAGATTTTGAAAAGCTCTTTTTGAAAATGAATGTAACACCATCCTCCTTCCATATGTCATTCCTGGAGAGTAGACATATGATGATCTGATTAAAAATAGCTAGCACCAGCCTGTTTCAGTCCACTAATGTCTAGGATACTGATGTTTATGTGTTCCATCTCATTTTTTCACTTTTGATAATGTCTAATTTTCCTGGATTCATACTTTGTACATTCCACATTCCAATTATTAGTGGATGTTTGCAGCTCTTTCTTCTTGTTTTGAGTGATGCCACATTTGCAAATGTAAGTACTGAAAGGTTTACTTATTTAATCTCAAGGTTGACTTACTTTGAGGAGGCAGCTCTTCCATAGCCATATTTTGAGTGTCTTCTAAGCTGAGGGTCTCATCTTCCACCACAATATCAGACAATGTTCTGTTACTACTCATAAGGTTTTCACTGGCCAGCATTTTTCACAATTAGGCCATCAAGTCTTTCTTCTAGTCTATTTCCTTCTGGAAGCTCTGGTGAAATGTGTCTATCAAGTGTGATTCTTCATGAAATACCAGTGGCAAAGCTTCCAGTATCACAGCAATATGCACACCATCACAGTATGAAAAATAGACAAAATGTGGGGGAAATATAGAGGTAGGGATTATTCACAAAAGAATCAAGTAGAAAGTCTGGAACTTGAAATAAAAAAAAAATTAGTCAAGGAACTCAATAGCAGATTTTAACTGGCAAAAGAGACAATTACTAAACTTGAATATACACTGATAGAAATGAATGAAGAAAAACAGCATCTTTCAGAAAAGTGACAGACTATCAAGGGGACCAACATACATGGGATGAGAAAGCACCAGAAGAGATGACAGAGCAAAAGGAGAAGAAAAAATATTTTCAGAAATAGTGGTTGAAAAGTTATATGAGATTATTGTAACAAATGCAACACTGTAAAGGCGTGTAAAGAAAATGTTGATAAATTTTTGCTCACAGTGAGGCTCCCTATTTACCCTGAAGCCATCTGTGTAAACAATTTGGTATGTAACCTTGCATACTTCTTTCTATGCTTATGAAAAAATAACACCATTCTTTTCCAGTACAGATCACATTTTAGGCCAAAAAACCTCTTAAAAATTCAAAATATCAAAATAATACAGAGCATGCTTTCTGATCACAATGCCATGAAAGTGCAAATCATAATGAGAATTACAAGAGAGAAAAGTAGATTAAATACATGGGAACTGAATAACGCCTTGCTTGAGAACAACTAGGTGGTAGAAGAAGTCAAACAGGGAATCAGAAAATCCCTAGAATTAAAGAGACTGCAAACACATCATAGAGAAATCTTTTGGACACAGCAAAGACAAAGCTCAGAAGTCAGCTGACAGCAAGAAATGTGCACATTAAGAAAGAAGGAGTCTAAATCAAAATGTTAGCTCTACAACTCAAAAAACCCCAGAAAACAACAAAAGGGAAGCCTGTAGCTACCAACACTGACATCTTTGAGAGGGGTCACAGTAGAAGATTCCAAAGAGAATAGGAGAAATATATAAAACAAAATTTCAATTTGACAGAAAAGAATCAACTCACTGGTCTGCCAGAGACTGGGGGGAACCCCCGAAACCGTGACACGCCAGACACCCAGCTAACTCACAACTTAAGTCACTTCTTATTTGCGTTATAAACTTGGGCCTGAAACATAATGAAATAAAAAAGAATATGTGCATATATATTTACACATACATATATAACATTCATATATAGTTTTTCAATATATAAAAGACATTATAATACATTGTTGGCATGTATCACAGGTGTTTAGCTGTTTTCCTGTTCAACTATTTCCCTGCTAAAACTTTAAAAGCTCTGATTCTGTTTATCTACTAGCAGACATCACTACATACAATATTTCCTCACCAGTCCTATCCCAATGTTGGGACTTCAAGGTAAAACTTAAGCCAGAATAGGCAAAGTAGATTTTGTTACCAGTTGTGTGTCACAAACTAGACCAATGTTGGAATGAAGTTTTGAGTAGAGCATTAAAACACAAATATTTAAGAGTTAGAGACTTTGGTGGGAAGAGAGAAAGGATGACAAAAGAGAAAAGATGAAATTAATTTGCTTAATATTCCATTTTACTTTGTCCAGTTGTCCACAAAATCAAGTGCAACTTTAGTAAAGCTTTTAAATAATGTGGTAGCATGCCACAAAGAAAAGACAATGAATGTTACAGTGAGAGGCCTGGGTTTGAATCCTGTCTTCATCATTGTTTTAGTTAACCATGGCCACGATAATGCTATGTAAGGACCAACCACTAAATCTCAGAGGCATGAATAGCAAACATGTATTTATTGTCAGTGGAACAGTATTATGCAGGCTCGTTTAGGTTTGGCTGAGCTGGGATGACTCTGTTTCATGTGACTCTCATCCTATTTCTGGGACCAGTAGCCTAGACTGGGGACCACAGAGATGCAAGAGAATCAGCCTAACTGGAAAAGCACATTCTAAGCCTCAGTTTGCCTACATACCACCAGTCAAAACAAGTCAAAAGCAGGCCCAACCTGGAGTTGAAATTTAGACGGCAAAGGGCATGGATGTATTATCCAATTATTGATAAGAAGAAGTCTAAATGCAATTATCTGAGTTATTTGATTAGCATGACCTTAGGCAAGTTACTTTATATTGTCTATAAGAAGCAGTTTAATACCACTGACCTTGTGATTTTGTTGTTAGTGTCGCCATGCTGTATGTTCATCCCATACCATGTAGTCCACAACTAACAGCTATTCATTTCCTTCCTTTATGAAAGTTATCCTGGAAAGTGATTCTTTCATGTTTAAAATTGTACACAATGTCAGACTAGCTGATACAAATAAAAAGGGCATGCATAATTTAGAAATCCTCTCCCAACACACTACCACAACAATGTTGCCTTTCAGCTTGCCTGTGACACTGTACCTGCAGGAATACTTTCTGTAGTTGCAATCAGTGTATATAGGCCATTCTGAATGTTGCTGCTTTCAATTTTCTTACATCAAACTACCATCCTACACTTCTATACAGTTTTTCTAATAACCCCTTCTCAGGGCTTTGTGGTAGTTCATCACTTGGCTGGACCATATGAGGTAAACTACCTCGTGGAGAAGTTTCCAGGCCTGCAGGCTCAGCCTCAATAGCTGAGCTGGTGTCCTGTTGGTTTCAAGCACTGGAACCTGCTGAGTGATGGCAGAGTAGATCTCAGGGCACGGGGGCTCTTGAGCACCTATAAATCTTCTCTCTCCTGAGAAGACAAGCAAGCTTATCAGAAGAGTAATGAAGTCTTCCATGCTATACTAGTTTGACTCTGACTGCTGCCTGTGGGAAGAAAAACAACGCTATCTGTAGGTACCGCCAGGGTCAGTGATGCACCACACAAAGCTGCAGCCCACCAAGTCGATTTTATAGTCCAAAATATTTTAGCCAGACTTAGGAACTGTTTCTCTTGTTTTGAAAATCTGAAGAAGGAGCCATATAGGCTCATTTGTTAAATTTAAAGGAAGCAGATCAAGTGGACCTAGAAATGGCTTAATGAAGAAGTGGCTAGCCAAGGAGAGTGGCCGGTGGGCCCACCTACCAGGGCAGGTGTAGTTCAATTAGGGAAGGTTTGGTATCCAGCTACTAGTCTCTTTGGAGCCCATATGGCAAGTCACTGTTTCCGAGATGACTTCTTTGACCAGTGTCCAGGGAATCCACCCCTAACTAGGCATTCAGTTCAGGTAGGAGGAGTAACTTCTTTTATTTCCAACCCAGTTGCTGTGGAGTGAATTCCAACTCACACCAACCTTTGTGTAGAACTGTGCCATTTAGGGTTTTCAATAGCTGATTTTTCAGAGTAGATTGCCAGGCCTTTCTTCTGAGGTGCCCCAGATAGCAGCCAAGTATGTTAACTGTTTGCACTGCCTAGGGACTTCTTTTATTTAGGGTTGTCTAAATAAACACTTCCCTGTGATGGCATGGGGCCCTCTGGATTTAAGACTAGCTCACTGGGGTCCTAAACTCTGTACGGCACAGTAACCAACTGTCCCGAAGTTACTATTTCATGCCCAGTAATTTCTTATCCAGAAGAGTCGTGGCAGGGTCAGTGCCTTCATCATGTTTTTCATGAGCATCGCGCTATTCCCCTGTCAAGCTTCAGTTCTGTTTCTGCACATCACATGTTCAGCAATGGGTACATAAAGTAATAGATAAATAATGCTGTCGCTAAGAGCATGGACTCTGGACCAGACTGCCTGGATTTGACCTCTGGCTCAGTCACTCACATGTTTCCACTGTGGTTAGTTACTTAACCCCAATGTGCCTCAGTTTCCCCACCCTTAGAATGAGGAGAAGAAGGTTATCCACCTCATAGGGATTTTTCTAGGGCCCTAAACTGGTTCATTTCAGCTCAACCCACTGCTGAGAATTTGCACTTCTAACAAGGTCCCTGCCGAGAAGTCACACTGCTGCTCCAGACGCACTGAATCAGAACCTGCACTGTGGGCCGCATGGCAGAAGTCCACTTTTCAATCTATTTTTATATTTTGGAACTTGTTAACAAATGCAAATCCTCAACAGAAACTTGAACTGGAATGAGCTGGTTTGAGCTGGAATGAATCAGTCTGAAGGAACACCCTTCCATTTTCCCCCCCAATAATTTAATGAGTACACAAAACACTTCAAAGATATCATTGTTCCAGGCACAAGTTGTTGTTGTGTGCCTTCAAGCATATTCTGGCTCTTAGTGACAGTAAAGGACAGAGGACAACTGCCTTGTAGGATTTCTTGGGCTATAATCTTTATCAAAGCACATTGCCAGGTCCCTTCTCCCCAATAGCCAGCAGGTGGGTTTGAACTGCTGACCCTTGGGTTAGCAGTCAAGTACTTAGCCATTGTGCCACTAGGGCTCCGTCCTGGCTTATAGTATGTCTTCTGTGTGTTATTTTAAGACCTTAATGATCATTAACTGAGTAAAATAGCTCATACATCATTCTAAGCACATAAAGAATGCCGAAGTTTGGTAATATCATCGCTGTTGCTACTTTAGTTAATAGTAAGTTGTTCAGATTATGTGCCTTCTTGAATAAGATCCCATATACAGGGGCTTTCTGCAGTTAAAGCCTCAGTCTGCCTTTTCCCCAAATGAGTTTTACTCTGTAGAGCCAAGTTTGGGAAATGCTGTAGTGTTTTCAGTGTGCATGCATGCGTGCACACATGTGTGTGTTTTTCCTATATATGTTCAGGCCGTAGAACTATTTTGCCAATAACCTACTTAGGGAAGGTTTTCCCCACAATCTGTTGAGTGGTTCTGAGCAAAAATTTCACATGAGGAGAATTGCTTGGAGGGAACGGAGTAAATCTCTGAACTCTGCAAATATTGCTTAACTAAAAGCTGCCCTTCTCACATCCAAAGGAAATGAAGGGAATTCATTCACGTTGTGTCTGTGCCAGGTTTTAATCTAGGCACTTCAGAAACATTATCTCTAGTCAGAATATACTGATAGCTACCATTCACTGACTACCTATAACATGCCAGGCATTTTATACTATTTCTAACATCCACGACACTTTTGCAGAGTAGATATCATTGCTCCCCTTTCCCCAAGTTTAAAAACAGGGAAATCAAAGTTCTGTAACATGGCACATGGCAAATATCCGAAGTCCAGGACTGAGCTCAGGTCTGCTGGCATCAAAGCTTCTCTCTGTGAAACTATAATGGGATATTTGGGCTTTCTAAAACAAGAACAAACCAAACTCATTGCTGTGGAGTTGATTCTGACTTATAGTGACCCTACAGGACAGAGTAGAACTGCCCCAGAGGGTTTCCAAAGAGCCCCTGGTGGATTCAAATTGCTGTCCTTTTGGTTAGCAGTAATAGCTCTTAACCACTACACCACCGTGGTCTCCCTGGGTACTGCTAACAGCACTTAACGATTCCAAATCAAAACCAAACCCATTGCCATTGAGGAAAGAAGCAGTGGTAATAGCAGACATTCACAATCATTTTACAATTTACAATGAGCTTCCAAGTAAATTTTTTTTCCATTGGATGTACAGTGTGCATAATCTGGGTCCAATTTCCTCTCTAGGCTCTGCTCCTCTTTCCCAATGGGAGATTCTATTCACCCAGAAAGAGCTGCATTCTCTGAACTTGGCTGTTTCTTGACTTTCTATCTTTATCATCTTGATTCCTTATCATGATCAACTTGATGAGTCTGAGTCCAGTAAAACCAAGTCTTGTTGATTGATTTTGACTCTTCCAGTCCCCTGTGTATCCAACTAGAACTGTGCTCTATAGCGTTTTCAGTGGCTGATTTTTCAGAAGCAGATCGCCAGACATGTCTTCTGAGACACTGAGTGAGTGGAATTGAGTCACCAGACTTTAGGTTAGTAGTCAAGCATGCTGTTTCTCCATCCAAGTACTCAGCTTGTCTCAACTCCTCCAGGCAGAAATCAGCTGCTCCATCTATGTGTCGTAGAGTTTTACTCAAACCCTTTGACTGAGTTATCATTTTAAATTATAAGTGCTTGTGAAACAATGAATGGATGAATACTTAGCAGCCCTATCTTTCAGGTACGCATTAGTCCCTGTTTCTTTTTGTTTTTTAAATGAGGGTAGTACAGCTTAGAGAGGTTCACAGACTTGTCCAAGGTCATATAAGTACCATATTTTTCTGCAAGTAATGTTGTGAGTTCCACATTTTTTATTTGGCAACTGTGCCCTCCCTACCCTGTATATTTTTGTAAGCTCACTTTGCTACTTCTTTTAATAGTAACATGTAAAGAATATTAGAATAGGATACTTATGAAATTACCTGGGGTGGGGGAGGGTAGAGTTGGCAAAAAACAACAACATAGAACTTGACTGTTATTTGCTTAAAAATACTGTATCAGGAGGTAAAACTGGGACTTCAGCCTTGAGTTCAAGACCCAGGGACCATAGAATCCCAACCTAGGAGAATTACAGTGACAATAAAATCCACTGCCGTTGAGTTGGGTCCAACTCATAGCAACCCTAGAGGTCAGGGTAGAACTGCCCCATAGAGTTTCCAAGGAGCCCCGGGAAGATTTGAACTGCTGACCCTTTGGTTAGCAAATGTAGCACTTAACCCACCACGCCACCAGAGTTTCCGCAGTGACTGTAGGTTTTATAAACTCTTTCCCCAGTCTTTTCCCTGAATAAATGAAACTTTTAGGTCAGCATTCATAATTGAAACAAGGGAACTGTTAGAGGAGGAGTGAGGGGAAAATCTAGCTATAATTTCATATTTACAAATGTTTCACATGTATATATTTACGTGTTTTTACAGAAGTCCCTGGATGGTGCATGTGGTTAAGCATTTAACTAGCCAAAAAGCCAAGCGTTTAACTACTAACCATAAAATTGGAGTTCAAACTCATCTAGAGGCCTCTCGGAAGAAAGGCTGGGTCATCTGTTTCTGAAAGGTCACAGGCATGAAAATAGTATGGAATGCAGTTCTATTCTGAATCACATCACAAGGCTGTTATCAGTTGGAATTGACTCCTTGGCAACTATTTTTTAAATTTGTTTACAATTTGCAAAACCAAGTACAACCTAACAAAACCCAATAGTCAAAAAAGTGAAACTCATTTCTGTCATGTCAGTCCTGTCTCATGGTGACCTCCTGGGTCACAGAGTAGAACTGAGCTCCCTGGGGTTTTCTTGGCTGTAATCTTTATGGAAGCAGCTCACCAGGCTTTTCTTCCATTGCTGTACTGGATGAGTTTGGACTGCTGATTCCTCTTCTACCCATTTGATCAGTTCTATTCACTCACATGGTGATGCTCTCTGTCTCTGTCTCTATCTCTGTATCTCTGTCACTATTTCTGTCCCTATCTGTCTCTCTATCTCTCTACTATTTGTGATAAGCAACTACACCTTCTAGGGTCTTTAAGTTAAGGGAAAGCTATCACCACCCCATTCCATCCATTCTCTTTCCATTTTGATGATTTCCTGGGACAGAGCATCTCTTTCTCTTTTGTTTCTCTATGGGAAATTTTGCACTTTGACACCCTATGGAGGCCAATTAAAAGAAATCAATTAAAGTCAGTCTTGTGAAGGCAGTGATCCAACAAAGGGGGAATAAATGAGCAAAGGATGTTGATCATAATGGAAGCTGGAAGGCTAATATTACTTAAATACTCATTTACAGGCTGTGAGACTGACAGCAAGATTCCAACCTAGAAAGCCTAATTAGACACAAGCTTTGCTATTCTAGCATTTTCTTGAGATTTTTTTTCCTCCCCTGACTAGTTGAAGGCTTAGGTCTCCAATCAGTTGGCACAGAGAGATAGAACATATCCGCAGGAACAGACGAGCTGTTCCATTTTCCCTTTGAAAATTGGAATTTGAAGCCATATTACAGCCATCCTTTCTGTTAATTATAGCCGTGACCTACATGGCAAACCTTCCTGATTGCCTTTGGTAAGGTTTCTTTGGCAATAAAGAGGAAATCATTAAACCCAGATTATGGTTTGCCGGTTCCAGAAAGTGTCTGTTAGGGCAACCTCTAACACTGTTCTAAACAATGAAGAAAATAGCATCACCTTGGGCAAGGAAAGAGATGACCTCACGCAGCTCTTGGGAGAAGCTTCGGCCTGGCCTCTGGATCCTCCTCATCCATCACTATCTAACCTTGGAGGCCTAGCTTCCAATTGCTTGGTAGAGATAGTGGAAATGTGGGTTAAGACTTAGCAAGACGGTCCAAAAAGAAGTTTTTTGTCTTTTGTATCCATCTTGTTTTTCTTGTCTTACAGTTCATTTTTGATTTTCCTTTCCTTAGATAAAACCTGTATATTATTGTCTGGCTACCTTCATGTGACATGCCAGAACTTGAATTTGCAGAGTTCAGTGAAGGCAGAGAGGTTTTTTTTGTTGTTGTTGTTCTTAAATCCAGAGGCCAGAGTCTCAGAGCTAACTGGAGAGTAAGCTCTCTTACGTCTGGCCTAAATCTATCTCATTAACTACTCTTTCTACTTATTGGGGTGCTCATGGAGGATTCAAATTTTTGGCCTTCTGCGTGTTCTACTAAATTTTGTTCATTTGAAAACTGAGCACTTGTGGCTACTTCTTCTTGGGCGAATACTTTTATGCCTATATATTTTTTAATTGTTATTTTAAAATCTAAGTTCATCAGAAATTTCTGAGTATAGCTGCATTTATGCCTAAATGAATGATGATTTTAGATATACCTTGGCTACCCTGTTGGTGTAGTGGTTAAGTGCTATAGCAATTAACTGCTAAACATAAGGTCTGCAGTTCAAATCTGCCAGGCACTCCTTGAAACACTATGGGGCAGCTGTACTCTGTCCTACAGGGTTACTCTGAGTCAGAATTGACTCAAAGGCAATGTTTTTTTGGGGGGGTAAACATATATACTATTGTTTAAGGTCATTTAGGTGGAAGTGGCAGAAAGTAATACTATGAAAATTAAACAAGAGGGAGAATTTCTTTTAAGGATACTAGGACGTCTCACAGAAACCAAGAACGAAAATGTGACCAATTCTCAGGATACCTGACAACTGAGAAGTGTCAGAAGTGAGTGTCTATTTCTTTTATCTTCAGTTCTCTTTATGCACAACCTCTTCTCTTACCCTTCTTCATGTATAAAGTTTTCCTCCATTTCTCTGGCTTCTATCACAGAGGGAGCTGTGGTGGTTCAGTGACAGAGTTCTTGCCTTCCATGTGGGAGATGCAGGTTTGATTCCCAGCCAAAGTACTTCGTATACAGCTACTACCCTTCTGTCAGTGGAGACTTTTGTGTTGGTATGATGTTAGACAGGTTTTAGCAGAACTTTCCAAATACGACAGACTAGTGAGAAAGTTTGGTGATCTACTTCCAAAAATCCACCAGTGAAAATCCTGTGGATCTCAGTGGTTCTGTTCTGTTGTACATGAAGTCACTGTGAGTCAACTTGACAGCAGCTGAGAACAAGAAGATATCCATAAAAATGGGGACATAAATACAGCCTGAAATTCTTATCCTACAGCAAATTTCCAAGAAGGGATTAATTTCTTTCTTGGTTTTAGTTCCAAAATTCCCATACGAGGACTCTGGCTGCCTTATGTGGGAATAAGTGTTGGACTCTGTGTAATGACCACAGGTCTCTCCTGCTATTCATGTGGATGGAGTGATAGACATGGTATATGGGTCTCAGAAGCAAGGTTGGGGGCATTTGACAATGAAAAATAGACACGAAACCCAGTAACTTCTCAATGTGTTTATCAACCATCCACTAAGCAGACACTGAATTCATTAGTTCTGCTAAGTTAATTCATTTTCCTAAGAATTGAAGATTTCAAGATTTTTAAGGCTATGAGCTATTAGCATGTGTTATTAATTTCATTTATTTACTTAAAGAAATCAATTTCTTTATCAGACAACCATTTATTTAAAATATATCCATTTACATTGCTCCTTTTCTCAAGGAGCTCATACAATAATAGCAAATACTCAGAGCTTACTTTTTTATGCAGGGTCTCAGGGTACACATGTGTGTGTACTCAGTTTTGTCCTCAAAACAACCACAGAAGGAAACTGCAGCACAGAGAGCTTAAAAATTTTGCCCAAGATCAAGAGCTAATTAGTGGTGGACCCAGGAATTGAACCTATTTAATCAAGTGCATTAACCTATTGAATCTGCCGCAAAGGACCTTTTTTAGGTATTGAAAAGTAAGGATGTCACCTTGAAGACTAAGGTGCATATGACCCAAGACATGATATTTTCAATCACATCATGTACATGCAAAAGCTGGACAATGATTAAGGAAGGCAGAGGAAGAACTGATGTCATTGACTTGTGCTGTTGGAGAAAATATTGAATGTAGCATGGGTTTCCAAAAGAACAAACGTATCTGTTCTGGAAGAAGTATAACCTGAGTGTTCCTCAGAAGGGGTGGGGTGGAGAATTAAAATGAACAGATGACATAATTATGCAGCAGAGGATACGATGTAATGACTATTTTTTAAGTAAAAATCCTAGAACTTGGACAAGTTCAAGAATCACGTTAAGCACTCTCATCACTTTTGTTTATTTCACTTCTTAACGTATTTCCCTTCTTAGTACACTCAATTCTTTTGCTGTCCCATGAGCCAGTGATATTAGTACAAATTTTACCAGACAACATTTTATGATGGTCTATTTACAAGTGACCTTGAGGAGGCATGGTCAGGAAACTTATCTTCAGATATTTGAAGGGCAGACAAATGAAAGAAGGAGTGTTGCTCTATAAGGTAAAAGCTGCAAGGTTGGATAAACAATTAAAGTAGGACAGATGACATTTAGTGTGAAAAAGTTGTTGACTACTGTCTTAGGCATCTTTAAAAAAAAAGCCATTGCCATCAAGCCACAGTGATCCTGTAGGATAGAGTAGAACTGCCCTGCAGAGTTTACAAGGAGCTCTTGGTGGATTCAAACCGCTGACATTTTGGTTAGCAGCTGTAACACTCAACCATTATGCCACCAGGGTTCCCCTCGGACATCTAGTGCTGCTATAACAGAAATACCACATATGGATGGCTTCAACAAAGAGAAATTTATTCTCTCACAGTTCAGGAGGCTAGAAGTCCAAATGCAGGACACAGGCTCCAAGGAAATGATTTCTTTCTTTGTCTATTCTAGGGAAAGGTCCTTGTCATCAGTCTTCTCTGGGCCTAGGCATTTCCCCTTAAAGGAACCCTGGGTCCAAAGGATGTGATCTGCTCCAGGTACTGCTTTCTTGGTGGTAGGAGGTTCCTCTCTCTTTCAGCTTACTTCTCTCTTTCATACCTCAAGAGAGTTTGATTTAAGACACAACCTAATCCTATAGGTTGAGTTCTACCTCATTAACGTAACTGCTGGTAATACTGCTTCATTAACATCATAGAGGTGAGACTCAGAACACATAGGAAAATCACATCAGATGACAAAATAGTAGTCAACCACACAACACTGGGAATCACGGGTTAGCCAAATTGACATATATTTTTTTAGGGGAGACAATTCAATCATCACAATTACTAAATTGGTCTCCCCTTGGACAGTATGCCTTTCAAAGCAGTGAACACCTAGTATGTAGTTCCTATACCAGCAGCAGCAGCACAGCATCTGGGGAGGTCAATTAGATATGCAAGTTCTTGGGCAGCATCCCAAATCTACAGAATCAGAAACTCTCAAAGTAGAAGCAGCACTATCTTAGGAAGCCTTCTAGATGGTTCTGATGCTTCCTAAAGTTTGAGACCCCCAATTTGTCTGTCAGTTTGTCATGCGTGGGAGCTCACATATTGCCGGGATGCTAGAAACTATACCACTGGTATTAGATATCAGCAGGTATACCCACAGTGGACAGGTTTCAGCTCAACTTCCAGAATAAGACAGACTAGGAAGAAGGACCCAGCAGTCTAGTTCTAAAAAGAACTAGCCAGTGAAAACCTTATGAATAGCAGGGGAACACTGTCAGATACAGTGCCAGACAATGAGCCCCCAACCCAGCCGGGTTGGAAGGCACTCAAAAGACAACTGGGAAACAGCTGCCTCCTGAAAGTAGACTCTACCTTAATGATGTGAATGGAGTAAAGTCTTCAGGATCTTCATTTGCTGATGTGGCATGACTCAAAATGAGAAGAGACAGCTGCAAACAATTATTAATAACTAGAATACAGAATATATGAAGTATAAATCTAGGAAAACTGGAGATCATAAAAAATGAAATGAAACCCATAAATATCAATGTCATAGGCATTACTGAGCTGAAATGGACCAGTACTGGCCATTTTAAATTGGACAATCATATGGTCAATTAGTCTGGAAATGAAAACTTGAAGAGGAATGGTGTTGCATTCATCATCAAAAAGAACATTTTGGGATTTGTTCTAAAGTACAATGCTGTCAGTGATAGGATAATATCCATATGTCTACAAGGAAGACCAGCTAATACGACTATTATTCAAATTTACACACCAACCATTAAGGCCAAAGATGAAGAAATTGAAGATTTTTACCAGCTTCTGCAGTTTGAAATTGATTGGTGCACTGATAATTAGTGACAATTGGAATGCAAAAGTTGGAAACAAAGAAGGATCTATAGTTACAAAATGTGGCCTTGGTGACAGAAGTGATGCTGGTGATTGGATGATACAACTTTGCAAGGCCAGTGACCTCTTCATTGCAATTACCTCTTTAACCAACATGGATGATGACTATACATGTGAATTTGCCAGACGGAATACAAAGGAATCAAATCAACTACATCTGTGGCAAGAGATGATGAAAAAGCTCAGTATTAGCAGTGGAAACAAGACTGGGTGTGGACTGCAGCACAGACCATCGATTGCTTATGTGCAAGTTTAAAGTGAAACTAAAGAAAATTAGAACAAGCCCATGAGACCTTGAATATATCTCACCTGAGTTTAGAGACCACCTCAAGAACAGATGTGATGTGTTGAACACTCATGACTGAAGACCAGATGGGTTGTGGAATAACATCAAAGACATCATCCATGAAGAAAACAAGGGATCATTAAAAAGACAGGAGAGGAAGAAAAGACCAAATTGGATGTCAGAAACTGAAACTTGTTCTTGAACTTTGAGTAATTAAAGCAAAACGAAGGAATGACAAAGTAAAACTTAGCAGAAGATTTCAAAAGGCATCTTGAGAAGACAAAGTAAAGTATTATAACGACATCTGCAAAGAGCTGGAAATCAATAACCAAAAGGGAAGAACATACTTTGCATTTCTCTAGCTAAATGAACTGGAGAAAAAATTCAAGCCTTGAAGTGCAATATGAAGGATTCTATATAGAAAAAATTAAATGACTTATGAAGCACCAAAAAAAAGAAAAAAAAATGAAAGAAATACATAGAGTCATAATACCAGAAAGAAAATACACAGAGTCATGATACCAGAAAGAACAGGTCAAAATACTTGTTTTTGGTATTTCTGACTATTTCACAAGGTAGCATATGATCAGGAACCAGTGGTACTGAAGGAAGAAGTCAAACGTTTATTGAAGGCACTGGGGTAAAACAAGACTTCAGACACTGATGTAATACCAACTTAGATGTTTCAACAAACAGATACAGCACTGGAAGTACTCACTCATCTTGGTCAAGAAATGTGAAGGACAGCTATCTGCCTAATGAACTGGAAAAGATCCATATTTATGCCTATTCTCAAGAAAGGTGATCCTACTGAATGCAGAAATTATTGAACAATATCATTAAAATCACATGCAAGTAAAATTTTGCTCAAGGTCATTCAAAAGCACCTGCAACAGTGTATTGACAGGGAGCTGCCAGAAATTCAAACCAGATTTAGAAGAGGACATGAAACCAGTGATATCATTGCTGATGTCAGATGGATCTTGAATGAAAGCAGAGAATACCAGAAAGATGTTTACCTGTGTTTCATTGACTATACAAAGGCATTCAACTGTGTGGATCATAACAAATTATGGCTAACATTGTGGAGAATGGGGATTCCAGAACTCTTACTGTCCTCATGAGGAATCTATATACAGATCAAGAGGCAGTCATACAAATGGAACAAAAGGATACTGCATGGTTTAAAGTCTGGAAAGTTGCGCATCAGGGTTGTATCTTTTTACCAGATCTTTTCAGTCTGTATGCTAAGCAAATAAGCTGAGAAGCTGGACTATATGAAGAACAAGGCATCGGAATTGGAGGAACACTCCTTAACAATCTGCATTACGTAGATGATATCACCTTATCTGCTGGAAGTGAAGAGGATTTGAAGCACCGATGTAGATCAAAGAAGACAGCCTTCAGTACGGATTGCACCTCAACATCAAGAAAATAAAAATCTTCACTACTGGACGAGTAAACTACATCATGATAATGGATATAGGATTGAGGTTGTCAAAGATTTCATTTTACTTGGTTCTACAATCAATGCCCATGGAAGCAGCAGTCAAGAAATCAAAAGATGCACTACATTGGGAAAATCTGCTGCAAAGCACCTCTTTAAAATGTTAAAAAGTAATGATGTCACCTTGAAGACTAAGGTGTGCCTGACACAGGCCGTGGTATTTTCAGTCACATCATGTGCATGTGAAAGCTGGACAATGAAAAAGGAAGATAGAAGAAGAATTAATGCCTTTGAATTGTGTTGCTGGAGAAGAATGTTGAATGTGTCATGGACTGCTGAAAGAACAAAGAGATCTGTTCTGGAAAAGTTACAACCAGAGTGCTCCTTGAAAGCAAAGATAGTCTGACTGTGTATCACATACTTTGGACATGTTGTTACAAGGGAACAATCTCTGGAGAAGGACATCCTGCATGGCAGAGTGGTAGAGGTTCAGCAAAAAAGACCCTCAAGAAGATGGGTTGACACAGTGACTGCAAGAATGGGCTTAAGCATAAAAACGGTCGCAGGCATGGCGCAAAATTGGGCAGTGTTTTGTTCTGTTATGCGCAGTGTTGCTGTGAGTCAGGACCAACTCAACAGCACTTAACAACAACAACAACAAAGTTTGAGAATAACTATCATGGAGGTCAGACCACAGAACCAATAACTGTCACAATCAGAAGATATTTAAGCAAGGTCACAAACTCCAATGCCCAGGAAAGTGGATGAAGTCCGATTAACGTGAATGTGGGAAATACCCTGGCAATTGGTCTTTAGCTGCTTCTGTAGTTACCAAGAATGATATCTTCCTAGTTACACTACCTTATAAAACACTGGTTGATAAATCCTCGTGGCATAGCTTCTGGCAGCATAACAACCTACAATCCACCATAGTGTGACACACAGACTGGTAGTGGGATCATTAATTAGGAGAAGGCTATTTTCATCATCAGGAGACTTTGTTTTTGCTTCAAGCACCTTTACTTACCAGAGTGTCCGTTTATTACAATCATAAAATAAGAGAATCTTGAAGATAACTCATTTTAGTTCAACCCACTCATTTCACAGATGAAAAGAAAACCAGAGGACCAGAATGCTCAAGAGCACACAGGCACTTAATGCGGGACCGCGTTTGGGGAATGGCCACCTGGTACACTTTCTGCAGCATCTTGCCAATATCCACTTCATTTCAGTTTTCTCATTTTCAAGATAGGTATCATGATATTTCCATGCTTACTTAAAATAGAAGCTGTTGAAGATATAAATTGAGAAACATTTTTATAAACTTAAATATTACGAATATTCAATGCTACGTCTTCACCATCGATTTTATCATAAGGCGTATCCTCCTGCATGCTGGAAGAGACTTGAGTCACAGGACTTCAATGCCAGAAGGGTCCTTAGAGATCACTTATTCCAAACCCCTCATTTGACAGGTGAGAACACCAAGACCCGGGAGGTCTATGTGATTTGCGGAAGGTTACACATAATCAAAAAAGCTCTCCAATACTGGGCTTCTTTAAAGATAAACATCTTGCGAAGTATCTCCCTTGAAATGTCTGCATAAAATCAAGCTGAGGTCGTTGTCTAGTTTACACATAATTTCCCTTCTGGTATTTGACATTACAAATGAAAGCCCAAGGCCAGATGCTTAATTGCTTCTAAATGGAGGCTGTTAAATGATAAGCAACTTTTTGCCATCTTTTTTGTACGTCTTTGTGTCTCCTCCAAAGTCATTGCGTTTTTGTTGTTTGTTAGCTTGTTTCCAAACTGAGAATTATGAAAGAGATTTTTTTTTAAAGCATTAGAATGACTTATGGAAAACTCCAATACAGCAATTCTGGATTTTTCAGACTCGATATTCTACTTTCTATTTTCTTTCTGTATGCAATTAAATGACCATGAGTAGTACATTTCTAATCAACTTTTAGCACAACATAAAGCTGTAAATAGAAAGAAAAAAAGTTATTATTGGACAAATACTCTTTGACAATCTGCTTTTCTTCTTTATTGAGTTTATTGTTTTCGGAAGATAAACATCATTTATATTCATTGTAGAAAAATTAGAAAAACAATTACAAAATATTTTAGAAAGTAGGGAAAAGAAACATGATTGAAAATACTTTTAGAAACTTCCTTTATCATTCCAGTGTATTTCACTTCATTTATTTTTTAAAACATTTTTAAAGATAAAAGTATATAAAACATATATGTACAGCTTAACATTTAGTAATAAGAATTAATGAATAGTGCCCCAATGCATCTGTACAAGCTTGTACTGTAGGCGGCTTGCACGTTGCTGTGATGCTAGAAGCTATACAACTGGTATTCAAACATCAGTAGAGTCTCTTATAGCTGACAGATTTCAGCTAAGCACCCAGACTGGGGCGAACTAGGAAGAATGGCCTGACAATCTACTGCTGAAAAGAATTAGACAGTGAGAACCTCACGAATAGCAGTGGAACGTTGTCTAATACAGTGCTAGAAGATGAGCCAGTCTTGTTGGAGAGCATTCAAAAGAATACAACAGAAGAGCTGCTTCCTCAAAGTAGAGTGGGCTTTAGTAGTGTGGATAGAGTCAAGTTTGGGGGACCTTCATTTGCTGATGTGGCACTACTCAAACTGAGAAGAAGCAGCTGCAAACATGCATTAATAATCAAAACATGGAACATACGTAATAGGAATCCAGGAAGATTGGAAATCATCAAAAATGAAGTGGAACGCATAAATGTTGATGTCCTAGGCATTAGAGAGCTGAAATGGAGTGGTAGTGGCTGTTCTAAATTGAACAATCATGTGTTCTACTCTGCCAGAAATGATAAATTGAAGAGGAATGGTATTGCATTCATTGTCAAATAGAACATTTCAAGATCAATCCTGAAGTATGACAAATAAAAAAAAATCCATACATCTACAAGAAAGTTAATAGTACAATGATTATTCAAATTTACACATCACTAAGGACAAAGATGAAGAAATGAATATTTATGCTGACTTCTGTAGTCTGACTACATTGAATGTGCAGTCAGGACACATTGATAGTTATGGATGATTGGAATGTGAAAGGTAGAAATTAAGAAAAAGATTAGTGATGGAAAATATGGTCTTGGTGATAGAAACGATGCTGGAGATTGCATGACTGAATTTTGCAAGACCAATTCATTCTTCATTTCAAATACCTTTTTTCACCAAAATAAATGGTAAATATACACATGGACCTGTTTGGATGGAACACTCAAGAATCAAATCAGCTAAACCTGTGAAAGAGATGATGGAAAAGCTCAGTATCATCAGTAAGAATAAGGCCAGAGACCAGCTGTAGGACAGACAGCAATTGCAAGCTCATGCTGAAACTGAAGAAAAAAGAATGAGTCCATGAAGAAAAAGTATGATCTTGAGGGTATCCCATCTGAATTTAGAGACCACGTCAAGAAGAGATTTGAAGCGCTGAATGTTGAAAGACGATAAGTTGTGAATGACATTGAGGACATCACACATGAAGAAAGCAAGAGGGTTTTTTTTTTTTTTTTTTTAAAAAAAGGAAAGAAAGAGAAAAAATCAAAATGGATGTCAGAAGAGACTCTGAAACTTACTCTTGAATGTTCAGTAGCTGAAGCAAATGGAAAAAAATCATAAAGTAAAAGAGCTGAACAGAAGATTTCAAAGGCAATTCAAGAAGACAAAGTATAGTGTTACAATGACGTGCAAAGACTTATTTTTATTTTTATTTATTTTTCTTTTTTATTAAATAAAAAATGAAAGTGTACATACTCTGTGCTTACAGTATTGGGTTAAGAGAAGAGGAGTACACAAGTTGTGTCGAAGTCTAATTAATATTGATCTTACTAATGTGAATTGTGAAGACTTCGTTTTAGAAAGCTGAAAGGCAAGAACAAGCTGGGTATTTCTCAAGCTGAATGAACTGAAGAAAAACTTCAAGTCTCAAGTTGAAATACTAAAGGATTCTAGGGAAAAAATGTTAAATTACACAGGAGGCTTTGAAAGAAGAGTGGAAGGAATACACAGCCACTTTTCAAATAGAACTGCTCAACATTCAATCCTTTCAACAGTTAGCATATTATCAGGAACCAATGGTACTGACGCAAGAGGTGCCACCTGTCCTGAAGGCACTGGTGCAAAACAAGGCTCTAGGAATTAATGGAACACCAACTCAGATGTTTCAAGAAATGAATGCAGCTTTGGGAGGGCTCACTTGTCTATGCCAAGCAGTCTATGACTGCTACCTGGCCAACCAACTGGAGGAGATCCACATTTATGCCTATTCCAAAGAAAGGTGATCCAGCTGGATGCGGAAATTATCTGACAATATCTTTAAATATCACATACAAGTAAGTTTTTTTCTGAAGATCATTAAAAAGCAGTTTCAGCAGTATATCCACAGAGAATTGCCAGAAATTCAAGCCAGATTCAGAAGAGGATACAGAACCAGGAATGTCATTGCTAATGCTGTATGGATCTTGGCTGAACGCAGAGAACACAAGAAAGATGTTTACCTGTATTTTACTGACTATGCAGGGCCACTGAGCTGTGTGGATCACAAAAAATTATGGATAACTTTTTGAAGGATGTTCATTCTGTTATGTTTATTCTGAGTGTTAATTGTGCTCATGAGGAAACTACATAGATCAATAGGCAGTCATCTGAACAGAAACAGAGAGTGTGGCGTGGTTTAAAGTTAGGAAAGGTGTACAACATGGTTGTATCCTTTTACCATACATATTCAATATGTATGCTGAGCAAATGATCAAGGAAGCTGGACTTTCTGAAGAACGTGGTAGCAGGATTGGAGGAAGATTCATGGACAACCTGCGTTATGCAAATGACACAACCTTACTTGCTGAAAGTGAAGAGGACTTGATGAAGAGCAAAGACTGCAGCTTGGATTACAGTTGAATTCCACCTCAACATAGAGAACATAAAGAAAACAAAAATCCTCACAACCTGATCAATAAGCAACATCATGATAAAAGGAGAAAATATTGAAGTTGTCAAGTACGTCATTTTACTTGGATCCACAATCAATGTCCAAAGAAGTAATAGTCAAGAAATCAAACAATGTGTTGCATTGGGCAAATCTGCTGCAAAAAATCTCTTTGGAATGTTGTAAAGTGAAGCTGTTGTCTTGAAGACTAAGGTACACCTTGCCTCGTATGCATGTGAAGGCTGGACAATGAATAACGAAGACTGATGAAGAACTGATGCTTCTGAATTACAGTTTTGGCAAAGAATAGTGAATATACCATGGACTTCTGAAAGAATGAATAAATCTGTTTTAGAAGAAATATAGTCAGAATGGTTCTTAGAAGCAAGGATAGCAAGATTATGTTTCACATACTTTGGACATGTTTTCAGGAGGGATCAATCCCTGGAAAGGGACAGAATGAGATTCATAGTTTTATCATTATCTAGATCTGTTAAGGAAACCTAGTGGCATAGTGGTTAAGAGCTATGAACCAAAAGGATGGCAGTTAACACACCATTCAAAACTTACAATCTTGCAACAATTCTTTATTAACTCATGGTTCTGTGAGTCAGTATTTTGGACTGAGCTCAGCAGAGCAGTTCTTCTGTTCTCTCCCAGACTAACTTATGCCCCTGCAGTTTGTTGGCAGTTGGAACAACTGTTACTAGGTAGTTACAGATGGCATCCTTCAGTAGCCATTGGTGTTGGCTCTCTGTTGGACCACATGTTTCCGGAAACTAACAGACTAGCTTGGGCTTTCACACATGGTGACAGAAGAGTTGTTGGCAGCCACCTAAGGAAAGCGCCAAGGTACAAGCAATTAGTAAGCACTGCATTGTGTTTGCTACTGTCTCACTGGCCAGAGCAAGATGTATGGCCAAGCCTAGATTCAGTGATCAAGAGGAGTATGTGCAGGTGTAGATCCGGGGAGGTGTGAGTTGTTGGCAGTCATTACTATGACTACCTACCATAACAACACAATATGACTTGTGCAAATTTTAAAGTTCATCCCCAGCCACACTTTACATTTTTCATATTTATAAACACAATTAAATAAATACATTTTGTAAACATCGGAAGTGTGTATACTAAGTACTGGATTGAGGGTTCTTATGAAGGAAAGGTGCTTATGGGGGAAGAGAATGAGACTGAAGTGAAATGTAGAGTGGAAAGAAGTAGAAAGGGCATTGAGTGGATTGAGGATAACATTATGTCGTGTAGTAAGAAGTGTGATCAATTCAAATCTATGTACCTGAGCTCCTATGATAGAAAGAAACAAAATAAAAGTAATCTTTCCTGGTTGAGGCAGAGTTGGTTTTCTCATTATTAATGACATTAATGTTTTAAGCCTACTATTAGTGAATGCTACTACATGCTACCAAAACCAAACCCAACCCAATGCCATCGAGTTGATTTCAACTCATTGTACTGAGTAGAACTGTCCCATAGTGTTTCCAAGGGGCACCAGGTGGATTTGAACTGCGGACCTTATGGTTAGAAGCCATAGCACTTAACCACTATACTACCAGGGTTTCCATTACGTCCTGGGTACCGTTACATTGTTTAATCCTTACATGAAGGTGCCACTGCTCCCATCTAAAAGAAAGGAAAGTCAGGAACAGAGAATTTAAATAAGTGTCTGCGATGAGTGACAGGGCAGAAGGTTAAACTCTCCTTTGATGTCAATCCTGAGCCTCTCATTTGTTTGTCTCTTAGCTTATCAGCTTCTGTCTCTTCAGTTCCTTAGGCCCTACCTTTGTGTTTAGAACTGGTGTCTCCTCTTGTAATGCCCTGTGACATGTATCCCTTGTCCTTGTCTCTGAACACCTGTTCTTTTCCTCCTGCTTTATCTTTCACTGTTTGCCTGGTTCTGATTCATAGCCTGGCTTTGCCTTGACACTGGCCTGCATTTCCCACTTGCTTCAGCCTCATCCGTAGCAATGCCTGAGAGTCAGGAAGCCTGGAAACAAGCGAACACAGCCAGCAATAGGCAGAATGAGGCATAGGATCAAGCCTGAACTTCTTCACTTCTGTGTACTTTGAAACGCAGATACCTAGGTCTCATCTCCTGAAGTTCTGATGTAACAAGTCTGGAATACAGCTTAGGCAACAAAGAACTGCAGCAAGTGGAATAAGCAGTCTACATTGAGAACCACTGGTCTGAAATTTGAATTTAGTGGTACCTGGATACCGTCAGTTGGGGGCTGGAGCTAAGCTATAATGACTTGCCAGAGGGGCTGATAAGTGTTCAAGCATTTTGTGAGCTTGTTGTTAGCTTGAAATCAGACATGGTGGGAGTATTTATGCCATAGAAACTGGCAAGTGCTGCGGATCGGGGCTTGTTTTTCCATAGTTGGCTTACTAGGTCACCAATGATAGGTTTTCCTTGGGTTATAAAAATTCATGTACACAAAAGGACTTAACACTATATAGTGTTGTGTAGGTGTCCATATTATGAAGGCAGATGACTTGAGCTAAAAAAAAATCTCCATAATATTTTAGCTGAGTGATGAAGTACAAATGATTTCATCATAACTGAGGTTTGAGTTTTTTCAGTTTTAAATGAGAATGATAGCTACCTCACTAAAGTGCTTTGAAAAATAGAAAGTATATGAGACATAATTTATAGCATTGTGTTCAAAATAGGTGCTTGAAAAATGCAAGTAGAAATTGCCCAAGGAGGAAAGTCTAGCTAATAATGTTATACCTAATATTTCAGCAAATGTAAACCACAATGGTACTTACAAATATTTACTGTATGCCAGATACTGTATTTTTTCATGCATTGGTTTCCTTAATCTCCATTAATCTTTTGAGGTAGGTACTGTTTTTTTGGGGGGGTCACCGTTTTAAAGATAATGAAACCCTCAGATCTATTTTTTGACAGGATTTGAGCCTGTCAGATTTCAGAGCCACCCTGGTAGAGGGTGATAAACGCTAAATGACGATAATGCATGTGATAAACATGATTACATGTCGTACGTGTGTCTGCCTTATTCAATTAACTGTGAGGTCATCTGGAAAATGGCACCCTTTGTATCAATTAACGTAGTATCACCGCTTTGCTGGTCCCTCAGGAACAGCCTGAGCTCTCTGCCAGGGAGTGTGCCGTAAATTGTGGATCATGTTTTATGCAGTTCATTCACTTCAGTTCTGCGGGGATTAGAGTCTTACTGGAAGAGGTTCTTACAGTCTTCAGCTAAACCAACTCAAAGCCCAATTTTCGTCCCAAGATCCTATTAACAGGCCTTTGATATGGCAGCGGTAACTACTAGTCAGTCTATGATTTGTCTCTCTGCCATTTCCAGAGTTTGGGCCAGTTCCTTTAAAGAATATAAAGTGAAGTTACTCATTTCATCCCAGCCTCAATCAATTATGCTGTATCTCAGCCATTAGAGGACTTCAATTTTTTTCCATGCTGCATTGCAAAGAAGGACAAAGCCATGTATTTTTTTGTCCTCTGGAATCTTCCTTTCTGTCGGGTGTCCTGCAGAGCAGGAAGCTGCCTCTTTTTTTTTTTTTTTTTTTTTATGGAAGACACCTACAAATGGATTTTATTTCACTACCTGTTACATGGATCTCTTATAGTGGGTTGGCAAAGTGGCAAACAATGACAACCGCCTTGCATTTTATTGAACACTGCGTTTGTGCCCACTCAAGAGACACAGATTCCTTTCCTCTGTTTTTCTATTGTTTCCTTTCCTCTTCTCTTTTCTCTCTCTGCCCTTCACTCTTTTAGCATTTGTAAAATGACATAAATAACAGATCAAATTAAAAAGCAATGTCTGATCCACAAAGCACACTAAATTTTACCAGTGAGAAATTGCCAAAACAGCACTCTAATTCTACTAAGAATGAAATAAATAAGAGAATCTGATTCTAAAGCAGAATTCACTGAATTTTGAGAGAAAATTTAAGTCTTCACTTAAGAATTTGGTCTCCCCTCCCCCTTTTTTTGCATTATACTTTAATTACTGAATAGCATTTCTAAGTCACCCCGTGTGTATTTAATCCAAATGGTTATTGGAGATGTTTACTTGGTGCATCTGTGTGTGTGTGTGTGTTGTGTGCACACATGCATATCTTAAGAGGTTCCAAGAACTAATTTAATGTGCTTGAGAAGAGCTCACAGACCCAAAGAGGTGTTTCTAAGTAAAACCACATTTTATTATCTTTCCATGAAAGGTAGAATCAGGGGAGAGGGAGGAAAGAAGCCAGTGCACACTCGTCTAAGCTAGAGCCTGTAACTCTAAGCTCAGTAAGATAGATGTGAACTTTGATAGCAAGAAAGCCTGTGGTTGGAATTAGGTATGTGACAGTCCTTGTTGCTTCTCAAAATGACATCACATCCCCGTTACCTGAGACATCCCTGTTCTTGTTGTGGCTGGTTCATGTGAGAATACATGAACAATGAATAAGTATCTATCGTTTGTCACTTTCCACATAACAGTGACAGCTTTTCTTAAAAATTGGGCTAAGTGTCTGAGCATTACACAAACTTGAATTCTGGGCCTTAACTCTGTTATGGATTGAACTGTGTCCCCTCAAAATATGTATCAACTTGGCTAGGCTATGGTGCCCAGTACTGTGTGGTTGTTCACCATTTTGTGATATGATGCAATTATCCTATGTGTTGTAAATCCTAACTTCTATGATGTTATGGAGGTAGGATTAGAGGCAATTATGTTAAAAGGGAGGACAAAATCTGTAGGATTAGGTTATATGTTGAGTCAGTTTCTTTTGAGACATAAAAGAGAGATCCGAGTAAGATCTCATACCTTTAAGGTGGGAGCCTGATACCACTAAGAAAGAAATATTTCCTTGGACCTGGGGTCCCTGTTCTGAGAAGCTCTTAGGCCAGGGAAATATTGAAGACAATGACCTTCCCCTAGAACTGACAGAGAAAACTTCCATGGAAGCTGGAGCCCTGAATTTGTACTTTTTGCCTCTTACATTGTGAAAGAATTAATTTCTTTTCATGAAAGACATCTACTTGTGCTATTTCTGTTATAGCAGCACGAGATAACGAAGACAACCTCTTACTGGCTTGGCAAGTTCTTAACCCCTTAGGCTTCAGCTTCTTCATGTGGGAAATGGAGCTTTTCAAATACCTGCCTAGGAAGCTTACATGAAATGATGCTTGAAAAGTGTTTGTATGATGGTAGGTGACAAATAAATGATCAGCAAGTGGGAGTTATTTATTTTGTCTATTCATCTATATAAAATTAAAATGCAATAGGTTCTTTTAAGTTCTTGCTCAAATATCTTTTCTAAAAAACTTCATTTGATTTTCAAGGCAGAGCCTAAGCAATGAGTTTTTCAGGTTTCTATTCTACTCAGCATATGCTATGATGAAATTTATCTGTTTTCATTTCTCTCTTTCCCAGACTGTTGACTGAAGAGAATGTTTTGAACCTTACTCATGGTGGTAGATGATCACTTAGTACTTATAGATTATTGGTTCTTATTTATTTATTGTCTTTTGAGGAGAATTAGTATAGAGTCATTATCTTTAGGAAGCTTACGTCTAGTGGAGATGGATAATTAAGCAGCCAATTAAAATACTGTGCGACAGAGGGGAAGTTTAGGGAGTTACACTTTTTATACTTAGAAGAGGTCAGAGAAGGCTTCCTGGGGGAGGATATTATATCTGAGATGCGGCATGAAGGACACCTAGGAGAATCTGAGGGTCCTTGGTTAAGTTTCCCCAAAAGCAGAATCTGAGAAGTGGATTTGGGTGTAAGTTTATTTAAGAGGTGCTCCCAAGAAGGTAGGATTAAGAGTATTGGAAAGTAAGAGTGGGAAGGAAGAAAAGCTGAGACAGGGTGCTCATTATTGAGTGGGTGCTGCTATGGAGAAGTGGGATCTAATCCCTCTGGGAAGTGATAAGAACTGCTGACTTTTTATTTAGCAGACATAGCACTTAACCATTATGCCACAGTACAGTTGTAACTGTCAAATCCCAACAGTTCTAAGCAGCAGATATGTATTACTTATTAGCTTTTTATTATTTTATTGGTTAGAGTTATTTCACTTACTATTAACTGATTAGATTTTAGTCAATCAGATTTTCAGTGCAATCCTCTCTCCTAAAGTCAATAGAATATGGGGGTTATTGAAAACAAAGTCTTGTAAGGGCCACCTAGAAGGAAAAAGAGCAAATGATACACAGACATAATTAACAGAAGATGAAAACTCTGAATGGCTAATGAACACAAGAAAAGATGTTCAACCTCACAAGTAACTATGGAAATGAAAACAAATAAGATTCCTCTCAAATCCATATGCAAAGAGATGGTGAGGTGGTAGAGCAATGGACACACTCATAGTGGTAGTGTAAATCAGAAAGCTACTTTGGAGAGCCAGGTAGCAATACATGGGGAAATTGTAAGCACACATACCCTTTGATGGAGCAGTTCCAGTTGTAGGTATGTATTCAGGAGAAGCACTTGAAAGTACTCAAAGAAATGTGTGAGCATTACTGTTAGAAGTATAAAACAAGGCAGGGCAATCTAAGCGTCCATCAGCAGACATTGGTTGGATGCACTTTAGTGCTTTCCTGTGCTAGAATGCAGCTCAAATTTTTAAAAGAATAAATTTTAACAATCTGTGCTGGCATGAAAAGGTCTCTGAGGTGTATTGTTTTATTAAGATCTTGCCACACTCATTTCACGTGTGCACGAGGAGACAAGCCCAAGGATGCTCATCGATGTTTATTGCAGCTGTACTGGAATCACAAAAAGTTGGAAACTGCTTAAATATCTGACATCAAGAGAGCTGATAAATAATTATGGTGTATTCATGACATGGATTATTAAATGCAGCTAGAATAAACTAGAGCTGCCATGCCAGCATGGGCAAATATCAAATGTGGAAGAAAATGCATACTTTTAAAGTTAAAAACATGCAAAACAATATTCAGTATTGCTTAGTAATATATACAAGCATAATTAAAGCATAGAGGCATATGTTGGAGAAAGAAATACCAAACTTAAAGATGTTGGAGAGAAAGACGAAGAATAGGTGGAAAAGCCAGTTTTACGTATTTGAAATGCTTTTTAGTGAAAAATAGAAAATAAAGGTCCTAAAATGAAAAATTCAAACCCACTGCTATTGGGTCAATTCCAACTCACAATGACCCTATAGGACAGAGAAGAACTGCACCATAGAGTTTCCAAGAGGTGCCTGGTGGATCTGAACTGCAGGCCTTTTGGTTAGCAGACATAGCACTTAACCACTACACCACCAGGGTTTCCAAATAAGAGTTCTAATGAAACAGAAATTTGCCTTTTCTAATTGAAATAGAATTAAATTTAAAAAAGAATATATGTATATATTTAAAAATTCTTTCTCATGTTTTTTCTTCCATTAGCTACAAGATCTAGGCTGGAAATATTCTAACCTGTTGTTTCTTCAGTCCTTGGGTGGTGAAAATGGTTAACATGCTCAACCACTAGCTGAAAGGTTGAAGGTTCAAGTTCACTTGAACACACCTTGTAAGAAAGGTCTGGTGGTCTACTTCCAAAAAATCAGCCATTGAAAATCACAGAGTGCATAGTTGCACTCTGACACATATAGGGTCACCATGAATCAAAATCCACTAGGGGTAACTGGTGTTTCTTCACGTTAGACTTCCCATAGCCCATGGGATTAGTTTAGCCTCTCAACATTATTTCAGTGACAAGCAGGGTTCAGTGACAAGACAGGAAATTAGGAAGAGCTTGTCCAGGAACCTAATGCTCCAAATCAACATCAGCACCTTCATCACCTCTCTTCTCCTCTCTGGCTACCCATTTGCCCACAAGTCCCCTAACTGCTCTCTTTAGCCTCAGCATGCCCCAAGGTTTTTGGAGTGACATCTCCCTGGAGCCCCACTCCAATCTCTAGTGAAGACTATGAACTCAACAAGTGTTGCAGTCATATGCAGCCCCTGTGAACAGAGTTGAATGACTCCCAACTTTTTGAAATTTTACTACACTCTGTCATTGTGATGAGTAGGCTGTCTCACTGTATGCTTTGTTTTAAACCACCGTGGTTCCACACTCCAGTCTCTGTGGACTGAAAAAGACAGAGGCAATCATATTTACCTTCACTGTCCTCTCTGAAATGTCCAGATGAAGAGGAATATTTTTAACAGACAGAGACTTACTCCTGTGCTGCGCTGAATGATTGTTGCTTCTGGAATTAACCCTGATAAGGGAGGTTTTCCTTTTCTCTTGAGGGATTTTTCCCTGCTGGTAAAGATAGCAGAATTTCAAGTAAGATTGCTGCACAGGGTTTGCCTTGAGCTTCCTTGATAATCCAAATTATGATGGATATTTCAGGTATGTCCCATTGTGTTGACATCCTAACTGTGGTTGAATATATGTGGAGGTCAAAAGAGGGATGAACATGTCAACAGGTACAGGAGAGACTCTACAGTGTTGACCAATGGCCCAGGCATGTCCAATCAGGGTGAGACTGCTTGTTTCAGCTTGAATTTAAGCCATGATTCTAGGCAAGAGTCTCTGGGTGGTGTGAACGGTTAACTGAAAGGGTAGCAATTCATATCCACCCAGAGTTGCCTCAAAAGAAAGGCCTAGAGACCTGTTTAGAAGAAAATAAGCCATTGAACATCC
Organism: Heterohyrax brucei; assembly: GCA_028571685.1. NCBI lineage: Eukaryota > Metazoa > Chordata > Mammalia > Hyracoidea > Procaviidae > Heterohyrax > Heterohyrax brucei. Next base: position 37,808,091 of record CM053148.1, on the reverse strand, counting down.
TATGGAGCATAATTCTACTCTGACACACATGGGATAGATAACCAGGGAGTTAAATATATGTATTTTCTAGGCATGACGTCCTGGAGAGACCCACTGTGAGATTTAAAGAGCATGACATCATTTGGCTGGTGAGTTTTCTCTGCCTCGAAGACATGGGATGCAGGAGGTTGGTTGGGGATGGAGGGGAGAGTTACTTTAGCTGGACTGGACATAGCCTTCCTGGTTCTCAGTTTCCATGGGGAGACCTAGCAGGATTCCAGGTTCTAGTCCCTTTCTCATAAGGCTGGTCTAATTTTGCTTCCATATTAAAGCTCAGAGTAATGCTGTTAGGGAGAAATGAAAGCTTGCCGAGTGTGATTTATCAGTTTGCTTGATGAAGCGATCCTGCTGTTGGCTGAATTTAACTCTCTGAAATCTGGCCATCGACCTGTGAGACTCTGGCTTTATAATACAATTCAGGGGTTTAAGCATCTGGAGTAAAATGGAGACCAGGAAAGGAAACGGCCCCAACTCTTCTAATAACCACAGAAGAAGCCCAACATTCTGCCTTCAAATAAGTACAGGCATTCTGTATTTAAAGAAAGTCTGTGTTCTCAGGCAAAAGAGTTTATCAAGGGAGGGCAAGGTGGCTGAACTTTTAGCCTGGACTTCTTAATTGAACAATGATCTAAAAATCAACATGAAAAATGAAAGCATAACTGTGCCTACAGAGAGAAAACCAAACCAAACCAGTTGCTGTTGAGTCAATTCTGACTCACAGTGACCCCTTGTATTTCAGAGTGGAACTGGTAGAACTGTGCTCCGCAGGGTTTTCAATGACTATGACCTTTGAAAAGCTGACTGCCAGGCTTTTTGTCCAAAGCAACTTTGGGTGATTCAAACCACCAATATTTCTGCTAGCAGCTTAGCGCTCAACTGTTTGCACCACCTACATATTGAGTGGTCTCATTCTTTTTTACTGTAGCATTGTTTCTTGCTCAGAACTCACATTCAGCCAGTCTGCACCATCAGGAGCATATCAGCTTTTCCAGCAGACATCTTTCTCATCAGGGTCCATTCTAGTTTGTCAATGGTAGTTTCATGCAAGTTGTTAAATATAATTAACATCCTGATTACATTGTTCTATGAACATATCATTACTTGATCTATCCCATACTGATCGATGCTTAGTGTTTTCCCTAATTGTTTGCCATTATGAATAATGCTTCAATAAATATACTGCTCCTATAATATTTCACACATGTGCAAGAACGTTGGTAGAATAAATCCCTTGAATTTGAACTTCTTGGTAAAATCATATGTGCACTTTCAACTTAGAAGAATACTGTTAAATTGTTCTCCATAGAGCTTGCGCGAAGCTCATAAGATGGAGGAAACAAAAAGTAGTGTGTGTGCATGTGTGTGTGTTTGTGTGTATGTGTGTGTGCAGATTATGACACGTACCTATGCATAACAGACCCTATTGTGTTCCTCTTCACATTCTCTTGGTTCATCTCTGATTTCAACTGTGGCTTCATTGGGCAGTTCTGCATCCTCTCTGACTGGTGTTGACTGCAGCCCACCCTTGATGCACTCAATCTCTTTTGACTTTCTGCATAGAAGCAATGTCTTCTCCGAGGTTGCTGGAGCTGGCTCAGCCTGTGCTCAGGGACAGCCAGAAGTGAGATTCGGACTGTTATCACCCCTATGGTTATCTCTGTCCAGTGGGAGATGAAAGCCAGCTCCACCCTTTGAATGGACAGCTGTCATAGTTACTGTACATACTCCTTGGAGATGCCTGCAGAGCCTAGCCCTCTTGCTTTTTGCAGTAAAATTGAAAATAAACCCTTTGCTCCTCTGTGTCTCACTCCCTACACTTTCTCACTCAAGTTTCCAGGTATCACCTCCCAGATACTTGACTCAGGCAATGTCTTTGGAAAAGATGCTATGTAAGGTGCTAATCATAGGGTGGAATACAAAATAAATAAATGAAGATATCATTACATCTATCAATTATGCTGGGCTTCTAAACAAAGCAACTTGCAAATCCTTTCTTTGCTCTGTGCCTCCCAATGCTTCATACTCCCCTAAAACACAAGACCTTGGTTGGCATTAATTGTTGTTGTTACCTATCACTGAGTCAATTCTAACTCATGGCAATATCATATATAAGGACTGCCAATTAATTTTAAACTCATCCTAGAAAAAGTGCTGCACAGCTCACCACTGACTATCACTGTGGTCACCTTCCCTTGGGAAGCTCTTCCCTTGATGCCAGCACCTACTCCACTCTTCAAAGCAATTTTGGAACTCTTTTTCTGGAATGGCCAGCATAGCTGTTGTCATTTTACCCTTGATGTCCTGGATATCATCCAAATGTCTTCCATTCAAGTAAATTTTATCTTCAAGTAAAGAAAAAAGTCATTGGTGGCCAGATCAGGTTAGTAAGGCGGGTGTTCCAATATAGTTATTTGTTTGCTGGCTAAAAACTCCCTCACAGACATCTATACAATTAAGTTTGTAAACTGCCACCATGCGACCATGGACAATGGCCATTACAGAAAGAGTTCTCAAACTGGTTTGAAGTGTGGACTGGGCACTGGCATCAGTGCGTGGCTTCCCAAGAGGAGTATGTTGAAGGTACTGTAGTGATATTTGGAAATGAGATATGTATCACTTAGAATGATTAAGTTTGTGGGCTTAATTGTCAGACCTCATATAATAGAACAAAACACTGTGTAGTCCTGTATCACCTCACAATTGCTAGCATGTTGGAGTCCATTGTTGTGGGTTTTGCACTCACCTGTTTCACTGAGGACTTCCCTTGTCCTTATTGGTCCTCTGTTTCACCAAACATGACATCCTTCTCTAGCAATTGATTCCTCCTGATGACATATGCAAAGAAAGCAAATCAGACAATGTTTTGTCATGACCCAGTCCATTCCACAAAAAAGAACTGTCATGGTATATGACGATATCCAAGACATCTTAGTGATTCACTGGTAAGAAAATAAATGAAAAGTTGAAACAACGGCTTGATATCAAGATTAATAGTAGAAGAAGTGAATGAGAGACTTGGCATATTCTTCAAAGAAGTTACTGGAGTATGAAGTCAGGATTCAAGACTCTTGCCTACAGTATTTTCAAAATACAGATTTCTTTTTCTTAAATTATTAGCACAAGGTGATTGTCCTCCTTCTCCCTTATCAAAGTGGGAGAATTGAAGAGTACAGATAGTAAAAGGCCAAAAAGAAGGAAAAGAAATAAAAACAAGAGAAGAGGTAAAGAAAATTCTGCATTGGTAAGAGAAAATGAAACTATTACAGAAGCACCTTTCATGTTTTTTTGAGCTAGGTTTTATTTTGTGGGAATGAGTTGAATGCTGGAAGATACTGGAGAAGTCACTCAAGAAAAGAAACGTTCTGTCATTTCCAGGATTATCCTTATCAATTGTCTTTATAGTGTTTGCTTAAACACATCCCCCAAACCAGCTTTGATTCCAACTCATGATTCCACAATTCCAACTCATGTTGACCCTATATGTGTCAGAGTAGAACTAGGTTCCATCGTATTGTCAATGCTGACTTTCTGGAAGTAGATTGCCAGGCTTTTCTTCTGAGGTGCCTGTGAGTAGATTCAACTCTCTAACCTTTTGGTTAGCAGCCAAGTACATTAACCAGTTGCATCACTCAGGGACTCCTGAAACTGTCCAAGAACCCAGAAATTATTCTTCTGAGAGGCAAGCTACTTAGGTGTTGAGATAAGACTTAAAAGTTCAGGAAATCCTGCTCTCATACTGAAATTACCTCAACTCATTCCTAATTTGTTTTTGCTTTGTGCATGAAGCTTTGGGTCCGTGACTGTTGATCAATGGCCCCACCTTAACTTTGGTTTTCATCTTTTGTTCTCCCAGTTGTGCTGATAGCTGGTGGAGAACCTGCTTTGACGGGGGGCATGAGATAGGTCAGGAAGTATTCACTGCATGGAGGATGCATTTTTTGTGTGCATGTGTGTCTGGGAGTATGCTTTGTTCTGAGACTTTTGAGTTTTAGTTTATGATCTAAGACAGATTGAGTAGACTCTGATTCATGGCAAACTCACATAGAATGAAACGTTGACTGGTCCTATGCCATCCTAAAGCCCATTGTTTTGGCTATTATGCCAATTAATCTTACCAATGAAATCCCTGTCCTTGCTGGCTCTCTACTTCACCAAACATGACACCTTTCTTCTTGAGGATTCATCAGAGCAAGTGAGCTGGACAGTGTTCTTTTGTGATCCAGGAGGTTTTCACTGGTTAATTTTTGACAGTAGTTTGTGGGGCCTCTACTCCTACTCTGTTTTATTTGGAAGCTCTGCCACCATGGATGACTCTGCTGGTATTTGAAATACTAGTGATGTTTCCAGCATCACAGCCACACACAAGTCATCACAGCACAACAAGTGGACAGATGGATGGTGACTGTGATCTAAAGCCAGATATAAATGTGTTGATTGGTTTGCCTGTTATATTTTATTCTTTTCATGTCAACTTTCCCCTCTAAGTGTGGATGCTGGGATGACACCTCCTGAGATTTTGGACTTGTTTCACTGTTCACCCAAAAGAACTTGTGGCTGGGAGTGGAAGAGTGAACCCCTGATCAGGGTCGGAGGTGGTCTTCAAAGGCTACTTTGGTAGTAGAAAGAGGACTAAAAGGAAGAGTGGCTACATAGACAGCAAAGCCAAAGCTGTCAGGAGTTGTACCCTCACAATTCTCTTTGTGTGAGAAAGAGGAACTAAGGACTGCTCGCGGCCGAACATTTCTCTGGGAGAAGAAAAGCAGTGACTTCCCTTTAAGGATAGTAATGAACTGTTGTACATCATGCTCCAGCTATTTTCACAAGTATCATTTTGTGCACTCATCTCCATGGTCCTATAAGCTAGCATTAATTCCACTTTACGGATGAAGATACAAGATCTGTGAGGTTAGTTGTTTTCCCAAGGTACATTGGTAATCTCAGGGTGAAAACTCACACTTTGTAATGCCAAGTCTAGTGAGGACTGCATCAGATCATCATCATCTTTGAATTGGTGTGGCTATTAGTGGAGGCATGAAAGGCTCATTATTAAGAATCAATGCCCACTTCTGAGTAGAAAGTGCAGGTTCAGTGTTAGAAGTTCCCCCTTCGTTATGGGAGATCCAGGTTCCACTCCAATGCACCTCATGCACAGCTACCACCTGCCTGTCGGTGGAGGCTTGCATGTTACTATAATGCTGAACATGTTTCAGTGGATCTTCCAGATTAAGATTGACTAGGAAGAAAGACCTAGCTGTCTACTTCTAACAATCTGATACCTCTCTGCATGTAGTTGCCATGCATGAGTCAAGGCACAACTCAACGGCAGTTAACAACAACAATAACAACAACAAAAATATAGCCACTTCTAGAGCCTTACGGAACCTCCAGAAAGTTGTCAAAGTATCCCACTGAGTACTTTTGTAACTGAAAAAGCATTCATGAGTGCTTGTAGCTTGGTCAATAATGACACCAGCCAAAGCCAAGTGCCGTCGAGTCAGATGACACAGTGTGTTCAATTATTTTTCTCTCCTAACTTCTGTGTTCTGATTGATGTTGAGTCTCTTACTTTCATCACGTAAGTACATTAACATGAGTAGATGTGTTTGTAGCTTCACCTCTTAACAGCCTTTGGGAATTTTGAGCAGAGTATGACTTCAGTTCTCAGTAAAATAAAGATAACAACAAATCTATCCTCCATAAGACTACTGGGAAGATTAATGTGATTGTGCATTAATGGAGTTCCACGTAGTACCTGGGACAGAATAGTAGCTATTATTAGTTGGAGCTGTTGCTGGTTTAATTTCAAGTTGGCTGTAATTGCAAGTACAACACAACTAGTTGTTGATACATCTGCACCAACTCCCAGCTCTGACATACACAACTTGCAAAGGGTCTGACTCTAAGGTTCAGGAGTCTGAGGATTGCTCACTTCTTTTCCTTTCTCAGAGTTTTATCTTTGCTTCCTTTTCCCATAATTGCTGCCATATTGAAGACAAACTGAGATAAGAATGCAAAGTATTTGTGCCTCAGAAGTGCTGTAAGTATAAAATAATGTCTGCAGGCTCATCATTGTCTCTGTCAAGCCAGAACAATCTGCTTATTCAGGCCCAATCTTCCACCAAAAGGCAACAAGAATCAAGCCCTGTGCCCAAGTATTCAGTCCTGTTCAGTCTTAGAGGAAGACCTCCTCCCTGGGATTCCTGGGGCAGAGAGAGCCTAATTAATTCTAATGAACATGAAACAGTCAGTGCAGCTCGTCCCTGAGTTGTGGCCCAGGGGGTTAATCTCTCATCTCCTGGTTAATCGGTTTCCTCCCCAGGCTGAATTAAGCCTCAATTTTCATTTTTGATTGAGTCTGTCTTTGCTGACAGAAGTTTTCTGAGCAGCCTGAAGAGTCCACAGCATGTGATAATGTGATGAAGGCTGCAGTGAATCCATCACTGTACTGCTGGAGTTATTTTCTGGAGGCTTGAAAATACCAAGGCTGGAATGCCACTTGGGAAATCACTGGGCCAGTAGACAACCAGTATAATGATTTCTGTATGACAGCATCACCTAGCCCTTCTCCAAGCATATTCTCCCCTTTCTAAGAGGCAATGTGGGCAGTGGTAGCAATCAGACAGTCCAGGATTTTAACCCTGGCTCTGTAGTGTAGGATTTGAAATTAAAATTCAGTATTAAGTGTTGTCTTGACATCTTTAAGCTTAATAAATCTGATCAGGAGTCCCTGTGACCTTACCAGATATGCTCCCCACCCAGCAGAAAAGGTTCCCCACCTGTTTAGCTCCTTGATTTCTTGGACCAGTTGTACTCCCCTTTGCCCCCAACCTAGAAAATTTTACTTCCCTGACAGCTTGTGAAATTATTCCAACAAGCCAATCACATCTCCCACGGGAACCAGGGTATACCTCACCCTTTGTTACTACAAAGCCTGCCTTCCGCAGCCCCTTTTGTTCATTCTCTTCTCAAGTGCACACCCTTTCTGGGCCTGAATGATGTGCTGTATCGTCTTCTGCTGAGCTGTGAGTATATATATATGCAACAAATTGCTGTCACTCTCTCCTTTCTGACATTAAATGTGTGTTTGTGCTTCTTGTATTATTTAGGGCAGCAGATCCTTCTTCCACTAATAGGGTAAATAGAAGGTTATCTATTCAATGTACTTTCATTATCAGCTGGAAGGCGGAGTCTGCAGTTCCTGACTGCCTGTTCAGGCCAGCGCGTTGGACAGCTCCTAGTTCAACACCTGGACAGCTCTCCCCATAGAAGTGAAGTTTACATTTAAGGCTGGGAGGCCTATGTATTTACCCGGAGGTCTGTCTGTTGAGAGGCCCATCACCTTTTCCTCCCACCTTTCTCTGACCCACATTGCAGGGTTGACTGACAGCCCCCAGTTTCTCTGTAAGTAAGGCAACCTCTTTGCCACCCAATAAGCAGTCTTCCACTCCAGAGAGTCTACCTGTGGCAAATCACTAGAGTATTAGAGACAGCTGGTGACCAACAATTTTCTTAGATGCTATACCAGAGAAATCAAACAGTGTCTACATGGCATGCAGGCAGCAGACCATAATTAATCATTTAAAGAAGCAGCCTTCAAATGGTCCCAAAATTCCAGGAATAAAGACAAAAAATTTCCCAGGAAGCCTTTCTGAATCTATTGGAGGTTGAGTACAAAAGATTTATATATAGAACCCTCCTAGAGATTAAACAAAATCCAGTAGAACAAAATGAAAAATTTAGTAAGCTATTCGAACTGATGGAACATTAACAATCCAAAATACATCAGCCCAGCCAGTGCTGTTGAGTCAGACCATCAGATTAATAACAAAATTAGAGTTAAATAAGTCAACCCAAAGCCAAAAATGTAGAATTAAGCAGATACAAGTTAGACTCAGTGACCTTGAAGACAGAGCAACTGACACCAGCATTTATGAGGTGAAATCAGAGAAAAGAAATAAGAAAAATGAAGAAGCATTAAGAAACATTCATCCATTAAGAGGAATAATTTACGTTTAATTGGAGTTCCTGAACAAGAGGGGATTAATGACAATTTAGAGAGTATTGCTGTAGAGATGCTGACGGAAAATTTTCCTGAGATTACGAGCAAAGAGAACGTAGATATCCAGGATGTTTATTGGATGTTGCAAAAGCTAGACCCCAAAAGAAAGATGCCAATACATGTTATAATCAAGTTTAATAAGTTAAAACATAAACAGATGCTTCTGAAGGGAGCAAGGCTCAAAGCAAAACTAACACCCTGAGGGAAACCCTGTAGGCTTTCTTCTGACTTTTCTGCAGAAACAATGCTGGCTAGAAAGCAGTGAGCAGACACTTTAAAAGCCCGGAATGAAAAAACTTCCATCCAAGAATTATTTACCCTACAAAATTATCTATGAAATGTAATAGTGAAATTAAGACTTTTGAAGATAAAGAGAAATTTAGAGACTTTGTAAAAACTAAACTAAAATTGCATGCAATGTTGAAAGAAGCTTTTCCCTTAGAAAACAGAATCATTAAATGTACACTTAAGGTGACACATCATCCCAAATTCTAATGAGTTAGGAAAGTCACAAAACTTCATCAAAGCTACAGTATTATAACAAGGTAATCTGTGATCATATCATGACAACTATAATATCATCACATTAAAAGATTGGATACACTACAGTAGTTATAGTTGTTTTAGATGCAGAGGAAGTTTCAGAGTTACGCAGTAGTTAAAATTGAGTTTAACCTTAGTATGTTAAGGTGGATAATATATGTAGCCATAAAGTGGATTAACAATGCATTGTGTCAAAATAAGAAATGCATTACAGGAGTCTCAACAAACACAAAGCCAGTACTGAAACAACAACCCATAAAGAAGAATGCCCAAGAACACAACATTAAGAGCAATACAGAAAACATCAACATAAAAGTAATTACACCAAAGTGATGGCACTAAGCACATGCCTATCAACAATTACACCAAATGTAAATGGACTGAACACTCCAGTAAAAAGACAGCGAGTGACATCCTGGATCAAAAGACACGACCTGTCTATACGTTGCTTACAAGAAACATGCCTTAGACTTAAAGGATATGAACAAATTGAAAATTAAAAGATGGAATAATATATACCAAGCTAACAGTACACAAAGAAGAACAGGTGTGGGAATACTAATCTCAGATAAAATAGATTTTAATGTAAAATCCACTATTGTGGACAAAGGTCACCACTATTTATTGTTGAAAGGTTCAGTACTCAAGCAGGACTTAACAATATTAAATATTTATGCACCCAATACCAGAGCACCTGAATACATTGAACAAATACTGACAACACTGAAAAATGAAATAGATCATTCCACAGTAATAACTGAAGACTTCAACACTCCTCTTTCAGTTACAGACAGATCATCGAGAAAAAAAGCTCAGTAAAGGTGCAGAAGATCTTATTGCAAAAATCAACCAACTTGACCTTATTGACATATACAGATCTTTTCATCCATCAGCAAATAAGTACACCTTCTTCTCCAATGCACATGGAACATTTTCCAGTATAAACCATGTGTTAGGTCATAAAGCAATTCTCTACAAAATCCAAACCACTATTTACTGCAAAGTATCTTCTCAGACCATAAAGCTATATAAGTTGAAATCAGTAACAGAAAATTCAAAGGGAAGAATTCAAACCTATGGAAACTGAACAATACTTTGCTCAAAAAGCTATGGGTTATATAAGAAATTAAGGACAAAATAAAGAAATTTATGGAATCAAATGAGGATGAAAACACACCCTACCAGAATTTATGGGCTACAGCAAAAGCAGTGCTTAGAGGTCTGTTTATCTCTATAACTGCACATATCCAGAAAGAAGGGCCCAAATTAAAGAATTAACCTTACAGCTTCAACAAGTAGAAAGAAAGCAACAGAAGAACCCCTCAGGCACCAGAAGAAAACAGATTATAAGGATTAGAGCAGAACTAAATGAATTAGAGAATACAAAAACAATTGAAAAACTTAACAAAACTGAAAGACAGTTCTTTGAAAAGATCAACAAAACTGATAAACCATTGGCTAAACTTATAAAAGAAAAACAGCAGAAAATACAAATAACCCAATTAAGAAATGAGACAGGAGTTGTTACAACAGACTCAGCTGAAATAAAAAATATCATAATAGAATACTATGAAAGGCTGTACTCTAACAGGTTTGAAAACCTAGGGGAAATGGACAAATTCCTAGATTCATATGACTCACCAAGATTATCACAAGGAGAAGTAAATCAACTTAATAAATCTATTACAAAGGAAGAGATTGAAAAAGTCATAAAATATCTACCATCCAAAAAAAAGTTCTGGCCCCGATGGCTTCACTGGAGAATTCTACCAAACTTTTAGAGAACAGTTAGCTCTGATACTATTGAGGCTATTTCACACCACAGAAAGGGATTGAATACTCCCAAATTCATTCTACGAAGCCAGCATAACCCTGATACCAAAGCCAGGGAAAGATTCCACAAAAAAAGAAAATTACAGACCAGTATCATTCATAAACCTAGATGCAAAAACCTTCAACAAAATACTAGCCAATAGAATTCAAAAGCATGTAAAAAAATTATTCATCATGATAAAGTTGATTTCATTCCAGGAATGCAAGTCTGATTCAACATCAGGAAAACAATTAATGTAATGAACCACATTAATAACACAAAAGATAAGAATCACCTGATTTTGTCAATTGATGCAGAGAAGGCATTTGACAAAGTTTGATACCCATTCATGCTTAAAACTCTCAGAAAGTTAGGAACAGAGGGGAAATTCCTCAATGCAATCAGTAGCATCTATGCAAAGCTAACTACATCCAGACTGGAAGAATTCCCTTTGAGAACGGGGACTAGACAAGGATGCCCATTCTCACCAGTGCTATTCAACATTGTGCTAAAAGTTCTAGACAGAGCAATTAGACAAGACAAAGAAATAAAGGGCATCCATATCAGCAGTGAAGAAGTAAAAATCTCCCTATTTGCAGATGATGTGATTGTTTACACAGAAAATCCAAAGGAATCCATAAGTAAACTATTGGAACTAATAGAAGAGTTTAGTAAAGTGACGGGATACAAGATAAACATAAGTAAACCAGTGGGATTCCTTCATACCAACAACAAGATAAAGGTAAGTTAATCAGTGGGATTTCTTTATACCAACAGTGAGATTGTTAAAGAAGAAATCACCAAATCAATTCCATTTACTATAGCCTCCAAGAAGATAAAATACCTAGGAATAAATCTAACTAGAAAAATGAGAGATCTTTACAAAGAGAACTACAAGACCTTACTACAAGAAACTAAGAGAGACTTACATAAATGGAGTAAACTGTCCTGCTCATGGATAGGAAGACTCAACATTGTGAAAATGTCTGTTTTGCCCAAAGGAATCTGCTTATATAATGCAATCCCAATACAAACTCCAGTGACATTTTTTAATGTGGTGGAGAAACAAATCATCAACTTTGTTTGGAAAGGGAAGAAACTCCAGATAAGTAAAGCACTACTGAAGAAGAAGACTACACTAGGAGGTGTCTCACTACCTGACTTTAGAACCTATTACACTGCCACAGTAGTCAAAATAGCCTGGTACTGGTACAAAAAGAGACATATAGACCAATGGAACAAGGTTGAGACCCCAGAGATGCCACCATCCTCCTATAAACAGTTGATATTTGACAAAGGGCCCAAGATTTTAAACTGGGGTAACAACAGTCTCTTTAACAAATGGTGCTGGCAAAACTGGATATCCATTTGCAAAAAATTGAAACAAGACCCATATCTCACACCTTATAAAAAACCAACTCAAAGTGGATAAAAGACCTACATATGGAATCTAAAATGATAAAGTTCATCCAAGATAAAGTAGGATCAACAATGGAAGTTTTAATACACAACTTATACAGACTTCAAAATCTGACAAAGCACATTCAACAGAAGAGAAAATAGATAAATGGGAACTACTAAGAATCAAACACTTTTGGTCATCCAAAGACTTCATCAGAAGAATTAAAAGCACCTACAGAATGGGCAAAACTATTTAGCAAGTCTATGTCAGACAACTTCTGATCTCCGTAATCTATGCGATATTACAAAATATCAACAAGAAAAGAATAAATAATCCAATTAAGTGATCGGCAAAGGAGATGGACAGACATTTCTCTAAAAAAGGATATCCAGGTAACTGAACGTCACATACAGAATTGCTCACGATCATTACTTATTAAAGAAATTAAAATCAAAACTACAATGAGATACCATCTCACCCCAACAAGGCTGGCCATCCAAAACATGCAAAACAACAAATGCTGGAGAGGCTGTGGAGAAATTGGAGCTCTTCTACGCTGCTGGTGGGATTGCAAAATGGTACAACCTCTTTGGAAAACAGTCTGGCGCTCCCTTAAAAAGCTGGAGATATACAATTTGATCCTGTAATTCCACTGCTCAGAATTTTTCCTTCAGAAACGAAGGTTGTCACACGAACAGATGCATGTACATGAATGTTTGTTGCAGCACAGTCCACAATAGCAAAAAGATAGAGTCAACCCCGATGCCCATCAACAGATGAGTGGATAAGCAAACTGTGGTACATATACTCAATGGAACACTATGCTATGCCAAAAAACAATGAGTTTTAGGAAACATCTCATAACATGGTCTCATTTGGAAGAGATTATGCTGAGTGAAATTAATCAGTGTCATAAAGACAAATTTTGTATGAGAACCCGTTATAAGGACTTAACAGGAGAATTACACAAAGAAGAAAATGACTGTGTTGGCTACATGAGTGTGGGGGTTCTGAGGATTTATCATAGGTGAGATAATTGATAGATGTTAGAAATTTTATTCTTTTGCTGTAACTAATAAAAATTAAGAAGTTAAAAAAAAAAGAAGGTAATCAGAACCAGCCACCTCTAAAGGTAATACACTGAAACCTGTAAGAGCCAGAATTCAATGGGACTGTCTTGTTCTTTTGGGTCTTGCAAGTTTTCTGCCTTTGATGGGGTACATTCTTACCACGTGTCTATTGCTCTCTATTATTCAAAAATAGGGGAAAATCTCTAACAGTTTTCTGCCTTACACAGGTTCAGGCTTTCGCAGGTCTTCATTGTATTAACACCAACAATAGTAATAGCACTGAGTGTTTTATATCTTCACTACTTATAATGTGATCGCCAAGCCAGCAGCATCAACATCTCTTAGAAGCTTGTTAGAAATGCAGACTCCCAGTCCACACTCAGACCGTAAATCAGACAGAATCTGTATTTTACCAAGCTCCTTAGGTGATCTGTGTCCTTGTTAAAGTTTGATATTCTGCTTTACATGGAATTATGCCATTGATTTCTAATTATAATACTGAGCAAAGTCACTTTATGTATGTTGGTCTCATTGTAATATTAACAGCTGTCCCTGCTTCACATGTAAGGAAATTGAGGTTCACAGATGTTAAATGATTTGCTTAAAAATTGTAAGACCAGAAAGGGAATTTGAACCTAGGCTGCCTTCAAAGCAGATGCTCTCAGCTCCTAAGTAATTAGGAGGCTTAAATGGAAACCTTGATTGCATAACGGCTGAATCCTACATCTGCTAATCAAAAGGTGAGCAGCTAAAATCCACCAGGTGCTCCTTGGAAACTCTATGAGGCAGTTCTACTCTCACCTATAGGGTCACTATGAATCAGATCAACTCAGTAACAGCGACTTTTAAACGAGATCAAACCTGGCATAGTGTCTGCTAACATATGTTAGCAAACCATGGCATTTCTTCAGTTCTTTGGTCTGGCTGTTCCTAGATTTCCAGATCCTCCCTTGCGGTGGCATTTTTTTTGATCTACTCTACGTAGGTGGGTCCATCCTAAATTCTTGCATCACCTTTGTGACTGTGCCTTGCAGTGATGTATTTTTACCCTTAGCAACCTGAAGCCTCTTCGGAAGGGTATTTCTGTCTCTGCTTCACCCTCATTGCCACCACCACAAAAGGGCTTGATGATATTTATTCCTGGCCATGTTTCTAAGGTGAGGAGTAAACCCTTGATGGGTCAGAATCTCATTTTCTTCTTGACAAGCATTATAGATTTTCATATCACAGATATGGATAAATTTAGGATTTTCACTCTTGTTTCTTTTTTCAATCGAGTTGCATAAATGGATCAGTCTTTGGGAAGAAGTAGTTGCACAGTTTATTTGCTTTGGCAAAAGAAAAGACTCTGATTAACAAATACAATGGTTTTTGTTTGTTTTTAAAGATGAGCATGTTTACTTATTTTATTATGAATTAAGAGCAATTTGACAGTCTATGTCATGTTGTCATATAACACCCAGAACTTTCACCTCTATTCTAGTCTAGCTGCCCCTCCCTCCCTTCTACCACATGACAGCACATTCCCCTTTCTTTCTGAACTTCCTGTGACCTTTTGACCAAGGTCTGGCCCTCCTCACCCAATCAATTTGGCTTCAGCAAAGCATCCCTCAGACAACCCCATGTACATTTTTAAAGGTTTGTTCACCTCCCATATCACTCTATGTTTTGTATGGTCCAGGTCAATCTTTGTTCGGGGAGCTAGCCCTGGTGCTGGATGTGGTTATGGGTTAGAGAATCTGGGGCCACACTTCCAAGAACCCTCCATTCAGAAGGACCATCAAATGTGGCCTTTTGGTAGAGTTCTAGCTCTGCCCTCAACTCCATCACCCACTATGTTCGGAGCTCCCATCCACATACCCCATCTGGGCTGTCATTGGTGGTGGGTGGGCACCATCTTGTTCTTCTTGTCCCATGTTGAAGCAATCTATGGCTCATATGGTCACTTCCATCTGGTGGGCTCATACTTTTTTCCTGTCCTCAATGTCCTCCATTTGCCTCAGGTCCAGGTGGATTGGGACTGTTTGGTGCTACTTCGATGGCAGCTTGCTAGCTTTTAAGACCACAGTCGCCACTCACCCGGGTGGTGTGTGGAGCTATATCTTGAGAGAAGAAAAGTAAAAAATTTTGAGTGTGTCAGTTAGTCTAGACGTTCCTTGAGAGTATAGTCGCCCCCTTCCCAGGCCTGTTTCTCTGTTCTTCCAAAGAGGTGGTCCACATGAAGGGGACAATTAGTTTTGAAGTTGAGTAGTTGTGGGTACCCTACTTCTAGTGCATGCTGACGCATTGTATACCTATCCCTAATTTTAACCACTATCTAATTTGTAAAAACTCCATTTCTCTCCCTGCCCCTACCCCTGTAACCATCAAATATTGATTTCTAATGTGCTTAAATGATTAATTGCACCCTTATAATAGTGTTCTCATACAAAATTTGTCTTTTTGTGCCTGTCTAATTTTGCTCAGCCTAATATCCTCTAGATGGTCCGACGTTGACAGGTATTTCTCTAGGCCATTGTTGTTTCTTATCATTGCATAATATCCCATTTTACGAATATACCACAGTTTATTTAACCATTCATCTGTTGATAGACATCTAGGTTGTTTCCCAGTTACTGCTATTTTAAATTTTTATTATTGCCAGCTTTGTTGGGATGAGATTGTGGTTTTGATTTGGATTTCTTTGATGGCTAGCAATTGTGAACATTTCCTCATGTATCTGTTGGCAACCTGTATGTCTTCTTTTGTGACTTGCCTGTTCATGTCACTGGAATTTGTATTGTGATTGCACTGTATATGTAGATTGCTTTGGGTAAAATAGACATTTCCACAATGTGGTTTCTCCATTTACGTAAGTCTCTCTTCGTTTCTTGCGGTAAGGCCTTGTAGTTCTCTTTGTATAGGTTTTTTATTTGTCTAGTTAGATTTATTCCTAGGTATTTTATCTTCTTGGGGTCTATAGTAAATGATATTGCTTGGGTGATTTCTTCTTTGATGATCTGTTTGTTGGTGTAAAGGAATCCTACTTATTTACTTATGTTTATCTTATATCCTGATACTTTGCTGAACTCTTCTATTCATTTGAATAGTTTGTTTATGGATTCTTTAGGATTCTCTGTGTATACAATCATATCACCTGCAAATAGCAAGATTTTTATTTCTTTGCAGACACAGATGCCCTTTATTTCTTTGTCTTATCTAATTACTCTGGCCAGAACTTCTAGTACAATGTTGAATAGAAGTGGTGAGAGTGGGTATCCTTGTCTAGTTCCTGTTTTCAAGTGGAATTCTTTCAGTCTCTCTCCATTCAGGATGATGTAGGAGGTTGGCTTTGTGTAGATGCCCTTTATTGTGTTGAGGGATTTCCTTTCTATTCCTATTTTGCTGAGAGTTTTTAACATGAGTGAGTGTTGGACTTTAGCAAATACCTTTTCTGTGTTGATTGAATTGGATGGTTCCTGTCTTTTATTTTGTTTATTTGGTTGATTACATTAACTGTCTTCCTTATGTTGAACCATCCCTACATCTCTAGTATGAATCCTACGTGATCATGATGAACTATTTTTTTTGATGTATTGTTGAATTCTGTTAGATAAGATTTTGTTAAGGATTTTTGCATGTAAGTTCGTGAGAGGTATTGGTCTGTAATTTTGCTTTTTGTGCTGTCTCTACCTGGTTTTGGTGCCAGGGTTCTACCAGCTTCATGGAAGAAATTTGGGAGTATTTCACATTTTTCTATGCTTTACAATACCTTTAGAAATAGTGGTGTTAACTCTTTTCTGAACTTTTGGTAGAATTCTGCAGTGAAGCCATCTGGGCCAGGGCTTTTTTGGATGGAAGTTTTTAAATTATTTTCTCAGTTTCTTTCTTCTTTTGTAATGGCTTTGTTATTTGTTCTATCTCTGATTTCACTAGTTTAGGTAGGTGGTTGTTTTCCAGGAAATTATCCCTTTCCTCTAGGTTTTCAAATTTATTAGAGTATAATTTTTCATAGTATTCTTCTTAGATTCTTTTAATTTCAGCAGAGCCTGTTGTAATATCATCCATCTCATTTCTAATTCAGATTATTTGTTTCTTCTCCTGTTTTTCTCTTGTCAGTTTGGCCAATGGCTTATCAATTTTGTTGATCTTCTTGAAAAACCAGCTTTTGGACTTGTCTACTCTTTCAGTCACTTTTTAAAATTTTCTATTTCATTTGTTTTTGCTCTAATTTTAAAAATTTGCTTTATTCTGGAGCCTGATAGGTTCTTTTGTTGAGAGCTTTCTAGTCAGTCAAGTTGATGAGTTAATTCTTTGATTTATGCCCTTTCTTTTTTTGGATGTGTGCATTTATTAAGTTGAATTGACCTCTGAGCACTGCTTTTGCTAGGTCCCACAGATTCTGGTAGGAAGTGTTTTCACTCTCATTTGATTTTATGAAATTCTTTATTGCATCCTTGATTTCTTCTATTATCCTTTAGTTCTTGAGCAAGATGTTACTCAGTCTCCATTTTTTAAAAAATTTAATTTGCTTCTTTTTTCTGTTATTGATTTCTAGTTTTATGGCTTTGTGATCTGAGAAGAAACTTTGTGTTATTTCAATATTTTGAATTTTGTTGAGTACTGCTCTTTGACCTAATATGTAATCAGTTCTGGAGAACGTTCCATGAGTATTGGAAAAGAAAGTATACTTGGCTTCAGCTATATAAAGTGTTCTGAATATGTCTGTAAGATCAAGTTGGTTGACTGTGGCATTTAGATCCTCTGTGTGTTTACTAAGCTTTTTGTGGGATGTTCCATCTTTTACTGACAGTGGTGTGTTGAAGTCTCCCGCTATTGTTGTGGAGATATCTATTTCTGTTTTCAGTGTAAATAGTGTTTGTTTTATGTGTTTTGGAGTCTTGTCATTGGGTCTGTAGCTATTTAGTATGGTTACTGTCCTTTTGTTGAATTGAGCCTTTGACCATTAGGTAGTGACCCTCTTTATCTTGTATGGTGAATTTAACTTTAAAGTCTTTTTGGTGGAGATTTGTATTGCCACTTCTGCTCTTTTTAGAATGTTATTAGCCTGACATTTTTTCCCCCAACTTTTAAGAAGTAGTTTGTTTGTGTCTTTGAGTCTAAGGTGTGTCTCCTGTAAACAGCATATAGATGGGTTGTGTCTTTTTAAATCCAATCCATTACTCTCCTTTTCTTAATTGGTGGATTTAGTCCTTTTACATTCAGTACATATATATTGATAATCATCAATATATATGATGTTAGTATTGTCATTCTAATGGCTTTTTTGGGGTGTTGTTGACAGTTCCTCTGTTGAATTTGATTTTTTTTTTTGTGCTGAGTCTTTTCTCTTTACATATTTTCTTTTCATGGCTTTCAGTGTTCATCTTCTTGAAACTGTGATGTTTTGTGTTGCTTTTTGACTTGTAGAATTGTAGGTTTCTTTTATGGTTACTCCCTTGGTCCTCTTTATTAATCTAAAAGTAGTTCAAACTTCAGTGTCTGTGTATCTCCTTGTCTTCCTTCACATCTGGAAGGTCTATGTGTACCTGTCTTTGATCCTCTTTTTTTACACAATGTAGTTGTTGATTACATCCTGAGATCTCTGTATTTCTATTTTTTGTGATTTGGTTTTGGTTATTGTTTTTCTTTTCCTGATGGTGTATAGAGACTCTGTTGAGTGTTGGATGTTTAAGTGTGTGTATAATGGTATTAATTTTCTAATCTAAGAATTTACTTAATGTTTCTTGTAAATTTGGCTTGGTTCTTACAAATTCTCTAAATTTCTGTTTATCTGTGAAAGTCTTAATTTTATATTCATATTTGAGAGACAATTTTGCAGAATATGTTATTCTTGGTTGACAGCTTTTTCCTTCAGGGCTTTGTGTATGTTATCCCATAGTCTTCTGGCCAGCATTGTTTCAGCTGAGCAGTCTGAAGATAATCGTAATAATTTTCCTGCATAGACTATTTTTTGCTTATTTCTGGCAGCCCTCAGTAGTCTTTCCTTATTTCTAGTTTTATTGAGCTTCATTATGATACACCTTGGTGTATTTCTTTTGGGCTATATCTTGAGTGGGTTCAATGTGCATCCTGATTGGAGATCTGTTCATCTTTCATGATTTCAGGGAGGTTTTCTGTCAGCAGGTCGTCAACTATTCCATCTGTATTTTCAGCTATTCCACCTTGTTCTGGTACTTCAGTCATATGAATAGTATTTCTCTTAATAGAGTTTCACATCATCCTTAGTGATTCTTCACTCTTACTGAATCTTTATCTGATTTTTCTTTGTGTATGCTGGTCTTTTACTTTGTCTTCAGGCTCACTAGTTCTGCCTTCCATGTCCTTGATCCTGCTCCTTTGACTTTCTGTTGAGTTATGAAGCTCAGAGGTCTTATTGTTAATCTGCCAAATTTCAGATCATTGCTGCTCAAATATTTCTTGCAGTTTATTTAATTTTTCAATGTGTTCTGCTGCATTTTATCTGATCTCTCTTCTAATATCCTGCATAGCTCTGTACATCAATCTTTTGTATTTCTTTTTGATAGTTGCAGGAACTCTTCTTTGTCTGGGAAATCCACTGATGCTTTATTTTAGGAGTTTTCAGAAGCCATGGTAGTCTGTTTTTTTAGGTTTTAGAGATTGATTGTTGTCTACAAGCCATCCAGAGGCCACTGTAGTGAAAGAGACTTAATAGTTCTGTTGGCCTGACTGGCATCTCTCTGTTGGGGCTGGGCCGTAGATTCTCTGTGCAGTCTGACCATTTTTTGTTGCTTACTTTTACTGTTCCTCACTGGCCTGCTGCTGCCGCCAGCACAGCTTCTGGGTAAATGAGTTGCACCTGCTTTGAACAGCACCACTTCCACTTCTGCCTTTGGGCTGGAGGGGTCACTGCATAGCCACTATGCTTTCACAGCCACCCCAAGGCAGGCAGGACACAAGTGCCACTGCTGCAGCTGACTTTGATTTGGGCAGATCACTCTCAGAGTCTCAGCCTCAGATTCAGGTGTAGGGGGAGAGGGTGATTACTCATTCTTGCCTTTTTCCCCAAGCCTCAGCAGTAACTGCTGCTGCTGTTTCTGTTGCCTCTGGGTTGAGTGGGGGGTCTCTGGGAGCTTCATTCAGTGGCTGCCTAGACACTGGGACAATCACTCACCTTGCCCAGAGTCCTCTGAGCCCAAGCCTCCCAGGTGCACTTGTCTCCAATGGCTGCATAATTACTAGGATGATTGCCTAATTCCTCTAGAGTTGCCTAAGTCCAGGCCTCCCTGGTGCACCTGGCATCACTGGCTACCTAACTGCTGGGGTGATCAGTCCCCTTCCCCCAGATGTGTGAGCCCAGCCTTCCCTGGCTCATGTGGAACAAATGGCTGCCTAGCTGCTGAGGTGATCACTTCACTCCCCTGGGTCACCTGAGCTCAAACTTCCCCGGTGCACTTGGTTGTAATGGCTGCTTAGCCACTGGGACAACCACTCCCCCCATCCCCCGTGTCACCTGAGCCCAAGCTTCCAGGTACATTTGGCTCTAGTGGCTGCCTAGTCACTGGAGTAATCACCTGATTCCTCTAGGGTAGACTGAGCTCAGGCCTCCCCCCCATACCCAGTGCACCCAGCTCCAATGGCTGCCCATCTGCTGGATGATCACTCCCCTCCCACAAGTTGCCTGAGCCCAGTCCTCTCTGGTGCACGTAGCACCAATGGCTGGCTGCCTAGCCACTGGGGCGATCACTTCATTCCCCTAGATCACCTTAGCTCAAACTTCTCTGGTGCCCTTGGCTTTAATGGCTGCCTAGGGGTAATCTTACCCCTCTTCCCAGTTCACCTGAGCCCAAGCCTTCCTGGTGCATAGATCACTAATGGCTGCATAGCTACTGGTGCTTGCTGCCCTCCCACCTAGTCACCAGAGCCCTGTTCTCTCTGGGGTATACGGCTCCAGTGGCTGCTTAGCTGCGGGGGTGATCACTCTGAACCTGCCTGGTTGCCTGAACCCAAGCCTCACTAGTCCACATGGCTCCAGTCCTCTTCCAGACATGGGTGTGCAGTCTTAGCCTCCTACTCCCAGTGTGAAAGCTCAGAGTTCCTGAGCTACCAGCTCCAAGGCTGGTCCCAGGTCTGCCAGTGGCTGGGCTATTTATTCTGTCTCCCCCAGTTCCCATGATTGCCTGCTCTGTGGCTATGGGGCACCTGGACGCAGATCTCCTAGTCCCACAGAGGACTAAAGCTACTGTGTGGAGTACACTTCTGTGCTCCCCCCAGCTCAGCTCTCTCCTGTGCTATCATTCTGGGATGCTGGGAGCTTCGGCCTCTTGTCCCCACACTCGCTGCTCCTCCAGCCCCTTGCTATTCTGGTTGCTGGCCAGCCTCATCCCACAGTGTTCCAACCTGCAGGAGGGCTTTCAGGTCTGGGCTGTGGAGCTGTGATGTTTAGGCTGGGGCAGGTCTCTTTAGTCAAATTCAAGGTTCTCCAAATTTTGTTTCTTAGCTCCCTTGAGGTGCTAAGATTTGCTGGAGGCAGGTTTTCTCCCAACCTAGATCGGCTTCTGTTTGCAGAGAATCTCCACCCTGGTCATGTTGTTTTATCTGAGATGGTTCGGTGTTCCTAAGATCTTCCTTTTGCTACTTTTGTACTTAGGGTTCTCTAAGCACAGTTTAGTCCTTCTGGATTGCTGTATTTGGTGGCTTCGATTAATTCTGAGGTTCCTAGCTGTTCGAGGGCTTATCAGGAACGTGTTGTTACTCTGCTGTCTTGGCTCCACTCCCTAGCATGTTTCTTGTTAATAGTCAGTTTCCTCGGTCTTGCTTTCTCAGTAAAAAGAATGATGTATCATAAAGGAAAGGAGAATGGCAGAAGGATTTAAAGAAGAGAAAAACATGGAGTCTGGACTAAATAAACAGAATATATGTAAATGATGTGCTTGTATTACCCCAGTATCCCATTTTCAACTAGAGGCATCTCAGATCTTATGATGTCTTCCTCAGAGGAGACATTAGGTATAGAACATTTGGTATTCACATGCCTCATCATCCTTATCTCAGGCTTTAAATGTGAGGACAGCATGAGAAAATTGCTTGGGGAAAAGATGGAAAACTTCCGTGGCAGCTGAGAGAAGGCTATGGAAAACCATTCATGTTCCCGAGAGTGAGTTTAAGGAACTTCAGCAAAGTGGCTGAAAAGGGGCATTATCTCAGACGGTAAGGCAAAAGCCACGATGTTTCTCACGACTTAGCTTCAGGAGTCACACAGTGTCATTTCTATGATATCCTATTGGCTATAGAAGTCAGTGTGCTCCAGCGTGGGAGCAGACTAAGAACAAGAATACCGCCATCGTGTTACTGTTGAATCTATTTTGACTCATGGCAACCTCGTGAGTGAAACACAGACTTTTGCTCCATAGCATTTCCAAGGCTGTGACACTTTGGAAGAAGATGGTCAGGCCTTTCTTCCAAGACTAGTTAATAGTTCAGTGCTTAACCATTTGTGACACCTAAGGACACATAGGAGGTAAAAACATATCAGTACTGTAACCAGGAAATAGAGAGATCATTGAGTTTTGATCCTGGCTGGGTGTATGTGATCATAGATAGAGCACTTGTAGTCTTTTGGTATCAGTTTCTTCTTCTCTCTCTCTTTTTTTTGGGGGGGGGGGAACACACACAACAAAAGACATGCAATTTCAATTTCTGCATGTAAAGTTCAGTGACAGTGATTACATTCTTTGAGTTGTGCAACTATGGTTGTCATCCTTTTCCAAATTATTCCAAATAACATAAATACCCTGCCCTATAAGCTTCTCATTTAGCCGTTTAAGCTGCTACTGTCATTGTTTAAAAATCATAATGCTCAAGGCAGCAATAATTGATTAATTAAGCTGAACTACTGTTTGGCTTACAGAAAACTTCAGGGGACAGCTTTGGTTTAAGTTTTAAAGATTATCTCAGGGCAATATTTTCAGAGGTTCATCCAGCCTTGTTGTCTCCAGAAAATCCAGATGCCATTGACAGTGTGAAACTCTCTTCTGCAGTGTTCCAGTTTTTGATCAGGATTGTTCTACAGTATCTTTGATCAAAACATCCAATAATGATCTCCGTTTGTTAAAGTATAAAGATGTTGGAATAGATGACTGTATGTGTTCTAATGCTATAGGATCTTGATTTGGGGGAAAGGTCAGGAACTTGTAGTCTGAAGATCTTGGTTATGATCCCAGCTGCTTGTTACTAGCTGGAAGGTGAAGGGCAAGCTACTTCCAGCTCTGAAGCATGGTTTTCTGATCTGCAGAGGGATAGTCCTGAAAATTGAAAGGGAAATAGATATGGAAGTATTTTGTTAATCTAAATTCCATGCACTTGTAAGGTTTTGATTTTGTTTCTCCAAGGAGAAGCTGAAGTAAAGCAAGTCAGAAGGCAGTAGTATTATCATGCAAAATAAAATTAACCTGATAATCTGCAGTGCATTATGAGCCCTTGAAACATATTCTTCTATCTGCCAGGCTGTGATCTTTTGAGATATGCCATGTGGTTATTATAACAGAAACTAAAAGCTGTATTATTTCACATGTGAACTTTACATTTACAAAGAGCTTTCAAGCTTTCACTGACATTATGTTATATTGGTCTCTTTCTTGCTTTTTTTTTTTTTTGCCAGTGTAACATACCTTGTTTATGAAAGTACTTTTAAAATTTCAATGTACTTTAGCAATGTGAGCCTGTATTATTCATGCTGAATGCTGCCTTTGGGATTATCACCCCCTCCCACGCAATAGGTAAAGCCAGTCAGTTAGATCTCATCCATATCAGTCAACAGGTGAATAATTTGCATCTCCTAAAAATTAAGTGGCTTCTCTAAGGACACTGAGCTACTTAGGATGAATCTATAAAGACCTATGTTATGTCTATTGCTATATTTTAAGAAGTGTGCTCTCAACTACAGAGATAAAAGAGCAATAAAACATATTGTAACTATTATTATTCAAAATTCTGTAAAAACACATTATGCTCTTTGTGCTAAGTGCTGGAGTCACAAAGATGAAGAAAATGTCACATGGAAAGTCACTGCGCAGGGAGACTACTGGTGCAATGACTGTCTATGAAAGGGTCATCTAGTTCTGCAGTCATATCCTACTCCTTTTAATGGAGAATATAGGAAAGGGTTGAGGATCAGATGGTCCTGGATTTCAATCCAGGCTTTGTCACTTACCAGATCTGCTATTCTTGTTCTAGAGATAATATTAACAGCATTAATCATAACAGCTAATAAACGTGAGTGTTTTATGTTCTCCCTAGTAGTGCTGCAGTAGTTATGAAATATAGCTGCTAACCAAATTGTCAGCAGTTTGAATCTACCAGCCACTCCCTGGAAAACTCTGTTGACACAACAGTACTTAACTGTTCTTTTCTGCTGTGTCGTATAGGGTTGCTGTGAGTCAGAATTGACTCTACAGCAATGAGTTTAGTTTTGTTTTAGTATGTATGATGGGTCAGACTAGCAGTATAAATAATTTAAAAACAGTGTGATAAGTCGCACTGCAGAAGTTTGTAAAAAATGTGCACTTTGGTTGAGTGGATACTGGAAATAAAGGGTAAAAAAGAAGAGTGTGCTGTCACAGGGTGAGGAGAGCAGATAGAGTTGCAGAGAAGCAGGTACACAGGATTTTATATGGAAAATTGACTTGGACTGTAAATTTTCACTTAATCACAATAAAAACAAATTTTCAAGTGTGTGCTTTGGAGAAATACTTGAATAAAACATGTCCTGATTAAGTGTGTGAGAAAAAGTGGAGGTGCCTTTGCCTGAACTTTGAAGGCAGCAGGAGAGTTGTTAAGGAGCCGTGGTCGTGTGAACAGTTAAGCACTTGGTTGCTAATTGAAGAGTTGGCAGTCTGAACCCAACCAGCAGCTCTTTGGAGGAAAGACCTGATGATTTGCTCTGTAAATATTATAGCCTAGGAAACGCTATGAGGTCGTTCTACTCTCTCACATGGGGTCGCTGTAAAGCTGCTAGGTAGGAGATCAATGCGGTGGGGTAGCGAGCGGGAGCTTGAAATAGGGTGCTTGCTCTGGGCGTGATAGGGAGCTGTGGACTAGATTCAAATGGCTTTTCAACAGACAGATCTTTGTGTTTTATAGCGTAGAGTCATAAAAGTGTATTTAAAACAAGACAGAGGTGGAGCCGACATGGTGGCCTAGCAGCTGCACCGTGCCACTCCTCTACAGTAAAGACCTGAAAAACTAAGTGAAGCAGATGCTAACATCAAGTCTGGAAACGTAAGCATCAAATGAAGAGATAAAGAACGACATCAAACATCAAATGGAGGAAGAAACCGACAGAGAACACAGAAGGAGGTGAGGTAAGGAGTGGAAGTCCCCTGCCGACTAACTCAGCGCGGCATCGCCAAATGAAACAAAGCCAGCAAGGATCCTGGGCAGGGAATACAGGGAGACAGCCTCAAAGGGCTGCAACAGGAGACAGAGCCCCCACTAATCAAAGAAACACACTTTCTCACTCCTCATTCTTCTGGTGAGTTGCAGCAAAAACGAACCCGCTAGCCCAGAAGCCGCCACTTCCGGGTTCTACAGTATCAGCTGTCTGTCTGCCTGCCTTGGCTTCTGTTGACACGTCTTCCCCCCACCGTCTTCGTTTTCTTTCTCCCACACACTTAGCTCCAAAACCACCTTCCCCTCTTCAGGAGGGCCCTCGCCTCACCGCCATGGCCAGAGAGCCACCAACCTCCCGTTGTCCTGCATCTGACCTGTCCCCACCTGCCAGCTCACACTGTGTCATCATCTTTTTCTTTTTCCTTTCTTTCTTCTCATTCTCTTTCCCACCCAACTCCGTACACCACCTCCTGCCGAATCCTGCCGCGCCCATAGGGCTAGAGAGTCACCCTCTCACTGCTGCCCTGGGTCCACCCCACCACTACCCACTGACTGCCACTGCACTGCCATTTTTCTCATTCTCCTCTGTTTTTGTCTTTCTCCTCTCCATCTAGTCCTCTATGTCACCACACTTCCCTTCACGCTGGCCCCCGAATCTGCCTCACCCTGGCTCATCGGCTCCTGCCAGGCTACCGTTCTGTCTCCCCTTTTTACCCTTCTCCCTAAAACCTTACCATGTATGCCATCTCCCTCCTTCACACGGAAGCCCCACTGTGCTGCCACAGCCAGTGAGCCACTGGCTCACTGCCAATACTGGGTGTCCCTGATTTTTAAAAAATTATTGTTATTTTCTTTTTTCCTCATTCTGTCTTTCCTGTCTCCCACCTAGCCCTGTATGTTGCCCCCCTTCTTGCTGGCCCCCACTATGCCACTGTGGTTATAGAATCTTTGGCCTGCTGACCGCCCGAGTCCACCCCGCCCTCCACCTGCACAAGCCGTGGGTACACTACTTTTCCTTTCTTTCTGTCTGCCTTCCATCCAGCCCTGTATACCACCTCCCCTCTTCCTACCAAACCCGACGGTGCCATTGTATATAGAGCGTCACTGGTGTACCATCCTGCAGCTGCCTCTCTCCTGCCTGCTAGTCCCCACTGTACAGCCACTTATTTTTACTTGAAGAGTTTATTTTTTCTCTGTCTGCCTTTTTTTTGTTTCTCCCTGCTGCCTAACTCCAGATGTAAATTCTCTTCTTTTTTCATTGACCCTCAGATTTGACCCCAATGCTACCTGCCAGTTACTACAGTGCTGCCATTTTTTTCTTTCTCTCTCTTTTCTTTCTCCCTGCTACCTAATCCTGTACATGACTTCTCTCCTTCTCACCAGACCCAGCTGTGCAAAAGTGGCTAGAGCATCCCCAGCACTCAGGTCGGCTGCCACATCAGGTCTGCACCACCCCTTCTATCCTGCCAGGTGGCCGGCTGCTGAGCAGTGGGGAGTGAGTGTACACCACTCCTTTTCCTACACCCCTACCCATCTGGCAAGGGACTGTAAATGAGCCCACACCACTGGACCAACAATAGGAGGCACAGAGGGATCATCCCGCCTGCCTTCAGTCATCTGATTAACCACTGAACAGCAAAACAGACTCACCCTTCCTGCTGCTGCTGTGTCCATCCACATAAGGTGGTGAAAGTTTTCATGGCCACATAAGCAAACAACAAGGTATACCTGTTCCAACTTCCTTGACACATCAAAACAGAACAAGAAAGTATCATGGGGAAAAAAAATCCTCTACAATCAATACAAACAGAAATAATACTGTAACATCCCAGAGACAGATGATAACATCAAAACATATGAAAAAGTAGGACAAGATGGCTGTAGCAGGTGATCAAAACAAGTATCAGATAATTTTCTGGTAGAAGAAAAGACAGTGGAACTACCTGATATAAAATTCAAAAGACTAACATTTAGGGTGCTCAAAGACAGTGGGAAAGAGATCAAGGAGAACACAGCCCAAATGAAGGAAAAAATGTGCTAACTGGTAGAAAAAACAGGCAAAACCAATGAAAATATAGACCAAATGAGAGAAACACAAAGAAAGCAATAGAAGAATTCAGGAAAATAATGCAAGAACAACATGTCAGAAATAAACAATTAAAAATCATACAAAAGCAGTAATTAGAAATCCAAAAGATAAAAAATTTGAGAAATGGACAATTCCGTTGCAGATTTTAGGAACATTTTTGAAAAAAAAAAAGGAAGACAGTATCAGTGAGATTAAAGACAAATCTATGCATGCCACTATGAAGAAATATCAGGGAAAAGAATAAAGAAAACCTAAAAATTATGTGGGACACAATCAAGTGCAAATATTTGTGTGTGATCAGAATTCCAGGAGAGAACAAGGGAATGAAAAGACATAAATTACTGAAGAATTACTGGCAGAAAACTTCTCAAACATCATGAAAGATGAAAAGCTGGCCATCTAGGAATCTGAATGAATCCCATATGGGATACAGCCCAAGAGAAGGTCAGCAAGACGTATCATAATCATATTCACCAAAAACAAAGACAAGGAAAATTGAGAGCAGCTTGAAAAAAAGACAAAGTCAGTTACAAAGGGGAAACAATAAGACTGAACTCTAATTATTCAGCAGAAATTACAAGGTCTGACAATTAAGTCTGTGAACTTAATTGTTTTAAGTGCTACATACGTAATTGCTGACTATCGCTACAGTCACATTTGAAGTATTCCCCTTGGGAAGCTATGCATTTTGGAACTTTTTCTGGAATGGCTATTGTGCGCAATGGCAGACTGGCAAGTTTGTGAACTTAAATGTATAGTTGTCTTCCATTGTTGTCCTACTTTTTCATATGTTTTGGTATTATCAGCTGTCTCTGGGACATTAAAGTATTATTTTCTGTTTGTATTGATTGTAGTTTTTTTTTTTCATGATACTTTCTTGTTCTGTTTTGATGTATCAGGGAAGGTGGGCCAGGCATACTTTGTTGATTGCTCATGTGGGCATGATAGGTCTCACCACCTCATGTGAGTGGACAGGGCAGAAGCAGGAAGGGTGAGTCTGTTTTGCTGTTCACTGGTTTAATGAGGTGGCTGAAGACAGGCTGGATGATCCCTCTGTGCCTCCTATTGTTGGTCCAGTGGTATGGGCCCATTTACAGTTGCTTGCCAGAGTTTTGAGCCAATAAGCAAATAATTACATTGGAAGACCCTCCCTACTCACCCAACCTGGCCCCCAATGGCTTTCTTCTTTACCCCAACATAAGAGAAATATTGAAAGGAAGACATTCTGATGACGTTCAGGATAGCAAGGGTAATAAGATGACAGTTTTAATGGCCATTCCAGGAAAAGAGTTCCAAAATTGCTGTGAAGGGTGGACTAGGTGCTGGCATCGGTATATAACTTCCCAAAGGAAATACTTCAAAGGTGATTGTAGTGATATTCAGTAATGAGATATGTAGCAGTTAGAACAATTAAACTCATGGACTTAATCCTCTGATCTCACGTGCAGGCAAGAAAGCAATGCTATGACATATAAAAGATTTTGAAAGAAAAAAAATTCAACCAATAATAATAAATGCTGCAAAACTGTCTCTTGTATTGGATAGCCAAATTAGAACATCCTGAGGTAAACAGAAATTAAGGGACTACATAGAAAGCAAAACAAACTTACAAGAAATAGGAGTCCACATTGTGTATTAAAACTTCCATTGTTGTTCCTACCTTTTCTTGGATGAGCTTTATCATTTTAGGTTTGATATTTAGGTCTTTTATCCAGTTGGAGTTGGTTTTTGTATAAGGTGTAAGATATGGATCTTGTTTCAGTTTATTGCAGATGGATATCCAATTATGCCAGCACCATTTGTTGAAGAGACTGTTTTTACCCCAGTTTAATGTCTTAGGGCCTTTGTCGAGTATCAACTGTTCATAGGCAGATGGTGTCATCTCTAGAGTCTCAATTCTGTTCCATTGATCAATCTGTCTGTTCTTGTACCAGTACCAGGATGTTTTGACCCCTGTGGCAGTGTAGTATGTTCTAAGGTCAGGTAATGAGAGGCCTCCCAGTGTGTTCTTTTTCTTTAGTAGTACCTTACTTATCCAGGGCTTCTTCCCTTTCCAAACAAAATTGGTGATTTGTTTACTGTTGGTGGGGTTGCAGAATGGTCCAGCCTCTTTGGAAAGCAATCTGGCGCTTCCTTAAAAATGGATCTAGATATACCATTTGACCCAGTAATTCCACCACTTGGAATACATGCTACAGAACCAAGGCCTTTCACACCAACAGACACATGTACAAGAATGTTTATCACAGCATAGTCCACGATAGCAAAAAAGATGGAATCAACCCAGATGCTCAACAACAGAAGAACGGATAGGTAAACTATGGTACATATACTCAATGGAGCACTACTCAATGATAAAGAATAATGATGATTCTAGGAAACATCTCATAATCTGGTTTCAACTGGAAAACGTTATGTTGAGTGAAAGCAGTCAGCAACAAAAGGACAGATATTGTATGAGACCTCTACGATAAGATCTCAAAACCAGACTTGTGTATAGAAGAAAACACTCTTTGACAGCTGCAAGGGAGGGGAGGGAGGAAAGGAGAGGGGGGAGGGTTTAGATTAGACAGTTGTTAGAAATCTGGTTGGCTGATATCGGTGATAGCACACATTAGAAACAAGAACAACATTAAATGGACTTCAACATAACTTGAGTATTATTTCCATCTTAACCCAATACTGCAAGGATAGCTGGGGCAGGGGGCAGGGGACCATGCTCTTAGGCAAAATCAAGGCCAATTGGCACAACTAGTGTTTTGCTAAGAGGACTCTCTGCACCCCACATTGGTGAGTGGCATCTGAGGTCTTAAAAGCTGCCAAGCTGCCATCCGAGGGCACAGCAAATGGTCCCAACTCACCAGGAACGGATGCTCACTGAGGACCAAAATGACATGGGGTAAAGACAACCCAGAAGATAGAGACCCACATGAGTGGGAGCCTACATCGACTTGGGAGTGGAAAAACTGGATGGTGCCCGGGCACCACCAGTGATAGCTGCGAAGGAGCTCACTAAGTTGAGTCTCACTGGCAACGCAAGAATAAAAAGGGGTGCGTCCTGAGATCTCCGCTAAAAGACCTCAACTGATGGTCCAGCGGTTTCCAGGTTGCCCTGGGAGCATGGCCCCTGGCCCTGATGCTGCCCTTGCCCATAAAGCATAACGAAGGTCCACTCTTTGGATACAAATGGGTTGGACTTGGTGATGCAGAGTGACCATATACTGGATGCCCTTTATGATTCTATGCATCTATAGCATATCATCCTGCTGACCTCTGGCTGGAGGAAGGAGAGTGGGTGGAGAGGAGGGGAAAGGAGGCTGTTGGGGGGATGAGACATGTATGGAGCAGAGACCTACCCAAAGAAAACTACCTAGCAGTATTGCAAGAAGCTAACAGGCTCCTGTCAAAAGAAAACACCATGTTAACAGATCGCAAGACTCCACATTGTGAAAATGACAATTCTACCCAAACAGATCTGCAGGTATAATGCAAACCTGATCCAAATGTACATTCCCGTATAAATTTACATGCCCACCTCTATGCAGCTTCCACTGCTGTCACCGGACAGGGAGAGCAGTGGAAGCTGCATAGAGGTAGGCATGTAAATTTATACGGGAATGTACATTTTCACTCAGTCATATTAAATAAAAAAATAAAAAAAGAAAAGGAAATAGGAGTCCTTTGGTAAGCAAACAGCAACTTGGAATAAATTGAAACAGGGAAATAAAAGACCTACCCAAAGAAAACTATCTAGCAGTATTTCAAGAAGCTAACAGGCTCCTATCAAAAGAAAATACCATGCTAACAGATAGGAAGACTCCACATTGTGAAAATGACAGTTCTACCCAAACAGATCTGCAGGTATAATGCAAACCTGATCCAAATGCCAACAAAATTCTTAAACAAGATAGAAAAACTAATCAATGCCTTCATATAGAAAAGAAAGAGGCTCCAGATAATCAAAGCATTACTGAAAAAAAGAACAAAGTAGAAGGCCTCACTGTACTTGATATCAGAACCTATTTCAGACCATAGTAGCCCAAACGACCTGGTACTAGTACAGTGACAGGCACGTAGACTAATGGGATACAAACAAGAACCCAGATGTAAGTCCCCAGTCAGCAATCTTTGACCAAGGATCAAAGCCCATTAAATGGAGAATAGTTTTTTAACAGATGGTGCTATCAGAACTGGATGTCCATCTGCAAACAAACAAAAAACAGGACCTACACTTCATACCATACACAAAAACAACTCAGAATGAATTGAAGACCTAAATATAAAACCTACAACAATGAAAATCATGGAAGAAATAATAGGGACAGTGCTATGGACCTTAATATATAGCATACATAGAATACAAACCACCACAACACACAAACACCAACAACCTAAGTGCCCGGCAAAAGATGAATGGAGAAAGAAATTATGGTACATACTCACAGTGGAACACTATGGAACAGTGGGGAACAATGATAAACCTGCAAATATCTCACAACGTGGATGACTCTTGAGGTCATTATGCTGAATGTAATAAGTCAATTACAAAAAGACAAGTACGTCAACCCAAGGAAAGGTTTATACACGTAAAAAACAACCTCTGATGGTTATAATGGAGGGGAGAAACGGGAAGGGAAAATCACTGACTGGTTATTAGACAAGTGGTAACTTTGGTGAAGGGAAAGACAACACACAGTTTAAGAAAGTCAGCATTACTTGACTAAGGCAAAGTCTTGGAAGTTTCCTAGGCACATTGTAATACCCAAGGGGACTAAGTTTCTGGGGCTGCTGGTGACCATTGTCTCAGGGAGCTTCTGGATCAATTACCATACTGTAGTTCATAGAGAAATCTTCTACATCCTACTTTGGTGAATAGTTTCTGGGATCCTAAAGCTTGCAAGTGGCCATATAAGAGATATATATTTGTCCCGTGCTACTGTTGTAAATGAGAATGAAGAAAACAAAAGACACAAGTAAGATATTAGTCCAAAGAACTAATGGACTGACCTCCTGAACTACAGCCTCCACCAGTCTGAGCCTAGAAGGACCAGATGGCGCTCGGCTACCAACAGCAAGCTCTGTGATAGGGATTGCAATCCAGAGTGCTGGAGCCGAGGGTGATAGGGGGATGTAAAACAAGATTCATATTCACACACACCCATAAAAGACCAGACTTAGTGATCTGACAGAGACCAGGGTTACTCACAAGACTTGTGACCCACCCTGCCAAGACACCTTGCTGTTTCGCAACTGAAGCCGTTCCCGAAATTTATCTTTTAGCTAAAGATTAGACAGGCCTGGAAAACAAACAGTAACACTAAATGGGTAATACCTGTCCGAATGCAAAGACAAGAAGGCAGGAAGGGACTGGAAAACTGGACGAATGGATGTGGAGAACCTGGGGGTGGAAAGGGGACTAGTGTTGACACAATCCGAAGATTGCAACCAGGGTCAGAAACCAAGTGTATAAATGTGTGAATGAGAAACTGATTTGCTCTGTAAGCTCATCTGAAACACAATGAAATTTAAAAACTAAACAACAACGAAAAATTCAAAGCAACAAGCCAGGAATGAAGGAGTGGAGAGGTGGATCAGGCTAAAGAGGAAGGAACTCAGTGTTGGCTTCTGCTGGGAGTAAGTGGACTGGTACCCTTTGCATAGGAACCAGCAATTGCCTTCTGGAAAGGGCCAGATAGTAAATATTTTAGGCTTTGTGGGCCATATGGCCTTTGAAGTATTTTGAGAAATACTCAGTTTTGCAGTCATAGTGGGAAAGAAGCCACACACAATATGGAAATGAGAGAATGTGGCTATCTTCCAGTAAAATTTTATTTATGGACACTGAAATTTGAATTTCATATAAATTTCACATGTCACAGAATATTCTTCTTTGGCATTTGTTCAACCATTTAAAAATGTAGAAACTCTTCTTCTCTCACTTGGTGGGCTGGAATTGGTCCGTGGGTCATAGATTGCTGACCTCTACAGGAGTTTCTTGCAATTTCATCACCATTTTGATTTGTATGGGCTTGGCCAATTCACGAACATCAGTTATAGAAGTGAGAACTTCACAGAACAGCCTTGTTTTGTAACCTTGTTTCTCAGGTTATGTTTGGAGTTGTAACCACATCCGAAGTAGTGAAATTTAAGCTTGAGAAAAGGGGGCATACACACCTGCTTAGCCCACCTCCCTGATGATCACTGAGATTCTGAGGACAGATGTGGTGGCTGTCTGAACTCCTGACTCAGACCTTCCTTACATGCTCCTGCAGTGCTGGCCGGGATGGCTGGACTTGACTGTTGATGGCTGGACTTGACTGTTGATGGCTGGAAAAAGCTCAGCTTAGAAGAACAGCAGCATGTGTGCTTGTTTGGCGGTGATGGAAAAGCTGGTCAAAGGGAAGAAATGGGAATCAGGTACCTTTGTTTGTGCAATTTAAAGTCAAATCTTTTTAAAGACATGTCTGGCAATTTTGTCTGTTAATGTTGTTTTTGTTACTGTTAGTTACTGACTCACGACCAGCCAGTGCACAACAGAATGAACTGCTGCCTGGTCCTGTACCAGTCCTGCAATGGGTTGCAGACTGAACTGTTGTGATCCCTAGGGTTTTCATTGACTGATTTTCAGAACTGGATCATCAGCCCTTTCTTTCTAGTCCATCTTAGTCTGGAAGATATGTTGAAAAGCTGCTCAGCACCATAGTTGTGGTGCATTGGTTTGTAGTGAGTATTCATATTTTGGAGCATGTACAGAGATACATATATAGTACTTGGATTATGTTATTGACAATATGCAAATAACAAGTGTGTTGTATTTTTTTTGCCAACTGTGCAACCCCCTTGCTCACTATTTTCCTAGGTGGCTACATGTGTTATATGTGTGGGCATGCTATCTGAGAACCAGTACAGTACTCACAGCCTTATTATGTGCATGAAAAGAAGTAGGTCCCAAAGGGATCAAATCCACAGATAATAGATAGCAGAAGTTGGGATTCACTTCCAGATCATTTCATTCTACTCCTGGAAACTGAACAACACCTTGCTCAAAAAACCATGGGTTGTAGAAGAAATCAAAGATGAAACAAAGAAATTTATGGATTCCAATGAGAACAAAAAGACTTCCTACCAGAACCTATGGGATACAGCCAAAGCAGTGCTCAGAGGTCAGTTTATCCCTATAAATGCACACATCTGGAAGAAAAAAAGAAACCAAATAAAAGAACTGACCTTACAGCTTGAACAAGTAGAGAGAGAACAACAGAGGAACCCCTCAGGCACCAGAAGAAAATAGATCATAAAGATAAGATCAGAACTAAATGAATTAGAGAATAGAAGAACAATTGAAAAAATTGAAAAGACCAAAAGCTGTTTTTTTGAAAAAATCAGCGAAATTGACAAACCATTGGCTAAACTTACTAAAGCAATAGAGGAAAGGAAACAAATAACTCAAATAAGAAATGACAGGGGAGTTGTCACAACAGATCCTACAGAAATCCAAAATATCATAGCTGAATACTATGACAGACTGTATTCTAACAAATTTGAAATCCTGGAGGAAATGGACAAATTCCTTGATTCATATCACCTACTGAAATTATCACAAGGTGAAGCAAAACAGCTTAATAAAACCATCACAAAGGAAGAGACTGAAAAAGTCATCCAAAACTGCCAACTAAAAAAAGCCCAGGCCCAGATAGCTTCATTGCAGAATTCTACCAAGCTTTTAGAGAAGAGTTATCTCCAATAGTACTGAGACTATTTCACAGTATAGAAAGTGATGGAATACTCCCAAGTTCATTCTATGAAGCCAGCATAACCCTGACACCAAAGCCAGGGAAAGATCCAGCCAAATAGGAGAACTACAGACTGATATCACTCATGAATCTAGATGCAAAAATCTTCAACAAAACTCTTGCCAACAGAATACAACAACATATCAAAAAAATAATCCATCATGACCAAGTTGGATTCATACCATGGATGCAAGACTAGTTCAACATCAGAAAATCAATTAATGTGATCAACGACATAAATACCACAAAAGACAAGAATCACTTGATCTTGTCTATTGATGCAGAAAAGGCATTTGATAAAGTCCAACACCCATTCATGCTAAAAGCTCTCAGCAAAATAGGAATAGATGGCCAATTCCTCATTGCAATAAGGGCTGTTTATACAAAGCCAACTGCCTACGTCATCCTGAATGGAGACAGACTGCAACAGACCATTTCATTCTCATACTTTTATCTTTCTGTCACCACACGTGGCCTTTTATTTGGCACTTTTATTATGACTATTACTATGACTGAATGAAAAGGTGCATTCCTATATAAATTTGCATGCCCACCTATCTGCAGCTGCCACTGATCTCCCTGCCCGGTGACAGCACACTCTTCTTGTCCGCTCCGTATATGTCTTATCCTCCCAACAATTTCCTATCCCCTCTTATCTACCCACTCACCCGCCTCCAGTAAGAGATCAGCAGGATGACAGCCAACAGATGCATAGAACCATAAAGTGCCCATGTGATACGGTCACTCTGTGTCGCCAAGTCCAATCCATTCCTGTCCAAGGAGCTGACCTCTGGCTGCCTCCCTGCGCTTGTGTCTTTTCCCATCACGCTCACTACCTGCTACTAGCAGGTGTAAGTGATTATTTGCCTACACCAACAGCCATAAAAGCCAATGATTTTTTAGCAAATAAGACTTTAAAACACAATAATCTAAGATTTGAAGTTCATTGAACATGTGGTTAATACAGAATCTGACTTTTATTGATTATATTTCTGGCACAGAGGGAAGGACAGAACAAAGGGACTGTCATGGTTTCCCAGTGTACTGTGAGGGAACCCCCAGTTGACCTCTGAGTAGGCGGCAGAAAACACAGCAAACTGGAAGCAACAGCGAAAATTCTCCAGTTGCAGCCTGTGCCTCCTGCTTTCTAAACAAGTTGTGACCCTTCTAGGGCTACTAGGAAATGTTTGGGATCCATTTCTGGCTGTTGTAACAGTGTGATGGTTAGGACTGTGTGTAATTTAGGCTGGCCTGTGATTCTCAGTGTTTGTATATGGCCACTCCTGTGACTGTATCTGATTTGAGTAGTCAGTCCATTTAATGCGAGTTTCCTTGGAGGTGTGGCCGGTGTTGGTATATAAGTGGACATTTTGGCTTTTTGCTTGATCTGTATCTTGCAACTATCTACTTTTTGTCTGGCTTCTGGCTTTTGAGATTTGAGCTATTGCTTATCTGTAGATCTTGGAATTCATTAATCTTCACAGCCTCAGAGCAAGAGCTCTACTCCCTGACCTGCTGATATTGTATTCACCAACTTCTACAGCTACAAGAACTAAGAGAAACCTCCACCCTGACCCATGGACTCAGGATGTTCCAGCCTCTACAATCATGTGATCCATTTCCTTGATATAAATTTCTTTCTCTTTCTCTGTTTATGAATTATATACTTCACTAGATTTTCCTTCTAGAGAACCCAGGCTAAGACAGACTGTATGGCTGGCTTTCTGAGTGCCTGCTACATGCTGATTAGACTAAGAAGGGCATTTTGGAAGCTAAAGCTGTTTATTATATTTTCTCAGGTTGTACAGAACTTAGTGATTTATCCTCTTCCCACCACTGTTGTTGTTGGCTGCTGTTGAGCCAGCCCTGACCCATGGCAGTCTCATGCACAGTATGGTCATCATGATCTACAGAGTTCTCACTGGCTGATTTTCAGAAGTATAGCTCCAGATATTTTCTTCTAATTGGTCATAGTTTGGAAGCTCCGTTGAAGCTTGTTCAGCATCATAACAACATGTAAGCCTCCACTGAAGAACTAGTGGTCACTGTGCACGAGCTTCACTGGCTGAGGGGGTAACCTGGGTCTTCTGCATGAAGGGTGAAGATTCTGCCACTGAGCCACCGTTGCCCTCTGACCCACCACTACCTTCCACTTATTGTCTTCAGCCACATCTAATAAATTCACTTGAATTCCACGACACCATTTTTTCATTCTTTCTTTTTTTTTAATTATGACTGAGTGAAAATGTACATTCCCATATACATTTGCACATCTGCCTATGTGCAGCTCCCACTCCTCTCCCTGCCAGTTGACACCACACTCTTCCTCTCTGTTCTATACATGTCATATCCTCCTAACACTCTCCTATCCCCTCTTCTCCATCCACTCCCTGCCTCCTATAAGAGTCAGCAGGGTGACATCCTATAGATGCATAGAACCATAAAGTGCACATATGATATTGTCACTCTGTGTTGCCAGGTCCAATCCATCCCTGTCCGAAGAGTTGACCTCCATTAGGATTTATGGACAGACGCATGCTCCCAGGGGAACTCTGAGACCCCTGGACCGTCAATTGCAGTCTTTTAGTGGAGATCTCAGGGTGCACCCCTTTTTATTCTTGTGTTGGCAGTGAGACTTAACTTTGTGAGCCCCGTTACCATCGCCGGTTGTGGCCAGGCACCATCCGGTTCTTCCGGTCAAATGTTGATGTAGCCACTCACTCATGTGAGTCTCTCTGTCTTCTGGGTTCTCTTTCCACAACACCTTTTATCTTTCTCATCCAACATATTACATCAAGCCCATTGCTGTGTCATAAAAGCACATATTTGAGACTGTCCTTGTATGAATGAACATCTGTTTTTACCCTTTAAGAGTGTGGATATGGGAATCAAGACCTCCTTACAATCTCTAGAAGAAGGCTCCTCATATCAGAGCATTTGTAAGTAGTCTAGTTTCCAACAGGAGCCCTGGTGGCACAGTGGTTAAGAGCTCAGCTGGTAACCAAAAGGTCAGCAGTTTGAATCTACCAGCTACTCCTTGGGAAACTATGAGGTGGTTTTCATTACAATTTTGAAGACAGAAGGAAGAGAGTGTTTATACTGGA
The DNA here is from genome assembly GCA_028571685.1 of Heterohyrax brucei. NCBI lineage: Eukaryota > Metazoa > Chordata > Mammalia > Hyracoidea > Procaviidae > Heterohyrax > Heterohyrax brucei. The sequence continues at coordinate 37,769,828 of CM053148.1, read as the reverse complement.
TGTCCTGGAGTAAACTTCTCAGATGCTCTTTAATGTATTCTTTTTCTCCCTGGCCTTTTTCTCCTACTGGGAGTTCTTGTGTACAAATAGTTAAACAGTCAATTACTAACTGAAAAGTTGGAAATTCAAATAAATTCAGAGACACCTTGAAAACAAAGCCTGGGAACCTGCTTCAAAATGGCTACAGCATTGAAAATCCTATAGAGCACAGTTCTACTTTGCACACACAGGGTTGTCATGAGTCAAAACTGAATTGATAGGAACTGGTTTTCTCACCTGTCACCTCATATTTCTCTGACCCTCTCACTTCCTCTATTCCTTTGGTTCTTTTCTTCCCATGTCTGAGTTACCCTTCAGGTCTCTTAATCTCTCAACCCTTTCTTAGGATGACCAGTTTGACTCTACTCTGCTTCTACTTTCAAAGTCCTCCAGATACCAAGTCCCACCTACTTTACAGAGCTGTAGGTGAATTTAATAATGCAAATATGTTCAGTTGCATATTTAAAACTTGGCTTCTTATCTTTGTTCTGTCATTTACAAACTATGTGACATTACAAAAAGTGTTTTGTCTTTTGGAGCCAGTTTCCAAGAATGAATGTAGAATGAAACTAACATCTCATTCTGCTATCCCAAGGCTCATCAAAATTAAAAAATAGTCATAGCTAGTACGTGTAAGGAAACCCTGGTGGCATAGTGGTTAAGTGTGACAGCTGCTAACCATAAAGGCTGGCAGTTCAAATCCCCCAGGTGCTCCTTGGCAGCTCTATGGGGCAGTTCTACTCTGTCCTTTAGGGTTGCTATGAGTCAGAGTCGACTCTATGCAGCAGGTTATTTTTTTTGGTTTGAGTATGTATGACGTTCCAACCATGTACTAAGAGTCATGCTAAGTGCTTTATGACATTACCTTGTTTACCATATGATGTTAGAACTATTATCATCCCACTTCAAAGACCAAAGATTGAGTGTCTGAGCTGTTGAGTAACTTGTGTAAGGTTATCCAAATGGTGAATGGTAGGCCAGGATCAGCATTTGAGACAGGAATTTCTATACACACAGATGCCATTACACATACCTAGTGTGGTGCCTGGCTCAGGTAAAGACTCAAAACCTGTTTGTTCACTAAATTAAATGCTTTTCTTTTAGGAAAATGGGAAGCATTATTTGTCAATTTCCAAGGAAATCCAGTAGAACTCAAAATTGCTCATTATTTTGGCCTTACTGATATTTGACTCTGCTAAGGATCAAGCACATTTCTCAGCAGTGTGCCAGTTTAGTACAGTGTCCAGGAAAAGAGATGAAGATTTAGGAGTAGGTGTTATCATTGAATTGGGCAAGTGACTTAAGCTTTCTGAGACATAGTTCTTCATTTGTAAATCTATCTATAAATTCAGATTTTATAGACACTCTGTTATAAAGTTGTTGTAAAGATTCAGTAATATAATGAAGTGTCTAATATATGGATTGGCTGTGGTAGTTACTCAACAAATCCTGTCTACTAATGACAAAGACGAGAGTAATAATGAATTGATAAAATAGCACCATGGAAGTTCAATGTGAGTGTTTATCTTGTCCCTCTCCTCTGTTTAGTGATTGTGATTTTTCTCATCCTAATCTTGTGGTTTATGTTTGACAGGTGAGGACTTCTTTTTTAAAATTATTATTTATTTTTTAAAAGCAAGTACCCCTTTCCCTCCCCACTTCCTGGTGGCAGAGTGGTGGTTAAGTACTATGTCTGCTAAGCAAAAGACCAGCAGTTTGAAACTGGCAAGGGCTCCTTGGAAACCCCATGAAGCAGTTCTACTTTGCCCTATAGGGTTGACTCAACAGCACTGGGTTTTGTTTTGTTTTGTCTTCTCCTTCCCCACCCTCATAACCATCAAAGACTGTTTTATTCTGGTTTCAAACCTTTTCTTGAGTTCTTATAATGGTGGTCTCACACAATATTTATCCTTTTGTGACTGACTGATTTCATTTAGCATAATGCCTTCCAGATTCCTCCATGTTGCGAGATGTTTTCCAAATTCATCTTTGTACTTTATCATCGCATAATATTAAATATAACAATCATTGGGCACCTAGGTTGACTCGATCTTTTACTGTTGTGGACAATACTGCAATAAATATTGATGTGCATTTATCTATTTGTGTGGCAGCTCTTATTTCTCTAGGATATATTCTAAGCAGTAGGATTGCCAGATCATATGTTATTTCTATTTCTAACTTTTTGAGAAAGTGCCAAGTTGATTTTGAAAGTGGTTGTACCATTTTACCTTTGTCTACATGGCCTCTGCAACATTTGTTATTTTGTGTTTTTTGGATTAATGTCAGTTGAGGAATTTTGATACACATGTCATGAAGTGGAACACATAGGCTTGTATTTCAGTCCCTTTTATTGCTTCCCTGTTTTGCAAGCTTGAACAAGCTATTTTTTTCTTAGCTAATCTCACTAGTACAAATAATGATGAAAACACTTTCCTTGCCCACTCCTCAGTATGACAGTCCATTGATAGAGTGTGTATAGTAGGGGGTTATAAACTCCCTTGCATTTGGGAGCAGTGAGTTTCTACTCATTTTGTGTGACCTCCACTGCTACACCTGAGGTTAATAAATATCCTTGAGCATGAACATTTGGCTAGTAATGGCACTGCATTTGCAACTGGCATTCTCCCTTGAATAGCAAAATGAGCCACAGTGAGCTAAACCGTAGCAGTGACTTTTGCAATAATAAATTTATAAGAGCAATTGTCACGCTGTCTAATTTATTAGTATGATACAGGGTGATTAGAACAATAAAATGGCAATTTAATAAAGAAAGTCAGAGAAGAGGCTGAAAACAGATGAATGTCTGAGATTCAGAATTTGCGATCAGATTGAAAAAGACTAGCCTACCAGGATAAAATAAAAAAGAAAGAAAAAACAAGTCTGTTGTTGTTGAACTGAGAATGGCTCCTAGGGTTTCATTACTAACATAAAACAAAAATCCTCACAACTGGACCGCTAAGCAACATCATGATCAATAGACAAAAGATTGACTTCAAGGATTTTGTTTTACTTACATCCACAATCAAAGCCCATGGAGGCAGCAGGCAAGAGATCCAGTGGTGTATTGAATTGGGTAAATCTGCTGAAAAAGAACTCTTTAAGGTGTTAAGAAGCAAAGTTCTCACTTTGAGGACTAAGGTGTGCCTGACCCAAGCCACAGTATTTTCAACTGCCTCATATGCATACAAAAGCTGGATAAGAAATAAGGAAGACTGAAAAATTGATGCTGTTGAATTACGGTGTTGGTGAAGACTTCCAAGTAGACTGTGGACTGCCAGAAGAATAAACAAATATGGGAGTGGCACCACGCACTGTTACCCCTAGTGACCCACTTGCAAGATTTTTGCTTCCTGTCCCCATGACCTTAGGCTCTGCAGGTATAAATGTCTTAGTTCAAAGGTAGGAATTCTGCCACCTGGAGACACATGAATGCTAAAATTGCTACCACACCATTTCAGGCTCCTTGTGCCTCTGGATCAACAGACAAGGCAGAGAGTTATAATACTGGCTAGTGTGATTGATACCAACTATGAAGATGAAATTGGATTGACATTACATAACAGAGATAAAGAAGAGTATGTTTGGAATGCAGGAGATCCCTTAGGATGCCTCCTAGTACTACAATGCCCTGTGATTAAGGTCAACGGAAAACTACAGCAACCCAATTCCAAAATGACTGCTAATAGGCCAGGTCCTTCAAGAATGAAGCTTTGGGTCACCTCACTGGGCATGGAACCACAACCAGCAAAGGTGCTTGCTGAGGGCAAAGAGAATACAGAATGGGTTGTAGAGGAAGGTAGTTCTAAAGATCAGTTATGGCCACGTGACCAGTTGTAGAACTGAAGACTGTAATTGTTATGAGTATTTCTACTTTGTATGTGTGTATCAGATATTTTTGTTTACTTATGAAACATAAGCTATAAATTGGCTAACGCATTTTCAGTTGTACATGTGCTAGTTATGCCATGTTAGACGTAAGTGTGACTTTGTGATTGTATTCCTTCAGAGACAATGGATGGTAAGGTGAGATGCATGCAGATGTCAAGTTGACAAGGGGTGGACTGTGGTGTTCAGGATTATGTCAACTTGACTACTCTATGTTTGGCTGCTGTATTGAGTGGCAGGGCAGGGCCTGTGGTAGCTTCCTGCTCCTCAGCTGTCATCTCTCCACCTTCTGTCACCTACTGCCAGTCTGCTCACTTAGCCAGCAGCTCCTGCTCTCTTCTGGCATCTGGTTCCTGGACTTGAACTAGCAGCTGATTGATTCATCAACCCTTACAGCAGTGCTTGAGAGTCCTCTTCCCTGACCTGCCAATTCTGACTTCACCAGCCTCTGCAGCTCCATCTCACTGCTAGCTTGGGATCTGCTGACCTACTCAACTGGTGATCTGGAACTCTGGCCTCTGCTGACCTTGGTTTCACCAGCTCCATGGCCATGTGAAGCTCGTGCCAGGCCTTGTAATTGCGTGAACTGCTTCCTATATATATATCTTTCCTTGTATATCCACGTGTTACTGGTTTTGCTTCCATGGAAAATCCTGCCTAACACAATTTTCTTGGACAAATACAGCTGGAGTGCTTCCTTAGAAACAAAGATGGTCAGACTTTGTCTTACGTACTTTGGATGTGTTATCAAAGGGATCAGTTGCTGGAGAAGGACATCATGCTTGGTAAAGTAGAAACCTGTTGTCACTGAGTGGATTCGACACATACTGACCCTACAGGATAGAGTAGAACTGCCCCATAGAGTTTACAGGAAGTGCTTGGTGGATCTGAATCGCCAATCTTTCAGTTAATAGCCATAGCTCTTAACTGCTATGCCTCGAAGGTTGGTGAAAAAGAGGAAGACCCTGGATGAGATGAACTGACACAGTAGCTGCAACAATGGGCTCAAGTATAACACAGATTGTGAGTATGGCCCAGGACTGGGCAGTGTTTTGTTCTGTCATGCATAGATCCCACTGAATTGAAATCAGCTTGAAAGCAGCCAACAACAACAATAATATCAAAATACCTACCATTTAGTTGAGAAACACTGTGCACCAGGCACTTTTAGAAATGCCTTTAATACTTTGAGCAACATTGTGACACAGTATTATTATCTCCCATTTGAAGTCCCAGGGCAGTGTAAGTGGTTGGAGGTTCAAGTCTACCCAGACATGCCTAGGACAAGAGGCTTGACTATACACTTCTGATGAACCAGCCATTGAAAACTCTATGGGGCACAGCTATAGGCTAGCACATGTGTGTTCTCCATGAGTCAGAATTGCTGGCAACTGGTTTTGGGTTTTATCTCTGTTTTAGAGATGAATAAACCAAGGCTAAGAAGTTTAGGTCACCAGTCTGACCCTCTTGAGTTTCTTTTCTCGCAGAAGAGTACCTCCATCCATCCAATTATACAAGCTAAAGCCCTATGAGTTAGCTTTGATGTATCCCTTTCTCTTGTGTCTCATATCTGACTTATCTTGAAGGTTTGTTGAGTTTAGCTCTTAAATATAACTTCTACTCTGTCCACTCTTTTCATTTATACCATGTAAAAATTCTTGTCTGCACTACGGTACTGGCTCCTGCTAGTTTATTTGTGTTCACACTGACCCTTAATCTGTTCTTTACATGTAGCTTTGATTGTAAACCCCCTTCTCCCCACCTCACACCTCCTTGGGATGAGGACAAAGCTCCCCATCACAACCCACAGGTCCCTCCTCATTTCTCTGACTTCATCTCCTACACCTTTCTCTTCTCTCTGTTACATAGGGCTTTGTTCAGACCTGATGTGGTCCCTCCCAGCCCATGCCTTTGCTTCTCATTTCACTTAGTGGTTGCTCATATATTCTTGTGATTTTTAGCTCCATTCCTTCTTAAGGAAGCTTTTCTGACCCTTGTAACTTGGTCAGACCTTCCTCCAAAGTCCCTTTATAGCCCTAGAAACTTTCTTCACAACACTTAGAAGAGTTAACCCTTTACATTAACTTGGGTAAAGAATGTGACAGTGTTCATCTCTGCTACTGAAGTGTAAAGCCAGGGAAGGCAAGGGCTATACCTATTTGTGTTCCTGGAGCCTACCTCACTTGGTAAGATATTGTGGAGTGAATAAGTTGAGCAAAGTGCCCTGGCTAGGAAGTGGTGAATTTTGGATTTAAACTCAGGTTTCTCTGCCTCTGAAGGTTTTGCTCTTAACATCATTCATTTCAGGGCAGTGTCATTTTGGCAGAAGGACTGATAAGTGACTGTACTTTATACTAGGATCAAATGTATTTCAGCTCCATCAGATAAACTTTGATAAAAATAGGTTATTAAGAACAGATTTGATAAGCAGAGCTGCCTGAGTAAGCTGGGTTTTGCACCAAAGAGAAACGCAATGAAAATGGATCTACCGGGGCTGATAGATAGGGGTGAGGGGCTGGGAACAGAAAGGCTCTCTCTAAATTGCCCCCGACTCTCCTCTCTTCCTCACTCTGGCAGGATCTGGCTGCCCTGAGCACGTTAACTATGAACCACCTCCATTAGATGGTGTGTGTGCTCTCCTATGTGTGAGGTGGGTAGCTTCTTGAATGAAGAAGCTGTACAATTAAGGAAATCGCCAGTGGATATTGATATTTTGCCCTAAATACTCCTCCTCAAGGTCATTTATGTCTAGAAGTTGTTTAATTTGCCACCACGCTGCAGGCAGCAGCAAGCGGGGAAGAAAGTAAGGGGTTAGATGTTAGAACACTTAGCACTTACTTTCAATGCTGCTACAAACAATCAAGCTGACCGGCAGGCACATTTGTGTGAGTTTCTTAAGGTTGTTGTATCAGAGGTGCACAAACTAGGTGGCTTCAAGCTACAGAAATTTGCTGTCTGTATTCTGGAGGTTAGGAATCTGACATCAACGTGTCCAGAGGTTAGTTCTTTCTGGGAGCTTGGAAGGAGAATCTGTTCTACATCTCTGTTTCAGCTTTCAGTGGTTCCTTGCAATCCTTGGAGTGCTTTGGCTTGAAGCCATGTCATTCCAGACTCTGTCTCTGTCTTCACACGGCTGGCTTCCCTCTGTGTCTCTTGCCTCTGTGTCTCTTTTCTTCTTTTAGAAGGAAACCAGTCCTGTTGGATTGGAACCCAATGGAAACTCTTGGTGGTGTAGTGGTTGAGTTTGGCTGCCTACCAAAGGTCAGCAGTTGGAACCTACCAGGGGCTCCTTGGAAACCCTATGGGACAGTTCTATGCTGTCTTTTAGGTTTGCTGTCAGTCAGAAAGGACTTGACAGCAATGAGTTTTTTGGTTCGGTACTTGTTTTATTCGTCTGGTACTGCTCTAATAGAGATACATGAATGGATGGCTTTAGCAAAGAAAAGTTTTTTCTTGCACAGTCCGGTAGGCTACATGTCCAAATAGGCATTCTGTTCAACGACTCTGGACAAAAGTCTTTGTATTGCATCAGTCTTTTTATCAGGGAGCATCAGGGCACAGGAATCTCAGGTCTGAATAATGTGCTCTCCTCCCAGTGTTCCTTTCTTGATTGTATGAGGTTACCAATTCTTTGCTTGCTTCTCTCTCTTTTTATTTCCCATAGGATGAAAGGATAAAAGGTGTGTGTGGTGGTAAAGATTATGTTGGCTACTCCATGTTGGCTGCTGTATCAAGTGGCAGGGCGGGGCCTGTGGTGGCTTCCTGTCCCTCATCTCTCATCTCTCCGTCTTCTGCCACCTATTGCCGGTCTGCTCATGTAGCCAGGAGCTCCTGCTCTCTCCTGGCACCTGGTTCATTTGCCAACATACACAGCCGGTGATCTAGAACTCGAGTCTCTGACCTGTTGACCTTGGGTTCACCGGCTCCTGTGGCCATGTGACACTTGTGCCAGTACTTGGGACATTCAGCTTCTACAATTGCGTGAGCTGTTTCCTTTATATGTAAATCTTTCCTTGTACGTATATGTGTTACTAGTTTTGCTTCCCTAGAAAACCCAGCCTAAGACATTGCAAGCCACACTCCAGGGAAGCCCCGTTTGCAAGGGCGTTACAGTCCAGCCCTCACTCTCCTTTAACAGAATCGTCCCGTCTATTAGCCGCAGGCAGAGATTAGGGTGTATAGCATAGGAGAATCACAAAATATTGGGAATGATGGCCCGGCCAAATGGCTACACACATTTTTTGGGGGGGCAGTTCAATCTATGACAGTTCTTCAGTGTGATCACATGTTAACTAATAGCATCTTTGTGATCTTGTTGTTAGTTGTTGTCAGATAGGCCCCACTCATGGTGACCTTACGTGGAACAGGATGAAACACTGCTTGGTCCTGCACTTGGTCTTTATGATCATTGCTACACTTAAGCTCATCTTCTAGAACCGTTACCAGATGATACACTGCTGTGATCCATAAGGTTTTCATTGGTTAATTTGCAGCAGTAGATCACTTGGTCTTTCTTCCTAGTTTGTCTCAGTCTGGAAGCTCTGCTGAAACTTTTTGCTAGTTGACCTTGCTAGTATTTGAAATGCTGAGGGGATAGCCTCCAGTGAAGAACACTGTACAAGCCCCTATGAACTGATAGACCTGTGGTGGAATGAAATCTTTAGAGACTTCATTTCCAAACCAAGTTACATTCTCAAGTCTAGGAGTTAGGAATTCAATCTATCTTGTAGCACTCCTTAATCTTTCTTCACCTCAGTTTCCTCGTCAAAAAAATAAGAGTAAAGACCTAATTTTCTTTCAAATCTGAAACTTCATTATGTCCTTCCTTACTGTGGTAACACTTAGAAGCTATTGCTCTTATTCCCTCTGGTGGACGTTACGAATTCTGTGTTACAAAGGTGCCATCTCCAACCTAAATAACCCTTCAAGGAAATTAAATCTTTAATCATCTCCACCTGGTATGTGAAAAAGTGAGGAAGAAGCTGTCAATAGCTCTGTGAATGGCAAATTAATTCAATGGAATAAGATCCGTGCAAACATGTGCTTACATAGCCATAATTTGCCTTTCATTTTCCTTTGCAACTCAGAAGAAAGTGAATAATTTCCGATGAGCCTCTCATTTGAACATATTGGAAAAACATGTCATTAGCAAAAGGAGCATTTAGTTGCTTAGTTACCATATATCTCTGAATATGTGGAGCAGTCATTTTTCAGTTGGGGGCAGCTAGTTGAGTAGAAAGCTGCAAAAACTTAAGGGCAGCAGAATCACTGTGTATTTCGAACAGGTATTGAGAGAATAAACTGAAGAGAAAAGCGTGGGTGGTCATTGAGAGTAGTGGTGACTCAGTGGTAGAATTCTCATGTTCACTGTGAGAGACCTGGGTTGGATTCCTGGACAAAGCAATTCATGAGCAGCTACCACCTATCTGTCAGTGGAGGCTTATATGTTGCTATGAGATTTAATGGATTTCACAGAACTTCCAGGCTAAGGCAGCCTGGGAGGAAAGGCCAAGTGGTATACTTCTAGAATCAGGTCACGGAAAACCCTGTGTGTCACAATGGTTCAGTCCGCACCTACTCACAGATGGTGCTGAACAAGGCAGCGTTTTGATTCGTTGTGCCTGGGGTAGCCATGATTTGCAGGCTGAGAACAACACACGGTAGTTAAACATGCAGGGAAGGTGTCAGCTGCCTTTCTCAAGATTTTTTTTTTAATGCCAGGTTCCTAAACTTACAGAGGTGAAATTGTGAATAGGAATATGAAGTTGTATGTTTGTAGAGATGGATTAGTTTACTCAAGAAAAGTACAACAATAATGGCTATAAAAAGGTGCAAATTTTAAAATTCTTTGTTTCATTTCCTTTTCTGCCTTTGATGCCTCATTACTACCACAAAAATAGATGGCTACCTCCTGTTGCCCACAGCCAGCATGAATTATCAGCTATAACGATGACCTTGGCAAATTGCTTAAACTCTCTCAGCCTAATTTTTTTTCAGTTGTACAGTATGGGGCAATAATCCGTGACTTTTCTGCTTTGAGTTATTGCTCTTCAGATTCATTAAAGTATTTGGTTGTATACATGCTTTGCAAAATGTACCTGCCAATACACACTATGGGGAACCTCAGTTGTAGAAGTTAGGATGTCTGCTGGTTTGTGTATGGCTTTTCCTAACTGAGGTGGGAGGAAAGTGGTGGACCAGTGGTAAAGTCCACCCTTTCAGGATGGCTTTTGGCCATCAGTGGTAGCTTGTGTGTTGCTATGATGCATGACAGGCTGGGAAGCTCTCTGTTCTGTTATACGTTGCTAGCCATGAGTCAGGGACCTACTAAAACAGCAAATGAGATAGAGAGGAGAGGACCAGTAGAAGAGACAACTGCAGATCTTTCCTAGATTTTTTTTCTCCAGAAAATAGCATTGCTCTTATATTTGAAGACATGTAGGCAGATGAAAACTCTAAGTTTGTCAGAGCTTTATAAAGATTCTAGGGAATAGTTTCATGACTGCTGGAGCTGTGCCACCATGTTACATTATAGATTTCAGTCAATGGCTGATCATGGCCTCTCCAAAGTTCAAGAACTCTTGCTGAGAGAGTTCTTACTTAAAATGTTGGGAGTGAGGAGGCTGGGATCACATTCTTCACCCTTTAGGCTAAGTTGTCCCGTGAGAACAATGTTAAAAATTTAATTGGAACATATATCAGAAATAATATGGAGTCTGTCTCCTTAAAGGCTTCTTAGGGGATTTCTTGAAGATTTATAAAAGACATTGTGTTGATTAAATTACCATGATGCTTCTTTCTCAGAGACAGGTTAGATCACTAGGCCGCTTACAATCTTCATATTCCCCATTTCCTGATAACTCCCACTCATAGAAATTATTTAGGGAGTAACACATGGAATTATTTAGGGATTAGCCTAGGGGTTATTTAACTTAATATTCTGATTATGAGAGTTAGCACTCGCAGAACATCAATATCAATTGCAATTCCGTAAAACAGACTTCATATGAAAATCGTCTGACTCTAATTCAATATTTCTTTTAAAATGTACTTTGTTTTGGTTACTTAGTTCACTACTGAACCAAAAAAACCCTACTACCATTGAGTCGTTTCCTACTCATAGTGACACTACAGGACAGACTCGAACTGTTCCACCAAGTTTCCAAGAATATCTGGTAGATTGAAACTGTTGACCTCTTAGCAACTGGACCTTAACCACTGTACCAGAAGGGCTCCAGTTTGTTATTAGGAACATGAGTGCTTTATAAGCCTAGGGAAATTATTGTTTGAATCTTGTTTTTCATTTAAAACCTATAATCTTTCATTAAATCAAACATTTGCAAATCTTTTATTTTCCTCTAATATAAAACCATGTGTATTTAGGAAAAAACATGAAGAAAAAAAGTCTATGTGGAGCCCTAGCTCCTAGTGTCAACAACTGTGAATATTTTGATCTATTTTCAGTTCTCTTGGTTGTGACTCTATTTCATATAGTTTCATCCAACATTACAAAAAAATTATACATATTAATGTCAAAGCAATGTCTTTGAATTATAAAAATGTAGTATGTGTTTACTGTGGAAAAATTAGAACATATAGAAAGATATAAAGTGAAAAAGTCATTCAGAATCTTACTATTTAGAGATAATTACTGCTAACATTTCTGTGTATTTTCCCAGAATATTCTTTCTTATGCATTTTTATTTCCTCCTATTATTAGATATTTCAAACATATGTAATAAACAGAGTAATACAGCTAACACTCTTAAACTGACAATTGAATTTTTTAAATTATGGTATTTTTCTATACATACTTCTGTCCTTTTATTTTTGTTATTTACATCCTTCATTATTTTCTTTTGTCCTTTCTCTCTCTCTTTCTTTATTTCTTTTTTCCCCCCCTAAAACAAAACCTTACGGATACAGTCATAATTTTTTGTGTACTACTTTCCCAACACAGGTTAACCAATGATATAGTGTTTAGAGTTTCTGTTAATCTTCTTTACATTTTCACTATATATTACATACGTGTGAAAGACTGGGTATCAACCTGACTGGACCGTGATTTTCAACATTTTGACAGCTGTATGAAGGGCCAGGGGCAGGATCTGTGATGGTTCACCTCCCACCTTCAGTGTTTATCTCTCCACCTTCCACTGCCCACTTCCTGTCTGCTTGTGTTGCCAAGGTTTCAGCTTGTTGCAGATCCAGCAGCTGCTGATCTCTTGTCTTTTTATGTCTGGTTTTTGGGACTTGAACTAGCATCTCTCGGAATTCATCAACCTTCACAGCATGCAAGTAAGAGTCTTGTTCCCTGACCTACTAATCCTGGGTCTGCCAGCCTCTGCAGCTGCATAAACCAGCAGAAAACTTGCAGTCTTGCCTGCCATCTTGGGATTCACTGACCTTCACAGCCTGTGAACTGGAACTCTAATCTCTGATTTACCAGCTTCCATGGCTGCATGAAGCTTGCTCTCTGATCCAGGACTTTGGAAATTTCAGCCTGTACAATTACATAGGCTGTTTCCCTTGTATAATTTACTTCTCTAGAGAACCCAGCCTAAGACAGAATTTGGTACAGAGAGAGTAGGGGTGATGGTCTAACAGACATCTATGTTGTGGAAGCTGTTTTAAAACTACGAGTGGATGGACAACTCCGAAAGAATAGGACAACTGTTAACACCAGAGAAGGTACAGACAGTGAGAGGCAGCAGCAAACCAGCAATACAGAACTAGGATCCAACCACTGGACAGAGAGAGCCAAGTGCCTGTGTGCAGGAAGCTTCCTTGCAGAGTGCAGTACCTCCAGGCACTTAAATTAGTGGAGTTACAGAGCTTTGGAACACTTTCCCAAGCAGGGCAGGTGCACCAGCTTCAGAAGCTGAAGAAACACAGAACCAAGAAGCTGAGCTACTTCAGTCTCAAAAAGTATGTCCATGATTTCAAACGTTCTTAAGGGTAGAGCCACGGCCCCTGGTGTTTCTAAGAGTGGATTTGCCACTCATATGGACTTGGAAAATTGTGTACCTCAAGTGGAGAAAGTAAAGTTTGCTGTCCTAGTGGACCTGGAAAGTGAAGCTGTAGCCAGGTATAAGGGGTCTCCACTCAGAATTCCCACAGTGTGGCCAATACCTAGACTCTGGAGGACAGGCCACTGTGTAAGATGTCTCAGAAAACAGAAGATTATTTTCAATGCCTAAGAGCTATTGTGATGGGTTCTGTTAATTTGTTTTGTGTCTGTTAAATGTTTTCTTTTCCTGTGATTTCTCCCAGTTGTAATGGAAATGTCTAACTTGTGCCTGCCTGTTCTGACATTATATTTTGAAAGCAGAAATCTTGTGTTCTAGATGTTACTGTTTAAGAGGAACTTCTGGATTTGGGGCTTGGACTTGAAGACTTTCACTGTGAGGTGGTCAATATGTTTCACATGTTGAGAAGATGTGATTTTTTTTAGGGAACAGAGAGTGGAATGTCATGGATTGATTTGTGTTCCCCACAAAATCTGTGTAGCAGTTTAGCTGGGTTGTGATTCTTGGTAGTGTGTGATGTCCTCCATGTTGTAAATCCTGCCTCTATTGATATTAATGAGTGTTTTAGTCAGCTAGGGCTGCTCTAACAGAATTACCACAGAGTGGATGGCTTTAACAAAGGAAAGTTTATTCTTACACAGTCCAGTAGGCTACAAGTCCATATTCAGGGTGTCTACAAGTCCATATTCAGGGTGTCTGCTCCAGGGTAAGGCTTTCCCCTTGTTGAGTCTGCAAGAAAGTCTGGTATTGTATCAGTCTTTGTCCAGGGAGCGTCTTGGTGCAGGAATCTCGGGTCTGAAGGATGCACTCTTCTCCCGGTGCTGCTTGCTTGATGATATGAGGTTCCCAATTCTCTGCCTGCTTCTCTTTCCTTTTATCTCTTCTAGGATGAAAGGATTAAAGGTGGGGTAAGCCATACTCCAGGGAAACTCCCTTTACAGTGGAGCAGGGAGGTGATCCTATGAAGGGATTTACAGTCCCACCCTAATCTTTTAACACAAAGCAGAAGAAAACCACAAAATGGAGGACAGTCACAAGATACTGGGAATCATGGCCCAGTCACATGGCTACAAATATTTTGGGGAGGGGGACACAATTCAATCCATGACAATGAGGGTAGATGGGTGGCAGCTGAGTTGGTGGGGCAGGACTTTATGTGTAAGTCTGTTATAAGCCTTAACTCAGTCTCTTAAGATATAAAGGAAAGAGGCTAGCAGAGAGATTTAAGGGACTTCATAACATCAGTACCAGCAACTGAGTCTGTCCTTTGGAAAGGGCCAGAGTCCCTGTGTCTCTGAAACTTCCAATTGAGGGGAAGATTGATGACAAGGACCTTCCTCCATAGCCAACAGAGAAGGCTTTCCTTTGGAGCTGACACCCTGGATTTGTACTTTTATCCTACTGAACTGTGACAAAATAAAATTTCTCTTTTTAAAGCCATCCTCTTGTGGTACAAGGTCTGACAATTTAGCCCATAAATTCATCTTAGAAAAAGTCCTACACACCTCATTTCTGAATATCACTGTCATCACCTTCAGAGTACTCCCCTTGGAAAGCTAGCACTGATGCCAGTGCCTAGCTCACCCTTGAAAGCAATTTTGGAACTCTTTTTCTGGAATGGCTATCAAAGCTGTTGTAATACTGCCTCGATTTCTTGAGTGTCATCACAATGTCTTCCTCTCAATATTTTCTTTTTCTTCGTGTAGAAAAAAGTTATTGGGGGCCAGATCAGGTGAGTTGTTAGAGTATTCCCATACAGTTGTTTGCTTACTGGCTAAAAACTCTTTACAGACACCTATACAATTACATTTTTGAACTTGCCACCTTGCTTTGAAGGATGGACTAGGCACTGGCATCAGTGCCTTGCTTTCCAAGGGGAGTACTTTGAAGGTGACTGTAATGAGATGTGTAGTGCTTAGAACAATTGAGTTTGTGGACCTCATATTTCTTTCTGTTAAAGCAGCTCTAGATGACTAAGACAATATATATCCATAAAGAGTATGTAGCATTGTTTCTTTGTCTTTAAACTTTGTATAACTATTGTTATATATTAATAATATATAAATATTGTATGCATCCTATAACTTGATTTAAATTTGCTCAATATGATCTTTTTGAGATTTATCCATTCAGAATCATGCAGCTTAGGGCCTTTCATTTTCAGTACTACCACGTAGTTCTTGTATAGCTCTCTTGAGAAGAATTTCTCTTAGGAATGTTCCTGGAAGTGGCATTGCTAAGATTTAAAGTAGTGTTGTCTTTACTGGGTGTGATGGTTAAGGTTGTGGGTAACTTGGCTGGGCCATGGGTCTCAGTGGCTTGGCAATCACTTCCATGACAAGACTTGATAAAATGTATCATTTCCATGACAGGATGTGTATTGAGAATAAATGGACATTCTTGTAAGACTTGTGGCTTTTGTTGGCTCTGGATCCTGCAGCGGGCTCCTGTTTGTCTGAACTTTGGTTCTTGGGACTTGAACTAGCAGCTTACCTGCAGTCCTGCCTGCAGATATTGGGATTCATAAATCTTTACAGCCTGTGGGCAAGAACATTGCTCTCTGACCTGCCAGTCTTAAGATATTCCAGGCTCCATGGCTGTGTGAATCAGGAAAAGCCTCTGTCCTGCCCCACAGACTTGAAACATTCCAGCTTATACTACCACATGAGCCATTTCTTTGATATAAATCTCTCTCTCATTATGTAATTATACACTTTTCTGGTTTTGCTTCTCTAGAGAACCCAGCCTAAGATACCAGGAATTGGAAAACTTGTCTAAAGCACTGGTAACAATTTGTATTCCCACAAACAACATTGGAAAACTTGTTTCTCCACATATTTGGACTTACTTTGTATTTAAGAATTTTTACCAATTTCATGAATGTACAATGAAATTTTTTGTTCCTTGTATATTTTACTTATATTTTATTATTGACAGAACAGTAGACTTACTTTATCTTAAATTCACAGTTGTCACAGAATACTTTTTTTCAATGCCTTTATTAAGCACTTATGAAGTACAGGTTTTCCTGAGAATGCTACTCAGGGCTGCTGATAGATCTGACTCCTCAAGAACTATCTTCCTTAACTCTACTTCACTAATATCAGTGTTCTTTGCCTTCTAGTTCTGGTATTCTCTTTCATTGTGGGAAAAATTTTGGCAGTAGATACCAGTTGCAGTAATGGGAAGAATTCTGCTAGAGGAAATCTATCATTTTCCTATCCACTAATCACACAGGCTTTAAAATATATTTATAAAATTTTGCAAGTTATACAAGAAAATGTATAATGCCAAAGAATATAAACATTACTAGATGTCTTTTGTTCTTCTTTTCATCTTCCAATAAATAACCACTTATAAATAACCTCTACTTTTTCCTACCCATAATTGTGTGTTTATGTAAAAATGTAGTGAACATTCTTAGGTGTATTTCCTTGGACCAAAAAAAAGCTGGTTATGTTTTTTAAAAATTTAACATTGTCTTTCAGTATCTGTATAGTATTCTATAGTGTTGTAATATTGTACCTAATCCAGCTCTTCTAGTGGTGGGTATTTAGATTGCTTTCCCATTTTAAAAAATAATGTTGCAAAAAAACATTTTTGTGAACATGTCCCTGGATATTAGTGTGAGATTGCCTTAGGAGATATTTCTATTTTGTTTTGATTAAATTTTTTTCATTGTGCTTTAAGTGAAATTTTACAATCCCTATTAATTTGCCATATGAAACTCTGCACCCACACCACTATGCAACTCTAACTGCTCTTTTCCCTGCCACGCATGACAGCACACTCTTCCTTTCTACCATGTACTACCTACATCCATTCAACCAATTCTGTACACTCTCTTCTTTAACCTTGCCTCTGTCTAAGAGCTGTTCAGAGAGCTTCATGTACATATTCAAGCCAAGAAGCGTATTAGTCACCAGCATCACTCTATGTCTTATAGTCCAGTCCCCTCTTTGTCTGAAGAGGTGGTTTCAGTACTGGTTTCAGCTCTGGACTAACATGGAGTCTAGGGACCATGTCCTCAGGGGGTCCTCCAGTCTGACAAACCATGAAGTGTAGTTTTTTAATAGAGTTCTAGTTCTGTATACCCATTTTTCTCATACTATATCAAGAACTTTATGTTGTGTTCCCTGTCAAGGCAGTCATTGGTTGTGGCCAGGCACCATCTAGCTCTTCTGGTTTCATGCTGATGCATTCTCTGGATCATATGGCACTGTCTGTCTGCTCGGCTCATATTTTCCTCATGTCTTTGATGAGGAGAGATTTCTAGAAGTGCTATTTATGTACCTATATTTTAAATTCCTCAGGAATTGATGAGTTTTAATCAAAAGATGGGCAGTTCAAACCTATGAGAGAGAAGGATGAATGAATGTTTCTCTAAAGATTACAGCCTGGGAGACTCTATGAGGCAGTCTACGCTGCACACAGCAACAACAACAAATCAGTCTTGCATATGGCATCTAGGTTTTCTGATTTTATGATCTGCATAAAATAGATAAATAACAGTAACTCCCTGATAGGTCCACTTTGAGGACTAAGGTGTGCCTGACACAAACCATGGTGTTTTCAATGACCTCATCTGCAAGCAAAAAGCTGGGCATTAAGTAAGGAAGATCAAAGAAGAATTGACTTCCTTGAATTATGATGTTGGCTGTGAATATTGAATATGCCATTGTTTCAGTCATGTAATGTTACTGTAACAGGAATACTATGATGGCTTTAGCAAAGAGAAATTTATTCTTATACTCTCGGAGCCTAGATGTCTAAATTCAGCTGTAGGGGAAGTCTTTTTCTCTCTATTGGCTCTGGAGTAAGGTCCTTGTCTTCAAGCTTTCCTTGGCCTAGGAACTTCTCCATACAGGAACTTCAAGTCCAAATGATACACTTTGCTCCTGGCACTACTTTATTGGTGGCATGAGGTCCCCCTGTCTCTCTGCTCACTTCTTTCTTTTATATCTCAAAAGAGATTGGCTTAAGACACAATCTAATCTTGTAGATTGAGTTCTACCTCATTAGTATAACTACTATTAATCCTAGTTTATTCACATCATAGACATAGGATTTATGACACATAGGGAAATCATATCAGATGACAAAATGGTGGACAATCACACCATAGGGGGAATTATGGATGGCCTAGCCAAGTTGACAGATATTTTAGGGGGACAAAATTCAATGCATGACCGCTATGGACTGTCAGAAGAACAAACAAATCTTCCTTGGAAGAAATACAGAGTGCTCCTTTGAAGCACGGATGGTGAGACGTTGTCTCCCATACCACGGACATTTTATCAGAAGGGACCAGTCCCTGGAGACAGACATTATGTTTGGCAAAGTAGAAGGTCAATGAAAAAGAGGAAAATTTTTAATGAGATCGATTGATGTAGCAGCTACAACAATGGGCTGAAGTTTAGCAAAGTCAAGCATTGACTCTTTGAAAAACATTAATAAATCCCCATCTACTCTGACCACGGAAATCCTGGTGATGTAGTGGTTAAGAGATATAGCTACTAAACAAAAGGTCGGCAGTTCAAAGCCATCAGGAGCTCCTTGAAAACTCTACCGAGTAGTGCTACTTTGTCCTATAGGGTTGCTGTGAGTCAGGATTGACTCCACAGCAGTGTTTTTTTTTTTTAAAAACTCTAATCATGAAAAAAAGAGAAAATAAAGCTTCTCAATATCAGAAATAAAAAGTGGGTTATTGCTACAGATCCTACAGACATGAAAAAGATACTAAAAATCTATTATGCACACTTTTACAGTGACAAATTCAATAATTTAAAAGAAATGAACAAATTACTTAAAATATACGTCTTACACAAGAAATAGCAGGGAAAAATTGATAGATTAAAAACTTCTGCTCATCAAAAGACACATTAAAAAATGCATCGCAGCTTGGGAAAATATTTATAAATTCTTTTATGACAAAAGACTGATTTCAGGGATATACAAGAAATTCTTGCAATCTGACACAAACATAAATAACATCCCCTAGAAGACAAAAAGATTTAGGGAGACACTGTATCCATGTGATACACAAATGAATGAAAAAGCGATCAACACAATTACTCATCTAGGAAATGTGAATTAAACCACAATGATACACCGTCATGCATCCATCAGAAGGGCTAAGACTAAACAGGTTCAACACGAAATGTTTGCAAGGATGTGGAACAACTGAAATTATCACATATTACTGGTGGGAATATAAAATAATGAAACAACTTAGGAGGATAATCTGGCATTTTCGTATCAAAATAAATACATGCCAGCCCTAAAAACCCAAGAAACCCATTATTAGGTATTTAACCAAGATTAATGAATATTTGTGTTGAAAACACTTTCAGGAGAATATAAATACCTATAATAAGTGAAAACTGGAAATAGTCCTGATGTCTATAAATAGGAGAATAGTTAAATATAGAATACTGTATTTTATAGAATGGAATACTGTTCACCAACAAAAACCAAGGAACTATAGATACATGCAATGCGGCCAAGCCAAGTGCGTCGATGAATGTCAAAAATATGTTGCTGATTCAGAAGCCTTAGATCAAAGAGTAATCACTCTATTGTTCCATTTATCTGAGATTTGAAAACTGGCAAAACTAATATATAATGGTAAATATATGAGGGAATGGGGCAGGGATTGTTTGAGAGGTGACAGTAAGAGGGAACTTTCTGGGACTATGGTAATATTCTTTGTTTGATCAAGTTTTGAGTTACACATGTGTATGCATTTGTCAAAACTCAGCAAATATGAACTTTTCATTTTATGTACACTTCACTTTATGTAAATTTTGTATCAAAGGAAAAAATGTACTGAACTTTAGTTAATGTGTGCTGAGGTATTCATGGGAATGGATATTGATGACTAAGGGGCACTGGTGACTTAGTGGCAGAATTCTCGATGTCCATGGAAACCCTGGTGGTGTAGTGGTTAAGAGCTATGGCTGCTAACCAAAAGTTTGGCAGTTTGAATCCACCAGGCTCTCTTTGGAAGTGACATGGGGTTGTTTTACCCTGTCCTGTAGGGTTGCTATGAGTTGGAGTTGATTGCACAGCAATAGGTTTAATTGTTTTTTTCTTAATAAGGGAGACGTGGTTCTGATTTCTAGTCAAAGCACTTCATGTGCAGCCACAAACTTTCCATCATAAATGTGTCAGACTTAATTTCTTTCTATGGATTAATAATGTTTCTTTGCATGTATATACCACAGTGTGTTAATTCACTCACCTGTTGATGGGTTCTTGTGTTGTTTCTACATTTTGGCTATTGTGGGTAATGCTGCAAGCAATCCAACATCTTTTTGCTAAGGTTGCCCATCCCCAGTCAGGAAGCTTTTTTGAGCAGAGCTCTTCATACTCCTGGGCTAGTTCCTCAGTGTGGAGTGCATATTTAGCCCATGGAAAACATGAGCATATCTCTGCCTGGCGCACTTGAAGGCTACTCCGCTTCCAATGCAAATCTCTGTATCTTTTCTCCTCCCTTATTTTAATGCAGCCTCCTGACTTTGGGCTTTATTTTGATGGTAAGAGTCCTCAAATCCTTCAGACTTCAAGGGAAACCTGAGCTATTGTTATAAAGAGTCTTTTCTAATAGTCCAGTTGCCTTAAAATAAGAAAGGAACACCTCCTGACCATGGGAAGGGGGTTAGGAGACAGGTATATACCACACATCTCTTTGTAAGACATTCTTGTTGTATACCCGCTAATGAATTGTAGTCTTCTAAAGTCTCAAGTTGGATAGTGGTCTGTGTGGCAAAAGCTAATTTTTGATCACTACCTTTAAGTTTTGCAGAAACCCTAATGGTGTAGTGGTTAAGAGCTATAGCTGCTAACAAAAGACTGGCAGTTCAAATCCCCCAGGTGCTTCCTGGAAACCTTGTGGAGCAGTTCTACCCAGTCCTGTAGGGTTATTACGAGTCAGAATTGACCTGATGGCAACAGGTTTGGTTTCTTTTTTTTGAATCTTTCGTAGAAAGTCTAGCAACTGACGTTGAATGAGCTGGTCCTTGACTGCTGTTGTTTGGGCAGCAATACAAAATTTGGAGGAGACAGCTGATTTACATCATTCTGTTATATAGCCGGGGTCCTGATGGCACAGTGATTAAGAGCTATATTGCTAACACAAGAGTTGGTAGTTGGAATCTGACAGAGGCTCCTTGGAATCCTTGTGGGACAGTTCTACTGTGTCTTATCAGAGTTGACTTGCTGGACAACAAGTTTCTTTGATTTTAGCTTGGTAATAATAGCTAATCTGCGCTGTATACCAAACCAAAACCAATTCTAACTCATGGCAACGCCATGTGTTACAGAGTAGAACGGCTTCATTTCTTAGCTGTAAACTTTATAGACACAAATCCCCAGGTCTTTCTTCCACCATGTGGCTGGGTGGCTTGAACCTTTAAGTTAGTAGACAAGGCCAAACTATTTGCATCTTCAGGGACCTGTGTTGCCTGCTAAGGGAGGAGCATAGTAGGCTTTGCCCCTTGTGGTCTGATGTATAGGAGAACATTTAGGAGGTACAGGTGTTAGAAGTCAGAATTCTAACACACCAAAGGGCCTTAGAGAGCCCCTCATTTTGCTCTCTCCTTTCATGGAGGAGTCTCAGAGATGTGATATGGTTTGTCCTGGGTAATACAACTAGGCAACAGAACAGATTACCTAATTTCTCGTTCACAGCTCAGAAATTGGCTTTTTATAACCCCACATCTACCAGGGAGACAAGAATCAAGTCAGTAGTTTTCATATCATTTATCTCTTGTCACTGGCCTCTGCTCTACTTCTCAACAACCTGAGCCTTTGGGTGGGGAGGCGTTGAGAGCATAACAGTTTTCTGGAATGAGTGTGGTAGAATCTCTAGGCCACCTAACACTGCTTAAGCCATGTTCCATCTGAGCAGCTGCCCCTGTGAAGAAGATGGACCCTGGGAGCAGCATTTGGCTTCATGAGTCAGCTGGAAGAAGACTTAGGCCATTTGGAACTAGAGAGGCAGAGAAGAGGGACCCTTTGCCTGACAGACTGGAAGAGGGAAGACTGGTGGAACTTTTCCTTTACCAACTGAATAACTGCTTGTTTCTGATCATGACCTCTACCTTGATTTAAAATGTTGCAATGCATTTGCTTTCTGTGTTTCAGGAAGGTCCTCTCTGCTCTTTGTCCTTTTCCCAAAGAGGGCTCCCAAAAGCCAAACCTGTTGTTGCTGTCAAGTTGGTTCCAACTCACAGCAAGCCCATAGGACAGAGTAGAATTGCCCTATAGCGTTTTCAAGGAGCCGGTGGTGGATTCAAACTGTTAACCTTTTTCAGAGGGAAGAGTAGAAATTGCATTTAAAATAACTGATATTCAGTGCTAATGAGTCTGTGGGAGGTACAAATGGTTAACCAACTTAGTTGCTAACCAAAAGTTTGGAGGTCTGAGTCTTGTCAGAGTTGCTTCAGAAGAAAGACCTGGTGATCTACTGCCAAACATTAAAAACCAAACCAAACACAAATCCACTGCTGTCGAGTTGATGCTGACTCATAGCAACCCTATAGACAGAGTAGAGCTGTCCCATAGCTTCCAAGGAGCACCTGGTAGATTTGAACTGCTGACCTTCTGTTTATCAGCTGTAGCACTTAACCACTATGTCACCAAGGTTTCTTCTAAAACATTAGCCACTGAAAATCCTATGTTGCACAATCCTACTCTGATACACATAGGGGTCATCATGAGTTTGAATTGACTCTAACAGCAACTGATTTGGTACTGGTTTAAAGAGCAGTGAGAGCTGGTAGAGTTAGGTGGGCAGTGAGTGATGAGAGGTAAAATATACATTTGGCAAAAGCATCTTAACAGTGTGGTAGGAGTCCGTGTTTGTCCAGAGTCAGCAGGGCTGTGGCTGTCTTAGAGCCTCCCACATGATACGGTCTCCCAAGGCAAAGAACATATATTTTATTCAGTGCTCACTGTGTGTAGTGTACTCTAACACCATGTCCATTATTTCATTTCTGCCTAGTGACAGCCTGTGCTATCACAGTCCTCTTTTGTATATGAGGAAATAAAGTCACTTGCCCAGAATCATAAAAATCTGAGGCAGAAGAGTCAAGTTCTTTAATATATTAAGTGATCTTGCCCCAAGAATTTGAAGAAAGGGAATACCAGGTTGAATTCACGGTTGTCATCCAGTGACTCACGACAATTCCATGCATTCCATAGGGTTTACAGTGACTGAGTTTTTGAAGTAGATCACCAGAAATTTTGTTTTAGGTACCTCTGGGTGGACTTGAACTTCCAACTTTTTGGTAAGCAGCCAAACAAATAAACCACTTTTGTACCACCTGGGGACTCGGAGTTCACAGTTTAAACTCACCAAATTGAAATGTAGCGGAAGATCTCCAGGAAGAGCCACTTGACCATAACGTACCTCTGTCACAGGGATGTGTGAGCTGAATCACAGGTTTCAGTAGAATGTAGAAATGGAGGAAAGACAGCTGAAAGCCCTGAGGATGTTGGCTAGTTCAGTCCCAACTCTGGCATGCTGCTGCATTTAAACATAGACACAAACTTGCTCTGTTGGTTGGCATCACCCCCCACTGGGGAAGGCCACCACAGCAGCTGTGCTTTTGGATGTCTGAAATAAATACTTTGATTCATTTCAAAATCACTCATAGGAGGTGTGATGAGCAGAGCTGACTGAAATTGTCTTCTCCAAGCAGGTTTCTCGGGGTGGTGGGGAACAGTTCATGTAGATCTTGATATGAAGAAGCCTTCTCTGAGGAGGAGTGTTAGATTCTGAGGGCACTTTTTGGCTGTTCTCAAACATATGTTCTGTGGACATATGCTTCTGCCAGACAAGGACCAGTGAGATATAAATGTTGTCCTCCCCAAACTATCTGTTGCCAACTGTTGAAGTGTTGGGGCAGAATGAGGGAGATGTCGTTAGCTCTGCAGATCAGCCATTTTCAGTTTCCAGGGTGATTGGGCCTTCACCTGTCAATCACGTAGTCAGCCACTTGCCCTGGTGGATTCTCTGTCGGTGTCAAGTGCAGAACATGTATCTCCTGTCTCTTCCACCTTTACACTGCCTTTCAGTCCTGACTGTGTGTCTTCCTCCACATCCTTAATCAGATATGCAGTGCAAACAGATTTAAACGATACTTGCAATAAAAACAATTTGTAATTGGACAAGGAGGAGAGTAGTCAACATGGTGGTCCCGTGTACTCATCCAAAGTGGAGAGTCCTAGACAATGTTTGCCGTTGTTGTGTGCCGTCAAGTCAATTTAAACTGAGCGACCCTTTAGAAGGGTCAAAATTATACTGAGATATTTTCCTCTTATTTGCGACACCAGTCTCTTTCCCCCTTCTCCATGGTGTCCTTTCAGCTTTTTTGGTTCCAAATTATTCCTTCTACTTTCTTCTTCTAGTTAGGTGTAAGTTTTTGTGTATATATGGAGGTGCATGTATAGGTCTAAAACACTAGCTCTCAAGTTTTATTATATTTTCATTTGCATGATTAAAGAGCCAGATAATTTCATAAGGATGGAAACCTAACACTCTCTGTCTTCAGTGCCCTGTTTTCTTGCTCATCTGAAGCAATCACTTGAAACTCATGTAGCTGCTTGTTTTGTTATTTGTCTTCCTTGGTATAAATTATATGCTTTTCTGGTACTTCTCCATTTTAGAGAATTCTTATCATTCTCTAACTTCTCCTTTTACCATTTTTGTGTAATCAGGCATACTTCCCATTCTGCCCTCTGCCCTGTCCTGATATAATGATCTCATTTTGGCTAGATCAATATTCAACATTTACATTTTTATGATCTCATAAATGCTATTCTTAGCAGAGTCATTTGTGTATACTGTAATAAAATTTCCCTTCTTGTGTAATATTTATTTTCTCTGGGGTTAATATTTGTTTTCTGGGTTGTTTTAGCGGTTTAGTTCTTGTTAATGTTAAAGTACTCCAAGTATCTTACAAATTTAGTTTTATTAGAGTTTTCTCTTTTAGACTCTTCCACTTGCTCCAGTCTGACTGTTCGCTAAACAGCTGCAACCTGGGGACTCCCTTTACCATTAGCTTGGGAATTGTTTGTCCTCTTTTTTAACTTAGTCTCACTAATTCTTAGATGTGGTGTCTTCTTGAGTTTCTTTTCTAATTTTTAGTCCCTGATTTTGGTGAAATACACCTTCAGTGACTTCCTGAGAATAGTTATAGCAAAGCAAATTTTTGATACCTTACATGTCTGAAAAATGACTTTGATTTTTAATCACATTTAAATGATTTTTCTTGGATCCACAACTGATGCCCAAGAAAGTACAGGTCAAGAAATCTAGTGATATATTGCATTGGACAACTTGGCTAAAAAAATCTCTGTGAAGTATTAAAAGCAAAAATGTCACTTTGAAGACTAAGGTGCACCTGATTCAAATCATTGTATTTTCAATTCTGTCATAATGTATGCAAAAGCTAGACAATAAACAAAGAAGTGTGAAGAATCAATGCCTTTGAATTATGGTGTTGGTAAAGAATGTTGAATATACTGTGGACTGCCAAAAGAATGAGTAAGAAGTATAGCCAAAGTGCTCCTTGGAAGTGAGGCTGTCAAGACTTCATCTCAAGTGCTTTGAACACGTTATCAGGAGGGACCAGTCCCCAGAGAAGGAAATCCTGCTTGGTAAAGTGGAGGGTCAGTGGAACAGTGGAAGACCCTCGATGAGATGGACTGACGCAGCGGCTGCGACAACGGGCTGAAGCCCAGCAATGAGTGTGAGGATGGCTCAGGACCGGTCAGTGTTTCCCTCTGTTAGACACAGGGTGGCTATGAGTTGAAGCAACTCAGCAGCACCTAAGAACTACAACAAGTGAGTAACTGGATTCAGAATTCTAGGCCAGAAAGTATTTCCCCTTCGAATTTTGGGACGATTACATTATTTTGTAGTTTTAATGCTCCTGTTGAGAAGCCTGAAGCCATTTTGATTCTTTCTGTTTTGCAAATAATTTTTTTTTTAGAAAAACTAATTTGTAGGACCTTCTATTTGCTCTAAGTTCCACATATTGATGATAATGTGTCTTGTTGTGGGTTCATTTTCATTTGTTTCAATCTGAGAAAATTATATCTTTCAAATCTAAGAAATTTTCTTCAATTCTACTGTTTATGATTTCCATCTGTCTCTTTTTCTTTTAGCTTCATTTCTGGGAGATCTCCTCATCTTCTTCTTCCTACCTTATACTAAGCATTTTAAAAATAATTCTTACTCTTGTATTTTATCTTTCAGGAACTTTATTATTCTCTGAATTGGGTTCCTATTTCATGAATGTAATATCTATTTTTATCTCTCTGAGACATTCATGATGGGATTTTGAAGGTCTTATCTCCTCACACAATCCTTTTTCATTCAGGTTGTTTTTATCTGTTTGCTCTGGTGTCTGCCTCTCGTGGCAGATACTTTCCTCAGATGTGTGGTGACCTGTAGTTTTTGTTCATGTCAAAAAATGGGGCACATAAAAGCTGACAGAAGTTTTGTGCTTGAGGGGCACTTTTCCGAAAGTTAGCCTGTTAGGGTCAGTTTTCAGCATCTTTAGACATCTTTATTTGAGTTGATGAGATTTCCCAGAGAAGAATTTTCCTTCTTCCTGCTTGAGAATCTTCCAAATTTCTTGGAACCAAGTGGGAGAAGAAAATAGAAGGATATCAGTGTACAAATGATCAGACATTTCCACTGTTTGTAGCACTCTGTGTATGGAGATCCACATAGAGATACTACATTTCACACTATAGAGAATTCTCTGGTTGGTTGCCACTGTGAAAGAGGTTTAAAAACTCAAGTGCTGTTGAGTCAGTTCCATCTCACAGAGATCCCACTTGACGTAGCAGAGCTGTCCCAGAGGGTTTCTAAGGAGCAACTGGTAGATTTGAACTGCTGACTTTTTGATTAGCAGCCAGACTCTTAACCACTGTGTTGCTGAGACTGGTCAACTCCAATTTCACGACACTCATTCTTACTTTCACCCTCAGCCTCTCCCTGCTGCTTCATTCTCTTTTAGTTACTTTTACATCTGCTTCCAGAAATAAAGCATGCCTCTAACTCTGGAGCCTTTTGAATTTCTGGTTGCTTTTCCACTGCTCAGTTAGAATTAAGCACTCCTGGGTTGGCTGTCTCAAGTACCACTCCTACTTTACGCTTTCTAGAGTCCTAAATGCTGTAGGTATTCTCTCTTCTGTATCCTGAGTTTATTCTTTAAGGAAAAAGAAATCCTGCCATTGTTACTTTAATATAATTTAATGATGGAGTGAAGGTACATGCATTTATTAATCACCCATTTAACTGAAGTCTATATATTTCTCTTACAGTAGAAGCTTAAACTTTCAGTATTTTGATCATGATTTCATGCAGGCATTCTGCTTTGATCTGAGAGAGAGCGAGCGAGCGAGAGAGAGAGAGAGAGAGAGAGAGAGAAACGTCACAACATTGTAATGGAAAACACAATATTGTGACAAAAACCCCATCAGTGTGTTTTGGGCAGCAGGTCAGAAAGGATTTAGATCTATTTCTTGTTCAAAAAGAAGCAGTGCTTTGAAAATGATTCTGAATGGTCTAATAATCTTTGGGATAGTAGATACCGTTCAACTGTATTCACTTTATAGCCTTTAGGTGAAAAAGGGGAAACATTGTTTAAAAACATTTAAAAAAAGTTTCTACAAAGTGGTATTTCAATTAACCCTCAAGTAACTGGAAATGAAAGGTAGCCCATGCATCTAGAAGTCAGAGTTCACTGTGGATTTTTCTATAAATGAGTCCTCCTCTGTACTCTGTAAGTGAATCTTTTCTCTCCAGCTTACTATCAAAAAAGAGAAAATGGGGAATGCAGAACATTTGGAATAAAAGAACTGGAATAAAAGAACTAAATCATTCACAACTCTCCTACCCCTCCCATCCAAAGACTACCATTGTTAATGTTTTGCATATTTTCGTCTTGAATGTTTTTTTCAGACACCTTTTTCCACACAACTGCCTTAAACTGAAAAACCAAGTCTGTTGCTGTTGAGTCAATTCTGACTCATAGTGACCCGATAGGACAGAATAGAACTGCTCCATAGAGTTTCCAGGGAGCTCCTGGTGGATTTGAACTGCTGAACTTTCAGTTAGCAGACGTAGTCGTTAACCAGTATGCCACCACGGTTGTCTTAGACAGTGAATAAATTGTCAGAGAGGACCACTCACTCTACTCTCCTCACACTTCCCTTTCCTTGGCTGAAGGTTATCTAGAGCGACTTGGGAATTCTAGAGCTTCACATTACAGTTTTGACATTATGCCTTATGCCTAGTTACTCTGTGGTGTTTTCTCCCTGCGGCCATCTCTTTTAACCATTTCCTTCCTCCCTTACACACATCCCACACTCATGTTTAGACTTGTGGATTCAGACACACACTCACAAGCACACACTTAAACACACTGTCACACGCAGGTATATACCCTGCAAGATACTCAAACTCAGGCACACAGACCCTCAGAGACATGCACACACACACACACACACACACACACACACACACACACACACACACACACACACACACACACACACACACACAAATACAAAATCAGCAAGAGAGCTTTACAGAGAAAATAACACTTTCACTCTCCAGAGGCAGGGACAGCCGCAATTTAATAATTAGCACAGATAGCTTTGTTTTCGAACAAGATTTCCTATTAGACTTGTCAAGAAGCTGA
Organism: Heterohyrax brucei; assembly: GCA_028571685.1. Lineage (NCBI taxonomy): Eukaryota > Metazoa > Chordata > Mammalia > Hyracoidea > Procaviidae > Heterohyrax > Heterohyrax brucei. The sequence continues at coordinate 37,741,147 of CM053148.1, read as the reverse complement.
GTGCTTTTCTCTCTGATCTAACTGAAGTGTGTGTGTGTGTGTCTACAAAAAGAGAGTGAGACAAACTAAAGAGCAGGTGCATTGTGGGAAATGGGAAACTCATCCTGGTGAGCTGGGAGCACGCAGCTGCAGAACTGAGATAGGAGTTTGGCACGCTTCATGGTGCCAAGACTGTCAGAAATTTCTCCTGCTTTCTGAAAAAATGATAGCAGGTTTCAGTGTTCTTCTGACAACCACTCAGAAAACAGAATGTGAAGACATAAGAGAAAGAAAAGGTTTGAGACAACCGATCAAAATGTTTCCTCTTCTCCATGGACCTCTGTGAAATGCTGGCTGCTGTGGAGCATGGGCGAGGGGAGATTCGGATAGGTGGGAATAATGACGCCGCCCGGCCACCTAACCTGCTTGTCTAATGAACAGTGTGAATTTTTCCATCTTAAGTAGTTGGGAAGATCATGCCACACTTGCCACAGGCCTGCCACACTCATTCTAGACTCATCCAATTTTCTCAGATGATGACTTGATTGATGGTGCCAGGGATAGGTTAACTTTTTATGTAAAGGACTCAATAATAAATATTTTAGGTTTGGTGGGCCATATGGTCTGTGTTGCAGCTACTCAACTCTGCCGGTTGCAGTGTGAAAGCAGCGATAAAGAACGTGTAAATGAATGAGCGTGGCTGAGAGCCAATATAATTTGATTTATGGACACTGAATATTGAATTTCATTTCATTTTTACATGTCGCAAAATATTACTATTCTTTGGAATTTTTTCATTAAAAAAATGCAAACTTTCTTGGCCCATGGGCTGTATTTTGCCACGCTCTGATTTGTGTGTTATCTAGTCCTTCCCCTTCTTTCTGTTCTCTTCTCCTTTGTTCGTGTGTTGATGTGGAAATCAGAAATCAACACCTAGGGAAATGAACCCGTTGCCATCAAGTTGATTCTGACTCATTGTTACCCTATAGGACAGAGTAGAACCACCCCGTAAGGCTTCTAAGGAGCAACTAGTGGATTCAAAATGTGAACTTTATGGTTAGTAGCCAACATCAGGATAAAGAAATGCAGAATTTCAAGAGCAAGACTGCTTTTTTTGTGATTTAAAAGGGCAAACACATCAGATGCTTAGGTTTGCACTGAATCTGAAACTCGGTTTATTTCTAACTTTCTGTTTTATGATTCTGAGATACATAATTTTTTAATTTATGTTAGTTATTGTGCTTCATACAACTGGAGTATAAAGATAAGCAAGGACCAGCCCTGCCTTTTATGTGCTCATTTATTTGAGTATGACTTTGAAGCAGTGTTACTGTTGTTAGCTGCCACTGAGTTGGCCTCCGACTCATATTACTCCATGCACAGAGGAATGAGACAATGTCCGGTCCTGTGTTATGCCCACAATGAGTGGAAGCCTGGACTGTTGTGATCTATAGGATTTTAATTGGGTGGTTTTGAGAAGTAGAATAATCCATAGAAAATTATTTATATATATTCTCACCCGTAGAAACTAAATCTGGTTATGCTTACATGTTTCATTCAAGTTTAGGAGGACATCCATCAGTGGTGCAAGAAGGCTTCAGGAAATAAGAAGAAAATATATCATTCAGCCTTCTTATCTGTTATTTTAAAATAACAAGACTAAAAAGAAAACTTGCCTCCAAATAAGTGCACTTCCAAACAAGTGACGGTTTGATTTCCCTGGTTCCAGACATTTCTGGAAGCATTATTAGTGTCTGGGTTACTTCCCTGGGTGAAGTACTAATGATAGCAAGTCTCACCCTTTGTGGTTGGATTTTTGTGTTTGGAAATGACAACAGTTTTTTAAAATTGCATTTAACAAATTAGCTGTTATTTTAATGGGTGATAACGTCTGAGTCAAAATGTCACAAAAAAAGATTATGAACTAATGAGTTGTTGTAGTGAAGACCCCAAACGCTGAGCTGAGGCAGGCGAGTGGAAAGAACACAGACTTAGAGCCCAACAGACTAAAGCTGGGATCGCATTTCTTCCACGTTTATCAGCCAGTTGTAGGGTGTCAGAGGAGGTATTTTACCTCTTTGAGTCTTGGTTTTCCAGTCTGTGAAGTGAGACGAAGAATACTTCCCTATCACTGTTGCAAGGATTAAAAATGATGTGTAGGACATGCCCAACGCATGCCAGCTGGTCAGTGCATATTGCCGTTGTTAGGTGCAGGTGAATCACGTGAACTCTGATTCACGGCAACCTCATGAATAACAATGAAGCATTGCCCAGTCCTCTGCCAGCTTCCTGATAGTTGGTATGTTTGATTCCATTGTATTGACTATTATATTAACCTGTTCACGTGGTTTTCCCTCGTTTTTGCTGACCCTCTAATCTACCAACCATGACGTCCTCTGCTGGTGACAAGCCTTTCCTGATGATATGTCCAAAATAAGCCAGTCAAAGACTCTCCATCCTCTGTTTTGGGGGCATTCTGATTCCATTTCAATACCCATTGGAGACTCTTTGGGTGGCTCACTGCAGAGAGTAGTTACTATAACTCACATTTTTTTAGATAAACTCTGGAGCAGTGTTCAATGAATCCGTATACTTTTCAAATGCAATTCTGAAGTTTGTGCTTGCTTGGATTTTGGTAATATTAAAATTTTCCACAGAATAAAATTGAACACTTTACTTTGGAATTCATTCCAGAAAACAGCATCTTTTATCACTAGTTACCTAATTCTTAAAAAAAGGCAGCTGTTATTTGTCCAGCTTCCCTTGAAAGATCAGCTAAATGTCACACCTTCCGTGCTTCTGCTAATCTTTACAAATGATTACAATAGTCACAAAATATTTCTTCATGCTCAAGTTTATTTAAGAATCATTTTTTTGACATAAAGCATTATTGATTTTTTTATTTAATGAAATCAGATTTACTTTCCCACATATAGTTTTTTTTGTAAAATGTAGAGAAAACACAGAAAAATAGATTTAAAAAATTCTTTAGTTTTAAAGAAAGAACAGCTAAATCACTGCTGTCATGTTGGTACATTTCACTGCGATCCCTTTACTATTTTTACTGTCTCCCCCGTATTCAATATGTCAATAAACCCCCCCCCCCAAAAAAACAAACCTGTTGCTGTTGAGTTGATTTGGATTCATTGTAACCCTACAGGACAGAGGAGAACTGCCCTATGGGGTTTACAAAGAGCATCTGATGGATTTGAACCATAAACCTTTTGGTTAGCAGCCGTAGCTCTTGACCACTATGCCACCAGAGTTTCCAGTACAGATGTACATCCCTTTAAAATAGCATGAGTTTATTGTTGGTTGTGATAGCATACCAACTCTTCTCTGAGAAGCTGAAAATTTATCTGAAGGAAAGGAATTATGGTAAATATCCTATAATCTCATCATCCTGAAATAACTTTCTTAACATTTTTCCTATTGTATTTTTAGAATATCAAGATGTTACTACATATTCTGATTCCTAAGCATAATTAACAACAGAAAACTCACCAGAATAAGTGATTTGAAAAGGAATTTGAAGACAGATTTATTTTTTCCAGGAAATAGTACATTATTAGCCTTTTTCAACTAAAGAGAGATCACTATCAGGGAAAGGAACCCTGGGAGCACAATGTTGAAGTGCTCAGCTGCTAGATGAAAGGTCAGCAATTCGAACCCACCAGTCATCTCAAGGGAGAAAGATGTGGCAATCTGCTTCTGGGAGAAAGATGTGGCAATTTGCTTCCGGGAGAAAGATGTGTCAGTCTGTTCCTGTCAGGATTACAGCCCTGGAAACCCTGTCGGGCAGTTCTACTCTGTCCGATAGAGTCACTAGGAGTCAGAATCAACTTGATAGCACTTTTTTTTTTTTTTGGTTTAACTGCCAGACAGGTGGGTTGTGTGATACAGGTTTTAAAGATACTCAAATTTCTTGACCATATAAACAGACATTGTGTTGGTATTAACAGCTCTGCTTTCATAGAAGAAAAAAAACAGAAAGATACTTGGAATAGTAATGTTCTCTCCATAGTTACCTGAACTCAGGAATGGCTCCTCTATCTTTACCAAATGTGGGAAAAGAAACATCTAGGTTTTTGAAGAGGTCATCAAAATTTGCAAGAGATTTCATTTGAATACGGTTTAAAAGATATGGCTCAAGGAAAAAAAAACAAGAAACTATTTCCCGCTAGAAGGAGAAGGGTAGACACAGGAGAGGGCTTTCATTCAGAAGCTGTACAGGAATAAGTTCCCTAGGGTCCTCTCACCACTTGGAATTCAGCCTAATTCCCAAGCCTCACAAGTCTTTTCCATCTATACTCCATTTGTAGGGTCATAATTTATGATTATTTGTTTGCCAGTATGTATCATTAGGAAACCTTGGTGGTGTAGTGGATGAGAGCTGTGGCTACTAATCATAAAAGTTGGCAGTTCAGATCCACCAGCCACCCCTTGGATAGGGCCAATATGAGTCAGAATCAACTCAATGGCAGTTCTTTTTTTAAAATGTGTCTTTAAGTAATTGTTTTCAAGGAGGATGTAAATACAGAATGCTTTCTGAGGCTTTACATGCATTAAGCTTCATTTCTTTTGTTACTTTCATACATAAAAGAAGACAAAAGCCCGCATAGAACATGGTTAGGCCATAGCTTTTCCGAGTAACTTTTCTGCTACTGATCCATTTTTTTGAGTTTTACAGAGTAACCTCAATGTTCTGCTTGGGTTGCTCATCGGAGTTTGTTTCCTTTCTTATACTTCCAAAAAAAAAAAAAATGGCAAGGCTGTGATAAATATGCTATTTATGTATTCATTTTACACTATTTTTGAATGGAACACAATTAACGCAATTAACTCTTTTGATGTACAAATTTGGGGTTCCTGAGTAGTGCATATGACTATGTCCAGCATAGAGGTTTGAGCCCACCTATACATACCCCAGAACAAAGTTCTGGTGAAAGATTACATCTGTTGAAAATCTCATGGAACACAGGTTTATTATGTCACATATGGGGTGGCCATAGTTGGATACAAACTCAATAGCAACTGGTTAGTACATGTACTTAAGAAATTAGGGAAAACATTTAAGATCCTTAATGAGGAAAATTTCCTTTAGTTAGACTGTATTCTTGTCTCTACTCCAATTCTTCTGATTATTACTTGGTGGTCACCCTTAATTCTTGGAAACCCTAGTAGTGTAGTGGTTAAGCACTATGGCTGTTAACCAAAAGGTCAGCAGTTCAAATCCAACAGGTGCTCCTTGGAAACTCTATGGTGGCATTTAGGTTACATAATGAGTCTGATCCAACTCAACAGCATTTGGCTTGGCTGGCCCTTCATCCCAAGTTGATGACTTTCAGCAACCATGATTTTCTCTATGTTTCAAGAGAGTTTTTCAGGCTTATCTTTTCTGTACAGAAACTCACTTTTCCGTGGCATCCAGTGTCTCTGCTATTGTCCCTGTGGTTGGTTTTGAAGCCACAGGGTTTTGCTTTCTTGTAGTATTACCTGTTTCCATGCTCACCACTCATTTTGTCTTATAACTTTCTGCTGCTGTATCATGGAGATTGTTTTCTTGCATCAAATTCATTTTCTCAAGCGTTTTACCCCACATTTATGTGATATACTAGAATTTTTAATACACTGAGATTGATAATTAAATTCCAAGTACTGCTTGGTGTGTAAAGAAAATATTGCTTAGGGAGCATCTGAATAGATCTAATTTTTGTCATACACCAAGACCTCAGTGGTTAATTTAGCAAGGGTAGGATGTTGGCTGCCACTCTATAGGTCTGGACTTACGGTGGACCACATGCGTGACAGAATGAGATACTACCCATTCCTGCACTGTCCCCATGTTCAGTTGGGGACTGACTGTAGTGATTTACAGAGTTTTCACATGGACATTGCCAGACTTTTTACCTAGTTTGTCTTAGTCTGAAAGCTCTGCTGAAAAGAGGTCATCATTATAGCAACACACGGGTCTCCCCCGACAGACCTTTGATTGCCATGTGCACATGAGGCACATTGGCTGGTAATTGAACCTAAGCGTCCTGTATGCAGGATGAAAGTTCTACCACTAAACCACCACTGGCCACAGATAACAAACTTTTGTTTTTGCTCTTATGAGATGCCAGTTGAGCTAGTTCCAGCTCATAGCAAGCCTGTGTATGACAGAATGACACGCTGGCTGGTCCTGCTCTCTTCTCACAGTCGCTGGTGTGTCCTAGTCCTTGTTGCAGCAACTCTGCCAATCCATCTCAGTGAGGGGCTTACTTTTACTCATTGATGGTCTGCTTTACCAAGCGTGATGTCTTCTGATCACGTGTCCATAGTACATGAGACAAAATCTTGCTATCCTTTTTCCTAAGGAACATTCTGACTATACATATTCCGAGAAGTTGTTCATTTGTCTGTAAATCCATGCTGTATTCAATATTCTTCACCAACGCTATAATTCAAAGACATCAGTGCTTCAGTCTTTCTAGTTTGATATTCAGCTTTCACATGCATATGAGGCAATTGTAAATATCGTGGCTTGGTCAGGTGGACATTATCCTCAAAGTGATATCTTTGCTTTTTAACACCTTAAAGATGTCTTTTGCAGCACATTTGCCCAATGAAATAAATCTTTTGATTTGTTGACTACTGCTTCCATAGGCAATGGATGTTTGCAATAGGGTTTTCTTATTTTGAATCATACCATATCGGCAAATGAAGGTCCTGAAATTGTTATGATTGACTCTACTTTGAGGAGGCAGTCTTGCCAAAATTTTGTTTCGCGTGCCTTACAAACTGTGGAGCTCATCTTCCAGCACTGTATGAGAAAATGTTCTGCTGTTATTCATAAGGTTTTCACTGGCCAGTTATTGTAGAAGTAGATTGTGAGGTCCTTCTCTCCAATCTATCTTAGATTGGAAGCTTCTCTGAAACTTGTCCACTCTGGGTAACCCTGTTGTTATTTGAAATACCTGTGACATGGCTTCCAGCATCACAGCGATATGTAAGCCAGCAGGGTATGACAAACTTATGGACATGTGATGCTAATTAACTGTGTCTTCAGTTCTTCCAGCTGAGTGAGGCCTATTTGGACGACCCGTTCTCTTTTGGAGAAATGTTCTGTCTTTTAGATCTCTTGTGCTACCCTGTCTTGCCTGTCTTTGAGATGATCTGTATCTGAGAAAGTGAGCAAAATGTCCCTTTCCTCTGGGATTCCCAATTTATTTAGTTATTCTTAACACAGCCTTCCCTGGAATCTTGTTCTAGCTAGAGCACCAAATCACATATATCTGCTCATGGGCTTGCAGTTCTTTTCTGTTACTTATAAGGCTCCATCTTTCTGCCCCAGAACTTGTCCACTTTTCAAGCAACCGGAACTTCCCTTCATTGTCTGTTGAGATCCCCACCTTACCCTTACAGCAGAAATCTGTCTTCCCATACTCAGTAAAGGGTGCTTTCTTCTGCTTGCTGCTTTTGTTTGCTTTTTCTAAATTTAGACACTTCTTTCACATATGACAGAGGCTGACTCTCTATGAAACCATAGTTTCCAGGTAGTGCAAACAGTTAATATTCTCATCTACTAACTGAAAATTTGGAAGTTCAAATTCACCCACAGGCACCTTTGAAGAAAGGTCTGGTGACGTACTTCTGAAAAATCAGCTATTGAAAAGCAGTATGGAACACAGTCCTACTCTGGCACACGTGGGGTTGCCATGAGTTACAGTCTACTCAACAACAGCTGGTTTATTTTGTATACTTATTGGCTTGGTTTAATTAATTATGGTACCCCCCCCACCGCCAAGAGATTGAATGCTATGTATGAAGAGTCCTGTGTAAACAAGAGGTATGACATTTAAAAATAAATTTGAAAATATTTATAAACTCTTCTGCTTGTATGTGTTTAACCCAGCTCTGTTTTTGATTATTGGGCATGTGTCGACAGCCTCAGGATGCCAGTGTTCTGTGGAATATAGTTTGAAAACACTGGAAAACCTAAAATCGGGGAACCTCTGTTATGAACCCAGTGGAGAAAGGCTGGCCTGCTCAAATTGGATATGAGAGGGCAGGGACCTCTGTGGCTGATGCGGCTCACATATTACACAGTCAATTCTGGATTTCAAATGTGATCATTCCTGAGCTCAGTTTTCTTCCTCAGTATAGGCATGTAGTACTTATCACTCCAGGGATTTAACTGCTGCTAGAGGGGAGAAGGGGGAGAGAAGAGAGGTTATTGTATCTTCTCCTGCCTTCTTGACTTCCTGCAAAGAAGGCAGTTTTTTAGCAAGAGTTTGGCTTTGTTTTCCAGATTTAACAATCATAAAATGAGTAAATTATGACACATATTTGGGGGGACATGGTTCAATGCGTAACAGTAGAGATGACTGAAGTGGTGAGAGGTGAGCTCAACTTGAATTCCGACTCTGAGAAGGCTGTCCTCCAAATCCACTCCTTTAGCTTATGCTGTAGTTCCTAGGAAGGCCTACAGTTTCCAGAATGTACTTCCCCCTACCTGTTTCCTGTAGAATGAGTCCTTTGGTGGAAAAAAAGAGACAAAGACAATATTACAATGGATTGACATTACACAGGTTTTTTTTCTTTCGGGGGTAGACTAAATCTGGTAAATAAACATTACGTCTGTATGATAGCTTTGCTCCCAAGTCATCAGACACCCAGACCCTTCCCTAAATGTAACTTGCATTTTTGTAGTCTTAGGCAGTTTCTTTGATCCAGGCCATAGAGGAAGGTAAAAGATGAATAAGAGAGTGGGGGCTGGTGGCATGTACTGGGTGTCACTCAGGTAGATTCCCACAAACTGCCACAGCCTCTACCTCTAATGTTCATTGTCTAGACTTAATCACGTGGTAAGACTATGCTTTAAAGAAGTCGTGTGCCCAGGTAAAGATTCAGATTCTCCTTTTATGGGGTAAAGGGGTGGGAGAAGACGGGAGGCTGATTTCTGGTGACATCCAGCAGCCTCCACTGCAACCAAGAAATTAGTTTCTATGAGTCGGATCCGACTCGACAGCATTTGGCTGTGTGGCTTATGGTTTGGTCTCTACTGTAGAGTTGTTATGAGTCAGAGTTGAGCTGGTGGGAGTGGGGACAAGGGGGGGGAACAAACCTAAAGCTTGACAGTTCAAATGCACCCAAATGCACCACAGAAGAAAGGCCTGGTAACTTGCTTCCATAAAGATTACAAACAAGTAAACTTATAAAGTTCAGTTCTACTGTGCAACACATGGGGTAATGAGTCAAATAAGTTAGGGTCAACTGTATAGCAACAGCTCTGTATTTTCTTTTTTAGTATAGTTTTGTTTATTATTATTATGATTTGATGAAAACATACATTCCCATATAAATTTGCACACCCAGCTATGTGCAGCTACCACTGCTTTCCCTGCCCAGTGACAGCACACTCTTTCTCTCCACTCTATACATGTCTTATCCTCCCAACAATCTCCTGTCCCCTTGTCTCCACCCACTCCCCTGCATCCAGCAAGAAGTTAGCAGGACCACATCCTATAGGTGCATAGAACCATAAAGTGCACACGTGATATGATCACTCCGTGTTGCCAAGTCCAATTCATTCCTGTCCGAAGAGTTGACCTCCATTATGATTTATGGATAGGGGCAGCATCAGTGTCAGGGGCCATCCTCCCAGGGGAACTCTGAGACCCTTGGATCATCAATTGCGGTCTTTCAGTGGAGATCTCATGGTGCACCCCTTTTTATTCTTGTTTTCCCAGTGAGACTCAACTTTGTGAGCTCTATCACCACTGTCATAAAGCCTATTCTAAAACTAGTTCTGAAACTGTTTTTGATAAAGGCAGCATCCCTGGGCAAGTAGTTTGAAGAGGAATTATTTATTTGGGCATAAATTCTTGTTTGTTCTTAAAAGTGACATTAATACTGATAAAACTGCAGTAATTGTACTCTTTTGTCTACTCTCCTTGACTGCTTGCTTTCTCATTAGGCATGTGATAGCATTCTGTGTTTTCAAGAAAGAACATTCTAAAATCAACCTTGTCAGCATTTCACAGAATAACTGCTACCGTTCTCTGATGGGAAATGGAATCATGAACTATTTAGGTTTGAGATAATACCCTTGGAGCATGCCAGAGCCCTGTGCGAGGTGTAACTGGAGCTACAAGAATTCAGGACACAGGTGTTTGGATGGATATCTGCTGCTACTCTCCCTCCACATCTGTATTTCTGCTAAGAAGGTCTCTCATGATCAGAAACCCCAGTTTGCCCACTACATGGGCAACTGAGCTCACAAACACAAAATGATCCTCACTCCAACACCCTTCATGCTACTAATCTGCTAACAGGACAGAACTTGAACAAAGCCTAACCTCCTCCATTTGTCTGCTGCTGCCATTTGGGTCCAGAATAGAGCCTGATCCGAATGAAGGGATCCTTAATCACTCATCACAAACTCATCAAGTGTCTGCCAGGCTTGCTGGGGTTTGGAAAACTACAGTACAGAAGCTGGCTGGTCATTTGCTGGTCATTTTGACCACTGATCCATTCTCTGACGTTCCCGTGCTCTACTGCAAACTGCATTTCTCGGGCTTGCTTGCCCACTAGCTCCTGTTGAGGTTCAGTCAGTAGGAGGAAATGGTCGGTGGGAGCAGCAAAGAAGCCTGGGTATTTCTCATACCTCTCCTTTGCCCCTGTCCCGGGCTTTAGCGGCACTTCAAGCTGTGGCTATGACTCCTCAGTGGCTTCAGGTCTACAGGAAATCTTCATTCCATGGTCTTAGTCCCACTGTGTGGCCTAAGTATCTGGCTTCTGGTAACACCATTTTCTCTCAGTAACTCTCTAGGCCTAGTGATAGTAACTTTTTGCTCATCTTTACCCTACCACTGTCATAGGAAATTACTATTTAGGTTACAGAATGTCCAGGAGGGATTAAGGACTGATCTGGAAGAGAAAGTAACATCACTCCTAGACAGAGGTTTATGGATCCCCTTTTTGAAAGAGGATAGGAGTGCTGTGGTTTCTATGAAAGTATGAACCTGTTGTGGGAGAGTTAACTGCAGGTGGATGAATGAGGATGGACTCTGAGGAGCAAACCGTGCCAGCCGTTTGCCTGTTTCTTTCGCATTCAGTCCCAGGCTTCTCTAGGTTCTGCTCAATATTAGGGTGGCTGACTCTTGCATATTACACTTCCCAGGCTTACTTGTCAGCTGTTTTCTGATTAGTTTGGCCATCAGAACTTGTTGGTGCAAGAGGCTTACCTAGAACTTCCGTAGGAGCATGGCCTTGCTGACACCTTGCTTTTGTCCGTTAAAACTTTACACTTCTGGCCTCCAGAAATGCAAGAGAATAAATTTGTTTTCTTAAATACCAAGTGTGGTTTGCTAGGGAAGGCACAGAAAAAGAATACAGATTTCTTGTCTCTTCTTAACAGTATGTAAACAAAGTTCCAGGAGAAGGCTTCCTGGTGGTGGTGACATTTAAGGGAAGCTCTAAAGGACTAACAGGCCACTTGGAAGCTGGGGAAGTTGGTCATAACAGACGCAGATAGGAAAGGGTTGTTGTTCAGTACAATGTTGTAAGGCTAGAAATTTTGTCTTTCACTAATTTATCCAATAAATTTTTGCTCTATTTTACACATTCTGGGTGTACTTCTTTTTAGACAGTTTATTCATTTTTTTTCTGGCAGTCTATGGTATATTCAATATTTTTTGCCAATAATTCAAAGATATCAATTCTTCTTTGGTCTTCCTTATTCATTGTCAACTTTTTCATGCACATGAGGTGGTTGAAAATCCCACCAGCTTGGATCAGGTATGCCGTTATCCTCAAAGTGACATCTTTGCTTTTCAACATTTTAGAAAGGCCTCTGGCAACAGATTTGCCCACTGCAATACATCATTTAATTTCTTCAGTGATACTGACATGGTCCTTGATTCTTGATCCAAGTAAAGTGAAATTCTTGACAACTTCAATATTTTCTCATTTATTGGTCCAATTGTGAGAGTTTTTGTTTTATGTTGATTTTCATCAGTAAGTGCTTCAAGTGTTCTTCACTTTCAGCAAACAATGTTGTGCTATCTGCATATAACTCATTGCCACTGGGTCAATTCTGAATCATAGGTACTGTCTCATATAACATTGCCGACTGAGTTGTCGACTGAGTCTTCCTCCATGTCTGATCTCACATTCTTCTCCATACAGTTGGATTTCTTGGATTATTTGTTCAACATACAGGTTGAATAGTATGGTGAAAAGATCAACTCTGATACACAGCTTTTCACATTTTAAACCACAATGTATCCTCTTGTTTTGTTTGAACAGCTGTCTCTTGATCTGTGTACAGGTTCCTCCTTAGCACATTTAAGTTTCTAGAATTCTCATTCTTCAAAATATTATCCATAATTTGGTATGATGCACACAGTCAAATGCCTTTGCAGAGTCAATAAAGAGAGATAAACGTATTTCTTGTGTTGTCTGTTTTCCATCAAGATCCATATGACATTAGCAACAATTTGCTTCATTCCATGTCCTCATATGATTCTGGTTTGAAATTTCCAGCAGTTGCCTGTTGATGTCCTGTTGAGTGGCTTTTGAGTTATGTCCAGCACATTTGACTTTGTGTGATATCAATGACATTGATAATCTCTGCATTCACTTGGATTATTTTTCTTTGGTGTGGGCATCTATATGAATGTCTTCTAGTCTACTGACCAGGTAACTACCTTCCAAATATCTTCGTACGGGTGAATGAACACTTCCAGCATTGTATCTGTTTATTCAAACATCTTAATAAGTAGTCTGTCAGTTCCTGGAGGTTTATTTGTTTGCCAGTGTCTTCAGTGCAGCTTTGGCATCTTAGCACCTGCAGTTGTGGATCGTATACTACTTTCTGAAATGATTGAACACTGGTCCAAGTACTTCTGGTACAATGGCTCTGTATGCTCCTTCCATCTTCTTTTGATGTTTTCTGCATCATTAAATATTTAGCTCGTATAACCCTTCAACACTGCAACTCAAATCTTGGATTTTATTTCAGTTCTTTCAGCTTGATAAATGCTCAGTGAGTTCTTCTCTTGTGATTTTCTATTGCCAGGTCTTTGCCCACTTCATTATAATACTTCTCTTTATCTTTGCGAGCTGCCACTTGAAATCTTCTGTTCAGCTCTCTTAGGTCATCATTTCTTTCATTTGCTTTAGCTATTCTGCTTTCAAGAGCAGATTTAAGTCTCTTCTGACTTTCATTTAAGTCTTTTCTCTGTTTCCATTGTTGCAAACAATCTTTTGCTTTCTCATATATGATGTCCTTCATGTCATTCCACAACTCATTTGGTTTTTGGTCACTGATGTTTAACACGTGAAATCTATTTTTGAGATGGACTCTAAATTCAGGTGGGATATATTCAAGGTTGAATTTTGGCTCTTGTGGATTGTTTTAATTTTCTTCAGTTTCAGCTTGAACTTGCATTGATCATTTGATGGTCTGTTCCTCAGCTGGCCACCAGCCTTGTTCTGACTGATGATGTTGTACTTCTCCATTGTCGCTTTCCACTTACATAGTCTATTTGATTACTATATATCCTATCTGGGTATCCATGGGTACAGTCACTATTTATGTTGGTGAAAAATGGTGTCTGCAATAAGTAAGCCATTGTTCTTACAAAATTCTATCATGTGATCTCTGGTGTTTTTTCTATCATTAAAACCATGTTTTCCAACTTCTGACTCTCCCTTTTGTTTCCACTTTCACATTCCGGTCACCAGTAGTTATTAATGCATCTCGACTACATGTTTGATAAATTTCAGACTTCATTAGTTGCTAAAAATCTTGAATCCTTGATTTTTGGCATTAGTGGTTTGTGTGTAAATTTGAATAATGGTCAGATTAACTGATTTTCCTTGTAGGTTTATGGATATTATCCTATCACTGACAGCACTGTACTTTAGGATGGATCTTGAAATGTTCCTTTTGACAATGAATGTGACCCTGTTCCTCTTCAGTTTGTCGTTTCCAGCAGAGTAGGCCACATGCTGTCTGATTGAAAACAGCCACCACAGTCCATTTCAGCTCACTAATGCCTGGGATATCAGTCTTTATAGGTCCTGTTTCATTTTCGACAACTTTTAATTTTCCTGTCATCATACTTGGTAGTTCTGTGTTCCAGTAACAAATGGACATTTGCAGCTGTTTCTTCTCATTTTGAGTCATACCACATCAGTAAATGAAGGGCCTGAGAGCTGTACTCACTCACTGTCACTAGGGTTCACCCTATCTTGAAAAGGCAGCTCTTTCCCAATTCTATTCTGAGTGCTTTCAGTCTGAGCAGTTCACTTTCTAGCACTGCATCGATGTTTTGCTGCTGTCCATAAGGTTTTCACTGGACAAGTTTTTCAGAAGTAGACTTCTAGGTTCTTTTTCCCCAGTCTGTTAAAATCTGGAAGCTCCACTGAAACCTGCCCACCACGAGTGACCGCGCTGGTGTTTGAAACATCGGTGGTATAGCGTCTAGCATCACAGCCACATGTGAGCTCCCATAGTATGACAAACTGACAGACAAGCGATAGAGCTGTGTTGTATTTCCATCAAAAACTGTATGCCAGTTATGGTAAATTATTAGCTTTGGTTACTGCTATCACTTGTTGGAAGTCTGTTCTTTTCTAAGAAGTATACTGGAAGCTTTATATAAATCATTTAATTACATTTTTCCAACCTGCGTATAACATAGTAACTAGATGTTATTATGATTACTTTATAGGTAAAGAAAATGATACTGGAAGTAATTAAGAAACCGTCCATAATTACACTGGAAGGAAACACTAGAAGCAAAGCCACATCAACCTCAAAAAAAGCCCTTGCTTTTTCAATCATGTTACAGAATTGTTCATAAAAATGAATCACTCTAATTGCTTAGGATGTTTCACTTACCAACTAGTTTTTACCTATTTGATGATCTAATTGACTGGATAGAAATATGAAGTTAGGAAATCTGTGAAGGAACACATATTAAAGCCAAAGTGTTGGCATGTGACCAAGGATCAATAAATTGTCACTGCTTTTAGATGGCATAATAAAATTAATGCTGACATAAAAAATTTTCACATTCTTCAATATAACCTTCAGAAATAGCTACTCGTAAGGCAGAGATCTATTTTCCTGGAAAAACAATTGGGGGTGATCACCAAGTTCACTCATGTCCATTTGATGTAAGGGACAGCTTTCCAAATAATCTCTTTTCTAGCATTCAAAACATACCGAGGAAGATGCAGAGATCACAGGCTATTACAGCCGAGTTATATTCACAGCAAGGCATTGGTGGCTCAGTGGCAGAATCCTTGCCTTCCATGTGGGAGACCTGGGTTTGATTTCCAGCTAAAGCACCTCATGTGTAGCCACTAGACATCTGACATTGAAAGCACGCATTTTGCTATGATGCTGAAGAGACTTCAGTGGAGCTTTGAGACTAACACGGATTAGGAAGAAATGCCCGGCTATTTATTTGCAAAATCTGCCTCATGAAAACCCTGTGAATCACAATGGATTGATCTTCAACAAATCATGGGGATGGTGCAGGAACAGGCAGTATTTTATTCTACTGTTCATGGGGTCACCATGAGTAGGGGGCCAGCTTGACAGCAGTGAACAACAGCAACAACACCACACTGGTGGCGGCCCTCTAGAGAGCAAAACACTGCCTTAAGTTACGTGTTCAATGGAAAGGTTAACAGAAGCTAGTGCCACATCATACAGATTGAAACATACGTGACCTGGACCATTCAGGAATGAATAATTAGACAACTTCATTGGGAAAAGAATCATGACTAGTTGAGCTACTATCTAAAGACAAGATTAACACAGGATGTTAGACATACCTGTAGAACTTCATTGTCAGTTGCAGTAATGGCATTAAAAATCTCTACTAGCATTTCCTTGTCAACTGGATTTGGTTCCTATAGCTTTTCTTCCATACACAAGCTGTGCAATTGCATAATACTCAGAAGGAATTGCTATAAATCTATAATACAAACGTATGTCACCTGGTGAACCTGGTTTCAGAGAACCCTAGTCTCATGATGTTGTCTCTTGCTTAGCAGCTGGAAATGAGTTTGGGTTGCTTCATATTGGAGAAGAGGGTGAGAGTGTTTGTTATTACACATGGAATAACTAATTGGATGCAAGTGTCTGTGGATATGGGGGGAAAGTATGTGATATGTACGTGTGTGTGTATCTCAGGCAAACAAGGGGTGAAATGGAGGAGGCAAAAACTGGGATAGTTGTGCAGTTACTAATGATGTCCCCAGTGGCATGTCTTTTTGATCTACTTTGTCCCTTGGGCACAGGTATTTGTTCCAAAAATAGAGATACCTGACACAACGTGGGTCAATTAGATTGTCCTTCTAACAATATGTAGGCCTGAATCGAAACATATAGAAACAGAAGGTTGTTAGCGTTACAGAACCTTTTGGAAATGCTGTAGAGTGTGTGTGTCTTCAGTCTCCAGCTGCTGGGTAGCCTTGCTAAGGCTTAAGTTTCCCATTTTTCCTTTATTGTAAGATTTCCTCAAAACTCTTTGTGTAAATCTTTTGCTTGAAAAAGAAGGAAATACATAGAAAAAGAAACTTATATTTGGCTCTTAAAAAATATCATTAACGATTGATTTTGGCTGTAACTAAGAGAAAAATAGAGTAAAATGTTTTAACTCTTTCTAGATCCAATTATTTTATGCTTTGATTTTTCATTAATAAAAATATACTGAATCAGAAAGTACATTTGAGTTTTTGGTAGACAGTATGGGTTTTTTCTTGCCCCCTTGTGGGACATACAGTGTCCTACTAATTCTACTTCTCAAAGATTCTCCTAGAGTCCTACCTGAGTCCACTGGGACATATGCACCCCAAACAAAAAATTTTATGTTTCTATTTCTATTTTTCCTTCTGAAATTTTAGACAGCTCATAAAATACTCTGTAACAACAGCAATTAGTGGCACACAGCTTTCTTCAATTTCAAGCAGTCATAAAGGTTCTTGCAGCAGCATGCATTATCGGTGGTAAAGCAGAATCTCAATAAACCTGAGAGGTAGAAAATGTTGGTGGGCAACTGTGTATTCCAAAGATCATGAAAAAGGTAAACAAGCACCAGATTTGCTTTCATTTTGTAACGAAAACAGGAATAGGACTCAGGGGACAGCTTGCTGACACCACTGTCTTTCTGCTCCATGGTCCTAAGCTTGTGGCTTTCATCCCCATGGTAACAAAATGGCTTCCGAATCTCCAGACATCAAGCCCACGTGACAGAAGAAGGAAAGAAGAGAAATAACAGCAACAGCTTTCTGTTCATGTTTCAACGGCGAAGACTCTGTTAAATGGCTACCTCAAGGTAGCTGCAAGGAACACTGGAAAACTAGCATTTTTTTAAGTAGAAGAAATGTGGAAGGATAGGGCTGGATTGAGGACTAAAGTGCACTGACTAACTGTATCTACCTTAACTTTCCAGAACCAATAATCAATTTTAATGAATTATTGTGAGTATAATAGTACTTAGATAGTACAGCTAAAATAGGTTCCCAACATAGTTTTCTGGTCTCCTGGACAGATATTCAATCTTCATTATGAAGTCTGCCCTCACACCGGTTGTGAAAGTGCTTATTTATAAACTTTGTGTTGCTGACCTACTCAGTACTTCACTCTCTCCCTCTCTCTCTCTGTATGTAATAAACTTACGTGGAAAAGAATCAATATATACAAAAGTATGCCTCTTATCTTTGTGTGCATTTGTTTAGTCCCCTGTTCCAGATGCCATCAATAATATTAACTTGTTATGGGATGCTTCCAAAGATAGTTTATGCATTCACAAGTAAAAATACATACAAATTGCAATACTCTCTTCAAACAATTTCTTCCATCTTGTTCCATCCACAAACAGGTGGCTATGTGAACATCTTTACAAAAGACAAGGTATAGACAACTAACTGTCACTAAACTTCTGTTATTTATCAGGTACCTTCACATCCATTTTAATCCTCTTAGTGGCTCTCAGAGGTAGATGTTAGCTACACTTTCAAGTTGGAACTCTGGGGCTCCGAGTAACTGGATAACAAGCATTAGCTCAAACACCTAGGAAAGAGTTTAACCTGGGATTTAAATCCATGTCTGTGTGTCAGTTTGTCTCTCTGTAACGCCTATTGCTGAACTCTTTTTGTCGTGTATATCCAGGTAAGGAAGGTGTTGTAGTCAGCTACTACTGCTCTAACAGAAATACCACACAGTGGATGGCTTTAACAAAGGAAGGTTTATTCTTACACAGTCCGAGAGGCTACAAATCCAAATTCAGGATGTCTGCTCCGGGGAAAAGGCTTTCCCCCTTGTTGGCTCTGGAGGAAAGTCCAGTATTGCATCAGTCTTTGTTCAGGGAGCATCTCAGCGCAGGAAACTCAGGTCTGAAGGACACGCTCTTCCCCCCCACCCCACCGGTGCTGCTTTCTTGATGATGTGAGCTTCCCAATTCTCTGCTTGCTTCTCTTTTCTTTTATCTCTTGCAGGATGAAAGGATTAAGGGTGGGGCAAGCCATACTCCAGGGAAACTCCCTTTACAGTGGAGCAGGGAGGTGTTCCTATTCAGGGATTTACAGCCCCACCCTAATCCTTTAACAGACAGCATAGGAAAACCACAAAATGGAGGACAGTCACAAGATACTGAGAATCATGACCCAGCCACATGGCTACACATATTTTTGGGGGGACACAATTCAATCCATCACAGAGGGTAATGGCATCAGGTAAGAAGGGGAATAGCATCAGTTAAGGGAGGTAAAGATAGAGTGAGCGTCCCCTACTTGTCTTTCATTGGAAGCTTGCTTGTTGCTATGATGCTAGAAACTCTGCCACTGGTATATAGGTACTAGCAAGGTTACTACATGGTAGACTAGTTTCAGCTGAGCTTCCAGACTAAGACAGACTAGGGAGAAAGACCCAGCAGTCTACTTCCGAAAAGAATTAGCCAGGGGAAATCTTATGAATAGCAGCCAAACCTTGTCAGATGTAGAGCTGGAAAGTGAGCCCCCAGGTTGGAAGACACTTGGAAGATGACAGGGCAAGAGCTGCCTACTCAAAGTAGAGGAGACCTTAGTGATGCAGATGGAGTAAGGTCTTTGGGATCTTTGCTGATGAGGCACGACTCAAAATGAGAAGAAACAGCTGCAAATATCTATTAATAGTAGGGATTTACAATATATGAAGTATGACTCTAGGAAAATTAGAAATTGTCAGAAATGAAATGGAATACATAAACATGGATGTCCTAGGCATTAGTGAACTGAAATGAACTGGTTTGGGCCACTTTGAATCCAACTATCATATGGTCTTCTATGCTGGGTACAAAAACTTGAAGAGGAAGAGTGTTGTGCTCATCATCAAAAAGAATATTTCAAGATCTTTACTGAAGTACAATGCTGTCAGTGATAGGATAATATCCATACACCTACAAGGAAGTCCAGTTAATCTGACTATTATTTTGTTTATGCATCAACCAGTGAGGACAAAGATGAAGAGACTGAAGATTTTTACCAGCTTCTGCTGTCTGAAATTGATCAAACTTGGAATCAGGATGCATTGGCAATTACTGGTGACTGCAGCGTAAAAGTTGGAGACAAAGAAAAAGGATCAGTGGTTGGAAAATACAGCCTTGGTGATAGAAATAATGCCAGAGATTGCATGATAGAATTTTGCAAGACAAAATTCTTCTTCATTGCAAATACTTTTTTTTAACCAACACAGTGGCAACTGTACACATGGACCTCACCGCATGGAATACACAGAAACCAAATTGACTACATCAGTGGAAAAAGGCAATGGAAAAGCTCCATATCAGCACTCAGAACAAGACCAGCTGCTGACTGTGTCACAGATCATTAATTGCTTGTATGCAAGTTCAAATTGAAACTGAAGAAAATTAGAACAAGTCCATGGGACCCAAAGTATGATCTTGGTTATATCCCTTCTCAGTTTAAAGCCCATCTTGAGAATAGACTTGACGTGTTGATCACTAATGACTGAAGACGAGACAGATTATGGAATGACAGCAAAGACAGCATTCATGAAGAGAGCAAGAGGTCATTAAAAAACAAGAAAGAAAGAAAAGATCAAATTGGATGTCAGAAGAGACTCTGAAACTTGCTCTGGAACACCGAGTAGCTAAAGCAAAAGGAAGGAATGGTGAAGTAAAAGACTAAACAGAAGATTTCAGAGAGCAGCTCGAGAAGAGAAAAGAAAGTATTGTAATGACATGTGCAAACAGCTGGAAATGGAAAACCAGAAGGGAGAACATGTCCTGCATTTCTCAAGCTGAAAGAGCTGATGAAAAAATTCAAGCCTTGAGTTGCGATAGGGAAGGATTCTATAGGAAAACTGTTAAACGACTCAAGAAGCATCAGAAGAACATGGAAGGAATACACAAAGTCATTATACCAGAAAGATCTGGTCAGTGTTTAGCCACTTGAAGAGGTAGCATATGATCAGGAACCCAATGGTACCAAAGGAAAAAGTCGAAGCTGTGTTGAGGCATTGGCAGAAAAACAAGACTCCAGGAATTGATGGACTATCAACTGAGATATTTCAGCAAACAGACGCAGCACTGGAAGTGCTCACTTGTCTATGCCAAGAAATTTGGAGAACAGCTACCTGGCCAAGTGACTGGAAGAAATCCATATGTATGTACATTCTGAAGAAAGATGATCCAACTGAGTGTGGAAATTACCGAACAATATCGTTGGTATCAGAAGCAAGTAAAATTTTGCTGCAGATCATTCAAAAGTGACTGCAACAGTATATTGACACAGAACTGCCAGAAACTCAAGCCAAATTCAGAAGAGAATGTGGTACCAAAGATATCATTGCTGATGTAAGATGGATTTAGGTAGAAAGCAGAGAATAGCAGAAGGATGTTTAGTTGTGTTTCATTGACTATGCAAAGGCCTTTAGCTGTGTGGATCATAATATTTTATGACTAACGTTGTGGAGAATGAGAATTCCAGAACACCTAATTGAGGTCTTAGGGAATCTGTATATGGATCAAGAGGCAGTCACATGAACAAAACAAGGGGATGCTGCATGGTTTAAAGTCTGGAAAGTTGTGCGTCAGGGCTGTAAACTTTCAGCATAAATTTTCAATCTGTATGCCGAACAAATAATCTGAGAAGCTGGATTGTACAAAGAACAAGGCATCAGGATTGGGGGACAACTCATTAACAACCTGTATTACACAAATGGCACCTCCTTACTTGCTGGAAGTGAAGAAGATTTGAAACACTTACTGATGAAGATCAAGGACCACAGCCTTCAGTACGGATTGCATCTCAAAATCAAGAAAACAAACTCCTCACAACTGGACCAGTAAACAACACTGTCATAAATAGAGGAAGGATTGAGGTGTCAAGGATTTCATTTTACTTGGGTCCACAATCAACACCCATGGAAGCACCAGTCTAGAAATCAAAAGACACATTGCATTGGGAAACTGTGCTACAAAGGATCTCTTTAAAGTATTCAAAGGCAGAGATGTCACCTTGAAGACTGAAGTGCCCCTGATGTAAGCCACGGCATTTTCAATCACATCATATACAAGCGAAAGCTGGATAATGAAGAAGACAGAAGAACTGATGCCTTTGAATTATGGTGCTGAAGAAGAATGTTGAATGTACCACGGACTGTCAAAAGAACAAACAGATCTGTTCAGGAGGAAGTACAACCAGAGTGCTTCCTGGGAGCAAAGACGGCAAGACTGTGTCTTATGTACTTTGGACATGTTGTCGGGAAGGATCAGTTCCTGGAGAAGGACATCATGCTTGGTAGATTGTAGGGTCAGCAAAAGAGAGGAAGACCCTCTATGAGATGGATTGACGCAGTGGCTGCAATAATGGGCTTAAGCATAAAAATGATTGTGGACGTGGTGCAAGACCTGGCAGTGTCTTGTTCTGTTGTGCAGTGTCACTGTGAATTGGAACCAACTTGATGGCGCTTAACAACAACAACAGCAGCATCCAAATCCTGAATCCACCATGTTTCTATAGGACTGTTGACTCTCTTGTCAAATTGACTGCACATGTCTTTTTTCTCTGCTGCACTCATTATCTAGCTATGGTTGTGAAAGATTGGCTTCTTTCCTTGTAAGGCTTAGAGCAATGATTTGTGATGAGTTGACACTCGGTGAAAGTCTATTAGTAAAATTACCTGGAAGCCCTCTGACCGCAGCCATGAGCTGTTGCCACTACTTCCTGTGCTGCTGACTCCTACAGAGTTACCTTTTTGTTTTTGTTTTCTTCTTTTTAGGATTTCTCTCCTTGGCATAGATATCTCTGTAGGGCCTCACCACTCAAAGTGTGATTCCTGGGCCACAGCATCACCACCCCTAGGAGCTTGTCAGAGGTACAGGTTTCAGGCCTCACTACAGGTTGACTAAATCAGGATCTGTATTTTTAAAAAATCCTCTAAGAATCACTATGCTTGTTAACATTTGGAAAGCATCTTTATAGATCTGCCTGTAGGCCAAATCTGTTCAGTACCTGAGGTTACATTTTAAATAATTTATCTAAGTACTTATGTAATATATTGGATTTCATCTCTCAGTTGGAAATGCTTACAGTATTTACTACTTGTGCCCAGGAGGCACAAGCATTTTGTTACCGACTGCTAGTCTAAAGGTTGACGGTTTGAACCCACAGGGTGGCTCCATGAAAGTAAAACCAGGTTATTTGCTTGTATAAAGATTAAACAAACAAACAAAAAAAACCAAACCCATTGCCATCGAGTCAGTTGTGACTCATAGCAACAGAGTGGAACTGCACCACAGAGTTTTGAAGGAGCACCTGGTAGATTTGAACTGCTGAACTTTTAGTTAGTTCCTGAGCACTTAACCACTTTACCATAAGGTTTCCATCCAAGAAAATTGTTATCGGTAGTTGCGGTCAGTTCCAGCTCATGCACGTCTTCATGGGGTTTTTAAGGCAGTGGCCTTTAGGAAGCAGATCAAAATATGTCTGAGTAGGCTCAAACTACCAACTTTTTGGTTACTAGTCAAGTACTTAACCATCTGTACCTTCTAGGGACTTCTTCGAAAACCCTATGGAGCAGTTCTCTTCCATGATGTGTGGTGTCATCATGAGTTGAGGGTGAACTAGATGGCATCTAACAACAACAGTCTGGCGGAAAAAGTTTGCTGACCCCTCTTCTAGAGTATGTGCCTACTGTATTTGTATTCTAGATGGATTTTCATTTCCTTTTACCCAGCTACGATCTGGATACAGATGAGCACTTGATTCTGCGGTACTTCTCTACCTCTGCATACCTACGGTGTCCTGTACATTTGCCTTAACTTTACATTATGATTTATTCGGTTGTTTGCAGGAATGTTTCTCTATTAGGCAAAAAGCCCCAGCAGCACAGGATGCGTTTTGGCTCCCTAAAAGCGGAGCCTGAAACAGGGATTCTTGTCAAATGATTTATTGAAGGAGTGCTCATAGGAGGAACCTCTCAGGAAGTGAGGGAAGCAGGACGTGGTAGAAGAGCTATGCAAAGATGATGTGGCTTACTGACTCCACAGAGAGCTCTGCATGTGAGTAAGCCAATTGACCTCTGAGTTGATGGTGACCCCATGTGTGTCACAGCAGAATTGTGTTGTATAGGGATTTTCTATTTTCTAAAATATTTCATTGGGTTTTTGGTGAAAGTTTACATAGCAAATGAGGTTCCCATTGAACAATTTCTACATATTGTTCAGTGATATTGGTTGCATTTTATGCATTGTATTGACATTCTTATTTTTGTTCTGGTTGTTCCATTTCCACTAATGTAGCTTCCCTACCTCCCCTGACTTTCTCATTTTTGCTTTAAGTAAATGCTGACCACTTCATCTCATATAGATGATTTTAAGAAAAATTATTCTTAATTTTTTTTAAAGGAGCACAGATCGCATGGGTGCTATTATTTATTTTTTAAGCCAATCTGCTATTCAGCTGAAAAGATACTTCTGAGAGTGTTTTCAGTTCACAGTTTGAAGGGTAGCTCAAAGTGATAGTCTTAGGGGTTCCTCTAGTCTTCACTGGTCTAGCAAATCAGATTTTTGAGGATTTGAGTTTTGTCCTATGGTTTTCTTCTCCTCTGCTTGAAACTTTCTCTTGTGTCTCTCTCAAAATGGTTGGTACTGGTAACTGGGTACCAACTAGTTCTCCTGATCATAGAATAATTGTGGCTGGGGTTTGTGTAGGTAATGAGTTCAGTAGACTAGTTTTCCCTTCGAGTCTTTGGTTTCCTTCTTTGTCTTTTGCTCCAAATGAGTACAGATCAGTAGCTGTATCTTATGTGGCTAATTGTAAGCTTTAGGACTCAGATTCTACTCACCAAGCTAAGATACAGAATATAAACTTTATGCACTGTGCCATGACAATAGATACAGAACAGGACACTGCCCACTGCTTTACTGTCCTCACAATCATTGTTGTTGTGCTGGAGCCCATTGTTGCAGCCTCAGTATCAGTCTATCTCCTTGAGGGTCTTTCTTTCACTGACCTTGTACTTGACCACTTACAGATGTCTCTCTCCAGGGTCTAGTCCCTCCTGGTATCTTGTCCTAAGTATGTGAGATGAAGTCTTGCCATCCTTGCCTATAAGGAGTGTTCTGGCTGTACTTTTTCCAAAACATATTTGTTTGTTTTACTGGCAGTTCATGATATATATACTCAATATTCCTCACCAACACCGTAATTTGAAGCCTCATTTCTTCTTTGGTCTTCCTTATTCATTGACCAGATTTCACATGCATATGAGGTAATTGAAAACACTATGGCTTGGATTAGGGCTCCTTAGCCCTTAAAGTGACATCATTGTTTATTCACACTTGCAGCAGATTTGCAATTTGTCTGATTTAACTGTTACTTCCATGGGCATTGATTGTGGATTCAAGTAAAATGAAATCTTTGGCTTCAATCTTTTCACCACTTATCACGATGTTGCTTACTGGTTGTGAGGATTTTTGTTTTCTTGAAGTTGAAGTATAATCTATACCTAGGTTGTAGTCTTTGATCTTCTTCAGTAAGTACTTCAAGTAGCCTTCACTTTTGTCAAGAAAGATTGTGTCATCTGCATAACTCAGTTTGTTTATGAGTCTTCCTACAATCCTGATACCTTGTTCTTCATATAGTTCAGCTTGTTGGATTATTTGCTCAGCATACAGATTAAATAAGTGTGGTGGAAGGATATAAGTCCAACACATCTATCCTGACTTCAAAGCACACGATATCCCCTTGTCCTAAGAACTCCCTCTTGGGCTATGTACAGGTTCCCCGTAAGTACAATGAAGTGTTCTGGAATTCCCATTCTTCAAAATGTTACCCATAATTTGATATGTTCCACATAGTCAAATGCCTTCACATAGTCAATGAAACACATTGATTGGTTTCTTATTTTTGTCTTTCTACTGCATCTGGCATACTTTGAATATGTTATAAGATGGGATCAGTCCCTGGAGAAGGACATCACACTTGGTAAAGTAGAGGGTCAGTGGAAAAGAGGGAGACTCTCAATGAGATGCACTGACACACTGAGGATGTCACAGGACTGGGTGGTGTTTTGTTCTGTTGCTATGAGTCAGAATTGACTCGACATTACCTAATAACAACATAGACGTGGGATCATACAATATTGGTATTTTTTTTTGATTGACTTATTTTACTCAGCCTAGTGTTCTTTGGATTCATCCATGTTATGTTTCATGAATTCATCGTTATTCTTTATAGCTGTGTAGTATTCCATTGCGTGTATTTATCACATTTTGTTTATCCATTCTTCCATTGATGGGCACTTACGTTGTTTCCACATGTTTGTTATTGTGAATATTGCTGTAATGAACATAGTTGTGCATGTGTTTGTTTGTGTCAGTGGTATTAGATGTCTAGAGTACATACCTAGGAGTGGGATTGCTGGATTATAAGGTATTTCTTTTTGTAGTTTTTTTAGGAGATGTCATACCAATTTCCATAGTTGTTGTTATTGTTAGGAGTTGTTGAATTGGTTCTGATGCATAGTAACCCTGTTTACAACAGAATGAAACACTGCCTGGTCCTGCCACGTGCCCACCATACTAAAACTCATAGTTTGTACCTTTTACAATCCCATTAGCAATGGATAAAGGTTCCAGTCTTCCCACATCCTCATCAGCATTTCTTGTTTTCTGAGTGTTGAACAACCCCTATTTTTGCAGGTATGAGACAGTATCTTCCTGTAGTTTTGATCTACATCTCTCAAATTGCTAATGATAGTAAGCATCTATTTATCTGCTTATTGGACACTTGAATGTCCACTTTGACGGAGGGTCTGTTCATGTCCTTTGTCTGTGTTTTCAATTGGATTGTTCCTCTTTTTGTTGTTGAATTGTTGTTCCAGAGAGTTTTCAATGACTGATTGTTCAAAACCAAATAGCCAGGGCTTTCTTGCAAGTTACCTCTGGCTAATAGCCTAGCTCTTCAGCCATTACACCACACAGAGATTCCTGAGTGTAAATAGCATCACATAAATGTCTCACCTTGAGGCAAGTTTGGGGCCTTTTTATTCCATACCATCTGTAGCCTGGGCTGTCCTTTGGGGAAGGCATAACCTCTCAGGCATTTTTGGGTGAGGCTGGCTCCTCTTGGCCCAATATTGGCTCAAGCCAGCTGCACACTCTTGGTAGCCTCTCCTTAAACAGCTGCTCAGGTGGGGTACATTAGGTAGTGTCTTTTAATATTAATCTCTGTATCTTCAATTTCAATTATAGTTCCTGGCATTCAGTAAGTCTTTGTTACACAACTGAATCTCTTCCTAATATAATACTCACTTGCTTGTTAATTAAAACAGATTGTATTCATTGTCTTTGTTTATGTTCATCCAATTAATAATGTAAATCATCTAACTAGTTAGTTTAACAACACTAAATGAGATAATCCAGATGAACGTATCTAGGGAACTGCCTGATATATAATAGACAAACAATAATTGTTAGTTTATTTCCTCTGAAGATTAAGTAGGCTTTGTATATTTTATCAGGAAGATTGTCAACTCTCCTGTTTATGGTTTGGAATGAATGCAATTGAATAAAGAGAGATTTCAGTTTTTTGTTATCTGAGCAGTCTCTACTTGAGGCTTCTTAAAATTATCACCCTCAGCTGTGAGGAGGCATAGTGAGAGTATAGTCTGAGCTATCATAGTAGATATGACATTAGCAAGTGCAGAAAGTACTGGAGAAAATGTAGTCAGCTGCTAAAATGGTCTGCAATGCAAATCATAGTAACTGCAATGTATTTAGTGCCTATTACAGTAAGACAGTATGCTACATGTTTATATACCTGTCGTGGATTGAATCGTGTTCCCTGAAAAATATGTGTAGTAGTTTGGCTGGGCCAGGATTCCCTGTATTCTGTGATTGCCCTCCATTTTGTGATTTGCTGACACTGTAAATTCTATCTCTGCCTGTGGTTAACTGAATGATTATGTTAAAAGAGGATTAGGGTGGAACTGCAACACCCTAGCTAAGGGAGTTTCCCTGGAGTATGGCTTGCTCCACCCTTTATCCCTTCATCCTACCAGAGATGAAAGGAAAAGGAAGTAGAGAATCGGGAACCTTATACCATCAAGAAAGCAGCAATGGGAGTAGAACACATCCGTCAGACCTGAGGTTCCTGTGCCAAGATGCTCCCTGACCAAGTCCTGATACAACACAAGGAGTTTCCTCTAGAGCTAACAGGGGGAAAGCCCTTCCTCTGGAGTGGACACCCTGAACTTGGACTTGTAACCTACTGGACTGTTGGAGAATACACTTTCCTTGTTAAAGTCATCCGCTCTGTGGTATTTCTGTTAGAGCAGCACTAGCTGACTAAAACAATACCTCGTTGTTGACCCTCAAAACAACCTTGCAAGGTGGATATTGCAAGTGCCAGATATGTAAAAAGTTGGATAAGGTGTGTAATTAGGATAGTATCAAAGCAGGGACACCAATAGTTTCTGTTATTTCAATAAATGGCATCAAAACAGTAATATTAAAAATCAGAATTTTGTGAATTTATTTACTCTTAATTTATTATTATGCTTTTCATTTTTGATTATACATTATGATCACATTACCTTTGCAGCACATAAGATTTCTAAAGGTCTTAACTTCACACCACCTTACCCATAGGTATTACTAGCTGTATTTTATAAATGAGGAAATTAGGACTCTGAGAGGTTAGCAGGCCACTAAGCGAGTCAGAAAATGCCCTGGTGATCCAATCGTTAAGCACTTGACTACTATCTGACAGACTGAAATTTTAAATTCACCAAAGCTCCCTGGGAGAAAACACCTGGCATTCTGTTTCAGTAGAGATTATAGCATATCAAACCCTATAAGGCAGTTCTTCTCTGCCCTACAGAGTCAACTCTATAGCACATAGCGACAACAAAAGGAAGTCATGGGTTAGGGAACTGGCTCTTGGGAGTTGGAAGGGCTGGAGAAGCAAAAAGAAAGAAAGAGTAAACCTCAGGGATGAGAAGCTGAATTAGTCCCTGGACCAAAGTTCCTGAGTCTATACCAGCTGTTGCATTGTTGAAGACACACCAGGGAAGTCACTTCTGAGTCCACTGAAGATGTGCCACCTCAGTTAAGTCTGGAATTAGCTTTTAGGCCACCAAATTATGGAATAACCCAGAAGAAAATACAGGAATCTCCAGCAGCTGCCACTCTGTTGATGTCAGAAGCAGTAGGCTTCTCTCTTCTTCCTGCTTCCTGGTCTCTTGCCAGTGCCTCCACTGACAGAATCAAGCCAGAAGCCAGCCGGCAATGAAGGCTGAGAAATGGAGTCTACAGACTCCCAGCCCAGAAGAGCAGAGCAGAATACAGGAAGGCAGGCATGGGTCGCAGAGACCACAAATAAATAACCAGGCACTTAGCCAGGTAGACAATGGTACCCACAGCCAGGCTATACTATGCTGCCCTTCTGTAGAGAACAGAAAACTCTATATTTAACAATAAAGCTGTATAGTTGAGCTAATCTTACTCACTTCACTTGAAAATTCATGAATTCATGTTTGAACTAATTTAATTCACTTTACTTGAAAATTCATGTTCTTTAGTCCTGAAAACTGGTTCATTTGCCTTCTGATTCCAACTCTTTATTAAACTTTGAATATGATCTTTTGAAAAAGAAGGAATTTTCTCACATTGACGAGTTTATGAATATTGACATTAGCATCCATGGGTTGAAATCTTAGCATCTTGGAACCCTGCTGGGATCTTCTGCTGCGACTCATTATGGCATTTTCTCATGTACTAGAGAGAATGAGTTTGAAATTGAAATGGCAATTTATAGTACTACTTGCAATATCTACATTATTTGGTAAAAATTCTTAAAATGTGTCCTACAGTAAAATGACATTAGCATTTCCTGTGCCTTTTTATTAAAGGATTAATACAAACTATCTCAGCTTAGGTGGAATGTTAGGGTACAACATTCCATTTATTATAATGTCACCTATTGGTCCACTTGTGAAGCCTTTTATATTTTTATGTTGAGATATAATCTCTAGTGAAGCCTATAGTCTATGATCTTCATCAGTAAGTGTTTCAAGTCCTCTTAGCCTGCAGCATGCAAGATTGTGTCATCTGTACACAATAGGTTATTATTGAGTTTTTCTCAAATTCTGATGCTCTGTTTTTCTTTACAGAGTTCAGCTGTTCAGGTTGTTTACTCAGCATATGGATTGAATAAGTACAATGACATGATATGACTATGAAGCACACTTGCATACTTTAAACCATGGAATATCCACTTGTTCTGTCCAAACAACTCCCTCTTCGATGTGCATAGTTTCCTCATGAGCTCAATTAAGTATCCTGTAATTCTCATTCTTTGCAATATTATCAATAATTTGTTATAATCCACACAGTTGAATGCTTTTGCATAGTCGATAAAACACAGGTAAATATCTCTCTGGCATTCTCTGATTTCAGTCAAGATCCTGACATCAGTAATGATATTCCTTATTCCATGTCCTCTTCTGAGTCAAGCCTAAGCTTTGGGTAATATCTTGTTGTTGAACTGAAGGATCTTCAGCAAAGTTTCGCTTGTGTGTAATATTAATGATGTATCTATGTTGTACTGGACAACCTTTCTTTGAATGGACTTAAAGAGCTTGTACCCTAACTGTCACAGATTGAATTATGTCCCCCTAAAAATATGTGTAGCAATTTGGCTAGGCCATGATTCTTGGTGTTGTGTGATGTTCCTTCATGTTGAAAATCCTGCCTCTATGATGCTGATGAGGGAGAATGGACCACAGTTTTGTTGGCTGAGCAGGACTCAGTGTGTAAGATTGTGTTGTGCCTTGTCTCAGTCATCTGGTACTGCCGTAACCGAAACACCACAAATGGATGACTTTAACAACCAAAAGTTTATTCTTACACAGTCCAGTTGGCTATAACTCAGTCTGAATTCTGGGTTTCTGCTGCAAGGGAAGGCTTTCCTTCTTTGTCAGCTCTGAAGGAAGGTCCTTGTGTCTTTGGTCAGGAAGTATCTTGGTGCAGGAGTCTGAGGTCTGAAGGAGTCTCTGGTCTACTCCTGGTGCTGCTTTCTTGACGGTACAAGAGTATCAATTCTCTGCTTGCTTTCATTTTGTTTTATATCATGTAGGATAAAAGGCGGTGTGAGCCACACTCCAGGCAACTCCTTTACATTGAAGCAGAGAAGTGACCTTAGGAAGGGTGTTACAGTTACACCCTAATTTTCTATAACATTATCCAGTCTATTAGCCAGAGGCAGAGAGTAGGATTTACATCACAGGAAAATCACAAAATGGAGAGCAATCACACAATACAGGGAATTATGGCCCAGCCAGATTATTACACGTTCTCCAGAGGACACAATTCAATCCATGGCATGTCTTGAGGTAACATCTTGAGATACAAGGGAAAGGGAAGCAAGCAGGGGGTTGGGGATATCATACCAACAAGAAGCAGTGCCAGGAACAGCATATGTCCTTTGGAAAGGACAGTGCATCAGAAGCTCCCAGACCAGGGGAAGATTGATGACAAAGACCCTCTTCCAGAGCCAGCAGAGAAAACCTTCCTTTCTCTAGAGCTGACACCCTGAATTTGAACTTGTAGCTTACTGTAAGTCATCCACTTACGGTATTACGGTAGTACTAAATGACTCAGACACTAACATTCCACCCAAGGTGAGATGGTTTGCATTAATCCTTTAGTAAATGTTATTCTCTGGAAATATTGCAACTGAAGTTATATATTTTATTTTCTTTGTGACATGTCTCCATTTCAAATCAAAGAATCAAAGACAAAGGGGGACATTAAGGAGGGTAAATTTTCTATCATAGTATATTCTTGGGATAAATTCGCAGTCAATCAGGTGTTTTCCCTAATTCATGATGCTGATCTTTGATTTCAATAATGGCTGAGAAGTGACTTTATCTTGAAAGTAGTTTCTATTTGATAATGGGATTAATACAGGACTCTGGCCTAGTTTAATTTTGATGTCGATGTTATTCATGGACATGATATGACAAACAGAAGATAGTAAAAGAAAGTGATTCAATAACTCAGGACCACAAGCCTACTCTATAATGAGAGAGTGTAGGATATGGCCAACAATGAGGAATCTTTTCTCTATTTTGCAATCTAATTAAAAAAAAATTAATGCTACCCATTGACTACTAAACTAACTTAAACTGCATGGCATGGTGTTTAAAGCCATCAGAAACTGATCACGTTCTTTCTTTCCAGTCTTGTCTGGCTTGCACCCATCTTCCTGTCTATTCCAGGTTTCAAGTTATTTGCTTATTAAGCAAAGAAATCCTTTTTAAAGAAACAAAACATTATACAAAGTTGTAAAACATAACAGAGGCAAATGTAGAATTGTCCTTACTAAAAAGATGGACAATCCTAAGCCCATTGCCTGATCTTTTCTGTGTCCCCAGACATGGTGCTTTTCTTCCAAATCCCAGTCAGCTCTGGCCAATCTAAGTGTTTCATCTTTCTCTAATTCATTGGCTCTGTCCGATTGCTGACATAGATTTTGTTGTTGTTGGTGGTGGTGATTCAGTGTGCCCTTTTGCTCTAGTACTTTTTGTCTGAATTTATATTCAGCCTGAATTTTACCTCTTCCAGGAAGTTCTTTGTGATTTACTCCATTTGAAACCAATGTAGACATCCTCTACTTTCTCCAAGTATGTGTGTTACTATCAGTTGTATTTGGAGAAGGTTGTCCTATATTGCAAACTGCTATGAAGTTTAGGTCTTCTTGTCCATCTCCCAGATCCATCTTTGTGACTTCCTCAGAACTTAGGACAGACCCTTTTATGAAGTATACACTCAATGTTTGTTTGTTGAATTAAATTATTTCAGGAGATGTTAATGAGAGTTGTGTGGGGAAAAAAGTGGTTCCTTCAACAAGGAGTTTTGGAAACACCAAGTTTATCTTAATAAATTTCTTAACAGGATTTTAATAAACTTTTAATATGCTAATATGCATCATTTGACTATATAACCTTTTCTTTCCCAAGAATCTTGCAGTACGAGTGTTGTTTGGTATTTTTTGGGAAATACAGCAACAAGCTACTGGCCACAGAAGGAGTGAATGGAAGACTTTCTCCCCTCATGGCGTGTTTCCTACCTAAAGCTGGTGGGAACGGTCTGCAGATATCCTACTGATTAGCATTACCTGGGTAGACTTGATGTCACCCCATAGTCTAATCTTGTAGGATCTTACAGTCAATTTTTCAGCTAAGTGAAGTGAGATTTTTCTCATGAACCAACACCCATTAACCAAGTTTAGGGATGAAAAAATATCCATATAAATTTGTCAATTTGTCAGGAGCACTCTCACTTCTGAGAGAAGTATGAGTTACAATGACTACAAACTTTTCTCCCATGGACTGATGCACCCAAGAAGCCAAATCATCAGAAGACTTGCTGAGTGTAGATCCTAAAAGCAGGAAATCACTTAACTGACTTTAAGAGGTCTCCCGTAGTTAAGCCTACCATCATTCTCACCCTCCTCTCTCCTTCTTATTTATCCATCTAACAAACATTTCTTGAAAACCAACTATATGAGGAAGTTATTTAATTTCTTGGTGCTGTAATATCTATGTAATAACACCAATCCCAACTTACCAGTTACCAAGTCAGTTCTGAATTACAGTGACTGCACATGTGTGTCAGAGTAGAACTGTGCTTTAGTGAGTTTTCAGTGGCTGATGGTTTTCAAATTAGATTTCTAGCCCTTTCTTCCAAGGTGCTTATGGGTGGATTTTAATTTTTAGCCTTCCTATTAGAAGCCTAGTGCTTTAACCATTTGCATAATCCAGGGACTTCTAATCCCAATTAGGTTACATAATTTACTATATACAGATGGCTTAGAAAATCACCTACCAGCCAGTGATAATTTGCATATCTCTTTAATGTTCATGTTTTGTTTTCTCATTCACTAAGATCCTTAATCTGCTGCAAAGGATCTCTTTAAAGTACTCAAAACTAAAGATGTCACCTTGAAGACTAAAATGTGCTTGACCTACACCATGGTATTTTCAATCACATCATATGCATGCAAAAGCTGGACAATGAATGAAGAAGAAAGAAGAACTGATGCCTTTGGATTGTGGTGTTGGAGAAGAATGTTGAATGTATTACGGACCATTAGAAGAACAAATAGATCTGTTCTGGAAGAAATCTAACCAGAGTGCTCCTTGGAAGCAAAGATGGCAGGACTGCGTCTTATGTACTTTGGACAGGTTGTCAGGAAGGACAGTCCCTGGAGAAGGACATCAGGCCTGGTAGAGTGTAGGGTCAGCAAAAGAGAGAAGGACCCTCGTTGAGATGGATTGACACAGTGGCCTCAACATTGGGTTTATGCATACAAATGATTGTGGACATGGAGCAAAGACTGGGCAGTGTTTGATTTTGTTGTTCATAGGGTTGCTACGAGTCAGAACTGACTCGATGGCACTTAACAATAACAAGATCCTTCAGTTGTATGATTGTTATACAAACTGGAAAAAGTGATCAATTGCTCTGTTCTACCTAGGTCACATCCCATAAATAAGTGGCAGAGAGTTCAGGACTAAGGAGTATAATCTGCTATGTATTTCAGAAAATCATGGATTTTGGCAACTAGGGAAAGAAAGAAAATGTAATAGTTACTTGCAGTTTCATTTCCCTTTGAAAAATCAAAAATCTTTAGGAATAAAAGATGGACTCTAGTTTTGTTGTTCAGCATCAACTTTTGATTGATTTTGTCATTTTCCATATTTGTCCCCTGTAATTTGGACCTCCCTCGACTGATGCTCTAATAAATGAGATTAATTTTCCCATGAATTATGTTTTTAAAAGAAATTACAGTCATTCCAGGCTCATGTTCTTAGGGAGGAAACAGTACATTTGGCAATTTTTGTTGCTTCTGGTTGTGATCAGGTTGAGTTTCAGGCAGTCATCTTCAAGCTATGTCCTAATTAGGGTGAACAGATATCATCAGCTGGCCTATTTAATCAGTTTCCCATCTGGCATAATCATGTTTATGCACAAGATCTGTTTTTGCTTGCACTGGACAATAGCTAAAATCAACAGAACAAGACAATTGTACCTCCTTAGGTAAGAAACAAGGTCTACTCATCACTTCTGTATCTAACTGGGCAATTACATTGTCAAACCTCTGAAATAAGCATATGGAGTGCTTGGACTGCTGTGGCCCGTTAGGCTTCTGGCCTCCATCCATCGATCTATTCCAGCTGACTTCCATTCACCTAGTAAGCATTTCCTGAGCTCTTCATCTGTGCTGGGCATGTAATTATTGAAAAAGAGTATTCTTGCTCTCAAGAAGCTCTGATATAACAGAAAAAAAGTCCTGGAAATGTATAGATACAAAAGAATGAAGCCTAGTGCTATTTTGGTACAAAAAAGAGGATGAAAAATTCCTGCATCAGAAGAGAGTTGTTTATTTAATTTTGGATTCTGCCTCCTGGCATGTTGATTGTGTCTAAGGAAGGTATGGAAGCTGCCTTTTGTTAGCCTATCCCTGAGAAGAACATGTCTTTGATAAATTACTTTTATCCTATGATAGGTGATACTTTATTGATCTCTTGATTAAACAAAGGACAGACAACCCTGGGAGAGAGATTTCTGGTCAACATAGGTGTTAGTGAACTAATAGTAGTCCCTTCTGTTGGGAGAACAACTTGGGGGTAAGAAAAACATCTTTGGGGATGGTATCACTTATTCCCTAGAACTCAATGAGATCTCAGCCAATGTCATAGCTCTAGTAATGTAAATTGAAGATTCTAAAATATCTCTTGGTTCAAAAAGATTATGTTTCACAAGGACTTAGTCAAACTTGTGTTAATAGAAGGAGACTTATGAAACTGGAATATATTGTTTTAGGAAGAAAACAAAGGGTTGCTAAGGCAAACTGTGCATGCCTTGAGGAAGTTTACTTCAATGTTGACTACAACACTTACTCTCGTTGTTAAGCACCATAGAGTTCTTGTGACTCATTAGTAACCCTCTGCACAGCAGAACAAAATGCTGCCCTGTTGTCACAGTCATTGGTTGCCATGTTTGAGCCCACTGTTGCAACCACTGTTTCAGTCTGTCTCACTGAGGGTCTTAGGAGTCTCCACCTTCATTCCCTTACGCTTAGAACCCAAGTCTTCTGAGCTTGAGAAGTCTGGGCAGAAAGAAGTCTATCCTAGCATATGAGGAAAGCCTGACAAGCTAGAGAGGAGGTGATAGGTCTTTCTTAAGTAAAGAAGTCCGAAGTTTCACACAGGAAGGGAGGTGACACCCCATACAAGGATAGTTGGGCTTTGCCGTAGGAGGAAGACAAGCGCAGGAAGTAGCAAGAGGACCACTGAGCATTAGGCAGATGAGGAGCTAAGCAACCAATAAAGTCCTTGATTGTAAGCCCTGCACCGCCATCTGAAAGGTGTCAATTACTCTGTCTGGGCCACACCCCCCCCCACGTCCAGTGCTTTAATGTTTGCCTGAATTGTTAGTAAAAGAACTGTGTACACTTCCACTTGAGTTCTGTGTTTGTTTCTTCTAGGGAAGGTGGGTGTGAGATTATTCAAGGATGAAGCAGGCTTGGGTTTGGTTCCACCTGGTGGTGTTCTGGCGGAAGTGTGAGAGTGAGAGGGAGAGCACTGACTTCCTCTCAGGGTTGACTACGCCAAGAAGACCACAGACTATCAGATGTCTTGCTGGGCACTGTGGACTGAAGGGTAGATCTCCTGGATTCCTATGATCACCTCCTCTACACCCTAGGGCAGAAAGAGGGCCCTGCCTACTCTGGTTACCTAAAAATAGCACTTCACTGTACTCTGGGATGTTTAAATACGAAGTAGGCACTGTAGGGAGGAAGTGAAGTCCTTGTTGCTGGAGGCATTTTAGCAGACCAACAAATTGGCATCCTTGGGTGCTTAAATGGTTAAGCGCTTGGCTACTAACCAAAAGTTTGGTGGTTTAGATCCACTCAGAGGCATTTCAGAAGACAGTCATGGTGATCTACTGCTGAGAGATCACGGCCACTGAAAGCCCATTAGAGAACAGTTCTACTCTGAAACACAAGGTATCTGCGTGAGTCAGAATCAACTCAGTGGCAACTGGTTTTTTTTTTTTTTAAACTTTTTTTAAAATCTTTAAATTGGAATGGATATTTGAGAGGAAATTCAAACATTGTTAGGATGATCAGAAATTCTCAAATTTGACTGCACATCAAAATCTTCTACTGAACTGCTAAAAGCACAGATATCTGGATCCCATGTCTAGACTGGCCAAATTGGGATGTCTGAGCATAGAGGCAAAGAATCTGTGTGATTTTAAACATGGTTATCCTGAAACATGGCCACGTTTTAGAATCAGTGGGCTAGATGATCTTTAAGATATAAATCCAACTTTGAGACTTTGTGCTTCAAAGGAAGAGTGGCTGGAATCTCAGAGATTCCATAAACTTAGGAAAGTTTTGTTGGATACCAGCTACTTGTGGTGTGATCAATTATTTTTGCATAGGGCTTTTCTAGCCATGGGTTTGTAACTCCCACCCAGGTAATTGTACGATAGGGTGATTGTGGCCTACTAAAGGGATTGGTCAGTTTTGCCTTAAAAGAGAGCAAATTATGGAGCATGGAAGAGGCATCTACCACCACCACCAAGGAATGAGAGACCCAGCAGTAGGAGATGGTGCAGTGGGATTCCTGGCCCAAGGAGTGAGAAAGCTGTGTGCCTTTGGGAAGAGACTGAAGGCTGGGGAGTAATGTGCTGACAAGCAAATCTGGGAAGAGGCTGTCCTGATGAAAGAATTGAATCTTGAGTGTTTCTGAGCCTGAACTGTAACTGCTACTTCCCTAATAAACCCCATAATTATGAGTATGATCTGTGGGTTCTGTGTGGCATTGCAACAAATTATCAAATCTAGCAGAGAAGTAGAGAGCAATGTGGAAGGGACAGTTATTGTCAGAAATGGTAGAGACAGTAGAGAGAGGAGGAATATCTGACCTCTTAGGAGTCACTCTTGGACTGTTGTTCTTGGTTCTTTCTCTGTTGTGGAGTTGGAGGAGGTAAGACACCTCCTTCCAAGCCATTTTTACACTACTCCACATATTGGAGAAATTTTTAAGCTCCATTTCTTCAGCATCTTGTAGAAACTGGGTCATGTTTTCCTCATGATGAAAGATTGTTATAATAAGAATGGTTGCATTTCAGTTGCTACCTACTGAGGCTGACAGGTAGAGCTGTGGATGACCTGATGCGTGGGTTCACAGAAGCCTACACAGAAGCTGCAAGAGAATGCTGGAAATCTCCCTGGGACACTAGGAGCCAGACACATAATAACACCACCTGCTGCCAGTATCCTTGTGTAGGCTGAGGTCAACAGTAAGAGAAAAATACAATGATGGAAGGAAAAGATGCCCAGGAAAAGTGGTGTAATTACAAACATGCGTCAACACCACTTTTCTCATATTGTTACCAGGCAGGAAAGGGTGTGGCAACCCATGCTAACTGGACATTTTATAAAGGACTCTAGAAAATTCCTTCTCTTGAACAACCAACGAAAGACTATTCTAGGAGAGGCACAGCATGGACCCCAAAATTATGGGCTATAGTAAAATTACAAAGCAAGCTGTTGAGATCAGTACATGTTCTTAAGGATTTGTCTTTGGAGTCTTCCACACTTCCACATTCACTTTAGTGATCTGATTATTGTTCAACTTGGCTGTCATACTCTTGCCTCTACAGAAACTTTTTCTCCAAGCTTGGTCACATGCCACTCCATGTCTCTTATACTCTATACCTTATTGATTTTAGCTGTGGTTGAGTCAGCCCCCAACTCATGCCATCTCCATGAACAATGGAACAAAATACTGTCAGGTCCAACACCATCCCCATGGTTGGCTGTGGACTGGAATATTGTGATCCATAGGGTTTTCTTTTACTGATATTTGGAAGTGAATCACCAGACCTTTTTTTTTTCCTAGTTCATCTTAGTTTGAAACTTCTGCTGAAACCAGTTTAAAGTCACAGTAGTACACACGCTTCTACGGATGGGTGGTGGCCGTGCACGAAGTTCTTTGGCTGGGAATTCAACCTGGATCTTCCTCATGGAAGGTGAGAATTCTATCACTGAGCCCCCAGTGCTTCCTTATACCTTACATCTTAACTACTTACAAGTTCCTGAACAAGACTTGTTGAGTTTTTCCTTCTTGCTTTTGCCCACGGCATTTACCACATCATGTCTCTCATTGACTTACTGGTCCTTCAGACAAGTTGAAGCATCTTCTCCACTATCCTTTCTTGATAACCCTGTCCCTAGAGCTGCAGGCTTTGGACTACCACTCTACTTAGAACATAAATTTATATAGAACTTACTAGTCATGAGGAAGTTCACTTATGATGTAATTTAATTTTTTTCCTTGTAATGTGCTTGTGAAAGAGAAAAAGCCCAGCAGCTGTTTGCAAATCTGTTCTGTCTCTTTTAATACAGTAGTTTACTGAGTGAAAGGATGATTTCTTTTTTATCTTGTTCAACACTATGTCTCCATATGGTAATGATGTGGCAATATTTAAGGGTTTTCTTTATGAAACAGCAAATTCTTAGTACTTTGAGAGATAGTTGTATAGCAGTAGTCTTGATTTGGCAGTCCATGTTTGCTGTGTTCACCCCAAGATTCAGAGTAACCTGGCTAAGTCTGGAAGACTTGCTAAGCAGATCACCAGTTATTACTGGGAAAGAAATTATAGCAAAGGAAGAATAACAAATTTATAGCCTTTACTACATGTGTATGTGTAAAGTGACTATTTTTGGGGATTGGATTAAAAAATGAGATAGTTTTACTTTTCTTTGAAAAGTATGCATGAATGAGAAATAGCCCAGTAGCAGTGTAAAACCATGTGGGCCAAATAGCAGCTCTCAGAAACACCACAATGAAGAGACACATTCTTCCTCAAATTGTTGAATGAGGAAATGTCTCAAAAGATCCATTCTAAAGCTGCTGGGCTAGAATTAACAAAACAGTGACACTGGTCTCACAGTGTTTGGGACTGGAAATGAAAAATAGAATGTTTACCTTTGAGACTTGCCTTGGTGTCATCACTCTGGGCCATGGCACTCTTTGTTCAGCTACAGGGTGAAAAGCATAAGAAAGCAATTCTCAACATCTTTACATAAAAAGAAAATTAAACCTGTCAGTTGTTATTAATTTTAAAAGATAATTGAAAAAATAACCTAAGATATAAAAACATAGATTAAGATAAAGAGCCTAACTGGGTGGTCAAGAAATCATAGTAGTGTGTCTGGCAGGGATCACAATAAAGGTCCTGCACAAAACTAAAGACAAAAACAGAACAAAATTCTAACTGAAAAAACCAACTAGCCAAGCAAGCAAGCAAGCAAGCAACCCACCAACCCACCAACCCACCAACCCACCAACCCACCAACCCACCAACCCACCAACCCACCAACCCACCATCCCACCAACCCACCAACCCACCAACCCAGACTTACTGGTCTGACAGACTGGAGAAACCCCTAGGGTAGGGTCCCTGGATACCTTCTAACTCAGTAATGAAGTCACTCCTGAGTTTCACCCTTCAGCCAGAGATTAGATAGGCCCACAAAATAAAATGAGACTGAAGGGGCCCAGAAGCCTAATGGCAAAAACAAGAAGGTAGGAGGGGACAGAAAAGCTGGTAATGGAGACCCTAAGATCAAGAAGGGGAAAGTGTTGACATGTCATGGAGTTGGCAACCAATGTCACAAAATAATTGTATTAATTGTTTAACGAGAAGCTAGTTTGCTCTGTAAACCTTCATCTAACGTATGACTAAAAATAAAGAATCAGAGTAGCATGTACTTTAAGAGCAGAGAGGAGTTGCCAAGATTATCCAATCCAATGTTCTCATTTCGTAAATGGGAGACCCAGGAAAATTGTTAGATAACTGGATGAAATAGGTGAACAGTGTTTTTGCTATTTTGTGAACATAATAGTGTAGCAATCAGAAAAAAGATCTTACAGCTTAGGTTAGAGCCTGCTAAGAAATTGAGCTGTTTTTTTTTTTTATTCCTTCAGGATGTAAAGATTTAACTAGAATAGTAATGCTACATTGGAACTTCCCCTGCTAAACATGGCTCAAGTTCCCGTATGTTTCAGCTTATCTGTATTTTTGACTAGCTTTGATTCTGTTCTGAGTTTGACAGCGTCAACCATGAGAAAGTTGAGACAACACCTGTCCTCTTTTTAATTGTTTTCCTTTCCCGAACTCATCTCCTTTTTTCACTTGAGAACTCTTATCTCTAACACTGTGGTCCTGGTCCTGGTGTGCGCTGTTAATTACAGTGACACCCTAATGGCCTGAGTGAAGGCAATCATAGTTTTCCATTGCCCTGACTCCATTAATTGGCTCATTAGTGGTCATGTAATCCAATCCTGGCTAACAAGAGACTTTGATAAACATTTTTCATACTGGAGCTAGAAGCGAAAGATTCTATTTTTCCTGGGTTAGGAAGATAGAGGGTACAAACTTGATTCCACTCATGCTCCATCTCTGAAGTGGAGCTGAATTGCAATAAGGCAGATAAAAGACACAAGAGATGAGAAACAAGAGAAATATTAGCATCAGAGTACCGTAGCCAATCATCCCGGAGGCCAACTCCTCTGCCCCTTCTCTGTTAGAGGTGTGCTTATGTATGCCCACAAACTACCCTCTTTTGCTTAAGCAAATTTCAGTAGACTTTTCTGGTACCCCTAACTGAAAGTATCCTGATAGATTTTCTTTTTTGCTGTTCTTGATTCTCTGTCATATTTGAGATGTTAAGTCTTGTAGCAGGCAAAACAATGGTCACCTAAAGATGTGCACATCTTAATAACTAGAATCTTACATGGCAAATTATCTTGGGTTACCTGGGTCAGCCCGATGCAAACACAGGAATACTTGCAAGGGAAAGAGACAGGAGAGTCAGAATCACAGAAGAGCATGTGAAGATAGGAGTAGAGATTGGAGTGATACAGGTAGCTTCAAGAAGTTGGAAAAGGTAATGAATGCTCTGCCGATATCTTGACTTTAGCCCAGTGAGACCCCTTTTGGACCTCAGCATTCAGAAGAGTAAGACAACAAGTTTCATTATTTTTAAGCCACTTAGTTTGTGGAAGTTTGTTATAGCAGCAACAGGAAGCTAATACAAAGTCATAAAAATTTTTAGGGCTCAAAGCATCTTTCTGACCAGTTTTTCTTTCTTTCTTTTTTTTGCTAATCTTGTCTTATCCAGTCTCAACACCTATATTGTGTAATCTGAAGGCCCAGGGAAATTTTCCCACTGCCTGAAATTTCTTAAACTAGGAATCAATTTTCTTCATTCATTCATTCTTTTTTTTTAATCACAAATATTCTTTGGAGAGGAGCATATTAGCTCCAATTTACACACAGTTAAGTGAAGAAAACTAAGTGAGGCTGAGTTCTTTCTCAAGCAGGTGTTGTTGGATGGAATGTGATCGAAACCAGAACCTGAAAGCATTTCATTATGCAGAGGCAACTGTAAGGTGGGGAAAAAGACTCTCAAAGGGGTGGCCAGGGTTCCAAAAACAAATTACTAACTTCACAAACAAAGCCAGGCCTAGTCTCAGCAGATAGAAGGTGATGTGCTCATATTTGCCTAGTGATGTTTTCAGTGTGCTGATAACTTGGTTGTCTGCCTGTGTGTTTGTGGCATCTCTAAGCTCCACCAGTTTCCTCATTTGTAAAATAGCCAGCCAAGTGCCATCGAGTCAGGTTGTTATATTATCATACATTTCATCTGTTTTGAATGAGGATTAAATGAAATATTGAATGTTGTATTCTTTGGATAGTGCTGAGTTCAGAGAAGACCAACAATATAGTGAACTGAGACCTGGAATAAAATATGAGCAATTGAGTGGCAGGGAAGATGTGGAATTCACTAGACAGTACACAGGCGTGAGGGCCAAGAAAGAATGGAGAAAGGAGGAGGCAACCTGGTACCTCCTGATAACATGTCCAAAGTATCTAAGATGAAGGATTCACAATTCTTGCTTATAAGGAGTATTCTGGCTGTACTTCTTCCAAGAGATGTTTTCATTTTTCTGAAAGTCCATGGTATATTTAATATCCTTTGCTAACATCCTAATTCAAAGGCATCAATTCTTTAGTAACCAATGTAGGGGTCCAATTACAAGATCACGGGTCCATGCTGAGAGGACTTGATCTTGCAAGATCAAGGTGAAGTCTAATAATTAAAAGTGGAGCATTAGTTTCAAGAGAGGAAGACAAAGATAGTGGCTTAACACTGAGTGCCACGGATGTTCAAAAAACCAAAACCAAACTTGCTGCCATAGAATCGATTCTGACTTACAACAACCTTATAGGACAGAGTAGAGCTGCCGCATGGAGTTTCCAAGGAGCACCTGGTGGATTCAAACTGCCAACCGTTTGGTCAGCAGATGTAGTACTTAACCACTATGCCACCAGAGTTTCCTCCATGGATGTCCAGTGCTTCTTAAACCCTACAGAAGAGGAATGTAGAGTGGGCAGTTGGAAGGCAGCAGGAGAGGCTGAGCTCACATATATGAATCAGTTGTCTCCAGTTCTACAGAGAGAAGGCTACTGCCAAAAAATCCATTATCATAAAGTGAACCGGATAGCACAGAGTAGAGGTGCCCCATAGGGTTTCCAAAACTAATCTTTACCAAATCAGACTACCACATCTTTCTCCTGTGGAGCTTCTGGTGAGTTCAATCTGTTAACTTTTCAGTTAACAGATGAGTGCTTAACCATTGCACAACCAGGGCTCCTTAGCTGAGAAACAGACAAGTCCTTTATCTTAAGTTGAAACTCACTTCTCTTAAGATTAAGTAGGAACAAAGCCTTGGGATGATTCATTACTTCCGAAATGCAGCAAGGCATATGTATTGCCCAGTGATTTTGACTTCTTCCCTGTCAACCACCTCACTGCTCGTGTTTTGTTTCAGGTCTCAGCTCCTCCCAAGTACAGCGAATTGTCAACCTTTAGATTAATAAACCAAAAAAAAATCCAAACCCACTGCCACTGAGTTGATTCTGACTCATAGTGACCCTATTGGACAGAGTAGAACTGTCTCAGATTTTCCAAGGAATGTATGGTGGATTTGAACTGCCAACCTTTTGGTTAGCAGCCGTAGCACTTAACCACTGTACCACCAAGTTTTCCACTATAGTTGAGTGCAAATCCCAAATGTTCTAAATCAGACTCTCTAGAGAGTCCTCTAGAGAGGATGGGGGTACCTGGGTGGTGCAAACAGTTTGTGAATGTCTGCTAACTTAAAGGTTGACAGAACCTGACAGGCTTGGTGTTTGGGGTTTACTAATACAAAAGTTGGCAATTTGAACCCATCTAGAAGCTGTGGTAGTGTAGTGGCTAAGTGCTATA
This sequence comes from Heterohyrax brucei, assembly GCA_028571685.1. NCBI lineage: Eukaryota > Metazoa > Chordata > Mammalia > Hyracoidea > Procaviidae > Heterohyrax > Heterohyrax brucei. The sequence continues at coordinate 37,697,230 of CM053148.1, read as the reverse complement.
GCTGCTAATGAAAAGTTCTGCAGTCCGAGTCCACCAGGCACTGCTTGGAAACTCTATGAAGCTGTTCTACTCCAATGTATAGGCTCATTATGAGTCAGAATTGATTTGGCAATGGTTTGGATTTTGGTTTAGATCACAGTAAAAAACAAACAAACAAACAAACCTATCAAGAGACTTCCAGCAAGCATGGTGTCACACACTGTCCTTCCACAGAAGAGACTTAAAAAACTAAATGAAACAGAAAAATGTCAATCTTGGAACCTGAATTGTCAAATGAAGAGCTAAAGATCTCAGCCAAACATGGAACGGAATAAGAAACTGACAGAACAGAGAGCAAGAAGAGAAACAAGATCACTAACCCAGCACAGATTCATCATCTTGGACTACTGTCAAAAATTGGCAGACTGGGAGGGAGCACAGAAAAAGAGATTCATGGAAATCTCAGTAGAAGACAAAGTAGATGCCTTCCCATCCTCCGTCATCTTCCTTCTGCTCTACCTCCGATGCCTCTTGGCTAGCTGCAGTGGCTCAGCTTGCCAAGAAAGTGCAGCATTGAGTCACTTGGATTTGACACACCCATGTGAGAGATCTGCAGATGAGGAGTAAGTGACAGCACTTTTAGGTCCTCCCAGCAGGACACAGATCACCTGGTAACCAGTCATACATGTTTTCCTGACTTCAACCTTCCTGTACCTCATTGGCTTCCTCTCCTACTTGCTGGCTGCTGCCTCTTGGCCAGGAGAAAATTCCTTTGGCTCCAGCCACTTGAATTTGTTCCCACCCCCACTGGCCAGCTTCCAGAGTGCCATTTGTCAGTAGCTGATGATGTTTTTTACTATTGCTTTTGGTTTCTTCCCTGCCTCGTAACACTCTCCCTCCTTTCTCTCAAACACCTGGCTCTATGTGCCCCTTTTGCCTCTTCTTGAAAAGGTGTGAAATGTTGTTCAGTTGGGAAACCATTCCCCTCACTTGTACAACATGCTGGTGGAATCATTGGGACATTTTTGTTGTTGTTGGCTTTGTTTTCTTTTGTTTTGCTTTGTTGTGTTTTGTTTTGACTGCTTATTTTTTTCTTTTTGTGGATTAGGAGTCCCTTCTAGCCAGACTGCACTGCTCAGTTTAGGACCCACATCCCCAGTCTGGGCATCTGTGTCAGTGGAATCCTTCTGGGCATTTCTGTTCTCCTTTCCTTTTTTTCTCTTTCACTTCTCGCCTTTCTTCATTTCCCAATTCTCATCTCTCTATACTTAGCTCTTTTACCTGTTTGCTGAATACCTGATACCATGGGATAGCTATACACCTTCTACTCAGACTATGCAGTGCAGTTTGGGAGACACTTCCTTGATCTTCAAAGCAGTATCAGCAGAACTCCTTTTCTTTTCCAAAATTTTAACTATTTTTTTTCTTTTTCTTCTTTCTCTCACTCTCTTTTTTAATCTTTTTGTTTTTCTCCATTTCTCAGTTTCTTATCTTTCCACTCCAAGGGCAAGCACTATTAGTACTTTTTTGTGGTTGTTGTTGGCTCCTATTTCTCTCTCCTCCTCTCCTTTCTCCCATACCCATCTTAGCTCCATACATCATAACCTCCCAGCTTCTTCCCACCTACCTGTACCATGTGGTGAACATCACACCCTACAAGCACTACAGGCATAGTGTACTAGGACCTGTCAGGAATGATTCCTGGAATGCCCTGTCATCCCCTAGTACATGCCATGAACAGTATACTCCAGTGCCTCCTCTTCAGCTGGACCAGCCTTGTAGCACCACAGCTGAGTGACTGACCCTGCCTGTTGGAGGAAGAGATGAAAAATATCATGACCGTAGATGAGCAAACAACAAAGAATGCACACTTGCCTGTTCTGACATAATCAAATACAACAAGAACAAAAAAGCAGAATGAAACAAACAGATCTACAATCAATAAATAAAGAAAATAACTACTGATGTCTCAAAGACAGCAAAAAATATCAAAACATAATAAAAAAAACAGAACAGAATGGTTCCAGTAGGTGTCCAAAATAGAATACTACATGACTTTCCAGTAGGAGAAAAGTTACTAGAATTATCTGACAGAGAATTCAGATCTCATATTCAGAGCTATCCAAAAACTGAAGCAAAAAGTAGACAAAAATGAGGAAAAGGTAGATAAATTCATGGAAGAATGCATCAAAATAATACAGGAACAAAATTCCAAAATAAATTCACAATTGAAAATCATAAAATGAAAAAAAAGAAAGAAAGAAATCCAGAAGATAACAAGATTTCAGAAATGAACAGTGTCATAGAAAAGCTGAGAATCAAGTTTGAAATGATGGAAGACAAGATTAGCAAAATTGAAGATACATACTTGCATACAACTTTGAGGAAAAATCGGAAAAAAGAAAGAAGAAAAATGAAGAAACCCAGAGAATTATATGGGCTTGAGTCAAAAGCAAAAATTTGCCAGTCATTGGAGTTCAGAACACAAAGAAGATCACTGAAGAATTGCTAACAGAAACCTTGCTGAGTATCATGAAACATGAAAAGCTGACCATCCAGGAAGCTCAACAAACCCCATATAGAATAGAACTTAGAAGAAAAGCACCAAGGAGTATCATACTCATACTTGCCAAAAGCAAAGACAAAGGAAAAATTCTGAGAGCAGCACAGAAGATTAAGAAGGGCAAATAAAATGTCAGCACTATGAAAAAAGAAGGCACTACAAAAGGACAACACTAAATTCATACCTATCAAAAGAAAAATTCTGAAAGCGGCTTGAGAAAAAGTAACATACAGAGAAGAAACAATAAGAATAAGCTCTAATTATTCAGCAGAAATCATGCAGGCAAGAAGGCAATGGGATGATATATATACAAAACCTTGAAACAAACCAAAAAATTGCCAACCAAGAATATCATATCCTGTAAAACTCTTGTTCAAATATGATGGTGAAATCATGACATTTCCAGATAAACAGACATTAAGGGAATATGTAAAAACCAAACCAAATTCACAAGAATTATTAACAAGAGTTCTTTGATTTGAGAACAACAACAAAAAAATCAGATTATAGCCTGAATCTAGGATGTAAGATTGTACCAGTCACATGTCAGTCTAGGAAATGAACTCTCAATGGCTATTCAAAACCAAAAAAACTGCAACAGGAAACCAGAGAGACTAATCTGTAAATAATAGCAATATCAGAGGAAATAAACCAGAGAAAAATGGTGTAGTTATAGAACTTTCTAATGTAATGGAAGGCAAGGTGGTACCGAGTAACAACAGATTAGTTCAAACCTAAGCAGATAAGTGGAAATTTCAAGGTAACCACACAGAAAGTTAACAAATCTACTCATCAAAATAAAGAAGGAAAACACAGTTTCAGTAAAAACAAAATCTACACAAACCAGTAAAAAAGAAAACCACAAACTAAAGGAACTCATCAGAAGGGACTAAAAAAAACAAAGAAAATCTGAGCACCACAAAAAAAAAACCACTATGAAATAACAACAATAAACTCAAACTTATCAGTAATTACGCTGCATGTAAATGGCCTAAACGAACCCATAAAGAGATGGATAGTCACGGAGTGGATTAAAACAAACAAACAAAAAACCCAAACCAGGATCTATCAACCTTCTGTTTGTAAGAGACATACCTTAGAAATAAAGATGCCCAGTTCTGCTATAAGAACAGATACATTGACTAATGGAACAGAATTTAGAATCCAGGTGTAATTATATCCACTTATGGTCACCTGATCTTTAATAAGGGCCCAAAGTATATCAAATGCTGAAAAAACAGTCTTTTTAATAAATGACACAGGCAAAACTAGAAGTCATCTCATAACATGGACGAAATTGGAGGGCATTATGCTGAGTGAAGTAAGTCAATCACAGAAGGACAAATATTGTATATGACTGTTAGAGATTTTTTGGGTGCAGTGAGTTTCGCTTAATTGAAAGTATGTAGAGGAAAAACCAGAGAGAGGAGGAGAAAGAAAAGGAAACGTTTATTTGTGTCCCAGGCAGCTTTACAGAGCTCCCGGGAGGGACCCTGCAAGCTGGCTCGGGGGTTGGGGGTTTGTAAAGGGGGCAGGCGGACCTTACTGAGGACAGCGCTGCAAACAGGGCCCCTGACATGAGAACGGTGTCCGTGGCAAGTAGCCCATGGGGTTGTGGATGATTAAAGTTACTTATTAACGTAAAGGAGCCTCATTTCAGTGGAGCTGAGCCTATGGGAAAGGAGTGATAGCTATTCAGGCCGGGCAGCTCATCTCATTTGAATGGAATTTCAGGAATAGCTGGCAGATAAAACGTTTTGACTCGGGCCAGGCCGCTCAGGGGATGGCAGGGGAGGGGGCTTGGGTTTCCACCTAACAATGACCACTACTGTAAAAACTCAAGAAAAAGCTTACACATAGAAACAATCTTTGACAGTTACCAGAGCAGAGAGGAGTAGGGATGGAAAAACACTAAACAGACAATATACATACATACACATATATATGGTAACTTTGATGAAAGGTAAGAAGGTACACACTGCTGGGGACACAAGCACAACTTGTACAAGACAAAGTTCATCTACCAGTTCAGTAATAAAGTCACTCCTCGTGTTCACTCCTCAGCCAAAGACGGAACAGTCCCATAAACCAAAAGGAAGCTAAAGGGGCATGCCAGCCCCAGGGCAAGGACTAGAAGGCAGGAAGGGACAGGAAAGCTGGTAATAGAGAACCCAAGTTTGAGAAAGAAGAGTGTTCACATGTTGTAAGTTTGCTGAGCAATGTCAGAAAGCAATATGTGTACTGTTTAATGAGAAACTGGTTTGTTCTGTAAACTTTCACCTAAAAGTACAATTAAAACAATAACAAAAACTCTATGAAGCAGTTCTCTTCTGCTGTGAAGTCCAAAGTGAGTCCACGGCAATAGCACAGGATAGAGTGGGGTGGGGTGAAGGGTCTGAAGCGGGACTTCTTAATTCTCATCTTGACCGCCTGCCGGGTAATTCGTAAACACTGCCAAGGCAGAGTGTTGAGGAAACACTGGTGTTACATCTGACTTCCCATTTTAATCACCTGGATGTTGTTGTTAGGTGATGTTGAGTTGATTGCAACTATAGCAACTCCATGTGACAGATCAGAAATGCCCCATAATGTTTTCTTGGCTGTAATCTTTACAAGAGTGTATTGCCAGGTCAGTCTCCTGCGGAGTCTCTGGGTGAGTTCAAACTGCTGGATTTTTGGTTAGCAGCCCAGAGCTTACTGTTGTACCATTAGGACTTCTTTTATAGCCTGGGAAGCTTTTAAAAATGCAGATATTTCAGCTCCACTGTGGACCAACTGCAGTTTCTGAGGTTGAGGCCCTAGAACTAGTGTGCTAATGAGCAGTGTTGTTGAGAACTGCTCGGGTAGATAGTGACCAACTGATTTTTAAAAGGTTATTCAACTAAATAGTGGTTGAGTTGAGACCAGAATCTAACTTTGGCTGACAAGCCAAACAAAGTCGCGTCTACAAAACTGAGTTGAAGAACAACAGAATCAGAGAAATGGACATAGGTGTAGCGTAAGCATGGAATGATGTGGGCTTTAGGCTGCTGGCATTACTAGCCATCACCTGGCACAAAGGGGGCTGACAGAAATAGGGCCCCTGGAGCTCAGTTTACAGGGAAATTGTTGCAAGAAAATGCTGCCGCTGAAACTTCGTTGGCATTAGCCAGTTACTGGCCAATACACTGATTGCACTGCTCTCCCATAGCTCCAGGTAATCAGGCAAATCGATTAACAGGTACATGCAAAGCAGCTGTGAACCCACAGTGGTAATGAAGAGAACAGGTCTCGACCTACCCCGGAAGAAAAAGAATTAAGTATGTTCTATCTCTATCCTTTCCTGAGGGCACGCTTTTGTGTTAGGAAGGCAGATCCGTCTCAGTTTACACCTTCACTAAGCTGCTAACTGAATGGCAGATGGAACCCACAACTGCTGTGAGAGGAAAGACCTGGAGATCTGCTCTCATAAAGACTGCAGTCCAGGAAACCCTATGGAGGAAGTTTGTCTCTCGGTCAGAGAGGCTATGAGCCAGAATTGCCTCGGTGGCACCTACCAACAACAGCAACATTTTGCTTACAGGAGTCCCTTGATGGTTTGAACAGTTAACACACTCAGATACGAATTGAAAGGTTGGAGGCTTGAGTCAAGCCAGAGGCACTTCGGGAAAAAGTTACGGCAATCTACTTCTAAAAAAGTCAGTCATTGAAAACCCTGTGGGGCAGTTCTACTCTGTCACATGCGATTACTGTGAGTTGAATTCAACTTGATGTCACTCAGCAACAACAAAAACAACCTCTTAGTGCCTTCACTCAGACATAAATGAAATTTGCAGACAGCCAAAACCTGAAGAATTGAACCTGCTGTCCTTTCAGGGTGATCTATGTTGTTCTTGCCTTTTCCTCTGAGAGTCTTCGCTCAGATAGCGATACCAGTTCTAGCAGGGAATGTCAGAAAGCCTGAAACAATGAAGGTCCCTCTCTAGACAGTGGCTACTCCTGGTTTTATTTTTGTCACTGGTTTGATTTTGAGCGTTCTTTGATGCTGCCACTGTGTAGATAAAATTGGAATAGCACCGTGATTTAGGAACTTAGTTTAATCCAAAGTTGTCTGGTGGATGGCGACCACTGAAGATTTAGCCTATTCTTTGACTTTCTTTTCCTCCTGTGTAGAGAAAAGAGCTAGAAAATCACCTGGTTAGGTTAAAGGCCCATAAAATAGTTAAGTGGCAGGGCCATGCACTTGTCCTAGAGAAGATGGGGTAAGGAGGATGTACTGCCCCCTTGAGGTAATTAGGGAGCACTGGTGGCACTGTGATTAAGAGCTACAGTTACTACCCCAAGTTAGCCATTAGAATTCACCAGCTGCTCCTTGGAAACCCTATGTGGCAGTTCTACCCTGTCTGGATAAAATAGTTTTTTGACTTTTGGAGGTAATAAGAGGCCCCTGGGTGGTACAAAAAAATCCACTGCCATCCAGTCAATGCCAACTCACAAGGACCCTATAGTACAGAGTAGAGCTTTCTCAAGGGATTTCCAAGGAGCCCCTGATGGATTCCAAATGCCAAAGTGTTGGTTACTGACCATGCTTTTAACCACTGTGACACCAGGGCTCCTTGGTGTCACCCAGGGCTAGGAGCTATGGTAAACTCCAAAATCAAAGCAAGTTATCTACTATTAGCTTCTTTGACAACAGAAATTTCAACTGGGAGTTAAGAGATTACCTGCTAACCAGAGGATTGCTAGTTGGAATTCATCATCCTTTCCTTTGAAACCCTGTGAGGACAGTTCTACTCTGTCCTCTAGTGTCCCTTTGAGTCAGGATTGACTAGACAACAACAGGTTTTCATTTTTGAATGTCATGAATAGTTTGCACTGGGCTACCAACCCAAAAGTTGATGACATGAACCCACCCAATCCTTCTGTAGAATAAACTCTTACCAATCTGTTTCTGTAAAGATAGCAGCCAAGAAAACCCTGTAGAGAGATTCTATTCTGTAGCACACAAAGTATTCACAAGCTAGAATCCATTCAATGGCAATGGATTTTTTCAGTTTGGAGGTAATAAAGTAACTGAACTCTGTTTGGGTCCTTGTCCTGTTTTATTAGTGGGTCAAAATAAGATGGGCACCAATTGCAAGAGAAACAGAAAATGGCAAGTTTACTGTCTGCACAGGCAAGGAGCAATGTGGGTTCTAGTGACCATAATGCCAGGTGCATTGTTCTAGGAGGTTGGAGAGTTTTTGTTTTCCAATGGCATCTCTCAGCTTTCCCACTTCTGTATTTGGAGGTCTAGCTGTTGCATCATCTTCCATCAGATGTTGGTTGGATGGGACGCTTTACTTCCCAGATGGTTTCAGGTAAAACCGTGGGATAGGAACTATCTTCTTTTCCAGGATAATCGGGTCCGGCGTTGGGTGAGAGACATGGTCTCCTCAATGTGTGTGTGTTCTAAGGTCTAGGTTGGGTGGGATTAATGCACAGGGACACCTCCTGCTGTGATTTCCAAAAAAGATTGCTCAAAACAAGCTTGTGGTTGGCAGGACAAAGAAAGGAGGGGAAGGGGTGTCCACTGGGAGTTTCAATAAGAGTATAAATTTCTGTTGTCAAAGAAACTGATAGTAGATAACTTGCTTTGATTTTGGAGTTTCCTTACTCAAAAAAATGAAATACTTGCTTTAAAGAAATTCCTGACCAAAATCAACAGAAGTTGGCAGCTTTTCTTTCACCTGAAGTTGCAAAACCTTTCTTTCCTGTTAGAAGGCAGGCTTACTGTTTTAGTCAGCTAGGGCAGCTCTAACGGAAATACTACAGAGTGGATGGGTTTAACAAAGGAGGGTTCAATCTTACACAGTCAGGTAGGCTACAAGTGGAATTTGAGATGTCCACTTCAGGGAAAGTCTTTCCCCCTAGTTGGCTCTGGAGAAAAGTCCAGTATTGCATCCGTTGTTGTCCAGGGAGCAACCTGGAGTAGAAATCTCAGGTCTGAAGGATGCTCTCTTCTCCCGGTGCTGCTTCCTTGATAGTGTGAGGTTCCCAGTTCTCTGCCCGCAACCCTTAATCCTTTCATCTCTAGTTGCAAATCCTTTCTTTCCTGTTGGAAGCCAGACTTACTAAATTTGAATCTCAAAAGACATGACTGGGTAGAGGGAAAGTTTATTTTGTGAACTGATACCCATTGATCTCAATAAAAAGAGGAAGGAGGCATTCTTGTATATTTCTCTCATCCCTCCTCTTCTCTTCTCTTTAGAATCCCCATTGTACCCACTGTCTTCAAGCCATTTGTTTTTTCTGGAATCAGAATGGCTTCCCTATGTTTCTCCAGAATAGCTGCTCCGAATAAACCTTACGTTCTCAGCCTTCCTGAGTAAGCATCAGTTGGCTTGTGTTTGAAGACTATTGCCTAGGTCATCCAAGAATGAATGCCTGACACAGTAGCCTACCTGTGCTTTGCTTGTACTTGACTGAAGTGCTCCGACAAGACCCCTTCTGTTGATCTCTTGACATGTGGTGGGCACAATTTCAAATGTTTTGGTGGTTTTTGTCTCTGCAGAAAATCACAGGTGAAAGAAGGCTCATGAGTAAAATTGGATCACGTGCAAAAGTACACAAATCAACCGGCAATGGTTGACATTTTCAGCCTGATTTAAGGAAAACAGTCTACTCTTTGCCTCATGGTTGTCCATCAGTTTACCATGACTGAAAGTACAGCCTTACAAACTAATGACACCTCAAGCAATAATAAGTCCACTGTGTCTTCTTGCTACTCCTACCATTATGCCACTCAAGAAATTTGTTAAACTGCTATGGGTCATCAGAGTCACTGGATGGTGTAAGTAGTTAAGACTTGGCTGCTGAGTGAAAGACTGGTGATGCAAAGCTACCCAGAGGTACCTCAGAAGGAAAGCTTGTTGATCTACTTCTGAAAGGTCATTATATTGATGTTATTGCATGCCATAAAGTCAGTTCTCAGTTATAACAACCCTATATACAACAGAATAAAACAATGATGGGTCCTTGGTCATCTCACGATTACTGCTATTTTTGAGCCTGTTACTGCAGCCACTGTGTCAATCCATTTCACTGAAGGCTTTCCTCTTTTTTTGCTGACCCTATACTTTATCAAGCAGAATATCCTGCTCCAGGGACTGTGCCCTCCTGACAATATTTCCAGAGTATGTCTTGCTGTATGTCATGAATTGAATTGTGTCCTCCAAAAGTATCTGTCGACTTGGCTAGGTCATGATTGCCAGAATTGTATGATTGTCTATCATTTTGTTATCTGCTGTGATTTCTCTGTGTTGTAAATTCTACCACTGTAATGTAATAAAATGGGTTAGTGCAGTTACATGGATGAGGTCTGTAAGGTTGCAGCATGTTTTAAGCCATTCTTTTCTGAGACATAAAAGAGAGACACAAGCAGAGAGACAGGGACCTCATACCACCAAGAAAGCAGTGCCAGGAGGACATGCTCTGGGATATTCCCAGACCAAAAGAAGACTGATGACAGGGACCTTCCTCTAGAGACAACAGAGCCAGTGCCCTTCATTGGGGCTGTGAGAGAATACATTTCTTTGTTAAAGCTATCCACTTGAGGTGTTTCTATCATACCTGCACTTGAAAAACCAAAACCAAACTTGTTGCCATTGAGTCAGTTCTGATTCACAGTGACCTTATAGAACAGTGTAGAAGTGCCCCATAGAATTTCCAAGGAGCACCTGATGGATTTGAACAGACTTTTTTGGTTAGCAGTCATAGCGTTTAACCACTATGCCGTAGATGACTAAAACACCATCCTTGCTTCTAAGGAGCACTCTGGCTGTACTTCTTCAAAGTATGTCTTCAAAGACACACTTGTTTTTCTGACAGTCCATGGCATATTCAATATTCTTTGCCAATGCCATCATTCAAAGTCATCCATTCTTCAGTCTTTCTTTTTATTATCCAGTTATCACAACTTTGTGACCAAGCCAAAAACCAAACCCATGGCATCAAGACAATGCCAACTCATAGATACACTACAGGACAGTGTAAAACTACCCAATGGAGTTTTTAAGGAGCAGATGGTAGATTTTGTTTAGCAGCCATGTTCTTTACCACTATACTACCAGGACTCTACCACATACATAAGAGGCAATTGAAAACATCATGACTTGGGACAGTCACGACTTAGTCCTCAAGGTGACAACTTTGTTTTTAACACCTTTGGCTGGCTTGGCTTTTGGCTAAAGTTTATTTTTTTTCAGCAGATTTGCCCAATGAAATATAGTCATTGGATTTCTTGACTGTTGCTTCCGTGAATGTTGATTGCAGATCCAAGTTTTTTCTCCATTTATCATGATGTTGCTTACTGGTCCAAATGTGAGGATTTTTGTTTTCTTGATGTTGAGATATAATCCATATGGAAGACTGAAATTCTTAGATTTGCATCGGTAAGTGTGTTTAGTGCTTTACAGTTTCAGGAAGCAAGGTTGTTTCATCTGCACATCAGAGGTTGTTAATGAATCTTCCTCCAAAACTGATGAGACATTCCTTTTCATGGAGTCCAGCTTACAGATTATTTGTTCAACATACTGATTGGGCGAGCATGGTGAAAAGATATAACCCTGATGTACACCTTGCCTGACTTTAAATCATGCAGTATATCCTTGTTCTGTTCGACAACTGCCTCTTGGTCTGAGCACAGTGAAATATTTTGAAATTCCCATTCTCCACAATGTTATCTATAGTTGTGATCAACATAGTCAAGTGCCTTTGCATAGTCAATAAAAAATAGGTAAACATCTTTCTGATATTCTCCACTTTCAGCCAGAGTCATCTGACATCAGCAATGATGTTCCTCATTCCATGTCCTCTTCTGATTCGGGCTTGAATTTCTGACAGTTACCTTTTGAAGTGCTGCTGCAACTACGTTTAAGGATCTTCAGAAACATTTTACTTACATGTGACATTAATGATACTGTTTGATAATTTCTACCTTCTGTTGGATCACCTTGTTGTTGTTACATGCCATTGAATTTGACTTACAGTGACCTTGTGCACAACAGAATGAAACGCTGCCCAGTCTTAGGCCACGTCCACAATTGCTTTTATGCTTAAGCCCATTGTTACAGCCACTGTGTCAATACATTTCACTGAGAGTCTTCCTTTTTTTTGCTGGCCCTCCACACTACCAAGCATGATGTCCTTCTCCAGGGACTAATCCCTTCTGACAGCATGGTTGTACTTCTTACAGAACAGATATGTTTGTTCTTCTGGTAGTCCATGGTACATTAAATATTCTCACACACCACAATTCAAAGGTGTCAATTCTTCTTCTGTCTTCCTCATTCATTGTCCAGCTTTTGCATGCATATAATGTGATTGAAAATACCATGACTTGGATCAGGTGCATCTTAGTCTTCAAGCTGACATTTTTCTTTTCAATAATTTAAAAAGATCTTTTGTGGTTGATTTTCCCAGTGCAATGTGTCTTTTGATTTCTTAATTGCCACTTCCATCAGCATTGATTGTAAAACTATGTAAAATGAAATACTTGACATCCTCGATACTTTCTCCATTTATCATGGTGGTTGGATTACTTTAGCTGTTGGGAACCCTATGGAGAAAAGTTCTACTCTGAAACACACAAGGTTGCCAAGAATTGGAATCAAGTTGATAGCAACTGGTTGGTTATCTGTCAGTCACTGTTTTGGGTACAGGAAATACAGAAATGGATATTACAGCCATCACCTGAAAAAGATAGACAAAAATGGATAAACATAATAGAATGTGATAGGTACTACAATACAGATATTATATTAGTCAGGAAGTTTGTGATATGCTGTAGTATCAAACAGTTTCTGAGTTTTATTGGCTTAAACAAAGAGAAGGCTTACTTCTTGCTCACACAAATCCCATGACGGGCTTTGCATCCTGCCCTGACAACAGTTCTCCCCATGGCATCTCCAACATGGTAAGATATTGGAACCTTGGCCATCCTGGAGCTTCATCATTTAAATCATGTGACTTCAGCTAATGTGGAAGAAAGAGAAAGGTAGAGAATTATCTTCCTATCCTTAAATGTTTCTGTTTGGAAGTGATAGAAATTGTTTCTGTTCATATGTCACTGGTCAAAGTAAATCAAGTAGTGATATTTAAGTTTAAACGGGAGTAATCTTTTATGTACTTGGAAATACAGGGGATTTTAATACAACAGTCAGTATAGTATTGTCTACCCTATGTGCCCAGTGGTCTGCAAAGAAAGTAGAACCTAACACAAACTCTGTTTGAGAGATGTTAAGCGTCAATTTCTAGAAGAAAGAAGCATCTTTAAGAAACCAGATCTATCTTTTGAAGAAAGGTGAAAGCAAACTTCAGGGAAAAGAACTACATTTGCAAAGCATGAAGATACTTGGTCAACTGTCAGTAGTTTGGTATCTATGGGAAAGGGTTAGGAAGAGAATGTCTGCAGGTACAGTCAGGACATAGACAGTAAAGCCCCTCTTTACACCATGCTATAGAATCTGGGTTGACAGTAATCCAAATATGAGAATATAAAATTTTGATACCATATTTTTATCCAATATATTGAGCAATGATTCAAAGAGTTCTGAAGTAAATTTATTGTTGTTAGTCGCTCTTGAGTTGGTTCAGACTAATGGTGACCTTATGTGTAACAGAACAAAACACTGCTGATCTGCACCATCTTCATGACTGTTGGTATATTTGAGTCTATTGTTGTGGTTATTGTGTCAGTCTGTTTCACTGAGGGTGTGCCTCATTTTCGTCCAATGTCTGCTAAACCTGATCTCTTCTTCTAGTGATTAGTCTTTCCTGAGTGATGTGTCCAAAGTAAGTGAGTCACACAAAGAAGGTCCAAACTTACTACCCTGATGGAGCCTGGAGAAATCTAGAGAGTATGGCCTCCAGACACACTTTTAACTCAATACTGAAGCCACTCTTACGGTTTACCCTTCAGCCAAAGAATAGACAGGCCTGTAAAATAAACAATAATAAATGTAAGTCAACTATATGTGCAAGGCTAGCTGGGCATAACTCAACCACGTGTGCAAGGAGCTGGGCATACCAGTCTAGCTACAATGACAAGAAGGCTGGAAGGGACAGGAAATCTGGGAAAATGAAAATGGGAACCCAAGGTCAAGAAATGGAGAGTGTTAACACATCATGGGGTTGGTAACCAATGTCACAAAACAATATGTGTATTAATTGTTCAATGAAAAACTAATTTCCTCTGAGCATTGAGCTAAAGCACACACACGTACATGCACACACACAGAAATCAAAGCAAATAAATAAAATGTTAGGGCCAAATAAATAGCATTCTGAACTTATAGAAGCTTAATACAGATTAAAGGAGCATTTTCAAGGAAAAAAGGGGAGCGGGGGTCATCTGGAATGTAATTCTCTGACCTCAGACCACAAACTTCACTCAGGACATGAGTAGCATCACTAGACAGATACTATTTCCAATTTCTTTCTTTTTTGTTATTTTTGTGACTGAGTGAAAATGTACATTCCCATATAAATTTACATGCTCACCTATGTGCAGCTTCCACTGCTCTCCCTGCCTGGTGACAGCACACTATTCCTCTCTGCTCCATATATGTCTCATCCTCCCAACAGTCTCCTTTCCCCTCCTCTCCACCCGCTCTCTTTCCTCCAGCCAGAGGTCAGCAGGATGATATAGATGCATAGAACCATAAAGTGCATCCAATGTGGTCACTCTGCATCACCAATTCCAATCCATTCGTGTCCGAAGAGTGGACCTTTGTTATGATTTATGGGCAATGACAGCATCAGGGGCAAAGGCCATGCTCCCAGGGGAACCCCAAAACTGCTGGACCATAAATTGAGGTTTTTTAGTGGAGATTGCAGGGTGCACCCCTTTTTATTCATGTGTTGCCAGTGAGACTCAACTTAGCGAGCTCCATCGTGGCTATCACTGGTGGTGACTGGGCACCATCCAGTTCTTCCGGTCCCAAGTCGATGTAGGCACCCGCTCATGTGGGTTTCTCTATCTTCTGGGTTGTGTTCACCCCATGCCATTTTGGTCCTCGGTGAGCATCCGTTCCTACTGAGTTGGGACCATTTGCCGTGGCCTTGGATGGCGGCTTGGCAGCTTTCAAGACCCCAGACGCCACTCACCAACATGGGGTGCAGAGAGCCTTCTTAGCAATATGCTAGTTGTGCCAATTGGCCTTAATTTCGCCTAAAAGCATGGTCCCCTGCCCCGTGCCACAACTACTCTGCCCTTGCAATATTGGGTTAAGATGGAAGGAGTATTCAAGTTATGCTGAAGTCCACTTAAGATTGTTCTTGTTTCTAATGTGTGCTATCACCGATTTCACCCAACCAAATTTCTACCAACTGTCTAATCTAAACCCTCCCTTCCCCACCCTCCCTCCCTCGCCTCCCTTGCAGCTGTCAAAGAGTCTTTTCTTCTATATATATGTCTGTTTTTGAGATCTTATCATAGGGATCTCATACAATATTTGTCCTTTTGTCGCTGACTACCTTCTCTCAACATAACGTCTTCCAGTTGAAACCAGGTTATGAGACGTTTCCTGGAATCATCATTATTTTTTTTATCATAGCATAATGCTCCATTAAGTATATATACCATAGTTTACTTATTCATTTTTCTGTTGTTGGGCATCTGGGTTGATTCCATCTTTTTTCTGTTGTGGACTGTGCTGTGATAAACATTCTTGTGCATGTGTGTTTTAGTCAGCTAGGGCTGCTCTAACAGAAGTACCACAGAGTGGATGGCTTTAACAAAGGAAGGTTTATTCTTACACAGTCTGGTAGGCTACAAATCCATATTCAGGGTGTCCGCTCCAGGGGAAGGCTTTCCACCTAGTCGGCTCTGGAGGAAAGTCTGGTATTGCATCACTGTTTGTCCAGGGAGCATCTTGGCACAGGAACCTCAGTTCTAAAGGACATGCTCTTCTCCTGGTGCAGCTTTCTTGATGGTACGAGGTTCCCAAATCTCTGCTTGCTTCTCTTTCCTTTCATGTCTTGCAGGATGAAAGGATTAAGGGTGGGGCAAGCCATACTCCAGGGAAACTCCTTTTACAGTGGAGCAGGGAGGTGATCTTATAAAGGGATTTACAGTCCCACTTTAATCCTTTAACATACAGCATAGAAATGGAGGACAATCACAAGATACTGGGAATCATAGCCCAGCCACATGGCTACACCTAGTTTTGGGGAGACAGAATTCAATCAGTGACATCCCACCCTTTGGCACCCCAAAAATCACATCACCGAAACATGTAACACATTCATCCTATCATCCCAGAGATGACACCATCTGCCTATGAACAGTTGATATTTGACAAAGGCCCTAAGACATTAAACTGGGGTAAAAACAATATTTTCAACAAATAGTGCTGGCAAAATTGGATATCCATCTGCAGTAAATTGAAATGAGATCCATGTCTTACACCTTATACAAAAATCAACTCCAACTGGATAAAAGACCTAAATATCAAACCTAAAATGATAAAGCTCATCCAAGAAAAGGTAGGAACAACAAGTTTTAATATGCAACTTTGACAGACTTAAAAATCTGTCAAACGAACCACAATCAACAGAAGAGAAAATAGATAAATGGGAACTGTTCAGAATCAAACACTTTTGCTCATCCAAAGACTTTATTAATAGGATTAAAAGGCCACCTACAGAATGAGAAAAAAATACTTGGCAACTCCATGTCAGACTGATGCCTGATCTCCATAATCTATAAGATACTACAAAATATCATTAAGAAGATGATACATCATCCAATTAAGCGATGGGCAAAGGAGATGGACAGACATTTCTCTGAACAGGAGATCCAGGCAGCCAAAAAACACATGCGGACGTGTTCACTATCATTAGTTATTAAAGAAATTCAAATCAAGACTACAATGAGATACCATCTCACCCCAAGAAGGTTGGCCATGATCGAAAAAACACAAAACAACAAATGCTGGAGAGGCTGTGGAGAAAGTGGAACCCTCCTACACTGTTGGTGGGGTTGCAAAATGGTCCAGCCTCTTTGGAAAGCAATCTGGTGCTTCCTTAAAAAAATGGATATAGATATACCATTTGACCCAGTAATTCCACTACTTGGAATATATCCTACAGAATCAAGGCCTTTCACACCAATGGACACATGCTCCAACTTCTTCTTGAAGATTTCCTAGATATGGTAGCAAGCATCTCTGGATTCTGGTAGGCTCCAGGAGGATTTCACCTCAAAACTGACTGATGCAGCATGTTAAATGACTAGAGGACAGATTATGTTCTGTTTGGCGTCCAGCATGTTGTAAGCACTCATTAAGTGTTCAACACAGACTTCGAGAGGGACCATTCTTTGTCATACAATTGATATAAAACTTGTGAATCAGTTTAGGGATATCAGTGTACATTGATTTAAGCTACAGTCCCTGTGGTGTAGTGGTTAAGTGATACAGCTGCTAACCAGAAGGTTGGCAGTTCAAATCCACAGGGTGCTCTTGGAAACTTTACCAGGCAGTTCTACTCTGTCTACAGGGTTGCTATGAGTCAGAGTCAACTCGATGGCAGTGAGTTTGTTTTTTTTGGTTTGAATACTTTGGAAAGAAACAAATATGCATGTAGCTCAGTAGCCAGACATTTGGGCTAAAGGAATTTATTTGTTTAGTTCCACTGAGGTTTTTACATGAATCCTTGTTTTATTTTTCTTGGAGCAGAAGGTAACTGGCAAGCAGTGCTATGAAATCATAGAACATTAGATTTTCAAAAAAAAAACAATGTTTATCTTATGTGAATGTCATTTTACAAGTGGGAGTATTAGTCATTCAAAATCACATTTGCGGACACGTTATGTAAAAGTAGCTTTAGACTCAAGATCTCTTGACTCTAAGCCTAATGATTTTTCTCATGCTAGTGAAACTTCATTTTGTTAATGTTTTAGTCATCTAGTACTGCTCTAACAGAAATATCACAAGTAGATGCTGTTAAAAAAAAAAAGTTCATTCTTACACAGTCTAGTAGGCTACAAGTCCGAATTCAGGTGTCCACTCTAGGGGCAGGCTTTCCCTCTTTGTTGGCCCTGGAGGAATGTCTTTGTGTTGCATCAGTCTTTAGTCAGGGAGCATGTGGGTGCATGAACCTCAGATCTGAAGGATGTGCTTTGCTCTCAGTGGTGCTTCTTGATGGTATGAGGTCTCCAAATCTTTGCTTCTTTCCCTTCCCTTTTACCTCTTGTAAGATGAAAGGATAAAAGATGGTACAATCCACACTCCAGGGAAACTCTTTTAATAAGGGTGATACAATCCCACCCTAATCCTCTTTTAATGTAATCCTACATATTAGCCACAGGCAGAAATTAGGATTTATCACATAGGAAAATCACAAAATGGAAGGCCATTATACAATACTGGGAATCACAGCCCATCAAAATTGCTATACACATTTTTTTGAGGGGGACACAATTCAATCCGTAACAATTAACATTTCACATAAATTAGTCACTATATTGTTACTATTATTTTATGCTCATACTTGTTTATATTTACTTACACCAGTTCCCTTTTTCTCATAATTACTATTTCTTGCACATGACTACTAACTTCTCAGTTCATTTCCTTCTGACTGAAGTTTACCCTTTACTTAGATCTCTGTCAATATAGACATGTTGATGATAAACTATTTCACCATAACAATAACAAGAGTGTTTAGCTGTACATGGAATTTTGCGTATAAAATTTTTGAGAGCGTAGAAGATTTATCTTCCTTTACTGTCAGCATTTTGAAGACATTACTTCATTGCCTTCTACTCTTCATTGTTGCTTATGAAAATCTGCAGTCTAACTGTAGATTTTTTTGTGTGGGGGTAGATGTGAAACTTTGTTATCTGTGGTTATTTTCTTATTTTCATTTTCTCCTTATCTTGGTACTCTGAAATTTATTGTCATATGTCCACATAAGGATGCAAATTTTTTCTTACTCTTTCTTGGGACACAGTGCACTTTACCAAATGGAGTTTATAGCTTCCATCAGTTCTGAAAAATTCTGAGATATCTGCCAGTGTTCCTGTTACCCTTCATTTTGGAAACTCTGGTGGCATACTGGTTAAGTGCTACATTTGTTAACCAAAACATCAGCAGTTCAAATCTGCTAGCTGCTCCTTGGATACTCTACAGGGTAGTTCTACTCTGAACTATAAGTTTGCAATGAGTCAGAATTGACTTGACAGCAGTGGATTTTGGGTTACTCCCTTTAGGTACATGTTGAAACTTCCCATTCTATCTTCCATGTCTCTCAAAATCTTCCACATATTCTATTTCTTTGCCTCCTTCTCCAATTTTAGCTTCTAGTTCAGTAATTCTCTCTTCCGATATGTCTAATGTGCTATTTCACATCTCTGCTGTTATTTTTGTTAGGGGCCATGTGGTTTATTCAAACTCACAATAACTTGATGTGGCAGAGTAGAATTGCCTTATAAAGTTTCTTAGTATACAATCTTTATGGGGCAGATTGCTAAGTCATTTTCCGAGAGCAGCTGGATGGGTTTGAACAGCCCACCTTCTACTTAGCAGCTGAGTACTTGACCACTGTGCCACAAGGGCTCCTTTGTCACATCTTTAACCTAAACTAACCTGCTGCTATTGGGTCAATTCCAACTCATAGTGACTCTATAGGACAGAGTGGAACTGCTCACATCTCTACTAATCTTAATCACAGTGGCTATGTTTTCATTTCTGGAAACTCCATTTCTTTTTCTATTTTGCCTAATCATTATTATTCTATCCTTTTTTTAAAATTGTGATTTTCCCTTCTTTTTATCTTCAAAATTATAAACATGCATATTTTAGTAATCTCTTATTGTTCTATAAATCTGGATTCTTGATGCTCATTCTTTTGATATTGTTATTTATAATCTTCCTGGTTGTTTGCTTCCTTTTGTAGTTTGTAATCTTTCCTTCTAAGTTCACTTTATTTGAAGAAATTTTGCTATATGGTAGGTCTGCATTTGCTTGTGCCAAGGAACTGAAGAATTTTCATATTACATGACTACCATTGATATTTCCACAATTATTTGAAATGCAGAGAAATCCTATTCAGGCTCCATTCTAGAAAATAATTAGAGCTAGAGAAGGAAGGTTGATGAGTCATTTGGAAAAGAAATTGAGATCCACCAGATGCCATTTCTAGTGCCCTTGCATAGCAAACTGAGTCCATTAGTATCTGGCATGTTAAATTCCAAAGCATCTGGAAAGAAAACAATCTCAACCATGCAAAATGAATCTTCATTCCAACACTGACAATAAGTAGCAGCTTATTTTCAAGAGGAGACAGACCTGGGAAATCCACATTCTGTACTTAACACCCCCCCAAAACATTCAAACTGCTCTTCCCTTCATTGAAAATTGAGTGCACACTAGATATTTAAATATGGTTGATATCTTAGAATTCTAAGTTCTAACTTCTTGCTATACATGTGTTGGCATCACTCAGGTACATGTGGCTTCTTGGCAATACCTTTCAAGTAAGATTAGATACAGATATCTTATGGCTCCCGCAGAAAAAAACTGATTTAAAGTTTGGGCTAGGTTTTCCCAGCACTTATTTAATATTGAAGATGACAACAACAGTAAGTAACAATTGCTAATATCCCATATGGGCCAGACACTTCTTACATGCTTTGTATTAATTATGTCATTTAATCATTCCTAGGAGATTTGCAAGAGTTATAAATGAGGAAACTGTGACTTAGAGAGTTTAATAGCATGTACTTACAAAATCTTGTTTTGAGTTCAGACAACTTGACTCCTGCCCTGCACTCTTTTATTTTTTTATTTTTATTTTTTTTTATTTTTATTTAACATAACTGAGTGAAAATGTACATTCACATGTAAATTTACATGCCGCCCTATATGCAGCTTCCACTGCTCTCCCTGTCCGGTGACTGCACACTATTCCTCTCTGCTCCATACATGTCTCATCCTCCCAACAGTCTCCTTTCCCCTCCTCTCCGTCCACTCCCCTTCCTCCAGCCAGAGGTCAGCAAGATGATACCCTATAGATGTATAGAACCATAAAGTGCTTCCAATATATGGTTACTCTGCATTGCCAAGTCCAATCCATTCCTGTCCAAAGAGTGGACCTTTGTTATAATTTATGGGAATGCTGCCCTGCACTCTTAACTTCAGTGCCTACTGCCGCTGCTCTTAACAGTGGTAAAGATTTTTTTTAAAGCAATACACAGCTATCTTTACAGTTATCTCAGCATTTTAAGTACAATTACCAAATGCATTAGTGTTCTATATCCATTTCAGTTTCCTATTTCCCCATGAATCATCCAAGTGTTTTTCAAATGTCACTAACTTGAGCTTTATCTATATCTAGCTATATGATATTCCTGGTGGCATAATGGTTAAGTGCTACAGCTAAACCAAAACTTTAGCACTTTGAATCCACCAGGTACTCTGTAGAAACTCTATGGTACAGTTCTACTGTGTCCTGTAGGGTCTGTATGAGTCTGAATTTATTAGATGGTGATGGGTTTTATTTTGATCTCTCTCTCTCTCTCTGTGGAAGATGGTATTTGCTCCTAGAGGAGGTTCAGCAACCCTGTGTTGGTTATTGGGTTCTGAGTTTTACTTTTTCAAAAAGCAGTTTCCATGTATTAAAAAAGATTAAAATAATAAAGAAGATTAACACTATGTTGGTAATTGTTAGTTCTTCTAGCGTTTGTGAGGGCAGTGTCATTAGGTGATAAATATAACTGCTTTTTAGTCACTCAGCTTCCTCCCGGTGAAAGCTTTGCTTCGTGCTTCCTTCTTCAGCTCTGCACTGTGTTTTGGCTTTGGTGACGGAAAAATGGTGAGCCAGGAACGGCTGCTGGAGCAACTGAGAGAAACTAGTGCGCTTTCCAGAAAAACAGAGAAAACAAAGTCAATCCCATTTTCCTTAAGAAAGTTTTGTTCCCCCGTAAGTGAATATCATTATTTAAGGAAAAAAATATGGAAATATAAGAAAGAAAAAGAAGAAAACACTACTTATAGTTCTACCAGTCAAGACAATAACTGTTAATAGACTGGTGTATTTGTGCTTTGATCCTTTTATTTGTATAGTTTGGTGCCGCTGTTGTGATCATACCATAGAACGAAATCTGTCTAGGTATTTTTCTAAATACCACCTACATGCAAGCACACATACTTACTATGTGGGGGATGCATTCTACCTAAACACAGGAATGCTGAATGTTCAGTGCTGTAGGAGGCTATTAAATAGTAGATCTCCGTGGAGATGTATTCCCTGGAGCTGCTGCCAGCAATTACTCTCTATTCTCATCACACCCCTTCCTGAAGTCTTAAGATGCCTCCTACCGAGGCTTCTTCTGGTTGCCCTTCATCCAAGTTTTGGGTAATCCTGACAAGGCAGTAATGATGTGTAATACTGAGCTTTATTGTGGCAAAGGATGCCTATCAGCTCTTCGTTGTCTACTGATCTTTCACAAATCATTTCCTTGAAGGTATCTGAAGTCACTGTAAGTGAAAAACAAACATGATATGCTTCTTATGTGTTAGGTTTTTTACTCATACCTTCCCTGGCTCAGCACTATCACTTAATCACATTCCATCAGCCATCACAGGTCAAAACTATTCATTAAAAACTCAAAATAAATGTCATAAAGAGACCATTTCAGAATAATTTAAATGTTTTCAGTAATCACTCATTAGGATAATACCACTCATTGGTCAGGTTCTCATCTGTTCGGGTAGGTACTGAAATTCACTATCTAGAGTCAATTATGACTTGTGGTAACCCCATGTGTGTCAGAGTAGAACTGTACATAGAGTTTTCAGTGGCTGTATCTTGTGGAAGGTTCCTGGGAGTCACAAATGGCTTGGTTTTGGCTACAAACCCAAGAGTCAGTGGGTCCAAATCCACCCAGTGGTGCCATGGAAGAAAGGCCTGGGTGTCTGATTGTCATGGGTTGAATTAGGTCCCCCCCAAAATATGTACAGCCATGTGGCTGGGACATGATTCCCAGTATCTTGTGAGTGTCCTCCATTTTGTGGTTTCGCTAAACTGTATGTTAAAGGATTCGGGTGGGGCTGTAAATTCCTGCATAGGATTACTTCCTGCTCTGCTATAGGGGGAGTTTCCATGGAGTATGGCTTGCCCCACCCTTAAGCTTTTCAGCCTGCAAGAGATAAAATGAAAGAGAAACAAGGAGAATTGGGAACCTCATTACCATCAAGCAAGCAGCAGCACCGGGAGAAGAGCACGTCCTTCAGACCTGAGGTGCCTGTGCCAAGATGCTCCCTGGACAAAGACTGATGCAATACCGGACTTTCCTCCAGAGCCAACAAGGGGAAAGCCTTTCCCTGGAGCTGACACCCTGAATATGGACTTGCAACCTACTGGATTATGTAAGAATAAACCTTCCTTTGTTAAAGCCATCCACTCTGTGGTATTTCTGTTACAGCAGCCCTAGCTTACTAAAACACTGATCTACTCCTGTGAGATTATAGTCATTGAAAACCGTGTAGAGGGGCATTCTATTCTGAAACGTGGGGTTGGCATGAGTCAGAATTGACTGGATGACAATGAATTTCAGACTTTTCTTTGTTTAATTGTGTGGAAATAGACTGCAATACTCTTGCAGCACGACTGGATGAATTCAAACCTCCAACTTTGTGGTTAGTGACTGAGAGAAAACCATTTGTGCCAGCCAGGAAACTTTAGGCAGGTATAAAATGACACTTATCATGTCATAGATTATTATTAATATAATTGATAATAATATATAATTTAAAACATGGGGTATATACAATGTATGACAAGTAAGTCTGTGAGTTTAATTGTTCTAAGTGATACATACTTCATTGCTGAATATTACCGTGGTCACCTTTGAAATACTCCCCTTCAGAAGCTATGCACTGACACCATCACCTAATCCAACCTTCGAAGCAGTTTTGAAACTCTTTCTGGAATGGCCATTGCATATGGTGGCATGGTGGCAAGTTCACAAACCTAACTGTATAGTTGTCTGTGAGAGAGTTTTTAGCCAGTAAACAAATAACTGTATCGGAACACCCTCTTTACTCACCTGATCTGGCCCCAGTGAACTTTTCTTTACCTGAAAATTAAGGAAATATTAAAAGGAACACATTTTGATGGCATCCAGGACATCAAGGGTAATATGATGACAGCTCTGACAGTCATTCCAGATAAAGAGTTCCAAAATTGCTTTGAAGGGTAGATTAGGTGCTGATGTCAGTGCATAGCTTCCCAGAGGGAGTACTTTGAAGGTGACTGTAGTGATATTCAGCAGTAAGGTATGTAGCATGTTTCTTAAGATCAGTTAATGAACTTAATGGTCAGACCTCATATAATATGTATAATAGAACATAGATAAATAGTGTACTAAAATGTATTATATTTGTGTATGTATGTGTATGGAGAGAGAATGTGAGGAAAATATTTTAGAGATACACAACATTATGACAAATCAGCACTGTATTACTCTGTCTTACGAGACAAAGAATAGTGCTGCATCAGATTGTAAGCTCCTTGAAATACACTCGCTGAGCAAAGTCTTTCATTTGTAGACATTCAGTATGTGTTGTTTCCTTGCACCCCTTAAAGTCCTCAATATGGATCCCTCATGCCTGCTAGAGGCTGCAGTTAAATGAAAGTTCCCATCTGAAGAAACTCTCAGGAAGAGAGAGGGGATAGATTGGAAAGGGCAAGAATTTAAAAGCCAAATGAATCTGGACCAAAATTCTGTCTATATTAGCTATGTGACTATGGACAAATTATGTGACTTCTCTGAGCTTTGTGTTCTTTGTGGCATTCTGGATAATTGAAGGCTGTCATGAGGATTAAAGGAAGTAAGAAATGCAAAATCCAAATCTTTCATCCTTTCTGTTGGTCTGGGTAAGAGGAGGGAATTCAGTTCTTCATGAGTGTAACTTCCTCTTTCCTGATCTGACTGCAGATGCCTCTAGTTGAGGCTGGCCAGGATCTGGCAAACGTTTTAGGCCAAGGACAAGCAGAGATTCTCAAGGAACTATTTGGTGGTCTCTTCCATTGCATTAGAACTGTCCTTTGCAATTTCAGCAATTAAGGCAGTGGCTTCACACTTGTGAAAACCATACCACCACGGTCTCCCTTGCTCATTTGCTATGTAACCTAGTCCGATGTCCAGCATGGCCATGGAGTCTGGAAACAGAAATGCCTGGGCAGCTGCAGCCAGGAAGAATACTCAAGTAGTACAAAATATAAACAAAGCACAAGCCAATTTCAGGCAATATATACTGCTTACAAATTGTTCCATTTCCTTTCTGTGATTCAATTCTGGTAAGGCAAAAAAGGCAATTTGTACACAGTGTATGTGATAGGTGCCATTGTTTAATTAGAGAGTCTCAACTTATTGTGATATAAACATGATTTTCCACCTATGGATTGCTCCAAACTGTACTTTTAGAAGTCTTTTCTCCCCACCGAGTAGTAGATGCCCAATGGCTTCTCAGCACAACTTCTGTAACTTTTCATTCACGCAGTTTTGTAGAGTTTCTGGTGGGAGCAAAAGATTAAATGCTTAACTATGGGCCAAAAGGTTGGTGGCATAGACCCATCCAGGAGCATCTCAGAGGACAGGCGTGGAGATCTGTCCCTGAAATGTCACAGCCTAGGAAACCCTATGGTGCATAGTTCTACTTTTGTACACATGGGGTCACCATGCATTCAAATGGACTAGATGACAATTAACAGCAGTCTCATTTAGTTTCTTCAGCTACTACCCATCTATCAGTTTTACAGAACGTTGTGGCTTCCATGTTGCTGTGATGCTAGGAGCTATGCCACTGCTATTTCACACACTTATAGTGGATAGATTTCAGTAGAATGTCCAGACTAAGACAGACTAGGAAGAAAGGCCTGTTAGTTAATTTCTACAAATTAGCCAATGAAAAAACTGTGAGTCACAGCCAAACATTGTCTGAGATAGTGCTGGCAGATGGCGCCCCTAGTTTGGAAGGCACAATGTATACAATGGCTACAACAATGCACTTAAGGACACCACTGACTGTGAAGGAGGTACAGGACTGGGAAACCTTCCATACTTTTATGTGTAGGGTTGTCGTGAGTTGGGGCTGATCCATGGCACCTAACAACAACAAGCTTCTAAAGATGTTAAGTGAAATTTATTCTTACATATTTCCAAATACCCCTCTCCGCTGCCCTAAACTCAGCCAGAACCTGGGACCTTTGTGCGTTGGCATGGAGGCGTACCTACTCAGCTCTCACCTAGCTCTTCTCCAGCTTCCCCATGATACATTAGCCATAGGCAAAGGTGGGGTGAGGTTGGGAGAGGTGGGGAAGAAACTAAGAAGTATAGTGAAAGGTGGTCCTTTTCTCATAGTTCTTGTTGCTTCCCTAGGTATGACTGGCCTTTGGTTTCCTTTCTGAAGCATACCATAAGGCTCCACCTGTGGTCCTCACTTGCTCAATACACACACATATATAATCATATATGTAGTCATAGGAATATGTATGTATATGCACACATATATGTATATAAAATCACGAAAATAACATAAAATCACAGCCAATGTTTGCATAATTTTCCGTATCTTACAGAATGTCTCTGTGTGTGTATATATGTATCTATATATACAAAAAAACCATTGTCTTGAAGCCAGTTCTGACCATAGGAACACTATAAGATAGAGTAGAAATGCCTGTAGGGTTTCCAAGGAAGAGCTGGTGGATTTGGTGGGTTGTGACTGATAACCCTTTGTTTAGCAAATGAATGCTTAACCTCTGCACTACCAGGGCTCTGTGTGTGTGTGTGTGTGTGTGTGTGTGTGTACACACAAGTTCTGCCAATTACATTCACAAACTCATCCTACAAAAACTGCTGCATACCTCCTCAATGAGTATCTCTATGGTGACCTGTGAAGTACTCCCTTTGGGAAGTTATGCACTCATGCCAGTGCCTAGTCTACCCTTCAAAGCAACTTTGAAGTTCTTTTTCAGGAATGGCCATCAGAGTTGTCATTGTATTACCCTTGATGGCCTGAATGTCATCAAAATGTCTTCCTTTTAACATTTCCTTTATTTTCAGGTAAAGAAAAAGTTATTGGAGGCCAGATCAGGTGAATGGGGATGCTATTCAATATGGTTATCTGTTTACTGGCTAAAAACTCCCTCACATAGTGGCAAGTTCACAAACTTAATTGTCAGACCTGTTTTTTTTTTTTTTTTTTGGTGTGTGTGTGTGTGTGTGTGTGTGTGTGTGTGTGTGTGTGTGTGTGTGTGTGTGTGTGTGTGTGTAACCTGGGGGCTTCGGAGGTTAGTGCTCTAAGAGCTTGGGTGCTAACCAAAAGGTCAGAAATTCAAACCCACCAGGTGCTCCTTGGTAACTATAGAGCAGTTCTACTTTGTTCTACAGGGTTGCTATGAGTCAGAATTGACTTGATGGCAGTGGCTTTATAAGCTTTATACATATATATTTTTTAAAATTGTGCTTTAAGTGAACATCTATAGCATAGACTAGTTTCTCATTCAGATATTTACATACAAAGATGGGCAAGGCCAAGTGGTGGACTAGACACGTGTCTCCTCAATTCCCTCTGACAACCAGGGCCTGGATCGATAATTGGATGGAGCAGCATGGACATCTGAGAAGCCCTAGGATCTGGCATAGGGTTGTCAGCTTAGACTACATGCCAGTAACTAGGTAACTACCTCTCTCAAAGACAAGGTAGGTGTGCTTCTGCTGACTTACCTTCTGGGAAAACCGCAGGTAGTGACGTCTTCCCTGTTATCTGTGAGACAGGGACTTGGCATGAGCTGACTAATATGCTGAATTGCAGTGCTTATGTAAACACTGTATGATGTAGCAGAGAGACTGTGCTTGAGATAGCCACATTTTGAGAGCCCAGCTGCTGACTGAGGGCACCACTGCCCCTCCAAGCTCTCTTTTCTGAGCTGCACCATAGATTCTGCTGTTTCATGGCAGGAGGGTAAACTCTAGTCAGATGATATTTTTTTTAGCTGAGAGGCAGAGTCACCCAACCAGAGGTCTTAGCTGGTGCAAATTCTCAAGCTGAGAAGCAGTGCCCAGCCAGAAGGTGATTCTCCAGCAGAAAAGTTGTGTTAAGTGTGGCGGTACCTGGAGTCATGGGTGAGGCCTGGCAGAGGATGGCAGCAAGGCTATAACTCCTCACTACTTTGAACCACGTCATTGCATCTGGAGATGACTTATGAGGTGCCTTCCTTGTCAGCCAAAAGGTGGGGCCTGCCACACTTGAGGCCTGATTGATTTCAGCAGCTGTTGGAGAGCTCCTCACTCAGCAATAAAGTACTTTTTAAAAATAAGATCACATGGATAACTGATGGCTGAGCAGACCAGCAGCAGCATCTCTTCAACCTTTTGTTGATCCACATCATAGTGTCATCTGATGCCCCCCCTCAGTGACTCCAAAAGTAGGGTGCTGTCTTTGCCAGCCAGGCGGCAGTGCCTGCCATCCCAGAGAATCCACCTGGGGACAATCACTAGAGTACACAGTAGAACTATGCCTTGGCTCCTGCTAAGGAAATATCAGATAAGCTGAACAGCTTCTAGATGGCACAAAGGCAACAATCAATAGCTAACCATTTAAAGAAACAGTTCACCATAGCTCCCCAAACTCCCAAAACAAAGAATCAAAAGACTTCCCTGATGAAGAAGCCTTTCTGAAACTATTGGAGGTCAGGTACCAAAGAATTATGTATAGAGTCTTCCTGGAGATAAAGCAAAATGCAGCAAACAAAATGAAAAAGTAAGCAAGCTATTTGAACTGATGGAATATCAACGATGTGAAACACAGAAGATCAATAAAAAAATTAAAGAATTATACAATTCAGTCCAAAGCCAAAAGAGCAGAATTGAGGAGTTGGGAGCCAGAGTTATTGGACTTGAGGACAGAGCAACTGACATCAGCATTTATGAGCAGAAATCAGACAAAAGAAATTAGAAAAATGAAGAAGCATTAGGAAACATGTGGGACTCTTTTAAAAGGAATAATCTATAATTAACTGGAGTTCCTGAACAGGGAGGAATAGCTGAAAACACAGAGTATTGTAGAGTTGCTGAAGAGAACACAGATATTCAAGACGTGTATTGAACACCACAAAAACCAGACCCCAAAAGAAAGACAACAAGACATATTATATTTATGCTTAGTATAATGAAACATAAACAGATACTCTTAAAGGCAATGAGGCTTAAAGCTAAGCTAACATTCAGAGGGAAGCCCTGTAGGCTTTTTCCTGACTTCTTGGCAGAAATGATGTTGGCAAGGAGGCAGCAGGATGATATATTCAAAGTCTTGAAGGAGAAAAACTTCCAACCCAAAATTATATATCCTGCAAAATTGTTTCTCAAATATCAAGATGATAAACAAGAGGTTAAAGACTTTGTAAACACCAAACCCAAACTACAACAAATATTGAAATAAACTCTTTGTTTAGAAAAACAAAAACATCAAGTGTATACTTGAGGCAATGCAGGACACAGTATCCAGAATCATACTCAGTTATGAAAGTCACAAAGCTCAAAGCTATAATGTTAAAAGAATGAAACCAGTGATCATCTCATGAAAACTATAACACCATCACACTAAAAAGAGGTACATATTACAGTAGTTATCATCCTTTCAGATGGAGAGGAAATTAAAAAGATATCTAGAAACTGAAATCTGGTTTAAACTTAGAATAGTAACAGGGTTCGCAGGAGTAGCTGCAAAGCAAAATAACAATGTGACAAACAAAACAAGAAACATAATACAGGAGTTTCAACAAACACACAACCAACACTGAAAAAGATGAAAAGTCAACCCATAAAGAAGAATGACCCAGAACAGAATATTAACAGCAACATAGAAAATATCAACAACACAAAAATAAATGCATCAAAATGACAGCACTAAACATACATCTCTCAATAATTACACTGAACATAAACAGGCTGAATGCTCCAAAAAGAGACAGTGAGCAACATCCTGGATCAAAAGACACAACCTGTCTGTATGTTGCTTACAAGAAATACACCTTAGACTCAAAGATAGGAACAAACTGAAAATCAAAGGATGGAAAAATATATATCAAGCTAACACCATACAAAGAAGAGCAGGAGTGGCAACACTAATCTCAGATAAAATAGACTTTAATGTAAAATCCACCACTGTGGACAAGGATGGTTACTATTTATTGCTGAAAAGTTCAATACACAAGGAGGACATAACAATAATAAATATTTATGCACCCAATACTAGAGCATCTAAATACGTTGAACAAACACTGATAACATTGAAAAATGAGATAGATTACTCCACAATAATAGCTGGAGACTTCAATACTCCACTTTCAGTAATGGACAGATCATCCAGAAAAAAGCTCAGTAAAAATACAGAAGATCTTACTCTGACAGTTAACCAACTGGACCTAATTGACGCATACAGAACTTTTTACCCACCAACAGATAAGTACATACCTTCTTCTCCAATGCACATGGAACATTTTCCAGGATATAGCATATGTTAGGACATAAAACAAGTCTCAGCAAAATGCAAACCACTGAGTTATTGCAAAGCATCTTCTCAGACCATAAAGCCATAAAAGTTTAAATCAACAGCAGAGAAGACATAGGTAAAAATTTGAATTCATGGAAACTAAACAGCAGCTTGCTCAAAAGTCCATGGGTTATAGAAGAGATCAAGGACAAAATAAAGAAATTTATGAAATCAGATGAGAATGAAAACTCATCTTATCAGAACCTGTGGGATATAGTAACAGCAGTGCTCAGAGATCAATTTATCGCTATAAATGTACATCTGGAAGGAAGAAAGGACAGAAACCAAAGACTTAACCCTACAGCTTGAACAAGTAGAGAGGATCAGAGGAACCCCTCAGACACTAGAAGAAAACAGATAATAAAAACTAGAGCAGAACTAAATGGATTAGAGAATAGAACAATTGGAAAAAATTGATAAGACCAAAAATCTGGTTTCTTGAAAAGAATCAACAACATTGACAAACCATTGGCTAAATTTACTAGAGACAAAAAGGAGAGGAAACAAATAACCTGAATAAGAAATGAGATAGGAGATGTCACAGCAGACCCAATTGAAATCAAAAGTACCATAACATAATACTATGAAAGACTGTAACAGATTTGAAAATCTAAAGGAAATGGTGAAATTTCTAGACATATATCACCTATCAACATTACCACAAAGAGAAGTAGAACAACTTAATAAACCCATCACAAAGGAAGAGATAGAAAAAGTCATCGCAAAACTCTAACTAAAAAAAAATCCTGGCCCAGATGCCTTAACTGGAAAATTCTGTCAAACTTTTAGAATGGAGTTAACTCCAATACTACTGAGACTATTTCACAGCATAGAAAGGGATAGAATACTCCCAAGTTCAATCTATGAAGTCCACATAACCCTGATACCAAAGGCAGGGCAAGATGCCACAAAAAAGGAAAATTACAGATAAATATCACTCATGAACCTAGATGCAAAGATCTACAACAAAACCCTTGCAAATAGAATTCAACAACATATCAAAAAAAAAAAAAAAATTCATCATGACCAAGCTGGATTCATACTAGGGATGTAAGTCTGGTTCAACATCAGAAAAAGAATTAATGTGGTCAACTGCATAAATAGCACAAAGGATAAGAATTACCTGATTTTGTCAATTGATGCAGAAAAGTCATTTGACAAAGTCTAACACCCAGCCATACTAAAAACTCTCAGCAAAATAGACATATAAGAGAAATTCCTTGAAGCAAAAAGGGGCATCTATACAAAGCCAACTGCTTACATCATCCTGAATAGTGAGAGACTGAAAGAATGCCCCTTGAGAACAGAAAGTAGACAAGGATGCGCACTCTCACCACTTCTATTTGACACTGTACTAGAGGTTCTACCCAGAGAAATTAGACAAGACAAAGAAATGAAGGACATCCACATCAGCAAAGACAGTCAGAATCTCCCCAGTTACATATCATACGATTGTATATGCAGAGAATCCTAAAGAATTCATAAGTAAACTATTCAACTAATAGAAGAGTTCAGCAAAGTATCAGGATATAAGACAAACAAAGTAAACTAGTATGGTTCCTTTATATCAACAAAAAGATCCCAAAGAAGAGATCTCCAAATCAATTTGATTTACCATAGTCCTCAAGAAGATTAAACATCTAGGAATCAATCAAGTAGAGAAATAGGAGACCTATACAGAGAGAACTACAAGACCTTATTGCAAGAAATGAAAAGAGACTTACACAAGTGGAGAAAACTACCCTGCTCATGGATAGGAAGACTTACCATTGTCAAAATGTCTATTTTCCCCAAAGTGACCTACATATACAATACAATCCCAGTGCAAATTACAGTGTCATTTTTTAGTGAGGTGGAGAAACAAATCAACTGTGTTTGGAAAGGGAAGAAACCCTAGGTAAGTAAAGCACTACTGAAAAAGACAAACACAGTGGGAGGCCTCACACTACCGGACCTTAGAACCTATTACACTGCCATAGTAGTCAAAGCAGTCTGGTACTGGTACAAAAATAGACACATAAATCAATAGAATAGAGTTGAGAGCCTGGAGATGCCAACATCCTCTTATAAACAGTTGATATTCAACAAAGACACTGTCATGGATTGAATTGTGTCCCCCTAAAAACATGTGTAGCCATGTGGTTGAGCTGTGATTCCCAGTATCTTGTGACTGTCCTCCATTTTGTGGTTTCGCTAAACTGTATGTTAAAGAAATAGGGTGGGGCTGTAAATCCCTTCATCGGCTTACCTCCCTGCTCCGCTGTAAAGGGAGTTTCCCTGGAGTATGGCTTGCCCCACCCTTAATCCTTTCATCCTGCAAGAGATAAAAGGACAGAGAAGCTGGCATAGAATTGGGAACCTTGTACCATCAACCAAGCAGCACCGGAAGAAAAGCGCGTCCTTCAGATCTTAGGTTCCTGCACCAAGATGTTCCCT
This sequence comes from Heterohyrax brucei, assembly GCA_028571685.1. Classification (NCBI taxonomy): domain Eukaryota; kingdom Metazoa; phylum Chordata; class Mammalia; order Hyracoidea; family Procaviidae; genus Heterohyrax; species Heterohyrax brucei. Next base: position 37,664,668 of record CM053148.1, on the reverse strand, counting down.
GGACAAAGACTGATTCAATACCGGACTTTCCTCCTGAGCCGACAAGGGGAAAGCCTTCTCCTGGAGCAGACATCCTGAATTTGGACTTGCAGCCTACCAGACTGTGTAAGAATAAACCTTCCTTTGTTAAAGCCATCCACTCTATGGTATTTCTGTTAGAGCAGCCCTAGCTGACTAAAACAGACACTAGGATTGTAAACTGGAGAAAATAGTCTCTAACAAATGGTGTTGGCAAGATTGGAAATCCATCTGCAAAATATTGAAACAAGACACCTAACACCTTACACAAGAACTAAGTCAGAATGGATCAAAGACCTAAATATCAAACCTGAAATGATAAAGATCATGCAAGAAAAATATAAGGTCAACAATGGAAGTTTTAATATACAGTTTAGACAGACTTCAAAATCTGACAAAGCATGATCAATAGAAGAGAAAGTAGATAAATGGGGATGAAGACCACCTACAGAATGGAAAAAATAAATGACAACTACATGTCAGACCGATGTCTGATCTCCATGATCTACAGTGTACTGTAAAGTATCAACAAATAAATGGTAAATAACCCAGTTAAGTGTTTGTTTATTTCTGCTCATTGTTTAACTTGCCAATGTTATTTTGAATATTATTCTGTCACTCATCACATTAAATATTTCCCTCAGCAACTGACAATGAAGTTTCTTAAGTACTCCTATATTTACATATAGTTAAATCATGTATAATAAATAGAACAAAAGAACCACACGATAATCTCAATTAACACAGAAAAGGCATTTGATAAAGTTCAACACCCATTCCTGATAAAAATTCTTAACTAAATAAGAATAGAAGGAGAATTTCTCAACATAATAAAAGGCATCTGTACAGGACCAATAGTCAGCATCATTCTCAGTGGAGACAGGCTGAAAGCATTCCCCCTGAAAATGGGAACAAGACAGGATGTCCTTTAATTAATTAATTTTGGTTGTACACTTTCACTTAACCATGCACATACAAAAAAAGAAATTTACATAAAATTGTTTTGTGATGTGGTTGCAATCAGTGAAAGAGTCAGCACTCTCACACTTACCTTTTATACACGTTCTCTGTGTAGGTTCATCCAGTTTTCTTGTCCCTTCCTGCCTTCTCTTTCCTTTTGGTTTCATATACTTGATAAAGTGGGAAGTGAATTCCTCACATGTTGTATAGGCCTGCCTAATATTTGGCTAACAGGTGAACTTCAAGAGTGGCTTGTGTTTTTAGTTAGCAGGGTATCAGAGGCATAGTATGAATTCCAGTCTCTGTCAGATCAGAAAATCTGGCCTTTGTGAGTTTAAATTTCGTTCTACAGTTTTCTCCTACTCTGTTCTGAACTGTCTACTGTGATCTCTGTCACAGAAGTTGTTGGGGGTAGCCAGGTACTATCTCTCTTTCCTGGGCTCAGGCTAGTGTAGGATGTGGTTCTTGTGGTCTGTTAGTCCTTTGGATTAATATTTTCCTCCTGCCTTTTGTTTTCTTAACTCTCCTTTGCACTGGATGTGATGGGACCAATGGATGCATCTTAGGCAGCCACTCCGAAGCTTTTAAGATCTCAGACTCTACTTACCAAAATAGAATGTACTGCTCTATGTTATGCAAATTGACCTAGATGTTCTCTGATGTCTAACTCTCCCAGTGTTCAGCTACAGTAACTTGGTCCGTCAAGGTGTTGAGATGTGTCTTGAAAATTTCCATGATTTTGCTTTGGTCATGTTATACTGACTTTCCCTGTACTACGTGTTGTCTTTTCCTTTACCAAAGTTGCCACTTGTCTACATGTGATTAAAAATCTGGCTGCTAACCAAAATGTGGGCAGTTCAGATCTACCATCTGCTCCTTGGAACTTCTACGGGGCAGTTCTACTCTGTCCTATAATGTTGTGATGAGTCATAATTTACTCTATGAAAATGGATTTTGTTTTCTTCCGGTCTCTGCTCCCTTGGGTTTTTATAGTAGTGGTCTCATACAGTATTTGTCCTTTTGTGATTGACTTATTTCACTTAGTATAATGCCTTGCAAATTTTTCATTCTGAAATGTTCTGTAGAATCATTATTGTTTTTTATCTCATGTAGTATTTCGTTGAGAGTATGCACCATAGTTTGTTTATTCATGTACATATTGATGGGCACTTAGATTGTTTGCATCTTTGTGCTATTGTGAATAATGTTGCAGTGAACATAGGTGTGCATTCATCTACTCGTATGATGGCTCTTATTTCTGCAGGATATATTCCTAGTAGTGGGATTGCTGGATTGTATGGTACTCCTATTTCTAGCTTTTAAGGAAGTTCCGTATCATTTTCCATAGTGGTTGTATCACTTTTCAGTAACACTGAATTCATAAGAGCTCCAATTGCCTTGCAGCATTCCCAATTTTGTTATTATTATTTTGTGCCATTAGGTGCCAACCTCAACAATATGTCAACATTCTCTTCTTGACCTTGGGCTCCCCATTACCAGCTTTTCTGTGTCCTCCTGCCTTCTAGTTCTTGCCCCTGGACTAGCATGCTCATTCAGTCTCCTTTGCCCATTTTATAATTGAATTATTTGTCTTTTTGTTGTTGAAGTGTTTAAGCATTATATAGATTCTAGAGATTAAATACTTGTATTGTATCCAAAATTGTTTTCTCTAGTCTGTAGGTTGCCTTTTTATTCTTCTGGTAAATTCTTTTGATGAACATAAATGCTTACTTTTTAGGTGTTTCCAGTTATCTAGTTTATCTTTTGGTGTCTGTGCACCATTTATTATGCTTTGTGTTGTATTTATGTCATGTATAGGGCCTCTAGGGTTGTTTCTATTTTTTCTGCCTTGATTTTTATTGTTTCAGGTTTTGTATTTAAGTGTTTGATACATATGAATTATTTTTTGTGTGTATGGAGTTCATTTTTTATTGCAGATGGACATTCAGTTTTGCCAGCACCATTTGTTAAAAGGATTACATTTTCCTCATTTAAGGGACTTGGAGACTTTGTCAATGATCAGCTAGTCATACACGGATTGATTTATGGCTGGGTTTTCAGTTATTTTCTGTTGGTCTGTGTGTTTGTCCTTGTACTAGTACCAGTCTATTTTGATTACTGTGGCTGTGCAGTAGATTCTGAGAGCAGGCAGTGTGAGACCTCCTGCTTTTTTCTCCCCTCCCCTCCCCTCCTCTCCCTTCATCTCCTCTCCTCTTGTCTCCTCGTCTCCTCATCTTGTTCCTTGTCTCATCTCATCTCTTGTCTCTTGTCTTCTCTTTTCTTCAATAATGCTTTGCTTATCCGGGATCTTTTTCCTTTCCTTGTAAAGTTGGTGATTAGTTTTTACATTTCATTAAAGAATGCTATTGACATTTGGATCAGGATTTCATTGTATCTGTAGATAGCTTTGGGTAGAATTGACATTTTCATAACATTTAGTCTTCCTATCCATGGGCATGTTATGTTTTTCCATTTATGTAGATCTTTTTTGTTGTTTTTCTTTTTTGCAGTACTGTTTCTTGTAGTTTCCTTTATATAGGTCTTTTATATCCCTGGTTAAACTTATTCCTAAATATTTTATTTTTTAAGGAGCTATTATAAATGATATTGTTTTCCTGGTTTCCTTTTTAAAATTCTTTTTGTTGGTGTGTAGGAATTAAACTGATTTGTGTATGTTGATCTTGTATCCTGCTATTCTGCAAAAATATTTGGGGTTCTCTATATATAACCCAAAACCCACTGCTGTCAAGTCAGGTCTCACTCATAGCGACCCTAGAGGTGAGACTAGAACTGCCCTATAGAGTTTCCAAGGAGTGCCTGTTGGATTTGAACTGCCAACCTTTTGGTTAGCAGATGTAGCATTTAATCCACTACGCCACCAGGGTTTCCTCTCTATGTACAATATCACACAATTTGTGAATAGGGACAGTTTTAGTTATTCTTTTATAATTTGGATGATGCCTTTTATCCTTTTTAGGCATATTTTACTTCTTTATAATCTGGGTGACTTTTATTTCTTTTTCTTGCATTATAACTCTAGCTAGGACTTCCAGCATAACATTAAATAGGAGTAGTGATAAAGGACATCCTGTCTTGTTCCCATTTTCAGGGGGAATGCTTTCAGCCTGTCTCCACTGAGAATGATGCTGACTGTTGGTCCTGTACAGATGCCTTTTATTATGTTGAGAAATTCTCCTTCTATTCTTATTTAGTTAAGAGTTTTTATCAGGAATGGGTGTTGAACTTTATCAAATGCCTTTTCTGTGCTAATTGAGATTATCGTGTGGTTCTTTTGTTCTATTTATTATACATGATTTAACTATATGTAAATACAGGAGTACTTAAGAAACTCTTCATTGTCAGTTGCTGAGGGAAATATTTAATGTGATGAGTAAGTGACAGAATAATATTCAAAATAACATTGGCAAGTTAAACGATGAGCAGAAATAAACAAACACTTAGAAACAAAACTAAATCCAAATAAAAGCCTACACTTAAGAGTGAAAAAAACTGGAAGTTCAACATGTGGGAGTCAGGTTTTGGACACAAATTGATGTCTTTTGTGTGTCAGGTTCTCTCAGAGGCCATGGAGATATTGGGGTGGGGGGCATGACAGAATTTTGGCCTCACTCTAGAGATAGAAAACAAGTAAATGTTAAAGTTATTTCAGGTAGTGATGTAAATCTCTGCTCTAGATGGTTTTCTTGGCCGTAAAATTTTTAAAAGAAGCAGATTATGAGGACTTCCTTCCACAGTGCTGCTCAGTGGTTTCAGTCCAGCAACTTTTAGATTTGTAGCCATGGACCTTACAAAGCTAAGCAAGAGCCAAATTACACAGGGCATGGTAGATGACTGTAAGGAGTTTGTATTTTATTATGAGTATAAAGAGAATCTCTTATAGAATTTTGGGTAGGGTTGATTTGATCTGACTTAGGTTCTTAAAAGATCATTCTGGATGCTCTGTGTGGACTTAATTATGACTGGGCAGGAGCAATTGAGTGGATTTCAATTCATACTGGTACTATATTAGGAAACCCTTGTGGCATAGTGACTAGTGATGTGGCTGCTAACAAAAAGGTCAGTGGTTTGAATCTACAAGTGGTCCCTGGAAACTCCTTGTTGCAATTATTTTCTTCCTGTAGGGTGGCTATGAACTGAAACAGACTAGATGGCAATGGTTCTTTTGGGGATAGGGGGAGCAAGAGTAGATTCCCTTAGACTTTCACTCCCAGTTATAGAAAAACTAATATGAAATGGGTCTAGAAAAATGTGGCTTGTTGTGTTGTGCTTTTTTACTCAAGTTCAGTGCATGAGTCAGTGCCAGATGCAACTGCTAGAATAGCTAAAGCAAACCTGGCCTGCATTTGTCCCCATCATGGTAGTGGAGAGTGCCTGCTGCAGCCTTCACTGGTCAAACCACAACTGAAGACTTGTGTTGATGCCCTATGGAAACAAGGTAGGATACCGTACCAGACAGGGAGAAAGTGCTAGAAATTGTATTTTGTGTGGAAATCTCAAGGAACTAGAGATGTACAAAATGGAGAAAGAAAGCAGAGGGCAGATAGAAATGCTGGCTTTTGGGTTTGGAAGGGTCATGCTAACCCCCAGGAGAGGAGTTTCTGGGCAGCTGGATTTTACCTGAAGAATGAAAGATCTCTCTAACAAAATTGTTCAATACAATTGTAATAAATATAATTGTAATATAATTGTAATAAATATTGTAATAAATTGTAATAAATATTACAATTTCCTAATATAGTATCAGTATGAATTGAAATCCACTCAATTGCTCCTGCCCAGTCATAAGCATTGCCTCAGAAAGAAATAATGTGTCTATTTCTGGAAATGACCAAGCCCAGGCAGGAAGAATATTGGTAAGGTTCTCAGTACAGTGGATTTCTTTTTTCCTGAGGGCTAGCCATCTTAGATACATGTGCCTGACAAGACATCAAAACACTGAAAACACTGATGAAGTTAGGCACGTAGGTCACATTATGGAGGTAACCAGAAATGGCTTGTTATTACAAATGAAATCAAATGCAGCTCTGAATCTGCTGCATTTTCTATGCATTCATGCAGTTCTTGATTTGGAAAAGTTTGCCCCCAGGCAAGCAAATATTCACATTATGGATTTTGATGTTGCTCTTCACATTTGTGAATTAATGAGTCTATTCCTTTTTCAATATTGAAATCATTTTAGAAACAGAATACAAATGAACTTTCATAAACGAAATAATATTCTTTTTATGACCATAAATGTATTTCATGTTCGTGATGGTAAATACAGAAAAGTATGTGGAATAAAAATAGACTCCTGGATTCCTATCTCTAAGAGACAATCATTGCTAACATTTTGCTGTATTTAATGGTAGTATTTTTACCATGTATAATCATATGCATAGATATCTATATCTATCCATACATATGTGTAGAGGCAGCTATAACTACAACTATACATACATATAGATACATATATAGGTTTTAAAACTGAAATTAGGTCATATTCTTTTCACAATGTATAATACATTATGGGAAATTTCCCATGGCATTAAAGGATTGCCCAAAGACAAAAATCCACTGCTGTTGATTCTTACTCGTAGCTATCCAGAAATGCATTTTTTTTTAAAAAAATAAGTTGTGCCATATTTTATGTGGATTTATTACAATTATATTCTAAACATTTGCCTGTTAATTATCTAATGCTGACAATATTTTACTATTATAATTACTACTATGATCAAAGATCTTTGCTACTACTATGTACAAGATCTTTGCATACATCTCTGAATATTTTCTTCAGATAATTACTAGCATGAAACCAGTGTGGTGGTGCATGATATTTGTAAGCATCTTGCTAGAAATGGTCAAATTGCCCTTAAGGAAGATTGTGTCTGTTTCTGTTCTCATAATTAGCATGTAGGCTGCCGATTTCCAGTACTTCATTAACCCTAAGCGTAACCCTTAAAAATAAATTTTGTTAGTTTCATAAGGAAAAATAGCCTTTCAATTTCATTATAATTTACTTGATTAGCAAATTTGAATTTTTCTTCCATATGATTATACATGATTTAGTTTTTACTTTTAAGGGTTGTCTGTTCCTGTTCTTTGTCTATTTTCCTACTGACATTTATCTTTTTCTTGTTAGTTTGTGAGGTCTTTCATGTTTAAAAGAAATGAAGTCTCTATAATTGTCAAGGCAAGGTCCACGATCTCCAGAAAAAAGACCACATATGTTCTCTAACAAGCGATGGACAACTTGATAAGGAACAGAGTGAGATCAGCTTCAGTGGTTGGCAACGGTCTCTGTGGCCAGCAGACTCATCCTGCATATGGCTGATGCAGGGCGTATGCTCTGTGTTCACTCTTCCTGTGCCATATTATGAGAGACCTTGTTTCTTCCCTGTTGGGTAAAGATACAGAAGTGGGGTTGGCCAGGTGCCCTATGGTCCAGGAATGTGCAAGAGACAGAGAAACTTACTGAGTGCTCAGTACAGGTGAAAAGCTTCTCTGACAAGGAAAAGGAACTGTGAAAGAAGGAATGACCCAACTCTCAGCTTCCTTATCAGAGAACGTTCTGGGCCTAAGGTCTTGACTTAGGCAGCCTGTATGGGAAACACAGAAGGAGGCCATTCCCCCAGTAACACATCCCCTACGCCCATCAGAGCCCCATCCCAGTAAAAAGAAGCAAAGCAGTGTCAAATTCTGGATACGCCTGTCACCCATTTTGGACATTGAGTTACGGTTTAGTGCATAAGTCTGGTGTATGTTATGACTATGTACCATTTGAGGCAGTATTTAATGAAGGTTGCTAGTAAACTGACCCCAGCAAAGTGATCAGGCCTGCTTCGAGGCAAGATCCCAACTAGCCACCCTGCCGACTCACTGCTGTCAAGTTAATTCTGACTCATATCAACCCCATAGATAGAATAGAAGTGTCCCATAGAGTTTCCAAGAAGCACGTGGTGGATTTGATTTGCTGACCTTCTGGTTAGCAGCTGCAGCACTTAACCACCATGCCGCCAGGGTTCTTAATCCAATCCAACTGAATAGATCAAAGGGCTGCATTTGTTCAATCTGATGTATGTCATTAATATTATGTAGAACATGTCCTGATTCATTCATGTAAAAACACTGTATTTCTCTCCAAATGGCAGATTATATAAACAGTACACATTGCTATACAAGTAAAACAAAAACTTTCTTTCTCAGCACAATTGAACAAGTTATTACTATTGCTAAAACCAAAACCAAAGCCACTACTGTTGAGTCGATTCCGACTCAGAGCAGCCCTATAGGACAGAATAGAACTGCTTCACAGAGTTTCCAAGGAGCACATGGTGGATTTGAACTGCAGACTTTTTGGTTAGCCATAGCACTTAACTACCAGGCTAATGGTGTTTTCTTACCATTGCTAGACCAGCCTGTTTTGAACTTAGTGTAATCAGATAATTTATATTGGACAGTCTGGTCACATTCTGCAAGTTGCTTGTGTCCAGAGTAACATCAAACTCAGTCTTAAAAGTATCATTTTCAGAGTGAAACCATCCAATCTTGTGCCTTTTATGTTTTTCTTTTTATTCAGTATGACTGAGTGAAAATGTGCATTCCCGTATAAATTTACATGCCCACCTATATGCAGCTTCCGCTGCTCTCCCTGTCCAGTGACAGCACACTATTCCTCTCTGCTCCATACGTGTCTCATTCTCCCAACAGTCTCCTTTCCTCTCCTCTCCATCTACTTCTTTCCTCCAGCCAGAGGTCAGCAGGATGACATCCTATAGATGTATAGAACAATAAAGTGCATCCAGTATATGGTCACTCTGCATCTCCAAGTCCAATCCATTCGTGTCTGAAGCGTGGACCTTCGTTATGATTTATGGACCTTCGTTATGATCAGGGCCAGAGGCCATGCTCCCAGGGGAACCCCAAAACCACTGGACCATCAATTGAGGTCTTTTAGTGGAGATCTCAGGGTGCACCCCTTTTTATTCTTATGTTGCCAGTGAGACTCAACTTAGTGAGCTCCATCACGGCTATCACTGGTGGTGACCGGGCACCATCCAGTTCTTCCGGTCCCAAGTCGATGTAGGCACCCATTCATGTGGGTCTCTCTGTCTTCTGGGTTGTCTTTATCCCATGTCATTTTGGTCCTCGGTGAGCATCTGTTCCTGCTGAGTTGGGACCATTTGCTGTGCTCTCGGATGGCAGCTTGGCAGCTTTTAAGACCCCAGACACCACTTACCAATGTGGGGTGCAGAGAGCCCTCTTAGCAAAACGCTAGTTATGCCAATTGGCCTCAATTTCGCCTAAGAGCATGGTCTCCTGCCCCCTGCCACAGCTACTCTATCCCTGCAATTTTGGGTTAAGATGGAAGGAGTACTCAAGTTATGTTGAAGTCCACTTAATATTGTTCTTGTTTCTAATGTGTGCTATCACCTATTTCACCCAGCCAGATTTCTAGCAACTATCTAATCTAACCTCTCACTCGCCTCGCCCTTCCTCCCTCCCTCGCCTCCCTTTCAGCTGCCAAAGAGTCTTTTCTTCTATACACAAGTCTGTTTTTGAGATCTTATTATTGAGGTCTCATACAATATTTGTCCTTTTGTTGCTGACTACTTTCACTCAACATATTGTCTTCCAGTTGAAACCAGGTCATGAGATGTTTCCTGGAATCATCGTTATTCTTTATCATTGCGTAGTGCTCCATTGAGTATCTGTACCATAGTTTACCTATCCATTCTTCTGTTGTTGGGCATCTGAGTTGATTCCATCTTTTTGCTATCGTGGACTCTGCTGCGATAAACATTCTGGTGCATGTGTCCGTTAGTGTGAAAGGCCTTGATTCTGTAGGATATATTCTAAGAAGTGGAATTACTGGGTCAAATGGTATATCTATATCCATTTTTTTAAGGAAACACCAGATTGCTTTCCAGAGGATGGACCATTTTGCAACCCCACCAACAGTGTAGGAGGGTTCCACTTTCTCCACAGCCTCTCCAGCATTTGTTGTTTTGTGTTTTTTTGATCATGGCCAATCTTGTTGGGGTGAGATGATATCTCATTGTAGTCTTGATTTAATTTTTTTAATAACTAAAGATCGTGAACATGTCTGCATGTGTTTTTTGGCTGCCTGGATCTCCTCTTTAGAGAAATGTCTGTCCATCTCCTTTGACCATCGCTTAACTGGATGATTTATCTTCTTCTTATTGACATTTTGTAGTATCTTATAGATTATGGAGATCAGGCGTCAGTTGACATAGAGTTGCCAAATATTTTTTCCCATTCTGTAGGTGTTCTTTTAATTCTTTTAATAAAGTCTTCAGATGAGCAAAAGTGTTTGATTCTTAATAGGCCCCATTTATCTATTTTCTCTTCTGATGACTGTGGTTTCTTTGACAGATTTTGGAGTCTGTCCACGTAGTGTATTAAAATTTTCATTGTTGTTCCTACCTTTTCTTGGATGAGCTTTATCATTTTAGGTTTGATATTTAGGTGTTTTAGCCAGTTGGGGTTGGTTTTTGTATAAGGTGTAAGATATGGAACTTGATTCAGTTTCTTGCAGATGGATATCCAATTTTGCCAGCACCATTTGTTGAAGATACTGTTTTTACCCCAGTTTAATGTCTTAGGGCCTTTGTAGAATATCAACTGTTCATAGGTAGATGGTGTCATCTCTGAGGTCTCAATTCTTTTCCATTGATAGATCTGTCTGTTTTTATACCAGTACCAGGCTGTTTTGACCACTGTGGCAGTGTAATATGTTCTAAGGTTGGGTAATGAGAGGCCTCCCAGTGTGTTCTTCTTCTTTAGTAGTACTTTACTTATCTGGGGCTTTTTCCCTTTCCAAACAAAATTGGTGATTTCTTTCTCCATCTCATTAAAAAAAGATGCTGGAACCTGTATTGGGGTTGCATTATATAAGTAGATTGCTTTGGGTAAAATAGACATTTTCACAATGTTAAGTCTTCCTATCTATGAGCAAGGTAGGTTTTTCCATTTATCTAAGTCTCTCTTAGTTTCTTGTAGTAAGGGCTTGTAGTTCTCTTTGTAAAGGTCTGTTATTTCTCTGGTTAGATTAATTCCTAGGTACTTTATCTTCTTAGGGGCTATAGTAAATGGTATTGATTTGATGATTTCTTCATTGACAGTCTCCTTGTTGATATAAAGGAATCCTACTGATTTACTCATGTTTATCTTGTATCCTGAGACTTTGCTCAACTCTTCTATCAGTTTGAGTAGTTTACTTATAGATTCTTTGGGATTCTCTGCATATACAATCATATCATCTGCAAACAGGGAGATTTTGACTTCTTTGCTGATACAGATGCCCGTTATTTCTAAGTCTTATCTAATTGCTCTGGCGAGAACTTATAATACAATGTTGAATAGGAGAGGTGAGAGTGGGCATCCTTGTCTAGTTTCTGATCTCAGGGGAAAGTCTTTCAGTCTCTCTGCATTCAGTGTGATGTGGGCAGTTGGCTTTGTATAAATGGCCTTTATGGCGTTGAGAAATTTGCCTTCTATGCCTGTTTTGCTAAGAGTTTTTAGCATGAATGGATGTTGGACTTTATCAAATGCCTTTTCTGCATCAATGGACAAAATTAGGTGATCCTTGTCTTTTGTGTTATTTATGTGGTTCATCACATTAACTGTTTTTCTGATGTTGAACCAGCCTTGCATCCCTGGTATGAATCCCACTTGGTCATGATGGATTATTTTCTTGATATGTTGTTGTATTCTATCAGCAAGAATTTTGTTGAAGATTTTTGCATCTAGATTCATGAGTGATCTCGATCTGTAGTTCTCCTTCTTTGTTGGGTCTTTTCCTGGCTTTGGTATCAAGGTTATGCTGGCTTCATAGAATGAGTTTGGAAGTACTCCATCCCTTTCTATACTGTGAAATAGTCTCAGTAGTATTGGAGATAACTCTTCTCTAAATGCTTGGTAGAATTCTGCAGTGAAGCCGTCCGGGCCTGGGCTTTTTTTGGTTGGCAGTATTCTGATGACTTTTTCAATCTCTTCCTTTGTGATGGATTTATTAAGTTCATCTGCTTCATGTTGTGATAATTTGGGTACGTGGTATGAGTCAAGGAACTTGTCCATTTCCTCTAGGTTTTCAACTTTGTTAGAGTACAGTCTTTCACAGTATTTTGTTATGATATTTTTGATTTCTGTTGGATCTGTGGTGACAACTCCCCTCTCATTTCTAATTTGGGTTATTTGTTTCCTTTCCTGCTTTTCTTTAGTAAGTTTAGCCAGTGGTTTGTCAATTTTGTTGATCTTTTCAAAAAAACCAGCTTTTGGTCTTTTCAATTGTTTTTCTAGTCTCTATATGATTTAGCTCTGCTAAATAAATCAAGATTTATGATCTTGTTTCTTCTGGTGCCTTAGGGGTTCCTCTGTTGGTTTCTCTCTACTTGTTCAAGCTGCAGGATTAGTTCCTTGATTCAGTTTCTTTCTTCCTTCCAGATGTGTGCATTTATGGAGATAAGCAGACCTCTGAGCACTGCCTTGGCTGTATCCCATAGGTTCTGGTAGGAAGTGTTTCTGTTCTCATTGGAAACCATGAATTTCATTATTTCACCCTTGATTTCTTCTATAACTCATGTTTTTTTGAGCAAGATGTTGTTCAGTTTCCAAGAGTTCCACTTTCTATCTATGTTTTTTCTGTTATTGATTTCAACTTTTATGGCTTTATGATCTGAGAAGATGCCTTGCAGTAATTCAATGGTATGGATTTTGTTGAGAATTGCATTATGTCCTAACACATGGTCAATTCTGGAGAATGTTCCACGTGCACTGGAGAAGGTGTAGTTGTCTGCTGATGGGTGGAAAGTTCTGTATATATCAATGAGGTTTAGTTGGTTAATTGTGGCAATGAGATCGTCTATATCTTTACTGAGCTTTTTTCTAGATGATCTGTCCAATATTGAGAGTGGAGTGTTGAAGTCTCCTACTATTATGGTGGAGTCATCTAACTCTTTTTTGAGTATAGTCAGTGTTTCTTCCATGTACTTAGGTGCTTTGATATTAGGTACATAAATATTTAATATAGTTAACTCTTGCCTGTGTACTGAACCTTTCAGCAATAGTGAACATCTTTGACCGTGATGGTGGTTTTTACATTAAAATTGATTTTGTCTGAGATTAGAATTGCCACACCTGCTCTTCTCTGTTCATTGTTAGCTTGATACATACGCTTCCATCCTTTAATTTTCAGTTTGTTCCTATCTTTAGATCTCAAGTGAGTTTCTTGCAGACAGCATAAGGATGGATCATGTCTTTTGATCCAAGATGTCACTTGATGTCTCTTTACTGGAGCATTCAGTCCGTTCACATTCATTGTAATTATTGACAGGTATGTGTTCACTCTTGCCATTGTGATGTGTTTGTTTGTGTGTTGATGTTTTCTCTGTTGTTCTTATTAGTCTGTTCTGGGACGTTCTTTTTTGTGAGTCAATTTTTCACCTTTTTCAGAGCTGGTTTTGTAGTTATTGAGACTCCTGTGTTACATTTCTTGAAATGGTATGATATGTCTTTGTTGTGCTTTACAGCTGCCCCTAGGGTCCCCCTTAATAAACTACATATAAACCCAATTTTAGTTACTATCAGTCTTGTCATCTTCCTCTCCATCTGGAAGGACTATAATGACTATAGTACATCCCTCTTTTTAATATGATGGCACCATAGTTTTCATGATGATCATTGGGTTGCTTCTTTCCTTATCAAAGCTGTGATTGGCTTTGGAGCCTTCCCTAACTGAGTAGAGTTTTGAGTAGTGTGTCGTTCTAAAATATAAAGCTAGTGGTTTCATTCTTCTAAGCCAGAGCCAAGAACTTCTTTCAGTATTTCTTGTAGTTTTGGTTTGGCTTTTACAAAGTCTCTGAGTTTCTGTTTATCTGGGAATGTCTTAATTTCATTTTTGTATTTGAAAGATAGTTTTGCAGGATATAGAATTCTTGGTTGGAAGTTCTCCTTCAAGGCTTTGAATGTGTCATGCCAGTGTCTCCGTGCCAGCATGGTTTCTGCTGAGAAATGTGTCAACAGCCTACAGGGTTTTCCTCTGAATGTTAGCTTTGCTTTGAGTCTTGCTGCCTTTCAGAGTTGCTGCTTATGTTTCATTTTGTTGAGCTTGATTAGAATATGTCTTGGAGTCTTCCTATTGAGATCTATATTGGGTGGTGTACGATATGCATCTGAGATGTCTATATCCTCTTCCTTCATGATTTCTGGGAAGTTTTCTTTCAGCAGCTCAGCAAAGATACTCTCTGTGTTCTCAGATGTCTCACCCTATTCAGGGACTCCAATTAATCGAAGGTTGTTCCTCTTAATAGAGTCCCACATGCTTCTTGATGCTTCTTCATTTTTCTTGTTTCTTTTTTTCTGATTTCTGCTTGTAGATGCTGGCGTCAGTAGCTCTGTCTTCCAAGTCAGAAATTCTTTTTTCCGTTTGTTCCATTCTGTTTTCTTGGCTTTGCATTGAAGTTTCTATGTCTTTGATTTTTTTCTTGGTCTGTCGGATTTCAGAGTGCTGATGTTCCATCAGATCAAACAGCTTGTTTAATTTCTCCTTTTGTTCTGCAGCATTATGTATAATGTCTAGAAGGGCTCTGTATGTAATCATTTTGTATTCACTTTCTGATGTTTTCATAAAAGTTTCTTCATCTGGAAAACTTCTTGGTTGCTTTGTTTGGAAGCCTTCTGAAGCCATGGGTGATTTCTTGTGTGCCACAAGTGTCTGTTGCTTTTTGGGTCCCATGTGAGTAAGTAGAGGCTGGAAGAGGTACAGTGAGGATGGACCTCAGATGTTTCTCTAGGCTGTCTTAAAATATAAAGCAAAAGGTATCTGACCACTTCCCAAGTCAGTCAGGTTTTCAGGTGTAGAGGTCCCTCTTCCCAACTGGCAAAGTAAGCACTTCTATATCCAACTCGAGATGATACAGATTAGTTCAGAATACAGTAATGCTACTGCCCTGTTGGCTTCTGTTGACAGGGCCCAGCCTTAGGCGACATTGTGTTCTGCTTTTCTGTTAGAAAAGCACTCTACTGTGGGCTGGCTCTGGTCCCAAGCTAAGAATTAGGTCCAGCTGTGGCCACCATATCCAAGATGGTGCCCTCCACACAAGCAGCTGATAGAGGGGCTAAAGGTGCTGAGAGGTAGTGATTCCTCTACTTTTGTTGCAGGACCCCCACCGTAGCCAGCACTGTGAAAATTACTGCTTTTCTGTTGGAGTTGTGCTGTCCTGTTTGCAGGTGCTGGCTCCCAGGCTAAGCATTAAGTCCCGCTAAGATCTCTGTACCCAACATGGCATCCTGTACACTGGAAGTGGGAATCTGTACGGACCCCGCTGTGGCAGAGATAAAAAGACAGGCCCCAAGTGGCTAGATTAACAGAGTCCTAAGCCTGGGTCTCAAAATATGGGAATTTCGCCTGCCTATCCTGCCAGCAGCGCGTCTGAGTCTAGCTGCTAGGCAAGACGCAGCTCCGCCCACCGGCCGAGACAGAGGAAAAGAAAAATCAAAATGGTGCGTTTACCTTCAGTCCATGAGAGCCAGGGCTAGCCAGGAGTGGGAGTCAGTGAAAGAGAGGAGGTTTTACACTCAGTGGTATGAAGTCCAAATTAACAGCCCTGTGCCGTGTCCTGGGGCTGATTAGGTGACCAGAAAGCTCCGTTTGATTGTCGATTCAGGTCTTGGTCTCCAGAAGGACATAGGAAGAAGTGTGCTTAGTCTGCCTTCTTGACTCTACCCCCAATGTTAAGTCTTTCTAACCCTGAGCAAGGTAGTTTTCTCCATCTATGTAAGTCTCTTGGTTTCTTGCAATAAGGTCTTGTAGTTCTCTCTGTATAGGACTCTTATTTCTCTAGTTAGATTTATTCCTAGGTATTTTATCTTCTTGGGGGCCATCGAAAATGGTATTGATTTGGTGATTTCTTCTGTGATGATCTTTTTGTTGGTATAAAGGAATCCTACTGATTTACTTATGTTTATCTTATATCCTGATGTTTTGTTGAACTCTTCTATTAGTTCGAGTAGTTTACTTACAGATTCTTTAGGATTCTGTGCATATACATCATATTACTTGCAAATAGAAAGATTTTTACTTCTTCTTTGCTGATGTGGATGCCTTTTATTTGCTTGTCTTGTGTAATTGCTCTGGCTGGAACCTATAATACAATGTTCAATAGAAGTGGTGAGAATGGGCATCCTTGTCTAGTTCCTTCTCAAGGGAAATTCTTTCAGTCTCTCTCTGTTCGGGATGATGTAGGTGGTTAGCTTTGCCTTGATGTTCCTTATTGCATTGAACAATTTCCTTCTATTCCTATTTTTCTCAGAGTTTTTAGCATGAATGAGTGTTGGACTTTGTCAAATGACTTTTCTGCATCAATTGACAAAATTAGGTGATTCTTATCCTTTGTGTTACTTATGTGATTGATCACATTAATATTTTTCTGATGTTGAACCAGCCTTGCATCCCTGGTATGAATCCAACTTGTTCAGGATGAATTGTTTTTTCTGATATGTTGTTGAATTCTATTGGCAACGATTTTGCTGAAGATTTTTGCATCTGGGTTCATGAGTGACAGTGGTCTGTAATTTTCCTTTTTTGTAGGATCTTTCCCTGGCTTTGGTATCAGGGTTATGCTGGCTTCATAAAATGAATTTGGAAGTATTTCATTTCTTTCTATGCTGTAAAATAGTCTCAGTAGTATTGGAGTTAATGTCTCTCTAAAAAGTTTGGTAGAATTCTCTGGTGAAGCCATCTAGGCCATGGCTTTTTTTGGTTGATACTTGTTTGATGACTTTCAATCACTTCTTTTGTGATGGGCTTATTAAGTTGTTTTACTTCTCTTTGTGATAATTTTGGTAGATGATATGAGTCTAGAAATTTGTCCATTTCCTTTAGGCTTTCAAATCTGTTAGAGTACAGTCTTTCATAGCATTCTGTTATGGTTCTTTTGATTTCATTTAGGTCTGTTGTGACATATTCCATCTCATTTCTTATTCAGATTATTTGTTTCCTCATCTGTTATTTTTGGAAGTTTAGTCAATGTTTATTAGTTTTGTTGATCTTTTCAAAGAACTAGCCTTTTATTTTGTTGATTTTTCCAATTGTTCTTCTATTCTTTGTCATCTCTTATTTGTTTTCTTCTGGTGCCTTAGGCGTTCCTCCATTGCTGTCTTTGTACTTGTTGAAGCTGTAGGGTTAATTCTTTGGGTCCTTTCTTCCTTCTGGATATGTGCATTTATAGAGACAAACTTACCTCTGAGCACTACTTTAGCTGTATCCCTTAGGTTCTGGTAGCAATAAGGGTTTTTAAAGACACCAAAGGAACTGATCCCTAGTTAGGCTTGGACAAAGTTCTCAGTGATGGTGACTTCAGGCCCCAAAGTTTCCTCATCTTGGTGCCAGGTGTTACAGACATCATAGTCATCTGTGTACTAGTATCTAAAAACTCAAGAAATAACAATTCTTTTCATTTTCTCCCTGAACTTTAATTGTATCATAGGATCTTTGGTTACCCCTTGATGACAAGGGGACTTAGGCTTAATTCTCAGTTCTAATAATTTCTGAAAGTCAGAAGTTCTGGGCAAAAACGGGCAGAACCCTCAGTTATTTGTGGAGTCAAGTCTTGACCATTTCAAATGTAAGCAGCACTGACCCAAACCAGCTGCCTGGCAACATGAAGGTTGTTGTGTTATTGTTAGACACCATTGAGTTGGTTCCATCTGTAGCAACCCTAAGTACAACAGAAAGAAATATTGCCTGATCTTGCACCGTGCCCACAATTGTTTTCATGCTTAAGCCCATTGCTGCAGCCACTGTGTCAGTCCATCTCTTTGAAGATCTTCCTCTTGTTGGCTGACTCTCCACTTTACCAAGCATGACATCCTCCAGTGACTGATCCCTCCTGACAACATGTCCAAAGTATATAAGATGCAGTCTCACCAGTTTGCTTCCAAGGAGTACTCTGGCTGTACTTCTTCCAGAACAGATTTGCTTCTTCTTTTGGCAGTCCATGGTACGTTGAATATTCTTCTCCAACACCAGAATTTAAAGGTGTCAGCTCTTCTTCTGTCTTCCTA
The DNA here is from genome assembly GCA_028571685.1 of Heterohyrax brucei. Classification (NCBI taxonomy): domain Eukaryota; kingdom Metazoa; phylum Chordata; class Mammalia; order Hyracoidea; family Procaviidae; genus Heterohyrax; species Heterohyrax brucei. The sequence continues at coordinate 37,646,602 of CM053148.1, read as the reverse complement.
ATTCATTGTCGAGCTTCTGAGTACACATGAGATCTGAAAACTAAGCCCACAAACATAATTGTTCTAAGTGCTACATATCTCTTTGCTGAAGATCATTACAGTCACCTTCCAAGTACTCCCCTTGGGAATCTATGTGCTGATGCCAGCACTTAGGTCACTCTTCAAAGCAACTTGGGAACTCTTTCTGGAGTGACCATTGTACATGTTAGCACAGTAGCAAGTTCATAAACTTAATTGTATAGCTGTCTGTGAGGGAGCTTTTAACCAGTAAACAAATAACTGTATTGGAACACCCTCCCTACTCTCCTGATCTGGACTCCGGTGACATTTTTCTTTAATAAGACATAAAGGAAATATTGAAAGGAAGGCATTTCAATGACATTCAGGACATTAAGGGTAACATGATGACAGCTCTGATGGTTATACCAGAAAAAGAGTACCAAAATTGCTTGGAAGAGTGGACTATGTGTTGGTTTTGGTACATAGCTTCCCCCGGGGAGTACTTTGAAGCTGACTGTAGGAATATTCAGCAATGAGATATGCAGCACTTTTTCTAGGATGAGTTTGCAAACTTAATTGGTAACCCTCATATTATATGATTGAAAATACCATGGCTTGGATAAGGTGCACCTTAGTCTTCAAGGTGATGTCTTTACTTTTTAATACTTCAAAGAAGTCATTTGCAACAGATTTTCCCAATGCAATGTATCTTTTGATTTACTGACTTCTGTTCTCATGGGATTTGACTGTGGAATCAAGTAAAATGAAATCCTTGACAATGTCAGTCCTTCCTCCATTTATCATGATGTTGCTTTCTCACCCAGTTGTGAGGATTTTTGTTTTCTTGATATTGAGGTGCAATACACACTAGAGGCTGTGGTCTTTGATCTTCTTCAGTAAGTGTTTCAAATCCTCTTCACTTCCAGCAAGCAAGCTTGTGTCATCTGTGTAAAGCAGATTGTTAATGAGTATTCCTCCAATCCTGATGCTTCATTCTTCTTCATGTAGTCCAGCTTCTTGGGTTATTTGCTTGGCATATGATTGAAAAGTTATGGTGAAAGGATACAATGCTGACACACACCTTTCCTGACTTTTAACCATGCAATGTCCCCTTGTTCTGTTTGCATGACTGTCTCTTCATCCATATACGGATTCCTCATGAGCACAATGACATGTCCTAGAATTCCCATTCTCCACAATGTTAGCCATAATTTGTTATGATTCGCACAGTCAAATGCCGTTGCACAGTTGATAAAACACAGGTAAAATCTTTCTTGTATTCTCTGCATTCAGCGGACATCCATCTGAAATCAGCAATGATATCTCTGGTTCCATGTCCTCTTCTGAATATGGCTTGAATTTCTGGCAGTTTCCTGTCAATATACTGTTGCAGTTGCTTTTGAATGATGTTTAGCAAAATTTTACTTGCATGTGATATTAATGATATTGTTCAGTAATTTCAACATTCAGTTGGATCACCTTTCTTGGGAATAAGCATAATTGTGGATCTCTTCCAGCTGGTTGGCCAGGTAACTGTCCTCCGTATTTCTGGGCATAGATGTGTGAATACTTTCAGTGCTTCCTCCATTTGTTGAAACATGTTGATTCTTCACCAATGCCTTCAGATTCATCTTGGACTTCTTCCTTCAGTACCATCGGTTCGTGATCATATGCTACCTCTTGAAATGGTTGAATGCTAGCAGTTATTTCTGGTATAATGTCTCTGTGTATTCCTTCCATCTTCTTTTGATGCTTCCTGAGTCGTTTAATATTTTCCCTGTAGAATTCTTCAGTATTGCAACTAGAGGCTCAAATGTTTTCTTCAGTTCTTTCAGCTTGAGAAATACAGAGTGAGTTCTTCCCTTTTGGTTTTCTATTTCTAGCTCTTTGCACATGATATTTTAATACTGTATTTCATCATTGCAGATACTCTTTTTCACCAACACAAATGGCAACTATACACATGGACTTCACCAGATGGAACAGACAAGAATCAACTTGACTGCATCTGTGGAAATATATGCACACAAATGTTTATTGCAGCGCTGTCCACAATAGCAAAAAGATGGAATCAACCTAGGTGCCCATCAGCAGATGAATGGATAAACTATGGTAAATATATTCAATGAAACATTATACAATGATAGAGAACAATGACTAAGAACAACAAAGACATGAGAAAGAAAGGGCACAGGAGACAGAAGGGCGCATATGAATGGGATACTGTTTCAACATGAGACCAGAAGAACTGGATGCCTGGCCATCACCAAAGATAGCCACGACGGGGGACAAAATGTAGAGTCCCTGAGGCAACATGAGAAAAAGTGGAGTACAGTTAAAGAACTCTACTAAAAGACCCAAACTGATGGTCCAACAGCCTGGAGAGTCCCTTAAAACATGGCCCCTAGACATGTTGCTGGTCCTGGACAGAAACCAGTACTGAGGTCAGTTTCTTCAGACAAGAATGGACTGGACTTAGGGGCACAGTGGTGTGACCTTATGGTATATGTACTTCGTGGTTTTACACATTTATAGAAAGCTGGCCTACTGGATTCTTTCTAGATGGGAGAGAAGAAAGTGGAGAGCAGGGGACAGGTTCTCATTAAGAGAATACTAGAAGTATAGAGTAAAAAGGAGGAATGTTTGTCACTGGGTAGGTAGAGCAGATGGAAGTGCAGATAGGCAGACATACAAAACTGATGTGCATTGTACAATTCCCCTTAATCACAATAAAAAATAATTCACTACATCTGTGGAAAAAGAAGATGGAAAGCCCAATATCAGCAGTCAAAATAAGACCAGGTGCTAACTGTGGAACAGACCATCAATCTCTCGTAATCAAGTTCAAATTGAAAGTGAAGAAACTTAGAACAAGTCAATGAGAGCCAAAGCATGACCTTGAGTATATCCCATATGAGTTTACAGACACATGAAGAATAGATTTGATGTGTTGAACACTAATGGTTAAAGACTAGACAAATTGTGGAATGACATAAAAGATGTCATCCATGAAGAAAGCAAGAAGTCACTAAAAAGAAAGGAAAGAAATAAAAGATCAAACTGGATATCAGAAAAGACTTTTAAACTTGCTCTTTAACACTGAGCAGCTAAAGCAAAATTAAGGAATGCTGAAATAAAAGAACTGACCAAAATATTTCAAAAGGCAGCTCTAAAAGACAAAATAAAGTCATGTGCAAAGAGCTGGAAACAGAAAACATGGAGGTGGTCCATTCCATTTTAGTTTTCCCTTGCTTTTGTGGCTGCGGCTATGCTGGTGCTCAATTTCATTGGCTGGGGCAGTTATCAGAGAAATCCGGAGACAGCCTCTAAGGTTTGTTCAAGGTCACCCAGCACAAGCTATACTTTGTTTCTTCAATTTTAACTCTTTCTTTTTGCTAGGTATTATAGGTGTATTCAGTGCCAGCAGTGTACTTAGCCTCTCCAACTATCACTGGTCCCACTGTTAGAGGGCTTTGAGAAACAGCTAGGGGATTGTTCCCCCAGAGCTTGAATCTCTCATTTTCAGTATTGAGATAAAGGCAGTATGGCAGGGGAGCTTTTCCACTGCCTTTTCACTGTTATACCAGGAGATAACAAAGACGGGGAGGTTGGCATTGAGGAGGGTCCTGGGGCATGAAGCCATCTAGTACCTGTGATACAAAATAGTATCATCAATTTTCATTTCAACAGTTTCCCTTTCAGCATTACCATCATTTGTTCTGCACAGAGTTAAAACAAGTCTCATCTGAGACACTCTAGTGGACTGAACTTGGAGGAACTCTGTAAGCAGTGGCTCCAAACTCCCATCAGGCACAATCTGCAACCCCTGTGTCATTATTAGAGTAGACAACATTGTGACTCTCAAGAAATAGCGGGATAATTATTCAAGTGTCATTTGTCATTGTCCAGCCAGAGGGAGACCAACATTGTCAGTTTTCCATTCCCAGCAGAGACAATAGCATCCCAGGAAGAGTTAGCTGACCATCCTTTTCATTTCCACCCTTTCTTCTGTCTTTTCTGGCTATCCTGCCAACTACGCCAAGCTGCTGAGGAAAGATCCACAGTCTTTAGCAAGGGACCACGTACGTGCTGTAACACACATTCCTTACTCAGTGCTCTAGCATATATACCTTATAAACTCATACAAAAAAAAATGTCCCAGACTGGAACTTATTTGTGGCAATTTTCTGTCTCTCTATCTGTAAATACGATTGCTCCTATAAATTCTGTCCTAACAAGTGCAGATTCACCATGAAACTAGTAGAGTTTAAGCCTCAAGGGCCTTCATTGCATAGGCTCTTGCCATGTGTTCCCATGGTGACACAATAGTGTGATATTCACAAAGATACACGGCTTCTCCCTTTTCTTGCCTTTCTTGTCTGATGGGGACAGTGAGCATCGGCACTTGTGGGATCCAGCCAAGGGGAAGGTAGTGAGGAACACAGCTAATTTGAATCTAGTTGGATATTTTTTTTAGTTTTCAGTCAATTGTGTGTAAAAGTTATTATCAGAGGTCTCGGTGTAGGGAAAGCTACCACTTCAGCCTGTTCTGCTGCTTTATCTGGTCTTCTGACACACAGGCGCTGGGCCAGAAGCCTACAATGATGTAAATGTGTCCCATACTATAAATATGTGCATATTAAACTTTGCAATTTCCGGAGCTGAAAGTTGGTCTGTGGACACTGTCTAATGATCCAAAAAAAAAAATTATATATATGTACATATATACACACACACACACACACACACACACTCATATTTACAAGGTGAAGATTCAATTCTCATTGTGCCTAATCTTGTTGGAAATATGTTTAACATGCAGTGTATATGATTACGTATATATTTTAATTTTGAGGTGAATTGAGTAAAGAATAATTTCTCAGAATTCTTAGAAATTCCTACACCAGTGAGTGTACCTCCATAGTTCCCAGGTTTTGAGACATTACCAAGAGTAGCCAAGAGTAATGAAGTTGAAAGGAATGTTCTAACTTATCAACAACTGAATCGATATTGACCAACTGTGATATAGGACTGAATGATCTATCTAATGCATCAATAGAAAATGATGTTATAAAATTGTTGACCCTGGAAGAGATCATCTAAGAGTATGTAGCTAAAAATACAAGAACAAAAGATGCAATTGTGTGTGACAAAAGTCCTCACTAAAATATCATGCTTTTTTTGTATAGATTTATCAACTCTTCAAAAATTTGTATCTTGTTTTAAGTAAATATTCAAACGTAACCTTTTTCTTTGAGCTCACTCTCCTGTTTTTCGCCTTTCAGGCCTCACAAACCCTTTATCCACCCTAGTCCCCTTCCTCCACACCCCTTTGTTTGCTGATTCCCTCAGCAGTGTGGTGTCTGCTCACTGTACCACCTTCCTGATGATTCTGAGGCCCATTTTTCTTTTTCAGATTTTTAGTCTTGAGCTGTTGACTGTGGGTTGGATGTTGCGTCCCGGCCATCATCTCCGCATTCACTACTCACCTAGCTGGTTCATGAGAGCCTTCTAGTGTCTTCATTTCCCACTTTCTTATCACTACTTTCTTCTCTTTCTTAAACTTACTATGCGGTTCACAGCCAAGCCACCGTATTCTTCCCTATGTTTCTTCCATTTGACACATTCTTACTTCTGAAGCATAAATCTTTATTGTTTCACATGACACAACCTTGTAACTTAGATCCTTGCCTTCTGTCTTCCTATATATGTATGATTTTATTGGATCTTACTTTGTACAACTGGTATACTGCACTGTTGGAATCCAAACAAACAAACACAAAAACCTATTTCTCCCTGTCCCTGCCGGTCAAATCCATGGTACTAACACCTCCTCATCCATTAAGTAAAATCTCAGATGCAGAGCCTGTCCTCATATTGTCAGATAGTAAAGAATCCTCTTTTTACTTCTTGTCCCCATTTCAGCTCAGTAATTAATAGATGATCACAAAACTTTAATCTTTAGACAAAGCTAATTTTTCCCCTCTTTTCCAACTATTCCCACTGTAGACTGTTCACCTGCATAAGAAGCAGATTGTGGTCTACTTGTCTCTGTACCTACCCTCAGTTACTACAGCTTCCAAACTCACCAAGTTTCTTCCTATTTAACTACTAAGGAGAGAAAGGACATAGGAGTAGGAAATGCGTACTTGGCTAGTACTGCCCAGAACTGGCAGGCGTTTAAAATTGCCTACTGATTTCCTGTGTATTTCAGAGAATGCCTGCGGATGGTGGTCTCTCACATGTAATTCCTTGATGTAGTCTCTGCTTCCCAGGCATCAGGAATGAATGATTCCCTTGAAGACCCCCAGGCATCCAGAGTTTTCAGTTATTTCCCCTCAGTCGATGTAGGCTCACCTCCAGTCAGCTCTCTTGGATGGGGTTTAAGAGGACCCAGCCAGATGTCTCTGCATGAGGGTTCAATCTAGGCCACAGGTCATATACACACGTCGTTGTCCTGTCAACCGAACATCTCTTTGTTAGAAGAGCTCTCAAATTTCTCCACTTGACCCTCTTTTGATCCAGTTTTGGACCACATTCTCTTTATAAGTCACACAAGCTGTTCTCATATCTCACTTTGGTTTGCAGCATCTACTATCCTCAGGGCTCAGCTGAAGCAGATATTACAACTTCTCGTCACTTAAAATGGTTAAAAGGAGCATTTGTATCATTTCACTCCTTGCTCAAAATCTTTCCATAGCTCTCCACGGACTACAGAGCCCAGATCAACGCCTTTTACCTATGTAATGCCCTTCAGCCCCAGGTATTGTCTTATGACCCTCCCGCTGACTAGGACAATCCTTCCTTCCAGACACTACCCGTGTCCTACTTTCTCTGTGTCCCTGAATATCATCTATGTGGTGCCCATGCTATATTTTCACCCAGAGCATCCGTGATCATGAATGCTCATCTGGCAGAGTGGCACAGTGAAGAGAGGACAGGCCTGAAGTCAGGCGACCTGGTTCCATCCCTACAGAGTATAAGATTTTGAACAATAACATAAGGTCTCTGATCACTCACTTTTCTCATTTTTATGACAATAGAAATGAGGATTTTAGACTATGGCCTCATGGTTGTCATGAATGTGAAATAAGTGGGTACAATCTAACACACTGATTGTTTTTGTGGGGACACATGACTACCTTCTCAAAATTGAAAGCATGGATTAGTCTTTAACGAAGATTTTCCGTGTGCGAGGAGAGTGGAGCTAACGTTCTGTGGCAGATGGTTCTGCTTTCTTTTCCTTACTAGGGCTAGCTGGCACTGTTCTTCTCGTACATTCAAATGAAGAACAGAAACGTGGAACTGAGCAACTTTGTCAACTCAGCCTGTTTTGTCGCTAACTTGGGTAACCTAGTATTCTTCTGAGAATTATTTTTCTTTGTGGTTGGGGCCTCTTTCTGAGAAATGTTTTGTGGTGTGTGATCAGAGGGCCCTGAAGCAGAGGGGAGTGGAGGACAGGGAGATGTGGCATCCTGTGACAGGGGGTGGGGAAGTGAAGCATCTGGGCACAGAAGGCTGAGTGGAAAATAGTCAGAGGTTCTTAAAAGTAAAAAAAATCAGTTCCTGTCTATTTTTCCTTTCACTCACTTTACAACTTTTTGTAATGAATATATGTATATATATACACACACACACACACACACACATATATATATACATAAATAATCTTTCTAATCCAATTGTGGAATCCCTGGTTGGTACAAATGATTAATGTGTTGACTACTAACTAAAAGGTTGGAAGTTTGAGTTCACCCAGGGGGCACTTTGTAAGAAAGGCCTGCTGATCAGTTTCCAAAAAAATCATCGATGGAGCCCAGTTCTATTCTGACACACATGAGGTAGTCATGAGTCAGAGTTGACTTGACAGAACATTTTTCTTTCTAATTCTTCTGTATCCTTCCTGATTTTTTGTCTACTTATTTAATGACTGACAAAGGAGTATTAAAGCCTCTAATTGTAATTGTGGAATTATTTGGGCTCCAATGTACTTTGGAGAGTCTCTCTGCTATTATGCACATACATATTTGTTATTCTTACATCTTCGAGACAAAAACGAAAACAAAGCAAGACTCTTTGCCATTGAGAAGATTCTGACACACAGCAACTCTACAGGACAGAAGTAGAACTACCCCATAGAGTTTCCAAGGAGTGTCTCGTGGATTTGAACCAACTTTTTAGTTAGCAGCCATAGCACTTAACCTCTGTGCCAGCAGGATGTCCTCTTCATGATAAGTTAGCTCTTTTATCATTATGTTTTTGTCTCTGGCATTTTTCTTTGCTCTGAAATCTACTTTGATACTAGTTCAGTCACTCCTGCTTTTAGGAAAAAAAATGTATTGAGCTGAACTACACATAACGTAAATAATTTTAAAGTGAATTATTTATAGGCATTTAGAGCACCCACAGTTTTGTGCAGCCACTGCCTCTATGAAGCCCTAAAATATTTCTATTACTCCAAAATAAGACTGTGCAGTCATGAGCAGTTTCCAGCATTCCTGCTAACCCCCGGCCCCTGGAAATTTGCATTCTGTCTTATGCATTTATCTACTCTAGTTATTTAATACAAATGGAATCATACGATAAGTGAACTCTTCTAGTGTTTTTCACCTGGCATAATGTTTTCCAGGTTCATCTACATTGTAGCATGTATTAGTACTTCATACCTTTTGGGGGCTGAACAAAATTCTATCTCACATATATAAACATTTATAATAATTGTTTATCCATTCACCAGTTGAGGGATGTTTTTACTTTTTGCCTACTATGAATAATGCTTCTATGAACATGGTTGTATATGTATTTGTTTAAGGATTTTTTTTTCTATTGTTTTGGTTATAGATGTATTTGTATCATCTTTTTCTTTGTTACTCTAACTAAAATTTTGTCAACAATTTTTGTTGTTTTCAAAGAAACTAACTTGGTTTCATTGATTCGCTCCATTATTTTTCTAGTCTTTATTTCATTAATTCCTGCTCTAATCTTTATTATTTCTTTCCTTCTACTAGATCTCAGTTTATTTTATTTTTATTTTTCTGTTTCCTGAAACTGTAAACCAAACCAGTTGTCATGGTGACTCATGGCAACCTCATGTTTATCAGAGTAGCAAACCAAAAGAGCTTCAAAAGCTGATACTTTCAGAAGTAACCTTTCCTCTAGGAAACTTCTGAGTGAACTCAAGCCTCTAACTTTTTGGTTAGCAGCTGAGTATGTTAGCTGTTTACACCATGCAGGCATGTCAGTCAAGCCATAAAACTAGGTTTTGATTTGAGATCTTTCTTCTTTCTTAATGTGGGCATTTATAGCTATAAATTTCCCTCTGAACACTGCCTTCACTGTATCTCATCAATTTAGGCATGTTGTATTTTTCATTTTCATTAATCTCAAGTTTTTTTAGTTAACATTGTTATTTTGTTTCAATTTTTTTGATCCATTGGTCATTTAATAGTGTGTTTTTAATTCTCACATATTTGTAAATTTTCTAGTTTTTTTTTTTTTTTTTTTTTTTTTGCCCTTTTCTAGCTTCATTTCACTGTGGTTGGAAAAGATGCTTTGTATGATTTCAATCTTTTTAAACTTACCAAGATTTGTTTTGTGACCTAATGTGTAGTATATCCTGAAGAATACTCAACACACACTTGAAAAGTGTATTAATAGTGTATTAATATTATACTGTTGTTGGGTGGAGTATTTCGGGTGTTAGTTGGCCCAATTAGATTATAGTGTTGTTCAAGCCCTTTATTTATTTATTGACCTTTGATTGTTCTGTCTGTTACTGAAAGTGGGGATTGAAATTTCCAACTGTTATTTTAGTTTTTCCCCTCTGTTATGTCAAATTTTGCTGCATGTATTTTGGGGCTAATGTTTGCTACTTATATGTTTATAATTGTTATATATTCTTGATGAATTCATCCTTTTATTAATGCATAATGTCATTCTTTGTGTCTTGTTACAGTTTTGGACTTTAAGCCTGTTTTCTGTATTCTTAGCATAGCCACCCCAGATCTAGTTTGATTACTATTTGCATAGAATATCTTTTTTTTTTTCATCTTTTCACTCTTGAGCTACTTGTGTTTTTGAATCTAATGTGTGTCTCTTATAGGCAAAATAAGGTTGGGCCATTTCTATTCCTTTTAAATCCATTCTTGCCAATTTCAGCCTTTTGAAAGGGGATAAACTCTATTTACATTTAATGTAATTACCCGTAAGGAGTACTTCGTTCTGCCATTTTTCTATTTGTATTTGATTTATATCTTATATCTCTTTCATTTCTCACTTTCTTATGTTTCATTTTGTGTGTGTGTGTGTGTAGTGTACATTTTCATGCCGTTCTCTTGCCTTTTGTGTGTATGTTTTTAGACATCTTAGTTACTACCATGGGGATTGCAATTAACATCCTAAATTTATAATAATCTAGTATGAGTAGGTATTCATTGAGCTTCAACAACACACAAAAACTTTGCTCCTACACAGCACCATCCTCACATTTTTTATTACTTTGTTACAAATTGTGTCTTTATACCTTCTATGCACATTAATGCAGGCTTATAATTAGTTTATGTGTTTGTCTTTTAAATCATGTGGAAATAGAGAAATTGCCAACCTAAAATACAATAGTACTGGCTTTCATATTTCTCTATGTAGTTACCTTATGAAAATCCTTTATTTCCATGTGTGGCTTTGAGTAACTGTCTAATGTTCTTTCATTTTATCAAGAAAGACTTCTTTTGTCATTTTTTGTAAGGAAATGGTACCAATAACAGAGTTCCATCAGGTTTTGTTTATGTAGCAATGTCTTAATTTTTTCTTCATTTTCAAAGGACAGTTTTTCTGGATATAGAATTCTTGGCTGACCCCTCACCTCCATTAGCAGTTACATATTCCACTGCCTTCAGACTCCATGGTTTCTGATAAGAAATCAGCAGTTCTCTAAGGACTCCTTTCTCAGTTCTCTGGCCAGAAATCAGAAATTTGGGCTTTTAGTTTTCCTGTTCTTCTGTTACTTCCATAACAGTGCCTGTAACCAGAAACAAGTGGTAGGAAAATAAAAAGACAGACTAAATATATGTTCCGATATACATTCATCCATACTCTTGGGACTATGACTTTTTCAATCAGAGGGAAGTTTTCCCCCTCCAGTTTTAAGTGCCTGCTGGCTTCCACTGCTGTCAATGTGCCACTGCCACCGCCGCCACAGTGCTGCCTGGGTGCTGTCACACAAAAATGAAGAAAACAAAACATGCAGGTGATTGTCCTCTCTTTCTGAGCATTTCCCACTCCGTGGATAAGGAAAAGATGTCTTCTGATGGTGCTCTTCTGTTCATACCTGGTAAGCATTTCTGAGCTTCATCATGGATGATATTAGTGGGAAAAAATAATACACTTAGCACAGGTTCAGTGGAACTTTCAACTTTGGTCCCTTTCCATAGTTTACTGGCTACCATTTATGCATCAGTGTCCTCCTTACATTTTATCCAAGATTTATAGTTGCCTTCAGGGGGAGGGACAGGACAGTATGTTGTTACTTAATCTTCTCTAGAACCAGAACCACACCTTATGTTTTAAAAATCTTTTTTTATTGTTATAAAATTAACACCTATTCATTGCAGATAATTTAGACATGCAGATAAGGAAGAAATAAAGAAAGAAAAGTGACCTATGGTACTAATAGTTAGGCATAGTTTATGTTTATTTGTATTTAAAACAGAATTAGTTCAGGTTATGTATGCTGCTTTGTACTACCTTTCAAAATTTCCCCTCCATGTGTCACAGACCCATTTTTATATCTGTATACATTCTTCTACCTTGTTATTATTCATGATTTCATAGGAAACCTTCTTTTGTATGAATATGCCCCAATTTTTTAATTTTTAAATCAATCTCTTATCAAACTTTGAAGTTACTCAGGTTTTGTTTTATTTGCAGCTGCTGGTTAAGTAGCTGGAGAAATTACAACAGAAGTTAAACATTCTACTGTATACTTGAGTCCCCATTTGAGTTTTTGAAACAAAAGCTTGCAGTTTTAAATCTCACCCACTCCCCTAACTATCAAAATTTACTCTCTAGAAAGAGGACCACACTTTAAAATGCAGTGGCCAGAATTTCTAGAGAACTGGTTAAGAATGAGCTATGCTGTAAAAATAACATTTCATGTGTAAGCACAGAGGGAACTCCATCTGGGGTTAGATGCTTAAAAGAGGAGTGGATAATGTTGTGTCCTTAAATTTAAGTGTGTCGCCATTATTTTTATGTGTCCCTGTGCCTCAGCTTCTGCCACACACAATAAAGATGCGTCTGTGCCTGCACTGTAGCGATAAGACGCCACGGGAAGTACTCGCAGATGGCTGTGGTTGAAAAAAAGCCACAAAGAACGTTTTAATTAAGTCTTCTTTTCACCCTTATTAAAATTCAGTGAAGATTACCATGGAATTTGTCCTCTATCTCAGAAACAAATCATAACAATTTCATAAGTCTGCTTCAGGCCTCCTGAAGTAGTTTATTATTTCACCATGGCTTGATAAATAGGAAAACACGTATGAAAACCTGCAGCATACCCTGAGGAAGGCCTTAGCTAGCCTTCCTATCCTGCTGACACTATAGGAGAAGTGGCTGGAAGTCGACCACATGCCAATAATAACACCAGCTAAGGTTGAAAAAGATTCACTCACACATACTCATGCACACATATGTATACCCGTATCCCTGCTTGTATGTGCCTGAATGTCTAGACAGGTGTATGTGTATTATGGTAATGCCATTTATGATATTTCATTAGACCTGCAGCTTCACATTCTCTGTTTCAAGCCTGATTGAAAACTCCATAACTGCAATGTAGAATTATTTACAATAAGTATAAAAGACCTGGTGGTGTGGTGGTTAAGTACTATGGCAGGTAACAAAATACTGGCAGTTCAAATGCACCAGGGGGTCCTTGGAAACTCTATGGGACAGTTCTACTGAGTCATATAGGGTAACTGTGAGTTGGAATTGGCTGTATAGCAACTTTTTAAAAAAAAAAAAACTAGAGAACAATAGGAAAAAATGAGAATTTTTTATAATAAAAATTGAAGGCCACAGAGAAAATATCAAAGACTCTACATACGAGGGACATTAAAGTACGATGTCCTGGAAATCAACATAAGCCTGGGAATTGAGACCCGACAGCAATAATAATTATTGGAATAACTAATACCCAAATACTTATTTTGTGTTGAGTTCTGTGCTAAGCACTTTCTCTTTTATACCTCCATCTAACAGGTCAAAAAAAAGTCTCATTATTTTTCTAGCAAGAAAATAGTGTTTCAGACAGTTTAATAACATACCCACATTCCATAGTCATTAAGTTTAGGATTTGAACCTAGGTCTCCTGTGATTCAAAATTCTTGCTTTTAGTCACCTGTTTTCTTTTTCTTGATGTCCCTGTTCTAGACACAGAATTCCCCAGGCTCTAGGTTCATTTGCTCTGATACTAATTTACTTTCTGGGTTCTATTGCAGTTATGCCTCTTGCTGGGGGTCATCTTTTAAGGAGCAACACTATAAAGGAAAAAAAAAAGTTGAGATGTTTCTTTCCTTTCCTGATAGATATTAGAATTGTTTCAATGAGTAAAGCAACTTTGTTAATGTGATCAGAATAAAAGTTCAAAGTATTACGTGACAAGTGTTTGTAATCTTGACCTTTTCCTCTGCACAATGGAGAGAATCCCATCTTTGACCTCACAGTTGTTTCTTCTCGGTACCACCTGCTAAGGTAGATTCTGAGACTCCCATCCTGGCCCTGGGCACTGGTTTGGCCGAATTATGGCCATGGGTAAGTTAGGAAAACTTGGAGAACTGAGGGTGGGAATTGCTTCGGAAAAGGCCAAGAATTATTTGTGAACCTCCTCCAAAATAAATGAAAGAAAAGAAAGAGAAAGAGAGAAAAGAAAGAAAGAGAAAGAGAAAAAGAGAGAAAGGAAGAAAGGGAGAAAGGAAGAAAGGGAGAAAGGAAGAGAGAAAGGAAGAGAGAGACAGAGAAAGAAAAAAAGAGAGGAAGGAAAGTTGTGAAGGGAGGAAAAACAGGTACCTGAAAAAAGAGGTCTCTGGGAAGCTTTAGAAACGAAGTGGAGAAATTTGGGGCCCAAGGGGAAAAGAGACATGACGCGTAAGAGGCAGTGGGAAGGAGAATACTGACTGTGTTGTTGAGGTTGGTTATGGCTTGAATTGTATCCTCCAAAATACATGCTGCTTTATTGGCCCTTATACCTGCAAATGTGATCCTGTTTGGAACCAGAGTTTTATTTGGCATGTTAATTAGGTCATTCTTGAGTATGGTGTGTTCTAATTGTAATCACTTCTGAGTTACCCAAAGATTAAAATAGATACAGAGACACACACAGTGAAGACGAAGACAGATGATAGAGACAGAACAACTATAAGCATAGCTGGCGGCTCCCAGGAGCTGAAATAAACAAGAAAGGACTTCTCCCTAGAAGCCATGCCCTGTGTTTAGACTTCTAGCCTCCAGAACTGTGAGAAAATATGTCTCTGTTCCTTAAAGCCACAACTTGTAGTCTTTGTGATATGCAACACGAGCTAACAAAGACAGGGTTATTCACTGGACCACCTTTAAGATTCATCAGAAGATGAGAGACCGTCTGTGGGTGCTTTTAATTCATTTTTATGGCTGATCTGTATGTGAATGTGACTCCATACCTGAGTTAGGCTAAATGGTTTCTTGTTGCAAAGGAATAAGATAAAATTATTTTTAAATGTGTGCTTTGGTTTGTGCAGTTGTTTATTTTTTGTTGTTTGGGATTCAGTTTTGTCTATTTTTCACTGGATTCTAAAATCTTGAATGTCAGCACAAACTATCCCATTTGGAGCTCCATGGTTCTGATGGACAGAGTTCAGTGTAAGGAAAGGAGAGAAAGCATACGTAAAATGAATAACTTCTGAAGCAGTGGAAAACTTTTGTTTTCATGAGGTCTCAGGATTAGAGGAAGACTCATTAACAGGCTGCCATGATACGGGTAACACAACTTTGCTTGCTGAAAGTGAAGAGGACTTGCAGCAGCTACTGATGAAGATCTGAGATTATAGCCTGCAGTATGAATTATACCTCAGCAAAAAGAAAACAAAAATCCTCACAGTTGGGCCAATAAGCAACATCATGGTAAACTAAGAAAACATTGATGTTGTCAAGAATTTCATTTTACTTGAATCCAAAATCAATACCTATGGAAGTAGGAGTGAAGAAATCAAACAAATGCATTATATTGAACAAATCGGTTGCAAAAAACCTCTTTAAAGTGTTGAAAAGCAAGAATTTCATTTTGAGGACTAAGGTGCACCTGACTCAAACCATACTATTTGCAGTCACTTCATATGAATTCAAAAAGCTGGGCAATGAATAGGGAAGACCAAAGAAGAATTTATACACTTGAATTGTGGTGTTGAGGAAGAATATTGAACATGCCATGCATGGACTGCCAGAAGAAGGAACAAAACTGTCTTGTCTTGAGAGAAATACAGCCAGAAGGCTCTTCAGAATCAAGGCCGGCGAGACTTCATCTTTTGTACTTTGGACATGTTATGAGGAAGGACCAGAGTCTGGAGAAGGACGTTATACTTGGTAAAACAGAGGGTAACTAAAAAAAGAGGAAGGTCCTCAAAGACAGATTGACGCAGTGATGGCAACGGTGGGCTCAAGCACAGCAGCAACTGTGCGGGTGCTGGAGGACAGGCACTGTACTGTTCTGTCGTACGTAGGGCTGCCACCAGTTGGAACCAACTCGACAGCACCTAACAACAACTTTTTAAAAACAGAATGTTTGCTTAAGATGATTTATAGCACTTGTTGGGCATAGAGTACATTGAAAGTTAATAAATTGAAGGGGCTGTATTGAAACAGTTATTACTTATGACAGAAACATCAGACTCCTTACTGGAGCACTGCATTTGTTGAGCAGCTGCCCTCTGCGAAGTATCAGGTGTCAGGCTTAGGATATAGCAATGCACTTAAAAAAATAAGCTCTCCTATCAGGCTGACAGTCCAGTGGGCACATAAAACACACAGGCAACTCAGCTTAAGCCAGTTGTCTTCAAGTCGATTCTGACTCCTGCCAACCTCATGCATGCCAGAGTAAAATTGTGTTCCACAGGGTTTTCAATGACTGATGTTTGGAAGTAGACCGCCAGACCTTTCTTCCAAGGCCCTTTTGGGTGGACTGGAACCGCCAACCTATTGGTTAGCAGCCTAGTGCCCTAATCATTTGCACCACCAAGGGACTCCGCAGCCCGACTTACTGAGTTCTAAAATAGACTATTGTAGGCAGCACAGTTTATCTTGTTCAATTTTATGGTCTCACTCCTGATGAACTCCACAACTGTTATGCTTAAAATGAGAGTTTTGGTGAAGAAGAAGGAGTTGGCAGACTGTTTCAGGCTTATAAATACAAATCAATTTTACCACAGGAATTTCAATATGGAAAGGGCTTTTGTAGCCATAACTCCATCCAGCAAATTCAACCTTTGCATATTTGTAGTCAAGAAAATAAACCACTGAAATAAGGTCCTTCCTCATCTGACCCTATTCTGTCCTTCATGACTCATCTCACACAGTTTACCCTCAGACACCTGGTGTGCCAGTCCTCTGTCAGCTGCCTTTGAGTTGCCCCTGACTTATGGATACTCCAGATGTGGAGGAGCAGAACCGTGCTGCTCCACAGGGTTTACAATGGCTGACTTTTTGGAAGTAAACCATCAGGAATTTCTTCCAAGGTATCTCTGGGTGAGCTTGAATCTCCAATGTTTGGGGTAGCAGCTGAGTGTATCAGTCGTTTGCACACCCAGGCACTCCCCTGGTGTACCAGAGGCGTATTAATTCCTTGCATAATTGAGTGCACTATGTCTTCATTTGTGTCTATACCCATTCTACAGAATGAAGGTGCATGAGGGCAGGGATTTTTATCTGTGTATGCACTGCTATGATCTTACCACCTAGAGCAATGTCAGACACCTGGTAGACATTGAATGAACACATGCTCATGAATAATACAAGTCTCAGTTTAAATGTGGCCTCCTTAAGGAAGCTACTTGTGACCTCCCCCAGGCAAGCCAACTAGTTGCTTCTTCTTCTATGTTCTTATTGTGCCTGGATACACCTGGGAGAGCACTGATGGCACATTGCTGTTGTTAGGTGTTCTTGAGTTGACTGGGATTCATCGCAACTCCATGTGACAGGGTAGACTACGCTCTTTGCTACTAGTATCCTCCTGATGAACGCCTGTCCCCTCCTCTCCACCTTCTCCTCTCCCCTCTAGAAAGAAACCAGTACAACGGCCTTCTTTAAATGTACAAAACCATGAAGTTCACGCATCACTTGCTCACTCTGTGTCCTTCAGTCCTATCCATTCTTAGTCTGAAGTGTTGACCTCAGTACTGGTTTCAGGTCTGGGCTAGCAGCAAGTCTAGGCGCTTTGTTTCCCAGGGGCCACTCTGGGATGCTGGACCATCAACTGTGGTCTTTTAGAGAGTTGTTAATCTGCACACCTCTTTTTTGTGTGTTACATCAGGGACTCTACATTGTATCCCTTATCAAGGCTGTCTTGGTGGTGGCCAGGTACCATCTGGTTCTTCTGTTCTCATGCTGATGTAGTCTCCCAATCATACGAGTCCGTCTGTCTCGTGGGCTGATTTTATCTCGTGTCTTTGATGTTCTCAGTCGTCACCTGTTCCAGGTGGATTGGGACCGACTGATGTTCCCAGCCTAGGCTACAATCTTTATAAGAAGAGACTGTGAGGTCTTTTCTCCCGTGGAGCCACAGGCTAGGTTCAAACTGCCAACCTTTTAGTTAGCAGCTGGGCAGTTAGCTGCTGTGTCTCCAGGGCTCCTCACTGATGCCCTAGGACACTGAATTTTGTAGGCCTGTTTTCCATAGTGTCTTGATCAATTCCACTCGGTAAATGTGTCCCAACCACCTCCGAATCTTGAGTAGCTACCCTGAGTTACTGCCCAAACGATACTTGGATGTTTCCACAAATATGATCTCATTGCTTCTTATAAATGCTCAAGTAAATATGAATTCCTTGTCATAAATGTTTGAAGAAATACTTTTTCACTTATCATACAAATCAAGTGTGAAAAAAATAAAAAAAGCCAAAAATACTGAGATTTTTGATTTTTGTAAACATATTTAAGGTCCCAAGGCCATGTGTCAGAATCAACTCCATGGTTATGGGCTTGATGTTTGTTTTGCTTTTAAATATATTTAGCTTTTCTGTCCTGATAGTAGAATACTCAAAAAGTATATTTCATATTGGCTTGCTAGAATTCTGTGGGCTTAATTTAGGTAGCACTACAAAGGCCATGAGTCAGATCCGACTCGAGGGCACTTGGCTTGGCTGGCTAAGGCCCTGCTGTCTTCAGGTGCTATCTAGTTGATTTTGACCCATAGTGACCCTACCTGACAGAACAGATCTGCCCCATAGGATTTTCCTGACTGTAAACTTTACCAGAACGGGTTGTTAGCTCTTTTTCCAAGAGTTGCTAGGTGGGTTCAAACTGCAAACCTTCTAGTTAGAAGCCGAGTGCTTAACAAAACAGTACCACCAGGGTTTCTTCCTAAGGCCTTAAACATCTGTAAAATTCTTTCCATTTTACAAGTTAAACCTCACATAGGCCCCAAAATGTTTGTTGGTGGCCTTATCTCTAATCACAGTTTGAGGCCTAAGTGCAGAGTAGCTGAGTCAGTGGCTTGAGAGGTGCACAGGGACAGGTGGAGATTAGATGTCCTCATCTTAAATTTTTAATCCTCTTTTCTGTTCCTTAGACTCCCACAGACACCAGACAGCAAAGGACAATTTGGAAGAGGTGATAGGATTAGAAAAGCAGTGAGAGGCAGCTTAAGACTGTCTTGTCATCATTTGGCAGAGAGTTTGCTAGTGAAGGGCCAACGGAAAGTCCTGCCCAGGAGGTATCAGGTAGCAGTCCTGTCCCAGCATACGGCTGTCCTGCTTACTGGTACAGGACGAGGTGTGTTTTCCTAATATAAACAGTGTTAAGCATCTAGGATGGAAGGAGCTGATTGCTGGGAGGGAATATTGCTTAGAGGCCTGGGATGGAGGTGACTTGAAGATAAACGTGCTTTTGGCTAAGAGACTGAAATGAGTGAAGAGGCTACACCAATTCCAGAACAAACATCACTGAACCCATTTAAGCACAAATCTTACAAGCAAGTACAACAGACTCTAAAGAGGCCAGACTGCATGAGGAAGTCTATTGAACGCAGGCAATATGGGGTTTGGGTTTCTGATCACCCCTAATTAATGGTGATTTGGACAAGGTGGACTGTGGCTAGTGTGTTTCTTTATCTCTA
Organism: Heterohyrax brucei; assembly: GCA_028571685.1. Taxonomy (NCBI): domain Eukaryota; kingdom Metazoa; phylum Chordata; class Mammalia; order Hyracoidea; family Procaviidae; genus Heterohyrax; species Heterohyrax brucei. The sequence goes on along the minus strand of CM053148.1, from coordinate 37,627,245 downwards.
AGGAGTTGTAATCAAGTTTTGTATCGATACGGCACTTCTCTGCACACAAACACATTTTCATACACTATCCATTTATCCTGACTACTGTCTGGCCGTGTAGGCATCTCTACTTTTGTTTAATGAGGGAACAGACTGACAGCAATGAAGTGATATGAGTAATGCAAGAAGAGCAAGGTCTTGAACCTCAGAGTCCAGGCTCACAATCTCAAGGTCTAGGCTTAGCACAGTGATGTGCTAAGTCTTCATGCGCTGGGTGGTGCAGGATACTGTTACACTTGCGCCATGTGAAACAGGAGAGGGCTGGGCCTAAGGCTCACTTGAATCATCCAATCCAAGCAATTCAGTGTGTGCTGATGGCCATGCTTTGGGCTGGGGATGCAGTAATGGGGAAAATGGCTGTGATCCTTGCCCTCATGGACCAGTGTGGCATTCATGATTCAAAAGAGCAGGTTTTGGTAAGGATAAAGAGAAACTGGAACACCCATCCATTGCTGGTAGGATTGTAAAATGGTACAGCCACTCTGGAAAACAGCTTTGTAGTTCCTCAAAAAATTAAAACAGGATTACAGTGTTGTTTTCAGCTATTGTTGAGTTGATTCCAATGTATACAGACTCCATGTGACAGAGTATAAGTGCCCCATAGGATTTTCTAGGTGATAATCTATATGGGAGCAGATTGCTGGGCCTTTGTCCTATACAGACACTGAGTGGATTCAAACTGTTAACCATTAGTAGTCAAGTGCTTAATCATTACATCACCAGAACTCCTTTATCTAGCAATTTCTCTCCTAAGTATATAGCCAAAAGAATTGAAACTAGGAACACAAACAGACATGCATGCCAGTGTTCATTGCTGCACTGTTCACAATAGCCAAAAGATGGAAAAAATCCAAGTATCCATCAAAAGATGAATGGATAAACAAAATGTGGTACATACATGTAACAGAATACTACTCAGATTAGTAAGACAAAGGCAATCCTGATACATGCTAAAACATGAGTGAACTTTCAAAACATTATATTGAATGAAATAATTCAAACACAAAGGGACAAATGTTTTGTGATTTCAAATATACGAAATACCTAGAATAGGCAAGAATATAAAGACCAACGTTCCCTTGGTGGCACAAATGGTTTGTCCTCAACTGCTAACCTAAAGCCTGGAAATTCGAACCTACCCAGCAGTGCTGCAGAAGTGAAGGCCTGGTGCTGTGCTCTCATGAAGACTCTTGTTAGGTGATGCTGAGTAGAGACCCTATATACAACAGAATGAAATAGTGCCCGGTCCTGTGTCCTCCTCACAATTGTTGCTATGTTTGAGTCCACTGGTACAGACACTGTGTTAATCTGTCTTGTGGATGGTCACCCTGTTTTCAGTGACCATCCCCTTTTCCAAGCGTGATGTTCTTTTCCAGGGATTGGTACCTGCTGCTAGTGTGTCTGAAGTAAGTGAGGTGAAATCTCGCCATCCTCCTTTCTAAGAAGCTGTCTGGCTGTACTTCTTTCAAAACAAATTTGTTCTTCTGGTAGTTCATGTATGGTATATTCAATGTTCTTTGCCAACTGCATAACTCAAAGGTGTCAATACTTCTTTAGGCATCTGTATTCATTGTCCACCTTTTGCATGCCTATGAGGCAGTTGAAAATATCAAAGCTTGGGTCAGGGGAGACTTAGTTCTCACAGTGATTTCTTTTCTTCCTCCCTCCCTCCTTCACTTCCTCCCTTCCTCCTTTTCTCCTTCACTCCCTTTTTTATTCCTTTCTCTCTCTTTCTCCCTTTCCTTTCCTTCCCTCCTTCCCCTTCCTTCCTTTCTCTATTCACTTTAAAGAGGTCTTTTGCAGCAGATTTGCCTGATGCAATGTCAACTAATTTCTTTTTTTAAATGCTTTTATTTATCTTTTTTCTTAATTTCTTTTTTCTTATGATTGAGTGAGAATACACAATCCATATACATTTGCATACACGCAAATGAGCAGCTCCCATGCTTTCCCTGCCCGCTGACAGCACACTCCTCTTCTCTGTTCTGTACGTGTCATACGCTCCTAACAATCTTCTATCCTTTCCTCTCCACCCTCTCCCCTGCATCCAGTAAGAGATGAGCTGCATGACATCCTATAGATGCGTAGAACTATATCATGCACAGATGATATGGTCACTTTGTGTCGCCAAGTCCAATCCATTTCTGCCTGAGGAGTTGACCTCCTTTGTCGTTTATGGGCAGGGGCAGCATAAGGGCCAGGGACCATGCTACCAGGGGAACCCCGGGGCCCCTGGAACATGAATTGTGGTCTTTTAGTGGAGCTCTCAGGTGTACCCCTTTTTATTTTTGTGTTGCCAGTGAGACTCATCTTTGTGAGCCCCATCATGGCTATTACTGGTGGTAGCCGGGCACCATCCAATTCTTCAGGTCACATGTCAGTGTAGTCACCCACTCACGTGGGTCCCTCTGTCTTCTGGGTTCTCTTTGCCACATGTCATTTTGGTACTTGGAGATCATTCCTGCTGACTTGGGACCATTTGGTGTACCTCAAGTGGCAGCTTAGCAGCTTTTAAGAGCCCAGATGCCACTCACCAATTTGGGGTGCAGAAGACTCTTTGAGTGAAACACTAGTAGTGCCAATTGGCCTCGATTTCCCCTGAGAGCATGGTCCCCGCCCCCTGCCCCAGCTACTCCATCCTTGCAATATTGGGTTAAGATGGAAGTAGTAATTATGTTATATCGAAGTCCAGTTAAAATTGATCTTCTTTCTAGTGTGTGCTGTCACTGATTTCACCTAGCCAAATTTCTAGCCACTATCTAATCTATACCCCACTCTCTGTCTCCCTCCCTCTCCACCCTTGCAGCCATCAAAGAGCCTTTTCTTTTACACGTTAGTCTGCTTTTAAGTTCTTATCTTAGGGGTCTCATACAATATTTATCCTTTTGCCCATGACTACTTTCACTCAACATAGTGTCCTCCAATTGAAACCAGATTATAAAATGTTTCCTAAAACCATCATTGTTCTGTATCATTGCACGGTGCTCCACTAAGTATATGTACCATAGTTTACCTATCCATTCCTCTGTTACTGGGCACCTGGGTTGGTTCCATCTGTTTGCTATTGTGGACTGTGCTGCAATAAACATTTGTGGGGATGTATCAGTTGGTGTGAATGGCCTTGATTCTGTGGGATACACTCTAAGCAGTGGAATTACTGGGTCAAATGGTATATCTATTTCCACCTGTTTAAGGAAGTGCCAGGTTGCTTTCCAAAGAGTTTGCACCATTTTGCAATCCCACCAAAAGTGTAGGAGAGTTCCAATTTCTCCACAGCTTCTTCAGCATTTGTTGCTTTGTGTTTTTTGGATCATGGCTAATCTTGCTGGGGTGAGATGGTATATCACTGTAGTTTTGATTTGAACTTGCTTAATAGGTAATGATCGTGAGCATGTCCACATGTGTTTTTATGGTTTCCTGGATCTCCTCTTTAGAGAAGTGTCTGTCCATCTCCTTTTCCCATCACTTAACTGGATTATTTATCTTTTTTTTTTTTTAATTGATATATTGTAGTATGGTATAGATTATGGAGATCAGACGTCGGCCTGACATATAGTTGCCAAGTATTTTTTCCCATTCTGTAGGTAGTCTTTTAACTCTATTGCTAAAGTCTTTGGATGAGCAAAAGTGTTTGATTCTCAGTGGTTCCCATTTATCTATTTTCTCTTCTGTTGACTGTACTTTGTTTTTCAGATTTTGAAGTCTGTCTGCGTTGTGTGTTAAAACATCCATTGTTGATCTTAATTTTTCTGGAAGGACCTTTATCATTTTAGATTTGATATTTAGGTCTTTTATCCAGTTTGAGTTGGTTTTTGTATAAAGTGTGAGACATGGGTTTTGTTTCAGTTTTTTGCAGATGGATATCCAATTTTTCCAGCACTATTTTTGAAGAGGTTGCTTTTACCTCAGATTAATGTCTAAGGCCTTTGTTGAATATCAGCTGTTCATAGGAGGATAGTACCATCTGTGGGGTCTCAATTCTGTTCCATTGATCTATCTATCTCTTTCTGTACTAGTACCAGGCTGTTTGACCACTGTCGCAGTGTGATAGTTTCTAAAGTTGGATAGTGAAAGGCCTCCCAGTGTGTTCTTCTTCTTCAGAAGTGTTTTGCTTATCCGCTGCTTCTTCCCTTTCCAAACAGAGTTGGTGATTTCTTTCTCTATCTCACTAAAAAATGTCATAGGAATTTGTGTTGGGATTGCATTATATAAGTAAATTGCTTTGGGTAAAATTAGACATTTTCACAACGTTAAGTCTTCCTATCCATGAGCAGGGTAAGTTTCTCCATTTATGTAAGTCTCCCGTAGTTTCTTGTAGTAAGATCTTGTGGTTTTCTTTGTAAAGGTCTGTTATTTCTCTGGCTAGATTTATTCCTAGGTATTTTATCTTCTTTGGGGCTATAGTAAACAGTATTAATTTGGTGATTTCTTTCTTAATAATCTCATTGTTGGTATAAAGAAATCCTACTGATTTACTTAACGTTTATCTTGTATCCTGAGACTTTGCTGAATGCTTCTATTAATTTGAGGAGTTTACTTATGGATTCTTCAGGATTCTCTGCATATACAATCATATCGTCTGCAAATAGGGAGATTTTTACTTCCTCTTTGCAGATGCAGATGCCCTTTATTTCTTGGTCTTGTCTAATTGCTCTCACTAGAACTTCTAGTACAATGTCAAATAGAAGAGGTGAGAGTGGGAATCCTTGTCTAGTTCCCATTCTCAAGGGAAATTGCTTTCGTCTTTCTCCATTCATGTTGATGTAGGCAGTTGGCTTTGTATAAATGACCCTTACTGCATTGAGGAATTTGCCATCTATTTCTATTTTGCTGAGAGTTTTTAACATGAATGGGTGCTGGACTTTATCAAATGCCTTTTCTGCATCAATTGACAAACCTAGATGATTTTTGTCATTTGTGCTATTCATGTGGTTGATCACATTAATTGTTTTTCTGATGTTGAACCAGCCTTGCGTCACTGGTATGAATCCAACTTGGGTGTGATGAATTATTTTTTTGATATGTTGTTGTATGCTATTGGCAAGAATTTTGTTGAAGATTTTTGTATGCAGATTCTTGAGTGATATTAGTCTGTAGTTCTCTGTTTTTCTTGGGTCTTTCGCTGGCTTTAGTATCAGGGTTAAGTTGGCTTCATAAAGTGAATTTGGGAGTGTTCCATCCCTTTCTATGCTGTGAAATAGTCTCAGTAATATTGGAGATAAGTCTTCTCTAAAAGCCTGGTAGAATTCTGCAGTGAAGCCATCTGGGCCAGGGCTTTTTCTGGTTGGTAGTCTTTGGTGACTTTTTCAATTTGTCCCTTTGTGATGGGTTTATTAAGTTGTTCTGCTTTGCCTTGTGATAATTTTGGTAGGTGACATGAATCTAGGAATCTGTCCTTTCCCTCTAGGTTTTCAAGTTTGTTACAGTACAGTCTTTCATAGTATTCTGTTATGATATTTTGGATTTCTGATGAATCTGTTGTGACAACTCTCCTTCCATTTCTTATTTGGGTTATTTGTTTCCTTTCCTGTTTTTCTTTAGTAAGTTTAGCTAATGGTTTGTCAATTTTGTTGATCTTTAAAAAAATCAGCTTTTGGTCTTTTCAATTTTTTTCAGTTTTTCTTCTATTCTCTAATTCATCTAGTTCTGCTCTAATCTTTATGATATGTTTTCTTCTGGTGTCAAAGGGGTTCCTCTGTTGTTCTTTCTCTACTTATTCAAGCTGTAAGGTTAGATCCTTGGTTTGGGTTCTTTCTTGCTTCCAGATGTGTGCATTTATGGAAATAAACTGACCTCTGAGCACTGCTTTGGCTGTATCCCATGGGTTTTGGTAGGAAGTGTTTTCGTTCTCATTGGGGTCCATAACTTTCTTTATTTCATCCTTGGTTTCTTCTATAACCCATCGCTTTTTCAGCAAGATATTGTTCTGTTTCTGTGAGTTCCACTTTTTGGCTATGTTTTTTCTGTTATTGTTTTCAACTTTAATGGCTTTGTAGTCTGAGAAGATGCTTTGCAATAATTCAGTAGTATGGCTTTTGCTGAGGTTTGGTTTATGTCCTAACTCATGGTCTATTCTGGAAAATGATCCATGTGTGCTGGAGGAGAAAGTGTAGTTATCTGCTGATGGATAGAAGTTCTATATACGACAATGAGACCTAGTTGGTTAATTGTGGCAATAAGATCTTCTGTGTCTTTACTGAGCTTTTTTCTAGATGATCTGTCCGGTATTGAGAGTGGAGTGTTGAAGGCTCCCATTATTATGGTGGAGTGAGCTATCTCCTTTTTGAGAGTAGTCAGTGTTTCTTCGATGTATTTAGATGCTCTAGTATTGGGTACATAAATATTTAATATTGTTAAGTCCTGCTTGTGTATTGAATCTTTCAGCAGTAGTGTCCATCCTTGTCCATGATGGTTGATTTTACATGAAAATCTATTTTATCTGAGATTAGTATTGTGACACCTGCTCTTGTTTGTGTATTGTTAGCTTGATATATATTCTTCCATCCTTTAATTTCCAGTTTGTTCATATCTTGAAGTCTAAGGTGCGTTTCTTGTAAGCACAATATGGATGGTTCGTGTCTTTTGATGCAAGATGCCACTCATTGCCTCTTTACTGGAGCATTCAGTCCATTCACATTCAGTGTAATTATTGATAGGTATGTGTTTAGTGCTGTCATTGTGATATGTTTATTTTTGTGTTGACATTTTCTCTGTTGTTCTTATTAGTCTGTTCTGGGGCATTCTTTTTTGTGAGTTGAGTTTTCACCTTTTTAAGGGTTGGTTTTGTGGTTGTTGATACTCCTGAATTACACTTTTTGATATAGTATGTTACATCTTTATTGTGCTTTGTGGTTGCCCCTATGATCCCACTTAATAAACCCAATTTTAATTACTACCAGTCTTGTCAACTTCCTCTCAGTCTGTAAGGACTATAACGACTGTAGTACACCCCTCTTTTTAATGTGATGACATCATAGTTTTCCTGATATGATCACTGGATTGCTTCTTTTAATATTACAGCTTTGATTGAGTTTGGAGACTTCCCTAACTGAGTGGACTTCTGGATGATGCACCGTTATTTCCTCCTAAAGTATAAAATTAGTGGTTTTCTTCTTCTAAGCTAAGAGCTTCTTTCAGTATTTCTTGTAGTTTTGGTTTGGTTTTTACAACGTCTCTGAGTTTCTGTTTATCTGCAAATGTCTTTATTTCATTTTCATATCTAAAAGATAGTTTCACAGGCTATATAATTCATGGTTGGACAGTCTTCTCTTTCAGGGCTTTGAATGTGTCATCCCACTGTCTGCATGCCAGCATTGTTTCTATTGAGAAATCAGATGAAAGCCTACAGGGTTTCCCTCTGGATGTTAGCTTTGCTTTGAGTCTTGCTGCCTTTAAGAGTTTCTGCTTGTGTTTCATTTTGTTAGGCTTGATTATAATATGTCTTGGAGTCTTTCTTTTGGGATCTATTTGAGTGACATTTGGTATGCATCTGGGATATCTACATTCTCTTCTTTTATAATTTCAGGGAAGTTTTCTGTCAGCAGCTCCAGCTGCTCAGCCACAATACTTTCTGTGTTCTCGGGTGTCCCACACTGTCCAGGAACTTCAATTAATCATAGATTGTTCCTCTTAATAGAGTCCCACATGCTTCTTAATCCTTCTTTCTTTTTCTTGTTTCTTTTTTCTGATTTCTCCTCATAGATGCTGGAGTCAGTAGCTCTGTCTTCCAAGTTAGAAAGTCTCTTTTCCAATTGTTCCTTTCTGTTTTCTTGGCTTTCAACTGAAATTTCTATCTCTTTGATTTTGTTATTGATCTGTTGGATTTCAGAGCACTGGTGTTCTATCAGATCAAACATCTTGCTTAATTTTTCATTTTGCTCTGCTGCATTTTGTATGAGGTCTAGGATTGGATCCGACTCAATGGTACTTGGCTTGGCTAGGAGGGCTCTATATATAATCCTTTTGTACTCGCCCTCTGATAGTTTCAGAAAGGCTTCTTCATCTGGGAAGTTCTTTGAATCTTTCTTTTTTGGGCCATCTGAAGCCGTAGGTGAATTCTTTCTAATGTTCCAGTCCAAAGTTTCTTGCTTTTGGGGTATCTGGAGGTTGTTTTTTTCCCTCTGGTGTTACTTTAACATGATTTAAAGCTCAGTCTGAAATGGAAGTTGATCACCAGACACCTCTAGGTACTCCAGTGACTTGGCTCAGTGGAATCTCTGTGGTAGCCGGCTCCACTTCCTTATTTGCTAAGACACAGCCTCACTTATAGAGTCACTAGGGGGCTGTCAGTTAACTCAATAATGTCAGACAGTAAAGGCTGGAAGAGAAGCTGTCTGGATGCACAGCAGTTATTTCTCTATTGTAAGGTAAAAGGTATCTCACAGCTTCCAAAATTAGTCAGGCTTTCCGGTGTGCAAGTGTGTCTTCCCAGCTGGCAAAGCATGATCCTCTATATCAAAGATTGCTTTACTGAAGCTGTCTCCGGGCAGGCACTGCCTCCCAGACTGGGAATTAGGTCCAGCTGAGATCTCTATAGAAAACTCTGCCTCACAGTGAGTCAAGATGGCCTCCTGCACAAGCTCCCCCAGCTGCCACAGAAAAGGCTATTCAGTGGAGGGGATCTGAGATTCTGAGAGAGAGAGAGAGAGAGAGAGATCAGAGGTGCTGAGCTGCACAGATCCCAAGGCCAGGCTCTCAAAATGTGGTGACTCTGCTCACCGATCTCATCAGCAGTGCACCTGAGCCTTGCTGCCAGTCACCTCAGCCCCACTGCCAGCCAAGACAGAGAGAAAAACTCAAAATGGTGATTGACCTTGAGTCTGTGAGAGCTGGGACTCAGTAAGGGCAGTGGTCAGTGAAAGAGAAGTTTTCTGCTCAGTGGTATGTAGACCAAATAGACAGCCCTATACTGTGTCCTAGGGCTCAGTAGATGTCCAGAAGCCTCCATTTAATTATCATTTTGGGCCTGGTTTTCCAGAGGATTTAGGGAGACATATGTTTAGTCCTCCATCTTGACTCTGCCCCCCTTGACTAATTTCTTGACTGCTGTTTCCATGGGCATTAATTATAGACCCAAGTAAACTGAGGTCCTTGACAACTTTAATCTTTTCTCTATCAAGGTGTCACTTACCAGTCTACTTCTGAGGCTTTTTTTTTTTTTTAATGTTGAGCTGCAATCAATACTGAAGGCTGTGGTCCTTGAACTTCATCAGTAATTATTTCAAGTCCTCTTCACTTTCAGCAGGCAAGTTTGTGTCATCTGCATAGTACAGGTTGTTATGGAACCATCCTCCTATTTAATGCTGAGTTCTTTATATAGGCCAGCATTTTGGATTATTTGTTCAATATACACATTGAACAAATACGGTGAAAGAATATAATCTTAACATACACCTTTCCTTATTTTAAACTACACAATATCCCCTTGATCTGTTGGAACAACTTACTCTTGTCCCATGTACAGTTTCTACATGACCACAAATTAAGTGTTCTGGAATTCTCACTCTTCTCAGTGTTACCTACAATTTGTTATTATCAGAACAGTCAAATGCTTTTGCGTAGTCAATAAAACACAGTAAACCTCTTTTTGGTATTCTCTATTCAGCCATGATCCATCTGACATCAGCAATGATATCCCTAGTTTCATGTCATCTTCTGAATCCAGCTTGAATTTCTGGCAGTTCCCTGTTGATGTATTGCCATAATTGTTAATGAATTATCCTCAGCAAAAGATTTACTTGTTTGTGATGTAGATTACATAAAGATTACAGCTGAGAAAATGCTATGAAGCAGTTCTACACTGGTATGTGTGGAGCTGTCACGAGTTGGAATTGTTTCCATGGCAACCAACAACAATAACAAAAGAAGAGACAGAGTTTATTAGTGGTTACCAGGGGAGGGTAAAAAGGAAAAAGAAATGGGGACTAACTGTTTATTAGACAAGGAGCTTCTGTTAAGGGTTATGGGAAATTTGAGAAAATGAATAATGGTAACAATTGAACAACATGATAATTGTAACTAATGTCACTGAATTGCACATATGACAAAGTTGAGAAGCCAGACAATTTATTCCACGTATATTTAACAAACAAATAAAAAATTCTAACAGCCCAGACCCACTGCCATCAAGCTGATTTCAACTCATAGTGACCCTATGGGACAGAGTAGAACTGCTCCATTGAGCTTCTAAGGAGTGCCTGGCAATTTCAAGCTGCTGACCTCTTGGTTCACAGACATAGCTCTTAACCTCCTCACTACTAGAGTTTATTCTAACAACAACAATAAAAAGAATACAATGAGCCAGAAGACTGCTGTCATAGAAATTTTCCGAAGAATGGAGGAATTTAATCTGAAGCAAATGAAGTTGGAATACCAATGATTTTGAGCTAAAACTAAGAAGCGGATTCAGAGGATCTGGTCAGGGAACACTTCCTGAGAGTGCTATTTGCTACATTTTTGCTTTGTGCATGGGTGCTCTATACACCAGGAAGATAAGTTTGGGGGAAGGATCCCCAGAGATTTTTGACACAAAAGCTGAGGGCATCTGTGGTGGAAAATCAGTTGGCCTTTGCTGCTGACATTTGCTGAGTAGTGCATAGCAGTCCCACAGTTCATATGTGGCTTATCTGGCTTCATGACATAGTCAGAGTTCAGAATTTCATGACAAAATCAGAATGCCGTATCTATGTTGCTACTTATCAACTATCATCAGATATTAACACTTTGCTGGTCAAACATGCTGCCAATTTTCTTACTGATATTTTTCTAAGTTGTAAGAAGAAATATATGTTAAAAAATAGCGTACACACACACACACACACACTCCAGTTACAGGAATGGAGAAAATTGCCACCAAGTAGATTGATGATGACCTTATGTCTAAAAGAACAATACAGTGCCTGATCCTGCATCTTTATTATGACTAAAGATTTGTACGAGTCCATGGTTGAGGTTATTTTGCCAGTCTATTACACTGAGAGTCTCCCTTGCCCTTGCAGGGCTTCCACTTCACCAAATGTGATGTCTTCTTCTGGTGAATAATCCCTCCTGATGACATGTCCAAAGCAAGGAAGTGGGACAACGTTCTGTTATAATCCACATTGTTTTCAATGACTGATTTTTGGAAGTAGATACCTAGGTTTTTCTGCCTAGTCTGTCTTACCCTTGGAACTCCACTGAAGCCTGTCTGTCCTGGGTGACCCTGTTGGTATTTGAAGTATCAGTGGCATAACTTCCAGAGTCACTGCAACAAACTGACATGTGGGTGATAGACACATCAATTAAACCTAACGAAGTGGGAAGTTTTAGCTGAGGAATGGCACACGTGTGTGTGTGTGTGTGTGTGTGTGTGTGTGTGTGTGAGAAACAAAAAGCCATCCTCTGGAAGCTTGGCCTCTGATAATGTGGAGCTACTATAGTGCAACTTAACTTTGAATGAGAGAGATTTCCTCTTTACCCTCATAAGCATGGATCCAGTAGCAGACTAGGAATTCAGGGGAGGCTCAAGCCACTGAAGGCCTTTCTTTCAATGGACAGGGATCAAACTGTACCTGACTTCTAGGTCATCCATGTGTGGTGTATGCCTATGTTCAGGTAACTAGGGACCAGTGACTCTTAGATTTGAGCATGCAGTGCACCAGAAGCACCTGAAGGGCTGGATGAGCACAGATTGCTGGGGCGGTCAGTGTGAATCTACCAGCAGATTCCTAAAAACCCTGTGGGACAGTTCTACTCTGTCCTGTAGGGTTGGTATGAGTTGAAGTTGACTCAACAGCAATGGGTTTGGTCTGATTTTTCATCTTCTTGAGTGAAGTACCTACACATCTTTTGCCCACTTTAAAATTTAGATTCTTGTTTCTTACTGTTGAGTTTTGACATTTCTTTATATATTTAGATACTAGTCCTTTGTTAGGTATGTTGGGAGGTAGAGTTTACCTCCATCATAAATTTATAAAGGGCAGATATTTACTTTCCCAGCCTCATGGCAGGCAGTTAGGACACTGGGGGAGACCCAGGCTTGATTGATCAAATGTGTTCACTCCAGACTTTAAATTGGTACCTAGTTAATAGTGCATGGAAGCCTTGATCATGGACACTGCATTGTGGTTAGTGATGACAGTAGTGTCACTGGGGCCACTGTTCAGCATACAAGGTTAGAAATGACAGCAGAACTAGTTTTGCCATCCCAAGTTGAATGACAGTGGCAGTGGCACGCTCATAGAACGGACCTTATTTGTTATTTATTCACCTTTCTCATGATCTTGGCTGGCTTCTCATGATCTATTTTCCAAACATGGTTCTCCTGTTTTCCAGCATGACCCTGTGTATGTCAAAGCACAGCTATGCTTCACAAGGTTTTACTTTGCAGAGGCTCATTTTTTTGGGGGGGGGGGAAGGATTTCCTTCTGTTTATTAGTTATGTTTTCAACTTTTACATGCTTTGTTACTTTTTTTTTAATTTTCTTTTTTATTTAACATGACAGAGTGAAAATGTATATTCCTGTATAAATTTATATGCCCACCTATATGCAGCTTCCACTGTTCTCTCTGTCTGGTGGCAGCACACTGTTCCTCTCTGCTCCATACATGTCTCATCCTCCCAACAGCCTCCTTTCCGATCCTCTCCACCCACTCTCCTTCCTCCAGCCAGAGGTCAGCAGGATGCTATCCTATAAATGTATAGAAGTGCAACCAATACATGGTCACTCTGCATTGCCAAGTCCAATTCATTCCTGTCCAAAGAGTGGACCTTTGTTATAATTTATGGGTAAGGGCAGCATCAGGGCCAGGGGCCATGCTCTCTGGGGAACCCCGAAACTGCCAGACCATCAATTGAGGTCTTTTAGTGGCGATCTCAGGATGCACCCCTTTTTATTCTTGTGTTGCCAGTGAGACTCAACCTAGTGAGCTCCATCATGGCTATCACTGGTGGTGGCCGGGCACCATCTGGTTCTTCCAGTCTCAAGTGCAGAGGCTCATTTTTTGAAAGTAGATAGCCAGCCTTTTCTTCCAAGTTACCTCTAGGTGCACTGGAACTGCTGATCTTTGGTTTAGTATCCAATTGCTTAGCCGTTTGCCCTTGAGCTCTTGTGAGTTATATAAAGGGCACAGAGAAGAGGGACAGAGGGACAGAGGGACTAGGCGACAGGGTAATAGAGGAGGATCCAGACCACGGTGACCAATTCTCCATGTCTGTCCAGTTGAAGTCTAGGACCTAAAGCAACAGGAAGCCTCTTCGGCTTACCTCTTCGTCTTCATTACGTTTTCTTTCAGCAAGTCTCCAACTTGGGGTCAGAGTGCCTGCACAACTCCACTATTAGCCTGCACTTTTTTTTTTTTTAATTCAGCCACAAGATGTTCCCCGGATGATATTTGTGTATACAATATTGCTTATTAAGGAACTGAAAGTAAACTGGCCAAAAGTAACTAATGCAATATATATATATTTCTTATTCTTCGGTTACTTGCCTGTATTCCGAAAGAAAAGTTCTACTGTAAGTCTTCCTCGGTTGAAAGCATCTGCCTGTCTTTCTTTAGTTATTTGCACCGTATCACTCCAAGTCAATAGATGTTATATAAAACTTCTCAATAAGTCTCCAGCTTTTTCCCATCCAAATAAAAAAACTGAATATATGGCATTTCCACCAAAGGCAGAAGGACAAGACATCCCATTTCATGCTTCAGCAATCTGACTAAGGAAACACATATAGATTTTTCTTCCAAATGCCTTTAGGTTATAAGGCAAGTTGATTAAGGCTTCCCTTTAAACCCTGCTAGACAAATAAATAGATGAGCGAGTGTACCGAGCCTTAAAGAGAAAGCCGTTATGTCTAATATTGACTCTCCTAATCAGTTTGACATAAAACATATTTCTCGCAGATGTGCCCCTCCAGCCCATCTTGCACAAGAGAGATGAAAGCCATGTGGATTTTGGCTTCCTGTCAGCTGAGAATAAATTAAATTATGTTCCTTTTTCCTCTTTACCACTCCTATGTGGATTCAATTTTCATGTAGACACGTCTGATATTTTTTTAGGGAGGAGTTAATAAATTGCTCTTTTCCTTTTGCCATGCTGATACAATTCTGTTTCCCTCCCCCTGCCCCATACAACTCCTGGGTAACTTATACAGCAGGGAAACAAAATGAGAAAGGAGGCACAGTTTGTGATATTAGTTTGATCTGTGACAGGTCACAGGAGTGCTGATCATGAATCCTGGTAGTCCGCTAAGCAGAACTGTTCCTAGAAATTTCCAAAGTATAGGACTATTCTTCTTTCAGATTTTAAACAGATTATGTGGTGGCACAGTGGCTAAGAGCTACAGCTGCAAACCAAAAGGTTGGCCGTTTAAATCCTGCAGCTGCTCCTTGGAAACTCTATGGGACAACCCTGCTCTGACCTGCAGGGTCGCTATGAGTTGGAATTGACTTGACAGCAATGCAGTCAATTTTTTGGTTATTACAACTGACAGGGTAAAGCTAATTGCTGTAGCAGATAAAATGTGGTATTTCAGTGGCTTAGCACAAAAATAATGTTTCACTCATGCAAAGTTTAACCAGTGGTTGGGGATAGGAGCGGATCTGCTCATATTCATTTAGGAAAATGGTGATGAGGGCTCTTACTGTCAGCCTGGGGATGGGGAAGGAGAAAACAAAGAGTCTCGAGGCAGGTTTTATTGCACAGCCTAGAAATGGGACATTTGTGCGGCAGTGTTACTAGCCAAGCAATGTCACGTGGCCTAGGGAACTGGGAAACGTCTTCTAACTGTGGACTCAGGAGGAAAGTACTAGACAGCCCTCGGTTTCTTTGAAAGAATGAGAACTCTCATCTGAGGTCTTTTGGGAGTTAGAGACCCAGATAACTATTATTAAATTGTAATTTTCATATTATGTATTTTGTCTTTGACGGATATTTTTTGTTGACTTCATTTTGCAGTTGTATTTTTTTTATCACATGATTTAAAGTTATTTTTACTTGTTACAGTACCATCAATTCATTTCCTTTCAACTATCCTATTTTGAGGTGAATTTTGATGAATCTTCTAATCAGCTAGACTGTGCCCTGGAGTAAATTTTTTCCATGCTGAATGGATGAGTGTGTTTTCTAAGACTGTATATGCCTTAGAACATTTTTCTGTTGTCTTGGCAACCTGACTGTGTCAATTCTCAGTAAATGGGGGCTTTGACTGTTTGTCATATGCAGGTAATCTAAAGCACACATTAACTTCCTTTTTCCTAAACCAGTGCAAATAAAGCAAGTGAATTTACTGTTAAATGTCCACGTTGCCTTCTCAGTCAGCATAGTTCACCTGTTAGAATAACCAAGGGGGTGGGGGTGGGGAAGTAGTCAGCCGGGAAAGGATATTTACAGAAGATAAGCCTGACACAGAAATTCTGCATCTTATAATAATGTTAAAAACCATGAGACCATTTATTAAGAAATTGTTACTTCTGTCTTAAGAAGATTCTGGCAACTGCAAATGTACCTTGTGGAAACTTGTGTTCAAAACACTCGTTAGCTGGCTAAAAAATATTCAGTCAAGAGAGCTCTGCTCCCGCTTGAGGGGAAAAAAAATATGATCTATAAATCTCATCATGCTGTATTCACATTGTTCATACTACATGTTATATGTTTTTTAGAGACACTTTGTTTTAGGAGCTGGATAGTGGTGGCTATCAAATCTCAGGTTTGGTGAAAAAGAGTGATGAAAGCCAAGCCTGGATGAATCTTTTGTTTTTCCACTAGAGCAGATGGCTTAGCAGAAACTGAAAGGGTATTATATAGATAAAGAAAGGTTCTTGGGTTAGAGCAAATGGTTTGTACTTGACCGAGAACAAAAGATTCATGGTTTGAATCCATTCAGTAGTGCTTTGGAAGAAAGACATGCTGATCTGCATTCATAAAGATTACAGCCCAGAAAATTCTACTGAACAGTTCTACTCTGTAATGCATTGGGTCATCATGAGTCATAATTGACTCAATAAAACAGTTTTTTATTTCATTTTATTAAAATAAATAAGAAAAGGTTCCTGGGTGGCACAAATTGCTTGTGCTTGGCTACTAAGTGAAAGGTCGACATTTTTAATCTACTCAGTGTTGCTGCAGAAGAAAGGTCTGGCAACCTATTTCCATAAGATCACAGCCCTTGAAAATCATGTGGAGCACAGTTCTGTTCTGAAACACGTGGTGTCACCATGAGTCTGAGTCAATAAAATAGCAACAGGATAGAGAAGCAACTAGAAAATACTATATATTTGAAAGAGTATTTGATTTATTTTGAAGGTACTGTTTTGTTGCATTTGCTGGTCATATTTTCATGTGTTATTTGTAACAGAGGTAATGTTTAATGTTTATAATGTCTACAAATCTGCATCTTTAGATGAACTTTAATATAATGTTTGACATTTTATTCTACTTTGTAAGGTCTGGCTTTTTCACTGTTAGGTTTAAAATCTCTTATCTAGAACCATTAATAGAAATTCTAAAGAGTTCAAATTGCCTTTTGGTTCAAAACTTGAAAGACTAATGAATATTCCAGCTTTACTGAAAATGTCCAGCATATAATGTTAATTGCTTCTTATGACTCAACCTGACCATGGTGAATGAGGTCAGCAGAGGTCTCAAAAGAATCATGGTCTTGAATTTAACTCTGGAGTCAGCAACGGCAAGCTATGGAAGATGCTCTTTTCTTAAACTGAGAGCTGGCTTCCTTGTCTTCTGCTGACACGTCTGTGCACGTATGTTCTGAATCTTCCTCACTGACCCCTCTTCCTTTACCAGCCTCTTTTTTGGGATGATGGATTAGATTGGATTGTGTCCCTGCAACGTGATTGAACTGTGATTCCCAGTATTGTGTGATAGTCTACCATTTTGTCACTCAAAGAGATTTTCCTGTGTGTTGTAAATCCTACCACTATGATGTTAATAGGTGAATTAGTGGCAGTTACATTGATGAGATCAAGCCTAGATAGTGTCCTAAGCCAATCTCTTTTGAGATTCAAAAGAAAAAAGCAATCAAAGAGACATGGGGACCTCAAATCACGAAGAAAGCAGCACCAGGAGTAGAGTGTGTTCTTTGGACCTGAAGTTCCTCTCCTGAGAAGCTCCTTGAACGGGGGAAGATTGATAACAAGGACCTTCCTCCACAGCTGTCAGAGAGACAAAACCTTCCCCTTGGAGGTGATGCCCTGAATTTGGACATTTGGCTTACTAGACTGTGAAAGAATAAATTTCTTTTTGTTAAAGCTATCCACTTTTGATATATATGTTGTAGCAGCACTAAATAACCAAGACAGATTCTCATCCTACACCTCCTCCCTGGAACAATCCTAGATATTGCCATGATTTCCAATTCTGCCTCTAAGGTAAGGACTTCTCAGATCACTATTTATACTGAGATCTCTCTCATCACTTACAAGGCATTTTTGTTCAGTCTTTCACTTATTAGAATTAGTGACATTTTAAAGCTAATGTTGATGAACATGGTAGGCAGGGGATGAGGACTGGCGTGCATGTGTATTGCTTTTGGTAAGATAAATCGATAATCCTTTTGGAGGCCAATTTGGCAAATCTATCCAATTTTAAATGGACATTTCCTTTGAACCAGCAAATTTATTTTTAGAAATATATCCCAGGAAACTTTCTTCTTCTTCTTTTTTTATTATGATTGAATGAAAGCGTATATTCCCATATAAATTTGCATGCTCGCCTATATGCAGCTCCCACTGCTCTCCCTGCCCAGTGACAGCACACACTTGGTCTCCACTCCATACATTTCTTATCCTCCCAACAATCTCCTGTCCTCTCCTCTCCACCCACTCCACTGCCTCCAGTAAGAGGCCAGCAGGATGACATCCTATAGATGCATAGAACCATAAAGGGCACACATGATATGGTCACTCTGTGTCACCAAGTCCAATCCATTTCTGTCTGAAGAGTTGACCTCCATTATGATTTACGAACAGAGGCAGCATCAGGGCCAGGGGCCATGCTCCCAGGGGAACTCTGAGGCCCCTGGGCCATCAATTGCTGTCTTTTAGTGGAGATCTCAGGGCGCGCCCCTTTTTATTCTTGTGTTGCCAGTGAGACTCAACTTTGTGAGCTCCATCTCGGCTATCACTGGTGGTGGCCAGGTATCATCCAGTTCTTCCAGTTACAAGTCGATGTAGTCACCCACTCACATGGGTCTGTCTGTCTTCTGGGTTCTCTTTCCCCAATGTCATTTTGGTCCTTGGTGATCATCCATTCCTGCTGAGTTGGGACAATTTGCTGTACACTCAGATGGCAGCTTGACAGATTTTTAAGACCCCAGATGCCACTCATCAATGTGGAGTGCAGGAGGCCCTCTTAGCAAAACTCTAGTTGTGCCAGTTCACCTTGGTTTCCCTTGAAAGCATGGTCCCTAGCCCCCTGCCTCAGCTACTCTGTCCTTGCAATGTTGGGTTAAGATGGGCAGAGTAATCATGTTGTGTTGAAGTCCAGCTAATATTTTATTGACCTTCTTTCTAATATATGCTGTTACAGATTTCACCCAACCAAATTTCTACAAGCTATCTAAACTCCTCCCCCTCGTTCTGCCTCCCTCCCCACCCTTGTAGCCATCCATAAGTCTGTTTCTAAGTTCTTATTGTAAGGGTCTCATACAATACTTGTCCTTTTGTTGCTGACTACTGACATGCAGCATAATGTCCTCTGATTGAAACCAGGTTACGAGATGTTTCCTAAATTCATCGTTGTTCTTTATCATTGCATAGTGTCCCATTGAATATACATATCATAGTTTACCTATCCATTCCTCTATTGTTGGGCATCTGGGTTGATTCCATCTTTTTGCTATTGTGGACTGTGCTGCAATAAACATTCCTGTGCATGTATCAGTTGGTGTGAATGGCCTTGATTCTGTAGGATATATGCCAAGCAGTGGAATTACTGGGTCAAATGGTAAATCTATATACAGCTTTTAAGGAAGAGCCAGATTGCTTTCCAAAGAGGCTGCACTGTTTTGCAATCCCACCAGCAGTGTAGGAGAGTTCCAGTTTCTCCACAGCCTCTTCAGCTTTTGTTGTTTCATGTTTTTTGGAACATGGCCAACCTTGCTGGAGTGAGATGGTATCTCAATGTAGTTTTGATTTGAACTTCTTTAATAGCTAATGGTCATGAGCATGTCCACATGTGTTTTTTGGTTGCTTGGGTCTCCTCTTTAGAGAAGTGTCTGTCCATCTCCTTTTCCCATTGTTTAATTTGATTATTTATCTTTTTCTTATTGATATTTTGTAGTACTTTATCAGGCATTGGTCTGACATATAGTTGCCAAATATTTTTTCCCATTCTGTAGGTGACCTGGAAATTTTCTTAAGGAAATAATTGAACATACAGACCAAAATGAGTTTACAGAGATATTGCTACATTTTTTGTAATATAAAGAAAGGGAAGAATCCTCTGAATTATTGGAACTCTGTGTAAGGTATACAAGGCAGCTATTATAATGGTTTTGTGTATTTCTAGAGACATAGAAAGTTGTTTCTGATGAATTGTTAATAGAAAAGTGCAGAATACAAAAGCACTTTATGGATATCATCATCCAAATTTTATACAAATGTGTTTATGTATGTTTCAGCTTAAAAACCATCCAAAGTTAATATGGCAGAATGTTATCAGTAGTTTTCTCTGGGTGATAGGGTTGCTAGAGATTCTCATTCTTTATCATTGAATGTATTTTAACATCATTCTTTAAAATGTACCATCTGGGTATTTATACAATAGATATATAGCACTTTTATAATTCTCAAAATAAAGTTATTTTTATATGGAAGAATGAATGAGTTGTTACTTCAGAGAATGTCCACAGGTACTTTGAAAAACTATAAAAAATAATCTGTCCATATATTAACATTTGCCAAGATAATATCCAGCTCTGATTTATTTACCCAACAAAAAGTTGTTGAACCCCTCTGACATGCCACCACTTTGTCCAACAGTCAGTTGGTAATCTCCACTAGAAAGACCTATGTGCATGTAAAGTCACTATGTCTGTAACTAAATTTACCATCATGTCTCGAAATAGGTCTCCTCTTGTATTCACAGTCTTGGCTAAAGGGGTTCCCATATACTCAAGTTGAAAGCATGGAAATCTCCATAGAGGCCTGCATTGACTTCACACACACTACTGAATAATGTGCAAGACCTAGGACTGTACTGTTTCTTACAACATATCCCCTCTTCTCCATTTCCTGCTCCACCACTCTATCTGAGCCCCTCCATAATTGCCTTTTTTTAAAAAAACACAACTTGTTGCTGCTGATTCCAATTCACAGTGACCCTATAGGACAGAGTAGAACTGCCCCATAGAATTTCCAAGGAGTGGCTGGTGGATTCAAATTGCCAACCTTTGGTTGGCTGTTAACTACTGTGCCTCCAGGGTTTCTACTGCCCTCTAAAGTGGCTGCAGTCTTCTCCTGTAGACCTATACCATGCAACTTGTGATACTCTAAGTGCACTTAAAGGCATCAGGCTTTCCACATCTATTTGGACTCTCTCTCTCCTTGCTATTCTCTTTCTTTGCATTACTTTGCCCACTGAGAGATCACATAGTCAACTTTTAAGACTTGATTCAAGTGTCACCTTCTAATACCTGTGTTGGAATCAGCAGATCTTCCTTTATGGCCTCATGGGTCTCGTAATAATGGTGGATAACATTGACGGAACTCTCACTGTAGGCCATGCACCATTCTAAGTGCTTCACATGTTTTGAGTCATTCAACTGTTACAGTAGTGCTATGATGCACATAGTATTATTGTCTACATTTTATAGGTAAAAAAGCCAAGGTTTAAAAACTTGAAGTAATTTGCCTAAAGTCAAACAATTAGTGAGCAGCAGAGTCAGGATTTGAAGCCAGATAGGCTCGAGAGCCTGTATCCTTATCTCTAAGCATGGTTTTGTGTATATCTGTCTATGTATTTATGTATCTATGTATGTATGTATCTATCTATATGCACATATATATGCTAATATATGTGTGTGCAGACACAGCCACAGTTTTATTATAGCATAACATCTTACTGGAGCCCTGGTGGCACAGTGATTAAGAGATTGGCTGCTAACCAAAAGATTGGCATCCAAATCCACTAGGAAAACTGAATAGAATCCAAATAATGGGTTTGGTTACTTAGTTTTAACACCTTGCTACATTTTCTTTTCTATAAATATCTGTCTCTTCACACCACCAAAACCAAACCTGTTGCCATCAAGTTGATTCCAACTCATAGAAGCCCTATAGAACAGAGGGGAACTACTCCACAGGGTTTTCAAAGAGCAGCTGGTGGCTTCAAACTGCCGACTCTTTTGGTTAACAGCCAAATGTTTAACCGTTGTTCCATCATGGAGGGCACATAACCAACCTCAGTAAAGATCTGCTGATTAATTGATAAATTAATCAATATTTGCAGAATGGAATAGTGATATGTTTGCTGTTCATGGTCTGTTTCTCTCTCTGTTAATATTCACTAACAGGTGTAACATTCAAAGCAATTAGCTCACTGCAGTCTGGCTCACTTGTGTCAAAATTTAGCTTTTCCATAGTTTTTTTCCCTATGGATAAGAAAAGATTAAATTTAAGTCTCCATAGCTGGAAAGAGTCCATGGACATCTTCCACAAATGCTGAAAATTTTGCTCACTGTCAACGTTTCTGCTTTGGAAACCAAATCAACATGCACAAGTGAATCAAATGTATCATAAAAAATTCAGATCAGTTGCCGAGAAGCTAATGAGAACATCTCATTATTTTACTGGTCATAATGACCATGTCAGTTGACTCTCGGACAGTCCAAAGAGAGTCAAAATCTGACTCAACGACAAAAGTAACGAAAAGAACAATTCAAGAAAAAGCACTGGTTTCACTTGATAATTTCAGGCTTACTTTCGTTATAATGGTAAAGAACATTGAAAAACAGACTTTCTAAGTTTCTTTGAGGAACTTGTAATAATTAGGACTTTTTTGGCTCTGAACATTTATGATTCAGTGAGTAATTCTATTATCTCCACTGTAAGCTTTCAGATTCCTGTTTAGGTGTCATACTCTACACTTGCTGCGATTTATGAGTACTTTTAATGTTGAACATGTGAAATTTTTCACCTTAAAGAGACATGCATTATATATTTGCTTTAGTATACCTCAGGGAGCAGAGCCTATGGCACTGAAGATTCAATTAGCAGTAGCGAGTAGAGTGATTAAAGAGCTAGAATCATCTGGCTGATTCATTCGGTTTCTTTTCATCTAAGTTCTTAAGGACTAAATGTAGCTTGAAATCAAGTTTTATTTTAAATAATTGTTAAATGCTACCCAGCCAGGAAAACACACATTTCAAACGTGTTTCCTCCTGTATGCAAAGAAATTCATGAGCAGCTCTCCAGTATGAGTAAACTACTCATCGTTGGAAAGGATCTTTAAACTGGAATTTAGAAAGATGAAGCTTAGTTTTGTTAGTAGAAGACTGATCTTCGCCTTCTCACATTAAAACCGAAATCCCCAACTAGTAATGTGTGGATGAGATCAGTATTTAGCAACCTTCTGAATTAGTTGACAATATGCTCAATTTGAGAGATGTCATATTCTCTAGGTTTCTGACTTCAACTGCCTAAAGCTAGTGGTGGCTGCACTCTTTTCACTAGACATGGGAACGCTTGCTAGTGTATGTATTCTCCAGTTTACACACTTGCCCTCTGATCTGTATCACTCATTTATGTTATCTGCCTGGCACTCTTGCTTTCAAGTTTTAGACTGTGCAAATCTTCAGGACTCTGCACAGCAACAAGGAGTTGGAGAGAAGAGAATAGAATGTGCGTCTATTACGGAACTTACCCAATAATGTTCAAACAGAGTCCATCGTGGAACTTACTCTAAGAAGAGGTAGCAATATAAATAAGACCGAGGTCTGCAGAGCACAACAAATAGTTATCCACGGGAGTAGGCATAATGATGTGGCAAGGCCCAGGGGTAAAGAGAATGTATAAGGGAGAAGTCTATGGTGGGAAGTCATCTTTTGAGAAGATTTTTAAAGAGTATCAAGGCTCCTTCCTGAAAATAAGGAGATTAGGGCTTCATTCCCAGGGAAGGTAGAAGGAATGAAGAGAAAACCCAGTATGGAGAACTGAGGCTCATCATTACAATGACCAGGATTTGGGACCCTGGGTCTGGTTGGGTAAGCCATGTGGCAGCTCAGCTATGCCAATCAGCAATGCCAGGTTGGCCAACATATGGTTTTAGTAACTAACAGGGTGAGGCTGTTGATATGGTCAGCTTTAGCTCCTTTTCTAGATCAAGAATAGAGCCAGAAACAGGCTGGACATGGCCAAAAGGGAGGAGATATTCTTGCATCTGGCTTTGAGGATTTGGAGAAATGGATGCAAAGCAATTATAGCAAAGCCTGATAGGAAGGTGATCTCATGCTTCAACTATTGTTAGTTGTAGATTTGATTCATGGTGACCCCACACACAGCAGGATCAGACTGCTGTGAACCATAGGGTTTTCATAGTCCACTTCTCAGAAGTCATTTGCCAGGCCTTTCTTCCTAGTCCATCTTAGTCTGGAAGCTCTGCTGAAACATGCCCAGTTTCATAGCAACATGTAAGCATCACTGACAGATAGGTGGTGGCTGTGCTTGAGAAGCATGCTTCAGTGAAATCAAAGTGATTTATTATTTGCTACTACAACTCATCTGCCTAGCACAAAATTTAAAAGCATATTATTTAGGAAAAGTCTAAAGGTGGAACTCTTTAATATTGTGAGATTACAAAAATCATCACTTATGCCCACCAACATCTATTCAGCTAGTATTAGCAGACACTTGCACTAAAAAGAGCACTCTCATATGTAAATGGATGTTAGAACTTGAAAGCCACAAAACTTGCCCTAGCCCCCAACATGATCTCTTTTCATGAGAGAAATGGTGGTTTATCTCTTGACTCTGACCATCTGAGGGATAATTAACCAAGAAAGGGGTTCTGCAGAGGTAGCAATTAAACTGAGAATAACAAATACCAGCTTTTGGGTGCTCTACCTCTAACTCCCTCCCTTGGCAGGCATCACTAATTGATTGCAGCACTTTTTCCTGCTGAGCTGGGATGTGGCCTCAGAATATTTCTCAATATCATGCTCCAGGAGCAATCAATTAGATCTGACACTGGAAATTAAATGCACCTGCCTTCCTTTGAGTAGGTTTGTATAGCCAAGTGGGCTGCAGCTAAGGAGCATTGGTGGTGTGGTGATTAAAATCCTAGGCTGATAACCTTAAGGTCTATAGTTTGAATCCATCAGCATTCTTCAGGGAAAAGACGTGGCAATCTGCTCCTGTAAAGATTTACAGTCTTGGAAATCTTACAGAGTCAGTTTGAGTTAAAATCAACTCAATAGCAGTGGGTTTGGTTTGGGGGCCTGTGGATGGAGGCCACTGAGTCAGGCCAGGGAATTCATGTCCAGGTTGAAAGTAAGAAATATCCAACTAGGGAAGCTTATTTCAGGAAAAAAAAGATTATTTTGAGCATTAATTTGTATATATCACCTCTCCCACTTGCAAGTAAATAGGCAAGCTTCTTTATAAGTCCCTACTGGGGGAATGTTTGGAAATGCTAGTGGTATAGTGGTTTAGGCTACAGCAGCTAACCAAGAGATCAGCAATTGGGATTCACCAGGTGCTCCTTGGAAACCCTATGGCGCAGTTCTACTCTACCCTCTAGGGGTACCGTGAGTCAGAACTGAGTTGCCAGCAATACGTTTGGCTTTTGATTTGTTTGCTTGTTTGGGGTGTGTTTGCTGGGCAAAACGCATAAGATGCAAGAGCACTTCTTATCCTTGGTAATAGCTTAAACACAAGGGAAAGGCTCTTTGCTATGTGTTGCTTTGGTAGAGGGACAGACTAGCCCCAGGAAACCATGCAAGGAGAGAGCTGGGGGGAAATAAATGCCCTCCCTCACTGTCTTTCCTTTCTTCTCCCCTGCTGATAGTGTTCCTGGTGACCAAAACAAATCAGAAGCCAAAGACCAAGGGAGTCTGTTGATGCAGTCTGTACAGGTTGGCATAGAGCAAGGGTGGGATCTAGAAGAGAAGAGCAAATGAGATACGTCTGCCACTACCCAAACCATCTCCATCCCACACTCATTCTTCCTTGAACTGGATGAACAATTTTGTGTTCATGTTTGTTGTTGTTAGATGCTGTCGAGTCAGTTCTGATTCACACTGACCCCATGTAAAACAGAAGGAAACACTGTGTGTCCTGTGCCATCCTCATGACCCTTGTTATGATTGAGTCCTTTGTTGCAGCCACTGTGTCACTTCATCCTGTTCAGGGTCTTCCTCTTTTCAGTGGCCTTTGTCATCAAGTGATAATATAAGTTCACTCATACTTCTGTCTGAAACCTGAAGTACTCTAATGTAAGATACTGGAGAAGAACCAGGGAATAAAACAAGTAGCGTGGCTAAATGCTACAGTCCCAAACTGCAAGGTGGTTTCATTGCCTCTTTTGATAATTCTATATTCAGTGGCAGCACTGGGGGAGTGTGGGAGCCAGGGGTGCAGGCCACATCAGGTGGCACTGTCAGAGGAGTTGACACCAAAATGACTATTTTTAAAAAAGTTCAGTGCAGTGTTCCATTAGAAATGTATCATTTCTTTATAGAAACGTTCCTGTAGTTAGTTACAGCAACTGAACATTTTTCAGAAGCCCGTCTTAAAACCAGTTGCCTTCCTGTTGATTTCAACTCATAGTGACCCTATAGTACAGAGTAGAACTGCTCCATAGGGTTTCCAAGGAGCAGCTGGCAAATTTGAACTGCTGACCTTTTAGTTAGCAGCCAAACACTTAACCATGGAGCCACCAGAGCCCTAGCTTACATATTATCAATGCGCTTACAAGACTAAGACTCTATGCTAATTTACTTTTTGAACCTTCTAACCCTGGTGGAATAGTTGTTAAGTGCTATGGCTGCTAACCAAAAGGTTGGCAATTCAAATCCACCAGGTGTTCCCTGGAAACTCTATAAGGCAATTCTACTCCATCCTACAGGGTTGCTATGAGTCAGCATCGATTTGATGGCATTGGGCTTGGTTTGGTTTTTAAATACGTTCCAGTTAGAGTTGATGTTGTTACCCAACAACAACGATGCTTCAAATCATGTGGTTTCATCTATATACACTACAAATATGCACTGTGGTTTCTGTTGCTGCTGGTGGTTTATAGTTGCTGGTTTTGTCTAGTTTTTTGGTGCTTTAGCTACAATATTGTGGCAATTAGTATTTGAGAACCTATGTTAGTAACCTTTTTCAGAATGAAGTAGGGACTAAAGGAAATGGCGTGATGTATGGGAGTTATGTTTTAAGAGTGGCTTTTGCACAAAAACCATTACTAAGGATTCTATATGGTCTGGGGTTGGAGGAGGTCCATGGTGGCAGTGACGTCATGAGTTACTGCACTGGGGGACACCAACCATCGTGATTCCACTGCCTGTATCTATTTCCTTCCGTTTTTCCATTACTCCTCATAACACATCAACTGGATAAGACTCTGCCTGATAAGATGACCCAAACCTTTATTTCTCTAATATCTAAGACCATTACAGTCTTGTTTATATTTGGTTTCTGCAACATTTCACTAATAAAGTCTATTGACTAGAAACCTCTCAGAGGCACCACAGTGAAATCTCTAAATTATAGACTTAACTTCCTCTTTCCCATCGAGTAGCCGCTGATTAATCCCCGATAATCAACGTACTGTGTACACTGAATAATACAGTGTTGCTCTTCTCTGGTTATTGGTTCAGTGCCAAGAGAAGCTCAAAACAGTCAGTGAATGACAATGTTTCAACTTCTGCTTAACTATAACCATATGTGTGTTTCTTGGTATGAACATTTCTTCCTTGGACACTGGAACCTCCAAACACATCTGGCCCAAGATTTCAGTAAAAAGAAGCAAAAATTATTCAAGTAGGTTATCAGATTTAATAGTGAGAGGGTTGCTTCTATTTCCATCCCCTGATTCTTAGACTCATGCATTCTGGATGTGGGGGAGACAGTACCATATAGTGGCCACTGGTTTAAGGCAATATATCATGTTCTGCAGAATAGCACCCAACTTTGAAAGGTGTTGTCCCAAGCTAAGATTTTAACAAAACTATCAGCAGGACATTCCACTGTTCCATTGAGCAAGCTGCTCTGGATGATAGGATTCATGATGAGATAGTGAATTCTGTAAGCACAAACCTATTACTCAGTTTCCTTTGCTATAAAATGTGTTCCCTGGATGGAGATGTGGTTATATAGTAATCCATGACAAGGGATAAGGCATTATGCCAACCCACAAAGGGTGGTAGTAGTATAAGATTTTTATAAAGTTTATGGTGAGTGGGTTAGAGAAATATGCCAAAATATAGCATATGGTGTCTCCAACATCCAGTGCATTCTGTCTCTGTCTTAGTTACTGGTGCCTTGTCTCTAAAAACGTTTTGTAGATCAAGAGACTCCTGGAAACTTTATTAAAGAACACTATAAATAGAGTGAAAGAGTAATTCCTGGGAGAAGATACAATACATAAATTAAAAAAGGATTCGTATCCAGAATACATTAAAAAAGAAAATCTTACATTGTGGCAGCATCCTAAAATTTCTTAGTTTATCTCCTGTTCATGGCATCCATGCTTTTCTAAGGCATTTAGAGTGTTTGGTGTCTCCTGGCCATTGGATCCCATTAACATCATCTGATCTATATAGTGGACCATTTTCATGTTCTGTGAGCTATTGTGATGACCATAGTTGCTCTGAATCATGCTAGGAGAAAGACTGAGGGAATTTACACAGCCCCAAAGCAATATCATAAAGATAAATTTCCGCTATGGCCATGTAAATACAAATTTCTGCTTGGAATGGTAGGCAGAAACATTTTGCAGGTCATTAACTATATACCAGGTAGCAATCACTGTGTGGATTTTATCCAGTAAATATACCGTATCTGAAACTGTTGCTGAAGTTGGCCTTAGCACCTGAATAAGCATGCGATAATCTACTGTTATAGTCCACAACTAATCTGGCTTTTGCACCAGTAAAACAGACAAACCAAAAGATTTCTGGTAAAAGTTACTACCTCTGCATGTCTAAGTCTTGAATGGCTACACTAAGCTCTGCCCTTCCTGGATGGATGAATTTCTGCCTTTGGTTTACTGTCTCGGCAGAAGGGGTGAATGCAATATTCTCTATTTAGTCCATTCTACTGTAGTAGCTTTTTACAGTTCAGAAAAAACAGTTGTGGTTGTTCTATTAGTTAATAAGCATATCTATTCAAATTATTCTTTTGAGTCTACAGTCCCATTATGAACAAGACTGGACTCCACCTGTTTATTTGATGTCTATGAGCCCCTACTCTAACTAGTAGACTGCCATGGCACTAATGTCTCTGAGGACAACTTCAGAACTAATTGCTAATAGCTTGTGTGAAATATTGATAGTTCCCTTTCCCTAGTGCACAGTAACTCTGGTAAATGACCTTGGGTTCCTATGGAAAGGAATTGGGTAAGAGTCCACGAATCCCTACCAAAGTGTCCCAAGTTAAGTTTCTTTCCACTAAACCATATTTTTCCACTAAAAATCTCAGGTGGTTTTTGTTTTATTTCTTGAAATTCCTCAATCAGTATATTTTATCATTTGCAACAGAGAATCAAAACACGTATTGTAAGATAGTGTCATGTTATGTTCTATCAAATATTTAAGGAATATACAGTGCTAAGCTTATGTAAGTTCTTTCAGAGAATTAAGAAAGATGATAAAATTTTCAATTCATTTATGGTTCTAGAATAATATTAACACTAACACCAAGTAAATAAGTAGAAGAAAAGACAATTAAAGGTCAACATTACTCATGGGGCAGCCTGGGTGGCACAAAAGTTAAACCTTTGGCTGCTAACCAAAAGGTCAGTGGTTTGGATCCATCCATTTCGTCTGCGAGAAAAAGGTCTGGTGCTCTGTTCCTGTAAGGATTACTGCCTAAAATATCCTGCTGTGAAGTTCTATTATGAGTCAAAATTGACTCAAGACATCTAACAGAAACATCATTCATGGACATAATTGCAAAATTCCTGAAAAAAAATAGCAAAACAAATTCAGAGACATACAAATGGTTTAATACATTGTGACTAAGTTGAATTTATCCTAAAAATGAAAAGTTGTCTTAGTATTTGAAAATCAATTGCTGCAATTCATTTTAACTGATTAAAAAAGAAAACTACATGATTATTCCAATAGATGTAAAAAAGGACATTATGATATTCAAAATCAATCTGTGATAAAAATAGAAAACAAATGAGAAAGCATCTTGAGCTAAATGGCTCACCATAAGGAATTTAATGAGAATGTATGATCTTTTTAATGATTTGCACCAAGTCAATTGAATATTGACATTTAAAAAGTAAACTGTGATGCCTGCCACTAGCAATACAGAAATATTTATCTGAGGCAGAACATTGATCTAATTGTGACCTAAAGTAATTAAACTTGTAGAAGCAAATAGAGGAGAATATTTTTGTGATATTGCAATAGGCAAGATTTTTAAAACAGGGCACACAATGTAGTAATTATGAAGGAAAATACTGATAAAAGTAGACTTTATTAAAATTAATTAAAGGACATTACTAATGGAATGAAACAGCAGTTTCCAAGATGCTGTCAAGTCACTTTTGACTCACAGTGACCCTGTGTAGAACGGAACATGCACCGCCGGATCCTGCCCCATCCTCACAACCGTTGCTATGTTTCAGCCCGTTATTGCGGCCACCACGTCAATTCATCTTGTTGAGGTTCCTTCTCCTTTTTGTTGATCTTCTTCTTTACAAAGAATGGTGTCCTTCTCTTGGGACTATTTTTTCCTAATATGTCCAAAGTAAGCGAGATGAAGTTTCCCCATCCTCACTTCTAAGAAGTGTTCTGGATATACTTCTTCTAGTATAAATTTGCCTGTTCTTCTGGTAGTCCATAGTATATTCACTATTCTTAGGCAATGTAACAAGTGAAAGACATCAATTCTTCTTATTCATTGTCCAGCTTTCACATGCATATGAGGCAATTGAAAACACCATGGCTTGGGTCAGATGCACTTTGGTTCTCCAAGTGACACCTTTGCTTTTTTTAACACTTTAAAGAGTTTTTTTTGAAGTGAATTTGCTCAATGTGATTTGTCTGATTCCTTGACTCCTGCTTTCTTGGGTGCTGATTGTGGACTCAAGTAAAAAGAAAACCATGACAACATCAATATTTTCTTGTTTATCATGATGTCAATGGTTCACTTGTGAAGTTGTATTTTTTTTAATGTTGAGATGTAATCTATACTGAAGGCTGTAGCCTTTGATTTTCATCAGTTAGTGCTTCAAGTCCTGTTCACTTTCAGCAAAAAAGGCTGTGTCATTTGGATATAAGAGGATGTTACAGAGCCTTCCTTCAATTCTGGTGCCCTGTTCTTCTTCATACAGTTCAGCTTTTTGGATTATTTGTTCATCATAAAGATTGCATAGGTATAGTGATGTATTCACATCTGACACACACCCTTCTTGATTTTAAAACATGAGATATTTCATTGTTCTTCTTAAACAATTGCCTCTTTGTCTTTGTACAGGTTCTACATGCGGACAGTTAAATATCATGAAATTCCTATTCTTTAAGATTGTATCCATAATTTGCTATGATCTACACAGTTAAATGACTTTGCATAGTCAATAAAACACAGGAAAACATCTTTCTGGAATTCTATGCTTTCAGCCAAGATCCATCTGACAGCAGCAATGACATACATTCTTCCACACTCTCTTCTGAACATGGCTGGAATTTCTGGCAGCTCCCTGTGAATACTGCTGCAACTCTTTTTGAATTATCTTCAGCAAAATTTTAATTGTGTGTAGTATTAATGAGATTGTGAGATTGCTCACTAATTGCCATGTTCTGTTGGATTGTCTTTCTTTGGAATGGACACAGATGTAGATCTCTTCTAATTGGTTGGCCAAGTAGCTATTTTCCAAATTACTTCTTGGAATGGAAGAGTGAGGGCTTCTAGCATTGCATCTTTCAGTTGAAATATCTCAATTGTTATTCTATCAATTCCTGAAGCCTTGTTTATCACCAGCGCTTTCAGTGCAGCTTGTAAACTTCAATACTATTGGTTCCCGATGATATACAACCTCCTATAATGGTTAAATATCAACTAATTATTTTAGGTACAGTGACGCTGTGTACTCCTTCCATCTTCTTTTTATACTTCTTTCATCACATAATTCAGTATTCTGTCCATAGAATCCTCCACTATTGTAACTTGAGTTTGATTTCTGTCTTCAGTTCTTTCAGCTTAAGAAATGCCTAACATGTTCTTCCTTTTTTATTTTCTAATTCCATGTCTTTGCACATTTTCATATAATACTCTCATTCTCTTTTTGAGCCACAGTTTGAAATCTTCTGTTCAGCTCTTTGACTTCGTCATTTCTTCTTTTTACTTTAGCTACTGTCATTGATTGAACTGTATCTCCTCAAAGTATCTGACAACTTGGCTAGGTATTATATCCCTGTCTATCTTTTTATGCGATTCCCCTATGCATTGTAGGTCCTGTTGCTATCATGAAATGAGATGGATTAGTGGCAATTATATTGGTGAGATACACAAGATTAGATAGTGGCTGAAGCCAATCTCTTTGAGATACAAAAGAGAGAAGTAAGCAGAGCAGCAGGTAAGGAGGGTAACCACATCAGGTAAGGCAGATAACGCATCAGGTAAAGAGGGTAACAGCATTAGCTAAGACAGGTAATAGCATCAGGTAAGGATGGTAACAGCATCACCTAAGGGGGCTAAGGATAGAGTGAGCAGCCACTGCTTGTCTGTTGGTGGAAGCTTGCTTGTTGCTGTAATGTAGGAAGTTACACCAGTGGTATTTAGGTACCAACAGGGTCAATCATTGTAGACAAGTTTCAGCTGAGCTTCCAGACTAAGACAGACTAGGAGGAAGGACCCAGCAGTCTACTTCTGAAAGGAAGTAGCCAGGGAAAAACTTATGAGTAGCTGCCGAACGTTGTCAGATATGGAGCTGGAAAGAGAGCCCTCCAGGTTGGAAGGCACTTGGAAGATGACTGGCGAAGAGCTGCCTCCTCAAAGTAGAGTCAACCTTAATAACGAGGATGGACTAAGACCTTTGGGATCTTCATTTGCTGAGGTGGCATGACTCAAAACGAGAAAAGCTGCAAAAATCCATTAATAATTGGGACATGAAATGTAAGAAGTACAAATCTAGGAAAATTGGACATTGTCAAAAATGAAATGGAACACACAAACAGTGACATCCTAGGCATTAGAGAGGACCACATACCACCAAGAATGCAGCACTGAGATCAGAGCACGTCCTTCAACCTAGGACCCTGTGCTGACATATGCCCAGACCGAGGGAAGACTGATGGCAAAGACCTTCCTCCAGAGCCCACAGAGACAGAAAGCCCACCCCTGGAGCCAGTGCCCTGCAGCCAGACTTCTAGCCTACTGGACTGTGAGAGACTGAAGTTCTCTTTGTTAAAGCTATCCACTTGTGGTATGGCTATTCCAGTAGCACTAGAGGCCTGAGCCAGCTCCTTTACACTCAAGAACAAGTCACGTAGTCTTTTTTGACATTCGTTTTGTACTTTTCTTTCTTTCCTGCCTTTTTAAGGATCTTCCATTTTCTTTAGTGAGGTTGTAACTCAGTTTTTAAAATTACTTTAAAATGTGGAGGGAAAGATGGGTAGATGGCAAATACAGTAGTTAGAAACTTGATTAGATCCATCACATATTAACAGGCAACTGTACCTGAATGCTGCAAGTTTTCCTGCCTGACAGTTCAGTTTATATGAGAATGCTGTGAGTAATAGAAATAGTTCACTCTCCAAAATACTGTAGGCAAGCTTTACAGCCTGAGTCGCCTCTCTACAGCTTCGTTTATTAGTCAAACATCTAAGTGGAGAAAGCAAGATTTGAACCCAGGCAGTCTGAGTCTGACTCCAGGATCTATGCAGTGAATCAGTCTGGTAAGACTGTTTTTCAGACCACTGAATACTGAGGTTATGCCAGTGTCTTATTTGTAATTTTATGAATATATAATTACTCAAATGAATTTCTAGTAAACATGATTACATAGTGGTTTACATTTTGCAGTTTTTCTTTATAACATCATCATTTAATGAAGTCTCTTCTGGTGCTGGTCAAAAAGAGCTTAAATTATGAAGCCTGATCCAGTGTTTGCAATCATGCTTTCCAGATGAGGCAGACCAGGTGGGTCATCAGTGTTCTTTTGAGAGAAACATATTGTCTTCACTGACAGGTAAAGTGACAGCCAATCTCTGTGAAAGTAAAGTTCTCTGAGCAGTAAGTTGGTCCAACTAACCTGAAGTGTGCGGCTTCCCTGGAAAAGAGAGCTCCCTTTTGAGTACCCAACAACATCCCAGCAGTCTTTTTCTATGTTGAAAAAAGCAATAACATAAAACTAAACTTCCAAGCTACCTAGGCAAACAAATTGCCAAATACTAAATCCCTTTCCATTCTGTTTCACTCAGGGGAAACTTTTCTTGCCAGACTGTATTTTTAGACCCTTGGGGCCGGTAGTGCTATCTGGTACCCAGAGTAGAAAACAGTTGTCATCACTCTATTTTGCCTACCAACTTGTTTCTTACCCTTGGTAAGACAGTGCCCTGAGGAAGGCTGTCTCATTGTCTTTGTCTTGCATAATCTGAAACTTGCCGATTCAGTTAATTCCACTTATTTGTCTTTACTTGATGTTTGCTGGGTCTCAGGAGTGTGTTAGGGGATGCAGCACTGAACAACAAATTCCATTTCTTCTTTTATTTTGCTCTCTCTCTCCCCTCCCTGCCCCTCACTTTTGCATAAAATCTGAAACTGTTGAGGTGATATAGCGACCCTATAGAGTATAATACGACTGCCATAGGGATTCTAAGATTGCAGTTTTTACAAAAGCAGGTTGCCACTCTTTCTCCCATGGAGCAACTGTTGAGTCCAAACTCCCAATGTCTTAATTAGCAATTGAAGGCTTCACCACTGTACCACCAGGGCTGCCAGGTTTTACAAAGTTACTTCCTACTACAGCTCCATCTTAATCATAAGAGGAAGATAGTGAAGATCAGGGAAGTCAATGCCAGCCAGCCAGCCAGCCAAGTGCTGGGAAGTCAGTAGGTTGTCTTTAATATCACAAAGAAGCAGAAGTTGGCCTGAAACACAAAGTGGCGTGGGTTGCTCAGAAATGTCTTGGCTGGACAAACAGAAGAATTGGGGAAAAATGTCAACCAAGTAAAGAAAACTCTACAATTTTTATTTTCAATCATCTGGATTTTTCCAGAGAATTTGGTAATATCTTCAAATAGCAAGTTAGTGAAGGTGCTTCATTATAAAACAGCACGTGTATTGGTTAGAGAGTCTAACGTGTGAGTTCATTCATTCTGTCCATCTTCTCTTTATCTCTTTCAGTGGTTCTTTATCGGGTCCTCTCTGTATTCTCTGTTTGCCTGAGATACAGATGGTCTTTGTCTATTGTTGCATACCAGACCTTTGAATGTCCCCCACAAACACATCTATGCTCCTGTGATTTTCCTCCTTAGGCCAGAATAATATCCCAGCATCTTTATGCCTACAAACAGCTCACCAAATGGATGCTTGAGTAGAAATAATATGTAGGTACATAATTATTGCATAAATGATACAAAGAGTCAATGGGCATTTTATCTACTGTCATTTCAATAAATTTATTAAAGAGGTTAGTTGGCTTATTCTCTCTAAGATTCCTTTTTCTTTGTTTTTCCTTCATTTGATCATAATTTAGAAAATTTAAGGGAAGTGTTTCCAGGTTGCTTGAGTTTTGGCCCGCAGATATTATTAATTCATTTGCTAAGAATTTGATGAAAACCTGCCATGTGTTACCACCACCCATTTGTCAGTGTGTTGTACTGTGGTATCTTAAGTGTTATGTGATCCTGGAAGTTATGCCTCTAGTATTTGAATTATTACCAGGATCACTCTTGGTAGACAGATTTCAGTGTAACTTACAGTTTAAGGCAGACTAGGATGAAAGGCCTGGTGATCTGAAAATTAACCAATGAAAAGTTTATGGATCATAACAGAATATTGTCTGATGTAATTCTGGAAGATGAGCATCCTAGGTTGAGGTCTATACAATAGCCACAACAATGGACTCCAGTGTACCAAGAATCATGAAGATGATACAGGACTAGACAACATTTTGTTCTGTTATACGTAAGGTTGCCATGAATAAGAGCTGGCTCTATAGCAATTAACAATGCTAAAGCGCTAGTTAATAGGTGTCATCAGGTCAGTTCTAATTCATAGCTACCTCACGTACATTGCTCCATCACGCACCATTCTCATGATGGCGGTTGTGCTTAAGCCCACAAAATTACCGTGATACAGTTTTTCCCTTGGGCTCACTTAGGCAGAATTACAGAAAAACGGTTAGTTAAAAAATGTAGGTCAAATGGAGTTTTATGAGACTGCACAGAAGGAAGAATTTAATTCCACCCAGTGAGATAAGGATAAAACTTTGTAGGAAATGATGTATACTTGAAAGAACAATCTATGTCAACAGGGAAGGAAAAAAGAGGTTGTTAAAGTGAGGAGATGACACTAATTAAAGATGATGAAATCCTTGAATTAGATCCTTCCTTAGTGTATATATATGCTGACTATTGCTGTCGAGAATGGAAATATAGAAAGAGCCACCTAAAATAAATGATTATGTTTTTACTTTACTGAGATCACTTATTTAGTGTTCTCACTTAAAGAATAAGAATTGCGCACTAGGAAAAGCTGAACAGGCAAAATGAAGAAGAGAAATAGCCAGAGACAGCAGTGTCAAGTGAGGGATTGTGTGAGATTGAGAAGCCTGCAGGACAGAGCAAATCTGAACTTGCTTTCTCCTTGACAGTAAGGTCATCCCTGATTTATGACCCAGGCCTGTGATATATATGGGTCCTTAGTACACACCACTTAAAGGGGCCTGAACGTGTAAAACTCTATTTTTAGCAAAGCATCTCTGAGAATTGGTTTCATGTGTCTTGTGTAGGGGCATGTAGATTTGAGGGTCCCTTTAATGTCATATTGCATTAGCAGGTATTTCTGAATAATTTGTGGGCCCCAGGAAGCTCCCAACCCTGGACTGCTACTGGATTCCTTATTTATTCTCCAAATGGCATCTTGCAAACCCCATGGAAGTTATCTTCCTTGTATTCATTTGATGGCACTCATGACATTGGATGGACATTGCTCTGTCTCTGCTGCTTCATACTTGTGCAACAAGCAGTTGTCTCTGTAACACTGAGCCAGCACTGTGTTGACACTGTCCCCACCCTTCACCCTGTCATTATTCCTAGATCCAGTTGTACTTTATTGGCCCTGAATCTTTCAACTACCCATTTTCCATCTGGCTCCCATTCTTCTTGGCTTATCATTGTGGACTCGCTGCTCTGTTGTGTTCTACTTCTTTGTTTGCTGTCTCTCATTCTGCTTTTAGCTACTCTTTTAAGTAATCCATCCAACCTAATCTGATCTCTGGGACCACACTCTGGGCGTAGAAAACTGTGGTTGGTACCTCCATTAAGTTTGCCCTACAATATAGTAGTTTGACCTACTATATTAATGATAATTAAGAAGAATTGACACCTATGAATTGTGGTGCTAGAGAATAATATTGAATATACCATGCACGTTCTGCAAAAAGAATAAACAACACTGTCTTAGCAGCAGAACAACTAGAATGTTCTTAGAAGTAAGAATTGTGAGCCTACATCTCACATACTTTTGACATGCTGTCAGGATGGATCAGTCCTCGGAGAAGGACATCATGCTTGGTAAAGGGTCAGTGAAAAAGAGGAGGACCCTCAAGGAGATGGACTGACACAACGGTTACAAGAATGGGCTTAAGCACAACAACCATTATGAGGATGGTGCATGATGAAGCAATGTTTCACTCCACTGTACATGAGATAGCTATGAATCAGAACTGACCTGAGGGTACCTATTAACCAAACCACATGTGAGGGGCTGTACATACATGAATACATTTAATATTCACAATTCCTTTTAGGTTATTCATAACCATTCTGACTTTTGATACAAAAATTCTACCACACATCAAAGAGATGAACTACTTTGTCCAAGTTCAAATAGCTAGGAAATGGAAGCTCAGGTCTGTCTCATTCCAAAGACTATGCTATGTATCACGAACACCCTGCAATCCCATCTATGTAAGAAGATGAATTTTTTATTCATTGGCTTCAGCCCTATGGGCCACATCTTCATTCCCCACCTTCCTCTCATTTCTGTTAGGTCTTCTCAACTTCTTCTTGCAGACAGGCCTTCAGCCTGCAGGAGCACACAGCTCAGATGCATGACTACAAGTGTGTGTCAATTCCTAGTCTGCAAACTAGTTTTGCAAGAAAGGTATAGAGGCAGTGAAGGACCACCAAGTTTAGTGGAAGGATGTTCTCAACAGGGAAAGGAGCAAAAATAAAACAGTGGAGTTCTCAGGAGGAAATTCTGCTGTCTCATTATAGGAACACCAACACACACAGTGACTATATACATGGGACTCAACAGAGGGAATATACAAGGATCAAATCAACTACATCTGTGAAAAAAGATGATGGAAAAGCTCAATATCAGCAGTCAGAACACGACCAGGTGCTGACTGCAGCACAGACCATTAATTGCTAATATGCAAGTTCAAATTGAAACTGGTGATAATTAGGACAAGTCCACGAGAGCCAAAGTATGATCTTGAGTATATCCCACCAGAGTTTAGAAACCATCTCAAGAACAGATTTGATGTGGTGAACACTAATGACCAAAGACAAGATGAATTGTGGAATGACATCAAAGACATCACCCATGAAGAAAGCAAGAGGTCATTAAAAAGACAGGAAAGAAAGAAGAGACCAAATTAGATTTCATAAGAGACTCTGAAACTTGCTCTCAAAAGTACAGCAGCTAAAGCAAAGGAAGGAAGGAAGAAGTAAAAGAACTGAACAGAAAATTTCGAAGGGCAGCTTGAGAAAACAAAACAAAGTATTATAATGTCATGTACAAAGAACTGGAAATAGAAAAGCAAAAGGGAAGAACACACTCTGCATTTCTCAAGAACTGAAGAAAAAATTCAAGCCTTGAGTTACAGCAGTGAAAGCTTCTACAGGAAAACTATTAAATGACTCTGGATGCATCCAAAGAAGATGGAAGGAACACACATGGTCACTATACCAGAAAGAGCTGGTCAATGTTCAGTGACTTAAAACCGTAGCATATGATGAGGAACTGATGGTACTGAAGGAAGTAGCTGAAGCTACACTGAAGGCATTGGCAAAAGGCAAGAAAGTGATGGAGTATCAAATGAGATGTTTCAACAAACAGATGCACCGCTGGAAATGCTCACTCATCTATGCCAAGATGACAGCTACCTGTCCAACTGACTGGAAGAGATCCATATTTATGCCTATTCCCAAGAAAGGCAATACAATCAGCTGCAGAAATCACTGAACAATATCATTAATATCACATGCAAGTAAAATTTTGCTAAAGATCATGCAAAAGTGAATACAACAGAATATTGACAGGGAGCTGTCAGAAAGTCAAACGGGATTCAGAAGATAGGGGACCAGAAATATCATTGCTGATGTCAGATAATTCTTTGCTAAAAGGAGAGAATACTGGAAAGATGTTTACCTGTGTTTCATTGACTATGCAAGGCATTTGACTATGTGGGTCATAACAAATCATGGCTAATGTTGTGGAGAATGGGAATTCCAGAATACTTAATTGTACTCATGAGGAATCTGTATATGGATGAAGAGGCAGTTGTGCAAACAGAACAAGGGGACACTGCATGGTTTAAAGTCAGGAGTTGTGTGCATCAAAGGTGTATCCTTTCACCATCCCTTTTCAATCTGTCTGAGAAGCGGTGATAGGATTAATAGTTGCAGAAAAATTCTTAGCTAGCTTCTTTCTTAATACTTAAACACTTTCCCCTCTTGAGACGCTGACTCATTGTCCCCTTCCCTCTGATTGGTATTCACAAAGTTTTTGAGTTTGTTTTCCCAGGCTATTCTTGACCAGTGACCAGACAGCATAATGCCAATTCACAGCCTACTGTCTCTGAGAAAAGTAACCAGCCTGCAGACATTAAGGACAACTTGCCTTGAGGCAAAGAAGTTGTGTCTTCTCCAACTTCACCTCGTATGAACTGACTACAGCCTTCGCCTACCTCCCTTCCTTTCCCTAAACCCATCTATAAAACTTGCCAGCCTGGACTGGGATGTTCAGATGGTTTTTAGAGTGCCAACCCACTGTCTTGCCAGACTGCAGACTGTCTGATTAAAACACCTTTAAGGATTCAATCCCTGTCTCTTTGTAATTGGTTTAGTAGTGACAGGTGGCGTGAGTCTGCAACTGGGATTTTTCCAATAACAGCTGGAATGTCACATACTTGTAGAAACTATTCAATTGGTATATGTTTTACTTTGTATGTATGGAAACACTGACATAGCAGTTAAATGCTATAACTGCTAACCAAAAGGTCAACAGTTCAAATCCATCAGGCACTTCCTGGAAACTCGCTGTGGCAGTTCTACTCTGTTTTATAGGGTCACTATGAGTCGGAATTGAGCCAATGGCAGTGGGTTTGGTTTTCCTGGCTTTTGTTCTCAACAAGACAAATAAAATTTAAAAATTATGTATGCAGACCATTATCAATTAACACTTTTTAATAGCTTCTACGGTGGTCCAGTGATGTACTCACTTAGGTTCAAGTTCCTTTCTGTCCCCTTACAGGGCTTCCCATTTATGATGCATACGTTACAAATTGTCTGGAGGTTCTTAGCATAGTAGAAAACTTTTCTTGAGGGATTAAAACACTAGTTGTTGTGTTGTTGTTAGTTGTCTTTGAGTGGATATCAATGTGTGGTGACCCATGCATACAGAGGATTATCTTTTAAGCCAACAAAGCAAAAAGAAATCCATTTTAATAGAGTGATCTCCAGGATACGTGTTTAAGTGCAAAAAGCAAGGTACAGAAGAAGAGTACGTCTGCCTCCTTTTGCATACCTCATACACAAGCATACACTTGCTTATTTGAGAAAAGATGGGGAGGAATCAACTGAAAACCAATAAAAAGTGTTTCCTCTAGTGAAGGCAGGAAAAATAGAAAAGAGTGTTCTTTATTTCATTGTTTTGACTTCAAATTTTGAAGCCATTATTATAAATTGAGAAAGAAAATGCTCACAATTTCTAGAATTATGAGGCAAAATTAAACTAACATGCATAACTACTTAGAGAAACAATTATAAGTCACTTTTAAATATCACAGTCTGAGTAACTACTGTAATGTCTCTGATAAGATCATTCTAAGAACAGAAGCCAAAGCCAAGTGCCGTCGAGTCGGATCCAACTCATGGAGACCCTAACCACTAAAAAACTATTTTTAATAATAATACTGGCAGTAACATGTTAAAATATTATATATACTTATATGTACATATATGCATATATAAAGAATAAAAACAAATAGGTAACTCATGTAGTTAGGAAAAAAGTTCTCAGATGAAGGAAAGAGATGTATATATATAACATCAAGGAAGTTAAATAAAAACAACAAATTTTAATTTGAATGGAAAATATCCATGAGTTTAAGATTTTTTTTTTCCATTTTATAAAAAAATACATTTCCTAGCTTTATCCCTGAAAAAACGCTTGAAAGCAATAGTCAGCCAACAGCAACTGCAGTATTGGTAGTATACAGATCAGATCTCTAAATACCATTTTTCATCAAAAGCAGTCAGTGTTCCTAAGAAAAAAAATGGTTAATTTTATGCCCATGGCAAAAATTGTTCAAGATGAGTCAAGAATACCTTGACCTTCATGAAGGAAAGAGAAACTGCTGAGATGCTGTTGGAAACCACAGGAGCCAAACTGAAAGGGCTCCCACTGGGCCAAAGATGGCACCATTTAAACATCAAAAAGAATAATGACCTCAGTGGATTAAAATGCATCTAATATGTAAAATTCCAAGAATTGATAAAAATGCCACTTTAATTGGCCACCTCTGGAGGTTGCTAGGATACCAACGCATTGTTTTAAAGTTGGTAACTAAAGGTAAGGAATCAAGTATGCTATCTTATGTTCTTGTATGAGGTCTATTTCAGGACAAGAGGGAATAATGTTTAAAGGTGAATCCTAGCTAATAAATGCAGAAGCAATAATAGAAATAGAATATCTCTGTTTTGTAATGCATTAAAAAACAATATTTTTAGGCACCCTCATCAATGGCTGCGAAAGCCACGAGATGGAAGGGTGGTAGAGAATTTTTCAGTGATTGGATTAGGCTTCCAAAACCTGACATTACAGGCCTACAGATACAAAGCACTGAATATACATCCTTACCCATGAACTATTTCTGCAAACCAAAAAAAAAAAAGTTCAATGTAACCCATCTTCAAAATCTAACCATCTAACCACCAGTTTACAGAAATTGTAGGAGATAAAGATTATACAGTTATACAATTAATCACAACTGTAAGAGCTCTTTAAGACAAATGATTTGATTTCTTTAGCAAATACTTGTCCTCAAAAGAGAGGAGGAGCTCTTAAAATGAACACTTCACATTTGTGAAAATGGAAAGTAGACCTTAATGGATTTCGATTTAAAAAAAAAAACATACTACAGTAAAACCTGTGACCACTGTAACTTACACTAAGCAGGAACCAGTCAGAGAAGGAAAACTTAAACACTCCCAATTAAAAGGAGGGATAGAAAAGTAGTAAGACTTCACTTTGTCATAAGTGGAATACTTTATAAACCCGGAAAAAGAAGACTGTCTTATCAAGCTCCAGCTCTTGCAGGTTTCACGGTATAAAAAGATTTTGAAATCTATTACAACCCAAACCAAATCCAGTGCTGTTGAGTTGATTCTGACTTACAGTGACCCTAAAGGACAGCATAGAACTATGCCATAGG
This sequence comes from Heterohyrax brucei, assembly GCA_028571685.1. Taxonomy (NCBI): domain Eukaryota; kingdom Metazoa; phylum Chordata; class Mammalia; order Hyracoidea; family Procaviidae; genus Heterohyrax; species Heterohyrax brucei. The sequence goes on along the minus strand of CM053148.1, from coordinate 37,585,148 downwards.
GTTTCCAGTGACTGCCTAGTGGATTCAAACTGAAAACTTTTGAGTCAGTAGCCACAGTCTGTAACTACTACACTACAAGGGTTTCTATTAGATGGTATTAATGAATTATAGACAGATAAATAGCTGCTGTTAAGTGGGCTACAACTCATGGCAAATGTAAGCACAACAGAGCAAAACATTGCCCTGTCCTGTGTCACTCTCATGATCACTAGCGTGTTCTAGTCCATTATTGAGCAGGTTGTACCAATCCATCTCAGTGAAGATCTCCCTCACCTTCACTGACTCTCTGCTTCGTCAAACGTGATGGTTACCTCTAGCAGCTGATTACTCTTGATGTTATGTCCAAAGCAAGCAAGTTAGACAATGTTCTGTTGTGATCCATAAGATTTTTATTGGATCATTTTTGGAAAGGAAACTCTGGTGTTGTAGTGGTTAAGTTCTAAGTCTGCAAACCGAAAGGTCAGCAGTTTGAACCCATCAGGTGTTCCTTGGAAACTCTATGGAGCAGTTCTACTCTGTCCTATAGGGTTGCTATGAGTCAGAATCAATTCAACAGTAGTGGAGTTTTTTAAGTTTTTTTGAAATAGATTGTCAGGCCTTTCTTCTTTGTCTTAGTCTGGAAGCTCTGTTGAAAACCTGTCCACTACGGAAGACTCTGCTGGTATTTGAAATACCAATGCCATAGCTTCCAGCACCACACCAATATGTGAGCCACCACTGGATGACAAACTGACAAGTCCACGCCCACCTATCATGGCTAAGAATTATTCTGGGAGATATAAATGCCCCTGTACTTGCAGAACACAGCAGCTCCAGAGCCTGCAAATGATCCTTGGAAGAAGAGTCACAAGGGCAGGTCATTGAAAACAAAAGCACACTGAAATCTGCGGAGAGGCATATAGAAAAGGTGAAAGGATCTGGGAAGGTCTGGGTAGAGCACCAACAGCGCCCGTTCAGGAATACCCAGCAGAGAGCACAAAGTCTGCGTGTTGGATGTGTCTTAGTTACCTAACAAATAAACCAACAAACCAACCAATGTTGAGTTAATTCCAACTCATAGAGACTTCATGTGCACAGAGTAGAACTGTGCTCCATAGGATTTTCCAGGTCATGACCTTCTAGAAGCAGATCACCTAGGTTTTTTTTTTTTTTTTTTTGAAATACCTCTAGGTAGATTTGACTGCCAACTTTTTGATTAGTGGAGGAAAGCTCATGCATTTAGTGTTATCCAGGGACTTCCAGTTACCTAATATTGTCATAATAAAAGATACTGCCAATCAGTGAACTATTTCTCCATAGTTCTGGAGGCTAGAAGTCCATATTTAGGGTATCAGCTCTAGGGGAAAGCCCTTCTTTGTCTCTTTCTGTCTTCTAGTATCTGCCAGTAGTCCTTGGTATTTGTGGACTTGTAGAGGCATCTGCCATGTATCTCTTTCTCCTGTCTGGGTGTCTGTGTCTATTCTCCTCTTTCTGTAAGACCAACCCCAAAACTGGTTGTCATCAAGTTGATTCCGGTTCACAGCTACCCTATTGGAAAAAGTAGAACTGCCCCATAGGACTTCCAAGGAGTAACTGGTAGATTTGAACTGCTGACTTTTTGATTAGCAGCCAAGCTTTTAACCACTGCCACTGTACCACCAGGGATCCTTTTATAAGATACCACTTAGAAATGATTAGGCTTAGGACCCACTCTACTCTGGTGGCATAGTGCTTAAGAGCCATTGCAGTTAACCAAAAAGTTGGCAGTTGGAATCCACCAGGCTCTCCTGGGAAACCTTAAGGGCATCTGTACTCTATCCCTAGGATTGCTGTGAGTTGGAATCAACTCAATGGAAATGGATATGGTTTTTTAGTTCCACTTTGGTATGACCTCATTAACATTAGAAAAGAAAAACCCTATTCTCAAACATGGTCATGTTCACAGGTACAGAGGTTAGGACTTTAAAATAACTTTGGAAGGGGAAACATTTCAAACCATTAACAATTACAGTGGAAGAAACAAGATGCATAAAATGTTGAGAAATGTTAAAGAAAGATAATGGGTAATGGAGTGTTTATTAAACTCTTTACTCTGGTACAAACTGTATTTAAAAATTTCCCCCCAAATTTGGGTAATTATTATGATGACCTAATTTGATAGAGATAACAGATCATATCATATCACTATATAAAATGAATAATTCCAATTTTAGAAGAGCATTTTATCTGAAATGACGGCACTTGGCTTCACTATTTGGCTTTATCTGAAAGATTTTTTTCTAAGTCAATTGATGAGAACTTGGAGCCAATTTACCTATGGGCACAACAGCATACGGTGGCTAGGTTTCCAGGAAAATCACAAAAGACACTTTCACCCACAGAAGAGAGAAAATGCCATATGCTCACAATAAAATATGATAGCAAACGCCACTAAGGCGACACAAGTAGTTAAACCACATCATATGACTGAGAAAGAAATCACTTTTTGTTTTGTTTACGATGCTTTAGAGAAAGCAGCTGTTTTTAAGAGTCCCGCTGGCTTCAGTTTGTCTTCTGCCGAAGTACCACTTTACAGCAGTAACCACTGGATGAGAGATTGCTGACACACGGTTCACAGAGAGCCTTGCATCAGGACATGAATTCACTAATTACAGTTGCTGTTCCAGGTGGTGTCCTACTTGGAACCCAAAGCAGAAAGTTTCCTACCGTATGTTTTTCTTTTCTTTTTCCAATTATGGTGAATGCTTCAGTTAGGAAGAACAAGGAGAGAGTCCCACAAAGTGAATCTGTTTCTTTCAACTGAGCTTGGATGGTAGTACATGAACAGGTATCCCTCACGTACCCCATATGGATTCACCTTTAGTCTACTGTACAAAATCTCCCCACCTCCTAGACCTTCCCCTAAAGATGAGCTGGATTTTAATACCACGTGTTTCTCTGCCCTCAGTTTTACTGTCTTCCTTCCCATTATATCATTAGTATGAGGGGAAGGCTCTGTTACCAAGGGAACTAGGAAAGGTACCCATCTCACTCATTCTACCAAAAACGCAGTTCTGTTTGATGAAACTCCAAATATACTTATGACCATTTCATTTTTGAGGATTCAAGACTTCAACATATTTTTCAAGTTTGGTGTCTCCTTCTTGACCTTTTTCATGCATTCTCATTAACCTAGACACTCGCATGAATGTACTTATAGCTCATTTTATAACTATTAGCTAACTATCATAGTTTTCTCTACTCTAATAAATATTTCTCATCAGAGCATTGTATGCAATTAATCATGCATGCTATTTAATAACACAATATTTCCTTTTATGGGGAAGATTCAAAAAGATGGGTGTGATTTTCCCAAAGTCACTATGCTGGTCAGGGGTAGATCCAGGATATACCCCAAGTCTGTCTGACTCTACTGTCTCCATTCCTTCCCATTCTATCACAAGGACAACAGAAAGAGATGTGTCTCGTCTTTGTTTCCAATCATCATCTGAACAGTTTCCTGGTTTCCTTTTGAAAATCTATCATTGTGTTACCAAGAACCAGGAATACTTCTTGTCATCAAAAGAAGCAATAAGTGTAATGATAATATTGTTGGGAGCACTCATCTTTCTTTACAACTCCCTATGAGGTAGGTACTGTTTCTATTTTATGGACAAGAACTGAAGTCCAAAAAGTTAAATGATTTGCTCTAAGTCACATGGCTGGGTAAGAAGCACTGCTGACTTTTGAATGTAAGTAGTAGTAAGACTCCAGAGCTTTGATCAGTATACACTGCAGCCTCACAAGATCTGGGGGCTTAACTCAATGTCTGACAACATCATTTCCAGGGTGGATCCATCTGCAAGTCCACATAACAGCTATCCGACTCAACGGCACTTGGCTTGGCTGTCTTTCATAGCAAATCATATTTTCTGAAGATGGGTGAAACAATACTTCCCATTCAAAGATCTCTTCTTGAAACGACCTTGGCAGTCCTCCTCTAGAGTACTGAAGTCTGTATCCCCTTGAATCTGGGTAAGTCTTTGTGCTTGCCTCAATTAATAGAGCCCAGCATAAGTGATGCTATGTGAGAAGTCACAAGCTGCGGTGTTAAAATGCACAGCACTTCTGCCTTGTTCTCCTAGAATTATTGTTCTTGGAACATCATCACAATCTATAAGGAAGCCTGAGCAAGTTCGGGAGAAGCCAAAGTGGAGAGACACCTAGGACTCCAGCCTGTTGTCCTTGTTGAGTTCCCAGTTAACAGTCCACACCAACTATCCAGTGACATGTGTGTACCATCTTGAAACTGGAATTTTAGCTTCCACTTGAGCCACTCAGTTGTTCCTGCATGGAATTCAGATAAGATGATCTAAGCTCTCAAGTTTTGGGTGGATTGGTTATGAATGGTTAAGTAACTATAACAGCTTCAAAGTCAAGGGCATCTCAGCATAACACTTGGGGCCTGGTTGTGATAGTGATAGTGTTAATGGGGAGGGAGCAGAGGACTCTCCACGAATGGAATACCCTGGGGCCTAGAACACGTTACCAAGGCACTAGCCCAAGTAATAATTGTCCCAGAGACAAATATTTTAGAAGAAAATGGAGGGCAAGGGGGAATTGTTATGAGGTATATTTCTTCTTACGTGATGATAAGAGACTATTTTATAGAGAAAAATATGTTTTAAAAATAGTCACCTGTTTCTACTGTTTATTCCAAATCTGAAGTAAATGATATTTGTTTGGAGTTTCAAAAGGTAAACGGCAAGGAACAAAACCATGGTTGCCATAGGAATGAAAATTTTCTTCCAATCAGAGGAGTATGAATTCAAGTGAAAAATCAGAATTGAAAGAAGGTGAAGGATTCCGAAGAAACTATGCTTTACTGTCCTGCAAAAATTTACAGATAGAAAAAATAAGTGTTAGAGCATAGAACTGTGAATTCCACTCACTTTTTAGATAAGCACTGAAAAACTTTGGCTCATACGGTTTAAAAATTAGATGGAATATTAATTTAAAATTAATTTTCATGTGGTCTACTTATGTTGCAGAAATGATTAGAAACCTGAAGATATTTGAATGCTTGACAGTGTGGGTTTTCAGAGGTCATGAGCATGTCTTTGAATTCCTCATTTATCTGAAATAACTGAGAAAAGATGCTAAAATTATAGGATTTGGAATCAGATATACTGAGAGGTGAATTCTGGCTCTTCCGTGAGCTTTTAAACTGGATCCATTATTTCAAAATGAAGAAACCACTACCTATTCCACAGGGTTAAGTAACATAATGGGTTTAAAAACTCGGCACCTGGCTGGTAGTGGGCAGCCACTGACTAGTAGTTTTTCTGTGGCTATAATGATACAATATTGGATCCCATTGACTGAGATTCTCATTTTTTCATTTCAATTCAAGTCACATGTATGGGAATCAAGTCTCCTAGATTTGGATTACAAGGGATATCAGAAATATAACATTTGTCTGTATATGACCAAATAAATAAGCCATTTGCCTCCAAGTTAATTCCATCTCCTGGCAACCTCATATGTGTTCTTGTAGAATTATGCTCCATGGGGTTTTCAGTGGCTGATTTTTCAGAATTAGATCACCAGGGCTTTCTTCTGACATGTGACAGACACCCCAAATGATAGTGGTTTAAACAAAAGTTTATTTTTTCTTTCATGTAAAACAAGTCCCAGGATACGGAGTATGGGGCTGGTACAGCTAGGCCCACCAGGGCCAGGGACATAGGCTGCCTACTACTAGAGGTTTTCTTCATAGAGATGAGGAAGGATAGACATTCATAGGCAACTAGCAGTCCATACCTGTGTGAGTCTGCTGTTGCATTTTCTCCTCAGGCCTAGTTATGACATTTCAGCTTTACTGCCTCTCTCATAAAAAGGAAAACAAAAAACAAAAACAAGAAACAAACCCATTGCCATCAAATCAACTGCAACTCATAGCAACCCTATAGGACAGAGTAGAACTGCCCCATACAGTTTCCAAGGAATGCCTGGCAGATCTGAACTTTTTGATCTTTTTATTAGCAGCCGTAGCACCTAACAACTATACTAGCAGAATTTAGAAGAAAGCAACCAGTCAAACTGATTGCATTAAATGAAACATATTTTTCCCTGTTAGTTTAATTTAGCTAGGTTTCTAAAGAAGTTTGCATTCCAACAAAAAGAGAATTTATTAACTTTGCATTATGCATTGGATGTTGCCAATATTGATATTATATGTGTATATAAAACCATGTAACTAATTTTATCTATTCCTATTTGAAACGTTACGGGGTCCTGGTGGGGCAACAGTTAATAGCACAGCTGCACACTGAGAGTTTGGTGGTTTGAACTTATCCATTGGCCCCATGAGAGAAAAATTTGGTGACTTGCTCCCTTAAAGATTGTTGTTGTTAAGTGCCATCAAGTGGAGTTTTGACTCATAGAACCCTCATGTGACAAAGTAAACTGCCCTATGGGATTTCTAGGCTGTAATCTTTACTGGGGTGGATGCCAGGTCTTTCTCCCATGGAGCTACTGGGTGGGTTGAACCACTGACCTTTCAGTTAGCAGCAGAGTGCTTAACCATTGCACCTCAAGGGCTTCTTTTTATACAGTAATATTGCTTTTGCGATTCTTTTCTCATGACATAGAACCAGGAAGAATTTTATAAATTGGCAAGATTAGTATGTGTAATGAGAACAAACTAAAACCAAAGCAAACCCACTGCTGTTAAGTTGATTCTGACTTGTTGCAACCTGTAGGACAGAGTAGAATTACCCCATAGGCTTTTCAAGGAGTGGCTGATGAATTTAAACTGCCAACCTTTTGGTTAGCAACCCTAGCTCCCTATAGCTCTTAACCATTGTACCACCAGGGCTCTGTGAACAAACTATCCATCATTAAGTGGGAGTTGGAAGTGAAAAGAAAGTGATTACGATTTAATGATGATTTAATAAACGTTAGTGGCTTAGTAGTTAAGTGCTACAGTTGCTCACCAAAAGGTTGGCAATTTGCGTCCACCAGGCACTCCTTGGAAACTCTGTGGGGTAGTTCTACTCTGTCCTATAGGGTCTGGGGCAGTTCTATGGGGTCACTCTGAGTCAGACTTGATTCAATGGCAGTGAGTTTGGTTTTGAGCTTTTAATAAATGTCACCACTTTTACCCTGGACTTTGGACATTGTTATTTCCATCCTGAAAGTGAAAAAATTAGATTCAACAAGGTTAACTAATGTTCCCACAGCCATATAACTAACAAGGGGTGACACCACTGTTTGAACCTGGCTCCGATTATATCCAAGGACTGGGCAATACACAAAGTAAGAACTGGCTATGTAAGCATTTTGTGGAAATAAATAAAACCTGGCAGTATTAGTTTACTATTGCTGTTGTAACAAAGCACTATAAGTTAGCCAAAAACCAAACCAGTAGCCAATGAGTTGATTCTGACTGACCAGAAGTTAGTGTCTGAAGATAAGACTCATTTATTGTTTTACAGTTCTAGAGGTTAGAAGTCTAAAACTGATGTCGACCAGGGGGTGGGGCCAAGATGGGGGACTAGATACACATCTCCTCAATTCCCTCTGCAAAGTAAGGCCTGGAATGATAAGTGAATGGAGCAGCATGGACATCCAGGGAGCCCTAAGATCTGTCATAGGTTTGTCAGATTGGACTACATGCCAGTAATGGGGAACCTACCTCTCTCTAACACAAGGCAGCAGCATGCTGAGTCCTGCTTCTGCTAATTCATCACTTGGGAGGACTGCATGTACTAACACTATCCTTATCTGGAAAGCGGGGACTGGGCATGAGCTGGCAAATACACCAAACTGCAGTATTTGAGTCAGTAACATATGGCACAGAAAAGAGACTGTGCTTGGAATAGCCACATTTTAAGAGCCTATCTGCTGACTGCGGGCACCACTGCCCCTCCACCCTCTTGTTTCTGAGCTGTACCATGGATTCTGATGTTTCATGGCAGGAGAGGTAGCTCAGGCAGGGCTCCATTTTGGTCAACTGGGAGGCAGAGTTGCCTATTTGGTGGTCTTAGCTGGGGCTGATGCTCACACTGAGCGTTAGCCCCTGTTGGGAAAGTGTTTCTCCAGCAGAAAAGCTGTATATAGAACAGTGGTACCTAGAGTTATGGGTGGGGCCTGGCAGGGGATGGCAACAAGGCCATAAACCCTCCCCACTTTGAACCACATCATAGCATCTGGGATGACCTGTGAGGTGCTTTCATTGTCAGACAGAAGGTAGGGCCTGCACACCTGTGGGCCTGACTGATCTTGCCAGCTGTTGGACAGCTCCTCACTTGGCATTAAAATACCTTTTTAAGATAAGACCCCTGGGGAACTGACTACTGATCAGCCTGGCAGTATCTCCTCCACCCTTCACTGATCCACACCATAGCATCGGCTGATGGCCCCCCGTGACTCTGTAAGTAGGGCACCAACTTTGCCAGTGAGGAGGCAGAGCCTGCCACCCCAGATGGTCTACCTGGGGCCAGTCACTAGAGTACACAAAGGCAGCTGGTGACCATCTCCTCTCTTAGAACTACATCTCAGCTCCTGTTGAGGTAATACTAGAGAAACTGAACAGCTATGGGTGGTATGAAGGCAACAATCAATAGCTAACCATTTAAAGAAGCAGTCCACCATGACTGCAGAAAACTCCTAAAATAAAGAATAAAAAAACTCCCCAGATGAAGAAGCCTTTCTGAAACTACCAGAGGTTGAATACAAAAGAATTATACATAGAGCCCTCCTAGAGATTAAACAAAATGCAGCAGGACAAAATGAAAAATTAAATAAGCTATAAGAACTGATTGAACATCAATGATCTGAAATCCAGAATATCAGTAACAAAATTACAGAATTTGATAACTTAATCCAAAACCAAAAGAGCAGAACTGAGGAACTGGAAGCTAGAGTTAGTGAGCTTGAAGATAGAGCAACTGACATCAGCATTTATGAGGAGAAATCAGAGAAAAGAAATTAGAAAAATGAAGAAGCATTAAGAAACATGTAGGACTATATTAAGAGGAATAGTCTATGATTAATTGGAGTTCCTGAACAGAGAGGGATAGCTGAAAACACAGAGAGTATTGTTGTAGAGTTGCTGACAGAAAATTTTCCTGAAATTATGAAAGAAGACAAAACAGATATCCAAAGTGCTTATCAAGCACCATGAAAGCCACCAAGACACCCAAAAGAAAGCCACCAAGACACATAATTAAGGTTAATAAAATTAACCATTAAGAGAGGCTCTTAAAGGCAATGAGACTTAAAGCAAAGCTAACATACAGAGGAAAACCCTATGGGCTTTCATCTGATTTCTTGGCAGAAATGATGTTGGCAAGAAGGCAGTGGGATGATGTATTCAAAGCCTGGAAGGAAAAAAACTTCCAACCAAAAATTATATATCCTGCAAAACTGTGTCTCAAATATGACAGTGAGATTAAAACATTTGCAGAAAAACAGAAGCTTAAAGACCTTGTAAAGCCAAACCAAAACTACAAGAAATACTGAAAGAAGCTCTTTGCTTAGAAAGACAAGAATATCAAGTGTATACTTTAGGAGGCAATGCAGGGCACAGCACCTAGAATCCTACTCAATTAGGAAAGCAAGAAAGCTCAATCAAAGCTACAATATTAAAAGAAGGGAACCAGTGATCATAACACAAAAACTGTGACATCATCACACTTAAAAGATAGCTACATTACAGTAGTCACAACTGTATGGAGAGGAATTTAAAAAGACATGAAGAAGTTAAAGTCTGGTTCAAATATAGAATTGTAAGGGGAACCATAGGGGTAGCTGCAAAGCAAAATAACAATGTGACAAAACAGGAAACATAATACAGGAGTCTCAACAAACACAAAACCAACACTGAAAAAGATGAAAAGTAAACCTATAGGGAAGAATGATCCAGAACAGAATATTAGGAGCAGCTTAGAAAACATCTGCAATACAAAAATAAATGCATCAAAATGACAGCACTAAGCATGCATCTATCAATAATTACAGTGAAGGTAAATGGACTGAATACTCAAATTAGGTGACAGTTGGATCAAAAGAGACAACCTGTCTGTACGTTGCTTACAAGAAACATACCTTAAACTCACATATAACCAATAAGAAAATCAAAGGATGAAAAAATATATACCAAGTCAACAACATGCAAAGAAGAGCAAGAGTGGCAATGCTAATCTCAGATAAAATAGACTTAAATGTAGAATCCACAACTGTGGACCAGAATGGTCATTATTGCTGAAAGTTTCAATACGTAAGCAGGACATAATGATATAAAATATTTATGTACCCAATACCAGAGCATCTGAAATATATCGAACAAACACTGAAGACACTGAAAAATGAGATAGATCACTCCACAATAATAGCTGGATACTTCTACACTCCACCTTCAGTAATGGGCAGATCATCCAGAAAAAAGCTCAGCAAAGATATAGAAGATCTTATTGCAACAATTAAGCAACTAGGCCTCATCAACACATACAGGACTTTTCACCTATCATCAGATAAGCACACCTTCTTCTCCAATGCACATGGAATATTTTGCAGACTAGACCATGTGTTAAGACATAAAGCAAGTTTCAATGAAATCCAAATCATTGAATTATTGCAAAGCATCTTGGACCACAAAACCATAAAAGATGAAATCAATAGCAGAAAAACCATGGATAGAAATTCAAACTCTTGGGAACGGAACAATATCTTGCTCAAAAAGCTATGGGTTATAGACGAAACCAAGGGCACACCAACAAAAAAAAATTATGGAATCAAATGAGAATGAAAACACATCCTACCAGAACCTATGGGATACAGCCAAAGCAGTGTTCAGAGGTTAATTTATCTCTATAAGTGCACATATCCAGAAGAAGAAAGGACCCAACAGAAGAGTTAACCCTACAGCTTGAACAAGTAGAAAGAAAGCAACAGACGAATCCCTCAGTCACCAGAAGAAAACAGATAATAAAGATTAGAACAGAACTAAACGAATTAGAGAAGAACAACTGGAAAATTAACAAAACTTAAATTGGTGTCAGCCAGACTGTATTCCTTTTGGAGGCTACAGAGGACAATCCTTTCTTGACCTTTTCTGTTGTCTAGGAACCCCGGTGACACAGTGGCTAAGCACTTGGTTGCTTACCAGAACATTGGCACTTAGAGTCCATGAGGTGCTCCATGGGAGAAAGATGTGGCAGTGTGTCTCCTTAAAGATTTACAGCCTTGGTAACACTTTGAGACAGTGCCACTCTGTTCTATAGGGTTGCTATGAGTCAGAATTGACCGAATGGCAACAGATGGAGGCTATCTTCTTTTCTTAGCATCTCAGGGCCCTGTATCACTTCCACCTCTGCTTCCATCACAGCTCCTTCTCTGACTCTGGCACATCTGCCTCCCTCTTTAAAGATCCTTGTGACTGATTACATCCATCCCACCAATATAATACAGTATAATCTCCCTATTTCTGGGTCGTTAACTTGATCATGTCTTTGAAGTCCATTTTACCATGGAAGATAAGGTATTCACAGATTCTAGAGATTAAGACATGGCCATCATTGGGAGGATGTTTTTTGGCCTACTACATTGGGCATGAAATAAATTTAAAAACAATTCCTAGAAAAAAGCAGAATACTTTTTTCTTTTTTAAAAAAAAACGTTATCTTATTGTTTGAAAAGTGTACCAAAAGCACTGGCAAGAATAAGCCATATTTTATCAGCGGTTGCCTGTTGGAGGTGAGTTTCTGCAGTGGTGTGTTGGCACCAGACAGGGAGAGCCTACTGAAAATCCCCATGGAGCACAGCTCTGCTCTGCAACACACGGTGCCATCATGAGTCAAAATTGATTCAATGGCAACTGGCTTTTCGGTTTTATTGTTAAGCATCCAGGAATGCTTAAATTGTGAGTACTTTGAAACTGTCCATGATGGGACTACTTATACAACGGAAATCAGCAAACACTATAAATCTGGGTTGGTTTGTTTTTTTCCCCAGACAGCCAGTTTACCAGCACAATACATACCACTTGTAGTTAAATGTCTTCCATGATTTTGTGCATTGTTCTTTCTATTAAATCTTTTTTACAATTGCATAAATTAGTTTTACATCCAAGAAAAATAGCAAATGCAGCAAAGAACTAATAAAGGACAATATGAAACGACACTAAAACCCAGTGGCTTTCAGAAAACTGTAGATGACGCAGGCATGGCTTTTCTTATTTCCTGCAACCTCTGAACCCAGAGTTGACTATAAGTTCAAAAAGAGAGATGGACCCCCAGGTTTTCTCGGAATGCAGATCTCATTCAGCCCTGCCTTGCTTACTGGGCAGCGTATGTCAGCAGCCTACAAAATGCAGGACAGTTGTATGTGTTGGGCTGGGGATCACATGGTTCAGTTTCTAATATATTGTACTTTACTCATGTAATTTTGTGCTTTCTTTGTTTTCCAACCACACCCTCCCGCTTGAGATATTTTCAAAAGCGCTGCTATGCCATTTTTTTTACATACTTCTGTGAAAAAAAGTAATATAATGCACTTGCAAAAATATCTCATTGTGCAGTGTAGGTGGCAAATAAACATAGAAGGTGTGCATTATATACATAAAAATATAATAATTAATTGCAACTGGTAAGTCTGCTGTTATGTTATGAGGCTTAGACTTTCTTTTAGTTTTCCTCTACCCTATAAACTTATCTCTAAGGTAGAAAATTTAATTTAAGGGGCCCATGAAGGGTAGCGGAAACACGGGTGGTGTAACGGCTAAATGCAACAATTGCTGACCAAAAGATAGGCAATTCAAATCTTCCAGGCGCTCCTTGAAAACTCTATGGGGGCGGTCCTGCTCTGTCTACAGGGTTGCTATGAGTGGAATCTACTCTACGGTAGTGGGTTTGGTTTTGGTTTATGAAGCGTAGTGGTTGAGGGCTGTGGCTGCTAATCAAAAGACTGGCAGTTAAAATCCCCTAGACTTCCCTTGGACATTCTGTGGGTGTGGTTCTGTGTTCCAGCTTTAAGCTGGAATCATTGAGATTTTTTGTATGAGAGATAATAAGGTGCCTTGGTGGTGCAGTGGGTTAAAGCGCCTTGCTGTTAACTGTGGGGTCTGTGGTTTGAGTCTACTAGTGGCTCCGTAGGAGAAAGATGGAATCTGCTTCTCTAAAGATTTAAAGCCTTGGAAACCCTGGGAGGCAGCTCTGCTGGGTCCTATGGAGTCACCAGCAGTCACAATCACCTTGATGGCAATATGTTTGGGTTTTGTATTTTTTAGCAAGTGATGATTGACCCCTTCAGTCTACACATGTGTGATGCACAAAGAAGTTGCATCCCTCTGTATGAGTGCTAAGAGGCACCAAAGGTCAGCCCAAACCATTCACACAGGGTCAGGCCTGGCAGGTGCGCGTGGCACACGCTAGCCAGTGATGAAAAGAGGTACATGAGACACAGTGCTGCATCCATCTGTCGCAGTCTTGAAACCAGTATTCTTGTGCACATGTGGCAAATGCATTGTATCTTTGGTGGGGGGAGTAAGCCAAGGTTGTAACAGGATACTTCTGCAATTGTAAAGCAGTGTGATAAGGAGGAGACCAGACAGAATAGGCAGCCTTCAATCTCAAGTTCAGAAGGCCACACAGGAGACTTTTTTCAGCCTATTGCCTGCCTGGTGTGCTGAGTCATGCCCCTAACTTCTGTTGCTGAACGAAAGTTTGTATCAAATTATCCAGCACCCAGGGAGGCAAAGCAGGCTTGCTTTCATACTAGCAACCTTTCTCCCCTTTGAGTCATTGAAAGTAAGGACTGAAAGGATCTTTTATTTTCTCTGTCCATCCTCTGGAGACTGCATTAAACTCAATTCTTATATCCAGTGCCTCTGTTTCTTCTTTCGTCTGATTTTAATTAAAATAATTGATGGAATATCTATAGCCTAATTTAGAACATTCACCATGAGTTGGACCCAACTCGACGGCAGTGATTTGGGTTTAATTTAGAACATTCAAGGCATAAGAGTGATGGCTGTTTCAAATCAAATCAATCAATAATGTACTGAATAACTACACTCTGCCAGGCACTTTGATGCAAAGCTCTATTTACTGAAATTCTTCCAGCAATCCTTTTCTTGGCAATCTTACTTCCTTAGTTAGTTTATCCAGAAAAGTATAACTCATTTATTTGTAGAAGTGAAAGAAAAGAACTATAAATAACAATAGTTATATAGTATTTATTAATCTATTATCCATCTGTCAGTTTGTCACTCTGTGATGGCTTGCATATTGCTGTGATGTTAAAAACAATGCCACTGGTATCTCAGATACCAGCAGAGTCGTCTTTGGTCAATAGTTCAGGAAGCTCTGCTGAAACCTAAGACAGACTAGAAAGAAAGGCCTGGCAATTTATTTCTAAATATTAGTCAATAAAAACCTCATGGATCAAAACAAAATATTGGCCTACTTGCTTGCTTTAGACAAGTCACCAGGAAAGATCAGTCTGCAGGAGAACATCGCCATGTTTGGTGAAGTACAGGACCAGCGAGGGCAAGGGAGACCCTCAGGGGGAGGGACTAGCACAGCAGTCACAAGGGTGGACTCAAACATTCAGTTATTGTGAGAACGACACAGGACTGAGCAATGATTCATTCTAATGTACATCAGGTCATCGGAAGTCAGAGGTGACTCCTCAGTAGTAACTCTACTTATTGATTACTTGCTTTGTGCCTGATACTATGCCATGTTCTTAATATTCATTGTTATTAATTCCCTTTTACCTGAAGAGTCTCTATGAGACAGAATAAATTCCATAAGATTGTTCTGGAGACTTTGAAGAATTGGATTAATGTTTCAACAAATCACCAACTGGTGAATTGTATAATAGCAACAATAGTTGCTATTCTCCCATTTTATAAATAATAAAACAGAGGATCTGTGACATTAAACAGTCTGGTAACTTGGAAACCCCAGTGGCACAGTAGTTAAGTGTCTCAGCTACTAACTAAAAGGTTGGCAGTTTGAATCTATCAGCCGTTCCTTGGAAATAGGGCAGTTCTACTCTGTCCTGCAGTTCACTAAGAGTGAGAACTGATTCAACAGCAGTGGGTTTGGGGGCCTTTTTTTGGTTTTTGGTGACTTACTTCAGGTCACTTTCCTGGTGACTCACAGACAGAATTCTAACTCAAGTTGTCTGATACCGAAGTCCTGGTCTTAAATCCTCTGCCGTGATGCTTCTCCAAAGTAACATCTTCATCAAGATTTCTTGACCTATTCATCCAACATCATTTTCTTTCTTTCTTTTTTTTTTATTTAACATAACTGAGTGAAAATGTACATTCCCATATAAATTTACATGCTCGCCTATATGCAGCTCCCACTGCTCTCCCTGTCCGGTGACTGCACACTATTCCTCTCTGCTCCATACATGTCTCATCCTCCCAACAGCCTCCTTTCCCCTCCTCTCCGTCCACTCCAACATCATTTTCAAAACAAAATTTGTAAATACTAAATCATTCTTTGGGGGGAGGGAACGGAACAGAAATTTCTGTCAGAAGGAATAATTTCTGCAACTTCCAATCCAAGCTCTCATGTGACATCCTGGAAGAGACATGCCTTGCCTAGCCCTTCATACACTATAAAAGCTTTGAGGAATTATTCATGGTGCTCAGCTCGATAACAGAATGACAGATCTCGTAATTCTGGCAATTTTTACTGGAGACAAACACAGCAATCTTTATCTTTATGTGGAATTATTCCTATTACAGCATAATGGTTAAAGAAGAGCTCCATGAGGAAATGCAGAAATAAAACACTTGGATTATACTTCTAGAACACAGAAATGTATTCTAAAAATTAGCTTTACTCTTGCCATTAAACACTTATTTTACAGTAACTTCTTTGTGTACATTTTTCTGTAACGTGGAGGTCAATAAATTCTTTCATTATAGAATTCATTAGATCGTGATTTGTTGAGACATTAATCCATTTTGCAAAGTCTCCAGAACAATCTTCTGACATCAATAGACTCTCTTTTTAAAAAATAATTTCACCATCGAGAGTGTAGTAAATGCTATGCATTTATTATGCTCTTTCTCTCTGTGTTGAAGGTTAATCATATAGTAAGTCTGAAGATTTCATTTGCCTTATTTTCCTCAACTTTATGACTTATTACATTGCCCTTAGAGGTTTCAACCAACATATGTCAATCAGAATTACAGCCAAGCTTTCATTTAAACTTCCTGATTGCATGGCTTTTCTGCTGAAATCAATGACAAACATGAATTCCAGATGATCTAAAGAGCACCCTAGGAAAGACTGGTTTGGAGAGTTTTCTTTCTTTTTTTTTTTTTTTTAAGTAAAAAGTCTTCAAATTTAAATTCTACAAGTATCCTAAGTATCTAGTAGGGAAATATATCTACTGAGCATAATTTTATGCTCCAAATATTCTTGAAAATTTCTTATATATGTCATTTCATTTGTGTGTGGGATGTATTAGCACACTCCTTTTATAGGAAAGGAAATTGTGAATTGAAAGCTTATGTGAGGTGTAAGGCTAGAATCCAAAAGCAAGGAGGGTCTTGCTTTAAAACTTATGATCTTTTCACCACTTCTGTGAAGGAGAGTCAGAAAACAATAGCCCTGTGGCCTGCCACCTACCACAATTCCTTGAAGTTTCTCTGTCTCTCTACCTCCTTCTCTCTCTGTTATTGTGTGCTAGTCAGTTAATTCCAATACAGAGCAAACCTATACAGCAGAATAGAACTGTCCATAGAGTTTGCTAGGCGGGAAGCTTTACAAGAGCAGACTGTCAGGTCTGTTCTCCCATGGAGCCACTGCTAGGTTTGACCTACCAATATTTTCTTTTACAGCCAAGTGCTTAACCGTTGTATACGAGGTCTGACAATTAAGTTTACAAACTGAATTATTCTAAGTGCTACATAAACCATTGCTGAATATCACTACAGTCACCTTTGAAGTACCCTCCTCGGGAAGTTATGCAACAATGCCAATGCCTAGTCCACCCTTCAAAGCAATTTTGGAGCTCTTTCTGGAATGGCCATTGTGCATGGTGGCACAGTGGCAATTTCGTGAACTTAATTATATAGTTGTCTGTGAGGGAGTTTTTAGACAGTAAACGAATAACTGTGTTGGAACACCCTCATTACTCATCTGATCTGGCCCTCAGTGACTGTTTTCCTTTACCTGAAGATAAAGGAAATGTTGAAAGGAAAACATTTTGATGGCATTCAGGACACTAAGGGTAATACAATGACAGCCCTGACGACCATTCCAGAAAGAGTTCCAAAACTGCTATGAAGGATGGACTAGGTGCTAGCATCAGTGCATAGCTTCCCAAGGGGAGTACTTCGAAGGTGACCATAGTAATAGTCAGCAATGAGGTATGCAGCACTTCTTGTGTTTGCAAACTGAATTGGCAGTCCTTGTATACAAACATAAATATAAATACATATTACGATATTGTCTGTCAGTTTGTTGTACTGCGGTGGCTTGTATGTTGCTGTAATACTGGAAGCTTTGCCACCAGCACTTAAAATACCAGCAGGGTCACCATTAGGAGGACAGGTTTCAGCAGAATTTTTAGACAGGGCAGACTAGGATAAAGGAGCTGAGAGTCTACTTCTAAAAAACTTGGCCAGTTAAAATCTTATGAGTAGCAGGAAAACATTGTTTAATACAGTGCAAGATGAGTTCCTCAGACTGGAAGGCACCGAAATACTGCTAAAGAATAGCTGTCTCCTCAAATCAGAGTCAACCGACCTTAATGATGTGGACGGAGTCAAGGTTTCAGGACCTTCATTTGCTGACTTTGCAAAGCTAAAAATGAGAAGAAATAGCCACAAACATCCATTCAGAATCAAAGTAAAAGAAGTATAAATCTAGAAAAATTAGAACTGATCAAAAATGAAATAGAACATATAAAGGTCAATACTCGAGGCAATGATATGCCGAAATGTCTTAGCACTGGCTGCTTTGAATCAGACAATCACATAGTCTACTATGCATGAAGTGCCAAATTGAAGAAGAATTGTCATAAAAGAACATTTTATAAGATCTATCCTGAAGCATAATGCTGTTAGTGATAGGATAATATCCACATGCCTACAAGGATGACTAGTTAACAAGACTGTTACTGAAATTTATGCACCAACCACTAATGCCAGAGATGAGGAAATTTAAGAGTTTTACTAACTTTTGCAGTCTGAAATGGATGCAACATGCAGTCAAGAATTGAGAATTCTTGCATGAGAATTCATGCATTGAGAATTACTAGTGATTGGAATGGAAAAGTTGGAAATAAGGATTGGTAGCTGGAAAATATGGACTAGGAGGTAGAATCACAATAGAGATTGCATGATAGAATACTGCAAGATCAACAACTTCTTCATTGCCAATACTGGGCAGTGTTTAGTTCTGTCGCACATGGGGTTTCTATGAGTCGGACTCACTGGCACCTAACAACATATATGTACATGTTGACACACAAGTGAAACCTGTGAGAACCAGAACTTGATGGGGCTTGCTTGTTTTTCCAAGTCTCACAAGTTTTCCATCTTTGACAGGTGCAGTCTTATCACTTTTCTATTGCTCATTTCATTAGAAAATATTTGAGTTTCTCTTCTCTTGCACAATTTCTGGCTTTTGCAGGTTTATGCACAAATGGTCACATGCTCAACTGCTGATTGAAAGGTTGGAGATGTTTCAAGGTGGTACCTTGGAGGAGAAGCCTGGAGATCTACTTCTGAAAATCAACCACTGAAAACCCTGTAAGGCACAGTGCTACTCTGACTCACGTGGAATTGCCATGAGTCAAAACTGACTCAAGGGCTACTGTTTTTTTTTGTTTGTTTGTTTTGTTTAGATATATATATATGGGAAAGAAAGACTGCTAGAAGCTTTCTAGGCTGCTTTGCACTCCAAGAGAATTTTAGGACAGTGACTGGGAGTCTTTCAGCTATAGTTGGTTATCCCAGGAATCCCAAGTCCCCCAGTAATGGGCTTGCCTTTGTATCCCTGCCTTGTCCCATGCTGGCTGGGAGCACCTGTAGCAGAAGTTTGGCCTCCACACAAACCACACAAACTGAGACATTTGGCGATTAATGCTACTTGGTTAATCAGCTTTGTTGGACAACTGCACGGTATATTTCTGTAGCCATCAACATGATCAAGAAAAAGAAAGACTACAGCAAAAAGTTTTGATTTGTGGGTTATGTCTCCATCTCCATCTCTCACAACCACGCTCTGTCACATCAGTGTTGTGGGGCTGTACAGAAGCAGGACTCAAACTGAAGGATTAGGGGCTGGGAAATTTCAGTTTGTAATTAATTATAAAGCTATCTATGTGTCTGAAATTTGGTCTTGCATATATTTCAACTCCAATGGAGTGAGGGTGCCACTTGGCCAAAAATTTTTCTAAGTTTCTGCAAGACAATGTCTTAAGTGAGCATACCTCAGAGGCCCAAGGCCCACAGCTTTTGGAATGTGTATATCTGTGAGTGTGTGTACAGATGTTTAGGGAGATGTTCTATAGCTTCAAAAAGTCCTCTCCCTTTCACTGCACTGCCTCTCTAATGAGCTAAAAATACCTACTTTGTTATACACCAGACTGTAAGTTTCTCAAAAAAAGATCCAGACTAATTTTTTGCTTTGCCTATGGTAGAACTGATGCCTTTGAGTTATGGCATTGGCAAAGAATAATTATGGTGTTGGACTGCCAGAAGAATGAACAAATCTGTCTTGGAAGAAAGCAGAGCCAGAATGCTCCTTAGAAACTAAGACAGAGACTTCTCACATACTTTGGATATGTCATCATGAAGGATCAGTGCCTGGAACAGGACCCCATGGTTGGTAAGAAAAGGGTCAGTGAAAAAGAGGGAAACCCTCGATGTGACAGATTTGCATGGTGGCTGCAACAACGGGCTCAGACAGAGCAGTGATGGTGAGGATGGTGAGGATGGTCCAGCAGCGGGTGATGTTGCCTTCTGTTGCCACAAATTGGAAGTGACTCAACAGCATCTAACAACAGTAACATATTGTAGAAACTTAGTTAAAAAAATATTGCCTTTGAGTCAATTCTGACACACAGTGAACCAATAGAACAGGGTTGAACTGCCTCACAGAGTTTCCAAGGAGCAGCTGTTGGGTTCAAACAGCCAACTTTTTGGTTAACAGCTGAACGCTTAATCACTGTGCCACCTTAAACATATTTCTGGGTTCACCTTTTTACTCTAAGGAGGGGAATTTTCTATACTAACCAAAGGCAAAATGTAAGATTATGCATCCAAAAAAGAGAGAACGAGATTCTTCATTCCATGTAATCTCAATTAAACGCCAGCAACCTCTCCAAAGTAGTAGGTTCCTTGGTAGAAGGCTAGTCTGGATAACCCAAGTTCAGGAAAAGTTTAAGAGACAGGCAAGTGGCACAAGGCGGGTGAAGGGAAGTAACAAGGCTTAGGCACCAAATCGCCTTCCTCCACTCCCAGGACCCCTAGTGACATTACCAAACCAGGTGCCGTGAAGTCACCTCTGACTCATTGCAGCCTCACGGGTGTCAGAGCAGACCTAGCTCTACAGGAGTGTCAATGGCTGATTTTTTTAAGAAGCAGATTGTTGGGTCCTTCTTCTCAGATGCTTCAGGGTAGATTTGAACCACCAACCCTTCAGTAAATAGCTGACTGCATTAACTGTTTGTGCTGTCCAGACAGTTTGGTTACATCATAGGTACATGGGATTTAGCTCTGGAGTGTTTTTCAGTGGAGCCATGCATCTTCACCAGGTTTATATGTCTAGTTCTCGCCAGAGCTGGGATCTTAACCCAGGACAGGGTTACTCTCTTACAGAGGGTTTTAAGCAGAGGTGAATAAATATTTTTTGGTCCCTTAGCAAATGTGAATTTTTGTTGCAGCTCAACCTTGTTGAGCCTTGATTCCTCTCCTGAACTGCCAGCCCTTGAGCCATCTCTTTGAGTCTACCAGAGCTTCAAGCAAAGAGCCAGTAAACACCATTGCCTGAGGCTCTTCTCAGCTAATTAACTCATCGGTAGGGATTGGAGCTAAAGCACACTCAGGTTGGATGTGGGTGGAGCAAGGGAAGTAAGGCTAAACCTCAAAAACGAATCATACTGCCTTTGTAATTCCCCCTTTTAACTCCTTGAAGCAAAACAAACCAGGTGCCATCGAGTTGACACCAACTCATGACATCCGTATGTATGCCAGAGTAGAAATGGGCTCCATCGGATTTTCAATAGCTGATTTTTTCAGAAGCAGGTCACCGGGCTATTCTTTTGAGGTTCTACTCTGGCCCCTAGGGTTGCCATGAGTCGGATCCGACTCGATGGCACTTGGCTGGCTGGATAGGTCTAAACGGCTGATCTTTTGGTTAGTGGCCTAGTGTTGAACCATTTGTGCCACCCAGGGGCTCCTTTGTCCCCCACAGAGTCATGTTATTAAATACTTCTCAACTGAAAGAAGTCTTTTATGCTTCACAATCTGAAGAAGCACTCTATTTCCTGCCCACCCAATACACCCTCCACCTCACCTCACTTTATTCCCCTGAGAACACTTGTCACGGACAGAAATGATCTTGTTAATTTCTTTACTTGTTTATGGTCTGTCTTCATCCTGTAGCATAAGTAAACACAAAGAATGGAAGGACTGTACCCATTTCATTCACTGCTATAGTTCCCTTTGTCATTGCTGTTAGGTGCTGTTGAGTTGGTTTTGACTCATAGTGACCCTATAGGATAGAGTAGAACTGCTCCATAGAGTTTCCAAGGAGCACTTGGTGGATTCGAACTGCTAACTTCTTGATTAGCAGCCGTAGCACTTCACCACTACACTGCCAGGGTTTCCCTTTAAGTATTAGGTAAGAGTTATTTTTTCAATAATTGTGAAACTCAAAAGATACAACATTCATATGTTAAAGAGTTGTTGCATGATGGTTAATATCCCTCTAAATTCTGGAAGTTAATAATATATTGATCAGATGTTATTGTTGCTGTTAGGTGCTGTTGAGTTGGTTCCGACCCAGAGTGACCCTATGAACAACAGAACAAAACACTGCCGGTCTTGCATCATGTCCACATCATTTTTATGTTTAAGCTCATTGTGTGGCTTCTGTCTCAGTCCATCTCATTAAGGGTCTTCCTCTTTTTTGCTGACCCTCCGCTCTACCAAGCATGGTGTCCTTCTCCAAGGAATGATCCCTCCTGACAACATGTCCAAAGTATGTAAGATGCAGTCTAGCCATCTTTGCTTCCAAAGAGTACTTCTTCCCAAACAGATCTGTTTGTTGTTTCGGTAGTCCATGTACATTCAACATTCTTCTCCAACACCACAATTCTAAGGCATTAGCTCTTCTTCTGTCTTCTTTGTTTATGGTCCAGCTTTTGCACACATATGGTGCAACTGAAAATACTATGGCTTAAATCAGGAGCATTTTAGTCTTCACAGTGACATCCTTACTTGTGAATACTTTAAAGAGGTCCTTTGTAGCAGATTTTCCCAGTGCAATGTGTCTTTCAATTTTTTGACTGCTACTTCTGTGGGTGTTGATTGTGGACTCAAATAAAATGAAATCCTTGACAACCTCAATGTTTTCTCCATTTATGACAAGGTTGCTTATTGGTCTGTTTGTGAGGATTTTTGTTTTCCTGATGTTGGTGTGCAATGCATACTGAAGGCTGTGGTCCTTGATCTCTATCATTAACTGTCTCAAATCTTCTTCATTTCCAGCAAGTAAGGTGGTGTCGTCTGCATAACACAGGTTGTTAATGAACTCTCAAAGTTAATAATATATCGGCCAGATGGGTTTATAATTACTTGTTGTATATTGTTTTCTTTCTTTTTTTCTTCTCTTTCCTACAAAATACTCCTTATTTCTGAAAAACCGTCGTTTGACAAAGCCTACCATCACATTCTATTTTAGAGACCAGAAAATCAAGAGCTTCAGGGATAAAGTACTAGCTGTTTGTACCACACATGTATTTTTTGCTATGCTATATGTTGTTAATATATTAATGTATTATATTCTGTTATACTTCTGCTTTTTCACCAGTAGGTTCTCGTTAAGGAGAAGGATTATGCTTTCTTCTCTCCCTATTGCCTGTACCAAGAATGTTGTTGCTAGCTCCTTTTGAGTCAGCTGTGACCTCATCCACAATGGAATAAATAGATGCCAAGGTGCCATCCCCATGATTGACTGCAGAATGGCCCATTGTGATCCACAGGATCCACAGGGTTTTCACCGGCTGATGTTTAAGTAGATCCCCAGGCCTTTCCACCTAGCTTACCTTAGTTTGGAAACTCTGCTGAAACCTGATCAGCATCATAGAAACAAGCAAGCCTCTAGTGACAGACAGGTGGTAGCTGTGCATTAGGTGCATTGTTTAGGAATAGAATCCAGGTGTCCTGATGAACCACAAAAATCATATGACAGAACCCACAATGTCTCAGGAAACAGCAGTTGCTGTGGGGTCGATTCCAACCCACAGCTCACAGTAACCCTTTGAGAATCAGAATAGAACAGTGTGCCATAGAATTTTTAGTGGCTAACTTTTTAGAAGTAGATTGCCAGGCCTTTCTTCTGAGGTGCCTCTGGGTGGACTCAAACCTCTAGACTTTTGGTTAGAAGCTAAACACATTAAATATTTATTTAGACCATCCAGAAACTCCAACCTAGAATCATACCCACCAAACAACAGGCATGTGAAGTCTAACTGTTAAGTTCACAAACTCATCTAGGAAAAAGTGCTACACACCTCATTGTTCAATATCACAATGGTCACCTTGGGAAGCTATGCACTGATGCCAGTGTTTAGTCCAATCTTCGAAACAATTTTGGAACTGTTTTTCTGGAATGGCCAGCAGAGCTGTCATTGTATTGCTCTTGATGTCCTGAATGTCATCAAAATGTCTTCCTTTCAATATTTTCTTTATCTCTGGGTAAAGAGAAAAGTCACTGGGGACCAGATCAGGTGTTCCCATACAGTTATTTGTTTACTGGCTAAAAACTTCCTTGCAGACAACTAAGTTTGTGAACTTGCCACCATGCCACTGTACACAATGACCATTCCAGAAAGAGTGCCAATATTGCTTTGAAGGGTGGAAGAGGCACTGGCATTGGTGCATAGCTTCCCAACGGGAGTACTTGGAAGGTGATCATAGTGCTATTCAGCAATGAGATATGTAGCACTTAGAATGATCAAATTTGTAGACTTTGTTGTCAGATCTGTACACCAAGCCCAAGTTTGACAAAGTCATGTAAATTTTATTCCAGAGTCTTTTGTGTATTGTAAGTCCTCTGAATTTCAAAAACAAAACAAAACATTTTTTAAGCATTCCCTAAATACAGGGTTATAAGTATTCTTGTTTTTCTGCCCATCTTTCTAAACAATCCATCTCCCAACTATTTCAAATTTCTTTCAATGCAAATTTCCTATTCCTATTGTTATGAGTTGTAAAATGACAGACAAGAAATAAATGGACTTGATCTCTCACACTTATAAGAATAACTTTTTTGGCTTGAGGCCTCTGGCAGTAAAAGGCTACATATATTAATTGTTTTAGTCAGCTAATGCCGCTGTAACAGAAATAACGCAGAGTGGATGGCTTCAACAAAGGAAGGTTTATTCTTACACAGTCCGGTAGGTTGCAAGTCCATATTCAGGGTGACTGCTCCAGGGGAAGGCTATCCCCTTGTCGGCTCTGGAGGAAAGTCCAGTATTGCATCAGTCTTTGTCCAGGGAGCATCTTGGTGCAAGAACCTCTGGTCTGAAGGACGCGCTCTTCTCCCAGTGCTGCTTGCTTGATGGTAGGGAGGTTCTCAGTTGTCCTTTGTTTCTCTTTCCCTCTTATCTCTTTCAAACTGAAAGCATTAAGGGTGGGGCAAGCCGTACTCTGGGGAAACTCCCCCTACAGCAGGGCAGGGAAGTAATTCTATGCGGGCATTTACATCCCCACCCTAATCCTTTAACATACAGTTTAGTGAAACCACACAATGGAGGAGAGTCCCAAGATAGTGGGAACCATATCCCAGCCACGTGAATACACATATTTTTGGGGGGACACAATTCAACCCATGAGACTTGATCTCTCACACTTACAAGAATAACTTTTTTTGGCTTGAGGCCTCCGGCAGTAAAAGGCTACATATATTAATACACAGGAGTACTTTCCTTCATCAATCCCTTTAGCTGCACCAGCACACTCGGTTTTGCACTCACGGTTGAATGATAGACTTGGAGTTCAGCCACTGCCAAGAAGAATAAGAACATAGCAAGCACACCTAGAAAGCAATTCCAGTATCAAAGGTGCATCACTGAAGGCAACATTTATCAGGTGCTGGGAGCATCACAGGAGCCTTCAGAACCCACAGTAAAAGCAATTGTGATAAGGATTGTCCTTTTTGTTACTGTGATTGAGTTAGCTCCAGCTGATGGCGTCCTTTTTTTTAACGGAATGAAACATTGTCTGGTCCTGTGTCATTTTCATAATCATTGGTGTATTTGAGACTGTTATGTTACTGTGTCAATCCATTCCACAGAGGGTTTCCCTAGTCTTTGCCGATCCTCTACTTTACCAGACATAACGTCCTTTTCTAGCTATTGATCCTTCCTGATGATGTATTCAAAGTAACCATTCTTGCTTGTAAGGAACATTCCAGTTGTATTTCTTCTAAGACTGATTTGTTTGTGCTGGCAGTCCACAGTATATTTTTCACCAGCACCATACTTTCATTTATTAGTTTTTCTTCTATCTTCCTTTTTCCTTAATGACTGTAGTAGTAGTATCAATCACCAAAATTACAAAGTTAATGTAGGTATACTTGTATTTAGCTTCTGGCACTCCATGTGCCATTTTTCCTTGTACTGCCAAAGTCAGAAACCCTGGTGGTGTAGTGGTTAAGTGCTACATCTGCTAACCAAAAGTTCTGCGGTTTGAATCCTCCAGGTGCTCCTTGGAAACCCTGCAGAACAAGCAGTTCTGTTGTGTTTTACAGGGTTGTTTTGAGTTGGAATGAACTTACTGGAAATGGATTTTTTTTTTTTTTTTTTGGTATTCCCAAACTCAGGGCCTTTGATTTCCTCACAGAATTCTACTTCATTAGCCTCTTAAGGTAGTAGTTGGGGTCCCATTGTCTTGTGAATCCCTCTGTTAGAGAATATGACTTCATAATATCTGACAGTGAGTCTCTGAGTGAGTAGCTAGTACCCTGGCCCAACATGGGCACAAAGAGAACATTCAACACAAATTATCGACAAATGACATTTGGAGTCTAAAGATTTTGCAGCTGTTAATCAGTAGCATATTGAGATATTGATATGCTATTATGGAAAATATTTTTTAAAATCTTTATAACAATTCTCCTTTAAATGTGCTAACACAAATAAACCAGCATATGACTAGAGGCAGAACTCTGACTACTGGGAGTCATTGAAGATCTGGTAATAGCAACTGAATTTTACTTCCTAATCCTGTACCTCTATCAAGATTGCAGTATCTGACTCTGAACTCTACAATGGGATGAAGTAATAGCAGAAAGTGATCTTTACATCTTCCACTTAAAGGAACTTCAGTGGGGCTTTGACATGACAGCAGACACTTCTGAGCATTTTGGAAATTCGATGTTGCCCTTTGGACCCTCAAAACTGATGTCTCACCCACTGTCACTGAGCACTGGGGATGCAGAGGATCTTTAGCATAATCTTCATTTTCACCAAATAAACCAAACCTGTATCACCATTGAGAGGCTCATATACATTCAACAAAAACCTCTTTCAAAATGAGTTTTTTTTTTTTTTAGAAACCATAAGGGAGGAGTAACTGGTACCCTTGGAGGCAGCTATTAAAATTGGGGCTGAATTTTTTTCCTTTCTCAAGAAATAACACTAATGGTCCAGGTTCTGTATCCTGATGCACTTGACCAATAATTCTCATTCGTGTAAAGGATGCAAAGGTACCCACATGCTGACCAATCTCTATCATTACTTACGTGATGTGATTTCAGACTCTCTCAGACTGGTCGTGGTTTTCTTGATATAACTCCAGACTGTCAGCGTCCTTCTCCAAATAAGGTGCCAGAAGCAATCTTAGCTTGACCCGAGAACTGTTGCCACTTGAACTGGTTCATGCTATTCTTGGTTCTTACAGAGCTTGAGATCAACCAAGACCCCAGCTCTCCTAGTCTTTCTTCTGTCAGCCTTTGACAAACAGCTAGTATGAGCCCCTTAGATGTCTTTATCTTTGCTGTAAACCATTGTTGCTGTCCTGCTGTTAATGTGCTCACAGTTTTGGCTTGACTAAATGGATTATAAAAAATCCACTTCCAGGTGAAAAGCAGAACAGAAGAACATACTGTGTGTATCTTTGTTGAGAATGTGAGTTAAGGATCTTTTTGAAAAAACAGTCCATTCTCTTTCCACTCATATTACCAGCGTTGTAATTACAGCTAAGATTTATTGAATACTCTCTATGAGTTAGGCATTGTGCTAAGTGATTTACATGCATAATCTCATTTAATCCTTACTAAAACCCTATGTAAGAGTCTGTGGGTAGTTCAAAGCATTAACACATCAATTGCTAACTAGACCAGTGGTTCTAACCCACCCAATGGCTCTGAGGGAAAAAGACCTGGCAATCTGCTTCTATGAAGATTGTTGTTGTTAGATGCTGTTAAGTTGGCTCTGACTCCTAGCAACCCTATGAACAACAGAATGAAACACTGCCCAGTCTTGTGACATGTCCACAATCATTTTTATGCTTAAGTCCATTGTTGTGGCCACTGTGTCAACCAATCTCTTTGAGGGTCTACCTCTTTTTTGCTGACCCTCTGCTCTACCAAGCATGAGGTCCTTCTTCAGGGACTGATCGTTCCTGACAATATGTCCTAAGTATGTAAGATGCAGTTTTGCCATCTTTGCTTCTAAGGAGCACTCTGGTTGTACTTCTTGCCAAACAGATCTGTTTGTTCTTTTGGTGGTCCACGTACGTTCAACGTTTTTCTCCAACACCACAATTCAAAGGCATCAGTTCTTCTTCTATTTTCTTTGTTCATTGTCCGGCTTTTGCATGCATATGATGTGATTGAAATTACCATGGCTTGGGTCAGGCACACTTTAGTCTTCAAGGTGATATCCTTACTTTTGAATATTTTAAAGAGGTCCTTTGCAGAAGATTTTCCCAGTGCAATGCATCTTTTAATTTCTTGACTGCTGCTTCCATGGACATTGATTGTGGACCCAAGTAAAATGAAATCCTTGACAACCTCAGTCTTTTCTCCATTTATGACAATGTTGCTTACTGGTCCAGTTGTGAGGATTTGTATTTTCTTGGTGTTGAGATGCAATCCATACTGAAGGCTGTGGTTCTTGATATTTGTCAGTAAGTATATCAAATCTACTTCGATTCCAGCAAGCAAGGTGGTGTCATCTGTGAATGCAGGTTGGCAATGAGTTGTCCACCAATCCCGATGCCTCATTCTTCATAGAATCCAGCTTCTTGGATTATTTGCTTGGCATCCAGTTTAAAAAGGCATAGTGAAAGGATACAACCCTGGTGCACACCTTTCCTTACTTTAAACCATTCAGTATTCCCTTGTTCTGTTTACACCACTGCCTCTTAATCCACGTACAGAATCCTTCAGAGCACAGTTAAGTGTTCTGGAATTCCTGTTCTCCACAACATTGGCCACAGTTTAGTATGATCCACACAGTTGAAATGCTTCTGCATAGACAATGAAACACAAGTAAACAACTTTCTGATATTCTCTGCTTTTAGCCAAGATCCCTCTGACATCAGTGATGATCCTTGATTCCACGTCCTCTTCTGAATCCAGCTTGAATTTTTGGCACTTGTTTGTCAATATACTGTTGCAGTCACTTCTGGATTATCTTGAACAAATTTTACTTGTGTATGATATCAAAGATATTGTTTGGTAATTTCCACATTTGGGTAGATCACCTTTCTTTGGAATGGAAATAAATATGGATCTCTTCCAGTCAGTTGGACAGGTAGCTGTCCTCCAAATTTCTTGGCATAGATGAGTGAGCACTTCTGGTGCTGCCTCTGTTTGTTGAAATATCTCAATTGATATTTCATCAATTTCTGGAGCCTTGGTTTTTCCAATCCCTTCAACGTGGCATCAACTTCTTCCTTTAGTACCATTGGTTTCTGGTCATGTGCTACCTCTTCAAATGGCTGAACATCAACTAGTTCTTTCTGGTGTAATGACTCTGTGTATTCCTTCCATCTTCTTTTGATGCTGCCTGAGCCATTTAATAGTTTCCCTATAGAATCCATCACTATTGCAACTCGAGGCTTGAATTTTTTTCTTCAGCTCTTTTAGCTTGAGAAATGCAGAGCGTGTTCTTCCCTTCTGGTTTTCTGTTTCCAGCTCTTTACACATGTCATTGTAATACTTTCTTTGGTCTTCTGGAGCTGTTCTTTGAAGTCTTCTGTTTAGGTCTTTTACTTCACCATTCCCTCCTTTTGCTTTAGCTGCTTGACATTTTAAAGGAAGTTTCAGAGTTTCTTCTGACATCCAGTTTGGTCTTTTCTTTCTTCCCTGTCTTTATAATGACCTCTTCTCTCTTCATGGATGATGTCTTTGATGTCATTCCACAATTTGTTTGGTCTTTGGTCATTAGTGATCAATACATCAAATCTGTTCTTGAGATGGTCTTTAAACTCAGAAAGAATATACTCAATGTCATACTTTGGCTCTCATGGACTTGTTCTAATTGTCTTCAGTTTCAGTTTGAATTTGCATATGAGCAGTTGATGGTCTGTGCCGCAGTCAGCACCTGGTCTTGTTCTGACTGCTGATATGGAGCTTTTGTGTCATCTTTTTCCACAGATGTAGTGAATTTGGTTCCTGTGTATTCCATGTGGTGAGGTCCAGGTGTACAGTAAGTCACCATTTGTGATGGTTAAAAAAGGTATTTGCAATGAAAAAGTCATTAGTCTTGCAAAATCCTATCATGTGTTCTCCCCGGCATTATATCTATCACCAAGGCTGTATTTTCCAACTACCAATTCTTCTTCTTTATTTCCATCTTTTACATTCCAGTCACCAGAAAACATCAATGCATGCTGGTAGTGTGTTCTGTCAATCTCAGACTGCAGAAGCTGGTAAAAACCTTCAACTGCTTCATCTTTGGCCTTTGTGGTTGGTGCATAAATTTGAATAATAGTCATATTAACTGGGCTTCCTTGTAGAAGTATGCATATTATCCTACCACTGACAGCATTGTACTTCAGGACAGATCTTGAAATGTTCTTTTTGATGATGAACACAATACCATTCCTCTTCAAGTTTGTGTTCCCAGCATAGTGGAGCATATATGACTGTCAGATTCAAAATGGCCCAAACCAGTGCATTTCGGCTCACTAATGCCTAGGATGTCAATGTTTATGCATTTCATTTCGTTTTTGACAACTTCCAGTTTTCCTAGATTCATGCTTCATACTTTCCATGTGCTGATTATTAATGGATGTTTGCAGCTGTTTCTTCTCATTTTGAATTGTGCCACTTTAGTGAAGATCGATCTACGCCCTTAAGGTCGACTGTACTTTGAGAAGGCAGCTTGTCACTGGTCATCTTCCCAGTGTCTTCCAACCTGCGGGGCTCACTTTCTGGCACTGTATCTGACAATATTTGGCTGCTATTCATAAGATTTTCCCTGGCTAATTCCTTTTAGAAGTAGACTGCCTGGTCCTTCCTCCTAGTCTACCTTAGTCTGGAAGTTCAGCTGAAACTTGTCTACCAAGATTGACCTTGCTGGTACTAAAAATCAGTGGCATAGCTTCCTGCATCACAGCAACAAGCAAGCCTCCACTGACAGACCCGTGGGGGCTGCTCACTCTGTCTTTAACCTCCTTGCCTGATGGTGTTACCCTGCTCACCTAATGGAATTACTCTCCTTACCTGATGGTGTTACCCTCTTTCTATAAAGATTAAAGCCAAGAAAACCCTATGAGGCAGTTTTACTCTGTTTCATGGCACAGCCCTGAATTGAAATTAACTAGATAGCATCTAACAACAACAATGAAACTCTGTGTAGTGGTACCTGGGTTGTGCAGACGATCAGTGCGGTTGGGTACTGTCTTAGTTATGTAGTGCTGCTATAACAAAACTACAAACAAATTTACTTTTTCATAGTTTAGGAGGCTATTAATTCAGACTCAGGGTGCTAGCTCTAGGGGAAGGTTTACTTTCTTGGCTCTGGAGAAATGTCCCTGTCTCTTCTGAGTTTTTGTCCTCAGGCAGTCTTTGTGTGTCTTGGCATCTAGGTTCCCCCTCTCTGCTCTGCCTACTTGTATCATCTCTTTTATATCTCAAAAGAGATTGCCTTAAAACACACCCTGTACTAATCCTGCCTCATTAACATAACAAAGTCAGTCCATTCCCAAATGGGGTTATAACTTCAGGCAACAAAATAAAAAAAACAAAATCATTATCATCGAGTTAATTCTGATTCACAGCAACCCCATAGGGCAGAGTAGAACTGCCCCATACAGTTTCCAAGGAGTACTTGGTGGATATGAACTGCTAACCTCTTGGTTAGCAGTCATAGCTCTTAATCACTATGTCACCAGGATTTCCTGTGCACATAGAGGTTAGGATTTATAACATATATGTTATAAATACATATAACATATTTGGGGGGGGGAACAAAATCCAGCCCATAACAGTTGCTAATGGAAAGGTTGCAGGTTAGAGTTCATAGGCTGTCAGCCAGGTTTCAGCCTTTAGAATCCACTGCCACTGTCTGGGTCTGCTCATTGTCTCTGTTGCTGTAACAGTTTTACCTAGTCTGGAAGGCTCTCAGCACAGGGCCCCACATCCAAGGGACATAATCCTTGATTCTCATCTATCAGGAGGCCCCATCTAGGCCTCCCTGGGTTTTTGTCAGTCGCTGGGTGGGCTCTCCAGTCAGTTCAGGTAAAGGTTGGGTGCCAGGAGGCACTTTCCAGCCCATGTGACTATAAATCAGCCAGTGCTAGGTACAGGAACCAGGACCAAAGAAACAAATAGCTTTTTGGTATTCCTTTTTGGCATTGTGATGCCACATCCTTCCATGCCGTGCAGTCAGATAATAGTCTGCTGTGATCCATACAGTTTCATTTGGCTAACTTTTGAGAAACCACTCATTAGGCCATTCTCCCTAGTCTGTCTTAGTCTAGAGGCTTCACTGAAACATGTCAACTGTGGGTGAATCTCTAGTGTTTGCAATCCTGGTGACATAGCTTCCTGTCTCACAGCAACATGTAAGGTACTATGTAGTACAACAAACTGACAGACAGGTGGTGGAGTTCCTTTGCTATTAAACTTACCTTAATTTCTTCAGGTTGGGTGTGTCTTCTGCTTTTTGTCCAGACTTGGTTGGTATTAAACCATGTGTTTTCTAGAAGGTCTAGGTGTTTAAATTATAACATTGAGGTTAAGCAAAATAATGAATAAACCTAGTATTTTGCAAGCACTTAATAAATGAGAGCCAAGATGATGATCATGGTGACCCCCTTTCATCCTGCAGAATGATAAGTCAACACATTCTGGAATACAGGATTATAAACGAATGACCCTTAGACTGGAGCCAACCTATGCACATGTGTTATAGACTAATACATTTTTTTAAAAAATTAGGAGCCATCATATGAAATCCAGATTCCAACTTCTCTTGAAAAATTGGTAACTGACATCTTGGGCCAACATGTCCACAAGACTACTATCCACCTGAGTTGCATCAAGTACGCCTCTTGAAAACAGAACAAGGGTTCTCTGGTTTGCCATAGCCTCCACAAGTCCCTATATGCGTGGCCAGGGTTTAGACATTTATATTAAGGGACTGGCCTTGTCAGCACTGTAAGTTTTTCACTCCTGATCAGAATTATGATCTCTGGGAAGGCAAGTACTGTAACTTACTCTTCTGTGGATGGGACTAACTCAGTGATAATTTTGCTGAATAAACAGCTTCACTTTCACTCCTTGCTTCCCTGTAATTCTTGTTGCTGCCACCTCCCACTCCGCCTCCAGCCACTGCTTTTAACAAGTGAAGCATCCCTTCCTCTGAGAAAACAAGAGTGGGGAAAGGGTCCGGGGATGCAGCAGAGGGAAGGAGACCGAGTCAGGAATCAGACGAGGCTGAGACTGCACTCTCAGTGAAACTGAGGGGATGTGGGATGACTATTCTGCTGGTGAGGAAATATTTTGCTTTTACAGTCTTACATGATCTTTGTAATTGGCTCAGTAAGATGAGCTCTGAGCTCCCCGATCCTGTTGCTAACTATTCAGATCGGAATGTTCCCCAGGTTTCAGTAGTTAACTCACAACTGGAAGCAGAGTAGTGCTCTGCTATGAAGAGCTAAGTCCCCTTCCTGCAGCCCCATCAGATGCCCTGGCCGGGGCAGCGCCTCTGAGAATTCTGGCAGCATCCCAAGGCCCTGCTCGTGATGCTGTTAGCTAATGGAGAGGTAATGACCCAGCAGCTGCAGATCGCTCTCACCCTTTTGCACTGCTTAAAAACAAAGAACCCCCCCCCCAATCACCACCACCACCAACAACAAAATTACAGGCTTGGCATTCTGTTCTTCCTTTTTTAGTACAAACAAACAAACCTGTTGCCACCAAGTAGATTCTGACTCTTAGTGACTTGAACCTCCCACCCTTCCTGTTAGCAGCCCGGGACTTTCATCCCTGCTCCTTCCAACTCCTGCCAACCAGGGCCCCTTCCTTTTTTAAGTAAGAGCCTAGAAATAGTGTCAGTGATTATGCCAGCAGGTGCCTGGGATTTAAAGTGGGCACCTGTCACCAGAAAGATAATTGACTTTATTCAACAAATTGTCTCCCTGTTGTAATCAAGACATTTCATTCAAATAGATTTTTCAAACTGTTCTTTTGAGTTGATGGGGGACTGTGTGGGAGGCCTCGGGTCTGGTGGATTGCAATTACTGCGGAACAGGAGCAAGCTCAGGAAACGGAGGCAGCGAACTGTCAGCTTTTTCCCTGCAGTGGTGGCTGGCCCAGGGGAGGGTTTGTAGGTAGAATAACCAGAGTGATTAGGGAGAGTTTACGGGGCTCCTCAGCTCCCTCCTTGGATCCCAGAGTTCTGCATGTTTATTTATTTTGCCTTCTGGAGGCTGACAGACGCTCCCTAGTCTGCACATTGTTTTTTGCAGCAAGCCCCCGGAGGAGACAGAGGGAGGGTAAGCTTTGGTGTTAAAAAATGTTTCTTTTTCACCTTTGGGGAGCAGCGTACAGTGTAAACTTCGAAGAGGCAAGTGGAAATACAGACAGAAGGGGTTAAGGGTATCCATTCTCCTACAACATATAATGCTCTTAGTCTAAATTTGTCTGGCTGGGTTTGACAGATGTCATCATCTGGGTAGGGAAGGCTGAGAGTCTGAGCCAAAGGAGCCCCAGGCAGCACCGGGATTCAGTGGCTCCCAAACCACCCACAGCACAGACGAAAGAAACGTAGAATTCTGAAGCAAGATTCTGATGGCCTCTGGGAAGATGAGGCCTCGGAGTCCCAGCAGCGCGTTGAGCTGTGCTGTGAGGATTCTGGAGCTGCCATATGACCAAACCTCAACCTTCTAATAGGTATTTTTAATGTGGTTAGTATGTAGGTAACAGTCCCTGAGTGGCACAAATGGTTGCATTCCCAACTGCTATCTGAAAGTTTGGTGGTTCAAAGCCACCCCGGGGAGCCTCAGAAGATAAGCCTGGTTGTTTGCTTCTGAAAGGTCACAGCTGTGAAAACCCTGTTCTTCTCCGCACACACATGGCTTGACGTGAGTCTGAATCAGCTCCATGGTGACCAACGACAGCAATATATAGGTAATAGAATGTTTGCAGTTTCTACAGTCTTCACATGTAATTGCAGTGACATTAATTAGATTAATTGTAATGTTTCACTGTAATCATTAACTGTTTCTGCAGTTTTAAGCCACCCTTAACGGAAGCTCAACTGGAAATTCTGGTGTTGTAATGGTTAAGAGTTTTGTCTGCTAACCAAAAGGTTGGCCGTTTGAATACACCAGGCAGTTCTACTGTGTCCTGTAAGGTCACTATGACTCAGAATTGACTCAACAGCAGTGAGTTTGTTTTTGTTTTTAATAGAATCTCAGTGTCCACTAAGCACAGTGTTTTCCTTTCCTCCTCCCTCTCAGCTACCCTGGTAGCCACTAGTAAACTTTGATCTCTTTAAATGTTACTGTATTAGACATTTCCTATAAATAG
This sequence comes from Heterohyrax brucei, assembly GCA_028571685.1. Taxonomy (NCBI): domain Eukaryota; kingdom Metazoa; phylum Chordata; class Mammalia; order Hyracoidea; family Procaviidae; genus Heterohyrax; species Heterohyrax brucei. Next base: position 37,549,929 of record CM053148.1, on the reverse strand, counting down.
GATCATACACTGTTTGTCCTTTTGTGGCAGACTTATTTCACTCAGCATTAACTTAAAGTTTTAATGCTCAAAGTCAGGACTAGGGTTGTTCAGCCCATGAGACTAATTGCTGTCTGCAGATGACAGGTTTTACTTTGTGAAGATGTACCAGGGTTTGAACCCTGAATCAATTACTTAGCTGCTATTTGACCTTGAACAGGATACTTAAGGTTTTGAGCCTCAATTTTCTTATTTATAAAATGGAGCAAACAAACCAAACTAAACCAAATCCATTGATGTATGGATCAATTCTGACTCATAGTGACCCTATTGGACAAAATAGAACTGTCCCATGGTGTTTTAAAGTAGTGAGGGTGGATCAAACTGCCAATCTTTTGGTTAGCGGCTGAGTTCTTAACCACTGCACCACCAGGGCTCCCAATGGGGCAACAGTGATATGAAATTAAATGAAATAAAATGTTAAACCACATAGCTTAGTGACTCCAGTACCAGATTCCTTTTTAAGTGGCTGATAAAATGCTAGCCTCTTTTCTCAAAAGTGGGGGAAAAGGGAACAGACTCCATGTCCTAATGGAATTGTGAGCCCTCTGTTATTGTCTTTTTATCAAGTTTTCCTTGATCTTCTCAGGCAGAAGAAATCTCTCCCATCTTCACTCCTACTCAATCCGTTTCTATGCCCCAATTCTGCTACTTAACCACCTTCTGCTTTCTGTTGGAAACTCTGGTGGCATAGTGGTTAATTTCTATGGCTGTTAACCCAAAGGTAGGCAGTTTGAATGTAACAGGTGCTCCCTGGAAACTGTAGCAGGCAGTTCTACTCTTTCCTGTGGGGTAGTTGTGAGTCAGAATTGGCTCATTGCCAAAGGATTTTTTTTTTTAATGGATGCCTTCTATTATCATCATTTATGAACCAAGTGTCATGTACCCAGAGTGGCTATAAATATGCATGAGAGTACAGCAGTGTAGTGGTTAAGTGCTATAGCTGCCAACCAAAAGATAGGCAGTTCAAATGCACTGGGAACTCCTTGGAAACTCTATGGGGCAATTCCACTTTGTCCTATGGGGTCACTAGGAGTCAGAGTCTACTCAACTGTATGGGGTTTGATTTTTTTTTTTTTTGGTTTAATTGTGCTCATGAGGAATCTGTACATAGACTAACAAGTAGTAGCTCAAGAAGAGCAAAGGGATATTGCATGGCTTAAAGTCAGGAAAGGTATACATCAAGGTTATGTCCTTTCACCATACATATTGAACCTGCATGCTGAACAACTAACCCAAGAGACTGGACTATACAAAGAAGAACATGACGTCAGGATGAGATAGAAGCTCATTAACACAGTAACATTCCATACCCAATTAATACAACTTTGCTGAACATGAAGAGAACTTGAAGCACTTACTGATGAAGATCAAAGACTATATAGCCTTCAGTATAGATTGTGCCCCAACACAAAGAAAACAAAAATCTTCACAAGTGGACCGATAAACAACATCATGATAAACTGAGAAAATACTGAAGTGATCAAGAATTTCATTGTATGTAGATGCACAATCACCATCCACAGAAGCACCAGTCAAAAAATCAAACAACATGTTGCACTGGACAAATCTGTTGTAAAAAAACCAATTTAAAATGTAAAAAAGTAAAAATGTCACTTTGAGGACTAAGGTGTACCTGATCCAAGTCATGGCATTATCAGTTGCCTTATCAGCATATGGAAGCTGGACAATGAAAAAGGAAGATCAAAAAGAACTGACATCTTTGAATTATGGTGTTGGTGAAGAATATTGAACATATCATGGACTATCAGAAGAATGGACCAACTTATCTTGGGATAAGTGTAGCTGGAATGCTCCTTAGAAGGGAGGATGGTGAGACGTGGTCGCATTTACTTTGGCCATGTTGTCAGGAGGGACCAGTTCCTAAGAATGACATCACGCTTGGTCAAGTAGAGGATCAGTGAAAAAAAAGAAAGACCCTCCATGAGATGGACTGACACAGTGCCTGCAACAATGGGCTCAAGCATAAGAACAATTGTGAGGATGGTCCTGGACCAGACAGCATTTTGTTCTGTTGTATACAGGGTCACTATGAGTCAGGAGCAAATTGATGGTACCTAACACAATGTGTGTGTGTGTGTGTGTGTGTATGCATATGTATAGATGAATAAATAAAAACATCTATATTTTATCATCTGTTAATGTCAGTAAGTCTCCATGAATTAAATATAAGCATTAACAAGTGAAATATTATTCAGCGTGGACCTCTTGGCATATTTAAACACTCTTGTAGAGCCAATATATATCTTCCTTTGTTAACAGGAGTGTTTGACTTTTAGTGCAGAGAAATATTTGATGAACTAATAATTGATACTTACTAAGCCACAGAAAGAGGACCTCAGTTGATTCATTGGTCTTGCATTATTTAGGCATTAGTTCTTGTTGTGTGGATGTACTGATCAAAAGAAGAATCTTTTATACATGAGGAGGAAAAAGAATCAAGGGAAGCAAGTGCTAGGAGTTAAGTTGGTAACTGTAAACAAGTCAGCCAGCCCATGTGAAGGGGGAAGACAAAGCGAGGAGAGGTCACACTGGCATGGCTTCTGCTCATTTAACAACAAGAGAGCAGCTGAGAATGCAAAAGAAACCTGAGAAACCCAAGTCAAAGGTCAAAAGTTATGTCAAAGGCTATGACCCAAGTCATTGGCCTTGCGAGGCATGTTGCCAGCCCTGATGTTGAGCCTGTGTGTGCCATGTATAAAGATTCCAAAAGACTCCTCTTTGACTTTAGTCATGTCAGTGGTGGCCTCATAGAGAAGGTGACAGAAGAACATGGAATTAATAATCTCCATTCAGTTTTTGCCTTTGGCTTATTCATTATGTTTCAGGTAGTGAATAACTCCTCATCTTTTCCTAGAACAGATAATAGTCTGTATACAAAAGAGCCTAGAAACCACCACATGAGATAAGATTGAATGGCTAGACTTGGAATTGTATCCTTGTAGGACTCTATTCGAAGGGCCCTGGTTGTACAGGGGTTAAAGCACATGGCTGCTAACTTAAAGGTCTGTTGTTTGAACCCACCAGTTGCTCTGTGGGAGAAGGATGCAGTGATCTGCTCACTAGTATGTAAAGGTTTACAACCTTGGAAAACCCACAGGGGCAGTTCTATACCATGCTATGGGATTGCTATGTGTCTGAATCAACTCTCCAGCAGTGGGTGTGGTTACAGTAACCCTCTAGTTTGTTTTGTTTATGGCTTCATTAATTTCCAGTGGCATATGAAATTTCCAGAGCTAGATTTCCTTGTTCTGTTTTGTTTTTACTTTGAATATCAACCACTGACATTCTGTATTGTGCTCTGTATAAATTATGTTCTTTTTGTTGTTGTTGTTGATGTGTGTTTTTGTATGAAGCATGCCTGTTTTCCCTGTATGTCTTGTAATCAGACAGGGAGGAATAACCTTGACCCTGCACGTTTCACACAAACACACAAGTACACAGGCTGCAATGTGCACATTTTCCTGAGCAGGAGCGAGAGGAGACTTCAGGTTTCTAAATATTTAATCGAGTTTTCCTCTTTGATGGAAAGAAGAGATGGCAGTATTTTGAATTTTTTTTTAATGTAATGACTTTTTAAATGGGAAGAAAATGAAAACAAACACTCCTTTGTGAAATGAAATGATTTTAATTACATTGCCTGAGATTTACTTTAGGATACTACAGCACACAGATCCTAGCACCACTTTATTTATATTTTGTGGGTGGTTAGGAAACATTTGAAATAAATTAATCGTAATATGCACTGAAGGGACAGTTAGTAGTTTAATCATAAACTCATATTCTATGGGCAGCTACTAAAAGCCTTCTATTTAGAATGTTTGTTGATTAGTGTGAATGGTGCTAGAAAGGATTTTTTTTTTAATTGGTGAAATGAATGGCCTTCATTTATGTAGAGTGGCTACAGACGATTATACAGAAACAACCTCCCTTCACTGTAGTGGTTACAAGGACCTGGGATGCCCAGTAACCCATACCCTTCGGAGCGGTGCCTTAGGTGAAACTACTCCATCACAGCCTCTGCCCAACTCCACTTAAAGCAGAAGTTCTCATTCTTTTCAAATTGTAGAAATAAGTATATTTCAAACCATAACCTAGAACAAACACACACATACACACAAATTAAAAGGAAAAATTCACAGAGAAAGCACAGATTACCCTCACTTAATGTAATTTATTTTGCTATTTTCTATTCTATTCAATTCTATTACATTTGATTTTGTTAATTGCTAGTTGCAACCACTATACTCATTTCAGAACACACTAATGGGATACAAAATACAGCTTGAAAAACCCTAGACTACAGTTGGCAGGATTCTGCTGTCAGAGAACTGTTGTACATGTCATCAGTTCTATGTCACAAAAGAGCACTCCTATGTGTAAGGCTGCCCCTGGGGTCGCCATGAGTCGGATCCGACTCGACGGCACTTGGCGTATGTGTAAGGCTTTGCAGTTTCGTTTAGTCGCTCTCCAGTGTTCCATTTGGGACATTCAGTGGCTCAGCACACGGAACCAGACTGTCTGGGTTCACACCCTGCTGCCACCGTTCTCTACCAGCTGTGTCCCCTTAAGCAAGTTAACTTCTCTGGTTTCTACTCCTCTCATTAGTAAAGTAAAACTCATAACTGCAATTGTTGTTGGGTGCCAGCCAGTCAATTCTGACTCACAGCAACCCTCGTGTACACTAGAACAAAACATTGCCTGGTCCTGTGCCATCTTCACAGCCGTTGCTATGTTTGAGCCCGTTGTTGCAACCGTTGTATCAGTCCATCTCATCGAGGGTCTTCCTCTTTATCACCGACCCTCTACTCTACCAAGCACGATATACTTCTCCAGGGACTGGGCCCTCCTGATAACATATTCAAAGTACATGAAAGGCAGTCTTGCCATCTTCCCTTCTAAGGATTGTTCTGGCAACACTTCTTCTAAGACAGAGACTTTGCTTTTCTGGCAGTGCTTGGTAGATTCAATATTCTTCACCAATACCGTAACTCAAGGGTGTCGGTTTTCCTTTGGTCTTCCTGTCATGGCCCAGCTTTCACATGCATTTGAGGTGATTAAAAATACTGTAGCTTGAGTCAGGCACACTTCAGTCCTCGAAGTAACATCTTTGCTCTTAACACTTAAAAGAGTTCTTCCACATCTGACTTGCCCAATGCAATATGTTACTTGATTTCTTGATGGTTGCCTTCATGGGCATTGATTGTGGATACAAGTAAAGTGCAGTTCTTGTCAATTCAATATTTTCTTTTGATCACAATATTGCTTATTGCTCCAGTTGTGAGGATTTACATTTTATATTGAAGTATAATAATACTGAAGCCTGCAGCTTTTCATCTTTACCAGCAAGTGCTTCAAGTCCTCGTTGCTTTCAGCAACCAAGGTTGTATCATCTGTATACCATGGGTTATTAGTGAGTTTTCCTCCAATCCTGATATCCCACCCTCTTCGTGTAGCTCAGCTTCTCAGGTTACTTGCTCAGTACACAGATTAAATAAGTGTGGTGAGGTAGGAATACTTAACACAGAGGCACCTGAAAGACATTATGCTGAGTGAAATAAGTCAGCCAGAAAGGGACAGATAGTGAAAGAATACTCTTATAAGGAAGTGAGAAAAATTTTAAGCACAGAACAAGTAATCTTTAATGGTTACAAGTGTTGGGAGACAGGGAGACAGGTATTCACAGATTAGGTAGTAGACGGAAATTGGGTTAGGTGAAGCGACAGCGTGCCGTAGGAGGGAGTTTAGGAAAGCTGGACTACTAAAAGCTAAACGGTTTTCTAAATACAACCCAACATTTTGAAGAACAGAACAGCAGGAGCAGGGGGCTGGGGACCACGGTTTCAAGGGACATGTAGGCTAATTGACATAACCAAGTTTTTGTTAAGAAAATTTTCTGCATATTATTTTGGTGAGTGGCAACTGGCATCTTAAAAACTAGCAAGCAGCCATCTAAGTAGCGTTCATTTGTGCTAAGTTAACTGGAGCAAAGGAGAATGAGGACATCAAAGACATGAGGATAATACGGGCCCACATGACAGAAAGTGCCATATGACATAGAGACTATATCAGCTTAAGCCCAGAAGAACTAGATGATACCCAGCCACCACCAATGACTGCCCTGACAGAGAATACAACATAAAGTTCCTGATATAATGGGAGAAAAATTGGTGCACAGAACTAGAACTCTATTAAAAGACCAGACTTCATGGTCTATCACGCTGGAGGGTCTCTGAAGACATTGCCCTCAGACTCTGTTGGCTAGAGCTGAACCAATTGTGAAACCAACTCTTTAGACAAAGATTGGATTGAATTCTGTGAAATGGGTTGATGCTGATGAAGAATGTGCTTCTTGGCTTGAGTATATATGTAAGGCTGTCTGAGAAGCTCTTGTTCAAAGGTGATATGAGAGGGTAGATGGGGGACAGCAGATGTTTGAAAGGATACAAGAAGTATAGGGTACAAGGGAGGGAGGAATATGGGGTGACAGGGCAGTTAGAGTTGCATACTGGTATATGTGTGGGTTTTTTTTTTTTTTTCATGGCAAATGGACTTGGATTCTAAACTTTCACTTAAAGCCCAGTATAAAACAACAACAATGGTCAAAAATACAGTCCTGACACACATCTCTCCTCATTTAAATCTATGCAATACATACACTGCTGGTGGGAATGTAAAATAATACAATCACTTTAGACATCTATTTGACATTTTCTTAAAAAGCTAAATACAGAAATACCATATGATCCAGCAATTCCCCTTCTTGGAATATATCCTAGAGAAATAGGAGCTGTCACACAAATAGATACACGCACAGCAGTGTTCATCACAGCACTGTCCGTAACAACAAAAAGACAGAATCAACCTCTGTACCCATCAACAAATGAGTGAATAAACAAACTGTGGTGTATTCACACAGTAGAATACTATGCAACGACACAGAGCAAGGATGAATTTGGGAAATACCTTATAATACGGAGGAATCTGTAAGACATTAGTCAGTTGCAAAAGGACAGACATTCTATGAGACTATTATTATAAGGACTCTAAAAAAGGTTTAAACACAGAAGAAAATAATCTTTGATGGTTTCAAGATGGTGAGGGAGGGACAACACACAGTAGAGGAGAAGACAGCACAACTGAACTAACCCAAAAGCTAAGAAGTTTCCTAAATACAGCCAAACAATTTGAGGGACAGAGTGGCAGGAGCAAGGGTTTGCGGGCCATAGTTTCAAGGGATATCAAGCTCAATTGGCGTGATACAGTTTATTAAGAAAGTGTTCTGCATCCCACTTTGGTGAGTGGTGTCTGAGGTTTTAAAATTTAGCAAGTGGCCACCTAAGAAGCATCAATTTTTCCAAACCCACTTATAGCAAATGGGAAAGGAAAATATCGAAGACAGAAGCAAAGTACGAGCTGAAGAAACAGAAAGCGTTATACAATCCAGAGATTACATCAGCATGAGACCAGAAGAACTAAATGGTGCCTAGCCACTACTGATGACTGCCCTGACAGTGAACACAAAAAGAGTCTCTGACATAGTGGGGAAAAAACGGGGTGCAGAATTCGAACTCTATTAAAAAGAACTGACTTTATGGTTTGACAGACTGGAGGGTCCCCAGAATACATAGCCCCCAGACTCTCTGTTAGCCCAGAATTGAAGTCATTCTTAAAGCCAACAAAGATTGGGCTGGACTTTAAGGCATAAAATAATACTGGCAAAGAATGTGCTTCCTGGCTTGTGCAGCACGTGAAACTAACTGGGCAGCTCCCGTCCAGAGGCAAGATGAGAAGACAGAGGGGGACAGGAGCTGGTTGACTGGATACAGGAAACACAGGGTAGAAAGAGGAGTGTGCTGTCACAGTGTGGGGAGAGCAGCTACAGTTACATAACAAAGTATGTGTAAGTTTTTGTATCACAAATTGACTTGAATTGTAAACTTTCATTTAATAAAATGTTAACATGCAGTATTCCCTGGTTCTGTTCAGATGGCTGCCTCTTGGTCTATGGATAAGTACCTAATGAATGCGATTAAGTGTTCTGGAATTCCCATTTTCTGCAGTGTTATTCGTAATTTGCTATGATCCCTATAGTCAGATGTCTTTGCATAATCAATAAAACACAGGTAAACATCTTTCTGGCATTCTCTGCTTTCAGCTAAGATCTATCTGCCATCAGCAATGCTATCTCTTGGTTCATATTCTCTTCTAAATTTGATGTGATTTTCAGGCAGTTGGCGTATGTAGTGGTTAAGTGCTACACCTGCTAACCAATAGGTTGGCAGTTCAGATCTGCTAGGTGCTTCTTGGAAACTCTATGGGACAGTTTTACTCTGACCTATAAGGTGACAGTGAATCAGAATTGACTCTCTCTCGATGTACTGCTGCAACCGTTTTTAAATTATCTTCAGCAAAATTTTATTTGTATGTGATATTAATGATATTGTTCACCAATTTCTGCACTATGTTGGATCACCTTTCTTTGGAAAATGTACACGTACAGACTAGCCAGTTGGCCAGGTGGCTGTCTCCCCAATTTCTTGGCAGTGATGAGTGAGCACCCACAGCACTGCATCTCTTTATTGAAACACTTCAATTGCTGTTCCATCAGTGCCTTGAACCCTGGCTTTCCCTGATGGCTTCAGTGTAGCTTGATCTTCTTCCTTCAGTAGCCTCAGTTCTTGGTCATATACTACATCCTGAAACGGTTGGTTGCCAAGTAATTCTTGGTATGGTGATTCTGTGTATTCTTTCCACCATCTTTTGATGCTTTCCTGAATCCTTCAATATTGTGCCTATAGAATCTTTCAATATTTCAACTTGGGGCTTGAATTTTTTCTTCAATTCTTTCACTTGGAGAAATGCAGAGCATGTTCTTCCCTTTTAGCTTTGTAACTCCAGGTCTTTGAACATTTCAGTCTAATGCTTTGCTTGTCTTCTTGAGCTGCTCTTTGAAATCTTCCATTTAGTTCTTTTACTTTATCATTTTTGCCCATTCACATTAGGTGCCCCATGTTTAACAGCAACTTTCAAGGTTTCTCTGGGATCCATTTTTGGCATTTTCTTTCTTTTCTGCTTTTTAAATGACCTTTTACTTTCTTTGCATATAATATCCTGATGTCATTCTACAACTCACCTGATCTTTGGTCATTAGTATTCAATGCATCACCTCTATTCTTGAGATGGTCTCCGAAATAATTATAGTACCTAATTTCATCAGTAAGGAGCTTTGGTGGTGCAGTGGTTAAGAACTTGGCTGCTAACGGAGAGGCTAGTGATTAGCACCCACCAGAGGTTCTTAAAGATAAAAGAACTGGAGATCTGCTTCCATCGTGATTCCATCCCAGAAAACTGTATGAGACAGTTTTACTCTGTTCCATCCTATGAGGTGGCTACGGGTAAGAACTGACTCTGCAGAATACAACAATTTAATTGATAGTGGGAGGAATAAATAAGGAAACACATGTAAATTGCTTATAACAGTGCCTGGAAACTAAGTGTTCAGTAAGTATTAAAAACACATGACAATAACAACAAACAAACAAACAAAAGTTGCCGTTGAGTTGACGCTGACTTAGTGACCCCAGTGTTCCATCAGATTTTTGATGGCTAATTTTTCTAAAGTATATTGGTAGGCGTTTCTTCTGTGGACCCTCTGGGCAGATGCAAACCTCCAACCTTTTGGTTAGTAATGAAGCGTGGTAACCGTCTGTACCACCCAGACGCTCCTCAATAAGAATTCCTACTTGTCATTTTTATCTACCTTCCTGCTGTTATACTAAAGGATATCCTTATTGCTTACTGAACAGAATGAGGCTTTAAGTTTCCTTTCCTTGGTGCCATAGAAGGAGCAGAAGCTTTGTAATTACATGGTTACCTCCAATATTATGTAACTCCTGTAAATTTTGGTTTCCTTGGCTGCTAAATTGGGCCGTTGGTATTGTTAGGTGCTACAAATCAATTTCAACTCATAGCAACCACATGTGACAGAGTAAAAGCAACCCATAGGGTTTTCTAGGCTGTAATCGTTGTGGAAGCAGATAGCCAGTTCTTCTGTAAAGCTGCTAGTTGTATTTGCACCACTAACCTTTTGGTTAGCATCGAATTGCTTATTCTTTACAATCATCAAAGGAGGGTTTAATGAGAGAATGCTTGGCCACTTCTTCCTTTCACTCCTTATATAGTTTACAAGGACTACCAATCAAGTTTCTGAATTCATCCTAGAAAAAATGCTACACACCTCATTGCTGAATATCACTACAGCCACCTTCAAAGTACTCACAATGGGAAGCTATGCATTGACACCAGTGCTTAGTCTACCTTCAGAGCAATTTGGGAACTCTTTTTCTGGAATGGCCAGCACAGCTGTCATCATATTACCCTTGATGTCCTGAAAGTCATCAAAATATCTTCCTTTCAGTATTTCCTTTATCTTTGGGTAAAGAAACAAGTCATTAGGGGCCAGATGTGGTGAGTAGGGAGGGTGTTCCAATACTGTTATTTGTTTACTGGCTAAAAACACTGTCACAGACAACTATACCATTAAGTCTGTGAACTTGCCAACTTGCTACCTTGCACAATGGCTATTCTAGAAAGAGTTCAAAAATTTCTTTGTAGGGTGGACGAGGTGCTGACATTGGTGCATAGCTTCCCAAGGGGAGTACTTCAAAGGTCACTGTAGTGACATTCAGCAATAAGGTATGTAGCAGTTAGAGCAATTAAGCTCATGGACCTAATTATCAGACCTCATATACCGTATTGATATTATAGCATTGATGACCTAGGCTGATTTTATTGTTATACTAGACTTGAGCCTCTTGAGAGAAAGGGCCATTTTTTCATCTTCCTATTTCTACTGCATACCTCAGAGTCGGGGATCAAGGGGGAGTCAATGTATGTCTGCTGAAGCAAGATGCCTAGCATAAGACCCAGATCATGCTAGATGATCAACGACTTACAGTTTTCTTTCCAAGGTAACAGAACCTGTAAGTAGCATAGGGGGCCTGATCATGACATTTTGTTTGTTTAACCTATGGCTAGAATTACCCTTGCAAGGCAGAAAGTGACTGTAAAAACATCTTTAGCAGCAAAAGAAGGCACACAAATAAAAGTTACCTTTCTCAGATGAGCTGTGTCGATTTTCTTAATTAGGCTTGCTGCAGTGACTGTTGTATTTCTTCTTCAGTTTTCAGTTCCAATACATTTCAGAGAAAGTGAAAACTTTCAGGACACACTCATCAATATTTCCCAGTAAGAATCCTGGCTCCTTTGTAATTAAATTACCATTCACACACTAATTTGTGGGCATCCTTGTAACATTCATATTCTACAATTAAAAACATCACTCATTGACAAGGCTTAAAACTTGAAGCTAAAACACAGAAGTAAAAAGGGAGGTGGTACAGAGGCAATCAAATTGAAATTAGACATTTTCTTCTTTTGTAGCTTGGCATGTGGTTACTCTTGTTGCAATGGTAGCTATGTTTGGAAAGCCCAGTATGGGAGTGTACTCGTGGTATGGTAATGTGTTTTATATTCCCAAATATCATGGATGCATCTTTGAAATATTTTTAAAACTGGAAAAGAAGCATACACAGTTTTTCTTATCACAAATCTGTGATCTGAAGTTACTCATCTCAGGTGAAACTGACTTTCTGCATCAAGTTGAATTGTTGCTAGCTGCCATTGAGTCAGCCTCTGACTCAGAGCCACCATGTGCACAACAGAAATAAATGCTGCTAGATCTCTGTCACACACTGAGCAGTTGGGGATCTGGCGTTGTGCTCCATAGGGCTTCACTGGCTGATTTTCAGAAGTAGATCACCTGGCCTTTCTTCTTAGTCTGTCCTACTCTGGAAGCATTGCTGAAATTTGTTCAGCATCATAGCCACATGCAAGTCTCTACTGTGCCTAAGGTGCTCTGGCTGGTAACCAAACTTGTGTCTCCCACATTGAAGGCAAGACTTCTACTGATGATCACCACTGCCAATGCAAGTTAGAATAGAGGCGAATAATCCTGGATTAAATTCCAGCAATGGTTGTCAAAGTAGAAGAAACTGAGTTAACCAGACTGTAGTTCTGTTGCTACTACATGAAACAGAAGTTCTCAGATCTCCCCAGACAATTTTAGAAATTCAAACATCCAATTCCAAGATAAGAAAACAATGAATCACAGTGAAAACTTGAGGTGGATTACATAAGGAAGTGGAAATGTTTTCCAAAACAGTGTGAAACAGCGGAACATGGCCTGGCTTTGATTTAAATTTTAAATGTTGATAAATCTGGCCAATTGATTTCTATCGGTCTCCTCACACTGTGGTTATTTTTCCACTGCGACCCTCTCAGGTAGTCTGTTGCTCTCTTAATGAAGACGGGTTTCCTAATCCTTGTTTCTCTAATGTTGGCCTCTCGAGTCTGATTTAGCCAGAACGACTGTGGTAATACACAGAATTTAATAGGGAAGGGAAATAGCTAATTACACACATTATCAAAGGAAGCCAGAAAGCGCCTGGAGAAAAGATACATCTATAAATCTCAGAATCACACATCATGGCTCAGGGTATCAGGCCTGTAGGAGGAAGTTGTGAGAGTAATTAAAGGCCTTATCTTTGTTATAAAATCTCCTAAATTTATAACCTGCATTTTTCCCCCCTAGTCTCCTAAACAAATTGTTGCATGGCTTCTTTTTTAAAATTATCATTGTAAACAAAAAATATAATAACACTTGCTGATTTAATGTTTTTTGTATACAATTTGATGATGTCAATTGCATTAACATGTTGTGCAACCATCACAAATATCTGTTGTCAATTTTCAATGATCATAAACAGAAACTCAATGCTTTCTAAACACTGACTCCCCTCTCCCTACTGCCACTGGTTGTGTTGTTAGTTGCCTTCTCCTGGTTTTTGATTCGTGGTGACACAATGTTACAGATTAGAACAACTCCATAGAATTTTTCTTAGCTGTAATCTCAGTGGAAGCAGATCACCAGATATTTTTGTCAGCATTGCCTCTGAATAGATTGGAGCTGTCAATATTTATATTAGCAGTTGAGCACAAATGCTTTGACTACCTGAGTAACAACTATTAAATTCTCATCTCCATATCTTTGGCTATTTTAGTTATTTCATGTGAGTCAGGTCACACAATGTTTGTCTTTCTTCATTGACCTACCTCATTTAGTAGAACGCTTTCAAGGTTCATTGATGTGTAGCATGTATCAGAATGTCATTTCTCTCTATGGCTGAGTAATGTTCCACTGTATGCATATACCACATTTTTGAATCCATTCGTCTGTTGATGAACATTTAGGTTTTCTCTACCTTTTGGATATTGTGAATAGTTGTTATACAATTTTTGAAAAAAATTAAAGACATGACTTTTGCATCCCAAATGTCATTATTATCACACACAAGTATCTGGGGTCCCTGTGTTGAGAAGCTCTCCTACAGGGGAAGACTGATGTCAAGGATTATACTCCATAGCCAGCAGACAAAGAAAGCCTTCCCCTGGAGCTGGTTGCTCTAACCTGGAGTGTCTAGCGTCCTAGACTGTGATAGAGAAATTCCTTTTTGTTAAAGCTAAATACTTGCGGTATTTCTGTTACAGCAGCACTAGATGACTAAGAAAATCAAAACCGACAGTTTAAAGAATACATCTGTTTAGAAGGAAGTACAGTCATGACGTTTCTTAGAGAGAAGATAACAAGACTTTGTCTCACGTGCTTTGAACGTGTTGTCAGGAGGGTCTAGTCCCTGGAGAAGGAACACCACATTTATAAAGCAGAGGGATGGTAAAAAAGAAAAGAGGAAGACTCTCAGTGTGATGGGTTGACACAATGGGTACAACAATGGACTCAAACACAGCAATGATTATAAGAATGTCACAGGACCAGGCAGTATTTTATTCTGCTGCACACTGCATCGTCATGAGGTGGAACCAACTAGACATCATCTAATGTTGATAACAACAAGATTGCCGAGTTCATGAGAGAATTAAATTAGATGTCTTCTATTAAAGCTAAGGGCCAATCACAAGGAAACTTCCATAAATTTGATGATTGCTACTCTTAACCTTCAATCACTAGGTCAAGGTGCTGCTATTCCCATGGCACACTTCACAGGAACAGTGAAGCCTCAAGTTCCCCTTCTAGTTTGCTTTGTTTCTGAAACCTTTATGGATCAGAAGGCAGACAGGCTCTGTTCTTCTGCACAGCACACATCTAAAGATAGGTGACCCAGTAAAATAGTCCCAAGGCTGCCCTCAAGTCTGCTTGACTCTTAGAGGCAAAGCGTACAGATGGTTAATCCTCGGATGTTTGCTTTAAGAATCAAAGGATTTCCAAACATTGTCAGTAATATTTTTTTTCTTTTTTTTTTTTTTTTTTTGGTATTGCGAAAATGTTTTCTCCCAGGTCACCTGCTTTCCAGCTGTGAGATTTGGGGCAAATTTTTTAAACTCCACAAGTATAGTGGTATAGTGGTTGAGTGTTATGTCTGCTAACCAAAAGTTCAGAAGTTCACATCTACCAGGCACTCCTTGGAAACTCTATGGAACAGTTCTACTCTGTCTGTAGGGTTGCTATGTGTCGGAATCAACTTGATGGCAGTGGATTTTGGTTTTCTGCTTTCTCATCTGCGAAGGAAAAATATTTACTCTAACTCAGAGGGTTGTCGTGACAGGTGGACTTCATAATAATGATGAATGGAAAGCGCGCTGAACAGACATACTGCTTTATCTGCTGTGGAGCTTGTCCACAATCGGTGACCACCCATACATAAAACAACAAAACACTGCCCGGTCTTGCACCATGCCCATAAGAGGACTCAGATAGGACTGTTGGGATTCGCGGAGTTTTTGTTGGCTGATTTTTTATTGGTAAATTTCTGTGTCTTTCTTCCTAGTCCATTTCAGTCTGGAAGCTCCTTCTTCTTTCTAGTTGTTTTGATCACGTGGTACTGCTCCAACAAAAAATACCACAAGTGGTTGGCTTCATGAAGAGAAGCTTTCTTGTCACAGTCTGGTAAGCTACAAATCTATTTATGAGTCACAAGGCCATTCGATAAGAGAAATTATCGCAGTCCAGTAGGCTGAGTCCAATTTCAATGAGAGCATCTCAGCACAGGAACCTCAGGTCCCAAGGACATGCTCTGCTCTTGGTGCTGCTTTCTTGGTGGTACAAGGTTCCCAAGTTACTCTGCTCACTTCTCTCCCTCATATCCCACCAGTAGGTTTCTTGAGTCCGCGTCCCCAGAACAACTGCTGCCCATTCGCCTTCCTCAACATTACAGAGGCAGGATGCAGAACACGTCGGAGGAATCGCACCATGCTGATACTCACAGCCAAGTCAAATGAATACATACATTTGGGGAGGACACAACACAAGCCGTGACACTTGTCTTCTCTTCCTCTTTCTTTCTCTTCGTAATATGATTATTACTCCAATTACAATCTATGCATCAAATCTAACAATATATGATTATCTCCTTGATTTTTCACTTCAATGAAGGGCACTTATTAATGTGGTTGGAAAATGCCTGGAATGTGGATTCGGAGAAGACTGGGTTCAGCTCTGAATGACTGGTATGGGCCCTTGTGTAACTCACTCAGCTCCTCCAAGTTTCTTCAGCTGTAAAATAAGGAGACTGTTTTTAAGGTAACTGTGAAGATTTATGTCAAGTTATCCACTGTTGGGCTTGGCATGAAATGAAAGCTAATCTGCTTGTCAGTCCCTCATATGAATCCTGGGGGATCTCAGACTTTGGTAAATTGTAGCACCCTGGGGTCTTGGAAGAGCTGAGATGCATGCAAATGAGGTTTTTTTTATGGACCTTTCTAGTTCTGCAGTGTTTTATATTCTGCCTTTATTAATAAGTTTGATAATAAAGTGTGAAATCCCAGGGTCTAGAACAGACTAAACGCTTATAAGTCTTGTTGTTAGAGTGAATAAACAAATGAATGTTGTCCAAATAAATGAAAAAAAAAAAGAGTGAGTTGATGAATGAAAAACCTTTACTCTTATTTAGTTCTTTACGCAGTGACTGTTCATTACGGCACACAGTGGGACATTGCAAGTTAATGATAAAGCCAAGCAATTGTGCTTTCTTTACTCCTTTCTTCTGAGCCTTATCTGAGAAAATACCTAATCCTCTGTAAAAAAGGAAAACTTTTTTAAGTAAGCTTCCGATTCATGGTAACTACGTCTAAATGAAGTTTGTCAACCTTAATTTATTTTTAATTTACGGGGTCTATCAAAGTTTAAGAGATGTTTAAAACTGTCCCACCTTAACTACAGATCTGTCAAATTCATGTACATTTACTAGTTTTGTTTCACACATTTTGATGCAAGTTGTTCGATCCTTAGGAGTTCAATGTTGTTTGCATCTCTTGGTCCAATACACCTTTTATCAATAGATAATGTTCCTCTTTTCTTTCTAAATCTTCTTTGCTTGGATTTTATCTTAACATTGTCTTCTTATGTTTTTTAAATTTGTTTATATTTACTTGAAATGTCTTGTCAGTCCCCTTATTTTAAATTTTTGTTACACTTTGTGTGCATCTCTGTAAATAGCTTGTAGCAGGGTTTTATTTTTACTCAGTCTAAGAGAATTTGGTTTTTAATAACAGAATTTAATGTCTATTGTCATCACTGAAAACATTTGATTTTTATGATCATTAAGATTGTATGTCAGTTTGACGAGGCTATGATTCTCAGTGTTTCAGCAGTTGTATCACGTTGTGATCAGGCCCATGGTGGAATCTACTGAGTGGTACCAATCTCAGGGCCTGTGATGTCTCACCACTCCCTCAGCCTTAGTCTCTTTGCCTTCTGCCATCTCTTTCCTTCCTGCTCACCTTGCCAAGGCTTTGGCTTGTTGTAGACCCAGTAGTTGTCTCTCTTTCTTTCCTGAGCCCCAGTTCTTGGGATTTGAGCTAGCGGCTTACTTGTCAATCAAGGGATTCATCAATCTTCACAGTCTACAAGTAAGAATCCTGTTTCCTGAACTACTCACCAGCCGCTGCAGCTACGTGAATCAGGAGAAACCTTGTGGTCCTGCCTGCAGTCTTGGGGTTTGTTTACCTTCACATCCTGTGAGCAGGAACCCTGCTGTCTGACCTTGGATTGGCCAGCTTCAGTGGCTGTGTGAATTGGGAGAGGCCTGTATCCTGATTCAGGACATGGGATGATTCAGTCTCTACAATTGCGTGAGCTGTTTCCTTTATATAAATTGCTCCCTGTGTATATATTTACACACATCACCAGTGTTGCTTCTCTAGAGAACCCAACCTAATAAGATAATCTTATTCTTGCCATATTTTTATTTTCTGTCTGAGATTTCTTCCTTTGTTTCATTTCTTGACTTTGTAAAATGGTCAAGTTCTGTGTGTTTTCACTGCTGCTTTTCAATTCTCATTTGTCACTTTCAAAGTACACATTCTATTTCTCTGTATTCTGCTTGTGGTTACTGTACATTATTTATAAACACTAAATGAGAAACAAATTTAGCAAACAATGCTTTCCACTTTGGAAGTAGTTAGAGATTGTTACAGTTGTCAGGCACCTTTGAGTCATTTCCAATGCATGGTGTTTCTATAGGACAGAACAGAACTACCCTCAACTGCCCCAGAGGGTTTCTAAGGAGCACCGAGTAAACTTAAACTGCTGACCTTTTGGTTTGCAACTGAATTCTTAACCTCTATGCCACCACGGCTCCAGAGTTATAGATGGTGTTACGCTATTAACGTCTTTCTTACCCTCAGCTCTTAACCCACATTGTTCCCTCTCCTGAGAACTCTTATATATCCACCCTAATCCCTGGGTAATGCCTAACCATCTTTCACCCACAGTTTAGATAGTCCTTTCTCTTGAAGTCTTTCCTAGCCCCAAATCTGGGCAAAATGCCCTTCGTAAGTGCTAAGACACCCTGGCTCTGGTCTCTCTCAGCACTGTCACACTGCTTTATAGTCATTTTTCACTTTTCTGTCCCTTGATGACCCCATTGTGTCAAGTAGAACTGTGCTTCATAGGATTTTCAATGACTGATTTTTTTTTTGGAAGTAGATCACCAGACCTTTCTTCTGAAACACCTCTGAGTGGTCTTGAACCTTCAAACTTTCTGTTAACAGCTAGGCATGTTAAGTATTTCTACCACCCAGAGACTCCAGAGATGCCTAGAAGATGCTAAATAAAAATACAAGGAATGAATGGTGCATCTTAAGAAGCTAGCTTACATGATTTGCTCTTGAGAACAAGCTAGATTGCTAGAACAATAGGTCAGACTGCTAGAGCAATAGATAGATGTAGACATCTGGGGAGATTTCAAAGGAGCATTTCTGGGATTTTTCAAGAACTTTTGAAAAAAATGAATGAGCCATAATTTTTTTTTTAAGTTCAAGACACGTGTCTGTTGCATTAAAAAGTATAAATGATGTGAAAGCATGCAAATGATGAAGTACGAAAGGAAAGCCAGCACTTCACCTACTCAGTCTCCTTCTACGTCCAGCAAGAGTCAAAAGGTAGGTGTGTGTTTGACTCACGAATTTTGTATGCACTTACATGTGTACATATGAATAAAGCAATTTTTTTGTGATTATACTAGACTGGTTTGAAATCACGCTAAGCATACTGTTTAGCAACTTGTCTTTTTACTCAGAGGCTTTAGCCAGAATCTGATAGCCTGACTTTCTTCAACGCATTTATCTTAAATATCAGAAATACCCAGCAAGTAGTATGTTCTGTACATAAGTTGTTTTTAATTTTAGTTACCTGAGGAGCTGATTGGAAATCCTGGTGGTGTAGTGGTTAAGTGCTATGGCTCCTAAGCAAAAGGTCAGCAGTTTGAATCCTTAAAAACTCAGTGGGGACAGTTCTACTTTGGCCTATAGGGTTGCTATGAATTGAAATAGATTCAATGGCAGAGGGTTTTTGAGGGGTTGGGATTAAGGAGCTGATTAAAAAAGACCCACTTCTGGGCCACTTCCCCACAGTGTTTTGTTTCAGTGGGTCTGACTGAGGCCCAGATATTTCCATTTTGAATCAGCTCCTTAGGTAATTCTGGCAGGAAATAACTGTTTCCAGGGAGTAAGAAAAGATGGAAGAGTGTCCAGCAGAGACTGTAGTTGTCAACAGCCTTTAAATGTGCCCCTAACTCATGGCAACACAATGCACAACAAAATCAAATGCTGGCTGATTTTCAAAAGTAGATTGCCAGAACTTGCTTCCCAGCCTGTCTCAGTCTGTGTGTGACTCCACTGGTGGATAGGTGGAGGCTAAGCATGACTTACATTGGCTAGGAAGTGAACCTGGGTCCCCCACATAGACATAAGAATTCCACCCCTGAACCAACATTGTCCTCATAGAAGTGGAGTCAACTGGGGTCTGATTCTTGGGTAGTATTGCCACATTTTAGGGAGTGAACAGTTTCATGGTGGGATTTTATCCGAGTTCTGGGGAGTCTGAGAAGTCATGCCCTGATTTCGTCCATTCGCAGGCAGTTGCTAGAGGTAAATTAAAAAACAAAAACAAAAACAGTGAACTCCAGGTCTGGCCAAGCTCCAAGTCAGCACAAGGAATGAGCTGGAGAAGTCTTGCTCTCATGTCCCAATGCTGCTAAATGCTGAGACCCGTGATCCTGAAGACAGCCTCCAGAAGGCTCATCTGAGGCCAGAAGTCATGCTGTATCTTACTGCATTCTCAGCGACCTCTGCCACAGACGAGGTGTGTTTGTTTGCCTTAGCCCTCCTGCCCCGTCCTTAATAACCTCACACCTTGATGGGTAGAGCAGGACAGGTGGAGGGCCACTTGAGTGAGATTCTGGAACTAGTTTTGTAGAGCTGCACATTATCTGTATTTCTTTGAGTATCTCACTCCTGCTTGCTTAACCACAGTGGCAAAAATAATTTGTGGCAAGGCAACTGAGATGTAGGTCTGTGTGTTTTATTTCAGAGCTGGGCTGACTCCTGAAAAGTACCATATGGACTGTGATACTGGAGAGGGTGGCGGTGCTGGCAGGAGGGAAGGGTCAGATGGGCAGCGTGGCCCACTGTTTCCAGCTGGTCACTTATTAAAGATAATCCTTACTTGCCTTGATGGGTTATAGAAGTCCATGCTACACTGAAAGACTTCTCATCTCTGCCTGGTTTCAAAGTCAGTGAGTGCTACCTATTTGTTCTCTTGACAAAATGAGATTAAAATAAATAATTGATTGAAAGCACTTGAAACATCTGTTTTCAACACTAGGTTTGGTACTTGTTGGCTATGCCAGATGCAAATGTGGTACAGTAATTTTGTGCTTGCTTTTAATTTGAGTTCCCAAACTCAGCCTATTTCACCCCTTTTAGGCAACTCTGTTTGTTAAGGGTGGCCCTAGTCGTTCAGTGGCATCATTTTCAGTTTCCACGTGGAGATCCAGGTTCTCTTTCTAGCCAGTTTACTTCAAATTCAGCCACCACCTGGCTGTCAGAGGTGGATTGTGTGTTGTTGTGATGCCACAAAGGTTTTAGAGGAGCTTCCAGACTAAGACGGACCAGAAGGAAGGGCAAGAACAGCATGGTAATCCGCTCCTGAAAACCAGCCAGTGAAAACCCTGTGGATCACAATGGTCTGATTTGAAGCTGGCTATGGAGATGGCCAGGACCAGGCACTGTTCTGTTCCATTGTCCACAGGGTCAGCAAGAGTTAGGAGCCAGCTCGTCTGCAGCTAATAGCACGAACAACCTGTTACAGGGAGTACAGCAGCACCATGCAATGCCAGGCAACAGCATTGTTATATTCTATAGAAATAGAAACAGATGAATTCTGATTATCCTGGTTACAGATCATGCAGGAAATTAAGGCATTCCTAGTTGTGATAAACCTGCTAATTCTTTGGCTTTTTAATGCTACTCTATTGCTTAAACATTGCTTTATTCCAGAGGAACAACAGCCTGGCAAAGATTGTCACCCTAACCTAGAAATGCCTTAGATGCAGCGCTACTCAAAATGTAGTCTTCAAACCAATAGCATCAGCATCTCCTGAGAACATCTTAGAAATGCAAGTTTGTGGGCTATACCCCAGAAACACTGCATCTGAATCTATGTTTTAATATGTTCTTCCATTACTTCCTAAAGACTGAGGAATCTTGAAAGATCTAATGATGCTCAATCTAAGTTACCGAGAAAGGAAAGAAGAGCAAGAAGACAAATAGGTGAAGAAAGGCCAAATAGTTCTGTTCTTACCGTACCTGAGCTACCACTAGATTTTGTGCCTGATCCTTTAAATAGAGGCCTTCATCTGCCCAGGAAATGAAGAAAATAACGAAAACTCTGTTGGCAGTATGATTGATATTTCAAAGCAGTGCAAAAAGTAGTAAGAGTAAATTTTCTGGGAAAACACTTTCATAAAAGAAATCAAGACATGCAGCTAATGCTGCTGGAATAGATGAAGAGATATTGTGTAAGCACAACAAAAGAAGGTTGTTTGATTTAAATTGATAAATCAAAGTCTGTAGATCAAGTGAAGTTCAGTGTATTAGACCTTCCATAGTGAGAGGCTACAGCCCCCTAACAGTCTTAGTGGTGTCTCCAGATAGAGAAATTAGGAAAGGATGCTTATAGGATTTTAGGACCAGGACTGGATAATCTTAAGGCAGGTCTGCAAGACGGGGGAACTGGTAGGGATGAGGTGCGCTTTACGGCATAAAGAGCTTTGGATGGTAGACACAGCAAGACAGCTTGAAGTAAGCCTGATGAACGAGCCGTGAGCCTTGATAAGCAATGCAAACAAAATTACAGGAACTCCTTTACAAAGATGCCCCATAATATTTTAGATTAACTAGTTTAATTTTAAAAGTTGTTCTTAAAAGTTTCAAAAGGTTCTATGGAGCAGTTTGGTTCTGTCATATAGGATTGTTAAGAGTTAAAATCAACTCTAAGGCAATGGGTGAGCTGATTTCAATGTAAATGTTAATTATAATACATAAAAAATATATATAAAGTCTGGGGAAAATTCTCCAATAGACAGGACCTCAGGAAAATGGATAAACGATCTGTCCTAGGCAAACCAGGTCATATGGTCACCCTCCTTAAACCTGCTCTTGTACTTACACTTTCATACCCATCTCTCTCTCTTTATAATGGTCCTGGCCCACTGAAATCCAGATAAGATGGGCTCATCCTCTTGCCTTGTTGCAAAGCTCAATGACTTTTTCATTGTATCCTTGGACAAGAGCCCTGTATTTTCCTGGTCCCCTCTGGCCCTCACTTCATGCTTCTTCTGACTGTTGTTCACACCTTTCCTTCTTTTTTCTATTTTGGCTTCAAAGGACTTGAACTACTTTCTTGATTTGTACAAAACAACAACTTGTGTGACAGGTGTTACTGACAAGATTGGGTGTTGAAAGGAATGCAAACAACTTGATGCCTCTAACAACTTACATTTTTGTTTTTCAAACTCCTTGGGCTCCTCTTTCATGCTGTCTGTTCATTCTTTGTCTTCTGCTCCTTATTCTCAGGAGCAGCACCCCCCTCCACTGATTTATTCATTTTCCTATGTAGCCAGCCAAGAGTGATCCATTTTTCTCTGGGCTTATACTCAAGACTCAGCACCCAGCTTCCCTTCAAGTTGAGAAAGTTTTGAACTCGACACTTATAAAAGTGTTCCAAGTTAGATACTAGGCAAAGACTGTCCACTCTCACAATTTCTGTGAGATTGATGGGGAAGATTTTGTTCTCCTCTACATGAAGGTATATTCATGTATTTATGTTCTAATAGATACATGTTTACAGATGTATACAGATTATGAGGTTCAAAGACTAAGTCCATGAGCTTAACTGTTCTAAGTACTACACATTTGTTGCTGAATAGCACTACAGTCACCTTTGAAGCTCTCCCCTTGGGAAGCTATGTACCAACACTAGCACCTAGTCCATCATTCAAAGCAACTTTGGAGCTCTTTCTGGGAAGGCTATTGTACAGTGCCAAGGTGGCGAGTTCGCAAACTTAATTGCATAGTTGTCTGCGAGACAGTTTTTAAACAATGAACAACTGTATTGTAACACCCTCCCTACTCACCTCATCTGCTGTCTTCCCCCAAGACTTTTTTGTTTACTGCAAGATAAAGGCAATGTTGCAAGGAAGGCATTTTGATGACATTCAGGACGTCAAGAGTAATACAGCTCTGGTGGCCATTCTAGAAAGAGTTCCAAAACTGCTTTGAAGGGTGGGCTAGGTGCTGTCACAATCATATAGCTTCCCACGGGAGTACTTCAAAAGGGACCATAACAATATTCAGCAATGAGGTATGCAGCACTTTTTCTAGGACGAGTTCATGAACTTAATTGGCAGTTCTCATTCATTCATATATATATATGTGTGTGTGATGCTTACATTTGTATAGAAATGATATTTACACAGATTACATGTAGAGAATTCTATAGATTCTCTTACATATAGTATCTCTATGTTCACATGTTTTTATATATTTCCTCCAAAACACTTCCCCACCCTGTGGATTTGGATGTAGTCACGTTAATAGTAACACATTTCTTAGGCTCCCAATCCCCGTTTCTTCATAGGACATCAGCCTCAAAGTTATACCCACTGCATCTTGGCTCCCTGGGCTTTATCACACTCAGAAATCTGCTCTCCTCGGTACTCCCCTGCTTCTGCAACAACTCTCCATCTTCTGGGAGCCTCCGTCAACAATCACCGTGTTTTCCTGGCCTTATATCTTCTCAGCTGTTTTGCCAAAGCACTGTGATCACCACCCAAATAGCGGAGACGGGCGCGGCACGGTAGGAGCGAGCTCCTGTGAAAGGTGGGATGAGAGCTCCTCTCCCAAACTCGTTTTCAAGATATTCCCCGGGGATCTCAGCAGCACAGGCTGGATGTTTACCTTTATCTTCAGCTGCAGATGCCATTCTTCTGTCTAACTCAGGTCTAGGTTTTCTATTCGCCTCTGTCACTATGCTGATCATACAACTGTATCATCTAACCAAGGGCATTTTTCAAGTGAAATGGGTTGCTATTAAAGGTGAGGAAGCAGGCAGACACCAGGACTATTCCCAGCAAACAGGGTAGTGTGGTGTCCTTATCCATCGCCTTTCTTTCTTTTGACTCCATCCATAGGGTCTTTGTCAACTGATTTACCTGGGAGTAGGGGAGAGGGCTGATACAGCAGTCTTCTCAATAAATTAGTTTAGGTAGACTCACCCCTCTCCTGAACTCCCTGGTACATTAGTTGACATAGACACTTCGGAGCCCCTGGTTGCACACCCAGATATGTACAAATCTTAGTTTAGGTTTCTATGGTAATAAAACCCTGATACCTATTTTGTTTCTCGAATAGATTCTTGGGTATACTACTACTATAGCAGGAACTTTTCGATGGGAAGTAGAAAGGGAAGGAAGAACTAGTACACTGAGTATGTATTTTGGTTTCAACATGTGTCTCAATTTCAGAAACTTCCAAAGGTGAAAGAAAACCACATTAAATTGAAAGAAACCTGTATAATTCAGTTCCATTTTTCTTTTTTGAATTGTATTTTAGTATTTTCTCTATGAATTGTTTAGTTGAGACAAACTAGTGGCTTTGTATTTTGCTACATACTTATAACACATTCAGTCATGAAACATAGAATTTAGAGCTAGAACAGTGAATATCCTCGTTAAAAAAGCCTGGAGATACTGATGACCACATAAAGGAATAAAACTTGGTATGATCCTCTAGGTTACTCTCAGGTTTTTCACCTCCAGGTGCGTATTATTTCATCCAGAAGAAGGTGCCGTATTTTCAAGCAGTGATTGATTGTGAAAAGTTACTGTGGGTCAATTTTGCAGTTATTTTGTTTAGTAAATAAAAGAAGTATGCACTTATTAACTCTTTGCAACCCAGCAAGACTCCTTAGGGAATATTTATATCTTACTAATTCTGTAGGACAGTTGTATTCAACAGTAATAATTTATAAATATTGAGAGTATCTTACTAACAGTGTGGACCATCTTTAATAAGATAGATAACATAACCTTCCAATATATTTTAAAAATTAGTAGTAAATAGATGGAGTCCCTGGGTGGTACAAATCGGTTAAGCAGTCAACCACTAAATGAAAGATGGGTGGTTTGAATGCATGAAGAGGCATCTTGAAAGACAGGCCTGGCAATCTGCTTCTGAAAGTTCACAGCTTTGAAAACCCTATGCAACAGTGTTACTGTGCACACATAGGGTCACAATGAATCAGAATCAACTTGATGGCAACTAACAATCACAGTCACAAATATGAAGATATATAAAACAAAATACTGTATCAGCCAGGTTTATACAGAAATTAAAATCATTATGGTTTATAATAATTTTATGCTTTATTTTTCCTCTTACTTCCCTGATGTATTGAAAAAGAAACAAAACCCAAGAGAATTATCAGTAAAGTTACTAGTATCAGTCAGAGCTCTCTAATGTAGATGAATAGAATAATAAATAAAAATTAACTACATCATTTTCTTGGTAATAACCAGTTATTTAAAGAAAAGGGAGAAAAAGATGATTAATATTGCCAACATAAAAATAACTAGGGTAGATGATCTAAAAACAGAAATTTTATTTGGTTGCAAGAAGCAGAGATCTGAAGCAAGAGTGAATGAAAGAAGTTTAGATGCATGTGAAAAGAAAAGAAAAATACTTCCAGAGAAAAGAAGCCAAAGGCTGATGGTGGTCCCACAGGCACCCACACTCTGTCCCATCTCTGTGCTACCATTCTTAGCACCAGATGCCACCTCCAGTTACATCATGATAACTGCTCAGGTCCCAGATTTGCATCAGGTTTCAGTTGTGGAGGACTGAATCCACGCTAGCTACTTTAAACACAAATGGTTATCTTTTAGGATACTGAAGTGCTTATAGAATCTTAGTCAAGCCTAGAAAAAAGTAAAATTGAGGTTAAGATTTTAGGAATAACACTCATTCCCACAAGGAGAAACAGAGAACAGGGACACAAATGGAGCTGCTGTCCCTTCTGTGATCAGGAAGGTGCCTGCCTGATAACCTGCCATGCTAGCTACTGGCTCCATAACCGCAAAACTACTGCTCTGATAAGAGGTACCATGCTCAGGAAGTCACCATAATCACAAAGCCACGGTGACTGGAACATTTACTCCACTGTTACTGTCTTCAAAACCAAGTTATTCCTACTTCATTTAGCACCCATGATTTTAATGACCAGAAATTAAGTCTTTGGCTAATGCTCTCCAGCAAAACCAGATGTCTGTACAACACGGGTTGTCAGGAAAAACAGTAGAAGCAATATTTGTGCATTCTGCATTATCCTATCTTCCACATCTCCTCATACACCTATGTCAAATATTAACCATACCCAGAATCATGAAAACAACAACAACAAAAAAAAATTTTTGCTGTTAAGTCAGTTCCAACTCTCAGTGACCCAGGGAGCACCTGGTGGATTTGAACTGCCAATCTTCTGGTTAGAAGCAGTATCTCTTAACCACTATGCCACAAAGTTTTCCTCTAGAACTGTAAAGCCACAGGAAATCTGGGGGAAACCATCTTTAGCTTTCTAATCTTTGAAATGTATGAAGTCACACCACAAGCATGTTGTAGCAAACAGTAGTGCCAGCCAACTGTTCCACCACAATATTTCACATAAAAAGAAAAAGGAAGAGGGAGGACACTCCCCCTCTCATCACCTCAGGTGTTTAATCAGTCACCTTTAAGAAGCTTTCCCCAAAGCACCACCCCAAAATTTTCATTTGCCCCTTTAACACCTCGTAGCTGCAAAGGAGGCTGGGAAGTAGTATCGTAGCTGCAAATATTACCTTCTGAAATTAAACTAGAGTTTTGTTAGTAAGAAAGAAAGAGAAGAAGTCAGTAGATATTTGACAGGTAATTAGTAGTGTGCTGAGGTCTAATATTTTGGTTTCTCAACATTTGTAGTCACCCACCTTTTACATAGAACACCTCATTCCTTTCTGGGAAAGCCATTCCCAAGGTCTCATCCAGGTAATGCAAGAGGTCACAGTCCAGGCTCTCCAGGTGAATGGGTCTGATTGTGACTTCTTATGATCAAAAGACCTACCAAAATAGAAAAAGAATCTGCCAGTGTGGAGAAACAGTAAGTTAGCTCTGTTATGACTGAGATTTCCTTTCTGAAAAGGAGTCTTGGAGCATTCATCAGTCACAGTTCCATAGCAATTATCAAACCCTGCAGAGAAGCATTCACAAGGCCTCTTGCCCTGTCTGAACAGTTAGCTCATATGGAAACTCTCTGCTCCAGAAAGTTTCTCTTCCACTGCTTCACTGTGAGTTTGTCTCTTTGATAGGATTCTCTTAACGTAAGTAGCCAGCAAATACCAACAGCTGTCATTTTCCTACATTTTTCCTGGTGTAACAGTTTCATACATGCTGTCTTCCAAAGCACAACAGGTGACACTTTGATTATGAGTTTTCCACTACAGAATAAGGGTCAATACCACCCCAGATGATAACAGAGGTAGTCTCATTGCTTACTGCAGAAATGCCTTCAGAAACTAAACATAACCACAAAGGTTTACAAGAATATGCACCCAGATGAAAAAACAGTCCACTAAACTTTTTCATGGAAATATAAAAGACTTAAGTAAATAAAATATAATTTCCTGAGAGAAAAGAAGTACAAAATTTACACACTTCAATTTTTTTCCAAAAAAGATAGGTTTAATGTAATTCAAATTAATGTTATAATATTCTAGCATGATTCATTGAAAGTTAACAGTGTGATTTGAAAGCTCATCTAAAAATACAAATGTATTAACAAACAAGAATATTTTTAAAAAACAAGAGAAGAGGAAAAACTATCTTCCTTCATAACAAAACTTACTAAAATTCTACAGTTACAATTGAGTATGTAGCTAATTATTCAATAACCGAGATACCAGTTAGGCTGTGAATTAGGAAAAAAATGTACAAATTGTACTACTACATATTTGTTACAGTATGATAAAATTGGCTTCAGAAGTTAGTATCAAAGGATTTTCAGTGAATGTAACGTGACACAATTATTATTTTTTAAAGGAGGTTAATATTTAATCTCATTCATTATACAGAATAAATTTGATGTGGGTTAAAAATAAAAACTGACTATATGCTTCCAGAATGGTAGACTGAGGAGCTCAATGGACCTGCTTCACATCAAGACAAGCATAAATGGTGACAGTCGCTAGGAAAAATAAAAAAAGAAGATGAGAAATATCAAATGCTGGTGAGGTTGTGGAGGAACTAGAACCCTAATCCTTTGCTGTGGGGATGTAAAATAGTACAACTATTGGGAAAGAACAGTTTGGCAGTCCCTCAAAATGCTGAACATAGAGCTACCATATGACCCTGCAATCCCAATACTAGGTATAGCCAGAAGAAG
The DNA here is from genome assembly GCA_028571685.1 of Heterohyrax brucei. Taxonomy (NCBI): domain Eukaryota; kingdom Metazoa; phylum Chordata; class Mammalia; order Hyracoidea; family Procaviidae; genus Heterohyrax; species Heterohyrax brucei. The sequence goes on along the minus strand of CM053148.1, from coordinate 37,521,482 downwards.
TCAAAGTAAGAAAACAGGCAGAAATTTGAATTGCAGCAATACTTTTACAATAGCCAAAGAATGGAAACAATGAAAATGTCCATCAGCAGGTGAATGGATAAACAAAAGGTGATACATGTGTATGACGCAATGACTCAGTTATAAAGAGAAACGAAGTCCTAATGCATGCCACAACATGGATCACCCCTGAAAACGTTATACTGAGTAAAATGAATCAATCATAAAAGGACAAATACTGTATGATTTCATTTGAAATAAACAAATATATAGAAACCAGGGATTGCTAGTGGTTCCCTGGGGTGAGAATGAGGGAGAAAGGGGAAGCTTTTGCTTGGGAAGCATTGAATTTATGCTAATGGTGATGGAATAATTTGCACAAGTATAGTGATAGAGATTGTATAACATGAATGTAAACAATTACTCAACTGCATATGTGGAAATGTCGAGTTGGTGAAGATTTTGTTGTACATGTTTTTGCTAAAATAAAAAAAAAAGCAAAAACAACAACAAAGCACTTACAGTCCCCAGAAATAGTCCTCAGGATATTCTAAAAAAACAAATTCACTGCCATCAAGTCTATTCTGACTCATAGGACCCTACAGGACAGGGTGAACTGCACCAGAGAGTTTTCAAGGAGTACCTGGTAGATATGAACCGCCAAACTTTTGATTAACAGCCACAGCCCTTAACAACTGTGCCACCAGGGTTTCCAAGGCTATATAGCAAATGAATAAACATTTACTTAAGAAAATCCCCTAAAACTCATTAAGTACAATGAGAATCTGTGACATCTGAACCACACCTGCTCCCTCCCACCTGCCTCCAAGTTCAGTGTAATGGAAATCTCATTTTAGGTGATGCAAGCAAGAACACAGAGCTCCCTCCTACCCTGGCTCCCATATGAAGGCTAGCAACAGCATGTTTTCAGGAAGGCAGGCCACCAGCATTTCTCTTCATTCCGTTCCTCCCAGGTATGGGCCGAGAAAGCTAAATTTCAGGCAAGTTAACCAAGATGTCAAGAGCTCCCTTCCTCTACCCAACTTATACAGAGGACACTAAAGACAGCATGCCTCATGAGGGTCCAAATGCATTAACCCAACTGCACTCAGTTTCCGCTCCAGGAGATGCAAACTGACAAGATGGAAACCTACTCCCTCACCCCAGCCAGCCACCCAAGACCCTGCTCACAAAGCAGAAGTGTTACCCCAAGAGGAGGAAGCCAGTGTTCCTGGCCCCAGCTTTGGACATGTTGCTCAGAGAGTTTTCCACAGGGCAAGGCAGAGGACTAGAACAGAGAACTAACTCCAAATCTCTCTCCAAAGGAAATGGCTTTACTTGAAGCGGAATGTGGGCAAGTAACTCTGTAGGTGCTCTGAAAAAGAATGGAAATTTGGGTGGTAAACTAAAGGAGGCTGGTAGCTTCATGACAGTCACAAAGAAAACTACATGCCAGCTAGTTTACTGGAGAGAACCAGGAAAACAGCTAGGAAGCCTTTCCAGGATTAGCAAACTACACTTGCAGAGGAACCTGAATTTAATTGGATCAGACTGTGGAACTGTTGAAAAAATGGAACATTCAGCCAGCATTTCATGGAAGTCTTGGTAGCTCAATGCTTAAGCACTCGGCTAGTAACCAAAGATTGGTGGTTCCAACTCACCCAGTCTGGTCTGCTTCCCTGAAGACTGTGGTCATTATGTGTTGTCAAGTGAATCCCAACTCATAGTGACCCTATAGTACAGAGAAGGACAGCCCCATAGGGTTTCCTAGGCTGTAATCTTTACAGAAGGAGCCCCAGGGAAGCCACAGTTAAGTGCTAAGTTGCTAACCAAAAGGCTGGCAGTTCAAACCCACTCGGTGACTCAGTGGGAGAAAAGATTTGACAATCTGCACCTGTAAATGTTTCAGCCTAGGAAACCCTATGGGCATTTCCACTCTACCACATGAGGCTACCAGGAGTTAAAAACCTACTCAGTGGCCTCTAACAACAACAACAATTGCATGTAATATCAATAGAAGCAGATAGCTTCTGAGATTAATGAGAGAGACAGTCCAAGACAGCCGTGCTAAAACCACTGCCATACAAGAATACTGTGGGTAGGCCAAAGGCTGCACCTTCTAGAAGGCAACATAACATCAGGCACATCATGCTTCAGGGGGGTCTGAGTCACCTAGTGCTGCTATAACAGAAATACCACAAGTGGATGCCTTTAACAAAGAGGAATTTATTTCCTCATAATAAAGTATGCCAAGAGTCCAAAATCAGGGCATCAGCACCAGAGGAAGGCTGTTTCTGTTGGCTCTGGTGGAAGGTACTTGTACTTAATCTTTCCCCTGACGGGGAGCTTCTGAGACACAGGGACCTTGGATCAAAAGGACACGCTGTGCTCCAGCACTGCTTTCTTGGTGGTATGAGGTCCCAGCTCTCTACTTGCATCCTTTTCTTTTATACCCCAAGGGATTGCCTCAAGGTACAATGCAATCTTATAGATTGAATCCCGCCTCACTAACACAACTACTGTCCATCCTCCTTCATCGACAACATAGAGGCAACATTTGCAACATATAGGAATATCACACAATACCAGGAATCATGGCCTAGCCGGATTGCTACACACGTTTTTGGGGGAGACACAATTCAATCCATGACAGGGAGGATATATATTTCACCAAAAAGCCCAGCTAGATCCAAATTAGTAAGCAAATAAGAGCAATAACAAGTGCCAAGATGTGAGGTGGGGGCTGAGGTTGAAGGATGGGAAATCAGTCAAATGAAAACAAACAAACAAAAAAAAAATGAGCACAGAAAAGAACATAAGAACTCAAAGAATAATAATCACACATGGCTTATACTAAAAGAGAAAAATACAAAAAAAAAAAAAAAAAAAAAAAGCCCACTTCTGTTGAGTTGATTCTGACTCTTGGTGACCCTATAAGACAGAGTAGAACTGCCCCATAGTATCCTAGAAATGTCTGTCAGATTTGAACTGCTAACCTTCCAGTTAGCAGCCACAGCACTTAACTGCTATGTCATTGGGGTTTCCATAAATGGCCCATAGACACATAGAAAACGTTTAAATCCTCTAGTAACAAAAACATGCATTAAAATAACAGATTTTTCAAGTTGACAACTATTTTAAAAATATATTACTGATAAGGTGCAGTTAAAATGAGTAGTCTTACTGCAGGTTGAGAGTGACCTAATATATTCATTGTGGGAAGCAATTTTGAAAAACTGTACAAAAACAGAAGAAAATTCACATTCCAGAAATAACCCTGTCCTAAGGAAATAATTTTATAATATCAACAGATTGTAACAGAATCCCACTGAACATAAAGCTAGCTCTGTAGCTAGTAAACTCCAGATGTCAGCAGAGAATAGCCCATCCTTTGAAATTTACATAAAAGTTACTTGACTGAATCCCTGCCCTAGTCTCATGTCTGCTGGGAAGTCCAGCACCATCTCTCATGGACTGTAATTTCTGCAAGGCTTCCTTCCCACTGAATTCTCTCTCCCGCCTTAATAGTATCCATCTAGTTGTGGAACACTGCTTTTCTCCTTTTGTTTCATTTAATATGCCACAAGTATAAGATACTTGTATTCATAGCAAGCTCAACTGAAAATTTAGAGCAAAAATTATATCTTTATAGGCCAGACCCAAACAGGTGAAAGTTTTGACAGTATCTGTGTTGTTAAAATTCCAATCTGCTTTCAGAAATTTAAACTTGCTTATTTTTATTATAATCCCAATGCTCTTTCATCTCAGTTTGCTCTGTACTCCCAGTTCTTCCATTTTCCTCTCTACTTCATGCTTTCTCCCATCTTCAATTTCCCTTTTATTTAGATAATTAAACTTCCTTTAAATCTCATGGTCTCTGTTCAATCTGCATCAAAGACAAAGGCTTTAAGATCTCAAATCTCATACTCAAATCCCAAAGAATTTCCCAATTCAAAGATAATTCTGCCCTTAAACCTTAATATATGCCAATTAAAACAAATGTTACTCTGTTTCAAGAAAGGAAAACTCTAGAAGGAATAAGATAGCATTTCTTTATCTGATAACAATAGAGTTGCTTTTTGCAAACCAATATGTACAGTGAGTATAACTGAAAGAACCGGATACAGTATCAGAAAAGTACCAACTTAAAAAGCCAGCATGTCAGAGAGAAGAATGGGAGTGCAGTACAGTGAATTCCTTCATATGACCCTTTCATGGCCTTGTGACTCCACACAGTGATTGCATGGGACTATGCAAACAAGGAGCTTGTGGCCCATCAAGAGGGCAAGATAGTTTTACCCATGTGAACAAGGTACCTGGATCCCTTGTGGATGGTGGGACCATGCAAATGAGGTATATAGGGCCCTAATGTGGGCATTGGTCAGTTTTGGTTTAAATGAGCCATCCCAGAGGCGGGAGAAGAGGACTTTACTACCATCAAAAAGAGCTGGGAGCATGGTTAGTCTTTGGACCCTGGTCCCCTACACTGATAACCTCCTAGATCCAATGACAACTGTAATACCAGAGACAGTAAGAAGTGGCAGCACAGCAGAGCTCAGAAGAAGAGAAATGGTGGCCCCAGAGCCAGCAGATTGTCATGAGACAACAGCAGTGGGCTTTCTGGTCCACTGAGCAAGGTGTCTACGGTGGGTGCACTGAACCAGGGAGCAAGAGATCTGAACACCATCAGGGAAGGAGGCTTGTAGGCACAGTGGGGTGTCTCCAGGCAGTTACTGGCAGAGCTAAAAGGGCTCTGTAACATTTGCCTGAAAAGGAGACAGGAGAGGTCAAGGGCCACGGGCCAAGCGAGGAAGCCTGTTCTGAGAACTAGAGAGGCGCCTGTCCTCAAAAGGTTGCAAGGAGCCTACCCAAGAGGAGTTTGTCCTCAAGAGACTAAGGGAAGCTTGTCCTTAGGGGGCCAAGAGGAGCCCTTTCCTTAGGGAATGGACAGGAGCCTTGCACAGCCAGGAGGAGCCTAGAAGGCTATCCTGCACTGAAGAAGCAAGACTTTTGTCTACGTGCTTCTTAATCCTGAACCCAAGTTGTAGCCTGTTGATCCTGAGTTGTAACCAGGCTCTTCCCTAGTAATCTCCACAACCGTGAGTATGCCCTGCAAGTTGTGTGTGGCCACTGCAATGAATTATAAAACCCAGGAGAGTAAAGAGTACTGTGGGAGGGTCAGTGGATACCAGTACTGATAAAAGGTTTAGAGGATTGAAATTATGCTTGACATCCTCTTCATAGGAATTAGCCTTAGACTGATGCTGAGGATTCTCTTTCCTTCCTGGAGAAGACAAGGAGGTCTGACACTACTACCACATCGTTTCTAGAGGGTGAAGTGAGTATCCTCAAACCCTTAAGTCAGTTGCAGATTTATAGGTATCCAACGGTTGAGAGATGAAAAAGTCAAGCCAACAGTAGAACTTAAGCTGAGCGTTCGACAGTCTCATGAGGCTGGGGAGACAAAACTTGGAGGAGGAGAAAGCTTGGCAAACTCTGCGGGCCTCCAACTAGGATTGAAGGGCTACCCGCCTAACAAAAGTTTAAAGACAGAGAGCAGATCCATTTCCAAAGGTTAGGGATAGGAGGAGGGCCTGTCTACAAATGGGTAGCATGAGGAAATTCTTTGGGGTGTTGGAATTATTTTGTGTCCTGTTACTTGCACTTGTTGTAAGAGTGTATTACTACTAAAGAAATGAAATTAACACTGACAATAATTTCAGTTAGAAATTTTGGCCCAGATCGCTTCAATGGTGAATCCCTCCAAATATTTAAGCACTTAATAATGCCACTTTTATAAAACTTTGGTTTCATGAGGCCAAAAAAAAAATCTTAATATTAAAAGCTGCCAAAGAGATTACAAGAAAGGAAAATCACAGATTTTATTCTGCGTAAGGAAATCTTGATGGCACAGTGGTTAACTGTCACAGTTAATTGCCAGCCAAACGGTTGGTAGTTCAAACCCACCAGGCCCTCCTTGGAAACTCTATGGGACAGTTCTACTCTGTCCTATAGGGTCGCTATGAGTTAGAATTGGCTTGTTGGCAATGTAAAATCTACATGCAAAAATCCTTAGTAAAAATGCTAATAAATGTAATCCAGTGGTTTATAAAAAGGATAATACAAAATACCAATGTGGATTTATTTTATGACTCCAACATTAGCCTCACATTCAAAAGCCAATTTATATAATTTACCCAATTAACAACACAGTGTAGAAAAGTAATGCTACCATCTCCATAGGGGCAAGAAAAATATCTGATAAAATTTAACACCAATTAATGAAAAAAGAAATTAAAAAATAAAGATTTCTCTTATCTTACTAGAAATAGAAGGAAATTTTCTTAATCAGATAAAGGCAATTACAAGGAAACTACAACAAACTCACATTCAACAGTGAGTTACTGAAAGTTTTCTTTTTCAGTTCAAGAATGAGATAAAAATATCTCCTACCTCCACTTCAATTCAGTTTTGTACTAGAAAGCCCAACCATTGAAACAAGGCAAGAAAGAAATATAGGTGTCTTTGCTTCCTGAGGCTGCTGTAATACAAACACCACAAACAGCTGGCTGTAGAGAAGAGAAAGTTATTTTTTTCACACTTTAGGAGGCTACAAGTCCAAATTATGGTTCTGGTCATGTCAATTCCTTCCTCGTAGGTAATTTTGGGTATTCCTCAGTTCCTTGGCTTTTCTGCTCCCCTCTTCCTCATATTTCCATACCTCTGTGCTTAATCTGCCTTTTTCTATAATTCATAAGTGATAAACTGTAGAATCCGCTTGACTAGAGCATGATCTGATTAATATAACAAAGAAAATCTTCTTTCCACACAGGATTACATTCATAGGTATAGGGCTGAAGAGTCCTATAAGGTATTTAAAAAAATTGTTGTCTCTGAGTTCATTCTGACTCATAGCAACCATATAGGAAACAGTAGAACTGCCTCACTAGAGTTTCCAAGGAGCTCCTGGTGGATTTGAACTGCTAACTTTTTGGTTAGCAGTTGTAGTATTTAACCATTAGGCCACCAGGGTTTCTCCTATAAAATATAAAAAAACCAAACCAAATCCAGTGCTGTTGATTCAGTTCTGACTGATAGCAACCCTGTAGAGCATAGAGTTTTCAAGAAGCATTTGGAAGTTATAGGAGTTGAAAATTTGCAGGGACACAACTGGCTCCAAAAGAAATAGTTACCAGAGTTAAAAGGAAAAAAAACTAAGTAGCCATTATTCACAAACATTGTAACTGCATGTATAGAAAATCTGAAAGAATCTACAGATAAACTAATAGAATTGCCATAGTTAGTGAATTTAGCAAGGCCAACATACAATAATCCGTTTTTTTTTTTTTTACTGCTAGTATCAAGCAACTAGAAAGTAAGATTTGAAGAAGATAACCGATTTTAATCACATTAAAAATAATAAAGCACCAAGATTCAATTCATTGAAAGATGTGCAAGATATATACATGTGAATGTGTAAAACAGATTGAGAGAAAAATAAAGACCTAAATAATTAAATATCTATACCAGGTCTGCGTAGACTGGAAGACTCATTACTACTATGACTTCAGTTTTTCCCAAATTGCCATATAGCTTAAATGCAACATTAATCAAAAGCAAATCGTTAAGTGCCACAGCTGCAAAATAAAAAGGTCAGCAGATGCTCCTTGGAAACTCTCTGGGGCAGTTCTACTCTGTCCTACAGGATTGCTATGAATCAGAATCAACTCCATGGCAGTGAGTTTTTAATAAAAAACAAAACTAACTTGTGTGTGTTGTTCTCAAGTACTGCCTTTTGATTTGTTTGAGTTTTGTATCATAAAGTGTTCAAAATTTCAACCAGTTCTTAATGCTATAGCCTCTAATATCCTGAGATCTTATTTTTCTTCTAAGTTTTCTGTCATCTCAGGGTTGACTAGATTCAGTTTGTTTTATAAGAAAGCTTCAAGAATCTAGTAAAACAGCAAGTTAATACCTGACTGTATTTGTGTTGTTAACTTCAATTTGTTTTGTTTTTGTTTTAGGATAATTATTGGGCCTGTCAAATATTACTTCACAGCTACCTGATACTGGCTATATTGGTGAAGAAATATGAGGTAAACCCCAAATTTTTAATCCTTGATATGACAAGATTTTTTTCTACCTGATTGGCTATAAGATCCTTTAGAGACAGATTCCTTCCTTATCTTTTAAATAGACTTTTAAGGTGGATTTTGCCTTGCAGTCTATTTGTCAGAGATTAATATTGCAAATTCTGCTTTTTAAGTTATAATTTGCTTGATATATATGTGTGTGTATATATACATCCATATGCATGTATGTATATATTTTTGTCCTTGAAGTTCAGCAATTTCAAGAAGCTATGTTTTGGTATTTATCCATTTATATCCATTATTTGTGGGTAATTATACTTGGCTGGCTGGCTGGCGGGCTGGCTTGGCTATATGGCCTTTTGATCCACAAATCCAATCACGTTTCCTAGTTTGTGGTTTGTGGTTGTACTTCTTTCCTTGTTTTATTGATGTGAAAAATACTTAGTTTCTATTTTTTGTTGTTTATGGTTTTCTCCCCAGCACTTTATTATAAAAATTTTCACACACACAGAAAAGTTGAAAGAATTCCACAGAGAAGAATCATATACCTCCCACCTGAATCCTACAATTAGCATTTAAAAATACTTGCTTTATTACATACTTGTCTGTTATGACCTACATTCATCTTTCATACTTCTTATTTTATTGATGCATTTCAAAGTAATCTGTAGCCACTAGTATGCTTCCAATCAATACTTCGGCATGCATTTAATTAACTAGAATCCAATATTTGTTCTGGCTATATTTTTTCTTTTGAGATAAAATTAACATAAACAAAGTATACTAAATTTAGGTCAGCTAGCCCATGAACGTTGACAACTCATGTACCTGTGCAACGTAAGCTGCTATCAAGATACAAAATATTACACTTCTATCACCAAGCTCCTGTTCGTACCTTCCTAGTCAGTACCTACACCATCCAGCCACCCCCTCCCAGGCAACCATTATTCTGAATGAAATTATGTACTGTGTGTGTGTGTGTGTGTGTGTGTGTGTGTGTGTGTGTAAGCTTTTTCACTCAGTATAATAGTTTGCGGGTTCATCCATGGCATTCCATGCAGCAACAGTTCTTCCTTTTGTTGTACTAATAGTCCACTGTATGAATGTATAGGGAAACCTGTAAGAGCTGAAATTCGATAGTACTACCTCGTTTACCTGGGTCTCGCAAGTTTTCCACCTTCAGTAGGGCTAAGTCTTTCATTTTTCTATCACTTGTTTTAGTCGAAAATATTTGAGTTTTTCTTTCCTCACAGGCTTCTGCCTTGTACAGGTTCCAGCTTTCACACATTTTGCTATATTAGCCATTTGTTTATCTTTTTTTCCTGTGGAAGAACACCTGAGCTGATTCCAGTTTGGAGCTATTATGAATAAAGTTTTATGAACATTCTTGTAGACGTCTTTTTAAGAATTTAAAAACGTGTATTGTTGAATTCCTACATAATCATTGCGAATAAATCAGCCTTCATCAGGGGTAAGGACAGTTGAGATTGTGCTGTGCTCTAGCCTCGACTTTTCTGTCTATGTCAACACGTATGTAGATGTAACCTCACTTCATACCTGATTCCACACTGACTTTCTTCACTGATTAAGATGCTGTAAACACCTTTCCGCATCAAGACATGTAGATTTCTCTCTCTCTCTTTCTCTTTCTCTCTCTCCTCTTTCTTCTATCCTCGATAGCCAGCCTGGGAAGAACCAAAGGACAATTGGATTGTTTCTGGTTATCAGTCTACTGATAGATGCCTTTTTGTAGATACATTATTTTAGTTCTTCTGGGTAAATTCCATGCAGAATTTCTAAGTGGAATCAAGTGTACATTTCATTTAATAACAAATTGCCAAAACTTTTCCAAAAGTAATCATTTAATTATACAGTACCACCAAGAATGTATGAAAATGGGTGTGGTCCAAGATGGCAGAGTAGTCAGATGCCTCATAAAGTCACTTTTACAACAACAACAAAAACCGAAGGAAACAAGTGGATCAGACATAGAAGAAAACTATGAAACACTGAGCATCAAAGACAAGGCTGAAAAATCAGACCAAGTGCCAAGTAGAAGGAGAAACAGTACAAAGACAGTGGAAACGCAGAATTGCAGATTGCCGTTTCCTGATAGTGAGCCTATACAGCATGGACATACTGAGAAAAGCCAACACTGCAAGCTGAAGTTCCCATCACATGGCACAGTCAAGTCAGAGCTACTGTATGCACATGTCCACAGCCAAGCAAGGGCACTCCACACCCCTCAAGTATTAAGTGCACTTACTTCACTCAACATGCCTCCCCCAGTCCCCTGTGCCAGAGACCCAAAGACCTGTGCACCCCCCGTGACTTCCTTAATCCATCCCACCCCCATACACCTTCACAATCCAGTGTTATCCACCACTATCCCACTTCCAGAAGCACGGACCCACAGACTGGTGGTTACCACCACTTAGCTCACCCACTCTCACCAGGGATCCAAGGAATGGTGGTGCCTGCTTCTTTGCCTAGCCACCTGTGCTGAGCGCCTGCAGCACAGCCGCGTCCCCTCTTTAGCCAACTCATCTGTACCAGGTGGCTGAGATCAGGAAGTGTCTACATGTTTACCTAGCCACACTGCTGCCTCTTCCAGCCACAAATCCACACTGGAGGCCAACAGAATGGTAGTGCCTGCTTGTAAGGGTAGCCAGCAATGCCAGAAGCTCTTGAATTGGTGGCAACTGCTCCCACATCTAGCCAAGTGCACCAGGGGCCTAAAGAACAGTGGCATGTCCTACTCCTTGCTTCAGGAATTGGCAAGAAATGCCAGAACAGCCTCCGCTATGTGATGCTACAGCAGACAGGGGCATGTCCTCCAAGCAGGCACCCATGGACTGGTGACATCTCCTCTGCTTTGCACCCTGTTGCCCCTTGCATCTAGAGGCTTGCACCTGCTCCAACCCCTCCCACACAGCCTCGCTCACCTGAGACCGTTACTGAGAGTTTCCATAGTTGAGGAATCAGGAAACCTATCTCTAATCATCTGGCAACCAGCAATGTGCACACACAACACCCAACCCAGTGACCACTGAGAGCACTCTCTGAGCTCACACCCAACAATGGTACTCACCAGAGTGAAAAAGAAGACAAGCATGAAGACTCAGTAAACATAAAATCAACAGCAATGAAAAAAATTGAAAATAAAACCCACAGCAAGAACTCAGTACAGAAAATTAAGCTGAAGAAAGAAATCATCATTAATATGCACACACAAAACACAAAAGCACAGCAAAAAGAGAGCAGTAAACTCATGACTATCAATAATCACACTGAACATATGTGGCTTAACTGCACCAGTAAAAAGACAGAAGTGGAAGACTGAATTACAAAAACAAGACTCATTGATATACTGTCTATAAGAGATATACCTTAGATACAAAGACACAGCTAAACTAAAACTCATAGAATGGAAAAAATATATATACACACTCACATATATAGATCAAGCAAACTGTAACCAAAAAAAGAAGAATTTACAATATTAATCTCTGACAAAATAGACTTTTGGCCAAAATCCACCTTAAAAGTCTATTTGAAAGATAAGGAAGGAATCTATCATTAAAGGATCAATCCACCAAAAGAATATACTATTTAAATGTATTCACACCCAGTGACCAACCAAAAACCAAACCATTGTTGTTGAGTCTATTCCAACTCATCATTGTCCTGTGGGGCAGAGTAGAATTGTCCCACAGGGTTTCCAAGGAATAGCTAATGAATTTGAACTGTTAACTTTTTGGTTAGCAGCCGAACTCTTAACCAGCTCCAAAATACATTAAAATAAAACAAACAAACAAACAAAACACTCTAACAGCATTGAAAAGAGAAATAGACACTTCCACAATAATAGAAGGAGAGCTCAACACACCACTTTCAGTGAAGGACTGTACAACTAGAAAGAAACACAGCAAAAACACAAATGATCTAAATGCTACAATCAACCCAATCAGCCTTGTTGACATATGCAGAACATCCCTACCCAACAGCAGCAATGCGTGTACTCTCTATCAATACACATGGAACATTCTCCAGAATTAATTATATTTTAGGCCATAAAACAAGCTTCAATGAAATACAAAACATCACAATAATATAAAACATTTTTTCTAATCATGATGCTACAAAAATAGAAATGAGTAACAGGATGAGCAAGGTGAAAAAATCAAATACATGAAAACTGGACAACTCCTTTCTTAAAAATCACTGGATAATAGATGAAATGAAAAAATTCCTAAAATGAGACAAATGATGACACAACACATCAAAACCTTTGGCACACAGTAAAAGCAATGCCACGAAGTCAATTTATAGCAATGAAAGCACACACCAAAAAGAAGGACCAAAATAAAAATATTAAACCTAACACTTGAATAAATACACAGAGCATTAAGACAATGAAAGGAAATAAATGGCATTCGAATTGGTAAGGAAAAGGTAAAGTTCTCTCTATTCACAGACAATATGATTCTACACATGAAAGTCCCACAGATTCCACAAGAAAGCTACTGGAAGGATTAAAAAGCATTCATCAATGTAATGGCATACAAGAACAACATACAAAAATCAATGGGATTTCTCTACATCAAAGAAGAAAACTTCAAAAATGAAATCAGAAAAAGAATATCATTTATGATAACAAATAAAAGATAAAATACTTAGGAATAAATCTAACCAGGGGCTTAAAAAATCTATACAAAGAAAACTACAAAACACTACTGAAGGAAACTTATGTAAATGAAAAAACATAGCATGCTCATGGATAGGACAGATTAACATTGTAAAACGGTAAATACTACCCAGACTGATAACACAGAATTAAGGAAGAAGAACAAAGTAGGAAACTTCATGCTAACTGACCTCAGAATCTACTATACAGCTATGGTAGTCAAAAAAGCCTTATTCTGGCCTCATGACAGACACACGGACTAATGGAACAGAATTGAGAATACCAAAGAAAAGCCATCCATCTATAGACAGCTGATCTTTGATAGTCTTCAAGCCCATTAAGTGGAGAAAAGATAGTCTCCTTAACAAGTGGTGTTGGCAAAACTGGATGTCTGCCTATAGAAAATCTGTATCACACACACCATCTAGAAAAAGTTAGCACTGTAAACTTTTTCCTAAAGCACAATTAAGAAAAAAAGGAAACATAAGAAGAAAATGGGGTAATAAATACTTGGAGGGGGACCTAATTCAAAACAGATCAAAGATCTATATGTAAAACCTGAAGCTGTAAAGATTGTAGAATAACAAATAGGGATAATGTTAGGAGCTCTAATATGCTGCATAAATAAAATATCAAACATAACTAAAAAAGTGCAAACAGCAGAAGATAAACTAGACAGATGGAACCTGCTCAAAATTAAATATGCTCATCAAGACTTCTCTGAAAGAGGGAAAACAGAATTTACAGACTGGGAGAAAATTTGGGGCTATAACACGTCCGAAAAGAGTCTAATCTCAAAACTTTATAATATGATGGTTAAGGTTGTTATTAACTTGACTGGGCCATAATTCTCAGTAGTTTGGCAGTTATGTAACTATATAATCACTTCCATAGCAAGATTTTTTGCAACGCAATCAACTCCATGACAGAATCTGCTATGAGCAGCCAATCAGCTGAAAGAAAGTTCCTTTGGAAGTCTGGCCTTTATCCAGTAAATAGGAGTGCGGACTTTCTGGCAAAGCTCCCTGGATCCTCACCTGATCTCCAGTTTTGGGGACTTGATCCAGCAGCTTACCTGACTGTGTAGCATTGTGAGTTAGGAAAAGCCTTCAGCCTGGTGGATTCATGGACCTAGAACTTTCCATGCTCTACAACTGCGTGAGCCATTTCCTTGGTATAAATCTCGATCCCTTTTACGCATACACTCTCTCTCTCCTCCCTCTCTCTGTGTTTGTGTGTGTCTGTGTGTGAACCAAACCAAATCCATTGCCATGGAGTGGATTCCAACTCATAGCAACCCTGTAGAAAGTAGAAGAGCTCCATAGAGTTTCCAAGGGGAACCTGGCAGATTTGAACTGCCAACCTCTTGGTTTGCAGCTGTAGCACTTAATCATCATGCCACCAGAGTTTCCCATAGACACACAGAGAGAGAGAGAGAGATTTGTTGCTGCTGTTAGGTGCCATTGAGTCGCTTCCAAATCACAGTGACCCTGTGCACAACAGGACAAAACACTGCCCAGTCTTGTGCCATGTCCATAATCATTTTTATGCTTAAGTCAATCATTACAGCCACTATGTCAATACATCTAGTTGAGGGTCTCCCTCTTTTCCACGACCCTCCATTCTACCAAGCTTGATGTCCTTCTTCTGGGACTGATCCTTTCCGATAATATGTCGAATGTATGTCAGATGCAGTCTCACCATCTTTGCTTCAAGGAGCACTCTAGTTGTACTTCGTCCAGAACAGACCTATTTGTTCTTTTGGCAGTCCATTGTACATTCAACATTCCTCTCTAACACCATAATTTGAAGGCATCAATTCTTTTTCTGTCTTTCTTACCCATAGTCCAGCTTTTGCATACACATGATGTGATTGAAAATACCATGATTTGGGTCAGGCATACCTTAGTCTTCAGGGTCACATCTTTACTTTTCCATACTATATAAAGAGGTCCTTTGCAGCAGATTTTCCCAACGTAGTATGCCTTTTGATTTCTCGACTGCTGTTTCCATGAGCGTTGATTGTGGAACCAAGTAAAAGGGTATCTTTGACAGCCTCCATCCTTTCTCCATTTGCCACAATGTTGCTTAGTGGTTCAGCCCCGAGGGCTTTTGTTTTCTTGATGTTGAGGTGCAACCCACACCAAAGGCTGTGGTCTTTGACCTTCATCAGTGTTTCAAATCCTCTTCACTCCCAGCAAGCAAGGTTGTGTCATCTGTGAAACATAGGTTGTTAATGAGTCTTCCTCCAATCCTGATGCTTCGTTCTACTTCATGTAGTACAGCTTCTCTGATTATTTGCTCAGCATACAGATTGAAAAGGTATGGTGAGACGATACAACTCTGATGCATATGTTTTCCAAACCATGCAGTGTCTTGTTCCATTCACATGACTGCCTCTTGATCCACATGCGGATTCCTTAAGAGCACAATTAGGTGTTCTTGGATTTTCATTCTCTGCAATGTTAACCATAATTTGTTATGATCCACACAATCGAATGCCTTTCCATAGTCAATGAAACACAAGTAAACGTCTTTCTATTTTCAGCCAAGATCTATATGACATCAGCAATGACAGCCCTGGTTCCATGTCGTCTTCTGAATCCAGCTTGAATTTCTGGCAACTCCTTGCAATAAACTGCTGCAGTCACTTCCCAATGATCTTTGGTAAAATTTTACTTGCATGTGATATTAATGATACTGTTCAGTAATTTCCACCTGCCTTGGGAATAGGCCTAAATAAGGATCTCTTCCACTCAGTTGGCCAGATAGCTGCCAAATCTATTGGCATAGACGAGTGAGCACATCCAGGATTACATCTGTTTGTTGAAATCTCAACTGATATTCCATCAATTCCTGGAGACTTGTTTTTCGCCAGTGCCTTCAGTGCAGCTTCACCATCTTCCTTCAGTACCATCAGTTCCTGATCATACGCTACCTCTTCAAAGGGCTGAACATCAACCAAGTCTCTCTAGTACGGTGACTCTTTTGTATTCTTACCATTTCCTTTTGATGCTCCCTAGGTCATTTAATATTTTCACTATAAAATCCTTCACTGTTGCAACTCGAGGATTAAATTTTTTCTTCAGTTCTTTCAGCTTGAAGAATGCAGAATGTGTTCTTCCCTTTTGGTTTTCTGTTTCCAGCTCTTTGCACATTGTTGTTATAATGCTTTATTTTATCTTGTCAAGCTGCCCTTTGAAATCTTCTGTTCAGTTCTTTTACTTTGTCATCCTTCCCCTTTGCTTTAGCCACTTGATGTTCGAAAGAAAGTTTCAGAGTCTCTTCTGACATTCAGTTGGGTCTTTTTCTTTCTTTCCTGTCTTTTTAATGACCTCTTGATTTCTTTACGAATGATGTCTTTGATGTAATTACATAATACGTGTGGGTTTCAGTCATTAGTGTTCAGTCATCATATCTGTTCTTGAGATGGTCTCTAAACTCAGGTAGGATATACTCAAGATTATACTTTGGCTGTTGTGGACTTGTTCTGATTTTCTTCTGTTTCAGTTTGAACTTGCATGTACGCAGTTGATGGTCTATGTCACAGTCAGTACCTTGTCTTAATTGCTGATAATGAGCTTTTCCATTGTCTTTTTCCACATATGTAGTCGAATTGATTCCTGTGTATTTTATATGATGAGGTCCATGTGTATAGTCACCGTTTGCGTTGGTGAAGAAAGGTATTTGCAATGAAGAAGTCATTGGTCTCGCAAAATTCTATCATGCTGTCTCCAGCATTGTTTCTATCACCAAGGCCTTGTTTTCCATCTGCCAATACTTCTTTGTTTCCAACTTTTGTATTCCGAACACCAGTAATTGTCAGTTTAGCCTCATTGATGTTCTATCAACTACAGACTGTAGAAGCTGGTAAAAATCTTCAATTTCTTCATCTTTGGTCTTAGTTGTTAGTGCATAAACTTGAATAATAGTCATATTAATTGGTCTTCCTTGTAGGTGTATGGATATTATCCTGTTACTAACAGCATTGTACTTCAGGACAAATCTTGACATGTTCTTTTTGATGACGAGTGCAACGTGATTCCTGGTTTTACCTTTAAAGAACCCAGTCTAAGACGTCAGAAAACTTCAATACTTTATTAAAAAAAAAAAAGACAATCCAATTTAAAAAAGTTGGCAAAGGATATGAATAGGCACTTCCCCCCAAAAACATTGAGGTGCCTAACAAGCATGAAAAAGTACTCTTGATCATTATAAAATCTAAAAAGCACACAAGTCAGCCTGCTACTGTTGAGTTGATTCCAATTCACAGTGTCCTCTATAGGACAGAGTAGAAGTGCCCCTTATAGTTTCCAAGGAGTGCCTGGTGGATTTGAACTGTTTACCTTATGGTTAGCAGCTGTAGCACTTAACCACTACACCACCAGGATTTTGAATGGTGATGCTAGAGAGAGGCAAATTTTAAAACTACAATGGGACACCATCCCATAGCCATAATAATGATCCTAGTCAAAAAAACAGAAAACAAACGTTGATCAGTTCACGGGGAGATTGAAACTCTTTCATACACTGATGATGGGAATGTAAAACAGAAACCACTATGGAAAACAGTGTGGTACTTGCTTAAAAAGCTAGAAATAGGAATACTGCAGGATTCAGCAATACCACTTCTAGGTATAGACCCAAAAGAAATACGAGATATGACAATGAAGTCCTCGAAATTATTGTTCTAAGGGCTACATATCTCTTTGCTGAGCATCACCATAGTCACCTTTGAAGAACTCCCTTTGCTATGCACCAAATGCCAGCACCTAGTCTACCCTACAAAGCGATTTTGGAACTCTTTCTGGAATGGCCATTGTGCCCAGTAGCATGGTGGCAAGTTCATGAACTTAATTGTATAGTTGTCTGTGAGGGAATTTTTAGCCAGTAAACAAATAACTGTATCGGTGCACCCTCCCTACTCACCTGATCTGGCCCCTAATAACTTTTTTCTTTACCCAAAGATAAAGGAAATATTGAACGGAAGACATTTTGATGACATTCAGGATATCAAGGGTAATATGATAACAGCTCTGATGGCCCTTCCAGAAAAAGAGTTCCAAAATTGCTTTGAAGGGTGGACTAGGTGCTGGTGTCAGTGCATAGCTTTCTAAGGCTAGTACTTTGAAAGAGACCACGGTGTTATTTAGCAATGAGATATGTAGCATTTTTCTAGGATGAGTTTGCAACTTGACTGGGAGTCCTTGTGAGACTTCTCAAAAGAACACACACGTGCACACCCGTGTTCACTGCAGCATTACTCACAAAAGCAACAAGAAGGAAACAGCTTAAATGTCCATACAAAGGTGAATGGACAAACTGGTACATAGACACAATAGTGTACTAGACAATAGCAAAGAATAACAAGGAATCTGTGAAACATCTCATAACATGGATGAGTATGGAGGACATTTTGCTGAGTAAAATCAGAAAAAGACAAATTTTGCATAGGACTACTATTATAAAAAGGAAAAACTTACACAGAAAAGAAAAAAATTCTTTGGTGGTTACCAGAGACTGTAAGAGGAAGAAGGGAAAACTAGTAAGCTGACAGAAATTGTTGTTAGGTACAGCTGAAGAGCATATTCAATACATTCAGCATCATAATCCAAAGATGTCAGTTCTTCTTTGTTTTTCCTTATTCATTGCCCACTTCTCACATGCATGTGAGCCAGTATCACTACACAGGGCTTCATTATCCCAAGATTATGAAAGTGTATTCCTATTTTTCCCATGAAGTTATAAGTGTGATTTTATGTTTAGATTGTCATTATATCTGGTACTTAGTTGGATGTGTGGTAAGATAAGACCAAGGTATGTCAATCTAATAATTGGCAGAGCTAATTGTTTTAATACCAGTTACTTAATAGGTTATACATCTTCTGATTGCTTGAACTGCCACCTGTCTTAGTCATCTAATGCTGCATTAACAGAAATACTGAAAGTAGATGGCTTTAAAAAGGGAAAGTTTACTTTGTCACAGTTCAGTAGGCTACAAGTCCAAACTGAAGGTGTTAGCTCCAGGGGAAGGCTTTTTCTGTTGGCTCTGGAGGAAGGTCCTTGTCCTCAACCTTCCTCTGGTCTAAAAGCTTCTGAGACACAGGGACTCTGAGTCCTTCCTAAAGGATATGATCTGCTCCAGACACTGCTTCTTGGTCTCCAAATCTCTCTGCTAGCTTCTTTCCTTTATATTTCAAAGTGTGCCTCAAGGCATAAAACAATCTTCCACATTGAGTCCCACCCCACTAACACAGCTTCTGTCCATCCACCCTCATTAACATCATAAAGGCAGGATTTATAACATCTAAGAACATTATACCACACCAGGAATCATGGCACAGCCAATCCACCACACAAATTTTGGGGGGAACACAAATTCATAACATCATCTTTATTTTCCATTAAGTTTCAAAGCAGATACAATCCTGTTTCTAAAATTGCAACTCGATCTAATAGTGATTTATTTGTATATATATTTTGCTAATAATTAGGGTAGTTTTGTTAATTATGGCTTTTTTTTGAACACTATCTTGGTTAATTCTACATATGCACCAACTGGTCCAGGTAAAACATAGAATTAACTTGTTCATTTTTATGACACTTTCTACTAGAATTCAGATTGGAAATGCACTGAGTTTAGAGATTAGTCTGAGATAGATGTATACCTTTTAATGTTGAGTATTCCCATCTATGAGTATATCTTGCTCCTTCTTTTTTTTTTTTTTTTTTTAGGTAATACATGACTGAAGTAGGAATTTATAATTTTCTTCACAGGATTCTAGTTATTCAGTCAAGTTTTTGTAATTATTTTACAGTTTTTTGTTCTAATGGGATCTTTTGCATCATATTTTTTAACTAGTCATTGGAAAGCAATTGATTTTTTGCAATTCTCATCTGTTAGTTTGCAATACATCAGAACATAATTAAATTCAAATCAATGTAATACAATAAAAAAATTAAATAGGCTGCTTAAATCACTGTCACTTTCATAGAGAAGGCAAGGGAGTCTGCAAGATACCAAAAAAAATGTTCTTGCACTCCAAATATCTCCATGAAGCAGCCTGAAACTACTAGGTATTTTGTATCTGGAGCCCCTAACATCAAGGTAGATACAAAGAGATTGACTTTAAATAGTTTCTTTCCCATAAAAATTCCTAGGGTGGCGTAAATGGTTAAGGGATGGACTACTAATGTGAAAGTTGGCGGTTCAAATTCATCCAGAGATGCCATGAACAAAGTCCTGGCTATCTACTTCTCAAAAGGTCACAATGATGGTGATCCTATGGAGCATGGTTCTACTCTACAAAATGTGGGAGTACCATGAGTTGGAACTCACCGGTCAGCAACTGTTTATTTTTCCATAGAAATTTAAGGATTTCCAAAATGAACAACTGTGCTTCTCCTGTGAAGCCCGTACGTGCATGCGCAGATGCACACACATGCACACACACATCATTTGTTTTTAATCTAGGAGAAAAATACAAAAGAAGAACTGCACAATTGTTTTATGTTCACTGACAAACTCTCAGCCTTGGACCGCTTTTTAAAATCTAACGTAAGGACTATAAATTGAGTTCCTCAGGCCTAAGGGATAATGAGTCTAGTCCCAAATCCCTAGTCAAATTTCTAGGTGGTAGCAGCTCCTTGTGAAGGAATGAGAAACTTGAGGGTTTACAAAAACCTCAGAGAGCATGCTAATCCAATCTGTTCCTAGGTATAAAGTTATAAATGCTATTGCTTCTCGAAATTATAGAGTGGTTAACATGTTCCATTTCTTAGATTTTTAACATTTAAGCCAAGGACAATTTTCTTGGTGTTATGGGATAAATAGGAGGGAAATGTCTCCACCTGTGCTCCTTTAAGGGAAAAAAAAATTGCATGCAAAACTTCCACCAAATTATTAAGGTGTCTCACTAGCCTTTTCTTCTCATAAAACTCAGTATACAATGATGTTAAATAGAACTCACATGTCAGAAGGAGATGTTCTAACCACTTCTTGGAAGCCATTCAGACATTTACAAGCCCATTGCCCAAACTTCCTGTGGTGTCCCAAGCATCTATTGCTTCTCTCAATCATGCATCTTCTCAGAGGGAGGTCCTTGAACCCGACAGCCCAGACTCTGAGATATAAAGTAAGTATAGTATTGCTGATTTTTTTTTTCCATTTTCCAGTCTCTGTTGAGTCAATTTGCACTCATGGAGACCCCGTGTGTGTCGGAGTAGAACTATGCTCTACAGAATTTTCAGTTGCTGGTTTATCAGAAGTGAATTGTTAGGCCTTTCTTCAAAGGTTTCTCCAGGTGGATTTGAACCTCCAAACTTTTGGTTAGGAGCCAAGTGCATACAAGTTGGCCACCAGGGGTCTCCTACCATTCTGTGATTCACATATTCCAGGGGTAGAGCTTCAGATGTTCTCATCAAAGCTAGACAAAGACTGAAACCTTGATTTGATGTGTTGTCCTGTTGTAAACAATTAATACACTTGGCTGCTAAGCAGAAGTGGGAGAAAAATAAATTTATATTCTTTAAAGCCATCTGTGTGTGGCGTTTTTATTATGGCAGGGCTAGGAAATTAAGACTAATACCTCAGATGTACAACGAGATTTAATCTATCAGTCTTGAGAGATTAAAGAGGGCTTCTCAGGGGAATTTGTCATCTGACTGAGGCCTGCTGATTAATACTGAAAACCTGGTGGGGTGGGGCTGACAGCTGGTGGGGGACAAGTCAAAAGAAGCCAAGGAAAGGGCACGTGAACATACCCACAGCAAGAGACAGCCTGGTAAGACGAAGATCACCACAAAGTCTCCAGAGTGAAGCCAGTATACAGAAGCCATGTGTTAAAGAATTTTTATCTTGAAGACAGCTAGAATGTACTACAAGATTTTACGCAGGGGACCAAATTTGCTTTTCAGATCTTTCTCACTGTAACATGAAGAATGAATAGATAGGCTAAGAGCCAGTTAGGAAGGTGGGTTGCAATACTCTATGCAAGAGCTGGCGGTTTCATATAAGCTATTGTCCATGGGGGTGAGTCCAAGAAATGATACAAAAAATATGAAGAGATAAAAATGGACAGAACTTGGGATGATGTAGGGTAAGGAATCAACGATGATACCAAAGTTTCCAGGTTTGCAATGACACACTTGATTTAGAACCCCAGGCCGGTTTCTTGGAAGAAGAACACAGATTTGGGGATTAGAAGAAGACAGGCTTTCAGCTCGGCTACTTAGTAGCATTGTGTGTCCATGAATAAATTCTTTAATCTTTTTGAACATCCTTTTTTGTTTGTTTTCACCTGTAGAATGAAGACAATCTTGTTAGGATTAACATAGATGTTGATAATCATCTAACAGTATCTTTTATGTATTTGGCCATCACATATGGCAGCAGCCAAAATGTGGAAATAACTGAAATGTCCTTCAGCAGATGAATGGATAGACAAAATGTGGTGTGTGCACACAATGGAATACCACTCAGCCACAAAGAGAAACGAAGTCCTGATGCATGCCACAGTGTGCATGAGCCTTGACAACACTGGGCTCAGCAAGAGAAATTAGTTGCAAAAGAGTAAATATTGTTTGATTGCACTTACGTGAAATAAGCAAATATAGAAACCAAAGATTTTCAGTGGTTATCAGCGGTGAGAAGGAGGGAGGAAAGGGGAGTTTTCACTTGGAGGGCATTGAGTTTAAGCTAATGGCAGTGCAATGATTTGGAAAAAGATAGTGACGGAAGTTGCCATGCAGAATGCAATCAGTGTCACTGGATTGTACACACAGAAATTGGTGAATTGGAGAAGGTTTTGTTTTGTACATTTTTACCACAATTAAAAATAACAATAATAAAATGTTAGTAAACTGGAAAAAGTGGTAACGTCTAGTAGTATAATTGGCTTTTTGCGATACTAAGTCTTCTGATTTCCATTATATACAAAGATGGACTTCATTCTAATCTTCTTAGAGGAGTTAGAAAACCATTATTCTTTTCCTTGCAGAGTTCTTGACTAACTTCTCCCTTTTATGCCTATAGGAAACTTTAAAAATTTTGTTGCTATTTTAAGTAGAGAATGTTTGAATTTCATTTTAAAACTATTCTTTAAGGGTGAAAGAGAAAATTACTTCTATGTTGTGATATCCTATCCCTACAGCTTGATTAACTTTCATATTATTTCTAATAATTTGTCTGTAGATGTTTCTTGGAGAGGTTATATA
This sequence comes from Heterohyrax brucei, assembly GCA_028571685.1. Taxonomy (NCBI): domain Eukaryota; kingdom Metazoa; phylum Chordata; class Mammalia; order Hyracoidea; family Procaviidae; genus Heterohyrax; species Heterohyrax brucei. The sequence goes on along the minus strand of CM053148.1, from coordinate 37,498,490 downwards.
GACAATTGTATTGCCAATAAAATAAAAACAAATATTTCCTCCTTTTCAATTTTTATGCTTTTATTTTATTTTTTATTGTCCTGACTATAGCCTTTATACCAGAGCTGTTCAATAGAAATACAATGCAATCTTTATATGTAATTTTAATAGCAAATTTATTGAGATACAACTCACATACAACTCAGACAATTTCAGCAGTCTCTCTCCATTTCTTCCTAACTCAGCCGTAGTCAATGATCAGTCTAGTTTTTCCCTGTACAGAGTTGCTTATTCTGGACACTTCATATCAAGGAAATCATACAATATGTGGTCCTTTGTGACTGGCTTTCCTCACTTAGCATATCTATACATAATTTGAAATGATCTATTAGCACATTAAAATAAAGTGGAAAGAAAGAGGTAAAACACTTTAATAATATATTTTAGTCAACACAGTATATCCAAAATATTTTCATTTTGAAATGTAGTCAAATTAAAAAAATGTTATATACATATATATGTATGTATATGCCTCTACTACCCATCTGTCAGCTTGTTCAATTGTGGCCGTTTACATATCGCTGTGATACTGAAAACTATTTCACTGTATTTCAAATACAGCAGGGTTACAGAATTCAGAGGTACTTCTAGGCTAAGTCACACTAGGAAGAAAGGCCTGGTAGTCTGCTTCCCCAAATTAGTCAGTGGTAACATTATGGATCTTAACAGAGCATTGTCTCACTTGCTTGCTTCGGATACGTCATCAGGAGGGTCAATCACTACAGGAGAACATCATGTTTGGTGAAGTAAGGGGATTAGTGAGGATGTGGAAGACCCTCAACAAGGCAGATTGACACAACAGCCACAACAACGGACTTGCACATGACAGAAATCATGAGAATAAAGCAGGACCAAGCAACATTATCTTTCTGTTTTATAAAAGGTTGCTTGGAGTTGGAGACAGAAATACAGACAGACAGATAGATGACATATTTTGCATTCTTGTTTGTTTGTTTACACTATGTGCTTGAAATCAGAGTACATTTTAAACTTTTAGCATATCTCAGTGAGGACCAAAACCAAACCAAACACACTGCTGTAGAGTCAACATTGACTCGTAGTGAAACTACAGGTCAGAGTACAACCGCTGCATAGAGGTTCCAATGAGCGCCTGGTGGACTCGAACTGCTGACCTTTTGGTTAATGGATGTATCACCTAACCACTACGCCACAAATGAGTACCAGACATCTTTTAATTTCTCAGTAATCACATGTCATTAAAGGCTATTGTGCTGGGCAATGTAATTCTATATAATATGCAAGAGTAATGGAAATAATGGATAGCTTTGTCTTGTTTATTATTTCAAGAGAAATACATCTAAAGTTTCACATTTAAAAATGATGTTTCTTGTCAGATTCTTTACCAGGTTAGGGAAATTATCTTTTGTTCCTAATTTTCCAAAGTTTTTCTCATTGATGAACAGTACTGTTGTTATTAGGTGCTGTCGAGTAGGTTCTGAATCAAAGCAACCCTATGCCCAACAGGACAAAACATTGCCTGGTCTTGCACGATGTCCATAATTGTTTTTATGCTTAAGCTGTGAGTTGTGGTCACTGTGTAAATCTATCTCACTGAGGGTCTTCCTCATTTTTGCTGACCCTCCACTCTACCAAGCATGATATCATTTTTCAGGGACTGATCCTCCATGACAACATGTCCGAAGTACATAAGACACAGTCTTGCCACCTTTGCTTCCAAGGAGCACTCTGGTTGGACTTCTTCCAGAACAGATCTGTTTGTTCTTTTGGCAGTCTGTGGTACATTCAACACTCTTCTCCAACACCGCAACTCAAAGACATCAATTCTTCTGTTTTCTTTGTTCATTGTCCAGCTTTCCCATGCTTATGATGCCACTGAAAATACCATGGCTTGGGTCAGGCACACTTTATTAGTCTTCAAGGTGACATCCTTACTTTTCCATACTTTAAAGAGATCCTTTACAGCAGTTTCCCAATGCAATGTGTCTTTTGACTCCTTGACTGCTGTTTCTGTGGGTGTTGATTGTGAACCCAAGTAAAATGAAATCCTTGACAACCTCAATCTTTTTTCCATTTATGATGACATTGCTTTCTGGTCCAGTTGTGAGGATTTTTGTTTTCTTGATGTTGAGGTGCAATCCATACCTAAGGCTGTGGTCCTTGATCTTCATTAGTAAATGTTTCAAATCTTCATTACTTCCAGCAAGTTAAGGTGGGTCATCTGCATGGTGCAGGTTGTTAAAAAGTCTTCCTCTGTTCATGATGCCTCATTTTTCTTTGTATAATCCAGCTTTTCAGAGTATTTGTTTGGCATACAGATTGAAAAGCTGTGGAGAAAGGATATAACCCTGATGCACATCTTTCCTGACTTTAAACTATACAGTATCCTCTTATTCTGTTTGCACAACTGCCTGTTGATCTATTCACAGATTCTATAAGAGCACAATTAAGTATTCAGAAATTCTCAGTTTATGCAATGTTAACCATAACACTGGTGAACATTATAGGCTATCAATTGCTTTTTCTACATCTGCTAGGATGATCCCATTATGATTCTCCTTTAGACAGTTAATGTGCTGAATGATAATTTATGTTTTTGCTAACATCAAATCTTCCTTGTGTCTCTGAGCTAGATAGATCTTGCTCTTTAATATATCATTACATGTGGCTTGCTATTGCTTTGTTTATGATTTGTACATCCATGCTCCTGAAATTGGCCTGTCATTTTTCATTCTAGTGTTTTCCATAGCTGCTTTTGTTAAGAAGGTAGAATTATTGGTAATGTACCTCCATGTTTTCCATTCACTGGAAATCTTTCTTTAGATTGGAAAAGACCATTACTCAAAGATATGGTAACACTCATCTCTAAATTCACCTGCATCAAGTGTTTTTCTTGTGTATGTATAATCTTTCTTTCATGAGCTTTAGATTCTTCAGGCCTTGTATTTCTGCTGAAGTTAGTTTTGGTAAGTTATATTTTTCTTGGAATTTGTCTATTCTTCAAAATTTTCACGTTTTTTTACCTGAAGTTGTCCATAATGTTTACTTACCCACTTAATGTCTGATGTATCTCTAGATACTTCCTTTTTCACATTTTCAATATTGTTTATATCCTCTCTTTTCTTTTTCCGTGGCTTTTCCAGAGGTTTATACATTTTGCAACTGCCTTTAGATAACCAGTTTTCAGTTTTTTTGTCTTCTTGTTTGATTCTTTATTTTCTCTTATCATTTTCTTTTCTTATATTTATTATTGCTTCCTTTCTATTTTCAGCATTTGATTCCATTTTTCCTGCTAACTTCTGAAACTAGATACTTAGTTCATTAATTTTCAGCCTGTCCTCTTTTCTGACAGGTATGTTGAAATCTATACATTTTGCTTGAAGCACAGCTTTTGCTGCATCCATAAATTTTGAAATGTTCTTTCACTATTTTCTCAGCTCTAAGCATTATTTGACTTTTATTAAGATTCCTTCTTTGACACATGCATTATTTATAAGTACATTCCCTTATTTATAAATACATGAGGATTTTAAGTCTATCTTCTTAGATTAATAGCTTCTAGCTTTTTCACTTTCTTTGGTTATGCAAATGAGAAGAGTGTATTTTCTTCATTGTTAGCCCAAATTCCACACATGTACATTAGTCCCAGTTTATTAATTGTATTGTATGTCTCAGAATTTGGAAAGACTTGTTGAAATCTGTAGTATGCTGGTCGATGTGTCAAGTTATCTCTGATTTTCTATCAATTTTTGCTTTATGTGGTTTGACGCTATTGACTAGATATGTCTATACTTCTTGTCTAATTTACTATATTATGAAATGATCCTCTATATTCTCCCTAAAGATTCTTTTTTTAACAATTTAATAGAATTTGCCCACGGGTACCTAGCTAGCATGTGACAGAGCAGGGTTCACACCCAAGAGATCTGATTCTAGAGCCTAGTTCCTAAACAGCGTCTGATCCCTCTACCTCCAGGCATTGACATCTGAGCAAACATTTTACTGGTTTGCTGCCTTTCAGATGCAGCATCTCTGCCATGTACCATCTGTATCTGCTAAGTGCAAACACAGTGGTAAAAGAGATGCCACAGAACCAGATGTGACCTCTTTCCTTAAGTAGAGCTTCTAAAAAGCTATGGTCTTCTTTCTACCCAAAGCCTTCAGGTTCCCTATAAAAGTTATTGGTGGCTTTATTACTACAGTTCAGAATTTCCTTCAAGCCCTATCTCAGCCCTACACACGCATACACACACACACACGCTTGCACATGCACGTGTGCACATGTGGACACACAGACACACACACACTCCAAATCATTTCACTCCAGTTGCCTCTTTTGCTTTCCTCTCATTCCCACCTATCCCCCTTTGCCTTCCATTCCACTGACTCACCTGCTCACTCACTGCCCTTGAGTCGATTCCTACTCATAAGATCTTACAGGAGAGAGCAGAAGTGCCTTTAGAGGTTTCAAGGAGCACCTGGTGGGTTTGAACTGCTGACCGTTTGGTCGGCAGATGTAGCACTTAACTACTACACCACCAGGGTTTCCCCCACACTGCTAACCTTCTTTAAATAGATGGATGCAAGGATGGAGTATTGAATTCTTCTTTGGTAATTTGGCTAGTCATTCTATGGGTAAGTCATCCTCCATTCTCAGGACTGGAGAACATAGATCCCAAGTCGGCATTTTAATCCCACTCTCCTCTTTGCAGGATGGAGAGCTAGGCAAAATACTACCTTTAAAGTAGCTCTGTGCTTGCTTTGAATGGTCTTTTTTCTCATTCGTCCTAAAAAAATTGTTGTGAACACTTTTTAAAACACAAGATAGACTCTGTCTAAGGCTAGTTTCTCTAGAAAAACTAATAAAGTGTATAAACATATAGAGAGAGAAATTTATATTAAGGAAATTGTTCACATGGTTGTACAGCCTGGAAAGTAGATCAGGGTGGAGGCTTCTTCTGATTCATGTATCCACAGGGGCTGATGAACCCAAGACTGGCAAGTCAGACAGCAAGGATCTGGCTCACAGGTGCAAAGACTGATGATTCCCCAAATCATCAGGCAAGATAAGTAAGCTGCTAGCTGAAGTCCAAAGAACTGGAGTTCATAAAAACAGAAGCCAGATGCAGGATCCAGTGCAAGCAAAAGCCCATGAGCTTATGAAAAGTTTTATAACTAGTGAGGCTTTCAAGGGAGAGCATAGCAGGACTTCCAATCTGATTCAAAAATATTCTAAAAGAATATTTGGTGTTTTCATTGTAGTTAGAGGATAGGCCTAGGGTTAAGTTTCCCACGCACAGAAAGGGGCTTGTGAAATGTGAAAATCCAATAATTGCCAAAGTAGGCTTTCTTATCAGCTTTTCCAGACTTGGAGCAAAAAAAGAAAGGGGCAAAGCTGAAAAGTTGTCAGCAGTGAAACACTGAATGAATGAAACCAGATTATTATGACACAAATTTATACTCCTGGGTTGTAAATCTGACTTTCTGACAGGTAATAGATGTAGACATAGATATTGATTAAAACATGTATAACTATGAACAAGTATTGTAACTAAGATATTTTACCGTTACCACCTGTGATTCATTCTAATAATTTCTAGTCTACTGTATTTCACTTTAATGCTAGTCCATGCTCTCTATATTGATTTCTCCATCCATTAATGGACAGTGAACTGAAGCTTGAAAAACTAGGCTTTAGAAACATAGCCATCCCGCTTCTTGACATCCTGGAACTTTTAGATGCTGAATGTTCCTCAGGAAGAAAATATAATTCTTACAGTACACAAGGTTAGGAGTCAGGATACATGGATGATTTCAATACCTTGCTACCATAAAACATCAATTATTTGCCTGGGTCTCAGAAGACTGACATAAAATAAGGTCCTGTCATTTTAACTCCTCTTAGTTCTAAAATTCTGATGGATATTGTTTTATCACTGGAGAGATGGGGGTGACATTTAGATAAGGCTGATATGTGCCTGGAGCAGAAACATCTTAATTAGATTTCATCCCTTCTGTTTCATTTTTAGGTACTTCATCCCATTTTGTTTTCAAATAATATTGAATGCATAGATACATCACATTTTATTTATCCATTCACTGATAGACATTTGGGCTGTTTCCACTTTTATGAATCATGCTGCTGTGAAGACTCATGGTGTACAAGTTTCTCTTGGGCATACATACAGAAGTGGAATTGCTTTTTGGTGACTTTATGTTTAACTTAAAAAAAATTGTTGGTGTTGAGAATATACATGGTAAAATATACCAATTCCACAGTTTCCATATATAAAATTCAGTGAGATTGAATACGTTCTTTGAGTTTTGTAACCACTCTTACCCTCCTTTTCTGAGTTATTCATCCCTCATTAGTAGGAAAATCATTGGCCTATAAGGTTCCCATCTAGTCTTTCCAGTTCCTGTTGTCACTCTGATGCCACATGGATAGTTCCTAAAGGAGCATAATGCTTAAGGCAGACATTCTTTACCAGTGAGGTTAAATTACTGTTTAAGAAAGCTTCTGTAGATTTTTTTTTTTTTTTTTGGTTTAAGGCTTGCAGATTACCTTAGAGAAACAGATTCAGGGGTTCATGTAGCCTTTATGACTCCAGGAGAATTTGAAACTCTGTTCTGCATTTTCTCCTTCTGATTAGGATTCTTCTATAGAAACCTTGATCAAATGTTCAGCAATTGTAGGCAGACACTATCCAGTTCTTCTGGTCTCACGGCAAAGGAGGCAGTTGTTCATGGAGACAAATTGCCACACATTCCGTTTCTTCCTCCTGTTCCTGACTCTTTCTTGTTCTGTTGCTCCAGATAAACAGAAAGCAATTATTGTTCCTTGGATGGCCACTTGTAAAGTTTTAAGATCCCAGGAAGTTCACAATAAGCTAGAGATAGAACAGAACCACTAAACATGGTATTAGGCCAACTAACTGGGATGTCCCATGAAACTGTGACTTTAAATCTCCAAATCAAGGAGACAAATCCCATGAGATGTTTGGCTGTACTTCAGCAAGCTCAGCAGCTGTTCTTTCATTGTTGTAAATGTATGACGATCTTTTAATTGTCTGTTGTCATACTTGCATTTTAGTAAGAGGGCCCCTTAAACCAGTTGCTGTCTAGTTGATTCTGATTCTTGGAGATCCCATGTTGTCAGAATTGAACTATGTCCCTTATATCAGTGGTTGATTCTTGAGTAGCAGATCTTCAGGGCCTTTCTTACGTGGTACCTCTGGATGGACTTGAATGTCTAACTTTTCAGTTAGCAACCAAGCATGAGCACATTAATGGTTTGCACTACCCAAGAAATGGTTCTGATTTCCAAAACAACCTAAGCAAAAAAGGAAAGTTGTTCTCTTAGAAAAATCCAATGACTGTCTGGACTCCTTGACACCTGTTTATCATGTTTCTAAGTCAATGTGAGACTCCAATCAAGATTGCTGAGAAAGCAGCGTGTTACAGGTATATAGATAAGAATCTGAAGTGGAACCAATAGCTGACTCTATTGTCCTTTACCTATGGTGAGAATGGAACAAATCAGAGAATAAATGCCAGCCCCTCATTTTTGGGAAAAGTGAGTCATGGAAAGAAATCACTGGAGTCTCCAGGTAGCAAACTTGAGTTTGTATGTCACCTCCACAGAAAGTGACTAATTTCTGATCTCCTTCCATGAAGACACCCAGAAGGGAAGTGCTGGGCCAACAAGGAAGACTGTGCCAACGATTGGAAGAAGTGTTGAGAGAGAATATTGTGTGGTTTTGTATGTGTGTAGTGAATATCCATGTAAGTCTGTATGTATGTGTGTCTGTATGTAAGTCAGTGTATGTGTGTTTAACATACATGTATAGTGGAGAGACGTGAATGAGGAGATATGCATTCATTAACCAAGGAAATCATCATAGCCAGCCTTCTTCCTGGCTAACACATAGAAAATCCCCAATGCAACAAGTGTTTTTGGCCAAATGTTATAAATCTGCTCCCATTTAAGTGGCAGGTGGTTGGGAATGCTGCTTTGGCTTTTGGCAAATTGAGAAGGGAATCCGTCAAATTCTAGGGTTAGGTCTTGATTTCTTAGTAGCTGGAAAGCAGTTAGAAAGGAATTCAGGCACTTTTGAGAAGAGACTGAACTGTGCCCTGCCCCCACCCCATGGAATTAATCCACATGCTACAAGGTCAGATGAGAGCAGTGAGGAGACCGGTGGGAGGGCAGGCTCCTGTCCAGCTTCAGACCAGCACTGTGATGTAGGCTGTTCCACTTCACAGGCCATTGGCCAGGCTCTTGACAGAAGTCTGACTGCAAATAATGGCTGAAGACAGACAGAGAGGAACAAAGACAGCTGGATGGCTACTTTACAGATAATTTCTCTTAGGGCAAGAGGGATTCTTTTCAAAAGAAAAGGTTGGAAAACTGTTACCATGGTCGCTCATCCAGTTCTGAAGTGATGCAATCTGACCAAGCCCTAGAGAGAAGAGGGAGGGTGGTGGGTTAAACACACACAAACGAAAATCTACAAATTGTGCTTTTTTCTTCTTTCTCTAATTTTCTTTATTTTGTTGCTGTTGAGAGCAGACTTAGCAGAAGGTACAGCAATTCAACCATTTCTTCATGTACCAATCAGCAACATTGATTACGTTCTACAGGTTGTGCAATCGTTCTCACCTTTTCTGAGCTGTTCCTTCTCCATTAACATAAATTCATGTACCCCTTAAAGTTCTCATCCAGTCTTTCCAGCTGCTGTTGTCAATTTGATCCCATATAGACAGATCGTAAGAGTATTATGCTCAAGGCACATGTTTTTTACTGATTAAGATAAACTGTTGTTCGGTTTTAAGGAGACTCCGAAGGCCATTTTTACGTTTAAGGTTTAAAGATCATCTCAGGGCAGTAGTTTCAGGGGATCATCAAGTCTCCATGGCTACAGAAGGTCTGGAGTCCACGAGAATTTTAAATTCTCTTGTGTATTTTTCTCCTTTTTATCAGAATTCTTCTATACAGTCTTTGATCAAAACCTTCAGTAATGGTAGGCCAGCACCATCCAATTTTTCTGATCTCATAGCAAAGGAGGCAGGTTGTTCATGGAGGTAACTAGCCACACATTTCATATCCCACTTCTGTTCTAGAGTTTACTTCTTCGTCTGGTGCTCCAGGCAAATAGAGACCAATTGTTGTGCCTTGGATAGGTGCTTGCGAGCTCTTATGACCTTAGGTACTACACAACAAACAAGTAAGTAGAACAGAAGCACTAAGCACGTTATTACACCAGTTAACTGCCATACAATATGACCCTAAACCTTCAAACAAAGAAACCAGCTCCTGTGAGGTTTTGGTTAGATATAAGCAGTCTCAGCAGCTAATCTTTTTTGTTGTTGTTGCTGTAAATGCTGAAAATTAAAAATAAACAGGAGAACAAGAAAAGGGAGAGAAAGAAGAGAGGGGAGAAGGAGGGAGGAAAAGAAAGAAAAGTGTGTGACAGAGAACAAAATATAGACAAAAGAGAGGGAAAGGGCCAAAAGGGAGGGAAGGAAGAAAGGGATAAAGGCAGGGAAGAAGGAAGGAAGGGGACAGGAAAAAAAACAGGAACTAAGCGTCATTTATTTTAGAGAAATGTCTTTGATAGCAAGAAAGAACTGCTTACAAAGCTTAGGCCAAGAGACGGATGGCTGGTCTCCAGTGATTTTGACTTTTATGCTTCATGAAGGTTAATGTAAGAGTTAACTTGGTTACCCTAGATTTCTACTATCTATTAGCACATCTGTAATGTTTATTGTTATATAGGACATACTTACCTTCAGATAATTGGCTTATTATCAGTTCAACACGGGAGTTGTATCATTTTGTCTGCAGTAGTATGCTACTAATGGCATTGTAAAATATAATGATTATATGTATGTTTGATAGCAATAATGAAACCAATCACAGGTTAGTTCTACTTCTAAGACAGCACAACTTAGTCTGTTCTGAAGAATTTTAAAAAAAATGTTTGGGAACAGAACTTACAAAATGTTTAGAAATAGTTACAGTAATTGTTCCATGGCATAAGCTTGTCAAGTGGGTTATTAACTCAACTCTCTTGACTGATGCAGTGCAATGAATTATACAATATGGCCCTTCTAACTGGTGTAGCGGTTAAAAGTTATGGTTGTGAACCAAAATGTCAACAGTTTAAATAGACCAGGTGTTCTTTGGAAACCGTGTGGGGTGGCTCTACTCTATGCTATAGAGTCACTATGAGTCAAAATCAACTCGATGGCAACTGGTTTGTTTTCTAGAGGTTTTCTAACTATAGTGTTTAGAACCACCATACAACAATTGGATGGGACCTAGCAAATAAGGGGCTTGCAGCCACCAAGGGGACTGAGCAGCTTGCTGCTAAAGCATATAAGCTACAAGGGACCCTTGTGGGGTGGATCCGTGCAAATGAGGTATATGGATCCCTAGCGGGGGAATTGGTCACTTTTGCCATCTGGCTAGGCTTAAAGGGAGACAGGGAGAGGGAGAAGGAGAAACTGTGACATAGAAGACAACCAGAGATGACAAGGCAGCACTAGGAAGAGTGATAGCGGCATTGAGACTGCAGGAACCAGGAGACCAGCACTAGATAGTTGCAGTGGGGCACGCTAATCCACAGAGCTAAGAGCTGTAGCACTTGCCTGAGAAGGCACCTGAGCAGATCGCAGTGGCAAAGAGGGAAAAGAAGCTGTCCTGATCAGCAAATGTATCCTGAGTTGTTCCTAGTGTTTCTGAGTTGTTCCTGATCCTGTTGCTGCTGCTTACCTAATTAATTAACCATAAATCACTTAACTGTAAGTGTGGATCCTGAGTTCCATGGGACATTGCTGCAAATTACTGGATCCAAAGACTAGGCCAGGTGGAGAGTGCCAACGCCAGGGGAGGTAGTTAGGGTTAGAAATGATGTGATAGTATACCAGTTTTGGGAAGTGGGACATTTGGGATATCTTTAACTTCTGCCTCATAGGAACCAGCTTTGTGCTGATGCCTATAAAATAAATCATTTATTTATTCTCTCCTCATTTGTCATGTTTACCTGGTAAAACCCCACCCTAGTTCAATCCTAGTTCAATCTGCTTATATTTGCACAGGCTAAACGTGGCTGGAGGAATACTTAGAACCAGTTGAGCAGTCACAGTCTAGCTCACGACCTCATTGAGCTCCCCTGATTGCCAAGTGGTCCTGGAAGAGATCCTCGTTGCTTACTCTTCTGTCTTCCCTGGTGATTATTTTCTCTTCTTTTCTCCTCAAATCATTTCCTCACCCTCATCATCAGCTAATGACTCACCCCCATTTTGCTGAGAAAACAGAAGTTGTAAGAAGAGTAATTCCCTATCGTTTCACACCTAATCTAACCTAGGAAACCCTGGTAGTATGGTGGTTAAGAGCTATAGTTGGTAACCAAAAGTGTTCCAGTTCACATTCACCAGGAGCTCCTTGGAAACCATTTGGAACAGTTCTACTCTGTCCTATAGGGGTGCTATGAGTTGGAATTGACCTGGTAGCAATGGGTAAATGGCTTTAAGCTAACCTATCTTCAGCTTTAGTGATATCCCCTGCTACCTCCTACATTGCTGTGAATTACATTGGTCCTCCTGCCCAGGACCATCCCCTCCATATGTGACTTGATCCTATTCTCAAAAATATCATAACTGTTAAGTCCCACCATTAAACCCACTCTCTGTATACATCATAAAATTTTCCTTCTTACCAGGATTAGTTTCATCAGCATAAATATATACCATTTAATCTCACATGTTGAAAATAAAAAAACACAAACTTGTCTTGACTCCTCTAACCACCACCCTGCTCTGCCCCATTTTGTAGCAAAACCCTTCAGATTCCTTTATTTTCTCCTCCGCCTCTTTCCCATACTCCCATGCTTGCTCTTAACCATTCCACAATGCTTTTGCCCACATCATTCCAGCAAAATCAATTAATTCCACTCTGTGAAATTCAACCACCAATTTTCAGTCCTCCACATATTTGGCCAGTTACTTGCATTTTACTGTCTGATCAATGGTGAATAAAGGTTCCACTCTTCCTACATCCTTGCTGACATTTGTTGTTCTTCTGTTTTTGTTTTATATTGTTCTTATTACTTTCTAATCAGTGCCATTTTAGCTGGGGTGAGATAGTATCCCATTACAGTCTTCTTAGTTTGTGTCTCTCTAATAGCTAACGATCTTGAACATCTTTTCATGTGTTTGCTAACTGCTCGAGTGTTCTCTTTGGTAAACTATCTCTTTATGTCGTTTGTTCATTTTTTGACTGGGTTGTTTGTTTTGTTGTTGTCTGAGGTGTTTTAGAGATTTTAGAGTTTAGACCCTTATCAGATAAATCATTTCCAAATATTTGTCCCATTCTGTAGGCTGCCTTTTTACTCTTTGGATGATGTCTTTAGTTGGCATAAGTGTTTAATTTTTATGATGTCCCAGTTGTCGAATTTTTCTTCTGCTATTTGTGCATTTGTCATTAAGTTTGTCTATTACTATTAAAAAAAATAAATAAACTAGTCCCTCAGTTTTCTCTTTAGGTTTTCTTCCAGAAACTTTATAGTTTTTTTCTTGACATATAGGCCTTTGATCAATTTTAAGTAAATTTTTGTATGTGGTGTGAGGTGTGGATCCTGTTTCATTTTTTGATTAGTGGATATCCAGTTTTGCCAGCATTGTTCATTAACAGACCAAAAGATAAAACCCAGGGCTGTCAAGTGAATTCTGACTCATAGCTACCCTATAAGACAGAGTTGAACTGCTCTATAGAGTTTCCAAGGAGCACCTGGTAAATTTGAACTGCCTACATTTTGGTTAGCAGATGTAGCACTTAACCACTATGTCACCAGGGTTTCCATTCTCAAAGAGGCTGTTTATTTCCCACTAAATGGACTTTGACTCATTGTAAAAAATCCATTTTCTTAAATGGCTGGATTTATTTTTGAGTTCTCAATTCTATTCCACTACTCTATGTATCATTGAACAAATATGCTGTTTTGATTACAGTGGACCTTGTATCCAATTTTCTTTTTATTTACTGTACTAGCTTATTCATTGTCCAGCTTTCCCATGCGTACTCAAAATACCACTCCTTGGGTCAGGCTCTCCTCAGTCTTCCAGGTGAAATCTTAGCCTTTCAACACTTTAAAGAGATCTTTTGCAGCTGATTTTCCCAATACAATATGTCTTTTGATTTCTTGACTGCTGCTTCCATGGGTATTGATGGTGCATCCAAGCCAAATGAAATCCTTAATAACCTCAATCTTGTTTCCATTTATCATAATGTTGCTTATTGTACCAGTTGTAAGGATTTTTATTTTCCTGATGCTGAGGTGTAATCTATACTGAAGGCTATGCTCTCTGATTTTTATCAATAAGTTTTCAAGTCCCTTTTACTTTTAGCAAACAAAATTGTATCACCTGCGAAACACAGATTGTTAATGAGTCTTCCACTAATCCTAATGTCCTCTTCTTTGTATTTGAGGACTGTCAATTAAGTCCACAAATTCATCCTAGAAAAAGTGCTATCTAACCCATTGCTGAGTATCACTATGGTTACCTAGTCGGTCTTAGTCTGGAAGCTCAGCTGAAACCTGTCTGCCATGGGTGACACTGTGGGTATCTGAATACTAACGGTGCAGCTTCTAGCATTACTGCAACATGCAGCACAGAAGTCCCCACATTATAACAAACTAATACACACTAGTTTATATTATGTTCTATATTTATTTATTTCACTTTGTTTATATGTTCTTATCTGACACTGGAATGTAGGACCCACGAGGATAAGGACTTTGTTTATGTTGCTCATTGTTGCATTCCTGGGGAAAGGACAGTGCTTATCATCGAAGGAAGGAAGGAAGGGAGGGAGGGAAGGAGGGAGGGAGGGAAGGAGGGAAGGAGGGAAGGAGGGAAGGAGGGAAGGAGGGAAGGAGGGAAGGAGGGAAGGAGGGAAGGAGGGAAGGAGGGAAGGAGGGAAGGAGGGAAGGAGGGAAGGAGGGAAGGAGGGAAGGAGGGAAGGAGGGAAGGAGGGAAGGAGGGAAGGAGGGAAGGAGGGAAGGAGGGAAGGAGGGAAGGAGGGAAGGAGGGAAGGAGGGAAGGAGGGAAGGAGGGAAGGAGGGAAGGAGGGAAGGAGGGAAGGAGGGAAGGAGGGAAGGAGGGAAGGAGGGAAGGAGGGAAGGAGGGAAGGAGGGAAGGAGGGAAGGAGGGAAGGAGGGAAGGAGGGAAGGAGGGAAGGAGGGAAGGAGGGAAGGAGGGAAGGAGGGAAGGAGGGAAGGAGGGAAGGAGGGAAGGAGGGAAGGAGGGAAGGAGGGAAGGAGGGAAGGAGGGAAGGAGGGAAGGAGGGAAGGAGGGAAGGAAGGAAGGAAGGAAGGAAGGAAGGAAGGAAGGAAGGAAGGAAGGAAGGAAGGAAGGAAGGAAGGAAGGAAGGAAGGAAGGAAGGCAGGCAGGCAGGAAGGCAGGCAGGCAGGCAGGCAGGCAGGCAGGCAGGCAGGCCAGACATTGCCATTGAGCTGATTCTGACTCATAGCAACCCTACAGGATGGAGTAGAACTGTCTCATAGTGTTTCCAAGGTGTAGCTAGTAGATTTGAACTTCTGACTTTGTGATTAGCAAGCAAGCTCTTAACCACTATATTAAAATTTTGTTTGTCACATGGTATACTCTTAATAAATACTTATCAAATTGATTACTAAATGAATAAATAGATGTTAGGTTATGAACCTCCACCTTCTAAAATGTTAGGCTGTTCTATCTCAATTATTTTTGTTGTTTCAGTCCCACCATTGGGATTTCAAAATTACCAGCCTTATATGGTGCCAGGAAATGAAGGATCAGGTACTTGGTGGTCAACATATGTATACACCTGTGGGTCTACTGTTGGCCAATGGTTTCAGTTTCCATCACTCTGCTTTCCGGGGCCTCAGAGATGTCCTACAAAAACATTATTATTATGAATTGAATTGTGTCTCCCAAAGTTATGTTGAAGTCCTAGCTTTTGTACCTATAAATTTGACCCTGTTTGGAAGTAAGATTTTCTGTTCTTACGTTAATAAGCACATACTGAAGTAAAGTAGACTGTAAACCTAATCCTTCTGAGTGGTGCTTTATAAAAAGAATAGGACTAATACAGTGACACAACTGGAGGAAGATGCCACAATGCATTTTTAAGCAACCAAGGATTGTGAGCAGTCAGATAGAGCTAGTGGAGAGGCTCATGGTAGGGACTGATGTGTCCAAGATTCTGATCTGGACTTCAGCCTCCGGAGTTGTGAGAAGGTAAATGTTTGTCCTTTAAAGCTACCCGCTTTTAGTATGTCATTGTTGCTGTTGTTGTGTTTATGTGTGTGTTTGTGGGTATGTGTATGTGTGTATGTATGTATATATATTCTTTTAACAGAAAACCCTGTTAATCTTTTGCTACACAGAAGATTGGCAGTTCGAATCCGCCAGGTGCTCCTTGGAAACTCTATGGGGCAGTTCTGTTCTGTTCTACAGGTTTGCTATCAGTCAGAATCAACTCACTGGCACTGGGTTTGGTTTTGTTATATTCTTTTAACTAGTAGCTTGAGTTATTCATTTACAACTATTTTATAAATTTTGTTTCAGAAGAATTTAATATCATGAGTACACTGTAATGTCTCAGTTCTCAGTGACCCTTTGCCTGAAACTCATACTTGCTTTATAGAATTTTTCACTGTTCCTATCCTCTTCCCTCTTGAGAGTTTCAAAATTGTCTAAAAGCTTTGTCCACCAAACCAACTGCCCTTTAGTACCTGTCGTGGTTTGAATTGTGTTCCCCCCAAAAAGCGTGTGTAGCGATTTGGCTGGGCCATGTCTCCTGGTGCTGTGTATGCTTTGAACCCTGCGTCTGTAATGTTAATGAGGGAGGATGGAAGGCAGCTGAGCTGGTGGGGTAGGACTCCATGTGTAAGATTGTTTTTTTACCTTGAGGCAGTCTCTTGAGATATAAAGGAAAGAAGCTAGCCGAGAGAGCTGGAGACCTCTTACCATCAAGAAAGTAGCACCTAAAGCAGAACAGTATACTTCATCCCTGAAGTTCCTGAACCGTTACATTTCTTGACAAAAGACTGATCCAATGCAAGAACATTCCTCCAAAGCTGACAGAGAGGGAAAGTCCTCCCCTGGAGTGGCCAACCTGAATTCAGACTTGTAGACTACTGGACTGTGTAAGAATAACTTTTTCTTGTTAAAACCGTCCACTTGTGGTATTTCTGTTAGAGCAGTATCAGATGACTGAGACAGTACCCTTAAAAACAGTGCTGTCAGCCTGCAGTGGGCAGTGCATCTCCTGGTAATGGTTGTCACAACCAACACTTGACCCAGTAAATCAGGGAAAAGGATGATTTGGGTTCCACATTTCTAATCCATACCCATAAGATGTCCAGGCTGCTACTCTGGGGACACTTTATGGTATGTTGTTATAGCAGCCATAGGAGACTACCACAGTCATAAACCTTAGACTCAAAATTTACGGGGATCACAGCTTTTAATGTTACAAACTGGTGTCCAGTTCAAATCAACGAGATGCTCCTTGGAAACTCTATGGGGCAGCTCTACTGTGACCTATAGGGTCACTATGAGTCGGACCCAACTCAACAGCAAGTGAGTTAGTTGGGTAATAGAATTGTCCTCTGCTTGAAGCAAGAGCATGTTTCTGGCTTGTTTTCACTACCCTCAAAGGTGGGAATACTCATAAGGTGAAAATTGCCGTGGCTCCACTGACTACCAAAACAGTGATACAAGGTATTCTTTTCCATGGCAGGGAACAGAGATCTTCCAGGCTTGACCCTTTTATCAGTTGCTCTTTGGAGCGAACTTCTAAGAGCTCAATCATTCAAGTTCTTGGTGAAGGTTAAAATGCAAACCTGGACAAGTCATCTGTGGTAACAGTTGGGAATGGAATAGAAGAGATGAGCCACAAATGTTTTTGATTTCATGCTGATAATATAACTGCCCTGATAAGTACCAAGCACTTTAGAGCTTTAATTTCCCCTATTTCAAGGAAAAGCTTAAAATAAAGCATAGTTAAGGCTTAGCAAAGGTGTTGGAATTAGAAAGGCTTTGATTCAAATCATGGCTCAGTCACCAGGTATCATGTCTCCTTGAGTAAGTTCCTTAAGCCCTCTGAAGTTCCACATCCTCATCTGCCACATAAGGTGTCTTAGTCACCTAGTGCTGCTATAACAGAAATACCACAAGTGGTTGGCTTTTTAAAAAAGAGAAATTTTATTCTGTCACAGTCCCATAGGCTAAAAATCCAAATTGAGTCATCAGTTCCAGAAGGATTTCTCTGTTGGCTCTGGAGGAAGGTCATTGTCATCAATCTTCCCTTGGACTGGGAGCTTCTGAGGTGCAGACATAGACCATGAGTCCTTTCCAATGGACATGCTCTGCTCCAGGCAGTGTTTTTTTTCTGATGGTATGAGGTCCCCAAATCTCTCTGCTGGCTTCCGTCTCTTTTACACCCCAGGAGACTGCCCCAATGCACAGTACAGTCTTATACACTGAGTCCACACCACCCACAAAACTGTCACCAATCCTCCCTCATTAACATCACAGAAGCAGGGTTTACAGCACATAGGAACCTTACACAATAACAGAAATCACAGCCTATCCAAATTGCTACTCACAATTCTGGGGAAACACGATTCAATCCACAGCATTAGGGTTAATAAAGTTGCCTACTCATAGTGTTATCAGAATGTAATGAGATCATTAACACACTTAATACATAGCTCGTCACATAATTCTTATTCAATCAGTGAGTGATATTTACTAGCAATTACTGCCACAATGACATTTCATAATTAATTACTCAAAACTCAATAGCTTATAATGCTATGTATTTGTTCTTTGCAGGTTGATTACATTACCATGGGCTTGGCTGGGCAGCTTTCCTTCAGGTTTGATCGGACTTGGTTCAGATTGATAGATGGGTTCAAGTCTGCAACATGTGTGTTTATTCCAAGGCCAAAGCAAAGAAGCAATGGCTACCTGGGCCATGCTTTTCTCATGGTGGGTCACGGAGCACCAGACCTACATCAAAAGACAGAAACACATTTAAAGCCTCTGCTGACATCACAGCTCCTAACATACCACTGGTTAAGTCAAGTCACATGGCAATCTCTGTATTAGTGGAGTAGAGTAATGAATATCCAGTGTCAGAATGGGAAGAAAGTGAACATTTACTGAACAATAGTTTCAACTCTAATATATAATAACAATGTTAGATATAATTGTTATTGGTAGATAGAAAAATAATGATTGATTCCTCCAACTGATTTCGTTTGGATGTCAAATATGTGCTATAAATTGCACATAATTAGAGTGGATAGAGTCAGACACTTTCCCAAGCAATGTTACCTTTTCCAACCATATAGCGACTTTGGAGCCCTGGTAGCACAGTGGTTAGGAACTTGCTGCTCTCTAAAACGTTGATGCTTCAATCCATCAGCTGCTCCTGGAAACCCTATGGGACAGTTCTAATCTGTCCTATAGGCTCACTGTGAGTCAGAATAGTCTAAACAGCAACAGGTTTTGCTTTATGACAACTTAAATGGAGGTTTTCATATGAGGACTTCAGAGACCCCATTTAGCACTTTTACCACATTGGGAATAGACAAATCAGAAGCGAAAAGAGTAACCAACTTCAGCTCATATGTTGCTATGCTTCAACTAAATCATTAAATGGTTTTGGTATCTGCTGGAACATCTCTGGACCTTGTATTTCCTAAACTGGTAAATGAAAGGATGTTGTCTTAAGTTCACTGGATCTCAGATATTTTATTAAGTATTTTCTGCACAAGGATGAGCTTTCACTTTACACTAGTTTCCTGTGTGTCAGTAATTGTCAACAATTATTGGGCAATATACTTTTCTCATTCTCTCATTCATTGCTTTTTTCTTTTATTTTCTTGTTTGTCTTAGTCATCTGGTACTGTTCTAACAAAAAATACCACAAGTGGATGGCTTTAGCAAAGAAAAGTTTATTCTTACACCATCCAGTAGGCTCCAAGTCCAAATTCAGGATGTCTGCTCCAGGGGAAGGCTTTCCTCCTTGTGATCTCAGGAGTAGTCCTTGTGTTGCATCAGTCTTTGTCCAGGGAGCATCTTGGCACAGGAACCTCAGGTCTGAAGGACACGTTCTTCTCCCACTGCTGCTTTCTTGGTGGCATGAGGTTCCCAACTCACTGCTTGCATCCCTTTCTTTTTATCTCTTGTAGTATGAAATGATAAAGGGTGGTACAAGCCACACTCTAGGGAAACTCCCTGTTATGGCTTGAATTGGGTCCCCCCAAAAATGTGTGTGTTGATTTGACTTGTCTGTGAGTCCCAATACGGTGCCCTTCCTCCCATGTGTTGTAAATCCTGCCTCTGTGATAGTGATGATAGAGAATGGTTTGCAGTTGTGTTAGTGAGGCAGGACTCAAGCTTTTGGAATATAAGGGTGAGAAGTGAGCTGAGGAAGTTGGGAACCTCATACCACTGAGAGAGAAGCACCAAGAGCAGAGCACGTCCTTTGGACCCAAGGTTCCTGTGCCGAGATGCTCTCACTGGATGTGGACTCAGTCTACTGGACTGTGATGATTTTTCATATTGAATGGACTTGTAGCTTAGGAATGGATTTGTGGCTTACCAGACTGTGACAATAAAAGCTTCTCTTCATGAAACCTTCCACTCATGGTATTTTCTGTTAGAGTAGTACCCGGTGACTAGGATATTGCCTTGGCAAGGGTGTTACAGTCCTACCCTAATCTTCTTTTAACATAATCGTCCTATCAGCCACAGGCATAGAGTGAGACATATAACAGGAAAATCATAAAATATTGGGAGTGATGGCCCAGTCAAATGGCTTCACAAATCTTGGTGGGGGACACAGTTCAATTCATGACATTATTTTTAAGAATATACACAGCAAGATAAATGGGAAATATTAAAAATCAAACACTTTTGCTCATCCAAAGACTTTATTAATATAATTAAAAGGCCACCTACAGAATGGGAAAAAATATTTGGCAACTGTATGTCAGACCAATGCCTGATCTCCATAATCTATGAGGTGCTACAAAACATCAACAAGAAAAAGATAAATCATCCAATTAAGCAATGGGCAAAGGAGATAGAAAGATGCTTCTCTACAGAGGAGATTCTGGCAGCCAAAAAACACATGCAGACATGCTCACGATCATTAGCTGTGAAAGAAATTCAAATCAGAACTACAGTGAGATACCATCTCACCCCAGCAAGGTTGGCCATGATCCATAAAACACAAAACAACAAATGCTGGAGAGGATGTGGAGAAATTGGAACTCTCCTACACTGTTGGTGGGATTGCAAAATGGTGCAACCTCTTTGGAAAGCAATCTGACACTTCCTTAAAAAGCTGGATCTAGACGTACCATTTGACCAAGTAATTCCACTGCTCAGGATATATCCTACAGAGTCAAGGCCATTCACACCAACTGATACACACACATGAATGTTTATTGCAGCACAGAGGAGATAGGAGATTGTTGGGAGGATCAGACATGTGTGAAGTAGCGAGGAAGAGTGTGCTGTCACCAGGTAGGGAGAGCAGTGTGAGCTGCATACAGGTGGGCATGCAATTTATATGGGAATGTACATTTTCCTTCAATCATAATAAACAAAATGAAACAAAAAGAACATACACGGCAAAACACATACCAATTCAAACTTTTCTACATTTACAATTCAGTTGGGTTATGCAACCATCCTCATCCTCCTTTTCTGAGTTGTTCCTCCTCCGTTAACGTAAACTCATTATCGTCTAAGTGACTATCCAGTCTTCTGACTTGCTACTGTTATTTTGATCCTATATGGATAGCTTGACCCCCTAGGGATGATCCTCAACCTCCATGGCTTCAGGAAGTCTGGAGTCCATTGGAATTTGAAATTCTGTTCTGCATTTTCCCTCTTTAGGTCAGCTTTCCTCTGTAGAAACTTTGATCAAAATATTCAGTTAAAAATAACCGAGCACCATTCAATGTTTCTGGTCTCATGACAAAGGAGGCCCATGTTCATGGAGGAAATTAGCCATAGATTCCATTATCTCCTCCTGTTTCTGATTCTCCTTCTCCCTTTATTGCTCCAGGGAAAGAGAGACCAATTATTTTATCCTGGATGGACTCTTGCAAGCTTTTAAGACCCCAGGAATTTTTAAAGCACAAAGGAAACATAGAAAGAACACCCCAAGACATCCAAGTTGACAGTAATTAAGTCAACAGAAACGTTAGATAAAAGGTTAGCTCAGCAAATTTGATCTCCTTTATTCTACAGCTCTTGGAAAATAAACCAGAATAAATCAGCTAAGGCTACAATATGAGGAGCTTATGTTGGGCAAGAAAGGAAATTTTTCATCATAGAGGACTGGCAGTCCCTAAGTGGCCGAACAGTTTTACTCCACTACTAATCTATGGTTGGTGGTCTGCACCACTCAGCAGCACCACGGAAGAAAGGCCTGGTGATTTGCTTTCATAAAGATTGCAGCCAAGAAAATCATATGGAGCAATTCTGTTCTGTAACACATGGGGTCACTGTGAGTGGGAACAGACTCAAGGGCAACTAGTTTATTGTTTTAGAGAACTGATAAATACTGAACTATATTTAGGTTCATTGACAGTCTGTCTCTCCAAATCTCTAGGCAGGAAGGGATTGAGGAGGGAGAGAAAAGACAGACATTTATTTTAACAAGGACCAGGCAGCCTCTTATATGTTATCCTATTAAGCATCAAAAGAACTTAGCCAGGGTCAGGATTATTATCCTTAAATGCCCAGATGAGAATCCAGTATTGTCTGGTTAAATACTCAATGAAAAGTTTTGACTGACCTCAAATCTAGCCTCTGGCTTTTCGATTGTGCTGTATTTAGATCTTTAAGCTTATGATGTTCACATAGATTTGGAAAGTTTTATTGGTTATGGCTAAAAGCAGGAAGACAGATTAATCTTACAAGGTCCCTTTCAGTCCCAGACATCTGTGAGTCTATAATATGCAACAAATTATTTCCACTGTAACAGAAAACCCTAGGCTATGTTGTACGTATATTTTTCTTGTTTCCAGCTGTCAGCAGCTTGACTGCCCCTCATAGCTACTTTGCAAGCCTTGATTGCCTAGCATTTATGTTCTTTCTCTGGTTTTTCTGGCAGACGGAAAGCCTTGGGAAGGGGTTGTTGGGCTTTTGATATAGAGCACATGACATATCTGTAATTATGGATTACATTTTTGTACCAAATAAATGGCTGAAAGGAGTCCTGTGATAGAAACTTTTAGAAGATAATTGAATATGTCAACCGGATCAAAAAATTATGTACTTGCTCCACCTCAGCAAACTGTGATAAATAGTCTACTGTCTGGTAAGTTGGCTTGGCATTTTTGTTTGTGTTGTAAAATTATGCTAGTCCTTGTCACTGAGTTTTTGGCTAACAACTCAAAGAAATCCTTTGGACTGGAATTCATCATGTAGACAACAGACACTGTGTGTATTTACCTGAATAGCAATAGATTTTAATCATTCCAAACTTCAATTTATTTCTACTATCATCCCAGAAAACAGAAATACATATTATTTTTACCAAATGTATTTGTTTAAAAACAGGTGTGTCCCATTTCTGAGTAACAGGAAACATTTCTCTCTATGAATAATGTAGGAAAAAGCAGTCGTTTATCCTTCATTATTTATGTTTCCAATCGTGTTCTTTGCATAATTGCTTTGAAGAGAAGAATCTTATCAAAATGGATGGGCTATAGCTGTAACAAGATTTCCAAGCAGGCGAACAAAGCAAGACATGAATTAAAGCTTCCTATTAAACCCCAGCTTTATATACTGTGGCCTAATTAAGAATAATTCAGCTTGCTTTTTTAAAAAATAATAAATACAAGAAAAAATAGAAACAAACAGAAATCAAATGTCTGCATAGGGATGACATGAGAATTTCCTAAGCACCCAAACAATGCAAGATGCAACAAAGGAAAAGATGAGTAGATTTTTCACATAAAAATAATAGTTCCTCTCAAAACTTCTAAAAAGGCATATAAACCAGAAAAACCACTTGCTTCAGAGAAGACAAAGGGTGATAACCTTAGTTTAAAGAGAGCTTTGCCAAAAGGTAATAAAAGTACTAATTTCCTAATAAATAGAGGAACAAAGACAATTTAAAAGAGAGATATATCAATGGCTAATAAACATTTGAATGTTTTTCAACCTCACTTATCACCAATAAAATGAAGAGTAGAATGACAATGAGATTCTATTTTTAACCTAAAAGATTAATAGAACTATGAAAAATGAGAATACCCAGTACTGGGAGATTGAGTGCAGAGAAGCAGCCACATTCAACACAGCTGGAAGGAGTGCCAAGTGGTTCTAGTCTTTAGGAAAGGGACATCGTGTACAATTGATGGGCTGCAAAAATATTCATAACCCTTACATCCAAAATGCTGTTCCTGCGGCTCTGTTAATGGAAATGATCTGAATTGAAGAAAGAGTTTTATGCTTAATGATGTTCATTGCAATGCTGTTTGGAAATAAACTAAATATCTAAAATAAGATTATTAAACAAATTAAAATGCAATGCAGCTAATCAGCTTTACATGAAATATTTTGAATAGCATACTAAATGCTTAGTTGTTAGCATTAAATAAGAGTATAAAATTTTATATGTAGGAGGATCTCAAAAATGCAAAATGACTGAAGTGGGTTACGATAAAATTGGTAAAAGTGGTTTTGTCTGCTTGATAGCATTCTGGATAAGGCGATCATATAATTTATTTTCAAACTGAGGACAATCAGAAGATTAATAGGGGCCAGATCAACAGTTATAAACTCAGTTGTTTCAAGCAAGCTAACATGTACAGTCACATTAGTTATAGGAGAGATGATCTTTCACGTTTTTCTGCTTTCTTTCCCAATTTTCTACATTGATCATGTGTCATCTTAATAACGTAAAAGAATCTTTTATAAAACAGTTCTTGCATGAAAAAATATTTGTGGGCTTTTATGAAAATATAACATTCCTACTAAAGCTTTACCATTGGGAGAATGTTTTTTGACATGTTCTTTCACCTAGAATTTTGGATTGTATGTTTAATATGCTACCTTTAGAATGATCCTCAGTGGAAATTTTGAGAAATTATAAACTAAGTCAAGCCGAACCAAGCCCACTGCTGTTGAGTCAATTCAGATTCATAGTAACCCTATAGGGCACAGTAGAACTGCCCATAGAGTTTACAAGGCTGTCACCTTTAAGAGAACAGACTGCCACATCTTTCTCCCTTGGAATGATTGTTGGCTTCAAACTGCTGAACTTTTGATTAAGAATCCAAGTGCTTAACCACTGTGCCACCAGGGCTCCTAATTAGACTTGATATAAATGACAATTAAGTGGAAAAGCTCAACAACTACAAAAGATCATTTGAAAAATGACTGGAAGAAGTTTGATTGGCAACCACTTGATGCAAGAAATAACCAAAATCAAACCAAACCCATTGCTGCTGGGTCAATTCCAACTTATAGTGACCCTAAAGGACAGAGCAGAACTGCTCCATAGTTTCCTAGGAGTGCTTGGCAGATTCAAACTGCCGACTTTTTGATTAGCAGACATAGCACCTAACAAGCTCTATGCCACCAGGCTTGCCAGTGTAACAGAAGAGGGAAATGGCAAGAGCCAGTGTTGGAGAAATTGCAGTTCAGTTGATTCCATTTTATAGCAGCCTTGTGTATGACAGTAGAACTGTGATCCAGAGGGTTTCTGTTAGCTATAAACTTTTGGAAGGAGACCAGATCGTTCAACTGAGTTGCTTCCAGGTGGTTTCCAACCTCCAACCTTTTAGTTAGTAGGCCAGTACTTAATGATTGAACCACTCAGGGAAAATGTAAAAATAGTTAACGGAAAACACATTGGCTGCTCTGGAAAGACATCTTTCACGCAGTTTACATGAAAATAAGCAAAAGGTCAACCAAAATTTGTAACAGAGGTTCCAATCTGACAGCCTACTGACAGGACAAGGACTAGAGAAGCATTTTGTTTGCAGTGCCTTGCTCTTAAGAAATTTGATTTAATTGCCAGTGTTTAAAAATAAGGAAATGTCATACATAAATCTGGATTTCCAGCTCCTCTTGGAAAATCAGAAGATTTAGTAACCTGTATGTGCATAGAAAACAGTTCTCCGGATTGAGAAATCATTGCTCACTTCAGGTGCATCCAGGCATTTGTTTCCTCAGACCCCACCACTCCCTATTGTATCATTTCCAGCTTGAATCTTTCATTAACTTCATCTTTCTGGGTGCTGGCATTCCTTGATTTCACAATCTTGATGTAGTACCTAATTTCATTTTCTTTTCTTTAAGAAAACTAATACATGTGTGCTTTTGTATCTGCAAAAGCATATGAAAAAAAATTAAGTCACAAAGAACAGGAAAAAATTGTTTCTAGTGGGTGTGACTGTAAGGGAAAAGGATTGAGAAAAACCAGTTTGGGGCTCTTACTTTCTTTTATATATATATATATATATATATATATATTTTATTATGATTGAGTGAAAATGTACATTCCCATATAAAGTTGCATGCCCGTCTATGTGCAGCTCCCACTTCTCTCCCTGCCTGGTGACAGCACATTCTTCCTCTCCATTCTATACAAGTCATGTCCTCCTAACAATCTTCTATCCCCTCCTCTCCACCCTTTCCCCCACCTTCAGTAAGAGGTCAGCAGGATGACATCCCATAAATGTACAGAACTATAAAGTGCACACATGGTACGGTCACTTTGTGTCATCAAGTCCAATCCATTCCTGTCTGAAGAGTTCACCTCCATTATGATTTATGAACAGGGGCAGCATCAGGGCCAGGGGCCACACTCCCAGGGGAGACCTGAGGCCCCTGGACCATCGATTGTGGTCTTTTAGTGGTTGTCTCTGAGTGCACCCCTTATTATTCTTGCATTGCCAGAGAGACTCAACTTTGTGAGCCCCATCACGGCTATTGCTGGTGGTGGCCAGGCACCATACAGCTCTTTCAGTCACATGTCGATGTAGTCCCCCACTCTCAAAGGTCTCTCTGTCTTCTGGGTTCTCTTTCCCCCATGCCATTTTGGTTCTTAGTGATCATTCGTTCCTGTTGAGTTGAGACCATTTGTTGTATCTTAGATGACAGCTTGGCAGTTTTTAAGATCTTAAGATGCCACTCAGCAATGTGGGGTGCAGAAGAATCTCTTAGTAAAATGCTAGTTGTGCCAATCAGCTTTGATTTCCCCTGAGAGCATCATCCCCGGCCCTCCACCCCAACTACTCTGTCCTTGCAATATTGGGTTAAGATGGGAGGAGTAATCGCATTATGTTGAAATTCAGGTAAAGTTGATCTTCATTCTAATGTGTGCTGTCGCTGATTTCACCCAACCAGATTTCTATCAACTATCTCATCTATACCTTACCCTCTCCCACTCTCCCTTCCCACCCTTGCAGCCATCAAAGAGTCTTTTCTTCTATGCATGAGCCTGTTTTTAAGTACTTATCATACGGGTCTCATACAATATTTGTCCTTCTGTCATTGGCTACTTTCACTCAACATAATGTCCTCCAACTGAAAGATGTTTCCTAAAATCATCATTGTTCTTTACCACTGCCTGGTGTTCCACTGAGTACATATACCATAGTTTACCTAGCCTTTCATTTATTGTTGGGCATCTGGGTTGGTTCCATAATTTTGCTCTTGTGGACTGCGCTGCAATAAACATTCGTGTGCATGCATCAGTTGGTGTGAATGGCCTTGATTCTGCAGGATATATTCCAGGCAGTGGAATTACTGGATCAAATGGTATATCTATTTCCATCTTTTTAAAGAAGTGCCAGATTGCTTTCCAAAGAGGTTGCACCATTTTGCAATCCCACCAACAGTGTAGGAGAGTTCCAGTTTCCCCACATCCTCTCCAGCATTTGTTGTTTTGTGTTTTATGGATCATGGCCAACCTTGCTGGGGTGAAATGGTATCTCATTGTAGTTTTGATTTGAAGTTCTTCAATAACTAATGATTGTGAGCATGTCCGCATGTGTTTTTTGGCTACCTGGATCTCCTCTTTACAGAAGTGTCCATCCATCTCCTTTGCCCATTGCTTAATTGGATTATTTATCTTTTCTTATTGGTATTTTGTAGTACCTTATAGATTATGGAGATCAGATGTCGGTCTAACATATAGTCACCAAATATTTTTTCCCATTCTGTAGGTGATCTTTTAATTCTTCTGATGAAGACTTCGGATGACCAAAAGTGTTTGATTGTTAGTACTTCCCATTTATCTATTTTCTCTTCTGTTGATTGTGCTTTGTCGGTCAGATTTTGAAGTCTGTCTGTGTTGTGCATTAAAACTTCCATTATTGATCCTATTTTTTCTTAGATGAGCTTTATCATTTTAGATTTGATATTTAGGTCTTTTATCCAGTTTGAGTTGCTTTTTGTATAAGGTGTGAGATATGAGTCTTTTTCAATTTATTGCAGATGGATATCCAATTTTGTCAGAGCCATTTGTTGAAGAGATTGCTTTTACCTGTTTAATGTCTGAGGGCCTTTGTTGAATATCAACTGTTCATGGGACATTGACATCATCTCTCGGGTCTCATCTCTGTTCCATTGAT
This sequence comes from Heterohyrax brucei, assembly GCA_028571685.1. Lineage (NCBI taxonomy): Eukaryota > Metazoa > Chordata > Mammalia > Hyracoidea > Procaviidae > Heterohyrax > Heterohyrax brucei. Next base: position 37,470,798 of record CM053148.1, on the reverse strand, counting down.
CTATCTGTCTTTTTGTACCAGTATCAGGCTGTTTTGACAACTGTGGCAGTGTAATAGGTTCTAAAGCTGGGTAGTGAGAGGCCTCCCAGTGTGTTCTTCTTCTTCAGTAGTTCTTTACTTATCTGGGGCTTCTTCCCTTTCCGTACAAAGTTGGTGATTTGTTTCTCCATCTCCTTAAAAAATGTCACACAAATTTGTATTGGGATTGCATTATATAAGTAAGTTGCTTTGGGTAAAACAGATGTTTTCACAATGTTAAGTCTTCCTATCCATGAGCAGGGTAGGTTTCTCCATTTGTGTAATTCTCTCTTAGTTTCTTGTAGTAAGGGTTTGTAGTTTTCTTTGTAAAGGTCTGTTATTTCTCTGGTTACATCTATTTCTAGGTATTTTATCTTCTTGGGGGCTATAGAAAATGGTACTGATTTGGTGATTTCTTCTTTAATAATCTCATTGTAGGTACGAAGGGATCCTGCTGATTTACTTATGTTTATCTTGTATCCTGGGACTTTGCTGAACTCTTCTATTAGTTTGAGTAGTTTACTTACGGATTCTTTAGGATTCTCTGGTTATACAATCATATCACCTGCAAATAGGAAGATTTTTACTTCCTCTTTGCAGATGCAGATGCCCTTTATTTCTTGGTCTTGTCTAATTACTCTGGCTAGATCTCCTAGTACAATGTTGAATGGGGAGGTGAGAGTAGGCATCTTTGTCTAGTTCCCATTCTCAAGGGAAATAGTTTCAGACTCTTTCCATTCAGGATGATGTAAGCAGTTGGCTTTGTACAAATGACCCTTATTGCACTGAGGAATTTGCCATCTATTCCTATTTTGCTGAGAGTTTTTTGCAAGAATGGGTGTTGGATTTTATCAAACGCCTTCTGTGCATCAATAGACAAAATCAGGTAATTCTTGGCTTTTGTATTATTTATGTAGTTGATCACATTAATTGTTTTTCTGATGTTGAAACAGCCTTGCATCCCTGGTATGAATCCAATTTGGTCAGGATGAATTATTTTTTGGATACATTTAATGTAATTATTGATATGTTTGTGTTTAGTGCTGTCTTTGTGATAAGTTTGTTTTTCTGTTGATGTTTTCTCTGTTGTTCTTATTTCTCTGTTCTCGGACATTCTTCTTTGTGAGTTGAGTTTTCACTTTTTTCAGTGATGGTTTTGTGGTTGTTGAGACTCTTGTATTATGTTTCTTGATTTGATATGCTGCATCTTTATTGTGCTTTACGGCTTCCCCCGTGATGCCCCTTAAAGGTCTGTGCTTAAACCCAGTTTTAACTACTACAAGTCTTATTAACTTTCTCCCCATCTGGAAGGACTATAACGACTGTAGTACATCCCTCTTTTTAATACGATGGCATCGTAGTTTTCATGATATGATCACTGGACTGCTTCTTTTAATATTACAGCTTTGATTGACTTTGGAGCCTTCCCTAACTGAGTAGGGTTCTGGATGATGTATCCTTCCTTTTCTCCTAAAATGTAAAATCAATGGTTTTGTTCTACTAAGCCAAAAGCTTCTTTCAGTATTTCTTGTAGCTTTGCTTTGGTTTCTACAAAGTCACTGAGCTTCTGTTTATCTGTGAATATCTTAATTTCATTTTCATATTAGAAAGATAGTTTTTCAGGATAAATAATTCTTGGTTGGACGTTCTTCTCCTTCACGGCTTTGAACATGTCATCCAATTGTCTCCATAACAGCATCTTTTCTGCTGAGAAATCAGACAAAAGCCTACAGGGTTTCCCTCTGAATGTTAGTTTTGCTTTGAGTCTTGCTGCCTTTAAGAATTTCTGCTTGTGTTTCATTTTGTTAAGCTTGATTACGTCTTGGCGTCTTTCTTTTGAGATCTATATTAAACAGTATTTGGTACACGTCTTAGATATCTATACTCTCTTCTTTCATAATTTCTGAGAAATCTTCTGTCAGCGGCTCAGCAATAATACTCTCTGTGTTCTCAGGTGTCCCACCCTGTTCAGGGACTTCAATTAATTGTAGATTGTTCCTCTTAATAGAGTCCCATGTGCTTCTTAATGCTTCTTCATTTTTTTAATTTCTTTTTCCTAATTTCTCCTCATATATGCTGGAGTCAGCAGCTTTGTCTTGCATGTCAAAACGTCCATTTTCCATTTGTTCAATTCTGTTTTCTTGGCTTTAAATTGAAATTTCTATCTCTTTGATTTTGTTATTGATCTCTTGGATTTCAGAGTACTGGCGTTCCTTCAGATCAAACAGCTTGCTTAATTTTTCATTTTGCTCTGCTGCATTTTGTATAACATCTATAGCCAAGCTAAGTGCCGTCGAGTCGGATCCAACTCATGGTGACCCTATGAGGGCTCTATATACAATCCTTTTGTATTTGCATTCTGATAGTTTCAGAAAGACTTCTTTGTCTTTCTAAAGAATTTCTTTAGTTCTTTCTGTTTGGGGCCTTCTGAAGCTGTAGGTGAATTCTTCTTACTATTTTTGCCCAAAGGTTGTTGTTTTGGGGCATCTGGAAGTTGTTTCTCTGGTGTTACCTTAACAAGATCTAAAGCTCAGTCTGAAAAGGAAGTTGATCACCAGACACCACTATGTACTCTAGTGACTGGGCTCAGTGGTATCTCTGGGATAGCAGGCTCCACTTGCTGATTGGCAAAGACACGACTCTACTTATAGTGTCACCGGGGAGCTATCAGTTGACCCTATAATGTGAGAGCTGGCAAAGCAAGCACCTCTATATACAACCCCAGATGCTGTAAAGTAGTTCAAAATATGCAAAGGCTACTGTCCTGGCTACAAGGTGCAAAAGACTGCTTTTGTGTCAGAAAAGCTCTCTCTAGGCAGGCACTGCCTCCCAGCCTGAGAATTAGGTCTAGCTGGGGCCTCTAAATAACTCTGTCTCCCAGACAATCAGGATAGTGTCCTGCACCTGCTCTCCCACCCGTCTCTGAACAGGCTATTCAATGGCAGAGATTAGGGGAGAGAGGCCAATAGTGCCAAGGTGCACAGATTCCAAGGCCGGGCTCTCAAAAATGTGGTGACTCCACTCACTGATCCCATGAGCAGTGCGTCCAAGTCCTACCACTAGTCAAGCCTCAGCCCTGCCTGCTGGCTGAGACAGAGGGAAAAAAAGCTAAAATGGTGAGTTACCTTTAATTTGTGAGAGCTGGCACTCAACAAGGGTGGGGATCGGCGAAGGAGAAGTTTCCCGCTCAGTGGTATGTAGTCCGACTAGACAGCCCTATGCCATGTCCTAGGGTTCATTAGGTGTCCAGAAGGCTCTGTTTAATCATCAATTCAGTCCTTGGTTTCCAGAGGGATTTAGGGAGATGTGTGTTTAGTCTGCCATCTTGACTCCACCCTCAGCTCTTACTTTCTATAAATGTTATAAAGCACTTAGTTCATAAACAGATTTTACTTTTAAACTTAAATACACAATGAAAACAAAAGGAAATATAATCTGTTCAAAATGTTAAAAGGGGACCATACGGGAAAATTTGATAAATAAATGTTGATAGACATTAGAGAAAATTCATTACATTATTTACTGTATATATTGTATTTCATCTTAGAAAATTGTCTAAGGTTAGCCAACTACTGTTGCATTAATTATATATCAAAACAATAACAGCAAAATAACATGCTTTTTAAATGGAAATGTACATATTTGAAGAGAGCAAGGAGGACGGTACATGCTCCTTTAATGTTGCTCCAGGACCAACGGGGGAAAGCAGCAGGAGGGCAGGTTTTGATTGATGTAACCACTAGGACTCTCCAATAGTAATTAGTTTTCCAAAATAACAAGTTCCCTATGACTGGAGTTGTTTGAACAGAGACCAAGTGGCCTCTATCACAGGTGTTCTGAAAGAGAACTGAAGATGTTAAGGGACACTAGCTCTGAGCCATGGGGTTCTTTGGGAGCACGGTTCAGGCACAAAACTCAACTCCTAGTTCTTCTCTGAGTCTGGTGTCCTATGTTGGGTTCTAACCCACAAACAGCAAGAGTGCCCATGTCATTTCTGGTGGCAAACACATCCAAGCAATGCACGGCAGGAGGGGTATGGGGACTTCGAGAAATCCACAGCTTCGCAAAGCTGACAGTTCTATTGTTGGTAAGTGCTAGAGGTTAGATTGATGGAAACTTGGCCACCTGCAGTTCTTCTACTTTGGCCCTGGAGCCACATTGAAGAGCATACACCTTCTTCTTGGTCTGGGTGGTACTGAGGAACAAAGACCTGGCAATCTGTTTCCTTAATGATCATAGCCAAGAGCATCTTAGGGAGTGGTTCTACTCTGTAACAAATGGGTTTGCCTTGAGTTAGAATTGACTTGATAGGAAGAGATTTTGCACTTTTTAAAAACACATTCCTATATCATTTGTAGTTCTTTTATGTTTTTATTGTAAACAAAACATTTCCAGAGCTCCAGAAATCCTCTTATTCCCTCTCACATCTACAACCTCCTTCACCTACTCCAAAGAAACTGATATCCTTCATTCATTTTGTCTTTAAAAAGAAAAGAAAAAAAAAAAACTCTATAAATGGAATCTCATAACATGCATGCTATTAAATCGGTCTTCTTTTGCCCAATCTTATTGTTTGTGAGACTCATCCACTATGTTACTTTATAGCTTGTAATTCTAACAGAAACACCAAAAGCTAGCTCACAAGGTGATCAGCCATGGGCTGATGAAGGACATAAACCCAAAGAGATAAAGCAACTTGTTCAAGGTCACATAACTTGTAAAAATGAACAAAAAACTCCTGGTTACTGTAGCGTCAACTCCAATTCATGACATCCCATGTGTGTCAGAGTAGAACTGTGCTCCGTAGGATTTTTCATGGTTGACTTTTCAGAAACAAATTGCCAAGCCTTTCTTCTGAGGTGCCTTTGGGTAGACTTGAACCACTTTTGGTAAGCAGCTGGGCATGTTAACTGTTTGTACCACCCAGTGATTCTATAACCACATGGGGTACTTAGATCTCCAAGCTCTAAGCTTTGTTTATTTTATACCAGGTTAGCACATAATCAGGGAAATTGTGGTTGCATAGTAGTTAAAAGATACAACTGCTAACCAAAAGGTAGGCAGTTAGAATAATCCAGGAAACTCTGGAGCAGTTCTCCTCTATCCTATATGTTGCTGTAAGTTGGAATAACTAGGTCAACAAGTTTTGCTTTGCTTTGGTTTGTTTTTGAGCATACCTAGAGAAATGTGGAAACTGTGGTGGCAGAGTGGTTAAGTGCTACATCTGCTAACCAAAAGGCCGGCAGTTTGAATCCACCAGTTGCTCCGTGAAAACTCTATGGGACAGGTCTACTCTGATCCATATTCATGAATCAGAACTGACTCATGATAGGACTAATGTGGGAGCTGAATTTATACACATCTTGGCTTTCCTGCTCACCACTAATGTGATTCTTGCCTCCTTGGTCAAATGGCATCCTGTCATTGATACCTCATGATAGTCAATGTTTGTTAGGCAGAGGAACACATGATCCTGGTTGGCATTAGACATGACCTGAGGCTGTGCACATAAAGAACCTAGGACAGTGCCAGGCACTTTGTCAGCACTCATTAAAGAGCATGCATAGTTGGTCCTGTAAAGAAAGCCTCACATCAGAGAAAGATCCCAGAGAGAGGCTAGATTTTGATGCATCAGTTTGAATTCAGTAAGTTACAATACATCCAGAGACCTGATACCAGACTGTTGGAAGGGAAGTTTACAAAAACTAACAAACAAAAAGAAATCAATCACCTGGGCATTTCCAAAATCTGAATACTTGCTGCCATGTATGTGATTTGGGTTATCCACTGTAATTTGGAAGTTTAGGCTTGGGGACAGCTCCTCTTATTGACTCTACCAAGACTCTCAAAGGCTTCTCAGATCTCTATTCACTTCAGCCTTTGGTGAGCTTTTCAGAGTGAATCCTTTCCTGAGTTGCTGACATGCATGCAGCACTGGTGCATTTGCAGCAATCTTGGGGACAGCTTAGCTTTGCTCAAGTGGAATATAAAAGCCATCCAGCTGGCAGGCTGGGCCAAGAAATCCATGTGTGTCTGAGTTGGCTTGTGCCTAAATGCTCTCTGAGGTTTGATTTGTCAACTTGCTTTCACTGTGCAAGTTCTATCTTTTAATGTGAAGTCACTGAGCCATAAAAAAGATGCAACGCGACCACAGTCAGCAGGCAGTGTCAGTTGCTCTGCAATGATCTGTGTGTATGACTCTAGCTGTTGGGAATTTGCAATCAGTTTCCAAATATTGTGACATTCTTATCATGCAACATATGATGGGTATAGCTACAATTGATTGAGCACTTAGTATGTGATGGGGCTCTGGTTGTGTAGTGATTAAGAGCTCAGGCCGCTAACCAAAAGTTGGCAGTTCGAATCCGCCAGCCACTCTTTGCAAACCCTTTGAGGCAGTTGTACTCTGTCCTGTAGGGTCATAATGAGTTGAATTGACATGATGGCAATGAGTAGTATGCAACAGGGTCTATGCTAGCTACTCTTTGGGAGTTTCATTTAATCTTTGCAATACACTCCTTGCGTTGATAGGGTTATCATCTTCATTTTATGGATAAGGAAACTGACTCAGTATTGTTGAGTAACTTTCACAAGGTGGCTGCTGTTGCTGTTGTTAGGTGCCATCGAGTCAGTTCTGATTCATGGCAACCCTATGAACAACAGAATGAAATACTGCCCAGTCTTGTGCCATGTTCACAATCGTTTTCATGCTTAAGCCCATTGTTGCAGCCACTGGATCAATCCATCCTATCAAGGGTCTTCTGCCTTTTTGCTGACCCTCCACCCTACCAAGCATGATGTCCTTCTCCAGAGACTGATCCGTCCTGACAACATGTCCAAAGTATGTAAGATGCAGTCTTGACATCTTTGTTTCCAAGGAGCACTCTGGTTGTACTTCTTCCAGAACACATCTGTTTGTTCTTTGGGCAGTGCATGGTACATTCAACATTCTTCTCCAACACCACAATTCAAAGACATGAGTTCTTCTTCCGTCTTCTTTGTTTATTGTCCATTCACAAGGTTAACCTGGGACTGGAGTCCAGCACTATCTGATTTCAAAGCTGTTGTTGTTGTTAGATATTATTGAGCCCATTCTGACTCATGGCAACATCATGCGTTTCAGAGCACAACTGCTCTGTAGGGTTTTCTTTGCTATCCTCTCTGTGGAAGCAGATGGCCATGTCTTTCTCTTCTGGAGCCACTTGGTAGATTCGAAACACTGGCCTTTAGGTTAGCAACCACTTATGCCACCTAGGCTTCTGATTCCCAAGCTAGTGTTCTTTTATTTCTTCGATGAGCTGCTTTAGAAGTGGGGGGAGTGGGAACATTACCGTCAAATCTATTCTAACTTACAGTGACCGTATAGAACAGAAAAGAACGGTCCCATAAAGTTCCCAAAGAGCAGCTGATGAATTTTAATTGGCTTCTGCTGGGGACTCTGACGATGAAGGCAGCCTTTTATGTTTTTCTTCCACCAGCAACATGTGGTGCTACCTACTGGTCTATCACAATTTTCTACTTGGCATAGCAGTTCTGTCTTGCTAAAATAGCCATTCTAAATGTGAGCATTTAAAAACAGTGATATAAAAGCAAATAAGCAAACACCCCTGTGATGGCATAAGTAATGTGTTCAATTGGCCGGGCTATGATTCTCAGTGATTCGACAGATATTGGACTGGGCGCTCTTCCATAATACAGTACAATATAATCACTTCCATAACGTGATCAGCCAATCAGTTGAAAGGGTTATTTCCTTGGGGATGTGACCTGCCTCCATTGGATAAATGGATGTTCTGGCAAAACTCTCTCCTCTCTAGCCTGCTCTGTTTTCATCACTTTACTGCCTGTCCCTAGGTTGTCAACCTGTAAGAATCTTCAGCCTGCCAGTTGACCTGTGAATTTTGAGTTCATCGGCCCCTGCAGTCTCATAACCCAGCAGAGGTCTCCAGCCTGCTGCCTGTTAGTGCAAAGAAAAAAATAACATTTGGGGGTCAGTTCTACCCTGGCCCTTAGGGTCACCATGAGTTGGAACCAACTCAGCGGCACTTGGCTGGCTTTTAAGTGAAAGTTTACAATCCAGATTAATTTGTCATACAAAAACGGGCACACATACTGCTGTGTAGTTCTATCTGCTCTCCTCACCCTGTGACAGCACATTGCCCTTTCCACTCTGTATCTGCAGTGTCCATTCAACGAGCTCCTGATCCCCTCTACCCCCTCACTGCACTCTGCTCAGGAGCTGCCCAGTTAGCCACATGTATCTATTTAAACCAAGACACACACTCTTTGCCAGTATCGTTTTACATCTTACACTCCAGTCTAATCTTTGTCTGAAGAGCTTGGCTTCAAGAATAGTTTTAATTCTGTAGCTGTCACGTTTGCATGAGTCATTTCCTTGAAGTAAATCTCTCTCTATATTTACATATGTGTATGTGTGTGTATACACATGTCCCTGGTTTCACTCCTCTAGAGAGCCAGGCTAAGGAACTCCCTTAAAGCAACTTCCACTCTGAGCCCAGATAATTGGAAGAGTAGAGGGAATATAAGCATGCTGGTCCCTGTTGAGGGTCAGGCCCACTGAGCTTTTATGAGGAGAGAAGTGTCGCTGCCCATTCCATCTTTTTCCCTTTCACAGCCTTTGAGGCCATTCAGGCCTTTAAAGTAACATGGGTCCAAACATGGCAGCTCATTCCTAAACTCATTCCCTGCTTTGTGTGCCCACTCTCCTCACTGTAGTCTAAGTCACTGTCATTTCACCCAGAACCCTTTTGAGGCATGAGAGCAGGCTCCATTACCACCCTGGCCCTCTGCAATTTCCTCTTTCCAAAGCCACCAGATTGTCCTCCTAAATACGCCAATCACATTCTGTCTGTGGCAGATTGCATTTTTCCAAAGACAGCTGCACCGATATATCCCATTTCTCACATTCTTCTTACAAGACAATACTGAGACCCTTCCCTTAAGAAGTATGGTCTCCCACCATGAACTAGATTTTGTGAAGGGCTCTATGAGTAGAACACAGAAGACTTCCAAGGCTCAGTTAGAAGCGGCAGTAGTAGCTTACCATCTGACTTTCTCTAGGACATGGGGCACTGGTCATTGTAACTCAGTTGTGTTGTGAGGAAACCAAACAGTCCCACAGAAGGGCAGCATGAACCCCAGTGGAGGCCTCTATTAAAGAGTAGCATTAACCACCACCCAATGGCTAAGTGGGTAAACCTTCAGAAGAGTCTTGACCCTGGCCTTTGAGCTGCTGTAGCTGACTCCAAGTAGAGCAGACACAAGCTGGTTCCATCAAGCCTTGCCCACACTACAGGTTTGTAAGCTAAATAGACACTGTTGTTGTGTTAAGCCAGTAAGTCTAGATGGTGGTTGTTAGGCAGCAATAGGAAAGTGAAACTTGGTCACTCTCCTCTTGAAACCCTCCAGTGATATCCTAGGGCCACATGAAAAAAAAACAACATCCTGGCCTGCAAAGTCTCCATCATCTGGATCTGGGTATTCCTCCCACCTCGTCTGGCTATTGCTCCCACCTCGTCTTGTTCCACTCGGCTCCTAGTTCACTGCTCTGCAACCATGTGCCCCCTTCTTCTGCCCCGAACTCACCGAGCTAGTTTCAACCTGGGAGCCTCTGTACTGGCTGTTACCTTCTTCCTGGACACTTCCCTAGAGCTTGGAGTGGCTGAATTCTTCCCATAATTCAGATACCAGTTTAAATATCACCCCTTCACTGCTAGCCAGGATCACTCTATGAGTCCTTTTCAGATTAGTGGTTACACATACAAAATTAGTTGAATCAGCATAACATTTTTCCCCGACTGCATTCAGCAGCTGAAGTGTAGGCACAGAATAGATGTGGAGATAGAACCTTATTAGGTGAGTATGAAGAATAGATACAGGACCGGTGGCAGGTTCTTCCCTTCACTCACATTCCAGATGTCTTGAGTATCATTTCCATATTGTCTTGGAAACCTTGATGGCAAAGTGCTTAAGTGCTATGTCTGCTAACCAAAAGATCAGCAGTTTGAATCCACCAGGCAATCCTTAGAAACTCTATGGAGCAATTCTACTCTGTCCCATAGGGCCTCTAGGAGTCAGAATCAACTCCGTGGCAGTGGACTTGGTTTTGGTTATATTCGCCTTTGCTGGTTATGCTGTGGTAACTGCCACACACAAGTTCAGTGTCTTCCAACAGGCAGGATTTGTTTCCCAGCCCTGCTGCATGCTTTGCTGGCTAGCTGCAGTTCTGCTCCGAGTCCTCTTCATGCTGGGACCAGGCTGAGAGAGTTTGTCCCTGTCTGGGACATACCTTCATGAGAGAAAGAAGGTAGTGAAAAGTTACACAATGGCTCCTCAATGTCCCCATGAACATGGCATCTGTCACTTCTACTCTGTTTGCCAGAGCAGGCTGCAGCATCCAATCAGGTGTTCCTAGACTGGAAATGTACTTCAGCTCCTGAGAGGGACTCTAGAAAGGGGACCCTGAGGGATGGGCCTGGGGATAGCAGAGAACACTTTGTACAAGTCACAAAACCTAACACATCAACTTAGTGTGGCTTACCCCAATGCTCATTACTCGTGACCCCTTTTAAGGCAACTCTACATGGATAATTACAACTCCCCACAGTCTTCAAGAGTGCTTTTCACCAAGACAACATGCTAATGTTAAAACTTCAGTCTCAAGAGGGGAAAAAATAGATACGTTTATCAGATTCTGTTTGACTGTTCTTTGGTTCAGCAGCAGTCAGAGAGAAAATGGAAGAGACTCCTGATACACAGATTCCATAGTTCTCTTCAACATCTTTGTTTTGTTAGTCTTCAAAATGTATTTATGAAATATGTGCTGTTTTCATGGAGGTTATAGCTCAAAAGTGGAAGGTAGATACCAAACAAAATAAACAGACCGGTTGCTGTTGAGTTGATTCTGATCCACGGTGATCCTCTGTGTTACAGAGTAGAACCACGCTTCATAGAGTTTTTTTGGCTGTAATCTTTTTTCTGAAGCAGATTGCCAGGCCTTTCTTCTGTGGCATCAGTGAGTGGGTTTGAATCACCAACCATTAGGTTAGCAGCCAATCACAATGCACTTCTGCTACCCAAGGACTTTCACAACCAAAATACAAACAGTAAATAAAATAGATACAGTATTTGAAAAATGAACTGATCCAGTGAGGAAGACAGGAGATCTGAATGAAGTGAGTCAGGTAGCCAGGCAGCTATTGATGGGAGAAGGAACAACATGGACCAAGTCCTTAGGTCTTGAGCATGTTCAAATGTCCAAGGACTAGCAAAGAATCCTAGATGACTACAGCACAGTAAAGAAGGGAAAGGCAGAGGAGGAAAGGTTCAGGAGGTGCAATGGCCAGGTTCTGGGTGGTCTTGCAGGCCACACAGAGGACCTGAGCCTGTTCTCTGAATGAGATGGAAAACCACTCTTCGGCTTCAAACAAAAGAGTGACATGATGTGACTTACACTAAACAGGTTCACCCTGGCTGTTGTGCCAAGAGAGAATGGAAAAACAGAGATAGAAGTAAAGAGACTGGTTAAGAGGGTCTTTCAGTGGTCTAGATGTGAGGTGATAGGGGCACAGGTGAAGGTGTTAATAGCTGGGTAGTGATGACCAGTCACATCCTGACTATATGTTAAAGATTCAAGATTTGCTGATGGATTGGCTACCCAAGGTAAGCAGAAGCAGTGTTATTGGTGACTGCATGTCGGCATGTGCCCATGAAGTTCTCAGTTAACATGATTTGCCTCAGTAAAATCATCAGTAGCACCTCATTCACTCTCAAAATGAGTCTAGTTTTGATCATTATTAATGACAGTCACCTTTTCTGGTTCTCCGGTGCTATTTGATGTGGTCTTAAGTGCCTATGACCTTGAGTCCCCAGATGATCTTCCCTCTGGCCGAGGTCTCCTAGGTCTCTTACAGTCTTTCCAGTGAACCAAGGACCTGGACCTCTAGAAACGAACTCCCTCACTGACCTGAGAGAGGAAGGAGAGACAGGAGCAGCCCATCATGTTTTCTTTTCCACTCTTCTAACACACAAGGTAAAAAGAAAATGGTTAGCATTTTTCTATAATTAATCATGAATAATGAAGGGACACTTCCCTAGGGCTACCCGCTCATTAGTTTCTCATCTTCCCTTATTTTAGATACACAGAAAGTCAGTCTCAACAGCTGCACAAGTGAACTGGGAAATGTCAAGTGGCTTTATAATCCTCAGCAGATTAAACCAAGCTCTTTGGCCTTTGATTTCCTCATTTGTAAATGGGGTTGTTAATAGTATGGACCTAGCAGAGTAATAAGGATTAAATGAATTAATACATACAAACTCATGAAACAGTGCCTGATGTATAGTACCAAAAAACCCAAACCAGTTGCCGCTGAGTGAATTTCAACTCATGGTACCCATAGTGTCAGAGTAGAATGGGTTTCATGCATACAGTAAGCACTGTGCAATTGTTCAGCCCCGACAGCAGCGCCCCCGCTGACCTCCCCTGCCCCCCACATGCATACGCATTCACAGATGAGGGATAGATGTGCAGAATTGAGGACACTCTTATGGAGCAGAGACGAGAAGGAATAGAACTGGGGCATTGATGAAATATTTTGTTGTGAGTCACTATAGATTGTTGAAACAAGGGACTGTCCCCTGCGTGAAGAGAGTGTACATTTCCTAGGAAAGGGAGATAAAGAAATCTATTCTTGCTTTAATCTGAGCTACTGCACAGCAATCTATCTTTGCTCTCCCAGAGACCTGTCACCCTGGGAAGCCTGGACCAGCTTCTAGCAGCCTGTATGCACTTTTGCTTGCTGTCCATGCCAACAAAACAAATGAAATCAGAATTGGTTTTTATGAACTGACATAAATTCCCAGGGAGCTGAAGGAGTATGGAGAGAAGAGTATATCAGTCTGGGCTCAATCAGAAGACAGATACCACACAATCATTTAAACAGAGGAAGTTTAATACCAGTAGCTATTAAACTATGGTAGGAGGATAACTATAAAGATGGAAAGAGTATTCCAAAGGCTACTGTGGAGCTGAGGGACAGCAGCTGAAAGGACATGCTTGGGAGGGGTTCAGAGCTCTTTGGAGAAGGCATGGGTGCAGCTTACCACGTGATGGAGAAACTCACTAGCTCACATAGCTAAGGACTGGTCCCTGAGGCTGGCCTGACTGAGTGCTCATCTCTGGGGCTGGCCTGACATAGTGCTGGTCCCCAGTGCTGGCCTGATTGAGCGCTGGTCCCCAGCGCTGGCCTGACCAAGCACTGGTCCACGGGGCTGGCCTGACAAAGTGCTGATCCAAGGTCTCCAGACAGCAGGACCAAGCCTATGGGTGGCAGGCAGGTGAGCTGAGGCTGGTGAGACAGGCAGGCACAAGGGTTCGAGGGCACTGCTAGGGGAGCAAGGTCTGGAATGCATGGAGTCCTTACCAGGAGGGTCAAGCAAACTGTAGAGCACTGGTGAGTTGAGGCTGACAACAGACATCGAGAGGGAGAAGAGGAGCTGTGGAGGCATAAGGCTTATAACACAGAGTGTCTGAGTTGGTTTGTTTCCATGGAAAACAAACCCGGGAGGCGTATATATAGGAATGCAAAAGAAATCAATCAGTCTAGTCATCACTGTGGGAACTGGGAACTGGAGGGCCTTACTCTCCCCACCAAAGCCTGGAGCATGCTTGTACATGGCCACTTCAAGGGACAAAGTTGGGACCCTGGGCTTGCTACACTCTTGAAGAGATCACTTCTACCATCCCATAATACACTCAACTGATGAAGCATCCTGATAAATCTGCCAATTGTTCTTTCTACCATATTACAGTTTCATTGACTGAAAACTCTTTGGCCATGGCTGGCTGCAATATTCAAGATTCTTAAAAATACTTCTGTACATGACACACCATAGAAAGTTTCCATGAAATTCTGTCAGCTTTTTTGGCAACCACACAAGGTTACACTGAGGCAAATTCATTGTGTTCAAAAGCATAACCACTTACACGCGGTATATAATTGGCCTTACCTATCGGATCTGACTCGACGGCACTTGGCTATAGCTATTACTGTGGGAGTGTTTTCTGAATCTACCAGCAAGTATACTTTGCATTTTTGTAATCACAATATTAAGGACTTGGAAACAGAATTCAGAGGTAGTGTTTCCAGGAGAGACATCCATTTTCTGTGTCATTAGCAGGAGGGACCATTAGATAATCTTCTGAAAGCACTGGGTAAACCTATTTCTTGAAACTGTTCTCGTGGGATAAACAGATAAAGTCATCATTGTGCTCACTCTGGTGTCTCTGACTCTCAAGATGACTGATGGCCATAACAGTATTCCATGGGGATGGAGGCAGTGGCAACGGGGCTCGCTTTTGGTTTCCTTGGCAACTCTCTCCTAGGGACACCAGAGCAGTCACATTTATTCAAAGTTACGATTCTAGAAAGAAAAAAAAAAGACAGTATTTCAACTGAGATTTTACACACCTAAATTAACATTGCTCTAGAGAGATGCATTTTGCGTTGCTATGTTTTTTTTTTTTCAGTTTACGTGTTGATTTCTCATTAGAATAGCAAATTCCACCCTGGGAGGAGAGGTGGTAAGGAGGGAAAATGCTGCCGGCTGAAAGAGATTAGAAAGGCTTAATAGTCAGCATTCCAAAGAGCACATGGTTTTCTCTTAGCTGTTTTCTAGCACAGCTCTGAGGGGAAGCAATTTAGGATCTAAGCAAGCCCCTTCAGAAACATGGTCTCCTTATAACCGTGTTATTCAATCCAAGTAGAAATAATTTAGCCTTTTTCATTGTTTTCACAGAAAAGCTGGTCTCTGTGTGAGATTTATTGCTATTTCCCAAGTTAGCAGTACACGCCTTGGCCTTATCGGCATTTTGGGCCAAGCAATTCTTTGTTGCTGAGGGGATGCTTTGTATTTTATAAGATGTTTGGCAGCATCCCTGGCATCTACTCACTAGATGCCAGCAGTAGCAGCTCCTTCCCATCTGTGACTGTGACAATCAAAAATGTCTCCAGACTTTGCCAGACACCCATCGCCTAGGAGTAGCCAGCAAAGCCAATGTGCTTGAGATCTACTGTCCAGATGACGGTGTCGTGTGATCCATGAATAGTCCTTTGCCATTATTTGTCAGTCCTCATTTGCAGCAGTTCAAATCCACCAGGCAATCCTTGGAAGCTCTATAGGGCAGTTGTACTCTGTCCTATAGGGTTGCTATGAGTTGGGACTGACTTGATGGCGGTGGGTTTTGGTACACAATACAGAGGAAACTCTGGTGGCATAATGGTTAAGTGCTACAGCTGCTAACCACAAGGCTGACAGTTCAAATCTATGGACCACAGAAACTTCATAAACCAGTTCTACTCTGTCCTGTAGGATTGCTATGTTGGAATCATCTCAGTAGCAGTCGGTTTTATACAAGACAGAAATCCATTGGAAACTCTAGTGGTATAGTGGTTAAGTGCTATGCTAACCAAAAGTTTACATTTTGAATCCACCAGGGACTTCATGGAAACTATGTCCTATAATAACACTATGAGTTGGAATTGACTAAACACAGTGGTTTTTTTTTTTTCTTTAAATTAAAAGATAATGCATGCATCAAACATTTTGAGAGCCCATGCCTAGAATGCCGAATTAAGAAAGTACATTTGTTTGAAGTGCCTGCGTAGTGCAAATGTCTATTGAATTGGGTTACTAACCTAAAGGTTAGAGGTTCAAGTCTACCCAGAGACACCTTAGAAGAAAGTCCTGTTGATCTAATTCTGAAAAATCAACCATTGAAAACACTATGAAATATATTTCTACTCTGATATATACAGCATTGCCATGACTCAATAGCAAGTAGTTAGGTTATATTATATACACATGTATATGCGTACACAGTCTGACAATCAAGTTTGAGAAATCATCCTAGAAATAGTGCTACATACCTCATTGGTGAATATCGCTACAGTCACCTTTGAAGTACTCCCCCTGGGAAGCTGAGCACCAATGTCAGCACCTAGTCCACCCTTCAAAGCAACTTTGGTACTCCTTTTCTGGAATGGCCAGCAGAGGTGTCATCATATTACACTTGATGTCCTGCATGTCATCAAAGTGTCTCCCTTTCAATATTTTCTTGATTTTTATGTAAAGAAAAAAGTGATTGGGGGGCAGATCAGGTGAGTAGGAAGGGTGTTCCAAGTACAGTTATTTGTTTACTGGCTACAAACTCCCTCACAGACAACTATCATTTAAGTTTGTGAACTTGCCACCTTGCCACTGTGTGCAATGCCCATTCCAGAAAGAGTTCCAAAATTGCACTGAAGAGTGGACTAGGTGCTGGCATCAGTGTGTAGCTTCCCAAGGGGAGTACTTTGCAGGTGACTGTAGTGAGATTCAGCAATGAGGTATGTGGCATTAGAACAACTAAGTCATGGGCTTAATTGTCAGACCACGTTTTATGTGTATAAAAGCAAACGGCACTTGGCTTGGCATATATCCTTTAAGTATTTATCACTATAACACTGATGTTCTATTCAGCACAAGAAAGGACAACTTGATCCATCTTTTGACCGCAACAATTTCTCATCTCTACCTAATCCAGTTACCATCACATTTGTATTTCCTATAATAATAGTATGTATGCCAGATAGAATAGGACCTTCTTTAAAAAAAAAAGACAAAAAATATACACCCCCCCAAAATAAATAATGAAATAAAATAAAATGAGAGAAGACACAGTAGCATCTATTATGAATTTTATAGGACCCAACTTTGTAGAATGCAAACTCTATTTACCCCTACAATGAACCATAAAACTAGAGAAACACAGGACAGAAAATGTATCAAACATTTTTTAAACCTAAATTGCCTAGTGTTTTCATCCAGCATGGTTTAACATAAGAAAAATTATAAATCAATAAAAAATACACGCAGCGCTTAGACTTCCACATTATCAAAACTGTGTTTCTAGAATGAAGGTATTACTCTATAAATCATATCCGTGGAGAAACTTTTTCTGTCTAACCTTAAAATAGATAGGGTTAGCCAAGAATTCTCTACAATCTCCACGATGCGCTTATAATCAGTTAATTCTGGAACTGAGGCAACATTGTAAGATTTTGATGTGAACAGGTGAATATGCACCTCAGTGTGTGTTCAGCAGGTGCCTTGGGATAGGTTTTAATCATAGGGTGAAGCCTATGGAGTTCAAAGCAGTCACTGCCACCAAGTCAACTCTAGCACATAGTGACCTGATATGACAGAGCAGAACTGCTCCATAGTTTCCAAGGAACACCTGGCAGATTCGAATTGCCAATCTTTTGGTTAGCAGGTGTAGCACTTAACGCTACACAACCAGGGTTTCCTGTGGAGTAGAGGAATGGAAAAACTGGGTTTTTGCATTGGACCCACTTGAATTTTAAACTCGGTTCTGAGACTCCCTGGCTGTGTGATTTCATGCATTTTGTTGAATTCCCTTGTACTTCAGCCTCCTTCAAAGTAAGACTACAAGTACAACTCTTGCAGGGTTATTGTAAGGGATTAGAAACAGTACACTTGAAGCCTGGGGCACTGTCTGCATTCCTAGAGATGAGCTCCCTCCCTTGTGGGATAGTTACTTCATGCTGGCAAGAATTATGACACACAGGCCTCAGGCTAACAAACCTACCATCCGGCCCAGAGTCCTTTCTTTAGACTATCGAGAATTTTGTGTTGATTTGAACAACAGCAACAAAACTCACTGACCAGCACCACAGATGTGCAGCAACAGAAACTCTCATTCATTGCTGCTGGGAATGCAGAATGACACTTTGAAAGACATTGGACAGTTTCTTACAAATTTAAACATAAGCTTGCCATAGGAACCACAATCATGTTTCTTGGTATTTACCAAACTGATCCAAAAACTTAGTTAACACACACCTGTACATAAATGTTAATAGCATCTTTCTTTACAATTATACCAGATGGGAAGCAACCAGGCCAGCCAGCCAAGTGCCGTCGAGTCGGATCTGACCAATAGTTCAATGGATAGTTCAATAGTTCAATGGATAAACACACTATGCTATATTCATACAGTGGAATAGTATTCAGCAATAAAATGGAATGAGTTATCTAGTCACAAAAAGACATGGAATAATCTTTAGATCAGTTGTTTCTGGGATTTGAGGTGGGATGGGGGAAGTGGAAGAATTTTTAGTGTGATGAACTGATCTGTATGATACTTTAATGGTAGAAAAATGATGTTATACATTTCCCAAAGCCAAGAGAACAGTTCCAAAAATGTAAACTATGGACTTTAGTTAGTTGTAATTTATCAATGTTTATTAAAAATAACAAACAAGTCACACTAATACGTTAATCACAGAGAACTCTGTACTTTCTGCTTAATTTTTCCATAAACCTAAAACTGCTCTACAAAAATAAAGTTTATTACTTAAAAATATATCACTGTTTACTCTGAAAAAGAAAAACCACTGTTGTTGAGTCAATTCCTACCTACAGTGACAGGGTAGAACTGCAGTGGAGCATAGAGCTGCCCCATACAGTTTCCAAGGAGTGCTGTTACTGGACAAAACTCCAGATTCTAGTTACCTGCCCCAACTCTGAGACCGGTATTTTGGGTGAGTGATCAAAGAGTTTACTAACCGTGTCCTGCCAGCAGGAACATGGAGGACAGACATACTCAAATCTCAAGGGCTGTCTGAATGGAGCAGGCTGAACCAGGGATTTATTTAGGGAAAAAAGAGCACACCCACTCAGAGGTCATGGGAGAACAACTGGTGCAGTTGAGAGTGGCACTCTGTCCCCAGAGCAGACTGGTAGAATCTGCATATCAAAGGTCAGGATCTGGACACTCCCAGGTGTCTCCTGGAGAGGCTGTTCCTCCATGTCTGCACCGCCTCTCCACTTCTTTGACACACCTAGAGAAGTTGTAAAAAGCTACAAAGATTGTTATGTCAGTGGTTCCTGTCTGTTAATGCGTGACCTCCTCAGCCCAGCCCAGGGCTGAGGTGAGGAATATTAGGAATCTTTAAAACAGGGGAAAAGACACGTAAAAATGTTTAATCCAGGCTATTTTAATTTTCTCTTTTAAAATGAGGGTGTCTAAAGCTTATCCCCTGTTTCAGTGCCTGGTGGATTTGGACTGCCAACTTTTGGTTAGCTGACAAGCTCTTAACCACTGTACCACCGGGCTTGCTGTCTACTATAGCCAAGCCAAGTGCCATTGTATAGGGGTCCCCAAATAACAACACCAGTTTGTCTGTGTGAGATGCAACTGGGAGACTTTTAACAGCACAACCCCTGACTCCTGACTGGGGGACACTGACTCTGGAGGTCTAGGGTGGGACTTAGGACTCTATGCTTTAAAATGCATTGCAGAAGCTGGTGTTGAAATGAGGAAGGGCACGGTAAAAGGTATTAAAGACAGCCCCAGGAAACAACTTAATAGCAGAAAATATGGAATAATCTCACCTTTGTCTTACAAAACACTGTCACAAGACAAGCCTGGGGGCAACCTTGCAAGTGACAGCCTGCAAGTGACCCCTAGACCTTGACCACATTTTACAACTAATAGGAGTTAACCAATCAATGTAAAGGTCAGTTCACCCTCCCTGCTTTTGCAATCTCACGACTTAAATACTGGGCGCTGAGGAAACTCGTCATCGCCCCCTGCTCTGTGTAGCTTGGGGTGCGTCCCTGGTGCACCAGTATTTTTCCTATTGGGCATATTTTTTTAATAAAATTTAACCTTTAAAGTAACAGTGTCGCATCCTGAAAATCGCGGACCCTATCACTGGCAAAGTTCTATTTCTTGCCTTTACTAGGTACATAGTTATGCTCACTTTGCAGAATTCTCTGGTTCACTTTTCCGTTTGTATATTGTGTAATATGTGAACAGAAAAATAATTAAGAGATAAAATATCTCCCCCATGTGAAACTTCACCAGTTGGTGCTCTTCTTGAAACCCTGGTGGTGTGCCATTAAGTGCTACAGCTGCTAATCAAAAGGTTGGCTGTTCGGATCCATGAAGCACTCCTTGGAAACCCTATGGGGCAGTTCTACTCTGCCCTATAGGGTCTCTATGAGTTGGAATTCACTCAGTGGCAGTTGGTTTAGTTTTGTGGTTTATATTATATTACACTTCAACAAAAAGTTTCATTACAAAGTAGAACATCTCCTCAGGTGACTCAGACAACTCAAGTTGGAGATACAGGAGAACCTGTATCTCATCCAAATCATATTTGAAAGTTAAAAATTGTACATATGATTTTTTGCATCATCAGTGAAAGAATTACTGGATAAGCATGCTTAGCCAAAGAGACTAGGCCCTTCCTAGAAGTGAGGGAGAATATGGCAGTGGTTGACAGGTGCTGTTGAGTTGATTCCACCCACAGTGATACCATGTGACAGAGTAGAACACCCTGTAAGGGCTTTCTTGGCTGTAGTCTTTACACAAGCAGATCACCAGGTCTTTCTCTCGAGGAACTGCCAAGTGAGTTCTAACCACAACCTTCTGGTTAGCAGCCCAGGGCTTAACCATTGTACCTACAGGGCTCCTTCATTTTGACCATGGAGTAAAAAAGAACCAGAAAAAGAAGATGATTTCTTTAGGTGACCCAGTCTGAAGCTGGTGAAGCAGAGGGATCGCCAGATAACCTTTCCTGCCCTGCCATTATAAAATGGTAAAGGAAAAAAAGAAAAAGCCGTTACAACTGAGTCAATTTCAATTCACAGTGACCTTTATAGTATAGACTAGAATTTCCCCGTAGGGTTTGCAAGGCTGTGATCTGTGACAGCAGACTGCCACATCTTTCTCCCAAGAAGCAGCCGGTGGGATGTAACTTCCCATTAGCAATGGAGAGCTTAACCACTGCACCACCAGGGCTCCTTTTGTAAGATGTTAGTGACTGTTAAAACGTACTTGCATTGGAGAAATAGTACGTCTATGCACAAGAATGTTTGTTTTGCTTTCTAAAGGGTTCACTCCTGATGGAGAGCAAAGTGTATCGTGCCTTTCAGCCTCTTATGCTCTGACCCATATCTTTTACTTCCCTTAAACTAGAAGGCAAGGGAGGAGTCATAGTGGTACAACTGTTAAGGATTCATCTGTTAACCAAGAGGCTGGCTGTTCGAACTCAGCCAGCAACTCAATGTGAGAAATATCTGGCTATCTGCTCTTGTAAAGATTAAAAAAAAAAAAGGAAAAAAGAAAGCAGTGCCATTGAGTCAAATCCAACTCATATTGGACCTAGATAACAGAGTAGAAATTCCCCATAGAGTTTCCAAAGAGCAGTTGGTAGATTCAAACTGTCAACCTTTTGGTTAACAGACAAGCTCTTAACCACTTCACCACCAGGGTTTCTTGTAAAGCCTGCAGCCAAGAAAACCCTATGGGACAATTCTACTCTGTCACATGGGTTGTTCTGAGTCAAAATCAACAAGGGACACCTAATGACCACAACAATAAACTTTAAGGAATAAAAAGCCTCAGGAATAAAGCACTTCCAAAGCTTCTACTAAAATACTTTCCTTTTATGGAAACTGTTTCCAAAATCAAAAAAAGGACAGTGCAAATCCTTGGCCTATGCTGCGCCTCGAACACTCAGGAAGGGAAAAACTGATTGCTAATTGCTCATGTTTTCACTACTACTCAACTGGGAATTAAAGTGTTAATGCTACTGGGTCAAAAGATTGCAAATTACATACAAAGTGCCACACTTTCTTTTTCTTGTTTCCAAGAGTGGTTAATTTTCTCCTGAGCAACCCTGGCTGCTTGCTGTTTTATTCGGCATTAAACAGCTGAAAGCAAGTGCAGATTTGAAGCTTGGCAAATATGGTATTTGCTTGGAATTTCACTTAAAAGATCAACCAAGTAAGACCCACACAGAATGTCAGTATGTCTAAGCAGAAGGTATCCGGAAGCAATTGCTGTGATTTTGACCACTGGTTTTATTTCCAGATTCCTACTTTATTTGCTTATGTCATTCTAGATAAATAAGGGAATCAAATCTCACCGGGTTACAGAGAGTTTTTCTACTGTGATGAGAAATACAAAAGCAGATAGCCAACACTGTCAAAGCCTTAATCAGACATTAAACAAACGGAATACAGGTTTTCACCACATGAAATATTGGGATTGTTAAAACCAAAAGAAACGCTGGGAAAACTCTATCACCTAGGAAGGTTATAGGAACAAAAATGTGCAGGTTGCTGATGGATGAACCGAGAGCAATAAGACTGAAGCCACTGTTACACAGTTTGAAGTGACATAGTAAATAGATTATTTCAGTTTATTCTTATGATCAATATGCAAAGGTGTAATCTTGTGGCCCATTTTTCTGATGGAGAAACTAAGGCACAAAAAGGTTCTAGAGCTGGGATTTATACAGGTCTACTGAAACAACAGCTTGCTTCATCCTGTGCCTCACTAGTGATGTTTGTGGGTAAATAGCATTCATGCAGCCAGAAACATTGGTAGAGGGTCAGAGGATGAAGTACTGGCAGAAGATAAACATGGCCAGGCAAGACAGTCAGCCACCACGAGGGATCACTAGGAAGTGAGATGGACAGTGTGACAGAGGAAGTCTAAGCAGCTATGGAAACAGTAGAACAATGTAGTATAGGAACCAAAAAAACTAAAATGAAAAATACCAAAATACCAGCTGATTCTGACTCCTGCTGACCGCATGTGTTACAGAATAGAATCACCCCATAAGGTTTTATTGGCCGTAATATTTATGGAAACAGATCTCCAGGTCTTTTTTCCATGATTTTATTGGATGGGTTTGAATGGCCTACCTTTAGCTTAGCAGTTGAGCACACACCACTTGTGGTACGTGGGGGTTCTAGTCTAGAAACAGAGTTCCTTAAAAAAAAAAAAAATCACTGGTGGAGTACACCACAGAGTTCCCGCAGAAGCATAGGCCATACTGTTGTTGTCATTTGTTGTCACAGACTGAATTCCAACTATTCTTCGGCAAAACAGCTGATGCTCTCTCTGCCATGTATATTGTATGTGGACTTCAAGGAAACTTCAGAACACTCTGATTTTTAAACAGTTTTTTGTAGTGGCCTCTCAAAATATGTGTCTGCATCCCAGGACCTGTGAATGTTACCCTATTTGGAAAAAAAAAAGAGTTGTTTTCAGATGTAAGTTAAGAATCTTGAATTGATGTCATCCTAGATTATCTGGATGTCTCCTAAATCCAACGGTAAGTTTCCTCATAAGAGACAGAAAAGGAAAAGTCAGAGAAAAGAAGGACATAGAAGAGAAGAAGTCCACCCAAAAAGGGAGACAGAGATTGGAGCATTCACAAGCCAAAGAACACCCAGAATTGCAAGAAAATGGAAGAGGAAAGAAAGGATTCTCACTGGGTGCCTTCATGGGACTATGACCCTGCTGACACCCTGAACTTGAACTTTCAGGTACCAGAACTGTGAGGAAATAAAATTCTGCTGTATTAAAGCCACCACACTCCTAATTTGTTATGGCAGCCTTTAGAGGTCAACACATTCTTATTAGCTCTATTTTGCAATGGAATAAACTGAGGTTTGCAAAGGTTGAGCATCTTGTAAAGCTGGACTTGGGAGACGCCTGCTCTGGCCCAGATAAATGTGAGAGTACAATAGCAGGCTTGAGCTACAGTCTCAGCTAACAATTACAATAAAAGGATATTTACCAAATCATTGCCATCGAGTCGATTCCAACTGATAGTGAACCATAGGACAAAGTAGAACTGCCCCATAGAGTTTCCAAGGAGCAGCTGGTGGATTCGAACTAGCAATCGTTTGATGACAAGTCATGTCTCTTAACTACTACGCCATCAACGTACCCAAAGGGTATTGCTTCTCATTTATCACTGTCCTTGGTGTGAGCTGCTCCCGTGGGGAGCCATGAAAGCAGGATTTGCTCTCTGATTCAATGTGGTGATACCACAAATACACTAAACCACTCACACCAGCCTATGAACAACTGTTTGTTAAGTAAACCAGAAGCAGTATCTCCTATGTTCACATTCATGTCTTTAAAACGCTCTAAGGCCATACTCTTTAGCTTGAAGCTAAAGCCCCTTCCTGGGAGCCAGTCTGTAGTTTGCCTGGTGAGAGAGGACAGAGACCTAGCAGTGGGGCTCTGTGTGGAAGCACCAGAGAGGAAGAAGGACTGTGGAGCTTGGCTAACTTCCCAATCTGTCATTTCCACAGTGCCACAATGATATTAATTAAATACCCACCCTACTGACTCAGCAGCAGCTGACAAGGCCACGCGCAGCACCAGGAGCCTGATAAATAGAGTGCTGCTGGAGGTAGTCAAACTTTAAGGCCCCTGCTGGGGCCCGCCCGACCTGTCTCCTCCTCGCCTGCCAACCCACTGTGCCCAGTCCTCCTCCCCTTACCAGGAATCTGTTGGGGAGTGGTTGGAGGCAGACAAGCTGCACGTTTTCAAAGCCTCTTTAAGAAACACGTTACAAGACTCCAAAGGTCTTGGTTGAGAGTCCTTTGCCAAAGGGGAGGGCTGCTGAGTTCACTTGATAAAGCTTCCTCTCTCAATTTTTGCATAGCTATGGCTAGAAGCTGATGTTCTGAGAGCTCTCAAAGGTCTGCAGAGGAAGACAGATGAGAAAAGACTATCAGAGAATGGAGATCTGGATTCACATATCATGGTGCAGAGCTGTGGAGAGCTACAGACTTCAGACCCAGAGGTTCTAATACCACCTCTACCAAATGCCACAGTGGATTCTGGACTAATTATTCAACCTCCCTATCCTCTTCCTCTTTGTATACAGAAGGATTAACTGGGACAATAAATGGCACATAGCAAGCCTTCAGTAAGTGCTGGCTCTGGTGTCTAACATGCATTACGCAAGTGAAAATGCAAAAAACCCAAACTCACTGCCATTGAATTGATTGCGATTCATAATGACCCTGAGGACATAGTAGAGCTGCTTCATAGAGTTTACAAGAAGCACTTGGTGGATTCAAACTGCCAATCATTTAGTTAGCAGCTGTAGCACTTAACCACTGCACCACCAGAGTTTCCATTATCCAAGAAGACATTGGATAAAACCACAGTCAATGGCAGCACTGCCAAGATAGTACAATTTTTACATGCAGTCACGGTATTTCAGGCATTGTGCTACATGGGTTTCATTATCATTCTAGACCTTTCTGCTTCAATATCATAAGCAACTGGCTCTTAGCATTTATTGTTCTGGTGGCAGATTTAAGTTAATATTTCCCAGTTTTCATGCCCTTCCACTCTACCTCTGCAGGAGGAGTTTACTTCCTCACTGCACTGATGCAGAGCTTGGCCCTGTTCTTATTTGGACGAATAGCATGTAGGCCGAAGTGAGTGTCTGGTCTCTGAGTTCATGCCTTAAGGGACATATGTTTCTTTTCTGCTCACTGTTCTGGGAGATTTCAACTGTCTTGAGTCTTTGCCTCTCCAGCCAGGGATCCCAAATGGAATACATGGAGCAGATCCATGAACAGAATAGAGCTTCCGTGGCCAACCTCCAATCTTGCGAGCATACCAAATGCCTAGTGCTATGCCTAGAGATTTTATGGTTCTTTATTATGGAGCAATAGCTGATTAAGCCAGCCTCCCAGGGAACTGGACAGAAAGCAGGACAGAAGCATCCTCTATTCTTTGGATTACTTAACCTGTCTTGGAATTTTACTGTTCCTCTGTGTTATGTATGCAGCAACAGAAGACCAATCATTATATTTTTAGTAACAATTCTGAGATTCACTCTTCTCTCCTTTTGTCATGTTTGGGTGAAGATAAAACATTGTTTCAGCAGTTATTTGTTCCCAACTTTCCCCATATTGTACCTGAACGTTTATGATACATGTTCCCTGACTTCACTGAGACAGCTTTCCTTCAGACAAGAGTTATCACTTCTAGTTAGGGAGAGAAGTAAGTAGAACTTTAAAATAGTATACAGCAGTCATATTTAATGGTGAAAGACTAAGAACATTTCTCCTAAGGTCAGTAACAAGACAAGGATGTCCACTTCCACCTCTGCTGTTCACCATTGGAGTAGAAATCTTAAACATATCAATTAGGCAATAAAAAGAAATAAAAGACATTAAAATTGGGGAAAAAAGAAGTAAAACTCTCTAGTCAAAGATGTCATGACACTGTATATAGAAAACTCCAAAGAATCCATAAGAAAACTACTAGAACCAATAAATGAATTCATCACAGTTGCAGAGCTCAATATCAACACGCAGAAATCAGTTGTGTTTCTAGATGCCAGCAACGAACAATTTGGGAAAATAAAAGAAAATTATCCCTTTTATAAATAGTACTGAAAAAATAAAATACCTGGGATAAAAATTCATTAAGGAGACAGAAGAATTTATATCCAAAACTATGAAACACTGCTGGATGATATCAAAGATCTAAATAAATGAAAAGACATTGCGTGTTCATGGTTGGGGAGGCATAATATTGTTAAGATGTCAATACTACTCCAAATGGCCAAATGGTTTACAGATACAATGCATTCTTATTAAAGTTCAAATAGTCTTTCTTGCAGAAATGGAAAGTTGACCATCAAAGTTATATAGAATTGCAAGGGGGCCTGAATAGCCAAACTAATCTTTAAAAATAATAATAAATTAGGAGGATTTAAACAGCCTGATTTCAAAAAATGTTGCAAAGCTACAGTAATCAAGGCATCATGGTGTTGGCATAAGGCATATAGATTAATGGAATAGAACTGAGAATCCAGGAAAACAAAACAAAACACATGTATCTATGGCTGACTGATTTTTGAAAAGAAAGACTAAATCAAGACAACGGAGAAGAATAGTCTTTTCAGCAAATAGTGCTAAAACAACTAGATCTCCACATGCACGCACAAAACAACAAAGTTGGACTCACATCTCATACCATATGTAAGAATCAATCCAAAATGAATCAATGACCTAAGTAAAAAATGTAAAGCTATAAAACACATAGGATAAAACATAGGAACAATGCTTCAGGATCTTCTTTTAGACAACAGATTCTTAGTAATAATACCAAAAGTGCAAGCAACAAAAGAAAAAAATAAATAAAATGGGCTTCATCAAAATTAGAACTTTTGTACATCAAAGGTATCAGAATGTGAGAAAATACTTGGAAACTATACATCAAAGAAAAGATTTATATCAAGAATATATAAGCCCAGTGCCATAAAGAACACTTAAAAGCCAAGAATTCTATTTAAATACGGGCAAAGGATTTGAATAGACATTTCTCCAAGCAAAGACATACAAATGACCAATAAGCACAAGGAAAGATTTTCAATATCAGTAGCCATTAGGGAAACACAAATCAAAACCACAATGAGATGTAACTTCACACCCACTAGGACACCAACTAAAAAAATAAATAAAAGAATCCAAAAGGAGAAAAATAACATGTGTGGGTAAGAATACAGAGAAACTGGAACCCTCATCCACTGCTAGCTGGAATGCAAAATGGGGTAACCATTGCGGAAAACAGTTTAACATGACACTCCTAAATATGTAAGCAACTCAAACAGATGCATGCACACCAATGCAGCATTATTCACAATAGCCAAAAGATGGAAACAAGTGTTCATCAACAAATGAATAAAATTTGGCATATACAATGCAGTTCTATTAAGAACATCACGAGATGTACCTTGAAACATTATGTTCAATGAAATAACCCAGACACAAAAGGGTGAATCTATATGACCCCACTTATGTGAAATACCTAGAATAGGCAAATCTACCAAGCCGAAGCTAAGACCATTGGTTACCAGGCGTGGTACTCAGTGACTAATCCACTAGGGTTTCCAAAAAGGAACTAGTAGGCACTAAATGAATTTGACTAGTCTTTTATTTATGTCTTCATTCATTTATGCAACAAATACTAAGAACCTATTGCTAGTTTCCAGAGAAAATACAGATTCCTACCTAACTTTAAATTTCAGATAAAGAATTTTTTTTTTCATTATAAGTATGTCCCAAATATTTTATATACTTACACTAAAAAATAATTCATGATTTTACTGAAGTTCAAATTTAACTAGGTGTTTCATATTTTGATTTGTTAAAGCTGGTAACTGTACTACTATAGTTGAGGCATGGTGTTAGATGTTTAGGATAGGATGGTTGAGAATTGTAGAACAGTTCATGATCGTCAAAAAGTTCATAGTATTTTGTAACATACAGACATGTTCAAAAATTAAGAGACACATGTATGTAAACCTTGTGTCATATTAAACCCTGCAGTATGGGAAGCCCAGTGTGAACAGAAGGAACAATGCATTGGCTGCACTGGCTGTCCTCCTCTCAGCCTGTGTCTGTGTTCTCACAGATTGTTCCTCATGCCAGCTGGTTAGTAAAGAAAAAAATCAAGTCTGTCCTTTGGATGGCCCTGCATGATATTCTGGCAATTGCCAAAATTAATTAATGCAGTGTTATAACTTACTCAGGGACAGTCTTGAAAGAGAACTGAGAAGGAAAATCAGCTCAGCAAACCACGTTTACTAGCCCATGTTGTTGGGCCTTTTAAGTGGAAGGAGAGATAGCCTGAATTTATGATTTATGCTGATTTGTTGGCAGTGGCTCATGGTTTGGCCAGATGGCTAGGAACTTAGAAGAAGTAATGGAGCACTGATGGTAAACATGTTTGGAGAAGAGGTACGTGGACCATTTACAATGGCCACATAAGGTAAAATGACTTGTTTTTGAGGGGCCACCAAAACACTCCCACCGTGGAAGAATGTCCTGGTAGCCAAGATGTAGTTCTGACCAGTCTAGGATATTCCCAGTCTGCCAATGTCTGTCTAAAGGCAGATGGTGGCAGGAATGGAGACCATGCCTGTGCCCAGGAACTTGCATTTCTTTTTTCAAAGGCTTATCTGGCTTGTCCACTGAAAAGAGCTGCATTTTCACCAGCAGTAACTAATGGCCTTTAACACAGTATCTTGAGGAATCATCTAGGTACCTTTTGGCCTGTTGCTTCCATAAGCCTTCATTCATCATAGAGAATCATCAGTTTCTCCTCAGTGAAAAAGGTACATTCTGAATTTGAATTTGCTTTATCTGACAGTCATAATTCTACTAGTTGCTTAGGCATGTATCATATACTACATGTTGTATATTATTATGGAGTCCTGATGATACAGCAGTTAAGTGTCACAAAGTCTCAGGGTGACACAAATGTTTAAGTGCTCAGCTGCTAACCAAATTCACCCAGAGGTGCCTCAGAACAAAGACTTGGCCGTCTACCCCTGAATGATCACAGCCATTGAAAACCCTATGAAGCACAGTTCTACTCTGAAACACATGGGATCACCATGAGTTAGAGTCAATTTGGTGGCAACTGGTTTGGTTTTATATCTATAATATATGGTACCTAGTATCTAATACTCAATAACATATATGTAGCATGTATGTGTGAGTGAGTGTGTGTGTGTTGAAAACAGAATTCCCTAGCCTAACTAGGGGACAATACTTTCTATGGAAGGGATGCAGCCTTGCAGAATAAAGAATATGGTCAGAACCATTTTCTTGTTACTGTTTTCATGAATCTGAAGTTATATTAAAAGAGCTACAATTAGGGAACACATCACATAATTAGTTCTAATGACTCACTAACAAAAAATTTGCTTCCTCTCCTGAAACTATAGAATCTATTGGTTTAGAAGTTTTAATAAGCAATTACAGAATTCTCCCACCCGTGAATACAACAATGGTTCCATGGAACTGGAAGCTAAGCATACCATCTGGCCACTTGGATCTCTTCATTCCATTCAATCAGCCAGCAAAAAAGAGTGTTAGATTGTTGGCTGGAGTATTTATCCTACCATGGGGAACCAGTGTTGTGTTAAGCAGTGGCATGGGAAGAATTATTAACATAACATAGCTGCTCCCCTGGGCACGTCTTACTTAGTTTAGCCATTCATGAAACGCTAATGGAAAAGAAAACCAAGGTCTCAAATCCTTCAGGAAAGAAGACTTGAATTACCTCAATAAGTGAACATCATTGACCATCTTGGGTGTTGGCTGAAGATCTAGGAGGCAAATAAAGGAGACTGGGGAAGGTCATATTTATTAGCTATGGCCTTGAGACCAATTATGTATAGGACAAAAGTGGTCACGGCTTTCCTCCATATATATACATAAATACGTATGTATGTGTATAAGTTGGAATTGATTTGATGGCAACTGGATTACATATACACAAAAGCTAATTATTTCCTGTCCTTGTCTAGTGGTTATGTTGGTTCAAAGTTGCAGAATATCGACACAGGATCAAGACAAAACCAGGGGAGTAATAGAACTTACGCAAAAATTTGGACACAGGGTTGGATGCATTAGGTGAGAGATGTGTGATGTGTTCTTGATGAGGAGGGAGTGGGTGGGGTCAATGAAGAGAGAGCAATGAATGAGCTTCCAGTTACACCATGTGGGCATGTGTTTGTACTGGCCAAAGTATGAGTTGCGATACCTAGAAGAAAACACTATTTGAACAGTGATTATGAGAAGAAGAGTGTATGAGGATGTGGTCTGCCAAGTAGGGGCACTGTATAGGACTTCCTAAATTTTGGCTTGATAATTTCCCACTACAACACCTTTCCTATTCAGGGTAATTTAAGAAGAAGTGAGAAGCATGGTCCCATCATCATTAAGGGAATAGCAGTAGGGGAAACAGTCCCTCCCAGCTTCCTGGAAGTTGGAAGGAGTACATATGTGAGCTACAATTGGGCAATCAGAAATTCCCACCAAAGATCCTTAATCTTAAAGAAAAACATGATAACTCACAACAGACTTACCTGAACCCCAAACTTGTGGCTGTCAAGTAGATTTCAACTCTTACCTCCCCGTTGGACAAACTAGAACTTCACCGTAGGGTTTTCAAGGAGTGGCCAGTGGATTCAAACAGCTGACCTTTTGGTTAGGAGCTGTAACTTTTAACCACTGCAGACTCGTGGTAGACCCCAAACTTCAATGGTGTGGTGGTGTGAGTCTAGTGCCAGCAGAAATGCAAATACTCTGCAATTTGGGTCCTAATACCAGTGATCAGGCTTTGTTATCGGATGCCCAGACTCTTGGCCGTTGATTATTTTCTGACTCGGCTTTCTGGTTTTACGTATCATTCTATAAACCAATACGTATCCTTCCAAAGAATCCTTTATCTAAATTTGCTTTAGTATGCCAGATTTTATTTCTGTTTTTACAACCAGTAGCCCAGGGTGGCAAAAGCAACTTTACATGACAAGAAGATATGGGGTGTAGCCCTGGAGTGGGTAAGGGACGTGCCATGGAGAAGCAGTCATATTAGACAAAAGATGATCAAAGAAGAGTCCGGAGCTCTGGATGGGTCATATATGGCCAGTTGGCATCTTGCATAACGACAGTGGAGCTTGGCAGAAAACGAGTACGATAAACCAAATGCCGGAGTCTTCAGAAAACGAGGGGAAGTGATGCAAGTTTGTTTGAGAATGAGGAGGGACGTAGAATTGAACCTAGGTCCGGAGGAGCAGAGATTTTTACACAGATAGAGAGGATGGGGAACAGACACCGTGTAACAGAGGAATTTCAGACCCAAATCTTGTCACCGAGATCTTTGGCTGCGGGACAAGTGAGAGGAGGCTCTGTCCTCTTGGTGACTCAGGTTTCACTTAAGGTGATGAGCTGAAAATAATGAAAAGAGAAGATAAGAGAGCTAGAGAAGGGTTTGTTTACCTTGTGACAGAAGTTAGAGCGTGGATGACAGAGTAGAGGACAGACAAGAGGTGCTTAATCTTTGGTAGATATGGGCATAACGTGTTTAGCTAACACAAGGTTGTGCAAAAAGAAAAAAATGTAGTTCCATCTTCACATACACCTGAACAAGTGAGACATGGAATAATGAAATGGGCACATGCCTTATACTATTAAGACGCAAGTTGTAGCCCTGAGTTCAGCATTGACTACCTGTGTAAACTTATCTATCCATGTATATATTTATGTATCTATCCACCTACCTATCCATCCTTTCATTCATTCACTCATTTATTGGTTTATTCATCTGTATAACGGAAATAGTAGCCTGTGGGTGGTGGAAATGGTTAGGCACTGGGTTACTAGCCAAAAGTTCAGTGTCGCTACCCTTCCTAGAGGCGCTTCAGAAGATAACCCTGGTGATCTGATTCCAAATGGTCACAGTCTTGAGAAACCTAAAGAATGTACTTCTACTCTGCACTCATGGGAACTAACTCAACAGCAATGACAATACCAGAAATAACAGGACCTAAGGTACATGTTGGGTATCAGAATGAGAAAGGCTGTATAAAGTGCTTTTTGAAAAAAATTAAGAATGACTTCAAAATAATTTGCGACAATGAAAGTAATATTGAGGACGTACATATGCCCTCTTCCCAATTATATCTATTGTGAGTTTGCGTTGAGCTCTCTCTTACTACATTCCTTACTTTTATGTGAATAAAGCATACTTTCTACTTGTGTTTGCCAATGGCACCCTTCCTCTGCATGATATTT
The DNA here is from genome assembly GCA_028571685.1 of Heterohyrax brucei. NCBI lineage: Eukaryota > Metazoa > Chordata > Mammalia > Hyracoidea > Procaviidae > Heterohyrax > Heterohyrax brucei. The sequence goes on along the minus strand of CM053148.1, from coordinate 37,438,266 downwards.
TCACAAGCACTGCTGTGCCAATTTTTTACATGTTACTGTAAAAAAAAAATTAGCATGGCACACTTATGAAACTATCTCAAGGAGTGGGTACAATAAGCAAACAAATGTAGAACATGAGCGTTATTGTATAGAAATGCAGTACCTGGGCAGGGTAATTTACACACATCATGGTCTTTACAAACTGAAGGTATCAATCTGTAATTCTTAAAAGTGGAGGCACTCTCTTACACAGTCACACTACAGTTATCAATGCTGTACATTTAATAGTATACAATGATTTTGTCTAGTCCATTTTGTCTAGTGTTGTTAACTGACCCGATTATGATGTCCACAGCGTTTCCTGCCTTCCAGTGTTGGACCCAGCCTAGCACCAGGTTTTGCATTTAGTTGTCACATCTTTAGCTTTCTTTAATGAAACATATTTACAACCTTTCTTCCTTACAAAAGTGCCTTTTAAAAAATTATACAACAACATACCTTTACGGCAGAAAGACATAGAAAAAAAGTATAGATAAGCCAAAAAGAGAAAACATTAACTCCAAATTCCAGACCTTGGACCAGTTACATTAACTGTGGTTCCCTTCCCAGCTACCCTTGGTAAGTCCCCCAAACATGAGTCCCACATCTTTTGTCCCTGTCTTACTCTGTGCTTCCTTGCCCTTAAAGACAAGCTCACAGTGCTCCTATGCACAATAAGTACATTTAAAAATCTGTGAATGTATTTTTTGGTCTATAAAACCCCACAAAGTCTAAAGCACTGCATTGTCACCTAAACAATAGAGCTAGAAAATGGAACTGTGTTAAATACCTGTTCCTGCTGCCTCTTCACTCACTTCTCTGCCTCTTTCCCACTTTGCTGATTTCTGTCTTCACTCATTTCTCTTCTTTCTGTCACAGTCAGGGACTCCTCTCTCTGCATCTCCAGAGCACTATGGTCATAGCTTATTGAATGACACTACCACTGTCTGTGCATACACTGCAATCTCTCACCAGACACTGGCACTATGCTTCTATCTCTTTCTATCTTTAGTGCCAAGTAAATCTTTGGCATACAGTAGACAGTTAATAAATAGACAAAAGAAGAATAAATGAGTGAATGAGTTCTAATCTATTTAAACATGTTTCTAGAGAATGCAATGTTATATTGGAAGTTAACCTTGGTATGCAAGCCAAACACTGATTCTTAGCATCAATACAGCTAGAAAGAACATAGGCTGATTAAAGATGTCACACCTGTCTTATTATCTACCAATTATTAAATTCACTTAAGATTGTGGTCAACACAATAGTATCTAAGTGAAAATAGTAATTAATAAAACAAAAATCATATGTATGAAGAAAATTCAATGCTGCTTAAATTAAGACATGAAAAAAAGTATAAAATTGGAGCACCAGATGGTATCAATACATTACACTAATTTTCTATTCACATATTCAATTATAGTTTAAATAAAAACTAATATGGGTAATTTATCTCATGGAGTTTTTATGCACCATCTAATTATAAATTCCCACAATGTCCAATTTACCCGGCAATCTTACACGGCACAATTACTGAGTAAGCACAATTATCAAGCAAACAAAGCATGATTGGCAGGGCATTCCAGAGGGGGTTCCTTGGGTTCTAGGAGGGAGATATCATACGGCAGGACGTCAGTATCCACCTGTTTCCCAAGACTATGGTTGGCAGATAAAATTTATGGTGCCTGGTTAGATGATGTTTTAGCACAAGTTATGGCCCCCAAAATCATGAAATTTGTATCCCGTTAAGTGCCTTCTAGTTGAGTACCCACCTCAGGGGTCTTGCAAGTCTCAGACTACTGTTGTCCTTCAGTGGTGTGCAAAAGTGTCTCACATCACTTATGCCAAACATTTGCACCAACTTTTGTGGGAGTGACAGGGCCCATGACATTTCACAGTCCTTCAGCCCCATCTACTTCCAGCCCCTCTGGTTTCTCTACACCACCAGAAAAAAAGTAGTGTGGGTGTAGCGATGCCTACAAGATAGCAAGGTGTAAGCCAACTGAAAAGAGTAGAGAAGCTTCTCTCCATTGGGGCAAATCTTCAGTTTGTAAACATTTTTAAATGTGCAAAAAATAAAGTAGAACAGGAGAAAGCACAAACCCCTGAGAGTGGTAACTCCAAGAGGAAGGCTATTTAGATAAAATGCTACCAGGCAAAATAACTGTATTCAGCTAGATGGGATCTCTGCTCACTCTTCACCCCACTGCATTTGTTCTCCTTAAGGAAACTTTGGCAAATAAATGTTTCCTATCTCTGTTTGCCATTAATGACTTGATTTGTTTCAATAAAATGTCAGTTACCTCTATTTTTAAAAAAATTTCTTGATTCTTGGGAAATAATATAATCTACTACTACATAATTAATTACTTGAATTTAGCTATATGAGTAATAAAAACCATTGCAGGCAGACTTAGTAAATTTGCATCTCAGTACTACGTAAATTATTCTCTCCACTTGATCACTTTTGCCCTTCTCCTATTTTGATCTCTATACAAATCCTCTTTTCAGAGCCCCAGTGGGATTTCTCTTGCAGATCTTACTTGAACCCCCACATCCTGAGAGATTGTTTCCTTTCCTGCATCCCACAGTATCTCATGTATAACTCATTTGTAATGCACAATGTCCACCTTGTGCCCTGAGGATTTGTGTAAATGCCTGATGTATCTTTTACAAGTAGAAAAAATTATTTGAGGGTGAAGGATCACATCTTTATGTTCCCTATAGTACAGCATTCACTGCCTTGCAGGTAGTAGATGATTGATTGTTGCAAGGAAGAAGGAGAAGGAGTTAGAGGAAGAGGACAAGGAGAAGAAGAAGTAGAAAAAGAAGAATCTCCACTGTAAAAGTAAACGAAACATATCCTCCTATAAAAGGAACCAGAACTCTTTGGAGAAATGGCCCATTCTGGGGTTGGGGCAAAAATAATGCAAAATGAGGATGGAGTAACTTGTTAAAAAGACACAGGCACTAGGTTGAAAGGGGTCCCATTAGTCAAATAAGGACAATTTGAGCAACAAAATAAATTACTATGGTAATCAATAGAATAACATAAGAACCCAACCCATTAATACTAATATAAAGAAACAAACAATAATCAAGAAGGAAGTGTCTTCCTTATGGTTAGAATTCCAATCAAATACAGAATAAATGATATGATTTAATGTTGCCATGTGGAAACTGTCATAAAACAAACAAACAAAAAAACCCATTGTCCTCAAGTTGATTCTGATTCACAGAAATTTTAAGTGCATCACATTTGAAGAAAGCAGTCCTCAAAGATGCTCAAAGCAGTGGGGAATGCATAAGAAACAGGATATGTACATAGTCTCAATATATCCCCCACGAAATATCTAAATACAGATAAAAATAATAATAATAACTTTACGGTGGAGAAAGCAAGCAGATGCCAGCTTCACCAAGTGCTCTAAGGTAGCGTCGCCAACAGCAGAACAAACTATCACATCATCACATGCCTCCTGACACTAAGAAAGACCCAGCAACACTTTTGTGATACTCCTCCCAAAAATGCATGTGATGAGTCTAAATTAACAAAATATTAGACAGAGCCTAATTGGGGTGCTGTCTACAAAATGCTTGTGTGTATTCTTCAAAAATGTCAATCATGAAAAACAAAGACAGTGGAACTTGTTTTGGACAAAAGAAGACTAAAGAGACACAACATGGAAATTTAATATGTGACTCTGAACTGGATCCTGGACCAGATTTTTTTTCTTTTGCTATGTAGGAAGGACAGTAGTTGGGCAATTAGTGGTTTCAATGTTTATAGATTAGGTATGAGTGTTTCAAAGTTAATTTCCTGATTTCTGTACTGTGATTGTATCAGAGAACATTCTCGTTGTTAGGAAACACACCCTGAGGTATTTAGAGGTAAAGAAGTATCAGGGCATTTACTCTCAAACAGTTCAAAAAATTTAAAAATAGGCAAGGGAGAAAAGAGAGAGACACACACACATGAAGTGAAGATAAAGAAAAGGTGTTAAAATGATAACCCTGGGAAATTTTGGTAAAGGTTTTAAAGGAATTATTAGTACTATTTTTTAACTTTCCTACAAGTATGAAGCCCCTAGGGTCGCCATGAGTTGGATCTGACTGGACGGCTCTTGGCTTGGCAAGAGTATGAAATTTTTCTAAAATTATAAAATGTGAAAAATTCTCTGATATCAAAAGAAGTATACATTTATATTTTCTTAAATTGACCAGTTCTTAAAGATTACTTTAAACGTGAGTTGTATATATTTTTGATTTCCTCACATTTTTATTTTTTGCTCCCAAACTGCAAAATAGTGCTGCATCTGAACGTCTCACAGTTTTTGAGTTTCTGTGAATTTTACTGGTCATTTTCTTTCTTCCTTTCTTCCTTTTTTGTCTTTCCTTCTCTCTCTACCCCCCACCGCACTCCTTTCCTTCTTTTCTTTTAGGTGATTTTATAGGGTATGACTTTCTATACAGGTAACTAAAGTACAAAGTTAAATTAAAACTCACACTGTCTTCAAAATGTTCACCTTTTCACATACCTGTACTCATCAGGAAAGGATTTCATTGTATGTGAACATGGCAATATCTCCCTCAACATGTTCATGTGCAGCTCTTAACACCATCATTTGTGTGGTGGTTGTTTCCTAGGTCTACATTCCACCTTCCCTATCCCCTCCTTGCAATCTTCTTGAAGACTGGAAACATCTTTTCTTGACTGTCTCCACATGATCTCCATAGAGTATAGCATCTAAAATAAAAGCAATTATATGGAATGCTAAAAAAGGAGAGACTTATTACGATCTCATGTTTCTAGGCCTATATTAACAAAAGTGCCCCCTGAAATTTCCACAATTCTTATTTACTCACAGAGTTGTTCTTTAAGCAAAGAGCACTAACATTTATTGACAATGCATCGTGCCAGACACTGTACTTTCACGATGTCACTCAGTTCTTAGTATCACCACATGCAAAAAACAAAACCATTGTGGTCTAGTTGACTGACTCATAGTTACACTACAGGACAGAATGGAACTGTCTCACATGGTTTCCAAGGAGCCAGCCAAGTGCCATCGAGAGACGCTAGTAAATTTGAACTGCTGACCTTTTGAGTAGCAGCTGTAGCAGGATACTGTATTGATTCATAGGGAGGTGGAGTTTCCTATATGGAGGCCTCAGCTGGACCTAATTCCCAGGCTGGGAGGCAGCACCTGCCCAAAGAATGCTTTTCCAGCAGTAAAGCAGTCTTTGATATAGAGGTGCATACTTTGCCACCTGGAAAGAGGGACTTGCACACCAGAAAGCCTGACTAATTTTGGAAGCTGTCTGATACCTTTTACCTTACAATACAGAAATAACTGCAGTGCATCCAGATGGCTTCTCTTCCAGCCTTTACTGTCTCACATTATAGAGTCAGCTGATGGCTCCCCAGTGACTCTATAATTGGGACTGTGTCTTAGCCAATCAGGAAGTAGGGCCTGCTATCCCAGAGATTCCACTGAGCCAGGTCACTGGAGTACGTAGAGGTGTCTGATGATCAATTGCCTTTTCAGACTGAGCTTGAACACCTATATCAAGCTAACAATGAACAAAGAAGAGCAGGTGTGGCAATACTAATCTCGGATAAAACAGGTTTTCATGTAAAATCCACCATCGTGGACAAGGATGGACACTATTGCTGAAAGTTTCAATACACAAGCAGGACTTAACAATATTAAATATTTACCCACACAATACTAGAGCATATAAATAGATTAAAGAAACACTGACTACACTCAAAAACGAGGTAGATCACTCCACAATAATAGTGGAGACTTCTGAACTCCACTCTCAATATTGGTCAGATCGTCTAGAAAAAAGCTCAGTAAAGACACTGAAGATCTTATCACCACAATTAACCAACTAGACCTCACTGATGTATACAGAACATTTTATCCATCAGCAGTGTCATGGTTTGAATTGTGTCCCCCCAAAAATGTGTGCAGCCATGTGGCTGGGATACGGTTCCCAGTATCTTGGAAATGTCCTCCATTGTGCGGTTTTGCTAACCTGTATGTTAAAGGATTAGGGTGGGGCTGTGAATTCCTGCTATGGGGGAAGTTTCCCTGGAGTATGGCTTGCCCCACCCTTAATGCTTTTAGCTTGCAAGGAATAAAAGGAAAAAGAACCAAGGACAATTTGAGAACCTCGCTACCATCAAGCAAGCAGCACCGGGAGCAGAACGCGTCGTTCAGACCAGAGGTTCTTGCGTTAGGACGCTCCCTGGACAATGACTGATGCAATACTGGACTTTCCTCCAGAGCCGTCAAGGGGAAAGTCTTTCCCTGGAGCGGACACCCTGAATATGGACTCGCAACCTACCGGACTGTGTAAGAATAAATCTTTCTTTGTTAAAGCCATCCACTCTGTGGTATTTCTGTTAGAGCAGCCCTAGCTGACTAAAACAAGCAGATAACTACACTGTCTTCTCCAGTGCACATGAAACATTTTCCAGAATAGACCATGTGTTAGGATGTAAGGAAGATAAGGAAATAGAGACTCAGAGAGTTTTCAAAGTTGCTGAAGCTCACATGGTAAGTGACAGAGCTAGAATTTGATCTCAGACAAGTATAATGCTGAAATCAATATATCGTTGTAGTTGTTGTAGAGTTGTATCCGACCCACGGTGACTTTCTGTAAAACAACAGAATGGTGCTCAGTCCTGCACCATCTTCATAACTGTAGATGTGCTTGAGTCTGTTGTTGTGACTATTGTGTCAATCTATCTCACTAAGGATTTCTCTCATTTCCAGAAACCCTGTATCAAAATTATGTTCTTCTCTAATGATTAGTCTTTCTTGATGATATGTCCAAAGTAAGTGACCTTATTTAAAAGGAATTTCTTCTTTAAAGGAATGTAATGGTGGTATTTTTCTTTCTTTCTTACCTTCCTTCTTTCTTTTAAATTGTGATTAAGTGAAAGCATACAATCCAAATTAATTTTGCATGCCTGCCTATCTGCACCTCCTTATGCTCTCCTTGCCTATTGAAAGCACACTCTTCCTTTTTATTCTATACTTCTAGTATCCTCTTAACAAGCTCCTGTCCCATCCTTTCCTCATTTCCTCTCTCATCTAGAAAGACCAGTAGGACAGCATCCTATAAATGCATAGAACCATAAAGTACACACACCAAATGGTCACACTGAGTCTCTGAGTCCACTCCATTTTAGTCCAAAGGGTTGACCTCAGTAGTGTTTTCTGATCAGGGGCAGCAGCAAGTCTAGGGGCCACGGTCCCAGGGGATCCTTCAGGCTGTGGGACCATAAGTTCTGGTATTTTAGTAGAGTTCTTGAGCTGCACCCCTCTTTCTCTCCTGTTGCTACAGGGACTCTACACTATGTGCCCCATCACGGCTGTCTTTGGTGGTGGCCAGGCACCACCTGGTTCTTCTGGGCACATGTTGATATAGTCTCCCATTTACATGAGCCCTTCTGTTTCCTGAGCTCTTTTTTCTCTTGTCTGTGTTGTTCTGGGTGATCATCTGTTTCTGAAGAGTTGGGACCATTTGGTGTACCTCACATGGCAGTTTGCTAGCATTTCTTTTTATTGTGATTGAATGAAAGTATATAATTCAAGTTAAATTTGCATGTCCGCCTATCTGTAGCTCCTTCTGCTCCCCTTGCCCAGTGGGAACACTTTCCTCCTTTCAGTTCTATACATGTCATATCCTCTTAACAATCTCCTCTCCCCTGCTCTCCACTCTTTCCTCTCCCTTCTAGCAAGAGGCCAGTAGGATAGCCTCCTATAGATGCACAGAACCATAAAGTATACACACCATATGGTCTCTTTGTGTCTTCAAGTTCAATCTATTCCTCTCCAAAGAGTTAACTCAGTAATGATTTATGATCAGGAGCAGCAGCAGGTCTAGCAGCCATGCTCCCAGAGGAATTCTTAGTCTTCGGGACCATCAACTGTGGTCTTTCTATGGAGTTCTTGAGGCACATTCCTCTTTATCTCATGTTGCCACTGGGACTTGACATTGTGTACCCCATCATGACTATCATTGGTGTTGGCCAGTCACCATCTGGTTCTTCTGGTCACCTGTTGATACAGTCATACCTTCACCTTGGTCCTTCTGTCTTCTGGGCTCTTTTTCCCTCATGTCTTTGTTGTTCTTTGTGATCATCTGTTCCGGCTGAGTTGGAACCATTTGGTGTACCTCAGATGGAGCTTGCTAGCTTTTAAGGCCCCAGATGCCACTCACCAATATGGAGTTGAGAAGACTCTCTTAATGTGATAGGCTAGTTATGCCAATTAGCCTCGATGTTTGCTGAGAGCGTGGTCCCTGGACACCCACCCCTGCTACTCTATTCTCGCAATATTGGGTTAAGATAAGAAGAGTTTTCATTCTATGTTGGAGTCCAGTTGATTTCCTTTCTAATGTGTGCTATCATTGATTTCACCCAACCAAATTTCTATCAACTATCTAATCCGTAACTGGTCCTCTCTCTCCATCCTTCCCCTCTCCTGCAGCCATCAGTGTCTTTTCTTCCGTACATGAGTGTTTTTAAGTCCTTATAGTAGGGGTCTCATACAATATTTGTTCTTATGCCACTGACTGATTTTGCTCAACATAATGTCTTCCAGTTGAAACCAGGTTATGAGATGCTTCCTAAAATCATCATTATTCTTTATCATTGCATATGTTCCATTGAGTATATGCACTGTAGTTTGTTTATCCATTTCTCTGTTGTTGGGCACCTGGGTTGATCCCATCTTTCTGCAATTGTGGACTGTGCTGCAGTTAACATTCCTGTGCATATATCTATTTGTGTGAGCGTCCTTGATTCTGAGGATATATTCCAAGTAGTGGGATTAGCAGGTCAAATGGCATATCTATTTCCGGCTTTTTAAGGAATAGCCAGATTGCTTTCCAAAGGGGTTATACCATTTTGCAATCCCACCAGCAGTGTAGGAGAGTTCCAGTTTCTCTACACCCTCCCCAGCAGTTGTTATTTGGAGATTTTTGGATCATGGCCAATCTTGCTGGGGTGAGATGGTATCTCATTGTCATTTTGATTTGTGTCGGGAGCCATGGGTAAGCCCCCAGGCCCCAACATACAGGAAGCTTGGAAAGTCCCTAAAATGCCCGCGTGCGCCAAGTTTAAAAAGCCCGCGCCCACGAAATTCAAAAGGCCCGCGCGCGTGAAAACTTCCTGCCTGATGTCACTGCCTTAGTCTTATGCATACCCAATCCCAAGCTGACAGCTACCTCACTCCAAATGTCACCCGATCCCTACGTCACTTGATCCCTCCCTCCATTCCCGCTGCTATATATACCGAGCTGTAACAATAAAACCTTGAACCTTGATCAGAATTTTGTCTTGCCTCCATTTCTTCACGTCCCCTTGCCCTACCTTTATTTTCGCAGGCTTCCCCTCGTCCCTCCGTTGATTCGCCCCTCGGGCCGGGGCAAAACGGTGCCCAACGCAGGGGCCGAGGTATGGAGCTGCTGAAAAGACCCACCACAGAGAAGGAAATCCTGCGCAGGCATCCTGAGCTGCCGCACCGGGTGTGAGCCAGCTCGACCTGAGTTTCCACGAGAAAAGCTGCTCGCGAGTCAAACTCATCCCGATCACCGTGGGAGTAGCCGCCCTGCGAGCTTGATCTGCAAGAGGTGAGTGGGTAAAAATTATGGGGCAAGAATTGAGTTCACATGAGCTCTTTCTAACGGGAATCAAGGATTCTTTCAAGGCGCGAAGATTTAAGGCTAACAAAGAGATAGGAATGAGGGATTCCTTCAAGTTGTAAAGAATTACGGTTGAAAAAAAAAAGAGAGAGATTTAGTACATTTCTTTAATTTCTTGTCTGGTGACTGCCCTTAGCTTCCCCAGCAAGGGACAATAGACTCTAAATGTTGGAGTAGAGTTGGAGATTGCTAAATGATTACTATAGAGCCTTTGGACCTGAGAAGGTCCCTGTAACTGCCTTTTCATATTGGAATTTGATTAATGATGTGTTACAAAGCTCCCTTAAAGACCCAGATGTTCAAAAACTTGCTCACATTGGGGAGACGGTCCTTCAAAATAGCTCTCGCCCCCCCATATCTCCAGGGTTCCTCAGTCCCCCTCACCTCACCCCTTAACCCAGAGCACAGCACAATCATGGTTTCAGATCCCATTTGGCAGGCTAAAATCTCCCTCACTCAAAAAGTTTCCTCCTTGAGAGAACTGCTGACTCAGAAACACGAACACCTAAAGCTCATTAAAGAAATCCGAGCCCTTGAGGCGGAGCTTGCTTCCACAATGCTCAGCCAGGTTTCAAGGAAAACCCCCCATGGCTCAATTCCCAAAGGCCCCCTTTTCACATTTCCCGTAACCCGCAGTCAAAGGCCTCAACATGATACTGAAGAAGAGGAAGTAAGTAGTCAGCCTGGTGAGGGCCCAGGCTCGGGGGGAGAGGCTTCTGACGAAGAAAACCCTGCCCCGGAAGAGACTACTTCAGACAGACAAAAATACCGCCACCTAAACCTCAAACACTTAAAAGACTTAAAGGCAGCTGTTAATAATTATGGCCCTACTGCCTCCTACAGCCTGGCCATACTGGAAAGCCTAAGTGAGTGATGGCTAACCCCTAATGATTGGCATTTCTTGGCATGAGCCACCTTATCGGGGGTGATTTCATACTCTGGCGCACCGATTTTGCAGAAAACTGCCGCGAGACCGCCCAACGTAGAAACAGGCAAATTTTCCCCCTGGTTTATTAGCACAAATACAAAACGCCGGCCTCAAGGCCTGGAGGCGTCTTCCCCCAAAGGGTTCAGCCACCACCTCCTTAGCTAAAATCCTTCAAGGCCCTGATGAGTCCTACAGTAGCTTTGTCAGCCGCCTAACTGACGCCGCTGAGCGTTTGGTGGGGGAAGGAGAAACCGATAGTGCCTTCATTAAACATCTTGCCTTTGAAAATGCTAATCCTGTTTGTCAACAGGCTCTAAGACCCCACCTCAGTGGTAGCCTTTCTGATTATGTTAAACTTTGTTCAGGAATAGGAGCTTCTCATGCCATTGGTGTAAGCTATAGGGGCCGCTCTCAAAGGTCTTGACCATGATAAACAACAAAAAACTTGCTTCAATTGCAAACGGCCCGGACATTATATACGCAAGTGTCCCACAGGTAAACAGAATCGGGGACCTCCTACTTCAGAGTGCCCCTGATGTAAGAAGGGCAAACATTGGGCCACAGATTGTTTTTCTAAAACTGACATCAACGGTCAGCCTCTCCCCCCGAAGCAGGAAAACTCCCAGCAGGGCCAGCCCCTGGCCCCATCCCTGAGACAGAACCTAGGGGCAGTCAGGTTCGTCCCCCCAAAACAGACACAGAGACAGGTTTCAACTCCCTCTGCCGCGCCACCCCTGGAAGTGCTGGATTGGACCTCTGTGCTGCCACCAGTACAATATTAACCCCTGAACAGGGCATTCAAGTCATTCCAACAGAGGTCCGAGGGCCATTACCCCCGGAAACGTTTGGACTGATAATAGGGCGAGGCAGCTCCTCCTTGGCCGGTCTTCAAATCCTCCCAGGAGTTATTGACAATGATTATACAGGACAAATATCTCTTCTGGCTTCTTCCCCATCGGGGCCAGTATCCATATATGCGGGTCAGAGAATAGCTCAAATCTTACTGCTCCCCTTGTTACCTACACCCCATAGGCATTTAGTACCCCGGCGGCCTGACATTGCTTTTGGGTCCTCAGACGCATATTGGGTGCAACCAGTAACCCCTGATAGGCCAAGGCTTACTCTCCAGTTAGATGGCAAAGCTTTTGAAGGAATAATGGACACAGGAGCTGATGCCACGGTAATTTCAGCTAAATATTGGCCTTCCAACTGGCCCTGTGAGACCTCAATAACCCATCTTGAAGGCATTGGCCAGTCTGTCAACCCTAAGCAAAGCTCAAAAATTCTTACTTGGAAGGACTCTGAGGGTAACTCAGGACAAATTCAACCTTACATTGTTCCAGGTTTACCTGTTAATCTGTGGGGTCGTGATGTCTTATCCCAGCTGGGGATCATCATGTGTAGCCCAAATGAGATAATTGCCCAACAGATGCTTAACCGAGGTTTCCTACCGGGACAAGGACTGGGAAAAAATAATCAAGGTATAAAGCAGCCTCTTCCTGTAACGCCTAAAAATAATCGTTCAGGCTTGGGAAGTGAAAATTTTCCTTAGCGGTCATTGACTCCCCTGCACCCCACGCTGATAAGATTAAGTGGAAATCTGAGTCTCCAGTGTGGGTAGATCAATGGCCCTTGACTGAACAAAAACTCGCAGCTTCCACAGAGTTAGTGCAGGAACAGCTGGCTGCTGGACATTTAGAACCAACTACCTCTCCTTGGAATACTCCTATATTTGTGATCAAAAAGAAAAATGGGTCATGGCGACTCCTTCAGGACCTCAGAGAAATTAATAAAACCATGTTTACAATGGGGGCTCTCCAACCTGGACTCCCCTCCCCCGTCGCCATTCCAGCTAATTACTTTAAAATCATTATTGATCTCAAAAATTGCTTCTTTACTATCCCTCTTCACCCACTTGATAGAGAACGCTTTGTGTTTAGCCTCCCAGTTATTAATTTTAAAGGACCAATGCAGCGCTATCAGTGGAAAGTTCTCCCTCAGGGCATGGCCAATAGTCCCACTCTGTGTCAAAAATTTGTTGCTCAGGCTGTAGACCCTCTTAGGCGTCGGTGGTCTTCCATTTGTATCATTCATTACATGGATGATATTTTATTGGCGGGGGCCTCCAGCTTAGAGGTACTTAAGTGCAGCCAGGACCAAACTTGCCATCTAACTTCCCTTGGACTTCAAATTGCCCCAAACAAAATACAACTTGCTGACCCTTATTATTACCTCGGTTTTGAATTAAATAATAATCAAATCACCACTCAAAAACTTAACCTAAAAACCTCTCATCTACACACACTTAATGATTTTCAAAAGTTCCTGGGAGATATTAATTGGCTCCGACCGTACCTCAAACTTACAACAGGGGAATTAAAACCATTGTTTGATACTCTTCATGGAAATGCCAGCCCCCTCTCTCCCCGTCACCTTAACCCTGAGGCAAAAAGGGCCCTTCACATTGTTGAAAAGGCCATACAACAACAACAGGTTACCTTCATAACTTATGAACAGCCCTTTGCCCTTATTGTCTGTGCCACACAGCATACACCCACGGGGATTTTGTGGCAGAATGGCCCTCTCCTGTGGATACATCTATCCTCCACCCCAACTAAAGTTCTCCTCACCTATCCCTCCCTGGTGGCCAAACTTATAAGACTGGGCCGAGAAAAGAGCCGCCAACATTTCGGCAGGGACCCTGACCAGCTTATCCTTCCTTACACCAAGGAACAAACAGACTGGCTCTCTCAGAATGATGATGACTGGGCAATTACCCTAATCACATTCCAGGGTACTATAGATAACCATTATCCTTCACACAAACTCCTCCAGTTTGCTCAAAGACACTCCTTCATCTTCCCCAGAATAACATCTGCTCAACCCTTGAAAGGGGCCTCCCTAGCTTTTTCAGATGGGTTGTCTTCCGGTATCGCCGCGTGGGTTATAGATTCACAAGAAAATAGTGTCCAGACTCCCTTTAAATCCGCCCAGCTTGTAGAGCTTTTTGCTATCCTACAGGTCTTCACCATACTACATGATGTTCCCTTCAATCTCTACACCGACAGCGCTTACGTAGCCCTCTCAGTCCCTGTGTTAGAAACTGTTCCTTATATCAAACCATCCTCCAATGCTGTGCCTCTCTTTCAACAACTCCAGACCCTCATCTTAAATAGAGAACACCCTTTTTTTATTGGACACTTGCGGGCCCACACTGACCTCCCAGGACCCCTTTCCGAAGGTAATAACCTTGCAGATAAACGAACACGCTTGGTCCTCTCAGCTACCCTAGAGCCCGTTACCAGGGCCCAACAAGCTCATAATCTTCACCACCTTAATGCCCGTACGCTCCACCTTAAGTTTAAGATCACCAGAGAACAGGCAAGACAAATTGTTAAAGACTGTCCCGCGTGCGTGACTCTCCTGCCTCTCCCCCACCTGGGAGTTAACCCAAGGGGCCTGCTCCCCAATGAAATCTGGCAAATGGATGTTACCCATATCCCTGAGTTTGGTAACCTCAAATATGCCCATGTGACCATTAACACCTATAGTGGGTTCCTCCATGCCACCCTCCACAGTGGTGGGGCCTCTAAAAATGTTATAGCACATATTCTCCAATGTATTGCCATCATGGGAAAGCCCCAACAAATCAAAACCGACAATGGACTAGGCTATACATCACAAACCTTTAAAAATTTCTGTAGTCAATTCCAGATCAAACATGTAACTGGCATTCCCTATAATCCTCAGGGACAAGGCATAATACAGCGAGCCCACCAGACCCTTAAGAACACCATGTCCAAACTTAAAACAAACACTGTATATCCCACTAAAGGTTCCCCTCGTAACCTCCTAAATCATGCATTGTTCATCCTCAATTTCCTACAGTTGGATCTTAATGAAAAATCTGCGGCAGATCGCCTTTGGCATCAAGAAACAAAAAATCAATATGCCAAGGTCATGTGGAAGGATCCTATAACCCATAAATGGCACGGTCCTGATCCGGTTCTTATCTGGGGAAGACGCCACGCCTGTGTGTATGACACTCCTGAGGGAGCCCCTCGGTGGCTGCCCGAAAGCCTTGTCAAACCCATTAATGATAACCCCATTTCCAGGGAAAATGCCCCTGAGAAACATTCTCCTTTTTTGTAGGCTGTAAAGGCCACCTGTGTCCAGCGTTGCTGGAGTGAAACACTGAGAAAACTCTGCAAAATGAATATTACTGTTCCTGACCTTTGGCCCTTGGGCATTCAGAAGAATAACAAGCCTCATCAAACAGCAAACAGATGCTGCACAAGCTAAACCTATTCAAGTTCACTACCATCGCCTGGCAGTTGACGAAGCTTATGCCACTGATAATGGGGTACCCTAGCTTCCTCCCCGAGGGGACAGCATGAAAAGTAGAGGCATGCTTACCTCCTTACCAGCCTGGAAAGAGAGGTATGGGCATCAGGATGAGTGCGAAGCAAAGCATTGCAAGAGAAAGTTATCATTAACTCCTCTACATTTCCCTGGAGCATACCTGGCTTGCATAGAGGTTGGTATCCATCACATAACAACGCTATCGCTCTGCCTCTCCTCCACAAAAGATACCAAGAGCGAAATAATAATAGGAGGAGCCATGGTCAATACTCCCTCACCCGATTAAAGCCCACCTCCCGTCAAATAAAACAAAAAGGGAGAAGATGTCGGGAGCCATGGGTAAGCCCCCAGGCCCCAACATACAGGAAGCTTGAAAAGTCCCTAAAAAGCCCATGCGCATCAAGTTTAAAAAGCCCGCGCCCGTGAAATTCAAAAGGCCCGCGCGCGCGAAAACTTCCTGCCTGATGTCACTGCCTTAGTCTTATGCATACCCAATCCCAAGCTGACAGCTACCTCACTCCAAATGTCACCCGATCCCTACGTCACTTGATCTCTCCCTCCATTCCCGCTGCTATATATACCGAGCTGTAACAAGAAAACCTTGAACCTTGATCAGAATTTTGTCTTGCCTCCATTTCTTCACATCCCTTGTCCCACCTTCATTTTCACAGGCTCCCCCTCGTCCCTCCGTTGATTCGCCCCGCGGGCCGGGGCAGATTTGGATTTCTTTAATGGCTAATGGTTGTGAGCATTTCCTCATGTGTGTTTTGGCTGCCTGGATGGCCTCTTTAGAGAAGTGTCTGTCCACCTTCTTTGCCCAATTCTGAATTGGGTTATTTACCCTTTTCTTGTTGATATTTTGCAGTACCCTGTAGATTATGGAGATCAGACATCAATCTGACATATGGGTGCCAACTTTTTTTTTCCCATTGTGTAGGTGGTCTTTTAATTCTTTTGATAAAGTCTTTGGGTGAGCAAAAGTGTTTGATTCTTAGTAGTTCCCATTTATTTTCTCTTCTGTTGATAGCGCTTTGTCAGATTTTGAAGCCTATCTAAGTTGTGTATTAAAACTTTGGTTACTTACCCTATTTTTTCTTGCATGATCTTCATTATGTTAGCTTTGATATTTAGGTCTTTGATCCATTTTGAGTTACTTTTTGCATAAGGTGTGAGGTATGTGTCTGTGGTGGTCAGGATTATGTCAACTTGTCTACTACATATTTGGCTGCTGTATTAAGTGGCAGGACAGGGTTTATGGTGGCTCCCTGCCCCTTGGCTCTCATCTCGTGACCTTTTACTACAGCTGCTGGTCGATCATGTGGCCAGGAGCGCCTGCTGTCTTGTTCCAGCGTCTGGTTCCGAGACTTAACTAGCAGCTGTTGGACTCATCTGTCCTTACAGTCGGCATTTGAGAGTCCTACTCCCTGACCTGCTGATCCTGGGTTCTCCAGCCTCTGCCTGCTCCTGCTCCCTGACCTGCTCATCCTGGTTTTGCCAGCCTCTGTCGCTTCGTCTCGCCACCAGCTTGGGATCCACTGACCTACACAACCAGTGATCTAGAATTCTGGTCTCTGACTTGCTGACTTTGGGTTCCTCAGCTTCCGTGGCCACGTGAGGCTTGTGCCAGAGTTTGGGACATTCAGCTTTTGTGATTACGTGAGCTGTTTCCTATATTTGTATCCATCTATCCACCCACCCATCCATCCATCCATCTGTCCATCCATCCATCCGTCCATCCGTCTGTCTGTCCGTCCATCTATATCATAAATCTTTCCTTGTACCTACACGTGTTACTGGTTTTGTTTCCCTAGAAAACCCAGCCTAAGACAATTTGGTACCAGGAGTGGTTCTAGGGAAACAAAATTGTAAAAGTGAATCCTTTCAAGTGGTTCTTGAGTCTGGCTAATAGTAACACTGTTGCTAACTCTGCTCCTACTGGTAAAAAGTGCCCTGCTAGTCCATGGGCTGAGGTGGTGGTACACATCTGCAAATAGCCCCACCGATAGATCAGATATTGGTGAAAGATGACCCTCAGGGTGAAAACATGTGTGATAACTTTTCGAAATTATGTGCGGATGAGCAGTACAAGGAAGTTGGTTGGCTGGTCCTACTTGCATTAGATAAGCTGGTGAAGGAAAAAGATGAGCTCAGGGCCTTGGAATCAAAGCTCTCATGTTGTGTGAAAGACCTCAAAGCTTCTGCTTGTGCTTTAAAAGAAAACCTCATTACCTGTAATAGCAGAGCCGAAACTGCTGAAAGCCAAACCCAGATGCTTACCGTTAGAGTGGCGGAATTGCAACACCAGCTCAATTGCCAATCTAGAGAAGTATCTGAAATTAAAGTGAGGGCATTGATTGGGAAAAAATGGGACCCTGAAACTTGGAATGGAGACATATGGGAGGATGATATGGAAGCTGGGGATGCTGAGCCCTTCACTTCCAGTAAATCACTCCTGTCAGCTGAACCACACCCATGTGAAGGGATTACTTTGCCTTTGTCTGTGAAACTGCCCCGCCCAGTAAAGCCATTATCCCCTCCACTCCAACTTGATGAGATTAGCTGTAGCTCCCCTGCCGCTGAAGAGTGCCTGCCACAGCCATTGCCTGGGGCAGGGCCTAAGGCAGAGGCTTTACGAGCGCATGCTGAAGATTCTAAAAACGCTTCGGCACTGCCAATTTTGGCTTCTAGACCTGTAACTAGACTTAAGTCCAAGCAAGCTCCAAAAGGTGAAGTACAAAGTGTGACCCAGGAGGAGATACGCTATACTCCAAAGGAACTACTTGACTTTTCTAACACACACAAACAGAAACCTGCTGAATATACTTGGGAATGGCTGTTAAGGGTGTGGGATAATGGTGCAAGGAACATAAAGCTGGATCAGTCTGAATTTCTTGACCTGGGTCCACTGAGCACAGACTCTTCATTCAATGTTTCAGCTCGAGAAGTTAGGAGAGGACCTAGTGGTTTGTTTGACTGGATTGCTGAAGCATGGCTGATGTGGTGGCCTACACTAAATCAAGTTGAATTGCCGGACTTGTCTTGGGGTACTGTAGAAGAGGGTATCCAAAGGCTTATGGAAATTGGCATGCTAGAGTGGATTTATTCGATTAGGCCTTCAAATCCACACACAGCATGTCCAGAGGACATGTAAGGTCCTGAGTGCGAACGCCACCCCGCATTCACTCACAAGAGACGGTTCTTGATGCAAACAGCAAGAGGTTTTTATTCCAGCGTGCTGGGGCTCAGTCCATACTCTTGTCAGAGTAGAGGGAATGAGACCCGAAAAGAGAATTACAGAGTATATAAAGGCGGGGGTCTTACATTCCTGGGGGAGGTGGGTTGGGGAAAGGTTCCACATTGGGGTGGTTGATTTCGGCAATTCGTGGTTTGCATAAGCTCAGGGCTCGGGGCTAGGGCGGTTATTTGGGGTACATTTTCTTCCTGTTACTCCCGAAACTAGCCTTTTGTGGTTAGGTAAGTTCCTGGAATGCTGAGGGGGTTGGTCCTATATTTTCCCGCTCTTTGGTATGGAGGATCTCACATTCCCCACTTTTCCTATTTGTAAATGTTTTCTAATCATAGAGAACTCAGATATCCGTGTCTCTATAATCAGGATGTTGTTGTAGGGCCTGATATTGTTGTCTGAGTAATAAAATCTGTACTGCGCTGACTCTCTAATGAATGTTACTAGTCTGTTGAGAATGCAGGGTCCCAGCGCCAGAAGTAATAGCAGTATTAGCAAGGGGCCTATAAGGGAGGACATTAGGGTGGTCAGCCAGGGGGACCTGGAGAACCAGTTTTCAAACCATCCCTGTTGGGCCTCGCGATCTCTTTGTCTCTTGTCTAATCTTTCTCTCAGTTTGGTCATTGAGTCCCTGATTATTCCTGAATGGTCAACATAGAAACAGCATTCTTCTTTTATGGCTGCACAGAGCCCCTCATCCTTTAGGAATAACAAATCTAGCCCTCTCCTATTTTGCAGGACTACCTCAGATAGTTAGGTTAAGGATTTATTCCAGAGTCAAATCTTAGACTCTGAGTGGGTGCCAGGCTGATCAAGGTCCTGGATGTTCAGGGGGTGGTAGGTCTGGTGTTGGGGCTGATGTTTTAGGACCAGGAGCTGGCTAGTTTTTCTCTTAAGTAATTTAGAATGTAGGGACCCACAGTTTTAAAGTTAAGGTGAAGAGGACAAGTGGTCCTGTTAACGCAGTGATGAGGGTGGTCAGCCACAGAGACCAGGAGAACAGAGACTCAACTTGTTAGGGTCCGCGATTTTCAAGATGCGACACTGTTACTTTAAAGGTTAAATTTTATTAAAAAATATGCCCAATAGAAAAAATACTGGTGCACCAGGGACGCACCCCAAGCTACACAGAGCAGGTGGTGACGGGGAGTTTCCTCAGCGCCCAGTATTTAAGTCGTGAGATTGCAAAGTAGGGAGGGTGAACTGACCTTTACATTGATTGGTTAACTCCTATTAGTTGTAAAATGTGGTCAAGGTCTAGGGGTCACTTGCAGGCTGTCACTTGCAAGGTTGCCCCCAGGCTTGTCTTGTGACAGTGTTTTGTAAGATAAAGGTAAGATTATTCTATGGCATTTTCTGCTATTAAGTTGTTTCCTGGGGCTTTCTTCAATACCTCCAATTTTTACTGGGCCCTTCCTCATTTCAACAAACTGATCCTAATGAGGTCCCCTATTTTCCCTGATCCAGGGTGCATTGGTTTCACAGCCCCATGTATAACAGAAATAATCATTTGTTCCTCCACATGATCCATAGACATTAGCCCCAGGACAGACGTAAAATTGTTTCTTAGCCAGTTGTTGCATGAGGCAGTTAGTAGCACACCCCCACCCATCAGCATGTATACATTCCCCAGTATTTATGAATGTTCTGTATGCACAAACCGGGTATGGGTCTTTCTTAAGCTGTGAGCCTACAGAACCCCCCACAAAGTCACATGAATCAAGGTGAAAAACTGGTGAAGTCACCTCGGGAGGGCCGAGGTTTCTTGGAGTCGCCTCAGGGCCACTATGTTGTCGCACCCTCCATTGAAGGTAGATGGGAGTGATAGACCCAGGGCCGGATCCTGTCAACCTCGACAGCAGTGGGGGTTGCCAGGATTACTGTGTGGGGTCCTTTCTAATGGGGCTCCAAAGTCTCCTCTTGGTGTTTCAGGACCTGGACTAGACCCCCGGCTGAAACTGATGTGACTTTACAGGAGGGAGATCGTGGAGGCGTCTCGACAAGGGGAAAAGCAGATCTTGAGTTTTCTGCAGGGCCTGGAGGGACTTAAGCAGGTCATGATTAGAAATTTCAGCAAGTATGTCATCCCTTGGTTTAGGGTAGAGGGGTGTGGCCTCCCGAAAACAATTTCATAGGGCATAAGGCCTTGGGGGTTGGGAGAATTATGCACACGCATTAAGGCAAAGGGAAGCAGGGCCGTCCAGTCACCGCCAGTTTCTAGGGTCACTTTGGTTAAGATCTCCTTAAGGGTCCGGTTCATCCTCTCTACCTGTCCTGAACTCTGGGGGTGATAGGCACAATGTAGTTTCCAATTAATCCCCAGAACAGATGTTACTCCCTGAGAGACTATGGCCATAAAGGCAGGGCCATTGTCTGATCCTAGCATCAACAGAACCCCAAACCTAGGTATGAGTTCTTCCAGGAGTTTTTTTTGAAACTACCTGTGCTGTCTCTCTCTTAGTGGGAAATGCCTCAGTCCAACCAGAGAATGTGTCTACGAAAACTATAAGGTGCTTATATTCATATCTGCTGAACTTAATTTCAGTGAAGTCCAGTTCTCAATGTACTGCAGGCATAGTGCCTCTTTCTCTCTTACCTTGATGGGCCTTACCAGAGCTGCCTGCATTAGTGCCTTGGCAGGCTTGGCAGGTATGTGTTATTCATTCAGCAAGCCGGGATAGTTGGGGTATATAGTACCTTGGAGACAGAAGTTCCTGGATTTTTGTTGCTCCCAGATGGGTGGTCTGGTGGATCTGGCGGACGAGCTTCTCTCCCAATTTTTGAGAGAGAATGGGGAGCCCTCTCGAAGTATAGTATCGTCCTTTCTTCTCTTCTAGGTGGGCTCTTCGGGAAGTGTCGGCTGGGGAGCTGGATAGAACTGATCTCCAGGAGGCTGAGGGCAGCTTCCTTAGCTGCTTGGTTGGCTAGGTTATTGCCTCGGGCTTCCGTTGTTTCAGCCCAATGATGTGGAAGGCATCTTGTAGCCACTGGTCACGGGCATTGTGTGTCTGGGGCACAGTGAGGGGTGGCGAGTCAGGGGACAGGCTGGCGTCAGGAGGCTCCTCATCATCTGAGAGGCCGAATCTGGTGGGTAGGAGCTGTCAGAGTGCAGGGACGAGGACAGATCCTGGCACAGGCTCAGGTCTTGGCATAGGTGCTTATAGTCCTGGATTGACTCATACAGACCTCACAGCTGGCACAGCAGCGACATGTCCAGTTGTCGCAGTCCCACCTGTAGGCAACATCTCCTTGTACAGCACTGCTAATGTAGCGTCAAGGTTGACTGAGCAGCGCGGAGTGGCGAGGCCGGCGATGGGGCCCGCGTTGGCAGTGCCAGCACTGTGGCGGGGTCCGTCCAGAACTTGGGCTGTGTGGCTCAGCTCGTCATGGGTGCGGCTGTGCTGGCTGTAGACACACTCCAGCTCCCACCACGAGCCCCGCTGGTGTTGAGAAGGCCGCTGAGGCCACACAGCAGCAGCAGGTGCCCGGCCAGCGCAGCCTTCGCTGAGGGCAGCCTGTTGCACTGATGTTCCCTATCTTCGGCTACCACTGCTGCCCCTGTGTACCTGGTGCCATCCCTGATAAAACTGCTCCCGTCAGTGAACAGAGTGAGATCAGGATCCCGCAAGGGAACGTCTATAAGATCTTGGAGAAGTCCATGCTGTTGGCTAAGCACCTCAGTGCAGTCATGTGGTTCGACCTCCAGGTCCAGATCAGGCAGCAATGTTGCTGGGTTGAAGGCTGAGCTAGAAGCAAACACAACTGGGGGCTGATCTAGTAATAAAGACTTGTAGTGGGTTAGCCGGGCATTGGAAATCCATTTATGAGGCAGGCTACGCAGGACTCCCCTGATCGCATGCAGGGTAGTGATGGTCAGGGGCTGTCCCATAGTCAGTTTATCAGAGTCTTTTGCTAGTTGAGCGGTGGCCGCAACAATTCTAAGGCACCTTGGCCATCCTGAGGCCACTGGGTCTAGCTGTTTAGACAGATAGGCCACCGGCCTTTTCCATGGGCCGAGTGTCTAAGTAAGGACTCCCTTGGCTATTCTTTTATTTTCATCAATGTATAGTTGGAAGGGCTTTTCCAGGTTGGGTAATGCCAATGCTGGTGCCTCCAGGAGCGACTTCTTTATAGTCTGGAAAACCTGTTCTATTTCTTTAGTCCATATAAAATTCTTTTCCTTTCCTCGGGTCAGCTTGTATAGGGGATGCATTATCTCTGCAAATCCTGGGATCCAGAGTTGGCAGAACCCAGTGGATCCCAGGAACTCCCTCACCTGCCACGGCGTACACGGGGTGGGAATCCCAAGGATAATCTGTTTTCTTGCTTTGGATAGGGAGTATTGTCCCCCCTTGAATTGGAAACTCAAGTAAGTTGCCTCCTGGACATAGACCTGTGTCTTTTTAGCGGAGACTCAATACCCCAATTTCTCCAAGAGAGTTAACAGGGACTTGGTGTCCTTTAAACAAATGTCTTCATCGGGTGCCCCGAGTAGTGAGTCATCTACATATTGTAGAAGGGAAATGTCAGGCCATTGATGCCTGTACTCACGTAAGTCCTGATGAAGGGCCTCAAAGATGGTGGGAGAGTTCTTGAACCCTTGTGGCAGGCAGTCCAGGTCAGCTTCCCGCTGGAGCCATCTT
Source organism: Heterohyrax brucei (assembly GCA_028571685.1). Taxonomy (NCBI): domain Eukaryota; kingdom Metazoa; phylum Chordata; class Mammalia; order Hyracoidea; family Procaviidae; genus Heterohyrax; species Heterohyrax brucei. Next base: position 37,415,342 of record CM053148.1, on the reverse strand, counting down.
CTGGGTCCTGCCATTTGAAGGCGAAGAGCGGCTGACTCTGCGGGCTCAGGGGTATACTGAAGAATGCATCCTTTAAATCCAGCACTGAATACACCCAGTGTTCTGGTGACAGAGAGCTCAGGAGAGTGTACGGGTTAGGACTGGTCTGGAGTCCAGCCCTCCTGCCTTCCTCACCGGCAGGAGAGGAGTATTCCAGGGCGACTGGCAGGGCACCAGTATTCCATGTTTTCCGAGTCTTTGAATGTGGGCTCTGATCCCTCTCTTCACTTCTGGCACATGGGGTACTGTGGCACCTGAATCGGGCTGGCAGATGGTTTTAAAGTCACTATAACCAGTGGTCGGTGTTTGGGCAGCCCTGGGGAGTTGTTTTCAGCCCAAACCTGAGGAATCTCTTTGATCAATTGATTCACTGATATCACGAGGATAGAGCAGGGGCCCCTGTCAGAACCATCATAAAATCTGTATTCTTCCTCTAAAGGGGCTATCACATTGACTTGGGGTGTCAGGTAAGCATGATCCCCAGCAAAGCAGATAGTCACCTGCATTTTTGATAACAAGTCTCTTTCAAGTAAAAAGTACGGGCATTCAGACATTACTATAAAGGAGTGGGAAACAGTCTTAGCTTCCAGATCGTTCGTCAGTCCATGAGTAGGCATTAATCCCAGTAGCTCCTCGTGCCAGGGTTTTGGTTTCAGTTATGGGTCCTAGGGGTTCAGTTAGAACTGAGTTGCTAGCCCCGGTATCGACCATGAAATCTACTGGCTGTCCCCCTATTTTTAAGGTTATCATGAACTCAGGGGCGGGGCCAGTGAGCCCTGACGCCCTCAGGCCTCTAGGTTAAGAACCTTTGGAGGGGGCTTTCTTTAGGGGCACTCACCCTTCCAATGTCAAATTTCCTTGTAGTAGGCACACTGGTTTCTCTGCAGGGGAGGCTTTCCTGGCTTCCTCGTCTGATCCGGTTTCTTCTCCCAAGGGCACAGTGGTGCGTGGCCCTGGGCTTCTGCCAGGAGGATTCTGCTTACTTTTTTGGCTTGTTTGTATTCTGGTAGTTCGCGGTTATTGAAGGTTTTCATAGCAATTTCCATCAGCTCAGATAGATTCTCTTTTTTTTTTTTTTTTGTATTTTTCTTTTGATGTCAGGGGCTGACTGTCCCACGAAGGCTATGTTAATGGCCCGTTGATTTTTGGGAGACTTAGTGTCAATGGGAGTATATGTGCGATATGTCTCCGTCAGTCGTTCCAGAAAGGCTGCTGGGGATTCTGAGGGTTCCTGAATTACCTGTGTTACTTTAGACAAATTTGTGGGGCGCCTAGCAGCGGCCTGGAGACCCCCCATAAGAATCTGGCGGTAGACAGTTAGGCGCTGCTTACCTGCGGTGGTGTCTGGATCCCAGTTTGGGCGGGTCAGGGGAAAAGCGTGGTTAATCTCATCTAAATCACTCGTAAAGTTTCCATCATCTCCCGGCACCTGGTTTCTGGCTAAGGAAACAATCTTAGTCCTCTCCTCAGTGGTAAAGAGGGCTTGGAGAAGTTGCTGTATGTGGTGTCTAAGAGGGGTATCAAGGTAAAAGGAGTATAGACCAAGAAGGGGGTCCCAGCCTCAGTCATGTACCCTATAGCTCGCAAGGGGAAAATATGAGGGAGGGTTCTATAAATGGTTGAAAAGATCGACCTGAGCGGGTATGGGCTGGGCTCTGGAGGTCAGAGGAAGGTGGTGCTGCAGAAGTGGCGGGGGTTGGGGGAGTAGTTGGGACTGGAGGGTCTGCAGGGACCCTATGCAGGCCATGGAGACTGGCTTTGGCTCCCTCAGCCCTGGTAGCGGCAGGAGGCTGAACTGCCAGGGTTGTAGGAGGTTGTTTAGGGGGAACATAAGGTTGTAGCCACGCAGGTGGCCGCCTGAGGAGGTCTTGCCAAGCAACAATGTATGGCATTTGGTCAGGGTGACCCGGATCGCCAAAGATGACCTGAAAAACAGAATGGGTTTGTTTATTGTCTAGGGATCCCGTGTGTGGCCATCCAGTACCAAAGGCCGGCCATTTCAGATTACAAAGTGTGTGGAGTTTTCCTGACCGCACCTTGCCGAAGTCTCGGACTCGTTTCTGGAAATCTGAAAGTGGTTAAGGAACAGGTCTTGGGGTGTTACAGAGTGAGAAGAAGATTGCCCCATGGCGGCAAAAGTAACAATCAGGACAAACAACACAATGAAACAGACACAGACCGGTCACAGAAGAAACGAAACGAAAACCAGATGCGGGATTTATAGGCCGAAGAACTGAAAAGGAACCAGCAGTGCCCGCCCAGATGGAGAGCTGAGGTGTCCCCCAGTCTCCGACTCAGAGAGCAATTCTGCGTCCAGATTCTCTCTTAGTGAGTCCCAGAACCAGAGCTTGAGCACAGACAGACAATATCCAGCATAAAATACCGAGGGGCCCACCAGGCGTCCCTGGTCCCCCATTCCTCCTGAGGCGTCCCCCAGGGCAGCAACCTGTATCTTTTCCCGCACGTCTGCAAGATACTGTTTCTGATTCCTCTCGGAGTCAGAAACGGCCGCCAAACCAAAAGTGTACACTTTAAACCTCAAACAGAAAGAACAACACACAGAGACAGAAGACCGGTTAGGCCTTTTGTTCTTACCTCCAAGGTAGTCTTTGAGAGTGAGAGGTGGTCGTCACATCCCAGACGAGCCCCCAAATGTAAGGTCCTGAGTGTGAACGTCACCCTGCATTCACTCACAGGAGACGGTTCTTGATGCAAACAGCAAGAGGTTTTTATTCCAGCGCGCTGGGGCTCAGTCCATACTCTTGTCAGAGTAGAGGGAATGAGCCCCGAACAAGAGAATTACAGAGTGTACAAAGGCGGGGTCTTACATTCCTGGGGGAGGTGGGGTTGGGGAAAGGTTCCGTGTTGGGGAGGTTGATTTCCGCAATTTGTGGTTTGCATAAGCTCAGGGCTCGGGGCTAGGGCGCTTATTTGGGGTACATTTTCTTCCTGTTACTCCCGAAACTAGCCTTTTGTGGTTAGGTAAGTTCCTGGAACACTGAGGGGGTTGGTCCTATATTGTCCTGCTCTTTGGTATGGAGGATCTCACAGACACAACTTTTACCACAGCTGTGAGAAACAAATTTGTGAAGGGAGCTCCGGGATCCTTGAAGGCTGCTGTGATGGCCATTTTATGTAAATCAGATATGATAGTGGGAGCTGCCTTAGCTGTATTAAGACACCTAACTACAATGGGACTGACTGGATCCTGTGGTGGTAGGGGTCAAGTGGCTGCATCTAGTCGACAAAGACGAGGTGGGCGTGCTTACAGTAATGGACAGCAGAGGCACAATAGTAATCATAATAATGTGACTCGTGCAGACATGTGGAAATGGCTCCTTAGTCATGGTGTCCCTAGCAGTGCAATAGATGATCAGCCTACTAAGTATTTACTTGATATGTATGAAAGGATGAATTCTAGGCCAGGTGAACAGCAGCCTAACTCAAATCGCCAGAAGAGAGAGTCACGGTCCCTCAATCAATTCCCAGACTTGAGCGAGTTTAAGGACCCCCAACCCCTTGAATGAAGGGGTGGCCAGGTCCCTTTGAGGAAGAATTCTGATACCCTGTCAAAAATTTATACTATTAATCTTTCTCCTGCCCTTCCCCAAAGGGATCTACGGCCTTTTACGAGAGTGACTGTTCACTGGGGAAAAGGAAATAACCAGACTTTTCGGGGACTACTGGATACTGGCTCTGAACTGACACTAATTCCAGGAGACCCAAAACGTCACTGTGGCCCACCAGTCAGAGTCGGGGCATATGGAGGTCAGGTAATTGATGGAGTCTTGGCTCATGTTTGTCTCACAGTGGGTCCAGTGTGTCCCCGAACCCATCCTGTAGTGATTTCCCCAGTTCCGGAATGCATAATTGGAATAGATATACTCAGCAATTCGCAGAACTCTCACATTGGATCCCTGACAAGTGGAGTGAGAGCTATTATGGTGGGAAGAGCCAAATGGAAGCCACTAGAACTGTCACTGCCTAAGAAAATAGTGAACCAAAGCAATACCATATTCCTGGAGGGATTGCTGAAATTACTGCCACCATTAAGGACTTGAAGGATGCAGGGGTGGTGATTCCCACCACATTCCCATTCAATTCTCCCATTTGGCCTGTGTGAAGAATGGATGGATCTTGTAGAATGACAGTCAATTATTGCAAACTTAACGAGGTGGTAACCCCCATTGCAGCTGCTGTTCCAGATGTAGTTTCACTGCTCGAGCAAATTAATACATCTCCTGGTACTTGGTATGCAGCTATTGATCTGGCTAATGCTTTCTTCTCCATACCTGTTTCCAAGGACCACCAGAAGCAGTTTGCATTCACCTGGCAAGGCCAACAATACACTTTCACTTGCCTGCCTCAGAGCTACATTAACTCTCCAGCCCTATGTCATAATTTAGTCCACAGGGACCTTGATTGCTTCTCTCTTTCACAAGATGTGACACTGGTCCATTATATAGATGACATCATGCTGATTGGACCTAGTAAGGAAGAAATATCAGTGACTCTGGACTTATTAGTTAAACATTTGCATGCTAGAGGGTGGGAAATTAATCCTGCAAAAATTCAGGCACCTTCCAACTCAGTGAAATTCCTGGGGGTCCAGTGGTGTGGGTATGTCACGATATCCCTTCTAAAGTGAAGGATAAGTTATTGCACCTGGCTGCTCCGACAACTAAAAAAGAGGAACCGCGCCTAGTGGGTCTCTTTGGATTTTGGAGGCAACATATTCCTCATTTGGGTGTGCTACTTTGGCCTATTTATCATGTGACTAGAAAGGCTGCTACTTTTGAGTGGGGCCCAGAACAGGAGAAGGCTCTGCAACAGGTTCAGGCTGCTGTGCAGGCTGCCCTGCCACTTGGGCCATATGATCCAGCTGATCCAATGGTGCTTGAGGTGTCAGTGGCAGATAGAGATGCTGTTTGGAGTCTTTGGCAGGCCCCTATAGGCGAATCACAGCACAGACCTTTAGGATTTTGGAGCAAAGCTCTGCCATCCTCTCCAGATAACTACTCTCCTTTTGAAAAACAACTTTTGGCTTGTGTTTTAGTCAGCTAGGCTGCTCTAACAGAAATACCACAGAGTGGATGGCTTTAACAGAGAAAGATTTATTCTTACACAGTCCAGTAGGTTGCAAGTCCATATTCAGGGTGTCCACTCCAGGGAAAGACTTTCCCCTTGTTGGCTCTGGTGGAAAGTCTGGTATTGCATCAGTCTTTGTCCAGGGAGCATCCTCACGCAAGAACCTCTGGTCTGAAGGACGCGCTCTGCTCCCGGTGCTGCTTGCTTGATGGTAGCGAGGTTCTCAAATTGTCCTTTGTTTCTTTTTCCTTTTATTCCTTGCAAGCTAAAAGCATTAAGGGTGGGGCAAGCCATACTCCAGAGAAACTCCCCCTACAGCAGGAATTTACAGTTCCACCCTAGTCCTTTAACATACAGGTTAGCAAAACCACACAATGGAGGACAGTCCCAAGACACTGGGAACCATATCCCAGCCACGTGGCTGCACACATTTTTGGGGGGACACAATTCCAACCATGACAGCTTGTTACTGGGCCTTAGTAGAGACTGAATGCTTAACCAGGGGACACCAGGTCACCATGTGTCCCGAGCTGCCTATCATGAACTGGGTATTGTCTGACCCACAGAGTCATAAAGTTAGATGAGCACAGCAGCACTCCATCATTAAATGGAAGTGGTATATACAAGATCAGGCCCATGCAGGACCTGAAGGCACAAGTAAATTGCATGAGGAAGTGGCCCAAATGCCCATGGTCTCCACTCCTGTAACATTACCTCCTGTCTCCCAGTTTGCACCTACGGCCTCATGGGGGATTCCCTATGACCAGCTGACTGAGGCAGAGAAAACTCGTGCTTGGTTTACAGATGGTTCTGCCTGATATGCCGGCACCACTCAAAAGTGGACAGCAGCAGCACTACAGCCCCTTTCTGGGACCTCCCTCAAGGACAGTGGTGAAAGCAAATCCTCCCAGTGGGCAGAACTTCGAGCAGTGCATATGGTTGTTAACTTCACTTGGAAGGAGAGGTGGCCAGATGTGCAGCTGTATACTGATTCATGGGCTGTGGCCAATGGCTTGACCAGTTGGTCAGGGACTTGGAAGGAACATGATTGGAAGATTGGAGACAAGGATTTACGGGGGAGAGGTATGTGGATAGACCTCTCTGAATGAGCCAAAGAAGTGAAAATATTTGTGTCTCATGTGAATGCTCATCAAAGAGTAACCTCAGCAGAGGATGAGTTTAACAATCAAGTGGATAGGATGACCCATTCTGTAGGAACCAAACATCCTTTTTCTCCAGCTACCTCTGGCATTGCTCAGTGGGCCTATGAACAAACATATGGTTGCCAATTTTTTTTTCCTATTCTGTAGGTGGGCTTTTAATTCTTTTGATGAAGTCTTTGGGTGAGCAAAAGTGTTTGATTCTTAGTAGTTCCCATTTATTTTCTCTTCTGTTGATAGCGCTTTGTCAGATTTTGAAGCCTGTCTAAGTTGTGTATTAAAACTTTGGTTGTTTACCCTATTTTTTCTTGCATGATCTTCATCATGTTAGCTTTGATATTTAGGTCTTTGATCCATTTTGAGTTACTTTTTGCGTAAGGTGTGAGGTATGTGTCTTGTTTCAACTTTTTGCAGATGGATGTCCAATTTTTCCAGCACCATTTGTTAAAGAGACTGTTTACGCCAGTTTACAATCTTAAGGCCTTTGTGGAATATCAACTGTTCATGAGAGGATAGTGGCATCTCTGGGATCTTAACTCTGTTCTATTTGTCTGTATGTCTCTTTGTACCAGTACTGGGCTGTTTTGACTACTGTGGCAGTGTAATTGGTTCCAAGGTCAAGTGGTGTGAGGCCTGCCACAGTGTTCCTGTTCTTCAGTACTGAAGAAGTGCTTTGCTTATCTAGCGTTTCTTCCCTTTCTAGACAAAGCTGGTGATTTGTTTCTCTATGTCGTTAAAAAATGTCACTGGAATTTGTATTGGGATTGCATTGTATTTGTAGATTGCTTTGAATAAAATAGCCATTTTCACAATGTTAAGTCTTTCTATCCATGAGCAGGGTAGCTTTCTCCATTTTTGTAAGTCTCTTTTGTTTTTTTTCAGTAAGATCTTGTAGTTCTCTCTGTATAGGTCTCTCTTATTTCTCTAGTTAGATTTCTTCCTAGGTATTTTATTTTCTTGGGGCTATAGTAAATGGTATTGATTTGGTGATTCCTCTTTGGTAATCTCTTTGTTGGTATAAAAGAATTCTATTGATTTACTTATGTTTATCTTATATCTTGCTGCTTTGCTGAAATTTTCTATTAGTTCCAGTAGTTTACGTGTGGATTCTTTAGGATTTGCTACGTATGCAATCATATCATCTGCAAATAGGAAGATTTTTACTTCTTTTCTGCCAGTGCGGGTGCCCTTTATTTGTTTGTCTTGTCTAATTGCTCTGGCTAGAACCTATAGTATAATGTTGAATAGAAGTGGTGAGAGTGGACATCCTTGTCTAGTTCCTGTTCTCAAGGGAAATTGTTTCAGCCTCTCTCCATTCAGGTTGATGTAGGTGGTTAGCTTTGCCTAGATGCCCCCTGTTGCCCTGAGGAATTCTCCTTCTATTCCTATTTTGCTGAGAGTTTTTAGCATCAACGAGTGCTGGACTTTCTCAAACACATTTTCTGCATCAGTTGACAAAATCAGATGATTCTTATCGTTCATGTTACTTACATGGTTGATCACATTAATTGTTTTTCTGATGATGAACCAGCCCTGCTATTGTCAAGGATTTTGTTGACGATTTTTGCATCTAGGTTCATGAGTGATATTGGTCTGTAATTTTCCTTTTTTGTGGGATCTTTCTCTGGCTTTGATATCAGGATTATGCTGGCTTCATAGAATGAATTTGGGAGTATTCCATTCCTTTCTATGCTGTGAAATAGTCTCCGTAGTATTGGAGTTAATGCCTCTCTAAAAAGTTTGGTAGAATTCTCCAGTGAAGTCATCTAGGCCAGGGCTTTATTTGGTTAGTAGTTGTTTGATGACTTTTAATCTCTTCTTTTGTATGGGTTTATTAAGTTGTTCTACTTCTTTTTGTGATAGTTTTGGTAGATGATATGAATGCAGAAATTTTGTCTATTTCCTTCAGGTTTTCAAGTCTGTTAGGGTACAGTCTTTCATAGTATTCTGTTATGATACTTTTGATTTCATTTGCGTCTGTTGTGACATCTTCCATCTGATTTCTTATCTGGGTTATTTGTTCCCTCTCCTATTTTTTCTTCTGTAAGTTTAGGCAATGGTTTATCAACTTTGTTGATCTTTTCAAAAAACCAGCTTTTGGTATTGTTTTTTTTTTTCAATTGTTCTTCTATTCTCTCATTTAGTTCTTCTCTAATCTTTATCACCTGTTTCCTTCTGGTCCCTGAGGGATTCTTCTGTTGCTTTCTTTCTACTTGTTCAAGATGTAGGGTTAATTCTTTGGTTTGGGTCCTTTCTTCCTTCTGAATGTATGCATTTATAGAGATAAATTGACCTCTGAGCACTGCTTTGGCTACATCCTATAGGTTCTGGTAGGATATTTTTTTCATTCTCATTTGATTCCATAAATTTCTTTATTTTGTCCTTGATTTTTTTCTATAACCTATGGCTTTTTGAGCAAGATGTTGTGCAGTTTCCATGAGTTCCAATTTTTATCTGTTTTTTCTGCTACTGATTTTGACTTTTATGGCTTTATGGTCTGAGTAGATGCTTTGCAATAATTTAGTGGTTTGGATTTTATTGAGATTTATTTTATGTCCTAACATATAGCCTATTCTGGAAAATGTTCCATGTGCATTAGAGAAGAAGGTGTACCTATCTGTTGATGAGATTTAGTTGCTTAATTGTCACAATAAGATCTTCTGTGTCTTTACTGAGCTTTTTTCTGGATAATCTTCCCAGTACTGAAAGTGGGGTGATCTATCTCATTTTTCAATGTAGCCAGTGTTTGTTTGATGTAATTAGATGTTCTGGCATTGGGTGCAAAAATATTTGATATTGTTAAGTCCTGTTTGTGTATTGAATCTTTCAGTAATAGTGATTGTCCTTGTCCATGATGGTGGATTTTACACGAAAATCTGTTTTATCTGAGATTAGTATTGCCATACCTGCTCTTCTTTGTATGTTGTTAGCTTGGTATATATTATTCTACCCTTTAATTTTCAGTTTGTTCATATCTGTAAGTCTAAGCTGTGTTTCTTGTAAGCAACATATAGATGGGCATGTCTTTTGATTCCAGGATATTGGTTGTTGTCTCTTTATTGAAGTGTTCAGTCAATTTACATTGAGTGTAATTATTGACAGCATGTGTTTAGTGCTGTTATTTTGATGTATTTACTTTTGTGTTTGTGTTTTCTATGTTCTTACTATTCTGCTCTGGGTTGTTCTTCATTATGGGTTACCTTTCATCCTTTTCAGTGTTGGTTTTGTGGTTGTTGAGACTACTGTATTATGTTTCTTGTTTTGATATGTTGCATTGTTATTGTTCTTTGCAACTACCCCTACCATCCCCCTTAATATTGTAAGTTCAAACCTAATTTTAACTTCTGCGTATTGTTTTAACTTCTCCATCTGAAAGGACTCTAACTACTGTAGTATATCCCTCTTTTTAGTGTGGTAATGTGATAGTTTTCATGATATGATAGCTGGTTCTCTTCTTTTAATATGTAGCTTTGGTTGACTTTTGTGACTTCCCTAACTGAGTAGGATTCTGGATTCTGTGTCCTGCATTATCTCCTTAAATATACACTTAATGGTTTTATTTTTTAAAGCAAAGAGCTTCTTTCCATATTTCTTATAGTTTTGGTTTGGTTTTCGCAAAGTCTTCTAAGCTCTTGTTTATCTGCAAATGTCTTAATTTCATCTTCATATCTGAGAGACAGTTTTGCAGCATATATCATTCTTGATTAGAAGTTTTTCTCCTTCAAGGCTTTGAATGTGTCATCCCACTGCCTCCACATGAATGTCATTTCTGCAGAGAAGTCAGACAAAAGCCTACAGGGCTTTCCTCTGAATGTTGTTAGCTTTACTTTGAGCCTCTCTGTCTTTAAGAGAATCTGTTTGTGTTTCACTTTATTAAACTTGACTGTAATATGTCTTGGTGTCTTTCTTTTGGTATCTGGTTTTTGTGGCATTCGGTACACATCTTGGGTATCTATGTTCCCATCCTCCATAATTTCAGGGAAGTTTTCGGTCAGGAACTCAACAATACTGTTAGTTTTTTTAGCTATCCCTCCCTATTCAAGAACTCCAATTAATCATAGACTATTCATCTTAATAGAGTCCCACATGTTTCTTCATTTTTTCTTATTTCTTTACTTTGATTTCTCCTCAAAATGCTGGTGTCAGTTGCTCTGTCCTCAAGCTCACTAACTCAGGCTTCCCTCTGCTCAATTCTGCTCTTTTGGCTTTGGATTGAATTATCTAATTCTGTAATTTTACTATTGATCTCCTATATTTCTGATTGTTGATGTTCTACTAGTTCAAATAACTTATTTAATTTTTCATTTTGTTCTGCATTTTGTTTAATGTCTAGGTGATCTCCACATATAATTCTTTCACGTTTGACCTCCAGTTGTTTCAGAAAGGCTTCTTCATCCGGAAAGTGTTCTGATTCTTTATTGGAGCCATAGTGGACTGTTTCTTTAAATGGTTAGCTATTGCTTGTTGTCTTCACACCATCTAGGAGCTGGTTCTGTGGTGTTACCTCAACAGGAGCTGAGGTGTATTTCTAAGCAGAGAGTTGGTCACCTCTGTGTACTCTAGTGACTGGCCCCAGGTGACCTCTTTGGAGTGGCAGGCTGTGCCTCCTGGATGGCAAAAACAGCACCCTAATTACAGTCACTGCGGGGCCATCAGTCAATGCTATGATGGGGATCAGTGAAGCCTGGAGGAGATGCCACTGGGCTGCTTAGCAGTCAGTTCTCCAGGTGGTTTTATTTTAAAAAGGTACTTCACTGCTAAGCAAGGAGCTGTCCAACATCTGCCAAAATGAGTCAGGCCTTCAGGTGTGGCAGGCCCCACCTTCTGGCTAACACCAAAGCACCTCATAGGCCATCGCCAAATGCTATGATGTGGTTCCAATTAGAGAGGGGTTACGACCTTGCTGCCATCCTCTGTCATGCTCCACCCATAACTCTAAGCATCACCATCCTAAACACAGCTCTTCTGCTGGAGAAGCACTTTGCAGACAGGGTCTGATGCTCCATGTGAGAATTAGCTACAGGTAAGACCTCTGGATGTGTGACTCTGCCTCTGAGCTGAGCAAGATGGTATCCCACCTGAGCTGCCTTTCCAGCTGACAGGCAGCAGAATCTATAGCACAGCTCAGAAAAGAGAGGGTGGAGGAGCAGTGGTGTCCTCAGTCAGCAGCCAGGTGCTAAATATGTGGCCATCCCAAGCACAGTCTCTCTGTTGAGCTATATGTTGTTTACTTAAACACTGCGATTTGATGTATTAGGTCATTAGTGCCCAGTCCCTGCCTCCTAGATCACAACAATGTGTCAGTACCTGCAGTACTCCCAAACAATTAGTCAGCAGAAGCAGGACTCAGCATGCCACAGCTTCATCTTAGAGAGTAGTTTCCCCCCTACTGGTACATGGTCCAATCTGACAACCCTATGCCAGACCCTAGGGCCCCCAGATGTCCACACTGCTCCATTCAATTATCATTCCAGGCCTTAGTTCTCAGAGGGATTTGAGAAGATGTATGTCTAGAATTCCATCTTGGCCCCTGCCCCATTGTATTTTTTTTCTGAATACTAATTTGTTTATTCTTTTGGCAATCTAGAGTATATTCAATATTCTTTTTCAATATCACAGTTCAAATATGTCAACTCACTATATATATTAAATGATCTGTTGTGGTACGGTGGTTAAGCACTTAGCTACTAACCATAAGGTCAGAGATCCAAATCCACCAGCTGCTCTCGGTGATAAAGATGTGGTGGTCTCCTTCTATTCTATTTTGTCCTATCGTGTAACTATGAGTCAGAATCAACTTGATGTCATTTGGTTTAGGAAGTTTTACATAATACACACATATGTGTATACATACATATATATGTAATACACATATAATTATGCTGTTGTTGCTAGGTGCCATTGAATTAGTTCCAACTTATAGCAACCCAATGTAAAACAGAATGAAATACTTCCTGGTCCTGTGCCATGCTCACAATCATTTTTATGCTTGAGCCCATTGTTGTAGCAGCTGTCAATCCATCTCTTTGAGGGTCTTCCTGCTTTCCTCTGGTGCTGTAGTTTAGAGAGCACGAAGTCCTTCTCCAAGAATCGGTCCTTTCTGACAACATGTCCAAAGTATACAAAACCTGCTCTTGCCATCCTCACTTCTAAGGAGCATTCCGCTTTTACTTCTTCTGAGACAGATGTGTTCATTCTTTTGCTAGTCCATGGTATATTCAATATTCTTCTCCAAGACCACAATTCAAAACTGTCAACTTTTCTTCTGTCTTCCTTATTTGTTGTTCAGCTTTCACATGTACATGATATGATAGAAAATATCATGGCTTGGGTCAGGAGCACCCTTGTCTTCAAGGTGATGTCTTTGTATGCACATGGGTAGTATCCTATTACTGACAGGATTGTACTTCAGGATACCGCTTGCAATATTTTTTTGATGAAGAATGCAATGCCATTTCCTTTCAAGTTGTCATTCCGGTATAGTAGACTGGATGATTCATTCAAAATGGCCAATGCCAGTCAATTTCAGCTCACTAATGCCTACAATATCGATATTTATGGGTTTCATTTTGGTTTTGGCAGTTTCCACTTTTCATAGATTTATACTTCGTGCATCCCACCTTCCAATTATTAATGGGTGTTTGAGAGTATTTCTCTTTATTTCGAGTTGTGCCACATCAGCAAATGAAGGTCCCCAAATTTGGCTTCATCCACATCATTAAAGTTGACTGTACTTTGAGGAGGCAGCTCTTTCCCAGCCACCTTTGTAGTGTTGGAAAACTAGGGGGTGGTGGGGAAAGGAGGCTCATGTTCTCACTCTAAGTCAGACAGCATTCCATTGCTAGTTGCATGGTTTTCACTGGCTAATTCATTTCAGAAGTGTTTTCACCTGCTAATTCATTTTAGAAGTAGGATCCCAGGTCCTTCTTCCTAGAATGTCTTACTCTAAAAGCTCAGCTGAAACATGTCCACCATGGGTGACCCTACTGACACCAGAATACTGGTGATGTATCTTCCAGCATCACAGCAACATGTAAGCACTCACGGTACAGCAAACTGACAAATGTAGAGGAATAAACCATACATACATCTGTAGATATATATACACTAATATACATCTATAGATGTACATAGCTGTATATACATCTATAGACATATATACAGTTGTATACATCTATAGATATATATGCAGACACACTGTATATTATATATACAGTTTCTCACCATCTAGTAGAAAATAGACACTGTGATATTTGGAACTGCACATGTCAAAACTTCTAGTCCGAGAACAGTCACAGCTGCCTCTCTTCAACTGCCTGCATAGTGACTGTGTAACCCCTGCAGGTCAACCAGAACTACAACAAAGACCTGGAGGCTACCACTAACAGACAGATCAACCTGGAATGCTGTGCCTCCTGTGCCTCCCTATTCATGTCTTAATATTTTGATCATGATAACATGGCTTTGAAATAATTTGCCAACTATTTTCTTCATTAGTCTTTTAAAGATAGTGAACAATATGAGAAAATGATGAAGCTGTGAAACCAATAAAGTAGCTTAATCTTTCTTCAGCTTATCAGAAAACCAGACTCTGGTGACCAGGAGAATGGGCTCAATGCAATGGGGTGTGTGTTACACTTGGAGAAAAGCATCAACTGGCCACTAAGAAGAAAGATCCCAATTTGTGTGACCCCATTGAGATTCATTACCCTCATAGCTAAAACAGTATCTCGAAAATTTGCTCTTTGCTGGATTCTGAACACTATAAGGAATAACATAATGCCAAAAATATATCTCTTGGTCTGCTTTTAGGATTGCAGGTAGTTTTAGAGGCTATGAAATCCAATTCTTTCAGATTAAAGGTACAGAATTGGGTGACTATGCAACAAACTTGTGCAAGATGGGGCTCCTGGAATCCATCCTAGCAGAGTAGCTCTTCAATGAGCACACCCTGTGAGACAATGATGAAGAGAGCTAAGCTTTAGTTTGGCTTCTCCATAGTCACAGAAGTCACTTCCATGGCCGCTAAGACAGTGCATGTAATTTACCTTCACCCCTTTAATAAGTTGTACCAAAACATTCACTTAAGTTCTTTCATTTGCAATATTCCTTCCAATGAAAGATAACTAAAAACAAAACAAAATAAAATTGTTACTTTGAACGGCAGAGCTCCTGCTCCTTTAGACCCAAACCTAAGGCATCATGCTTTCTTCTGCTCCCGGCCATATGCCAAGGAAGATAAACACTCTTGAGACCTCATCAAGTGGCAGGCCTTCATCCATCAGGAAGTAAGGAGGTACACATGCTGAATACAAAAAAATTATCCCTTGGTATCCTTTCAAAACCTACTCCAAAGTGTAGCCCAGGTATCCAAGTCATTGAACAAACATCTTTGTGGGCAGTTTGGAGTTTTCTGAATGATCTGCTCTTCTTGCATCATTGCTCTGGAGAGGGTGTTCTGAAGCCAACTAAATAGGAGTTACCTGGTTTGAAGGTCAGAGAGATGCAAAGGATACTTGACCACCCAAACAACACTTAGTGATCACAGTTATCACCACATGGAGCTGAAGAATCACCCAGCAGAATAATCATCCAGCTGAGCCTTGCTCAAATTTATGACTCCCAAAATTGAAAGACATCATTAAACCCTTGCTAAATTAAGTCACAAGGTTCAGAAGTAGTTTGTTACGCTTCAACAGATAATCAAAACGGTGAGTCTCAGTATCTTCATTTTAAACTCCATAGGCTCCAACACTTCTTGCAATCCTAAAAGTATCAGTAGAGATACATTTTTTGCCTTCTTTTTTTTTTTGAGTTACAAATAAACTTGTGCCAATGGATGTTATGTTACTCCTTGTAGTGTTCAGAATGAAGCAAGGAACAAATTTTTGAAATACTGTTTCAGTACTGGGGATTAGCTATGGTGCTGAATGCTCTACCAGAAGCAAGCCCCAGAGCTTAACATGTAAGTGGGTGTCCACTCTGGCAATATACAGGTCCACCCTTGCTAATTCAGTATGCATTTAGTGACATCGGTAAAATAAAGAGTAAACAACAATAAAAAAAACAAACTCCTTCTCCTATTGAGAAAGTGGCATGAGATAAAAAAGAACCATTCCAGAAATCATGAAACAAAATGTTATACAAACCAGACAAAATTCCATAAATAAGATAGTCATATATTTCTCCTACCTATCAATTTCCCCTAATAACATCTTTGAAGACTGCCATTTATGAATTTATCTCTGTCATTTTTGAGCCTGTTTTTGTTTTCACACTCTCAGGATAACAAGCTTCAATAGTTTACCATCTTTCCACTTATTTGCTCAAAATTTACCTCTTATGAGATAGTTTTAGGTATACTAACTCTTCCTCTGTGTAACTTGCTTGGCAAGCCAAAACTGTAAGTTTTGAAACAAAAACTGGTGAAAACAAGCCATTTCAAATCCTCCTTAGGATAAGCCTGGATGCACACATTGAAATTCATGAAAATGGAATATACAGAGTTTCTCACTAAAGAGATTCCCATGAAAGTCTTTCAGGAAAATACAACACAAAAGGAAAAGGAACCAAATTTCTTTATCCTAAGGTTGTGACTTCAGACTACAGAATGGGAAGAGTGTGGAGTTGGAGAAAACGAGATCTATGGGTGAATCTGGCTCCACTTACTATCTATGTCTTTGACAAGTTCCCTGACCACCATGAGCACACACAATGGCACATAAAGGTGGAGTTTATCCTAGTCAAGTCTGCACCTCAGGAAACAAAGCACGTACTAGTTGTGTGATTTGGGGAAAGTGATTTAGCCTCTCTGTGTCTCAGTTACCTTATCTATAAAATGTGGAAATAATATCAATTACATTCCATTTTCATGAGTTTTAAAGAAGAAATTACGTACAAAGTTCTTAGAACAGTGCCTGGGGCTCTATAAAAATCATAACAGTATTGTCATTAGAGTAGAGTACTAAATCAATGTCCGTTCTCTTTCTTTCTGTCTTCTGGAAATTTTATGATGAAAATAAGACACTCCTGTTTTACGTAAGTATTTCAAATACCACGAGGGTCATCTTTTATGGGAAGGTTTCAGCCGAGCTTCCAGACTAAGATAGACTAGGAAGAATTACTTGGTGATCTATTTCTGAAAAAATTTGCCAGTGAAAAATGTATGAGTAGCAACAGGGGAACACCGTCTGATACAGTGCCAGAAAATGAGCCCTTCAGGTTGGAAGGCACTCAAAAAATGATGGTGGAAGAGCTGCCTCCTCAAATAGAGTCCACATTAATGACATGAATGGAATTCAGGTTTCAGGACCTTCATTGCTGAAGTGACACTACTGAAAATGAGAAGAAGTAGCTGCAAACACCCAGTAATAATCAGCATGTGGCGTGCATGAAGTACAAATCTAGAAAAATTTAAAGTCATTAAAACCAAAATGGAACATATGAAGATCAATATCCTAGGCATTAAAGAAGTAAAATGGACCGGTATTGGCCATTTTGAATCAGGAAATAATATGGTCTACTATGCTGCAAATGATAAACTGAAGTGGAATGGCATTACAAACACTGTCAGAAAGAGCATTTCAAAATCTATCTTGAAGCACAACGCTGTCATTGATAGGGTAATATACATACACCTACAAAGACAACAAGTTAATGACTACTGTACAGATTTGCACACCAATCCCTAATGCCAAATACAAGAAAAGGACAACTTTTAACAACATCAGCAGTCTATAACTGATCAAAAATGGAATCAAGATGCACTGATACTTAAACTTGAACAGAGCAAGAGGTCACTAAAGAGACAAAAAGAGATAAAACACCAAAACAGATGCCAGAAGAGACTCTGAATCTAGCTCATGAATGTAAAGTAGCTAAAGCAAAAGTAAGAAATGATGAAGTTAAAGAGCTGAACAGAAAATTTCAAAGGGTGACCCAAGAAGATCAAGTATCAAAATGAAATGTAAAAAGACCTGGAGTTAGGAAACCAGAAAGGCAGAACATGCTTGGCATTTCACAAGCCAGAAGAACTGAAGAAAAAGTCAATACTCAGGTTACAATGCTGAAGGATTCTACAGGAAAAATATTAACACAAAGAGCATCAAAAGAAAATAGAAGGAATATATTCACTGTACCAAAAACAACTGCTCATTGTTCAGTAGTTTCAAGAGTCAGCATATGATCAAGAACAATGATAATCCAGGAAGAAATCTAAGCTGCAATGAAGACATTGCTGAAAACCAAGCCTCCAGAAATTAACAGAATACTAACTGAGATGTTTTACAGATCTGCTGTGCTGCTAGAACTGCAACATCAAGAAAACGAAAATCCTCACAACTGGACCACTAAGCAAAATCATGATAAACTAAGAAAATATTGAAGTTACAAAGAACTTCATTTTATTTGCATCTGCAACTAATGCCTATGGAAGCAGTATTCAAGAAATCAAAGTAGGAGGCGGAGTCAAGATGGCAGACTAAACACACATCTCCTTATATCCCTCTGGAAATCAAGACCTGAATTGCTAATCAAACGGAGCCTTCTGGTCACCTAACTAGCCCCAGGACATGGCACAGAGCTATTACTTCGGATTTCATACTACTGAGCGAAAAACCTCCTCTCTTACGCTGACTCCCGCGCCTGGCTAGCCCTGGCTCACACGGTCTGAAAGTAAATGCACCATTTTGACTTTTTTTTTCCTCTGTCTTCGCAGGCAGGCAGAGCAGGGTCTTGCCTAGCAGCTAGACTCAGACACGCTGCTGGGCAGGTCAGGCAGGCGAAATTCTGATATTTTGAGAGCCAGGATTGGGACTCTGTTAATCTAGCCACTTTGAGCCTGTCGTTTTATATCTGCCTCAGCGGCGCTTGTACAGAGTTTCACAGTCAGTGTGTGGGACGCCATGTTGGATACAGAGATTCTAGCAGGACCTCATTCTTAGCCTGGGAGCCAGCGCCTGCAAACAGGACAGTTTTCTCTGACAGAAAAGCAGTAATTTACCTAGTGCCACCTGCTTTGGGGGTCCTGCAACAGAATCAGAGGAATCATTACCTCTCAGCACCTTTAGCCCTTATGTCTGCTGCCTGTGTGAAGGGCGCCATCTTGGATACGGTGGCCACAGCTGGACCTAATTCTTAGCTTGGGAGCCAGAGCCTGCCCACAGGAGAGTGCTTTTCTATCACAAAACCAGTACTCGATGCAGTGTTGGCTAAGGCTAGGCCCTGTCAGCAGAGGCCAACAGGGCAGTAGCATTGCTGTGTTCTGAACTAGTTTGTATCATCTGGGGTTGTATATAGTGGCACTTACTTTGCCAACTGAGAAGAGGGACCTCTACACGTGAAAGCCTGACTGACTTGTGAAGGGGTCAGATATTTTTTGCTTTACATTTTAAGACAGCCTAGAGAAACATCTGCAGTCCATCCTCACAGTACCTCTTGTAGCCTCTACATACTCACATGGGTCCCAAAAAGCAACAGACACTTGTGGCACACAAGAAATCAGCCATGGCTTCACAAGGCTCCCAAACCAAGCAACCAAGGAGTTTTCCAGATGAAGACACTTTTATGAAAGCATCAGAAAGTGAATACAAAATGATTATATACAGAGCCCTTCTAGACCTTACACAAAATGCAGGAGAACAAAATGAAAAATTAAGCAAGATGTTCGATCTGATGGAACACCAGTATTCTGAAATCCAACAGATCAAGAACAAAATCAAAGAGATAGAAACTTCCACACAAAGCCAAGAAAACAGAATGGAACAAATAGAAAAAAGATTTTCTGACTTGGAAGACAAAACTACTGAGGCCAGCATCTATGAGCAGAAATCAGAAAAAAGAAACAAGAAAAATGAAGAAACATTAAGAAGCATGTGGGACTCTATTAAGAGGAACAACCTTCGATTAATTGGAGTCTCTGAACAGAGTGAGACATCTGAGAACACAGAGAGTATCATTGCTGAGCTGCTGAAAGAAAACTTCCCAGAAATCATGAAAGAAGAGAATATAGACGTCTCAGATGCATATCATACGCCATTCAATATAGATCTCAAAAGAAAGACTCCAAGACATATTATAATCAAGCTCAACAAAATGAAACATAAGCAGCAGCTCTTAAAGGCAGCAAGACTCAAAGCAAAGATAACATTCAGAGGGAAACCCTGTAGGCTGTCTTCAGATTTCTCAGCAGAAACCATGCTGGCACGGAGACAGTGGGATGACACATTCAAAGCCTTCAAGGAGAAGAACTTCCAACCAAGAATTATATATCTTTCAAAACTATCTTTGAAATACGAAATGAAATTAAGACATGCCCAGAGAAACAGAAACTCAGAGACTTTGTAAAAACCAAACTAAAACTACAAGAAATATTGAAAGAAGTTCTTGGCTCTGGCTTAGAAGAACAAAACCACTAACTTCATATTTTAGAATGACTTCACTACTCAAAACTCTACTTAGTTAGGGAAGGCTCCAACCCAGTCACAGCTTTGATAAGGAAAGAAGCAATCCAGTGATCATCATGAAAACTATGGGGTCATCATATTAGAAAAAGGGATGTGCTACAGTTGTTATAGTCCTTCCAGATGGAGAGGAAGATGACAAGACTGGTAGCAATTAAAATTGAGTTTATATATAGTTTATTAAGGGGGATCATAGGGGCAGCTGTAAAGGACAACAAAGATGTATCATATCATTTCAAGAAATGTAACACAGGAGTTTCAACAACTACAAAACCAGCTCTGGAAAAGGTGAAAAATCAACTCACAAAAGAACGTCCCAGAACAGACTAATAAGAACAACAGAGAAAAGATCAACATAAAAATAAACACATCACAATGGCAGCACTGAACACATATCTATCAATAATTACATTGAATGTGAATGGACTGAATGCTCCAGTAAAGAGACATCGAGTGACATCTTGGATCAAAAGACATGACCCATCCATATGTTGTCTACAAGAAACTCACTTGAGACCTAAAGATAGGAACAAACTGAAAATTAAAGGATGGAAGAATATATATCAAGCTAATAATGAACAAAGAAGAGCAGGGGTGGCAATTTTAATCTCAGACAAAGTCAATTTTAATGTCAAATCCACCATCGTGGACAAAGGTGGACACTATTTATTGCTGAAAGGTTTAGTACACAAGCAAGACTTAACTGTATTAAATATTTATGCACCTAATATCAGAGCACCTAAATACGTCAAAGAAACACTGACTACACTCAAAAGAGAGTTAGATGACTCCACAATAATAGTGGGAGACTTCAACACTCCACTCTCAATACTAGACAGATGATCTAGAAAAAAACTTAGTAAAGATACAGAAGACCTCATTGCCACAATTAACCAACTAAACCTGATTGATATATACAGAAATTTCCACCTATCAGCACACAACTATACCTTCTTCTCCAGTGCACATGGACATTCTCCAGAATTGACCACGTGATAGGCCATAATGCAATGCTCAACAAAATCCATATCATTGAATTACTGCAAAGCATCTTCTCAGATCATAAAGCCATCAAAATTGAAATCAATAGCAGAAAAAACACAGATAGAAAGTGGAACTCTTGGAAACTGAACAACAGCTTGCTCAAAAAAACATGGGTTATAGAGGAAATCAAGGATGAATTGAAGAAATTCATGGATTCCAATGAGAATGAAAACACTTCCTACCAGAACCTATGGGATACAGCCAAAGCAGTGCTCAGAGGTCTGTTTATCTCCATAAATGGACACATATGGAAGGAAGATAGAAAGCAAATCAAGGAACTAACCCTACACCATGAACAAGTAGAAAGAGAACAACAGAGGAACCCCTCAGGCACCAGAAGAAACAAGATCATAAACGTTAGAGCAGAGCTAAATGAATTAGAGAATGGAAAAACAATTGAAAAAATTGAAAAGACCAAAAGCTGGTTTTTTGAGAAGATCAAAAAAATTGACAAACCACTAGCTAAACTTACTAAAGAAAAGCAGGAAAGGAAACAAATAACCCAAATTAGAAATGAGAGGAGGGTTGTCACCACAGATGCAACAGAAATAAAAAATATCATAACAAAATACTATGAAATACTGTACTCTAACAAATTTGAAAACCTAGGGGAAATGGACCAATTCCTTGACACATACCACCTTCCCAAATTATCACAACGTGAAGCAGAACAGCTTAACAAATCCATTACAAAGGAAGAGATTGAAAAGGTCATCAAAACACTGCCAACCAAAAAAAGTCCGGGTCCAGATGGCTTAACTGCAGAATTCTACCAAGCATTTAGAAAAGAGTTATCTCCAATACTACTGAAACTATTTCACAGTATAGAAAGGGATGGAGTACTCCCAAACTCATTCTATGAAGCCAGCATAACCCTGATATCTAAGCCAGGGAAAGACCCAACAATGAAAGAGAACTACAGACCGATATCACTCATGAATCTAGATGCAAAAATCTTCAACAAAATTCTTGCCAACAGAATACGACAACATATCAAGAAAATAATCCATCATGACCAAGTGGGATTCATACCAGGGATGCAAGGCTGCTTCAACATCAGAAAAACAATTAATGTGATTAACCACATAAATAACACAAGAGACAAGGATCACTTGATTTTGTCCATTGATGCAGAAAAGGCATTTGATAAAGTCCAACACCCATTCATGCTAAAAACTCTTAGCAAAATGGGCATAGAAGGTAAATTCCTCAACACAATAAGGGTCATTTATACAAAACCAATTGCCCATGTCATCCTGAATAGAGAGAGACTGAAAGACTTTCCCTTGAGATGAGGAACTAGACAAGGATGCCCACTCTCACCTCTTCTATTCAACAGTGTGCTAGAAGTTTTAGCCAGAGCAATTAGACAAGACCAAGAAATAAAGTGCATCTGCATTGGCAAAGAGGAAGTTAAAATCTCCCTGTTTGCAGATGATATGATTGTATATGCAGAGAACCCCAAGGAATCTATAAGTAAGCTACTCAAACTGATAGAAGAGTTCAGCAAAGTCTCAGGATACAAGATAAACAAAAGTAAATCAGTAGGATTCCTTTATACCAACAACGAGACTGTTAAGGAAGAAGTTATCAAATCAATACCATTTACGATAGACCCTAAGAAGATAAAGTACCTAGGAATTAATCTAACCAGAGAAACAACAGACCTTTACAAAGAGAACTACAAGCCCTTACTATAAGAAACTAAGAGAGACTTAGATAAATGGAAAAACCTACCCTGCTCATGGATAGGAAGACTTAACATTGTGAAAATGTCTATTTTACCCAAAGCAATCTATTTACATAATGCAATCCCAATACAAGTTCCAGTGACATTTTTTAATGAGATGAAGAAACAAATCACCAATTTTGTTTGGAAAGGGAAGAAGCTCTAAGAAGCTCTAAAGAAGAAGAACACCCTGGGAGGCCTCTCATTACGTGACTTTGGAACATATTACACTGCCACAGTGGTCAAAACAGCCTGGTACTGGTATAAGAACAGACACATTGATCAGTGGAACAGAACTGAGATCCCAGAGATGACACCATCTGTCTATGAACAATTGATATTTGACAAAGGTCCTAAGACATTAAACTGGGGTAATAACAGTATCTTCAACAAATGGTGCTGGCAAAATTGGATATCCATCTGCAAGAAACTGAAACAAGATCCATATCTTATACCTTATACAAAAACCAACTCCAGCTGGATAAAAGACCTAAATATCAAACCTAAAACGATAAAGCTCATCCAAGAAAAGGTAGGAACAACAATGGAAGTTTTAATACACAATATGGACAGACTCCAAAATCTGTCAAACAAAGCACAATCATCAGAAGAGAAAATAGATAAATGGGATCTATTAAGAATTAAACACTTTTGCTCATCTGAAGACTTTATTAATAGAATTAAGAGAACACCTGCAGAATGGGAAAAAATATTTGGCAACTCTATGTCAGACTGACGCCTGATTTCCATAATCTATAAGATACTACAAAATATCAACAAGAAGAAGATAAATCATCCAATTAAGTGATGGGCAAAGGAGATGGACAGACATTTCACTAAAGAAGAGATCCAGGCAGCCAAAAAAACACATGCGAACATATTCATGATCTTTAGTTATTAAAGAAATTCAAATCAAGATGACAATGAGATACCATCTCACCCCAACAAGGTTGGCAATGATCCAAAAAACACAAAACAACAAATGCTGGAGAGGCTGTGGAGAAAGTGGAACCCTCCTACACTGTTGGTGGGGTTGCAAAATGGTCCAGCCTCTTTGGAAAGCAATCTGGCGCTTCCTTAAAAAAATGGATATTGATATACCATTTGACTCAGTAATTCCACTACTTGTAATACATGCTACAGAATCAAGGCCTTTCACACCAACAGACACATGCACCAGAATGTTTATTGCAGCACAGTCCATGACAGCAAAAAGATGGAATCAACCCAGATGCTCAACAACAGAAGAATGGATAGGTAAACTATGGTATATATACTCAATGGAGCACTAGGCAATGATAAAGAACAACGATGACTTCAGGAAACATTTCATGACCTGATTTCAACTGGAAGACATTATGTTGAGTGAAAGTAGTCAGCGACAAAAAGACAAATATTGTATGAAACCTGTAAGATAAGATCTCAAAAACAGACTTGTGTATAGAAGAAAAGACTCTTTGACAGCTGCAAGGGGGGGGGAGGGTTTAGATTAGATAGTTGCTAGGTATCAGTTGGGTGAAATCGGTGATAGCACACATCAGAAACAAGAACAATATTAAGTGGACTTAAACATAACATGAGTACTCCTTCCATCTTAACCCAATATTGCAAAGATAGAGTAGCTAGGGCAGGGGGCAGGGGACCATGCTCTTAGGCAAAAGCGAGGCCAATTGGCACAACTAGCATTTTGCTAAGAGGACTCTCTGCACCCCACGTTGGTGAGTGGCATCTGGGGTCTTAAAAGCTGCCAAGCTGTCATCCGAGGGCACAGCAAATGGTCCCAACTCAGCAGGAACAGATGCTCACCGAGGACCAAAATGACATGGGTGAAAGACAACCCAGAAGACAAAGAGACCCACATCAGTGGGTGTCTACATCGACTTGGGACTGGAAGAACTGGATGGTGCCCGGCCACCACCAGTGATAGCCGCGATGGAGCTCACTAAGTTGAGTCTTACTGGCAACATAAGAATAAAAAGGGGTGCACCTTGAGATCCCCACTAAAAGACCTCAATTGATGGTCCAGTGGTTTCGGAGTTCCCCTGGGAGCATGGCCCCTCGCCCTGATGCTGCCCTTGACCATAAATCATAACGAAGTTCCACGCTTTGGACAGGAATGGATTGGACCTGGCGATGCAGTGACCATGTATTGGATGCACTTTATGGTTCTATACATCTATGGGATGTCATCCTGCTGATCTCTGGCTGGAGGAAGGAGAGTGGGTGGAGAGGAGGGAAAAAAAAACTGTTGGGAGAATGAGACACGTATGGAGCAGAGAGGAATAGTGTGCTGTCACAGGGCAGGGAGAGCAGTGGAAGCTGCATATAGGTGGGTATGTAAATTTATACAGGAATGTACATTTTCACTCAGTTATATTAAATAAAAAGTTTTAAAAAAATCAAAGTATGCATTACACTGGAGAAATCTTCTGGAAAAGACCTCTTTGAAGTGTTAAACAGCAAAGATGTCATTTTGACGACTAAGGTATGTCTCACTCAAATCACACTAGTTTCAATTGCCTCATGTGCATTCAAAAGCTGAACAATGAGTAAGGAAGACAGAAGAAGAATCAGTGCCTTTGAATTATAGTATTAGCAAAGAATGTTGACTATACAATGAACCACCAGAAGAAGAAACAAATCTTGGAAGAAGAACAACCAGAATGCTCCCTGGCATTGAGAATAGCAAGACTTGTCTCTTGGTTCTGTTATTAGGGGGGATCAGTCCCTAGAGAAGGACATCATGCTTGGTAGAGAGTTGGCAAATTGGAGATGGACTCTCAGTGAGGTGGATTGACATAGCGGATGCAACAACGGGCTCAAGAATAACAATCGTAGGATGATACCCAAACCAGGCAGTGTTTCATTGTGTTGCATACAGGGTTGATAAACACTGAAACTGACTTGATCATGCATAACATCAACAACATCCTGCTTTATAGTTCCTAGGACAGACACTTGTACAAAGTAAATAAAAGTTGCCACACACACACATATATATATATTTTAAAAAATGCCATTAAGTCAATTCTGACTCATAGTAACCCTACAGGACAGAGTAGAACTGCCCATAAAGTTTCCAAGGAGCACCTGGTAGATTTGAACTGCTGACCTTTGGTTAGCAGCCTGAGCTCTTAACCACTATGCCACCAGGGTTTCCACACATAATTGTGGAAACTGAATAATGAGTTTAAAATAGGAAAGACTTTGGACAAAAGAAAATTTTCTAGACACCTAGACAGCTAAGCTCCGCAATACAGGAGACAGAAGGATCTGATGTATTCTTTCTTATGAGTCTAAGAAAAGAACGAAGAATTATGTGTCCTGCTAGTTCAGAAACTTGCCTGACAAGCACATAATAGTCATGTTATGTGTATCTAGGGGGGAAAAAAAGTGACAACGAAGGGCAGCTGGGCAAGGCGTTTTTTGTTATCCATTCAACTCATGAATTCTTAAAGATTCTGGAAATACAGATGTGCACAGTTCATTTCTTTGTAAGTAAGGCTTCGTTTCCTTCAGGTTCTCTTGGTTTCACTCTGTCCTTGACATATTGCTGGCAGGCAGATAACTATGTACTGGAAACCCAGAGGCAGTCATACCTGGAATACTGGGAGACCTGGGCACTCTCAGAGAAAGCATAGGCTGACTCGCAGACATCAGCAGATGCTGTCATGACCTGCTCGTATACTTTGGGCCCACCTGGTGTTCACCTATGAAGAGTTCCTAAACAGACCGCAGCTTCTTGTGTCTCTCTACTTGTGTTCTGGCTGCTGAGTATGCTCAGCCTGTACGTGATACTGGGAGTGTCCCTCAGCTAATGAAAATGGGAGTTAGCGGAAAAGCACCCTAGCATCTCTGCCTGTGTACTTTATGTCCTCCCTTATAGGATCCCCAATAGCTTTAGGCCTCAGTAGTACCCTAAAACTTAAACTTACATGCTCTCTATTGATTTTCCTTCATCATCCCTCTCTCACTTCTTCATTTTCTTCATTGAACTTCCTGGGATCCCTTCCCAAATAATCTATGTTCAAAGCTACTTTCTCAGGCATTGCTTCTGGAGGAGATCAAAGTAGAAAATATGTAAGTAGGGTAAATGGGCATCAGTGTAACCTTTGGCAATTGCAAGATATAGTTGTAGGCATCGATCTAGGGGCAAATGCATTTGTGAAAGTCAAGGAGAAAGATCCTGAACAAGCCTTCTGAGCTAAATACCCACAGGTGAACCTCCAATTTTCTATACCACAAATTGACGATATGCCTCTTTATGTCTGTTCTTTGGAGAGTTGGTGGCACAGTGGTTAAACACTTGACTGCTAACTGAAATATTGGTGGTTCAAATCCACCAGGTGCTCCTCGAGAGAAAGATGTGTCAATGTTACCTCTGTAAAGATTTATGGCCTAGGACATCCTATGGGGCATTTCTACTTTGTCCTATAAAGTAGCTATAAATTGCAATCAACTCAACGGCATTGGGTGTTCCCATTCTTGGAGTTTCTGGGTTCTGCAAGTTGTTAATGTGCTCTGCTGCTAAACAAATGCTGGCAGTCCAAGTCCCCTCAGAGTGTCCCAAAATAAAGACCTGGCAATCTACTTCTGAAAAATCAGACATTGAGAAATGTAAGGATTCTTTTTACATCATCTACTGAGAGAATGAAAACCGTTCTCAGCAACTAGAGTCTTGGTATTCCGGAAAATGTTGGCATCACTCTGATGCCAGCCCTGGATGCAGTTATTGTGAAGGGCTCCTGAGGAAACCTGTAGAACAGCTTCAGTTACATCCATGTACAACTCAGTATTCTTGAAAAGAAAAAGGTGCTTCTGATGGGGAAATGGAAAGAAACTCGCTACAGTTCTTACCATCTCTATTTATGTACAGAACATGATCAAGGATGTTACACTGGGCTTCCATTTCAAGATCAGATATGTGTATACTCGTTTTCTCATCAACATCGTTATTCAGTGTGGGTCTCTGGCGAAATCCAAAACTTCTTAGGTGAAAAACACATCCTTAGGGTTTGGATGAAGCCTGGTGTTGCTTGTTCAGTATTTCAAGCCAAGAAAGATGAGTTACTTCTTAAGGGAAATAACAATGACATTTATCAGATTTGGCTGTTTTAATTTAGCAAGTCCCAACAGCTGAAAAGAAAAAAAAGAAATATCCCAAATTTTTTGGATGGTATCTATGTCTTTGGAAAAGGAACTGTTCAACAGGCTAATGAGTGAGATCTAAGAGTTGTTTAGCTATGGAAATGAGGTCAGAAGATTCATGAGGCCTACGAATGATATTCTTAAGATGCAATAAAATCCATCTTAAAAAAAAAAAGAAAAAATGCTGTGGAGAGTGGTTCTGTTGCTATTGTTGTTAGGTGCCATTAAGTCAGTTCTGACTCCTAGTGACCCTATGAACGACAGAACAAAACACTGCCCAGTCCTGTGCCATCCCTATGATCATTTTTATGCTTAAGCCCATTGTTGCAGCCACTGTGTCAATCTATCTCCTTGAGAGTCTTCCTCTTTTTTCACTGACCCTATACTTTACAAAGCATAGTGTCCTTCTTCAGGGATTGATCCCTCCTGACAACATGTCCAAAACATGCAACACACAGTCTTGCCATCCTTGCTTTCAAGGACCACTCTGGTTGTACTTCTTCCGGAACAGATCTGTTTGTTCTTTTGACAGTCCATGGTGCATTCAGTATTCTTCTCAAACATCACAACTCAAAGGCATCAATTCTTCATCTGTGTTCCTTATTCATTGTCCAGCCTTCTCGTGTCTATGATGCAACTGAAAATACCATGACTTGGGTCAGGTACACCTTAGTCTTCAAGGTGACGTCTTTACTTTTTAAGACTTTAAAGAGGTCTTTTGCAGAAAATTTTTCAAATGCAAGTCATCGTTTGATTTCTTGACTGCAGCTTCCATGGGTGTTGATTACGGAACCAAGTAAAATGAAATCCTTGACAGCTTTAACTCTTTCTCCACTTATCATGACATTGCTTGTTGATCCGGCTGTTAAGGGTTTTCGTTTTCTTCGTGTTGAGGTGAAACCCATACTGAAGGCTGTGGTCTTTAATCTTCATCAGTAATTGTTTCCAATCCTCTTTGCTTTCAGCAAGCAAGGTTGTGTCTTCTGCATAACGCAGATTGTTAATCAGTCTTCCTCCAATCCTAATGCCTCATTCTTCTTCATGTAGTCTAGCTTCTTGGATTATTTGTTCTGCAACCAGATTGAAAAGGTATGCCAAAGGGATATAACCATGACACACACCTTTCTTGACTTTAAATTATGTGTTATCCCTTTGTTCTGTTCACACGACTGCCTCTTGATCCCTCATGAGCACAATTAAATATTCTGGAATTCCCATTCTCCTCAGTGAAATCCATAACTTGTTGTAATTCACACAGCTGTGTACCTTTGCATAGTTAATGAAACATAGGTAAACTTCTTTCTGATATTCTCAGCTTTCAGCCTAGATTTACCTGACATCAGCATTGATATCCCTGGTTCCACATTCTCTTCTGAGTCTGGCTTGAATTTCTAGCAGTTTCCTGTCAATGTACTGTTAGCCAAACCAAGTGCCGTCGAGTCAGATACGACTCATGGCGACCCTAGGGGCCAGGGTAGAACTGACCCCCAATGTACTGTTGCAGTCACTTTTAAATGAAATTTTACTGGCATGTGATATTAATGATATTGTTTGATAATTTCCATATTTGGTTGAATCTCTTTTCTTGAGAATGGGCATAAATATGGATTCTTCCAGCCAGTTGACCAAATTTCTTGGCATAGATGAGTAAGCACTTTCAGTGCTGCATCCATTTGTTGAAACATCTCAACTGATACTCCATCAATTGCTGGAGCCTTGTTTTTCACCAATGCCTTCGATGCAGCTTTGACTTCAGTACCATTGCTTCCTGATCATATTCTACCTCTTAAAATGGTTGAACATCGACTAGATCTTCCTGATGTAATGACTGTATATTCCTTCCATCTTCTTTTTATGCTTCCGTAGTTGTTTAGTATTTTCTCTGTAAATCCTTCACTATTGCAACAAGAAGTTTGACTTTTTTCTTCAGCCCTCGTGGTATGACAAACTGACAGACAAGTGGGGGAGCACAGTTCTACTCTGATACAAATGAGGTCCCCAGGAGCCAGAATCTACTTGATGACACCTGATGGTTATACTGGTTCCATTCTTTGACCTCCTTTGGATAAGCAACAGCTGTATCAAACTACTTTCAGAAACTCACATAGAAATAAACACACAACCCAAGACTTGGGGACAGGGTAATTGTGTAATTCACTGCATGGCATGCCAGGAAATTTCTGTTGAGAGTTTTTCAGATTCAGAGCTTCCGGGATTCCATCTCAAGATTGCCCTCCATTTAGATAGGATAATATAAGCCCCTGAAGGGAAGAACTAATGTCCTGGCTGGTGAATGATTTCTAAAGGTGAGATTTCCAATATGAAATGGTGGCTAAAGTCTAATATGGGAGTGTGTTAATTAGCACCTACAGACGATAGGCTTACCTGCTTCCCATTTGGTAGCTGGGCCCAGTGCCCTACTGTTCTGGTGCTGTATATGCGGTTTCAGGCACTTCAACATAACTCTGTGATAAAACCAATGGGGGGTTACATTACTTAACAGCATGTGTGGTGCAGCAGCTATTTGGTGGGAAAATGTGAAATCTTGTAACAAGTACTTTCTCCATGAAAATGGGTGATTTCAGTCTCTAGCACATGATAAGCCTGGGCCAATTTCCCTATCAAATATATTTTTCCAGAGCATCAGTCTGCTATAAATCATTTAAATCAATCTCCAGAACCACTTTTACCTTCATAATTTTCACTTATGTAATTCATCAATTAAAAATATTGGAGAAGAAATAAATTAGTTACTGCAGAACACATTCTCTTGACTTTCCATCCATAAAATTATATCCTATAAACTTTGGGCTTAACTGGGCTCTGAGTGAATTCACTAATTACCCAGATCTACTGCAAGGAAATATTCTTATTTTTCAGAGGTCTCTTTTCTACTCTGTCACATGGAGTCACTATGAATCAGAATCAATTGTCACCTGACAAACCTAGGTTTGTAGTCTCACCCCGCATGTATAAGCTTGGTAAGGTTGTTTAAACTCCCTAACATAACTTTTTTTACTACTATGTTCGTTATGGAGCCCTGATGGTACAGTGATTAAAAGTTCAGTTGCTAACCAAAAGATCACCAGTTCAAATTCACCAGCCACTGCTTGGAAACTCTATGGAGCAGCTCTACTCTGTCCTGTGAGAGTCACTATGAGTCAGAATCAACTTGATGGCATTGGCCTTTTTGTTTGTTTGTTTGTTGTTTATTGCGGTTGAGTGAAAGGAGTATGCAATCCAAGTTAAATTTGCATGGCTACCTTTCTGTACTTCTCTCTGGTCTTCTTGCCCAGTGACAGCACACACTTCCTTTCCATTCTATGCATGTCCTATGCTGCTAAGGATCTCCTATCCCCTCCACTCCACCCTCTCTTCTGTCTTTCAGTAATAGTCCAGTAGGACGGTATCCTGTAGATACACAGAACCATAAAGTGGACACTCCATCTGTTCACCCTATGTCCTTAAGTCCAGTCCATTCCTGTCTGAAGAGTTGACCTCAGTAATGAATAATGCTCTGGGGCAGCAGCAGGTCTGGGGTCCATGCTCCCAGAGGAAGTCTCGGGGCATTGGGCTGTCAATTGACGTGTTTTAGTGGAGTTCTTACGGTGCACCACTCTTTTTATTTGTGTTGCCACTGGGACCCAACATTATGTGCCCCATCACGGCTGACATTGGTGGTGGCCAGGCACCATCTGATTCTTCTGATCACATGCTGATACAGCCATCCATACACAGGGGTCCTTCTGTCTTCTGGGCTCTTTTTCTCTATGTCTTTGTTGATCTTGTTGATCATCTGATTCAGTTGAGATGGGATCATTTGGTGTACCTCACGGTGGCAGCTTGCTAGCTTTTAAGACCCCAGATGCCATTTACTAACATGGGGTGCAGAAGACTCTCTTAGCAATAGGCTAATTCTGCCGGTTGGCTTCAATGTCTCCTGAAAGCATAGTCCCCAGACCCCCACCCCTGCTGCTCTATCCTCATAACATTAGGCTAGGAATGGAAGAGTTTTCAGTTTATGTTGAGGTCCAGTTCAGATGATCATCTTTCTGGTGTGTGCTGTCGCTGCTTTCATCCAATCAAATTTCTACTAGCTATCTAGTCTTTACGCATCCTTCTCCCTCCCTCCTCCTCTCCCTGGTAACCGTGAAAGAGTCTTTCCTTCTGTATGTGAGTCTGTTTTTAAGTCTTTATAGTAAGGATCTCACACAATATTTGACTTCGTGCTGCTGACTGATTTCACTTAACATGTCCTCCAGTTGAAACCAGGTTATGAGATGCTTCCTGAAATCACCATTGTTCTTTATCATTGCATAGTGTTCTGTTGAGTGTATGTACCGTAGTTTGCTTATCCATTCGTCTGTTGTTGGGCATCTTTTTGTTGTTGGGCATCTTGTTGTTGTTCTATCTTTTTGTGATTGTGGACTGTGCTACAGTAAACATTCGTGTGCATGTATCTGTTCATGTGACTGCCTTTAACTCTGTAGGATATATTCCAAGCAGTGGTACTACCGGATCAAAAGGTGTCTGTATTTCCAGCTTTTAAAGGAAGTACAGAATGTTTTCCAAAGAGGTTGCACCATTTTGCAATCCCACCAGCAGTGCAGGAGCGTTCCAGTTCCTCCACAGCCTCTTCAGAATTTGTTGTTTGGAGTTTTTTGGATCATGGCCAGTTGGAGTGAGATGATATCGCATAGTAGTTTTGATTTGGATTTCTTTAATAGCCAATGATCATGAGCATTTCTTCATGTGTCTTTTGGCTGCCTGGATGGCTTCTTTAGTGAAGTGTCTGCCTGTCTCCTTTGCCCATCAATTAATTGGGTTATTTACCTTTTTCTTGTTGATATCTTGCAGTACTTTGTAGATTATGGAGATCAGATGTCAATCAGATATATAGTTGCCCAATATTTTTTCCCATTCTGTGAGTGGTCTTCTAATTATTTTGATAAAGTCTATGGAAGACCGAAAGTGTTTGATTCCTAGTATTTCGTATTTATCTATTTTCTCTTCTGTTGATCGAGCTTTATTAGATTTTGGAGTCTGTCTAAATTGTGTATTAATCCTTCCATAGTTGATCCTATTTTTTCTTGTGTAATCATTATCATTTAGGTTTGATGTTTAGGTCTTTTATCCAGTTTGACTTGGTTTTTCTGCAAGGTGTGAGGTATGGGTCTTGATTTAATTTTTGGCTGATGAATAACCAGTTTTGCAAACATCATCTATTAAAGAGACTGTTTTTACCCCAGTTTAGAGTCTTACGGACTTGGTCAAATATCAGCTGTTTGTAGGAGGATGGTGGTATCTCTGGGGTCTCAACTCCATTCCATTGGTTTATATGTCTCTTTTTGTATCAATACCAGGCTGTTTTTAATACTGTGGCAGTGTAATAAGTTCTAAAATAGGTTAGTGAGTGGCCTCCCACATTGTTCTTCTTCAGTAATGTTTTACTTATCTGGGTTTTTTCCTTTCCAAACAAAGCTGGTGATTTGTTTCTCCACCTCATTAAAAAAATGACACAAGAGTTTGTATTGGGATTGCATTGTACACATAGACCACTTTGGGTAAAATAGCTGTTTTCACAATGTTAAGTCTTCCTATCCATGAGTAAGGTAGGTTTCTCCATTTATGTAAGTCTGTCTTAGTTTCTAGAAGTAAAGTCTTGTAGTTCTCTTTGTAAAGGTCTCTTGTTTCTCTAGTTGTATTTATTCCCAGGTATTTTTGTCTTCTTGGGGGCTATAGTAACAGGTATTGATTTGGTGATTTTTTTTGATTCATCTCTTTGTTGGCATAAAGGAGTCCTATTGATTTAGTTATGTTTATTTTATAACCTGATACTTTGCTGAATTCTTCTATTAGTTTGAATAGTTTACTTATGGAGTCTTTAGGGTTCTCTGCATATACAATCATATCATCTGCAAATAGGGAGATTTTTACTTCTTCTTTTTCAGTGTGGATGCCCTTTATTTCTTGGTCTTATCTAATTGCTGTGGCCCGAACTTCTAGTACAATGTTGAATAGAAATGGTGCAAGTGGGCATCCTTGTTTACTTCCTGTTCTGAAGGGGAATTCTTTCAGTCTCTCACCATTCAAGATGATGTAGGTGGGTGGCTTTGCATAGACGCCCCCAATTGCATTGAGGAATTTCTTTCTGTTCCTATTTTGCTGAGTTTTTAGCATGAACAGGTGTTGGACTTTATCAAATGCTTTTTCTATGTCAATTGACAAAATCAAGTGATTCTTGTCTTTTGTGTTACTTATGTGATTGATCACATTAATTGTTTTTCTGATGTTGAATCAACCTTGCATTCCTAGTATGAATCCAACTTCATCATGATAAATTATTTTTTTATATATATTGTTGTATTCTATTGGCAAGGATGTCATTGAAGATTTTTGCATCTAGGCTCGTGAGTGATATTGGTCTGTAGTTTCCCTTTTTGGTGGGATCTTTCCCTGGCTTCGGTATTAGGTTATATTGGCTTCACAGAATGAGTTTGGGAGTATTCTCTCTCTTTGTATGCTGTGAAATAGACTCAGTAATATTGGACTTAACTCTTCTCTAAAAGCTTGGTAGAATTCTGTGGTAAAGCCACCTGGGCCAGGGCTTTTATTAATTGGCAGTTTTTCGATGACTTTCAATCTTGCTTTGTGATGGGTATATTAAGTTGTTCTACTTCTCCAGGTGATAATTTTGGTAGGTGATAAGAATCTAGGAATTTGATCTATTTCCTCTAGGTTTTCAAATCTGTTAGAGTACAGTCTTTCATAGTATTCTGTCAGGGTACTTTCGATTTCTGCTGGATCTATTGAGATTTCTCCCATCTCGTTTCTTTTTTGGGTTATTTGTTTCCTCTCATATTTTTCTTTGGTGAGTTTGGCCAATGGTTTGTCAATTTTGTTGATCGTTTCAAAAAAAAAACAGCTTTTAGTTCTATCAAGTTTTTCAACTGTCCTTCTATTCTCTAATTCATTTAGTTCTACTCTAATTTTTATTGTCTGTTTTCTTCTGATGCCTAAAGGGTTTCTCTGTTCAAGCTGTGGGGTTAATTCTTTCATTTAGGTGCTTTCTTCCTTCTGGATAGTGCATTTATAGAAATAAAATGACCTCTCAGCACTGCTTTGGTTGTATCCCATAAGCTCTGGTAGAATGTGTTTTCATTCTCATTTGAATCCATAATTTTTTTTTTATTTCACCCTTGATTTCTTCTATAACCCATGGCTTTTTGAGCAAAGTTTTGTTCAGTTACCAAGAGTTCCAATTTTTTTTTTTCATTTAATATGACTGAGTGAAAATGTACATTCCCATATAAATTTACATGCCCACCTATATGCAGCCTCCATTGCTCTCCCTGTCTGGTGACAGCACACTATTCATCTCTGCTCCATACATATCTCATCCTCCCAACAGTCTCCTTTCCCCTTCTCTCCACCCACTCTCCTTCCTCCAGCCAGAAGTCAGCTCTCAAAGTTGAGTCTCACTGGCAACACATGAATAAAAAGGGGTGCATCCTGAGATCTCCACTAAAAGTCCTCAACTGATGGTCCAGCAGTTTCAGGGTTCTCCTGGGAGCATGGCCCTTGGCCCTGATGCTGCCCTTGCCCATAAATCATAATGAAGGTCCACTCTTCAGACACGAATGGATTGGACTTGGCAATGCAGAGTGACCATATATTGGATGCACTTTATGGTTCTATACATCTATAGGATATCATCCTGCTGACCTCTGGCTGGAAGAAGGAGTTCCAATTTCTATCAAAGTTTTTTCTGTTATTCATTTCAACTTTTGTGGCTTTATGGTATGAGAAGATGGTTTGCAATATTTCAATGGTTTGGATTTTGTTGACATTTGCTTTATGTGCTAATACATGATCTATTTGGAAAGTATTCCATGTACATTGGAGAAGAAGGTGTACTTATCTGTTGATGGATACAAACTTCTATATATCTCAATGATGTCTAATTGGCTAATTGTCACAATAAGTTTTATGTCTTTATTCAGCTTTTTTCTGGATGATTTGTCCATTACTGAAAGAGGAGTGTTGAAGTCTCCAACTATTACTGTGGCATGATCTATTTCAGTTTTCAGTGTAGTCAAATGTTTGCTCAGTGTATTTAGGTACTCTGGTATTAGGTGCATAAGTATTTAATATTGTTAAATCTTGCTTGTGAATTGAACCTTTCAGCAGTATATAGTGGCCATCCTTGTCCAAGATGATGGATTTTACATTAAAATCTATTTTATCTGAGGCTGTTATTGCCACACCTGTTCTTTTACATACATTGTTAGCTTGGTAAATATTTTTCCATTCTCTGATTTTCAGTTTGTTCATATTTTTAAGTCTGATGTATGTTCCTTGTAAACAACATATAGATGGGTAGTGTTTTTTGATCGAAGAGATCACTCATTTTCTCTGTACTGGAGCATTCAGACCGTTTATATTCAATGTAATTATTAACAGGTATGTGTTTAGCATGCATCATTTTGTGATTATTTTTGTGTTGGGGTTTTCTCTGTTGCTCTTAATATTCTATTCTGGGGCATTCTTCTTTATGTGTTGAATTTTCATATTTTTCAGTGTTTAGTATTGTTTGGCATTCACTGGGTCCTTTTTATTTATTGTAATTATTATGTTACACAGTAATTATATAAAATATATAATTTGGATCAAAGCACTACTGCAAAGATGAAAAGAGAAATGAATTAGAACTACTTAACTAAATATCCTGTCCCAAACTGGCACTTTTGATCATTCTTTGTACATTGAGCATTCAAATGCCATTCTTATATCTGAAAAATTCCCTACCTTTTGCATTTTGGAGGGAAATAGAAATCGAAATGTCTAGATACCAACTTTGCCAGTATCCCTGGCAGCTGAGTCTAAGAACCTGATTGAATTTTAGCCAGTCAAATGCACATGACCTAGGCTTGACTAATCAGATTCATTTGCCCAGATTTTGACCTTTGTATCACAGAGAAGCATGACACTGGGGAATCCTTTCACAGGTTGACCAGTAGCAGGAATATCTAATTTGCTGGGCAGCAGATGCAGAAATGTCATCAGCCAGCCTCTAGAGTTTAGTGCTCCGTGTCAGCAGCCATATTATCACCAGAAGGATTCTAAAATACAATTTGGTCTGTGATTCTGGCAATGGTACCTCCAGTTCACTTTGAAAACCTTTTTCTCTAGGATTTTTGACAAGACTATGAACAACTACGTATTTTTTTCTAGAAATTTCCGAGAGTTGTAAGTGATGCAGAGCTCACTAGATAACAACCATTGCGGTGGTCACCATAGCTAAAAATAAGTCTAATCTTGACTTATTCTTTGTCCTGTTCATTTTTCATCTTTTACTTTATCGGCCACAGATTCACTTTAGTATTCACCAGTTGTTTATGCCCCAAGCTATGCTTTGGGAGTGGGGCTGGGCAGAGGATGGGTCATTGTTTGTAGCAGAGCATTTTCAGTCACTGCTTACAATTGCTCTAAATCCAGTAACTCAAGACCTGCCAACTATGTTTCTATGGCCATTTTTTTTTGTGTACTTGTTCATCTTTGCTAAAACCATAAAGTATTGAACTGCTGAGGTTCATTATCTATGAAATGCAAAAGCACCCAGACAGAGATAGGTAAGAAGTGTTAGCTCAAGTTTAGTACATTCAGTAGGTTCCACATTTCTGGTGGCTCATAAAAGTAAGCAGGTCTTCCATCATAGTTTCATGGGACATTCCAGTTAATTAGCTTAATAAAAGGTTTAGTTCTGTTCTACCTCCTAGATCTATGTATGCTCCCTGGGGTCTTAAAAGCATGCTAAAAGCCGTCCGATGTGTAACAACTGGTCTCTATTTGCATGGAGCAACATAAGAAAGAGAGTCAAGAATAGGAAGAGGAACTGGCACATGTGACCACTTGTCCCCAGGAGCAACTGCCTCCTTTGCCATGAGATCAGAAGAACTGAATGGTGCCCTGCTACCATTACCGTACATTTTGATGAAAAATCCTGTAGAAGAATGCTGATCAAAACAGGAAAAACTGACAGAATAGAATTTCAAATTCTCAGGTACTCTAGACTTTATGGAGCTGCAGAAGCTGGATGAACTTCCTCAAACTATTACCCTGAGATAATCTCTATACCTCCACGAGAGGTGTGTATTGTGAATGGCAATGGCACCCTTTGTAAATGTGCAGTGCTTGGCCTGTGCAACCATGCATGGCACTTCTGTGATAGCTTGAAATATTAGGCTACTTTTAGACTGCTTTCCTAATGATTAGCCCAAAAGAATCTCAAGAGGGGAATAATAGACAGTCACAGTCTCCTGCCTAACTGTTGGCTGAGGTGTTAATATGAAGCCCTTCTGCTATAGTGATTAAGAACTTGACTGCTAACCATAAATTCATTAGTTAATGGCCACCAGCTGTTCCTTGGAAACTCTATATGGAGCAGTTCTACTCTGTCCTACAGAGTGTTTATGAGTCAAAATCAACTTGATGGCAATAGGCGTAAGGATAGAATATTTAATACACTTCTCATTAAAGGGAGCACTGATGGTGTAGTGGTTAAGAGTTCTGGCTGAAAACCAAACAGTTGACTTTTTTAATCCACTGGCCACTCTTTGGAAACTCTATGTGGCATTTCTACTGTGTCCTACAGAGTTGCTGTGAATCAGAATCAACTGGACGGCAGTGGATTTGATTTGGGGGTTTTCTTCTCACTAAAAGCAATACTGAGTCTTTATATGCAGCCACATTTTTCCATTTTAGTAACAGTTATTAAGTATGAAATTGATGAAAATCAAAGAAGAGAGAGAACTCATGGTTACATGAGGCAACCAACTACATCAAATCTGTAAATTGAAAACTGATTTTCTTCAAATTATTATTTTCTGAGTTCATTTGAAACCAAAACTGTACAGTACTCAATCAGTTCTAAATAACAGGTTTTGAGATTTCACTGGAGTCAAGACATCATGTTTATCATTTATGGTGTATTTTGGTTTTTGAAGGACTAAATCAGCCAAGAATCAAATGTTTACATTTATTCTTCAGACTCATCTTTGATGAACTATAACTAATGTCTGTATTCAGCATAGAATTAGAATTTTGTTTTGTTTTGTTTCAATCACATTCATTTAAACATAGAGTTCTCTTTCTTTTCAGGGGCCTGATACTAACAAGGAAACTCTAGTTACATAGTGGTTAAATGCTATGTCTGCTAGCCAAAAAGGTCGGCAGTTCCAGCCAGCCAGCCTTGGAAATGCTATGGGGTAGTTCTGCTCTGCCCTGCAGGGTCACTAAGAGTTGGCATCTACTTAATATGAGTGGGTGTTTTTTGTTGTTGTTGTTTGTCTGTTTTGTTTCTGATATTAGCAAGTATACCATTACCATAAAACATGGATCCCTGTCGCCTGCTACAAAGCCAATACTGAGATGGGGTGAGGTGGGTGACCAAGAGGTTTACTTTGTATGGCAGTATATGAGGGACAGAGAGAATCCAGGTCCTTAGAGCCTGTCCACCTTCTTCAGTCAGGCTAGGGGGTTGTATTGGGTCGCTTAGGTGTGAGAGGTTGAAGAATGTGGGCACCTTGTGGGGAGGAGTCCTGAGATGGGTGTCCGGCGCCATGGAGGAGGTATGTATCTAGAACTGTGGGGGCGACAGGGACGGGCTGGGGAGGAGACACGTCCAGAGGTAGGCTTCTGTGGTCCAGAGGAGATACGCATCTGGAGCTAGCAGAATCCATCCAGAAGTTCTTGGCGTGGTTACCTGGCCAAGGGGTTGGCAACTGGTGCTTCTACCTGTTTTGGTGGACCTAAGAGAAAAGGCTGTAAAGATTTAATCTAGGTGGCTGATGCATCACTTCCCTCCCCCCCCCAACCCCTAGAAATTAAGGTGTACTTTCTGGAGCTAGGTAGTTCTAGGAAGCTAGGACTTTTAAGAAAAACAAGTATATATGGAGATAAATGGAGTGAGTCCCAGCCACCTACTTCACTACTACTGTTGGGATTAGGAATGAGAATCCTCGCAGTTCTTACCAGTAGAATCTGTGTCGTAATTCCCTCAAGCTACACACAACATAAGCTACAGTACAGACAACCAAGATCCTTTGAGTAAAAACATGATGCAATTCAAACAACAGCCACATGAACCCAAGTAACCTGGTTACGTCTTTCTAACGTCCTCTATGTGATCAAAGGCAGCTTATGGCTGTATCATAAATTAGACAAGCTTTTGAGGGAAATTGTTGAAAACAGCATGTCCTCGTGTATAGATTGACAACTGAGCCATTTCCATGCTGTGCTTTAGAAAGAGGTGCCAGCTCAATGAGAGGCTGTCAAACTGACTGAAAACCACCCACTGCCATTTTCTGTTTCTCTGTAAGAAAACCAGTCTTCTTGTAGATCATCAGTGCTGGCAAAGGAGAAAGGAAATGGCCAGCCCACTTGCTGAATGTGGTTAACTGACCAGAGAGATTTCACCTACCGGTTTTGGGAAGTTTGAAGGGTTCAAAGATGCAAAGTAGTAAGAAGAGACAAGCTCAACATGTGACAAAGAAGAACACAGCCACTCAACCCATCACAAGTCAGGAGGTGCTGATTCTCCTTGAAATATCCTTTTAAAAAGTCACATTTCAGTCAAAAGAACAATGCTCTGACTTTTAAAGCAACAAATGCGGTTAGATTTTGAGGATCCATAGTTCTTCTCTGTTTCTTAGAT
This sequence comes from Heterohyrax brucei, assembly GCA_028571685.1. Lineage (NCBI taxonomy): Eukaryota > Metazoa > Chordata > Mammalia > Hyracoidea > Procaviidae > Heterohyrax > Heterohyrax brucei. Next base: position 37,374,959 of record CM053148.1, on the reverse strand, counting down.
TAGAAAAAATTGTATAAAACTGGAATTCAAGAATATATTTACAAAAGAAAGATACTTGTAAGACAATTCTTTTTTAATATGTTCTTTTAATTTTTACCCATGCACATAAGTATTCATTAAGAATTTATGATCATAATGGATCCAACAATTTATCGTTCTTGGCTTAATAATATAGTTCAGATATATTCCTTTTTTCATAATTATCACTGTAATAAAAAAGTAATAGTTCCTTTATTTGAGATCCATGATATTTAAATTTATCAAACTTTGGAAATAATTTCTAATTGTTGATACTGAAACTTAAAACACAATCATTGTTTCCAATTTGTCACATCATGGATAAGAACTAACCCTTTTTTTTTTGTCTGTAGAATTATTTTATCAAGATAAATTCCTGGGATTGAGATTACTGAACAAAAGGCATAAACCCTGTCTGGCTTGTTATAGGCTGTCATCAAATAGCCCCACAACTCCAGTGATCCTATGCCCAACAGGCAGAAACCTGTCTTGCAACAGAAACCTTTAAGGCACCATTCTGTGATTGGTTGAGGATGGGACTGTAAATAATCCACAAAGTCTTCACTGGCTAATTTTTGGATGTAGTCTTTCTTTCTATTCTGTCTTATTCTGGAAGTTTCCCTGAAATCTGTTTAGCATCATAGTGACATGTAAGCTTTCATGATAGACAGGTGATGGCTTCACATGAGGTACATTGGCTGGGGAACTGAACCTGGGTCTCCTGCATGAAAGGTGAGAATTCTGCCACTGAATCACCACTCTTCCCCTAAACCCTGACCTGACTTTAGGCCCCCCAAATAACATTTTTCAGATTGTGAACAGCACAATTCCAAGGGGCACTGTTCACAAAGCCCCCACCAGGTATACATTGCGAAGGTTACGTTGACCATTGCAGCTGTGCAGGAGTTGACAAGTGCAGCTGTATGTGGCAGCCAGTTCTGTAAAGAGATCTTGAAATACTAGGCCACTACTAGGTTGCTTTCCCAAGGATTAGCCCCTCCCCTCAAAAAAACAACTCAAGACAATCACACTTGTATATAACTTGTTGGTTGAAGACTTAACTACAGATATAAGTATAGAATGTTTAACAATAGTAAAAGTGGAATTACTTCATTCCATCATAAAATTCAGCATAATGTTTACGCTAAATTTCTCAGAGAAAATTAACAATTTAAAAATTCAAGGTAAACATTTCAATAAAAAGGAAAAGAACTAAATAAAAACAAAGGAAACACATTTAGATGAATATACACAAGAGTGAAAATGATAAATATTATAGTCTTTGTGAACACTAATAAAAGGAACAAAATTCTTGGTAAATCCAGTGAAAAGAAACCTAGAGAAAACTAGCAAAGCAACCATTTTAAATCAGGAAAGGTAAGCAACCAATATAAAACAGATTTGCTCTTAGGTAGATATATGCATGACACTTTTAAAAGGCAATGAATCATATGTACTATTAAGATACATACAATATCAAAAATAATGAACAAAATTAAAGCCTAAGCAGACCTATTACTTCCTCCCCCACCCTCTCCTTTTTTTGACCAAGATGTTGTAGTTTACTGGTTTATAAAAGGGTAGTGAAAAAGAGAAAGACCCTCAGTGGGATGGGCTGATGCAATGTCTGCAACAATGGGCTGAGATGTAACAATTGTGAGGATGGCACAGGCCTTGGCATTGTCCCACCCACTTGTAGAAAGGGTCTCTATGAGTTGGACCTTGGCAGAGTAGAAAATGTAAGACTCTCATTCTTAATTTGTTTCAGATGTTCAGTAAAGCAGAAACACACAAAAAAATTGGATCAAATGATAAAACTTCTTTTTTTGCAAGGCAAATTTCACTCAGGTCCCAAAACTTAGAGAAAATAACATATAAAATAAAAATACTGAAAATACCATATGAAATGAAAACTGTCATTTTAAAATGTTGACCGATAAAAGCAGAAGTCAAAATTCTCTGTTTTGTCTGACTTCAGTCATGTGAGAAAAACAAAATTGCACATCACAAACAATGAAACTCAGGGGGAAAAATGTCAGAACACTGAGTGGCTGTGGATATTAGCGAGTGATTTCTTTTCACTCTGAAAATTTCTTAATTCCCACTCTGCATTGATGGAGAAAAAATGCTTATCTATTAATTAATCAATTTGTTGGAATACTCTCATTTGAGGATATTGAATAACATGAAAAGAGGATATATTAACTTCTACAGACAGGTTTTCCTATCACTACTTATTGATACTTTGATTGACTGGTTAGACAGATTGGTTTGACCTACTGGGTGCTGTATTGGTTATGCTACAATCAGCATTTGGAACCAGTAACTCAGGGCAGGTGAAACATAGGGGGTTAGCTCGAAGGCAATTTTGTTTCTTAGGCTTTGTTTATTAGGTATTAAAGGTAGATGAGTATCTTTGTGCTAATAATAGTGTCTGTAGAAACAGAAAAGGAAAGGTCATTACCTTCACACACAAGCTCCATTTGCTCAAAGCTGTCTTTCTCAGAGATTTCAAGTTTACAAAGCTGTGAAAATACCTCTACTCTTGATATTCCTGAAAGAAGAATAGCTTTGTCACTGCCAGGCTGAAATGATAAAGCTCAGAACAACTTTATTCCCGTTGAATCAAATTTTCATTAGAATTCAAGTCTTGATAACACATTCATTTTATAAAATAACATAGGAAAAAATAGGATTGGGTTACTCATTGATATGGGATAGAGTGTGTTATCATGCCCTTCAGTATCTCTGTTAGGTGGCTCTCATAACTGCATGCACAAGTATAAATTTCACTTTCGCAAAGAAATTTCTCTTCCATTTATCCTCCAAGTATACCTCATTTCCCATCTTTGGTAACAACATATTTGCAGAGAAGTGTTTCTCCACTAGTGTAAAGAAAATCCCCAGAATGAGCAGGTGGTGTGGGGGTAGTGGTGGAGTTAATCGCCTAGCCAGTCCACCTCATGGGCAGCCACCGCCTGTCTGTCAGTGGAGGATTGCGTGTTGTTATGATGCTGAATAGGTTTCACTGGGGCTTCCATCCCCAGCTGATCATGGAGATGGCACAGGACCTGGTAGCATCCTGTTCATGGGATCACTGTGAGTTGTGGACTGACTCCACGACAGCTAACAGAGCAAGTGATAAATGGTCACTGACCCAGTCCCCACTGAATAGGAGGTGGTTGGGACTGCAGAGGCTTAACCAGGTAGAGAGCCACTGATGGAAGAAGAGGAGGGCGTATTGGACGGCTATGCACATCTTCCAAGCTTTTAAAAGTTGGCTCAAAAACATTTTGAAGCTCACTATTCACCAAATCAGTCATTTCTGTGAGTGGGCTGTAGCTCTACTGTGAAAAAGAGTTTTCTCTGGAAGTCAGAAGAGTGAAATCCTAGCTCTGTCCGTCATCACTGAGTAGCCTATGGGTACACTGGGCTGCTCTGGCTCTCAATTTTATCATCTGCAAAATTCGTCACTTGTTTAAAGGGTTAAATAGAGCTTCTAGCCAAGGGTATGCTATGTAACAAATTAATATAATAAATGAATATAATTTATTGTTTATATTGATTGAAGAAAGCAAAGCGTTGGATCAAATTTAGTACCAATTCAAACTGAAGGATTTTACTTAGTAGTTTAGAGAGAATTTTTCAAAATAGAATTGGGTTCCTATTCACACTCATACTGGTATTAAGCTCAACATGTTCATGAAAATTATTCCTTTACATTCAGGAAAAAAGAGGATGCCAACTATCATCATTGTTCTTAAGCATTTTGATAGTTGTGATTGGTAGACTGAAATGTAAAAACATAAATTAGAGGAATAAATGTGGGAAAGGAAGATAAAGACAGCATTATTGCTGGAAAGCATGATTGCAAACATGAAAAATCTAAAAGAACATACTAAATTTATGAATAAGAGTTTATTGAAATGGCCACAAAACAAATCAATCTTATTACCATATTTATAACAAAAATTCCCCTAAAAAGTACAATGTCAGAATGGCCTACCATTCAACATCAAAAAATCCTAAAATACCTAGAATAAAATCTGACAAAAGAGGACATGTGTATTTTATATACAACCAAGCTTTCCTGAGAGAGTTTAATTATTTCAAAAGTGAAGATTTGTATTTTCTAAATGGGCAAACCATGTTGATTTGTTCACACATTTAGGGCAATTGCTATCAACAATTTCAACCAGACTTTTTTTCTTTTTAAGTTTTTCGGACAAGAATCTGTAAAGAAAGTCCAGAAAGGAAGACCAATGTAATGTCGTTCTGTGGTATACAGGGTCACTATGAGTCTGAACTGACTCAACTCTCTCTAACAACAACACCACCCCACAAATTGAGTTACTTGTGATCCACCTAGAGGACTGGTCAGTTTACGAAACAAATTGAGTGACTCTGGTCTACCACCGGGATTGGCCAGCTCATGGTCCTCATGAAAGAATCATGCCTTGTAATTGACAGGGAGTTTGTTTTTATAAAGGCCAATCACACAGAGTTGGAGGACCTTCCTATTATCACGAAGATAAGTCCGGAGTGGAGCAAATCCTTGGACTAAGGACCCAGGCTCCCTGCTCTAAGGGCTTCCTAGATTCAGTGAAAACAGCTACGTTACACTAAAGATGATGAGAATTGACGAGTGGTGGGTTTGCCAGTCCACAGAGCAAGATGGCCACAGTGGGTTGGAGGGAGACCTGAGCACCTTCATGCAGGAGGCTTGCTGGGGGAGCTAAAGACCTGTCATACACATCTGTGCAGAGCAGAGGCTTGAATGTGCCCTGCAGGGTTTGCTTCAGAGAATCCTGTGACGGGTCTTCCTACAGCAAGACAGAGCCTAATGCTTCTGGGCAGGAGGCTTGTCTGGGGCTGAAAAAGCTACACCACCTGCTGGTACAAGGCCAGAGAGGCCTAAGTGTGCCCTGCACAGGGATTGCATGCCTCCCCCACAGGGCACTGGTGGCCTAGGCAGCTTGGTGGGAAGAGAGTCCCTGCAGGCCCGGATAATGTGGTGGCAGCCACTGGCAGAGGCCAGTGAGGTGCAGTGGCAGAGCAGAAAGCAGCCTCTGAAGCTAAGCAGGTCTCCAAGCAGCATGGTGGTAACTGGAAACAGCAGTGATATGAACACAGCATCCGGCCTGAATCACGATATAGCTGCCTAGTGACATAAGAACGGACATGGGTAATTTGAGGAAGACCAAATGTTTCCGCTTTTGAAACACTGTTGTTATTGCCTACTACTTATTTTCTATAAATAATAACGGCTTCGCTTTGTCAGCACTGTACAAGTGTCTTGTGAGTTCTGCTTGATCATAAATGAACATAGCACCCATAGAAGTTCATGCCAGCAGCTGTGTGTGTCTCATTCCTCGCAGTCTTATGGCTGCCTGGAAGTTTGAGGCACAGCCGGCTACATGTGCAATGCAGACAGATGGACACGAACATTACAAATGTAAGTGGTCAAAATGTTTACAATTCATCAACTAATGGGAAACCCAAAAATGAAAACCATTGCAATCGAGTCTATTTCAACTCGTAGCAACCCTTTAGGACAAAGTAGAACTGCCCCATAAAGTTTCCAAGGAACACCTGGTGGATTTGAACTCCCAACCTTTTGGTTAGCAGCTGTGGCTCTTAACCACTACATCAGAGTTATCTACTCTGTGCCAAGTCCTGATAAAGATACTATCCAGACCTCCAGGGAAGAAAACAGAAAAGTAAATGAACACTAAAAATACAACGACATGTAAGTTGTTGTTAAGTGTCATTGAGTAGGCTCCAGCTCTCACTGAACAACAGAGTGAAGCACTGCCCAGTCCAGCACCATCCTCACAACTCTTGTGGGGTTCAAGCTCATCATTGCAGACACAGTGTCAACCAATTTCATTGAGGGTCTCTCCTTTAGCAAGCATGATGTCTTTTTTCAGGGACTGGTCCCTCCTAATAACATGCCCAAGGTATGTGAGACAAAGTTTTATCATTGTCACTTCTAAGGAGCATTCTAGCTATACTAGTTCCAAGACAGATTTGTTTATTCTTCTGGTAGGCCATTGTAAATGTAGTATTCTTCACCAACACTATAATTCAGTGACATCAGTTTTTCTTTGGTCTTCCTTATTTATTGTTCAGCTTTCTCATGCATACTACAGGCAATTGAAAATACCATGGCATGGATCAGACACACTTTAGTAAGTTGCACTATGCAAATTGAAACAACATTACATGCACTGTTCTGATAACCAAGCCGGAATGCGAGATGATATTCAAAGCTTTAAAGAACTAATGTAATTCTTTTTAAAAAGCACGCATATACCAAAAACCTTAAAATATTTATTTCCGATGACCCAGTAATCTCTCTTATTCTTGGAAATTCTTTTATAAGAAATAGTTCACAAGAAGGAAACACATGCATCATTCGTTTATTAACTTGTCAAATATTAATTTGTGACTATTGCCTACTAGATTCTGTGCTAAAATGTGGGGATATTAAGATGAACAAGTAACTCATTTAGGAAAACCTTCATTTCAGTCCTCATTACAACAGTGAAAAGTGGGAACAGCCCTAAGACTCAACAATGGAGAGTTATTTTATATATTATGGTGCACTGACTTGAAGAAATAATAGCAAATATTTAAATTACATTTTGGAATTATATCAGGAAAAGATGATCATTGTTGTTACACAACGCTAACCAAAAACATACTAAATTTTGTATATAGTTCGGCTGCCATAATAAATACACATTCAATGTGGCAAAGACTAGAAGAGTACATGCAAACATAAAAAGTTGTATTGGAGTTTGGGGACTAGGAATGATTTTTGTTTTATAAAATTAATTTTATGGCTATATGGTGTTTTTGATGAAAAACAAATAAAGAAAGAATTCATATCACCAAGGAGTCACCCTGGAAGAAATTAATAATTACAAACAGGTCTCCAAACATGAAGTTCTGTGTAACAGCTCACAAAATAACCAATCAGGACTTACAAGGTAGCAAGGGAAGAATATTCCTGCCTGTACAGACAGTTCTGGCCTTTCTAAGGTCTGTTTTGAAGTATAAAGCAAAATGTGAAGGTGGAAATCTTGTTATACTGAAGTGTTGTCCTATACAGTAGCATAACTATTCTAAAATTACTGACTACTAACAGCACAGCACTTGCTGAACACTGTCAAACATAACATTATTCAGAATTCCCAGGGACCTTAGGAGCCATACACAGCAGTCAGACCCCTAAAAGCCAAACACATTGCCTTTGAGTTGATTAGGACTCATACGTAACATCCCTTACTGGACAGAGTAGAACCACTCCACAGTTTCCGAGGAGAACCTGGTAGATTTGAACTGCTGACCTCTTGGTTAGCAGCCTTAGCACTTAACTATTACACCACCATGGCTTCTATAGGGATCAAGTATACATTAAACAAAATATATTTTTTTTTAGAATTATTTCTTTTTTCTCTTTTTTTATTATGACTGAGTGAAAATGTACCTTCCCATATAAATTTACATGCCCACCTATATACAGCTTCCACTGCTCTCCCTGCCTGGTGACAGCACACTATTCCTCTCTGCTGCATACATGCCCTATCCTCCCAACAGCCTCCTTTCTCCTCCTCTCCACCCACTTCCCTATTTTAACATAGTTATGAAGATGATAAAACACTTCAGTGATTCTTGGTCTCTTTGAGTCTTCCTACCACTTCCAACTATCTAGCCCCAATACATGCTTTTTGATTTTAAGTGTCAAATGGCCTGCCACTTAGAAAGCAGGAGCTGTTGTCCCTTTTGCTTTGTTCTTGAACCACATGTCCCTCTGCTACCTTTCCCATTCTTCATGCCTTGATGTGCTTGAGTCTGACCTTCTGTCAACAAGAAAGAAACAGTGGTAAAAAGCAAGAAAAATGTGTCGCATTGCAACATCTGGAATGAACTCCCCTGCAATGCACTAAAACAGCCCTCCTGTGACCAAGGGAAACGAATAGGGCTAAGCTAAGACACACAGAACCCTGGTAGTGTAGTGGTTGAAGCACTCAGCCACTAACCAGAAGGCCAGCGGTTTGAACTCACTAGGAGCTCTGTGGGAGAAAGATGTGGCCGTCTCTTTCCTTAAAGACTTACAGGCTTGGAAACTCTAAAGGGTAGCTCCACTCTGTCTAACAAGGTTGCTATGAGGAGGAATCAACTTGACAGCAGCTAGTAACAACACCGTGAAGTTAATCACCTGTCAAAAAATCCTGAAAAATTAACAGTTAGCTCTCTCAAACCTGTATGAGAAGCATCTCGCACAACACTGGCTCTTCCGCCTGTAACTTCTCGGCATCACCACCTGAAGCTGTGGCTTTGATAATCATATATTTGCATAATGCTGTCGATTTTGTTTTCTGATTAGCCGTAATTGTTTTTCCTGGTCCTTGACATGTGAAATGTAAATTAATCACTTTTGGGCTATGATATGGGTAGAAATCCTGCCATAGGAAAGAAGAGAAAGTCTTTTGACTACATCCTTCCACATATCAAGCCTCCAGCAATTCAGGCATACAGCGAGATAGAAAGAAACACGTCATAAATAGACAGGGAAATTATGACACTATTTTCCCTTATAATTATTTGTGAAAGCTTTTCTCGGTGTCAGGCTTCAAACCATAAAACGTCCTATGAGTCTTCCAGCCAAGAAGTTGTTATGTTACTTTAGGATGAGTCACCTCAAAACATCACGATGCTGCCAGTGAGGGTGAAATTCAGTCATACAGAGAAACAAAATTCTCATACATACTACCATCTGGATGAACCTTGACAACATTATGCTGAGTGAGATAAGTGACACACCAAATAGGTGTATTAAAGGAAAAAAAAACCAGTGCCATCAAGTCGGACAGATATATATATATATGTATGTTTGTGGGCTTGTGTGTGTGTGTGAGCATGTGTGTGTGTGTGTGTGTGTGTGTGTGTGTGTGTGTGTATGTATATGGAAATCCTGGTGGCATAGTGGGTTAAGTGTTAACATCTGCTAACTAAAAGGTCAGCAGTTCAAATACACCAGCTGCCCTTTGGAAACTCTATGCGGCAGTTCTACTCTGACGTCTAGGGTTGCTATGAGTCAGATCTGACTCGATGGCAGTGGGTTTTCTTTGTGTTTATATACGTATATATAGTATGATCCCTAATCCCTAATATGAAATACACAGAACAGGCAAATGTATGAGGTATGACAACCAAGTCTGTGAACTTAACTGTTCTAAGTGCTACATATCTGTCATGGTTTGAATTGTGTCCCCCCAAAACTGTGTGCAGCCACGTGGCTGGGATATGGTTCCCAGTATCTTGGGACTGTCCTCTATTGTGTGGTTTTGCTAACCTGTATGTTAAAGGATTAGGGTGGGGCTGTGAATTCCTGCTATGGGGGAAGTTTCTCTGGAGTATGGCTTGCCCCACCCTTAATGCTTTTAGCTTGCAAGGAATAAAAGGAAAAAGAACCAAGGACAATTTGAGAACCTCGCTACCATCAAGCAAGCAGCACCGGGAGCAGAGCGCGTCGTTCAGACCAGAGGTTCTTGCGTTAGGACACTCCCTGGACAATGACTGATGCAATACTGGACTTTCCTCCAGAGCCATCAAGGGGAAAGTCTCCCTGGAGCGGACACCCTGAATATGGACTTGCAACCTACCGGACTGTGTAAGAATAAATCTTTCTTTGTTAAAGCCATCCACTCTGTGGTATTTCTGTTAGAGCAGCCTAGCTGACTAAAACAATATCCATTTGCTGAATATCGCTACACTCACCTTCAAAGTCCTCCCCTTGGGAAGCTATGCGCTACTGCCAGTGCCTAGTCCACCCTTCAGAGCAATTTCAGAACTCTTTCTGGAATGGCTACTGTGCATGATGGCAAGGAGGCAAGTTTGCAAACTTAATTGTATGCTTGCCTGTAAGGGAGTTTTTGGCCAGTAAACAAATAAGGGTATTGGAACACCCTCCCTCTTCAACTGGTCTGGCCCCCAGTGACTTTTTCTTTACCTGAAGATAAAGGAAATTCTAAAAGGAAGATATCTGGCTGATATTCAGAACATCAAGGATAATATGACAGCTTTGACAGCCATTCCAGAAAAGGAGTTCTAAAATTGCTTTGAAGGGTGAACTAGGCACTTCCCAAGGGGAGTACTTCGAAGGTGACCATAGTGATATTTAGCAATGAGATATAGAGCACTTTTTCTAGGATGAGTTCATGAACTTAATTGACAGTCCAGGTGTATAGACCATGGGAATATCATGAGTTGAATCAACCTGACAGCAATTGATTTTGTTTTTGGTTTATAGAGACCAAAGTTTATTTACAGTTACCAGGTGCAGATGTGCAGGGGCATGGGAAGGTATTGCTTAACGGATACTGAGTTTCTGTTGAGAGTTATGGAAGATTTTGGAAACAATGGTGATGGTTATGTAACATGGAGAAAATAACATTGCTGAATTGTACACACAAATATGGTTGAAATGGAAAGTGGTCCTTTATACATATTCCACCACAATTAATTGTTTTAATGAGGAGGGGAAGGAGAGAGACAAACTCTGGTGATCACACCATGAAGGACGAAAGCCATACGTTTTATAGTACTTTAGTTTATAAGTTACTTGCACACATTTCTGCACATTTTAAGAGGACACTGATAAATGACAGAGCATCTAGAGGAGACCTGAACAATAAACGGTGCTAACGTTACTGCACAGTTTGTAGAGGGCCATGTATAGTGGTTTTTGATGTTCAACTTACTTAGTTTCTTCAACTCTCTCATGATTTTATGGATGAAGGAAAATCTATTGAAGGATATGATTGGTAAGTTGCACTCTGTCAAGTATTTGCAAAATGGTCAAGTTGAGGTTTAGACCCAGGCGGTTTAATTCTAGAAGCTACACTCTTAACCACTAGGTCGTATTCAAATCTATGAAGTGTTTAGTCTGGAGTACAGGCCAGACAATAACATATTGAATATTTCCAGTTTTCAAAAGCCCCTCAATTAGACTGAGGGATTATGTCTATGGATGTTCTCAGAAGAAAGAACTAGGCCAGAGAGTAGAAGATGCAAAAAAGCTTAGTTGGATACAACAGTATGTTCTTCTTTCTTTTAAAGGAGACCAAAATGTAAGGGCCCATCTTAGGAGATCATGAGTTTCCCATCATCGGAGAAGCCGGGGTGAACTCTGAACTACAGGTTTGGGATATTTTTAAAAAGAATGTGGAATAAAACATACAGTTTGTGTTAGATAAGCTGTCTGTGCTGTCTAGTGTGGTAGTCACTATCTGCATGTGGCTATTTAAATCCAATTAAAATTAAAAGCCCATTTTATCAATCTAATAGCCACATCTCAAATGCTTAGTATGAGATCTGACAATTATGTCTGCAAACTTAATTGTTCTAAGTGCTGCACACCTCACTGCTAAATATCACTACAGTCAGCTTTGATGTACATCCCTTGGAAAGCTGGGCACCAATGCCAGCACCTATTCCACCCTTCAGAACAATTTTGGAATTCTTTCTGGAATGGCCATTCCACACAGTGACAAGGTGGCAAGTTAGCAAACTTAATTGCGTAGTTGTCTGTGAGGGAGTTTTTAGCCAGTGAACAAATGAATGTATTGAAACACCCTTCCTACTCACCTAATCTGGCTCCCAATGACATTTTTTACCCAGAGATAAAGGAAATCTTGAAAGGAAGATATTTTGATGACATTCAGGACATCAAGGGTAATACAGTGACAGCCCTGCTGACCATTCTGGAAAAAGAGTTCCAAGATTTCTTTGAAGGGTGGACTAGGCACTGGCATCAGTACATAGCTTCCCAAGGGACATATGTCAAAGGTGACCGTAGCAATAGTCAGCAGTGAGGTAGGTAGCACTTTTCTATGATAAGTTCACAAACTTAAAAGACAGTCCTCGTGTGTTGTGTCAACTACACTGTGCTTCTGAATTATTACCAGAAACAGAAAGTAACTGCAGGGACACTGAAAATAAATCATCATTACACACTGTTATAACAGGTCACTCAATATGATAAATAAGATTACTCTGACCTCACTTCAGGTTGATCTTCCAAGGGACTGATGTGCTTCATGGTATTTGCTAAATACCTGAAATTCACTAAGCTCCAGTGTATTGCAACCATGAAGTCTTCTGAATCACCTTATTTGAGTTGGACATAATCTATAGTAACATTTGGGTATCCAGAAGGGTGAGGAGGAATCTATTCTGACTGAGTCTTAAGAATTTAATCTATTTAGGTCAAAATGAAAATGCATTTCTAAAATATATGTCGTATTACTTTGCATAAGAAAATAGGATGACACATAGACGTAATTAATCATGTTCATGAACTGCGGTTGTTGAAGCTATATATGTGGAGTTATAAACATAATGGGCTTTGAGCCAAAGAGAGCTGGATTTAAATCCCTGTTTTACTACATAGGATGCCTTACGGTACAAGTAACTTAAAACTACAATGCAAGTGCCTGACACGTTTAAGAAATTATTAACAATTACTAGCAATCAAGAAATTGGAAGGTCATTTGGTTTCAGGACTGGTTAATTTTTCATTTCAAGAAGTCATAATGGGTCCAGATTCTTCCTGTCTTCTCGTTGTCATCTCACTGTTTTGGATTTGTCCTTAGACTACAGCTGGACTTCATAGGAACTGCGTGTGTCAGACTCAGTCACAATAAACGAGTTGGAACTGACTCAGTCTTGACTTGTGGTGATCCTCATGTGTGTTAGAAAAGAATTGGGCTCCATAAAGTTTTCAATGAATGAGTTTTGGGAAGCAGATCACCAGGCCTTTCTTCTGAGATACCTCTGGGTGGACTTGACCCTCCAGCCTTTCTGTTAACAGCTGAGTGCCTTAACCATTCGTACTACCCATAATTTCTCAGCTATGTAGCAATCAGTAAAAGAAGAGGTGTCTTCTTATCTCATCTTGAAAGGTTCAAGACTTTTCCCTGAAGCTCAAGAATAGAGAATAACCCTCTTCTCATATACCATGATTTAGAATTGGTGGTATGCACACCCTTGAACCATTTACTGACATCTATCTATCGTCCGTCCATCTGTCCATCCGTCCATCTGTTGTCATCTAGTCAGCTCCAATTCACTGGCAGAAGGATAGAATTGTCAGGATCAGCTTAGATCAATCAGAATTCATCCACTAGAACTAAGCACAAGGCACCATGGAGAAGCTCTGTAAAACTGGAACTGTACCAAGAAGGAAGGAGAGTAGGATGATGGATGAATGGGAAATCTGAACGCACCAGCTGTAAGACCTAGGGCAAATTACATAATGTTTTTAAGTCTTAGTTTCTAAATCTAAAAAGTGGATAATATCTTCACCTCATAGAAATGTGAGAATTGGATGAAGTGATCTAAATAAAGGCCTTTTGCTAGTGTCTGGCACATAGAAGGCACTCAGTAAATGTTAGCTCAGTTTCTTCCTTTTTCTGCTTTTTTGCAGTCTGTATCTTGCTGTCTAGGATTACTGTGTTTGCCTGAGGTGCTGCTTCTGCCTTCTCATGCGCTGTAGTGAGGCACTAGATTTTAGAACTTTTAGTGTTTCATGATACTCATCACCGTTTGACTTGGGTTTTCGCTCATACATTTTCCTCTTATGTCTTGTCTCTTTTTTGCTTCTTTGTCCTACTTATCTATGCCTCTTTCTCAATGCTCAGCATTAAAATGTGTGTGTGTGTGTTTGTGTTGTATGAAGGTGGGTGTATTGCATGTATTTAAGAGATGGGCGTGATCGTAAGGAGAGAATTCCTTCTACTTAGTAAACACTTTGAGACCTTGAGGGTACGCACTTTGTTTGAAGGCAACCAAAAAATTTCCTCGTGTGTCTGTATCATCATGTCCTTAGCAGGACATCCGAAATGAGAATTGTTTGATTGCGGTAGTGGAGATAAGGAGAAAGAACATTCAGTGAGCATTCCGTGTTTAGGTCACTTGCTGTGTGTCGGCTATAGGCAAAGGTAAAACATAGAAGAAGCTGAAGGAATGATGAAGAATGTTGAGTTTGTACAAACAGACAGTGGGTCAGTAAGATAGAAAACGCAGTGTGAGGACACATTTGGAAAGCTTAACTGCTTTGCCAAAAAGTTGGGACTTAATATTTTTGATATGGGACAGCAGACATAATGGGACTATTAAATACTTTTGTTAGAGGTGAAACATGAAGAAAACACAATGGCAGTGGTGTAAAAGATGAATTGTAAGGAATAAAAAGTTTCAGCAGTCAAGCCTGTTATGACACCAGTCAGGCTAGGACTGTTATGCTGGAGGGACAAACAACTTCAAACCTTACAGATGTCTTTAGGAGATGAAATCTTTACAATGACTTTAAGCAGATGAAAGAAAGAAATGAACTGTGGTTTTACTCAGCCAGTCAGAGAACACTGAAAAGAGACTGGTCCATATTTTGGAAACTAAATTATGAGTAGTTTTGAACTTGCTGAATTGGCAAATCCTTGGTATGACTTAAGTGGAGATATAAAACTGGCAGGTGGATTGATGAGTCTATCCTTCAGGGGAGAGTTGTGAGCTAAACAAGTAAACGTTTTAGTCATGAGTATGGTCCTACAGGTTGAATAAATGGAATGTCCAGCATCCCTTTCCCCATATTACTCAGGCCAATTCTTCTTTGGAGAACCACTCCTTCACAGTGATGTGGAAATGTCATGTGAGACAAGGAACACTGCACTCTAAAGGAGGTGGTAGACGGTATGCAGAATATACGAATGAGGTACCAAAAACTAGCCACACGATTCTGTTCCTCACCTCCTGCAATGATATAAAACTGTTTTAGGGGTGAAGTTACCAGCTCTTAGCTCCAAGTCTGGTGAGAAGTGACTCAGAGAGAAAATTTACAGAAGATATTTAAGATTGCTATCTGATTGCTGGTAAGTGATGACTCCCTCCTCTTTACAGCTCAAGAGAGGGTGAAGTGCTGCCTCCCCTTCCCAAATCAAGAGGAAGAACTCTCATGTCTCTCATCTGGGGAGGGCATAAAACAGTTGCCTGAGATCTGGCTCATACTTAAAAAATCTAAAGGGTGAGAGACTGGCAGAAGTAGCCCATGAGAGCTATGTGAAAGCAAAGGGAAGGCAGCTGCCCTGGCATCGGCATGCACTTCTAGAGTTTTTCAAGGCAAAAAGGAGTATGTGATCTCCACAGACTACAGGTAGGCCACCCACAGAGAACTGGAGTGGATCCATATTAGAACTTATCTGTGAGAGCCATTTTCAGGTGTGAATAGACCTGAAAGTGATGAAGAAAGATGCTTAATATATTACCAGATGCCTGGGTGCTGAGAAAAGAGGAAACAACCAGCTGGGATAGGAAGGAACTAAAAGTGAGAGATTGCCAATGGTGAGAGGTCTCCAAAGACAGTGAGGAAATGGGGAAAGGAGAGGTGGCACCTGAACATGGGTGGAGAAACTGAGCATACAGAAGCCGCTGTGCAGCTTCCCTATTGCAAGTATTGGGAAGGAAAAAAAGACGGGTGAAGATGGAGTTAGGTTGTAAGTCCAATAGCAGGACATTAAACACATTCCTATTTAATGGCACCCATTTTCTCTATGTTGTTGGTGTTGTTATTAGGTACTGTTGTGTCAGTTCCGACTCACAGTGATCCTATGAACAACAGAACGAAACACTTGTGCCATGTCCACAATCATTTTTATGCTTAAGCCCACTGTTGCTACTTCTGTGCCAACCCATCTTGTCAAGCGTCTTTCTGGTTTTGGCTGACCTTATACTCTACCAAGCATGATGTCCTTCTTCAGAGACTGATCCTTCCTGACAACATTTCCAAAGTATGTATGATGCAGTCCTGTCATCTTTGCTTCTAAGGAGCACCCTGGTTGTACTTCTTCCAGAACAGATCTGTTTGTTCTTTTGGCAATCCATGGCACAGTCAACATTCTTCTCCAACACCACAATTCTGTCTTCTTTGTTCATAGTTCAGCTTTTGCATGCATATGATACAACTGAGAATATCATGACTTGGGTCATGTGCATTTTAGTCTTCAAGGTGACATCTTTACTTCTGAACATTTTAAAGAGGTCCTTTGCAGCTGATTTTCCCAGTGCAATGCATCTTTTGATTTTGTGACTGATGCTTGATTGTGGACCCAAGCAAAATGAAATCCTTTACAATCTTTTCTCCATTGATGATAGTGTTGCTTACTGGTCCAGTTGTGAGGATTTTTGTTTTCCTGATGTTGAGGTGCAATCCAGACTGAAGGCTGTGGTCCTTGATCTTCATCAGTAAGTGTCTCAGATATTTTTCATTTCCAGCAAGTAAGGTGATGTCATCTGCATAATGCAGTTTGTTAATGAGTCATCCTCCAATCCTGATGCCTTGTTCTTCTTCACATAACCCAGCTTTTCAGGTTATTGGCTTGGTGTACAGATTGAAAAGGTATGGTAAAAGGATACAACTCTGACACACAGCTTTCCCGACTTTAAACAATGAAGTGCCCCCTTGTTCTGTTCACACAACTACTCCTTGATCTATATACAGATTCTTTAAGAGCACAATTAGGTATTTAAGAACGCCCATTCTCTTCAGCATTAGCCATAGTTTAGTATGATCCACATATTTCAACGCTTTTGAGTAGTTAACGAAACACAAGTAAACATCTTTCTGGTATTCTTTGCTTTCAGCCAAGAGCCATTTGATATCAGCGATGGTGTGCCTGGTTCCACTTCCTCTTCTCTAGCCAGCTTGAATTTCTGGCAGTTCCTTGGCAATACACTTTTGCAGTCACTTTTGAATGTTCTTTAGCAAAATTTCACTTGCATGTGACATCAACAGTATTGTTCAGTAATTTCCACATTTGGTTGGATTACCTTTCTTTGGAATGGGCATAAGTATGGGTCTCTTCTAGTCAGTTGACCAGGTAACTGTCCTCCAAATTTCTTTGCGTTCATGAGTAAGCACTTACAGCGCTGCCTCTGTTTGTCGAAGTGTCTTGATTGATATTCCATCAATTGCTGGAGCCTTGTTTTTTGTCAATGCTCTCAATGCAGCTTTGACTTCTTCCTTCAGTACCATTGGTTCCTGATCATATTGTAGCTCTTCAAATGACTGAACATTGACTAGCGCTTTCTGATATAATGACTGTGTATTCTTTCCATCTTCTTTTGATGTTCCCTGAGTATCCATGATGTATGGGGCAAAACCATATTCTAAGAAGAAAAAGGTGTTGATTACTGGTAGAGAGGATAAAACTGGGGGAGGCGTAAGTTTTGAAAACAGTGAAGATGTCTGAGAAGAGCTGCAGTAGAATGGGTGCTCAGTGCCTATTTGAAACTAGAAATTATGGGTTCATAGTGGGTCAGTCTTTCACAAGGGCCCACATCTACTAAAGTGTAGGCTGGGGAAACAGACAGGTGAATTTATTGAACCTTGGGATTTTACCATATGGAGAAGACAAAAAAGATATAAGGGCATGAGCGGGGAATTAACAAGAACATTGTTCAAAAAATGGACGCATAAAGGGGAAAAGAGAAGAAAAGAGACCTGATGGATTTGGATACATGGTTTGTGTATCATCATAAGTTTACTGTGGGTGCTAACAAAGAAGCTGGGATAAAAGTAAGATATTATGGGAGAATGAGAGGTTTCAATTAATAATTTTGTGGATGGAACACTTTTAAGTTACGACATGATATTATGAGGTTGAGGAAAAGAGAAAGCCATTGGAAGTCAAGAGATGGCGAGGCCAGGTTTTGGATGGATCTTCTGCATCCACCCTCAACTGCATCAGGACTATGATGGCGGTTTGGTGTAAAGATTTTAAAAGAATTGCAAGGAGTGACTAGTAGAAGTTGATAGTTATTTTGGCAGGAGTGCAGAGAAGACTCAGTGGGAGAAGGCAATTGACAGGGAGGATCCAAAAGTGACTACAGTCACAGACTGGGGACATTAGGAGACTGGAGGTACACTTAATAGAAATAAGAGGAAGAGCAATCATGTTGAAGTATGATGGAAGTGGCCATATTGAGATAGCTTTTTACAATACAGGCTTGACATCGATCGTGGTTGGGGTGAGAAATCTGAGTGTCATCCTACCTAGAGCTTAGCCTAACTGCAAAATCTGAAGTAACTGTACCCACAAGATTGTCCTTACAACATCAACTACAAATTTAGTGGTCCCCAGGACCAACGTTACTTTAGAGAGGCTGTTATAACTCAAGGGTCCCTACAACAGCACTCGGCCTTGATAATTCACTAAGAAGACTCAAAGAAGACATTGAAACTTGTTCTATTCAGTTAGGTTTATAACAGACAAATATGTACTTATAAAGACCAGTCAGCTGAAGAGACATGCGTAAGGCTGAATCTGAAAGAGTTCCAAGCATGGAGCTTCTAGTCATTTTCTCTCCATGGATTTATGGACACTGTTCACCACCCACCATGGGTATGTAACAATGTACATGGAGTATTGCCCACCCAGGAAGCTCACTTGAGCTTCGATGTCCAGAGTTTTTAATAAGGATGCATTACTCAGGGATGATTGATTAAATTATTGCCCGTGTGGCTGAACTCAAATTCTCACACTCCCTGTTCCTGAAAGTCAAAATGACGTCATGTGGCCCAGAGCCTCAGTTCTCTAATCACAGGTTAGAGTTTTCTGGCATGGCCAACCTATACTCTGAGTTATATCTTTAGCATAAGTTATCCAGGAGCCTACCATAAATCTTATTGTTAGACTAAACTATCAAGTGTGGCCAAAGAGCCAACCATGGATGATAAAGATACCCTTAACACTTGGGAAAAACTAAGAGTTTGGAGATCATCTCAAAAACAGTCTATGAAATCGTAGGGACCATGGAATATCAAGGCAAAGGACATAAAGGAATAGCTCAGGTGGGAAATGATCCTTTTGTTAACCGCATACTCTGTTCTCCAACCTCTCTCGAACATTTCTAGTCTTCATAAACACCAAACATGGCCTCTCAAGGGTTTCTTACTTCTCTTTGCCCCTGGACCTGCTATAGAAATTCCCTATGGCTCATATTTCACATAAAAGAATTTGGGAGTTTTCCAAAAGCCACTTTTACTAAACTAACACCCATAACAAAACATTTCAAAGGCCTAACCATAGAATACAATCAGGATATAATCTGCTTATTGAAACTGAAATGTAACTAGAGTCTGCATGCCAATAAGATTTCTTGCAGTCACAGCCCATTGAAGATCTGATTCATTTTGCTGGACGTATGTAAACCTATTTTGCCAGCCTACTCCTTTCATCTTAATCACTTGAATTAACAGTTTGGTAAGCTGTTCCTACTGGCTGGTGAAGTGATGTTTCCTTTCCAGTTGTTCTAAATTAGCATCTTGAGGTTCTCACTGGGGACACACATGGAGACATACTGTGAGAAGAAAATTAATGATCCTCTGCGCTATGAGTCAGAATTCACAGCAGTGGATTTACCAATGCATTCAAAACCTTGGTTAAAATGGTTCAGAAACTTACTGAAAGAAATAAGGCAGTTTTTTTTTTTTTTTTTTTTGGTGTGTGTACATATTTCTCTGCTTTCTGCATTGAACACGTACTATATTTTCAACAGTTAAAAAGAAATTTCAGTTAAAGCCAATTAGAGAAAACACAGTCCTTAAAGATGGAAAACATGGTGGCATAGTGGTTAAGTGCTATGTCTGCTAGCTAAAAGTTCAGCAGTTCAAATCCACCAGGTGATCTTAGGAAACTTTATAAGGCAATTCTACTCTGTCCCGTAGATTCACTATGAATCAGACCAACTCAACAGCAGTGGGTTTGTTTTTGTTTTTGTTTTTATTTTAAAGGTACATCAGATAGCACAAAACAGACCAGTCAAGTTATCTTGGGTAGAGAATAGCATTCCCACTGCTGCAGAGAAGTTCCAGATTTTCTATAGGTAGGCCAGGATATGTTTGAGACAAGTATATTACGTCTTGTATTATTTGGTGCAGGCACCATTAGGGAGACTTGAAAATGGCTTTTCCTGATTAAATATTTACCAGTAATGACTTGACAACAGCCCAACCACCTTTTAAGCATTCAAATAAGTGATGAAAGAGTCTCAGAGCAGACACATACAAGGAAATTTAAAAGGCAGCATTTCTAGTGAATCCCTTAGTGCATCCTTTACTTAACTCTGCAAAACTAAAACAATACCTGATCTGTAATACACTTCACACGTCTATATTATATAACCTAAAAACCATTGCCACAGAGGCAATTCCAGCTCATAACATTCCTGTAGGACAGGGTAGAACTATCCCATAGGTTCCCAAGGAGAGGCTAGTAGATTGAAGCTGCCAACCCCTTGGTTAGTAGTCTCATCTCCTAACCATTATGCTAGCAGGGCTCTCTTTTTAAAACCTACTACTTAGAAAATACTCAGCATCTGCTGGCATAGAGCAATTAATTTCTTATCTTGAGAAAACTAAGATAAATAATTGCCCTAAAATACAAAAATTCAGAGGTCCCAGGAAGACCAACAAAGATGTACTCGGTATACATTCACCCTTTATCCACTCATCCCAGATGCAGGTATTGAGTGGGTACATTCTAGCAGGCAATGTGTTTATACCATGGAGAGGTGCCAGGAACCAGCCACAGCAGGGTCTGGGATTCACGAAAGGATGGGGTGGCATCGGCAAAGGAGAAAAGATGAGACTGAGACAACCAGGAATCTGGGGCTCGGTAGTCTGTCTGAATCTGCCTTCCTTTATTTTTTTATACAATCAATAATATTTTTTCACCCCCACCCCTAGAACACTGTAAGCTGTTGGCTAACAAGGAAGTGATACCTTGTGGCCTTTTTTCATGTTAATTATTGGGGCCTACTGGATAATGGCCTGAGGCAAGTGGCCTCTTTACATGTTAATCATTAGGGCCTTCTAGGTAATGTCCTGAGACAAGTATATTGTGATTATAATCAACAGTGAAAACAAGGTTGTGCCTTGAGCTTCAAGATCAAGAGGTGCAGGGAGTGGAAAGGCTGTGTGAGGGATCATCCCTGGGGAGCCTCCCAGGACCTTCCTGCAATTTTGCATTTCACATGTGGAGGGGGATGTGCAGTTGGGGGAAGCCAGCGGGGCTGGGCCAGCTTTGGCATTCCCGGGCTGGGCATTCCCGGGCTGGGCGTTCCCAGACTGGGCATTCTCGGGCTCAGCGTTTGTCCTTGTGCCAGGAGACGAGAGGGTATTTTTGAGGAAAGTTTAATTAGCCAAAGCCAAGTGCCGTTATCAGGGAGAGCATGGCCAGAAATACAGGGGTGAGATGTGTCCGTCCGTCATCACGTAGGCTTGTAGCCTTGCTCACAGAGGCCTTTGTGGGTGACGGGCCTCAGCAAAGAGGCTGTGAAAATAAGTAAGTCATCCTGAAAATGACTTACACTTCAGTAGAAAAGTAAGATATAAATACAAATAATTAAAACAATACAAGGCAGGCTGTGACATGTATTCCAGGAGACCTTCAAAGAATGTGCTGGTCATAGGGAGCTATCAGGTCCTACTAGGGAAGCCAGAGAATGTCTCAGTTCACAAGTGGTCTAAGTATCTCAATTTAGAAAGAATGTTTTCCAGGAAGTCTGTTATGGCAAACAGTGGAGACAGCTAGCACTGGATAAACAAAATAGACAGAGATCAAATCCAGTTTGAAGAGAGGGGGACCAGAATCTTATACAGATATCACAACACTCTTCCAGTGAAATGATACAAAATTATTATTTTTTTAATTACTGAGGCACTGGAATGTGGATGAGCCTTAAGAACATTATGCTGAGTGAAAGAACCCATACGTAAAAAGTCACAAATTGTATGATTCCATCGTTATCAAATGACGAAGCTAGGTCAAACCATTGAGTCAGAAAATGCATCAGTGGTTGTCAGAGTCTGGGAAAGAGAGGCATGCGGAGTGACTGCTTATGAGTATTATAGTTGTTGATTGTGGTCAGGTTAGCCCTGATTCATGGTGGCCTCATCTGTTACAGAGTAGAATTTCTCCAGAGGAAATTTTGGTTGTGATCTTTATAGAACCAGCTGGCCAGGCCTTTCTTCCTTGGAGCCACTGGGTTGATTCAAGTGGGCAGCTGATCTCAAACTGCCTGTGCCCTCCAGGCTCCTTGCTTAATGATTACTGGTTTTCTTTTAGGATGATAAAAAGATGGAAATGCTTTGGAATTAGATGGGATGATGGTGCACAGCAATGTGAGTGTAAGGCATTCTGCTGGATTATACACTTTAAAATGATTAATTTTATGTTACATGAATTTCATTTCAATTAAAAAAATGCCTATTAAACAAAAATAGCTAAGATTCTTCCTAGCACCTTGGGAAGGGCCGAAACACTTGAGAGGCCCTAAAGCTTAAACATCCTTAACCTCACAGGCCCTTCATGATTGAGACCAGGTAGCAGATTCCAACCAAATGAGTGTCGGTCACCTCTGTCACTTACCATCTTTAATATCTTTCTGAATGTCAGTTTTTGTTTTGTCTTGTTTTTATTCAGACTGTCCCATAGCATCCAATAAAGGGCTGTGTACACAGTGGGCATTTGAGAAGATAGAATCATTGATCGTATATTCTTCAGGGAGTACAAAAAGCATTAACAAATTACTTTTTCAGTGCACTATGGAAACAATTACTGAACACTTCTCTTGCACAATTCTACAGAGTAAGATGTTTTAGGGGGAAAAGAGATAGCTAAAATTGGTACGGATGAAATCAAATGCTTCAAAATGTTATTCACTATATTTGTCCAAAACTCAAAAATAAATAAATAAATAAAATTTTTATCTCCGAGTATCCAGATGAAAATCTTCTGATGGTGGTGTACACATGATACGGTGACAAAACCAAATGCTTTACAATTCCCCTCTTCTTAGACTTTCAACCAACCTTCCAAGCCTCTGAAGATAAAAAGTTTCAAAAACAATCAAAACTCAGATATTCATAAGCATTTCTCCATTCCAGAAGTATTCCATTAAAGTTCTATTTCTGTAGTCAGATCTTCACTATTGCTTCCTGGAACTATTGCAGTAACCTCTCAGCTGGTCAACCTTCTCTCTGTCTTCCTACCTTTACTCTGTTCTCCACAGAGCAATCAGAATGACCTTTGAAAAAGTCAGCTGTTAACTATTATTTTCTGGTGATAATCGAGTAGCTGGTACCAGTTTACTGTCTGGCTATAAACAGCCAGAAACCTGGGCAGAATTATGGAAATAACTGGTTTCAGACAGTAGAGTAGGCAGCATAGGATGTGATCCCCGAGAGAAAAGAAGCAAATGAGGCCAAATTTTGCTACCACTTCAGCTTCCAGCCAAAAGGCACTTTCTGTTCTGAGAGTCAGGGAGGAGGAGCCCCAGAGTACAGTAACCTCACTAATGTGAGCAAACAGATCAACTCAGGACTACCAAGATAGAATGTGCAAGGGGGGATACTGAGGAGAAGGAAGTTATGCAAAGAAAAAGCTCCCAAACTATACAGTTATCCTCTTGAATCTTTGGCCAAATAAGATATGCAGAGTGAGACCACTTTAGACAAGGCAAAGAGTAACTACAGTAGTCCCCAGCTTACAATGGGATTCTGCTCTGTCAACCACTCTGTGGCAAGTTGAATAACCTAAGTCAAATACTTCATCCACCTGCCTGCCTGTCTTTCTTTGTCTGTCTGCTTGGTTTTCACAACAATTGCATTTTATTATCAGTGTCTTTATAAATCTGATCTCTATTTGTCTTTGGGAGCTAGAAGCACTCTATCTGAGAGTAACAACATCAGCAAATTACTCACCATAGTGTCTGTGGTACATATTACTAACCATAAGATGGTAAAAGCAGAAATGAAAATTGGAGGTCACTAAGTGCAGGTCCTTGCAATTGCATAGGTGGCAACTGGACCTAAGGCAGGAGTTAAAATTAAGAAACTTTGTTGAACACTTGAGTTCAGTAAAGAGCTCAGAAATCTGTACCCTAAGAGCGGTACAGAGCTCTAGTAGCAGTGTGGTTAAATGCTGGTTGACTAACTTCAAAGTTTGATGGTTTGAACCCACCAGTCACTCAAAGGAAAGAAAGACCTGAAAATCTGTTCCTATAAAGATTTCAGCCTTGGAAACTGTATAGGGCA
Source organism: Heterohyrax brucei (assembly GCA_028571685.1). NCBI lineage: Eukaryota > Metazoa > Chordata > Mammalia > Hyracoidea > Procaviidae > Heterohyrax > Heterohyrax brucei. Next base: position 37,350,778 of record CM053148.1, on the reverse strand, counting down.
GCTCTACTCATTCTATAGTATCGTCATAATCTATAAAAATCAACTCAACTGCATACAACAGCAGTGGAGCTAATCTTTTGTTAGCTGCCGTCTTCATCTAGAATCTCCACTGAAACCCTGCTAGGTACCAACAACTCTCTCAAACCTCCAATGACAGATGGGAGATAGCTGGATTTAAGGACCATTGGTTGGAAATTGAACCTGGGTCTCCCCCACCCAGAAAAGGAGAATTCTACCACTGAACCACCAATGGGGCTTGTGTAGGTTTAGAGCAAAGGTTAGGCTAGACATATTAATAAAACTTAAAAGGAGACCTTAAAAAGGATAAATTCCTCCAAAGTCAATTACTGGTAGCCAAAAAAAAATTAAATTGGACTTCATCAAAATTAAAATTTCTGTACATCAACGGATACTATCAAGAAAGTGAACCAACAAATCATGAAATGAGAGAAAAGATTTGCAGTCATATCTGATGATGACCTAGTAGCTAAAACATCATTAGTCATTAGGGAAATGCAATGCAAAAGCACAGAGAGGAACCATTTCACACCCACTTGAATGACTATTTAAAAAAAAGAAAAGGAAAATTCAAAATTACTGGTGAAGATATGTAGAAATTGGAACATTTATACATTGTTGGTAGGAATATAAAATGGTACAGCCATCACAGGAAACAATTTAGTGATTTCTCAAAAAGTTAAACATGTAATTACCATATAACCCAGAACTTCTATTCCTAGCTAGAAACACATGAGGTTTGGAAACATGTTCATGCAAAGAATTGTATGTAAGTGTTCACAGAAGCATTATTCATAGTAGTCAAAAAAGTAAACAACCTAAATGCCCATTAACTGAAGAGTGAACAAACAAAATGAGGTATGTTAACAAAGGATGTGCCTTAATAAAGGCTATATTCTTAATAAAGGCATATCCTTCATTAAGCCATACAAAGGAATGGTGCGCTAAAAGATGCTTCTACAAGGATAACTTGAAAACATCGTGCAAAGTGAAAGAAGCCGGCCACAAAAGGCCACAGACTATATGATGTCGTTTTTATAAAATATCCAGAATAGAAAACTTCTCAGAGACAAAGTGTGTAGTAGTGGCTGACAGGCAGGAGAGAGGGAAAACTTGACCTTGACAGCTACTACACGAGTTTCTTTTTGTGGTGATGGAAATACTCTGGAATTAGCAGTGCTATTTGCACAAAATAAGGGATATGCTTAAAATCACAGATTCTTTCACTTAAAAATGGTGAACTCTGTTACATGAACTGTGTTTTAATTTAAAAAAAAGAACAAATGTAGTCTAGACTCAGCCATGAAAAGGAATGAAGTACTGACACCACCTGTCACTCTGATCAATGCTGAAACTGTTGTTCTAAGTTCAAGAACCCAGTCATGTACTATTTGATTCCGCTTATGTGAAATATCCAGATTATGCAACTATGTAAGGACAGAAGGTGAATTAGTATTTGCCAGGGGCTGGAGTGAGGCAGTAATGATTTTTAGCACTTTAAGGAGGTCTTTCACAGCACATTTGTTCAATGCAATATTTTGTTTGATTTTTTGACTGCTGCTTTCATGGATGTTAATTGTGGGTCCAAGTAAAAGGAAGTCATTGACAGCTTCAACTTCAGTATTTTCTCTTAACACATATTATATATTTTTATTTTATTATTTTTACTTTTAAATTTATTTATTGTAATTGAGTGAAAGTGTACAATCCAGTTTAAATTTGCATCCGGCCTGTGTGTAGCTACCACTGCTCTCCGTGCCCGGTGACAGCACACTACTCCTATCTGTTCTACACATGTCATATCCCCCTAACAATCTTCTGTCCCCTCCTCTTTACCCCCTCCCCCACTCCAGTAAGAGGCCAGCAGGACGACATCCTATAGATGCATAGAACCATAAAGTGCATGCACAATATGGTCACTGTGTTGCTGAGTCCAATCCATTCCTATCCAAAGAGCTAACCTCAGTAATGATTTATGGACAGGCACAGCCTCAGGACCGGCGGTCTTGCTCCCAGGGGAACTCCAAGGCCCCTGGACCATCAATTACTGTCTTTTAGTCCAGTTCTCAGAGTGCACCCCTCTTTATTCTCATGTTGCCAGTGAAATTCAACTTTGTGAGCTCCATCACAGATATCACTGGTAGTGGCCAGACATCATCTGGTTCCTCTGGTCCCATATTGATCCAGTCACCCACTCGTGTGGGTCTCTCTGTCTTCTGGGTTCTCTTTCCCCCATGTCATTTTGGTCTTTGGTGACTGTTCCTGCTGAGTTGGGGTCATTTAGTGTGCCTCAGATGGCAGCTTCCTAGCTCTTAAGGCCCCAGACGCCACTCACCAGCAGGGGTGCAGAAGTCTTTCATAGCAATACACTAATTATACCAATTGGCCTCGAAGTTCCCTGAAAGCATGGTCCCCGTACCCTTACCACTGCTGCTCTGTCCTTGCAATATTGGGTTAAAATAGGAGGAGTATTAGTGTTCTGTTGAAATCCAGTTAAAACGATCTTCTTTCTAATGTGTGCTGTCACCAATTTCACCCAACCAAATTTCTATCAACTACCTAGTCTATAACCAACCCTTTCCTTCCCTCCCTCCCCATCCTTGCAGCCATCAAAGTCTTTTCTCTATACATGAGTTTGTTTTTAAGTTCTTGTCATGGGGGTTTCATGCAATATTTGTCCTTGTGCCTCTGACTACTTTCACTCAACATAATGTCTTCCAATCGAAACTAAGTTATGAGACGCTTTGTAGAACTATCATTGTTCTTTATCACTGAAGAGTGTTCCACTGAGTATATATACCAGACTTTATTTATCCATTCATCTGTTGTTAGGCATCTAGGTTGATTCCAACTTTTTGCTATTGTGGACTGTGCTGAAACAAACATTCATGTGCAGGTATCTGTTGGTGTTAATGTCCTTGATTCTGTAGGATGTATTCCAAGCAGTGGAATTACTGGGTCAAATGGTATATCTATTTCCAGCTTTTTAAGGAATCACCAGATTGCTTTCCAAAGAGGTTGTACCATTTTGCCAACCCACCGACAGTGTAGGAGAGTTCCACTTTCTTCACAGCTTCTCTGGCATTTGTTGTTTTGTGTTTTTTGGATCATGGCTAACCTTGTTGGGGTGAGATGATACCTCATCATAGCTTTGATTTGAATTTCTGTAATAGCTAATGATTGTGAGAATTTCTTCATGTGTTTTCTAGCTGCCTGGGTAACCTCTTTAGTGAAGTGTCTGTCCATCTCCTTCATCCATTGTTTAATTGGATTATTTATCCTTTTCTTATTGATATTTTATAGTACCTTATAGACTATGGAGATCAGACATTGTTCTGACATACAGTTGCCAAATATTTTTTCCCATTCTGTAGATGGTCTTTTAATTCTTTTGATAAAGTTTTTGGATGACCAAAGGGCTTGATTCTTAGTAGTTCCTGTTTATCTATTTTCTTTTCTATTGATCGTGCTTTGTCCGATTTTGAAGTCCATCTATGTTGTGTATTAAAACTTCCATTGTTGATCCTATTTTTTCTTGGATGAGCTTTGTTGTTTTAGATTTGATATTTAGGTCCTTTATCTAGTTTGAGTTTGTTTTTGTATACAGTGTGAGATATGGGTCTTGTTTCAATTTTTTGCGAACAGATATCCAATTTTGCCAGCACGATTTGTTAAAGAGATTGCTTTTACCCCAGTTTAATCTTAGGGCTTTTGTCAAGTATCAACTGTTTGTAGGAGGATGGTGGCATCTTTGGGGTCTCAGCTCTGTTCTGGTGGTCTATATGTCTCTTTTTGTACCAGTACCAGGCTGTTTTGACAACTGTGGCAGTGTAACAGATTCTAAAGTCAGGTTAGTGAGAGGCTTCCCAGTGTGTTCTTCTTCTTCAGTAGTGCTTTAGCTCTCCAGGGCTTCTTCCCTTCCCAAACAAAGTTGGTGATGCATTTCTGCATCTCATTAAAAATGTCACTGGAACCTGTATTGGAATTGCATCATATAAGTAGATTGCTTTGAGTGAAATAGACATGAGTAGGGTAAGTGTCTCCATTTATGTAAGACTGTTATTTTCTTGTAGCAAGGTCTTGTAGTTCTCTAAGTAAAGATCTGTTATTTCTCTACTTAGATCTATTCTTAGGTATTTTATCTAATTGGGGGTTATAGTAAATGGTATTGATTTGGTGATTTCTTCTTTAATAATCTCATTATTAGTATAAAGGAATCCTACTGATTTACTTATGTTTATCTTGTATCTTGACACTTTGCTGAACTCTATCAGTTTGAGTAGTTCACTTATGGGTTCTGTAGGATTCTTGAAGTATACAGTAACGCTATCTGCAAATAGAGAGATTTTTACTTTCTTGCCAGTGCAGATGCTCTTTCTTTCTTGGTCTTGTCTTTGCTCTGGCTAGAACTTCTAGTACAGTGTTGAGTAGGAGAGATGAGAGTGGGCATCCTTGTCTAGTTTCCATTCTTAAGGGGAATTGTTTCAGTCTCTCTCTATTCAGGATGATGTAGTCAGTTAGCTTTGTATAAATGGCCCTTATTTCACTGAGGAATTTGCTGTCTATTTCTATTTGCTGAGAGTTTTTAGCACAAATTGGTATGGGACTTTGTCAAATGCCTTTTCTGTATCAATTGACAAAATCAGATGATTCTTGTCTTTTGTGTTATTATGTGGTAGATGACAATTGTTTCTTTCATGTTGAACCAGCCTTATACCCCTGATATGAAATCTGACTTGGTTATGATGAATTATTTTTTTGATATATTGTTGAATTCTATTGGCAAGTATTTTGTTGAAGATTTCTGCATCTAGGTTCATGAGTGATATTGGTCTGTGATTTCCATTTTTCTTGGGTGTTTCCCTGGCTTTGGTATCAGGGTAATGCTGGCTTCGTAGAATGAATTTGGGAGTATTCCATCCCTTTCGATGCTGTGAAATAGTCTCAGTAGTATTGGAATTCATTCTTCTCTAAAAGCTTGGTAGAATTGTGCAGTGAAGCCATCTAGGCCAGGGCTTTTTTTGGTTGGTGGTTTGGGGATGACTTTTTCAGTCTCTTCCTTTGTGATGAGATGATTAAATTGCTCTGCTTCACCTTGTAATAATTTTTGTAGGTGATAACAAATCTAGAAATTTGTCGGTTTCCTCTAGGTTTTCAAATTTGTTAGAGTACAGTCTTTTGTAGTATTCTGTTATGACATCTTTTAATTTCTGTTGGATCTGCTATGACATCTCCCACCTAATTTCTTATTTGGGTTATCTTTCTCCTGTCTAGTTTTTCTTTAGTAAGTTTAGCCAATGGTTTGTCAATTTCATTGATCTTTTCAAAAAAACAGCTTTTGGTCTTTTCAATTTTTTCAGTTGTTCTACGAATTTTCTAATTTGTTTACTTCTGTTCTAATCACAATTATCTGTTTTCTTCTGGTGCCTGAGGGGTTGCTCTATTGCTCTCTTTCTACTTGTTCAAGCTGTAGGGTTAGTTCTTTGGTTTGGGTTCTTTCTTCCTTCTGGATGTGTGCATTTATAGAGATAAACTGACCTATGAGCACTGCTTTGGCTGTATCCCACAGGCTCTGGTAGGAAGTATTTTCACTCTCATTGGAATCCATAAATTTCTTTATTTCATCCTTGATTTCGTGTATAACCCAAGGCTTTTTGAATGACATGTTCAGTTTCCATGAGTTCCACTTTCTATTTTTTTTCTGTTATTGATTTTGACTTTTATGGCTTTATGGTCTGTGAAGATGCTTTTCAATAATTGAATGGTAAGGATTTTGTTAAGATTTGCTTTATGTTGTAACGCATGGTATATTCTGGAAAATGTTCTGTGTGTACTGGAGAAGAAGGTGTAGTTATATGTTGATGGATAGAACGTTCTGTATATGTCGGTGAGATCTAGTTGGTTAATTGTGGCAATAAGTTCTTCTGTGTCTTTATTGAGCTTTTTTCTAGAAGATCTGTCCAGTACTGAGAGTGGAGTGTTGAAGCCTCCCACTCTTATTGTGTAGTGACCCATCTCATTTTTTAATATAGTCAGCATTTCTTCAGTGTATTTAGATGCTCTATTATTGAGTGCATAAATATTTAATATTCTTAAGTCCTGCTTGTGTACCAAACCTTTCAGCAATAAACAGTGTCCATCCTTGTCCATGATGGTGGATTTTACATTAAAATCTATTTTATCTGAAATTAGTATTGCCACATCTGCTTTTTTTCGTATATTGCTAGCTTGCTATATATTCTTCCATCCTTTAATTTTCAGTTTGTTCATATCTTTAAGTCTAAAGTGAGTTTCTTGTAAGGAACATATAGACGAGTCGTGTCTTTTGATCCAAGATGTCACTTGTTGTCTCTTTACTGGAGTGTTCAGTCCATTTACATCCAACGTAATTATTGATAGGTATGTGTTTAGTGCTGTCATTGTGATGTGTTTATTTTTGTGTTGATGTGTTCTCTGTTGGTCTTACTATTCTGTTCTGGGACATTCTTCCTTATGGGTTGATTTTTTACCCTTTTCAGTGTTGGTTTTGTGTTTGTTGAGACTCCTGTATCACATTTTTTTATTTGATATGTTGCATCTTTATTGTGCTTTGTGGCTACCTTTGTGATCATCCTTAATAATCTATGTTTAAATCCAATTTTAATGTCTTCATGTGTTATTAACTTTCTCTCTCTCTAAAAGGGCTATAACTACTGTAGTACATCCCTCTTTTTAATATGAGATCATAGTTTTCATGATACAATCATTGGATCACTTCTTTTAATATTACAGTGTTGGGCCTTCCCTAACTAAGTAGGCTTCTGGATGATGCTTACTATATTGCCTCCTAAAATATAGAGCTATTGGTTTTGCTCTTTCAACCCAAGAGCTTCTTTCAGTATTTCTTGTAGCTTTGGTTTGGTTTTTACAAAGTCTCTGAGTTTCTGTTTGTCTGCAAATGTCTTAATTTCCTTTTCATATTTGAAAGTTAGTTTTGCAGGATATATAATTCTTGGTTGGAAGTTTTTCTCCTTCAAGGCTTTGAATGTGTCATCCCATTGACTCTGTGCCAGCATCATTTCTGCTGAGATGTTGGACTAAAACCCACAGGGTTTCCCTCTGAATGTTAGCTTTGCTTTGAGTCTCACTGCCTTTAAGAGTTTCTGCTTATGTTTCATTTTTTAAAGCTTGGTTATAATATGTCTTAGAGCCTTTCTTTTGTGATCTCTATTAAGTGGCATTGATATTTGATACACATCTTGGACATCTATATTCTTTCACAATTTCAGGGAAGCTTTCTGTCAGCAGCTCAACAACAATACTCTGTGTTTTCAGGTGTAGCTCCCGGTTCAGGAACTCCAGTTAATCACAGATTGTTCCTCTTGATAGAGTCCGACATGCTTCTTAATTCTTCTTGTTTCTTTTCTCTGATTTTTCCTCATATATGCTGGAGTCAGTAGTTCTATCTTCCAAGTCAGAAAGTCTGTTTTCCTTTTGTTCAATTCTGTTTCCTTGGCTTTGAGTTGAATTTTCTATATCTTTGATTTTGTTATTGATCTGTTTGATTTCAGAGTACTGGTGTTCCATCAGTTCAAACAGCTTGGTTAATTTTTCTTTTTCTCTGCTGCATTTTGTATAATGTCTAGGATGGCTCTATATATAAGCCTTTTGTACTTGACCTCCAATAGTTTCAGAGAGGCATCTTCATCTGGGAAGTTCTGTGGTTCTTTCTTTGGGGAGCTTTCTGGAGCCAGAGGTGAAATTTTCTTTAAGATTCTGACCAAAATTTGCTGCTTTGCAGGCATCTAGAAGTTGTTTAGTTTCAGGTGTTACTTTAACAGGATCTAAAGTACAGTGTCGCTGCCTAACTGTCTGCCGGCGGGAAGAAGACAGGACACACGGATACGAGACGCCTTACAGGTTGCTTACTTTATTCTTATTATTCTCCTCCCTCCTTTCCTGGTGCTTGCTCAATTTATACCCTAGATTCCTCCAATCCTCATGTGCCACGCTCTCCCAAGATGAAGGCCCACGACAGGCTAGCGGGAAGCCACTGCCCACAGGCATGCGCCATGAAAGCCCTAGGTCTGGTAAACAAGGGTGTGGTTGGGGTGCTGTTCTGGCCCTGGGCGCCATCTTGGGCCATCATGTCCCGCTTACCACAGTACAGTCTGAGAAGGAAGGTGATCACCAGTCACCTCTATGTGCTCCAGTGACTGGACTCGGTGGAATCTCTGGGGTAGCAGTCTCCATCTCCTAACTGGCAAAGACATGGCCCTACTTATAAAGTCACTGAGGGGCCATCAGCTCACCCTCTGATGTGGGTCAGTACAGGCTGGAAGAGATGTCGTTAGGATGTACCACAGTTATATCTCTAGGTAGTCTTATATTGAAAGGTAAAAGCTATCTGACATCTTCCAAAATCAGTCAGTCTGTCAGATGTGTAAGCCCCTCTTCTCAGCAGGCAAATTAAGTACCTCTTTATCCAAGCCTAGATGCTATAAACTAGTTCAAAGTATTGAAAGGCTACTGCACTGCTGTCATCTGCTGCCGGGCCCCACCCATAAGGCCACATTGTGCTAAACACAGCCTTTCTTCTGGAAAAGCACTCCCTGGGCTGGCACTGCCTCCCAGCCTAGGAATTAGCCCTTGCTAAGGCCTCTGTTTGTGTAACTCTGCTTCCCAGTTGAACAAAATGGTGCCCTGCACAAGTTCTCCTGCCAGCTGTGGAATAGCCAATTCAATGGGGAAAGTTCAGAAAGAGTGGGTGGAGGGGCTGAGGTGCACAGAGTCCAGAGCCAGGCTCTCAAAATGTAGTATCCTGTGTGATGTTTCCATCAGCAGTGTGGCTGAGCTTTGCTGCCAATTAAGCCCAAGCCCTGTCTGCCAGCTTCAGTCCATGAGAGCTGGCATTCAACATGGATGAGGGTCAGTGAAAGAGAAGAAGTTTCTTGTTCAGTGGTATATAGTTCAGATTGGCAGCACTATGAAGCATCCAAGGGCTCACGGGTGTACAGGAGACGCCATTTAATTATCAATCCAGGCCTTAGTTTTTAGAGGGAATTAAGGAGACGTGTGTCTAGTCTGTCATCTTGACTCTGCCCCCAACATGTATTAACTTAAACATTCACTCAACAACCCTAGATGAAAAGCAATATTTTGACTTCCATTGTTATAGATAAGGAAACTGAGTCTTACACCCATATACACTCAAATCAAAGAGCTAGGAAGTAGAGCTTACACTTAAGAAATAAATTCAGGTTTACACCCTATGGAAACCCTAGTAGCATAGTGGCACAGTGCTATGCCTGCTAACAAAAAGGTTGGTGGTTCCAATCCACCAAGTGCTCTTTGGAAATGCTATGGAGCAGTTCTACTCCATCCTATAGGGTCACTATGAGTTGGAATCGACTCAACAGCAGTGGGGTTGGTATTTTTTGGTTTAACCAGAGGCATATATGGTCACTATAAGTGGGCTTGGTTTTTTGGATTTACCCAGAGGAAGGCTCCAGAAAGGCAGAAACTATGGTCTCTCTTCCCTTAGTGTCATCGTACTGAGCTTGCCACAAGCACACAATATTAATAATATTCACTGACTGACAAATGTTGCACAAAAATCCAATGAATTTTTATTATCTTGCATTTTCCAAAGAGAAAACTGGGACAATGAACTTGAAAAACTTGCCATAAGTCTGGTAGGTACTAAGTGATGAGCCAGAATTCAAGTCCAGGCAGTCAAGATCTGTATGTAGCATTGACAAACGTAAGAGTCACCTAGGCAACTTGCTAAAATGGATTGCTGGGCCCCATCCCTAGTATTTCTGATTCACTGGGTCTGAGTGGAACCTGATATTCTTCATGTTTAACAAGATCTAGGGATGCTGACACTGCAAGTCCAGGGACCTCACTTTGAATAAGGAGGGGTCTAGATTCAGACTCTTCACTCATAATCACTAAATCCTGCCATTTCCCCACTACATTGTTGCTTGCTAATTGATTGACTGAAAAATAGTACAGGCACATGTTGTTTTATGTGCTTTCCCTCAGTGTATTTCTCAGACATTGTGTTTGTACAGATTGAAGATTGCAGCAACCCTGCATCCAGCAAGTCATGGGCACCAGTTTTTCAACAGCAGGTGTTCATCTCATGTCTCTGTGTCTCATTTTGGTAATTATCACAATACTTCAAACTTTTCATCATTATTATATCTGTTATGGTGATTTGTGAGCAGCAGTCTTTGACATTACTATTGTAATTGTTTTGGAGAGCCATGACTGAAGCCCATAAAGGGCAGTAATCTTAACCAATAAATGTTTTAAATGTTCTGACTGCCATACCTACTCACTGTTTCTCCTTCTTTGTCTCTCTCCCCGTGCTTCACTGTTCCCTGACACACAAAAATGTTGAAATTGTTGTTGTGTTATTAGGTGTATGCGTTGGTTCTCACTCATACAGATCCTATGTACAATTGAATGAAACACTGCCCCATCTTGCCCCGTTCTCTCAGTTTGACCCTATTGTTGAAGCCACTGTGCCAGTCCATCTCATTGAATGTCTTCCTCTTTTTCACTGATCCTCTGTTCAAGAGACAGATACCGAGCATGATGTCCTTTGCTGGGGACTGTTCCTTTTTGATAAGATGTTCAGAGTGCATGAGACAAAGACTTGCCATCTTTGCTTCCAAGGAGCCCTCTGGCTCTCCTCATTCTAAGACAGACTTGTTCATTCTTCTGAGAGTTCATGGTGTATTTGGTATTCTTCAACAATATCATAATTCAAAGGTATCAATTTTTCTTCAGTCTTCTTTACTCATTGTTGACCTTTGTTATGCATTTGAGGTGTCTGAAAATACTACAGCTTGGGTCAGACGTACTCTAGTCCCCAAAATTTTATTTTTCAATAAATTTTCCCAGAGCAACATGTAGTTTGATTCCCTGACTGCTGCTTCCATGATTTAATTGATTATTGATACAAGTAGAATTATATCCTTGATTTCAGTATTTTCTCTTTACTACAATGCTGTTTATTGGCCCAGTTGTGAGGACATTTCTCTGTGTTGAGTTGTACTCCATACTGAAGGCTATGGTCTTCAATCTTCTTTAGGAAGTACTTCAAGTTCTCTTTACTTTCATTAAGGAAGGTTGCAGCATCTGCATTTTTGAGGTTGTTAATGAATATTTCTCCAATCCTAATGCTTCATTTTTCTTCAAATAGTCCATTTAGGCCAATTAATAACCTTATATTGGCCTCTAAGGGTTCAAGTGAAAGAAAGAGTCGCATGTCTCTCGCTTTAAGTTAAAAGTTATAAATGATTATTAGGCTTAGTGAGGAAGTCATGTAGAAAGCTGAGATGGGTCAAAGGCAGGCTTCTTGTGCCTGTTATCCAAGCTGTGAATGCAAGGGAAAAGTTTTTGAAGGAAATTATAAATGCTACTCCAATAAGCAAAAGAATTCTGTATGAGAAAATGAAACAATCTTATTGCTGATACAGGGAAAGTTTTAGTGGTCTGGATAGAAGATCAAACAAGCCACAATGTTCCCTTAATCCAAAGGGTAATCCAAAGCAGTGGCCCAATGATCTTCAATTCTGCAAAGGCTGACAGAGGTGAGAACGTTGCAGAAGGAAAGTTTGAAGCTAGCAGAGGTTGGTTCATGATGTTCAAGGAAAGTAGCCATAAAGGTACAAGGTGAAGCAGCAAGCATTGATATAGAAGCTACAAGTTATCCAGAATATCTAGTTAAGATGATTGACGAAGGTGGCTACACTAAACAACAAATTTTCAGACAAAACAGCCTTCTATTGGAAGGAGACGATATTTAGGACTTTTATTGCTACAAAGGAAAAGTAAATGCATAGCTTTAAAACTTTAAAGGATAGGCCAGCCGTCTTGCTAGGTGCAGCAGGTGACTTTAACTTGAATCCAATGCTCGTTTACCATTCCCAAAATTGTAAGGCCTCAGGAATTATACTGAATCTATACTGCATGTGCTCTATAAATGGAACAACAAAGCCTGGATGACAGCACATCTGTTTACAACATAGTTGATTTAGTCATCTAGAGCTGTTGTTACAGAACATCACAAGTGGATGGTGTTAACAAAAAGAAGTTTATTCTTTCACAGTCTAATTGGCTAGAAGTCCAAATTCAGAGCATCAGCTCCAGTGGAAGTCTTTCTCTGCTCGTTCCCAAGGAAGGTCCTTCTTATCTCATGTAGGAACCTGGGGTCCAAAGAACACACTCTGCCCTACATGTTGCTTTCTTCGTGGTTTGCAGAACCTCCCTCCTCCCTGAGTTTGCTCACTTCACTTCCCTTTTACCTCTTCTGAGATAAAATGTGGTGTGTGTCATACCCCAGAGAAATTTCGTTTACATTGGATCAGTGATATGACCTTAGTAAGGTTGTTATAATACCACCCTAATCCTCTTTAACCTAAAATTCTAATCACAAAATTGAGGACAACTACACAGTACTGGGAATCATGGCCTAACTGGTTGATACATATTTTGTAGGCACATGATTCAATCCATAACAATAGTTAACTAAATATTTGGAGCCCACTGTGGAGACTAGCTGTTAAAAAAAAAGTTATTTTCAAAATACTAGTGTTCATTGACAGTGTTTTTGGCTACCCAAGAGCTCTGATGAAAATATACAAAGAGATTAATGTTGTTTTCATGCCTGCTAATACAACATCCATTCTGCAGCCCTGAGATCAAGGAGCAATTCTGATTTTCAAGTCTTATTATTTAAGAAATACATTTTGTTGTCCCAACTCATCCAGAACAGATGATCACCGAGAATAACAAAGACACAGGTAAAATAGAACCCAGGATACAGAAGGACCCATGTGAATGGGTGACTGTATCAACATGTGACCAGAACCAGATGGTGCCCAGCCACCAGCAAAGACAGCTGTGATGAGGCACACAATGCTGACTCTGTGTGGCAACATTAGAAAAATAGGTGTGCATCTCAAGAACTCTACTAAAAGACCACAGTTGATGGTCCAATGGACTGGGGGTTTCTCTGGGAATATGTCCCTTAGACATAATGCTGCCCCTGACCGGAAAACACTACTGAGGTCAATCCTTTGGATAAAAATGAATTGGACTCAGGGACACAATGTGACCGTATAGTGTGTGTCCTTTATGGTTCTATGCATTTATAGGATGCTGTCCTACTGGTCTTTTTCTAGATAGGAGAGGAGAGGGTGGAGTGGAGGGGACAGGAGATTGCTAAGAGGATATGACATATATAGAATGAAAAGGATGAGTGTGCTGTTATCAGGCAAGGAGATCAGAAGGAGCTGCAGATAGGCGGGCATATAAATTTAATTTGGATTGCATAATTTCACTTAATAACAATAAAAAAAAGAAATACATTTTGTAAGGTGATAGCTGCCATATATAGTGATTCCTGTTATGGATCTGGCATGGTACATTGAAAACCTTCTGGAAAGAATTCACCATCTAGATGCCATTAAGAACATTTGTGATCCTGGGAGAAGGTCAAAATATCAGTGGTACAGGAATTTGGAAGAAATTGCTTCCAGCCCTCATGGATGTCTTTGAGGGGTTCAAGACTTCAGTGGAGAGGCTAACAGCAAATGTGGTAGAAATAGCAAGAACTGAAGTCATGGGCTTATTTATTTCCTTCATTTTGTTAGGTCTGTTTGTATTTGAAAATTTTGCTTGATGTATAACATACAAATAGGAAAGTGTACAAATATCAAATGTCCTGCTGAAGAACTTTTATGAAGTAAACAGTCTTTATACTACAGCTCAGACCAAGAAATAGTCCATTTACAGTCTCTAGAATCCCTGCATGCCTCCTCCCAGTCATTGACCTGAAAGTGACCTCTGTCCTGACTTCTGTCACCAAAGATTTCTTTTGTTTGTTTGTAACTTTATTTCTACTACTCATTTGTCAGTTTGTTATACTGCAGTGGCTTGAGTATTGTTGCAATACTGGAAGATATGCCACCTTATTTCAAATACCGAGAGAGTCACCCATGGTGAACAGGTTTCAACAGAACTTCCAGACTACGACAGACTCAGAAAAAAGGCTTAGTGATCTACTGTTATAAATTAGCCAGTGAAGACCCTATGGATCACAACAGAATAATGTTCCATTAGAGTGCCAGAAGATGAGTCCCTTCTGCTGGAAGGGAACTCAAAATACACAGTGGTTGTAACAATGAACTTGAGCTTACCAGTGATCATAAGGATGGTGCAGAACTGGGCCAAGTTCTGCTTTGTTGAAAATGGAGTTAACGTGATCAGAATTGACACAACAACATCCAAACTTTATACAAACGAAATTATGCCACAGATACTTGTTTGGTTCTGCTTTGTTGCTCAACATGTTTGAGAAAGATCAACCATTAAAACCTCAGTGGATCACATTTGTTTTTGCTGTGTAAAACAAAACTAGTTGCTGTGAGATTGATGCTGACTTTTGGTGACTCCATGTTACCAAGGTAGAAGTCCACGCCACAGAGTTCAATGGTGATTGTTTTGGAGGTAGATTGACAGGTCTTTCTTCTGAGGTGACCCTGGGTTTCCTGACAGCTCCAAACTCTGAGTTAGCAGTTAAGTGCGTTAATCATTTGCACATCCTATATAATATTTTGCTAAAGATATTCCACATTTATTTGTTCATTTTACTATAAGTTGTGCACTGAGTTTTTGTCCCCCCAAAATATGTGCTATAAACCCTAGTTTCTATGCCTGTGGTTATAATCCCATTTTGGAATGGGTTGTCTTTGTTATAAGAATGAGGCCAGATTAGTGTAGGGTTCATCTTGAGTAGATCTCTTTTGAAATACAAAAAGAGATTTAAAAAGCAATCAAGTGAAGCAGAGATGGGGGAAGACAGATGTCAAGACACTAGAGATGTCCAAAGAATCAGGAAGCTGAATCCTCAAGGAATCTGAAAGTGGGAGCTGAAGACAGAAGTACCTTCCTCCAGAACCAACATGGAGAGAAAGCCTGATCATAGAGTCAGCAGGTGCTCTGAATTTGGACTTCCAGCCTTCTCAACTGTGAGAAAATAAATTTCTGTTTCACACAGCCATTTACTTGTGGTATGTCTGCCATGGGAGCACTAGATAGCTGAGACACTGTGGACAGGCTTTTAGTTTGTTTACACTGTTTTGAGTATTGCCATAATATTGTTGAAATTATTATACGTGGTTTTTGGTGAATATAATGCAGCAAATATAGTTGGTGCTCTGCCCAGGCTGCCAGGTACTCCTCCCCCAGCCTCCTTGTGCCTTTCCATTTGAAGACACACCTTTGAACCTCAGGTGACAAGAGCCACTTTGTCTTTTCTCCCTGTCCCACTACCCTTAGCCCATGCCTGACTGATGCAAAAACAAAAAACAAAGCTGGTGCTGTGAGTAGCTTCTGAGTCACAGTGAGTTTATAAGACAGAGTGGAACTGCCCCATACGGTTTCCAAGGATTGACTGGTGGATTTTAACTGCCAACCCTTTGTAAAGGCAGGTGTAGCTCTTAACCAACTCCTTGCCTCCAGCGTGGATAAATTCTGAGGCATATTTGCCATCCCACAGTTCCGCTGCAAGGTGGGTTGCAGGAGCTTGCCTGAAATCACGCTTTTGTTTGGCTTCTACCTCATTTCTATCCACCGTCCCTGCTGTCTTCCAAGTCTCTCCAGAAAGCAAATTCTTAATGAACTGCTTGTACACGATTCCTTGTCTCAGTATCTACTTCTGAGGATACTGACCTAATTCACATATGAATACGTTTCTATTGGGCACATCTAAGAGCGGAATTTCTGGATCACAGAGTATACCTGCTGTTTATTTTCCACAGTAGTTGCAGTAACTGACACTCCAAGCAGCTGTGTATGAGTTTCAGTTGCTTCAAATCCTTTTCAATATTTGTCATCATGTTTTCTTCTCAGTTTTAAATGAGATATCTATATTTTTCTTACTGTTTTTTTAGATGTTCTTTATATATTCTAGGTATGAGTCCTTTCTTTGATGTTGTTGTTGTTGGGTGCCATCAAGTCAGTTCTGACTCATAGCAACCCTTTGTACCACAAAACAATACACTATGCAGTCCTGTGTCACGCCCACAATTATTGTTATGCTGGAGCCAATTGTTACAGCCACTATATCAATCCATCTCACCGAGGATCTTTCTGTTTTCTACTGAGCCTGTTCTTTATCAAGCATGGTGACCTTCTCCAGGGATGGAGCCCTCCTAACAACATGTCCAAAATATGTAAGAGGCTATCTTGCCATCCTTACACTAAGCAAGGTTGTACTTCTTCAAGAACAGATTTGTTTGTTCCTTTGGCAGTCTATGGTATGTATATCCAACAGCTCTTCACGACTACCATAATTCAAAGTCTTTCTTCGGTCATCTGTGAAAATTACTATTTTATTTCTTTGTTTCAGATCCTTGTGCCTTTCTTTCTTTCTCTTGCTTTAGTGCGCAACCTAAATCTTCCACTATGATATTAAAGTACAAGTGGTTACAGAGAGCATCCTTGCCTCATTCCCAATCTCCAAGTTCACTATTTCACCATCAAATATGTTTGTGGCAGAGTTTGTATAGATATTCTTCATCAAATTTGGAAAGTTACCCTATATTCTTAATCAGCTGTTTTTTCTTTTTAAGAATGAGGATTGAATTTTATCAAATGCTTTTTTTCCATCTAGTGAGATGATAAAATATTATTTTATTTTTATGGTAGTGTTAAACTAACCTTATGTTCCAAGATTCTAGCTTGGTTTGTTATGTATTGTTTTCACATGTATTAATGGATTCAATCTGTCGTATTATTTTCTTGGGAGGTTGTATTTATGTTTATGAAAGATGTTAGTATATGTCCTCTTATACTATTCTCATTGGGTTTGATACCAAAGTTATGCTGGCTTCATGTTGCAAGGACAGAGTAGCAGGAGCAGGGGTCCAGGGACCATGCACTCAGGGGCATCAAGGCCAACTGGGGTAACTAGCGTATCGCTGAGAGTCTTCTCCACAGCATGCTGGTGAGTGGCATCTAGGATCTTAAAAGTTAGCAAGCTGCCACCTGAGATACACCAAATGGTCCCATTCAGCAGGAACAGATGACCACCAAGGACCAAAATGACATGGGTGGAAAAAGAACCCAGAAGACAGAAAGACCCATGTGAATGGGTAACTGCATCAACATATGACCAGAAGAACCAGATGGTGCCTGGCCACTACCAATGACAGCCATGATGGGGCTCACAAAGTTGAGTCCAATTGGCATCACTAGAATAAAAAGGGATGCACAGTGAGCACTCCACTAAGAGACCACAATTCACAATCCAAAGGCCTCAGGGTTCCCCTGGGGGCACCGGCCCTAGTCTTGATGCTGTCCCTGTGTATAAATCATTACCGAGATCAACTCATCAGACAGGAATACATTGGACTTGGTGACACAGAGTGACCATACTGTGTGTGCACTTTATGGTTCTATGCGTCTATAGGATGTCATCCTGCTGGCCTCTTACTAGAGGGGAGGGAAAGGATGGAGAAGAGGGGACAGGAGATTGTTAAGAGGATATGACATATATAGATCAGAAAGGAGGAGGGTGCTGTCACTGGGCAAGGAGCTGCTCATAGGTGGGCATGCCAATTTAAACTGGATTTTACACTTTTACTCAATCACAATAAATAAATAAAATAAAGTTACGTTGGCTTCGTAAATATTTTATGAAGCCTTCCCTATTGTTATATTCTGTGGAAATGTTTGTTGAAGGTTTTTTTTTTTTTTTTTTTTTTGGTAAAAATTTCTGTTCCTTAAATGTCTGGAAGAATTTGTTTCTATATTTCTTTTTTTTTTTTAAGGGGCTTAACATATTAGGATTTATTGTTTCCCATAAATCATGTCTCTTTGACTCTTACGGAAACTCCCTGTCGCTATAAGAGACTCCGAGTGCACCCCACTTTCTGCTTCACCGCCTCATCTTCGATTGCATCCTCAAGATCTCTTTTCCGAGATAGGTGCTAGGTTTCAGCCACCACGAAAAGATTCCCGATATCAAGAAGAGTAAAAGAGCTCTCCTCCAGGCTTTTCGTTTTCAAGTTCTGTTTTGTTTTGCACTTAAAAAAAGTATTTTATTGTACTTTAGGTGAAAGTTTACAGATCAATTCATTTTCCATTCAATAACCTGTACACAAAATGTTTCATTACATTGGTTGCCATCCCCACACTATGTCAGCACTTTCCCCATTCTGCCCTGGGTCCCATTTCTTTTTCACTCATTTCCCTACCTTTCCTGCCTTCTTTCTACTTTGGGGCCCCTTTTTTTTTGAATCTTGACCTGACTCTTGATTGATTTCACTACTTTGTGATGCTTTCACACAACCCTTTGTTCTACTTCATATAGTCCAGCTTCTCAAATTATTTCTTCAGCATACAGACTTAAAAGGTGTGGTAAAAGGATACAACCTTGACATACACCTTTCCTGATTTTGAACCATGCTGTATCCCCTTGTTCTGTTTGCAAGACTGCCTCTTAATCTATAGATTCCTCACTAGCACAATTAAGTGTCCTGGAATTCCCCTTTTCCATGATGTAACCCGTAATTTGTTGTGATCCATACAATCAAATGCCTTTGCATAGTCAATGATACACATGTAAACATCTTTCTAGTCTTCTCTGCTTTTAACCAAGATCTGTCTGACATCAGTAATGATATCCTCGGGTCTACATTTTCTTTTGAATCCAGCTTGAATTTCTGGCAGTTTCATGTCAGTATTCTGTTACAGTTGTTTTTGAATGATCTTGAGCAAAATTTTACGTGTGTGTGATATTAAAGATATTGTTCAGTAATTTCGGCTTCTGTGAATAGGTATAAATATGGATCTCTTCCAGTCAGTTGGCCAGGTGCTGTCTTCCAAATTTCTTAGCATAGATGAGTGAGCACTCCCAGTGTTGCATCCATTTGTTGAAAGACCTCAAATGATGGATATTCCATCATTTCCTACAGGCTTGTTTTTTACCAATGCCATTTTTTCAGTTTCAACTTCTTTCTTCAGTACCGTCAGTTCCTAATCATATGCTACCTCTTGAAATTGTTGAATGTGACAAGTTCTTTCTGATATAATGACTCTGTGTATTCCTTCTACCTTCTTTTGATGCTTCTTGAGTCGTTTAATATTTTCCGTGTAGAATCCTTTATTACTGAAACTTCAGGGTTTGAATTTTTGCTTCAGTTCTTTCAGCTTGTTTTCATTCCTAGCCCAGTGGACCTTATGATTATTTGATTCTAAATGGCCGATACCAGTCCATTTCAGTTCACAAATGCCTAGGATATCAGTGTTTGTGCATACTTGATGATTTGCAATTTTTCTAGATTCGTATTTTGTGCATTTCGTGTTGTGATTATTAATGGATGTTTACAGCCCTTTCTTCTTATTTTGAGTCAAGCCACATCACAAATGAAAGTCCTGAAATTCTGACTCCGTCCAGATCATTAAGGAAGCTGCTCTTCCAACCTGGGCAGCTCATTTTCTGACCCAATATCTGACAATACTCTGCTGCTCTTCATAACACTTTCACTGGCTAATTCTTTTCAAAAATAGATGACTGGGTCCTTCATAATCTGTCTTAGTCTGGAAGCTCAGCTGAAACCTGTCTGCCATGGATGACCCCGCTGCTATTTGAAAACTGCTGGCAGAGCTTTCAACATCAGAGCAACATGCAAGCCCCCATAGTGTGACCAACTGACAGGCAAGTGGGAGTCCGTGGCTCTAGTTCTGGCAAATGAGACTTAAGCAGTCACTTGCTTGGGAGGACTTTTGCAGTCCTGATAAAACGAACAGGTGAGGCTGACACTGCCCATTTTCCTTCCTCCTGCATGGGGTGCTGGTTCAAACCTGGAACTGTGGTATTAACACTAGAACTAAATGCGTTGACTAAAAGGCTAAGTGACTGATGACTGAAAAATACAATGTGATGACAGTGATCAGGTAGAAAGCTATGTGTATCCGGGTTCAGGATGATATTTTTGTGCCTCACACCTGTCCCAAAATGTCTGCTTTCACTTAGCCAGATGCATATATCACTTAATTCATGGAAAACTGAGTATTTTGTTACAAACGTATAAGTGGATACCTCATACCCATGACAAGTTTATATCTAGCACATGCTAAACAACAAAAACAATGTCTCAAATCCCCACTGTTGAGTCAATCCTGACTCATAGCAACACTATAGAACATGAGTAGAGCTATCCCACAGGGTTTCCAAAGAGTGCCTGGAAGATTCCAACCGCAGACCTTTTGGTCAGCAGCCATGCTCTTAACCACCGTGAAACCAGGGCTCCAATGTAGCAGGAAATAAGTAATTAGTTGTTCTCCTAAGTAGAGGTGGAAGGCATTTTATTCCCTGTTAATTTAAGTTATTTCTGGAGAAAAAAATATCTGCTAAGCATTTTCTTTCCCATGGAGACTACAGCTTTGAGCAATATTCTCCTTCTTACTGTACTGGGCAGAGAAAACATTTCTAAATGTTTCACAGATGTTTATTTACTAAATGAAGTCACTTCTGCATGTGCACCCAAAAACAAGGGATCAAAGTGCCGATCTCCTTGGTATCATCTTATCCAAGTCTGTAAGGAAGAGACCCACTAGGGCTAGAAGCCCCACTGCTAAATTTATACCACACAAAAAATCTCTTCCTGTCCCATCTCTACACTGAGGACACTTCCCTAAATAGTGTCTCTTGCTTTCCTGGGACTTCATGCAATAAGAGAATTGCAATTTGTGCTGGAGCAATCCTCAGGGCACAGCAATTGGGGCTGGAAGATTCTCTGCAGTGCAGCACCAGCTCAGTTACTTAGTGCTCCCAGTAAGCTCCAGACTGGAAGCAAGAACGTCCTCTAGTTCCTCTAGATATACTGGGATGGCATTTGTGGCTTGTGTGTGCCAGTTGCCTATTCTAAAAGAATTCACCTCAGTGCACAACAAAAATGCTGGTGCTGAACATCGGCTGTGTAAGTTACAAGGAAAGCATCCAGGGACATTACCCATGTGGACTTTCTACCTCTTGATTTCTCCTCCAAATTGCAGGTGCCATTTTGGTTCTCAAGCGGATGCTCTGTGAATGGGTACAAATCCCGAATCACCTCTACAGAAATCTTTTTAGCGTTGCCCACCCACCTGATTTAGAATTACAAACCTTCCTCCTCACTTGATCATGCCTACTCCCTTCCTTTGCTTTATTTTTCAGCATAGCACTTATCACCACTTGACACAGTACACATTTTACTGATTTGCATTTTTATTGTCTTTCTTCCTTCACTGAAATGTAAGTGTCCCAAGAGCAGGAATTTTCATCTGTTTTTTTACATCCCCAGTGTTTACAAAGATACCTGGCCCATAGTAGGCACTCAGTGAATGCTCACGGGATGAAAGAATGAATTGAATGGAAGAACCTGAACTGATAACAGACAGGTCTTGGCCCATGGCTCACTCCCTTGCTGCACTTTGCAATTGTTTCTCTAAAGTATAAGCCTTAAAAGATATTAGGCTTCAGACTTTGCTATAAGATTTAATCAACATCAAGAGAGTGATACTGAACAGTAATACTGATAATTCTGGTTGTGGCAGCCCATGCACAACAGAATGACTCATTACCTGGTCCTGTGCCATTTTCACGACCCTTAGTGTGCTTGAGTCCACTGTTGCAGCCACATGCACTTTGAGAGCCTTCCAGTGCGGAGGGCTCATCTGTCAGCACTGCATCAGATAATTCTGTTGTGATCTATAGCGTTTTCATTGGCTAATTGCCTTTCTTCCCCATCTGCCTTAGTGTGGAAGTTCCACTAAAACCCACCCACCACGGGTCATCCTGCTGGTATTTGAAATATTGCACTTTGGGTGCTAACTTGGCTAGGCTATGGTGCCCAGCTGTTGCGTGAAACCCTAGGCTAGAAGTTGCTGTGAAGATAGTATGTTGATGTGATTGACATAACCAGTTGAGTCTACTTAAAGGCGACGATCTTTAATAATATGAGGGACCTAATTCAATCAGTTGAAGGCCTTAAGAGCAAAAACTAAAGTTTCTGAGAGAAAAGTTCTGCCTCAAGGCTAACATACACATCTTGCCAAGCTTCCCATTTGTCACCTGGCCTATAGATTTCAGCCCCCACATAACATGAGCCAACTAATTAACATCTCTGTCTCTCTCTGTCTACACACATATACACACACACACATACACACTCACACAACTAATATAACTGTGTCTGTGTGTGTGTGTGTGTGTGTGTGTGTGTGTATAAGGAGACCTGATTGCCCAGTGGTTAAGTGCTAAACTACTGTGAAAGAAAAATGTAGCAGTCTGTTTCCATGAAGACTACAGTTCTGAAAACCCTACAGGACAGTTTTGCTCTGTCCTATAGGGTTACTGTGAGTCAGAATCCACTCAATGGCAATGGGATATACATAGACATAGCCAAGTCAAGTGCCATCGAGTTGGATCTGACTCATAGTGATCCTAGAGACCAGAGTAGAACTGCCCCCTAGAGTATTCATAAATATAGTATAATTATTAATAGTATTATACTAACAGTATTAAATTAATACTATTATACTAATATATAATACTATTAGTAGTATAGTTATACTATTACACTGGTTCTGTTTCTCTGGAGAATGCTATCTGATACATCACCAACACTGTTTCCTTTGTAGTTAATTGTCCAACAGTATACAAGTGATGTATACAGTACTCAGTTATCCCGTGTTTCACGCTTTTATGCCTTTGTTTTCATGGCTCCCTCTCCTAAAATGCCTTTTGCCCTCTTCTTGGCAGTGGCAGTTTCTATTTGTCCCATAGGACTTGTCTCAGCATTGCTATCACTTCCCTAAGAAGTCTTCTTTGACCCACTAAGTCCTAATTACCTGCTCTTCTACTGTGCACTCAGTTACCACATGCTTACCACAATGCATTATCATGATCTCTTGCTCATTTTTCTCTTTCACTGAAGTATCAGCTTTATGAGGAAAAGGACTATATCTCATCCATTCTTTGTAATGAACAGTGTCTTGAATAACACCTGGAATATAAAAGATAAAAAATCGAGCTGAAATCATAGGGGCTACGATTATGCATGACGACAGTTGTGGTTCAGTGGTAGGATTCTCACCTTCCATCTGGGAGACTCAGATTTGATTCCTGGCCAACGTAACTCGTATGTAGCTTCCACTCTTCTATCATAGAGGCTTGTGGGTTGCTGTGAAGCTGAATAGGTTTCAGTACAGTTTTCAGACTAAGACAGACAAGGAAGAAAGTCCTGGAAATCTCCAGCAAGAAACCAATGAAAACTGTATGGATCACACAACAGTTAGATCTCATCATGTGTGGGGTCCATGAATCAGAGATAAACCTAATGCAGTTAGCAGCAACAAGAAGATTGTGCACATCACAGAATACTTAGTTATAAAGTTTACAAATCCCATTAACCAAAAATACGTCAATAGTTCAAGATCTCCATGAATCTCCTACTGGATGCTCTGAAATGTCATCTTTCCAGACTACGATTCTCTACTTTGTGAGCATGTGCAATGACCATAACAGCATGCAAAGCATAATCAGGGCCACGTAGAGTTTTAAGACATCAAAAGCCAGCCATCAAAAGAAAAAAAAAAAAAAAAAAAAGAGGTCTGTGGGCTGTAGTTCATTTATTCCCTTCTTTTAGACCCTTTCTAAATCTCTAGCAGTTGGTATTGCAACACCACATATAAAAATTTCCTTTCACTCCTGTATGCAATATTCCAACCTCTATGCTTTAATTATTTGAGGTACAGATTAAAGGGCTCCTTCCCTGAAACTCAGACACACCACACTGGACCATTTCAGCAAAGAAACAAGCTGTCTGATATTTTAATGGATAGCTCTGCAACAGGATTGATGAAGAGGGTCTAGTCACTGCCTGCTCACCCAACCAGGGATGCAGAAAGCTTGGCCAGAGATGGAAATAACTTTCAGTATTTATCTGGGAACTTTCTCCTCGGAGGTTATGACAGAAATGTTGTTGAAGCATTCAGAGCTTAGCAGCCTCTATGCAGGTAGAGGAACATTTAATATGAGAATGTTGGAAGGTAGCCGACTACAGGGATTCAAGAGTTGCCTTCTTTGGGAAAATTATTAAAATTATAATAATAATAAACTCCTCATATGACAAGTGGATTTATCTCTTCATCTGTCCTGACTCTTCTGTCTCTGTTTGCTCTCTGCTCTCAGCACAGGAGGATGGACAGGCCATCATCAGTCTGAAACCCCCAGTCAGCACCCCTTCTCCTCCTTTCTTTGTCTTGCTAACCCCAAATTTGCCTGGAGCAATCTCCGTCAAGAAATTACAGCAGGTGGTGACTCCACCTACGACGCTTGCCCAACCTAGCCTTAGAGTATGTGCAGACTGAGGAGATCACAGTCCTCACCTGACCCTGGACCCAATAATCACCAGAAAGGAAGATACCACCCAGCCAATGAAGGAGACCATTCGAGAAACCAGACAGAAGATGATGCAAATCTGAACCTTCAAGCATAGATACAGGAAGGCTAAGAGCAGAGAGATCTGGTACCAAACCCAACCCCTGGATGGCAATGGAAACAAAGCTCTTGAAGACCCTGAAATGATAAGCACGTGGAGTTTTGATTGCTAGGTGTTGTTCCCTGTCTGTGCTGACAATAAACTTGCCATTTTTTGTTTCCCTTGCAATTGGTGGCCATCTTATTATGATCAGGCCAAGAACCCAAGTGGCATTTGGTTATACATCCTGAACTGAGACCTAAATAAAAAATCAAACACCAAACTCATTACAGTTGAGTCAATACCAACTCATAGTGACCCTATAGGACAGAGCAGAACTGCTGTATAGAGTTTCCAAAAAGCATCTGGTAGATTTGAACTACCAACCTTTTGATGAACAGCCATAGCACTTCTATGCCACCAGGGTTCCTGGAACTTAAGTAAGCCTGGGAAATTATAAATGAAACAAAGCTGAACAAGTTTCTTTACAACAGGTTTTCCTAAGATCTACAATATCCACGATGTGTACATAGCATGTGCATTTCTCAGGGTTGTGTGGCCACAAAATCCGTGTGTATGTTTTTTTTTTGTGTGTGTGTGTGTAGCTGTTGTTTGTTTAGTGTGTTCCTTTTTTTCATAGCAGAGTATTTTTTGAAGCCAAGGTGTGATAAAAGCATGTTTTCCATAGTTAGAAATTAGATCCTCTGCTTAATAAAGGACACCTCAGTCCAGTCCTCCTACAGCTTTGAAACAAGAGATACTAAGCCTTCCTTTAATATGGAAAGTAATGCCTGGCATTGAAATACTGCTCCTCCAGAAGAAAAAAAGAGCCCTGCTGTTAAGGGACAAAGCTCCAGAGTTTGTGCTACCTGCTGCTCAAGTCAATTACAGAGACAGATGCTTGGGTAAGAAGTCAAAAGTTTATTTTGTTTCAGGTTTTTTTGCAGATGGGTATCCAATTCTGCCAACACTATTTGCTAAAGAGGCTGTTTTTACTCCAGTTTACAATCTGTGGGCTTTTGTTGAGTATCAACTGTTCCTAAGAGGATGGTGGCATCTCTGGGGTCTCAGCTCTGTTCTATTAGTCTATATGTTCTGTTTTGTAGCAGTACCAGGCTGTTTTGACTACTGTGGCAGTGTAATAGGTTCTAAAGTCAGATAGTGTGAGTCTTCCCACTGTGTTTCTCTTTTTCAGTAGTGCTTTACTTATCCAGGTTTTCTTCCCTTTCCAAAGTTGGTGATATGTTTCTCCACCTCCTTAAGAAATGACACAGGAGTTTGTATTGGGATTGCATTGTATTTGTATATTGCTTTGGATAAAATAGACGTTTTCACAATGTTAAGTCTTCCTATCCTTTCTCCATTTATGTAAGTCTCTTTTGGCTTTTTGAAGTGAGGTCTTGCAGTTCTCTCTGTAAAGGTCTTTTATTTCTCTAGTTAGATTTATTCTTAGATATCTTCTCTTCTTGGGGGCTGTAGTAAATGGTATTGATTTGGTGATTTATTCTGTGATGATCTCTTTGTTGACATAAAGAAATCCTACTGATTTACTTATGTTTGTCTTATATCTTGATATTTTACTGAATATTTGTATTAGTTTGAATAGTTTCCTTGTGGATTCTTTATGATTCTCTGCATATACAATCACATAATATGCAAATATGGACATTTTGACTTCTCCTTTGCCCATGTGGATGCCCTTTTTTTCTTTGTCTTGTCTAATTGCTCTGGTTAGTACCTCCAGTACAATGTTGAATAGAAGTGGTGAGAGTGGGCATCCTTCTCTAGTTCCCGGTCTCAAGGGAAATTCTTTCATTCTCTCTCCATTCAGGATGATGTAGGCAGTTGGCTTTGCACAGATGTCCCTTATTGTGCTAAGGATTTTCCTCTCTATTCCTGTTTTGCTGAGAGTTTTTAGCATTAATGGGTGTTGGACTTTGTCAAGTGACTTTTCTGTATCAATTGACAAAATCAGGTAATTTTTTTTATCCTTTGTGCTATTTATGTGGTTGATCACATTAATTGTTTTTCTGATGTTGAACCAGCCTTGCATCTCTGGTATAAATCCAACTTGATCATGAAGCATTTTTTTGGTATGTTGTTGAATTTCGTTGGCTAGGATTTTGTTGAAGACTTTGCATCTGGGTTCATGAGTGATATTGGTCTGTAGTATTCTTTTTTTGTGGGATCTGTTTCTGGCTTTGGTATCTGGGTTATGCGGGCTTCATAGAATGAATTTGGGAGTATTCCATTCCTTTCTATGCTATAAAATAGTCTCAATAGTGTTGGAGTTAATTCCTCTCTAAAAGTTTGATAGAATTGTCCAGTGAAGCCGTCTGGGCCAGGACTTGTTTTGGTTGGTAGTTTTTTGATGAAGTTTTCAATCTCTTTCTTCGTGATGGTTCATTTAGTTGTTCTGCTTCTCCTCGTGATCATTTTGTTAGGTGATATGAATCTAGAAATTTACCCATTTCTCTACATTTTCAAATCTGTTAGAGTACAATCTTTGTAGTATTCTGTTATGATACTTTTGATTTCGGTTGGGTCTGTTGTGACATCTCACATTTCATTACTTACTTGGGTTATTTGTTTCTTTTCCTGTTTTTCTTTTGTAAGTTTAACCAAGGGTTTGTCAATTTTGTTGAACTTTTCAAAGAACCAGCTTTTGGTTTTGTTATTGTTTTTCAATTGTTCATCTGTCCTCTAATTCATTTAGTTCTGTTCTAATCTTTATTATACTTTTTCTTCTGGTGACTGAGGGATTCCCCTGTTTTTCTCTGTCTACTTGTTCAAGCTGTAGGGTTTATTCTTTGGTTTAGGCCCTTTCTTCCTTTCAGATAGAGATAAATTGACCTCCAAGCTCTGCTATGGCTGTATCTCATAGGTTCTGATAGGATGTGTTTTCATTGTTGCTTGATTCAATAAATTTCTTTATTTTGTCCTTGATTTCTTCTATAACCCATAGATTTTTGATCAAGGTTGTTTAATTTCCATCAGTTCAAATGTCTATCTATGGTTTTTTGGGTTTTTTTTTTTTTTTTTTTTTTTTGCTGTTGATTTCTACTTTTGTGGCTTTATGGTCTGAGAAGATGCTTTGCAATAATTCAATGGTTTGGATTTTGTTGAGACTTGCTTTCTGTCCTAACACAGGATCTATTCCAGAAAATAGTCTATGTCCATTGGAGAAGAAGGCCTACTTATCTGTTGATGGATAAAAAGTTCTGTATATGTCAGTAAGATCTAGTTGGTTAATTGTCACAATTAGATCTTCTATATCTTTACTGAACTTTTTTTCTGGATGATCTGTCCATCACTGAAAGTGGAGTGTTGAAGTATCCAACCATTACTGTGGAGTGATCTAGCTCATTTTTCAGCACTGTCAGTGTTTGTTCAATGTATTTAGATGCTCCAGTGCTGAGTGGATAAATATTTAATATTGTTATGTTCTGCTGATATATTGAAACTTTCAGCAATAAATAGTTACCATCCTTGTCCACAACGGAGGATTTTACATTAGTCTATTTTATCTGAGATTAGTATTGCCATTCCTGCTCTTTGTATGTTGTTGGCTTGGTATATGTTTTCCATCCTTTAATTTTCAGTTTCTTCATATTTTGAGTCTAAGATGTGTTTATTGTAAGCAAAATATAGGTGAATTGTGTCTTTTGATCCAGAATGTCACTTGCTGTCACTTTACTGGACAATTTAGTCCATTTACACTTAGTGTAATTATTGATAGGCATGTGTTTAGTGCTGTCATTTTGATGCCTTTATTTTTCTGTTGTTGATGTTTTCTGTGTTGCTCTCAACATTCTGTTCTGGGTCATTCTTTGTGGGTTGACTTTTCATCTTTTTCAATGTTGTTTCTGTGTTTGCTAAGACTCCTATATTATGTTTCCTGTTTTGATATTATCACATTGTTATTTTGCTTTGTGGCTACCCCTATGATCTCCTTAGTATTCTAAGTTTAATCCAGACTTTAACTTCTGCATATCTTTTAAACTTTCTCTCCATCTGAAAGGGTTATAACTATTGTAATATATACCTGTTTTTAGTGTGATGGTGCCATAGTTTTCATGATAAGATCACTGGTTTCCTTCTTTTAATATTGTAGCTTTGTGACTTCCCTAACTGAGAAGGATTCTGGATACTCTACCCTGCATTACCCCCTTAAGTATATACTTAATGTTTTTGTTTTTCTAAGCAAAGAGCTTCTTTCAGTATTTCTTGTAGTTATGGTTTGGTTTTCACAAAGTCTCTAAGCGTCTGTTTATCGGCAAATGTCTGAGTTTCAGATTCATATGTGAGAGACAATTTTGCAGGATATATAAGTCTTGGTTGGAAGTTTTTCTCCTTCAAGGCTTTGAATGTGTCATCCCACTGTCCAATGCCAACATTGTTTCTGCTGAGAAGTCAGATGAAAGCCTATACAGTTTCCCTTTGAGTGTTAGCTTTGCTTTAAGCCTCACTGCCCTTAAGAGCCTCTCTGTATGGTTCATTTTATTAAGCTTGATTATAATATGTCTTGATGTCTTTCTTTTGGGGTCTTCTTTTTCTGGTGGTCTATACACATCTTGGAAATTTATGTTCTCTTCTTTCATAATTTCAGGGAAATTTTCTGCCAGCAACTATACAGCAACACTCTCTGTATTTTCAGCTATCCCTCACTGTTCAGGAACTCTAATTATTTGTAGATTATTCCTCTTACTAGAAACTCACATATTTCTTAATGTTTCTTCATTTTTCTTACTTCTTTTCTCTGATTTCTCCTCATAAATTCTAGGGTCAGTTGCTCTGTCCTCAAGCTTACTAACTTTAGCTTCCATTTTCTCAATTCTGCTCTCTTGGTTTTGGATTGAATTGTCTAACTCTGTAACTTTATTATTGATCTGCTTGAGTTCAGATTGTTGATACTCCATTAGTTCAAATAACTTACTTAATTTTTCATTTTGTTCCACTGCATTTTGTTTAATCTCTACGAGGGATCTACAGGTAACTCTCTTGGACTTGACCTCCAATAGTTTCACAAAGCCTTTTTCATCTGGGAAGTTTTTTAATTCTTTATTTTGGGAGTTTTCTGGAGCCATGGTGGATGGTTTCTTTAAATAGTTAACTATTGATTGTTCCCTTTGCACCATCTAGAAGCTATTCAGTTTCTCTGGTGTTCCCTCAGCAGGAGCTGAGGCATAGTTCTAAGAGGGGAGTTCATCACCAGCCACCTCTATATACTCTAGTGACTGGCTCCAGGTGGACTGTCTAGGGTGGCAGGCTGTCTTCTGGTGCCCTACTGATGGAGTCACTGGGCAGCCACCAGCCAAAGCTATAGTGTGGATCAGTTAAAGGTGGAGGAGATGCTGTTGGCTGCACAGCAGTCAGTTCTCCAGGTGGTCTAGTTTTGAAAAGGTACTTTACTGCTAACCAAGGAGCTGTTCAACAACTACCAAAATCAGTCAGGCCCTCAGGTGTGGCAGGCCCTGCCTTCCGGCTGACAATTAAGGCACCACATAGGCCATCCCCAGATGCTATGATGTGGTTCAAAGTAGGGAGAGATTATGGCCTTGTTGCCTTCCTCTATCCGCCCCTACCTGTAATTTTAGGCATCGCTGTCCTAAACACAGCTTTGCTGCTGGAAAAGCACTTTCTGGATAGGCACTGCTTCTTGACTTGGGAATTAGCTCCCGCTAAGACTTCCAGTTCGGTGACTCCACCTTCCAGCTGACCAAAGTGGCACCTTACTGCTGTAAAACAGCAGAATCTATGGCACATCTTAGAAAAGATAGGGTAGAGGGGTAGTACTGCCCTCAGTCAGCAGCCAGGCTTTCAATATGTGGCTATCCCAAGCACAGTCTCTGTTCTGCGCTATATGCTGTTTACTTAAGCACTAAAGTTCAGTGATTAGCCAGCTTATGCCAAGCCCCCACCTCCTAGATAACAAGGAAGGCATCAGTACCTGCAGTTTTCCCAAATGGTGAGTCAGCAAAAGTAGGAGCTACCTTGTCTTTGAGAGAGGTAGTTACCCCATTACTGGTACATAGTCCAATTTGAAAACCCTATGCCAGATCCTAGTGCTCCCATGCTGCTCCATTCAATTATTATTCTAGGCCTTAGTTCTCAGAGGGGCTTGAGGAGGTGTATGTCTTTGCCCATCCCCCAAAAGTTTGATTTCTGTTTGCTAGCAACACAGAGGACAGAGGTGATATTTCCACCAAAGCCTATCTGAAACTACCAGGCAAGCTCAGGGTTTTTAAAGGAGAGGTAGCAGCAGGTGTCAGGGAGAACAATGAGAACAATTGGGAAGCATGTAGGGGGTCGACTGCATGTAGTTCATCTGCTTCACAATCTTGCAAGCCTTCACTGGCCATTAAGGGAAACAAAGTAGTGCTAGATGCCATCTGGCCAGCAATCTGAAAGAAGAATACTTAAACACAAGTTACTTCCCTGTTCTTCCTGGCCTACTGCTTAATTATTTTATAATTGGTTAGATTTCAGTTATCAAGAGGAGCCATTCATAGCCTATAGTTTACTAAATCTATGGCGGTGTCTCTGAGAGCCCCACCTTAGCATCACCAGCTGAGGTGTATGGAATGTAGAATTCATGTTTTCCATGTGAGTTGGGGGTGATCTGAAGCAATGTCTCTCAGGCCTTTGGTCTTAGGTACCCCCAACCTTGGGGCTTTTCAGCCTCTGGTTACACTGTTAAATATTAAGAGCTAAGAGCTAAAAGCTGAGCACTCAGCTGCTAACCGAAGGTTAGTAGTTTGTACCCTCCCAGTGGCTCCTTAGGAAAAGACCTGGTGATCTCTCTGCTTCCATAAAGATTACAGCCCTGAACACCCTGTGAAGCAGTTCTATTCTATCACATGGGGTTGTTAATGAGTCAGAGTCCACAGCAACAAGCTCCTTTATTTCTTTCATTTTCTTTGAGAAACCAAAGCATCAAGAAATACGAAGCACAGAGGCCAATCTCACTGCACTTCCTGACAGACAGAGAGAGAGAAAACTGACAGAAATGGAGATCAAGGAGCAAGGGCTTACTATTGGAAAAAGGAAAAACCTTTATTGAAGATTCATTAGTGGTCTAGCTAAAGCAACAGTCATCACTGCTATTCATTGATAAGGCACCACATGGACGGTCGTTAAAAGCTGTTGTCTTATGAATCCACAGCATCCATTTGGAGCTCCCCCAGTGAATTGGAGGGCACTTAGCTAGTTATCTACCTCTTCAGAACCAATCACAAAAGATATTATACCAGCATAAGCCAAATACAAAGCAAATTCACCAAGTTTTCCTGGTCAGCACACTCCAAGTGTTTTTACCAACAGAGAAAACCAAGGGAGGATCGTCAAAGAAAACAGAATTATTTCTAAAATATGTCCAAGCACAGGCTCACTCAGCAAAAAAATTCCCCTAAGCCTGGTCTTGCAGAGGCGCCTTCTATTATTGCTGAGTTCCATGAGGTCAGCCTTGAGGCAGATATCATCAGTACTTGAATCCAGTTGTTAATCTGGCCTGCAGAGCCTCAGCACCAGAATACTCACTATAACATTTACTTGGCAACCTCTGAAGAGGGTCTTTTCTCAGAGCTTTTTAATGAAACCCAAAATGTTTAACTGAGAATAATTTAGACTACTATGAGATGAAATACAGTGTGTTATACAGTGTCACATGCCCACAGAAAACTACAAATAGATATCCTTGCAGTCTAGAAATGCTGATGTTGTAGAAGTTAAGTGTTATATCTGCTAACTAAAACGTCAGCAGTTAGAATCCACCAGGCACTTCTGGGATACTGTGGGGTAGCTCTTCTCTGACTTACAGGGTTGCTATGAGTCAGAATCAACTCAAAGGCAGTGGCTGGCCAGAAGTCTGGGTCTGCTCTTATCTATCCATGTCCCTCACTAAGAAAAGAGCAGGCACTTGGCCAGGAATAGCCAGGAAAATGTCATGGTCCTAATAAATGATTTGGTTCCTTGGTTCACTGTCACCACCTCATTGCAAGCTACTTTCTGGTCACATTTAGCACTTCATGCTGTTTCATGTTTCTCACTGTTGGACGTTTGCTCACATTCTTTGAATGAGAGCTTGTATGGCACTTAAAAAACATTCTGTGTCCACCTCAGCAGTTGCACAAAATTTCTCTGTTTATGAGAATAGAATTTCATCAAAAACAGTTTCTTATAGCTATTTATGTTACTTCAGAGTACCTCACAATACTATGCAAAAGTACAAGAAATTCAGGGCTCCTAACTCCCATGGGTATTTGCCATGATAAACGTCTGTAATAAGATTCTTTCTTCTCTGCCTTCCTGGAATTGGATTGTTTTTATAAATCTGCAGGCTTCTAAATAAGTAAATAAATCCTTCTAGTTTAAATGCTACTCATGCAAGCTTTCAAGACCTCAGACACCATTCAAGAAAGTGAAATTCAGAACATAAACCTGCAGAAGTCTCCAGCCTACTGCCTGACCTGTGGATCTTGGATTGTCCAACCCTTACAACACCAAGAGCCAGCAGAGGTCTCCAGCCTACTGATGTTAGTTCCTACAACTGTATAATCAATTTTATTGAAGATATATATATATACAAGCTCTGCCAAATAAATTTGCAAACTTATCCTAGAAAAAGTACTACGTACCTCATTGGTGAATAACAAAGTACTCCCCCTGGGAAGCCATGTGCCAATGCCTGCACCTAGTCCTCCCTTCGGTTTTGGAATTATTTTTCTGGAATGGTCATAAGAACTGTTGTCATATTATCCTCAATGTCCCAAATGTCATCAAAATGTCTTCTTTTCAACATTTCCTTTATCTTTGGATAAAGAAACAAGTCATTGTGGGCTAGATCAGATGAATAGGGAAGGTGTCTCAATACAGTTGTTTACTGGCTAAAAACTTCCTTACAGACAACTAAACAATTAAGTTTGCAAACTTGCCACCATGCTACTGTTTGCAATAGCCATTCCAGAAAAAGTTTCAAAATTGCTTTGAAGGGTGGACTAGGCATTGGTATCAGTGCTTAGCTTCCCAAATGGGATGCTTTGAAAGTAACTGTAATGATATTTAGCAATGATGTTCGTAGCACTTAGAACAGTTAAGTTCATGGACTTAATTGTCAGACTGTGTGTTTGCATGTGTGAGCATACAGTGAAATCTATGAAAGCCAGAACCCAAGGAGACTGCTTTGTTTTTTGGGGTCATGCACGTTTTCTGGCTATGACAGCTTGCAGTCTTGCCAATTTTTTGCCTATCTCTTTTAGTAGAAAGTGTTCGTGCTTTCCTTCTCTGACAGGTTTCTACTGCAATTACACAAGTTCTATATTTCACAGTTTTTACTGTATATAAACATCTCAGTGGGTTTGTTCCACTAGAGAACCCAGATTAAGACAGGTATCTTTCCAAAAGTGAAAAATAGATTCAGGAATGAGGCTCCTAAATTTACAGAAAAAATAAAAATAAAAAAAGATATAATGAAACACTATAAACAATTGTATGCCAACAAATTATATAACTTAGACAAAATAGAAAAATTCCTAGAACAATGAAAGCTACTAAAACTGACTGAAGAGCATTTAGAAAATCTGAGTAGACCTATAAAAAACAAAGAGATTTGAGTTAGTAATTATAGCCTAGATGGTTTCACCAGTGAATTCAACAAAACAATTCAAGAAGAATCCATACCTAATTCATACCAACTCCTGCAAAAAATTAGAATAGGAGGGACTATTTCCTGACTCTTACTGGGGCCAGTATTACACTGGTGACAAAACCATCAAAGAAGACTACAGACCAGTATTGTTTATGAACATAATACACAAAAATCTTCAAGAAAATACTGACAAACAAGATCTGGTAACACATGAAAATAATTATACACAATGACAACATGTTAGGTGCCAAAGAGGCTAATTTGACTCTATGCAACTCCATATGACAGTGCAAATTGCCTCATTAGGGATTACTAGGCTATAAAGTTCATCAGAGCAGGTGACCAGGAGCTACTGGGTGAGTTTGAACCATTAACTTGCGGTTAGCAGTGGAGAACTTAAATATTGTACCACCAGAACTTCTTACACCGCAGTCAAGTGGGATTTATCCTAAGATTGCAAGATTGACTTAACATCCAAAAAATCACTCAGTGTAATACACTATGCCATACTATAGCAATAGAATAAAGAACAAAAACCACATGATTACCCCAATAAACAAAAAGTAACTATTTGACAGAATTCAACACTCTTTTATGATAAAAAATAGTCAACAAATTAGGAACAAAAAAGAATTCTTTCAATCTGATAAAGATCATCCGTGAAAACTCAGAGCTAATGTACTTAATGGTAAAATACTTATTACATTTTCCCTGAGATTAGGAACCAGACAGGGATGTTCATCCTTCCTACTGTGACTCAACATTGTAATATGCCTTCTAGGAGCCCTGGCACTGCAGATGATTATGTTCCCAGCTGCTAACCAAAGGATTTGTGGTTTGACCCCAACCAGCTACTCCACAGAACAAAGACCTGACAGTCTGCTTCCAGAAATATTACAGCCAAGAAAGCCCAACAAGACCTTTCTACTCTGTCTCATAGCTTTGTTCCAAGTCGAAAATGACTCAGTGGTACCTAGTAACTGTACAATACATGATCTACCCAGGGTGAGTAGGCAAGAAAAAAATAAAAGGCACTTATATAACAAAGGAAGAAGCAAAAGTATCTCGACATGCAGATATGTATTTCACAAACATAGAAAATCCTGAGGAATCCACCAAGAGCTATTAGAACTAATAACAAGTTCAATAAAATTTGCTTGGTATAAGATCAACATCTAAAAATCTATTATATATCTGTATTCTTGTAGTAATGAACTTGAAAATGACATTTTAAAACAATTTTTTATTTGTTATAGCATCAAAAATAATACTTAAGAATAAAATTAACAGAAGTATAAAACATACTCTGAAAGCTACAAAACATTTTTAAAGAATTAAAGAAGACATAAATAGATGGAAAGGTATCCTACATTCATAGATTGAAAGACCTGATATTGTTGACACTCCAAACGGAGCTACAGATTGAGTGTAATGCCTATCAAAGTCCCAACTGTTTTACACACATGGGCTATCCAGTCCTAAAATGTCTGCAGAAATTCAAGCCACCAAGAATAACCAAAACAATCTGTAAAAAGAGTAAAGTTAAAAGATTCGTATTTACTGGTTTCAAAATATCCTACAAAGATACAATAAACAAGGGAGTATAAGACCCTTACATCTATGATCAGTTAAATTTTAGTGATGGTGCAAAGGCAATTAAACAAGGAACAGGATGGTGCTTGAAACCTGCTGGTCACATGCAAAACGATGAAGTTGCAGTACTACCTTAAGCTGTACACAAAAGTTATATCTAAATGGATCATGAACTTAAATGTAAAAGCTAAAAGTGTTATAAAACTATTTGGCAAAAACATAGGCATAAAACACCATGACTTTCATTTAGGAAATGGTTTCTTAGGCGTGACACCAAAGGGAAAAAAGATTTAAAAAAAAAAGAAAAAGACAAATTGCCGTTTATAAAATTAAAACTTTTGTCTCTCAAACAATGGCACAAAATAAATGAAAGGTAATCCACAGAACTGAAAGAAAATATTTGCAAGTCATAATCTGATGCCAAGCCAAGCCAAGCCAATAACGAACTTATATTCATAGTATATTAAATACATATATATAATAAAAAGATAAATAACTCATTCAAAGAATCAGCAAAATATCTGAATGGATATTTCTCAAAAAAACACTTGAAAAGGTGTTCATTGCAGAAATCCAAAACAAAACCACAGTGAGCTATCACTACACAACTTTGAGAATTGCCTCAATTTAAAAGATTCACCATACCAAGTGTCAGTAAGTTTATATAAGGTCTAGAAGGGCTCTGTATATAATCATTTTGTATTCACTTTCTGATGTTTTCATAAAAGTTTCTTCATCTGGAAAACTCCTTGGTTGCTTTGTTTGAGAGCCTTCTGAAGCCATGGGTGATTTCTTGCATGCCACAAGTGTCTGTTGCTTTTTGGGTCACATGTGAGTAAGTAGAGACTGGAAGGATACTGTGAGGATGGACTGCAGATGCTTCTCTAGGCTGTCTTAAAATGTAAAGCAAAAGGTATCTGACCACTTCCCAAGTCAGTCAGCTTTTCAGGTGTAGAGATCCCTCTTCTCAACTGGCAAAGTAAGCACCACTATATCCAACCCCAGATGATATAAACTAGTTCAGAATACAGCAATGCTACTGCCCTGTTGGCCTCTGCTGACAGGGCCTATCCCTAGGCGGCACTGCGTCGAGTACCGCTTTTGTGATAGAAAAGCACTCTCCTGTGGGCAGGCTCTGGCTCCCAAGCTAAGAATTAGGTCCAGCTGCGGCCACCGTATCCAAGATGGCGTCCTCCACACAGGCAGCAGACAGAGGGGCTAAAGGTGCCGAGAGGTGGTGATTCCTCTGCTTCTGTTGCAGGGCCCCCAACGTAGATGGCACTGTGTAATTTACTGCTTTTCTGTCAGAGAAGCGCTGTCCCGTTTGCAGGCGCTGGCTCCCAGGCCAAGAACGAGGTCCTGCTAAAATCTCGGTACCAACATGGCGTCCCGCACCCTGACCGCGGAGCTCCACACAAACCCCGCTGAGGCAGTTACAAAACGAAAGGCTCAACGTGGCTAGATTACCAGAGTCCCGAGCCTGGCTCTCAGAATATGGGAATTTCGCCCGCCTATCCCCCCAGCAGCGCATCTGAGTCCAGCCGCCAGGCAAGGCCCAGCTCTGCCCGCCAGCCGAGACCGAGGAAAAAAAAGTCAAACTGGTGCGTTTACCTTCCGTCCGTGAGAGCCGGGGCTAGCCAGGAGCGGGAGTCCGCGAAAGAGAGGACGTTTTTCGCTGAGTGGTATGAAGTCCCAATTAACAGCCCTGTGCCGTGTCCTGAGGCTGATTAGGTGATCAGAAGGCTCTGTTTGATTGTCAGTTCAGGTCTTGGTTTCCAGAGGGATAGGAGGAGACGTGGGCTCAGTCCGCCATCTGGACTCCACCCCCCAGTAAGTTTATAAAGAAACTGAAACTCTCATACTTCTGAAGAAAATGTAACAAGGTACATTCACTTTAGAAAATAGTTTGTCACTTTCTTAAAATGTTAAACAAACAGCCATGTTATCTAGCCATTCTTAATATCCACCTAGAAAAATAAAAGCATATATCCACATAAAAACTTTTCCATGAATTTTCATAGCAGTGTTATTCATAACAGCCTAAAAGTAGAATAAACTAAAATGTTCATCAGCTGGTGAATAGATGAACACAAGGTTGTATGTTCGTACAATGAAGTAGTGATACATGCTAAAACATAGATGGATCATGGAAACATTATGCTAGTGAAAGAAGCCACACAAAAAAGACCATTTACATGAAAGATCTAAAACAGGCAAATTCATTAAGACAGAAAATAGATTGATGGTTGCCAGGAACTGGCAAGAGGGGAAATGGGGAATAACTGCTAAATGGGTGTTGGGGTTTCTTTTAAGGTGATAAAAAATGTTTCGATCTAGATAGATGTGGTGATTACAGAAGACGGTGAGTGTACTCAATGCTACTAAACTGTTCACTTGAAAGTTGTTAATTTTATGTCATATGAATTGCTCCTTAATTTTTTTTAAAAAAGGAAGCACTGATACATACTGCAGTCTGGATAAATCTTGGAAACATTACACCAAGTGAAAGAAGTCAGTCACAGAGATTGCATACTGTATGATTATGTGTATGTGAAATATGTACAATCAAACCTATAGACACAAAATTTAGACTAATTGTTGCCCAGGACTGAGGATGGGAGGAGGTGGAATGAGAAGTGACTGCTAATGGATACAAGGTTTCTGTATCAGGTGACAAAAATGTTCTAAAATTAGATTATGGTGATGGCTGTGTAACTCTGTGAAAATACTCCTCAAATGGATGAGTTTCATGATATGTAAGAGATGCCAAGTAAACTATTATTTTCTTTTTCTTTTTTTATTCTATAAAGGATTTCACAACTGCCAGTTAGTTTCTTTGTCCTACTTCCTGTAACCTCTTTTTTTTTCTTTTTTCTTTCCCCAGTCTTTTGACCTACTCTTCCAAATAAATCTCTTCCACTTTTAAGAATAAACTAACATTTATTAAAGTTATGAATTGAATTTGTGTCCCCTAGAAAATGTGTGTCAACCTGGCTAGGCTGTGATTCTTAGCTTCATGTGGTTGTCACTGCCCATTTTGTGATCTGATGTGACTATCTTGTCATGAGGCAGGAGTAAAGGTAGTGGTGTTACTAAGGCAGGACTCAATCGACAGGATTGGATAGGATCTTGAATCAATCTTTTGATATACATGAAAGAGAAAATTGACCAAGGAGGAGAAGTAGCTCATGCCACCAAGAAAGAAGCACCAAGAGCAGAGCACAGACTTTGGACCAAAAGTCCGTGGACCTGAGAAGTTCCTGCTGCTTTTTTAGGTGTCCTTGAGTTGGTTCCAACTCATAGTGACTCTACGCACAGCACAACAAAACACTGCCCAATCCTGTGCCACGCCCATGATCATTTTTATGCCTAAACCCATCATTGCAGCCATGGTGTCAATCCGTCTTGTTGACGGTCTTCCATTTTTTTGCTGACTCTCTACAATGCCAAGCATGATGTCCTTCTCCAGGGACTAATCCCTCCTGACAACATGTCCAAAGTATGTGAGATGCAGTCTCTTCACCCTTGATTTTAAGGAGCACTCTGGCTGTGTTTCTTCCAGGATAGATCTGTCTGTCTTTTTGGTAGTCCTTGGTATTCTCCAACAATACAATTCAAAGGCGTCAACTCTTCTGTCTTCCTTATTCATTGTCTACCTTTCGCATGCATATGACAACATTCAAAATACTATGGTTTGGATCAGGTGCACCTTAGTCTTCAAGGTGACATCTTTATTTTCAACTCTTTAAAGACTTCTTTTTCAGCTGATTTTCCCAATGCAATGCTTCTT
This sequence comes from Heterohyrax brucei, assembly GCA_028571685.1. Lineage (NCBI taxonomy): Eukaryota > Metazoa > Chordata > Mammalia > Hyracoidea > Procaviidae > Heterohyrax > Heterohyrax brucei. The sequence continues at coordinate 37,311,204 of CM053148.1, read as the reverse complement.
TTGATTTCTTGAAGCTCCTACATCAGGAGAAAATTGCTGACAAGAACCATACCACTGGAGCCGGCACCCTGAAGGCAGATTTCTAGCTGACTACATTCTAAGAATAAACCTCTGTCTCTTAAAACCATCCACAAGTGTTATTTCTGTTATAGCAGCACTAGACAACTAAGAAAACTAATGAGGACTACGTATGTAGGATTTGAAACTTACAGTAAGCACTGGAAACTACAAAATGAGAAATAAGTGCTATCACTTCTCCATGAACCACTGACCCATTCTGAGGATGTAATTGCTGTAAACAATTTCCTATGGGCCCCTTTTAGAATGAATTTCCACATTCCTAGCCCATAGCCATGTGTAGTGTATGGTTTTACACAGATTGGACACAGTGTATCTTGTGTCTTGTTTGTCCCATCTGGGGTTGTAATTGGAGTTTTTTGTTGTTTTTTTTAATGTGTATACATAGATATCAAACACATGTTTTCAACAGCAGCCTAGTGTTCCTTGAGTATTTGTTGCCATATTTATTTAACTAGTTCTATATTAAGAGGTATTAAAGTTGTCTACAGATGTGCATCATTGTTGTTTCACGTGTTTAGCTCTTACAAACAACACTACAACAAACACCCTTGAGCAATTGTCTTTGTACACCAGTTAGGATAATTAGTAGGTAGTGTTCATGGGTTGAGGAGTCCCTGGGTGGTACAAATGGTTAACCCATTTGGCTGCCAACCAAGTTGGGTGCCTCAGAGGAAAGGTCTGGTAATCTACTTCCAAAAAATCAGCCATTGAAAACCCTATGAAGTACAGCTCTACTCTGATTTACATAGGGTCACCATGATTCAAAGTTGACTCAGTGGGAACTAGTTTTGTTTTTTGGTTGTTCACTTGTTGGTTCACGAGTTAAAATCCCTGTGCCTTTGAATGCTGATAAATGTCTCTGGCTTGGTCTGCGAAATAGTGTCTCCACCCTTCTCCTACAATCCTGTCCTCAGCGGATGAGAGAGCAAGTGTGTAATTAGAAGTTCCCTGGGTCTAGAATAAGTTCCGCTCTCTCTCTGCCCACAGCTGTGACCACACCCAAACATTGTAAAATGCTGACATTGTAAATGCTATAATTGTATTTTCTGCTTAGCATCCATCTTCTTCACAGAAAGCTGTTTTGTCACCCCTGTTCTCTGCTGTTTTCCTTCTTGACAGCCTTACAGCAGAGACACAATCAATAAGCAGATGTTCTATATCTGGGCTGTCCAAGAAAGGGTGATGTCAGCTCCTGTTCTGACTTTATGATTCTCTGACTAATGGTCCTATTGCTCCCTCTGTGTTCCTGCTTAACCTTGAGGGGAATCTCTCAACGCAGAAAAATTCTGTTTGTGCAGAAGTTCAGCAGCTGGTGAGAATGACAGAAGTGAGGTGGTACTAGCCATGTTTGAGGCTTTGCAGTATTTGGATGCATGGAAGGGTGTGTAGGGGAGCTCAGAGGAAGTTATAACAATACTAAACGGCTGCTTTGGAGTTTGGGAGTTTGCAGACGAACAATAAAATGATTGCTAGAATAATATTGTATCTTTGCTTCTCTTGCACATGCTCTGATAACACTAACTCGGATGGGATTTCAGCTCTTAAGAAGGGATACTCCATGGTACAGAAATACCCAAGCCTGACCAGGCCTGACCGCACTTACTCTGTCAGAATCAGACCATTGCCCCTCTTACATTCTTGTCATCATCGTCATTGTTGCTCGTGTTGCTGGTCCCGGAAAATCAGTCCTGATTCACAGTGACCCTGTGTGCAACAGAATGAAACATTGCCCTGTCCTGTGCCCACCTTCGTGATTGTACTTGAGCCCACTGTCACAGCCACTGTGTCAGTCTATCTCATGGAGGGTCTTCCTCTTTTTCTGCTGACCCTCTACTTTACCAATGATGATGGCTGTGGTGGTCAGGATTATGTCAACTTGTCTGCTACATATTTGGCTCTGTATTAAGTGGCAGGCGGGGTTTGCGGTGGCTCCCTGCCCCTCGGCTCTCATCTCGTAACCTTTTACTACGGCAGCTGGTCGCTCACGTGGCCAGGAGCTGCTGCTCTCTGGTTCCAGCATCTGGTTCCGGGACTTAACTAGCAGCTGTTGGGCTCATCAATCCTTACAGTTGACACTTGACAGTCCTGCTCCCTGACCTGCCAATCCTGGGTTCGCCAGCCTCTGCCCGCTCCTGCTCCCTGACCTGCTGATCCTGGTTTTGCCAGCCTCTGTTGCTTCATCTCGCCACCAGCTTGGGATCCACTGACCTACACAACTGGTGATCTAGAACTCTGGACTCTGACTTGCTAACCTTGAGTTCCTCAGCTTCCGTGGCCACATGAGGCTTGTGCCAGAGCTTAGGACATTCAGCTTCTGTGATTACGTGTGCTGTTTCCTATATTTGTATCTATCTATTTATCTATCTATTATAAATCTTTCCTTGTACCTACAAGTGTTACTCGTTTTGCTTCTCTAGAAAACCCAGCCTAAGACAATGGCCTTCTGCAGGAACTGGTCCCTCCTGATAAAATGTCCAAAGTACATGAAACAAATTCTCATTGTTCTTGCTTCTGAGGAGCATTCTGACTATACTTTCTTCAATGCAGATTTGATCATTCTTCTGACAGTCTATGGCATATTCTAGATTCTTCACAAACACCATAATTCAAAGGCATCAACTCTTCTTTGGTCTTCCTTATTCATTGTCAGTCTTTCACACTCATATGACATGATAGAAACTATCATAGTTTAGGTCAGGCATATATTAGTCCTCTTTGGTTTTTAACACCCGAAAGAGGTCTTTTTCAGGAGATTTGCCCAATGTAATGTGCAGTTTGATTTCTCGACTGCTGCTTCCATGAGTGTTGATTGTGGATCTAAGTAAAATGACATTCTTGACAATTTTAGTGTTTTCTCCACTTGTCTTGAAATTTCCCATTGGTCTAATTGTCAGCATTTTTGTTTTGTTTTGTTTTCTTTATATTGAGGTACAATCCGTACTGAAGACTACAGTCATTGATCTTCATCAGTGTTCCAAATTTTCTTTGCTCTCAGCAAGCAAAGTTGTGTCATCTGTGTATCACAGGTTGTTAATGAGTTTTCTTCCAATCCTGCTGCCCCATTCTTCTTCATATAGCTCAGGTTCTCAAATTATTTGTTCAACACACAGACTGAATAAGTATGGTGAAAGAATATTATCCCAGCACAGACCTTTTGTGATTTTAAACCACGAAGTATTTGCTTACTCTCTTGGAATGATTGCCTCTTGTTCTGTGTACCCATAGTATGTACTTGTTCTATGTACCCAATTGTGTTCAGATTCAAAAGAACACAATTAAACATTACAGAATTCCCATTCTTCAAAATGTATCTATAACTTGCTATGGTGCACTCAGTCAAATGTCTTTACGTAGTCAATAAGGGAAAGGTGAACATTTTGCGGGTATTCTCTGCTTTCAGCCATCATGATATCCCTCATTTCATGTCCTCTTCTGAATCCACCTTGAATTTCTGGCAGCTTCCTGTCAGTGGACTGCTAAAACAACCTTTGAATTGCCTTCAGAAGAATTTTACTTGCATGTACTATTAATGATATTCATCAATAATGTCTTCATTCTGTTGAATCATTCTTCTTTAGAATGGGAACTAATATGAATCTCTTCCAGTCAACTGGCCAGGGCGCTGTCTTCCAAATTTCATGGCAGAGAAAAGTGAGTGCTTCCAGCATTGCATCTGTTTGTTAAAATACCTAATTTGGCATCCTATCAATTCCTGAAGCCTTCTTTTTTGCCAGTGATCTCACTGCAACTTGGATTTCTTCCTTCAGTACCGTCAGCTCTTGATCACATACTTCTTCCTTAAATGGTTGAATGTTGACCAGTTCTTGGTACAGTGCTCTGTGTATTTCTTCCATCTTCTTTTGATGCATCCTTTGTCATTCCATATTTTACCCACAGAGTCTTTCAATATTGAATGTTGAGGTATAAATTTTTTCTTCAGTTCTAACATCTTGTGAAATGCCAAGCTTCTTCTTCTTTTGGGTTGTCTAACTCCAGGTATTTTCACATTTCAATATACTACTTTACACTATCTTCTTCAGGCACCCTTTGAAGTCTGCTCAGCCCTTTTACTTCATCATTTTGTCCTGTTAATTTAGTTACTCTGTCTTCAAGAATTAAGTTTCCAACTATGGTATATACATTCAGTATGAAACAATAAAGAACAGTGATGATTTTAGGAAACATCTCATAACCTGGTTTCAATTGGAGGACATTATGTTGAGTCAAAGTAGTCAGCAACAAAAGGACAAATATTGCATGAGACCCCTATCATAAGAACTTAAAAACAGACTCATGCATAGAAGAAAAGACTCTTTGACAGCACAACGGTGGGGAGTTAGGGAGTGCCAGTGGGGGAGGGTTTAGATTAGATAGTTGATAGAAGCTTGGTTGGGTGAAATATGGGACAGCGTACATTAGAAAGAAGGAGAGCAGTGGCAGCTGCATATAGGTGAGTATGTGAATTTGTATGCCAAAGCCACATGCCATAGAGTCAGATCTCACTCAAGGTGACCCTAGGGGCCAGGACAGAACTGACCCGAATTTATATGGGAATGTACATTTTCATTTAATCGTAATAAAAAAAAAGAAGAAGAAGATCAACGTTAACTGGACTTCAACATAATATGATTACTCCTCCTGTCTTAATCCAATATGACAAGGATAGAGTACCTGGGGTGGGCTGCTGGGGACTATGCTCTCAGGGGAAACCAAGGCCAATTGGTACAACTAATGTTTTGCAAAGAGAGCTCTCTGCACCCTACATTGGTGAGTGGTGTCTGGGGTCTTAAAAGCTGCCAAGCTGCCATCTGAGGGTACAACAAATGATCACAGCTTCACACGAACAGATCACCAAGGACCAAAATGACAGGGGGGAAAGAGAACCCAGAAGACAGAGAGACCCAAGTGAGTGGGTGACTGCATCGACTTGTGACTGGAGGAACCAGATGGTACCTGGCCACCACCAGCAGTAGCTGTGATGGAGCTCACAAAGTGGATTCTCACTGGTGACACAAGAATAAAAAGAAGTGTGCTCTGAAAGCTCAATTAAAAGACTGCTATTGATGGTCCACAGGCCTCGGGGTTCCCCTGGGAGCATGACCCCTGGCCCTGATGCTATCACTGTCCATAGGTCATAATGGAGGTCAACTCTCGGACAGGAATGGATTGGACTTCGAGACATAGCTTGACTATATCATGTGTGCACTTTATGGTTCTATGCATCTATAGGATGTCGTCCTGCTGACCTATTACTGGAGGAAGGGGAGTAGGTGGAGAGGAGGGGATAGGAGACTATTGGGAAGATAGGACATATATGAAGCAGAGAGGAAGGATGTGCTGTTACCAGGCAGGGAGAGCAGTGGGAGCTGCATATAGGTGGGCGTGCAATTTACATGGGAATGTACATTTTCATTCAATCATAATAGTGAAAATATATATATATGGAAAAAAAAAGAACTAAGTTTCTAGAGTCACTTCTGACATCCATTAGACATCCAGCTACTCCAGGGAAAAAAGATGTGGCAGTCTGTTCCCATAAAGATTAAGCCTGATGGAGCTGTGCTATAGAATCACTGTGAGGTGGAATCAACTCGACTGCAAGAGCTTTTTTGTTTTGTCTTGCTTTCTTCATGTATAATGTCCTTAATGTCATTCTACAACTCACCTGGTCTTCAGTCACAAGGTTTCATTATGTCATGTCTATTCTTCAGATGACCTCTAAATTCATGTGGGATACACTCAGGGTCATACTTTGACTCTCATGGATTTACTCTAATTTTCTTCAGTTTCAACTTGAACTTACATGGGAGCAATTGATGGTCTGTTCTAAAGTCAGTCCCTGGCCTTTTTCTGACTAATGATATTAAGCTCCTCCACATCTCTTTCCACAGATATAATTGATTTGATCTCTGGGTATTCTATCATGTGAAGACCATGTCTATAGTCACCTTTTATGCTGTTGTAAAAAGATATTTTGAATAAAAGTTGTTGATCTTGCAAAATTTTATCATATAAACTTTCATGTTACTTCTGTCACAAGGCCACATTTATTTATCTTTCTTTTGTACTTCCAAACTTTGCATTCTAGTTACTAGTAACTATCACTGCAACTTGATTGTACATTTGATCAATTTCAGACTGTAGAAGTTGGTAAAACTCTTCAATTTCCTCATCTTTGGCAATAACTGGTAGTGGGTAAATTTGATTAAGAGTCATAATAATTGGTTTTCCTTGTAGGTGTATGGTTATTTCCCCATCACTGTGCCATGGATTGAATTGTTTCTACCAAAATGTGTGAGGCAATTTGGCTAGGCACTGATTCCTGGCATTGTGTGATATTCCTACAAGTTATAAACCATCTCTTTTATATTAATGAGGCAGAATGGATAGCAGTTGTGTGCTGGACCCCACGTGTAAGATTATAGTGTGCCTTGAGGCAATCTCTTGGGATACAAAGGAAAGGAAAGCAAACAGAGAATTAGGGACCTTATACCACCAAGAAGAAGTGCTGGGAGCAGAGGGCATCCTTTGGTAAGGATCCAGGGTCGCTGAGCCACAGAAACTTCCCATCCAGGGGAAGATTGACAACAAACACTTCTCTCCAGAGCCAACAGAAAAAGCCTTGCCCTGGAACTGACACCCTGAATTTGGACTTTGGAAATACTGATGGTATACTGTTACAGGCTGTGTTTGCTGACCAAAAGATCAGCAGTTCAAATCCTCCAGGCGATCCTTGGAACTTTGTGGGGCAGTTCTGCTCTGTCCTATAGGGTCACTCTGAGTCGGAATCAACTCGATGTTAGTCAGTTTGGTTGGTTTTAGTTTGGGCTATGATAGAATAAAATTTCTCTTTTTAAAGCCATCCACTTATGATATTTCTGTTACAGCAGCACTAGATGAGCTAAGAAACACTAATAACATTGTACTTCAGGATAGACCTTGAAATGTTCTTTTTGACAATGAATGTGATACCATTTCCTTTCAATTTGTCATTCTCAGCATAGTAGACCGTATGACTGTCCACTTCTATACAGCCAGTATCGTCTATTTCAACTTACTAATGCCATTTCTTTTCAATTTGTTATTCTCAGCATAGTAGACCGTATGATTGTCCAATTCAAAATGACCAATGATAGTCCATTTCAGCTCACTAATGCCTATGATATCTATCTTCAAGCATTCTGTTTCATTTTTGACAACTTCAAATTTTCCTAGATTCATATTTCATATGTTCCACATTCCAGTTAATTAATGGATGTTTTCAGTTATTCTCCAAACAACCAAGTGATATGAAGATTATTGTTATCCCCATTTTATGGAAGAGATAACAGAAGCTTAAGAGAAGTAAATTAAATGACTTGAGGTTACACTTCTAGCAAGTAGTAGGACACACTTGGGTGGGTCTGACTCTGGAGTCTAGACTCCAAACCACTAAGAGGTGTGGTTCCCTCGTGCGGTCATTCCTCAGCTCCATCCTGTATGATTGCCTGCCTTGTGTAGCTGAGTCATCTCCACCTCTGCCCTGCGCACTGCCACACCCAGCCTCTGAGTACAGACTTACATTCCAGCTTGGTGTTCAGACCCATCCTCAATTCCGTCTGATGGCTGGTCCAGCCTGACCTTGAACCCAGTAAGTGTCTCAGGCATTATCCTTGTTTCCTAGGGCTATTATAACACAGTGGTTGGCTTTAAAGAACATATTTACTTTCTCACAATCTAGGAGGCTAATGTCCTCATCCAGGGCTTTGGCTCTGGGGGAAAGATCCTTCTTTGTCTCTGCCACCCCATAGCTGGCAATTCTTGGCATTTTCCTCATGTGTGTCTGTCTGTCTGTATCTGCACCTGTGCTGCCTTTTATAACACACTTCTCAAAGGAAGTAGGTTTAGGATGTACCCTATTCCAGCATGATCTCCCTAACATAACAAAAAGCCTGTATTTTCAAATACAGTCACAATCATAAGTATGAGTTTAGAACTTCATGTATTTGGGGAGTACACAATTCAAACCATAGCAAGTGGGATCCCCTTGCTCGTATCCCAAGACCTCTATCTGAGTTGCAGTCTCAGTAATATGCTGACATCCCAGTTATATCTATCTCTCTAGTTGTCAGCTTCTCTCAACCACCCAGCTCTCTCTCACTGCTGGCTCTGGATATGGGGGCTGTGGATATTTAGGTGGCAAAGTCAGTCCCTGTTAAAAGCATTCCATCTCCTGTCAAACCCCTATACCAGTTCCTTGTTATTGGTGCAAGTGGCCTAGTTACTCTGGCCACATCACAAAGATTTCTGAAGGTGGGTCTAACCCCTAAGAGTTGTTTCACTTCTGGGTTGGGAAAAGCTCTAAGCCTCAGTTCTTCTCAGACTGTTCCATCTTGCCACATATTCTAAGAAATGCTGTCTCTGATTCCCACACTTCTCCTTCAGAAATGCAAGGACTGCCAATTAAGTTCATGAACTCATCTTAGAAGAACTGCTATATACCTCACTGAATATCACTACGGTCACCTTCAGAGTATTCCCCTTGGGAAGCTATACACAGATGACAGTGCCTAGTCCACCCTTCAAAGCAATTTTGAAAGTCTTTCTGGAATGGCCATCAGAGCTGTCGCTGTATTGTGCTTGGTGTCCTGAATGTCATCACAATGTCTTCCTTTCACTATTTTCTTTATCTTTGGGTAAGAAAAAGTCATTGGGCACCAGATCAGGTGAGTAGGGAAGGTGCTACAGTATAATTATTTGTTTACTGGCTAAAACTCCATCATAGACAACTATACAACAAAGTTTGCAAACTTGCCACCTAGCCACCGTGTGCCATGTCCATTCTAGAAAAAGTTCCAAAATTGCTTTGAAGGGTGGACTAGGCACTGGCATCACTGCATAGCTTACCAAGGAGAGCTGTTTGAAGGTGATCATAGTGATATTTACCAATGAGGTATGGAGCACTTAGAACAATTCAGTCTGTAGACTTGTCAGACCTCATAGGAGACAAGAGTGGTCTTAGATCTTCACAGCCTGAGGAGCACGCTGCAAGAAGATAAGAGATCTGGGAAAAGAAGGACAGGTAAGAAAAGAAATCTGGACACATTTCTGAGAAATTCTCTAACCTTTCAAGGAGTTAAATAAAGTCTTTACTGGAGTCCTATTGGATATTCCCATTGACAGGCCAAAGTGCTAAAAAAAAAGTCACAGGAAATGAGCAAAGACTGCCTGGCCTTTGACAAGCCACATACCCACTCCAGACTACAGTTTTCCATCTGCAAACACAAATCTTAACTTCGACCCTTCCCACTACACACCTAGGTGGCAAACTCAGATTGGTTACTGTTGGTGAGAGTGGCTTATAAATTCTAAAACAGTAGTCAAAGACGAAACACTATTGATCTCCTAAAATCAAATCAAACCAAATATCAAACTCATTGTCACTGAGTCAATTCCAACTCATGGCAACTCCATGTGTTAAAGAGTAAAACTGCCCCATAGCGTTTTCTTGGCTGCAATCTTTACGGAAACAGATCATCAGATTTTTCTTCCATGTCCTGAAATTAACTGGGACTTAAGTGAATTAAAAATTCAGTGCTACAGATGCTAATAAACATTTTTTAATTAATCAGCATAATTTTGGTTTGGGTTCTCACAGAACTTAACTAATCCTTATATGAGTATGTTCTCTGTCATCTGTTTATAATTTTCTTGTAAAAATATGAGAGGAAAGCATTTTAAGAACAACCACATTGGTCCAGATTTTAGTCGACTCATAAACCAAAACCAGAAACCAAGCTCACTGCTGTGGAGTTGATACCAACTCATAGCGACCCTATATCCATATTTCTCCTTATAAATTAAAGTGGAGTATTTAGGGAATAATTAAATTCTGTCTGAGGATTATTTCTGCCCTGATGGGAGAGGAGATGGAATTGGGGGATTTGAAGCTGCCCTACTAATATAATACTGTGCTAGTGAGCTACAAAAATCCTGCCTGATTTGTAAATTTGCGTTTCCATGGCAACACAAGCGTGTAGTTAAATAATCCTCACTCACTCTTCTAGGACTGAATTCCAGCAACTCTTTCTAAACCTTCATCCTATTCTAATCCCACAGCTGTTGCCATGGAAATGATCAGATAAGATTCAGTCCTGGAGGCAGATGGGCCTATAGCAGAAGCTAAGTCCTGCCCTACATATCCTGCTATTGACAGTGGTTTGCTTTTGCTTTCTCCCAATCTTTGAGTCACAGAAAGTGGCTGTCTCAAATGAGCGGTTTATTTAGTAGGATGTCATGAAAACATATTGGAGGGATTGGACATCTGGAACAAATGAGGAAAAGTCACTTCTAAAATACTGCTAAGTCAATGGAGAAATCAGATATCTTTTCCTTTGATGACTTTTTTGGAAACTCGATCTAACAGATAATTATACCCACTCCCAGGGATTTTTCTTCCAAGAGTCATAGTTCCAGATATGACTTCCCTAGGCTATGTCCTCACCCTACAAAGACTAGTGTTTACACTAAGACATTGCAAGTAATTTTCAGATGAAGAACATGATGAAGGAAAAATTGTAAAAAGTAATACATCTATACCTACTTCAAATTCATGGCTAAGGAGAACATTAGTCAAATGTCAATAGCATTTTTGTGCCAAACGTGTTGTTAAGCTTATTGTTCCACCTATGATGTTAATTTGAGCTTTGTAGCCTTGATGTTCTGAAAGGTCTATCTGGTTACGAAGACCATTCTGTGTGAAGGAATGTAATTGTTACTATGGTGGTGATGAATCACATCAATTTCACAACCACACTAGTGACCACCCAGGAAAATTTCTGAATTTGAGACTTACCATTGCTTGGCAAGAAGTGATCTCAGATGTGGCCATTCTCGAGTCTGTCTTCAAACCCTCCTTCTGATCTGATCAGGCTCCAAATCCTGGACAGGAAACTGCTAACTATCTATAAAATCCACCCTCTCAAAAGCCACTGTCATGGATTGAATTATGTTCCCCCAAAAATATGTGTAGCTACGTGGCTGGGCCATGATTCCCGTTATCTTGTGACTGTCTTCGTTTTGTGGTTTTCCTATGCTGAATATTAAAGGATTAGGGTGGGACTGTAAATCCCTTTATAAGATCACCTCCCTGCTCCACTGCAAAGAGAGTTTCCCTGGAGTGTGGCTTGCCCCGCCCTTAATCCTGCAAGAGATAAAAAGAAAAAGAAGCAGGCAGAGAACTGGGAACCTCACACCATCAAGCAAGCAGCACCGAGAGAAGAGCGCGTCCTTCAGACCTGAGGTTCCTGTGCCAAGAAGCTCCCTGGACAAAGACTGATACAACACTGGACTTTCCTACAGAGCCAACAAGGGAGAAAACATTCCCCTGGAGCCAACATCCTAAATTTGGACTTGTAGTCTACCAGAATGTGTCGGAATAACTCTTCCTTTGTGAAAGCCATCCACTCTGTGGTATTTCTGTTAGAGCAGCCCTAGCTGACTAAAACAGCCACCATTTTCTGTCTTCTAAAACAACTACAAGAGCTTGCTGATTAGACTCCCAGATCTCTTCTTAACCATGTCCAATGCAGATACCAGAGCAAGGTCTGAAAATTCTAAATGTGATCACATTACTCTCTTCTTTAAGACCTTTTAACAAATCACCTCTGTTCTTGGAATAAAATCCAAAATCCTTACCATGATTATGCATAAGTGCCCTTTCCCATTTCCCCAGCACAGCCTAGAGCCTGTCCCCTGTTTTCCACGTCCCAGCCACACACCGAGTCCCACATACTCTCCTCTGCCCTTGGCTCCCAGTTGACCCCTACTCACCCTTTGGCCTTAGCTGAAGGTCATTTCCCAAAATAAGTCTTTGTCAAGCTCCCAGATTAGCTTCCATCTCACCCTTGCAAGCTCTCCTTGCACAATGTACAGGCATTTACAGGAACTGACCACAGCTATAATCACAGACTGAGTTTCACAAGGGCTGAGAGTGAGTTTGTCTTTTGCATAGCCATTCAGTAAGTCGAATGCCTGACACAGATGAGATACCAAGGAAAGTAGCTGTTGAGTTGCCGAATGCATTGAAAATGCAAACAAAAAGATGCCATCAGTCGACTCCAACTAATGATGATCCCAAGTATGTCATAATAGAACTGTATCCATAGGGTATTCAATGGCTGGTTTTCCAGAAGTGTATCATTAGGCCTTTCTTCCAAGGCAGTTCTGGATGGACTCTAAACTCCAGCCTTTCCCTTAGCAGCCAAGTGTGTTACCTGAGCCACCCAGGGACTCCAGAGATTGAATAGCAGCAGCACCTAAGTGGAGGAGACTGTCAAGGGCATTGAGGAGTTTCAGGCAGTGGAAGGCAGGTTGTTTGACAGATCACCGATATGCAGGTATGGACAGGGACCAAAGATAGTCTCTGGGTTCATTTCAAATATTGAGCATGTACCTGTGCCAGAGGAGACTGGATGGTGGAAGCAGTCTGCAAATGCCTGCTAACCTAAAGGTTGGAGGTTCATATCTACCCAGTGATTCCACAGAAGAAAAGCTTGGTGAGCTGCTTTCATAAATATTAACCCATGGAGTCTCTATGATTCAGAATCAACTGAACAGCAACAACAACAAAATATCTGCCAAAACCTAACTAGACACAAAAAATGTCAAGATAAACCATGCATTTCCTTGAGGCATTCATGACTTAACATGGGTGACATACATACAAGTACACATGAAAGTTATAGTGGAATCACTCCACACATACTCTAAGTTATACGAATTCAATTACATATGTTTACCCTCACTCAAAAAAGGTGTCATACATGCTATACCTTTACTCCTGGATGGTCAGCTGATTTACAAGATCTAAATAAATATTCCATTTCCTCAATCAAGCTGGGTTTCTGCACGCATATTTTCCCACTGACGCTGATTCTCTAACTTGCCAGGGAGTATTTTTCTTATATCATGGCCCCTAATTCAAGGTGACTACTTCATCTGGTGCCTACCTAAAGGGCAGATCTATTCGAGTGCTTGGGGGAAGACTGACAGAGAGAGCTGAGCTGCTCTGCAGTCTCAACCAAGGCTTCTACTAACCCTACTGGGAGCCTTGGAGCCAAGATGACCCCTGAGAGGTGTAGGGAATTGAAGCAGTGAAGCCCTTGAACCCCTACACTGACTAATCAATAGATATGGGCTATCCCAGCAAAACTTTGGATGAGGCAACACTCTTAGGCTGAAGAGACTCAGCTGTGAACAGTCAACAGACAACATCCTGAGAAGTTGTAGAGCAAGTGCCTTAGGCCCTGAAGGTGGGACCTGAGGGGCAGGTCACAGCATCTGCTACACGGAGATAGTCACCATGCTTTCTCTGTTTGCCTCCTTCTTGTCTCCTCTTGCCCATGCCCAGATCCTGTCTTTCTGTATACTTGCAGGTGTTCTCTGGACAGAAGTCTGTTGGCTGATGGCAACGATGCAGCTTACCTTCCATTTAACTCCTCCTTCAACTTTACTATTGAATCATAATTATTGGTTAGGGGGACAGAAGGAAGCAAAGATTTTAGGCAGTACCAACATCACATAACTTTACCCTCAGTTAAGCACTGGGTTGCAAACTGAAAGGCTGGCAGTCCCAATCCGCCCTGCAGGAGAAAGACTTTGTGATCTGTTTCTGTAAAGACTACAGCCCAGAAAACTCTGTGGGGCATTTCTACTCTCTACATGCAGTCACTGACAGTAGAAATCGACTTGACAATACCTAACAAAATAACATCGCACTTTGAACAGGTGATCCCTGGGTGGGGAAGAGGCAAGCTTAAATGTCTCATTCGTCAAAAAAGGAGTTACATATATTTTATAAGGACAAGGACACACGGACATTTCCCCTTAGGAAGAGAGAACAGTATCAACAAGTTTAAAGGCCCTGGGCAGTGCATGGGCCAAAGCTTCTGACTCCCTCAGAATCTTCCTGTTTTAGAAGAAGCTATCTGGTCTCAGCTGAAGTTTGGGACTGACTGCCAGGGAGACTCCAGGGCTTCAAGCAGTCATTGTGATTTTGACTCAAGCCAGGCACTGTTGGGGCTGGGACCAGCTGGGGGAAGGACTTACCAAAGACAAGCATGTAAGCCTGTCTCTTTCAAGAATTCAGCTGCTTGTTCAGTTGAAACCACTCATTTAAGTGGTTTGACAGCCTCTCTGCCTTTGTCCAAAAATTAAAACCTGCTATTTGTAAGCACATTATTCCAAATATACTATCAATTCAGCCACAACAGTCTGTTTTTCCAAGCCTCTGGACCTCTCCTCACTCCCTCTCTTTTTCTGTGCCTTTACTGCCCTGATTGCAGTGGTGCCAGAGTTATCCCAGTTGGAGAACCCTTTTATGTGTGAAGGATGAGATGGTCGACTAGACATAGTTTTGCAAGCTACTTCTGTATCATCCCAGCATAAGCCCTAAAACCAATAGCTCAAGTTGACGCCAGCTCATAGGGACCCCATATCAGTCCCAGTAGAACTGTGCTCCATAGGATTTTCAATGGCTGATGTTTTGGAAAAAGATTTTTAGGTCTTTCTTTTGCAGTAGCTCTGAATGGACTCAAACCACCAACTTTCCAATTAGCAGTGCGTAAACAGTTTGCATTACCCAGGGACTCCAGCGTAAACCCTGTTGCAGCCAAAAGCATTAGATGTTCTCATTCTTTCTTTTTAAGCTTGTTACAGAGTAGTTCAAAGCTCCTACATCTTCCCAAAGAAACTGTAAAACACTTGTCACATTTCTGGAACTTCTTTCCCATTGGGACCAGACTGCCACTGAAATCTATACGTCTGGCTGTGCCATTCTAGGGTCTGGATGGAATCCAGAATCACAAAACACTTAAAAATTGGACAAACTTTCCGGAAGTAATGTTAACTAAGGGTTTTTTGTACTGTTTAATCTTGCTATATGAAACCTCTTGTTACTCAGAAGGAGGATCTGGGAGCTTATTTTATGTTCACACATCTTCATTGAAAATCGAAAATACAGAGTCCGGCTTAAATTCATCTCTCTTGTCCTCATCAACAAACCACATTACTCAAACATGTCTTGAGCACTTGCTGCATGCCAGGCTCCCTGCTGGGTGCTGAGAGCAGGGAGATAAGACAGACATGACTTCTGCCCCAAGGCCGTCTCATTAAGGAAGAGAATATAACAGGAATTGCGCTCTTCTGGAGGTATACCACTGGAAAGAAAGACCACTTTCCCTCAAGGACTTTACTGCCCAGACCTGTGCTTTTTACATAGCCTCTGGCCACATGTGGCTCTGCAGAACTTGAAATGTGACTGGGGTGACCGAGAAATTGAATTTGTTTAATTAAAAAATATAAACATTGCATTATGAGTTAAGTGAAAGTTTACAATCCGATTTGTCATACAAAAAGTTACACACACACTGCTAGGTAACTCTAGCTGCTCTCCCCACCCTGTGGCAGCACATTCTTCATTCCAACTCTATATTTTTTGTGTCCATTCAACCAACTGCTAGCCACCTCTGCCCCATCATCTCACATCCAGGCAGGAGCTACTCAGGTAGCCTCATGTATCTACTTAAGCCAAAAAGGACAGTCTTTGCCTGTATCACTCTATATCTTACAGTTCAGGGCAATCTTTGTCTGAAAAGTTGGCTTCAGGAATGGTTTCAGTTCTGGGCTAAGAGAGAGTCTGGGGGCCAGGTCTTCCGGGAACCCTCCAGCATGCTGGACCATCAAGTCTGGTCTTTTCAATAGAGTTTGAATTCTGCACATCTATTTTTCTCTCATCATGTTAGGGACTCTATATGGTATTCCCTGTAAGGCAGTTATTGGTGGTAGCTGGACTCCATCTAGTTCTCCTGGTCTCGCACTGATATAGTTGCTGCCCTTTTTGTCTCTTGGGTTCATATTTTCCTTATGCCCTTGATGTGTTTCATTCTCCTCTGTTCCAAGTGAGTTGGTGAATTTGTTTAATTTTAATTTAAAAACCCTACTTGATTTAGTGATTGGAAAATATTTAGATATTCCTAGAACAACTTGGGAATGTGAATTTCCTTTTTGAACGCTAAATTTTATGAAATTTAAATAAAGTCAAGCTTTTCCAATGAAATTTGGCATCCAAATTAAGATGGGCTCTATGTATAAAGTGGATGCTGGGTTTCTAAGAGTTAGTATTAAAAGAAGAATATAAAATGTCTCAATAATTTAGATACTTAATATATATTAAAATGATAATAATTTGGATATATTGGTTAAAGAAATATATTATTAAAATTAATCATCTGCTTCTTTTTTTTTCTTAATGCAATTAGCAAACCAAAAAACAAATCTACTGCTGTTGATTTGATTCCTACTAATAGTGACCCTATAGGACAGAGTAAAACTGACCTATAGAGTTTCCAAGGAATGCCTAGTGGATTCAAACTGCCAATCTTTTGATTAACAGTGACTACTAGAAAATTTAAAATCATACATGAGATGCACACTATATTTCTATTGGACAGAAGTAGTCCAGAAGAAGAGATACATACAGAGAAAATAAAGATATCATGTGGTAAGTGTGAGTTAGAGAAGTAAGGGATAAATAGCTAGGTTATCTCATGTAGGGGATGCATAGGAGTTCACAGGCTTTTAAAGGCAAAGAAGAGTGAAAAGAATGTAAAGCAGAGGACTTGACATGCACAAAGACGCGGAGGCACAAATAAGCTACCTACATAAAGAATGGGGATAAATTAGAAATTATAAATAAGAGTAACAGCAAGAAGGTCAGTAACTGAAGGACCTTATCTGCCAAATTAAGGGGACTGAGCTTTATTCTAAACACAATGAGGAGGCACTGAAGTATTTTAGAGAAAGAAAAGATATAGTCATGGTTGCATTTTAAAACTCTCTCTCTGGTGGCAGCATGGGGCATGGACTGGAGGGGATGACACTGTTGGTAAGGACATCCTCCTTATATGCACCAGAGAACAGCAGGACAGAAATCCAGGGATCCAGGAACCACTCCCACCCGCTACGGTATGAACATCAAGGAAGAGAAAAAGGGAAACAGCAATCCAGACTACTATTGATACTGTGGGTAAAATGAAATCAGTCATAAACAGTCATAAACAGGAATTTTTACAAAAAGGAGGAATTTTATATTCATGTTCATGTCACTTTCTTTTCCAAAAAAAAAAAAAAATCCTTTTTCTTTGAAAGTATAGACTCAACACAAGGATATTTATTTGGGAAGGCAAGAAGTAAACCCAAAGAACCCCCAAAATATGAGCTTCTGACAAACCAAATCAATTAATTTATACCCTGTAGCATGAAAAATGCAATTACAAAAAGAAAAAAAGAACAAAACTGGCCGTGTTGTGAAGACAGATTTTCCGGGATTATGTTTAACCTTGACATTATTCTAATCCTGTTTATTTGATTGCTTCACTGGTAAAAGCCTCACTTTCATCTTCTTGGCCTTGGGACCCTTTGGGCAAATGGCTTCACATACAAATATTTCTGTTCTTCCTTAGAACTGTCTCATTATGTACCAACTTTGTTATTTGTTCTACCCTCACTTTCATGACTAATTTAAATTTTTTTACCAGGAGGTCAGATTTTTTTTTTTTCAAATGAAAGTTTTAAGTGGCTGTGTTTCTGTTTTTTCATTAAGCACTCATCACTTGGGAGTTATGTGTCCTACTATAGCTCCCAGAGAGGATTGAATAAATCAGAATTTAAAATGTATAAAGCACCTCAGGCTTCTTAGAAGAATGATGTTCTAAAAGCGGAAAATAGAAATAAAGATTTATAAGTATCACAGGAAATGCCCTCGGTTTAATCAACACAAACAGTAAGCAGTTGTAGGGCATCGGTGTGGTTCAGGAGCAGGAGTCAGGAGGCTGAGTCTCCAGTCCTGCTGTGCACGTGGCCATCTGGGACAAATGGAGCATTCACTTCATTGCCCTAGGCTTGTACGTCCTCGTATGTGAAATGAAAATAATCATATCTGTCCTCTCTAGCCCACAGGCTGTGTGAGGCTTGAATGAAACAGCTTCTGTAAAACCAATTGAAAAGTAGACACTTTCAACTGTGCATCTCTAGATGAGGCGAATCTTTGAGGAGAATAATCATTATTATGGTAGATGGTGTCATTGTGTTTTTGATCTCTCTGACTCTAGTCCAGGCCTCAGCCTGGGGCTTATTATAGACACCCCATAAGTATTGTAGACTGGAGCCATTATTTCAAGGAGATGATTTCACAGCATTATTGTGACAGACTCTTCCCCACCACACATCTTTCCTTTTATGAATTCTCAAGGCCATCTCCCTTTGTTTCCTGTACACTTTAGTCTTTGATTTTGTCAGGGTTGGTTTTCTATCCTAATTTCACTCCCAGAACCTCATTTTTTTTTAAACTTTACTTCCAGATCTGAGGTTGCTTCCAAAGTGGTCTACTCTATGTCTTCTCCTGTTTGCTTCAACTTTGTCTCTTATTTCTTTTAGTTTAAGTTCTAGGAAGTCTATGACCTCTCTCATTAGCTACCGTCAAGTTGGCTCTGACCCCGGGTACAACAGAACTAAACGGTGCCCGGCCCGTGTACCATCTTCAGGATTGTTGACATGCTGTGGGTCCTTGTTGTGATCACTATGTGTTTCGAGTGGCTTCTAACCCAGAGGCCTCATCTTCCAGTACTACTCTTTTCTAATCTATAGAGTTTTCATTGCAGATCATCTCAGAAATAAATCGTTAAGTCTTTCCTCTTAGTCTGTCTTAGTGTGGAAGTTCCACTGACTCTAATCACCATGAGAAACCCTGTTGGTATTTGAAATACCAGTGGCATGGCTGCCAGCATCATAGCAACACACAAGCCACACACATGGACACACAAATGACTTAGGGTTCATTTCTCGCTTGAGGACTTCTACTGCTATCTTGTTCTTCTTTTTCCACTGTATCAGCAAATCCTTTGCCTCGATATCAGTGAAATTCTCTCCCTTTCTCTTTTTTCTGAAGTTCAGCCTCTGTATCACTATAATCTTTCTTATCACGCAGTTTCCCTTTGGGTTAAATTCGTTATTTTAAATTCATTATTTTGACACAGTTTATAGTGTACTTCCTTCTCTATCTTCAGTCTCTAAGCACTCATTTAATACTAGGTTTCATATTGATTGTTTCCTTCCAGGTAAGAGCCGTTATTGATGCCATCACATTTCATAATCGCAGAGTATTTGGTCTCTAAGACATTCTACAAGTACACAGAAGTTTGGAAAAGGCCGGAGCGCTAAGACAGCCACTATTTTACAATCAGTTAGTGTTTCCATAGAAACTTCAATGATGTTACAATCTTAGAAGTGTTCATTAAACTTTTGTTCCACTGTTGCTAGTTTTCAGCTTGCTATGGAGTTTATCCTGGTGCGTGGCGATACCAGTGTGGAGAGTAGATTTTCAAGGCCATGACCTTTTGGAAGTAGATCATTGGGCCTGTCTTCCAAGCTACCCTTGGGTAGATTCAAACCACCAACCTTTTGACTAGTAGCCAAGAAATCAACCTAGGGAAACTGTATTTAGGATTTACGGGTGTTTCTGCTCTTTCAAATCTTTATTCTGGTTACTTACCTTTTTGCTCAGTCTTATTCAACTGCTGTAGGCTATTGATTGGGTGAACACAGTAAACCAGAGGACAAAAAGAAATAGGGACGAGGATAGTTATAAAAGCAACAATTAACATTAAACAGATGTTATCAGATAAGCCAAACACCATTCTAAACACTTTATATGAATTTGCTCACTTCACCTTCCCCCAAATCCTATAGTATGGACAAAATTATTATCCTGATACTACGCAGGAGAAAGCCGAGACATGGAGAGTTTAAATAACTTATCTAACATATTATTAGTAAGAGATAGAAAACACAATAATATTTAATTCACAGGAATGTTTGCAAGTGGTTGATCTATTGGTGTCAGTGGGCCCAGAGCATTCTGCGGGACCTATTGGTGAGGGCAGTCTCTGAGACCTCTGGTGATCATGTCCATTATTCCACGTACCTGAAAGTGCCAGAGGAGAACACAGCAGTGGACAAGAAGTGGTATATGGAAGAGAAAGAATGTTGTTCATGACCAGCGTATAAATATCAAAGTTTAGAGTTTCCTGCAAGAAAAATGTATCATTACAGTGGCATATTAAAGCTTTTCAATGGAAGTACATTTGTCTTAAATTTGTTGGGTAGATTCAGACTTACAATGATCCCAAGTGTGAAGAGAACTACTCCATAGGGTTTTCAAGGTTATGAACTTTTGGGAGTCAATTGCCACTCCTTAACTGAAAGGTGACCCTGCATGGGTTTGAATCTCTGACCATCTGGTTAGGAGTTCAGCACATTAACCATTTGTGCCACCCAGGGACTCCAATCTGTAGGCAGCACAGGTCAAATGGTAACTACCATTCCTCAATAGTCACCAAATGGATCTCTGGATCACGATTCCCAGGATGGTATTATGATCTACTATGACTGGATTTAACCATGTTACCTACTCTGTGGAGTTCCTGGATAGCACAAAAAGTTAACACGCTTGGATGCTAATTGAAAGGCTAAAAGTTTGGTTCCCACTAGAAGTGTCTTGAAAGAAAGGTCTGGTGACTTATTTCTGAAAAGCCAATCATTGAAAACGCTATAGAGCGTAATTCTGCTCTTACAGACATGTAGTTGCCATGAGCCAGAACCAACTTCACAGGAGATGGTTACCAACTCCATTGTGATTTCGCTACCTGACATTTCTTTCTGTTTCTATGGAACATTTTAGATTGGTAAATAAGGAGTGGGAGGGTAAAATAATTGATTTTCACAATGCAATTTATGAAAACATTTTGGTGCTAAAACATTCTCAGCATTCTCTAAAAGCGTGAATGAAAAAGGGACTTTTGTGTCTTTTTTAGGGCAGTCTCTGAGCAGCATGGTGATCATGCCATTGTCGCATGCCCCCATAAGTGCCAGAGAACACATGAGTGGTCAAGAACTGTTCTATGGAAGAGAAAGGATATTGTTCATATTGTATAAAGATGAATTAAAGCTATGAAAGGGCAGAAGCACTTATAATCCAAAGTCATGAATTAAAAAAGGACTCTACAAGGAAATTTGCTGCCATTTGGTTACTGTTATTCCAAAATTTGTAGCTTCTCAATGGTAGTTCCCATTCATGGGTATCACTGCCATTCTCAAAGCCTCTCCCCGCATTGTCCAACTGGTAAACCCCCATCCATCTTTGAAGCTTAGTTTATTGATACCTCCCAGGAAATTTTTCCTTTAATTTCCCCAAGGAGAAAGAGGGAGTACCTTTCTTTGTAGCCCAGTGGTACTTAGTACTTCTTTATTATAGCTTTTGTATCACATTGTAATCTTTTTCTTATTGCCTTACTGTCAATAGACTGAACTGAACATCTCCAGGGCAGCAACCCTATTGTATAGAATGTATATTATGGACCTGTATAGTCCGGCTGGCATAGTCAAATCAACTAAATTTTCATACAGTAAGTTCATATCAGTAAATGTACGGCTGGATGAGTGAAAATATGTATGAACAAATAAATAAATAGGACCAGTGTGCCATCTACCTTTCAACAATTTTAAATTATCCATTTTAATCATACATGTATTAAGATCACAAAGACAGAAGCACAACTGAGTAAAATAGAAGAAGAGATTTATTATCAGAATTAAATCTCACACACTGTGAAAGCATGTTAAACAGTCTGTTGCATCTACATTTAGTGTTGGAGAGGTACTGTCAAGATGGGAGAATAGTCAGATGCTCCTGTGATCCCTCTAACAACAAAGACCCAAAAGAACAAAAGAGTCAATTATATACAACATTCTAGGAGCCCTGAACATAAAAGGGAAAGTTGAGAAACCTGACTGAGTCGAGGAGAAGGGAGAGTAGGTCCAGAAGTACCCCAAACTGGCCAGACCCGGACCAGTGACAATTGACTGCAGCTGATACGGGTGAGCAGAGCAGTGGCTTTCAGAAAACTTCTTTCTCAGCAGGAGAGACCAAGCAGTGGAGAGCCCACTCACAGTTCCCGGATTAGTGAAAACTGGCACTTGATCATCAAAAGCTAAGTGGCATGCATCTAATCTACTGCACAGAGATCTAAAACTTTCCTTTGGGGTAAACTCGTTTTTCCTATAACTTCCTCCTGCCTTCTCTTATTCCTGGGCTAGGAGTAGGACCCGTGTGTGTGTGTTGAGCCATTCTCCCAGACTTGGAGAGGGAAAATTTAATAAAAACAGGGAAGGGTGAAAAAATTGCAACTCTCCTAAGCCAGAAACTCAGAGCAGAAAAATTCCTTCACCTAGGCACAGACATAAGAGGATATACCTTCCTTCCAGACACTCAAGGATGACTGTCAGCCCCTTGCCTTTCTCAGCACTTGCAGTCAAACACCTGTGCCTGCATCAGTCATCCCTCTCCTTCTAGAACTGTATAGGTGCACCTGCAAAACACACTTGGTGACTGACTGCCTGACCACCTGAGCTGAACCCATGCAAGAAAAATAAATGGACTTCTGTGCTCACCTGCCTAGTAACAGTTCTAACTGCTTGATGACAGGACATTAGAGTTTCAAAGGTGCCACTAATCACACCATCACAAACGACCAACTTATCTGGACCTTTTAAAGCAAACAGAATTAGAAGCCAGAATACAACAAGGAAGCATAAAACTAATAAATAGAACTTACTGATAGCTGATAGACAACAGTCCATATTAAATTACCTAAAAAGGCAGAACACAATGGGTTCAGAAATCTCCCAAAATGAAGAATCAAGGAATTTTCCAGTGGAGAAGAACTTCCTGGAATTGTCAGAGGTAGAATACAAAAGATTAATATTTAGAACACTTCAAAAGATCAGGAAGGAGACGAGGCAAAATGCAGCAGAGCATAATGACAAATTGGATGGGCTGCTGGAAACCCTATAGACACAGGAAGTAGAAATTCAGAAGATTAGTAATAAAGTACAGAATTAGACAACTCAATAGAAAATCAAAGGAACAGAGCTGAGGCAACAAAAAAGATGAATTCATGAGATCAAAGATAAAGTACACAACAAAGATAAAGTACACAATTAAAGATAAGTACATGACATCCACATATCTGAGGGAAAATCAGATAAAAAGAGAATTAAAAAAAATTAAGAAGCACTAAGAATTAGGTGTGACTCTATGGAGAGGAAACAAAATCTACAAATGACTGGAGCACTGCAACAGGGGGAGATAACAGAAAAATTGTTGAAAATTTGTTGACAGAAAATGTTCCTGATGTCAAGAAAGATGAGAAGCTATCTATCCAAGACACTCCTGGAACTCCACACAAGGTAGATTCCAAAAGAGAGACACAAAGGCATATTATAATCAAACCTGCCAGAACTAAGAGATAAGAAGAGAATTTTAAAAGTGACTAGAGATTAACAGAAGATAATCCACAAATGAGAGTCAGTACACTTGGTGCTGGGGATGAAGTCAACAGTGCAGGCAGTCAGGAAGAAAAGACAGGAAATTGGGGAAGCAAAGGCACACTGAAACAAGCTGTAAGTACAAACTGGAACTCATGAGACAGAATTGGAACTTCTGCCATGACACAGGTAATGCGGATCCTTTCTTTAAATTGTTATTGTGATTAACTGAAAGATCATAATCCAAGTAAATTCTCCATATAAAATACAAGTATCCACTTCTCTGCAACTCTGTCTGCTCTCCTCACCCTGTGACAGCACATTCTTCTTTTCCACTCTTCCAGTATTCATGCAACCGACGCTTGTTGTCTCCTCTCCCACCTCTCCTCTCCCCTCTAAAAGGAAACCAGTAGGACAGCTTCATATATATACATATGTATATATTAGACCATAAAATACACACACCACCTGCATCACTCTGTGTCCCCAAGTCCAGTCCATTCTTTGTCTGAAGAACACTTCAGTACTGGTTTCAGCTTTGGGCTACCAGAAAGTCTAGGGTACATGTTCTCAGGGGACCCTTTAGGTTGTGGACCATCAGGTCTTGTCTTTTAATAGAGTTTTTGATCTACACACCTCTTTTTCTCATGCTACGTTAGAAACTCTACATTGTGTCCTCTATCAAGGCTCTCTTTGGTGGTGGCCAGGCATCACCTAGTTCTTCTGGTTTCATGCTGACTTAGTCTTCCAATCATATGTGTGCTTCTGTCTCCTGGGCTCACCTTTCCTCATACTGATACTTTTTACCACAGAATTGCACACATGCCTGGCCAAGATTCCAAGCAGCTAAAGAAGATCTGGTAGAAGCTGAAGGAGCTACAGGCTTTCCTGCTGCTCTGTGCCAACAAGGTGAGCCGGCAAATCAGGAGATACAACAGTGCCTGAGGATCCTTCACTGACCTTCCAAATCTCTCACAAATTCCTCTTGCAGTCAGCTCTAGCCAGGAACCACACACAGAAGAGAATCCTGATAAGTGTAATTCCAACATAGTAATGTTGATACCATAAAAGCCAATTCAACTGATATACTGTAAACAGCCAGCCCAAAGTGAGAGCCAAGGCCCATTTTGGAAACTGGGCTTCCATCTCTGTTAGGGCCCATCTGAATGAGGAGAAAGGAATGAGAAGAGGAGCCAGAGAAGGAAAGTGCCAAGAAGGTTGTGGTATATTGCATAATTTGCTCTGATTCCTCAGCCCTCCCTGCACGTACACCCTGGATGGCCTCATGAAAGGGGGACTTTACTTTCCTATCCCTTGACTTTGGGACTAACCATGCAACTTAGTTTAGCCAGTAAAATATGCGTGAAAGTGACAGTGAAGTAGTTCCTTGTCTCAACCTTAAGAGGCTGCGTGTTTTTACATGTCCTCTTGTGCTTTTGCCATCTCTGAGAAGAACGTGGCCAGGCTAGCCTAGTGATCTTGGTGGCGGGAGGTCAAGAACATACAGAGGAGAACAACCCAGCCCTACTACAGAGGCATAAACAATGGTAGTTCACGTTTGTTTTTAAGCTCTATATTTTGGACTTGTTTGCTGCACAAAAATAATCAGTACTAACCTGGTGGTGTAGTGGTTAGGTGCTACAGCTACTAACCAAAAGCTCAGCAGGCCAAATCCACCAGGCACTCCCTTGAAAATATGGGGCAGTTCATCCTGCCCTGTAAGGTTACTAGGAGCCAGAATCGAGTTCATGGCTGTGGGCTTGGGTTTTTCTGGGTTTTTTTTTTTTTTTTTTTTTTGGTTTATCCAAAGCAATCAAAAGCAGATGGGGAGAAGCCGATCACAGAGCTCACTCTGAGCGGCAAAGGCTTCACATCTCCATGAGTCTTAATGACAGCCATGCAGTTTTCCCTTTACCAGCAGTTCTGTGTTTAAACCTTTGCAACCATTTTATGTAAGAAGCCTGTGAAGTCAGAAGTGCAGCTTTCAGGGCAAGGAAGGCAGCTGTGGCATGAGCCATCTCTTGCCAGCCATGTCACAAAAGGGAGAGGGATTAGTCACTAGCAGAGGCGAGGAATTTAGTGGTAGCTAAAGCTAAGTTATGCACAGAGGTGGTCAGTGCTTGGTAGGACTCAGAGTTTTACCGAAGTGACTTTATCTTTAGGTAAAGTTTGTCAGAAAAACAGGTGAGAAACTGGTTACTGCATGATTGCTCATAAATGGCCTTTTTCCATGGTCAATATCCCCTGTGGGATAAATATCCAATGCCAGACAGGAAAGATACCACATTTTCTGACCTTCTTTCAGAGACCTCTGCCCAGACCCTCCACGCTACTCCTCTGTGTTCACCCCTGAATTTCCTTTTGCCTGGAATGTTCTCTCTTCTCTACTTAGCAGGCTCCTAATCATCCAGCAGAGGCTATCACAAATGCCCCATTCTCTCTACAGATTCCATACTTTTTACCTCTGTCTAGCCCTCTACCTCATTTGTAGGCTGCATTGCTGCTTATTAAAGTCCTATCTTGGTTATTTGTCTGCTGCTTCCTCCTTAAATTGTGACCTCCTTGTGGGCAAGGTCTGCATCTCCTTAACCATGATATTTTTCTGCATTTAACCCACACCCTGGTCCATGACAGGCAATCAGCAGATTATAGCTATTGAGATTCAGTTGCTGAGCTCCTTTTTGAAATAACTCGTTTTTTTCTCTACTAAATAGAGAAATCATTGTTATCAGAAAAGGTGATTGGCCTCCTAGATAAGAGAATAATAGAAGAGTCTGAAACCTAAAATATACGTTAAAATCCCAGAAATGTCAGATGAAAAATTTTTGTCTAACACAAAATAGCTTAAAAGAAAAGTTGTCAACAGGCCCCTTAAACAAGTGCCAAGAGCAAACAGGCTTATCAAGGCTTCCACTCTGTTTCAGATCCTTCTCTCTCAAACATGGAATGTTTTTCTAGAATCCTATCTCATTTCCCAGACACCACTCCTTAAGCTTCCAACCCTGGAAGGATCTGAAGCAATGCTTTGCTTTCTACACTGACTCTGGAGGAGTCAAAGCAATGCTTCGGCAGAGTAGCCGAGAGGCCACTTCTTTCAGTTTCAGATTTAGCAGAAGGGAACAGCTGTCTGTCACTGGGCTTCATGCTTTCTGCCTAAGGCTAAACCTGATCATCTCCTATCTAGGGGTAGCCCCACCATACTCAGATGTAGCAGCTCTCCGACCTCTCTGTAAAACCTAAATTCGCCTTTCTGTGCCCTGCTCTGTGATGCTCCTGTAAACACATCCAGAGGTGTCTTGCACCGTCTGTCAGTTTGTCACAGTGAGGTGGCTTTTATGTTGCTATGATGCTGGAAACTATACTAGCACTATTTCAAATGCCACTAGGGTCATCCATGGTAGGCAGATTTCATTGGAACTTCCAGACTGAGACAGACTTGGAAGAAAGATCTGGTGATGTACTTCTAAAGATCAGCCAATGAAAACCATGAATCACAACAGATTATCTGATATAGTGCTAGAAGACAGTCCCCTAGGTTAGAAGGCACTCAAACTACACAGTGATCACCATAATTAACTGGAGTATACCAAAGATGATGAAGATGGCACAATGCTGGCCAATGTTTAGTCCTGTTATCTAAGGTGTCAGAGATGACTCAAGGGCAACTAACAACAAATTTTGTTCTGTTAGGCACTGCCAGTGATGAGCCCTGGTAGGACAATCGTTAAATGTTACGCTGCTAATCAAAACAGTAGTGGTTCAAACCAGTGCAGCAGCTCCAAAGCAGAAAGACCTAGCAATCTGCCCCCCTAATGATTACAGCCTAGAAAACCTTATGCGACAGTTCTACTTGGTCCCATAGAGTCAGTATGAGTGTAAAATCAACTGGATATCCCAAGCAATGACAAGCCCTAGGGGAGAATGAGGTTGCAGCAGGGAAAAGGGACTTGTCCCCTCTGTTTGCTTCCTATCCTTTCCACTCCCCACGTCTTCACTGCTTCATCTTGCTAGCAGCAGTGCTTTTCTGTGGCAGCAGTTTTTTCTAACATTTGCAGAACACAGCTTTATGGTACTGTTTTAGTTTGCTAAGGCTACGGTAACAAAAAACACCCTCAGTGTACTTTAAAGAACAGAAATTTACTTTCTTATGGTTCTGGATGTTGGCTCTAGGGGAAGGTTTTTTTTGTCTCTTTCGGCTTCTAGTAGTTGTTGTCATTATGCCGATAACCTTGAACATGTATATTTATCTGTCTCTATCTTCACATAGCATTTTCCCCTGTGTCTATTCTGCTCCTTCTACAGACATCAGTTAGAAGAGATTAGGTTTAGGAACCAACCTGCCCTCTAATGACCTCATTAATCAAACAAATCTCGTTTTCAAAGAGAGTTATATTGACAGGTATGCCAGCCAAGCCAAGTGCCATCAAGTAGGGGTTAGGATATCGACATAAATTTGGGGAGTCATAATCCCATCCATAACATATACTCTGTATTCTGATAGACCCCAGCTGCAGCCAAGCAGCACCCCTGTTCAAGGGGCTGAGTTTCAGTCCCACAGGTTCCCTCTTCTGAGTTTCTAAATTAAAAAGAGGAAAAAATTCCTATCTCCTTCCTTTGTTCCTTCAGACCTAGTGGTGGCTGCGCCTTCTTCACTTGCTGCATCCTAAAACCTTAGGTTTTCTCTCTTTCTTTTTATTCTCAATTACCTAGGTAACAACTTTGTACCTAGCTAATAATTCTTGATATTAAGGTATCTCTGCTCCAATAACTAAGGAGTTTCTGGGTAGGAAAAGCAGTATGTCTTCAGCTATTAACCTGGGTAGGAAAAGAAGTATGTCCTCAAATCCACCCAGAAGCACCTGTGAAGAGCAGCTGGCAGTCTAATTCTGACAAATCAACCACTGAAAGCATTATGGAACACAATGCTTCTCTAAAACACGTGGGGTTGCCATGTCTAGGAACCAGCCCTGCAGCAACTGGTTTATTGATGGTTCTGATAACTGTTAGTGATTTCTTTCTCCAACTAGTCCCTGGCTGAGGCAGGCAGAAGTCTGGCAATATTTCAATTGCCTCACTCTCTCCTGTGCACCCTCTGGAGGCTTAAAATGGGGTTGATGGTGTTGACATCTGTATTAAGGTACCCCTGAAAGACCTCTGCTTACTCCTGGATTTCTCTGCTGGGCCCTGTGTCACTTTCCTGGGGCATTCATGTGATCCTCACCAAGTTACCATTCCAGCCCCAGTTGTGATCCTGTGGGCCTCATCCTCAAGTCTCAACAGCCAACCTTATACTGTAGTTCACAGGCTAGGATTCTTCTCTGGTCTTCCTCAAGACTTCCCAAACCCCCAAACTTATGTAAAGTCCCTCAGTTGTTAACAATGGGCTCTCCAGTGGGAAAAGAGTCCTTTTGACAGTTTTTCCTATTTGTGTCATGTGTATTTCTCACCATGACCAATTTTACTGGACATGAAGTGGAAAGAGATGTCTACTGGTATACCATCACATAGGTTTTGCAATCCTTATGGCTGTATGTTGACTTGGCTGGACCATGATACTCAATAGTTTAAAAGTTATAATGTGGTTTGACAGCCATACAATGATGTGATCACTTCTATGACGAAATTGGGTATAATGCGATGATCTCCATGATCATGAGTAGCCAATTATTTGAAAGGAGTTTCCTTAGAGATGCAACCTATATCCAATATAGGTAGACTTTCAGACAAGGCTCATTGGCTTTTGCCTTCTACAGTTCCTACAGCTGGCTCCTGTTCATGTTACTTCCAGTTCTTGCAACATGAATTAGCAGATTGTTTGCAGTCTTGCCTGCTGATCCTGGGATTCATTGATCTTTGCAGCCTGTGAGCAAGATCCCTGTTCTCTGACTCACCAATTTGCAGCTTGTCAGCACCTGTGACTTCTTGAATCAGGAGAAGCTTCTATCTTGACTCACTGATTTGGATGTTCCAGCCTCTGTAATCATATGAGCCATATATATTTACATACTTTATTATTTTTTGTTTCTCTAGAGAACTGAAACTAAGGTTTTTAACATACAGATAAAGCAGACAAGTAATCTCAAGAGCATAGAAAAACTAACATAATAAAATCACAAAATTGATTAGTCTTTTATGCCCCACATTTGTCTGCCAGTTTGTGCTACTGCAGGGGCTTGTGTGTTGCTGTGATGCTAGAGCTATGCCACTGGCCTTCAGATACCAGCAGGGTCACTCATGGTGGACGGGTTTCAGCTGAGCTTCCAGACTAAGACAGTCTAGGAATAATGACCTGGCAGTCTACTTCTGAAAAGAATTAGCCAGTGAAAACCTTATGAATAGCAGTAGGACACTGTCAGATACAGTGCTTGAAAATGAGCTGCCAAGGTCGGAAGGCACTCAAAGGACTTTTCAAAGTCGAGTGAACCTTAACGATATGAATGGAGTAAAACCTTCAGGACCTTCATTTGCTGATGTGGCATGACCCCAAATGAGGAGAAACAGCTGTAAACATCCATTAATAATCTGAAGATGGAATGTACAATGCAGGAATCTAGGAAAACTGGAAATCATCAAAAATGAAAGGGGATACATAAACATCAATACCCTAGGCATTAGTAAGCTCAAATGGATTGGTGCTGGCCATTTTGAATCAGACAATCATATTGTCTACTAAGCCATAATGAAACCTTGAAGAGGAAAGGGGCTGCATTCACTGTCAAAAAGAACATTTCAAGATCTGTTCCCAGGTACACTGCTGTCAGTGCTAAGATAGTACCTATACACCTACAAGAAAGGTTAGTTAATGCGGCTCAGTGGCATCTAACAACAATAACAGTCTTGTATATTTATTGCCTTGGTTTTTCATGTAATTTGTTTAGTTATAGTTTTATTCACTTTAATTTTGAATGGCTCTGTTTAACCCAGAATTTCTGAAATATTAACAGATTTCTATCAGCAGCCAATGGAGCTGGCTACAGCATTCCACTGCTTAGAGCTGAACCCAGGCATGATAGGAAAACCACCACCTGGGCTTCAGTGATCATAGCCTCTTATTTTATTTCATCTCATCACCTCAGCCACACATCTCAGACTTAACTCACTGATTTAGGTGAATAGCTCACAAGACATATCATTGCTAGGTAGTCCAGAACACCAGAGAAGCCAGCCTCTCACTATCAGAAGGACGTCAGAGGCCCTAGGATACCTTGAGAGTTTGCCTCTGGTGAAAAATCATCAGGTAACTTAAACAAGAAAATAGAAAAGTGGGGTCATGGATCTTCCTGGAGCACTGGGAATTTCTATTCTCAGAACTGGGTCTTAGATCCTGGTCAGTCTTGATTAAGGCCTGAAAATCCATTGCTATCAAGCTGATTCCTACTCACAATGACTCTATAGGACAGAGTAGAACTGACCCATGGGGTTTCTGAGGAGCAGCTGGTATATCTGAGCTGTTGGCTTAGCAGCCAAGCTCTTAACCACTGTGCTACCAGAGCTCCTGAATAAGACCTACTAGGTCTCTTATTTCAGAGCTCCAATCAGGATTCAGGGCAGCCCTAGTTCTACAGAGATCTCATGAAGGTCAAATTGTGTTTGAAGCAAAGTTTAGTCATTGGCCCTCAGGTAGATCCAAACCCAGGAAGCAGAATTCAGAGTCAAGTTCATGTCCCTGTCTCCAGGCCCAACTAATGTCTCTGTTTCACTTACTTCCCATGCATTTCCACCCCACCCCTCCAGCTCAATATCATTTCCATTTTTCTTAATGCTGGGAATTTTGGAAGTGAAAGCCAACCAAACTTTTCCAGGGCTTAGAACCAATTCATTCCAGCTAAAACCCTTGCTAAGAATTTGCATTTCACCCTCCAGACACACTGAATCAGAGTCTACATTTATAGTAAGAGCACCAGGTGATTCTTCTGTATGATATATTTTGAGAAGCACTGCTTTATGGGTGATTCTGAGAACTAGTCCCTAACCAGCAGTACTAACATTGCCTGGGAACCTGACAGAAATGCAAATTCTCTGAAGGATTCATAAACCCGTTAACTCTTCATTTTGACTTTCTGCTGATCTTCCTTGAGTTTCTGGGCAAAAAAGATCAAACTGTGGAAGAGCAAAGGAGGAAAACACAAAGAAAAAAACAGTTAATATCTCTGTATGGCTTCTGTGACTCTCAAATAGAATCAGTGTTAACTATCGTGATGTATTGTGAAATCAGGTCTAAACTCCTGGTGAGCATATAATGAAGCCTCTTGCGCTGTTCCTCACCCATCCTTTCAGGAGTATGTTTCCTGAAATTTTACCTATACTGGTTTTATCTCAGGGATTTCTTGGATCAATTACTTGGCTTGATCAAACTTAAGTGGAAAAATTGTGACCAGACTAAATGTTTGAACAATTATACATGAAGGTGTAAACTAAAACCACTAACAACTTAGTTGTAGATTTAGCAAGTCATCTCAGTTCTACCAATAGACAACACTTTTAAAATGTTTGCCACATGCTAGGCACTGACTTGAGTACCAACTACCCAACAAGGTGGAAATTATCTTAAATTCATTTTACAGATGATGATACGGAGGAACGGAGTTCAATCTGCCTCAGGTAACGTAGGAGCCCTGGTGGCACGGCGATTAAGAGCTCAGCTGCCAACCAAAAGGACAGAAGTTGGAATCTACCAACCACTGCTTAGAAACCCTAAAGGGGGCAGGCAGTTCTACTCTGTCCTATAGGGTTGCTATGAGCTGGAATAGACTTGATGACAATGGGGCTTAAGGTAACACAATTAGAGATGGTAGCAGGGATCTGAATCCACTTGGTCTGAGTTTCGAGTTCTCAGTTAATGTGCTCAGCTGATAACCAAAAGATTGGTGGTTCAAGTTCACCCCAGTTATCTCGGAAGAAAGACCTTCTTATCTACTTCTGGAAAGTCAGCTATAGAAAACTCTACGGCATACTGTTCTGCTCTGACATACACAGGGTCACCACTAGTCAGAACTGACTTGGCCGTAATAAGTAGATTAAATTTTAGAGCCTATTTGCTTCGACGGCAGTGGGATTATTTGCTTAAACATGATACCACAATGACTCCTGTAGTCTAACTCACATAGCCCTTACTCCTAAGAACTTTCTAGAGTCTGAAAGCTGGAATAAAGAATACTGAGAATCTCTTGCCTCTTATCTTTCTTTCCTACCCTCTCTCCTCACAAGCTCTATTACTGATTTTACAGTTTACTTGATTTGGAAGATTCAGTCTTCAACAAGGAAGGTACCATCTGCTCAATATCCCTTCCAATCTCTTCTGACCTATGATTTCACATATGAAAGAGCTATGCTGGATGCTCAAGTTTTCTGAAAATAATACCACGGGCCAGCAGCCATGGAGTTTTTACTATGTGCCAAGAAACAAACTAGTTGCCATAAAGACAAGATCAATTCTTATTTATGGTGTCAGAGGACAACTGTGCTCCATAGAGTTTTGAAACTTGGGACCTTTCCAAAGCAGATCATCAGGTCTTTCTTCTGAGGTGCTTCTGGGGGAGTTAGAACTGCTACTGCTTTTGTTAGTGGTCAAATGCTTAACCATTTGTGTCACCTGGGAACTCCCTATCATGTGCCAAAACCAAATCAATTTTGACTCATAGTGAGCTTATAGGACAGAGTA
This sequence comes from Heterohyrax brucei, assembly GCA_028571685.1. Lineage (NCBI taxonomy): Eukaryota > Metazoa > Chordata > Mammalia > Hyracoidea > Procaviidae > Heterohyrax > Heterohyrax brucei. The sequence continues at coordinate 37,278,041 of CM053148.1, read as the reverse complement.
GAACTGCCACATACGGTTTCTAAAGAGCGCTGGTGGATCCGAACTGCCGACTTTTTGGCTAGCAACCAAACTCTTAACCACTGCACCACCAGGGATTCCTACCATGTACCAGGATGTGTTAAATGCTCAACACAACATGGGTAGTACTAACGCTTACCACACGATTTCCTTCTGCTCTCACAGTACACTGAGACATGGGCTTCATTTTCACCAGCGAGAAAATAGAGACGAAGGTCTAGCATCTTGACAACGTCCCACAGCTAGTTAGTGGCAGAGCCGAGATTCAAACTCCAGGAGTTCCTGGTACCTGACGTGTTAGCTCTTAACTGCACTGCTCTATACGCGGGAGGAATGACGGAGATAGTCCCCAGGCACACATTAGCAGAATTACACTTAACTACTGCTGAGCTTTAATACGCAGTTTTCATCTTCTTAGTGCTTTCTAATTAAAAAGGAGGGGAGTGGTGAGCTTTTTGCTCTCAAACTTCTGTTTTCTTTGAGTGCAAGGCAGAGGGTCCCCGGTGAGAGCCTTTGCATGACAGGGCTTATTGTATCGCAATGAGCTGCTTAAGTGCAAAGTTCTCCATGGTCTCTTTTTACTTGAGAGAGTTAATTAACAGCAGAGCCACTAATCACTTACCAGCACTTAGTCTTGATTACAAAGAATACGTGAATACGTTCAGTCACCTAAAAGTCTATAAATGCGTGGCCTCACTGTAGCTAGCTTTAATTAAAGGCAATAAAAAAAAAGTAATATTAATACAATTCAGCCTCAATTGAATGCTTACAAAGGGCCAGGTACTGTGGCAATTTTTTATTTAATTCTTAACAAGAGCTTTATTATGAAGGAGATGTTGTTATTTTATCCCTATCTTGACCCTCAAAATTCTGAGGTGAAGGCTAGGTTGAAACAGAAAAAGCTGAGCTTTCAGCACAGGTATGAAGCCTAGGGCCCATGTGATGCAAAGGCCTCCAAGTCTTAGGCAGTGGGGATAATAAATCATTTCTTTCTATGCTGCACCAGGATACTCTTTTATTCATCCAGCAGAACTCAGAGCCGTGAAACCTATGAAATTGATGAAAGATCATTACAGCAATAAACTGATGTTAGGGACCATTTGACTGTCATAAAATGAACTTCAGAGTCCTTGAGTGTGAGTAAGATGACAGCTAAGCTCAAAACAAACAGCATTCATTGCTCTCAGCTGGGGTCCCCAAGATTGACATAGGTAAGTTGAGGGTGTTGGCATTGTCCAAGTGGCCAGTTAGAAACCGGATTGTGTGTCACAAGTTATCAACTCTTCCAGATAAAACTTGTTCCTCACCACATAGATCCCTCGAGACCAGCACTCACTTGGGTATGTTTTAATCACCATCAGTGGCAAGGTTTGACGTGTGGAATTTATATTCAAGACTACTGTTTGCTTTCAATATTAGGTTTGGAGCTTATTGGGTGTGTTGGACACTACTGTAGTGCAGTCCTTTTGTGTTTGCTTTTGCTCTGTGTCATGGATTGAATTGTGTCCCCCAAAACTACGAACATCAGTCTGACTAGATCACGTGTCTCAGTATTGCCTGATGTGCGCCTGTGTTGTAAATCCTGCCTCTGTGTTGTTAATGAGGGAGGAAAGGCAGTGGCTGTATTCATGAGGCAGGACTCAGTCTAGAAGATTGTACTGTGCCTTGAAGCAATCCCTTGGGATATAAAGGAAAGGGAAGCAAACAAAGAGTTGGGGACCTTATCTCACCAAGAAGTAGTGCTTGGAGCAGAGGTATCCTTGGATCCAGGGTCCCTGCACCTTAGAAACTCTCAGTGTGGGGGAAGATTGCATCAAAGATCTTGCTCCAGAGCCAACGGGAAAGACTTCCCTTGGAGCTCGTGCCTTGACTTTGAACTTTTAGCCTACTGGACTGTGATAGAATAAATTTCTTCTTTCTAAAGCCACCCACTTGTGGTATTTCTGTTATAGCAGCTCTGGAAGACTGAGACAATTTGAATACCTTGGATTAATCTATTTTACCTCTTTCAGAGAATTCTATCTGTTACAGGAAGTACATGGTTGAATTGCTTTCTCTTCACCCCATTGGTGAGGTAGAGATTCCCACCCTAGGGTTATAGGAGTGCCTAAACACAGGACAGCCAACACTGAACAGATAAGATCAATAAGAATGTATTAGTTACATATCCTTACAGCTCAGGGATGTAGACTCTACATCCCACACATGGCTATGTTGGTATTGCACCAGGGAATAGAGTGAGCATCCAAGGGCTGTGTGAGGCAGGCTTTGTAGTATCAAGAGTGTGAGATACCCCTGGTTCCTGCAAAAGAATGTGATTGGCTTGTTTGACCCATTCCAGGGGCTGGCAAAGAACTGAAACTTAGTACCCAATGACAAGTGAGAAGAAGAACTGCATTCGGTCTATCTGATGAGGACAGTTGTTTGCCTAGAAGACTCTATCTGTAGGATAAGAGTGGGGAGGGGAACTTGCAATGGCCATATTTTTACACAAATAATTGCATGCCATTTAGATTTATTTGCCAATAGCATTCCCCCAACGAATGCCCTTTCTTTTTGTCATTTATTGGTGACTTCACATACTTAGAAGCTCCTTTTTTTTTCTTCATGGAAACGTATCCTCACCCCCAGAAGGGGTCAGCCAAAGAATACTCTGGCTGAGTGTTTTTTTTCTGGCTGAGAATTTTCTCCTTCACACTGTGTATCAAAATTGTAGTATTTATTTGTGTGATTGTTAATCATCGATTAAGTATCTGTTGTTTCATTTGGTTGTAAGCTTCATGTCTTATTCTTTTTTCTAAAGAGTTTTTAAAGTGAGACTAAATGTGCAGACAAGAGTTAGGAGGGGAACTTTGTAGGCATAAAAGAATGTTCTAGGCAGAAGCAACAGCATGTGAGGTCATCTATAAAACAACAACAAAAAAGAGAGTACAGAGCAAGGCTGAAGACAGCCAAGGGCCAGTTTCCATTTATGAATGTCAGCATTCAGCTCTAGTCTCTGACTTCAGGTTCCTTGTGCAGTTCCCACCTCCAGCCCTCTGGTTTAAGCCCTAACATGAAGACTGAAGTTGTTAAGGAATTCATTATATTGGCTCCACAATCAATACCCATGGAAGCAGAAGTCAAGAAATCAAAAGATACTTTGCTCTGAACAAATCTGCCACAGAAGACCCCTTTAAATGGCTAAGGTGTAACTGACCCAGCCATGGTGTTTTTAATCACCTCATATGCATGGAAAATGCATAAGGTAGGCAGAAGAATTGAAGACCTTGAGTTATGATGTTAGTGAAGGATACCAACTATACTATGGACTGCCAAAAGCATGAACAAATCTGTCTTGGAAGAAATACGGATGGAATAATCATTAGAAGCAAGAATGGCCAGATTTCATCTTAAATGCTTCGGACATGTTACCAGGAGGAATCAGTCTCTGGAGAAGGACATCATGCTTGGTAAAATAGAGGGTCAGTGAAAAAGAGGAAGATCCTCAACAGGATGGATTGACAGTGTGACTGCAACAATGGGCACAAGCTTAGCAGTGATCATAAGGGTAGCGCAGGACCGGGCCAGGGCCAAGCAGTGTTTCATTATGTTGTAGGAAGGGTCATATGAGTTGGAATCGACTGGATGGCACCTAACAACAACAGTTTATGGCAGCACCTGACACATGACGTGAATAGTGATTGAATGAATCAGCTTGTTTGGACAAATCTCGCAACCTCCCCATGCTCTAACATTCCTCATTTGCAATATGACAGTAGTAGTACCTGTTTTGATCCCATACAGAATTCTGAGGTGAAAGAAGTTAATGGCAATTGAATATATCATCCCTCTGGCCATCAAGAAAGCATGATTTAACTGGGCAGCATAATTGGGGATATTTTAAGTATAATTAAACCAAACTTTAGGTGACATCACAGTAAGACCTACAGATTAGGAGAGCAGGAGCTGCTCCATATACAGAATTGGGGATTTCCACACTTAGAATCAGGGCACATAGTATAAGAAACGCAATGTGCTTCTGGAGGCAATGAAATTGTCTCTCACAGGAGGCTGTGGCAGGGCGGTTAACAGCATGGGCTTTAGGGTCAGGCAGACCTGGGTTTGAATCTTGGTTATGTGGCTAAATCAGCCATTGGATTTCATCTGCTAGTTTCCTCATCAGTAAAATGAGGTTAGTAGCCATTGATGCTTGAAGTTGTAGGGAGCATAGAATGAGGTTGTTTTTGAGTGTTTTCAGTTCAGTGTCTAGTATATATAACCATTCACTAGATGATACACTACGGGACTGTTGTGGCTCAGTGGTAGAATTCTTGCCTCCAGTGCTGGAGCCCAGGGTTTGATTCCTGCACAGCATACTGCGTGCACAGCCACTGCACACCTGTCAGTGGAGGTTTGCTTTATTGCTGTGATGCTGAATAGGTTTCAGCGGAGCTTCCAGACTAAGACAGACTAGGAAGGAAAGGAAAAACAAAAACAAACAAACAAAAACAGCCAATGAAAACTCTATGGATCCCAACAGCTTAATCCGCATCTGGTCATGGAATTTTGCACCATTTCATTTTGTTGTGCGTGTGGTCACCATGACGCAGAGGCTGAGCAGACAGCAAATAAAAGCAAACGATAACCAGTCTAAGACACAGATATGTGGCATGCATTTGGAATGTGCTAAAAATGCATAACAGATTGACATGACTATGTTGCAAATTGGGAGAAATGAAGGGTGACCTAGGCTGGATGGAGGTTACCTGGAATAGGCCTCTCCAGTTTCCAGCAGCCTCTCCAGCTCAGCCACGGGAGAATCACGGAATAAAGCACTCTGTTCCTGAGTTACTTAACTCTTTGTCAGCAGGAGGCAATCAGGAAAGGGTACAAAAGCAGTACAGCACCAAGCTGTGTTCCATGGTAAACCTTTGAGTTTCACTGGACAAATGTGAAAGAATTACATTTGCTCAACTAGCGCTTCTTTCCAGCGAGATAAGGATGAACGAACTATTTCTGAGCAGTTTTAGCTAGGGACCTTGGCTAGCTTTTTGCAGTCAGAAGGGATTACACTAAAAACACTAAAATGCAAGGAATGTTAAGACATACTTCAGTGACAAAGGGCCTTAATAAGAGCACAGAGCGCCTGCTACTTTGACAGCAAGACTACTGAAGATATTTTTTCAGACTCTTCAAGGCATCCAACTTTCCTTTTTACAGCTAAGTTGTTAAGGCGTTTTAACAGGCTTTGGAGTCAACCTACCCTTGTGTCTTAGTCACCTGGTACTCTGTTCTAACATAAAACATTACGAGTGAAAGGCTTTATGAAGAGAAATCTTATTGACGCAGTCCAGTAAGCCACAAATCCATGTACAAGTTGCAAGTCCATTGTGGTCTTGTAGTGGAGTTCTCACGGTGCACCCTTTTTTATGTTCATGTCGCCATTGAGACGCAACTTTGTGAGCCCCATCACGGCTGTCAGTGGTGGTAGGCAGGCACCATCTGATTTTTCTTCCTGACCAAACTTAACCAAAAAACCAAACCAGTAGCCTTCAAATCAATTACAACTCATGGTGACGCCCTGTGTTGTCACAGTGGACTTGTGCTCTGTAAGGCTTTCAGTGGCTGATTTTTTGGAAGTAGATCCCCAGGCCTTTCTTCTCAGGCACCTCTGGGTGGATTCTCACAGCCAGCTTTCGGGTAAGTAGCTGTGCACTTAACCATTTGTGCCATCCATAGAGGTGTCTGGATCAAACAGTAAGGGTACAAATCCTATTCCACTTACTTTGTGCGTGAGTTGTGGTGAATTACATTGTTGTTCTCAGTTTCCCCCATCCTTGAAATGAATATGATGACCTCAATACCAATCTCATTTGTTATGAGGATTAAATCAGCTAATACAGATAAAGTGCTTGATCAGCTGCCCTAATATGTACAAATAAGTGTTCACCGTTACTATAATTCATGCATTTAAAATGTATATGAAAATTCTTTTTTTATAAAAGGCATAACATTGAAGCAAATCTCGGAAAACAAGGCAGCACTACTTGTATTGGTATTTCAAGAATGTTACAGGGAGTAAAAGGTTACCCAGTGTATTAACCCAAGCTGACCTTTCTTCATGCCCTCTTTAATCAGATTAAAGGGCTTTTTATTAAAATAGTTTTATTTTATTTTTACATAATACTCCTGATGGATATTTCTGGCAAGTTGTGATACAACAAAACAAGAGCAAAATTGTTCCCTCTTGCCTTTAGCCATCCTGAAGCTATGCTAGTGGGAGTGGTTAGAAGAGGATGATCAAGAAATACCCAGTAAGAATGTTGTGCTATGATCTGTCTGTTGACTTGGTGCCTATTTCTATCTTTTATGCCCCTGATGGCCTGGCCATGAAGAGGCACCACTCAGGTCTCCAAGAGTACCTGAGTGACAGCTCCAGAAAGCATGCCTTTGGACACACTCCTTTTGCACCAAGACCATGCTTCCCCCCTACTCCTGACAGTTAATGTCAAAGCACACTGGTGGCCCTAGCACCAGCCCATTTCTACCTAACATGAGATTTCTCTAATGGGCAACTTTTTCTTAAGGACTTCTCACTGGTCTGGCCAAGTCTTTCTTAGAACTCTGTTGTAGTCTGAGACTTGAACTACTCAACCCTCCGTTCACATGCTGCTTGTACTTGTGTCTCATATGCACTGGAGTCTGAAGATGCTCCTGGCCTAGTTGTCCTTCCTGCCCACTGATATTCCTATCATACAGAGGAAATTACCCTAGTAAATGTCTTGCATATCTGAATTCATCTTGAAAAGACCATGACTCAGGTCATGGCTTGGTATTTGATCCTTGAAAGATCTGAAATGACACATCCTGTTTTTATTTCTCAGACTCTTTTACCATGAGGGTTCTGGATGTGATTTATGTCCTGCTTCTGAGATGCGCTGGCATGAGATTCAAAAAGGAGAAGGAAGGAAGATGTCATTCTTTCTGCAGTGTTGGCAGCTGACAACTGAGCACCAGCAGATATGAATTTCTGTAGCAACCAGATTCTACATTCCACCTCTTAATCACCAGCTTTGTGGACTTGAGGCTGCTGTGACCTTGGCAACACTTTTTGCTGTTGCCTTAACTCTGGCCGGTAGCAGCAGGGCCAGTGATCACAGCTGCTGTAGCATGATAGTGAAGCCTACTAACAGTTTCATTTATTCCCTTGTGCTCTCTCAGGCTTTCCAACCGTTTTTTTATAAGCACCCATTTCCCTGTACTAAATTCATTTTTGCTTAAAACACCAAATTTGACTTCTGTTTCATGCACTAAACACTAACTGATACAGCAATTGATACTGCACATTGCAAAGTTGGAGCCTTTTCTTTTTTGGCTTAGGAAAAATATTTGGTAAAGATGGTACCTTCTGTAACTTGCAAGTGAGTAACCAAGTCAATAACTAGAGGGGAGTGGATTGGAAATAACTGGAGTATTAGCCTATGTTGGTTGCTCCTTTAAATGTTGTTTCAAGAAAACTTGAGCTCCAGCAAGAATTAGCCCGAGTTCAGACAGAGCTGAAAGAAAACAGAGTCCGGATATTAAAGGCTTTGCACTGTTGGAAGAGGCCACTGCTTCTATACCTGCTTTCCTTGAGACAGTCTGTTTCATGCACAAAAGTGTCTTGGTTTAAATGACAAATTATATAGTCACCCTATCTATACCTCAAGTAGCTAGAGAGAAGACTACTGCTCAAAAGCTTTTCAAAGATGAATTAACACTTTGGAAACCCTGGTGGTTTAGTGGTTAAGTTTTGCATCTGCTAACCAAAAAGTCATCAGTTCAGATCTGCCAGGCGCTCCTTGGAAACTATGGAACAGTTCTATTCTGACCTATAGGGGTTTGGAATCCACTTGACAGCAGTGGGACTTCATAGTCAAACATTAAATCAACCAAAGGTATACAGTAGTGTTCATGGATCAAACTGAAAGCATTGCCTTCCAACCCAACCTATATTTTTTAAAGGCTTCAGTGTAACTAGCAAAACATGAGGGAGAGAAACAAGTTTAACAAAGAAAGTAGATTTAAGAAAGGTTTAGAAAAAAACCTGGGTGTGGTTACTGGCATGTACAAGTGGATTAACATGCAAGCAAGTGAAATTGTGTTGCCAAACAAATAATAAACCTCGTTTACAAAAGCCTGTAACAGTTCAAGTCTAAAGCAACTCCCAGATTCCCGTTTTTTATGAATTGGTGTAAAAGCTGTGCTGCTACGAAGCAGGTCTTATTCCCCAGTTATTATTTTAGATATGGCTACAGACACTACTATGGATGAACAGGAAGAATCTCACTAGGATGGCGCCATGGCACACAGAGAAAAGTGGTTAAAGAGTTTCTCCAGAACAAGGGATCTAGAATCTAACCAAGAAGCTTGTTACACTAACAGGCCGGGGAGTCCTCACAATATTTGCCCCACAGGATTTCTTCTGTTTGGGGCCAGTGATTGCTGTGTGTTCTCCAGTTGTCCTTTTTCCATGTGAGCATTTGTATTGGAGTTACCCTGTTCCTGTTTCATTATTGTATATTCAGTGTGTGAAGGTGAGGTTGCAAATAAGGTGTCTTTTTGTTCATAAGTTACTGGACATGAGAGCCAGTCATGCCTGAGGTCTTGAGCTTTGAGTTAATGTTGGAACTGGACAGTACATTGGACCATCTCCCTTGTGGGGCAGTGGTTGTGTTCTCCATTTAGGCAGAAGAATACATGTGGTTGTGTTCCATGTCTAGGAGGAAGAGTACATATCGATATTTGGTGGATGAAGGGTGGTTGTATTGAAGACTGACAATTATATATAAAAACCCATTCTCTTTTTCTTGGGTATTTCAATCAGGATTGAGTCAGGAAAACACAAACCACTCCAAGTGTTTCAAAGAAAAGGGATTTAATACAGAGAATTAGCTTCATAGGGGATGGCCGAGCTGAAAAGGTAAACAGAGGGAGTCAAAGTAAACCAGAAGTTAACAATATTTAAAAACCACTCTTAATCCTAGGACTAAAGAGACAAAGAGAGCAGACAATGTTATCATAGCCCAGGAAGTCAAACCGCAGGGACATGTTGAAGGGGACAGCCAGGACCATGGAGGAAGCATTATCTGGCAGGAGGCAAGACCGTAGGAGAAACAAAGCTAAGACAGAGTGGGGGGCTTACCCTGGATTCTGTGCTGCTCAGACCCTCCAACCTTTGACCAATGCCTCTCTTTGGCCAGCCTAGTTCAAATCAGAAGGCAAGACAACGCAGGAAATGAAGTTTCCTATGATACATAACAGGGAACAAGTCAGACAGTGGGTGTTAAGACTAGATTGCATTCCCCAGCCTCCCTTGCAGTTAGCTGTCAGGTGATTTGGTTTTCTCCTCTGAGGTGTTAACAGAAATGTATAACCTTTAAAGCCTGGGGCTTATGTCAGTGAATATGTATCCTCTACGTGTTCATTCTCTTACTTACCAGCTGGCACAGGAGGGGCGTCAGCAGCCACCAAGCAGACTATGGCAGTGCCCCAGGGAGCAGGGACAATACATGGAAAAAACTACAGATCCTGAATGACCATGTGGAGCAGAGCTATCCCACTGACATTAACAGCTAACCTGAAAACAGGAACAAAGAGAGAAATTAACTGTATGTTTTAACCCACTGTATTTTCAAGTCTCTGCTACTATAGCTTAAGGCTTTATTCTAACTAATAAAGCTGTTTTCAAGTTTTCGTTCTTCTATTCATTTGTGTATCTAATCAACAGTTATGCTTCACTGCTACTGTGCTACCACTATATGCCATATGACTTACACACTTAGGTACTGGGGATAAGATAGGAGCAATAAAAGTACCTATTTTCAGAGAGGTTCCTACCTACTAGGAATTACCGACAAATATACAGAAAATCACAGCACAGCACGAGACGTGCTATGTAAGTGCAAGTCACTGCAGACAAGGAACTGACACAGTTTGGAAATAATTTCTACAGGGCACAGTTGACAGGCTGGAACTTGGAGTTAGACTAATAAATAAGAGTCACTACTGACTATATATGGAGCCTTGGTGGTGCAGTAATGAAGAGTTTGGTTATTAATCAAAAAGTCAACAGTTTGAATCTACCAGGAGCTCTTTGGAAACCCTATGGGGTGATTCTACTCTGTCCTGTAAGATCTCTATGAGTTGGAATCAACTTTACGACAACAGGTTTTATTTGTTTTTTCTTACCAGCTATGTGGCAGGCTCTGTGTCAGAATCTCTAAACATATCACACTTAATGCTCATGATATTCCTTGAGACAGGTGTTAAAACACCATTTTACAGATGGATAAACCAAGATTCAGGAAGTTCAAATGATTTAATTAGGAAAACTGAAACCAAACCCACTACCATCAAGTTGATCCAATGCTAGGTACACACAATTCATTGCCAAGATTGAAATCTGGACTAGGCAACTCCAAAATCAGTGATTTCTCCACCATAATAAGCAATCTCATTATCCAGTGAACTTCAGTTCTGCCATATACAAGATGCACCCAGGGGATAGATGTCTGCTTGTTTAACCTGCCTTAAATATTCATCCAACTCAGTGTCCAGATTTATCAGTAGACCAGCAACTGAGAAGATGGATAAAGACTTGGACATGGAGAGTATATGTGGTTATTTGACTTTTATACTTTTCACTTCTGACAGAGAAAAGCATTCACAACTAGCAAGACTGCTCTTCTTATTTTGTATGAAATTTGTTCTAAATGACTTCAGGCTTTTTGCCCCAAAAACTGAACTTAAAGAACAAAGATGTACTACGCTGAAGGAAATGCTTTCGGCTCTGGCCACAGTTAACAGCCTTGTCTTTGAAAGCTCTTAGGCTGTAGACAGAGCAAAGAAACCACTTTCTAGTACTGAAAGCTGGGTCTTAGCCATCTGAAAAAGAGTCATTTTACCTGGCATTGACTCTCAGTGACATATTCAAGTAACCAAGATCATCAGTGACAAAGCCAACACCAATATCTCCAAATACTGGCTTAATAATAAAAAAAAAAAAATTATACCCCACCCAGCTTTCTATCTAGAGATTAAAATGAGACTGAATGACGTTACGTGAAGTTTTATTTATGCATCTCCTCAGTGCTCCATGAGGGAATGGGAACTGTAGTAGTAGACTACTGGAAAGGGACCTTTTCAAGATCCCAAAGCCAATCTGTTTCCACTTTGTATGGTGTTCAGTTGCTAGTCTCTGCCATTTGTGCAATCATTTACTTATTTTTTTCTTTTAAATAAGAAAGGAACATTTTAAAGGCAGAAAAGTTTTCCAAATCGGAAAAGGTAATGTTATCTTGGAGCAAGACGATAAATTTTGTCATGTGAAAGCCTGGCCGTGGTAGGTCCCTGAGTTCTTACGGAGAAATTCATTGCATGACAGTAAATAACAAATCATGAAGTGTTTTCTTCTTGGGAGTTCATCATGCGCTACAGACTCTTTCTTTAGTTCATAGAGCTTTTATAAAGATAAGTGTGTGAAGGGCACAGTGAGGCCAGTCACAGGGACTAAGATAAGACGCGATTGTGCCCAAGACTACAGAGAAAAACACACTTGTAGACTATTATTATTAGCTGCTATCTGGGCTGACTCATGGCAACCCCACACACAAAGGAACAAAACACTGTTCACTTATGCAGTATCCCCATGATCGCTTATGGGTTAGACCTTTGTGATCCCTAGGATTTTTGTTGGGTGATTTCCTTATTCCACCTTAGTCTGGAAGTTCCACTGAAACCTATTCAGCATCATAACAACATGCAAACCTTCACCCATAGACAGGTGGTGGCTGCATGTAAGCTGTACTGGCTAGCAAGTGAAGCTGAGTCTCCTCCATAGAAGAAGGGAATTCTACCATTGAACCAACAATACCCTGGCTGTTGTGAATACAGAGAACTTAAATATCCAGGATCAAGTATGCGCTCTAAATACCAACACATTGTACTCTATTATTGTAGTATTGGAGAAGATTGTTGAATGTTGAATGTACCATGGACTGCCAAAAATCAAACAGATCTATTCTGGAAGAAGTACAAACAGAGTGCTCCTTGGAAGCAAAGATGGCATGACTGCATCTTACATACTTTGGACATGTTTTCAGGAAAGATCAGCCTCTGCAGAAGGACATCAGGTTTGGTAGAGTAGAGGGTCAGCAAAGAAGAGGAAGACCCTTGACAAGATGGAATGACACAGTGGCTGCAACAATTCTTATGCATAAGAAGGATTGTGGACATGGCACAAGAACAGGCAGTGTTTCATTCTGTTCATATGGTTCCTATGATTCAGAACCAACTCGACAGCACCTAACAAGAACAACATACATTTGTTTCCAAAATCCAGTTATAGCAACAAATCTAACTAATGTCTTACACAAATCTGATCAGATACTGAACTTGCCAATATACATATAAAACATAACACACACACAAAAAAAACCTTGTTGTTGTTGAGTTGATTTCAACTACAGTGACCATATGTGACAGAACAGAACTGCCCCGTGGGGGTTCCAAAGAGTGCGTGATGGATTCAAACTGCTGATCTTTTGGTTAGTAGCTGCAGCTTTTAATCACTACATCACTGTGTTTCCATAAAACAGATCAGCTCACAAACAGATGAAAAATGAGATCTTCCCCCATCTTTTGCAACAGTACACAGAAAAACCAAATAAAATGTTCAACTCGCCTATTGACCGGGCTTGGATTACTAGGTGTGGATATCTCTTGATTATCTCCATTCCCCATTTAGATCCTAAACACAAGCTGAAAACTGAGAAGATGTTTTTTGTCAATGTGTAGTACTTTATTTTTTTCTGGGATCTTGCATGGGGATCTAAATCTAGATGAGGACTTTAGAAAGACCAATCGGTGCTGCTGTTTTGAGGAATGGGAAGAACTGAATATACGGATCACCAGGGGCTTGGAAGAGTTCATTTCACCACCTCCCCGTGTCTTATTGACTGAATGCTTTTCATGGCAATTCCAAGAATGCTGGATAGCGTTTGACAATGTTTCGCTCCTGGCATGGCCCTAATCAGGGCCATGCCCTGATTATATTATATATTATATATACATAATATAATATATCTATTATATATTATATATATATATTATATACTATGTCTGTTTCATTGGACAGCCCACATTCCTGAAATGTTTGCACTTCCAAAAGTGCAAAAATTCAAGCACTTCAAAAATAAGACAATAAAAAGAGGCCTTACAAGCAATAGATCAAAAAGTGGTAAGTCAACAAACTATATCCCCAAATTTTCTAATTTTCATTGTCATTTCAGTTAAGTGTCTCCATTTCCTACACAGCTAAAAGACGCAGAGATGAGGAAAGGAGGCCTCGAGCCTCCTCATCTGGACTGCTGTCTGCTCCTAGCAGGCCGTCCCTTCCTCACCCATCCCTCATTACCATGGACTTATACTCTTAGTGCTCCTTTCACAACAGGAAGAGCTCTTCCATTCCACTACCTCCTCTCTTTTCCTCCCCTTATACACTATCAGAGCCCTGATGGCTCAGTGGGTAAGAGACTGACTGTCAACCAAAAGGTGCACAGTTCAAATCCACCAGCTGCTCCTTGGAAACTCTTTGGGGTAGTTTTATTCTTATACTGTCACCATAAGTCAGAATTGATTTGATGGCAATGAGTTTAGTTTCATTTTTATGCACCAATACTACCAATTTCTCTCTCCTTTTCCCTCCTTGTTCCTGTTATTCCCCAAATTTTACTAAACATGCTGCCTACCTACACAGGGTGGTCTGATGAATCACCTCCACAATCTGTGTTTCCTTCAAACACATCCTTCAAATGGTTTCAGTTGCTCTGCCCCAGGAGCCATCTCATCAGCAATGGACAAACGGAGCCAGAGCAGCCTAGAGGCTCTGGAGGTCTGAGCATAGCTGTGTTCAAGATGAAATGTCCTCAATAGAAGCTGTGGACTCTCCCGGCTTGGACAGTTGTGGAGCCAATCTCTTTGCCTGTATGCTGTTAAATACAACCATTTTTCCCTCTTTGGAAATGAAGAAGTTGAGCAGATGATGTCTTTCAGTTTTTCACGTATGTGTGTATTTATTTTGAGGATTATTTCTTTCACCTGTTTTCTGATCCTCAGGAGGCGGGACACAGCTGCCATGTGGACTGAAGACAGAGGAAGTCCCAAAATCTTCCCATTATTCTCTTAGCACCCTCGTGATCTCTCCTTGCTCTATTCCATACCTGCTTTCAAGAGTTGCCCTTGATCCCTGACATGAACAGATGCTTCACCAAAGAGAACATTCAAATGGCCAACAAACATATGAAAAAGTGCTTGTCTTTGTCTGGGTTCACTACAGAAGTAAAACATAAAGCATAAATACGTATAGATACATATGTATTTAATATGTATATAAATATGTATTAATATGTATATAAATACATACAGAGTGAGATTTACCTTAGGGAAATGGCTCACGTAGTTGTAGGAGCTGGCGAGTCTCAAGTCTGTGGGTCTGACTGGAAGCTTCTTGTTTATGGGGTTGGAGACTGACAGATCAGTAGCCAAGATGATATGTAAGCTGCTGGCTCATGTCCCAAGAACCAGAGGTCAGATCAGCAGGAGCTGGCTTCATAATCCATAGTAAGCAAACACAAGCCTTGCCAAAAAGTCCACCTATATTGGATGCAGGCCGCACCTCTAGTGACACTCCTTTTCAACTGATTGGCTATTCATAGCAGATTCCATCATGGAAGTGATCACATCACATCACATTTCACCTTGGAGAGGATCACAGCATTATACAACTGCCAAACCACTGATGATCACAACCCAGCCAAATTGACACACAGACTTAACAATCACAATACTTATCATGATTAGCCTTCAGAAAGATGTAAATGAAAACCACACAGAGATACCATTTTACTCACATTGGGATAGCTCAGATTTAAAAAACAGAAAATAACAAACATTGGCAACGATGTGGAGAAATCTGAACTCTTATCCACTGCTGGTGGGAATGCAAAATGGTACGGCCATTATGGAAAATAGTCTGATGACTAAAAAACTAAAAATAAAACTACCATGTGACCCAGCAACTCCACTTGTAGAAATATGCCCCCAAGAACTTGAAAGCAGCAATGTGAACAGGAATTAGTATACCCACACTCATTGCAGCTCTATTCAAAATAGTCAGAAGATGGCCACAACATCAATGAATGAATAGATGAACAAAATATAGCACATGTGCCATGGATTGAATTGTGTCCCAGAAAAACATGTATAGCCATGTTGCTGGGCCATAATGCTCAATATTTTATGATTGTCCTCCTTTTTGTGATCTTCTTATGCTGTATGTTAAAGATGTCCTATGCTATATGTAAAGATATCACCTTAAAGATGAAAATGCACCTGAC
The DNA here is from genome assembly GCA_028571685.1 of Heterohyrax brucei. NCBI lineage: Eukaryota > Metazoa > Chordata > Mammalia > Hyracoidea > Procaviidae > Heterohyrax > Heterohyrax brucei. Next base: position 37,262,604 of record CM053148.1, on the reverse strand, counting down.
CCAAGCCTTGGTAGTTTCGATCCCATCATATGCATGCAAAAGCTGGACCATGAACAAAGAAGACAGAAGAATTGATGCCTTTGAATCTCAGTGTTGGAGATGAATGTTGAACATACCATTGACCACCAAAAGAACAAACAGATCCGTTCTGGAAGAAGTACAACCACAGTGCTTCTTGAAGCAATGATGGCAAGACTGTATCTTATATACTTTGGACGTATTTTCAAGAAAGATCAGTCCCTGGAGAAGGACATCTGGCTTGGTAGAGTGGAGGGTCAGCGAAAAAGAGGAAGACCCTTGATGAGATCAATTGACACAGCGGCTGCAACAACGGGCTTAAGCATAAAAAGGATTGTGGACATGGTGCAAGACCAGGCAGAGCTACGTTCTGTTGTGCATAGGGTCTCTATGAGTTAGAACCAACTTGTTGGCACCTAACAAAAACATGTTAAAGGATTAGGGTGGAACCGTAAATCCCTTAATAGGATCACCTCCCTTCTCCACTGTAAAGGGAGTTTCACTGGCGTATTGCTTGCACAACCCTTAATTCTTTCATCCTACAAGAGATAAAATGAAAGGGAAACAAGCAGAGAATTGGGAATCTCAAACCATCAAGGAAGCAGCACTGGGAGAAGAGTGTGTCCTTCAGACCTGAGGTTCCTGTGCAGAGATGCTCCCTGAACAAAGACTGATGAAATATGCAAATTTTCTCCAGAGCCAACAAGGGGGATAGCCTTCCCGTGGAGCAGGCATCCTGAATTAGGACTTGCAGCCTACTGGACTGTGTAAGAATAAACTTTCCTTTGTTAAAGTCCTCCACTCAGCGGTATTTTTGTTAGAGCAGCACTAGATGACTAAAACAACATGCATGCAATGGAATACTGCTCAACCAGAAAGAGAAATGGACTTCTGATACATACTACAACATGAAATTAAGCTTGAAGACATTTTGTTGAATGAAATAAGTCAATCACAAAAGGACAAATATTGTAAGATTTCACTTATATATAAAGACAGAAGTAGGACAGAGTAGACCTGCACCATAGAGTTTCCAAGGAGCTCATGGAAAGACCAACATTTATTAGTGGTTATTACAGATGGGAGGGACAGGAAATGGGAAGTCCTTGCTTACAGAACACTGAGTTTCTGTTCATGGTGATGGAGAATTCACATTGATTAAGAGTACTGGTTGCACAGACAGTTGATATAATTGATGTCAGTAAATTGTACACTGGTAAAAAGCTGAACTGGCAAATGTTGCATGAAATATATTCTTACAACAAATGAGAAAATACCAAAAAAAAATAAATAAAAAGTTCAGCTGCTAAGGCTTCTCATGTAAAATCAGATACTTCGTGGGACTGAATTTTTTGATTTGGAGATTTAGGGTCATGGTTCATGGGACATCCCAGGTACATTCATACTAATATTTTTAGTGCTTCTGTTCTACCTCCTGGTTCATTTCATAGAGCCTGGGGTCTTCGCAGCTTGCAAGTGTCCATCTGGTGTACAGCAAATGGTCTCCATTCAATTGGAACAGGAGAGAAAGAAAGAGAACCAGGAATAGAAGGATGAAGTGGAATATGTGCCTCATTGCTTCCATGAACAGTGTCCTACTTTGCCATGAGGCCAGAAGAATGAGATATCATTGCAGAAATCTTGACCAAAGATTTTATAAAATAATCTTGATCAGAAGTGATGAAAATGCAGAACAGAATTTCAATTTCTATGGAATCCAGACTTGACAGAGCCATTGAGGCTTGGATGAACCACTGAAACTCTTGCCCAGATAAAATCTTTAAAACTTAAACCAAAAATATTCCCTGAATTCTTCTTGAAACTAAACAACAGATGAGCTTATTTAGTAAAGAATATTTCCTTTGAGAATTGTGCTTTTCTAAAGAACTATCCATAAGAGATCAAACTGACAACATCAACTCAAAAGCTCAAGTAGGAAGCATGGGGGCAGTAAGTTCATGTTAATTGAACAATCCGTAAAAAGAAGACAAGAATGGTTGTACAACTTAGAGAATGTAATCAGTGTCACCAGATTGTATGTGTAGAAATTTTTGAGTTGGTGAGTTTTCTGATGTGTATACTTTCAACAATAATAAAAGACAACCTTATCTTTGCTTTCCCCAACCCACTGCTCTGATGGAAGAAGAAAGGGGACTTTTTTGGTTATACCAACAGTAAACAGACAATGCTGGGGATCCCACACTAGAGTTTCTATTAGTTTGCCGTTTTTTTAAGTTAGTTTACTACTATTCCTTAGAGACTGTTGCTCCACTTCTTTCTCTGTCAGTTATCAGCAGACTCTGAGTTCCTTTTCTTGGCTATACCATGAGGGTATACTATTCCTTAGAATGAGAGGATAGGGTAGAAAGAAAGTGGGATAGAAACAAAAGGGTCCAGAGGAGAAAGAGGCTTTGCCTATCAGGAAAACCACAGCGTGATGTGGCCCATAGTGACTGACACCTGGAGGGTCGTCACAAATCCGGGAGGAGGATCCCAGAGAGGACATAGGTGGGTTAAAACTCTCTGCAAAGCTGGCTTCCCAGGGTGTGGTAGCTTTGACAGGTAATATCACTAAGTGTATCTTGGAGGGCTCTGCTTTTTCCCTATAATGTTGTTCTGCATCTGCTGTTGGCCCTCATGGTATAGCCAAGAAAAGGAACTCAGAGTCTGCTGATAACTGACAGAGAAAGAAGTGGAGCAACAGTCTCTGGTCGATACAAATCTTCTAAACTTTTTGTTTATGTCTTTTTTTTTTTTGGTTAGAACAAATAGAACACTGCCCCTACAGAATGGGCCATAGCCACTGTTAGCCAACTCTATCTATTGGCTAGACCTCAGACTACTTGACAAACTGATTGGTCGCTACCCTTGTTACCTTGATTGTGGTCACAAGTGAACATGGGAACTGAGGAGTTAAGATAACTCAGGAGCAAGGGTCTAGGAAAACAATACATCCTTGTGTTTTATCTTTGGCTGAGGAATTTCCCAGTGCTGAACTGGACTGAGCCCAAGTCTTCCCTGGTTACAAAGGCCCATTCTCACTAGTGTGAAAGGCAGTGTGGATGTGCCTTTCTGGAATTCTATGAAAGTAAATGCCAAGCTAATGCGTCTGTGTGTATACGTTTGTGCATATATGCCAATTGTTTAGAAAATACCGTGTGGCCTCAGACAGGGTCATTGTCTAGATGTGCCCACTTTAATCCAAAATGCAGCAGTATTATACATCATGGCTGGCTGTCTTGTTAAAAGAGATCCCTTAAAATGACAGAAAAGAGTTGTCTTGTTGAGTCACTGAGCTATGCAGACCATAAGTTGAACTAAATACATCATCATCAGAATAACTAACAATTATTGAATGCTTACTGACCACATGAATAATAGAATTTTTTTTTTTATTTAACATAACTGAGTGAAAATGTACATTCACATATAAATTTACATGCCCACCTATATGCAGCTTCCACTGCTCTCCCTGTCCGGTGACAGCACACTATTCCTCTCTGCTCCATACATGTCTCATCCTCCCAACAGCCTCCTTTCCCCTCCTCTCTGTTGACTCCCCTTCCTCCAGCCAGAGGTCAGCAAGATAATGTCCTATAGATGTACAGAACCATAAAGTGCTTCCAATATATGGTCACTCTGCATTGCCAAGTCCAATCCATTCCTGTCCAAAGAGTGGACCTTTGTTATAATTCAAGGAAAAGGGCAGCATCAGGGCCAGGGGCCATGCTCTCAGCCAAAGCCAATCAACTGAGGTCTTTTAGTGGAGATCTCATGATGCACCCCTTTTTATTCTTGTGTTGCCAGTGAGACTCCTCTCTGTGAGCTCCATCGTGGCTATCACTGGTGGTGGCCGGGCACCACCCAGTTCTTCTGGTCCCAAGTCGATGTAGGCACCCACTCTTGTGGGTCTCTCTGTCTTCTCGGTTGTCTTTACCGCATGTCATTTTGGTCCTTGGTGAGCATCTGTTCCTGCTGAGTTGGGACCATTTGCTGTGTCCTCGGATGGCAGCTTGGCAGCTTTTAAGACCCCAGATGCCACTCACCAATGTGGGGTGCAGACAGCTCTCTTAGCAAAACGCTAGTTGTGCCAATTGGCCTGGAATTCACCTAATAGCATGGTCCCCCGCCCCCTGCCCTAGCTACTCTATCCTTGCAGTATTGAGTTAAGATGGAAGGAGTACTCAAGTTATGCTGAAGTCCACTTAATGTTGTTCTTGTTTCTAATGTGTGTTATCACTACTTTCTCCCAACTAGATTTCTAGTAACTATCTAAACTATACCCTCCCCTCTCCCCTTCCTCCCTCCCCTCCCTTGCAGCTGTCAAAGAGTCTTTTCTTCTATACACAAGTCTGTTTTTGAGATCTTATCGTAGAGGTCTCATACAGTATTTGTCCCTTTGTCACTGACTACTTTCACTCAACATAATGTCTTCCAGTTGAAACCAGGTTAGGAGATGTTTCCTGGAATCATCGTTATTCTTTATCATTGCGTAGTGCTCCATTGAGTGTATGTACCGTAGTTTACCTATCCATTCTTCTATTGTTGGTCACCTGGGTTGATTCCATCTTTTTGCTATCGTGGACTGTGCTGCAGTAAACATTCTGGTGCATGTGTCTGTTGGTGTGAAAGGCCTTGATTCTGTAGGATATATTCCAAGTAGTGGAATTACTGGGTCAAATGGTATATCGATATCCATTTTTTTAAGGAAGCACCAGGTTGCCTTCCAAAGAGGCTGGACCATTTTGCAACCCCACCAACAGTGTAGGAGGGTTCCACTTTCTTCACACCTCTCCAGCATTTGTTGTTTTGTGTTTTCTGGACCATGGCCAATCTTGTTGAGGTGAGATGGTATCTCATTGTTGTCTTGATTTGAATTTCTTTAATAACTAAAGATCGTGAGCATGTCCACATGTGTTTTTTGGCTGCCTGGATCTCCTCTTTAGTGAAGTGTCTGTCCATCTCCTTTGCCAATCGCTTAATTGGATGGTTTATCTTCTTCTTATTGGTATTTTGTAGTATCTTATAGATTATGGAGATCAGGCATCGGTCTGACATAGAGTTGCCAAATATTTTTTCCCATTCTGTTGGTGTTCTTTTAATTCTATTAATAAAGTCTTTGGATCAGCAAAAGTGTTTGATTCTTAATAGTTCCCATTTATCTATTTTCTCTTCTGTTGATTGAGGTTTCTTTGACAGATTTTGGAGTCTGTCCTCATTGTGTATTAAAACTTCCATTGTTGTTCCTACCTTTTCTTGGATGAGCTTTATCGTTTTAGGTTTGATATTTAGGTCTTTTATCCAGTTGGAGTTGGTTTTTGTATAAGGTGTAAGATATGGATCTTCATTCAGTTTATTGCAGATGGATAACCAATTTTGCCAGCACCATTTGTTGAAGAGACTGTTTTTACCCCAGTTTAATGTCTTAGGGCCTTTGTCGAATATCAACTGTTCATAGGCAGATGGTGTCATCTCTTGGGTCCCAATTCTGTTCCATTGATCGATCTTTCTGTTCTTGTACCAGTACCAGGCTGTTTTGACCACTGTGGCAGTGTAGTATGTTCTAAGGTCGGGTAATGAGAGGCCTCCTGGTGTGTTCTTCTTCTTTAGTAGTACCTTACTTATCTGGGGCTTATTCCCTTTCCAAACAAAATTGGTGATTTGTTTCTCCATCTCATTAAAAAATGATGCTGGAAGTTGTATTGGGATTGCATTATATAAATAAATTGCTTTGGGTAAAATAGACATTTTCACAATGGTAAGTCTTCCTATCCATGAGCAGGGTAGGTTTTTCCATTTATCTAAGTCTCTCTTAGTTTCTTGTAGTAAGGACTTGTAGTTCTCTTTGTAAAGGTCTGTTGTTTCTCTGGTTAGATTAATTCCTAGGTACTTTATCTTCTTAGTGGCTATTGTAAATGATATTGATTTGATAATTTCCTCCTTAACAGTCTTGTTGTTGGTATAAAGGAATCCTACTGATTTATTTATGTTTATCTCGTATCCTGAGACTTTGCTGAACTTTTCTATCAGTTTGAGTAGCTTACTTATAGATTCCTTGGGGTTCTCTGCATATACAATCATATCATCTGTGAACAGGGAGATTTTAACTTCCTCTTTGCCGATGCAGATGCCCTTTATTTCTTCATCTTGTCTAATTGCTCTGGCTAGAACTTTTAGCACAATGTTGAATAGGAGAGGTGACAGTGGGCATCCTTGTCTAGTTCCTCATCTCAAGGGAAAGTCTTTCAGTCTCTCTCCATTCAGGATGATGTGGGCAATTGGCTTTGTATAAATGGCCCTTATTGTGTTGAGGAATTTGCCATCTATGCCCATTTTGCTAAGAGTTTTTAGCATGAATGGGTGTTGGACTTTATCAAATGCCTTTTCGGCACCAATGGACAAAATCAGGTGATCCTTGTCTTTTGTGTTATTTATGTGGTTAATCACATTAATTGTTTTTCTGATGTTGAACCAGCCTTGCATCCCTGGTATGAATCCCACTTGGTCATGATGGATTATTTTCTTGATATGTTGTTGTATTCTGTTGGCAAGAATTTTGTTGAAGATTTTTGCATCTAGGTTCATGAGTGATATTGGTCTGTAGTTCTCTGTCTTTGTTGGATCTTTCCTTGGCTTAGGTATCAAGGTTCTGCTGGCTTCATAGAATGAGTTTGGGAGTACTCCATCTCTTTCTATACTGTGAAATACTCTCAGTAGTATTGGGGACAACTCTTCTCTAAATGCTTGGTAGAATTCTGCAGTGAAGCCATCAGGGCCCGGACTTTTTTTGGTCGGCATTGTTTTGATGACCTTTACAATCTCTTCCTTTGTGATGGGTTTATTAAGTTGTTCTGCTTCATGTTGTGATAATTTGGGTAGGTGGTATGAGTCAAGGAATCGGTTCATTTCCCCTAGGTTTTCAAATCTGTTAGAGTACAGTCTTTCATAGTATTCTGTCATGATATTTTTGATTTCTGTTGCATCTGTGGTGACAATTCCCCTCTGATTTCTAATTTGGGTTATTTGTTTCCTTTCCTGCTTTTCTTTAGTAAGTTTAGCCAGTGGTTTGTCAATTTTGTTGATCTTTTCAAAATAACCAGCTTTTGGTCTTTTCAGTTTTTTCAATTGTTTTTCTATTCTCTAATTCATTTAGCTCTGCTCTGATCTTTATGATCTCATTTCTTCTGGTGCCCGAGGGGTTCCTCTGTTGTTCTCTTTCTACTTGTTCAAGCTGTAGGGCTAGTTCCTTGATTTGGTTTCTTTCTTTCTTCCAGATATGTGCATTTATGGAGATAAACAGACCTCTGAGCACTGCTTTGGCTGTATCCCATAGGTTCCGATAGGAAGTGTTCTTGTTCTCATTGGAATCCATGACTTTCTTTAATTCATCCTTGATTTCCTCTATAACCCATGTTTTTTTGAGCAAGATGTTGTTCAGTATCCAAGAGTTCCACTTTCTATCTATGTTTTTTCTGCTATTGATTTCAATTTTTATGGCTTTATGATCTGAGAAGATGCTTTGCAGTAATTCAATGGTATGGATTTTGTTGAGCATTGCTTTATGGCCTATCACGTGGTCAATTCTGGAGAATGTTCCATGTGCACTGGAGAAGAAGGTGTAGTTGTCTGCTGATGGGTGGAAAGTTCTGTATATATCAATGCGGTTTAGTTGGTTAATTGTGTCAGTGAGGTCTTCTGTATCTTTACTGAGCTTTTTTCTGGATGATCTGTCTAGTAATAAGAGTGGAGTGTTAAAGTCTCCCACTATTATTGTGGAGTCATTTAACTCTCTTTTGAGCATAGACAGTGTTTCTTCGACATATTTAGGTGCTCTGACATTAGGTGCATAAATATTTAATATAGTTAAGTCTTGCTTGTGTACTGAACCTTTCAACAATAAATAGTGTCCATCTTTGTCCATGAGGGTGGATTTGACATTAAAATTGATTTTGTCTGAGATTGGAATTGCCACCACTGCTCTTCTTTGTTCATTGTTAGCTTGGTATGTGTTCTTCCATCCTTTAATTTTCAGTTTGTTCCTGTCTTTAGGTCTCAAGTGAGTTTCTTGTAGACAACATATGGATGGGTCGTGTCTTTTGATCCAAGATGACACTCGGTGTCTCTTTACTGGAGCATTCAGTCCATTCACATTCAATGTAATTATTGATAGGTATGTGTTCACTGCTGCCATTGTGATATGTTTATTTTTATGTTGATGTTTTCTCTGTTGATCTTATTAGTCTGTTCTGGGACACTCTTTTTTGTGAGTTGATTTTTCACCTTTTTCAGAGCTGGTTTTATAGTTGTTGAGACTTATGTGTTAGATTTCTTGAAATGGTATGATACATCTTTGTTGTGCTTTACAGCTGCCCCTGTGAACCCCCTTAATAAACTATTTATAAACCCAGTTTTAATTACTACCATTCTTGTCATCTTCCTCTCCATCTGGAAGGACTATAATGACTGTAGTACATCCCTCTTTTTATTATGTTGACACCATAGTTTTCATGATGATCACTGGATTGCTTCTTTCCATATCAAAGCTGTGATTTACTTTGGAGCCTTCCCTAAATGAGTAGAGTATTGAGTAGTGTGTCGTTCTAAAATATAAAATTAGTGGTTTCGTTCTTCTAAGCCAAAGCCAAGAACTTCTTTCAGTGTTTCTTGTAGTTTGGGTTTGGTTTTTACAAAGTTTCTGAGTTTCTGTTTATCTGGGAATGTCTTAATTTCATTTTCGTATTTGAAAGATAGTTTTGCAGGATATATAATTCTTGGTTGGAAGTTCTTCTCCTTCAAGACTTTGAGTGTGTCGTGTCACTGTCTCCGTGCCAGCATGGTTTCTGCTGAGAAATCTGACGAGAGCCTACAAGGTTTCCCTCTGAATGTTAGCTTTGCCTTGAGTCTTGCTGCCTTTAAGAGTTGCTGCTTATGTTTCATTTTGTTAAGCTTGATTATAATATGTCTTGGAGTCTTTATTTTGAGATCTATATTGGGTGGCGTGCGATATGCATCTGAGATGTCTATATTCTCTTCCTTCATCATTTCTGGGAAGTTTTCTTTCAGCAGCTCAGCAACAATACTCTCTGTGTTCTCAGATGTCTCACCCTGTTCAGGGACTCCAATTAATCGAAGGTTGTTCCTCTTAATAGAGTCCCACATGGTTCTTAATGTTTCTTCACTTTTCTTGTTTGTTTTTTCTGATTTCTGCTCATAGACGCTGGCATCAGTAGCTCTGTCTTCCAAGTCAGAAATTCTTTTGTCCATTTGTCCCATTCTGTTTTCTTGGCTTTGCATGGAAGTTTCTATGTCTTTGATTTTCTTCTTGATCTGTTGGATTTCAGAATACTGGTGTTCCATCAGATCGAACAACTTGCTTAATTTTTCATTTTGTTCTGCTGCATTTTGTATAAGGTCTAGAAGGGCTCTGTATGTAATCAATTTGTATTCACTTCCTGATGCTTTCATAAAAGTTTCTTCATCTGGAAAACTCCTTGGTTGCTTTGTTTGGGAGCCTTCTGAAGCCATGAGTGATTGCTTGTATGCCACAACTGTCTGTTGCTTTTTGGGTCCCATGTGAGTATATAGAGGCTGGAAGAGGTACTGTGAGGATGGATTGCAAATGTTTCTCTAGGCTGTCTTCAAATGTAAAGCAAAAGGTATCTGACCACTTCACAAGTCAGTTAAGTTTTCAGGTATAGAGGTCCCTCTTCTCATCTGACAAAGTGAGTGCCACTATATCTAACCCCAGAGGATAACAAACTAGTTCAGAATACAGCAATGCTACTGCCCTGTTGGCCTCTGCTGACAGGGCCTAGCCTTAGCCAACACTGCATCGAGTACTGGTTTTGTGATAGAAAAACGCTCTCCTGTGGGCAGGCTCTGGCTCCCAAGCTAAGAATTAGGGCCAGCTGCGGCCACCGTATCCAAGATGGCGTCCTCCACACAGGCAGCAGACAGAGGGGCTAGAGGTGCCGAGAGGTAGTGATTCCTCTGCTTCTGTTGCAGAGCCCCCAACGTAGGCAGCACTGTGCAAAATCACTACTTGTCTGACGGAGAAGCGCTGTCCCATTTGCAGGCGCTGGCTCCCAGGCTAAGAACGAGGTCCCGCTAAAACGTCGGTACCAACATGGTGACCCACACACTGGCGCGGAGCTCCGCACAAACCCCACTGAGGCAGCTACAAAACGAAAGGCTCAAAGTGGCTAGATTAACAGAGTCCCGAGCCTGGCTCTCAGAATATGGGAATTTCGCCCACCTATCCCCCCAGCAGCGCGTCTGAGTCCAGCTGCCGGGCAAGGCCCAGCTCCGCCCGCCAGCCGAGACCGAGGAAAAAAAAGTCAAAATGGTGCGTTTACCTTCCGTCCGTGAGAGCCGGGGCTAGCCAGGAGCGGGAGTCAGCGAAAGAGAGGAGATTTTTCGCTGAGTGGTATGAAGTCCCAATTAATAGCTCTGTGCCATGTCCTGAGGCTGATTAGGTGATCAGAAGGCTCAGGTCAATTCAGGTCTTGGTTTCCAGAGGGATATTCGGAGCCGTGGGCTTAGTCCGCCATCTTGACTCCGCCCCATGAATAATAGAATTTTAATGCTACAAGAGTGCTTACTGTGAATAATGGATTCACCTGATATTTACTGAACATCTACTATGTGCCAGTCTGGAGCCCTTGGTGATACAGTGGTTAAGAACTCAGCTGCTTACCAAAAGGTAAGTCATTCAAATCTGCTCCTTGGAAATTCTGTGGGGCAATCTACTCTGTCCTATAGGATTTCTATGAGTTGGAATCCAACTCACTGGCAACAAGTATTTTGCTTGTTTGTTTGGTTTGGGTTTTAATATGCACCATGCATTATCCCACGTACTAGGATACGGCAATGAGTGAGACAGATTATCTGCCCTTATGGACCTTATATGCTAGTAGGGCAGACAGTCCACTAACGAGCCAATACATCGATTCTGATGGTTTTAAGTGCTATGATGGAAATAAATAAGGTGTATGGGAGTGAGTCATCATGAGGTGTGGGAATCTTCTTAGATAGGGGTGCTAGGGGAAGCCTGTGTACTGAATAATCTCCATTTTCCCCTGCAGATCCAGGGTCCACCTATTTTAATCACCTGGTACTGCCTTAACAGAAATACCACAAGTGGATGTCTTTGACAAAGTTCATTCTTACACAGTCCAGGAGGCTGGAAGCCCCAATTCAGGTGTCTGCTCCAAGGGGAGGCTTTCTCTCTCTGTCAGCTCTGAAGGAAGGCCCTTGTGTTGCACTGGACTTTGGTTAGAGAGCATCTTGGCACAGGAATCTCACGTATGAAGGATGTACTTCCCAGTGCTGCTGTCTTGATGGTATGAGGTTTCCAACTCTCTGTTTGCTTCACTTCTCTTTTGTTTCTCGTAGGATAAAAGATGGTGCTAGCCTCACTTCAGGGAAACCCTCTTTACATTGGAAAATGGAGGTGATCTTAGGAAGGGTTTTACAGCCCCACCCTAATCCTCTTTAGTGTAAATCCATTCTATTAACCACAGGCAGAAGTTAGGATTTACAGCATCAGGAAATCACAAAATGGAGGGCAATCACATGATACTGGGAATCACTGGCTCAGCCAAATGACTACATGTATTTTTTGGGATATACAATTCAGTACATGACACCACCCTTGCTTATCATCTCTGGGCCCCATGAGACTGATCTCTAACCAGTTCTCATGATCTAGCAGATCAACAACATCTGACATCTCTGTGGAGACAGCAGTATATTATAACATGCTGGTGAGCAGCACAGTGGTTAAGTGCTAGAGCTGCTAACCAGAATGTCAGCAGTTCAAATCTCCCTTGTGCTCCCTGGAAACACTACGGGGCAGTTCTATTCTGCCTATAGGATTACTATGAGTCAAAATTGGCTTGATGGTAGTGGGTTTGATTTCTGGGTGAGCACCAGCAAGAGAATCACTGTGCAGACCCACTGTGTATGAAGAGAGAGAAATATCCGCTTGACAGTTGACAGCCTGGCAGACATCATCTTAACAAAGCGATCCAGATTGACTTTGCCAGTAATGAGCTATGCTACTATCATGTGCTCTCTGCTGTGTTGCAATGAGAAGGCTGCTGCACCTTTGTGACATTTCCCCAAAACTACCTAATATGAGAAAACATCAAAAGCACTCAAACCAAGGGCCAGCCAAGTGCCATTGAGTCAGATACTCTGGGATTCAGCTCTACCCTGGCCCCTAGTGTTACCATAAGTCAAATCAAGGGAAAGCTTACAAAATACCTGACCAATACTGTTCACAACCATCACAGTCAAGAAAGACCAAGGAACTGTCACATACTGGAGAGATAAAGGAGATACAATAACTAAATGCAATGTGGTGTCCTGGATAGGATTCGGTAAAAGGAGCTGCCTTAGATTGAATTATGAGCCCCCATGAGTGTGTGTAGTGGTTTGGCTAGGCCATGATTCCTGATATTGTGTGATGTTCCTCTATGTTGTAAATCCTGCCTCTGTGATAACTGTTGAAAAGGGTGGATGGTGGCAGTTTTGTTGGTGAGGCAGGATTCAATGTGTAAGATTGTTTTGTGTCTTGAGGCAATTTCTTGAGATATAGAGGGAAGAAGCTAGCAGAGAGATCTGAGAACTTCATATCATCAAGAAAGAAAGCAGTGCTAGGCATTGAGTGCGTCTTTTGGAAAGGACTGGGATCCCTGTGCCTCAGAAGCTCCCAGTTCAGGCGAGAACTGATGACAAGGGCCTCCAGCCGGAGCCAGAAGAGGAAACCTTCTCCTGGAGCTGACACCCTGAATGTTGACTTTTAGCTTATTGGACTGTGACAAATAAAATTTCTCTTTAAAGTCATCCACTTGTGGTATTTCTGCTAAAGTAGCCCTAGCTGACTAAGACAGGAGCATTGGTAGAAAATCTGGTGACACAGAGTCTATAGTTAATAGTATTACATCATTGTGAATTTCTTAGTGTTGGCGAATGCACTACGGTTATGTGTGATGTTAATATCAGGAAAAACAGGGTGGTGGAAGGTATTTGGTAATTCTTTGGGCCAGCTGTGCAACTTTTATGCAAATCTAAAATTACTGTACAACTTTTATGCAAATCTAGACTTACTCCAAACTAAGACGCTTAAAATAAAAACAAAGTTTTTGAAGCAAACGTGTCACTTCACTACATCACTACATCACCTCTGAGTCACAGTATTTTCCCAAACTGTCCCGGGTGCTTTCCACTGAGAAATATTTACTCACAGGCCCAAGAAAAACCACCTCTCTACCAGTAATAGAGAAAGGAAAGGGTGAGGGACATATGGAGATGACTAACTCTCCAGTTTACAAAGACTACTCCAAAAAGTATACACTGTAAACTAATATGCGCAATTTAATAAACTCAGTGACTCTGCCTTCAGTTGGGAATCATTGGATGGTACAAATGTTTAAATGCTCAGCTACTAGGTTGCCAGTTCAAACCTGCCCAGTGGTTATGCAGAAGAAAGACACGGACATCTACTTCAGAATTGTCACAGTCTTCAAAACCCTATGGAGTACAGTTCTACTCTGATACACTATGGGGCTACCAGTTGTAGTTGACACAACAAGTGGTTTGCTTTTTTATTTTTGCTTTTTGACTACCTTCACCTGCCATCATGTTTTCTCATCATGTTGGAATAGGCTCTGCTTGTTAGCTGCCACTGAGTCAATTCTTACTGATTCTCTAAGTTTTCATAAAAACCACAGGTCTTGCATCTTTTCCTAACATCTCCAGCTTCACCAAAACACAGTGCACCAGCCCCAATGAATAGTCACTCAGATAAATCATTCGAGACAATCAGAAGCGTCATTACATCTGTGTCTGAAAAATTGGCCTTTTTAGTGAACATTCTTAATGTATCCCTCCAGTCTATCTCCACGGCAATACATCACGCCAGTGAATCAATACAGACAGCAGATGGACACAGCAAACAACGAAGATGAAGGGTAGTTACTGAGAAGTAAAAGGAAGAGAGCCATCTTCTCCAGGGCGCCTGGATCTCCTCTGATCACAGATTCGCAGGAGACTCACTCTTCTCAGTGCTTTTGGCACCTAATCAGTACCTATTTCTTGAACACCTGCCTCCGAGATTATTCATAGAAATAGTCACCTCTATGTGCTGGCACTGATATCATCATAGTCTTATTAGTAACTCGATGTAACAGGCATTGTTTTTCCTATTGTTACAGGCAAGAAACCCTGGTGACATAATGGTTGAGTGCTGTGTCTGCTAACCAAAAGGTTGGCAGTTTGAATCTACCAGGAGCTCCTTGGAAATCAACCCTATGGGACAGTTCTCCTCTGTCCTATAGGGTCACTACTAGCTGGAATTGATGGCAACAGATTTGCTGTGGTTACAGTTTACGTTGAGACTCAAAAGCATCATGTCACATTGTTAGTCAAGTATCAAATCTCAATTTCTTTGGCTTCAAGCATCAATCATGTCCCTAGACACAGCAGTGCTTGGGCACAGGATGCGTATCTGTCCTAACAAGGGCAATACGGTACACATTCCACACCCTCAGTAGAACAAAGGAGAGAGGAGACACCAGTATTTAAATAACACATCTTTAAGGAAAACTGCAGATCAACTGAACAACGTTCAGTATCATTTAATGTAAATTGTCTTTATTTTTTCTTCAAAAGATATGCTCTATGTTCCATATACACTTTGAAAGGAGATGAGAGTTCCCAACAGTTGAGCCACTTGTTCAAGATAAAATCCAGGAAAGTAACTTTTTCTCCTTGAGCCACATAAACTGTGTTTTGCTCTGTGTTTTTAAAAATAACAACAGAAATATATGTGATATGGGAAAACAGTCCTTGAGGAAGGAGCACAACCAGCAGATTCTGTGCAAACCTCTAGCAGCTTTTCCCAAAGGAAACACTCTTGCAAAGGTACAGAGGGACACTTGGTGAACAGAAGCCTACACAGCAGAAAGCCTCAGAGTCACAGCCAGATGAAAATTCATTCCAGAAATGAAAATGTAGCTCAGGCAAGCAGAGAACACTGAATGACCAAATCTCAGCTCTCTTTTGATCTCTTCTCTCTCTCTCTCTCACACGCGCACACAAACCCATTGTGAGCTAATCAATTCCAATTCATAGCAACCCTATAAGACAGACTAGAACTGCCCCATAGAATTGCCAAGAAATGTCTCGTGGGTTCAGACTGTCAGCCTATTTGCTACCAGACATAGCTCTTAACCTATTACCAGCCATCAGGGTTTCCATAGGTACAGCGACTATGAGTCAGAATCAGCTCCGCAGCAATGAGTTTCTTTCAGTTAGCAGCCTAGTACTTAACCACTGACCCACATATATAAATATTTGTGTATATGTGTACACATACACATACATATACATATGATATGCATATGGGGGGTCCTGGTGGTATAGTAGTTTAAGCAATTGGTTGCTAACCAAAATACAGTTTACAAAATGCCTTAACATGTATCATCTAATGCTGTTGTAAGGACACAATCTCTGAAGGAGAATTTTGCAGCAAGGAAACTGAGTTTTAGGATGGTAAGTTAATTGTTTAGGTTCAGAATCAAAGTAAGATGGCTATTGGGTCACAAATATGTGGGGATGCAAGCTTAGTACAAGCTCTTTTGAGCTACAAAAGAAAAGAAACAGTGGTTTGGTTTTCTATTTTCTTTGGATGGTCCACCTGCAGGTCTTCTCAAAAAACAACTAGGTTACTAGGGCATTAATATCCGCAGTTCTGTCACTAGTCCAGGATGGATGGATGCCCAATTTTATAAGCTTCCCTGAAAGCAGTGCTGGCTGCCTCCCAATGCAATGCCGTTACATCGCTGTTTTTAATTCCTTCCCCTCATTCTTCCCATATAAATCTCTCTCAAGTCTACCATTCTATCACTACTTGAGAATAGAAATGCTGGAGGCATTTGTCACACACATAACAAGCCACATGACCACATTCATCCCTGGAAGATACTGAGAATATGTGCTAATTCCCAGTGCATTTGTTCCTGGAAATTTCCAATTCCCAGAAATAAAAAATGGCAGAAGATGGCTTATTTGGCCCCGAATGTAGGCAACATTTTATTTATCCTTGTGTAATTGGAATAAGGTCTCCAGAACTCAATAGTCTATTGACAGCTCCCAGGAACCTCAGACAGTTGGCAGGTTTTGAAAATAAAAAGAATAACTTCAATTTTAAGGGGAGAAAAGCACTGGGCTCATATAAAGTAATAATAACTTTATAGAAATCTCAACAATTTTCATATATGAATGCTTTTTAAAATGGGAGAACCTCTGCCTTCACCACTGAACCTGAATCTAGTCCATGCCTCTATACTTAACTAAAAAATCAAACTCACTGCCATTGAGTCAATTCCCACTCATACCAACCACATAGGACAGCATAGAATTGCCCCACAGAGTTTCCAACAAGAACCTGGTGGATTTGAACTGCCAACCTTTCAGTAATCAGCCATTGCACTTAACCACTATGCCACCAGGGTTTCCCTTCTATACTTAGCAGAGGACAAATCTCTTCCCATGAATTATCCTGTCAAGTAAAGTTAAACAGCATTCCTTTTCTACATATAATATCTCATACACACATTCAAATGGTGTTTTCAAATCATGTTCAGTGTCCTAGCAAACAACACAAGATGTGACATTATGCATGAGTCGGATCCGACTCGACGGCACTTGGCTTGG
This sequence comes from Heterohyrax brucei, assembly GCA_028571685.1. Lineage (NCBI taxonomy): Eukaryota > Metazoa > Chordata > Mammalia > Hyracoidea > Procaviidae > Heterohyrax > Heterohyrax brucei. The sequence continues at coordinate 37,245,864 of CM053148.1, read as the reverse complement.
CTCATGATCACAATACAAAAGTAATGTAACATAACATATATTATAAATGGCTGGAAGGTAGTACATCAAAATGTTCCTAATCATCTCTGGATTATAGTGTTTGAATTTTTTTATTATGACTGAGTGAAAATGTATATTCCCATATAAATTTACATGCCCACCGTTCTTTTTTATTTTTCTTTATTCTCCCAAATTTTTGCAGTAGTCTTTTATTTCTTGTTTTAAATATATATTTCTTTTCTTTAAGCAGCCCTTCCTGTATTATCGTATAATGTTTCAGTGCATGACCTGCAACTACCTTCATATCCTGTTCACTCCACAACCTAGTAGACTTCCTTTCAACTTAATCAATTACAATCCATACATTGATAACCCTGAATAGAAACCCCAAACTCCAGACCTTTCATTGGAACTGTAAACCTATATATATATAGTTGGCATGTCACCATGATGAGGCACTGGCAGTCAATATTTTCAAATCTGAACTCAGAATTCTTGCTCCCTAACTAGCCTGCCTCCAGTGTTTCCTACATCAGTGAGTAACATCACCATCCATGAGCTGCATAAGCTAGGAACATGGCTTGACACCTCCTTATCCAATGTGCCACTCATGTCAAATGCATCATCAAGTCCTATTGCTTCTCCTTAGGCTGTCTCTCGGAAGTCTAACCACACTGTTCCATCTTTATGCGACTCCACTGGGTGAAGCCTTCACCCCTCACCCAGGTCCCTGCAATGAGCATCTGTTGATCATATCATCTTGTCGTCTTCCAGCTATCTTCCCTCTGTAGCCAGATTTATCATTTTAAAAACAATAATTTGACTGTTTATTGCTTAAATTTTAAATTCTCCAGTAAATTTCCTCTGCTTTGTAAGATAGAATCTGAAAGCTTTGACAAAGTCTATGGGACTTGCAACAATATTACTACTTGTTTTTCGACAATCGTCATCTTATTCTACTCTCCTGATGGTTTCCTGTGGTTTTGATGTTGTAGAAGACTTCAGACTCAAAATTAAGAACAGATTTCCATTTTTATAAGAGCTACATTCCAGAAAGGAAGGAGACACCCTACCAATCACGAGGCAGAGACCACCTAAACTCAATTTATTAATACATCAAAACCACAGACTCTCTTTTTAGATTCAAGTACAACAAAGACCACCTAGAATTACCCTGTAGCTATCAAAGAAAGAGGCTAATAACACACAGGTAGATAGATGAGATATCTGTATGCTCAACAGAGGAAAAGGTCATAAACCAACAAATCTCAAACAGGTTATTTATGAAGACGTTGAGAATATGTATTTGAAAGAGGCATTTGTCAAGTAAAGCATTTATGATCAGCAATGGGTTATAACATTTATTCAGGAGAGTCACTGGCTTTACCCAGGGGAGCAAAATATTAAGCATCTCTTTGGCTGAGATTTTTGGAGAACAATTCAGGCACATCCGTTGATCACCAAGGAAACGAATTTATCACCAACCAAGTAGACTTCCTTAAAAATGCCTCAAGGAAGAAAGTGTCTTCATTCTTAGACACATTTTACATACTAATCTCTTATTTCCCTCTTTTCTTTCCTTCCTTCCGTCCCCAGACTAACTCCTACTCTTTGTTTATTTTCACTAACTCTGAGACAGCTTCCCTGATTAACTGATAACCAGCTGTTAACTGATGAACAGCCTCCTTGATTAATTCTCTAAGAACACTGCATCTTTGAATCACTTAATGTAATTCAATAATTAATGGGCTAATTCTGTGTTAGAACTTGAGTTCCAAAATATGCTGATCAGATACACCGCTGTAGCTCCCACACCAGACATAGGCTCTCTCACATTTTAAAAATACTTACAGAAAGAATATGTTAATTCTTTTGTGTTATATAGTATACATTCATCTACCCTACCAAATTATAATTGCCTTGATAACAAGGACTTTGTTGTACTTCTCTTTGCATTTTCTCCCATGTGACTGAGGTGGTGTTTTGCCCCCAGTAAGCATTCCATCAGGACTGGGCAGTGGTTTGCTCTGTTGTACACACGGTCCCAATAAGTTGGAAGTGATCTGACAGCGTTTAACAACCATAAAGGATTCAATCAGTGTTTTTGTACATGCTAAAATAAAAACACAGGAAAACAAATAAGTATATAGTCTCTTTTGTCTCTTCTTATCTCCCAGCTAGGTACAGGAGCAATCTTAAATTTGTGGTTTCAGGATCCTTTACATTCTTCAGATTTCTTTAGGACTCCAACAAGGTTTTGTTAACGTGTATTATACTTATCAATTAAGAGTTAAAAAAAAATCAAAACTGTCTTAGAATAGTTATTGAATAATGTATTAAAATAGTAAATCCGTTATGCATTTTAAAATTAACATTAAATTGCTGATGTTGGAGTCGATCTTGATTCATAGTGACCTTATAGGACAAAGAAGAACTGCTGCATAGAGTTTCCAAGGAGCGCCTGGTGGATTTGAACTACCGACCTTTTGGTCAGCAGCCCTAGAACTTAAAAATTTAACATAGAAATTTATAAAAAATTATTATACTTCTAAAAACAAAATAAATATTTAGTTAGAATAGTGGCATTATTTCTCTCCCTCTCTGTCTTTTTAAATCTTTTTAGTGTCTGACTTAAACAAAACAAGCAGGTTGTCCACATATTTCTGCTTTCAATCCATTGCAATATGTTGGTTTGGTAGGAATATATGTAGAAAATCTGGCCTGACACAGATATACAGTTGAAAATGGAGCAGACTTTAATAGCATTTTTTAATAATTACTTATTTACTACTACACCAGAATTTGGCAATAGCTTATTAAACATTACTTGCAATGTAGAATTTAAAATATTATCAAAGAACTTTTTATTACATTCAGGTCCACTGGTTCACATGCACAACTTCGTAACACTGTCTGTTGATCATCTGGAAAATATTAACTCTCTGAGTTATGCAAACTCTCAAAATGTGATCCAATTTTTATTATAAAAGATTCTCAGCAATCACATTTATTTATTTTTATTGTGGTAAAATACAGGTAACCAAACATCTACCATATCAACCATTTTTATATGTACAATAGAGACATTTATTAGATTCAGTATGTTACACAACCAGCAAGCCATCCATTCCAATTTTTTTCATCACTTTTAACAGAAACTCAGTGCTCCCAGCAGTAACTTTCCCTCCCCCTGCACCTGTCCCTGAAACTGTTGATTAAACTTTATTCTGCATGTACTTGCAAAAATTACATTTATTGATATCACTACAATTTCATCAAAAAAGTCATGAATTATTAGAAAGATCTCAAGTTCACAATAACAAATACAGATTTTCATTTGAAAGTTTTGTCATAGACAACAACTATTTTCAGTTGTTTTCCGGGAAGTGATATACTCATTGCAAACATTTTTAAGAAAATGTCTTCCAAATACCCAAATGTTTACTTTTCTTTTTGTTACACAGCACTCAAGGATTGGGAATTAGTACAATTAGCAAATCTTACTATTTTGTCACTGTGGTTAGCTGTTCTTTTTTCCTCTGTGAGGGCATAATGATAAAGAACATATATAACTAGCCAGGCCAATTAATGTCACTGCCTTGATTGCTGCTAAGGCAATTTTACTCACTGGTGTTTCTTGCACCACCTGTGCAAGTGCCAACACAGTGAAAAAGGAAAATAAAGTCCCTTGAAAGGGTGCTGAGACCCAGGAGTTGAAGGATCATGTTTTGAGAACTGTTGTGGATAAGAACCTTGCTGTTAGTTGCTATAGAGTTAGCTCTGGCTCATGGAAACCTTATGGATAGCAGAATAAAAGGTCACCTGGTCTGCCCACATCTTCATGGTTGTTGGTATTTTTGAGTCCATGGTTTTGGCTGTTATGTCAATAAATCTCATGAAGGATTTCATTTGTCTTCTCCAACCTTATGCTTTACCAAACATGTTACCTTCCAGCAACTGATCTTTCTTGATGATGCATCCAAAGTAAGGCAGTAGAAAACTTGCCAACTTCTCTTCTAAAGAACATTCTGGTGGCAGTTCTTCTAAGACTGATTTGTTTGTTCTTTTGGTAGTCTACTGTATATTCCATATTGTTTGTGTATACCACAACTCAAATGCATCAACTCTCCTGCCTTTTTTCATTGCACAGGTTTCACATGTGTATCACCCTATTGAAAAGACCATGCCTTGGGCCAGGGGTACCTTAGCCATCAAAATGACAACTTTGCTTTTTAAAACTTGAAAGAGATCTTTTGTGGAAGATTTTTCCAGTGCAATAAGTCATTTGATTTCCTCATTTCTGCTGTCATGGATGTTGATTATTGATCAAAATAGAAGAAATCCTTGACAATTTCCATTTCTTCACCATTTATAATGATGTTGTTTATCTGTCTAGTTGTGAGGAAAATCTAGCCGTATTTATTTCCACTTGGGGAAATTATGGAATGGATGAAATGTAGAGAAAGAGGGATCTTGTACATAGTATCAGATGAAGTTCTGTCTCCATCCTTTGTTTTATGTGTGGCCTCATTCTCTCTGCAAGGTGACTCACTGATAAGGTCTTTAATTCCAACCATTTGTCTTCATAAGTGGTCTTCCATTAGTTTGTAGACTTTAGAACTGTTTTAGAATAAAATGTAAATAGCAGCCTGAGACTGCATCACCATGCCTCACTAGCAAGCACACAGATCAAGTATTTTTCTATTAAAAAAATGTGAATCAGGTATAAAGATTTTTCTCAAAAGCAGAACATCAGAAAACTGCTAATTTATTTGACATAATGGCCTGGCCTTTTGTTAACAGAGAGCACCTTATTGTTGATAGAAGATGGTGCTGAAAATTGGTGTAGTTTCTCAAGAAAGCAGCAGGGAAGAGCTTTCGCTTTGGCATGCCACAGAGATCTAGCGGAAATGGGGAGCTTGAGTGTTGATTCCTGGTCAGAGGGTGTTAAGCTGGCTATCTTCTGTGTTCACTGGAACATGTCTGAATATTCTTGAGTTTGTTTAATAATTTGGTCAGTGACTTCAAGAACAAAGAATAAGCAGGTCAGACATGGCAAGAACTGAAAATGTTGAACAGGTACACAAACTCAAATCTCTATAGATTGTAAACAGATAATGTAAATGAGTAAAGTATCCTGGGGATGAAATGAAAACAACTTGCCAGTGTAATAGTAAATGGCAACAGACAACAATTTCCAGTTTGAGGAGGCACTAGAGAGTGGAGTATGTCCTTTCTAATGAAAAGAACAAATTCATAGCTTCAGCTGCCAGACTTATGAATTTTCAAGACAAGACAGAAATTAAACTTTTGGTGTGAAATACAAGTGTCTTAAAGTTGTTAACAATATCAATTGTTGTTTGTAATTCAAGGAAACCAAATGAAATATACACATTGTGATGTTGTGACTTCTACTTTATCTTGTGTAAGAAAATTAAATACAACTAGAGAAGGACTACTCTTCCGTCAATTACCATAGTGCCGTGGGTGTGCATTGCTGTGATGCTGGAAGCTATGTCACTGCCATTTCAAATACCACCAGAGTTCCCTTTGTTGGAAAGGTTTCAGTGGAGCTTCCCAAGTAAGACAGGTTGAAATGACTCGGTGATCCACATCTGAAAAACCTGACCAGCGGAAATCTTACGGAAAACAGTGGAACATTGTAGTGCCAGAAGATGAAGCCCTCAGGTTGAAATGCACTCAGAGTACAAGTGGGGACAAGCTGACTCTTCAAAGTAGAGTCAACCTTAATGACATGGATGGAGTAAAACTTCTGTGACCTTCATTTGGTGATCTGACATGACTCAAAATGAGACAAAGCAAAAACAAATATCCGTTAATAAACAACATAGAATGCACAAAGTATGAATCAAGCAAAATTTGAAATGGGCAAAAATGAAATGGAACACTGGATTAATAGCCTAGGCAGAAGTGAGCTGCAATAAACTGATATTTGCCATTTTGAATCAATTGTATCATCTACTATGCCAGAAATGATGAATAGAAAAGGAATCATGTTAAATGCATTGTCAAAAATAATATTTCAAGATCTATCCTGAAATACAACACTATCAGTGATAGGATAATAGCCACATGCCTATAGAAAACATCAGTTAGTATGACTATTATTCAGCTTAAGCACAAAACCTCATCAAAGGTGGAGAAATTGAAGATATTTACCAACTTCTGTAGTCTGAAGTTGATCAAGCATGAAACCAAGATGTATGGATAATGACTGAATAGAATGCAAAAGATGGAAACACAGAAGAAGGATCAGTAGTTGGAAAATACAGCCTTGGTGATAGAAATAATTTGAGATCACATGATAGAATTTTGCAAGATCAATAGCTTATTCAATGGACATATATTTTTCCAACAATGTAAATGGTGACTATACACATGGATGTCATCCAGTGAAACACATAGGAATCAAATCGACTACGTCTGTAGAAACAGACAGTGATGAAGCTTAGTATCATCAACCAGAACAAGGCCAGCAGTCAGCTGTGGAACAGACCATCAATTGCTGATATACAAGTTCAAGGTGAAGCTGAAGAAAATTAAAACAAGTCCATGGGAGCCAAAATACAACCTTGAGTATATTCCACCTGAACTTAGAAACCATTGATCACTAATAATAGAACACTAAAAGAGTCATGGGACGATATCAAGGATGTTATACAGGGAAAAGCAAAAGATAATTAAAAGGCAGAAGACAAAAAAAGAAAGACCCAAATGGGTGTCAGAGGAGACTCTGAAACTTACTCTTGAACATAGGTTGTGTCATGGCTTGGATTGTGTCTCCTCAAAAAGTATATGTAGCCATGAGGCTGGGCCATGATTCCCAGTGTTTTATGATTGTTTTCCATTTTGTAATTTTTCTATGCTATACGTTAAAGGATTAGGGTGGGGCTGCAAGTCCCTTCATAGGATCACCTCCCTGCTCCACCGTAAAGGGAGTTTCCCTGGAATATGGCTTGTACCACCCTTTATCCTTGCATCCTACAAGAGATGAAAGGGAAGCAAGCAGAGAATTAGGAACCTCACACCATCAAGAAGCAGCACCAGGAGAAGAGCACATCTTCAGACCTGAGGTTCCTGCACCAAGATGCTCTCTGAACAAAGGCTGATGCAACACAAGGACTCTCCTCCAGAGCTGACAGAGGGAAAGCCTTCCCCTGGAAATGACATCCTGAACTTGCACTTGTAGCCTACTGGACTGTGTGAACTTTCCTTTGTTAAAGCCATCCACTCTGTGGCATTTCTGTTAAAGCAGCACTAGCTGACTACAACAAAGTGAATGGAAGAAATGATGACATAAAAGAGCTGAACACAAGATTTTAAAGGGTGGCTAAAAAAGACAAAATAAGGTATAAAACCTGGAGTTAGAAAACCAAAAGTCTAAGACATGCTCAGCATTTCTTAAGCTGAAAGAATTCAAGAAAAAATTCCAGTCAAGTTGCAATATTGAAGCATTCCATAGGCACAATCTTGAAGGACCTAGGAAGCAGCAAACAAGATGGAAGGAATACATAGAGAATTGGTCAACATTCAACCATATCAGGAGGTAGCATATGATTAAGAGCCAATGGTACCAAAAAAGTCCAAGCTGCTGTGAAGACATCGGCAAAAACGTGGAATACCGATTGAGATATTTAAACAAAAGAATGCACTCATTTGTCTATGCCAAGAAATTTAGAAGACCACTCTCTGACCAGTTGACTGAAAATGATTCATATACACACTAATTTCAAATAAATGCAAAATCATCAAACATTATCATTAATATCACAAGTAAGTAAAATTTTGCAAAAGATCGCTCAAAAATGGCTGTAGCAGTACACGGACAGAGAACTGCTAAAAAGTTAAGTTGAATTCAGAAGAGGACATGGAACAAGGAATATCGTTGCTGACATCAGATGTATCTTGGCTGAAAGCAAAGAATACTAGAAAGATGTTTACCTGTGCTTTATTGATTATGCAAAGGCATTCAGCTATGTGGCTTATAACAAACCATGGATAACATTGCAAAGAATGAGAATTCCAGAACACTTAACTGTGTTCATGCAGAACCTGTACACAGACCAAGAGGCAGTCGTTCTAACACAGCAAGGGTACACTGCGTGGATTAAAACCAGGAAAGGTGTGCAACATGGTTGTATCCTTTCAACACACTTATTCAATCTGTATGCTAACCAAATAGAGTGAGAAACCAGACTATCCGAAGAAGAATGCGACATCAAGATTGGAGGATGACTCATTAACAACCTGTGGCATGCAGATGGCACACCCTTGCTTGCTAAAAATAAAAAGGACTTCAAGTACTTACTGATGAAGAACAAAGACTACCGCCTTCTGCATGGATTATACCTCAACATTAAGAAAATAAAAATCATCGCAACTGGACCAATAAGGAATACTACGACAGAAAGAGAAAATATTCAAATTGTCAAAGATTTCATTTTACTTGTACCCACAATCAACACCCATGGTAGTGCCAGTTAAGAAATAAAACAATATATCGCACTGGGCAAGTCTGCTGCAAAACACCTCCTCCAAGTGTGCAAGAGCAAAGCTGTCACCTTGAGAACTACCATGTGTCTGACCTAAGCCATGGTACTTGAATTTCCTCACATGCATGTGAAAACTGAATAATGAATGAGGAAGGCCAAAGAAGAGTCGATGCCTTTGGATTATAGTGTTGGAGAATAATATTGAATGTATCATTGACTGCCAGAATGAACAAATCTGTCTTTAAGAAGCACAGCCAGAATGCTCATTAGAAATGATGATGGCTAGACTTCATCCCACATACTTTGGACATGTTTTCAAGAAGAACTAGACCCCGGAGAAGGATAGAACACTCTGTGGAGGGTCAGTGGAAAAGAGAAAGACCCTCAATGAATTGATAGTGTGGCTGTAACAATGGATTGAAACGTAGCAATGATTGTGCAGATGGTCCAAGTCTGAGCACTTTTTTGTTCTGTTGTGCATAGGGTCTTTATGAGTCAGATCTGACTGGACGGCACCTAACAACAACAACAAAGAGGGTGTAGGATCAGCTAGCATTTTTTATGTTATACGTGGGTCATCATGAGTCAGCAGATTGGACACTAACTGACAACAGAGAGAAAGAGACATGTTAAGACCGAGTGACCCCACTTCTGGAAGATAGCATCGGGTCCTGTGCAGGTCGGTAAACCAAGCCTACGCTAACTGATTTGAATTAAAATAGCTTAGTGCTACTGCTGGCTTCACATTTTGAAGTTTGTTTTCATTGACTCCCACTTTCTCTGGGCTAAAGTCGTCTTACAAGTGGCACAGGCTGGACTCCTTTTAATGCTGCAGCTATTATGTAATCAAAATACACTTCTCAGTGAAAGCAGTGAGTATTTCAAACTTTGGGCCAACGGGTGATATCAAATAGCTCAAGGTCACGGGCATCCATTGGCAATCAATACTCCATCCTCGAATTCAACCTTCAGCCTTATTTGAAAAATTTATGGTTTTCAGTACCTCTGTCTTCTAAATAGGCACCCTAGTGGTGTGGTGGTTAAGAGCTACAGCTGTTCTAACCACAAGGTCAGCAGTTCAAATCTATCAGGTGCTCCTTGGAAACCCTATGACACAGTTCTATTCTGACCTATAGGGTTGCTGTGAGTCAGAATCAACTCCACAGCAGTGGGTTTGGGTTTCTTTCTTCTTCTCTGTCTCTCTTTCTTTTCCTTTCTTTCTTTCTCTCTCTCCTAAGCAGTTTCAACCCATAGATACCAGTTAAGGAAAAACACAAAGCAAAACAAATGGAAATTTTAGGGCATCTTGACGGCAGGTGGGGGTAATTCTTTCCGTATTAATTAAAAGCACATGCAAAAACAAGAAAGCTGAACAACTACCTCTGGAGATGCTGCTGGGTGCAGGAGAGGATGATACTGGAGCAATAGAGGAAGTAACCAGACAGCATCCAGCATCACTCTAATTGCTGTTGAGTTAACTCCAATCAAGGAAAACCACATGTGTCTGAATAGAACTGCACTCTGTAGGGTTTTCTTTCTTTTTTAATTTTATTGTGCTTCAGGCAAAACTTGACAGTGAAAACTAATTTGTCATTCAAAAATCTATACACAAATTGTTTTGTAACATTGGCTGTAATCCTCATAACGTGTCAGCACTCTGCCCCTTTCCATTCTGGGTTCTCTATGTCCATCAAGCTTTCCTGTCCTTTCCTGCCTTCTTGTATTGGTTTTGTGTAGGCATTGCCCCTTTGTTATCCAGTTAATTGAATTAAGGGGCACTTTACTCACATGTGTTACTATTTGTTTTATAAACCTAATTTTAGTTGAAAAATGAGCTTCAGGAGTGGCTTCAGTCCTGGGTGAGCCACCTGTTTCACTAGATCCTCAGTGGCTGCTTTTTCCAAAACAGATCATCAGGTCTTTCTTCCAAGGTGCCTCTGGGTGAACTCAAACCTCCAACTTTCCAGCTAACAGCCAAGCAAGTTGGCAATTTGCACCACTCCAGAATTTGAGAAGTCCAGCAAAGAGGTTTCAATATGGTACTGAGACCAGGAGTGATTTTCTTCTTCATTAAATAATCACAAAGTTCTATAAAAACTCACCTCACTGATACAGTGATTGAGTCAAGGAGTGCAAAACCACTGTCACTGGGTAGAAAGTAAATGATTCAGGAAATTAATAATGGAGTAACCACTAAGAGGCCTGGAGGCCCCACCTCCAGAAGATCAAAGTTCCTCCTACTCACTCAACCCCCATTTGTTGCCTGCTCCACTAGCAAAAGGAACCCTGGTAGTGTAGTGGTTAAGTGCTATGTCTGCTAACCAAAGGTCAGCAGCTCAAATCGACCCAGTGCCCCTTGGAAACTCTATGGGACAGTTCCACTCTGCCTATAGGGTTTCTATGAATTGGAATCAACTAGACGGCAGTGGGTTTGGTGGGTTTGGCCACTACCAACAAGAGTTTGGAAACACGCACACTCTGAAATTTGGCATTGGGGAGATTTTTAGCCTTGAAATATATTTTAGAAATTTTGACTTTACAATGTATTTGCTATATAACTTTAATAATTTCTTTAAGGGGATAAACCATGAGAAGGAGAAATGCCTTAAGGTTGGTAGCCTGATAAAGATGCTACGGAAATGAAGGTTTTTCAAAGAACAATTGAGTTTTGTTGTTGTTTGTTTGTTTTTTTTTATCAAGTTAAAACTGAAACCAAATCCATTGTCAGTGAGTTGATTCTGACACATAGCTGCCGTATAGGACACAGTAGAACTGCCTATAGGGTTTCCAAGGCTATAATCTTCTTTTTGGCTCTGACAAGCTAATATTTTTATAAGTTTACTTTCTTGTACTTTAGATGAAGGTTTACAGAGCACATTAGTTTCTCACTAATACACATTTTGTGATGTGTATACATGTGTATACATGTTTTGTGATGTTGGTTGCCAATCTCACAATATGTCATCACTCCCCTTTGCAAACTTCAACTTCTCCACTACCAGCTTTCCTGTCCCCTCCTGCCTTCTTGTCCTTGCCCTTGGTCTGGTTTGTCCCTTTAGTGTCATTTTATTTTATGGTCCTGTCTAACCTTTGTCTGAAGGGTAAACCTCAGAAGTGACTTTGGCACTAAGTTAAAAGAATATCCAGGTACCTTACACTCCAGGTTTCTACAGCCTGTGTCAGACCAGTAAGTCTGGTCTTTTTGTGTGAATTAGAATTTTGTTCAACATTTGTCTGTAGCTCTGTCCTGGACCCTCTACTGTGATTCCTGTGAGAGCAGTCTGTGGTGGTAGACGAACACTATCCATCGTGCTAGACCCAGTCTGTTGACGGCATGGTAGTTGTGTTCCATTAGTCCCTGGACTAATCTTTCCCTCATGTCTTCGGTTTTCTTCATTATCCAAGGCCTTAATCTTTACAGAAGCAGATTGCTACATTTCTCTCCTGCAGAGTGGCTGGTGAGTTCCAACCATTGGTCTTTCAGTTAGCATCCAAGCACTTTAACCACTGCACTACCAGGACTCCTCAACCAAGTGGAAGTAGAGTCTAAATTTGGCTCTGCACACTTGGGCAGTTACATAACCTCTCTAAGCATCTGCTTCCTTATTGGTAAAGTAGTGTAATACAGTATTTACCTCCAAAAGCAGTTGCTAAGGATGAATTTGGACTTGTTGTTAGGTGCCACTGAGGAGACTTTAATTCACGGTGACCCTACACACAACCAAATGAAACACTGCCTGGTCCTGTACCATCTCACAATCATTGTTAAGCTTGAGCCCATGGTTGCAGCCACTGCGTCAATCCGTCTCTTGAGCATTTTTCTCTTCTTTGCTGACCATCAATTCTACCAAGCATGATGACCTTCTTAACAGATTGGGCCTTCCTGGTAACATGTCCAAAGTATATGAGATAAAGTCTCGTCATCCTCACTGTCATCACCTCTAATGAGCGTTCTAGCCGTACTTCTCCCAAGCCAGGTTTGTTCATTCTTCTAGCAGCCCATGCTATATTCATTTGGGTATTACATGTATAGTATTTAGCACTTGGCTTGACATACTTGAATATGTCATAGATACTAGCAGCAGAGACAGTGACAGCAGCAGCACTGGTAGTGGCATTCATTGTAGAGACTGGTGATAGTGGTAACAACGGTGGCTGTCGTGGTGGTGGTGGTGATACAGTGTTGGTGGTGCGGTGATGTAGATGCAGTGACGGTGGTGGTGGTGGCCGTGGCTATAAAGATGGTGGTGACAATGGTGGTGGCCGTGGTGGCAGCAGAGGCAGTGACGGCAGTGGGGATGGAAGAGATTGTGGTATTGGTAGTGGCCGCACTACCACCACATTGGGGGGTAGCCCCACCATGTTTACCGTCACGGAAAAGGTAAAAACCATCCCTTTCTCTGAGACTTACTGGTTTTCTAGCTCTGCTCCTTGTGTGGATGTCCTCAATTCTTGGTGCTTCTTGCAGCTGTACGAGGTTCAGGAAGGGAAAGTAAAAAGATAGATGATGGGAGCTGTTTGTTAAATGAGCTCAGCTTGAGGGAGGCTTAGAAGAAGCTACTTAATTCTCCCTTTGTCTCTTCAAATCCATTTTTTTCTGTTACTCCTGGATGAAACTTCAGACAGGGTTCACTACTTTTTAATCATATCTTGATAACGGACATAGAATCCATTTGTCGTAACATTCAATATAATAAGCACATAACTCTGCTAGAGTGAAGTACAAAAATCAAAACCTCATGGACTTTTCTCTCTCCCTCAAGTCTACTTACATTTGGCTATTCTATCCTTGTTATTTCTGAGCTGCTGTTTCTGATACTTCTGGATAAGACCAGGAGGGTGAGGACACTAGTGCTAGGAGGAGTCAGACACGCTGTGCCTCTCCAACCTGGCTAGACCATGATTCGCAGTATTGTGTAACTGTCCACCTTTTTCCACCTGACGTGATTGTCTCATGTATTGTAAACCCTGTCTCTATGATAAAGGGCAGCTTGAGAAGACAAAATAAAGTATTATAATGAGACGTGCAAAAGAGCTGGAGATAGAAAACCAAAGGGAAGAACATGGTCTGCATTTCTCAAGCTGAAAGAACCAAAGAAAAAATTCAAGCCTTGAGTTACAATAGTGAAGGATTCTATTGGGAAATTACTAAATGACTCACGGGGCATCGAAAGGAGATGGAAGGAATACACAGAGTCGTTATACCAGAAAGAACTGGTCGATGTTCAGTCATTTGAAGAGGTAGCATATGGTTAGGAACTGACAGCAGTGGAGGAAGAAGTCAAAACTGCTTTGAAGGCACTGGTGAAAAGTCTCCAGGAACTTATGGAATAACAATTGAGATATTTCAACAAACAGACACAGTGCTGAAAGTGCTCACTTATCTATGCCAAGAAATTTGGAGACAGTTATCTGGCCAAATGATAGAAGAGATCCACATCTACACCCATTCCAAAGAAAGGTGATCCAACTGAATCATCTTTTCAGTGGAAATTACTGAACAATGTTATTAATATCACATGCAACTGAAATTTTGCTCAAGATCATTCGAAAGTGACTGTAATAGCATACTGATAAGGAACTGCCAGAAATTCAGGATTCAGAAAAGAATGTGGAACCAGGGATATCATTGCTGATGTCGGGTGGATCTTAGCTGAAAGCAGAGAATACCAGAAATATGTTTACCTGTTTCACTGACAAAGGCATTCAATTGTTTGGATCATAACAAATCTTGGCTAGCATTGTGTACATGGATCAAGAGGCAGCCATACAAACAGAACAAGGAGACATTGCATGGTTTAATGTCAGGAAAAGTGTGTGTCAGGGTTGTATCCTTTCACCATATCTTTTCAATATGTATGCCAAGCAAATAATCCAAGAAGCTGGATTACATGAAGAAGAACGAGGCATCAGGATTAGAGGATGACTCATTAACAACCTGTGTTACTCAGACAACACCACCTTACTTGCTGGAAGTGAAGAAGATTTGAAATACTTACTAATGAAGATCAAAGATCACAGCCTTCAATATGGATTGCACCTCAACATCAAGAAAACAAAAGTCCCCAGAACTGGACCAACAAGCGACTTCACCATAAATGGAGAAAGGATTGCGGTTGTCAAAGGTTTCATCTTACTTGGGTCCACAATGAACACCCATGGAAGCAACAGTCAAGAAATCAAAAGACGCATTTCTTTGGGAAAATCTGCTGCCTAGGACTTCTTTCAAGCATTGAAGAATAAAGATGTCACCTTGAAGATTAAAGTGCACTTGACCCAAGCTATGGTATTTTCAATTGCATCATATGCATGTGAAAGCTGGACAATGAACAAGGAAGACAGAGAATTGATGCCTTTGAATCACGGTGTTCAAGAAGAATATTGAATATATCACGGACCGCCAAGAGAACGAACAGATCTGTTCTGGAAGAAATACAATTGGGGTGCTCCTTAGAAGCAAAGACGACAAAACTGCATCTTACATACTTTGGGACATGTTGTCAGGAGGGATCGGTCCATGGAGAAGGACATCATGCCTGGTAGAGTGGAGGGTCAGTGAAACAGAGGAAGACCCTTGATGAGACGGAATGGCGCAGTGGCTGCAGCGATGGGCTTAAGCATAAAAATAATTGTGGACATGGCACAAAACTCGGCAGTGTTTCATTCTGTTGTATGTAATGTCGCTATGACTCAGCTCCAGCTTGACAGTACCTAACAACAAAAACAACATGATGTTAATGAAGTAGGATTAGTGGCAGTTATGTTAGAGAGGTGTGACTCAATCTACAAAATTGGATTGTGTCTTGAGTCAATCTCTTTTTAGATATAAAAGAGAGAAGTGAGCAGAGAGACAGGGGGACCTCATTACCGTCAAACAAGAAGATTCAAGAGCAACTTCTTTGGACCCACGGTCCTTGTGCTGAGAAACTTCCAAACCAGGGGAAGAAGGATGACCAATACCTATTTCTAGAGACAAAAGAGAGAGTGAAAGCATTCCCTTGGAGCAGATTCCCTGAATTCAGACTTCTAGTCTCCTATAAACTTCTATTTGACAAAACAATCCATCAGTGGTATTTCTGTTATAGCAGCACTGGATAACTAAGACACATGTTAACACTACTCATCCAGTGCTGGTCCTTCTGGATGGAAAATACTGCTTTGCTGGCTTTCACTCTGATGAGCACTTTTTCAGGGTTCCTGCAGGTGCACTCCACGTCCCCAACCTCTTTGAGAGCAGTTTCTCTGCGTAGTAAAAGCTCTCCTCCAGTCCTGGACTTCAGGTGGTCCCTCCAGAATGCTCTCTTTGCTGTCTTTCACTGACTCACCTTTGCCTTTTATAGTCAGATGGGGCAGCAGCAGCCACAGCCCTTTGGATTCTCTTTGTGATGAGAAGACACATGTTCCTATGTGCCCAGATGCCAGTAGGCACAAGCTGGACTCTCTTACTGGTCTCCTCAAACCCCACTCACTTGACTTAAAGTGGTCCTGTAACATCTCTAAACCTCCGCTTCCTCATCTGTAAAATAAATATAACATGTTAAATATATTTGAAATTTGGGGAACCATTTTGAAAACAGAAGTTATTTCTGTCACCCGAAATACCCATCCCCAACATGGTAAGGTGAAACAAAGGATTCTGAAACTCTGTCCAAAGAAATCTTCCTCTACCAGCCTTTTCCTGCTCCCTCAAGTCCAGAAGTAGATATAGGGCTAATGTTTGCAGAACGGATTTTCTGTCTGTCAATATGTCCTGTTAAGGATGCAGGGTGCTTGGCAGCTCTTCTCCTGGTTTATGGCTTTGGGCTCTGCTGAGAGCCCAAGCCAGAGTGAGTGACATTTTAATGGTTCTCTAGGAATACAGTTGAAGTGTTGGTGCCAAAGAATATAATTTAAAAAAAAAGACCATAATTTGGTCTCAGAAAACAAACACAAAGAGCACCATAATGAGAGAATACCCCGCATTTGCTGAGCAAAGCTTTCACATGTATTGTTATATAATTTTCAAGGACTAAGTAATGGATATGGGGATCAGAGTACTAAACTAACATTTGGATAATGTGACCAAGGTTAAAAAGAGTTTTCTCATATATTGAATCATTTGATTCTCATAAGAAGTATCCAGAACTAGTGTTATTCATCTCATTTTACAGAAGAACAGGGGTCAAGAGAGGCAAAAGTCTTTAATCGCTTAGGTCAACCCGTATCAGTTGGGACCTGCCGCCTAGAGCAGTGCTATTCAAAGTTAAGTCCAAGTGCAGAAACTGAAAATAGGCTTCCAGCCAAACCAAGTGCCGTTGAGCTTCAGGAAAGTTTTATAGCAATTTAATGTTGCCGTGTCATCTAAGTATGTGATCAATAGATTTCACTGAGTAGGACACAGACCAGTTCAGATGCTGTCAAATTTACATAGTGAACACTTATGCAGCCTGAGCTATGTAGTAGTCACACATAGTAGAACGACATTCCATTGTGCAACAGACTTGAAATTAAAAAGAGAAAAACTGACACTTCATCATTTCTCTAGATAGCGTTGCACTCAGGGGTATCAGAAGCCCAAATCAGGCTCTGCAGAAGACCACTGATTGGTTGTTTAATGACGTCTACTGTGAGCACGGAGGCAGGAAGCAGGGAATTCACATCATACTGTGCCTTCTCTGCTGAGCCATGGTGTCCTGCTGCGATAAAACACCTTGTTGTTTTGTTAGCTGCTGTGAAGTCAACCTTCAACCCATGATGACCCTACACGTGAACTGCTGCTTATAACATCTCCATGATCCTGCTGCAGATTAGTCCACTGTGACCTGTAGGGTTTTGATTAGCCGATTTCTGGAAATAGATCATTAGCCTTTTCTTCCTCCTCTGACTAAATGTGGAAGCTCTGCTAAAAACCATTCTGCCTCAAAGCAGCACACAAGCGTCCACTGACAGGCGGGTGGTAGCTGCATGTGAAGTGCACCAGCCAGAAATCAAACCTAGGTCTCCCACACGGAAGGTGAGAATTCTATCACTGTCTTAGTCATCTAGTGCTGCTTTAACAGAAATACCACAAATCAATGACTTTAAAAAGACAACTTTTGTTTTGTCACAGTCCAGTGGGCTAAAAGTCCAAATTCGGGTTATCAGCCCCTGGGGATAGTTTTCCCTATTGACTCTGAAGGAAGGTCTTTGTCATCAATCTTCCCCTGGACTGGAAGCTTTGGAGATACAGGGGACCCAGGTCCTTTACCAAGGATGTGCTTAGCTCATGGCACTGCTTTCTATGTATGAGGTCCACAAATCTGTCTGCTAGCTTCTTTCCTTCATATCTCAAGAGACTACCTCGAGAAACAAAACAACCTTACTCATTGAGTCCTTTCCTACCAACACAGCTGCCACCCATCCTCCTCATTAACATCCTAGAGGCAGAATTTGCAACCAGGGTAGAGGGGATGGAGGGGGACACAACACAGGGACATCATACAATACAAGGAATCATGACCTAGCTAAATTGCTCCACAGATTTTTGGAGGAACATAAGTTAATCCAGGACAGTTACTGAACCACCACTGCCACTCAACACCCTCAAACCTTAAAAATAGACACATGAGGTCTGACAATTAAGTCTGAGAACTTAATTGTTCTAAGTGCTACATACCTCTCTGCTGAATATCACTATGGTCACCTTGAAGTACTTCCGTTGGGAAGCTAGGCACCAATGCCAGCACCTAGTCCACATTTCAAAGCAATCTGGGAACTCTTCCTGGAATGACCATTGCATATGGTGATACAGTGACAAGTTCTCAAACTTAATTGTATAGCTGTCTGGGAGGGAACTTTTAGACAGTAAACAAATAACCGTATTGGAATACTCTCCCTACTCACCTGATCTCATCCCAGTGACTTTTCTTTACCCAAAGATAAAGGAAAAATTGAAAGGTGTCGCTGCCTAACTGTCCGCCGGCGGAAAGAAGACAGGACACACGGATACGAGCCGCCTTGCAGGTTGCTTCCTTTATTCTTATTATTCTCCTCCTTTCCTGGTGCTTGCTCAATTTATAACCTAGATTCCTCCAATCCTCATGCGCCACGCTCTCCCAAGATGGAGGCCCACAATAGGCTAGCGGGAAGCCACTGCCCACAGGCATGTGCCATAAAAGCCCTAGGTCTGGTAAACAAGGGTGTGGTTGTGGTGCTGTTCTGGCCCTGGGCACCATCTTGGGCCATCATGTCCCACTTACCACAGAAAGGAATAACTTAGATGACATTCAGGACATCAAGGGTAGTACCATGACAACTTGGGTGGCCATTCCAGAAAAACAGTTCCAAAATTGGTTTGAAGGGTAGACTAGGTGCTGGCATTGGTGCCTAGCTTCCCAAGAGGAGTACTTGGAAGGCGACTGTAGCAATATTCAGTAATGAGTTATGTAACACTTTTTCTAGAATGAGTTGGTAAACTTAATTGTCAGACCTCACACGTGGGGAAAAGGGACTGGAATGTCGCACTTATAAATCTGATGACAGAAAAACCTTCTGTTTTCAAAATATGTTTTAAATTTCAAATGTATTTAACATGTACCATTCACTTGATTAGAAACTGGTGGTACAATGGTTAAAAGCTATCGCTGCTAAGCAAAAAGTCAAGCGGTTCAACTCCACCACTGCTCCTTACAAACCATATAAGGCAGTTCTGCCCTGTCCTATAGAGTTGCTATGAGTCAGAATGAACTCAGTGACAGGTTTTTGGTTTTTATTATCGTTATTATTCATTTGATGCTTGGGATACCCTTCCTTTAGAGAAGACAAAGGAATTACTAGCCTCATCTCAGAGAGAAAAGCTGTGAGTCAGAATATTTAATTTTGTACCCATAATTCACAGAACTGGATAGTGGAGGTGATGAATCTAGAAAGTCTCCAGCATTTCAGTTTAAGTATTCTTGTCACTATCTCAGACTGCCTTCCTGTTCGTTGTTGAGGGTGAAATAAAGTGATGAATGTGAAAGCTCTGGATAAAACAAAAATGTCATATGATACCGGTTTTACTATAGAACAGTTGAGATAATTTCATGGATGACAAACCTAGATAGATTTTAGACTGACAGCCCAGAGAACCATCCAGCCTCCCTGATAATGAAAAGCAATTGCCACTTTCCTACAAATCTCTGGGCTACAGAGGAGCCTGAGCCTAACTCAGGATGACAATTTTCCCATTCATTTGCTAGCCCAGGCCTAGTTCCAGATGTGATCACTTGAGCATGGTTGTAAGCAGATCAGTAAAACCTTCCTTCCATCCAACGAGCACCTATTAAGCACTTGCTGTGTACCAGAGTCTACATAAGACACGAGGACACAGATAGAAATAGGACCAATAGATGCCAATGCAAATCTCTTCAATTTAGTGCCCTATGTACAATACCAAAAAATCCGTAACAGGTCTGGAATTTCTTCTGAAGAGAGGATGACTAATTAGATGTGTGGAGAGGGTAAGGGGAAAAAGAAAATGAGAGAAAGTGAATTACAAAGGAAATGACCCTACCTGTGGCATTTTTGAAGAGTGAATAAGCATACAGTGGGAGACAGGACAGTGAGACAAAAGTAACAGCATATGCAAAGGCACAGAGGCTTTAAACCACATGATGGGCTTGGGACAATAAGGTTGTTCTATGTATTTTACTTCTGGTTCCTTTTAAAAGCCGTGTTATGGGGGGGAAACCAAAATTTGGACTTCACCACATATTTAAAAAGAAAGAAAATCAGCTACTGCTTACATGAAACCTAGACATTTTCTTTTCTTGAACCTCATCTGCGCTTAACCTTTCTGTGCCTTGGTTTCGTCTTCAGTAATACAACGGTATAAACAGAATCTACCTTACTGGGTCCTTATGAGGGTAACCATGGAGAGTGCTCGGAACAGTGCTTGGCACATAGCAAACATTTAAGTAGTGTTTTACTGTTATTCCTGACGATGGCGATAACGAGGATGGTGTGTAATGATGGTAGTAATTGTCTCAGTCGTACAGCACTGTGAGACAGAAACACTACAAGGGAATGACTTCAACAAAGAGCAGTTCATTTTCTCACAGCTCAGTAGGCTAGAAGTCCAAATCTAGGGAATCAGCTCCAGAGGAAGGCCTCCTCCCTCTGTGAGCCCTGGAGGAAGGTTCCATCACACCAGTCTTCCTCGGTCTGTGAGCATCTCAGTGCAGGAACCTGAGGTCCAAAAGATGTGCTGTGCTCTCAGCACTGCTGTCTTGGTGGTACGAGGTCCCCCCGTCTCTCGGCTGTTTTCTGTCTTCTGCTTCTCAAAAGAGATTGGCTTAAGACATGATCTAATCTTGTGGATCTCAGCAGTGTAACTCCCACTAATCCACCTCTTTACATCATAGCAGTAGGATTTACAACACACAGGGAAATTGCATCAGATGACAAAATGATAGACAATCACACAATACTTGGAATCATGACCTAGTCAGGTTGACAGATATCTGGTGGGACACTCCTGAATCCATGACAGTGTGATAGTGGTGATGATGGCGATGGTGATGATTTCCACTTTGCTTGGCCTCTCACCCCTCATTCCACACTGGAGTTTCCAAGACTGAATAAGGAATGAATGTAGGATCATTGGATTGTGGTACGACAATCCGATAGCTTCCTATTTCCCACACAGAGGCTTCTCTAAAGACTGTTCAGCTTGGCATCCGAGAGAAGAGCATACTACCTGAGATGCGTGGGGATCTCAGCGAGGTGACCACAATCTCTGCACAGGTGATGCCTTGATCAGGGGTCAGTAAACCACAGCCTCTGGGCCATACCAGGCTTCTCAACTGTTTTTATCAATCAAATTTTTGTGGAATTCAGCCATGTCCATTCATTTACCATTGTCTCTGAATGCTCTTGAGTTACAATGAATGTCGGAAAGTAATTGTAACAAAGATTCATATGGCTGGCAAAGTTTAAAATATTTACTGTCTAACTTTTTGCATAACAAGTTTACCCATCTTTGCCCTAGATGCTGTCCAGATTCTTGCTACATACCAGTAACTGTAGCAACCATCCAGCAGCAGGTCAAGGTTAGGGCAAATGTTAAACTGCTGGTTAGAGCTCCTTGATGTAACTCTGTTCTCCTAGAAATCTGCCAGAGCTGCCAACCACTTCATGCAGGCATATGGAAGCAGCTGGTGGAGGAAGGTCCAGGGTGTTTGAGCATATTGGCAGAGAGCAGTACACAGTGACCTGAGGCCCCTTCAGCAATGAAGGGTGAGGGAAAGTCTCCTTAGTATCTGATGACTCAAGGAAAACAGGAAATACTCCATAATGGTTTGGACTCAGGAAGCCTCCATAACTCTTAAAATAAAGGTTTCTAGAAATTAGTGATCAGGTTTGGGTTTGTGGTATGTACTTTCTCCTTTCTAGAAAGCTATCTGTGTAAAGATTCACCCACTCACTGCTGTCGAGTCGATTCTCTTAGCGATTCTATTGGACAGAGTAGAACTGCTCCATAGAGTTTCCAAGGAGCACCTGGTGGATTTGAACTGCTAACCTTTTGGTTAGCAGACATAACACTTAGCCACAGCTTAAATTCAAATCTTTGTCTCTCTCTCTCTTTTTTCATAGAACTTTGGTGTGTCTTCCAGGAAACAATTCCTGTCTTTTAACGGATAGGCTTCCCAGTGTCTCTTCTCTAAAGTCCCTAAGAGATCCTGAAATGTCCTCTAAACCACCACTTTGTGTTGTCTGGTCAATGACGACACTTGTCTTGGGGCCATCCCTGAACACTGCTCCTGTCCAGAGGGATGGAACCCTGAGCTTTCCACAGTTAAACAACTTCCTCTCCTACTTTGCCCCTGTGGGGTCACATCTTGATACTGAGCAGAAGGTCTATGGCATCACAGTGACCTTCTAAAGTGCACACCATGCACTGAAGTGCTTCACGGGGATGGCACCTACATTAGGGAGGGAATTGGGGATGAACACCTCCTTTCCCATCACCTGATTCATGTCTTAACAACAAAGCAGCTCTGCAGGAACAATGCTGGGAGGAGGACACTTACTCCTGCATTAAAGGAAAGGGATTTGAGGGCTTCCCTGTGCTGTGTCTCTTTAAATGCTAATTTTCTGTCCTTTCCGTACTAACCTCTTTCCTTCCCCATCTTCTCTTTTCTGTCTCCCTGTCATTTCATCTGGAAACCCTGGTGGCATAGTGGTAAAGTGCTACATTTACTAACCAAAAAGTCAGCGGTTCAAATCCACCACGTGCTCCTTGGAAACTGTATGGGGCAGTCCTACTCTGTCTATAGGGCTGCTATGAGTTGGAATCAACTCGATGGCAGTGGGTTTGGTTTTGGCCTGGTCATCTCATCTTGTATAGGCTCAGATGTTACTGAAAACTAATCAATGTTCCTTACCACCCAGCCACCCATCCCTACTGACCCTGGCCAGTGGTGAATGGAATTTAGAAGCAAGTCTTGGGTTTCAGTGCTTCTTTACACTCGCTAGTTGTATAAGCTTGATCATCTCATTCATGAAATATTGAGTGCTGTAGGTGTTGGAAGCCAGTCTGTGCACTGAGACTGGGAGATCAGGAAACAATGAGAATAAACTGCTCTCCTGAAGCTACATTCTGGCAAACATAAACCCATGGCAGATCAAACAGCCTGCCGTTGAGTTGGTTCTGACTCATAGCAACCCTGCAGGACAGAGTAGAACTACCCCACGAGGTTTCCAAGAACAGGCTGGTAGATCCCAACTGTGGCTTTTCATTAGCCGCTATGCGCTTAACTGCTCCACTCCCAGGGCTCTCTAGCAGGCATAGGCTGTCAATGAATAGTAAACACGGGTTAGTGAATAAGAAACACTATGAGAAAAAGACAACCCAGAACAGATGGGGGTGGGGGAGGTAGCCAGCGCTTCTTAACTTCTCAGAGAGTCCGTGTGCTCATCCACCAAATGTGCCTGATGTCCACCAGACTTCTTCACCAAGATGAAGTGACACAGTACACGTGGGAGAAAAAAGAAAAAACAACCCAGTTACTGTCGCACGGATTCCAACTCATAGCAAGCCCATGTTTGTCAGAATAGGCCAATGCTCCATTCGAGTTTTTAATGGCTGATTTTTCAGAAATAAAATTGCCAGGCTTTTCTTCTGAGCCACCGCTTTCTGGACTTGAATGTGTAACCTTTGCTTAGCAGCTAAGTGCATTATTAACCATTTATATCACCCAGGGACTTCTGATACATATAAAAGTGTCATAGAAATCATAAACCATTAGATGAATGTTTACTGTTTCGGGAATCATCTTCCCATCCATATGAACCAAAAGTTAAAATTAACATGTCATCTGGAGAATTAAAGGTAAGAGATCAAAATCCACTTTCTTTGAGTGTCTACTTGTGCTTCTTACTGGGTTAGCCCTTTGCTTCCGGGACTTCTCTTGTCTACGAACCGGGCATACTTATCCCAGCTTTGTGGGTGAAAAATCAAAACTCAGAGGGGAGAAACTTCTCTGCCTGAGTCATTTAGTGCTGATGTAACAGAAATACCATTAAGTGGTGGATTTAAAAAGAGAAATGTTACGTAAACTACGAGTCCCAATTCAAGGTATTAGCATCAAGGGAAGCCTTTCTCTGTTGGCCCTGAAGGAAGGTCCCTGTCATCTGTTACCTGGGTCCTTTTCAAAGGACACCCTCAGCTCCCAGCACTGCTTTTGGTGGTGTGAGGTCCCTGTCTCTGCCTTCTTCCTTTTCCTTTATATCCCGAGAGATCACCTCAAGGCGCAGTGCAGTGTTACACATTGAGTCCCGCCTCTCCAACACAACCAGTGCCCATCCTCCCTCCTTAACATCACAGAGGCAAGATTTACGGCATGTAGGAACGTACACAATACCAGGAATCATGATCTAGCCAAACTGCTACACACACTTCTGGGGACACAATTCAATTCGTGACCTCCAAGGTTGTGTCGCAAAGCTGCGGGCTGACAGCTGGGCTGCAGATCCAGAACTTTCAGATGCTCTTTGCTCAAGTGAAGCAGTGTGCAAACTGGCCTGGTAACCTCTGTGAATCCTTCCAGTTCCAAATGTGCAGATTCCCAGAGATCACTCTTCTGAGTTAAGAGCATTGGATGACCCAGAGTAAAACAGGGTTCTGCAAGAAACGGGTTCCTTAGCTCTGAACAGGGAGGTCACTTCTGTCCAGTATCTCCTGGCGCCACAGTTTTGGGGGCAAGGGAGCAGAAACGGCAGGCTGTGGGCAGATGTGGAAGCAGCTAAAGCTTTGACTTGAGAGACTTCCTCAAGCCTGTGGGATCCTGAAATCAAAGAAGAAAATTAAACCTTGTGGGATTTTGCTGGAACGTCCAAATTGCCTAATAACAAACTAAGAGGAATGGGGCCACAGCTGACCAGGCTGCCTTTGACAGCAAGGTAATTATCAGAAGGGAACAGCCTAGGCTATTTCCTTTAAAGAACTGAGCACAGCAGGCACAATTGCAAGTACAAGGTGGCTTAGGGAAAAAAAGAAACACATCATTTCCTGTTCCAAGTGTGTGCACAGAAAGAATTGATGGGTGTGTTAAGTACCACACACCTAGAAGATGAGCAGGGAAAGAAAGTGGTTTTCTTTATGCTATTTTTTCCAGTGTTTGAGGTTTTGAGGTATTAAATCACTTAATATTATAGATAACATAGTATTTTGGGGGCTGTTATCTCATGTCTGATCCCTGCCAGGTTATGAATAAAGATAGTCTGATTTACATATTTATTAGCTACGTTTTACAGGAAAATAGAGGCCCCATGTCTCCCATGGCCCGTGCTCTGGACTGACTGGCAAGGACATTTCAAATAAAACTCCTGTCACAAATTCTCATTTTACAGTGGGCACAGTGAGAGCTGTACACGAAATGATAACACAGGGATGCTCCTAGGTCTGTGCTGAATATCAAGTTTAAATGCGATGAGGTCAGTAGTTGAGTCCGTGACCTTTCTAATTAGGTAAGGGAGATATTGATACCCCTGAATCCCCATCTCAGGAACACAGTGGCCTAGATTGGATCACACAACAAAGGTTCAGATTATAATGCTCTCCTGTCCGGATTTGTGAGTGCCCTCTGCAGAGAGGCCTCATACCTCCAGGGAAACAGGAGACTGTGCACCCGAGGCCCTGGGCCTGAATGCCTCTGTGGGCTGGTTTTGCACTTGAATCTCACTGCAGTTCTAATCATTCTCCCGGGAATAACGCTCCTTCAGCCTGAAAGCACTCACACAGTCTCTTAATACTGTTTCCTTTGTTTATACATATTTAATTTCAACAAGGATTTCTCTCCACTACATAAAAGGGCCTGCCGAGTGGAAATTACTTGGCAAGGAACTATAGGGACCATGACTTAGGAAGGGGCCCTGAAGGAGAGATGTGCCCCTGGAGGAGACCCTGCTGTCGTTTTATCCCCTAAAGCCATGAGTGAATCCTGCCTGCCCTGGGGAAAGCACACCTGCAGGTTTGCATAATCACAGCAGTTGTCATGGAGATGGCACCAACTCAAGGCGACTCCACATGTGTCAGCGTAGAACTGTGCTCCACAGGGTTTTCAATAGCTGATTTTTCAGAAGTAGATCACCAGGCTTTTCTTCCGAGGCACCTCTGGATGGACTCGAACTTCCAACCTTTCAGTTAGCAGTTGAGCCCTTAACCGTTAGTACCACCCCGGGACTCCACAGGTGGAAACAGCAGAGTAAAATTCTGGAGGAATCCAAATTTGTGTTTTCTAAATGCATTTTTTTGGTTGAAGTAAAATTTCTAAGCATTGATATCATTGAGTGATAATTTAAGTATTACACGAGGGAAATTGCCTACCATGAACTCATTGCTATTAAAAAGGCAATCTCCTCTAACTCTACTGCTTAGAAGTTAATTCGCCTCTCTAGCATCTTGTCTATTTCCCTGGGCTTGAGAGTTTTGTTTTAAAAAATATGGACATTTGGCATGAAACCTCTTTGAAAGAGATATTATTAGTATCTCTTTTCTCAAGGGCCTGGAATCAACATTAGATCTATTTCGGAAGGAGGCTTCTTCTGAGAAGGTACACCAAGCCGTGATGTGCACTCTTATCTAAGCAGAGCATCACAGTGCGGCTCCAGGGATTTGCTGGAGGCTTGGAGATGCTGTTACTGGGCCATCACTCTCCCTCCAAGCTGTTTAAGTCAGAGATTCATTCCTTCACACACACAGAAAAATGATCAGATGGGTAATAGAAATCTGAGGATTACTGGGTGATGCTCCAGAAGAAAAATACTAATAAGAATTAAAGTCCCCTTCTATGGACAGATATGTGACTATCCTTTGCTTCTAAACTATCTCAAACTGGAATCTTCCAAACTGAGCTTGACCAGCTAAGCTCTGAGACGATTCACAGTGGCCGTTCTGGAAAATGAGATAAGTTCTTACATAATCTTTGCCAGGCCTCCTGTGAGTTAGCACTGTATTATGACCACCTTGTGTGTTTTGAACAGGTCAGCAACTGCCTGCAAGAAGAACAAGGCTTTCACTCCATTACTTCATCATAAAGCTTTCAGGATGGACCCTATATCTCCCATGGCCATTAGGGAGGGCTTCTCTATATGTTCATTTATGGCTCAGAGGGCACTTAGGAAAGGATACACTTAGGGAGCATCAAGAGGTAAAGCGTGGAGTAAAGCAAAGCTGCACGAAAAGAGGACAATAAATCAGATGGTGGGAAAGGTATCCCTGTGAGCAGAATGGTCTGATCACTGAGTTGTCCCTGCCACTGTCTCCTTGCCGTCGACAACAGAATTCTACCTACGTCTGTTTGTCTTCTTTCCTATTCCCCTCAATTCAATCAATTGCCATCCAAGTGATACCAACTCACAGGGATTCCATGTGGGTCAGAGTAGCACTGCTCCATAACGTTTTGAAGGTTGCTTATTTTCAAGTGTGGACTGCCAGGCCTTTCTTCTGCAGCGCCTCTGAGTGGATTCAAACCTTCAACCTTTCAGTCAGCAGCCAAGCACATTTGTCTTTTGTACTGTTCAAGGACTCCATTTGCCTCCAGACTAAATGTGGAATTGGGAAATTGCATTGTAAAATGTGGAAATTGTGTGTGCATGATAGAAAGGGAACAAAGAAATGAAAAAATACAGTTTTGAGAACTTGGTATGAATAAGAAGCAAGGGTACAATGTTTCAAGAAAAACATTACTTTTTGTCTTCAGGGGACTTACAGTCTAGTTAGAGTGACAAGGCAAGAAAAGGAGGTTTGTCAAATGATAATTAAAAAATCAGCTACAGGTAATACACACCCAGCACATAGCGATTACTTTGGTAACTATTGGCTGCAAGTATTCAAGGCCAGGGAAAGGAACTTCAGGAAGGTATGGGCAGGGGCAGCCCCTCGGAGTAGAAGAGGCTTGAACGGAGTGTTTCAGGGAGGACCAGAAAGGTTTAACGGATGGACAGCACTCCAGAAAGCAGTGCGCCAGGTAGGTTAAAAAGAAAGTTAGGTAGGAAAGTTGCTTGGAGTGAGTGGTTCCCAAGACTCCTCCCACATCCGTGATGGCACTTCTGCTCACTTCCAGCTCGGTCAGGCTCCAGTTACCTGAGTTTCTGTACCAGCCTCAAGTGAATTTGAGTTGCCTTTTTGGGGAAATTTGATGGTAGCTACCTCACTTGCAGGAGCCCCTGAGTGGCGCAAATGGGTAAGCACTCAGCCATTAACCAAGAGGTCAACAGTTCAAATCCACTGAGGTATCTCTGAAAGAAGGCCTGGTGATCCACTTCTGAAAGATCACAGCCATTGAAGATCCTACCAACACCATATCCATTGCCGCTGGGTCGATTCTGACTCATAGCAACCCCATAGGGCAGAGTAAAACTGGCCCATGGCATTTCCAAGGAATGCCTGGTAGATTTGAATAGCCAACCTCCTGGTTAACAGCCATAGCACTTAACCACTATGCCACCAGTGTTTTCTGAAGACCCTACAGAGCACAGTTTGGTGCCTTTTTTGTTAGTGGCACCTCATCTTGTGCCATTTGGATTTGTGCCCAGGGACAAGCGTTCACCTTCGCCTCTGCTCCCTCCACACTTTGCCAAGCCAAGTGCCGTTGAATCGGATCTGACTCATGGCAACCCTAGGGGCCAGGAGTTAGATTTTACTAGTATCTCTTTTGTCAGCTAAGTAAACCGAGGTGCTGAAAGTTTGAACAACATCCTTATTCTTCTTAGACATCGTTCTCCAGTTGGTTGATCTGTAAAGCTGTCAGCCTAGAAATTTTCTTCACGGGACAAATTTCTTTGTGTCTATTACCAGTAGTTCTAGAATTTTCTTATTCCTGCAGAACTTGCTTTTCATTATCTGCAAGTAAGCTATCTGCCCTAGCTCAATTTCACTCTGACACATGTAGGGTCATCATGAGTCAGAGGTGACTTGACAGCAACTGTTGACTGGTTTCCTCACTCATGTGGACACGTAGCTTACTTCCAGATAAGGAAAGCCAAGTGCTGCAGGAATACGGAAGTTCTAGAACTACTGGCAACAGGCACAAGGACAATTGTCCCATGAAGAAAACTCCTAGACTGACAAGTCTATAGATCAACCAACTGGAGAATGACATCTAAGGAAGGTAAAGATGTTACTTAACCTCTCTATAACTCTGTTTCCTTAACTGAAAAAGAGATGCTAATAAAATCTAACCCCAGAGGTGGGGGGGTGGGGGGCCAAAGGGAAACAACGTGCCCCTGGACACGTATCCAAGGGGGGGTCACCAGATTAGTGTACCACCTGCCTCAGGCTTCTCAACCAAAGGAGGAAAGGCGGTTCTACTGACATGTAGCTATCAACCTCTATTCACCTTGAACTTGGGGGAGGGTGCAATTTAGAGTTTGTCCTGGGTGCTTGTTATCCTGCCTAGGCTTCTGTCCAACTCTTAAAGTTGTCACATAGATTGAATAAATTGTTTAAAGTCTCTGGGACAGTCTCTGCCACGTAGATACTCAGTCAATGCCAGTGTTCATACCATATAGCACGCACTATGGACAAGGTAAAAACAAGGTGCCTTCTCCAATAGCTCGCCATCTTGTGGGAAGACAGGGATTGAAAGAAAGCGATGGGACAAACGGAATAATTCCTCTTCTGGGGGCAAATATAACTACATTTGGGAACCCAAGAGCTTTCCCAGTCTTCTGGGAAACAAGGAAAGGCTTCTCAGACAAGGTGGCCTTTGAACTAGAAAATCTAGAATACATAAAAAGATTTTTTCCAGAGTGACAAGTTGCAGAATCTTTTCATTTTTCAAGTCAAAGAATTTGAAGGGGCGAAGTTACATAGGTATGAGAGAATGGTGAATCTAAGGCGAGTCCAAACATTTTGGATATTGATTGGACTTTAAGGTTGTTCATTAGAGCCAAATTAGAGATAAATCAGCAGTATGATTTTTTTAATTGTTTTCAATCTCAAATCTCAGGCAGGAAAAACCAGTTCATACTTCTTAACCAGAGAGTTGCTGCTGATCATATGAAGCTTCCTGTTTAAAAAAAAAAAAAAAAAATCAGATGTTTCTGCTCTGAGCTATTATTTAGTTCTAGAAAGACATATTAACACTGAATACATTCTCTGGAAATTATCCTAATTAAGTAAATAGCACACAAGAGCGAAACAAACTCTAAGGCAGTCACGTTTAATGTCTCCAATATCTAACTAAAGGTCACACAAGTACAGGAAGGTTTTTTTGTTTTGTTTTGTTTTTGAAGTATCCTGTTTGCCACTTAATGAAGAACATCATGACTCTCACCCAGACATGATGTCATTTCCTGCTTAGCTGGTGTCATCTATTCTTTAAGAGTTGCATTCTGTATGATGAAATTTTTTTTTCCTGCAATTTTGTTAATTGCCGCATCAAAGGTAGCTATTACACCCAAACTGGATTCGGATGATTTAAAATCAGAAAAAACCATCTTTGGAGTTCAGAGGATCTGATTTGTACTTCCATTGCCTTTCTAGTTTTCTTATAATTTTGCAACAAAGTACAATAGGACAGAGCATTCTCAAAAGGGATCCAAAGGTTTGTAATTTATAACCAGAGTATTCCAATAATGAGAGAGAGGGAGAGGTACTTGGATATCAAGGAATTTGATTACTAAGCTGCTAAGGCAGCGAGCGAGCAAAGGGCTGTTCTTCATAAACTGTGCATCCTTAAAATTCTGCTCCTCAGCAGAGCAGACCTTTACTGCTGCCTGTACAGTCAAGTTTTGGCAATCACTCTTCTGAAGGATGGAAGCAAACCAACCTGTTAATGTAGGGTCTGGGCACTTTCTGCATTTGGCCTGTGGTACCAGTTGATGCTTTTCCTGCTTCGATCGCATTAACTGGTCAATTGAGATGGACTGGCACAGTAGCTGCAACAACGGACCCCAACACACTGGTGATTGTGTGGGTGGTGCAGGACCGAGCAGCATTTTGTTCTGTTGTATATGGTTCATCATAAATCAGAGCTGACTCTACAGCAACTAACAAACAACTGCTACACCCTAAGACATACAGTTGATTCTGGTATCACCTCTACTTTTTATTCTTGGCTGACTAAAGAACTTTAGTCTAGATCCCTATTTACTTACCCTCCTCTGAGCTGGATGGTTATCCTTTTCTAAACAGTCACCTTCTACACTGGATTGACTCAGCTAAGCACAATACTCTTGCCAACCTACAAGTATTAATTAGTTATTCTCAGGCCACAAGTTCCAAATGACAATCTTTAGGTTTATGAGGAGCTTCTCCATGAAGGAAGAAGGCTCCCCAAAGCAGATCTGCTTCAGACTGTTTTGGTCATAGGGTTCCCAGAGACTGTTGAACTGTGTCTATGACTACCAAAAGTTTTTGGGCAAGTATTTAGGAGTCTCTCTCTTACTCTTCTTGACTTTCATTTGGAAACTGACTGGCTGATACTTCTCTATTAATAAGCTAAACTAGGCTAGACTGCAATAACAAATCAATTCCAAAATCTCAGTGGCTTCCACAACAATGGCTTATTTCGTACTTACGCTAAGTTACTTGATCAACACAGGGGGCCAGAAAGTGCTGGTCTCCTAAATAGTCAGGGAACCAGGATGACTGCCTCTCCAGCAAGTCAATTTGAGGCCCTCCTTGTCACACATCAGACAAGAAGAGACTGAAGATGGTGGTCATGGATTACTTTCTTTCTGCCTCCCCCCAAAAAATATATGTGGCAATTTGGCTGGGCCACGAGTCCCAGTATTGTGTGGTTGGTCTTTATTTTCAGATCATAATTTTCATATTTGTTGTAAATCCTAATCTCTACCTGCGGTTAATGAAGCAGGATTGGATTATGTTAAAGAGAACAGGGGTGGGACTGTAACACCCTTACTGAATTCACATCCCTGAACCAAAGTAGAAGAAGATTCCCTGGGGAGTCCCCGTATCATATTTTATCTCTCAAGAGATAAACAGGAAAGAGAAAGAAGCAGAGAGTTAGGGACCTCATACCACCAAGAAAGCAGTACTGGGAGCAGAGTGCACCCTTTGGACCAGAGGTCCCTCTGCTGAGATGCTCCTAGAACAAGGGAAGGTTGATGACAAGGATCATCCTCCAGAGCCGACGGAGACAGAAAGCCTTCCTCTGGAGCCAGCACCCTGAATTTGGACTTCTAGCCTACTGGACTGTGAGAAAATAAAATTCTCCTTATTAAAGCCATCCACTTATGGTATTTCTGTTGCATCAGCACTAGATGACTAAGACAGTAGTGCACCAGCCTTGAAAACCTGCAGTCTGGAAGTGATGAAGGCTGCTTTTACTCACAGCCCGTTGGATAGATTGGTTGCATTGTCCCATCTAACTAAGCTGCAATATGCAGAATTCCAGGTGCACAGGAAATCAGAGAAGAATAGAACATTGGCAGCCCTTAGTGATGTCTGTCAGCATTTATCTTTTCTCCTTTACCCAAGACTCGAAGCTTCCAACTCCCTTACAACCTTCCTCGGATTTTGTGACACTCTGGACCCTCTTCTGATGGTGTAGTGTTTAAGAGTTTGGCTGCTAATGAAAAGGTTGACACTTGGAATTCACCAGCCACTCCTTGGAAACTCTATGGGGCAGTTCTACTGTGCTCCAGAATCTATAGGGTTGCTGTGACTTGGAATTAACTCAACAGCAACAGGTTTGGTTTAAAAGGTTTCACTCTGTCTCATCCTTTGCCTTCTCCCAGTGAAGCTCCATACAAATTTCTCTCTCTCTTTCTCACACACACACACACACACACACACCAAAAATCAGTGAAGCAATTGCTATCCAGTAAACTCCTACACATGGCAACCCCTTGTATACTAGAGTTAGAACTGTGCTCCATAGGGCGTTCATTGGCTGACTGTTCTAAACTAAATCACCTGGCCTTTCTCCCAAGGTGCCTGTGGGTGGATATGAACCTCTGTTTTTTCGGTTAGTCACTGAGTTCATTAACTGTGTGGGATACCCACGAAATAGAAACCTGAAAATGAGTTGGCAATCCTCATACCCATGTAGTCCAAAAGAAAGTCAGTGAGAAGTACAAGCATTCTGATTACCCAGGACTTGTTAAAATGGACCACAGGAATTGATATCAATGGTCTTAGGGCCGTGTCACTCTTGCATGTGTGACAATGGCTCATAAGAAATCATCTGGTCACGTTCAGTGCCAGTGCACTGGTACATATTATAGCTCCAAATATTAGCTGGTCTAGTTGTACCAGCCATGCTGTGTGCGTGTGTGTGCGTGCATGCGTGCGTGCGTGTGTGTGTGTTTGTGGGGAAGGGGGAGTTGCAGTAGGTGATTGGCAAGATTGTCCCCAGCCAAACGTAAAATAGCAAATTCAATTGAAATGATCTGGCAGATTCCTTTTGTATTATGACACTCATTGCTGGCCAGCATTCACGGAAGCAGTCAGTCACATACATTACAGGTGAGTAAATTTTAGTATAACCCTTCTGAAAGGCAATTTTGTAGAATCTACCAAAACTTAAAAGTTTGTATATACTTTGCTCCAGCACTTCTACTTTTAAGCATTCTTCCTAGAGGTAAGCACAAAGTT
The DNA here is from genome assembly GCA_028571685.1 of Heterohyrax brucei. Classification (NCBI taxonomy): domain Eukaryota; kingdom Metazoa; phylum Chordata; class Mammalia; order Hyracoidea; family Procaviidae; genus Heterohyrax; species Heterohyrax brucei. Next base: position 37,212,285 of record CM053148.1, on the reverse strand, counting down.
TAGTTGTAAGGTTGTTCAGTATAGTATTATTTATTTAAACTTGAAACATACTGGATACCCAGTAGGGAACTAGTTAAACATATCATGCTAAATTATTGGACGCTACCCCAAAGAACATCATGCTTGGTAAAGGAGACGGTCAGTGACAAAGGAGAAGACCTTCAATGAGATGGGATGACACAGTGGCTGCAACACAGGACTCAAGCATAACAGTTGTGAGGGTGACACAGGCTCAGGCAGTGATTTGTTCTGCTGTACACAAGGTCACTATGACTTGGAACCAACCCAATAGCACTCAACAACAAGGCCATTCAAAAATGTTCTCATTTTAAAAACAGTGACACACACATAATTTTTACATTTACATAGAAAGAAGTATGGAAGGATGTATACCAAGACACCTGCAGGATTCAACCCTGGTTTGATTTGTATTCTCTTATTATTTACTTGAAAATTTTTTAAATGATATGCTTGTATAATAGTTATATTTTTCTAGGAGCTATTGTCTTGGAGGGACACCTAACACAATTGGCATAACATAGTTTATAAAGAAAATATTCTACACCCTATTTTGGTAAGTAACATCTGGGGTCTAAAAAGTCTGTGAACGGCCATCTAACATACTCTACTGGTTCCACCCCATCTGGAGCAAGGGAGAATGAGGAAAACCAAAGACACAAGGGAAACGTTCGTCCAAAAGACTAATGGATCACAACTACCTCAGCCTCCACCAGTCTGAGGCCAGGATAATAGATGGTTCCTGGTTGCAACCACTGCCTGCTCTGACAGGGATTCCAATAGAGGGTCCAGGACAGAAATGGAGAAAAATACAGAACAAAATTCTAACTCATATAAAAGACTAGGCTTACTGGCCTGAGAGAGACTGGAGAAACATTGAGAGGACAGCTCCCAAGCGCTCCTTTAATTCAGTCCTGAGGTAACTTCTGAGGTTTCATCCTTCAGCCAAAGATTAGACAGACCCATGAAACAAAAAGAGACTAAATGGACACACCAGCCCGGAAGCGAGGATTAGAAGGCAGGTAGAGACAAAAAAGCTGGCAATGGGGAAACTCAGGTTGAGAAGCAGAGAATGTTAATATGTCGTGAGGTTGGCTACCAATGTCATAAAGCTGTATGTGTATTACTTGTTTAATGAGAAACTAATTTACTCTGTAAACCTTGCCCTAAGGCACTTTAAAAAAAGCCTATAAAATAATATTTTTAAAATATTTGAAACATTTCCTTCCATCCCTTCCCTATAAATGAATCTGACCCACTCGTGTCACTCCTACCCACCCTAAATCTCCACTGAACAGACTCCATAAAAAAACATGTTCAAAGCTCCTCTCTTTCAAGTGCTCACATTTGATCATCTATACCTATTTAAATCCACTGGTCCCTTTCTCTGAATATTTGGACATGAATATCCATAAAATCCTCCTCTATTGTCTTTCCCAAACACCTTGAGTTTAGACCCATTTTCTCTTCAACATTCTATACTAGCACCGTGGTTTCAAGCAAGTGACCTAAATGTAAGAATCTTTCTCTGGCCCACCTGCCCATCCTTCAGAATCCATATCTCAGTAAATGTTACCTAGTATTACCAACCACAATCTGTCTGTCAGTTTGTTGTACTGTGGTAGCTTACATGTTGTCGTGATGTTGGAAGCTATGCCACCAGTATCTCAGACATGAGCAAGGTGACCCACGGTATACACGGTTCGATCAAGCTTCCAGACTAAGATAGCCTGGGAGGAAAGACATGGTGGTCTACTTCCAAAAATTAACCAGTGAAAACCTTTAGAATCAGTGAAGACCAACAGGATGTTGACTCACTTGCTTTAAACACATCAGTTGCTGGAGGATGACATCATGTCTGATGAAGCAGAGGGCCAAGGAGGGCACAGAAGACCCTCGGTGAGATGAACCGACACAGTAACCACAAAGACGGACTCAGACTTACTGGTGATTGTAAGGATGATGCAGAACCAGGCAAGATTTCATCCTGTTGTTCATGATGTCACCATGAGTTAGAGTCAACTCAATGGCAGCTAACAACAATAATTCTTATCTAGCCAGCAAAGCCAATTCTCATGTCTCTCCATATTTCCACTTCCTGATTGTAAGAAAGGAATTTGATACAAAAGCAAAGTCATTTGTATTTGGGGAAAGATAAAAACAATCAAGCTTTGGAAACATGTGAGGCTCAGATTGAGAATTTGGTACTGAAAATTTGTAAAGACAGAAAAAGACTATTAAAAAGAACTCTAGGAAAGTGTCTGCTTATCTTAAAATCTGGTGCCTGACAAACAATTTTAAAGGCTTTGCACACCTTATATGTTTTCATAGTTAGCATGTAGATAAATAAAACTCTAAGCAAATGAGCTCTTCCATTTCAATGTCATCGTACATGACACTCATGTCAAAGTTATTCTAGGTATATCATGATAAATGGAGAAAAGATTGATGTTGTCAAGGATTTCCTTTTACTTGAATCCACAATCAACACCCACAGAAGCAGCAGTGCTGGGCAAATTTATTTCAAAAGACTTCTTCAGACCAGAAGAGCTAGATGGTGCCTGACTACCACCAATGACTGCTCTTACAAGGAACTCAACAGAGACCCTGATGGAGCAGGAGAAATGTGGATTACAGAACTGAAAACCTAGTAAAAAGACCAGACTTGATGGTCTGACAAATTGGAGGCTTCTTGGAAGATATGACCCCTAGACTCTTTGTCAGCCTACCACTGAAACCGTTCCTGAAGTCAGCTCCTCAGACCAAGATTCAACTGGTCTATAAGGCATAAAATGGTACTGGTGAAGAGCGTGCTTCTTGACTTAAGTAGATACAGGAGATTAACTGGGCAGCTCCTGTCTGGAGGCGAGATGAGAGAACAGAGGGAGGCAGAAGCTGGTTGAATGGACATGGGAAATGTAGGGTAGAGGGGAGGGGTATGCCATCACAATGTAGGGGGAGCAGTTGGGGTCGTATAATAAAGTGTGTTTTTTGTATGAGAAACTGACACAAACCGTAAAATTTCACTTAAAACACAGTATAAAACACAGACCTCTTTGAAGTGTTAAAAAGCAAAGATGTCATATGAGTGCCAAGGTGTGTCTGACCCGAGCCATGATATTTTCATTTCCCTTCTAAGCATGAGAAATCCGGACAATGGACGAGAAAGATTAAATAACTGCTGCGTTTGAATTACAGTGTTGGTGAAGAATATTGAATATAACATGGACTGCCAAAAGAACAAACAAGCATGAGGAAATATAGCCCAAGCGTTCCTTGGGAGCCAGGGTGATGAGCCTTCGTCTCACTTATTTTGGACATGTTACCAGGAGGGACCAGACCCTGGAGGAAGACATCACGCTTGGTGAAACGGAAAGTCAAGGTGAAGGAGAGAGACCCTCAACAAGGTGCACTGACACAGTGGCTACAACAGAGGGCTTAAACGTAACAATTGTGAGAATGGCATAGCATCTGTCAGTATTTTGTTCTGCTGCACAGTGTTGTTATGATTTGGAACCAACTCAGTGGCACCTAACAATGTACTGATGAGTATGATTTATGTGGCAGGTGCAAACGGAGGCAATAAGAGATTATTTTATTGAATGAAAAGCAAATCTCCACGCTTCCTTCAGATCAGTCTTCGTTTTTACGATCTGTGCTGTGCAGACGCCTGTTGCATTGGTGATGTTATCGCACCTCTCTGTGTTGGAGCCCTTTGTCCTTCCCATGTCAGAATCCGTGAACATTCCTCACTGCTCTAAAGGAACTAAGTGCTAAGCATTGCCCTAGAAGGAAGAAAACAGGGACTGTGCCAAGAATTTTTCAGTGCATTCCCAAGTACATCTCCCTAGGTCTGTGCTCTGGTGTACATTGCCGAGGAAGGCATCTGTGCGCACACAATGTAGAGCCTGCCAAGGCCAGGCACACCCCAGCTATTTTCAGACCTTGAGGATGCGGGTGACAAATTCTCCTGCTGGCTGTGTTACCGCACATCATGAAAAAACTGAGGAGCAATCCATCTGGATTGACGTTATGTTCCGAAATACCAGGCTGCAGAATTGGGTGAAACACACATTTATACTTTGAGGCAGCTTGTTAGGAAGAAGAATTGGCTGCAGTAGAGGTCAAAGCCAAAGAGACACTGTGATGTTTGATACACGAGTAGATAATGAGCTGACAAAAGCAGGCTTGTTTCATTAGCTGGTATCTCAAAGCTTGTAGAATTCCTAGGAGACTTCTTTATTTATAGATGCACACGCCTGACCCCGTCCAAATGTACCACTTGGACAGGAGCAGGAGGTTAAACTGGTAAGGATAAGATTACAATATATAATATAAATTACACCATAAACCCAGTGTCCTTTGGGCTAACTAAGGTCTCTTTTAAATGTGATATTAGTATGCATTATGTTTAATTCAGGTAGTGGCATCTCCAAGCTTACTATGATTTTTTTTCAGCAAGGTGGCTAGTCACGATGGAAATGTATTCCCTTATTGTATCAGTAATCCATGAAGTTCTCCTGAAGCTCCATATTGCATATCTGGTGACAGAGGCAATACTTGAGAGTCACTATGGCATCAGCTGTTCTGCTAATTGTCACCAACAGTCCCTGAGTCAAAGGCTTGAGTTCATTACCATAGAGGAACTAAGAGATCACTCACTGGTGGTTCAGTCATAGAATTCCTGCGTTCTGTATATGAGACCCACGTTTGATTCCTGGCTAAGGCATCTACGTGCAGACACCAGCCATCTGTCAGTGAATGCATGTGCATTGCTATGCTCTTGGAAGGTGTTCAGTGGAGCTTTCGGACTAAGACAGACAAGGAAGAAAGGCCTGGAGATCAACTTTTGAAAACCAGTAAATGAACCCACTAATGAGTCACAGTGGTCTAATTCACAGCCAATCACAGAGATGGCACAGGATCGGGCAGAGTTTCATTGCATTGCACATAGAGTTGCCATGAGTTGAAAGACAACTTGATGGCAGCTAGCAACCACCCGGGGAAGAAGTGTAACTGGAAGCGTGTTTAAGAAGGCACGTACTAGGTTGATGGTCATGGAATGTGACATCTTTAACAGTGTACTGACAGCTAAAAGGCCACCGATTCTTTGTACTCCTTCTATGCATTTAGGGCTTTGTGTGGAATAAGAGAGAGTCAAGGGTGTAGGATAGATTTCCTACAGCAAGACAGCTGTAGCAGGAAGTAAAGAGACAGGATGATGCAGCAGAGAGAAAACTGGATTGAAATCAGATCTAATTTCTCTGCCACTTATTCATGTGAGATTTTGATAAAAATTCTGAGCTCCCTGAGACTTGCTTTCCTTGTCTAAGCAATCACAGCCATTACATACAGAATAAATGTAAATATTCTATGAGACAGAGGATGGCCAAGTTCATGATAGGTTACAAGGTGCTATAGGATATAAGGCATTATGGTTTAGAAAGAAATATTAGAACATGCTGCCTCAGATCTTCACTTGGAGAAACTGGCCCCAGTAGATTACTTTAAAAACTTCCCGTAATAAGGTAAAGTGAGCAAAAAGAGAAAGAGGGGAAGGAAGCATAAAGAATAGTTTCATAACTGTACCCTGATTTCCTTTGGGAATTAACACCCTACACTGAGTGCCATGAAATGCCCTGAATTCTCACCATAGAAGTTGAAATGTCCCTGAAATGTCTGTAGTAAAGGAAAGATCTCTTCTACTAGATCTTGGTTTTCACTAGCTCTTGTACATCCAAGGCAGTGGAGCACATGACCTAAGTTGGTCAATTTACTGTACTTTGCTCAGATTTAATACCCTATAAAAGTGATGCAACAATGGGAAATATGTTTATTCATCCCATATGCCGTAGCTAGCTGCTTACCAGGTCACCTGTAGTGAAATTGTTCTCTACAGATTAGCAAGTAGGCACAAGTAAACCATGCTTAACTGCTTACTAGGTCATCTGCCCATATCGGAAGTCATAAATCTGATTCTACAGGAAGCTGCTATGGTCTTAGGATACAGACATGTGTCAGCCAAGCCTAGAAGGAGGAATTTTGATGTGGTGAAAAATGTGGAATTGCTCTCTATAGATGGCCTGGTATGAAAGTAAGCACAGTCTTCCACTGGGTGGAAGGACTGGAGAAAGGAGATGAAATAGAAGAAGGATGGAAGAATTAAAGGACCACGAGGCATAGCAACCTTGTTCTACTTCCTCCCTGGCTGACATTGGCTCTATGTAGAGTTTAGAGCCTCTATCTGAGCCCTGGCAGAGAATAGCATATAGTTTTCATTAACTCTTAACATTCAGAGTTACAACTCAGCAAGATTTTTGCACTCACGGAAACCAGTGCTGCCCTGGTCCACTCAAGTATCTGAAGGTTTCAACCCCATAGGCAACTCTGTAGGCAACCTATCATTACGAAACTATATATGGGGCTGAAATTAGCTCCCTGTAATCTACACCCTCTGGAGCAACTCAAAACAGGTCTCCCAACAGCCTTGTAAATATCTAAAGACTGACTGAGAGAGATATAGTACAGACACCACAGACAGAAGCCATCTGAGAGAGATCCCGGATGAGGTCACTCTATCCCAGATTCCGGTCCCCACCTTTGTAGGTCCAGGAACTCAATTTCATCAGTGGACTGAGAATTAACTAGCCATCAAAAAGATTGATGGGTAGAGCAAGATTCTAGTTTCTCAATATAAATGTTTGAAGGTAAAATCAAACTCTGGCCAAAACATGGTCCCTAGTTATTGCTTTGTGACTTTGTGTATTTTAATTATCTTCTCTGAGCTTCTGTAATACCTGTGGTTGATGTGAGGCTTGCATTAAATATTGTTGTGAAGTGCCTGGAGAACTTTGGAGACCCAGTCCCTGTCAGTTGCATTTCCTCTCTGTCAATACCAGACTCCTTCCCTGAAACCTCATCCCTTCATGTTTCAGTGATTACTACAGCAAACAGCTCTGCACAGGCTCTAATTTCACACAGGGGCAATCTGAAAGTGCCCTCCTCTTGCCTATGACTGCTCCTCTTCATTCTGAATCATCCTCATTGAGTCAAGGGATGAGAAGATGCAATTCCCTTCTTAAAGGCCACCTATGAGCAAACTTGAGGTATGCAAGAGGTAATACTGTCATAGGGTGAATCTTTGAAAAATAAGAGATGGGAGTCAGGATAAGTTTTTCCTTCCTTTTCCCCTCCATTGTCCTGAGACACATTTATAAGGCTTCTCACAGTAACATCCTTTTATCTCTGGGGCCTTTAGTCACTCCGAACACACAACGAAACCTGGCAGTAGATAAGTCTGTAAGACACCCTCGTGTTGTCTCTGCCTGCTTCTCTGACTTACTCCGCAAGACACACACTCCCTGCCTGGAATTGTACTCCCTAATGGTGCAGTGATGAAGTGCTACAGCTGCTAATCAAAAGGTTGGTTATTTCAAACTCACCAGTTGCCCCTTGGAAACTCTATGGGACAGTTCTACTCTGTCCTATAGGGAAGCTATGAGTTGGGAATGACTCAATAATGGATTGTTTTTCTTTTAATATTTTAATATTGCTTTATTAAAAGTAATAACATGTAAGTTTTTCCCTCATACTCTGATTTCCAGAGAACTTCAGCTAGAGCTGATGTTGACTGTCTTCCCCCTTCCAATCATGAGAACATCTTCATCAGTCTGTTCACTGCCCAGGTCAGGAAAATTTCAAGGTACTCAAACCAAACCCACTACCATCAGGTTGATTTCAACTCATAACAACCTTGTAGGACAGAGTTAAACTGCCACATTTGGTTTCCAAGAAATGCCTGGTAAATTCAAACTGATGACCTTTTGGTTAGCAGCTATAGCTCTTAACCACTACACCATCATGGTTTCCTAAAGGTACTCAGGAAGTTAAATGAATAACTAACAGTTTGCTTGGTGAGCATGGAGCCATAAAAAAATTAAAAAAGAACCTGAATGACATAAAGGATATTCCATTCAGAATCCACAACACCATGTTTAAGTTCTCTAACCCTAGAAAGGGTTGGGAGACTGCCAGTCTCTTTCTACGCCATGCTTGTAGTTCCTTTCCCTGAAGTCCAAGAGGACTTTTTCTTTAGACATTAAACATAATAGGAAAGGGACAGCTTTTTGGTGTAATATATCCTTTAACCTTCCTCCAACTCCTCTCCCTACCCATTTGTGTGTTGTTTCCTTAGCCTTCTTTTTTCTGTAGAGTCCCTTGCTGATGCAAACAGTTAATGCACTTAGCTGCTAACTGGAAGGTTGGAGGTTGGAATCTGCTTAGAGGTGACTCAGAAGAAAGTCCTGGCAATCTACTTTCAAAATATCAGCCACTGAACATCCTGTGAAGCACAACTATACCTTGAAACACATGGTGTTGTCATGAGTTGGATCAACTCAAAAGCACCTGATGTTGCTGGCCTTGTTTTCTGCTGGTGGAGACTTGGTGACAGTGGTTAAGAACTATGGCTGCTAACCAGAAGGTCAGCAGTTTGAATCCGCCTGTTGCTTTTTGGAAACTCTGTGGGACAGTTCTACATTGTTTTGTAGGTTCGCTATGAGTCAGAATCAACTTGATAGCAGTGTGTTTGGTTTTTCTGGGTTCTTGTTTACTTATGCAGATAACAAAGACAACAACTAATATGCCACGTACCAGGCATTGTTGTAAAGTCTTTACCTGTATTAGCTCATGTAATTCCCAAAATAACTCTATAACATAAAAACTATGATAATCCTATTTTATAGAAAAGAAAACCAAACCACAGAGAGATGATACAATTTTTCCACATAGTAATTAGGTGGTCGATGGCACTTGGCTTGGCTAATTAGGTGGCAGTCTGCTTTAAAATCCAGAGAGTTGGCTCCAAAGGCCTAGGTCTTCAGTCTCTATTCCCTATTTTGTAGAATTCTATTCTTCGTTTTTCTTAATTTAAAAATCATCTCACTTCCTGAAAGACACCAAAGACATGAGGAAAATATGCGTCCAGGAGACAAAAGCCACCATAGGACCTGGAGACTATAATAGCACGAGGCCAGAAGAACTAGATGTGGCCCAGCAACCACCAGTGACTGCCCTGACAGGCAATGCAGTGTAGAGTCCCTGACATAGCCAGATAAAAATGGGTGTGGAGAGCTGGAACTCTGTTGCAAGACCAGACTTGATGGTCCAACAGCCTTGGAGGGTCCCCTGATGACATGGCCAGTAGACTCTCTGTTAGTCTAGAGCTAAAACCAGTCCTAAAGCCAGTTCTCCAGACAAGGATTGGACTGGACTAAGAGACCCAGAGGGATGCTGGTGAAGACTGCTTCTGGGCTTGAACATATGCATGAGGCTGTGCAAGTAGCTTTTGTCCAGAGGTGAGATGAGAGGGTGGAGGGGACAGAAGTTGGTTGAATGGATACAGGAAGTACAGGGTGCAACAGAGTGTGCTGTCAAAGGCGTGTGGGACGGGTCAGAGCAGTTAGAGTTGCATAGTGGTGTATGTTCAGGGTTTATACGACAAATGGGTTTGGACTATATTCTCCCTTAAATCACAATAAAATTTTATATGATCTCATTTCCTCCAAACAAGAATAATGTATCCTATAGAATATCCACTCAAATATGATGGCAGAATTAGGACCTTTCCAGATAAACAGAAACTAAGGGAATATGTTAAAATCAAACCAAACTTACAAGAATTGTTAACAGGAGTCCTTCAGCTACAGAATCAACAGCAGAGAACAGTCTGAACACAGGACATAAGACAGCATCAGTAAGACATCAACCTAGATAAGGAACTCTCGAGGACAAAACAAAAATATTTACAATAAAGAACCAGAAAGATCAATCTGTAATAACAACATCATCAGAACAATAAAAGGGGAAATAACTGGTACAGATACAGAACTTTCAAATGGAAAAGAAGTCAAGGCATTATGATTTAATAAAAGACTGGTTTAAACTTTAGAGAGATAGGAGTAAATATCAAGGTAAACACAAAGAAAATTAACAAATCTGCTCATCAAAATAAAGTAGAAAAATATAGTCTCAGTAAACACACAATCTAGAAAGACAAAGGAAGCAAAAAAAGATCCCACAAAAAAAGAATGTAGCACAGAAGAGTAAGACGAATGAAAAAAAAAATCACTACAAAATGACAGCAATAAGTTCACAATATCAATAATCACACTATCAATAATCACACTGAACATAAATGGCTTAAATGTATCCATAAAGTGCAGCTAAGGACAGAATGGATGGAAAAAAAAAAAACAGGACCCATCAGTATGCTTTCTACAAGAGACATACATTAGAAACAAAGATAAATACACTACAAGTCAAAGGACCAAAATTTTATGTATCTATGTATAATTATAAATTACATATAATAAATCTATATAAAATTATATATATAGCAAACAGATATATATGTGTATATTTATAAAGCAAACTGCAGCCAAAAAAGAGCAAGAGTGGAAATACTAACCTCTGATAAAACAAACTTTAAAACAAAACCACCAGGCAAGACATTATATAATGATTAAAGCTACAATCCATCATGAGACTATAACTGTAATAAATGCACATCTAATGACAGGGTTCCAAAATACATACAACAAACTCTAACAGCACTGAAAAGAGAAATTGACAGTTTTAGTAGGAGACCTTAACTTGCCACTCTTGGTTAAAGACAGAAAATCTAGAAAGAGGTTCAACAAAGATACACAAAACCTGAAGGCTGCAGTCAATCAACTGGACCCCGTACACATATCTAGAATGCTCCGCCCAACAGCAGCGAACTACTCATTCTTTTCTAACACATACGGAACATTCTTCAGAGTAGAACACATTTTAGGTTGCAAAGCAGCCCTCAATAAAATCCAAAACATTAAGATAATACAAACCATCTTCTTTGAACACAATATCATAAAAGTAGACATTAAAAACAGGAAGAGCAAGGAAAACAATCAAGTATATGGAAATTGAATAACACCTTACTTTAAAAAAAAAAAAAAGATGAAAACTATCTGGAATCAGACAAGATTGAAAACACATCATACCAAAACCTCTGGGGCACAGAAATTGCAGTGCTTAGTGGTCAATTTATAGCAACAGATGCATATCAAAAAAGAGACAAAATAAAAAAATTAGCTATACAACTCAAATAAATAGAAAGAGAACAGTAAGAGAAGCCTACAGTCACCAGAAGAAAGGAAATAATAAAGATCAGAGCAGGAATAAATGAAATAGAAAGAACTGACAAAACCAAATATTATTTCTTTGAAACGATCGATAAAATTGACAGATCACTGTCCAAACTGACAAAAGAAGAACAAGAAAGGATACAAATCATCCGAAAAAGGAACAAAATGGGAAACACTACAATAGTCCCAACTAAAATAAAAAGTACCTTAATGCGGTACTATGAAAAACTATACTCTGAAATATTTGAACACCTAGAGGAAATATACAAATTTCTAGAAATATACTACCTATCTACAGTAACACAAACTGAGATAAAAAAAATTTGAGGAGACCCATAACAAGAGAAGAAATTGAAAACCTAGTACTAAAAAAACAGTACCTCCTCCCTCCCCCCAAACAAAATCCCTGGCCAACTGACTTCCCTGGAGAATTGTATCAGACATTCAGAGAAGAGCTTATACCAGCACTATTTGAACTCTTTCAGAATATAAATAAAGGAGTTATACTTATGAATCCATTCTATGAAGCAGTCATGCCACTTGTCCCAAAACTGGCAAAGATACCATCAAAAGAAAAAATTACATACCAGTATCTCTCCTGAATATAGATGCACAAATTCTTAATAAAATTCTAGCCAGTAGAATTCAGTACCATATAAAAGTAATAATAAAGCACAACCAAGTGGGATTTATACCAGCTATGCAAGGATGGTTCAACCTTAGAAAATCAGTCGATGTAATCATCCGCATAAATAAAACAAAATCACATGACCATCTCAATCAATGCAAAAAAGGTATTCAATAAAGTCCAACTCCCATTCCTGATAAAAACTTTCAATAAAAATAGGTACACAAAAGAAATTCCTCAATGTAATATAGGGTATCTATACAAAACCAACAGAAACCCTCAAGGAGCTGTGGGTTAAGTGCTGCGTCAGCTAACCAATAGGTCAGCAGTTCAAATCTGCCAGATGCTCCCTGGAAATTCTGTGGGGCAGTTCTACTCTAACCTATAGGGTGTCTATAAATCAGACCCAACTTGACGGCAATATACAAAACCAACAGCCAGTATCACTCTTAACAGAGAGGCTGAAAACATTGCCCCTAAAAAACAGAACAAGACAAGGACGCCCCTTATCACAATTCCTATTTAATATTGGAAATCTTAGCTAGAGCAATAATGCAAGAAAAAGAAAAGACACTCAGGTTGGTAAGTAGGAAGTGAAACAGTCCCTATTCATGATGATATTATGCCATACACACAGAACCCAAAAGGCTCCACAAGAAAACTACTGGAACTAAATAGAAACATTCAGCAGAGTGGTAGGATGCAAGATCAACATACAAAAATCAGCTGGATTCCTGTACATCAATAAAGAGACTTATGAAAAGGAAATCAGGAAAGCAACACCATCTATAATAGTCCCTAAAAAACAATATACTTAGGAATAAATCTAACTGGGGGCACAAAAGATCTCTACACAACGAAAACCACAAAACACTACTGCAAGAAGCCAAATGAGGCTTACATAAATGGAAAAACATACTGTAGTAAAATTATCAATTCTACTCTAAGCAATCTACAAATAGAATGCAATTCTGATCCAAATACCAACAGTATTCTTTAATCAGATAGAAAAACAAATGATTAACTTTATAGAGAGAGGAAAGAGGACCCAGATAAGTAAAGTGTGTCAAAACATCTGGATACTTGGACAACAACAGATGCATTAATTGGTGGAACAGAATGGAGAACCCAAATGTTAATCAACCCACCTACAGTCACCTAATCTTCCACAAAATCACAAAGTACATTAAATAGGAGAAAAGCCAGTCTTTTTAACAAATGGTCTGGCAAAACTGAGTGTCCATCTGTGAAAAATTCGAAACACAACCCATACCTCACACCATATACAAAAACTAATTCAAAATGCACCAAAGACCTAAATATAAAATCAAAAACTATAAAGATCATAGAAGAAAAAATAGGATCAACACTAGAGGCCCTAATACATAGCACAAACAGGATATAAATTGTAACTAAAAACAACAATACAGAAATACCAGAAGATAAGAAATAGCAGTTTGAATCCACCAAAAGCTTCCTATAAACCCTATGAGGCATTTCTACTCTCTTCCGTAGGGTTGCTATGAATTGAAATTGACTCCACAGCAATGAGTTTGGTTTAGGTTTGGGTTTGGGGATTTTTTTGTTTATTTGTTTTGGTTTTGTTTTACATGACTACATTGAATTTGGTGATACACTTGCTAGATTTTCAGACTGACAAACTTCATCCCACATCCCAGGTACAGAGCCCAGTGCTATGATTTCTGCTAGGATTGGTACACTGTACTTCTATTAAGTACAGTGTAAGACCATGCTAGGCTTAACCACCACTTGCCCTTGAGTCAATTCTGACTCATGTTGACTCTATCCGTGTTACAATAGAACGGCATTCCAAGGGGCTTTCATTGGCTAGTTTTTCCAAAGTAGATTTCCAGCCCCTTCCTCAAAGACCTCTCTGGGTAGACTCCATCCTCCAACCTCTTAGTTAGTAGCCAAGCACGTTAACCATTTACATCACCCAGGGCCTTTTATTCTAGACATATCTATATTAATTTGACTATAAATTATCATCTAAGCTATGACTGAAACCTTGAAAGTTTCCCCCAATATATTTTTTACTAGTTAGTTCTCTCCTTTTATGTATTACGATTTTTTTTTTCTTTTCTCTATTATACCCAAGAATAGGAAGGACTTCACATGGTTTTGTATCTCTGTTTGACTTTGCTTCAGAATCTAGCCCTTCAAAATCATATAGACTCTTGATTCTGGTATATATTGGCTCCAAGTCACTTGCTATCTGCAGACTGAATACCAAGGTCTTCAGGAGAAGGGACCGTGTTCTTCTTCTCGTGGGATTTAGACTCGGGTTTAGAACAACATTGCCCTCACAGGGAAATACACACTCTGTCCCACTGAGCAAATATTAGAAGCTTTATTACTGATGTCACCGACATGTTTATATGAATGGCAGATTTCCCATAGGCCAGCCGAAGGCAGTGAAATGGAAAATCGGATCTCTTTCCATTAAAATGGCCTGATGGTAACATAATAAGAGACTCATATTTCCATTACAATTTTAGAAAAGCTATCAGAAGCTACTGGAAAAATCAACAGCTTGTCCTGTGTCTCTACCTGCTTGTTCTCCATCTCTTTGGTAGTAGTTCTGTGTAAACACACTCACTCATGCACAGAGTGGTGTGGCTGAATTCAATACAAGGGAAGGGCTGGGTGTTCTTTTGTATCTTTTGTATGGTGGTTCATCAGAAATAATTGGCTCCTAACTCTTCATTTGGCTTGACACAGTTTCCAGCTTTCATTACAGGTAAACCTTGTTATTTGATCTTCTGGTGAATTAAAAGAAACAACTTGTTGGGCTTCTTTCTCTCTCGAACCTGCTATACCCATAGTCACAACCTTTATTGACAGCTCCTGTTGACACGGCAACTTGCTTCTTAATTATCACTAACTCCCTGAGTGGTGACAGGCCAAGCACTCACGTGTTAAAAAAAACAAAAGACCACTAGTTGCTGTAAAGTAAACTCTGACTTATGTTACCCAGAAAACAAGAGCATTGGAACGACTAACTTTTACAATCCCTGTCAGTTCCAACTTTCTGAGATGCTTTTCCAATTCATTAGGACAGGGACAGATCTCATCACTGAGATATGTTTTCAAAATGGCAATTTTCTTCTTTACAAAACAATTATTGCTAGGGATTTCAAAGTGAACAGAGCAAGAACTGAATAATCAGAATTCAAATACCTTTCAAAACTTTTAGTATTTGTAAATGAAAGATATCAAAAGCATTGCATTCACTGATGAAGATTTTGACAATAGCAAATAACATATGACTTGGGAGGAAAATTATTTTAAATCTACCTAGGTCCTCATGCAGACAAAGCTATTCAGTGTGTGTCTTGGTTCAGCACAGAGGCAGCACTAATATTTATCTACAAATGATCCACGCCGATTACTTTTACAGATGCCTGACAAAACAAAACAAAACAAGATATGATTTTAAAAGACATGTGAGGAATCAGAAGCTTTGCTGAATCTACAGAGAGGACCTCAGTCTCTGCTATGTGAAGGGACTCAGCAATGCCAGGCCTTCTGCTGTAACCATCAGAGGCAGCCGCAGTTCCTGTGGACAGAAAAGACAAAGGAGAGCAGAGAGAGGACAAGAAGTCAGAGGCGAAGGAGGTGCACAAAGTCCCGTTAGTACAGGAACTTAGTGACAGTCAAATGCCCGAAAATCAATAAAATTGAACTTTGAATTTCCCCCCAGAACATTTGCTGAATAATCAGTTCCAACTCATGGCAATCCCACAATATGTCAGAGTAGAAGCATGCTCTGTGGGGTTTCTAATGACTTATCACCAGGCCTCTCTTCCACAGCACTTCTGAAATCTCAGAATCTTCAGCCCTTCAACTAAGCATGCTAGCTATTTGGACTACCCGGGGACTTTAAAACCATATAGTGACCCTAAACACGTATTTAATAAAGTTCTGTGAACATTTAGGGCTTTGAGGCTTTTGCCTAATAGTCTCAGTTTCAGACATAGTCTGAGAGGGCTGCATCTCTCCACCAAGCTCTGGACAGGTTAACTCACAGATTTGCTTCAGGAGTCTATGAGTCTTCTGAAACTGGATGCAGTTTCTCTCTCTCTCTCTCCTCTCTCTGTCTCTCTCTCTCTCTCTCTCTCTGATTGCTCTGTGGGAAAACACAACTTTCACTTGGTTTTCAGAAAGATTTGAATTCCAAAGAGCGTTAGGAATCAATGACCCAGATTCGAAGAACTGTTTTCATGAGCCTTCCGTCTTTCTGTGCTGTAATGAAACAGTGAAAGAAATGGACAGCAGGAGCCAAGGAGGAGGTGATTGCTTAAAATAATGGGTTCTTAGCAAAAAGTCACAGCCAAACTTCAGGAAGGAGAGACTTCTACAAGCTCTTCATGGGTCATATCCAAACTCAGCCTATTCAATGCTGGTGCCAAAAGCAGGCAGGATGTAGACTCACCAGAAAGAAACCAGAGGGCCACACCTACAATGGAGATGCATCAGAAAAGCATAACATGCGAAGAATAATGGAAGAAACAAAGGGTGAAGTGGATTCTCAAACACTGGGAACAGGACTGTAAAACTGGTACAACTCTGAAGACTTGGCCAATATGTAACAATGTGCAAGTATGCATATTCTACAACTCAGCGATTTGACCTTAACATAAAGAAACTCTTACCCACATGTACAAGGAGCCATGTAGAAGAATTTCATGACACCATTGCGTATGATCGCAGAAATAAAAGAGAGATAGAGAGAACAGAAAAAAAGAAAACAAAAATGTATGAAGAGGAGACTGGGTTACAAACAATTTTGAAATAGTTACAAAACACAAAGTAAACAACACTTAGCATCAATCCACAGAGCTACATGTACCAACATGGGTAAACCTCAGCACAGCTTTTTGAGCAAACTAGTAATTAAAATAAAGCAAACCATAAAATGTTATGTACAACATGATATTGTTCAAATAGTGTCTAAAATCATTCAAACTAAATTATATATTACTTCTAGACATGTTCATACAGTATAAAAGTATACAAACCTGCTTGGAAATGATACCACCAACTTCCAGATGGTGGTTATTTCAGGGGAAGTGGGTTAGGACTGACACTGGGGCAGTTATAAAAGGGTTCCAACTTTACCTGTAGTGCTTTCTTTCTTCTTCATAAAAGACTGAAGTAAAAATAGTACAGTTAGGAAAAAGTGGATGCTGAGAGTAGGATTTGTATCATTATTTTAGTTCTTTATACATATCCATATCAATTTTGGAGAAAAATGTACAGGCATACCTCAGAGATATTGTAGATTCCATTCCAGACCATAGCAACATAGTGAGTCACACGAATTTTTTGGTTTCCCGGTACATATTAAACTTATGTTAACACCATACTGTAGACAGTTAAGTGTGCAGTAGCATTGTCTAAAAGAATAATATACATACCTTAACTAAAAATACCTGACTGTTATAAAACTCTATTATCTGAGTCTATAATAAGTCATGATCTTTCTGCTGGAAGAGGGTCCCACCTTGATGCTGTTGGCTGCTGACTGGTCAGAGGGTGGTTGCTAAAGGCTGGGAGGCTGTGGCAATTTCTTAAAACAAGACAACAGTGATGTTTACTGCATCATTTGACTCTTCCCTTCACGAAAGATTCCTCTATAGTATTCAATACTATCGGATAGCATTTTACTACAGCAGAATTTCTTTCAAAATCGGAGTCAATCCCCTCAAACCCTGCCACTGCTTTATCAACTAAGTTTATGTAATATCCTAAATATTTTATTGTCATTTCAACAATGTTCACAGCACCTTAGTCAGGTGTAGAATCCATCATGATAAACAGTTTTCTTCGCTCATCTGTAAGAAGCAACTCCTCCTTCATTAAACTTTTTACCATTGACATTGCAGCAAAATTCATCACATCTTCAGGTTCCACTTCTGATTCTAGTTCTGTTGCTATATCCACTACCTCTGCAGCTACTTCCTCCGCTCAAGTCTAGAACCTCTGACTTATCCATCAGGATTAGAATCAACTTCTTCCAGACTCCTTGAATGTTATATATTGACCACCTCTGATGAATCTCTAATGTTCTTAATGGCATCTAGAACAGTGAATACTTTCCACAAAGTTTTCAATTTACTTCATTCAGATCAATCACAAGAACCACTGTCTGTGGCAGCACCAGCCTTAAAAAACATGTTTCTTAAATAATAAGTCTTGAAATTCGAAATGACTCCTTGAACCCTGGCTGCAGAATGGATGTTGTCTCAGAAGACATAAAAACAACATTAATCTCCTTGTACACCTTCATAAGAGCTCTTGGGTGACCATGCCCAGTAACTTTTTGACAGGAAACTTTTTTTTTTTTGTTTTCTGAGCAGTAGTTCACAACGGTGAGCTTAAAATACTCAGCAAACCACGTGCTATCATCCAGGCTTTGCTGTTCCATTTATAGAGCACAGGCAAAGTAGATTTAGCATGATTCTTAGGGGTTCTAGAATTTTGTGAATGGTAATCAAGCGTTGGCTTTGACTTCATGTCACCACTTGCATTAGCCCCTGACAAGAGAGTCAGCCTGTCCTTTGAAGCTTTGAAACCAGGCGTTGACTTCTCCTCTCTACCTATGAAAGTCTTAGGTAGCATCCAATGTGAGGTTATTTCATCTACATTGAAAATCTATTGTTTAGTATAGCCAGCTTCATCATTTACCTTACCTACATCATCTGGATAACTTTCTGCAGCTTCCACATTGCACTTCCTGCTTCAGCTTGCAACTTTTACATTATGGAGAAGACTTCTTTCTTTAAACCTCATGAACCAACCTCTGCTAGCTTCAAAATTTTTCTGAAGTTTTCCTCACTTTTCTCAGCCTTCATAGAATTTGAGTTAGGACTTTACTTTGGATTAAACTTTGCCTTGGATTAGCTAAGGAGAATGTTGTGGCTAGTTTGGTCTTCTATACAGACCACTAAAACTTCTTCTGTATTAGCAATAAGACTAGTTTTGCGTTCTTGTCATTTGTGTGTTCACTGGAGTAGTGTTTTTAGTTTTCTCCAGCAGTGTTTCCTGTGCATTCATAATTTCACTGCTTGGCATAAGAGGTCTAGTTTTCAGCCTGTGTTGACTTTTGATCTACTGTCCTCACTATGCTTAACCATTTCTAGCTTTCAGTTTTAAGTGAGAGACTTGCAATTCTACCTTTACGTCAGTACTTAGAGGCCATTGTTGGGTTATTAACTGGCCTCATCTCAGGTAGTAGGGATGCCCAAGGAGAGAGAGGGATGTGGAACAATGGACACTCAATGGAGCAACCAGAGCACATACAACATTTATTGATTGTTTGCATCCTACATGGGTGCTGTTCATGCCACCCCAAAACAATTACAATAATAACATCAAGGATCACTGATCACCATAGCAGATCACCATTACAGATATAACAATAAAGAAGTTGGAAATATTGTGAGAATTACCAAAATATGACACACAAGTGAGCACATGTTGTTGGAAACATGGTGGCAATAGACTTGCTTGATACAGAGTCACCACAAACATTTAATTTGTAAAACAGGCAGTATCTGTGAAGTACAATGAAGTGAAGTCTTCCAGTACAGCCAGAATGCTTCTCAGCAGTGAGAACGGTGTGACTTCGTCTTCTTTACTTTGGGCAGGTCATCAAGAAAGATCAATGGCAAGTAAATGACATCATGATTGGTAGACAGCAACAATGACTGAAGCCCTCAATGACTTGGACACCATAGGCTGCAACAATGTACTCAAACACACCAACGGTCATGAAAAGGGCACAAGAATGGACAGTTCTGTTGTTCATGGGTTCCTTACGAGTCTGAGCCCACACGACAGCAGTCAACAGCACACATACCCATGTGCTTGAAATACTTTACTGCTGAAAGACGGTTGACATTGTGAGCTGTCTCAATGGAAGGGCCTTATTTAAGGCAGTATGTCTTTTAGCATCAAACCTTAATCCAGCCAGAGATCAAAGTAAACAGTCAAACTCTTCCATCTGGAGCCTGCCAGAGTATGGTTCGTCCAATACAGCCCTGGCAGATAATGAACCAGGCTGCATTTGTGTTTTGTTTTTCATCTGCTTTATTTTTCCAGGGAGGCCAGAATCAATGCCAGAGCAGACTGTAACAAAAACCAACTTCCAGTTGAAGTTATTGCTCTGTTGATGGGCCGGATTGCCTTCCACATTTAGATCTGTAGGTGGTACCTGCACAATCTATGACTGAGTCCTAATGGGCTTGAAAACAGCATTATTCTCACAGGGAAAACTTTCTGATCCTTAGGTTTGCAGAGGACCAATGCAAGACCTGAATAGTGATGGAGTTAACCTCTGGTTCCCCACCCACTTGTCCCTTTCAGCTGTCTTCTCCCTTCTCCAGGCAAGGAACCAGAATCATAGCACCCTCCACACCCTCACAGTTCCTGGTACCTTCAAGACTGCTCTGCTGCACATGAGGGACCTCTTACGTGTTCCCCATGCCTGCCTTCTGCGTGCTGTCACCTCACCCATCTCCATTTCAGAGCTTCCCTGCCTGTCACCTTCTTGGGGAATTAAGCCTACCACTATGAAAATGAGGTGATGAATTTGTACATAATTAGTGGTCTATATGGGGGAAGGCTTTAACCTAAGAAAGTGACACCACGAAAAAGAAGCAGAAGAGATGTTTGGGGGCATTCTAGCTTTCCTAGTATAGCCAAATCTGGTTGTGTTTTTTATAGGTGTCACTGAGTCGATTCCAACTCATAGCAACCCTTTTCACAACAGAGGGAAACACAGTCCAATCCTACACCATCCTCACAACCGCTACGCTTCAGCCTGTTGTTGCAACCAGTGAGTGAATCCGTTTCATTGAGGGTCTTCCTCTCTTCAGATAACCCTCTACTTTACCAAGTATAATGTAGTCCTCCAGGGACTGGTCCCTCCTAATAACATATCAAAATGCATGAGATGTAGACTCATCAGCCTCACTTCAAAGGAGTATTCTGGTTGCACTCTTTTCAAGACACATTTGTTTGTTCTTCTGTAAGTCCATGGTATATTCCTTTATTTCCCAAACAATTCTTAATTCGTGTAAAAATCTTTTCTTTCAGCTTGGTGTAGCAGACTCAGCAGGCACACTGGGAGTCAGTCCTGGTTTGAATCTTGGCTACTGTCTTGCTGGATGACCTCAGGCTAGTGTCTTAACTATTCTGCACCCAGGTTTTCTCAAATGATAGCATGCTAGTTGCTGTGGAGTCAGTTTTGACTCCTGGTGACCTTGTATGCAGTGTAGAACTGTGTTCCATTGGGCTTTCCAGACTATGACCTTCAGAAGGAGACCATCAGGCATGTCCTCTGAGGCACATCTGAGTGGATCTGAACCGCCAACCTCTCAGCATATAGATGAACATTTAACAATTTGTACCACCAGGGACTGTAATGTAAAATCGGGACAGGGGATCCTAAAGGATAAACTATGTACAGTGCCCCACAGAATGTTTGCCTGTTTAGTCTGTGTATTAGTTTTCTAATACAAGTGACCCCCAAAGTGAGTCTCTTAAAATGACAACATTTATTATTGCAGAGTTTCTGTGGGTCAGGAATCCAGGTCTTCTGGTCTTATGGCTCAAGGCCTCTAATGAGGCTACAGTCTATGCCTTGGCCAGGGCTGAGGTCATCTGGTCATCTCAGGAAGTGACTGGGCCTTTATCAGGGCTTTGAACCGACTCATTTTTGTTCAAACTCTTGCTAAGAATTTGCATTTCTAACAAGTTCCTTGCTGAGAATTTGCATTTCCACCCCAGACATACTGAATCAGAATTACATTTTGACAAGATCTCCAAGGTGATTTTTACATATAAGTTCCCAGAAATGTACTAGAAATGAAAATTCTCAGCAGAGATCTGAACCGGATTGACTAGTTTGAAGACTTGGATGTGATTTACTTCCAGAATCACTTAGTGGTTGTTGACAGGATTTAGTTGCAAGATCTCTTGGACTAAGGACCTCGGCTCCTCAGTGTTGCTGGCCACAGGTCACCCTCAGTTCTTTGCCATGTGGACCTCTCCAACATGGCAGCGTGCTTCTCCTAAGTGGACAGATCAAGAAGGCAAGGTAGAAAAAGAAAGTACCAGAAAGATGGAAGTCACGGTCTTTTATAACTTTCGAAGTAGCATCCCATTATGTGCAAGCCGTCTCAGCAGGGGGGGCTTACACATGGCTGATTCTCAGTTAGTGTTTGTCTAATACAACTGAATTAACTCCACTTGTTTATAGATAAAACCGCAACAAACCATTGTTGTCTAGTTGATGCCGGTTCATAGCAATTCCATGTGTGTCAGAGCAGAACTCTTCTCCCCGGGGTTTTCAATGACTGACTTTTGGGGAAACAATAACCAGGCATTTCTTCCAAGGCACCTCTGGGTGGAAGCTCCAGCCTTTAAGTAAATATCCAACTGTGTTGACTGTTTGTACCACCCAGGGACTCCTGTTTAAGGATAAGAAAATTATATTCTTACATCCTTCATTGGAACCAGCAGAAACTAGGGGAAACCAATGAGTCTACATGTGTGGTTTTTAATGTATATTTACATCTTTCCTTAATGTATATTTACCTTTTTCTCATCAATACATGTGGGCAAAATACAAATTGCAGATAAAACTGCTGTATGTTTACAAATGTAAGTTTGTTGTTAAAAATGCAACTGTCTCTGTTGATAAATGGGAACTACTAAGAATCAAACACTTTTGCTCATCCAAAGACTTCATCAAAAGAATTAAAGACTTTATCACCTACAGAATGGGAAAAAATATTTGGCAACTATATGTCAGACCAATGTCTGATCTCCATAGTCTGCAAGGTACTACAAAATCTCAACAAGAAAAGGATAAATAATCCAATTAAGTGACGAGCAAAGAAGATGTACAGACACTTCTCTAACGAGGAGATCCAGGCAGCCAAGAAAGATATGCAAACATGCTCACGATCATTAGCTGTTAAAGAAATTCAAACCAAAACCACAATGAGATATCATCTCACCCCAACAAGGTCAGCCATGATCCCCAAAAACACAAAACAACAAATGCTGGAGAGACTGTGGAGATATTGGAACTCTCCTACACTGCTGGTGGGATTGCAAAAGGGTACAACCTCTTTGGAAAACAATCTGGGGCTTCCTTAAAAAGCTAGGAATAGATATGCCATTTGATCCTGTAATTCAGCTGCTTGGAATTTGTCCCTTAGAAACAAAGGTTGTCACACAAACAGACACATGTACACGAATGTTTGTTGCAGCACAGTCCACAATAGCTAAAAGATGGAATCAACTCCAATGCCCATCAACAGATGAATGAATAAACAAACTATGGTACATATACTCAATGGAACACAACACTATGATAAAAAATGGTGACAACTTTAGAAAACATAGCATAACATGGTCTCATTTGGAAGAGATCACGCTGAGGAAATCCATCAGTGTCAAAAGAACAAATATTATATGAGACCCCTGCTATAAGGACTTAAAAAGAGAACTATCTACAGAAGAAAATGGCTGTGTTGGCTACAAGCGGGGGGGGGGGGGGTGTGAGAGTTTATCATAGATGAGATAATTGATATTAGAAATTTTATTCTTTTACTGTACTTAATAAATTTGAAAAAAATGCAATTGTCTCATGCTTACACGACTCCACAATTCAGCTAGAAGACTCACTTCAATTAGGACTAAGACACGGTATTAAATCTCAGGGGGAATAAGCTTTAACTACATTTGCAAAATGTACCATAATTTAGAAAGTGGCACACAACTGTTGCTCAGTCAAGGCTGTTCACATGCCTTTGCTCACTGTGCCTTTAAATACCTCTTTCTTGCTCTTTGGGGAAAAGGGAATGATGTACATTTCTAATTATAACTGACCAGGCTCTTCCACACTTGATTTGGTTCCCTGCAGGTTAGACTATCTGCCAATATCTATTTAACTGTAGCAGTAACAGGAAAAAATCCCAAGTCTAATCAGCTAGAAATTCTTTGGCTCTCTCTGACTTCAGAGCATTCATATATTTGCACTTGAGGTCATCTCTTTATAGAAGGGAAAAGGAAGGCTGAGAGGAAGTGGTATTAAAAATAGAGCAAAGTTCTAGACTCTCACTCTGTAGAGCTGATAGAAGATTCTGGCCTTTTATTATTAATGCTTAGTGCTGACACCATCCTTCCTGCCTCAAGCTGAGGCAAGAACCTTCACAGCACCCTGAATGGATCTCAGCTACTGCTATGGTTGGCATCTGTCAAAATCCTCCGTTTCGTTTCGGCCCGCATGGTAAGGGAAACCGTGGTGGTGCAGTTGTTAAGTGTTCCAGCTGCTAACCAAAAAGTTAGCAGTTTGAATCTGCCTGGTGCTCCTCAGAAACTCCATGTGGCAGTTCTGCTCTGTCCTATAGGGTCACTATGAGTTAGAATTGGCTCAGTGGCCGTTGGCTTTTGGTTTCGGTCATGGAAAAATACCATGCAGGTTAAGCCAAGGTTAGTGGGGAGTGTCCAAGGATACCCCTCTACCTGCCCCCCACTCTGAAATCCCAACCACTTCTGCCATGGCTTCCTTCCTCATCTCTATGCCTTAGACAGCCTCAGTCCTGAATTTCATCTGTGTCAATGGAGGGACGAGGCCACCAACGAGCTAACTTACAAAAGTAAATCCCTAAATGAACTGCTGATAAGAGAACTGCTTGTAGTCATGAAACTCAACTTTTATTGAGCATGTGTCTGCTAGTGAATCTAATGCAAAAGTTTCTCCAATGATAGAATTCCAGAATCTTTAAGAATATATTTTTAGGCAGTTAGAAGTTTTTCAGAAAATCTTGGATTTCACTGTTTTATAACAAGTACTTAGAGAGAGCACGAGATGGGTAAGCAAAGAGGAAGGGAACACCGGCTGAGTACTTTCCATGCCAAGCACTATACTAGATTCTTTATTCGTAACGTCTTATTTAATTCTTGCCATCATGATTTTAGGTACACATAAAGAGCCATATTTTTAGATTTGAACAACATGCAGCTAAAGAAGCCAAATAACTCTTCTGAGGTCACATGTTTTTAGCTGCTGTTGAGTCAGCTGTGATGCATGCTGCACCTAAGTACAACAGAAAAAAACTGTCCAGTCCTGTAGCATTTTCACAATTATTGAAATGATTGAATCCATGGTTGTGGCCACTGTATGTTCTGAGTGCCTTATAACCTAAGGATTCATCTTCCAGCACTCTATCAGGTAATATTCTGTTGGGATTCACAGGTTTTTCACTGACTGATTTTTAGAATTAAATTGCCAGGCCTTTCTTCCTAGTCTATCTTAGTCTAGAAGCTCTTCTGACACTTGGGTAACCTGTCTGATATTTAATAAACCAATGACATACCTTCAAGCATCACAGCAATACGCCATTGCAGTAAAACATCCTGACCAATGAGTGGTGGGAGGTCCCATATTGGAATGGAAATTTGAGCTCTGGTCATCTCCAAAGTGTAATTTTTCCCTTTTCTCCTTACTGGGGAGACCAGAAGTCAAGAGTTGGCCCAAGACAAGTGAAAGCACAGAACTGGAAGTCGGAAGTTACTCACCAAGACAGCAGAAACCCTAAAGTATGACTCCCAGACACCTTCTGACTCGGCACTGAAGTCACTCCTAAGGTTCACCATTCAGCCAAAGATTAGACAAACCCATACAAGAAAACAAGACTAAATGGGCACACCAACCAAGGTGCAGGGACTAGAAGACAGGAGGGGACAGGACAGCTGATAATGGTGAACCCAAGGTGGAGAAGGGGAAAATATTGACATATCATGGGGTTGGCTATGAACGTCACAAAACAAGACATGAATTAATTGTTTAATGAGAAACTGATTTGCTCTGTAAGCTTTCATCTAAAGCACAAAGAAATAATTTTTAAAAACTGATTTTTTTAAAAAGAACTTTCACTTCTGAGTAAGTTTCATTGACCTCTGACTTGAAGCTGAAGCTAAGTTAAGGGATACATTTCAATCATGAATATGTGATTGCTGGGGAAGATCACACGGCCAGCAAATGGGTAAGACACTCACAGAGAAGCACGAGGTAGAGGCTCCAAGAAGGGTCTAGAGAAGGGTGAAGGAGCGTGGTGTCCAGGGCCAGGACTAACATCCATTTGTAAACCGAAATACAGGACAGTGACCTGGATAGATAACCAAGCACTGAATCACTAGACCAGAGCCTCAGAGATTGCGGAGGGACCACTCCAGAGGCTGGCTTGATGCTAAGCATGTATTTCAAACCGAAAAAACCAAACCTGCTGCCATCAAGTTGATTCCAACTCATAGGGATCCTATAGGATGGAGGAGAATTGCTCCACAGTTTCCAAGGAGTGCCTGGTAGATTTTAGCTGCTGACTTTTTGGTTAGCAGTCGTAACACTTAACCACTATGCCACCAGAGATCCCAGGATCCCTTAATATCTAGATTCTGCATGAGGCTAATCCCTCCAGCAGGGTCTAAGTTAGCTCATGTTGCCAAACTGAGAAAGCTGGAAAGTTGGGGAGATGTGAGGGCTATTGATACTGTCAAAGCCTGTGGCAAAGCCTAAACATTACCACATTTTACAGAAACCAAGAGGATATAAACCACCTTCCATAATCCATCAATTGGTACATTGCTCATTCAGTCACCTAGGATTCTCCTATTTGTTTACAAGTTGTTGCTTCCCTCCTGTGTACCAGGCCATGTTCTCCTCTAGGGATACAAAGATGAAAGCCAGGTTCTGTGTGAGATATGGGAGACAAGATGAGAAGACTGATGTGGAAGCCTCCTCAAGGAGTGTGTAATCCACCAAAGAAGGAAGGATACATACTGGAATAACGATAATATCAGGTCACATGTGATAAGGACCGCAGTGGAGAAGGCCAGAAGTAGCTTTGCACAATGCGAGAGAAGGGAGAGAACTTCGAGTGGGCAGGGTGAGGAAGGAGCGGCATCAGAGTTGGTTTCATGTGATTCCAGGGAAGGAATGAGTTTTGCCACAAGGAGGATGAGTTGCAGAGTGGAGAATGGAGATGAAGGCTGCAGAACTGAGCTTTGGGTCTGGGTGGCATCTGCTCCTTAGCAAAGTGTTTTAGCTTTTTTTTTTTTTATTTAACATAACTGAGTGAAAATGTACATTCACATGTAAATTTACATGCCCCCCTATACGCAGCTTCCACTGCTCTTCCTGTACCATGACTGCACACTATTCCTCTCTGCTCCATACATGTCTCATCCTCCCAACAGTCTCCTTTCCCCTCCTCTCCGTCCACTCCCCTTCCTCCAGCCATAGGTCAGCAAGATGATGTCCTATAGATGTATAGAACCACAAAGTGCTTCCAATATATGGTCACTCTGCACTGCCAAGTCCAATCTATTCCAGTCCAAAGAGTGGACCTTTGTTATGATTTATGGGAAAGGGCAGCATCAGGGCCGGGGGTCATGCTCTCAGAGGAACCCCAAAACCACTGGGCCATCAATTGAGGTCTTTTAGTGGAGATCTCATGATGCACCCCTTTTTATTCTTGTGTTGCCAGCTTTTGTTATTCTCTTGCTGGTCCTCTGAAGTCAGGAAGGCAAACTGTCTTGTTATCTTTCATGCTCACATCAAACGTTAGAATACCATTTCCTACTCTCCCTGTTTTTCCAGTGAAAACTGCTTTGCTCCTATAAACCATTCACAAACAACCCCTCTACCATGAAGCTTCCAGGATTAGGTCCCTTTCCATTGGCCTATATTGTACTCTCACATTTCCTTTGGGCCTGCAGTGCCATGGAAGCTAGAAGGAGCAGGTCTGTTTTTATGAAAGCGTACCTTGCATTCTCGAATGGCAAGATTCTGGAAAGACGAGCTATAAATCCAATCTTGTATCTCCGATCATATTTGGAAAAGACTAGAGAAGTTTACTCTCATCTTGAAGGAAATTCCCTTGTAACTGAAAGATCGTTCTTAACACAAATAATCCTGCTCTGTTTGCCTAGTTTCAAAGTTTCTAAAGATGTTTGAATTCTGAAGAGGGCACGTTTTTTCCTTCCCTCTAGGTCTGTGGGTTCTTGGGTCTGTTTTCACGGGAGCTTCTCCCGAAACCATCCTTCTTATGAAATATAAAAACAGAAAAAAATGTCTTTTTGGTTTTTTTTTAAACTCATTGTCTCACAGGATGTCGGACAGCAACCCCTTGATAGGGCTTGACTTCCAGACTATTTAACTCTACAATGGTTTCTTCTGCTTCGAGGATTGTCTCTCCTGGCACTGTGATGGCCTCCCTTGGCTCTGTGATAGTCTCTTCTGGTTCTGTAATAGTCTCTCCTGGTTTGGTGATGGTCTTTCCTCATTCTGTGATGGTCTCTCCTCTGGTTCTGTGGTGTACTTTTCTGGCTCTGTGACAATTTAGGGGGTGCACAAATGGCTTAGTCTCATTGGAGTTTGTTCTTTAGCTGCACCTAAGGATGCTTCATGGAAGTCAGCCCGTCCGGTCTACCCATTCCAGACACCCCCAAAGGCCTAGCCAAGCCAAGTGCCATCAAGTCAGGTCCAACTCATGGGCCTAAGGAGTCTCATATTTGGTTGTGGTTATTCTTCTCAATGGGGTGAAGCAGCATAACATGAGAAGAAGAAGAAATGACCCTCAAATCAGGCAGACTGAGCTCAAATATCACCTTTGGTAATTACTAGCTCTGTGGGCAAATTACTGAAGTTAACCTCTTTGAAGACTCTGTTTATCTTTGTAATGAAAGCTACAGTACCTGTTTCAGGAAGCTGTGAATACAGAATGAGTGTGGATTAAAGTAGCTCTTTCATAAATGACTCCTATATATAAAATTTCATCTTTTCATTTCAAAATTTTAATGAAAATTATTTTTAAGAACCAAGCCAATGCTAATTTACAAATGATATTGAGTGCATAAAATTATATTTGGCTAACTAAAAAGCTGATTTAACCTTTGACACATCTGAAGTATGTCTCTGCATAAATACTTATTACATATCCAGACATAATATACCCGAGGATGAATACTTATTTACATACCTACACACATGTCCCACATTTCAAACTAATTGCAGATATGATTAGTATTTGGTTCCAGCATTAATTTTCAGTTCCTCCTTGCTAATAAATATTCATTGCTGAACTGAATCAACATCACTTTTTCTTGCTATTGTAAACATACCTGCTGGTAAGGAGTTTCCCCAGGGTTCCTTAGTTACTGGATCCTAACCTCACTGCTGACCACGCCAAAGCAGCAGGTCCAGTTCAGGTGGCCATAAGGAAGAAAGAGAGCACAGTTCTGTGACAGAATGAAAAAGCCCCTTTAGGATTTGCTGCAACCCTCTAACAAGAGAAGGAATGCCATGCAGAGCCCTCTGCCTTCAGAGGAGGTAAGAAGCATCTGCCAGGACTCAAAGATAGTTCCCACACTCTGCTCTCTTGACATATTTGCTTAGCTGGATCATATTACTAATCTGGCATCATGCTAATTATTTGTTCGCCTGTCTTTGTCCTATATAGGATTATGAATATTGTTGCACAATATGTTGTATTCATTTCTGTGTTTCCAGTAACTGCCTTGTGTAGCTGCTGGCACATAGCTGATTGGATGGATGAATGGATGGATACACAGATTCATGGTTTCATAGATGCATGGATACATGGACGCGTGGATGGATGCATGGAGGTATGCATGGATGGATAATGGCACATTCAACCTTGATCCAGAGTCAGATGCGTGTTAATCCTCGTCTTAAAGATGGCCAATTATTTTGAGATGCGAGGTCATTTGACAATCGATAGCAACAGTTCTATTGCTCTGAAGCACATCCTTGTACATTTCAGCTTCTACCTCAAAGCTGTCTTGTCCTGTACTCTTCCCCATGCCATTGCAACACAATTACTGCTCCCTTATTCCTCCCTCTGGGTCTTTCTGCCAGCTTTATGTTGGATTGTTGGAGCTCAAAATGAGCTAAGAGCATAGGTGTCTCCAGAAGACACTGAAGGGCTTATAAATAGGTACTTTAATCAACATGCAAACACCAGAAGGGTTAACCCATTGCCGTTGAGTCATTTCTGACTCATAGTGCCTAATGGACAGAAATGAACTGGCCCCATAGAGTTTCCAAGGAGCACCTGGCATTTTCAAACCACCAACCTTTTGGTTAGCAGCAGCAGCATTTAGCCACTAGGCTACCAAGGTTTCCCTGAAACGGTTAGTTACTTTATAACACTTCTGTGACACTTTGAAATTATGCATTTTAGCTACTGGTACATGGAGCTTGAGGAAAACAGTGGCCTCTCTCTTGATTCTCTTCTCTTCCTCCTGACTGCTCCCTGGCAGAGGTTACAGCCCTGTTCTTTTCTTTCACTCTGCACCTTGTCCACACTTCTCAGGGTCCTGTTAGAGACCTCCCGTCAGTCCTTGTGGTATGGAAATACGCCAGCATGAAAACCAACTGGTCCAGGTAGATTTCTCAAAAAAAGTATCAACCCTGATTTAGTTTTATTGACTGCTGTCAAGGATTGAATTGTGTCCCCACCTCCCCAAAAAAATGTGTGTAGCAGTTTAGTTAAGCCATGATTCTCGGTTCCTGTATGTTATAAATCTTACCTCTATGGTGTTAATAGGGAAGGAAGGGCAGAAGTTGTGTTGCTGGGGCAAGACTCAATGCGTACGATTGTCCTGGGCCTTGAGATAATCTCTTGGGATGTAAAGAAATGAGAAGAAAGCAGAGAGTTGGGCACCTCCTACCATCAGGAAAGAAGCAGTGTGAGGAGCATAGGGAGTCCTTTGGACCTGCAGTCCCTGAACCTGAGAAGCTCCCAATTCAGGGAACTGTTTACAACAAGGAACTTCCTCCACAGCCAGCAGAGAAAGACATTTGGAGCTCACGCCCTAACTTTAGATTTTTGCCCAGTTTTACGCAAGAGAATAAATTTTTCTTTTTGATGCCATCCACTTGTGGTATTTCTGTTACAACAGTACTAGATGACTAAAACAATTACCCATCCCTTCCAGAAAAAAAGTGACTGTTAAGGGTCACACCCTTCGATTAGTTCTTTCTCCAATTCTCTTTGGTTTACAAAAATCATTGCAAAATTAGATAAGGACTTAAGCAGTACCTAATCTCAAAGCTTTACGATCCCCTTCACTGTGATTAGAATTAGCTTCATGAAAAGCCTTGAGAGTTTTTTTGAGAAAATGTTTTCAACTGTGTTTGCCAACGGACACCGGTTGGTAACCAGACATTCATGCCTTTCCTGCCATTTCAGCAGAAGATTCCAGCCCTGTCCAGGCAGAAACTTGGGATCTTGGGACAGAAGGTACTTCTCATGGGGTATCGTTGTGCTCCCCAAAGTCTCCCAACCACTTTGCCATTAGGTGGGCATTGGTGTTAAAAATGGAGTGTTTTTAATCCTTAATTTCCTTATTTCTGTTGAATTTCAGCTTGTATATGCTTAACAGATTAAAGATACAGGTATTATGGTATAGATTAAAATTCCATGGAAACTGTTTTTGAGACCCCTACAATTAAATGAGAGCAGGAAATATCTGGAGTCTAACAGCGCAAATACAATTTACATGCATTCAAAATCATAGCTATTGTCCCATTCCAACTCTTAAGATCTTCTCATTTATTGTTAGCTTTATTGCCAGTGTAAGGATTAGCACCAAACTGATGGAAAGTGGTCAGGATGAGTGAAGAAATAGCATCTGAAGAATGATTAATTTTAATTAAGGACTCATTTAAAATTCAGAATTTTTATCATACTTTCCTTTAATGATTTTTATGACATGCAAATACTTAAGAAACTAGATTTCCCACACTTCTCATTGGAATGTTTATCATTGGGGGAACGTGGTCTGATACTGGAATCTGCATGTGACTTTACAAATAAAAGATGCAGGGAAAAGACTTCTCCATTTCTGATAGAGTAGTTTACTGGAGAAAAAACCTACCATTAAGATCAACTAGAAAATCTGACTACAATTCAAAACATTTCATTTGAAGGCTTTGAGAGCTATCAAAGCAGCAGATGAGAGAAGTATCTTGACGTGATCTCAGTATTCTGAATATTTTCCCCTTGAGGTATTTGCTAATTGTGAATCAACTGAGTGTCATGATACTGAGAAGCAAAGCATGAGGTAATGTTTAAGAGGATGGGAGTCTGAGAAGAGATTTGTGCAGTCTCATGGAGCTGAAGAGACAAAAAGTAAAGTCAGAGCCACCAAACTGGGAAGTCCTAGTAAACACCCCTAGAATTCCAGTTAGGAGACTTGGATGGATAAACTCTAAAAGCATATGCAAGTTAGATATATACCAGCCCTCACAAAAAGATAGCTTCACATCTCTTAATCCAAAACTGGATTTAAAAGAACTGATGGGTTTTAATTGCCTTCCTGTTTCCATGGAGGAAGGTAACAACAACAAAAAGAATCTCATATGATCTCAATCATTTTTTATACACAGTATTTGGCACTCAAAAAAAATTCTTGGAGGTAGGACAAATGGTTTATATTCAAGAAAGAAAACAGAATCACAGGCTACCCAGACAATGCAGTTATCAGACACAGACTTTCAAGTAATTCTGATGAATATATTTTGGAAGAACAATGTTAAGCCAGAGGATTTCTGTCAGACATTCAGGGTTTTTTTTAAGAGTGGAAGAAAGACTCTGTAATTGTAAATTTCGACACTGAGGACTCACTAGATGACCTAAAGAGCAGATTAAACACAGCAGAACAGAACATTAGTGAATGAGAGGGTAGGACGATAGAAAACAGACCAAAGAATGGAAAGAAAACAATCACTGAAATACAGAGAAGTTCGTGTTAGACGCGTGGAACACTTTACGAATCTCTAACGTTTGGATGGTTCAGGCACCGAGAGAAAAGGAGTAAAAGTACAGGACAAACAGTATCTGGAGAGACGACAACATTAAAAACTTGGATACATACTTCAAACAGAGATGTGAACTCTAAAAGTAGTTTTGTTTAAAAAAAAAAATCCTCATGGAGAAAGCTCTAAGACCAGAGGGCTTTCAGACCAGATATACCAGGCTATCTTCAATGATTCTCTGTCCCTAAAATTCTATGGCTATGAATAATGGATATATCTTTCCTAACGCCAACTAAGCAATTAACCAAAGCTACAATGTTGATAATTCTTCATAAGCTTTGGAAAATTTTTTTTTTTTTTTAAGAAGTAAAGACAAAAGAACTGATGAGGTGATCTTTTATTCCCCTCAATTGTGGTAGAGCAAAGATGGCCTCCAATTCTTTATTATCTTTCTGATTAAGAGGAGAAGTCTAATTATCCTGCCTTTGAATCTTGTGGGGCCTCAGTGAGTTAGAATATGTAAAAACGACATTCTGGGACTTTCAAGCCTAGGTGTAAAAGACATTTCTGCTTTGACCTGGATTGCTGCCATTTATGAGAAAGCTTAAATTAGCTACATGGAGAGATTTGTGGGAAAAAGAAAGAGAAATAACCGGACAGTACCAACTGTCCCCCTCATATCAGTCTAGGTATCAAATATGTGAACGAAGAGTTCATCTTAAACACCATGGCTCACACAGTTTGTAAAAGAACCAGAACACACAGTCAGCAGTCAGAACCAAGGTCTGAAACATACGGCCCCAGACAAGCATCCCTATCAACCATAGTCAGGCTCCATTCATCATACAACAGGGAAGAGCTGTTTCTGTCATGCCGTCCCTGGATCTATAAAGTTAAGAAAATAATAAAGCAGTTGTTTCTCTCTCTCATATACATACTACTTTCCAACAAAGAAAATTTCAAGACTAGATGGTTCCACTGTTTAACTCTTTCAAATATTACAGGAAACACAATAATCTTTCACAAATATTCTACAGAACAGAGAGAGAACACTTTCTAACTAGTATTATGAGCCTAATAAAAACTGGATTCCCCAAGACTGAGGAGACACTAAAAGAAGGGAAAATTATTGATAAATTTCTATAACGAACATAGATTTTTTAAAAAGATCTGAAGCTACAAAGTTACATATGATAAATCACCAAACCCAATGTCATCAAGTCAATGCCAACTCACAGTGACTGTACAAAACAGAGTAGAACTGCCCCATAGGCTTTCTATGGAGTAGCTGGTAGATTTGAACTGCTGACCTTTGGGTTAGCAGCCAAATCTCTTAAACACTGTGCCACCAGGGCTATATACACATATGAACAAATATCAGGCTTATTCTAGAAATTCAAAGTTGGTTTGACATTCAGAAATCAGTTTATGCCACTCATCTCACTAATAAGAGTAAGAGCCAGCCAAGTGCCGTCAAGTCGGATCCGACTAATAGACTAAGAGAGAAAAAGCAAATATTTCAACAGATGCAGAAGAAAATCCAATCCTCATTTATGACCAAAAACAGTCACATAACAAATCTAGTATAAAAGGCGACTTCCTTAGTTAGACAAAGGGTATCTAAAACACATCAACAGTGGGCATCACACAGCACAATTATTATAATTTTTAACAGAGATTAGGAATAAGACCATGTTATCTGCTCTTTGCAAGTTTATGCATCAGTGTATTAGAAATCGTGACCACTGCAATACAAAACTAAATGGCTAAATATGTAAGTACACAAAATAGAAATAAATGAAGAAATATACAACATTTTTTGTACAACTCTAAAATAATATCCAAACTCTTAGAATCAGTAAATTGGTTTAGCATAGTTGTTCGATGAAAATTCAGTACACAAAAATAAGTTGCAATTCTATATCTGAGTAATGAATAAATAAAAGTGAAATAAACAATGATACCATTCAGATTTGTACCCAAAATATTCAAACAATAATTTGAACTTTAAAAATTCTATAAATAAACATATATGACAAAATAGATAGGTAGATAAAACCTAAATAAATGGAGGAAAACAACATGCTCATGGATTACATGGCTCAGTGTTGTTAATTTGTGTTTCCAAGTTGATATTGATTCTAACAGTTCTCAATTTATTTGTGAAAACTGACAAACTGAACGGTTTTTCTTAATTTATATGGAAATGCGGAGATCTAAGAGTAGCCAGGATAAACTTGAAAGACTATCATCAGATATCCAAATGTATTATCAAGATATTGCAGTTCAGGTAAAATTATTGTAAAGGCAGGCAAATAGGTCAATGAAACAGAATAAGAGTCAAAAAATAAACCCACACATACATGAACACCAAATTTATGACAGTGAGTGTACTTCAATACAAAAAAGTTATTAGCTGTAGGCAGTCTCAGATCAGCTGGATGCAAAAAAGAAGAAACTTGACCCCAATCTCAACCTATATACCAAAAAAAAAAAAAAATTAAATGGCTTGTACAAAATACAGGAGAGTATCTTCAGTACTATTTAGGTACTATTTAGTTTGGCAAAGATTTCTTCAACAGGAAAAGATAAGCACTGCTTACGAAGAAAAAAATAGATATACCGAAAGTTGTTAAGGGAATGGAAAGGTAAGTCACAGAGTTAAAGAATTTATGCGAGCCAAGTACCAATGAGTCAGATCCAACTCATGGTGACCCTATATATATTTGATACATATTACGAATAAAAGATGTACCAAGGATATATGAACAAGAAAAAGACCATTCAACATCAAATCATACAAAACATTTGAACAGGCCATTTACAAAACATGAGTTAACAGTAAAATACACATTAAAAACCATAGTAAGATACCGCTATCTCACTGGAATGGCTATATATTTTTGAAGAATGTAGGGAAACTGAAATCTTCGTATATTCCCAGTGGAATTGTAAATTAGTGCAACTACATGATACTGGTTAAGTGCTTAGATGCTAACTGAACGACCAGCAGTTATAAGACACCCAAGGGCTCTGCAGGAGAAAAGACCTGACAGTTTGCTCCATAAAGATTATAGTCTGGTGACTCTATGGGAGAGTTCTGCTTGGCCATATGTAAAGTCGCTGTGAGTTGGAATTGACTTGATGGCATACAACAACAGCATTTATTAATAAAGGCTGAATAATCTATGGATGTCTTAGTTACCTAGCATTGCCATAAAACAAATAGCAAAACGTGTAATGTTAAAGAACCGAAATTTGTTTTCTCACATTACATTACGTTACATCCGTAGGTACAAGGGATAGGATTCTAACACATGTTTTGAGTGGACCCCAATTCTATCCCTAACACTGATAATCTTACATTATCTCAAAATAATTTATGGATTAGTGTGTGCTTTTCCTGCTGGTTTGAGAGGGCCCTTATCTTCTCCATTTGCCGGATATTGGTTCAGTGCCTGCTCTCAGCTCACACTGTTCTAGGAACTGGAAGGCAAATGTGAACACCACTCCTGTTCTCAGAAAGGTTTCTTTCCGGTGACAAGTATAGGCAATAAACAAATGATCAAAAACCATTGTTATATAACATACATTAGGTAGGAATAAGTATAACAAGGAAAAGTAAAGAGAGTCAGTGTAGAGAATGACGGGAGCCACTTGACTGGAAAGCGTGGCCAGAGAAGGCTCTTCAGTGATGGTGACATTTTGGTAAAAATCTAAATGAAACAAGGGAGCAAGCCACACAAAAGGAAAGGAGGAAAAAGTATTCCAAACAGAGGGAACAGATGAGTACAAAGTTCTTGAAGTGGGAGCATTAAAGTCCCTTCCTTAGGAGCACTTGTCACAAATCAACTGTTGATTTAACGTTTGTCTTTCCTACCATGCTGTTGGTTCCATTACGACAGGAACCATATCTGACCGACTCTTCCCAAGTACTCACTCTCGTACATGATGTTTCTACTGGCCCCGGAAATTTTTGCAGATCGGTTCCCCAACTACGTTTTCACATATACTTCAATTTGCTTCATGGTTACCTCTTCTGCCCCAGGATTCTATTTGTTTATTCAGATCAGTGCCACACTGGTTTAATTACTGTAGCTTTAGATTTGTCTTAAGTTGGGCGGCACTGTCACAGGAGGCTTACTTCAAATAGTGGCCAGATAACAGAGATATAGTTATAGACTGAACTGTATTTCCTCAACATGCACATTGAATTCCTGGCCCTTGTGCCCGTAAACATGACTTTGTTTGAAAATTAGGGGCTCTTTTGTTATGTTAATGAGACCAAACAACGGAGAGCAGATCTTAACTTAATCACTTCTGAGTAGTAGAAAGACCACAATAGACACAGAGACACACATAGCAGCAGGACAGTTGTCAAGGAACACAAAGAAACACCAACAAATGTCAAGAATAGCCAGCATGCATCAGAAGTAGGAGAGAGGGTCAGAGAAGGGATCAACACAGCCGAGACCCTGATTTGGACTTTTTGCCTCCAGAATGGTTAGAAAATATGTGTTTGTTTTTTAAAACCAACCATGTATGGTACTATTACAGCAGCACTAAGCAACTCAGAAGGCACGCAGTAAGGAAAAACAGACAGATGGTGTCACTGTCCTCATCAGGGTCAAATCCTAGTAGGGCTGTAGAGGATGAAAAGCTTCGTTTCGCAGGGGAAATTGGTAATGTAGTCTCAGTCTAAGGAGTAAATACACAAAGGTTAGAAGTGAATAGAATCAATTATTAGGATGGGCAAGCAGGGTTACAGGTCAGACAATGGCAAATCCTCTAAAAGCACACGGTATGGTTTGACATGAGGTTCTTGGGAGCCATGGAAGCTTCTAAAAAGGGTGTGCTATTTCCAGTCCTGAAACCAAATGATAAGTGTTAGCATCTGTGAAACAGAGCCCAGGATGCATTGCTGCTGAGATTGTATGACCAGAGTGATGTATGGTGTGACCTGTCCATCTGATCCTCAGGTGGTAACAGCAACCCAAACCGCTCAGATTGTCCCTTAATGCCCTTGCTTTGAACTGGGGCAGGCCTGGGGCCTAGGGTTTAAGTGCAGATTTAAAAAATTAAATGTCTACCTGACACATTCCTGAAGAGATAACCCAGTTCAGCCCCTTGGCAGGGGCTTGCGTCTCCACTGCCAAAACATGGATAGTGTTACTGGCTGTCCTGTATTTTAGTGGGTAAGATGGCAAGAGGTGAAAATGTCACAGCTCTTGCCAGGAGAGGATGTCTGAGTGGATGGTGAAACCTCGTTAACCAACATAAGCAGGAGGGTGATTGTACGTGGAATTTAGTCTTTGCATCTTGGTTACCACCACTCATCTATCAGTTTGTCATACTCTGTTGGTTTATATGTTGTTATGATGCTAGAAGCTATGTCACTGGTATTTCAAATACCAGCAGGGTGGCCCTGGTGGACAGATGTGAGGGAAGAGTCTAGAGTAAGACAGACTAAGAAGGAGAACCTGATAATCTACATCTGAAAAATTAGCCAGTGAAAACCTTATAGCTAGAAGAAGGATGTTGTCCTGATATAGTGCCAGAAGAGGAGCCCCTCAGGTTGGAAGATACTCGAAACACTGCTAGAGAAGATTTGCCTCTTTAAATTAGAGTCAACCCTAATGGCATGGATGGACTACAGGCTTTCAGGCCTTCATTTGCTGATGTGGCACAACTCAAAATGAGAAGAAACGGCAGCAACCATCCATTAATTATCAGAATGTAGACGTGCAAAGTAGGAATCTAGGAAAATTGAAAGTTATAAAAAGTGAAGTAAAACCCATAAAAATTGATATCCTAGGCATTAGTGAGCTGAAATGTACAATATTGGCCATTTTGAATCAGCTATTCATACAGTCTATTATGCCAGGAATGACAAATTGAGGAGGAATGGTATTACATTGATTGTCCAAAAAAAAAAAAAAAATTCAAGATCTATGACATTTCAAGTACAGTGCTGTCAGTAATGGGAAAATATCTAGATGCCTACAAAGAAAACCAGTTGTCGGGAGCCGTGGGTGAGCCCCCAGGCCCCGACATACAGGAAGCTTGTAGGGCTGAAAAAGCCCGCGCGCGCCAAGTTTGAAAAAGCCCGCGCCCGCGAAATTCAAAAGGCCCGCGCGCGAGAAAAACTTCCTGCCTGATGTCACTGCCTTAGTCATATGTATATCCAATCCCCAGCCGACAACTACCTCACTCCAAATGTCACTCCATCCCTACGTCACTTGATCCCTCCCTTTATTCCTACCACTATAAATATACCTCATTTTTTATAATAAAATTGAGGCTTGATCAGATTCTTGTCTTGCCTTCCATTTTTCCACCTTTCCTGCTTACTTTCACAGGCTCCCCCTCGTCCTTCGTTGAATTGTCCCGCGGGCCGGGGCAAAACTGGCGCCTCAACGTGGGGCCCGAGGTACGGAGCTGCTGAAAGAAACCCACCACGGAGAAGGAAGTCCTGGCCAGGCGTCCTGAGCGACCGCACCGGGTGTGAGCTCGCTCGACTGAAGTTTCCACGGGAAAAGCTGCCCGTGAGTCAAACTTGTCCTGATCACCGCGGGAGTAGCCGCCCTGCGAGTTGATCTGAGAGGTAAGTGGTGGTAGACATGGAGCAGGAATTAAGTTCGCATGACTTGTTTCTTACCGGCATTGAAAAATCATTGGATAGGCGGAAAATTAAGGCGAAAAAGAAAGACTTAGCTCAGTTTTTTATGTTCATATCAGACATTTGTCCGTGGTTTTCTCAGGAAGGCACTATCAGCCCGCAAATCTGGAAACGGGTTGGAGATTGTCTGAATGACTATTATAAAACTTTCGGACCCGAGAAGGTCCCAGTCACTTGTTTTACTTATTGGAATTTGATAAATGATGTCCTCCAGAGTTCTCATAATGCTCCTGATGTTCAACATCTAGCCCAGATGGGTGAAAAGGTTATGAAAGAACGGTCCCGTCCCCCCTCAGTTTCTCTTGATATTCCAGAAAAACCTCAAGCCTTTGGAACACACACACCCCCGCAAGGGAGTCATACTGATCCCCCCGAGGGGCTTCACCCATCCCTGAGAGCTTTCATTGATAAACCCGATTCTAACGCATTGTCCCCTGAGGGTCAGACCACTCTTGAAGAAAATGCTGCTCATTACCATGAGAATGCCTACCCCTATACCTTTACGGCCACTGCCTTTCAAAGACCTCCTCCTCATCCTCCAGGCCTTCCTAACCTGACCGCCCCACCCCTTGGCCTGGAACCCAGCTGTCCTCCCCTATCGACTGAAAACTCCATTGATCAGGATATATCAACGCTAGAAAAACTTGTAGCTCGCAGACACAGACAGTTAGATCTCCAAAAGGAGCTCCAAGCCCTTGAGCAAGAGCTTAACTCACTCCGCCTAGCCCAAGATCCTAAAACTCGATCCGGGAACAATGTGTCAAAAGGTGCCCCAGGCCGTCCTAGGACTCTCCTCACCTTTCCGGTAACTCGTAGCCAGCACGGGCAGATAGAGACTGAAATAGAGAGTGAGGAAGAGCAAGAAAGCCCTGGGATAGAAGAGGAAGAAACTGAGAATCCTGATATAGATGCTGTCCAACCTGACAGCCTTAGCCCCCAGAAATATCGCCGCTTAAATGTGAAACATGTTAAAGACTTAAAAGCGGCTGTCAATAACTACGGCCCGACAGCCCCTTACAGTATAGCATTGCTTGAGAGCCTTAGTGACCGATGGCTTACACCTAATGATTGGCATTTCTTGGCTCGGGCCTGTTTATCAGGGGGAGACTTTGTTCTCTGGCGTACCGAATTTGCTGAACTGTGCCGGGAGACGGCCCAGCGTAATGGAGAAAGCCGGACCTCCCGCACCTGGACGAGAGATAAACTCTTGGGGCGGGCTCCATATGACACCAATGAGAAACAGGCAAATTTTCCCCCTGGTTTATTATCACAAATACAAAACGCCGGCCTTAGAGCCTGGAAACGTCTCCCCCCCAAGGGCGCAGCCACCACCTCATTGGCTAACATCCGCCAGGGACCCGATGAGCCGTATAGTGAGTTCGTCAGCAGATTAACCGATGCTGCCGAAAGGCTAGTGGGAGAAGGTGAGACTGGCAGTGCCTTTATCAAACACCTTGCCTTTGAAAATGCTAACCCCTCTTGCCAAGAAGCCCTACGACCTCATCGCAGAGGAGATCTCTCCGATTATGTCCGACTTTGTTCGGGTATTGGAGCCTCTCATGCTATCGGCGTTGCCATAGGAGCAGCGCTTAAGGGCTTGAACCCCAGCTCATTACAAAAAACTTGTTTTAATTGCAAGCAGCCTGGCCATTTTGTGCGCGAATGTTCCCTGGGAAAACAAAATCGTGGGCCTCCCACCTCAGTGTGCCCCCGATGCAAAAGAGGCAAGCATTGGGCTGTAGATTGTTATTCCAAAACTGACATCAACGGTCAGCCTCTCCCCCCGAAACAGGGAAACTCCCAGCGGGGCCAGCCCCTGGCCCCACCCTTGGAACAGAACCTAGGGGCAGTCAGGTTTGTTCCCCAAAAGCAGACACAGAGACAGGTTTCAGCTCCCTCTGTCGCGCCACCCCTGGAAGTGCAGGGTTGGACGTACGATCTGCCATCAGTGCAATACTAACCCCTGAACAGGGCATTCAGGTCATTCCTACAGAGGTCCGAGGACCATTACCCCCAGAAACGTTTGGATTGATAATAGGGCGTGGCAGTTCCTCTTTGGCCGGTCTTCAGATCCTCCCAGGAGTCATTGACAATGATTATACAGGACAGATATCTCTTTTAGCTTCTGCCCCCTCAGGGCCGGTATCCATACATGCAGGTCAAAGAATAGCTCAAATCTTGTTGCTCCCTTTATTACCCACACCCCATAGGCATTTAGTTCCCCGGCGGCCTGACGTTGCCTTCGGGTCCTCAGATGCATATTGGATACAACCAGTCACACCCAATAGACCAAAACTTACTCTCCAGTTAGATGGCAAAGCCTTTGAAGGAATAATGGACACAGGAGCTGATGCTACAGTGATTTCAGCTAAAAATTGGCCTTCCAACTGGCCCTGTGAGACCTCAATAACTCATCTTGAAGGCATTGGTCAGTCTGTCAATCCTAAGCAAAGCTCAAAAATTCTTACTTGGAAGGACTCTGAGGGTAACTCAGGACAAGTTCAACCTTACATAGTTCCGGATTTGCCTGTTAATCTGTGGGGTCGTGATGTCTTATCCCAGCTGGGGGTCATCATGTGTAGCCCAAATGAAATAGTTACCCAACAGATGCTTAATCTGGGCTTCCTACCGGAACAGGGATTGGGAAAGAATAATCAAGGCATGAAGCAGCCTCTTCTTATAACGCCTAAAAATAATCGTTCAGGCTTGGGAAGCGAAAATTTTTCGTAGTGGCCATTGACTTCCCTGTACCCCACGCTGATAAAATTAAGTGGAGATCTGAGTCTCCAGTGTGGGTAGATCAATGGCCCTTGACTGAGCAAAAACTCGCAGCTGCCACAGAGTTAGTGCAGGAACAGCTGGCTGCTGGACATTTAGAACCAACTACCTCTCCTTGGAATACTCCTATATTTGTGATAAAAAAGAAAAATGGGTCATGGCGACTCCTTCAGGACCTCAGAGAAATTAATAAAACCATGTTTACAATGGGGGCTCTCCAACCTGGACT
Organism: Heterohyrax brucei; assembly: GCA_028571685.1. NCBI lineage: Eukaryota > Metazoa > Chordata > Mammalia > Hyracoidea > Procaviidae > Heterohyrax > Heterohyrax brucei. Next base: position 37,169,883 of record CM053148.1, on the reverse strand, counting down.
CCCCTCCCCCGTCGCCATTCCAGCTAATTACTTTAAAATCATTATTGATCTCAAAGATTGCTTCTTCACTATCCCTCTTCACCCACTTGATAGAGAACGCTTTGCGTTTAGCCTCCCAGTTATTAATTTTAAAGGACCAATGCAGCGCTATCAGTGGAAAGTTCTCCCTCAGGGCATGGCCAATAGTCCCACTCTGTGTCAAAAATTTGTTGCTCAGGCTGTAGACCCTCTCAGGCGTCGGTGGTCTTCCATTTATATCATTCATTACATGGATGATATTTTACTGGCGGGGGCCTCCAGCTTAGAGGTACTTAGGTGCAGTCAGGACCTAACTTGCCAACTAACTTCCCTTGGACTTCAAATTGCCCCGAACAAAATACAACTTGCTGACCCTTATTATTACCTCGGTTTCGAATTGAATAATAATCAAATCACCACTCAAAAGCTTCACTTAAAAACCTCTCATCTACACACACTTAATGATTTCCAAAAGTTCCTGGGAGATATTAATTGGCTCCGACCATACCTCAAACTTACAACTGGGGAATTAAAACCATTGTTTAATACTCTTCATGGAGATGCCAGCCCCCTCTCTCCCCGCTACCTCAATCCGGAGGCAAAAAGGGCCCTTCGCATTGTTGAAGAGGCCATACAGCAACAACAGGTTACCTTCATAACTTATGAACAGCCCTTTGCCCTTATTGTCTGTGCCACACTACATACACCCACGGGGGTTTTGTGGCAGAATGGCCCTCTCCTGTGGATACACCTATCCTCCACCCCGACTAATGTTCTCCTCACCTATCCCTCCCTGGTGGCCAAACTTATAAGACTAGGCCGAGAAAAAAGCCGCCAGCATTTCGGCAGAGACCCTGATCAGCTTATCCTTCCTTACACCAAGGAACAAACAGACTGGCTCTCTCAAAATGATGATGACTGGGCAATTACCCTAGTCACATTCCAGGGTACTATAGATAACCATTATCCTTCACACAAACTCCTCCAGTTTGCCCAGAGGCACCCTTTCATCTTCCCCAAAATAACATCTACTCAGCCCTTGAAAGGAGCCTCCCTGGTTTTTTCAGATGGATCTTCCTCTGGTATTGCCACGTGGGTTATAGACTCACAGGAAAACAGTGTCCAGTCTCCTTACAGGTCTGCCCAGCTTGTAGAGCTTTTCGCTATCCTACAGGTCTTCACTACACTACATGATGTTCCCTTCAATCTTTACACCGACAGTGCTTACATAGCTCTCTCAGTCCCAGTATTGGAAACTGTTCCTTATATCAAATCATCTTCTAACGCTGTGCTTCTTTTTCAACAACTTCAGGCACTCATCCTAAAAAGACAACACCCCTTTTTTATCGGACACTTGCGTGCCCATACTGACCTTCCAGGACCCCTCTCCGAAGGCAATAACCTTGCAGATAAACAAACACACTTGGTCCTCTCAGCTACCCTAGAGCCCATTACCAAAGCCCAACAGGCTCATGCTCTTCACCACCTCAATGCTCGTACACTCCGCCTTATGTTTAAAATTACCAGAGAACAGGCGAGACAAATTGTTAAAAACTGTCCTGCATGCGTAACTCTTCTGCCTCTCCCCCACCTAGGAGTTAACCCAAGGGGCCTGCTCCCCAATGAAATCTGGCAAATGGATGTTACCCATATTCCTGAGTTTGGTAACCTCAAATATGCCCATGTGACCATTGATACCTATAGTGGGTTCCTCCATGCCACCCTCCACAGTGGTGAGGCCTCTAAAAATGTTATAGCACATGTTCTCCAATGTATTGCCATCATGGGGAAGCCCCAACAAATCAAAACCGACAATGGACCAGGATATATATCACAAACCTTTAAAAATTTCTGTGGTCAATTCCAGATCAAACATGTAACTGGCATTCCCTATAATCCTCAGGGACAGGGCATAATAGAGCGAGCCCACCAGACCCTTAAGTATACCATATCCAAACTTAAGACAAACACTGTTTATTCCACTAAAGGTTCCCCTCGTAACCTCCTAAATCATGCATTGTTCATCCTTAATTTCCTACAACTAGATCTTAATGAAAAATCTGCGGCAGATCGTCTTTGGCATCAAGAGACTAAAAATCAATATGCCAAGGTTATGTGGAAAAATCCCATAACCCACAAATGGCACGGTCCTGATCCGGTTCTTATCTGGGGAAGAGGCCACGCATGTGTGTATGATACTGCAGAAGGGGCCCCTCGGTGGCTACCTGAACGTCTTGTTAAGCCCATCAATGATAACCCCATTTCCAGGGAAAATACCCCTGAGAAGCCTTCTCCTCTTTTGTAGGCTGTGAAGGCCGCCTGTGTCCGGCATTGCTGGAGTGAAATGCTGAGAAAACTCTGCGATATGGAAGTCAACAATCCATCACAGATAAGCTTTTCAACCTTCTTGTTAATCATTTTTCCTACATATGAAGGATTTGCCCCTACCAACTCCCATGCTCCTTTTAGCCTTAAATGGGCTGTTATAAACCTAAATGATAATTCCATACTTTATAATGTTAGTGACACCAAACCCTTAAACACTTGGTGGCCTGACCTTTCCTTTTGCCTTAAAGATGTCATCCCACCCATAAAGGTATACGCCTCTAAACACGTGCGCAACTTCGGGTTTTATGTTTGCCCCAACTATAATAAAGGCGCTCACTGTAGGACAACCGATTCCTACTTCTGCGCCAAATGGAGTTGCGTTACCTCAAGTAATGGAAATTGGAAATGGTCCACACCTTCTTCAGACCTCTTAAGTTTCTCCTTTACTAAGTATTATGATAAAATCAAAAGATTTAGTTCCTCTAAACCATGTAACAAAGACAGATCATTCAGGGGTCACTAAGGACACTATAACTAACCTCAGAGAGCGATTAAATCAAAGACAACGAGAATGGGGAGGCAGCTCAGGACAGCTTGATTTTAACTTTACCGGAACTTCATGGCTTACTAATCTACTTCTCAGTTTTGCTGGCCCTGTTTTAGGAATATTACTGTTCCTGACCTTCGGCCCTTGGGCATTCAGAAGAATAACAAACCTCATCAGACAACAAATAGATGCTGCACAAGCTAAACCTATTCAAGTTCACTACCATCGCCTGGCAGTTGACGAAGCTTATGCCATTGAAATGGGGTATCCTAGCTTCCTCCCCACGGGGACAGCATGAAAAGTAGAGGCATGCTTACCTCCTTACCAATCTGGCAAGAGAGGTATGGGTACTGGTGTGAGTGCGAAGCAAAGCATTGCAAGGGAAAGTTAACACTAACTCCTCTACGTTTCCCTGGGGCACACCTGGCTTGCATAGAGGTTGGTATCTATCTCAACATCAAAACGGCTCTGCCTCTCCTCCTCAAAAGATACCAAGAGCCATAAGTTCTACACGGAGGAGCCTTGGTCAATACCCCCTCGCCCAGTTAAAGCCCACCTCCCATTAATTAAAACAAAAGGGAGGAGATGTCGGGAGCCGTGGGTGAGCCCCCAGGCCCCGACATACAGGAAGCTTGTAGGGCTGAAAAAGCCCGCGCGCGCCAAGTTTGAAAAAGCCCGCGCCCGCGAAATTCAAAAGGCCCGCGCGCGAGAAAAACTTCCTGCCTGATGTCACTGCCTTAGTCATATGTATATCCAATCCCCAGCCGACAACTACCTCACTCCAAATGTCACTCCATCCCTACGTCACTTGATCCCTCCCTTTATTCCTACCACTATAAATATACCTCATTTTTTATAATAAAATTGAGGCTTGATCAGATTCTTGTCTTGCCTTCCATTTTTCCACCTTTCCTGCTTACTTTCACAGGCTCCCCCTCGTCCTTCGTTGAATTGTCCCGCGGGCCGGGGCAACCAGTTGATACAACTACTATGCAGATTTACACACAACCGCTAAGGCTAAAGGGAAAGAAATGGAAGATTTTAACTACCTTTTGTAGACTGAAACTGACCAAACATGCAATCAACATGTATTGATAATTATTGGTGATTGGAATGTGAACACTGAAAACAAACAAAAGGCTCAGTAGTAGGAAAACACAGCCTTGATGAAAGAAACAGCATGGGAGACTGTGTGATAGAATTTTATGGAACCAATAATCTATTAATTGGAAATACTTTTTTTAACAACATAATTGGCTACTGTGCATGTGGACCTCACCAGGTAGAATACACAGGAATCAAATCAACTACATCTGTGGAAAGATATAATGGAGCAGATCAATTATCACCAGAGTAAGATCAAGGGCCAGCTGTGGAACAGACCATCAGTTGCTCATGTGCTAGTTCAAGGTGAAGCTTACGATAATTAAAACAAATCCACAAGAGCCACAGTAAAACCTTGCGTATTTATCTCACCTGAATTTAGAGACCGTCTCAAGGATAGATTTGATGCATTGAACACAAATGACCCAAGACCAGACCAGTAATGGGATGACTTCAAGGATATCACACAGGATGAAAGGAAAAAGCCATTAAAAAAGTCAGGAAAGAAAGACCAAAATTGTTGTCAGAACAGACTCTGAAACCTGCTCTTGACCGTAGAGTACCTAAAGCAAAACCAATTGCTGTAAAGCCATTTCTGACTCATAGTGACCGTACAGGGCATGGTGGAATAGCTCCATAAAGTTCCCGAGGAGCACCTGGTGGATTTGAACCACTGACCTTTTGTTTATCAGACACAGCACTTAACCACTATGCCATAGTTAAAGTAAATGGAAGAAATAATGTGGCAACAGAGCTGAACAGAAGATTTCAAAGGGTGGCTTGAGAAGAAGTATTGTAACAAAACATGCAAAGACCAAGAGTTAGGAAACCAAAAGGGAGAAACATGCTGAGCATTTCTCAAGCTGAAAGAACTAGAAGAAAAAATTCAAGCCTCAAGATGCAATTGTGAAGGTTTCTATGGGCAAAATACTGAGCAACACAAGAAGCATCAAAAGAAGATGGAAGGCATACATAGTCACTGAACCAAAAAGAACTGATTGATATTTAGCCATTTCAAGAAGTAGCATGTCATCAAGAACTGATGGTACTGAAGGAAGAAGTCAGGCTGTACTGAAGTCGTTAGCCAAAAAAAAAAAAAAAAAACCTCCACTAGGAATTGACAGAATACTAATTGAAATATTTCAACAAAAGGATGCAATCCTGGATGGGCTCATTTGCCTATGCCAAAAAATTTGGAAGACAGTTCCATGGCCAACTGGCTAGAAAAGACCTGTGTCAGTGTCTATTTCAAAGAAAGATGATCCAACAGAATGAGGCAATTGTCAAACGATATCATTAAGACCACATACAAGTAAAATTTTGCCAAAGATAATTCAAAAATGATTGTAGCAATGCATCAACAGGGAACTGTCAGAAAGTCCAGCAGGATTCAGAAGAGGATATGAAACAATGGATCACACTGCTGATATTAGACGGATTGGGACTGAAAGCAGAGAATACCAGAGAGATATTTACCCGTGGTTTATTGACTATGCAAAGTATTCCACTATGTAGTTCATAACAAATTATGGACAACATTGCCAGAAATGGTAATTCCAGAACACTTAATTGTGCTCATGAGGAACTGTACATGGTGGTTTGAGCAGAACAAGGGGATACCATTGTGTAGTTTAAATTCAGGAAAAGCGTGTGTCATGGCTGCTTTTTTCTTTTTTTGAGCATATCTTCTCAATCTGTAGGAACCCTGGTGATGTAATGGTTAAGTAATACACCTGCTAACCAGAAGGTTGGCAGTTCAAATCCAAATCCAAGAAGTGCTTCTTGGAAACCCTGTGGGGCAGTTCTCCTGTGTTCTCTAGGGTTGTTATGAGTTAGAATCAACTCAATAGCAATGGTTTTTATTATTATCATCCAATCTGTACTCTGAGCAAATGGAGAAGTTGGGCTACGTGAGGAGAATGCAGCATTAGGGCTGGAGGAAAATTCATTAACAGCCCATCACGTGCAAATGACACAATCCTGATTACTGAAAGCCAAAATGATTTGAAGCATTTACAGATGAAGTTCAAAAACTACAGTCTTCATTGTGGATTACTCCTCAACATAAAGAAAACAAAAATTCTCACAGCTGAACCAATAAACAATTTCTTGATAAATGGAGAAAAGATGGACTTTGTCCAAGATTTCATTTTACTTGGATCCACAATCAACACCCATGGAAGCAGCAGCCAAGAAACCAAATGCCGTATTATGCTGAGAAAATCTGCTGTGGAAGACACCTTTAAAGTGTTAAAGAACAAAGATGTCACTTTGAGGATTACGGTGCACCCGATTCAAGCCATGATGCTTTCACCATGTCGCCTTACATAAATGTGAAAGCTGGACAATGAATAAGAAAGACCAAAGAAGAACTAATGCCTTTGAACTACAATGTTGGGAAGAATACCAACTATACCATGGACTAGCAGAAGAATGTACAAACCTGTCTCAGCAGAAATACAGCCAGAACGCTCCTTGGAAGTGAGGATGGCAAGACTTTGTCTCAAGTACTTTGGACATATTACTGGGAGGTACCAGGACCTGGAGAAGGGCATCAGGCTTGGTCAAGTCGAGGTTCAGAGAAAACAGGAAGACTCTCGATGAGATGGATTGCTGCAGCGGTTGCAACAGTGGACCCAAACATAACAATGATTTTGAGGATGGTGCAGGACCAGACATTGTTTTGTTCTGTTGTGCATATGTCACTATGAATCATAACTGACTCAATGGCACCTAACAGCAACAAAAAAAAGGGGGGAAAGATCATGAACATGGCGTAGGATCAGGTATCATTTTGCTATGTTAATGAAGTTTGGAGTGTCACTTTTGAAACATAAAAAGTATGGATTAAATTTACAGACAAGCAGGGACAAACAGCGTAGTACAGATGCCATCTGTAGATTATCATTAATGAACACTGGAAAGCAAGCTAGGGAAACTGAAACAAGGATTTTCCTCCAGAATGAACCAAAACAGCCTTCCTCTAGAGCCAGTGCTCTGCAGGTAGACTTGTAGCCTCCTAAACTGTGAGACAATAAGTATTTGTTCTTCAAAGCCACCCACTTGTGTTATTTCTGTTACCATAGCACTAAGAAATTAAGACAGGTGATTATTTGTGTTATAAAAGAATTTATCTTATTTAAGTCAATTATTTAGATCATATAGGATGTGATTTAGGTGACAAAAATTCAGCAAGACCCAGCTTTTACATCAAAACAGTGAATATAAAATGAAATGTAGGCTAGTCATACTCAGAGAGTTGGACAGCTGCGATGAGAAAGCACAGCATGAACCCAAATTACGAGAAATAATTGCAGTCAAGGTTGTTGTCGTTGTTGGGTGCTGATGAGTCAGTACTGATAACTCGTGGTTCACACCCACCCGAAGTACAACAGAAAGAAACACTGTCTGGTCATTTCAGTATCATTACTATCCTTGAATCCATTGCTGAGGACCAAACAAGATCCGACAATAAGTCTGCGAACTTAATTGTTCTAGGTGCTTCATACTTCATTGCTGAGTATCACTGTGGTCACCTTCAAAGTACTTCCCTTGGGAAGCTATGCACTGATGCCAGTGTCTAGTCCACCCTTCAGAGCAATTTTGGAACACTTTCTGGAATGGCCACTGTGCACAGTAGCACAGTGGCCAGTTTAAGAACTTAATTCTAGAGTTGTCTGTGAGGGAGTTTTTAGCCAGCAAACAAATAACTGTACTGGAGCACTCTCCCTACTCACCTGATCTGGCCCCCAGTGACTTTTTTCTTTATTTGAAAATAAAGGAAAGATTAAAAGGAAGACCTTTGATGATATTTAGGACGTCAAGGGTGATATGACGATAACTCTGATGGCCACTGCAGAAAAAGAGTTCCGAAATTGCTTTGAAGGGTGAACTAGGTGCTGGCATCTGTACATAGCTTCTCAAGGGGAGTACTCAGAAGGTGACTATAGTGACATTCAGCAATGAGGTACATAACACTTCTTCTAGGATGAATTTAAGAACTTAATTGGCAGCCTCGTATGTCAATCCATCTTATTGAAGGTCTTCCTTTTGTCTGACTCAGTGCCAAGCACGATGTCTTTCTTCAAAAACTAAAAAAACTGTTGTGTTGAGTGAATTCCAATCCAGAGTACAACTATACAACAGAGTAGAACTGCTCCATAATGTTTGCAAAGCTGTAATTTTTATGGACGCAGATTGCCACGTCTTTCTTCTGAGATCAGTGTCTGGTGGGATGGAACTGTCCACCTTTTGGTGAGCACCTAGTGCTTAACTTTTGTGTCAACAGAGATCCCTTACCTATAGGTGTAGGGGTTAGGATTCCAACTGGTGTTTGTGGGGAGAGCACAGTACAGTTGGTAACACTACCTAATTTTGTACATTTTGTGTTTTAGAGACTGAGCTTTCAGAAAGTAAGGTACAGCTGTCATTAAGTCTCACCACTTCACTTTTTGAAGACAAGCATGAATGCCCTACCTGTGGAGGGGTAGGAATGTGAAATGTCTGAGTTACTGTCCCAGGAAGCAGGGAACAGCTTCAGGGCTGGTTTCTGTATTGTCAGCATGTTGTAAGCCTAGTGTGGGCTCATTATCTGAGCTTCATTATTATCTTCACCAGTTTGTGTTCCCATCTTCTCCTCTGCATGGGGAAGGGATTTCTCCTGGGGCCTCAGAATGAAAACATTACCTGGGCGTGTCCTTGGATTCTCTCTCTTACTCACGGGTTTCCTGGGCTGCTAAGCTGCAGCCATCAGACAGGATTCCCAGAGAGATCTGTGTCCCTGCCTCTCCAACCTTAGCCTGGTACTTGATCTCTCCTAGTAGAGACCAGACTGTGACCTCCTAGAGGGCAAAGAAACTAGAGTGGTTGATTGGGCAGAGCTTCTTCATGTATTTGAAGGGGTAATATTATACATACGTACATATACATATATTTTTTTCCATAAAGCATAGAGAATCTGAGTGTACAATTCCATGATTGTATTTGCTGATGTAGAATGTGCTTCCCAGCATTTATTAGAAAAACATTTTAATACTAGATCACTGCCTAAACATGTTTTAAGAACTACCCATCAGTGAGTAACCAAAAAAAAAAACCAAACCTACTGCCATCAAGTCAATCCCAACTCATAGAGACCCTACAGGCAGAGTAGAACTGCCCCATAGAGTTTCCAAAGAGCATCTGGTGGATTTGAACTGCTCACCTTTTGGTTAGCAATCATAGCACTTAACCACTACATCACTAAGGTTTCCCATCAGTGAGTAAGCGAAAAAAAAAGAGACAGAAATTACTACATCGAGTTGGGTCTGATTCACAGCCACTCCAGAGGTAGAGTAGAACTGTCTCATAGAGTTTCTGAGGAGTACCTGGTGGATTTGAACTGCTGACCTTTTGGTTAGCAGACGTAACAATCAACTATACTACCAGGGTTTACATCAGGGAGTAGAGACCACAAAAAAATGTGTAGAATAACTGAACAGTAGGAAAAAAAAATCAGCCACTTGTAGACAACAATCTGCCTATTGGGCTACATCCTACAAGGTTAAATGAATGTACAGCACATGTCATGAACATGCATACTCATTACATTCTAAAATTTTCTGTTGCATTTCTTTATAACACTCTGATGTATTGGCAGCGTTGTCATAGGACTGGCCTCTGCACTAAGGAAAATCAGTTTTGCAAACTTCACATAGGGAAGTACTTGATTTGCGATTTCTTCACTGGTATGACTTTTTAAGCTAGTAAATGGAATAAATAGTTTGACTGGAGAGATTTATGTGTTGGAGATACGTATCTTAAAAAAAAAAAAAAATACTTAGCTGACCTGTATGAGAAAGATCAGGAGTAGAATCTACAGATAAAATGAAATACTCAATTATATTTATTTCTCTGAAAATAGTTGATGGAACTTTATCACTTTTAAGATTGTTTACTAATTATTCACATACCATTTTAAATGTATGTGATGAGTTGCCTTTCCTTTGTTAACATATTTTGAGATGTGACCTGCTAAAAATGGATCAAACTGAAAAACAGGTTCAAGTAAACCAAAAAATTTCCATGTTGTGGGGACCCGAACACCTCACTTTTTCCTTGAAATGATAGTCCATGTTCAGAGATTGCTGTAAAGACAGCAACAAGGCATTGCAATACATTTTTCCACTACTGATATTCTTCATTAATTTGTGTTACCGATTAGTGAGTTAAGCCAAGCCCATGTCTTTGATTTAAATAAGACAACATACAATCTCTGAATCAAACTGTTTTCATGTTTAACAATCATATCTGTGCTATGTCAATCACTGTTGCATCTGACAAGTTCACGAACTTGCCATCATGCGCTTACACTGGCGGCTCTGTGCAAACAACTCAGTAAGGTTTCATAACCTTGGTATATCAATGTCTTGCAGCTGTGGTCATGTAAACACATAGTGGCTTCTGGCTCAGGGTCATTCATTATTGCTGTTGCATGTTATTGTGTGCCATCACAAGAATGTTGGACCTTGAATCAGAGCAATGAACAAACATTAAATTTCTTGTTAAACTTGGCAAGTGTGGAAGTGAAATCAAGAACATCTTAGTCCAAGTTTATAGGGATAATGCTATGAAGAAAACAGCTGTGTACAAATGGGCCAAACATTTTGCTGAGGGAAGAGAAAGTGTCACTGATGAAAAGATGTCAGGGCAGCCAAAAATGAGCAGAACTGACAAAAGCATTGCAACAATTCATTAAATTGTGCTTCCAGATTGTCAGTTGACTGAGAAATGTAGGCAACCAAGTAAACACTGATAGAGAAACAGAAAAATCTTAACTGAAAATCTTGGCAAGACATGATGGGGGCTGCAATACAGAGTCCCTGAGGCAACATGAGAAAAAGATGTTTGCAGTTCCAGAACTCTTCTAAAAGACCGTAGCTGATGGTCCAGCAGCCTGGAGGGTCCCCTGAGAACATGGCTCCTAGACTTTTGGCTGGGCCTGACCTGAAACCGGTACTGAGGTCACTCTTAAGACAAATACAGACTGGACTTAGGGACATAGGGTGAGCATATGATGTATGTACTTTATGGTTTTAAGCATTTATAGGAGACTGTACTACTGGTTTCTTTCTAGAAATGAGAGGAGAGGATGGGACAGGTACTCATTAAGAGGATAACAGAAGTGTGGAGTGAAAAGGAGGAATCTGCTGTCACGGTGTGAGGAGAGCAAATGGAGCTGCAGATAGGTGGGCATGCAGAATTGATTTGGATTGCACACTTCCACTTAATTATAAAAGGAAAAAAATGAGTGAGATACTTACAGAAAAAAAATCTTCACAAGAGAAAAGTGAGTGCAAAAATGGTCCTGAAGGAGCTCACCGATTAAAAAAAAAAAGCAAAAGAGGATTGAAATTTGCCAAGACCTTTTGGAGAGGCAAGATGATGTTTGGGGCCATGTTATCACTGGTTACAAAATATGGATTTACCAACACAAATTGAAATGAAGTGTCAAAGTGCACGGTGGAAGTCTGCCAATTTTCACAACTTAAGTTCCCTTAGTTTGAATCAAGAGTCAAAAAGATTTGCTAACCTTTTTTGATATCAGAGAAATTGTTCATTATGAATTTGTACCAGCTGGACAAACAGTTAACCAAGAGTATTATTTGGAAGTGCTAAAAAGGCTGAGTAAAAAAGTTAGACAAAAGCGACCTGAACTTTTGGCCAAGAACTCATGGCTCTTGCACCACAATGCACAGGTCACACGGCACTGTCTGTGAGAAAGTTTTAGCCAGTAAACAAGTAACTGTATTGGAACACTCTACTTCCTCAACTGACCTATCCCCTAATAACAATTTTCTTTACCAAAAGATAAGGGAAATATTGAAAGGAAGACATTTTGATGACATTCAGGACATCAAGGATAATACAACAGCTCTGATGGCCATTCCAGAAAAAGAGCTCCAAAATTGCTTTTGAAGCTTAGACTGGGCTCTGGCATTGGTGCATAGCTTCCTAAAGGGAGTACTTCAAGGTGACTGTAGTGGTAGTCAGCAATGAGGTACATAGCGCTTTTTCCAGGATAAGTTTCTGAACTTAATTGTCAGACTTTGTAAATCTATTGGTAGCAAATTGACAATTAAATTATTTAGGACTGGATAGTTTGTAAGCAAAACAATATACAGAGCTGACTGATGGAGAATTCAACAGCCACTCCCTCTTATGATTTTTACCATTATTTTTCTACCCTGGAAATATATTCTAGCTACAGAAGCTTATTTGTCATTCAGAAATTTTCAACCCCACTTTTCAAATGGTCACTGTGATACTGACAATCACATAACTCTTTAAATCCAGTAACTGACAGCATCAAAGAAAAATTATTCTACAAAGCAAGATCTGTACTTCTGTTACTTAAGGGGTCTGCAGATGAAACAATGTCAAATTTTAAAATGATTTCACTGTCTATACCATCATTAATTATTTGTATTACAGCAAGGAATGGATGTAGAATTTGGAACAAATTCTGTTTGTTTTGTTATTAGTAATTTCAGCTCTGGCAGAATGATTTGTGCCCATTAAACTCAAGGATTCAATGGAAGAAGTCTCTTCTGACTCATGAAGTTTTAACTTAAAAAAGGAAGTTAATCTTGGAATTGTGTTCAGGGATTCACAAATCCTTTTTGTCTTCTGAAAGCTTTCATTTTGCACTCCACACAGTTACTGCTGTTTTATTTCACCTGAATATACAATTGTCACTTTTTAAATTTTATTCTAATGCAGTTGAATGAAAATAAGTAAAATTTATAAAACAAGCAAGAACTATACAATAAAATTGGTGTTCAAATTTGGACATTAATGTGAAATTTATATTTGAAAATTAGTAAGTTAAAAATGATTTGACACATGTAATTTTGTTCTTCAATTCTAAGACAGTCAAAATAAATAGTACTTACAAGGTAGTCAAAAACAATTTCATTTTTTGTTGCATGCTGTTTGTTGGTGGACCCTTCACAGATCTCCATCAGTGGTTTTTGTATTTAATTAATACTTAAAAACTCGTGTACTCAGTTTTTGTCCTTTGGTGCTACATCTCCAGTGTTCACTGGGCCACTGCTGATAGCTGATGGGGCAAAAGCAATCACAAAGGGCATAATACAAATGCAAGGGTATGTACACTCAATCTGAAGACACATTTTGGTTGCTTTGAGCAGGACCACATACATCAAGAGTCATGTGATTGTAGGGCCGCTGGAGCATCCTTACATGGTTAAAGAGAGGCAACTGAATGGTTGATTATACACAGTTGGTCTCAAATGAAAAGGACAATGTAACTGCCGTCAGATGCAAAATTTAGAAAATGATGTCAGTTTCATTTAGTGCTCTGCCAGTTACCTTCCGCTGTGGTGTCCACTTTTCCTTGTGACCTGTCTGGTTGACATCTATGAATCTCTACTTTGATCAACTAGTGTTCCTATTTTATTGGTACCCTAAGTACATGCTTACCTTGCTTATTCGGTAATCCATCAATACTTCTGCCCCAAATCTCTAAACAGAGGCCCTTTCTTACTTACACAAACCCTGCATCCCATAGCAGCCATTCATTCCTCAAAGTCAGAATTTCTAGGGTCCACACTGGTATACAAAAAGATCTGGAGCTCCTCGGGAAAACGTGGTAGCCTAGAACTATGGCTGCTGTCCACCAGGTGCTCCTTGGAAACAGTATGGGGCAGTTTAACTTTGTCCTTTATAGTGGCTATGAGTCAAAATTGACTCGACACCAACTGTTTGGTTTTGGGTTTTGGAGCTTTCAAAGGGTGATGTTATATCTGTGTTTAAGTCAAGAAACATTTATTGAACTCTTCCTTGTGTACCGCCTATTTTTGTGTGTGTGTTTTAAGTGAAAGTTTACAATTGAAGTCAGTTTCTCATACAAAAAAATGCACACGCTTTGCTGTGTGACACCAGCCACTCTCCCCACAATATGATGGTGTAATCCTACTCCCCATTCTGTGTTTCCCCTGTCTATCCAACCAGCTCCCATCCCCCTCTGCCTTCTCTTCTGGACTCTGGACAGTTAGTCTCCTGTATCTGCTTAAGCCAAGAAGCACACTTGTCATCAATATCATTTTATGTCTTCTAGACCAGTTCAGTCTTTGAGGAGTTGGCTTCGGTAATGGTTTCAGTTCTGGGCTAATAGACTATCCAGGGGCCATGTCTTCCAGGGACCCTCCAATCTGTCAGATCATCCAGTCTGGTCTTTTTACTCAAGTTTGAATTCTGTATCCCGTTTTTATCCTGCTCTATCAGGGACTTTTCAGGTGAGTTCTCTGTAAGGGCAGTCATTGATGGTAGCCAGGCACCATCTAGTTCTTTTGCTTTCATGCTACATAGTCTCTGATTTATGTGGACCTTTCTGTCTTTGGGTTTGTATTTTCCTCATGTCTTTGATGTCCTTCATTCTCCTTTGCTCTAGGTGGGTTGGGACCAATTGATGCTTCTTAGATGGCTGCCTGCATCTTTTAAGACAAGAGATGCCACAGATGCCACTCACCAAAGTGGGAAGTAGAACATTTACTTAATAAACTTTGTTATGCCAGTTGACCTAGATGTCCCGTAAAACTGTGGTCTCCAGACCCCTGCTACAACTGTCCCTCAAAGTGCTTGGTTATATTTAGGAAATGCCTTGGCTTTTGGTTTAATTCAGTTGCACTGACTTTTCTGCTGTGTATTGTCCTTCCCTTCACCTAAAATAATTCTTGTCTACTATCTAATTAGGGAAAATCTCTCTGCCTCCTACCCCACCCTTGTAACCATGAAAGACAGTTTTCTTCTGTGTTTAAGCCTTTTTTTGAGTGGTCTTATGCAATATTTGTCCTTTTGTGACTGACTAATTTCACTTAGCCTTATGCCTTCCAGATTCCTCCATGTCATGAGATGTTTCACAATTTCATCTTATTATTCTTTAGCATTGCATGGTATTCCACTGCGTGAGTATGCCATAATTTGTTTATCCATTCACCCATTTATGGAAACCCTGGTGGCATAGTGGTTAAGTGCTAGGTCTGCTAACCAAAAGGCTGTCAGTTCAGATCCACCAGGCACTCCTTGGAAACCCTACAGAGACAGTTTTGTTCTGTCCTATAGGGTCGCTGAGTCAAGATCGACTCAATGGCACTGGGTTTATTCACTCATTTATAGACACCTAGGTTGATTTCATCTTTTTACTATTGTTGACAGTGTCGCAATGAACACTGGGGTGCATTTATCTATTTGTGTGACAATTCTTATTTACCTAGGATGTATTCCAGAAAGTGGGATTGCTGGATCGCATCGTATTTCTATTTCTAGATTTTTTTAAGAGAGCACCAAATTGATTTCCGAAGCTGTTGTACCATTTTATACTCCCACTAATGTGTAAGTGTTCCAGTCTCCCCACAGCATCTGCAACACTTATTAATTTGTGTTTTCTGGATTAATATTGGGGTGAGATGATCTCACTGTAGTTTTGATTTGCAATTCTCTAAAGCCTAAAGATCCTTAGCATTTCCTCATGTATCTGTTAGCATCCTGGATGTCTTCTTTGGTGAAGTGCTTGTTTGTATCCTTTGTCCATTTTTTAATTGAGTTATTTGTCTTCTTGTTGTTGGGGTTTTGCAGATCATGTCATAGCCCAACACTTTTTCTCGGTATGTAGGTTGTCGTTATATTCTTTTGGTGAAGCTTTTGGATGAACATAAGTGTTTGATTTTCAGAAGTTCTATTATCTGCTTTCTCTTCTTGTGTTTATACATTGTTAGTAATGTTTTATATTCTGTTTATGCCATGTATTCGTGTTCCCAGCTTTTGCCTATTTTTTTCTGGCATGATCCTAAACTCTTACTTATGTACCAGGTACAAATAAAGAGACAGATGAGAATTTAGCTGATAATTGTTCTCTTTAGTTTTTAGCCGATTTTCAAACTGATAGTTATAGTCCTTTGTTACCACATCACAACTCCCTTTTTGTTTAACCAGATTTTGAAAACTGTTAGATTTCTACCTGTGTGAGTTATTACAGTTAAGTCCCTGAGCTCATCCTAGAAAAGGTGGTGCATACCTCTTACCTCGTATCTCAGACCTGCTTTGTTTCAGGGTCGCATTGGTATACCCGTGTTTCGTCACCGGTGATAGCATGGCCCAAAACATCATCTTACCTCTCCAAAAGGTCTTTGCAAACTTTGATTCTCCTAAGCTTTTTGTTCACCGGTGAGCTCCTTTGGGACCATTTTTGCACACACTTTTCTCATACCAAGATTTTCAGTTAAGATTTTCCTGTTGCTCTATTGATGTTTACTTGGCCTGTTTTGCTTTTCACAGTTAGTTTATGATTTTGACACACAATTCAATGAATCACTACAACCACTTTTAAAGTGCTCCCCTTGGGAAGCCGTGTGTGAACCAGTGTCAGCACCTAGTCCACCCTTCAAAGCGATTTTGAAACTCTTTTTCTGGAATGGCCATCATATTACCCTTAATGTCCTGAATATCATAAAAATGTCTTCCTTTCAAGTTTCCTTTTATCTTCAGATAATGGAAAATGTCATTGGGGGCCGGATCAGGTGAGTAAGATGGGTGTTCCAATACAGTTGTTTGTTTACTGGCTGACTTCCATGGTACATTTTGATGCTTTGTTTCAGGGTCGTATTGGTACACTCATGTTTCATCACCAGTGATCATCTTGCCTCTCCAAAAGGTCCTGACAAACTTCGACTCTCTTCTGTGTTTGTTCATCAGTGAGTTCCTTCAGGACCTTTTTTTTTTTTTTTGTAATTGAGTGAAAGTGTACAATCAGTTTAAATTTGCACGCCCACCCATCTGCAGCTCCTTCTGCTCTCCTTGCCAGGTGACAGCATACTCCTCCTTTCTGTTGTGTGTATGTCATATCCTCTTAACAATCTCCCATCCCCTCCTGTCCACCCTCTCCACTCCCTTCTAGTAAGAGGCCAGTAGCACAAAATCCTATAGATACATAGAATTGTAAAGCGCACACATGATATAGTCACTCTGTGTCCCCAAGTCCAATCCATTCCTGTCTGAGGAGTTTACATCAATAAAGATTTGTGATCAGAGGCAGCGTCAGGTCTAGGGGCGATGCTACCAGAGGAACCCCTGGGCCTTGGGACCATCAGTTGAGGTCTTTTAGTGGAGTTCTTGGGGTTCACCCCTTTTCTTTTCTCATGTTACCATTGGGACTGAATATTGTGAACCCCATCACTGCTGTCATCGGTGGCGGCCAGGCCCAGTGGTTTCTTCAGGTCACATGTTGATATAGTCACTCATTCACTTACGTCTTTCTGTCTTCTGGGCTCTTTTTCCCTCTTGTGTTTTTTGTCCTTGGTGATCATCTGTTCCTGCTGAGTTGGGACAATTTGGTGTACCTCATATGGCAGCTTGCTAGCTTTTAAGACTCCAGATGCCACTCACAAGTACGGGGTGCAGAAGACTCTCTTAGCTTCAGGACCATTTTTGTACACACCTTTCTCATGCCAAGGTTTTCAGTTAAGAGTTTTCTCAGGACTCCTCTATTGATGTTTACTTGGTCTGCTCAGCTTCTCACAGTCAGTTAATGATTTTGACTCACAATTTGATGAAGTTTTGCAAAGTTTTTGTCAGTTTTGCTCCTTATCATCTGCCCTGTCCTCTCTTCATCGGTGATACTTTCTCTCCCCTCAGAAAAAAGGTTTAATCCATTTGCACACTGCTGTTTTCTTCATTGAAAACATGGACTAACATGCCCCTGGTTTCAGTTCCACTCTTCCCAGGTTTAACAAGAAATTTAATGTTCGTTCATTGCTCTAATTCAAGCTCTGACATTCTCATGACAGTGCACAAAAACAAGCAACAACAACAATGAGCATCACGCAGCAAGACATTGCCACATGTTCACATGAACACAGCTGTGAGACACTGGTATACCAAGATTATAAAATCTTGCTGAGTTGTTTGTCCAGTGCTGCTAATGTAAGCACACAGTGGCAAGCTTGCAAACTTAATTCTCAGATGTCATATAATTGGATCTCATCCAAGGGAGCATTTATTTAATCATTGAACCTCCCTTCTCCCATTCTACCCTCTACAAGACCCTTGGGTTTACTTACCACTGAGCACCTATGGTCCTTTTTACAGCTGAATTGTCTTAGAAGGCCTGACTGCTAGTAAAGGAATGAGCTCACTGGAAGAGGGACAAAGACTACCAAGACTGTGGCTGTCGTAATGTTTCTGCTAATGGACCTACCATCACAGCCAACCAATGTATTGAGGGATCTTCTGTGATGGTACTCAAAGCAATCAATTCTCTGCTAATTTCAAATACCGTCTTGGATGTCTTTATAGTTTAGGCTATTTTTACTAAACACTGTTCACCCTGGTCTCTAAATGGCTGTTGTCTCTCAAATCTTCTATGTGGTTGACATCTACATCTTTTTCAATCTGTGGATGACTCCAAACCTCACTAAAGAGCTTTTCTGCTTCATGTTAGATGATGTCTCATTGGATCCAGAGATGACAGCAAGGTGATCTCTCTGTCTTAGCTTGTATTGGTGAGCCATATAGCAAGGACCCAAGAGTTTGACCCTATTCCTAGGAGTATCCTGAAATGCAAAGATAGATGACAGTAGCTGAAGCTTTGGAGCCAATGAACATTGTTCCTAATCTAATTAACTAATGCCCTTGATGTGACCTTTTTGGAGTCATAATTCTCAATTACACTTCTACAGTAAATTGTGGGGAATGATTTAGGGAATGGAAACTTTCTTTGGCCTGAACAAGGCCTGAAATGTTAATTCCCCTCTGACCACCAAAAAGTCCATATGTGTCTGTTCTGAATTAGCAACATGTGAAAGAAGCAATTCTGATGACGATGGTAATGATAAAGAGCTTTAGAGTTCTAATATAATTGCTGTTCTCTCACAGTGAGGTGAGGCACAAATCAATAGCAAAAAATCAGAGTAATTAGTCAAATATGGTCTTTTCTTTTCACACTAAGAACAAAATGCCCCAAACAGTGCAATGTTTGGTGGTTAGTCTCCTGTAGCTTTAGGCCTTCATTTAATATTATGGAAGAATTCCACACACTAGTTACTTCAGAAATTCTTGTCTTGTCTGTTTTCATTATTATGGAAACTGTGTATTCTTTTGTTTTTGTTGTGGTGAAAATATATGTAACAGAACATATCCCAACTCAGCAATTTCTACATGTATAATTCAGTGAGTGACACTGAGTACAGTCAACAAGCTACAAGGTCCGATAATTAAGTCTGGAAACTTAATTGTTTTAAGAGAAACATGCCTCATTGCTGAATATCACTATGGTCCTCTTTAAAGAACTCCCCTTGGGAGGCTAAGAAAGGATGCCTAGTCCACCTTTCAAAGCAATTTTGGAACTCTTTCTGGAATGTCCATTGCTCCTGGTGGCATGGTGGCCAGTTTGTAAACTTAATGGTAGAGTTGTCTGTGAGGGAGTTTTTAGCTGTAAACAAATGACTACATTGGAACACCCTCCTACTCACCTGATCTGGACCCCAGTGACTGTTCTTTACCTGAAGATAAAGGAAACCTTGAAAGAAAGACATTTTGACTACATTCAGAACATCAAGGGTAGTATGACAACAGTTCTGATGGCCTTTCCAGAAAAAGAGTTCCAAAATTGCTTTGAAGGGTAGACTAGGTGATGGCACTGGTACGTAGCTTCCCCTGGGGAGTACTTCAAAGGTGACTGTAGTGACCGTCAGCAATGAGGTATGTAGCACTGTTTCTAGGGTGAGTTAGCGAACTTAACTGTCTTGCCTCATAAACGGGCCGTATTGTTTAGTGATTTTTTAAGCCATTAAAAAAATTGATTAATGAATACCATTTTGTCTCTGCACAAGTTTGTTCCATCATCTCTGTCTCCTTATCCCCACAACCATTGAACTGCAGCATCCTTTTTTTCCCACCCCTCCACCATCCTACATCCTACCTTACTCTTCCATTTGCCCAGAATATTCAAGTATAGAAACTAATAATTGCCATCAGGTCAGTTCCAACTTTTGGCAACCTGACATGTTTAGAGTCAAGCTGTACTTCCCAGAATGTTTAAGGCTATGACCTATTGGCAGTAGATTTCCAGGCCCTTCTTCCCAAGTGCCTCTCACAGGTTTGAACCAACTTTTCAGTAAGTTGTCAAGCCCCTAACTATTTGCACCAGTGAGTGACTCCCACTGTCAGTAGGCAGACCATATAATCTATGCCTGGCAGTGCTGTAGAAACTCTAGTCTTGTCCCACTACATACCAGGGTGGTCTACATGAACACCACATATAACTGTTCTCAATTTGGGTGTTAAATGGAAAAGGTTTCTCAAGATAGCCAAGAACAGAAAAAAAGACTATCTTAAGACAGAATCTCTCGAGAAAACTGTGGTATGGTAAACAGGACAACACTTGGTTGTCAGGGTCTGGATACAAATTTCAGCTCAGTCACTTATATACTATCTGGCCTTGGGAAAGTCACTTCATATTAACAACCGTCAATTCCCTTGGCTGTAAAGTGATAACAAAGTGTTCTTCTAAAGATTGCCAATATTGTAACTGACACATAACTGTGGCTTTTTTCTTTTTTAAATTGTTGTGAAAGTGTACATAACAAATGTATGCCATCTGTGATGAGTTTAATTGTGTCCACCAAAATACATGTGTAGCCATTCCGGCTGGGCTAGGATTCCTGGTATTGCGCGATGTTCCTATTTGCTGTAAACCTCGCCTTTATGATGCTGATGAGGTAGGATAAGTGGCAGCTGTGCTGGTGGGACAGGACTCACTGTGCAAGTCTGTGTTGTGCCTTTAGGCAATTTCTTGAGATATAGAAGGAAAAAGCTATCAGAGAGATTTGGGGACCTCATGCCTTTAGGAAAGAAGCAGTGCCAGGAGCAGTGCTTGTCCTTTGGAAAACACCTGGGTCCTGTGTCTCAAGCTCGAGTCCAGGGGAAGACTGACAAAAGTACCTTCCTCCAGAGCCAGCAGAGAAAGGCTTCCCCTGGAGCCGATGCCCTAAATTTGGATTTATAGCCTAATGGACTACGACAGAATAAAATTTCTCTTTTTAAAATCATCCACTTGCGGTATTTCTGTTAGAATAGTACCAGATGACCATCTGTCTTAGTTATCTAGTGCTGCTGTAATAGAAATACCACAAGTGGATGGCTTTAACACACAGAAATTTATTCTGTTACAGTTTAGTTGGCTAGAAGTCTGAATTCAAAGAGCCGGTTGCAGAAGGAAGTTTTTTTTCTCTGTCAGCTCTCTATCTTTTCTGGGTCCAGGAACTTCTTAAGAAAAGGAATCCAGGTCAGAAGGACCTGCTCTATTCCCAACAGTCCTTTCTTGGTGATGTGAGGTCTCATTCCTCTTTCTGCTCTTGTCTGCTTTTATGTCTCAGAAGAGATGGACTCAAGACACAGTGTAATCCTGTAGATTGAGTTCTGCCTCTTTAACGTAACTTCCTCTAATCTTGCCTCATTAAATTCACAGCTTAGGGTGATCACTTTGGATTACAAAATGGAGGAAAACCACGTAATACTGGGAATTATGGCCCAGCTAAGTTGATACAAATTTGGGGGGTACATCATTCAATCCCTAACATCAACCTCCAGATTTCTATATGTGCAGTTCTGGAGCATTGATTACGTTCTTCAGGTTGTGCAACAGACATCCCTATCCATTTCCAGATCATGCTACCACCATTAACATAAACTTTTTGTCCCCTAAGTAAAACTTTCCCCTTTCACTGTTGCCCATAGTACCCCTAGTAACCACTAATAATCTTTGGTTTCTGTCTGGCTGTTTATTTTATGTAAGTGAGATCACATACAATTTGTCCTTTTATGACTGACTTATTTCACTGAATCTTGTTTTCTAGGTTCATCCGTACTGTGGCTATAAGGTAGGTTTTTCATAAATATGAATTATTATTTTACCGTCACGAGCATCAGTAACAATGATGGCCAACTTGAGGAAACTGAGCTCAGTTGCAGGTCTAAAAGGTAGAGACAGATTCAACAAATAAAAAAAAAAATACTTGAAGGAAGTGAAACAATCCTAAGCAGTGTGATGTCAGAGCTGAAATGACTGTCACCTGGTTACACTGGCCTCAAGGCGTACGGTAAGCGAGCAGCTTGTTTGAAGATACATAGTGGGGCCAACACACTCTACTAGGGGTTCAGTTTGGAAGTCATCTCACTTTTTGAAACCAGGTTACTGTTTGTCTGATGGAAGCTGCTTGGGATCACCCATCCTTGGAGATGCCATCTTTCTCTCCCCTTCACTTGGGCTGGGCTTCTGCGGATGTGAAAGGAAGAACAGACAGTGGAAATATTCTCTTGGTGATACCCTAAACAATTCTTTGTAAGGAGTGCTCATGTTCCTTCATTCATTCAGGTACAAATGCAAGAAAAGAGAGAATGCTGAAGAAGAATGTAAGCAGCAAGTTCTAATGGGAATTGAAAGGACTCAAACTATTTTCTTTCTTTTAAAAAAAAAAAGTCATTGGCTTTTTACATTCAGTATTTATGAGTAAATTTTGTGCTCAAGTAGGTAATGTCCTCACTGCTAAAATAAAGAGCAATTGACTTTGAGCAAGAACCATAAGCAACTATCGACTTTGAGCAAGAAACTAAACCTTCTCTTCCTGCGTTTCCTCATCTGCAAAATGAGAAGGTGTTGGTCTAGACTCAGTTAAAAAAAATCACATTGATTTCTAATTATAAGAAAGTCACCATGAAGATTAATTCAAATCTAAACATTTATTTTCAGCTACATCCTTAGCGCCAGGTTCAGTGTTTTTGCATTCATTATCTCATTTAGTCTTCCTGACAACCTCAGGAAGGCGGTATGTGTTAGCTACTCTGTTTCACAGAGTATAAACTTAAAGCTAAAAATGTTAGTTAATGCATTCAAGCCCACACAGCTAAGAAATGGTAGTGCTAGATGTCAGCCCTTGGTGCCTTTACACATTTACTCAGCAAATACTGATTAAATACTCAGTATGTCCCAGACAGTGTGATGAGTACCCCAGTACTATGACGATTAAAAAGAGACACAGTCTTTAACTTCCATCTACCAAGAGAAATGAATAGGAATTATTTACACAAACCAGCATGTGTTAGAATGATAACTAACACAAGTGCTAGAAAGCAGAGTTGCATGACAATTGAAAAACCTATAATAAGAGGGTTTAAGTTTGCCATGGAAATTGAGAATGGCTTCTTTGATGTGCTTTGAGATGAGATTTGGAAATGAAGATAGAATAAATCATTACAAGCAGAAGAAACAACAAAAACAGTGAGTGCAAAGTCCTGTGGCGGGACAGATTGTGGAAACCGAGGAATCAAGAAAAGGTCAGCACGACTGAGGCAGGAGGAACAAGGCAGAGTGTGGATAAAAGGTGGCTGGAGAGAGAGACAGGGCCAGGCCATGCAGAGCCTCTGGACTCAGTGATGAATTTTGTTTTTCTCCTAAAATAATGAAATCCTAGTGAAAAGTTCTAAGCCACAAAGTACTGAACTGGGTAGGAGTTCTCTTCCTTATTTTGACAATAAAAATGAGGTCAAGTAAAAAGTCACCTCATGGGGCTGAAAGCAAACACGAAACAGAGTGG
This sequence comes from Heterohyrax brucei, assembly GCA_028571685.1. NCBI lineage: Eukaryota > Metazoa > Chordata > Mammalia > Hyracoidea > Procaviidae > Heterohyrax > Heterohyrax brucei. The sequence continues at coordinate 37,146,237 of CM053148.1, read as the reverse complement.
TAGGACAGTGTCTTACGCTTTTCTTGTTGAGGGTATCGACCTAACCCAAACCATTAGTGATAGGGGCGAATAGTCTATAGCAACAAACGTCTTATGAAAATCCACAATGGGTCCAATGTGGATTCTAAAACACTTGGCCGGTGGAAAACTTGAACCATTTCTGTCATTTTTAAAACACAGGTACTCTAGAAATGAATGAATTGTATTGCTCTGTTCATATGTCAGTAGGTTTATAGTGTCCAGTCAGCCACTGGGGGAGCCGTGGTGGCACAGTGATTAAGCACTCAGCTGCTATCCAAAAAGTCAGTAGTGTGTACCCTCCAGCTGTTCCATGGGAGACAGATGCAACAGCTAACCTCTGATAAGATTACAGCCTTGGAAAGCCTGTGGGGCAGTTCTATACTGTCCTCTAGGGTCACTGGGAGTCAGAATTGACTCAACAGCAAGGGATGTGGGTCACCCAATGTGGTAGTCAGCAACACAAAACATGCATGTACATCAAGCCTATAAATGCCTCACTGCTTCTTAACTTTTTGCTGGTGTTTTATAGGATGTGGAGGACTTTTTTGGCTAAAAAGCCTTTTTAATTACAAAAGGGTTCCCTTGGAAGGAAAATAAATAAATAAAATGAGGAAAGGCAAAGCTGGGCATCATTCATTTTGCCAAAGTGAGCATATGTTCACCACCTTGGAGAAAGAGCTTTGGCATGAGGGAGGGAGCCTGAGTGTCGAAGATTTGCAATCACTTGTAGGAGACTGACTGAATAGATTACGCTGGTTTTATAAATATTAATAAGTTTTTGAACTTGCAGAGTTTTGTTACAGACTAAAAAAAGATGAAGACTCTGACATTCAGTTCCCTGTAGTCAGAAAGGACAGGCTCTTCTGACACATCTTAAGAGAACCAGAAATGGAGAGAATCCAGACACTCTGGAAACTGATCCTTTCTTTTAGGGGGATTTGTAGAGCACAAGCAACTCAGTTCAGGCCATTTCCATGATCCCAGCACTTTCTATTTACAGATTCAGTACTCACATTTCACTTTCTACAGAATGAGTAAACCAGCTCCCACAGTCTCCAATTGGAAACTCTCACTCTTCAGCAAGCCCTACAGGGCTCTTTAGTCTGGTCTCCTCCACACTTCTCTGACCTCTCCCCCATACCTTACATGGTGTTTACAGAATATGTTCATATGAACAGTATCATTAATATCACATGCAAGGAGAATTTTGCTGAAGATCATTCAAAAACACTTGAAGCCATACATTGACAGGAAACTGAGAGAAATTCAAGCTGGATTCAGAAGAGGATTTGAAACAAGAGATATCATTCCTGATATCAGATGAACGTTGGTTGAAGGCAGAGAACACCAGAACGATGTTTAGCTGTGTTTTATTGACTGTGCAAAGGCATTCAACTGTGTAGATCATAATAAATTATGGACATGCTTTGTAAGAATGAGAATTCCAGAACACTTTGTTGCACTCATGCAGAACCTGTACAAAGACTGAGGGGCAGTGATTTCAACATAACAAAGGTTATGGTTTAAAGTCAAGAAAGGTGTGGATCAGGGTTGTACCTTTTTACCATACTTAATGTTTGTATTCTGACCAAATAATCTGAGCAGCTGGACTATTTGAAGAAGAACAGGGCATCAGGATTGGAGGAAGACTCATTAATAACTACTATATGCATGTGAAACTGTCTTGCTTGCAGAAAGCGAAGAGTACTTGAAGCACTTAGTGATGAAGATTAAAGTCTACAGCCTTCAGCATGGATTACACCTCAACACAAAGAAAACAAAGTGTCATCTGGACCAATAAACAACATCATAACAAATGGAGAAAATAATTTCATTTTACTTGGATCCACGATCAACACTCACAGAAGCAGTAGTCAAAAAATCAAATGCTGTTTTGCCTTGGGCAAATCTGCTTCAAAAAATTCTCTTTAAAGTGTTGAAAAGATGTCCCTTTGATGACTAAGACGTGCCTGACCCAAGCCTTGATGTTTTCAATCCCCTTATATGCATGTGAAAGCTGGACAATGAAAAAGGAAGAGCAAAGAAGAATCGATATCTTCCAATTACGGTATTGGCAAAAAATATCAAATATACCATGAATTACCAGATGAGTGAACAAGTCTGTCTTGGAAGAAGTACAGCCAGAAGTCTCCTTAGAAGAAAGGACAATGACTCAATGACTTCCCCATTGACACAGTGTCTGCAACAGTGGACTCCAACACAGCAATGATTGTGCGGATGGCACAGGACAGGGCAGTGTGCGGTTCTGTTTTGCATAGAGCTGCAACAAGTGAGAAGTGATCCAGAAGCACCCAGCAACAACAGCAACATAACGTCTTGCACATTTCTCCTCCCGAGAAAAAAAGCCTAATTCCCCTACTTCCCTTGAGTGGGGCCTGGAGTACTTGACTCGCTTCTAAAAATGATGTTCCAAATAAGTGTCTCTCCAAACTTAATATGCATATGGTCATCTAGGGGTCTTGTTCAAAATGTGGATTCTGATTCTGTCAGGATGGAATAAGGTCCTAAGAGTCTGCATTTCTAATGAACTTTGGGTCACATTGATGCTGCTGACCCACAGTCACAGTTTTGAGTAGCAAGGGATTCAGCTTGAAATCACCTCAGCCCTGTCTTCTTTCTGTTCCTCCTGTATTCCACCCCAAATACCCTCCAATCTCCATTAGCTAATTGATTTCTCAAAGCTAAATACAAATGCAACTTCCTTAAAATTTTCTTTTGTCTCCAGAACTAAACATGAGCTATTTCCTTGAAATTCTTGTTTGTTTTGGGAAATCAATCACACAAAAGTTCCAACTAGCAAATTTTCACACATATTTCCATTTTAGGACAGTTTATTGATCAGTTGACCTCATTATACTGTAAAATGATCTGACGCCTTTGTTATTAATTCTACACAACAATTAAAGCCCTACCAAAATCCCCCTCTCATTCAGGATACAAATGATTAGAACAATGTGAACAATCCAGATTGTGCAGAATTTCATAATAATAAGTTATGCTCACAGTAATAATGCAGAAGCATAAGGAAACTTTCAAATCATCAAGGAAACATTAAAATTGTATTCAGCATATTTTAGTGTTAACTGTATTGGATTGTGTTCTAATTTTAAAAACTGACATATGGCGTCTGTGTGTGTGCATGTGATGTGTTCTGATTTGAACACATACAAATAAAAAACCAACTGCTGTTGAGTCGACTCATAGCGACCCTGTAAGACAGAGTACAACTGCTCCATAGAGTTTGCATGGAGTGCCTGGTGGATTTGAACTGCTGACCTTTTGATTAACAGATGTACCACTTAACCACTACACCACCAGGGTTTCCAAAGATGTGTAAAGGATATATAATTAAAAGTGCTGAGCAGTACATTTAATGAAAGACATATCAGGGATACATATGGTCATTTTCAGTTAAATGTAATTATCAGTACTCTTAATACCAGTTCTATGCCTGCCAACCCCTGATGTCACATATGCACTCACACACATACACATACACCACATGACTTTTCGGAAAATGTGAGGAAACTGGGAGTCCATGGTACTTTCTAAATTCCCAATTAAACTCCCTGATGATCTGAATTTTTGTTTTTTTAAATTGAAGACCTTGTAGTATCTGGATTGAGTCTTAAAAAACTAAGCCCATGGACAGTGAGTTGATTCTGACTCAAAGTGACCCTGTAGAACAGGGTAGAAACTGCCCCTGTAGGGTTTCCATGGAGCTGCTGGTAGATTTGAATGGCTGACGTGCTGGTTAGCAGCTAAGGTCTTTACTACTCAGCCACCAGGGCTACAGATGAGTCAAGATGTTTGTTATTTCTCTCTTTTATATGTATTCCTGTAAGAAATGCATTGCTCCTCATTCCAAAGGGATTTGCATAGATTACAAAAATATTCACAATAAAACAAAAATTAAATTAATTATGCAAAAGTGAAAAACAAGACCAAATGTGAATGAAGCTAGGCTCAGTGGATGCTCAGACATATGTTCCCTTGAAGTTCGGCACAGTCATTGCCCTGGAGTAGGAACATTGGACGTTTAGGTCTGACTTCCTGTCTCTCCTAGCTCTCTTCTTTTTCCTTCCCACAACATTTTTCCTTTTGGGTCTTTCTGGATACATACCCTAGTCCTTCCCGAAAACATGTCTTCCTGTATGTCTGAGGATTACACTGGGATTGTTGCTAGTATACTTGGGAGAAGTATAAATCACATGTTTTTTTTATCACTTTAAACACATTCTACCATGAGTAAATTTCTGAGCACACAGAGGACATTCACACTTGTCGAATAAAAAAGGCTGACTTGATGGCAGCTAACAGTAACATGTCACACACAGCTGTGCTTTGCAGGGCTGACCTGACAAAGATTGGAGAGCTATGTCACCTTGAGGATGGGCAAGCACAGATGCAAGACTGTCGAAAGAAAGAGGAAAGAAAGAGATATGGACCTTTAAACTCAAGGCCCCTTTCTGGAGTTTTTTAAGGATGAGCTCTCCTTCTGAAAGAAGACCAAGTTCACAGCATAAGTTCATGTCAGCTGCAGAAGGCCTGGGGTCTATTAAGAGTGGCCATGCTGTAGAATGACTGGAAGCCATTGCCAGGTCAGAAGGCAACCAAATGAAGTCTTGTATACCTGTAGCTCTGAAGGGTGGGTAATCTATAGACAAGGGCCAGTGTAAAACCTAGAGTGACTTGATCAAGAAAAGGAATGACTCTATCTTTGTCCTTAAAAGTGAGGGAAGAAACCTACACAAGGCCAGGAAACTGAATGGAAGCAGGCAAATGCTGAACAAGGGTCACTCACTGCAGCCATCAGCCAAGTAGTCATTAAGCACTCATTGTCCTGAGATTCAGTGGGCTCCCCTCTCTGGCTGACCCAATGGCTATGGACAATTCACTATTGTGGCCTGAGGCACTCGTAGTTGCCTGGACAGAAGACTATACCTTTTGTGAAGGGAGGGAAAACCTTGCACTCCAGTGTGGGGAAAAAAAAAAAATGGGGACACTGGGCTGAATAGACCGAACATTTTTTGAGTCATGACAACAATTTGTTACACTGGACTCTCCTATGCATCCTCTGTGCTTTGCCCACTCTCTTTATCAACTGACAATACTTAGGTTTCTAATTGCCCATAAATTCTCTTCTACTTGGCTCAAAGTCTCAGAGTTCATATTAGCCTATTTCTTATAAATTTCTCCTGCTTCTTGCCCATATTTTCCTTTGATCCCAACTATTTGTCTTATCCTTGATTTTAAAGCCTTGGATTTTTGTCTTATCCTTGCCAAATACCTGATTCTTCCAATCATGCTTTATTTTCCTCAGGCTCACTTTCTTATCTACAATTGATTGTCCTTTGCATCATTGCACGAAAATATTTAAAATAATTATGAATGGTATAGCCTTTATCCGTTGCCGTGGAGTCAATTCTGATTCATAATGACCCTATAGGACAGAGTAAACTGTCCCAGACCATTTTTAAGTAGTGGCTGGTGGAGCTGAACTACCGACCTTTTGGTCAGCACCCAATTGCTTAACTACTGCACCACTAGGAATCATGGAACAAAGGTGAAGATAGGCGGGATAGCGAGAAATCATTTGACCTTAAATGAGAATTCAGAGGATATATTCAGATTCAGAAGATCTATTCAAACAGAGTTGTTAGGGGTTCGAGGTTTAAGAAGCAACACAGGTTTTCTTTAAAGGTTAAATTTTATTAAAAATATGCCCAATAGGAAAAAGACTGGGGCACCAGGGACACACTCCAAACTGCGCAGAGTAAGGAGGCGACCTCAAGTTTTCTCAGTACCCAGTATTTAACCCGTGAAAATCGCAAGGTAAGGAGGGGAAGCTGACCCTTGCATTAGTTGGCTGAGGTTGGCTAAGGCCATATGGAATTTCTGCAAGTTGCAAAATTTAGCTGTGGGTGAACGTTTTAACCACATTGGTGAGTGTTTAGGTTGTAAAATATAACCGGGAGTGGATGTTTTACTAGGCTGTCCAGGGGAAATCTGTGAGACTGTCTCCCCAGGCCCTATTTGTTTTGGTGTAATTACCCTATGGTATCTCTTGTTATTTCCTTCTAAGTTAGTTCCTGGAGCCTCTAAATGGAGTTACTTATGTCTCAGAGCAAACCACCAGTTCGCATAAGTGGAAGTGTGACTATTTCGGGGGAAGAGCTTATGGGGGACAGTTACAAGTCTGAAAAAAGAAATTACAACAAAAATAATTGGTTGATTAATCATTCATTGAGGTCGGAAAGCAAAGTGAGAAGAGGCCTCCATCGGCTGTGTATGCTTAAGTCCAATTAGGTAGGCCGTGAAGACTGATTACAATGGTCAATTACAAAGCACATCCGGGCATAGTCATGAGATGCTTGCACTGTGTGCCTTGTAAAAATACCTCATTTTAAGGTAAAACGTATCTTTGGAGTACCAGATACCCAAAGCTGACAGTAAAAAAGGTTTTGCCTAAATTCCTGCTTGCTCAAGCTAGCACTTCCAGATTGCCTGGGGAACTTAGATAGTAGCTTCGAGCTCAAGGTCATCTGGGAAATATTGTTTTTACAGCCCTGTCCTTAAAAGAGCATTTCTTAAGGCCATTTTACCCAAACACAGCTGTGTCAAAATCTTTCTTCTTGGGTACATACCTTCCACATTCTGACTTGCCCACAGAGAAGGTAAACTCCCTCACTCCTCAAGGTTGTTATGCTAGATAAGAAGCCTCAAGGCAGGCATTGCTAATTTCCACTTTTATCCTGCTCTAAGAAGTAGGAACATGGATTTTAGTTCTATTACAATTTACTCTGGTCAAAGATTTACTGAAAACTTCTCTTGCATCATGGTTCCATAAACGATCGAGTTCTTAACACTAATTCAACTGATTACCAGGAAGGTCAAGAGATGATGATAACAATAAAACCCCACAATCGTGTGCTTCATTATTATTCCTTCATACAATTGAATACAAATTATTAGAATTGGAAGAGACCTTGGAGATTACAGGCTGCAAGACTTCCCACAGAGAAAAAAAAAACATGAACCAGAACAATTAAAGCCTTTGTCCCAAAGTCATAGGGGTAATCGGCAATGATGCTCACGTCAGAGCTGGATTTTCAGATTTCCAGATGGAGTGTCCTCCTTCCTACATTAAAAACACATGAATTGAAACAGGGAAAAAAAAAAAGAAAGGAAATCTCCAGTCTCCAGTGGATGATGCTTAGGAAAAGATTGGTTCATTCACCATTCTAGACTCTTCCATCCTGTTCCATTGCATTCTACTCATTCTATTCAAACTATTCGTAGAATGTCCAAGGAGATATCTATGAACTTTAGACACTAAACAAATGTCCACAGAGTTCATTATATCATATTTTATTCACTTTAAGATGCCACTTTTTTTTTAGTATCTCAGTATATTCATCATCAAAATAAATTTCACACTCAATGTGCCTTATGATCGCTGTTGGCCTGGAAGGAGTCAAATTCTTCCAAAGAAGATTTGCATTTGCTTTTTTCACTAGGGCTGCTCCCAACATGGGACTCATTTTAAACTGCACTCTCTGTTTGAGATTTTCTGGGCCACACTTGTAGTTGGACTTCGCTCCACCAACCTGCATGATTATGTCCTACTGGTTCACATTACCCAGAGAGATTTTTCTTTGTCCTTGTACCTAGTGCCAAGGTTGACACTAGCAGGTTTCCTCATTGTCTCTTTCTACAGTGCTGGCTTTGTTTCTCCTGTTGCCTACTTTGGTGGGACAGCTTTCTCAGGAATCTCAAGGTAAATTTTCCACCTTGAGTTTTTTGCTTTAACTTTCATAGAGTTATACACAACATGGTGGATTCTACAATCAATGGTTGATTCTGTGCAATACAGTGATTACAAATTGTGGTAACAATTGTGAAAGCATGGTGCAGAGAAGTTCAAGGAAGCACAACAAGGCCATTAAATTCAAAACAGAGAACAAGGAAGGCCTCTGAGTAAGTGACACGTAAACCAAGACCTGTGGGTAGCACAAATGAGTTAGGAACTAAGCAGTACAGACCAGGAGAATAGCCTGTGCAAATCCTATTTGGGTAAAAAGACCAGCTTTAATGTTTTATTGGTGTAAAATATATCTATGTATGTGTGTGTATATATATATATATATATTTATATATATATAAAACACAATGTTTACTAGCCCCATGCCTTTTCATGTACACTTGAGTGACACCGATGAAATCAATCATGTGCAAATATCCATTGCCAAGTTTTCCATCACCATAAACAAATATCCAATGGTTCCTAAATAATGCCTCCCTCTCCCCACCTCCCTTCCACCTTGTTGTTATTATTAGATGCCTTAGAGTCAATTTTAACTCATAGTGACCCCACGTGACAGAAGAGAAAGGGTTCACAGAGTTTTCTAGGCTATAATCTTTACAGGAGCAGATGGCCAGTTCTTTCCCCCCAGGAGGTAGCTAGTTGGGTTTGAACTGCCAATCTTGTGGTGAGCAGTCCCTGAGCTTAACCCCTGTGCCACTATTGTTCCTTTCCACCCGTGTGAATCACTAATGAACTTTAGTCTCCATACTTTCCCGATCCTAGATGTTGCACGTAAGTGGGACCATACAATACCTGTCCTTCTTTAATTCACTAAGCATAATGCTTTCAAGGTTTGTTGACACTGAAGAATATTTCAGGACTTCATTTTCTTCATGGCCAAGTAACACTCCATTGATTGTGTATACCTGTTTTGTTTATCCATTCTTCTACTGATGGACATTTCTATCTTTTGATGATTGTAAATAATACCAACTTTAATTTTAAATTCCTTTAAAGCTACCTTCTCCAAAGTTAATATCCAAAAGAGAAGAATGTCTTTTCAATACATCAGACTTCTTCATATAAGCAGAAATAGAAATGTAAATTATTTTAAAAAATCATGGTCTTTGAAGTAAGTAGGGTTATGCCTTCTGATTATAATTGTCACTCACAGTTTCTTTAATCCAAGGTTGATTTTGTCTCCTCTTGGTGTGAGTATTACATTGTAAATTGACATGTGGCTCTGTAACAAGATACATCACTGCCATTACATACACTGAATGCAGGGGAAGGTATTACAACCATTCAGCGAGAGCACTCTACTTTTACAGCTTGTCTAGAACAGTCTCATTTCCAGGGGCTGAGCCTTCCAGATAGGCAGAACATCCTGTGGCACCAGATAACAAAGTAGAGTTCATAATAGATTGATGAAAAGAGACTTTCCATTTGTATATGGAGAGGGTCTGTCAGTCCTCTTTAAATCGAGGCAGAAACCTATGCCCAACTGTAAAAATGGCACGTGTGAGTGTATACATCGGGGAGGGAGTGTCTGACCTTCTCTAACTTTTCCAGGAGGAAGGAGAACCAAGATCAGCAGCCCAAGGCTGATTCTTCTCCCACAGCACTCTCTACCTTTCTATTTGGTTCTATAGTTTATTGCCAGGGCTACGTAGAACTCACAGACTATACTCACAATTGAGGGATTTGTTAGCTAAGTTACAGGTTGAAATTCAGGCTCAGGAACATCAAGGATACAGGTCTTCCATCAGGATAGCCTCTTCCCAGCCATGTTCACAGACATGCCTCGGCCAGGCCCTTGACTGCTATGCAAAAGCACTTGGCTTTCTCTATCCATGGGTCAGGGAACTCACCACACTGTTTCCCGCCACTAGATCTCTGCTGTCAGGTCTTTTCTGCCATTTCTTACCATCTTCAGGGTTCACTCTCTGACTCCTGGGTCAAGGAACTTCTCAGTGTATGGATCCAGAGTCCAAAAGACATGTTGGCTTCAGGTTGTTTGTCCTTAATTGTGTGCAAACTTCTCTATTCTGCCTCTAGGGCAGCTCATTTCAAACCCAGCAGGATGGCAAAACTAACCAATCACCTTGGTAGGCTACAATTACCCTGTCTGCACAGTCCTACCCAATCACCCACGTTAGAGTTACAAGTTCATAACAAGAAAGACCACACAAAATTATCCATCATACCATATTACCTCAACACTTCTCCAAAATTGTTTCCTTGAAATTCAAAGAAGTGGTAGTCAAAGAGCATGATTTATGTCTTTTTCATACACTTAACTCCACAACTAACAGGACTGGGGATTTCTGTGCTCTTACTGGGCAATCTTAAAAACTCAGAGATTTGAAATCCCAATGTGTTCTCAGATTAAACAATAAGAGCACTCACTTTTCAGAGCTTTGCTTTAAAAGATTCTGAAATATACAGGAGAGATGGGAGGGTAGATAGGAAGAGACAAGTGTTGGTTGAATGGATACTGGCAGTATAGGATAGAAAGCAAAAGTGTGCTGTCACAGGGTAAGGAGAGCAGATAGAGTTACACAGAGCCACGATGGCAAATTGGTTGTGTGGGAACTTGTAAACTTTTACTTAATCACAATTAAAATAAAATGAAAGAAAAACAAGTTTTTCGAATAAAGTAAATGGTAAGGATCTCCTTTCTCTACTACAGGGTACAAATGCCCCACTACAATACAGTTCATTCAGGTGAAATGCTCAAATCTTCTTTCTCAGCCAAGTTCACTGATCTTAAATGGGCACAACACTCACCAGGAACTCTCAGGAGCATGGTCAAGCCTTTGCTTTATTCTATATCTGGACTATGAGACAAGCGGAACTCAGCATCACTTTGTATTTGCTGAGCAGGAATGGGAAGCTCCCAGATGTTCCTTTGCAAGTCTGACCCTTAGAAGCAGAGTCACTTATGCTCCAGGGAGTCGACAGAGTTACAAAGATTTGTATCTTTGTCAGTTGCCTGCCATACTGAAATGGAAAGAGGAGAGATGGTCACCAGGTATGAGATTTGGGTGGACAGCTGCCATCCCTGTAGCTAAATCCTATGTTGGATGGAAGAGACGGGGAACTTCTCAGCAGCTGGGCCTTAGTTTTGATCGATCTGGACTCAGACTGATGATCGTTGTTGCTGTTAGGTGCCGTTGAGCAGGTTCCAATTCATAGCGACCCTGTATACAGTACAACAAACACTACCGGGTCCTGTGCCATGTCCACAATTGTTTTTATGCTCAAGCCCATTGTTGCAGCCACTGTGCCAATCTGTCTTGTTGAGGGTCTTCCTCTCTTTCCCTGACCCTCCACTCTAACAAGCTCAGTGTCCTTATTGAGGACTGATTCCTCCTGACGACACGTCCGGGTTGATGATTACGCTCTAGAAAAGTAAATCTCCCTCCCTGCTTCACGGTGCTGTGATTATTTCATTCAGAAGGGTCTTTGATTTTGCTAAAGAGCAGTGGACAGAGGATGAAACAATCATTCACCGATTCATTTATTCATGCAAACAGTAACTACCGAGTGCCCACTAGCTGCTCACTGGTGGTGCAGCAAGTAAGAGCTTGGCTGCCAATGAAATGATTGGCAGTTTGAATCTACCAGCTACCCCTTGGAAACCCTGTGTAGCAGTCTCTTCTGTCCCATAGCATTTCTGAGTCAGAACCAACTTGATGGCAATGGGTTTGATTTTTGATTAGCTGCTCAGTATACTGTTCTATGTACGAGACAATATCCAGTTTCCAAAAGGCTCTTGGAAGAAAGCTGCTTTGTTTTATTAAGTATCTTCATATTCTTTTTCTCTTTCCCCTCTAGTCTTCCTTCTTATTCTTAATTTCAAATTTATACTTTGGGCTAAGGTTTTCATCAGATAACTGTATTTGGTTTGAACTAAAAAGGGCGAGGGGCTCGAAAGAACTAGATTCTGATTTCAACAGTTCAGTTCCAGCTTTGTGGAACGAAGCCGCAGCTGTCCTAGCACTTCAAAGATCAAAATTAAGGCCAGTCCTCAGCTGTGGCAGGGGTAAAGCACTTCCAGGGGAAAGATAACAAACTGATTGATACCAATTCAAAAACATCCATGCTGTGGTAGCTTCCATCTTGCTGTGATGCTGGAAGCTATGCCACCAGCATTTCATTTATTAGCAGGGTAACCATGGTGAGCAGGTTTCAACAGAGCTTCCAGACTAAGACAAACCAGGAAGAAAGGCCTGGAAATCTACTTTTGCAATTTAGCCAATGAAAACCTTCTGGATCACAGCAGAAGGCCATCCAACAGAGTGCTGCCAGGTGAGCCCCCTAAGTTGAAAGGCACTCAAAATACACACTGGCCACAGCAAGCGACTTCTGCATACCAGCAATTGCACAGATGGTGCAAGACTCGGGAAGGTTTCATTCTGCTGTATACAGGGTCGCCATGAGTCAGAGCCGACCAGATGGCAGTTAACAACAACACAATCACTGCGGGAGTTTTGTTGTCTAAGCTACAGCAACCATTAAGTCAGGATGAGAAAGGGGAGAATCAAGTATTAGTATTGCTCGGAGTTCCCCAGGTGATTCTAATGCACAGCAAGCTTGAGACCGGGCTGTAAGTGGTGCTTCTCAAGTGGGGTGGGGCCTCAGGGGCTGGGCTTCTAACAAGCTCCCAAGTGGTACCCATGCTGCAGGTCCCAGACTGAGTTTCAAGTAGCAAGATGTCAAGTTTCTCTTCACTACCGCATCACCAATGCCAACCTGGCAGAAGAAAACAAGTGGAGGAAAAAGAAAAATGGCTCAGAGAAAGAGATTTCTGGGAGTTAGGCAGGGTGTGTGTAGAAAGGTGTGAATGTGTGTGCATTCATGTAGTTGTGTAAGGTTGTCAGAAGGTGCTCACTATATCATCGTAACTTGGAAAAAAAGGCATGAAAACTCATGTGATACCAAACCAGTCAACTCTGACTCACAGCAACTCTGTGCACAGCAGAGTAGGACTGAGTTCCATACGGTTTTCAGTGAAAGTAGATCAACAGCCCTTTCTTCCAAGGTGCCTCTGGGTAGACTCAAATCTCAAACTTATTGGCTAGCTTAGCTGAGCACGCTAAGTGTTCGCACTGTGCAGGAACTCCAGATGCTTCCCAGTAGGAAGGAGTTACTTACCACTTAGGGAAGGATGCAAACCCTGTTGGCAGAGTGGTTAAGTGCTGTGGCTGCTAATCAGAACGTTGGCAGTTCCAGTTCACCAGGGACTCTGGGGGGCAGTTCTACTCTGTCTATAGGAGTGATGTGATTTGGAGTCGACTCAATGGCAGTGGGTTTGGATTCTGGTTTGTAGGCAGAATATCCGTTCTGCCACTATAGTCCCTGCACTCATTTCCTAGGGCTGTCCTAATGAAGTCCCACAAACTGGATAGCTTAAAACAACTGATTCTCGTCATTCTGGAGGACTAAGGTGACTACAGGGCCATGCTGTCTGTGAAGGTTCTAGGGGAAGGTCTTTCCTTGTCATTTCTAGTCTCTAGCCATTTGGGGTGCTTCTTGGTTTGTTGGATCGTAACTCCAAATTAGGCAGGTGTGCAAAATTGATTTGGATTGTATGCTTTCACTTAATCGTAATAAAAAAACATGCCTTTGCCAATTCAACATTTTTCTGAGTACAGTTTAGTGATATCAATTACATTAATCATGTTGTGTAGCCATGACCTATAATCATTCTCAGATTTCCCTCACCATAAACAGAAACTCACTGTTTCCTATACAATGACTTCTTCTTGCTACCCCTCTCCCATCCCTGATAACCACTAATAAACTTTTTACTATGTGCATTTGTGTATGGTTGCTGTTCTCCAGAAGGTTCTCAATGGCTGATTTGTTTGGATCACCAGGCCTTTCTTCCAAGCTGCCTCTGGGTGCCAACCTTTCAGTTGGCACTGCAGTATGTTAACTGTACAACCCAAGGACCCTGAGGTACATATTTTAGTCTCTTTTATTTGACATTATTTTGAACAATTCACACATACGTATCAGGTAATAAAACATACACAAATATAATGATTCCAAAAATATTACTATACTTGTGCCTAAGCTGATTCCTAAAATGTCAGCAGCTTGGTTTCTTCCTTATTTTAATGTCCCTCTATATTTTCTAAGACTACAGCAGTACTCAGTGAAACCCCTTCCAGAGGTTATAGCATTCTTATTGAGACCAAAAAGATTATCACTTCAGACAGCCAAGATTACAGGATCAGACTAATCAAGTGATTCCCAGTCAGGGCATGAGTCCAGGTTATTTCAGACATCAGACTGAGATTTTTATTTCAAAGATAATATTCTCTTCTTACATAAAAGCAAAAAGCCCCACAATTTTCCTATAAGATTTAGTGTTTAGGAGCCTGGAATTTGCCCTATCAAATGTTGAAGTCCTCTTGGCCACCATGACATGGCCCCTGACATAGTCCATAAGCAGATGTGGTCTGTGGACATCATTTAAAACTCACAGATGCCTCACTAGTTTCTCACTGAGTTTAGTAGAGCCATCAAGAGGTTGTATGTCTCAAGAGACACACAATCTAAGTTTAACAAAGAGGGTTTCTTCTTCAGACATTTGGCTAATTCATCATCTTGAAGCACGGCTTTGAAAGTTCTTCCTGCCTGCTTGTTGAGCGTGATCGCTTGTACTTGTAGGTCGCTCTCTGTTCTTGGGAGAGTTTCTGTACATTTTCCCCAGGTAATTTGGATAACACATTCTGTGTATTTGCCCTATTTGCTTACAAAGAGAAGACTCTGGGTGGTACCAGTGGTTAATGTGCTTGACTGCTCCCCAACAGATTGGAGGTTCAAGTCTACCTAGAAGTACCTTGAGAGAAAAATTGGCCACTGAAAACCCAAAGAAGCACTGTTCTACTCTGACACACATGGTGTTACTTTGAGTCGGACTCAATGACAATTTGGCTTTTCACTTCGCAGACAAAAGTGAGTTTCATATCCATATTTTAAAATCAAACAGATAATAGAAAAAATCAAATGCCCATTTATAGTAATTTCCTCTCATTAAAATTAAACATACTCCTTTATAGACAAATTTGTAAGTTTATTTCAATTGCCATCAGTATGTTTTATATGAATTTTTTAATGACTATCATCATGACATTATGGGCTTTCACAAACTTACATGTTTCAATTAACCACAATCATTACACCCCTCTTGAGGCTTAAATTAAATCTTGGCTGGTGGGAACCCACTAAGCTGGCTCTTTGGTCCTTTTAGCACTATCCATGGCATCTTTGAAAATATCCTAGGTTTCCCACAATAGTAGGGTGTTCCAGGCCCACTCATTTGTGCCTGAGTCTGTGTGCACATGTGTCTGTGTGTGCAAGCACGTGTTTCTTTTCTCTGCCCAACATTGATGCAGCCAAGAGAACTGGTTAGCTATCCAAATCCAGACATTGAGAGTTCACGTGAGGATAGACAGTGAATAGATACGCTGCTGCTGTTACAATTCCCTTAGGTAGAAAAATATCACGTTTTTCAGACTCATGAGTTTACATTGATTTTTTTCCCCGCTTTGGCTTGGCCAATAGTTTTAACATAATTAAGTTGCTGTACTGTGATCTTCTGACAGTATGAGCCTTCATTGACCTTTAAAACTTTCTAACATATTGAGAAAACAAATGACCTTAGTTCAAACTCTGTCTCTTTCATAGATTTAGCCGTCATGTTAATACGCTCTTGTGCTTGTCTTCGCATCATGCAGACTTCACCCTGACACACTCACTCCCGTCTCACACTCACAGATCCTCAGCGCTTGGTCCCTGTGCTCCTGCTTCATCCTGGCCTCGTCAATTGCGCTGACTTCAGTTTGACTCTCACCGCCAGAAAGTCACTGGTCTCTGGGAAAATGTAGCTAAGGGGTTTTTGTCCTGGTGGTGGTGGTGGTGGTTGCTTTGTTTGTTTCTTTCATTCTTTGTTTCTTTGTTTGTTTTGTTTGTTTGCCTCTGAGGATTAATTGCTACGGATGGGGACCTGTTGATTTTTCCTTTCTCCAAGAATAGCTTTGCTTCACACATTCTAAAGAGGACTTTCTCCCTTTGGGTTTCAGCTTTAGAGGACTTCAAGTGTTGCTTTGTCCATATTTCTTCCACTTTCACTCCACAATTTTCAGTCACTGCCTTCTAGTACATTTGAATATAGGGATAGAAAGGAAGAAAACGTGGCCTCTGGCTGCTCTTTTTAATGAGAACGTGGAAGGGACAGGGAGTACCTTTTTCCCCCTTGTCTTAGCCTGGTTCCTATACTTTCTTTCAAAGGTTCTAATTTTGGATACTCTTACCACCACTGACTGATCATTCAGACTTGCCTAATTTTTTTTCAGAGGAGTTGGAACTCCAAAAGCGTTTGCACTGACTGTAGTTCATTTATCTCCCATCCGTGCTTCAGCCAAAGGGGGCTGCCCCCACCTAGGGGTGTTTGCCAAAGACACAACTTCTCTCCTTCATGTAGGAAGAGAGTTCTGGACCGGGCAACAGGTGACACTTGTTTAGAGAGGTAAAAACTAGAAAGGAGAATACAGTAGGCCACATACCTGATCTCTTCCTTAAAGTAATCTCAGCAGGATGGATTTTGGCTGGACAGCAGCCCAGATTTCATTTTATCTCTTTGAACTGGGGAAAAGTGCATGATAAATGCCCATTATTTTATTTTTTTTTATTTTTTGGTCACTGCCCATTAACCTGGTGGCACAGTGGTTAAATGTTTGGCTACCAACCCAAAGGTGGGCAGTTCAAATTCATCAGCTGCTCTTTGGAAACCCTATGGGACAGTTCTACTCTGTCCTATAAGGTCGCTGAGTCAGAATCAACTAGAAGGCACAACAGATTTGGTTTTTGGCCCATTGATAGGCAATTCAGGTTCGGAAATGATAGAAGACATGTATTTTTTATAGTAACAGAATTTTTTCACTTTGATATAGTAATTGTCATGGATTAAATTATGTCCCCCCAAAATATGTGTAGCCGTGTGGCTGGGCCATGATTTCCAATATTTTATGGTTATCCTCCGTATTTTCCTATGCTGTCTGTTAAAGGATTAGGATGGAACATAGGATCACCTCCTTGCTCCACTGTAAAGGGATTCTCCCTGGAATATGGCTTGTACCACCCTTTATCCTTTCATACTACAAGAGATGAAAGAAAAGGGAAGCAAGCAGAGAACTGGGAACCTCGTAGCATCAAGAAAGCAGCACCAGGAGTAGAGTGTATCCTTGAGACCTAAGGTTCCTGCACCAAGATGCTCCCTAAACAAAGACTGATGCAACACAATGACTTTCCTCTAGAGCCAACAGAGAGAAAGCATTTCCGTGGAGCGGACACCCTGAATTTGGACATGTAGCTTACTGGATTGTGTAAGAATAAACCTTCCTTTGTTAAAGCCATCCAGTTATAGTATTTCTGTTAGAATAGTACTAGCTGACTAAAATAGTGATGTAAATTTTTTTACAATGGTAATTAACTCAAAAGTATATAAATATAAAAGCTGCATTTTATAAGCCAAGCCCTAGACTACGCTCTTGATATTGAATGACTCTTTTGTCATGGGTTGAATTGTGTCCCTCCAAAACTGTGTGTAGCTGTTTGGTTAAGTCATGATTCCCAGTATAATGTGACAATCCTCTATGTTGTAAACCTTGCCTCTGTGATGCTAATGAGGGAAAAGCTACAGTTGCTGCGTCAGTGAAGGAGGACTCAATCTGTAAGATTGTTTTGTGCCTTGAGGCCATTTCTTGAGGTGTAGAGGAAAGGGAAGTAAGCACAGAGCTGGGAATTTCACACCACCAAGGAGCTAGAGCCAGGAGAAGAGCTCATCCTGAAGTTCCTGGTTCAGGGGAAAATTGACAAGGATCTGCCAACAGAGAAAGTCTTTCTGTGGAGCTGATGCCCTGAATTTTGACTTGTAACCTTGTAGTCTACTGGACAGCGACAAAATAAAGTTTCTCTTTTTAAAGCCACCCACTTGTGGTATTTCTGTTATAGCAGCACGAGATGACTAGAAGTGTGCATATTTTTTATAGTAATGGAATTTTTCACTTTAATCATCATGCAAATTTATTTATTTTTTGATGGTAATTCAAATGTATGTAAATGTAAAATCTGCCTTTTATAAGTGAGGCCTAGACTAGGCTCTCCATGTTGAGTAATTCCTCTAATCCTCATAACAACATACTGAGAGAGGTATCATTGTTAATTCTACTGGTAAATATGGGTAAACTGTGGCTTAGATTAAGCATATTATCTGTAGTCATAAACTGATACGTGGTAAATTTTGATTCAGGTAGTCTGCTTCTGCCTCCAGAAACCATGGCCTTAAATATGGTGTGTGTGTGTGTGTGTGTGTGAAATGTACAAATTTGTCTATATAAACCAAACATTGAATCATACTGCACATACAATCTGGAATACTCCTTTTTCTCACTTGTTATTCTTCAGAGGGTTTTCTCTATCTTAAAATGTTTTAGAAAAGCTCATTCAAAAATGATGGAACACCGTCTTTCTTTGAAAATGTAGTATAATTTGTTCAGTCTTCTAATGACAGCTGTACTTTTTCTAATTTCTCAGTATTATAAATAATAATTCAATAAAAAGGAAAGCATTGCATTTATATTCCTGTTTGTATCTTTGATTATTTTCTTAGGATAGATCTATTAGAAGAGAATTACAGAGCCAAAGGAAGGAGAAAGTTTGTATACCTAGGTAGATATTACCAAATCATTTTCCATAGTTCTGTCAGCAGTTTTGTGAGAAAGCCTTGTTATCAAACTTTCAGCAGCTCTGAAATTTTCCTAAAAGACTATTTTGCCAGACAAATGAAGTGTATTGAAGTTGGTTTAATGAGTATTTGTTTGATTAGTTGTGAGTGTGAACATTTATGCATGCTAATTGGATTATGCATTTCTTCCCAAATTTTCTGCATGGATCCTCTCGCTGTGCTTCTTTGAGAGATTTAGAGTTTTACTTATTGTTTTTTAAGGGCACTTCATGTTTTAATGACATTATCCTTCTGCCCTGTGGCTGCTGCTTCTTTACTCGATTAGTTGTTTATTGTTGTGAACAATGTTTCTGATAGAGGAGTTTTAATTGTGCAATAGTAAAATCTGTCTAGTTTTCCCTCATAATTGCATTCATTGCTTTTGTGCTTAGAACATCCTTTCATGTCCAGAGATCTGATCATTATTCACTTTTAATTTTGTCTACATGTGTTTCTTTAATCCATCTGGTTTTATTGTTTCTGTTCTCTGTTGCTACACAGTTGGGCTATAATTTTAGCTATAATCAATTTTATGAATCGTTTGATGAATCTCCTCCCTCCCATTTTTTACTGTGTTAATTAATGCTGACAGATACACTAGAGTCTATCTCAAAACTGTTAACTCTATTCTACTTACCTGGCTGTCAATTTTTGAGTTAGTACTATGATTTTTTTTTAACTTTTGCTTATAATATATTTTAATACCTTGTAGGTTCTGCTGGGGAGCTCCAGTGGTTCAACGGTTAAGAGCTCAGGCTGCTAACTAATGGCTTGCAGTTGGAATCTACCAGTTGCTCCCAAGAAACCCTATGGGGTGGTTCTACTCTGTCCTGTTGGGTCATTATGAGTCAGAATTGACTTCGTGGCATTGGGAGGACATACTGGAGTCCCTAGTTGGTACAAACAGTTAGCAATGTGGGCCACTAACCAAAAAGGCTGTAGGTTTCAGTTCAACGAGAGGTACCTCAAAGAAAGGCCGAATCTACTTCCCAAAAAATCAGCCACTGAAAACCCTATGGAGGAAAGTTCTATCTTGACACACACAGGGTCACTGTGAATCAGAATCAACTCAATGGCAACAGGTTACAACATGCCTCCTTAATCTAATTTCTCCTTTTGCTTGTTATTCACTCACATTAGTATCGGTTTGTCATACAGGAAAGAAACACTGGATTCTATTTTATCAGGAGAAATTTGCTCATGTTTACATTCTAACATGGCACTGTAAACTGAAAATAACATTTATTTTCCTTTTACTGTACTTCCTTTTACTGTACTATGATGTTTTGTTTCTGATCACCATAACACTGATACTGACTTCACTGAACAAATTTTTATATTTCCAGTTTTTATTTTGTTACCCAGAAAAAATATACAGCATGGGGTGATGTCTTTCTGAAAATCCAGATGTCATCATTGTTGAAACTATCAGGCAATGGAACATGTTAAGAAGTAATTATAATTTATATGCTGAGATTTCTCCTAAGTTGATGACCCTTTTTATGGCCAGGAAAAATACATATTTAATTCAGCTTTACAAATTATTAACATAGCACTTTTTTTTACATAAACCCATTGCTTTCAAGTTAATTCTGACTCATAGCAACACTACAAGACATAGTAGAACTGCCCCACTGGGTGTCCAAGGAGAGGCTAGTGGATTCCAGCTGCCACCTTTTGGTCAGCAGCCATAGCTCTTAACCATTATGCCACCAAGGTTTCCTTTTTTTCACATATTATTTTCTTATTTACTAAAATTGTCTTATCTTTATTTTTACATGTCTTTTCTAGTTTTCAATTTTATTGTTTTGCCTTTTACATATTTTCCAGAGTTGTGTTCTTAAAAAAAAGAAATCTTAAACTTATGTACTGATTATACACTTCTATTTTTAATAATTCATTTACTTTTCTGTATATCTTTAGAAAACCTTTTTCACCCATCTTCCTTGGCTTTGTTTTAAACATCGCAATTATACATTATTTAAATGCTGTAAAACTTATTCCTTTTTAATCTACTTGTTTTTTCAAAGACTAGTACATATTTTTAGACAAATAACACATACCATCTGCATTTGTTTGTCTGCCACACCCTCCCCCTACCAGGTGTTGTGTTATGGAGATTTAAGAACACTTTGTTGTGTTCATGAGGAATCTGCACATGGATCAAGAGGCAGTCCTGTGAATAGAATAAGCATATACTGCATGGTTTAAAGTCAAGAAAAGTGTGCATCTGGGTTGTACCATTTTACCACACTTTCTCAATCTAATCCAAGAAGCTGGGTTGTATGAAGAAGAATGGGACATCAGAATTAGAGCAAGACTCAGCAACAAACTGCATTATGCAGATAACATAACCTTGCTTGTGGAAAGTGAAGAGGATTTGAAACATTCACTGATAAAAGTCAAAGACCACAGCCTTCAGTATGTATTGCACCTCAATATCAAGAAAACAAAAGTCCTCAAAACTGGACCAGTAAACAGATAAATGGAGAAAAGATTGAAATTGTTAAGAATTTCATTTTACCTAGTTCTGTGATCAATGCTCATGGAAGCAACAGACAAAAGACACATTACATTTGAAAAATCTGTAAGTGCTGAAAAGTAACGATGTCACCTTGAAGACTAAGGTGCACCTGACTCACACCATGTTATTTTCAATCACATCATAGGCAGCCAAAAGGTAGACAATGAATAGGAAAGATACAAAAAGACTTGATGCCTTTAAACTGTGATGTTGGAAAAGAATGTTGATTATACCACGGACTGCCGAAAGAACAGGTCTGCCTTGGAAGAGGTGCAACCAGAATGCTCCTTAGAAGCAAGGATGGTGAGACTACCTCTTACACACTTTGGACGTGTTGTCAGAAGGGATCAATCCCTAGAGAAGGACATTGTGCTTGGTAAAGTAGATGTTCAGGGATAAAAATGAAGACTCTCAACAAGATGGATTGACACAGTGGGTGCAACAATGGGTTCAAGTATAAAAACCATCATGGGCATGATGCAAGACCGGGCAGTGTTTCACTCTGTTGTACATAGGTAGTCACTACGAGTGGGCACCAACTTGACAGTGCCTAACAACAAATAGTAACTCAATCATTGTGTGGGAGTCACAAATTCTATGACGTTAAATGGCCATACAAAGTAACTCACTGCATCTTAGTCCTGTTTCAGTCTTTTCTAAATTTAATATTGATACCTTCATTATTTATTGTTCACATTTGCCTAGTAAAGCTGTACTCACTGGGTTACTTTTAATCTCTGTGTCTTTGCTTACAGTTGGATTGTCTTATCCCAAACATAAAGTCTTAGTATTTTAATATGGAAAATTGAATCATTTAAATATACTGTTGTAACTGTCCATCTTTTCATCCCAGGCAATTATTAGATTAGGGATAGCAGTATTGAGAATGAACACGTATCAGGAAGCACAAAAAGAACGGAAAACTCATGCCTGAACATGGGCAGCTTGCCAGAAAAAAAAAAATCTTAAATGTCAAGTCTTTGGAATTGATCAGAAATCTAGAACAGGATTCAAATCAAAGGATTTTGAAGAATCAGATACAATAGAGCAGTGGGTTCAGAAATCATTCAAGAAAGCTTCCCAGAGGCAAGAGTACACGGGGAGACATAATATTTTTAGTCATTTACTGCAAGCTATAAAAAGAAAATAGTACTCAGAAAACCATTGGTTATAGAAGAAATCAAAGATGAAATAAATAAATTTATGGATTCCAACGAGAACGAAAACACTTCCTTCCAGAACCTATGGGATACATACAGCCAAAGCAGTTCTCAGAGGTCAGATTATCTCCATAAATGCACACATCTGGAAGGAAGAAAGAAACCAAATCAAAGAACTGACCTTACAGTTTGAACACGTAGAGAGAGAAAAACAGAGGAACCCCTCAGGCACCAGAAGAAAACAGAACATAAAGATCAGAGCAGAACTAAATGAATTAGAGAACAGAAGAACAGTTGAAAAAATTGAAAAGACCAAATGTTGTTTGTTTTTAAAAGACCAACAAAATTGACAAACCACTGGCTAAACTTACTAAAGAAAAACAGGAAAGGAAACAAATAACCCAAATAAGAAATATGAGGGAAGTTGTCACAACAGATCCAACAGAAATAAAAAATATCATAGCTGAACACTGTGAAAGACTATGTACTCTAACAAATTCAAAAACTTAGAGGAAATGGACAAATTCCTTGATTCATATCACCTACCCAAATTATCACAACGTGAAGCAGAACAACTGAATAAACCCATCACAAAGGAAGAGATTGAAAAAGTCATCAAAAAACTGCCAACAAAAAAAAGCCCAGGCCCAGGTGGTTTCACCGCAGAATTCTACCAAGCTTTTAGAGAGGAGTTATCTCCAATACTACTGAGACTATTTCACAATATAGAAAAGGATGGAATACTACCAGATTCATCCTATGAAGCCAGCATAACCCTGATACCAAAGCCAGGGAAAGACCCAACCAAAAAGGAGAACTACAGACCGATATCACTTATGAATCTAGATGCCAAAATCTTCAACAAAATTCTTGCCAACAGAATACAACATATCCAAAAAATAATCCGTTATGACCAAGTTGGATTCATACCAGGGATGCAAGACTGGTTCAACATCAGAAAAATAATTAATGTGATCAACCACATAAATATCACAAAAGACAAGAATCGCCTGATCTTGTCTATTGATGCAGAAAAGGCATTTGATAAAGTTCAACACTTATTCATGCTAAAAATTTTCAGCAAAATAGGAATAGACGGCCAATTCTTCAGTGCAATAAGGGCCATTTATACAAAGCCAACTACCTACATCATCCCAAATGGAGAGAGACTGAAACAGTTTCCCTTGAGAACAGGAACTAGACAAGGATGCCTAGTCTCACTTCTCCTATTGAACATTGTACTAGAAGTTCTAGCCAGATCAATTAGACAAGACCAAGAAATAAAAAGCATCTGCATCAGCAAAGAACTAGAAATCTCCCTATTTGCAGATGATATGATTGTATATGCTGAGAATCCCAAAGAATCCATAAGGAAACTATTCAAACTGATAGAAGAGTTTGGCAAAGTCTCAGGATACAAGATAAACATAAGTAAATCAGTAGGATTCCTTTATACCAACAATAAGATCATTAAGGAAGAAATCACCAAGTCAATACCATTTACTATAGCCCCTAAGAAGATAAAGTAACTAGGAATAAATTTAACCAGAGAAATAACAGACCTTTACAAAAAGAACTACAAACCCTTACCACAAGAAACTAAGACAGATTTACATAAATGGAGAAATCTACCCTGCTCATGGATAGGAAGACTTAACATTGTGAAAATGTCTATTTTACCCAGAGAAATCTACTTATATGACACAATTCCAATACAAGTTCCACTGACATTTTTAAATGAGATGGAGGAACAAATTACCAGCTTTGTCTGGAAAGGAAAGAAGCTCCGGATAATAAAGCATTACTAAAGAAGAACACACTGGGAGACCTCTCATTACCTAATCTTAGAACATATTACACTGCCACAGTAGTCAGAACAGCCTGGTACTGGTACAAAAACAGACAGACTGATCAATGGAACAGAGTCATGACCCCAGGGATGACATCATCTGCCTATGAGCAGCTGATATTTGACAAAGGCCCTAAGACATTAAACTGGGGTAAAAATAATCTCTTCAACAAATGGTGCTAGCAAGATTGGATATCCATCTGCAATAAATTGAAACAAGATCCATATCTTACACCTTATACAAAAACCAACTCAAACTGGATAAAAGACCTAAATATCAAATCTAAGATGATAAAGCTCATCCAAGAGAAAGCAGGAACAACAATGGAAGGTTTGATACACAATGTAGACAGACTTCAAAATCTGTCAAACAAACCACAATCAACAGAAGAGAAAATATATAGATGGGAACTACTAAGAATCAACCACTTTTGCTCATCCAAAGACTTCATTAATAGAATTAAAAGACCACCTGTGCCAGCCAGCCAAGTGCCGTCGAGTTGGATCTGACTCACACCTATAGAATGGGAAAAAATATTTGGCAATTATATGTCAGACTGATGCCTGATCTCCATAATCTGTAAGGTACTATAAAATATCAATCAGAAAAAGATAAATCATCCAATTAAGTGATGGGCAAAGGAGATGGACAGACACTTCTCTAAAGAGGAGATCCAGACAGCCAAAAAACACATACAGACATGCTCACGATAATTAGCTATTAAAGAAATTCAAATCAAAATGACAATGAGTTACCATCTCACCCCAACAAGGTTGGCCATGATCCAAAAAACACAAAACAACAAATGCTGGAGAGGCTGTGGGGAGGTCGGAACTCCCATGCACTGTTGGTGGGATTGCATAATGGTGCAACCTCTTTGGAAAGCAATCTGGCTCTTCCTTGAAAAGCTGGAAATAGATATACCATTTGACCTAGTAATTCAACTACTTGGAATATATCCTACAGAATCAAGGCCATTCATACAAACTGATACATGCACAGGAATGTTCATTGCAGCATAGTTCACAATAGCAAAAAGATGGAATCAACCCAGATGCCCAACAATAGAGGGATGGGTAGGTAAACTATGGTATATGTACTCAAAGGAACACTATGCATTTATAAAGAACAACGATGACAGCAGAAAACATTTCTTAACTTGGTTTCAACTGGAGGACATTATGCTAAGTGAAAGTAGTCAATGACCAAAAGGACAAATATTGTATGAGACCCCTACTATAAGAACTTAAAAACAGACTCATGCGTAAAAGAAAAGACTCTTTGACGGCTGCAAGGGTGAGGAGGGGCGGGGGAGAGGGTTCAGATTAGATAGTTAATAGAAATTTGGTTGGGTGAAATCGGTGAGAGCACACATTAGAAAGAAGATCAGCAATAACTGGACTTCAACACAATTTGAGTACTCCTCCCATCTTAACCCAATATCGCAAGGACAGAGTAGCTGGGGCAGGGGGCTGGGGACCACGCTCTCTGGTGAAATTGAGGTCAAATGGCACAGCTAGTGTTTTGCTAATGAGGACTCTCTGCACCCTACACCAGTGAGTGGTATCAGGGGTCTTAAAAGCTGCCAAGCTACCACCTGAAGTTACAGCAAATGGTCTCAACTCAGCAGGAATGGATGATCCTTGAGGACAAGAATGGCATGGGGAAAAGAGAACCCAAAAGACAGAGAGACCCATGTGAGTGGGTCTCTATGTTGACTTGTGACCAGAAGAACTGGATGGTGCCCAGTCACCACCAGTGATAGTCATGGTGGAGCTCACAAAGTGGAGTCTCACTGGCAACAAGAGAATAAATAGGGGTGCACCCTGAGATTTCCAATAAAATACCACAGTTGATGTTCCAGGGGCTTCGACGTTCCCCTGGGAGCATGGTCCCTGGCCCTGATGCTACCCCTGTCCATAGATCGTAATGAAAGTCAACTTTTCAGACAGCAATGGTTTGGACTTCGTGAAGCAGAGTGACCTTATCTTGTGGGAATTTTATGGTTCTATGCATCTATAGGATGCCATCCTGCTGACTTCTTGCTGGAAGAAGGCCAGTGGGTGGAGAGGAGGGGATGGGAGACTGCTGGGAGGATAGGACATGTATGGAGAAGAGAGGAGGGGTGTGCTGTCACCAGGCAGGGAGAGCAGTGGAAGCAGCATACAGGTGAGCATGCAAATTTATATGGCAATGTACATTTTCATTCAATCCTAATAAAAAAAAGGAAAGAAAATTGTGATGGTAACAACAATTATTGACTTGCTTATGTACCTATACTTAAGCTAGGCATTGGACTAAGTTCTTTGGATAAATATATCCTTTAATCTCCACAACTTCCCTGAAAAGTACATGTTCTTCCAGTTTTACAGACAGGAGAAATGAGACTCTGAGTGTTAAGTACAATTTCAAATATCATAGGTAGTGAGTGCCAAAACCAGCTGAAAAGTTGAGAATTACGTTGTGTTGCTTGCTTCCCAGAATTAACAGTTTTCTTAATTTATATTTTTTCAATCTTTACAAATACATATTTTCTCTTGAATTATGGGGTTAAGTGCTACCACTGTTATCTACAAGGTCGGCAGTTCAAATTCACCAGACACTCCTTGAATACTCTAGAGGGCAGTTCTACTCTGGCCTCTAGGGTCGCCATGAGTCAGATCTGACTCCATGGCACTTAGCTTGGCTTGAAGTACATTTTTTTCAGCATCATACTTAAATATATTGATACTTCTATGAAACTTGTTGACACTATATATATTCTGCCCATTTAGCTGGCCTTGCAACAATTCCTTCATCCTTTTGTGCATGTGTGTATGTGTCTCTAGTAAATATGTTGCTCCATCTGAATGTATTTTTAAGTAATTTTTGAAATAGAAGTACACGGGTTACATCTTTTTGGAGCCCTTGATTAGAATATCTTAGAATTTCTGCTTCCTTTACATGTTAACATTTTTGCTTGACCCATAAACATGTTCCCTTAGTGGTATTTAGACTTTGCTCCATTATCAGCTGGCATTCAGCTTTGTGACATACTATGAATTCAGCCTGTTTTCATTTTGTAACTTTTATGTGTCACCTGGATGTTTACAAATTTATTAAAAATGCTTAGTATTCAAACACATTTTCTAGGTTATGCCTGAGTGTGCATCTTCATTAATTTTGCCTGTAGCATGGTGCACTTTTAAATGTTATATTCCCTTTTCTCTTTTTAAGCTCAAAATATTGTCCTCCACTACTTCTTTACAACTTGCAGCAATCGTTTGTTCTAGCTATATCTTTCTTGAGGGGGGTGAGTTGAGGCTTCTTATCCATGCGATTTTTTGATATACCAAAACACTCGTCTTTTCTCTCATCATTTTTATGCTTGTTTCTTTTTTCTGCCTTGATGGAAAACTTCTCTACCTTATTTTCTATGTCATATGTTTGATTTTCTGCAATTTAGATCCTGGCCTTTACTGCTCCAAAATGGAATTTTAAATTCCACAACTTTATTTTTAGTTTCCCTTAATCCAATCCTTATATGCCAGCTTCCTTTTCAATCTCAAAACCTCAAGCATTACCTTTTTCATCTCATGCTTTATTTCTTGTTCTTTTATAAATATTTTATTGCGTTTTTGGTGAAAGTTTACACAGCAAATTAAGTTCTCATTTAACAATTTCTATACATATAATTTAGTGACATTGGCTACATGTTTCACTTTATGTCAACATTCTCCATGTTTCCAGTCTGGTGGTTCCACTTCTGTAAATATAGCTTCCCCCTGGCTCCTACCCCTCAACCTTCTTGTCTTTCCTTTAGGGTAAATGTTGGCCTTTTAGTCTCCCATAGATGATTACGGAAAAAAAAAAAAAAACTAGAGTACTCGTATAATATTGTTTATTTTAAGAGCCAATCTATTATTTAATTGAAAGGCAACCTCCAGGAATGGTTCCCATTCACAGTTTAAACAGTGTAACAGGGTGAAAATCTTGGCAGCGCCTCTAATATCTACTGCTCACTAATCTGACTTTTTCTTTTAAATATTAAAATTTTGTCCTACATTTTTATCCCATTCATTCAGGACCATCTAGTGTGTACCTGGTTAGAACTGTTGGTAGCGGTAACTGAGCATCATACAATCTTCTAATCGATGGATAGATAAGGCTGTGGTTTAATGAGGTCGTTAGTCCTGTAGACTGACTAGATTTTTCCTTGATTCTTTGGTTTCTTTCTTTAGTGCATTATTGCATATTTCAGAAAGTACATATTGTCTAATTTTAAGAACGTAAGAGCAGTAGGAACTGTATGTTTACTAGTTGCTGTTAGGTTCTGACTCAGAAAGCCACCGCCTGCTCCGGCACTATCCTCACAAACATTGTTACGTTTGAGCTCATCATTGCCTTGTCAGTCTATCTCATTGAGGGTCCTCCTCTTTTACACTGACCCTTTTCTTTACCAAGCATGATGTCCTTCTTCAGAGACTGGTCCCTCCTGATAGCATGTCCAAAGTACAACATCCTGGCTTCTAAGGAGCATTCTGGCTGTACTTCTTCCAAGACAGACTTGTTTACTCTTCTGAAAGCCCGTGGTACACTGGGTATTCTTTGTCAACACAGTAATGCAAATGCATCAGTTCTTCGGTCTTCCTCGTACGTTGTCCAGTGATCTCACATGTGTTAGTCAAACCATGGCTTGAATTGGGCACACCTTAGTCCTCAAAGTGACATCAAAGAGGTCTTTTGCAGCAGATTTCCCAGGGCTGTACACTGCTTCATCTCTTTACTGAGGCTTCTATGGCCACTGATTGTGGATCCAAGTAAAATGAAATCCTTGACAATTTCAATATTTTCTCCATTTATCACGATGTTCTTCATTAGTCCAGTTGTGAGGACTTTTGTTTTCTTTATGTTGAGGTGTAATCTATATTGAAGACTGTAGTCTTTGACCCTCATCAATAAGTTCTACAAGTTGTCTACTTCCAGCTAACAAGGTTGTGTTATCTGCATACAACAGCTTGTTAAATGCATCTTCCTCCAATTCTGAAGCCACTTTTTATTTTTAGAACAGGTGTGGGTATTTTTTTTTGTTTTATTTTCAGCTGTGGTGTTTTTGTTTTTGCTTTTTTCTGCCTTATTAATCCAGTGTCAGTGCTTGTACTATGTTTTTGCTACAGTCAGTGCATCCTTATTCCTACCCTTGCTCAACAAAAACTCACTAACTCCTTCCTTCTTAAACAAGAAAATAGGTATTCAAGTTAGTTGCATTCTGCATCTGCCAAGATCTTCCTCTTAAATATCAAACCAGAGAGCAAGTTACGGAGCAAAATCTCCTGCCACACTTCTGGTGACTAGCTACTAGTCTATGCTGTTAGACCATGGCAGCAATTCCTCCTCTTTTTATAATGATTCCTTTGTAAATGGGAGGCAAATTCATTTTAAACCATTTGAAACATTTCAAAGTCTTCCTGTGGCCTGAAACGGTGCATGAGAAGTTCTATTTCCAAGTGCGCTGTGCTCTCAAGGCATATGGCCAACTGAAGGTGACCACAGCAATCCCACAGGCTCTTCTGCGACTGTGACACTGGCCCTCTTTCCTAGAGAGATCTATTTCCTCCCCGCTCTGTGGTGCAGATGGTTTGTACTCAACTACCACCCTCAAAGTTGGTTGTTCAAACATGCCTAGCAACACCACGGACGGAAAGCCTGATGGTCTGCTTTTGTAAAGATTATAGCCAAGAAAATCCTACTTTACCTGCTACTTTTACTTCCTTGCTACTTGTCCCATTATGTGATACATGGGGTCAGCATGAATTGGACTCAACTGGATAGCAGTGGGTTTTTTCCTGCTGTTTGAGCCTAGGCAGACATTTGTACCCATCTCAGTCTTTACAGTATAACAGAAATGATACATGCTGATTTCTAGGTCATAAAGTTGATGTGACTTCCTCTCCGAAGCACGTACAACAGGACCCCTGAGCTGACATGGAGTCCAGCTGACCTGAAGTCACCATGCTGGACATATCACAAGGAGAGTGGCAGGGCCAGTTTACCCAATAAGCAAAGTGTGCACAGGCCCAATTGTGCTTTCCCACTAATGTGCAATGCATAATTTCACCTGTTTCCCACTACAGCAAAGATGTAGCGAAACCATGCGGAATAGCTCACCACAGATTATCAGGTAAACACAATTATGCCAGTACTTACCTTGCTCAATGCTAGCTAATATGCCGTGATTACTGGTTATGCACCCTGGACAAGGGGCACAAAGAGACAGAGCTGTCTGAGGATGGACATCCAGGCTATGCAGTCCTAGGTTGCTGAGTCTCCAGCAAGGTGCCAGAATGAGATTCATGATAATTGCAGTCTCCAGCCTTCCAACTTCCCTAGCTGACAGCAGAGTCCATCTCTCCCCTACCAAGTCCTACCTAGAATGCAGATTCTCGAGCCAAGTAAATGTTAACTGCTGTTTTGAGCCACTAAGTTTGGGATACTTGTTACTCAGCATGAGATAATAAAAAAAAAAAGGGTGCTTCTCTTCCCCAAACCAAATCAAACCTGCTGCTGACCAGCTGATTCCAAATCATAGCAACCACATGTGTTAAAGTGCAGATGTTTTCTTGTTTTCTGTAGGGTTTTTTTGACTTCAGTCTTTCAAGAAAGCAGATTGCCAGGCCTTTCTT
Source organism: Heterohyrax brucei (assembly GCA_028571685.1). Classification (NCBI taxonomy): domain Eukaryota; kingdom Metazoa; phylum Chordata; class Mammalia; order Hyracoidea; family Procaviidae; genus Heterohyrax; species Heterohyrax brucei. The sequence continues at coordinate 37,115,391 of CM053148.1, read as the reverse complement.
CTGTGGAGTTAGCAGTCAACTACAAACCACTTGAGCCCCCCAAGGCTTTTTCCTCTGTCCACTCTTACCCATATTACTTTATATTCCAGGAGGTACTTTGTAACTAGCCTCCCTTTCACCTTTGGCCTGTTATGCTTTCCTGGGGTTTGTAATTGCATAGGTGGAGGAGGAAAGATAAAAAATTTGGGGGATGACTGTCTTCAGGCAGCCAAGAAATATCTGTCGTGCGTTCTGGTTGGGCAATCAGCCTAGGTCCCTGATCCAGTGATCCAGAGTGTCAAGGTTAGCTAGGGAACTTGATCTCTGCCACCACATAATGACACATTTTACTCCAGAATCTAACATTTTCTGGGAATAACAAAGGTCTTGATTTGCATTATAGGATATACGTAGTATTGGTCAGGTTACCAAGGAAACCTGGTTTGCCACGTATCAACAGCTCTCCCTGGCAGTTTGTGGTGCAGATATGGGTTCTTCCTGACAGTTGTGGTGTAAATAGAACAGCTCCTCTTGGTAGTTGTAAGGTGGCTATGGTGGTCTAAGGCCCAATCAGAAGCCAAGTTACTACCTCCCCCTCCCATCTATGACCACCACCTGCTTTTGCCTATGAAAAGCACTCCCAAAATCTATGTGCGGTCTTTTTCCACTCATGGAGACTGACCGGTTCCCTCTTTGGAATGTACTTTCTCTTAATAAACTTTTCTAGCATTTGCTAGTAAAAAGAATGCATCCTCATGTGCTTTAGGGGGGGCGGATCCCAGTTTGCAACCAGTCAGGAGACCAAACTTGCTAGTTGGGTCTCTAGAACCTGAATCAGGTCACTCGGGGTCTAAAGCAGCTGTATGACCTTGACACAGAACTCTCTTCTTCATCCTTCCAGTGAAGGAAGAAGGCTTCTCCCTTGGTCATCCCATTTGCCCTGTACCCATGTTACTTTCTGTAACAAACTGGAGACCTTTTCTGTTGGTCTTTGGTTTTTAGCACTTTCATGTCTTGGCAGCCGTTTTGGATTTTCACAGGTATTTTAAGGGGAGGCAAATATCTAAGCAACGCTAACCAGCCATCCTTGTGACCCAGAAGTTCATCCTCCCAACTGTCCTTCTGGGATGCAGATGTACAGCCAATACAACAAACAGATACAAAACAAAACAACAGGTAGCCTTGGGAGAAGACCCCGTCCCAGTTCCCCGACCCACATTCTTGCCTTATAGGCACCCCAGTGCAATGGTTCATACGAGAATATAATGACAGCAACTTCTTTAGAGCCAACTGGTCATCTTCCTCTCTGCTTGAGGCCCAGACACCACAAGAAAAAAGAAAATCCATGCAAATACTAAAATACTGCCTAAAATTGCCCAACTCCAGGCTTCTGTGGATACCACTGGAATCCAAACCAACAAAAAGAAAGAAAAAGAAAAACAACTGCTGTTGAGTCGATTCTGACTCATAGCAACTCTTTAGGACAGTAGAACTGCTCCATAGAGTTTCCAAGGAGTGCCTGGTGGATTCAAACTGCTGACCTTTTGGTTAGCAGCCATAGCACTTATTCACTACTTGTCACCAGCGTTTCCCTACTGGAGGCCATTCTTCTGAAATTGTAAAGTCTGTAGGAGTCACCATGGGATTTTCTTAATATTCAAATTCTGATTGATTAGGTCTGGGCTGGGGCCCAAGAAGCCACCTTTCTAACAAGTCCTCAGTTGATGCCGGCACTGCAGATCCAGGACCACATTTGAGCAGCTAGGCTGTAGGCAGCCCCATCTGCACTCACTTCCCGAAGGCAGCCTCCAAAAGCCTCGCACTTCCTGCTCAACTGGGCATGGCTTTATTTACAGCTACTGAAATGACCACATGCTTCTGCTGTTATTTTCTAAATGCTAGCAGGTGACTTCTTGCACTCACCAGTGCTTTGCTGACCATTTTGTCCTGTTGTTGGATAGTTGCCCCGAGAAGAGTTTGTTCTTCTTGTGTTATTGTTCACTTCACTCATTCTCCTGTAGTTACTGAACACCTAGCCTGTCTCTTCTTGGGACCAGAAACATAAACATGAAAGACACTAATCAGAAGCTAGTCAGAGGAAGAAGAGCAAGCATCAGCAATGCAACAGGATGAGTATTTGGGCCAAGTTTGGCACAGGTAAGGAGGGCTGCTAGGTGATACGCAGGCAGTAGAGGGCAGTTAGTGAGTGGGTACTCTTTAAAGGCTTCCTGGTGGAGATCACCCTTTGCTGTAGGTGTCAGACAGATGAAGGGGAAGAAAGGGCATTTCAAGCTAGGCAACAGAGTTGTGTGAAAGTTTGGAGGAGGAGAAAGCATGGTGAGCTCAAGGAGCTGCTCTGTGCATGTGTGTGCGTGTGTGTGTGTGTGTGTGTGTGTATGAAGAGATGGGAGATAGTTAAGGTAGTTAGAGGTTGGGACAGCCTTCCTGTCCTGTTTGCCGCACTCCTCAATGCCCATCCTCCTTATTTGCTGTGGCATGTGGGCAAGGACATGCTTGGAAGGGCTAGAAAGGAGTTGGTGTGAGAAGCTGGGGTCGGGGGAGGCCCCTAATCTTAAGAAATGATTTTTCTCCTCTGCTTAATCTGTGCATAATTCCTCTATCACCCAAGTAGTCTTGATATATTGATTCCCTGTGTTGGCAGTTGGAGTCCCTGCATGGTACCACCAGTTAATGTACCCAGTTGTGAACCAGAAGATTGGCATTTGGAGTCCACCCAGGGGCAACTCGGAAGAAAGATTTGGAGACCTACTTCTGAAAATTAGCCATTAGCCCATAGAGGACAGTTCTACTCTGACACACATGGAGTTCCCATATCTCATAGTTGACTTCTCGACTTTTTTTTTTCAGTTGGCATTCCACGCCTTGTGGGTTTTCTTACATGGTTTTCTTGAATGGTCTCTAGGATCCCTATGGTGTCTTTGAAAAACTGGAGGGTTCCTGCCTGCCTGGAGCTCACCACCCCTCAGAAAGGCAGACATGTGGCCACTTCCGCCAGGCTTGGAACCTAAGAAACTCTTGACATATTATTAACCTCTAAGCCTCACATTTCCTTTCTTGGAGATGCTGTTGGGCTTTTAAAACATTTCGTTTACCCACAGTTACCGTCTTGGTTATCAAGTACCATTACAACAGAAATATCACAAGTAGATGGTTTTAACAAATGGAAATTTGCTCTCTCACAGTTTTGGAGGCTAGAGGTATAAATTCAGGGTGCCAGCTCTAGGAGAAGGCACTCACTGTGTCCGTCAGAGGGTGGAAGGGGAAGCTCCTGCCATCATTCTTCCTCAGGCCTAGGTGTTTCTCAGTCCCGGGGCTGTAGGTCCTAAAGACACGCTCTGCTCCTGGCTTTTCTTACTTGGTGATAACGAAGTCCCTGTCTCTACTTGTTTGTCTCTTATCTCTTGAAAGAGATTGACTCAAGATCTAATCTAATCCTGTAGAGGTTAGAATTCACGACATAGGATTATCAGGTCATAAACTGGAGGACAACCAGACAACAGTGGAAATCACAGACCAGCCAAGTTACATACATTTTGGGGAACACAATTCAAGGCTTAACAGCTACTACCAAGACTTACCCTCAAAATGCAAAAGATTTGTGTGCTTCTTTTAGAGACAGGGGAAAAAATTCGGGGAACTGTACCCAGTGTCATCTGAGAGGGGAGGACGGGCATGGTGTCAGTGAGAGTGACACCGGGGACATTTCCTGCTGAAAGAAGAGGGTGTGCACAGTGGCCACTGGAGAGGTGGAGTGAGTCCCGGGGAAGACTACCTGGAGGGAAACGTTTTGTAAGTATTGTCACCTGCTGGGTTGTTCTTCTGTTCCAGCCAGTTCTGAGCCCGAGGACTACTAAGTACTTAGAAGGTCAAATGGCATGCAAAACATTCTTTGCACCCTTCAGAAGCTTATAGTCTGTTTTGGTGAGCAAGCTCTATTTGTGTACACACCCCTGTTGTCGCTGTTGTTAGTGGCAGCAGTTTGCTCGTCAATACACCATGTGGGTCAATGTTGTCCCTTTTTATTGCTTCTCTATTATCTCAAAACCCATCTTACATAAATGTAACACAGTCCTAAAATCCTATTTTTAAATTGTATCTATTCTATAATTTCCATTGTTGTTCTTTTTCCTTCGGTTACTCTGCTTGGATTTGGGGTTACCCATTTTTTAAAATCATATGTTCCCTGATGTTGATCCTTTTCCTCTCTTTGCTGAGCAGTGGGATGTATTCATATTAAGAGACATAATTTAAATGACGAAATTATGAATATAGCAAGTAGCAAACCGTGGCTATTCGATAGAAAGGCATATGGATGAAGCTAATTGGAAAGTGAGGGTAGGGAGAGAATAACTCTGAGATGAAGAAAATGAGTTTCAACAGCCCAAATATCATTTTTAAGCCAAAGAAGTTGGTCTAGCCCCATTTCTATCCTTGGCTGGACACAATATATGAGTGGTGCATTTTCCAGAAAAAAAAATCCATCCATAAGGTGAGAATCTAAGTATCTATTTTCTGTCCCAGTGACACTCAGAAATCATTCTTTGCATTTAGTTTTCAACTTTGTCTTTGCCTGTGAACAAAATTGAAGCTGGCAAAGGCTGGTTCATGTGAATTACTTGAACAACAGTTTCTCATTGTGTTGAATTATATTGAAGCCACTTGCTGTGAAATCTTGCCACAGTCCAGAAACACTGGAAGATATTGTCATTTTTCCCATGCCCAGAGAGTTAACCCAATTCTTTCCTACATAAATAAGGCTGGCAATCCTTTCTAAAGCAGGGGAGAAAGATTTCCAAACCCTAATCACTAAGCAGTTATATACAGGTTATTAATATTTTTAAGGCAAAAAACCATTTTTTCTTCCCATGTCACCCAATCTTCTTACTTCCCTAAACCAGTTGTCTAGATTATGTGGCTTCTGAAAGAGATGTGCAGATCTAGAGCTCTATTAAAAGACCAGGCTTGATGTTCAGACAACCTGGTTGGTTCCCTGAAAACATGGCCTCTGGACTTGCTGCTAGCCCAGAGCTGAAACCAGTACTGAAGCCAATACTTTAGACAAAGATTGGACTGGACTAATGAACACGGAGTGAGGCAGGTGATGTGTGTACTTTATGGTTTAATACATATTATCTATATGTGTATGAGGCTGTCTATATGTGTAGAGGGGAGAAGAGAGGAGGGAGAGGAGGGAACAAGTGTTGGTTGAGTGGGTTCTGGAAGTAAAGAGTGGAGAGAATGAGTGCTGTCACAGGGTGAGGAGAGCAGATACGGTTGCACAGAGACAGGTGCTGGGGGTTTACAGAGCAAACTGACTTGGACTGCAAATTTGCACTTAATCACAATTAAAAAAAATGTGGCTTCTGAATGTTTGAAATATTTCTGGCAGTCAATAGGGTAAGGAATCATGAAACCCATGTAATTTCACCTTACTTAGAAAAGTCACCTAGCAATCAAAAGTAGATGAATGCCAAAATAATAACAAGGGTTCTATGAATAACAAGTCATTTATAATATTGACCCTTGTCTTAAATACATGTGTATATATACATATATGTTTGTGTATGTATACACGTAACACACACACATAACAAACCCACAGCCACTGAGTTGACTCTGACTCATAGCAACCGTAGAGGACAGAGTAGAGCTGCCCCACAGAGATTTCAAGAGGTCCTGGGGGATTCAAATTGCCGACCCTTTGGTTAGCAGCCATAGCACTTAACGCGCGCGCATGCACTTAGGCGGTAAATGAATGAAAAGCTCCAACAAGAAAGCGACAGCTATAGCATTTCTCCAAGGCAGCACTTAAGTTAGCAATCAGCTGGGGCATCCAGAGAGTAGATTTCAGCTGTTTGTCACGCTCTTCACAAGTCTATCAATCATTCGTTCTGGAGGCTGGTTGTAAGGGGTGCTGCAGACAGAGGACAGTGCTGAATGTCCTCTAGTCCTGCTCCTTCTTGCCACTCCCACTGCTTTGGGACAGAGAGTGCAGGATCTGTTCCTGCCCCTTCTTAGCTATGAGCTGGGACGAGTCACTTGCTGCTCTTTCTCATGAGCAAAAGGGAAACAACAAGACTAGCTCTTCTTGAGAATCAAATGAGATGCAGGGCCTAAAAGTACTTTACAGACATTATGGTGTGATGCGGCTATGAGAACAATTCCCCCTTTTCTGCTGCATATTGGACTAAGCGGGTGTCAGGTAGACATACTGCATGCTTGTCAACCCACCTCACTACCCCTGGGCCCCTGCCCCCCCCAAAATAAATGACAAGTGAGCAGGAAAGGAAATTGGACATGTTAAATGACTTCTTTCTGATTGTCATTAGGCTGCAGCCTGATTTCCTTCAGGCTGACTTTAATTATTCTTCAGGCATCAGGTGTAGGATTATTTTTATAACTACTTATCAATAATAATAGGAAGAATCTACAATCTTAATCTGGAATGTTCTTTCTGCCAGAAAATGCTTGATTTCTCTAAAGATAATTTTTTAATCTAACAAATAGTTACAACTGGAAAAACAAAACAAAAACCAAGTTTGCTCTCAGACTGTGCAGAGGGCACTGTGTATAGAGTAGAGATCTGGAACTGGACTTGAGTTGTACAACATCGGGCAAGTCGCTACACGTCTTTGAATCTTCATTTATGAAACAGGAACAACACGAGTCCCACCTTCCCCAGGAGATCACAGGTGGTAATGAGATAGGATATAAAGGCACTGCCTTCAAGTCAATTCCAACTCATAGCAACACTACAGAGTAGAATTGCCCCATAAGGTTTCTAAGGTTGTAATTTTTTTCTTAACTGTGCTTTAATAAAGGTGTATAGAATAAAGCAGTTTCTCTTTAAACAATTAGTACACATATTGTTTTAAGACTTCGGTTAACAACAGCACACAACTAGTCAACACTCTCATTTCTCAATCTGGGGTTCCCTACAACCAGCTTTCCCGTCCCTTCCTGTCTTCCAGTCTTTGCCTCTGGGCAGGTGTACCCCTTTGGTTGTTTTATGGGCCTATTCAAACTTCAGCTGAAGGGTGAAGCTCAGGAATGACTTCATTACTGAGTTGAAAGGGTGTTCAGGGCCCATACTCTCAGGGTTTCTCAAGTCTCTGTCAGGCCAGCAAGTCTGGTCTTTTTGAGTTAGAATTTTTTCTCCAGCTCTGTCTGGGACCCCCTGTCAGAGCAGTCCGTGGTGGTAGAGAGGCACCATCTAGCTGTGTCGGACTCAGTCTGGTAGAGGCCATTGTAGACGTGGTACGTTAGCTCTTTGGACTAATCTTTCCCTTGTATCTTTAGCTTTCTTTATTCTTCCTTGCTCTTGGAGGGATGAGACTGGTGAAGTATGGCTGCTCAAAGGCTTAAAGACCCCAGACGCTACTTGCCAAACTGGAGTGTAGAAAATGATCTTTGTAAACTTAGTTATGCTAATTAAGCCAGATTATTTCCTGATACCATGGCCGACACAGCCTTCAGCTCAGTAATTTAGCCCCTCGTGGAGTTTGCGGGTGTCTATGAAGCTTCCGTGTCCTGGCCTCGTGCATGTTGTGCTTGCTACCCCGGTATTGTGTACCATTTTACCCTTCACCCAAGTTACCACTTATCTGCTGTCTACTTGGTGTTCTTCTATCTCTCGCTGGTGACCATCAAAGATTGTTTCTTTTTGTGTGTAAATCCTTTCATGAGTATTTACAGTGGTGGTCTTATACAGTATTTGACCTGTGATTGACTTATTTCACTCAGCATAATGCCCTCTAGTTTCCTTCATGTTATGAGAAGCTTCACAGATTCATCATTCTTCTTTATTGCTGCATAATACCTCATTGCAAGGCTGTAATGTTTATGGGAGCAGACTGCCACATCTTTCTGCCAGTGGACATAACACAGAGCTAGCCTTTAAGAACTGGGACTCTGAGAGCAGGCACTCTGATTCAAAGGCTGATAGTGTCATTTACTGGACAATTGACATGGGTCAGATTAGTTAACCACTCCGGGCCTCAGTTTTCTCAATCAGGACTCGTAACAGTCCCTTGTTTAGGAGACTGTTGTGAGGATTAAACTGTTAATACAGCTAAAAGCTGTGGCCAGCCAGAGTAAGCAGGCAATAAATGTTAGCTCTTGTTTTTACAAAGTCTTTAAGAAAGATCTGAAGACCACAATGAAGTCTGAAGCTTATTTTAATAGTAATGGGATACATGTTGACAGACAAGTCAAGTGTGAGGTCAGCTTTGCAGCTCTCAGCCACAGAGGCAGGGAAGGGGGCCAGCTAGTCAGGAGTCTTTCAGAGAGAAGTGCGACAGGCACCCCTTGGTGGAGAAGGAAGAGGGGGTGAAACCAGGTATCAGTGGAAGGTATCTTTATGAGTGAATGGAAGATAGCAGGGAGTGAAGGACAGAAGGCAGCAAGGCTTCTAAAGATAAGGCTCTGAGAAAATTGTAGCCAGTTGTGACAGGACCTGGGGAAAACTGACAAAGACCTAGGGCATGGCAATTCAGGTATGGGGTGGCTCAGCCTAGTGTGGAGGTTCAGCATCTTAAAAGGATCTCAGCAAGATCTTGTCTAGAACCTCCGAAAACGGATCAAACGTTGTTTATTTCAACGATACAACACAACAACCCCGCGGCCTTTACACTGCACATCCTTATTCAAGTTCTTTCGGAGAAAGTAAAAATTATTATGACATTGATTAGTATTCAACTTTTAATTTAACCCTGAGGAGGCACACAGACATACAGGAGAGGGCAGATCATTTTCTTGGACAAGATTAAGGCTTTTTCAAATGATTGGCTGAGCTCCCAGTTCCCTAGGTGGGAGTTATGGAGCGCTTCCTGTTACTCATCTAGTCCAGTTTTCATTGAGCTTCCAAAACTGTGGCTGAAGATTTAGCGGATCTTGTCGGTAGTGCCCTGTGACTTCAACTCCTCGGTGACGCTGAGAGTGGGAACTGATTATAGCGTGGCTGTCACCGGGCATTCAGGCCAAGAGTGGCCCGGCCAGACACGGAGGGGAGGGGTGGAGACCGCGGCGGGCTCTGGCTAACCGCCTCCGGACCGCCCCCAGCCTCGGCTGCACCGTCCCCGCCGGTGGGTTCCAGGCGGTTGAGGTGCCGGAGACGGCCCTCTGCTGGGGTCGCTGCGACCGTGCAGCTCCCCAGACTCCGTGGCTGCGGGTGACTGTGAGGTTGCCAGCGCATTCATAGAACTTCCCCCTCGTCGCGCCTCGATTCCTTCTCTTTGCTGCCAGGGGCCATTTCGACACGCCCAGTGGCCAGGGGAAGCAGAAGCAGGGGCCAGCAGGCAACGGAAGCCTCAAGCCGCTCTGACCTCTGACACTTCCCAACCCCCAGAGCACAACATCTGTCCCCCGAAATACCCGGGCTGAGGCGGAGAGGGCGCACCAGCTACTTCCTGGATACTCTGTATTCTCCCGCTTTCTGCAAACACTCCCTCTCTCAGGCCTAGCGCCGGGGATACCCATCGCTAGATCCCGGCCCCACGAGGGCGCCCCGGCACCCCCACCCCAAGTCCGGGGTTCTTCCTGCACTACCACCCGCCTCCGCCGCGGGGTCCCGCGCCCCACAGCGCCCCCCGGGGGCCGGGCACTGCCTCCTCACGCTGGGGCACCCGGCCCTTACCGCCAGGGCTCCCCTTCTCCCCAGCCCTCTCCGCAGCCCTCCACCTTCCAGCTCCAGCGCGCGCTGCTCTCCTTGCCCGAGGCCGGTTCCCCTCGTTTCTCCCCGGTGGGCGCACAAGCAGCAGGAGCGGTGCGGCGTAGAGGCGGGCGGAGAAGCTCAAGGCTGGGGCCTAGAAGCGGGGGGCAGAGGAGGCTAGGGCAGGCGAGGCCGGCGGGCGCAGGGAAGCGGGCGATGGCAGCTTCAGGCGTCTGCGGGAGGCGAGGCGGCCGCGGCGGGCGGCGCGAAGAGCCCCTGTGATTGGCACAGCCCGAGCCGGAGGAGGAGGCGAGGGGAGGGCGGAGGAGGAGGAGGTGGAGAAAGGGGGCGAGCGCGGCGGCGGCTGCGAGGAGCTGTGCCTTCCACCTATCATCCCCTGGCAGGACGGGGGCGGCCGCCGCGGGCCCGGGGCGGGGACAGCACGCAGCCTCGCGGCGCGCACCCCCTCCCGGCAACGGCCCGGAGACCCGGGGCGAGCGGGAAAGCAGCAGCGGCGGCGGCGGCGGCGGGGGAAGGATGCAGGGGAAGAAGCCGGGAGGCTCGTCGGGCGGCGGCCGGAGCGGCGAGCTGCAGGGCGACGAGGCGCAGAGGAACAAGAAGAAGAAAAAGAAGGTGTCCTGCTTCTCCAACATCAAGATATTCCTCGTGTCCGAGTGCGCCCTGATGCTGGCGCAGGGCACGGTGGGCGCCTACCTGGTGAGTCCCCGTGCCAACTCCACTGCGGGGCCCGTTCCCCAACCCTGCGCCCTAGCGGCCTCCTGTGGCTAGGAGGGGGCGCCCGACGCAGGGGGCAGATGGGCATGACCTCAGCCCGCCGTGGAGGTTGGCGAGTTGGTGCAGAGGCGGCCGCCGGGGGAGCTGCCGGCCGGGCTGCCGCGCGAGTAGGGAGCGGGCGGGGACCGCGGATGCCGGCAGCAGCTCGCGCGGCCGACGGGCACTAGGGGTGCCCGGGGAGGCGAGGCGGCAGGCAGGTGGGCGTGAAACCATGCTTGTCTGTGGCCCCTTTGAAAGCAGGAGCCAGGTGGTGAGTTCCGGAGCCCACTTGGAGAAGGAGGCATCGCGGTTTTCAGGTGACCTGCACATGGGGATAAGAGCCAGTTCATCCTGCGTCCTCTACTTCCCATTCCATCCGCCTGGAGAACAAATCCATTCATTATGCATCATTTTCTCCAGGCGTTTTCTCCATCCGCCAATTACTGAGAGGATTTAACAGCTTAGAGTAAAATGCAGCCAAGTGTGATCCCGCTCAGAGTCGGGGCTACAGGGGCATAGTCCTAACTGGTACCCCCAATAGTCATCTTTAAGCGTCTGGGATGAAGTTGTGGTACATTGAGAACAGCTGCGAGTTTGTGTAGTTCTTGCTACCCGCTCTTAAAAGATAGATTCCTCACTATGATCTCTCAGCCCACAAGAGACTCGTGATTTTACCCAGCGTGCATTTATTTTATTTGCTGCCAGAAAGGGTAGTTTAATGGTGAAATGGCCTGTGGGTGCCTAACATATCAGAAAAACAGCTTGTAATGACTCAGCACTGTCAAATACCTCCTTTGCTGCTTTCTCCTGTCCTGCTCAGGTAGTCCCAACTTGAGTTCCAGAAAGTGCAATTCCAGACCCAAGTACAGCCTTGACTATATGCCAAGGAGCAGAATTTTTCCAAGTTGATGGTGTTAAAACGTCACTTGGCTATTGACCTGAAACTGGAATCAAATACAGACTTTGAGTGTTAGAGAACAAGTCTGATGAAGATAGAATTGGACAGGATTTCAGCTGCTGGATAACTAACTACATTCAGAGATAGAGCCTTGCTCTTCCTGAGGTTCGCACTAGTCTCTCACTCCTGGCCTTCCCTTAAAGGTAATGAAGGCCAGACCCTGGGTGCCCTTTGTCATTCATAAACAAATCTCGGAAGACTCAGATCTTGCTGTCAGAGGAAGTAGAGCAGCACTGGGGTCTCCAGTGTTGGTTCAAGTCCCTTGTTTGGTTCTCCGTGCAGCCTTGATTTCCTTCTCAGCTCACTTCCTGGGATGACAAAATTACAGGGCTAGTTCAAACCAAATGCATCTCCATTCTCCTTCGGAGGTGAAAGGCATTTAAATCTGTGTCTCTGTCGTGTCTTTCCATGACATGTAGGCTGCAGATGAACCTGATAGCCCAAAGCACATTTTCTTCTCTGTTTAGATTTTGTTTTATAAAATAAAATGCACTCGTTTTGTCTCTATAATAATGTGGCTGCAGAAAGTGCCTGTAGCCTTTGGAGATCTGGGTATAAGGGGCAACTGTGTCATGGTGTCATTTTTTTTTTCCCCGAGTTTCCTTACAGCGTATTTGTAAAAATACTTAAATGAGTACACATATCACTGAGATGCAAATACACATTAATAAAATATTGTAGGTCTGTACAGTAGCAAATGGAAGTGCATGCATCTAACTGATCTAGGTTTAAAAGGAGATAATAGTATATCACACTTCTAACCAGTTTTGCTCAGGACAGAGTGCATTATTTAGTGTGACAAACACTTAACTGAACTTTCTACACCATGAATGATAATGGCATGGTCTTACATTTTGTCCTGCAAAGAAATGAAGCTCACCTTCAACCAGATAAATGGCTTAGCTCTTTTGAAAGTTAAGGAGTGTTCCATGGGGTGGTGCACACCTGGGAAGTAGGCAGGGGAGGCACCGAGAGACAGCAGGTTGACTTTGATCCATGAACAGACTAGTGGCAGACAGAGGAAGAATTCAGTCCACCTGCTGGTGGCATCCTGGCGCTTCCAACCCTGGCTGATGAAAAGCCTGGTTCCAGTGGGGTCAGGTAACAGGCATCAACAGGTGACTCTCACAGCAGATGGAGGCCCTGGAGAGGACGGGCCTAGGTAGGATACTGAGTTTGTTTTTGATGACTCCCAGTGGAGGCATACGGTGCCCTGGGCTGTGCTTTGCCTGGGTGCCCTCGACTTTCCCTTGTTATCTGAACCTCGTGAAAAAAAAAAATCGTTTGCTTGCCAGGGTTCACTGAGTCAGCCTGCTGGGGGTTTAGCTCTTTTGGGCCGCTTCAGGGTTTTCTCTTCATCTGTTACTTGGGAGGTGGATTAAAAAAAAAAGTTTATTGTTTCTTGAGCTATGTGAGATTTCTGTGTGGATAAATTGGGAATAAAGTAGTGCAGGGGTGCTGGCACTAAAGGCACATGTTTTCTCTTTCATGTGTCGTGGCTTTTTTCTGAGATGCTGAGGACCTCTCTCAGGAAGTGCCTTCACACACAGGGTCCGCAGGAGGTTGTTAACAGGAGCTTTACTTTGCAGGCAGCCTGCCCCTCTTACAAGGTATTTCCAGAGACTACTCTGGTGACATAGTGGTTAAGATCTGTGTCTGCTAACCAGTAGGTTGACGGTTTGAATCTATCAGGCAGTCCTTGGAAACCCTATGATGCAGTTCTATTCTGTCCATTAGGGTCTCTCTGAGTCAGAATCAGCTTGATGACAATCATTCAGTGTTTTTTTTTTGGACAAAGGCCATAGAAGGGTGGTTGCTGTCTGTGTAAATGGAAGCATTTTATGTTTGATTTCAGAAGTCCGTGCAGCTACCTTCTTATGTAATCTTTCCAGGTGCCATGTTTTATGTTTGGAAATTCTGTTCGTTTCCCTGTTTCTAAAAGAAAAAAAAAATTGCCAGTGTCCTCAGGGATACTGGTGTAGGCCTGTCAACTGCAGAACTGAAGCAGGAGGTAATCTGTGATTTGAGAAGAAACTTTGAAAGACCACAACTGAGTGTGCATGCACACACGTGTTTTCTCAAGGAGCTGCCCGGGAAGGAAACTCAAGGGAACACTGTACATAAGAAGGCCACCAATGATGAGGTTAGGCTGGGCACCAGCAACTTCTGTCTCGGTGTTGGGGCCTTCTCAGGGAGTACAGGATGGTACTCATCCTGCTAATATATGGGTAATATATGGGTAAGGTAACCTGAGTGCCACCTGGGCAGGACATGGTGTTTAAAATCTGCTGTAGTTGCAGGATACTCAAATTGGAAATCTTACTTCAGAAACTCAGCAGTCACAGCAATGTCCTACCATAGTTGTTCAGCTGCCCAGTTGGCTATGAAATAATTTTTTTCAGCCTTAAGAGAGGCCCGCTCAGTTTGACTGTCACAGTGTGTTGAACAGGGAATACAGTTTAATTTTCCAGCTCTTGGGTCTTTGCTTTGTTCAGGTGGCTCTGGTCTGAGTTGACCTACTTAGAAAGATATAACATCTGCTTAAGTTTTGGACTGTTCAGAGAACATGTGGGAACTGCATAGAGAGAAGTGGTTTTGTGTGCACTCATCATGAGTCGGATCTGACTCAACGGCACTTGGCTGGCTTGGCTATCAGGAGTTTGGTAGAGACCCACTGAAAATGTTGCAAGCCCTTCACAGAGGGCAGCTCTCCATACCGTGGTTCCTGTCACATTATCCAGTGACTGAAGGCTAGAGGAAGTAAGATGGTATACGGGAAATTAAAACTACTGAAACCTCTGGGCAGTTAGGATTGCGTTTTCTTAAAAAGGCTAGTCTAGTGTCCTGGGTCTGAGGCAGTAGTGGTTTAGTGGTAGAATTCTCACTGTCCATGTCAGAGTCCCAGCCTATATGCCTCATACACAGCCGTCACCCCTCTGTCAGTGGTGGGGTGTCTGTTGCTGTGATGCTGACTGGTTTCAGGGGGAGCTTCAGATTAAGTTAGACTAGGAAGAAAGGCCTGGTGATCGGCTTCTGAAAATCTGCCAGTGAAAACCATATGGACCACCATGGTTTGATCTGCAGCCCGTTTATGGGGCTGTCACAGGACGGAGCAGCGTTTGGTTCCATCATGCGTGGGGTTGCCGTGGATCAGGCTGACTGTGTGGCAGTTAACCACAAGTGTCCTGGCTGGGGCTTTTCAGAGATAGTTCCAGTGAACCTGAGACGGGCATTTCCCTATTGAGAGTGATGCCAAAAATAAGTATGGGGTTGTGGTGAGAAAGGAGTGAGCCAGGTGACCCAATGTGCTTACCAGAGCCCCACCTCTCTGCTCTGTAGTCGTTTTTTTAGGACCTAAAAGCATTTAGGGAGCTTTCAGTTGATGGGTGAGGCAACCTCCTCTGGATTTGTTATTCTTGTAATTTTTACTTACTTCCTAAAGACGCATCATTTTGAGGATGGCTTTTTGCATACCTAACCCAGAAGCTGACATCTGAAAGACATTTTTAAAGACCTTGTCAAATTAGTATGATGACTGAGGCAACTGTATTTTACTTAATCAAATTGTTTTACACACATGGTTACTCAAAGTGACAAATTTTCTACCATTTGCATAATTACTGTGTAGCCTCAGGTAGTAAGAAATAAAATTACTCAAATTTTTTTTTTTTTTTTGTCCTAACAGTCTGGTGTACAATGTTTAGCTAATTATTATTTAGGACAAAGAAGAAAACATGTATTTCCAAAAATCTCATTCAGCCAGCTCAGTGTACAACCTTACACTTTTGGTTTTTGGGGGGCTTTCCCATGTGTGTTTAACACTAGAAAAAACTGAATTCTTTCTAAAGTGACAAAGACTGTCCTGAATTTGATAACTCTTGCCCCATTTCAACGTTGAATACTTTAGAGGAAGGAGTAGCAGAGGCCTCTCTGCAGTGGTTCTGCCTTGCTAATCCATGGCTCAGCCACTACCAGCTCATCTCCCTTGTAGCTGGGAGTGGTTATTCTATATTATGCTTGAGAGGTTTCCTCTTCCAGAAAGACATGGGTGAACCACTGGGCAAAGTTAGTTGGAGCAACAGGGTCTGTGAATTCACTCTGCTGAAGGGGAACCCCGGTGGTCTAGTGGTTAAGTGCTACAGCTGCTAACCAAAAGGTCAGCAGTTCAAATCCACCAGGCGCTCCTTGGAAACTCTATGGCACAGTCTTACTGTGTCTGTAGGGTCGCTATGAGTCAGAAGCAACTCGATGGCAGTGGGCTTTTAGCTTGGAAAGAAGACCTCTCAGGTGTTAGGTTGATTAGAGACCAAGCTCACCTCACATACAGGCTTGGGGATGGTTAAGTGTAGCATTACCCAAAAGATGATGATACAGTTGTGTTTCGTGTTGGTGTATGTTGTGAAAAATTGTATTAACAGATCTATGGATATAGTTTGCTGAATGAAGAGTTAGGGTAGAAGTTGGCATTGGTTTCAGGCTCTATGGGAGTAACAAGGACTCCTGCTATGCTGACTGTGGTCCTTGGCTTATGGAGGGCTCCCTGGAGTGACCGGTGAGGAGAGTGGCCTTCCTGGTTACCGTGGACAGGCAGGCATGCTGGAGAGACTCACTTGCAGTTGTGGACAGTAACACTCTTGTACAGGCCTCATTGCTCTAGTGCCTTCCTTCTAATTTGCCTAAACTTGACATCATCACATCACAAACACATTTAACTTGTGCAGGTTTAACCGCACACATTACTCAATAGCCATCTGCCTACAAAGCAGAGTAAAATTACTGTTCGCTTTTCTTTTGCATATATACTGTAGCATATTCTGTTATGTTACTGTTTAAGTTTTCGTATATGTCATTATACAGGGTCGCAGACTCCAAATAGTGTATGCTGAACTTTTTGGAGTTGTTAAAGGACATTTTGGTGGTAATTTTCACTGGATGGATTAATGTCACTATGAGCTGAATTGACTTGAAGGCAGTGTTTTTGTTTTTTTTTCCCCCCAGTTTGGATTGCATGCAGACTTAGAAACCAGTCTCCTCTGGAGACAAGTCTCAGCTACCTCTTATTCCTTCTCAGAAATGCCTTTGGTAACTGGTTAGGCCATCCTTCTTCTTTTCATTTATGTTTGTTTTCTGTTTCTACATCTGCAGTAGCTAATAAATAGGGAAAAAAAGTAGAATAGTCGACTTTGTGTCATAGGATAAGTGAATTGGTTTGAAGACAAATGTGTTAAGGTAATCTAAGCGTTTATGTGTTAACGTGAGAGGCAAGATTACTTAATGGTTAAAACACACATGCAAATAGTTAAATCTCCCATGTGGAGGATGGCAAGGGCCTCTGGCACCTGTAGCTCCTTGATGAACGTTAGGACACCTGGGATCCATCACGGCATTCTCCTCTTAACCGGTGGCCTTGAGCTGATCACTTAACCTCTCTGGACTTTGATTTGTGATGTAAAAACAGAATTATAGTAGTACTTTCTCACATAGTGTCGGTACTTTAAACACTTGTCTTGCACATAACGAGTGCTTTATAAATACTAGCTATTAAATGGAAACCCTGGTGAGTAGTGATTGAGTGCTATGCCTGCTAATCACAAGGCCAGCAGTTCCAGTCTACCTGGCGCTTGGAAACTCTAAGGAGCAGTTCTGCTGGGTCCTGCAGGGTCCCTGTGAGTCAAAATCGACTCAATGGCAGTGGGTTGGGTTTGTTAATAATAATAATCATATTTTGGTTCTACATATACACCCCATCAACAAACCATTCCCGCTGCTGTCCAGTTGATTCTGATTCCTAGTGACCGTAACAGAGTAGAACTCCCTTGTAGGGTTTCCAAGGCTGTAAATCTTTATGGAAGCAGATTATCGTTCTCCCTTGGAGTAGCTGGTGGGTTTGAACCATCAACCTTCTGGTTAGTAGCAGAGTGCTTTAACCACTGCACCACCAGGGCTTCTCTACTTATGTACTACAACCATAATAACTGTGCAGCCCTGGCCTATGAGAAATGAAATCAAAATCAAGCTTTGGTTTTGCTTTAGTGAGTTCTACACTCTAGTAGTAACCTATTCTGCATAAACATTTTGTCTGCGAGGTAAAAAGTTGTCAGAAACAAGTAAGTACACTCCAGTTGCTAGTTCTTTTTATTGTAAACACAGCAGTCTGTTCCATCTTAAAGAGGATATAAAGATTAGTAGCCCTGTGGGAGAAGATGTATTGTACTGGATATGCTGATCCTTTGCAGTCAGTGGGCTCAAGGGCTGGGAGGGGCCCTCAGGATCTCTTGTTTTGGTCTGTGGTTGAGGGATAAGGGCTGTGAGTATGGGCTAGGCAGCTGAGGGGCAGTGAAAAGAGCTTTGAACTTGCATTCGGAAGAGTAAGGTTCAAATCTGGTCCTGTATTTACTAAGTCTTGGTGACTTACTGAAACTTTAATCTCCTCACCTGAAGAATGGGGATACTGACAGAGCTTATTATACAGCTCTTTGAGTAGCACAAGTGGTTAATTGCTTAACTGTTAAGTAAGAAGTTGGTAGTTCACAGCCATCTAGAAGCTTCTTGGAAGAATGGCCTGGTGATCTGCGTCTGAAAGGTCATAGCCTTGGAAACCCTGTGGAGCAATTCTACTTGGAAAACATGGAGTTGCCATGAGTTGGAACTGACTTCACCAGCAATGCTTTGGGGTTATCTTGCAGATGATTGAGAGGAATAAATAAATGGCCACATGATGGAGTGTTTAGCATGGGATGTAGTATTCAGTAATTGCCTCACAACTAATGACAACCACAGTTGCTTTTCTTGGCACCAATAGAAGTCCTTCTTAGGAACCTGATGATTTGGAATACTGTGTGAGGCCTGGACTTCTGTTTTGTATGTCAGACCTGGGCCCGTCTAGCTTGCTCTGCTTCACTTGTGTGAAAGTCTGAGTGCCCACTTGAGGAGAGCCTGAGGTGCCCGGAAGGGGGAGGGGAAAGGGGCATATGTTGTGGACATATGCTGTCCTGCAGGCAGCCTGGTTTCAGATGTGTGGCCTCAGAGCTCAGCCCTGGTTGCCTACAGGGGCTCAGGTCTCACACTCCACCCACTACACTCTCCTTGAATCCTCTTGCACTATTAAGCAGGCCTCAGTAGGCATCTTTGTAGGGCAGTATCCGATGTAGACCTTTTTTGATTTCTTCTGTAAAGCAGAGGAGCTCTTGACAGTCTGTTCTGCTATTCTGTGGATTTGTCCATCTCCTCTGTGGAGATTGTTTAAGAGGACCACTCTCCTTCCATCTTTCTTTCTAGAAGTATCTTTTCTGTCTCTGCTGTGGTCACGCCTACCTTTGGCAAGGACTGCAACAGGGCTCTTCTCAGTGAATCAGATTTTAATGTGTCTTTTAGCGGAGCCCCCAGAGTCACATTAATGTGCTGCAGGCTTTCTGAGACTGAGCGGTGTGTACCTGAGGACTAGTGAGCCCTAGACTGGCATCTTTGTGTGGACTCCACTGAGGAAGGACCTGTAGCAGCTTTCAAGGGGCAGAAGCTTCTGCAGCCACAGTCACAGGATGAGCAAGCAGGGGAATTCCCTGTTCTGGGCAATCCAGCGACGTTCCTGGAAATTTTCCTTTGATGTGGGCAGAATCTCAGTGGAGGGCTTAAACCTTGACTCTCCAGCTTATTTCGGTTCTTCTTTGGGGCCTTACCTTGAGATCCTCTGAAAAGGGAAGCCCTAACTGATGGAGGATTTAATAGTTTGATTCTTTCAATGGATATGTGGACACCAGCCCAGCTATTTCTCAAATGACTGGACAATCCTTTTCAAAAGGGAATGGTTATTTCACTGTCTAAGATGTCATAGTTGGTCAGCAGTATTTTCATGGACTTCAAGTCTTATTCACCCGTTCCTCTCAAGACACACAGAAAATATTTAACAGCAGAAGGCAACACTGACTGCTACAAACTGTTCTCGCAGGAGGGGCAAAAAAAAGAATGAGGTATGAACCCACCCTTCTAATTTGCCATTCATCATTTCCTTCATAAATACTAAGGCTAAAGACCTCTCAGTACTGTCCTCTTCTGGGATATAGTATCCCAAGTGGCATTTTAAGTTAGCTGGTAACAGAGTCAAAGAGGGAATGGACTGGAACAAGGCTGCCTGGTTTCCTTAGTGCTGTTTTTTGTTGAAATCTCAACCATAAACGCTTGAACATTCTGGGAGGAGACTGGCCACAGAGCCATCTAAGCAAGCAGTGGTGTGACAATGTATCTCCAGGATGTGGCAGAACATACGAGTCCCAGAGGGTTGTTCGTGTGCCATCATGGGAGTCCGTTCAAAACCCTGAAGTATTGTTAGTTCTTCTGAAGAGGCATCCGTTTCTCCATCCATCATCCGTTCCTCTGTCTATCCTTGCCTCCCTCCCCATACCCATCCACACTCACTTGGTGATATCTTTATTTGGTGGCAGCTTCTAATTTGTCTAGTCTGTTGAATTTTGGTGGGGGAGAGATCTTCAGATAATCAACCTGGTTGCCCAGATAGCCCTTGAAACAGTTCTAAAACCTGTTATGGTTATTATTCTGTAGTCACTGAAGTTTTAGATTGTATGGAATTAGCAGAAATAGGGAGGGCTTGAGCAGATTTTCAGCAACAGTTTTAGAAAGGAGTTATGGTGGGCAAAAACAAATTGTCATTGAGTCAGCTTTGATTTTCAGTGACCCTGTCTGTGTCAGAGTACAACAATGCTCCCTTGGGCTTTCAGTGGCTGATATTTTGGGGGAAAAAAAAAGCCAAAACCAAACCCACTGCTATCAATCCAATTCTGACTCATAGTGACCCTATAAACAAGAGTAGAACCCCCCATGGAGTTTTCAAGGAGCACCGGGTGAATTCAAACTGCCGACTTTTTAATTAGCCGCTGGAACATTTAACCACTACGTGTGGCCAGGGTTTCCTGTGGTGGGCAAACTAGTCCCTAAATCACTGCACAGACAACTACAGAAACTTGAGAAAGGTAGAAATAATGATTTGACCTTCGTTTCTGCCTGGAAGATTGGTGTAGGGAGAAGTGTCACACTGGTGTTTCCAATTAAAGACTGTTGTAAAATATTCATGGGAATGGCTGTTGTTTCCACCTCCCCACCCTCCAAGGAAAAGGAAGAACCCAGCTCATCTGCTAATTGTTGGATTAGCTCTCCCATTCTGTGTTGGCATTCCCATCTTCAGCTGATGAGAATGAGAAATTACCACCTTGAATGTAAGCAGGTTGAAATTGGAAAGCTGCCCTGTGGCTGATTATATAAGCTTTCAAATGCTGTATCTGAAATCCTGTGTTTACTCTGCTAAGAATTCCCTTAATGGAGATGAAAATTTCTCAGTAGCGTGGACCCATGTGTTTTTATTAAGCAAGATTCCATTATTGCGATCCAACCTGTGAAGTTAAGAATGGTATTGATGAGTTAATCTCCTTGATGGCTTTTTGGGTCAGAGAATTGTTGGAGTGCATCTGGAGAGCCCATCCTGAAACTTGGCTGTAACTTCAGCCCCTGCTTCTCTTTCTCTTGGGGTGCGTGAAACTCGCCATGGGTCTGTGGTCACTGCCATGCTCCTGGTCAGGGGGATGGCCTCAGGTGAGGTTTGCTTCTGGAACAGCTCACATGATTCATTGGGGCTACTAGGAACTTGCCTGTGGGTTAACAGCAGAGTGCTGCTGTTGTTAGCTGCCTTGAGTTGGTCCTTGACTCATAGCAACTGCGTGTATGGCAGTGAAACACTGGCTGGTCCTGTGCCATGTCTGTGATAGGTTATGGATTAGATTATTGTGATCCATAGGATTTTCGTTGGCTGAATTTTGGAAATAGATAGCCAGGAAATAGATAGCCATTTCTTCCTATCCATTTTAGTCTTAAAGTTCCACTGGAACATGTTCAGCATCATAGCAACTTTCAGGCCTCCAGTGACAGAAGGGTGGGGTAGGGGTGGGGGTGGGGGTGGCTGCACCTGAGGTGTGTTGGCCAGGAGTCAAACCCAGGTCTCCTGCGTGGAGGGTGACAATTCTGTCACCGAACTGCTGTTGTCCCTTTGTTGAGAAGGATGGACAGTATCTTTTGTCCATTTCATTTCCCAAAGCACTGCTGTAAGGGTACTCAGAATTGGTCTAGTGGAATAATTTTGGGTAATTTGCACGTGTTCAGCATGGCTCATCACACCATCGTCTTCTCAAAGCCACATGCAGCACAGCACAGTATGTGCCAATTTCAGGTTTCCAGCTGCCTAAAATAGAGGCAAAAGATCTTACATTTTGGCCCCGGAGGCAGTTAGGGAGAAGAGTCTAGAAAAGCTTCAGATAGGCCTCTCCTGTCTTCATGCAAAAGATTGAGGGTAAACCTCCTGATTTATTATGCAACATGTAGTGTTGCTTTCCTGGTTCTGGTAAATAGGATGTAGGCTGGGAGGCTTAACATGCCAGCAGCTATTTCCCAGCCAGGCAAAGGGAGGATATCTTTTGGAAACAAAACAAAACACACCCCGAAAAAACCCTCATAAACTGGCACCTTCCCTTTACCTTTGCCAAACTGTGGAGATGCATATAAATAGACTACAAAGTCACTGAGCAGCTTTGCAGCTCTACAGCTAGCAGTTGATGGGAGCAGATGGGGAGGGCCGTGTTGCTGCTTCCGAGCTCTGAGTGGTGCCTGGAACTAGCAACCATCAAGTGTAATCCACATGCATCTCTGCTGAACTTTTGAAGACACAGGTGGGATTGTTACCCAATGAGCATATTGTCCTTATGTGCAAGGTGGGCCTTGGTTTGCATTCTTAGATCTTTTAAAGATGATCGTGTGGCAAGCTCTGAATTGGTTGCTTTCACTGTAGGCAAAATCTGGGCACAGAATTAACCAGCTTACCCACATGTCCCCCGGATGAACCGTTCATACCCTTGTATGAACCGGCAAATGGAGTCCCCAAGAGTTACCAATGACTAATGCACTTGACTGCTAACTGAGAGGCTAGAGGTTCGAGTCCACCTAGAGGCACCTCAGAAGACAGGCCTGGCAGTCTGCTTTTGAAAAATTAGCACCTGGAAATCCTATGGAGCCCAGTTCTGCTCTAGGGGAGTGGTCACCATAACCTTGAAGCAACTCGGTGGCAGTTGGTTTGGATATAAACTCTGGTGGTACAGTGGTTATGTGCTACAGCTGCTCACTGAAAGGTGGGCAGTTCAAATGCACCAGGCACTCCTTGGAAACTCAGGGGCAGTTCTACTCAGTTTCTGTGAGTCAGAATTAACTTGACAGCGATAGGCTTGGATTTTGGGTTTTTAACTGGAGTTCCTGGGTGATGCGTACTGTGAATACCCTTAGCTGCTGACTGAAGGATGGAGGTTTCAGTCCACCCAGAAACATCTTGGAAGAAAAAGGTGTGGTGATCCACTTCCTGAAAAATGAGTCTTTGAAAACCATGTGATGCCCAGTTAGTAGCTGACACATGCTGGATTGCCCAGAATTGAGGTTCATCTGAAGGCAGCTGTTTGTTTTGTAAGCAGCATAGGCAGTTGGGAAAAGGAGACAGTGTATAGTTTTATTATTGAAAATAGTGATTATAAACAAGTAAAAAAGCAATGTTTTAGTGAGCACTGGAAAAAAAAAATCACTTATTCTCTCTTTTAAAACTTTCTTCTTTTTTCTGCAAACTCAGTGTTTCCTAATAGGACGGTGATACCTGTTCATAACCTAGTAAATGGATAAAAATATATATGTTTCTCCTTATTTGCCTCCTGATCCTTTGAATTCCACTGGGGAGTACTTGTGGACTTGCAAATAACAGGAACAAGACTGACATTAAAAATAACTTAGCACCCTGACTCTCAGGGAGACTGTTCACCGTGATCAGTGAAACATTTTAGAGCTCAGAAGAGGAAACTTGACATTCTGGTGTTCTCAGTTGTGTGGCCTCTGTGGCCATCGTTTCTTGGCGTCAAGGGAATCACGCCATTGTGGTCAAGGCTGGTGAGCTCAAGCACGGCTCAGGCCTGTTGCCTCCTGGATGTCCGTTAATTTCATTCTCCCCTCCCTGCAGTGTGGAAAGCTCAGGTCCCTTTGGCTTGACCCCATCATTGCCACGTTCACCAGCCCTGGCAGGATGTCACAAACAGTGGAGTAGACCTCTGTGATGGTATGCTCCCTGGAGTCAAGACCCCACTTACTCTTCAGTGGGACTCTTGTGCCAGCCTGTGCCAGCGGCAGTTCTGTGTGCACCCTTCTAGCTCCTTCCTTTATTGTTTTCCCCTATTCTCATCCACTGGATAATGCAGCTGATCTCTTAGCCCCCAAAGGCCATAAACATCTAAAGCCACCTTTCACCATGGACTGTATGTTAACTCCTGGTGTCCTGGACCAGCTCTGAGCTGTGAGGTATTTTACTGTGGGAGCAAAGGTGGGGTCATGTTTCGCCTGAACATTTTCCTTCAGTGGCATTGTTATTTCAGATGGTTGACCAAAACGGGTGTACATTTTCTCACTTATATTTAGAAAGATGTGATGGACAAAAACTAAACCAAGCCTGTTGCTGTTGGGTCAATATTCAACGTACAGTGATTCTAGAGGGCAGAGTAGAACTGCACTATATGGTTTCCAGGGAGCGCTTGGTGGATTTGAACTGTCCATCTTTCGGTTAGCAGCTGTAAGCACTTAATCCACTATGCCACCAGGGTTTCATCCTTTGATCATAAAAGTGTCATGAACTAGAGATGAGGAGGGTAGATGAATGTGTATGTCTGCGTCTGGGTATTCCTGGCAGAAGAAACCAGAGAACAGATCGAATGAACCTAAAGGTCTGAGGGTACCGAGAATGGAAAAAGCAAATTCTCTGTCTTCTTACGGGTTTTGAGTTGGGTGACAAGATGTTAGGACAGTAGCAGGAGAGTCTTTGTAGTATGTGGGGAGTGCCATGATTGCTGAGAAGCTCAGTGTTTGAAGAAATGCTGCCACCTAATCTGGAGGAGTGCCTGGATGATACAGTTGGTCACCAGCAACTACTCGCCTGCTAATTGAAAGGTTCATGGTTCATAGGTTATACCCACCCTGAGGTGTCTCGGGAGAAAGGCCTGGTGATCTGCATCTGAAAGGTCATAGCCATGAGAACCTTAGAGAGTACAGTTCTACTCTGCACGTGTGGGGTTGCCATGAATCAGAATGGACTCTGTGGGAACTGGTTCAGATTTTTTGTCTATTTTTGGATTGATAATCCTGTAAAACTCTGTGAGTGGTACACATGACTCATGTGTTCCACTGTTAACCCCGAAGTTTGGAGGTTTGAGTCTACCCAGGGGTGCCTTGGGAAGAAACTCGAATGGTCTATTTCTGAAAAACCAGTTATTGAAAACCACCCAGGGCACAGTTCTGCCATGGTACACATGGAATTGCCATGAATTGGAATCAATTTGATGGCAACTGGTTTTGATTTTAACCATTCTGGTTTCCTTTCTGTAAGAAGATAACCCTGTTTATCTCTGCCATGATGATATCCATTCCCCATTGCCATCAAGTTGATGATGGCGACTCTATGGGCAGGGTAGAAACTACCCCATAGTGTTTCCAAGGAGCAGTTGGTGAATATGAGCTGCCAACCTTTTGGTTAGCAGCTGAAGCTCTTAACCAGTGTGCCACTACGGCTCCATAGTGGTGACTAGGCTTGTGCGAATAACCTGATTGAATTACTGGGTAGCTTTGCACAAATTCTTTCCTTTGTCAAAGTTAACGGAATACAGGGATGGAATGCAGGATCTCTGCACTCACATCTGGCTGTCATGCTGCTTATTGAGGGAAGTAACATATAAAAGCAGTGAGCAGGCATCATGTGTGTTTGTGCTTGTGTATGTAAATTCATGTGCTTGTATGCTCCTGTGTTTTTCTTTCCTCTTCAGCCTAGGACTCCTTAGCAGGAGCAAGGCCTGGTGAAATTTCCAGCTGGTTCTGCCTCTTCTATGAAGCCCTATCTTGTTCCTTCAGACAAACTGTCACTATGAGCTGTGCCAGCCAACCTGAGACGTGGCCAGGTGTTTGTTTACTTTAGGACTAGACATCTGCATTCTCATCTCATCCATCTCTCTGTTGTTTGGTATGGGTGGAGCTATATGATTCTCGGAATTTCTCAGCTCAGGCTCCCTTTCAAAGATTTCACCTTGATCTCTGCCAAACTAATTAACTTGGACAGCTTCCTCCAGTGCTGTCCACAGTATAGAGTTGAGTGAGGTGTGTTCAGCCCTCCTGGACTTGATGTATCCTGGGAGGGGTGATGGCATGTTTATAAATTTTTAGTTAATTATCCATTCATTAGAATGTTCTAGGTCCTTGCCAGGCAGCAACTTGGCCCTCCTGGAGCCTTGAGCCTAGTCTGGTTGTGTTATATGAGGCACTGTGTATCTGATGTTGTTAGCTGCTGTTCATTCAGCCCTGGACCCACAGTGACCACATGCGTGACAGCGTACAGCTACTCCCTAGAGTTTTCTTGGCTCTATTTTTAATTTTTTTTATTTTGCTGTCGAGAATATTACACAGCAAAATATCAATTCAGTAGTTGCTACTTGTACAATGTAGTGATGTTGACGGCATTCTTTAAGTTGTGAAACTATTCTTCCCCTTCTCTTCTGAGTAGTTTTTCTCCTATTAACATAAATTCATTGCCCCTTAAGCTTCCTTGGGTTATCTTTCTTTATGGAAGCAGATTGCCAGGCCTTTCTTCCATGGAGCTGCTGCATGGGTTCAAACTGCCAACCTTTCAGTTAGCTGTTGAGTACAAAATGTTGAGCTGAGGAGGAAGGTGGTGCTGGCAGCAGACCTGGTCAAAAGAGAATAGCATTTATGGCTGGAAGTGTAAAATAAGGGTCCTTTTGCAAGTTTGTTGTTTTCCCTTAACTGTAGTTAAGATAGATCTGAGGGTAACAACATGTTAAGTGTGCAGTTGGGGTGGGACCCCAGGAGGTGGCAGGGATTTGGAAGTCTGTAATGGAGAAGGGCAGGCTGGGAAGATGGCGCCACAGTCCCACATCTGGGCATGTGGGCTAGTGCTGTGGCTTCTGTATTCTAGCCAGCGGTGCGGGGGCTGTGGGCACTTCTTTTGGCAAGATACCATCTCTCTGCCCCTTCGACTTTGAAGTAGTGCAGTAAAATGCTGCCAGGAGCCTGTCTGCCGGCATGTATGGAAGCTGCACCCGGGGCATCCTCAGACTCGACCAGAAGCAAGTTGGTTGTCCTGGAACACAGCACTGACTGCGTGGGGGAGGAGCAGGCTGTAGGTCCCACATACAGGCTGCTGCCCCAAGCCGCAGCGACACCTGCATAGTACTTAACCTCTCTTTTGAGCTACTTGTTAATGAGATTTCTGCGAGATAAGCGTAAATTAGGAAAGGTCCTGTCCTATCTCATATCTGACTTTTTTTTTTTAACCCTTTCGCTTGGCCTTGGATGCATGGGTTCTAGATAACTTTAAAGCTGATAACAGAACAGACTGCTTTCACACACAGGAAATGTCTCCAAACAAAAAGTGGGAGTGTAGTTTCTAGTTGAAAAACTGGACGGAAGCCATTCAGACTCCTTCCCTCCTGTTTTTCTTGAGAAAAGCTTTAGAGAGAAGCCCTGCTCCCTGGAGCCTGTAGTGCTTTGAGGGTCCCCAGAGGGCAGCTCTGCTGCCAGCGGAGCTAAGGGGCGGTTATGATGGGGCTCCGATGACCCGGACACTGGGAGGACTGGGGAGGCAGGACGATGCTGCTTTTCAGCTTCCAGCCCATGTAGAGGGTGTACACACCGAGCCAGGCCAGGAGGCATTTCTGTTGCCCACGTCTTGCCTGCTGACAGGCTGCTGATCTGAACCTTGGGTTTCAGTTTCATCTGTTTTCTTTTGTTCTAGACTACCAGGCACCAGTAGTTGTATCTTAGATGGCCTCTCACAAGCTTTTATGTATCTGGAGGCTACTTACTGGAGTGTTAACGTAGAGCATTAACTTTATAAACTATATGTTTTTCCAGCTGCCTGAGTCGTCCCGTGAGACTATCACCCTAAGTCTGCAAACCAAGAAAATGAGTCCTCTGAAGTGCTGTTTATGTCTAATGTTCCCTCTAAAACATTATGGTCATTTTTTGTAACATCAGGTATTCTCTCCTGCTGTGTGCTTTTTTTTTTTAGAAGAATGATCTTTTTGTTTTTTGTAATGCCAGGGCATATCCTTATGAAGAATTTTAAAGTGAAGAAATGTTCAGATAAGCAACATTTAAAAAAAAAAGCTCCAATTGAGGTCTTTTAGTGGAAATCTCAGGATGCACCCCTTTTTATTCTTGTGTTGCCAGTGGAGACTCAACCTAGTGAGCTCCATCACGGCTATCACTGGTGGTGGCTGGGCACCATCCGGTTCTTCCGGTCACAAGTTGATGTAGGCACCCACTCATGTGGGTTTCTCTATCTTCTGGGTTGTCTTTACCCCGGGGTGCATCCTGAGATCTCCTCTAAAAGACCGCAATTGATGGTTCCGGGGCTTCGGGATTCCCCTGGGAGCATGGCCCCTGGCCCTGATGCTGCCCTTGCCCATAAATCATAACAAAGGTCTGCTCTTTGGACACAAATGGATTGGACTTGGTGATGCAGAGTGACCATATATTGGATGCACTTTATGGTTCTATGCATCTATAGGATATCATCTTGCTGACCTCTGGCTGGAGGAAGGGGAGTGGATGGAGAGGAGGGGAAAGGAGGTTGTTGGGAGGATGAGACATGCATGGAGCAGAGAGGAATAGTGTGCTGTCACCGGGCAGGGAGAGCGGTGGAAGCTGCATATAGGTGAGCATGTAAATTTGTATGGGAATGTACATTTTCACTCAGTCATATTAAATAAAAAAATAAAGCTCCAGATCCTACCATTCAGAAATAATCATGACTGATTTTTTAATAAAGTGTTTTATTATATTTTCAGTGAAAATGTGTACAATAAAATAGGTTCCCATTCAGTAATTCTTACATATATTGTTAAATGTAGAAAACCCTGATGGCATAGTGGTGAAGAGCTGCATGACTAACCAAAAGATGGGCAGTTGGAATCCACGGATCCTCCCTGGGAGCTGTGTGGCACAGTTCTGCTCTCTCCTAAAGGATCTCTGTGAGTCAGAATTGACTCAGCAGCAATGAGGTTTTTTATTGTTGTTCGTGTATGTGTGTGTACGTACACAGGCATACATATCTATGCACACAATGTGACTGTTGCAAAATTTTATACAGCACTTTTTCAGGTGCCATCGAGTTGGTTCCAACTTGTAGTGGCCCTGTGTACTGCAAAATGAAACACTGCCCCTCCTGTAATCCTCACGATTCTTGCTGTGTTTGAGCCCTTTGTTGCAGCTACTGTGTCAGTCCATCTTTTCAAGGGTTTTCCTCTTTTTGCTGACCTTCTACTTCACCAAGCATGATGTCTGTCTCCAGAGACTGGTCCTTCCTGATAATGTGTCCAAAGTACTGGAGGTGAAGTCTTGCCATCCTTGCTTCCGGGAAGCATTCTGACTGTCTGCTTCCAAGATATACTTTAATTTGTTCTTCGGGCAGTCCATGGCATATTCTGTATCTTTGTCAACACCATAATTCAGGGGCATCAATTCTTCAGTCTTCCTTATTCATTGCCCAGCCTTCACATATGTATGAGGCCACTGAAAATACTGTGGCTTGGGTGAGACACACCTTAGTCCTCAAAATGACATTTTGGCTTTTCAATACTTGAAAGAGGCCTTTTGCAGCAGATCTGTCCGACGTAGTATGTCATTTGGTTTCTTGACTGCTGCTTCCAGGGCATTGATTGTGGATGGAAGTAAAATGAAATTCTTGTCATTTCATTTCATTTCATTTCATCTAGACTTTTCCCATGTACTGTTGGAGCCTTGACTTACTTCCAGCAAAGAGAATCATCACCATGTTCCTGGCCCCTGTTTCGTCTTTTTCTGCTCAGTACACATTTCCTCTCTTCCTTAATTATAGGAGAGGATATATGGATAACTACTCAGCTTGTTTTTCTTCAGATTTGGCATTATTAATGAGAGCACTCATTATTTTTCCTTACTCACTGGTTTATCTTCCTCAGGGTGATGGATGCAGGGATATGAGCCTTTCCATACTGTGCTCTTTGCTCTCCTCCAGAATCTTCCATCACTCCATGGCAAGGACCTTTCGAGTTTTATGACACTAAGAAGGTGCTCATGTTTTTGTTTGCTTTTTGGCTGTGGATTATTTTACATCTGCTTAGTTTTTTTTTGTTGTTATTAGGTAGCGAAAAGGGTGAGATTCTATATGGAAATTTATGTGAGGAATATGTACTGTTATCTTAAAAGATTGTATAATATTCCATTGTATTTTGTTCCCTATTTCCATGTAGTGTGGTTATAGTTTTGTTTTGCTAACATAGATGCAGATTTCTCATTCTTTTGTAGGTTTGCTTTTCAGAATTCTAAAATAGGATGATGCAATTAAGGGCGATGGCCACAGTATGGAAGGAGTCAAAATGGAACCTCTCTGGAAAGAGGAACTGACATTTTTCGAAGGCTTGTGTGTGCCAGTCAGTCCATACATGGCCTGACTTTAACTCTTTCAGCAACCCTGTGCAGTAGCTGCTGTGCTTTCTGTTTTACAGCTAAGGAAACTAAGGCTGAAAGGAGTTAAATACCTGGCCAAAGCTGACAGTTAGGTGTAAACCTGAGTCTCTTCTCTTTTGCTCTGAAATCCTTCTCTTTAAATGAGAAATATAAATGTACTTTAGATTGCCACTCCTCAAGAAATTGCAGGTGAATGGAGAATGCTTAGGCATATTTGGTGTTTTGACATCACTGTGCCTAGTTACTACTTGTGAGAGAAGCACTCCCTCTACCCTTTCTTTTTGTTCGGTTCTTTTTACCGAGGAACAAGGTGATGGGCCTTCAGAATGACTTGATTGACTTCAGAGAATTATTCACTGTTATCTGTCCCTCTTCCTCTGTGGATCAGTGAGGGCAGAACACTACCTGCAAGTGATGTGAGTGCTCTCAAAATGAGCTTTTCTGCATCCAGCTGCTGATCACAGGGGCCCGATCCTGCACACTGTCACCTGCCTGCTCGGCCCTCGACCATTGTCTCGCCCTGAACAGCCAGCCACTCAGAAATAAGGGCCATTAGGTAATAATTCTGCTGTAACAACTGCCACGGAATTATAAACTGCTCCGCGCCTGTGTGAGCAGGCACTCTAACTAATGTTCATTTTTCTAACAAATGGTCTTTTTTTTTTTTTTCCAAAACATAATACAAAACTAGGTTTACTGTGTTCAAAAGTATTCCACAGGAGTTGCCAGAATACCATTTTGATGTTTATTAAAAATAAGACTTGTCATTGAGAAGTCATCTTGTTTCCAGTGGTTCTCAGTTTTCTCATCAAAAACAAAAATGGGTACAGTGCCATCTTACATGTGGGGAATTTTAGTGGATTTCAAAGCATTTTCATGGCTTGTCTTATTTGAGCCATATTGCAACTCTGGAAGATAGATGGAGCATTTTAACCTCAGGTTTATTTT
Organism: Heterohyrax brucei; assembly: GCA_028571685.1. Lineage (NCBI taxonomy): Eukaryota > Metazoa > Chordata > Mammalia > Hyracoidea > Procaviidae > Heterohyrax > Heterohyrax brucei. The sequence continues at coordinate 37,084,468 of CM053148.1, read as the reverse complement.
TAATTCTGTACTACAAACTCTCAAACAAAACAAAAAATAGAAATTATGGTATAATAAACATCCATGTATTCACCCAACTGGGACTGAACAGTTATTAAGCTCCATATCTATACACATATACACACACATACCACTTTTTTTCCTGCTAAGCCATTTTAAAGTATGTGAGAGAAATTGAGTTTACTCCTAAATGCTTCCGTATGCATTTTCACAAAATAATTCTCCTATAAGAGCATGATGCTGTTATCACTCAGCAAAATTCCCTGTCTTCATCTATACTCCATACGTATTCAGATTTCTTCAAAATGCACCCACAATACCTCTGTTGCTGTCCCTGTGAATATCCTTAACCCTTTTCTACCTGTGTCTCTAGCAATAGCTGTCTGTTTTTAAACCACCAGAAACCAATTAGACGTCATATATTTCACTTGTTGTATGACTTCCCAGTCTCTTTTGTCTAGACTTAGTCCCCTCATTTTCCACTGTGTTTACATTTTGAAGAGGTTGAGCCAATTATCCTATAGAATGTTCCCTGCTCTGAACTTACATGATTATTTCTTTGTGGTTTGATTGAACATCTCCTGTCTACTGTGTACTTCCTGTACATTGCAATTTCTTGCTTGATTAGATTTAGGTTTTGTTGGACATATATTAGATACATGGTGAGGATTGCTTTGCATTTTTCACATCAAAACTTCTATTTGACTTCTTGTTCCTGACACTAAGACTGACTAGTGGGTTGAGATGGGTGGCAGTGGCCAGACCTCTCAGGATTAAGGGACTTTGACTCTTTTGAGTTAGCAGCCTAACAGATGAGGCTGTTGCTGAAATCCTGAATAGTCAGTAGCTTGATTATTACTAATCCCTACCACTGATTTGGAGTTTGCTATGAGGTGGAAACCAGGTAAAGTACTTGATACTCATTACCTCACTTTGTCCTTCTGAGGAGTCTAGCATTAGCTCTGTTTTGCAACAACATTGGGGACCGCAGATATCTTTCCATTATAAGACTGTTGTCAAGCCTCAGGGTCTGTTGTTTCCCTTTCCTCTTCCCACTGCTGACCCGCTATGGATCGTGGGGATGAGACTGTCTGATTCCGACCCAGTTCTACCCCTCACTTGTGATCCTTGGCTGGCTCTCACTTTCTGGACTCCAGTGTCCTCATCTGTAATATGGGGATGGTAAAAATACCTGTCTCAGAGGGTTCTTGTGAGTGTGAAATGTTACCACATGGGAAGTAATTAATACAATGCTTGTCATAAGCCCAAACCAGAGCAACTGCCATCGAGTTGACTCCAATTTATAGTGACTCTATAGTGACCTTATAGGACAGAGTAGAACTGCTCCACAGAATTTCCAAGGAGGGCCTGGCAGATTTGAACTGCCAACACTTTGGTAAGCAGATGTAGCACTTAACTACTATGCCACCAGGGTTTCCTTGCTTGTCAGATCTGCTTGTAAATGTTAGCCTCAGTATTGCTATCGTCCCTTCCTTGGACCCCTACACGCAGTAGCCCTTTCTGAGTTTTTGTGGTAACCTGCTGTGGAGAAACACCAGAGGTGGCTGAATATCAGTAGCAAAGGTAGAGCAGGGACGGGGGTTCTAGAGCAGAAGTTGGCAGACAGGCCAAATACAGCCTGCTGCATGTCTGTGTAAATCAAGTTTTATTGGAACATAGCTGTGCCCATTCATTTATGTGTCATCTGTGGCTGATTTCACTCTACAATGGCAGAGTTGAGTAGTTGAGACAGAGGCCATATGGCCCACAAAGCCCAAAACGTATATACTCTTTAGTCTTTTACAGAAAAAAAAACAAAAACAATAGCTGCCCTCAAGTGTTAAAGAATTCTTAGACTTACAGTCTCTGACCTGTGGTCCCAGCTTCCCTGATAACAATTCTTAACACTGTTGTTGCTGTCCTGTCAGCTGTGAATCACAGCGACCTCAAATATAATGAAACAAAACATTGCCCGGTGGCCTGGCATCTCCACAATCAGTATGGTCCCTTTGAGTCCATTGTTGTAGCTAATTTTGTTAATCCATCTCCTGGAGATTTCACTGACACTCCACTTTCCCGCACATGACACCCTTTTCTAGTTTGTGCCTTTGGATTCCACTCCCTGACGTGGCATTCCCAACCTTCCCTGTCCTTTTTACTCAGAGCTCGAAGGGCTGCTTGACACCTTCCTTGTGGAAGGCCCCTCCTGCCGATCTTAGATTGGCTGCAGAAACAGAAGGCATGATACTCACCTGTCTTCTCTAGTTGGATAGCTAGTTGTTCCGAAGGGGGGCTGTTCCCCTTGTCTGTGGGCCTTTTGTGCCAATCACGGACTTGAGTAGGCCTCCCTGTGCTTTGCACAGTACCACCAGTTGAGGCTGAGGGAGTTCCTGTGGCCCCTTTGGCCACCCTGTGTGGATCAGTTTGTGGTGGAGAGAGGTACGCTGGCTGGATCACAGCCTTCCCTCCACTCATGCTGTTGGCTCAGGAACATGATAGTAGTTAATTATAGCTGTTTTATTTTTGCCAATACGTTTGGGGTCCTCCTACTTGACCCAAATGGATCTGATCCAAACCCACTGAATGAGAAACTTCATTTCCATAAGTTACTTATGCATTTGGATGGAAACAGACTACTTTCTTACATAGGCTTACATTACGTGATTTATTTCCTGGTCGTTGAGGCAGTTTTCATTGATTTGGGGAATTGAATTTACTTCTGATGTGGACAAAGTATCTCTTATATTGTGTTTTGTCTCATAACTAGAAATAACTCCTTAGTCTTTTAATTTGATGTGAAGCCTCTAAAAATGATGAAGGCAGTTCCCCTGGTAGATGTTTTTATTTTGGTGTGAATTCCTGTTCTCTTCTCTCTCTTTTTGTTGCTAGTTGCTCTTGAGTTGATTCTCACTCATGGCGACCCCATGTGTTACCGAGTGGAATTGCTCTCTAGGGACACTAATGGAAGCAGATCGACAGGCCTTTTCCTTCTGCACTATAGCTGTGTGCGTTCACACTCACAGGTGTGGCAGTTGAGTGCAAACCAAAATACTAAAATGTTTGGGAATCTTCTAGATGCTGAAGGTGCTGAAGACAGAGCACTGTGAAAATAGGCAGAAATATGTCCTGTATGGAGCTTATATTGTGGTGCTTTTCTCAGAAGCTTTGGTAATGATGTTAGAGCATGGCTAGTGGTCTTGAAAGAGTGGATGTGAGTCCTTTTGTGGAGGTAGGAAGGCCCCTTAAAGATACAGAGACACCTGACAGCAGGCTCAACAACAGAGGGGATGTGTCCTCTAAGAAGAGGAGGCGCTGCTGTCTAAGTAAGCAGAAGCCAACATTGGGAAGAGGAAGGAAGACAGCTTTCTTGGTGGAAATTCCTCTCAGATAAGACTCCATCTAGTAGGCTAAAGAGTCACTTTCTGCTTTTGAAAAAGGTGATGTGACATGACCTGTTGAATGAGGAGTTTTAGGAAATTAGGAGCTGTCTGAGCTGCAGAGTAATTTGGGATCAGAATTTGATCTGAGCATCCTCTCAGACACTAGGGAGGTAGACGTGTGAACAAAGACACTTTATCTGAGGTTGGCTAGGTGATGGGGACAGGCCTGTCCTGGGGACGGACTTCTGTCTTGGAGCCTTTACTAAGGGGAGGATGAGCAGGAACACAGAACACTAAGCTGGTAGAAGTGAGGCAACGTGTAGCATCTTTGTAATGAAACCATCACCATGTGAGACCTTAAGAGCTGGGCATTTGGACTGGCTTTAAGACGGCACTTGGCTTGGCTTAAGACTCCAGGTTGCACTCATAGCCCTTGGTAGCTGATGGAGTATCCTGAGGCCACCATAACACAGCACCATGAACTTGGTGCCTTGAAACAACAGAAATTGTTCTGTCATAGCTCCAGAGACAGGAAGTCTGAAGTCATGGTGTTAGCAGGGCCAAGTTCTCTCTGAAGGCTCTAGTGGAAGATTCTTCCTTGCGTCTTCAGCCTCTGGGGGTTCCCGGTGTTCCTTGGCTTGAAACAACGTTATATCACCTCGGCCTCCATTGTCACATGACCCTCGACCCCTTTTTGTATGTCAGTGTTTCTTCTTAAAAGGACAGAGTTCGTATTGGGTTAGGGCCCACCCTACTCTGGTGTGAGCTCATGTTAACTTGAAAACATCTTCAAAGACCCTACTTCCAAATAAGGTCACATTCAGAGGTACCAGGGTGAAAATTTCAACATACGTTGTAGGGGCACACATACGGTAGCCAAAAGCCGTCAGAGGAAAGTACTGACTATTTGCAGGGCACGGTTCACCTCCCAGTTTTCTCTGTATTGATTCTCACGGCACAGAGACTAAATGATGAAATTGCTGGAAGAGTCTATTCACTATGCGAATGGTGTTAAAAGTGACATTTTGACAAGGACAGATCAACATTCCTAGCACACTCTGTTATGTTTTGTAACTAGATTCAAGTTATGTGTCAAACCATCCAGAATTGTCCCACCTCCCTCATAATTCAGAGCTTAGATTTTTGCACCCAGAAAAATCTTCCTTCAGAGACATCCAAACAATGAAATAACTATAGTAACTGAAAAAATATCAGCGCTTCATCAGGTGAGCTTTGTGCTTAAACAGAGAAATGTTGCATTTCATGGAGATTTTTAAATTTTATCTTCTGATTAAGGAAATAGGAACTGAGGTTTCATTTTCTGTCGCCCAGTTCTATCTCGCTCTCTATGTGAGCTGTTGTGTTCTTTCATTCTGGCATTCAGAGGTTTCTGAAATAGCTGTTGTCAGTTATGCACAATTATAACACGTCTATAAAATAAAGTACATGAGTCTGTTTTGCAAATCAGCACCTGTGCTTTTGAAAACACACTTTTACCTACCGTGCTCATCCTGGGGACAGGGGGAGGGGAGATTAGCAAGCACATTGTATCCAGCAGCCACCTTCCCAAAGGCAACAGTGTAATTTGATAGGCCATTGTTATATAGACTATCTGTTGGCATAAGGGTTCTACTAAAATATTTATTGCTTGTTCTCTAGCTGGCAGCCCATAATGCAGGTGCCTCCTGCATCACCACTTACACTGTGAGGTGCTTGGTTTCTATCACTTATTTTGTCTGCCTTTTTTTTTAAAGCCACCATCTGCATTTTCCACTTTGAAGTACATTAGTTACTATGGAAACAGTGATGTCATGGGGGGGGTGAGGGTTAGTAACATCCACAAAGACAGTATAAAATCATTGTAATAGTTTGAAATTTACACTACACTTGGGAGAAATTATAAGCGTGTGTCAGAGAATGGTGTACTTAGGCAATTGTAGCTCGCATGGTGGTGTGCGTTTAACAGAAGTCAGCGTTTGTAGATTCAGGTTGCAAGCAAAAAGCATGTCTGAAAGTTGAAAAAAATAAAATGTAAAAGGAAGGTTGTTTGTGTTATTAGTTGCTGTTGAGTTGATTCCAATCATGGCAACCTCGTATGTGTAGAGCAGAACTGCTCCACAGTGTTTTAAGACTGTGACCTTTTAGGAGCAGATTGCTAAGCCTGTCTTCTGAGGTGCCTCTGGATGGGTACCACTAACCTTCTAGCTAGTGGTCAAGAGCTTAACCATTTGTACTATCCATTAATTAAATGTGATTTTTCCAGCTGCCCAGCACATTAGGTTTTGAAACTGGTCTCATGCATGCTACATGAGTATGGTCTCATGCTTTGCTATATAGGTGTGGTTTATATAAGCTGGTGGACCATTTTGCTCCCTATAAAGGTGCTGTTTTGGGGAGTAGTGGTAGATCTTTGGCTTTCGGAGTCAAACTCATGTTCCTGGCAGTGGTTGATTAATTGTTTTGTGTAACTGAACTCTTAATGAGATCCATGGAGAGGTGCTGGTGGTCTCTGAGGCTCTAGGTAGAGATGCCATTTGACTATAGTAGTGTGTGAAACCCCTGGTGGCATAGTGATTAAGAGCTATGGTTGCTAACCAGAAGATTGGCAGTTTCAATCCATCAGGTGCTCTTTGGAAGCTCCATGGGCCAGTTCCACTCTGTCCTGTAGGGTTGCTGTGAGTTGGTATTGACTCGATGGCAGTGGGTTTGGTTTATAGTTGTGTGATAGTGGAGATCGCACCTCAGTCTCTAGGAGGGCACCTGGCTCTCTTTAAGAAGATGCGTGAAGGACCGTGCAGTGTTGGAATGCAGCTGGTCTGTGCTTTCCTTCGATTGCATCTCCTTGGAAACAGTGCTTAGGATGGGTAGACATGTTCCTCACACTGCTTATCTTTTTTTCTTTTATCCTTTTTATTTAGAGGTAAATTGTAGATTTACTTGTAGTAGTTGTACAAAATAGTCCAGAGAAGTTGAAATTTCCCCTAATAGTAATATGTTGATTACTCCAGTACAGTATCACACCCAGGAAACTGAAACTAATAAAATCCACCCACAGATTTCCCCCAATTTACTTACATTGATATCTAAAGTATCCTTTATTCTGTACTGTTGTCCTGTTTGAGTTTTATTATTTTCATATCAGTAATGTGAAATCCTCAGGATACCAATTGTTTGGTATGCTTTGAGTTGATCTGACTCATAAAGACCGTATATGACAGAATAGACCTGCCCCGTAGGGCTTTCTGGGCTACAGGAACACATAGCCGGGTGTTGTCTTCTGCACAGGCACTGGGGTGGGTTCAAATGCCAACCTTTCGGTTAGCAGCCAAATGCCTAACCATTGTACCACTGAGGCTCCTTAGAACACTAAATAGAAAATTTTGCACAGAAGGTATGTTTAATATTTTAAAGCAAAAGCCCTAGAGTTGGGGGGATCCAAGAGAGGAAGACAAGCTGTAACCACTTTTATGCCAAAAGATAAATAAAATTAAGTTTCTGGAAATCCTCAGTAAACTAGTTTTTTGAGCCATATTCTCTGACATTCCAGTGACAATATTTAATAAGCACAGCAGCCAAGAATATAAGCCAATGTGTGTTCTTTGCAGTTTTATCACATGTGTAGACGGGTGTGCCCACCACCACAGTCAAGATCCAGTCAGATCCACCACCAGGATTCCTTGTGCTCACCTTTACAGACAGAGCCTTCCCCCTCCCTCCCCAGAAACCACTAATCTGTCCTCTCTCACTGTAATGTCATTTCAAGAGTGTTACATAAATGGACTCATGCAGCTTGCAACCTTTCAAGATTGGCTTTTTTCACTCAGTACAAATCCTTTGAGATCCATCCAAGTTGTTGTGTGTGTCAGTGGTTCATCGGTGTTTGCTGCTGGCTATTCTGTGGTGTCTTAGTTATCTAGTGCTGCTATAACAGAAATACTTCAAGCAGATAGCATCAGCAAACACATGCTTATTCTCTTGCACTGTAGTAAACTGAAAGTCCAAATTCAGGGCGTTGGCTCCAAGGGAAGGCTTTCTCTCTCTGTTGGCTCTGAAGGAAGGGCATTGCCCTTGTTTGCCCCTGGATGAGGAGCTTCTCAGCGCAGGAAACCTGGGTCGAAGGGACACACTGTTCTCCTGGCTCTTGTGTCTTGGTGGTGTAAGATCCCCATGTCTGTCTGATGCTTCTCTCTTTTATATCTCAAAAGAGACTGATTTAAGGCATAGTCTACTCTTGTAGATTAAATCCTGCCTCATTAACATAACTGCTGCTAATCCGTCCTTATTAACGTCGTAGAAGGAGGATTTACAACACATAAGAAAATCGTATCATGTGACAAAATGCTGGAGAGTCACACAGTTCTGGAAATCATGGACTGTCCAAGTTGACACACATTTCAAGGGCGACACAGTTCAATCCCTGACAAATGGTATGTTAGTTTAATCTGTTGAAGGGCATTTAGGGTGTGTTTATCTTTCTAAACAGGAGTTATTTGGTTCAAAGCTGATGGAGTTCTAACACTGTAACGTCGGTGAGCTTGGGAAAGGAATCCCGTTGCCATCTTCTGTTCTCTTCTGGAGTTTAGAGGAAGCCTTGCTGTCTCCAGAAGCAAAGTTAGCTAGCTGGCTGCCATTGAATCAACTCCAACTCACAATACCCTTTTGTGCAACATAATGAAATACTGTATAATCTTGCATTGTCTTCATGATTGCTGTTCTGGTCAAGTCCCTTGTGGTCATTGTGCCATCATGCCCATCCAGCTTCCCAGGGATCTCCCTCACCTTCACTGACACTCTGATTCACTAGGTTTGATGTCCTCCTACAACAATTGATCCCTCCTAGTAATGTATCTAAAGCAGGTGAGCCGGACAGTGTTCTGTTGTGAGCCATGAAGTTTTCAGTGTCTAATTTTTCTAAGTAGATCACTAGGCCCTTCTTCCTAGTCTCTCCTAGTCTGGGAGTTCCACAGAAACCTGACCACCATGGGTGACAGTGCTGGAGTTTGAAATACCGGTGGTGTGTCAAAATTGGGTGGTAGCATGGTAACATGAAAGCCACAACACTGTGACAAACTAAGAGAACAGTGAGGCATAGTGTAGAGAAGAGAGGAGCCCAGAAGAGCTAGCTAGCAGGGTGATGTGTCTTCTTTCAGGATGAGTCTCCATGTCCTTGCTGAGGTGACCTGAAGTGTTGTATGCTCTAAGACCTGCATTAAACATCTGCATTGCTTATAAGAGCTGATGGGAGAAGAAACCTTTCCGGAAGAGCCGATGATAAAATCAGACACTAACACTTGCTCTTCACCCTGCTTGCTCCCACAGCCCCTTTTAGGGCAGACCCAAACCTAAACTCTTATTCTGGGACAGGCGACAGAGCGAATCTTTCTCGTGGTCTCACTGATTTTCATTTTGAAAAGTGTTCCACATGTCCTTTTAAAAAATACATGCTAGCATTGTTTAACCACTCACATGACAGAGTGTCGAAATCAAATGGTCCTCAGAGCACCAGAGCCAGGTCTGTATTCTGGTTTGAGACTCAAGTGATTGGAAGGGGCCTGAGCTAACAGATGCAGTGACTGAGTTCTGTCAAGCCAGCGGAAGAAAGGGAGGCCCTCAATGAGCTGGGTTGGCCCAGTGGCTACAGTGGTAGGCGTAGGTGTGACAGAGGCCGTGAGGATGGCTCAGGACTAGGCAGTGTTTTGTCTTTTGTACATGGCAGTTGCTGTGAGTCAGAACCAACTCAGCGGTACCGAGGAAGTTTAGTTAATGGAAAAACTTTCTTCTACCTCACATCTTATTCCACAGGCTGTCCCCCCACGCCCCCATTGTCCTCTGCCACTTGAGATATTGACCTGAAGAATAGGAAGAGTCCCACCCCCCCCTTGGCTTCCTGTAGCATTGGGACTGGAGCCTTAAAAGCCACTCGGACAAGCCTGGTACATTTGGTTGGCAGCTTTTAATATCATGGCTACTGGTCAGAGTCACCACGTGGCCTTTCTGTCAGAGCTGCACAGTGAATGCAGGCCCCTGTAGTAAGGAAGAGCATGCAGTGACACCAGGCAGGACTACGGAAACGTTCTCCTTCTGTGCAGGCGGTAGGAGCTGGTTCCCTTAGCATGGGCAGCATGAGTTCTTTGCCTGCCAAACTCCTGGTCATCTTTTAGTACTTTGCTGGGATGTTGTCCTTGCATGGGAAAAATCTCTCAGACCCCTTTATTTCTCTCTATGACTCCCCTCCGCCCCCACTGGGTCAGGTCCCCTGCTTGGGACTTCCTTTGAACTAGACCCTGATATAACATGAAACACTTGGTCATCTGAAGCAGTTTATGAGGCCAAAGTTGTGTGTAGGTGGCAATATTCCTCAGAGGTCCGTGAGGTCCGTAGTGCATTCAGGCACTGTGCTCTCTGAAGAATAATTTTCTTCCCCAAGACAAGAATCAAGGTTAACAGAGCGAGATCCATGCCAGAAGGGAGGCAGCTGAGGGCGCACACAGTGAGGGCTGTGTCTCCCTTCTCAAGCACACTCCAGACACACATCTACTAAGGGCAGTTAGGGATAAACCACTCACATTCTCTAAACTAGGTATTGTGGAGGCTGTGCGTCTGGTTATTGCTGCGCTCCCGTCTCCTGCCAGTTCAGTGCTGGACCCCTGGTGGTATTTGATAAAGTGCTTGCTGCACGAGAATGGATGATCAAGCAGAGGCAGATGAAATTTAGGAATAAGTGATGGATTTGAGTGCTCCCACCACCACGCCCCCAACCCCTACTCCATGCATAAGCTGTCAGGTGCACCCTGCTCTTACTGAATTTGTGCAAAAAGTGTAACTTCAACAAAGCTGACACTAACGAGAACTGGAGTTGCTTTTGCAGTTAGCCATCACCTGCTATCCCTTGGGGCTGTACCGTCACCTGGCTGTGTAAGGTTGGGGTGTAGTAGCTCAGTGAATTGGGGAAGAGCAGATGGGCGTCAGCAGTAGCCCAGGAAGGACTGGCCGCTGTAAACAGAGAGGTGAGTGGAAGGACTTGGGAAGAAGCCGTGTGCTCTAGCCCTTTAACTTCCAGGCCCTCCCATCAGCCCATCTTCACCTTGATGTTGCCAAGATGCTATGAGGCTGATTGATAATGAAATGACTGACTCACCTTGGCCCCCTTTCTTTTATTGTCTTGGCTAGCTGCAAGGTAGCTGGGATACTGGCTTTGTAAAATCTGTCTTGAGAGTAGAGAGGAGTTTGCTGCGAAGCTGGAAGCCCCTCTTTCAGGTTTGCTTGTTTGCTCCACCAGCTGAAGGATGCTTCAGGGAATGTCTGAAACCTGAGGCTTCCTGCGAGATGGAGTATCTGTCTGATAAGAGATTGCAGTCTCCATCTGGTCCTTAGGCTCTGGTGCTGTGTCTTCTTAACTGGACAGGTAGACCTGCCTTGCTTCAGCTTGTTGGGGCGTCTGGAAAATTCTACATCTCCAACATTCTGTCCCTTGGATTTCTTTATATGGTACCCTCTCTTTCGTAGGAATTTCCCCTCAGCTCTTTGTGAGCTTATTTTATGTCGTATATGCCCTTAAGTTGCTTTTGGTGGTAAATTGATTTATAATCCTTACTAATTACTGAGATAATATTTTCACACATTATTCATATGTCCCTAATTAGTTCATGTATTTTTACTGAGTTTTGTTAATAAAAATGTTGGTTCCAGCTCTTTTAAAGCAGACTTTTCTTGCCTTACCCGTGACTGCAGCATCATTAAACTTCAGGTACTGTCATTACTTCTACTGATGGGTTCCTTACCCTGTCCCAGGAATAGAGCTAAACACTTTATATTTATTGTACACTTAATCTTTCCACTAATGACACAAGCAATCATTTCACAGGGGAAACAACTGGAAATCACAGGAAAATCAGGCCTGACTTGAAAGCTTTGCCACTGTGTTGTTGATAGCTGCTATCGAGCTGTCCCTGACTCATGGTGACTTGATGCCCAGAAGGTCAAAACATTGCCTAGGCCTGCACCAGCCCTGGTTACGGATCAGATCCTTGTGATCAATAGGATTTTCGCTTGCCGATTTTTGAAAGTAGATCACCAGGCCTTTCTTCCTAGTACATCTTAATGTGGAAACTGCTGAAACGTATTTAATATCACAGTAACACACCAGCCTCTGCAGGCAGATGGGTGGTAGCTGTGCATGAGGGCCGTTGGCCTGAAGTTAAACAGAGCTGTCTTGCGTGGTAGGTGAGAATTCTGCCTCTCAACCACCACTGTCTCTTGGCACTGTACCAAAAACAAAGCCCATTGCCATAAAGTCAATTCCAACTCATGGTGACCCTATGTAGCATCACATAAAAATTTGGATTACTGATCAAATAATAGTAAGAAGAATGATTATGAGAAAAGCAATAATATTTAACGTGGTTCTAAGCTTTTCACATGGATTAATCTGTTTAATCTTCCCCCAAATCCTGCGAGATAGCTACAACTATTATCTTCATTTGGTGGATGAGAATCCTGAGTCTTGAGCAATTAAGAAGCTTTTTGGATGTTGTACCATTTGGAAGCGGCAGAGCTAGGTGTCAGAATTGTGTAGTTTGACTACAGAGCATAGTTTTTTTAAAAATATTAAAAATGGTTTTCAAATTAGCCACTACTGATTTGTTCAGCAGATATTATGTGAGTCATTAAAATCAGAAATTATTGTAAAATTTCTCTAGTGTTAAATAGGGAGGCCTGGTGCACACAGTGGTTAAAGACTTGGCTGCTAACTACAAGGTTTGTGGTTCACATCAGCTAACAACTCCACAAGAGAAAGACGTGAGAGTCTGCTTCCATAAAGGCTATAGTCTTGGAAGCTCTATGAGGCAGATCTACTCTGTCCTCTAGGGTCTGAATGGGTCCAAATTGACTCAATGGCAATAGATTTTTTGTTTAGTGTTGGTGACACAGTGTTTAAGTGTTCCTCTGCTAACCAAAAAGTCAGCAGTTCAAATCCACCAGCCACTCTTTGGAAACCCTATGCAACAAGCAGTTATATGCCAAGGGTTGCTGTGAGTTGGAATTGACTGGATGGCCGTGGGTTAAGGGATTCTCATGATTTTCCTAGAAAGCTTTGATAGTTCTATTCCAGTTCTAATCTGGGCTTTTAAAATTTTATGTCATCAAAATTTTGTTCATGTGAAGTATTTTTTTCAATGTTTACTCTTTGCCAGGCCTCACAATATGTTTTATAATATATTTTCTCATTTACTCCCTCAATGTGTTTTCTCGTTTAACTCTTAGATAATGTTGTTCATTCAGCCCTAAGGAGACTGAGCTCCACAGAGGTTGACTAGTCAGGGTCTGCTCCAGTTTCTTGGATTCTGATGCTGGTGCCCTTCTAGTGAGATAACCCTTATTTGGGGAGCATGAGGTCTGATGCCGTTCCTCAAGATATCAGGAAATCTGGGTGGGAAAAGGTACAATGGGTAGTTTGTCCACCCTTTGCATCTTTAGTAGAGTAAAGCATTTCCATCCCTTGTAGGGTTGCAAGAAAGATGTGGAGTGGCGTGCAGTGCTCCCTGTACTTCTGCTATGCATCCCTGATTTCAAGGAGCAGAGGCCTTTCTCTTTTCCTTAGTCTCTCCCTATACCCCTCACCAAGCCCATGAAGTGAGCTCCATGCTCAGTTCTTTTCTCACCCTCTTCTCCTTCTCCAGGGCTCACCCCTTTAGGGAATTCTGGTCAGGAGCTTCGCAGGCTTCCCTGTCAGGGAACGTAGGACATCTGAGGTCAGAGCCCCCTTCACAGCTCCCATCTCCTGGCTCCTGCAATGCAGGCAGAAGCTGAGCAGATGCCTCTTTGTTCCAGAGCCAAATTCCAGAGTGACTGGAATCCTACATTACAGGACAGGGAGCCCTTCTCTGCTGGGCAGCTGGCGCCAGACTCCCACGTCTTCTGGTAATGCTTAGAATGAGCTCTTGGGTAGTTCTTGGCATTTGTGAAAATCAACCTTACCCCACTGTGATGGTCCTTAAACGTGTACATCATTCTTGGTTCTTGAGTTCCTTTGCAAAAGGCAGTTTGGGATAGACCTTCACAGTAGGAAGCCGTTTCCTGCCTGAATTTATCTCTTTTAAGTAGTATTTTGGGCTGGCGAGTGCTATCAGTCTCCTTTCTGTGTGTCCCTACTCACCCTGCATGTTTGCCCTGATTATACCCTTCAGCATGTCTTGCCCTTTCCCTTGCTCTCTCTTAGTTGTGCAGTGGGAAGTTTTCCCTTTCAATAGGAGCAGAGCACAGAAATCCACATTGGAATGTGTTATGGGTTGATCTGTGTCTCCTAAAAACGTGCACTGAATTCCTGGCCTTCTTACCTGTGAATGTGATCCTATTTGGAAATAGAATATTCTTTTGTTATGTTAATGAGATATACTAATATAAAGTGGGTCCTGATAACCTAGTAGAAGCCCTGGCGGTGTAGTGGTTCAGTGCTACATCCGCTAACCAAAAGGTCAGCAGTTCGAATCAGCCAGGTGCTCGTTGGGATCTATGGAGCAGTTCTACTCTGTCCTATAGGGTTGCTATGAGTTGGAATTGACTCAATGACACTTTTTTTTTAAAATAAGCTAACCACTTTTGAGTTATAAAGGACAAAGAATAGACATAGAAGTTCAGACACATGTGGGAAGGCAGATGCTGTGTGAGGCTTGTATAGAAGCCAAGGAAGCAAGGAAGCCCCAGGTTTGGACTTTCAGCCTCTAGAACTGTGAGGATATAAATTCTGTTCTGTAAAATTACCCATGTATTTGTGTCATAGCCTCACTAGGTTACAAAGGACAATCATATGGTCTACTTTGCCAAGAATGACAAATTGAAGAGGAACGACATTGCATTCATCATCAAAAAGAACATTTCAAGATCTATCCTGAAGTCCAGTGCTGTTAGTGATGGGATAATATCCATATAACCCAAGGAAGACCAGTTGATTCCCTCCTTAATGTACCAGCCACAATGCCAAAGAAGAAGAAACTGAAGATTTTTACCAACTTCTTTAGTCTGATGTTGATCAAATATGGAAGCAGTCACTAGATGACTCAGATCCGACTCAGTGGCACTTGGCTTGCCACTAGATGACTAAGATAGAGACAATGGAGGAGCCCCAAATCATCAGTCAGAACAAGCCCAGGAGCTGTGAGTGGAACAGACCCTGGGTTGTTCATATGCAAGTTCAAGTTGAAGCTGAAGAAAGTTAAAACCAGTTCATGGGAGCCAAAGTGTAACCTTGAGTATGTCTTCTCTGAACTTAGTGACCATCTCAAGATTTGATGCATTGAACTTAAAAACTAGACGAGTTGTGGGATAACATTATGGGCATCATACCTGGCAAAAGCAAAAGATGATTAAAAGGCAAGAAAAAAGAAAAGACCAAAGTACGTGAGGAGAGACTCTGAAACTTCTTCTGGAATGTACAGCAGCTAAAGTGACTGGGAGTAATGATGAAGTAAAAGAACTGAATAGAAAGTTTCAGATGACAGCTGGAGAAGACAAAGTAATGTAATGAAATGTGGAAAGATCTGGAGTTAGAAAACCAAAAGGCAAGAACATGCTTGACATTTCTCAAGCCTAAAGAACTGAAATAAAAAATGCAGGCTGCGAGGTACAGTTGTGAGAATTGTGCAGAACTGGGCACTGTTTAGTCCTGTTGTACACAGGGTTGCTAAGCGTGGGAAATGATGGCCCCCAACAATGACAGTGGGTAACAGAGGGCCGTGATGGTTCTCTGGTGAAATTCTTGCCCTCCACACGGGAGATGTGAGTTCGATTCCCAGGCAGTGGCCTTGTGTACATCCACTGTGTCTGTCTGTGGTGCCTTGTGTGTTGCTGTGATGCTGAATGGAGCTTAGCAGACCTTCCAGACTACGATAGATGAGAAAGAAGGGCCTGGTGATCTGCTTCCAAAAACCTGCTAATAAAAAGCTTCTGGATCACGGTGGTCCAATCCACAGCCCATCGTGGGAATGGTGAAATTGGGCAGCATTTTGTTTCTTTAGTAGGCGGTCACCATGAGTCAGGAGGCCTGGATGGTGGCTTAACAAGGTAGCTC
The DNA here is from genome assembly GCA_028571685.1 of Heterohyrax brucei. Classification (NCBI taxonomy): domain Eukaryota; kingdom Metazoa; phylum Chordata; class Mammalia; order Hyracoidea; family Procaviidae; genus Heterohyrax; species Heterohyrax brucei. Next base: position 37,069,021 of record CM053148.1, on the reverse strand, counting down.
AGGTTGTTAGACGTCTTTTTTTTTTTTTTTTTAAACAAGCTAACTTTTCTTTGTAGCTCCAAACAGACATCAGAGCCTGCAAGTCAATTTCCCACACTTTTCTTTGAATGACAATTTTCTGTGGGTCCACTTTTTATGTGAAATCTGCCTCCCTTGTGCACCCTGGCCCGTGGTGCGTGTGCTGAGTCAGGGTGGCCTCCTGATTTGTGTCTCCATCAAGGTGAGCTTGTGTTGCTTATAGTGAGGAGCTGGGATTCTGTGTGCCCCAGGTTCCCTCAGTGACAGCCTCCCTAGACAGTGATTCCTCTTTATGCTTTGCTCTCCAGATACCCAGGCTCCCAGCGTTAGTGTTGTTTCTGCAGTGGAACTGTGTTGGTGTGCTTCCTGACAGATGCACCGCAGTGATACATCAGTGCCCTTGTCTCTGTGTCTTTGTTTTCAGACCCCACGGCTGACCGCATCGTCCTGCATAGTTGGGACTGGCTCTTGACAAGAACGAAGGAGTATAAAGTGTTGGCACTGTGTCAGTTCCCTTTCAAATTCGCAGATCTGTGATCGTGGGCATTTCTCATGAGCCCCCGCTAGTGCCTTACATATCCTTTTTCTAACCCTGCAGTTTACGTGAGTTTAGGAGGTGACAGATTTTCTGCTTATTGGTGATGGTTCAGTGGGCTGGGGGGAGAGAGAGCAGGCATTTAGTTTCCCTCCATGACTGCAGGTGTCTGTGGTGATGACTGAGTTGCTGCTTCCCATCAGAATCCCTTGCTGAGTTTCATCCCCCCCCTCTTTTTTGTGGGTGGGAACAGAGGTCTGATGTGTGTGAACACTGCTATCACTATCGGTGTTACAAACCTAACCTGTTCAGAACTGGGACGTGGACAGCGTTCAGAAATGCCTTACAGTTCAGAGGTAATCTACAACAGGTGCACAGGTTGGTAACATTTTGAATATTGTCATCCTTCCCTGTCCCCTCTCCCGCCCCCTCATTTTTCCTTGAACACAGATGGTTTGAGCTGTTTTCTGAGTTTTGATGCCCAAGCACCCCTGCCTATCCAACTCCCCTAATAGCAACCCCAAGACTTTCTAAGAGCCTCTTCCTCCGCCCTGCAATGGCAAACCCTGCCTCTTGGCCCTCACCTCCCCCACTGGGTGACATGGTACTGCCTGTATGCATGTGAGCCCCACAGCAGCTGGTGTTGAACAATGCTTATTCTCCTCGCAGCATTTCGGAAGGCCCAGCAGCTTTGGCAGTCAAGAGGCCAGCTGGTGCCAGGGTCACTGGGCTGCCTGGGTGGCTGGGCTGCCCTGCAGAGGTGGTTTACCATTTCATGCTAATCAACAGATTTCAGTCCTGTTGATTGAAGGGCTTACTGCTTTGGGCTCTGCCTTCTGACTTTGTGAGAAAAGATGACTGAGGCTGCAGCATGGTTTAGCTTAAAATCAGGCTACGAGCAGACAGCCTAGGTTTAAATTATTCTGCTGTGCTGCTAGCTGTGTGCCACTGGACAAGTTCCTTAGCCTTTCTGAACATCTCTTGCTGTGTCTCTAAACTGAAGTTTAAAATACCTGTGCCACACACAGTAAGTGCCAGAATTTAATGAGATAATGTTTGTCGAATGCACCTAGTCCAAGTCGGCACACCCTAAGCACTCAGTGGATAATAGCTTCCTTCCCTTTTTCTAATACAATCCCTGGCAAGAAGAGAAAATGTCAGATAAACTCCAAGATGCATTGCTTTGCTACTGTGCTGTATGCAGTGATCTCTGATGGGCAGATTTTAGATACTTTTAAACAAAAGTAAAAGAGCTTTAATTAGGGCCTTGTTTGTGGTCTCCCTTGGTTGCATTATTAACTGATTTGAGAAGGCTGCCTTCCCCTTCCTTGCTGCAAAGTGAAGAGCTGGATGAGAGTCAGAAGTAGAAAGTCAATACGTTATTGCAGGGCTCCCAGCTCCCGGGCGTCCGTCACCTGAATGGGGTGTGGGCCCAGAGAGCTGGCCCGTTGACTTGCTTTGGGGGCTTCACAGTCTCTCTGTGATCTCTGGAGTCTGTATGTCTTTGCCCTTCTGAATGCACATTTGCTGTTTCTCTTTGTTTCATTCACTTGATACCAATCTTGCAGTTAAGTTCTACATGTGGCATAGGGATCGGTGTGTAATTTTCATCAAGCAGATATCTGTGACAAAGTGTTCAGTGTGTAACTGTATTCAAGCTATGGTCCCTGGACACTGCAAGCAGTTAAGGTGCTTGGCTGCTGACAGACAAGTTGTAGGCTTGAGTCCACACAGAGGTACCTAGGAAGAAAGACCTGGTAACCTGCTTATGAAAAACCAGCCATTGAAAACCCTATGAAGCATAGCTCTGCTTTAACACACCTGGGGTTATCATGGGTCCCAATCAGCTCCACAGTATCTGGCCCAGGGTTCCGATTGTTCAGGTTCCTCCTTGCTTACTGCCCTACCGCGTACCAGATGGTTTTGGGAAATCTAAGAAGCCTCAGTATTTTCATCTGCATAATGGAGTAGTAACAGTACTTAACAGGGTAAGGATTAAGAGGTGGAATCTATGAACGTGCATAGCATAGTACCTGCTGCATTGTAAATGTTGAGAGGTATTAATATTAGCAGTAAGAGTATTAAATATTAGAATTACAAAAAGATCATCACTAACATTAGTGGTAGCTAACATTTGAACGTTACAGCAAAGTAAATCGATTGCAGCTGAATCAATGGCGTCGCTTCTCTGTTGCGTTATTCCTTCACCGAGGTTGTAATGTTAAGAGATACGTACCAGTGAAACCAGTTGCCACTGAGTTGATCCTCATGTGGGTCAGGACACAACTGTGCTCCGTAAGGTTTTCAGCAGTTCACTTTTTAGAAGTAGATCACCAGACCTTTCTGCGGTACACCTGGGTGGACTTGAATCTGCAGCTGAGCAAGTTAACCATCTGCACCACCCAGGGGCTTCTCAGAGATACAGGCTTCTTAGAGCAAATTTGAAGCTACCTCCGGGGAAGATGCATGGTAGCCCTGCTGAATGTGAGGTGTCTGTAAATGCTCTGGGGACTTTGCAGCACCTGCGCAGCTCGGATACCGACCCTGAGTCTGTCAAGTGATGGTCACTTCTTCCAGCCCTGAGAGCTGCCACGCAGGGGTCCTCTGCTTCTGAGCTCACACTGCCTCTCCTCACGCCTGTGTGTTGTTGTGTCCACTCACGCTGGAGATACATGTGTCACTAGTGAGGCTCCAACCTTGTGCAACCATAATGCTGGCCTTTTCTGTGTGTTTAGTAGCCTGGAAACTCTGTGAGGTAAGTTCCTTTCAAATGAGAATGCTATTCACTCAGTGGTAAATACAACATAATCATTTACACCTTTCGGCTATCTACATAATGACGTGGTGAGCTCTGTCTTAACTCATAAAAGAAAAAGGTGTGCCTAATTGTCCACATGTTCGTTTAGGCATTGCCCAGGCTGATCAGTCTTGCAGTTAGCATGAAAACACACTAGGTGAATTTTGTTCTTTTTCCTAGGTACATTGTGTGAATGATTTCATTTTGTATCAACTCAGGATTGCTGTGATTCTATGACATATAGTTCAGCCATACTAGTTGCCTTGAGCGTTTTTCTGCTACGTTTAAGAATGACATAGTTTAAGAGGCCAGTCGATGTTTGTCTGAATTGTGCCGTCTAAGACAAATTATGGCATTTAGTGCTAGAACAAAACAAAAATCTGAATTGATAACTCTGTTTTTGCTTACATGCCCAATACTTTACCTATATACTTCATATATAGCTGTATTATATGTATATATCTATATGTACATGTGTGTGTATATATATAAGCCAAAAACCCAAACTCACTGCCATCAACTTGATTCTGACTCATAGGAACCCTGTAGACAGAGTAGAACTGCCCCACAGAGTTTCCAAGGAGCACCTGGTGGATTAGAAATGCTGACTTTTTGGTTAGTAGCTGCTTTAGTCAGCTAGTGCTATTCTAACAGAAATACCATGAGTGGATAGCTTTAACAAAGGAAAGTTTATTCTTAAACAGTCCAGTAGGCTACAAGTCCAAATTCAGCATGTCCACTCCGCCCCAGGCGAAGGCTTCCCCCCTTGCCGGCTCTGGAGGAAAGTCCTTGTGTTGCATCAGTCTTTGTTCAGGGAGCATCTTGGCACAGAAAGCTCAGGTCTGAAGGATGCGCTCTTCTCCCGGTGCTGCTTTCTTTATGGTGTGGTGTTCCCAAATCTCTCTGCCAGGTTTTTCCCTTTATAGCTCAAGAGAGCTCCTCAAGGCATGAAACAGACTTACACATTGAATCTTGCTCTACCAACACAATTGCTGCCCATCTACCCTTATTTAACGTCATAGAGGCAGGAATTCCAACATGGAACAACATCACATAATACCAGGAATGATGGAACAGTCAAATCGTTACAGATTTTTTTAGGAAACACATTCTATCCATGACAGTATCCCTAGCACTTAACCACTACACCACCAGCTTTTCCATATGTCTATACGTATACTTAAATGTGCATATTTTCTAAGTATGTGTACATTTGACATGTGAAATATATAGAAGGCTGAGGTTATGTTTTGTCCCTCTGCATGATCAATCACCATTTCTCACAATATTTTATTATGAAAATTTTCAAACATAAAGAAAAATTGAGTTGTAAGTGAACACCCATACACCTACTATGATGCTTCTACAAGGGACATTTTCCTAGATTTGCTTTATCATATTGCTGTGCGTCTCTCCATTGCTGGATCCATCTTTTGTGGTGGCAGTGGTTGCATTTCTGTGTCAGTTATAACCAACCAACCCACTGCCATCAAGAAAATTCTGACTCACAGTGACCCTGTAGGTCAGAGTAGAACTGCCCCATTGAGTTTTCAAGGAGTGCCTGGCAGATTTGAACTGCCAACCTTTTGGTTAGCAGATGTAGCACTTGAACCTATGGCCCTCAGTAGTCATGGCCAAACTCTGTTTTGTTAGCATGAAGCATATACCACGTGGCATAATGGTTAAGAGCTCCTACAGCTACTAACCAAAAGGTAAGCAGTTAAAATCTACTAGGTGTTCTTTGGAAATTCTGTAGGGCAGTTCTGCTCTGTCCTGTGGTGTCATTATGAGACACAGTCTGACACAGTGGGTTTTGTGGTTTGGGTCTTCCCTGAGCCTGTGTCTTGCAGACACCTGCCACCTGTTCATGAGTTGACCCAAAGCCTCAGCAGCAGGCAAGAGCTCTCAGGTTGGTTCTACCTGGGGCTCCATTCCTATATGCGTGGCCTTGACAATGCTCCTCTGAGCCTTTGAAAGCAAAGTAGGTCAAGAATCTGTCTCTTTTTCCATCCTCACACATGGAGACTTAACTACACCCTAAAGTGTTGTTGGTCAACATTTTTTAGTGCAAGTCAGTAAAGGTTCTATGTCTTTTAAAGCTCTGATGAAAGCTGATGCCAGGCAGAGATTAATTTAGCTCTGGGATTGCCCTTTGGTTTCTGTCAAGAATTCTATGGTCTGGACCGCTTCTCTGTCCCCGAGCCCTTTCCATTACTAACTTCCCAGGTGCCTGAGACCCCCCTGGCTGGGCTGCATGGCTCCAAGAAATAGCGGATGGAAGGCCTTTCTGGCCAAATTGTAGGAACTTCCCATTCATTTTAATTCAAGGCTTTCACATTATGATAGTATGGCAGTGATTTCCATTTCAGTGTGTGTACTGTCAAAAAGATAATTGTGAAATAGTAGAAAACATGCCTCATATAAGTCTAGAAGTGGCAAGAGGCAAATATTTTAACTAACTCATGACAGAAACACTGTGTTGCTCAAGTTGGGTCGAAGAGCATCTGAGGATCTGGTTACTTACAGGCGTTTTGAGAAAGGCATATCAATATAATCATAAGATTACTGAGGCAGGGGCTGTGATGGGCATTCCGACCACCTGTCAGGTGCTCCAGCTGCTGAGAGTGCAGCCAGTAGAGAGCCTCAGCTGTGTACACTCTCTGAGGAGGATCCCTAGTGTTTACATCCCACCTCCCTAAATATACCTAGGCAGTGCCATGGGGCATTTGGCGTGCCCACTGAAGAAGCCTAACTTCTTTCTTCCTGTACTTGCCCATTGCTGTGGAGTTGGCGATGGTGTAGAGTAGGACTGTGCTTCCTAGGGTTGTGGGTCACTGATTTTCTGGAAGTGGATCTCCAGGTCTTTCTTCCGAGGTGTCTCTGGGTGGACTGATGGTTGTCAGCGGAGCCTGTTCATCTTAACATCCAGAGACTCTTTCTGTACTTTAGGAAGCTGTTAAGAACTATGACAGGTGGGTCAGGGGTAGGGACTTATATGCCATGTAGCCTGAGGCAGTGTTTCTTGGCTTTAACGTACAGACCTGGGGATCTTGTTAAAATGCAGAATCTGACACCTTTTGGGTGGGGTGGAGTCTGAGATCCTGCATTTCTAGAAGGCTCGCAGGTGATGGATGCCAGTGCTGCTAATCTTCAAGCAGCATTTTACCTAGCAAAGGCTTACTCAGTGTCCCTGCTATCCAGAGGCTTAGAACAGTGAGGGACCCTCCAAAACAAACAAACAAAAAACCCAAACCCAGTGCCATTGAGTTGTATCTGACTCATAGTGACCCTACAGGTCAGAGTAGAACTGCCCCAAGGAGTATCCAAGGAGCGCCTGGCGGTCTTGAACTGCCAGCTTTTTGGTTAGCAGATGTTGCACTTCACCCACTATGCCACTAGGGTTTCTGAGTGACGCTTCAGGGCCTCTGAATTCAGGGAAGTGACAGAAGCAGGTTGTAACTAGCTTGGAAAATCGCAAGACTCAAGGTGGGGTCCGCTGTGCTATGTCTGCACAGGCATCTTGGCCTCAGTGGCTGTGAGCACCTGCTAGAGACTCGAGGCGTCGGATTTGGGAGGACGCAGAAGTCCCTGTCCTTTTGCTTTTCCTCTGGGAACAGATTTTCTTGGCAATTATTTCACAGCCTGTAGCAGTGTAGGCATGTCTCTTCAACTCCAATCTTCAGAACTACATTTGAGGGCATGTATTTTACATGAAAAAGAAACTTTTAAAGCAAGATGACCCCTGGGCATGGAAGGCAATGTGACTCCTATATATAACCAACCCTGTATTATTAACACAATGAATTTACTGGGTGTCTGGGCAGAAGAAATGAGACTCGATCACTAGAGATATTAACAATATGATGATCAGTTGCTGCAGAGAGGAGGTTCACAATGAAAGCATTGCCTCCAGTTGTGGATCCATTTCTTAATGAAATGGGCAAGGAAGTGTCAAGACGTTTAATATGACACATTTGGCTGCAGACCTTGACTGTGCGTGAAACCTATTACCAAGCCCAAGGATTTAGGGCTGTTTGGAAATGAGCGTGCACCCCTGTAGGAGAAGCTAGCTAGTCAACGATATTGATCGTTCAGAGCCAGCACAAAGTGCTTTATTGAGGCTCGATTCCATATGGAAGCTTTTTGCAAATGGAACTAACATTTGATTACCAGGAGAAAATGACTGTGGCTTGCCATCTGGTTTCCCAGCCAATACCATTGATTCATGAGAGTCCGTAGTAGTTCTCAATAATCTGTCTCATTTCATATTGTATGAGATATTGAAGCTATTGTCTTTACTCCTCCTGTCCAAACATTTAGGGTTATTGCGCCAAGCATGCACTCCAGTTTTCTCGCATTTCATCTTCTGAGTTCTCAAGTGCTGTGGCATTTATCACTATAGGTTATTAAATTGTCATGCAATGTTTTGCATTTTTATTATGTTCTTCACGTCTAGTAAATGCAGCTCTTCTCTCCAGAGCCCACATAAATTTTTTTTTTTTAATCTAGGTAGTGTGAGGGGATGTTGAACTGTCATGACCACCTCCGGTCAAAACCGCTGATATCCTTTCTTGTTTCCGAGCAGGCAACTGTTCAGTAAAACCACACAACTGTGGCTTTGCTTCTCTTAAGAAGCCTGATTTCCTCGATTTCCAATGTTTGGTATTCCCATTAGGTTCTCTTCTATTTATGGAGTTATAGCTAACCCTAGGGATAGATGCTGGAACAGAAGAAACAGGTGTGGCGAGCCTGTGTACGTCAGAGTAGAGCCCTGCTCCGTCGGGTTTTCCATGGCTGACTTTCAGAAGTAGATCACCAGGCCTTTCTTCTGTGGCACTGCTGGGACTCAAACCTCTAACCTTTTGGTTTGGGGTGGGAATGCATCAAGTATTTACATCACCCAGGGACTCTCCTAGAACTTAGGCAGGACCTTTTTGGAAACCCTGATGGCATGGTGACTAAGGGCTACGGCTGCTAACCGTAGGTTGGTAGTTCAAATCCCCCAGGTGCTCCTTGGGGGAAACTCTATGGGGCAGTTCTACTCAGTCCTATAGGGTTGCTGTGAGTCAAAATTGACTCAATGGCGGTGGGTTTTGTGTTTTTCCTGTGCTTATAGAGGAGCCCCTAGGTTAAACATATGTATATAAAGCTGCATTTCTCTGCTGTCTACTCTGTCGTTGAGAAAGTGGCTTATAACTAGCAAGTAATCCAGCCTGTCACTTTCTGGATGAGGGTTCAGAGGGAAGGACCCCCCTCCTCCCTCCCACAAAGCTGAAAACAGTTTTTTTTTTTTTAATCTGTCAAAGTAAAAGTCAGATCTCTGGTGCAGTCGCAGGTGTTTCTCAGAAGTGGAAATTCGGGCACGAGTGGTATGTGGAAGTGTTTCTGCTGGACCGACGAGCTTCGTGGTGTGAGTGAAGCCGAGCCTCACATGAGATGTGTGTCAGCGGAACGTGCGGGATCTTGTGAGAGCATAGTCAGAATTGTACTTGGTTAATTTAATCTTATGTTTCTATGATGCCAGTGATGTTTAAGCCAAGAGGTGAGCTATCCCAAGCTGAGCAACTACACAGTGCTGGGTTCAAATCCTTTCTGTGACACTTTCTAGCTGTGTGATTCTGTGAAAGTTAACAGAACTTTTCTGATCATTTGTCTCCTTTGGAACATGGGGCTACAATGCCTTTTTGGCAGTTGAAAAGTTGTAAGAATTAATACTGATGTATGTTAAGTTCCTACCACTCTGTTTGTCACTAATACTGAGAATGTTGCTTTTTAAGTAAAAACATCAGAATTAAGAAGTGGGGTGTTGCCACTAATCTCCCACCCCAGTTTTCACATTCTTTGGCTCAGAAGCAAAAATCACAGCCTTCTCATTCGTTGTTATTTCCTTCATTCTTCCAGCTTTGTCCTGATTTTTGACTGCTGCTTTCATCCTGATTCATCTGTCTCAGAACACTTTGTTGCAGGTGTTTTCTCTGCTGACAAGAATACTGGGACTGTCATCTCAAAGTCAATCTCCCTAGATGCTGGCATCAGCGAGGATTAGCTTGTTCCCAGGTGCAAAGCCAGTCTGCCCTGCAGCCCAGTGCCCAGCAGCAGTGTGAGGAGGGCAGCTTTGGAGCTGGAAGTCCACAGGCTGCAGTTCCAAGGTTGGCCCTTGGTTTTTCAACAGCTGAGGCATCCTGCCCTGTGCTACTACAGGTCTGATGAGACTTGGTGGGTGGGGAAAGGAAACTGTAAGTAGCGGGCAGGGAGCACACAGTCAGGTGAACTCGAGCCTGCGAGGCTTCTTAATCCTAGACACAGAGAGTTTCCTGATTGGGACTTTGAATGAGATGCAGAAAGCATGCTTTCCTGGTTTCTTTCTGGTGTTCCTGGCTTTTCTGAAGATGTCTCTTCAACACATCTTCTAAGCATGGAGTCAAATGGAGATGTGTGGCTAGGTCAGCCTTGTAGGGCTCCACCGTTCCCAGGGGTGGCATCCGGTGACCGGGTATCACATGCTGGGCTTCGCGCTCGGGTCCCAGACCAACCAAGGGCTGGAACTGCTGCTTGTGGCCATGCTCTCACTGAAAAACAGAGCCAGGTCCCCATGTCACTGGTGTACAGGACAGCATGTTGTCAGTTCCCTGGTCCCAAGCTAGTCAGTAGCCACTTCTTACAGAGGTTAAGAATACACTTCCCTTGGTGTCTAACTGGACAGGTTCCTCCGTTCTAGAGGTTGAAAACCTGTCTTTCCAGGTTGTATATTTTCTTTTACAGTTCATAAGATTTGTTACACCATTATATACCTGTTTGTCTGTTCAGTTTCTCCAGTGTGTCTCTGGCTTCCAGCTTTATTAAACGCAGGCCGTCTCATTTCTGTGATTGGTCTTGTCTGGCTTGACATCATTGTTTTCTGGCCCCAGAGCTATTTTGGTCTCTCCTGGAGGGGCTGAGTTGATCTGAAAAATTCTGCTAAAGGATTTCCATATTTAATTCTATGAGACGTTAGTGTTCTGCTTGGTCTGGATAGGATGCCAGTTCATTAGGTCTTGTCTTCTCCTTTGTTCTACGCTGAGACTGTAGAGCAGGCGTTCTCAACAGGGTGATGTGATCACCCTTGGTAGAGTGAAAATTGCTTCTGGAGGGAGTGGCAAAACCAACCAACCAACCACCACCACTGCTTATATATCAACAGATAGTTTTTCTGTGGCATAAACATTTCATGGTGGCCGGGACGAATATCCCCAAAGGCTCCCAGGGGGTTGATAAAGGGAAAATAAAGGTTGAAAAGTACTGCTCTAGAATTTTACTCTTGAACCCTCAGAGTCACATCCAGAAAAAGTAGTGCCTGAAAGGAAACCCTTGTCTTGTCCCTGGGGTGAACGAGTCACTGGGCATGGTTCTGGAAGGAAGGAAAGGTTGGTATGTTCACAGCTGACAAGCTGTTTAGAACTCTAGGGGAAGCCATCCGTAAGGATTTAAATAGCATTGGAATCTGTGGGAGAGACTGCAAAATACCAAACCCACAGCCCCACCCAGGAGTACACCCCGGCTGCTAATAAAAAATAAACAAACAAAATGTCAGCAGTTGGAATCTACCAGCTGCTCCTTGGAAGCCCTGTGGGGCTCTTCTCCTCTGCCCTGTATCGTTGCTGTGAGTCAGAATCGACGGGACAGTGGTGGGCTTGGTTTTGGGTTGGAGGTAGAATTTATATGCCCCTAAATTCATCCACTGTAAGATGTCCAGTGAGCTGTTGGTTAAGTCAATAGTTGCGTAGTCATCACTGTACTCTTTTATTGTGACCGAGTGAAAATGTACATTCCCATATAAATTTACATGCCCACCTATGTGCAGCTTCCACTGCTCTCCCTGTCCGGTGACAGCACACTATTCCTCTCTGCTCCATACATGTCTCATCCTCCCAACAGTCTCCTTTCCCTTCCTCTCCACCCAGTAGCTCATCACCCCAAAAAGTTTGCTCATATTGGTATGGTTGGAAGGACATCTGTTATTTTGTGACGTGTGTTCCTTTTGTCCTTTGTATTCCTTTGCTTATTGTCTTTTGCCTTCAATATATAATTTTGTTTTTTTTTGTTTTTGAATCACTTTTATTGTGTCTTTACTGTTTACTTCAGAGCAGTACTAACTTCATTCCTGTAAAACAGATGCTTTTCTCCCCAATAGCTCCATCCCCCGCTTTGTGCCTGATTTTGTCTCATAGGTGAAATGGGGACGATGATAGTATCTACCTTACAGGGTAGTTGTAAGAGTAAAATGGGTTAATATACAGTGTTAGGGATTGCACTGTGTCCCCCAAAAGTGTAGCGGCTTGGCGGGCTCCTGAGTTCCAGTGTTGTGACTGTCTACCAGTTTGTCATCTGATGTGGTTTTCCTATGTATTGTAAAGCCTACCTCTGTTATGTTAATGAGGCAGGATTAGAGGCAGTTAATGAGACATACTACAGTCTACACGAATAGGTTGTATTTTGAGTCTTGAGATAGGCAGCAGAGAGATAGGGGACTTCATTACCACCAAGCAAGAAGAACCGGAAGTGCACATCCTGTGGTCCCTGTGCTGAGAAGCTCTTAGACTAGGGAAAGGCTGATGACAAGAATCTTTCCCCAGAGCCAACAGGGAGAGAAAACCTTGTATTGGAGCTGGCACCCTGAGTTCAGACTTGAGCCTCCTAGACTGTCTGTCAGAGGCTACACTTCTGTTTGTTAAAGCCATCCACTCGGTGGTGTTTACGTTAGAGCAGCACTGGATAGCGAAGACATGGAGTGATAGGAAGAGGGCGTGGATGTCTGTAACTACTATGTAACGTTAGCTCTACGTTTTAGTTTAAGGAAGACAGGAACTTACTGAGCATGTTAAAAAACCAAACCCACTGCTGTACAGACCCTGGCTCATAGCTACCCTGTAGGACAGAGTAGAACCAACTGCTCCATGGAGTTTCTAAGGAGTGCCTACTGACTTTTTGGTTAGCAGACATAGCACTTAACCACTGTGCCACAATTGGGCATGTTAGCCCCTGTGAAAAGCGGTGTTAGGGAGATGTTTGACCTTCTCCAGCCGACAAAGGGAAAGGAGAACTTAGATCAGAAGCCCAAAGTTGAGTGCTGTGAGTTGTATGCTAGACGTGTCTCTTTCTCTGCTGTCTGTACCAATTCTGACACCATCTGTCCCCCACACAGTACTCTCTGTTGGGTTCGGCAGTTCACTGCAGTGGTCCCACAGCTTGCTCACCATACTCCCTATTGCAGGGCTGATTAGGGAAATAACAGCTGAAGTTCGGGCTCAGGACCCCTCAAGATACAGTTCTTCTTCCATTAGGGCAGCTTCTTCCTAGCTGTGCCCGCAGGCATGCCTCTCTGTGGCCCTCGGTCTCTGCCCAGAGTCACTCAACTTTCTCTGTGGGTTGGGAAGCTCTATGCACTGTCTCTCGGGGCTGTGTCTCAGCTGTTCGGTATCTCCTTCCTTGGCTGTGGTAGGCTCTTCCTCTCGGCTCGGAAACGGGCTGACTTAAGGCAAAAGGGACCAAGCTCCTTTACCTTTATAAGCACAATTACTCTGTCCCACTCACTGTGTGGGAAGTTGTAAGATCTTGCCTAAAAAGGCCACACACAAAAGTAATTAATGGCACTGCGGCCTCTGTGTCTCTGGCCTGGTGCCTGGTACGTAGTCTAACAGACATTCACAAGGTCTTTACTAAGTGATGGTTGGCATTCAAAGGAAACGAGAGCTGCTCGCAGAGGAACCACTGGCCACCAGGAGTAAAACCTGCAGGAGATCTGAGAAACAGATGGCTTTGTGGCTTGTTAGTCCAAAGGTTGGCCAGTTTTTGTCCTGGGCACATGTATGTTTTCCCTCCTAGCTCCAGGAACTGCTCAGGATGCCTAGTGTTGCTCAGTGTCATACTGAGCAGGAGACCAGGGCCTGTTCCCTTGTGTTTCCAAGGAGCTAATTAGCATGAAGGTGGCCAGTTCAGAAGTGTCTCTGAATAAAGCACCTATGGGAGCAGGTAGTGTGGCTTGGCCAGGATGCTAATTTAAGTCTTTGCACAAAGGGGAGAGACCCAGTGCTGAACTGCAGGAGAGCAGGGGGATCTTATGGTGTGTATTCACTAAAATAACGGCAGGTGTGTATGCCACTCATCCATATAGAGCTACCAGGTGCAGTAGAAATCGGTGCCTTGTCTTCCAGTGGACATAACCCTGTGCGGGTGCACACACCTGGAATGAATGGAGTGTGGACTGAATGCTGTCCTCACCTGCTGTCTTGACCAGACATCTTTGTGCACGAAGGCGTATATCCTGCACAGTTGTGTGCAGTGGCCATGGCTTAACCGTGTGCTAGGCTCTGTGTTCAGGAGCCATGCTGCTAAGATGCTCTTGCCTCAGGGAGCTTTCAGGCATCACAGTGGGGAGATAACCATAACAAAAAAAACCCCAAAACTACTACTGTTGATTTCGACTCATAGTGACCCTATAAGACAGAATAGAACTGACCCCTAGAGTGCCTGGTGGATTCAAACTGCCAACCTTTTGGTTAGCATCTGTAGCACTTAACCACTAGGGTTTCCATAGGGGTAATAGATGTGCTTAAATAATGACTTCAGCGTGGAAGTCTGCATCAGGTACTGTGGCAGCACACAAGAGATGAAGGCAGGAACAGATTCAGGAGGAGGTGTTATTGGGGCTGCATGCTGGTGAATAAACAGCCATGTCAAGGTCAGCATGGAATAGGAGATGGCTGGTATTTTAGCTCTTCTAAAGGCTGAGAGATGAGAAAGATCCAGGCCAGTACAGTTAGTATGGCTGCAGGAGAGGAAGCCAGAGGGCAGAATACAACCAGACCATGGTGGGTCTAGAACCCAAGACAAAGAGCTGAGTTCTTTCCAGTTGGCAGTGGGCTTCACTGAGGAGCTTTCAGCAAGAAAACATCTTGGTGAAGATTGGAGGCTGGGCGTGGGGAGACAGGGAAGATGTACTTGCAATTCAGGGATGAGATGATGAGCAGCTAGAGAGCAATAGGTGGGATCTGGAGTAGGGCAAGTGGGAGAGAGGAGCAATACCCACGGGGAGGAAGAGGAGTAGCAGCAGCAGGACTCGATGACCGGCAGGATGGGGAAACCTGGGAGCCTGTCAGGATTCTGCTTGGGGACCTGTGAGTCTGGTGTTTGTTGTGGCCGTCCAGGGAGAGGGCTGGTTGTAGTGGGATGTGGGGCTTGAGCCAGAGAAGCACAGTGCCGGCTGCACGGGGCTAAAAATGTCATCAGTGTGTTAGTGATAGTCGGGAGAATGTGAGGATTCACCAATGGGAACACTCTAGTGACTCAAGAACAGTCAGGGATGTGACCTTGGAGAATCTGGACCTGTAGAAAACAAGAGAAAGTGAAGAGGAGAGGGAGCAAGCAAGGAAGTAAGAGGAGAACTGAATACAGCTAAATCGTGCATGTCACAGCAGGAGTGGTTAACTGTGTTAAGGATCACAGGGACACTGGCGTGATAATGACAGAGAAGTAACAAATGAACTTAAAAAGAAGTCATTGGAACCTTCACCGAGGTTAGCTTCCCATGGCCATAGTACCTATAGCAGAACGCTGGTTACGTGTACGAAACAGGCAAATGCTTCCAGCACATGTAGACCTCCTGTTGAGATACTGGATGGAAGGAAAGGAAGGACAGCAGTGACAAGAAAGATGACTGGAAGTTATTTTTAGATGAATGGGAGTTGAAAAATTTGTGGATACGGTAGGTGATGAGCAGTGAAGTAGATGAAGATGAAGAGAAAGCATAAAGGACAAAGTGATGGAAGAAGGTCTTCAGGAGATGGAAGGCTGGACTGGGCAGAGGAATCATGTGGAGAGGGAGGAAGGGCAGCGCTTTCTCTGGGTCGGGGTGCGGTTGGTGGTGCCCAGCCCATTCCTACCCTTAGCCCTTCCTTCTCCAGGATCGTATGTCTGGCTCCAACAGAAAGGAATGCTGCCATTACCTCATGTGCTTATATGAACATTTCCTTGTTTTTGTTCAATTGTAGGTATGCCTTTTGTTTCACATTTTGGTACCTACTGGTATAGCCTTGTTAGCACCTTGAAACAAATAATGTGCATCCAGCAAGCAGTAGAGATTTTCACTTAGGAGTGGTAATGTCAACTTTTTCTTCCAACAGTAGTGGACCAGGCATCAGGCGACATCCCTGGGAATTACAGTTGTGTGAGCCTGGGTGAGCTAGTTCCCTCCTCTGAGCTTCAGCTTTTGCCCAGTAAAATGCAGGAAGGGGC
This sequence comes from Heterohyrax brucei, assembly GCA_028571685.1. Taxonomy (NCBI): domain Eukaryota; kingdom Metazoa; phylum Chordata; class Mammalia; order Hyracoidea; family Procaviidae; genus Heterohyrax; species Heterohyrax brucei. Next base: position 37,053,401 of record CM053148.1, on the reverse strand, counting down.
CAGCCCACCCACAGCATTCACTTCAGCAGTCGTGTCCGTGAGTCCTGTGAGCACTGTTTTTCAGGTGAAGCTGAGGGTATATGGTACCTGAGACTGGACTGATAGTGGATGGATTGACAGCTGATTAAGAGCAGTGAGGTAGTGTGGATAGGTAGAGGACAAGGAACTTGATATGTATGTGGCTCTTACCTTTGCTGTTCTAATGCCCAAACTAGACTTTCTCATTCTTCTGGAAGCTTTTTTAATGCTGTATATGAGCTAGAGCGTTTTGTCCTAACCTGTGTTTATCTTACATCTGGACATACTAGCTTTGATAAAAGTATAATGGTCTTATCAGCTCATTTAGAGTTCATTTCTAAGAGAGGATGTAATTAAGTGGAAGGAGACTTACCTTGGTAGTCAGGATTTAACTTGTCTGGTAGCTTACTCTGGAGGAATTTAGGTATAATGATTTTGTACCCTATTTAAACATACCACTGAGCATTAAGTTGGCACTGGACCGTACAAACTTTTGTGCTGTTCAGAAGTTGAGTTGAAGTTGTGGGGGCTGCTTCTGAGCAGTGCTAGAATTTCAGGGCCATGAAGAAAAAGAAATGAATGCATATGCACAGCAATGATGTCCCACACTATTGCTCTAGGTGACTACAGTTTGAGTCAGATTGCTAGCAGCCAAAGCAAAAAGGAAAATCTAGCTGTAATCACAACATTCAGTAGCATTTGGGTGTAGGGGTAGTTAATAGAAGAGAGAATTATAAATTAGTTACTAGAAGAAGTAGAGTCACTTGCATTAATCTATTAAAAACATTTCTCATTGGTTGAGAGATAGGAACAACCACCTTAACCCAGTGTTTCTAAAAGAATATGTATGTTACATACACACACACACACACACACACACACACACACACCCCCATTTGGAAACTTTCGAGTCTTAAGAAGTCTGTTTGTCTTTATTCAAGCCAGAGTTCTTGAAACTCTGCATGAGCACAAAAGTGTGCATGATCCCAGAACTCATTTTCCATCCACATAACTTTTTAAAGAATTTTTGTTAAAATGTTTTTCCTCCCTGCATAACTTCCCCATACATCTGTCAGCTTGTTGTTCCTGGTTGTTTGCCTGTTGCTGTGATACCAGAAGCTATGTCACTAGTATTTCAAATACCAGCAGGGTCATCCACGGTGGACAGATTTCAGCAGAGCTTCTAAACTAAGAAGACCTCAGGATCTGCATCTGAAAATAATGGCTGGTGAAAACCTTATGAATAGCAGCTGAACATTGTCTGATATAGTACTGGAAGATGTGCCCCTTGGGTTGGAAGGTACTCATAAGATAGCTGAGGAAGAGCTGCCTCCTCAAAGCAGCACCAACCTTAGTGACATGGATGGAGTCTGCTTGGGGGACCTTCATTTTGCAGATGTGGCATGACTCAGAATGAGAATAGTTATAAACATCCATTAATAATGGGAGCTTGGTAGGTACAAAATATAAATCTAGGAAGATTAGAGTTTGTCAAAAATGAATGGACCACGTAGAGCTCAGTATCCCAGGCATCAGTAAAGTGAAGTAGACTGTTGTTGGCCATTGTGAATCAGACATTCATATGGTCTAGTATGTATGGAGTGGCAAATTGAATAGTGTTGCTTTCATCATCAAGAACATTTCAAATTCTATCCTGAAGTACGTTGTTGTCGGTGATAGGATAATAGCCATACAGCTACAAAGAAGACTAGTTAATACAATTGTTGTTCAAATTTATATACTGTGCACTAATGCCAAAAATGAGGAAATTGAAGACATTTACCATTTTCTTCAGTCTGAAGTTGGTCAAACAAACTGCCAAGATGCATTGATAATTACTGATGATTGGAACGCAAATGTTGGAAACAAAGAAAGATGTATAGTTGGGAAATATGGCCTTTGTGAGACCAATGACGTATTCATTGTGAATACCCTTTTCCAACAACATAAACAGTAATTATCACCTGGACCTCAGTGGGTGGAAAACAAAGAATCAAATTGACTATCGACTACATCTGTTGAAAGAGACTGTGGAAAAGTTCTGTATCAGCAGAGAATAAGCCGAGGGGCCAACTGCAGAACAAGGCCAGTTGCTCATATGCAAGTTCAAGTTGAAGCTGAAGAAAATTGGAACAGTCCACAGAGCCAAAATACTACCTGGAAGATATCCCACGTGAATTTAGAGACCATCTCAAAAATAGATTCGGTTCATTGAGCACTGATGACCAACGATCAGATGACTTGTAGGATGACATCAAGGACATCACACGTGATGAAAGCAAAGGAGAGTGGGTAGAGAGGAGGAGAAAGTAGACTGTTGGGAGGATGAGACATGTATGGAGCAGAGAGGAATTGTGTGCTGTCACCGGGCAGGGAGAGCAGTGGAAGCTGCATATAGGTGGGCATGTAAATTTACATGGGAATGTACATGTTCACTCGGTCATTATAAAAAAAAAATCACTAAGAAGATAGGAAAGAAAGAAATGACCAAAATGAATTTCAGGAGACACTCTGAAACTTGCTCTTGAATGTCAAGTAGCTCAAGTAAATGGAAGAAGTGGTGAAGTAAAGAGCTGAACAGAAGATTTCAAAGGGTGGCTCAAAAAGACAAAGTATTATAACAAAATGTGCAAAGACCTGGAATGAGAAAACCAAAAGGGATTGAAATGCTTGACATTTCTCAGTTGAAAGAACCAAAGGAAAAAATGCAAGCTCTGAGTTAGTTTTGAAGGAGTCCTTGGGCAAAATATTGAACAATGCAAGAAGCATCAAAAAGATGGAAGGAATACACAAAGTCGCTGTACTAAAATGAATTGGTTGACAATTCAGTTATTTCTGAAGGTAACGTATGATCTAGAACCTATGGTATTGAAGTCCAGGCTACACTGAAGGCACTGGCTAAAAATGAGGCTCCAGGAATTGATGGAATGCTAATTGAGATGTTTCAACAAAAGAATGCAACTCTGGAGGTGCTTATTTGTCTGTGCTGAGAAATTTGGAAGGTAGCTCCCTGGCTAACCTACTGGAAAAGATTCGTATTTGTACCCATTCCAAAGAAAGATGATCCAAAAAAAAACCAAAGTGGAAGTTGTTAATAGTATCATTAACATCACACATGTACAATTTACCAGATGATAGTTAAAAGAATGTTTGTAGCAGTGCGTAGATAGGGAACTGACCAAAATTCAAGTTGTATTCAGAAGAGTTTGTGGAACTGTTGATGTCAGGTGGATCTTGGATGAAAATATCTACTCATTTGTAAAGTACTCTGGGGAGCTGGCTAAGTGAAGAAGAAGGGATCAGGATTGGTGAAGAACCATCAACTTGTGAGATAAAGATGACACACCTTTGCTTGTACAAAGTGAATTTGAAGCATTTACTGGTGAAGATCGAAGACCACAGCCTTCAGGATGGATTATACCTCAATACAAAGAAAACAAAAATCCTCACAAATGGACCAGTAACATGAAAAGTAGAGAAAATATTGAAGTTCTTGAGGATTTCATTATTCTTGGATTCATAATCAATACCCATGGAAGCACCAGTCAGGAAATCAAATGATATATTGCAGTGGGCAAATCTGCTGCAAAAGACACTTTTATGATTGAGTGAAAATATATAATCCTGTAGAAATTTGCATACCTGCCAATGAGCAACTTCCACAGCTCTCCCTGCCCAGTGACAGCACACTCCTCTTCTTTCTGTACATGTCATATCCTCCTAACAATTTCCTGTCCCATCCTCTCCACCCTCTCCTCTGCACCCAGTAAGGTCAGCTGGATGACATCCTATAGATGCATAGAACCATAAAGTGCACACATGATGTGGTCACTCTGTCTCACCAAGTCCAATCCGTTTCCATCTGAAGAGTTGACCTCCATTATGATTTATGGACAGGGGCAGCATCAGGGTCAGGGGCTGTGCTCCCAGGGGAACCCCAAGGCCCGTGGACCATCACTTGCGGTCAAAAGACATCTTTAAAGTGTTAAAAAGCAAAGATGTCATCTTAGACTAATGTGCACCTGACCCAAGCCCCGGTATTTTCAATCGCCCGTATGCATGTGAAAAATGGCCAATGAATAAGGAACACTGAAAGAGAATTGATATCTTTGAATTATGGTGTTGGTAAGGAATATTGAATATACCATGTCTTGCCAGAAGAACACACAAGTCTCTCTTGGAAGAACAGCCAGAGTGCTCCTTGGAATCAAGGATGGGTATACTTGGTCTCCTGTACTTTGAATGTGTTATTAGGAGGGACCAGTTCCCAGAGAGGGACATAGTCCTTGGTAAGGCAGAGGGTCAGTATACAAGAGGAAGGCCCTTCATAAGATGAACTGATAAGTGGCGGCAACAATGGGTTGAAACATTGTGAAGACTGCCCAAGACCTAGAGGGTCACTGTAAATCAGAACCAAATAAAAAGAAGTACATAGTTTAACTTCAAGTCTTTTTAATAGTGAGTTTGGTTACCACTCCCGTTGGGTTGCTTCTGTTTCCCAATTAAAACAAAACAGACCAAACCCAGTGCCATCAAATTGTTGCTGACTTATAGTCACCATATAGGACAGAGTAGAACTGCCCCCATAGAGTTTCCAAGGAGCTCCTGGTGGATTCAGACTGCCAGTGTTTTGGTTAGCAGCCATAGCACTTAACCACTACACCACCAGGGTTCCTGTTTACCTGGTAGTGCCCCCTTAACTTTGCCCTTGTGCTCCCTAACCCAGACCAGGCAGCTCTTCACCCATATAAAAGAGTGCTGAGTCACCCAGATGCCAGCAGTAGGCAGGTCTTCAGTCCTAGCTCCTCTGCTCTCTGGCTGTGGGACTCTTGGTGGAACATTTATCTTTCAGTCTCTGCTTTCTCATCTGTAAAACTGGGATAACAGTGTTACCTGTCTTACAGAATCATAGTGTGCTAGATGTGTGTGTATATAACATTTCACACTGTACCTGGCATAAAAGTAATTAATCAGTGTTCAACATGTTTATAATTAGCATTAACCTCATTCAGGACCCTTCCTTGATGTCACTGTCCCCTCCTACCAGCTGTCTGGGTTACTAAGTCTTCTATTAACTGGGCTGCCACAGCTGTCTGCTTCTCTGTATTCTGGTGGAGAGAAGCTCGCATCACCCTTTATGATAATTACATGTCTTCAAAGTTATCATCTCCATTATACTGTGAGCTGATTGAGGGCAGAGACCAAGTCTCATCAAGCTTTGTATCACCAACACCTGGATTTGTCTCTGGCACTCGCACAGGTTTTTCAGTTCAATTGACAGTGCGCCCAAAACCCTAGGACATAATAACAGGGTCTGATTCAGTGATGATTCTGCATGTGTGATTGTGTGCAGGCACACATGTGAAGTTTTAATGGTTTTCCTAACATCTTAAGACTGTGCTTGGTGCTTCATATGGTCTATACATTTTTCTTGAATGCTGAGGAAATAATTTAAACTCCTTTTGCTCTTGAAGTTTTTCTAGTAAGTTTCTTTCACTCAGTAGCTAAGGAAAGGAGCTTGTGTTAGTTGAATATACCCAGCAGGGTTGGAGAATCTGTTTTTGTGTGATGAACCACTGAGCTACCAAAAAAAAAAAAAAAAAATTCAACGAGGGGATTTATATGTAGGATGCAACAGAATTTAGAGTTAGTTTTAGAAGATATTCATAAAATGTTATTCATTCTTTGAAAGTTAATTGATGAGCATAATTCACCAAATAAAAGGAACAGTAAGTTGTATGCTTCCATCATACTTATAAGGTCAGTTAGGGCTGAGAATTAGTGTGAAGTGAGAGTGATGAAAAGCACTAAGAAATGAGATGTAGAGGAAAAAGTAGTCTGAGATGTAAATAATAGAGAAAGATACAGGAAATGGCAGAGGTGGAGTCACAGAGACAAAGAGACCAAGGAACTCTAGAAAAACCCAGGCCGAGAGTCTGAGACAAAAGGACACCCAAAGATCAGAGAAAATGATGTATTCTTAAGACTCAGGTACCGTGAGAGCAACAGTGGCAGTGAGTGACTCAGAGATGGAGGGATCTTGGAGTACAGATGCCAGCAAGGGAAAAGCCTGTTGCATTTTCACAACCCCAGGCATAACTGCAGTCATGTGACTGACGTCCTGTAGAGAGCTTCCCCCTCCTTGAACTTTGTGACAGGCTGTGGTGGTACAAGTGTCACCTCCACATTGCAGATGGGAAAAAGGGAGTCTTAGGATTGGTAAGCTCACTGACTGATTTTGCACAGTTAATATGTGGTACTCAGAATCCCACAGGTTTCCCATCTGCCATGCCACCTCCTGACACTGGTGATGCCTTTGGAATGTTGTGTAGGTTACAGGAGGCCAGTTTTGGTTTCCAAGTCAGAGATTTTCCATGTAATTCTTACTCTGCTTTTTAAAGACAAATGGTTGTAAAACTATACCCATTTATTATCTGGACAAAACAGGTTAAATCATTTCACCAGAAATAAAGCAGCATTGGCTAAATGTCTCTTTTAACCTGTTGAGCTGTGACGCAGGTTTGTATGCCACCAAGACAATTACAAAAGGCTACTCTTTTGTCATCTTCCATTACTGCATTCTATAAACCTTGCTTGTATCTTGGAGTTTGTAAGTCAGTGCTTTTGCATGCCATTGCCCAGTGCCCTAAATTACTGCTTCAAGGAGCTGCTGTTTAGATGAAAACAAAACCATACAATGTGTCTCCCTTAGCTGATGAAATTACTGCTGCTCTTTCACCAGGGGGAAGAGATTTCTGGGCTTAGATGGCTAATTCTTTTTCCCCCCTCTTATTACAAAAAGCCATGTCCTTGGCACATTAGAAAATAGGAAGAGGAATTGAGTTGCAGATAACTTTTATGGGATTAAACAAACAAAAACAAAAATGCATTAAACTTGCACCTACGATGACTTTTCTGTATTAGCAATCGGAGTGCTTCCTATTTGTTTTAAATGGCCACTGTTTTTGTATCAAACACAGGGCTAACTTGATTTCCCAAACTGGATTGCTGAAAAAGTATACAACAGGGGTGAGCAAACTACAGCTTGTGGGCCACATGGCCCCCTGTGTGTTTTTGTAAATAACAGTGTATTGGAACACAGCTATACCCATTCATTTATGTACAGCTTATGGGTGCTGCTCTTGTGCTCTAGCAAAGTGAGTGGTTTTAACAGATTGTATGGACCCTAAAATATTTGCCTCTTTATGGAAAAGTATGCTAACCCTTTTTCAGGATCCCTCTTGAGGGGACCAACTAGGTCCTTTATGTGGCTGCAGTTTAATGTGGACTGCTACTAGTGCGTGTTCCTTGACACAGGCCATACTGTTGAGATGCAGCTTCCCCTGGGGGACTGTGAGCAAGCCCCGTGTGTCTGTCGTGTCCACTGGACCACAGAGCAGAAGGATGCTTGCATGCAGAGTGCTCTGTACTCACAGGCACCTGTGGATGGTCACAGCTTTGCATGGCATTGTCGCTCACTCTTCACAGGAGGCTGCAGACTGAGCCAGGCTCCATGAAACTCCCCCAAGGCCCTTTAGACTCCTCTTGCATTTGACTCATGCCTCCAATCAACCGCTACCCAAAACCCATTGCTGTTGAGTTGATTCTAATTCTGCAGGATAGAGTAGAATTGCCCCATAGGGTTTCCAAGGAGGAGCTGGTAGATTTAAACTGCTGACCTTTTGCTTAGCGGCTGAGCTGTTAACCACTGTACCACCAGGACTCCAGTCAGCTGTCAGGCCAACCAACCGGCTGAGCCCGTTGACAACTCCAACTCACAGCAATCCTCTGGAGTAGAGTAGAACCACCCCTTAGAGTTTCCAAGGAGCACCTGGTGGATTTGAACTGTGGACCTTCTGGTTAGCAGCTGTAGCTTGTAACCACTGCGTCACCAGAGTTTTCGACCAGCTGTCAGCTCTGTTAAGTTTTTCCTCTGAAGTGTCTCTCTCACATGTCCCCTTCTTTGACGTTCTGCCAGCACTATCCTGCTTAAGCTCTCATTTCTCACCAGTACTGTTGAAATAGCTACCTTGGTGCTCTCTTCTAGTCTATGCCATGCAGCACCGCCAGGATAATATTGGTAAAGGACAGCTTCCACTCAAGAACCTCCCTTGGCTCCCCACTGACCTCCAAATCAAGGACAGACCCTCTCCTGGCTTTCCAGGCTGGTTTGTCTGTCTCTCCTGACAGTGTTCTGCAGAAATACGGTGTTCCTCCCTGTCCCCAGAGGAGGTCACACTCACCCTCTGCCATCTGTTTCCCACAACACTGATCTTTGCTCCGGAATGTTGTGCTCATCTTTCAAATTTCCATCCCTGAAGTATTTTCCTTCACATATTTTTTTCATGACCACACACACCCAAATGTGTGTGTCTTCCACTTACCCCCTCTGACACTTGATGATATTTGTTTTAGGATATTTCTCTTACCTGACCCATACTGCAGCCTGTGTTGTCCCCCAACTTGATTAGTTTTTGTTTGATCCCAAGATTGTAAGCTGTACAGGCAGAGGTTATCTCTTAATCACAGTTATGCATCTGGCCCCTTCGTGGAGCAGACGCTGTGGCGGGGCTGGACTTGAAGCTGTGGATGTCACCAACAGCATGCATACCAGTAGTGATGATAACTCTTTAATGTGCACTGCTGTGTGTTAGGTGCTGTGGTACACTGCCTCATCTCATTGTCTGAGAACCAAGTATTTTCAGCCTATTTCACAGGTGCAGAAAGATTAAGTGACTCGGCCAGGTGTTCGATATGACTCGTTTGAACTGAAGGCTCTCTACCAAGGCCTTAGTGCTGTGGCAGCATGGCGGCCCTCCATCCTACCTGGGTACTGGAATTACCCGGGGAGATTTAATAATGTTGATCATAGGCCCACCTGTCACCAGTTACATCAGAGTCTTGGGGGGGCTGGAAGCCCTGCACTGGTGGTGTGCAAGAGCTTGCCAGGTGATTCTAGTCCTGGTCCCTGCCGCTGCCCCAGCCAGAATGAGAAAGCAGATACACCTGGGGAGGGAGGGCCTCTGAGAGCAGGCCTGGGCTTCCGCTGTTGCCCGGAAGTATTTGGCTTCTCCTGAAGTGAGCTCTTCCTAACCTTGGCCTAGTCTGGCCTCTTTTGAGAATGAGAAGAGCTCAATTAGTACTTGGCTATGGCCTCTGGGCAGGGGAGGATTATCCAATAGGATAATCCAGTTAGATCTACTACAGATGATCTGGTAAGCCAGGTAAGCCCCCTGAGTGCCTCTTGCCTTACAGCTTTTCTGCCACAGCATGGGCTGAGGTTCTCCCTTTGGGGATTTGGGCCCCTATTGCTGTATGTGGTGCTGATGGACTGAGGCATCCTAAGGGACGAGCCTCTCAGAAATGCAGCCTGACTTTTCCCTATGAGGAGAGAGTGTCTTTCTGAGCTGACAGTAAGGAAGAGGTACTTTAACATTGTGTCTGGCTTTAAAAAGCACAGTTGTTAATCTTCTGAATTGGCCTATGCCTGTTGTGGTGGCATAATGGGTAACTGCTGTAGTGCTAACCAGAATGTCAGCAGTTCAAATCTACCACGCACACCGCGGAAGGTCTGTGGTGCAATTCTGAAACCAGAGGCTGAAACAGCTTCCATGTCAGGGCTGCTGAAAACTAAGGGGACCTGAGAGACATTGTTTCAAATCATCCCTAACAAAAGGAAAGACAAGACCTCCACACTGCACAAGCCCCAGGCTGCAACACTGGGGTGGGGCACTCTGTAGGCTCCCCTATAGATTCAGTGAACTATAGGTGATCAATGACTCCTTTTGTCTTGATGAAAACCATTGATAAAATCAAGCAGGAGGCTGGGAGGATGGAGAGGTAGCTTGTGTTTGAGCATTGTTCTTCTAGGTTACTGGCCAGAGGAGTCAACACCACTTTGTTGTCCTTGATGGCCAGTGATGGCCTTCGAGATTGTGAAGCAGACCTCGACTCTGTCGACCTCCACCCAACTGACCACGTGCACCCAGCTGACTTCCACTCAGTTGACCCCCAGATGCCCACAAAGCCCACATTGTACCCGACATCTGCATGTGGTCCTTCCCTTTAAATACTCAGACTTGGCCTGACCAGTTTGGGCAGGTTTTGAGGATGAAAATATCTTCCTGTCCGTTGGCAATGCCGGCTTGCAAATAAACCTTTGATTTCACCCCAAAAGCTCCTGTCTCAGTGAATTGGATTTTTGCGGCAGGTGGCTGAACTCCCGGGCTTTTCCAGTAACAGTTCTACTCTGTCTATAGGGTTGCAGTGAGGCAGAATGGACTCAACAGCAGTGGGTTTCCTTTGTTTTGGTGAATGTAGGAAGTCCCATAGAGCAGTTGTTTTCAAAGTGTGGTCCCTTAGCCTGCCACTGTATACCTGGTGGCTTGTTAGAAGTGCACATCAGACTGTCAGATAAGCTGCATCAGAAACTCGGGGTTGGGGCCTGGTGGTCTGAGCATTCCAGATGATTTTGATGCCTGCTCAAAGTTAAGGACCACTGTTGCAGGTTGGTAAGTGAGCATGTGTGGACCGCCAGTATTCAGCCCCAGGCAGGCATCATGTACTTAGGGAGTTTTGGGCTCCTGAGTGATATGTTTTCCTGTTTTTTATGGTAAATACATAGTTCCCCCATTTTTAAGGGTATGGTTCAGTGTCCTGAATTTGCTGTCACCATGTTGTACAGATGCCACCACTGTTTCCACAAGTTTTTCATCACTTCAAACTCAATAGCTGTTAAGCAGTGACTCCACGTTCTACCTCCCAGCAGCCCTTGGGAACCCTAGTGCATTCTCTTCTGTATGTATCTGCCTATTTTAGACATTTTGTCAGTGCCTGATGTCTTTCACTGAGCACGATGCCTTCAAGGTTCATCCCTGTCGCAGTATGTATCAGGACTATCTCTTTATGGCTGAGTAACACTCCCTGGGAAGCCAGATTTTTAACCAGCACCCCTGGGGATTCTGAAACGCAGGAAAATGTTTTTGAAACATATTCTCAGAAAATGGACACGTGTTGCATTCTTTTGATAACCACTTCCTATCCACTTGGCCCAGGATAAAGGAAAGTGTCCCTTTTCCTTTGTCTCCTGTAGCTGCTGCTGCTTCCTCTCTAATCATCAAGATGTAACCCATTAAGTAAAACAGCCGTTCCTCTTCAGCAGGCATCTTCCTCATCTCTAGATTGTTCGCAAGTGGGTTTCATGGCTCATGTATTCTTAATTAGTCATCTTCTCAAGATTGTGTTTTAAGTGAGTGAAGGCATTAGCCCTGATCTAATTGATCCTCAAGGCTTCTTTTTAGACCGTTGGCATGGCTTAAGTAATGATAGAGATGGGTGTCCCTAAGGCCTGAGAGAGGCCACAGGTCAAGGGAGGGAAAAGCTTCCTGCTGCTCTGTAGAGCTGTTTGAACTGTGACGCACCGTCGGGTGCAAGTCTTATCGCTCCCTGGGTAGCTGATTGCTTTTTGTTTTGCCCACAGCTGTCTGTCTCCACAGCACCTTTATCAGTCATAAATGTGCACACCTGCGTGGTATTTTATGGTGGGGCACACCTGCTGAGATGGAGCAGCTGTCGTGTTTCAGACATGCCGTCTAGAACTGTTGTCGTTAAGCCTCGTGGCAGAAATGAAACACTACTTATGCTGCCTACCTTCGTCCACCGCGGTGGTGGAGGTCGCTGGGATGCAGACTCCCCACCAGATTGCTCAGAGTGACTACACTCAGCCCCGATGCTGCACACTTGCATCCGGGCTCTTCTGAGCCCCGCTCTGGATTCGGTGAAACTCCTCCCCCTGCCTGCAGTTAAGCTGCCCATCGCACTGTCTTACCTGCCGGATCGCGAACCTGTGTTAGAGCATTGAGTTAGTTCATCAAGTTTGTGTGTGCTAAGAAGGGAATAAATGAAGACATTGTTTTTATCTGCCCAGACCTTACACAGGAGTGTATGACTCACTCAACTTTTTTTCCTGGTAACTCCAAACACTTTGAGTTTGAAAAATAGAGCAAGAGGTAGGGCTGAAGGAGGAATGAGGCTGGCCTTAACTTGGTTAGAGAGTGCAAAGGAAAAGGAGCTGGAGTTAGAATGAGGGTGATCAATGTCCTCCTAGGCATAATCATGGGCTGGCTTTAGAACTTTTCAGAGTTCACAAGGGGACTGGTGCAGAGCAACCTCAGTAATAACAAGTGGTGCTGCTTACCCTCCTTGGAATCATCTATAGAGATTTATAAAATCCCAGGGCCCCAGCCACTCCCCAGGCCAATTAGTGACAAACTCTGGGGTGAGACAGGCATGTGAAATTTTTGTTAGTTACCGTCAACTTGGCTCTGACCGCTGGCAACCTTATGTACACCAGAAGAAAATGTCCAGTTGCGTGCCATTTTCATGAGTGTTGGCCGTGTTTTGATTTCATTATTGTGACTGTTGTGCAAATCCATCTCATTGAAATTTTCAGTGCTCTGCAGAAGCTTCCAGAGTGCAAGCAGGGCTGAAAACCACTGGGCTGAAAGACTGTTTGAATGTGAAGGTTTGAAAATGCAGCTAGGTAGAATCACTTGGCTGCTCCTTTCTTACAATAAGCTAAGTTGGATAAATAACTGTCTTGGTTATCTTGTGTTGTTATAGCAGAAATACCACAAATAGATGGCTTTAAAAAGAAATTTCATTCTGTTATAGTCCAGCAGGCTATGTGTCCAAATTCAGGACATCAGCTCCAAGGGAAGGCTTTCTCTGTTGGCTGTTGTGGAAGGTTCTTGCTATGTCTTCCCCGGGACTGGGGAAGACATGGAGATCTTTTCCAGAGGATGCTGTGTGCTCCCAGCACTGCTGCTTGGTGGTATGAACCAAAACTCATTGCTATTGAATCGATTCTGATTTATAGTGACCCTTTAGGACAGATTAGAATTGTTCCATAGAGTTTCCAAGGAACATCTAGGGGATTGAACAGCTGACGTTTTGGTTAGCAGCTGGTAGCAATTAACCACTCTACCACCGACATTGGGGTTTGAGTTCCCCAAACTTCTCTGCTAGCTTCTTTCTTTTTATATCTCAAGAGATTGCCACAAGGCACAATACAGTCTTACCCACTGAGTCCTGCCCACCAACACAACTGCTGCTATTCTCTCTCATTAATATCACAGAGGCAGAATTTACAACACATAGGAACATAACATAATACCAGGCATCATGTCCCAGCCCAAGGCTACACACATTTTTGGGGGAACACAATCCATGACAGTAACCCCAAACCCCAACCCATTCCCTTAGAGTTGACTGTAACTCATGGCGAGCCCATGTACTTCAGAGTAGAGCTACTTCATAGTGTTGTCTTGGCTGGAATCCTCATGGAAGCAGATAACAAGGCCTTTCTTCAAGGTGTATCTGGGAGGGTTGAACCACCAACCTTTTGGTGAATAATTGAACATAAATAGCTGGCACTGTGCAGGGAACTTGTGTTGTAGTTGTTGCTGAGTTGGTTCCAACTTACAGCAGCTTGATGCACAGCAGAACTGAACACTGCCTGGTCCTGTGCAATCCTCACAGTTGTTGCTGTGTTTCAGCCCATTGCTGGCAGCCACTGTGTGAGTCCATCTTCTCAAGCCTCTTCCTCTTTTTCACTGACCCTCTGCATCACCAAGCATGATGCTCTTTTCCAAAGACTGGTACCTCTTGATAACATGTCCAAAGTATGTGAGATAAAGTCTCATTACCCTCACTTGTGGGGAGCATTTGGTGGAGTTCTTTGTTTGTTCTTCTAGTCGTCCATGGTGTATTCAGTCTTCTTCACCAGAACCTTAATTCCGAGTCGTCTTCCTTAATCTTCCTTATTCATCGTCGAGCTTCTGCATGCATGTGGGTGATTGAAAGGACTGTGGTTTGGGTCAGGTGTACCTTAGTCCTTAAGGTGACATTTTTGTCTTTTAACATTTTAACGATGTCTTGTGCAGCAGATTTTTCTAATGCAGTATGTTGATTGATTTCTTGACTGCAGCTTCCATGAACATGGATTGTGGATTCAAGAAAAATGAAATCCTTGACAACTTCAATCTTCCCCGTTTATCACGATGTTGCTTGTTGGTTTAGTTGTGAGGATTTTTATGTTGAAGTCTGATCCACACTGAAGACTGTAGTTCTTCATCTTCACCAATAAGTGCTGCAAATCCTCTCCACTGTCCACGAGTAAGGTTGTGTTATCTGCACCGCATCATAGGTTCATAGCAGTCTTCCTACTGTTCTGGTGTTGCCTTCTTTGTATAGTCCAGCTTTGTGCATTATTTGGTCAGCATAGAGACTGAATACCAAAAAAAAAAAAAAAAACCCAAACCTGTTGCTGTTGAGGCAGTTCACCTCATAGTGACCCTGTAGGACAGAGCAGAACTGCCCCACAGGGTTTTCAAGGAATGCCTGGTGGATGTTAACTTCCGACCTTTAGGTTAGCAGCTGACCTCAACCATTATGCCACCAGGGTTTCCAGTAGAGACTGAGTATATGCTGAAATGATACTACCCTGACACACACCTTTCCTTATTTTAAACCATACAATATCCTCTTGTTCTGTTTGGATGACTGCCGCTTGGTCTATGTGCAAGTTTCTCGATGAGCACAGTTAAGTGTTCTGGAATTTCCATTCCTCGTAGAGCTATCCATAATTTTTTATGATCCACACATTTGCATGCTTTGCATTGTCCACAAAACACAGGTAAACATCTTTCTAGTATCCTCTGCTTTCAGCTGAGATCCGTCAGACATCAGCCATGTCACACCCTCCTCTGAATCTGGCTTGAATTTTCAGCTGTTCCCTATTGATATAATGCTGCAGCCAGTTGTGAATTATCTTCAGCATAATTTTACTGGTAGTGTAATACCAGTGATATGTTTGATAATTTCTGGAGTCTTTTGGATCACCTCTCTTTGGAGTCTGCTTGAATATGGCTCACTTCCAGTTGGTTGGCAAAGTAACTTTCTTCCAAATTTCTTGGCTTGGACAAGTGAGCGCTTCCCGTGTTGCATCACTATGTTGAAATGTTCAAGTCTGGAGCCTTGTTTTTTTGCCATGGCCTTCAGTGCAGCTTGGACTTCTTTGATGCCGTCGTTGGTTCATGATCACATGCTACCTGCTGGAATGGTTGAATGTCGAGTGGTTATTTTTGGTACAGCGACTCTGTATTTTCCTTCCATTGTCTTTTGATGCTTCTTATGTGACTCAATTTTTTAGCCCTGGAGTTAGAAAGCCAAAAGGGAGGAGCATGCTTGGCTTTTCTCAAGCTGAAGTAATGGAAGAAAAAATTCAAGTCTTGGTTTGCAATACGGAAGGATGCTGTGGGCGAGACATTAAAGGTCATCAGAAGCATCAACAGGAGATGGAACGGACCTGATAGAGAAGTGCTAATCATCACAGGCCTCCACTTGTGGGTGGATGGATGTGTATACCTGGACAACGCAGAGAAGCTGTGTATATCTGGATGTTCACAACACTGTACACATTTATATATTTGGAGGAAGGCTAGGTCCATGTGACTGTCCTTCATGCCTTCCCTTCCAGGATAAACCTAGTTGCCTGCAGAGCCAGCCCAAACTCCCTGAAGATACAGCCTGTGTCAGAAATGCTGCTCAAATCTTTCCCTGTCCATTGTTCTTGTCAGTGTGTTGACTCAGATCTTTCTCTTCCTTCTTTTGTTCACAACCTTCTAGGTCTTAACTGTGTTGGCATTCAGTTCTTCCTTCTCCCACTATCCACGCTCCCCACTACTACTTTGTGTTTTGTGATTTGAAAGCCTTTGATGTTACTCAGGTGTAGTTACTTGGTGATAATGGTTGTAGCCACTAACCATTGCCTAACATTTGCACATACATGCCGTTTATTCCAGACCCCAGCTCTGTGAGCTAGCACTCACACCCCCACTTTCTGGATGGAGAAGCTAAAGCGTGGAGTGGCTGCCCAAGGACACACAGAGCCAGGAGAGACCAAGCAGTCTGGCCCCAGAGCCTGTCTTCTTGTGCACTGCTGTGGCTCTGCACCTTCTCACCTGGCTCTCCTGCCATTTAGGAAAAGGCTGCTCTGTGCCTAAGAATTTTTCATACATCATTTCTAATCTTCATTCCATTTTTCTGATTGTGGGGGTTGTTAGCTACTGTTGAGTTAGCCCCTGACTCCTGAAGACCCCACACCCCATAGAACAAAGTGTTGTCCAGTCAGGTACCATCCTCATGATTGATTATAGATCAGACCATGGTGATCTGTAGGGTTTTCACTGACTTTCAAGAGTAGATTGCCAGGCCTTTCTTCCTATCTGTCTTAGAGTGGATGTACCACTGAAACATATTCAGCATTCTAGCAACATGCAAGCCTCCACTGACAGATGTCTGTGTTCACAATTCCTATTTCACAGCCATCAAGGCAGGGAGAAGTTCAGTAGCTTGACCCAGGCCACACAGCTAAATAAGGAAATATATTCCCCAGTTCAAGCCAGTTTTCATCACTTTGTAGCCATATTGTTTCCACCACACTGCATGGAGTTGTCTACACTCCTCAGGGTCACTTAAACCTCCTTGGACCCTGTCCTCAGCTTACCTTTCAGCCACTTGCTGTTTATTAAATCATTTCAGCCTCCTTTTGCTCATGCTCTTCTCTGCCCAGCTTAGGGTCTTGTCGGGTATCTGTGACAGGGACTTGTGTGTTGCTTATCACATTCTGTGAAACCACAAAAACCAGGAGGCAGAAGGCGTTCTCACTTTGTCTCCCCTCAGGAAGCCCTGTCTTGTCCACTTCCTGAGGTGGAGCGAAGGGGAGAACAGCGCCCACCTCTAGCTGTTCTCAGGTTCCACGCAGGGCTTCATGTCTGTAGTGTGAACCTCCGCAATGAAGTCCCTGTGCTGCAGTTGGCCCTGTGTCCGTCTTTCTTAGGCGGCATCTCCAGGGTAGATATCCGTCTTTTCCTTGCTTTTGTATCCTTGTGTCTGGATCATTGCCAGACAAATGCAGATACGCAGAAATATTTCTTAAATGAATGGAGGGCAGGCAAGAATAAGAAGGTGGAGAAAATCGTAAAAACATTTAGTCTGAGGGTCCCTGGCAGGCACTAATGTACAGAAAGGCGTCAGAGGTTTATTTCCCTGATGGCCTCTAGGGAAAGTCACATTGTTCAACAGTTTCCAGAAGGAAGGGAAGAGAGTGGCCACGCCAGCCTAATGAGCTAATTTAATTCTTCCTTTCCACCACCCAGGCTTTTGTTTGGTTTTGACTGATTTATTTTCTTTCCACTGGGCTGTTGCTAACCTGCTGGTAAAAAGTCCCTGGCTCCTATTCTTTCCAGTTTGGACTTTATAAATAAGCTGTCATAGAGATTATGTGAAAACTATGGAATTCAGGATTTTGAAACCACTCATTTCTCTAAACAGTGGTGGTGGTATGTGTGGGTGTGGGCCATAGTACTTCCTGAGTAGACGCAAAAGCTTTCAGGATAGAAACATATGCCAAGAAAAATTTCTTTGGTACTGGGGAAGTGAATTCTTTCACAGTTGTATTAAATTTGTATTTTATACCAGAGAAATGTCTTTCTGATTCTTTGACTTGAAGTAAATTAGCACAAATGCCTTTTTAAAAAATTGCCATTAAAATATATAGAACAAACCCTTTGTTATTTTAACCAGTTGAGCATCTAGTTCAGTGATGTTCATTACATGCACCATGTTTGTAACCACTATCCATTTTCCAAATGTTTTCATCACCCTAAATAAACTCAGTACCCCTTCATAAGTAGCAACCCTCTCACCCCCATTTTGCCACCCTCTGGCCCCCAGTAACCACTGGTAAGCTTTGGTGTCTCTATACTTGCTTGTTCTAGATAGTTCATAAAAGTGAGATTATACAGTATTTGCCCTTTGGTGTCTGATCTATTTCACTCAGCATGATGCTTTGAGTGTTCATCCATACTGAAATGTGTATCAGAACTTCGTTTTTCTTTTTGGCCAAATGCTATTCCACTTGGGTAGTGCAAACAGGTGCTGGGCTTCTAGTAGACAAGTTATTTCAAACCCACCTACAGATGCCTCTGGAAATAGTGATGATCTGCTTCCATGAGAAGGTCACAGCCTTGAAAACCTTATGGAATATAGTCCTACTCTGGACATATGGATGAGGTCACCATGAGCTGGAATCCTGAGGGCAGCTAACAACAGTATTCCACCGTATGGACATCCTGCATTTTGTTTATGTGTCCATCTTCTGCTGGGCACTTGGGTTATTTCCAGAACAAATGCTGTTTGCATCTTGTAAAAATGTGAATGGGCAGGTCAGGGCACTGCAGGGTGAACTGTGAGGAAGAAAGGCGGCTTCTTCAGTATCTGTTTAACTTTGCTTTTCTATTTTGTTTTGCACCTGGCAGGTCAGCGTCCTGACCACACTGGAGCGGAGGTTCAACCTGCAGAGCGCCGACGTGGGCGTGATCGCCAGCAGCTTTGAGATCGGGAACCTGGCGCTCATCCTTTTCGTGAGCTACTTTGGGGCCCGTGGACACCGGCCGCGCCTTATCGGCTGCGGTGGCATCGTCATGGCCCTGGGCGCGCTGCTCTCAGCATTGCCCGAGTTCCTCACGCACCAGTACAAGTATGAGGCGGGCGAGATTCGCTGGGGCGCAGAGGGTCGTGACGTATGCGCCACCAACGGCTCGGGTGGTGGCGAGGTCCCAGACCCGGACCTCATCTGCCGGAACCGGACCGCCACCAACATGATGTACTTGCTGCTCATTGGGGCCCAGGTGCTCCTGGGCATCGGTGCTACCCCAGTGCAGCCCCTGGGGGTCTCCTACATTGATGACCACGTGCGCAGGAAGGATTCATCACTCTATATAGGTAGGTACTACCCTAGTGTTCACGTTCGTGTTGTGTTAGAAACCAGGGAATGTTTGCAAAGGAAGGAGCCGTTTACCTGTGAATTCTCCATCAAAGCACTGGTTTTCTGACATCTCTTCACAATTAGGGGTTTTTGAAAAATACCGATGCAACGGTTGAACCCCCAGAAATTCTGGGCTAGGAGTGCTTATAGTCTGGCTGCCAGTTGGAAAAGTTGGTGGTTGGAACCACCACGACGTTTTCTGGGAAGAAAGACTTCGCTATCTGCTTCCAAAAGGTCACAATCATGAAAATCCTAGTGAGAACCATTTTATTCTGCCACACGTGGGGTCACCATGAGTGTGAAATGACTGGCAACTGGTTTGATTCTTGTTTTCTTTTTTTGGTTCAGGTCTGGGGCACAACCGTGCAACCTAGGCATGCAGTGTTTTAAAGGCTTTCTGAGTGATTCTGATCTTTAATGTGCAGCAAAATTTGGTCTTCTTGAAAGGTAAAAACAAACCCTGATTGCACAGTGGTTAGAGTGATCAACTGCTAACCAAAAGGTTGACAGTGCAGAAACTGCAGTGGCTGTTTGAGAGAAAGATGTGGCGGTCTACTTCCATAGAGATGTATAGCCTTGAAAACCTTATGGGATCACTGTGAGTGGGAATTGACTGGACGGCAATGGGTTGGGTTTGGTTTGGTTTTGGGTGAATGGGAAGATAATAAGGCATTTTGTTTGTCTGGGGTGTGGGTGTGTGCACGTATACTTGGGGCTGTTGGCATTAACTATTAGTATATACTTGGTCTCGACACATTGAGAATCCCAGCTTTTAATAATCCAGATGTTCTCCTAGTTATTGTTTTGCTGAATCTCAGTGGGAAAGGCCAGAGGGTTGCGTTCTCTGCATTTGGTGTCTTTGAAGGTTGATGAGTTCTAGTAATTTTTTCTGTGAAAGGTGAAACTGGATATTTAAGAAATAAGCTATGTGTGTGTTTTAACAATCATTTTGTGCTGAAGCCAGCTGTACATTTTGGGTTAAGAAGCAGCCAAATGCTTAGTTGCTTGTGTAACGAGCAACATCTTTGGACTGTGCTTGTGGGCATTGTGAGGTCATCCTTTGTAGGGTGAGCGCTGGCCTGCCCAGCTTCTGTATTCTGTTTACCACTTAGAATGTCACTTTCCGTGAGCCAAATGGATCGTTTTGACACATTCCAGTCACTGACTGCTAAGCCTGAAATAAATGACTTCTACCTGGGGAAGCTTGGTGCCAAGTCTCCTGAAAACGGTGTGCCTTGAGGTAGAAAGTTAATTATAATGTGGAAGTTTAGGTTAAAATAGAATTTGAAATGAATGTGACATAAAGCTTTGTATCTGCCAAGCCTCCACCGTATGCTGCCTCAGCTTTTGAGACAGGGCAGTTCAGAACAGCTAAATGCCTAATTGCTGATTTTCTTTTCTACCTTTTTGTCTCTGCTCTGGAGGAGAATGACTTTGTTGGGCAAATATGTTGCAGATATATATTTCAGCCCTCAGTGAGCAAGACTTTCTATGGGGAAGTTAAAGAGTATGTAGTTACCTATCCAGGGCATGGAGCACTGGCCAGTGTGGGCAGGACCTATGCATGAGATAGCAAGTAGAAGAGAAGACCACTCAGACTAAAACTGACCTGTCCCTTCTCCCATGTGGTTTACCAGTTGCCATCGAGTCCATCCTGACTCTTGGTGACCTCAGATGTGTTAGAGTCGAACAATGTTCTGTAGGGTTTTCGATGGCTGATTTTTCAGAAAGAGGGCTCCAAGCGTTTCTTCCAAGGTGTTTCTGGGTGAACTCAAACCTCCGTGTTTGCTTAGCAGCCAAACACGGTAACTATTTGCACCACCCTGGGGCCCTGTAATGGGTAAGAATTTCCACAATTATGTTTGAGAGAAGGTAGAGGACGAGGAGGGTACTTAGGAAACAGTTTGCTTTCTCTTGCATTTACAGTTGAGTGAAAGCCACTCTTTGTGAGTCCCTTGTGGATCACAACATGACTACGGGATGTAGCCAAGAAGGTCTCTTGAGGTCCAGCCAGAAATTGGTCTCTGATTTGACTGCAGTCACCTTCCGATCCTGGGAGGCAGATTTTCTGGTTCCACTAGCAGCATGTAGCTAAGTCAGCGCAGGGAGGAAATGAGGAATGACAGGCTGAGTTCTTGTTTTTGATGATAGAATTAGTTAGAAAAATTTCTTCCCAGAAGCCTCCGTGCTGAATCTCGTCTGCGTAGGGCTCCCTGCCTAGAGCAGCACGCTCAGAACCCCTTCCAGAAGGATTCCTTGATGAGTTAGGCTGGTGAAATTTCTCCGCATTAGTTGAGGCCTGGTTTCTACAATGCTTTAGGATAAAAAGTAGTATTTCTTGTGGGCGTGGGGGTGTGAGAGGTAGAGACATGGGCAATAGAGGTGGCTGTTGGAGGCCAGGGCCTTTGCAGATTCTCATGCCTCGTCTGTGGAATTTGCAGCGAGTCACTGTTAGTAAGAGGAATGTTTTGGCCCCGTTTCTGCATGGCAGCCTTGTTTCCTGTATGACAGTTCAGTAGTGAGAGCGTTGAGGGGGTGTCTGTTTGCCTGGTACGTGGACATCTTGGCAGCTCTGTCTGGCCAGATTCCCAAACGTGACAGCGCGTAGCCATGGAGGTAGCTGTGTCCAGCTCTCAGAACATGTTTCATGGGTCTGTGTTTATGCAGAGCGTCCAAAAGCGAGCCTTCTGCACAGATTGACCACCGGACGTGGACTTTTGTTCTGTGGACAGTTTAAGTTCTTCAGGAGGAGGAAGACTGTGGCATAGGCAGATTATAAAGGGTCCATTCTTTTATTGTCCAGGTCAGCAAAGGTGTTTATGATCATGACTCTATTTCAGCATGTAGTTTGTCTAATCAAGTGTTAGTCCTATGCTTCAGCAAGTGCTTGAAGGAGCTAACCACACAGATCAAATGAAGTTAGGGCCCCTTCCCTTCCTTCAGTCCCTGGGTGGCCAAGTGGCTTATGCCGGACTACTCCTTTGAAGGTTGGTTGCTTGAACCCTTTCAGAGGTACCGTGCAAGAAAGGCCTGGAGACTTGGCTTACATAAAGATTATAGCCGAGAAAACCCTATGGAGAAGTTCTACTCTGTCACGCATGAAGTTGTCATAAGTTGGAATGAACCTCAAAGAAATGAGTTTTAACTGCCTTTGGAGAGTGAGAAAGTGTTAAAAGGACTGGAGGTAGTACCTCCAGAGAGAAAAGACAGTGGGTGCCAAGTGTGTATTGAATGCGTACAATATCACATATTCCCCCAGGCTCTAGTTCCTAGAGAGATGAGCCCTTAACCAGCTGCTGTGATCAGATGTCTAAAATGCAACTATAGATTGGAGATTGCCAGGATTATAAATATTGTATGCGTGAAACAGGTTTGTTTGTAAGCTGACCCTTTCCTGTAGGTGTACGAGAGAAGGGGACAATTGACCTGCAGTGCTTGGGCCACAGGTCACTGGGGAAGGGGAGCTGCCCTGGGGTGTCTGCCTAGTGCATCACTTAGTGCCCTGTCAGAGACCTTGCCCCAGCTGAGAAAGGAGTGAAGACTTCTGTTTTGAGAGAAGCTGAGTTTTTTTCCACTGCAGTAATTGTTTGCTTTGGCGTCTCGTGGCCCAGTTCCTGCCAACGCCTGGATTCCTTGATGGGTCGTTCACAAGGGGCTCCTTGGGTTGGCACCATTCTGCAGCCACTCGTTTCCAGTGTGGAAGGGAGCCGAGGAAGCTCATTACCGGGGAACAAACCAATGAATGGGTAGTCGGCTCTGTTGGCAGGCTTTTTACGGTGGCGCAATGTGGAGCTGATCCTCACTGTGTGGACAGTGACTTGTGGGTGGCACGTGGCACATTTTCTTCCTAAGGAACGGAGTGGCCGTAGAAACCCTTTGATGTGGGTGGCACCCCTTGGGTCCAAGAATTGATACTTTGGGGATCTTGTCATGCTTCTGGCTCAGTGTTGTCTTCTTCTGTTGCTCTGGTTTTCATAGCCCCTTTTCTCGTTCTCCAAATTCAAAGCCCGGTGAGTTGTATTTGCTCTTGATGAGTAAGTAGGGTGGCCAAAAAGCAGCACTATATTCGTTCATTAGTTGCTATGTAAGATAGTTGTGGTGTTATTTTTTTATTTAGTTTTTTGAGGAGGAAGTGGAGAAAGATGAAAGAAAGTGGTAAAGATACTTTAAATAACTTTCTTCCTAGTTAAAAACTATTACGTGCTCACCATCTGCAATTTGGGAAGTGTAAAAAAAGAAGAATGAGAGGAAAGTTACTGTTAACATTAAAGAGCCGTGGTGGCACAGTGTTGAAGCACTCATCTGCTAACTGAAAGGTGTACATTATGGTATGTGTGTTTATGTGGTGTATATGATGCTAGTGCTTTTCTCTGGTGGTATGATTTTTTCCTACAGTGATGTGTTTATAATGAATAATAGTTTGTAACTACGTCTTCCTCTAATATTTTCTAGCCAAAGCCCTAGGCATTGCCCTATGCCACTGAATCTTCTGTGTCTTTGTGACTACTGCATGTGTAATATTCTTTTAGGGGTATTTGACAACATAGTTAATGCCCTCCATTGTTGGACCGGAGACCCTGGTGGCCTAGTGGTTAAGTGCTACAACTCCTAACCAAAAGGTCAGTGGTTTGAATCCTCCTGCGCTCCTTAGAAACTCTGTGGGGCAGTTCTTCTCTGACTTGTGGGTCACTGTGAGTCAGAATCGACTCAAATGGAAATTAGTTTTGTTTTTTATTGTTGGACTTGGAATCCTTGGGTGGTATAAGGGGTAAACACATTTGAAAGGTCCACCTAGTGGTACCTCGGAGGAAAGACCAGGCAATCTACTTCTGAAAACATGAGCCATTGAACAACTTCCGGAGTACCCTTGTACTGTGATACTTATGGGGTTGCCATGAGTTGGAGTTGACTCAGTGGAATCCTTTTTTTTTTTTAAATCTTTGGACATGTGGTTACAAAAGTGTAGCTTTTACAGAAAAGCAGACTTCTAAACTGAAATTCCGAGAGGTTATATAACTTGCCTGCAATCCCTTACCTGAAGGAGACTGCACTGTGAGTGTGAGGGACGCTGGGACAAGGTGTGTGTGGGATCTGCTCCCAAGGCTGAGGAGGAGTATGGAATTCTGGTGGAGGGTCCGAGGAGTCAAGTGCAATCAGGACCATTGATTGCACAGGCAGCTAGAAGCCTTAATTAAATATGTAAAATCTGCAGAGTCAGGATATAAAATCTGAGAAGACAGTGATGTGCCTCACATCGGAGGGGAGAGATGACACTGGAAATGGAAGATGAATGTCAAAGCCAGAGTGGAGGGTTGGTGGGTAGGAAGAAGAGAGAGGAAGGTTCTGGCTCACAGTTCAGGTTAAATGGATGGATCTGGAAAGAGAGTGTGCCCTGTGTGGTGATGCTTTGAGTAGAGATAGGCACTGACCAGAGCTAAGCTTTCTGGAGTGGAGGCTGTTGGTTCATTCCGTTTTCTGCTTACCCCTTCGACCATGGGCATGTGTTTCATGTTTGAGCCACTTCAACCATGAGGACGTTTGCTGTTAGGAATCAGTTTCCTTACAGCTTTTCACACCTGTTCTAGTTTTGCCCTCTGAGCCGACTCTGAAAAGTTGTAACCCATCTGCCACGTGCTGTGACTGCCCGGACAGCTGAGCGCCAGCCTCACGTGGCAGGATGCAGTTGCTAACACTTAGCTCTTCTGTGCTGAGTCTCCGTCCCTTACTTGATGCGGTTTCCCTCTTACAGGCAGGGGCCAGGGGCCAGGTGCATACTTAAGGGACGCACACTCCCAAACAGAGTGTGCCCTAACATTCTTTTGCCCTAATATTCCTGTAAGGAGCTCTGCTGTCTTTTCTGATTCTTCAAGGTTCTTGATTTTTTTTTTTTGAGTGGATTTTTTTTCCTTTAACTTTTTGTTGGAAATAATTATAGAATCACAAACACAGGGCTGTCCATGGCCCTTCCATTCACTTTCCATAGTGTTAACATCTTGCATAACTGTAATATGGTAGTAAAACCAGGACATTAATAGTGGCATAGTCCCGGGAGTTTATTCTGTTGTCTCCAGTTTTACGTGCATGCATTGTGTGTGGGGGGAGGGGAGGGGAGTGTTGTTCTCTGCAACTTTATCACATGTAGAGGATATCATGCAAATCGGGATCAAGGTGAAACCAGATCATGTGGATTCCTGAAATTCACACATAACTACACACAGAGGGAGATGAGCATATTCAGAGAAAGAGTAAGAAAGACAGCCAGACACACACAGCGACACACACACACAGACATACATGCAGAGACAGAATGAAAAAGACACCCAGGTCCAGTGGCACACATGCAAACATACAGAGGCACACTCAGAGTGATACCCAAATAAACACAATGACATACTCACGCACAGAGATGCACACATACTTAGAGAAGGACACTGAGACACATGCAGTGACAGACATACACAGATGCTCAGAGGCACACATACTGAAAGGATGAGGAAGATACCCAGATGTGGAGAGACCCACCCAGAGGGAGACACAGAGACAGAGACACACAGGAGAAAGACTGAGGCTGGCAACTTCTTTTGAGCACAGGGAGAGGAGGAACTGGCCCAAGGCAGGGACACCTGGATGGAAGCTTTCTGGGGGACAGGATATCTGTATTCCCAGGGAGATGGGACCCGCAGCTTTGCCAAAAGACACAGAGCAGTTACTCTCCTTGGGTGACACGTGTATTAGAAACATGTCGTGTTTTCTTTGTCTGTCACTTATACTGAAACCCAGTGGAACCCTCTTTGTTCCAGTTAATGTTGCAAAGAGAAGTATTCTCAGATTTTATCCACCAAGTGTTTGTTTAGCACGGAGCTTACAGCAGTACCAGCTAGCCACCCAAGAGAACCCAATTTCCCTACAGAGCCGTGATGAGGCTTTATTTTTATTATTTTTTAACTTGACATTGGGTAAGATGCATTTTATCTCTACAAAGAGTATAGCCTGGATATGGATCAAATACACTGTGGCTTCAGTTCATCTGAAAAAATAATTAAAACGATAACCCTCATGGGAGCAGGCAGACCTCATTATATTCTTGCAACTTCATTGATATTGAAGCTTCCCTCATTAATTTCTTCTTCTAAAATAAATGACGCTGTATAAGGGGTGGCTTTGGGTTGGCACTGTTCTGTCTCCTCTCCCTGGCTGCCCAGTCACATGCCAGTGCAGAGTGCTGGTAGCAGCCGTGACAGGAAATGTGCCTGTGGCTCTTATCTGTTATTTCCATATTGCTTGGCCTGGTAGGAGTTTTTCATTTATTTTTCAGCTACTCATAATTCATGCCCCATGGTTCATAGAATCATTGCCACGCTCACTGCCGGGGTGACCTTGGACAAAAATCTCAGCATGGTTTTTGGAGTTGGATGGTCTTGAAATTCCAGTCCTAGCCCCTCTGTGGACTTGCCTCTGGAGTCTTAGACAAGTTTCCAACTGTCCTGAGCCTGTTTCCTCATCGATGAAAGGAGGCTGTATCTGTCTTGCAAGGCTTTTCCTTGTGCATTAGAGATCATGGCATTTCTTGTTTTTGTTCACTAGTGTCAAGTCAGGCCTCAAGCATGGTGAACCTGCGTACAGTGGAACAAAACACGGCCCAGACATGTGCCATTCCCATGATGGGTTGTGGATTGGCTCATTAGAGAGGAGCATTGGTGGTTCAGTGGTAGGATTCCTGCTTTCCACTCGGGAGGCCTAGGTTCAATTTCTGGCCGGTGCACCGTCATGTACAGCTCCCACCCATCTGTCACTGAAGGCTTGTATGTTACTGTGACACTGAACTGTGGAGCTTCCAGACTGAGACAGACTAGGGTCTGCTGGCCATCTGCTTCTGAAAGTCAGCCAGTGAATACTCTATTGATTGTGTGTACCTTGGGGCTTGCTCAGTGCTGTCCTCTTGTCACCTCCATTTCCAGATGCAGAAATTGGGGCATGGAAAAGTGATGCCAAAACCTATCAGTAGGTTGTTTCATAAGAGGAGTTGGATTCTGACTTCCTACGGGGATGTAATCCATGTAGTAGCGCTGAGAATAGCAGCCTCTTGAGTCCTGAATTAAACCAGCAGGGGGCTTCTGTTCCTGCAGACCCCCAGCTGAGGTTCATCTTCAAGTACAGAGAGTGCTAGCACAGCCCCAGGCAGCTGATGAGTTGATCTGTAT
The DNA here is from genome assembly GCA_028571685.1 of Heterohyrax brucei. NCBI lineage: Eukaryota > Metazoa > Chordata > Mammalia > Hyracoidea > Procaviidae > Heterohyrax > Heterohyrax brucei. The sequence continues at coordinate 37,026,293 of CM053148.1, read as the reverse complement.
TAACTTGGAGGCACCTCAGAGAATGGCCACTGGCCCAGTGTGACACGTGGTTTGGCTTTCTGGGTTTCAACACTTTGCTTCTTAATTTGGGAGAATGTTGGTTCAGTATTGGAAAACAATATATTCTCATATTAGTAAAATTGGGAAAACAGAAATAGAGTAAGAATATGTAAATAATTTATAACCTAGGCATCTGTAGAAACTGCAGTCACTATTTAGCTATGTTTCACTCCAGACCTTTTTTCTTTGTATATATTTTTGCTTAGACCATGCTATAAGTAAATGTGCTTTCTGTCAACTGACATAACAAACTTTATCATAAATACTAGACATAATTTTAGATAATTACATAATATTTTATGAATCTAGCAGTGCTAGAATTTTTCTGTTGGAGATTAGGTGGTGAACATCTATGGGACTTGAGCCGTGTCTGCATTTGCTGAAAACTTTAAAAGCTCAGGTTTTCTTGGTGTAAATTTATTGTGCAATGAAAAGCTGTCACTTGGCCTTGCTATGACTTTCTCCAGAAGATAAATAATCAAGGCACGAGAGTGTCATAAAAATGAGCGTAGGACTGAGAATATTGGTCCCACTTGTTTTGTAGCCCCTTGCCACATCTGCTTCTAAGGCGCTGTTGCCATTGTTGGCTACTGTTGAGTTGCCCCTGACTCATACAATACCGTGTGCAATAGAACAGAATGCTGTTGGGGTCTGTGCCATTCCCACAATCAACTGTGGATCCAACTGTTGTGACCATGGGCTGATTTTTGGAAGCCGATCTCCTGCTCTTTCTTCCAATTCTTTCTTACTCTGGAAGCTCCACTGAAACCTATTTTGCATCATAGCAACATGCAGGCATCCACTGACAGACAGATGATAGCGGTTCGTGAGATACGTTGGTGGGGAATCGAACCCGGCCTCTTGTGTGAGAGATGAGAATTCCGCCACTGAGCCATGTGGCCATTTTCAGTGCTGTGGGGGCCTCTTCTAACAAATGAAAAAGGCAGATGTATGGAGAAGGGGGAACTGGCGGGTCCTTGCCTTATCTCAGCCATTCGTTGCCCTTTGGGAATGTGAAGTGAGTCTTGCTAGATCTTCAGATTTTTAAGAGAGGTGGAGAAGCTGTATTTTTCAAGTGACCTGAATGGACAGTTCATTCAGATCTTCTCCAAGCCTTCTCTCATCAGCATGGCACAGATCAGCTTGAATACATGGGTGCCTGGCCCATTTGGCCCCTTCACTCCAGGCCGTCGATATCAGATTATGTTCATCTCTTGAGTAACCAATAAATATGACAAAAAACAAAGAAAGGAGAAGACGGAAGCTTTTGCACGTAGTGAATGCTACAGCCTGGCTAAGCAGTGATAGCTACTGTAGTTCAGAATGCTGTAGGCACTGGGTTTGGGGGAATGAGATAGGGCTCGTGGTACAGAAGTAGGGTACCGTACCATGAGTGAATGGCTGCTGCTCAGTGGGCCTTGCAGGTGACATTCTAGCTGACACTTTGCATATAGCCTCATAAGAACGGGAATCCAGGAATGGAAAAGAAACTAAACCATTTTTTTTTCCCAAGCTAAACATGGTTGGATGAAGAAAAATGCAGTTTACTAATCACCAAAGAGGGCATTGGATTATAGAAACCAAAAATGCTTTTGGCCCATTGGGGTTTACGGATGTTCAGCATGTGTAAGAGAGCATCTTTGCCAAGGAACGTTTGGAACATAGCCCTCTAGTGTCTAATAGGAAGGATGTAAAGGCAGAGAGGCCCAGGCAGACCTAAAGAAGGTATGTGGGAAGGTGAGGTGGTTTGGGTTCTGTAAGACTCTGCAGAACAACTTAACTGCTCATTGCTTCGTTACTGATGTCCTGTTACTGCACCAGACTCCTGAAAGGTGACCCATTGTTTTTTCCTTTCAACTGTAACACAGGTATTGTACTTAAACTACAGGGAGGGAAAAAAAGGGTTTAAGATACTTTTCCAAATAACATATATGTTTTTTTATTTTTCTACTTTTCTCCTTTGTGAGAGAATGATTTTGGTGTTCTTTTTTTCCTTTTTGCTTACAGGAAGCATTGTAGGAGTGCAGCTAGTGGCTGCGGTTTGGTTTCTGCAGAGAATTGTGATTTGCTCTTGTTCACTGGGATTACTGGCTAATGTTCCTTTTCAGCGGAACGTTCTTCACTACTAGGGAATGGTTTCATGTTAAATTGCCTCATATGAGTCTTTGTTGTGGATGTTTGCTTTCATTGGTCAAGCATCTCCTTCTTCCACTGGGACTTTGCCTCCTTTCTCTCTCCCAGGTTTCTTTGTGGGTTACAGAAGTGGTCGTGTGATCTAGGTATAGCCATTCCTGACCCAGAGAAGGATTTTGGTCTATAGTGATTAGTCCAAGGAGTGGACCAGTCGTAGTTTACCAGGAGATTTGAAGTATGGACTCAGAGGGCAAGAGGTCACCTTTTAGAATTAGTAACTATAAGAGCTCTCAAAGCCCAGAGATTCCAGTACCTGTCTTTGCTGCCACACACAGAGGATTTGCCTCAGAATGAAGGCAGCACAAAGGAAAGTAGACTAAAAGAAAGGGGACAGAAGGTTCCCTAGATCCAGCTCTGCCTGAAGCTGGCATCTAGTCTTTAGAATTCCATTTGGTTGAGCAAGTGAAGTCTCCTTTCCAATACATGCAGCTGATAGGACCTACAGACTGAGATTGAATGCCCTATCATGTCATGTAAAAAGGTTACTCCCTTCTTAAGGCTTGACTGAATACCTACTATTACATTCTGGAGATACGTTTATGTTCAAAGAACCACATTTAAGGTGTCTGTCCACTGATTAACGTGTTCTTTTATAAAACCAGTTGCTGTCGAATTGACAGCAATTAATGACAACTCTGTGTGTCAGAGTAGAACTGTGCTCCATAGGGCTTGCCAATAGTTGATATTTTTTTTTGGAAATAGATCACAATTCCTTTCTTTCCAGGTATTTGTAGGTGACCTTGAACCTCCTCTCTTTTGATTAGCATCTAAAGGAGTTAACTAGATAGCACTAGCCAGGGATTCCATGTCTCACATGTTACCAAGATACCCATGATGCCTGGAAGAACTCCCATCTCTATAAATGAAATAAGAAGGGTCAGATTGAAAGTTCTGGGTTACTTTTTCATTTCAGTATTTCAGAGGCATTTAAGTTGCAGGGCAGTTTTTATGAATTGAATTATGACACCCTCCCAATACCCCCAGGTGTTGTAAATCCTAAACTCTGCCAGTGATTGTAATCCTGTTGGGAATGGATTGTTTTTGTTAGTTTAATGAGGCAGGATTAGTATAGGGTGTGCCTTGAGTCAGTCTCTTTGGAGATATAAAAGAGATTAAACTAGCAAAGCAGTGAGCAGAAATGTGGTAAGAGAGAGGCCAAGGCGCTTGGAGATCGCCAAAGAACCAGGAAGCGGAGACAGAAGAGACAAGCACTTTCCTCTAGAGCCAACAGAGAGAGAAAGCCTTCTCCTAGAGCGGGCACCCTGAATTCAGGCTTCTAGTTTCCTAAAATGGTGAGAAAATGAATTTCTGTTTGTTGAAGCTTTCCACTTGTGGTTATTTCTGTTACAGCTGCAGTAGAGAACTAAGACAGTAATGTTACCCCTCCCTCCCTCCCCACCAAAAACAAACAAAAGTTCTTAAAAATAACTGGTTGGTAGGCTTCATGTGGGAACAGTAAGTGTTTAATAGTGAATTGTTTATGTGGGCAGTAGAGTGTTCAGCGTGCTTGGGTTATTCAGTGAGTGTTTATTGAATGGAAAAAACATAACCAACATGAGTGTGATTGCCAAAGCTACCTTAACCCCTCCTAATGACTTCATACTGTCAGGAATGAATAAGCTAAGTGAATATGTTCCATTCCCAGCTTGGCTTTGCCATTTCATTCCAGCCAAGCCTATTGAGTGTGTGTGTTATTTCTGCCCACGTATAGATGAGTTCCGAAGATAACAAAGCATTAGGCAACTAATGGACACTTAGACTTGGGCGTAGTGTTTAGAACTGGCATTCAGGAATTTAGATTGAGGATGTCAGCAGGAATTAAGGGTTACTTAACTGCTGTATTTGAGCTCAAGGATTTTTGGATGTGCTTAGGAAGGGGTTCCACAGCCTTTTACAGTTATATACTGATGTGTATGTGAACTTTTGTAGGGCAAGCTCTCACTGGATTCTCAGATTCATAAGGCAGAAAGTAAAAGGTCAAATTCACATACATTTGTAGAGTGCTAAAAGGTTGGCAGTTCACATCCACCAGCTGCTTCTTAGAAACGCCATAGGGGCAGTTCTGTTCTATAGAGTCACTAGAGTCAGAAACAGCGTGACAGTATGGATTTGGTTTGGTTTAATGTCACGTAGGTGCCCTGGTGGTACAGTGGTTAAGAGCTATGACTCCAGACCCAGAGTCACCAGTTCTAGTCCATCAGCCACTCTTGAAAACCCTATAGGGCAGTTCCACTCTGTCTGTGAGTCTGAATTGAATCGAAGACCCTGAGTTTAGTTTGGCGGTGTTGAATAGGAGTCTGAACAGTGCAGGCATTAACACACTTAGTTGCTAACTGAAAAGTTGGGAGTTCGTGTCCCATCAGCAGTACCTTGGATGAAAGCCCGGATGATCTATTTCTAAATGATCAGCCATTGAAAACCTATGGGACTCAGTTCTGTTTTGGCACACATGACACATGTCATGAGTCATCGTGGACTTGTTGGCAGCTGTTTTTTTTGTTGTTGTTGTCACTGTTAATGTTGGCCAGATCCTGGTGATAGCCAGCTGGGAATGAAATAGGCCAGATAGTTGAGGTATGTTGTATGAAATGACAAACAGCATTTGGGAACTGGAATTTTGTTTTTTGTTCAGCTTGTAACTTGATTTGCTCCCTGGAGAGCCATTGGACTTGAACAGGAAACAGAGTCAGAGAGCAACCCAGCTGGCTCCGTTACCCTGTAGAACCTCCACTTCTTCTAGAGCTGCCTACCCCCCAAACCCTCCTGGCCCTGAAATTTTCCATCTTTTCAGTCCAGCTATGGGTGTTTTGGGTAATATTCAGAAAATTTTCTGTGCCAGTTTGAACTGATACAGAGACAGGAAAAATCAAAAACAATTTTTTTTCCTCTGAAGGCAATTTTTTTTTTTTAAACTGCATTTGGACCACTAATAAGATTGTGAGCTCTCAAAGTCGAAACTTTCCATGTGTTTTTACTAGGAAAAATTTTCTTGAGGCAATTAGAAAAAAAAAAAGACAAAGCTGTGAGGGACCCAAAAGTCATGTGGGGACATGAACTGGGCAGACTTACTGAGGCAATTCAGGTGTCTTTGGGGGGACAGTTGCTGCATTTGGGAAGCTGCCTGTCCTTACTGGTTACCATCCCTCTCCCTTTAGGTGTAAGGTGAGCTCTTCCTAATCTGTCCAAAGAGAGAGGCCTTTTGCCTCTTCAGTCCCTGAAGTTCTAGGCCTGCAGTGCGAATGGATGTGATTACTAGTTGCCTCCTTCCTGGGCAAAGCCCTGTTACCATAAAAACATATTTGCCCACTTGCCTTGTGGTTAGTTAGTGGAGTTTACAGAAGGAATTTGGGTTCCCAGCAAGAGGTCTCATTAACACAGCAGGGATCAAATAGATTCTCAAATTCTGTGTGGATACTTGGAACCTTTGGAAACCCAGTGGTGTCTATTATTAGATCTAAATCGTTTTGCCTTCCCTAGCCTCATCCTCTACATGTATCCCATGGAAGAGCACTTTGACTTGACCCCTGTAGGTCAACTCTATTTAAGTCCAAATTAGTAATTTGTAACTGTGGTGCCAAAGACAAGATTCAAAGCCCATGAGACAATGTAAAGAACAAAATATCTCACACATTGGTGATTTTACTTTATTTTTTAATGTAGGTCTGTTACTGGTTGTGACTGTTTAATTTTAGGACTCAGTACTGTCACAAAGAAAATTTAACAGTTGGCTGCTAGTTTAGACCAGTTCCTTAACCACAGGTGCGTTTGAAGAGCGACTGTAACAACATGGAATATGTTAGCAATCATTCATGTGATCCTGCTATATATATGACAGGCACAGAGAATGGATGCTTGGTAGGTACCTCCTCACTCTCCCCCATGAGGTCCAGCAAGTTAGGGGATGTTATTCGCATTGTATAGATAAAGACACCAAAGTGGAGGCAGGTTAAGCAGTTTGCTCAGGGTTGTACAACCAGAGAGAAATAGGCCTGGGTTACATTCCTGGTCCTGATTATCCCCACAGCCTGATCTTTTCCACCATATGTATTCCACCATGTACTGTTCTCTCTACTTTAAGAAAAGTTTTAAAAACTTTTATGTCTGATTGAAGATAATACAGGACCCCAAACAGATTGCATAAAGAATGAAAATTGACTTAACGCATGACCTAATGATTTACACGTCTGGTTTTTGGTTTACTGGAGGCTGGAGGGTGTGGGGGGGAATCCCTGGGTGGCACAAGTGATTTGCTCTGGACTGCTAACATAAAGGGTGTGTTTTAAACTTACCCAGCAACACCACAGAATACAGGCTTAGCATTTTCCTTCCATAAAGACTACACAGCCCAGGAAACTCTCATAGAGCAGTTCTGTAACATAAATGGGGTCACTGTGAATCGGTACTCTCTCCATGGTAACCTTTTTTTTTTTTTTTTTTGGAAAAGCCATGGGGGTTTTTGACATTTTAGCAGCAAAGTACCAAATGGTGAGAGGGTTGTAGGCAAGATGTCTGATGTGTTCATAGCCTGATTTTGCAGTGGGAATTTTTAAAACTCTCATCAGATAAACTTGTTTACTATTACAGCCCTCAAACCCCCACGTTCTTTGTTTTCAAAATCTCCCCGTAGTAAAGTGAGAGAAGCTCATTCTCCAGACACTTATATTTACATTTCAGGTCTAGCAGCGTTTAATTGGTATACACTCAGCTCTGTGATGCAACTCCGACTGGAATTTTCTCACTCTCAGGTCTGGCTGAGTTGCCTTGCATTTCTTTGCAAGTCAGGGAGTGGCTCTGTAACCTGCTAGGCTACAGCTGGGGCAAACATGGGACAAACATGGTAAGAAAGTTAGATGGGAAGGACTATGTGGTTGAAGACATGAGAAGGAAAATGTAAAGAACAAAGAGAGATCAACAAGCTGAAGTAATTCGACCTCCCAACAGGAGAAACTAGTGGGCAACCGTGTTGGTTCCACTATGTGGTGCTCTGCAGGCCCTGGCCGACACCCATGGGAATGAATCATGTTAGCAAAACCAAAAAAGAAACAAAAATCAATTGTGTAGACCCTTGTAGGGTTTTCAGTGGTTAAGTGCTATATCTGCTAACCAAAAGGTCCACAGTTTGAATCCACCAGGTGCTGCTTGGAAACTGTGGGCCGTTCTGCTCGGCCCTATAGGGTTGGAGTCAACTAACGGCCCCGGGTTTGGTTTGGTTTAATTGTGTGAGAGTAGATCACCAGGCTTTTCTTCCAGGGCACCTCTGGGTAGGCTGAGTGGGCAGCCTTTCAGTTAGCAGCCAAGCATGATAACCATTTGCACCACTCAGGGACTCCTGCGTTAGCAGAAGGTAGTTGATTACACCATGTGTCAAAGATGTTACAGGCTTCCTGAAAGCATCCCAGAGGACATTGGGTCCAGGTGACTGAACACTGTTCCAATTATATGCCATCAAGCCACAGTTTCCCGAGTTTGTTTAGGCAGCCTGCAGACTAATGGCAGTCTCCTAGTGGTCTGCCAGAGAGAATGGAGTGGGACCAGAGAGCAAAGACTGGGGGGGTGTTGGAGAGTTGAAGGCCTGAGCTCATCCAACTCGTGATTAAAAACCATCTCCACCTGGGTGTCCAAGACACATTAATGGTACTAAATCAAAAATCCAGATTGGACTTGGCAATGCAGAGTGACCATATATTGGAAGCACCTTATGGTTCTATACATCTGTAGGATATCACCTTGCTGACTTCTGACTGGAGGAAGGGGAGTGGATGGAGAGGAGGGGAAAGGAGGCTGTTGCGAGGATGAGACATGTATGGAGCGGAGAGGAATAGTGTGCAGTCACCGGACAGGGAGAGCAGTGGAAGCCGCATATAGGTGGGCATGTAAATTTATACGGGAATGTACATTTTCACTCAGTTATGTTAAATAATAAAAAAAAAAATCCAGCTCCTCGATTTCCTCTCAGGTTTGCTTTCTCAGTGACTCTTCTTGCCTCATGCTTTTAGCCTCTGCATTTGAGTCTGTGCATTTGACCCTCTGAGTCCTGAACAGCTCTTGTGTCTAGCTCTCCAGCCCATCGCTGCCAGAGGCCAGCTCTCGGCGCCTTTTACCTGGACAGTGCTCTCCCTCTGATGAGTCTCATCATGGCCATTCTGTCCTGTTTCCAAGCTGTCCTTGTCATTGCTACTGCTCCACAGCAGGCTCAGTGTCACTGAACCTGGAGATATATGCATTGCTGTGGAGCTTTGCTGTATAAGTTCCAAGAACTATTGCCTGGAATTTAAATTGATTAACATGGATGGGAATAATAATATGACTGTGTGTCTTCATATAAAGGAACGCTAAGGTAATAGAATTGCATTTTTGAGAGACTTAAAGTAACTCGACAACTTTTTAACAGAGACATGTTAAATTTAACTGTCTGTACTTCATTCATGGATTCCACAAACACTAATTGAGAATTTTGTGTATGTCAGTCCCTATGCAAGGTGCTGGAAATAGATGGATGAATCAGACATGGCATCTGCCCGTAAGACCATTAAACTCATAATCAGATCAACAGACATTTATTGAACACTAATTGTGTGCCAGAATTTGTGCTAAATTCTTCAGGTATGTTATTTAATTCTCCAAACAGCCCTTTGCATTAGATCTTACCATGTCTATTGTGTAGGAGGAAATCTGGACACAGCAGTTAAGCAGCTTGCTCAATAAGGGACAGTGTTGCGGCCTGAGCTCAGTGGAGCCTATCTCTGAAGGAAGGTACTCTGGGTAGCTATCGTGAAAACCGAGAGTCAGAAACGTAGGGAAGGCAAAGTGAAACACCAGACTAATAGAAACTTACATATGCAGTTGTGTGTGTAGAGCTGGAGAATATTAACCAGATGTGCTCAGGAATATTGTACAGGTGTGAGTAATGATTGAGTCCCTTGCAAAGAGACATGCTGTATTCCAAATGAGAGCTTCAGTTAGAGAAAAGCAACGATGCTCTGCATGTCCTCAAAGAAAGGACTTGTGTGTAAATTCCATTTTTCACAGGTGTCCGTATGGTGTTCCCTGAGGAGATGCCTATACAGGGCAAAGAATCCACACGAGAAAGCCTTTTACCTGGCGTCACAAAGGAAGGAGACGTTTGCTTTAAACTGGCTACCTGGATGTCTGGCAGAAACGTGGGTGTGGGTGTGTAGATAAAGGGGAAAATCAAAGATTGCTAGATTACTTTTTCGTCCCACAGAAAACAAACAAGTTCTTTTAAGCACGCATTTCACTCGTGTGTGTGTGTGTGTGTGTGTGTGTGTGTGTGTAGATGAAGGGGAAAAACAAAGATTGCTAGATTGCTTTTTCTTCCCACAGAAGACAGCATGTTCTTTTAAGAATGCATTGCAATCCTGCTGAAAACTTAAGCAAATTATTCGTGAGCATTAAACAGGCTTTTAATTTAAAGTGCAGGCTGAAGATTAGGCTTTGTCGCTTGCCTTCTGCAGCAGCCTTGTTTTGGCAGGACACAGATGGTGGGGAAGCTCCGCGGGTCGAGCGCATACACTGTGTGCCAGACGCTGAGCTCAGCCGTGCCCTTACGCTTTCTCATTCAGTGTTCATAAGGGCTCTTTCACAGAGATGGAAACCATGGCCCAGCAAAAAGAAGTAGGGTCGAAAGCCCTACGTCTGGTTGAGTTAGTGGTAGATCTGGACATACTGTCTACTGACTGTGTGTCGCCCCAAATTGAATTTTCACTGAAGAGGTGATTGTGTTAATTATGGAAAATTTAAAACATATACAGAAGTGGGGGTGGGTAGTTGGATGATCCCCAGCGTGCCCATCACCTGGATGAAATAATTAACACAGGGCCTTTCTCGTTTCATCTGTACTCCCACTTAGTCCTCCTTTCCTGTTTATTTTAAAACAAATTGCAGACATTGTAACTATAAATATTTAGTATTTATTTCTAAAGAATAAAGACTCTTAAAATGGAATCACACTACTGTTGTCATACCTTAAGAATTAGTAGTTTCTTAATGTCATCAAATGTCTGGTCACTGTTCAGATTTTTCCAGTTCTTTTAGACAAGAGAGTTTGTTTAAATCAGATCTAAAACATTCTGTACATGGCAATTAGTTGACCAGTCTCTGTTTTAATCTGTAGCAGTTTCTATTTTAATGACCAGCACTCTGTTTCTTTCCCTCTCCCTTGCCCTCTGTTTCTCCCTCCCCTCCTGCTAGATTGAAGAGCTTGAATTGTTTGCCTCATAGAATTTCCTCCAGTCTGGATGCTGCTTTTTGACATGTTGTTCTGTCGTCTACCTGCATTTATTATAAATTGATTATTATATATAGAAACTTGATCAGACTCAGGTTTGAAATTTTTGTTTTTGGGGCAAGAAAAATTTCATAGGTGATGATGTGTACTTCCATCATGAGACATATAACATCTGGCATTCTCATTCTTTTGTATTAACAGATATTGTTGATCATAGCCTAGACCCTTCATATCGTTGGGAGTTTCAAACTGGTGATACCTAAATGCTCAAATTCCTTCTACTTTTATTACTGCTATTAAGAGATACTTACCTATTTCAATTATTTTATAATCCAGAGGTAGAAATAAGAAAAGTAAGGTAAATGCGATACTATTATCAAAAATAGTTTAAGGGTGGTTTTTTTTTGCAGTTTTGTCATGTGCTTGTTTTTAAGGTATATCCTGTTGGGAGTACACAGTTATATTGTATTTGAAAACTATTGGACATAACCTATCTGTGCGTAATCATCCCGCAATTTCAGTGAACTCTTACGTCTGTTTCATTTTGCTTTTGATGCTTATAGCATGCTCCGAAAAATAAATAAATAAATCACTGCTGTCGAGTCGATTCCAACTTAGAGAGACCCTGGTTGCATAGTGGTTAAGTGCTACGTCTGCTAACCAAAAGGTCGTCAGTTCGAATCCACCAAGAGCTCCTTGGAAACTATGGAGCGATTCTGTTCTGTCCTGTAGGGTTGCTATGAGTTGATTCTATAATTATGTAAGATATTTATATAGTTTCAAACAGGGTATTCAGATGATCCCTGTAGTTAAAAACCTAAAAAGCCAACCTGTTAACCATTGAGTAACATGTTACGTGAGAGGACCTGAACTTGGAGAATTCATTGCTTTTATAGCAAGCATAAAGCTAGCGGCCTGTTTAGCTTGGAAGGAGGTGTCACCTCGTCCCCCAGGGTTGCTCACCGAGATATGGCCGGGTAATGAAGGGTCAGGGCCTTGCGTTCTTGGCTCCCTCAGCAGCTGTATAGCAGCCTGGAGGTCCAGGGAGGACTGTCCCTCCTAACACTTCTTTGTGCCGGTCACATTTATATTAGAATAAAGACTCAAGGGGTTGGCCTGCACATTTTCTTTGCCAGACTATTGCCTTTTAAGGTATTTGCTGATATTGCCTGGCATGCTAATTCCAGATTTTGTCGTTCTGAGAGTCCTGAGTGGTGCTGATGGTTAATGTGCTGGGTTCTGTCTCAGTCACCTACTGCTGCTATAACAGAAATGCCACTAGTAGATGGGTTTAACAAAGGTCCTTGTGATATATCAATCTTCCATTGGTCTGAGAGCATCTCAGTGCAGGAACTTCAGGTCCAAAAGACATGCTTTGCTCTTAACACTGCTTTCTTGCTGTATTTGGGCCCTGTGTCTCAGCTCATTTCTCTGTTTTGTATCTCAAAAGAGATGGGCTTAAGATACTATCCGATCTTGTATACCTTGTCACTGTAACTGCTGCTGATCCATCGTGTTAAATCATGATGTTAGAATGGACAACACGTAGGAAGATCCCACTGAAGACAGAATGGTGGCCAGTCGTGTAAAGTGGAACATGGCCCAACCAAATTGATACACAGGTGTTTTTGGAGGATGTAATTCAATCCATGACAGCTACTAACCAAAAGGTTGGTGGCTAAAGTCCACCCAGGTGTGCCTCAGGAGAAAGACTTGGTTATCTATCTATTTCTGAAAAATCAACTCTGGAAAACGTTGCAGAGCACGGTCCAGCTCTTACACATAGAGGTTTTCTCTGGGCTGAGGTGGATTCAGTGGCAGCTAGTTAGGTTGTAGCCCTCAGATTTTAGTATTACAGTATAATACTATAAATACCCAGTCTTTTGAAAAATACCGTCTTTTCAGATGCCTTCTGAAACCACCTTTTTCAAATTCTCATCACTCTTCACATCCCGAATCTGTGGCCTGTCTCTTATATTCTGGGTGGGATAGCATTTTGAAACCAGCCAGAAGGATGAGGCTGACAAACATTGGTTAGTTTCATTACTATATAGTAGGTTTCTGTTTTATAGTCTTTTCTGTTTCCTTGCTGAACTTCTTTTCAATGTTAAGCCCAGTTATTTTTGCCAGTGAGTTGTAAAATTCTCTATCACTTCCATGCCTAAGATCCTCATTGTTAACTTCATCTTTTCATAGTAACATGTTGAGCTTTGAGGGTGACAATGTCTTTGGTGGCAGCTCTCCCCCAGCAGAATTTCTTTATCAAGCTTATGTTAAAAAATATTAAAAGTTCAAGCTCTATACATTTGATGGCAATAAGGGGCCTTTTAAGTTAGGATGAGGAAAAGTCAACAAAAATAGCTATCTCTAAATGGTGTAAGGTGTCCCTGGGTTGCACAAGTGGTTAAGCACTCTGCTAATAGCTGAGAAATGAGCAGTTGAGACCCACCCAGGGGCATCTTGGGAGATCACATCTGGTAATCTGCTTCTGAAAGATCACAGCTGTTGAAAATCCTATGGAGCAGTTCTGTTCTGCATACATGGGTTGTCATGAGTCACAAGTAACTCCACAGCACCTAATTGACAGGAATAAAATGCGATGTTAACTCTGATCCATTGACAAAATGTGGATACAGAGGGTGAGAAAGTTGGAGAATGGACATAAGAAACAGGCCCTGGATTAGGGCAGTCCCACGAATTGATTTGTGTTCCCAAAAAGATAACATTCAGGTCCTAACCCCTAGGCCTGTGAATGTGATCTAATTTGGAAATCATGCCTTTGCAAATGCAGTTAGTTAACATGAGATCATACTGGAATAGGGTTGTCCTTAATCTTATGTGACTGGTGCCCTCAGAAGAAGAGAAGAGACCCGAGATAGACACCCAGACAAACAGCATGTGAAGGTGGAGCAGAGATTGGGGTTGTGCTACCAGAAGCCAGGGAATGCCAAGGGTTGTGGGAAACCACTGGAAGCTAGGATAGAAGCATGGAACGTAGGCTTAGAGCCCTCCAGAGGAACCAGCCTTGCTACCACCTTGATTTAAACCTTCTGGCCTCCCTGGTGGCCTCGTGAGTTAAGTGCTACGTCTGCTAACCAAAGGATGGGCAGTTCAGAATCTGCCAGGTGCTTCTTGGAAACTCTATGAGTCAGTTCTACTCTGAGCTCTAGGGTTGCTATGACTTGGACCCAACTCAGCAGCGCTGAGTTTGGTTTTTTTTTTGGTTGATGTCTCCAGAGCTGTGAGAGATGACATTTCTGTTGTTCAAAGCCACCTAGTTTGTAATACTATGTAATAGCAACAATGAGAAACTAATACAGGGACGAAAGTCTCCCTGGCCACAAATTAAAATCTAGTCACCTCAGTTAGCTCCTAGAATGTGGACTCTATAATTCAATCAGCCTGATTATGAAAAGAATAATATACTAGAAGGGATGAGCCTCAGCCCTTTCTCTCTCATGAATTTTAATGAAATGTGTTGGATTCTGAGAGCTGTAAGAGGGACCTTTTTAGGGGTGGCTTGTGGATGGGAGAGGGAAGGGCCTTTTGTGCCATCGCATGTGAATCCTAACAGTGTTTCACGTGACCATACACAGAGAATGTTGCTGAACAGATACTAGTGCCTGTACATAGCAACCCTTTGGTTTTTGCATTTTTGGGGGTCTCTTGGAATGTTTTTTGGTTTAACCAAGCTCAGTGGGATCTTTCAGCATCTTTACAACTGTTTGAGGGGAAACTAGGACATAAGAGGAAATAACTCAATCCCTTGCCAATGAGTTGAGCTGTCATGCAGAGTAGACCCTATAGGACAGAATAGAGCTGCCCCACAGGGTTTGCAAGGAGTGGCTGGTGCAGTTGAGCTGCTGAGCTTTTGGTTAGCAGGTGCGCTCCATGATGGTTCCACGAGGAGATACAAGATCTAATTATTTAAAGTTTTCACAGCTTTTAATGGCAGTAGTATGATAAATGGAAAGAAGAGTGAAATTTTCGAGGATCTCACTTTACTTGAATCCATAATCAATACCTGCAGAAGCAGCAGTTAAGAAATCAAAGGACATGTCTTGTTGGGCAAATCCACTGCAAAAAAACATCCTTAAAATGCTCAAAAACCAAGATGTCACTTTGACGACTAAAGGATGCCTGACCCAAGCTATGGTGTTTCCACGTACCTCATATGCATGCAAGCTGAGCAGTGAATAAGGAAGACTGAAGAAGAACTGACTCCTTGGAATTATGGTATTGCTGAAGAATGTTGAATTATACAATGGACTGCCAGAAGAATAAGCAAAACTGCCTTGGAATAAGTAAAGCCAGAATACCTCGTAGAAGCAAGGGTAGTGAGATTTCATTGCACTTAATTTGGACATCGTTATTGGTGGGATACCAAGGGCACCATGCTTGGTAAACGAGGGGGTCAGTGAAATGTACTGACGTAGTGGCCACACTGATGGGTTGAAGCGTAGCAATGATGGTGTGGATGACACAGGACCTTGGCAGTGTCCTCCTGTAGTATGTAGGGTAGCTGTGAGTCAGAACCAACTCGGTGGCACCCAGCAACAGCATTGGCTTACTGTTTAAGCCATTGTTAAGTCCACAGATCACTGAGCAAGAAAACACAGTGGGTTAATGATTAAGGGTAAGGGTGCTGGAACGGGCAAACTGAGTTTGAACCTGGCTGCCCGTGACTTACAGCTTTATAACTTGGTTTCTTTATTGTCCACTGGGAAAAGTAGTAGTGTTTCTCTTACTAAAGACATTGTGAAGAGTACAAGAAGTGACATGAACATGTGTTAGTATTAACACGTGGCACTCAATGTATTGTTGTTAAGTAGAGGATAGAACTGTCAGCACAAACCCATTGGACTAATTTACTTGGTTCTTAGCTGGTTTTCTAAATTTGTGTGAAAAGTCTAGAGCTGCATTGTTCAGCATGGCAGCCACTAGGCACATGTGGCTGTTTAATTATAAGCAAGTAAAATTCAAAATTCAGTACCTTGGTTGCACAAGCTAAACTTGAAGACTCAATAGCTGCGTGGCAAGTGCAGATTATAGCACTTTTCCACCATTGCAGGAAGTTCTCTTTAACAGCTCTGACCTGGCGAGAGTAAACCTTAAGGGACTGATGGAGTGACTAAATATGTATTTATGGAACTTGTTTCCTGATACAAGTCCCTGTCCTGTGCCCTCTTCTGCCAAGAGCAAAGAATGCATGCAGTGCTGCTTATTGGAAAGTATAGATACTTGCAGTGACTGCACAGACAACACGGGTAACAAACCCTTCAGATTAAATTGAGGAGTGTCTTTGAGTAAGTTACCGTGTGAAGGCAGGTGATGTCATGAGAAGGGACTGAGGGTCACCTGCTAACGTTTACTGGCTAGAATAACATGTAGCCTTCACAACCACTTGTCGTGGGGACTGTGTTTCCTCCTTGCTGCAGTCCCAAGTTTCTATCCAGCACCATATTTTCCTGTTTGGGTTCCAAAAATATGGTCATTACGATTATGGGATTCATAAGATCTTTTATCAATTTGCTATTATGGGTCACTAGTATGATCCTAGTGGCACCGTCGAGCTCTGGTGGTGCAGTTGTTAAGTACTCAGCTGGTAGGCTGTTAACCAAAAGGTTGGCAGTTGGCATCCACCAGCCACTCCCTAGAAACCTTACAGGGCAGTTCTGCTCTTCCCTAGAAGATTGTTATGAGTTGAAATTGACTCAGTGGCGATGGATTTTTTTTATATATCTATTATTATTGTGATTAAATGAAAATGTACATTCCCATATGAATTCGCATGCTCACCTATATGCAGCTCACACTGCTCTCCCTGCCAGGTGACAACATACCCCTCCTCTCTGCTCCATACATGTCCTATCCTCCTAACAGTCTCCTATCTCCTCCTCTCCACCCACTCCCCTTCCTCCAGTAAGTGGTCAGCAGGATGACATCCTACAGATGCATAGAACCATAAAGTTCCCACAAGATACAGTCTCTCTGCATCCCCAAGTCCAATCCACTGCTGTCCGAAAAGTTGACCTTCGTTATGATTTATGGACAGGGGCAGCATTAGGGCCAGGGGCCATGTTCCCAGGGGAACCCAGAAGCCCCTGGACCATCAATTGTGGTCTTTTATTGGAGATCACAGGGTGCACCCCTATATATTCTTGTGTTGCCAGTGAGACTCAATTTTGTGAGCTCCATCGTGGCTATCACTGGTGGTGGCCGGGCACCATCTGGTTCTTCTGGTCACAAGTCGATGTAGTCACCCACTCACATGGGTCTCTCTGTCTTCTGGGTTCTCTTTCCCCCATGTTGTTCTTGTCATTGGTGATCATACGTTCCTGTTGAGTTGGGACCATTTGCTGTACCCTCAGATGGCAGCTTGGCACCTTTTAAGACTCCAGACACCACTCACTGATGTGGGGTGCAGAGAGTCCTCATTAGCAAAATGCGAGCTGTGCCAATTGGCCTCGATTTCAACTGAGAGCATGGTCCCCGGGCCCCCACCCCAGCTACTCTGTCCTTGCAATATTGGGTTAAGATGGGAGGAGTGCTCAAATTGTGTTGAAGTCCAGTTAAATTATTGATCTTTTTTCTAATATGTGCTCTCACTGATTTCACCCAACCAAATTTCTATTATCTAAACTCTTCCTCTGACCCCCTTCCCCACCCTCCCTCCTTCCCTCCCCCCAACCCTTGCAGCCATCAGAAAGTCTTTTCTTCTATGCATGAGTCTATTTTTAAGTTCTTATAGTAGGTGTCTTATACAATATTTGTCCTTTTGTCACTAACTACTTTCACTCAGCATAATGTCCTCCAGCTGAAACCAGGTTAAGAGATGTTTTCTGCTGTCATCGTTCTTTATCACTGCATAGTATTCCATCCAGTATGTATACTGGATTTGGTTTTAATGTGATCCAGGCTCTGCTCCCTGACTTGGCAAGGAAGAAAAATTAATCCTGAAAGGACTGAGAAGCTGGGACCCCTCTGTTTCTCTTTCCTTTGGGATTTGTCTCCATGTGGAGTGGGAGAAGATTGCAAACTGCATTTTGTAGCTAAATAACAGGCTGTCTTCCCAGCTGACGATGGAAAGGGAAACCACCCACGTGCATTAAAATGTGTTTCTGCCTGTGAGCTCTTGAGCTCATTAAGGATGGCGTTAATAAAGGACTCCTGTGCTCAGCTGTCATCCTTTTTACATTACATAGTGAGCAGGTAGAGTGAGGAATGCACTCTCCATGTAGGTGTCAGGCATGTAGGCGGCCAGTGCCCCGACATCAAAGCTGTCCCTGATCCTTGCCCTCAGAACAGGCAAGGGATGCAGCCTGGCAGAAGGAGGTTTATGAGCTGCATTTTAAAGGGGTGAAGGATGAGGCCAGTAAATTGATGGAAAGAGGAGAAGAGAGAGGAGCACTCCAGGAAGAACCAGCTCATACAAAATTTTAATTTGAGGCAATGAGCAATGTATTAGAATGACTCTATGGCTTCCTGATGATGTGATCATGGAAAAAATTACTTAACCTCAGCTTTCAGATATGTAAAATGGGGATTATATTAGTACTCACCCAACAGGGCTGTTTCTGAGGACTGATGAGTTAACACTTTTGATGTGTACCCACTGTTACCCAACACAGAGTGAGCACTCTGAAAATTAGCTGTCATCACTATTCTCGTTTCCCTTCTTTCCATTATTACTGAAAGATAAACAGGCTCTGGAGTTATGTGCAAATGCCAGGCCTGTAACTTGGACCAACTGGTTCAGTTTCCTTATTATCTGTGTTATGGTGCTTGTCGTGACATTTAAATGAGATATTGTCACAGTCAATCCTAGTACAGGACCAGACATATGGAAAACCAGATCCATTGCCATCAAGTTGATTCCAGCTCTTTGCAACCCTAGAAGACACAGTTGAACTGCCCGCACTGAGTTTACAAGGAACGGCTGGCTGGTGGATTTAAAATGCTGATCTCTTGATTAGCAGTGGAGCTCTTAACCAGTGTGCCACCAGGGCTCCAGCTTTATAGAAAGTGCTCGATAGATGTGAACTTCCTCCCCTCCTTCTCCCCCACCAACTTTCCTGGTAGTCAGTTGGCAAGGCATTTAGTCGAAAAGGGATGGGTTGAAATAGCGTTTGAGGAAAATTAATTCAGCAGCTGTGTGTAGGATGGATTAGCCTATGTACGTTAAAATAGCAATTTAAATAGACAACTCAAAACATGGCTTTTTGGTATCTAGGTATTTGTGTCATAGTTACCGGATGGTTTCTTTTACTGTTATAGTAGCTCCTTCTCTGAGCCGAGATCCTTCTGAATGCTTCTCATGTGTTTACTATTTTAACCCTTCAGACAACGACAGAGATAGGACTGTTGTTGCCATTTTACAGATTGAGGAAACTGGGACCCAGGGATTAAATAACGAGTCTGTGCTCTCTGAGCTTCTAAGTGTGTGGTTGGTGCAGGCATTTGAACCCAGATGCCCTTTACCTCAGTGGTTGGGTTTTGAAATTCTAGCTCTGCACGGAGGAACTGTTTTGCATTTAGTATTTATGTGGTATAGGAAATTGTACATTTAGAAACCACATATGTAGACAAGAGGGTTAATCCAGGAAGAAAGCCTAGTGAGATCACCAGTAGGTTTTAACTTGATCCAGAGCATTTGGGTGAGGGGGAGGGTAGAGTTACGCTTTCCAGAACTTGCCAGCCTCAAACCTCTGGCTGGTTTCTAAAATGATACTCCATCCCAGAAAAAAATAGAAAAGTCATAGATTTGCAATGTGAAGAGTCTTTATAATTTGTTAGGGTGCTCTCCAGAAGACATCTGACTGTATAACTTTGTCTGAGAACTATAAAAGCCGGTGTAAATATGTCAGGGAATATTGGCCTGATGCCTGTGGTTCTCCTGGAAGCTGCCTGAATCGTTGTGGGGAGAGGAGGTAGTTGGGATGCTGGACTTCCATCTCCTGGTTTTTCAGGGCCCCAGTTCTCCCCATGGCTTTGCAGAAGGAAAACCCTTCTGTTCCCTCCATTGCTCACTGGCTCCAGCCAGGCCTGGCAAGGGCTGCCACTTGCTTGGCTGGAGCTGGCCCCTACCCGGCTGCCAGCTCCAGTGCCCCCTGATGAAACCTTTAATGGGGCCTGTGTGCTGTGAGCACACACGTGTCGAAGGGGGCCAGACCCACGTTACTGCCTCTCTCCCAGCATCCTGCCTGAGAGCTTGTACACCCCCTCTAACTCTTGGCCTCCTTCCTGCTGCTTCTTTCCTGCCCGGACACCTCTAGACCCCTCCACTGCTATAAAATTCTTTGCAGCCCTCCCCTGCCCCACAGGCTGCTGCCCAGGCTGCAGGCCAGTGATTACTGAGCTGGCCTTCTCACTCCCGGTGGGCTAGGCACTGGTCTAAGCACTTGGTGTATATTAACTTATTTAAACCTCTCAGTGCTTATTTGTGTGTGTGTTTTATTGTGGCAGAGATGCGTGTAACAAATCATTTTCCATCTCAGCAGCCCTCGGGTGTATAATTCAGTGATGTTAGTTTTGTTTATCACACTGTTCAACCATCACCATTGTCTGTTTCCAGAGTTTCCTGTCTCCTTAAACAGAAGATCATTGCCCCCTAAGCAGCAAGTCCCCCTTTTCCCCTCTCTCCTGCCCATCCCTGGGAACCACTAATACACTTTGGGTTCTGTACACTGGCCTGGCCCAGGGATTTCATATATGTTGGGTCATTCGATATGTGTTCCTTTGTGACTGACTTACTTCCCGCAGTAAAATGAAGTAGCAACATTTTTTTTTTAATTAAGACAATTATTTCAGTTGAGGGAGCTGGACCATAGAGAGGCCAATTCACTTGCCCAGGGTCACACAGCTAAAGAGGAGCAGAGTCTGACTTAGAACCCCTGAGCCGTCTGACTTTGGGCCTCTGTTTCCAGCCTCTGCTTCCCTTCTTCTCTTTTCCACTACGTGCTTTCCATCCCACATTCCCAGCATACCCTTTGCCTGAGTCCCTTCTTTGGAACGTTCTTCCTGCCCACTCTCTTCCTGTTCCCTGTTCTCTGCCCCAGCAACTTCAGAACTTGTTCTTTCTCTTTGGGGCTCCCAGCACTTAAAGGTCACACTCAGTGACAGCACAGTCCACCTGCCACTAGAGTGATTCAGATCTCTGAGTTTCTTGGCACTCAGGCTCAAGGCTAACTCCTCTATTTGCCGTGCTGTCCCTGGGCCTGCCACCCTGGGTCCTGCCACCTTACGGCCTGCAACCTGCGACCTCCCACTCGTCTGTTTTCAGTGAAAAACAATAGCAGTGAAGATTAATGTTTATCATGCCCTTCCCTGTGCTGACACCGTGGTTATCACCCTGTTCAACCTTCCCCAAATGCTAGTTTCACAGAAGGCACAGTGAGGCTCAGAAGGATCTATTTGGGGGGCGATTTGAGCTAGGATTCAAACCAGGCTGACTACTCAGGTCCCAGACTCTCACCCCGAGTGCCATTGGAATCTCTGGGTATACTAAAACAAACAAACCGAACCAAACCTGTTTATCCTCAAGGTGAAAACCGGTGAATTCGAATGGTGAATCTTTGACATGGTGGCATTGTTTTGTTTTCCTGGAAATTTGTGACAGGGTGATCTAGGAGCATCGTTCTACTGCCTCCTTACTTCCCCCAAGAAAATACCCGCCACAAGAGCACATACTCATGTGAGCCCATTCTCCTGCCCTAGATAGAAAGCTACCCTCAAGACAACTCCAACTCAGGGCCACTGTGTGTACGGTGCACTGAAAACGTTGCTCTGTCTCCGGGCAGCCTCACGATTGCTGGCATGCTCATGGGTACGTTGTTGCAGCTGTTGTGCCGCTGTATGTCTCTCACCCTCGCCGTCTTCTTCACCCAGCATACCATCCTCCTCCAGCAACCGAGTCCTCTTGATGACAGGTCCGAAGCAAACCAACTGGACAGCGTGGTGTTGTGATCTGTAGTGTTTTCATAGGCTGTTTTGGGTAAGTAGATTGCCAGGTCCTTCTCTGTAGTATGTTCTAGCTTGTGAGCACCACTAAAGCCTGCCCACCATGGGTGACTCTCCTGCTGTTTGAAGTATTGATGGCATAGCTCTCAACATCATAGCAACACATGAGCTACTACGGTATGACAAGCACAGTTGGTGGCTCCCTGCCATGGACTGCATCACCTCTTGGGTAACCTGGGAGAAGCCCCGGTGGGGCAGTGGTTACGAGCTCAGCTTCTGACCAAAAGGTCAGCACTTCAAGTCCCAGCAGCATCTTGGAAAGCTTGTGGGGCAGTTCAGCCCTGCCCTATAGAGTTTCTATGAGGTGGAGCTAACAGTACAGTGGGTTTGGTTTGGGTTTGGGGTATGCAGAGCTTCCTGTGTCAAAACTCCTGCAACATGCGGCCTCTGCCAGCTCTTGTTTGATGTTGAAGAAATCTAATTTTCCGTGGGCAGACCTCGGTCAAGATTCCACTTCCTAAGGGCTGCTTCCGTGAGTGCAGTGTTTTTGTCACCTATGATAACCATGGGGCACTCCCTCCCAGAAGCCCCTGAGGGTATGTAACAGGAGCTAGTACATGTTAATGAGGGCTGAGGCCTTGGGAGGCCCCCTTGACCTTTGTCCTTGAGCTTTGCAAACCTGCCCTTTTAAGAGTGATTTACTGAGAAGGAGGCAAGAGGGAACTGGTGGGAAGGAAATCACCCTTTTAAATTTATGACCAGTTTCGCCTGCATTAATGTGCAAGCCTCCAGCCATGCAATTAGAGGTCGTTAGGCAGCTAAGATGCGAAATTAATTCTGCTGGGCTCCCCTTCGTGATTGTGGGCGAAACTGCTGCGGGGCAGGCAGGGGAAAGCAGCTGGCCTGGCGAGCAGTTGTTCTCCTGGGAAGGAACTGAAAGCTTGTTCAGGTGTATGGGGTGGGGAGTTGGGGGAAAGGCAGAGGAGGGAAAGAGGCAGCTGAGACTTAAATAAGTGACTAAGTGACCAGCTAGAGCCGTACCCCAGGCAGTGGGGACTGGCCATCGAGTAGCTTTCATCAGTATGCTGGCATTGTGCATTGTCCCTTCCAAGGACAGCCCCCTTCTCCATCCCTCAGGGAAGGCCAGATCTCAAGTCCAAGAGGCCCTTGGCCGAGTGACAGCTTCTCTCACCCTCCTTTCCTCCTTTGTAAAAGCAGGAGGGTGGAAATGAGAGACCTGTTTAACTCCTGAAGTGATCTTTTCTTTTATTCATTCTGTAGGGTTTAATGCTTCTGCTCCCTGAAGGGTTTTGTGCTTTTTCCCAGTTGTTTCTCTCTCCCTCTTATTTTTTATTGTTTTGTTTTTTCCATGAGTTTTTGAGTCTAAAATACCGTCTTCTATTTCTTAACTTCACGGAGCTCGCCTCGTGTGTGACCAGCGTGCTCAAGTTTTCCTCTTTCCACTCAGCCTACTATAGTGCCTGGTGTACTGTTGGAGCTCCACAATGGTGAATTGATACCCCTTGCAAATGAAGGAGCACTCAACTACAAACCTGAAGGCTGTCAGTTCAAACCCACCCAAGGGTTTCCTCAGAAAGGAGCATCAATCTGCTTCTGAAAGGTCACAGCCTTGAAAACCCACTGGAGCAGTTGTACTCTGCATAGGTGAGGTAGCCTGGAGTCAGAGCTGACTCCATGCCAACCAACGACAAGCAGTTCCTGAGAGGAGGGTGGAGGCTGGCCCTAGACAGCAGCCCTTGGGATAGAAATGGCCTGAGACCGCAACAGCGTATGCAGGTTGGCAGGGACTGCCTGCCTTCAGTCCAGTTCTCACCTGTCCCTGACCAAAATGAGAGGAGGAAAAACACAATACGGAAATTTTGTCTTTATTTAATTTAAGGTCATATTCTATACTCTGATGTAATGCCCCCATCTATTGTTTTTCTGCTGAAACCGTAAAAACTGAAATCATCCTACTCGTGGCGGCCCTACAGGACCGAGTAAAACTGTCCAGTGGAATTTCCAAGGCATGGGCGGTGGGTTCAAACTGTTGACCTTTTGGTTAGCAGCCAACCTCTTAACCACCACGCCACTCCTTGCTGTTTAAAGGTCCCTGAGTTTAGAAAAGGATTGTTTTAGTTCATGATAGCTTTTTTTTCCCCCTTAATTTTAGCTCTACAGATAAAAAGCTAGCAACTCAGTCATTTACCCTGCAGTGTGTTACTCTTGACTGGTCTGTGAGGTCTAAACTGTAGGAGCTGCTGACCCACAGTACCTGATGTGAAGAATGTCCTGAGAGCCTGTAGTCACACTCAGTGAGGCTGTGGAGGTGCCTCGTTGCACACCTCCAGTGTGGACATACCCTTATTGATCTTCCTAAAGACAACATGAGCCTCTTAGCTGCGCTGCCCTGTCACAACTCCAAGAGGTGCCATACATAGACCACAGCATGAACAGTGTGCCCTGGAGATGTGTGTCAGTGGATTTCCCTCTTAAATTATCAGGCTCCTCCGTGGTTTTCAGCCTTGGGTTTGGGGATAGAATCTGTGTATTGAGGAAACACTATGTGGTGTAGTTGCTTAAGTGCTACATCTGCTAACTAGAAGGTTGACTTTTCAGACCTGCCCGGTGCTCCTTGGAAACTGTATGGCGCACTTCTCTGTCCTGTAGGGTCGCTGTGAGTTGGAATCACCTTGATGGCAGTGTTTTTTTTTTCCCCTGCATTAAGAATCTCAGGTGGAACTCAAGGTACATAAAAGTAAAGTAGAGCAGTTCAGCCTGAAGCTGGCGTGCAGCCCAGAACCCAGCTATTTGGCCTGCCCTCTTCCCCTGAAAGCCTCTGTGCACTTTCTACCCCAGGAATCCAAGGACTCCACAGGACACACTGTGGAAACTTGGAGCCTAATCTAATTTTCCTGTTTTATTAACAATGAAATGGAGGCCTACCAAGGCAGCTTCTGCAGGAATCAGAGACTGGAGAGGCAGAGCCGGCTGGGTGTGAGCCCACCCCTCCCTCGGTCCTGCTGGGCCATGGTTTGGACAGGAGCTGCTGTCCCCTCCTGCCGGTGTTGCTGAGTTCCTGTAGTGCAGCTGTTCCTGTTGCCTCTTCAGATCTAAGTGTTGGTAATGACCCCCAACCGTTGCCTTGTCAGCCCTCTGTGGTTCCCCAGACCTACCTGTTCCTCTGTAAATCCACCTCCAGTGTTCTTCACTGGAAACATAAAGTGTGGAACAGACCGGGTAAAATCACTGGCCATGTCGTGAGCATAACCTGCACCATCTTGTTTCTTGTTTCTGTCTCCAAGCAGGAGTCCATTGTTTTCTTCAGTTTCTCTCAAGGTTGAGGACTAATCTGTGCTCTCTTTAGGACTGTGGAGAAATGAATGACAGTAATCTAAAAACCATAGAAGAAAAACAGAGGAACCTACCTTTTGATTTATATGATGGCCAGACTACCTCTGGGCCCAAAATACCAATGAACATATGAACACATCTGGGAGGAGACCACTGTAACCACCCGAAGAATTAACCTTTTACAAATTCCTAGGACTCTAAGACATTGTTCCCTTTTCGGTTGATAAGACCTCCAGCTAGTCTTTTTGGGGCAGTAGATCTTTGGAGGAATGATCCCTTCCGTCTGCTTACCTACCAGTATGCAACAAATGTCTTGCTTCTCATCCCACCCATCTCAAAGAGGGGCTGTTTGTGGCAGGCGGCACGACCTCTGCTAAGTTTTATGGTAGCAAGTGTTTTATCTGGTCCCTGCACACACCCTGCCTGGTGCAACCACCTACTAGTTGGGTTACCTTGGGCAAATTGCATAAATTCACTGTGCCTCAGTTTCCCTTATCTGTCTAATACCTTGTTGTTAGATGCCTTTGAGTGGATTCTGATCCATGGTGAATCCACATGTTACAAAGTAGAACTACTCCATAGAGCTTTCTTGTCTGGAATCTTACTGAAAGAAAATTGACAGATCTTTCTTCCACAGTGCCAGCTGAGTGGGGTGTTCAAACCTCAAATCTCTAGGCTAGCAATTGAGCATGAACTATTTTGACTTAACAGCAACAGATCAGTTTATTTTGTGTTGGGGACCTTAGTGTTCCATTAGAGTTGTTGATGTATATATAAAGGACTTTGAGTAGCCACTGTCACAGAACAAGCCCTCCATGTGGCTGTTGCTTTTGTGATGACTCAGTCCCTTGTGCAAGACCCCTCTTAATGCCTGCCAAGCTGGCTTAGATTCCAGAGTTGTTCCAGTAGAATATGACCCCACTGGGGTGTCAGCAAGTGTATGACTTCTGGGCTGAGCCCATGCAGGGCAAGGCCATAGCGGGAGAACAGTGTTATCAAGGATGCGTACGCTTACCCATCTACCAACATAGGACGAAGTGCTGGTGAGCGGGCTGCCCCAGCTGGTGCTCAGTCCCCGCTCTCAGCACCAGTTTAGCAAGGCAGCCAGCTAGGCTGGGTTCCCAGCTGCTGCTGTTTCAGGACTTCCTGGGCAGGTGATCTACCACAGGTCCAGCCTATTCCCCGGGGAGTCTTGTTACTCTGTGCTAGCAGCCCTCAGCCAGCAGATAGTGGGGACAGCATGACAGCACGTCCCGGGGGATTTAGAGCTCTGATGTGGAAGAATCAGAGTGATGGTTCCTTTTTCCCCAGGAGGTTACTTTGCAGGGGAGGGGGCCGGAAAAGCATACCCTGAGATCTCAACACCTGAGGGACTGCTACAGGAATTGGAGGGTAGGGGACATGCCCTGCGAAACAGAGCTGACACTAGCCATGTTGAGAGGACACTGTCTGTCCTCCTTCTCCAGGTGCAGTGACACATCACACTTTGCTAAAGCTTTCTCTGGTGCACATGAGATTCCCCCTGCCAAACCCACATCTCACTTTCTGATTTTCTCTGTTATTTGGGGCCAGCCCTAGTTAAACTGTCTTTGCCCAGTTCATGTTTCAGAGCTGTGGGTATGTAATCCCTTTATTTGTTCAGCAAATCTTTAGTAGTGTTCTCTGTGGCTGGCATTGGGCTGGGTGCTGGGACTGTGATGACGGTCACGAGACACAAGGTCCTGGCCTCAGGGGTTTACTTTGGAGTAGAGAAGCAGCCACAAAAAAAGGAATGAATGAGTGGGTAAGGTGACAGAATAATTGCAAGGTGTGATGAATGTCATGGGATGGACAGGGTAGGAGCTCCCTATGGATGGGACATAGGGAGGACTTCCTGAAGAGTGACCTATAACCTGATCAATCCTAACAGCTAAGCAGAGCTAACCTTGGAGTGGGGACCAGGCACGTAGGCAAGAGGGAATAAATAGTGTGCATCGAAGCCTCAATGCAGAATACCCACTGCCATCGAGTCGGGGCTGATTCATAGCCACCCTAGGGTTAGCATATTGAGGGAACCACAAAGCCTGTGAGGCTGAATGAGCAAGAGGCAGATGGAGAACAGAGGTGAACAGGATGCTGTTTGGTCCTGGAGGCCACAAGGTGTTTCCTGAGTCTGATGGAGGTCTGTTTCCAGGGTTTTAGAAAGGTGTGCTGTGATCTGATGATATCTGGTGCTGCATGGATGAGTGACAACTGATTAGTTAGGAAGGGACTGCAGCAGTTGGAGTGAAAGGTTGTCATAGCCTGGACCTCACCTCCCTGGTGGTGGCAAAGAGAGACTTAGCTGGAGCTGAGAGAGATTTTTAAGGTAAGAATTTCTAACAGATTGTGATAGGGATTGAAGGAGGACTTAGACAGAGAAGGAGAAGCATCCAGGAAAAAATTCCTCAAGTTTCTGGCTTTCTCAATCCCACATCTCTTCTTCCCTCTTCCCTTGGTTAAGAGTTCTCTATCCTTTTCTTTAACACATATCATTTGCTGATAATAAACTAAAAGCGTAAGGCAGTGCGTCATGCACGCTTGTGATCACGGTTTGGCGTGGGCTTCTTAGTCCAGGGGCAAGGTTCCTGTCACCTTGTGTCCTTGGCCCAGGTGGGCAGGCCTCTTGGAATGTGAGATCTGACAGGTCACTAGAGACGGTTAATTTAACCCGCCCATCGTGAGAAGTTGAGCACCTCGTCTGGTTTCACCCAGCTGGTCGGTGGTAGGGAGTCAGGCTCAAGTCTGAGCTTCACATACAGCCTTTCCAACTGAAACGACTCTGGGCAATTTCCGGGCTGGTCATGTCACTGCCCAGCAATTCACAGGTATTACCAGGGTCCAGGGCAGCTGGTGAACCTTCAAGGCCATAGTGGATAGAAATGCCTTTCAGAGTTCATGGCAAATAGAGACATTTGAAAGTCACTGGTTCTCGGCGGTTCACTTAGGCACTCTGCTGTCTGCCAAAGTCTGAGGACAAAGAAGCTTAAAATGTGTTTACAATGTGGAAAATTAGAGGCACAGTTTGCCGCTTCAGGAGGCAAACTCAAGGCCTTATATCAGAGTCTACACGTTCCTGTCTCCTGGCTTCCTCTGATGAGGAGACTTCTCTTATGACATGAAAATTTGACCTGGTTAGCCATCCCCATGGTTGTATTGTTGGTGACTTGTGTGTTAAGTGATGCTGGAAGCTCCGCTGTCAGTATTTCAAGTACCACCAAGGTGGCCTGCCACAGATCATGTTCAGCAGAGCTACTCGATTAAAACAGACTAAGAAGAAAGGCCTGGTGACCTACTTTCCAAAAATGAGCCAGTTAAAATCCTGTGGTTCACAACAGAATATTGTCTGATACAGTGCTTGAAGAGAAGTCCCTGGATCGGAAGGCACTCAAGATACACAGCAGCCATAACCATGGCAGGGATCACTGAGGTGGGGTAGGACTGAGTCGCTCCTCTCACCATCAGTTGGAGCCGATTCAGTGGCAACCCAGCAATAACAGCACCTGTTCTAGAAGTCTTACAGGGTTCCTCTTAGGCATGAAAATTCTGTAAAGGGCCTGTGTTGACATGTGCAGAGAATGGCAAAACAGTATGTGGAGCCCAAGCCCCTTTGCTGCAGACGACTCATTTTAGATGGGACCAGGAAGAAAAAGCAGATATTGAAAAGGCATGCGAATCACCAATAATATCCGGAATTGAGATATGGTTAGAAGGCCCTCGCTTAAGGGAAAGGGTTAGTTAGTTACATCAGAATGATGGACTGTTTGAGCACAATTAAAAACAGTGGTCAGAAGGATATTCTATAACTTGGGGATGCATGTGATAGACAGCCAGTTTAAAAAACAACCGACCAACCAACCAACTAAACAACAACAAAAACCTGGTTCTGAAACCACAGTATGGATTGGATATACAATGCACTTCAGCAAAAGGACTTGAAAGAATTATACTTGTTTCCCCGACCAAACAGTATTGAGTTTTGTGACGTTAAAAAGAAAGAAAAAAAATACAATTAGAGCCTGTTCCCCTCTTTTTAAAGGCCGAGAACAAGAGCAGTGCAAGCAGTCACCAAAGTCCTGTCTGAGGGAGGGCAGGCATGTGTCCTTCACGGACATTTAGCTGAGGGCAACCTGCTGCGCTGTAATGGCAGGGGTGGGGTAACCTGCACGGAAGGCTCTGGAAGGAGCCTATTCTTAGATGTGTAAGTGAGTCAGGGCAGAATTGGCCAGTAGGTATTCATGGAGCTCCCTTGGATCCCCTGTGGTGACATCCCATAAAGCAGCAGGGAAGTAAACGCTCTGTCGGGACCTCTGACTGACGGACAGGCTGCTGGATTCCACATGGCAAGAAGACTGTGCTTTGACCTTTTGCTGTGTGTACTTCCCGCTCAGCCTTGGTGAGGCCTGGGAGGACAGAATGACCCTCACAGGGAGCTCCGCTGTTTGCAATATTACCATGTCTTGTTTGGGGACATGCACCCCCAATGAGTGTGCTGAGTGTGACCTTCTCAGAACACTCCGTGGCATAAAGTGGCCTCTCCCACACAGCGAGAGCAGCTGATCTTTAACCCAGAAATTCGGTTTGTGCAAGTGTCCTTCTGAGAAACTCTGAGAATTCTTAGGTCTGGCCTTTCTGGAACAGGTTCCGAGCCCTCGGCAGGTTGGGATCTCCCAGCTTCTCACTCAGGCAGAGTCATGATGCATGGATACCCTGCACCTCTTCTTGCCTGTCTTCTCTGCTCATGGGTTTTCCTGGTGGCCCTCTTATGAACTCGTAAGTCCTTTTGGTCTGAAGGCAGTGATGCTGGGAGCTAGGTTATTATGGGCAGTCGATGGCCAGTGTCTAAAGGACCCTCTTATTCTCTTCACTAGAGGCCAGTTGACCACCTCGGACTGCAGCAGTGTTTGGTTTGTTTGCTTGTTTACCCACTTCAATGTTTATTAAAAGTCAGATTGGTTCCCAGCATTAAACATGGTTGTGGATGTTTCTTGAAATGTCAGTAGCTGAACCAGGAAGGAGCTGGGCTCTAGACAAAGCGCAACGTCTGCATTTGCCCCAGTACCCACCCAGCCTGCTTTCCTTGTTTGTACCCTTTACTTGACCCTAGCAGGTAGGTGACTTAGCAGTCCCTTGGCTGCTCTCCAGGTAGCACAAATGGTTTGTGCCCAGTCCTGGCGGCAGAGTGGCTGTGCACTCAGCAGCTAACCAGATGTTGGTAGTTCAAATCCACTAGCTGCTCTCCAGGAGAAAGATGTAGATGTCTGCTTCCGTAAAGATTTGCAGCCTCAGAAACCGTTCTATCCTGTCCTGCAGGATCTCCGTGAATTGATATCAACTCAATGGCAGTGGGTTTGGTTTTTGGTTTTACTAGCCTAAAGGTTGGCAGTTTGAACCCACTCAGTCGCAACATGGAAGAAAAGGCCTGATGATCTGATTCTGTAAAGATTACAGCCAAGAGAACTGTATGGAACAGTTCTACCGTGTAACAGACACAGAGGGTCTTCGTGAATTGGAGTCAGCAGCAGTGAGTTTGGTTTGGGGTTGGTTGTAATGCTGCAGGGAGCGATCCTGGAGGCTGGGTCTTTGCCTGACACGTGACTGCTGGTACCTCACTTTTGCCGCCATGTATTGTCCAGGAAAGGGCTGCAGCACAGTTGTTGGCGGCCTCTCCTGTGCTCCGTATGTTTCGATCATCCTCCCAACTGGATGTTCCAGTAGCGCCGTGGGAGCAGGAGCAGGATTCAGGTGGTGAAAGTATGCTGCCAGATGGGGATAAAACAAGTTGCCTTCTACATTCCTTGCTCAGCTTCCACACCCTAAGAAAAGCTTGAGCCAACAGCTGGGTGTGAGACCCTGGGCCTTGCATGACTGTGTGCTCCACGTTGATGTGCCACCTGCTTATCAGGACCATGCTCAGGAAAGCTTGTTCTGTTCCTGTACAGTGTGTGAAACTCATATCAAGCTGACCCTTCCTCAGTGGGCCCAAATATAACCCCTGAGAGGTGTTATCAGAAACCGTGGTGGTGTGGTGGTGAAGTGCTGCGGCTGCTAGCCAAAAGGTTGGCAGTTCACATCCAGCAGTGTTTCCAGGCTCCATGGAAACTGTGGTGCTGTCCTGCTCTGTCCTGTAGGGTCTCTGTGAATCAGAATGGACCCGAGGCCAAGGGGTTAAGAGGTATAATGCCTGTAAGAGGTGTTTTCAGTGTGTCATGGTTCTGAGTGCTAGATTTGACGCAAAGTTTAGAAGAAGAGACACGGTGTGTATTGCCAACCCCATGGTCCTATTTCTGCAGATAAACATACAGATGCTAGCGTGTACCCAGCACCACTGTCATGGAAAGCAGGAATCATTTGTCAGGAGCTTCAGCTTGTTTCGCAGTCCAAGCCCATCATTCATTCTCTCTGAGAAAGGGCTGATTGCCAACACGTCTTTGTAGGAAACATGAATATCTTTGTGTTTTGGGTTGTTGCTGATGAGCTAGTTTGCTTGTCCTCTAGATCGTAAAGCCTGTCATGCAGTATAGGAACTTAGACTGGGGATGTCCTGTATGGACTGCTCACTGGTGTCCTGTGTTTATAGACAAAAGGGATGGAGTTGTTTGCCATGATAAAGGAGAACATTCTAAGGAATGACAAAGGAAATATGTCTGGGATGTGAAGTTGAAAGAAAATGAAAAGATGGTATTAACTTAGGGGTGAAGATATGGTCAGCCTCATGGCACCCTGCATCTTTACCAATGGCCCTGGAGGTATTGTGGGTGCTGTGTGCTCCACATCCTTGTCAAGGATTTCAGCATCCCGGAAGCATCCCACCTCCTTGTTTTCTTTAATGACCTGAGGAATTACTCTTCTGTAAATGCGTCATTACTTTGGAAGAGCTTTGTTGGGTTTCTGTTCCCATCATCCTTTGTGAGAATAACTCCCTGAGAATATCCCCGGTGGAAACTTCTGTGCTTACTGACAGCATCACTGTCCTTGAATGTCTTGACCCGTATCTCATAATATCCTTGTGGAGGGTTTTCCCACTGTGAGCACTTGGACATGTTAATGCTGGAGAAAGGGGTATTGCAGGAAGCAGACGCTTATGAATACATACACACCAACTCAGAGGGAGCAAAGGTGCTGTGGTGAGGATGTGGACAGCAGGGCCAGAGGCAACTGCTTGTTGTCAAGCCAGTCCAGTTCATGGTGACCGCATGTGTGTTAGAGTAAAATTGTGCCCCATAGCATTTTCTTTATTTTTATTTTTATTTAACATAACTGAGTGAAAATGTACATTCACGTATAAATTTACATGCCCCCCTATATGCAGTTTCCACTGCTCTCCCTGTCTGGTGACTGCACACCATTCCTCTCTGCTCCATACATGTCTCCTCCTCCCAACAGCCTCCTTTCCCCTCCTGTCCGTCCACTCCCCTTCCTCCAGCCAGAGGTCAGCAAGATAATATCCTGTAGATGTTTATAACCACAAAGTGCTTCCAATATGCGGTCACTCTGCATTGCCAAGTCCAATCCATTCCTGTCCAGAGAGTGGACCTTTGTCATAATTTATGGGAAGGGTCAGCATCAGGGCCGGGGGCCATGCTCTCAGAGGAACCCCAAAACCACTGGACCGTCAATTGAGGTCTTTTAGTGGAGATCTCATGATGCACCCCTTTTTATTCTTGTGTTGCCAGTGAGACTCCGCTCTGTGAGCTCCATCGTGGCTATCACTGGTGGTGGCCGGGCACCATCCGGTTCTTCTGGTCCCAAGTCGATGTAGGCACCCACTCTTGTGGGTCTCTCTGTCTTCTCGGTTGTCTTTACCGCATGTCATTTTGGTCCTTGGTGAGCATCCGTTCCTGCTGAGTTGGGACCATTTGCTGTGTCCTCGGATGGCAGCTTGGCAGCTTTTAAGACCCCAGACGCCACTCACCAATGTGGGGTGCAGAGAGCTCTCTTAGCAAAACGCTAGTTGTGCCAATTGGCCTGGAATTCGCCTAAGAGCATGGTCCCCCACCCCCCGCCCCAGCTACTCTATCCTTGCAGTATTGAGTTAAGACGGAAGGAGTACTCAAGTTATGCTGAAGTCCATTTAATGTTGTTCTTGTTTCTAATGTGTGCTATCACTGCTTTCTCCCAACTAGATTTCTAGTGACTATCTAAACTAAACCTTCCCCGCCTCCCCCTCCCTCCCTCCCCTCCCTTGCAGCTGTCAAAGAGTCTTTTCTTCTATATACAAGTCTGTTTTTGAGGTCTTATCGTAGAGGTCTCATACAGTATTTGTCCCTTTGTCATGACTACTTTCACTCAACATAATGCCTTCCAGTTGAAACCAGGTTAGATGTTTCCTGGAATCA
The DNA here is from genome assembly GCA_028571685.1 of Heterohyrax brucei. NCBI lineage: Eukaryota > Metazoa > Chordata > Mammalia > Hyracoidea > Procaviidae > Heterohyrax > Heterohyrax brucei. The sequence goes on along the minus strand of CM053148.1, from coordinate 36,993,122 downwards.
TCGTTATTCTTTATCATTGCGTAGTGCTCCATTGAGTATATGTACCATAGATTACCTATCCATTCTTCTATTGTTGGGCATCTGGGTTGATTCCATCTTTTTGCTATCGTGGACTATGCTGCGGTAAACATTCTGGTGCATGTGTCCGTTGGTGTGAAAGGCCTTGAATCTGTAGGACATATTCCAAGTAGTGGAATTACTGGGTCAAATGGTATATTGATATCCATTTTTTTAAGGAAGCGCCAGAATGCCTTCCAAAGAGGCTGGACCATTTTGCAACCCCACCAACAGTGTAGGAGGGTTCCACTTTCTCCACAGCCTCTCCAGCATTTGTTGTTTTGTGCCCATAGCATTTTCAATGCCTGATCTTTTAGAAGATTGCCAGGCCTTTCTTCCTAGGCATCTCTAGGTGAACTTGAACTTCCAACATTTTAGCAGTGAAGTCCTTGACTGTGCCTGTAGACTCTAAGACCGTGATGACTTGGATTGGAAGCCTCCCTTCACTGTTAAAGGACTGTGTGATCCTGTTACACGGTCCTCATCTGTAAGTCCAGATAATAGTAGCACCTCCCTCACTAGATGGCCGTGAGGATTAAAAGAATATCTACCTACCTGGTGGTACCGTTGTTAAAGCCAATTTTGTAGCCAACAGGTGGGTGCTATTTCACAGGAGAAGGATATGGTAGTCTGCTTATGTAGAGTTAAGCCTTGGAAACCCTGTGGGGCAGTTCTACTTTATCCTATAGGGTCACTATGAGTTGGAATCAACTCAATGGCAGTGTTTCTCTTGTTTTTATGTGAAGTGCTAAAAAATGTCTGGCAGCTGGAAAGCCCTGTGAAAGTGGTGGTGCTGGTGATTGGCATTACAGAAGGTGGGCTCTCATGAAGTCTGCTGAAGAGCGAGAAACACCATGCTGTGGAAATACAGGAAGCTTTTCCACTTGATGCGAACTGAAAGGTTCGAGGTTCACGTCCACCCACAGGTACTTCGGAAGAAAGGCCTGGTGCTCTGCTTCTGAAAAGTCAGCCATTGAAAACCCTGTGGAGCACAGTTCTGTCCGGACCCGCACGGGGTCGTCATGAGTCAGTGCTGACTTGACAGCCATTGGTAGAGAGCTCTTTGGAGAACGAAGTGGAGGCTGCCCTCGAGGACAAAAGTCAGGACAGACAGAGGAAGCAGCTTGATTGTGGATGCAGAGGTAAGGTGGGGCAGAGTCTGCGTGTTCTGGAATGCCACGTAGCCTCTGCAGCCAGAGTTCAGGGTGTGTGTGTGTGTGTGTGCTAGGGGAAACAGCAGAGGGCTAGGGAAACAGAAGTCAGCCTGAAACGGTGATGGAGCCAGGCCTGTTGTGGCTGAGAGAGTCAGTATTGGTCCACAAGGGCAGGGATGCAGGGGACGGTCGGCTGGCTGACACCGGTGGGCACCCTTCACTGAAGAGGCTATTCCATAGCTTTTTGGCTATGGCCTCTGTAATCTAAGCCAGTTTTTGTAGTCATTTGAGTGTCCTAGTGCTTAACTAATTTTTTCCCATTTTCCCATCTGCCGTGTCTTCTCACCTTTTCTCTCTCTGGCACAATTTTTTGGTCCATCTTCATTTGTGTCTGTGTTTAACAGTATATCTGATTGTTTTCGTCCCTGCCCTTGCTTTTTGGGTGAGGGCTGGCGAACGTGCTGTTGAATGTCTTTGGCAGTGCTGAGTTTTATGCTATGTGGAATGCTGATTATGTCTTTAATAATTTGATGACAGATGACTTCTTGGGAAATACAGCCAGGGTGCCACACTTCACAACTTTAACAACAACAGGTAACTAATTTCCAATCCGAGAGAGAGAAAAAAAAGATATAATTCCGTGACTGTTGGCTCATTTGACAGGTTAGCTTATGGTGTTTTGCACATTCTCCTGCCGAGGCCAGTCGCCTCAGTTCCCTGCGGTTATATTGCTTTGAGGTGGTTGCTGTACCTCACCTCGTTTCGTCACATCCTTGAGTTAAATTGACTTGTTGCTGGCCAGTCTGTTCTGACTCATGGCAATTCCATGTACATCAGCAGAACTGTGTTCCATAGAGTTTTCAGTGGTTGATTTTTTAAGTAGACTACCAGACATTTCGTCCAAGGTGGCTCAGGGTGGACTTGAACTTCCCGCCATGTAGTTAGCAGCCAAGCACATATAACCAGCGTACCACCCAGGGATTCCAGTGGGCTAATAGTAGACCTCGAAGGCTCGTGCTCGGAAACTCAACCAAAGAACAGCTCCCCCTTTGCCTCTCCAGCACCTAGTTCAGTGCCTGGCCTCCAGTAGATTCCAGTGACTAGACTAAGCAAGCTAATGGTTCTCTTTTGCCACCTTCTGAGAGTAAAAGTGGACCTGAGTGAGGTAAGGACATGGGTAAGAAATTGCTGAGCAAAACAGCAGAAGAAGCAAGACTGCATGCTCAAGCATCTTGTGTCTGGATGTGATGTTCAAGGTCAGTGAAGGGAAGGCCTGGAGAGCAGAGCTGGGCTTGCACCTGTGCTTCTGATGCAGTAAACACACTTTTCTGAAATCAATAGGTTGACTCTGCAGAGCCCTGTAAGTGTGGTGTAATTATTGTGTTGAGAATTACAGTTGTGGTATATTGATTCTGTCCTCTCAGCAGGTATTTGCACATTTCCTCATACCCCCATGCCACTCCACCCCTGCTCCCTAGAGCTAATTCACATTCACCACACAAAACTGATGGATCCCGGGGAGGAGAGGGGCTGAAATACAGGTGAGGGAGGCGCTGGCCATAGCTGTCAACTTGCTCAGGACAGAGATAGCTGGAAGAGTCTCAAATTTAGGGACAAGTTGGGACAGGGTCACCCTAACCAGTAGAATTGAAAAATCATGATAATAAAAAACACCGCAGTGCAAATAATCTGCACGAAAGAGGATTTCTCATTTTGCAGGTAAGACTTAGAGGTTTCTTTAACCCTAGAAAAAGATCCCAGGTCATTCCTGAGGAGGAATTCAACTATTTATAATGGGGCTAAAGTAAGACTGGGAACCCTGGTGATGTAGTTGCTTAGGTGCTATGTCTGCTAACCAAAAGCCTGGTGGTTTGAATCTGTCAGGTGCTCCATGTAAACTCCCTGGATCTGTTCTGTTCTGTCCAGTAGACTCTCTGTGAGTTGAAATTGACTCAATCGATGGCATTCGGTGGACAGTAAAGCAAACTGTCATCATAGGAAATGTACTTACTGACTGACTCGTTCATTCATTTATTGAATAAAAACTTACTGAGTTCCAGCTGGGAGATTCAGGTGGCCTCTGGGTAAGGCTGAGAGGGGCTGGGCCCGGGCCTGCAGGCAGGAGAAGGTGTTTATCAAGTATACAGGGTATTGCAAAAGAGGGGCTAGTTCATGCTGAGGCCCGTACCTGTCAAACTACGGGACATGTCTGGGAAACACGGGGTGTCTGACACGATGGGCACAGCAGAGCTTTCAGGGCAGGGTGCCAGGAACAGGGCCGAGTGGGAATTTCCTAGCTAGTGGCGGGGGAGGGAACCTTTCAGGACTGAGCTGCCTTCAGGCTGGCCTCGCGGTGGGGTGTTGTCATGCTGTCTGTACTGCTTAGTGCATTTGTCTGGGTGATTGCATTATCCCCTTTGATAGGACACCAAACTTCATCAAAGTGCTCTTTGGTGTAGATTATCTTTTTTATTTTATTTTTGTTGTTAAACGAAAGTTTACGATCCAAGTCAGTTTGCTGTATAAAACCCTGAGCAGCCACCTCAGTGCAACTCTGTCTACTCTCCTGCCCTGTGACAACACACTCCTCCCTTCTACACTGTACTTCCGGTATCCACTCAACCAACCCTTGTCCCCTCCTCTCCACTCTCTCCTCTCCCCTAGAAAGGAACCAGTTGGACAGCCTCGTACGTAGATTAAACCATAAAGTACACACATCATCAGTATCACTCTATGTCCCAGAAAAAAAGCTAGTTATGCCAGTTAAACTCAACTTCCCCTGAAACCATGGTTCCCAGACCCCTGTCCCTGCTACTATGACCGTTAAAACATTGGGTTTTAAGTAAAAAACTTTTTAGCTTATGGTGTAGTCCGTGTGTAGATTATCTTTTAAACTACATCTGAGTATGTTGGGGAGAGGGGAACAGACTGATTGGAACAGTGATTCTCACACTGCCTTCTCAGGGCTGTTACACTCTTAATCATTGAGAACTCCAAGGACCTTGTTTTTATGTGGATTGTCAATATTTACTGTATTCAAGGCTTACACTAAGAAATCCCTTTGAAAGCACAAGAATGTACAGATTCCGTTAGCCAGCAGCGATGGCCTTGTCACATATCATGTAGAATCCCCCACCCCCTTACACTCATGAGAAAATGAGAGTGGAAAAGGCAGATAAGCTTAGAGTATCATAAAACAAATGGATTTCACCTCACAGACCCTTGAAAAGGGCTTGGGGACCTTTGGGGTTTCTGGACCTCTCTTGGAGAATTCTGCTACATGAGTAGTTATATGCATCCACTTTCTGATTCATTCCTGAATTTCTTCTGAATTGACTAACACCTGTTTATCCACTGAGTTGGCAAATTGGAGATAGACTTGAGGGGTGGCCTTGTGACATCACTGAATATGGCTGACTGAATTTCTACTCTTCAAAGTTTGAAGGGGCCTAGAGCCCAATAAATGACGACAGAAGCAAACATTGGTAGGGCAGCTGAGATAAAGGCTATGAGAGAGGGCAAGGGCTTCATCCCGGTTAAGAGCAAGGCCAGCCTCCCTGCAGAAGGGAGTCCAAGGTGGAGCTGAGGAGGACGTGGGAATTGGCTGTGTGAAGAGTGTTTTACAGGCACGTGTATGATTTTTACCAGGATGGAGGTCCTGGGGGTTAGAACCAAGTGAGAGAGGGGCGAGGGTGCAGTTTGGAGGAGGGAGGTCTGCTTGACGAGCACGTTCTGCTGCCTTCTCCACTACAGCAAGGGCCCGACGGGAAGGAGTCTGTAACTGGCCTGGAAGCTGCAGCCTGAGCTGCCTATCTGCGGGCCATGAGGGTGTCCGTGTCCCTCTACAGCCCCCCATGGGCTGTACATTGTCATATCTCCCAATTTCTGGGCAGACCTTCCTCATCTCTGTACCTTGAGCCACATTATTCCCTCTGCTCATGGACCCTAGTTGAATCCTCCATGCTCCTCACACCCCACTTGAATAGTCCCTCTCTTCAGTGCCTCCCCAAGTCACCTCATCTACCTCTGATTCTCAGTGTACTGCTTTCCCGGGAGTGAAAGCAGCCCACAATCATGTGATGCTCATTGTGAGCCACAACTGGGCCAAGAGCTTTACACATATTCAGTCTTCACAACAATCCTGTGGTAGCTTGCATTGCTGTCCCCATTATACAGATGACAAAACTAAGGCCGAGACAGGTTAAATAACTTACATAAGGCCATGTGGGTAGGAACTGGCAGGATTGGGATTTAAACCCAGGCAGTCTGCCTCTTGTCTGTCCTCTTAACACTGGGCTATATGACTTCTATTTCTGTGTCATTTCTCTCCAGCCCTGGACCATGTGTTTATATCCTTGGGCCTAGCACGTAGTGCTCATTGGAGGTCTGGCAAATGAATTCATCTTCATATTCTGCCTGCCTAGGGTTCATGTCTCATGCATATGTCCTTCATAATGAGTAAATGAACTGATGAGCAGCCCAGAGAACAAATGAATGACACCTAGTTATGTTTCTCAGATGCTGTAATTAATTACCAGTCTGTTTGGGAGAAATGGTGTGAAGTCATAATGACTAGACAGGCTTCCAGACCATCCCAGCCCCTGATGAATGGTCTCCTAAAAGGACTTAGTAACCTCAGAAGCCCCTTGCCTGTAGGAGGTATTGTTTATGCTGTCAACAGAGGTCTGATGGGGCTCACATGTTTCAGGTGCTGGGCTGGAGCCCTCAGTTCAAAGCAAGGACAAGAGATGAGGAGGGAATGGTTCCCAAGCCAGGTGCTCAGAAGGTCCGTTGCCGAGGTGTGCTTTTGGAGAATGGGAATGCACTAAAGGGAGGCTGCTGCTGGGATTTCTTGTCTCTGACTTCCTGAGTGGCCTCGTAGCGGGAGGTCTGAGGCTGGGAACTGGTGCAGACGTTTGTGAGCTGATGATTGAGGATGACTTGATGGGATGAAAGGGACCACGGGGATGTCAGCTGTTATCGTGTCCACCACTCCCGGGCAGCCCCAGTTGCCTGCACTTTGTGGGTTTTTCCCTCCAGCTCTGCAGATCTGCTGGCCTGTTTATTTGAAAAGTGGAGTAAGCGGAATTTTTCAAAAAGGAGCAGTTTGCAAAAGATGAAAGGAAACAACTTGGGATAAATAGCTCATCTGGCAATGGAAAATAGCCTCTGGCATTGAAAGATCTTTAACCTTGTCTGAACAAGCAGCAGAGGATTTGGTTTCTTTATCATCTAAACAAAGAAAGAAAGAACCATTTGGCCTCTCTGCTGAGGGTCCACACTGGTGAGAAAGAGCCTCAAACCCAACCCAGTGCCGATTTGACGGAGAGATGTACATTTTCAGTCTCCAGTGAAGTTTTGGGTCCCACCCCAGCCCAAGCTCCTGTGATTTCTGTCCTCTGGCTCATTGTCATTGCCTCCCTCTGCTTCTACCCTAGGACCTTTAGAGTGTCCTTTCCAGATTGTAGCCCCCAAAGGGACCTTCTGAGGAAGAAGAGTGAATCCGATGTTGTCACAGGTGCGCACCAGCCCCCAGTTTCTCCTGCCTCAGTTGAGTAAAGGCTCAGGTCTCGCCATGGCCACCAAAACCTGGGGTGATAGGGCCTCCTTGTCTCTCTGACCTCACATCCTAGTGAGGTTGAAGATGGATCCATTGTGATCCGTCGGGTTTTCACTGGCTGATTTTCAGAAGATCACTAAGGCTTTCTTCTTAGTATGTCTTAGTCTGGAAGCTCTGTTGTCCAACATCGTAGCAGCACACAAGCCTTCACTGACAGAAGGGTGGTGGCAGTGCCTAAGGTGCACTGGCTGGGAATCGAACCGGGGTCTTCTGCACAGGAGGCAAGAATTCTACTACTGAACCAGCAGTGCATCATGCAGAGATTTTACTTAGATCTACTCTTATGATGTTATCTAAATAATACCCCTTCTACTACCCTTGCATTCCCTCTCCCCATATTTGGTTTTATTTCTCTCCATAGAACTTATGACCACCAGCAGACAAGTTACCTATTTAGTTCTTGCTATGCTTATTTTGGGTTCTTCTCAATGTAAATGCCATAAAGACAAGTACTTTATTTAGGGTCCTGCTGTGTTCTTAGCTTGTGGAGCAGTGCCTGGCGCATAGCAGGTGCTCACCAAAAGTTTTGTATAAATGAAAGCATGACTAAACCACCATATACCCCATTATATATTCATCTGCTGTCTGAATGGATATAATATTCAGCATCACCCTATTGCTATGCCTGGGGCAAACATGAACTTTGGATATATGTAGCCATGAATTTGTATTCTGGCTCTGTATTTTCTAGCATAGTATTGTTGGTCAATTTAACTTCCTAAGTCTTGAAAAGTGGCCAATGCCATACTTACCCTGTAGGGCTATAGTAGAAATGAAGTTTTGGCATTCTTTGTATTTCTTATCCCTTGTTATTAAGTGCCATCAAGTCAGTGTAGACTCACAGCAACCACCTGTGTACAACAGAGCAAAACACTCCCTGTTCCTTGTTCCAGTCTCACAATCATTGTTAGGCTTGAGCCTATCATTGCATCCACTGTGTCAATACGTCTTACTGAGGGACTTCCTCTTCTTTGCCGGCCTTCTCCTTTACCAAGCATGATGCCCTTCTCCAGCGACAGGTCCATCCTGATAACATGTCCAAAATATTTAAGACTTAGTGCTGCCCTCCTGGCTTCTAAGGAGCACTCTAGTTGTACTTCTGTCAGGACATTTGTTCATTGTTTTGGCAGTTCATGGTATAGTCAGTATTCTTCAGTTTTCCTTGTTCATCATCCAGCTGTGGCGTGCATACGAAGCTGTTGAAAACACCATGCTTTGGGTGAGGAGCACCTCAGTCTTCAAGGTGACGTCTTTGCTTTCCAGCAACCTTAAAGAGGTCTTTGCAGCATATTTGCCCCAGGCAGTGCATCTTTTGATTTCTTCACTACTGTTTCCATGGACATTGGTTGTAGATCCAATAAAATGAAATCCTTGACAAAGTTAGCCTTCTCTCCATTTATCATGATGTTGCTTATTGGTACAGTTGTGAAGATTTTTATTTTCTTTATATCGAGGTATAATCCATGTTGAAAGATGTGGTCTTTGATCTTCATCTATTAATACTTCAAGTCCTCTTCACTTTTGGCCAGCAAGATTGTGTCATCTTTATAGTGCAAGGTGTTGATGAATCTTCCTCCTATTTTGATGCCTTCTTCTTCACATAGTCTAGCTTCTCCGATTATTTGTTCACCATACAAGTTGAATAAGTTTAGTGAAAGGATACAACCCTGATGCCCCGGCCCGCGGAACAAATCAACGAAGGAACGAGGGAGAGCCTGTGAAAGTGAGCGAGAAAGGCGGAAAAATGAAGGCAAGACAAGAATCTGATCAAGCCTCGTTTTATTATCAAAATGAGGTATATTTATAGTGGTAGGAATAAAGGGAGGGATCAAGTGACGTAGGGATGGAGTGACATTTGGAGTGAGGTAGTTGTCGGCTGGGGATTGGATATACATAGGACTAAGGCAGTGACATCAGGCAGGAAGTTTTTCCCGCGCGCGGGCCTTTTGAATTTCGCGGGCGCGGGCTTTTTCAGCTCTACAAGCTTCCTGTATGTCGGGGCCTGGGGGCTCACCCACAGCTCCCGACATCTCCTCCCTTTTGTTTTAATTAATGGGAGGTGGGCTTTAACTGGGTGAGGGTGTATTGACCAAGGCTCCTCCGTGTAGAACTTATGGCTCTTGGTATCTTTTGAGGAGGAGAGGCAGAGCCGTTTTGATGTTGAGATAGATACCAACCTCTATGCAAGCCAGGTGTGCCCCAGGGAAACGTAGAGGAGTTAGTGTTAACTTTCCCTTGCAATGCTTTGCTTCGCACTCGCACCAGTACCCATACCTCTCTTGCCAGATTGGTAAGGAGGTAAGCATGCCTCTACTTTTCATGCTGTCCCCGTGGGGAGGAAGCTAGGGTACCCCATTTCAATGGCATAAGCTTCGTCAACTGCCAGGCGATGGTAGTGAACTGGAATAGGTTTAGCTTGTGCAGCATCTATTTGTTGTTTGATGAGGTTTGTTATTCTTCTGAATGCCCAAGGGCCGAAGGTCAGGAACAGTAATATTCCTAAAACAGGGCCAGCAAAACTGAGAAGTAGATTAGTAAGCCATGAAGTTCCGGTAAAGTTAAAATCAAGCGGTCCTGAGCTGCTTCCCCATTCTCGTTGTCTCTGATTTAATCGCTCTCTGAGGTTAGTTATAGTGTCCTTAATGACCCCTGAATGATCTGTCTTTGTTACATGGTTTAGAGGAACTAAATCTTTTGATTTTATCATAATACTTAGTAAAGGAGAAACTTAAGAGGTCTGAAGAAGGTGTGGACCATTTCCAATTTCCATCACTTGAGGTAACGCAACTCCATTTGGCGCAGAAGTAGGAATCGGTTGTCCTACAGTGAGCGCCTTTATTATAGTTGGGGCAAACATAAAGCCCGAAGTTGCACACGTGTTTAGAGGCGTATTCTTTTATGCGTGGGATGACATCTTTAAGGCAAAAGGAAAGGTCAGGCCACCAAGTGTTTAAGGGTTTGGTGTCACTAATATTATAGAGTATGGAATTATCATTTAGGTTTATAACAGCCCATTTAAGGCTAAAAGGAGCATGGGGGTTGGTAGGGGCAAATCCTTCATATGTAAGAAAAATGATTAACAAGAAGGTTAAAAAGCTTATCTGTGATGGATTGTTGACTTCCATATTGCAGAGTTTTCTCAGCATTTCACTCCAGCAATGCCGGACACAGGTGGCCTTCACAGCCTACAAAAGAGGAGAAGGCTTCTCAGGGGTATTTTCCCTGGAAATGGGGTTATCATTGATGGGCTTAACAAGACGTTCAGGTAGCCACCGAGGGGCCCCTTCTGCAGTATCATACACACATGCGTGGCTTCTTCCCCAGATAAGAACCGGATCAGGACCGTGCCATTTGTGGGTTATGGGATTTTTCCACATAACCTTGGCATATTGATTTTTAGTCTCTTGATGCCAAAGACGATCTGCCGCAGATTTTTCATTAATATCTAATTGTAGGAAATTAAGGATGAACAATGCATGATTTAGGAGGTTACGAGGGGAACCTTTAGTGGAATAAACAGTGTTTGTCTTAAGTTTGGATATGGTATACTTAAGGGTCTGGTGGGCTCGCTCTATTATGCCCTGTCCCTGAGGATTATAGGGAATGCCAGTTACATGTTTGATCTGGAATTGACCACAGAAATTTTTAAAGGTTTGTGATGTATATCCTGGTCCATTGTCGGTTTTGATTTGTTGGGGCTTCCCCATGATGGCAATACATTGGAGAACATGTGCTATAACATTTTTAGAGGCCTCACCACTGTGGAGGGTGGCATGGAGGAACCCACTATAGGTATCAATGGTCACATGGGCATATTTGAGGTTACCAAACTCAGGAATATGGGTAACATCCATTTGCCAGATTTCATTGGGGAGCAGGCCCCTTGGGTTAACCCCTAGGTGGGGGAGAGGCAGAAGAGTTACGCATGCAGGACAGTTTTTAACAATTTGTCTCGCCTGTTCTCTAGTAATTTTAAACATAAGGCGGAGTGTACGAGCATTGAGGTGGTGAAGAGCATGAGCCTGTTGGGCTTTGGTAATGGGCTCTAGGGTAGCTGAGAGGACCAATTGTGTTTGTTTATCTGCAAGGTTGTTGCCTTCGGAGAGGGGTCCTGGAAGGTCAGTATGGGCACGCAGGTGTCCGATAAAAAAGGGGTGTTGTCTTTTTAGGATGAGTGCCTGAAGTTGTTGAAAAAGAAGCACAGCGTTAGAAGATGATTTGATATAAGGAACAGTTTCCAACACTGGGACTGAGAGAGCTATGTAAGCACTGTCAGTGTAAAGATTGAAGGGAACATCATGTAGTATTGTGAAGACCTGTAAGATAGCGAAAAGCTCTACAAGCTGGGCAGACCTGTAAGGAGACTGGACACTGTTTTCCTGTGAGTCTATAACCCACGCGGCAATACCAGAGGAAGATCCATCTGAAAAAACCAGGGAGGCTCCTTTCAAGGGCTGAGTAGATGTTATTTTGGGGAAGATGAAGGGGTGCCTCTGGGCAAACTGGAGGAGTTTGTGTGAAGGATAATGGTTATCTATAGTACCCTGGAATGTGACTAGGGTAATTGCCCAGTCATCATCATTTTGAGAGAGCCAGTCTGTTTGTTCCTTGGTGTAAGGAAGGATAAGCTGATCAGGGTCCCTGCCGAAATGCTGGCGGCTTTTTTCTTGGCCTAGTCTTATAAGTTTGGCCACCAGGGAGGGATAGGTGAGGAGTACTTTAGTCGGGGTGGAGGATAGGTGTATCCACAGGAGAGGGCCATTCTGCCACAAAACTCCCGTGGGTGTATGTAGTGTGGCACAGACAATAAGGGCAAAGGGCTGTTCATAAGTTATGAAGGTAACCTGTTGTTGCTGTATGGCCTCTTCAACAATGCGAAGGGCCCTTTTTGCCTCCGGATTGAGGTAGCGGGGAGAGAGGGGGCTGGCATCTCCATGAAGAGTATCAAACAATGGTTTTAATTCCCCAGTTGTAAGTTTGAGGTATGGTCGGAGCCAATTAATATCTCCCAGGAACTTTTGGAAATCATTAAGTGTGTGTAGATGAGAGGTTTTTAAGTGAAGCTTTTGAGTGGTGATTTGATTATTATTCAATTCGAAACCGAGGTAATAATAAGGGTCAGCAAGTTGTATTTTGTTCGGGGCAATTTGAAGTCCAAGGGAAGTTAGTTGGCAAGTTAGGTCCTGACTGCACCTAAGTACCTCTAAGCTGGAGGCCCCCGCCAGTAAAATATCATCCATGTAATGAATGATATAAATGGAAGACCACCGACACCTAAGAGGGTCTACAGCCTGAGCAACAAATTTTTGACACAGAGTGGGACTATTGGCCATGCCCTGAGGGAGAACTTTCCACTGATAGCGCTGCATTGGTCCTTTAAAATTAATAACTGGGAGGCTAAATGCAAAGCGTTCTCTATCAAGTGGGTGAAGAGGGATAGTGAAGAAGCAATCTTTGAGATCAATAATGATTTTAAAGTAATTAGCTGGAATGGCGACGGGGGAGGGGAGTCCAGGTTGGAGAGCCCCCATTGTAAACATGGTTTTATTAATTTCTCTGAGGTCCTGAAGGAGTCGCCATGACCCATTTTTCTTTTTTATCACAAATATAGGAGTATTCCAAGGAGAGGTAGTTGGTTCTAAATGTCCAGCAGCCAGCTGTTCCTGCACTAACTCTGTGGCAGCTGCGAGTTTTTGTTCAGTCAAGGGCCATTGATCTACCCACACTGGAGACTCAGATCTCCACTTAATTTTATCAGCGTAGGGTGCAGGGAAGTCAATGGCCACTACGAAAAATTTTCGCTTCCCAAGCCTGAACGATTATTTTTAGGCGTTATAAGAAGAGGCTGCTTCATGCCTTGATTATTCTTTCCCAATCCCTGTCCCGGTAGGAAGCCCAGATTAAGCATCTGTTGGGTAACTATTTCATTTGGGCTACACATGATGACCCCCAGCTGGGATAAGACATCACGACCCCACAGATTAACAGGCAAATCCGGAACAATGTAAGGTTGAACTTGTCCTGAGTTACCCTCAGAGTCCTTCCAAGTAAGAATTTTTGAGCTTTGCTTAGGATTGACAGACTGACCAATGCCTTCAAGATGAGTTATTGAGGTCTCACAGGGCCAGTTGGAAGGCCAATATTTAGCTGAAATTACTGTAGCATCAGCTCCTGTGTCCATTATTCCTTCAAAGGCTTTGTCATCTAACTGGAGAGTAAGTTTTGGTCTATTGGGTGTGACTGGTTGTATCCAATATGCATCTGAGGACCCGAAGGCAACGTCAGGCCGCCGGGGAACTAAATGCCTATGGGGTGTAGGTAATAAAGGGAGCAACAAGATTTGAGCTATTCTTTGACCTGCATGTATGGATACCGGCCCTGAGGGGGCAGAAGCTAAAAGAGATATCTGTCCTGTATAATCATTGTCAATGACTCCTGGGAGGATCTGAAGACCGGCCAAAGAGGAACTGCCACGCCCTATTATCAATCCAAACGTTTCTGGGGGTAATGGTCCTCGGACCTCTGTAGGAATGACCTGAATGCCCTGTTCAGGGGTTAGTATTGCACTGATGGCAGATCGTACGTCCAACCCTGCACTTCCAGGGGTGGCGCGACAGAGGGAGCTGAAACCTGTCTCTGTGTCTGCTTTTGGGGAACAAACCTGACTGCCCCTAGGTTCTGTTCCAAGGGTGGGGCCAGGGACTGGCCCCGCTGGGAGTTTCCCTGTTTCGGGGGGAGAGGCTGACCGTTGATGTCAGTTTTGGAATAACAATCTACAGCCCAATGCTTACCTCTTTTGCATCGGGGGCACACCGAGATGGGAGGTCCACGATTTTGTTTCCCAGGGAACATTCGCGCACAAAATGGCCAGGCTGCTTGCAATTAAAACAAGTTTTTTGTAATGAGCTGGGGTTCAAGCCCTTAAGCGCTGCTCCTATGGCAACGCCGATAGCATGAGAGGCTCCAATACCCGAACAAAGTCGGACATAATCGGAGAGATCTCCTCTGCGATGAGGTCGTAGGGCTTCTTGGCAAGAGGGGTTAGCATTTTCAAAGGCAAGGTGTTTGATAAAGGCACTGCCAGTCTCACCTTCTCCCACTAGCCTTTCGGCAGCATCGGTTAATCTGCTGACGAACTCACTATACGGCTCATCGGGTCCCTGGCGGATGTTAGCCAATGAGGTGGTGGCTGCGCCCTTGGGGGGGAGACGTTTCCAGGCTCTAAGGCCGGCGTTTTGTATTTGTGATAATAAACCAGGGGGAAAATTTGCCTGTTTCTCATTGGTGTCATATGGAGCCCTCCCCAAGAGTTTATCTCTCGTCCAGGTGTGGGAGGTCCGGCTTTCTCCGTTACGCTGGGCCGTCTCCCGGCACAGTTCAGCAAATTCGGTACGCCAGAGAACAAAGTCTCCCCCTGATAAACAGGCCCGAGCCAAGAAATGCCAATCATTAGGTGTAAGCCATCGGTCACTAAGGCTCTCAAGCAATGCTACACTGTAAGGGGCTGTCGGGCCGTAGTTATTGACAGCCGCTTTTAAGTCTTTAACATGTTTCACATTTAAGCGGCGATATTTCTGGGGGCTAAGGCTGTCAGGTTGGACAGCATCTATATCAGGATTCTCAGTTTCTTCCTCTTCTATCTCAGGGCTTTCCTGCTCTTCTTCACTCTCTATTTCAGTCTCTATCTGCCCGTGCTGGCTACGAGTTACCGGAAAGGTGAGGAGAGTCCTAGGATGGCCTGGGGCACCTTTTGACACATTGTTCCCGGATCGAGTTTTAGGATCCTGGGCTAGGCGGAGTGAGTTAAGCTCTTGCTCAAGGGCTTGGAGCTCCTTTTGGAGATCTAACTGTCTGTGTCTGCGAGCTACAAGTTTTTCTAGCGTTGATATATCCTGATCAAGGGAGTTTTCAGTCGATCGGGGAGGACAGCTGGGTTCCAGGCCAAGGGGTGGGGCGGTCAGGTTAGGAGGGTCTGGAGGATGAGGAGGTCTCTGAAAGGCAGGGGCCGTAAAGGTATAGGGGTAGGCATTCTCATGGTAATGAGCAGCATTTTCTTCAAGAGTGGTCTGACCCTCAGGGGACAATGCGTTAGAATCGGGTTTATCAATGAAAGCTCTCAGGGACGGGTGAAGCCCCTCGGGGGGATCAGTATCACTCCCTTGCGGGGGTGTGTGTGTTCCAAAGGCTTGAGGTTTTTCTGGAATATCAAGAGAAACTGAGGGGGGACGGGACCGTTCTTTCATAACCTTTTCACCCATCTGGGCTAGATGTTGAACATCAGGAGCATTATGAGAACTCTGGAGGACATCATTTATCAAATTCCAATAAGAAAAACAAGTGACTGGGACCTTCTCGGGTCCGAAAGTTTTATAATAGTCATTCAGACAATCTCCAACCCGTTTCCAGATTTGCGGGCTGATGTTGCCTTCCTGTGAAAACCACGGACAAATGTCTGATAGGAACATAAAAAACTGAGCTAAGTCTTTCTTTTTCGCCTTAATTTTCCGCCTATCCAATGATTTTTCAATGCCGGTAAGAAACAAGTCATGCAAACTTAATTCCTGTCTCATGTCTACCAACCACCACTTACCTCTCAGACCAACTTGCAGGGCGGCTACTCCCGCGGTGATCAGGACAAGTTTGACTCACGGGCAGCTTTTCCCGTGGAAACTTCAGTCGAGCGAGCTCACACCCGGTGCGGTCGCTCAGGACGCCTGGCCAGGACTTCCTTCTCCATGGTGGGTTTCTTTCAGCAGCTCCGTACCTCGGGCCCCACGTTGAGGCACCAGTTTTGCCCCGGCCCGCGGAACAAATCAACGAAGGAACGAGGGAGAGCCTGTGAAAGTGAGCGAGAAAGGCGGAAAAATGAAGGCAAGACAAGAATCTGATCAAGCCTCGTTTTATTATCAAAATGAAGTATATTTATAGTGGTAGGAATAAAGGGAGGGATCAAGTGACGTAGGGATGGAGTGACATTTGGAGTGAGGTAGTTGTCGGCTGGGGATTGGATATACATAGGACTAAGGCAGTGACATCAGGCAGGAAGTTTTTCCCGCGCGCGGGCCTTTTGAATTTCGCGGGCGCGGGCTTTTTCAAACTTGGCGCGCGCGGGCTTTTTCAGCCCTACAAGCTTCCTGTATGTCGGGGCCTGGGGGCTCACCCACGGCTCCCGACACCCTGATGCACATCTTTCCTGACTTTAAGCCATGGAGGATCCCCTTGTTCTGATGGAACCACTGCCTCTTGGTCTATGTACAGGTTCCTCATGACCACATTTCTTCAGTATTAGCTATAAATTTGTTATGATTCACATAATTGAATGCCTTCGCATAGCCAGTAAAAACAAGGTAAACATCTTTCTGGTATTCTCTGCTTTCAGCCAGGATCCATCTGATTATCAACAATAAATACACATATCTGTGGTTCCACACCCTCTTCTGAACCGGGGTTGAAGTTCTTGACAGTTCCCTGTCAATACTGCAGCCACTTTTTATATGAGCTGCAGCAAGATTTTATTGTGTGTGATATTATTGTTCAATAATTTCTGCATTCAGTTGGATCACTTTTCGTGAGAATAGGCATAAACACGTATTTCTTCTAGTTGGTTAGCCAGGTAGCTGTCTTCTCGGCACGGATGAATGAGCACTTCTAGTGCTGTCTCTGGTCACTGAAGCATGTCAGTTGGTATTCCATCAGGTCTTGGAGGCTTGTTCTTTTGCCAGTGCCTTCGCCTCATCTGGGACATCTTCCTTCATTGCCACCAGTTTCCAGTCACACGTTACCGCCTGAAATGGTTGTGCATCAACCAGATCTTTTCAGCATAGTGTCTCTCTGTGTATTCCTTCTGTCTTCTTCTAGTGCTTCTTATGCCATTTAACATTTTTCCCTTAGAATCCTTCAATATTCCAGCTTGAGGCTTGAATTTTTTTCTTTAGTTCTTTTAACTTGGGAAATGCCAAGTGTTTTTTTTCCCATTTGATTTTGTACCTGCAAGTCTCTGCACATGGTCATTATAATACTTTCTCTTCTTAAACCACCTTTGAAATCCTCTATTCATCTCTTTATCATTACTTCCTTTTGCATTAGCACTTAATATTTTAGAGCAAGTTTCAAAGTCTCTTCTGAAATTCATTTTGTTCTTTTTTTTTTTCCTATTTTTTTTTAGTATTGTCTCAGTTTCTTCATTTATGATGTCCTTGACGGCACTTGGCAGCTTTTGGATATAATTTCACAGCTTGTCTGGTCTTTGGTCATTAGTTTCAAATCATCAAATGTATTCCTGAGAGGTCTCTAAATTCAGGTGGGATATGCACAAGGTCATACTTTGGTTTTCATGGGTGTATTCTAATTGTCTTATGTTCCAACTTGATCTTGTTGTAAACAATTGAAGGTCTTTTCCGTAGTACTGGCCTTATTCTGACTGATGATATTGACTTTTTCCATTATGTCTTTGCACACATTGATGTGGTTGATTCGATTCCTATGTATTATATTCAGTGAAGTCTACATGTATAGTCACTGCTTATGTTAGTAAAAAAAAGATATTTGCAATGAAGAAGTCATTGTCTGTGCCAAATCATATCATGGGATCTCCAGCATCATTTCTGTCACCGAGGCTATATTTTCCAACTAGGAATTCTTTTTCTCCAGCTTTCACATTCCAGTCACCAGTAATTATCAGTGCATCCTGACTGCATGTTTGATCCTTTTCAGAAGTCAGAAGTTGATAAAAAAAATCTCTAATTTAGCCCTTCCAAAACCAAACCACACCAACTGCTGTCTAGTCTAGCTGTGTTAATGTTAGACAAACAGAAGAAAGCCTTTTTTCTTTTCAAACAGTTTTCTTGAAATATAACTCACATACCATAAAGTTTGTCCACATAAAGTATATAATTCAGTGGTTTTAAGTATGTTCATAAAGATGTGCAACCATAAACACAATCCAAGCTTAGAACATTTTTATCACTTTACAAACTTCACACCCTTTAGCAGTTTCCTTACTGCCCCACCCTCCATCCCCCAAACAGCCACTAATCTATTTAGTGTCTTTGTGGATTTGCTTATTCTGGATATTTGTATAAATGGAATCATAAAGTATGGGACCCTTTGTGTCTGGCTTCTTTCACTCAGCTTAATGTTTTCAAGGTTCATCCAGATTACAGCATTATCAGAATCTCATTCCTTTTTATGGCTGAATGATATTCCACCGTTTGGATGTATTGCATTTAGATTATCCATCCATCAATTGGATATATAGGTTTTATGTTCTTTTTAACTATTGTAAGTAATGCTACTATGAGCGTACTTGTACCAGTTTTTGTGTAGGTGAGAAGAGCTTTGATTGGGTACCTGCAAAGCAGTTGAGAGCTGTTTTTTTTTGACTTACGTTTACAGCTTAAGCCAAATGTGGAAACTTTCATCAGGACCTGAACTCATTCCTTACCAAGGAAGGTCGTATTTTCAGAGAGTTCTCAAGGGCCTGGTGATCTACTTCTGAAACGTCAGCCATTGGAAACCCGCAAGAAGCAGTAATTCTCAACACGCATGTGACCGCCCTGAATTGTAATTGATTTGAGGACAACTGTTTTGTTGTTTTTACTTATCTTAGCAGACAGTCTTTTGATAATAGGATAGACTTTATTATCATTATTTAAACAATAAAATTCTTAGATGATTGCCTGGACATTCATTTGATTCTGCCATCTGCACTGCCCTTTCTTGGCGCTCTTGTACGTAGCATGTGATTTTATTTTGCTCCATTTACGGGACCTGGTTGCATAATTTCTCTCTTGGGCATCCCCTTTTCTCAATGAAAATTACCATTCCATTCTGAGAATCCTTGACTTGAAGCAGACTTGTGTGAAACATGATCTTTGAGTTTTTAGTTCATCTAGTTCCTTTCAATTTCTTTGTTTCCTATTTGCATTATCCATGGCTCCAGGAGAATTACAAAAAAATATTTCTAGAAGATTTAAGTTGTGGCTACTTTGGCAAGGCAGCAATAAAACAGGAAACTTTGGGATCACTCTGCCAAGTCCTAGTGTTTGAGCTACTGCGGCTTGCTCTTCTTTGTTTCCTGAAGGAGGACTGGCTTTCCCTTATTCTGCCCCAAGGGGCGTAGTTGACAATGGTGTATCTTCTTGAAGCTGTGTTTGTTCTTGCAGATTTTACTCTGAGTAGAAAAGAAAGTAGGATTTGATTGTGTCAGGCAGGGATGATGGTTGCCTGGGAAACTGGAAATAAATAATGTCTCGCATCCTTAGGGTACTTGTCAGTGCATTTTTCCTGACTGTAGATCATGGATCCTGTCTTAGGGCCTTCACACCTCCTCTTCTACTTCACTCCAGCCTTTGCTCCTGTGTTACCTTACCAGTGAGGGCTCTGAGTACCTAGTAAACACCACTTGCCCCACTCACAAGCTGCTTTTGCCCTCGGTCCTCTTATCCAGCTTTCTTTTTCTTCATAACATGTATCTCCACTCAGCATGATGTGTGTTTATTTCTTGTTGTTCCTTACCAGAATGAAAGCCCCAAACTGTTTCTGTTGAATCCCTGAAACTTAAAACTATTTTCTGAACATGGGAGAAACTCAGAAAACATGTTTCTAGTGAACAAATGGGTGCATTTAGTTTTCGTGACAATCGTGGAGCGTCAGATGGGGAGGAAACTCAGACCCATGTGAGCTGAAGTCACGAGGTGGTGGTACGTGGTTGAGCCATGAGTTGAGCGCAGCTCTTTAGTTTCCATGTGTAGCCATCTCTGAGGCTGACAGGGCCCATGAATGTCCTTTGTAGGACATTTGGAAATTTTTGTAAAACGCCACAGCCTACTGCAGAAGGTAGCACATGAGGTATAGTGAGTGAAGTGGAAATTTTAAGAGTTATGGAGCAAGGATTTCCTGTGACCTGAGAGAGAAAACAGGAAACAACTGAAGCCTGGGAAAATAGCCACAGTGCTGAGGGAGAATGCTTGAGGGGGAAGTGGGAGAAGATCATAGTGGAAATAACTGTGGAAAGCCATAAAGGTTAGGGGAGTCCCCAGTTGATGTTTTAGGAACCGTGCAATGGACGCTTGCAGTCCTACTCTGCTGGGTCCTCTCAGGCTGTCAGTTGACACCACCCCCAAACAATATACCTGGACTGCCCTGGCAGTGAGGGTCTAACTCTGGGAGGGAGACAGAGTAGAGGTGATTGATTGTGAGCATTGTGCTAATAAGAAACAGTGGCCTGGATAATGAGAAAAGACACCTCAAGTCACATTGCATCTGGTTGTGGAAAGCATTGTATGATTTCTTGGTGGTAGATATTAATTTTATAGACAGGGAACCTACCTTTTTTTTTTTTTTTTTTTTTTTAGTTCTGTGGGAAAGGGGATATCTAGTGGCACCAGAAAATGTACTCAAGATGATAAACTTACTTGGAATCATCTGCAGATCATATGGTCTCTTGTGTGCGTAATCAGGAGTTCCTAGGTGACACAGATGTTTATTGCCCTCACAGCTAACCAAAAGACTGAAAATTGGAATCCTCACAGTGGACCTCCAAAGAAAGGCCTGGTGATCTACTTCCCCAAAAACAGACACTGAAATGCTATGGAGCAGTTCTACTCTGACACACATGAGGTTACTATGAGTCAGAATCAAGTCTGAACCCTGAAAAGGAGCAGCGATCATGTCAACGCATAGATTTTATTTTTTGTCATTTTCAGGTGAGGCATATAGTAGTGCCTTGCATGCTGTCTACTGCTTTGGGTATGAAAAATGTGTTTGAGCCAATGACAGCTGCTATAACAAGCATACCCCCAACATGCCTAATTACTTGACATAATACGGATCTCGTTTCCTCACATAACTAGGTCTGCTGTCTTCCAAATGGTGGCCCTTTTTACCCTGATTTTGCCATTTTCCGTGTATCACTTTCAGCGTTGTTGTGTTTGTCTTTCTCAAGCTAGTAGAGGAGGAAAGAAGATGGCAAGAGGAGTGTGGGAAGTCGAATGGGCTGGGCCCGAAAGTGGTGCACAGCACTTCCGCTCACATTCAGTTGGCCGGAAGTAGCCCTGTGACCACACCAGAAGACTGGGAAATGGAGTTGAGCAGTGTGCCCAGGTGAAAGCCGAAGCAGGCCTAGTCAACAGCCAGCTCTTCTCTGCCACAGTCAGTGTTTTTAAGTACAATAATCATTTTAAATTATATAGCCCGTTGATGTACATCAGAGCATTTTCTTGAAAATTATTGCCTCTGTGTTCTCAAGAAAGTTGTTATTCCTGTCTGGCAGGTGGGGAATTGGAGCCTTAAAGAACTTGTTATGGATTGAATTGTGGGTCCCCCCAAAAGTGTGTGGTGTTATAACCCCATTTAGAAATGGGTTGTGTTTGTTATGTGAGACAGGAGTCCTCTAGGGTGTGTCTTGAGTCAAATCTCTTTTGAGGTGTAAAAGGTTAAACACAAACTAAATGGCGCTGGGTTGGGTTGGCATGTATAGATGGGGGAAGAAGGAGGCCAAACCATATGAATAATGCTCAGGAGCAGAAACTCAATTCAGAGACAGGAAACTTTCTCCCCACCAACAGACAGAAAGCTTTCGTCTAAAGCCAGCCCCCTGAATTCAAACTTCCAATACCCTTAAGCTGTGAGAAAATGAATTTTATTTGTTAAAGCTGTCCTCTGGTGATGTTTCTGTTACAGCACCACTAGATAACTTATTTAGAACTTGAGTAACTTGCTCATGACCATAGGGCATTGGATTGGGTGCTGTAGTCAAGACTAGAATCCAGGTGCATGTACTTTCGCCTTATTCCATACCTCATCTGGTATTTTCCATGAATGTTTGAGTGTGGCAAGAAGTCTTACCTTTAGACTTGTGAATGCGTGTTGTATCAGCTTTTGGGAAGATTGCTGTCATAACCAGTGACTGAAGAGGTCTTGGGGTCTTGTTTCTCCAATGACAGCATACACACCAGAGGACAGGGTCAGTGATAATATTTGGTAGGTGGTGAGGGTTTTCAGAGTCTTTTTGGATGCATTAGAGGTGTACATGGAAATTCAGTGTCCCAGAGAGCGTGAGGACCCTGGGGAAGGCACACAAGACAGACAGACAGACACAAAGGCAGACACACACAGTGCGTAGGAAAACCAGAGCCAAGCTGTCTCATCAGGATCTCAAGAACTGTTGGATTCCCTGTGGTTCTAAAGACAGACTTTTAAAACCAGATCTGACAGGTCAAAATAAATACTCTGCCTTGTGGGGAACAATTGCACTGTGCCTCCGAGGCCTCCTCCACTTTGAGCTGTTGACAGATAATCCTTCTTTGACTGTTCACGTCATAACCAAAGCTGACCATACCCATTTCCTTTTCCTTTCTTTTGCTGGGTTGCTGGTCTTATCTTCCCAATTCTCAGGAGGGTTAGTACTGGCAGGCTGGCCTTCGGGAGAACTGGTCCACATGCTCACCGAGTTGGAGAGGAGTAGTTTGCCCACAGTGCCCTTGGAATGTGGAAAGTTGGCAGAGGTGTGTGAATGTGTCTGAGTGTGTGTGTATATGTCTGAGCATGTAAGTATGAATGGGTGTTGGAGTGAGAGTGTGTGTCTGTGAATGGTATGTATGAGCGTGTTTATGTTCATGTGTCTCGGTGTGAATATGTGTCTGAGCATAAGTGTTTGTGACTGTGTGTGCATCTGAGTGCTAGTGTATGCATGATGTGTGTATGTGAGTGTGGGTGTGTATAAATGTGCACGAGTGTGGGTCTGGGTGTGAGTGTGTGTGTCTGAGTGTGCACTGAGGGTTGTTGTTAAGAGGGATTGTGTGCACTTGCCTGCTCTGAATAGTTTCTGTTCCTAGGGTAAGCTGTAGTCATTTGAGCCCAATGTCCAACCCTGAGGACATGGATCCCACCTCCTTACCCTTACTAGAGGCGGAGGAAAGCCTGGGTAGGGCCCAGAGGAGATTCTGTGAAGCTTGCTGTGTTCAGAGCATTCCGTTAAGAATCTCTGCGTTTCATCCTTGCCGGCTTCATTCAGTGAGTCACCCGGAAGTCACCACAACCTCGGCATTTTGGCAGCCACAGGGCGTTTGTGCCAGCTCGCTTTGGGCTGCTCTGATTCTAAATAACTGAGTTGAGTTATGACAGACTGAGAAATGACCCAGTAGAAGCAGTGGCTAGGCCAGCAGCTCCAGCAGTGAAGTGGACACACTGCCGCTCAGGAGCAGGTCAGGGCGCTTTGGCTTTGTGACAGTTTGGGGACGCAGAGAAGAGAGGAGTTTGGGCTTTGTGCTGACCGAGGCCGGGGCTGATGCCAGTGCCCATGGGGAGGTCCACAGCCAGGGAGACCAGAGACAGACAGCTGGAGCTGAAGCTGGGGATGATTCTCATTACCTAATACCACAAGCGAATGAAATTATCATAAGAGCATCAGCATCTCTCTGTGAGATGTTCTTCCCACTGTACATGGGGCCGTGGGGGCGGGAGCTCCGTGTTGGAGCAGGCACACAGCTGTGGTTCCGAGTGGTTCAGAGCAGACTTTACCAGAGCGTTGTGCCCAGAACTCCCGATTTTGCTGGCTTAAATTTACATTACCCTAGGTAGTGATGCGCTTTATAAACGCACATTGTAGGAACTTCTATTTGTATGGGGTCCTCAGGAACAGTAACCATTCTCAGATTCCGATTTTTAACCTGGGTGTATTCAAATGCCTCATCAGTGGAGGGAATCCATTCCTGGGCCTCAGTGACACTTCTCACATGGTGCAGCTGGCATGTCTCATGTAAGGAGGTTATTTTAACCCCGAGGCTGGATGATAAAGAAGGGATTGGCACAATGTAGAAAAGTCGAGCCTGTGTTTCGGCAAAGAATTTGGCTACTACACCGCAAAATACATTTTGTAGTTTTGGTCATGGGGAAGACAGAGTCCATATGCATTTTTTTATTTTAATTTTGACTATCAAGAAAGATGTGACTTAGTGTGTATATTTTGAACTGCTCTTCCAAATTCATTATAAATGGCTTTAAAACTCTCTTTGTAACTGATCCAGAGGAGTAGGCTCCTGAGGAAGTTTTGGAATACCTTTATTTATATTGCATAAGAGTTCTTGGATGTTACAAATGGTTAATGCACTTGGCTGATAACTGAAATGTTAGAAGTTCAAGTCCACCTAGAGGCACCTCAGAAGAAAGGCCTGGCAATGTAGTTTTAAAAAGTCAAGCATTGAAAACACTGTGGAGCACAGTTGTACTCCGATACACATGAGATCACCGTGAGTTGGAGTCACCCTGATGGTAGCTGTTTTTTCTTTATGTTGCTTACGTTTTCCTTTTAATGTATGCACAGAAGTAATTAGGTGATAAAATTTTGTATCTAAATAAACCTAACTTGTTTCTTTAATGTATAGCCAAGCCAGCCAAGTATATTAGTTTTAAATATAAAATAAAAATTCAGAGTGATAAAAGGAGCTTTTTAATTATCAGAGTGTATTTATGAGATAAAAGAAGAGATGGTTTTCTAGTTTCACTGCTGCACACAGAAATGGACTCTAGTACAAATGAATCCTAAGAATGCAAATTAGTTCCCCGCTTGAAGCTTCCTCTGTTGGCCTATAGTAGCATAAAAACCAAACAAAGCCAAACCTGTTGCCATCGAGCCAGTTCTGTCTCACAGTGACATCATAGAACTTCCCTGTAGGGTTTCTAGCAAGCTGCTGGTAGATGCAAACTGCCAGCCTTTTGGTTAGCAGCCAAGCTCTTAACCACTACATCACCAGGGCTCCAAAGTGGAGTAGCCAGCCTAACTTGGCTTTTTTTTTTTTTTTGGATAATAATAACATTTGTTTTCCTCAGATGTTATTATTTTACAGATGGTAATATGAGGACATGACTCAGAAATAGTGCCAAGTATGGATAACACTTTACATACTATCTGCTCTTGCATGAGTCATTTTGTAGAGATAATTCCACTTGATATAAACCTGTTTTGCAGATGGATTCACCGTTTGTGAACAGGAAGTCCTTTTGACTTCCAAGATGTTCTTGTCCATTGTGTTTTCCTGGATATTTTTAAGAAACACAGAATTCCTAAGCACAGTTTTAGACTCATTGCTTTCAGTTAGCCAACTGTTTGGCAGGGACTAGGGTCACACTGTGAGTTGGAATCAGCTTCTTGACAATGGGTGTGGTTTTTTTTGTTTTGTTGGTTTCGGACACATTGAGGTGTCTGGTTGGCACAAATGGTTTGTGCTCAGTAGTAACCTAAAGGCTGCAGGTTTGCGGCAGGGCTTCCAACTGGTTTCTTAGGTTGGAACCCCTGCTAGTAGTTTGCATTTCTAACAAGTCCCGTGGAAGGCTTACATAGGAATCACCTGGAAATCTTGTTAAACTGTAGATTCTGATTCAGCATGTCTGTGGTAGGAATATAAATTCTCAGCAGGAAACTTGTTAGAAATGCAAATTCTCTAATTAGGGGTTCCAACAGGAATAAACAGGTTTGAAGTCCTACGTGGAAAAAGGAACTAGTGTGTTGTCCTGAAGATTACATAACCAAGACAACTCTATGGAACAGTTCTGCTCTGTAACACATGGGGGTCTCCATGAGTCAAAACCAACTCGGTGGCAAAGGTTTGGTTTGGTTAGGAATGAAGGTTAAGGTCATTTCTTCTGTGATCTCTTTCTGTCTGATTTGATGCTGAGAGCTGTCACTGGAGAGATCCAGGGTGGTTAAATCAAAGGAAGGCTTCCTGTCCCTTCCACTCCTCTTCCTGCAGAGATAGAAAGTGGCTTTAAAATGCTCCTGTCTTCTTTCCTGTTTGATTGCCTTATTTGTTCAGATGTTTCCGTTATGGGAGCATCTCTTTGTTTCCTCTGTGTCCACCTCAGAGCTACCCAGGCAAACAGCCCATCCATCAAAGTGCGGTGCATGTCTGCTTTCTCAGACATCGTCAGAAATGCCAGCCAAGGAGAGCTGCAGCAAAGGATCAGAGACTGGGCGTAGTTGTCCGTGTGCTGTTCCTCATCCTCTTGTCCCCCTTCACATCTCCACCTGTAGGAGGCGAGGATGGAAGAGAAAAGTTTAACTGGGCTCATTCAGAGCATAGTTTCTTGCCTTCTCTGAACTTTCCCTCAGGTCATCTCTGCAGAGTGGGCTGGGACTATTGGAGGCAGAGTGTGAGTAACAGACTGGCCTCTTGACATCTCTGGGCTGTGTTTATCACACAGCATGAAAATGTTGCTGCTAGAACACTACCTCTCGTGCATCACATCTGGGCACTGGGTGAGGAGGACGGGGCTCCAGAGACCACCAAGGGGACCACTTGTACCCAATTCCCGTCAAAGAGAGGAGTGAGAAAGAACTGAGATGGAGACAGATGACACCAGCTTACCCGCGAAGCTTCACTTCCCAGATTGCCTGCCCACTGTCGCACACAAGCACAGTACACATATACATACAGTCCCAGCGTTTCTGATACATGGACACCAATTCACAGCACTCGCTGTAGGTACCCACATGGATGGTCACTATCTTTATGCCCTAGTGGCAGGCGCTAAACTATTATTAGTTAATGCCTGAGTCTCCCTGCGCTGCTGTAACTGAGTGGCTTAAAACAACAGAAATGGATTCTCTCGCAGTTCTGGAGAGCTGAGGCTGAAGTTGGAAATCAGGGTGTCAGCAGGACTGGGCCTCCCCTGGACATTCTAGGGGAGAATCTTTCCTTGCCTCTCCCCACCTGTGGCCCCAGTCCCTGCTTCCTTCTTCACATAGCTGCCTTCCCCGTGTCTCTGGGCCTCACCCACTTCCCATAAAGGTGCTAGTCACTCACTGGCTGTAGAGCCCAGCCAATTCCAGGGTGATTTCTTCTTGAGATTCTTAGCTAATTACATGCAAAGACCTTGTTTCCAAATAGGGCCACATTCGGCAGTTCCATGCGGACACAAGTCTGGGAGGAAGTGCTGTTTGGGCACCCTACCCGTGCTTTAGGTCGCTGTGTTTGTTTTTGCTTTTCACCTGCTGGTTTTATTGCATGACTGTCCTTTCTGTCCCTTGCTGTCCCCAGAGTATCAGGCAAACTTGTAGAGTCTCCTTTGTGAACCCTTCTCTGAGGTTTACATGCAAGGCTGCCTGCAGGGAGCTTTGCTGTCCTTCCTCCCTGTTCTAGAGTATTGTTCTCAGGTTGTCACAAACTTGTCTCCTGGCCTTCCTACGACACCTTGAAGTAAACCCTGTCTTTTCACTGTATGTAACAAATACAAAGCCCAGCACATGCAGACAGTTCCTTTAGTCAGTAAGCAAATGAGTCTTTTATTTATTCTCGGCCCTGAAATATCTGGCTGCTCTATGTGGAAACTAAGAACTGGTTGTCCTTGTGGAGTCGAGTTCCTTTCATTTTATAGCATGAATAGTATCAAATCTTCTTAGACTTGATGCTACTCACTGTATGTAATTACTTTCCTGGTAAGGAGGGTCCATACTGAGCCTGACATCCCCCAGGCTCATCCCTTGGTTGTCCCAAGGGAGGTGCCCATTCCCCTAGGGAAAGAAGGTAGTCCCTAGGGGGTGCAGATGGTTGATATGTTTGGCTGCTAACTGAAAAGTCAGCAAGTCTACCAACAGGTGCCTCGGAAAAAAGATCTGGCAGTCTGCTTCTGAGAAACCAGCTGTTGAAATCTCAGCTGAGCACTTCTACTCAGACGCACACGGGGTTGCTGCAAATCAGACTCAGTATCGTGGCACCTGGTGGTGGCGCTGGTCTCTGGGGGTGGGAGCCCAGACAGGGATCTAGAGTGAGTGGTGGGGTGGCAGGGCTGGCCCTTTGTCTTTTTGGAGAGAGGAAACTTTGAGCTTGAGATAGTGGTCAGTAAGGACTCTAACTTTCTAGCTCGTTCTTCATGTATTGAGACTCCGTAGCATAGCATCTGTCAGTGGTAACTAAGAAAGTGTAGCATTTTTTTCCCCCTCAGCTAAATGCTAAAAGGGGCGGGGGGAAAGGCTTGTCTGGCACATGCAGAAAAAACATTTAGCTCCAGCAGAGAAAAAAAGGTCTTATGGCCATAAAAAAAGGCATTGGCATCGAAATATCACATCCCTTCCCCAAGCTTCTCAAAGTACTTTGTAAGCAGGTCCCTCGTCGCCCATCCGGGAGAGAGGCAGAATGTGTTCTGAACCACGTTTTCCTGCGTTATTTGAAATACGGCCGTGGGGCAGTAGTCTTCTGTGCCTGTCTCTCAGCTCTGTTTCTGAAACGGGTCGAGCTGTGAATGAAAACTGCAGCAGCTGCAGTGGCCGGAAGCCTGGTGGTTGCGGCTCGTCACCCTGTGGAGCCGCCGGCAGAGCTGCTGGAGTTGCTCCTGTGAGGTGCCTTCAGGGTGGGGAGGGCCGGATCTTTCCCTTTCCTGGCAGCCTCCGCACTCAACAGCCCACCGGAATTCCAGGTCAGTGACCACTTGGTGAGCCAGTGGCAACAAGAAGCCCTTCTGGACT
Organism: Heterohyrax brucei; assembly: GCA_028571685.1. NCBI lineage: Eukaryota > Metazoa > Chordata > Mammalia > Hyracoidea > Procaviidae > Heterohyrax > Heterohyrax brucei. The sequence goes on along the minus strand of CM053148.1, from coordinate 36,964,831 downwards.
CCTGGAGAGTGGAAGCGGGTAGCTAGGAGACAGGCGGTGTCTGACTCCCAGGGACCTAGAGGGGACCCGAATGAAGCAAGGTAGTTTGGTTTATTCAAGCCTTTTTGAAGTGGACCCTAAAAATGACCATCAGATCTCCAGATTTCTTCTAGGTGAACATGGGCGCTCAGGATGGACCCTACCGTCATGTGGTGTCTTGCCTTGGCTGGACAGTGCTTATGCTGACATGTTCTTCTGATGGCCAGCAGCTTTCCAGGCCTGAAGGGCAGACAGGAGATGGCACCTGCTTGCCTGACTTAGGACACTGAGCTAGGGCGGGTGCTCTGGGAATTCGCAGTGCTCAGGTTCACTTGTCCTGGGAATTCGCAATCCTCAGGTTCACTGGTCTAAAGCTTTGTGTTGAGATGCAAGTGGTATCAGAGCTGTGTTTGTATACGTGTGAGCATGTGTGTGTAAACTCGCAAATAAATACATGCATGAAGTGCTTATCTATTGAATTCTGCATGGAATTATGCACATAGACAGAGTCCCTGAGTGGTACAAACAGTTGATACTCTCTACTGCTAACAGCAAACTGGGAGGTTTTGGTCCACTCAGAAAAAAAAAAACAAACCAAACCTAGTGCCACCAACTCATGGTGACTGAGGGACAGAGTAGAACTGGCCCATATAGTTTCCAGGGAGCGCCTGGTGGATTTGAACTGCTGAACTTTTGGTTAACAGCTGTAACATTTAACCAGTACACCACCAGGGTTTCCAGTCCACTCAGACGTACCATGAAAGAAAGGCCTGAAGATCTTCTGAAAAACCAGGCGCTGGGCACCCTGTGGAGTGCCCCTTTTTTCGGCCACACATAAGGGTCTGCATGAGTTACAATCAACTAGAAGGTCACTTTTTTTCAACTAGTACCATTTTAGAGAGGCACTGAAAAATAACTTGGGGTGTGTATGGATTTTGTTGTAGGACAGGGGTTGTGGGCTGGTGGCCTGGTGGGCTGCAGTTGGCTGTCAGATGTGTACTTTTTAAATTCAATTGGAATAGCTTTGCATAGAGCTGGTACCATTCACAGTCCATCCCTCCACGTGTCCCCGCGAACCTGCCCTGTTTTATATGTTTGATTTACTGCCAGAGGGTAGCAATTGGGTATACTCTTTGCCCTCAGCTCCCTGACATGGGTACAGGCAGTTGAGTGTGTTTGGGGAACAACAGGTAGCTGTGCTGTACAGAGGCGATGAAAGAGAATGTGTCTGCACCTTTAACCACAGCTAAGCCAGCCGTCACCCTGTGCACTTGGACGTGAATCCTGTTTATGCAGGAGTTAGGTGTTTCAAATGCTGGGTTCTGTCTCCAAAAACCCATTGCCGTTGAGTCAATTCTGACTCATAGTGGCCCTGTAGGACAGGTAGAACTCTCTCATAGGGTTTCCAAGGAGCACCTGGTAGATTTGAATTGCCAGCCTCTTGGCTTGAAGCTGAACTCTTAATCACGAAGCACTGGGCCATCAAGGTTTCTGAGGTCTGCCTAGTTAAAAAAAAAAAAAGTCCAAATTTGTTCCCATCATTTCTGACTCATATGAACCCTATAGGACATGGTCAAACTGCCTCCACAGAGGTTCCAAGGAGCACCAAGTGGACTTGAACTGCTGACCTTTTGGTTGGCAGCCTTAGCACTTAACCACTAGGCCACTAGAGTTTCATTCTGCCTGGAGGATCTTTTATTATTCATTTCCCTGACAGCAGTTTTCAGAGCTGGGAGGGTACCCTCCAAACTTCTGACCCCAGATGCTGGCTACAAGCTTGCCTTCAGAACAACCCGTTACATCAAACTGAATACCGTTTTCCCCATAGAGGAATTGGGTGCTCTTCAAGTTTAAAGGTGCTTGCCTTAGAATCTCCTCATGACTCTGTTAAATGGAGAGAAGAAATCACCAGGTACCTCTGACCCTACCTGGGCAGTTCAAGTAGAGTCCTTCCTCCTCCTTGCCTTGATTAAGCTGTTGGTTTCACCGGCGGGTTCCCTGGGGGCCATCCATGGTTAAGTGCTTAACTGCCCAATGCAGGTTTGATGGGTTCAGGCTCAGTGAGAGATGCTTGGGAAGAAAGGCCTGACCTCTGCTTCCAGAACACCATGACAGTCCTCAAAACTGTATGGAGTTCAGTTCTGTCCTGTAGTGTGGGAGGTCTCCTTGAGTGGAAATTCGTTCACGATGGCAATGGCGGTAGCAGTGGTGATGGTGATGGTGTGTGCGTGTGCGTGTGCAAGAAACCTGTCCATCCAGCCCTCAGAGCAGTGGGGGCTCCAGGCAGGAGCGCAGCAGCCTGCCTTCCCTGCACACCCACAGTAAGAGCAGTGCTGCTCCTGGAGCCAGAGAGCCCAGGCTGGAGTACGCAGACGGGCAGGTCCCTAAGCTGCCTTCTGTAGCGCTGCAGTGCCGATACTGCCTGCAGTCTGTTTTGTGATTGTTGGAATGTAGTGTGATAGGACAGTGTATGTAAAAATTGTTTGTTTTTTTTTTTAAATGTTTGATACTTTGTAAAGAAGAGCCCATTGCCAGCAAGTTGACTCGGCTTCATACCAGAACTGTGCTGATGGATTTGGGGAGCGATGGGAGAGAATACTTCAAATGAGGTGGCTCCAGACAGAGTGTGCTGCAGTGATTACTCCGTAGAACAGTCTATCCTACCTACCCTTAGATGTAAAAGTGTGAGGAGCCCTCTAACCATCTCACCCCGTTACAGGCAGGTTCAGTGTGACTATGGAAAATTCTGAATAGGAACCCAAAGGGACATTTGGAGAAACATATATTTGTAAGTTTACTTGCCACTCCAGTTCTGTGGAGTCATCATCTTGCGTGTGTGTGTGTGTGTGTGTGTGTGTGTATGACAGAGAGAGAGAGATTACCAGTTAAAAAAAGGGTTCTTTCTCTGTGTTCATAACTTAGTAAAATTCGTCAAATTCGTGTGATTTTGAATGTCTAGATTTTTAGATATATCTAATCACATGATTTGGCACTGGTTGCACCCAAAAACTTTGACAAAAAAAAGAAACTTTATGGGGATTTATTTTGTACTTTATTGTACAGTGGAAAAAGAAAAATGGGGTGGAAGACCTGAGGAAATTCTTTTGACACTTACTAGTGACAGATTTGCAAGAGTAAGTTCAGTAGGGTTGACTTGTCACCTTCAGGACACCTGACCTAGCTTGAAATCCCTGTTTCCTTGGCTGTGAGAAACTTGGCCAGGTCCTTAACACTTATGAGTCTCAGACTCCTTACCTGCCCATTGGGCATAACGACCATCTGCTAATGTTACTGTAAATCGGTAGCCTACTCATCAGTCAAGGACTGAAAAATTAGTCCTCGAAAAACAAAGCCTATCAGATGGTCCTGTCGTCATCAGTTTCTCTGTTATAACTCTCCAGATGCTGTTTGTTTTATAAAATATTCCTTCTCTCTATAGTACATCTTACAGAATATAAATTGACCTTATTTGCCTCTGTTTCTTTTCTGTCCTTTTTTTTAATGTCCGATTTGTATCTTAAATACAATAAAATTTACCCTTTAAAGTGTATGTCATGCCTCACTGTGATAAATGTAGATGGTTGTATAATCACCACTATAAGCCAGATACAGAAGTTTCATCATTCCCAAACGCTTCATTGTCTGTCTTGACCTCTGATTCCTTCCTCCTTTTCCTAGTTTCTGGCAGCCATTGATCTGGTTTCTTCCCCTATTAAATAAACAGCTTCTGCCAAGTGGTTTCTGATGCCATGGAGATGCCTTGTGTGTCAGAGTAGAAGTTGGCTCCATGGGGTTACCAGTGGCGGATTTTTCAAAAATAAGTATTGAGGCTGTTCTGCCGAAGTACCTCCAGGCAGGCTTGTACCTCCAGCCTTTCCTTTAGCAGCTGAGTATCTTCGCTGATTGTACCAGCCAGGGACTTAACATCTCTACAGACTCACTTTTTCTCGAATATCATATAAATGGAATCATGCAGCTTTGTGTGTCTGTCTCCTTTCGCTCAAGTTAGTGCTTTTGTGAGTCAGCCGTGTTTGAGCTTGTAGTACTTTGTTCCTTTTTATTATTGAATAGTATTCCACTGTAGGGATATACTGCAGTATAGGTGGGATACTACATATATTACAGCACATATACATATACTACAGTGTAAGTAGGGATATACTGCAGTTGATTTATGTAAACTGATAGGCACTTGAGCTGTTGCCAGTTTTGGGCTATTATGAATCATGTGGCTGTGGACGATTCGCACATCATTCTCTGTGCGGACATGTGTTTTCATTTCCCTTAGATAAATACTTGGAGGTGGAATTGCTGGCCATGGCGTCAGCTAATATTTTTTAAACGGTGAACTTTTACATTGTCTGATTTTAATGATGCCCTCTTTCCTTTCTTTTATGTTGCCGGCTTTTTCTCTGCCCGTCATTTGTGTGCTTTATTATTTCAGCTTTTTCTCTACCTGTCATTTTATTTGTATACTTTATTATTTTTATGTGCTTTGTCAGGCAGCATATAACTGAAGTGTGTGTGTGTGTTTGTGAACCCATTCTAGTGTTCTGGATTTTTAGTAAAATTTCTAATCATTTGGTCGGATTGTCCTATTATTTGAAATTATGTTTTGTATTTATTTGTTCTTTCTATATTTTGTCTTTGTTTATATTATCTGTGCCATGATTTGGGAAATAGGACATTTGTTTTTAATCCCAATACAATTTTTCATTTTGTTGCAATCCTGTATTTCTCTGATTATTAAAGTCCAGAATAAAGAAAATGGCAGTAAAACCTTACTCCACTTTGACAAAATAAGAAATTCATTGTACTTTTTTTTCCTTCTTTTTTTTAACCTGCCGTGTGTCAATTTCCAACTGTTAATATATTATAAGGTTGTGGAGTCTCTGACTTTATGTAAACTATGATTATCATTACACAATTATTTTTACCATAACATTTTTTTCCAGTGTACTTTTTGGCTTTTATATTAGATTTTTAAGCCACAGTGTTTATAACTGTTTATATGTATTTCCTTCACTTTAAGTGATGTCACTGTCCTCTGTTCTCCTGTGCACTGACTTTCCCATGCTTGAGTTTTCAAGTTTAGCTATCAGACAGCTAGAATATGTTTCTGAAAAATCGTCTCAGTAAAGACATAAATTTTCCAAGTTCTTAAGTTTCTGAAAAGATTTTTGTGTTTCTTCGCATCTGAGTAATAAATTGGTCAAGTAGAAATCTTACTTGTTAAAATAATTTTCTAGTACAAAAGTATACAGAGATTATTTCATTGTCCTGTGGTATGCTGGAGAGTAACCTAAGATCGACCTGGCTTCTGTTCCCTGTGTGTAGGTAATGTGTCCTCCTTGCTTGCTTGCTTGTGCAGATAGCTTCTTTTAACCTTGAGTCTCCCTGGGTGTGGGTGTTCATTCATTCCTTCCCCCAGGAAACTGGTGATTCGCTCGCGTGGAGACTGCGTCCCAGTGAGGGGGGTTTCAAGGCTCAGCTTTCGCCCTCTGCTCTCCATGGCCTCCTTCCGTCTCTCGTCTTTTTATCTTCTTTCACCTTCTCCCACCGCAGGTCACACCAGCCACAAGGCTGCCTTCGCCCTTCTCCCTGTCTCCTCTTGGCCAGCACAGCCGAGCTCTTTGCATAGCCATCTGTGCTTTCTGGCTCTGCTCCTCTCTGCCCTTTGATGCCTGCCTTACTCTAGTGCAGTAGGAAAATGTTCTCACTGTGGTCCCCAGTATCCTGGACTCTAAATCCAGCACTCTTTGCAGTCCTTTGATGGCTTTCCTGGTTGGCAACAGTGGACACGTTGCTACTGTCATCTTTTTGAATATCTTCTCTCTCTGGACATTTCTGACACGATTGTCCCCCCCTTTTCCTCTAGCTTCTCTCAAGCCAGTTCGTTCTAAGCCTCCATCAGAGGGACCTCTTTATGTACCATCCTTCAGATATTTCTGGACCCCAAAGGTAGAAGTTGTGGTCAGGTGGGTTTTCGACTTTAACCATCCACCTGTCTCATTCTCCATTCTTCCTCTTGTGGTCTCCTCTTTCCTGATGCTAGTTACCACCTCCACTCACTGCCCTACTTGAGGATGACCTCCTCTGAAAAACTGTCCATGACTCCTCCTTTCCCCATACTTTGATGGGACTCCTCACCCATCTGATGCTTATTAGCACCTGCTCATAGAACACTTCAGTTTGAATCAAGTTCTAGCTAGTGACCGTGGCCAAGTGGTTTCCCAGGTCTCAGTTTTTTCATCCAAAAAGTGGGTTATTCATATACCTGCCTCAGGTTGGTTATGAGGATTAAATGAGGAAATGCATATAAGGTGTTTAAAGCAGTACATAAGGAAAACAAACAAACCCCTTGCCGTTGAGTCAATTCAGACTCATAGTGACCCTATAGAACAGAGTGGAACTGCACCATAGAGTTTCCAAGGGCACCTGGCAAATTTGAACTACTGACCTTTTGGTTAGCAGACATAGCATTTATTCCGTATGCCACCAGGGTTTCCATAGAAGATTATAACAGAAGGTTAAAGTGCTTGCTAAAAATTAATAGGTGGTATAGCCTGTATCAGGACTTCATTTCTTTTTAAGGCAGAGTAATACTCCACTGTATGCATGCATCCCATTTTAGCCATTCATCTGTTAGCAGACATTTAGGTTGTTTCCACTTTTAGCTGCTGTGAATAGTGTTTCAGTAAACATTGGTGTACATGTATCTGTTTGTCTTCCTGCTTTTCAATTCTTTGGGGGTATATACACACATGGATGAAACTTGAAAAGACTATGCCAAATGAAATGTTAATCACAAAAGGGAAAAGTATTGTATAGTTTACTTAAACGAACTGTCTAGGATAGGTAAATGCCTCCACGCAAAGGAGGTATTACCTGGGTCTTCTGCCGTTGAAGTAGGGCTAGCAATTCCAGGATGTGCCCCCTGGAGGAGACATGCCACCTGGCCCCTGGTGTTATGGCAACATATCTCCCTCAGGTGGCTGACAAGCGTAGCTGTGTCCTAGGTCCATGGAGAAAAGTGAAAGAATGGGCTGAAGATGTTACTCATTTCATGTTTGAGATAACACACTTTGAGGTGGCGTCTCCTGATGTGGGTCCAGAAAAAGCAAGTGAGTTCAGTGTGTTTGGGCTTAGTCAGGAGAAAAGACGAAAACACTGACAGTGCACACAGAAAAAGTGGAATCCTCAATAAAGAAGGATCAGAGGGTATTCTTTCTTTTGCAGCATACCTTATTAGGATTAGTTTTTTTTTTAATAGGTGAGATTAAAAAGGTTAGTCTGTAAATGATCCTCCGCATTAAACCACGAACTCCGTGAGGACAGGGACCTCAGCTGTTTTCCTTGCTCGCTGGCATCTCTCAGGTTCCTACACAAGTCCAGCCATAGTGTGGGTGCTTAGTAAACTCTGGTATTGACACAGATGTTGCACATAGGCATACCAAGTATGGAGTTAGGTCTTGAACCAGATACTCTTCTGAGCCAGAGAACAGCATGACGGCTTGTTGCTGGCTTTCATCCATCATCCACTTCTGGGGAGTTTTCCAGATTTGGGGGCCCATCGGACTAGGAAACTTGTTATTGGAGGCCATTTGTCAAAGACGAGTTCATAAATCAGATACCTAAGGGATTTTCTTACCTTTAAATGACTCAGTCCTACCACCCCCCTGTCATCGTGTTGCTCTTTATGGAGATAAATTATTTCTGATTCGGATATTTCCAATTTCATAATTCTTTCTTCAGTAAAGTGCTTGCTTTCTTCAGTGAAAATGGCACTGCTCATAAGTATCTGGCATCCAAACACAAGGAAAAAGCTTTCTGTGAACATGTGGCCTTTAAAATAAAAGCCAGTGATCTTTAGAATTTTTAATTACCCAAACCACCAACACATCTAAGCCTTGGTCCACACTCCAAAGAGGAACAAAGTATTTGAATGTCGGCTTAAGCCTCAGCATCTGTTCTGTATTCAGAGCTCACAGGATGGGAATGTGTACTACTTCTTTTTTTTTTCCCCTTCAGTTGGAAATATTTTTCTTTCTGCTCCCACTCTAAAACTTGGATGAATCCTGAAATTTTTCCATTGCAGTCCATTTGATAATTACCCAGGGCTTTGCCTTTTCAAAGTATTTGCTAATAATTCTCAATTCGTGGAACAAAATAAACTCTCTGATACCATGAATGGATTAATACACAAAACTTCTTAGGAATGGGTGGAAGTTTCACAGAGATTTAATCTTTCCACGTAGTATGTCATGATCTGACTCAAGGGTCAGCAAACTATGGGCCACGAACCAAATTTTTTTGTAAATTTTTGTTGGAACACAGCCATGCCTCTAAATTTATATATTGTCTATAGCTGCTTTCCCACTACAAGGGAAAATTGGAGTATTTGCAACAGAGACCATTTGGCCTATAAAAACTGAAATATACACTGTGGGGCCTTTTATAGAAAAAGTTTGCCACCCCCTGATGAGTTCGAATCTTAAGAGTTAACTGCCACCTTCAGCCTTTCTGTTGATTCTTCATTTACTCTGTTGTTGGGTGTTTTAGTCAGCTAGTGCTGCTCTAACCGAAATACCACAAAGTGGATGGCTTTAAAAAGAGAAAAGTTTATTCTTACACAGGCCAGTAGACTACAAGTCTGAATTTAGGGTGTCACTTTCAGGAGAAGGCTTTCCCCATTGTTGGCTCTGGGGGAAAGTCCTTGTGTTGCATCAGTCTTTGTCCAGGGAACATCTTGGTGCAGGAACCTCAGATCTGAAGGGCACACTCTTTTCCTGGTGCTGCTTACTTGATGATGTGAGGTTCCAATTCTGTGATTCCTTTTCTCTCTTTTTATCTGCCATAGGATGAAAGGATAAAGGGTATGAAAGTATGCACTCCAGGAAAACTCCCTTAGCCAAGGGTGTTGTAGTCCCACCCTAATTCTCTTTTAACATAATCATTCTTTCTGTTAGCCACAGGCAGAGATTAGGATTTACAGCATCAGAAAAATCACAAAGTGGAGAGCAATCACAGAATACAGGAATCCTCATCTAGCCAGGATTTTTGGGGGTGTGGGGGCATACATTCAATCCCTGGCATTAGGTATCAGAATAAGTTTGCCGTTCTCAATTCCCTTCACTTGGACTAATTTATCATTTGGGACTTCAGGCTTCCTGTTTCACTACTGAGATATAGGTGCCCTATCTGCAAAAAGGGGATACTGTGCATTTTTTTAGCATTAGGCATTGCATCTAGTAAGTTTATATATATAAAGCCCCTAGCACAATATTTGACAAGTAGCAGGCCTTTAGTATGCATGTTTCTTCCTTCTTCCTATCTGTTTCCAAAAAAGTAGAACCATTTAAAAAATTAGATGGCACTATCCAAGCTAGATGAGAACTGGTGGTGCAATGATTAAGTGCTCGGCTGCTAACCTAAAGGTTAACTGTTTGAACCCACTGAGAGTGTATGCAGGAGAAAGACCTGGTGATCTGTTGCCATAAACGTTGCAGAAAGCCTTATGAGGCAGTTCTGCTCTGTCACAAAGAGTCACGATGGGATTGTCTTGATGGCACACAACAGCAGCAACAAACAATCCAAGTCAAAGGAGCCCCGATCTTCAGTGGTTAATGTGCATGACTGCTAACCAGAAGGTGGGCAGTTTGAATCCACTAGTTGTTTCTTAGGAAGCAGATGTGGCAGTCTGCTTCTGAAAAATTTACAGCCCTGGAAATGCTGTAGAGCAGATCAACCCCTATAGGGTTGCTATGAGTTGGCATCAACTTGATGGTAGTGAGTTTGGTTTGGGGGGCCCAAGCCAAAAACAAGATTTGAAGAACCTGTGCCACCTTTCGGTCAACATCCATAGCTCTTAACCATTACACTCATGAGGGTTTCCAAAAAACCAAACCAGTTGCCAACAGATTGATTTCGGACCCGTGGTGGCCCCGTGTGTATTCGAGTAGAACTGTGCTCTGCGTTTTCAATAGTTGGTTTCTCGGAACTGCCTTTGGGTGGACTGGAACGTCTAACCTTTCTGTTACAGTAATGCGCTTCACTCTTTGCGCCACCCAGAACCTCCACGGGTATGACAGTGTAATAGTAGATTTTCAGCCAGACAGCAAGGGTTGAAATCACTGCTCTGCTACTTACAAGATGTGTAATTTTATTAAATCTTAATATAATCTCAGTATACTTCTCTAACAAAACTCACTGCTGTCAAGTCCATGCTAACTCATAGTGACCCTATAGGACAGAGTAAAACTGCCCCGTAGTTTCCGAGGGGCACCTGACAGATTTCTACTGCCAACCTTTTAGTTAGCAGCTGTAGCACTTAACCATGATGCCACCACGGTTTCTGCTTCTGTCACAGAGTACATCTGCTGACCTTGCAGTTATCCTGGACGACCTGGGCTCCTTGTTTCACAGCAGCTTTGTGAATGTTTACTGAGTCATACACATAGAGAGCTTAGCATAACGCTTTACATTCAGTATAAACTAATTCATTTTTTTAAACCAGTTGCCATCCAGTTGATTCTGACTCGTGGAGACTCCGTCTCTGCTGGAGTAAAACTGGGCTCCATAGGGTTTTTAATGGCTGCGTTCTCTGCAGTAGATCTGGTTAGTAATGGAGTGCATTAACTCCGTGCACCACCCAGAGGCTCTAGTCATCCTTACAAGGTCATCATTACAGTGCTGCTACTCAATGTCCCAAGCTATCCATGAGGCTCACACTGTTCGTTATGGAAACGCTCGGCTCCCAGTTCCAGCCTTCCCTGGTCACATCAGACCTCTGCTGCTGAGCTTGGCTTTTGCAAACAAGGAAAGCATATGTCTTCCTGGAAAAAATAAATTCAGAATTTTACTTTCACATGTGATACCCAGAATACATTCCCAAAGGACAGACAACAGAGTGGCTGAGTTTGCGTGTTTCCTGTAGACCTGGTGTCTGAGTCTTTTAGATTCTCCACTGGAGCCCTAGTCACCTTGTCAGCCTTAGCTGTAGCTCTGTGTACAGTTTTCAGGGGCTGGTGTGGTGAGAGGAAGTGCTACTCAGGCAGACCTGCCCAAGGGATTGCTTTTTATTCACTCAGCCTTTATTCTCTGTACTAGACGCAGACACATGAAGGAAGATTAATACTTACCTGTGCCGTTAAGGGGCTTCTCACCTAGGGCCCCCCTTTTGGGGGATGTGTCAGAGAGGTGAGAACTTGGGAACTAGAAAACTTGAAAGTTTTCAGATAATCCAAGCAAAAGATGGTGACGGGATTACTAGAGTGATGGAGGGAAAAGGAGGGAGCTAGACTGGGAGGAGATGAAGCTGTGGCCAGGATGAAGTTTCTAAGATCATCCCCACTTGAGTGGATCCTTCTAAACATAACTCCTTCACAATAATCCCCTCTACATCAGACATCCTTCAGCAAGAGGCGTAAAGCCAGGTCCTTTGCATTCTCCCCTCAGATCACATGGCTTCTGCTGAGCACAGAGCAAGGAGAGCTAGCTAGGATGTGGGTGAGCTTCCCCAGTGCTCTGGCATTCCTTATACCAGCACAATCCCGGGAACAACTGCTTCTCTGTTTCAACAAGTACTGAACAAAGGCAATCGGCTTACTTTTCCCAGGCTGGGGAAGAGGAGGGTGACCGACACCTCTAAAGCAAGGGGTGCCCTCCTTACCCTGGGATCCAGGTGACCACAACTCACAAGCAGCAATGGACGTGACCCTTCCTGGAACTGTGAGTCCCACTGGGGCAGAGAGCCCAGCAGCTGTGTCTTTCTTGTCAAACCCTGGCCTGGGAGGTCCAAAAATAGACAGCACCGTGACCATTGTGTGTCCAGAAAGTGGTGTGAGCTGTTGCCTCCTGGTTAGGGAGAGTGAGCCAGCGTTCTTCAAAGTGACAGCTGGGTGGGAGGCTAGAGACCAGGGCCTCTGCTGGACTGGGCTGAGATGATTTGGATGCCAGGTCCCCTGGCTGCTGAGATGCCTTTTCCACGTGCCAGACTCCGGAGTTTTGCTTCCTGTGCCCCGGCTCCTTTTTGTAACCCCCTCTCCTCTGACCACATTGCTTCTTGTTCTAGATACTCCGTGAGACAGACACTATGGCCAGCTCTGTTAGCTACCTTGCACGGCTATGAGAAAATACCACAAAGTTAAAACTTTGGTGAAAGGTGAGACTGTACACAGTCTGACTGGGGAAGTCAGCACAGCTTGTCCAAGGCAAGATCATTGAAGTTCGGCAGACATATCTAAACTCTCTCAGAAACTCAATCATTGGGCCGAGGGCTGTTGGGACCATGGTCTCAGGGAATGTCTAGCTCAGTTGGCATAACAATAGTTTATAAAGAAAATGTTCTGCATGCTACTTTGGTGAGTAGCATCTGGGGTCTTAAAAGTTTGTGAGTGGCCATCCATGGTACTACTCTAGTGTCACCCAGTCTGGAACAAGGGGAATGAAGGAAAATTAAAGACACAAGGAAAGATTAGTGCAAAGGACTAATGAACCACAACTACCACAGCCTCCGCCAAACGGAGTCCAGCACAACTAGATGGTGCCCAGTTATCAAGACTGACTGCTCTGATAGGGATTGCGTGGAGGATTCTGGAGAGAGCTGGGAAAAAAAAATAGAACAAAATTCTAACTCATAAAGCAAGACCAGACTTATAGCCAGACACAGAATAGAGAAACTCCCAGAGTGTGGTCCCTGGACACCCTTTTAGTTCAGTAGTGAAGCCCCTGTTGAGGTTTACCCTTCAGCCTGTAAAACAGAAGGAGGCTAAAGGGGCACATTGGCCCAGGCGGGAGGACTGTAGAAGGCAGGAGGGGACAGAAAACACGGTCATTAGGAGTGCAAGATCAAGAAGAGAGAGGGCTGATGTGTCATTGGATCAGTAACTAGTATCACAAAATAATACGTGTACTGATTGTTTAATGAGGAGTGAATGTGTTCTGTAAACCTTCATCCAAAATAGAATAGTAATTTAAAAAAAAAAATGAATGAAAAGACCACAAAGTAAGTGGCTTTTAAGAACAAGAATTTCTGGCCTCACAGCTTGGGGAATTAGAAATCCAAACCATAGTGTTGGCAGGACCAGGCTTTCTCTGTTATCTTTAGGGAAATCCTTGCATCATTCTGCTTCTGTAGCCTCCAGATGTTTCTTGGTGTTCTTTGGCATGTAGACCATTGTTAAGTGATGTCTCCTGCTACGTGTGTCTGTGCATGTTCCATTGTTTTTATCAGACACTGTGTAGAAGTGATTAGGTTTAGGACCCACCGCACTTCAGTATGGCCTCATTAACATAATAAAAGAAAACCCCAGTTATCTTTACAGGTACTACGTGAGTTAGCGCTTCCACATGTTTTTTTGAGGATACAGTTCGCCAGCCAAAAGGAAGTGTGAATATCCCAGATTCCATCTCTTCTCTCCTGTAACTCCCCCTCCTGTCTCTTCCACTCTAGCCAAACTGAATCCCTCAAGATTTCCCAAACATTCCCACGCATTCCTACCTCATCAGTCTCCTTTGCAGAGCATGGCCTACCTGTTGACTTTCTAAAGTTCTTCAAGGACCAGCTCAGGTGCCATGTTTTCCTTACATACGGTGACCTCAGAATTTTATATCCAAACTGAACTTGTTGAAACAAAACTCACAAACGGAACTGCCGGGGCAAGCTCAATCATGCTCTCCAAAAAGCCTTTACGAGAGGCAATAGATTCCACCCTTCTCTAGCTCTTTTAATTTTTTGTTGATTTGTTTTGGGTAAAGCTTGCTACAGATCGTGCTGTGTGAAAACGGTGGAAATCAGTGTAAAGTCTTTAGTTCCTGCTGCAGGTTCCAGGCTGCTTAAGTGTCCCCAGAAACCTGCTTGGTGATTACTGTCTCCTGCCTAGGACCCTACACAGGCCTTGCTTGAAAGAGGCACTCATCTGTGTTCAGGTCAGGTGTTTTTCGGTGAGGATGTTCTGCTGCTGCCTGCTAACTCTTCTCTCTGTTCCCCCAGCACACATTCATCTGGGTTTATCCGGACCCAAGGCAGGAGAGAGTCATGCGCATAGCTGCAGGGACCTTGGCACACAGTGGGTAGACCTCGTGTCAGTTATAAGCAGATTCTCTGAACTTCAGCAGCTGATGGAAGAGGGCCTGCTAAAATTGTGATTGCAACAGTCGATGGCTGTGAGTGACAGGGACTGCTTTTGAGTTACACCAACACGTGTGCCTTTAGACAACAAACCTGGAGTGCTGTCTTCTCATTTTGCATCAAGCTAGATCACCTTAGACTGAGTGCAGTGTCCCTAGATTCAGCGTAACTTGGCCCACAGAAGAGTGGCTGTGTAAAAGTGACAGACAAATTCACAGTCTAGCTTTGGCTTTGAGGGGGATTCTTAGAAGTTGTTGCTGGGTGCTGTGAAGTCGATTCCAGCTCATAATGACCCCGTGTGGCAGAGTAAAACTATCTGACAAAGCTTCCTTGGCTGTCATCTTTATGGAAGCAGGTCACCAGGCCTTTCTTCTGTGGCATCCCAGGGCAAGTTCATATGGCAGACTCAGTTAGCAGCCAAGCACTTAACCATTTGTATTACCACGGCTCTTCATATAATAAATAGTTGTAAGAAAAACAATTTCACATTTCTTTAAGATTGCTCTTGGAGTTCCCTTTAAGGGTTCAAGAAATCAATCCTCCTAGAACAGTGCTTATCATAATTTTTATTTTTTTTTAACCAGAAAATTCTTTGTTCACACAAAATCTTAGGTGGAAGGAAAAAACGAAAAATGATACGAACAGCTGCTGTAGGCAAAGGGGATGGTGGGTGTTGAAATTCTGTGCACTTAGCTCTGGTGTCTCAACTGTGTTTCTGAGAAAGCCGTTTGAAATTCTCTGTTGTACCATGTAGAGGGGAAACCAGGTATCCTGGCCTCGGAAGTGCTTGGGGTAAAGACAAAGTGACAGGAGATGAGTTGAGCAGGTGTTCTTGGCCAGCCAGCCCTACAGAAACTACTGTGGGTTGAGTTGTGTTCCCCAAAGATACATGTCAGTTTGATTGGGCTGCAGTTCCTAGTGTTGTGTGGTTGTCCTCCATGTTGTGATTTTCCTGTGTATTCTAATAATAATCTCTGGCTGTGGTTAACAAGGATGGGGAGGGTGTAACATTCTTGCTCAGCTCACATCCCTGCTCCAACATAAAGAGAGATTCTCTGGGGTATAGCCTGCGCAACCTTTTCTCTTACAAGAGGTAAAAGGAAAGAGAAGCACGCAGAAAGTAGGATGCCTTATGCCACCAAGAAAGCGGTGCCTGGAGCAAAGTACATCCTTTTTGTCCCAGGGTTCCTGCATGGAGAAGCATCTCATCCAGGGGAAGATTGATGACAAGGACCTTTCTCCAGAGCCAATAGAAAAAACCTTTCCCTGGAGCTGATGCCCTGAATTTGGACTTCTAGCCTACTAGACTGTGAGAGGATAAACTTCTCTTTGTTAAAGCCATCCACTTGGGGTATTTCACTTACAGCAGCACTGGATGACCAAGACTGAGAGGTTTAGTGAATGCTGGTGGTTGGCTAAGCACAGGCTGAAGAATGCCCACGAACACTGAGTTGGCTCATGAACCTAGACCCCTGAGTCTCCTGACCTCAGATTCGGCACTGTGCTTAGCCAAGGAGTCAAGATGCCTGCAGTCAAGTGTGGCTTTACTGCTACACAAGCCCCATTCCGGACTCCTGGGACTTGAGAGATACTCTCCCCTCACAGAATGGCATCCCAAGCTTTGGGTTATGGGAGCAGCAGCAAGAGGCTGGCTTTGTCCAAAGTGGCAAATCTTCCCATGTAGGCTCTGATTTACTTCCCACTAGGCTAGAGATGGAAACTGTGGTGGCATAGTAGTTAATTGCTACAGCTCTTAATTAGAAAAGTTTGCCAGTTGGAATCCCCCAGGTGCTCCTGGGAAACTCCATGGGGCAGTTTGACTCTGTCCTGTAGGGCTGCTATGAGTCAAAATTGGCTCAGTGGTAATGGGTTTGGTTTTGTGTAGTGGTTTTAGGCTAGAGATACAGGGATTGTCAGAAGTAACAGTCATGATTGGACAAGCTCCACAGTACGAGATGGACTTGGCTTTTGACTCTCGTGATTAATAACTAAGCATACATTCGCTGCAGACTGTCCACATGTTATTTCATTTCCTTAATGTTTAATTGCTCTTCTGGCCTAGCCAGGAGCTGTGGGGTCCTCTTTGTTAGACTTTCTCAAGGGGTGGTGGTGGGAAGTCAGTGCTGTAACATAAATCCTTTCTCCAGACTATTTCATAAGCATCCTGTTTAGAAAAGGCTGTCCCAGTTAAGAATTTTAATGACAAGGGCTGCTGCATGTCTCCCTTATTTTCCTTAAACTGTGGTCTGGGGAGACATTGGGTGCTGGCCTGTTAATATCTAGAAATTCCCTATGGCTTCCGCTATGAGGAGTGCCGAGCCATGTCCCTGTCCCTTCCTTTGCTGGGCCTGATGGGAGAGCTGCCCAGCTGAGCCTGTTTGGAAAGGTTTTCTCCAGTTCCGACTTACTCTTTAGTTGCCTTTCCTGAATGGATGGAGAGCTGAAGCCAATCAGAAGGAAGCATGCAGCTGAATTTCCCCCGAGTGCACTGAACATTTTAAAACATAAATCACTTCAGTCTTGAGGCAGCAAAAGCATGTTTTCTTGGCTGTGACACCGGAAGGCTATGGGGACTGTAACTTTGTGAAAATCAAGATTTAATACTTGTGACAAAAAGCAATGCAATCACCACAATGAACGTAAGAGTGAGTTCAACGTGAAGTTTTCTCTGGTAGCAGAAATGAGTTGGAAGAAAACTGGTTCATGGGCATATGTACGAAGCATCCTGTTATTAGATGCTTAGCCAGTATTACAGTCCTAAACCACAATGTAGCTCTAACTGGGGTCCAGGAATCCCAGGGTGGTGCAAACAGTTAAGTGCTTGTCTGCTGGCTGAAAAGCTGGCAGCATGAACACACCTAGAGGCTACTCGGAAGACAGGCCTGGCAATCTGCTTCCAGAAGATCACAGCCTTGAAAACCCTCTTGGGCAGTGCTACTCTGCAACAGACACAGTTGCCATGAATGGGAATTGACTCAATGGCCACGAACAACAGCAACATTGGTCCTGATGCTGCCATACATTTTACAGATGACTCATTCAGTGTTCACTTAGGTCGTAAATCTAGGAGAAGCAGCAAGACTGGCGGCTGGGCAGGAGGCGAGGTGCTCAGCTGGGTGGATGCCAGTTCCTAGGTGCATGGTTTTTGAGGTCAGCTCTGCACCTCCCACCCTTTCGCAGCCAAACAAGCCTTCTGTTTATCCAGACGGGCGGCCACAAGGTCAGATTTGTACTCACTTGTCCCCCACTGCAAAGAGGGCTTTAGACCTTCATGTTTAATCACTTGTCTGTCCCGGCCACGAGCTGCATGGCCGTTCTTTGTTGGACTTTCTCAAG
The DNA here is from genome assembly GCA_028571685.1 of Heterohyrax brucei. Lineage (NCBI taxonomy): Eukaryota > Metazoa > Chordata > Mammalia > Hyracoidea > Procaviidae > Heterohyrax > Heterohyrax brucei. The sequence continues at coordinate 36,947,346 of CM053148.1, read as the reverse complement.
GGGCGGTGGTGGGAATTCAGTGCTCTGGCATAAATCCTCTTTCCAAATGATTTCAAAAGCTAGAAAGGGAGGTCAAGTTGATTTTGACAACGTTTTTCTTCAGCTGTGCTTTCATAAGAAAAGGAAAATGTAAAGCAGATTTCCAGGGTGACTCAACTGTCTTTTTTATTGGTGATTGACAGATGATTTCCACAAAGTCTGGGTGCCTTTGGCCCTTTTTCCTGAGAGATGAGATGGTGTATCTGTGCCCATGTGACCTGGTAGCCAAGTTCCCAAATGTTTGCCCTTAACACCATCAGAAATTTATATTGAGGAAATAGCTCCCACAATTGTAGAGCCTGGAACATCTTGAGTCTGTGGGTCAGGCTTCTTCTGATGCACATTGCCACAGGTCACAGAGCAGGGCTCTTGTTCACAGCCTGTGAAGACTGAGGAACCCCAAGGATTGGCAGGCAGGTTGGCCGGTGAGCTGCTAGCTCAAGTCAAATGGCGATGAGACGAATAGGAGTCAGCTGCAGGGTCCAGGACCAGCAAAGGCCCCAAGCTTTGCCCGAATGTCCACTTAATGCAGTGCAGGCCACATGCCTAAGGAAACTTCCAACTGCGTGGCCACTCACAGCAGACCCCATCATGGAGGTGGTCATGTAATATCAGTTCTCATCACGGAAGTAATTATGCCATTACACAACTGTCACATCATATGGAGGATCGTGGCCCACCTAAGTTGACACACAACCTTAACTATGACACTAAGTGGCTTTCCGTCTGCCTGTTCACCAAAGAAACCCTTTTTCTCATGTATACCTTTTATGTTTTTGAACTTTATATAAAGTGAAGCGATACAATGCGTATTCTTTTGTAATTCCACACTTTGTCTGTCTGGTCCATTCCTGTTGTCATGTATGGCTTATTGTCTGTCCATCTGTTGCAGTACAGCACTCCCTTGTGTGAGGGTAGCACCACTTCCTTATCCATTCTACTGCTGATGGGCCTTTGGGCAGTGTCCAGTTTTTAGCTGTCGTGAATAGAGCTACTGACAGCATTATTGTATACGGAGGTTAGTGAATATATGTGTGTATTTCTCCTGGGTGTGTATCTGGAACACACTTGCTGGGTCACAAGATTTGTTAAGCTTTAGTAGGTACTGCCCAGTAGTTAAAGTTTTTCTGGTAGTACAATGGTTAGGCCCTTGACTGCTAACCTAAAGGTTGGCAGATGGAACCCACCAGTGTGACTTCTTGGGAGAATGACCCGGTGGCTGTTCTTGTAAAAATTACAGCCTGTGAGGCAGTTCTGCTCTGTCACACGGGGTTACTGTAGTTGGAAGAGACTTAGCAGCACACTAAATAGCCCAGTAGTTGACCAGGGTAGTTGTACAGAGTTTCATTCCCAAACCAGCAGGTGATGAAGAGCATCCCCACATCCTTGCCAACCGTCTGTGTTGTTGTATAGCCTTTCGGTTTTAGCTCTTCTGTTAGATGCTGTCAGCAGTGCCTTTTGGTCAGGCAAGAGTTCCTTCAGGCCCTGTACTTCAGAAGGACTCACTCCACTGCTCCTCAGAAGCTCTTGGGGTCTAGATGGCAGCGCCCCTGGACTTCTGATCACTTTTGCTTTTAGTTGCTTTGATTGTGTCAAGTCACAGTGATCCTGTGTGTACAGAGTAGAACTGCTCTGTAGGGTTTTTGTGGCTGTGTCCTTTGGGAAGCAGATTACCAGGCCTGTGTTCTGACGTCCTGTAGCTGGGTTTGAACTCCAAACCTTCTGACTAGTGGTTGAGGACTTTACCATTTGCACCACCCAGGCACTACCTGGAATTCCCTGATTAGGAAGCCACCAGACCATATCCAGGGCCTGTGTGTTTTTCAGAGGGTGGCCTGTGGGGTGGCCAAGCAAGAGCTTTTTGCAAAGATGGGGTAGAAGGATGGATAGGTGGATGGAGCTCCCCCTGTGGGTCTTTTAATGTACCTGCTGGAAGCTTTGTGAGGAGCAAGGTGGATGCAAGGCTGGGAGGGAAGGCAGGCCAGGGTCAGAGGTTGACTTCACCTCCTCATAACCAGGTTCCATTGCTGGGGAGTCTGAAAATGGTATATTTGGACACTGCCTTCCAAATCCAGGTTCCTTTAAGGAACACGAAAGAGTGAACTTCTTTGGAAGTGATCTCATCCTGAAAATCAACCAACAAAAACCGTATGGATGACAGTGGAACATTGTCCAGTCTATAGCTGATGAGGGCACAGGTCCAGGTAACATTTCTGGGGTTGTCATGGGCCAGGGGCCAACTCCACGGCAGCTAACAGCAACAGGTGTAGCATAGCTGCTGTCAATTCATTCTTCCAACATGTATTTAGTGAGAGTTGGTTATGTGCTGCTGCTGGGCACTGTTTTTGGTTCTGGAGATGCAGGGGTGAACAAGACCAAGTTTCTGCTTTTGTGGAAGTTTCATGTGATTAATAAGATGCCTGCTTTGTTAAAATCAGTAATAACAAAATCAGTCATGTAGTTCAAAAGACCATTTGGCTTACTCAGAGGAAAAGCAGTAGTTAGCCCAAGTCTTTGAAGATATAATTAGTCAGGAGGTGAAACACGTATTTAAATACCTCATGGAAGTCCCCCCGCCTACATCTGGGGATGTGGGATTTGGTGGCGAGAAATTAAGGAGGTCCATTGAAGAGCACTTGTTGCAAATTGATTTTCAGCTCAAAAGCCCATTTCAGAGCTGGTATCTGTGACCGGACAAGTAATTGTTTCTTATCATTTATAGACTTGGGATTTTCAGAAGGGGATGGACATTAAAATGATTGTATACTCTGGGAACCTAATCTCGTCAGTCAGATAAAAAGTGGACAGATAATGTAAAACGTTAAGATTAAAACTGTAAAACAAAAGGGAAAAAATAAAAATCCATTGAGCTAAAGGGCAACTTTGTTACATGGGATGGTTCAGTCTAAGGAGTCAGAGAATCAAAAGGAAACTTGGAGATCAGTGACCAGAAAGCTTCTGCGTCTGTTTGAATCAAGATCATCTGGAGGGCTTGTTAAAACTCAAATTACTGAACTTAGCACCCAGAGTTTCTAATTATGAGTGAGTCTGAGGGGAGGCCTGAAAATTGGCATTTCTGACACATTCCCTGGTCATGCTGGTGCTGCTGGTCTGGGGACGACATTTGGAAAATCCCTGGTCTGTTTTGTTATGTTGCCCTTGTTACACACAGAGAGTCCCTGGGCAGTACAAAGGATTTGGGAGCTCAGATGCTGACGGTAAGGATGGAGGTTCGAGTCTGTCCAGAGACACCTTGGAAGACAGACCTAGCAGTCTACTTTAGAAAAGTCAGCCATTATAAACCCTATGGAACAGAGCTCTTCTCTGACACAGGTGGGGTATCCTTGAGTCAGAGTTGACATGAAAGCAACTGGCTATTATACACACATAATAGCTTTGTGCTTCAGTTTCACATGGTAAATGCAAGATTGGATGATAAAGCCTGTAGAGCAGAAAGAAGTATATGGGTACAATAAGAATTAGAGAAAAAGCACATCACCTATATGTCAGCTTTTCATTGCACCCTTTGACTTACCTCAGTGTCTTCCTTGATAAGTTGGAATCAAGTTGATGGCATTGGGTTTGTTTTTTTTTTAATTTTTTGTACAGATACCTGTCCTGAGCTCTTTGCTGTCTGGCCCCTCTCTGTCGGTTCGTCTCCTGTTACTGTTCATTTCACTCTGCCCTGTGTAACTGTTTCTTCTGTCTGGAATGTTCTTCCTTTGTTTTATCTCCTGAAGGTTTTTATTCTTCCTTAAAAGTCCTGCTTAGCAGTGACAAAAAAAACAATGAAGAGTCTGTGAAACATAACATGGACAAATCTGCAGGACATTATGATGAATGAAGTTAGTCACCAAGGGACAAGTATCACATGAGACCACCGTTACAAGAACTCAAGAAAAGGTAACACAGAGGAAAGCATTTTGATGGTTGGAGAGTGGGGAAGGAGAGGCATTCACTAACTAGATTGGCAAGATGACAAGGAAAGTCAACATAAGTGAACTAAACTAAAGGCTCAGAAGGACTGGGTAGCTGGGGTCTTGGGGGACTTCCGGGTCAGTAAGCATAACAGTTTAGTAAGAAGTTGTTCTGCTTCCCAATTTTATGAGTGGCACTTAGGGTCTTAAAAACTTGTGAGCTGCCATCTATGATACATCAATTGGTCCCAGCCCAGTTGGAGCAAAAGAGAGTGAAGAACACCAAAGACACAAGGAAAATGTTAGCCCAGGAGGTGAAAGGGCCACATAGAGCAGAGACTCCGTCAACCTGAGACCAGAGGAACTAGATGGTGCCCAGCTACTATCAGTGACTGCCCTGACAGAGCAGGAGAAGAGTGTGGTGTAAAACTCAAATTCACGTAAAAAAACCAGACTTCGTTGTCTGTGTGAGACTGGAGGAACCCCAGAAGATGTGGCCCCTGGACTCTCTGTTAACCCAGAACCAAAGCTATTCCTAAAGGCCATGCTTCAGACGAAGATTAGACTGTGCTGTAAAACATCAAATAATACTCAAGAAGAATGTGCTTCTCCATTCAAGCGGATACATGAAACCAAACAGGCAGCTCCTGTCCAGAGGCAAGGTGAGAAGGCAAGAAAGGATAGGAGCTGGTTGGAGGGACTCAGGGAGCCCAAGGTAGAAAGGAAGAATGTGTTGTCACGTTAGAGGGATTGCAGGTAGTATCCTCAACAATATGCGTAGAAAATTTTGCATGAGAAATTAATCTGAGCAGTAAACTTTCACCTAAAACACAGTTAAGAAACAAACAAAAAGCCCAACTTTGCTCCTGCCTCCTCAGTGGGTCTTCTTGGCTTCCCCACTGCCCCCGTCTGCACTCTGTGTGTGTCTTACGTGAACCCGTGCTACAGCAGTTAGCACACTCTACTGTAATGTAATGTACAGATTCCTCTTAAGAACCCTGGAGATAACAATAATTAAGCGCTTGGCTACTCATAAAGGTTGGTGATTATAATTTACCCAGCAGCTCAGTGCCAGGAAGACCTGACAGTCTGCATCCTTCATGATTACAGCCTAGAAAACAGTATGGGGTAGTTCTGCTCTGTCACATGGAGTCACTCTGAATTAAAATTGACTTGACGACACCTGACATACTACCTATATGGAGTCCTTATAGCTAAGTGGTTTAGACCTTGGCTGCTAACAAAAGGTTGGCAGTTCGAATCCACCAGTTGCACTTTGGAAACCCTGTGGGGCAGCTCTCCTCTGGCACGTAGGGTCTGTCTGGATGGGAATGAACTCAGTGGCGGAGGGTTTGATTTTTGATTTAGTGTGTCAACTGTTCAAGAGAATCAGCTGTATTATTTTCAGTTCCCGGCCCGTAGCTAATAGATGCACAGTAAATATTTGTGTACTGCATGGTTGAATGACTTAATGAAAGCACCACAGATATCTCTGGGTATAAAAAGTAAATAGGATGAAGTCATAACTAAGGGAAGGAATGCAGAGCTCAAACACTTGCTATTTGAGAAAGAACTGCAGAGTCATGATGCAAATAAGATGATAGTGAGAAGCCCTGAGATTTTCATTGCACGGCCCTGCCTCACTGTGAAGCCTAACTCTAATTTTGCTTATGTTGTTTGGTAGAAGAACCAAAGTATTATTGTTTATTCACTAATGAAAAGCCATTTGCAGATACAGCTGAGGGACATGAATAAATGTCACAAAATAGTTATCTGTGGGCATCTGTAATCTCCTTTATATTTTGGTCTCAGTAACAGCTTATCAAGTGACTCAGGGGACCAATGTCTGAATCCTCAGTCCTAACGTAATCACTCGGGAAAATATTTGCTTAGATTATACAAATATAATGGGAATGAGAATGTCTTCCATTTACCTGGAAGGGAATAGCTGCAGAATCATCAGCCTATTTCAGACTCATGGCTCATCTTAGCACTTACGTATATTCACCACTGTAATGTTACCATTTCTCTACCATGCAGTCTATTCCAACCCTTGATCCCACGTGTTACAGAGTAGAGCTGCTCCATAGGGTTGTGTTGGCTTTCTTTTTTTTTTTTTTTTTTTTGGCTGTCATGTTTACAGAAGCAGATAGACAGGCGTAGCTATTTTAGAGAAATAGAAGGAAAGTGATTTGAGGGCAAGGAAATGGATGGCTTCTTTCTTTGGAAAGAAACATTGGAGAGTTGGGCTAGTTACAGTGTGGGCTGTGATAAGGCCGACTGTGTTTTTCAGGAAATTGTAGGGGGTTAGAGTTGTGTGAAATTGCTTTGTGCGGTTTTTCCTTTTTAATCCAACTTGGAGACAAAGTGAGAGCCTGTACTGAAAGAATTGGAGAACTGGGCTATTGTGAGTCTCCCATCAGAGGACCATGGTAGTCGAGCGCTGTACCCACCTTGGGAGCCTTCCCCGGAAGCCTTGTGTCCTGGGCCCCACTTCTCTGGGCGCACCTCCCTTTCGGCTGTCTGGCCTATCCCTCTCAGACTGTTGAGCCAGTTTGATTTCATCTTTCTTTCTCTTGCCTCTTGGTGTCTCTTAAGGCACTGTCTCTAACCTGTAGCACTGTTTTATGTATATATTCATGTTCAGTTATATATTTCTGGATGCCTCTGGTACAACATCTCCGCCTGGATGTCCAGGCTCAAAAAAAGGAAAAAGAAATTCCCAAACCTATCGCTACTTGAAACCCACCTTTCTTCTCAGATCCTGTGTTTTTTGCATGTGCCAAGATCACAGTCTCATCTTTGCCTTTGCCCTTCCCTAGAATGCCTCCCACCCCCTTCTGGAACGGGACTCCCATCCCCCCCCCCGGAATGGGGCTCCCACCCATCTCTGGGGTGAGGTTCCTACCCCCTCTGGAATGGTGCTCCCCTACACTCTGCAGTGGGGCTCCCCCAGTCTAGAACAGGGCTCCCACGTGAATCTGGCCTAGTGAGGACTGTGGAAAAGTGAAGAGAAGGTTCTGCGCCCTGAGGAGTAGCCTGTACTCAGCCCTGGGTTCTCCCTGCTGAGCAGGAGTGGGGACCCAGGGTTACCAGACTGTCCATTTTTACAAAAATACAGAATCTGTTGTTTGCTTTCTTGCTTTTAGTCTTGGTGTTTTTTAAATGTTGGCAGCTGTTTGAACTTAAAAATGCCTTTTGAACTGATACTGTGGGCCCCTTACATGCTGCCATTGAGTCAATTCTGACTCTTAGTGACTCTATAGGACAGAGTAGAATAGGAGCACCTGGTAGACTCAAAGTGCTGACCTGGCACTTAACCGCTACACCGCCAGGGTTTCCCACACTGCGTGGATCATGCAGGCTGTCTGAGAGTCATGTGTGGGCTACAGCTGCCAGTTTGCAGTCTGTGATCTAGCATGTTCAACCCAGCACTGTCCTGCAGACATGTGTTTCACAAGGGTGGCTAAAAATTTTCCAGTAGCTGTGTTAAAAAAGTAAAAAGAAACAGATTAAATTTAGTAATTGGTAAAATTTATTTAACATAACACAGTATGTCCAAAATATTATCATTTCAGCATGTAATAATTATTAAAATGTTAATGACATAGTTTGCTTTCCTTTTGCACACTTAGTCTTTAAAATCTGGTATGTACCTTATATTAAAAAACACCCAAAGCTTTAGTGTCAGGTCAATTCCAATTTACAGCAATCCTATAGGACAGTGTACGACTGCCCCATAGAGTTTCCAAGGAATGCATGGTGAATTTGGTTAGTAGCTGTAACTCTTAACCACTGTGCTACCAGAGTTTCCTAGAACTGCCCCATAGGATTTCCAAGGAGTGGCTGACAGATTTGAATGGCCAACCTTTCGGTCAGCAGCTGAACACTTAACCACTGCCTTACCAGAGCTCCCTATATTAGGGCACATGTCAACATGGACTAGCCTGTGGTGGGTAGTGACTACTGTGTTAAATAGTTCCATCTCTAGATGATGAAGAAGGAGCCCGTAACAGTGGTTAAGCTCTCAGCTGCTAACCAGAAGGTTAGCAGTTCAAACCCACCAGCTGCTCTTCAGGAGAAAAGGCCCAATGATCTGCTCCTGTAAAGCCTTCCTGTTATGAGTTTTTTTCCCTGGATTTTTTTCACTTGGAACTCTGCCCATCCACAGGAAGTCACAGTTGTGGTTATAATTCACACTGTTAAGTTCTGGATTCTACCAAGCTTTTGCCCTGCTAAAAGAAAAATGTCAGGGTGAGCTTTTGTCTGGAAGCATTTAAAACACAATAAGCACCCAAGAGTCAGGGTAAGATGGGGAAGAATGTTCTGAAGTCAGTGTTGAGTGGATCATTCTAACAAGATTAACACAGTATACTTACTGCTAGAGAGAAGCATTCCGACCCCAGGCGCAGGATACTGGGATTATTGTCAGCTTTAACCTGGTGGAGATTATAAGCAACAGTCTTGACCCAGCTGCATGGCTTTTTGTATATTTTCTTATCAGTTGCTCAAGAATCCATCAGGGCTGACAGTGCAAAGCTGCTGGGCATGTGTATCATGTAACTGTCTTCCAAGAGTCAGATCTCAACAACATGGCATACAGTGATATGTCTACTGGACACGTCAGGCCGCATGTGCCTAATAAAGGCCCAGGTTCCTTGGGAAGGTGTGGTCACTGAAGTCATCCTTCCTGCTTCTTTCCAGTTGTTAGGAACAAAGGAGAAGAGAATACCTACTCAGGACAGTCAGTTACACCTGCTTGACCCATGGCTTATGTTCTCAGTGACAATTTGAACATTGTGGAAGACCCACGTCAACAGTGGTATCTGGGAGCCACTGTGGCCTCACTGCCAAGACCGGCAGTGGTGCAGTGCAGAGTCTCATCTTGGGTTGAACTGCTCACACTGTTTAAAAGGTCATTTGAGGGTCCATTCGGAATGCCATTGCTGTGATTATGTCTGAATATATATATAAGTGTCTGCCATGATTGTTATATGAGGAAGTTGCCAACTGTGATGTTCTTGAGAATACTTGATGGTCTTGATGGACTTTCAGGGACATTCTGGGCCCCCAGAAGGGGTGGTTGCTTCCAGGGCCATTGGCTGTTACCTTCCTGTCCTGTTTATGTTCTTACTGGCTTCAGTGAGCACCACCCTTCCCCGCTGCCACCCACTCATTGGGTTTCAGCCAGTCCTGTCACCTAAGTACAGGTTTGGTAGGGGGAGCAGGAAGCAGACAGTGTGCCTTTTGTGTAAGTAGGAACTTTCCCACAATTGTCTTGGGACCTTTGCTAGTCCCTGTACAATTGCATTAGTGCAGACATTTCAGCCAAGGCATAAAATTTCAGGCTTCTTTGTTTTAAGTCTTCTGAATTCAGAGGAAGTATTTCATATTGATATAGTTGGATGAAAGAGAAAGTTAAAAAAAATACTTTCGGTTTGAGATTACGATTCCAAACATTTCTGTATGAGAATGGTATTTGAGAACTAATTTATAGGGATAATGATTTTGGGTAGGGATTGAAGGCAGATGCTTCCTTCATTGGAAGTGGTTCACAGAGTAGAGAGTGGTTTACAAAGAGCTAAAATGGAACTTGACCAGGATGATGTGGGCATTTCGTCTTGTTTTTGTCCATTCATCTGATAAATGTTCATTGATTATCTCATTGTGTGTCAGGCACTTATGAAAGCAGGCATGGGTAAGAGTGACCTCCTGTCTTTAACAGACCCCTTATATAGTCTGTAGGTTCCTGGGTAGTGCAGCAAACGATTTGCACTTGACTGCTAACCTGACAATTGGCAGTTCAAACCTACTGTGTGGCACCACAGAAGAAAAGCCTGGTATCGGCTTCCATAAATACTGCCCAAGAAAACTCCAAGAAGCAGTTCTACTGTGTAACACATGGGGGTTGCCATGAGTCGTAATGGACTCCGTGGAGAGGATTTGTTTTTGGTTTGGTCATACAGTCTGTGACAGGTAGCCTTCAAGGTGACCGCCATTGACCCTTGCTTCCTGGTCTTCACCCCCTTATGTATCCTCTGTCATGACGAAGAGGGCTGACCTGTGCAACCAATAAAATACAGAAATGACCAGATGTGGTTTGTGAGTCTAGGGCATAAAAGATATTTCTGTTTGTACCTTGTTCACTTGGATCACATGCATTAGAGGGAAGTTGGTTGCCATATGGTGAGGGTACTCAAGCAAGAGGTAGGGAGGTCCCCATGGGGAGGAGTCTAGTTCTTTTGCCACTAGCCGACACACACACATCAGCCATGTGAATGAGCCACCATGGAAGCAGATCTTCCCGTTCCAGTCATACCTTCAGGTGACTATACCCTCAGGTCTACGTCTTGATTGTAGTCTGATGAAAGATAAGAGCCAAAGCCACTCCAATTTCTGACCTCTAAAGCCTCTTGTGAACTGATAAATGTTTGTTACTGTTTTAATCCAGTAGGATTGAGGGAATTTGTTATGCAGCAACAGGTAACTAATGCCTAGCCATGCCAGTGTTTAAGGTCTTTGCAAATATTAACTCAATACATCCCTTTGAAGTAGGTACAGTTGTTACTCCCATTGTACTCTAGCAGAAACTGGCGTGCATGGATGGTTAAATGACGTGCCGAAAGTCACAGAATTTCTAACAGGCTGAGCTGGGCTTTGAATTAGGCAGTGCAGCTGCCAGGTCCATGTTCTCAATATTTGCGTTGTGTTGTCCTTGAGGGGGAGTATATTTTAGGGAAGCCTTTATAACATTGTATGATTGATCGAGGGCAGGATTTAGACTTAGGAGAGAAGAGAAATGAGTTGTAAATCGAGCTCCATCACCATGTAGGAACTGGATAAATCGCTTCTCCGAACCTCCTCCAGTCACCTGTACAGCTAGAATAATGTTACTAGTTGCTGTTTAGTCAACTCCTACTCCTGGTAACCTCACGTACAACTGAATGAAACATTACTTGATCCTGTACCATCTATGTAATTGTTGGTATGCTTGAGTTCATTGTTTCAACCACTGTGTTTCGAGTACCTTCCAGCCTAGGGGGCTCATCTTCCAGTACTATATCAGATAATGTTCTGTTGGGAGCCATAGAATTCTCACTGTAAGTAGCTTGCCAGGCCTTTCTTCCTAGTCTGTCTTAGTCTGGAAGTTCCCATAAAACCTGTCCACCATGGGTTACTCTGCTAATATTAGAAATATTTGTAGCATGGTTCCAGAACTGAAGCAACATGCAAGCCATTACAGTATAAGAAACTCGTTACCTCCCTTTGGGGGATATTTTAAGGATTAAGTGAGATAATGAATATATTAAAGCTGTCCATCTGGGGGTCAGTGCCCCTGAGTTCTCGTCCCTTGACCAGCACCTTTCTTAGACTACCACTAAAGAGGAGCTCTGTGATCTAGCAGACAGCTGCTGTCTTCTGAGGTCCTGTGACCATGGGCCATGCCTGGGTGCTGCCTGCTATCCAGTCTTAGCAGAATGCCAGGCATCTCGGTCCAGGATGTCACAGTGCTCAGAAGGAGACTCCCAGTTGGGACCCTAATGCTGAATCCCCACAAAGGAAAAAACAACTTCCTGAACATCCCCTTGACCTTTGTTGTTAGGTTGCAGACTAGTAACAATGAACCATTTCCTGTGCTTAATTATGTTTTTCACAGCACTGTGCGGAGTGGGCGGTTTGGAACCCCAACCACTAATTTACAAAGAAATTCAAAAGACAAAAATAAAACCAAGAAAGGAGAGTGGCTGCACTGGCTCTCGGAGGCCCACACTGTGGAGCCAGAGGTAGTTGTGTTGGGTGGGTGATTATGGTGGAGCCATAGGCACAGCACATGGAAGTCACAGACTTGGGTTCAAATCTCAGCTCTGTCACTTCTAGCGTGAGACTCTGGACAAGGTTTTCAACCTCTACAATGTTTAGTTTCCTTCAGGGTAAAATCAAGATGCTGATGCTGACCTCCTTCCTCATAAGGATCTTGTAGGAAGATGCAGGTATTCTGCATACTGTGTGGTACGCCCTCAGTGTCCTTCTCCATTTGGGGGGATAATGGTCATAATGGATAGCTAGTGTCAATTGGAAGCCTGTCATTAGAGTTTAGATTCACGCAAGTAATTTATTTTTCTCCAGAGGGAATTTAGGTGTCATTTCTGACCAAAACGGTGTCTGGGTTTTCAGACCAACAACCCCAGAGAAGAAGACATAGACCCATGAGGTCAGTGAGGTCCCTAGGTGGGGGAGGCTTCTCAGGTCTGGCACTTGGAGATTGTTTTTTCCAGTCTATGTTTCTGACCCTTGGAGGAGAAACATCTTTATGTACCGTGACAGTTTGTATTTACTCATCCAACTCAATACGTAGAAGACAGAAACTACATTTTCCATAGAATGCCATATACATTCATGATTATAATAACAAATGAAGAAAGAGCAAAGCAAAAAACTCCTAGCAGTTTAGAAATAGAAGGGAACCTCCTTATTTTGGTAGAGTGTCTACAAAGACAATCTGTGGTAAACATGTTACTTAATGGTGGAACTTCAGAAACATTCCATTTAGAATAACAGTAATTCAAGGATATTCTTTCCCTCTTCTGTGTACTGTCACTCTGCTATAGCAAATTAATAAGACAAAAGAAGATGAGCGAGATTAGAGGAGGATAAACAAACTTATCAGAGTTCAGATAAAATGATTGTTGCTGTAAAATAAATTTTGAAACTCTATTCATTATTAAGAATTTAAGTCTGCTGGCTACAAGATTAATGCACAAAAATCATTGCATTGCTATAGAGGAAGGAAAGCCAAGTAGAAAATAAATTTTTAAGCATAAAGAGTCATTCACATTAGCAACAAAAGCTGTATGTGCCTAATGAGGAAAAGGACAAAAATGAGCAAGACCTTTGGGAAAAACTATTATAAAACTCCTATAACCGTACACAGCTCTGGTTTTTGGCCTGTCTTAGCTGATTGAAATAAGTCAGACTAATTGCAAGGGAAACAGGAAGTAGAAAGTTTATTGTCTGCTTAGGCAAGGAGCAACTCCACTTCTAGTGACTGTAACACCTTGTGCTCCTAATCTGAGGGGGTTGGGGAGCATTTTGTTTCCATTGGCGACCATGGATTGGGTTTGGTACTTGGAACTCTCTGCCCGTAGCCCTCCCATGTACATATTTGGAGGCCCAGATGTTTTGCATTACCTTCTGTGGGATGCCCTTGTGGTTGGACCCCTGACTTCTCACATGGTCTCAGGCAAAACCATGAGCTGGGGAATACTTCCTTTCAAGTGATAATTGAGTGCAGGGTTTGTGTGAAGGGTGTGATCACCTCAATCTGCATGTTCCAAGGTCAATCTGCACTCATTCTGGCATGTTCCAAGGTCTAACTTGGGTTGGTCTAGTGGACAGAGCTATTGATTACCTGCTGTGATTTCTTGAAAAAGATTGCTAAGAACAAGCTTGTGGTTAGTGAGATAAAGAAAGGAAGGGAAGGAGTGTTTGTTGGTAGTTTCATGTTGATGGGCTTAAAAGGAGACTTTTAAATAAAGGGTGAAATATACCATGCTCATGGATGGGAGGAATTAGTATCATAAAGATGATCAGTTTTTCCAAATTTCACCTGTAATTTCTGTGTCATTGCAATAAAATGAGAATGAATTTTGTGTGTATGTGAAACTGTATAAAATGATACTAAAATCCATTTGGAAAAGTAAATGGCCAAGACTGAATTAAGGGAATTATACAGGGACAGAAATTGTCCTAACAGTTACTGGATTATGAATTCCAGTAATTAAAGGATGTGATCCAGAGATATAAAAATATATACCTCTGAAACTGCATAATCAGCCACCAAAACATTTAGGAAAAGTGGTCTGTTCAAGAACGGTGCTTAAGTAGTACCAAATCAGAAAGAACAAAAAGAACATGAGAGCCCTACCTCACACCATCCCAGCAACATTCTTGATGATTAAGATCCTGAATATAAGGAAAGCAAAAAATTAAAAAACTTAGAAGGAAAAGTATAAGCTCTGAAAGAAAAAGATTGTGTAGTTTGTAGTTTGATTACACTAAAATTAAGACCTCAACTACTGTTAGCTGCCGTTGTGTCAGTTCCAGCTCATAGGCACCCCATGTGTGTAGAGTAGACCTATTTTGCAAGGTTGTCAATGCTGTGATTGTTAGAAAGCAGATCCCCAAGGCTGTCTTCAGAGCCTCTTCTGAGTGACCTGAACGACCAAGCCTTTCAGCCTGTGGTTGAGCACTTAACTGTTTGCACAACCCAAGGACTCTGACTTAATAATGGAGCGATGTAAATATAATTAGAAGATAAGTGCCACAGTGGAAGAAGATATCTGGTATATTTACAGCTGGTCAAAGATTAATATCTAGAAATTCTACCAATCAGTAAGAAAAAAAGATTTTGCCATAGGAAAATGGGAATAGGACAAGAACAGGGAGCAGTCAGAGGAGAGAAAGCTGACTGGACAGGAAGTCCGTCTGCACTAGTAATCAAAGCAATGCAGATTAAAATGATACGGTGAGACACCATTGCACAAGCTTGTTGTAGTTGTCAGGTGCTGTCAAGTTGGTTTGGACTCATTGTGACCCTGTACACAACAGAGTGAAACACTGCCCGGTCCTGCACCGTCCTCACCATTGTCCCTATGCTTGAGCCATTCTTGGAGGTTCGGTCCATCTCGTTGAAGGTCCTGCTGTTTTTCACTGACTCTCTACTTCACCCAGCATAATGTCCTTCTCCGGGGCCTATCCTTCTTGATAACATGTCCAAAGTATGTGAGATGTAGTGTCTACGTCCTTCTAAGGAGCATTCTGTTTGCACAAGTTTGGACTGGCAAAAATTCAAACTCTGACAACCCCAAAGACTGGTGGAAACATAGGAATTTGGGATATTCATACAGCGCTACTGGAGTAGAAATGGTAAATATCTTGCTTTGGAAGGTAGGTGGTAGTTTCTACTCCCAGCCAGTAATTCTACATCTATTAATTGTATGCTAGAGAAAGCGCTTGTGTATTTGCAAGAGGAAAAGTATATGTACTTGTAAGAATGGTCACTGCATATGGTTGAAAGAGTTAAAAACTTAGACCAAAGTGAATGTCTACCAGAAGGAAGGGAATCAATAAAGCGTTTTACAGGCTGCTTTATAGTCAGTAGTCACCCTGGTGGTACAGTGGTTAAGAGCTTGGCTGCTAACCAAAAAGTTAGCAGTTGGAATCCATAGGCCACTCCTTGGAAACTGTATGAGGCAGTTCTGCTTTGTCCTGTAGGGTCACTGTGAGTCATAATGGACTGAATGGCAGTGAGTTTAGTTTTTTTTTTGGTTTTATGTAGTAAGCAAATGAATGGATTAGATAAACCTGGATAATAAAATGTTGAATCATAAAAGTTGCATGTAGTAATATCCCATTTATGTAACCTTTTAAAAATACAAGACAGCATTGTATTTTGTTTATGGTAATTTCTGTACCACAAAAATAACGTTATACATGAAAAAGACATCTGTGAACTTTAGGCTAGTAGTGCTCTCCAGGAAGGGGCAGAAGGAAGTTAGGATTGGACCAAGGTAAAGAGGAGAGACCTCAGCTCTATTATGCTTTATTTCTTATAAAGGAAGGGTGGGGAGGTGGGAGGGAGAGAAAAAAGAAAGGAGGGATGGAGAGGTGGAAGAACATTAAAGTATAAAAATGAAAAAGGAAGACCTGACATCAGTACAACTAAAGCTAACATTTCTTAAACATGAGAGCTGGCTATGGTAATTACTCTCTGTATTCATCTATGGAAACCCTGGTGGCATGGTGGTTAAGTGCTACATCTGCTAACCGAAAGGTCCTCAGTTTGAATCCTCCAGGTGCTCCGTGGAAACGCTATGGAGCAGTTCCACTCTGTCCTATAGGGTCGCTGTGAATCAGCCAGACAGTAGTGGATTTGGATTTGGCTTGGGTGCTTATTTATGTGCATAAAATCCTTCATTGAAGCCACAACCGTCACCAGCTTTCAGATCTGCCTAAAGAAGCTGTGTGAAGTTGATCTGTTCTTGCTGGGGAGTGTTCTCTTGAGGTCTGATCCCCGTGGACCTGACCAGGAGGGGTTTTGCAGGCACACCCATGCCCATGTGTATGCATGTCTATATTAACCTTGTACTCAGGTTTATCAGCAGCTGGTGTTGCCTTGGCAACCTGGGATGCTGTGTGTTCTGCTCAGTCCCAGCTAGGTGGATGGCTTTACGTATTGGCCGTTTCTTCGCTTTTGGAAACTAGATTGAGAAACAAGGCTGAGCCTTCTCACCCTGGATCACTTCAATCTGGGCTCTGTTTCCTGAAGATGAGATTCACCTTTTCATGATCATTTTCCAGCTAATCTTTCCACCTCATATGTCTCGTTTTCAGCCCTTCATTCCTGAAACATAACTGAATGCCTAATCAAAAACAGCCGTGCTATTAAAACAAAATTTACAACTTAAACCATCTTTTTGAAATAGTTAATGTGCTTTGAGGACCAGAAAAAAAGGTACCATGTTTGCATTCTCACTATAGGCCATCTGTTATGGTTCCAAAGAGTGCCACAGGGCTGGGGTGGAGTCCACCCAACTGAGAGTAACACCAGCACGTGCCCCTGGTCGCTGCTTAGTAGTTATCATGTGACATAAATGCCTGCCACTGGTCACTGTGATCTGTTAGCGACCTTGTGGCTGGAACTCCTCCGCATCCTACCTGGACCCCCGGGTCTTGCATGCCGGTGTGGCCTGCCTCAGCTTCTTGGGCTCACTTGCCTTCTTCCTGTCTCCAGCCTGCTGTGCTAGTCTTCTAAGCTTTCGCTAGGAGCAGCTGAGCCCCGTGCTAGTGGCTGAAGGACAGAAACTGATGTGACACAGACACTTACATGCTGGTTGGGCTCATGTTGTTTTTATCTGCCATCGAGTCAGTCCCCAAATCGGCAACCCCATATACAACAGAACAGAATGGCCAGTCCTACTTCATTCTCATGATTGGTTACGGACGGATGGTTGTGATCCATAGGGGTTTTCATTTTCTTACTTTTGGAAGTAAATCACCAGCCCAGTCTTAGTCTACTTAGTTTGGAAGCTTCACTGGAAGGTGTTCAGCATTGTAGCAACACGTAAGCCTCTGCTGCCAGACAGGTGGTGTACACACAGGGTGCACTGGCCGGGAGAGACACCCAGGTCTCCTGCATGGAGGAGGAGAGCTCTACCACTGAAATACCACTGGCCTCTTGGTTAGGCTGCTAGGCTCAGATACACCCTCGGTGAAGTTTCTTAGCTACAAGCTGCACAGTTGAAAAACTATGTGAAGGACACAAAAGGAAATGTACCTATTTTTAATCAACACAGAAGGGTTCCAGTTCTTGCACTGTTAAAGCAGGTAATATGTTACAGATCTCGGGTCTAGTCTGCAGCCAGTCAATACTTACTGAGCTCTTTGGCCAAGCATTTTAGAAGTGTTACAACTCAACTTGAAGAACAATGTGTGACTCCTTTTCTGTGACCTAAGTGGACAGCTCTCCTTAGATAGAGCTGCCCATGCTGTCCTGCTTCTGGGGTTCATTAGCACCTCCTCTTTCCCTAACTCACTTCTGAAATGAGGACACCATGGCTGTGGTGTAAGGAATTGTGGAGTCAGGACTGTGCCTGTCACTACTGGAGCTCAAGGTCTTAGTCCAGCAAGCACACGAAAATTTTTTTCCTTGTTTCTTCATTTTTTTTTTTAATGTGAAAATGTACATCACAAAACAAATACCTTTTCAAGAATTGCTGCGTGTACGATTCAGTGACACTGATTACATTCTACAAGTCACGTCCATGCTGGCTCTTCTTTTCCAGCTCTTTCTACCACCACCAGTGCCCCTATGCAAATCCTCACTCTTCTTCCTTCTTTCCACCCCCAGTAACCTCTTGGTTTCTATACACTTGCTTATTTTATAAGAGTGAGATCATGCAGTGTATATCCTTTTGTGACTTCATTCACTCAGCCTGCTCTTTGCAAGCTTCATCAATATTGTGACACGATAGAGGTCTGTGGTCTTCGCTTCAACCTCGTTCAGTCCAACTGGACATCTGGGGGAAAATAAGGTACCCCTGCCACCACTACAGATATGGATTGTTCCTGAGGACCCTAGTCCCCTCAGCAGAGACTGTAAGTGGGGAGAAACCATCAGCTAAGTGGGTTTCACACAAACAAGGCATGTTAACAAAGTGCTTGCTCAAAACTTGCTGGACAAAATAATCAATTTTTATGGATTGGAAATAATTCCTAGAATTCTAGAAAGCCCAGCTGATGAAAACAACACAGCATGGAAATGTTTAGTACTTATCTATTCTGTTGAGAAAAAAGTATTAACAACATAGAATGTCAGCCTGTTTGCTCCTACTATTAGTCTGGGAATTTTTCTTCTTCTTGATTCCAGCATTTCCAAACAATTTTATCAGCTAAGGCATACATGATAGATTCAGAGTTTCCTAGTAAAGCAGCTATTCTCAGAAATAGATAATAGCCGTTGCCTGTCTGGAAGAGTCTGGGGTACGCAGGAGATGCAGTTTTTATTGAATATCCTTGTAATATTTGAATCAAGGAGCCCTGGTGATGTAGTGGTTAATAGCTTGGTTGCTAACCAAAAGATCAGCAGTTCAAATCTACCAGCTACTCATTCTAAACCGTATGAGGACAATTCTAAGTCTGTCTTGTAGAGTTTCTATGAGTTGGAATCAGCACAATGACCACAAGTATTTTAACCAAATTTTCCAAAGTGCGTATTTTTTTCAGTAAAATAAATAGCTTAGTTAATAAAAGACATCTTTCATCACAGAATGGGCAAGTTACCCATGCTGCGTATACTGAGTGTTAACTCTTTGTAGAACCATTTGAATTGCCACATCTCACTCTTAGTAGCTGTCTTAGTTATGTAGTGCTGCTATAACAAAAATGTGACAAGTTGATGGCTTTAACAAACAGGAGTTTATTCTGTCACAGCCTACAAAGCTAGAAGTCCAAATTTGGGGTGCTGTCTCTAGGGAAAGAGCTCTGTCTATCAGCCTTGAGGGGAGGTCTTTGTCACCAGTCTGCCCCTGGTCTAGGAATTTCTCAGTACAGGGGACCTTGGATCCGAAGAACACACTTCACTCCCGGCTGTTCTTTCTTGGTGGTAGAAGTCCCATCTTCTCTCTCCTAGCTACTCTCTTTTATATTTCAAAGGAGACTGACTCAAGATAAGACCTAACACTGAAGCCTCATTAATATAACCACCTCTCATCCTGCCTCATTAACATTATGCAGGCTAGGATTTACAGTATATGGGATAATCACATCAGATCACAAAAGGGTGGACAGCCTCACAGATCTGTGAGTTGTGATCTAGCCAAGTGGGGGAACACAGTGCAGTCTGTAACACTAGCTTATAACATCACCAGTTATACACACTGAGCTTTAATTCTCAAATCTGTAAAACAGATGTCAGGACACTTGCTTATTTTAGAGAGGACCCTAAAGGAGAAATGAGGTAAACGTGTCCTTCTCCCCTGCATTAAAATCACATAGCCTGACTGAATCCTGGCCTGTGAGCACCTCCGTAGTAGAAAATACATTTTATTTATCTTATATGTCCTGAGGCCTACTTTCATGGTCTGTAACTTCCAGGTGGAAAGAGACATTCTGTCACACTGCCGGATGCCTTCAGGTCTGCTCCGACTCTTGGCGACCCCATGTATGTCAGAGGAGAACTCTGTTCTTTCAGAATTTCAGTGTATGATCCTTTAGAAACAGATTGCCAGGACTTTCTTCTGAGGCACTTCTGGGAACTCTGAAACTGCTAGCCTTTTGGTTAGCAGCTGAGCTTTTAACCTTTTGCATTACCCAAACTAAAACCACAAACCCATTGCCATCGAGTCTATTCCAACTCATAGTGACCCGAAAAGACAGAGTAACTGCCCCATAGAGTTTCCAAGGAGCACCTAGTAGATTCAAACTGCTAGCTTTTTGGTTAGCAGATGCAGAACTTAACTGCTATGCCACTAGGGTTTCCTTCTACAACCTGGGGACTATTGTATCCCCAGTGTTGGAATGCTGCCTAGGACAGTATACCAAAAGGAAAACAAAATCTGCTGCCACCACACTGATTCCAGCTCGTGGTGATTCCATGAGTTACAGAGCTGAACTGCTCCACAGAGTTTTCTGGGCTGCATAATCTTTGTGGAAGCAGGTTGCCAGGTCTCTCTTTTGTGGATCCATTCAGTGGATTTGAACTGCCAATTCTTACCTTAACACCCAATCACAAATGGCTTGCAGTACCCAGGCCCCTTTCTCTGGTGGCTAGTGCCTAATATTTGAATGTTCTTGGCTGCAGATAGTGCAGACTGTAAGAGGCACGCTGCTTTGCTTATCAGTACTTTGTTACTTTTCATCAGCTGGCCTTTGGTACATGACCTCTGTATACGCCTGCAATAGTGGCCTCTATTTCTGGTGTTCAGCAATGCTGAACGTCAGTGGACAGCATAGGAGCCCTTCACCAGGTACTTGTGAGCAGACCCAGAGCTCAGGGGAAAGGCATGGAGCTAGAGAGTAAGAAAGAGTGAAGATTCAGTAGTGACATTTGCTGTTTTCTTTTTTGTGAGGTGAGGTACTTTTCCTACATGATACAGCCCATGTCCTAAACAACAGTGAAGCAAGCCAGTCACCCTCATTGGCCAGCTGGCTGATGAAATCCATGGATACAGTGCCTAGGGCTTGTCTTCCAATGGCTGTGGATAACACTAGCTCTCCCTGGCCTGCTGTGGGTCAAATCATGGCCCTTGGCCATCAGCTGTACCCAAATGGCACTCAGTCAGGCAGTACCTGGCACTGCTACCCATCAGGATGAGCTGGGAACTAGCCAGGAGGTTTTCCCACGAGCTGGTTGCTGTCACCTGCTGCACAGCTGTAGCCGTCAGCCTGTGGCTCTGCTTCCTGGTGGTCATCCAGACTAACTGAAATGTGCCAGATGGACCAGGGCACCCTGGTATGTGGTAAGGGGACTGCCTGGGGCACTTGTTACAAATGCGGATTCCCACACACCACCGGTACTTTCTGAGAGAGGCTCTCCGCGGGTAGTGGCCGCAGAGCTCCGTTTTAAACACACTCCCAGTTGGTTCTGTTTCACAGGAAAGGTTGAGCACTGTGCAGGGGACCCAGGAGTCGAGCTTCTGGAATCAAATGGCCTGGGTGTGAGTCCAGGGTTGGTGGCCAGCTAGCTATGTAGCCCGTAGTATGCAACCTCTCTTAGCCTCAGGGTCTCCTCCATAGGGTAGGAATAACAACAAGTGTGTCTGTCTTGCGGGGTTGTTTGGATGAGGTAAGATAGTGCATATAAGGACCATAGCACAGTGTCTTGTAATTAACCAACGTTCTTGGCGTTGGAGAGCACAGACTGGACAGCACACTCCTTATAGCAAGCACTTCGGGGCACTAATTGGTGGGTAGTGATGACAGTGATAACGATGATGTGACTGTCCTGCGGGGTGGGATTCAGTCATTCTGTTTACCACAGTGCTCGGTGTGTAGTAGAAGCTTGAGCAGTGTTGAATAAATGAGTGAGTTATTGGACGTTTTATTGAGAAGTTAAGCACTCAGCCAAACATGTTAGTTCCCTGGATTAGATGTCATTGTAGTCTGTGTGTCAGCAAACTCTCTCCAGTTATTTTCAGGGAAGTGTTTTAATGGAATTTAACAGTGGGTGGATGCTGGCTGGTATTTGGGGACAATAAAGCAGATCCAGCCCCCAGGAGCGATCACTGGAACCCCTTAGACTACAGTCTCTTGATTTCTTTTTCACAAGAACCCAGTTCTTGTGACTGTCTTTGAGATCAGGCTTGTTTCTGCTCAATCCTGCCTTTCCTATTCCTGACACGCCTTTGTGTCAAGCGCTTGCGGGTGTACTGAGTTAAAAAAAAAAGAAAAAGAATCCAACAAGGGAAAAAGAAAATTTCCTGTTTGTTGAAATGACTGCTGTGATTGAGAAAGTCAGCTCTCTTCAAAACTGGATTCCCAGTGCCCCACAAGACGAAACCCAGTGAACCTGATAAACAGAATAGATAGCATTTCATGTAGGGCAAGTCCTTTGAGTTGCCGACGACCCCTGCATCATGAAGCTACCACGTCCCGAAGTGGAGTACCTCCTTAGGGAAAGTGCTTATTAAGACGCCTGCTTATGCCCCCAGATTTATCCTCCAAGCAAGATCTACCTTTGTTTTTTCTCTGTTTCAGAGAACCGGGATCCTGTGGCAAAACGAAATAATTTCCGAAGGAAGTAGGAAAAGAGCAGATTAATTGATAGTTTGGGACTTGTGCTACATCAAGTTGTATAACGTCATAACAATACCAAGGGAGCACTCGTGTGCATCCTATAAGAGCCTATGTGTGCAGTAAGCAGCATAGCAGGCATGTAGGAAGACTCGTGTGTGTCTGTGGCAGGGCATTCAGGACAATCCAATTATACATATATTCTCCTCTAGGTAAAGGCTTGTTTAATGTTTAACACTGCAAAGACTGAGAGAGAAACTGCTTGTTCTCTTCAAACCTAGTCTGGCTAATGTTAAAGTTGGTTGGCTCACTAGCCAGAGTTTAGTCTTCGACAACAACAACATAAGCTCAGTTTATGCTGCCGTTCGTTGTTCCTTAGTGAAATGCAACCTCAGCCCCTGATTGCAGACTTCGAGCCTGCTTGGACACGTGCGTTAGGTGGTCCGTGGCTGGAGCGTTGAGGCCGGGGAGGACTCTCTTATGTGGCATCAATGAAGACTCCCCCAGGAGATCTGAGCCAGAAGAAGAGGGGTGTTAGATGTAGCTTAGGGGCAGGGGAGCCTTTCCGAGCAGATAGAAGATGCAGGGCGGCTTGCTTCTTGATGATGTCCTAGAATCTCCTTGGGACAGGTATACAGAAAGACCTTGGGTAACAGGGTGGGACAAGGGAAGTGACTTGATTGATGGTGAGAACTTCTCAAAGATTCTTAGAGGCTGTAGAAACAGCAGGCTCTTCTGAAAATCACAAGGGAAGTTGCTACCATTCTTCCTCTATAAAGAATTTTAAGGCATCACAAGGTAAATATATCAAAATACCCCCAAAACATAAAGTGAGGGGTCCTGAGATTTCCACGAACATTTTATCTAGGGGACAGAGGGCAGAGCTCTCCTAGTTTGCAGGGTACTCACTCCAGAGAATGCATACTTATCTATTTTCTAAATCTTTGAAAGAATCTTTTAAATCTTGGAAAGAATCTTTTTAATAATACAGTTGGTGCTGCTAGAAGGAGCCAGACTGACAAGCTTGGAGATTTGCGCTCCTGGACCCCTGGGCCACACATCCAATGCCCTGTGGAGTCAAAGACAGTTGCCTTTTCTGAAGATGTCACCTATTGCCTGTGTCATTTCTTGAATAAGCTGGGAAGTGCTTGCTCTCCAGGTTACCTGACTTTTTGGCAAAATAAGACCTTTTCCCTCCTTGGGAAAATATAATATATACACACATATAATATTAAGAGGGCTATGTGCCGTGGATTTGCTGCCACATGGTTTGAAATGAGTTGGCTTAAAACCCAGACTCAGGAACTGAAAACTGTCTGGAGCACAGATTATGCAGTGGTACGTTCTGGGGGTTCATCTCCAGAGCCCCCACCTGGGTGGGCAGCCTCCCCTGGGGCAAGTCCAAACCCTTTCTGAACCTTAGTTTACTCTTTAAAGTAACACCTCTTTTGCATAGGTTTTGTGAGGATAAGTATTGTTTATAAGGTCTCTAGCATGTTTATAAGGATGCAGCTTCGTGGTGCATATAATGTACTTACAAAATTGTAATTAAGATTTTCTATTTTAAACTTTGTGATCTGTGACCTCCTTTCAGAACTACTTTATGAAAATATCTAGAGTCATTCCCAAGGGTTTCAGAGACTCAACATTCACATCCAAAATAGTGAATTTGGTTTAAAATTCTTTGTTCAAATTGGTAACAAACAAGGGAGTACACACACACACAAAAAACAGCTATAGGGTATTTTCTCAGTAGTATTTTTCATGGAGATGGGCAGTTGTATCTTTCTGGTGATTTTGGCAAATGTAATTATTAGTTATAGAAAATATTAGTTAGGACTAGGATACAATAGATATGCATGTATGTGAAATCAAAACTAACAACAAATCATTTCAAAAAGTAGACCTGCTTTGAATAGAATCAGCCATGGTGAGGAAAGGCAGATAATCTCCCTGTCTTCCAGAAAGAGCAGTATTTTAGCTATAGAGACTCTGTTTGAAGAGATTTTATGGATTTCTGATGTGTAAAATTATTTTGCACCGTGTCATAGGTGGAATCATTTGTAGGGAGAATGAAATATTTATTATGTCTGACATCTTTTATTTTTTTTAAGTGACATTTGTGCATTCTGACAGTTGTCTGTGTCAACTTGTTTTTCTTCTCAGTGGCCCCCAGCTAGCACCAAAGTCCAGGTCAAGGGTAGCACAATGCCTCAAATTTTGTGCTCTGCTGAGCCATCTGCTGAGTTACAGTTGGGGTGTCAGTGAACTTCTGACTCACCATCACAATACTTCCTAGAAGAATAGCCCTGGAATTGATATTAGCAAGAGTCAGCTCTGCCTGGCCCATAGAGCAGCACAGGCCACAGGCCTCTGAGCAGACACACAACTCATCCATGGCAGAACAAATATGTGGTTCCCCTGGGCTCTGCCTCGTTCTCCATCTTTCTGCCACTTAGGCCTGGTTAGCTGGCTCAGGCACTGAGCAGTGTCCTGTTCAAACCCTCCCAGCCCATACAACCCCTGAGATTTGCTAGCTGATTTGGTGTGGAATCCAGCACAACTTGTTCAATAAATAAACCTGGAAGTGGCGTATTTGGAAAAGAGTAGGCTTTGACATGAGAACTGCATTTGGATTCAGCGACTACCTGTGTGATCTTGGGCAGGTCACTAAGTGTCAGTAAGTCTCATTTTCCTCAGTGATAAATAACACTATCCACTACTCTCCGAGGGTTGTTAGGAGGTCTAAATGAGATGGTATCTGGGTTGGGTTTATCACATACTAAAAACTTAGTAATTATTAGCTGCAACAGTTCTTGCAAACAGTTAAGACGCTTGGCTGCTAACCTAAAGGTTGGAGCTTTGAGTACACCCAGAAGTACTGTGGAAGAAAGGCCTGGTAATTGACTTCCAAAACATCAGTCATTGAACTCTCTGTGGAGTACAGTCAGCTCTGACGCACATGGAGTTGTCATGAGCTAGATTTGACAGCAGTCCCTGGTGGTGGTGGTGGCACAGCTCGTGTGGGTTTGGATGACTAAAGGAAGTCATCTATGTAAAAGGGGTAACACAGAGCTTAGAGCAAATCTCATTAGCTGAAGTGTCCATCTTAGGGACTCATTTGAAATCCCTGTGCTGATGGAGGGGGACAGTGGGGCAGAGAAGTCATACAGAGGACAAACCCCACGTAGGCCTGACTCACCCAGCCTTGACTGCTAGGCTCTTGCCTTGCAGCTTCTCGTCACTAGGGTCACCCAAGGAATCAGGCAAATGGCAGAAGGGAGAGTGGACATCATGAGCTCCTGGAGGGCAAAGGCAATGCTAGCCTACACGGCGGATGTTCAGGCGATGCACACAAATGTACCCATTTGTCCTTTGCTCCCAGTGTTTTAAAGTGATGTTTGAAGAGTTTCCATTTAAAAAATAGATTCATGGCAGAATGATGATGTACGTTAGCATGTTCAAGGCTCTGAGAAGTCCTGTACAGAAAAACCAGTTGAACTTCATTTGATGTATGTCCCAGGTTCATTTGATCAGCGAAATCTTTTCTTCAGTGCATATTTATTAACAGCCCACAGATAATGGCAAACAGAAGTTGACTAATGGCTTATTGATTGATAGTGTGTAATCATAAATTCTCATACATTTCTGTATAATTTCTGAGTTTTCGTGTGGCACCTGTTTCCTTTTTGTTATTGCTCTTAAGTGCTCTTAAGTCCAACTTTATTTTTATTTACCTTTTTCTTCCATAAATCTGTTTTTATGTGTCACTGGGGATCTGTTTAGGTAGACCCAAACCCTTCTTTTTTTCCCCTTCAGAAGCGCTGTTGACCTGTTTGCACAGTGACACTTTTGCTGCCTTAAGCCCCAGGCCCTCTTGTAAATAGTGGAATAAGACCCCACTGGGCGGTCTCTGGGTGCCCTATTTACATTAACAGGTATACTTAAAGTGAATCGGATGTCCGTATTTCTTACCGCCTTGGTTGCTGAGCACTCTGGTCCAAGCTGCCGTTCTGTCTCAGTTGAATTCCCCCAGCAGCCTCCTAACCCAAGTGTTGCCAACACAGCAGCCAGTGGCATCCTGAGAAAACATGGGTCAAATCGAGTCAGTCCACTGCCCAGAAAATGCTGCAGAGCTGACAGTATCCTGAAAGGCCGTGTGTGGCCAGGGCACATGTTCTTCTTACCCATCCTGCTCAGCCGCCTGCAGCTCCTTGTCTTTCTCAAACACTTGGGGCAGCTCCTGCCTCATGGCCTTTGCATTCGCTCTTTCTCAACACTTGGGGCAGCTCCTGCCTCATGGCCTTTGCGTTCGCTCTTCCTCAACACTTGGGGCAGCTCCTGCCTCATGGCCTTTGCGTTCGCTCTTCCTCAACACTTGGGGCAGCTCCTGCCTCATGGCCTTTGCATTCGCTCTTCCTCAACACTTGGGGCAGCTCCTGCCTCATGGCCTTTGCATTCGCTCTTCCCTCTGCCTAGGATCCTCGGCCCCATTGTTACCCAGCAGGTGGCTTCCTCACTCCCTTCCAGAGTCTGTCAGGTGCCATCTTCCCAGAGAGGCCTGCCACCCTATTAAGTTAACAACATACCTCACTCAGATGGTTCTGCTTGCCCTTTTCTGCTTTGTTTTTTTCCTACAGCCTCCATCAGTGCTTGGGATGTTGCATTCAGTCTGTTCTCATTGTTTGTGGTAGCTGTGTTCTGCAAAGTCCCTGGAAACATAGTGTTTGCAGATACTGAGCCAGCTTCAGCAGCTGCAGCTGGGCATCTCTTTCTGCTGTGTGTATCTGCATATCTGTGAATGATGCAATGAGGCAGCTTCACAAATCAGAGTCTGTGAATAAGGGGTGCAATTAGTTATTTACTTATTATTGTTTCCTTCTCCCTTATTGGGATGTCATTTTGGTCAGGAAGAGGCCTTGATTGGGCTCTCAGCCATGACTTCAGTCACCATGCAGTGCTGGGTGTGTGGGGTGAGCTCAGTGTCCAGTGGGAAAGAAGGGCAATCGCCATTCATTCTTGTGATGCGACTAGAGCAGGTTCTACATAAGAGCTTATGAACTTCAGGGAACTTCTGTCTTAGCAGCTTAAGTTGAACCTACTGAATTTTCCCAGGCTCAAAGGCTGCTGCTTTTGAGTAAGCTTGTCACAGCTCAAAGTGCAAGCCAGTGGATTCATCCGCATGTAAGTAGGGACTGAAGCCAGCCCAGGAGAGAGACGTGGCCAGAGGGCACAGCCCTGTAAAACCAAGGCAGTAGTACAAGCAACCCACAGGCATCTTGAGTTGTTTGCCCAGTGATGATAATGATTGCTTGCTGCCCAAGTTCTTTTGTGCCAGGCTCCATCATTGTGGCCTCTTAACAGATAGTATATTTTAGCCATTTGCAAGCCTTGGAGCCTCCAGTGGTTTATACTTGAGCAACAGCTGACCATTAGGCATCCGTTCACCTATTAGAGCAGAAAAGCTCCAACCTTCTTGGTCTCAGTCTCTGTTGTGAAATGGGGAAGTCAGAAGTAAAAGTCTTTTAAGGTCCCTTCCTGCCCATACATTCCACTCTGCTAGGAATGTGGTCACCTGAAGGCAAAGCATGACAGAGGCCATTCATTTCATGACTCGCTGGTCAAGCATGTAAGAAATACAAAGCTGCCCCCGACAGTGGTGCTGGCCTTTGTGCACAGGGTATTCCTGTCACTGACCATTGAACCACAGGAGTGGTGAACCTTAGAGAATGTTGGTTGTAATGAAGAACCTTATGCAGATCAAAGATTTTCTCTTGTAATGAGAAGACGTCTCCCATGCTCAGACAGTGGGTGGAGGTTCTACTCTAGCCCCTGCTGGATTGAGGTAACCCCATTCTCAACGAATATGAATAAATCACAGATGAATATAGGCTGAATAACTTCCGGGAGGCTCTATGTGGGAAGGAAGAGGTTATTCATTGCATGTGAAGGTGTAACTGTGGTAGCAGTGTATGGATCAAAGGTGTCACAGGTTGTAAAACAGAGGACTCAGTGTCGCATGATCTGCTAAGAAAAATAGCCAATGGGCCAGCAGTGCTGACGGCCTAGCCTGGTACAGAGGCCTGATGGCTGGCGTGGGCTGGAAGGAGAGAGGCAGCCAGTGTGCTAGGGGGTGGGATCATGCATGGAGGACCCTCAAGCTAGAGGAGAGAGCAGCCTTTTCAGACAGCCCCTTCCAGCTCCCAGTCAGGCTGCAGCAGGCCCTTCTCATGAAGACAGGCTGGACCCAGCTCTGTGAGGACCGCCGCTGTGACGCTGACTCCCAGGACAGAGTTAGGTGTTGTGTGGGTGGAGCCTCAGTGTCTAATGGGTGAGCGGTGAGTAAAGACCATCACTGCTTTTGTGACCAGATCGGAGCAAGTGATACGCGAGGAATCATGAATGTCAGGGAACTGCCCTCTAGTGTTTGGGTGAACCAGGTGAATTTTCCTAGGCTCAGAAGCTGTTGCTTCTGAGTCAGCTTGTCACAGCTGAAGGTGGGAGCCAGAGAATCATCAGTGGGTCAGCAGCCGTGACAGTCAGACTCGGTACAAAGAGGGGTTGATGGCCCAACTGGAGTCCTAAACTGAGGTTCTGTTCTGGGCAGTTTTTAGATTCATTAACTCATCAGTTTTCTCAGCAACTCGGTAAGGTTGGTATTATAGTTGACTTGGGTTCCTCAGACTAGTATGTTGAAGGCTTCCCTTCCAGCCCATGTGATTGGGACTGTGTTCAGAAACAGAGTATTTACAGATGTAATCAAATTAAGATGTAGTCATCAGGGCGGGCCCTAATCCAGTATAATGGGTGTCCTTATAAAAAGTGAAGAGACTGAGACACACAGTGAAAAGAGCCAGACTCTTGGACACCAACTGTAAGTGATGACCCCTGCCATAAGAATTAGCACAAAGTTGGTTCCTAAGGGGCACAGATCAAATACAGCCCTCTTCCCTATCTTTGCCACCATTTCAGTCACTGGCCATTCCCCTCACACTATTCTTTCTCTTGGGGGTCAGTAATTCATCGCAACGGTCACAGCTAGTTCAATAGAAACACTGCACCTGCAGTAACTGCTGTAATGCAGAAGAGTAAAACGGAAACAAAGATACACACAGGATGAAGTTCATGGACAGGTCCCAGTATGAGGCTTCAGTATCTCAAGGGAACCCACTTAGGTCTCATAGAGGACCAGCTTACTCTTCTGAAAACCAATGTTCATTCGCACCCATTAGAAGACTTTAAAACAGGGAACTCAGTGATGTCACACAGCAGGCTTGGCTGTGGCTGCCCCTGTCAGCTGGCTCCCAGTTCTCACTGGACCGCTGTCACTTTGCAGGTAGCCTGGTACTTGGGGTTCCCCAACTCTCAGCATGTGACAGCTCTGTGCCGTGGTTTAGTCTTACAGTCTACTGGCTCTGATGATTGTCTCCTTTTCTGGCTCCCTTGAAGCCTCTGCCTCCACTACCTACAGGTTTTCCCAGTCTGGGAGGTTCTTAGCACACTGTCTTGTGTTTAAAGAGTGCACTCTTCTCCTGGCTCTAATTTATCCTGAATCCCCAATAGAGCCACCATGTTCTAGGGTTTCTATCAGTCACTGGGTAGCTCCCAGCCAATGCAGATAAACATCACTTACTAGACAAGAGCCCCCAGCCAATCATGGTCAAGGTCAGAGTGGGCAGAGCCCCTTAGCTAGACTCAGTAAAAGTCAGCCCAGGTGGAGCTCAGAAACCAGGACCAAAAGGCTAAATTAACTGCCTTTTGGTAAGGCAATTTTATACCATGCACACAAGAAGAATGCTGTGTGATGAGGAAGGCAGAGTTTAGAGTGATGTATCAACAAGCCAGGGACTTCTGGCAACACCAGAAGCTTAAAAGAATGGAACAGATTTTCCATTAGAGACTTTACAGGGAGCATAACCCTGCTAACACCTTAATTTCGGACTCGTATCCTGAACTGTGAGAAAATAAATTTTCATTGTTTAAGCTGCACAGTTTGTCATCCTGGCATCCATAGGACGCCGGTATACTTGAGAATCATTATTCCCATTTCACATATAAGAATATGGAGGCTTTCCCTGGGTTGTACAAATAATGCTGCTGGTGGGAAAGTATATTCATTCCTTTTCTCTGATATTTTCACTGTATGTGGTCTGTGTTTATGCCAGATGTTCTTTTGGCTGCTTAGGTGATAGAAGGAGTATAGTCTCAACCCTGTGTACCTTCTAGGACATTGATTCCACTGCAGCAAAAGCCACAATGAATAGAGTTTTGTTCCTGGCCTATTCTCGCCAGAGCAAAGAGCAGGGAACCCTTAATCAGTAAAGGGTGCCTTGACCATCACGTGAGTTGGATTATGTGTATTGGCTGAGGACATAAAGTATCAAGAATATGCAAAATATATTTTTCAGTGATACAGAGAGTGTCAGCTGCAATCAAACTTCATTCACTGGTTTTAAATCCAGCCTAGAAATAGAGAATTGGAGAGTCCAAAAGGGTTTTATATAGTGGATTTATGTGCTGGTGGAGAACATCAGAGAATGATTTGGACTTTTAAGTCAGACACACTGGATTCAATTCCTGGACCTGTCCCGTACAGCTCTGTGTGTGGCTTTGGGCAGGATACTGAACCACTCTGGCGTACTTTCTGTCTTGTCCAATGGCATAAGAAAAGTGCTCACATAATATGTAGCACAGGTATAGCAGAAATTGAGCAGGATACTGTTTTTAAAAAGTCAGGCGCATTGTAGGTGCTCACTAAGTGTCTTGGTTACCTAGTGTTGTTGTATAAAAGAAATAGCAAGTGTGTGCTTTAAGGAACATTTCTTTTCTCACAGTTCTAAAGTCCAAAAGTCTAAATCAGGGTCTCAACCATGTTGATTCCTACTGCAAGCCTCTCTCTTAATTTCTAGTGTCTGCCAGGGGTCCTTTGGTTTGTTTGAATGTAAGCAATGCTATCTTCCTCTATGTGTGTGTGAATCTTTGTGTCTAATCTGCTCTTTTTATAACTCAGAGTGATTAGCTTTTAAGATCCACCTTATACCAGCCTGACATTAACTGATTAATTATGTTAGGTTACATTATGGAAGGTAATTACATTAGATTAGATTACATTATGAAACATGATTATAGTACATTACATTATGGAAAGTGATTATAAAATATAACATTACATTAGGGCAGCTAATTGGCTCTACCCAAGGCCAACTGATTTAATCACATGTAACAATTGCATGGAAGCAGTTGGACAAGTGTTTGGCCGAGCCAATGGGGACCATAGCCTTGTTGACACATAAAATTAAATCATCACGCTAAATACAGGTTTTCCTCACTTAGTTTTAGAAATCCTGATGGTGTAGTGATTAAGTGTTATGGTTGCTAACCAAAAGGTTGGCAGTTCAAATTTGCCACGCACTCTGGAAATTCTATGGGGCAGTTCTACTTTGCCCTTTAGGGTCACTATGAATTGGAATTGACTCGATGGCACTGGGTTTGGTTTGGTTTGGTTTGGTTTGGTTTGGTTTGGTTTTGAAGAACTTTAGAAATGGTGATGGTGAAGCTGCCCTTGGTCACTTACCCACTTTTCCTGCACCATGAAGGCACACAGCTGCGTGAAGAGAGGAAGCATGAGGCCTCTTCATCTCCCTTCACCCAGACTACAGCTTCATCAGTAGCCCATTTCTCTTCATCTGGACTGTGGCAGGGGAAAAATATATGGAGGAAAATTGGTACCTTTTGTTTCCCACCAAGAAACAGAAGTCAAGCCAAGTGCCGCTGAGTCGGATCCGACTGAAAGGAAAATAAAATCGAGTGGCTAACTTACCTAGCATTCCTGCAGTTCCCAAGGCTGTGTGGGCAACTGGCCACCTGCTGACTTTCCTGAGTGTACCTCCAGTTTGAGCCAAATACCTGGGCACAGAAGTGAAACAGAAGTGGCAGAGAAAGGGCTGGGAATACAACCAGTCCTTTTGGAGAGCTGCAGGAACGAGAAACAATTAGGGTTTCCTTCCAGGCCTGATTTTTTAAATTATAATCATAAGTTATTGCTATTATGGGCATTGAACTGTGCTTGCCCTGGGCTCTGCAAACACAGAAAGTCAGCCAGGCCTATTAGAAGTTGTGTTCATACAGCACTAAGAAAAAGGCTCTTAGTGGTTCAAGAGAAAGAAAAGGCAAACCAGCCCCTCTCCTCCATCTCAGTCTCTGAAAGCCTCACCTCTTTCTCCATAGACCCACTCAAACACTGACCTTCAAAATCGGATTAACAAAAACTAATGAATACTTAGCTGGCTGTGTGCAGGAAGCCGTGAGGGAAGTAGAGATATCTAGGACCTTATCTTTCTCTGTAGAGTTTTCTGTTCTCTGGTGTTGTGATGGTAGGGTTTCAGGCCCAAAACATTCTAGGAATTGAATAGCAGAACCTGGTGATATGAGAATGAGAAGGAAGATGAAGCCTAGGTCTCGTAAGGAGGAAATCAGCCTTGGTGGAGGCCAGGTCCCTAAGGAAGAAAGCCCTGCTGTCCACTCTGCCGTCCCCAAGGGGGTACTGCATTATGACTTGCTTCACTGCCTAGGCGGGCATGACATCCGGGAAGCACTGGGAAGTGGGAGATACTTGAAGGCACCTGGGGAACAGCTTCTGGCTCCAGGTGGGAGAGTGATTCAGGGTGGACCTGAGGAGCAAGGTCTGTCTTCGTGGTGGTCCAGCAGGGAAGAGCTGAGCAGATGCCCATCGGGAGCTTTCTGTGCTCCATGTCAGCAGGCTTGGATAAGGAGGCTTCCATTCAGAACTGTGGTGCTAAGTGAGCAGGAGTTTGGGGCAGAAGCTGGTGTTTAGACTTGGTGGTATGGTAGGCATGTAAATAGGCTGTGGTGCACTAAAGATACCTGTTGGGGCTCTGCTCCTGCATGGTAACTGTAAGATGGAGCCCTGCCCCTGCTTGCTGAGAGGAGAAAGGGAAGAGACGGGGTCCCTAGCCACTTGTGCTCGTGAGTTGGGAAGGCCTAAGCTTGTTGGGCAACGGCTTCAGGAACATCATCCAAGGAGACCTGGGGTAGGGAGAAGTCCATAGTTTAGTTGGAGAAATGAGATAGAAAAAGAACAATAAATTGAAAAACCGAAAAAGGCACAAGCAGCTACTGGAAGAGCTATCATGCTTTGGCCCATGATTCATGATTAAATAACTTGAAAGGTTCTGATTGTTAAGAGGAGCAGGGAGTAAGGAGAAGTCCTTGAGGCTGGGACATCTCTAAGGGCTAAGTGGAATTCCTGCTAAGCCTGACAAGCTTTTTTAGGTTCAAAGGAAGGAATTGGACATTGTAGACAGGGAACCAACAGGATTCAGCTGTTGCGGGTGTGGTGACATCAGGACAGACTGTGAAGGTCAGATGCAGGAATCTGGTCCCTATTCCATAGGATTTGGGGCATTGGGAATCTGAGAACCTTTTCAAGTTGATGTGACAGTGTGGGACAGAGGGATGAGTTGTAGAGTGTGGAGAACCTTCTCATGACTTGAAGAGTGAGTGACGAAAGCCCTAACTAGGATGGTACAGTGGAAATGGAGGTAAAGGAGCAGATTCCAGCGGTTATCCAAGCAAGAGCAGATGGAATGTAAGGAAGGAGGAAGAGGCAAAAGCTATAAAGATGAGGATGAGTGAACGACAGACATTCATGGTCTTAAGGGGAAGAGGAGGGCAAGATGATGGATAAGTTCTGGGCAGGTGAATGTGAAATGGCCGTGGACATCCAAGGTTTGATCTCAGAATTACGTGGGGCTAAGATTTTCAGTGAGATGAACTGACGCAACAGCCTTAACAATGGGCTCAAATGTACCAGTGATTATGAAGATGGTACAGGACTCGGCAACGTTTGATTCTATTTTACAAGAGGATGCGTGAATCTGTGCCAACTCAGTGGCCACTAATTACAATGAGAAGATGTAGGAGAAGTTCCAGCTAGATTGTGTATTTGAAGTTTTCCTCTATAGTTCCTGTCTCTGTGGACATCCTTGTGGAGACCACTTCCTTTGGAAAGCATGCAAAGAAAGAGACTCAGCAGCTGTGTGTGAGGTTCCCAAGAAGGAAAATTAGCAGTTACGTGGGAAATCCAAGGTTGAGAGGGAGCCATTCAAACGGTTGTGTGCCATTAGCAAAAAAGAAAGACATTGAAAGTTCAGGTGCTGTAGGAGTTTAGGGAGAAAGAGGGTTAAAACCTGGTTATTGGAGCTGCACCTTCAAAGGTCTAGAGGATTTTCAGCAATGGGGTTTCCAGAGCGTTGGAGGAGCTGGGGTTAGAAGGGTGGGGAAAAAAACAGGTAATGACAAAAGGTTTGAGGAGCTAAAGGGACAGAGGCTCAGAAGTATACTTAAAAAGCCATTGGTGACATCAAGCTGCTCCTTGACAGGGAAGAAAGGAAAGAGCTAGTGGTGAACGCACTGGAAACAAAAGAGGTGCTACCTGAGGCATGTTCTGGAGAGTTTGGGAAAAGGTGGACACAAGCAGGGAGCTCATCCCTAGAAGAGTTATGTTGTTTCTGTTCTCAAATGCCAGAGCAACAGAAGAGAGAGATGGACAAGTGAGTGTGGGGGGTGACGGAGAAGAAGGGAAGACAGGTACCGTCTCCTCAGGAGCATGCAGTGAGGGGATGGTTGCTGCGAGTGATCAGGAGAACGTAAGAAGGTACAAGTGGACATTGTTGGAGGGAGAATTCTAACAGCACCCGTGTGGATATTGGCTCAGCAATTGGAAGGGGTAGAATGAAGGGTTAGACAAAATTTTAGGGAACTGGAACTTTCCACACAGGCTCTGGAAACCAAGATGCTAACGGGACTATACACAGGAGATCCCTTTTTGAGGTTTGGTCCAACAGACCAGGCTGACAGGTTTAGGGGCAGCTGCAAATCTGCTTCTTGAAAGTGGGAAGAGGAAGTTAAGCAGGCAATAATGGATGGAGAAGGTTGGATGAGGGATACAGGGAGGGTGAGTCCCAGCTGAGACCATAGTGACGGAGCTTAGAGGGTGATGGCATGGTAAGAGCTGGACTGTGACCAGCGCAGAGCCAAGCAGGAGGTATCGAGGCTCCTGGGGGTCTAAGAGGACATGCTGAGGAAGACAAGAATGAGGTGTAGGGTGTCTGGGGAGGGCGTGTGGTACAGGGTAGTTGGCAGGGCACTGGACTGCGTTGGGTGATAGGTACTTACGTTATTATTTTTGAGGCAAAATTCACATAACCTAACACTCACTGAAAGTATACAATTTCAGTGACATTTAGTTTAGTATCTACCTGTACCAAGTTCTAGAATAGTTCCACCAAACCAGAAGACAACTCGGTATGTATTAAGTAGTTAGGTACTTAGGTTTTTAACAACTCTCCTGCTAACTAGCTGTGTGGCCTTGAACAAGTCACTTGGGTCTCCTGAATGAGGGACCTCTGCCAGCTCTGGGCCACTGTGATTGTGCAGGATGGTCAGGTGTCATGGTGGGCAGTCCTGCTGATGAGTTAGGGCAATGCATCTTGGGGCCTGCAACCTCATGTCTTCACACCAGAGGCTGGTACAGCTACAAGTTTCCATCTAGTCCATCACAAATCATGGCGAGTCCCCGTGTATCAGAGTATAATTGTCCTCCACTGAGGTTTCAGTGGCTGATTTTTTGGCTGGTCAGGCCTTTCTTCTGAGGCACCCCTGGGTGGACTCCAACTGCTAGCCGTTCAGTTAACAGTCAAGCACATTCACTGTTTGCACTACCCAGGGACAACCAGCAGCTGCTAAGTCCCCAGAATGGCATCTTGCCCTCACCCCACCCCGTAGTCGTCCAGCCTGTGGTACACACATATCCCCACTGGCCTTCCGCGTGGAGTCAGGAGGAGTGGCAAGCAGTCATCACCGTGTGACAGGGTCACTCTCCTTCTGCAACAGTTGGAAGCTCTAAATTTGGCAGCCTGGGTTAAGTCAGTCTGCTCACCAGAGCTTAGGAGTCAGCCTGCCTGGCTTTGGATCTTGGTTCAGTCACTGATCAGCTTGGTGACCTTAGGCACACTACATACTCAGCCTCTTTATCCAAGCCTCATCTTGTAACCCGAGGTAATGAGAAAATGGGCTTTCTGAAAATCAGCCTGGCATCCTAAATAGGCAGGGGTTGACATGAGGAGGCAGCAAGGAGGAGGGAGAGCGTTGGCCAGGCCGCCCGGAGGCTGGGACTTCTCTCACCAGCACTCCCCTGACTGGGTGAGCACAGGGAATGCCTGGGGTGTGTCCAAGGCTGGGAGTACCCCTGTGCCCTACGGCTTCCCGCCTCAGGTCTGCAAAACTGAGTACACCGCCGCTGCAGTTGCCAGGGAGGCCTGATGGTCCAGGCCACAGTGATGTGGCTGCAGCATCTCATGCTCCTTTGTGCTAGGACAGGGCACTGTGCAGGGCCATTTCCTCCCCAGTAGGTTATTTATAGAGCTATCCAGCTGAAGCACTGCTGTGAACTGTGTATCTTAACTCAGAGTGACTGCGTCATTCACAAGGCAGGTGTGTGCCTCCTGGGGGCTGGCTGCCCACTGCTGTCTGCGCTGCCAGGTGTCTTTGCGCACTGCGTCTTGCTTTTGCAGGTTGAAGGCAGAAGTTACGGGTCTAGGCATGAATCAGGTCAATTTGTGATTCTTCTGCTGGGATCCTTTTTTTCCCTGTAATCTCAAAGAGGAAGCAATAGAATTGTACCCTAAAGGCCACTGTATAGACCTGGCCTGGGGAACTTTGGTTCCCTTAAAATCAAAAAACAAAAACCCATTGCTGTCAAGTTGATTCCAACTCATAGTGACCCTATAGGACAGAGTAGAACTGCCGCATAAGGTTTCCAGGGAACAACTGGTAGCTTTGAACTGCTGACGTTTTGGTTAGCAGCTGTCAGTAGGGCCCCTCATTATACTGGAATCTCACAGCCGTCCGCAGGGCCCTTTGATCTACTGGTACAAGATCATGAGAGCAGGGTTAAACTATGTGCTCAGCCCCTTTATCCAAGCCTCAGTTTGTGCATCTGTAACTTGAGATAATCAGAGAACTCATTCTGTGAAGTTCTTGGGAAAGTCAAATCAGGTAGGCACAAGTCATGTAGCTCTTGATTAGTAAGTGCTTCATCTTATTTTTTCCCCATTAGATGACAAAAACCCAAACCTGTTGCCACTGAGTTGATTCTGTCTTATAGTGACCCTATAGGACACAGTAGAACTGCCCGATAGAGTTCCCAAGGAGTGTCTGGTAGATGTGAATCGCCAACCTTTTGGTGAACAGCCATAGAACTTAACGACTCTCCCACGAGGGTTTTCCCCTTAAGGGCTTCTTTATATTTACAGACTTCATATTAACTGCTGTGGGCCATCTGATGCCCTGGGCCCATTTGAGTTGGTGGTATTTAAGGTGTGATCACACACTGACTGGAAATGCTCTGGCTGCAGCTGGAGGCTTTTGACCTAAGCTTTGGTCAAGAGTTTGTGGGACACAGATTGGGAGACAGTTTTCCTGTA
Source organism: Heterohyrax brucei (assembly GCA_028571685.1). Classification (NCBI taxonomy): domain Eukaryota; kingdom Metazoa; phylum Chordata; class Mammalia; order Hyracoidea; family Procaviidae; genus Heterohyrax; species Heterohyrax brucei. The sequence goes on along the minus strand of CM053148.1, from coordinate 36,909,593 downwards.
GCAGCACTGTGGTTTTTTTTTTGTTTGTTTATTAATTATATGAAGTGAAAGTGTGCAATTTTTCATACAAAAGCTTAAACACACTTCATTGTGTGACCTTGGCTACTCTCCCCACGCTGTGACAGCACACTCTTCCCCTCCACTTCAGATTTCCCATGTCTGTTCAACCAACTGCTGCTATTTCTTTTCAGAATGCCTCTGGACAGGAGCTGTCCAGTTAGTCTCCTGTCTCTGCTTAAACCAAGGAAAGCACACTCCTCACCAGTATTGTCTTATGTCTCATATCCTGTCCAACCTTTGAGGAGTTGGCTTCTGGACTGGTGTCAGTTCTGGGCTAACAGAGAGTCTGAGGGACCCTCTGATCTGTCAGGTCTTTTTACTGGAGTTTGGGTTCTGCACTCTACATTTCTCTTGCTCCATCAGGGATTTTTCACTGAATTCCCTGTAAGAGGAGTCCTTGCTGGGTGTCGGGTACCATCTGCTTCTTCAGGCCTCACGTTGAGGTAGTTTCTGGTTTATGCGCCACTTTCTGTCTCTTGGGCTTCCGTTTTCCCTATGTCTTTGATTTTCTTCGTTCTCCTTTGCTCCAAATGTGTTGAGATCAATTGATGCTTCTTAGATGGCCACTTGCTGGCTTTTAAGACTCTAGACACTACTCACCAGAGTGAATAGCACTTTATTCTTGAGGCTTCCCTTTGAGTTCCAGATTTTGTTAGCTGTCAGGCAGTGTTTTATGAGTAAGTAGGCAAATGAGACCTTTGTCTTTTTTTTTATGACGGCGAACTCCAGTCCTCGTTTGGACCCACTCTCCACAGAGCCCATCACCTACTCGCAGAGAGCGGGCTCAGCTCTTGTTGGAAGAGCCAACACTGCTACTGGGGTGGGTGTTGCCACCCGACCTGGATGAGGGAAACTTCTTCCAGCTCTGCTATCTCCTGGCAGGCCGCAGAGTTTCTCTTTTGCCCTGCCCAGATGTGAAGGAGGAGAGAGGGGTTCATCCTGGTCTTCCCCTCACCTCTTTTGAGTATTTTGTTTAATATTTCTACACAAGAGGAATAAAGGATATTAATTGTAAAAAAAAAGAAAAGTTTTGTGTATGTGTGTGTGTATGCATGTGTTGAAATGCGTGTTAGTTGCCTGCTCCGACTCTTGACTGCTTCATGTAAAACAGAAACAATATGTTGTCTGGCCCTGCACTGTCTTCATGATTGTTGGTGAGCTTGAGTCCATCATTGCAACCACTGTGTATTCCGGGAGCCTTCCATCCTCATGGATTCAGCTTTTGGCACTGTAGGGGACAGCGTTCTGTTGTGATCCATGGGGTTTTCGACGGCTAATTTTTGCCAGTGGATTGCCCAGCCTTTATTCTTAGTCTGGAAAGGCTTTTCTTTTTAATTTTTTTATTGTGGATTAGGTGCAAGTTTACAGAGCAAACTAGCTTTCTGTTCAGTACTTTGTACACGAAGTAGTCCATGGCGTTGATTGTATTCCACACGATGTATCAGCAGTCTTCCTGTGTTCACCCAGGATTCCCTGTTTCCATTCATCCAGGTTTTCTACTCCTTCCTGCCTTCTCATCTTTGCTTGTGGGAAAATGTTGCCCTTTTGCTCTTGTATAGTGGATTGTTTGAAAGAGTACGTTTTTATTTTACCCGTGGTGATAGTGGTCTCCTAGATCAGTACAGGAGGGCTGGGCCCCGCACTCCCATCCCCAAAGCACAGGCCACATGAGATCTTGTGGGGGATGAGATGTGGATACAGGGCCTCTGAGGGGGCCTGCTCCAAAGACTTGCCCAGTTAAGTCCCCGAGGATCTGTTGCAGCCACAGGGAGAGAACAGAGTTTCCCAGCTGTCATAAGTTCTAGCACAGGCTGTTCTCTAGTTTTATCAGGTTTTTCACCAGTCAGGTAGACTGACTAATGATAATACTTTTTTTTCCTTGCTCCAAAGCACTGATTTTGGTCATGTCTTACAAACCTCTGCTTTGAAGCCATGTTGAAACCTGTTAGCTCAAATGAATGAACAATCCAACCTTGGCAGATTTATTTGGCCAAAGCACTAAGTTCCCAAAACCCTGTGGGCTGCCTTGGGTGACCACCTACCTGGGAAAATGAAAAACATATCACAAGGTTTGGGGATAAGTAGCACTGAAAAGCAGTTGGATATTATTTTCATTTTCTTTCACTTAATCAGCACCTGCTGTTGACTTCCATGTTGTATTTAATCTGTGTGGGTACCTGTGATTAAGGAAACAGGGGAGGTAGATAGGAAGATGGGAGGGGTGGGCAAAAAAGTCAGAAAGAATGTTGATGCTCATGACTTCCTAGCACTGTGCCCGCCCCAGCTCCCCAGTGTGCCCGTGCTTGCGCCCACCCATGCACATGCGCACACAGGCACGCACGCATGCACGCACAGACACGCATGCACACACAGACACACACACCATGGAGAGGTGGCCCAGTCAGGCCAATGATGAGAGCTCTGCTGCTTTTTATTTTGACATCAGTGTTTAGATCTTTCTCATGGCTTAACTTGTGTCACATAGTGGAGACACACAATTGAAATCCTAACGTTGGTATCTGTGAGTGTCACCTTGTTTGAGGACACAGGGTCTCTATTGGAAGATACTAAGAGCTAAGTCCTACTGAGTGGGGTGGGTCTTAATTCTAATTCCTCCTGGGGACTGTCTTCTAAAAGGGACATACAAACACAGAGTCACACACAGTAAGGAAGATAACCATGTGAAGAGGAATTCAAGCAAAAGAACACCAAGGATTTCTGGAAGCTAGGAGAGGCAGGGAACAGTTCTTTTCTCGAAGCCCTTGGAAGGAACTGACACAGCTGATACCCTGATTGGAACGTGTAGTCTCCAGAGCTTTGAGAAAATAAATGTCTGTCCTTTCAAGACCCCGACTTTTTGGTGTTTTGTCATAGCAGCCTGCAGAGTCTCAGACAGACCTTACTGTCTGTCCCGATGTGGGCAGTAGTAGAATACTTAGCAATTGCCAGCGAGTGGTGTAGCATTTTCCAAGAGTATATATTCTTTTAAGTCTTTTAATAATACTTTTAATCGTTTCATTATGTGCCTGTAGTATGTGATAGAGGAAGCCTTATTGGTTTAGTAGTTAGGTGCTGTGGTAGCTAGCCAGAAGTTTGGTAGTTCTAATCTACCAGGCACTCCTTGGAAACACGATGGGGCACTTCTACTCTGTCCAGTAGGGTTGCTGTGAGTTGGATTTGACTTGATGGCAGTGACGTTTTATATGATACAGAAGTGAATAACTAAATGATCTGAAGATGGTACTCTTAAAGATTATTAATGAGGATGTTCTTGTTTGAAGATTATGAAATTCTGTCAGATTTAGACCCAAGAAGCATTAATAAAGTTAAAGAGCCAACTTTAACTTTCTTCTGTGAAAGAGGAGTTATGTGGTATTTAATTTTTTTCCCAAAATGGCTGTAAGAAAAAGTTCTAATTTTTCAACAAATAGCTTTTTAAATGGTGTGTTTGACTTGAGGCCAATTACATATTTAAATGCAGATGGAAAATGAAAAGTCAAGTAAAAAACTCACTATCAAGACTTGACATATGGAGTTCTTCTATTTGAGGTTTTATAAAAAGTGCCTGATTTACTGTTACAATTCCCATGTTTTGTTTCTAAATGATGAGATGAGCAAATTGGTTTCAGGCTGTTCCTGGCTGTCAGCATCACACAGGCAAGGGTGGCTACTGTCTCTCCAGAGATGAAAAGTCTGGTTTGAACCTTCTTGCCCCTAATGTCTCTTTGAAACTGTGAAAGTGCTGACGCCATCTGAAGGTCTGTCTGAGAGGTGATTAGGAAACAGGAACTTCTGGATCTATTAAATAGTATCTTGAGGCAAATGTTCAGAATTCTTGTCCTTTACGTGCTCCACGTGACCGTGTGGTATTTCACATTCAGTACACCAGGTGGTTGCTCTCTTTGATCTACGTTCTGTTATGTTTAAATTAAACAATAGATGACAAAGAACAAAAACACTTGGAGCTAGGTAATTTCATTCCCTAGGGCACTGGAAATGAAAGGCCACAAACTAGGAACTGCCTCCCGGTTCTGAAGGATGCCAGTTGCTATCAAGTCAGCTATAACTTAGTGCAGCCCTCCATGTGTCAGAGTAGAACTGTGCAGGGTAGGGATTTCAGTGGCTGATTCTTTGGAAGTAGATTGCCTGGCCTTTCTTCCAAAGTGGCCCTGATAAGACTCAAACCTCCAACTTTTTTGTTAGCCACCAAGCACGTGTACTATTTGCACCATCCAGGGACTCCTTTTGGAGGTCTTGTTGTTAAAGTTGCTATTGAGTTGATTCCAGCTCATGGTGATTTTCCATAGGTGCTGAGTAGAACTACTCTGTAGGATTTTCAAGGCTGTGACTTTTTAGGAGTAGATGACCAGGCCTTACTCCAGAGGTACAAACCTATCCAGAGCATAGTAGGCCATTGCCAGTCATATGTACCACCTAGAGACTGTTCTTTTGGTGGATAGTAGACTGAAATCCGAGTGTCAGCAGGCTACTCCAAAGTTCAAGGGAAAGATCTGCCCTTGCCTCTCCTAACTTCTGGTAGCCTCGGGTGTGCATGGCCCTACCAAACCAACCAAACCCAAACCCACTGCTGTCGAGTCAGTTCTGACTCATAGCAGCCCTATAGAATGGAGTAGAGCTGCTCCATAGCATTTCCAAGGAGTGCCCTGTGGATTTGAACTGCTGACCTTTCCGTTAGGTAGATGGAGCAGGGCAGAAAAGCAAACATGTCAAAGTGTCCTATGATAGATAGCAATAATAGCGACTATTATTTGATATCCCTTTGTAGGCAAGCACAGTGGTTTGGAGAGAATATAATATGTATACAAGATCACGCAACATGGAGCCAGGATTTGAGTTCGGTTCTACCAGACTCCAGAAACTATGTCCTTTATGTGTGTGTGTAACATACATAATAAAAATGATTGTAGTCCTCAAATAACTTCCTCCTTGCCCTTTATTTTGGTATTTTGGAAAATTTCAAACCCATAAAAATTTACCACATGGCCACTCTCACTTAGATTCATCAACTATTAACACCTTATCATGTCCCACTATTATCCCCACATCTCCCTTTTGCCAAGCCACCTGAAAGAAGGCCACAGACACCAGGGCACTCCATCCTTAAGGACAAGGGCATTCTGCTACACAGCTGTATCACCACTGCTACAGCTAAGAAAATCGATATCAATTCCAGAACATTGACCATCTACGCTCAACTGTCCTCAGATGCCTCAGCTCCTCGAAGGAGTCAAGGTGCCTGCGTTCTCGCCCCCATTCCAGAACCAGCCTGTTTTAGTCAGCTAGTGCCGCTCTAACAAATACCACAGAGTGGATGGCTTCAACAAAGGAAGGTTTATTCTTACACAGTCCAGTAGGTTGCAAGTCCATATTCAGGATGTCCGCTCCAGAGGAAGGCTTTCCCCTTGTCAGCTCTGGAGGAAAGTCCAGTATTGCATCAGTCTTTGTCCAGGGAGCATCTTGGCGCAGGAACCTCAGGTCTCAAGGACGCGCTCTTTTCCCGGTGCACATTTCTTGATGGTGCGAGGCTCCCAGTTCTCTTTGTTTCTGTTTCCTTTTATCTCTTGCAGGCTGAAAAGCTTAAGGGTGAGGCAAGCCATACTCCAGGGAAACTCCCCCCACAGCAGAGCAAGGAAATAATCCTATGCAGGAATTTGCAGCTCCTTTAGCATACAGTTTAGTGAAACCATGGAAGGGAGGACAGTCCCAAGATACTGGGAATCATGTCCCAGCCACATGGCTGCACATATTTTTGAGGGGACACAATTCAATCAATGATACGGCCCCACTTCTTTCCTTGGGTTTGCATGACCCTGACTCCTTCCAAGAGTCAGGCCAGCAGTTCTGCAGAGGAGTCCACCCACTGTTTCCTCATGGCTGAGGAAATGATTCAGGTCAGACATTTCTAGCAGGAACACCTCCCAGAGCCAGTAGTGACCACCTCACTGTATCATGTCTAGAGGTAACTGTCTAGATGTCGTGCTCTCCATGATACCAACCTAGACCACACTAAGCCTGTGTTTTGACCAGAAGTGGGAAAATTGGGGACCTTGCCTGATTTTGTAAAAAACCAAGCCAAGTGCTGTCGAGGGTTGCCATGATTTTGTAAAGGAAGTTTTATTGGAACACAGCCATGTTTATTTGTCTGTGGCAGCCTTGAGCTACAATGGCAGAGTAGATTAGTTGCAATAGAAACATCTGGGCCTGCTAGAGCTGAAAATATTTACTGTGTGGTCCTATACAGAAAAAATATACCGACTCCTGCTGTAAACCATGGCAACAACATTTTCCAACAAGGATCTGGCTGTCCTATTGCTATATAACCCAAACCAAACCCACTGCCGTTAAGTTGATTCCAACTCATAGCAACCCTATAGCACAGCGTAAAACTACCCTGTGATTTCCAAGGTACACCTGACAGATTTGAACTGTTGACCTTTTGGTTAGGAGATGTAGCCCTTAACCACTGCAGCACCACCATTCCCATTGCTATGTAGGATAAAATGATGTGTTTTATTTCCTTTAAGTCAAGAAATAAAATAGAGTAGATCAGTAGTGTTTGAGAGTCTTAAAGGGCATAGTCATGAGGCATGAATGGCACCTGGTGAAGAACCCATTCTGCCTCCGCACAGTGTTGCAGATTGAATTGTGTCCTCCAGAATATTCTACTGAAGGCCTACCCCTGGTACCTGTGAACATGACCTTGTTTGGAAATAGAGTCTTTGGAGATGTCGTCAGCTAATGGCCGTGAGACCATCTCACTCACCTTGACTAAGTAATTTAGAATCTCAGAACCTTCGAGACAAGAGTCTGCATAGACCTAAGAGCCAGAATGTTGTATGGAGGATTATTTTAGAGGATTACATAAGCTCATACATGGAGTTTCCCAGATAACATAGCAGGTTACTCAATGACTGGTACTTGATGAATTCCTGTCAGCAACACGAGTATGGCGCCTGTTGTCATTACTGACTCTTCACACTTTTGGATGGCCCTCCCTTAGTGGGCCTTCAGTAGTACAGCAGGGGGCTGAGTCAAAGACATGTTCTTCATTCATTCATCAGATAGTCACTGGGCTCCCACTATGGGCCAGGCCAAGGCTACAAAAACGAATGAGACATGGCCCTGCCCTGCGGGGCTTCGACTCTAGTGCAGATCTGTTCACGTAAGCTGGCTGTGTTTTCACTTTGATGATGGCTGTAAGTGAAGCAGGGATCAGGGGCACTGAGAACCTAGGAGGGAGGGTGACAGGAAGGCAGACAGGGGAGTGTCAGAGCCCCTTTCTGCTCCATCGCACCCCATTGCTTATAAGGACACCACTGGCTTTCAGAAAGGAAAAGCCCAAGTGAATTTATAATCAGAGTCGCACACCTACTAGGAGTGACAGGAAGCAAAAGTCAGCATATTGGATTGCCTTGGGGCTAGATTCAGCAGGAAGATACAGAGAGGATGCAGGAAATCGTGTCTGAAATTAAAGCTCCTACCCATTGGCGAAAAGAATCCTGATGAGCTCTTTGGGGGAGACAGAATGTTTGTAATATTCAAGTGAAATTAAGAAATTCCTCACTTTAAAAGGATAAGATTTTAGCAAAAGGAGCTGGATATTTAGAGTGGCCCCCTCCCACCTCCCAAGTTATTTTTAATCCCCAGTTATGTACTCACTGACTTAAGTGCTGTTTTGTACACTAGACCCATTGTGTGTTTGGAAATAAGAATAAGTTGTAGCTTCCTGATAGGGTCTCAGGGTGTTGTAAGACTTAGGAATGTAGACAGTTTCAGTAGGACTTGCTGAGCAACACCTTGGAAGGACCAAGAAGTGGCTTCAGGGTAATTGTCACCAGGAACTCTAATAAAACCATTAAGGGAATTTGTGACCTTCCCCTAGTGGGCAGTTCCTGGGATGGAAGAAAAGGCTTTTGCCTTGTAGAAGAGGTAATTTTCTCAAACAGTGCTATTTTTGCCTTAATAATAAGTGCCTCTGAAAGATGTAAAACTGTAAAAAAAAAATTAGTTACTATATTTAATGCAAATAACATGCACCTTCTACAGTTTTTTGCCATCCCTACTCTCCTCTCTCAAGGTATTTTCATAAATAACACTATGCCAACTTTTTAAAAGTGCCAGCCAAGCCAAGTGCCGTCGAGTCGGAGAAGCTTACAAAAAATATTTATTCTGCAAATATTTACTCATTGTGTCTCTCTGAATCTCACGGGGCACAGCCAGGCTGCAAATAAGCGGTTAAAACAGGCTTTGATAAATGTTATAATCGGTGGATGAAAAAACAGATAAGGATGGTAGCATTTCTTTGACGTACTAGTTTCCTAGGGCTGCTGTAACAAAGTACCGTAAGCTAGGTGGCGTATAAGGACAGAGACTTATTATCTGAGAGTTCTCACGGCCAGAAGTCTGAGATCAGAGTGTCAGCAGGGCCATAGTCTCCCTGAGGTACCAGGAGAAAACTCTGCCTCTTTCATTTTCTGCTAACCCCAGGTGTTCCCTGGCTAGTGGCAGTGTCTCTCCATCTTCCCTCTGTCAGGGTCTTCACGTGTTTTTGTGTGTGTGTGTGTGTTTGTTTTAATTTTTTTTTAATGCGTCTCCTCTTTCATAAGGATTTCACTCAGATTAGGACTCACCCTACTCCAGTATGACCTCATGGTAACTGAAAACATCTGCAAAAGCCTTATTTCCAAACAAGGTCACAGTCACGGGTCTGGGGATTAGGGCTTCAGTTTATGTCTTTGGAGGACGGAATTCAGTCCACATCATGGTTCCACTATGCTGTGGGACTCTTGACATAGCACAGCCTGGACAGCAGTTTCAGTATGTCTCTCAGTGAGTGGAAACTAATGAAAAAACAAATGAAGGAAACTGATGTGATCCCACTGCTGTAACAGAGTCCAGAGAATGCAAAGCCGGGATGGGGGAATGCTTTTTTTAGTGGAGTATCTGTTTTCTATTCATGTCTGGATTATAGCCTTGTAAGTAGATGTGACTGGCTGCAAGATAACAAGGGATGCCTCTCTTCCCCCACCCTGGCCTTGATCTTAACAGGAAATTGAATAGTAGGTCAGTGAGAAGGTTATAGGAATGTTGTGCTGTGCAACTTGCTGATTTCATGAGTGTAGACTTGAATCTGTGGTAATCTATATTTAAGTGGAATTTATGCTACCTTGTACTGGTGTGTGTTTGTTTCAATTGATGTATGCACAGGTGTTCTTCTACACAACTATCTGTCAAAGAAATACTGATTTCTGAGTTCTGGGACAGCCATGAGAAAGCAAAAACCCCAGCTCTCACGGAACTGACACACCAGTGCACACACCAGTGACACACACACACACACCCCCACACAAGAACAATTAATACAACAGAATAACAGGCCATGATAACTGCAGTAGAGAAAGCAAACTAAGGTTAAAGGCTAGAGCACCAGGGACATCGTGGGGCCAGGTAGGCCAGAGACTGCCTCCCTGAGGAGGTGACATTTGAACAAAGACCTGAATGAAGTGGAGTGACCCTAGAAAATAATCAGGAGTCACAAACGTACCAAGACCCTCCTACCCGTCTACCCAACCATCTGCCCCCTACTCCCGTTGTTTGCCGTCTGCCCATGCATCCCCTGTCTGTCCACCCGTCCATCCATCCACCCACCCAGCCAGCCTCCTCACTCACTCCCCCACCCATCCATCCTGCTCATGCATCCTTCCGTCTGTCCATCCATCTTTCTAATGACATTGTCTTCCTGGCGTGGCAGAGTGCCCCACATACGGTAGATAGGCTACAGCTATTGAGAGAGAATTGTTATCATTTCTTACTAGCATATTAAAGAGCTCTGGTGGCAATCACTTGCTAACTGAATGGTTGGCAATTCAGACCTACCCACCAGCTCCGTGAGGAAACAACCTGAAGATCTCCTTCCATGAAGATTACAGCCTAGGAAACCCTACGAGAAAGTTCTTCTCTTTTACATGGGGTTGCTATGAATTGAAATTGACTCAGTGGCACCCAGTGGAAGTACATTGATAGATGTTATTTTTATTTATTTATTTTAACTTGGAAGTGATTTTTAAACGTAAGAATCATGGAAGGATACAGACTCCAGGGGAATCTGAGCCAGGCTCCCTTTAAGCTTTGATCTTACCACTGGGGATGATACTCTGTAGAGTTCCTGGGAGACACAGAAGGCGCTCTGTGACAGCTCATTGCCAGTAACAGCAATGCTATTACTATTGCCACTACTAAAAAACAAAACAAAACAAAACTCATTGCCATGGAGTCAACTCTGACACGTGGTGACCCTGTGGTACCGACCAGAACTGCTCCAGACCAGCAGACATATTGGTGGGAGCCACCAGTGGTTTGAGAGCTGGGTAAGAGGTTTCAGTGTGTCCCCTGATGAGTGAAAATGCTTTGTAATCCCTTGAAATAATTCTGCAGGGCAGGTCCACTCTATTCCACGTGTGAGGATCATGAGACTCAGCTTATGGCCGAAGTTGGTTCGCTTCCTTCCCTAATTTCCACAGCTGTTGCCTGCAACAGATACTGTTAAACTGGGGTGGCATGTGACCAGCTTCTCAGCAAAGGCAGGAGGAGTTTTTTAAAAAAAAAAATCTCTCTGTGAGTGCCTGTTCTCTATGGTGCTGATGGCACACGATTCATCACAGAGTAAGAGCTAATATTTCCCAAGGGTCCTTTATCAGCAAAGAACATGAAAGGAGTGGCGCAGAGGTTTCCTAGTTACTTAACAGATTTTATGAACTGCTAATTACCTCATAAAGGCGTTCGATTGAGCTGGGTGATGAGTTGGTGGCTGTGTACTTCCCTCATTTCTTTGCTGCCACCTGTTTCTTCTCGTCCAGGCCGCTGTGCTCCAGAAAAGCTCTGCTCTGTGTCCAGCAAAGAGACTTGGGTGTAGGTCCCTAACCTGCATGTGTCCACGCTAGTGTCTACCACTGTTTACCGAATGGGGAAACGGGGCTCTGGTTGCACACCCAGTAACTCCGTTAGAACACTTGAGCAGGAGAACTTCAGCCTGGAGTAGGACCTCTGAATCAATGGGCTTCATAGATTGAGCAGAACGCGGATGGCACAGTGAGCAGGAGCTGCCGCCGCTGACCCGAAGGCCAGCAGTCCAGGTTTACCAGCTGTTCTTGGAAACCTTGCGGAGCAGCTCTGTTCTGTCCTGTAGGGTTGCTGTGTGTCAGAATAGCCCTGATGGCAATGGATTTGGGTTTTTTTTTTGTTTTGTTTTGTTTTAATACATTCAGCAGTGGGCAGGCACTTTTCTATTCTTGACTGTGAAATGGAGTGAAGAAGGATGATAGTTTTTGTTGGTTGATTTTCCTTTTATTAATAATTAATATACTCTTTTGGAGTTAATAATTAATATACTCTTTTGGAGTAGTTTTTAAATTTATAGAAAAATTGGGCAGAAAATAGAGTTTGCAGTTAGACCCTCTTCCCCCTCTGTAGTCTGTTAAGGTCTTTCGTTGGTGTGGTACATTGTTACAGCTGATTGGCCAATACTGATAGCTTTGTTATTAAATGAAATGTACAGCTTACGTTAAGGTCTCCCCTTTGTGTTATACAGGCCTCTGGGCTTTGACAAATACAGTGTCGTGTGTTTACCATTACAGCATCATACAGAATAGTGTCACTATCCATAAAACCCTGTATGCCCCACCTGCTCACCCCTCCTCACCACTCTGCACCCCTAGCAACCATTGATCTTTTTACTGTATGGTCTATAATTTGCCTTTCCAGCATGTCATATAGTTGTAAGCATACAATCTGTAGCTGTTTCATACTGTTTTTCAAATGTACTCTTCCATTTAGTAGTCTATGAGAAATTTTTCACTAAGGGGATAGAAGTGGCCAAAGCAGACAGTTTTGTGCTTAACAGATGACAGAGAAAAAGTCTAACTACTCAGGTCTTATTCCATGTTATATTTTTCCATTGTTCAGAAAAAAGAAAGGCTTAAACTGGGACAAGTGGGCCAAACAGGTTTATAAGGAAACTAGGGCTTTCGGGCTTCTACATCGCTTTTCCTTAAGTAAACTTAGAGATATCAGTTAGTGGATCCACTGTCCAGTGCTTAAAAAAAAAAAAAAAAAAAAAAATTACAAGGGATGGGAAAGGGAGATGTGCAGAGGAGGCAGGCAAAGTTGTCAAGTTTTTATAAAGCACGAAAACATGCATTCTGAAAACAACAGACCATATATGAGACAGAGAGACAGAGACAACATTCCCCATCACATGTCAAGAGTGGATATTAAACAGATGGTGAACTTTGATAAAAGAGTATTGGGAATTGTCATGAGCTCCCTGAAAACAAACAAAGCCAAATAAATGCATTACAGTTTTGATAGGGTTACTATTATGTCAAGAAAATGCCCAAGATAGGTTTTCTCATGATGTGCAATACAGTCTGATAATGTCCTTCTGATCTTGCTTAAACAACAGTGCATTGCTTCCATTTATTGAGAGATGAGTGGTGTGTTAGACACAGGCTGAGACCTGTCTTTGCCTTGTCTCACCTAATCCTTGTCTCAGACACAAGAGAAACATGGAATCATTATTGTTCTTATATTAAGGACGAGCAAATTGAGTTTCACGTGGTAACTGGCACACACGTTCCTTCTCCATGTTCCACCCCTGAAGGTTTATTGGTAGACATTTAAGCCACTTTAGTACGTTCTAGCCATCACGGCAGATACTGGTGAGACTGCCCCCAAAACAGGGAACTTGGTCTGTACCACAGATGAATGTTGCCAAGCCAAGTGCTGTCGAGTCAGATCCGAGCCATTCAAAAGAGAGGATGCTTCCTGAAGAAGTGATTGTGTGAAACTTGTGAGTCTTTTGACTTTTGTGCAGTGAGATAGGGTTTGCATATATGTTTACTGCTTCCTCTGAATTATTGAGAAGGCATGGTTAGTGGTGTTTGGAAATGTTTTAGTAATGAAACAGTTTGTGATGTTCTTCCCTGGCCATGGTACCAATATGTAACTCATTTTGATGTACTTTATAGAAAATGGTACTGATGTGGCCTGCTTGCAGTTGGTACTTCATTTTTTCACTGCTAACAAGCAGTGGTCCAGCATCCATTGCATTAGTGAAAAAACATAGCATCACCAAAAAACAAACAAACAAAAAAATCACTCATGAAAAGGCTAAGCAACTTGCCTAAGGTCCTGCAGCCAACAGTGGCCGAGTAGGATTGTGAGCTGAGTTTCTCCGTCACTCAGGCTCCTGACTATAACATGCTCCGCCTCTATGGGGCAATGCTGCCTGAACAGTTGGTACCCAAAGCATTTGTGAGTGGATCAGTATTGCTCTGGAAAGAGTTCTGGCTTGGCTGCTACAGGACCCTTCCCTCTGCTTTGCCCCATTCCGCATTTTATCAGTGACCTCAATGGCAATATGACTGGCGCACTTTACTCAGTAAATTAAACACAAGCAGGAAGAACAGCTCATGCACAGGACAGGACAGCATGGCGTAATTTTGTTTGGCACCACAGGGTGTTTGTTAGAAAGTGTGCATTTCTGCATCTTGGTTTTTAGTTTAGTTTCTAGGAGAGCCAGACATTTGAAAGGGGAAGGCTTAAGAGCAGACGGTGTGCAAAGGAGATGGGCAAGTATCGATCCATATTGACTGCATCTGGTCATGGTGTTCTTTTCTCAAGATGCACAGACTCTCTGTTTCGTAAATTTCCCTAGAATCTCTGCCAATGATTACCAGTGGGCAGATGACCAATCCAGTCTGCAAATGCACTGCTATCTCACTGGGTCTGTAAGCCTGCTGCCAAGTACCATGGAGGAAATGAAGATGTGGAACCCCTCTTAATTGAAGAAGGGGAGAGAACACGTGAATATGGAAAGCTGGTTGATTGTATATTAGGAGAACGTGGTGCAGGATTCAAGCCCTTCTGGGAGTTCAGTGATTTGCTTAAAGCCCCCACGAGGCACTGGTCTAGGCTGGACCAGACCCAGGCCTCTCGATTTCCATAGTGAAGACAGAGGGCTGAAGCCTGCTGCGCTCACTCCCCTGGCCTGGGTATACTGGCTCTTGGAACAGAGACCATGCCCCTTCACCTGGACACTGACCATCCCTGCCATGCTCCCTTCAGCAGATTTATTAACTTGTTGAGTATTCTTGAAGGCTTGCAGCACTGAACAATATTTTAGATCCTGCCAAAGCCAAGTGTCGTCGAGTCGAATCCGACTCATGGCGACCCTAGGAATATATTATTTTAAATATGGGCTTATATTAAAAAAAGAAAGAAAAGAGAAAAATGTGGGTTCTGAAAACTGAGAAATGTTCTAATCCAGACAGAAAACTGCCACGATACTGACCTAATACAATATTCATACAATTCAAATATACAGTACAAATTTAGACTAGACTAGTCAATGGAAACTGGTAGCATAGTGGTTAAGTGCTACGTCTGCTAACTAAAAGGTTAGCAGTTCAGATCTGCCAGGCGCTCCTTGGGAACTCTGTGGGGCAGTAGAACGGTGGGGTCACTGTGAGTTGGAATTGACTCTATGGCAGTGGCTTTGGTTGGTTTTTTGTAATCAGTAGGGACAGTGGGTGCAGGCACCAACAGTGGATTTTATGCCACAATGAAAGAACCTCTTCTAGTTTTCCAAGAAAAGATACTGTCACTTGGGTTTTTTCATTGGCTTTAGAAACCAACTGGAGAATTCCAGACATTTACCATTCCACCAAATGCTATTATAGGATCCAAAAATAAGTTTTGCTTGTTGCTAGCCTGTCAGTTAGAAGATGTTGACTTTTTATTGACTTCTTGTTTTAGAAGCAAGGGGTGTGTGTGTGTGTGTGTGTGCGTGCGTGCGTGCGTGTGTGTATGTGTGTGTGTGTGTGTGCGCGCGTGCGTGTGTGTGCGTGTGTGTGTGTGCGCGCGTGCGTGTGTGTGCGTGTGTGTGTGCGTGTGTGCGTGTGTGTGTGTGTGTGTGTGTGTGTGTGTGTGTGTGTTGCCAGTTACTTAGAAAAATACCTATTTCCTTCAGGCGCCAGAGGGCGTGGGTTTAAGTAAATACCTTAATTAAATTATATCCTGTTGCCGAATAGTTTCTTCAAGAGGAGACGGTAAATGGCATCCCTTCTGGGAAAGTTGTGCTATAATCACTGGCTGGCTTTCTTTAGGAGGAAAATGTTTATTTGAAAAAAAATCTGCAGCGTATTGTATTTACAGGATAGATCTCTAACCCTAGGGGAAGAAATGAAACTTGTTTGCTTTTAGACAATGCCAAATTGAGGGTTTGTCCCTGATGATGTGGGCCTAGCAGCCAGGAACTGTTGGTACCTTCTTGGCCACAGGCTCACCTGTCAGTGAGCAGTAAGATCCCTTCACACTGGTGATTCAGGATGCTAGCACTGGCCCATGGCTAGTTTCCGTGGACTCTGGCACAAGGTGACCCCATGTGTGTTGGAGAAGAACTGTACTCTGTAGTGTTTTCAGGGGCAAATTTTTTCAGAAACATCACGAGGACATTCTTCCAAGGTGCCTCTGGGTAGACTCAAACCTCCAGACCTATTGGGTTAGCAGCCGAGTGCATTAACTCTTTGCGCTACCCAGTGACTGCATTGAACAAAAACCTGACTGCAGTTGATTTTATTTCAGCTCCCGATGACCCTATGTGTTACAGAGTAGAACTGTGTTCCCTAAGGTTTTCTTGGCTGTGGTCTTCACAGATGTAGGTTGCCAGGCCTTTCTTCCACAGTACCACCACAGGGGTTCAAACAGCCAGACTTCCCATTAGTACTTGAGCCTAAGTAAACCCTTTGTACCACTCAGAGACCTCAGTGGACTCAAGCAGAGACTTCTTCTTGGGCTTGGCAGATGTCTGGATGCAAAGAGTCCTCAATATATCTCTTACCTTCTTAAGCTCAGCCATTGCCTGGGCAAAGGCCGGTGTGAATAGTTGTTTTGTTTTGGTCTGTTTTTAAATGCTTATATTTTTCTCATAAAGGAATACATATTCCAAGGAGAAGATTTGCAAACATAATAAGGACTAAGAAAGAAAATAGGAATCATCCATTTTCCCACAACACAGGGAAAAAAAATGTATTTTTGTCTGTTTTACCTTTTCTGGTATTTTTTTCCCAGGCGTGTATCTGCAGTTGAGCTGGCACTGTGTAAATGAATGATTTTATAGGACTTTGTTAAAAGGGAAAGCAGTCGACCTCCACCCCGGGAGCTGAGTCCCTGTTCCAGCTGAGGCCTGCTCTCTGGTTTTCAGACATTTTAATAGAACTCATCAGTCTCCTGTTAGGCAAAGTAAGAGATCTCTGATTCGTTCAGACACGTTTGCAGCTCAATGAGAAGTCTGTGACCAGAAAGGCGACAGGCCAGGTACCTTAGAGCATTTAAGGATCAGTGACCTTTCAGCCAAAACTTAACTTCTTGAGATATTATGGTTACCTCATAAAATGTTCTTGGCTGTGTTTTCATAATAGTTGGCAATAGGAGTCCCAGAGGAAAAGGACATTTATCTTGAACACAGGCCCCTATCAGCATAGCAACTTTGCTTTAATGATATTCCCTTGAATAATTTAATGTCATCATCCTGTTGATTCCTTCTGCGTATTTGGTTCTGCAAAATACCCCCAAAGGGTTACCTGGTTTTCCAAAGCTGCGTGTTAGACACAGTGGGATTTTTTTTTCCCCTCTGTATGCCTGAGGTTTATGAACAGCTGCTTTTTTTAGATAAATACCACAGGAAAAAAAACTATTGCAAAATAGAAAATTTCCGTCCGGGAATCCACAGCAGATGAATTCTCTCCTTCTGGAGAGCCCGTGGCAGAAGCTAAGTGGTGAGGGAGGTTGGTGGAGCTAGGGAAGGATGGCGGTGATTGGCCTGGACCTGTCTAGCTGTTTGGTACCAGGGTCACAGTAAATGGAGCATTTTCTACCATCCCACCTAACTAGTACCAGTTGTTTTCAAGTCGATTCTGACTTACAGTACAAATGGTTAACGTGCTTGGCTGCCATTCAAAACATTGGAGGTTCCAGCCCACCCAGAGGTACCTCAGAAGGATGGCCTGGCCTGGCAACGGGTCTGCTTCTGAAAGTTAACCACTGAAAACCCTGCAGGGCACAGGTCTGTGCTGACACATTTGTGGTTGCCATCCGACTTAAGAAAGATTTGTTAAATACCCAGTACCATTCCTGGTGATTGAACCAAGGAAATCCTACGCCATCTCTGAAGAACTTGACCATCAGTCCAGTTCCCTGAAAGGACACAAGAATCAGGAAGTGTTCTGTGCTCACTTCAGCACGTATACTAAAATTTGAACAATACTGAGAAGATTAGCTTGGCCTCCGTGCAAGGGTGACATGCAAATTCATGAAGTGTTCCATATTTTTTCAGAGTTGCAAAGAGATGGGCATTCGAAATTGACTTGGATTGTATACTTTCACTTAATCATGTGTATGTGTGTGTGTCTGTGTGTATATATAGATATGCCAAGCCAAGTGCCATCGGGTCGGATCCAACTCATGGTGACCCTAGACCCCAATATATATGTAGCACCCACTCAACAACAACAATAAGAAAAAGAATTAATTGTGCATCTCTGAGGTCATCTTTTCCAGACCTTGGTGTGACAGATGAGGAAACTGCAAACCTACGAGGGTTAAGCAACATGGGTTAGGTGACATGGACCTCTGTGGAGTGGGGATTAGGACCTGTGTCTCCTGAGGCCAGAACTCCACCTGTGCCTCTGGGGTACTTCTTAGTGCTTTCATTCTGTGGACACTAGATGTGTGTGCAGGGCTGCTGTGGAGACCACAGTAGCATTTACTCAGCTGTCTAATTACTAGAAAAACAAATGTCAATCTGTAGCATTCCTGCTTTCTTAAAAAATTGAAAAGACTGCACTGTAGTGACTTGAATTGTGTAACCACACTGATAGTTACAGTATCCAAACCTTGGGCATCTTTGAGCTAGGTGATGCCCTTGAGGTAGGGACCTGGACATTATGCATATTGCCAGTGGGTGCTGTCTTTTTCATAAAACGTTCGGCATGGGTTTTGGGTACCCGCCTGAGCTTTATTTAATTTCCTGGAGCCCCACATGAAAGCGAGGGGCAAGGGAGAGAAAAGACAAAGGCAAATCTATAGAGTCTTCAATGAGAAGAAAAGTTTTAAAGGTACTAAACATGAAGAGCTTTTTTCAAAGAGATGACTCAGTGGAGAAGTAATAGCAGTATAAAAAGAATTTGAACAGCGTAAGAAGAAAGAATGTTAATTATGTTAACCTTTCAGAATGGGTTCAGTGTACAGCAGGAATCTGTTGTTTGGTTGAAACTAACCATCTAAGTATAAACACTTTCTAAAATCCCAAATAAGGGTGCTGAGTTTGCTGCTCAGTTGTTCTGCTAATGAACCCTTTTTCTCCTTAAGACCAAAAAGAGTTTGGGGCACATTATCTCATGACCCCCAAACTGTGACTCTCTTCCAGATTTTCCTGGTAGGAGATGTGCCCGAGATCAGTGCCAACATGGGTTTCAGCACCTGTCCTCCTGGGAGGGGGCTGAGTCTGTGGCTGGGGCAAGGTCCATGGAGCCATACAGAACTGAGGTTAGTCCTGGCCCCTGCCACTTAACAGCTGTGGGACTCTGGCCAGCAGGGGAAAATTTCCTGAGCACTGACAGATCGCCTCTAAATGGGATGCCAGCCATGTCCACTCACAGGGTTGTTGTTTCAGTCAGCTAGTGCTGCTGTAACAGAAATACCACAAAGTGGATGACTTTAACAAAGGAAAGTTTATTCTTACACAGTCCAATAGGCTACAAGTTCACATTCAGGATGTCCACTCTAGGGAAAAGCATTCCCCTTGACCTCTCTGGAGGAAAGCCCTGTATTGCATCAGTCTTTGTCCAGGGAACATCTTGGCACAGGAACCTCAGTTCTGAAGGATGTGCTCTTCTCCCTGTGCTGCTTTCGTCATGGCCCCCAATTCTCTGCTTGCTTCCTTTTTATCTCCTGTAAAATGAAAGGATTAAGGGTGGTACAAGCCACACTTCGGGGAAACTCCCTTTACAGTGAAGCAGAGAGGTGATCTTATAAAGGAATTTACGGTCCGACCGTAATTCTTTAACATACAGCATAAGAAAAATCATAAGATGGAGGACAGTCATAAAATACTGGGAATCATGGCTCCGGCACATGGCTACACTTATTTTTGGGGGGACACAATTCAATCCATGACAGTTGTCATGAAGACTAAGTGACTGTTCAGTTAATCGATAGTGATCTTAGTTGCTGATGTTACTCAGTTTTCCCCAACTCGGGATGTTGCTGGAGAGCACACTGTTGTTTACATAACATGTAGGGTTTCTGTGTAGTGATCTTTGGTCAAGACTGGTAGCCCAAATGCAGAATTACTTCAGAGAAGGACTGCTTTTGAGCATTATCTCAAATCCAGAGGCCTTATCATGTTCTCGTGTGTGGTAAGGAGAGCACTGGGGAACAGTGGGGAGCAGGTGTGAGGAAGAGAACTGAAGTCTCGCTGAGAGCATCTGGGAATGCTTCCTTGATGGCATGAAATCTCAGTGGTTCTAGAGGAGAGAGGGATTTAACTGGTGTTCTACGTGGAGAGAACAAGCACTAAACTAAAGGCTGAGAGGCTGAGAGTATGGAGTTGTTTTAGAGTCCTCATGTGCCTACACTGGAGTTCCTGGCTGGGGCAGACCTGGAGACCTACTTCTGAGAAATCAGCCATTGAAAACTATGGAGCATGTTTCTTTCTACTTTGGCACACAGAGTTGCCATGAGTTAGGATTGACTTGATGTCCGTGTGTGTGTGTGTGTGTGTGTGTGTGTGTGTGTGTGTGTGTGTGTGTGTGTGTGTGTGTGTGTGTGTGTGTGTGTGTGTGTGTGTGTGTGTGTGTGTGTGTGTGTGTGTGTGTGTGTGTGTGTGTGTGTGTGTGTGTGTGTGTGTGTGTGTGTGTGTGTGTGTGTGTGTACTTACATCACCCTAGACTAAGCTATGGAGTGGTAAGGGTATAATCAGCATGAAGGTGGAAGGGAGGAATTTTGGATGAAGCTGTGAGTTTTCAGATTTTATTATGTGTGTAATGAGAGAACTGTTGGAAGCATTTGGATAGTAGAGACACTATGGATTTTTGGCAGAAAGCTCTGGCCCCTAGGATTGGGTAGGTGGAGTGGGAGGTGCTTGTTGGTGGGGAGGCCTCACAGAAAGCTGTTGGGATATTCTTGACAAGACTTCAGAAGGAACTGAGCCAAGTTAGAGATGCTGGTGAGGAGGTAGCTTGAAGAACATCACAGAACAAAAGCTAAACCAAACCAATTGCTGCTGAATCAATTCTGACTCATTGTGACCCTATAGGATAGAGTAGAACTGCTCCATAGTGTTTCCAAGGATTGGCTGGCGGACTTGAACTGCTGACCTTTTGGTTAGTAGCTGAGTTCTTAACCACTGTGCCACCAGGGCATTATTAAAAGGATTAGGATCTGGTTGGATTAGGTTTATAAGAGACAAGGAAGAAATGAAACTTAATGGGAGATTTCATGTCTGTGCCACCAGTAGCCAGTTATGGAAAACAAGGATGGGAGAGGAAAAGATACAAGCAAACAAGTCATCCTCTAGCATCTTGTAAAGGAAGTTCATGCTAGTGTATCCAGTGTAGGTTGTGTGAAATGTGAATTTCAAACTTAAAAGACACGGCAGAGAAAGACAAGTACAATTTCATAATGTTGTATTTGTGGGGAATTTTAGAATTTACAAAAGAGGCTCGGATGCAGAAATTGCATCGATGGGGGACTCTTATCATCTCCACTGTGTGGATGGGGCGCCTGAGGCCACGCCTTCACAGAGCCAATGATGGGAGGGGAGTGAGGTTTTGGAGGTTCGTGTGTGAGTGAGTGGTCGCTGTACTGTGAAGCTTTCAGACCCACACGAGTGGCACTGAGTGCCTGTCACAGAGGCTGTGGGCTGTAGGGGCTGCTGGGGCGGTGGGGACAACAGAAGCTGAGAGGATGCTGCAGTCCAGGGTCCTAGAGGCCAGGTATCCACCTGAGCTTGTTGGCAGGGTGGACTTCCTCCCATAGTGCTGAGCTCAGGCTGCCCTGCCACAGCCCTGTCTGCTGAGCCACCATCTCCTCTGGTAAAACTGGGGCACGGCCACCACCTTGGGCTTGGGCCAGCACTACCAGCACCCTAACTTCAGACCTTCCCTGGGCTGTGGTGTTATTAGAGGAAGGCACCCCGTCTGCTTCCTGGTTTCCTCCTGCATTCCCAACACTCCTTCTAGCCAGCTAGGTTTCCTGAAACCCCAATGGGTCTTTCCTGGAGCACATTCTCCTGCAGTGTTTGCAGCCAGTTCAGGGAAATCTATTCTGTATGGTCCCTTTGCTAGCCTCTTGCTGGAGAAGAGCAGTTTGGTATCTGAGAGACCTTTAGAGACTATTTTTGATGTAGTTCCAGTTTCCCTCCACCTTGGAAACCCTGGTGGTGTAGTGGTTAAGTGCTATGTCTGCTAACCTCTGTGTCTGTTAACCAAAAGTTCAGCAGTTCAAATCTGCCAGGTGCTGCTTTAAAACTGTATGGGGCCATTCTACTCTAGTCTATAGGGGCAGTGAGTTTGTCTTTTGGTTTGCAGTGGCAGTGGGTTTGATTTGTTTTTGATTTGCAATGAAGGTGCTGCTTTGCCAAGAATTAAGGGCCTTTGGCGCCTGAAGACTGCCCTTGGGTTTAGAAAATGACAGTTTTGCATCCTCCCCACCTAGGCAGAGGCATTCATTAATTCAGCATTTCATCAGTATTGATAGGGAGCCATGTGCCTCCTTTACAGCCAAGGTCTACTATTAAAAAAAAAAAAAAAAGGAGAAACACTCACACTATTTTATTTAATACCCCCTAATTCTCCATTCTAGCTTTGCTGCTGTCCAGTTATGTAATCAAGGAGCTCACCAACCTTCACTGGGCTTCATCTTCTTCCTCTCTAAAAAAGGGTCAAGCAACTCCCAAGATTCCTCCCAGCCTTGAAGTCTTAGACTTCTTAACTTTCAGAAGTCTGAGGCTTCTTAACCTTCTGTCTTGTGCTGTGCTTGGAATATCCCAATTTCTTAGATTGCAGCTTTCAGTTAGCACGTCCCTGAGAAGATGGGAACAGAGCAGGCCATGTGGCCTGGCATATTGGGTTTTCCTGAGGCTAGTTTGGTTAATTTGATATGGAGGTGAGGATTCTAGTTTCTCCTATCATATGATGACTGAATGTATATTAGGAAGCCCGTACTGTTTTGGTTTTAAGGATTTAACAGTAAATAGGAAAAAAAACACTATGCTCATGGAGTATATACTGTAATAACATGTACCAGGAGACCTATGGTTATGTTCTATAGCTCCCAAGAGTCTTGATTCTCCATAGTCTGTTGGCTCACAACCCTCATCTTTAAGATCCATAGTCATTTTCACTGACGTAGCATTTTTGTAATAATGTGTATGTCAGATAACGTTTTACTGCCAAGCAAGATTGTCTATTCTCCTAGTCTTACTTGGGGAAAATGGACGTCTTGTTCATTTGAGACTCCAAATAGCTCTCCTATGCATAGGTAATAGTGTAAGACTGAGTGCCTCATGGTGACAATTCTAAGTAATGGTCAAGCTAGCTCTCCAACCCAGGTATCTGTTCCAGGCTTCTTTCAACCAACCTCTCAATGCAGAGTAAAGCCATTTGTCTATCTGTAGGTGACCAGTGTCTAGAAAGCCAAACCTCAGACTGGTTTCATGAGTCATTTACCATGTCCACTCTCCTGCCCCCTGCATAATTCAGATTCCTAAGCTATCTTTCAGTAAACTATACCAACAGTTTTCAGTTACCCAAAATGTGCCATCACTTTATGCTCATTAATTCTTATCATCTCTGTCAAATTGTATAGTACCCTGAAGGACACACTCCATGACTCCAGGTTGTCCGCAGCTTACACTGCCTTATTCCCACAGTTCATTCAGCTCCAGGCTTTCTAGACACATGGATGTCCCACGGTGTCCTTCCCCTCAGGTTCTTCTTTTGATTTTTTTTGTTTGTTTGTTTTCCTGAGTTACCAGCAGAGTAGCCTAGAAGTGAGCATTCCAGTAGGGTCTTTACAACTGTCACCTGGGTCTTTGTTTAATGACAGTGTGGCCTGTTGTTAACCATGGGCACTGTACCCCCAGTGTCTCATGTAATGAGAAGTGTGGTTAACCTCACACGTGGCTGTCGTGGGACCTAAAGGCCTTCTCTACTGACCCCTCAAAATTACTTGAAGGTCAGCAAAGGTGTTCCATGAGAGTCAGACACAGAACAGCAAAACACACGGTAGCTAGAAGGACTGTGCTCAGTGCTAGTTTCTCCATGGGACCTGGAGGACCTGGGTGTGTGATCCTGTCTCTTTGGCTCTGTTGTCTCCTCTCCAAGATGGAAATGATGATCCCAGTATAAACAACTTCACTGGTTGTTTGGCCAGGGGACAATATATGAGCTATGGTGTATGGGGGAAAAAAACAAAAACAACTAAACCTAATGCCAACAAGTTGATTCTGACTCACACAGACCCTATAGACAGAGCAGAACTGCTCTATAGAGTTTCCAAGGAGTGCTAGACAGATTTGAACTGCCGACCTTTTTGTTAGCAGCTGTAGTACTTAACCACTCCACAACCAAAGTGTATGAAAGTACTTTGTAAATTACAAAACTCAGTGCAAATGTAAGAGATCATTATATGTCTTCTCAGAACAGTAAAAATGGTCTTGGATGAAATTGACCACTAGAAAGACGGATACATGTAACTTTGACAGCTGACTTCACTAGTACTAGTATTGGCATCTTCGTATACTTTCTTTTTAAAAAAACCAAGTATTAGAGTCCTCAGCAGCTGTTTTTACATGAAGACAAACAAGAAAGTCAGTTCTTTGACTCAGGTTCCATCCAGAAGATGTGTTACCATGCCAGGCTCGTGCACTTTGGAGATCTTGATTTTTAATGGGTATCTGAACCTGAAGGAGCCCTGCTATTACAGTGGTTGAGTGCTGAGCTACTAACTGAAGGTCAAGGACTACAACCCCCTAGCCACCCCATGGGAGAAAAGACGTGGCAATCTGCTCTGGTAAAGATTACAGCCTTAAAACCCAATGAGACCTTTCTCTTCTGTCCTTTAAGCTTGCCAGGAGTTGGAATGGACTTGATGGCACACAAGAGCAACATTAATGTATACTACTGGGAGATATTCCAAGGTGAGATGAGTGGAGGGACATATCTTTCTCCACTTCTAAGCCAAGGAAACGGACAATCCAGGAGATGGCCCATCCCATGTCAGCCATGGGAGTGGGAGTGTCTTCCCACATAGAAGCCACCTTCCTGAGATCTGGGCCTGGAGTAGGCGATTGAAGTAAAATAATGAATAGTAAGAGTGCTGTCCAAAAATGACATTGATGTCTTCCTCTCCCAAGTGTCTGTTTGGTCTGACTTGACCACAGGATGAAAACCTGCGGTGTGGTCAAGTCAATTCCAACTCATAGCAACCTTACAGGGCAGAG
The DNA here is from genome assembly GCA_028571685.1 of Heterohyrax brucei. Classification (NCBI taxonomy): domain Eukaryota; kingdom Metazoa; phylum Chordata; class Mammalia; order Hyracoidea; family Procaviidae; genus Heterohyrax; species Heterohyrax brucei. The sequence goes on along the minus strand of CM053148.1, from coordinate 36,884,950 downwards.
TAGAATTGCTCCAGAGAGTTTCCACGGAGTACCTGGTAGATTTGAACTGCTGCCCTTTTGGTTAGCAGCCATGGCTCTTAACCACTATGCCCACCAGGATTTCCTCTTCCCCTACAGTTAAGTCCAGAGATGAAGTGGTGTGTCCCCAAGCAGTGCCACCTGCCTCTGCCATTGTCTGTGCCATAACAGGGCATCTCAGAGCCTTAGGGGTGTTAATTTTTTTTAAGGACACAGTAAGGAGGAGTCAGTGGCTCTTCCAGAGAGCACAGTGGACTTCAACCTTCTTTTAATTGTTGCCCTTTAATTGTGGGTCTGGAACTTCTGGGAAACTGTTTACAGTGCACCCTGGAAGACCTAAAAATGTCCAGACCTCTGCATTAGGAATTCTAATTGACCTGATACGAGATGAGGCCAGAGAGTGCACAATTTGGATGAGCGCTAGCATTATGCTGGGTGTCAGTGGTCTGAGCAGTGCTAGACCTCTGGGTGCATGTGCAGACACTTCCCCAGCTGCCTCGGGTGTTCTGCTTCCCCTTCGGCAGTGCCCCTCCACAGGGCTGCTGAGCGCTTGTTAAATTGAGTGTGATGCTCTGCAGAAGTGTGTAGCCTACAGAGGGCCTCGGGAAATTTTCATGTCTATCCCTTTCCTCACACCCACCGTGGACAAGAAATAGAACTGGATACATTTCAGATTTCCTGGGGTGGATGCCAGCCTTCTGTTTCCGTTAACCCTTTTGGCTTGTGTATAATGCCGTTACATGTTCCTCAGTCAGCAGGTGTTCGTGAAAGGCTTTCCCCTTGTGAACTCTCACAGAAGGGACAGAGACACACAAATTAAGTGTGACAGACAGTTGCTGTCACAGTGGAGTAGAAACCCTTTTCTGGGGAGGTAGGACATCCACACAGGGGTCAAATAATGTCTATGTGAACAGAACTCTTAAGAAGTCAGCTAATATGCAGCAAAATACAAGTTGTATAGCCTTTTTGTATACTAGAAATTCAGAGAGAAGAAAACAATGGTCTGCAGTGTTTGTGTGTGGCTCCCAGAATGAAGCATCCAGTGCTTTGGGCACATACATCTTAATTGTAGGTGGTCACAGCCAGGTGACATTGGATATAAGTATGCAAGGACTGCCAAGTAAGTTTGCGAACTTATTCTAGAAAATGTGCTACATACCTCATTGCTGAATATCACTGCAGTCACCTTCAAAGTACTCCCCTTGGGAAGCTAGGTACTGATGCCAGTGCCTAGTCCACCCTTCTAAGCAGTTTAGGAACTGTCTTTCTGGAATGTCCATCAAAGCTGTCACCGTGTTACCCTTGATGTCCTGAATGTCATCCAAATGTCTTACTTTCAATATTTTCTTTATCTTCACATAAAGAAAAAAGTCACTGGGGGCCAGGTCAGGTGAATAGGGAATGCATTCTAATATAGTTGTTTCTTTACTGGCTAAAAACTCCCTCATAGATGCTATACAGTTAAGTTTGCAAACTTCCCACCATGCCACCCTATACAATAGCCATTCCAGAAAGAGTTGGGAAATTGCTCTGAAGGGTGTATTAGGTGCTGATGTCAGTGCATAGCTTGTCACGGGGAGTACTTCAAAGGTGACCATAGTGATATTCAGTCATGAGGTGTATAGCATTTAGAACAATCAAGCATCTAGACTCAATTGTCGGACTTGTATATGGGAGGGAGTTCCTGAATGGTACACATGGTTCAGCACTCAGCTGCTCACCTAAAGGTTGGTGGTTTGGGCCTGCTGCGAGGTGCCTTGGAGGAAGGACCTAGCCATTTGTTTCTGAAAGGTCACAACCATGAAAAACCATGGAGCACAGTTCTCCTCTAGAACACATTGGGTTTCCTTGAGTCAGAACAAGCTCAACAGCTAGTTTGGTTTGGGTTTGTGCATAGTCAGAGTCCTAGAGGTATGGAAGCTGCAGCGATGATAGACATATATAATACCTTGTTGAAATTGGAGCCAAAGAGGCTCAAGGGGCTGAAGTGTCTGGAGTACAAAGGACTCAGAATTTAAAGTGTATAAGGATAGAGGCGCAGTGAAGTGACATTTAAATATTTAATCTTGTAGGAAATCTTTATGCTGTGGATTTTTAGCTGAGTGATGCTGGACACATCCTAATCATTTAATTGGAGGTTTGGCAGGAAGGAGTAGGGAGTTTATTTAGTTTCATGGCCAAAGGAGTCAGCGTCAAACTGAGCAGTGAGCACAGCGTCCCTTCTAGAAGGAGTGGGTGGGAGTGGGAACCAGCCTAAGCTTTCACAGGAGCCCCATGTGCCTGGATGAGTTTCCTGATTGGTTTTGTCTGAAACCTTGCCCTATCCTCCCCCTCAGCCGGTGTCTGCATGTATTTCCAGTGTAAACCAAGCTATTGGCATCTCTCCTTAAGCAAACATTTTTACTCCTCTTTCTACTGTTACATTTAACATTCACACGGTGTCTTAAACGTGCTAGCCAGAGGCTGTGCAGATCCCACACAGCCGCAGGTAGTCTTGCCTAGTGAACCTAAAAGGAATTTTAAAATTGAAAAGATGTTGACTCTTGCAGAAGGAGTAGAGGGTGATTTAATGGATTGGCCATGATGGTTTTGCTCTGAGTCCTCGAAAATGATGTCTTGAGCACTCAGATGGCGGGGCCTGTTAATGAGGTTTTAAGGAGGCCTTGGAGGAACAGGCGGTTCAGTGGTGAAATTCTTGCCTTCCATGTGGGAGACACAGGTTCGGTTCCTGGTTGATGCACCTCAGGGATGGCCACAACCGCTCTGCCAGTGGAGGCCTGCACGTTGCTACGATCCTGAACAAGTTTCATGGGAGCGTCCAGACTAAGATGGACTAGGCAGAAGGGCCTGGCAATCTACTCCCCCAAATTACCCATTGAAAACCTATGGATGACAAAGGTCACATCCCTTTGTGACTGGGGTCTCCATGAGCTGGGGCCAACTGGATGGCAGCTAAGAAAAAGAAGGAAGCCTTGGCTTATTCGTTAACTTTCTGGACACTTTAATGTGTCTCCTTTGTGGCAGACACTGTTGCATCCTAGGAGCTTCAGAGGCACTTCTTCTTCAGAGCAGCACACAGGAACCGCCTGTAGTCCATGCTCCATGAAAAGACACGTGGGAACAGGCCGTTGACTGTACTCTGGGAGTTGGCAGGATGAGGGCTGGAGATGGTTTCACAGAAAAGGGACAAGCTTGAGTTTTGAGGGATGAATAGGAGTTTATCTGTTCTGTAAAGGAGAAGGGCAGACATACCATACGAAGTGGCTAGTGTGTCCTGAGATGCAGTTACACAAGTGTGCAAGAACAGTGCTCACTCATTTAGAAACCAACAAGCAGAGGGCAGGCCAGGGACGACTGAAAAACTGACGTCACATTTGGAGAAGCTGTATCTCACCTGAGGGGCTCAGGCCTTCCGTTTTAGACCATAGGAAGTGCGTCAGCAGGTTTTAAGGTGTACATCTTAGAAGATGACTTGGGAGGCAACAGAGTGACTAGGAGATAAGGCAGAGATCGTCAAATCACAGGACTTGGGTAAACTCTGTGTTAATTCCATGATTTCTTTGACCCACGTTTGGGGCAGTCATGGTTGTTCCCTCAGTTGAGAGCTGTTTGGCTCAGTCGTTTGAGCTGTGATGTCAGTAATTGGCCAAAGGCATGTGTTTGTTTTCCGTTGTTGCCAGTTGGCCTGACCTTGCTTCTCAGCCAGAGCTAGCGTCCTCAACCTGGCTTGGTCTTAGTTAACCCCCAAGGGTAAGTGGGGAGGCGGAAGTGCTTGGGCCTGTTACAGCTACAAAATTAAGACCGGGTGCAGATACAAGGAGAGAGTCATGCATGGGATTATAAACATTCTTTTGTCTCCCTGGTGCAGGCCATGAAAATAAACAGCAGCTAAATTGCTGGCGTTGTATAAATACCCCAGTGTCCTTTCTGCCGTCATTATGTGGTGACATTTGGTTTTGAATCTGAACTCAGGAAGAGTCTGTTGATTAATTTGGGAGTGGATGAGAAGCCAGTTTCTGGAAGATCAGAGAGACCTGCACTTTAGGAGAACGCTCTGGGGGTTAACCATCATGTAGTCACAGTGTCCCTTGCTCTGAAAGTCAAGATTGCCAACCCTCACTGAGCCAGGGGGGGCAGAGGAAGGGACAGGTCTGCCTGTAAGACCCATCATTGGGCCATCTCGTTCCACCTTAAATGGGAGAAATCCTTGTCTGCATAGGTATAACCTTGGCTACTTTTCTTCAAGGTGGCCCAAATCTGAATGCCAGAGAGTAGATGGGTTCCGTGTATAGAGGAATTTGGTTTCATCCTTTTCCTAGATGAAACTTCCTACTGGTTCACATTTCACATCTCAGACATTCTTTGATTATTTTCCTGTAAAGACAACTACTTTCGTGTATTGAGTATCCACTGTGCGCTAACTTACTGAGGCCTTAGAACTCGGAGAGATAGGAGTCATTAGCCTCCAGTGTCAAGGTCAGTCCAGTGAAGCTCAGAGAAGCTGAAACATCTTTTTCTGCTTTCCTCTTCTTTGTCTCCCCAGTGTTTTTTGATGTTTTCCCCAGGGAGCCCCTTGCTTGTGTCTTCATGCCCGCTATCCTATTGTTTCTATCTCCTATCCCAAAAGGAACCTTCCTCTTGATTCAGCTGCTCCGTCTAGCTTGAGCTGTGGGTCTTCTCTTCCCTTAGCTGTGTATCTAGTGGTCTCATGGCCCAGTTGACCCATTCTTAGCTTCTGAGGGTCCAATTAACTTTCCTTCTTGGCTCCATGGGAGCACAGGGCCTGACTCCCTTCCTGCCTCGGTGACCACATGCTCTATCACATGGGTCTGCTGTTCTTCTTCAAGTCCCTTAAAGATTGTGCATTTCCCTGGGCCAATTTTGTGGACCACTGTTCCTTTATCTCTTGGGGAACTTATTTTTCACCCTGTTGAGGTAAGCCCCAGCTGGAGACGTGTTCTGTCTCCTGAATCCGTAGATAAAATCTCTTCCTATCACTGGTTGCTGTGAGTGGCCCTGCCCTGTGCTGCAGGCCCCAGACCAGCAATCAGAAACCACCTACAGCTTCTGCCAGCCTTCCCTTCATAACTGACCAGAACAGCAAGTCTGGTTGGTCTGCGTTTACTCGAGGGCTTCACCTTCTGGTTCCTCTTAGTGCTTCTTCCTGCTCCTTCTGGGTCCCTGGGGCTTAGATGTTCCTGTTCGCAGGGTTTGATGCAACTGTAACAACAACGCTGTACATTATGAATGTCCCTTTCCCGAATACCTGAGGTGGCTTCTCTGTTGACTGTCATGTCAATTCTGACCTGCCTGACACTCCAGCTCTGTGCTACACTGCCACTTGCCTGTTAAAATGTCCTTTTCCCCAACTCCCAGCATGCACTTTGGCCCCAGACAAGCAGATGACCAGGCATCCCCCCACCCACCACTACCCACACCTGCCCTTGGCAGTTAGGTCTGTGATTCCATCAGCGTCTGCACAAAGGTCTGCTCCTTCTTGTCCTGAGCACTCTCTGCTGCCTTTTCATCACTCCATCCCTTAGCCATCTTCCAAGCCTTGACTCAAATCCAGCTTTGTCCTCTAAAATTTACAAAGAGAAATTTATTGTCCCCTAAAACAGCACATACTTGTTGTGACACATGTTTTAAAGTACATAAAAGTAGACAGAAGAGATAAAATCACTTATAATTCTACCTCTTAGAGATTACTGTTAAGATTTGTGTATCTTTCAAAGATTAAACGTGCATACACATGTGTGAGTACATATTATTCTTATATAATTGGTATGATGCTATTTACACGTTTTATCTTTATTCTCTAATCACTGTGAGGACTTTCCCATCCCAATCATTTGTCTTTAAACAGCATTTTTAATAGCTTTATAATATCCCATCATGGGGATGTGCAGTTGATTTATTTAACCTCTGTCTTACTGCAGGGCCTTTAGTGGCGTCCAGCTTTTCAGCATTATAAATGACAAATGTCCTTGTTCCCTAACTCTAGTCATTTGTTTTCTGCATCATATGATGTAGCATTTTTATAATGTGGATTCAGGTTGCATTTATGGAGTCACCGCTGCTTGCCAGATCCACTTAGGGCTTTGTTTTTATGATCTGGCTTAAGCCTCAGAGCCATTTTGCAAAGTAGATATTCTCAGCCCTCTTTTTAGAAAGAGATCTCAAGTAATTTAAGTCACCTGGTTAATTAGTGATGGTGTTGGAATTTGGACTCAGCCTTGCTTCTCAGTTGAGGCCTCAGGGCCCAATCTTGTGATGTTGTGTTACCTCTGCATAGTTGTGTGCATCAGTGAGCAGCTACACATTCCCACAGGAGGGAAGGAAGAGCTGCTTTTTTCTTTCTTTCTATTTTTTAAATATAATTTATCCGACTCGACAGCACTTGGCTTTGGCTTCTTCAGCTGGGTTATGAGATCCTCTTAAGTATCTGACACACTCCTCAGATCTGATGTACACCTCTAGGGTTAATCAGAGCTGGAGGGCCTTTCTTATTTTCTCATTGAAGACATTGGGTAGTTTTCAGAGACCATATATAGTGATGGAGTATGAGTAAAATAGCTAGCTTATGGTAAAAAAACAAAGCAACAAAACCAAACGCACTGCCATTGAGTGGGGTCCTACTGATAGCAACCCTGGAAGTCAGAACAGAACTGCCCCATAGAGTTTTCCAAGGAGCACCTGGTGGATTTGAACTGTCAACCTTTTGATTGGCAGATGTTAACACTTAACCCATTACAACACCAGGGTTTCCTAACCTATGGTAGACACTTTAAAAACTGATTCTTAAAAATTATTTTCTCTCTTATATAGAATTATCTTTCCTAGACTAATGTAGGAAACCCTGGTGGTGTACTGGAAAAATGCTACAGCTGCTAACCAGATGGTTGGCAGTTCAGATATGCCAGACATTCTTCGGAAACTCAATGGGACAGTTGTACTCTGTCTGTAGGGTTGCTGCGAGTTGAAATTTACTCAGTGGCGGTAGGTTTGGTTTTCAGTTTATGCTAATATAGACGGTCAGTGAGACAGAGAAAGATAATCAGATGAATTGGAACAGTGGCTGTGACCTGAGACAGTGGCTGTAACAAGCATAGCAATTGGGAGGGCAGGGCAGTAATGGGAACTGTTTCACTCTGTTGTACACGGGGCTGCTGGGAAGTGGAACTGACTTTGATGGCACCTAGCAACAAGAAGACTCAACAGCACTTGGCTGGCTTGGCAACAACAAGAACAACCTGCTAATGTATGAGAAGTCCTGGTGTGCAGTGGTTAAGTGCTTGGCTGTGAACTGAAAGGTCAGCAGGTCAAACCCGACAGTACTCTGCGGGAGAAAAGGCCCAGTTATCTGCTTCCATACATATTACAGCCTAGGATACCCTACGAGGAAATTCTGCTGTCACATGGAGTCACTGTGAGTCAAAATCAACCCAACCAGCTCATAATAACAAAACAAAACAACATGGTAATATTTGTGAGTCCCTGGGTGGCACTAATGGTTAACTGCACAACTGCTAGCTAACAGGGTCAACCCCACCTAGAGGCACGTCAGCAGAAAGGCCTGGAGACCTGCTTCTGACACCATATGGAGCAGTTTGGCTCTGCCCACTTGGGGTCCCTATGAGTCAGAATGAGTTCCACAGCAGCTAACAGCAACAGTGTGCTAATACATACAGTTTGACTGGCCTTAGCTTAAGGCAGCACTTTCTCAAGCAACTGTACCGTGTGTAAGTATCAGGAAGCCAGAGCTACGAATGGCTTGAATTACTCCAAGGGGAACAGAGCCTCACCAGTTGCTGTTGAGTCAATTCCTAGGCAGGGCAACCCCATGTGTGGTAAAGGCCTGAGTTTTCAGAAGTAGATCACTGTTTTGCAGTGCCTCTGAATGGACTTGAACCTCCAACGTTTCTGTTAGCAGCTGGGCATACCACACATCTGCACCAACCAGGGACACCAAGCCCAGTTTAGGGCATTAGACTCTCAAGGTTAATTCTCCTTCCCCTACAGTTTTTCTTTTCTTGAGGCAATTCATTCTCAAACAGTTGAATGACCCAGAGGGCTTGTTGCAACACAGATTGGCAACCTACCCCAGAACTGCTCATTTGGCGGGTGTGAGTTGGAGCCTGTGAATTTGCATTTCTCCCAAATTCTCAAGTGCTGCTGACACTGCTGGTCCAGGTGCAGGACACTCTGTCCCGCTCCTTGAAGACCTGTGTACACCGGTTACTGGCAGGTAATGGAATTCACTTTAGTGTTGTTAGCCCTTCTACTGAAAATGTCAGAACCTGCCAGATCCAAATCCTTCACACCTTTACGTCACTTGAAGTCCACCTGGATATTAACCAGAGCCTCGACCATTCCTGCTCTGCCTCAGAGCCTCCAGCTTCCAGCTGCAGCCTAAGCCCCATTTGGGGCCTGAGCTGATTGTCCCCAAGATTCACAGCTCCCAGGTGACTGATCTGAACACTGAGCAAAGACAGGAATTAGCCTTGATGCCCAGAGCCTGGGACCGAGAATTTGAGTTGAGTCGCCAGAGTGCTTTAGAGTTTGCTGAACTGTGGGCATCTGCCTGTCACCCATCTGTGTCCCTAAAGGAGCCCGGCAAACTGAGGTTCTGAGCTGCCTCCTGGTTGACCCCTGCCAGCCCTTCTCCCCAGGCACTGCTTCCCTGCCACATTCCCAAATGAGATCTGAAGTCTGTTTGAACTGCCACACACCTCCCTGGGACCCCAGTCACCAGCCACCCCCCTCAATGCCCAGGTGTCACTGTTGCCTTGGACTTCAGACAACCCTGCCCCTCCCTCAGACCTGGAACCTGGCAGCCACTTCTGGTGGAGTTGAGTTTGCCATACCCCACTGGGCTCTGAAATTGGTCTGACTCCTCCCCACCCTCTAATGTCAGTCTGGTGGTTGTAGCACCCCCAAGTCATTTCCCTTCCTCTGCCCATCCTTGTGAATAGTCCCAGATGCTCTTAACCAAAGCCACTCTGAATAGAATTACATTTTTTCACTCTTGAGATCTAAACGGTCCTCCACTGTCCCCTCCGAGTTGACTTCTTTGTGGCTGAAAGTGTGTGTGCTTCCTCTTCCTCTGCCTAGAAGGATTATCCCGAGAATCTCCCTGTAAAGCTGAGCCAGCCTAATGAATCTTTGGAAGAACCCTACACACTAGCTGAGCTGGAGGGAGAAAAATAGGTCCCATGAGCTAGCTGGCCTAGGCTGCACAGACTGTTCTGTCTAATTCTACTGGCCAGAGAAGTGGAAGTCAGGAGGAGGGCTTGCCTGTCCTGTTAACTGCCAGCACATTCATGTCAATGCATTCCACGTGCTTCTACCCCAATCCAGGACCACTCCTTCGCCCCCCCCCCCAGCACATCCCATTTCTTCCAAGACAAAGATATGAACAAGTAAGTGTGAAGCTTTCACTCTCACCTGTTTTGGGGTGAGAGTAAATGGCTTCTTTCTCTTCTTTACCCAGAGAAAGGAGAGTCCTAACCCAGAGTGACCTGAGCAGGGGAACTTTCATCCCTCTGCCAGAATACAGTGGTTGGAGTTGGGGAGAGGACGTACAGTGGGGGCGGAGAGATGGAGGTGGAGCTATGGAGGAGGCAGAAGTATGGGAAGGGGACACTGCAGAAATGCTGTGCTGTTGTGAAATATGGATGTGTTGTCATTTGAAGGGGTCCCTTGCCTTCTTGACAGAGATGACCCGTAATTTACAACAGAATTTCTCACTGAGCCCTGGCCTCTATCTGCTGTGCCCACTAGGTGCCAGTAGCACCAAAAAACCAAACCCATTGCCATCAAGTCGATTCCAACTGATAGCAGCCCTATAGGACAGAGTAGCACTGTCCTATAGGGTTTCCAAGGAGCTGCTGATGGATTTGAACTACAAACCTTTCAGTAGTTGAGCTCTTAACCACTGTGCCACCATCCCTGCCCCAAGGTGGCAAATAAAAATATCTCCATTGTTGGGAAGTCCTTTTCTCCTGCTGACAACCCCATGTGACATGTGGAACTACCTCATTGAGTTTTCTTGGCTGTAATCTTTACAGAAACGGATATCCAAGTCTCTCTCCCACAGAGCAGCTTGGTGAGTTTCACCCACCAACCATTCGGTGAGCAGTCAAATGCTGAAGCATTTGTACCACCAGGGCCCTTTAAAAAATATGTCCCTATTGGGTAGCCATCCCCACGTTGCAAACCACTGCTTTCAAGCAGTAATTTCTTTCAAGCAGTAATTTCATTCATGTATCACAATCAGGTGCAGACTTTTTGCATATATTGACTCACTTAATCCTGGCAATCACCCCATGAAGTGAATGGCTGCCCATTTTACAGATGAGAGAACAGAGGCCTAGAGAGGCAATGTGTGGCTGGATTACATAGTTAAGTGCCCAGACCAACATTTGCATCCAGGTTGGTCTGACATCAAGCATTGTCTTCAGAATGTATAGTTGCAAGGAAAAGAAATGTACTACCCAAACCCAAACTAAACCCACTGCTGTTGAGGCAATTCCAACTCATAGAAATCCTATAGGACAGAGTAAAACCACACATAGAGTTTCTAGGGAGTGCCTGGTGGATTCAAACTGCTGACCTTTGGGTTATCAGTCATAGCACTTAACCATTATGCCTCCAGGGTTTCCAAGAAGTGCACTAAACCCCCTGCCGTCAAGTCAATTCAGACTCATAGTGACCCTCTAGGACAGACTAGCACTGACCCATAGAGTTTCCAAGGAGCGCCTGGTGGATTTGAACTGCCGAACTTTTTGGTTAGCAGCCATAGCACTTAACCACTATGCCACCAGGGTTTCCAGGAAATGCACTAGCAGGGATACAATGGATATTTTAAGGATACAGTGGGATATTTCACAGGCAGCTCAGAGCAGGAAGTGAGGTTCAACTAGAATGCAGGGAAACAGAATCGGAAGATTGGGAGCCCAGTTTACACTCTCCCCTTGCTGCACCCCAGTTCAGTTATGCTGGCACCTATCCACACAGTGGTGTGCCTTCCTGATCTCTGCTCTCTCCTAGCTTCAGAGACACCCCTTAGCCCCCAACCCTGTTGAAACACCTCAGTCTGTCTGTGTCTCAAGTCCAGATCCCCAGGAGAAGCAATGTGATTGGCTCACTTTGTGCAAGCCATTTGTTTCAGTCAGCTAGTGCTACTCTAACAGAAATACCACAGTGTGGATGCTTTAACTAAGGCACGTTTATTCTTACATAGTCCGGGAGGCTACAAGTCCAAACTCAGGATGTCTGCTGCAGGGGAAGGCCTTCCCCATGGTCAGCTCTGGAGGAAAGTCTGATATTGCATCAGTCTTTGTCTAGGCGCAGGAACCTCAGGTCTGAGGGACACGCTCTTCTCCTGGTGCTGCTTGCTTGATGGCAAGCAATTCTCTGCTTGCTTCTCTTTCCTTTAATCTCTTGTCAGATGAAAGGATTAAGGGTGGGGCAAGCCATACTCCAGGGAAACTCCCTTTAAGTGGAGCAGGGAGGTGATCTTATGAAGGGATTTACAGTCCCACCCTAATCCTTGAACAAACAGCACAGGAAAATCACAAAATGGAGGACAATCACAAAATATTGGGAATCATGGCCCAGCCACGTGGCTGTACCTATTTTTGGGGGGATACAACTCAACCCATGACACCATTTATTCACAATCCAGTTGGCTGAATGTATTAGGGGTGGGGTAGGTGGAGGGCAAAAGACATTGGCCTTCTTGATACCCCTGAGTTAATCTACTGCCCTATAAACTGCCCTTGCTCAGCTGTCACCATGGCAACAGAAGCCAATTTTGCCCAACATCTTGGGAGCAAAGATGCTACTGACCAGTACCCAGGCTGCAGCATCCATATGAAATGAAACTGTGGGAGATGTGAGCAGACACATCTGTTTCTTCTACTCAGCAAACAAATGGAGCCAAATCAGCCCCCCCTCCCCCCCCAGAAATTGATCCTTACCAACACTTAATGAAGAGTTAGCTAGTTAATAGCCCATGACAAATCCGGAGGCAGTTAGGGGGTCTGACAACCCAGACATTAACAGCAGTCGTGGCCAATTTCCTAGAGATTACTGATGTTTGGAGCCATTCAGGAAGACATCCGGTAGGAAATATCCACAGAGTTGTTGCAGGAACAGCTAGGGAGGGAGGGAGGGAGGAGCAGAGAATAAGTAGCAGCTTGGTAGTGCACAGTGACATTGGCATAGTGATCAAGAGTACAAGTTGCTCTGGGAGCCTTTTAGTGGCAGAGAAGAACTCAAAACAGTGGAACAGAAGGAGTATCGAATCAGGGACTTCCCCCAGGCTCTGAACGACTCCAACAGGCCTTCGGGTGCCTAGGCCACTTGGCGCATGCAGGGCGTTTCCAGGGCTTTTGATCTCTTTGCAACCCATGGCTGAGGAGCTGAAAGGCATTTTGGCTGATACCTCATCTACAGATGAAGGTGACTGTCACGTCCACATGCATGTGGCCTCTTGCTGCTTGTCTGCTGGGGGCCGATCCGTGTGCTTTTCCCAGCCAGCGTTCTCAGTGTTATTCACTGTCTTGAAGTCTTCAGCACCTGTTTACTTTCTAATTCCTGTGCTGGACTTTTAGCAGATATGTGAAACTCTGGCGGTATAGTGCTTAAGTCTTATGGGCAGTTCAAATCCACCAGGTGGTCCTTGGAAACTCTACGGAGCAGTTCTCCTCTGTCCTATAGGGTTACTGTGACTTGGAATCAACACCATGGCAGTGGGTTTGGTTTTGGTTTATGGTGTGCTTACTGTGGGTTGATTTCTCTGCCTGGTCCCTATCCATGAGTAGTCTTGGGCCCAAAGGGAGGAGAGACCACAATGTTGGGCACGGTAAGTGCTAAGAGCAATGGAAGTAACGTATGTGGGAGCACTGTCTTGGCTCCTCAGTGTGGATGATGTTTCTGCACAGTGCCCAGACATGGAGGCATGGAACAGCCTCCAGCTCTCCAGGAACTCACACTGGGTGTGGTGGGAAGCAGTCACAAGGCCTTGTTCTCTTTGCCTGCACTAATCCATTGATAAATTCTCTCCATTCTCCCTGCCAATTATGTCCCAATCCTGTGAACTGCCCCAGTCCTGACCACTGTCACCACCACCATCTCCTGCTTCTACTCCATAATCCATTATCACTCAGCAACCAGAATTGTCTTTTATATCAATCCCTACTTAAAATATTTCAGTGGCTTCATATTCCACTTAGGATAAATCCCTAGACAGTGTCTCAGAGGTCCTGACCTGTTTTCTTCACTCTGCCCCTTGCTCCTGTGTCATGAATTGAATTGTGTCCTCCCCAAAATAGGTGTAGCTGTGTGACCATAATTCCCAATATTTTGTGATTGCCCTCTATTTTGTGATTTTCCTGTGCTGTATTTTAAAGGATGAGGGTGGGACTAAATCACTTCCTAAGATCACCTCCCTCCTCCACTGTAAAGGGAGTTTCCCTGGAGCATGGCTTGGCCCACCTTTAATCCTGTTGTCTTACAAGAGATAAAGGAAATTGAAGCAAGAAGAGAGTTGGGAACTTCACACCATCAAGAAAGCAGCACCGGGAGAAGAGCACGTCCTTCAGACCTGAGGTTCCTGTGCCAAGTTGCTCCCTGGACCAAGACCGATGCAATACCAGACCTTCCTCCAGACCCGACAACGGGAAAGCCTTCACCTGTAGGGGACATCCTGAATTTGGACTTGTGGCCTACTGTGTAAGAATAAACCTTCCTTTGTTAAGGCCATCCACTCTGTGGTATCTGTGTTAGAGCCTCACTAGCTGACTAAAACATCATGGAAGGGACAGCCTCCTGCCACTCCTGCTGGTCCTTAAGTTCATCAAGCTCCTTCCCACCTATGGACATTTGCACTTGCTCGCCCCTTTCTGTCTGCCTCCTTCTCCTCACTCAGCCCCCAGCTTGCATCCGTCTCCTTGAAGCCACCTTCTCCAACCACTCAATCCAGATTTGCCTCACACTGTGTTAGATTCCCATGGCTGCTGTAACAAAGTGCCATGAACTGGATGACTTAAGACAACAGAAATTTATTCTCTCATAGCTCTGCAGGCAAGAACTCCAAAATTACGTTGTCAGCAGGGCTACACTCTTTCGAAAGGTTTTACAGGACAGTCAGTTTCATGTCTTTCTCTTAATTTCTGGTGTTACTGGCAACCTTGAGTGTTCCTTGGCTTATAAATGCATGACTTTAATCTCTGACTGTCTTCACATGGCCTTCTATCTGTGTGTGTCTTTCTGTGTCTCTTCTACTTTTATAAGGATGCCAGTCAGATTGGTTTAGAGCTTACCCTACTCCAGTTGAACCTCATTTTAGCTGATTATATCTACAAAGACCTTACTTCCAAATAAGGTTATATTGGCAAGTACAGAGATCAGGACTTAAACATTCTTTTTGAGGGCCACACTTGAACCCATAACAGACTTCCATGCCACCCTGTGACATCTTCCAGTTGTGTTCTTGGTAATATTTACCACTTCTGAATTTGCTTCTTTTTTTTATTTTGCTATGACAGAGGCACAGATAGTTAAGAGAAATAGGTACGAAGTACATTATGCTCAGAAGAATTGATGAAGGGAATGCTTCCTGGGGGCAGTAACATCAGAGCTAGAACTTGAAACTAAAGTGTGATTTGCCAGGCCGAGACATGGATGGGATAGATTTCAGGAGAGAGAACAGTATCAATGAAGGCACAATGGCTACAGACTTTGTTGCCCTCAGGAAACAGATTTTGAGCAGCATGCCTATTGTCTAGACTACACAGGAAGGTGTTGTAGGAATTGACAAGGACCAAGACATTTGGACTTCATCTGTGATGGTGGGTCAGCAGTGTACAGCAAGTAATACATGAGCCCTGTTGGATTTACTCAGTGGAACCAGACGATCAGGATTTAAATGTGAAGCTGGGTGTTTCAGTAGGCAGAGTAACTGGGAGCCAAGTCCAGTAAGGAAGGAAGGTTGTGCTACAACCAGGAGCAAGAGCTTTGGAGTGAGACTCAAGGAGGGGCTTTGGAGTAATGAGATGCTGTTTGTGAACCTGTCTCCTACTGCACAGCCGTGTGGCATCCCTGTGTGTGCTGGGTTCATGCTTGTTTTTGAGAGACATGAAACGAGCAGATTTAAGTGTTCAAGAACTAGTGATGGGAGGCCCCTTGTCCTTACGACACACATTTTCCACTGATGGTACCTCTCTTCTCAGCTGGTGCTAGCCGGACAGAAACACATGTGCTGCCTGATGGGGATCAGATGCTCTTATAATTCCACAATGATGAGTCTTTTTTAACATCCAGATGTCAGTGCTATTTTAGGCAGATGTTCTGAGAGCATTTGGTGATGACCTCACAAAGGGTGTGACTTTTCAAGTCCAGATGACACAGCTGCTGTGAATAAAGCAAGCTCTGGTCAACCAGCCCCTGGGTCCGGGGCTTTAGAGTTTAGAGCCAAAGTACTGCCCACCATGCTCACAGCACCCTATGCTGCCCCGTATCAGTGCTGCTGAATCCTCAGCCCAAGCTGCTGACTGAGTGGGCTCAGAAGGGGCATAATTAGTCTGAGGCCTTTGAGAGAATTTTCCTTGGACAGAGCAGTCAGGGGAACCCTGGTTGCATAGTGGTTAAGAGCTAGGCCTACTAACCTGAAAGGTCGGTAGTCCAGATTCACCAGTCACTCTTTGGAACCTCAGTGGGGCAGATCTACTCTGTCCTGTACGGTTATTATGAGCCAGAATCAGCATGACAGGACATATCTGCATTCTGAGGATGGGGTCAGCATTGTGTGGGGTTTTCTCTCCTGTCCCCTGCATACTCAGGGCAGCCTCTTAATCTCTTAGCCTCAATTTCCTCATCCAGGGAAAAATGCACATGGTTAATGCAGTCAGCTGTTAACAGGAAGTTTGGAGGTTCAAGTCTACCCAGAGACACTTTGGGGGAATGGGCCGGAGAGCTACTTCCAGTAACTCAGCCATTGAAAGCCCCGTGGAGCACAGTTCTGCTCTGACACACCTGGGGTTGCTGTGAGTCAGAATCAGCTTGACAGCATTATTTCTTGGTAAACTTTTGAATACTGTGCTGGCTTCCTGATATCCACACATATACATACACTCTGAGCCGTAGAGCATTGCTGCTTTCCTGGGAGATGGAGTTATTCTTCTATTTTGCACAGATTAAGAAACTGAGATCACTCTTGAGATTCTAGGTTCGGTCTTCTTTCTACAGTTTAGGGTTAAGAGGTCTTTGAAGGCTATTTGTATACACTGAGGTAAAGAATAGGCATGATTCAGTCTGTGAATTTTTCCTATTTCACCCTGTGAGTTAAAGTCAATCAGAAGGCTTGATGGGGGCTGCAGCATAGAGTCCCTGATGTAGCGTGAGAAGGAGGGGTGTGCAGATCAAGAGCTCTACTAAAAGACCAGAGCTGATGGTCTGACAACCCGGAGGGTCCCCTGGGAACAGGGCCCTTAGACTTTCTGCTGGCCCAGACCTGAGGCTGGTGCTGAGGCCAACACTTCAGACAGGAAATGCACTGGACTCAGGGACACGGAAGAAACATGTCATATCTGTACTTTATGGTTTTCTCCATTTATAGGAGGCTGTCCTAGTGGTTTCTTTCTAGAGGGAAGAGGAGAGGGTGGAGACAAGGGAACAAGTGTTCGTTAACAGGATACTGGAAGAGTGAAAAGGAAGAGTGTGATGTCACAGGGTGAGGAGAGCAGATGGAGTTGCAGAGAGGCGGGCATACAAAGTTGACTCGGATTGTATGCTTTCACTTAATCATAAAAAAATCAACCAGAAGGCTGAGATCAACATCTCACCCACCCCCTCAGCTTGTTCTCTCTAAGGGGTCTAGCCTGTGGACAGTCCTGAAGGCAGCAAGGCAGAAGTCCCTTTGAGGTGTGCCTGTACCCTGTTGGCTGACCCACTTGGCAGCAGGCAAATGTGGCCCATCATTCCATCCACCTAAGGACAGACATTCCTTGGGAGACAGTTATTCCAAATTCACATCACAGAAATCCCCATCAGGAGGCATCTGGCTGCTGAGGGTCTGCAGTCCAATTAGTTTGCTAGGGTGTGCTGACAAACCACTACAAACTGGTGGTTTCGAGGCTGCTGTTTTTATATGTCAGTGAGTTGAGTCCCACTCAGAGCAACCTTGTAGGACAGAGTAGAGCTGTGCTGTAGGGCTGTAGGGTTCCCTGGACTGTAATCTTTACAGCAGCAGGTTTCCAGGACTTTTCTTCTACAGAGCCTGTGCTGGGTTTGAACCATCGACCTTTTGTATAGTAGCCAAGTGCTTAACCATTACACCACCACGGTATTTTGGGGTCTAGAGGTTTAAAATTTGAGGTGTGGGTAAAGCTGATTCCTTTTGGAGGCCCCAAGAGAAAATCCATCCCATTCCTCTGTGCTAGCTTCTATGGATTGCTAGAAATCATTCATGCTCCTTGTCTTGTACGTGCCTCCTCTTCTCTTGACCTTGCCTACTGTATAAGGCAAGGGTCTTAAATTCCCTCTCCTTTGTCTTGTGAGGACACCCATCATCAGCCTTAGGGCCCACTCTAAATCCAGGGTGCTCTCACTCTCAGATTCTTAATTATATCTGCAAAGTCTCTATTTCCAAATAAGGTTTGTTCACAGGCACCAGTGTTAGGACTTGGGGGTATCTTGGGAGTATAGTATTCAGCACACCACACCAATCCTCTGTCATCATTTGTTGGCAAATTGGGGCACAGTGGAGAGTCTCTGTTTAAGTGAGATCCATCTGCTCCTGCCCAGCCTTACAGGTACACCCAGGGAACCTAGGGGACGAGTCGCATCAGAAGAGAAGGTCCAACCCCAAGGCCCTAAAACGAGTCTCCAAGACTGGCTGCATTATCTGCTCTCCCCACAAAGCGGATGTGTGCCTGCAGCTGGACTGGTTGCGCCTTCTCTCTGCCTTGAAGCTGTGTGCTCGATTCAGTGACATCCAGAAACCTGATCCAGTCTGGGGACCCATCATATACTCATGTCCACTTCCTGGGAGTTACTATGCCACCCTCTGTCATCGTGTCCATCACTTCTCTCCAGTGCTGGGTAACATAAAGTGCCTGGCCCTCTGGAAAACGTGTCACTTCCCTTATTATCCAGCCTGTGAGCGCAGTGCCTGGCCATGTTCCCACTGCAGGTTCTGTGCCCCTGACAAGGTGGTATAAAAGGAATCTTGGTCCTCTTCTGGCCCCAGGTTCCACGTTCCATAGTTTAAGCCTTGTGGCTGAGTTCCTTGGACCTGGAGGCCAAAACCCTGATCAGCAGAATGGGGCCGGTTGGGAGGGAGGGGTGCAGAGGTGTAACAGCCTCTCCATGGCAGTCTCTGTTGGCACAGCAGTTTTCTCTACCATGTGAAACCAGTGTGGTCTGCTCTGTAGCTTTAAGACAATGCAGCCTGTGGTAAGAGCAGCCTCTGACAGGCATGCAGCAGTGTATTGGGATCTAAGCTATTACACTAGGCTCTCGTACATTTTGGAGACCCGAGTGGTACTGTGGTTAAAGCACTGCAGCTACTAATAAAAAAAAAAAAAAAAAAAAAAAAAAAACAGCAGATATTCCTTCGGAACTCGATGGGGCAGTTCTACTCTGTCCTATAGGGTGGCAATGAATCAGAATCAACTCGATAGCAGTGGAATTGGTTTTTATGGTTCAGTGCCTAATGCCCTGCCTTTCACATGGTGAGTGCATCATGTTTATGAATTTCTCCTCTTCTCTGCATCTGCGTTGGGCCAGATATATGGTATAATAGTTACCATTGAGTCAATAGCCATGTGTGGCAACATTGTGTGTGTCAGAGTAAAATTGTGTTCCACGGGGTTTTTAATGGCTGATTTTTCTGAAATAGATTGCCAGGCCTTTCTTCCAAGGTGCCTCTGAGTAGCCTTAAACCCCTAATCTTTCAGTTAGCAACTGAGAGGCTTAAGCATTTGCACCACCCAGGAACAGCCTGGCATAGGGCAGGTGCCCAGTAAGCGAGCCCCCGCCTCCTTTCTTGGCCTGGGAGTGTCTGGAGGCTGATGGGCTCATGCTTACAATACAGTGTTAACAGAATGATCAGAACTGCAAAGAGCAGACAGGAAGGACAGCAGATGTGAATGAGAGGGAGGACTTGGCTGGGCTCCACCCAGGGATCAGAGGAAGAGAACACAGCGGAAGACATCTCCTGGGCAAGCCCCCTGGTATTCAGGTTTGAGTCACACACTTTCCAGTCCCTTACTAGAGGCTCCTCTGAGAGTACTGAGAGACTGAGAGTTCCTGGGGCTCGTTCATTGCATTATTCCAGACTTTTTTTTCTTTTTTCTTTTTGATATAGTGATCATCTGTAAAGCCTCTAAAACCCAAAAAGCTGGTGGAGCTGGTGGGAGGACCCTAGGAAAGCTCAGCAGTGGAGGTGGCACCTGCCCATCGTGCTAACTACCAGCCTTCTTGGGAGTGGAGCTGTAGGGATGTGGGACTGCAGGAAGGCTGAGAGCTGAGCTGCATGCTAGCAAGACTGGGGTGGGGAGGAGGAATCTGCAAGGGTGTGGGACACTTCAGCCACCCCCATGGCTTGTCCCCATAGGCACACATTCCTCCGCTGGGTTTTAAGGTGACAAAAATTCTTGCAGAACAAGTGTGTGCATAAAACCATGTTCCTCAGAACCAGACCTTAGATAGCATGAGAATCTCGTGTCTGACGGAGGCACTCTCTGAGGCCCTAGAGCTGTGACCTGGAATCCCTGAGAGGACTTGAAAAGGAATTCTTCTCTTTGGGGGCTCCGGAGACTCCTGCTGGTAGCTTAAGTGTAAAGGTCATTGTTAAAAATAACAGAATTTCAGATTTTTACCACTAAAAATAAGCCTTTGCCAATTCGAACGATCACAGCAGTAACTGGTACTGTTCTGACTGGAATCCTGGGGGCCTCAGAGAATTTTGCGTATTTTCTAATTCCGTAATTCAGCTCATGGAGGAGGGCAGGTGTACTTCCATTCTGGAGAACTTTGTAGTTCATGAAGCTGAGGTGCAGGTAAGGGGACCAGCTGGCAGGGTTGGGCCCCAAATCAGGTTCTTCATGTTCTGCAGCCAAACCCAAGTTCTATACCCCAGAATGTCTGTAGGTGGGCTCCTTGCACCACGCAGAACAGCTGTCTTCAGCCACTGTGTTGGTAGTGTCCCCTGGGAAGATAGTGTCCTGGGCCAGGGTGGCCAGGTATGCCTGCAGCTCCATTGTCCTTCAGTCAGAGAAGAGAGCAAGGCTATGTTCACCAGGTCCCATGGTCCACTTTTGTTCCCAGGAGCCCCCGGGAGGTACACTCTTGGCTCATAACAACACTGAGCTCAGTTGATGTTTCTGAGGAGCACAGACTAGCTTTCCTGAGGTCAAGGGACAGCAGCTGTGGCTCACCCAGTCTGGAAGGACGTGTCAAGTGGCCTGAGGTGGCTGAGAGAGGCATCTGCTTTACACTCAGGACTGGCACCCTGTGTACCAGTCTCTTAAAAGGAGCTTCAGAGGTTTCTTCTGTTCATTCATCCTTTTTGAAGTGGTCAAGGCTTTTGATTCTCAGTTTTTTCCAACAGACTGCAGAAAAGGAAGGGATCCCCTGTCCGTTTGACCTTTGGTAATGATTTGCTCATACTGGGCAGTAAGCTCACCTTTGTCTTCCCGGAAGAGTGTCCCATCTGCCTCTGGACATGAACCCAGCGGCGAAGGGCAGAGCAAACCCAGGGGAACCATGCACAGGAAGGCAGCGCCTCCCCCCTCCCCAGGCTAGTTCTTGCTGAGCCTTGGGAGAATGTTCATGAAAAGAAAGGAGAAGGGGAGACAGTGTATTCAGGGGATCCCTGGGCTACTGCAGTAGCTTCACGAATGAGTATTAGCATACAGCCAGTTTTTCCAGAAGGGAAGATAATTACATTTGTGCTTTCCCGCCTCTCTGCTATTTCTGACACCAGCCACCCACACAGCACAGTCTCTGTCTCTGTCTCAGTCCCCCACCCCCACACCTATCCTGGGCTAGGTCACCTCCTAAAAGACGACACTACCCTTGGGTTCAGTAATTTGGTGGAATGATTCAGAACTCATGGAAGATACGTATTTGTGACCACTGGTTGTGACCATTACAGTTGTTAGTTGCCTTGACTTGGTTTCAACTCACTGTGACCCCATGTGTTTAAAACAGGACTGTTGTTTTCAAGGCTGTGGCCTTTTGGAAGCTGGTCACCAGGACTGTCTTCTGAGGCACCTCTGGGTGGGTTTGAGCTGCCAGTCTTTGCTCCACTCATGATGAGGGGAAGATGCACAGATAAGGTGTGGGAAGGTTCCTGACACGGAGCTGCTGTGTCTCAGAGAGGGCACATCTGTGTCCCTTTACAGATCAGGACATTCTCTGAGCCTAAGTGTTCTGGGCTCTTATTGGCCATTTCTACATAATCTGCTAAATCATGCTTCTAGAAATGAGTTGGTGTCTCCCCCTGCACCCTAGGTGAGTCTTTTCTGGTCTGGGCAGTTCCTGTTTGTCATCATACATCCTCAAATGTCACCTGCAAGTCTCAGATCAAGGTGTTCCAGTCGTGCCAGGGGTTATTTCTCCAAAGCTAAGGCCAAAAGCCTCCTTACTTAGGGAGGGGCTAGGTCCTTTCCCCTTTCCAGGTCCCAGTGCCTCAGGAATTCTGGGTAACAGTCAGTGGTCGTGACTGACACAAACGGACTCGTATAATCACTCACTCGTAGATACCTCTGTCTGGGATTTGAAGGAGGTGAATGGCCGAATATGGCCAGCTTCTTGTGTGGCATAGCAGTTCAGTATACTGGTTTTAGAGCCAACTCTCCCCAGGTTCAAATCTCTCTACTGTTTGCTTCTTTGTGGCTTAACATCTCTGAGGCTCAGGGTCTTTACTTGTAAAATGTGAAGGAAAACCACCTAATCTCACAATGACTTTTTATTATCTAAAATAAAAATGCTCAGCACTGAATACGGACTTTAGAAATGTTAGCTTTTAATGAATGCTATGAGAGGTTGCTGGAAGGAGTCCTGAAGTCACTGGATGTGATGTTCAGCTGATTCTGAGCCCTCAGCATGGCCAAAGGGCTGCCACATGTTGCTTTGACCCAGGAAGCGGCCACCTCCTCAGCCACGGCAGAGAGGAAGCATGATTAACTTTTGGCATACAATGGCTACATCCAGCCCCAGGCCTGGAAATCAGAGGGATTCTAGAGTCAGGCCATTTCCTCTCCATGTGGAAATACTGTTCTGGTAGAAAATGATCTAAATATCACTTCCATCAGCTCTGGAGTTCGGTGGAATTTCTCCACACCAACCGTCTTGCCTTAGACATCTAGTGCGGCTATTACAGAAATACCAAGAGTAGATGACTTTATTTTCTTTTTCTTTTTTGATTTCTTTTATTTAGTATGACTGAGTGAAAATGTACGTTCCAGTATAAATTTACATGCCCACCTCTATGCAGCTTCCACTGCTCTCCCTGTCGGTGACAGCACACTGTTCCTCTCTGCTCCATACATATCTCATCCTCCCAACTGGATGACTTTGTTTTCTCACAGAAAAGTAGGCTAAAAGTCCAGATTCAGAGCTGCAGGGCAGATCTTTCTCTGCTGGCCTGGGAGCTTCAGAGATGAAGGGAGCCTGGGTCCAGAAGATGTGCTCTGCTCCTGGCCTTGCCTCTCTCTTACCGTTATGCAGTCTCCAACTCTCTGCGTGCTTCCCTTTTTTGATATCCCCAAAGATTGCCTCAATGCACAGCACCCTGTGATCCATTGCGTCCTACCTCCCTGACACAACCACCATCTCTCCTCCCTTATTAACATCATAGAGGCTGGATTATCAGTATACAGGAACATCACACAATACCAGGAATTATGGCCTCGCCAAGTTGCTACACATATTTTTGGGGGGGACACAATTCAGTCCATGGCATCCCACCCTTTGGCTGCCCCAAAACCACATCCTTGAAACATGCAAAACATACTCATGTCATAGCAAAAGTCTTGACTCCAAGTCCAAAATCTGAAAAGTCCTCTTGGTCTGTGAAATCTAGAATGCAAGCAAGGTAACTGCTTCTAAAGATACAATGGCAGAACATGCAGAGGCTAGACATTTCAACTGCAAATGAGAGAAAGTGAAGGAAAAGAAGAAATAACCACACTGAGCAAGCCAGCAGAGCACATCACATTAGCCCTCCAGGCTTCCGAAATAATTCTCCATTCTCTAAGGCATTTTACACAGTAGCTCTGCCCTCTAGACTCGAACTGCTGGCCACACGTCCAGATTCTGAGTGGAGGCCCCTTGGTCCTGGGCAATAGCCCTGCCTTCCAGGCCCACTAGAACAGCAACTCTACTCACTTGTCTTAAGCACACCCTTTTCCTAGTCCAACCAAGTGGCAGCTCCATCCTTAGAAATACCAGAGGCCATGGCCCTGGTCTTCAAAACCCCTGAGATCATGGCCATACCTTTGGAGACTGAGGCTGCTCTCAGCTGATAGCTTATTGAGCTCCTTGCCCCTTCGCTTTGTGCTTCCTGTGGCTTCTTGGCCTGCACCTCATGCCTGTAATCTGCCCTGCTGGGGCAAGTGTTCAAGGCTCTGTACCTCCACTGCTAAATGCCCAGAGGCGCCCCCCTCCTCCAGGAAGCCTTCTCACAGGCACTCGACAGTCTTGCTTAATGGCTTGGCGCTAGTGCTGTCTTGGCACCGGTCTCCTGGTTCTGCTTTGCCAGTTCCCTGCTATTGTTTCATACCACCTGTACCTTCCTTGGTGTCAGTAATTCTTCTGGGTTCCTTCTGAGTGTGCTGTTCATTCAGTTTCCAAACTACCTCTGTATTTTAGGTGTTTGCTCAAGTAGTACCCCACACCTGGTGTTAAGCTCTGGCTTAGGCATCCAGTGCTGCTGTAACAGAAATAGCACAAGTAGATGGCTTTGACAAAGGGAAATCTGTTTTCTCATAGAAAAGTGGCTAGATGTCCAAATTCAGGGGGGAGGTATTTTTCTGTTGGCTCTAGAGGAAGGCCTTTGTCATCAGTCTTCCCCTGGACTTGGAGCTTCAGAGGCACGGGGACTCCAGTTCCAAAGAGTGTGCTCTGCTCCAGGCACCGCATCTTTCCTGGGTATGAGGTCCCCAGCTCTCTGCTTGCTTGCCTTTCCTTTATTTCCCGAGAGATTGCCCCAAGGCACAGTACACCCTTATAGGTTGACCCTACCTCACTAACACAACCACTAGCCATTCTCCCTCATTAGCTCACAGAGGCAGGATTTATAGCATATTGCAACATTACACAATACTGGGAACCATCACATAGCCAAAGTGCTACGCACATTTTGGAGGGAAACACAATTCAGTCCATGACACCTCTTAAGAAGGGAGGAGTAGCCCATTGCCCTGCACCCAATGACTCTTGGCACATGCATTGCATCGTGGGAGACCTGAATCAGTGGTCAGGAACATGGACTTTTTTTGTCATGTCATCAGACTTACAGTATGCGTATGGACAGAGCCTAGGATCTGAACGGGGAGATCTTGGTTCTGGTCCCAGTACCCCACTTGGAAGCTGTATGATCCTGGGCAAGTCAGATATCATCAGGGCCTCAATTTCCTCATCTGTAAAATGGATGTGAAGATACTACCTTGACTGCTTCTGGGTGTTGCAGTGAGTAAGAAGCGCACACCTTCCACTGTATCACAGCACACTCTCTATTCCAGAGGGATAGATAAGTACCTGAATTCCAGGTTCAGCAGAAGCACAGTGAGAAGCAGTATCAGACAGCAGATTGCCATCACTTAGCAAAGACCTCTTCTGTCAAGTTATTTGGTTTGGTTAATGTCTTTCACATCATAGTATTATGAGAAACAAGACATAGAAACTTGCTCTCTGTGTGGGGAATGGAGGAGTTGTAGGCTGTCTGGTGGCTGGCCCAGGACCTCCCTCCATCCGTCACATAGCAGGGAGGGTATGCTGCTCCTGCCAGGGTGGCCTCAGTGGTCCGGCCCTCAGTCTTCCTCTGCCGTGAAATTCTGCACTCTGAGAAGCTCCCATCATGCACCTCCTTGGCATAGAAGAGCCTATGACTAAGTGACGCTTCCCTTTCCAGGGAAATGTGCATATTTTAATTGAAGGCAGATGCCTTAAGTTAATTCACTGCAGCAAACTTGGGTTGAGCATTTATTATGCTCAAAGGAATAAAATTCTGAGAGCCCTGAGGCAGGTGGGACCTGCTTTATGGGGGAGGTGACATTTGAGTTGATGCTGTAGCTCAGGGAGTAGATACATGCAGGTCCATGTCACAGCTCTGCCACTGAAATTGATCGGGTTGATATTCCTGAACCTCAGTTTCCTCAGTAAAGTGGAGGTACAATCCTTACCGCCAAGAGTCCTTGTGAACATTAAATTAGACACTGAGGTCCTTAGCGTGATGCCTACAGATGGTGAATGCTCAATAGGTGATGGTGACCATATCCCTGTCACCTGTGAGGACATGAAGGAAGGGTGAGGCCACAGGGAGAAGAGGTCTGGAGTATGTTGTGTAGGGAAGAGGACACTAGGACAGGGCCAGAAAACCTGGTGAAGCATGTGAAAACCAGAAACCAAATTCATTGCTATCAAGTCAATTTCGACTCATGACGACTCTATGGGTGAATGAAGCCTGTGAGGAAGTTTGAAATTCATTCAGAAGGTAGTGAAGAATCACAGATATTTTGAGGAGTGGTGTGATGTGGTCATATTTGTGTCCTGGAGAACACAACTCTGTTGGCAGTGTGATCAGAAGATTTAGAAAGACAAGGGCTTGGCAGCCAGGAGACCAGTTGGCCAAGGTAGGAAATTTCTAATTGTGGACTTTCCGATACTGGCAAGCTGATAGCAGAATTAGTTGGGAGCAGTGAGACCTGGAGCCCTAGCCCAGAAGCAGCCCTGGCCTGGCAGGCCTTCTGCTTGACCTTCCCATGACTTGGAGCTGTGGAGAGCAGCCACTGGAGAGGGAGGGCCATCATGGTAGTCCCCTCTGCTGGGCCCTCCTTAGGGCTTTTCCTGGAAGTAGTGTGCCTGGAAACCCATGGCCTCCACTCAGCCCCTCTGCATCACAGAGTGACCCTGGTGGGCCCCTGGATCAGTGTTGTCTGTGTCTTTCAGCAGTCTTGCTCTAGGATTGTTTGGGTATTTGTCACCTTGCACAGCAAGAGCTGAGTCAGGGGAGACAGGCTGGATCCCAGAGCAGAAGGTGAGACCACCTGTAGCAGGGATCTCCCAGCAGGAAGGTACAAGAAGAGTGCTTTCAGTGAACTGACCTCTAGTGCATCCTAGCTGTGTGACGCCAGACAGGTCAGTTAATGTGCCTGAATCTTGATCTCTTCTTTTGCAAACTGGGACAGTCTCTGGGTTAAATGAAATTCTCTCAAATCAAGCATCTAAGTGTTTAGTGGAGGTAGTAAACGGCTACTCAGAAGCCCCCTGTCCAGGAAGCATGTCTTTAAAAACACTGAGCCACTTTACAGGTGGCAGTCATGGAAGTGGAAACCATCAGAAGAAAAGTAAGGACCAGCCATTGAGGGTTCTGCCTGCCAGAGTCCCAGGGGCGAGGACAGTGATCAGAGCCCATGACAGCATGTGAAACAACTGAATTATTTTTACAAGAAGATCACCAGGCCTTTCTTCCTAGTCTTACTTAGCCTGGAAACTCCACTGAAACCTGTTCAGCAGCATAGTGACACACAAGTGGTGGCTGTGTATGTGGTGAATTGACCAGGAATTGCGGCCAAGTCTCCACTGAAGGTGAAAAGTCTACCCTGTACCACCGCTGCTCCCATTGGGTCTCTCTGTTTGGTGCCAAATCGGATTCCACCTTTCGCCACTTTCCAGGCACTTCCCCAGCCTGGGATGACGTCTACCCCTCGTAGCCTGCCAGCACCTCCTCTCACCGTTCGGGTCCCAGTCTACTTACCCTGCATCCCTGAGGGAGCAATGAGAGAACTCAGGGAACAAAACTCAACGGACTTGAACCAAGTGAGATTAAGATGCCACACTGGAAACACTTCTCTTTGGCTTCTCTTCTCTTCTAACACAAATGTAGCAGACACTTCATATTTCTGTAGTCAGAAGAAGTTCAAGCATGATACTGTCAAGGGCATGGACCTGGTGTCAGGTGTTGTCAGCTGGAACATTAAGGCTCATTAAGCATTGCCTCAGTGCCTTTTGGGACTGGCTTTCTAGAACCATGAGCATCAGTGCAGACTATATTTTATGGCACATCCCCTCTTAGCCACTAGACCATTTGGAAATAGTGATACTGGCCCAGGCTGCCTCCTAAAGACGTTACCAGGCCAAATCAGATGATGTGGGCATGACTGTGCCTGAGTGGATATATATTCATGGAGCTATTTGTGTCCTCCATAATTAACGTGCTTTAAAAGGGAAACTTAGCAGTAGGCCTCCAGTGAAGTAGCTAGAAATTAGACATCACTCCTCAGCACATTGGGACCCAGATTGAAAACCATGTGAGTCCATGCCACCCCTCTCCCGCCTTCTCCCACCTTAAAATATGAATCAAAGGGTTTACTCTGCTCTACTTTTCAAAAGGAAGCACAGAATCCAGACCTAATTAAGATTGCACTTCAAGTCAGTAACTGAGTTCATTCATAGCAGGACTGCTCTGGGATGCCCATGCCCAGCTTCCTCTGGTCTCCTCCTGTTGCAAGGCAGGTTCAAAATCATTTGTCATTTATTCAAGTTTAAAAGACTAAGGAAATTTTGAAAAAGAAAAACCTTGCTCTTCTCATGCTGGGTGGACTGTGTGGCACTAGTTGCTTGATCCCACCTAGCACTGAGGCTCCACTCTAAAGCAAACTCCCAGCATGGTATCTTACTAATTAACATCTTCAGGTACTTAGAATGATCTCTCCTGAAGGTGGTGACAGCCTTGTTCCTGTGGCGGCCAGAGCGAGAAAAAAGAAGGCACCAAATGAAGCTCCTTTTTGGAGCTCCCTGCTTAGCTCCTGGCACTTGAGCCAGGCTTGAAACAACATAGGATATGGCATTACCCTCTCTCTTGTTCGCTTGCTGTAACCCAGGTACATCCATACCCTCCCTAGGCCTCAGTTACCCCATCTGTAACACGGCAGATCAGAGACCCATTTCACAGGATGACTCGCATGAGATTCGCAAATGTTTTGGAATGCCTGCTCTGTACCAGGCATTGTGCCAGGCAATCAGTAGGTCAAGGAATAAGTCAGAGATGCCAGCCCGTGATAAATCTGTGCTTTAAAGCAGTGATTCTCAGTGGGAACAGTGTCATCCTCCAGGGGTGTTTGATAATGGCTGGAGGTCCCTTGCGTTGTCACAACTAGAGACAGAGGGTGCTTGACATCTAATAAGCAGAAGCCAGGGGTGCTACTAAATACCCTGCAATGCCCAAGACACCCCAGCTCTCCCTAACAAAATATATTAGTCCCATCATGTCAACAGTGTCAATAGACCAACAAGATACATAAGCAGATAACTCCAGTGTAGTCTGGGTGTGTCAGACGATTGAGCGTTCAGCTACTGATTGAAAAGTTGATAGCTCATATTCACCCAGAAGTGCCTTGAAAGAAAGACCTGGTGATCCTCTTCCAGAAAAGCCGTTGAAAACCATGTAGAGTACAGTCTACTCAGACACCAAGGGGTGTCACCTTGAGTCAGAGTCAACTTGCTTGGTACCTGGTTCCGGTTTTCTTGCAGTCAATGCTATGATTCAAATTACTCTGTAAGCCAGGGCCTAGAGTGGGTGGCCCCTGGCAAGAGGTCACAGCCTGCTCGCCTACACTCATACTGTGCTTTGCAAGGACTCATGTTAGTAGCAGATACTCAGAGAAAGAAAGCAGTTGTTGCGTTGTAGAGGGAGGTGTAATTCCTGCAATGACACACTGATACCACATTTATGTCACAGTTGACATAAATCTGTTCTGACTCTTCAGTTTGAGCTACATTAGAATCCACCCTCATCGACAGATCCCCAGGGCTGGAGTGGCAGAAGGAACCCAGAAAGGGACCCAGGCGTGCTAGGGAGGAGGTGGCATTTAGCAATGAGCATTCCTATGCCTTCCCCTGTCTCATCTGAGGGCTCCCAGCTTCAGTGAGCTTTGAGAGGCAGTTGTGACTCACCAGGACAGCCATCTCTGCAGTAGTGACTGAGAACCCACCCAATTGCCATAAAGTGCTTTTACCCCTGTTCCTTGCTGGCCTTTCTCCTCAAAAGACTAAAAATAAGACATAAGATTAGTAAGATGACTTTCCATAATAACTTTTATACCTTTATAGTAAAAATGAACATAATTTTTTTTTTTTTTTTAAGATATCAAACTGGGAGGCTACCAAATTAGAATTCAGGAAGGTCAGGATGTAAGGAAGATTTGCTCTGGTGTGTGGGCCATAGGTTCATTGTGAAAAACTGCTCAGAGAAAGTCAGTGTTTCAGAGAGGTGAAGGGGAACGGGACGTGAACATGGGCCTCTGATTCACAGCGTCTGCGTCTTCGCTGCAGTATCTGTAGGCGGTCACCCAGCCTGCGGAGCGCCAGTGTCCTTGCCTGTGCTAATGGGACCTCACACTGTTTCCTGCGTGAAAGGGCTTTGAACGTTAAAAGCCCTCCTACAATAAATGTTAAGTTTGGGGGTGTGGTGGCAGTATTGTGGCTTTCTCTTTATCTTTCCAAAATACATTCTGAAATAGTTATGGAAAAATGATGTCTGGCATTGGCTGTAAAAATCATGCAGCATGGAAGTGAGGGGACCAGGAGACACTGGTTAAGGGACACTGAACATCTGTTGAGGGTGGCAGGAAAATTTAGAAATGGCTAATGATAATGGTTGAAGAACATAACTAACACCACTGTATTATACTTGTAGTGACTGTTGATGGCAGATGATTTGTTACACAGATATTGATCACAATAAAAATAATGAAAAAACAATAATAACCCAGGGGTGGGAGGAGTGGTCGGTGTAGAGAAGAAACGTTAGCCAGGAGTTGACAGCTGTTGCCGCTGGTGGTAGAGGCACATGCCTTCGTAATTCTAGTCTCTCTCCTGGAAACCCTGGTGGCATAGCAGTTAAGTGCTATGTCTGCTAACCAAAAGGTCAGCAGTTCAGATCTTCCAGGCGCCCCTTAGAATACTCTGTGGGGTGGTGCTGCTCTGTCCTGTAGGGTCACTGTGAGTCAGAATTTATTTGGTGGCAGTAGATGGATTCTCTTTCTCCTTCTATATCTGCAAATTTTCATAATTAAAAAAGATCTGTCTCTATAGAAGTCAGTCATTCAAGCCAACAGTAAGTACAGGTGGGGATGAAGATGGTGCCTTGGGAGTTGTTATGCGCAGCTAGAGGGAAGAAAGGTTCTTCCTGGCTGTTAGCAGACCTAAAGGTGAAAGGTGAACCTTGGCTGGGAGGCTGGCAATGCCACCATGGGGAAGCTGCCCAGAGCTGGGCCTCGTCAGGAGCACGCAGTTTACAGCTGGAGGCAGAAGACAGAGAAACCACCAAGCCCCAGTGCTTCTTCTCAAAACCTGGACATTGCTGTGTATGTGTCGGGCCTGTGGCCCGCCTGGAATGCAGTGTGAAGATGAAGCTGGTGGGGTCTTGTGCTTGGAAACAGCCCACAGCCTGGAGGCAAGCAGCTCAGAGAGCTGAATCCTCCCGTTTGGCGTAATGGAATACATATGGCAGGCATTCAGAGGGTGGCGTGGAGGGCTCTGCTTCGGGAGCAGAGCAATTTAGACTCAGCAGCGGATGAAGCCGGAGCTATAATCACTCCCTTTCTAGTCGTTTAAAAAATACTTGTCATAGACAGGTCTATTGAAGCTAAGTGTCACCCATCGCAGGATAATGTACCCCAAGTCTTAGGATTTACAGAATGATTGGTAGAGCGGAGCACTCTTCCTGATGAATCACACTTAGCCCAGCGGTGCAGGCGGGAGAGCTGTCTTCCGTGGCAGTGCTCTGAGACAGAAGAAGCAGTTTCTTCGGAGGGCTGTGGCCTCTCTTCTGGCCCTCATTCTTCAGTTGTGAGACTTAAGGATACGCTACTTTACCTCTTAGGCTCCTGGTGTCCCTACTTGTGAACTGAGCACCCAAGACATCTCTGAAGATGCCAATTTATTGGGACTGCTGTGGTTGTCATTTTGCTGTGAGGTGTCTCCCAGTGAGTTCCAATTCACAGCAACCCTGTGTACAACAGAATGAAACACGGCTCAGCCCTGTGCCATGCTTACAATCTTGGCTATGTTTGAACCCACTGTTGGCAGCCACTGTGTCAGTCTGCCACGGAGGGTCTTCTTCACTGACCCTCTAAGGTATCAAGCGTGATAGCCTTCTCCGGGGATGATCCCTCTAACAACACATCCAAAGTGGGTGAGACGACGTCTTGCCACCCTAGCTTCTAAGAAGCCTGTTGGCTGTGCTGTTTCCAGCACAGGTTTGTTCTTTAGTCTGAGAATTCCTGGTATTCAGTATTTCTCAACAACATCTTAATGCAAAGCCACCAATTCTCCTTCTGGCTGCTTTATTCAGTGCCCAGCTCTCCCATGCATGTGAGGCCATCGAAAGTACCATAGCCTGGATCAAATGTACCTTAGTCCTCAAAGTAGCATCTTTCCTTTTTAAAGATACACTTTAAAGAGGTCTTTTGCAGCAGATTTACCCAATGTGATGCATCTAGTGCTGCTTCCATGGGCCTTGATTGTGGATCCAAGTAAAATGAAATCGAGACAACTTCAATCTTTTCTCTGTTTATCATGATGTTCCAAGGGTTTTGTTTTCCTTAGGTTGAGGTGTGATCTGTGCTGCAACTGTAGCCTTTAATCAGTAAGGGCTTCAAGTCCTCTTCACTTTCAGCAGGCAAGGTTTTATTATCTGTACAGCACAGACTGTTAATGAGTCTTCCACCAATCCTGATACCAAGTTCTTCATATAGTCCAGCTTCTGGGGTTATGTGGTCAGTGTACAGATTGACTAAGTAGGGTGAAAGGATA
This sequence comes from Heterohyrax brucei, assembly GCA_028571685.1. Taxonomy (NCBI): domain Eukaryota; kingdom Metazoa; phylum Chordata; class Mammalia; order Hyracoidea; family Procaviidae; genus Heterohyrax; species Heterohyrax brucei. The sequence goes on along the minus strand of CM053148.1, from coordinate 36,852,880 downwards.
CAACCTGATGTACACCTCTTCTGGTGTTAAACCACACGGTAACCCTTTGTTCTGCTCAAATGACTCACTCTTGATCTAGGTACAGTTTCCTCATGAGCACAATTAAAGCTAAACAAAATCTACTGTGGTAGAATCAATTCTGACTCATAGCAACCTCATAGGGTTTCCAAGACTGTAATCTTTATAGAAGCAGGCTGCCACAGCTTTCTCCTGCAGAGTCCATGTGGATTCCAGTTGCCAATCTTTTCATTAACAGCCAAGTGTTTTAACCCCTGCACCCCCAGAGCTCCTTGAGCACAAGAAAGTGGTCTAGAATTCCCGATCTTCACAAGCTGCTGCTGTGGAGCGGATTCCAACTCATGGCAACCCTCTAGATCAGAGCAGAGCTTCCCCTTCGAGTTTCCAGGGAGCGCCTCGCAGATTTGAACTGCCGACCTTCTGTTTAGCAGATGTAGCACTGGGCCACTACAGTGTTACCCACAATTTGTTATGATATCCATCACTCACCCCCAGTTTGTTGAACTGTGTTGCTTGCATGTTGCTATGATGCCTCAAACTGTGCCATTGCTGTTTCAAATACCAGCTGGGTCCCCCAGGGTGCAGGTTCCAGTGGGCCTTCCAGACAGACTAGGAAGAGGGACCAGGTGACCTGCATCTGAAAAACTGGCCAGTAAAATCCTTATGAATGCCAGCAATCTGGGACTAGAAGTTTGTTACAACCGTCCCTTTGTTTCTGCGGGTGTGAGGCCTTTCTCTGCAGCAAATCTTAGTCATGACTTTTGGGATGCAGACATGACAAGCTCTTCTTCTTTCTACTGATGAACTTGACCTAGAACCTAGGGAGTCTCTTAACCGGGGGCCGAGCTTTATTCGGCTCTTGCAACGGGTGCAGTTAACGGCACTAATGTGTCCCTAACCAGGATGCACCTTGTCTGAAGGACCTGTGCGTGACAAAGGCAGGGCTAGCGTTTTCCTTTCTTCCTGGTGGATTCTGGTTAGTACATTTCAGTTAGCAGATTTGAAAGGATTTGGGGTGATGCACAGCAGAGGCCTTTGCAAAGAAACGTGAAACCCTGAGCTCACTAAGCATAGCTACTTTTCATTTTCTCCCACACTGCGTTTGGAATCATATATGTAGGAGACTTGGTCCAACCCAAACAACCTCAGCCGGTCATTCACCGCACTTCATTGAGCCCGTCCTACCGTTCCCTGAGCAGGAACCCCTGCTGCGTCTCCTCTGGGTCCATGGATTTAGCTTCTTTCATTCGTTACCCTTCCATCAGTTCACCTTCCGTCTCAGATTTGTGTGCTGTACCGATGCCTCATTCCGTGCAGAGAGAAGGTGTAGGTGAGAGTCCCCTGGCCACACCTGCTGGACAGACTCCTTGCATCTGCCCAGTTGGGTTGAGATGACTTCACCAGCCACACCTCTAACTGCCGTGCCATGCATGCACTGGGAGAGTGTATCTTTGTCCATCTCCAGACTGTCTCACAGCACAATATGTTGGTGACTGTCCTCCAGTCTAATCAGCCCTGCCAACTCTATCAGAAAACCACAAAGGAAACAATGGGGTTTGGGGAGACTTGTTCCTGGTGAACTCTGATGACCTGGGACAGCAGCAGCTTCCCTGTCTCCGGACACAAACATCCAGTAATTAATAATCCATCCTCGGGTTGGGTCAGGCTTCCACATCAGCAGACTGTCGGGTCAGCAAGCAGCCGAGCCCTCAGTGAGAAATCCGGATGCAATCTACGTCTGACTAGCACCTCTCCTGTGTTTTATGCTTCCTCACAGGGAGCCCCCAGGGTGGGGGCCCTGCTGTAGATGAGGACAGAGGGGCCTCGGGGTGGGAATGCAGCCATCTAACCCTGCCCCGCTCGCCTCTGCAGTCTGCTTTCCTAGCTAGGACGTCTGGATGCCCAGCCCCTCAAGGTGGCCTGCTCTTTGCAATTGTCCTGCCAGGCCCACCTCTAGCCAGAGGATTTTCTCCACCTGCACCCATGTCCTGTGGCGTGGTTCAGGCCACTGTTGCTTTCAGTTCCTCAGGATACAGGGATTCCTGCTTTACCCCAGTGGCCCAGCTCCCAGCCCCGTCACCGCCACGGGAATGATAACTGGGGTTCTGCTGATTGACTCAGGCCAAGCCTCCTGCTCAGCGATCTGGGCCCGAATCCACTGAGAGACCGCTGGACAGTTTCCAGGGGCCTCCCCTGCACGCCCCCGTGTCTGGTTCTGCCTCTGTTCAGAAGAGGCCTCAGTGCTCCCTGACCACGCAGGACTCTGTTCACTGCGGACGCACACTGCCGTCAGCACATAGAGCAGGGCCCACCGCAGTCTTCAGGCTGTTTGTCACTCAGCAGGTGACTGTGCCCACAGGTTGGTCACCCGGCACCACATGCATGGTTGTGCAGCCACATGTCACAGCCTGGACCCTCCTGATAGCAGTGTGAGGCCCAAATTTGGATTCTGTGTTTGAAGTAGAGACTAGGGTTAGACAAGATTTAAGAAGACCCAGGTTCAGTTCCTGGCTGGTGCACCTCGTGTGCGTGTCACTGTGATGCTGAACAGCAGAGCTTCCAGACAAAGACCAGGAAGAAAGGGCTGGCAGTCTGTTTCTAAACATCAGCTGGTAAAAACTGTAAGGATCGTAGCAGTCTGAATCTCAAATGACCAGGGGATGGTGCAGAATCGGGCAGCGTTCCATTCTGTTCTGTGTGGGGTTGCCATGAGTTGCGGCCAACTCGACAGCAGCTGATAATATGAATAAAGATTCGTCAAGTAAAGAGTTGATGGATTTGGAGAAGTGGGCTCTTGCCCTGTCAGGAAATTAGAGGCGCCTTGGCTGGGGGCAACTGTTATGATCAGGAAGGCCTGCCTTCTCCTTCCCAGGCCTCATGGAGACGGCTGTTTTCCTGTCAGACACAGCGTGAGGGCCTCGGCCTTGCTCTGGTGGCCACAGAGATGCCAAAGCCATTTGTCCCACTGTGGTCTTCTATAGGCAAAAGGGCCAACCCACTGGAGCGGTTGCCCTTCTACCATGACACGCAAAGCCTCTTTGGCAGGCATTAGCTGGGATGGGAAGGTGTCTAGCTCCCTCTGGTGATAGGAGGGCATGCCTAATCCTTCACCTGCCCATCCCCTCCAACATGGATGGTGGTGGAGTCCACAGCTGTTGAGTCAAGGGTGGGAAACTAAGGCCCAAAGGTCCCCTCACCCTGTGAATGATGGGCAGAGTCCTCAGGAGGGCCCAATGGGACCGAGTCCTGTTCTTTGCCACCATGGCACTTGACAGGCAGGCCAAGGCTCAACACCCTGCACACACTGGTTCCTTTAGAACTTACTAGAAGGATTTTCATGGGCCACCACCTCGCTGCTGCCATTTCTTGCTGCGTGTCTGTGGGGTAGATTGCAGGATGAGAATGCTGGGGACTTAGGCTCATATCCAGTGTGAGTTGACAGACCGATTATCTCACTTCTCTGTTCCTCAGTTTCTTCACTTATAAACCAGGCTGAGGATATTTCATTTCAGGGTTGTCATAAGGATTAAATGATACACAGCATCTGAAGCACCTGGCATGTGGAAGGCACTCCACAGGGACTTCTTTTTATTGTTGCTGCTAGCAGTGGGGCAGTCCCTGGCAGTACAGTTGGTTAATGCACTTGGCTATTAACTGATAGGTTGGAGGTTCAAGTCCACCAAGAGGCACTTTAGAAGACAGGCCTGGTGATCTACTTAATGAAAAATCAGTCACTGAAAACCTTAGGAAACACAGCTCTGCTCTGATACACATATGGTCACCTACCGTAAGTTGGCACCAACTCAACAGCCACTGGATTTTTCTTTTATTTCCTTATTAACAATGCCATGAAAATGTCTGGGTAGAAGGAGCAGCACACTTTTAACTCACTGTGAGGCGAGACACAGTTAGGAGACTGTATCTCCTTAGGTAATCAGAGTGGGAAGTACTTACATGAACTCTTGACTTGTGGAAGCTCCCCTGTCTGGGCCTGACCTCCGACCTGAGCCCTGGTACCTCCACAGCAGCACTCCACAGCTGGACTCTCCCTGCAGCTTCTAGAATGCTCATCAAGGCTTCTGAAGAACTTTGAAGATGGGGACCGCGCCTGTGGCGGTAACAAGACAGAGGGGACCTCAGAGACGGGGCCAGCCACAGCCAGAGGGAGCTGGTACGCCGAAGCCTTTGAAAGCACACCAGGTGCCCTGAGCAGGGGCCACGTCTGCTGCAGAGTTCCAGGGTGGAGTGACCCCTGGGAAAGGAAGGAGGCACTTCCTCACAGTTCAGTCAGAGCGCAGCAGAGACAGAAGGCTTCCTGATCCCCACCTATCCTCTGCCCCAGACGAGGACTTCACTGGTCTCCGCAGCTGCTCACTGTCCTTCGCATTGCCCCCGCAGAGCCTACCCAGGCTTATCTTCCTAGCTCACAGTTCTTAGGGCCTGCCGGGAGCCCCCTGTACCCTCCGCAGAGGCTCCCACAGCCTGCCTTCGGAGCGCATCCCCTTCCGGCCACAGTGTGCTCACCCTGCAAAGCCTCTTCGTGGACTTCTCTCCGTTTACAAGGCTGCCTCCTGCTGTCTGCCCCACACCCTGGGCTCTGTCCTGCCTCCCTGGCATTGCCCTTACTCTTCTCTACCTCCTCTTCCTCACTTGTCTTAAATCCCATGTACGTTCTTCAACTTTCCATTTAATCTTCTACACCATTAATAATTGGGCAAATTACTTAATCTTTCTGTGCCTCCCTTTCTGTACATGTAAGTTGGGGTACATCACTGATAACAGTTGTGTTGCTGCTGTTCATGGGTAACATCGAGTCAGTTCTGACTCATAGTGACCCTACAGGACAGAGTAGAACTGCCACATAGGGTTTCTAAAACTGTAATCTTTATGGTAGCAGGTCACCAAGCTTTTCTCCCACAGAGCTGCTGGTGGGTTCAAAGTGCTGACCTTTACTTAGCAGTGGAGTGCTTAATCATTGCATCACCAGAGCTCCTTGATAGGGTATAGTGGCGAAGATCGAGTGAAATGATACGTGGAAAGTGCTGGTTCTCCTCCCCAGCTTACTGTGTCAGCGCCGTCGCCACCGCCATCCTTGTCAGTCATCGTGTACCCATTGCTGTCAAGTCCATCCCACCTCACTGCAGCCCTTTAGAGCAGAGTAGCGCTGCCCCATAGGGTTTCCAGGGAGTGGCTGATGGATTCAAACTGCTGACCTTTTGATCAGCAGCTGAGCTCTTAACCACTGTGCTACCACATCAGCAGTAGATGTGCCTGAAAACCTAACTCTGGCTCTAGCAATGAACAGCATATAGTGCCCATCTGATTGTCTGCAGTTCTTCTACCGCATTCCAGCTCACACCCTGTTAACAAAACTTGCCTTATATATAGAGCCCCTAGGTAGTGCAAATGGTTAACACGCTCAGCTTCTAACCAAACAGCTGGAGATTCAAGTCTCTCCAGAGGCACGGAAGAAAGGCCTGGTGATATTCTTCTAGAAGGTCAGCCATTGAAAACCCCGTGGAGCACAGGTCTCCTCTGACTCACATAGGATCGCCATGTGTCACCGTTGATTCAGCGGCACCTGTTTTTATTTTGGGGGGAGGTCTTGTGTACAACGTTCAGTAAACTTTTTTGACAACCAGCCACCCACTGGGCATAGGAGCTCAGAGATAATAAATGAGACAGTATCCCCACAACTGCAGAACTGCTGGTTTCACATCCTGCTGGCACCAGCCAGGGAGTAACACCCGTCAACATCCTGCTGTTTTGGAGGCATGGAACAGCTTCGTAATTATTGACCTGCCTTAATGTATTTAGTATTACATGGCATTGTTGACACATTACCATTTCTAAGTCTTGTACATGCGTTGTCGTGTCTGAGCCCCAGACCCATCTTAGGAGGTAAGCAGATCAGGTATCACAGTCCCCACGTTCTAGACGGACCTCTAAGGCTGAAAGAAGACAGGTAATCCGAGGGTTGCCTCTTTGCTCCTAAGCAGCACCATCCTGCGCTGGATAAGACTCCGGCGTCCATCTCTCCACTGCCCCCTGCTGGAGACCAGCAGGAAGGCAGGAGAAAGCCATGAAACACCAGCTCCTGCCTGGTCTGCGAAAAATCCAGAGAAAGGTTCTGACAGGAGCCTACTTGGCTCACAAACAGATGTGAACAGTCCAAAAAAGTGCAGTTAACTGTTTTATTTGGGTCGATTTCACCCTCGTAGGGTTTGTGTCTTCCCAGCCCACATCTGGTTGGCAGCTCCTGGGACCCAAGTTTTGCCTGGAGCATTTTACAGAGGTTGGGGTGAGTGCTCTCTTGCTTTGAAGAGAGCCGGCTGCTGCAGCCCTGCTCTTGCGGTGTCTGCCAAGTACACAACCTCAGAAGGTCCTGGCAGCTCAGGACCTACACAGCAAGCCCCGCAGAGCAGTGTCTTGGGCTCTGGGGCCTGACCTGTAGAACAGTGGGCTTCCTTCCTGTGGGCCTCACAGCCCCACCAGACGGGCAGCGAGAGAGACACGTGTCCTCACCCTGGTCAGTCCCTGTCGGGGATCAGAGAGGAGGAGAGAGGCTTCGTAGCCGGTTGTAGAAGCAGAACCAGCAGCAGCTTGGCTCTGACTGGGGCAGAGCAACGCAGGGCTCTCCCCAGCACCCTCCCACAGCCACGCCTGGTAGAAGGGGGTCTATTACAAGCACCATTCTCCATATTTCTAGGGCGATACCTCTGTCAGGCCTGGGTGATAATCAGTTCAACAAACGTTAGGTCCCTTCTCCAGGCAAAGGACTTTTCACTGTGGAAAAGATTTTTTTCAACCACGTTTCTACCTTCCCACAGTCTACAAGTGTTGTTGGTGACCTCGTTGACAAAGGAACAAAACTTTGCCTGGTCCTACAGCATTCCCATGATTGCTCTTGAACCTGACTGCTGTGATCCATGGGATTTTGGGGGCAGAGTTTCAGAAGTGGATTGCCAGGGCCTTCTTCCTACTCCATCTTTACTCTGCAGCGTGCTAAGGACGTTGGTCTGTATGCACTCAGACTGACCATGGTCAGTGCTAGTAATAAAAGCTGAGGCCAGAAGAGCGAAGTGGATGGCTGAAATTCAAATGGGAAAGGCTAGGAAGGCCACTTAGAAACCTTGGTGCCATAGTGGTTAAGTACCACAACTGCTAATTAAAAGGTTGGCAGTTCAAATCCACCAGGCCTCCTTGGAAACTCAGTGGGGTTGGTTCTAGGGTAGGGTCACTGTGAATGGGAATTGATTCAACAGTAGTGAGTTTGGTTTTTGGAAGGCCCCTGGGAGGAGGTAGTGCTTAAAGCGTCTTTTAATGGGGCCCTGGAGGAGAGAGAAATCTAGGTTTTGAGGACCAGTGTGAGCAAAGGAAAGGCCAGAGACTAGACAGCACCAGGGTCACACCAGCGTGCCACCAGAGTCCTTCACTGAGCGTGCAGAGTTCCCGGTGGCAGACAGCGCTGTCTTGGCTGGCTGCCCTTGCAGCAAAGCAAGGTTTGCCATACTTGGTGACCTTGGTCCGGCCGCATTCAGTGACTGGCTGTCCCTCCACCTTGTAGGGCTGAGACTAGATACCGTCCTCACCCTTCCGTTTCGCATGTCCCCACATCCGTTTGGGGCACCACTCGTGGTTCCTTCGGTGCCGGTGAAGCTGCTGGTGCTTTTCAACAGGAAAGAAAGTTCGGCCAAGCTCAGCAAAGCTTGGCAGTTCTCGGCCTTAGCTAGCTACACCTGGAATCACGTGGGTGCTTGGGAAGCCCATGGTTATGCCTCACACCAGCTCCCCCAGAGTCACAGGGCCGGGGAACCTGGGTGTGAGTAATTTTCCAAGTTCCATGGGTGATCCCAGTGTGCAGTCACTTTTGAGAGCTAATCAGCTAACTGACCTGAGAGGTGGCAGGTGTGTGATACTGTGGGAAGGGGCGTATTCCATGTGGTCTTAGCAACGTTCGTTTTTATTGCTGTTGTTTAACTTTGGAATACGATGGTAATTAAACTACATAAATGAAATCACATACGGGAGAATACTTCTTGCAGTGCCGACACGTCATCTGTGCTCAGTGAACAGCTGCTCTGTCACCTCCTTTTCCCCTCGCCTCCTCCTCGGACCTAAGCAAGGTCAGCTGTGTAGTGCTGTCAAGCCACTGGCAGCAGCCACCAGATTAATATATATCGCCTGTTTTGCAGACTCCCTGCTGTTTATGGATGATGGTTTATTCATGCACTCATGATGCAGAATGCTCCTTCTTATGGGAGAACTTCCATCCTGTAGATTCAGGAAGGAAGAATACATTTGTATAAATTGAGGGCAAGGAAGGCAACTGAGAGATGAGAAAAACTGAGAGATGAGAAAAGCAGTGCTCTGACAGAGGGTGTCTTTGGCTGTTAGCAAGTGGAAGCGGTGGGGGGGGGGCTGGATGCCTAGCCAGCAGGACTCTCCTGTTTCTAAGCCAGCACTGCCCTCTAGTGGGAAAATGCCTTAGTGTCCTGAGATTCCCCATTCTTGAAGAATGGGTGATGATGGCTTAGTGATAAGTGCTCTGTCTGCTAACCAAAGGGGCAATTCAAATCGACCAGGCACTCCTTAGAAACTCTGTGCAGCAGTTGTACTCTGACCTATGGGTTACTATGAGTTGGAATTGACTCAATGGCACTGGCTTAGGCTCCAGGGTTAAAGTCCCTCCAAGTCCAGCTAAAGAACCAGGCACACACCTGGGGAAGACCAGCACCACCTGCTGGATTCATCCTCCCTGAGACACAAAGGTGATTGTAGGGAGCTTCTGGCACATTCTGCACACTGGAAATTTTGTGAGTATTACATCAGATTCTCTTGGTTCCACAAGGTAGAGTTATTTCTAGGCTCAGAGTTGGGAGACAGGTCATCTGGAAATTGAAAAATATAACCAGGATTCCAGGAGTCCATGACTGATACAAATGGTTAAGGGCTCAAATACTCACCTAAGGGTTGGCGATTCGAATCCATCCAGGAGTGCCATGGAAGAAATGCCTGGTAATCTACCTCCAGAAGATCACGAGCATTGAAAGCCCTGTGAAACACATGATGGTCACCATGAGTCAGCACCAGCCCCGTGACAACTGGTTTTGGTTTTGGTTTAACCAAGATTCTAGCCTACATTTGAGTGATTCTGGGACTAAAATTTTCAGAGCCATGCCACGGTTTCCTGTCTGCTTTTTTCTCTGAGAACCTAGGTCCCGGAGGCTCAGATCCACCCCTGTTGTGTACTGGCTGTGTGGCGTTGGGGTGGTTAATGAAACTCTCTGAGCCTCTGTCTTTTTATTTACAAAGAGTACAATAATCCTTACCCTTTTAGGTGGTCAGCTCAGTATCATCAGTCAGAACAAGGCCAAGAGCGGACTGCAGGTCAGACCATCAAGTACTCATATTCAAGTTCAAGCTGAAGAAAATTAAAACAAGTCCATGAGAGCCAAAGTATGACTGAGTATGTAGCATGTGAATTTACAGATGATCTCAGCAGTAGATGTGATGTGTTGAATGCCAGTGACTGAAGACCAGATGAGCTGTGGAATGACGTCAAGGACACTACACATGAAGATTGCAAGAGGTCATTAAAAAGACAAGAGGGAAAGAAGACACCGAAATGGATATCAGAAGAGACTCTGAAACTCGCTCTTGGATGCCAAATAAATAAAGTGAAAGTAAGAGATGATGAAGTAAAAGAACTGAATCAAGGATTTCAAAGGGCAGCTTGAGAACAGAAAATGAAGTCTTATAATAAGACATGCACAAAGAGGTGAAGATACAAAAACTAAAAGGGAAGAGCATCCGTTGCATGTCTTAAGCTGAAAGAACCGAAGGATAATTCAAGCCTGAAGTTGCAGTGCTCAAGAATTCTATGGGGAAAATATTAAGTGATACAGGAAGCATCAAAAGAAAGTGAAAGAAACATACAGAGTCATTATACCAGGAAGAATTGGTTGATGTTCAACCATTTGAGGAGGTAGCATGTTACAAGGAACAGGTGAAGGAAGAAGTCCGAACTACACCGAAGGCTCCAGAAATTGATGAGGTACCAAGTGAGATGTTTCCACAAACTCATCAAGTACCAAAAGTGCTCACTTGTCATTGGCTGTCTATGCCAAGAAATTTGGAAGATAACACCTGGCCAACCAACTGGAAGAGATCTGTGTTTATGCCTGTTCTCAAGAAGGATGGTCCAACTGGATGTGCAAATTATCAGACAATATCATTAATACCACATGCCAGCAAAATTTTGCTGAAGATCATTTAAAAGCAGCTGCAGCAGTGTCCCTGCAGAACTGCCAGAAATTCAAGTCAGATGTAGAAGACATGGAACCATGGATGTCACCGCTGACGTCAGATGGATCCTGGCTGAAAGCAGAGGATACTGGAAAGAGCTTTGCCTGTATTTTGTTGACTGTGCAAAGACATTTAACAGGGTAGGTCATAACAAGTTGCAGAAAACTTTGTGAGGAATCAGAATTCCGGAACACTTGACTGTACTCGTGAGGAACTTGTATATGGATCAAGAGGCTGTCATTGGAATAAAACGAGAGGGCAGTGCATGATTTAAAGTCAGGAAAGGTGTGCTGCAGGGTTGTATCCTTTCACGGTACTTACGCTGAGTAATTGTGTGTTGAGGAGATGATCTGGGAAGCTGGACTATATGAAGAAGAGCAAGGTATCAGGATTGGGAGAAAACTCATTAACAACCTGTGTTACGCAGATGACAAGATCAAAGGCCACAGCCTTCAGTATAGATTACATCTCAACATAAAGGGAACAAAAATTCTCACAACTGGACCAATAAGGGACCTCATAATAAGTAGGAAAAAGATTGAGATTATAAAGGATTTCATTTTAGTTTGATCCACAGTCAACACCCATGGAATCATCAGTTGAGAAATCTAAAGATGCATTTGGCAGATCTGCAAAAGACCTCTTTAAAGTGTCAAAAAAGTGTCACCTTGAGGACTAAGGCGTGTGACCCAAAGGCTGGTGGTTTTTTTTTTTTTTTTTTTTTTGGTCACGTCATTTGCATGTGAAAGCTGGAGATTGAGTAAAGAAGACTCAGGAAGAGTTGACACCTTTGAATTGCAGTATTGGCAGAGAATATTGAATAAACCAGACTACCAAAAGACTCATTTGTCTTCTGAGCAACCAGAATGCTCCTTAGAAGCAAGGATTGCAAGAATGCATCACACATACTTTGGACATGGTGTCAGGAGTCCCTAGAAAAGGATATCATGCTTGGTAAACTAGAGGATCAGCAAACCAGAGCAAAGCTCTCAGGGAGACGGATTGCCAAAGTGGCTGCAACGGCGGGTTCGAGCATGAAGACTGTGAGGATGGCACAGGACTGGGCAGTGTTTTGTTCCGGTGTCCATAGCGCCACGTGAGTTGGAACCAGTTCAGTAGTGCTTAGAACAACATTATATGGTTCTGAGAATCATTGTTTATTCTCAGGTGTTTCAGAAGGGATTCAAAAAATGATTTGAAGCAAGTGATTGCCTCAGGAAGTAGGTTGCTGGTGGTTTAGTCTCCTTTCTAAATGCATTACTTTTATAACCAGACACAAACAAGGTAGTATTTATACCTCCTTCCTTCAGAAGAGGTCAAAGCACTCACTCATTTATGACAGTCCAGTGAGATACAAGAGGAGAGAACATTTTCTAGAAGTTGAGTCAAACGAATGTTAAGATTCCTCCAGAGAAAACCAAAGGCTTTCTTTGATGTGGTCTTTGATTTTGTCGAGTACAGACTCCTCATCCTTGACCTTCCCCAGCAGCTCTGTGCTCTTGTGCTTAAAATGCTATGATGTCAGGGCTGTCCCATGAGATCACAGGGACCACAGGTGCCTCCTTTTCCAGGACGAGGAGGGCATTGGGAGGTGGGGTGTGGGTGCTGAGTGTATCAGGTGTGATTCCTGGGTGGACTGCGTTCCTCCTACCGCAGTCTTCTGATAGCCCAGAAATCTCTGATCCTGAAAATACTGTTTCACCAGCATCTGAAATTCTGTGGAAATAGATACAGTTATTTTTTAAAAATATATTCTTTAGAAAAGCTTATCATGTGTTTCCAAGCTTTCTGTCATTAAGTGAGCAGTGTTGGGTCATTTTCAAAAAGTTAATCTGAAAAATAAGCCATGGGCATAAAAGCAGACTAGAATGGGAATATCTAAATGAGTATCACTGTTTTTCTCTGGTTGGTGAAAGATGGTGGTTTGTACCACTGTATTTGTAATAATAATAGCTAAAACCTCTTGAGTGCTGACTATGTGCCAGGCACTGTTGAAAGCCCTTGGCCTACATTACCTTTGAACTTCACAACGTTGTGAGATGGGTGCTTGCAGAAAACCAGAAAAGGAAAGTAATTTTACCCAGGCTACACAGTTACTTAAGTAGGGAAGAATTTTGGATATGCATACCATGGACTGCTAGAAGAATGAACAAATCTGTCCCGAAAGAAGTACAGCCAGAACGCTCCTTAGAAGTGAGGATGGCAACACCTCATCCCACATAGTTTGGACATGTTATGAGGAAGGTCTCGTCTCTGGAGAAGGACATTGTGCTTGGTAAAGTGGAGCATCAGCGAAGAACAAGGAGACCTTCAATAAGATGGATTGACACAGTGGCCACAACAGCAGGCTGATGCACAGGTGCAGTTGTGTAGATGGCACAGGACCCAGCAGTGTTTCATTCCGTTGTTCATAGAGTCGCTATGAACTGGAACCCATTTGATGCTCCCAAACAACAAGAAGAACAGAATCGGGGGGCACACCCTAGCGGTCTAGCTCTGGGGTATGTGCTCTCTAGCTTCTTCATACCTTGTTTATTTCAGATCATTCAATGAGCATTTGTTTCTTCTAAAATAAAGAAGAAAGTTTTTGTGTTTGGTTTTAAATTAATCTCCCTGGTCCCATTAATGTAGAAATCCATAGGAAGAAATACAGTGATCTCTTACCAATGGATACCTGAAAGGAAATATGAGAAGGATTTTATTTTTGCATGCAATTCTGTGTTTTCTGCATTCTTTAATGTGGCATCTATTACCTAACTAACCAAAAAAATAAATAAAATTATAAAGCAGAAAAAGAAAATCTTGGTGTTAGAAACACCAGTGAGAGGAATAAATAACAGCTAATACTTTTTCTAGAGCAATCTGTTTTCCAGGAAGTATCCCGAACCCCTTTTTGCACACTCATCTGATCATCTAGGTGCCTCAGAGGAAGCGTCAATCATGGTACCCCATATGTATTTGTGTGGTGTATTTTCCTAGAAGTTGGGATAGCTATGCTGTAACATTAGTTTACTCTCAGCTTTTCAGACACTGCTAAACTTTTTCCAAAGTGGTTGTCCAGTTTAGACTCCTACCATGAGTGTGCAGGTTCCAGGTATCCCCTGTCTTTGCCAAAACTTAATATTGTCACAGTCTTTAACCAGTTAAAAATATAATGGTTTTGATTGAGACTTTAGTTTACAAATTTCCTGAATTTCAAGGAGAATGAGCATTTTTCACATTTTATTGTTTCTAATGGGCCCATGAAGATTTCTGTCCATTTTTCCAATGGGTTTGTCTTTTCCTCCTTAATTTATGAAAGTTGCTATGTAGTCTGGATATGAGTCCTCTGATTCTTGTATGTGTGTTATAAAAGGATACATGCTATACATAAATGTCCCCATGTTTTTTTTTAACAGAATCTTTTAATGAATAAAACCAGAGATCATCAAACTCATTGCCCTCAAGTCAATTCTAACTTCAACAACCCTATAAACCAAAACCCAAACCCAAACCCAACCCAGTGCCATCAAGTCGGCTCTGACTCATAGCGACCCTAAAGGGCAGAATAAAACCAAAAAAACATCAAACTCATTGCCATCGAGTCAATTCTAACTTGTAGCAACCCTATAGGACAGAGTAGAACTGGTTCAGAGGTTTTCCAAGGAGCTGCTGGTGGATTCTGACTGGTGGCCTTTATGATTAGCAACAAAGCTCTTAACCACTGTGCCACCAGGACACCTTTGAATAAACACAAGTTCTTAATTTCAGTGCAAACAAAGTTATCAGTCTTTTCATGATTAGTGGTTTTTTTCAGTCTGGCTTAAGGACTATTTCCCAGCACCATGAAGATACTTTCCTCCATTATCGTCTGAAAGTTGTTGATTGTTTTGCTGTTCACATTTAGATCTTTACTTGGCCTGGAATTGAGCTGTAAATGTGTTGTCACCTTGGCTTCATTGTTTTCCTTCTCCTCTATAATTTCAAGATGTCTTGCATGCTTGGAAATATGGAAAATATCATCGTTTCTTCCCTACTTTGTGACATACACTTTGTTGTGAATCAGGTGTCAACTTCCAGGTGAGTCTGTCTTGGGGTATTCTGTTCTGCCTTGGTGGTTTGTAGCTTCCTGTGCCAGAAACATTCTGTCTTCATTATCATAGTTTTAATTCAAGTCCTGATACTCAGCAGGACATATCTGACAACCTTTATATTGATGGTCTTTGTATCTCTTTAAGTAATTTAGAATCAACTTGGTACATGTCATTCACACACTTAGACCTAGACACTCAAACATACATACACACATATGAATCCTTCCTAGGATCTTTAATTATCATACATTAGTAGTAATACTTTACACAAAGAAGAACAGTTGCTTTTGAGTAAGTTCCAAATCCTGACAACCCCGTGTGTCTCAGAGTAGAACTGGTCTTCCTGGGATTGTCACTGGCTAATGTTTTACAAGTAGGTTGGTAAGTCTTTTTTTCCAAGGAACCTCTGGGTCAGCTCACACTGCCAATCTTCTGGCTGCCAATGGAGCATTTAACTGTTTGTGCCAACCAGCAACTCCAAGTAATAATGATAAAGCTGAAGAATTCTTCCTAGACCAGTAACTCATAAGTATATAAGTTCCTATTTGGATTTACTAAGTTTTTCTAGTTCAGTGCACCTGGCCTGATCCTTTCTGTAGACTCAGGACATTACCTCCTTGCCTTCCCCAGAAGATGGTTTTGTATGTTGAAGGAGGTGTGCTGAATAGGAGGGCCCCCGGTGCACAGGGACCTGAAACTGTGTGTGAGAACCAAGAGGAACACCGTGCAGAAGCTTGGAAGAGAGCACTGTACAGTACAGAAAACAGAAGGTGGGGGTCTGAGGGCTCATTCTGCCCTCAGCCACAGGGTGGGACTTGGGCACTGCCAGGCAGAGCTACTCATTCCTTGGCATCGCTGGTGTAACTTGTTCACACATCCTTTCAGGATGGCCAGCTTGCAGGTGTCAGCTCTGGGCAGAACCAACAGTAGGAAAAAGAGCAGTGTGCCATCTCTGCCTCAGGACCATAGAGTCTACACCAGTGACTACACCAGTGACCCTGGAACGTGCCCTGGTGAACACCAGACCGGAGACACGGCCACAAAAAAAGGTTTCCTGGTCAAATGGTTAGCAAGGAAGCTTCATACAACATCCTGTTCTAGAGGCTCCCAGGAATATCAGCAGTGATAAACTCTGAGAACTGCTCATTAAGGTAGCACTTCCCCCAATTTGCTTAACAATTGTGTTCATTTCGTTTGGCTGATTTGACAAATTACCGCAAACATAGTGCCTTAAACCAACACAGATTTAATCTCTTACACTTCTGAAGGTCAGAGTCATAGTGGCTTTTCCCCCCACTGAAATCAGCAGGGCTGGTTCCTTCTGGAAGCTCTGGGGACGAATCCATTTTCTTGCCTTCTCAAGCTTCTGCAAGCGGTCCACATTCCTTGGCTCTGGAGACTCCTTCCGTCTTCACAGCCATGGCCAGCCGTGTCTTTGTCACAGTGCCGTCCCATCTGTCTGAGTCCATCTCTCGGCTCTGGCTGTCTACCTCCGTCTTCTGTATTTAAAGAAGTCTTCCCCCACTGGCACACTGGTTAAATGCTCGGCTGCTAACCGGAAGGTTGGCGGTTCAAACCCATCCAGCAGCTCTGCAAGAGAACTACCTGGCTATCTGTTTTCATTAAGATTATAGCCAAGAAAACCCGAAGGAGCAGTTCTGCTCTGTCTCATGGGGTCCCTGTGAGTAGAACTGATTGGGCTTGACAGCCAGTGGCGTCTCTAGCAGAGTATAAGAGGTACGGATTGCACTCGCTGACCTCCCCAGAGGAACACACACCAGAATGACCCTGGAGTCCATGGTAGGGGTGGCGGGCAGGCCTGGGCCGTGGAGGAGGGGCCCCCAAGACAGTGGTGTGACTGGTGCTGGCGTCACTCATCCCTCAGTGTGGTAGCTCAGCTCCCCCTTACCCCCATGGCAGCACCACAGCACCCACCACTGGGCAGAGAGGGAGGGTCTCCACTTTGGCTGCTGGGAGAGACGAGTTGCTATAGGGAGCCGCAGGGGTGAGACAGGGCCAGGCACTCCACCCTCAAGTCGGGGGGTGGGTTCAGTGGCTGGCCCCACACATCCCATGCTGGGAAGTGTGACATCATGAATCTCCACGCCAGGTGACACCAACACCATTGACCCCACTGTTGACAGCCCTCAGCAACAATAACAGTGTTACATTGGGCCCTTGGGACAATCCGGTGTAATCTATCTGAAGGTCAGCTGAAGAACAACTGCGGTGCCAGCTGCAGCCTTAATTCCCCTTTGCCATTTAACCTAATATTTTCACAGGCTCCAGAGATTAGGACGTGGACATCTTAGGGAGGCCTTTATCCTGCCCACCACAGTCCATTGTCCACAGGGGTGCAAGAGACCTCGCACCATGCTGTGTATATTTTCTGGAACTCAGTGCAATACAGGCTCTCCCTAGCCTCTTCCTATCACGCTCTCCCCTCGTGGCATTGCTCTTGACTTCATGTGATAGATAGTTCTTGGTTGTTGCCTTTCACCTTCCAGAATACGAGCTCCGCAAGGGCAGGATTGCCTCTGTTTTGTTTATGGCCTTACCTGGCTCCTACCACAGTGTCTGACAGTGCCTGGCACACAGTAGGTGCTTGTTGTGTATTTCTTAAATGACTGAATGAGTGGTCGAAAGGTTGAACATCTCTCCAGTGAGACAGCAAGCTTCTTTGGGGCAAAATCCTTGTCCAGTTCATCTTTTCTCCTCCAGGGTCCAGAGGTGGTAGGTGCTGAATTTGGAAGATGGTACAGGGTGCAAAAAAAGGATACCTGGTGGTACAGTGATTAAGCTGTTGGCTGCAAACAGAAAAATTGGCAGTTTGAACCCATTCAGCAGCTCCATGGGAGAAAGAACTAGAAATATGCCTGTGTGAAAATTACAGCCTGGAAAATCCCGTGGGGCAGTTCTGCTCTGGCACATGGGGTCGCTGTGAGTCAAAAAATAACTCGATGACACGTAGTGACAGTAACATAAGAGTGGGAAAAGGCAAGCTCATCATGAGGTGGGGATACTTCCTTGATAAATCGGCCACAGTCAGTACCTGGGGTCGCTATGAGTCAGAATTGAGTTGAAGGCAGTAGGTATGGGTTTGGGGGTATATTCCTGGGCTAAGGAGACCTGGTGATGCAGTGGTTTAGTGCTTGGCTGTTAACCAAAAGGATGAAGATTCGAATTCACCCAATGGGTCTGTGAGAGAGAGACCTGGAGATCTCCTGTGAAGATTAAAGCCTGGAAAACCAATGGGGCAGTTCTCCTTTGTCACACGGATCACTGTGAATTAGAATCGATGGCCACGAAGGGCAGTACCATAGCTAGGCTACCCTGACATGGCCAGGCACCTCCAGCCCTTGAGCATAAGACAAAACAAGCAACTTCTCACACTTCTGCGCCAGAGGCTCCCAGCAACCTCTGAAAACGTGACTTCACAAAGATAGGATTTCGCTGAAAGGAAGGTAGTGAGATTCAGTGTTGAACCTGTCAGCTTCCTTGAGCAAGAAGTTTTCATGGTACCACTGCGTTTTCCTCCCAAACTTAAAATATTTTTAAGTTCTCTCCCCCGTAGTTCTCTGTGGAAACCCTAGTGGTGTAGTGGCTTAAGTGCTATGTCTGCTAACGACAAAGTTGGCAGTTCAAATCCACTAGGCACTCCTTGGATACTCTATGGGGCAGTTCTGCTCTGTCTGTGGGGTTGCTGTGAGTTGGAATGGACTTGATGGCAGTGGATCTGGTTTGGGGTTTTGGACAGTTCTCTGTGGTGCCTCAGCACACAGTCTGAGCGCTGAAGATTTGCACTGATGTCATTCACAGAAGGCACATGTATAAACCAGGACGCCAGGGTTAGATCATCATGGAGCCGTCCTGTTCTCTCTAGAATACCCTGCTTCCTGTCTCCAGTTACCAAATCCCTGGAAAGCCCCGATTAGCCATTTGAATGGGATTGGCAAGCAGGAAGTCAGAGCAAGAGGTAGACAAAGTCCAGATAGCCTGGGACCAAAGTCTCAGGCATCATCTGAGCCCTGATGAGGGTCACCTTACTTCCTGGGCCTGGCCTACTCCCAGCCCCAGCCCTTCTCATCAGATGTTGGTATTAGGTGCCGTCCATTTGGTTCTCACTCACAGCACAAGAGAACAAAACACTGCGCAGTCCTGTGTCGTCCTGACAGTCATTAGGGTTGAGCCCATAGTTACTGCCACTATATCAGTCCATCTTATTAAGGGTCTTCCTCTTTTTCACTAGTTTTACCAGGATGCCCTTCTCCAGGAACTGATCCCTCCTAATAATGTATCCAAAGTATGTAAGATGAAGTCTTACTGCCTTGCTTCTAAGGAGCATTCTGGTGGTCCTACCCTCATGGCTTTGGGAAATCTAATTATGGAAGGGTGAAGTGAGCTTTGGCAAGAGGAGAACTGGAAAGTCAGGTGTCCTGGCAGTCACCATAGTAGGCGCAGACATGGTTTTTAAAGAACATTTTTTGCTTTCAGTGTACCAGACTCCAAGAGCTTTGTAAATAACTAGCTCCTTCAAGCTTTGCTGCAGCTCTGTAAGGTAGGTCTAATAATGGTCCATTTTACAGATGTGGAAAATGAGGCATGAGGAAGTTAAATACTTTGCCCAGCATTCACAAAACTAGGAAGTGGTGGTGCTAGGGTTGGCATCCAGCCCATTCGTGTGCTCACATGCTTCACTGAGCTGCCTTCAATATGGTATTTTTAGGGGACTGGAAAAACCTGCCTTCTGATCTCAGCTGTGCTGCTTTCTGCCTATATGTAGGAGGGTGAAGTATTGAAAGTCTCTGAGACTCCGGTTCTGCTATGAAATAGGCCCATTAAACTTGCTCCCGGGGTCATTGAAAGGATTGCAGAAGTTTATAGTGCAGAGCCCAGAGCAAACGTGGGAGATGCTCAGAGAGAAGGAATGGTCTCTTAACGTTTCTCTCCCTCTCCAGTCTCTGGCTTCTTTCCTCCTCCAGTGCACATAAAGCCAGCAGACAGCAGAGGGCAGCACTGTGCCACTGAAGAATATTCTCATCTGGCTCTGGAGGCCCTTGCTCCTTTCCAAGAATCCTGGATTTCAGTGCGTGATGATGCATTTCTCCTCCACGACACTTAGATGGCTTTGCTAAGTAGTAAGAATAAAATCAGGGCCTGGCAGACTGAATCCAAAGGACAGCTGAGGAAGCACGTTCGGAAGTATGGTTCTTTGAGACTGTAGCCACCTTCATATTCCCTCAGAGAAACAACTTTCCATAAAGCCCAGTGCCGTGCCTGTGATACAGCCTGATTTAAGTTGTTATGCTAAGATGTTTCTGAAGTGAAGAAGGGCCCTTCCAGTTGTTTGTAGGCTACTGTCTTGTCCTCGCTACTGGATTGTTTCTTGAACAATATTAGAGAACAAATTGCTTGACATGCCTGTGAGGAAGAGCCACTCAGATGGTGGCCCACAAAGGTTTTTTGATGGAGGGGAAAATGTGTACCCTACAGGTGTCCATGGTTTGGGGCACTGGGTCTTATCAAGTGTCTTTGGGGAGTGGGTTAACTCTGTCCTTTTAAAGTGAAAACCACAAACCACGTGATACAGGAACACAAGCTGTCTGTTGGGGTGAGTGGAGAGGTGCTCTTGGCTGGATGAGGAGGCTGCCTGGACATCTCTGGCAGGCCACTGACCATCTGAGTCCTCAGCACCAGTTATTGGCACATCTGGGCCCTGCAGGTCTCCTGTGGGCAGCTGAGGTCAGCATCTCAAGGAGTGCCTTTCCTTCTCCTGTGTCACAGCGTAAGCAAGAGTAGGAGCCCCAGGCCTGAGGGTCCCTAACTGCCCCATGATGCCTGGACAGTCCCTGTACCCTATTGTCCCCACAAGTGAGAGTATTGAACAATCTTTACACAAGCAATTCTGCTCATTGGTTATGTCTTTTATTTTTTTATTTTTTTTAAGGATACTGACAGCTTGATCCTTTGACCTATTTTTAATTAGAATTTTCATTATTCAATCTGTAGGAGATAGTGAGTCACAAGGGAAGTTGCAGCATCACTGGTGAGGGAATTGTATTGTCTCCCATGCCCTTTTCTTCTGGGGGGACCTCAGAAGTGAATCTGCTTTTCTGCTCCATCTGGAGAGTAGCTGCAGTTTAGTGCAGATCCACCTCAGCCTGCAGCCTGGGTAGGATTTTGCCCAGAGATGGAGTTCTCTTCAGTAGGCCTTTGGTGCTGTTCCTGCCTCCCTTCCCTCTTTCTCCGATTCTCTTCCTTCATGTTTATTCCACCTAGGGAGTGGGGGCCAAGACTAATTCTACCACAGCCCCTAACACCGCCCTGCTAAGGACTTCCCTCTGATTCTAACCACTATTCAAAACAGACCCATGTTCCAGAATTTTCTCGTAACATCCCGCAACTTTTTTAACTTTGTTTGGTTACCTTAATGTAATTGATGAGAAAACAGAACTAATGTGATTTTTAGGATCGCCAGGAGTCAGATCCGACTCAATGGCACTTGGCTTGGCTTTAGTATAATTGTTGCTCTCCAATAAAGTTGAATTTTTTTTTTTTTTTTGTAAAAATAGACCCTCTTTTAAAGAGTAGTGGGAACCCTTTTTGCATAGTGGTAGAGTGCTCTAACTGCTAATCCAAAGGTTAGTGGTTGGAATCCATCAGGAGCTTCTTCAAAACTGTGGAGCGATTCTACTCCGTCCTGTAAGATCACTGTGAGTTGAAATCAACTTGATGGCAGTACGTTGGGTAAAGAGGAGTAACTAAAATTGGGGGTCTCTGGCTGGATTTAGGAACAACATTGTGAGACACTTGAACTTCCAGATCTGTTATCAGATTACAGAGCAGGATTTCACTGAGGGTGGAGTGAGCCCCGTTTCTGTGGTATGAAACCAGTTTCCATTGAGCTGATGTTCACTCATGGTGACCCGATGTGTGTTGTGCTACACAGATTTTTCAACAGTACTTTTTTCAAAGACAGATTGTCAGAACTTTCTTCTTAGATACCTCTAGGTGAATTCAAACCTTCTTAGCAACCACGAGTGCATTAACCATTTTTACGACACAGGAACTCTTCGGTGGTATAAGATATCCTCTTTCTATTCCGTTCTCCATCAGACAACACTCCTTGCAAAGAGCCTTGATGGGTTACTTTGGTTTGAGGTCCTGTTTGTATTAGGAAGATAGGTCTTTCAGCACCAAGTACGAGGACTGTCAAGTTAGTGAACTCATCCTAGAAAGAGTGCTACATATTTCATTGCTGAAATATCACTGCAGTCATCTTCAAAGTACTCCCCTTGGGAAGCTATGCACCCACACTAGGACCTAGTCCACCATTCAAAGCAGTTTTGGAACTCTTTTTCTGGAATGGCCATCAGAGCTGTCATCATATTACCCTTGATGTCCTGAATGTCATCAAAATGTCTTCCTTTCAATATTTCTCTTCTCTTTGGGTAAATAAAAAAGTTGTTGGGGGCCAGATCAGGTGAGTAAGGGGGTGATCCAACACAGTTATGTATTTACTGGCTGAAAAACTCTTCACAGACAGCTGTACAGTTAAGCTTGCCAACACACCTCCGTGCCACTGTGCACAATGGCCATTCAAGACCGAGTTTCCAAATTCCTTTGAAGGGTGAACTAGACACCGGCATCAGTACGTAACTTCCCAGCGGGAGCACTTCAAGGGCAACCATAGTGATAATCAGCAGTGAGGTATGTAGCACTTAGAATAATCAAGTTCACGGACTTAATTGTTGGACCTCATGTTGGTAAAGTGTCTGAGGTTCTGCAATTTAAGTTTTCTTTTTTTGCTCTACACCTCAGTGAACCCTATGGAGGGCTGGGAGTTTGGGCTGTTTGGCTCAATGCTGAATCCTCAAGCACCCAGAGTAGAGTTGGCATATAGTCAGCGCTCAATAAATGTTAATTGAATGAATGAATATTTGACTGATTCCATGATCACATCTCCATGGGAGCTTACACTGAGCTAGAGCACTCCTGTGAACAGGTGGCAGAGAGACCTCAGATTCCTTGTGGTCAAATTCAGCCCCCACCCTGTTCATCACACAGCTGTGGGAACCCATAAGCACCTCCCTCTGGCTGTCAGCTTTTTTGGAATGACACATGTGGTGTTCGACTCCATGCAACAGCCAGCTTCTTGAGGACAGGGTGACATCTTTGCTTTTACTTTTGTGTTCAAGGCCTAAAACACTGACAGTGTTCAAGAAATAGCTCCCAAGGTGAAATCCAATTAAATGGATGCAGCCTGTGGCTTTTAGTTTGAGCCCAGTAGTTTTCCCAAATAATCCAGAAGGTTTGTGCAAAATTTCAGGTACTGTATCCATGAAAGCAGAGTCATAGTGATGCAGTGGTTCAGAGCTTGGCTGCTAACCAAAAGACCAGTAATTTGAATCCACCAGCTACTCCTTAGAAATGCTTTGGGGCAATTCTACACTTTCCTATAGGGCCACTATCAGTTGTAATCGACTCAGCAGCAGCAGATCTATCCATTAGGTACCTGCGAAGCACATGCCCAAGACCTGCTGTCTCCTCAGAGCTGATGAAAATGTCCAGGACCTGAACAGCTGTTACAATGGCAATAGATAAATTGTCCAAGATGTGGGGGAAGTTGAAATTAACAAGTATCTGATGAAATATTTTCCAAGCATGTTATTATGTCAGTATTGTCGTATTTTACATTTTGTGCTCCTAAAGAGTTCAGTACATCCGAAAATAATTTGTTGCTTAGACTTTGCTCACTTCTCAAGAATTCCTGAATTTGCACAATGTGTGCCGAGAAATCTTAGCCAACTACCAGTAAAATGAATTACATAAAGCCAGAGGAGATCAGTGTAAAATCAGAATTACAAATACTCTTTCAAAACTGTTTACGGCAAAAGAGGTATATATTTGATGGTATTCAGGAAAGAGGCCTCTGTGAGGAAATGTCCTTAAGGCCCCACAAATATTTTAACACAGCCTATAGAATACTATAGAATTCCGCTTGTCATATAATGTGCCTTGGTAGAGTTGCCCCAAATCAGAAATACTAGCTTTCACCCCTCTAAAAGGATTTTCAGATAAGGTCTTATAATGCCTGTGGTATAATCAGACATCCCACCTGATCAGTATAAAACAATTTTCTCGACTTCTGATGAGTTTACCCTTTCAGTGGTCTGTACCTTCTGTTTGTTTGCTTAATCTCATCTTTGTTTCCTCTTGTTTCAGGAATCCTGTTCACGATGCTGGTATTTGGACCAGCCTGCGGATTTATCCTGGGATCTTTCTGTACCAAAATCTATGTGGATGCAGTCTTCATTGACACAAGTAAGGAATATGTCTGAATTTTTAACTATCGCAGCAAGCATTTCCACCCTTCCTAAAGAATACTTCAGCCTGTAGGCTCTAGAACCTTGTTAGGGAGCAACAGCCTTAATGCATTTACCCCTGGAGCTGGTGGGTATCTGTGATTAGAAAGAAAGAACATTAGTCTTGGTTCAGAGGGCTTGGATTCGACTTTCAGTTCTGCCGACATCCACCTAGAGGTTGAATAACCTTCTAGAGGTGATTTTTACCCCTATAATTGGCATCTTCCTCATCCATAAATCAGGGATAGCAGTAGCTATATCTGTAGTGCAAACCCTTCTAGAAGCCCTCTGAAGAAACAGCTGTTTATTGTAAGAATTAAGTGAGAAGACAGATGTGGAAAGACCTGCCATATACATACTCTTTTGAATGGTGGCCCATTCACCTACATAGGGGGACTTATTTCCTAAACCGTAAGTTAGAGCATGTGGTCTGGAAGGATAAGAGTACGGACAGAGTCAGTGAGACAATATTTGAAAACCTTTTCTTTAAGAGCTTTTTGTGATGGCCCTTGTGAGCATATACATGCCATCTCAAAACCGTCTTAAGCAAACCACCTGTGTTCTTAGCAGAAAGAACAAATGTATTTCCCAGATTGCCCTTGGTACCCCACCTGAGATTCTATGATTCAGTAGTCAGGGTGGGCTAAGTTATGCTGTAGTGGACATACTCCCCGAAGCTAAGTGGTTTTACAGGACTAAAATTTGTTTTTTGATCACACTGCATGCCCAGTGCAGGTTGGTGGTCTTGGGAAAGGGGAGGCTTGGTTCACCATAGTCACATGGGGATGTGAGTTGACAGAAGGCTCATTCTCACCCTGCTTCTCCAGTTGCCCAGGAAAGAAACCAAAACCCAAACCAAGACCAAACCCATTGCTGTGAAGTCATTCCTGGCTCATAGCAACCCCGTAGAGTTTGTGAGGCTGCGAATCTCTTTGGAAGCAGACTTCCACATCTTTCTTCCACAGAGCTGCTGGTGGCTTCTGACTCTGACCTTGAACTTAGCAGTCGCTTGCTTTAACCGCTGCACCTCCAGGGCTCCTTAAGAAAGAAAACTAGGTTGTGACAGATTGCACACTGACTTTTTAAATCTTATTGAGCTTTAGGTGAGAGTTTACAGGTCAGGTTAATTTCTCATATACAAAAGTGTGCACACATATTGTTGTGTGACCCTAGTGGCAATCCCGGTAATGTGACAGCACACTCCCTCTTTCTATCCCACGTTTCTGTGTCTGTTCAGTCAGCTTCTGTCTCTTTCTGCCTTTTCATCTCACCTCCACACGCAATCTGCCTATTTAGTCTCATATATCTACTTGAACTAAGAAGCACAGTCTTTGTGAGTATTATTTTATGTTTTATAGTCCAATCTAATCTTTGCCTTGAAGAGTTGGCTTTGGGAATGGCAGGTTCATAGGTTGTCTGGAGGTGGTGTGTTCCGAAGTTTCTCCAGTCTTAGTCAGACCATCTGACTCATCTTTTTATGTGAGTTTGAGTTCTGCACCCTCCTTTCCCCCTGCTCAGTCAGGTACTCTGTTGTATTCCCTATTAGGGCAGTCATTGGTGACAGCCAGGCACCATCTAGTTCTTCTGGTCTCAGGCTGGTGGAATCTCTTATTTATCTGGCCCACTTGTGTCTTGGGCTAATATTTTCTTTGGCACGCTGACTCTTTAAGTTTCTTCTCAGAGATGATACATCTCACTGTCACGTTTCGTTGGCCACAGTGAAGCATGTAGTGTATTAGCTTTTTATGTTTCATAACAAATTGCCCCAAGCATAGAAGTCCATGGGTGGCACAAACAGTTAAGTGCTTGACTGCTGACCGAAAAGTTGGCGTTTCAAACCCACCCAGAGGCCCTCAGAAGAAAGGCCTGGTGATCTTCTTTTGAATGGTCACAGCTTTGAAAAACCCTGGGGAGCAGTTATACACTGACATAGTGTCCCCATAAGTCAGAACTGACTCAAGGGCAACTGGCTGGTGACTAGTGACATGAAACAACAAGCATTTATTGTCTCCGTTTTTGTCTGCAAGTTTTCCATCTAAAGCAGCTTAGCTTGAGCTTCTGGCTTGGAGCTCTGATGAGGCTTCAGTCCGTGTCAGCCTTCTCTACAGTCCAACTCAACTCAAGTGACAAATCTCAGAGGATTCGCATTCCAACCTCACACGGAGGGACCTGTCTGCATAGCAGCTGTCCTTCCGTGGTGCAAGTGACCCAAGAGAGGGTGAGAGAGCACCTAAGACTGCAGCCACTGTCTTTGTATGGCCTGATCTCTGAAGTAGCGCCTCATTATTTCTGTCGTTTGTGATTTCTTAGAAGTCAAGTCATTTGTTCCAGTCCATGCTCAAGACTTTAAGAAGAAGGCTGTACCAAGAAACATCAGGGCCATCGTAGCCCTGCTACCTGCTGTGGTCATAAAAGGGGGACAGTATATGTCTGTATAGCCCTGTGAGCGTAGAAGCCACGTTCTCCTTCTCTGCAGATAGTGTGTGAGAGGCCGTTCCGGCATCTCCTTCCTGTGTCGATCTATTGTGAGAATCGATGAGAACTCCTGGTCCCTGGGATCTCAATCTATCATCTCTTGACAGTGCTAAATTTACTAATTCAACACCAAGAAATAGTGTAGTTTTAAATCCAGTCAAGTCACTTGTGGTTCACTCCGTTAATCCCATTGATATATTTACTTGTAGCTTAATGGTGTCACAAATTTCCAAGTGGGGGAAAGAAAAAAATCCAATCCTGCCTTATTTATTTATTCTTTTGAAGAGTCAGGTCTTTGCAGGGGGTGACTGAGTGCTGTTTTCCAGAAGTTGGCTGACACTTTGCACCCTGTTCATAGAGAGTGGATGTGCGTGGGCTGGTGGCAAAACAGCATGTTTTCAGAGTCAGCTGCCACTTTTCCTGTTAGGGACGGGAGAGCCAGCTTTCGTGGCTTCGCCGTAGGTAGCAAAAGACAAGAATAGCAAGAGACTCCAGAAGGAGCAATATTCAGAGCTATGGGGACGGCCATACAGGAGAACCACAGTAGCCGGCTGTATATCTTGCCTCTTAGTAGTGACTGCATTGAATCAGGACATAGATTTCCAGCAGCCGCCAGGGAACTGCAAGTTCTTAGATGGAGCAAGGGTTTCCACTTGACTAGTGACCTAAATGTTGGTGGTTTGAACCCACTTAGTGACACTGTGGAAGAAAGTCCTGGTGATCCGCCTAAAGAACCCTATGGAGCAGTTTTTCTGTGTAACACATGGGGTCACTGTGAGCTGGAATTGACTCAACAGCAGTAGTTTTTGTCCCAAGGGGCTTATGCAGTATCTGAGCCCAAATGAACCTCAGACGTACTTCTCTTCCAATTTTTAAAATTTACATTCGAGCAAACTGAGGCTCAGAGAGGGAAAGGGGCCCATCTACAGAGTGGATCTGTGCTAACAGCCAGATCTTCGTGACCATGTCATAATTCACTTCACTTCATCAGGATGTCTTCCTGAGAATGAAACAGCATCTTTCCTCAGTGCCTGGAATGGCCACAGAAGGAGCTTAGTCCTCTGCTCACAGTAATCCATGCCTTTGGCAGGCTGTGCCCTCAGCTGGGAATGCTGCCCCCACTCCGGTTCTGTTGGACAGTTGTCCCCACCCTCCTCATGGGTGCAGCCGCTTCATCTATGATTCTAAGGTTCCTGGGCAGTGTGACGCATCCGAGCGTGTAAGACAGATGGGTGCTTGTCACGGGCGTCTTACTGCTGGTAGCCGCCTCCTGATGAGCTGACAGCTAATTCCCCCGTCTCTTTCCCAGGAGAGAGAGGAGGGGGCACTGTGGGTCGTAGCCTTTGTTTGCAGCCTCGCTGAAGGAACTATGAGGCTTGGTGCTACTCTTTGCCGCTAGAGGGCAGACAAATACAGTATATTCCAGTCGGGACTCAGATGCAGAATTCTAGTTTTCAGTGTTTCTTTTCTTCCCTCGTTTTTTTGATTGAAACTTGTCCTGATCTGTGAGTGGATTGGGGTTCTACTTTGAGGAGGGGGTTATAAATTCTTTAGGGATGACTCTCTCCTGTCTTTTCTCACCTAGTAAAAGAGAGCACTTCTTCAGGGTTACCGAGCCAATGAGAGTGTGGCCTTAGGCGTGACCACACAGGTGCCTTGCACTCAGGTCTCCTGCTCAGAGCTGGGCAGGGGCCAACGGAAGCCAGTCACCTGGTAGACGTGGGGGGCATGGCATGCTTCCCATGTAGCTTGTTATGGCAGGATCGAAAGCAGAGTCCAGTGAGGAAGCCTAGTTAAACCTGTGAGTGGGTGCCACTGGGGTACCAGGAGGTGGATATTCCTAGGCATGGGCAGTTGAGGGGGTGAGACCCATGGGGCAGTTCACTGAGAGCACTGCCCAGGCTGCACTTAGTCAAAAGATTCAGCAGCGCCTGCTCTCATACATTTTTGATCCCTGAATGTCTCCCTTTGCCCATCTTCCATAAGGAGAAATAGATGCTTCCTCTGGCATCCAGGGAAAGATACGATGATACTTTCAGAATTAATGTTTTTACTGTGATCTCTGAGCCTTAGTCAAGAGCAGGAGCTAGATAAAGAAGGACAGGGTAGCAGAGTATGTCCCTAACCATTTCCTTGGTCAGCATTAACATGGTGTGTTTATTAATAACAGCAACAGCCATGAACTGACCACTTACTACAGCCTAGATCACTTCACTTGAACTCAGAGCCTTCTCTCTGAAGGGTAAATGCAGTCCTCATTTCACAGATGAAGTATCGCTGTTCGGTGGTTAAGAGTTCAGGTTTTCTGTTGTGATCCCTAGATCTGGGAAGGACCTGTTGCTAGAAAAAGGCATCATGTTTGGTCAAATAGAGGACCAAAAAAAAAATAGTGGGAAATCCCCAGTGAGATGAACTGACACAGTCACAGCAGCAGGAAACTCACTGGACTCAACCATGAAGGTGACACAGGGCCAGGAGACATGCTTGCAGGACCATGAGTCAACCACACCTGCGGTCGGTGGAGAAACCCTGGTTACATAGCGGTTAGGTGCTAAGGCTGCTGATCAAAAGACTGGCAGTTCAAATCCAGCAGGCGCTCCTTGAAAACTCTGCAGGGCAGTTCTACTCTGCCCTTTAGGGTTGCTCTCAGTTAGAATTGACTTGATGGCAGTGGGTTTTAAGGTCCATGGCAGCTAACAACTACAAAAGAGATCAGATACTGGAATCAGACCTAGTTGGAATCTGAGCTACAGCTCTAACAAGCTAGGCAATCCTGGGTGCATTACACCTTACAGGTCTCTGTGTAGAGTACATGAGTTAATCATGGAAAACACAGCATGGTGCCTGGTGTATGGTGATAAGCACTCAGTAAATATTAGATCTTATGAGAACTGAAGAGGTTACTTCATGTCCACAGGTTGTCAGGGACAGAGCAAGGATTCAGTCCCCAGGCCTTTCTGACTCCAAAGCCTCACTCTTAACTGAGCAGCCTGCTTCTCTGAAACATCTCCAGGAATTTAGCCAGAAGGCTGCCCCCTTCCCCCTCACAAGGCCTTGCTGTGACAACCTGATCTGGTCACAGATGCATGCAGATCTGTCCTAAGGCATGTGCCAGCCAGCCCGACAGACGGGGCTGACGACTGCAGCCGGAACAAACTGTGGCCATCTATTTGCTTCCTGGGAAAGGTCAACAAGCCGAGAGCCTGCTGCTTGCCCTCTGAGTGCAGGCAACCGCTGCCAGCTCTCTTCCTGTTGGACTAATTAGCCCAGTGGCTGGGCACCTGGTTGTCCCACACTGTCCTCTGCATTCAGCCCCTGTTGTCTAATTAGGTTGCTAACTTAATGATACTCTTGGAATTTTTAAGAACCATAGCAGAAGTTCCAAAAATTGGTTAGACAAACAGGTAAAACCCAACAAAACCCAGTGCCGTCAAGTCAGATCTGACTCATAACGACCCTAGAGGCCAGAACAGAAATGCTCCAAGGTAAAGGAACGGGAAAAAAATTGTCTAGAGGGTCTTAGTATGTCTTACTCATCAATGTGACCCAGGAGTACGAAGTAAGTGTTCCCATTTTGCTTCAATCTGCCCTTCTCTTAGTCTTTAGTATCCTGCTGGGTTGGTTACTTGCTTGCTTTTAAATTGATTTAACCCTGTTCCCAGTGATTTTTCTTTTGTCCCACTGAAATGGCAGCATTCCATGGAAATGGGTCAAGGTCTCAAGGAGCCTCACATGTGTACTTGACCTTCAGTAGAGAGAGCAAACAGCT
Source organism: Heterohyrax brucei (assembly GCA_028571685.1). Taxonomy (NCBI): domain Eukaryota; kingdom Metazoa; phylum Chordata; class Mammalia; order Hyracoidea; family Procaviidae; genus Heterohyrax; species Heterohyrax brucei. The sequence goes on along the minus strand of CM053148.1, from coordinate 36,822,872 downwards.
GCTGAGAGCCTGCTCATTTTAACCCCACAAAGCCCTTCCGACAGTTGGATTCCAAGAGTGAAGGGACTAGGAAAATGGGTCTAGTAAAGGAGAAAAACCTTGTAAGGCAGTCCACAGCTGTGCAAAGCCAGGCCCAACATGCCAATCTCATGGCAAGTGGGCGCGACACGGTGGAGACAGGGTAGACACAGGGTAGAGCTCTTTTTGCCGCTCATCAGATGCTCCCATCCTTCTCCCTTCCCCCTCACCATGGTCCCCGGAGAATGAAACAGCATCTTCTCTCAGTGTCTGGAATTAGCAAGGGGCAGACAAATGGCTCTACCACCGTCTGTCAGCTTGTCATCCTTTGGTGGCCTGCATGTTTCTGTGAGGCTAGAAGCCATGCACTGGTGTTTCAAATACAGATCAAGAGCAGGGTCACGGTGGGGAACAGGTTTGGGAGGAGCTTCCAGACTAAGACAGGCAGGGAAGAAAGGCCTGGCGATCTTCTTCTGAAAATTAGCCAGTTAACACTCTATAAAGTAGAACAGAATGTTGTCTGGTACGGTGCAGAAAATGTGCCCCTAGGCTGTACCACACTGCAGTAGTGACAGCAATCCATTCAAACATGCTAACAATCATGACGATGCCACAGGACCAGGCAGTGTTTCATCCTGCTGCCCATTCGGTCACCAAGAGCCAGAGCCAGCTCAGTGGCAACTAACAACAGCAGAGAAAGGGCCGGGCAGGGCTTAGCCAGTCGCTCACCGTCCCCCAGAGAAGACATGACTGTTCTGGGGTTGTCACCTCAGCCTGAAATGCTGGACCCACCCAGTCTTTTCAGCATCTTTCTTCCTCCGTAGCACTGGTTTGATAGGCAGTGTGATGCTTCTGAGTAAATGAAACCCGATAGGGAAGTTCTGCTCTGGTACGTGGGGTCTCTGTGAGTTGAAGCCCTAGTAGCAAGTAAGTGAGACCGAGTGGTGCTTTCCCGTTTTGTCCAGTGCACCTTACATCTTCCTCATAGCAGTGTCTACCAGAAAGCTCAAATTTCAGTCACTTCTTTAGGTCAAGATACTAACTAGAATCAGAAATATTTTTGCTGTCTCAAGCCTCCTCAGAATTTCTGTTTCTAAAGAGCATGAAACTTTATTTGCTCAGCCTTTCATGCTGGTAAGTTAGGCCAGGTTATGCCAGGTTATCAGTAGCTCCGAAAGCTCAGTGTCTTGCTGTAATAAAAGTCTCTTTCTTGCTGATGCTGTGTATCTGGTGCAGTTCAGCAGGGAGACCTTGTTCACTGCCATCTTTCTGCTCACCTGTTCTGAAGACTTCAGCTACCGTGTCATGAAGGCAGGGGAAAGGAACTCGGCGGGGAGTGTCACTGACTAACTCCTAAATATCTCTACACAACCTGCCACATGTCACCTCTGCCCACATTTCATTGGCAACACCAGTCACGTGGCCACATCTAGCTTCACAGAGTGAAGGAGGTGACCCTCCTTGTCCCCAGCAGATGAGGAGATCTGGATGTAGACATTGGTGCATCTGTCGGGCCATTCTTTGACACTTTCACTTACTGTCCATGGTACCAGCATCTGAGTATTGACAATTGCCAGCTGGATGGAGGGAGACTTCTAACTAGCCAAAGTGCTTACGAAAATACTGTCTGTGGGGAGTCTGTGGGTGGCACAAATGGGAAACATGCTTAGCTGCTAACTGAGAGGCTGGAGGCTGAGGTCTGCCTGCCAACAGACAACTCAGAAGAAAGGCCTGGTGATGTACTTCTAAAACATCAGCCATTGGAAACCCTGTGGAACTCAGTTCTGCTGTGACACACACACGAGGTCACTGTGAAATAGACGCAACTTGATGGCAACTAGTTTTTGTTATTGTTGGGGAGGCAGGTAGAGAAAAGAGTACCTCAGAAATGAGTTCTGAGACCCGACTCACTGCACTGAAAGTCTGTTGGTGAACCATTAAGGCTGACAGACTTTAACTGTTGTCACAAAGCCTCTCCATCCTGAGAGCTTCCTACTCCAGAGCTGAGGGTTTCTCCTCCACAGGTCATTTTGCTCCCGCCACAGGGCTCTGGGTGATTGAAACGGAGAGAAAGAAAATCAATACATCCCAAAATTGTCTGTCAACTACAATTTTTTTTATCCCTGTAACACCCTACCCTTCATGCCATCGCGCAGAGTCCTTGTCCCTCCCCTTGCCCAATGTGGCGGCTGCACCTTGGTTCCAGTGCAGATGGCCCACTCTCCCTTGTCTTACAGATCGAGAGCAAATGTTGACTTTCCACACACATACCAGCACCTACAGAGAAGGAGGTCACACATTCACAGAAACAACGTGTCCCCCATCACCCGCCCTCTCCCCGGGCTGCTTTCTCACACACACAGCAGTGTTGCTAACTTCCTAACTAAAATATGACTCCCACACATCACTAATTTGGAGCCCTCAAATGCATGCTAGGATTTTTCTCTTTCCTCGCTCACTTCTACCAGCTTTTCAGTTCCTCCTTTACGGAGCTGAGAGACAATGGAGGGAAGTACAGAGCTCCCTTTTACGTCTTTTGTTTTCTTTCTCTCCCTGGTAGCAGGTGAAGAAACATACTAAATGACTGGTGAAAACATTCCTGCTTAGCTTTTCTCTTCCCCAATTTGCATAAAAATGTTTTCAAGATCAGCATGGTTTTCCTACACACTCTGCCCTTAAATTAAATCCGTGAATTGAAATTCCCATCAGTAGAAACATACGTAAACATATAAACAATAAGAGTTATCACACATGAAGGGTCTCTGGGTACTGCTAATGGTTAACACATGCAGTTGCTAACCCAATAAGGTTGGAAGTTGAAGTCTAACTAGAGGTGTCTTGGAAGAAAGGGCTGGTGATCTACTTCTGAAGAACCCGCAATTGAAAACCCTATGGAACACAGTTCTGCTCTGGCACACGTGGGGTCGTCGTGAATGACAATCAGCTTGGCGGTGACTGGCTTGGCTTGGTTGACCAAATCTGTTCTGTGCTAAAAACCAAAAACCAAACCAAGCGCTGTTGAATCGATTCCAATTCATAGCGGCTGTGTAGGACAGAGTAGTACTGTCCCATAGAGTTTCTAAGGAGCACTTGTTCTGTTCTTGCTCATCGTGTGTAATCTTCACGGCCACTCTAGGTGGATGTAATTTTATTTTGTGGGTGATGAAACTATGGCTTTGGGAAAGTAAGTAACTTGCTCAGTATCACAGGCTAGTAAGCAGCAGGGTTGGGAACGAACCCCAATTCCGTCAAAACTTATGCTCCCTCATCATCAACATGCAGTTATGAGCGAAGTCTGGTCTATTGTAGTGCCTGGTTATTATTGCTATTGGGTTTATGTCAAAATCTCTCTCTTAGTCACGTAATGCTGCCATCTCAGAAATACCAGAACTGGGTGACTCTAAAGAACAGAAATTTAATTCTGTATAGTTCAGGCAGCTAGAAGTCAAGGAAAGGCAAGGGAAGGTCCTTGCCTCTTTAAGCTTCTAGTACTTGCCAGCAGTCCTTGGCATACCTGGGTTTATAGATGCTTCTGTCTCGCTGTGTGCCTTCCTCTTCCCCTGTGTGTTCTCTGTGTCCATCCATTCCACTCTTTTTGTAACTCAGAAGTGATTAGGTTTAGGGCTCACCATACTCTGATATGGCCTTGTTAATATAACTAAAAGAAAACTATTTCCAAATAGCCAAGCCAGCCAAGTGCCGTCGAGTCGGATCCGAATAGGCTCATATTTATAGGTGGAGGGATTAAGACCTCAACTTATGTTTTTAGGGGCCACAATTCAATCAATAAGCATCTCCAAGATAGAAACCACCAATATTCCAAAGTCAACTACCAGCCTCTGGAAGTCAGGGTTCTTAGGTCTATTCAGCCAGAGCCCTCCGGGGAACCCTCTATAAAGTCCAGACAATCAAGACAGCAGTATAGCAGGGTAGCACAGAGCATGGGCCTTGGGCTTCTGAATGCCTGTGTTCCAGTCGTCAACTTTATGAATGTGGACCTAACCTTGCTTCAGTATCCCCATCTGTAAAACAGAGGTAGAGGTCTCTACCTTTTAATGTTTGGGGAAGGTATATTAAGGAAGTACTTTGCATAGTTCCTTGCACAGAGTATGCCCTCAATAAATGATGACTAACATCATCAGTAATGTTACTGAAGATGAAGCAAGAGTCTTCAGGGAGAGCATTTTATAAATCATGATATGCTCATTTGCTGTCCATGGTCCTTAACTTATCCTTAGTCTGTCCATCCATCTGCTCCTGGCCTGCAGCACTGCCTATCTCAGGCTGATATGCCATTGTCCATGTCTCCAAGAGTCTCCTTCTAATCTCCACTGGCATGGATTTATCATCAAAGAGACATTTCCTAGTGGCTCATTTGGGCATGTGGCCATGCAAGGCAGCCGGAGAGAGAGGAGGGATAGAGCTGTAGTTAATGACCTCATGCCTTCCGCTGGCAAATCAAAGAAACAACAGCACAAGATGGCCAAGCCACATGCATGCCTCCTTTAAACATATAAGTCAGCCTCAGCATTTTAATAGAGGGCTGGCCCCAAACCGCAGAGCACCAACAGGGTTGAATTGACCTATCTACCAGCAGCTTGAATACACAGGGCCCTAGGCATGATTAATAACCCTAAAAAGCATAGGGCAAGCATATTCTGAGCACTTTTTATATCTACAAAATCCCTTCTTGCCTACAAAAAAAAAATCTGGTGTAGTTTATTTAATCATTCCAATGACCATAAGTTAAGTGCTATTAGCATCATCATCAAAGGGACACACAAATCAGTAAACTGAGGCCTAACTGTAAACCAAACTCATTGCCATCCAGTCATTTCCAACTCATAGGGACCCTGTAAAACAGAGTAGTACTGCCCATCCCTCCATCCCCAGGTTTCCAGGGAGCAGCTGGTGGATTCCGTTGTCAGCCATGTCGTTAGCAACTCTGGGTCTCCAGCTGAGAGGCTTGCACCACCTCAACTCCGCTGGAGGCATAGAGAGCTGAGATCAGCTGCCTGAGGTCTCACAGATAGAAGTGGGCAGGATGCCAGCCCCTACCGCTAGGCTGTTCACCTCTACACTGCACCACCTGTTAAGAACTGTGAAACTGATTTAGGATGGGAGTGAGGAGTTGAATGGGATCTCAGAATAGCTGCTTTTGTGGGTGGGGGCAGGGAGGAAGTTGTTGGTAGCTGTTGTTAAGTTTTTTCGAACTTCCCTGTGCAGTGGAGCAACACACTGGCTGATTCTGCACCATCTCCATGATCAGAGTGGATGCAGAACAGCCCACTGTAATCCATAGGGTTTTCACTGGCTTGGTTGGTTCTGGGGAGTAGATTGCCAGGCCCTTCTGCCCAGCCTGCTTGGCATCATGGGGACACACAGCTAGGTAGTGTCTGCATGTGAGGGGCAACAGCCCAGAGTTGAAGCCAGGTCTACCTCTAGAAGGCAAGACTTTTATCACTGAAGCACCAGTGAGTCTTAGGAGGGAGTACACCTATTAAAAATACCCCCTTGAACAACAAACCTGGTTTTGTTCACTTGTGCCTTTGTTAATATACTCTGACAGCTCTCTGCCAAGCCAGTTTATCCCAGCCAACATCTGAAAGGATGGCTGGCTTCTTGCTGTTTTTATTTAGACTGATACAGCACAGGCCAGACAAGAAAATTAAGATGTGAAGAGATTAGTCTTTGACTTTAAGAAAAACAAGTACTGGCATAGAATGTTGGGCTTCCTAGCCCCACACTAGCCCTGCTGCACACCCGAGACCATTTCCAGAGCCCCCTCAGCTTCCCGTCAGCTGCCTCTGCTCTCAGCAGCATCCTGTCCCCTCCCGTTAAGCTCTGCCCTTTCCTTGTGCAGGTAACCTGGACATCACGCCGGATGACCCCCGCTGGATTGGAGCCTGGTGGGGTGGCTTTCTGCTCTGCGGTGCCTTACTCTTCTTCTCCTCCCTCTTGATGTTCGGGTTTCCACAGTCCCTGCCCCCGCACTCAGATCCTGCCATGGAGAGCGAGCAGGCCATGCTCCCCGAAAGAGAATACGAGAGGCCCAAGCCCAGCAATGGGGTTCTGAGGCACCCCCTGGAGCCGGACAGCAGTGCCTCCTGTTTCCAGCAGCTGAGAGGTAAAGGTGGCCTCACTTCACCCCCAGACACCATAATAATGGAGGGGGGTGGTGGGAGTTGGGGAATGGGTGGCAGTTAGGGTTGGTTTCTAGATGATTTGTTGTTGATGCCATCCAGGCTGTCCTCGGTTACCCCATGCGCGCTAATGTGTGTTTTGTATGACTTACCACCTCACATGTTGACTTATTTCTGAGAAGTAAGATACCTACTTAGTTTAATAAAAATGAAAGTTAAATACCTACCATTTATTGAAGAGACAGCAAGCTTTCCTTCTCCCCTACAGAGGCCACAGTGGCTCACAGAGGCCCTGACATCTAATAAATGTCAGTGTCCGCAGAAAGAAACAGCCTCAGTGACACTGTGGTTAAGAGCTCAGCTTCTCACCAAAAAGTAGCATTTCGAATCTGCCAGTCACTCCTGGGGAACCCTATGGGGGCAATTCTTCTCTGTCCTACAGGGTCACTGTGACTCAGAATTGACTCCACTGCAATGGGTTTAGAAGGAAGGAAGCAAAAGAGAGGAGGAAGTGAAAGAAAGGAGGAGGAAGTCAGATGTTCCATGAGCCTCTTTTAAATCTTCCAGGCTACTTCCTACGGCACACTGAAGTAGAAAAGGGCTTTTGAAGTTGCCTCCCTTTACCTGATAAAGGCAGTCCTAAAAAACCACCTGCACGGTGCACTTTTTTCATGTTTTATTGTTGTGAAAATACGTATAACCAAGTTTTTGTCAAGTCAGCGTTCTCTACATGGATGGCTCAGTGACATTCAGCACGTTGTGAAATCATCACCGTTAACTGTTTCCTTGTGTAGCTGGACCACAGTTTGCTTATCCCTTCATCCGTTGCCAGACACAGGGTTCTTCCCACCTTTTGACTCTCTTGTGAAAAGTGTTGCAGTGAACACTGGTGCGCACGTGTCCCTTTGAGCTCCTGTTTTCATCTCTTCTGGGCATATGCCTAGGACGGGAATTGCTGGGCCAGAGGGCATTTCTGTAGATTGGCACTGGTCTTCCATTGCTCTCCCTTTCAGAAGAGAGACCTGTTCTAGAGAGAAATAGTAACAACCCAGTCTTAATAATGAAGTCACATGTTAGACTGCAGGGAAGCTCCCACATCTTTTATAAAAGAAAAACAAAAGAGGTTTTCTGACACAATGTAAGCCACGAACAATAATGCGGAATGACAGTGAGGCGTGCCCTGGGTTGTTCCCACATTTGCACCAGCTCTTAAAGGCAAGGAAGATGACAGGGAAACAGAATAAAACACATCGTCAAGTGCTGCTCAGTTTCTGTCATTGCTGCTCCCTGGTGATGGGTGTGCAGTGCTTCTTAACCCTCAGGTTCCTTCCCCGGGCCCCCTGAGGGGCCTGCAGGGCCTCAGAAAAGACAGGGTCAGTGTAGACAGGCGGGAGTCAGGGTGGGCACTGCTTCGCAGTGAAGCTAAGATTTGAGGGAGAGGGAAAGTCACTTCTTCTCTGTAGGAACCTGGGCACCCAGCCAGCAGCAAATCCGATCCAGTGTTTGATGTAAAAAATTCGTACTGTGAACTTCTCTCCACTGAGTTTAATAACGAGATGTACCTTCTGTGGAAGATGCTTGAGAATCGTAGAGAGAACTTGGGACAGACTTGCCGTCCGATCTTGGTCCTGCTCTCCAGTAGCTCTGTGATAATGAACTTCTCCAGGGGCTTCATTTCCTCTGCTGTGAAGTTGTAGCACTGCTCCCAGCTGACAGGGTTGTCATGAGAATTAAAGCATTGATAGACAGGCACTGCTCACGGAAAACTGTTAATCATACCTGTTAGTCTAGGATTCATCAAGAAAGCTAGTGCAGTTTCCCAAAAGAGACTTAATGGATAATCTAACGTCACATCTGACCTCATGTTCCACTGCAGTCTCTAGCAAAGCCATAATTTGGAATTACTCACAGAAGATGGTAAAATTCTTTTCTCAGAGCTCCAGAATGTATTGGTAGATGAGAATGCCACCCAGTTTGTGCCCTGTGAGTTTCCATGGCTTAGCTTAACAGGATTACATGCCTAATAAAAGGCCCCAGCCCCCACGCACCCCCACCTACCACTCCCCAGCGTCCTAGAATAAGCAAGTTCGCTTTGTGGAGCCCTCAGGGAGCTGGAGAGGGGGGTATCTGCTGCTCCCCAGTAGCACAGCCAGCTGTGGAGGATGTCCCAGTAACGAGACCCACAAGGCATCAGTTGGGCCGGCATAAGAGTAGACCTTGCCGGAGATACGCTGGCCCTGGGGATGCAGCCTGTTCAGGGCTTCTCTGCTCTCAGGATGTCTAGCCCTGTCCTATTGCTCTGATTAGAATGTGTGCTCCAGTAATCCTCCATCGTTCACGTCTGCATGTACAAAGATAGGTAAGACACAATTCTTCTATCAAAGAACTCATCATCCACTATAGGGACAGACCAGCAAGCCAGTGAAGACGGCCCAGTGTGATCGGAAGGGCAGTAGCAGGGGGCACGTGAGCAGGGAAAAGATATCTTTTCTGAACTATGGGGGGCGGTGAGGGATGGGTCAGCATGCGCTTTCTCAGAGAGGGAGCCAGTCTGAGTCTCTGGGGCTTTAAAAGACTTGGATTAAGACTCAGGGGCTCATTAACTCCTTCATTCAATTCATTTAATATTTACTGAGCTACTCCCCCTAGCTCAGTATATCCTGCTAGGCACAAGGGGAGGCAGCTGTGACTAAGGCAGCTTGTATCCTAGTACCAAGTGTCGTGATCAATGAAGAGTGGAATCAATGATAAGGTAAGGGTTGGATGCATTGGCCATACTGTGTTTGAGATGTCCAGCACACTCTTGGATATAAATGGTCTGGGACTTGCTGAACTGTTAAGTGATCTAAGTTGTGACCTGTATACACTGTATACGTATGGTCTTTGCTTTGGGTAATTAATAGTTTTTAATTTACAAACGGCAGTGTATAGGTCCATTAATAGACATAAAGCATTTTCTAGCAGGAAAAGAAGGCAAGTTCTCTACGAGAATGTGCAAGAGCTAAGCTACAATGAAGAGAGATATCATGCAAATGAATAGAAAGTAGACATGGAAGCCCCGGCGGTATAGTGGTTAAGTGCTACAGCTGCTAACCTAAAGATTGGCAGTTTGAATCTGCCAGGTGCTTCTTGAAAACCACGGGGCAGTTCTACTGTGATCTATAGTGTAGCTATGAGTTGGAATCAACTCAATGGCAGGGTTTGCTTCCTAGTGTTCCAGATACTTCCTCGTGTTCAAAATACTAGGTGGTCTGTGTTCAGTGAGTTACATGTTTATGGGCACAAATAAGCCCAACAGTGCTGCAGGTATCAGAGAAATTAACATGGCTCTGAAATTCTGTATGTTGCAATTTCTCATTCTTTTTGTTTGAATTTGCAATTGGGGCACTTCTTCAGCTATCTATTCTTGTCTGCTGCCACACTCTGTTAACAAAGGTCCCTGGGAAGAGCTGGTGTTGGACCAAAAGTAGCTCCTCCATCCACCTCCCCCCAGGCCTAGGTCACTGCTTCCCCACAGAGGACTTGCTCCTGGGAGAGGCTCGTGTTGGGGCAGGAGCAGTGCAGCTTTTGAGGCAGACTATCTTGGGTTCAAGTCTCAGGTCAGCAGCTTCTAATTGTGGACCCTTAATAACCGTGTTACCTATCTCCTCTTGGCTTTCACCATGGCATCTGCTTTAGTCTTCCTGGCTGCTGTGCAAGGTCATTATTATTATTATTCCCATCCATAGATGAGGAATCTGGGCTACAGTGTCCTGAGAATTTGGGCCTGTGATTCATTATTCAATGCACGTCTCCAAAAGTGGGCTTTGGTGGTCTTCTTTCCAGTGAAGAAGGCCTTTGTTGAGAATTGCAACCCTTATGAGAGATGGAACTCCCCAAAGGATTATTCCAGAACAGTCTAGAGAAGCTGTTATTTCTCCCTTCCCCTTTCCAGGACAGCTTGCAAGTCCCCATCTTGCTGTGACTGTCACATAACCGTTTTCTCAAGCAGGCAGCAAGGGGGCAAGTGCTGGGTTTTGTTCAACTCTGACAGCTCCCTTAGGTGGAAGCCTGCCCGTCAGGGCACATTCTCTCATCTCGGTTTTGCTGCCAAATAACCTTTACTTTCAGCCCTAGCTCTTAAGGGCCCTTCTCCCCTGCTATTCACACAGCCACATCCTTTTGACCCCCTTTCAAGATACACCGCCTCCTTTTGGCCCTCTGTAGCCTGGCTTTGCTGTCCTCTGTGGTAAGCATGGATCTGCTATGGCTGTGCCTTGTGTGGCATCCTGACCCCAGTAGCTGCCCAGAGTTCAGAGTATTTTGTGAAAGGCTAGAGCTGGAGGGAGGGAGGAACCCAAATGGCTATAATATAAATACACAGCATTATGATTCACTGGTATATTACATCCCATGTTCAGTTTTGTTTTACTGGGAAGGTATCTCTCTAGTCACTTGCCCTTTGAGGTCAGGATGCTGGTCCCTTCCACACCCTCGTGTCCATCTGCCTCCGCTTCTTGCTCTGTACAGTTCATGGAAGGCATCACATCCTATTTTCTTTGCTGCTGCTTTTGGAAAAATCCTAAAACTTCCTTCTTCAGTCCCTTCACCTCCTCCAGGAAGCCTTCCTTGTACTTCGTCACACACTCGCCCTCCCCTGCCCCCAGTGATAGCTTTCCTCACTGTCCACGTAGTCTCTGCAGAGCACTTGTCATTCACTGTCATGGTTGTCTCTTTATTTGTCTCTGCCAAAAGATTGTGGTTTCTCCAGGGAGGAGGCTGTCATTCCTCTTGTCATTCCCAGTGGATGGCCTGATGCCTGGCAATTATATGATACTGGTTGAATGAATGAATAAACAATAAACCCTTTCTTGCCAGTCATCCCCTGCTGGCACACATGTGCGTGAGTGCAGACACACATGCTAGCAGCTAACATTTGATTCCCAGGCACTATTTTACTTCATCTCACCAACCTGGTGAGGCAGTGGTGCCATTTTTCAAATAAGTACATCTAGGCTTAGAGATGGAAGGACATTTGAACCCTAGCTGAGGCCTCGTTGTCTGTGTTCTTAACCATGACATTCAGCTGCCTGTTCTGGCAATAAACAGATTCTCTTAAGAAAAAGGGATGTCACCAGATGCTGACTGACTCTTCAGCAGTGTGTACTAAAATGTCACCTGTCACCTACACAGCTCAGGCATCACTTCAAACAAGGGATCTTCCAGACAAGTCCACAGCCTAACAGCGAGGGAATAACTGCCTGCCTGCAAATGCTGGCACAGATGATGTGGCCCTCTGATGGATCGTCTCGCTGGGACAAGTGCAGCTGTCCCAGGGGTTTAAGCCCTGAAAGGCAAGCCTTGCCTTTGATCACTGAAAGAAGAGCAGAGCTATCAAAGGCCAGGTGCTCTCATATCTCTCTTATGAGGACTGCCAGGTGGTGGCCTCTGCTTGTCCCAGAAAAGATAGCTGCATGGGGTGGCACTGAATACCAGCTGAGCTGGTGGGTGTGGTGGCCTCAGGCACAGAGCCCAGAAACCACCACAATGATTTAGAGGAGGATTTGTGATGTGCAAACCATTGCACAGGCTTCTCACTCAGCCTGCAGCCAGCTGATGAGTGGGGTCTTGTCACCCTTCTCTGTGCTGCCCGTGAGGACACTGGCTGTGGGAGGTGAAACCGTGTACTCAGGTCCCAGGACTGTGAGTGGCATGGCTGGGACTGGAACCAGGTCTCCTGAAGAGCATGTGGTCATGTGCTCCTCTCCTGATTTACCACAAGGATTCACTGAACTGTTTAGGAGCAGGCTAAGGAGGAAAGGGATGTCAGCTGGGTGCCAGTGTAACAGAAGCCCTTCCTGTGTCTAACACAGGCTTTTTCTGCTCCACATGCTATCTCTCCAAGTGGGAGAGGCGTGCCCCAGCTCTGGGGGACTTTGGAGTTGAGAGAAGTTGGAATCTGTCTGGATCCTTGATACCAGTGCTATCTTCCTTCTCCTTGTGATCCCCTGTACTAGTTTCCTAAGGCTGCTGTGACAAAGGACCACACTCTGGGTGTCATATAAGCACACAGATGTGTCATCTTACGGGTCTGGAGGCTAGGAATCCAGATGAACGTGTTGCTGTCTCTGACGTCTCGGGGAAGAGCATTGCTCCTCTCTCTCAGCTTCTGTAGCCCTAGACATTCCTTGACCTCACGTGTCTGCCTTCCCTCTGTGTCTGTCCTCTTTTATAAGGATGCCAGATGGAGTCAGGACGCACCCTTCTCTAGTTCACACCTCTAGTAACAGCTCAGCTGCTAGAAGGTTGGCAGTTTGAATCTGCCAGCCACTCCTTCCTTGGAAACCCTATGGGACAGTTCTACTCTGTGCCGTAGAATCTCTGTCAGTCAAATCAACAGCATAGCATTGTCTATTGCTACTCCAGTATGACCTCCTGTTGACTGATAACATCTTCAAAGACCCTATTTCCAAACAAGGTCACGTTCACAGGTTCCAGGGGTGAGGGCGTCAGCAGATCTCTTAGGGGACCCAATTCAGTCCAGAGCCCTCTCGTCCTTCTTGAAGTCTGCCACCAGTTCTGTTGGTTTTCCCACCTAAGTCTCTACCCAACCTACTCTTTGTCTTTCCCACACACCATCACCAGTGTCTTCTCTGACTCCCTCTGGTCTGTCGTCTACACTGTGACCTTCTCAGCAAGTGTCTGAGGGTGCTGCTGCCTCCTGCTCTACAGGGTGGAGACCAAGTTTTTCCCATGGCTCCCAGCCCGCTTATATTCTGCCGCCTTGGACCGCTCCTCACTCCCCACCCCGTTACTCTGCCTAGCCACACTAGCCTTCCTTTCATCTCTCTTATTTCTAAGCTGTTTTCCTCCCAGGACCTTGCACATGCTGTTCCCTGTATGTGCTGTTCCCTGTACTGCAACTCTGATCCCATCTCTAGGTGTCATCTCTCGCATGGTTTCCTCAGGGATGTTTTTCCCTGCCCTCCTGAACACACCACATCCAAGACATGTTGCTTTCTGTGCTAGGTTGCGACTGTCACCATCCTAATTGTACCTTTGTATATGTGGTTAGTCAGTTACTCTCTAAGCTCCTTGAGGACAAGGACTGTGGCCATTTTTGCTCGTGGCTCCTGGTACCCAGCAGGTGCTCAGAGTATGTTTGATAAATGGAGGAATAAATGGACCACCAGATGTGCGTTCGAAGCCGTTGGGTGGTGTACACAGTTAATGTGCTTGGGTAATAACCAAAAGATTGGTGGTTTGAATCCACCTGGGTGCCTCAGAAGAAGGGCCTGGTGATCCTCCCAAAAATCAGCCATTGAAAACCATAGAGAGCACAGTTCTACTCTGACACACATGGGGTTGTCATGAGTCAACTTGGCGGAATTAGTTTAGTTTTATTTTTTAAACATGCAGTGACCAAGCCCAGTACCGCTGGCTGCTTTACTGGAAGCTCCCCCGACCCTACAACCCTACTGCCCATTGTCCAGCCTGTGTTTGACCTACTCATGGACACAAGCTTCATGGGAGCTTTATGTGTGCTGAGCATCATGGCCAGTCTACAGGTGACCCACTTTGGGGGCATGGTGAGTGGTAGTAATCTATTCTTTCTGGTTGGCACCTGGCCCCTGGATTGCTGAGAGTCTGCCAGCCTAAATGCTGAAGATGGCTTGCCCAGTGACCTTGAACTTAATGTCCTTAGATACCTGTATTTTTGGCAGGAGTTTTGCTTCTTGGGCAGTGGCCATACTCACCACCACCATGGGGCCCCTTGCTGCTCACTGTGGGCTCTGGGTTGCCTGGCTGCAGGACCCAGCCCAGTGTCTTTGTCAGGCCTTCTCCATCCTCTACCAGTTACCAGTTGGTTTCTGCTACATTTTTCTTAATTAGGGGCCTGTGCCTTTCAGCATAATGTTACTGCAAGGCGCCTGGAGGTCTGAGAGTCCTTGTTCTGCAGGATAAACAGCTGAGTGTTTTATCATGCAATTTGTCTTCAGGACTGTGCTTCTCCCCATGTGAATTTCCTGTTAGAAGAGTCTCCCTTCTATGGCAAAGAAAACCACTTGCGCTGCAGACACTTGGGCTCCTGTGCCATTCTGCAGCTCACAAGATATTGTGTCGTGGGGTCATTTTTGTTGGTCCCCAGAGACCAGCCTGGTCACTGGCTCTATTATATTGTCATCAGTGCTAATGGAGGACTCACTGGGGACCGTGCTAGTGGGGATGGTGTATACAAAAATGAATAGCAGCGCCTCTTCTGGGTTATTTCCATAAGACAACTGAGGTAACCCCATACAAAAGCCCCTAGCATAATGCCTGACACACCGTGAATCTGCCTGTGAGAATCTGTTGAATGAATGAGTGAAAGCAATAACTAGAATGCAGCATTTTCCAGTGGGGTTGCCTTTAAAAATGAATCCTCTGAGATGTTCAAGGAAGAAAAAAAGCACAAGAAGAGTGGGAGTTACTTGCATGACCACATAAGTTTGGGAAAGTCTCTGTATACTGTATAATTCTTTTGAAGATTCATTAGTTAATCTGCATACTGAAGGCTCTGAGAAGGCTAGCTCTAAGAAAAGCTGGCTAATTGCGTTTTACTCCACCTTTCTCAGACTTGTCTTAGTTTCCTAGTGCTGTGTAACAGAAATACCACAAATGTGTAGATTTAGAGGACATAAATTTATGCTCACTCCTCACTTATTGATGCGATTAGGTTCCCAAGACCAGGTCTTGTGTGAAAATTGGCATTATGCAAAAACAGAAGATGACCACATCGTATCACAAACTGGAGGATGATTGCATCATTACATAACCGCCAAGCCACTGAGAAACATGGCCTGGCCAAGTTGACCCATAACCTTAAGCATCACAGCCAATGTTACTCTTGCCTTGCACCTTACCATCATTCAGTACTGCCAGATATATGTGGATAACACACGGAATAGTTAGCTAATAGATTTCAACATAAATGCAGAATGTCAGAAGATACAATATTTAATAACTGAGTAGGTTTATTTTCTCACAATTCTGGAGACTAGGAGTCCAAATCAGGGTCTCTGATAAGTCCCTTCCTTCCTTGTAGGTGGTCCCTGACATTCCTTGGTACCTTGTCTTATAGAGGGTCCTCACACAGCATCTGTCTTCCTCTGTGTGTGTTTCTGTCTGTGTCTGATCTGTTCTTTTTATAATTCACAGGTGATTAGATTTAGAACCCACCACACTCATCTGGATCTCATTAACACAATAAAGAAAACCTATTTCCAAACAGGGTTAGATCCATAGGCATAGAGGTTAGGACTTCACATATTTTGGGGGACACGACTCAATCCATAAACCTCATGGGAGTCTTTTTTTCCACATGTAACACTCAGTGAAAAGATCACTAGTGGTGAAGTGGTTAAGTACTTACTTGCTAACCAAAAGGTCAGCAGTTGAAATCCAACGTTGGCTTCATGGGAGAAAGCTGTGGTAGTTGGCTTCTGTGAAGGTTTACAGCATTGGAAAGCCAGTGGGGTAGTTTTACTGTACCCTATAGGGTTTCTGTGAGTAAGAATTGACTTAATGGCATTGGGTTTGATTTGGGTGAATCCTCCAACCACAAACCAAACTCGTCACCACTGAGTGAGTCAATTCCAACTCATAGCAGCCCTGAAGGACATCAGGTAGACTTGACCCCAAACGGTTTCCAAGAAGCAGCTGGTGAATATGAAAGGGTGACGTTTTAGTTAGCAGCCAGGCTCTTAAGCACTGCACCATCGTGATTCCGGTTAATACCCCAGCTACTTGAAACTACTGCTAGAATACAGGACAGAAGGTGGCTGGCATCGCAGAAAGTCCACAGGATGAAATGAGCGCCAAGGAGGGAGAACTTAAAGACTGAAAGAGGTAGCATTTCAGCCTGATCTAGAAGGATCAGGGTGTTCCCGTGGTTTGGAGGGAAGAAGGGCTTCCAGGCTGAGACAGGTGTGAGCAGGAGTACCCAAGACCTGGTTGGGAGATGGACGCATTCCTCTGGGGTGTAGCATTTAGAGAAGGTGATGCGAGATGCAGGCTGTGGTCAGCTCAGGCACACTCAGCGCGTTTCCTGCCTGAGACTGCGCAGTAAGTCTTTGGCAAAGTGGTGAACTGGGCACGACTTGACTTGGCCCTTCTGAATGTTGAGACCGTGCCTTCTGAGCCCTTGTTTCTCAGCCAGGGGTTTGAATCAGCCTCATCTGTGGAGTTTCTTAGAACTCCCACACCAGGGGCCCAGCCCTGGAAATCCTGACTCTGAGTCTGGGGCAAGGCCAGGCATCCCACTCCTTCAGGCCCATAAGGTGGTGCTAGGTCAGCTCCCCAGGGAAGGAGTGCCAGGGCTGGTGGGGTTTCCTTAAGGGTCCCACCAACTCTAAAAGTCCACCCTTTTCTTCTAGCAGTTCGTGGAGGGCACACACTCACCAGATAGCATTAGGACACTCTGTGTGCTCTGCAAAGCTGCACGAATCCACAAGTTACACTAACTTATTAGAGACCTCGAAAAGCCTGCGGTAAACCAAACCCCTCAGGACACATGAATAGGGCTCAGTGCTAGGATACCTAGGCTTAACTTCGGGGTTTAACCTCACTGCTCCGCTGTCTCTTCCTCCTTTCTTTCCAGGAGTGAATTCTCATACTGACAAAGAGTTTTCCTGAATGCTGAATTCAGTCAGCCCTGGTGTTGCTGAGGCATGCCATTCATTCTCCCAGGGAAGTTTCTGGGGTTGGAGTAGTTGTACAAATAGCTATTTGCTTACAAAAATAAAACCCCACTTCACGGGGACACTGTGTGTCAGAGTAGAGCTGTGCTCCATAGAGTTCTCAGTGGCTGTCTTGGGAAGCAAACGCCAAACCTTTCTTTCACGATGCCTCTGGATAGACTTGAATTCCAACCTGTTAATTAACAGCCGAGTGTTTTAATTGTTTGTACCACCCTGAGAGTCTGTTTACAACAGAGTAATTTCTCAGGCTTTTGCTGTCTGCTGCACGTTTGGGGTTGGAAGAAGAGGTCGCTACTTCCCAGGCTACTTTCTTCCTCTTCTCTATCCAGTAGAGAGCTGTGGTTCGACTTCAGTGTCCTGAGGGTGGCAAATCACCAGGTGGGCACACTTGCATAGTCCTGCAGCTGGCAGAAAGCTAACTACATCCTGACCCTTGTTTTACACTGGCCAGGGGCAGGCAGCTCTAGTCCTTTTCACTTGGGGCCCTCTTGCTAGGGTTATAGGGAAAAAAATCCACAGAATCAATTGACTGTGGATTGGCCTGGCACATCTACACCCAACTGATACTTGGGTTCCAGCCTGAAGGCTCATTCCTGTGTTGGTAGTGTTTTGTTGGCTCAAATCACAGCCTTCTCTGTATGAGGGAACCATTCCCTTCTACCTGTTACCTCACTGTCACTGTTAGCTGCCATCAAGTCACTGCAGTGAACCCGTAATTTGGTGAGCCCCTGATTCGTGATGAGCCCCCTACTCACAGTGAGCCCATGCCTGAACCTGTATTGTCTCCATAATTAGTTACAAATCAGACCGTTGCAATCTATAGTGTCTTCATTGGCTGATTTTTTGGGCAGTAGATCTCCAGGCCCTTCCTCCGAGTCTTTCTTAGTCTGGAAGCCCATCTGAAACCTGTTCAGCATTGTAGTAACGTGCAAGCCTGCACTGACAGATGGCTGGTGGCGATGTATGAGATTCATTGGCTGGGGATTGAATCTGGATCTCCTGCAGGGGAGGCGAGAAGTCTACAACTGAACCACCTGGTCCCTGACAGAAGACAGGAAAAGGGAACCTGTTAGCTACTTTTTTCAAACCTGGTAGAGAGAGTGTACCGAGAAACTTCCATTCCCCTGAGTTTATCAGCAGCCTGGGGAGAGGGTGGGGGCACTTTCATGTAGATCACTGTGAGTCGGAATCAACTCAACAGCAACACATTTGATTTAGGTTTTTTACAGATTTCCTAAGTGTGTGCCAGAAGCCAGATGCTTTAGGCACATGATTCTCATTCAATCTGTATAGCATTGATGACATGGGTACCCAAGGCACAGGGTTATTTAGTCTTGGAGCCACCATTCAATCTTGGGTTATCTAACTTCTTCCATCAGGTTTTTAGTCATTCTTTGATACAATCCCATATAGCCAAACCATGTATAGAGCACAAGGCTCTTCTTCTTCAAGTTTTTTCTTTTATTCCTTCCTCTTTTCCTTTCCTAAGCTCTGGTGGCATAGTGGTTAAGTGCTATGTGTGTTAACCAAAAGGTTAGCAGTTCAGATCCAGGCGCTCCTTGGAAACTCTATCGAGACTAGTTCGAGTCTGTCCTGTAGGGTTGCTATTAGTCAGAATTGACTCAGTGGCAGTGGGTTTTGGTTTGCTCTTCCTTTCCCAGCTCAACTTTAAAACACATGGACTAAATCCCTGATTTATGCCAGAGCTGGTCATTTCCCCACCACGACCTGTCTAGGATGTTTTTTTCCCTTCTGAGAGTGAAGCTGAGCCTTTGCTCCCCAAAAGTGGCCTGTGTGCTTGGCCCTTAAGCCAAGAGTAGCCCCCTCAGAATCTGGGTCAGGTGGCACACTGATGAAGAGCAAGTGCTGTGACAGCAGATGTGGGGGTTGAACATCTCTCTGCTACGCTCACTGTGGGATCTCTAGCCACCTTAGTTTCCTCATCTGTACATTGATGATTTAAATAATCACAAGGACACTGGTTTGGTTGTAAGGATGACATGGCTTCTGTTAGAGCTGTATGTGATATGTAGTATGTTTTCTCTCAGTATCAGCCCCCAAACTCACCCTTTTCCTTCCTGAAAATTCTACAAGTTTCTGAGGAGTCTCAAACCTACACTACTCTCTTGCAAAAATAACAGTAGAAAAAATGGTTTTCTCTAGAGCGTTCTCTCACTGCCATCCGCAGTGTTATGCCATCCTGCAGTTCAGCACCACGCTCCTTGTAAGAGCTGGAAAGGTCTCCCTGGCTGATGAGACTATAATTAGAGACAACCTGTCTCCCATCGCCTTCCTTCTCAGGCGGAATCTGGAGGGGAGAGGTAAATGGCTTAAGGGGGATTGTAGGTCTTCAGTGGCCTTGGTTCACCAGCTTTTGTTGGTCTGGGTTGCCTCATTAGCTACTGCTCCTTGGAAAAGCAAATTTCATAGGCTTTAAAAAAAAACCCACTTGTATGAAAAAGCTTGAAACACTGGGATAGCCCTGGAATCAAGCTAATTAATACACCCTTCAAACAAAGTGGAACTTTGGAGGATTGGCTGAACCTTTGAAAAGGAATTTGCTTTTGAGAGTGCTACACGTAAGTCATGGCAAATACAACCAGGGGTGAGTGAAGAACTTGGGGAGAAAATAGCTGAACACATGAGGACGTTGTCATCTCCAAAGGTGGATCACCAGAGGCAAAAAAAGAACGTCCTTCATGCAGATAAGGCCCACTGAGCCTTCTGTGAGCTCGCAGTCAGAAGATTCTCTGAGTTAATGATCGTCACATCTAATTCAGGGAGAAATTAGTCATTTGATATTAAGACAAAAGCAGACGGCCTCCTATCTCAAGGAGGAATCCTTCCCAGTGAAGTGGAGTTCTCTCTGGAATAATTAAATTGCTTGCTGAAGGATAAAAAGTGTTCCATTAACTGGAGCTGCTTTGGCTCAGCAAGTGCCCTCCACCTCCTCAAATAAGCCGAGACAGCTCTGATCAAAGGCAAAGAGATACTGGGCCTGGAGAGATGCAGTCAACCCAGAATCCTAAGCGGTGTCATTTCCAAGCCAGAGAACAGAGTTCTTAATGGGAGACTGCTGGTTTTAGTCATCAGCAGAGATTTTGCTCATCTGCCAGTGCTTGATTCTTCCCGAGTCCCCAAACCTGAAGAATCTACACCCTAACAAAGGAAATGAAACCATACTAACAGTGTGGCCAAGGCTCACTTCTGGAATGTCCCACACCTACTTATTCATCATTGGCAGCATTTCCAGAGTTTTGATACCTGATTTTCAAAGGAGCACAATGATTGAGGAGCAAGGTTACTGCCTGTCAAAATGCATGTGCAACTGGAGTTTTCGGATTCATGGCTTGCAAGGAGGTGGTAATGATGGCATATGTCACCCAAGGTGACCCACACTACCTCTTTCTATAGTGTGAGGTTTGGTGTTGCATGACACAACCAACCAGTCACATATCACAAGCACATTACACCATCATAGCACACACCACACGCTAGAGAAAACCAGCCTTCACTCATTAACAGTGATTTATGATAGTGGAGTCTTAATATTCAAAGTTTTCTTATACATGAAGGCCAGTACTTACTAGTCATTGCCCTCTGTTTATGCCCAATTTATTCATCTTGTATATATTTAGCAATCAACATTTTTTAACATGACATAGTCAGTGTGCCTCTAAGTATTTACACACAACATATAAAGAATGTAGATTTAACAAAGGAAAATTTTTCAACATTGAAACAGATTTTAAATATAAATACTTTTAAACATTTATTTGAAATGACATTTCTAAAAATATTGCAGATGTTTGAAGCCCTATAAAAATAAACAAAACACGCACATGAAGATCAGTGCATTTAAAACAAAGCATGGTATAAACATGAATTATATGAATGTAAAGTCATTTCTGTATTATTTTGATTCTTACCTGTATCACTTTGTAAGTTTTTATTTTTATTTATGCTTTGATTTATTCCCATAGTTGCTGTCTTAGGTTCCCAGGGATGCCATAACAAAATACCACAAAGTGGATGCCTTCCAAGGACAAAAGTATACTGTCTAGTAAACTGGAAGTCCAAATCAGGGTATCAGCCATTGTTGAGAGAGAGGCCATGCGTCAGAGGCCACAGTGATGGCAGCTGTGTCCTAGTGGTCCTCGACAATCCTCAACACTGTTTGGCTTGCAGCTGTGTCTGCCTGTCTGGATTTCTGTCTTCTTGTGTAAGATACCACTCAGATGGAATTAAGACCCACTCTCTTCTGGTATGACCTCATGTTAACCTACCTGGTAACACCTAAAGGGCTTTATGTCCAAATAAGGTCACATTCAAAGACTCCAGGGAATAGGACTTAAGCATGTCTTTTTGGAGGGACCTAGGTGGCTTTCTAAGGTCTCAGTAATTGTATGAGAAACCATTCCAGCCTAGCTGAGGTTATAAGGTCCATTTACTGTCTGGTTGCTTCATGGTGGGACACAGGATCTGATTGCTCAGCCCACAGTGGTTCCAAGCCTCCCACTATCTGGCTCAGTCCATTTCCCTAGCTAAATACCTTTTACTGTGCAAAAGGACTCCTAAGTTCTGTCCTTCATATAGGTTTTCGTTTTTGAAACTTGGTGCCTTCCCCAGGAATGATAAATTTTAGTTGAAACTTGGTGTCTTTCCCCAGGAATGATAAATTCTAAGTTTTGTTTACCTGCCAGTTCCTGACCCATTGTTCTGTCATTTTGATTTATTGAACATGTCTGTTAAAATTATTAAAAACTTACGTATTCCCTATTATTATTTTATTCTAATTAGTTGGGCCATTTAGAGGTCGTGTCTCCTAGGAGACGGGATTGAGCCTGTGCAGTGAGCTCTCTCCATTAGGACAGCTGGCTAATTCATCACCTGGAAGTGCAGTGCTGGGTTCCCTTTCTACGTATTTGCTGTCTATGATCATAGATACTGGTCAGTTTTTCTTAGACTTGGTATGGAACCTGCTTCATCTGGACCCATATTTTATCTTTTCTGTTTGTACAAATAGAAACAAATAGAAACAAGTATTACAGCAGAACATATGTCTCCTAACTTGACTCACTGGCATATCACCTTTATAATTCTTGCCTTTTCTGTATACTGCCTGTCTCATTGTTTACATAAGACTTTTCCTTAAATAACTTTAAATCTACTTATGTGTCTCACCCTAGCCTCATCTTAAATTATTGTTGTCCCACTGTGCATGGAACCAAACACTGACCAGTCCTGCCTCGCCCCCATGATCGGTTATGGATTGGACCATTGTGATCCATAGCATTTTCACTGGCTATTTTTGGAAGCAGATCACCAGGCATTTCTTCCTAGTCCATCTTAGTCCGAAAACTCCACTGAAATCTCTTCAGCATCTTAGCAACACACCAGCCTCCATTGACAGACAAGTGGTGGCTGTGTCAGGTGCACTATCTGGAAATTGAACCCAGGTCTCGTCATGCAAGTGAAAATTCTGCTGAACCACCATTGCCTCGTGCTCCTAGACCGTGATAACGTAAAATCACACGTACTGTGTATCTGCTGTATTTCAGTTCACTTTTTTGTAAATGCACGCTAAAATATGGTAGAATTATTGAAAGGAGAGCCCTTTGCATGCTGCCAGGTTACATGCCATCCACTTGAGGACAGATGGCTCAAGATCTGTGCCGAGGATTCTAACCACTGGGATGTAACCAAACCACATAAAAGGATTTTAGAAGACTGATTTCCCATGTTTAAAAGCAAGAGGAAGTCTTAGTGGTTGATGAAACCACATGTTTTAAAAAAAGTAGAGTGCAATAAAATACAGTAAAATTGAAACAGATGGCCTTAAAAATACCTGGGTTCCAGCTCTCTCGTTGCACAGACCACAGCAGGGCTTCTACTTGTTGGCAGCTCTCACATGATCTCAGAGCACCCGGGACAAGTGGAGGCTGCTTTGAGGTTGAATTGAATGAGCATTAAAGAATTAAATGATCAATAAAGACTGCCTAAGGAGGAGGGTGCACCTAGGGCAAAGATCTGGATGTGATGCAGCCCAGAAATGGAGAGGAGCCCCAGGGACCAGGTCACCAGCAGCAAATGACCTTGGTGTACAGGAAAAGTAGCTGGACTGGAGGGAGGGACAGAGACCTAGGAGGACGTATGATTAGATTGTTAAGGGGTAGATCATGGGCCAGGGTACAGGGTGTGGATTTCATTGCTGATGGGACAGGAGATCAGTATGAGATACTGAGCAGGAAAGTGCTTTGATCTAATCCCACAGGCTATAGGGCAGGGAGTGATTATATCAGAAAATTGAGTGAAAACTGAGATACCAGCCAGTTCATTCTGGTTAACCTCCAAGTGGCAGCTGATTTGACTTCCCCAGGGAGGTCACCATGAAGATGGTGAGAAGGAATTATGTTCAGGGTATAGCTTGAAGCCAGAGTTTTCAGGAATCACTGACAGATTACAGAATCTAGATTTTGTCCTGAGCAAATAGGTGGCTCTTGGTACCACTTACTGAGATGGGAGGGATGGAACAAGAAGGGCCTTAGGAGCAGGAGGCACTAAGCTGGGAGTGCAGTGCATACGTGACCTCTGCTTTCCCTCTCCTTGCAGTGATTCCAAAGGTCACCAAGCACCTGCTCTCAAACCCTGTGTTCACCTGCATCATCCTGGC
This sequence comes from Heterohyrax brucei, assembly GCA_028571685.1. Lineage (NCBI taxonomy): Eukaryota > Metazoa > Chordata > Mammalia > Hyracoidea > Procaviidae > Heterohyrax > Heterohyrax brucei. The sequence continues at coordinate 36,799,320 of CM053148.1, read as the reverse complement.
CGCCTGCATGGAGATTGCGGTGGTAGCTGGCTTCGCAGCCTTCTTGGGGAAATACCTGGAACAGCAGTTTAACCTCACCACCTCTTCTGCCAACCAGCTGCTCGGTGAGTCCGTTTCTAGTCCTCCTGAGAGGACAGGAGGAGGCTGCACTGCACGGATTTACCAAGAACTTCCAAAGAGTCAGCACCGTGCTGGGCCTACAACAGCAATAGAGGCTTGTTTTTTTGCAGAAGGAATTTTATACTATATCCTCAGGCTTCAGTCTGCCCACCTGAAACAGTTACTAAAGGCACATGATAATTAGAGTTAAAGTATCACACACATAAAGAAGCATTGTCAGGGTCTGGGAAATTGATACAGTGGTGGAAACTGGAGGATTTAGGGAAGATGAAGGAGGACTCTTTGGGTAGGTAAACAGGAAACACACTCAACTGCTAACCAAAAGGTTGGAGGTTCAAGTTCACCCAGAGATAACTCAGAAGAAAACCAAAGCCACTGTCATCAAGTCAATTTCAACTCATAGCAACCCTGTAGAACAGAGTAGAACTGCCCCATCGAGTTTCCACGGAGCACCTGGCAGATTAGAACTGCTGACCTTTTGGTTAGCAGATGTAACGCTTAACCACTACACCACCAGGATTTCCACCTCAGGAGAAGAGCATGGCAATCCAGTTCTGAAAAACCCTGTAAAGCACAACTGTGCCTGACACACATGGGGGTGAGATGGGTCAGAACTGACTTGGTGGTTTTTACAATTAAGAAAGAGAGTAATAAATATGGGTCTTGAAAGTTTAGCAGGCCTTGGTCAGGTAAGAGAGAAGAGCAAGAATGTTCTTGGCTGCATGAAATCCACAGTTAGAAAATAGAGAGTTTTGAAGCCATATGCTTTACACCCCAATCCCTCCCTGTGCCCACAGTAGACATAACTAGTTGATCCCTAAACTTAGGCGTGGCTTTACATCCTCTCAATAGTAGAGTATAGACGTTTACTTCCAATTATGTGTAGTTGGCATGCTAAAGAAAATAAATTTGCCCTCATGATAAACTGTGTTACCTATGTGGGGTGAGGAAAGTGGTCTCACAGTCAGTAAGGGAGGGGCAGGACTCAAGAATGACTCCCAGGTCTCTGACTTGGACAGCTGGTGGTACCATTTGTGAAAACTGGAGATAGAGGCCATGAATCAGATCTATGGGGAGACTCTGAGTTCAGATTTGAATTTGCTGAGCATGAGATGCTGTGGGACTAAGTACTGACATCTGTATTTGGTTGAGGACTCAAGAAAGAAATCTGTGTTAGTAGTATGGATTTTCATGCCATCAGCATGTGGAGAGTAATAGAAATAGTGGTGGAATGTATACCAGGAACATGTATAGCATTAGAAAATAATCAGCCAAACACGAACCTTGCAAAGATACTGAAGAAACAGCATCCAAAAAAATTCCAGAAAATGTGGGTTGTGTGAGTCTCAGGTCGGGAGGTGATCCCAAGAACAAAGGAGATGTCAGTGACGAGAGGGGCCCTGCAAAGGGAAGACTGACATGTCTCTCAGCTTGAACAAGGAGGAAGACCTTTTGGGTTGTATCAGGGCTGTTTCAGTGAAGTGGCAGAGATGGTCACCATACTGAAATGTGGGGAATGGTCAGTGTGAGGGAAGGAATAAATCGTGACCACAAGAATGTTCCAGAAGCTTAGCTTCAAAAAAAAGGAGTGACAACAGTGGCTGGTAGTGTGTGTCGGGACAGACGTAGAGGGGTGGTGACTGCTGTAGTTGCAAGGACAGAAAAGACTAGAACAGGATTCCAAACAGGGAAGAGAGCTAGCAGGAGATGATTTGCAAAAGAGGGAGGGAATGTGGGTTGACAGCCACTGGCTGCAAGAATTTATCTGTCCTGCTGAAAATGCAAAGGAAAAGCATGAGCGTGGCCAATGAGACAGTAACAGCACCAACAGGAAGGTGAAAGTGCTCTTCTGAGAGGAAGGACAAGGTAAAATTTTCTGATATTCCCCTTTGAAATCTGGTATGCCACAAAATGACTGATAAGGAAATGAAAAGGTATTAACCATCATGAGTCATCAGGAAGGTACGCATAGAAGCCACATGGATGTACTAAGACTGAGCCACCAGACTGATAGCACCAAGGGTTGGCAAGGATATGGAGCAACCAGAACTCCTACACTGCTGACAGGACTGTAGAATGGACACTCACTTTGGAAAACTCTTAGGCAGTACCTATTCAAGTTGAGCAGATGCTTACTCAGTGGTCCATCTGTTCCATGCCTGGGCATATAGCCAACAACAGTGGCTGTTTCTGTCCACCACAAGGCATATGTAAGAATGCTCATAGTAGCTTTATGTGGAAGCACCTACTAGAAACAACCCAAATGCCCACCCACAGTAGAATGAGTAAAACTATAGACTGTTCTTACAATGGACTGTTATTGCACAAGATGAAAAAGAAAGTGCCTGATACATTTGCCCACGAGGATGAACGTCACCCAGTGGAGAGTTGTGAGAGTCAGAGACAAAATATACAAATGAAAAACATAGAAATTTAATTAAATTGATGAAGGCTAGAATAGCAGGTACCTGTGGGCACCAGGCAGCTTTCTGGAGTGCTGAGGATGTTCTCTAACGTGATCCCAGCAGTGGTTACAGGGGTGCACACACATGTAAAAATTCTTCAAGCTGTTCCTTTGAGCTCTGTGCACTTGACTGTATATAACACGTGTCACAGCACCTCTCCCTGGGAACTGCTAGAGTAGCACAAGCCTTAATTACTCCCCCCCCCTTTTTTTTTTTTTACTAATAATGCTTTACTGCCCAGTGCTTTGTAGGTACTTTGAAAATATAGTCAGCCCTTTAATAACTGTCTGACAGAGATGGGATGAAATGTATCTCTTTTAAATTAAAGTTATAACTTCTGTGCTATCCTCAGGATCATTCAGATTTCACCCTTCAGCACCGAAGAGTTTACCTCTCATCTCCTGACCTCTTTGTGCCCATTCCTTAAATTTAGATTACTTTTGCACAGTGGCTTCAGCCTTGGGACTCTGTTCTATTTTGGAGGAGTTTCCTGGGTTTTCTGTTGACAAACAGATCAATAATGTACTAGACAGAAGGTCAGAAAAACAACCTCGCCTCCTTGCACAAGTTTCTCACCTGGTGACCTCTGTCTTCTAGAGTGCTTGGTACAGAGGACATTCTCCCTCCGTGCGAGAAGCAGCCACTTACGTGTGCCTTGTGGCCGGCCTGGAAAGCAGCATGCACACCCACTCCATGGTGTCACTCCAATCAGCATGGACTCAGGGGAGCTGGCTGCAAGAGGGGGCTGGCCACAGGCAGTTAGGGGTAGAGAAAGACACTGGGACATGACATGAGACTCATTTGAGAAAATGTCTCACCCCATAGCTCCCACCAGGTCCCTGGATAGAGCAGACACTGTTATACTTGATTCCTGAGCCCTAGTTAAGGTTAAACATTTGGCTGCTATCCAGAAGGTCAGCACTTTGAACTGACCAGTGGTTCTGTGGAAGAAAAGACCTGGCAATCTGCACCCATAAAGATAAAGCCTTGGACACCCTATGGGGCAGCTTTATGCGGTCCTCTAGGTAACTCGGTGCTAGAACCAGCTTGACAGAACACAGCAACAACACTCCCCTAAAAGTGGTCAGTGCAAACCCACCCAGTAGAATTGCAGAAGAAAGGGTTGGCATCTTTTTTTTCATAGATTTCAGACATAAATCAGGACAGAGCTGCTCCATAACACATATGGTCGCCACAGCGGTTGGTAGCTGCCATGGACCTGGGCGATGGGACCCATAAATTCATCCTAGAGCAGCGACAGAGCTCTGGGCCACCCTGAAAGCCGTCAACAAGTGCAGCTGAGTTCAGAGAACAGCAGCACAGTGGTGAGGGAGGAGCAGGAGGCGGTGATTTATGAGTGAAGTAAAAGACTGCAGCCCGCACAGGCGAACGTAATGACAGTAGAGTTTGGGGACATTCTGATAGCTACCTACAGTGCTACGAAGGTTCTCCTATCAGAGAGGGAGTAGGAGGGTGACAGGGGCTTAATGCAAAGTTGCCAGAAGGCTGTTATTGCCATAGCTACTGTCACACAAAGACACTGTTACTGTTTCTGGTAGGATGTTATAACAGGGTCCCAGCCTACTCTCTGGGTGTGGACCTATTATTGCTGACATTCTTCTGTACAGATTCAATCTATCACCATTTGATTCCTTCAGAAAATAATGCAGAATGCCTACTCTGTGCTGGACATGGTTCACCTACAGGATGATTGTGCTGGGCTGAGCAGGACTAGAAGGGCACTTGTCCTTAGGGAAGTCATGTCCTAGTTGGAAGAGAGACACCAAGAAACGCGAAAACCAGAAGTAATACAGGTCATCTGCAAATCATGGGGAGAGCTGTGGAGGCAGTAACGATCGAGATTTCCTGGGCTGCAGGAGCAACTTTAGGTGGGGGATCTGGGAGGGATAGAGGCCAGCCAAGGGAAGATCTAGGTAGGGCAAGAGTATCTCAAAAAAGCAGGGATAGCAAGTTCAAAGCCTGGAGCCTGACCTGGCTTGGCTGTTCTGGTAGAGAATGAAAGAGGAGTGGGCATGACTGGTGACAATCCCCAAGGAAGAGGATGATGGTGAAAGTATATTAGGGGGTGAGGGGGCAGGCCATAAATGACTTCTACACCGAGGGGAGTAGACCACACGCAGGTATCCAGGAGCACAGAGGTATTATATGTTTGTTTAAAACTGGCTTGTGCTGTTTTTTTGCAGCATCCTTCCTGGTTATGTCTTCTGTGCCTTAATATTAGCATTCATTTGCATTCCCTGTAGCATGTACTAGCTGGCTGATGCAGTCAGCTGACCCAGAGGTCTGTTGATTGGCAAGAGGCCGCCTAGACTGGAAAATCGTCCACGCATAATCTTCACGGTGGACAAGTGGCATCGGTGATGGGAAGCTGGGTTTTAGATGAAACGAATCAGAAGAGCACAGAATCAAACAGGAGGTTTGAAGTCTAGGGTCCTTTGGTCCTCCTAAGATTCTGGGGCTCTCTAAGAGTCAGGACTCACTGGCTTGTGGTCCTGCCGCCTTACAGATAGTTATGGGTGTAAGAGGCAGAAAAAAATATATTTTTTATGCCACTTACTCCTCCAAAGCTGTACAGCATACAGTGTGCCTATTTGGTGTGTGCTGCCTCCTGTGGAAGAGCAGAGATGGTTCAGACACTGTCTTCATGGGCCACAGAGTTCTGTGACCTCTGGGACAAACAACCTCCAAACCCATCCATGGAGCCCCGCCTCCCCTGATGAGAAGAGGTGGGACCAAATCGCCAGACAGTCCTGAGCTGTCTTCCTCTATGACCTCCAAAGTGCTCAGTGACATTGACCTTCCGCAAATGCACACGTATGTCCCTGTCTGGCTCGCTTTGTCTCTGTTGTCCCCACATCACTTGTGTGTGTTTTCTGTGACTGGAACCCTCGCAGTACAACAGGTGTATGCACTGCGACTCATCCTCTCTGGGATTTTACATGTCTGCCTCCTTCAACTTTCTGTGAGCTCCTTGAGGGCAGATATTAAATAGACAGACAGACGCCTGCCACAGAGTCAGTGGGTGGTGTATATCATTAACACACTGAACTGCTAACCCAAAGGATGAAGGTTCAGGTGGACGTGGAGGTATCCCACAAGAAAAGCTTGGTGATCCACTTCTAAAACATCAGTCATTGAAAACCCTCTAGATGGCAGTTTTTCTGTGACTCACATGGGGTCACTGTGAGCTGGAGTTGACTCAACAGCAGCTAGGCAGAGATGATTGCTGTGGTTAGCTGCTGTTGAGTCGATTCCAACGTATGGTCAACCCATGTGTGGAGAATAATACTGCTGCCTAGAGTTTTCAAAGCTTGTGATGTTTTGATAGCAGATCACCAGGCCTTTTTCTGAGGCACCTCTAACAAAACCCGTTGTCTGTGAGTCATTTCTGACCCAGAGTGACCCTTTGAAACAGGGTAGAACTGTTCCATTGAGTTTCCAAGTAGCACTTAGTTGATTTGAACTGCTGACCGTTTGGCTAGCAGCCATGGCACTTACGCGCTACACCACCGGGGTTCCTGAGGAATTCCTGGGCCGGTTCAGACCTCTAGACTTTTGGTTAGTAGTCTTGTGCTTAACCATTTGCACCATTCCAGTGCAGATTAGGCCCCTACTAAATATTTCAGGTACTGTTGAGAAGGTGGGCCTGGAGTTCTGTCTCCACAGAGCTCAGCCCCAGACCCAGCACTCACCTCTGTGTTGGGTGGCACTTCCTGGCCCACTCACAGCTCCCTGCTCTCTTATTCTAGGGATGACGGCAATCCCATGTGCCTGTCTGGGGATCTTCCTGGGTGGTCTCCTGGTGAAGAAGCTCAGCCTGTCTGCGCTCGGGGCCATTCGGATGGCCATGCTCGTTAACTTGGTGTCCACGGCTTGCTATGTCTCCTTCCTCTTCCTGGGCTGTGACACGGGCCCTGTGGCTGGGGTTACTGTTCCCTATGGAAACAGGTAAGTGCCAGGAGTGTCTGCCGCAGCCTCTCCCTCTACCCAGGGACATCAGGACTCTCTCCCACATGTTTGATGTGAATGGAACCAGCTTCAGCTGCAGTGGCCATGGCCAGAGGAGGCAGTGACAGTCCTACATCTGACTCCCCAGGTCAAGGATCCCTGTGACCCTCAGGGCTCTCTCCAGAGCAGCCGTGGTAAACTGGGGGAGAAAATAGGGTTACTTTTGGCATTTGACGTGAAGAATGATAGGAGCATAGAAAATGAAAATAAATTGCATTTTAGATTTGAGTTGGTAATAAAAGACGGAATAGATTTTTAACAGTTCCTTAAACTATCAGAAGCTCTTATCAGACTGACCGTCATCTCAGAGTTTGGTGCCTTGTAGGTATTGATAGTGTGGAGAGAAAGAGAAAGAGTGGTAAGATGGGACGGGGGAGGGAGAGGGGGAGGGAAGAAAGGAGCAAGTTAGTTCTTAGGAAATGCTTGTCTTATTTTCTACTCATTCCCCAGTGCTTTGGACTACAGTCCAATCAGCACTGCTCTTAGAGGGAATTATGGAGAGGTGTTGTATACTCAGCACCAATAGTGGTCCCTTTTCTAAGTGGGACTCAGAGGCAGCTTTGGGAAGCTGGCCTGGGTGGAAGCAAGGCTGGCCTGCAAGTGTCCAGCCCCTTTCCAGAGCCAGGTTCCTCCTCCAGGCAGTCACTGGGACTCCGAGGCCCCTACCATGCCTGCGCCTGCAGTTCTTCCAGGAGATTACAGTAGAGCTGCGCCTGCCCGCAGTCTCCCACAGGGGCGAGCAGAAGCCCAGGCACTCTGCAAATGCAGAGTACAAGCCAAGCGCCTTCCTCGCTTGCACCCCCCAGGTGCGCCTCTGTCAGTCCCCACCCACACTGCCCTGGTTCCACTCACAGCACGTGAGATAAAGACCACCAGCCTTTGGTGGGGATCCCTCAGCTCTCAAACAGTAAGCTGTGGTTAAAAGTGTAGAGTCCTATTTTGAAACAGTTATTCTTCAACAAAGTAAAAAGGTGGCAGAGCCTCTCTTCAAATTACCCACATTCAAATCCCTGTTCTATTGTATACACATGACATGCATCTGAGCAAGTTATTTCCCCCATCTTCACTTCAGTTTCCTTATCTGTTCCTATGATGCATACAGTGCCTTAAACAGGGGCTGATGGATGAATCCTTGAGTATCGTGTCCTTCGTCTTTATTACTCTGTGAGTGCTCTGGATGCTGTGAGACTTAGCTGGAAGCCGTGGAGATAAAGGAAACACTGCTTCCCTTAGAATTCTAGAAGACACCTACTCCACTCTTTTCGTCTTTGTGATTTCCCTGATGTGGGTAACTGTGTCTTTAATGATGCAAAGGAAAATTTGAAACATCTTAGTGGTGTTTTGCTCTGGAAAATGAAGCAGTCCACGTAGACTGTAGTTATTGAGGCCAGGCAAGTCATACCAGTGCATTAAGCTCTGTGGGCTTGCTGTCTGCCGGGGATGAATCAGATGAAGAGAAAGGTTGAACCCCAGGAAGGAAGAAGTCAGAGATGCTGGTCAGGAAAGGGGGTCAGGTGAGGCTGCAGCATCAGGATGGGCTTCACAGGCTGACTGAACGTGAGCTAAGGTGTGACTGCCACCAGCCCAGAGGGTGCCTTGGTCAAACGGTAAAAAAGGGCCTCTTCCTCCAGGCAGAACCCAGCTGTCACTCACCTGTTCTCCGGGCACTGTCCTACAGGGCACAGCCTGCTTGGTGCTGCACGCTGGACCTGTCTGGTGCTTGAAGGGCAATGACGATTAAATTTGCAAGAGGAAAAGGAAGGGATGCCAGGTCAGAACACAAACAAGGGTGCCAGTGTGACTTGTCACAGCAGAGGGCTGAGGGCTGTTGCTAGGAAGATTCTACTGGGACTGATGTCTCTCTGATGGGCTCCGTTTCTCCTTTCTTTTCCAGCTCAGCAGCCAGCTCAGCCCTGGACCCCTACTCACCCTGCAATAAAAACTGTGAATGCCAAACCGACTCCTTCACTCCAGTGTGCGGGGCGGATGGGATCACCTACCTGTCTGCCTGCTTCGCTGGCTGTAACAGCACGGTATCGTGACTTTCTGATGAGGCGGGGCGGGGTAGGGAATTTCAGGCATTCAAAGTAGCATAATACCCAAGGTCAAAGTCGTCAGTGGCAACCACATGTGGTATGTACAGTGCTTTCCTACCCTGTGACTTTTTCTCAATGTCTGTCCTGATCTGATTGGGAAACCTCTGTCCCCAGGATGAAGGGACTCATTTTAGCCACTTGCTAAGTCAGGTGGATTTCCAAGTGATTTAACTGACTAACTGAGAGTAAGAAGTCCAAGGAAGCTGTATAGATTGAGACAGAGAGACACATTTTGGCCTAAGGTGCTCAAAGGACATCAGGGGAACAAGATGTCTTTAGAGGTGGTGAGCTTCCCATTACCAGAAGTATGTAAGCAAAAGCTAGAAAATCATTTATCAGGGAAAACTCCTCCAAGCCTTAGCTTATCAACACTTACTTAACCTCTTCTTTACTGAGTTATCTTTACCTTTTGCTTTTCAGTTAGATGCCTCTCATATTTTCCAGTTCCCTGGACATACTTTTTTGCTGTCGTTGGCTCTTGTCTTCTTCATGTGAATTGTGCAATTGGCTGTTAGCTGATAATATTCCAAGGGCTCTCTGCAGGAAAACCTGGTGCTAAGCAACTGGTCCCCAAGTCGTGCTGCTCCCACCTTCTCATTGTCTCCTGTACCTGCCCACCTTCTCTTGCTTAGATTGGTGCAGCAGCTATGTAACTGGCCTCCTGGCTCAGCGTCTCCCCGTCTGGTCTGCCTTCCACACTGCAGCCAGGACTGCATTCTCAGGCATTTCAAATACTGTTTTCTAATGATGATACAGAAATGGTTAACCATTACACTACTAACTGAAAAGTTGGTGGTTCAGACCCTCTCAGAAGCACCTTGGAAGAAAAGCTTGGCAATCTGCATCCCAAAAGCCACAGCGTTGAAAACCCTATGGAGTGCAGTTCTCTGTGCAGCACATGGGGTTGCCATGAATCTGAATTGATGGCAACTGGTTTGGGCCTCCAACAGTTCTCCTCAACTCGGCTTCCTTTCAGTTTAGGGTGTTCTGCCTTCTGCACACAGCAAGTACTTTTCCATACTTCCCCCTGGCAATGGGGCAACTCCTACTCACCTGTCAATACCCTACTCAAGTGCCACCTCTGTGAAACTGTTCCTTCCCTCTTGTTTCTTTGGGGTTCCTGTCTCTGCAGTCCTTGGAACCTGTCTCTTAGAGGTACTGCTTTCACTTCTCTGCCGTGATCTACCAAAGTGTCTGTCATCTGCACTAGTCTCTGGGTTTCTTGAGGACATGGACCAGGGACTTTGAAAACCTCTGTGCTGAGCAAAGAGCTCATACCCAAAGATTCCCTTACTGTCCACAGGACACGTGAATGGGATGGAGGATGTGAAGAAGGTTGAGCGATTGCTTCCAAGGAACTTAGAGATGAATTCTTGAGTCCACGCCCCACCCCCTCCTTCCTTCCCCGTGTGCTGTCTTTTGGGAGCAGTAATTTCCCTGAAAAGAAGAGAAATGGATCATTTATATTCATTTTCAAAAATTTTGTTTTCCCTTGCTTTTAACATTTAGATTCCTGGCCAGTTAATAACATCTTTCTATGAGAAAATAAATCACCATGGGGTGGAGGGGTGTGGAACTGATACTTTTAAATTAGATTATAAAGCACTTTCCTTATGTGAATAGAAATGAATTTTTAAAAAGGGATGGGGCCTTGAGAATGATTAAAATAAAAACTAGACTGTTATTTTTCATGACAACAATTACATTAGCATTTTAATACCCAAAAACTGTTATAGTCTCTGTTCTTGTTCTGTTCCAAGAATGAAATTGACTCAGCATAGACTAGTGTCCTGAGACCAGGCAAGACTGTATTTCAAGGAATGCACTGACCAAAACAGTATCTCCAAAATTGTATTTCCCCAAATTTGGCATGTACAAGAGTCTTCTTGAGTAAGAGCCTAATCGGGCTTGTGACCGCTTCCAGCTGCTGAAACAACAGAGCTACAGAGTGCAATTATCAGACTGTGAGTTCCTCAGCTTACTTTGAACTTATTCTTTATGCCCCAGACACCTGCCTTTTCTTCATGTTGCCCAAGGCCTTGCATTGTCTGCCAAGGGGCAGGCAGGGTCGGGAGGTTCTTCTGCAGTTATAAGACAGAGTGGGAAACCATCAGATCCCAGAGCTGGGGTGGTGTGTGGTTATGTACCCTCCCTATAGAGACAGATGTCCAGATGCTATTTCTCTTAACAGGTAGATGTGCGATTCAGAAACACAAAGCCATACTGCTGCCTGGAGAGGGGCCCAGTGATGGTCTAGCCTTTAAAACAACCCATGCCCTCTCCCAAAAATCCAGACTTGTTGCTGTCTGGTCAGTTCCAACTCATAACAACCCTATAGGACAGAGTAGAACTGCCCTATAGAGTTTCCAAGGAGCACCTGGTGCATTTAAACTGCTGACCTTTTGGTTAGAAGTTGTAGCACTTAATTGCTACGTCACCAGCGTTTTTAAACCAAACCTACTGCTGTCGAGTCAATTCCAACTCATAGCAACTCTATAGGGCAAGGTACACCAGCCCCATAGAGATTCAGGTGAGTGCCTGCTAGATTCTATAGCACTTAACCACTAAGCCACCAGGATTTCCTTAAAACAACCACAAACATGAAACTGTAGCAGCAAGCTTTGTAGAGAGCCCGACACAGGCTAGGTAGCAGGGCCTTCCACATGTCACCCCAGCTCATGACAGCATGGTCCAGAGCCAGAAGCATCTCAGGCCAACAGCCAACAACTAACAAGATCAAAGTACATCTTTTAAATCTTTGCGATAAGTTTTTTGAGAAAATACCAAATGGTGGAATATATTCCTGGAACATTCATTCCTTTCCTTTTCCCATCCTTTCCTGCCTTTCTCCTTTTCGTCTCCAGACTCCCCTCCACTACCACCCACCCCCAAAAGGCTGCCTTTGTCTCTCTTAACCTCTTTCCCTTTTTGCATTTATTCTTTCACTGTCCCCTGGAGTTTGTCTTTCCCCGTGGGAATACAACCATTTTCCTGGCTTCACCAGTTCTTTCCATACCCTTGCCCTGTATATATTATCTCATGTATCCTTCCAACGACCTTGTAAGGTAGGTGTTCGTATTCCATCATGACAGACAAAGTTCATGACTTACCGAAAGTCATGTAGTAGGAAGTGCCAAAGCTGGCATACCCGATCTGACAAGTCCACAACCTAATTGTTCTCAGTGCTACATATCTCACTGCTGTTTATCACTATGATCACCTTCAAAGTACTCCCCTTGGGAAGCTATGCACCTATACTAGCACCTGGTCCTCCCTTCAAAGCACTTTTGGAACTCTTTCTGGAATGGTCATTGCACACAGTGGCATGGTGATGTATTTGCAAATTTAACTGTATAGTTGTCTGTGGGGGAGTTTTGGGCCAGTCAACAAGTAACTGTATTTGAACACCTTTCCTGGCCCCCAATGACTTTTCTTTACCCAAAGATAAAGAAAATATAGAAAGGAAGACATTTGGATGACATTCAGGACATCAAGAGTAATGCGACAGCTCTGATGGCCATTCCAAGAAATAAGTTCCCAAATTTCTTTGAAGGGTAGACTAGGCACTGGTGTCAATGCATAGCTTCCCAAGGGGAGTACTTTGAAGGTGACCATAGTGATTCTCAGTAATGAGATATGTAGCATTTTTTGTAGGATGAGTTTGCAAATTTGTCAGTCCTCATGTGAACGTAGAGTCTACCTGGTGCCAAAGGCAGTGTGCATTCAGTGACTTCCCTTTTCAGGGTGCAGCTCCCACTTAGACCGCTTCCTCTTCCTGAAAGAAAACCGCTTTGTACGTGATGTACCTAGGTGAGACCTTCCCTTCAGCCTTCAGATCTGGCCCAGGCTGCTGCTCTGGCCTCAGTCCTGTCACTCCTCCCACCTCTTGAAAAGCTAGTTGCCTCATTGAATATCTTGCAGTTCTCCCAATATACCCGGCTCTCCCTGGCTTGTGGGTCTTTGCACCTGCATAAACAAAACCAAACTGATTGCTGCTGAGTTGGTTACAATTCAGGGTGACCACATGTGTGCTCCATAGGGTTCTCAATGGCTGATTTTTTTCAGAAGTAGATTGCAAGGACTTTCTTCTGTGGCACTTCAAGGTAGACTCGAGCTACCAACCTGGCAGTTAGTAGTCAGTGGTTTCAAACCACCAACCTGTCAGTTAATAGTCAGTGGACCTGAACCACCAACCCTGCAGTTAGTAGTCAGTGGACTCAAACCAGCAACCTTACGGTTAGTAGTCAAGTGCTTAATTTGCTTATGCCATCCAGGGATTCCAGTGCATAACCTCTCCTTATCACTGAGGGCCCTCTTCCTCTAACAATACCTCTGGGAAGCGTTTTCCCACCATGTCACATCCTCCAAGTCTGCACTGGCATCTCCCCATGGGAGTCCACAGCACCTGCCCTCTCCCAGCAGAGTTCTCCCCCAGGTATTCTAATGGCTTCCTGGACTCTAGCATCCTTGGGGTGAGGGTTCTGTCGTGGACTCTGAACAAAGACCCTATGTCTTCTGAATGTATGCCAGTGCCCCGCGTGGACCTCAGAGAGCTCCAGGGGGCTGCAGGTAACAATATCACTCCCGTAATAGCCACAGGCAGGCAAGTGGGTTGGATGGTGCAGATTTCACTGCTAACTACCTTATCAGTGCTCATCTGTTGCCACTTAGAGCTTCCATCAAGACTTGAGAAAGTTGTCAGAGCTCCATTGGATCAAGTAATCCTGACAGATCTGGTTAGCATCAGCCATTTTCCAGTATTAGACTTCCCTTCTTGCTCTGGTTTATTATTATTATTATTATTTTATCTCATGTGTTCTTGAACAATAGCAGTGCAAGTTTCCAGGATTGCATTCAGTATCCAATTTCTAATTCTTCTCATTGAGTGTAACCAGGAGAGGTGACAAAAAGACTACAAGTTAATTTTGTAAGCTTCCTTTGGCATGAATATGTTGTCCAGATTTTTTCTGTGCCTTTCACTTTGAGTAATAATTATTCCAACACAAAGCATGTTAGTATGCAGCTGACTGACTGCTGAAAATTGTATCCTTTTGATGTAATGAATGATTGACTTAAAATGGATATCAGCCACCAGTAAAATGTTGACAGGCAATACTGATCACACACAGCAGTTTGTAGGGGACTACTGATACACACCTAATCTATCCCACCCTCCAAACCAAAAAAAACCAACCCACTGCTGTCAAGTTGATTCTTACCTATAGTGACCCTATAGGACAGAGTAGAACTGCCCCAGTACGGTTTCAAAGGCTGTAATCCATATGGGAGCAGACTGCCACATCTTGCTCCCCTGGAGAAACCAGAGGTTTCGAACCACTGGCCTTTCAGTTAGCAGCTGAGCCTGTTAACCGCTGAACTACCAGGACTCCTTGATCCCTCCATCCAAGCAACAACTATTTACTGAGCATCTGCTTAAGGAAAGCATCAGGTAGGTTCTGTGGCAGGAAAGAAGATGATTCTGTTATTGGTACATGTGGGGAGCTCATGGATTAATACTGTGACTCTCAATCCTGGCTGCACGTTAGAATCATAAGAATTTAGAGCTTTGAAAATCCACTGTCTGAGCTCCATCCTCAGAGATTCGGATTTCATTTCCTGGAGTGAGAACCAGACGTCAGTATTTTTTTTCAAAGCATCCCACATGTCTTTGATGGGCAATGAAAGTTGAGAATCACTGGTTCCTTAGCCACTGAACTGTTCACATTTGGGGCTGGATAGTGCTTGGCTGTAGAGAACTGCCCTGTACATCAGAGGATGGCTAGCAGCATCCTTACCTGTACCCACTCGGTGACAATAGCAGCCCTTTCCTCCCCTCACACACGAGCTGTGACAATGAAAAATGTCTCCAGACATTGCCACCCATCCCTGGCAGCAAAATCAGAGCCAGTTGAGAATGACCATTCTAAGCATATGATATGGGAGAGTGTTCGCCCTTCGGTCTCCTTTCTCTGTCACTCGTATTTTATTCACATTTCTCCTTGTGGCATGAAGGCAGCAAGCTGGAGAGTTAGAAGTGCCATATGAACATATTGCAGCAGAAGGAACAGACTGGCTGCTTAGGCGCCATTGCCACCCTGAAGACACATTTATTGTGACCAGTACAAGGTTTAGGAGTCGGGGCATTTCATGTGTCAGTCTGGATTTCCAGCCTTTTTGAAAAGTTGAAAGATCAGCTAATGGCCCTGCTCCTGTGTAAAGCAATATTGGCTGAAGCTGTGAAGTGGCTGTCCCTTAGACAGGACTTTTGGTCTTCATCAGCCGATGTCCCTACAGTGGCCACCCCTTATCTGTAGACCAGTTTTGTTATTTGTGTTTCCTCCCTGGCCCCCAAAAACTTTCAGTGTGTAAACATTCCCATAGAGCATAGCATGGGAGCCCCATTTGCCAGACTGAATTAAAAGTCTATGCTCACCCTGGTGATGACTTGTCAGAACAGACGGTGAATGTTCTGAAATCAAGTCCAACTGGGATGTTGCTTCTTTCCTACCTAATGTGTCTCAAACCCTGTACTAGACATAGATGGAGATGAATAAGATAGGGAGCTGTGTTTACTCTAAAATGACAGATCATCATTGATAGTTATAGACAGGGAAGCACCAAAGAGCAACACTTAACCTGATCTTAAGTGTTTGAAATACAGTGTGAGGTGAAAAGAGGACATCATAAAACAATATATGAATCCTTATCTCTATAAATCATTGCCTTAGGCATCTAGTGCTGCTGTAACAAATACCACGAGTAGATGGCTTTAAGAAGAGAAGTTTTATTCTGTCACAGTCCAGTAGGCTGCAAGTCCAAATTCAGGGCATCAGCTCCAGGGGAAGGCTTTCTCTTTTGACTTTGGAGGAAGGTCCTTTGCATCAGTGTCCCCCTAGACTGGCAGATTCTGAGGTGTAGAGACCCCGGGTCCTTTCCAAAGGATACACTCTGCTCCTGGCCTGCTTCTTGGCATTATGAAGTTGATTCTAACTCATAGCTACCCTACAGGACTGCCCCATTATGGTTTCAAAGGCTGTAATACATATGGGAGCAGACTGCCACATCTTGCTCCTCTGGAGAAACTGGGGTTTTCGAACTACTGACTTTTCAGCTATATCCCAAGAGACTGTCTGAAGGCACGATACAGTCTTACACAATGAGTCCTGCGTCAGCCACACAACTGCTAATTGTCCTCCCTCATTTAACATCATGGAGGAACATCAGACAATAGGAATCATGGCCCAGCCAAAAAACTTCACACATTTTGGGAGGGACAGAATTCAACACCATGACACTAAAGAAAATAAAAATCTAAATATGTCTCTATCTTCGAATAAAACAAAGGTTCGAAAAATATATAATCAACAGTTCTTAGAAAGTTAGCTCTAGTTAAGGACTCAAGTGTTAATTTTTATAACTGTCTTTGAAATGTCCTGTGTTTCCAAGTGGTCTGAAATGAACATACCTCACTTTTACAACAAGGAGAATATTTTTATCATTAAGAAATAGCTGATATTAAAGATTAGGTGGTTGTATTCTCAGAGAAGGAAGCAGGTACAAAGACAAATGAATGAACCTGAAATGTCCTATTTGCAAGGGTAAAGTGGGTGCGAAATGGGAGAAGATTCACAGAAAGAAGAAGACCTTGTCCCTGGAGGAGGAGGAGGAAGGGCAGAGGGTGAGGGAGTATTTGTCTGGTGGACCAAGTGTGGAAGAGTCTTCCCGCAGTAAGTAAGCATGGATGTGGAAGCCTGAAACCTCGTGATATGATCAGGAGTTTGCTGTAGAAGAAACCAGCTGCCATCAAGTCAACTCTGACCCAGGACAACGCCATGGGTGGCAGAGGAGAACAGTTCTCACAAAGTACATCACCAGGTCTCTGAGTAAACTCAGACTTCCAACCATGCAGTTAGTGCTGAGTATCTAACCATTTGCACCCCCGGGGACTTCTGGTTTGGGAGTAAGGAGAAGGAGAGAGAGAGAGAGGCAGCAGCCTGTCTGTTCATTCTGAGTTGCAGTCCTATCTTTTAGCTTTCCTTGTTTTGCTCACATTACCTGCCTGGTATGCCTGAAGCAAATAGTTAGTATTGCCACTCCCTGAAGACCTGCCTCCTTCCTCCCCTTCAAGAGGAGAAAATGAAGGCTCTGACAGAATGCACTCCAGCTCATGCATTACAGGTTAGAGAGATGAAAGGCGGATGCAGGTCTTGCTTTCATTTCAAGATTTTTCCTCCCTGGCCATTATCCTTCAGCCAGTGACCCTGCAAGGGAAGAAAAGACTGTAATTCTTCTTGCAGCTTTTCAACATCCCCTTTGCCTTGAGGCGCGTGAGTTGCCAACAGGGCTCTATTCTGCGTCCTTTTGCTGGAAATACCCGGTTGGGTTGGGCCAGTAAGGGAAAAGGATTCTGAGCTACTGAAAGAGAGTAATGAATGGCAGGAGACTGTCTAAGGAACTTCAATGAGTTATGAAAGAATCCATAAATATCTAGGACACATGGGAGTGAGCTGTCATTCAAAGGAAGATGTCCCAGTCAATTGCAGTGGTGTCCATTGTTTGTCATCCTGGTTATTAGGATGTCAGGCACAAAAAATCGAAGAGATCATAGTCAACAGCAGGATAGAACACTCCCTGTGTTGGCATTCTTTCTGGAAAACTCCTTTTCTAAACTGCAGGGCTAAGAAATTGTGGTTTCTTCAGGTAACAATTATTTTTTTATTTTTTAAATTATTATAATAGATTATAAGTAAACATAGATTGATTCTTTAGAAGAGCACAGTGCTTCAGGCAAATATTCTGTGCTAATTCAGCTATTGTTTGGTTTAGAGATGCCTTTAGGGGATAGTTTTAGCTTTAAGTTTAAAGATTATTTTAGGGCAGTTGCTTCCTGGGGTCATCCAGTCGTATTGGATTCAGATAATCTGGATTTAACAAGCATTTCAAATTCTGTTCCATTTATTCCCCCTTTTGATTAAGATCCTTAATGATAGCTGGGCACCACCTGGTTTTTCTGGTGTCATGGTAAAGGGAAAAATCATACATGTAGCCAGTTAGATGTGTATTCCCATTCCTCCTCTGTCAATAACAAATTGTTTACCAAAAAAAGAGGGGGCGGGGGGGCATAATATTTTGAGAATGTGGAGACATGACACTCTACCTTGCAGGTTTTCCCAAGAGGCTCTTTTTCTTCCCCTTTTTGTTGTGTAAATATAGGCAACACAGCATTTGCCAATTGCTCATTTTCACATCTGTAATTCAGTGACACCAGTTACGGCAAGTATCTTGTGCAGCAATCACCAGTATCTATTGCCAAACTGCCTATCACAAGAGGCTTTTTAATGAGAATAACGTAATCACCCATACCTGTGCCATTAGCAGAGTGATCTTACAACCTAGGAATTTGTTTCATTTGTACAGTTAAAAGGAATTGATCTGTAAGAACTCAGTGTAGGGAAACAACCCAAACAAAAGCAACTTTGCTTTGCCAGTATTTTTGAAACACTGCTGAAGAGTATTTTGTTCCTGTAATACAAGCTGTCAAAATAGCACTCTTCTGATTTTCTTCATCAATAGGAAATGAATCCAAGATTCTATAGAGTAATCTTTCTATTTTTATGGTCTCCAGCTTGTTTGTAATTATTTACCCCCATCGTCGTATGTGAATAGAAGCATTTCTCAATTTAAATCAAGAACTGAATGGAAGCAGGAATACAGCTTTTGATGACAGTGCCTTTCTTCTTTGTTGATTTCACCTTCTTTATTTTTTAATGTTCTGGAGTTTTTTGTTTGATAGCTGATATTATTTATGTGTTCAAAAGTACAAAAAAAGAGGGAGTAAAAATTCTCCCTTCCTTCTGTGCCCGTCACTCACTCACTTCTCATTCACCACTCTGCCAAATACATAATCTCTTCATGTATCTTCTAGATTTTCTATGACATGTAAGGCCATGTTTTATATCTTTTTGTTTTCAGTTTTTGTAACTAGTTTGTGTACCTTTCTGTATTAGTGTATAAAGAATGCTTGCATAGGTTGTATTTACACACACTTTCATTGTGTAGATCTACTAGAATCTGTATAACCAGTGTCTACTGAGGCCATCAGTGTACAATGATATCATTTTGTACCTAAGCAGGTGTATCTATAGGATAAGTTCTTAGAGAAATTACAATCCAGTTACACTCTGTTGTGTCGGTCACCACTGGTTCCAAACTTTGTTGGCCCTATTCTTCTCAACAAGAAACATCACAGTACATTTCATTTGCAGTCAGACAAGAAGCTGCCACCCTTCATTGTGGCACAAGCAGAGAATTCACCTCTTCTGGAAGCAGCCAGGACTGTACTCCTTCCAGGGAGTGGCAGACCGGGAAAACAAACTCATCTGTGGAGCCTGATGCATTTTCTTTACAGTTGATTCCATATTGGCGACCACCAAGAATCCACAATTATGAGAACAATTAAAAGAACAATTACGAGAATCCACAGGCATATTCTACTATCTATCTGTTTTAGGGGCTGGCTGGACAGGACTGTTGTATACAGATTGGGGCAGGATTAGGATCCGAACCTCTATCATCTTCATTAAAGTAGATTTCTCTTACTCAAGCTACCTTTCTTTTCTGAGAGAGTTTTTACTGCTTAGAGTTTTTGCGAGTTTAGAAGCTCCCACTTCAATGCCCAGTTGATGCTGGCTGAAGGGCTGCGCCTCGTTTGGGATAGTGCTACAAAGCCTTGTTGGTGGAAGTCATCTCTTTCCCAGTTAGGTGCCCTGAGAAAGAGGAAACTACACAATTCTCTCTGTACCTGGACAGACTTCCCACTGTACTTGGACATCTGAGCAAAGCAGTCTTCCTTAGTGACTTCATTGTCTTGTGTCCCTAGAATACCCCAACTCCTTTAGCATAGAATCTAGGCCATTTGTGCCCCCCAAATAAGGATGGCTTCCTCGTGACTGCTGTCTCAGCATTCTCCCTTAGATTTCTTGCTCCAAGGGCCACAAGAATGTCCCAGCCTGTCCCTGATGCCACAGGACCACTCAGCAGTTCTTGCCACCATGTTGGACGGATTCATCCATTGGAAAAGGAAAGTGATTCAAGGCCTTGCTGAGATCACTCTGGCATGTGTCTTCCCTAGCCTCTTTGACTGCTCTTTTCGAAATCGCTTAAATCTGAATAAATAAATACAAATTTGCCCCAGGACCTTTGGGAAGGACCCAGCCATTCTCAGGTTTTCTTCTCTGGCATCAACAAACCAGCGTGTTCACTGTGGTATGCTTGTCTCGGGCTTCTTCCCTTCTGGCATCATTCCTGTCCTGTGGGCCAGGGCAGCCCTCGGCCCATTGTTACTCCATCCTTCTCCATTGTTCTGTGCCCGGCCCACCTCTTCTTACCTTTATCTTGGCTGCCGGCCCTACAGCAGCTTAGCCCCACTGCCTCCATGCACACTGTGTTGACTTGTGGAACACACTTAACTCACCAGATGGGTTTGCTCAGCCATAGTCTGAGGGAAAGACTTCTCATAGAATCCCTATCCACTGGGGACCTTGTCATGGACCTAACACAACTGGTACTGGTTAGAAATCTCCAGGGGTAAGAAAAGGCATTCCAGGCAAAGCTGTCTATAAAGAGGTACTGATCAAAGTCAGGGCATCGGGACTTTTGAGGGAGTCACTGTCAATACCGCCACATGTGCTGTGATTGGGCCATTTACACAAAGACCTTGCTCTGAGTGGATCACTTAGGCAAGTGGGTCCCAGTGCAGCACACAGTTTTATGAGGTGTGCAAGGGCTGAACACCCTTCATCCCTACACCACCCCTGTGCAGCATACAGTGTACAGGTAGCCAACAGATAGCCTATACCCACCCCCCCAAAAAATGCCATTGCAGTTGAGTTAATTCTGACTCATAGCTACCCTATAGGACAGAGGAGAACTTCCCAGCAGGGTTTCCCAGGAGCACCTGGTAGATTAAAACTGCCACCCTTTTGGTTAGCAGCTGTTGCTCTTAACCACTATGCCACCAGGGTTGGTGACCTTGAAGGCTCGATACCCTGCAATCACCCCGTGGAGCTTCGTAGCATAAGACACCCTCTCTCTGTGTCCTTTGGGGAAAGAAAAAAAAAAAATGAGAGAGAAGAGAGGAACAGAAGAAGGGGCAGGCAGAACAGGAGAACTGTAAAAGCCAAAGGGGATTTGTTCGACCCTCAGGAGGGTTTCCCTGGCGTGTTTAGAAAGCCAAGCAGTCCTGGAAACGGAAGCCATGAATCATTTGTGGTTGTTTGCATTTTGTATTCATTAAAAGCCTCAGCGCTATTATTATCGAACCTTAATTGGCTTGGCGCTTGGTACTGCCCCTGCCAGCCCCTGCTCCTCCCTCTACCGTCAGAGATGCCTGGGAACAGAGGCGCCGGCAGGCATCCTCCCCAAAGATCAAATGGAATGCCATCGCTGTTCTTGCTTCGCTCTGATCATATATTCATCAGTGTATCTGGTAGAGCTTCGGCTGTGCTCCCCGTGTCTTCTTCCTGGCTCCCTGGCATCTCTGAACCCTCTTGGTTTGCTCCACCCAAGAGACCTTTCCCATGAGCCCGCCCCTCTCTTGCAGCCCCGCCTTGACGCCTGACCACCCCCACCCTTTGTTATGAAAGCTACCTTGGGCAGCAGACAAGCAAGGAGATGCAGTTACTTGATTTACTTCTTTTAATACACTTCAGTGTAATTATAACTGCCTAAAAGGGAGGACAGACTGGCAAGTAATTACAGGGTTAATTTGGCCACAGTTTCTCACATTGTGCAAGCACAGTTTACCCTTTAATTGCATTGGGGGCACTTGGGTCCGTGGTACAATTTACTAAAGGATTGTCAGGGATAGTAATGAAACACTTAAAAGAGAGGGGAGTGGGCTCTGCTCCCCATAAATATGCCTTTATTTGCATATGTTTTTCTGGCCTCCTTAAAAAGCTAACTTGTGTATCCAGGCCTAATTATATGGAATGCCACAGAATGCATGATTAAGCAGTCGCAGCTTCTGCTGATGGATAGCTTTTGATTCAGGAACTAGAGATGCCCCCAGTTCAAAGGGCTGAATGCTTCCCTTTCAGAATCTCACCGGCTGTGCGTGCCTCACCACTGTCCCCGCTGAGAATGCGACCGTGGTGCCTGGGAAATGCCCCAGCCCTGGGTGCCAGGAGGCGTTCCTCACCTTTCTCTGTGTGATGTGCGTCTGTAGCATGATTGGCGCTATGGCTCAGACGCCCTCCGTCATCATCCTCATCAGGTAAGCGCTCAGGCCGGCCTGGGGGCCCAGGAGGCAGCCTCGTCACTCCCCCATCTGCTGCATGTGTGTGTATGTGTGTGTGCGCACGCGTGCATGTCTGTATGTCTCATAGAGAAAAGAACCTCAGAAACTATATGCATGCCAGTCAGAGTAGAGTCACAGTACATCTAGGCTGACAGGAATCCGTTATCTTGGTGCAGACAGTTAATGTATTCAACTCATAGCTGAAGGGTTGGAGGTTCAAGGGCACCCAAAGGTGCCTCAGAAAAAAGAACAGATGATTGATCTATTTCTGAAAAACCAGCCATTGAAAACCTCCAGCAGCACAGTTCTACTCTGACACTCATGAGCTGTCCATGAGTGGGCATCAGCTCGATGGCAGCTGGCTTGGTTTTATCTTGTCTACAGCCTCACACCAAGAGTAGAGAGCCGGGCCCAAAGGAGAAGACAGCTCTGTTGTTTCCTTCTTGAAGGAGACTTTGGGGGTGTTTATGATGGGTACTGTGGTTCTAGCTTACTCTTTGCAGAGAGTGCTATTGTTAGAGCAAAGCAACCAAGACATTGGACTAGCAGTTGAAAGTCCTATTGTCCAGCCTTGCCTGTCCGCTGCCACAGGTCATCCCTGTGACCTGGGGCATGTCACTTGCACTTGGGCTTGTCTCCACCTCAGTAAGTGGAGGTGACACTCGGGGTTCTGCCTGCACAGTACAGTCAGATGGCAGGAGAGATGCCGTGAGGGGAATTAGGGAGGAATATTCTGAGTAACTTTTATCATGTTCAATGTTATCTATATCTGTGTGAGGACCCTAGAAGTGAGCTTATGAACATCCACCTGAATGAGAGAAAACCATACCACACAAAGAAAGTCTCTGCTTTGTGAGATACAGTTATCTAAATAAACCAGTATAATCCCAACAGCTGGAAATAAAGCTAGAAGTGAAGTGCTTAGAAGTGTCCTGTGCAGAGACCAATCACTAGCTGCTCCACCCAGCTGCTCTCTCCCTCTAGCTGTGCAGAACACATCTCCTGGGCATTGTGATGAATTGCCTCCAAAAGAGGATTTATAAGTAGGACTTACATTACTAGAGGAAGCCTAGTGGTACAGCAGAGAAGAGTTCAGCTGCTAGCCAAAAGGTCGACAGTTCAAATCCACCAGGCACTCTGTGGAAACACTGTGGGGCAGTTCTTCTCTGTCGTATATAGGGTTGCTGGGTCAAAATTGACTCTGTGGCAGTAGGTTTAGTTTTTTTGTTTGTTTTGTGTTACTAGAAGGGTATTGGCAATACCTTGTTAATGCACAAAACCATTAAGAATAGGAGACCAACTTGCCGTTTTCTGTTCACTACATTTGAAAAATAATTTAAAAAAATTAATACCTGGTGCTTGCAAGGCTGTGGCAAAACTGGTAAAATCACAGGTTGCTGGTGGTATTGACTATTGTATCACTCCTTCCAAAAAAGAGAACGTATAGCATTGTGAATTAAGAGCCATGAAAATGTTCAGACCCTTCTGTGCAGTAGCCCTACCACTTGCTGTTTGTCTTAAGAAAAATACTTCTCTACCAGTAAAAACTAAAAGCTCCACACAGACAGGTTTTTATTATGCTAACTATATAGCAGGAAAGCCTGAATTGGAATGTGACTTTAATTATGGTACTGCAGTTCAATGTAACAATGAAAACTCTTAAGAATATGAGAAATGTTTATGAAATGAGCCATTAAGTTTAAAACTACGTATGCAGGCTGATTGCGTATAATATGCATATAGACAAAACCTATCAGATCTCAGGTATGGGTTTAGGGTAGCAGCATTATGGATGGTTTATTGTTCTTATTAGAAATTCTCTGGAAGCTTTATTGTGATATTCACACACAAAAGGCCCCAAGAAGCAGAGAAACACCCCTCACCACCATTAGCAAGTAACTGGTCTCCCTTTGTCCTCTCCCCATCACACTCCTGCAGAAATGCAGCCTCTAGGAGATGAGGAGTCATGCTCAACACAGCAAGTGTGTCGAAATCTTAATCCTTGCTAAAGTCTTGGCTTGACAAACAACTCTTGGAGATTTTCAGAAAATGGTTGATTCCTTTTAAATGAATCAACAACACAACTCATATATCCATTACCATCGAGTCAATTCCATAGTGGTCAGAATGTCTGTAAGAGAACAGAAGCTGATGTTTACAAGCCTCTATTAAGAGCCAGTAGTAGGCTCTTGTTTTTACCTTTGTGTTTATATTTTTGTTAGTATTGTTCCCCTTTTAGGGATGGGGAAATGGACATTCAGAGATAAACAGTTTACTCAAGATCACAAAGCCCGTAAGTTATGGAAGCAATGCCCTCTCTCTGGTCTTGCCAGGAGCTTTCAATAACATGCAAACCCAAGCCCCCCACTTCTTCATAACTAGACCCAGGAAAGATTATTTATTCCTCCTGTTGGAACCATTTCCCCAGCAGGATATGAAGAGAGATCTTAGCACTTTGCTCTCTTTGTTCCTTGTGTGACATAATAACTAAAAGGAAATCAAATTTCAGGTGATACACATTCTAGCTCATTATACCAGCATGCTTTGTTGATAAGGAGACTTTGCGCTTATTTATATGTTTCTCAAGTCAATACCCTCAGATGAATGTATAAAAAATAGAACTGAGGAGCCAATAATGACTTTGGAGAATGTAGATTTTATAACATGTGCAGTCTAGAGAGTTGGGTTTCTGTCTGACTTAGTTACAGAACAGTTTTTTCATGATTCACAGAGAATCTTTACCTGCTGCCCTGAAACCATGAACCTCTCTGGTCCTACTTATAATTGAGAAGAAGGTGTATTTCTCCAAGAACAGCACATCTTTACCTTTCCCCGAGAATCTAGAAATGAGGGCACAGATCTCAAAAACTATATCCACTTCCTTCTGGTTTGCCAGTGTCTTTTTTCCTGCCATTGTTTTGTGCTGTGGAGTCAAAACTCAAGATATATCCACCTGAAGTTCAAACCACGTAGTGGGTCATTGGACAGATGCTCTTGGGTGGTTGGAATGGATGACACAATCCCTTGTATACTGAAATCCTTTTGATAACTTCTAACAGTTATTTTCTGTAGAATTTCTTGCAAGGCCTTCCCTGGATCACATGGATCTTGCTAATCCTGTAAGACCCTCTACCAACAAGTGGATTCTGAGTCATAGCGACCCTATAGGACAGAGTAGGACTGCCCCATAGAGTTTCTAAGGGGTGCCTGGTAGATTTGAATGGCCAACCCTCTTGTTAGCAGCCATAGCTCTTAACCACTGTGCAACCAGGGTGTCTTAGTCTTATAGCCATAAACAAATGCCCCCAGTTCCTTCTGAAGACTCAGTCACACTGGAGCTGTCTCTAAGTCTAGTCTAGTGCTTCTCAGGTGCATACTTGAGTGTCTACCTCTCTCTATCCCCTGGGGGCTCACGGTGGAGACTAGATTGAAGACAGGTTCACTGCCAGTGGAACTGAGAATGGCCTGCACAAAAGCGTGGGGTGGTCAGATACCTCTGTCTTCACATTCTTTGGCCATCAAGCCAGAAACAGACTTGTCATGTCAAAAGTGAGAGCCATTGTCTGCCTGTCCATGCCTTTGTGTGTTCACTCAACACATGGGTGAACATGCACGGCACCCAATAAGAACAGCACAGAGACAGTGGTAGGCCAGATGACACAGCCAAACCCAAATCCCTATGCCTATCTTGTCACTGCAGTAGCAGTTATTTTTCTGACTTTAGACAGGGAAACAAAAAGACTGTTAGCAATATTCTAAAGAAGGGGTCTGGTAGGCAGCAGCAAATGTCTCTAGAATCTGCTAACTTAAAGTGGGGTGATAAGAATCTTTTTTTTCTTCCCCCTTCTCTTCATCTCTTCACACATAGGACAGTCAGCCCTGAACTCAAGTCTTACGCCCTGGGAGTTCTCTTTCTCCTCCTTCGCTTGTTGGGTATGTATTATCTCTTGATTCCCTCAGTAATGGTTGGATGTTTATTACCAGGTGAGTAAATATCACTGAAATGGTCTCATTTCTTGAGTTGATTTGTCTGTTCAATGCAGTTCAGTTATTAGTCAGCGAGAGAAGTTTGACTTCTGCAAATTCTTCTCAGAGGAAGGTAAGCTCAGATGCTCCCTGGATGTTACAGCTTTCGTTTTTACCAGCCAGTCTTCATGCTGCCCTGCATTTTCTGCGGCCTAAAGAAAAACAGTGATGGTCCCCAAAGGGAATAACACTGGTGGTGTCATACCGCTCCCCTAACAAGCCACCCATGAGCAGCTTAGGGAATGCTTCGTTTCTGGTGCTGCCAGCTAGGGGAGGGAGGGAGAGAGGGAGAGAGAGAGAGACCTGTTCTCTCACTGCCTTACAGATGGAAATACTTTATAACTTTTACATTTTCCTGCACCAATTTTATTTATTTATCTTGAGCCTTTGAGATGGGACAAATGTGATCTTCCTGCCATCCGGCTGCTTTCTGAGGTTTGGCATGGATCAAAGAAATAAAGCCTAACCCTGTCTTTGTTACAGTGGGAAAACAGAGCATGTGAATAGTTAATGGTTCGCCCAGGTCCAGGGGGGGCTGGCTTGGGCAAAGTGGGGGTGGCCACCCAGAGCCTGGCTCTCAGCAGGACCTGCCCTTTCTCCTGGAGCATGCTGTTTCTTTACGAACATTCCTTTGTCAAGGCCAAAGTCAAGATAGGATAACAGCAATTTTCCCCTTGAATAATAAGGAAGTGGCTTTCTGTAATGGACTTTAAATTGTAAATTAATGTGCAATGGGAAGTAACCATGGCCTGAATTTTCAGAGTAAAAATAAAATGCTTGTTTCCAAGTATATACTCATGGATGAGCACATAGACTTAGCAGCAGAAATGCTTATAAATGTGAAAAATTGGCAACAGCCCAATGTCCAGTGGCTTAGAGTCATTTAAATAAATTACGGTGTGTGATCCCAGTAGATTTTATGTTCCCTTTTAAAATTCTGTAAAGAAAAAAATATATAAGCTTGGAAAGGTGCACATGATATATAGAGAGAAAGAAGGAAATATATAACCTAATAGATAATGTATGTTTCTCATGTGTATATAAACATGGGAAAAAATAGTAGAAAAAAATGAGACATCTAAATGTTAACAGTGATTATCTTTTAAGTAATGAAACTTGGTAGTAAAGCCTGTGAAAGCCGAAATCTGTAAGGTGGAAAGCTGTCAGAGAAGGAAAGCACAGATATTTTCCACCAACAGATCAATAGATAAGTGCTAACGTTGCACCCTGTCAAAGCAGAAGGCATGAGACCTGGAAAAATACGACAATCCCATGGAGTTCCATGCCCTTACAGGTTTTGCTGTGTGTTGTATTTTCTAAATTTATGTAACATTTTTAAATGAATACATGTGTGTGTGTGTGTGTGTGTGTGTGTGTGTGTATTATAATATTCTTACATAGGTGATATATGTAAAAAGATGCTTCCCCCTTAGATCTACTAATAAGGTAAACCCCTATCAGGGGGAAATACAGTACATGCTCCTGCTGACCTCTCTTCTGTGCCTGTAACCAGCAATTTCCAGTCAATCGCTGTGATCATTCATTCCTGCTGTGCCTGGGATGAGGCCTCAGAATCCTCCTCAGCTGCTATCAATCCATGTATGTTGGTTCATATAGAAGATTTTCAGTGGCATCTCTGACTTATTTCTTTTTCATGGAAAATAGAAATGCCCTAGGTCTGCACAGATGCTGCAGTTAAAACAAGTTCAGAAGTCATACAAAAACAAGCCGAAAGAAAAATAAAATAGAGAAGAAAAAGAAAAGCCATCTTAGGGAGTTGCAGTAGCCTGCAGGTGTCTACCAACCACACCACACAGGGTTATAATCATGCTGTATATTATTCGTATTTTTCACGAGTGGAGTAAGGAATGTGTCTTCATGTCCCCCACTGTCACCCCAGATGGTCGGGTGGACCTGTAGGTGGAGGCATGGGTAATAACAGCTAGGCAGTGGGGAATCCTGATTTCTGAAAAAGGAGAAACCATCCCTCATAGACTTTGTGTTACAAATGACCATTTGCTGAGCATCTAGCACACCGCAGGCTCCTTGGAGCAACCAGAGGAGAGTACAGCCCCGCCCCTGAGTGTCCTGTCGGGGACACTGACCAGGGAAGGTGGGAGCCCCACCTGCAGAGCCGCTGGGGAGGTCTGGGCATCTCAAAACTGACACTAAGTCTCAACATGGTTGGAAAGAAATACTTACCCTTCAGAATATTGTTTGTTTGTTTGTGTGTTTTAAGTATTTTATTGTGCCTCAGGTCGTTGTGAGTTGGAATCACAAGACAGCACTGAGTTTGGGGTTAGGTGATATTTTTACAGAGCAAATTAGTTTCCCATTCAATAGTTTGTACGTAAGTGGTCCACGGCATCGGTTTCTGTCCCCCAGTGTGTCAGCAGCCCTCTCCCCACGTCCGCCCTAGACTTCCTGTTTCTTTTCCTCAGGACTTTTCTACTCCTTCCCGCTTTCTCATCTTTGCTGTTGGCAAATGTTACCTTTTTGATCTCGTGTAATTGACTGTTCTAAGGAACTCGTTCCTCTGGGGTGTTAGTTTTATTATTGGGGCCTGTCTGTTGTTTGGCTGGAAGGCCTTCAGAATAGTTTTGATAGTACAAAATGAAAATAAATTTGCAAGCTATTTCTGGGAAGTTAATGAAAATTATAGGATGATTAAAGGGAAAACTGAATTATCAGCCACGCACAGTTTGATACTAGGATCACCATATGTTGCTCTAGAGCCGTTTAACTGTTGGTGTATCAGCTCCAGGAATCGTCAGCCAGGCATTATCTAGAATAGTGTTTTTCAAACTTCTATGACAGTAATCCATGACAAGAGATAAATTTGCTGTTACGGCCCCGTACAAATGTGCATATACATAGGGAAATAAAATTGTCGATGAAAAAATGGGGGAAGAACATTGCTGTCAAGTCCGTTCCAACTCACAGTGACCCCCCCATGCGTTCAGAACAGGACTGTGCTCTGTGAGGCTTACAGTGGCTGATTTTCTATGAGTAGTTTTCTAGGCCTTTCTTCCAAGGCACCTCTGAGTGGACTTAACCTCCAACCTTCAGTCAACAGCTGAGCATGTTGAGAGCATGACTATGTTTAATGGTATAATGTGCTGTGCTGTTTTTTTCCCCTCTTTTCTATTCTCTCTTATTCTGTTCTATTCTGTACTTTTTTTAAAAGCCAGCTGTGGCTCGCTACATTGATTTTCATCTCCCATTATGAGTCACAAGTCCCACTTTGAAATACCCTGCTCTGGAATATTCTGACACAGTTCCATCCTTTAATTGAAAGCAGCTTATCAAAAAGTCTTTGCATATGACCTGATTCCATTTTCTGCAGAACGCAGTAAAATTAACCACATTATATTAAAGAGGGACCCACCGAAAAATCAAATGGGTAACATTGTTTTGTTCCTCCTTTGTGCTAGACCCCGTGTTGGGAATTTCACAGTTCAGAATGACAACATTCATGATGATTATTGTCATGCCTGGCACAGTAGGACAGATAGAAGTGCCACTGAACCTTGTCTTTGGATGGCAGGGGCATGGGTTTGAGAAAAGCGTCGTGTCCCCTCTGAGAGCTAATGATTTATCTAGATAGGGAGAAAGTGGACAATTTGTTAGAGGAGCTGAAAAACTCAAAAGTCTGGAGGTGGGAAAGGACAAGGCATGTTAGGAGCTGCTTTAAACACCATGGGAAGGAGTTGGTAGAAAGAGCACAGGCAGGGACTCTGGTGGCACCAGTCTGTGAGGTGCCAGGCGTTTCCCCGGCTGCCCTCAGCAACCGTGGAGCAGAAACCAGAAGCAGCTGCAGTATCAACAGGGTGCAGAGTTTTGTGGGCTGGGGAGATGGGAGCAAAGCAGTTGAGCGTGATGCCTGAAGTGTAGCTAAAGTGATGGAACCTGGTGGCCAGGCCAGAGACGGGAAGAGGTAAAGACGGGAAAACATGGGTAGCACAAACACATGAAGGAACTGCAAGAACCAACCATGCACCTGGTGCACAGCCAGCCACCACAGCCCATCAATTGAGGCTTGCTGGCTACAGTAATGCTGAACACATTTAGTGGAGCTTCCAAACTAAGGAAATGAGGAAGAAAGGCCTGGCCACCTACTTCTGAAAGTCAGCTGATGAAAATTCTGTGGCTCATAGTGGTTACATCCACAGCTGATCATGGGGATGGCAGAGGACCAGGCAGTGTTTCATTATCTTGTTCAGGGGTCTTCGTGAATCAGAGGCCAACTCAGTGGCAGCTAACAACAGCAGTAGCTGGAGTTGATCACACAAGGGAACAGAAAAAGAGAACAGGAAGTTGTGGTCCGGAATTCTTGTCTGAATTTGAGGCTCCGGAGGTTAGAGCACTTTTGAAGAATGTGCTTGAGCAGAGTAGAATGTGGGTGAAGAGCCTTGATGTTAAGGGGGACAAGTTGTAGAAAGGCCAAGTATGGAATGGAGTGCTTGTGATGAAGTTCAGGTCCCCCAGAACAGTGACAGAAGTGGAAGGAAGTGGGAGGGAGATACTGAGCTGCCTTAGAGTCAGTAAGTTAAGAATAAACTGAGTCACCTTATCATAGAATTCCTGGTGTTACAGGCCCATTGTTCTTTAGCCTTTTTTAAAGGTCATGGCCACAGCTTTTCTTTCTAGATGTGGGCAGACCATCTGCTCCCAGTGGATTTAGCGTGCCTTGGAAATTAAAGCCCATAAACCAAATCCACTGACATCAAGTTGCTTCTGACTCATGGCGGCCCCATGTGTTACAGAGCGGAACTGTTCTGCTCCATAGGGTTTTCTTGCCTGTAATGTTTACAGAAGCAGATCACCATGGTGGCATAATGGTAAGTGCTATGCCTGCTAACCAAAAGGTCAGCTGTTCGAATCCATCAGGTGTTCCTTGCAAACTCTGTGGAGCAGTTCTACTCTGTGCTATAGGATCTCTATGAGTTGGCACCAACTGGATGGTACTAGTGTTGTTCTTCTTCTTCTGCAAAGTAGCTGGGTGAGTTCAAACTACTAACCTTTAGGTCAGTAGTGGAGTGCAGATCACTTGTACCTTCTAGGAACCTTCACTGCAACAAATACCCACCAAGATTCTGCTATGTCCAAGGCACTGTTCTAAGTGCTGTAAAGAATATAAAAATAAATAAGAGCCAATATCCTGCCTTCAACAGCCTCTAGGAAAAGAAGAAAGGGGAGGGTGGTGTATGAGTTTAAAAGAGATATAAGGAATTGCGATGAGGGGGACTAGATTTCACTTGGCCAAGTACTTGTCATTGTGGAGCAAATGATTCCTTCTGACAGGAGAGTGAATGTTTCTGTAGAGTTCTGATTTAAGTAGAAGGACCTAGAAGCGACAATATACAAGGTAGTTGGGAGAGTGCACGGCAGTTAACCTAAGGTGCAGAGGTCATAAGAAGGTGACCCAGGGCAGGGCAATTTGATTAAAAGGCCAGGACAGGGGCATTCACTGTCATAGAGATCACCTCTGTGGAACCGCCCCCTTCCCAGTTGATTATGCAATGGAAAGCCAAAGAGAAGCCTTAACAGTGAAGACAAAGCTGAGGTTCTGAGTTGGTGCCTCCTCCCTGTGGAGCAGCCTTTTAAAGCAAAAGGCACAGGAAGCAATTAATAAAGCATCTCAAGGGTATTGTGGCTCCCCACCACGCACTGTCCTCCTGTAAATGCTGGCTCTGGTTTTCCAGAACCACCCACTAAGCGAAAAGCACTGAGTATACCTCCCTGTGCCGGTGTCACTCCTGAGCCAAGGTGGCCTGTGGTCTTGGGTGATGAGTGACTTACTCTAGGGAACATTTGAAGCAGCTCTTCAAATGTTTATTGAGCTCCTACTGTGAACATTGTCTTGAATGTCAAGACGTTTGTGGCTAAGTGGGAGAAACACACATGTGCAAATGCTTTGGATTTGCAGGCCTGCAGGGTCCTCTGACACTCAGGCCCTGGGGTGGGAAGGAGTGGGATGCATGGCAGGGGTTGCATGAAAAGACCTCCTCTACTCACCTGCGTGTGAATATGTTTATTCAGCAAACATTTCTTAGGCGTCAGGCTCTCTCCATGTTCCCAGCCTCCTGAGATAGCTGCATTCCCCAGGATGTGCCACCTGACCTGTGCTATGGGGACATCCATGTTTACCGTGATGCCATCCACAGCCAGGCACAGCTGGGTTTGAATCCAGCTCTGGCGAGTTACTGACCACATGACCTTTGGCATGTTATTTAATCTCACTGACTTCAGTTACTTTCATAAGATGCCAAGAAATGAGGTGACAGTATAGTAGCTCCCCTAGACCGCTTGCATTTTAGGAAACTGGCAAAAATCTGTGGAAGGTGCTTGCAGATGGCTACTGCTTCATATCTTTGGGGCATTGCTGAGCAAGAAACTCCCTCGTGTCTACAGGAGAATTCTTTTTGACCTCCCCATCTCTGGCTCGTGCTGGACACAACAGCAGTTGCACAGGTTGAATAGAGATTTCGTGTTGAATTGAACCCTTGACGGGTAAGCTGGTGAGGGACAGATCTCTTTTTAAATGGAAATGCCAGCTTCCATTTTGTCCCATAAAAGAAAGTGAATTTTTTCTTACAAAGGCCATTTGGTTCACCTTTTAAGTTTAGAGCAAAGAGTGTGTAAAGAAGCCCAGCCTTTTTACCGAGGAAAGTGAGTGAAATAGCCAGAATATAAAAACCCAGAGGCTTAATCTCTGTTAATAGATTCCAGGGAAACGAAGACAGTTTCCTTAAACAGTGCTGCAATTTCTGCATGGAAATATATATTGCTACAATTTGAGCCAGAGTGTACTAGGAAGTAAGATTTAATCGTTTTAATATTCTCAGTAATAGCCTGTAACAGCAGTGAGCGTCCGTATAGGCTGCCCAGCATTCGGGGTTTGTCAGCTCCCCTATGGGGGAACTCTAGTTAATGCCCACTTGTTAGTGAATTCCTCCCAGGAGGCTGAGGGGAAAGAGAAGGAAGAAGGAAGAAAACGGTTTCCACAAGCTCTGGAGAGAAGAAGCTTCTTCCATAATACATAGTTCGTAAAGCAATCACTACGTCATAATCATTGCCCTCCTTCCTTATTTCTTATATAACTAAAGGAGTCAAGGCCCTAAATGGTCCACATGGTTAACTTGCTTGGCTGCTAACCCAAAGGGTGGAAGTTTGAATCCACCCAGAGGGGACTAAGAAGAAAAGCCTGACCGTCTACTTCCGAAAAATCAGCCATTGAGCCATGAGGCATGCACAGTTCTTTACTCTGACACACATGGGGTCACCATGAATTGGAGTTGACGCAGTGCCAACAGAGTTGTGTCTTTGTTATTGTTGTTGTTGTTGATTTGTCTGTTTGTTTTAATTAAGAGCAGCCTTGGTGGTGCAGTGGTTAAATGCTTGGCTGCTAACCGACAGATACACTGTTCGAGCTTACCAGCCACTCCAAAGGTGAAAGAGGTGGCAGTCTGCTGCCATCAAGATTGATAGCCTTAGAACCTCTATGGGGCGGCTCTCTTCTGTTCTCTAGTGTCGTCATGAGTCAGTCAACAGCAGTGGGCAGTGGGTAAGGCCATAACATAAATGGAGACGCTCAAGAGAAGAATAGTAAACTACTCCTCACCCACTTGACCTCCCTTCTAGAAGCAGCTGACAGTCCTCCAACACAGCCTCCTTCTTGGGACACAAAGAATCGTTGCCAGTCAGGGTTCTTTCCTAAACCTTTGCTTGAAGGATGATTTACAACTTTCTTTAGAGGTAACAATTTTAAAAAGCACACATTTTCATTTACCCCAAGGGGTGTAGGACAAAACCAAAGAAAAAAGAAGGGGACCAAATTTGAGGGTCTACTCTGTGAGGGGGTTCATGCAGGCTGTCATTCAATCCTTGCACAGTCTCCCTAAGAAGGTATCACTGTGCCCATTTCATAAACTAAGGCTCAGCACAGTTGAGTAGCTTGCCCAGGGTTGCATCGTCCAGAGGTGACAGAATTTGAATGCAGCATTAGCAGTAATCTCTGGTTCTAAAATTTACATTTCTTCCCTGCCACCAAGCAACCTAGGGCTGCACATTTGGTCTCTGGAAAAAGCAGCAGCTCCCTCTCTCTGCTGACAAGTATCAGTCAATACTGACTGAGGTGCTCTGCCAAATATTGAGAGTTTGTTTACACAACTACAGCTACCAGCTTTCTCTGTGCAGAAACTGCCAAGGAGAAGGAAGGGCTGCCTCGCTGCGCAGAGATCAGAATCCACGTGTGGTTCACCCTCTGTACAAAACGAGGCCTCCACACACCAGCTACTCCCCAGGAGTTTAGTAGAACGGTAAACAGAGTGTTTTCTGTAGCCCTGAAAATCCCTGATAAGAGCTCTGAAATCTCCTGAAATCAGCAGACATTGAATGAGAAAGAAGGGAGCTGTTGGGTTTGAGGTTTTGAAGTAGTAGACTTGAAACAAATAATGAACATCTCTCAACTTTGGTTTCTTAATCTGTAAACTAAGGGGGTCTGGGATGCTGAAGGTGACATGATAGGTTCACACCTCCTGCATGGGAGACGTGTGCACCTGACCGGTGCACCTCCTCACAGCTACCCACCTGTTACTGGTGGCTTGTCTGTTGCTACAACACTGAACAGATTCCAGTGGAGCTTCCAGATTCAGATGGACTAGGAAGAAAGGCCTGGTGATTGACCTCTGAAAACCAGTCCATGAAAACCTGTGGATCACAGTGGTCTGATCTGCAGCTGGTTGTGGCAGTGGTGTAGGAGTGGGCAGCATTTTGTTCCATTTGTTGTACGTGAGGTTGCCGTGAGTTGGGGCCCACTTGATTGCAGCTAACAGTTAATAACAGGGGGCTGCAGAGGGGATTGACACTGTCTGTGCTGCTCCAGGGCTTCATCTGCGTGCTGTAGAGGGTTCTAGCAACTTACAGAGAGTGCTTTTATGTGGTTCACCTCTGTGCTAAGGAATTCCTGGTGGTGTAGCGGTTAAGTGTTACAGCTGCTAACTGAAAGATCAGGAGTTCACATCCACCAGGTCCTTTTTGGAAACTCTGCTGGGCAGTTCTACTCTGTCCGATAGCCTGTCTCTGAGTCAGAATTGACTTGACGCCAGTGGATTTGGGTTCTGTGCTAAAATTACAAGGACAAGTGGCTCTCTGGGGAAGTGAGCCGTAGGGTGAGACTCCCTCTGTGCCTCATTAGGTGAGTTTCAGAATGACAGAGGCCTCTGATGATAAAGATCTAGTTCTTCATCACTGGTATTCTTTGCAAAGCTGGAATTTAGCCCTGATGGTTTGGGCACTCCTTTGAGGAAAAACTTTAAGTCAGTAAAAAAGAAAAGGTGAATCTGGTGGGAAAGAAAGCCAGTATTATTTTCTATTCAGAAATATAAGAGTCATAAAGGTTATACTTAACTCTGGGGGTCAGTTCTGTCCTGGCCCCTAGGGTTGCCATGAGTCAGATCTGACTTGACAGCACTTGACTGACTGGCTTAAGATACTCAACCCAGGGTTTTTTCCTAAAATATCAACCCACATCTCCATTATGACATGAATATGGTAAAAAAAAAAAAAAAAAAAAAGCAGAGGGGAGGGGTTCTGGCTACGTGGTCCAACCATATACGTGGATAACACTTTGGTTTGTATCAGTTCGCACCTGAATCCAGCAGATAGTATTGGCTCCATCTTAAATATGATAAACCTGAGACACAGAGAGAGCAAGTAACTGGCTTTCAGTTCCTTAAGTTAGAGGCAAATGCTCTGCAAAATACTGAAGATATGATGTCAAAACTTTCCTAGGCACTTAGCTTTCAAATTTTAACCACGTGAAGACATTTCTAACTCTTTCCAGGGCATTGTCATCTTACCTGGTGATGATGGAACATGAAAGTAGGCAGATAAAATTGCGACTTTAGTGCATACAAGCATATCTACTTTAAAGACAACCACTATTATAAAAATCCTCAGCCAGAGCCTTCTGCACGCCACATCAGTGAGTGGCGTCTGGGGTCTTAAAAGCTGCCAAGCTGCCATCTGAGGGTACAGCAAGTGGTCCCAACTTAGCAGGAACGGATGATCACCAAGGACCAAAATGACATGGGGGAAAGAATCCAGAAGACAGAGAGACCCATGTGAGTGGGTGACTACATTGACTTGTGACAGGAAAGAACCGGATGGTGCCCGGCCACCACCTGTGATAGCCATGATGGAGCTCACAGTGTTGAGTCTCACTGACAAGAATACAAAGGGGTGCACCCTGAGATCTCCATTAAAAGACTGCAGTTGATGGTCCGCAGGCCTCCAAGTACCCCGGGGAGTATGGCCCCTGGCCCTGATGCTGACCCTGTCCATAAATCATAATGGAGGTCAACTCTCAGACAGGAATGGATTGGACTTGGAGGCACAGAGTGGCCATGTCATGTGTGCACTTTATGGTTCTGTGCATCAGCAGGATGTCATCCAGCTGACCTCTTACTGGAGGAAGGAGAGTGGGCGGAGGGGGGGGGGATAGGAGACTGTTGGGAGGATAGGACATGTATGAAGCGAGAGGAGGAGTGCTGTCACCAGGCAGGGAGAGCAGTGGGAGCTGCCTGTATGCATGCAAATTTATACAGGAATGTATGTTTTTATCCAGTTATTAAAAAAAAAAGTCCTCCGCCAGAAACAGGTGTAGGAAGGAGTTGTTGCTGTTGTTTTTAGCTGCTGTCTGATCGACCCCCAGCTCGTGGTGACCCCGTGCACAGCAGAATGAAGTGCTGCCTTATTGCTCATCAGACCGTTTTGATCCATCGAGTTTGTATTGGGTGATTTTCAGAAGTAAATAGCCAGGCCTTTCTTCCCACTCCATCTTAATTTGGGACCCATACACAGTGAAGCAAGGGACAGCTGTACCATCAGTTTCTTCCACGGCAAAATGTGTCATCTGTCTTCTTAGTTCTGTATTGTGAAATGACCATGAGATGAGGCACAAGAGGCAGAAGGAAAGAGAGGGAAGAGCATTTGAAAGCTCATAACAACATTTGAAAAAGCTAAAAGGTAAAAAGGTGGTTAGATTTGGGTTGTCCCACTGAGCCGTAGAAACAGGCCCATTTAGTCTCTCTTATCCTCACAGCTACCCATAACTTAAATTGGTTTCAGATCTCAGTTTATTTACCTACATAATGTGGAGGGTGGCTTATTGTCTCTTACGTGCTTGCCATAGCATTCCCCCATGTGGCTCTGTTTTAGCTAAATGAAGAAAGCCATTTGTCCAGGATCCAGGAGAACCCACAGGGGCGGGGAGGGTACCAAACACCTGGGCAGCCTTTGGACTGCGGTGTATGCTGGGCGTGAGTTCCATTCAGCAGGCCCAGCCTGGCCTGGCACTGAGAAGAGGAGCAGGATTTTGAGCTCACAGTGTATTAAATCAACTGTTTGGGAGGTTTATTGACATTTCAAATAGAATTCCTTGTCAGAAGATTCTCTTTGGGGTAACAAGCAGCACAGCAGATGTGCGAGGCACTAGGGCCTGCCGGCCTCGTTAGCGCTGATAGCAGAATGCACTCACCCTCTCACCCCTTGTCAGGCCTGTCATGAAGCCAGGGAAGTGCCTGTTCCTTCATTAAGCCCAGCTTCTCCTCCCAAGCTGCCCCCACTCCTTAGAAAGAAAGCTATGCAATATGGAACACAGGCTGACTTATTCTGGCAATCACTCTGGCCTTTGGGCCTATGAAGCCCTGAAATGCATGCATGGTTTGTGGGCTAAGACTCTGTCTCATCACATTCTCAGAGGGACCTTCCTGGATTAAAATGAAGCTCCGGCACCCTAGGACTGGCCCTGGAAGGAACACTCTGGATAGAGGTGTATTGGCAACAGTATCTTTGAGTTGTCACAACCTGGCTTCAGAGATTGCTTCCTGCCTCGGAGGTTTTTCACTGAAGGTGGCTGGCACCATGTTCTGGCCTCAGGATGCTGCTTTGCTTCTTCTTTAACAATTAGTTTGTATTAATGACCTATCCATTGCTTTTAGGTGAAATAATTACTTTTCAGCAGGCCACAATCACCTGGGAATTTTATTTTTTAAAAATGCTGATGATTGGGCCTTACCCTACATGTTCTTTTGGTATGAGATGAGTGTCTTCTCCCCACCCCAAAACCAAAAACCAAACCCACTGCCGTGAGTCAATTCTAACTATAGCAACTCTACAGGACAGAGTAGAACTGCCCCGTAGAGTTTCCAAGGAGCGCCTGTGTGGATTTGAACTGCCAACCTTTTGGTTAGCAGCCGTAGCACTTAGCCCTTACACCACCAAGATTTCCCCCTACCCTAGATGATCCAAATTAGCCAGTCAAGCTAGGGGACAACCACATGGAAATGATGACAGAGAGTACCACAGAACTGAATTAAGGGTAGCAAATCTGACCTGCCATTTTGGTGACTGGTTGTATGTAGTGGCTGCAGGTGCTGACTTATGAAGTTTTAAAACTGGTCCAAGCTCAGATACTCTGATCCGATGATAACAGCAAGCAGTGGGGAAGTTGTCACATCTTTTCATCCCCGAACCACATGAATTGTTCGATGTGGTATAGTAGACTTCACAGTCAACTTCTTATACGTTCTCATTCCCTCAAGAGAGCACACAGCTGTAAAAGCCCCTTTGCAAGTGAAGAAGATGCACTGTGTAATGCCTGTACACCAGTTCTCTCTATGAGGTTATGCTTAGAGTGATACCCAGGTGTCACTGTGCCCCACTTCAGGGATAACTCCTTTCCTTCTCAGGCTCTCAGAGGATGCTAGTGGTACTAACAGCAATTCTAGCTCTTCTTTATTTTAAGCTTACTGTGGACCAGGCCTTACTTACTTACATGTTTTTCATGCCTTAATTTAATAGTCCCTGCAGCGATCTTCTAAGGATTACACTGTTTCTATAC
The DNA here is from genome assembly GCA_028571685.1 of Heterohyrax brucei. Lineage (NCBI taxonomy): Eukaryota > Metazoa > Chordata > Mammalia > Hyracoidea > Procaviidae > Heterohyrax > Heterohyrax brucei. The sequence continues at coordinate 36,760,380 of CM053148.1, read as the reverse complement.
CCGTTATGCAGATGAAGAAACTACAGCTCAGAGGGCTTAAATAACTTGTCTGTAATTATACAGTAAGTGGCAGAGCTGGGACTCAGACCCCCAGTTTGGTGCTGGGCAACTCTTTTGACCACTGTGCTGTACGTACCAGCAGAGTCCTTGGGTGATGCAAGTGGTTAACACACTCAACTTTTAACAAAAAGGTTGGTGGTCTGAGCCTACCCAGAGGTGCCTTGGAAGAAAAGCCTGGTGATTCACTTCCAAAAGTCAGCCCTTTCTTAAAAATGCTGTGAAGCACAGTTCTGCTCTGATGCACACGTGGTGTTGCCACAAGTCAGAGTCAGCAACAACTGGTATGATGTTGTATGGTGAGGTATAGTAGGGGCCGCAACCACTGAACATGTAATCCTTTAACAGGAGATTTGCACATATGGGAAAAGAGGAGTTTGTCTCTTCCTGAAACTCACCATCTGAGCCAGAATGTTACGTGTTCTTTTCCCTCTGCAGGCTTCATCCCCCCACCCCTCATCTTTGGGGCTGGCATCGACTCCACCTGCCTGTTTTGGAGCACGTTCTGCGGGGAGCAGGGCGCCTGTGTCCTCTACGACAACGTGGTCTACCGATACCTGTACGTCAGCATCGCCATTGCGCTCAAGTCCTTTGCATTCATCCTGTACACCACCACGTGGCAGTGCCTGAGGAAAAACTATAAACGATACATCAAAAACCACGAGGGCGGGCTGAGCACCAGTGAGTTCTTTGCCTCTACTCTGACCCTAGACAATCTGGGGAGGGACCCTGTGCCCGCAAGCCAGACCCATAGGACAAAATTTATCTATAATCTTGAAGACCACGAGTGGTGTGAGAACATGGAATCTGTTTTATAGTGACTAAGGAGGGCTGGACTCTGTATTAGTAATCTGAGGGTCATTTTTCTTAAAAAAAAAAAAAAATGAAAAAGTTAAAAAAAAAATTCGCATACACAGACATACATACATGCACACATACACACTCATACAAACATACACATGCTCTTGCACACATACATACACATACACACACACAGGACCTTTGTCCTTTTTCTGAAAATCAGAGCCAGACAGGATTCAGAATAAGGAGAGGCTGGGATCCTGTGTTTGCCATGTGGCCAGAGTCGCGGAGGACACGCGCACTGCTGGGGCCCAGACTCTGCTCTTGGAAGGCACCTCTCGTTTTCAGGACGCCAGCAGCTGCAAGCAACAGGTGCTGCCAAATTCAGGGAATGGTGGCGGCCAACTGGGAGGACGGACATTTCCGGATATACATACACATACGAAACAATAAAAAACAACGTTAAGGAAAAAGTCTACTAAAAATAAAAAACCCGCACACACAAGTTGACAACATGGCCAGGACAAGCACTAGTGACACACCCTGTGCCCCTTCTCCCTCCACTCGGGGGGCAGTGGGAGAAGCACACCCGCCAAGGAGTGGGAAGTTCACTCCCCACTCTAACTTTCGCAATATGGGTCACAGTGTAGACGATTCACCCGGTCTGCATGTGGTTCAAGGCCCCAGAGTTCTCTCAGCGATGCTAAAGGGTGATCTGTGCTGGAGTCTGTAATTGGCATCTCTCACCAGCTCCATTTCCATGTTCAAGACTGAAGGTCTGGGGGGAGCCCAGCGTGGGGGGCCAGCAGCCAACCTCCACCCCTGCCACACCCCAGCGGTGGGCACCCGCTCCCCTCAGCCCCCCAGAGTGACCTCAGGAAGCAGCGGGCCTCGCCTGGCTATGACTGACTCTGCTCAGAGCTGTTGAGACCCGACCTAGTCCAAGTCATTTGCTTACATTTGCCAAACATTTTGCCATTTTTTAAAGAGATAACAATGCATACGAATTTCAAACTGTTGTATGTATAATCCTCTAATACTATTTTTAACTACTTCTGAAATCTGTGTTAACCCTTCCGTCACTAACACAGTTCTCTAAGCCCGATTTACTATGCTGGTTGCTTTTACTTTTGTCCTTTTTTAATGCACCAAAAAATATAATGTGGTTCAAGGGATGCAGTTTATCTATTGTAATTTTTATTATTTTATCTTCACTCCTATACTCTACAAAAACAATAAGAAAATATGATTTTACAGAAAGGGGTGGGGGAAGAAGACTTCAGAAAGAGTGGGTATGCAGCCTGCCTTTAAAAGAATCACATTTGAGACTGCAGGGAATAATGTGATGAATTGCAAATTTGCGTCCTTGCTTTATTCCCCACAATTCAGTGATCTCTGTCATGGGAAGCCCTTTTATATTCATGCTTCACATTCTAAGAGGCGTCCTTTCCGGCTAGTGGGGTGAGACACACTTGGCTGTGGGATTGTGTGTACAGGTCCAGACTCTCAGTGCAATGATCCTGGGGATAGGAAAGTGAGAATAGTTGCCCACCACAAGCTGTTGAAAAGTCTGCATTGATGAACAGACCAACCCGCTTCGGAAAGCTGCCACGTGTCTGGTGCGTGAACACTGAGGATGTTTTCAGGGTCAGTCTTGTGTTAACGAGCCTTTGTCTGTGTGTTTTGAACGTGGCTGAATCTTGAACACCTAGAGCATAAGACCTGTCATTGGGATAAGAATCATGTGAAAAAATAGCTTGCAGCCGGTAGATGAAGCCTTATCAAAAGGCTATTGCTCTAAGGAGACAGAGCTGAAGCAGGCACGTCATATACACAGACACACACACAGACACCCGCTGACAGAAGGCCCAGTTAATTTGCCCTTCCTGTTTCTTTGATAGTCCCTGGGTGACACAAACAGTTAAACACACTCAGCTGCTAAGCTACAGTTTGAAGGTTTGAATTTACCCAGAGGTACCTTGGAAGAAAGTCCTAGCAATCTACTTCCAAAAAATCCTCCATTAAAAACTGTGTGGAACACAGTTGTACTCTGACACATAAGATCACCAAAAATTAGTCAGCTGGATGACAACTGGTTCATTTTTCTGTTTGTTTTTATGCCTCTTCAGTGACCTTTGTCCATGCCACACTCATGACCCTGGGAAAGACCTTGAGGATGGTTGATTGACTGGTTTTTTTCGCCTCAGACATGTGTGGGCAGTACACCCAACAACAAATAAATCAGGGAGGAGAAGGGGGAGAGCATTGTGTGAGTTTTTTATTAACAACACCATAAGCAAGGGAGATTTGAGAGAGAGCCCCAAAACTTGAGAAAACACCGAGAAAGGATGACCAAAAAACCTTGTGTCATGGTGCCATGACACCGTGATCAGCTGCCTGGGACAGAGTGCTTCTGAAACAAGCCTTTCATTTCTTTTAGTGTTAGCCTTTCTTTGTTTATGAAAGTGGGGGCACTCATCAATACGTTGCCAACTGAAAGGGGGATGATGCTCCCACCAGTTTATAAAGTATGTATACTCTATCACTGCTAAGAGTTTGATAACATTCCAGACATGGTTTGGTTTCGAAAATGTATTACAGATAGACTACTGCCCTCTTAATGTATTATTACATAGCTCTGCAGACCCAGTGCACACACACTGACTCCCTAAGGACCCGTGTTTTATGGGCCTATTTGCATTTAAAAAAAAAATTCTATAAAGCCTTTTTGTATTTTGGACTTCGTTTCCTCCTTTGAGATTCTAGGATCAGTGAGAATAAGATGGTAGAATGACAGAGGAAAACTACTCCAGGGCTGAGTTTTATCAGCAATTGGGTACAAATTTAAATGACCCTATTACGAGATAGAACGGTGTGGTGGCCTTGTGGCTAACTACTAGGGCTGCTAGCGAAAGGGTCAGCCGTTGGAATCCACCAGGTGCTCTTGGGAAACCTGATGGGGCAGTTCTGTGTCTTATAGGGTTTTCATGGGTCGGAATCAACTCGCTGGCAGTGGGCTTGGTTGGTTTTCTTGCAAGGTGGCTTTGAAATGTAGCAATTTAGAATGTTTAATTTCTCATACTAGAAAACAGGAAACCCAAGGCAGTTCTCATTTTGCATTTGTGTTACTCAGATCCACTGTACATCTAATACTGTTACATCCAGACCGTCTGTTATTTGGTCTTAAGCAGTATTTTGAAAGAAAAGATCTTCTGGTGAGATTTCCATTGGATTTAGAGAAAAGAAAAATGCGAGGAATGGAATAAACCTAGAAAGGGATTGTTAGAGTCTGTCTTTACTGCCACCAACTCCTCCACTGTGTAGTTGAACAAGCCCAGGAATGGATTAAAAAAAAAAATTTCTCTTGGCTGCCATTTTTGACAGATCTTTTTAACTCCTACATAAACCAAGATGCTTTTACCAATATTATTCCTGCATCTGTGATAAACACATCTTGTAAAAAGAGCTGTCTCCAGGGAACAGACTTTGCTGTCTTCTTGTGCTCTTCTGCTTGGTCAGGAACGACTGCAGTTTTGCTCCCTTTCCATACCTCCACAGAAGGAAGGGATTTTGACATCAAGGCACCCTTGGGACACTGTAGCTTCAGAATGCCGTCGCATGCAGGTGCTCTGCACAGCTAGTGGAGAAGGGAGAGAAGCCTCCTCCCACTGTCCCTCTCAGGAGTTTGTGCTGAACAGATGAAATTATGAGAGACCAACAGCTAAGACACAATTGGAGAGAGTCCCTAATAATGCCGGAGAAGGAAGGAATGTGCTTCTCGATAATAATAGCTTATTTTTCACCACCTACAGTGGAACTCTGATGATGGCTTCAAAGTTTGGTTCTACAGTGTCTATACGTTCAGGTCCCCTGAGTCCACATCTGTCTCAGATAATGACCTAACGCTTCTCCTCAGACATGACAGGAGTTCCCAGCCCTGCCTGTCAGAACGCCCATAGCCTGAGATAACCCACCGCCGTGTTCCACACAGGGCAGGTAGCAGGTCCCTGGGATGATAGCCACAGTGTTCCTGAGGAATTTTCTCGGGAAAGAGATTGTCTTTGAGTTGTTAATGGATACCTGCCACACTTTCAGAGGGAAGCCAGTCACTGAGGAACAAAATGGGGTAAAATATGAGGTCCTGAGTTTTCCGAAAGAGGTCACCAGTGAGATTCAGCCTTCCCAATTAATTTGGGATCAAATACAGTCTTTAGCTGCCTCCTCTCTCTGCCCTTTCCTCCTCGTTTGTCGCATCTCACCTCTCCCAGCTCATCCCAACCTCCCACAAGCTGTAAGAACCTAATCAGAGCAACTGGCCCCTTGTGACAGGCTGTAGACCCTATCATCCGTCATGCACAGAGGCATTATCACTGTTCAGAATAAATTGAAAAGATGGGGAAATCTAAGTGGTGGAGTATGTGCAGGAGATGTTTTTACTCAGTTACAGGGCCTGCCTGGTACGTGGGATAGCCAGTGGATTGCACTTGGAGTTCACACAGCTACCTGTCCCTGCATCACCTTTATAAGTGATGTCACCAAGCCGGAGTGCTGGGTCATCACAACAGGAAGGACATGCATTGGAATCCTAAAATGAGAATTTCAGAAAAGCACACCTCCTGCTGTATTTCAGAAATCCTTGATTGCTGGGAACACAGGGACTTGCCTCACTTCTCAGAGGCCATCCATGGGACAGCATGATTTTTCTTTGCAGGGTTAACTTCATTGTTGATTGTATGAGCTTTATCTTTTCCAGTCATTACTTCATTATTTTAAAATGTTCCTGTGTGCCAGGCCCTGGACTAGATGCAAAGGTGAAAAAGGACACTGTCCCCATTCTCAAAGAGCTCACGGCTTAATGAGTCAGACAGACCTGGACCTAAACACAGTAGAATGCACTTGTCTGTCTGTGTGCAGTGTGGGCTGGTTCATGGTGGTGGCAAGTTCTGTTTGGGTAGCTAACAAGAGTGAGGAAAGCCAGAGAGAAGGTGGTCTAGGAGCCCAGAATCACAGAGCGGTGGGCATCTGCCAGTGGAGACAGGATAAGCAGGGCAAGAGGAATCCTTCTGGAAAGGGCCTCTAGAACAAGGCTGGCAGAGTTTTTTGGTAAGGGCCAGAAAGTAAATCTTGGGCTTTGTGGCCCCTGAACTCATGGCAACCACATGTACAACAGAATGAAACACTGCCCAATCCTGCCCCATCCTCACACCAGTATGCACAAGTCCATCGTTGCTTCCGATGTGTGCCTGAGTGCCTTCCAACATACTAGACTGGCAGACTAGGAAGAGAGGCCTGTCGATGTGAAGATTTGCCACTGAAAACAAATGGATCACAATAAACATTGTCCATTGTATGGTAACAGAAAGCAGCCACAGGCAATCCATGAATGTTTGGGCATGGCTACATTACAATTAAACTTTATTTACAGAGATAGGCAGTGACTGAGTTGGTCCAAGGACCATGGTGTGATGATCCTTGTTCTGGAAGCTCAGAGCAGCATTGCCTGATTGGGTGAGTGCTACCAGCCAAGCATAAATGAGATGGATCTGAGCACTCAAAGACTTCCATAGTGTGGGTTGAATTGTGTTGCACGTTGCCCCAGCTAGGTGACCATCAGCTCCGACCTTCTGACCATAAGAGTCTAATTCAGATACCTGGTTTTTCAAGAAATAGGTAAGTACCCCTGTGTTGGCATTAAATGAAGGCAATATGTTATCTTTATAGTGTCTAACACTTCGGTAGTTCTATCAAAGTAATCGTCTTTTTCTTAAATATGGAATTGGGCATTAGTGGGGAGAGAGATGTGGGAACTAGGAAAAAGTACAGATATTGAATAATAATTCAACTCCCCTTCTTCCTACTAACACAAAACACTGTCACCAAGAAGCTAGCTAATAGGTATGTCGGGACCGTAGTGATTAACTATGAATAAGAGCTACAGAGTCCCTAGGTAGACAAGCAGTTAAGTGTTTGCCTATTAACCAAAAGGTTAGAGGTCCTAACCCACGCATAGATGCCTCAGAAGAAAGGCCTGGTGATCTGCTTTTGAAAGATCACAGCCAAGAGAACTCTGTGGAGTACATTTCTACCTTGCAAATGTAGGATCACCATGAGTTGTAATTGAAATAATACAGATAAAAACTAGTATTAGCTAGTATTTACCAAGTGCTTAAACGATGAACCAACTATTGGTCCGAGCATGTGATGTGTATCAGCTCATTTAATCTCAAGCTGGTAAGACCGGTTATTAGCTCCAACTTGCAGAAGATGAAAGCGAGACTTAGAAGGCTTCTGTAACTGGCTCAGGTCACTAAGCTGGGAGTGACAGCTAAGACTCAAACCCAGACCTAAGACTCCAGAGCCTATGTTCTCAGACATTGTGGTTGCTGTCTCCTAGCTGGGCAGGGTGTAAGGGATCCCTTCCCCATCCCTAGTGACTGGGTCATCAGAAAGACTGGACACAGTGACCTCGGGGACTCTGCACACTCTCACATGCTTCCCGATACAACCAGTCCAGAATGCCACAGCAGCTGTATTCTGGGGATGCATTGTCTCTTCCTATGCCCTTCCTGGTCTTAGCCTTGAGCCAGCAGCCTAGTGACCCATTTATATGAGGTGTTCTACCGGAAGTGGAGGGGCAAAAGGAAGCAGGAGACTCATCCACTCTTCTGAAATACCCACTCAAAGCTCTGAGATCAGGGAGGCATTTCACAGTGATGGCCCTCAGCTCCAGAAAGGAAACCCTGGACCGCTCTTGAACCGGCCGCCATTGCCATGCACACCACCAACTCCAGAGGGCGCTCTGCCTTGGCCTCAGGGTTTTCAAACAACCAAATAGGTCGTTGGTTGGTTATTAATCTATTCTCAGAAGCTGGACTTTTAGGAAGAGAATTTCTGGACACTTTTTTGTAATAATGACTCAGGCCGACGATCAGTAGTTGGTAATTATAAGAAGGATATTTTGCCATAAAGTGGAAGTAACTCATTTATGGCTATAGACAGAACAATGTGGTATTGTTTTCTAGAGGTTTAACATTCTGAAGGTTGAGATTTTTGCCTCCTATTAAATCTCCTCAAGTGGTGCTTTTCTTGAATTCTTAGAAACCTATCAGAAAGTGGCCCTCATGGAGATCTTTGCCAAGACTCTCTGATTGTGTAATCTAAGGCTATAGAGTGAATGGGGAGTGTGCAAGGTATCAAGTGACATTACAAGAGGGTCCTAACTGACACAGAAAGTATACTGTGGTCCAGCACCTTACAGGAAGGTAGGAACTAGGAGTTCTTTTTAATTATAAAAATCGGTCAACACTTTAAGGGTTACGTAACCATAAAGTTAAAACCTTTGGTGTGTTACAAAAAGATAAACAGCAGGGTCTTGTGACTCTTCTGAAATCAAGCAATCCTACCACACACTTCTTAAACAGAACTAGTAAAATGTTAAAGACTCAGTCTTCTCTGAGAGCTCACCAAAACCGAACCTGTAACAGCTGAGTTGACTCCAGCTCATTGTGACGCTTGCATTACAGAGTACAACTGTTCCATAAGGTTTTCTTGGTTGTGATCTCTATAGAAGAGTTTGCCAGTCCTTTCTTCCACTGTGCTGGTGTTTGTGTTCAAACTGTCAGTCTTTTAGTTAGTAACCAAGTACAAACCATTTGTGCCACCTAGCAGTGATGTAATAATTCCCAGTTAACTTCCAGACATGAGGTTGACTTTGATGGTACCCAAGTCTGATAAGTGCTCACTGATGCATAAGTGGTGGTGGTTATGTTTATCATAATCACTGTTGCTTCACTGTCATAAACTGACTAGTTCTAACAGAATGAGGCGCTTATGTTGGTTGAGAGCCTACCACTTGCCCAAGCCATAAATATACAATCTCAGATAATACTCCCAGCAACCCCCTAACCCCATCCCTATAAGGTAGGAATTGGTATTCCCACTTTACAGATTGGAAAACAAAGACTCAGCAAAATTACATGTCCCAGGGTCACACAGCTAGTTAGAAAAAGGCTCCAGGAACCAATACTGGGTCTGTCTGGCTCCCCACCAAAGCTCTTGCCTCCATTCTGATGATCACCAAAGTGGACACAGAGCCAGTTGTTGGAGAGGCCTCTCTAAAGCCAACAGAGCACCCACGATCAGGAACCCCACTAGAAGAGTTTTGAAGTTTCAGGGAAACAACGAAAGAGGTCAAGGTGAGAGCCCCTGCAAAAGTGTGTCTGTGGACACAGGTATCTAAACTCAGAAAACAGACTTGGACTTCAATGATTACACTTGGGAGACTTGTCCTTCCTTCTCTGGCCCTTGCCCATCAACACAAGTTTTCTAGCCACACGTTACATTGTTAGTTGTCATCTGGCAAATTCCAGTTCATGGCAACTCTACGCACACAGAGTAGAACTGCTCTGGAGAGTTTTCCAGGCTTTGACTGTGGGGAAGCAGATTGCCAGGCCTACCTTCCGAGGTGCCTCTCGGTGATTCGAACCTCCAGCTTTTCAGCTTGTGGTCGAGCACTTCACCATTGTTGCCACCCGACTGCTACTTACCCTGTGGCATGTTCAGAGCAAGAACCAACTTTTTCTGCTCCTTGCCCCCAAGGCTTCCAGCAGAAACCCCATAACCGCAAAAATTGGAGTCCTGTGAAAGTTGAGGAAGAATGCAGCAGATCCCCCCAGCACATGGCTGCTGCTTGTATAGGCACAAGCAAAGCTGCAAAATCCGGAGGAAAGGAGTGACGTTTCCAGACTCTGCCACCTTTTGTACCATTGGGTCCAAGTCTCGAGAGAGAGAAATAGACCAGGACTTTAGAGTCCCCTGATGCTCGCCACTAAACAGGGAAGCTTCATGTTACGGCCAATGAGACCAGCACAGCCTCTAAATAATCCCGGGGACTGAGCTGGATTCTTAATGCTTTTTAAATGAAGTCACAGCGTCTATTTTGAAAGTGTGGCATCGGCTCAAAAACCTTTCTCCAGTAAGGAGATTGTTTCACTCAGCGTGTGGTGAATATCTGTGGCTGAATGAATAGCAAACAGGTCCAAAATGCTAGGGGAGAAAACACAGCATCACGATGCTGGGTGATTTTCTCTGGCATGAAGCCACCTCTTCGATGACAGTACACTGCACAGTGATGCTGAGAGTCCATGGATGGCAGCTCTGTCATGGGTAGTTTACATGGATAAGTTAATGACTGGGATGCTCTTTATTTGTCCCCTTAGAAGAAGCATCCACTTGAGGTGTCGGTAGGGACCTGTGGATCAGTGTGCAGCTCAGAGAGATTGGTCCGTTAAAGAAGTCTTCAGGGCTTGGAGTCTGGTCCCATCAAACCGTTTGCTGCTGAGCTGGTTCAGACTCATGGCAGTCCCACGTGGTGCACAGTACAGTTGTGTTCCATGGGGCTTTCTCGGCCCACCAGGCCTTTCTTCCTTGGTGCCAATGTTAATGTTAGCAGTTGAGCACAAACGTTTGTGCTACCCAGGGGCTCCTCCCTTGAAATGAGATTACATGGAAGGAAAAGTGGAACCTGATTGACAGGAGCCCCTGCTCTGTCTACTCCACCCAAATGTGGATGCTATTAGATAAGCCTAAGCAAGAAATAGGAAAACTGGCAAAGACCGATCTCTTTTTTTCCTCTTGGCTCTTCTTCCCTCCTCCCCATTTAGGCACAGAGTACCAAGACATTGAGACTGAGAAAACCTGTCCCGAGTCACACTCACCTTCAGAAGACTCCTTTGTAAGAAGCTGAGGGCCTGGTCCCCTCCTCTTCCTGCAGTGAACAGCCCACCACCGCCCACAGACCTCGCTGGCCTGACTTAGTGTGCTCTGCCCTGCCCAAGAGCCTGAGGGGCTCCCGTGTGGATTATCGGCCAGAGTGGGGTCCTCTGAGGCCCTGGCCCAGGCCTGTGATGAGGATGCCCCAGATGACTTGTGGTCAGGAGTCCTCCACAAACAACCCGCAGAGTAGGCATTTTTCCCGGGGATACTAAAGAGCGATGTTGACCAGATGTGCAGTTTCCCTCCTGCCCATCCCTCCTTTGGATCCTAGGGGGATGGCTTGCTGACATGCTTTAGAAAACCCCTCTCTGGAATGGTTTCCTGACCCAGGGCTCCAGCAATTCTGAATCAGCCAAAGTTGGATTTTTAATAGGAGGGGATAGAAGTCACCCTTTCCACTGAATAGAGGGGAAAAAAAAAGCACATGCTCAATAGATTTTTGAGTGTGGTAGTCTGTATTTTTGCAGCTTATATTTTCCAGATGAGCAATTTAGAAATATGTAAAGTACATCCTGTAAGTTTGCTGAAAATTATATTAAAAGCACTATTTTAATTCTTCCTCTGTCTTGTGCTGTAATCTCTGCTATCTTTCTTGTGTCATCTGGCAGCATGATTCTGAGGATCTTCAGAAGCATGTTGCTGGCTGTGTGTGTTCCATATGTATGGGGCTGAGATGTTCAAAAGAGTGCAGGCTTTGGGGCCAAGACAGACCTGGGTTCAAGTTCTTACCCCAGAAGTTGCTACCAGTGTGACTTTGATCAAGTGAACTGCCTTCTCTGAGTCCCAATTCCATCATCTGTAAAATGGGAATATTAACACCTACTTTATAGAGTTGTGCTAAGACTTAAACGATTTCATGTAGGAAGGTGCTGAGGACAGCACTTAGCACAGAATGGGCACCTGATCAGTAGTATGATTCTTCATTGCTACCCCAACCCCTGGCTCGAATTCAATGCTCATACATCACTGATAACCAATGGCTATTAAGCTGATTCTGACTCATGGCAATCTTATAGGATGGAGTAGAACTCATGCCCCATCATGAATTTCTGAGGCTATAAAGCTTAACAGAAGTAGACTGCCACATCTTTCTCCCATGGACTGACAGGTGGGTTCAGACCTTTATCCTTTCAGTTAGCAGCCAAGTGCTTAACCAGTGCACCACAAAGGCCAAATTTAATGGCCGTGGACCATCACATGTCTTCCTTTCAGATCCTCCTACTCAGTAGACCCTGGTAGAGCTGGGAATGGCTTCATCTCCATCACCATGGTGTCCCCCGAGCCTACCAAGTACATGACACTTAGCAACTACTCAACATACAAGTTTTGAATGAATGAATAATGAACAAAGAGCCTCAGACATGTCAGCCTGTCAGACTTTGGATTTAATGCCATTTCCCTGCTGCAGCAACAGCACTTGTCTCTCCTTCTCTAGGTCTCAGAATCCAGCCATAAGCTTCACTGTGAATGGAGCTTCAGTAGCCTGCCCACTCCTGCCAGGCCACCTCCTAAATGACCACCTTCTCACCCACGTCATTAGTTCACTGGCTCCTACTTCAAATGGGGAGTCACTCAGGTTGATAGCTACCACTAGCATATATCTTGGACTCCCCACTGCCTCCTTACAAATCAAAACACAGTAACAAAAAAATCCCGTTGCCTTTGAGTCAGTTTCAGTTCACAGCGACTCCACAGGATGGAGTGGAACTGCCCCATAGGATTTCCATGGAGGAGCTGGTAGATTCGAACTGCCAACCTTTTTGTTAGCAGCCTAGCCCTTAACCACTGCACCACCAGAGCTCCATGCCTTACAACTAAGACGTAATATGTCTTATTCGAAGTCAAGAGAGTTATGAGACATCTGTTTATTTATGTCCAGTTAACTCAGGAAGAATAGACCAACCCCCCCAAATACCATCTCTCTCCAACTTCCCACTAGATGTCACCAACACTGACCCCTCACAGATTCCACTCATCTTGATGCTGGCCTAAGTGAACAGACTAGAGACCCTGGAATAAACGTTTGCCGGAACCCCGTCTGCATTTGTTTGCCTTTTGAGTAAAAGACCTAGAATGGCCCCATACCCCTCATGACACCAACCCTGGTAATGGAATCACTTTCTTCATATCCCTAGACGGAGTAGTCCTCGCTTTCTACAGTCCCACCAGGCTTTGCAGTTGAGTTCCCTTGAAATCCAGGCTTTCCAAACCAGTATGACTGGTAGACTCTGCCCCCACCAGCACTGAGTTGTCTTTTCATCCTGGGGGTCTAAATCCAGAAAGAGTGCCAGGGCAAGTTCCTTTCTCTAAGGCTTCATAACCCCACCTGTTAATGCCTTAGGGGCCCTGTGTTAGCCTGGCCTTGTTATTTATGTGATTGTTTACTTTTTGCAAAGCAACATGATTTATTCTTTCTGGCATAAAAATCCCAAGAAAATGCAATTTCAACATTCTGTGTCCTGATGTGAAAAGATGCTGAGGTGGCTCAAAAAGTAATTAAGCAGCTCCTCCTAGGAGCTGGGATTCGTTGGCTCTGGAAATTCAGTCGGAGGCCAAAAAGGGAAAGCAGGGAAGAGTTATTGCTTAAGGCATCAGTGCCTCCAATCCCACATTTCACATTTGTTTTCCATCCACACTCCATTTCCTTCTCCCTTGTGAACTTTTCCTATACAAAGGGAGCAGAATTACAGAAAAGTCACTCACTCATTAATTTATCTTAACCTCACAAAAACATATTCCATTTGAAGTCAAGAGATTTATCCTACTGTATTCAAGCATGTCTAGGAGAGATCTAACAGCCCTGGTGGCAAAATGGTTAAGTGCTCAGCTGTTAACTGAGAGGTCAGGGTTTTGAATCCACTAGTGGCTGTGTGGGAGAAAAAATCTGGTGATCTCTGCTTAGCTAAAGATTACAGTTACAATCTAGGAAATCTTGGGGCAGTTCTACTCTTTCATATATGTCCCTAGAAGAGGAAACTGACTCCATGGCACACAGCAACCACATGAGCGATCTAGTCCCCTGGGTGGTGCAAACAGTTGGCACTCAACTTACAAATGTACCCACTGGGCACCCCTTGGAAGAAAGTCTTGGCCACCACTTTTGGGAAAGTTTACAGTCCAAGGAAGCCCTACAGAGCAGTTCTACTTGATGACACACAGGGTTTCTATGAATCTGAAATGACTCAACAGCAAAGGATTTGGTCTGTCTGATAGTTTTTTTCACAGGAGATCTGGAGTTCCTGGGTAGTGCAAATGGCTAACTCGTTAGGCTACTCATCTGAAGATTGGAGGTTCAGTTCCACCTAAGGGAACCTTGGAAGAAAGGCCTAGCAATCTGCTTCTGAAAAATCAACCAATAAAAAGCCTGTGGATCACAAAAGTTCAATCCACCACCAACACTGAGGATGGCACAGGAAAGGGAAACATTAAAATACAGTGGCATTAAAATACAATGCCAGAAAAGATGATGCATGCCTTGAATATTGACAATCAGATTTTAATTAAACTGCAGTTGTGCCTAGGACCGTGGCCCTTCAAGGATCAGATCATCATCAATCATTTCCTCAGATGGTATCAGCAGATGGAATCTGACAAAAACACAAAGTTACTGGAGAGGAGACTTTCAGGGGTAACCAGTACCATTGTGCACAGGGTCCCCGTAAGTGAGGGCTGACTCAATGACAGCTAACAACAGTGAGAGAAATCTGTTCCTACAAGTTCAACCAACTCAAGGAAAATAGATGGCTTCGCTTAAACCTCAAATGCCATTTCTTCCCAAAATTCTATCAGCTATTAGAGGTCACCAGGACCTTGAACTACATGCACATCCAACCCATCTCCATCCAGGTCCAAAAATTCAACTTGACCTCTTCCTTAGCATTTGTGAAAAGGTTAGTCATGCATCCAAGAATTTGGCACACCCCAAATAAAAGCAGGCTCTTCCTGTGGTCTTGAACGTGAACTCAGGATGACGACCACAACCATTTTCTAAAAAGCTGCCATTTCTTTTTGTCTAAAGGTTTTCCTCCTTAGGGAACTGCAGTAGAACTGCCTCGACAACTCTGCTGAGACATACCAATAGTTAATGCACAGGGCAGAGAGCAGCTTGCTTTTCCGAAAGCACTGAAAAAGTGTCTTAGCCTTACAGGGTTCTACTGCTCCAGCTATGAAATGTCTGAGTATACTTATCAGATCGCCAAGGGTGAGTTTCTCAGATCTTTGAGTGTTTCAGTAGGCAATCTGCTTCTCTGTTCCTGATAAGGAAATTCAGGGGTGAAATGAAGAAGGCAATTAAGACTGGAAAAGAAAGGTGGGGTGACAAGGGCACCCACTGGTTTGACTGTCAGTATAGAAAACAGCCTCAGGGACTCCATTGCAATATGACTGAAGCCACTGGTCTTCTCTGAAGTGGAAACCTTTTCCTGTGAGGCTTCCTGGTGCTACATGTCGCCAAGAACCTTCCTCACAGTATGCACATGCCATGGAAACATCTTTCCAATGAAATGGGAATGGAATGCCTTCTATCCCCAGCCTATACACTTCCAGCTTTATAGCTGGCTCCTTTTTGAACTCACCCTGTTTTTACTGTTCAGTAATTTAAAGGAGTTACTCTGTATGGAGGCAATTGTATTTTCATAGTAAAACCAGTGCTTGGTAGAAGGTAAAAGACAAAATAACACTCCCCATCCTCCAAAGACCAGTTCCTCCTGTTATTTCTAAAATAATTGTTGCCTGGTGCTTCAAATTGTATGTTGATGATGAGACGTTAGAATACAATGCCAGAACAGATGTCATATGCCTTGAAAGCTGACAATCAGATTTTATTTGTGCCTAGGAACATGGCCCTTCAAGGATCAGATCATTGTCAATCATTTCTGCAGATGGATCAGCATACAAAATCTGACAAAAACCCCAGGTTACTGGAGAGGAGACTTTCAGAACTTACAACCTCAAGCTGGGGTAACCAGCACCAGTTGCCATGGAGTCAGTTCCAACTCACGGAGACCTACATGTGTTGGAGTAGAACTGTGCTCCAGAGGACTTTCAATGGTTGTGACCTTTCAGAAGAGATTGCCAGGCCTTTCTTCTGAGGTGCCTCTGGGTGGGTTTGAACCACCAGTGTTTTGGTAATAGTATACTTAACTGTTCATGCCACCCAAGGACTCCTATCTGCCTGTGGGTCCTGTAAACATGAGCTCTGGAAAAGAGGAATCATTTCACTTCAGATGTTAAACTGGAGTCAGTGGGTTTTAATGGAAACCCTGGTGGCACAGTGGTTAAGTGCCATGTCTGCTAACCAAAAAAAAGTTCAGAAGTTTGAATCCACCAGGTGCTCTTTGAAAACTCTGTGGGATAATTCTACTCTTTCCTATAGGGTCACTATGAGTCAAAATCGACTGGACAGCTGTGGATTTTTTTGGTGGTTTTTAATGAGTTGGAGTGTAAAGGACTCTATAACATCCGTAGCAAACAGTAGGTGCCCCAGACGGGAAACAGTAGATGAGGTAACTATTTACATCTCAGCTAAGCTGCTTAGTAGCCTTGTCTGGCTAAGCCAGCAAGGTCACCTCTGACCCTCACTTTTTGTGTGTCCACAAAATGGGAAGATAACTGCCTGCTTTGCAGAGATGTTGCAAGAAGTACAGCCGAGCCTCAGTTCCTGATGGTGCTCAAGAAGTAATGAGTTTCATTGTGAAGTCTCATCTTCGGTGGTGAAAACATAAAACAGCTTCTGTTTTCCAATATTTGCTACCGCAGTGCTCTTTGGAAACCTTCTTGCCTGCTGTGGAGCTGCGCTCTTAATGACTTCTCAGTCAATTCCTTAATTTTAGAAGCATTTTTATTTATTAAATCAGCTCCGCTCTGCTTATTAAAACCCAGTTTGGACCATATGAGACCTTCAGCCTTATTTTCCATTCAGAGCACACACCCCTCCCTGTAAGGGCAGGCTGGACCTGTGGCTGCAGAGCCTGGAGAAGCGGGAAGCGGTGGTCTGCTTCCTGCCACCCTTCCTCTTCTCTGCCAGGACCTCCTCCTGATGGAAGTGTGAAGCTGAGGAGAAAAGCACTGTTTGCTGAACAGACTGCCGGCGGCTGAGCTGGTTGCCTTCAGTGGTCATGGTGCCGATCTTGCCTCTTCCGTAAGGCCCTGGTGTGGAGGCAGGATGAACCCAATAAGCCTAGTTCAACAAGGATTTGACCCCGCAAGAGTCAAATTTGAGAGGGAGCACCCCTCAACTTTGGTGCTTCCTCTATGAAGGCATCTCCAGCTTCTGGCACTCAGTTTGCAGCCATAGACTTCATTTGCCTGCAGTAACCATCTATTTCCTTGACACTGGGTAAACCCCAATCTCATCCTCCCTCCTGGCCTGAGTTCTGAGTACAAGCAGAACCATTCTTCCCCAAAGCCGTCCTTGTCTCCCTGCCCTGGCCATACCATAGCCCCATCTGTCCAGTGTACTTTTCATTTTTTAACAGCTAGCCCACGGGTTAGAAGGATATCTTTTCTCAACAAAGCCCCAAACTTTATAAGCAATTGCTTTAGGAACCACTTTCTTCAACTTGGCAGAAGGAAACTAGTCAACACCTCTCTTCATGAGCATCATCATTTGTCACCAAAATGGTGACCTCTCACCTCCTTCTTCTGCCTTTTGTGTATGTAGGAGTGGGGGATTGGTGGGGTTGGCAGTGTCAGTTTTGCTGAAAAGAGAAAAAGTGAGATGATTCCACCCTGTCTGTCACACCACCACATCATGCTAATATCAGAGAAGGGTGGCGAGCCACCAGGGGGCATCAGTGAGACATGATGTTTCCACTACGGAAGGCCGGAGACCTCCCTAACTTCCCATGATGAACAATTACCTTGTGCGGGAACCCTCAGGTACCTTCTCACTTTCAGGTAGTTCATTACTTGTAGGTTTCAGACTTAATCAAAGATATTGATCCAGGGCCCGGTATGGAGCTCTTTACCCTACGGGGAGTAGTGGATAGAGCAAAGGAATCTAGATTACAACTTAGACTTAATGACCACAAGTCTCCATATAGTAAAAATGCTTCCAAGATAGACTACATGCCAAGAGGTTTTATTGGGTGACGGAGACAGGAGAGTGAGAATTCAAAGAGAGGCAGCCCGAATAACTGCAGTAAGAAGATGAAGCATTTTCAAGGGGGGGGCTATGTGCTACAGCCTCAAAGGGAAAGTCTCTTGACAAGGCTTCAGGCAGGATGCTTTGCACTGCCTGTGGGAAGGGGCTTCTGAAAGGAGATGCTGAAGTCAAATCTGTGTGAAAAGACACTACGACAACAGTCATAACCTATCAAACACTGGGCCAAATGTTTTACAAATGCTGCTTCATTTAATCCTTGCAAACACCTTAATTTCATATCAGCCTGTTTAAATAGGTTTGAATTTGGTTTCTACTTTTGCTATCTATATGACTGTGACTTTCTTATCAATAAGATTACCATAGATTGAATTGTGTCTCCCCAAAATATCTGTCAACTTGGCTAAGTCGTGATATCCAGTGTTATGTGATCGTCCACCATTGTGTCATCTGACATGATTTTCTTATGTGTTGTAAATCCTGTTTCTACGATTTTAAGGAGGTGAGATTGGCAGCAGTTTCATTGATGAGGCAGGACTCTTTTTATCTACAAGATTAAGCTGTGTTTTAAGACAATCTCTTTTGAAATATAAAAGAGAGAAGTAAGCAGAGAGACAGAGGGAGGTCATACCACCAAGAAACAAGAACTAGGAGAATAGTGTGTCTTTGGACCCAAAGTTCTTTTGCTGAGAAGCTCCTAGACCAGGGGAAGATCGATGACAAGGACTTTCCCCTAGAGCTGACAGAGAGAACTCTTCCCCCTGGAACTGGTACCCTGAATTTAGACCTCTAGCCTCCTATACTGTGAAAGAATACATTTGTCTTTGTTAAAGCAATCTACTGCTTCTCTTTCAGTTATAGCAGCACTAGATAACTAAGACATAGGTGAAAATGACTACACTTATTTTGTGGGGGATTATGAGCAGTTGGTGGGAACATAGAACACTTAGCACTGTGCCAGGCTCCTGGAAATGCCCAAGAAGTAGAAGAGCTCCTCTCAGGAAACCGGGGTGGTGTAGTATTTAAGTGCTACACCTGTTAACCAGAATGTCAGCAGTTTGAACCCACAAGGTATTCCTTGGAAACTCAATGGGGACTTTCTACTCTGTCCTATAGAGTTGCTATGAGTCAGAACTGGGTCGACGGCAGTGGATTTTGCTTGTTTGTTTGTTTGTTTTCTGGTTGTCCTCTAGTCAAGTACATAGGAAACTCATCCTCTTACATTTCCAGGTCATCTAACAAACAGTTAAATTTCTAACAGCGTTAACTTGCATGGGTAAATAATTATAACAGCAATTATCTCCCCAAGGACAATTATTTGCCATCACTATTTGCACCCACAGAAATTACATGTATGCCAAGCAGAGTTACCCATTGGCAGGTAAACGTAATTAAATTGGAAAAATGACATCCAGTGGCTGATTGGATTAATAAAAGAAATTTATTCCCTAGAGGTATTTCACAAACAGTTTTCCAAGCTAGATCATACTGTTTTAGGCTTGTACTCTGAATTCAAATTATGTATTAATACCTTCCCTGAAATCAGTATGCATGCCACATGCATAAACAACATGTACCTTGCAGAAGCAACGGCTATGATGGTTTTATAAACCATATATACACATACACACAAACACATGTGCACATATTCTTTAGACAGCTTTGTATAAAAACAGATACATGAAATATAAATAGTATTTAATGCTTCAGTAAATATTTTAATTAGAGAGTGTGTCTCCTGGTTTGAAAATTGTATTTTTAAAAGTAGGCAACGGTTGTGCTGTAACTTGATCACTCTTTACAAATCTAAATAATTTTTGTCCTTAAATTCTACAAGTACACAATGGCCATATGCAGATTTTGCTCCAAAAAAAAGCTTAAAAATAATTAATTTCTCATGAATTCCACAACAAAGTAGTTACTATTAGTAGGATCTAAATTTATGGAACCCAAATGATAAAGCACTTTTGTTCTGTTTTTGGTGTTGTTTGATACTCTAGTTATTCTTATCGTTATGAGCCCTGGTCTAATTTTTCATTTTCAGAATCTTTGTGTACTGTTTACCACTCCAAAAAGCTCAGAAAAATTGGTGTCTGTTACTTAACAAATTTTTATGCAACTCTTCAATAATGAGTTTGGTAACAGTCTACATTCATATACTTCTTATGTGCTTCAAATACTTCTGTTAAAAAGAGATAAGAAAGGCATACAACTTTATTTTACCACCAGAAAAGTCCGGAAGAGGAAAGATAGGTTTTCTAACTGGGCTTACTTCACAGCTGTCACAGAGGCAAATAGAACTATCTGGTTCTTGAGTCCTAAGATGGCCACCACAAAGGGCCACCAGCTGTTTGTTACTGGTCTGGAAGAGCGTTTTAATCACTTCCACATTTTTATGCATGAAAATAGTTTTACACAAAGGTATGCAGCAGTAAAATTGGGGGACATTCAATATTCACTGCACAGACACTTCAAAATGCACTCACAGTGTAGACTGTAGTTAGCTTTGATAATTTCAACTTGCGTTGCAATATATGCTCATACTAAATCGTGTTCAGCAATTATCTAACTCAATAACACCAAAGCTGTGGTATAAACAGATTGTTACATCTTCAACTCTTTGGAAGATCACAATGATTTTTCTAAATATTTACCAGGAAATGAAACATTGTGTTTCATTAGAAAGATTCTTGTGTTGTCTTCTTCTTCTTCTTTGAATACAAGGTCATCTTGCCTAAAAAGCAAAGAAAAAAAGAATTGTCAGCTAGTCAATCCCAGCTCACAGCAACCATATAGGACAGAGTATCATAGAACTTCCCCACAGGGTTTCCAAGGATTGCCTGGTAGATTTGAACTGCTTACCTTTTTGGTTGGCAGACATAGCACTTAACCACTACGCCACCAGGGTTTCCATCCAACCTAAAGACAAGTATAAATGGATGGCTCATCTTGCTCACAGACCACTGATGGTGGTGATAGATTCCACCAAGTCAACCTTGACTCAGTATTGTCTCCGTGGTCCACTCTAGATCAGACAGTTGTGATCTGTAGGGGCTTCACTGGCTGATTTGTGGAAGTGGATTGTCAGGTCTCTCTTCCTAGCCCATGTTAGTCTGGAAGTTCTGCTGAAACCTGTTCAGCCTCGAAGCAATTTTCAAATCCTCAGTGACAGATGGGTGATTACTGCACTTGAAGAGCGTTGGCCAGGAATCAAACTCTGATCTCCAACATGGAAGGTGAGAATTCTACCACAGAACCACCGTTGCCCCCAGCAGACAATCAGTATTGGTGTGTATAAATTAGTAATATTGTGAGTTGTTGTTCACCACTTCTGAACTTTGTAAGCTCAGATTTATGGTCATTTCCTTATTGGTATAACTCTGCACAACTTCTATCTGGGGCATACTAAGCATGGAAACATGGTCCTGTTATATGGGAAACGTGAGCCATGTTATTAGCTTTCAAAATTGTACAAAGCCAAATGCAAAGTGATAGCTACAGAGAAAAGACCAAACTAAGTCCAGTTCATTTACAAAGGTTTCTATATTTTGTACTTACATAATCATAGTCGCTACAATAGCAATAATAACAATGCTGTCTCACTTATGATAGCACACATAACCTATAAAAATGCCTAGGAATAAACCTAAGAGGAAGATGCATTACCTATAAGACAAAAATTGTGAACTCTTCCTGAAAGACAAAGGTAATAACTTAAAAATTGGAAAGCATCATGATATTCCCAGATTGGAAGACTAAATAGGAGAGAGATGCCATTTATCCTTGAGTCAATCAGCAATTTCAGTACATTCCCTGATAAGCCCCAACAGGAGTTGGATTGCAAAATATATATGGAAATAAGTGCTCAAGAATAGCCATGGTAAATTTTAAAATTAAAAAATAACAAAAACAAGGAGTAACCTCAAAAATGAAACATGCTAACAAGGTTCTACTAATTAAAAAGGCTGGAACAAACACCATAGACATCTGCTGGGTACACCACTGGCTCTCACAAGAACCCAGGGAACTCCTTCAAACTCCTGGTAGTTCAAGGGCATCCTGAACTTCAGGTTGGGACACAGACTTCTGGCATCATGGTCCAGTTCCCTTGACATCTCTTACTGAGGTCTATAGTCTCCCAGGATATTGAATATAGCCTGAAGAATGCATACATTCCCTCTGAATATTTTCAGAGGGTCATTCTTCTGGAAGAGTAAAGTCACAAGTCTTCTCTTCTTTGACTCTTTCAAGTCCCATTTATAGGAATGAAGGTCATCCTACCCGGAACACTGTGAGCCTCGGAAACTGCACACTCCTGCCTTCCAAAGGTCTTGCTGTACACTGGCCAGCACCTGAGGGGTGGAGGTCCCTTTAGCTCACACTGTTGCTGTTGTTAATTGTTGTGGAGTTGGCTGTGACTCACGGCAACCTTAGGTATAACAGAAACCTTGCCTTGTTCTATGACATCTTCATAGTTTTTCGTGTTTGAGCCCATTAGCGTGACTATTCCATCAATTCATCCCATGGGGGGGCGGAGTCCAGATGGCGGACTAAGCCCACGTCTCCTTCTATCCCTCTGGAAACCAAGACCTGAACTGATAATCAAACGGAGCCTTCTGATCACCTAATCAGCCTCAGGACACGGCACAGGGCTGTTAATTGGGACTTCATACCACTCAGTGAAAAACCTCCTCTCTCTTGCTGACTTCTGCCCTGGCTAGCCCCAGCTCTCATGGACGGAAGGTAAATGCACCATTTTGACTTTTTTTTCTCTGTCTTGGCTGGCGGGCAGAGCTGGGTCTTTCCTGGCGGCTGGACTCAGACGCACTGCTGGGGGGAAAGGCAGGTAAAATTCCCATATTCTGAGAGCCAGGTTTAAGACTCTGTGAATCTAGCCACTTTGAGCCTTTTGTTTTATATCTGCGTCAGCGGGGTTTGTACGGACTTCCGCAATCAGTGTGTGGGATGCCATGTTGGTACCGAGATTTTAGCGGGACCTAATTCTAAGCCTGGGAGCCAGCGCCTGCAAACAGGACAGCACTTCTCTGACAGAAAAGCAGTAATTTTCCCAGTGCCACCTACGTTGCAGGCCGTGAAACAGAAGCAGAGGAATCACTACCTCTCAGCACCTTTAGCCCCTCTGTCTCCTGCCTGTGTGGAGGACGCCATCTTGGATACGGTGGCTGCAGCTGGACCTAATTCTTAGCTTGGGAGCCAGAGCCTGCCCACAGGAGAGCACTTTTCTATCACAAAAGAAGTACTCAACATAGTGTCGCCTAAGGCTAGGCCCTGTCAGCAGAAGCCAACAGGGCAGTAGCATTGCTGTATTCTGAACTAGTTTGTTATCATCTGGGGTTGGATATAGTGGCGCTTACTTTGTCAGTTGAGAAGAGGGACCTCTACATCTGAAAACCTGACTGAATTGGGAAGTGGTCAGATATCTTTTGCTTTACATTTTAAGACAGCCTAGAGAAACATTTGCAATCCATCTTCACAGTACCTCTTCCAGCCTCTACATACTCACATGGGACCCAAAAAGCAATAGACAATTGTGGCATACAAGAAATCGCCCATGGCTTCAGAAGGCTCCCAAACAAAGCAACCAAGGAGTTTTCCAGATGAAGAAACTTTTATGAAAGCATCAGAAAGTGAATACAAAATGATATATACAGAGCCCTTCTGGACCTTATACAAAATGCTGCAGAACAAAATGAAAAATTAAGCAAGCTGTTCGATCTAATGGAACACCAGTACTCTGAAATCCAACAGATCAAGAACAAAATCAAAGACATAGAACCTTCCATGCAAAGCCAAGAAAACAGAATGGAACAAATAGAAAAAAGAATTTCTGACTTGGAAGACAGAGCTACTGATGCCAGCGTCTATAAGCAGAAATCAGAAAAAAGAAACAAGAAAAATGAAGAAACATTAAGAAACATGTGGGACTCTATTAAGAGGAACAACCTTCGATTAATTGGAGTCCCTGAACAGGGTGAGACATCTGAGAACACGGAGAATATCATTGCTGAGCTGCTGACAGAAAACTTCCCAGAAATCATGAAGGAAGAGAATATAGACATCTCAGATGTATGTCGTATGCCACCCAGTATAGATCTCAAAAGAAAGACTCCAAGACATATTATAATCAAGCTTAACAAAATGAAACATAAGCAGCAACTCTTAAAGGCAGCAAGACTCAAAGCAAAGCTAACATTCAGAGGCAAACCCTGTAGGCTCTCACCACATTTCTCAGCAGAAACCATGCTGGCATGGAGACAGTGGCATGACACATTCAAAGCCTTGAAGGAGAAGAACTTCCAACCAAGAATTATATATCCTTCAAAACTATCTTTCAAATACGAAAATGAAATTAAGACATTCCCAGACAAACAGAAACTCAGAGACTTTGTAAAAACCAAACCTAAACTACAAGAAATACTGAAAGAAGTTCTTGGCTCTGGCTTAGAAGAACGAAACCACTAACTTTATATTTTAGAACGACACACTACTCAATACTCTGCTCAGTTAGGGAAGGCTCCAAAGTCAATCACAGCTTTGATACAGAAAGAAGCAATCCAGTGATCATCATGAAAACTATGGTGTCATCATAATAAAAAGAGGGATGTACTACAATTGTCACAGTTCTTCCAGATGGAGAGGAAGATGACAAGACTGGTAGTAATTAAAATTGGGTTTATATATAGTTTATTAAGGAGGATCATAGGGGCAGCTGTAAAGCACAACAAAGATGTATCATACCATTTCAAGAAATGTAACGCACTTGTCTCAACAACTACAAAACCAGCTCTGAAAAAGGTGAAAAATCAACTCACAAAAAAGAGTGTCCCAGGACAGACTAATAAGAACAACAGAGAAAACATCAACATAATAATAAACATATCACAATGGCAGCAGTGAACACATACCTATCAATAATTACATTGAATGTGAGTGGACTGAATGCTCCAGTAAAGAGACACCAAGTGCCATCTTGGATCAAAAGACACGACCTATCCATATGTTGTCTACAAGAAACTCACTTGAGACCTAAAGACAGGAACAAACTGAAAATTAAAGGGTGGAAGAATATATATCAAGCTAACAATGAACAAAGAAGAGCAGGGGTGGCAATTCTAATCTCAGACAATTCATCCCATTGGCAGTTTCCCTCATTTTCACTGATTCTCAGCTTTACCTTTATGAAGGATTAGTCTTTCCTGAGGAAGTGTGCAAAGTAACCAAGAGGAAATTTTAGCATCCTCACTTCTAAGAAGAATTTCAGTTTTATTTCTTCCAAAACAGACTTGTTTTTTCTTCTGGAGGTCCCTGGTATATTCCATATTCATCAGCAAAACCACAATTGAATGCAACGGTTCTTCTCCTGTCTTCCTTACTGTCATTGTCCAGCTTTTACATGTATATGAAAAGATCAAAAAGAACAAAGCTTGGGTCAGGCAGACCATAACCCTACTGTATGTGGGCTTCCTTCTGCAAAAGGCCCTCAAGGCAGACCCCCTTGCTCCTGAATTTCCCCACTAAAAGGCATACGAAACCACAGTTCCACCTAAAGGAGGAGCCCTAACATCCACCAGAGCAAACCAGGTACAGCTTGAGATCTAAGGCTGGTCTCACAGATTAGGCAAGACAGTTTCTCGTTATGCCGTATGGCCTGGTTGAGTGACCTGCAGTGCAGGGAACCACTGCTGTTTTCTCTGACTCCTTCTGCTCTACCTAAACATGCAGGTTATCCCAGAGGCCCACTGACAAAGAAAAACTTCAGCTGTTATTCACCGAGTCCCTATTATGTGGCTGTTACTCTTTTAGGTGTTTCTTATTTATCACCACAATTTTATAAGGTGACTACTATTATCTCCATTTTTCAGGAAACAGATGCTCCTAAGGGTATGTTACCTACCCAAAGTCCTAGCCAAGAATGGGTGGAGCTTCACTGCAAGTCCAAGCATCTGACTCCTGTCTCCACTAAAGGCACTGGCCTCTCCTTTTCCAGTCTGGGTTGGAAGCGTGTTGTCTCTGGATGGTGCTGATAGGAATGGTAGGGACTGAGAATCAAGTTGTTTTGGCTTGACAGTCTCTTCAAGGGAAGCTAGGATTTTAGTATGACGCACCTTAAAACTCTTCGAGCCTCAACCCATTACCCAGTTCCCAAACTGCTTCCATGTTTTAGGTGCCTTTTAGTGCAGCACCCTACTCCTAGTACCAAATGCTGTCTTAGTTATCTGGTGGTGCTACAACAGAAATATCACAAGTGGGTGACTTTAACAATCATAAATTTATCTACTTACAGTTTAGGAGGCTGAAGTCTGAATTCATAGTGCCAGTTCTAGGGGCAGGCTCTCTCTCTGTCAGCTCTGAAGAAAGTTCATGGCTCTTCTAAGCCTCTGCACCTGGGCAATCTTCATGCAGTTTGGCATCCCTTTTCTCCTATTTTTGCTTCCCTTGATCTCTTGTTTAATCTCTTTTATATCTCAAAACAGATTGACTCAAAATACTCCGTACGCTAATTCTGCCTCATTAATATCACAAAGAAAACTGATTCCCAAATGAGATTATAGCCACAGGCATAGAGGATAGAGTTTACAACACGTATTTTCAAGTTATACAATTCAATCCATAACAGGCTTTTTATGAAAACCTTCCCATGTGGCTGAGACAATCTACTTCTATGAGAATCTGTTAACATCACCAGTACAAGCCATCATGTCACTTACCCTCAGTGGACTCTGCTGGGCATAGGATTTCCTCTTAGTTCCTGTATGTCAATTTTTTGAAGTGATTCATGCTTCACAGTGGTTATAACATCTGAGACAGCAGCTAGAGGAGAAAGGCCTTTTTACTTAATTTGGTTTTAATAGTTTAAACTCAAATAGTTGCATGTGTCTAGTGGCTACTATACTGGGAGAGCAAAGATGAAGAACAGCACTCTACACTTCACTTGAGGAAGAAGAAGCTGGCGGATAGGACTTTTACCTCTTACAAAGGCTCCAAGTTGAAGGGCTGGAAAGTGTCCCTAGGCAAGTGCTAATCCGAGTTCATCAAAAAAACTGCAACATGATCCTTTTTTATTCTAGAAAAACACATGTGCATAGGATTTAGAGACTGAAATAAGGTCAGCACAGCAACCCTATATCCCTATAACTAGAACTTGCCAGAGCTGGCTTCTCGGCCATTTCCAGTCCACATGCTGACCTCTGGTGGAGCCTAAAAAGCTTGTCAACCCCTGCACCCCAGGCTCCAGCTGGGAAGGAAGACACAGGAAACACCTGCGCTTGGAGTACATGGATTACCCCTGATCTTCCTGAGCTTCCATCATACATTCCTACACCCTGGGAGAAGGGTCAGCCTCAGGAACCTTCTCAGAACACACACCAGAGTTTACCTCTATGTCCTCTGATTTGCTTTTCTTGCTCCTTCATTGGAATTTGAATGTTGTGTTTTATACACCCACGAAGGTCTTGGACTTTGATACTTACATGTTCAAACTCTTAAACTCTTTTCTCTGTTTTTCTGTTGCACCAACCCTATACCAAGCCAGTAGATCAATAGATGCCTCAAAGGCTAGTCTGAATAGAAAAGGACTAAAGGTTAAACAAAAACAAAAAGGTAAACATCCAGAAATTAGAACATGTTGGCCAACACTACAGAATAGTCATGCTTCCCCAGGCATGGAGAAGGGCACCCAAAGACCAGAGGGAGTTAGTGGTGAAACAAAACAGCCTACTTCTTCCATTCCAGACATCTCATGGCTGAAATTCTATCCACTCACTTGTTCTTCAAATATATATATGCATATATAGATACAGGTATGCATATAGAGAGAGATAAAATCCCTTTTGTTGTTTTGCAATGCCAAGGACCTTTCCTTGCATTTGATCTGATTTACAGGCTGGGGCCTGTTTTGTTTTCCTCAAGGAGTTATCTAGGGGTGACAGTCAGCTGACACTCACTGCAATTCAGTGTGAATAGTGATGTGGAGGGATCCATTGCCAGCTGACTGTCTGATTCCCTTGGCTCAGTTTTGCTCCTTACTACGATCTCCCCAAGAGCAAAGGAACCATGTTGAGTGTATGCGCTTTGGGGATGAAACAAATATCCAAGATTTCAGTTGTGTCTCCTTCCTTTCTATGTCAGGGAAAATGAATGCCTCACTGGCTTCTGAGTACCAATTCCCTTTCTAAAGCCAACCATATCCTATGGAAATTAAAAGACACCTTTGTGGCTGAAGACTGTAACTTCTATTTCCTCTCCCAGAGAAGGAGCAATTGGTATTCCCTGGGTGACCTTTCAACATCTAGTCATACAAGGTCATTTAGACTACAAGTAGCAGAAACGATAGACGCAAGCAGGTCTAGAAGCAGAGAGCCAAGCAGTGCAATGCCGAGGCAGTATACATTTCCAGCTCTTCCCTGGGTGTGTAGCTTGATACAGAGCAAAATCATAATGAAACCGGGAAATCAAGACTATATAATGTAGCTTCCATTTGAATTTCTGCACTGGGGTTATGTTCAAGGGTTGTACATTTAATAAGGAGGTTGGAGTGGAAAACCTAGTTGACTATAGTATGAAGCACAATCATAGCAAAGCCTTTAAAACAAGCAGATAGGATGATACAATCTTTAATCCGACTTCCACCCAGGAGATTCAGTGAGAAGTACAATGGAGGCTGAAACAAGCATCTTTATAAACATTTTTAACACTCCTGCATTGTCATTTTCTCTTTAAATTTTTAGCTACAAACTTAAAAGTTCTGTAAACTTCTTATAAAGCTGGGAGATTAGTTTTCATTTCTCAATGGAAAAATACAAAGAATGTCAATTCCAATTCTGTGATGGAGACACGTTCTCACTGTGAAGGAAAGGGAGAAGATGGGATAGACAGTGTCCCACGGGAGCCATCCTAGATTCAATACAGTGCCAACAGTGATAATTGCTAACCTCAATCATTAGACAGATAGCTGCTACTGAGTCAGCCCTGGCTCATGTCCACCACCAGTCTCACCTTCAGCCTCCACATACAACAGAAGGAAATATTACCTGGTTCTGCATCATCCTCATGTGGCCACATGTTTTAGTCCAGTGTTGCAGCTACTGCAGCAGTCCAGCCCTTTAGAAGTCTCCCTCGCCTTTGCTGGCCTTCTGCCTCATCACACAAGAGCATCCTTCTCCAGTGTTTGATCCCATGCCTTGCAAAAGCAAGTGATCTGACAATGATCTGTTGTGATTCATAAGGTTTTCATTGGCTAACCTTAAGAAGCAGATGTTCAAGCCTTTCCTACCAGTCTGTCCTAGTCTGGAGACTGCACTTAAACCTGTTCACCATGGGTGACTCTGTTGGTATTTGAAAAAGCGATGGCATAGCTTCCAGTATCAAAGCTACATGCCAGCCACTGTAGTAGGACAAACTGACAAATGGGTGGTGGACCTGTTGGGGAAAGGGAAGGATGACTCATGGTGTGGAATACTTTCTTTGTGTCACAAATAGCCTCAAGGTCTCCACATCTTTTCTTATTTATGCTTTCCAACAGCTTATGAAGATATCTATGCTTTAGAATAATGATTATGAAATAGTAAGGCCATTTGATGTCAATTGTTTAGGGAGAGGACGTGATAATGGAGAGCAGAAAAAAGAGCTATTCCAAAAGCCAACAGCTTTGGCAGTTCTTATAAATTGAACTGTGTCCTCCCAAATATGTGTTAGAATCATGGCTCCTATACCTGTAGGTGTAATCCTGTCTGGAAATAGAAGTTGTTTTGTTGTGTTATTTAGATCGTAACAGAGTAGGAGAGACACATGACGTCAGAGAAGACTGACATCATGTGAGGACTGCCCACAAATCAAGGAACCAAGAGACACCTTGGACTACCTACAGGGGAGGAAACAATGTGGCTGAGACCCTGATTCAGACTTCCATTCTCCAGAACAGCGAGAAAATGAAGTTCTGCTCTTTAAAGCCACTCTGGTGGCATGAGGACTAAGTGCTCAGCTACTAACCAAAAGGTCACTGTTTCAAACCCACCAGCTGCTCCCTGGGAGAACGATGTGGCAATCTGCTTTTGTAAAGATATGACCTTGGAACATCTATGGAGCTGTTCTCTCTGTCCTGGAGGGTTGCTATGAGTAGAACTGGCTTGCTAGCAGTGCACTGGTTTTTTTTTTTTTTTTTTTTTTTAAGCCACCTGCTCATGATATTTCTGTTGCAGCAGCACTAAGAAACTAAGACAGCAATGGAAATCACTCAGGCTTCAGAGTTGGATGAGTAATGGAAGTCATTGACCTCCATCTCAAAGCCATCAACCAACTAGAAAAATGTTCTCTAGGATAGGAGAAGAAAGGGTCAGAGAAGAAGTAATAGGAAATAGCATAAACCCTTGCGGGACTTAAGAAAAGGAGGTAGACCCCACTCACTGTGCTTAGGCTGAGCAGCTGGAAAAATCCCAGATACTTTTCTGGGCTGTGAAAGCAAACTCCTTGCCTTCAGTGCTGGGTAGAGCAGCAGAACTACAGTACCTTCCAGACAACTGCTCATCAGATGTATCCTGCAGTGATATGCTGGCACCAGCTTGGCTAGAGCTGATAACTAGGTTTTCCAGAATTTTCTAATCTAATTGTTAAATCTTTGCCAGTCACCATCAAGTCCACTGTGACTCATAGTGGCTCCATGTGTGTCAGAGTAGAATTATATTCCATAAAGTTTTTAATGGCTAATTTTTCCAAGGCATCTCTGGGTGGACTCAAACCTCCAAACTTTTGGTTAGCAGCCGTGGATGTTAACCATTTGCACCACCCAGCCAAAAAACAAAACCAAATCCAATTCTGTCGAGTTGATTCCTACTCATAGAGACCCTATAGGACAGAATAGAACTGCCCCACAGAGTTTCCAAGGTGGACTTGAACTACTGACCTTTTGGTTATCAGCTATAGCTCTTAACCACTGCCCCACTAGGGCACCAGTCAGAGATGCTGTTAAATCATTAGCAGCTTGAAATGGGCCATAATGGGGCTATTTATACTCTGGGAAACACTACAAACCAGGGCTCCCTCGTCTCCACCCCTTCCCAGAGCTATCTGCCAGGCCTTTCTCCTGAGGAGTCTCTGAGCAGATTCCAATCACCAATCTTTTGGTTAGTAACCCAGCATTTAATTCTTTGTGCCATCAAGGGACTTCTTAAATTAAGAAGACAGAGGGAGCGTAAAGGCAGGGAGTCAGTGACTAAGAGAAGGAGATTTGGCCAGGGACCCCTGGTGAAGAAAGGAGCATGTTCTGTAGGATCTAACTGGTGAGCTACACAGTGACCCGGCTGGGGCCTGTGCATGGCTGGGGCCTGAAGATGGCGGGTGAAAGGGGAACAGATTCTGCTGGTGTCAGAGAGGAATAACCCACTGCAAGGGCCGGAAATAGGAAGTCAGTTATTCACAGCAAGTGAAATAATCACTGGTTCTTTCCACTCTGTCCTGCCTCCTCGAATGGCCTCCCTTCTTTCTCATGGAGCTCAGTCCTCTCAACCACAGCCAGGTCAAAGAAATCTGCAGAGCTCAGGCACCAGGTGGGTAATCTTCTCCAGCTAAGCAAATAGAACTCTCCAGGTGAAGCCTCCTCTAACCAACAGCATCCTCTGTGCCCAGCATGGCGCTCCAGGCCACAGGAAGCAGGAGGCTGACCCCGACCAACTTGGTCGCCATCTGCTGCCTTTTTACCCCTTCATCCAGGGACTGGCTCAGCCCTGTTGAAATCCAGTCTCAGCAAACTGTGGAGAGAGACTGCAGCATGAGACTCTCCTAACTAGGTTAAACTCCTGTAGCTATGCGGGTCATTAAAGATATTTCTGGAAGGCAAGCTGGCTTCATATACTCAAAGCCCAGCTGTCATCCCAGTGAGGTTGGGAAGAGGAACAGACAGTGTGGACTCTCCATGATGCCTTCACCAGGGTGTGAAACCCACAGCAGATAAAGCAGCCAAGCAATGACCTGGCCCCTGCCCCCAGCCTGTTTGGTCACCAAGCAGG
The DNA here is from genome assembly GCA_028571685.1 of Heterohyrax brucei. Taxonomy (NCBI): domain Eukaryota; kingdom Metazoa; phylum Chordata; class Mammalia; order Hyracoidea; family Procaviidae; genus Heterohyrax; species Heterohyrax brucei. The sequence goes on along the minus strand of CM053148.1, from coordinate 36,728,625 downwards.
GACTGAAGTGTCCCTAGCACCTCAGACTGCCTCTAAGCTGCATGAGGAGAAGGTAAGAGTGCTCTTGTGATCCCACTCACATTTCCCCTTCTTCTTTCTAGTTATCGGATTTAATCTTTGACCACAGGGACATTTCTGCATCTGTCCTAAACAAAGATACAGAGAAAGGGACTACATAATGCCACTTGAGAAAAGCATGTGGATTTTTCGTTTCTTATACTTCTCAAATGACCTGGCACAACATCTTGCAGAAGAGAAGATTATTTACATTTTCTCCAGTTAGTAGAACTTGAGGGAAACACTAGAAATGAGAAAAGAGGCAATCCTGACATATAATGTACCCTGGCATTGAGGGACTCATTTATTATACTCACAATAACTCTATAAAGCCATTATTAGTGTAACTGTTTACAGGTGAGGATATTGAGGTTTAAGAAAGTTGCTTAATTAACTCAACCCCACAGAGCTATTAAATATTGGAGCTAGGTCTTGATGCCAGGTCTCACTCCAAAGCCAGAGCTTCCTTCCTTCTCTAAGTGAGGAATCAGGATGATTGTGAGATTCAAATACTCACTGGCTTCACTAGGAGGATGCAGAGAATGTAGACCACATGGAGAGGAGTGACAATTTCAGATGAAGTGACACCAAAATGACTATCTATAACATTTTTGTGATGTGTTTCATCCAAATTTTTTTATTTTTCTGAAAATATTCCCATAATTATAAAGATAATTTTTTTCCAAAAACCCAGCTTACATGTATCAACATATCTATAAGCCTGAAATTTTGCACTAATTTACTTTTTGAACCTTCTGTATGTGCTCCAGGCAGATCTGTAATTATTACCCAGTTATAATGACACTTCAAATCATATGGTTTGGTCTGCATGTACTACAAGCCTGTGCTGTTATTTTCCCCACTGCTGATGCTTTTGTAGTCATCTATTTTGCTAAATTTTCAGTGTTTTAGCTGCAATATTGTGGTAATTAGCCTGAGGTGTGTCTTAGGCTGGGTTGTCTAGAGAAACAAAAGCAAGGAAAGGTCTATATCCCTGTAGAGAGAGGAAGAGAAAGAGAGAGACAGAGATTTATCCAAGGACATGGTTCACACAGTTGTAGAGGCTGGAAAGTTCCAAGTCTGTGGGTCCCATTGGAGTCTTCTCCTGACTCACATAGCTGCAGCCTCCAGTGAACCCAAGATTGGTAGGTCAAATAGCAAATCTCTAGGTCACTGGTTACAGAGGTTGACAAATCTCAAGATCAGAAAGGAAGCTGCTGGCTCAAGTCCCCAACTGGAGGTCAGATGAGCAGGAACCAGCTGCAGGATCCAGAAAGAGCAGAAGCTTGTAAGTAAGCCTTGCCAGAAAGTCCACCTATATTGGATACAGGCAACACCTCAAAGAAACTCTCAATTGATTGGCTATTCACAGCAGATGTCATCATGGAGGTAATCACATTATATCAGATCTAATCATGGAGGTGATTATATTACTACATGACTGACAAACTATGTTACAACTACCAAACCACTGAGAATCATGGCCCAGCCAAACTGACATATAACCTTAACCATCACAGGGTGACACCATGAGATACCTCACAGGTAACACCAGTGCCAGTGATGCTACTGCAAATACTGCCAACTACTAAGCTCAGTGCTTGCTCCACACTATGTGTTTAACAAGCACTGGCTGTCAAGTCAACTCTGACTCATGGTGGCACCATATGTGTTAGAGAAGAGTTGTGCACTGTAGGATTTTCAGTGGTTGAATTTTTGGAAGTCAGTTGTAAGGCTTTTCTTCCAAGTTACCTGTATATGGTCTCAAACCTCTGATCTTTGAGTTAGTAGTTGAGTGCCTTAACCATTAACCTGGTGACTCCATGGGCTTAATGGAAGCTAATTATCCTATGACTCTCTTCACAGAAGAAAAAGATTTTTAAACAGGAGAATTAGCCTGTCAGATTGGAATGACCAAAATTCCTGAAAATGTGGAAGACTGAGGCATCATCTAGTTGTTAGGAGACTGTCTGGAGGTAGGAAACACCCCTCTCACAGGGCTCTCCTGACTTCCCTGGGTGACCGGAAGGCATCTTCTTCTCTGCGGTTTCCAGCTTGAGAAAATGAACTCAATTAGGGCACAGCTTCCCAAACTCCTTTTAGCTGGTCACTCTTCTCCGAGGGATTTAATTCTCATGAGAACCACAGGCAAGGAATCATGGGAGTGACGCACACCAGCAAGCGTTGTGTGTAGGAGGAGGAGCGTGATACTCAGAGTACTCCAATTTCGTCTCAGTCAGCTGGTGCTGCTGTAACAGGTATCACAAGTGGATAGCTTTAACAAACGGAAGTTTATTTTGTCTTAGTCTAGTAAACCAGAAGTCCAAATTCAGGGTGCCAGCTCTAGGGAAAGAATTTCTTTCTCTGTGGGCTCTGGAGGAAAGCCTTTGTCATCAGTCTTCCCCTGGGCTGGAAGCTTCTCAGCAGAGGGGAAAGGACTCAGGTCCAAAGGACATGCTGCATTTCTGGTGGTGCTTTCTAGGTGATGTGAGGTCCTCCTCTTCCTCTGCTTGTTTCTGTCATTTATATCTCAAAAGACATTGACTTAAGACACAACCTAATGATGTAGATTGAGTCCTGCCTTATTAACACTGTAGAGATAGGATTTACAACCCTTAGGAAAATCATATCAGATGACGAAATGGAGGATAATCACATAATACTGGGAATCATGGCCTAATCAAATGGATATACACGTTGGAGGGATGCAATTCAACCCATAATACTCCCCTGTGCCCACAATTATTTTCTAATCGTGTGGAATTTGTGGTTAAGAAATTGCAAATTTATGTAAAAGCTGTCCTGACTTTACAACACATTCTGTCATTAGGATTTTATAACTATGAAAACCTGGGGCAGGCGATGTATACCCTCTGGCTACGGTATTCTCATCTGTAGCATGCAAATATTAATAGATCTCCCTTTCACAGTGCAGCTTTGAAGATTTAATATTGATTTAATATAGAGTTAAGCACAGTGCCTGCCAAGTATGGTAAATAGTCAGTTGATGTTAGCTCTAAAATATCTATCATTACTATTATTTTTTATTGTGCTTTAAGTGAAAGTTTACAACTCAAGTCTGTTTCCCATACAAATGCTTTTACACACATTGTTATGTCACCGTGGTTGCTTCCTCTACCTCTGCAGTGTGACGGTTCCCTCCTCTCTGCCCTGACTTTCCTCTGTCCATTCCACTGGCTCCTGGCCCCTTCTGCCTCGTTGTCTTGTCTCCCAGCAGCAGCTGCTCACTGAGTGTCCTGGACCTACTTTGCTTCCCAAACTCTACTGCCAAGAAGCCCCGTCTTCACCAGGGTCATTTTCTGTTTGATGGTCCAGTGTAATCTGCCTGAAGAGTTGACTCAGGAATGACCTTAGTTCTGGGCTGACAGAGTCCGGGGACCATGTCTTCTGGCATTCCTCCAGTCTCAGTGAGAACATCAAGTCTAATCTTTTCACTGGAATTTGAGATCTGCACCCCACTTTTCTCCAGCTCCGTCAGGCAGTGTCTGTTGTGTTCCTATCTGGGAGGTCATTTGAGTTAGCTAGGCACCATTTAGCTCTTTTGGCTTCAGGCTGGTGGAATCTCTGGTTTATCTCACCTTTATCTCACCTTATGTCTTTGGTGTTCTTCATTTCCCTTTGCTCCAGGTAGGTGGAGACCAATAGATGTTTCTTAGATGGCCACTTGCTAGGTTTTAAGACCCTAGATGCCACTCACCAAAGTGGAATGCAGAACGTGTTCTTAATGAACTTTGTGGCAGCAGCTGACCTAGATGTCCCCTGAAACCATGATCCTCAGACCTTAACCCTGCTACTCTGTCCCTCAAGTCCACTTGTTGACTTCCTCTGTATATATGTGTTGTTCTTCCCTTCACCTAAAATAATTCTTGTCTACTGTCTAGCTAGCAAATGCCCTGTCTCACACTCTCCCCACTCTTGTAACCATCAAAGAATGTTTTCTTCTGTGTTTAAACCTTTTCTTGAGCTCTTATAATGGTGTTTTCATACAATGTTTGTCCTTTTGTGACTGACTAATTTCACTCACTGTAATATCTCTCAGATTCAGCCATGTTGTGAAATGTTTCATGGATTCATCAGTGTCCTGTATTGCTGGATAGCATTCCGTTGTGTGAATTTGTTTATCTATTCATTTGGTGATGGGCATGTAGGTTGTTTATCTCTTTTTGCTATTGTAAACAGTGCTTCAGTGAACATAAGCGTGCATATGTCTATTCATGTGAGGGCTCTTATTTCTCTAGGATGTATTCTAAGGAGTGGGGTTGCTGGATCCTACAGTACTTCTATTTATAACTTTTTAGGGAAGTGCCTGGTCAACTTCCAAAGTGGTTGCACCATTTTACATTCCCACCTGCAGAGTGTAAGTGTCTAAGTCTCTCCACAACTTCTCCAACATTTTTATTACTTTGTGTTTTTGGGGAATTAGTGCTAGCCTTGCTAGGGTGAGATAGTATCTCACTGTAGTTTTGACTTCCATAAAATACCAATTATTATTATTATCAAGATGTTTTAATGTTAAAAAGGAACTTTGTGATCTCCATCCTTCTAGATGTTACGAGCAAAACGAAAGCTGAGCAAGAGTCATTGAGCATTGCCTTTTACAGTTAGAAGGCTTCTAGAATCTGAGGAAACACCTGCAGTCTTATTTGCTCCTGGACTATGTGTTAGCGTTGACAGCAAATGAGTGAGGGGAAGGATTTAAGATGCTTTGACTGCAAACCACGTAAGAATGATTCAAACAATAGGATTTTCATATTATCTCTTCCGTCCTAGTTTTCTAGAGCTGCTGTAACAGAGTACCATAAAGTGGTAAAGTACCATAAAGAGCAGTCCTGAAGGCTCAAAGCCCAATAAGGATGTTGGTCCTGTCAACTCCATCTGAGAGTTTGGAAGAGGAACTGTTGCAGGCTCCTCTGCTGGCATCTGGGTTCTGCTAAAGATCCTTGGTGTTCCTTTGTTGTGTGTAGCTGTGCTTTCAAATGGCATATTCCCCCATGTGACTCTGTTGCTATGCATGTTCTCCCTTTTTAAATTATAGGACTCTGCTTGGAAGGCATTACAATACACCCTAGTCCAGTACGCCTCCTTAAGAACTTGTTGTATTACACCTAAGGCTGCCGTGACAGGAACAAATTCCACTCTACTAACAACAAACTCTAATAATATCTGCAAAGAAAAACCCTCTTTGCAACCACGATCACATTCACAGGTACAAGGTTAGACCCTGAATACATCTTTTTTTGAACACAGTTTAATCCATTCCATCACCTATCAAGAAGTTATATACAAGCTTGCAGACCCAGTCTTGGTGAGGGGACTCAGTCCTTACATCAGGACTTCACAGTCTGCCAGTCTTCCTCTCCATCTCTCCTCATGGCCCAAATTCAGTACAGTATCTCCAAGCACCACCCCCTCCACCTAAACACCTTCACAAAAAAGTCAAAAAACAAACCTGTTGCCATCAAGCTGATTCCAATTCATACCAACCCTATAGCACAGGGTAGAACTGCTCTATAGAGTTTCCAAGTACCAGCTGGTGAATTTGAACTACTGACCTTTCAATTAGCAGTGTAGCCCTTAACCACCAAGCCACCAGGGCTCCAAAACCCAACCCAACCCAACCCAACCCACTGCCATTGAGTCAATTCTGACTTATAGAGACTCTACAGTACACAGTAGAACTGCTCTATTGAGTTTACAAGGAGCAACTGGTAGATTCAAACTGCTTAGCAGACAGAGCATTTAACCACTACACCACCAGGGTTTCCAAGCCACTAGGGTTTCTAGGGAAGTTTAAATAGAGGAAGAGCCTTTTTACATGTATTCCTTTTTATGTAATCAGGAGGAAAACCTTGCCCCACTTTCCAGCACAGCTTACCTGATATCCCATTAGGATACATGGGGCACATGTCTACTTCTAGACCAAGGAGGATAATATGCTGTGAGTGAAGACACTTCTTAAGTGAGGCCTCCCTTTCCTAAGCATATGGCTACCTATACCATATAGATTAAATTGTGTCTTCCCCCGAATGTGTGTTTACTTGGTTGGGCCATGATTCCCAGTATTACGTGATTGTTCACTACTTTGTCATCTGATGTGATTTTCTTATGTGTTGGAAATCCTACCTCTCTCATGTTAATGAAGCAAGATTAAAGGTGGTTGTGTTAATAAGGCAAGACTCAATCTACAAGACTAGATGGTGTCTTGAGTCAGTGTCTTTCTGAGATCTAAAAGAGAGAAGCCAGCAGAGATACATACCTCCAAGAAAGTAGTCCCAGGAGCAGAGTGTGTACTTTGGACCCAGATCCCCTGCTCAGAGAAGCTACTAGACCAGAGAAAGATTGACAGCAAGGAACTGCCTCCAGAGCCCACAAACAGAGATAGCCTTCCCCTGCAAGCGATGCTCTGAATTTGCACTTTTAGCCCAATAGACTGTGAGAGAATAGATTTCTGTTTGTTAAAGCCATCCCCTTATGATATTTGTTACAGCAGAACTAGGTCACTAAGATGCTACCTGTGTTAGTCATCTGGTACATCGTAACAGAAATACCATGAGTGGATGGCTTTAACACACACAAAAAATTATTCTTACACAGTACAACAGGCTGGAAGTCTGAGTTCAAGGTACCAGCTTCAGGAGAATGCACTTTCTCTCTCTGTTGGCTCTGGAGGAAGGTGCTTGCCTCAGTCTTTCTTTGGTCTAAGAGTATTTCAGTACAGAAACCTCAGATCCGAAGGAAGTACTCTACTCTGGCTTTCTTGATGTTATGAGGTCCACAACTCTACTTGCTTCCTTTTCCTTATACGTCTTGTAGGATAGAAGGTGGTACAAGTGACACTCCAGGGAAACTCCCTTAATAACAGTATTACTGTCCCACCCTAACCTTCTTTAGCATAAGCCAATCTATTAACCACAGGCAACTATTAGAATTTACAGCATAGGAAAATCATAAAATGAAGGGCAATCAGGCAATACTGTGTAGCCCAATTGCTACACACATTTTCCAGGGGACACAGTTCAATCCATGGCACTACCCAATGCCTGGACTCTATTAGGGAAAATAAAGTAGGGAGTGGCTGTCTGATAGGCAACACTCATGTCTGCCACAAATGTGGCTCCTGGGTGCATCAATACCTCAGAGCCCTACTCCATCTCCATCTGCTACTCCTCCTCAAGGCCAAGTTTGTTCCCACCCTTCCCATAGGCCCTTAAATAGCCAACAACTTCTGCTTTTCTAGGGGAGCTGCTATCACAGTGGTTAGAGCCACGGCAGCTAACCAAACAGTTGGCAGTTTGAATCCATTAGCCACTCCTTGGAAACCCTATGGGGTGGTTCTTCTCTGTCCTATAGAGTTTCTATGAGTTGAAATTGACAGCAATGTTTGTAGTTTTTGGTTTGGTTGCTTTTCTGAATTCTTACAATGCTTTCTTAAAAGCAAAAAAAAAAAAAAGCTTTCATTGGAGTATAACACACATATAGAAAAGTTCACATACCACAGGAATACAACTCAATGAATTTTCTCAAACTGAATGTTCCTGTGTAATCAACCAAAAACCTATTGCCAGTGAGTCTATTCAGATTCATAGCAACTGTATAGGACAGCATAGAACAGCCTCATAAGTCTTCCAAGAAGTAGCTGGTGGATTTGAATTGTTGACCTTTCAATTAGCAGTGGAAGCTCTTAACCACTGTGCCTGTGAACCAGCACCCTGAAAATACTTGCAACTATACCAACAAGCACCATTGTGATAAACAGAGAAAATAATGAAGCTGTCAAGGATTTAATTTGACTTTGATCCAGAATCAATGTCCATAGAAGCAGTAGTCAAGAAACCCAATGAAGTACTGCTTTGGACAAATCTGTAGCAAAAGACCTATTTAAAGTGTTCAAAAGCAAAAATGTCACTTTGAGGACTAGGATGTGCCTGATCCAAGCCATGATGTTTTTAATCTCCTCATATTCTTGAGAAAGTTGGACAGTGAATAAGGAATATCAAAGAAGAATTCACGTTGGTGAAGAATTCTGAATTTACTGTGGACTACCAGAATAATGAACTATTCTGTCTTGGAAGAAGTACAACCACAATACTCACCTCCTTTGGACATGTTATCAGGAGGTACCAGTCCCCAGTGAAGGACATTATGCTTGATCAAGTGGATGGTCAGTACAAATGAGGAAGATGCTCAACTAGATGGATTGACACAATGGCTGCAATGATGGGCTCGAACGTAACAACGATTGTGAGAACCATGCATGACGGGGCAGTGTATCATTCTGTTGTACATAGGATGGCTATGAGTCGGAATCCACTCAGCAGCACTTAACAGCAACAATTGGCACCCAATCATGTTTAATTCAGCATTAAAGTTTACTGCACTCTATTGCTATTTGATCTTTCCTCTGTATGTCTTTTTTCTTCACCTAGATGACAAGTATCTAAGGGTAGGGTCTCTGACTCATGTCCTCTATATTCGCAGTAAATGATTAATAAGAGCTTAGAGTTAATCCCTGATGAATGAGCCCATGACTAGCAAACAAGGTCAATACCCTCACAACTGCTTTCGTTACCTTGGTGCTGCAGAGAACCTGTAGAAATTGAAGGAAACAGCATACTGCAGTAGAGATTTTCTCAAAGAATACGGTGTGGATCACTCATGATAAATAGGATGGGGACAGGCCCAGCATTACCCAGACAGAACAGTTAAGTAGCAATGACTTCTTATTCTGGCTATTAGTTAATCATACTTGTTGAAGAACACGTAAAACACAGATATGTCATGAAGCAACACTGAGCCACACAGTAAGAAAGCTATTGCATTTTCAAATTTCTTTCCACTTATCTGCTTATGTTAGAGAAAGTGTCTACCACTGAGGTGTCTTTAACACTTCTCAAACACTTGATAATCTCTGTCTTTGAAATTGAGAACCTGTCTGAGAATCAGAGACTTTGAAGGCAACAATGTCTTGAAAAAAATTAATTAACATTGTTTATCATATTGATTTTTATGATAACCTTATAAGCCAAGAAACACAGGCTTTCAGTTTCCAGTGGTGATGAAAGTGAGGCTGCAGATGGTTTGCTGATGTTCGGGGAAAAAAATCCCACAAAACAAGTGTGAAGGTGATATTTGAGTGGCAGAAATGGTAGTAGGAAGAGGACAGAATTTGGCTTCAGAGATGCCCACATCCTCAGGCAATAACTTCAAGAGCCAGAACCTCAGCCTTTTTATCACACCGACAAGTGCTGTGTGCTGATAGGTTTGTCCTAACAATGTGTAAGTGCAGTGGACTCTAGTTAACACTCTGCCTTCCATCCTGCACCATATTTGTCCAAGAGACAATAGCCAGCTAGCTTTCACCTTGTCCCTGGCAATTGATTTTGGCCCCCATAAGCATGTGTGACCTAACATAGGACTTTCATGTCATGATCGAAGGAGCCCTGGTGGCACAGAGATTACATGCTTGACTGCTAACTGGAAAGACGGTGATTTGAACCTGTCATCTTACCCATGGGAGAAAGACACGGCAGTCTGCTTCCATAAAGACTAATATCCTGCAGGACTTTTCTACACCGTCCTAGAGAGTTCCTGTGAGTTGGAATCGACTTGACAGTAACAGGTATGTCTCGCCTGGGGCAGTAGGATCCACTTTCTCTTTCCTAAATAAGAAAGGCTGTCCTCCCTATTACTCCTGTCACTCCTGGTTGCCACCATACAACCATCAGGAAGGAGTCTTCAGATGAAGGCAATGCTGAAATTCCTGCATGGATAGAGGAAGAGCCTGGGCCCCTGATGGCGCTCAGGAGCACTTCCTCTTTCCTTGCCTAGACCCTGACCTGTCTCTTCATTTCCAGTTATAGGAGATAACACTTGCTCTTATTGGCACAGACAGACTTAGCTAAGATTTTCTGTTACCTGAGGCTCAAATTCCTGCTAATCCTGAATTCTTTAAGGAGTCCCATAAGAACTCAGGCTGGCCTGATGGGTACCCTGCCAAGACTGAAGATAATGACATAGACAGGGATAATTGAAGCAGACGACACATGGTTCAGCTAATCTGCTGTCTGGCTTCCATCTCCTGAATCTGTTTTCAAGAGAACAATGCCAAGCAGGTCACTGCATCCAAATAACCCGAAAGGATTGTGATAACTCTTCTTGAGATGGTGGGTGTTACTCCACCAATATTATACCCAGCTTACATTCATGCTGGGCCTGCTGTCTTCCCTTGTTACACTATCATGGGCAACGAGCAGGGTCCCTCTCTGCCCCTTGTAATAAATCTTTGTTTTCTCAAACATCTAAAAACATGATCAATCTGCCTCTTCGTCTTTATCTTCCTCAGAGTAAATCTTTTCACTCTGTTTTCATGTGAGTACTATTTGCTAACTCTTTATTGTTATTGTTAGTTGCCATCAAGTCGACTTCAACTCATGGCAAACTCAGGTACAAAAGAACAAACTATGCTTGGCTCTGTGCCATCTGAATGAGCCGAGCTGTGCTGAAGGCCACTGACGTAGCCACTATGTACTGTGTATACCTTCCATCCTAGGGCTTATCTTCCAGAGCTGTATCAGACAATGTTCTGTTGTTATCCACAGGATTTTCATTGACTAGTTTGCAGAAGTGGATTACCAGGCCTTTCTTCCTAGTCTGTCTTAGTCTGAGAGCTGTGCTGAAATTTGTCCACTATGGTTCATATTTGAAATATTGGTGGCATAGCTTGAATCATCACAACAACATGAAAGCCACTACAGTACAACACAGTGACAGGCTGAGAGTGGCTTTAACTATTACTTGAGTCCAATTCAGATTCCCCAACGGCTGAGATCCTCTATACTGAAAACACCTTCTTCTACACACTGTTGCAACGAGGTGTTTGAGGGCTCATGTAGGTGAAAGCCCTCTGTGAGTAGAAAGCGGTGGGGGCTGCACAAGTGTAAGGTGGTGTGACTGGCCTGAGACGGAACTTCATTAAACTTAACACTTAACTGTCTTTCATACTGAGCTCAACAGCCATTTCAGTCAATGACATTGGGGTGGTCATCTTGCAGGGCTGGTGTATGGGAAGAAGCCTTGGTGAGCTTTTTTGTTAGCTGTCTATACATGTGCAAGTCGCTGTCCCTATCCAGACTTCAGTTTCCTCTTTAATTCTATGATTTAATTTAATTCTATGATTTAATTTAATTCTGTGGCAAAAACATAGGGTCAGAGACTGAATCAGGGAGGGTGGGGTTTGACTGAACTGTTTTTCTACCTGCATCTTTGTGGCCCGACATCTAGGCTGCGGTATCAGACTCCAGACAAGTTTGTCCTCCTCCTTTCTCAAGTAAGGGACCCTGGGGACCATGTAAGAGATTTTCCCTTTGATATCCCAGCAGGGTGTGTTTGTATGTGCTACAGACTTTATAACTCCCTCTGGATGCATAAGGAAACAGTCTTCTGAGGGAAGGACTGTCTCAGCGGCAGGGAACAGTCCTAGATAGAATGGAATGAGGAGCAGGAATGCTAGGTTGGTAGTTGTGCCTTCTACACGTGACCGGGTGCCCCATGCTTCTGAACAAGAACCACTAATCCATTCCCTGTTTCTGGTCTTGTTTAGCCCTCACAGCATACCTGCCAGGAAGAGAGATATTACCAGCAGCACTTTCTGCTTGCACACACACAGATGGCTGTACCAGTTGTTAACACTGAAATACTTCTGTGACAATTGGTAAATGGCCTCTGTCTGAGTCTGATGAGTACCCTGTCCCCCACTGTCTGGGCCCGGGCAAATACACAGGGCATGACACAACTCTAATGTCAAGCATGTGTGGTCTACACTACCGAATAGTTTGAATATTATTCTTGATGCCCAGTATCCTGTTATAAAGATCAGAGGTCTGCAACAAAGTTTGGTTGTTTATTGCTAAGAGCAATGATGAATACATAAACAAAATACAGTATATCCATACAGTGGAATACTATTCAACCATAAAAATGAAGTACTAACATACACTGTATTTTGGTGGAACCTTGAAAACGTTATGCTAGGTGAAAGAAGTTAGACACTAAAGACTATACAGCATATGATCCCAAGTATATGAAATGATCAGCATAGGCAAATCTATAAAAACAGAAAGGAAATTAATGGCTACCTGTGGTCGGGGAACAGGGACTTAGTGGTGGCGGGTAATGAGTATGGGATTTATTTTGGAGGTGATAAAAATGTTCTAAAACTGATTTTCATGATAAATGCACAACTCTGTGAACATATTAAAAGCTCCATTGAATTACACCCTTTAACTGGCAAGTTGTATAATATGCGAATTGTATCTCAACAAAAGTATTCAGAAAATCTCAAGGCACAACCTGTATATGTTTACTAATTTAATTTAAAATTTATATACACAGACACGTTATCGCATCAGTGTATTGTGTATGCTGTAAAACAAAGTAGAAGTGAAAAACTCTAGATACTAGATTTTTATAGGATGAAATGAAAACATAAGCAGACATTTGAATGTTTTCATTCTGTGACCCACAGAGTTGTTTAAGGAAAACACTGCTCCAGAAGCACCAGGCGAGGCTCAGAATTGGTGCACAACCTGGCAACTTCCAGAGCCTTGGCTTTTCCCACCACAGTTTGCACATACCAGTGCTCTGGGAGGTCACGGAAGACCCGGGGCCACTGCTTTATTTTGACGTTCACAAGGGATTGTAAAACAAAGAAATGCTGAAACTGGGTTAAAATATCAAGGAAGATTTTAATTGTTTACCTTTTTAAAAGCTAAAACATTTCACATAAAAAAGCAGAATGCAATACAACAGTACTAGTCACGAGATAATTATAGCTTTGGAGAAAAAATTAATTCAGAGGATACTGAGGCAATGTGGTATGGAAATGGGGAGAATAGTTTAAAGGTTGGAAGTTAACAGAACTCCAGTGCCCCACTGCTCCACTCTGGTCAGAGTCCCTGAGTTACTGTGTGTATAACCTGGGCAGTCGATGGCTGTTGAGGTTCTCTGTGATTGTTCAAGCCATGTAAAATTGTCCCTTGGGTCCCCGCCAGGCTGGCCCACTGGATGTCTGTGCCTCAGAGCAGAGCCTAAGAGGCAGAAAGGGAGGCCAGGAAGTGGCCTGCAGAGCTTCCTTTTTGTCTGCAAGCAGTCAGCACTCACCACCAACAGTAATTAGGTAAAGCACAGGAAAGCGGAGGAAGGGTTGTGAGAAGCCCACAGTTCACCCGTCTGTTCAACTGGGAGGGGATTATCAAGCCTCCTGGAGGCAAAGCAAGTCATTAACTCACAGCTTGCAGGATGTTTCTAGTCAAAGGGTAATATAAGAAAAAAAAAATCGTATCTTTCTTCTTTACCAACAGCACAATAACACTGAGAAAGAAAATGGATCACCTCTCCCGTATTCCCTCTTTTGCTCCCAACATTTACAAAACCAGTGAGATCTAAAGTAAGGTAGGATCAAAGTCTCCCTCAGGTCTCAGTCTTTGGAAATTGAGTCCCTTCTTCATTTGGAACTGCCCATTGGTTGCCATGGCAACACAACATCTGCTACCCAACTCGGCTCCAGCGGTCACTAGATTTGGCGTCTTCCAAGCTGTTGCCTCTTCTGTGTTTTGCCTGATGTGCTACCCTGCTCCCCGAGAAACGCATCACACTTTTCCAGAAAAGAACACTTACTCAAAAGGCAGGGTGAGGGAAAGATGGAAGATTACATCAGTGCAAGCTGCAATTCTGAGCAAGCAAGCCTCTTGCATGTGGGGCCATTAACTCTGCCAGTCTTTGGATTAGTGCTCTGCAGTTGCTGATCCTAAATCTGACTATGCATCCTCCCGGACTTATTAGCACTGTTTTTCCTGAAGAGCATATATTATTTATTAAAACTTCTGTAAGACATGAGTCGGATGCGACTCGTCGGCACTTGGCTTGGCAAGACATTGTATGTATTTATATAATTCCATTCTTATCTCCTTTATTTTCTCATTTTAATGTTTCATGTTAAACTATGTATATGCTGTTCTTTCTATTCTTCACCAGTTATTTTTGAAACTAAACAATATACAATAAAAATATAAATTTCCTAGCCTACATTTTTTCCTGTTCATCCAGGTAGTATATTCGTTCCTACTTCTCCTTGAAAAATCACACTTTTTCTAAGAGTTACAATTCCCACAGATCTCTAAGAAACTGAGAGGTGTTGTGATTTAGCCGGGAGAATACATCTCCTGGAATACAGACTCGAGAATCAAATGAATTTAGGGCTAACCTCCCACCAAGTGGGAACAAATCACCCCTTTTTACCTAGAAGATTTCTAGTTTTGCCCTGAAAGCCTGTATCCTGAGAAACCTCTCAATTCTGGAAAAACAAGGATGACTGGTCACCCTCTTTTGTATCAGACACTCAGTTTTCTTAATTTGAAAGTGAGAACGACAATCATGTGCTCCTTAAAAGATTTTCCAGCCTGTTACTGTTTAACCATCTAGTCGATTCTGACTCACGGTGACCCCATGTGTGTCAGAGTAGAACTGTGCTCCACGTGGTTTTCAGTGGTTGCTTTTCCAGAATTAGGTTGCCGGGTCTCTCTTCCAAGGTGATTCTGGATGGACTTTAGCCTACACTCTTTCAGTTAGCAACTGTGTGTGCTAAATATCCCCCCCAAGAAAATCACTGCTGTCAAGATGGGTTTAACTCATAGTGACCCTAGAGGTCAGAGTAGAACTGCCCCATAGAGTTTCCAAGGAGCCTCTGGTGGATTTGAACTGTCAACATTTGGGTTAGCAGCCATTGGTGTGCTAAATATAGAGAATTAAATACATTAAGCAGTAAAATTTCTAATGCTAGAACAGAAAGTGAAACCCTCTTAGAGCTAGAACTCTAGTGGTCATCTTGTTATCATTCACTCAGTTTTCAGCTGAGAAACTGATTTGTTGAGATCATACAGCTTCTTAAGGCTAGGAGCAGAGCCAGGAGTAGGTTGAAGTGAATAAGATCTAGGGCTCAAAAGTGAAGGAGGGACGGGCTGTTAGCTTCAGGCCAGTAGAGATGCTCTTGTGTGTACAAGCATGGCCCCGTATTGCTCAGGGCCGTTTAGACAACTCTGCCCCGGTAGGACTCAGTGTTCTGTGCCTCAGATAAGGACACTACACCCTCTACTAGACAGATTCTTCATGCTGTCTTTGGAACCAACTAGTATCTAATAGTAACAGTGTTCCCAAATCATCCGGAGCTCTGGCTACTGTGAAATATTTGTATTCTCAGCATCATTAAAACAAAACAAAGCAAAAGTCTAAGTTCTCAAGAAACCTTGGAAAGTGAATCAGTAATAGTCAGTCATTACTCAAATGCCATCAAATTCCATTTAATGTTAACCGTATTCTTGGAAATCTTTTTAAAAGATAATACACATTTTCACAAAAGAAGGCATTCAGGGGCTAACAGATATGTGAGGAAATGCTCACAATTGTTAGCCATTAGACAAATACAAATCAAAAGTACAATGAGATATGATCTTACTCCAACAAGACTGGCATTAATCTAAAAAAAAAACCCAGAAAATAGTAGATGTTGGAGAGGCTGTAGGTAGATGAACATTTCTACACTGCTGGTGGGAATGTAAAATGATACAACCAATTTGGAGATTGGTTTGGCCCTTCCTTAAAAAGCTAGAAGTAGAAATACCATATGATCCAGCAATCCCACTTTTTGGACTATATCCTAGAGAAATAAGAGCTGTCACACAATAGACACATGCACACCCATGTTCATTGTAGCACTGTCCACAGTAGCAAAAAAACAGAATCTACCCAGGTGCCCAGCAACAAATGAGTAGATAAATTATGGTATATTCACACAATGGAATACTATGCAATAATGAAAAACAACGATGAGCTTGTAAAATATCTTATAACATGGAGGAATCTGGTAGGCAGGCATTAACCTGAGTGAAATTAACCAGTCACAAAAAGGACAAATATTGTATAAGACCACTATTATCATAATTCAAGAAAAGGTTTAAACAGAAAAAAAAAAACATTCTTTGATGGTTATGAAGGTGGGGAAAGAGGGAAGAAGGGAGGGAGAGGGGTATTTACTAACTAGATAGTAGATAAGAAATTATTTTAAGTGACAGGAAGGACCACACACAATACAGGAGAAGTCACCACAACTGGATTAAACCAAAAGCTAAGAAACTTCTAGAATACAAAACAATACTTTCAGGGGCAGAGTAGCAGGGGCCCAAGTCTGGAGACTACGGTTTCAAGGGATGTCTATGACAACTGGCATAACAAAGCTTACTAAGAAACTGTTCTGCATCCCACTTTGCTGAGTGGTATCTGGGGTCTTAAAAGCTAGCAAATAGCCATTTAAGTAGCACCAACTGGTCCCAACATACCTGGAGCAAAGGAGAATGAAGAATACCAAACACATTAGAAAAATATGAGCTCAAGAGACAAAAAAGGCCACATAAACCAGAGACTACATGTTTTAGTCATCTAGTACTGCTCTAACAGAAATACCACAAAGAAGATGGCTTTAACAAAGGAAAGTTTATTCTTACATAGTACGGTATGCTACAAGTCCAAATTCAGGACGTCCGCTCCAGGGGAAGTCTTTTTCCTTTGTCGGCTCTGGAGGAAAGTCCTTGTGTTGCATCAGTCTTTGTTCAGGAAGCATCTTGGAGCAGGAACCTCAGGTCTGAAGGATGTGTTCTTCTTCCACTGCTGCTTTCTTGATGATGTGAGGTTCCCAGTTCTCTGCTTGCTTCCCTTTCCTTTTATCTCTTGTAAGATAAAAGGATAATGGGTGATGCAAGCCACACTCCAGGGAAACTCCCTTTACAGTGGAGCAGGGAGATGATCTTACAAAGAGATTTACAATGCCACCCTAATCCTCTTTAACATACAACATAGGAAAATCACAAAATGGAGGGCAATTATAAACTTCAGAGAATCATGGCCCAGCCAAGTGTCTACACACATTTTTGCAGGGACACAGTTCAATCCATGACACTACATCAGCACAAGACTGGAAGACTCAGACAGTGCCTGAAAACCAAAACCAAGCCCACTGCCATAGAGTTGGTCCAACTCAAAGTAAAAACCTAGAGGTCAGAGTAGAACTTCCCTATAGAGTTTCCACGGAGCACCTGGTAGATTTGAACAGCCTACATTTTGGTTAGCAGACATAGCATTTAACCTTTACACCTGTCCACCGTCAATGACTGCCATGACAGGGAACACAAGAAAGAGTCCTGACGTAACAGGATAACAGTAGGGTGCAGAACTAAAACTCTAGTTAAAAGATGAAAGTCGATGATCTCACAGACTGTAAACAAACAAACAAAAAACACCAAACCCACTGCCGTTGATTCCAACCCAAAGCTACCCTACAGTACAGAGTAGAACTATTTCATAGCGTTTCCAAGGAGCACCTGGTGGATTCAAACTGCTGACTTTTTGATTAGCAGATGTAGCACTTAACCACTACACCACCAGGGTTTCTGACAGACTGAATCGTCCTCTGAAAACCCCTCCCCTAGACTCTCTGTTAGCCCAGAACAAAAACCATTCCCAAAGCTAACTCTTCAAAAATTGGGCTGGACTAGAAGACATAAAATGATACTGGTGAAAAGTGTACTTCTTGGTTTAAGTAAATACATGAGATTAACTGGGCAGCTCCTGTCTGGAGATGAGACAAGAAGGCAGAGGTGGACAGGAGCTGGTTGAGTGGACACGGCAAAGACAGGCAGAAATGAAGAGAGTGCTGTCAGCATGGAGAGAGCAACTAGGTTCACAGAATAATATGTGTATAAGTTTTTGTATGACAAGCTGACTTGAATTATAAACTTGCACTTAAAGCACAATAAAATATAAATTAAAAAAAATTTTTAAAGCTAATACACATTTTCAGGGTACCTTGTTCTTAAACAATATAAAGTATACTTTTATCTAGAAATAATTGTAGATTCTCGGGCAGTTGTAAGAAGTAATACAAAGAGACCCTTGCTGTACCCCCACTGGTAGTGTCTTAAGAAGCTAAGGTACAATGACAGAACCAGGACATTGACACCGATACAGTCAAGATACTCAGTTACTCTAGGTGTGTGCATAGACCTTTCATCAAAATATACCATATCCTTGGAAACATAAAATAAATCTTATAAAACATAAAATAATTGAAATCTTGAAAAATATGTTCTCTGACCAAAACAAAACTAAATCAGAATTCAGCAACAGACAGATATCTGGAAACTTACCAAAACAACATACTTCTCAATACCTCATAGAGTGAATAGAAATCCTCAAAGGGAATCAGAAAATATTTTGAACAAAATGAAAATAAAAATACAACATAAAAATTTGTGTGACACAGCTAAAACAATGTAAGTCTTACTTGCCTTTATTATTTTTTTAAAAAAATTAAGTTCTCCAAACTGTAATAGAAGCTTCCCTTCTTAAATATTAAGGCAAAATTAAATCCAAAACAAGTAGAATGATGAAAATTATAAAGGTAAGAACAGAAATCAAATAAAATTGATAGAAAATAAAAAAATCCATTAAGTCATAATTAATTAACCCTTAGACTAAACAAGAAAAAGAAAACATGAACTGCCAATATTTGGTATGAAAAAGGGGATGTTACTACAGATAGTGCAGACATTAAAAGCATAATAATGCTATGAACAACTCTATTCCTGTAACTTGACAATGAAACTGACCAATTTTTTGAAGGACAGAAAAAACTTATTTAGAAAAAATAGACACTCTTGATAGTGTTATATCTATAATAAATGATATGAAACAGATATGTCTATGATGAATATGCATCAAATCTGTTCTTGAAACAGTCTCTAAATTCAGATGGGATATACTCAAGATTGTATTTTGAATCTCATGGATTTGTTTTAATTTTCTTCAGCTTCAGCTTGAATTTGGAAACCCTGGTGGCATAGTGATTAAGTGCTACATCTGCTAACCAAAAGGTTAGCAGTTCAAATCCACCAGGTGCTCCTTGGAAACTCCATGAAGCAATTCTACTCTGTCATGTAGGGTCACTATAGTCAGACTAGACACAGTGGCAGTGGGTTTGGTTTTGGGTTCAACTTGAATTTTCATAAGAGCAACGGATAGAATGTTCCATGGGGGGTTCCTGGCCTTGTTCTAACTGATGGTATTGAGCAACTTCATTAGCTCTGGTTGCATTTGTAGTCAATTTGATTCCCGTGTATTCCATTTGGGAGGTTTATAGTCTCCGTTTCTATTGCTGGAAACAGGTTGTTATGGATTGAATTGTGTTCCCCCCCAAAACGTCTGTGTCAACTTGGTTAGGCCATGATTCCTGACATTGTGTGATTGTCCTTTATTTTGTAATTTTAATTTGTGCATTGGTAAATTTAGTCTCCGTGGTAAGACTGGATCATGTCAGAGAGGATTAGGGTAGGACCATAACATCTTTACTAAGGTCAAATCTCTGATCCAATGTAAAGGGAGTTTCCCTGGGGTGTGACCTGCAGCACTTCTTATCTCTCAAGAGAAGAAAGGAAAGGGATGTGAGCAGAGAGTTGGGGACCTCATATTATCTAGAAAGAAGTTCTGGGAGCAGAGTGAGTCATTTGAACCTGGGTTTCTCTGCTAAGATGTTCCCAGACCAAGACTGATGCAACAGAAGGACCATCCTCCAGCACTGACAGAGAAAGCCTTTGCCTGGAGCTGGTGCCCTGAATCCAGACTTCTAACCTACTGGACTATGAGAGAATAAACTTCTCTGTGTTAAAGCCATCAGCTTGTGGTATTTCTGTTGTAGCAGCGCTAGATGATTAAGACAAAGACATTTGCAGTAAAGAAGATATTTCAAAAGGAACTCTTTATAGTAAGGAAGTCTTGCAAAATTCTGCTACGCGATCTCTAGCATCATTTCTCTCGTTATCTTAGGCTGGGTTACCTAAATAAGGAAAACCAGTAAAGTTTATAAATATGTATAAAGAGAGATTTGTATCCCAGAAATGGCTTATGCAGTTGGAGAGGCCAGAAAGTACTGAGTGCATAAGTCAGGTTGCAGGCGTCTCCTGACTCACATAGCTGCAGGGGCTGAATGACTCAAGATTGGCAGGTCAGATAGTAAGCTCCTGGCTCACAGGCTGTGTAGAACAATGAATTCCAAGATCAGCTAGCAAGATGCCTTTAATTTGAAAATAAGAATGGTAATTGTGTGTTCCTCAAAAGATTGTCCCGTCTGGTCCAGTTGTCAATGAGTCAATTTCACCTCCCAGCAACCCCGTGTGTTAGAGCAGAATTATGTTCCACAGGGTTTTAAGTCATTGGTTTTTCCAAAGTATGTTGCCAGGTCTTTCTTCCAAGGTGCTTCTAGGTAGACTTTAGCCTACACCCTTTCAGTGAGCAGCTATGTGTGCTAAATCTGGTGTTGTTGTTAGCTGCTGTCAAATCAGTTCCAACTGATAGTGACCCTGTGCACAACAAATTAAACACTGCCTGGTCCAGCACTATGCCCACAATCACCTTTATGCTTAAGCCCGCTATTGCAGTCACTGTGTCAGTCCATCTCATCAAGGGTCTCCCTCTTTTCAGTGACCCTCCACTCTACCAAGCATGATGTCCTTCTTCAGGGACTGATCTTTCCCAACAACAAGTCTAAAGTATGTGAGATGCAGTCTTGCTATCTTTGTTTCCAAGGAGCACTCTGTGCTTCTTCCAGAACAGATCTTTTTGTTCCTTTGGCAGTCCATGGTACATTCAATATTCTTTCCCAACATCACAATTCACAAAAAGCATCCATTCTTCTGTCTTCCTGATTCATCGTCCAGCTTTCACATGCGTGTGATGCAACTGAATACACTATGGCTTGGGTCAGGCCCATCTTAGTCTTTAAGGTGACAGCTTTACACTTTCAACACCATAGGAAAACCAGACAATGAATAAGGCAGACCTAGGAAGAAGTTAATTCTTTAATTAGGGTGCTGATAAAGAATATGGAATAGTGACGGCCGGAAGAACAACCAACTTGTCTTGGAATTAGTACAGCCAGTATGCTCCCTAAAAGTGAGGATGGTGAGCCTTGGTCTTACTAACTTTGGACACATTATGAGGAGGTACCACTTCCTGGAGATGGGCAACACACTTGGAAAAGTCGAGGGCCAGCAAAAGTGAAGAAGCTCCTCAGTAAGATGGTGTGATGGTCGAAGTTCTGGGTCAGTCTGGCTGGGCCGTGATTCTCAACGGTTTGGCAGTTACAGTGCAGTGCAGCTTAGCAGTCACATAACTTGGCATGATGTGGTCACCTCCGTGATATAATCTACTATGAGAAGTCAGTCAGTTGAAAGAGAGTTTCCTTGGTCAAGTGGCCTGCATCAAATACAAGCAAACATTCTGGCAAGGCTCCCGAGATTTTGCTTGTTCTGGATCCTGTATCTCGATTCTGTTTGTCTGACCTTTGGTTCTCAAGACTTGAGCTAGCTGCTTAATTTTGTTCTTGTCTGCTGATCCTATGAGCAAGAGCCTTGTTCTCTAACCTGCTTGACTTCAGATCACCAACTCCTGCAGCTACATAAATCAGGAGAAGCCTGTATGCTGACCCATGAATTTGTAAGATTCCAGTCCTACAAAAGCATGAGCCATATCCACCATATAACTCTCTCTCTGTATGTATTTATACACTTCACTGGTTTTGCTCATCTAGGGAATCCAGCCTAAGACAGATAGATTGACAGAGTGGCTGTTACAATGGACTCAGTAATCATGACTGTGAGGTTGATACAGGACTAGACAGTGTTTTGTTCTGTTGTACACAAGGTTGCTAAGAGCTGGTACCAGTTCAAAGCTACCTAACAACAACAAGATTACAAGTATATTTGAAAATGAGCTTACAGTAAGAAACTTTCTAGCAAAGTAAACTTTAGGCACACAAGACTTCACTGGAAAATTCTACCAAACAAGGAAGAAAAAGACCAATTCTGCACAGTCTACTGAAGAAAATAGAAAAGAACATATCCCACTGCATTGTATGAAGACAGTATTAACATGCTACAGACTTCAGACCAATATTATTCAGGAGAATAAACACAAAAATCCTCAAGAAAATATTAGTAAATCAATCTTAGCAATATATAAAAAAGATATTTCACATCCTAGTGTGGCTTATTCTAGGAATGCAAAATTGATTCACCATTGAAAAAATCAATCAATGTAATTCACTATATGAACAGATTAAAGAAGATAAATTATGTGGTCATGTCAATAGACAAAGTAAAAAAAATTGACAAAATTCAAAGTTCATTTTTTTTTAAATCTTAGCAAACTAATAAAGTACAGCTACATAAAGGGGAAAACTGCAGAATGTTTTTTCAAATTTTCATGGAATCAAGACTTTCAGGGGCCATGCAGGCCAGAAAAAACCCTGAAACTATTGCCCTGAGATAATCTTAAAATATTAAACTAAAAATATCCCCTGGAATCTTCTTAAAATCAAACAATAGTTCAGTGTAACTAGTAAAAAATGTCTGCGTTGAGCATTATGCTCTTTTAAGAACTACCTAGATGAGATCAAATTGACAACAACTCAAATGATTACATAAGAAGCTTAGGACACAGTGCGTTTGTGTTAATGTAGGAGGAATAACTTGGAGAAGGAAGACGAGAATGGGTGCGCAACTCAAGAAGAACAATCAGTGTCACCAAACTGTACATGTAGAAACTCTTGGTGTATGCTTTGCTGTGTATGTTCTTAATCACAACAAAAGGAAGTACAGCAAACATCCTACTAAATGTTGAAAGATTTATGCCTTTCTTCTAAGATTTAGAAACAATGTAAGGATGTTCACTCTCAATATCTCTTTTCAATGTTGCACTGGAATGCCTGGTCATACAATAAAGTGAAAAAAAAAAAGGAAAAGAAATTTAAAGCAAAAAATCGAAGAGGAAGAAATGCGTATATTTATTGTTAGCTCAGTAATTAAGATTTTGACTGTTAATCAAAAAGACTGGCAAATTCCAGTCTACCTGCCACTGCTTGGAAACTTTGTGGGACAGTTCTTACTCTGTCCTGTAGGGTTGTTATGAGTCAAAATAGACTGGACAGCAATGAGTTTGGCATTTTGGGGTATACATATAAAATATACATACTTGCTGCCATTAGATGTTATCTCAGTTATACAGTCCTGCTATAATAGAAATACCACCAGTGGAGGCTTTATGAAACAGATATTTGTTCTCTCACACCCTAGGCAGCTGGAAGTCAGAATTTAGGGCATCCACCAGCTCCAGGGTAAGTCTTTATCATCAATCTTCCTTCCACTGGTCTAGGAGATTTTTGGTGCATGGGCCCTGGATCTAAAGGATGTGTTCCTTTCTTGGTGGTATGATGTCCCTCTCTGCTTGCTTTTCTCCTTTATATCTCAAAAGAGATTGACTAAAGATACAACCTAATCCAATTGATTGTGTCCTGCCTCATTAACATAACTGCTTCTAATCCTGCTTCATTAGCATCATAGAGTTTGGATTTACAATGAAAAGGATAATTACATCAGATTATGAAACGGAGGACCCCCATACAATACTGAAATCATGGCCTAGCTAACTTGACACACATTTTGGGAACACACGATTAAATCCACAACACGTGCTGTTGAGTAGGTTCTTAAAGCAGTCACATGTACAACAGAATTAAACACTGCCTGGTCCTGAGCCACTGTCACAATCATTGCTATACTTAAATCCATTGTAACTGCTACTGGGTCAATCCATCTCATCAAGGATCTTCCTCTTTTCTATCAACCTTCTACCTTACCAAGAATGATGTTCTTCTCTAAGGACTTGTCCTTTCTGTTAACACATTCAAGGTAGGTGAAATGAAGTCTTGCTATCCTCATTTCCAGGGAGCATTCTGGTCATACGTCTTTCAAGACAGGCTTGTTCCTTCTTCTGGTAGTCTATGGTATAGTCAATATTCTTCTCTAACGCCATACTTTAAAGGCATAAATTCTTTGGATTTCCTTCTTATTGTTCAGTTTTTGCTTGCATGTGAGTTGACTGAAAACATCATGGCTGGGTCAAGCATACCTTAGTCCTCAAAGGGACATTTTTGCTTTCTAATCCTTTGATGAAGTCTTTTGCAGCTTAGTTGCCATTGTAATGCATTGTTTGATTTCTTGACTGTTGCTTCCATGTGTGTTGATTGTGGATCCAAGTAAAATGAAATCCTGACAACGTCAATCTTTTCTCCATTTATCATGATGCTCCTTGTTGGCCCAATTGTGAGTCTTTTTGTTTTCTTTCTGTTGAGGCATAACTGTACTGAAGGCTATGTTCTTTGATCTTCATCAGTAAGTGCTTCAGGCCCTCTTCATGTTCAGCAAACAAAGTTGTGTCATCTGCATACTGTAAGTTGTTAATGAACTTTTCACAAATCCTGATAGCAAGTTCTTCTGAATACAGTTCAGCTTTTGGGATTGTTTGCTCAGCATACAGACTGAATAAGTATTATGACAGGCTACAACCCTGACACACACCTTTCCTAATTTTAAACTGTGCAGTATCCCTTTGTACTGTTCAAGGACTGCCTCTTGGTCTCTATATGGGTTCTTCAAGAGTACAATTAAGTATTTTAGAATTCCCTTCTTCACAATGTTGTAATGGTAATTTGTTACGATTCACACAGTTGAATGTCTTTGCATCATCAATAGAACTGGTAAATATCTTTATGATATTTCCTGCTTTCAACCAAGATCCATCTGACATAAGCAATGATACTCTTCATTCTACATTCTGTTCTAAATTCAGCTTGAATTTCTGGCAGTTCCCTGTCAATATATTACTGCAACTGTCTTTAAATGATCTTCAGCAAAATTTTACTTTTGTGTGATATTAGTGATCTTGTTTGATAATTTTCACATTGTGTTGCATCACCTTTCTTTGAAATGGGCAGAGATATGGATTTTTTCTGGTCAGCTAGCCAAGTAGCAGTTGTCTGCCAAATTTCTTCATATAGATGAGTGAACACTTCCATAGATGAACACTCACTTATCTGTGCCAAGAAATTTACATATTTATTGAAATATCTCCATTGTTAATCCAACAGCTCCCAAAGCCTTGTTTTCCATCAATGCTTCCAGTGCATTTTGGACTTCTTCCTTCATTACTATTGGTTCCTGGTCATATGTTACTCACCTCATGAAACAGTTGAACATTAACCAGTTCTTTTTGGTACAGTGACCCCATGTATTCCTTCTATCTTCTGCCAATGTTTTCCGGGTTCAAGACTTGAATTTTTTTTCGTTTCTTTCAGCTTGAGAAATGCCAACTGTATTCTTTCCTTTTGATTCTTCCCCTTTGGTCTTTGCACATTTTATTATAATACTCTACTTTGTCTTTTCAAGCTGCCTTTGAAATCTTTTGCTTAGCTCTTTTACTTCATAATTTCTTTCATTTGATTTAGCTACTCTACATTCAAGAGCTAGTTTCAGAGTCTCTTCTGACTTGTATTTTGGTCTTCTCTTCCTTTAACGATCTTTTGCTTTCTTCATTAGTGATGCCCTTGATGTCATCCCACAACTTGTCTGGTCTTTGGTACATTAAATCTGTTCTTGAGATGCTCTCTAAATTCAGGTAGGATATATTCAATGTTGTATTTTGGTTTTTATGGACTTGTTTTAATTTTCTTCAGCTTCAGTAGAACTTATGTATTAGCAATTGGTTGTCTGTTCCAGGGTAGGCCTCCTGACATTTTTCTGACTGATAATACTGAGTTTCTCCATGTTCTTATTCCACAAATGTAGTTGCTTTGATTCCTGTGTTTTCTATGTGGTAAGGTCCTCATGTATAGTCAACATTTAGGTTGTTGAAAAAGGTATTGCCAGTGAAGAAGCCACTGATTTTATCAAATTCTGTAATTCAGTCTCTGGTGTCATTTCTGTCATCAATGCCACTATTTCCAACTTTTGGTCTTTCTTCTTTGTTTACAACTTACACACTTTGATCACTAGTAATTATCAATGCATCTTGATTGCATATTTGATCAATTTCAGAATGCAGAAGTTGGTAAAAAAAATCTTCAATTTCTTCATCCTTGACATTAATGGTTGGTGCATAAATTTGCATAATAGTTGTATTAACTGCTCTTCCTTGTAGACATACAAATATTGTCCTGTCACCAACAGTGTTATGCTTCAGGATCGATCTTGAAATGTTCCTTTTGATGATGATGATTTTGTCATTCTTAGCATAGTAAACCACATGATTGTCTGATTCAAAATGGTGATAACAGTCCATTTCAGCTCACTAATTCCTAGGATATTGATGTTTACATCTTCTATTTTATTTTAATGACTTGCAGTTTTCCTAGATTCATACTTTGCATACTACATGTTCCAATTATTAATGAATATTTACAGCTGTTGCTAGTAAAATGTGTGCAGTATCTGTACCTAGACACAGATGAAGAAACTAAAAAAAAAAAGAAGATCTAAATAAATGGAGAGATAGACTATGCTCAAGGATTAGGAGACTTAATATTGTTTAAGATATTAACTATCCCCAAATCTATCTATGGATTCAATGCAATTCACATCAAAGCACAGCAAGATTTTTGTAGGTACTTAGAGAAGATTCTATCATTTGTGTGGAAAGGTAAAGGTACTAGAATAGCTGAAACAATTTTAAAAGAAAAAACAAAACTGGAATATTCACATAATCTCATTTTAAGACCACTATATAGGGTCACTATGACTCGATAGCAGTGGGTCTGGGTTTTTTCATATCACCATGATAAAGCTATAGTAATCATAAAAAGTGGTATTGAGAAAAGCCTAGATGCATAGATCAAAAAACAGAAGAGTGCAGAAATTGACCCCTATAAATAATAGTTTATTGATTTTTAACAAAGTCACAAAGGGGATTCAATGGAGTACAGATGTTTTCCAACATTTTTTGAAACAAATGGTTATCCATATGCAAAAAACTAATCTCATTCTATTCTTTGTGTCTCATAAAAATGTACTCAAAAATTGACTCAGTATTGAGCAAAGAAATGAAAAGTGAAATATCAGAGATACTATTTTTCACACTCTACTGCTTGACAAGGATTTAAAAAGTGACACTACTCAAGCACTGTAAGGACCTCATAAGACATGCATTCTTATAAATTACTGGTGGCAGTGTAATTTGTTAAAGCCTTCTAGAACATGATTTGTAAATATTTGCAGTGAGTTATAAAAAATCTCATTCTGTTTGGATCAGTAATTTTACTTATATGAATGGATCCTAAGGAATTCATAAAAAATGTGGACAAAGATTTATATATAAACAAGCTTATCATGCCATTATTTTAATAACAGAATACCAGAAACAACCCTACTACACAAAATCTTATATCCAATTATGGCACAACTATAAAACAGAGTAGTATTAAGTCCTTAAAAATATTTATGAAGAGTTTTTGGTGACATGGGAAAACACTTCTGATGCAATACAAGTAAAAAAAAAGTAGAAAAGTGTACGTAGTGTGATACTTTATACTTTGTGTATGTTACATACATAATTTTATGTATGTATTATTTTAAGATTATGATTATATATAGCTATATAGCTGTGTGACTAGGAAAAATGCATCCATTAAGACTGCAAAGCTAGACTTCATTATTATATTTCTAAAATATTACTTAGATTTTTTTCCTCTTTTGGATATTTTACATTTCAAAAATAAATTATACTGCACTTATAATCAGAAAAAAGAATCACATGTTTTAAATGATGTTTTCCTTTAAGGTGCATTATAAGACTTGGCTTTTACTTCTATTTTAGCTAGAGACAAACACTGATCATAACACAATTGTGTCTAAAGGGGAAATGCCAGGAACATAATTTCCTCAGGATTATGTGACAGAGATTCTAGGTCTCTGAGTAGCTATGATCTCTTAATAGCAAAGACGATTTCAGGGCACAGAACCTTAGATTTTAGGTTTCTTATATCTAAGGAAGCACAGGCACATTTTAGAAAAGACAGGTTGTGAGCAACACTTTATACCAGTGGTGGACCACACCAAACACTGATAACACAAATGTAGCTAGTACTTTTTAATCAATTACTAAAGACTGAATACAGGTAGAGATAGCACACTTATTTTTATGTCTACAATTCAGTCATAAGAGGAATTTGCGTCTTCCTTAAACATTGTCACACATCTCACTGGACATTCACAAAAAAGATGGGAGGCAAAAATGAGTTCTGATAGAGCATGTCTCTGAGAACAGTAGCCACAAGGGAAAAAGATATGAAGCCTCCCTTGAATGCTGCTTCTCTGTTTCTCCTGTGGAGCAGACAGCTTAAGTCATTAGGGAGGAGGTCAACAAATCTATTGCTCTTAGGGTACCGGTAAAAACTCACTGAAGCTAACTGAAAAAAATCTCTTAATTGTGGGGAGCAGCAGAAATGCGTGCTGAGCACAGTGCCAAGGAATGACCTAAAGTTGAGGGTAGGGGAGACATCAGCTAAAGACTTGCCACAAACCAGCCCCTGCACTAAACGCAAGTTAGCACTGGAGGAATTGGAAGTCTGTGGTGCAGTGAGGGTAACCATAGCAACAACAAATCCAGTTTAACTCCTGACTAGATTGGCTTGACCTCTAACTGCTAATGTCTAGCAGAAAGAAAGGTGTGCATATTTCCAAGCATCACAACTATTTACCAGTGTCTACTTTCCTGTAATTATATTTTATACTTGTATTTTTATACTGCACTATAAAATACTGTAATGAAATGTGCAAAGACCTAGAATTACAAAATCAAAAAGGAAGAACACACTCAGCATTCCTCAAACTAAAAGAACTTGAAGAAAAAATTCAAGCCTTGAGTTACAATTTTGAATGATTCTGTTGGTCTGGTGGTTAAGAGTTCAGCTGCTTACCAAAAACATTGACAGTTTGAATGCACCAAGGTGCTCCTTGGAAACCCTATGGGGCCATTCTACTTTCTCTTATAGGGTCACTATGAGTCAGAATTGACATAACAGCAATAGGTTTCTTTTAGTTTTTGTTTTCTATGGGCAAAATACTGAATGATCCAGGAAGCATCAAGAGAAGATGGAAAGAATACACAGAGTCACTGTATCATGAAGAATTGGTCAACATTCAACCACTGCAGGAGACTGTATAATCAAGAACCAGTGGTATTAAAGGAAGAAGTCCAAGCTTCACTGAAGGTACTGGTGAAAAACAAGACTCCAGAAAGTAAAAAACACCAATGCAGATGTTTCAACAAATGGATGCAGCTCTGGAAGTGCTCACTCACCTACGCCAGGAAATCTGGAAGACAATTACCTGGGTAATAGGCTGGAAGAGATCCATCCTTGTGCCAGTTCAAAGGAAGGTGATCCAACAGAAAGCAGAAATTATTAAACAGTGTAACTGATATCACATACAAGTAAAATTTTGCTGAAGATAATTCTAAAACGGTTGCAGCAGTACACCAACAGGCAACTGCCAGAAATTCAAGCTGAATTCAGAAGAGAATTTAGAATGAAGGATATCACTGCTCACGTCAGACAGATGTTGACTGAAAGCAGAGAATACCATATGCTTAACTGTGTTTTATTGATTATGGAAAAGCATTCAACTATGTGAACCATAACAAAATATGGATAACATTTTAAATAATAGAAATTCCAGAACACTTAACTGTGCTCATGTGAAACCTGTATGTAGTCTAAGAGGCAATCATTTGAACAGAACAGAGGGGTACTGAGTGGTTTAAAATCAGAAAAATTGTGTGTCATGGTTGTATACCTTTACCATACTTATTCAATCTGTATGTTAGGCAAATAATCTCAGAAGCTGGACTATATGAAGAAGAATGAGGTATTAGGATTGGTGGAAGGCTTATTGACAACCTAGAATATGCAGATGAGCCAACTTTACTTATTTATGAAAGCAAAGAGGACTTGAAGCATTTACCGATGAAAACCAATGACTACGGCCTTCAGTATGGATTACACCTGAACAAAAAGAAAACAAAAATCCTTAAAACTGGACAAATAACCAACATCTTGATAAATGGAGAAAAGATTACCATTGTTAAGAGTTTCATTTTACATGGATTCATAAACAAGATCCATGATTAAAGACCTCTTATAAGTGTTAAGAAAGAAAAAATGTCACTTTGAAGACTGAGATGCATCTGACCCAAACCATGATATCTTCAATCACCTCATATGCAGGTGAAAGCTAGACAATGAATAAATAAAACCTA
The DNA here is from genome assembly GCA_028571685.1 of Heterohyrax brucei. Taxonomy (NCBI): domain Eukaryota; kingdom Metazoa; phylum Chordata; class Mammalia; order Hyracoidea; family Procaviidae; genus Heterohyrax; species Heterohyrax brucei. The sequence goes on along the minus strand of CM053148.1, from coordinate 36,698,301 downwards.
AGAAGAGTTGAAGTCTTTGAATGATGGTGTTGATGAAGAATATTAACTATTCCATGGACTACTAGAAGAACAAATTAGTCTGTTTTAGAAGAAATACAGCCAGAATTCTCCTTGGAAGTGAGAATGGTGAGACTTCTTTTCAGATACCTTGGACATATTATCAGGAGAGATCAGACCCTGGAGAAAGACATTATACTTGGTAAAGCAGACAATCATCAAAAAAGAAGAAGACCCTCGATGAAATTGATTGACAGTGATGGAAACAATGAGCTCAAACATGGGCAAAATATTAAATACTGTGAGGATGGTGTAGAACTGAGCAGGGTTAGTTTCTATTGTATGTAGGGTCCCATGATTTGAAACTGACTTGACAGCACCTAACATCAACAATAGCCACTTTCCTACAGAAAATATTTTACTTTCAACAACAACAAACAATCACATGGTGTATATAAAAAAAAGACAGGAAGAAAGAAAAGAAAAATACACTGTTAAGAGACAATCAATGGTAGATTCAGATATCACACTATGATACAGATGCTAGAACTGTCAAACAGGAATTTTAAATTGCTTAATATCTTAAGCAATGTTATGGAAAAGGTGGATAAGATACTTAATCTGGTGGATAATTTCAGTGGAGAGATGAAAAATATAATGAACAATTAAATGAAAGGCTAGAAATGAAGAACACAATGAGACTTTAGGAAAATGCCTTTTGTCCTCATTAGTAGACTCAATACAGCTAAAGAAAGAATTAGTAAACTTGAAGATAGGTCAACAGAAATCAATCAAACTGGAATACAATGGAGGTAGGACACTGAGCCTCATCTTAGTAACTGGAGAGAGAAAAGGGAGATCTTATTAGCAATTCTAGGGATCCTGGGAGATGTCCTGGGTAGGCTAGACTTCACTGGGCAGGGCAGCCTTCACCATATAAAATTATCAGCAAGTCTGTGGTTTAAGCAATCCTCTGCTCACTGTACAGTCAGTCCCAACATGAAAGGTACTGATACTTCAAGATCCCATTACCTACCAGTGAGAGGAGACTATCTTTTGGTGCCTGATGTCCATGCAAACTCCCATCCCTCCTTTTCTCTCCCAACAAAGCCTCCATCTGGTATAACTAGCATTGGTATTGAGACACCACAGCTGAGCTCTAGGTTCCTAACCAGAAACTAGCTATTCCTTACCCTTCTTTGCCCAGTCCATACATGAATAAAGCAGTTCAGGGCCGATTTCGTCTACTAAAGTGCTCCTCTTCTCAGCTCTTCCCCTTTTACTGGCCCCAATATACCTCACCTTGTGTCCTCTGCTTCTTCTCTGCTGTCAAGTTGTTTTCAAGAAACATTATTATTGTTTACACCATAGATGGATTGTGGTGTAGGTCACTGTGTGTACCCTACATGATATTAGGTGCTTAGGTACCTGCCAATGCCAGTTCACCTGGGTTTCTTTGTCTCTTTTTTTCAAGCAGGAGGAGGAGACATACCTGCTGGGAGCAATGGTGGGTCACCTGGCTGAGGTCAGATGGTTGGCAACTGGATGATGTGTGAGGATCATAGTGTAAAGTTAGGAGTGCTGTGAGAAGGCTACTAAGGTACATGATATGACTTATAAAATACTACCCTGATTCCTCTGTGTTTGGAGGTGCTTTTTAGTTCTAAAGAGAAGGAGGAAGAGAAAATGAGAAGGGACTCTCATTGCATCTGGGGCAGACACTGAAGCTAATCGCTTGCCCTGGAAATGAGAAGTGCAAAGTTCTGCGTCCACAACCTGCAGCGTGGCCAATAGGACAGTCATTTGACCACTTCAGAAACAGGGAGGACTCCTCGAGAAAGGAAAGAAGGTCTGCTATTACAGTTAGCAAGGCAGTTTGAAACTAATTGTCATGTGGTACATTGTACAGGTTCCGTTGTGGACTACACCGAGAGGATGAAGGGTACATAGAATGAGACCTAAGTCCCTCCGGAAGTGTTATTGTCAGCATCTAGATGAGACTTGAGAGGCTTTGATTGTTCTTTTGCAAAAAAGAGGGGGTCAGATTAGCTTTACTGAATGATGTTTATGGCAAGAAAGAGGGAAAATATCATCTGATGCTTGGATAGAGAATCAATTACTTGTGTTGATTAATAATGAAGGAAAAGGCTATTGCTCTCCAACACGTGATCAAAAATTTGATGGACTTCAGAATACATGCCTCCATTAAGATATCTCTGATACTATAAATAGGAATTAGATCCTTCCTGAGGATGTTGCCATTCTCAGATGGTTGCTGAGTCTGCATAGTAATATGAGTAATCGGGGGTGTCTACGGAGAACACTTGTCACATGCCATTGATACAGAGAATGCAAAATGATTTAATACACATATGCCTCTACCAAATGGCCAAAAGCCTTACATTTGCTCCTTTGAACAGGGAGTGGGCTGATATTCCCTGCTTCAAAGAGAAAAATAATGAAAAGGTACCACCAGAATGTGTTCAGGATAAAACACACAGAACAACGTAAGGAAGGATAGAAGACCCTGTTCAAGTTACTGTGGCTGTGTAACAAATGGCCCTTCTGTTTAGTCATTTAAAACAGTAGCAAATTTAGCTCGCAGATTTACCATTTCAGAAGGTCTCAGTAGGGGTAGATCAGTTTCTACCCCACCTGGCATTATACGGAGAGCTCAAAGCCCGGAGATAAAGCACCTTAAAGTGCCCTCACTCATGTGTTTGGAACTGCTGCTGGCTGTTCGTTGGAACTTCAGCTGGGGCTGCTCTCCAGAAAATCTTTAGGTGAGTCCCCCGTATGTTCTGAGCTTCCAAGATACCCAACACACACACACACACACACACACACACACACACACACACACGCACGCATGCACGCACGCACACACACACACGATTCCCAGTTCCTAAATAATCAGACTCAGATTCATCATCCATCTCAAAATCAGGTCTAGTGTGGACGAGGTTCTTCTGGTGTAGTTTCTTGATTATAGCTTCTATTGATCTGAAAACCCATGAACTAAAGAGAAAACTATCTTGCCCCTACTCACCCAACATATGATGGTGGGACAGACACAGAATAATAACTTTTCCACTAAGGGAGGAAACTGAGGGGCACACAGGAGTCACTAGTCCATAGCAAATTCTTAAATCTAACTGAGCAAATGTTGCTGGTTCCTTGATTTTGGCTTCATCCTACTGATTCAGAGTGAATCACACAGCTCTCAGTGTTTTCACCTGTGCTCTTATCATCTTTCATATTAGTTATTTACTGCAGTGTAACAAATTGCTCCCAAACTTAGCAGCTTAAAACAATAATTAGTCTTATTTTTCACTATTTCTTGGGTTCAGGAGTATAGGAGCAGCTTGGTTGGATGATTCTGGTCCAGGGTTTCTAATAAGGTTACAGTCAGATATTGGTGAGGGATGCAATCACCTGAAGACTTGACTAGGCTCAAGAATCCACTTCTAAGATGGCTCATTTATATGGCCAGTAACTTGATGTCAAAGGATGATCTGAGTCCCAGGTTCTTCTCCATGTGGGCGTCTGCACAAGATACTCGAATGTCCTTACATCAGGGGACTGGCTTCACCCAGAGCAGACAATCTGAGAGGGATCAAGCTGAAAGCCACAGTGACTTGATAACCAGGCTTGGAAATCAAACACTATCATTTCTTCTGAATTTAATTTTTAAAAAGGCACAAATTTGATGTAGGAGGATATCTTAGTTATCTAGTGCCTCTATGACACAAATACTACAAATAGATGACTATAGAAACCAAATTTATTACAGTTTAGGAGGATGGAGATCTGAATTCAGAGTACCAGCTATAGGGAGAAATCCTTACCTATTTTGGCTTCTAGTATCCAGAAATCTTTGGAATTCCCAGGCTTATAGATTCATCTACCTTCATAGTCATCAGATAACACCTACCCCCACTTCCACACATACTCCTTGACCCACTCCTTACCTTCGTTAGTGTTTTTTCTTGAGTCTATGCTGTTCTTTTTATAACTCAGAAGTGATTGGGGTTAGGACACAACCTGTAGTGATATACCCCATTGGCATAACAAAGCAAACCCTGCTCCCAAATAGAATCACATCCAGGTCTGCGGGTTAGGGTTCCAACATGTATTTTGATGGGGACACAATGTAGTCCATAACACTGAGGAATTGAGAAGAGTGTGAGTACCAGAAAGTGAGAATAATTAGGAACTCTCCACAAAGATAACATAACTATGACTTACGAGTTGAAGGCCTGACAAAACTAAAAATGATGGGTTGCCAAACTGCAAATAATAAAAGATGTGTGAGAAAACTGGCAGAACTACAGGAAAGTCAACAAATTTGAAGGCTCCATTTAGTCTCATCGATTATTTTCCTGAAGGGAAAGCTTACATTTAATAAGTAACCAAGATTGAGTTGGGGGCACAGAATCCAAACCCACTGTCATCAAGTTGATTTTGACTCATAGTGACCCTATAGATAGAGTAGAACCACACCATAGCATTTCCAAGAAGCACTTGGTGTGTTTGAACTGCTGACCTTTAGGTTAGCAGCCTAAAGATCATGGGCAGACTAAGGATAACAAAACCATTGATCTCTGATGGCCATGGAATGGGGTAGATGTGAGCTGAGTTACCATGTCTGTACTGCTCATGGAAGAAGAGCCAGTCTTATAAGCAACATCAATATTTAAGTCCCTGGCTAAGCACCTGAGACTCCTCAAAGTTACTTTCTAGGCCTGGGAATCCCTTCTTTTTAGAGGAAACTAGGTATTCCCTGTGTTTGCTGCTATGTGACAGCTGATTCTGACTCATAGTCACCCCATAAGTGCAGAGTAGAACTGTTCTCCATAGAGTTTTCAAGGCTGTGACATTTCAAAAGAAGATCGAGAGACCTGCCTTCCAAAGTGCATCTGGTTGGGTTTAAATAACCAATCTTTTGGCTAGTAGAATGCTTAACCATTTGTTCTACCTGGAGACTCCAGGTATCCCCTACTCCATCTTAACACAGTTTATAAATACATTAAGTGGTATGGGTGTACTTCTTCAAATGGAATGCACATCAGGTCTGCTGCCCCAGCATGCCTCTCTAAGGAATAATATCGGGACTAGGGGATGTGGTATATTCTGTATTTTCTTGCTGTTAAGTTTTCCTCAATAAGCTGGTTATCACATACACCATGGGTCACTTGTGTGGGGGTCACCATACAGGTACATGACTGTTTGCTTAGCATGTAATGCCTCTCTAGGGCCATACTCGGACCCTAACGGTTCTACGTGTCCTCTGGGCTCAAAAAGGAGTGGGAGTGGTGCTAAAAGACCTAAATTTGGAAAGGGAATGAGAGTCATCAGTGTGTCCCACGTGTCAACGAAGGAACTAGGTGCTACTGTTCTGTGCGGGGTTCCATTCAGGAAACTTGAACTTGTAGATACTGTTGTGTTGTGATACAACGTGCAAGTTGAAGCTACCAAGATAAGTCCTAACATGGAGTGGGCTCATATGGTCATATTTTTATTAACCCCGTTGTATCATGTAAGAGAAGCATTTACCTAGATGTACTAGTCCCAGCCTAGGGGAAGATCTTATTACTGTATTTAAAAACACCAAAACTCTCTTTGTTGTCAAATCACTTCCAACTCATGGTGACCCTACATGTGTCACAGCAGAACTGTCCCCTATAGGATTTTCAAAGGCTGATTTTTCAGAAATAGAATGCCAAGGTGCCTATAGGTGAACTCAGACCTTCAACTTTTTGGTTAGCAGCTGAGGATGTTAATCATGTTAATGATTTCCACCACGTGGAGGCTCCTCTAACTGTATTTAGTTAGTGAACTCCCAAACCTTAGTCAGACGCATCATCAGATGTGCAGCTACAGCCAGATGTTGCTTTGTGTTGACTGCTTCCAAGAATTCTGCTAAAACTGAATCAACCAGTGTGTTAGTCATCTAATGCTGCTGTAACAGAAATACCACAATTATGGGTGGCTCCAACAAAGAGAAGTCTACATTTTCACAGTCCAGTAGTCTAAAAGTTTAGGGTGTCAGCTCCAAAGAAGGCTTTCTCTCTCTGCCGGCTCTGGAGAAATGTCCCTGTGACGCATCGGCTGTCCCTTGCTCTGGAAGCATCTCAGTGCAGGAATCACAGGCCCAAATGACGTGCGCTGCTCCCAGCACCGCTTTCTTGGAGGTATTAGGTCCTCGTTTCTGCTTGCTTCCCTTTCCTTTTATCTCTTGCAGGATAAAAGGTGGTGCCAGCTATATCCCAGGACAACTTCCTTTACTTTGGATCAGGGACGTAACCTAAGCAAGGGGGTTATACTCCACCCTAATTCTCTTTAAACAGACAGAGATTATGTTTTACAACACACAGGAAAATCACCAAATGGAGGACAACCACACAATACTGGGACTCGTGGCCCAACCAAGTTGACACACATTTTGAGGGGACACAGTTCAATCCATGAAAACTGGAAAGATTTAGAAGTTTGGTTTATGACATTCCAGAGAAAGGATTGGGATTATTTTTATAGGAACAAGAAAGTATATCATAGGAACCCGCCATAGGGGTAGTGAATGATTTGGACCTGTGCACACAGCCACGTTAACCAGAGAACCCCAACTTTTCTGAGTGATTAAACCCAGCAGGACCAGGAATGAAAGTGGAGAGAGTTTACCCCAGGGTGTCTTCTTGTTCTTCTTTTTTTAAAAAGACTTGAGTTAGAGCTGTGAGAATTTTTTCCAAAAAAAAAAGTCATTTTAAGCTAATGACTGTTCCAGCTCTTGTACATCAAATGTCATTTGTAGGGTCAGTGAGTGGAATAAAAAGGAAAATGACAGGCTTTGAGGAGACACGTGGCTGGCATTTAAGTGCCAAAAAGTACAAAAATTGAGGTATTTTTAAAGAGGCAGAGAATACAGACTGCAACGAAAAAGACAGAAAAAATGTGTCATGATCGAGGGGAAAGGATGAGGTGGTTGAGGGGAAGCGGGGTTGCATTCAAGAGGAGAAGGAGCTTATAAGAAAGAAGAGGGAAGTTTTCTCTACTGTTCACAAGCTTTGATAGACTTCCGGTCCCAAGATGGAGATTTGAACTTCTGTGTGTATCTGACCTTCCTCCTTGGAACTCATTAAAATGATAACAGAAATAGAAAAACAAATAAAAATATGTAGCAGGACTGAAAAATAAGGTGGAAAACTTGGAGATTTCTGAATAATATGAGGTTTTTTGTTCTTTTTTCCTCATAAATTGTGCTTTAGATGAAGTTTTACAGAGCAAAGTAGTTTCACATTAAACAATACACACATTGTTTTGTGACACTGGTTCCCAACAACATGACGTGTCAACACTCTTCCCTTATTGACCTTGGGTTCCCTATTGCCAGCTTTCTCGTCCCCTTCTGCCTCTAGTCTTTGCCCCTGGGCTGGTGTGCCCATTTAGTCTTGTTTTGTTTTATGGGCCTGTCTAGTCTTTGACTGAAAGGTGAACCTTGGGAGTGACTTCAGTAGTGAGTTGAAATGGTGTGTGATGGCCATATTCTTGCTAAGAGTAAGTGTAGTATCTTTTTGTTAATTAACATTTTGTTCTACATTTTTCTTCACCTGTATCTAGGACTCTCTATTGTGATGTCTATCAGAGAAGCTGGTGGTGATAAGTGGGCACCATCTGGTTTTGCTGGACTCAGCCTGGTGGAGGCTGTGGAAGTTGTGATCGATGAGTCCTTAGGACTAATCTTTCTCTTATGTCTTTGGTTTTCTTCAACCCTCAGCTCTAGATGCAGTGGGACCAATAGGGTGTCTTAGATGATCATGCACAAGCTTTTAAGACCCCAGATGTTACTCACCAAAATAGTGTATGAAACATTTTGAGATGCACTTTATTTTATTTTTTTTAAGAAATACTGACCTATAACAGCATAAATAAAGGGACGGAATACTCTCAGATTCATTCTATGAAGCCAGCATAACCCTGATATCAAAGCCATGGAAAAATCCCACCAAAAAAAGAGAAAATTACAGACCAATATCACTCATGAACCTAGATGCCAAAATCTTCAACAAAACCCTAGCCAACGGAATTCAACAGCATATAGAACAATTAATGTGATCAACCACATAGCCAGTGCCGTCGAGTTGGATCCAACCACATAAATAACATGAAACATAAGAATCACCTGATTTTGCCAATTGATGCAGAAAAGGCATTTGATGAGGTCCAACACCCATTCATGCTAAAATCTCTCAGAAAAACAGGAATAGAGGGGAAATTCCTCTGCACAGTTAGTGGTATCTAAGCAAAGCCAATTGCCTTCATCATCCTGAATGGTGAAAAACAGAAAGAATTCCCCTTGAGAACAGGAACAGGAACTAGATAAGGACGCCCACTCTCACCACATCTATTCAACGCTGTGCTAGAAGTTCTAGCTAGAGCAATTAGACAAGACGAAGAAATAAAGGGCATCCATATTGACAATGAAGAAGCAAAAATCTCGCTGCTCGAGGATGACGTGGTTGTATACACAGAGAATCATAAAGGATCTATAAGTAAACACACTGAGAATCATAAAGGATCTATAAGTAAACTACTAGAACTAATAGAGGAGTTCAGCAAAGTATTCGTATACGAGGTAAACATAAGTAAATCAGTACAATTCCTTTGTACCAACAGAGAGTTCATCAAAGAAGAAATCACCAAATCAATACCATTTACTATAGCCCCCAGGAGGATAAAATATGTGGGAATAGATCTAACTAAGGAAATAGAAGAACTATACAGAGAGAGCTACAAGGCCTTACTGCAAGCAACCAAAAAAGACTTACAAAACTGGAGAAACCTACCCTGCTCGTGGATAGGAAGACTTAACATTGTGAAAATGGCTATTTTACCTAAAGTGATTTACTCATATGATGTAATCCAAACACAAATTCCAGTATGATTTTTTAATGCGATGGAGAAACATATCACCAACTTTGTTTGGGAAAGGAAGGAGCCCCAGCTTAGTAAAACACCACTGAAGAAGAGGAGCACAATGGGAGGCCTCACACTACCTGACCTTAGAACCTATTACACTGCTGTAATAGTCAAAACAGCCTGGTACTGGTACAAAATGAGACATACAGACTGATGGAACAGAGTGGAGGCCTCAGAGATGCCACCATTGTATTATGAACAGTTGATATTTGACAAAGGCCCTAAGACTGTAAACCAGGGTAAAAACAGTCTCTTTAGCAAATGGTGCCAGCAAAATTGGATATCCATCTGCAAACAACTGAAACAAGACCCATATCTCACGCCTTACACAAAAACTAACTCTAAATGGATCAAAGACCTAAATATCAAACCTAAAACAATAAAAATCATGCAAGAAAAAACAGGGTCAGAGATGGATGTTCCAAGACATAGCAGACAGACTTCAAAATCTGACAAACAAAGCACAATTAACAGAAGAGAACATAGGTAAATGGGAACTTCTAAGAATCAAATACTTTTGCCTATCCAAAGACTTTATCAAGAGAGTTACAAGACCACCTACAGAATGGGAAAATATATTTGGCAACTGTATGTCAGAGCATCGTCTGATCTCCATAATCTATAAGGTTCTGCAAAATATCAACAAGAAACAGGTAAATAATCCAATTAAGGGATGGGCAAAGGAGATGGCCAGACACTTCACTAGAAAGGACATTCAGGCAGCCAAAAGACATATGGGAATATGCACATGATCATTAGCTATCACAGAAATCCAAATCAAAACTTCAATGAGATAGCATCTCATCCCAGCAAGATTGGCCATGATCCAAAAAGCACAGAACAACAAAAGAGGCTGTGGGGAGACTGGCACTCTCCTACACAGCTGGTGGGATTGCAAGTTGGTACAGCCTCTTTGAAAAGCAATCTGGAGCTTCCTTATAAAGCTGGAAATAAATGTACCACTTGGTCTTGTAATTCCACTGCTTGGAATTTATCCTTCAGAAACAAAGGCTGTCACACGAACAGACACATGTGCATGAATGTTTATTTCAGTACAGTCCACAACAGCTAAAAGATGGAATCAACCCAGATGCCTATCAGCAGATGAGTGGACAAACTATGGTACATATACTCGGTGGAACATCATGCTGTGAGAAAAAAGCAATGATGATTTTAGAAAACAGCTCGTAACATGGTTTCAGTTGGAAGATACTATGCTGAGTGAAATCAGTCAGTGTCAAAAGGATAAATACTGTATGAGACCCATGTTATAAGGACTTAAAGATAGAGTTAGAGTTATCTACAGAAATAAATTAGTTCGTTGGCTGGTGAGGTGGTGAGGATTTATCATATATATATGAGACAGTTGATAGATGTTAGAAATTTTATTCATTTACTGTAATAAATAGATAATAAAAATTAAATAAAGGAAGAATTGCTGATCTATGATGCCCAGCCCCTGATTTCCCAGGTAAGGGGTAGAGGAAGAATATCTTAGCTTTCCAGGTCTTCTGTAACAAAATACCACAAACTGAATAGCTTATAGGGATAGAAATTTGTTGTTGCATGGTTCTGAAGGCTGAAGTCCAAAATCAGCTTGGTGACTGTAGCCATGTTTTTTCCAAAGGCTGTGTGGGAAGATCTTTTCCTATTTTTTGTTAATTTTTTATTGTGCTTTAAACGAAAGTTTACAATTCAAGACAGTTTCTCATACAAAAACTTATTATGTGACCCTAGTTGTCTTCCCATACTGTGACGACACACTCTTCCTCTCTACCGTGTATTTCTTGTGTCCATTCAACCAGCTCCTGTTACTTTCTGTCCTCTGGTCTTGCCTCCAGATAGGAGCTGTCCAGTTAGTCTCATGTGTCTACTTGCGCCAAGAAGCACACTCTTTACCACCCAGCCAAGCCAAGCGCCGTTGAGTCGGATCCGACTCATGGCGACCCTTAATATTTTATAGTCTAGTCTAGTCTTTGTCTGAAGAGTTGGCTAAGGGAATGGTTTTTAGCTCTGGGCTAACAGACTCCAAGGGCGGCATCTTCTGCGGCTCCTCCAGTCTTAGTCAGACCATCAAGTCTGGTCTTTTTAGGTGAATTTCTGCACCCCACTTTCTCCTGTTCCATCAGGGACTCTCTGGTGTGTTGCCTGTCAGGGCTGTCCATGGTAGTAGCTGGGCGCCATCTGGTTCTTCTCATCTCAGGCTGATGGAGTCACTAATTCATGTGGCTTTTTTTTTTTTGTCTCTTATTTTCCTCATGTGTTTGGAGTTCTTCATTCTCCTTTGCTCCAGGGTGGTTGGGACCAAATTATGTATTTTAGAGGTCTGCTTGCTAACTTTTAAGACCTGAGACACCACTCACCAAAGTGGGATGCAGAACGTTTTCTTAATAAACTTTCTTATGCCGATTGACTTAGATGTCCCCTAAAACCAGTGTCCCCAGACCCCTGCCTTTGCTAGTCTGTCCCTCAAAATGTTGGGTTATATTCAGGAAACTTCTGAGCTTTTGGTTTAGTCTAGTTGTGCTGACTTCCCCTGTATATGCATGTTGTCCTTCCCTTCACCTTAAATAATTCTTGCCTATATAGTTTGTAAACTAATTATCTAGTTACTGAATACCGCCTTCCTCCTTCCCCACCCTTGCAGCCATCAAAGAATATTTTCTTCTGTGTTTAGATCTTTTCTTGATTTCTTAGAATAGTGGTCTCATGCGTTAGTCGTTCTTCTGTGATTGACTAACCTCGCTCAGAATAATGCTTTCCAGATTCACCCATGTTATGATACATTGTATGGTTTCATCATTGTTCTTTATGGTTATGTGGGAAGATCCTTTCTTGTATCTCTCAGCTTCTGGTAGCTACAGACATTCCTTGGCTTGCAGGTGGTCCTGTGGCCATCTTCCCTTTTAAAGGGCACTATGCAGATGGAGTTAAGACTCACCCTATGCATGGTCTCATGTTAACTTAATTCATAACATCATTGAAGAGCCAATCCCCAAACAAGGTTGCATTCACAGAAATTAGAGGTTAGGGCATCAGCGTATCTGTTGGGGAAACAAAATTCAAACCATAATAGGGGGTTCTTCATGCAAGGTAGTGTGTCCACCAGAGACCCTGTGGGAAAAGAAAACAGCAAACCCAACACTGGTGCTATGGGCAGCGGTAAGGCAAACCACAGACAGTTGGCAGTGACAAGATGAAGGCCTTCACGAGCTTTGTCAGAGCCCTGGACGCAGAGCAGCAGCCTTGACCACAGCATCGGCTTGCTCTGTGTGGAAAAGACAGAAAGAGAAGTTGGCCTCACCAACTCTGTGGACATTTTCCTACCACATCTTCCTTTTATCTTCATTGTTGCTGTTAACTGCCATCGAACTGGCCCCAACTCGTGTTGACTCCACGCACAACAGAACAAAACAACACCTGGCCCCACGCTCCCTCCCTGATTGGTTGAGGATAAGATCATTGCGACCCAGAAGATTTTTACTGGCTGATTTTTTGGAAGTAGATCGCCTTTCTTCAAATCCACCTCAGTCTGGAAGCTCTGCTGAAAGCTGTCCAGCACCATAGTGACACGAAGCCTCTAGGGACAGACAGATGGTGGCTGCACAGGAGATGGCCGGGAGGTAAACTCTGATCTCCTGCATGGAAAGTGGGAGTTCTACCATAGAAGCCCCAGCTTATTATTGAGTCCTCATTTTATGCCAGCACTGCACTAAATACTTTCTTTACCACATTTAATCCTCCAAAAAAAAACTTATTAGGGAAGAATGATCATTTCTGTACTGCAGTTGAGGAAACCCAGGCCTAGAGAGGCTGTTCTTAACCTAGTATTGTTAACACTCTGGGCTGGGTAATTCTTTATTATGTGAGCCTGTCCCATGTGTGGCAGGGTGTTTAGCAGCATCCTGGCCTCTAGCCACTGGTTGCCAAAAGTGTCTTTAGACACTTCCAGATATCCCCTGGAGGGCAAAACTGACCCTGTTGTGAACCACTGACTTAGACTGATCGAATACATTATCCAGTTCTAAGCTAGGTGTATCTAACTCCAAATATCACCATAGGGGTAAAGAACTGGTGGCAAATACATGCAAAGATTATCATGTAGAGTTCCAAAACCCTAGGTTCTAATTTTTATCCCACCGCTAAGAGCTTTTTAACCTGAGTGAAGAGTTTAGCTGCAAACCCAAATGTCAGCAGTTCTAATTAGTGGTCCTTGGAAAGCTTATGGGGCCATTCTGCTGTATCCCATAAGATCTCTAGGAGTCAGAATTCACTCAGTGACAGTGGGTGTGGTCTTGGTTTTTAAAGATACTATGGAGTCCCTGAGTGGTGCAAATGGATCATGCACTTGGCTGCTAACCAAAATGAAGTTGAAATTTGAAACATGGAGGTTCAAGTTCACCCAGATAAGATTTGGAAGAAAGGCCTTGTGGTCTAATTCTATAAAATCAAAGCCATTGAAAACTCTAAGGTGCTCAGTTCCACTCTGCCAAACATGGTGTCTCCATGAGTTAGAATCAACTTTATAAAAACTGTTTTTCTTTTGTTTGTTTTTCAGTGATACCACATTAAACATACCAAACGGCAAGCACACTAGTGGTTCAGTCATAGAATTCTGCCTTCTACGTTGGAGACCCAGGTTCAATTCCCAGTCAATGCCCCCGTACAAGGTCATTACCCACCCGTCACTGGAAGCTTGTGTGCCGTTGTGATAAACAGGTTTCAGCAGAGCTTCCAGATTAAAACAGGCTAGGGAGAAAGGCCTGGCAACCTGCTTATGGAAATTTGTCAGCAAATACTCTACAGATCACAACGGTTCCATCTGTAACCAAATGTGGTAACCGCACAGGACTTCGCAGCATTTCCTTCTGTTGTAGCAGGAGTCCAGGTGAGTCTACAGCTAACAACGACAATACCATGTAGTGCCTCTGAGTCCATTTACAGTAGTGACTGATGTGACCACTGGACTCAGGGAGCCAGAAGCTATGTTTACATTGATGCTACAGGGTATCTAGAGCCAGGTTGCGCTGAAGAGAACAAAGCTGCTTTGAACACTCACTGCTGCGGCCACATCAAACAGGTGCCTCTGATGTCCTAAAAAGCTCTTCAAATGATTTCAGTCTTTCATTAGAGAGAGACAAGACTCAAGTCCTCTTTCCTTAATTAGGTAGGTTAGCCAGTTAAAATGATAGATTTTCCTGTAATATTTTGGCTTGGTGGTACTCTAGGTACTTGCTCAAACTCCAAGAACAATTAAAAAATATGAATAGCGCAGTTAGCTATGACAGGGTTATTGTGGATCCAGGTCAAATAATTTTAATATTTATTCTAAGCCAAAGAAAATTTAGGATGATAAACCCACTGCCTTCAAAAGTCTTAACATGCTTTCAAAGGCAAAAGAAATCCTTACTGATCATCAGAACTATAGACTATGTTTCCAGAAGTACAGCATTATGCCTTCCCGGATATAATGATGACTTCTTTCAATAAGTACAAATGGTCCCAAGGGGACGTTCAACTAAAGAAGTCTTCAATAAATGTTTAAGACTTTTTGAAAGAACATCAGTAGATTTTCAGAGAGGGTATGAAGTTTCTGATTAACTCTGGTCAGATTGTTAGGAATCCCAATTTGGCAAAGCCTCATTGCATCAGCTTTTATTTAAAATTTTTTTTTTTAATTTATATTATGCAAATTCATTATACATAGTACTATAGGTAACTGAAAGTTAAATATACATGTCTCTAAAAATTGGTGAATATGCTCATTAGATTCCAGTTTACCCTATAATTCTCGCATTTCTTTAGCCATGAATCTCCCACCCACAATGAAATGTCTTTGCACTGACAATGAGAAGTATAATAAAGCTGTGTTATAAAACTCTAAGGGACCAAGATGGCGCAAAACCAAACGATAGCAAATCTATTGCCATGGAGACTCCGTGTGTGTCAGAGCAGTACCGTCCCACAAGGTTTCCAAGAAGCAGCCGGTAGATTCGAACTGCTGCCTTTTGGGTTAGCAGCCTTAGCTCCTAACTACTGCGCTATCAGAACTTCAGCGGGAACCACCAAACCATTCATATACCAGGCACAAGTGTTAGTGCTGAAACAAGGGCACATGATTGCTAGACTGTTTCTGTGTCACATCTCCGCTTTGTCTTCCAAGCAGTGCCTGGTGGATTTGAGCTGCCCACTTCTTGGCTAGCAGATGTAGCACTTAACCTGCAGGCCACTAGGGTTTCTGGAGGAAGCCCGTAATGCTTCCATTAACGTGCTGTCAGTGAGGCTGTGATGCATCTACAGTCCACATGGGGGCGCCACACTATCATTGATTCTAAGCCCGGGTAAGAACCAGTTTTTGAGTTGATTCCAACTTGTGGTGACCCCACGTGTCTCAGAGCAGAACTGCATTCTCTAGGGTTTTCAGTGACTGTGGTCTTTTGGAAGTAGACGGCTAAGACTTTCTTTCAGGGCACATCTGGGTGAATTCCAACTGCCAACCTATTAGTGATTGAGTATTTAACCTTTTGTGCCACCCAAGGACTCCTTTGATTGGGACAGGCCAGATGATCTCAGAGGGTGGCAGGAACTCGCCTTCCACTAATTCTTGTAGTCAAGAGAAAAGATCAAATTCTACAATAGCAAAATTTAGCAGAACAGAGAAAAAATGATGTTGCTTTTATGAGACATTCCTGAGGAAATTTCAGTTGCTTGTTTAATGTCATTAGTAAAATCATAATTTATGTGTTACATGTCTTTTCAGGTCAAGAGACTACCCACCTGGACTCCAGGATGGCCCTCATGAATCACCACTAATTTCAAATTCTTCTGAAATCATTCTGAAGGATCTTCTCATCTTCATTTCATAGATTTTCATCAGTATTACATGTTAAACTATGAAGTCTGAAGCTAAAGCCATTACCTCTGATAGATCATTTCACTGAGTTCTGGATTCTTTCATTCCTCTGCCACAGCTCCCTGCTACTGCCCCCACTCCCACTCCTGGGCTCGCCACCGTTGCTGGAGTCACCAAGGTGAATGAGTCCAGCACCAACAAACGCTGTAATCAAGTAATTCAATTATTCCCACAGCCAAAATTTACTAAGTGCTCTGGTGTTCCAGTCACTATGCTGGACACTGAGGGTGCAAAGCAACTAAAACAATTTCCTATTTCTTAATGAGTTTACAATGTATTTGGGGAGAGAGACAAGCAAAGAGAATAGATACAGAAAGCTGTCATTGAGTTGACTCACGGCAACTCCATACACGGTAAAACAAAACATCACCCAATCCTGTATGATCCTGACGATTGCAGGCGTGTTCAAGTTCATTGTTGTGGTGATTGTTCCAATCCATTTCACTGAGGTTCTGCCAGCAAACATGATGTCCTCCTTCTGCCAGTGGTCACTCCTGACGACATGTCCAAAGCAAGCAAGCCAGACAGTATTCTTTTGTGATCTAGAAGGTTTTCATTGGCTGAATTTTGGAAGTAGATCTCCAACTCTTTTTTCCTAGTCTGTTTTAGTCTGAAAGCAGCACTGAAACCTGTCCACTATGAGTGACCCTGCTGGTATTCGAAATATTAATGGCCTATCTTCCAGCAACATAGCGACACACAAGCCAACAGAGTACAGTAAGCTGATAGATGGTGGTCGGCACACAGAGCACAATATGCCAGATGCATCCCCAGGGGTAAGGAAGTGGTACTATTTAAGCACAGAGATGGATCATCTAACTTATCCTTGACGGGTCCTGGAAGACTTCTGACTAAGTCTAAACTAAGTCTAAAGGATGAGCAAACCACAAACAAGCCAAGGGCTTTGGGGAGGGTGAGGAGGACTAAGTGTGTCAGGTGCTGGGAGTTTGGGGAGGAGGGAGCACAGACTGTGAGTGTGAGGTGGGGAACGGCAACAAAGCAGAGGAGGCAGATCACTCCAGACCCTGCATGGAAAGTTAGAGAATGTTACTGCTGGTTGCCCGTGGTCAATTTTGACTGGTGGCAAGTTACAGAATAATAGGGGACAATAGGAGAATTTTATGTAAATTACATGACTGAGTTGTATTTTCATAAGTTTTTCACTGTAGAGCACAGATTAAAGTATATGGCATACACTGCTGGTTACTTCCTCGATGTCCATTTTACTCATCTCCCTTATTAACAGAACTTCTATCTTATTGGGAGTAGCATTATTCTATTCTAAAACTACATTTCCTAGCCTCCTATGCAAATAGGGGTGCATCATGGGTAAATGGAGTCTGTTGGTGAGGCTTCTGGAAAAGGTCTTGCAAGTGAGTTCCCTGACTCTTGCTGCTGGCTAGGCTGTGGACAGGATGGCTGTAGTGATGATGTCCATCCTTCTCTCAGGAGGTAGCCTTGAGGATGGAAGCCAAGGTTAAGAATAGCAAAAAAGAACACACAGAAAGAGACTCAGGCTGTTAGCCATAGAGCTGCCAGATCAGCCCTAGAACCAACTCAGCTCCAGACTTCTATCTGAGAGAAAAATATATCTTTATTTTGTTTAAGTTACAGTGATTTGAGTTTTCCATTATAATCAGTTGTTGGCTTCAAGTCAACCCGTGTGTGTCAGAATAGAATTCTATTCCCTAGCGTTTCCAATGGCTGATTTTTCAGATGTTGATTGCCAGACTTTTCTTCCAAGGCACCTCTGGGTGGATTTACACCTCCAACCTTTTGGTTGGCAGGTGATGGCATTAAGTTTTTCTACCACCCAGGGTTTCCTGTTTGCCGTCATCAGCAGCATTACTGGAAAGGATAGAAAAGAAAGCTAGAACAGGGAGACACATTGCTAGGCATAAAACGGTGTTGGCTTCAGCTCAGTAGTAAAGGGGACAGAGAGAAATAATGGATTTGAGAAATATTAACAAGCTGTGATGAATAAGATTGGTGATTGACTGGAGGCAGATGATGAGGGGAAATCTGAGTTCCAAGTTCCTAGCTTTAGGCAATGGCAACAGCAAATCCTCATCTATTTACAATAAATTTTCAAAACTCCTAATTCTTGCTATTTCGATTTAGCTGGAAAAACCCAGAGCCTGTCTAGCTTTGGCTAAATTTTCAACCATGTGCTCCCCGATCAAATATTTCAGAAAGTCTACATGCTTCCAAGCAAACTTTTGAATCAAGCGTATCAAATCACATCCCCAAATCCTTCAAAGATTAAAAGGCAGAAGTTGATCAACCAGACAGCAAGGTATATACGGCCTTACTTGTGTTTACTTAACTAATCTGTAATCCATCCGATATGTTGAAACACAGGTGAAATTGTGCACTACAAATGAGTATTTTCCTTGAAAACTGAATTGCTGTGGAAATTCCATGATGGTAACCTAAATGAGCTGGACAGTGCAGAGAGGTTCAGTCTCAGTAATTCAATTCTTTCTCTTTCTTTAAGGTGAAGATATCCACTCTCCAACAGCTAAGATATTCTCATGTCTATAAATCTATAAATTGTTATAGCATTTACAGTCCTCCAGGGAGGCATGTAAATTCAGGGACTTGCAGAGAGACAACATGGTTTTTAGATGTTGCCTGTATTTCTGAAACTTCCCACTGTGGCATAGCTACGTTCTGCCTATCCAAGGAGATAACTCAGATTTTATCTTTTTGTGAAGCCTGCTCTGGTTATAAAATTGAAAGTAGCTCTGTCTCTTATAAATGTGCATGCTTTGAAGAATTCATAGGATGTCTTTACCTGATAGTTTAACTTGGTCAATTAAATCAATTAGGAATGGTGTACATGTTATACCCGTAAAACCAATTATCTCACTTCTGAAAACCACTCATTTTGATCTATGATTTTTCTTTTCTTCTGTATTTCTTCTCTTTTTGCAAAATAGGAAATTTGGTTTTTGCATTACACCTAACTCTTCATTTTAGTTTTTCATTTTTAGCCACCTCGTGGCCATCAAGTCGACTCAAGACTCATAGAAGTGAACTGCCTCACTGGATTTCCGCAGAACAACTGATGGATTTAAACTGCCAAACCTTTTGGCTAGTAGCCAAGCTGTTAACCACTGAGTCACCAGATCTCCGTTATTAACCATACAGGTACTAAATACTTGGAAATTTGCTTAGGGCAAACTTGGCCTTCAATGTTGTTTGGAACTATCATACACAATCTAAATATTGCACTTTGCAGTCTTGTAGGAAGCTGAAAGAAGACAGTAAAGACAACACATTTCATGACTTCATTGCTTGAAGAGATGTCAGTGCAAGAGGAGGTATAGAGAAGCAACTTTACTTGAGATTCCACTTTGAAACATCTGAAAAACAGAAGGCATTCACAACTCTGGACAAGGTACAAAAGAGATGCTTTGTAATTGAATTCAACAGGAACTCATTGTGAGTTCTGTCCGTTACATGCCGTGCTAAGAGTTGAGGCGACATTGTACGGGAGCTAACTCCACTGATCAGCTGGCAAAATAGGGTTCCTCAAATTCCAGGAATTTTTGAACTGACTGTTAGACTGGTGGTAGCTTGAAATTGGCCATGGATGGAGAACTTATGCTGCAGAAATTGGAAGACACTGTGAATCAGGATGTTTTACTTTCAAGGAGCCAGTTTATCAGCATACCACTGGTAACATAGTCATAAGAAACTGGAAAACTCAGTCTTTAGGAGCTTGCTTCCAAGTTGGAGGATAACACAATTTGAACAATGGTCTTACTACAAGAGATCAGGCACTGGACCATTCATATGTTAAATTATGATATGCAAGGCTCAGTCCCAGAGCAGCATTGCATTAAAGAAATATAGTTTAAATAATATTCTAATTGTGTGCTCTATTAGAGCATAACACAGACCCAAGGACATAGCACTCAGGTCTCAGTACAGAATGCTATTATTTCTGACAGTCTGTCAGACTAGAAATTCTAAAATTTTCTATTGCAAATTAGATAATGCCTTCATTACCTACTGTTCCTATAACAGTAATACCACAAGTGGATGACTTCAAAAAAGATATATTTATTTTCCTCATAGTAAAGCAGGCTAGAAGTACAAATTCAGGGCATCATTACATCAGTGCTGGAGGAAGGTCTTTTTCACTAATATTCCCCTGGACTAGGAGCTTCTGTGCTCAAGGACCCCTGTTCCAATGGCCATGCTCTGCTCCTAGCCCTGCTTTCTTACTGGTATGAGGTTCGTCTGTCTTTTTGTTCACTTTTCTCTTTCGTATCTCAAAAGGGATTAGCTCAAGACATGCCCAGTCTTGTAGACTGAGTCCTGCCTCATTAATACCACAGACATAGGATTTGCAACACATGCAGAACTCACATCAGATGACACAATGGTGATAACCACACAATACGGGAAATCGTGGCTTACCCACATTGATATACATGCTTTGGGGGGACACAATTCAGTCCATTACAGATGACAATTTTGAAGTTTACACACAGACTCACACACACAAGCACTTTTAAATGAATAGACAATCAATCAAAAAGAAAGAAAGAGAAATGCCTTGAGGCAATTACTGAAAAGGAGTGAAAGCTAAGAACATGGCCATTGGCTGCACCTAGGAGGCCCCTGTGAATAACTGTCTTGCGAAGTCAAGAGTCTACACAGATAGTAACAATAAGATTTGAAAAATATAGCCTCTCTTCAGGTGCTATAGTCATAAACTAGTCCGTATACAGAGGCCATACAACCCATTTTGGCCCCAAACCTCTTACAGAGGTTGTATTTAACATGAATCTGGGTCTTCAGAGTCTCTAGCGTCTTTGGGAAAAACAAACAAATCTTTGCTAAAGAAATTGCATCCTAATCTGAGGTCTCAGAATTCACAGAGTTACAAAAAGTACAAAGTTCCAGACAAAAATCACAGAACATAAGGAAAAACAACATTCTGAGTAAGAGAGAACAGACAGAAAAACTACAATACTGTGTTTATAAAGACACTAGGCATCAGAGTCATCAGGTATGGTATACAGGCATGTAAATGTGTTTAAAGAAGAAGTGGAAAGAGTGAAGTGGTGAGTAGAAGGTAACAGTATATTCACATTTTGAAAAAAGTAGATTTTTTTAAAATCCTGTGGGAAGGTTAAAGAGTACAACAAAGTTAGATGAAGACAAAGAACTGATGAACTGAAAAAGAAATCACATTGATTCATACCAGAAAAGCTGAGTTGGAAAATATGAGATTATAAGATAGGGGAGACTGAGTTAGAATATTCAAAACACATCCTGTGAGAGTTAAGAGGTTGCTGAGAGAAAAAAAGGAAGAAAGGCAGTGTTTGAAGGACTAATGGTTTAGAATTTCCAGAGTTGTCATGGATTGAACTGTGTCCCCCCAAAACTATGTGACTGGGCCATGGTTCCTTGTCCTCTATGATTGTCCTCCATTTCGTGATTTTCCTATGCTGTATGTTAAAGGATTAGGATGTGAGTATAAATCACTTCATAGGATCACCTCCCTGCTCCACTGTAAAGGGAGTTTCCCTGGAGTATGGCTTGTACCACCCTTAGTTGTTTCATCTCACAAGAGATAAAAGGAAAGAGAAGCAAGCAGAGAATTGGGAACCTCATACCATCAAGAAAGCAGCACTGGGAGAAGAGCACATCCTTCAGACCTGAGGTTCCTGCACCTGGATGCTCCCCAGACAAAGACTGATAGAATACCAGACTTTCCTCCAGAGCCAACCAGGGGGAAAGCCCTCTGCTGGAGACGGCCTCCTGAATTTGGACTTGTAGCCTACCAGACTGTGTAAGAATAAACCTTCCTTTGTTGAAGACATCCACTCTGTGGTATTTCTGTTACAGCAGCACTAGCTGACTAAAACAGAATTTGGTATCGAGAGAGTGGGGTGCTTCTCTAGCAAATACCTAAAAAGAGGGAGCCATTTGAAACTGTGAATGGATAGAAGATTGAGAAAGAACTAAAGAAGGCACAGATGGTGAGAAACCAGCAGCAGAGGTCGAGTGATGACAGCAGCAGCAGAAGCAACAACAGAACCAGAAGCAGCGCTGGAGCTGACCCACAGAGCAAGAGAGCTAAGTGCATGTACACCGAGTTTCCTTGGCTGAGTGGGGCGCCTCTGGGCACTTGAATTGGTGGAGCTAGCCTTGCTGACCCCCGCAGCAGAGAGCTGAGTGCCTTTGTGCAGGAGACTTTCTAGCAAGAGTGGGGTGCCTTCAGGCGCTTGAATCAGTGAAGCTACAGAACTTTGGAACGCTTGCCCCAGCAGGGCAGTTGTGGGCCTGAAAACCGGGCCATGCAGCCACAGGAAGCAGAAGCAGAAGAGACCAACAGTGTGAGCAGCACTGTCTAACTGAAACCAGAGTGGTGAAAAGATAAATTACAAGACTCAGGAAACCAAATGAAGAGCATTGCAGTTTTGAACACAGACCAAACACTAGATGATATAATGGAATTATTGCTCATTTTCTTTCAGTGTGATAATGGTATTGTAATGATGTAGGGTAATGTCCTCATTTTTTAGGAGATGTACTCCAAAAATATTCAAGGTGAGATGTCACAGTCTTGCCGCTTACTTTCAAATGGTTCAGCAAAAAATTTATTTGTATATACTTCATGGTAGTCCTTCACCTCTTCTGTGTTTTGGATATTTTTATGGTAAAATATTAGAAATGTGAACAATGAATGGGGATGAAATGTTCTGGGGACCAGGCCGTTGTCTATTTGGGTATTAAAGAAAATTTTAAAGAATTATCTTCAAGAAGATGCAAAAGGAATCAGGAGAAAATAATTAACGTTCAGACAAAAAACCCAACCAAACTCACTGCTGTCAAGTCAGTTCCGATTCGTAGTGACCCTGTAGGTCACATTAGAACAGCCCCAAAGAGTTTGCAAGGAATGCCTGCTGGATTTGAACTGCCGACTTTTTGGTTAGCAGTAATAGAACGTAACCCACTACACCACGAGGGTTTCCAACATTCAGATAAAACTAAACAAACAATAATGAGGTACAAAACTAATACTCCTTTCTATTTTGTAGAGTTAAAAAATATTAACAAGATGAAGCTAAAAACCTAGACAACAAAATAGCTCTCTGAAACTCTGGTGGCATAGTGATTAAGAGCTACAGCTGCTAAGCAAAAGATCAGCGGTTTTAATCCACCAGGTTCTCCTTGGAACCCCTACAGGGCAGTTGGACCCTATCCCGTAGGGTTGCTATATGTTGGAATTGACTTGATGGCAGTGTGTTTTCTGGTGTGAGGGCAAAGCTGATGCTAACATAGTGTGAGGTTCTTGTAAGCTCAGGACGAGGGTAAATATGTTGATAATCTTTACTTCATTCTCCATGTTAAAAGGTTAAGTGTAGTCTCTAGAAGAATAAAATGAAAATCTTCCAAACTAGCACAAGGTGAAAAAATGGAATAACTAAAAATAAGGCAAAGAATAAGCAAAAGAAAACAGAAAAAAACCCTGATGGATAGAAAATACAAAATAAATTGCAATAAATAAACCCCAATATTACATCACAATAAAATGGGAATTGAAATTAAATCTCCTGCTAAAAGTCCATGATATTCTGACTGGATTAAAGAGAGAGAGAAAAATCCAGCCATATACTTACATAAAAACATCTCAAAGAAATAAACCATAGAAATGTTGAAAATGCAATGATTCAGGAAAAACGTTTACTTACGTGTATTTGCTAAGCACAGAAAGCTGGTATAGTTATATTAATACCAGATAAAATGAATTTTAAGGTGAAAATCACTAAACGAGGTAAAAAGGGTAATTCTAAAAGTTTCAGCTCCCCCAGAAAGATATATTGATTCTAAATTTGTAGGTACCTGACACCATAGCTTGGAAACCAGGGTGGCATAGTGGGAAAAGTGCTATGTCTGCTAACCAAAAGGTTGGCAGTTCAAATCCAAAAGGTGCTCCTTGGAAATTCTGTGGGGCAGTTCTACTCTGACTTCTGTGAGTCAGACCCGACTCGACAGCAGTGGGTTTAATACCACAGTTTAAACAAGAGAACAAAATAAAAAATTGAGCAATGATGTTGAAAGTTGTTCCTGGTGGCCCAAAAGGTTTAAGCGTTTAGCTACCAGCCGAAAAGTTGACAGTTCAAACACACTCAGAGGCACCTCAGAAGACAGATGTGGCTATCTGCTTCCCAAAGGTCACAGCCTTGACAACCCTATGGAGTTATTCTGCTCTGCATGCATGAGGTGGTAATGAGTATCAGAATTGATGGCAATCGACGGCACTTGGCTTGGCAACAGCAACAAGAGTATTGAGCATCTTTTCGTATACTTATTTGCCATCCATGTATCTTTGCTGAAATGTCTATTCAAATCATTTGCCTGCTTACTTAATTGGATTTTTTTTCTTATTATTGAATTTTGAGAGTTCTTCATATATTCTGGATATAACTCCTTTATCAGATGTGATTTATGTATATTTTCTCCAAGTCTGTGATTTGTATTTTCATTCTTTTAATGGAGTTTTTTGAAGAGAAAAAATTTTAATTTTCATGAGGTTCTGATGTTTTTCCCCTTATTTTAAGGGCTGTGCTTTTGGTGTTGTGTCTAAGAAATGTTGCCCAAGTTAACAAAAAGTTTGTCTATTCTTCTAGAAATTTTATGGTTTCAGCTTCACATTTAAGTGTATGATTCTTTCTGAGTTAATCTTTGCATATTGTGCAAGATGCGAATGGAAGTTTGTTCTTGACGTATGGGTATGCAATTGTTCTAGCACCATTTGTTGAAAAGATTTTCTGGGTTTCAAAGAATCATCTTTGAACCTTTCTCCAAAATCAGTTGTCCATGCATGTCACATATATTGACTGTTTTGGGATTCTCTATTCTGTTCCATTGATCTATTTACATATTTTGATGTCAACAGCATTCTTTATCAATGAAGGTTTATAACAAGGCTTGGAACCAGAGTCTTAGCCCTCTAAACTGTGCTAGAAGTATGAGGAGCTCCTATATACCTTTCTCTCACCTACACACATTTTCTCCTATTATTAGTATCTTGCATTCCTGTGGTACATGTTACAAATGATGAACTAATATTGATACAAATTAGTGACTAAAATCCATAATTACACTGAGGGTCACTCCTTGCACCGATAGTTCTATGGATCTTGACAAATGTGTGGTGTCATGTGTTATAGTCTTATGAAGAACAGTCTCAGTGCCCTGTGCGTCCTCTCCTCTACCCCCGGGCCCCTGGACACCAGTGATGTTGTTACTGATGTCTGCCTTTTTCACAGTGTCGTAAATAAAAAAACCATTGCTATTGAGTCAATTTTGACTCATAGCTACCCTATAGGACAGAGTAGAACTGCCTCATTGAGTTTCCAAGTATCTACTGGTATGTTTGAACTGCTGACCTTTTTGTAGCACTTAACAAGTGTTTCACAGGGTTTCCTACAGTAGAGTGGGTGATGGAGGGTGTGGGGAAGGTAAGGGGATGGGATTGAGGAGGAGTATACAGAGGGATGTTGGAATAGTTGTGATATTCTATTTTTTAAGTTGGCAGTTGGACCATATCAGCATGTTTTACTATTAGGCTTTGTAATTTGCAATATACTACTTTTATGCCTATTAAATGCTTCATTAAAATCTAAAACTACAAAGATAAACTCTACTGTTTTCTATCCTCAGGTGCTCAGTAACTTTCTAGAGCCCTTCATGAAGAGGGCCCTGAAGAATACCTCTTACTTTATAGGAGACCTGTCTTTCCATGAACCGTTGGTACTGTCCCACTCCTTTTATTATGGGTTCAGAACACACCCTATCCCTCCACCCTGCCCTCCTGCCACGTCAGAAAGTTCCTCTTTTATCTGACTGCTTTTCTTTACCAACTCTGCCCTTCCTCTCCTCAGAGAAACCATAGTGGTACTGTGGTTTAAGTGTTACATCTGCTAACCAAAAAGTCAACAGTTAAAATCCTCCAGGTGCTCCTTGGGTTGGACTCAGCTAGACAGCAGTGGGCTTTGGGGTTTCTCCTCAGAAGGGGTAAGGTGGCACAAAGAATAAACCAATTGCTGTGGAGAATTTTCTGAGTCGTGGTGACTCCACGTGTATCAGAGGAGTGCTGTGCTCCATCAAGTTCTCTATGGCTAATTTTTCAGAAACAAATGGCCAAGGAGAGCATCTAGATCCATACAGCCTGAATGTTATGTCGGGCAGAAGGCTGTAAACAGCTGTGTTAGTCGTTACGAAAAGAAAAGAGTCATGCGTGAACCTAGCAAACCAAAATAAACAAACCCACTGCTGTTGAGTCGGTTCCAACTCACAGATAGCCTATAGACAGGGTAGAACTGCCCCATAGAGTTTCCAAAGACTGCCTGGTGGCTTCAAACTGCTGACTTTCTGTTTAGCAGCCATAGCACTTAAATACTATGCCACCAGGGTTTCCAAACCTAGCAAGAGTGATGCAAATTCTGACCAGGAGTTAAGAGAAAGTTTCAGTCTTCAGGCTTCAGAAAGCATGAAAACTGGACTTTGGAAGGCAGGTAGAATTTTTTCACATTCCAAGCCGAGGAAAAGTATAAGCAAAGTCATGGCAAATGAAACAGGTCTCTTGAAACACTGAGTCTTTGTGTTTGACTCACATGCAGAGAGGGAAGAAAACAAAAACTAGACAGAGGTCACATCGTAGGGGTTTCAGATAGCATATTAAGAAGTGAGATCTTTATTTAGAGCATGAGAAGTCCTTGAGGGCTGTCGAGCAAATACTAACATGATTAGAGCTCTCGATGAAGATGCAAAAAATTATTCTAGATTACTTTCTGTAGTCAAGGCATTGCATGTGTGTAAGTGTATGAAATGGAAGTGAGATTAAAAAAAAAAACCACACAAATGGAAGCAAAAGACCTTAAAGTGTGATTCCTGCTCTATTGTTTTTGTTAGAGGTCATAAAGTCAGAATGAAATGTTGCCTGAACCTGTGCCATCTTTGGGATCATCAGTATGTTTGAATCCAATGTCTCAGCCATTGTGTCAATCCATCATATTAAGAATTTCCCTCTCTGGCCCTCTACTTTACCAATTGGGATGTCCTTCTGCCCTCATCAGTCCCTCCTGGTGACGCATCCAAAGTAGGTGAATTGAAGTCTCAAACAACATCCTGTGACCCCACAAGGTTTTCCTGGAATAATTTTCAGAAGTAGATCATCAGGTCTTTCTTCCAGGTCTGTCTTAATCTCTAGGATTTGCTGCAACCTATCTATCATGAATCACCCTGCTGGTATTTGAAATATCAGTGACATAGCTTCCAGCATCACAGCAACCCACAAGTTACTGTAATATGACAAACTGACACAGTGGTGGGATTCCTGCTCCAGTGGCTAGTAATTCAGGTACAATTAGAAAACATACTCAAGGAAGCAGGCTAAAGAAATGGGACCATTTTCTGATTCCCCTTGTCAGAGAGAGAAATAGATAGCAGATAATTCGCTTTGATATGGGGGTTGGCTTACCCACAAAATCAAATATTCACTTTAAAGAAATTCCTGACCAAAATTAATCCACCAGAGGCTTTTCTCTCACACAAAGATGCAAGCCCTTTCTTTCCTATTTGAAATCCAGATTGCTAAACTTGAATTTTAAAAGATGTTTTGCTTAAGAGAGGGCCAGAAACTTCTTGTGACCGGATATCAGTTGATCTCAATGAAACGGGGAAGGAAAGAATCAATAATGTTCAGATTAGCCAACAGCTGATCTCTGTTTCTCCTTTCTCTTTATAAGGGAACTCTGGCAGTATAGTGGTTAAAAGTTACAGCTGCTGACCAATAGGTCGGTGCCAGTAAGGGCTCCTTAGAAACTCTATGGGAATATTGCACTGTGTCCTGAAAGGTCACTGTGAGTTGGAATTGACTCAGTGGCAGTCGGTTTATTGTTTTTTGTTTTCTTCTCTCTTTATGAGCCTCATTATATATAGCTTCTTTGAGCCATTACTTTGTCTGGAATTAAATGGTCTTTCTATTCACATATAGAGCAACTGCTTAGAATAAACATTACATTCAAACTTCATTGAAATTTGATTATTTTTAACACCTTGAAATAGGTCTTTAGAGTATGGTTTTATTTGGTTGGAATCAGTGTGAAGAACCAAAAGAGCTGTGTTCAAGTTACAGTTCTTCTTTCACCCAAGGATGCAAGTGATTTCTTTCCTTTTGGAAGCCCAGCTTGCTGAACTTGAATTTTAAAAGGTATGGCTAGATGGGGGGCTAGAGACTGTCTTGTAACCTGCTATCAGTTGATCTCAGTGAAAGGGGGAGGGCAAGATTCAATATAAAACAATAAATGTCTGCCTGCTCAGCACACTGTAAGTTGAACTGGGTGGTAATTGGGTCATATTATGTTGGGTGAGATGCCATTACTAATTCTCAGGACATGCACTTTCCTTTTCACAAGAATAGCAACCAAATCTGTGTCCCGCAGTTCCATGGACTGAATTTTTAAAGAACACACCACTGCAACATGCACAGCTACGTGATGAGTGAACCAGAGTGCAGTGTTCAGGAGAGGATGGATTCACCTTCCCTGGGCCATGCATGGTAAGTTCCAAGGACGGACTATACCAGCCTCTCTCCCTGACAAGCACCCTGTTATTGATGCTGAATATGCCAGACAGAATCCTTTTATGCATGCCTTCAGCTTGATCCTCAAGTTGCATGTATTGTGAAACAGTCTGAATAAATGCACCCACCTGCCTCAGGGGTGTCTTGGTGTCTGCTTAAGTTTATCACTGAATGTTGACTGGGTTCTTCATATCATGGAGCAAGAAGGATCTCTCTTCCTCTCTACTCACCTGTCATCCCTCAGGCACCAACATGTCCTATTGAAAAGGAAGAGGCTGCCGAGACACACGCTAAAATTATACTGTATTTCATCTTACTTTGGAAGTAATGAGATCGTTTAACATGCAATGTGATTTAGAAGTGCAATGGGGCTTTTCTCTTTTCCCCTCCCCTGAGAAAATAGCTTCAGATTTCTCGTGCAGCTGACACCTCAGTAACAGGTGTGGAAATGAGCGGTTGCTGAGAACTGGACAGAAAGCAAAGACGCCGGTCTTCGAAGACTTAGGCTGTGCCTCTAGCTTATCTCCCAACAAGTCTGGGATACATTTTGCTGGAATCTATACACGGGTCCCCATCAAAAAAGGAGCCTTCAAATGCATATATATTAAACTGGTCAGCTGCGCTAGCTTCAAAATAAAATGCTGAGAAGCAGTTCAGCCTGCCTTCCTTTGCTGTCTTTCCTCCCTCTTCCATCCCTATCCCCAGAAAGTAGTATGACTGTTTCCAGGATACAGAAATATAGCCATTGAATCTGATCAAAAGACGCTTAGGACATCAATAGTTCCAAGGGTGTTTATTACCCCTCGGGATGTGACATGAGGGATTCACAGCACTGGGCAAGGCTGGAAATGTAATCTACTGAAAAAATTTCACATTCAAGATGAAGTTACACCTCATGAGGCAGCTAATAGTTGAAGATTCACATATTTAAGAAGAAAATGGTAATTGAGTGATAAAATATTAGCAGAGCTTAAAAAACAGAGCAAAGGATAC
Source organism: Heterohyrax brucei (assembly GCA_028571685.1). Classification (NCBI taxonomy): domain Eukaryota; kingdom Metazoa; phylum Chordata; class Mammalia; order Hyracoidea; family Procaviidae; genus Heterohyrax; species Heterohyrax brucei. Next base: position 36,668,806 of record CM053148.1, on the reverse strand, counting down.
AAATGCTAAGCATGCTAAACAAGAGAACAGAGAATGATGACGTCGGTATCTTAGATTAGTTTGCTTCATAATTATGCTTACTTCTGGGTAGATTTTGAATTTATTTACTATCCAAAACCATGTATTCGAAGGTAAAATATACAGCAGTGAAGAGTTAGATATGTCTATACTCAGCTCCAGGAAGAACTGGTTGTAAAACCTTTAGGAACAAACCCATTGCCATTGAGTCAGTTCTGACTTATAGTGGGTGACCCTATAGGACAGAGTAGAACTGCCTCAATAGGATTTCCAAGGAACATGGGGCAGATTCGTACTGCTGATCTTTTGATTAGCAGCTGTAGCTCTTCACCACTGAGCTACCAGGGTTTCCTCTAGGAACATTATTGAGGCAGTTCCAACTCATAGCAACCCAACAGACAGTAGAATAGTTCCATAGAGTTTCAAGGAATGGCTGGTGGATTCAAACTGCCAACCTTTTGGTGAGCAGCCATAGTACTTATCCACTACATCATCGGGGTTTCCTTCAGCAACACCAAAAACCAAAACCAAACCCACTCCTCCACTGAGTTGATTCTGACTCAGTGCCCCTGTAGACGGAGTAGTATTGCCCCATACAGTTTCCAAGCAGCACTTGCCAGATTTGAACTGCTGATCTTCTCCTTAGCAGCCATAGCACGTAACTGCTGTGCCACCTGGGATTCTTGTAGCAACACAGTGGGATATAAAAAACAAAGTAGTAAACACTACGCAAAACATTCTCCTTGCTGAATCTGTAAGGATACCTAGCCTTCAATATTCTCACGCATTTGCTTATTTATGCCTACTGTTTTTTTTAATTGCCTCTCTCCTCCGGGAAGAGAAACATTCAGCCTCAACCACTTCTAGTTTTTGACGTGCTGTTGTTACAGTTCACTGAGTCAGTTCTGACTCATAGCAACTTCACACACAACACAACAAAGCACACCCTGTGCCATCCTCACAATCATTGCTACGTTTGAGGCCCCTGTTACAGCCAGTGTGTCAGTCCATCTTGTTGATGGTCTTTAACTTTTTTGTTGATCCTCCACTTTGCTAGGTATGATCAAAGGCAGATTATCCAATAAGCAAGGTAAGCACAGTGCTTCTCTTGCTTATCACGTCATTTGTAGCAAACAATTTCACATTTTCTCATTACATTCTAAGTCTGGCTGGCACCTGTCTCTCCCCCAACCCCAGAGCACTTTCCAACATAATCAACACCTGATACAGGAGGATGACCTGCTAGGGCTGGTTTACTGATGCTTAAATACTGATGTGTACTGAACAGTTTCACATGGGTTCACCACAGCTTTGAAGTGAAATTATTCACTGCAGATTAGGAAGTAAGCACAAGTAAGCCCGAGTTTACCTTTTTTATCAGATAATCCACCCCTGCTCCTGATACCATGTCCAAAGTAGGTGAGATCAAGTCTTGCAATTCTCACTTCTGAGGAGTGTTCTGGCTGTACTTCTTCCCTGATAGATTTCTTCCTTCTTCTGACATTGAATGGTATATTCAATAATCTTTGCAAATGCCGTAATTCAAAGGCTTCAGTTTTTCACTGTTTTTTATTGATTGCCCAGCTTTCACATGCATAGGAAGCAACTGAAAATACCATGTCTTGTGTCAGGTATACTTTAGTCTTCAAAGTGACATCTTTTTAATACTTTAAAGAAGCCTTTGAGGCGGATTTGCTGAATGCAATATGTCATTTGATTTCTTGACTGCTGCTCCCATGTACATCGATTGTGGATCCAAGTAAAATGAAATTCATGGCAAAAGTCAACATTCTCTTTAATTATCATGATGTTACTTATTGTTCCAATTGGGAGGATGTTTGTTCTATTTAAGTTGAGGTATAATGCATACTGAAGACTATGGGTTTTTTTTTTTTATTTGATATGATTGAGTGAAAATGTACATTCCCACATAAATTTACATGCCCACCTATATGCAGCTTCCACTGCTCTCCCTGTCCGGTGACAGCACACTGTTCCTCTCTGCTCCGTACATGTCTCATCCTCCCAACAGTCTCCTTTCCCTTCCTCTCCAACCACCTCCCTTCCTCCAGCCAGAGGTCAGCAGGATGATATCCTATAGATGGATAGAACCATAAAGTGCATCCAATATATGGTCACTCTGCATTGCCAAGTCCAATCCATTCGTGTCCTATAGTTTTTGATCTTCATAAGTAAGTGCTTCGTGTCATCTTCACTTTCAGCAGGCAAAGTTGAATCATCAGCACACTGCAGGTTGTTAATGAGGCTTCTTCCAATCCTGTGCTGCATCTTTCTTCATACAGTACATCTTCTCCGATTATTTGCTCAGTATGCAGTCTGAATAATACGGTGAAAGCATACAACCCTGACATATACCTTTCTTCATTTTAAACCACACAGTATTCCCCTGTTCTGTTGGAATGCTTGTCTCTTGGTCTGTGTATAGGTTCCACACAAGCACAAGTAAGTGCTCTGGCATTCCTGCTATTCACAGGATTATCAATAATTTGTTATGATCTGCACAGTTGCTTGCCTTTGAGTAGTCAAAAAAAAAAAAACAGGCAAACATGCAGTGGGGGGGAAATACTCTATGCCCCTCTAGCCTTCCTGTGAAAACCCTGGTAGTATAGTGGGTAAGTGCTATGGCTGTGGAACAGGCAGAGTAAAGTAAGTGGCCACAGCTTGAATATAACCTGCACCATTTTGTTTCTTATTCTGTGTCCAAGTACATATCCCCAAGTATGAATTCTATGCTTCCCTTAGTGTTTCCTGAGATTAAGGACTAATATATACTCTCTCTAGGACTGTGGGAAAACAAATGATAAGATCTAAAAACCATAAAAAACTAAAGAGTCAGATATGCCCCAAAGAATTTGTCTTATGACCACGAACTTACATGACAGCCAGATCACCTCCAGTTCCAAAATACCAATGAATAGATCAACACATCTGGGCTGTGATCACTGTGATTGCTTAAAGAACTAACATTCTACAAATTCCTAGGACTTTAAAAACTTTATCCCCATTTTCCATAAAACCTCTTTACTGGAGACAGATTCCTTAGGTACCAGTACATAATAAAACCTATAGCTTCTCATCTCACTCCTGTCTCTAAAATTGGCTGTTAGCAGCAGACAGCAAAAGCTCCACTTAGTTTTGTGGTAACAGCTGCTAAACCAAAAGGTCAGCAGTTTGGATCCACCTGCTGCTCCTTGGATACCCAGTGGGGCAGTTCTACTTTGCCCTATAGGTTGCTGTGATTTGGAATACCTCAACATCAACAGTATTTTAGTTATCTAGTGCAGCTTTAACAGAAATAACACAAGTAGATGATTTTAAAGAGAGATAAGTTTATTCTTACACAGTCCAGTAGGCTACAAGATGCACTCAGGTCCAGGCACTGCCTCATTTCATGATGGTATGAGATATCCAAATGCCCCTGATATCTTCTCTCCTTTATATCTCAAGGGATCACTTCAAGGCACAAAACAAACTTACACATTGAATCCTGTCCCACCAACCCAACCACTGCCCCTCCACCCTTCTTAACATCATAGAGGCAGGAATTCCAACACGGAGGAATATCACACAATACCAGGAATTATGGCTAGCCAAACTGTCACATGACAAACAGGTACCAGATAGCCTTCTTGTCTCACTTAAAAGGGAGGGAGAGTGAGTTAAGATGCACTTGTGAAGGTAACAGCCCAGGGACACAGACTTATTAAAAAACTCAGACCTAATCATAAGTCTATAGAATGCTTCCTTTCTCCTACACTGTTGTTCAGCACATCAACAGGACTCTTATATAATAACATGCACTTACTGCTAAAAGAATTGCAAGCCTCAGAGATGATTAAAAAACAAGTTTTTGAAAAACTCAAATACATGAGGAGAGATTAAAAAATAAAAATAAAAAAAGACACTAGAGGAAGTTTTACCCCTTGATCCCACAGCTTTAGCAAGCATTTAAAAAAGTCCAGTTTAACCAAATAAACACAAAACCACAGTTCATTTTACCCAATAATTTACGTCTAACTTTCAACAAAACAATTACCAGGTATACTAAAAGGCAAAAAACATACTGAAAAGACAAAATAAGCATCAGAACAAGGCTCAGAAATCACAGAGGTTTTTAATTATCAGACAAGAGATTTACAATAATTGTGTTTAATATGCTAAGGACACTGATATAAAACATAGACAAAATGCAAGAACAGATGGTTAATGTAAGGAGAGAGATGGAAATTCTGAAAACAGGATCAAAAGGAAATGCTACAAATTGAAAACATTGTAACAGAAATGAAGAATGTCTTTGATGGTTCAATCAGTAGACTACAAACAAGGCCAAAGAATCAGTGATCTTTAAGATATGTCAAAGAGAAAAAGGTAAAAATGCAGAAAGAATGGACCATCAGGAGGTGGAGTTAAGGTGGCAGACTAGACACATGTCTCCTTAATTCCCTCTGAAAACTGAGGCCTGTATTGATAACTAAATGGAGACGTCTGGACACCCAGCGAGCCCTAGGACACAGCATGGGGCTGTCAATTTGGACTACATGCCACTGAACAAGAAACTTGTCTTTCAGTGACCCTTGCCCTTGTTGAATCTCAGCTCTCGTGGACTGGCGGTAACTTTGAAATTTTTTTTTCTCTATCTTAGCTGACAGGTGGGACTTGGGCTTAACTGGCAGCGAAACTCAGCCACACTGCTGATGAGACTAGCAGGTGGAATAGCCATGTTTTGAGAGCCCAGCTCTGTACTCTGTGCTTCTTTGCCCCTCTACCCTCTCTTTCCAAACCACGGCCATAGAATCGGCTATTCCACAGCAAGTGGGAGAACTTGTGCAGGACATGAGCTTGTGCAGGACACCATCTTGTTCAACTGAGAGGCAGAGTTCTCCAAAAGGAGGCCTCAGCAGGGGCTAATTCCCAGGCTGGGAGGCAGTGCCCGCCATTTTTTTTGTCTGTCTTAGCTGGCAGGCAGGGCTTGGGCTTAACTGGCAGCAAAGCTCAGCTGCACTGTTTATAAGACCAGCAGGAGGAACACCCACATTTCGAGAGCCCAGCTCTGGTCTCTGTGCACCTCAGCCCCTCCACCCTATTTTTCCAAACCTCTGCCATTGAATCTACTATTCCACAGCAGGCAGGAGAACTTGTGTGGGATGCCATCTTATTCGACTGGGAGGTGTAGTTCCCCAAATGGAGGCCTCAATAGAGACTAATTCCCAAGCTGGGAAGCAGTGCCGGCCCAGGGAGCACTTTCCCAACAGAAACGCTGTGTTTACCACAGTGTGACCTTATGAATGGGGCCCAGCAGCAGACAACAGCAGGGCAGTAGCCTTTCCATACTTTAAACTAGTTTACAGCATCTGGGGTTGGATATAGAGGTGCTTACTTTGCTAGCTGGGAAGAAGGACTTGCACATCTGACAGCCTGACTGATTTTGGAAGCTGTCAGATAGGTTTTACCTTCCAATATAAGACAACTTTGAGAAATACTTCAGTGCATCCTGATGGCATCTCTTCCACTTTACTGACCCACATCACAGGGTCGGCTGATGGCCCCCCAGTGACTCCATAAGTAGGGTCATGTGTTTGACAATCAGGAGGTGGAGCCTGCTACCCCAGAGAGTTCACTGGGCCCAGTCACTGGAGTGCATAGAGGTGACTGGTGATCACCTTCCCAATCAGACTGTGCTTTAGATCCTATTAAGGTAATGCTGGAGAAACTAAACAACCTCTAGAAGCCCCAAAGTAACAAACTGTGGACAGAACCTTAAAGAAAAATTCACCCATGGCTCCAGAAAACCCCCCAAAGAAAAAGCCAAAGAACTTCCCAGATAAAGAAGCCTTTCTGACACTATCAGAGGTTAAATATAAATGGATTATGTAGAAAGCCCTCCTAGACATTATACAAAGTACAGCAGAGCAAAATAAAGAATTAACCAAGCTGTTTCAACTGATGGAACACCAGTATTCTGAAATCCAACAGATCAATAACAAGATCAAAGAGATAGGAAATTCAATTCAAACCCAAGAACCCAGAACTGAACAAATGGAAAATAGAATGGAATATCCAAGAATGTAGGATAGTTACCAAAAGTGTAACACATGAATGGGAATATGAATAGGAGACGAGAAATAGAGCAGAAGAAATATTTAATGTGGTACTGGCTGAGAATTTCCAAAATTGCTGATAGAAAACAAACCACACATCCAACAAGCTCAGAGAATGTCATGTAAGATAAACCCCAAATAATAATAATAAAACCTGTATGTAGGTATATTATATTCAAAGTGTAGGAAGCCAAAGAGGAGAGTATCTTGAAAGATGAGAGAGCTAGGGAGGGGAAGGAAACTTTCATACACAGGAAGAAAGGCAGGAATTAAGATAACAATTAAATGGAGCTTCTTTTTAGAAATCATAAAAGCAAGAAGAAAATGGAGTAAAACATTAAAATCCTGGAAAGAAAGTCTAGAATTCGTACCTAGCAAAACTATCCTTCAAACGTGAGGGACAAATAAAAACTCTTTCAGGTAAACAAAAATTGAGAGAATTTGTTACTAGTATACCTGCCTTGTAAGCAGTGTTTAAAAAAAAAAAAAAGCTGGTCAGAGAGAAGGAAAAGAAACTAAGATCTACACTTTAAAAATGAAGAGTATTAAAGAATAAATGAAGGTCTAAGAAAAACTTATTTTTCTCTTTTCAGTTGATAAGTAACAGTTTGTCCAAAATAACAATAGCAACAATGTGTCAGGTGTACTTGAAGAATGTCATCAATGTCTCTGAATAGTATGTGAAGAAATTGTTTAATTGGCACGTTTTGGTATGTATTTCTCAATAGCAACTACAAAATAAACACAATTTTTAAAAAATAAAAAATATAACAGGTTATCACAGCTTATAGATAAGTGAAATAAATGACAGCAATGTTCCAAAGAAAGAGAGAGAAGAATTGGGAATATTCTGTCATAAGGTACCTGTAGTACCTTTAAAGCTATATAGTGTTATTTAAAAGTCAACTTAGATTTGTAAATATACATACTTATTTTTAAAATTTTGCTAGTGATTGCCCTAGAACATATTGCAAACTCTAGGACAACCACTAGCAAAATTTTAAAAAGAAGTATCATTGATATGCAAAGACCCACCAAAACAAAGCAAACCTGTTGCCATCTCGCCAATTCCAACTCATAGAGATCCTATAGTACAGACCAGACCTGCTGTGTAGAGTTTCCAAGGAGCGCCTGGTGGGTTTGAACTGATCACTTTTTCGTTAGCAGCTGTAGCTCTTAACCTGTGTGCTACCAGTGTTTCTTATATCCTAAGACGGAAGAAAAATGAAAAGTGCTTAATAAATAATAGAGAAGCAGAGAAAATGTAGAAAAAAAAGAAGATGCAAAAAGCAATGACAACAAATAGAAGCAGTTATAAATATCATAGATACTAATCCAAGTGTATCAATAATCACTTTAAATGAGAATAGTCTAAATATATCACTTAAAAGACATAGACTTCTCAATGTGGATAAAAAAATAAAACACAACTATATAATGTCTGTAAGAAAGCCACCTTAAATACAAAGACACAGATCCAAGGTAAAGAAATGGAGAAAAATATGACATACTAACTCTAATCAAAAGAAAGGAGTAATAGTTATATTAATTTCAGACAGAGCAGATTTCAGAGCAAAGAAAATTACCAAGGATGAAGAGCAGCGTTACGTGATGATAAAGGGGTGAATTTTCCAAGAGGACAACAATCCTTAATGTGTGGGTGTTTAACAACAGAATGTCAAATAACGTGAGGCAAAAACTGATAGACTACTTAGAAGAAATAGGTCTGCTATTGTAATGTGCGACTTCAACATCCCTCTATTAGCAATTGACAGATTCGGGAGACAGAAAATCAGTCTGGTATTGTTGAGGTAAACAACACCATCAATTAACTGAATCTAATTGATATTTATAGAAAACTTCAACAACAGGAGAGGGTGCGCTCTTTTCAAGCTCATGTAGAATGCTCCCTGAGAGACCACATCATGGATCATAAAACACACATTAATAAATTTATAAGAATAGAAACCATAAAAAAATAGGCTCTTGGACAGCAGTAAAATTAAACTACAAATCAATAACTGAATGTTAGCTAGGAACTGTCAAATTACTTAGAGGTTAAACAACATATTTCCAAATCATATGTGGGTCAAAGAAGTCTCGAGAGAGATATTTAAAAACATTTTTACACCTCAAGACTCTACTAAAAGACCAGAATTGATGGTCCAACAGACTGAGGGTCTCCTGGGAACATGGCCCCTAGACTTGCTGCTGGCCCTGACCTGAAACCAGTAGTGAGCTCAACTCTTCAGACAAGAACAGGCTAGACACAGGGACACAGAGTGACCATGTAGTGTGTGTACTTTTATGGTTTTATGTATTTATAGCAGGCTGTCCTACTTGTTTCTTTCTAGTGGGGGGAAAAGAGGGTAGAGAGGAGGGGACAGGTGTTTGTTGGAAGGATTCTAGAAGTAAAGAGTGAAAAGGAGGAGTGGGCTGTCATGGGATGAGGAGAGCAGATGTAGTTTTAGATAGACAGGCATACAAAATTGATTTGGATTGTATGTTTTCACCTAATCATAATAAAAAAATATATTTTTTCAACTGAATGAAAATGAAAATACAACTTACCAAAATTTGTGGGATGCAGCAAAAGCATGATCAGAGGGAAATTTATAGTATTAGATTCATGTATTAGAAAAGAAGACTGAAAATCATTAATCTCCCACTTTAGGACTCTAGAAAAAGAAGAGCCAATTAAAGCCAACATAAGCAGAAGAAAAGAGTCATAAAAATCAAAGCAATAAGAAGAACAACAGATAAAAGGTGAAACCAAAAGCTGATTCTTCAAAAAAACCAGTAAAACTGATGAATCCCAGGAGGGGGAAAAAAGACACAAATTGCAAGTTTAAGGACTTAAAGCAGGACTATCACTTTCAATCCCATGGACATTAAAAGGATAATACAGGAACATTATGAACAACTCCATACACCTAAATTTGAAAACTTGGATGAAATGGTTCAGTTCCTTGAGAGACACAGTCTACTAAAATTCACAGAGTTAAAATAGATACCTAATAGGCCTATATTATCTAATAAATTGAATCAACAATTAATAACTTCCCCAAACACCAGACCTAAATGGTTTCAGTAAATTCTACCGAACATTTAAAGAACAGTAACACCAGGTCTCTAGAATCATTCCAAAACAAAAATAGAAGCTGTGGTAATATTTCTGTGAGGGTTAATTTTATGTGTTAACTTGGGTAGGCAATGGTCTCCAGTTATTTGGTAAAATGCTAATATAGATGTTACTGAGAAACCCTGGTGGTATAATGGTTCAGGGCTAAGGCTGATAACAAGAAGGTCAGCAGTTCCAATCTACCAGGTGCTCCTTGGAAACTCTCTGGGGAGGTTTCATCCTGTGCTATAGGGTCACTGTGAGTTGGAATTGGCTTGATGGCAACAGGTTTGGGTTTTTGTTTTGTTTCTAGATGTTACTGTGTGAAGATTTTTTTGCTGAGATTAACCAATTTACAGTCAGTTAACTCTAAGGAAATTACCCTAAATAATGTGGGCTGATCTTATCCAAACAGTTGAAGATCTTAAGAGAAAAAACTGTTTCCAGAGGAGGACATATAGACAGATTCTAATGAAGCTGGGGACAGTGAAACCCTAAATATTTTTTAAGGGTTTTTTTTTTTTTAAGTCATTCTTCTTTTTCTTTTATGATCAAGCGAAAGTATACAATTTAAATCAATTTAGCATGCTTGCCTATCTGCAACTCCATCTTCTCTCCTCATCCTGTGACAGCACACTCCTCCTTTTGACTCTTTACTTCTAGTATCCTCTTAACAAACACCTGTCCCCTCCTCTCCACCTTCTTCTCCCCCATCAGGAATGAAACCAGTAGGACCACCTCCTATAAATGTATAAAATCATAAAGTACACACACCACATGCTAACACTGTGTCCCTGAGTTTAGTCCATTCTTGTCTGAAGAGTTGACCTCAGTACTGGTTTCAGGTCAGGGCCTGTAGCAAGTCTAGGGGCCATGCTCCCAGGGAACCCCTCAGGCTGTCAGACAGTCAACTCTGGTCTTTTAGTAGAGTTCTTGAACTGCACTCCTCTTATTCTCATGCTGCTTCAGGGACTGTACATTGTGCCCCCCATCAAGGCTACCTTTAGTGGTAGCCGGGCACCATCTGGTTCTTCCATCCTCGTGCTGATTCAGTCTCCCATTCATATGGGTCCTTCTGTTTCCTGAGCTCATTCGTCCTTGTGTCTTTGATTGAAACTCTAACTTCTGCTGAGTCTTCTTTGCCACTAGCAGTTCTTCTAACCCTGTCTGAGGAAAGGAGCCCTACAATGGTTGGAATCCACCAGCCCACTCTATGGGAAAACGATGCGGCTGTCCACTTCATTGAGTCAGAATCACCTCAGGAGTAGGTTTGGGTTGGTTGCCTGGGGAAACTGCAACAACTACCCCTGAGGTAGTTGCCTTGCAAGATCCTGCTGGTTCTCCTGAGGCTCCGCTACCACCACTGCTCTTTGCCTCTCCACCTGTACTTAGACTCAAGGTCCAGTGGGCCCTGCAACGTGAGGCACAAAGTGTGGCCCATGAAGGCATTATGTTACACTCTGAAAGAACTACGTGATTTTTCTAAATGTATACTAACTGATATCTGGGGAATCTATGTGGGGTGAATATTAATGACAAGGAATAATGGTAACCAAAAATCAAACCTGTTGCTATCTAGTTGGTTCTGATCTACATCAACCCTGTAGAACAGAGTAGCACTGTTGCACAGGGTTTCCAAGCAGTGGTTTGATAAATTTGAATTGCCAGCTTTCTGGTTATCAGATGAATACTTTAACCATTGTGCCGCCAGGGTAGAAGGAACAGAAAGTTGGACTTGGCTGAATTTATTCATACCAGGAAGAGGGATTTTATGGTAACTCTGTAATTTCTGTGCAACTTTTCTATAAAGCTTAAACTGCTCTAAAATAATAAAGTCTGTTAGTTTAGAAAAATACATGTTTGTGAAAACTAGGTGATAATTATGATGTTACAACAACAAGCAATGTCTAGGTTAAATTTTAAAAAAGCAGAATACATGATTGCATCTAAAACTTGATTACAGCTATATTTTAAGAACTTCTGTGCCTGAAAAACACTTGAAAGAAAGCATCACAAAATGTTTGCATGGTAGTAAATGTTGAAATTTTTGTTTCTTTTTAAAAAAAGTTTTTGTTTAGTAAATATGCATTAAATTTATAATGAAAAATGAGCCATTTAAAAAATTGTGGTTAAGATACGTTTTCATAATGCTGATAAGAGCTCAAAGGACAATAAGAAATTATTATTCCATAATCACAGTTATGCTAAAATGTCCATGCATTTAAAAATAGAAGTACATGCATTGATAGAAATTATTTTTACAGGACTTAGGGTCCTGGGAGAGGATCTATTAATATGATATGTTTATTCACTATGGTTTTAGAATTAAACAAAAGGAAAATGTTATGGGGAAATGCCTACCTTTGTAAGTAAATAGATTTGAAGTTCACAAGCACCTGAAATTTGGGGTATTAGACCCTGTTTAAAATAAAGTGTAAACAATGGCTTGTTCTGTGGACCATTACTCTGGATGAGGAGTTTACAGGCTACAACCCAGCATCCCTTGATCATCCCCCTATCTGACTGAGACTGTGCTCCTCCTTGAGGGCAGTGCAGACTTAGGGCTCATTGCTTTTCTCTTTCACATGTCAGCTCAGCAAAGGTGCATTACTCACTTCTCAAAGCTCCAGGAGGGGTCACAATGCCTGTACACCAAATTCCTACCCATCAACTCAACATAGGTTAGGCTGACTCCCTGGTAGCCTAACTTGCAGAACTGCTAGTTAATGTGGACACTAGCTACTAGCTAACGTGACATAGTCCATCGGCTTCACAGGACCACATAATTGGGGTTCAAGATGGATGCATGCACAGAGCATCACCAAGTCTTTGAACAGCCATGCCAAATTAGTGCCACATGTCTTCATCAGCCAAGATGACATTTGATGACTCGAGGGGTTTACACCACAAAGAAACGACGTTATTCCGTGAGTCCTGAAGTCCTAGGAATTTTATCTGTAGATTTGAGAAAATGACACTCTTTCTAATGCTGCAAGCCCCGTGGAAATGTTAAGTTTCTTCTACTGTTTACCTAGTGGTGCAACTTGCCACACAGCAAATCATTCACTGAAAGCAGACATGAGGACCTAGGTCATTCATTCATTCAACAAGTGCTCCTTGAATGCCTTCAGCATACAAGCAGCATGACCATGCTAAGTATACAGTGGTGAATAAGAGACAGTAGCTGCCCTCAGGTAATTCCTTGCCTAGGTTCAGAGACTGAAAAATAAAGAGACAGTTTCAGCAAGATGTCACAGATGTCTGCATGTGGTCAATGTAAGAGTTAGGGAAGCACTGAAGCTTGTTGAAGGAAATGATGTTCAAGATGAGAAGGAAACCCGGTGAAGAGGAGTAGGAGTGGAGGACTAGGAAAGAACTTTCTAAAAACAAGTCAAAGATCTAGAAAGAAGAGAACAGGATGTGTCCTTGGGATTTCAAACAGTACATCACCGCAAATGGAGCCCTGGTGGTGTAGCGTGTAAGAACCTGGCTGCTACCCAAAAGATCAGCAGTTCAGATCTGCCAGTCACTCCTTTGAAACTCTATAGGGCAGTTCTACTTTGTCCTGTAGGGTTGCTATGAGTCAGAATCAACTCAACAGAAAGAGATTTTCTTTGCAAAAGAGAAGGTAGAGCTCAAGAGACAACTTGGGAGAAGTAAACATAGACAAAGTAGATCATGAAAGGCTTTATAACCTGAATGTGCTGATGGTACACTTCAAAGCTGCCTGCTTCCTCCACTTACTAGTATCTAGGGAGGAGGAGGACAGCTGATATGAATCAAGACCTGGGAGAAAATTGTTGTGGTTATTGAATGCCATCAAGGCTTATGACTGATGGTGATTCCAATCCAGGTGCAATGTAATGAAACACGGCTAGCTTCTGTGCCATCTCTGTGATGGGTTAGGAATCAGACCATTGTGATATATAGGGCTTTCATTGATTGACTTTTAGAAGTAGATTGCCAAGTCTTTCTTCCTAGTCTGAGTCTGGAAGCCTCCAGTACAGAAGATGGGTGACAGCAGTGCATGAGATGGGTTAGACAGGAACTGAACTAGGTATCCTGAATGGAAAGTGAAAACTCCACCACTGAACCATCAATCGTCTTAGGACAAAATTGAGGCAGCATGATTAGTGTGGATCTTTCCCTGTAAATGTGATGAGAGAGAAGGTTCAGCTTGTTGGCATATTCATTTCGGCTTGACTCCTTGCATTCCATTCTTCCCAGAGCATCTGGTATCTAGGGGTGTCCGGAGCTGTCTCTGGTTCTAGAAGGTCCTGCTCTATAAAGGGAGTAGGGAAAACGATCCCAAGGGAAAAGGAGTAACCTCTAAATCTTTAGATCTTCCTGGTTTCTGCTTTGAGGACCTATGGCTGGGAGCAAAAATATCCTATAACAGCTACAACTGTTTGCTTATTATTAGATAATGTATAAAACTATCGACAAGAAAGACTACTATGATTGTCATTGAACAAAAGTGCCAGCTGCATGCATTTTTCTTTATTGTTAGCAAAGAATATATATGTATGTTTTTTAATTATGACTGAATGATAATGTACATTCCTATATAAATTTGCCTGGTGACAGCACACTCTTCCTCTCTGCTCCATACATGTCTTATCCTTCCAGCAATCTCCTATCCCCTCCTCTCCATCCACTACCCTGCCTCAGTAAGAGCTCAGCAGGACAACATCCTATGGATGCATAGAACCATAAAGTGCACCCATGATATGATCAATCTGTGTTGCCAAGTCCAGTCCATTCCTGTCCAAAAAGTTGACCTCCATTATGATGTATGGACAGGGGCAGCATCAGGGTGAGAGACCATACTCCCAGGGGAACTCCAAGGCCACTGGACCATCAGTTGTGGCCTTTTGTGGTGATCTCAGGGTGTACCCCTTTTTACTCTTGCATTACCAGTGAGACTCAGCTTTGTGAGCTCCATCGCGGCTGTCACTGGTGGTGGCCAGGTACCATCTGGTTCTACTGGTCACAAGTAGATGTAGTCACCCACTCACGGGGGTCTGTGTGTTTTCTGGGTTCTCTTTCCCCCATGTCATTTTGGTCCTTGGTGATCATCTGTTCCTGCTGAGTTGGGACCATCTGCTGTACTCTCAGATGGCAGCTTGGCAGCTTTTAAGACCCCAGACACCACTCACCAATGTAGAGTGCAGAAGACTCTCTTAGCAAAACACTAGTTGTGTCAATTTGGCCTCAATTTTCCCTGAAAGCATGGTCCCTGGCCCCCTGCCCCAGCTACTCTGTCCTTTCAATATTGGATTAAGATGTGAGAAATAATCATGTTATGTTGAAGTCCAGTTAATGTTGATCTTCTTTCTTTTTTATTTTTTATTTTTATTTAATATGATTGAGTGAAAATGTACATTCCCATATAAATTTACATGCCCACCCATATGCAGCTTCCACTGCTCTCCCTGCCCAGTGACAGCACACTATTCCTCTCTGCTCCATAAATGTCTCATCCTCCCAATAGTTTCCTTTCCCCTCCACTCCACCCACTCTCCTTCCTCCAGCCAGAAGTCAGCAGGATGATATCCTATAGATGCATAGAACCATAAAGTGCATCCAATATATGGTCACTCTGCATTGTCAAGTCCAATCCATTCATGTCCAAAGAGTGGACCTTCATTATGATTTATGGGCAAGGGCCAGGGACCATGCTCGCAGGGGAACCCTGAAACCACTGGACCATCAATTGAGGTCTTTTAGTGGAGATTTCAGGATGCACCCCTTTTTATTCTTCTATTGCCAGTGAGACTCAACTTAATGAGCTCCATCACGGCTATCACTGATGGTGGCCGGGCACCATCTGGTTCTTCTGGTCCCAAGTTGATGTAGGCACCCACTCATGTGGTCTTTCTATCTTCTGGGTTGTCTTTACCACATGTCATTTTGGTCCTCAGTAAGCATCCGTTCCTGCTGAGTTGGGACTATTTGCTGTGCCCTTGGATGACAGCTTGGCAGCTTTTAAGACCCCAGACGCCACTCACCAATGTGGGGTGAAGAGAGCCCTCCTAGCAAAAAGCTAGTTATGCCAATTGGCTTCAATTTCACCTAAGAGCATGGTCCCCTGCCGCCTGCCCCAGCTACTCTGTCTTTGCAATATTGGGTTAAGATGGAAGGAGTACTCAAGTTGTGTTGAAGTCCCATTAATATTGATCTTCTTACTAATGTGTGCTGTCACCAATTTTACCCAAACAAGTTTCTAACAACTGTCTAATCTAAACCCTTCCACCTCGCCCTCCCACCGTCCCCACCCTTGCAGCTGTCAAAGAGTATTTTCTTCTATACATAAGTCTGTTTTTGAGATCTTATCGTAGAGGTCTCATACAATATTTGTCCTTTTGTCACTGAGTACTTTCGTTCAACATAATGTCTTCCTGTTGAAACCAGGTTATGAGATGTTTGCTGGAATCATCATTGTTCTTTATCATTGCATAGTGCTCCATTGAGTATATGTACCATAGTTTACCTATCTATTTTTCTGTTGTTGGGCACCTGGGTTGATTCCATCTTTTTGCTATCGTGGACTGTGCCGCGATAAACATTCTTATGCATGTGTCCGTTAGTGTGAAAGGCCTTGATTCTGTAGGATATATTCCAAGTAGTGGCACTACTGGGTCAAATAATATATCTATATCCAATTTTTTAAGGAAGTGCCAGATTGCTTTCCAAAGAGGCTGGACCATTTTGCAACCCCACCAACAGTGTAGGAGGGTTCCACTTTCTCCACAGCCTCTCCAGCATTTGTTGTTTTGTGTTTTTTGGATCACGGCCAACCTTGTTGGGGTGAGATGGTATCTCATTGTCGTCTTAATTTGAATTTCTTTAATAACTAAAGATCATGAACATGTCTGCATATGTTTTTTGGCTGCCTGAATCTCCTCTTTAGAGATATGTCTGTCCATCTCTTTTGCCCATCACTTAATTGGATGATTTATCTTCTTCTTATTGACATTTTGTAGTATCTTAAAGATTATGGAGATCAGGTGTCGGTCTGACATAGAGTTGCTAAATATTTTTTCCCATTCTGTAGGTGTCCTTTCAATTCTATTAATAAAGTCTTTGGATGAGCAAAAAGTGTTTGATTCTTAATAGTTCCCATTTATCTATTTTCTCTTCTGTTGGTTGTGGTTTGTTTGACACATTTTGGAGTCTGTCCACATTGTGTATTAAAACTTCCATTGTTGTTCCTACCTTTTCTTGGATGAGCTTTATCGTTTTAGGTTTGATATTTAGGTCTCTTATCCAGTTGGAGTTGGTTTTTGTATAAGGTGTAAGATATGGATCTTCCTTCAGTTTATTGCAGATAGATATCCAATTTTGCCAGCAACATTCGTTGAAGATACTGTTTTTACCCCAGTTTAATGTCTTAGCACCTTTGTGGAATATCAACTGTTCATAGGCAGATGGTGTCATCTCTGGGGTCTCAATTCTGTTCCATTGATCTTCTTTCTAATGTGTGCTGTCACAGATTTCACCCAACCAGATTTCTATTAACTATCTAATCTAAGCCCTGCCTGCTTGCCTTCCCTCCCTCCCCACCATTGCAGCCTTCAAAGAGTCTTTTCTGCTATATATGAGTCTATTTTTAAGTTCTTATCGTAGGGGTCTCATACAATATTTGTTGTATGCAATTTGAATGTAAAAAAGGTGAAAGATTGTTTAGACTTCTCTTAAAAAGTGGTATGACTGTAGGATAATATTAATACCTGGATCAAGGTATGTTCTTAGAAAACGTACCCTTTTCCTCCTCCTGTTCATGTTTGTCTGAGGTCTAAAGTTCACACAAACCTAGCAAATAAATAAATCATTTGGGGTAATAGTTATAACCCACAGGAATGGCTATGAGAGAGTAAACAAACAAACCAACAAACAAAACCCATTGCATTAAGTGGATTCTGACTCATAGCAACTCTACATAAGAGAGTAAAATTGTTCCACGGGGTTTCCAAGGAGCAGCTGGTAAACTTGAACTGCTGACTTTTTGGTTATTAGCCCAATGCTTAGCCACTGTGTCACAAAGGATCCGTAAGGAGAATAACAGATATGAAATATCTCATGGAGAAAACTGGAAAACTGTAGACTGAACACATTTGAATACCTATGTATTACGTAGAGGGTTGAGAACAACACAGGTGCTTCATTCTTGGGAAGGTATCAGTCTGTTGGTGAGAGACGTCCCTGCAATGGAAAGGACCCACTGCTGAAGTACCTGCACATGAGAGCCAAGAGTTGTAAAACCTGGAGATGTGCTCCCTCCTTTCCAGCCGGAAACTCGATAGAAGCCTTCTGAAGGATGAGGCATCTGAAGGACAGGTAGGATTTGGATTTTCAGGCCCATGGTCACTGGGAGAGCTTTCAAGGCAAAGGGAATAGGGTGAGGTAAGGTAGAGAGGAGGGGAGGGGAAATACAGGAAAGCGAAAGTAGCTCCATTTGGCTACAGCATGAGACACACCACAAGAACTAGCCTGTGGCCAACAGTCATCATATTCATCCTTTTTAGATGACACTCAAGAATTTACATTTTTACATCCTTCCCCAGACTGAAGCATTCCTGATTGGTGGTCATTATAAAAGTTCATTTGCTAGCCAGAAGGTCAGCAGTTCAAATCCACTTGCTGCTCCTTGGAAGCTCTAGGAAAGCAGGTCAGAAAGTCCCGTTGGAATCTCAGGTCATGGCAGGTGAAGAGAAACAGCCTATTATTCATACTCCACTCCATTAATGCCAGCCTTCCCTGGCTGGAGTGACCTGAAGACACCAGCAAGACTGGACACAGTTAATTAAAAAGATGTGGTTAAATAGCACCATGATTGGAAATAAACCCAAGCGACCGCTGGCTTAGCACATATTCAAGTTTTGGGTGCATGTGATAATGGAAGGCCAGGTCAGGCCCACACCAGCTACATTTAAGGAACAAGTTAATTATTCCCAGCCCAGTCTATGTGTACCTGACCCTGCCCACTTCATGTGCCAGAAAACTCCCCAGGGCCACATGATCAAATGACACAACCAGATCAGGACACAGAACTGTAGAAGACCTACAGGAGAGCAGGCAATGCAGTTACACCCAGCCTGGCACCTCCTTATAGAGTCAAGATAAGCAGATATGGAAAAGTAGCACCGACTTCATTTCTACATCTTCTGTGTGCTCCCCATCAGTCATCTGCTGAAAAAAAGAGCAAAGCACTCAAATGTGTGCCCTGTCTGCCATGAATAAGCCACGCACCACATATGGCTCTTCCCAAAGGGTTTTCCTTTCAGTATGTTTCCATGTCTGCTTCTTTTACTGCTCTTACATTTTAAAAAACCTGTGGCTATTATATTCATCCTTTTTAGATAACTCTCAGTAATTCACATTTTTGCCTCCTTCCTCAGCCTGGAACATTTGTCATTGATAGTCACTGTAAGAGTTCATTTGGTAACCCAAAGGTCAGCAATATGAATCCACCTACTGCTCCTTGGAAGCTCTATGAAGCAGTTCTACTCTATAGGGTGGCTATCAGTCAGAGTTTTTTGTTTCTTTATTTTTAGCCTCTGTGAATCTTTACTTCTGTATGGTAAAAGGAAGACCTTTTCACCTATTAAACACATACAAACCAAAATCCATTGAGATGATCACAACTCGTATGTACCCCATAACGTTTCCAAGGCTATAAACCTCTATGGAAGGAGACTGCCATGTTTTCCTCCCATAGAGCTGCTGGTGGTTTTGAACTGCCGATCTTTTGGTTAGCAGTCTATTGCTTTAACAACTGTACCTCAGTCTATTGCTTTAACAATTGTGCACATATAGTAAACATCAAATAAAATGCCATATTGCTGATAAGAAACCAATGACCCCCCAAGGGATTATCCCAGGAAGAAAAGCATGACCAAAACTCCAGTGCAAGCAATAAGAATGCCCCATCTTTAAAAATTAGCTAGTGAAATCCAACAGTAGGGAGGTGGTGAAGAAAATCAGTATTAATATTAGCAGATTTGAGCTGTGCTCACAAGAGACTCGAGAGGATAATAAAGAAAGTGCTAATTTCTCAATGGATTTCTATTGAAAAGCATGTCATGTAAAAAATCAGATTTGGGTTTTTTTTTTTCCATAAAAACAATGATGGTTAGGGTCCAAAATTAGTCCATAAAATCTGATTAATCCACAATAATACTGAAAATCAATCCTGCCAAACTGTACTACTTACACTACTCATTGTTCTCTGACTTATTCTGCTTCCTCACTTCCAAGGTGTTTGCCTCCGTATTTCCTCTGGGTACTCTCTGCTACGTGCACCTCTCAGATCCTATCTGATTATTAAGACGCAGAACAAGCACTTCCACTTTAGTGAAGCATTCCTTACAACCTCAGACAAATTTCTCCCTTTATGCCCTCAGACCCCTTTTCTTTATCACTCTTTTTCAGATGTTACCACTGTCTGCTGTTAACTCCAACTCATGACAATCCCATGTGTCAGAGTAGAATGTGGCCCATATGGTTTTCAGTGGTAGACTTTTCAGAAGTAGATCCCCAGGGCTTTCTTCCAAGGCATGTGTGGGTTGAGTCAACCCTTCAAGCTTTCCGCTAGTGGGTGAGTATATTAACCATTGGTACCACTGAGATTCTTTGCCTTGTGATGCATGTGTCTTATTTGCCCTTTTCAGCTATGAGTTTGTGTCTTAGTCATCTAATACTGCTCTAAAGCTAATACCATAAATGGAGACACCATGAGTCAGATACGACTCAACAGCACTTGGCTTTTAATAAAGAAAAGTTTATTCTAACACAGCCCAGTAGGGAGGCACTCCCTCTGTGTTGGCTCTGGAGGAAGGTCCTGGTGTTACATCAGTCTTTCTTTGGTCTGAGAGAATCTCAGCACAGGAACCTCGGGTCCAAAGGACATGCTCTTCTCGTGGTGTTGCTTTCTTGGTGGTATCAGGTCCCCATTCTCTGCTTGTTTCCCTTTAATTTCTTGTAGGATAAAAGCTGGTACAAGCCATACTTGAGGGAAACTCCCTTAGTAATATATTGCAGTCCCACCCTAATCCTCTTTTAACATAATCCTATTGATTAACTGCAGGCAGAGATTTAGGATTTAGTGGATAGAAAAATCACAAAGTGGTGGGCAGTCATACAATACTGGGAATACGGCCCAGTCAAATTGCTACACACATTTTTCTGAGGACACAATTCAATCCTTGAGAATTCCTTAGTGAGAGAGATTGTATCTTAATTGTCTTGGATGCCCTTCGGTACATTTGAGGAGGTCTTCTGAAAAGTAGACCTTTCATCAATGTTTTTTAATCAAAAAACAAATACACGACGTTAAGTCAAACAGAATACCAAAAAATAAATGGAACTTTTGAGAAAGTAAGTAATAGTGCCTAATGTATACTCAGGTATCCAGGAGAGGATTAGAAAATCTGAACCTTAAATTCAGCAAAAAGAATCATACTCCAGTGTGTGGTTGTCTCAGGCTAGGTTTTCTAGAAAAGAAAAACCAGAGAAATGAATAAGTGTATATAGAGACAGATTTATATCAAGGAAATGGATCAAGTGGTTGTAGAGGCTGGAAAGTCTGAAGTCCCTCCAGTCAGGCTGAAGGCTTCTCCCGATTCTCATATCCACAGGTGTCAGAAGCTGGCCTGGTGTCAGACGGCGGAGCTCTGACTCACAGGCTTTGGGAGCTGATGAATTTCAAGATCGACAGCGCAAGATTGCAGGAGAGCTGCTAGTTCAAGTTCCAAGAATCAGAGGTCAGATGAACAAGGGCCATCTACAGGATCCAGGCTGTCAAAAGATTATCAGCCTTGCCAGAAAGTCCACCTGTGTTGGATAGAGGCCACACCCCCAAAGAAACTCTCTTTCAACCAATTGGCTGCCCATAGCAGATTCTGTTGTGGAGGTGATACGTTATCATTATGACTGCTAAATTACACCGTAACTGCCAAACCACTGAGAATCACGGCTCAGCCAAGCTGACGTACAATCTTAAAAATCCAATGACTATGAGAGACTTTCTTCAATCAATCTCTAACCACTACTGGGTGTTTCCAGTGTTTTATTATTAGTAAAAACATAATGACATAATGTAACATTAATAATGAGTATAAGTGTACTATCATTTTGTGAATTTGATTATTACTTTAGAATAAATTATGGAAAGACAACTTAAAAATATGTAGGCATTTTTAAAAGTTTCCAGAAATTCTGAATTCTTCTTGAGTTTCACCAATAAGTCTGATGTTTGTTATTGTTTTCTAGTAGATCTGACTCAAGTTAGAGAATTTATTTTTATGCATAGTTATTAGTTTTGCTCTTTTATGTGTGCTGAGTATTACCTAGTGTGTCATCTGCACATGTGAAGGATGTTCTTCTCCACTGGACCTCCAATCCATTTTCCGTATTTCCGAACAGCTCTGTGTACGGAAAAAAAGCTGCCATGCTTCCTGACTGTTGGTTTGGGTCAGCCAATGGGAGGGACCTTTGAGAAGCTCAAAGGAGTGTGGGAAGGAGGAAGGGGGAAAAGCTCATTGTATATACACTTTAGCCTCCTGCACACCGTTTTCAGCTTATTGCTAGCTATATTTCTCTTGCAAAGACCACAGCTTCTGTTAGATGGCTCCTCTTACAGCTTTGGATCTGACCTGTTCTGGAAACCACACCTTTCCCTTGTCATCAGGCTAAGAGGGAGGGGGAATCAGGATATGCAGGTAGCTTATTTCAGTTCTTGTTGTTCCTCACGTGTTTCTCCATTCCTTTCTGGATTCCCTTAATCTAGCCCACACTTTTGCAGTCTCTGGTTAACTCCCTCTCTACTTATCCTTCTCCTGTCTTCTGTTTCTTAGTAGGTTCAGACTGACATAGGAATTGGTACCAGAAGAAGCAGAACCTAAAAGTAAGTTTCACATTAATCTGCTCATACAGCAGGTCCTGGATGGCAGCTCTTAACCATCAGGCAAAGTGAGCACAGCTTCTAAAATGAACAACACTGTGTTCGGTGAAAATTGGGGTATCTTGACTTGCAGGACTTGAGATAATGGCTAATTGAATTACTGGGTACCCCCAGAATGAGCAGCTTATACATGTGTGTTTAACCTATGTAGAAGGAAATATTCTGGTTCTAGTGGTCAGAGTACTAATTAAGGTCACTCTAATGAATTCTGTGACCTTTAATCTGGTCCCCAGACATAGCTGGCTCTCAGACAGGGTGTCGGCTGGGTTTTTTTTGAGCAAGGACCCTTGAATGTAGCTACACGTGTATTCTGTGCATCTTCTCCAGGCCTTCCCCAGAGAGACCTGCCTTTTTCCAGATTGCATATGCCCTACGGGAAGAAAAATATCCAGGCTGTGGTGGTCAGGATTGTGTCAACTTGGCTACTCCATATTTGGCTGCTGTATTAAGTGGCAGGGTGGGGTTTGTGGTGGCTCCCTACCCCTCAGCTCTCATCTCCTGACCTTCCACTACTACTGCTGGTCTGCTCACGTAGCCAGGAGCTCCTGTTCTCTTTTCCAGCGTCTGGTTCTGGGACTTGAACTGGCAGCTATTGGATTTATCAGTCCTTACAGACAGCACCTGGGAGTCCTGCTCCCTGACCTGCCGATCCTGGGTTCGCCAGCCTCTGTCACTCCTGCTCCCTGACCTGCTGATCCTGGGTTTGCCAGCCTCTGTCGCTTTGTCTAGCCTCCAGCTTGGGATCCACTGACCTACACAACCGGTGATCTAGAACTCTGGTCTCTGATCTGCTGACTTTGGGTTCCTCAGCTTCTATGGCCACGTGAGGCTTGTGCCAGAACTTGGGACATTCAGCTTCTGTGATTATGTGAGCTGTTTCCTATATCTGTGTCTATCTGCCTGTCTGTCTGCCTGCCTGCCTGCCTGCCTGCCTGTCTGTCTGTCTGCCTGTCTATCTATCTATCATCTATCTATCATCTGTCATCTGTCAATCTGTCAATCATCTATCATCTATCTATCTATCATCTATTTATCTATCTATCTGTATATCTGTCTGTCTGTCTGTCTGTTTATCTGTCTATCTGTCTATCTGTCTATCTATCTATCTTATAAATCTTTCCTTGTACCTACACGTGTTACTGGTGTTGCTTCCCTAGAAAACCCAGCCTAAGACACAGGCCTTCTAGGGGTTACAAAATTCTGCCACTGAACTGTGGCAATCTTTGAAGATTGAGTTTTTGCCATTGCTCACCAGAGTGGGGACTTGTGAAAGACAGATGAATAAAGGCATTTCAAGATGATGCCCTTTCTCAGTGTGCCTAGTGGGTATTATACTGGTTTATTTATCCAGACCCAACCTGTGTGTTGCTCAAAGCAGGTCCTGATCAGTGTAACCTCTAGACAATAAAGACACTGAGTTGAAGAAGGATGAAATGTGTGTAATGCCAAGTGAGTAAGCAAGGAACGTGGAGGTGTGTGCCTCAAAACAAGCTCCTCAAACAGAGGCAGAACCTTTTGTACAGTCTCCCACAAGGAAGTACATACAGACATTATGACTGTAGGTTATCATGGTGCCCAGGTGCAGTCCTTTAAATTACATTTTCTCTTTGGCATGTAGGCTAGTAAATTGGGTTTGACTGGCTTGAACCACACCCAGCTGTGAGGAAAATGGACCAGAGGATCAAGTTCAATTTAGTCTGAGCAGCTCCTAGCTGAGCCATGCTCATCACCATGATCTAAGGTTCTTTCTGCTAACAGACAGGAGGAGCAGGTAAACAGCTCCTGGCTGCATTGGCCATCAGGTAGAGGACCACCATGAAAGACTTGAAAGGTCAAGTGTGGTGATTTTCACCATATTCTCATTCACTAACTTATTTGGCACCCACAAAAAAACCAAATGCGTTAGGAGAATTATTGTGTGTTGCTGCTAACTTAGTCAAATGGTAACCTCATCTGCAGCTTTGGTTTCAGGGGTGGTCTGTTTCTTCAGAGAATCAGCACAGCCACTGGCCACTTACATGTAGCTATTGAGCTTGCATATGCTTTTCTCCAATTCCTCTTGGTAAAAATAATCAAAAGTGGTTTGTCTTCACATACTGTATCTCAAGACCATGTTGACTCTCCTATTTCTTTGTTATGTAATCTGGAGAGACCTTGATTATTTTTATATACCGCAGATCATTCTGCAGGGCTATTTCCTTGATGGCAGTGTGCTAGGTGTACATGGTGACAAAAGCTGACCGTTATAAGCTGGTTTGTGTCTGATTCAACAAATCATAAAGTTGGACACAGGAATCATTGTAAAACGGAAGTGGTCTAGGTAAGACTGGGCTTAATTAGGTTCAGAAGACACCAGGAAACAGTGTGGTCTTGCTGATCGCTCCCCCACTGTTCCCCACAGTCCTTGTTCCCAGTGTTCCCTGCTTCACCCTGTATCAATACTTGCAGCCTCATGAGAGATTCCTTGTCACCACGCTGCAGAGGAGAAAAAATATCTGCACAGTTTAAGAATGTGTCTACAGCTCCAACAAGGGGTAGCCTTGAAACAGAATAGTGGAGGTATGTCTTTTTGAGGTGAAAACTGTGAGTAGTACAGCTGATTGCTCACTCTGCGTGGAAGAAGAGAAGGTCAGAAATAAGGCTCAATGTTAAATTATTGACAGTAGTTAACAGATAGGTGGTTGCTTAGGGATTTGGAAAGAAGAAGATTGGAAAATTGGTGGCAACCTGGGTAAAGGAAGGAGGATGGATCTCTCAGAAAGGGCACAGAAGATATTCCATTCCCACAAAAATGTCCACAAAGGGGCATCCTCTGCTGAGAAGGCTCTCAGTAATTCAAAGTGCAGCTGTCTGTCAACTTCTGTCTCCAGTCACCTCAATGCTTGCTCCGCGGCCTCATATATGAAGTCATCATAGAGACACAGTTGAGGAATGGGCTCAAAAATAATGGACTTTCCCTTGCAAGCCTCATTTGCTTCCTCCACCACTCAGTGCCCTACTTGCCAGTGGCAGGTGGTACTTAATACCATAGTTTTGCAAATAACAGGTTCATGTAAGTACACACTCACATATACAACGCACACAGCACGCCTAGGAAAATAATACATAAAGGTATTGCATGGTTGACAAAACATATGTAACACCTGCATTGTTTGCGTAAAAATACAATGTGGTCCTAATCCCTGTGTGTGCCAGGCAGCCTCCTGTGATAAGATGACTACATTGCTCCTTTTATCAAGGAGAGGGCAGCAACTGGACCTCACTGGAAAAAAAATCCATATTTCAATGAACATATTTGCTTTCTTTTTTTAAAATTACCATGCTTCAACTAGGACTGTGCTTCATGCATCATCTATTGTCCCAATACCAAAAGCTCATTGCTGTTGATTCCGACTCATGGCAACCCTATAGTACATAGTAGAACTGCCCCATAGGGTTTCCAAGGCTGTAAGTCTTCATTCTAAGGAAGTCACCTGCCACATCTCACTCCCGTGAAGCAGCTGGTGAGTTTAAACTGCTGACTTTTAACAATCTAGTGCTTAATCGCGATGCAGCCAGGGATCTTTTATTTATTGCAGTGGGACCCCCAAACAACATCGCCTCCAATAAAACAATGTTTTATATCAAAAAGTATAGCAATGGGCTCGTGTCCTTGATTTGCGACATGTCCTATCATCCAGAAACAGCTGATTTACCAAAATAATGAAGGCTTAATTCTTGCACCAGAGGGGAGACAACATACTGCAAGACTGCGGTTACCCTACAGAAGCATACATTCCTTAAGTCACTAGCCAAATGTGGGGCTACCCCATTAGTCAGAATGCATAAGTTTGGGAACCAAAAGAGAAAAAATGGAAGATAGCAATCTTCCTTTTATACCAAACAATTCACCAAAGAAATCTTGCTTTTGATCCTGTTTTGGAGATCCCAGTGCCAAAGCAAAGAATGCTTCCACCAAGGGTCACAGTAATATTGCAGAGAAATTAGAACTCCTCTTTCCAATTTAGGGGTCTCAGGGTATTGCAAATGATTAAGTGTTTGATTACTAACCAAAAGATTAGTGATTCCAACCCACCCAGAGGTGCCGCAAAACACAGGCCTAGCAGTGTGCCTCCCAAAGGTCACAGTTTTGAAAACCCTATAGAGCAGTTCTATTCTGACACATACAGGGTCATGATGAGTTGGAATTGATTCACTGGCAACTAACAACAGCACCAATGTGATGTGCACTTGAAGTTTCTGGTGATGATGTGACTGAGGTCATGTTCATCTCAGATTATTTCCTTTAATGATTCTCCTTCATCTTTTTTAGTTTCCCCTCCTGAAATTTCTGTTCTACAGAGACGAAGTTCCTAGCTCTACCCTAGATATTTCTCTAGCACTTGAAATTCCCATCTCTGACTTTCAGTTTTATGTTTTAGGAGAATAACTTTAGTTGGTCTTCTGACTTCTAATAAGTTCTCTGGAATGTTCATTCTGATATTTATACTATTTTGTTCTTTTGGAAATCATGCTTTCAAACTCTTTTCCTCTGTTCTTCTAATTGACCTTTTCCATCAGTTTTTGCTCTTGTTATGTGATGGTAATATACTCTCCAATCTCACAAAAGCTATTAATTGAATGCTTTTGAATTATTGTTTGTTTTCTGGCAACTCAGCATGATTCAGTCATTCAATCTGTTGATTGTTCACTTTTACAAAAAAAAGTTGAAATCAATGGCTTGAAGAGTTGGACATCATAATCACTTGGCAAATGTTTTCAAGATACACATTTCCAAGTGCTCTTCCTCTCTTTCAGTAGTGCTTTCCTTCCCAGTCCCAATAGAAATACAACATAACCTCCAGAAAATATATCTAGATCAAGCTATTACTTTAAAGGAAAAAATACTGTTTTAGTTATTTAGCACTGCTATAACAGATATACCACAAATGGATGATTTTAACAAACACAAATTTATTTTATCACAGTTTGTTGTTGTTAGGTGCCATAGAGTCAGCTTTGACTCACAGTAACCCGGTGTACAACAAAACAAAATACTGTACAGCACTGTACCATCCTCACGATCATTGTTACGTCTGAGCTCGTTGTAGCAGCTACTGTGCCAATCAATTCATCCTATTAAGGGTCTTCCTCTTTTTCACTGACCCTCTACTTTACCAAACCTGCTGTCGTTCTCAAGGGACTGGCCCCTCCTAATCATGTGTCCAAAGTATGTGAGATAAAGTCTTGCCATCTTTGCTGCTAAGGAGCATTCTGGCTATACTTCTTCCAGGATAGATTTGTTTGTTCTTCTGGCAGCCCATGGTATAACCAATATTCTACCACAATTCAAAGACATCATTCTTTGGTCTTCATTATTCACTGTTCATCTGTCACATGCATATGAGGTGATTGAAAAATCGTGGCTTGGATCACGCACCCCTCAGTCCTCAAAGTGACATTTTTCCTTTTTAACAGGTTAAAGAGGTCTTTTGCAGCAGATTTGCGCAACAGAATACATCACATATTTCTTGACTGCTGCTTCCATGAACATTGATTGGATCCAAAGTAAAATGAAATCCTGACAACTTCAGCCTTTTTTCCGCTTATCACAATGTTGCTTATTCATCAAGTTGTGAAGATTTTTGCTTTCTTCGTGTTGAGGCACAATGCATTCTGATGGCTATAGTCTTTTATCTTCATCAGTAAGTGCTTCAAATCCTCTTCACTTATAGCAAGCAACATCAACTGTGCTCCAGCCTCAGGGATTTTCTCTAGTTGTCCCTTTTGTGTGAGACACTCTTACCAGATTTCTCCCTGGCTAATGCCGTCATGGAAACCCTGGTGGTGTAATCATTAAGTGCTACATGTGATAACCAGCAGGTCAGTAGTTTGAATCTTCTGGTGCTCCTTGGAAACTATGGAGCAGTTCTATTCTGTCCTATAGAGTTACTGTTAGTCAGAATTGACTTGATGGCACTGGGTTTGGTTTGGTTTTGGTTTAATGCCTTCACAGAGAGAAAATTTGAACTTGTAAAGGTTTTCATTTTATTTGGATCAATACTTGTGGAAGTAGCAGTCAAGAAATCAATTAACACATTGCATTAGGTGAATCAGCTGCAAAAGACCTCTTTAAAAGTGTTGAGGAGCAAAGATGTCACTTCCTCTTTTTCACTGACCCTCTACTTTACCAAACATGCTGTCCTTCTCAAGCTAGTGGTCTTCTCTAGCTAGTGGTCTAGTTCTAGCCACTTGGTAACAGGACATTATAAGTTCAGAGACATAGACAACCAAACTATCATATATAATCAGTCTATTTGGACATTTCAAAACAAGAAGCTAGAACATAGTAGTCAAACTAACCATGATATTTTCAGTCATCTCATACACAGGTGAGAGCTAGACAATGAATAATGATGGCCATAGCAGAACTGATTACTTGGAATTATGGTACTGGTGAAGAATATTGAATATTCCATGGATACCAGAAGAATGAACAAGTGCATCTTGGGAGAAATACAGGCAGAGTGCTCCTTGAAACTGAGTATGGTGAGACTTCATTGCACATAATTTGGATATGTTATCAGGAGGGACCAATCTCTGAAGAAGGACGCCATGCTTGGCAAAGTAAAGGGTCAACAAAAAAGAGGAAGACTCTCAATGAGACGGACTGATAAAGTCTCGGGAATAATGGGAACAAACAAAACAACAATTAGGATGGTACAGGACTGGGCAGTATTCATTCTATCGTACATGAGTTGATATGAGTCTGAGCCAAGTCAACAGCACCTAACAACAGCAATACCCTCACCTCCTTCAAATCTCTGCTCAGAGCTCACCTCCTTGACAGCATTCAGTTTGACTGCTGTTTCTAATTCTGTGGCTTTTCCTCACCCTCAAACCACCTCATCCCAGCCTGGGCACTCCTCACTCTCTCTTTCATTTTCTTTTTTCTGCAGTACTTATTCCTTTAAACAGGCAATACAACATATTTAATTATTATGTTCATGTTAGCATCTCTTTCTTCCACTAGAAGCTAACTTCCAGAAGGACAAGGATCATGGTCTTTTGTTTACATGTATCCCAAGTGTCTAGAACAACACTAGTGCAGAGATCTTTATTGGTATTTACTTGTTAAATAAATAAATGAAATACACAAAACTGTCTGACCAAGTGTCCACAAATGCTCTTATGAGTTATACTTTATACTCTTACCAGTAAGTTTCCTTCCTTCAAAAAAAATCCATTTTTCTTCTTCTGGTCACCATTGCACTATCCAAAAAGGACTTCTTAATTTAATCCTCACAACAAGCCTTAAGGTGTAATCTTGACCCAGTAGATGAAGTGAAGAGGACAATGATTTAGAAAATAAAAATGGGACATATTTGGGGCCAAGGTGTCAGAGTAGATGGATGTTTCCTGTAGTTTCTCTAACAACAAAGACATCCTAGGAGCCCTGAACATCAAAGAGAAAGCTTGGAAACTGGACTGAGCAAAAGGGAAGGGAGAATAATGCTAAAAGTGCATAGGATTCCACTGACCTGACCTACCAGGAAACAGATGTGGCCATCATGGTGAGCCTCACAGTGGGTCTTCCCAGCAGGATCCAGTGCCTGGAAGGTCCACTTTCACTTCCAGGACCAGTGGGAAACAGCATCTGATCACTGAAAGCTGAGTCTTGTGTGTAACCTATCATGCACAGATCTAATTCTTCCCTTCAAGATAGACCTATCTCCCTTCTCCCAGTGCTTACCCCTCCTTCCTCTGCACTGTGCCTGGTGCTTGATTCTGATGCCATTAACTAAGCCAGCAGTAGGACTCCTTAAGCCTGCCCTGAACTATTCTCCCCCTCCCTTCTTCACACTGCTCCAGGCTCCGTAGTCTGATGCCATTAGCTGAGCCAAAAGTGGGACTCCTGAAGCCTGTTGTAAGCCGTTATCTGAGACTCAGAGAAGAAAAATTTAACAAATTGGGAGAAGAGGGAAAAGGAGAAAAAAAAAATCTGACAGTTCCCCTAAGCTGGAAAATCAGGGCAGAAACTGTTCATCTACCTAGATTCAGACATAAGGGGATATACTATCCTCACAGACACTCAGGGATAGCTGTAAGTACCTGCCTTTCTCAGTGGCTGCAGCCAGACACCAGTACCTATACCAATCATCCTGCCCATCTAGGACAGTAGGTGAGAACCTGTACCACACAGTTGGTGAATGACTACCTGGACACTTGAGCTGAAGCCATAAAAGAAAAGTAAACAGACTCTTGTGCTCCCAAGTCTAGTAACTAGCTAGTGGTCTAGTTCTAGCCACTTGGCAACAGGACATTATAATTTCAGAGACATAGACAACCAAACTATCATATATAATCAGTCTATTTGGACATTTCAAAACAAGAAGCTAGAACATAGTAGGCAAACTAAATAAATTTTTTAAAAAATTTTACTGATGGCTTGGAGACAACAGTCAATTACCAATCAGTTAAGAAAGCAAACCATGATTTCTTATGAAAGCTCCCAAAACAATTAATCAAACTTTCCAGAGGAAGAAAACATCTTGAAATTATCCCAGGTGAAATACAAAATATTAATATTTAGAACATTTCAAGAAATCAGAAAGGAAACAAGGAAAAATGCAGTAACACATAATGACAAAATAAATGAACTGAAAGAAAGCAGAGAAAAGCGAGGATTATAAATTCAGAAAATTAATAATAAAATTACAGAATTACAAAACTGAATAGAAAGTTAAAGGAGCAGAACTGAGGCAATAAAAGGCTGAATTAGTGAGGGTGAAGATAAAACAAGTACCATCAATGTATATGAGGAAAAATCAGATAAAAGAACTTAAAAGAGACACTAAGAACTATGTGGGATTCTGTAAAGAAGAATAATCTATGTGTGACTGGATATCAAAGCAACATGGACATCAGAAAATACAGAGAGTTGTTGAAAATTTGCTTACGGACTATCATTAAAGATGCCAAGCCAAGTGCCGTCGAGTCGGATGAGAAGATGTCTGTGTAGGATGTTCACTGAACTCCATACAGAGTAGATCCCAAAGAAAGATATCAAGACACACTATAATCAGACTTGCCAAAAATAAGATAATAAGTATAGACAAAAAAATAACTTTCAAAGTAAAATCAATAAGACTATACTCGAACTTCTCAGTGGAGACCATGCTGACAAGAAGGCAGTGAAACACTATGTACACAGCCTTGAAAGAAAATAATTGCCAATCAAGAATTTTATATCTAGCAAAAACTGTCTCTCAAATATAATGGAAAAATTAGGATATTTCCAGATAAAGTGAAACTCAGGGAATTTACATAAATCACACCAAAATTACAAGAAATACTAAAGTGAGTTCTTTGGTTAGAAAATCAATAAGACCAGGTAACAACCAAAGACCAGAACACAGCACAGAGCAATTAAATATCAACCTAAATAGTGGAATCACAAAAATAATCATAGGCAAAACACTAAAAATAGGGAAACAGAGATGTTACTATGTAAACATTGTAACAAAACAGAGGAACTCCAAAGAAAATGTTGTCATAGATTTTTCAAATGGAGAGGAAGTCAGGGTAGTGTAAAGATATTAAGACTGGTTTAAATTTAGAAAAATAGGAGTCAATATTAAGGTAATCACAAATGAAACTATCATTCTTGTGCATCAAAATGAAAAACAAGAAGTCTAAGCAAATATAAAGCTACTAATGATGAAAAAGGCAAAAGCACATGAAGAAAGAAGACTCAGCACAGAAAATTAAATGGAGGAAATTATCTACAGCACACACACAAAAAGACATCAAAATGACAGCACTAAGCTCATACCTATCAATAATCACGCTGAATGTAAATGGATTAAATGCCCCAATAAAGAGATGGAGAGTGGCAGATTGGATTAAAAAATGTGACCCATCTATGTGCTGCCTACAGGAGATACACCTTAGGCTTAAAGATACAAAGTTAAAGGGTAGGAAAAAAGATATCAAGCTAACAATATTCAAATAAGAGCAGGAGTGGTGACATTAGTCACTGCTCAAATAGACTTTGAGGTACAATCTACTACATAAGATAAGGAAGAACATTATATAGCAATTAAAGGATTGATACTCCAGGAGAACATAACCATATTATGTATCTGAGCTCCCAATGATGGAACAACTAAATAAACCCATCACAAAACAAGAGACTGAAAATGTAATTTTAAAAACTTCCAGTTGACAAAAGTCCTGGCCCTGACAACTTCACTGAAGAATTCTAGCAAACTTTTAGGAAAGAGTTAACACCACTATTACTAAGTGTATTCCAGAGCATACAAAAGAGTAGAATCCTTCTAAACTCATTCTATGAAGCAGGCTAACCTTGATACCAAAATCAGATAAAGACAGCACAGAAAAGGAAAATTAAATACAAATATCTTTCATGAACTTAGATGTAAAAATCTTCAATAAAATTGTAGTCAATAGAATTCAACAATATATTAAAAAGATAATTCACCATGACCAAGTGGGATTCATACTAAGGATGAAGGGATGGTTCCGCATTAGAAAAATAATTAATATAATCAAACACATAAATAAAACCAAAGACAAGAACCTCTTGATTGTATCAACCGATGCAGAAAAGACATTTGACAAAGTCCAACATACATTTATGTTAAAAATTCTTAACAAAACAGGAATAGAAGGAAAATTCCTCAACATAATAAGGGGCGTCTATGTAAAACCAACAGCCAACATCATCCTAAATTGAGAGAATCTGAATGCATCCACACTGAGAACAAGAACCAGACAAGGATGCCCTTAGTCACAGCTGTTATTCAACATTGTCCTGGAGGTTCTAGACAAAGCAGTTAGGCAAGATAAAGAAACAAAGGGCATCCAAACTGTTAAGGAAGAAGTTAAAGTACTCTATTTGCAGATGACAAAGAAAATCCTAAAGAATCTACAAAAAGCCTACTGAAACTAATAGTTCAGCAGAGTATCAGGATATACAACAAACATACACAAATCAGTTGGATTCCTTTACACTAACAAAGAGACCATCAAAGAGAAAATCACCAAATCAATACCATTTACAATAGACCCCAAGAAGATAAAATACCTAGAACTAAATCTAATCAGAGATGCAAGAGGCCTGTAGAAAGAAAATTTTAAGACTCTACTATAAGAAACCAAAAGAGATCTACCTAAGTGGAGAAACCTACCTTGTTCACAGACAGGAAGACTTAACAGTGTGAAAATGCCTGTTCTTCCCAAAACGATCCATAGGTGCAGTGTAATTCCAATACAAATTCTAATGGCATTTTTTAATGAGATGGAGAAACAAATCCCCAATTTCGTATGACAGGAAGAAGCCTTAGATAAGTAAAGCATTACTGAAGAAGAACAAAGTGGGAAGCCTCATACTACCTGGTTTTAGAAACTCTTACATTGCCATGGTAGTCAAAACAGCCTGTCACTGGTATAAAAACAAATACATAAGTCAATGGAACAGAATAGAGAATCCAGATACGACATTATCCACCTATGGGCAGCTGGATTTGACAAAGGTTCAAAGTCCATAAACTCGGGAAAAGACAGTCTCTGTAACCAATGCTGTTGGCATAACTGGATATCTATCTGGGAAAAAAAAGAGCAAAGATCCATATCTCACACCGTGCATGAAACTAACTCAAAATGGTTCAAATACCTAAATATCAAACCTAAAACAATAAAGATCATGGAAGAAAAAAATAGGGACACCATTGGGAGCCCTAATACATGGCATAAACAGACTACAAAATGTTACTAAGTATGTACAAACACCAGAAGAGAAACTAGGTATTGGGAAGTCCTAAAAATCAAACAGTATGCTCATCCAAAGACTTCACCAAAAGAGTAAAAAGACTACCTACAGACTAGGAAGGAATTTTTGGCTACCATGAATCCAATTGATGTCTAGTCTCCATAATCTACAAGGTACAACAAAACCTCAATAAGAAAATGAAAAATAACAATAATCCAGTTAAACTATGGGCAAATGATACGAACGGGCACTTCATCAAAGAAGACATTCTGTCAGCTAACAGATAACCTGAGGAAATGCTCATAATCATTAGCTATTAGAGAAATTCAAATCAAAACCATAATGGGATATCATCTCACCCTGGTGAGGCTGGTCTTCATTCAAAGAACACAAAAAATAAATGTTGGAGATGTTGTGGAGAGACTGACTCTTCTGCACTGCTGGTGGGAATGTAAAATGGCACAATCACTTTGGAAATCAATTTGGCACTTACTTCAAAACCTAGAAATAGAAATACCATATGATCCAACAATCCTAACTCTTAGAATATATCTTAGAGGAAAAAAGGGCTGTCACACAAATGGATGCATGAACACTAATGTTTATTGAAGTACTATCTGCAATAGCAAAAAGATGGAATGAACCTGGTTACCCATCAACAGATGAATGGGTAAACAAACTATGGTATATTCACACGATGGAATACTATGCAATGATAAAGAATAATGATGATCTAGGGAAATATCAGATAACATGAAGTCATCTAGAAGGCATTATGCTGAGTGAAATTATTCAGTCACAAAAGGGAAAATATTGTATGAGATCATTATCATAAGGACTTTAAGGAAGTTTAAGCACAGAAGAAAATAATCTTTGATGATTGTAAGGGGGTGGGGAATGAAGTAGATGTGTATTCATATATTAGATTAAAAAAAAATAACCATTGCCGTCAAGTTGACTCTGACTCTTAGTGACCCTACAGGACAGGGATAGCCCTGCCACATAGAGTTTCCGAGGAGCACCTGGTAGAGTTAAACTGCTGACCTTTTGGTTAGCAGCAGTTAACACTTAGCCACTACACACCAGGGTTTCTGATAGTAGGTAGGAATAGAGTTAACTGAAGACAATGACAGCACACAGTAGAAGGGAGGTTAGAAAAGCAGGGATGGGGTCTTGGGACCATGGTTCCTGGGGACATTTAGGCTAATGGGCACACCTTTTTTTTTTAAGAAAAAATTTTGCATACCTCTTTGATGTGTGGTATCGGGATCTTAAAAGTTAGAAAGCAGCTTTTAAGCAGCAACAATTGGTCCCAATCCACCTGGAGCAGAGGAGAATGAAGGATATTAAAGACATGAGGAAAATATCCTCGGGAGACAGAAGGTGCCCTATGATCCTAGACTATATCAGCATGGGACAAGAAGAACTAGATGGTGTCAAACCACCATCAATGACTGCCCTGATAGAGAATACAACGTAAAGTCCCTGACGTAGTAAGAGAAAAATGGGTGTGCAGAACTAGAAATCTATTAAAAGACCACACTCGATGGCCCATCAGACTGGAGGGTCCCCTGAGGACATGGTCCCTAGACTTTCTGTCAGCCCAGAGCTTAAAACAGTACTGAAGCCAACTCTTTAGACAAAAATTGGACTGGACTATAAGACATAGAGCGATGCTGGCAAAGAATGTTCTTCTTAGCTTAAGTATGTATATGAGGTTGTCTGAGCAGCTCTTGTTCAAGGTGATACGGCAGGGTAGAGGGGAACAAGTGCTGGTTGAATGATTACAAGTAGCACGGGGTGGAAAATAGGAGTGTGTTGTATCACAGGGAAGGGAAAGTGGCTAGAATTGCACAGCAGTGTGGGTGCAGAGTTTTATACGGCTAATTGACTTGGATTGTAAACTGTCACTTAAAGTAAATAAAGTATTTAAAAAAGAAAATGTTGGAATCATTATTCCCTGTCCTTGAGCACAGATAATGTGACGCAGCTGGAGCTGGGCCCACAAGGGCTCACAGTGACACATCAACTTGGCCCTGAGGTATGAAAGCAATACACGGATAATCTTGGAAAACAGTTTTTAAGGAACCTTACACATAAATGAAAAGCAAAAGAGACTTTCCACTCTTATGTTCTTCTATTAGCATTTAGTAAAGAGAAATTTGCTGGACAGATGAAGACCCTGCTCACTGTCCTTACTGAAACCTGTACCAGTGATTGTTAAGAAAGATAACTCAAGATGCAGGACCAAAGTTTCTAGCCTATCTGTCAAAAAAAGTGAAGCGAGAGTGAAGTGATATTAAGCAATGAGGTATGTAGCACTTTTTCTACGATGAGTTTGCAAACTTAATCGTTAGCTCTCGTATGCCCAATACAAGTTTCACTAAACTGTGATATTTATGAAGTGTCTTTCCTAAGAATCATTGGTATAGATTTCAGTAAGGACAGTGAGGAGGCTCTTCATTATCCAACAAATCTCTATTCACTAATGGTTTCGCCCGTTTATAATCTTAATATATATTTATGGTTTGGTAACTTTTCTTTGCTTTAGGCAGACATGGCTATGGCATTGTGCTTGGCTGTTTTTCCACTTTTGTCTATCCTGCAATTTTCTTGGATTTGAGCAGACACGGCTCTAGCAGTATGTTTGTCCACTTTCCTACTTAGGCCTTTTCGAATATATGAAGTCTGACAATTAAGGCTGTGAAATTAATTTTTCTAATTTCTATATTCCTCATTGCTGAATATCACTACAGTCACCTTTGACGTATTTCCCTTGGGAAGCTATGTACCGACAACCAATGCCAAGTTCACACTTCAAAGCGATTTTAGAACTCTTTTTGGAATGGCCTTCACACATGGTGGCACAGTGGCAATTTTGCAAACTTAATTGTATAATTATCTGTGAGGGAGTTTTTACCCAGTAAACACATAACTGTATTCGAACAGCCTCCCTAGTCACCTAATCTGGCCCCTGATAACCTTTTTGTTTACCCAAAGATAAAGGAAGTATTGAAAAGAAGACATTTGGATGATATTCAGAACATCAAGCGTAGTAGAACAACAGCTCTGGTGGCCACTCCAGAAAAAGAGTTCCAAAATTGCTTTGGAGGGTGGACTAGGCACTGGCATTGATACACAGTTTCCCAAGGGCAGTACTTCAAAGGTGACCATAGTGATGTTCAGCGAAGGAAGTATGTAGCACTTCTCCTAAGCTGAGTTTGCTAACTTAATTGTTAGTTCTCATGTGCCCAATACAAGTTTCTTTTTGCTTTACTAAACTGTGATGTTTATGAAGTGTCTTTCTTAACAATCATTAGTACAGATTTCAGTAAGAACAGTGAGGAGGCTCTTCATCGTCCAACAAATCTCTATTCACTAAATGCTGGTAGAAAAAGATAAGAGTGGAAAGGCTTTTGCTTTCCATTTAAATGTAAGGTTCCCTAAAAGATATTTTCCAGGGTATGCATCTATTGTTCTTATACTTCAGGGCCCAGTTGACTTGTCCCTGTGAGTCCTTGTGGACCCAACTCAAGCTAGGTCACATTATCTATGTTCAAGGACATGGAATAATGATTCCAATATTATTTTCATTTTCTTTTTTTAAAAACATTTTATTGTGCTTGAGCGACAGTTTTAGGATAAAAAATATCACACACATACACACAAAAGCAATCCATTCTTAAGTTGGAGGTTTACTGTTCCATAGGCTCTACACCCAGGAATATGAAAATGGAAAACGAAAAACGTATTGCTGCAATATCTGTGAATGAGCCCGAGAGCCATGTCTACTTAGAACAAAAACAAAAACCAACAGCAATTAAGGAAGAAAAAATCCTGACCATCTTCTAGGGAATTCAGTTTAGATCTTAATACTCTGATTTTTCTTTCCCCTCCAGACCTGGCAGCTTATTTTCCATCTCATGGCTTTGCCTAAAGCGAAAGTAGCAATCACAGCCATCTGGTTGCTTGACAAAGAGAACTTTATTTTCAACTAAAAGGCAAGTGCTACCAATTTGTCTCTTGACACATGTAAATAAGATCCCAGGTGCAGCAAAACTGGTAGCACCTCCAGCTCCCCCTGAACACCTGCATGTTTGTGCCCTTATTGCACTGCTAGCAGTGGTCAGGCGTCTGTCCCCAGACGGCGGTCCTGACTATGGACTCCAGATGGATTCTGATGGCAAGTTTCCTCCAGTCTACACAGTTTCTTTGCTCGCAGCCAATTCACAGCATCTGCGTAACTTAAGGAAACCCTAGTGGTGTGGTGGTTGAATGCAACAGATGCTAACCAAAAGGTTGGCAGTTGAAATCTACTAGGCATTCCATGGAAACTATGTGGGGTGCAGTTCTACTCTGTCTATAGGGTCACTATGAATTGGAATTGACTCAGTGGCAGTGGTTTTGTTTTTTTTTTGCTTTGGTGAAACTTACAGAGGTGTGTGTAGGGAGGTCTCAGAAACAGCTCCTGGCACCTGTTCATTGATTAGCTTTTGAATGTGATGCAGTCAAGGAAAAGACAAAACTAAACCAAGTAGAACTCAATTCATGGCAACCTCATGTGTTTCAGAATAGAAGCGAGCTGGCTCCACAGGGTTTTTCAATGGCTGGAAGTAGGTTGCCAGTCCTTGCTTCCAGGGTACCTCTTGGTGGACTCCAGTAGACAACTTATTGGTTAGTAGCGGAGTGTATTAACCACTCGCCATACCCAGGGGCTCCACAGTCAAGGAAGGTGTGATGAAATCAGCCAATGTCTGAATTTAGACATCTGCAAGAGCCTTGTGTTGGCTGCTGCTTACAACATTGATTGTGTTATAGATTAAATTGTGCCCCCTCCCCAAAGATACATCGACATTCTAATACTGTACCTGTGAATGTGACCTTATTTGAAGAAACAGGGTTTTTGTCTGCAGACATTTTCACTTAAATTAGTGAAGTC
Organism: Heterohyrax brucei; assembly: GCA_028571685.1. NCBI lineage: Eukaryota > Metazoa > Chordata > Mammalia > Hyracoidea > Procaviidae > Heterohyrax > Heterohyrax brucei. The sequence continues at coordinate 36,629,872 of CM053148.1, read as the reverse complement.
ATACCAGGGTAGGGCAAGTCACAAAGCAAGTCAAAGCCGCACATGGAGTCAGCATGCCTGATACCCTGAAACTCGAACTCTTAGCCTTCTGAACTGTGAGAAAATGCTCTTCTGTTCTCCAAAGGCATCCACTTCATGGTCTTTTATTGTGACAGCCCTAGGGGAAGAAGGTAAGCAGTGTGACAAGAAGGCACAGGAAAATAAAGGAGATAATACTGTGTCATACAAAGACTAGAAAGTTCTAGAGAAGCCATACTTCCTTTTCTTTAGTGTTGCTGTTTTTGCTCACTTGTTGCTGGGTGAAAACCCCAAGTTCTTGCTTTGCTTGAATTATATTGGATAATAAGTAAGAGCTCGACGTTAGAGAATAGGAAAGGCACCTTGATTTTGTTTACAGGGAAAGAGTCAGTCACATTTGTTGCTGCCAAGAGTGCTCTCCAAGAGCAGGCAAGCAAGTTCCTTTTAAGGGATTTACAAGTAGGGAATTCATATCAGTTACGTAGGCAATACTCTTAATCATAGTATGCAGGCAAAATGGGGTTTACATACAATCTCCAAGCAAAAACAGGATTCAGGTGTAAAGCTGGTAAGAAAGAAGCCCAGCAAAGGAAATGTGACATTTAATACAAAACTAGGGAAACAAGCCAAGAAAGAAAATACAATTCTTGATATAGCACTGTGGGGCTCTGCCTAAAATTCATTCATCCATTTTCCTGGATACCAACACAAATGTTAGGTGAAGCTTGTGAGAGCCAGTGTGCCCGTTTGTGTGTGCTAATCCTTTATGTCACTCCATGCAGAGTACTAAAGTTAAACCCAACACAGCCCTTTTCTAACTTCTCTAGCTCCAACCAGAGTAACCCCATCCCTGCATACCGTTCCCTACTGCTGATGTCACGTCTCTTCCAACATTATAACCACAGAAAACCAAAGAGTTTCATGAAATGCTCTTTGAACTGCTGCACACCATGTGGACTCTGAGTCCAGACAAAGCACTGGTTTCCACTATGGGTATTAGAATAGTTGAGTAAAATCCAGCCAGTGAAACTCATTCCAAAAATCAAATACTCCTGATCAATCCTAGCCTGTTCCTACCTAAACTAACATATTTTGCCCATAAGAATTATTTGTGGTGTCTTTATGTCGAGAAGTATGAACTGAATTTTTAAGTTTTGTTTCTTAATCTAGAACAAACAAACTCATTGTTGCTGAGTCAATGCTGACTCAGAATAACCCTACAGAACAGAGTAGAACTGCCCCATAGAGTGTCCAAGGATCAGCTGGTAGATTCAAACTTCCAACCTTTTGGTTAGCAGTTGGGTTCACCAGGACTCATTTTGTTCCTTAGCAGTTCTTAAATGTGCAGTAACTCTTGAATTTGTCACTCCTGAGAATAAAAGAATGGAAGAATCAAGGAAGTATTGGCAATAAAAGAAGCAGGAAATTGTTAAAGGAAAGATACACATATATTACTTACAGTCAACTGTTCACAGTTCACTTCAATGACTAGCTGATACTTTGTCACTACTAAGGCTCAAGTAGCCCCTGTGACAGCAGATAGCAAACTATTAGCTGCCACTTTGCCGGGGGATGTCTGAGGGTGGTTCATGAAAAATGCCAGTGAGCACATGCTTTTTGTCAATGACAGAAGTGATCCTCTAGTTCAAAGGACAAGTATCTCCATTTCCCCCCACCATCAAAATCGGTTCAAAGACACCAAAAGAGATAGAAGTCCAGGAGACCCACTCAGGAGAGTTGTTGCTGTGTAGCAGCAGCTATAACCAGAGTAAGCTATAACCAGAGTAAGCTATAACCAGAGTAAGCCACTCATTTGGAAATTCAGTGTAGAGCTGTCTTTGATGGAGAGAGAGAGAATGCTCTACAGTTGATACTGACTAGTCCAGAACAGCTGGTGTGGTATGAGTTTTTTGTGGGCTGGATGATGATACAAGATGTAGAAGACTAAAGATGATCCAAACTGGCATATAAATATTTCCTCGGCCATCTCTTTCTTTATGTGCTCCCTTCTAGGAAGAGCATCTCTCATCCTAATAAGGCCTTCTATTATCCAGCCACCCTAACCAATAGGCATAAACTCTGCCCTGCAACCCTGAGTCTGTTTCCTGTCCCCTAAGGACACTCTCCTTGGGGCTACCTATGCCCCACATGTGCAATTTCCTGCTGTGCTTTCAGATTTTCCCACTTACTCAAGACCTAGTTGAAGAATCTACTACTCCACGAAACAACACAGACTACTACAGCCCTCAATGATCCCTCTCATCTCTGAATTCATGTGTCACTTAAAGTTTGAGCCAATTCCCCACTTAATTATACATTACTTAATACTGCCCTATAATGACATCTGTTGTTTTTTCCCTGTCGAAACTTCTCAAAGTCAGAGACGGAATCTTTTACTTGGTTTTGTGTTCTTACTGTACTTGGCATAGTTCTGGACACATGGTAGAGAATCAATGAAACTGTAGAGGATTATTTATGTGTTTAAAAAATACTACATATATTAAAAATACTAAATCAAATAAACTCCCTCCTTCCAGTTCTTCTAAGTCGTATGTAGATCTAAGGCTATAGAAAAGCAAGGCCAATAGCAAAGGTGTACAGGCATGGGGGAGCCACCTAAGGATAAACATTATTTCAGCAGTGATCCCAAGTTGCAGAGACAATACAATTACAGGAATAAGTGAAGATCAGAAGGCAAGGTCTGAGGCGAAATTGACCTTTATTAATGCATCCAACAGATGATGGGAGAAAGCTCAGGATGACAAAAGACAGTTAAGCTAGATGTTGGCTTGTAATGTGAAAGGATGACTAGAAAAACAAATGCCAATTGTGAGACAAGGAGTACACTGAAGGACATTATATGAAGGGCAGGGAGAGAAGAACTCCACATACCATGAGGAGTACCTTCTATCTTGACAGGCTTCTCATTAAAAAGATATAATTGAATCGGAAAATGTGTGGAGGTGAACAAAAATATCTTAATAATTGGGAAATTCAGAAAGCACATAAAGATTCCTAGAAATCTAGCTGTAAAATCTCTCATAATCCACACTGAACACTCACTTAATTGAACTACGCTCCTCCTTTTTTTTTAGACTCACATATAGTAACTATTTCAAGCAGCAACACTCTGCCCGGAACCCTGGTGACACAGTGTTTACGAGCTTGGTTGCTAGCCAAACGGTCAGCCATTCAAATCCACCAGCCACTCCTTGGAAATCCTATGAGGCTGTTCTACTCTGTCCCAGCAGGTTGCTATGGGTCAGAATCAACTTGATGGCAACAGGTTTGGGTTTTGTGGGTTTACTGTATGCCTGGCATTTAACACACACTGTAGAAGCCAACAACGTTGGCAGTGTAACTCAGTTTACAGATGAGGATACTAAAGGCTCAGAGAATTAAGACTATTTGCTTATCCATCTGTTCTACTAGTATTTATTGTTGGCTTATTTTGTGCCGGTCATTAAGTGCTACCGTGGAGCTTATGTTTCAAAGCTCTTGGTTATATAGCCAGAGAGTCTGGCTAAGATCCAAACCCTGTGTGATTCTAAATCTATCACACGTAGCTTTTTCTTCCCTTGTACCCCAACAAAGAAAATCTACAAATGGCTTTCTTTTGTGAACTGTAGTAACAATGTAATAACTGGTTATAAACATTTTTAACTACATTTAGATTGAAAAGATTATGTAAAGCTAGTATATTGAATATGAAGTATGTGTAAACAATTGAATTACAAAAGCAAGGAATGGAAGAATTTGAGGAATATGGTAGATTAAGATGACACATGGGCCTTTCTGCCCATGATACACAGAAATTATGAAAAAAGGTTATAAAAAATTACAAAAATGAGCTTGAAAGAAAAGAAAGGAGAAATCTGAGTTTTGGCTCCCAAGAGTACTGAGACCATATATAAACCCCGAGGGTTGGAGTTTTGATACACGTGTGAGGCATGAATGCTAGGGGTTAAGTGGCTAGACAGAAGCTCCTTTGTAAAGCCCAGAGCCACGAAGACCTAACTCTGTCTTCCATATGGAAACTATGAAAAGTCCTCCAAGGGATTTTTACTAAAAGATCGCAATTGATGGTCCAGCAGCTTTGGGGTTCCCCTAGGAGCATGGCCCCTTGCCCTGATGCTGCCCTTGCCCATAAATCAAAATGAAGGTCCACTCTTCAGACACGAATGGAATGGACTTGGTGACACCAAGTGACCATATATTGGATGCACTTTACGGTTCTGTGCATCCATAGGAACCTCTGGCTGGAGTAACGGGAGTGGGTGGAGAGGAGGGGAAAGGAGACTGCTGGGAGGATGAGACATGTATGGAGCAGAGAGGAATAGTGTGCTGTCACCACACAGGGAGAGCAGTGGAAGCTGCATATAGGTGGGCATGTACATGGGAATGTACATTTTCACTCAGTCATAATAAAAAAAAAATTTTTTTTAAAGTCCTCCAAAGGAAAGAGCTAAGAAATTCATCCTCCTGAGAACAGAGATGAAAAACTAAATATATAAGCTTTAATATTAAGAAATGAAAACTCAGGAAGTATGATTGTGTGGTCCAAGATTGTGCTATCAACTTGGTGAAGAAATCCCAAGCCGAGAAAGTAGCATGTAACTATTCCCTAACCTCTGAAACTCCTATATCCCTTGCAAAAACAAACACAAAATCTCACTGTAGGGACACTTTCACAACCCACATGCACAACACAACCCCTACAGAAAATGAAAATGAAATCACAGTGAAAGTTATAAACTCAGTGAGGAAATGAGGTACAATGAGGTCTAGTATGCAAATACTGCAGATGGGGTACTGGAGCTAATAGAACAATTTGAACGGAACTGAAAGTCAAGCAAAGGAATTAAGGAGATAGAAGAAGTGATAGAAACTATAATGAAAAAACTTGGGGAAGCATTTTTGAAATGATACATTTTAAACAGAAATAAGTAGAAATGTTGGAAATGAAAAAAGTAGCTAAATGAATAATTTCTTTTACAAGAATCGGCACAAATCTGGTTCCTGTGAAGTGGGTGTTAAAAGTGTCCCAAATGTCTCACTTCTCCAAATTGCTGTACCATTCCTTTAACATCAACTACTGCTCTTCCTTGCGCTACCCTTCCTCCTGTCTTTAGGTTCAGTAATTTGCTGCAGAATCACACAGAACTCACAAATCCTGCTTAACAATTATAGGATGTATCAGATAGTAACAGGCTACAGCTTGAGATCAGGATCAACTTGGAAGTAATGAGAACAACTGAACATGCAGTTCTTCAATTGGGACAGATTTTCAGCTGCTGCCAGCAGGGCCACGTGTGGGACCTTGTTGCCCACAGGCCAGCTTGGCAGGTGTTATCGCCTTTAGCTGCATGGGTTGCCAGCTCCTCGGCAGCCATCTCTCGCTGATCAGCCAGTCCCTGCCCACTTGCACCGCTGTTGCTCCTGCTTCTGCCGTACTGTCTCTCCCTGTCTTCAGTGATACAGCTCCTCCTTCTCTCTCTCCCTGTCTCTTGCTAAAATCTCTGTCAGGGAAGATGGTTATGCGGCAATTTCAAGGTGCCCCTCCGTTCCACCACGGGACCCCAAACTAACCACTTACCCGACCTTGTTCCATGCACCTGATTTGCACAGCCTCAGTTAATCATTTAACGGGAGTTACAAGACCATGGGTAGAAAGTCCACATAAAAATAAGTCTCTGTACTGGCAGTAGTTGCTGAAATTAAAAAACCAGTGTGCACTTAATAAGCATATTTGATATAGAAAAAAGCACCCAAAAATGTCCTAAGTACTGTATAAATATGGTAAAGATAAACAAAGTGACGGAAATTATTTTAAAAAGATGTTAAAATATGTGGAGAGTGAAATGGAAAGGTCAAACCTGTGTCTGATGACAATTCTGGAAACAGATGAAAAAACTAGGGGAGAAGCATTATTTAATAAAAAAGATTGAAAACCATTCTCAAGTTAAAAAAAAATACATGGATCCTTACCTTGAACAGCACACTGAATCATTAGCAGAAGAATATAAAGATATTAACTGCCATAATATTATAGTGAACGTGCAGAACAGTCAAGACCCAAAAAATTAAAGCAATCAAAAGGGAAGGGAAGGAGGACAAATTACCTACCAAAAAATGACAATTAAGTTGATATCAGACTTCGTACTACCATAATAGATGCCAAAAATGTATCTCAGTAGGGCTGATAGAACTTAACTACCAACTTAGAATTTTATACAGAAACTATTGGTCACTAAGTTGCTCAAGATGAAATACCACAGCCATTAGTCACATGTAGCTATTGAGCATTTAAATTGTGGCTAGTCCAAATGGGTCTATGCTGCAAATGTTAAGATATGTGAGGTCTCACAAGTAAGTTTGTGAACTCATCCTGGAAAATCTGCTACACACCTCATTCCCGAATATCACTATAGTCACCTTTGAAGTACTCCCCTTAGGAAGCTGTGCACTGAGACCAGCACCTAGTCCACTCTTCAAAGCAATGTGGGAGCTCTTTTTCTGGAATGGTCATCAGAGCTATCATCGTATTACTACCCTTGATGTCCTGAATGCCATCAAAATGTCTTCCTTTCAATATTTCCTTTATCTTTGGGTAGAGAAAAAAGTCACTGGGACCAGATCAGGTGAGCAGGGAGGCTGTTCGAGTTCAGTTATTTGTTTACTGGCTAAAAGCCCCCCCACAGACAGTGTCATGCAGTATATTGTCATGATGCAAGAGCCATGAGTTGTTGGCAAGAAATTCGAGTCATTTTCATTTTAACTTTTTCACATAGCCTTTTCAGCCCTTCCAAATAGTAAACTTGGTTAACTACCCAGTTTGTACAAATTCATAATGAACAATCCCTCTCACATAAGATAAAGAGTTAGCAACATCATTTTGGCTTTTGATTTAGACTGACAGAAATCTTTGGTTGTGCAGAATTGGCTGACTTTCACTGTGTGCTTTGACACTTTGTTACAGGTCATATTGGTACACCCATGTTTTGACCCAAAACATCATCTTGCCTCTCCAAAAGGTCTTGGCAAACTTCAACGACCCTTTGCTTTTGTTTATCGGTGAGTGCCTTGAAGACCATTTTGCACACACCTTTCTCATGCCAAGATTTTCAGGTAAGATTTTACTGTTTCTCTATTGATGTTTACTCAGTCCTCTATGTTTCTTACAGTCAGTCAATGATTTTGATGCACAATGCAATGAATTTTTGCAATGTTTTTGTCACTTCTTCTCGTTACTGGCGCCCTGACCTCTCTTCATCAGTGACGCTTTCTGTCCCCTCAGAAAAAAATTTATTCTACTTGTACACTGCCATTTTCTTAACGGCATTATTTCTATAAATTTGGACTAACAAGTCCTCTGACTTCACTTCCACTCTTGCCTAGTTTAACAAGAAATTTAATGTTTGTTCACTGCTCTAATTCAAGCTCTGATATTCTCGCAACAGCCTGTGAAAACATGCAAAAACCATAATGACCTCCATTCAGCAAGACACAGCCACACACTGACACAAACACAGCTGTGAGATGCTGATATACCAAGGTTATGAAACCTTATCAACTTGTTTGTACCTTGCTGCCAACATAAGTACATGGTTTGTAGACTAAGTTTGCAGACTTAATATTCAGACCTCATGACAATATACTGCATGACACTGTCTGTGAGGGAGTTTTTAGCCAGTAAACAAATAACTGAACTCGAACAGCCTCCCTGCTCACCTGATCTGGTCCCAGTGACTTTTTTCTCTACCCAAAGATAAAGGAAATATTGAAAGGAAGACATTTTGATGGCATTCAGGACATCAAGGGTAGTAATACGATGATAGCTCTGATGACCATTCCAGAAAAAGAGTTCCCAAATTGCTTTGAAGAGTGGACTAGGTGCTGGTCTCAGTGCAAAGCTTCCTAAGGGGAGTACTTCAAAGGTGACTGTAGTGATATTCGGGAATGAGGTGTGTAGCAGATTTTCCAGGATGAGTTCACAAACTTACTTGTGAGACCTCACATATCTTACATTTGCAGCATATACCCATTTGGACTAGCCACAATTTAAATGCTCAATAGCTACATGTGACTAATGGCTGTGGTATTTCATCTTGAGCAACTTAGTGACCGATCGTCTATGTATAAAATTCTAAGTTGGTAGTTAAGTTCTATCAGCCCTACTGAGATACATTTTTGGCATCTATTACGGTAGTACGAAGTCTGATATCAACTAAATTGTCATTTTTTGGTAGGTAATTTGTCCTCCTTCCCTTCCCTTTTGATTGCTTTAATTTTTTTGGATCTTGACTGCTCTGCACGTTCACTATAATATTATGGAAGTTAATCTCTTTGTATTCTTCTGCTAATGACAACAAGAATGCGAAATATCTTTTTAGTAACATTTTACATTGATTACATGTTGGAATAACAATATTTTGGATATATTGGATTCAATAAAATATATTATTAACATTAAGTTAGCGTGTTTTCGTTTACTTTTAAAATCAGCCCTACTGGTCTCTACTCAGTAAACCACAGCCGTCTAGTCAGATCTGAGTCATATCATCCCTAGAGGTCAGAGTAGAACTGTCCGATAGGGTTCCCAAGGACCTCAGGCTATATGCACTTGGAAATAATCTGTTAACTCCTTGCTTGTCAGATTTCTTTTAGTATTTCTTTAGTTTGAAAGCAGGCTGTCTCCCCAGTAGAATGAATGACATTCCACAAAGATAGAGGCTATATCTTATTCACCTCTACGTCTGCTGTATTCGGCAATTGGAATCTACCAGGCACTCCTTACAAACTCTATGGAGCAGTTCTTTTCTGTTCTATAGGGTCCTTATGAGTCAGAATAGACTAGACAGCAGTGGGTTTGGGGGGTTTATATGCTTAGCTCCTAGCACCATGTGAATTAGCAACATTGTCTCTTGGTTGTGGTGAAGAATGTGTGCTTTACTAAGTCTTCAGACAAAGATTGGACTGGACTGTAAGACATAAATGATACTGGTGAAGAATGTACCTCTCGGCTTATGCAGATACAGAAACTAAATAGACAGTTACTGTCTCGAGGCAAGATAAGAAGGCAGAGGGGAACAGGTACTGGTTAAAAGGATGCAGGGAATACAGGGTGGAGAGGATTGTGCTGTTACTGAGCAGGGAGAGCAAGCAGGGTCACGTAACAATATGTGTGTAAGGTTTTGTATGACAAACTGACTTGAATTGTGAACTTTCACTTAAAGAACAATTAAAAATAATAATAACAAAAATAAAGCTTTACTAGAAGCAAAAAAGAAAAAGAGCATGTGCTTCAGAGAGTGGTGGCATGATTTTGATTCTGTCTCTAACAGACAGAAAAGTCTTTTAACTTTTCAGAGTTTTTATTTATTTAGCTTTAAAGAACTTATCTCCAAAGTTTTTGCAAAATAATAAGTGAAATAGCCCCCAAGTAGCCTGCTTCTCTCTGATGACTTTGGGTCCTTATTTTCCTTCAAAAGAGTAACAGCTTTCATGTCAAAGTGGTCACCACTGTTTTTAACGCAGTCCTGCTTATTTAGGCATCTTTCATGCCACTTGCCCTAAGAGGTGATCTGACTGCAAAAATCAAACTACTTTCCAACAAACCGAAAAGGCTGGATTCTGAAATTCGGCCATAATATTGTCCTACTGCTGGAGCATTGCCTGACTTAGCCTACCGCTAGCTCCTGTGGTACTCCAGAAGAAATTATTGCAAACTAGCCTGCAGATTCCAGAAAATGCTATTCATCCTACTCATAAAGTAATCATAATAAATCAATTTTTTACATTGTAAGTTACAGAAACTACCCATAGAGGTTTCAGAAGAAAAGGTGAACACATTATAAGGTCATAGGATTATCCCAGAGAACTTACTGGCAGATGGGGTTAAGGAATGAATCAGAACCAAGCATGCCATGCAGATATTGTCTCATCTCTGTTCCTGTATCATATTCTTGCTTTCTCTCAGACTGGTGTTCTTTACTTCCCAAGTCTACATAGCAGATCAAAAGCATACCACAGTACAAGTTCATCTCTGGTCCATTTTGGCCAAAGGACCCATCTCTGGTCCAATTAATTCTTGGTAGAGATGAATTGGACACACTGGTGGAGTAGTGATTAAGTGCTACCTCTGCTAACCAAGAGGTCAGCAGTTCGAATCCACCAAGTGCTCCTTGGAAACTCTATGGGGTAGTTCTACTCTGTCCTATAGGGTCACCATGAGTCAAAATCAACTCAATGCCAGTGGGTTTCCAGTGGGTACAGGTGAATTACATTATACAAAATGACTGCTAAAGACCTTTAGCTGTGGGGGAGGAAAGAGGGCTGGGGAAGAGGGTAATTGTGAACTGAGCAGATGAAGTTGATAACTGTGTTGAATAATTTGGAAGATGCTAATTAAAATACTAGTTAAACAATGTTAAGTAATACTTCTGAGAGCACAAACTTAGAACATGCTATAAAATCTTAAGAGAGTGATATAGTATGCAGTGTTAACTAAGGTTACTCGGCTCCAAACATCTTTTTTTCAAAGAAGACATATTAAGTATTAGGGAACTAGTGTCCTGCAGAATAAAACTGCCAAAGGACTGATATTGTGGTATATTTTTCAAATTACAAAAGTCTTTGTCCATGTGGCAGAAATTCTAAAAAATCTGACCTTCTGACAACATCTCTGTATGCTTTATGCAATAGTTGGATAGATAAAGGCATTGAAAGTTAAGATTATTCCACAAGGAGACTATGGAAGCTCTAAAGTCTATACCTAATGTGTAATTATGGAAATGTAAGCAAGAGCCCCTTTCCAATCCGTCTGCCTCATTTTACAAGGTCCAGTAAACCTAATTGTCCCAATGTCACACAACAAGTAGCCAAGTAGAAATCAAAATCAGAATACTGTAAGTGGAGTAACAAACAGCAGACCAACCTTGGATGTGTTCAAGGCAGGGATTTGACTTTATGAATACTTGCCAAGCTTGCTTTGAGCTAATTGGCACGTGGGTACTGTAGAAGTGCCTGGATTTTATGAGAAGAGGTGCAAGGACTTTGCATTACAAATTCAAGGTCTGAATGCATGTTTGCCAGCCCAGACTGAACCCCAAGAGACTCTGAGATCACACTGTTCATGGCAACACGGACATCCAAAGAAGTACCTATGCTCCACTCACCCTGGGAGCCTCTTAGCCTGTTTAGTCTTTAATTTAAATCCTAATGATTATTCAGCCTATTTGAGAGTTTATCTCAGTCATCAAAAGTTAAACTGCCTCTGGGTTCTGCATTCAACAAGGCAGGAAATTAGTTCCTCAGCCCTGAATCCAAGTGGAAATAAAGATAGAAAGGTGAGAAACTGACTCCAGGATTGTTCAAACGGCCACGTGAAGATCCTCCACAGAAAAGAGAAAGGCAGAAAGGTGTATACCTCCAGCAGCCCCAAAGCAAAATATGTCTACTCTGAATCCCTAAAGAAGGCAAGTCCTTCCGGGAGGACACAAAGGTCTTTGTATGAAGGACGGAGGGCTGCCTCCTGTTCTCTCTCTACCTCAGATAAGGGTCTTCTTTACATCATGTGCAGAAAAAGAAGTTATGCAAGACTTTCATCTTTGGCCAGAGTGTAGCCAACAGCCTCCAGCAGGCAGGTTTTGCTTGGCCCAAAGCCTATGCCTGGGATTGCGTTTACCAAGAGTTACCCTTGATGCTTTCTGTCATCCAGTGGGAGTAGATCATTTAACAGAACATGCCTGTCAAAATGATGACGGCGAGAAGGCTTTTTACCGAGTCCAGCTGCCCAGACAGTGAAGTAGTCTATATACACATACACTCAGAGAAGGAAACTCTGCCGAAGACAGAAAGGGGTAGGATGGGGGGGATAAAAGCCACAGCAAGAAGAATCTCTAGAAGACTAAGTTGATGTTTCTTCCCAAAAATCCATCTTCTGGAATGTATGTATCAGGCCTGTAGCCACCATTACTCCCTCGTTCCCCTACCCAATTTGCCACCACGCCCAGCAGTGCTACCCCTAGGGACATTTAGCAAATTGTAGGATTGGAGCAAATTTTACAAGACACAGACTCCACACTCAAAGATCTTTTGCTGATTGGCTGGCTGGTATCAAGTCCATCAGGTGCCCCTGAAATTGATGGAGAAGTTTATAATGATCTGTTAGCGGGTCCCACATGCCACAACCAGCCACCTGAGTAGGCAATCCTACAGAGGTCTCTTTCTCTGACCCCAAACCAAATGCTCTTCTGTAAAGTCAATTCTGCCTCATAACAACCCTATAGGACACAGTAGAACTTCCCTATAGAGTTTCCAAGGAGCACCTGGTAGATCTGAATTGCCAACCTTTTGGTAAGCAGCCATAGCTCTTACCCACTATGCCACAGGGATTTCTCTCCTTTTCTAGGTCACTCATAATTTTTGTTCCTTGTTGTTCATCCCTTGGCCCTGTTGGAGAACTTTTAGTCTGTTTGCATTTATTTATCTTGCCTTTATTTGATTTTCCAAGCATTGCCATATGACCTGAGTGCTTGTTTGACGTAAATGGCTAATATGCTCACTTGCTAACCTACAGATTGGAGGTTCAAGTCTACACAGAGGCACCTTAGAAAAAAGACCTGGTGATTGACTTCTGACAAAGTAGCCACTAAAAACCCTGTGGAGCACAGTTCTACTCTGACACATGTGGCATTGCCATGGGTCAAAGTCAGCTAGACTACAACTGAAGTGGTCTCATGACCAGCACTACCACCACCTTGTATAAGGTGCCTCCACCATTCTGACCCCAAAGCTGAAGTAACTGAGGGTTCCCACACGAGCGTAATATGCCTCCCTTGTTACTTTCCAATTTAGTAGAGAATCTAAACATAAAATGATCCTTCTTTGGTTTAAATAATTTTATTGGCCCGTAATAAAGGATTATTGGCTTACTATGTAGTCTTTAGGAAATGCAGAACACTTCCCTGAAGTCGGTCATAAGCTCACCGTAATAAAAGAATGATTTATTTTAATCTTTTTGCTATATATATTTACATGTGTATAGTAAATCAAATTGCCCCTGGATGTGCAAACAGTGTGTACTCAGCTGGTAAGCTAAGGTTGGTGCTTTGAACCAACCCAGCAGCACTGCAGAAGAAAAGGCCTGGCAACATGCTCCTGTGAAGATTACAGCCAACAAAAGTCCTAGAAAGAAGCTCTACTCTGTAACCAATGGGGTCACCAGGAGTTGGAACGGACTGGATGAATCTGAGGGTACGGACAACAACAACATAAGAAATGAGGAGCTAAGATTTAGAGAACACTACAAGAGGTGCAACACTTTGCTAAGCTTGATGTAATTTCATTTAATTTTCACTATAACTCTAGATATTAAATACTAATTACAATCCCCATTGTGTGATTATATTGTATGTGCAATTTTGCTTGCTCCTTTTTTCCTTTAAAGTGTGAGCATTTTTCATTTCACTAAAAATGTGTATGGTTATTGTTTTTATTGGTTTCATTTTAGTTAGACATATTTTAAAGTATCCCTATTAAAGATTTAAATTGTATCAAATTTTTCATTTTATAAATGAAACTGCAATGAACATCTTCATAATGTTATCCAAGCTTAATACTATTTACGATAGTTTTCTAGACTGTCTTTGTTTCCCAGAAATAGAATTTATACATAAAATGTATATAAATATTTTAAAATATTTATTTAGTTATTTATAGAATCAATAACCTGTGATTCAATGCATTTTTTGACAATTTAAAGGACATACTATCTATCCACCACTGTCAGAAATTACTATGTTGTCACGCTAAAAGTAGACTCTCCAGCATGTAAAGCAATTAAAAAATCCTAATAAAATTTCACTGAAAATTTTCACCCCAAATTAAAAATGCTATTTAATATCAACTAGTAAAAAAAATTAAGTGCGTTAAAGTCGTATGAGCTATTAGTGGATCATTTCAAAAATATAGAAAAGTATGAAGACTTTAATCATCATAACCCCACTCCATAGAGAAATGGTCAGTTCTGGTATTTGAGTGGGTATTTTTCTATCCCTTAATAAATAGATAAGATGTATGAATAAAAAGATAATGCTATGTAATTCATTTGTACACTTTTCCACTTAACATTGCATGACACTTTAAAAAAAAAACAACAATTTGTTGTCCTCAAGTTAGCTCCTCCTCACGGCAATTCCATATTTGCAGAATAGAACTGCTTTACAGGGTTTTCACGGCTGTAATCTTACTCTGTTCAATAGGGTCACTGTGAGTGAATTTGAAAGAAACAGGCTTGGTTTTTTGCAATTATACAAAAGCTGATCACCAGGCCTTTCTCCACACTGCCACTGGATAGATTTGAACTGCCAAACTTCGAGTTAGTAACTGAAAACAAATCATTTGCGCTACCCAGGGACTTTAGATAGATTAGATGGATGGAGAGAAAGATGATACTGTGTAATCCATTCTGTATTCTTTTCCGCTTAAATGTTATACAGTGTTAACATTCTTGATCTTGACCTTCCTACTTAAGTGTCATCCAAGAGTGTTGTACTAACACCTGCAGCCAAGGAAGAGGGTACCCTGAGGATCCACTCAATAGCTAGGAAAGAGAATATTCTATGCAGGTCTGATCAGGGGCTGATGTGTCAAGCTGGCCTCCCCTCTTAAAGTTTAGGCCACAAGTTGAGGAAAGTTCTCTGGTGGACAGCTAAGCATTTGTTCTTACATTTAGATAAAACACCCATCACTTTCTCCTGACATGGAGAAGGTGATAGGCTTCAAGGAAACACTGCTTTGAGTAGGGAAAGGCTGCTCTCAGCGGAGCAGCTAGAAATTGGCTTTGATGACTGCACTTGTCAAGCTGGCCAGATGGAATGTGCTGCTGTGGGGAGGTATTTTTAGAAGCCTGATCCAGCTGAGAGAGGATGGAGAGGAATCGAGTTTTGTTCTCAGGCCTCAGTGACAGTCAGTTTCACCTAATGGAATAACCTTTTGACCTTGGCTCTGAGGAGAGGACTAGCATTGATTGCCAGATACTTCCTCCCCCTGGATGCTCTGTCATGACTCTGGAACTGCTCAGATAGCTCCAGAGCGTTTGCTCACAGGGCTCAGACTGCCATTGCATCGCGGAGTTGGGAGATGCTGAAGCTCAGAGACCCACAACTGACCCAGCATCCACCTGAAATTGCCCAGTCTCACTGACAGAAGTGCTTCAGAGAAAGGCAGGCAGCTGGTATGGCTGACAAGGACCAGGACAAAAATGACCCTCCCAGCTGTAAATTAAAAAAAAAAAAAGATGGCCACCCAAATGTGTTCTTTAGGGTGATCACAGTCGGTGCCACTCCAATATTTAAAAAAGAAAAACAAGAACAAGTAAGAACCAAGTGGATTCCGATTCATGGCAACCCGTGTGTGTCAGAATAGAACAGCATTCCACAGGGTTTTGTGCGATCCTTCAGAAACAGATGGTCAGGCTTTTCTTTCAACGTACCTCTGGGTGGGTTGAGATAGCCAGTTTTTCAATTAGTAGCCAAGTGCTTAAACGTTCACATCATCCAGAAGACAGCTGTCATGTAGACCCAACCCAATCTAGACCTAGAAAGTAGAGCTGGATGAACTCTTGAAACTAATGTAGTCAGAAATCACAGACTGATGCTAAATATAATCCACAGAGCTATATTTAAAACATTGGAATTTGTCACCAAAATTTTAAAACTTATGACATTTCATAAAGAAGTCTAGATTTCTTGCTTATCTTGAAAAATGAGGACATTGTTTATCACTGGGCTCCTTTTGTGGCATGACAACAGTGAACTGTCCTATAGGAGGTGCACAAGGCCTACAGTTCCCACAATCTTCCCAATTCCCTACTACACGTCTGAATCACTTGCATGTACATTACTTATGCGGTATGACAATTAAGTCCACAAAAGTAATTGTTCTAAATGCCACATACCTTATTGCTGAATATCACTGCAGTCACCTCCGGAGTGCTCCCCCCGGGAAGCTATGCACTGACACCAGCACCTAGTTCACCCTTCAATGCATTTTGGAACTCTTTCTGGAAAGTTCATTGTGCTCAGCAGCACAGTGGCGTGGTGGCAAGTTGATGAACTTAATTGTATAGTTGTCTGTGAGGGAGTTTTTAGCCAGTAAACAAATAACTGTATTGGAACACCCTCCTTACTCATCTGATCTGGCCCCAAATAATTCTTTCCTTTACCCAAAGATAAAGGAAATATTGAAAGGAAGATATTTGGATGCCATTCAGGACATCAAAGGTAATATGAAGACAGTTCTGATGGCCATTCCAGAAAAAGAGTTCCAAAATTGTTTTAAGGGGTGGACTGGGCACTGGTGTCAGCGGAGTACTTGGAAGGTCACTGTAGTGATATTCATCAGTGAGGTATGTAACACTTTTTCTAGAATGAGTCTGTGAACTTAATTGGTAGTTCTCATGTTAATTCCTGTAGATATTTGTGTTTGAGGGTTTTTTTTTTATCTTCTAACAAGGTCCTATTGCCTATTACCATCCACTTTGCAAGTGAAAAAATTGGCCCCTGGGGAGTTTTACGGCTTGTTCAAGGTCAAGTAACTTGATAACATCTATTCTCCATCCCCTTTGGTTTTAGGCATGAGGCTGTCTACAACTACATGCTTCTTACACGGTCTCAGCTAAAGCCTTCAAAGTGGCTTCCTTTCTTTTGAGAGACTGGGTTGATCTCATCATTTCTGTCATTGCTGAATGGGAGTGCTTTCTCTACTAGCAAGGCACAGTGGAGGGCATGGGTGTGAGGGGAATAGAATTTTTCAATAGAGGATTCCTGTTAGTTTCTCTCAGCACTTGCCCCTTGTGTGCTTGCTAGCCTTCACTTACCATTAGAATCAGATTCCCAGGCCACACGCTTGACTGATCAAATCACAACCTGAGACCCAGATCTCCTACTTTTTCAAATCTCCTCTGACTATTCCAGTGTGCAATTACTGTGGAGGGTGACTTCTGTGATGGCTTCCCACGGTTGCTCATCCAACTTCATGAGCAATCCAAGAATTTACTTTGACAGGCTTACTTTCCTCATTGGGAAAGTGAGGGAGTTAGATCAGATTCCTGATTTCCCATTTTGGGATCCTTTGTCCCTTGGTATCCAAGAAAGAAACCATGAGGTCATGGGAGTCCTTCAAATATCACAAAACAGCTGGTAGACATTGCATACTTATCCACCTTTAAAGCTACACATATTAAAGAAGATGTTACGTGTTTTTGCTTTTGCCTGAAATTACATTTCCTTGGTCTGGTTATTCTAGTTCTTTCACACCAGTTGGTCACTTTGACAGTCATATGCATGATAATAGTTTTAGGCTGGATTCTCTAGAGAAGCAAAATCAGTGAAGTATGTATCTATAGAAAGAGAGAGATCTGTCTGTACCTATACAGACAGAGATAGCTTGAGAAAGATTTGCTTTAAGGAAATAGCTGACATAGTTGTAGAGACTGGTAAGTCCCAAATTCATGGGCCAGACTTCAGGCGGGAGACTTCTCCTGACTCACATGGTTGCAGGAACTGAGGAACTCCAAATCAGTGGGTCAGATGGCGGGCTGCTGGCCCACTGGGCTCCAAGAGCTGGAAATTCCTAAATTCTGCAGGTCAGAAGGGAGGCTGCTGGCTCATGCTCCAGGAACTGGAGGTCAGATCTTGACAAGTCAGATTCAGGATGCAAGGAGAGAGAGAGAGAGCTGTACCAGAGCATTCATATACATCGGATACAGGCCACACCCCCGTGGAAACTCCTTTTATATCAGATCATAAAACAGAGGCTAACTACCTAATATTGAGAACCGTAGCTTAGCCAAGTTGATGCATAAAGCTTACCTCCACAGTAATTAAAAATGAGGAAACTGATTCATTATTTACACAATATAGTTTCAAATACGGGGTTTGTGGAAGGAGGGGGAAAATGTCCTTGGTGATTAAAAATGTAAAGAAGGAGAAAGAAGAAAACGTGGGCACTGTCACTATGATTTATAAGTTTGCTTCCAATTCCAGTGGCCTGTGGTTTGATGATAACTCTTAGGAAGACAGAAATGACTTCTGAGGAGCACACAGTCTTTGAGCACCCTCTCTTTAAAACAAGACGCTCTTGTATCCTAGTCCCTTTTCCTTGGGGGATAGTTTAACACATGGAAGCCAGCACCCCTGAAAACAGGTGTCCTGAATTCAGGGCACACAATTCAGGACTGCTGGTTTACCTTAATGAGCTCCAGGTCTATGTTACTGAGCTCCAGCTGTTTGACAGCACAGCCTGGACAAGAAGGAAGAAAGAAGGACATTGTTGTGAGGGTACTCATAAGTGGGCAACGACAAAAATAAAGAATTAAACCATTTTGCTACATGACAGATAACTGCTTCCTGACAATCTGTCTGCTTTTACCTCTTTAAAGTGTTCGTTCAGCTCTACTCGTTCCCAGCTGTTAAATTATTTCAGCCAACACAACTATTTCACCAGGAAGCATTTCCTTCAAAGCAGAGGGTGTGTTTTTTAGGCTGTTTTTTCTCTTTGCTGCGTCTCCAAGGGAAATGTCCCCTTGAGTTTCCCTCTTGCATGTGTTGGCAGACGTGGTGACCATTGCTAGGCAACGTGCCATCATAAATATTTCATGGGTGAGAGAAAGTCTATCTGTGAGAAGCTATCCTTCATCTATTCTAGTGTCTCAGCTCTACTTTTTAAAACAGCAAAAGAAAGGAAAAAAAATCCCACCATTTCTATGTTCTCTGACACCCATAACAAAGAATCAGTGGCACAAGGGCAAAAGAATCAAGTGAAAAACTCCTGAAATTCAGAAAACAGTAACAGATAAATTGGAACATGGAAAAAAAAAATCTCATTCACAATATTAATGGAAGGTTTTAAATGATGCTTATCAAATTTTTCCATTGACATATTAGCACATTATTACAAGGTAAATACGGGATAGAACAGTGATTGAATGCTGTAATTATTAACCTTTTTGGGGGGGGGGAGAAATGCCTAAATATAGGAGACATAAAAGTCTGGAACATAACCACAGTATGAAGAATACTTTGCCCAGGTGGTTAAAAGTATTGGTATGGTAGGTGGGATTCTAAGGTAGTGCCTGTGAGACCACCACTCTCACTTCTGATGGTACTACAAGCTCAGGGATCCTCAAAAGCACCCTCACTTCTAACACAAATTGCAAGTTTCAGGGTCCTCAAAACCATGCCTCGAATTTGATTATTTACTAAGATTCTTGGAACTACTGAAAGTTGCTGCAATTTATTACAGAGAATAAATCTGTTTCCTAGAGTTGATTCTGACTCAGAGTGACCCTATAGGACAGAATAGAATTGCCTCATGTTTGGGTTTCCGAGGTGCACCTGACCACCTTTTGGTTAGCTGTCGTAGCTCTTAACCATTACATCACCAGGGTTTCCTTATAGAGAATGGATAAAGCAGATTAAAGTCAGCCAAGGGAAGAGACATGTGGGGTAAGGTCTGGGAACGTTCCGAAAGCAGAGCATCCAGTTGTTCTCTCCCAGTGGCATCATGGACTTTGTTAACTTCTCTTGGAAATGATGTGTAACAACAGAAACTCAGTGCCACCTAAGTAGTAACCCGCCTTTCTTCTCACCCTTCGTAACTGCTAATAAACTTTGGTCTCTATGATTTGCCTGTTTTAGATAGCTCATGTAAGTGGGATGGTATAATATTTGTCCTTTTGTTAAAGACTTATTTCATGTCTTATAGTGTTTTCAAGGTTCGTGCATGTTGTAGCATGTAACAGGACTTCATTTCTCTTTATGGTTAGATAATACTCTATATTAATACCTATCTTAATACTAGGCTTTTTGTTTATATATTCATCTGTTGATAGGCATTTGGATCATCTTTACCTTTTTGCTATTATGAATAATGGTGCAATGAACGTTGGTGTACAAGAATCTGTTTGAATCCCTGCTTTCAATTCTTGAGTGTAATCCTACGTGTGGCTTTCTGGGTTGTATGATAATTTCTGGAAACTCTGGTGGCATACTGGTTAAGTACTACGGCTGTTAGCCAAAAGGTTGGCTATGTGAATCCACCAGGTGCTCCTTGGAAATGTGATGGGGAAGTTGTACTCTGTCCTTTAGGGTCACTGTAAGTTGGAATCAACTCAACAGCAGTATGTTTTTTTAACGATAATTTTAGGTTTAACTTTTTGAGGAACCACCAAACTTTCCTATGGCACAGCACCACATCATTTTACATTCTCATCAAGAATGGAAGAGAATTCCAGTTCCTCCACACACTTAGTAAACATTTTTCCCCCTATTTTTCTTATAATAGCCATTCTAGCGAGGATAAAGGAGTCTCTGTATTATGCAAACTATTAATGCATTCTACTGTTAACCAAAAGTTTGTGGGTTTAAGTCTACACAGAGGTACCTTTAAAGAATGTTCTGACAGTCTATTTCTGAAAAATCAGCCACTGAAAATCCTATATCTAAACATCTGTATATCATACTGTGGTGGCTTGTATATTGCTGTAAATTCTGGGAGCTATGCCACTGGTATTTCCAATATAAAAGGGTCACTCGTGCAGGACAGGTTTCAGTAGAGCATCTAGACTAAGACAGACTAGGAAGAAGGACTTAGAAGCTTACTTCTAAAAATGCTGGCTGGTGAAGACTTCATGAACAGCAAGAAACTTTATCTGATATAATGCCAGAAGGTGAGTCCCTCAAGTTGTAAGATGCTAAAAACACAACTGGGGAAGAGCTGCCACCTCAAAGTAGAGCCCACCTTAACAATGCAGATGGAGCAAAGCTTTCAGAACCATAACTTGCTGATGTGGCATGACTCAAAATGAGAAGAAGCAGCTGAAAACATCATTAATAATCATAAAATAAAACATAAGAAATGTGAATCTGAAAAAATTAGAAGCTGCCAAAACTGAAATGAACCACATAAACACAGCTATCCCAAGCATTAGTGAGCTGAAATGGACTGGTATTGGCCATTTTGATAGTCTGCTATGACCGAAATGACAAGTTGAACAGGAGTAGGGTTACATTTGTTGTCAGGGGGGAAAAAAAACCCTAAGCATTTTAAGATCTGCCCATAGTAACAACCAATTACTATGACTATTATTCATATTTTTCCACCAATGACTAATGCCAAAAAAGAGTTGCACCACTGCAGTATGAAACTGATCACACATGTAATCAAGATGCATTGGTAATTACTGGTGACTGTAATATGAAAAATGGAAAGAAGAAAGATCAGTAGTTGGCAAATAAGGCCTTAGTGATTAAAATGATGCCGGAGATTGCATGATAGAATTTTGAAAGACAAATGATTTCTTCATCACAAATACATTTTTTTTAACAACATAAATGGTGACTACACATGTGGCCTTGGCCATATGGAATACTAGTGAATCAAATCGACTACATCAGTGGAAAGGGACAATGGAGAAGCTCAATATCACCAGTCAGATCAAGTCCAAGGCAAACTGTGGATCAGAACATCAATGGCTCACACGCAAATTCAAATTGAAACTAAAGAAAATTAGAGCAAAAGTCCATGAAAGCCAAAATAAGATCATGGATATATCCTACCTGAATTTGTAGATCATCTCAAGACTAAATGTGAAGCATTGAACACTAATGACTGAAGACCACACAAGCTGTGGAAGGAAACCATGCATGAGAAAGCAAAAAGTCATTTTAAAAAGACCAAAATGGATATTAGAAGAGACTCTAAAACCTGCCTTTGATGTAAAATAACTAAAGCAAATGGAAAAACTGATGACATAAAAGAGCTGAAAAGAAGATTTCCAAGGACAGCTTGAAAAGACAAGATATTATATAGAAATATGCAAAGACTTGGAGTTAGGAAAAGGAGTTTATGAGGGAAAGTATTAAACTACACAGAAAGCACCAAAAGAAGATGCAAAGAATACATAGAATTGCTACAACTAAAAGAAATGGCCCATGTTGAACCATGTCTGGAGGTAGCATATCATCAAGAATGATTGATATTGAAGAAAGAAGCCTAGACTACACTGAAACCTAGCACAAAACAAAGCTCCATGAGTTGTTGAAATACCAATTGTTTCAGTCAGCTAGGGCTGCTCTAACAGAAATACCACAGAGTGGTTGGCTGTAACAAAGGAAGGTTTATCCTTGCACAGTCCGGAAAACTACAAATTCAAATTCAGGACATCCGCTCCAGGGGAAGGCTTTCCCCCTTGCTGGCTCTGGAGGAAATTCCAGTATGGCATCTGTCTTTGTCCAGGAAGCGTCTCAGCGCAGGAACCTCAGGTCTGAAGGATGCGCTCTTCTCCCAGTGCTGCTTTGATGGTGTGAGGTTCCCAATTCTCTGCTTGTTTCTCTTTCCTTTTGTCTCTTGTAGAGTGAAAGGATTAAGAGAGTGGCAAGCCATACTCCAGGGAAACTCTCTTTATGGTAGAGCAGGGAGGTAATCTTATGAAGGGATTTACAGTTCCACCCTAATCCTTTAACTTACAGCACAGGAAAATCACAAAATGGGAGACAGTCACAAAATATTGGGAATCATGGCCCAGCCACATGGCTACACATATTTTTGGGGGGACACAATTCAATCCCTGACACCACTGGACATGTTTCAACAAGTGGCTGCAGTCCTAGAAGTGTTTGCTTGTCTACATCAAGAAATTTGGAAGGCAGCTTGCTTACCAACTAACTAGAAAAGACCTATATTTGTGCCCATTCAAAGAAAGCTGATCAGACAGAATATGGAAATTACTGAACAACATAATTAATATCATGCACAAGTAAACTTTTGCTCTAAATCATTCAAAAATGACTGCAGCTGTACATTGAAAGGGAACTGCCAGAAGATCAAGCTGGATTCAGAAAACAGTGTGGAGCAAGCAGTATTATTGCTGATATTTGATGGATCTTGGCTGAAAGCAGAGAATACCAGAAGGACGTTTACCTGTGTTTTATTGAGTATACAAAGGCTTTTAACTGTGTGGATCATAACAAATTATGGATAACATTATAGACAATGAGAATTTCAGAACACCTGATTTTGCTTATGAAGAATCTGTACGAAAACTAAGAGGCGGTCATTGGAACAGAACAAGGGGATACAGTGTAGTTTAAAATGAGGAAGGCACGCATCGAGGTTGTATCCTTTCACTATACCTGTTCTATTTGAATGCTGAGCAAGTCATCCAAGAATCTGGACTATAGGAAGGACAGGACATCAAGATTGGAAGAAGATTCATGTAACGACCTGCAATACACAGATGAAAAAGTCTTGCTTGCCAAGAGTGAAGAGGACATGAAACATTTTCCGATAAAGATCAAACACTACAATCTTCAGTATGAATTTTCCCTCAACATAAATACAACAAAGATCCACCACCTGGACCAATAAACAGTATCGTGATAAACAGAGAAAATATTGACATTATCTAGGATTTCATTTTTACCCGTATTCACACTCCATGACTATGGAAGCAGAATAAGAAATCAGAAAACAGTTCAAGAAATCAGATAACTTATTGCACTGAGCAAATCTGCCATGAAAGACCTCTTAACAGTGTTGAAAAGCGAAATGTTACTTTGAGGACTAAGGTGTGTCCGACCCAAGTCTTGATATTTTCAATGCCTCACATGCATGAGAAAGCTGGACAATGAATAAGGAAGACAGAAGAATTGATGTCTTTGAATTACGGTGATGGAGAAAAATACTAAATATACCATGGACTCACAGAAGAACAAACAAATCTATCTTGGATTAAGTACAGCCAGGATGCTCCTTAGAAACAATGGCAGGGGACTTCATCTTGTCTACTCTGAATATGTTATCAGGAGGAACCAGTCCCTGGAGAAGGTCATCGTGCTTGGTAAAGTAGAGGGTCAGCAAAATAGAGGAAGATCCTCAACTAAATGGATTGACATAGTGGCTGAAACAATGGGCTCAAGCATAGCAAAGACTATGAGGATGGCACAGGATGAAGCAGTGTTTGATTCTGTTGTAAATACGGCTGCTATTAGTTGCAACTGGTTTGACAGCACCTAACAACAAAAACTTTATGAAACATAGCTTGCTCTGATACTCACGAGGAAGCCACGAGTGTGAATTGACTTAATGGGAACTGGTGATGGGAGTGAAGTGATATCTCATTGTGGTTTTGATTTGCATTTTCCTAATGACTAATGCGAGCCCTGGTGGCACAGTGATGAAGAGCTCAGTTGCTAACCAAAAGACTGGCAGTTCAAATCTGCCAGCTGCTTCTTGGAAATCCTATGGGGCAGTTCTGCTATGTCTTGTAGGGTTGCTGTGAATCAGAACTGACTCACTGGCAGCAGGTTTGGTTTTGGTTTAGAATAGCTAATGACACTGAGCATCTTTTCGTGTGCTTCTTGGCCATTTGTAGATCTTTGGTGAAATGTCTTTGGAAGTCCTTTGCTCAACTTTTGATTGGGTTGTTGCTTTTTGTTGTTGACTTATGTATTCTAGATATTAAACCCTTATCAGATTTATGTTTTTCAAATATTTTATCCCATTCTTTAGGTTGTCTCTTAATTTTTTTGATAAAGTCCTTTGATAATGAAAGTTTTTAATTTTGATGAAGTCAATTTATCTATTTTGTCTTTTGTTTCACATGTTTTTGGTGACTGGCTTAATTACCTGGTGCAGCTGTAAAAGAAGCATTACAAGTGGGTGGCTATAACAAACAGAAGTTTGTTTTATCATAGTTTAGGTGGTTAGAAGTCTGAATTCAGGGTGCTCTCTCTAGGTGAAGACTTTTCTCTTTCTGTTGGCTCTGGGGGGAAAGTCCTTGTCTCATCTGAACTTCTGTTCCCGGGTAATCTTCATGTGGTTTGTCATCTCTTTTCATCCATCTCTGTTTTCTTAATCTGCTTCTTTTATATTCTGCAAGACATTGACTCAAGTCACACCCTATGGTAATCGTGTCTCTTAACAAAGACAACCCATACCCAGATGAAATTTTAAACCCAGGCATACAGGTTAGAATTTACAACACATTTCTGGGAGACACTACTCAATCTATAATACTATTTAATAATCCATTTTTGAAAGTTAGGTCGTGAAACATTACCTCTACATTTTGTCCTAAGAACTTTATAATTTTAGTTCTTATGTTTAGGCCATTGATCTATTTTCAGTTAACTTCTGTATGTGTCAAATGGTACCTCTTGGTCTTTCAGCCCTAGAAAGAGGAAGGAATTATCCTTCTCTGGAGTACTTCTCAATACTGTAATATAATTATTTTGCCTTTCTCCGTGTGTCATGATTACGTTTATATGTCTGTTCCCGCTCCTAGGTTGCAATTTTATTGAGGACAAAACTATTTTCTTGGGTTCATCTTTTCATTTTCAGTGACTGTTACAGCCACAGCACAGAGCAGACATTAAAGCTTATCAACAAGTAGAACTCTATTTAACTATAGCCTCCACTCAAAGTGAAGGGCAACTGAGCACTAATTGAGTGCCTACCAAATGCACAGGACCATGTTATACGTGTTATCTCATTTATCCTTACAATAGCATGTAAGGTGGGTGGGTGTGATAATAAAAGCTGACATTCAGGGACGTTCAGTGACTTGCCCGTGGTCGTGAAATTAGCAGGTAGAAGAGCCAGGCTCACACCCATGTTTGCCTAGCTCTGAGGCCAGTATTTGTAACCCCTGCCCCCCAACTCACACTGCCTCTCACTCAGCAGAGGGGCACACCCTGAATACATTGGGTAATTCAAATCTTTTCAGACCTTCTTCACCAGAAAGCCGATTTTCCACTACAGCCATCACATTTTTCATTCTGTCACCAACATAGTCAGTCTTTGCAGGTGGCTGCTGCATTGGTGCACCTCTGGTCTCAGTTTCCTGGCAAGCTCACAGATCAGGTTCCAGGGGCAGTCCTGCCCAACAGACATCTTACAAGGTCCTTGCAATTAAGAGAAGCAGACTCTGTGGTACTGGACATGAGGCACAGGGAAACAGGCTGGACTTCCATGAGCAGACTGGATTTTCTGGGGTAGGAAACGTCCCCAACCACAAAACCCCATTTGGTTTCCAAGGATCACCTGCTGAATACAAACTGCCAAATTCTTGGCTAGCATCTGTAGCACTTAACCACTGTGTGAACAGGGTTTCCACCAAAGGCACCACTGAGGATTCCCTGAGGTTCTAGGCACCTCCCAGTTGAAAAGGCACTCATGCAATCTAGACTTTTTCTGTAATTCTTCTCAGAATTTTTCCCATCTTTGCCCATTACCCAATTCCAAAGCTACTTCTACATCTTTTAGGTATTTGTTACAGCATACCCCATTTTCTGGTACCAAAAAATCTCTATTAGCTTTCTAGGACTGCTATCACACTTCACCACAAACTTGGTGGCTTAAAGAAGCAGAATTTATTCCCTCAGAGTCCTGGACATCAAAAGTTCAAAATTAGGGTCTGTAGGGCCACAAGGCCTCTGAAGGCTCTAGCAAAGAATCCTTTATTGTCTCTTGCAGGTTCTGTTGGCTCCAAAATTTGTCTGGCTCATGGCAACATGATGCAAATTCCTACTTCCATCTTTCTGCAGTCTACTCTCTTGTGTCTCTGTGTCTAAACCTCTCTCCTTTCTCTTATAGGAAACCCTGGTTTCATAATGGTTAAGGCCTATGGCTACCAACCTCAAAGTCAGCAGTTTGAGTCCTCCAGGTGTTCCTTGGAAACTCTATAGGGCAGTTCCACTCTATCCTATAGGGTCACTATGAGTTGGAATCAATTCAGTGGCAGAGAATTTCTCTTATGAGGATGCCAGCCACCGGATTTAGGATCTACCCTAAATCCAGGACAGTTTCATCCCAAGATCCTCAACTTAACTACATCTACAAAGACTCTATTTCCAAATAAGTTCACATTCATGAATACTGGGAGTCAGGTCTTGGACATATATTTTAAGGGGACTCAGTTCAACTCACTGTGATGCTCTTTGTACCTTCTATTTTTTTTTTCTGAAACTAAGAGATACAAAATTCAGCATCAATAACTTTCTTCCTTCATCTTAAACTAAATTTTTGTCTTCTAAACAGCTTGCATCGTGCCTTGGTAGAATTACTATAGCCCACTGTCAGTGGTGTATAAAGTAAAAATTCCTGGCAGATGAATTGCAAAAAGAAGAAAAAGTTCTGAGAGTAGATTCAGATGTGGTCACAGATGTATGTTGGCCAAAGAATCAGCTATGTTTAAAAGCCCAAATTCAGGGCATCAGTTCCAGGGAAAGGCTTTCTCTGCTGGCTCTGGAGGAAGATCCCTGTCATCAATCTTCCCCTGAACTGGGAGCTTCTGACATCAGGGACCTCGAGCCTTTTCTAAGCAACACATTTCGCTCTCTGGCATTGCTTCTTGGTAACCTGAGGTACCAAACACTCTGCCTGCCTCCTTTTCATTTATATCCCATGAGATTACCTCAAGGTACAGTACTATCTTACACAGTGAATCCAGCCCCACCAAAACAACTCTCTCCCCATTCTCCCTCACTAACATCACAGAGGCAAGGTTTACAACATGGTTCACACAATACCAGGAATGAGAGCCCAGTCAAATGGCTACACACATTCTTGGAGGGACACAGTTCAATACCTGACAGCTGTCTTGTCTTTCCTCATCCCATTTCAAGTACTGTAAACATTAGAGGAAATACTGGCTCTTCCTGTTAGGGTTCTAGCAGCACTTACAAAATGTGCTCAACAATTCTTGATAACTCGCAATACATTTGTATGCACTTCCTCAAGTTTATTCTTTATTTTTATCATGCAAATTAAGTTTATCATATGAATTATGTGTTTGTTTGATACAGAAGGTCCCTGGGTAATATACACAATTTGCACTCAACTGCTAACCTAAAGTTTGGCAATTCGAACCTACCCATCGGCACTATGAAAGAATGGCCTGTCAATCTGCTCTCATGAAGATTACAGCCGGGAAAACCTTACAAAGTGGTTACACTCTGCAACATACAGGGTCACCATGAGTCAAAACTGCCCAGTGGCAAAGGTTGTTTTGTTTGTTTGTTTGTTTTATTCTTTACAGAGCTTCCTTCCTTCCTTTTTACATCATTATAATTTTAGTATTCATTCAACAAACACTTGCTGGTCATCCACATTGGGGCAATTTAGCCTGTGCTAGTCCTGGTGCTACAGGTCATAGAAAGCATGGACTGTGCCCTTGAGAAGAGCATGATCTAGCAAAGGAGAATAATCTAAATAATCATATACTGTGAGATGTGCCATTACAGGAGTAAACAGAAGCTTCTATAGGTGTGGAGAGGTTAGTCTGGGCAGAAAGATGTGCAGATGCACAAGTTCTCAGGTTTGGGAATGTGAAGGCTTGATGTGAGGATAGGCCACACGCTGAAGCTGCTAGGTATAGGAAGAGAGAGCGGCAATGAAGCAAAAGATGGGGCTTAGAACAGTAGCCTGGGCCAAACTATAGGGTTTGATATGTCAGTGGGAAAGTTCTGCATTTTATCCATTAGCCAGAGGGAACCCGGAAGATTCCAAGGAGGACACTGACTCTTTTATGAATGTTCTTTCCTCTGATATACCAACTTAGGAAATGCAGTCCCTGGGAAATGAGTCATGACAATTATTCAAGCTGAGAAGTTTGTTTTCTCTCATGGGTCAATAGAATGGGTCACGTTGAAAATGACTTGGCACCTACATATTCCCTGAATCAATACCCTAACTTATGAGACTAAAAATGGGCACCTGGCTTGGTGCTTCAGAGAGTCAGAACTGCAAAGGCAGCGAGAAAAGCATACGACACAAGCAAAAGCGAAAAAGCGTGTTGTGGGTAGGTTGCTAGATGCCATCAAGTCAGTTCCCACTCATAGCGACCCTGTGTACAACAGGACAAAACACTGCTGGGTCATGCACTGTCCTCACAGTTCTTGCTATGTTTGAGCCCATTGTTACAGTCAGCTTATCAATACATCTTGTTGAGAGTCTTCGTCTTTTTTGCTGACCCTCTACTTTATCAAGCATTGTGTCCTTCTGCAGGGACAGGTCCCTCCCGTTGACATATCCAAAGTACAGGAGATGAAGTCTCACCATCCTTGCTTTTAAAGAGTATTCTAGCTGCACTTCATTCTTCTGGCAGTCTTTGCTATGCTATCTATATTCAATACTGTTCTCCAACACCATTATTCAAAGGCATTGGTTCTTCTTTGTTCTTCCTCCACTGTCCAGCTTCCATACGCATATTAGGCGACTGGAAACACCATTGCTTGGGTCAGGCATGCTTTGGTCCTTACAATGACATATTTGCTTTCAGATAGTTTAAAGAGGTCTTTTGCAGTGGATTTACCCAATGCAATGAGTCATTTGATTTCTTGACTGCTGCTGACATGTGCATCAATTATAGACTCAAGAAAAATGAAATCCTTTGCAACTTCAGTCTTTTTTCCATTTGTCATGATGTTGCTTATTGGTCCAGTTGTGAGGATATTTGTCTTCTTTATGTTGAGATATAATCCATTCTGAAGGCTGTGGTCTTTGATTTTCATCAGTAAGGATTGAGTCTCCCCATTGGTGCTTAAGGAAGGAAGTGGTTAGATGAAAACCTCCAATAACTCAATTCCTGACTGAATAGGACATAATTCACAAAATTATCTGAAAATCAAAGTAAAAAATAAGCATATTGAAAGTCATACAAGCACTTCTGCCAGCACACATACTGTTTAAAATAGCTTTAGCAACCAGGTGAATTTAACAAGAGGTGATCTGTGTCTTCTATTTGTCTCTGTGCAGGAAGGTTTTGAACACAGCTTACCAATACATCTTATTGAGAGTCTTTGTCTCTCTGATGAACACAAAAGGAGAAATTAATAGAGAACAGATTCTGTTTTAGTCAGCTAGGGCTGCTCTAACAGAAATACCACAGAGTGGATGGCTTTAATAAAGGAAAGTTTATTCTTACATAGTCTGGCAGGCTGCAAGTCCATATTTGGGGTGTCCGCTCCAGGGGAAGGCTTTCTCCTTGTCGGCTCTGGAGGAAAGTCTGGTACTGCATCAGTCTTCGTCCAGGGGACATCTTGGCGCAGGAACCTCATGTCTGAAGGACACATTCTTCTCCCAGTGCTGCTTTCTTGATGGTACAAAGTTCCCAAATCTCTGCTTGCTTCTCTTTCCTTATATTTCTTGCAAGATGAAAGGATTAAGGGTGGGGCAAGCCATACTCCAAGGAAACTCCCTTTACAGTGGAGCAGGGAGGTAATTCTATAAAGGGATTTACACCCTCACCCTAATCCTTTGACATACAGCATACAAAAACCACAGAATAGAGGACAGTCACAAGATACTGGGAATCATGGCCCAGCCACATGGCTACACATATTTTTGGGGGCACACAAGTCAATCTATGACAGATTCGTAGGCTTGACTGCCTACAATAATTCCTCAAAATATCAAAAATTTACAGAAACGAAATTAAAAATCAAATACAGACAAGCAGAATTTCTAGTCATAGCTTGTCTTTTGTAATTTTATGTATTCTCACAAAAAACTGGAGACAACCTAAAAATTCAGCAACTTTTAAAAGATAATTATGCCATGAGTCAGATCCAACTCGACTGCACTTGGCTTGGCTATGAAAAAAAGTCCCAACCAAAAAAGCCCTGGCCTGAACGGCTTCAGTGGGGAATTCTACCAAATATTCAGAGAAGAGCTTATATCAGCACTACTCAAACTATTTCTGAGCATAGAAAAGGTAGAAATACTCCCCAGTTCATTCTATCACACCAGCAAAACCCTAACACCAAATACTGGGTGGAGACATCACAAAAAAGGAAAAAAAGAAAAATTATAGACCAACATCTCTCATGGATGTAGACACAAAAATTCTCAACAAAATCCTGCTGTTGTTAGGTGCCATTGAGTTAGTTGTGACTCATAGCAATCCTATGCACAACAGAAGGAAATGCTCACCGGTCTTGTACAATGTCCACTATTGTTTTTATGCATAAGCCCATTGCTTTAACCACTATGTCAATCAATCTCATCGAGGGTCTTCCTCTTTTTCACTGACCCTCCACTCTACCAAGCATGATATCCTTTTCCAGAGACTGATCTTTCCTGACAACATGGCCAAAGTAAGTAACATGCAGTCTTGACATCTTTGCTTCCAGAGAGCACTCTGGTTGTACTTCTTGCAGAACAGATTTGTTTCTCCTTTTGGCAGTACATTCAACCTTCTTCTCCAACACCACAATTCAAAGGCTTCAATTCTTCTGTTTTCCTTATTCATTGACCAGCTTTTGCGTGTGTATGATTCAACTGAAAATACCACTGTCAGGTGCACCTTAGTCTTCAAGGTGATATCTTTGCTTTTTAGTACTTTAAAGAGGTCCTGTGCTGCAAATTTTCCCAATGCAATGCATCTTTTGATTTCTTGACTGTTGCTTCAATGGGTATTGATTGTGGAACCAAGTAAGATGAAATCCTTGACAACCTCATTCCTTTCTCTATTTATCACAAAGTTGCTTACTGGTCCAGTTGTGAGGATTTTTGTTTTCTTGATGTTGAAGGCAGTGGTCTTTGATCTTCTTCAGTAAGTGTTTCAAATCTGCTTCACTTCTAGCAAGTGAGGTTGTGTCATCTGCAGAAAATAGGTTGATAATGAGTATTCCTCCAATCCTGATGCCTCATTCTTCTTCACGTAGTCTAGCTTCTCAAATTATGTGCTCAGCATACAGATTGAAAAGGTACAGTAAAATGACATAACACTGACACACACCTTTTCTGACATTAAACCATGCAGTGCCCCCTTGTTCTATTCTGTTCCCATGACTGCCTCTTGATCTGCATATGGATTCCTTAAAAGCACGAAGAAGTGGTTTGTAATTTCTATTCTCCACAATGTTATCCACATACCTTTGCATAATCAATGAAACACAGGTAAACATCTTTCTGGCAGTCTTTGCTTTCGGTCAAGATCCCTCTGACATCAGCAGTGATAAGCCTGGTTCCAAGTCCTCTTCTGAATTTCTAGAAGTTCCTTGTCAATATGCTGTTGTGGTTTTTCTAAAATTATCTTTAGCAAAATTTTACCTTTATGTGATATTAGCAATATTGTTCTGCATTTGATTGGATTACCTTTCTTGGAAATAGGCAAAAATGTGAATCTCTCCTGGTCTACTGGCCAAGTAGCTGTCCTCTAAATTTCTTGGCACAGATGAGTGGGCAATTATAGTTCTGCATCCATTTGTTGAAATATCTCAGCCAATATTCCATCAGTTCCTAGAGCTTTGTTTTCTGCCAGTGCCATCAATGTAGCTTTGACTTCCTCCTTCAGTACCATTGGTTCTTGATAAAAAATTCTCAACAAAATCCTAGCCAGTAGAATTCAACATCGTGTGCAAACATAATAATACACCACAAGTGTTTTAGTCAGCTAGGGCTACTCTAACAGAAACATCACAGAGTGGATAGCTTTAACAAAGGAAGGTTTATTTTTACACAGTCTGGTAGGCTGCAAGTCCATATTCAAGGTGTGTGCTCCAGAGGAAGGCTTTCCCCTTGTCAGCTCTGGAGGAAAGTCCGGTATTGTATCAGTTTTTGTACAGGGAGAATCTTGGAACAGGAACCTCAGATCTGAAGGACACGCTCTTCTCCAGGTGCTGCTTGCTTGATGGTTTAGGAGGTTCCCAATTCTCTGCCTGTTTCTGTGTCCTTTTATCTCTTGCAGGATGAAAGGATTAAGCGTGGGGCAAGCCATACTCCAGGGAAACTCCCTTTACAGTGGAGCAGGGAAGTGATCTTCGGAAGGGATTTACAGCCCCACCGTAATCCTTTAACACACAGCATAGGAAAACCACAAAATGGAAGGCAGTCACAAGATACTAGGAATCATGGCCCAGTCACATTGTTACACATATTTGGGGGGGGGAACACAATTCAATCCATGACAACAAGCAATAAGTATTCATATCAAGTCTGCAAGGATGGCTCAGCATTAGAAAATCTGTCAATATAATCAACAACATAAATGAAACAAAAGAGAAGAATCATATGATGATCTCAATCTATGTTGAAAAGGCATTTGTTAAAGTCCAATACTCATTCTAGATAAAACTCTCAATAAAATAGGAATGGAAGAGAAATTCTTCAACATAATAAAGTGCATTTATACAAAACCAGCAGCCAACATCATTCTCAATGGAAAGAGGCGGAAAGCATTCCCCCTGTGGACGGGAACAAGACCAGAATGTTCTTTATCACTATTCCTTTTCAACCTTGTCCTGAAAGTCCTAGCTAGAGCAATGAGGTAAGGAAAAGAAACAAAGAACACAAATTGGAAAGAAATAAGTACATCTGTCCTTATTTACCAATGATATGATCCTCTGCCCCTCAAAACCAAAACCAAATCAGTTAACATTGAGTAGACTGTGACTCATAATGGTCTTAGATTAGAACTACTGCACAGGGTTTCCAAGGAGCAGCTGGTAGATTTGAACTGCAGACCCTCTGGTTGGCAGCCAAGCCTTAACCATTATACAGCCAAGGCTTTGACCTTATATGTACAGAACCCCAAAGATTCCGCAACAAAATTACTCGAACTGATAAAAAGATTCAGCAGAGTAGCAAGCTTTAATTTAACATACAAAAATCAGTTGAATTCATATATACCAACAAAGAAACTTTGAAAGGAAATCAGGAAAACAATACTATTTATAATAGACCCTAAAAAACTAATTAGGAATCAATCTAATCACGTATCATGGATTCAATTGTGTTCCGCTCAAAATTTTGTGTAGCAATTTGGGAAGGCAGTGATTGCTGGTATTATGTGATGTTCCTCCGTGTTGTCTGGATCCTGCCACTATGACGTTAATGAGGGAGGATGGGCAGCAGTTGTGCTGGCACTGGAGGGACTCAATGTGTAAAGTTGTTTTGTGTCTTTCGGCAATATACTGAGAGAAAGGAAAGAAGCTAACAGAGAGATTTGGAAACCTCACACCAGCAAGAAAGCAGCACCAGGAACAGAATGCATCCTTCAGACCTGAGGTTCCTGTGCTGTGATGCTCCCTGACCAAAGACTGATGCAACACAAGGAACTTCTTCCAGAGCTAACAAAGAGGGAAAGCCTTCCCCTGGAGCAGGCAGCCTGAATCTGGACATAGAGCCCACTGGAGTGTATAAGAACAAACACTTCTCTTTTTAAAGCCATCCACTTCTGATTATTTTTATTAGAGCAGTACTAGAGGACTAAAACACCAGGCGTGTAAAAGCCCTATACAAAGAAAATTACAAAATACTGCTGCAAGAAACCTACATAAAAACATACCATACTCATGGATGCTGCACATTGTGTTAATGTCAGTCCTACTCAAAGTGATCTATAGATATAGCACATTCTCAATTCAAATATCAACAATATTTTTTAACAAGCTGAAAAAACTAAACACTAACTTTATTTGGAATGGAAAGAGGCCCCAGATAAGCAAAGCATTATTTTTTTTTAATTTTTATTTAACATAACTGAGTGAAAATGTACATTCACATATAAATTTACATGCCCCCCTATATGCAGCTTCCACTGCTCTCCCTGTCCGGTGACAGCACACTATTCCTCTCTGCTCCATACATGTCTCATCCTCTCAACAGTCTCCTTTCTGCTACTCTCCACCCACTCCCCTTGCTCCAGCCAGAGGTCAGCAAGATGATATCCTATAGATGTATAGAACCATAAAGTGCTTCCAATATATGGTCACTCTGCCTTAAGCAAAGCATTATTAAAAAAAAGAACATAGTTCTTTTCAGGCCTCACCCATCCTGATCTCAGAAGCCATTACATAGACATAGTAGTCAAGAAAAGCCTAATACAAGTAAAATGGCAACTCATACACCAATGGAACAGAATCGAGAACCCAGACATGAATCCATCTGCTTACAGTTAGCTGATCTTTGATAAGGGACCAAAGTATACTAAACGGTGAAGAGTCTTTTTGAAAACTGTAATTGTTCTTCAGTGCTGTTGAGTCTCTTCCAACTCAGAGCAGGCCTATGTATGAGAGAACAAAACACTACCTGGTCCTGCACCGTTTTCAAAATCATTGCTATGTTTGAGCACATGGCTGAAGTCATTACATCAGTCTATCTATTGAAGGTTTTCCTCTTTTTCTTTGTCTCTGACCCTGTACTGTACCAATGATTTCCTTTTCCAGTAACTGGTCCCTCCTGATACCATGTGCAGAATATGTGAGATGAAGTCTCACCACCTTCGCTTCTGATGAACATTCTTGTGGTACTTCTTTCAAGACGTTTTTGTTCATTCTCTGGCAGATCACGGTCTAGTCAACACACTTTGCCAACGCTATAATTCAAAGGCATTTTAAGCAATGATGCTGGTAAAACTAGATGTCCATCTGTAAAAAAAATGAAACAGACCTATACTTCACACCATACACAAAAATGAACTCACAATGAATCAAAGATCTAAATATAAAACCTGAAATGATAAAGATCATGGAAGGAAAAAATAGATACAATGCTAGAGGTCCTCATTTGTGTCAAAAATACAACTTAAACCATAACAACAATGCACAAACAACACAAGAGAAACTAGATAACTGGGAGCTCCTAAAAATTAAATACTTACGACATCTGACAAATCTGCAAGCTTAATTGTTTTAAGTGTTGCATATCTCGTTGCTGAATATTACTACAGTCATCTTCAGAATATTCCCTTTGGGAAGCTACTTTCTCACGTCAACTGCTAGTCCGCCCTTCAAAGCAATTTTGAAACTCATTCTCGAATGACCGTTGCGCATGGTGGCACAGCGGCATGTTTGCAAACTTAATTGTGTAGTTGTCTATGGGGGAGTTTCTAGCCAGTAAACAAGTAACTGTATTGGAACACCCTCCCTAGTCACCTGATCTGGCCCCCAGTTACTCTTTTCTTT
This sequence comes from Heterohyrax brucei, assembly GCA_028571685.1. Lineage (NCBI taxonomy): Eukaryota > Metazoa > Chordata > Mammalia > Hyracoidea > Procaviidae > Heterohyrax > Heterohyrax brucei. Next base: position 36,593,879 of record CM053148.1, on the reverse strand, counting down.
ACCCAAAGATAAAAGAAATATTTAAAGAAAGACATTTTGATAACATTTCAGGATATCAGGAGTAATATGACAAAATCTCTGTTGGTCATTTCAGTAAAAGAGTTCCAAAATTGCTTGAAGGGCAGACTAGGCCCTCACATCTGTGCATAGCTTCCCAAGGGGAGTACTTTGAAGGTGACAGTAGTGATATTCAGCAATGAAGTATGTAGCACTTTGTCTAGGATGAGTTCACAGACTTAATTAGAAGTCCTTGTATGCTCATCAAGAGATTCCACCAAAAAAGTAAAAACGGAACCTATGGATGCATGAAATAAAAAAAAAAAAGGTTACCACATATTCAACAAAAGTCTCATCTTTAAAATCTATAGATTAGTCTAACACCTCAATAACAAAAAGACAAATAGTCCAAAAAATGGGCAACAGATATGAACAGAAACCTCACCAAAGAAGACACTGAGGCAGCTAACAGACATATGAGGACATGCTACTCATCATTAGCCATTAAACCAACAAAAACCAAACCCATGGCCATCAAGTCAATTCTGGCTCATAGTGACCCTACAGGACAGAGTATAACTGCCCCATCATGTTTCTGAGGAGAACTTGGTAGATTTAAACTGCTGAACTTTTGGTTAGAAGGTGTATCTCTTAGCCAGTAAGACCACCAGGGTTTCCTCTTTAGCCACTAAAGAAATGTAAATAAAAATCATAATGAGAAAGTATCTCACCTTGATATTACTGACACAAATCCAAAATACAGGTAATAATAAATATCGGAGTGATTGCAGGGAGATTGGAACTCTAATACACTGCTGGTGAGAATGTAAAATGGTACAACCACTATAGAAAATGATATGGTAACCCCCCCCCCCACCTTAAAAAGCTAGAAATAGAAATACCACATGATCCAGCAATCCCACTTCTGGGAATGTATCCTAGAGAAATAAGATTCATCACATGAGTAGATATATCATGGCTTGAACTGTGTCCCCCCAAAATATGTGTCTTCTTGTTAGGTCCTCATTCCCAGTATTGTATGATTGTCCTCTATTTTGTGACAGACGTAGTTTTCCTATGTGTTGTAAATCTTAATCTCTGCTTGTGGTCAATGAGGCAAGATTAGATTATCTAAATGAAAATTAGGATGAAATGTAACACTCTTATTCAGTTCACATCCCTGGTCCCTTGTAAAGGGATTTTCCTTGGATGGTGACCTCCATCATCTCTTTTACAAGAGACAGAAAGGACAGGAAACAAAGCCTGCAGAGAATGGGGCCTCATATTACCAAGAAAACAGCTCCAGGAGCAGTACATGTCCCCTGGGTCCAGCATCCCTATGCCTGAGAAGCTCCTAGACTAGGGGAAGATTAATGACAAGGACTTTCCTTCGAAGCTGACACAGAGCGCGCTTGCTCCTGTTGCTGATGTCCCGAATTTGGATGGCTAGCCTACTAGACTGTGAAGGAACAAACTTCTGTTTGTTGAAGCCATCCATTTGTATTTCTGTTACAGCAGCACTAGATAAGAAAAGATATATACACAACTGTTTTAGTCAGCTACTGCTGCTCTAACAGAAATACCACAGAGTAGATGGCTTTAATAGACGAAGCTTTATTCTTACACAGTCTGGTAGGCTACAAGGCCAAATTCAGTATGCCTGCTCCCGGGGAAGGTTTCCCCCTTGTCAGCTCTGCAGGAAAGTCTGGTATTGCATCAGCCTTTGTGCAGGGAGCATCTTGGCACAGGAACCTCAGGTCTAAAGGACATGCTCTTCTCCCAGTGCTACTTTCTTGGTGGTGTGAGGTTCCCAATTCTCTTCCTGCTTCTCTTTCCTTTTATCTCGTACAGGATGAAAGGATTAAAGGTGGTGCAAGCCACACTCCAGGGGGAAACTCCCTTTACAGTGGAGCAGGGGGGTGATCTTCTGAAGGGATTTGCAGTCCCACCCTAATCCCTTAACATACAGGACAGCAAAGTCACAAAAGGGAGGACAAAAGTAGAATACAGGGGATCATGGCCCAGCCACATGTCTACACCTATTTGGGCGGATCACAATTCGATCCATGGCAACAACCATGTTCAGCATTATTCACAATAACAAAAGATTGAAGCAACCTAAGTGCCTGTCAACAGCTGAATGAGTACACAAATTATGGTGCATACACACAATGGAATACTATGCAATGATAAGGAACAATGACGAATCCACAAAAAAATCTTACAAAATGGATAAATCTGGAAGACATTATACTGAGTAAAATAAGTCAGTTATAAAAGGACAAATACTGTATGAAACCACTATTCTAAAAACCCAAAAAAACTTTACACAGAAAAAAAATTGATGGTTACTAGAAAAAGGGCGAGTGGGGGAAATCACTAACTAAGTAGTAGACTAGTGTTAACTTTAATAAAGGGAAAGACAACACACAGTATAGGGAACGTCAGCACAAGTTGACCAAAGCAAACTTTGTAGGCATATCTGAACACCTTGAGGGACCAAGTTGCTGTGGCCAAGGGCTAGGAACCATGGTTTTAGGGGATATCTAGGTCAATTGGTATCATACAGTTCATAAAGAAAATGTTCTACATTCTATTTTGCTGAGTAGAGTCTGGGATCTTATAGCTTGCAGGAGACAATCTAAAATAATGATTATTGGTCCCAGGACTTTCAGAGCAAAGGTGAGTGAAGAAAACAAAAGATTCAAGGAAAATATTAGTCCAAAGGACCAATGGACTGCATGAACCACAGCCTCCACTGGCCTGAGCTCAGAAGAACTAAACCTCTCTGGTTGTTATCACAGTAAATGTTTCCGGATAGAGCTGGACAAAAAAGTAATTCAAAATGAGAATTCTCAATGGGTCAGTTCTATTCAGCGCTATAGGGTTCCTATGAGCTAGAATAGACTAGACAGTAGTGGGTAGTAGTGGGTGGCAGTGGCCTGGAACAATTTTATTAAGGGGTAAGCATTGGAGAAATTCAGAAGGTCGTGATCTGTGATTTATTTATCTTGCTGATATCCCCATATGCAGTGGATATGAAGTTAGTTCATAAAATTCATGTTTGCAAGAAATGTAACTTTATTTTGCTATAACTCAACTTAAATTCTATTTGAAGATTCATTCTACCTGAAGGCGGAAAGTGTAATCTTCATCAGTTCTAGGTAAGTGTAGCATTTGAAGATTAAACTCATACAATCTGGGATTTCCCATGTCCTCCTCTTCCCGGGGCTTCATCAGCCTTCTGATATTAGTCTTGGCTTGGATCAAAAGGAAGAGTTCATATTTCCCAGGCCTGGTTTCTCAGTAAGGAAGCTTTTTTTTTAAAATTTTTTTATTGTGAATATGTATGTATATATACGTAAAACCTTAAAGTACACATACCACATGCATCGCTCTGTGTCCCCAGGTCCAGTCCCTTCTTTGTCTGAAGTGTTGGCTTCAGCACTGGTTTCAGCTCGGGGCCAGCAGCCAGTCTAGGGGCCACGTTCTTAAGGGACCCTCCAGATTGTCAGACTATCAGTTCTGGTCTTTTCAGAGTTCTTGATCTGCACACCTCTTTTTCTCATACTACATCAGAAACTCTACACTATGACACTGTCAGGGATGTCTTGGTGGTGGCAGAGGACCATCTAGTTCTTCTGGTTCCATGTTGACGTAGTCTCCCAATCATATGGGTCCTTCTGTCTCCTGGGCTCATTTTTCCTTGTGCCTTTGATGTTCTCTCTTGTCATCTGTTCCTGGTGGGTCGGTGGAGAAACTGTTGTGGAATAATACTCCAGGGCCCTTTCTTTACTCCTCATGCAAAACAAAACCTGTACCTCTCAGCTTTTCCCACTCCTTGGGATCCATTCCACTCTGCCTTCCCAAGGAATATCTACAGCTGATACGTGCCATGTAAAAATGGCTGTGTCCATCTAACTCAGATGCCTGGTGTTTCCACTGAGTTCTGCAGCATCTTCCAATCAAATCTTTCTCTGTATTAAAATGATACTTCTATTTATTACTGCCTGATTTTGTGTCTACCTCCTAACTCTTCTAAACTTGGGTGATGAATGGAGACATCATTTATGAGTTCCTTCAAATTCTTATGGTTGGTATTTGCCCATGTAGGCATCCACATTCCTCTCTGGTCCCCGACAGTGGCTCTCAGGGAACATCAGCTGATGCAGCCTCCCTCCTCCCCTAGGTCAGCCAGTATCTGTTCCCTCATGTTTCCTCCATATCCTTCTGAGAGCTTCTGGCTGTCCCTTACTCTGACCTTCACACTCTTCTTTAGTGTCCCCAGGCCACAGAGAGGCAAAGATGCTGTCTCCTGGGATTCTTTCCATTCTTGAGTCCCTAAAGTCCTCTGGGAATTCTGTTGTTTCAGCACACTACCTCCTTCTTTAGAGTAAATTGTTCAGTTGATTTCAAACTCTTCCATCTCATGCAAACCAGAGGTGCTTTGAAATCTTCTTGGATGGGGAAAACACACTGTTTGGTAGCTATAATATAGTTACTTCCTTCCCTTAGGGCTGGACCACTTTTTCATTTGTTTGTTACTTCCAAGCCGGGAAGTTGATACTTTTGTTTTCTGGCACTGTGCTGCCCTTTCCTTAAGGGAGCAGATGCCTCTCCCTTAATGACAGAAATAGAGACAAGGTCGAAAGGACACAAGATTAGGGAGAACCTTGTATTTCTTCATAGCATCCTGATGAGTATATATTTAATTCAGAACATTTTCTGGGTCTTCCTTGATTTTTACTATTTTGTGAGCCCCTTGCCACCACTGGGATTTTCTAACACTGAAGATTCCCATGGAGAGAGAAGACAGAATGCTACAGGACATGACGCGTTCTGAGAACTGGTCTTCCTGCCTTTTCTAGAGGCGTTATGCAGCTACTGGTTGGAAAGCTGAACTCAGCATAGCCTGCCCAAAGACCGGAGTCCATGGGTGATGCAAACAGTTAAGTGCTTGGCTGTTAACTGGAAGACTGGCAGTCTGAGCTTACCCTAATATGCCTTGGTAGAAAGGCCTGGCAATCTACTTCCAAAAAATCAGGCACTGAAAACCTGATGGAGCACAGTTCTACCCTAATACACACGGCATCACCACGTATTGGAGTTGTGTTGCAGAGCAGAACTACAATCTATAGTGTTTTCAAGGCTGTGACTTTTCATGTTGTTAAACAAGGCAACGCACCTCTTGCCCCTGTCTTAGGGATGCTAATCCCCCTACTGCCATTAGGGGACACGGGCCCCTCTTGCTACCCAGAGAAAATGACTATTCAGGAACTTTTAAAGTCCTGGTTGTCCTCTTGGCTTTAAAGAGTATAGTCTTGAGAGAATAGGTTCTGGACAGATATGATTTGGCAGCTTAGGGACATAGGGTGTGGGGGACTGGATGGGAAGAGACCTCAAAAGTACCACAACTGGGATATCAGGGCAGTGTTAAAACACACGGGGTCATACCCTTGGAAGGTTAGGAGGAGAAAGCCAACAAATGTGTGTGTGGGGAAAACGCTGGACAAGTGGTCAAGAGACCCTGGTTCAAGCCCTGAATGTGCCGATCACAACTCATGTGACCCTGGCCAATTCCCCAACAGAAGAGAGCCCCAGAGATCTCATGTGGAGTGTGAGGCTGAAGGGTCAGAATTAACATAGGGACTGGGGGACACAGTTCTATACTGAGTTGCCCCTCAGTGCAAACTTCCTCACATTCCAGGCCCTAATTCAGATGAGCCTGTTGTTAACAATTCACTCACTAAGGAAAAAGAGAAGCCAGGCCGAATCCCGCTTACAAATTGTCTGTTTCTCATGTCATTTCACTCCTAACCTGTTCTCCAGACTTGTCCCACTAACTGTGGCTGCCATTCCCACCCTCAAACACAGGTGGCTTCAGGAGTCTCTCTGTTTCAAGAACTTCAGTGTAACCCCTGAGTAGGAGGCAGAGGATAAGAACTATTCTGGCCTAAGCAGCAGAGTGGTCACAGCAGAATACACTCTGGTTTTGGAGGTGCTCATTGATGCTAGGCGTATTCTGAGCTCTCTACCCAGACAGTGACAGATTGCTGCCTGTGTATATCTTTCTCTTTCAGCAAAGTAGATGAAGTAGGTGTATTCAAAAGAAGAGGAAGGCATGTTCCTTTGGGATGCTCATTAGAAATGCAGTTCTGGGGCGAACGAAGGAGTTAAGCCTGCTGTTAACCTTTAGAAGCGGGAAAATAATAGATGCGAAATAAGGTTGAGGTCTCCAGCTAGTGGATTTTTTATTTTTTTAACTGTCGGAATTAATTAAATCATTGCAAGTGCCTTTTAAAGAGCTCTGCATGGTTGTCCTGCATGGTTGAAGGAACTTGGTGCAAGTGGCAGGCAGGACTTTGGTGGCATGCCAACTTCAGTCCTTTCCCAGGCAAAAGACACAAATCTGCCCAGTAGTGTTTCTCATTATATGAACCCAGAAGGCCATCAAACGCAGAGTTGGCGTTGAGTCCTGAGGCTCAGCACGATGCAGGATCTTTGCCAGAAAGTCTGTAAGCAGCATCTTTCTTCCAAGGACTGGCCTAAACTTTTCCTGCAGTGCTGTCTGTGCACTATTTTTACTGAGTCCCTAACCTGCAGTCCTCCCTTCCTTTCCATTCTCCACAGCACCAGGGACACAATGAACAGAGCTTACATTCCATTTTCTCATTCAAGAGACATCTGTTCAATGAAACTCTATAGGTAAAAATGATAACAATGAGAAACACTTAAATAGTAATTATTTATGAGCCAGGCTCTGTTTTTATCTTTTGTGTATCATGAATCCATTCCTCTTCAGTTCCCTGAAATTTAAACAAATGAATAAAGAAAACATATTGAGCAGGCACTGTGTGCTAGGCGCCCTGCTGGGTACTTAACAGGCAAAGTTTGAAGCCATGTTATTTTTCTCATCAAGGCTGTGTTCAGCAGATCTTTCTGATTTTTTCCTGGTCATTTATGGAAAGCATTCACTCCCCACAGCATCAACGCCCTGCTTATGTATTCAGGCAGAGGGCCAAAGGAAATGGAGCCTGAATCTTTCTGACCATGTCACAGAGGTCTGATCTAGCCTCTCCATTATCGCCACTGACGGATGGTTGTGTGTGAGCTTAGGAGAGGCTGTGATGGTGTGCTTGAAGCCTCTTGTCTTGCTGTGTGTAATAAGCAGGACTTTGACATTTACTGGACTGCTTGAGAGGCTACTTCCTGGCCTATGGACCACAGCCCGCCAAGGCAGTCTGTGCCCTGAAAAAAGCTTATGCTGTTATTGACAAGGTCTAGAGTAGCAATTAGGGCTCATATTTTGGCTGTAGATACCCAACTACAGTGGCTTAACCAAATAGAGGTTTTTTTTCTTCCTCCCCCAACAAGGATCCCAGGGCTCCTGAGCAGTGCAAATGGTCAACAGTGTACATGGCTGTTAACTGAAAAGTTAGTGGTTTGAGACCCACCTAAGTTACCTTGGAAGAAAGGCCTGATGGTCTACTTCCAAAAAATCAGCAACTGAAAAGTCTATCGAGTACAGTTCTACTCTGACACACGCAGGGTTTCCACAATTTAGAGTCTACTTGAAAGCAACTCTTTTTAATGGTAGACTATCCATAAATGGCAGAGCTACCCATGGTATCATCACTGCCCCGCATTCCATTGTCATTAAAAAGTGACTGGTATTGGCACAGTGATGAAGAGCTAAGGCTGCTAACCACATGGTCAACAGTTGAAATCCACCAGCTGCTCCTTGGAAGCCCTGTGAAGCAGTTGTACTCTGCCCTATAGTGCTGCTAGGAGTCCTAATTAACTCGATGGCAACGGGTTTGGTTGTTGGGGTTTTTTTTTTTTTTTTCCATCACCTCATGAGCAGAAAGCACCTTGGCTCTATTGTCTGCCTCCTATCAGCTTTCCTGGCCAGAAGAAGCAAAGAGGAAACAGGAGGGTGAGGTGTCTGCAAAGCCCAGACTTCCTTTGAAATCCAGTCTGTATTGGTCAGAATGAGCCAAGCATAATAGTTAAAGTCATTGAGGTTAAAAACTGGGTTGGAATCCTTGGGCTTAGGCCAATTTACGTAACCTCTGTGCATATCAGTTTTCTCATCAGTAAGACAGGGATAATAATAGTAAGAAAAGGATAATAATAATAATAATAGTATCTACTATTATTATGTTATGAGGATGAAATTGCAGATGTCTTAGAACCATACCTGGTCTACAGTAAGCACAACACAGGTGTTTGTTAAGCAAACGAACAACTCCTCTTGCCAAGCACTTTTGTATTATTTCATTTAGTGCTCATCTCACCCCCAGGGTGACTACGTAATTTCCTTGTATCACGGATGAGGAAACTGAGGTTCAGAGAAATTCAATAAATTGCCAAAAGTCAGTCAGCTCCTGGATGGTAGAGCTGGTCATGGAACTTGTCCACGAGCCACCAACACTTTGCCCTTAACCCTCTGCCTCTCAGCTCTTCATCACCTGCATTGGGTAAAAGGCCTCTCCTTGTCACTGAGCAAGCATCTTCAGATAGCCAAGGTTATCCTACACGACACTACATTTACCCTCACTCCAGGGCACTTGGCTGCTGGAAGATGCTGGGATTCCAGAGATCACCAGCCAAATTTACGACAGCAGAAATCAGGACTCAGCAAGGACTGAATGGAGAGAGCCAGTGGTTGAGAAATCAACCAGGAGACCAAAACTCGTGTTCTAGATAAAACAAGGTATGCTTTAAGGTAGTCTTAATCAGACTGAATCCAGACCTTAGCTCTGAGAGAAAACTTAGTTAATATCTGGGTGGTGGTTCTTGGAGAAGGTGTTCTGTTAAATTCAAAGCAAAATCCCAGTCAGCCATAGGAAAGTGGGAGGCAAGGAGGCTGGAGGCAAAATGCAAGCCCCAGGAAGAAGAAACAAGAGTAGCAGGACAAAGGTCAGGGCCCTGGCTTCAGCGACAGTGCATATCCTGCTGGGAACTAGAGAGCAATACAGAAATCTACCAGCAGGCAAGCTTATCCCCACACTTACAGATGGTATTCAAAACATCTAACAACTGACGAGGCAAGAGCACCCCAGCCAGCAACTGTGCTGGAACAGCGATCTCGAGTTCTCTGCCCTGCCAAGAAGGTAGACCCTTAAGTTACTGGATCACAGAGGAGCCTGGAATATCCAGTGGAATCCCAAGAGAGACACTGTGGTTGTAGCAATATTCTATTCCACTAAGAAAGTGTTTCAGTATTGTGGCAACCAGTATATCTGTACTAGTACCTTCTGGCTAAATGTCAGCCCTGCACACATTAGCTAAATTCCAGACACCCTCCACAACACTGTAGGGTTTATGTTGTCAAAAGCATCCTTCCCTGGTCATTTTGGGTCAGAAAAAAGCAGGGCTCCATCTATAGGTATGAAGCCCCAGTGTGCACAGCTGTGTAGGGCTGCACAAAGCAGGCTGACCTGTTTCCCCTTCCTTCTCTTACTGCATTTCCCACACTGTGCACTTTTTGTTTCCCACTTCAGACATTGGTGGGGATCAGGCAGCTTTCCAGGGGTATTTCCTCATTACCCAGAACTGGCTGGCTCTAAGGGGTAAGCATAGTTGAGTTCTGGAGCGCCTACCTTCCTAGAGCAGGTAACTTGAAAGTCCCACCGCTCAGCCTCTGCTAAGTGCTCCATTTCTTTAGGCAGTGAGATTTGTCATAAAACTGAATTCTGTTTCTACCCAACACTCTCACGTCAACCCCCGCAAGCTGCTTTCTATGAACAAAAGTTTTAAAATTGATCTTTGAAATGAATCCTCACTTAAATCAGCTTCTGAGTTTTAAAGGGTAGAAAAATGTCTCTTACTCATTTAGACTAAAAGAATGTGCCCATTAGCTATGTTAGAGACATGGGAAGTCTTCCACCTTGGAATTATCCATTAGCTTCATTTCAGCTTACCCACCTACCAGTCTGTCCCAACACTGCTGCAGATTTTTAAATCTCAAGCATCATCATGGTGTTGCCTTCTTCAAAAACTACCTTTCAGTGGAGATTTGCTGCCTACAGGGTGAAGTCCAAATTCCTTGTGATATAACTTTAGACTTCATGTTTATCTCCTCCCACCAACACCCCTTATCATTCACCTGGAAATCCTGGTGGCATGGTGGTTAAATGCTATGTCTGCTAACCAAAAGGTCGGCAGTTTGAATCCACCAGGTGCTCCTTGGAAACCACATAGGGCAGTTCTCTGTCCTATAAGGTAGCTGAGCCAGAATTGACTCAATGGCAGTAGGTCTGGGTTTTTATCATTCACCCTACTACTCCCTCACTCCTGGACCAGAAACTCCAGCTCTATTTGGCATGTTGTTGCTATTAGCTGCCACTGAGTCAACTCAACTCTTGGAGACCTTGTAAATGATGGAAGAAACATAGCCCAGTCCTGCATCATCCTCACAGTCTCCAGCATGTTCAAGTCTGTCATTGCAGCTATTATGCTCATCCATCTCACCAAAAGTCTTCCATCTAGTTTGTCAAGGTCTTCCATGCCCTCACTGGCCATCTACTTCACCAAACATGATATCATCCTCTTGCAATTGAGCCCTCCTGATGATGTGTCTAAAACAAGCAAGTTGGACAACATACTTTTGGAATCTAAAAGATTTTCATTAGCTAATTTTCAGAAGTAGATCAGTTAGCCTTTCTTCCCACTCACTTAATCTGGAAGATACACTAAAACTTGCCCACCGTGAATGGCCCTGCTTGTATTTGAAATACCAGTAGGAAAGCTTCTAGCACCACAGCAATACACAAGCCACTACAGTCCAACAAACTTCACAGATGGGTGGTGGCTACTAGACATAGCATACCTTTATTTCATTTATGCTTTCCTTTGTTACCTGTAGAGACTTGATCCCATCTCTACCTGTAAACTCCCAGCTGTCCTTCAAAGAAGAGACTTAAATCTAACCTTCTTTGTCCAAGTCTGCCAGACTTGGGGGGATTAACCTGGGCTCCCTTCCATACTGTCTTTCCCCACATCTATCACAGCAGCCTAGCCCCATCTCTCCATTGCCCTGGTTAATACTCTTTGTTGTTTCTTGAACACATCTTTCTCTATCATGTTTTTGTGCCTCTGTGTATGTCTTTACTCCTGTACCATCTTCTCTCCAGTTATCTGCCCACCATACTCAAACTCACGCCTCTAGGACAGTGCATCTCAGCTTCAGCTTTGCATTGGAATCAAGTGAGGAACTTTCAAAAAGTCCATTGCAGAGGCTCCACCCCACAGCTACTGAGTCAGAATATCTGAGGTAGGATCCCGGTATCAGTGCTTTCAGAGCTCCCCAATTGATTGCAATGTGTCATCAAGTTTGAACACTACTGTTCCAGAATCACCTCACCTTGTGCCTACTCTCCTTGGGTTAATTTTTATTTGTTCTCCTGATACTTAGCATCATGCCTGAAAAGAAGTACTTATTGAATGAATAAATAGATAGAAGGATGACTGGATGGAGGGATAAAAGAAAGGTACAAGAAGGAAGGAAGAATGGAAGGAAGGAAGGTGTTATGGATGGAATTGTGTCCTCCGAAAAATATCTATTGAAATAAATCCTAATCTCTATGTCTGTGGATATAATCCAGTTTAGAAATAACTGTTATGGTAATGGGAAACACAGATGGTGTAGCAGTTAAGTGCTACGGTTGCTAACCAAAAGGTCAGCAATTCAAATCTGCCAGGCGTTCCTTGGAAACTCTATGGGGCAGTTCTACTCTGACCTATAGGGTCATTATGAGTCAAAATCAACTTGACAGCTCTGGGTATTATGTCAATGAGACCACATCAGCATAAGATTTATCCACATCAGTGTAGGATATACTCTAAATTCAACCACTTCTGATTTATAAAAGCACAGATTAGACACAGAAGAAAGCACAAAAGGGGCATGACAAACACTATCCAAGACTTGCCTATATGCAGTATGGTGGAGGGTCACTAAACTAACAATTTAAGCAGCATGTGGCTGTCAGTGAGTGAGTAGAGCCCAGATCAGCAAGGCCAGGTTTAGAGGTTCCATCCCAGGACCCTGCTTGACCTTGAGAATCAGCCTGGGTTCCTTATATTCCACCAGATTCCATTGCCAGGATCTCGATTCCCAGATCTTCCTTGGTTCTATGTTGCTTGGTTTCCACCATCGTGCCAGCAGGACCCCGCAATTTCCACTTCCCCGTCTATATCCATCTTGTGGAAGGCTCCATGAACTTTACGGGTTACAAAGATAATTTTTCAATGAAATTGCAAAACAAGAGAAGAACATAGATAACCAAGCCCCAGGACCTAAGAAGCAATCTATGAAGCCCACATTTCCCAAATATTCCAACAGCCAGCTGAGACAGGGGTGGAAAGCAGGTCTCTCCCCAATCTGCCTTTCCATTTTATCTGCTCATCTGAGTCTTCAGAGGTTCTATCATTCCCATGCAGCCACTGTCCTGTCCACTGTCCTGTGTCGTTTTCTGTAACTAGTACCCATCAAGTTGACTCCACCTCCCACTTGTGGTGACTTCATGTGTCACAGTAGAATTGTGTTCCGTAAAGTTTTTGTATGTATATATATGTATGTGTGTGTGCATTTCATTTTTGTTGTTATTGAGAATGTACACAGCAGAACATACACCAACTCAACAATTTCTATATGCACAATTCAGTGACATTAACTACATTTTTTGAGTTGTATGACTGTTGTCACTTCCCTTTTCCGAGTTGTTCCTCCCCTGTTAACATGAACCCTATGCCCCCTATATTTCCCATGCAAATTTTTGAGTTGCTATTGTCGGTTTGACCCCCTATAGTTAGATCTAAAAAAGACCACGATGCTCAAGGCAGACATTTTTAACTAGCTAAACTTTGTTTGGTTTTAAGAAGATGTCAGGAGATATTTTTGGTTTGAGGTTTAAAGATTACTTTAGGGCCATACTCTCAGGGGTTCATTCAATCTCCATGGCACCAGAGAATCTGGAGTCCATGAGAACTTGAAATTATGTTCTCCATTTTCCCTCATTTAGTAAAGATTTGTCTATAGAATTTCTCATCAAAATGTTCCGTAGTGGTGTCACCGTAGTGGTGACCAGGCACCATTCAGTTCCTCTGGTCTCATGACAAAGCAGACAGTTGTTCATGGAGGCAATTAGGCATACCTTGCATTTCCTATTCTTATACCTGACTCTGTCATTCTGGGTAAATAGAGACCAATTATTGTACCTTGGGTAGCCAGTCACAAACTTTTAAGAACTCATGCACTGTGACATAGAACAGAAGCACTAAATAATATTAGGCTAGTTAACTGTGATATCCCATGAAACCATGACCTTAAACCTCCAACACAGGGCTTTTAATGACTGCTCTTTGGGAAGCAGATCACCAGATTTCTTTCTAGGCGCCTCTGGGTGGACTCAAACTTCTAAGCTTTCGATTAAAGGAGTGTAAAAATCCTTTGCATTACCCAGGGACCCCTTTTTCTACAATATCTACTCATACTTGCCTCCAAATATCCTCCCCTGGCTTCTAGTCTGCTGATGTTACTTTGCAGGGCCTCGATTAATCCTTGTGAGATTTGTATGGTTATCATTCCTGGGTCTTGGGACAGTCTTCTACTTCATGGAACATTCAGCCATCGTGTTTGGCATGTCTGAACCATTCACTTGTCTGTTACGAAACTCTATAGCTTTCCACAAAGCTGAACTCTTTAACTTATTTATCTCACTGATCATTGGGCATCTCCCTCCAGTATCTGAGGTGATACCAGTAGTGGAAGCCAGCTTACCTTACAAGCCATCATGCTTGCCTTAGGTCACACGGATTGTCTCTTCTTATTTCAAAACGCAGACATTTTATGGTTCTAGGAAACCAGCAGATTTCTACGTTGAGCCTAAGGACATTTCCAGCTTCCAGCTCTTTTGTGAACCAAACTAGCTCCCCTGATCACTCTACCGTCAAGTTATTCTTGGAAATTTCATCATTCAAGCAGAAGAAAGAATGGAATTTTCCAAAAACCACTTAAATGCACTCTTATAGACTGTGGTATTTTAAATATTAATACTCTGTAGTAAAAGAAACTGGAAGAGATTTGGATTAATCAAAGGCAGGAGATGGAAGAGAGGACATATACTGCGGAGATTGATGACTTGGCTTAATCACAGAGAGAGTCATTTGTTCAAGAAAGTGATTTTTAAACTTTGGCCCTAAAACACTGTGGTCCTATGGGGAAACTTAGGTTTGCAAGAATTCTGTAAAAGTCTGATGTAGAAATTCTCATATATTTGCCAAGCCAAGTGCCAAAAGGTATAATAAAAACTTGCATATTCAAAGGTTATGCTTCCAAACTGTTAATATTATTAGAGAGCACTGATGGTTTCATTCATGCTGCAACTGATCAACTTGGCAGGTACATAAATGCCAACACGCAAAACATATTTACCAATGTTAAACATATATACACAATGTAAGATATCAATAATATGGTAAATTTTGTTTCCTTTTCCTCCAAGCTGGCCCTGGGGTACCTCCTCGGTTGAGAACTGTCTTTATTTGCCTTTTGTTTCCCTTTCCTTAAAAGCCTCCTCATAATGTTTGTATTTATTTTGTTCAACATGTCCTTTTCTCCCCACATCCCTTGAGTCACATAGCTGCCATGTGTCCCATCAGATCCACTCTCGCTGCTTCTTCATCCTGGTTTCTGTTCAGATTGGATTACCTCAATAGCTTCCCTTGCCTTTTGGCTTTCAGGGAGCTCTAGCTGGAGCTAAAGAGAGGGGAAAAGGAAATCAGAATAACATATTCACCCTGACTCCTTCTTTTTGAATCCCCTTACCCTAGCTGAGTCTGCCAGCTGAAAGTCAGCTGCTTCCCAAACACCCTCTCTTGACGACTTCAAGTCTGAGTAGCTATTGCCTGCGCCAGTGTCTTCAGACCTGTGTGAAGCAACAGCTTTATTGCCACTAATTCTGAGTTTCTTCATCTCTTGTGGTTTCCTCACACAGACCCACACCTTTGTAAATCAAGCTCCCTCGAATGATCTTAATTTGGATTTGCCATCTGTTTCCTGCTGGAATCTTGACTGATGCACCCCATTTCTGGTTACTTTTCCTCAATGGAATCCATCTCAATGCACTTACACAACCATGTTTATATGTGTTCATGCAAAACAGTGTTGTTTTGTATGAATATATTGGAACTTCATAAATATTATCAAGTTACATATTTCATTCTGCTTCCTACCTTTCTCACCAATTATAATTTTTTTAAAAGATTCATCCATGTTTCCATGGCTACAGCTAATCTCTTTTTTTCCGAAGCTGCTCCATACTCCCCTGTGTGCACTCGCCACATTTAAATATGCAGTCTCTGGATGATCAACCCCCAGGTGGCCTCTAACTTCCTACCACCATAACAAATGCTGCCACAAACAGTCTTATGTATGCCCCCTTATAGAACTCTGTGAGGCTTTCTTTGGGCTGCATAGCTAGGTGTAGAATTTCTGAGTTATGCAGTGACATCTCCTAAATCGGATTCCATAGACCAGTATGTGCGTCAGAATGCACACACTCCAGGCAGTAGTTCCTGAGGGTGTCCTTCTTCAAATACCTACCAGCACTTGACATTATCTAGCTTTCTAATTTTGCCCGTTAACTAAATGTAAAGTGATACCATATTTTATAATTTGCTTTTCTTTGCTTATTAATAATTTTGAGCATCTCTTCAGGTACTTTAGGGGTTTTCTCTTACATGAATTATATGTTCATATCCTTTGACTTTTTTTGATTGCTGTTACCTTTTTTATTTAGTCACAAGGAATTTCTTGTATGTCATTTTTTAAAATATGCTGTTCATTTCATTTAATTAATACCTGACAGTTACAAGGGTGAGGACAAAGAGAGGGAGAGAGATTTTTTACAAAATAGATAGTGGTTAGGACTAGGGTTGGGTATAGGATGTGTCAGAACATACTAGAAGAAGAGTACCCACAGACACTCAACCTCAAAACCAAATTGTCCTCTTGACGTGGACCACCTCTCTGAAAGGACAGAGAAGAAAGGGTTTGGGATTCGGGGACCATGCTCTCCGAGGAAATCCAGACTAATTGGCACAAAGGTTTTCTTTCTCCTGCTCTACATACCACCTGGATGAGTGGGGACTGGGGTCTTAAAAGCTAGCAAGCTGCCATCTGAATAGCACCAAATGTTTCCAGTCCAGCTGGACCTGAGGCAAATGATGAACATCAAGGACAGGAGAAAAGTATGAGCCTACCAGATGGAAGGGACCATATGAGTCACAGTCTGCTTCAGCATGGGGCCAGATGACATAGATGGTGCCCAGCCACCACCAGTGAGAGCTGGGATAGGGTACATGGAATGGAGCTTTGGACATAGTGGGTGATGGAGTGTAGTGCAGAGCTAGAACTCTATCAAAAGAGTACTCTAGATGGTCCTTCCAAACAGAGGGCCCCCCAGGAGCATAGCCCTTGGACTCTAACCCCAAGATGCATCCAGCACCATGGCCAACTTCCCAGACAAGGACTGACCTATACAAAACATAGAGCAATACTGGAGGCAAACAAACTCTTAAACAGGTACATAGGGTTGTCTGAGAGGCTTTTTCCTGGAGCTGAGATGATTGGGTGAGGAGGGTCAGACCTTGACCAAAAGGTCATGGTAAGTGACGAGCAAAAGGGGAAGTGTGCTATCACGTGGGAGGGTGGGACGGGCAGCTAGAAAAGAATAGTGACGAAAGTTCTGGGTGTTATATGGCAAACTGATGTGGACTGTAAAATTGTTCTTAATTCACAATAAAAAATTAAAAAACATATACATATACTACTGTTCATTTCAGGAGCCCTGATAGCATAGTAGTTAACAGATCAGCTGCTAACCAAAAGCTTGGTTAACAAATCTATCAGCCATTCCTTGGAAACCCTACGGGGCATTTCTACTCTGTCCTGTGGGGTTGTCATGAGTCAGAATTGACTCAACAGCATCAATTTGCTTTGTTGTTGTTGTCGGTTTCAGTTAGTTAATATTACTTGCTGTTTTTTTTTTTTTTTACATCTATATTAGTACGTAAAATAAGACCATATATTTCTTTTCTTCTGTTATTCTTACATGGAATAACTTCAATAATACAAGATTGAATTTCTTCTTAAAAGAATCTGATGGCTTCTCACAGTCTACACACTGGTCCAAGACACCAATATCCCTCATTTGGATTGTCAAAGAACGGTAACTCCCTGTTGGGGAGCAGGAGGATGGCAGATTTGGGAATGGAGCTGACCTCTCTGGTGAACGCCGTGTATATCCATCCACTGCTGTGGAGTTGATTCCAACTCACAGCAACCTGTTCGGGATATACAGCAGGGTTACATGGTCTGATTCTGTGCCCGTCTTCCCCGATTGGACTGGATTTCCAATATTTGGCATGTAGGTGTATGTCTTAGTTTCTAACTCTGCCATAGCAAAATACTTCAAAGTAAGTGGCTTTAAAGAACAGAAACTTATTTTTTCGTAGTTCTGAAGGCAAAAAGTCCTAATTCATGGCATAGACAGAGCCATGGTCTCTCTCAGTCACCTCTAAGAGAAGATTCTTCCTTGTCTCTTTCAGTTTCTGGCAGCCCTTGGGGTTCCTTGGCTTGTAGATGGATTCTCACATGCTGTGTTGTCCCTGTGTATATGAATCTGTTCCTTTCCCACTTATAAAACTTCATTCAGAAGGGATTAGTCTTAGGACTCACCCTTCTCCTGCATGACTTCACTAACTTGACTGATAACCTCTGCAAAGAAAAACTCTTCATTTCCCCAAACAAGGTCCAGTGCTCAAGACTTCAACCTAAGTTTTAGGGGACATAAAATGAAATCCGTAACAGGGTGCAAAACAAATGTTCACTTCATCAGTGATTTGAAGACCAATTTCGTCTACTTACCAGTTACATTATTTGGGAAAAGTCAGTCAACATTGTCATTCAGCTATCAGGATAATGATAATAAGACTACACCCCATATTTATGAAAAGGGCAAAAGGGAACCATACAAGTGTAACTCCCAGCTTCACGGCCTGGCCTAACTCATGATGGTAGGCATTTGTGGAGAGAGGTCAGCTCTGAGATAATCTTTAGCTTCCTTGGAAACAGGCTTCATGACACTAACTCGTCAGAAACAGGGCCAGCACTTCAGGCTTCAGATAAATCTAACAACCTATATAAGCAGTCGTCCAACGTGGGAGTACTCTCCCTAATCTCCAAGCATCCCAGCACTGATGAGCACGTAAAGGAGGCACTAATTAGAGAGGAGCCCAGAAGGGAAATTGAGAGGGAGTTGTCTCTGGTTCAAGGCCCTGCTCCCCGTGCTTTTCTCTCCCACTGATCTTCCACTGATTAGCGCATAAATGGGCATTGATTACCACAGCCCGTGCTATTGTGCATCTTTTGAGTGGAGTGGCTCCATGTGGGGATTTATTTGTAATTAAGCATTGAATAAATGTTTTGTAAATGGGGTCTCTCAATGAATAGAAAGGACTGTGGGAGCTGGAGCCTTTTGTAGCTGGCTTTCCCAAGGATCCTTCAACACTGGAACAGCTAAGGCCTGCAATGTGGCTTCTGTTTCCACATAATTGCATGTTTGTCCACTTCCAGGCTGCCAGAGCCCAGCTGGCAAATAACAACCAGTTATAAGTGCAGGTCTGCCCCATTGTGTGTCCTGAAGAAAAGGGTATATCTTCTGGATTATTTATTTTGGCTGGTGCTGGCCTGGGTGACTCCTCAGCACATCTTTTCTTGATGCGAGTTTGCAGGCTACAGCCCACAGGTAGGGTCTACGGGGAGTTCACTAACATCAGTTAGAGAGCTGTCTCTTCTTCAGAGTGCTGGGCATGTACACTCAATTTTCTCATAGGGCCAGCATGTCAAGTCTGAGATAAATCTCAGCAGGTCTTAGCAGGGCAGTTACTCCTAACTCCTTTGCAACATTTCTCCACCTCTATACAATCTAAATTTGAAAACCAGGTAACCTCAAGTGACATTTTGATTTTTCACAGCCCTACATGTGCTCCATAGCATTTTCAGTAGGTGATTTCCCAGCAGTAGATCACCAGGGCTGTCTTCTGAGGCACCTCTGATGTTATGGTTAGCCCAAGTGTATTAACTGTTTGCCCCACTCAAAGACTCCACTTGATGTTTGAGGTCAGATAATTCATGTTGTTGGGGCTGTCTTGTGCCTTGCAAGTGCTAAGCAGTGTTCCTGGCTTCTACCCACTAGATGCCAATAGCCACATCCACCAGTCATGATTACCAAAAATATTTCTAGACGTTGCCAATTGTCCCTGGAGGACAAGACCATCTCCAGTTGAGAATCACTGACCATACCAGAGAGATCTTCCAGATGATGTCAACAGAAACACTGGACTTGCTCGGGGAAAAAATTATCAGTAGAGCAGCAACTTTTGAGACGATAAACAGAAAGTTCATTCAGAAAAGTCCATTTATTCATACTTTTCTTCATAATTACTTCCCAGAAGGTCTGCTGCCATACAGCAAGCACTGTTCTAGGTGCTGCAGTTTCTTCAGGAAAGATTCCTGCCCTCAACGGTTTGTCTTCTTGTTGGGAAAAGCAGACTGACAATAAACAAGCCAACTCAACAAATGAAACCACGTCAGCTTCCGTTCACTGCTATTAGATTAATGTGATCACGGGTAACCTCAGTGGATGCAAGAGACTACCTGGGCAGCTTCTATCTGGAGGCAAGATTAGAAGGCAGAGGAGACAGGAGATGGCTGCGTGGACACAGGAAAGACAGGGCAGAGAGAACAGGTATGCTGTCACAGTGTGGAGAGAGAAACCAGGGTCATGTAACAAGGTGTGCTAAGTTTTTATATGACCAACTGATTTTAATTGCAAACTTCCACTTAAAGCACAATTAAAAAAAATAAAAAGAGTAACCTCAAGGGGAGTAGGACAGGGTCACCGTTTTAGTTAAGGGGGCAGGGAACGTGTGAATGATAAGAAGGAGTAGCCAGGAGATTATCTGCGGGAAGCCTTCTAGGCGAAAGGAACTAAAAAAAAAAGAAAACCAAACCCACCGCCATCAAGCTGGGTCTAACCCATAGCGATTCTATAGGTCACAGTAGAACTGCCCCATAGAGTTTCCAAAGAGCACACGGCTGATTTGAACTGCTGAACTTTTGTTGAGCAGATGTAGCAGTTAACACACTACAGCACCAGGGTTTCCAGGCACAGGGAGGTCAAACACTCTAAGGAGGGTGGGGATAATGTGAACAAGCTCAAAGAAGACAAAAGAGACCTATACTTCCCAAGCTAAAGACTAAGGCAGACTGTGGAATGATCTGGAGTCTGGAGACATTGATTGAGATGGTATTTTGACTGAGATGGTGTTTTTAGTGCAGTGTCCACCTCTCTGCTATTAGTCCTTCTAGTACCATGAGTCCAACACTTTTTTTGGCCCTTCAGGATGTTTAATCCATTGGCACTTTTTTGCTGTCCATAACACCCTGAAGTTCTTACAGTTTGTCTTTCTTCGCTTACATCCATGTACCATCACTACTATAGACACTTTCTCTTACACATCTTTAACTCTCTCCCCTCTATCTTTCATTGAACATCTCTAACAAAGTCCAACAAATACTCCTAATTAGCCCTGGAACAGATAGACACAGGTGGAGAGAACACACAGGGTTAATTGTCTGACACTCAATTTATGCTCATCACTTCAAAAAGATCTTAGTACTGCCTGACGACTCTAGTTTCCTAGTCACTCTTTCCAGGACAACTATTTCATATCTACTTCTCTCACCTTAAATCACCCGTTAACTTTGTCCTCTTCCTCCCTTTCCGCTAATGACCTCACTTTATATCTGTCTGAAAAACTAGATGTGATCAGTGAAAGGTCCTTGTCTTCTCATCATTAAATAAACCACCCACTTGCTCTCCTGTTACAGAGAGTAGTTGGTCATAAGTTTATCCATCTAGACTCATAAGGAATGGGGTTTTGTTTATTGCTCCATCTTCAGAATGTAGGAATACTGTCTTGCACTTAGTAAGCGTTCAGTAGAATTCTGCTATTGAATTAATGAATGTGCTTTAAGTAGGAGAGGGGCAAGCTATACTGTCGGTTTTTAAAAGATCAACTTTGGTTGCTGTGCTGAAAGTGGGTAGTATAAGCACTAAATCAAAGAGTTGAGTTAGGAAAGTATTGCATTGGTCCAGGCCTGACTTAAAACAGGAGTATTAATGACAGAGGAAAATAAAAAAACTTCAAAATCTATTTTAGAAACAGACCTGATGTTTCTGATGAAAGAGATGTGGAGAAATACAAGAATCAAGGTCTCTAGGGTTGGGGTTAAATGATTTGGTGGCAAGTACTAAAACAGGAAAGACTATGGGAACAGGTGTGAGGAAAGAGGAAAGTAGGCATTTGGTTTTGGACTTGTAAACATGTTATGTTTAGGATATCATTTGGAGGTGTTCAACTGGAGAGGTCATTTATTCTGTTAAATGTCAGGCTGAGGTTCAGGAAAGCTTTGAGAACTCCCTCATGCTACTTGGCTGTGTGCCCACTGTAGATCAGCAGGGGGTTTTGCTTGTTGTAGTCATTCGGGGATCCAGGCCAACAGAAGCTTCACTCAACATGTGCTGCCAAATTTGGAGAGTCAAGAAAAAGAGAAAGGACCCACTACACACTCCTAAAGTCTAAGCCATGCGTCACTGTAGAATGACTCCAACGATACTAGATGTGCCTGTTGATTTTTATGTGTTGATTGATCAAAAAATGAGAAGTGCTTTTCAAGATGGATTTGTACTTGCCCTCCTAGCATTCATAGATGATTGTTATGACCCCTCCATGGAAGAGTAAATAATAACTCTCTCTTATTAAATCATCAGAGTGTCTGGGTGATGCAGCTAGTTAACACACTTGGCAGTTAACTGTAAGGCTGGAGGTTTGAGTCCAGCCAAAGACACCTCAGAAAGCCTGGCAATCTACTTCCACAAAATCAGCCACTAAGCCCTATGGAGCAGAGTTCTGCTCTGATACGCATGGTCAGCTTGAGTTGGAGTCAACTAGACATCACTGGTTTGTTTAATGTGTCAGGCTATGTGCTAACCCTTTTACATACAGCAGTTATTGAATCTGCAAAGTAACTTAAATAGTTGGTTTTATTATCCTTTTACAGGTGAGGATACTGTCTCGAAGTCATTGGTTAGCACCGAATCGTAAAGCTAGAGAGTTGTGGATTTAAGTTTTAAGTATTTCTAACCCCAAAGCCTATGTTCTTAACCATTGTAAGAAAATTGAACTAGAGCCTTAAAATGTATTCAAAAACCTTACAGTAAACAATTTAGAAGAGTCCCACCTAAGAAGGTTATTTTCCAGGGAACAAATTTCTGTTTCCTTGACATAGTTGTGCAATGGTTAAGTGCTACGGTTGTTAAATGAAAGGTTGGCAGTTCAAGTCCACAAAGTGCTCCTTTGAAATTCTACGGGGCAGTTCAGCTCTGTCTTATAAGGTCCCTATGAGTGGAAATCCACTCGATGACAATTGGTAGTTTTATTTTGGTTTGGTTTAGTTTAACCCTTTCTTCAAACTTTCCGTTTCATTTTTGGCAGCTTCCAATTTTCCTTGATTCATAATTTGTACATTCCACATTCTAATTACCAATGGACACTTATAGCAATGTTGTCTTACTTTGAGTCATGCCACGTTAGCAAATGAAGGTCCCAAAATCTTTATTCTATCTACATCATTAAGATTGACTGTACTTTGAGGAGGCAGCTCTTACTTGGTAGCATTTTGAGAGACTTTCAGCCTGAGGGGCTCATCTTCCAGCACTACAGGACTGACGGTTAAGTTCGCGAACTCATCCTAGAAAAAGTGCTACATACCTCAGTGCTGAGCGTCACTGCAGTCACCTTTGAAATATTCCTTTTGGAAAGCTATGCACAGATGTCTGCAGCTAGTCCACCCTTCAAAGCAATTTTGGAGCTCTTTTTTCTGGAATGGCCATCACAGCTGTCATCAGATTATCTTTGATGTCTTGAACATCACCCAAATGTCTTCTGTTCAATATTCCTTTATCTTCAGGCCAAGAAAAAAGTTATTGGGAGCCAGATCAGGTGAGTAGGGAGGGTGTTGCAATGCAATTATTTGTTTACTGGCTAAAAAGTTCCTCACAGACAACAGTAAGTTAGTGAACTTGCCACCTTGCAACTGTGAGCAATGGCCATCCGAGAAAGATTCTAAAACTGCGCTCAAGGGTGAACAAGGCACAGGTGTTCGTGCATACCTTCCCAAGGGAAGTACTTCAAAGCTGACTGCAGTGATATTCAGCAATGAGATGTGTAGCACTTAGAACAATTGCTGGACCTCATATGTCAGACAATATTCTCTTGTCATCCATAACATTTTTATAGACTATTTTTTTGTTCTTGGCAAGAGGGGCAGAAGAGTGGGGAGTAGAGCTCTAGGCCTTTATTGCTAGTCTGTCTTAGTTGGAAGTGCCATTGAAACCTGTTCAGTGTAGGTGACCCTGCTAGTGTTGAAAATAATCTGAAATAGTAGTGGGAAACTC
The DNA here is from genome assembly GCA_028571685.1 of Heterohyrax brucei. Lineage (NCBI taxonomy): Eukaryota > Metazoa > Chordata > Mammalia > Hyracoidea > Procaviidae > Heterohyrax > Heterohyrax brucei. The sequence continues at coordinate 36,570,291 of CM053148.1, read as the reverse complement.
TAGTGAGGTAGTGGTTAGGTGCTTCTGCTAACCAAACAGTCAGTGGTCAGATTCACCAGGCACTCCTTGGAAACTCTATGGGGAAGTTCTACTCTGACCTATAGGGTCGCTGTGAGTCAAAATCAACTTGACAGTAGTGGTTTTAGCTTTCTAATGGCATAGCTTTATTATCACAGCAGCATTTAAGCCACCACAGTCCAACAAGCTGACAGGTAGTGGGAATAATAAACAGAGAAAAATATTCAAATGATCAAGGATTTGATTTTACTTGGATCAACAATTAGTGCCCCTGGAAGCAGCAGTCAAGAAACCCAATAATGTAGTGTACTGGATAAATCTGCTGCAAAAGACCTCCTTAAATCTTTAAATATCATGACTAAATCATGCCAGACCTAAGCCATAATATTTTTAATTGTCTCACATGAGAGGGAAAGCTGGAAAATGCCAAAAGAAGATGGAAAAATTGATGTATTTAAATTAAAGTGTTGGCAAAGAATACTGAATACACTATGGCTGCCAGAAAAATAACCAAATTTATCTTGGAAAAAGTACAGCCAGATTGTTTCTTAAAGTAAAGATGGCAAGACTTTTTCTCACTTACTTTTGACATAATATCAGGAAAGGCCAATTACTAGAAAAGGACATCATGGTTGGCAAAGTAGAACAGTAGCCAAAAAGAGGAAGACCCTCAGTGAGACAGGGTGACACAGGGGCTGCAACAATGGACTCAGACATACCTGCTATTGTGGCATGACACAGGACCAGGCAACACTTGGTTCTACATATGACAACAACAACTCTTTCTTCGGAAGTGGAAGTCACCCTTGGCTCTCACTTCATCAAAGCTCAGAGCACTTTCTCAAGTAACTCAAGAGCTTTGGTGGAGTGATTGCCTTTCTGCCTGATGGATAAGTTGTTAAATGTTGTACAGCCAGTCATTTAGGTGCCAAATGAAACTTATTGACTGGTGTGTCTTTCATTTGGAACAAGTCAGATAAAGACATTAGACACTTATTATAAGATCAGCAACAAATGCAGAGTTGACGTTTGTGTATCATTTTCCTGTGGCTGCCATAACAAGTCACAGATTTAGTGACTTGAATTAACATGCATTTTTTTTCTCTGACAGTTTGGGAGTGCAGAAGTCCAAATCAGTCTTACAGGGATGACATCAAGACATGGGCAGGGGTGGTCCTTCTGGAGGCTATAAGGGGAGAATCTATTTCCTTGATCTTTTCAGTACCTAATGACCACTTGCTCATACGCAAGTTGAAACTGAAACTGAAGATAGTTGGAACAAGTCCGCAAGAGTCAAAGTATGGCCTTAAGTACATGCCACCTCAGTTTAAAGACCATCTCAAGAATAGATTTCATGTGTTGAACACCAATGACTGAAGACCAGATGAGTTGTGGAATGACATCAGAGATGTCATCCATGAAGAAAGCAAGAGGTCATTGAAAAGACATAAAAGAAAGAAAAGACCAAATTGGTTGTCAGAGTAAACTCTGAAACTTGTTCTTGAATGCTGAGCAGCTAAAACAAAAGGAAAGAATGACGAAGTAAAATAACTGAACCAAAGATTTCAAAGGGTGGCTTGAGAAGACAAAGTAGAGTATTATAACGACATGTGCAAAGAGCTGAAAATAGAAAACCTAAAGGGAAGAACATGCTCTGTATTTCTCAAGCTGAAAGAACTGAAGAAACTATCCAAGCCTTGAGTTGCAGTAGTGAAGCCAAGAAATTTGGAGGACAGCTACTTGGCCAACTATCTAGAAGAGATCCATTTTTATTCCTCTTCCCAAATAAAGTGATCCAACTGAATGCAAAAGCTATCAGACAATATCATTAATGTCACATGCAAGTGAAATATTTCTAAAGATCAACTAAAAGTGACTGCAATAGTATATTGACAGGGAGCTGCCAGAAACTGAAGCTGGATTCATAAGAGGATGTGGAAACTGGAATATTATCGCTGATGTCAGATAGATCTTGGTTGAAATCAGGCAACATAAGAAAGCTATTTACCTGTGTTTAATTCGCTATGCAAAGGCATTTGACTGTGATGAATCATAACAGTTTATAGATAACATTGAGAGAATGAAATACCAGAACTCATAATTGTGCTGATGCAGAATCGATCAAAGAATGAAGAGGCAGTCATGCAAACAGAACAAGGAGACACTGGTAGGTTTAAACTCAGGAAATGTGAGTATCAGGGTTGTATGTTTTCACCTTTTCAATCTTATGCCTAGCAAATGATCTAAGAAGCTGAAATATATGAGGAAGAACAAGGCATCAGGATTGCAGGAAGAGACATTAACAACCTACGTTATAGCATAACCCTGCTTGCTGAAAGTGAAAAAGATTTGAAATGCTTACTGATGAAGGTAAAAGACCACAGCCTCCAGTATTAATTGTAACTCAACATCAAGAAAACAAAAATCCTCACAGCTGGACCAGTAAGCAACATCATGATAACTGGAGAAAGGACTGAGGTTGTCAAGGATTTCGTTTCACTTGGGTTCACAGTCAATGCCCAAGAAAGCAGCAGTCAAAAAATCAAAAGATGCATTGCATTGCAAAATCAGCTGCAAAGAACCTCTTTAAAGTGCTGAAAATAAAGGTATCACCTTCAAGACTAAGGTGCACCTGAACTAAGACATGGTATTTTTGATCGCATCATATGCATGCAAAATCTGGACAACAAATAAGAAAAACAGAAGAACTGATGCATTTGAATTGTGGTGTTGGAGAATAATACAGAACGTGCCATGGACTGCTAACAGAACAAAAAGTCTATTCTGCAAGAACCACCAGAGTGCTCCTTGGAAGCATAGATAGCAAGACTGTGTCTTACCTACTTTGGATGTTGTCAGGAGGGATCAATCCCTGGAGAAGGACATCATGCTTGGTAGAGTGGAGGGTCAGCAAAAAACAGGAGCACTCAAAAGATGGATTGACAGTAGCTGCAACGATGGGCTTAAGCATAAAAACAATTGTGGGCCTGGTGCAGAACCAGGCAGTACTATGTTGTTGTGCATGAGTGGGAACTGACTCGATGGCACCTAACAACAGGAACAGTGACCACCTACATTCCTTGGCTTGTGGTCCCTTTCTCCATCTTCAAAATTCACCACTAATTTCTGCTGTCACATCACATCACCTTCTCTTCTGACTCCTCCTGCCTCCCTCTTCTAAGAATTATTGTGATTACATTGGACCCACCTGTATAACTCAGGACAATATTCCCATCTCAAAATCCTTAATTCAATCATATTCAGTTTTTCTGAGGATTAGGACATAAACACATGCGAGGCATCATTATTCAGCCTACCGCAATGTCAGTCCAAAGGGCACATAAATTCAAGAATAACTTTTCTCCAATCTTCTCCTTGGCTCCTTCTTCAGATCCTGTCACTTTCAAAATACCAAGCAACTATCTCTCAGCTGTCAGTCAGAAATCCTTTAAATAGTCATTTGTGACTTGTGTGGGTTATGTCCTTCACTGGTAAGACATGACATTCTTGATTTGGCTTTTTTCCCCCTTCGTTTCTCAAACTGCAAACTGTAAATGTCATTTTGTTGACATGGTCCCAATATAAATTAGAGAGCATTTGTTCTAAGCATAAGACTCAAATGAGGCTTTGATTTTCTGGACAGTCGCACTTTAATTACCTCTCTTCTTAGTCAGCTCTGGGAATGGTAGCAACACAGGAAACCAGAGTGAAGACTGGCAAAGTGAAGACTGGCAAAGTGAAAGCAATTGTGCTTCACGCACACTGGCTCAACCCACAACAGATAAATTCCATCAAATGTACAATACTCAGCATGCCAGGCTTGATATTTCTTCTTTGAGGCTAAGACATATTAACACATAGTGATTATTCCTTTACCTTCTGGGTAGGGTACAGAACAGAGAAGAAGTAAAGCCTAGAAGAAGAGTTAGATCACACCTACAGTATCCAGGGATGGTGAATTCACTTGTTCATCCACTCATCAGTTATTAATCATAAGCCTGATTGCGCCCACCACTGTTCCAGTGCTAGAGATACAAGAGGGAATAAAGCAGAAATGCCTTTATGGTCTCACGAGACTGGCTGCCTGTGATGGTTAAGGTTATGTGTCAACTTGGCTAGGCCATGACTCCCAGTGATTTGGCAGATGTTATGTAATCATCTTCCATTTTGTAATCTCATGTGAGCAGTTAATCAGTCAAAAGGAAAGTTTTCTTGGAGATGTGACCTGCATCCAATATATATGGATGTTCTGACAAAGCTCATACTACCTCTCAATCCTGCATCCAACTTGTCACCCTCTGACCTCTGGTTCTTGGGACACGAGCCAGCGTTCTGCCACCTGATCTGCTGATTTGGGACTCATCAGCTTCTTCACTAGCTTTTGCTCCTCTAGAGAATGCAGGCTGTAACACTTGTTTAGAGGTTGTTGTGCATCGGTCCCACCACCTATCTCTCAGTTTGTCCAACTGTGGTGACTTGCCATGACACTGGAAGTTAAGCCATAGATATTTTGAATATCAGGAGGTTTCAGCAGAGCTTGAAGACTAAGACAGACTAGGAAGAAAGGCCTAGTGATCCACTTCTGAAAATTAGCCAGTGAAAACCTCATGGGTCACAATAGAACATTGTCCTTCTCATTTGCTTCAAATACATTAGGAGGCATCGATCACTAGAGATTTATATCATGTTTGCTGAAAGAGAGGACCAGAAAGGGTGACAGAGAGACTCAGAGAGATGGAATGGTACAATAGCCCCAGTGACAAACTCAAACATGCTGGCAATTACGAGGATGACATAGTACCAGGCAACATTTTGTTCTGTTGTGTGCATGTCACCATGAGTCAGAGTCTGCTGGAGAGCAGCTCTTTCTATCCATTCATCCATTAGTCTGTTTGTCTATCTATTGACCAAGGGGCTCTTGTGGCACAATGTTTAAGCATTTGGCTGCTAACCGAAAGGCCTTTGGTTCAAACTCACCAGCAGCTCCTGGGAGAAGAGACCTGGCATTCTGTTCCCATAAAGTTCACAGCCTTGGAAACCCTATGGGGCAGTTCTACCCTGTCCTATAGGATTGCTGAGTCATAATCGCTGTCACAACACACAAGAACAACATCTATGCACCAGTCACACAGAAACATTATTTGGAATGCAGCTCTTGCACTTACGGTTCTCGAACCAGTTCCCCAGAAAATGCACACTAATATCCTGATTCAGGGGAACCTCACCGGTGGAGTCAATAGGGATGAAACTCAGCTTTAGAACAAATCAAGTGAAACATGGGTCCCCACCCAGCCCCTGGATCCTGTTTGAGGGCTTCAAGATACGTAGATGACGTCACACCTCACTGCCTGGCACATGCCTGTTCGTATAACCTATGGGAAGAATTAAAATAGCCAAACTGAATCTATTTGTAGAGGTGCCCCACGTGTAGTGTGTTTTATGCAATTGTTCCAATGGCTCTGTGGATCCAGCAGTTCAGGAACTGGCTGTCATCTGAGGATGGCCATTATCACAGGTCAAAACCCATGTTTCAGAAAATGTGTTGCTGTCTCTCAGAGTGGTGAGGCAACACACACTTTGTTCTTATCACAGGGACAAGAAAATGCCCTTTCAGAGAAGGAGCTGCCAGGAGCCAGTGTGCTGGGAGTCCAGGGCCCACCCCTTGTTGATCTTGGAGAAAGGGGTGAAGACAGGTCTGGCTACTTTGAGTAGTAAAGTGTTGTTATTTCCTCAGATGGCATTGATAATGGTAAATTAGACAATAGCAAATGCTTCTAGACACTTCTCTGAATCGTACCTCCAATGTGACCGGATTCTAATGTCAGTGTCCAAAAGTCTAGAAATCTGGCTGAGCTTTGTGTCCTATGCTCAGTTATCCTCAGTATTCGAGGATATAGGGTTTGTAGGACACGGGGTGCTCCTTAGCCACTGTTAGAAAGGCTCCCACTTTGAACTGTATGTCTGTCTGGCTGTGACTGACAGCACCCCTTCGGGGGGGAAGGAACTAAGCCAAGCCTGTTCTAAGCATTTATCTTCGGAGGGAACCTCAAGGGTTACATGTGGGAGAACTAGAGAGATATCTGAAATGGACAAAAAAAGGTTTAGTCTGGATACAAGATAACCAACCACTTGTTGCTATTGAGTTGACCTCAAGTCATGGTGACCCTGTGTGAGTCAGAGTAGAACTGTACTCCACAAAGTTTTCAAAGGCTGACATTTTCAAAGTAGATTACTTGGTCTTTCCTCTGAGATGCCCAGGATGGGTTTAAAGTTCCAGCCTTTTGGTTAGTAGCTGAATGTATCAACCGCATGTAACATTTAACAGTTCCAACAATGCATCATATAGGTAAGAGGACGCTTCGTTTGCTTCATTAATTCAACATTTAGTAAATATGTTGAGCACTTAGGGCCAGGCTCTGTGACAGGTGATAGAAATTCATTGATGAGCGAAATATTGATACTATCTGGGCTAACAGGCAGCATGGCTTAATGAAAGACATGGGCAGTGTAGGTAACCAGGCCTGAGAGACAGTAGGGATATTGGTGGTTGCCTCCTTGGTATCCATCCCCATTTTATTTCTTTCTAGCTGTTAAGATCAAATCATCTCACCCAAAGGACATTGGAGTCTTAGTGCCGTACTTAAAAGTGTAACTCAGTTTAGAAAGAGGGTCTTTTTCTGCAGACATTATCAGTCATGTCATGCTGGAGTAGGAGAGGTCCTAATGCTAAAACTGATTGAGTAATACCTCATAAGAGGGAGAACAGACACAGACTCACACACACAGGCAGAGGATAGCACCATGTAACAATGGAACCAGATGCATCTATAAGTGACAAAGCAACACCAAGTATTGCTGGCAGCCACCAGAGACTAGGAGAAAGACATGGAACAATTCCTCTCTCAAACCCCACTAAAGGACTCAACATGGCCAATACCCTGATTTGAACTTCCAGCCTCCAAAACTGTGAGAAAATGAATTCCTGTCCTTTAAAGCACCCCACTTGGCAGTATTTTGTCCCAGCAATTCTAGGAGACTGAGACCCTAGCCATATCTTACTTTTCCCAGGCCTGCTGTGTGAGTGGATGTGATGTTACTCCCAGCTCTGGGGGTTGGCCCTGCCAGCTAAAGCTAGTCAATGTATCTAGTAATCCAACCAGGCAACAGTACGCCTGCCCTGGGCTCCATGCTTTACAGGGTCCAGCTCTGACCCTCTTCTACAGGGCTGTGTAGACAGGCCTACCAGGGACTCGAATGCCCCCTTTTGGATCATGCTTTAGGTGCCCATGGCTCTGCTTCTGCCTGTAGAGGCCCCTTCTCCAGTTCTGTCCTCACAAAGGTGGACTGTGCTGCCAGCAGGCACACTCCTGGGCCACGGGACACAGATGCATCCTGAACAAGCATCCACATGTTTGCATGGGAGGCTCCTCACAGTGTGGGTGGAGGAGAAAAAGGATGAGGTGGATAGTGAGAAGGGAAGACATAGAAGAATCGATGCACTTGAACTATGGTGTTTGTGGAGAATATTGACTATATCGTGGGCTGCCAAAAGAGAGAAATAAATCAGTCTTAGAAGAAATACAGCCAGAATACTCCTCATGACTCCCTTATTTTGGACAAATCATCAGAAAAGATCTTAGAAAAGGACATCATGGTTGGTAAAATAAGGGCCAGCCAAACTGAGGGGAACCCTCAATGAGGTGATGTCTTAGTCATCCAGTGCTGCTACAACAGAAATACCACAAGTGGGTGGCTTTGACAAAGAGAAGTCTGTTCTCTCACTGTCTAGTAGGCTGGAAGACCCAATTCAGGGTACCAGCTTTTGGGTAAAGCTTTCTATCTTGGTCAGCTCCAGACGAAGATTCTTGTCAGCAATCTTCTCTTGGTCTAGGAACATTTCAGCACAGAAGCCTCAGGTGCAATGGACACACTCTGCTTCCAGCGCTACTTTCTTGGTGGTATAAAGTCCCCATCTTTGCTTGCTTGTCTTTCCTTCTCTGTCTTTTAAGATAGAAGGTAATGCAGACCACATCCTAGAAAACTCCCTTTATGCTGGATCAGAGATGTGGCCTTGGTACACCGTAACCCTCTTTAACATAGTCCAGTCTCGCCCTATTAACCACAGGCAGAGACAGATTAGGATTTACAATGTATATGAAAATTACAATCACAGACTAGAAGTCAATACATTTTAGAGGGACATAATTCAATCTATTACAGGGTAATTGATACAATAGCTATTACGTCAACGGCTTCAAACATACTGATGATGGTGCAGATGACACAGGCTTAGGCAACATTTTGTTTGTCACACACAAGATCAGCAGGAATCAGAGTCAATGGAGGGCAACTAACAACACTCACAACAGTTTCCAAGAGGCCTCTGTAGTGTGCCTGCCTGGAGGTTACAGACGTTAAGTGGGACTAACCGTGTCCTATCTTCTTCAATCTGGCAAAAGTTTCAAGGGGGTGGGGAGGTGAGGAACCCAAATAAATTTAATCAGAGTGAAGCTTAGCAATTTTGTGGAGAAACAGGCATTCTAGGAATACTCTTGCTAAAACCTGTCCTACCTCTGGAAGTTTTAGGGTTTTGAGTTAATTAATGCTCTTTATTGTCTAAGTCACTTTAAATTGGAGTTTTTGTTTCTTACAACCAAGCAGACTGGGATACAGAGTCAACCTCACTTCACCCAGCTACTAGTTGTGTGGTTATAAGTTAGCAAGTTGTTTTTAATCTCATCAGGACTCAGATTCCTTAAATGGAAGAAGACAGAGATAAACCAAAATGTTGCTAGGTGTCTGGGAAGATGGAATGCAACCATGAGCAGGCTTTTGGACTGGCAAGAAAGATGACAAACTTACCAATCAATGAAGACTCCTCTGGCAGAGATCTACAAGATGAGTTGGAGATGCTAGAAGAGAGAGCCAAGGTTGAGACAGTAAGAGGCAGCAATGAAGCTAGCATCTGGGACATGTTTGGCTATCCTTGACTGTGCTATTTACAGCAATCCCATGAAGGCTCTGACTTCTGAGCCCCAACTTTATCAGCTATGAGCAAACCAATCAGGCTCTCTGCCTCAGGTCCCAGAGAACTCCGGAGCTGGAAAGACAATGACTTTGATAAGAAGTGCCTGGGTGATACACATGGGTAACATGCTTAACTGCCAACTGAAAGATTGGCAGTTTGAGTTCACTCACAGTTGCCTCAGAAGACAGGTCTGGCAATCTACTTCTGCCAAATTAGCCACTGAAAATCTTATGAAGCACAATTCTACTCTGACACACATGGGGTCACCTTGAGTAAGAGTTGACTAGAAGGTAATTGATGGTGGTGACCCATACCCATTACCACTGGTGTCGAATCAGGTCTAATTCATAGCAACCTGAGAGAAACTGCACCATAGAGTTTCCAAGGAGTGTTTGGCAGATTTGGACTGCTGACCTTTTGATTAATTTATTAATTGCCTCCCCACTCCAACCTGACAACATTTTCTACTGAAAAATGGGAAGCAGCTGGGTCCCCGAGACAACATCAGGTGATGATTAGAAGAAATAAGACAGCAGAGAAAAAGCAGATCAATGGACCCCCATTCCTTCCACCACTGAGTCTTCCCCACTTTCTGTTTATTTGGCTTTGACCAGAGTTTGGATCGCCTATGGGTTTGCAAGAAACCTTGATTGCATAGTAGTTAGATGTTATGTCTGCTAACCAAAAGGCTGGCAGTTCAAATCCCCCAGGTACAGTGGTTAATTTGACTGTAAACAAAAAGTTCAGCAGTTCATATCCACCAGCTGCTCCTTGGAAACTTTATGCGGGTGGTTCTCCTCAGTCTTATAGGGCCTCTGCAAGTCAGAATTGGAAGAACAGCAATGTTTTTATTTATTATTATTAGCATGTTAACCATGTGTATCACCTACGGTGGGTTTACAGTTAAGGCAAGATATACAGGAAGGCAGGAGAATCAGCTGAAAATCTGAATCAGCCTGAGTTTGACCCTGGTTCACAGTGTTTGAGCAGAGTGGTGGTCAGCCTCTGGGAGACCGTTTGTGAGTTAGAGAAGGTATCACCCCTGGGCACAGCTTGGCAAGCAGAGTGTGGGCTGGATTTCAGCTTCCTCCTGCCCACTTGGCCAGGCATCCCTGCTGTGATTGAATCTCCCAAAGCCTTGGACTTTTCCTTAGCTTTTGGGATGACAGGTAGAGCCCCCAGGGTGACCAGGCTGATTAAACGAAGTAAACCGTGTAAAGTGCCTGGCACGTGGTTAGTGCCTAGAAAACATCAGTTGCCCACCAGATTTCCCATTGAATCAGTGAGAGTAGCTGGATGCATTAAGCCTCATGAGCTGCCAGGGAATCATCTGCTCCTCCAAATCTTGGCATGGCTGCCCCTGCTTGGCATTTGCAGTGGCATGCCCGCTGCCACACTGCCAGCATCTCATTGTCTGGCAAGAGCAAAAAGTGCCCCGCTCCTGCTGTGAAACTGAGCACAGCACACAGAGACCAGCTGAGCCCCCATGGTCAACACGTTAGCTTCCTTAATACTTCCAGCTTTAGGGGTCTCCGAGCCTCTGATTGCAACTCTAAATCCCAGTGAATTCCTCCCTTTTCATTAATTTCCTAAGCTCTGGCACAGCTAAGAAGCTGCCCTGCCAGGATCAGAGACTACTCCAAAATCACTTTACTTGACAACCCAACCCTTAGCAGTTCACCGGGCAGCCTGCTTAGTGCTGGGGAGGCAAGGACAGGCTGGGGCATAAATTTAGCAAGGCTCGCGAGTGTGAGACTACATGGGGAGCTCTCGGTGCCGAAGACTCTCTTTCTAAAGGGGCCAACCAAGGGCCTGGAGCACCAAATCCAAATGAAATCAAGAAAAATGTGGGAGCAGGAGGATAAGCAGGAGGGTGTGGAGAGAAGCCTCTGCTACTGAATGATTCTCCCAGAGCCTCTCATCCCAGTTGCCAGAAGCTGATCTAGGCTGAAGGGCTGGGAACTTTTCTCCTTTCTGTCCATATTTTGCTGAAACAAATGTAAGTTGAATGCCTGTCATGTGCTGGGCGTTGTGCTGGGTAGAGGTAGTCCAGGATGAATGGGACTCAGGGAGCAAGTTCCCATTTCAGTTGGGAAGAGAGACCTATGAGCTGACTGTGAAGGCCAATGTAGACGCTGCTCTGATGGATGTCGGCTTGCAAAAGAAGAGATGTCCAACTCAGTTTGAGAGAGCTTTAGACAGGAGGAGACGTTGGCAATGGTCTCTGAAAGATGGATAAACGCTTGCAAAGCAGAGAAGATGAGAGAAGGCATTCTAGGGAAAGGAACAACACAGGACAAGCCAAGAGTCATGAAGAGTGTTGTAGGTAGAAGGGCATCTAAGGAAATGAGGCCAGTGTGGGCAGCAGGCTAGTGAGATTGACAAGGCTCTTGCACGTTGACGGCCTTGATTAAGGGGAAAGTAGTGAGAAGGTTTAAGTAGGAAAATCATTAGTTAAACTCTCTCTCTCTCTCCCACTCACACACGCATACACATACGTACACACAGAGAGACACACAAACACCCTTTCAACTCTCCCCATCTTGGCTTCTTCCTCCCATTCCACTGCATAGGGCCAGAGCTTGGAACTTAACCTCCTGTTCTCATCTTTTTGCTCTCAGCACTCATCATGGACATTTTATGGTGTTGGAGGACAATAGGCTATCAATATAATAAAGTTCTAGGAACTGGATATGTGAGAAGATATCCAAGCAAGGAAGGGGCTGCCAAGCCAGTCAAGTGCCATCAAGGAAGAGGTGGAGACAAACCAAAAACCAAACCCGTTGCTGTAGAGTCATTCTGACTCATAGCTCCCCTGTAGGACAGAGTGGAACTACCCCAGAGTTTCCGAAGTGCACCTGGTGGATTTGAACTGCCAGCCTTTGGTTAACAGCTGTAGCACTAAACCACTATGCCACCAGAGTTTTCCACTGGCAAAGAACAAGTGCTCAAGAATGTCTGCAATGAGTTCTGAGAGTAAAGAGATGAGAACAGAAGGTAAAGTTTCAGGATCTTGCCTCACCTGGTGGAATGGGAGAAACAAGCCATGTTGGGCAGAGGTGAGAGGATCTGGGACATTTGATCTGCCTGCCTGGGACTCCTTGTCTGTGTTCTTACTTCATGCTGTGTGTGCGCTGGAAGAATGACCTGACCTCCCTCTACTTACCCATAGCTAGGATTCATTTATTATCAAAAACTGTCTGACTTGTGCCCTTGACTCTTGCCTCTATGTGGTAGTTAGCACTGGGGACATAGAGAGTGCATTTTGTAAGTATAATATTGTTTGAGTTTATGGTTATAGGTTCTGTAGAGTCTGCCCTTTCTCGGGGCATGACAATGGAAATCTAAGCGTGGAGTAGATGCAAGTCATTCTCCAACCAAGCAGAGAAAGCCAACATCATACCAAATTGATTTCTCCCAAAACTATCTGTATGTGTGACAGAGGGAGACATACCAATATCACCACCAATAGCCCTACCTGAGTGAATAAGAATGGATATTTTGTTATAAACCGTACCCCATTGCCATCATATCAATTACAATTCATAAGACCCTATAGGCTTATAGTGACCCTATAGGATAGAGTAGAACTGCCCTATAGGGTTTCCAAGGAGCTGCTGATGGATTTGAAGTGCTGACCTCTTGGTTAGCAGTCAAACTCTTCACCACTGTGCCAGGAGAATTCATCATGTACTGGTGATGTTTAGAGAATTCAAAGGCAGCCCTGAGGGACTAAAGGACAATGTGGTAAAGGGAGAAGCATGTCAGCTGAACCTATCAAATATTGCTTGATGCCTCCCCTGAGGCAGGCACTCCTTGCTGAGAAAAGAGAGCCAGTCTGGTGCCCTGGAAGCATACAATCTAGTTCTGGGACAGAAAATTGAACCTGTGTTACAACTGACCTGTGCTCAGTTCTTTGACTGAAGAGGCACAGGTAGCCATGGAAACCTATCTCAGAGATTCAATGCAGATTGTAAGAGTGTGAAAGCTGTTCTAGGCAGAGGGAAGAGTGTGTACCAAGGCTCTGGGTTCGCAGAGACTGTGATAACACTCTGAGTCACCAGAGAAAGTACCTCAAGGCAGGTTGCTACTGTTGCTGTTGTTAGTTGCCCAAGTCATGGCAACCCCATGCACAACAAGACTGGACCAGTGGCTGATTTCCAGAAGTAGATTGCCAGGCCTTTCTTGCTAACTTGTCTTAATCTGGAAGTTCCACTAAAACCTGTTCAGCATCATAACAACATGCAAACCTCTACTGAAAGATGGGTTGTGCATAAAATGCACTGGCCAAAATTTGAACCTCCTTCTCCCATACAGAAGATGAGAACTCTGCCACTGAACCACCACTGTCCCACTAGGACAACAGGGAAAACATAAGCTGTATTGGGCAGCAGGCAGGAGCAAAGCACAAATCAAAGGAACCCACTGGAGGATGTATATCAAGGGGATGTCATCCTTTTGGGGGTTAAATTACTCTGCCTGTGTAGGTGGGGTTGTGGGGTAGCAGGAGAGCAGAAAAGGATATCAATTAAGAGATTACTATAGTGGTTCTGGAAATCCTGGTGGTGTGGTGGTTAAAAGCTACAGTTGCTAATCAAAATGTCAGCAGTTTGAATCCAACAGGTGCTCCTTGGAAACTCTATAGGGCAGTTCTACTCTATCCTATAAGGTCACTATGAGTCAGAATCAACTTGACATCAGTGGATTTGGTTTGGTTGGGTAGTAGTTCTAGTGGCACAGTGGTTAACAGTGATGGCTATTCAGTTCAGCAGTACATAGCTTCCAGTCTCTCCTTGGAAACCCTATGGGGCAGTTCTACTCTGCCTTATAGGGCCTCTGTTAGTCAGAATCCACTCCATGGCAAGGGGTTTGGGTTCTTTGTTTTTGTGGCAGTTGAGTAAATCTCTTGTGGTGCCCTGGTTAAGAGCTCAGGTTGTAACCCAAAAGACTGGCAGTTGAAATCCACCAGCCATTCCTCAGAACTCTTATGGGGCAGTTGTACTCTATCCTGTAGGGTCTCTTGAAGTTAAATTGAACTTGATGGCAATGGAGTAGGGATTTTTTGTTTGTTTTTAGTAGTAGTTCAGGCAAGGACAGATGGATGTTTGAATGTTCCAATGGAAATAGAGGAAAGCAAAAAGACTCAAAAGGTAATTAGAAAGTAGAATGGGGTGGTGGAGTCAAGATGGCAGACTAAACGTACACTTCCCTAAATCCCTCTGGAAATCAAGGTCTAAAATGGTAATTAAATGGAGCCTTCTGGACACCTAGTAAGCCCTGGGATGCAGCATAGGGATATTAATTTGGGCTTCATACCACTGAATGCAAAAACTCCTCTTTCACTGACCCCACTCTCCACGAGCAGAGGCTTGCACAGAACGAAGACAGTCTAGAGAAACAACTGTGGTTCATCTTCACAGAATCTCTCCCAGTTGCTAATGACCCACATGAAGCCCAAAAAGCAACAAACATTGGAGAAGACAGTAACCTGGAAATCACCCATGGCATTAGAAGGCCCCCAAAAGAAACCACTTCAGAACTTCCCAGATGATGAAGCTTCTCTGAAACTATCAGAAAGTGAATGTAAGAGGATTAGAGAGCCCTACTAGACCTTATACAAAATGCAGCAGAGTAAAATGAAAAATTAAGCTAGCTGTTCGATCTGATGGAACATCAGTACACTGAAATCCAACAGATCAAGAACAAAATCAAAGACTTAGAAACTTAAAGTCAAAGCCAAGAAAACAGAATGGAACAAACAGAAAAGAAAATTTCTGATTTGGAAGCCAGAGCTACTGACTCTAGTACCTATGAGGAGAAATTAGAAAAAAGAAACAAGAAAAATGAAGAAGTGTTAAGAAGCATGTGGGACTCCATTAAGAACAATCTACAATTAATTGGAGTTCCTGAACAAGGTGAGAAACCTGAGAACACAGAGAGTATTGTTGCTGAGCTGCTGACAGGAAACTTCCCAGAAGTTATGAAAGAAGAGAACATAGATTTCCAAGACACGTATTGAACACCACTCAATATAGACCTCAATAGAAAGACTCCAAGACATATTATAATCAAGCTTAACAAAATGAAACATAAGCAGAAACTCTTAAAGGCAGCAAGACTCAAAGCAAAGCTGACATTCAGAGGGAAACTGTGTAGGTTTTCATCAGATTTCTCAGCAGAAATGATGCTGGTACAGAGAAAGTGGCATGACATGTTCAAAACCTTGAAGGAGAAGAACTCCAAACAAGAATTATATATCCTGCAAAACTATCTTTCAAATATGAAAATGAAATTAAGACCTACTCAGATAAACAGAAACTCAGAGACTTTGTAAAAACTAAACCAAAGTGACAAGAAATACTGAAAGAATCTCTTGGCTTGGAAGAACAAAACTGCTAACTTTATGTTTTAGAAGGACACATTTCCAGAATCCTACTTAGTTAGGAAAGGCTCCAAACACAATCAAAGCTATAATAGTGAAAGAAACAATCTAGTGAACATATCAGAAAAACTATGATATTATCACATTGAAAAGAGGGATGTACTACAGTCATTATAGTCCTTCCAGATGGAGAGGAAGTTGAAAAGACTTGTAGCAATAAAAATTGTATATAGTTTAGTAAGTAGGATCATAGGGGCAGCTGTAAAGCAGCTGATGATACAACATACTGTATGATGATACAACATATGATGATACAACATACTGTATCAAGAAATGTAATACAAGAGTCTCAATAACCACAAAATCAACACTGGAAAAAGTGAAAAATCAACTCACACAGAAGAAGGTCGCAGAGCAGATTGATAAGAACAACAGAGAAAACCTCAACACAAAAATAAACATATCAGAATGGCAGCACTGAACACATACGTAGCAATAACTACATTGAACATGAATGGACTGAATGCTCCTGTAAAGAGACATTGAGTGACATCTTGGATCAAAAGACATGAGCCATCTATATGCTGACTACAAGAAACGCACCTTAGACTTAAAGATAGGAACAAACTGAATATAAAAGGATGGAAGAATATCTATCAAGCTAACAATACACAAACAAGATCCAGTGTGGCAATTCTAATCTCAGGTAAAATCGATTTTAATGTAAAATCCACCATCGTGGACAAAGATGGACACTATTTATTGCCAAAAGGTTCAATACCCAAGCAGGACTTAACAATATTAAATATTTATGTACCTAATATTAGAGCACCTAAATATGTCAAAGAAACACTGACTACACTCAAAAAGGAGATAGATCACTCCACAATAATAGTAGGAGACTTCAACACTCCACTCTCGATATTGGGCAGATCGTCTAGAAAAAAACCTCAATAAAGACATAGAAGACCTTATTGCCACAATTAGCCAACTAGACCACATCGAGATGTACAGAACTTTCTATCCATCAGTGGACAATTACCCTTTCTTCTCCAGTGCACATGGAACATTCTCCGCTATAGACCATGTGTTGGGACATAAAACAATTCTCAACAAAATCCATACCACTGAATTAATGCAAAGCATCGTCTCAGATCATAAAGCCATAAAAGTCTAAATCAATAGCAAAAAAACATAGAAAGTAGAACTCATGGAAACTGAACAACATCTTGCTCAAAAATTCATGGGTCATAAAAGAAATCAAGGATGAAATAAAGAAATTTATGGATTCCAATGAGAACAAAAACACTTCCTACCAGAACCTATGGGATACAGCCAAAGCAGTGCTCAGAGGTCAGTTTATAAATGCACACATCTGGAAGGAAGAAAGAAACCAAACCAAAGAACTAACCCTATAGTTTGAACAAGTGGAGAGAGGACAACAGAGGAACCCCTCAGGCACCAGAAGAAAACAGATCATAAAGGTTAGAGCAGAACTAAACAGATTAGAGAACAGAAAAACGATTGAAAAAATTGAAAAGATCAAAAGCTACTTTTTGAAAGATCAACACAATTGACAAACCACTGGCTAAACTTACTAAAGAAAACTGATAAAGGAAACAAATAACCCAAAGAAGAAATGAAAGGGGAGTTTGTCATAACAGATCCAACAGAAATCAAATACATCATAGCTGAATGCTATGAAAGACCGTATTCTAACAAATTTGAAAACCTAGAGGAAATAGACAAATTCCTTGATTCATATCACCTACACAAATTATCACAAGGTGAAGCAGAACAACTTAATAAACCCATCACAAAGAAAGAGACTGAAGAAGTCATCAAAAAACTGCCAACCAAAAAAAAGCCCAGGCCCACATGGCTTCACTGCAGAATTCCACCAAGCTTTTAGAGAAGAGTTATTTCCAATACTACTAAGACTATTTCACAGTATAGAAAGGGATGAAATACTCCCAAATTCATTCTATGAAGTCAGCATAACCCTGATTCCAAAGCCAAGGAAAGACCCAACCAAAAAGGAGAACTACAGAACAATATTACTCATGAATCTAGATGCAAAAATCTTCAACAAAATTCTTGCCAATAGAATACAACAACATATCCAAAAAATAATCCATCATGAACAAGTTGGATTTATACCAGGGATGCAAGGCTGGTTCAACATAAGAAAAACAACTAATGTGATCAACCATGTAAACACCACAAAAGACAAGAATCACCTGATCTTACCTATTGATATAGTCCTATTTGATAAAGTCCAACATCCATTCAGCAAAATAGGAATAGACGGCCAATTCCTCAATGCGATAAAGGCCATTTACACACAGCCAACTGCCTGTGGTTTCCCTTGAGAACAGGAACTAGACAAGGATGCCCACTCTCACCTCTCCTACTTAACACTGTGCTAGAAGTTCTAACCAGAACAATTAGACAAGACCAAGAAACAAAGGGCATCTGTATCTGCAAAGAAGAACTAAAAATCTCCCTATTTGCTGATATGATTGTATATGCAGAAAATCCCAAAGAATGCATAAGGAAACTACTCAAACTGATAGAATTCAGCAAAGCCTCAGGTTACAAGATAAACATAAGTAAATCATAAACATAAGTAAATCATCCTTTATATCAACAACAAGATTATTAAGGAAGAAATCACCGGGTCAATACCATTTACCACAGCCCCTATCAAGATAAAGTACCTAGGAATAAATTTACCCAGAGAAATAACAGAACTTAACAAAGAGAACTACAACTCCTTACTACAAGAAACCAAGAGAGATTTACATAAATGGAGAAACCTACCCTGCTCATGGATAGAAGACTTAACATTGTGAAAATGTCTGTTTTACCCAAGGCAATCTACTTATGTAATACAATCCCAATACAAGTTCCAGGCATTTTTTAATGAGATGGAAGAACAAACTATAAACTTTATCTGGAAAGGCAAGAAGCCCCGGATAAGTTATACATTACTAAAGAAGAAGAATACCCTGTGAGGCTCCTCATTACCTGACCTTAGAACATATTACACTGACACAGTAGTCAAAACAACCTAGTAGTGGTACAAAAACAGACAGATAGGTCAGTGGAACAGAATCAAGACCCCAGAAATGACATCATCTGCCTATGAACAGTTGATATTCAACAAAAACTCTAAGACATTAAACTGGGGTAAAAACCATCTTTTCAATGAATGGTGCTGGCAAAATAGATATCCATCTACACTACATTAAAACAAGACTCATATCTTACACCTCATACAACAATCAACTCAAACTGGATAAAAGACCTAAATATCAAATCTAAAATGATAAAGCTCATCCAAGAAAAAGTAGGAACAACAATGGGAGGTTTAATACACAATGAAGACAAACTTTAAAATCTGTCAAACAAACCACAATCATCAGAATAGAAAATAGATAAATGCAGACTGTTAAGAATCAATCACTTTTGCTCATCCAACGATTTTATTAATAGAATTAAAAGGCCACCTACTGAATGGGAAAAAATATTTGGCAACTCTATGTCAGACTGATGCCTGATCTCCATAATCTATAAGGTACTACAAAATATCAATAAGAAAAAGATAAACCATCCAATTAAGCGATGGGCAAAGGAGATGGACAGACACTTCTCTAAAGAGGAGATCCAGGCAGCCAAAAAACACATGCGGACATGCTCATAATCATTAGCTATTAAAGAAATTCAAATCAAAACAATGAGATACCATCTCACCCCAACAAAAGTTGGCTATGATCCAAAACATGCAAAACAACAAATGCTGGAGAGGCTGTGGGGAGATTTGAACTCTCCTACACTGCTGGTGGGATTGCAAAATGGTGCAACCTCTTTGGAAAGCAATCTGGTACTCCCTTAAAAAAATAGATACAGATACACCATTTGACCCAGTAATTTCACTGCTCAGAATGTATCCTACAGAATCAAGGCCATTCACACCAACTGATACATGCACAAGAATGTTCATCGCAGCACAGTCCACAATAGCAAAAAGATGGAATCAACCCAGATGCCCAATGACAGAGGAATGGATAGGTAGACTAAGGTATATATACTCAGTGGAACACTGTGCAACAATAAAGAGCAGCGATGATTGCAGAAAACGTCTCTTAACCTGGTTTCAACTGGAGGACATTATGCTGAGTGAAAGTAGTCAGCAACAAAAGGACAAAAATTGTATGAGACCCGTACAATAAGAACTTAAAAACAAACAGACTCATGTATAGAAGAAAAGACTGAAGGCTGCAAGGGTGAGGACGGAGGGAGGGTTGGGGCGGTAGGATTTAGATTAGATAGTTAATAGAAATTTGGTTGGGTGAAATCGGTGACAGCACATATTAGAGAGAAAATCAATAATAACTGGACTTCAGCATAATTTGAGTACTCCTCCCATCTTAACCCAATATTGTAAGGACAGAGTAGCTAGGGCAGGGGGCCAGGGGCCATGCTGTCAGGTCAAATTGAGGCCAACTGACACAGCTAGTGTTTTGCTAATGAGGACTCTCTGCACACTTCATCAGTGAGTGGCGTCTGGGGTCTTAAAAGCTGCCAAGCTGCCAAGCTGCCATCTGAAGGTACAGCAAATGTCTCAACTCAACAGGAATGGATGATCACCAAGGACAAGAACGACATGGGGAAAAGAGAACCCAGAAGACAGAGGTACCCATGTGAGTGGGCCTCTACATAGACTCGTGACCAGAAGAACCGATGGTGCCCAACCACCACCAATGATAGCCACGGTGGAGCTCACAAAGTGGAGTCTCACTGGCAACAAGAGAATAAATAGGGGTGTACCCTGAGATCGTCAATAAAAGACCACAATTGATTGTCCAGGTGCTTCAGAGTTACCCTGGGAGCATGGCTCCTGGCCCTGATGCTGCCCCTGTCCCTAAATCGTAATGAAGGTCAACTTTTCCGACAGTAATGAATTGGACTTGGCAACGCAGAGCAACCGTATCTTGTGGGAATTTTATGGTTCAATGCATCTATACGATGTCACCCTGCTCACCTCTTGCTGGAGGAAGGGGAGTGGGTGGAGATAAAGGGCTAGGACACTGTTGTGAGGATAGGACATGTATGGAGCAGAGAGGAGGGGTGTGCTTTCAGCGGAGCAGTGGAAGCTGCATATAGGTGAGCATGCGAATTTATATGGGAATGTACATTTTTGTTCAATCATAATTTAAAAAAAGTAGAATGGACAAGTTTGAGTAGGGCAGAAATGAGGGAACTTGTAGTAGACTGAATAATGGACTCCAAAGACATCATGTCCTAGTTTCTAGAACCTGCGAATGTTATCTTACCTGGTAAAGTCTTAGAATCTGTTATTAAGGCTGTTGAGATGAAGAAGTTATCCTGAATTATCTGGGTGTATCATACATTATGGTTAATGTTGCAGAGAATGGGAATTCTAGAGCACCTAATTGTGCTCATAAGGAATCTGTATGTGGAACAAGAGGCAGTTGTACAAACAGAACAATGGGACACTGCATGGTTTAAAGCCAGGAAAGGTGTGTGTGAGGGTTGTATCCTTTCACCATATCTTTTTAATCTGTATGGTGAGCAAATAATCCAAGAAACTGGATTATACAAAAAAGAATGAGGCAGCATGATTGGAGGATGACTCATTAACTACCTGCGTTATGCAGACAACACCACCTTAGTTGCTGGAAATGAAGATTTGAGACACCTACTGATGAAGATCAAGGACCACAGCCTTCAGTATGGATTGCACCTCAACAGCAGGAAAACAAAAATCCTCACAACTGGACCAGTAAGCAATATTGTCATAAATGGAGAAAGGATTAATGTTGTCACTGATTTCATTTTACTTGGGTCCACAATCAACGCCCTTGGAAGCAGCAGTCAAGAAATCAAAAGACACATTGCATTGGGAAAATCTACTGCAAAGGACCTCTTGAAAGTATTCAAAAGTAGGTATGTCACCTTGAAACTGAAACGTGCCTGACCAAAGCCATGGTGTTTTCAATCGCATCATATGCATGTGAAAGCTAGGCCATCAACAAAGAAGACAGAAGAAGAATTGATGCCTTTGAATTGTGGTGTTGGAGAAGAATGTTGAAGATACCATGGACCGCCAAAAGAACAAACAGATCTGTTCCGGAAGAAGTGCAGCCAGAGTGCTCCTTGGAAGCTAAGATGGCAAGACTGCATCTTAAAAACTTTGGACAAGTTGTCAGGAAAGATCAGTCCCTGTAGAAGGACATCATGCTTGGTAGAGTGGAGGTTCAGCAAAAAAGAGGAAGACCCTCAACAATATGGATTAACACAGTGGTGGCCACAATAATGGGCATAAGCATAAAAATGATTGTGGACGTGGCGCAAGAGCAGGCAGTGTTTCATTCTGTTGTTCATAGGGTCACTATGGGTCAGAATCAACTCAACGGCACCTAACAACAACAACATCTTATACGAAGTCACAAGTATCCTTTAAGAGAATGGCAAAGGGAACTTTGACCACACAGACAGAAGAGGAAAAGGCAATGTGACCACAAGAGAGGGACTGAAGTGACGTGGCCGCAAGCTAAGGAATGCTTGCCAGAAGCTGAAAAAGAGTGGAAACAAGTTCTCTCCTAGAGCCTCTAGAGAGATCCTGACCCTGCTGACAGTGTAGCTTTAGCCCAGTGAAAATGATTTTAGACTTTTGTCCTCATCTGCTTACCACTTAGTTAAGTGTGTATGTTATATGGCTCCTGGCCAATCCTGTTTCTATATCTTTGCCAGATGGGAAGGGAACAAGGTCCTACACCTGCAGCATGAAAGAGGGGTGGGTGCAGAGCACCAGCTTTGTGCTGGCTGCAGTGTAAGATCCACTGCCCACAGGAAACTGACACCACCTCTTGAAACTAATCTCACTGTCTCTTCTTTATGTGAGTAAAGCATTGTTTCTAACCAGTGCCTATATGAATCATGTCTTTCTTGCAACCTTAAATCCTGGCTTAACATAATTTACGAATTCCAGAGTGGACATGTGGCATATAGGGTGTCTGTGAGCTCTCTGAGGGCAGATGTCCAGCAAGTGGTAAGATATCCAGGTTGGGGATTCAAGATCAATGTACAGGCTAAAGATGGAAATTTGTGAGTCACCAATTTTTCAACGGAACTTGAAACCATGTTAGTTGATAAAATCCCTGGAAAGAAGATATGGAATGATGGTTCTTAGCCCTGGTGGCACATTAGAATTCTCTGGGCAACTTTTATAAATATCCACACCTGAGCCCCCTTCCCAGGGATTATCATTAATCTGGTCTTTTGGAGGATCCAACCCTGGGTGATACCAATGTACAGTCAGCATCATGAGCCACTGATGCTGAAAGAACAAAGGTAACTTGAGATGAACACTTGATCCCACAGTGATTTTCAAAGTGTGGTACCTAGAGCAGCAGCAGCATCTGAAGACTTGATAGACGTGTAAATTCTCAAGCCCCGCAGCACCCCTACTAAATGAGAACTGCAGGGACAAAGCCAGGAATCTGTTTTAAGAAAAAGCCTCCAAGTAACATGATGCGTTCTAACATTTGAGAACCACTGATTTAAAGAATGAGCCTCAGAGAAAAAGATACTACGAGTGGCTAGTACACTTGGCTGCTAACCAAAAGGCTGAACCCTCAAGTCTACCCAGAGGTGTCTCAGAAAAGAGGCCTGGCAATCTGCCTCTGAAAAAGTCAACCTTTGAAACCCTTACGGAGCACAGTTTTACTCTGACATGACTGGAGTCACCACGAGTGGACAGCACCACAATGGCAGCTGCTAGTGGCTCTGCACAAGTGGTATAAAGCAAGAAGAGGTGGAAAGATCCAGGAAAACGCAGCAAAATGGCATCAAAGAAGGCAGTGTTTTTTTTAAGGCAGCAATACTAACAAAGGTTTAAGCAAGATACGGTTTGAAAAGTCTTCATTGGATTTTGTTGACCTTGCCAAGAGCACTTTCAGTAGGGATGTAGGATAAGGCAGGCTTGCAGAGACAGAGGAGTGGAGGAAATAATAAAATGGACACAGAGGGTAAAAACTTTTTCAAGAGTGTTGGTGAGAAATTGGGGGAGAGAGATGGGCTTGATGGCTGGAGGGGAGATGTGGAGTCAAGTTCGAGTGGTTTTTTTTTCTTTATTTTGGGGGTGTCTGAGGGAATGGCTTCAGAATCTTTCAATGGGGCAGGAAAGGATGCAGAGCAAAGGAGTAAACCAAATTTGCTGACAAGGCAGGATGGAGTGCAATACAAATGCCAGGAGTTGAGACTAGCTGCCCTGGGATGCAGAGGGGAATGAGATGCATTTAGAAACAAGCAGAAGTCAGCTTGTAGGTTAGAAGAAGCTTGAGGATATTTTGAGCAAGTTTGCTTCTTTTCTCTGGAACTACAGATTAAGGTCACCTGCTGAGATGGGGGGTGCAGGGTAGAGCGGAGAAGAAGAGGAGAGAGAGCTGACTCTAGAAATTGTAAGTATTTCCAAGCAGTGTTACGGTTCTATTTGGGGTTGAACACTGGAGTCCATCATGGTTCCTATTTGCATGCTTGTATGATTTGCCTCCACAATGAGAGTTAAAATGCCTCTGGTTGGGGTTGTGCCAGGAGGATGAGACAGAAGGTTATGAGTTAGGATTTTGCTAGAGAGAGGCTGACATGATGAACCCCAGCTGGGCTGGAAGGGAAGGCAGGAATGGCGGAGGGTACTGACAAATGGGGGAGACCGATAGGTCAAGTGACTGCTGTCTGAACAAAGATGAGAAATTAATGCATTCAATGTAACCGGTGACAAATAGGAGAGGAGAAAAGGTTGTAATCAGAGAATAAGACCAAAACCAAACCTGCTCCTGTTGAATTGATTCCGACTCATGGTGATCCTGTAGCACGGAGTAGAACTGCCCCCCATAAAGTTTCCATGGAGCACCTGGCAGATTTGAACCACTGACTTTTTGGTTGGCAGCTGTAGTATTTAACTACTACACCACCAGGGTATCCCAAACCAAACCAAACCCATTGCCAACGAGTCAGTTGTAACTCAGTGATCCTATAGATCGGAGGAGAACTTCCCCATGGTTTCCAAAGAACACCAGGTGGATTTGAACTGTCTACCTTTTGGTTAGCAGCTGTAGCACTTAACCACTATGGCAGTAGAGTTTCCCACCACTGGGGCAGGAAGTCTGAAATGTTATGACTTCAGGGGCAAATTCTAATAGAAATGGACTGAAGGTACATCAAAACGGAGGGTCTTCTCAGAGTCAGGGAAAGAATGTGAGTTCAGCTCTCCAGCCCACATCTAAGCAGAGGGATGGAGTAAAGCTAGGACACTGAGTGATGTGGGACTGGACTGCGGCTGGTACAAGATCAGCCAAGCAGCTCGCCAGCCCTTGGCAGTCTGCAGAGGGCATGCATGGTGGAGTGTCCAGGAAAGATCCCTTCAGAGGGAAATACTAAGAACTCCCTGGTGCCATCCTGATTCTTGCCTCACTTATGACCATTGCCAGACTTGATATCATAAGCCAACAAGGTCACATTTGCTTCATTGCTGTTGCCACTAACAAGAACTGATGTGACCAATCCAGACATCATACTTCCGAGTTGATGGCTGTAACTGGTCCCACCTGAGCCTGCATTTCAGAGAATGGCAGAATGGAAAGGAAGAAAATGTTAGAAGTAGAAATTTCTCGGCTTTCTCTCAAACGCCAGTTCCACATTCCCCATCTGGGCTCTTTTTTCCCTTCCAAAGGCTCTCTCCTCTCTCTCCCTTCTTCCAAGATTGGTGTTGGAGGCCATATTCCTTGATGTATCAGTGGGTATAAGTACCCACTGTCCTCTGGAACTCCACTACACAGTGCTGAGTGGTCCCGCCTCTCATTTCCTCACAGGGTTTCTTGGGCTGGAGTTCACTGAGAGGTAAATGCTATTATCTATTTCTTGAGCATCATTCTGAAGCCCCAGGTGAAGTCTGGAGTCCTTGCCACAAGTCTCCATTATGAATTCCCTAAATACTTGGGCTTCTTCCTGACCACCAGAGTGTTTGGAAATTCCTGGAACACAAGATACAGGGGTGAGCATATGAGAACTGGACTACCACCTCAGAACAGACATCCTCAGAAGCTTCTCCTCCACCTCCTGAGCTGCACCACTCTGCACTAGGTCTCATATATTTGGGAAAAGTATTGGGGGGAATCAATTCCCGGAGTTGGACATCATACTCGGTAAAGGAAAAGACCAGTAGAAGAAAGGAAGTCAACAAGATGGACTGATGCAGTGGTTACAACAACGGGCTCAAGTGTAACAACAAGTGTGAGGATGGTGTGGGGTGGTGCAACATTTTGTTCTGTTGTATGTTGGGTCACTACAAGTTGGAACCAACTTGGCAGCAGCTAACAACAATGACTCGTGATGCTGAGTATATTTTTATGTGTTTGTTGGCCAGTTATGTATCTGCTATAGTGAAATGTCTATTGAAATCCTTTGCCCATTTTTTGATTGAGTTGTTTGTCTTCTTGTTGTGATGCTGAGCTCTTAACTAGCCTGCTTGCCTCTGATCTGTCTCCAAATCCCTGGAGCCCAATGGCAGTATCTTTACCATTTTCTCCTAATAGTAAATGAAGGATGTGAAGGAATAGTTCATCATCATTTCAGTGTCAGCTCTACTAGGGAAAAAAGCTGCATTGGTAGTCATTCAAGTTGCTCTTGATCAGCCATACCAATTTTTAAATATTGAAAACTGAATTGCTAAAATATTTCCATTTCAGTTAGTAAATACCCATTGTCTCCAAGCCCCCTAAGTGCCCTCGTCCAGTGTCTCATTCTGATTGGTTAGTACTCAAATCCTACACATTGATACCACCCCTAGAAAAGGGAAGTGGAAACTTCATTCTACTATGATTGGATGTATTCATATAAGAGCTCCCTGGAGCTATTGATGATACTATAAAATAATAGTCATTTTCTATAGTATCAGTGAGACAAACTGTGTGAAAGTATGGAACATAATGCCTAGCACATAGCAGGTGTTCACAAAACATTAGCTGAATTACAATCTAAGAGGCTAAGTTGCTGAAAATCTACCTTGGGGAACAGATTGGAGCCCAAAAATTCCCAGAGTGATAGAACTGGCACTCATATTTCTTTAGAAGGCAATAGTAGAGCAATTTTCATTTAAATACCCCAAGTGGAGATATAAATCAGATGTAGCCAGAAACGGAGCATCTGGATAAGTTAGCAAAGGCAATTACCTGGCCAGCAGAGCCGCTGAACCTGAATGGGCACTAGCTGACAGGCAGAAACAGAGTAGAATGGGAAAGAGATGTGTGCTAACGGTGAAAGCAAACATTCTCACCATCAAGACTTCCCAGTGGGCAGATGCTGGATATCAGTGTTTACCAAGCATCTTCACACCCCCAATGGAAAGAATGACATTGTCTCTGTTTTTGATGTTGGGAAATTTAAAGGAGTCCAGTAATTTGCCTGGGGTCACATAGGCAATAAGGCATAGTCAAGAGTCCCATCCATTCCATCTGGTTCCAAAGCAGTAAGTCTGTATACCCAGTGCAGAAGTACATGGAGGTCAGGGAGGGAGCATACCCAGATGTTCCCCTCACATGCTCCTTGATTTAGTTAAACAGATCCTTTGAAATAACGTCTCACAAGCACTGATCAAAATACTCACATAGTCCAAATTAGCTATTGTAATGATTTCCAAGGCTGCCGCAAACCAAGTACCACAAAACCAAGATGGTTTAAAACAACGAAACTTGATTGCTTCATAGTTCTAGAGGCTAGACGTAGGAAATCAGGGAATCTGCCATGTGGATTCCTTTTCAGGGCTCTGAGGGAGAATTTGTTCCTTGCCTGTCTCCTTAGCTTCAGGAGATGGTCAGTGATCCCTGGTGTTACTTGTCACTCTAGTCTTTCCCTCTGTCTTCACATGGCCACCTTCCCTGATGCGTCTCTCTGTATCTGTTCTCTTCTTTTATAAGGCACTGCCCATAATAGACTGTGACGCACCCTGCTCCAATATTACTTCATATTAATGAATAACATCTTCAAAATCCTTATTTCCAAACAAAGTCACAGGTACAGGGGTCAGGACATCAATATATCATTCGGAGGACAGCTAAATCCATAACCAGCATGTTTTTAATGGAACCCACCGACAATTAAGAAAGCTTTGCAAGGTCTGTGATAAGAGTAACAAGACACAAAGAAACAAGTGACACACACAGTGTGCACACACACACATTCACACAGTGTGTGCACACACATTCACACACACATACCTTCACACACATAGCTGTAACTGCCAAGAGAAGTAAGATGACAAGGAATCTTTGGACAGGATAAGTGATAATCAAAGGTATCTCACCATCTTGAGCACACCCGTTGAGAGTAGATTGCTGGGTAAGTGTGGAGGATGCCCTTTGCTGGTTGATGGTAACCTTGGATGAGACTTGGCTTTGAGGTGACAAGAACTATAAGCAATGAGGCAGGGTAATGTCTATAGCAGTCTAGTCTCTGGATCGATGCAGTGGGACTGGAAGCCAACATCCCTGAGCTGTGCATGTTTCCAGCTGTCATCCAGACAAAGAAGGTGGGCCACTGTGCAGACACGGAAGGGACTGGGATGTATTAGTATGCTTACATGACAGCTCTCAAGTCTGACCTTTTCTAATCTTTGATCCTAGCACTTATATGGCTCTTAATGGTTTCAAAGTGCTGTTTCATAGATACAGTAGCTTTATTCAAGCTTCAAACCAATCTGTGTTGGCAAAGAGTTTGTACCCAAACCTTTTTACCACTCCTATCTCACAGCTTTTTCCTTCTTCTTTTTTAATCACTGAAGATACTGCCCCAGGGACATGAGAAAGTGACAAGCCTGCAATGAGTACCCGGGTCTTCTGACCCAGCAAAACCACATGGGATACCAGAGAGGCCGAGCTTAGGGGATATTGCTTCAACTGAGTTCAAACACAGACATCTCACCAGCTGGGAGAATCCTTGGCAAGTTATGTAACTCTTGCGAGGCTCCATTTCTTCTGTAAGACAGAGATACTACTATCTAATTCAGAATGTTGCTGTGAGAATTATGGGATGAAAAAAAGAACCCACTGCTACTGAGTCAATTCTGACTCATAGTGACCTTATAGGACAGAGTAGAACTGCCCCATAGAGTTTCCAAGGAGCACCTGGCAGATTCAAACTGCTGACCTTCTGGTTAGCAGCTGTAGCTCTTATCCACTGTACCACCAGAGTTTTTTAATAATGGGTTAGTAGATGTAAAATGCCTGGTTTCCAATGAATGGAAGTTTTCTTTCCCCACTAGACTAGCTGTTTCCACTGTTCTGGGTTTCGGTTTCAGTAATTTGTCTGTCGTATGGAGGTAAAGGGGAATTGTTCCCTAGTGTTCTCAGGCTAATGTCCTTCAGACTGCCTTTGCGGTGACAGAAACCCAGGTGAAGGCTGTAATATAGAAGGAAAGCCTGGGGGCACTCAGGGGGTGGCTGGTTGATCCTCTGCCTGGTTAAACAATGCCTCCAGCTCCGTTGTTGTTGGTTGCCTCGAGTTGACCCTGACCCACAGCAACCTCATGCATAACAGCTCTGGTATTTTCCGATTCAAAAAGGAAACATCCGTTCTCTGGATTTACAAATCCTTGAGGAGTCTGTACCACTATTATAAAGTTATATCAGAGGGTTTTTCACAAAACCTGGGCCTCTCTATCAACGATTGTGATGGAGAGCTGGTGCCAGGGTTCCTATCCAGCAGCTCTGCTCTTCTCTTGCACTTGACCTTCCTCAGTCTACATCCTTGGAAGAGCTATAGGGTCAGTCCTTGGACAATTTGTTAGAGTCTTAAAGATGTTTCTGTGCCCATTTCTTATTTGAAGAGATCGCACTTCACATCCCACTCTAAAGCTGATGTCAGACAGCTTTCCACAACTGAGATTTAAATGCAGCCGTGTACTGACAAATGTTGAACAAACAAAAGACTCTCTGAAAAAAAGAAAATCTCAATTTGCGGTGTTTGCCAGTTTCATGGTGTAAATGCTTCCAACCGTGGCTGATTTCAAGCTTCTGTCATAAGGCAATCGGAGTTAAGAAACTGGAGTTAAGAAAAGACTGCACACTGTCAGTTCTCATGAGCTGGTCTGAGCTGCTTCATTCATCTCACTGCTAAACTTACTTGTATTATCCCCATTTAAACCCACCACAATTGCTGTGAGTTAAATTGAGCAATGGAAAGTAACTTGCCAAGGTCACAGAAGTAGTAAGTGGTAGCTCTGGGATCTGAACCAAGATCTGTTTGATCCCAGCATCACTGTTAAATGCAACTCCACGTCCACCCTTCTACCATACCCCTCCCACACTGTCTTGTCAAACCGGAAAGGATCTAATCCATCCCTCACATGTGTTTGTCCCCTTACCACTCACAAACCAAGCACACCCAAATGTTAACCTGCCACATTTTCTCATCTGAGAATTCAGATGCATGTCTGAAGTTTCTCTATATTAATCAACCTTTCTCACCATGAGCCGTGCTCCCAGTGGGTTTCTAGATGCTACACTCTGCTTGTAAGACTCCTAGATATCCTCAAGCACTGTGCCTTGTACTATGAGACTGCTTGATAATTTTCTCAATTATATTCAGAATCTGAAGAGACTTGGATGGCCTGGATCACTGGAATCACCCTTTTCATTAGTAGGGGTGACATGTGAGGTTACAGTTTTTTTCTTGGTAGAATTAGGTGCCTTCTAACTTTGTCTCTGGACTTGTCACCCTCAACTTTGCTCTCTAAGATGCTTTTATAAATACAGCTCTGGCCACGATGACTGCTCAGAAACTTGAGAGCCTCCAGTGCCCAGTGCAGTTCGTCTGTAGATGATTCTCGGAGCACAGAAATATGGGCAGCTAAGTTTGGGAACTGTGCAAGTAAGATCCCCTTCTTTGTTTATTATGGTACATATTAAAGAGAGTACACAGACCTGTTTTTCTGTATTTCTTGGATTTTCTTGACAAATTTGACACCGGAAACCAACCCCATTTGTGCCCTGAAACACAGAATCTTACAGAACAAGCGTTGGACAACACCTGCTTAAAATGTGACTTGACATTCAAAATCTTCTAGAGTCCGGACCTGATTTTTTTTTCCAATAGAGGTTAAGAATTCAAATTCAAGAATCAGACAGACCTGGGTTCATATCCCAGCACTGGCATACAGTAGCATGTGAGCTAGAAGCCCTGGTGGTGCAGTGGTTAAGCACTTGGCTGCTACCTGAAAGGTTCGTGGTTCAAATCTACCAGCCACTCTGCAGGAGAAAGGTGTAGCAGTTTGCCACCTTAAAGATTATAGCCTTGGAAACCCTATGGGGTAGTACTACTCTGTCCTATAAGGTCTGCCCTATGAGTCAGAATCAACACAATGGTAATAGATTTAACCTTGACCTGGAGTTCCTGATGACACAAATGGTTAAACACTCAACCACTAACTGAAAGGTTGGTGGTTCAAGCTCACCCAAAGGTGCTTCAGAAGAAAGGGCTGGCAATCTCTTCTGAAAAATCACAGCTTTGAAAACCTTATAGCTACCCTAAAACACATACAGGGTCAACTTAAAGGCACCTGGATTGAGTAGTTCGTTTGTTTGTTTGTTTAACCTTGGCTTAGTTACCCATTCTATGCCGTGGGTGTCTAACCTATAACTGGCAATGACTGTACTTTCTTGAAGGGTTATTGTTAAAGGTTCACATTAGATAATAAATGTAAAACCTTAATATCAGGCAAAATGTAAAGGACTCAATGACTGATATTTCTATTTTCATTATTTTTTTGAAGTCCTTTTGGAAGCCTATCATGACTCTAACCAATTTGCTTGCCTTTTCCCGGATATTGTCTTATGTGTCCAAATTTCTAAGCATTTTTGCACATGTCATTAAAAGTCCTTCCTGTTACTCGAAGCGCAAGAAAACGGCAGCTAACATATTCACCTCTCCAGCCTGTTTTTACTCCCTGCTGCAGTGAGAATCGTGGTGACTGCCATTTCCACTCTTGCCCATGGGGTACTAGTTCTCCCCGCCACTGTGGTTTTCTTCCCCCTCCATTCTGTTGGAGAGGCATGAGGAAGCTCTGTAGTAAGTTGAGGTAGGCTCGGGCTTTGAGGCCAGACAGGTGGAAAAGCTACTTCCACAGAAAACTGGCTCTGATGTTGAGTACTGGTGTTTGTTTCAGTCATCCGGTACTTTTCCAACAGAAATAGCACAAAGTGGAAGGCTTTACAAAGAATAGTTTATTCTTACACAGTCCAATAAGCTGCAAGGCCAAAAACAGTGTTCAATGTCTGTTTCCTTATCTACAAACTGGAATGAGGGTTCAGTTGTGACTTGAACTGGGTCTCCCTAAAATATGTGTTGGAATCTGAACCATTTATCCTGTAGAAGTGATCCTGTTTGAAAATATAGTTTTCTTTGTTATGTTAATTGATGAAACCTGATGGGGAGCGGTGGGTTCTAAATCTGATCAATTCTGAGTTGGACAGGAGCAGATTAGACAACAGAAGCATGCATAGTAGGAAAGACAGATGTGTCGTGGGGATCGTCAGGGAATCAAGGAGCCAGCAAGGCTACCGATGAGGAAGGAATTGACGCGGCCAAAATCCCGATTTGGACTTTCAGCCTCAAAAACTGTAAAAAAAATACATTTCTGTTTTGTAGTATTTCTGTTACAGCAGCACTAGGACTGAGATATGTTCTAGCGGAAGTGTTTTGAAGATTTAAGGACATAGCATGTGAAGGATTTAGCGTTGGAGTTAACTTCTGTTTCCTTCTCTCAAAACATCATCTCCACATCACTCATTAGTAGCTCAAAGAATATTGAAGGGACTGGTAAAGGTGGCATGGCAAATCAATAGCATCTTCACACCAGTATTTATACACTCTTTACCAAGTGTCTAATTTGCCTTGCTTTGATCAAAAAGAAAAGAAAAAATACGCAGTAATCTCTGAGCACATGGTACCTGGCTCTCTTCTGAAAAATCTACAATGATAGGATCCAAGTTCTCTGACTGTGACTAAATCAGTGAGATGACTGGCCAAGACACAGGCTACAGAGGAGGCCTTTCAGGAGTTTACACACTATCAGGACAACTCAGCTACAAGACATGGTTTACTATAAACATCACCAATTACTGATTAAGAAAACTGGAAGGCAGAACACTTGCATTTTTGGGTCCTGACTCTATCTGTAACTTGGTATAGAACCCTGGGCAAGATTGTTGCCCTCTGTGGGACTCAATTTCCTCTTAAACAAGTGAGGACATTGGACAAAAAGATGACTAGACTTCCTTCCAACTCCAAAAAATCAAACCCATTGCCATCAAGTTGATTCCAACCGATAGTGATCCTATAGGACAAAATAGAACTGCCCTACAGGGTTTCCAAGGCTGTAAATCTTGCAGAAGCAAACTATCACCTATTTCTCTCACAGAGCAGTTGGTGAGTTCAAGTCACTGAATTTTGCTTAGTATTCAAGTGCTTTGACCACTGTGCCACGAGGGCTCCTGCAAACCTGTTGCCATCAAGTCGATCATGACTCATAGTGACCTACTCTAAGTCTGCTGGAAAACAATGTTGCTGTCCTTCTATTGCCATAGATCTCTGACATGTGTTAATTAGCTCCTGGCATTGCTGTTTGTTGTGTCGTGCTAAGAACCTCAAGCTAAGAGCATCAGGCCAGTCCTGCTACCTTACATCAGCGAAGGCCATGCTGGACCATCTGCTTTTCCCAGGACCTGCCTGTGTGACTCTGGTCATAGCAGCAGGAAACTTCCTCTGAACATGAGGGTCAGTCAAAAGGAAAGGCAAAAGGAAAGTTTTTTCCTCTCTACTGATTTGGCATCTTTGTTTTTGTCTCTGTTTTACATGAAGCCAATAGGTTATTCTCATTGGTGGCAGTAGTGATTGGGAATTTGGTCTTACAATCTAACCATCTGGTAACCTATATAGAGGGATATATAAATGGAAAACCTGATGGTGTTGTGGCTAAGTGCTACAGCTGTTAACCTAAAGGTTGGCAGTTCAAGTCCACCAGGACATCCATGGAGGGAGTCCAGTGCATTATGGGGCAGTCCTACCCTGTCCTATAGAATGACTATTAAGTCCTACTCTGTCCTATAGAATCTATTAAGTCAGAATCAACTCAGCAACGGTAGGTTTTTGTTTTTTCTTAAAAAAGAGGACTATTTCATAATTATAGATTATGAGGTAGGATTATAGGGAGTACAATTACAGGATGGTACAATTTCTGAGCATATGGTACCCAACTTTCTTCTGAAACATCAACCATGACAGAATCTACAGTGACTATTAATTAAAAGATTGGTGGTTTGGCCCCACCCAGTAGGTGCCTCAGAAGAAAGTCATGCTGATCTGCTTCCAAAAGGTCACAGACTTGAAAATCTCTAGGGACTGCAGTTCTGTTCTTTAATACTCAGATATGCCATGAAAGGGAATCCACTCAACAGTAAGTTAAAGAGAAAAAAAAAAAGATTCTTTAGATGACAAGGTACAATAAAAGGATATTCAGATTGATGAAAGACAAAATTTCTCATCACTTACAAAGTCAAATGAGGGAAGGCTACCAGTCGGTGCCACCCAGGGAGTTGTACCTCAGCGAAAATGTAACAGCAAATTGAACTGTGGAGTTGCTTAAATATGGCTGTGGAGGTGGGGTTAGCTAGATTTTCAGTATCTCTGCAGACTGGCTAATTTGAGTAATTTTGTGGGTGCCTAGAGCATAGGGGCTATCCTCAGCTATTTGATACTGTTCTCAGGCAGTTAGGGGGTAAACACCTAGCAGGGCAAGTGTTGGGCTAAACTCAATCAGGTATTCAATAGAAGGAACTGACCAGCCTCTAGTCAGGTCAAGACAATATTTCAAGAAAACAAAACAAAAAGCAGTGTTACAAAAGATGAAGGGATGAAAGAGATCTAGTCTCTCCTGGGTGAGAGATGACAAATTAATCAGTTCGTTAGTCTGCCTTGTTTGTTGGCCTGTTTCTGTTTTGAACTCTGTCTTGGTCATCTAGGGCTGCTATGACAGAAATATCCCAAGTGGATGGCTTTCATAAAGAGAAATTTAATCTTTCAGTCTAGCAGGCCAAATTTAGTGTGTTGGCTCCAGGGGAAGGCTTTGTTGGCTCTAGAGCAAGGTCTTTGCCATCAATCTTCCTATGGTCTAGGAGCTTCTCCACTCAGTAACCCCAGGTGCAGGAATGGGTTCTGCTCCCAGCACTGCTTCCTTGGTGGTATAAGATCCTCGTGTCTCTCTATTCTATTCTCTTTTATATCTCAAAAGAAATAGGCTTAAGACAGTATCAAACTTCGCTGATCACTTCAATGTAACTACTATAAACATATCTCTTTAGCATAATAGTGATAGGATTTACAACATGTACGGAAATTGTATGAGATGACAAAATGATAGACAATCATACAACCAATACTGGGAACCATGACCTCATCAAGGCAACAGGTATTTTAGAAGAGGTACAATTCAATCCATGACAAGCTCCAATCACTTAAGAATGTCATACCCACTGGGAAGGAGAATGAGTCTTAAAAATCTAGACCAGTGATGTTTATGTCTGTCATTGGCCTCCAGCTAAAGTTGCAGAAATGAAGCTATAAGCTTTCTCTGTGACCATTTGTCTGTAATTAAGAAAAGCCTTGATTTCTTGTTGTAGGAAGATGAAAAGTTTTCCTGTTTTATAGAATATTAATAAATTGGTTGTGGTATTTCAAAAGGAGCTCTGTTCTGACTAGCATAGAAAACTTATACAAATGCAATATTCCTAAAATTCCCAGAAAATCAAATTTCTGATACTTTCATGTGCTAGGCTTGAAAAAATCCTTTTTACAGAAACTATTCACTCAGAAACATTTGAAGAATTCATGTTTACATAATTAAGGTAAGATTTGTGAAATCACATTCATTTAAGAAAAATTAGCCAAAGCTTTTCTACAATTTCCCAGCGTTATGTATAATACAATAGAGCTTTTATCCTGCTTGAGTTTGTTTTCTCAAGAAAAGAATCATTAATCTGAGTCTCCTTAATCTATTCAGATTTACTAATCAAATAAACTTACATTAGTCCTGCAGGATGTCTCAGATTATGAAAATGTAAATTTATGTTAAGCAAAATTGAGTAATTGTTCTGACAGGCTTTTCATATAAACAGTAATTATATTTTGTAGTAAACCAGTTTAAACATAATTACTAATACCTTTAGATGACTTAAAACCTTGGACAAAAATGTTAAAGTTAGCTAATTAATAGATACTTCTTAGATACCTATGTATTTCCTAAATAAGATAGAATAATAAAACATTGGTATTATGTATAATTGAAAGTTTATATATCTTTGGTTCTTCTTTGTATGTGGTATATATTGGCCACGCTAGTGAATTTGTTCCTTTTTGAGGTATAAAGGCGGTTTCTGTCATTGCAGAGAACTGCTTTCTACTCATCACCGGCTTTATTAGTCTGCTAAAATGTTTGTGTGAGACAGGTAGCTCTCCATTATCCACCCTTTAATTTTCTCTGTGAAATAGAAGTTAGTTACTTTGATTAAAATTTGTAATTAATATGGATGGTTGAAACTATACTAGGAGCCATTGTTGTGTGTGTTAGCGGCTGTAGAGTCTGCTCCTGACTATGGCCAACCCGCATGCCGCAGATGAAGTAATACAAATGCTTAAAGAGTTTCCCTAAAGAAGACTCAGAAAAATGAGTTTTATTTGCCTTAGTTTCTAATGTAAATGCTGATGGCATAGAGACTAAGTGCGATCACTACTAACCAGAAGGTTGGCAGTTCAAATTTGCCAGGTGCTCACTGGAAACTCTATGGGGTAGTTTTACTCTGTCTAAAGGGTCACTGTCACTTGGAATATGGAATTGGATTTTGGGTGGGTTTTAGTTTTTAATACCTGAATCTGAAAAAAAGCCATGAAAATATGTCAACGTTCTGGCCAAGACTGAAGGGCTAACTCCTTTGATTTACCAACTGATGCCTTTGTCTACAACATGTAAGGATCTGCCTAGATAGCTAAGATTCTGTGCCTTATCCAAATAATTTTCTGTGATTTCTCTGTGTTTAATGCTGACTTTATTTTGTGCTTGATTATTTCAAAACAAAACAATACAAGGAACAAAGGTTCTTCATTTGTGAAAGAGTGATGGCTATTTGCAATTCTATGTTTATTTTAAAAATGTTTTATTGTCACTTTGATAACCACGTAACCAGCTATTGTTTTCCTGGCAGCTATGGTCCTGTTTTCATCAAATGTCCAGATTTTCTTTGATTGTTCTTTAGATTTCGCCTTCCATAGAAGGAATCCTAGTTTAGAAAAATAGAATAAAATGCATCTTTTCAATACCTAACTAGCCTGATATTTCTCATTGAATCACTGCAAAATTATAAAGATCTATTCTTTCATCTTATAAAAAGAGATACGCTAAAAATAATTAGATCTGTTTAGCATGATATACATTCTTCAGCTGGATGCACTATTGTAAAGAGATGCATTTGAAGAGTTGTCAAATTAGAAGAAAATTTCTCTGTCTGTGACAAGTCATGGCCCCTGGCATACTGCACCCTCGATATAGCCCTGTTTCCTGCTTTGGACAACAATGAAAATGAACTTGTTTCCCTCTTCCCTTTTAGAACTTCTACAGGATGAAAGATTTAGGAGTTCAAGGGACTTTAGGGAAAAAAGAAGTCAGTGATTGAAGGTAACATGAAGAAGAAAGGCCTCTTTAATGCATTCTCTCCTCTCCATGCTCACAGGCATATAACCCAGGCCTACCAACATTTTCCTTCTGCATAGAACCAGAGTGACAGCAAACCACCTTGAAGCAGAAGCACTAGGAAGGACAAATAGATGACAGATAGATAGACAGACAGACGGACAGATGGATGGACGGATGGGTGGATGGGGGATGGGGAATGGAGGAATGGGGGAATGGGGGATGGGGTGGGAGTAGGGGAATGGAAGGATGGAGGGAGGGAGATGGATAGACAGACAGACAGTAAATCGATAGTTGTTGTTAGGTGCCATCAAGTCAGTTCTGACTCATAGCAACTCTATGCACAACAGAATGAAATAATGCCAGTCTTGCACCATGTCCACAATTGTTTTTATGCTTAAGCCCACTGTTATGGCCGCTGTGTCAGTCTATCTCATCAAGGATCTTCCTCTTTTCCGCTGACCCTCAATTCTACCAAGCATCATGTCCTTCTCCAAG
The DNA here is from genome assembly GCA_028571685.1 of Heterohyrax brucei. Classification (NCBI taxonomy): domain Eukaryota; kingdom Metazoa; phylum Chordata; class Mammalia; order Hyracoidea; family Procaviidae; genus Heterohyrax; species Heterohyrax brucei. Next base: position 36,532,545 of record CM053148.1, on the reverse strand, counting down.
GATTGATCCTTCCTGACATGTCCAAAGTATGTAAGACACAGTCTTGCCATCTTTTCTTTCAAGGATCACTCTGGTTGTGCTTCTTCCAGAAAAGGTCTGTTGGTTCTTTTAGTGGTCCATTGTACATTCAACACTTGTCTGTCAGGAGAGGCTTGCTTGTTCCCATGATGCTGGAAGCTATGCCACTATTATTTAGGTACCCGCTGGGTCACCCATGGTAGACAGGTTTCAGCTGAGCTTCCAGACTAAGACAGACTAGGAAGAAGGACCAGGCAGTCTACTTCTGAGAAGAATTAGCCAGGGAAAACCTTATGAATAGCAGCTGAACATTGTCAAATAGACAGCAGATAGATAGAATCTTAGTTTTCTAGTGTTGCTATAACAAAATACCACAAGCGGGTGAATTTTATGAACAAAAATTTTTTTCTCACAGTTCTTCGTAATTCTGGAGAAGAGAAGTCCAAATCAAGTCTCAGCCCTGTTGATGTCTTCCGTCAGCCTGTCTCCTAATTTCTGGTGTCGCCAGCATTCATTGACTTTCCTTGGTGTTCCTTTCCGTGTTCAAATCTCCCCATTTATAGATGTCTCTATGTCTATTCTCCTCTTTTTATAACTAAGAAGTAATTATATTTAAGACCCAACCTACTCAGGTATGACCAAACTAACATAGCAAAGAAAACTCTCATTTCCAAACAGAATCACGTCAACATTTAGAGGAGCCAGGACTTCAATACAGATTTTTAGAGGACAGAATTCAAACAACAATAGATGATGAATAGATGGAGACCGAGAAACAGAATGAGATAGATAGACTCAGACAGTAGGTAGATTTGTTACAGGGATTTGACATTACACAAGCCGTCTCTGACAGGCTGTTGTCTTCACCCCTGATGCAGGAATGCAAAGTTCGTAAAGCAGGAACTGGGGAAAGAAAATGGATGTAGAGTGAGGGAAAGAAAGGACAAGGTGAAACCCACAAATATGAGTGGGAACTTGAGTCAATTCTCACTGCCTCTGACCCTGATGAATGGGTGTCCTACAGGAGTTGGTACTCTTTGTCATGGAGCTAATCACACACCTGGCACAGGAGTCACAGAAGTTAAAGGAAGATCTGGGGGAAGGTGGAGTAGCTACGGGTCCAGCTGCTGCTGAAAGAGGATAAGCAACAACATGAGTAAGATACAAAAAGACCCAGTGATCCTGCTCCCCAAATGGCCACTGTTTCACTTCTGTCCCCCAAACCTAGCATAAAAATATCTCTTGTAGCCCGCTCTAACAACAACAACAATAAAAAACCTACAAGGAAGGGAATTCTGGGAAATACAGTTCTAACCCATTTGATACATCACTAAGCTACTGCAGCTGCCCTTCCACATGAGGGCCAAGGCTTCTCAGTGTGGTATCCAAGGCTCTGCATGATCTGCCTACATTTGACTATGACAAACTCTGTTGGTTGCCTAACTAATATACGTTTCCTCCTTATTTCTTGCTGTTGAAACCCTGATTTGGTAGGAAACAATGAAAGGTCTAGCTCCAGGACTGGCTTTCCTATCATTCCTTGCAAATGTAGCATGTTTCACAGTTCTGATCAATGAGACATGAGGCAAAGCCTTCTGGCAATTTCTGAAATGCTAAAAAGGGACAAACATGGCTGGTGATGCCACTTCTTATGTTTCAATGCCTGCTACTTTTTTGTTCCTGTTGAATGTGCAGAATACAAGGTCCTGATTCCTCTGTACCTGGGCCATTCCTCAGAAGTGTGTCTGCAGCCAGTAACTTTGAAGGATGTGGTAGTATCTCCTTTTTTAGATGAAGCAGATTTTCTTCCCCTCACTATAAAGTAGTGAATCCCCCAAGCTCCACATTCCTCTCTTGCAGTGCAATCCAGCGCACACGGAGCATCCATCTAGGTCTTCCTACATCACTCTCCTTTACCCCTCAAGGGACTGCAGATCTTGAAGAACTGCAGTGAATGTGAAGATCTGCCCACTGCTTTCGCCATGAGTAATAAAGTTCTTTATTTCTGATCCAGGAGTCTCCTGTCTTCCGCCAACACCCATAGAACAGTAACCTGCTGACTTGTAAAACCAAAATCCAAATCAACTGCCATCAAGTCAATTCTGACTTGTAGCAACCCTATAAGTCAGAGTAGAACTGCCCTAAAGAGTTTCCAAGGAACACCTGGTGGATTGGAACTACTGGCTTGTAAGCAGAGTAAAATCCCAGGACACTGGCAATTCTTTCCGGTACAGCCACATCAATGCCACCTCGAAACAGGTGTATTGATTCTGTTGACCACCATATATATAGCTTAGTCATGTGTACCCTGCTAAAACTGTGCTAAGACCAGTGACATAAAGGAAGAGAGGAACTCCTGATGATCGGAAAAAACCAAAGCCAGGATAGAAATTTATTGCCTACCTCTCATTGCCTGTCTTGTCTTGCACTTGAACCTAGAAATCCTAAAGTACTATGGCAGGGGAGGGTTATCTATTGGCATCCTGGCCTGACATAAGTTGCCAGGCTACTTTGGATTGTGTTTTTGGTGGTTTTAGGGAGAGGACATCTTCCCATCTGTGCTAGTTTCCCAGGGCTGCTGTAACAGTAACACATATTGGATGGTTTAAAACAGAAGTCTGTTCTCTCACAGATTTGGAGGCCAGAAATCTGAAATCAAGGTATCGGTGGGGGCCATACTGCTTCTGAAACCTCTGCAAGAGGATCCTTCCCCACGTTTTCCAGCACCGAGCAACTGTGGGCCTCTCTTGGTCCGTGGCAGCATAACCAACTCCAGTCTCTGCCTCTGTCTTCACCTGGCGTCTTCCCTCTGTGTCTGTCCTCTCTTTGTCTTCCTATGGCATTTGTATCTCTGCACATCTATTCTCAATGTCCAAATTTCCTCTTTGTATAAAACTTAAGTCACTGGAGTCCCACCACCTGCCAGCTGCCATCAGATCTGCTCTGATAACTCACAGTGACCCCACGTGTGTCAGAATAGAACTGCGCTTCACAGGGTTTTCAAAGGGTGATTTTTCAGAAGTGGGTAACCAGGCCTTTCTTCCAATGTGCCTCTGGGTAGACTTCAATAGCCATCTTTTTGGTTAGCAGCCAAGCACGTTAATTACTGGCACCACTCAGGCACTCTAGTCATTGGATTGGGGTTCACCCTGATTCAACGTGACTTCATCTTAACTTGATTGTATCTGCAAAGACTGTATTTCCAGGTTGAGGAAGTTAAGACTTCAACATATTTTGGGGGGAGGACACAATTCAATCCATTACATTATCCAAATCAGTTTCTTAGCCTGCTGCTAGCCAACACTCACCATGCCCAGGCTCTTTGCAGCCTTTCCAGACAAGTTTTCAAACCTAATTAAGCTTAGCATGATCGTTGTCTTTATCACATTACGTTCCCACTTGGCCCTCAGCAGCAGAGACCGCAAAGTCAGCACTGCATCTTTAAACAGAAACAACAGATTTTGGTTCAATTAAAAATTCATTAAAATGCAAATTAGTTGGTAAATTTTTTCCCTCCTTCTGATGAGTCCTCCACGTGGCTTTTTAATCATAGCTGGTGCTGAAGGGAAGGTGAACTGTGGATAGAAAGGACTAGAAAGGAAGAGCAAGAATTCGGAGCCTCTCACACAGCTCCAGACCTGCTTTCCTTCACCCCTTCTTCGCCTCACTTCCTCTCTGTTTTCTCACCAGAGGGGACCAGTTTCATTCTCATTCTTCCTAGGTGCTTGACTGATAAATGCAATCATTTTCTGATCTCAATCTCAGTGAGAAATGCTACCTTAAGGGAAAAGCCTGATTAAAAGGAATAATTAACTTTATCCACCTACGTGCTCTGACCATCCAGTAATATTGTGATAATACTTTCAGGGAGATTTTTCCACTAACAGGGCACTGAAATTGGACCAGAGGGCTTCTGTAATGAATCAAAATGGCAATTAACTCTCTAAAGGCTTTGCCAAGACCTTCAAAATTACAGAGGCCACAGAGAAATAGTGTCTATATTATCAGTGTTTGTCAATGTCTGAACTGATAACGAAGTCACCTACCTACAGAACCCCTCATGTTTTCACCCTTGCTTCCTGATGAATCTGTTCCATGGTTCTACATAGAAAACCCAAAACTGAACTCATTGCCTTCAAGTCAGTTCCAACTTACAGTGACCCTATAGACAGAATAGACCTTCCCTGTAGAGTTCCCAAAGAGCACCTGGCAGATTTGAACTGCTGACCTTCTGGTTAGCAGCTGTAGCACTTAACCACTATGCCACAGCTCTACATAGTGAGGTATGACTTACTATGCTTACAGTAGAGATGGGGAGTGAGGTAGCGGTAGTTCAGTTACAGAATTCTGGTCTCTCGTGCCAGAGACTTTGACTCAATTTCCAGCCAACACACCCCATGTACAGCTACCACCCAGGTGTCAGCCGAGGCTTGCTCGTTACTATCATACTGAACAAGTTTCCGGACAGCTTCCGGACTAAGATGGGCTAGGAAGAAAGCCTGGGCAATAGTCTTCCAGGAAATTGGCCACTAAAAACCTATGGATAGTAATAAAACATTATCTGACCCCCAATAGCCATGAGACTGGCTCAGGACCAGACAGTGTTTCATTCTTTGGTGCATGGGCTTGCCACGAATCGGTGCCCAACTTGACAGCAGCTAATAACAACAAGAAGAAATAGAGAAACTGAAGCTTGGAGACTGGAGGTAGCCCTAAGTCATAGGGCTAGAAAGCTGCAGAGTCAGCACTGAAACTCACATTCTCTGGATTCCAAAGCCTGTGTTCTTTCTTCCATATCACATAGCTGGTTTAGCTGAACGCACCAACTGTTACAGCCAGTCCATCCTGTGGCTCTCTAGATGTAAACACTGACAGTGGCTTTCACAAAAACAATGCCATGCTGCCCCAGCTCCCAGAGAAAAGTTAGCATCTTCTGTTGTACTATGGGAAGCCCAAGTAGCTCCTGCAAGTTTATTAGATGCCCCTAATTGCTGAGAAGTATTCAGCAAGTGTGGTAAATGCAACTTAATTGAGAACTAATTAACTTGTTAGAGTTATCTCATCACATGCCAATTAAATGTCTGAATATTCTTTTCTTCTCTGATAAAGGGTGGGGGGAAATCAGTGATTGAAACTAGATCTGCGAATGAGTGAGTTCATGTTAGGCCCTGGTAGACATCAGCCCTGCCAGGGGCAGAAACAGGGCCCTGTGTTCCCCCCCGAAGTAGCCAAGTTCATTAACAGCATTTTAAAAGAAGATGTTCGAAGGCAGTGGGCAGATTTTTGACTTTTAGGAAGTCTCCATTAAATCCGGTGTGAAATGGGATTTGGCCTCAAAGGCCTCAAGAGACAGAACCTGACAAGAGCTGTTCTACCACCCAGCTTCTCTCTAGCTATTTAGGGTTTGGGCTTTTTATCCCTTTGTTTGCTTTTAATCTGCCCTTTCCTGTGGAAATCCAGGGAGATCTTCCACATAACTGCATGCTGTTATTAGGAGCGTGTTGCCAGGGCAGGGGCTCAGATTCAGCTCAGCTCTCAAGTAATCATTCGCTCTTAATCTGTTTTCAATGGCAATGCAGTTTAACCCCCTCCCTTGCAGGTTACTCTTGCTAACAAGAATCCCCAGAAGCGGAGGAGCTAAGACATGTCTCCACTGCAGCCTGGGAGAGAGAAGAAAGGGAGGAAAGGCTGCAAGGAGAAAGAAAGCACTTCACTTTCATCCTTGGCATTTCTTCCAAATTACGTCTGTTTAAACTGCCAAGAAAAGCAAGTTCTAGTTATTCTTGTCTGAAATTCAAATCAATATCCTGTCTTTGCAGACAAGGAAGTCAGATCCTGTGCTCATAGTCACATTACCGTTGGAACTGACGCCTAGTGAGTTTGGGATGCCTTGATGAGGTCAGTTGGCCCTGTAAGTGGACAGGATGCATCTCCTATTTCATCTTAATGAAAAGCAGGAAAGGCTGCTTTGAAACACTTGGCTTGACTTGGCCAAAACACTGTGGTTTGACAACCAGTACTCACTCTTTCCAGATCTTTCTGCTTCCGTCCCATTGTAGATGTCCCAACTGCATAGTTCTCAGGCGTTTTCCATTCTTTCATTCTCACAGTATTTATTATCCATTTTAGGGCTGGTGGTGCTAACACAACTTGTTATGTTCCTAAATAGAGGCTGTTGCTATGTGCCGTGGAGTCAATTCCGATTTTGACCTTACAGGGCAGAGTAGAACTCACCCTATAGGCTTTCCTAAGCTGTAATCTATAACAGGAACGGATCACCAGGTCTTTTCTCCAAGGAACCGCTGTGCTAACCCTTGACCTTTCAGTTAATTGCTGAGCTCTTAACTATTGCACCACCAGGTTTCCTGAAACTGACATTCACGTGGGCAGAGAGCCAGGTGAACTAGTGACCCAAATCTTTCGTCCACATATATTTCTATGAAAGTACCAGATGGGATTCCTTAGCTCTGGCCCTCGTGTGTCAACGAAATTTTCTGTTGATGAGCCTATCCTCTGGAATGAAAATGATAAACCACTCATTATACAGTCAGTTTAAGCTTGCTGCATACCACAAACTATAAATACCACACAGATTCTGATCTGAATTTCTAATTTCTTCTGACTCAAACTAACCAAACCCCTCCTCAGTTAGTAGAAGTAAAGGCTTGCTGCCATCTGATTCACTAGGGTGTTTAAAACTTATTTTTCCTGCCTATTGTTAGTTGCCACCCACTCAGCTCCCACTCATAGTAGTGGCATCACTAGAGTCTGTGCCACATAGTGTGGTAACACATGGTGTTACCCCCAACTCTCCCCCTCTGCAGGGGTGGGCAGACAGGCCAGCTGGTCAACCCCCAAGCCCCAGTGGGCAGAGAAACCTGCCCTCTGCAACCTCCCACACAGGCTGGCATCACTTTTCCTTGCCTCGCCTCCACTCCCCATGCCCACTGACCCTCTTCTTGGCCCAATAATGGGCTCTGCCGCTCTGCCACCTGACCCTGACTGGCAGGTGACAGAATGGTGGGGGTGTCAGGGGATTGACGAAGAGGTACTACACTGGGTGACACCAGCCCTAGTGACCAGTGAGTGACAACAGATGATAATTACTTGGGAGCTGAGCTGAATCTGAGCCCCTGCCCTGGCAACACGCTCCTGATAACAGCATGCAGTTATGTGGAAGATCTCCTTGGATTTCCACAGGAAAGGGCAGATTAAAATACCCATTGCACTGGGTAATGGGCGACACCAACCCCAGTGATGCCCCTATCTTGGTAGCCTCTCCCTCAGCAATACCAGCTCACCTGCTGCTGCTACCACAGGACCTGGGGTCACTTGGGTGTCACCCCTCTGATAGGTTAAAATGGCAAATGTTTTGTTATATATAGTTTACTAGTGTTAAAAAAAAGTGATTTTATAAACAAGCATTGGTACTTGACTTTGTGGAGGCTGCTCACATGCCATTTGGACTGAAGAAGACCTGGAAACTTTAAGCCCACATGAGCCATGGCCCCAGAGCATGGGAAAAAACCGGAAGCATCCGGATCGCTTACATCACCACAAGATCAGCAAGGACAAATACCATTCAGGTTACTTTGGGAAGGTCAGTATGAGACATTACAGCTTGAAGACAAATCAGAGCTTCTGCCCAACTGCCAGCCTCAATAAACGGTGAACCTTGGTCACTGACTTAGGCTGGGTTCTCTAGAAACCAGTGTAGGGTATAAACGTAAATAGACATTTATACCAAGGAAATGGCTCACAAAGTGGTTGTCATGGACTGAATTCTGTCCCCCCTCAAATATGTGTAGCCATGTGGCTGGGCCATGATTCCCAGTATCTTGTGACTGTCCTCCACTGTGTGGTTTTCCTATGCTGTATGTCAAAGGAATAGGGTGGGACTGTAAATCCCTTCATAGGATCACCTCCCTGCTTCACCATAAAGGGAGTTTCCCTGGAGTATGGCTTGCCCCACCCTTAATCCTTTCATCCTGTGAGAGATAAAAGGACAGAGAAGCAGGCAGAGAATTGAGAACCTCGTACCATCAAGAAAGCAGCACCGGTAGAAGAGCGTGTTAGTCAGACCTGAGGTTCCTGTGCCAAGATGCTCCCTGGACAGCGGCTGATGCAACAGTAGACTTTCCTCCAGAGCCGACAAGTGGGAAAGCCTTCCCCTGGAGCGGACACCCTGAATATGGACTTGCAGCCTACCAGACTATGTAAGAATAAACCTTCCTTTGTTAAAGCCATCCACTCAGTGGCATTTCTGTTAGAGCAGCCTTGACTGACTAAAGCATTGGTAGAGGCTAGAAAGTCTCAAGTTCATGAATCAGGCTGGAGGCTTCTCCCAATTCATACAGCCATAAAGCCAAAAATCCAAACCCAGTGCCTTCAAGTCGATTCTGACTCGTGGTGACCCTATAGGATAGGATAGAATAGAACTGCTCCGTAGAGTTTCCAAGGAGCTCCTGGATTCAAACTGCTGATCTTTTGGTTAGCAGATGTATCACTTAACCACTACACCACCAGGGCTTCCTCATGTAGCCACAGGGGCCAGTAAATCCAAGATCACAAGGTCAGACAGGAGACCTCTGGCTCACAGTCTGTGGAGGCCGACAAATCCAAAGATTAGCAGATGACAGGTAAGCTGCTAGCTCAAGTCCCAAGAAGTGGAAGACAGATGAATAAAAGCTAGCTGCAGGATGGAGAGGGAATAAAAGCCCTCCAACCTTGTCGGAAAGTCCACCTACACTGGATGAAGGCCACGCACCCCAAGGAAAACCCTGTTCAGATGACTGGCGCTCACAATAGACCTTGTCATGGAAGTGATCACATTATAGCAGATCTCACTATGGAGGTGATTACATCATTGAAAATTGCCAAACTGTGTAAAACTACCAAACCACTTAAGCAGGTAGAGGTGGCCAAAGTAAGACCGGAGGTGCTTCCATCACAGATGGGGTGCAAGTGAGCGCTACAAAGTTCTGGGGGAAAGAAAGCTCCCAAAGCACCTGTCGTTGTGAAGGCCAAATGCTTCAACAAAAGAATTGAGGAGAAAATTAAGGGCGTAGTGTCCTGTGTCCTGCTGGCTTAAAGCCTTACAGAGAATTGTTAAACAGTCAATGCTAAGGAAAAAAAAAGAAAAGCACTGATTTCTCACTTGCAGGAGTGTGGGTTGACTAGAACTTAGTTGGTCCACACTGGGCTCACTGGGCAACTATATTCCAGATTGCAGCTAGGAGCTGAGCTTGCTTCATGTACAACTATTTCATTCTCCTTGGACTGGTGGCCACATAGTCATGTTCTTCTCATGGAGGATCACTGGAGCGCAAGAGATGAGCCCTACTAAGCACATTTAAGGTTTCTACATATGGCATATCCAGTAACCTCCTGCTGTCCAAAGCAGGTCCCACGATCAGGCCCAAAATCAAGGGGGTAAGAAAGAATATTCTTCTGGATGACCTAGACTATCACAGACTCAACTCCAAACAAGTAAAAATTCTTGGGTGGGATACAAGCAATGACAAAACACTTCAAAATTTACAGTTATGTTTCGGGCCCATTAGTCTAAATTGTGATTAAGGTCCTGGAATTACTCATACAGATATTCAGTTATCCTCTTGGGAAGGAATTAAAATGTTACCTATTTGTAATGAAATATGAGAAGTAACAACGTGGCAGTAGAATTACCAATTAAATGATGGAGAAAATAATTGAAAAATCAAGCTAAGTATGTTATTTTTGTATGTCAACCCTTTGAATGCTTGGATTCGTTTATCATGTTTGGCACTGCCTCCACTCATTACCTCACTACTTGCTCTTGTCCTTCCTTCTCTGAGCCTTACGTTGTCAGTTTTGTCATTCATTGTCCAGATATCATGCTTCAACTTCTCCTCACCATCTGGTCTCACTCTTCCGAATAAAACCAAACCAGTTGCCATCAAGTAAATTCCAACTCGTGGCAATCCATGTATATCAGAGTCTAAATGTGCTCCATAGAGTTTTCAGTGGCTGATTTTTTGGAAGTGGATCATCAAACCTTTCTTCCAAGGTGCCTGTAGATGGGCTTGATGCTCCATCCTTTTGGTTAGCAGCCAAGCAGATTAATCATGTGCACCACCCAGGGACTCCTTTCTCCAAACACACTCTATAGATTGGCATGCTTCCCTTAAATTGGGGGTTCAGAATGTCCCTCCAGGCATCTGCTATGGCCTTGATTTGTGAGATGTAAAAGCAGACAGACTGTTCCCTCATTCTTGTGACCAAATTTCTGTTAACACATTTGGAAGAAGAATAGCGTCCATGGCCAGGTCAAGTGCAGTGTGACTCCGTGTCAGTGTCAACACCAAATTCTCAGTCAGTTGCTCTTCCTTGTGCTTTATTCCCTACTCTGTCTCTGTTTTCTTAAACTTCTTTGATCAAGTCATTTTCTTCTTGCTAGTTTCTAGTTTCTTCATCTAGGAAAAGAGTGATGTGGAGTGAATGCTGTTGGCGGATATAAGGACTGTGTACGCATGAGAGTGGTCCTCTGAGAAGCACTAGTCAAAAGACATGAGGGAACCCCAGACACTTCCCAGGTTTTTGTTGCCCAATAGTACACTTGAGAAAATCTGTGGCAAAGACTCCTGCAATTCCAGAAAAACGTACTGCTTTGTTGCTGTTAATGGAACAACCCCCTAGCTGGATACTCCAAAGTGGCCATGACTGGGTTCCACATGGTAGAAGCAGGTAAGGAAGAGTTTCCTGTGGCCACCAGGATGCAGTGCTGTGGCTGTGTGCCAACCTTCCACAGCACCCAAAGACTCCACAGACCTCACTCCCCTTGGCAGAACTAAGCCCTGCCTTTATGGATATTTTTCATCTCTCTCACCCTTCATCATCTGCTTACCACCAAATGCTTTGGAGAAGATATGGAGATCATTCATCCAGCTGTCCTCCCCTAGCCAGCAAGGCCATTGGTGACCTGACCCTGCCTCTCTCTGCTAGCCTCCTACCTTCCTTTTCTACGTCACCATATACCTGGCCCTTTGGACTCTTGGCCATCCCTGGATCCACCAAGTTCTTTCTCTCTCAACAGCTTATGCATTTGATGTTTTCTCTGTTGAGCCACTCTTACTGGAGTGACCAACCATTCTGGTTTCCCTGGAACTGTCCCAGTTTTAACCGCAAGTCCTGCATCCCAGGAAGCCTCTCAGTCTTTAGAAGACCAGAATGGGTGACTACCACCACCCCAAATACTCCATGGCTGATTGTTTCGTATACTTCAGTCTCTGCTCAACTCCACCTCCTCCAAGAGGCCTTCCCTGACCTCTTTATAAAATCACTTTCCATCACTCACCGCTGAATTTGTCAGAACAGTATTTTATTGTCTGTCTCTTCCCTGAACAGAGAAATTGAAGACTGACTCTTGCTCCCTATTTAGAAGAACAAAAAGCTGAAAACAGAGTCACCATTTGACCCAGCAACCCCACTCCTTAAGCATATAGCCATTATTTCTTTTTAAAAACATGCAACAAAGTTTTGTGATGAAACATGGAACATGATAATTGCAAATTGAAACAGAAGAAGTATTCGTACATCCAAGAATTGGAGTATCTACTCCTCACTCACAAGAAAAATGCCAACCAAGTACACCATGTCAACCTCTAATACATTTTTTTTCTCATTTAAGTTTTGAAACATCTGTAAAAGTAGATAATATCCCTCCTCTTCAGAAATGAGGAAGCCAAGTCACGGAGAAAGCAAGTAAGTCATATTTGTTAAGTGACAGTACATATTTAAAGATGAATCTTCTAAAGCCTTTTGTCTTTCCTCAAAACCAAATTGTCTCTGCATTGCACTAGTTGTGTGGTGGCTTTAAAATACATTATGGAGCTTCCACAACAATTTGGAAAATATTGTGTTGTAATGTTTCTTTAAAAATTGAGATAGAAAGGTCCCTGGTTGGTGCAAACAGTTTGTACTCGGCTGGTAACCAAAGCATGGGCTGTTTTAACCCATCCAGCAGCACCATGAAGAAACAGGACTTCTGTAAAGATTGTAGTCAAGAATACCCTATGGAACAGTTCTACATTGTGGCACCCAGGTATCCTCAGTAACAAATGAACAATAAAAACAAAATCAACAACCCCAGAAAACCCAAGATTGAAATACTACTGCTTTGATAATATTTACATTTTTAATTTATATAAGGAAAGATAGTAATCTAAAGCAAAACGATACAGTAGTTGTATTGAGTGGCAGGTCATTTTAAGTATTTTTGTATAATTTTGAAAGGTTAGCTTTTTCCATATTTGCAAAAACAAAAATAATATCCTTGTTCAAAGAGAAAATTAACAACGCCTTGGGTACAAGTGATGTGATCAGAGGAAAGCTGTCAAATATCTTTCAAGAAAGATGCTGGAGCACAGAAAGATTGATGGAGTTGGACAATTGGACAATGTCTTGGCTGTTTTCAAAGGAAAAGGAAGGTTTCTCTGATGGAAGCCCATGACCCTATGGCCAGACTGCTTGAGTTATGCCTGTCTTAGTTACCTGGTGCTTCTGTAACAGAAATACCACAAGGGATGCTTTGACAAAGGGAAATTTATTTCCTCACAGCAAAGTAGGCTAGAGTTCCAAATTCAGGATATCAGATCCAGGGGGAAGGTTTTCTCCTTCTGTCAGCTTGAGATGAAGGTCTCCTCCTCATCAATTTTCTCCTCTACTAGGAGCCTCTCTGGGCGGGAACATTAGATGTAGAGGAAATACTCTGCTTCCAGCACTGCTTGCTTAGTGGCATGAGGGCCCTCTGTCTCTCTACTAGCTTCTGTCTTTCATATCCCAAAAGGAACTGCCTCCAGACACTCTAATTTGGTAGATGGAGTCCTACCTCATTAACACTAACTACCAATGCCACTGATCCTCCCTCATCAATATTGTACAGACAGATTTACAACACACAGGAAAATCACATGATATAACAGAATGGTGACTATCACAGAACACTGGAAATCCTTGCCTAGCCAAATTGATACACAGATTTGGGGAGGATACAATTCAGTCTATGCCAGTGCTGAAGGATGGTGCTACTGGCAAGTCTCAAAAAGAGCTCACCCTAAAAGGAACGTGGGGAATAAACTTGGTACTCAGGACTTTTCCACTTATAAACATAAAAATGAGGAGCAGTTTTCTTTTTCTATAGGTTTTTTAACCTGATGACTTTCCTGAGACACTCACACTGTGATTTAGCCTTTGGATATTTTGACAAATGCTTGATTAACTCTGAGCAAGACCTTTATGCACTCACAACAATGTCTATTTTTCAGAGGCAAAAAATGGTAAATAGTGAAAAAATGACTTCTCTCTAAAAGGAAATTCTTGTTGATTAGGATTTGTGAATCATTTCTGTAAAATAGAGCTTTCTAGACTGCAGGCCCATGATGTGACAGGTGTGCTTCTATGACTTGACCACCTTGTTGAGTATGAGCTCCTTTATTCTAAGGAAGAAAATTCAACTTCTCCCTTTGAACAGCATCTTTACGACAAGTTTAAACACAAAAACAATCCCCCAAAACATTATAGATTTCTTGGGGGTAATTTGTCTGTGCTTCATCATGAGTTATTTTACCACTGTTGTGTGATATTTTAACAGAGTAGCATAATGAGATCTTAAATCATCCTAGTGAGGTGGTTTGGTACATTTTACCAAGCCTGGTGCTATAGTCAGATAGACTTGGGTTTAAACCCAGCTTTGCCGTTCACTAGCTAGTGAACTCAGGAAGCCATATAAACTTCCTGAGTCTGAATTTGTTATCTGTAAAATTTGGGGACTTTCTAAACCAAAACCAAACCCACTGCCACTGAGTTGATTTTAACTCATAGTGATCCTATAGGACAGAGAAGAGCTGCCTCATAGAGTTTCCAAGGAATGCCTGGTGGATTTCAAGTACCAAACTTTTGATTAACAGCTGTAGCACTTAACCATTATGCCACCATGAGACTTACTAGGTGATATGTTAGTTGCCTATTGGCCCAATCTCTGTCTCCATCTTCACATGGCATTCTCCTTGTGTGTCTCTGTACAAATTTTCCTCTTTTTGTAACAGCAGTAGTTATATTGGATTTAGGGTCTGTGCTTATGCAGTGGGACCTCATCTTATCTCGATTATATCTGCAAAAACTCAATTTCCAAATATGATAACATTCACAGGTCCTGGGTGGACTTGAATTCTTAGGCAACACTATTCAACTTCTGAGAAACCCTGGTGGCAAACGGTCAAGTGCTTGGGCACTAACTGCAAGGCTGGCTATCTGAACATACCCAGGAGCACCATGGCAGAAAGACCTAAAAATCTGCTTCTATTAAGATTACGGCCAGAGGGGCTGGAGTCAAGATTACAGACTAAACACACTTATCCCTAAATCTCTGTGAAAACCATGACCTGAACTGATAATTAAACGGAGCCACTGGACACACAGTGAGCCCTAGGATGCAGCATAGGGCTGTTAATCTGGACTTCATACCACTGAATGCAAAACCTCCTCTTTCACTGACCCCACTTTTGGCAAGTGTGGACTTGAAGGTAACTCACCATTTTAATTTTTTTCTCTGTCTTGGCTGGCAGGAGGAGCTGAGACTTGACTAGCTGTTGATCTTGGATGCATTACTGGTGGGAGCAGTAAGCACAATTGCCGTATTTTGAGAGCCTGGCTTTGGACTGTGTGCATCTCAACACCTTTGGCCTCTCTTTCTGCCTCCACTGTACACTAGCCAGTACTGAAGCAGTGGCAAGCTTGTGCAGGATGACATCTTGATCTATTAAAAGGAAAATATGCACATATGGAGGCCACAGCTGGACTTGGTTCCTGGGCTGGGAAGCAGCATCTGCCTGGGGGGAGTGCTTTTGCAGGAGAGGAGCAGTGTTTTGCACAGTGTCACCTGCATCTGGGGCCTGGCAGCAGAGGCTGTGTACTCTGTGTGTCTCAGCCCCTTTAGCCTCTCTTTCCACCAATAGCCTGGTTCCAGCCAGGTGGTGAGCTTTTACAGGACACCACCTTGGCCTACAGGGAGGTGGAAATACCCATATGGAACCCTCAGCTGGATCTAATTCTTGGGCTGGGAGTCAGCGCCTGCCCAGAGGAGAGCATTTTTCTGGCAGAAAAGCAGGATTCTACACTGTGTCACTTACAGCTGGGGCCTGACAGCAAAGGCCAGCAGGGGAGTAGTCTTTCTGTATTTGGGGCTAGTTTATAACAACTGGGGTTCGATATAGAGGTGCTTACTTTGTCAGCTGGGAAGAGGGACCTATACACCTGAAAACCTTACTAGCATTGGAAGTTGTCAGATACTTTTTTCCTCTCATTATAAGACAGCCTAGAGAAACAACTGCAGTCCATTCTCACAGCATCTTTCCCAGCCTCTACTGACGCACATGATGCCCAAAAAGCAACAAAATCTAGTCAAAACCGTAAGCAAGAAATCACCCATGGTTTCAAAATGCCCCTAAAAGAAAGCACCTCAGAATTTTCCAGATGAAGAAGCTTTACTGAACCTATCAGAAAGTGAATACAAAAGGATCATATATAGAGCCCTCCTAGACCTTATACAAAATGTAGCAGAGCAAAACAAAAAACCAAGCAAGCTGTTCAATCTCATGGAACGTCAGTACTGTGAAATCCAACAGATCAAGAACAAAATCAAAGACATAGAAACTTCAATTCAAAGCCAAGAAAACAGAATGGAACAAATGAAAAATAGACTTTCTGACTCGGAAGACAGAGCTACGGACTTTAGCGTCAATCAGAAGAAATCAGAAAAAAGAAACAAGAAAAATGAGGAAGTGTTAAGAAGAATGTGGGACTCTATTAAGAAGAACAATCTACAATTAATTGGAGTTCCTGAACAAGGTGAGACACCTGAGAACACAGAGAGTATTGTTGCTGAGCTGCTGACAGAAAACTTCCCAGAAATTAGGAAAGAAGAAAGTATAGACATCCAAGATACAGATCGAATGCCTCTCAATACAGATCTCAAAAGAAAGACTCTATGAGGGGCAGAGTCAAGATATCAGACTAAATGCACGTCTCCCTAAATCCCTCTGGAAACCAAGACCGGAAATGATAATTAAACAGAGCCATCTGGACAAATAGTGAGGCCTGGGATGCGGCATAGGGCTGTTAATTTGGACTTCATAACACTGAATGCAAAACCTCCTCTTTTTCACTGATCCCACTCTTGGCGAGCACAGGCTTGCACAGACCAAAGTTAAATCACCATTTCAGTATTTTTTTTCCTCTGTCTTGGCTGGTAGGCTGAACTGAGACTTGACTAGCTGCTGGTCTCAGATGCACTGCTGGTGGCAGTGCTTGGCTCCTCTGGTCTATTGGGAAACGGATAAGACCAGGCAGAGGCCCTGACTGAACTTGGTTTAGGCTGGGAGGTGGCTCCTGCCGGGGGGAGAGTGCTTTTCTAG
Organism: Heterohyrax brucei; assembly: GCA_028571685.1. Lineage (NCBI taxonomy): Eukaryota > Metazoa > Chordata > Mammalia > Hyracoidea > Procaviidae > Heterohyrax > Heterohyrax brucei. The sequence continues at coordinate 36,516,076 of CM053148.1, read as the reverse complement.
CAGACAGGCAGTGTTTTGCACAGTGTCACCTGGTGCTGGGGCCCAGCGCTGGAGGCTGCAGACTCTGGGTATTTCAGCACTCTTGGCCTCTCTTTCTGCCAGGAGCCTGGTCCCAGCCAGCTGGTGAGCTTGCATGGGATGCCATCTTGTTTTGCTGGGAGGCAGGGTCATCCATATAGAAGCCTCAGCTGGACTTAATTCCTGGGCTGGGAGGCAGTGCCTACCCAGGAGAGACTGTTTTTCCAACAGAAAAGCAGAATTCTACACAATACCACCTACAGCTGGGGCCTGAAAGCAGAGGTCATCAGGCCAGTAGCCTTTCTGTATTTTGATCTAGTTCATAACACCTGTGGTTCAATATAGAGGTGCTTACTTTGCCAGCTGGGAATGGGGACCTATACACCTGAAAACCTGACTGATGTTGGAAGTTGTGAAATACTTTTTACTTCTCATTTTAGGACAGCCCAGAGAAACAACTGTGGTCCATCTTCACAACATCTCTCCCAGCCTGTATTGACCCACATGAAGCCCAAAAGCAACAAACGTTGGAGAAGAGGGTAACCCAGAAGTCACCCATGGCATCAGAAGACCCCCAAAAGAAACCACCTCAGAACTTCCCAGATGAAGAAGCTTTTCTGAAACTGTCAGGAGGTGATACAAAAGGATTATATAGAGAGCCCTCTTAGACCTCATACACAATGCAGCAGAGCAAAAGGAAAAATTAAGCAAGCTGTTCGATCTCATGGAACGTCAGTACTCTGAAATCCAACAGATCGAGAAAAAAAAATCAAAGACACAGAAACTTCAACTCAGAGCCAAGAAAACAGAATGGAACAAATGGAAAAGAGAATTCCTGCTTTAGAAGACAGAGCCACTGACTCCAACATCTATGAGGAGAAATTAGAAGAAAGAAACAAGAAAAATGAAGAAGCATTAAGAAACATGTGGGACTCTATTAAGAAGAGCAATCTATGATTAATTGTAGTTCCTGAACAGGGTGACACATCGGAGAACACAGAGAGTGCTGTGGCTAAGCTGCTGACAGAAAACTTTCCAGAAATTATGAAAGAAGAGAATATAAATTTCCAAGATACAAACACCACTCAATATAGATCTCAATAGAAAGACTCCAAGATGCATTATAATCAAACTGAACAGAATGAAACATAAGCAGAAATTCTTAAAGGCAGCAAGACTCAAAGCAAAACTATCATTCAGAGGGAAACCCTGTAGGCTTTCATTGGATTTCTCAGCAGAAACGATGCTGGCATGGAGACAGTGGCATGACACATTCAAAGCCTTGAAGGAGAAGAACTTCCAACCAAGAAATATATATCCTGCAAAACTATCTTTCAAATATGAAAATGAAATTAAAACATTCCCAGATAAACAGAAACTCAGAGACTTTGTAAAAGCCAAACCAAAGCTACAAGAAATACTGAAAGAATCTCTTGGCTTGGAAGAACAAAAGCACTAACTTTGTATTTCAGAAGGACACATTACTCAGAACTCTACTCAGTTAGGGAAGGCTCTAAACACAGTCAAAGCTGTAATAGTGAAAGAAATGATCTAGTGATCATATCATGTAAACTATGATATTATCTTATTAAAAAGAGGAATGTACTACAGTCATTATAGTCCTTCCATGTGCAGAGGAAGTTGACAAGACTGGTAGCAATCAAAATTGGGATTATACATAGTTCAATAAGTGGGATCATGTAGGCAGCCGTAAACCACAATAACGAAGCAATATACCACATCAAGAAATGTAATACAGGAGTCTCAACAACAACCAATCTTGAAAAAGGTGAAAAATCAACTTGCAAAGAAGAAGGTCACAGAGCAGATTAATAACAACAGAGAAAACCTCAACACAAAAATAAACATATCCGAATGGCAGCACTAATCACTTACCTATCAATAATTGCATCAAATGTGAATGGATTGAACGCTCCAGTAAAGAGACATCGAGTGACATCTTGGATCAAAAGACATGACCCATCTATAGGTTGCCTACAAGAAACTCACCTTAGACTTAAAGATAGGAACAAACTGAAAATCAAAGGATGGAGGATATATATCAAGCTAACAATACACAAAGAAGATCCAGTGTGGCAATTCTAATCTCAGATAAAATTAACTTTAATGTAAAATCCACCATTGTGGACAAGGATGGATGCTATTTATTGCTGAAAGGTTTAATACACAAGCAGGATTTAACAATATTAAATATTTATGCACCTAATATTAGAGCAACTAAATACACTGAAGAAACACTCAAAAAGTGTTTGACTACACTCAAAAAGGAGACAGATCACTCCACAATAATAGTAGGAGACTTCAACACTCCACTCTCAATATTGGACAGATTGTCCAGAAAAAAGCTCAATAAACACACAGAAGACCTTATTGCCACAATTAACCAACTAGACCTCATAGACATGTACAGAGCTTTCTATCCATCAGCGGACAATTACACCTTCTTCTCCAGTGCATGTGGAACATTTTCCAGAATAGACCATCTGTTAGGACATAAAGCCATTCTCAACAAAATCCATACCTTTGAATTAATGCAAAGCATCTTCTCAGATCATAAAGCCATAAAAGTTGAAATCAATAGCAGAAAAAACATAGATAGAAAGTGGAACTCATGAAAACTGAACAACACCTTGCTCAAAAAACTATGGGTATAGAAGAAATCAAGGATGAAATAAAGAAATCTGTGGATTCCAATGAGAACAAAAACACTCCCTACCAGAACCTATGGGATGCAGCTACCGCAGTGCTCAGAAGTCAGTTGATCTCCATAAATGCGCACATCTGGAAGGAAGAAAGAAACCAAATCAAAGAACTGACCTTACAGCTTGAACAAATAGAGAGAGAATAACAGAGGAACCCCTCAGGAACCAGAAGAAAACAGATCATAAAAATTAGAACAGAACTAAATGAATTAGAGAACAGAACAGTTGAAAAAATTGAAAAGATCAAAAGCCGGTTTTTTGAAAAGATCAACAAAATTGACAAACCACTGGCTAAACTTGCTAAAGAAAAACAATAAAGGAAACAAATAACCCATAGAAGAAATGAGAGGGGAGTTGTCACAACAGATCCAGCAGAAATCAAAAATATCATAGCTGAATATTATGAAAGACTGTATTCTAACAAATTTGAAAACCAAGAGGAAGTGGACAAATTCGTTCATTCGTATCACCTACCCAAATTATCACAAGGTGAAGCAGAACAACTTAACAAACCCATCACAAAAGAGCCAAGCCAGCCGATTAAAAAAGTCATCAAAAAACTGCCAACCAAAAAAAAATCCTGAGCCCAGATGGCTTCACCACAGAATTCTACCAAGCTTTTAGAGAAGAATTATCTCCAATAATACTGAGACTGTTACACAGTATAGAGAGGGATGGAATAACCTTGATATCAAAGCCAGGGAAAGATCCAACTAAAAACGAGAACTACACACTGATATCACTCATGAATCTAGATGTAATAATCTTCAACAAATTCTTGCCAATAGAATACAACAACATATCCAAAAAGTAATCCATCATGAACAAGTTGGATTCCTATCAGGGATGCAAGGCTGGTTCAACATCATAAAAACAATTAACATGATCAACCACAAAAATAACACAAAAGACAAGAATCACCTGATCTTGTCTATTGACGCAGAAAAGGCATTTGATCAAGTCCAAAACCCATTCATGCTAAAAACTCTTGGCAAAATAGGAATTGACTGCAAATTCCTATTTTGCAATATGGGCCATTCAGACAAAGCCAACTGCCTACATCATCCTGAATGGAGAGAGACTGAAACAGTTTCCCCTGAGAACAGAAACTATACAAGGATGCCCACTCTCACCTCTCCTATTCAACATTGTACTAGAAGTTCTAGCCAGAGCAATTAGAAAAGACCAAGAAATAAAGGGTATCTGCATCAGCAAAGAAGAAGTAAAAATCTCCCTATTTGCATATGATATGATTCTGTACCCAGAGAATCCTAAAGAATCCATAATTAAACTACTCAAACTGATAGAAGAGTTCAACAAAGTCTCAGGATACAAGATAAACATAAGTAAATCAGTAGGATTCCTTTATACCAACAATGAGGTTATTAATGAGAAATAACCAAATGAATACCATTTCCTATCGCCCCTAAGAAGATAAAGTACCTAGGAATAAATCTAACTAGAAAAATGACAGACCTTTACAAACAGAATTACAATTCCTTACTACAAGAAACTAAGAGAGACTAACGTAAATGGAGAAACCTACCCTGCTCATGGATAGGAAGACTTAACATTATGAAAATGTCTACTTTGCCCAAAGCCAGCTACTTATACAATGCAATCCCAATAAAAATTCCAGTGACACTTTTTTTTTAACAAGATGGAGAAACAAATTACCAACATTGTTTGGAAAGGGAAGAAGCACCAGATAAGTAAAGTACTACTGAAGAAGAAGAACACACTGGGAGGCCTCTCACTACCTGACTTTAGAAACTATTACACTGCCACAGTAGTCAAAACAGTGTGGTACTGGTACAAAAAGAGACAGATAGATCAATGGAACAGAATTGAGACCCCACAGATGACACCATCTTCCTATGAACAGCTGATATTTGACGAAGACCCTAAGACATTAAACTGGGGTAAAAACAATCTCTTCAACAAATGGTGCTGACAAAATTGGATATCATTCTGCAAAAAATTGAAACAAGAGCCGTATCTTACACCTGATACAAAAACCAACTCAAACTGGATAAAAGACCTAAATATCAAATCCAAAATGATAAAGCTCATCCAAGAAAAAGTAGGAACAACAATGAAAGGTTCAATACACAATGCAGACAGACTTCAAAATCTGTCAAACAAACCACAAACAGCAGAAGTGAAAATAGATAAATAGGAACTATTGAGAATCAAACACTTTTGCTCATCCAAAGAGTTTATAAATAGAATTAAAAGGCCAACTATGGAACGGGAAAAAATACTTGGCAACTATGTGTCAGACCACTGCCTGATCTCCACAATCTATAAGGTGCTACAAAATATCAATAAGAAAAAGATAAATCATCCAAGTAAGCGATGGGCAAAGGAGATGGACAGACAGTTCTCTAAAGAGGAGATCCAGGCAGCCAAAAAACACATGTGGACATGCTCACAATCATTAGCTATTAAAGAAATTCAAATCAAAACAACAATGACATACCATCTCACCCCAATAAGGTTGGCAATGATCCAAAAAATGCTAAACAACAAATGCTGGAGAGGCTGTGGAGAAATTGGAACTCTCCTACACTGTTGGTGGGATTGCAAAATGATGCAACCTCTTTGGAAAGCAGTCTCGTGCTTCTTTAAAAATCTGGATATAGATACACCATTTGACCCAGTAATCCCACTGCTCCAAACATATCCTACAGAATCAAGGCCATTCACACCAAGTGATAAATGCACGTGAATGTTTATCACAGTACACTCCATAATAGCAAAAAATGGAATTAACCCAGATGCCCAACAACAGAGGAATGGATAGGTAAACTGTGGTATATATACTCAGTGGAACACTATGCAATGATAAAGAAACAACGATGATTTTAGGAAACATCTCATAAGCTGGTTTCAACTGGAGGACATTATGTAGAGTGAAAGTAGTCAGCAACAAAAGGACAAATACCGTATGAGACTCCTACAATAGGAACTTAAAAACACACTCATTCATAGAAGAAAAGACTCTTTGGCAACTGCAAGGGTGGGGAGGGAGGGAGGGCAAGGGGGTCGGGTTTAGTTTAAATAGCTGATAGAAGTTTAGTTGGGTGAAATCTCTGACAGCATGCGTTAGAAAGATCAATATTAACTGGACTTGAACATAACATGATTATTCCTCCCATCTTAATCCAATATTACAAGGACAGAGTAGCTGGGGTAGGGGACCAGGGATCAAGCTGTCAAATCGAGGCCAACTAGCACAACTAGAGTTTTGCTAAGAGAGCCCTCTGCACCCCACATTGGTGAGTGGTGTCTGGGGTCTTAAAAGCTGCCAAGCTGCCATCCGAGGGTACAGTAAATAGTCCCAACTTAGCAGGAACAGATGATCACCAAGGACCAAAATGGCATGGGGGAAAGAGAATCCAGAAGACAGAGAGACCCACACTAGTGGGTGACTATATCGACTTGTGACTGGAAGAACCGGATGGTGCCCGGCCACCACCAGTGATAGCCACGATGGAGCTTACAATATTGAGTCTCACTGGCAAGAATAAAAAGGGGTACACACTGAGATATCCATTAAAAGATCACAACTGATGGTCCACAGGCCTTAGAGTTCCCCTGGGAGCATGGCCCCTGGCCCTGATGCTGGCCCTGTCAAGAAATCATAATGGAGGTCAACTCTTCCAACAAGAACGACTTGGACTTGGTGACACAGAGTGACCATATCATGTGTGCACTTTGTGGTTCTATGTATCTATAGGATGTAAAGTGTTCCGCTGACCTCTTACTGGAGAAAGGGGAGCCGGTGGAGAGGAGGGGATAGGAGATCGTTGGGAGGATAAGGCATGTGTAGAGCAGAGAGGAGGAGTGTGTTGCCACCAGGCAGGGAGAGCAGTGGGAGCTGCATATAGGTGGGCATGCAAATTTATATGGGAATGTAAATTTTCATTCAATCATCATAATAACAAAAATTACAGCAAAGAAAACCCAATGGAACAGTTCTGCTGTATCACATGGGGTCTTTATGAGGTGGAATAAACTCAATGGCACCATCACCAACATCTAAACCACTGAAGACCCTGAGGGATTCAAATGGTTAACAACAGTTGGCTGCTGACCAAAATGGTTGGAGGTACAAGTCTACCCAGAGGTGCCTTGCAAGAAACACCTGGCAAGCTACTTCCCCCAAATCAGCCACTGAAAATGCTACGGAGCACAGTTCTGCTGTAACATACCCAGGGCTGCCATGAGTGGGAAACAACTCACCAATAATACATTTTTTATTCAAACCACTTCAGGCAGCTGTCAAAATCAAATGAGCTAAAATATGTGAAAATCTCAGCACAGCCTGTGACATATAGGAAGTCCCTCAAAGGATCTCTTAGTACAATGGCAGACGTGTTTTTCCCTGCAGAACTCTTTTCTTTTCCCCCTTCTTTCTCACTGGTAGAAACATAATCTAAATAGGCTTCTGTAAATGTAGCCCTCCCATTTGGGTCTCCCTTACCCCTGGAATCACACCATAGGACAAGGACTTCACAGAACACTGTCTAAAAGACACTCATGCGATTATTCACAATAGCCAAAAGGTGAAAACAGCCCAAGTGTCTATCAGAAGGTGAATGCATAAACATAATGTGGTATATCCATCCAGTGAAATATTCATTCAGCCATAAAGGGCTGGATGAAGTTCTGATACATAATATATCATGGATGAACCTTGAAAACATTACACTAAGTGAAATAAACTGGACATGAAAGGATAAATAATGTGTGATTCCACTTACATGAAATGTATAGAACAGGCACATAAGTGCATGGAGATCATAAGTAGACTACCAAGCACTGAGAGAGGGGGAAAAGGGGGGACTTACTGCTTCATGAGCACAGAGTTTCTGTCTGGGGTGACAAAGAAAACTTTGGGGACTAGATTGTGATGACTGTTGTGTACACAACAAGCTGAATGTAAGTAATGCCTAGAAATTGCACACATAAAAATGGTTACAATGGACAAATTGTATGTGTCTTTGTGGTTGTTATTAGCTGTTGTCAAGCTGATTGAGACTCATGGTAACCCAAGGCAGAAATCTCTAACCTTTTGGCTAGTAGTCAAGCTTGGGGACTCCTGAATACATACATTGTCACATTTATTGTATGATTTGCATTTATCACACACATACACACAAACTGTTCAACTTCACTGATCTGCTGAATGGGCATCCTACTCTCCCTTTCAAATACCAAAAAAATCATTGCCATCCAGTCAATTCTGAGTCGTAAAGATTCTAGAGGACAGGAGTAGAACTGCCCCATAGCACTTCCAAGGAGTGCCTGGTGGATTAGAACTGTTGACTTTTGGCTAGCAGTGGTAGTTCTTTACTGCAGTGCCTCCAGGGATTACTCACTTCCAGGGGTCCTAAATATAAAATGTATGTGCAGTCACCTGCTCAAACACCATCGTATCTCAGACAAGTCTGGATGCCCCAGGCTATAGCCCTGTGATCACATCCACACCCCTCAGGACAGCTTCATCTGTCTGTGGCTCAGCAGCTCATCCCAACATTCCCTGCTCTTTCTTCCACATCAGTATCCTGTCCACTTCGACAGGTAGGCACTTAGAATGATTCTAGCTCCCCTTTCAACAGAACCTGTGTATAAGCTCCCCCTTGCTCTCATAAAAAAGGAACAGAAGTCCAAAAGATTTATTTCTTTCCCACTGGAGGTTAAAAATTTGGGATAGCTCAGTGTATGTGTGTGCACTCTGGGTCTTAATTTTGACAAACATACCAGATTTAGGAGTCATCTTTTCTCTTGAGGATTTGTACAGTGAGTTAAAAAATATATGATTCATAAGTTTTGCATTCATTAGTATCATTTCTGTGCTGCCAAATGCATAATTCTGACTCACAGATCCCACTGAACATATAAGTAAGAGGATTTATTTTATCATTTCATTTTTATCCACTGCTTTTCCTTCCCTTTCACTGTTTCCTCAGGACTGTGTTACAGGCAAAATCACACTTTGATGTGTATGGAATTGCGGTGGTGGGAGTTGGGAATCAAGGCTCTTCTAGTCTCTAATTATTGGATGGCATCTACCTCCTGGGTGAGTTGGGGATGTTTCCGAGAAGGATCATGACCTCAGCCAAAACGTTGTTGTGGAGGGTGGTGGAAGCCTTGCCTTTCAGGAAGTCAAATCTCTACTGTTAGCCTTTAGTTCCTAGCTCAAAGGCATTAAAACCTTCTCCATATTTTAAATTTTTGCTAGGTATCTTGGACAGTATATTTCCCCTTTAGTCTGAGTATCCTAAAATTCCCATGTAGCCCCCATCATGAATAGGCAGTATATGGAAGAAACAGGAGAAGACATTGCCTCTCACACACAATGAAAGATTTGCATTTAAAACAGCAAAATGTCATTTTTCCCCACCCGGTAGATGGCAAAGATCAACTAGTTTGATACTGTACTACATTAACACGTATGGAGAAAAGTTTTGGTGAGAGACTAAATTAACAGTGTTCTTTGGCAATGGTCACCAAAATGTAACACGCATGCAATTCCCAACTTGGCAGTTCCACTCCTGGGGCTTCACCCCAGAGCTACAGTGGTATAAATGAGTATTACTGAAGAAAATCCGACAGCTGTGCAGACTGGAGTCACTTTAAATTTACAACCTGAGCTTCTAAGAGCCACTCTGATCCTGTTTGACGTTTCAACCACTCTACCTTGGTAAAGTGATTTCCTGCTCTAAGAGGCCTTCTGAAACCTCCAACGTTGTGGGCCTCCTTGTCTAAGCTGGAGATCCTTCCACAGCCTTCACTGAGAAGTAGATGCAGGTGTGAACACATTTTTCTGTCCCCAAATCTGCCCTATCCTCACCCCTTACCAAGATTCACATTCACAGTCTCTGCCTTCCATTTGGTTGTAATAAAAGAAACGACCCTACTCCCAAGATCTTCTACTTGACTTGTAAATCCTATGCTTTCTCGTTGCCTCAAGGGCGTTGGTCCTACAATGATTTCCACTCACTTCTCCAACATCAGTATCTCCCACAGCACTCATGTCTAGCAACACGAGAGAAAATCCCTGGGTGGTCCAAATAGCTAAGACCACCACTGGAGGTTCTCTCTCACCCAGAAAGGCACTGGAAGAAAAGCCTGGCCACGAGCTTCTGAAAAATCAGCCATTGAAAACGCTATGGAGCACAGTTCTACTCTGACACACATGCGGTGGTCATGAGTTGGAAGTGACTAATCAGCGACCATTGTTATATGAGGTCTGCCAATTAAAATTTGTGAACTCATCCTAGAAAAATTGCTACATACCTCATTGCTGAATATCATTATGGATCCTCTGTCCCCTCTTCCTTTATTCTCATTCCCTCCTCAACCAATTCTGGACAAGATTTCATCCCCACATTCCGCTGCTTTGCAAAATTGTTTGTATTAACAAAATACTAGAAACCCGCTGCCGTCGAGTCGACTTAATATCCATCAGAAAGGGTCACATTAGAAAAATTATAGTATGTGCACACATTCCCATTCAACTAGAGAGAAAAAAAGAGAGGCAGAATCCTATATTTGCTGATAGGAATAGTGCAGTATGGTGTGCATTTAAGTCATTTAAAAAGTAGGGGATCTTGAAAACATCATACTGAGTAAAATAAGTAATTCACAAAGTAATAAACACTGTATGATTCCACTTACATGAAATACCAATAATAGACAAGTGTATAACTGAACCAAGTGCTGTTGAGTCAATTCTGACTCATGGTGACCCTATAGGTCAGTGTAGAACCACCCCATAGTGTTTCCAAGGAGTTTCCGGTGGATCTGAACTGTTAACCTTTTGGTTAGAAGAAGTAGCAATTAACCACTACTTCACTACGGTTTATATAGACCTAAGTTTATTGGTGGTTCTCAGAGGCAGATGGGGGAAAGGGGAAAGGGGAACTCTTTGTTTAGGAGACACTTCCTGTTAACAGTGTGTTATGCATTGAATTATAGCCTCCAAAAATGTGTGTCAACTTGTCTAGGCCATAATTCCCTGTAGTGGGTGGCTGTCTTCCATTTTGTGATCTGATACAATTTTCCTGTATGTTGAAAACCCTACTCTGTGAAGTTAATATGACAGAATAAAAGGTGGTTGTGTTAACTGAGGTAGGACGCAATCTAGAGTATTGGCTTGTGTCTTGAATCAAACGCTTTTAAGATGTAAAAGAGAGGATCAAGCAGAGAGCGGAGGGACCTCATATCACCAAGCAAGAAGAGTCAGGAGTGGAGCATGTCCTTGAGACCCAGGGTCCCTGAGCTGAGAAGCTCCTAGACCAGGGGAAGATTGATGACAAGGACTTTCCCTCAGAACCAACTGAGAAAGAAAGCCTTTCCCCGAAGCTGATGCCCTGAATTTGGAATGTTAGCCTCCCAGACTCTGAGAGAACAAATTTCTCTTTGTTAAGGCCATCATCTGAGAATTTCTATTGTAGCTGCACTAAGTAATGAAGACAGAGTGGGAGAAAAATTTGATAATAGACAATGGTGAATAGTTATACAATACAATGAACATAATTAATGTCACTCAAATGTACCTTTGAAAAAATGTTGAAAGGGCAAAGACTTTGTTACATACATATTTACCAAAATTTAAAAAATGTAAAAAGAGTGGAGAATTGCCTGTATAGCCACATTCACAAAGTTATATGTATATTAAGGATGTTTCTGGAAAGATACGTGAGAAACAGAAAATGGTTGCCTTCAAGGAAGAACTTGGGATTTGGGGAGCATGAAGTTGAAAGAAAACATTTCTTATGGAAAACTTTTTTGTACTGTTTAAAATGCTTGCTATGCATATGTATTACTTTTCAATACAAAAATCAGTGTGTAAAAGGAATGTATTATACAACATGGGATTTATTTTCATTATTATTTTACAGAGCTCTAATAACATCCTAAGGTATAACCAAATTGGTGTTCTCATGAAACAAATCATCAAACTAGGAAAAGGTAATCTGATTTGAATTTCACCTTGAAATTGAAAATAAATTTTGGCCTGTTTTCCCTCTTTATCAGTTAAGTTAGAAGAACAATATATCAATGTTGCAGAAAAATGAGGAATTGCATATATAAACCACATGGTAAGGACGAACATGCAGCATCCTGAAGCTTACTGAAGGAGAGACATAGTGCCCAGCTATTGGGGCTGCAGTCAGAAGATGGCTCTAATGGTTTGCTCCTTCAGCCCTTGTTTCAGTGTATTCCTGCATCCCTGGGAGTTAACTCACTCCAGAGCATGTCTGTCTTAGCTAGCTAGTGCTGCTGTAACAGAAATACCACAAGTGGATAGTTTTAGCAAACAGAAATTTATTTTTTCACAGTTTAGGGCAAAGGCTCTAGGGGAAGACTTTCTCTCCTTGTGGGTTCTTGGGGGAAGGTCCTTGTTTCTTTGTCTTCTATTTCCTGGTTCTTTAGAGATCTCCAAGTGGCTAGGCATCTGTATTTCCCCATCTTTGTTTGCTTAATCTGCTCCTGTTACGTCTTGTAAGAAATTGACTCAAGATGCATCCTACACTAATCCTGCTTCATTACCATAAAAAAGACAACCTGTTTTCAAATGGGATATGACCACATGTGTTAGCATTTCCAACACATATTTTTGAGGGACAAAATTCAATCCATAATAATAACTTTCCCAAAGAAGCCCACATGCAGAAACTGATCACTGATGCTTGACCATTTTAGTCTGACAGGTGATGACTCTGATGGGCCATACATGTCCCAGAGGTCCCCATGGGGTTGACTGAGGCTTTACCAAACCTAGATTCCAGCTGGACTTCTTCCTTTACCCAGTATTGCTGCCTCCCTTTTCCTTGCACAGGGGTTGATGCCCATAAAAAAGGTCCATCTCAGTATCTACTACCAGAGCAACTGACCTGTAGTAACTCACATTGGAGTAGCCAGAGAAAGAAGGAATGTTTGGGGTTTGCAAAAGGTTGGCAATAAGACTCTATGACTGGTGTTAAGTAGAGCACAGACAGCCCCCGGTACAAGGTAGCAGGTAGTCCAGTTGTTAAAACCCTCACCATGGATGAACTGGTAAAGTACAGCATCAGTGAAAAAGAGAAAGACCTTCAATCAGATAGACTGACACTGCGCTACAACAAAGGCCCGAGCATAACAATGACCGTGGGCATGGAACAGGACTGGGCATCATTTTGTCCTATGGTACATAGGTTTGCTATGAGTTGGAAGTGACTTGTTGACACCCAACAACAACAGAAACAACAACTGATGAATTAGGATGGCATACCAGTGACATTGAATGCATTAGCCGGTGTGATTTATCAGAAGAGTGGGAAAATAGTAACTATGAGGATAATGGATTAGGTGACTGTTGTTAAGCATCACTAATGCCCTGGAACAAGTGTATGAAGAATTGTGCAGTTGAAAGTCAAGTGTGAAAGAGGGCTTCCATGGTAACTTGCAAAGAAGCTTTCATCTACCACAGCGGGAGGACAGGAAAAGCTAAGAACCAAGTTCAGACACTGTAGTAGGAGTGGACAAACTCTGCAGAAGTTTAAACTCTTCACAAAAAGAGTTCGGTGTGTCAAGGTCAAAATCCTCAAGAGGGAAAAAATGGACCCGTGATATTTGAGTGAGGATAACAGGGCTAATACTCCTCAGACTCCTCTGAAGCCCCTGAACATGTAGAAAAGGCCCACGTCTCTCTATTAAAATCTAGCATTCCTCATTGTTGAAAGACAGTGCAAAAGCTTCTCTCTGGCAAGACAGCACGTATCTCTTCCAGGATCTATTCTCTTCCCCTCTCCTGGCCATTAGGTCTCTAAGTAGGGTACAGTTACAACATACTCAGGTAGGATGTATTGGTCAGATAAGAGAAGAAAGGGGTGATACCCCAAGTATAAGACATACCCAGCATGTATGACAGAACTGGGAGAGTACGCATGAATGTTTAATCAAGGAGACAATAACATAGGGGTGGAGAGGGCAGAGTCTATTGATTTGGGTGCTCTCTCCCAGGGTACGACCCCCAGTGATCATGTACTATTAGGATGGTACTTAAAAGCATAGAGAAAGTGATGGCTCGTACTAGGTGAAGTCAAAAACCAGAACTGCTATGGCAGATTCTAGAGGAAGAAATTAAGAAACTTGTAGAAGAGGCGATACTGACAGAAATAAACTGTGCAAGGACAGAAGACTCAATAGTTCAATAGTATGTTCCAAGAAAGTCTCAAGGAATATACCATGTTCTGAAGGTACAAGGCATGCGCTGGATAGGGGTGTCATGCACTGAATTGTGTCCACCCCAAAAATGTGTGTGGTAATTTGGCTGTGCCGTGTTTCCCAATATTGTGCAACTGCCCTCCATATTGTGATTTTCTGATGCTGTAAATCGTGATCTCTGCCTAGGGTTAATAGATAGGAATATGTTAAAGGGGATTAGGGTGAGACTGTAAAACCTTTTCTAAAATCACCTCCCTGCTCCAATGTAAAAAGAGTATCTCTGGACTGTGGCTTGTACCACCTTTTATCCTTTTATCCTATGGGAGAGAAAAGGAAAGGCAAGCAAGCAGAGAGTTGGCAAACTTATACCATCAAGAAGCAGTACTGGGAGTAAAGGGCGACCTTCAGACCTGAGATTCCTATGCCAAGATGTTCCCTGACCAAAGCCTGATGCAACACAAGGATCTTCCTCCAGAGCCAACAAAGGGAAAGCCTTCCTCTGGAGCGGACACCCTGAATTCAGACTTGTAGCCTACTGCACTATGTAAAAATAAATTTTTCTTTGCTAAAGCCATCCACTTTGTGGTATTTCTGTTACAGCAGTACCTGATGACTAAAACAAGGGGATGACAATGCCACTAAAGAGTTCAGTGGTGGCTGTCCTCTCTAAGTCAGGGGTAACAGCCAGAGAGGACATTTCAGAACTGAGCCTACTGAGCACAATGGAGGTGATAGGACCCCTAAGCAAGGAAGGCCAGTGGCAGTGATCAACCACTGGAAGCCAAATGGAAATAATTATAATTATGAGAGTCAGGGTAGGACTGACAGCCAAGGGGCCTGACCCTCAGAAAACCCAGAAAATTATGGAGACAGTTAATGGAATCTGGTATCACCAGGGGTAAAATAGATGGGGAGCCAGCAAGTGTACTACTAAGTTTGTACCTTCAGAAGAAATAGAAGCTTGGTGACTCAGAAACTCAGAGTGGTCACCTCAATAAAATATCCCAATTGCTTGCCTATATTCTGAATCTAAGCCAGTTCCCAAGATCAGAACTCATTGGCTGAGGAGATGGCTGGGTCACCAGATAGACAGACTCTACAACACCACAGCAAGAATACACAGTAATGGTCCCACAGTCCTTCCTCAAAAGGACCTACAGTTATTTTCTCAGGTAACTGTATACTGGGGAAAAAGGAAGGCGGAAACATTTGGAGGCTTGCTGGACAGAAGGCCTGGCTTGACAGTGATCGGTCTACACCTGAAGCCTCACCAGTCCCCTCCCCTAGTGTTTTGTTTGGAATGGAGGTACATGGGAGCCAAGTAATAAAAAGAATCATGGCCTACAGTGAACTCCCCGGACCCATGAACCTACCTAGTGGTCACTTCTGGAGACTCCAAAAGTGTATTTGAAATTGATATGCTTAGTAGCTGGCACAGCCCCCAGACTAGGTTCTTGTCTTTGGGGTGATAATTATCCAGGGGCAAGTGGAAGCCTCAGGAACTGTTCCCTTATTTAGAGATAATTCTTCATAATCAGTTACTTCGACACATCTTCTGAGCAACAGGCACCGCAGGGACAACAGACAGCTTTGGAAGATACAGAGTCTCTCTAATGCTAGAGACCCTCAGAGATATTCCATGACACTAAAATCTCCCTCCTCTCCCAGGAGACATTTGACCTCCTGGTTGTTAAGCCTAATCACTCCACATCTGGAAGCTGAGCAAGGCCAGGTTACAGAGACACAGCCATTTAGGCCCCACTCAAGACACATCTGATGGACACTACTCCAGAGTCTGCTCCTCACGCCAACATAGCAATTCAGGCCTTTATTGCAATTCAGCTTCACCCTCTATCCAATTCTATGCTGTCTCCTTCCCTTTTACAGGTTGTTGTTGTTAAGTGCCTCAAGTTGATTCGATTCACAAAGACCCTGTGTACAATGAAATGAAGTACCGCCTGGTCCTGCACCATTGTCACAGTTGTTGTTATGCTTGAGCCTGTTGTTGCAGCCACTGTGTCAATCCATGTCACTGAGTCTTCCTCTTTCACTGACCCTTGCCGAAGCCCATCACCCAGAAAGACCTCTGTGAGCAGAGCTACAAGCCTTTGTGATGGCGGACGGACGCATTTCACCCCTGACATATTTCTGGCTGTATATTTTTTCACCCCAATTAAACTCTCCCCCAAAATACCCCCCATCTCCCTGCACAAGGACAAACCTGAGCCCGGGAATGCCCAGCCTTGCTGACATCCCCCAACTGCACACCCCCACCCATGTGCAAACAATTACCCTTAGAACAGTTTAAAGGCATAGGGTAGGGGACGGCAAGTGTTTACTGTCCCTACAGGAGGAGAGAAAATAAAGAGAAAAGTAGGAACAAATAGAGATCATAAACTTTAGAACACTCCTCTTGTACCTTTTAACCTTGAGGTATGAGTAGGGCTGATTGAGCTCAGGGCATAACTTTGTTTTCACTGTCAATTACACACCTGCCTCAGGCCATTATCTAGAAAGCCTTGACAATTAAAAGGATCACAAGGTTTCGGTTAGCTAATAACTCATGCGGTCGGGGGGGGCAGGATAAAAATCACATCACCTCAAGATCTCGAGGTTTCGGTTTCAAATTAGCCAATCACGAGGTTTTGGTTTCAAATTAGCCAATAGATTGTGTGGTCAGTGGGCAGGGTAAAACTCATGTCACTTTGACTATAAAAACAATAAAGACAAACAGCTGTCTCTCTTGGTCGGGCTGCCTTTAAACCAAAAAGACTCTTTCCTGTCTCTCTTAATTCTTTTCCTGCCGGCGCCTTTCCTCCCTCCCTGTGGGACCCCGAAAAGATGCCGGGGCTGGCTCCCGGCAGACCCTCTACTTGACCAAGCGTGATGTCCTTCTCCAGGGGCTGATCCTTCCTGATGCCATTTCAAAGTACGTAACATATAATCTCTCCTCGCTTCTAAGGAGCATTTTGGTTGTACTTCTTCCAAGACAGATTTGTTCACTCTTTTGGCAGGCTCCAGTATATTCAGTATTCTCCAACATCACAATCCAAAAGCGTCTATTCCTCTTCAGCCTTCCTTACTTATTGTCCATCTTTCACACACATGTGAAGCAAATGAAAACACCATAGCTTGAGCTGGGCACACCTTAGTCCTCAAGGTGACATTTTTGCTTCCACTGGTGTTGATCCCTAATAAACATCTTATATCCCAAACTCTGTGTGTGCTTCCAGAGAACACAGCCCACATCAAACTGAATAAAAAAAAAAGGGAAGTTGTGTCATCCCAGATCACAACTTGACCATAGATACAATGTGTGTCTCAGAGAAGTTACTACTCTGTCATGAGTACATGAAATCAGTCAGGGAAACTGTAAACTGTAAAAGTCACCCACTGATTATTCAATGACAGTGTCAATCTCAAATTTTTTCATCAGAATACAGTATTTTTTAAAAAGAAAATGTGCAATATCATACCTAAGAGATCTGTAGCACCCAAACATTTTAAGAATGTTGCATTTATGCCATCCAAACATACTGACAAATAATATTTTATATATGAGTTATCAATTGTTGTGTAACAATTACCACAAACTTAAAGGCTTTAAAGCAGCACACTTCATCATCTCACAGTCTGTGAGCCAGGACCCTGGGCACAGCTTAGCTGGATCCCCTGACTCTGAGTATCTTACAAGCTGTAATCAATATCTTTACCAGAATTGATCGATCTGAAGGCTCAAATGGGGCAAGATACAAGCTCGTTAATGAGATTGTCATTGGGATTCACTTCCCCCCAGGCTGTTGAAACGAAGACCTCAGTTCCCAGTGGTTATGGCTGGAGGCTTCCATGTGGGCTTTTCTAACATGACAGCTTCTTCCATCAAAGCACATGAGTCAAAAAGACTACAGATAGAGTCTGATGGTAGGATGAAAGTTATAATGTTTTTTACCCTACTCACAGAAATGACATTCCCTTAGTGTTGCTGTATTCTATTTGTTAGATGAAAGTTGTTCAAGGGGGTTGGGTGAGTAAGGATTATACAAAGCTGGAAGTATCACAGGCTGACATCATTGAGGCCCATCCTATAGTCTGCCTACCGTACAAATGTATACATGCATATGTTTGCAAAAACGTGAGATAATGCTACTTTATAAATTTCAGTTTACTAAAGTGCAAAATAGATTTCTATATACATAAATGTACATATCTGTGCACATATCATAAATGCATGTATAATGACTGCATTGTACTCCACTGAACAACCGTCTCATGATATATTGATAACAAGCTGTTGTTAGACATTAGGTTGTTTTCAGTTTTTTATTATGCTGTTATGTATATCCTCATAGCTACACATTTCCATGCACATTTAGATGTTTCCTTAAAAAAATGTTCCTAGAAACACATAACTGTTGGGTTGAAGAGCATATTCTTTTTTTTTTTAATCTTTTGTTGTGATTAAGTGAAATTTTACAACCCAAGTCAACTTGCCATACAAAACCTCGACCACCCATCTCTACATGACTCTCTTTGCTCTACTCACCATGTGACAGCACACTCATCCCCTCCATTCTTTATTTCCAGTAGCCACTGAACAGACTCTTGTTTCCTCCCTCTCCAATCTCTCTTCTCCCCTCTGTCCAGTTGGACAGCCTCATATGTATATTAAACCACAAAGTACACACACCACCTGCATCGCTCTGTGTCCCTTAGTCCAGCCCAATCTTTATCTGAAATGTTGGCCTCAGTACGGGTCTCAGCTCTGGGCTTGCAAGCAAGTCCAGTTTCCATGTTCTCAGGGGACCCTCCATGTTATGGGATCATCATGTCTGGTTTTTTTTTAATAGAGTTCTTGATCTATGTACTCCTTTTTCTTGTGCTATGTCAGGAACTATACATTTTGTTAACACAACTTTGTTTGGTGGTGGCTGGGCACCATCTCATTCTTCTGGTATCATGCTGATGTAGTCTCCCAATCATGTGGACTGTCTGTCACCTGAGCTCAAATTTTCTTCATGTCTTTCATGTTCTTGGTTTTCTTGTTCTCCAAGTGCACTGGGACCCACTGATACTCCTTAGTGTCAGTTTGCTAGCATTTAAACCCCAGGCAAGACATGTTCTTTTTATAGATGTTTGTTACATCAGAGGATATTTTTAACCCATATCCCTTTGATGGACTTGCTAGGTTAACAAGAACCCTCCATTTCTCGCCACAAATCATAGTACTGATCCCAGGACATGTGAATGCATGGGAAGAAAAAGCCTCCTTCTGGTCGAACTGCAAACTTCTGTTCTTCCTATCAATTCATCCAACTACTCGTCCCCTAGGTAGGATAATGGAGTTTCCATTATATCACCAAAGTGCCTTCCACAAAAGTTTTTCTAGTATACCCTCCTCTAAACACAGGAAGAAAACCCTGGTGGCATAGTGGTTAAATGCTATGTCTACTAACCATAAGGTCAGCAGTTTGAATCTGCCAGGTGTTCCTTGAAAACTGAGGAGCAGTTCTACTCCTTCTTGTAGGGCAGGGAAGGTGTGCTTCAGGACTTTGCCCTTTCATCATATCTTTTCAGTCTGAATGCACAGCAAATAATCTAAGAAGCTGGACTACATGAAGAAGAACAAAGCATCAGGATTGGAGGAAGACTCGTCAGTAACTATGTTACACAGACAATATCATCCTACTTGCTGGAAATGAAGAAGATTTGAAACACTTACTGATGAAGATCAAAGACTACAGCCTTCAGTATAGATTGCACCTCAACATCAAGAAACAGAAGTGCTCACAACTGGACCAGTAAGCAATATCACGACAAGTGGAGAGAGGCTTGAGCTTGTTAAGGATGTCATTGGTTCCACAATCAATGCCCATGGAAGCAGCAGTCAAAAACTTGAAAGATGCATTACACTGGGAAAATCTAAGGGCCTGAGTCAAGACAGCGGACTAAACACACATCTCCCTAAATCCTTCTGGAAACCAAGACCTGAAATGATAATTAAATGGAGTCTTCTGGACACCTAGTGAGCCCTAGGGCATGGCATAGGGCTGTTAATTTGGACTTCATACCTCTGAATGGATATCTTCCTCTCTTTCACTGACCCTTAGTCTTGGAGAGTGCCAGCTTTCATGGACCAGAGATGGCCTAGAGACATAACTGCAGTCCATCTTCCCAGCATCTCTCCTGGCCTCTATTGGATCACATGGTGCCTGAAAAGCAACAAACTCTGGAGAAAAGCATAATGAAGAAATCACCTGTGGCTTCAGAAAGCCCCCAAAAGAAAGCACCAAAGAACTTCCCAGGTGAAGAAACCTTTCTGAAACTATTGGAAGGTGAATACAAAAGGATTATGTGTAGAGTCCTCCTAGACCTTATACAAAATGCAGCAGAGCAAAATGAAAAATTAGGCAACCTGCTTGATCTGACTTAACACCAGTACTCTACAATACAACACATCAACAACAAAATCAAAGATGTAGAAACTTCAAGTCAAAGCCAAGAAAACGGAATGGAACAAATGGAAAATAGACTTTCTGATTTAGAAGACAGAGCTACTGACTCTAGCATCTATGAGGAAAAACCAGTAAAAAAGAAACAGGAAAAATGAAGAAGTGTTAAGAAGCATGTGGGACTCTATTAAGGGGAACAATTGACAGTTAATTGGAGTTCCTGAACAGGATGAGACACCTGAGAACACAGAGAGTATTGTTGCTGAGCTACTGACAGAAAGAAATGTAGAGAATATAGATATCCAAGATACATATCGAATGTCACTCAATATAGATCTCAAAAGAAAGACTCCAAGACTTATTATAGTTACGTTTAACAAGATAAAACATAAGCAGAAACTCTTAAAGGCAGCAAGACTCAAATTAAAGCTAACATTCAGAGGGGAACCCTGTAGGCTTTCATCAGATTTCTCAGCAGAAACAATGCTGGCACAGAGACAATGGCATGGCACATTCAAAGCCTTGAAGGAGAAGAACTTTCAACCAAGAATTATACATCCTGCAAAACTATCTTTCAAATATGAAAATGAAATTAAGACATTCACAGATAAACAGAAACTCAGAGACTTTGTAAAAGCCAAACAAAAGCTACAAGAAATACTGAAAGAATCTCTTGGCTCAGAAGAACAAAGCCACTAACTTTATATTTTAGAAGCAAATACAGGACACATTACCTGGAATTCTACTCAGTTAGGGAAGGCTTCAAACTCAGTCAAAGCTATAATAGTGAAAGAAATGATCCAGTGATCATATCATGAAAACTATGATGTCATCATATTAAAAAGAGGGTTGTACTACAGTCATTACAGTCCTTCCAGATTGAGAGAAAGTTGATAAGAATGGTAGTAACTGAAATTGGGTTTATACATAGTTTATTAAGGGAGGTCTCAGGGGCAGCCATAAAGCACAATAAAGATGCAACACATCAAATCAAGAAACTTACTACAGCAGTGCTGTCATTATTAGAGCACCTAAATACATTGAAGAAACACTGACCACACTCCAAAATGTGATAGATCACTCTACAATAACACTGGGAGACTTCAACCCTCTGCTCTCAATACTGGACAGATTGCCTAGAAAAAAGCTCCATAAAGACACAGAAGGCTTTATTGCCACAATTAACTAACTGGACCATATCAACATATACAGAACTCTCTATCCATCAGCAGACAACTACACCTTCTTCTCCAGTGCACATGCAACATTCTCCAGAATAGACTGTGTGTTAGGACATAAAGCCATTCTCAACAAAATCCGTACCTTTGAATTAATGCAAAGCATCTTCTCAGATTATAAAGCCATAAAAGTCAAAATTAATAGCAGAAAAAGCATAGATAGAAAGTGGAACTTGTGGAAACTGAACAACATCTTGCTCAAAAAAACATGAGTTATAGAAGAAATCAATGAGGAAGCAAAAAAATTTATGGATTCTAATGAGAATGGAAACACTTCCTACCAGAACCAATGGGATGCAGCCAAAGCAGTGCTCAGAGATCAGTTTGTCTCCATAAATGCACACATTTGGAAGGAAGAAAGAAACCAAATCAAAGAACTAACCCTACAGCTTGAACAAGTAGAGAGAGAACAACAGAGGAACCCCTCAGGCACCAGAAGAAAACAGATCATAAAGATTAGAGAAGAGCTTAATGAGTTAGAGAATAGAAAAACAATTGAAAAGACCAAAAGCTGGCTTTTGAAAAGATCAACAAAACTGACAAACAGCTGGCTAAACTTACTAAAGAAAAACAGGAAAGGAAAAAAAATAACCCAAATTAGAAATGAGAGGGGAGTTGTCACAACAGATCCAACAGAAATAAAAATATCATAACGGAATACTATGAAAGACTGTACTCTAACAAATTTGAAAACCTAGAGGAAATGAACAAATTCCTTGATTCATATCACCTACCAAAATTATCACAAGGTGAAGCAGAACAGCTTAATAAACCCATCTCAAAGGAAGAGATAGAAAAAATCATCAAAAAACTGCCAATGAAAAAAAGCCCAGGCGCAGATGGCTTCACTGCAGTATTCCACCAAGCTTTTAGAGAAGAGTTATCTCCAATACTACTGAGACTATTTCACAGCATTGAAAGGGATGGAATACTCCCAAATTCATTCTATGAAGCCAGCATAACTCTGGTACCAAAGCCAGGGAAAAGCCCAACACAAAAGGAGAACTACAGACTGGTATCACTCATGAATCTAGATGCAAAAATCCTCAACAAAATTCTTGCCAATAGAATACAACATCATGTCTAAAAAATAATCCATCATGAGCAAGTTGGATTCATACCAGAGATGCAAGGCTGGTTCAGCATCAGAAAAGCAATTAATGTGATTAACCACATAAATAACACAAAAGACAAGAATCACCTGATTTTGTCCATTGATGCAGAAAAGGCATTTGATAAAGTCCAACACCATTCATGCTAAAAACTCTTAGCAAAATAGGCATACATGGAAAATTCCTCAACACAATAAAGGTCATTTATACAAAGCCCACTGCCTACGTCATCCTGAATGGAGACAGACTGAAGGAGTTTCCCTTGAGAACAGGAACTAGACAAGGATGCCCACTCTCACCTCTCCTATTCAACATTGTACTAGAAGTCCTAGCCACAGCAATTAGACAAGACCAAGAAATAAAGAGAAAATCTACATCAAAGGACCTTTTTAAAGTGTTGAAAAGTAAAGACGTCACCTTGAAGACTAAGGTGCACCTGATCCAAGCCATAGTATTCTTTAAACCATGATATTCTGACTCACATCATATGCATGTGATGAATAAGGAAGACAGAAGAAAAATTGATGCGTTTAAATTGCGATGTTGGAGAAGAATATTGAATGTACCATGGACTGCCAAAAGATCTGTTCTGGAAGAAGTACAACCAGAATACTCCTTGGAAGCAAAGATGGCTAGACTGTTTTCTACATACTTCGGGTGCATTGTCAGGAGGAATCAATCCCTGGAAAAGGATATTATGCTTTATAAAGTAGAGGGTAACCCCAAAGGAGGCAAACTCTTTAATAAGATGTATTGATGTGGTAGCTTTAACAATGTACTTAAGAATAAAAATGATTGTGGGCATGGTGCCGGACCAGGCAGTGTTTCATTCTGCTGTGCATAAGCTTCCTGGGAGTCGGAACTGACTTCACAGCACCTAACAACAACAAACAGTACATACAGCCCTTGTGGCTCTCTGGTTATTTGTTTATATGCTAACCAAAAGACTGGCAGTTTGAATTCTCCAGCCACTCCTTGGAAACACCAGGCAGTTCTACTCTGATCTATAGGATCACTATGAGTTGGAATCAACTTGACAGCAATGGATTTAAACAATGAATGGAATTCATTTCCTTTTGTTTTAAATCTATTATATGAAAAGGTACTGACCTCCATCCTCAATGAAGTCTACACCGCATAGATTCTTTTTCCTAATAACAATGTGCACTTCATGCCAACCCATTTCTTAGATGGCCCTGCAGCCAGGTAGAGACCACAAGTGTGTGAATCTAACTAGATACAAAACAATAGTGAGAGATGCACCCTGTTGAAACTGCAGAGTCTGTGTCCCACAAAAGGCTTTCAGATTCAGAACCCTTTTAAATGATTTTCTGGCCCAAGGGAAGTATCTTTGTGGCTGGGATTAAACCTGAACTAAACCAGTTTATGATCCATGATTTATACTTTAGAGGCAGCTGTACAAAATACAGATGACTTGCCTCTGAACATAGAGAAAAAGCATTCTCCAAGTAAATCCTGCCTCATACAGGTGATCAGAAAGCAGTGAGACTGTACTCGGGGTGGCGGGGGGCAGGGGGGAGGGGGGAGCTTTTAGAAGTGGACTAGCAAGAATTCCAAGATGGACAAAGTGTACCGAAAATTAATAAGCACCCTCTTCTGGGAAGCAAAACTAAGTGTCATAAAAAGCATAAATGAATAAACAAATGATTACAGTTTCTTGGTATGGTATTCATTTTCCCTTTACCTGCTACAGGAGTAGAGCGTGCTCACTTTCAGAACCTGGGAGTATCGGGTGATGCATTTATAAATACATCCACGCTTCCTATGAATCTCAGTAGTTTCAACTCCACATCCCTGGAGAACTGACTATAAGAATCCATTAAGTTAATGAGGGGCTGGGTACAGCTATATCTGTGCAACATGTGACAAATGTCACTTCATAAGTGAACCGGACATCTTTTGCAAAGGCTCGGGAAAGAGTTATGGCTTCAATTTCTTAACTACTAGAGTGCTAGACACAGGGCTGGACAACACACACCTACTTCTGGCAAGTCAGGACTGGCTCATGGCAACCTCACATTTGTCAGAGTAGAACTGTACTCCACAGAGTTTCCAATGGCTGTAATCTTATGGCAGTGATAACCTGACTCATCTTTCACAGCGCCATTGGGTAGATTCAAACCATCAACTTGTTGGTTTATTAGCAGAGAGCAATGCATTTGCACCAGTGACCTGCTGGGCACATAAAGGGAAGATGTTTAATAAATACATGCTGGTTACTGGATGAGCTGTGGGAATGTTATGTTACTGCTATCTTCCTCCTCCACGCGAAGAAGTAGATTTGCTATTTTAATACAATTTCCTTTGAGGAAGGAAGTGGATATTAAGAGAAGGACTGATTCTTGGTCTAATTGTAAGAACGACTAGGGGAAGTGAGGATGTTTAACGGTCTTTAATTTAAACTTAAACAGCAGAAATGTAATCTACTTTGTGCTCATACTGGGGACAGATGAGTCCTAGGGGTCAAGCTGTACTTGGTTTTGTTGCTGATTATTTGAAAGTCTATTTGAATTGAATTTCCTCACCAAGGCCACAGAAATATTAGGAAAAGAAACCTTTTGTAGAGATAAGCTGCATTTCCCAACCTGTATTGGTAACCGATATCCATCTGTCCTCCATGAGACACTTGTCTTAGTCTTGAAAATGGATTTCCAGAAATTCTAGATCTACTTTCCATCCTCATTCCAGGCATTCCATGGCATTTGAAACTGGCTTCTATGAGTCTAACCCAGATCAACAGACAAAATGCAAGGTTCTTTCCCACCAGTCAGGCCCATCCTCTTCCCACTCTCTTTCTCCCACTTTCTCTTTTGTTCTGTTGCCACCCGACCTTGGCAGCGACTTAGCCCAGCTATTCCACTCCATTTCAGGGACCCTTATCTAGTGCAGTGCCACCTGGTGGCTTTCCTCGGATATTACAGCAGAACAACAATGGCAGGGGGGTAAGCCGTTTTGAACGAGGGAGAAGAAAGACAGCTCGGACGAATGCCATCAAAGAAATGGAACTGCTAATACAGTGCATAAAATTCCTACTTTTGTGGAACTACACAGAGATTCACAATTTTTATGAAAAGAGAATAAAGATTGATTTTGCTGAGAGTATTTACAAACATAAAACAGCACTCCCGTCCACATCGCCCCTACAAATACTTTTGATATTGTATTTTTCAGTGAACTGAAACGACTTTTGAATGTTTAACTACTCCCTAAGGAAGCCCTCACTTTACTGGCTTCTGAAAGCAAAACTGTAAAATGTTTTTTCTATTATCTAGTAAATTGTGATGAATCATCAATATTATTGATGTTTAAGAGTTTATCCTTTCAGATGGCTGCAAGAGACTAGGATGGTTAATTCTTCCTTCATAGGAAGCATCTCTGTCTCACAAAGGCTAGCTGCCGTGGTAATACTGGATCTTGGTGTGCGTTTTGCCATGTGAAGCCAAAGGGACGGAGAGGCAGTCACGACTCTAGTTATACTTCGGAAATGACAACAAAAATGCTTGCTCGGCGTGTAATTTCTCTGTTACTAAAATGTGGGCTGCTTGGTGATTTCCACCCCGTCATTATTTGTGGTCAATCCCATCCTAGAAACAGAAAAAAAAGTTCTTTTCCTGCCAGCTTCATCTTTCCCATTGATTTCCTAGCCCAACGCATGCCCCTAATGGAGCTTGAAATGAATGCAGCCTTGCTTTTGTTTCCTGCCTTTGTTGGCACACCTCTGCCAGAGGCCAGCTGCAGTCCAAGCTGGAGGCCAGCATCCTGCAGGAGAGAACCCGCCTCCCAGAAGCTGGCAAACGAAGGTAAAGGAAGAGAGTGGAACGTTTCCCTCTGTGAGGCCTTGAAGCCACAAGAAAATCTTATCCTTTGAAGGGAGCCACGCTACACAAAATACAGCTTTATAAATATCTAAGAGAGCCGGGAAGTTAGTATCCAGGTACAAAAAGACACTGACAATGCTGGAAATTTGGGAAACCAAAAAAACCAAACCTGTTGCTGTAGAGTCAATTCAAACTCTCAGCAACCCTATAGGACAGAGTAAAACCCTCCCGCAGATTTTACAAGGCTGTAGATACTACTGAAACAGACTGCCACATCTTTCTCCCGTGGAACGGTATAGGTTCGAATCACTGACTTTTTGGTGAGAGACAAGTACTTAACCATTGATCTACCAGGGCTCCTTGAAAATTTGAGAAACTCTTATAAATGTCAGGTAGATGCTGTTACTCCTTAAAGGCTATAAATAAATGTAACCGAATTCATCCTAAATGGTCCAAATGAGGATTATTCACACTCACATAAAAGGAAAAAAGGAAAAACATTGACAAACCAAGTCTTCTGTCTTCTCCTGTCACTGGTTCTGCCTTCCTTTCTAACCTTTTCCTACTCTACCAAAACCCATAATCCACAAGAAGAGCTGAACTTTAGCCAGTGGATCCCTCGCAAAAGAAGTAGAAAACTTGGCTGATGATGTCGTGGGGATATTATTGTTTTGGGTTGCCATCAAGTCAGCTCTGATTCGTGGTGACCCACGTACAGCAGAATGAAACACAGCTCAGTCCTGCGTCATCTTCAGGATGGTTGTGTGCTCAAGTCCATTGTGGCAGCGGCTGTGTATTGTGTGTGCCTTCAAACCTTGGGGGCTCGTCTTCCAGCATTGCTTCAGCCAAGCCTGGTGTGAGCCATAGGATTTTCATTGACTGACTTTTCAGAAATAGATGCCAGGCCTTTCTTTTCAGTCTGTCTCAGTCTAGAAAGTCTGCTGAAACCTGTTTGCAGTGGGTGACCCCGCTGGTGTTTGAATCCTGGTGACATCGGTTTCAGTATTATAGTAATACACAAACCACCACAGTACAACAAACTGACAGACAGGTGGTGGCTTGGGATGGAGATATCTGTCCTGGGGATATAGAGCTATAATAACCCTTTCTGGAATTAATCCCTGAGGCTCGCAGCTTTTACTTTGAGAAGAAAATGAAAATATCAACCTGGCCTTCCTAATCCATCTCGGACTCAAGTTCTACTGTACTGGGAGAACCAAAAAACCAAACACATTGCCATCAAGTCAATTCCAACCCACGTGACCCTACAGGATAGAGCAGATCTGCCCACAAAGGGTCTGTGAGGAGCAGCTGGTAGATTCCGATTGTTGATCTCTTAGCAGCCAAGCTCTTAACCACTGTGCCACGAGGAAAAGGCTGAGCATTCCTCTGACTCAGCACCTGAGTAACTGAAACCTTCATGGGGGATACTCTTCATGACGACAGATGGCTTGAGCCCACAGCTTTGTCCCGGGTGACTCGAAAATTTGTTTAATTACCTTCAGACCAAAAGAGCAGTCCAGCTCAAGCATGCCATACCAATGAATTCTAGAAAGCTGAAAAATGGAATGTCTTTTCTCCACTGGAAAAAAGTTGTAATTGGGAGCTCTGTTACTGACCACAGACTTGGAGGCAAATAAATCATAGCTATTACCAATAACACGTTGACATAAAGACAGATCCATGCTACAAATCTCTATAATCATTGAAAATTGTCAGAATGATCTCTGTTGGTAAACATTTACTTTCAGCTTTGGTTGTACATGAGATTCTGATGTACCATAAATATTTTTAACATACACGCACAAAAATAAAATACATCACTAGATCATAAATACAGTTTTTCTAAATAAATGTTATTTTTAGTAAATGCTGTGTAATAACAACATCTTCTTTGAGTTGGAGACAATTTGGATCTTTCAGATTTCTAAAAATCTGTTTAGGATACAAGTTCAGAACATGATGAGCCTTGGAAACTTGCTGAGTGAAGTCAGTCAGTCACAAAAGAACAAATATTGTATGACCCACTTGCATGTCTAGGCTAAGTAAGTAGCTAGAGATCAAAGTTCACTAGTGGTTATCAGGGGCAGGGGAGAGGGAAAGAAGGATTCACTGCTTAGAGGACTCTCAGCTTCTGTAAGGGTGATGGAAACTTGAGGAGTGTGTACAGTTGATCACTGACTAAGATGGTGATATAATGAGCCACTGAGCTGGCCATACAGACTGTTTGCATGGCAGAAGTTTGGCTACATTTTTACCACAGTTTAGGGGAAAAAAAACAAAACTGTCCAGGGAAATAGAAATCATTGCTTTTGATTTCTTTGTAAGAAATTTCCATCTAACAAAAAAAGGTTATTCTAAAATACGTAGTAGTCTCAGATCTGCATCCAGGGTGAAGGTAATCTTCTCAAAGAGAGCTCTGTGGTGTGGGATGACTTGAAGGGCTCACTAAGAACTTTATTTATGAAGGTTTGAAAAGGAGGGCTCTCTTGATTATGAGCCTTGAGGGTTTCTGTCTCCTTCCTCCATTTTGATATAACCTCAGTGTGACGGTTAAGGCTGTGTGTCAACTGAGCTGTGATCTCAGGGCTTTGGTAGACATTGGGCTGATTGTTCTTCCATGATGTAATATTATGTAATCACCTCCAAGATGTGATCTAGTATAACAAGCCTATCAGTTGAAAGGGTAGTTACCTTGGGGGTGTGGCCTTCCTCCACTATATAAATGGATGTTCCAGCAAGGCTCTCTCATTCTTTCTGTCTCTCTCTTGATCCTGTACACTTCTCATCACCTGACCTCTGGTTCTTGGGATGTAAGTATGCAGAAGACTTCAGCCTGCCACACAATTCACAGATTTGGGGCTTGCCTCCCCAACAGTGGGAACTTTGATGGCATGGTGGGTTAAGTGCTATGTCTGTTAACCAAAAAGTCAGCAGTTCAAATTTGCCAGACGCTCCTTGAAAACTCCATGGGGAGTTCTACTCTGACTTCTAGGGTCTCTGTGAGTTGGACCCGACTCGATGGCAGTGGGTTTGTTCTGGGAGTTTTTTTACCCACACAACTGCATAAGCCATTTCCTTGAAGTAGTCTATGTATTTATAGACTTGGGTTTGCTGTTCTAAAGAACACGGACTAAGAGTTTTCGCACAGGGATTAGGACATTTCCTCAAAGAAAGCTGGCCTTCCCGTCATTCCAGAGGTTGTAGGTCTATACACTTACAGCCTTATTGTGGCCTTTCATTTGACCTAGAATTCTTCTGTTTGTTCAAATAAAGTAAGTATTTAGTAGGTTTCTCACGTATTTCACTGCTAGGGACACCGAGATTAGGTCGCCAACACCATAAATCCGTGTAAGTCAGACTATTCTGATGACTGCATTGAGTGTGTTGACAATAACAGCAGCCATGCCTACCCTGTCTTTTGGCAATTAAGGACTGCTACCTGGTCCCTGCTACCCAGGATCCTATTGTAGTTAGGTTCCTCAATTCAGCGAGGGCAGTTCTCATTGTAAAATCTGACCTATATAGAAGAGCAATCAGCAGTTTTCAAGGTTGTTGGAGCTCCCTTCACACATTTATTCCTTACCGTTGTGGTACAAGACGTGTCCTCTAGGCACTCCTTGGATGGGTCAGTAGGCCTGACATGATAAATCCGCTCTAACACTCCAATTTCCCTAAGCCTTTAGATAGCTTCTTCTCCTGGTATTGTTGCCTGCACAAAATTGCCAGCAGCAGACTTCGAAGCTGCCTCCTCCTCTCCTGTCTATGCCTCCTTGACTCGCCCATTTGCTCTGGAAGCTGAGTTTTGGCAATGACACAGTTTAGGTAATGACCCGAAGGCAGCAGGTGACAAGGGTGCAACTGGAGGACCTGAAGCATCTCCAGTGCTTCCAAAGCCAGCAAGGAAAGTTCTGTAGACTGTGGTTTCCTTCACGAGAAATGGCAAGATGAATATTAGGGAAGTACTTACGGAAGATCTAAGGGAGGGTGGAAATGGTCTGCAAAGCCAATTTCACTAAACGTATGTATTTATATTGGGTTATTTAGAAAGATTAAACTCTGGCAAAGGAAATCAGTGCAGAGAAAACAGGTATAACAAATGTTAACCACTTTTTCTTGATTACAGAAGTTCATGATCATTACAGAAAACTTATAAAGCAGAGTGACAAGTATGAAGGAAAATAAAGATCAACTCAGATGACACTATCTAGAAAGAACTACTGTTAATCATGGCATGGCTACTCTACATATATGTATATATATATCTTTTCTATTTTTTACATAAACACGAATAAAAGGCCTCTATTTAATGAATGCTTACTTTATGCTAACATTCTAAGCACTTTAGATGCATCATCTTGCTTCATGTTTACTGAAATCCTGTGAGTTCAGTATTATTACCATTTCCACTTAATTCCAAGGAACCTGAAGTTTAAAGCAATCAAGGTCACACAGCTAGCAAAACGTGAATCAATGTGATTTCAAAATCGGTACCACACTAAAGCTAAGTAAGTATGGTCCATGGATCATCCCTGGTTTGTGAACCCTATGTTACTGATCCATGTTGAGATCAGTAGATTCACTGAGGAGAAGAATTTAGAAACAACAGAAGCAGTTTCACATGGTCTTGATATCTATGTGTGTGATCAGTGGCTCTTTGGGATGAACAGGGTTTGGGAGCATCCAACGTGACTTATAAGTGTTACAGTGAGTGTGTGTGAACTGAACTCTGGAAATGCACTAAGACCATGTGCTGGTAAAAATTAATTGGAAATTACAAAAAACAAATGACAAAACCCTGGTCTTTTACCACCAATGGTCTGAGACGTGCTGCTCTAAATCACTACACTGCCTCCCTAGAGTGATTCCAATACATAAATATTGCAGTGAAAGATGGATGCTAAGAAATAGAGGGAATAGTATGAAACTCAACTATAGAAACAACTTTGTGGCCCTCAGATTCGGTCACTTTCTGGTCAGTGACTTACGGCAAGTCTTTGCTTCACATAATCATCTAAAGGCATGATCAATGAAGTCTTCCATGCCAGGCTTGAGATGGGAGAGAAAAAAACAAAGATGTTCTTTTCCACTCCCATTGTGGCAGAATCTACCAGTTGTCCCCCTTGTCTGTCGTTCCCTTTATCCATAATAATAGACTTCCCAGTTGAGCACACAGAAACCCAGAATAGACCTGTTTCCTACATTCTTTGTAGCTATGGTTGTTAGCTGCCATCTGGTCAACCCATGGCTGCCCTCTGTGTGATAGAACGAAACTGCCCAGTCCTCTGTCATCCCATGGTCACTTGCAAACCAGAACATTGTGATTCACAGGGTTTTCATTGGTTGGTTTTCTAAAGTAGATCACCAAGCCCTTCTTCCTAGTCTGTTTTAGTCTGGAAGCTCTTTTAAAAGCTGACCAGCATCAAGGCAATGCACATGTCTCCTCTGAAACACGATGGTGGTTGCAGATGAGATGCATTGTCTAGGAATCAAACTTAAGACTTCTACATGGGAGGCAAAATTTTACCACTCAACAGCTACTGTTCCCCCTTTACAAGCAGGTTTCAAGGAAAGGGCATAAGCAGAAGTATTATTTGGCAGGAATTTCCTCTTTTCATCTTCATCTCTTCTTTTATTCTATTGCTTGGGGCCTGGACACGATGGACCATGAGGAAAAGGCTTCACCTCTGTGGGGAGGTAAGCCAGAAAGAACTGACTGCCTGAGGATTTTGTGGAACACTGTGAGCAACTAGCCTTAGCTGCCTGCTTGGGGTTTCACATGAGAGAAATAAACTTTGTCTCAAATGAGCCACTGAAACTTTGGGTTTGCTCTTTCTTGCAGCCAAAGCTAATCCAGACTCAGGCTTTTACAGCTAATGCCACTGATCTCTTGATCACCTCACGGTTTCTCCAGTCTGCTATGTGAACTTGACTGGAGGAACTGGGAAGGGAGCATTTACAGTGACAGAGATTCCATCTGGGGCAGGAAAGAGGTGGAAGAGGTATCATTTTGCTGCAGATCCACTTGTAAGGCTCTCTCCCTTGACCTTGTTTTTCACTAAGATCCTAACAGGTGAATATTCTGATGGGTAAGGCCATACCTTTGGGGACACTCTTATCTGGAACTTATTTCAGAAATATTTCAACAAGGTTCTTGTCATGATGGTGACAACTGTGGCAATTTCTTTTGGCACTGGTCAGTGTTGGTGTACTGGAGGCAGTTAGCATTGGTTGTTAAAAACAGCCATTATTAAAATTAAAGTAGATAAGCTTATAATTAAACAAATCATATTCAAATCAAAGCTTATCACTCCCTAATTGTATTTTCTACTTTGTATTATTTTATCCACATTCTTGACATTGTTTACTGTCTACATATGGTGGAAATACCGCATCACGCGAGATTCTGCACGGCTCTCTCCAAATCGGCCTTCAGTGATGTAATGTGGCTGTCTTGAAACTGGCCTTGGTAGGAACAGGTATGGATCGGGTTTCCCTACACTAGACACTATGGGGCCAGAAAAGGAACGGAGGTCCCTTCCCTCAGAGCGTTTACCATCTCATTGAAATGTCACCAGCAAAAGATGAAATAAAATAGTATACGTACAGTCTCAGAGAAGTAGCACTGAACTAAACCAAGAGGCAGAAGAGCAAGGATCTGTTCTCAGCTCTGGAACCAGCCCAGGCATTCTCTCTGTTAGTCTTTCAGTCTCAGGTTTTCCATCTGTCAAATCCCAGTAGATGCCAAGCTCCAGAGAGGAAGGAACTGAACCTTCCTTGTTCTTCACTCGGTCCCAGCTTTGTAGCATAACCCAGATGCATGACACACGATGAAGCAACACTGTGAAGTGGAAGGGTGAGAGGAGCACATGGCTTCTCTCAACCCTTCCAGCTCTGAATGGGGAGGTTTATGCTATGCACTAAAGTAAGAGAAGTGACAGAAGACAGAGAGCCAAGGCTGGTGAGCCCAAGCCACCTTCCTTGGATGCCTCACCAGGGGGCAGCCACGCTGGACTCAGGGCAAAGTTGGGCCAGCTAAACAATCTGATTCCAAGAATGGAGCGGTGAAGGGTAGGAGCACTGGTGAGAATCACAAGAGGCAATGTTTTCTGTTCATCTCTGCTGTCTTGTACTTGACTTTCTGCTTTGGTTCAAAACTACCTTAAATCTCAACTGAAAAAGTTTGTAAAAATCCCATCGACTGTTCAAACCAGCCTCCTACCACTCCTCCCTGCCTCTTGTGGCTCACTGTGGGTCTCATACTCTCGTCCCTGCTCAAATTTCATGCTGATGTTCCCAGAAACACTTTCAGCAATCGCAGGGTACATGCTTTTCCTTTCTTTGGCTAATATACAGTTTTGCTATTTGCAAAAGTTACAAATGGAATGCAAATGTGTCCCTTTACTTTCCTGTGTTGTTACTATTCTGCTTCTGATTTTTAACGGAGAGATGTTACATTTGTGAGAACATTAAAATTTAGTGTAAATTTCAAAAGCAGAGGCAGGGTCTCTGAGTTACTAGAGGTGCAGAAACATGATCGTCTCTTCCAACTGGGACATGCTCTGTCCTTACAGTCTCTCCCTAAACACTTACACACACACACACACACACTCACATCCCTGGCCACAGCTCTTCCTTCAGAGACAACAGAAAAGCAAAGCTGTCACCACTGTGCAGTTAACATTCTAAATTACTTTCTGAGAGAGCTCAGGGATGTGAGGTACTAGGTCAGGATTTGGGATGAGATAATTATTATTTATTCTTGAGTAAAAAAGAAAAAACAGCTGGAATGATTGAAAGGACTAGTGTCTTCAGTGTGGAGAGGTGAAAAGTGAGATTTATGATTATCATCTCCAAAATGATGAAGAGCGAGCAGTGAATGAAGGTAGATTTGCTCCTGAATTCTGGCATACCTGAACTAAAGGGACACAGTCAAATTCAAGGAGGGACAAATCCATTTAGAACTGCCTGAACTGCAGGGGAGACCTCAGAGACCATGTGATCAAGAAGTTGCTAAGCCCCAGGGGAGGCAGACTGAATTGAAATTTCTTCTCCACCAACTGAGCCATTTGGGGCAATGTAGACTCTCTGAGTCTCAGTTTCCTCATCTGTAAAATGAAGACAGTGGCACCTATGCAAAAGCATTGCCAGGAAGACCGAAGTGTTGTCCTTATGTGTGCTCAAGCTTTAGCTCTCCTTTCCCAAGCACTCAGATTGCCTTCTTCCCCAGCCAGCACTGTAGATAATACTTTTATCATAGTTGACTCCAACTCACAGCAACCTTATGAGGACAGAGTAGAATGGCTCCATAGAGTTTCCAAGGGATGCCTGGTAGATCTGAACTGCCATCCTTTTGATTTGCTGCTGTAGCACTTATCAGTGGACAATAGAAATAGGCTCGGTTATAATAATGTTTGTAGCAATGAGGTTTACCTGACATGGGATAAATTAGGGGTCATAGCAATGACGACTCTGTTCTGTTCTGTTCTCTTCTATTCTGTATAATAAGAGTATAGCTGAGAGGAAAGCAGAGGGCAGAGGAGAGAGAGGAGAGCCAAGTTCTTTCAGCTCTTTTGGATGATCTTATTAATGAAGTTAAGGCTACTCAGGAGACCACTGCTGGATTGGATCTCACACCCTGTGTCATCATTCCACGCTTCTATGTCTGCCTCCCTCTTGAACTGTTGGCTGCTGATTAGTTGCCACAGAGTTGGCTCCAACTTATGGCCTGATGTGTATAACAGAATGCAGCATTGTCCAGGCCCAGGCCATCTTCACGATCCTTGGAGGCAGGACGTGTGTACCTCTCCTTTTAGACTCTCTCACCCCCACAGGACCTGGCAGAGGGTGGGTGCCGATAACTATTGTTGAGTGAATAAACGAGTAATTGAAGCACTGAGCACTATAACAGGTGCACCCTGTTCTCCCTTATTCAGCCATTCCAACCATTCATCTCAGAAAAAAACCAATCAACAATAAAAAAAATTCAATGTCCCAACTCCTAAACCATCAAGAAAGAGGGAAACATTTAGACCCTTAGGAAATTTAGAACCAAGACAGGTGAGACCATACGGCCAGCCTCATTGATGAGAACCCTTCTTTTTATCTGTCTGCAGCTCTTAGGAGAGTGATGTCCAATGGTGTGCTCAGCATCAGAAAGTCTCACTCCAAGAAAAAATTAGGCGGTGTGCTTCAGGATCTCACTGCAAAGGGATGGGAGCAAGGGCTGTGCAAGGAGCCGGGACAGCAGTGAAGTACTGTCGTGGGAATGAGTACATTCTTTCTTAGGGGAGAAGACGTTGCCGTCTGCACTCAGAAGAGGTAATGCTCAGCTATCCCTATGTCTCTGGGCTACCTCTCTATCCCGTCCCCCAGGAAGGGTGATGGGACTTCTGCATGGATGGGCCGGTCCTATCACCATGGTTCAAACAAAGTCCAGGAGCCCCAGATCTTAGAAGCCTTCCTCCTGATTCTCCCTGGGCAGAGTCTGGGCACAAGCAGTGCTTTGGTGGGGAACTCAGAAGAGGCTCTCTCACCTGCCCGGCGTAGTTCCTTTCACTTGCTCTTACCAGAAGGCACTTGGCTGCTACCACGTTCTCTCCAAATGTCCCTGCAGCCTGGCTGTTTGGGTGGCGTTGGCTCTGTTTGGATGACCCTGGGGGCGCAGCCGATTGACTTGTCCCATTGATTCTATCCCCAGTTTTGTACATCCCTTGTAGTTTCTCTGACAGTACTCTTCTCCTCACACTCAAGCCCCCCAAACCCTTTCATAAACCAGATGATAATTTCTAGGGAGCTACATTTCCTGATTTCGGGAATTGTTTGGAAACCCCAGTGGTGCAGTGGTTAATGGTACAGCAAAAGTTTGGCGGTTCAAATCCTCTGGGCCATCCTTGTAAAACTCTATGGGGAGGTTCTGCTCTGTCTCACTGGGTCGCTATGAGTCGGAATCGACTCATCAGCAATGGATTGGTAGTGGTATAATTAGTTCAGGAAAAAAGGGGGGGAATTAATTTCAGTAAAATTTAACTGGGATCCTTCCCACTCCAGGCCAACAGTTGGTGCAACACGGGATTTGGGTTAAACTGTCTAAGACCGAGGAAGTGTAAAATATTCGGTGTGGGGGAAATTGTGCCTTGGGGGAATCATATTTTCTAGGTGGCCTTTTGATCAAGATAGGGCTCCAGGGGTTATCGAAGGCACGAAGTGGAGGGAAGGGGCACAGCCACAAAAACCCATGGGGAGCAGTGTCTGCCGTTGTGGGTTCCGTTGGCAGTCCTATAGGAGCCAGGATTCAGTCCACTGCTGTGTGACCTCTGGCACCTCGAGGATCTCTCTGGACCTAGGGTGGGGCGTAGAAAAGGAGAATAAGATGACTGCCTGGAATGGGTGGTTTCTGGAGGGCTGATCACCTCACCCATAAACAGAAATCAGCCTCTCAGCCCAAGTTAACCGTTCTCGGACTTGTCTTCTCTCATTCCCTTCCCCAACCTCCCCTAATTCGTCAAGCGCTCAAACAGCTCTGGTGAAACCACCTCCTCGTCACGCTCGGGGGGCTGTCCCCAGGTGTTGTTGGTCTTTGTGTCAGAAAAACTTTGCGAGAAAGCGAGGGCGCTGGACAAAGAGCGGGCGGCGAGAGACAGCGTTTGCCAGCTCGTTGTGTGCTCTGGGTGCTGCGCTTTTTCCTGGGCTCTGCTCGGCACCCAGACGCACGCGGTGCCCGCAGCCCAGCTTCCTAGCCTACTAGTGGTGGGCTCCGGGAGCTCCCCCCTCACCCCAGCGCCCTGGGGAACTGGAAACGCCAGACACCGGGAGCGGCAAAGGCCAGTGGCTGGACGCTGGAGTTGTCTAGGGTGGGAGGAGGCGAGGAGAAGCGCAGAGCAAAGCTGTCAAACTGCGCGCGGAGCCCCGCGCGAGGCGGGCGCGGGGCGGGCGCGGGGCGGGCGCGAGGCGGGGCGGGGAGGGGCGGGCGAGCGCCGAGAGGGAGCGAACCGGCTCGCCGCGCCGGAGCAACCTTGTCTGCCACCGCTGCCGCCGCCGCGGGCTGGACTGGCCCGGAGCGCAGGGTGTCTGCTCAGCCGCGCGCCGCGCCGAGGCTCCGGCTCCCGTCGCTGCACCCTCCAGCCTGCCACTCGCCCCGGCCCGCGCAGGTCCCGGCGGGCACGACCCCACGCCATGCAACTGCAGTTCCGGAGCTGGATGTTGGCAGCGCTCACACTGCTCGTGGTCTTCCTCATCTTCGCAGACATTTCAGAGATCGAAGAAGAAATAGGGTAAATAGCTGCGCTGGCGTGGCGGGATATCTTCCCCTCCCACCCGGGTACCCCGCCCCCGCTTTGTGTGCGCCGCGCCCCCTTATCGCCCACTGGGGAGCTAGGGGACAGTCTGGGTTGGGGGGGTGGTGCCGGGACGTTTTGGGGAGCAGAAGGTGGGGGCGCAGCAGCCGTGGGATTTCCTCGGGTGAGGGGCGCAACAGCCCCCAGCTGGCCCGCATCAGGGACCAGACTCGCCCACCCTCCCCCTTTCTCTGGAGGGTCCGCGCTCTGTGTCTGCGGGGTGCTGGGAGGGTGCCGGGGAGTGTCAGCCCCTGGTGGAGGGGCCGAGAGTGGAGGAGGCAGGAGTTTCTTTGTCTCAGGTTCGGCCGCTTTCTCGCCTTGGAAAAGTGGGCAGGGGGCGCACGGGGGATCTCCGCGCAAGGGAGGGGATCCCAGGGCGGGAGCGGAAGGCGGGGGTTCAACACCGGCTCTCGGGAAGGGAGGTGTCCTCTCAACACACACAGACGAGCACAGGCGCCTCCACGCAGCCCGGGAGCCAGGCGTAGGGGTGCGGGCTGGCACCGCTGGAGGCGGGGCGCCCGGGGCGGAGCTGAGACCCCGCCTCTCCCTGTTTTTGGACGCTCAGCCAGGCCTATCTCCGCCCCCCCCCCAACCTCCAGCCCCCAGCACTCAGCTGGCAACCTCGAGACGGAGACGTTTCAGGGAAGTTGGTATTGCTGCACCCATGGGATTCTTCGCCCCAAGCGCGGGGTCTTGCCCTCGGTTTTTCTCACGATCTCTCCAGGGAGACGTGCTGGGGCGCTCCAACGTCCCCTATCTAGAGAGGAGGGATACCCACGAGCCTTGCCTGTCGCGGGGCATCTGGAGTGAGCCCCTGTCACTCGGGACGCACCCTCTGTGGGTACTGGAGATGGAGGCTCACGCCCCCCTGTCCCACAAGCCCTACAGGGCCTGGCCCCTTCGCTGCTGCACCACAAAGAGCCGCCAACGGGAGTTGGGAGGGCGAGGAGGCAGCCAGGGTTCTGAGGGTCCCTAAGGAGAGCATCCTGCCTAGGCCAGTGAGAAGGTGAGGTCGCAGAGTGCGCAAGTCTCTCTTTCGGGGTAGTGTTGAGCTGCTTTCTCTCCTCCAGGCCTGTGCCGCCCTAGCCGCTCCTTTGTCCCAATTTGCTATTTCATTCATTATCAGCACGAGTTGAGAAGCATTTACACTGTCAGTTCCCTCAGATGGGAGATGCCCGTCCAGAGCCCAGGGGACCCTTAGGAACAGGCTCTGCTTCTAGCTGTCCCACCTCTGTAACCCCAGAATTCCTTCTCTGAACTCCTTGACCCTTCAAGAACCCCCTTCTCTGAGTCTGCCTCCTCCCCAACCTCAGGAACTTGGTTTCCCCTGGAGTTCGAAAACTTTCCCAAATGCTCTGCAGTTAACAGACCAGGAGCCACTCGCTCCCACGTGGTGATGGAGAAGCACATTGCTCTCCTGTTCGCCTCAAAAACACAGGTAGGAAAGGGAAGTGAGCGAGTTAAGGCCCGGAATGAGAGAGGAAACAGCGGAGAGCAAGCCCCTAGGCTACCCTCTCTCTTCTTCCAGATGCAGGCTCCCGTCGTCCGGTCACTTGCTGACCTTTGGTGACGTGATAGGGAAGGTTCCACAACTGCCCTTTGTTCTGCTATAAAAACAACACTCATTCATGGATTCTCTAGTTCATCCATTCACCGAACCTTCAATGAATACCTTCTATATGCCTAAGACTTTTAATTTTTAAAATGCAATACGGAAATCGCTTTGCACATAATGCTGTATTTTCCTGCCAAATGCGTTATGAAACTTCTACTCCCCACATAAGGTTGTTGCAACAAGTGTATCTCAGAATAAGCCTCAAAACCTGGGCTGAGAACACTTACAGACACAATTTAAACCCCAGGGCTCTTCTGCTATGGGTCTATCCCCTGGGATCTGTTTCACTTGCCTTTTATCTTCCACTTTCTAAGCTGACCCGGGGGGCATATAGCCAAACAGGTTAAATGCATTAACCTCTATGACTTATTTCTTTGATCTGGTACCCCCTTGTCCTCATGTTGACCCCTACCTTTACCAGTCATGACCAAGGCCAGAGATCCACCTCTAGTCTGATGTGGCAACCCAGGACCAGAAGTCCAGTCCCACCTGCAAACTGTCCCACACATACTTAATCCCAGGAATGCAGAAGTGTCAGGAATTCACTTTGGCTGAAGGAGGAAGTACTTGAGGCAGAAGATGGGAATCCCAACTACTCCTTACTTCTGTTTACACCATCTCTTTCTTAATCCATGTGCAACCTTAACTTTGAGCAGCAGGGACTCAGCATGGGTAAATGCCTGGCACAGTAGCCAATGAAGGGTGCCAGAAGCAGGATCTTCCCAGAGTCCTCAGATAATACTTGAGATCATGATATTATTGCACCAGCCCAGCTCACCTTCCCCAACTTGATCTTGGGCTGTACTAAAGAATACTGAGGATTACCTGCCAGAGTCAGCCCCTGGTGAAAACTATGGTCCTGAAAGGTAATGTCTGGTTCTAGGAGACAACAAACAGGGATCCTAATTGGACAGAAGAAGGAAAGAAGGATACAGAGAGGCAGAGAAAAGAAAGAGAGGGGGAGGAAGAGAGGGACGGAGGAAGGGAAACTCCCTTTAGGGTAATTTTCCCAAGAATTAAGGAATGAAGAGCGAACAAGGAAAGAGAATCACACATGCATTGTCTGGAGGAACAAAATCTGAGATTCCCTTTTCTGGAGCTCTAGATTCACTTTTCTGTAAAATGAGACCTTTGATGTGGTCTCAGTAGTCCTGTCCCGCCTGAGGAAGGCTATGATATGTTTGGGTAGGGTAAGGCTTTCATCAGGGGACTTTTTCGGAGACACACACATCTCTTTTCCTATTAAGTTATCGAAGTTCCATTTCTCACTTGTTGGCTTGTAGAAACGCCTCCCTGGGGAGAGGGAAATGTGGAAAGATGAGCTCCTGCAAAGCCCCCAGGTAGTCCTGCCCAGCAGCCTAGGAGCGAATTCAGAGATGCGGTGGGGTGCCAACTCAGGCAGCTCTCTGAGTCTGGGAGACTAAGTTGTAAATTAAAATCTTCTGGTTGTCCTCTGGGCTGTAGTCTTGACTGTAACCTCCGTGAGAGCAGAAGGCATAGTTTCCATGCCCACCATGAAGCCCCCAATACCTAACACACAGTGCATTCAAAGAACATCGTTGAATGACAATCCATCACTGACCCAGGGATGGGCACAGAGTGTCCATGAGGAAGGCTGCAATTCCTAGAGCCTTAGGTGCAGGCCAGGACCCTAAGGTTACTACTACACAAACCTCTTCTTTTTTACTGAGTAGGGTGGTTTGCTGAGGAGCCTTGGTGGCACACTGGTTAAAAGCTCACTGTTAACCAAAAGGTCAGCAATTAAGAACCCATCAGCCACTCTGTGGAAGAAAGCTGTGGCAGTCTGCTTCTGTAAAGAGTACAGCCTTGTAAACCCAGTAGGGCAGTTCTACTCTGTCCTGAGGGTTACTGTGTGTCAGAATTGACTCAACAGCAACAGGTTTTGGGGGGAAAACTTTGAGCCTGAGAAGTAACATCATTTATCTCGGGTCATGTGCTGGTTCAGTGAGAACAGGACAAGACTGCACAGATCTCCTTCCTTATAACCAGGGCTTTCATACCACTTTGAAGTGGTTCAGTAACAACTAACAACATCAAACCAGAAGAGAATCTGAATTTTTAAAATTTGGATCATCTGGAACTACACCCAGGACAAAGGATAATTAATTACTGGTCAAAGCCCCAAAAGGTACAGTGAGGAGCCCTCTCAGGGGCCTAATGTGTCACTTTGGGGCCGTGATTGAACCAGGAAGAACTGATTCAAACCTCTGCTTATAACCTAATGCCTTTGTCCTAAAATGAGTTCCTCTAATCACGAAAGAACTGTTGAACTTTGGTTAAAGCAGAGGTGAGTAACCAGCAATAATATAGTCGTTGTGATGATGGAGACGAAGACAATGACGATCACTGGCATTTACTGAGCGTTTGCTGTGGGCAAGGGGCTACTGCAAGTGCTTTACAGACATTAACATGTTTCATTTTCATGACAACCCTTTGGTTACCCGCCAGTAACACCAAGAACTACTATGTGTGTTGGGCTCTGGGTGCCAGGCACTGTGCTTATTGCTTTAAAGCACTAGTTCACTGAATCCTCATCCCCCTGTTAAGGACTGAATCGTGTCCCTCCAAAATATGTTGTACATTCTAACCTGTGTGCCCGTGGTTATGAACCCATTTGGGGATGGATTGGCTTTGCTATGTTAAGGAGACAGGAGTAGTACAGGGTGTGCTTAGGGTCAATTTTTTTGAGATGCAAAAGAGACTGAAAAGCTGGTGAGAAAAACAGAGATGGGTAAAGAGAGATGCCAAGCCACATGAAGATTATCCAGGAGGAAAAGTTCAGAAGAGGCAGGGACCTTCCTCCAGAATATACAGAGAAAGAAAAGCTTACCAGAGAGCTGACTCACTTAATCTGGACTTCTAGCCTCCTAAACTATGAAAAGATAAATTTTGATTTCTTAAGTTTTGCACTTATGATATTTCTGTCGTGGCGGCACTAGGTAACTAAGATAATATTTGGTACTGGAAGAGAGAGGTGCTGCTGTAGTAGAGACACCTGAAATGTGAAAGCAATTTTCAAATTGGGTAATGAGTAGAAGGTTTTAAGGGTAATGAGTAGAAGGTTTTAAGGGTAATGAGTAGAAGGTTTTAAGGGTAATGAGTAGAAGGTTTTAAGGTGCCTGCTAGTAAAAGCATGAGACCTAGTAGTGTAGTGGTTAAAGGCTATGACTGCTAACCAAAAGGCTGACAGTTTGAATCTACCAGCTGCTCCTTGGAAACTCTATCGGGCAGTCCTACTCTGTCCTATAGGATTGCAATGAGTCAAAATTGACTCCATAGTAATGGGTTTTGGTTAATAGTAAAAGCCTAGCTTACCTTGAAGAGACTGTTGTAGAATTATGAATGTCAAAGGCAATTATGGTGACAACTCAGAAGAAAGTAAGAACTATAAAGTCTCTGTCTTCTTAGAGGATCCATATGGTGCCGGCAGGACAATGGGGCTAGAAATGTGGTCATTAATTGTGCTTCTGGTGAGGCTTTATAAGAAAATGATGAACATTTGATTGGAAAGCAGAGGAAGGGCAATGATTTCTATGGAGTAGCAAAGAACTTGTCTGAAGTATCTTCAAATGTTTGACAGAAGGTAGAACTTGTAAGTGATAAAACTGGATATTTGGCTGAAGAGATTTCTAAGCAAGATCTTAAAGGGGCTATGTGGTTTCTCCTTGCTACTTACAGTAAAACCTGGAAAAAAGAGATGGACTTTAAATTTAACTGTGCAAAATGAAAACAGAATTTAAAGATCTGGAAGCTAGAAATCTGAATTAGTATGTTATCTCTAGGGTAAGATTTGGAAATGCTTTGGTCCAAACTAAGGACACCTGTTCTAAAAAGTGCACCGAGAACATGCCTACACGATCTTTCGTTGAAGAGATTAAACCTGTAACTGATGGATTTAATCAACTATGGCAATAGAAAACTCATTCGTTTAGACTGAAGGGGACAGAGAAAGAGGGAAAGGAAAGGATGCTGCTTGCCTTCCTTCCACAGGCAGGAAACAGGCCAAAGGAGCTATGTCCGTTGTCCCCCAGGAGAGGAAAGAACCAACCCTGGATCAGCTGAGAGATCAGTGGAGCTGCTGGAAGGAAGCTAGGGAGTCTCATTTTCAAAGGGTAGGGCCACAGCCTCTTAGGTTTCAAAGAGCTGGATCTTTGACAACTCAGTTCCAGGGTGTGTTCGGGGTTGCTGTTACGGAGTGCCAGAAGGATGAGACTGCCACTCAGAGCCGTGGGGGCAGGGCTGCCACACCCCAGGGGCTAAAGCACAGGGCCTTCCAGGGCTGGATGGTGAGACTGCCACTCTGAGCAAGGAGAAGGGCCGCTTGCAACAATGAAGGAGCAGAGCTGTCGTCCCTGTAGGCCTGGGAGGCAGAGAGGAAGCCTATATGGTCAAGGTCTCTTGACCCAGAATCCAGAGAATGTGCAGAACACCTAAGAGTCTGGAGGGCAAGGCCATTGCCCAGATGGTCTCAGAGAACAGAGAATTATTTTCAAGCCTTGAGAGCTAATGGAAACTGGTCTGCTTCATTTTAGACTTGCGTGGTATTCATTATCCCTTCTTTCTCTCCAGTTTCTTCCATTTGTAATGGAAATGCCCACTTTCTCTCTGTTCTACCGTTGCACTTCAGAAGCATGTACCTAGTACACTAGATTTCACAGTTACTCAGATGAAGAGCAATTTTACCCCAGCAGAAGTAACCCTAAATTCTCACGCATATTTGATTAATGTCATTCAGAAAATGAGATTTTGGACTTACAGCTGATTTAAAATTTTTAGGGTGGTGTGATGGGATGAATGTGCTTTGCACATGGCAAAGATGAATTTGAGGGGACAAAGTGTGGAATTTTATGGACTGAGATGTGTCTCCTCAAAATATGCATTGTAAATCCTAACTTCTGTGCCTATGATTATAATCCAATTTGAGCATAGAATTTGTCTTTATTATGTTGATGAGATGGG
Organism: Heterohyrax brucei; assembly: GCA_028571685.1. Lineage (NCBI taxonomy): Eukaryota > Metazoa > Chordata > Mammalia > Hyracoidea > Procaviidae > Heterohyrax > Heterohyrax brucei. Next base: position 36,471,543 of record CM053148.1, on the reverse strand, counting down.
GTTAGTGTAGGCGTGTCTTGAGATATCGCCTTTGAGACATAACAGAGATTACACAAGCAAGGGGGAAAGCAGAGGTGGGAAAAGAGGGGCCGGGCCACATGAAAATCACCCAGGAACAGAATCTCAGAAGAGACAAGGAACTTCCTCAGAGCTGACAGAAAAAGAAAGCCTTCTGCTAGAGATGACACCCTAAATTCTTTCGATATTTAGTATTTTCTTGACGGCACTTGGCTTGGCTGGCTTGTGCTTTAAGTATGTTTATAACCCAAACCAACTTGCCACATAAAACTCAGCACACACTCCACTCTTCAACTCTGGCAGCCCCACCCTCGTGACAGCACGTGCCTTTCCATCCTGTACCGCCTGTGCCTGTTCAACTGACTCCTGTCCCCTTTCACCCTCTCACCTCAGCTCCGGACAAGAGCTACTCAGACAGCCTCATGTACATATTTAAGCCAAAAAGCACATTCTTCACCAGCATCACTCTGTCTTATGGGTCAATCTTTGTCTAAAGAGTTGGCTTCCGTGCTGGTTTCTGCTCTGAGCTAATGGAGAGTTGGGGGCTGTGTCCACAGGGAAGTTTCCAATCTGATGGACCACTGTTTTAGTCAGCTAGGGCTGCTCTAACAGAAATACCAGAGTGGATGGCTTTAACAAAGGAAGGCTTATTCTTACACAGTCTGGTAGGCTACAAGTCCATATTCAGGGTGTGCGCTCCAGGGGAAGGCTTTCCCCTTGTTGGCTCAGGAGGAAAGTCCGATATTGCATCAGTCTTTGTCCAGGGAGCGTCTTGGCACAGGAACCTCAGGTCTCAAGGTCGTGCTGTTCTCCCAGTGCTGATTTCTTGATGGTGCAAGCTTCCCCATTCTCCTTGTTTCTCTTTCCTTTTATCTCTTGCAGGCTGAAAGCATTAAGGGTGGGGCAAGCCACACTCCAGGGAAACTCCCCCTACAGCAGAGCAAGGAAGTAATCCTATGCAGGGATTTACAGCCCCTTTAACATACAGTTTAGGGAAACCACAAAATGGAGGACAGTCACAAGATTCTGGGAATCATGTCACAGCCACATAGCCACACATATTTTGGGGGGGACACAATTCAACCCATGACAACCATCAAATATGGTCTTTTAATAGAGTGCTAGTTCTGCACACCCATCTTTCTCCGGCTATGTCAGGGACTTAATGTTGTCTTCCCTGTCAGGGCTGTCACTGGTGGTGGCTGGCCACCATCTAGCTCTTCTGGTGTCATCCTAATGTAGCCTCTGGATCATATGGCATCTTCTGTCTGCTGGGCACATATTTTCCTCTTATCTTTGATGTCTACAAAGCTGACATCCTAAATTCTGACTTCAGGCTTCCTAAAGTGTGAGAATACAAATTTCTGTTCGTTAAAGCCACCCACTTAATGGTATTTCTGTTATAGCAGCATTAAATAACTAACACACCCCTTAAGCTAGGTACTATTGCTGTTTCCATTTCATCACTGAGAAAAGTGACACCCAGAGAGGTGATGTAACTTGCTGGGGGGAAAGCAGTATGCCACCCCAGTTCTCTGGGAGACCAAGGCCATGCTCTTGACCACCACGTTAACTGTCCTGCCCTCTGAATTATTTTGCCCCATGATGATATTGTGAAATAGGTTTCAGGACTGGTCTTTCTAGCTCATTCACCAGAGTTCTTCTGAGGACCTGGTGCTCTCCTGATCTGCTTACCCAAGAGCATGTTGTGGCCTTAGTAGTTTAGAAAGAGGGAACGTGAATGAACAAGACTAGAGAGACACCTCAGGGTCTATCTCCCTACAATGTCACTCTGGTCTAACCAATTCAGTGCAGTGCCAAAAGACAGAATGGCATCACCCCTAGTGTGCCAGATAAGCTAGCACTACCATGCGCATAAGTATCTCAGACTCAGGTGAGGCCTTGGGGTAAAGCTTGTGGAAGAGGGAAAACTTATTATGTTACAATCTTGGTTTAGATGACAAGGGAAATGGACCTTCTCCACTGCTACATGCCATATATGAATTAGTTTATGAATGGGTCTGGAGGAGAAGCATTACTAAGAATATTTGACAGCTAGTCCCTCATGAGCAACAACTTGTTAGAATGGACAGTGGAGCTGTCAGAACTGGTTCAATGCAGTACACTGTAGCTAGTACGCGTGATGCACACCAGCCAAACATCGGGCCTTGTTGGGAAAAGTAACAGACAGAGAGAGGATAGCTCTGATCCTTAGCCTGGGGTACAGAGATGAGCAGGCTCAGTGGTAGAATTCCAACCTTCCATGCGTGGGACCTGGGTTTGATTCCTGGCCAGTGCTTCTCATGCTCAGCTACCACCCACCTGTCTGTAGAGGCTTGCATGTTGTTGCTATGAAGCTGAAGAGGTTTCAGTAGAGTTTCCAAACTAAGAGAGACTAGGAAGAAATGCCTGGCAATATACTTGCAAGAAATAACCATATGAATTATGACAGTGGGTAAGTCAGGTCATGTGAAAAAGATGACCACGAGCAGCCACAGTCCCGGCGCTCGGTGAGGTGCATGCATATTTGCTCAAAGTGATGCCACTTGGTGTGCTGGGAATCTCACTCTACTCCCCATTCCTGGTCTACTTCCCTCAGGTGTAAAATAGGAAGGGTAAAATAGGAGAGAAAAAACATCTGGTTTTAACTTCCTTGCTCCAAATCCTTGTTGCCAACTGCTCCTAACATCAAATTTAAATTGTATATAGATACTCCTCTTAGAGACCAATTCACCACGCAGGATCTCTTTCCTTCTTGCAAAGCGAGGTTGCTAGGTGTTAAAACTGTTTAGGTTTTAGAAATTGCTACTGCTGTAAATCACAAATTATAAATATTTCTCAGAAAGAGCAAAATTCTATAAAGGATCCCCAGTGCTTTTAGCCTAGCATGCAAGACAGTATATAATCCAACCCCTGCCTCTCTCTTCAGCTCTTTATTTCCTGTTCCTCTTGTGCCCTAGGATCCAGAAATTCTGAATTGCTCACTATTCCCCAGAAGGTACCATGAATTTATGCCTCTGAGCCTTTGCACATGCTGTTTCTCCTGGCTGGAGCATCCTCTTCCATTGCTGAAACTCGTTGTTGTCGAGTCAATTCCAACGCGTAGCAACCCCATAGAATGAAAAGAACTGCCCAATAGAGTTTCCAAGGAGCATCCGGTGGATTTGAACTGCCAGCCTTTTGGTTAGCAGCTGTAGCCCTTAATCACTGTGCCACAGGGTTTCTGAACATCCTCCTAGCACACACCCTTCTTTCTGTCCCCATCCCTTTTGCCCCTGGCTACACTGTCTCCTTCAAGGCCTGGTGTCACCTTTGCAAAGCAGTACCCTGCTCTGACAATCTAGTTCTCCCTCTTGTATGTATCATTAGCATCCTGCCCTGCGAGCATCCTATGGAAATGGATTCCACAATTATGTTTTATTCCCCCCTTATCCCCAGCACTTATGCTGAAAGTTTGGCTTAAGTCTGAAGTCCATGTCCTAGGTGGTGCAAAGAGTTAATATACTTGGCTGCTAACTGAAAGGTTTGAGGTCCAAGACTACCCAGAGGCACCTCAGAAGAAAGGCCTGGTGATCTACTTTTGAAATCCAGCCACTGAAAACACTACAGAGCAGTTTTACTCTGACGCACATGGAGATACCATGAGTCAAAACCCATCCAATGGCAACTGGCTATATGAAGTCTACAATTTGTTGAATGAGAAACTGTGGGACTAAGACATGACAAAAAGAAGCCCTGAGGGTCTCTACCCCAAAACATATATAAAATCTATTGCTGTTGAGTCAGGTCTAACTTGGGGCAACACATGTGTTGTGCAGTAGAATAGAGCCGCATAGGGTTTTCTTGGCTATAATCTTTATGGAAGTAGATTGCCAGGCCTTTCCTATGTGGCACTACCGAGTGGGTTTGAACTGCCAACGTTCTGGTTAGTAAGAAACAAACCAAACCCACTGCCATCCAGACAGTCCTGATTGAGAGAGACCCTATAGGATTAGAACAGCCCCATAGAGTTTCCTAGGGTTACCTGGTAGATTCAAACTGCCAGACTTTTGGTTAGCAGCCACTACACCACCAGTGTTTCCTTTTGGTTAGTAGTCAAGCGCAAAGAACTTGTGCCACTCAGGGACATAAAAGGTATTTACAATCCTAATGTCAGACACTTTCCTCTTTAAGGTCACTGCTTTCCCAGGTATCCAACACAGACAGCCCAGCTCAGTTAAAGGCACCATCTGTCTGTGACATTACTCTGTACACTCAGAATGTTGGGGGACATGCAAAAGAAATGAAAGCCCCTTTACAGTGGCGTATTTGCCCACTGCCGGTTCAGACAAAAAACAAAGTTGTAAAACCCAAGGCCCCAAGCCTCTGCTCAGCCGAATGCCCTTCCTAGGCCTGCTCTAGCCCGCAGCTCCTCTTCAGCTGCGCCCAGCCACCCTCCCTCCTGCCTGGACAGGACGTGTCAGTTCCATCATTGTCACTTCACAGCCGTGAACACCTGAACAGTCAGAACACAGGGGGGATTGCGGCCGGCTGTGAGATTCCAAGGGCTGGCCCATCTAACGGGTACCAGTTCTGCCTGAGAGACAGAAAGGGAACAGGATGTGCGGACAAGTCGATACGGATCATCGCAGAGGTTTTCTTTTTTCCACACATCCATCAAAGTTAAACCAAACTTATTGCTGTTGAGTCAGTTCCAATTCCGGCAACCCCTGTGTTTCAGAGTGGGACTACTCCATGTGGTTTTCTTGGCCAAAACCTTTCAGGAATGTATTGCCAGGCCTTTCTTCCATGCGCAGCTGGTGAATTCGAACCTCCAGGGTTTAGGTTAGTAGTCCAGCATGAACTGTTTGCACTACCCAGGAACTTCATGACCCTTTTTTAAATTGGAAAACACTGGTCAAACCAGTCAATACGTACAGTCGCTGCACAGGTCCCAGATAAACTCGGGAGCCTAGTGTCTCCCAGCTCCCTCAAGAAAAATGAGTCTGAGTGACGGAAAGTGAGGGAGAATGATGGAGGTCAATATGAGCATGGCTGTGTCAGTCAACGAGTCTGGTAACTGTCTCCTGCCAGAGTACAAGGACAGGGCTATCTCCTGGAGAGGTGCTCTGGTGAGGGGGATGCCATCGGTACCCCAGGACCCATCCCCTAAGACTGAGTGAGAGTCTAGGGTTTGCCTGCCATCTCTGGTTCTAAGGCTGGCCCTTCAGTTGTTGAGATCAGTCACACTCCTGGGTGGCAGCTGGGCTGGTTTTAAATTCTCCCCAGTCGCCTGCAATTCGTCACTCGGCTAGGAAAACACTCAGTGTCCTGACAGAACCTGTTTGTTCTGGCAGTTTCCTAGGTTCAGCTGCCACAGGCTTGGGGTTGGGCAGAGGGGAATACTCCAACTGGAGAGACAGCAGTGGCCACACAGGACATGTGTCTGTTCTGCACATTGGCAGAAGTGATTCCATGAGCTGTGGCTTCTTCTAAGATTTCTAGCTGATTGGAGTCCTGATTCGCTGTGCCTGGAAACTCTACGTCCTGCCATGCCATGTGGGCAGAGCAAAAGGCTATCTGCCATTGAGGAGTTTCCAAAGCGTGGTTTTGTTTTTGTTCAGGGGACATGGAGGCCCTCGGCTCTGCTTCCTGGCCTCTCTTTCAGGCCCATGACTACAAGTTCTCTGCCTCCAGCCATGTGGTCAGCAGTGGTAGTTGAAACTACCCCCAAATTAAGTCATTAGTTTCCAAATGCTGCTTTGCAGGTAGGTGGTGATCCAAATGGAAGGTTAGTTTCAAATTGCCAACTGTCATATATATTCTGAGGTAATGTTCTGCCTTTTCCTCTTGGAGCACTGAGATGTCTTATCTTTTATGGAAGAGAGTGGTGGTAGGTGGTCAGTGTAATGTTTTTTCCTGACCAAAGAATTTAGCAACGCTATGACTGCTCAACCTTGAGCCCTAAATTTTGGAAAGTGTTACTGGTCCCTGAAATTTAGTACTCTGAGTCCTGGGACCTCAAGGGAAGCTGAGGGAATCATTTCAGGAAACACTGAAACTCTTCACATGATTTTTTTTTGCCCTGAGGAGGCAGATGCCAACTGGGAATGGCAATAACAGCTAAGTCACTGCTTTACACACTTGTGCTGTGCCAAACAATAATCTCAGTGCTCTAACTATATTAGCACTTGCAGTTCTCTCCACAATGCTACAAGGTCTGTTTTGTTGTTGTCCCCATTTTACGGATAAGGAAACAGAGGCATAGACTAGTTAAGTAACCCCACTGAAGTCACACAACTACTGAGTTGCAGAGCTGGGATTTGAACCCAGGTCATACAGCTCCAGGGAACAAGGAAAACTGTTCAAAAAGAATGTACTCAGTGGCATCCAGTCGGAAAGCACGTGTGCTCATGCTCTGAGGGATAAACATTGGAAACACAAAGGTCTGTGGGAGAGAGAAACCGGGAAAGCAGCAAGGTTGAATGGGACCTTAGGGGACAGCATGTTACCTCTGATCCCGGTGGGGTAATGGGATATGGCAGCCCAAAAGATCAGTACAATTTAGGGTTGCCAGCTCTGACACACCTGGTTACAGCATGAGGGAGGGAGGTCGAGCCTCTGATTCTGCTGCCTCTCCTTTCCCCACTCCCGCAGCCAGCCCCTCCAGCCAGCCCTGCTGCCAGGGCACCTCAGAAAGGCTCTGGAGCGCAGCGTTTGTTTGACCATCTCATTACCAGCGAGAGAACAAGACGCACAGAGGGAGAAAACAACAGCAGGAATGATTAAGGCCTGGAGGGATTGTGAGAAAGGCTGGTGCAGACAGCTTCCCCAGGCAGTGCGGGAAGCCTGGCCAAGGAAGGAGGAAGCCTAGAAGGGAGGAGGGGTGGCCTTATGCAGGGAGATTGCCCCTGCCCAGGGTGCGTCCTCCGATCCCCACTCCACATTCATTTAATGGGCTCAGGCGGCTGCTGACCAAAAGTTTGGCAGTTCGAGTCCACCCAGGGAAACCACACAAGAAATGCCTGGTGATCTGCTTTCAAAACATCAGCATGAAAATCCTGTGGAACACGGTTCTGCTCTATCACATTTGGGATCACCGGGAGTCTGAATTGACTTAACGGCAACTGGTATGTTTGTGTGATACTGTGCCAACCTGTCTGCTCTGAACTGGTTCTCTTATTCACTTTTCATAACCACTCTATTTGAGGACAAAGAAAAGGAGGCTCAGAGAGGGTCCAGTGCTTTCCTGAGGTCATACAACTTGGAAATGAGGCTTACCTGTCTGCATGGGCGCAAGCTGCTCTGAGCTACTTTTTTTCGCACTATAATTGCCTGTCGGCTTCCCATTCCTCTCACCTCCGATACTGGGCCTCATACCTCCCACCTTGTTTTCTGTACATCACAGGGGTTTTTTAAGGAATGGTGGAAACTTTTGAGACTATAGAAAAGACTGACTGCAAAAGAAGGAGAATCAGGAAGGAAGTGGAGGAGAAACTGGAATGTGTGGCTAAAATACCTCTATGAACAGCTACCTCCTTTGCCATGAGACCAGAAGAACTGGATGGTGCCTGGATACCATTACCAAACATTTTCATCAAAGAGACTATAGGAGAATCCTGATCAGTGAAGGGAGGGATGTCGAACAGAATTTTAAATTCTCTCACTCTCCTGATTTCCTGGAGCCATTCAGGCTGGGTGAGCACTGCCCCCCCCCACCTCCAAAAAATTATTTCCCTGAGGTTGTCTTTAAAGTTTAAACCAAAAATATCCCCTGAAGTCGTCTTGAAAGCAAGCAATACAAGTTAGCTTAATTAGTAAGGAATGTCTGCTTTGAGCTTTGTACTCCTTTAAATAATGATCTGTATGTGATCAAATTGACAACGTCAGCTTGAAAGAATAGAGAAGCAGCTTAGGAGGCAGTGAGTGTATGTTAATAGTGAGAGAATAATGTGCAGAAGGATAGTGTAAATGGTTACACAACTGGAATGTAAGCAGTGGCACTGAATTTTACATGCAGAAATCAACTTGGTCTGTTTTGCTGTGTCAATTTTCACCAAAAGAATTAAAATAATTAAAGGGCAATTACAAGCTCATTGCGTGTACTCCCCTGCCCCCACGGTGATGGCCACACACAGTGGGTGGCTGTCACCTTTGGGCACCAAATTTCAGCAGGATGCTGAGGAGGAAGCAGACAGAAGCTGGACTCTGCCCAGAGAGCTGTGAATGTTTGTCGTAGGGTTTCCCCAACTCTAATTTCAAGAACAAGAATATTGGATGCACTTGGAAGAGCTATACCCAGTATTAATTCACACCTTCTTTCTTGGCAAATGCCAGCGTAGCTTAAATAATGAAGGGAGAAGGCATAAGATATGCAAACATACACTGGTAAATTGATAGGTAGGATTTGTGTTTGCTGTTCTTCTCTAAACAGCAATGCCCTTCCTACCGCACCTCTGAGGTTTCCAAAATTTGGAAATTGACTGTAAGTGATTTCAGAGTGATACCCAAATTGTACCCTCATGAAAATTTTTAGTCCCCAGGAGATGCAGACTGAAAGCCCCTGTGGTGTAGCCATCCTGGCCTGGGCTGGGAGCCTCCCAGGCTGGCCGTGTAGTGACAGCAGCATGCTGACAGTCACCTCCTGTCATGGTTTGAATTGTGTCCCCCCAAAAATATGTCTAGCCACGTCGCTGGGATATGATTCCCAGTATCTTGGGACTCTCCTCCATTGTGTGGTTTCACGAAACTGTATGTTAAAGGATTAGGGTGGGGATGTAGATTCCCACATAGAATTACTTCCCTGCCCTGCTGTAGGGGGAGTTTCCCCGGAGTATGGCTTGCCCCACCCTTGATGCTTTCAGCTTGCAAGAGATAAAAGGGAAAGAGAAACAAAGGACAATTGAGAACCTCGCTACCATCAAGCAAGCAGTACCGGGAGAAGAGCGTGTCCTTCAGACCAGAGGTTCTTGCGCCAAGATGCTCCCTGGACAGAGACTGATGCAATACCGGACTTTCCTCCAGAGCCACAAGGGGAAAGCCTTCCCCTGGAGTGGTCACCCTGAATATGGACTTGCAACCTACCGGACTGTGTAAGAATAAACCTTCCTTTGTTAAAGCCATCCACTCTGTGGTATTTCTGTTAGAGCAGCCCTAGCTGACTAAAGCCCTGCTTCTGGTCCAGCCTAGGAGACAGAACTAGCCCAGACCACTGTGTTTCCCCTGCCCTGCCACTGCTGCTGATGGACGAGGCTGAAGTTTACCCAAGCTTCTTTGTCTGTTTCAAGAGAAGTTTACAGTGCACAGCTGATTCCAGGTGTGTCAGAGTAGAACTACTCTGCAAGGTTTTCAATGACTAGTTTTGGGAAACAGATTGCCAGGCCTTTCTTCCCACATGTCTCTGGATGCACTCAAACCTCTAGTCTTTCAATTAGTAGCTGAGCATGTTAACTGTGTTGACCGTTTCATGTTAACAACTGACCAGATGGTCTTCAAGATTTGTTGTTAGGTGCCTTCAAGTCAGTTCTAACTCATGGTGACCCCGTGCACAAAAGAATAAAGCACTGCCTGGCCTTACACCATGCCCGCAATAGTTTATGTACTTAATCCTGTTGTTGTGGCCATTGTGTCAGTCCATCTGATTGAGGGTCGTCTTCTTTTTTGCTGACCCTCCGCTCTACCAGGCCTGATGTCCTTCCCCGTGGATTGATCCCTCCTGACAACATGTCCAAAGTATGTAAAATGCAGCCTTGGTATCTTTGTTTCCAAGGAGCACTCTGGTTGTACCTCTTCCAGAACAGATCTGTTTATTCTTTTGACAGTCCATGGTACATTCAGTATTCTTCTCCAACATCACATTTAAAGGCATCAATTCTTCTGTCTTCTTATTGTGCAGCTTTTGCATACATATGATGTCACTGAAAATATCACAGCTGGATCAGGTGTACCTTAGTCCTCAAGGTGACATCTCTACTTTCAACACTTTAAAGAGGTCCTTTGCAGCAGATTTTCCCAATGCAGTGTGTCTTTGGATTTTTTGACTGCTGCTTCCACAGGCATTGATTGTGAATTCAAGTAAGATGAAATCCTTAACAACCTCAATCCTGTCTCCATTTATCATGATGTTGCTTACTGGCCCAGTTTTGAAGATTTTTGTTTTCTTGATGTTGAGGTGCAATTAATACTGAAGGCTGTGGTCTTTGATCTTCATCAGTAAGTGTTTCAAATCCTCTTCACTTTCAGCAAACAGAGTTGTGTCATCTCTGTAACGCAGGTTGCTAATGGGTCTTCCTCCAATCCTTGTGCTTGAGTCTTTTTCATGCCATGCAGTTTCTTGGATTATTTCCTCAGCATATGGACTGAAAAGGTATGGTGAAAGGATATTACCCTGGCACACACCTTTCTTGACTTTGAACCACAGAGTGTCCCTTTGTTCTGTTTGCATGACAGTCTCTTAATCCATATACACATTCTTCGTGAGCACAATTAAATGTTCTGGAATTCCCATTCTCTGCAATGTCACCCGTAATTTGTTATTATTCACACAGTCAAATGCCTTTTCACAGTTAATGAAACACAGGTAAACATCTTTCTGGTATTCTCTGCTTTCAGCCAAGATCCATCTGATATCAACAGTATCCCTGGTTCCGTGTCCTCTTCTGAATCTGGCTTGAATTTCCGGCAGTTGCCTGTCAATATACTGTTGTAGTCGCTTTTGAATAATCTTTAGCAAAATTTTACTTGCGTGTAATATTAATGATATTGTTTGATAATTTCTGCATTTGTTTGGATCAACTTTCTTGGGACAAGGCATAAATAGGGATCTACTCTGTCTGAATATCTGTAGAATAAGAAGTCTGACAAGTCTGTGAACTTAATTGCTGAATATCACTACAAACACTTTCAACGCATCCCCCTTTCTTAACTTTCTTTTTAAAATCACCTGTTCTTTGTCTCAGTGGTTTGGGAGTTGGTCTCTAACCAGCCACCACCGGCCCTATTCATGCTCTCCTTTCCCTTAGGCCTTCCTTTTCCCTTATTATAGTCCTTTTTGAATAAAATAATCCTTGTCTGCTTTAACAGAGCCCTGGTAGCACAATGGTTAAGCACTGGCTGCCAACCGAACGTTAAACAGCCTGAACCCACCAGTGACTTTACAGGAGGAAGATGTGGCAGGCTGCTTTGTAATGATTACAGTTTTGGAAACTCTATGGGGCAGTTCTACTCTGTCCTATAGGGTCCCTATGAGTTAGAATCAACTCAGAGGCAGTGGGTTTTAGATTGGGTTTTGTCTGCTTTAACACTGTTCATTGTCTGTTGCATTTATTTCTTTGACACACTCAGTCTCTGTTGTGGTTACTGGGTGTCATAGAGTTGATTCCAACTCATAGCAACTCCATATGGTCCCATGTGGCAGAATATGACTGCTCCATGAGGTTTCTGGAAACCCTCATGGCATAGTGTTTAAGAGCTATGACATCTAAGCAAAAGATGGGCAGTTTGAACTCACTCAGCACTCCTTGTAAATCATATTGGGCAGATCTACTCTTTCCCATAGTGTCACTATGAGTTGGAATTAACTCACTGGCAACAGGTTTTTGTTTGGTATAGGGTTTTCTTGGCTGTAACAACACTGGTGGTGTCACTACTTAACCACTTTGGGTGCTATAGCTGTTAAAACGTTGGCAGTTCAAATCTACCAGACACTCCATGGAAACTCTATTGGGCAGCTCTACTCCGTCCTATAGGGTCCCAATGAGTCAAAATTGATTTGACTGCAATAGGTTTTTTGCTTTGGTTTGGTTTAGTCTTCATGCAGGTGTATCACCAGGCCTTTCTCCTGCAGAGATGCTGGTTGAGTTTGAACCATCAACCTCTCAGTTAGCAATTGAGCAGTTAACCATTATGCAAACTCTAATCCCTAAAAAGTGTCTGAACAATCACTTAGGTCTTCACTGTAAATCTCTTCCAGGTGGCAAATCAAGCCTTCTTTTTCTCCTCTCTGAATGACCTGCCAGGTCCTCCCACAAGAGAGCTACACTGGAAGGATTATAGCTCTGGTCTCCATTGAAACACTTAGTATCTGTGTGCCCTCTAGCAAGTGACCTCACCTCTCTTAGCCTCAGTCTTCTAATCTGTATAATAGGGATAATAACGTCCAGCTCACAATATTCCAGGGATTCAATAAAACACAAATGAAAGCAACCCAGAAGAGGGTTTGCTGAGTGCTCAATACACACTGGTTTCTTTGAAGAGCTCTGTCATGGTTTTAGTAAAACAGTGTGGATGTGAATGGCTTTTAATTTTTTAATAATAAAATAATTTTTAAATTAAATTATAAAAGGTTGGTGGGGAGACAGTGGAGGGAGAAAACAAGGAAAGAGCATACATTAGCAAAGCACCAACCATTGCTGTGTTAGGAGTATATTTGGATACGTTCCCTGGAGGTGGCCCAAAAATACTCAGCAACTGAGACTTAGGATTGTGGAAAGTGCAAACACGTAGTTTTCTTCTGGCCGCTCAGTAAATACTGGTTGGTTTGCTTCCTGCTTGCTTATCTGGATGCACTGGAGGGGGATTGGCACTCCATAAGGTCTCATGAAAACAGAAACACATGGAAGGCATAGAGTGGAAGAGGGAGACTGGTGGCTGAGGCTGAAAATCTCCCTTTCAGATGAACTGTACAGAGATAGCCTTTGTTCAGTGATTTTTGCTCAAGAAAAGTGAATCCCGGAATGATAATCCCAGGGATTTGGCTTCCGCTGGCTGGGAAGAGCTGGTATCCAGCTGTCTGTCCTTTTCAGGAATATACTACAGAATACAATCCCTGCAAGACAACAGCAGTGAACGACTGATGTGGCTTCCGTGGAGCTTCCGTGGAGTAGGAAGTGCCACTGCCGTGGTTCTCCAGCTTGAGTGTGTCAGAATCCCATGGCAGGCTTGTCACACACAGATTGCTGGGTGACCCCCTCAGAGATTCTAACCCAGAAGGGCTGGGTTGGGGCGTGGGAACCTGCATCCTAACAAGTTATAGATGCTGTTCCCACCACTGCTGCTGCTGCTGCCTGGTCTGAGAACCACACTTTGAGAGCCTCTGGGCTAGAACCTTGCCACCCAAAGTGGGGTGTTTGCACATCAATAAAGCCATCCGCTGGAAGTTTGCTAGAAATGCAGACTCTCAGTCTCACCTCAGACCCAGACATAGGAATTGGAAGTTGCCTTCTAACAAGCCCCCAGGTAATTCATGTGGCCAGCTCTGCTGGTGTGGATAATTAGTCTCTCTGCCTTCGGCAAAGCCCAGGTCTGAAGCAGTGAGATGAAACTTGTTGCTTTATGCCCATTTCCAATCCCTGAGTCAGCTTAGAGTGAGTAGTCTTCAGATAGATACCACGAAGATGAGCAATAGTTATTATTACAGTCACTTTTTGGATGACCACATGTGCACCAGAATATTTACATGCTTTATTTTAAACGTTTATTATAAAATGTTTGCAAGACCCATTTTATGGACATGTAAACTGAGACTCAGGTTTAGTAACCACTTACTTAATCCCAGAAAAACTTGCTGAATTTTATCAAGGCCTAGCTGGCTTGTTTTCCTGGGTGCTGCGAGTGTAGCCACGGGTATTAGCCTGTTTCTCACCCATCATCCTTCTCCCAGATAGGGCCCGAGGCACAAGGGAAGACAGGAGAAGCCTTAATCAAGGGTTGAACTGATTTATTAAGTGAGTGTAAGAGCCTGCAGTGTGTCTATGGTGGATGTTTCCAACCTTGATCCAGGGCTGAAGCACTTTTTGAAAATTCCAAAGAAGCTGGTCAGCAAAGACTTCCTGGGCTGTGTCATTCAAACCCCATGAACTTGGCTAGGATGTGACTATTCACACAGCAAATGACCCCACCTCACAGCTGGTACACATAGCAACACTTCCCTCGAGTTCTTGGGGTTCCTGCAACCTAACTCCAAACTCCACTTTCCATTATAATGAGCGAAGGAATTGAGGGCAAGGCTGCCAGGGCAATCGAAAGCAAATTTAGGGGAGCAGTTTAAAACCAATCTGTTCTTGCAGATAAAAACAGCCTCTGGACAGGCTGGAAGCCAAGAATTTGATTGTATTTGTTTTTGCCTTCTATTCTGAGTAAGGGATATTGGTTTTCAATTTATGGCAGTGATACAAAGATTCCTTTTATGATAAATTCATTTAAATTTTTAAAAGAGTCAATTTAAAGAAATTTGAATTCAGTAAGAGTTAAAACACATGAAGACAGACCCAGAATGATGGGAATTTGTGCAATGACCTGCCTGCTTTAATTCTTCCCTGCAACTATTGTGTATCCCACATGGTAGCAAACTGCCACCTGCATGTCAGTTTTTCATATCCTAGTGGCCTGTGCATTGCTATGATGCTGGGAACTATGCCACCAGTATTTCAGAGAACATCAGGGTCACCCATGGTGGACAGGTTTCAGCAGACCTTCCAGACTTAGAGTAGGAAGAAAGGCCTGGCAATCTATTCCTGAAAATTAACCAATGTAAATCCTATGGATCACAACAGGATATTGTCTGATATAGTGCTGGAAGATGAACTTTCTAGGTTGGAAGATACTGAGATACAAAGTGGCTGCAGCAATGGACTCGACCATACCAGCGGTGGCAAGAATGGCACAGAACCAGGTGAGGTTTCCTTCTGTTATACACGGGGTCATAATGAGCGCTAACAACGATGGTAGCAAAATCCTGGCATCCCCTGCAAAATCTCTACAGAAAGTGAGTTGACCCTCAGAAAAGCTATCCCTTTATAGAACCAACTTCTCAGTTGTACCTAGGAGGTTACCTAGTGGTCACAAAAAGACACATCCAATGAAATAATCTTGTGGATGATTCAAAAGTTGTTCACAGACACTCCTAAGAGAGGGAGTGGTCCCGCCAAAAGGAAAGATGATCCAGGTTGATGTTCTGTGCTAGAATTCTTGCCTTCCGTGAAGGCGGCCGGTTCAATTCCCAGGCAATGCACTTCATGCGCAGCCACCAGCCGCCTACACGTAGAGGTTTGCGTGTGGCTGTGATGTCGAATGGATGGCAATGGAGCTTCCAGACTAAGACAGAAGAGAAAAAAAGACCGGGCAGGCTACTTCCGGAAATCACCCAGGGAAAACCCTGTGGTTCACAGTGGTCTGATCCGCAGCTGATCATCGGACTGGCGTGGGACAAGGCAGCGTCTCACTGTGTTGTGCGTGGGTTTGGCAGGAGTCAGAGACCAATCTGATGGCAGCCAACAACAGGAGACACACTTCCCCACTCACTCCTCGCCACACCACCAGGCTGAACCTTTGTCTCACCTTCCTGGCCTTCTCTGCTTTCTTTGCACCATACCTCACAGTTGGTTCTTCCTGTGTGACTGGTAGTCGCATGAGCTAGGACAATGCCAAGCTCATGCCCACTGCGTTGTTTGACCTGTAGCCTCCTGCTCAGTGCTTGAGAGGAAGGAAGTGTTTGTTTGAAGAAGGAAGCCGTAAGACGGATGGGGCAATGGGGGGGCAGCTAGCTTCCGAAGAAGTCTCAAAAAGTCCTTTGTCACCTCCATTTTAGAATCACTTATATATTTTCATGGCCAAGGGACAGAAAAAGTGCTGCACTGTATAAGCTGCCCGCGTCATTGTCTGGTTTGAGTTCCACCTTATTTATAGATGAAGATTACTTTCTTTATTCCCAGTTCCAGGAAGAAAGACCAGCGCTGAGCTGAACTAAGTATTCCTAGCAGAACAAAGTCACGATTCGATGCAGGCTCAGTGACCTCTTGTCCAAAGACCAAGGAATGGAGAAATGTGGCCGGAATTGGGAATCAGGCGACCTGGCTCCTGGCAGGCTGAGATCAAGATGATAACAGGGAGATTAATATGGGTCTGCAGCCTCCTGTGGCTATAGCACCAGGTGGAGTTTTTAAATCGATGCTGCTCCAGCTGGCTTAATAGTACCTAATCTTACCTTTTGAAGCTTGAACATTTGGGAGTTGAGATCAATTGAGATAAAATAAAGTTAAATATGTCTACTTCTGACTTCTTAGTTTTCATCAGATTTCCATTGTGCGGTGTTATTTTTGTTTTCTTTCTTGGAAAAAGGTAGAGATTAGCTGCTGGAGAAAATTGTCCTGTCTGGACAGGGTGGTAGGATATTTACGTGCGTCTCTGTGTGTTAATACACATATAACAAAACATTTGCCATCTCAGTGTTTTGTTTTACATGTACAATTCATTGGTATTAATTACATTCATCATGTTGTTCAGCCATCACTGCTGTTTCTCCTTTTTTTCATCACCACTAATAGGAGCTTAATGCCCTTTAAATAATACCTCAATATTGCATCCTCCCACCCTCTCCAGGTGATCACTAATAGGCTTTGGTCTTTATACACTTCTTTGTTCTAGATATGTTATAGAAGTGAGATCATACAATATGTGTTCGTTCGTATCTGGCACATTTCTTTCAGCATATAGTTTTCAAGGTTCATCCACACTGTAACACGTATCAGAGCCTCATTTCTCTTTCTAAGGCTGAATAATATTCCATAAAGGAGCACTGGTGGCACAGCAGTTAAGCACTCGCCTGCTAACAGAGAGGTGGTTCAAATCTACCCAGTAGCTCTACAGAAGAAAGACCTAGCAATCTGCTTCTGTGCAGATTACAGCTAAGAAAACCCTGCAAGGCCGTTCTGCTCTGCCACCTGGGACACTAAGTGTAAAAATAGATTGAACAGCACCTAACAACAACTGTATTCCATAGTATGTGTAGCCCCAGAGACTTGAAAGCAGGGACTCAGGTACTTATACACCACTGCTCCTTGCAGCATTATTCCCAGCAGCTAAAAGATGGAAAAAACACATCTGTCAGTAGAGGAATGGATAAGCAAAACGTGGCTTATTGCTTTCCTTTTTTTTTTTTTTTTTTTTACTCTTCTGCTTGATGATTCCTCATAAAGCTAGAACCATTTCTGCCCTGTTCACCTCTGCACCTACTCAGAGAACTGTTTCTTAAAGGCAGTGTTTCATCTCAACCAGACAGATGATCTGCATGGGCCGGTCTGCTGGAAAAGGCAGCCTTTTCCCAGTTAAGTGCAGAAACAGCAGGCTTACAAGGTGTTGGCAGTACCCCAGAGAAAATTCTGCTGGTCTCAGAATGATTCCCAGGTTTCTATGACAGTTACCCAGTGTTTTGTGTGGTCATCACAAAGCTGTGTGAGCAAAACGTATCCAGTTCACTAGACACAGATGCTTACAAGCCCTATGCTAGATGAAACAAACAAAACCCAAACCAGTAGCTGTTGAAGCAGTTCTAACCCCTAGGGACCAGGTATGTGAGACTAGAACTATGCTCCATAGTAGCTGATGTTTAGGTAGACCACTAGGCTTTTTTTCAGAAGTTCCTCTGGATGGACTCAAACCTCTAACCTCTCAGTTAGTAGCTGAGCCCTCAACTATATGTACCACCCAGGGACTCCATGCCAGATACAAGCAACGTGCAAGATGTACAAAGCCCATAAGAAGTATTCAAGGAGTGTGTGTTCTGATGGAGAAGAGAGTTCCTGCATGATGGTGAGAAATACAAATTGAAGTGAGAGTTCGGTAATCTGGGTTTTGGTTGGGGATCTAACCCATTGCCCTAAGCTCCCTAAGCAGATGGACTCCATCTGCCCATCTGCAAAATGGGATTTGATGAGCACACAGATCTCCTGTAGGTCTAAAATGACAAAATTCTATGACTTCTTCAATAAGTTTCTTTGTTAACTGGAGTCCAGTGTTACTGGAAATAGCTAATCCTTTTCCTCTGATTGCTGATTCCTTGCCCTGAAATTTTAGAGCCAGGCAATACATAGGTGTTGATCTATTTTCATCTACCAGCTGCTCTACATTAAAAAAGAAAAATTGGACCCACTGTAAGGGATGGGGAAGACCAACTAACATATACCGACTGTCTACTCTGTGCCAGCCATTGTATTAGTGCTTCCACATAGCAATGAAACCCTGGATAAACTAGCAAGACCAGTAATTTATAGTATCATTATTCCTCCAACTCTCATTAGCCATTTTGAGAATTATTCTAATAGAATTGGTGTTTTGGATGAATGGTGTTCCACACGCCACATTTTAGAAAAGCATGCAAGCACATGTAAAAGATGTAGAAAACCTATTAGCAAACATAGCCACATCTGGGGGTCTTGGAAGACTTCTTTGTTCAGTTATCAAGGAAATTCATGATGACCAATGAACACTTGTGGGTGTCTTATGCGTGCAATACATCAATCTAGTTGTGATGCCTGTCCTTAGGGGTGAGCCCTATCATGTGATAAAAATAAGAATATCATGCTAATGATATTCGTGGCTTATTCTATGGGCACTCCAAAGAAAGATTCCCCATCAAGGACTGGAGACTCAATGAAGCACTTTCTGGAGAAGGTAGGATTAGAGTGAGACTTAAAGGAAGAGAGAAAGGAGTTAGCTGGAAAAAGAATGAATTTGGTGATCCAAATGGAGAGAATTCTGTCTAGCCAATGAAGGTAAGAAGGTACCTTTGTGACTTGGCTGCAGCAGAGTCTTTCTTAGTAACTCAAGGTAGAGGAAAATAAGGCAAGAAAGAGGGGCCAGTCTGCAGGGCTAAGAAACTCAGACTGGATTCCTCAAGGGTTTTCTTAGCTTAACGTTAGGTCTTGAGACCTCTAAGGGTCTTCGATGAATCTCAGGAGATCCATAGTCCCACTGAAGAGGGCATTGGTTCGGTGGTAGAGTTCTAGCCTTCTGCGCGGGAGACCTGAGTTTAATTTCCATCCGGAGCATCTCATGTGCAGCCATCACCCCATGTCAGCGGAGCTTTGCTTGTTACTGCAGTGCTTGTTTTAGTTAGCTGGTGCTGCTCTAAGTACCACAAGTGGATGACTTTAACAAAGGAAAATTATTCTTACACAGCCCAGTAGCCTACAAGTCCAAATTCTGGATGTTCATTCCCGGGGAAGGCTTTCCCCCTTGTCAGCTCTGGAGGAAAGTCCTTGTGTTGCATCAGTCTCTGTTCGGGGCCTGTCTTGGTGCAGGAACCTCAGGTCTGAAGAATGTGCTCTTCTCCTGCTGGTGCTGCTTTCTAGATGGTGAGAGGTTCCCAGCTCTCTGCTTGCTTCCCTTCCCTTTTATCTCTTGTAGTATGAAAGGATAAAGGGTGCTACAAGACATACTACAGGGAAACTCCCTCTACAGTGGGGCAGGAAGGTGATCCTATGAAGGGATTTACAGTCCTATCCTAATCCTTTAACATACAACATAAGAAAATCATAAAATGGAGGAAGATCATAAAATATGGCCCAGGCACATGGCTACACATATTTTGGGGGCAGACACAATTCAGTCCATGACAATGCTGAACAGGTTTCAGCAGAACTTCCAGACTAAGTGAACTAGGAAGAATGACCTGATAATCTACTTCCAAAAATCAACCAGTGAAAACTTTATGGATCACAGAGACCTGACTTAATCATGTACATGACACAAATCAAGGCAACATACAAGGTCTAACAATTAAGTCCATGAACTTAATGGTTCTAAGTGCTACATACCTCACTGCTGCGTATTACTATGGTCACCTTCAAAGTACCCTCCTTGGGAAGCTATGCATCGACACTAGTGCCTAGTCCACTCTTCAAAGCAATTTTGGAATTCTTTCTGGTGGTGTGGTAGTAAGTTCGTGAACTTAATTGTATAGTTGTCTGTGAGGGAGTTTTTAGCCAGTTAATAAATAATTGTATGGGAACACCCTCCCTACTCACCTAATCTGCCCCCCATAATACTATTTTCTTTACCTGAAGATAAAGGAAATATTGAAAGGAAGACATTTTGATGGCATTCAGGACATCAGGGGTAATACAGTGATAGCTCTGATGGCCATTCCAGAAAAAGAATCCCCAAATTGCTTTTGAATGTGGACTAGGTACTGACATTGGTGCATAGCTTCCCAAGAGGAGTGCTTCGAAGGTGGCTGTAGTGATATTCAGCAAGGAGGTATGTGGCACGTTTTCTAGGATGAGTTCTCGAACTTAGTCGTCAGCTCTCGTATCATTCTATTGTGCCATGAATCACTATGAGTCAGTGGACCAACTTAACAGCAGCTAACAACAACATGATTTCTTTGAAATGTAGTCCTTCTTTTGGACAAAGCATTTACACAAGTCAGAGGATTCTCAAACGGAATCACAAAAGCTCAAGAGGAACTTCTGGGACCTTTGGGACAAATAAGACCTTGAAAGTGCTTAGATCTACATGGATATACAGCGCAGTGTGTGAGTTGTCAGAATGGCAGCAGCTGGGAAGACCACCTGGATCACCCAAGTGAGCAGGGCAGAGGCTCCTAATGAGGGTGTTAGAAAGGAAAGGAAGAGAAATCATTGTCATTATGGGGAAGGAAGGACTGTCAGAGATTCCTGGGAGAGCCACATTCCCATTGGTATTGGAATCCAGATGGAAAGCAGTGTTTTATGATTAGATGGTGAATTTGGTTCAGACATGAAAATTTTAACACAATGGGCATGTCTATGTGGAAATGGAGACTTTAAAAATCGGTGAATCCCTGGCTTTTGAGGAAGTAGAACCATGAGAGGCTGACCTGCCGATCCTCTGTTTATTTTCAGGTAAGTCAACTAAGGCCCAGAGGTGGGAGCTGATTTGTCCATGTTCACCCAGAAGCGAGGCAACCAGGAATCCAGTCATAAGAGAATGACATTTAGGAGAAGGGTCAGGGCCAGAGATGGAGGTCATTTAGGGGAAGATGGTAGCTGAATCCTGGTGGCATAGTGGTTAAGTGCTACAGCCGCTAACCAGAAGGTTGGCAGTTCAAACCTGCCAGATGCTCCTTGGAAACTCTATGGAGCAGTTCTACTCTGTCTATAGGTGTGAATGGGAATCGACCCCGTGGCAGTGGGTGTGGTAGTAGAACAGTCGGTAGGGAGCCTATTGGGACTCATGGTGACCACATGTATGTCAGAGTAGACCTCGACTCCATAGAGTTTCCAATGGCTGGTTTTTTTTGAAAGCAGACCACCAGGCCTTTCTTCTGAGGTGCATCTGGGTAGACTTGATAAACACTTCAGTTAGCAACTAAGCACCTTAAATATTTTCATCACTCGTCTCTAAAGTAGCAAAACCCCTGGACTAGGCCTTAGCCTTTGCCCTCTTTTAGAGAGCTGGAAGCAGAAACCGAGGTAGCAGAGGCCATGAGGGACAGTCTGAGAGAAAAAAGGAGAAGCAAGTGGCCAAAGCATTGAGCAAGAGAGGTGAGTGTTCTAGCTGGGGACCGTAGAATGAGAATTGTCCCAGGGCCCCTTGGCTTGGTCGCTGGAAGCCTCTGGTGACATCTGATAGACTTTTTTCCTTAAAGCAGTGGGTGCAAATGCAATTTCAAAGAGGTCCTTCAGGAAAGGGGCACAGTGAGGACAGACCAGTCTTGCTAGAGGTTTGAAAGGGGAGGAGCAGGTCAGAGGCAGAGACAAGGCAAGTGGGGAGTTATTTTACAGATAAGAATTGTGTGTTTGTTTAAACAAAGAAAAAAGTGAGGGGAAGAAGGGGACAAAGAGAAGATGTTTAATGAGGCCACAGCCCTGAGGTGACAATGGGGCTGATCACTGGGTTGGGAGGCAAAGAACACGGGTAAAGATTCAGAGACCACTTGAGGGGATGAAGGAGGCCTAGAAACAGTGGGGTTTATAGGCGGGAAGATGGTGGTGGCTGTTGGTTGCCATGGAGCTGACTCCAAGTCACAGTGATCCCACAGGCACCCGAGCCAAATGAGGCCCTGGCCTGTGCCATCGGCATGATCTTTGGAATGCCGGAGTGCACCGCGGCCACTGTTGCCTCCGTCCGTCTCAGGAAGGATCCACAAGTCCCATAAGCTCATGCACAGCCTTGCCTCCAGGGCCTTGCCACAGTTATGCCCCCTCTTCTGACCACCCTTGTCAGTCATCCAGGTGGTTTTCTCTGCCTTGGACTTTGGGGTTCTGGAAAAATGTCATCTCTTAAAACAACCCTTCCCTGTCTGCTGCCAAGGGTACCTTCACCCTGTGATCCTCCGTAAGTGCTTCCCAGGTGTGTTTGTTGCTTTTTTTTTTTTTTTTTTAAGCACACCCATTTATGGATCTGTTCATTTCCTGGGCTGTTCAGGTTTTTTGGTTTTGGGTTTTGTTTTGTTGGTATGTGTGTCTGCGTGAATGTTTTCTGTTCCCAAACTAGATACTATGTACCTTCTAGCTAGAGACTAGCTCTGCCTCCGCCCCATGTAGAGCCCAGCTCAGTGCCTGGCACATAATAGGTGCTCACTAAACGCATATTAATTGGTGGGGAACAGTAAGAGAAGGGAAAGCAAAGGAATTCAGCCATAACCTACTCTCTCGTCAGAAAAATTTTAGTAATAGTAATAAAAATAGCCACTGTTATCTGCCGACCTGTTTGTATGTTTGCGTGTGTTGTCTTGTTTACACTTCACAGTTACTCATTTGAAGGCATGGAGAAACCGAGTTTGAATACACGGCTAATTCAGTGGCACTAAGGATCACACCAAAGCCCTTTCTGCTACTTCGTTTTAGATAGCGTTGATCAAAAAGGCATTTCTGTCCCCAAAACACAAAGGCTGATTCCTGATGTCTTCCATCCTTTGCTAGGTGTCCTTGTCCCTCTCCTGCCTGAAGCACTTCCCATTCCCAGCGTGCCTTGCAAACTCTGCTTCTGCTGTGACGCCGACAAGACTATACGATTCCTCTAAGAAAAAAAGGGTTAAGTCTTATTTTAGTCAGCTGGTATTATAATAGAAATACCACCAGTGGATGGCTTCAGAAAAGAAAGTTTATCCTTACACAGTCCAGTAGGCTACAAGTCAGAATTCAGGGTGCTAGCTCTAGGGAAAGACTGTTCTTCTTTGTCAATCCTTGTGTTGTATCAGTCTTTGGTCAGTGAGCATCCTGGAGCAGGAACCTCAGGTCTGAAGGACGTGCTCTTCTCCCTGTGCTGCTTTCTTGACGGCATGAGGTTTCCGACTCAGCTTACTTCCCTTTGCTTTTATCTCTTGTAGGATAAAAGGATAAAAGGCGGTGCAAGCCACACTTCAGTGAAACTCTTTACACTGGAACAGAGAACTGATCTTAGGAAAGGTTTTACGGTCCCACCCTAATCCTCTTTAACATAATCCAGTCTATTAACCACAGGCAGAAATTAGGTTTTACTGCATCAGAAAATCACACAATACTGGGAATTACCTGCCCAACCAAATCACTACATACGTTTTCTGGAGGACACAGTTCTACCCATGACAAGTCTCCCGCCCTCTTGTCAGTCCACCGTGGTCATGTGAAGAAGTCAGCATGAGAATTCTCTTTGCCTCTGTGTTAATCTAAATCCAAGGAGGCCATGGTAGCCTCCTTCACCCCAGCTTCGTTTCCTGAAATAGTCCATAGGAAATGGGTGGCAGGAGTTGTAGGGACAGGCTGAACCTCTGAGGCTCTCGTGACACTGTGAGCATTTGTCACTTACCCAGATCCTGGAAACTGATAGACCTGGGACCATGACTTCCCTTCCAGGCCCCAGCCCACCCTTGGAAATCTCTGCTGATGCTCAGGGCAAGATGAAAAGCAAAAGTGGGGGAAGGGACTCCCTGTTAATTTCATCTTTGCTCTTCTCAGTTGTGAGTGTTTAGAACAGAAACCAGGCTCCCAGCCTTCTGCACAACCTGAACTTCTTGTCGGGAGCTTCTGGAAACATTCAAAGCATTAGGCTCAATCTTCCTAGAATGAGGGGCAGGAAGAAAAGTCAAATGGCCAACAGCCTGTCCCTGCACACACATCTCTTCCCCACTAACTGAACTTCATGCCCATCACCTAGCTTCTGGGGTCAGTCTGGAGACAGGTATAGGAACTCAGGTGTAATGACCATCTGGCGTCTCATCTCAGTTTGCTCCTGTTATACTGGGTCCCAGTTTTGACTCAGCTCAGGCCCAGCTCCTCTGCTGCGCCTTGTTTCCAATTTGGAGACAGTCTGTTGGACAGAACCGGATTCAAACACTGTCTCCTGCCACCTCATCACTGTGAGCCGTGGGGTATGACGCTTAACATCTCTAAGCAAAAAGGGAAGAATAAAAATCCTACCTCATAGGGCTGTGAAAGGGATGACAGAGAAAGTTCATAGCTGAGATTTAACACCATGACTGCCGTGTGGTAAGTGTTCGGTAAAAAAAAAAAAAAGAAAGAACAAGAACAAGAAATAAAGGTAAAAACTAACTAATAAAAACTGCAGTGATTATTATGGTCCCTGGGGCACACAAACAGTTTGCACTCAACTGCTAACCTAAAGGCTGGTGACTTGAACCCAGTCAGAGGTACCTCAGAAGAAAGACCTGCTGATCTGCTTCTGTAAAAATTGTAACCAAGAAAGTTGTATGCCATGAGTCGGAAACTTGAAGGTAATGATTTTTTTTTTAAGTGATGATTATTGTTTATTTCAGCTCTGTCCATCCAAGCAAAAGTCCTTTCATATCCCCATTCAGATGCTTAATTCTGGCATCAACATCTTTCCACCGCTGTGTGACCGTCTCCTTGCAGCCTCTGTCCCACTCACCCTCACAGCTCCAAGCTGCAGTGGCCAGTGTTGGGTGGAGTCATTCTCTATGCCTTAAATTATCAAGGGGAGTTTTTGTCTCCCACCATGAGCACCACCTTTCCACCCAGGCAGTTCAAAAAGTGGTACATAGGGAGGACCCGAGGGACAGATCTTCACCTCCCAGCTCCTCGCCAAACCCTGGGCTCCTGCAGAACGCTGGGTCGGGGCAAGAACTGGAGATCGCCACTGGTACCCTGAAGATGCTTGGGATGAATGTCCTTCTCAAAAGGCAGGATTGGCTTCCTATTCGCTTCTCCTATCAGCCAGTCACTTAGGCAGCAACCTCACACCCAAGCCCATTGTTGCCGACTCGGGTCAAGTTCAACGCATAGTGACCATATAGGGTGGAGTAGAACAGTCCATAGTGTTTCCAAGTCTGCACTCTGCGAAAGCAGACCACCACGTCTGTCACAGAGTGGCAAGTGGGTGCAGACCTCCAACATCTCAGCAGCCAAGGGCTGAACCGCTGCACCACCCCAGGTCCTTCAACCACCCACCAAAAAGCAAAGCTGTACCTGTTGCTATCAAGTTGATTCTGACTTGTAGTCAACCTGTGGACTGCAGAACTGCCCCATCCAGCTTTCCTTTTCCAGAACTTTCCTTCTCTGAATGTTATGGGGAGAACAACCTGCCCCCTGAAGTTCTTGTCACCACTGCGCTCAATTTCATCAATACTTGTCTTGGCAGCTGTCATTGAGAAAGAAAAGGAAGCCAGCATCCCCTGCCACTTGCCACATACCCTGGGGCCTCTTTCTGGCTCTGCAGATCAGCAGTCCCTAGCCGGGCAGGAAGAGCTGACTCCAGCCCCCACCGCACATTGCACCTCAGGAGATGCGGCCTCTCTGACATCTCTGAATCTCCCCAACCCTGTCCCTGTTCTCCCAAA
This sequence comes from Heterohyrax brucei, assembly GCA_028571685.1. Classification (NCBI taxonomy): domain Eukaryota; kingdom Metazoa; phylum Chordata; class Mammalia; order Hyracoidea; family Procaviidae; genus Heterohyrax; species Heterohyrax brucei. The sequence continues at coordinate 36,445,991 of CM053148.1, read as the reverse complement.
GGCCTCTTTAGAGTCTCATGGCACAGTTTCATCTGGAGAAATCAGAGCCTGATGCAGACCCATCACTCAGCCCACAGGAGCACCAGCAGACCTCAGCATCAGTTCTGCACTCAGAGAAGCCCAAGTGACTTGGAGAAATTTAGGAAAAAATCATCCAAAGTCACTGCCATCGAGTCAATTCTGACTCATGGCAACCCTAGGGGACAGAGTAGGACTGACCCATAGAGTTTCCAAGGAGTGCCTGGCAGGTTTGAACTACTGAGCTTCTGGTTAGCATACTTAGCACTTGACCACAACCCTGCCAGAGTTTCCAGGATGACTCAGAGATGCATTCTCATAATTGTGGGAGTAAAGAGCTAAAGAGAAGCACATGAAAATACCAGTGACTTCTCTGGACGCCTCCTCAAACTGAGTGGGTGAGCAGACGTGAACAGATCCTCCCACAGAGCTCTGCAGGTGTCTCTGACCCAGACCTTGTGGGCAAGCTGCCCGAGGCAGGGACCCTGGCCCCACACCCCATCCTCCTCACCTCTCCTCTCCGTTAGCTGCATCCCCTCCTGATTCCAACCCTCCCAACTGTGGCACATTCAGATTCAGCAGCATTTATCGAGCACCTACTATGTGCTAGGCGTTGTGCTAAGTCCTCCCCATTAATTGTCTCATTGAATCCTCACCCCAACCTCCAAGGGGAAACTGAGCTGTAGAGAGAGTTGAATGAGCTTAGAGAAGACAGTAAGGGAAGGATTGAGAGCCAATGTTTGCCATCCTAAGAACCAGGGTTAAAATTCTGGCTCTACCACTGTGATTTACCCTCTTTGTTCCCCAAGACCCTCTTCTGTAAAATGGGGATAAGGAGACAGTAGATTCTTCACTGGGTTGAGAGAGTACTTACAGAGCCGTTGCACAAGTCTTGACATACCCATTGCCATGGAGTTGATTTTGACTCACTGCCACCCTACAGGACAGAGTAGAACTGCCCCGTAGCATTCCCCAGTGTGTAATCATCACAGAGGTAGCCTACCATGACTTCCCTCCATGGAGTGCCTGGTAGGTCCGAACTGCTGGGCTTCCTACCAGGATATAGTAAAATTCACATCTTTAGTTTGTCCTTCCCATCCTCTTGTCTAAAAGTCTCCCAGATAGATCAAGATTCAAACCCAAATCGCAAGACTGTGTGTCCACCACCTGATTTCCCCTTCCCCATCTGTGTCAGTTCCTCTCGTCTCCTGGGCTGCCTCATTTTATCGTCATCATGTTGGGGTCCTGGATAAGTATCAGACCATCCGCTCTTGCTTGCTGTCAAGTCAATTCTGACTCATGGGAACCATATGGGTCAGAGGAGAACTGCCACATAGAGTTTCCTAGGGAGCATCTGGAGGATCTGAGCTGCCAACGCTTTGGTTAGCAGACGTAGCCCTTAACCACTACACCACCAGGGTTTCCTCTTTGCTCAAAGGTTGGAATTTTTCTAGCTAAGAAGAGTAGAGAACCTAAAAGAACAGAGACCCAGAAACAGAATCTGGGGTTCTCCACAGGATTTTGTTGAAATCTGGTTGTGGAGTTAGATTTTCAGGCACAGATGGGACCCACGGTCCCTGCTGCCTGTCTTCCCCTCTGTTTGGATAAGGTCTCATCTCAGTGGTGCTTGTTATGTTTCCCAACCTGCCCGGGAAGGGGGCCACAGCATCCTCCTCCATAACCCTGTGCTAGCTCTGGCTCTGGCCTGGTCCTGTCTGCTGTGGTCACCCCCTACCACCCTGCCTGGCCCACAGCTACTTTCCTTATAGGACGCAGGCTGAGCAGCTCCAGGCCAACACCCCTGCCTTGACTGGGAATTCTGAGCAGGGTTGGCTGGATTTTCCTACCCAGTCTCTTCCCCTCTAGACCCATGAGCCACAAACTTCACTGGCCAACTGTCTCCCACCTTGCCTTCTTTCCACCACAGAAAATTGTGTTTCTCCCCCTGCCTGCCCAGCTCAGTCCTGTCGTTGCCTCTGTCAGCCATCGGCCTCCTCGCCACAGTCCATTCCCCATCCCAGGCTCTCCTTCTTAGACCCTTCTTTTCTTCTGTAACATAGCTGTGCAGCCCTGTTGTACAGGGGACAAATTTCAACCTCAGTGTCCCCTCAGCCTCTGTGTTCACACAGACTGCCTATGCCTACCACTTACTCTATTTGGAGGGTGGGACTGCATGTGTCTTGTTTTTCTCCTCACTCTTTCCACACCTTCCTCAGCCACGTTTGGCCAGCTCTCCTCCCAGCAATCTTTCTTATGTTCCTGTTGTATTGTGAGAGATCCCACGTAGTACAAATGGTTAAACACTTGACTGCTAATGGAAAGTTCACGAGTTTGGGTTCACTCAGAGATGCCTTGGAAGAAAGATTCCCCTCCCCACCCCCCACAAAAAAAGCAGCCATTGAAAGCCCACCAGAACACAGTTCTACTCTGACACACACGGGGTCACAACAAATTGAGTTTTGGTATTGTCATGCACATTGCCATTATTAACCACCAGAGGGCACCTCCCTTGATTTCAGTGTCAGACTCCCAAGTTCTCTTTTGCTTGTTCGCCTACCTAAGGTTGGTCAAGACCCTGTTGACAGCACCCCAAACACTCCAAATGCCCAATAGGTCCTTTGTCATCTCAATTCAACTGACTGTCTTCTCCAGTTCCTGTCACCACCCATTGGCCGAGACACACACCCAAGATCTTGTGTTCATTTACTTTCTCACTCACTCACCCACTTAGTACAAATGAACTGTCTTTCAGACTGGCTTAACAGGCACTGTACTAAGTGCTAGAGACACAGCAGTGAACAAGATAGAAGCAGTGGTCCCTGAAAGTTGGCAGGGAGGGTCCCAGATTCCTCCAAGATCATGCCTCCCTATTCCTGTGACAGGCAGTGCCCTCCTTCCCTCACCCCCAGCATTACCCCCAACCCTTCTGGCACCAGGTCAGGTTGTGTTTCTGCTTCAAACTGACACTGGCCTCTCTGTTCACCTTTATTACCCAAGCCTATAGAGGAGGAAGTGACCTGAGATATTTAGCTGGGTCTCAGGCCACCTACTGTCATATTCTGGCACCTCCTTCACCCATGCTCACTGACTCCAGGCACAAGCAACCCTACATTGGCCCAGCTTTCTTTGGCCTGTTTCTTATGTTGCACACACAGAGGTGCACTGGCTCCCATCTATGGCTATGTGTTAGAATCACCTGGAATACTTTAAGAAATAGTGGACACCCCTGTCACTTTAGGGATTTGGTGCAACTGGTCCGGGTTCAGTCTGGGTATCTTATTTTGAAAAGCTTTAATGTGCCTCCAAGGTTGAGAGCTATGGATTGTCCAGTCATTAAGTCTGGTTCTGTTCTTCATGAGAGAGCAGCTCTTCCTGTATTGTTCCTGATTCATAATTCTGCCTGCAGTTCTCATCCTTGCAGACTCATTTAGGACCATCATGGGCCAAGCATAGGGTTAAGCTCTGGGACAACAAAGCTGGAGAAGATCTGATTCCTGTCTTGAAAAAACTTGCAGCCTTGGTAAGCGAGATAAGCCAGTAAACAGCAGTGATAATCCAGAGGGACAAATGTTAAGACAGATGTGAGTGTGTGTAAGCCTGTGAGTGAATTTATTAGGTTTAGGGACAATACATAACAGGAGCTTCAAAATCAGGAAGGTTCTTGGAGAAGGGGACACAAGTTGAGTTTTGAAGTAGTACCGGGGATCTCAAGCTCAGATTCCTTTAGTGTCTACAGGTAATAGACACAAACAAAGCAGCTTAGTGTGAGATAATAGGGAATGGTGTTGACTGTAGAAAAAATACAGAATATCTCCATTATAAGCACACAACCACTTCTCAAGTCCATCCATTAACTATAGTTCATTGTTGCCACATCTTCTGATTGTTCAAAAGAAGCCATAAATTGGTCTATTTTGTAATGTAGTCTCTTAAGTATTGGCAACTTAATAAAAAATGATTTTCACATTATGGAAAGCTATCAAATATATACTTGGACCCGAGATGGCTGGAGGATGGCATTTCATGTAGAAAGACTCTGAATTAAGTAAATGGAAACTAGAGTAAAAGATTCCCAAGAGTGTGATGTTCAAAAGGACATCCCTGTGACATGACATTACACATTCCAGGAACTGCACATTGGCTGGTGGAATTAGAAGGTGGATGCATGATGTTTTAGTCACTTGGTATTACTCCAACAGAAAATACCACGAGTTGAAAGCTTTATGAAGAGGAATTTTATTGACACAGTCCAGTAAGCCACAAATCCATTTATGGGTTACAAGTCAACTCAGTAAGAAAAATCATCACAGTCTGGTATGTTGAGTCTAAATCCAGTGAGAGCATCTTGGCTTGAGGTTCCTGCAAACCTCAGATCCAAATGACGTCTTCTGCTCTTGGTGCTGCTTCTTGGTGGTATGAGGTTACCAACTTACTCTGCTCACTTCTCTCCCTTATATCCCACAGCTAGTAACTCAAGTCCTGCCTCACCAATACAACTACTGTCCATTGTCCCTCATCAACATTACAGAGGCAAGATTCACAACACGTGGGAGGAATGGCTCCATTTTGGGACTCATAGCTGAGTCAAATCAACATATACATCTTGGGGGGGCCACAATACAACCCATGGCACATGCAAAGATGAAAGATGAGTCAAATGAGGGAGCCAAGGCCATCTCAGAAAGATGCTTCTGTGCTATGCCAAAGAATCCGAACTTTCTCTCAGGGGAGAGTCAGGCTGGCAGACTAAACGCACATCTCCTTAAATCCCTCTGGAAACCAAGACCTGAACTGATAATTAAACAGAGCCTTCTGGACACCTAGTGAATCCTAGGACACAGCATAGGGCTGTTAATTTGGACTTCATACCACTGAAAGGAAAACCTCCTCTCTTTTGCCATCCCCGACTATTGGTTGAGTGCTGGCTTTCACAGGCTGAAAGTGACTCCCCGTTTTAACTTTTTTTTGTCTGTCTTCGCTAGCGGGCAGTGCTGGGACTTGACTAGCTGCTAATCTCAGATGCACAGCTGACAGGATCAGCAGGTGAAATTGCTGCATTTTGAGAGCCTCACTTTGGACTCAGTGCATCTCGACACCTTTGGCCTCTCTTTCCGCCTCCACCATTGAGTAGTCTTACAGAGGCAGGCAAAGAGCTTGTGCGAGACTCTATCTTGTTCCACTGGGAGGCAGACATACCCATATGGAGGCCTCAGCTGGACTTAAATCCTTGGCTGGGAGACAGAGCCTCCCTCGAGGAGAGCGCTTTTCTAGCAGAAAAGCAGTGTTTTATACAGTGTCACCTGCGGCTGGGGCCCGGCAGCAGAGGCCAGCGGGGCAGTAGCCTTTCTGTGTTTTTAACTAGTTTATAACACCTGGGGTTGGATATAGACGTGCTTACTTTGCCAGCTTGGAAGAGGGACCAGTACACCTGAAAACCTGACTGACTTTGGAAGTTGTCAAATACCTTTTACCTTTCATTTTAAGATGGCCTAGAAAAACAACTGCAGTCCATCCTCACAGCATCTCTCCCAGCCTTTATTGACTCATGTGCTGCCCCAAAAGCAACAAATTCCGGATAAAAGTGTAACTAAGAAATCACCCATGGCTTCAGAAGGCCCCCAAAAGAAACAGTCAAAGAATTTCCCAGATAAAGAAACCTTTCTAAAACTATCAGAAGGTGAATATGAAAAGGATCATACATAGAGCCCTGCTAGATATTATACAAAATGCAGTACAGCAAAATGAAAAATTAAGCAAGCTGTTTGATCTGATGGAACACTAGTACTCTGAAATCCAACAGATTAAGAAGAAAATCAAAGACATAGAAACATCAATTCAAAGCCAAGAAGACAGAGCGGAACAAATGGAAAATAGACTTTCTGACTTGGAAGACAGAGCTACTGACTCCAGCATCTATGAAGAGAAATCAGAAAAAAAGAAACAAGAAAAATGAAGAAGCATTAAGAAACATGTGGAACTCTCTTAAGAGGAACAATCCATGATTAATTGGAGTTCCTGAACAGGGCAAGACACCTCAGAACACAGATAGTATTGTTGCTGAGCTGCTGACAGAACCCAAACTTTCTCTTGAAAAGCTACTGAAGAGTTTAAATGAAGAAATAATGTGATGAACTTTGCATCCCAGAGAGCTGCATCCTGTATGGGAAGGACCGAAAGATGCACATTCTCTGCACACAGAGAGTAATCTAAGGTGCAGATGCTTGGCTTGGACAGGGAGAAGCAGGCTCCAGCTCTGCTCAACCAGTCAAATCCCTACAGCCAGGGAACCTTCATCAAGTTAACTTGGTGAGAGAGTAGGGAAGTGTAGATTCTGCCGTGATTCTGAAATTAACCAAGTGGAGTACTGTTTCCTGAGTGAACACTGGGGAACAGTGGTATAGCAGGAATGGTGAGTTTGGGGTCCATGAGGGAGACACCCAGTATGTACAATGATGCTGGAGCTAGACGTGAGGTGTGCCCAGAAGGTGTAGCAGGCAGTCATTGATGTGTCAATGGATGACAGAAGCTGGGGCTTGGCAAAGTGCCCATGCAAAAGGTGGGCTCTGAGCAACCCCAACATCTAGGAATTGGGCAGAGGAAGAAGGACTTAGGAGGGAGCAGTAGGACAGAGAGGTTCAGCGAAAACCAGTACAAAGTGTAGCCGTAGAATAAAGAAGGGAGTCCGTAAACTAACGGAGATCTCCAGTCTCAGTTCACTGTAGAAGAGAGACCCTGCATGTGATCAGATGCCCCTGAGCGGTACACCCACCCAAACCACACTGTCAGGTCTCCATGAGAGGACTTCAAAGGTGTTTTGTTTCCATCCAGTGTACTGGGCCATACCCTGACTGGCTCTAGGTACCTTTAGGCGCACCCCTGGGTGGTACAAGCATTAGTGTGCTCAGCTGCTAACTGAAAGACTGACAGTTCAGATCCACTCAGAGGTGCTTTGGAAGAAAGGCTGGGTGATCTACTTCCACAAATATCAGCCACTGAAAATCCTATGGAGACTAGCTGTACTCCAACAAACACAGGGTCATCATAAGTTGGATCAACTTAATGGCAACGAGTTCCTGGTTCTCACATGATTAACTGAGAACTTCTTTGCTGAAGAAAAGAATTAATGCACACTTTTAAACTCTGGTTGACCTCCTCTAGACAGTCCTCCAGCACACCAGCAGTGAAAGCAGGAAGTGTGGTTCTCCTATGGTTAGCACACTCTATTATTCTTTCACGACCTGCTTCTTATGTCTCCCTAGCAGGCTTCTTTGTTGAAAGGCAACTTCTTGAGGACAGCTATTCCAAGGAGACTCTTCAGACTTTATAGGCAGCAGTTGGTGTGTTCCATTTCAATGGACAACAGCCATCACCTCAGAAAGAAATACCACAATAGCATTCACGTTCGTCCAGCACTTCTTGGGTTTATCCTGCAACAGGACCCCATTTCACAGAGAAGGAAACTGAGGCCCAGAGAGGCCTTGGGGTCCAAAGCTAGAATCACCAGAAAGCAGAACTTCAGTCCACTGACTGATGGACCATTGGTTCTCCTTCCACCTTGCTTCATGGAAGTTGGTTGAGTGTTTCCTGAGTGGTGACAGAGAAAGTGGACATTTGTCTATGACCAGACAGGGTTGGGAAGGGGACACATCAAACACCCAGAAGAAAAGTGGCTTCAAAGTCCTCCCAGTCATGGTGTCCACCAGGAATCTTCTCATGAAAAGGATGCAGCTGACATGAGTAGGAATGCTGCTTCTGGCTGTGAGCCCGTCAAGAAGTGAACAAGTGGAGAAAAGGTGGCCAGGTTTAATGCAAATGCCTTTCAAGTCCCCAAGGCTCCAGTCAAAGATGGACAGGCATCTGCCTCCCTTTGAAAAAACACAATACAACATGAATTCACTGAGAAGTCTGCCAACCTTTCCATCAAGGTTTGGCCACAGTGTGTTTCTTCCACATTAAAAAAAAAAAAGGAAAAATGACATCTAAGATTACTGTTGTACCTGCAGCACGAGACACAGTGACTATCAATAATGAGCCCCAATAACTGGGCAGCAGAATAGTCAATAAATTTTTCTGTAAAACCATTCCTAAAAGTAGTATTTAATGGCTGAATGACTTGTATCTTTCTGGTGAGGTGTGGGGGAGAAACTAATTTGAATATTTTCCCAACTAGCTAACCTACTGTCTCAAAACTGTTTGCTGGCTAACCTTTGCTTCCCTCTTAGTTCTCCAGCAACTCCTCAATTGTACATAAAATCCTTTGGTGTAGAAAGTGATGGGTGAAGGCAGGGGGCAGCTTTCTATAAATACACAGGATTGGCTACACCCAGACCTCGTCGAGATCCCTCCTACCCTGCCAGGTTAAGACTGTGTGACCCTTGACAAATTAGTTAAACTTTCTGAGCCTACATGTACTATTTCTGAAACCAGAGAAGAGATCAGAACATGGAAATGCCACTGGAATGGTGTCTGATAAGAGTCTCTGAGGTGATACTAGCAGTTAAGCCCTCAGCTGCTGACCAGAAAAGATTTAGTCTGGTGGTCTACTTCCAAAAAATACCAACCATTGAAAATGCTGCAGAGTGCAGTTCTACTCTGAAACACAAACCATTGCCCTTAGTTAGAGGGACTCCATAGCAGCTGCTTTAGACTTCCTGGATTGCAGTACCTGGGAGAGGGGGCTCAACTGAATGGAGTTATTAATGTTTTAATTGGTTCAAGGCAGAAGTGGAGCCAGACCCAGGGAGCCTTGACTTTACCCAGCCAAGAAGGAGAAATTGGCCACCATTGTCAATCACTGGCTGGGATTCAAGTAAAGCAGGGAAAGAACAGTATCTACTGCAAGGTGATGCTCCTTTGACAGAGTGATGGGAGCCAAGTGCAAGCTGGACAGGGAGCAAGGAAAGAGATAGCCAGCGTAGGTGAGTCCATGAAGAAGTTGGTCCGGTACTGATGAGAGAAAGAGAGAATTAACTGAGAGAAATATGGGATTCCAGCAGGATTGTTTGTTTATGATGAGGAAAGCAAACATGTATTTAAATGCTAATGGGCATGAGTTAGCTGCTTAAAATACTAATTGGGTGCCTGAGCTCCGAGCCAGCCTGCTAGGTTCAAATCCTGATTTCCCTACTTAGTATTTGTGGAGCCCTAGGCAAGTTTTTCAGTTCTACCCTGGCCCCTAGGGTCACCATGAGTCAGATTCGACTCGATGGCACTTGGATTGGCTTTAGTATCTCTAGTTCAACAACAGCATCAATACGTAGCACTTCTGAGTGTTTTATATATAAATATGAGGACTGTCAATGAAGTTCACGAACTCATCCTAGAAAAAAATGCTACATACCTCATTGCTGAACATCACTATGGTCACTTTTGAAGTACTCCTTGGGAAGTTATGCACCAATGCCAGCACCTAGTCCACCTTTGAAAGCAATTTTGGAACTTTTTCTGGAATGGCCACTGCACATGGTGGCATGGTGGCAAGTTCACGAGCTTAGTTGTATAGTTGTCTATGAGGGAGTTTTTAGCCAGTAAACAAATAACTGTACTGGAACACACTCCTTACTCATCTGATCTGGCCCACAATGACTTTTTTCTTTAGCGGAAGATGAAGGAAACATTGAAAGGAAGAATTCTGATGACACTGAGGACATCAAGGGTAATACAATAACAGCTCTGATGGTCCTTCCAGAAAAAGTTCCAAAATCGCTTTAAAGGGTGGACTAGACACTGGCATTGGTGCACAGCTTCCTAACGGGAGTACTTTGAAGGTGATGGTAGTGACATTTAGCTATGAGGATGTGGCACATTTTCTAGGATGAGCTGGTGAAATTAACTGTCAGACCTTGTGTGTGCATGTGTGTGTGTGTGTGTTTATGTGTCTATATTACAGTTTCTGGAGAATGATATCATGCTTGGTAAAGCAGAGAGTCCCCAAAAAAGAAGAAGATTCAATGAGATGGATTGACATAATAGATAGAACAGTGAGCACACAGGCTCAGGTAGTGTTTCCTTCTGGTGTGCGTGTGACCACTGAGTCAGAAGCAAATTAAAGGCACTTAGCAACAACAATTCTGTCTGTCTGTCTGTCTGTCTGTCTGACTAGCTATCTATTGATCTATCAATCTATCTATCTCAGCTATCTATCCATTCCACATAGTAAGACTTGTGAAAGCCAGAAACTGCGTAAGGCAGAAACCTATGAAAGAAGGAAAACCCAGATACTATCCACTAGTAGACAGTGATAGAAAAGAGGTAAGATTACACCCTGTCAATGGTGGAAAATGTGTGAGACCCAGAAGGACAAGGCAGTGCTGTTGAGTTCTGGCTCTTGGTAGTTTCCCTGTGTGTATATATATATGTATGCTTTCAAGGCTCATCGATATTACAACCTGTGTCAAGATTTCATTTCTCTTTATGACAAAGCAATATTCCACAGCACCTCTGAATTTTAACTGCTTTTTTGCCTGAATTTTAGAGTGGTAGACATTTTGGAATGCAGCATTCTCTTAGCAGTTTTATTATAAATTCTATCTCCTTGATAAGATGGTTAGACTGCATGTCCACATAAACTGGCAGACCTGGTGTGTGTCTTCCCTGATTGGTGTCTCCATCACTCTGAAAGTATGCTGGTTTGGATGATAAATTATATGTTCCCATTGATATGGGTGACCCACTGTTTCATGAGAAAGCAGGAAGATCAAGAGTAACAGTGGTGGGACATACTTGGCACCCAAGTAACTTGTTTGCTTGTATTTTGATGTGTAGATGCCTACAACAGCTTTTAAATAAAGACTTGGGAAACTGGCTGGCGCATAATCAAAGTCCTCTGTTCTCCTGGACATTTTCTGAAGTTAAGCAAAGAAGATTGCTGAGAGTGAGCTGGTACCTTTTCACACACCTTAGAGAGCCGGCTAACAGGTAAAAGTTTGCTGAAATCAGAGCAAATGGATAAATCAAATCAAACTGCTATTTAAAGTCAAGGAAGAGCAGATTGCAAGAAAAAGGAACTGAGCAATCAGTGAGGAGATCTTAGGATAAAAAGAGAGGCCCACGAGCTTGCTGAGTTATCACTTCCTCTTGACACTTCCAGCACCCTTGGAAGCCCAATACTAAGACTTGTGTATAAGAAAAGGTGTCTCCAAGGCTGTTACACTCATCAGTAAAGCTATTAGCCTGGCCTGATGAGTAAAACCACCACTCCGTCTGTCAATTTGTCATATTGTGGTGGCTTGCATGTTGCTGTGCCACTGGAATTTCAAATGCCAGCAGGATCACTCATGGTGGGCAGGTTTCAGTGGAGTTTCCAGACTAAGAGAGACTAGGGAGAAAAGATTGGCTGTCTACATTCAAAATTCAGCAAGTGAAGACCATACGGATAATAACAGAATATTGTCCAACATAGTCCTGGAAGATAAACCTCTTAAGTTGAATGCACTCAAAATGCCAAGTGGCGACAACAATGGACTTGAGCCTACCAACAATCATGAGCATGATGCAGGACTGGGCGATGTTTGAGTCTGTTGTGTATGGAGTCACCATACACAGCTAACAACAACCACCAGCTAACAACAACCTCCAGATGAAGAACAAGCTATGTGTTGTGTAGCTGGAGGTGTGTGACAAACTGTGACAGACTTGGATGGTGCTGAGGATAAATCTAAATTTGGTGCAAACACCATACCAGCAGTGTCACTTGCTTCCTGTAAAAGCTAGAACTACTGAAAAGGAGACATGTACTTCCGTACTGGGTCCTAGCTGGCTATCTCCAAGTAACTGTCCAGTTTCAGCTTTCAGTGGGATCCATGATAATTGTCACATTGGTAATGGCTGACAGTGAAAGGACTTAAAAGCTGTGCTCTGTGGAGCTGAAGCCTACCTCAACCTGAAGCACGCAATCAAGGAGAAACAAGACAGAGATGTCTGTCATGTGGAGGATGAGTCTGTTGCTTCTAATGTCCTAGATCTGGGTCAGCAAACTATGACTCTAAGGTCATATCCCAACCACCACCTGTGATGACATGACCCTATAACAAGACTGGTTTTATCTTTTTAAATGGAAGGAAACCACCAACACCAAATCTGCTGCTGTCAAGTTGATTTTGACTCATAACAACCCTATAGGGAAGAATAGAACTGCCCCATAGAGTTTCCAAGGAGAGCATGGTGGATTTGAACTGTCAACCTTTTGGTTAGCAGCCATAGCACTTAACCACTATGCCGTGAGAAAAGAAATCAAAAGCATTAACACTGAGTGCTTTACAAAGTGTTCTAAATTGCATTCATCAGCTCGTTTAATCTGTACAACCACTCCATGAAGGAAATACTCTTCCTGGCTTTACAGATAAAGAACAAGCTGGAGCTTCTAGATATGTTAATAGTTAAAGCCCACAGGGCTAATTATTAATTCCACTAGAATTCAGAGCCAATGAGTCTTATCCCAGAGCCTTCTCTCTTAACCTGCATCCCCATGTGGGAAGTCCTTCAACACTTTGACGGTAAAGTAGAGGTGCCAAAAGAGAAGTGCAGGTTACACGTCTCAGTGAGTTCACACGAGGGAGATTATGGTGTTTCCAAAAAGTAAAGGAAATCCTTGTAATTGAATGCCAAAGCGTAATTGAATGAGGCTAAATTTTAATCATGATGGCAGGGAACGTTAAACTTCAGTTAACTGAAATGCTATTACCACACCCTCCAAAAGAATTATATTCTCCTTATAAGTAGACTGACTGCAAAAAAGTTTTGCTCAATTACTACTATCATTATATTTTAATTTTGTCAATAAAAATTTAAAAATGTGTTTTCTCTTTTGTTACATTAATATGAATGTAATACCTCCTATTTTGCCTCTGACTCCACAAAGTCCTCATTACTCTTCTCTTATCAACTTTCTTGTTATCTGACATTTTGCTTTTTTTTTATGATATTAGTGAAAGAATCTTCTATCCAACTACTCTGAACATTAATCATGTGCATCTAGCAGTAACAAATGACGAAGTACAGGATGAGAGTGACACTGACATGTATGGCTGAGCCATGATTCCCAGTGTTTTGGTAGTTACATAATGATGTAATTTGGAAATTATGTAGTGATGCAATCATCCTCCATTTTGTGGTCTGATGTGGTCCTCTTCCATTTTCACACAACATTGATTTTCATACAACTTGGTCTTTGAAAACTGTGTAGCTAAGTAAAAAGTGAGTGTATTTACTTTCTGGTCCCTTAAAGGAGGTTTGCCCAATGCATATCCTAGAGAATGAAAAAGCCTTGGAGTTTCTATGAAATGTTATTGGAAATACGAGTTACACTGACAACCAGAATATCAATGGCATGGATGCAATAGCTTTTGAGTTCTTTTAGTTTAGGAAGTATGACTTGAACTTCATGTCCCCTGAAGACCGTAGCAGTTACACGACCCCTAATCATCTAGTGGACAGGTTCAAGTCCTTCCTCAAGGACTGTTCAGTGGCGTCTACTGAAAATGCCTTAGACCAGAATTATTGTGAGGCTTGGAAGAAGTTCTCTGCTAGTGCAGGGGTTGTCCAGGAGTTAGAAGATGATCTTAGAAGACAGATGCCAAGACCATGGAAGATGATTTGTGCAACTGCCCCTGCTCAGGGGAATCAAGGAGACTCTGTGACAGAGTTTCTCCAAAAGTATAAAGTGGCCCAATCCAGAGTGGGGACACTGTGTTATCCACTGCATTAAGGTGACTGCATGGTAAAGCTCAATACCATCAGTCAGAACAAAGCCAGGTGCCAACTGCAGAACAGCCCAGGGTCCAATCACTCATATACAAGTTTCAGCTGAAGCTGAAGAAAATTAAAACAAGTCCACAAGAACCAAAATAATGACCTTGAATATATCCTACCTGAATTTAGACACCATCTCAAAAATATATTTGACACATTGAACACTAATGATCAAAGACCAGATGAATTACGGAATGGCATTAAGTACATAACACATGAAGAAAGCAAAAGGCCGTTAAAAAGAAAGAAAAAATCATAATGGATGTCAGAAGAGACTCTGAAATTTTCTCTTGCGCATAGAGCAGCTAAAACAAATGGGAAAATGGTGAAATAAAAGAACTGAACAGATTTCAAAGGGTGGCTTGAAAAGATAAAGTATTGTAATGAAATATGCAAAGATCTGGACTCAGAAAACCAAAATGAAAGTACATGCTTGGAATTTCTCAGCTAAAAGAACTGGAAACCAGCAGAAGAGATTCAAACCTCAAGTTGCAATATTGAAGGATTCTATGGAAGTAATATTGAAAAATGCAGGAAACATCAAAAGAAAATAGAAAGGATACGCAGAGTCACTGTACAAAAAAGAACTGATCAATGTTCAGCCACTTCAGGTGGTAGCATATGACCAAGAACTGATGGTACTGAATGAAAAAAGTGCAAGCTGGACTGAAGGTACCGGTGAAAAACAAAGCCCCTGGAACTGACAGAATGCCAGTCAAGATGTTTCAACAAACGGATGCAGCACTGGAAGGCTTCACTCATGTGTGCCAAGATACTGGGAATACAGTCACCTGGCCAAACACCTAGAAGAAATTCTGTGCCCATTCCAAAGTAAGGTGATCCAACAGAGTTTGAAAATTATAAAAAAATATCATTAATATAGCATGCAAGTAAAACTATGTTGAATATGATTTAAAAATACAATTGCAGCAGTGTATCAACAAGGGAACATCCAGAAATTCAAGCCAGATTCAGAAGAGCACGTGGAATGAGGGATGTCCTTGTTGATGCCAGATGGATCTTAGCTGGCCACAGAGAATAACAGAAAGATGTTTAACTGTTTTATTGACTTTGTAAAGGCATTTGACTGTGTGAATCACAACAGATTATGCATAACTTTGCAAAAGATGGGAATTCCAAAACACTTCATTGTTACCATATAGAGCGTGCACACAAACCAAGAAGTGGTTGTTTGAACCCAATAAGGGGATGCCGCATGGTTTAGAGTCAGAAAAGGTGTATGTCAGAATTGTATCCTTTCACTATGTTTATTCAATCTGAATGGTGAACAAATAATCTGAGAAGCTGGACTACATAAAGAACATGGTGTCAGAATTGGAGGAAGACACATAACAGTGTGTGATCTGTGGATAACACAACCTTGCTTGCTCAAAGCAAAGAAGTTGTGAAGCACTTAATGGTGAGGATCAAAGACCACAGCCATCAGTATGGATTACATGTCCATATAAAGAAAACAAAAATCCTCACAAATGAACCAGCAAGCAACTGCACAATAAACAGAGAAAGACTGACCGTGTTAGGGATTTCATTTTACTTGAATTCACAGTCAACACTCATGGAAGCAGCAGTCAAGAAATCAAAAGATGCATTTTATTGGGCAAATCTGTGACAAATAAACTCTTTAACATATTAAAAAACAAAGATGTCGCTTGGAGGACTATGGTGCACCTAACCCAAGCCATGGTCCTTTCAGTCACCTCACGTGTGTGGGAAAACTGAACAATTAATAAATAAGATGGAGAAAGAATTGATGCTTTGAATTATAGTGTTGGCAAAGAATATTTATATGCCATGGACTGTCAGGAAAATGAATAAATCTGTCTTGAAAGAAGTACAGCCAGAAAGCTCCTTAGAAGCAAAGACGGTGAGACTTTGTCTCACATGCTTTGCCATGTTATCAGGTAGGCCCAGTCCTCGGAGAAGGACATCATGCTTGGTAAAGCAGAGGATGAGCAAAAAAGAGGAAGATCGTCAGCTAGACAAACTGATACAGTGGCTGCAACAATGGACTCAAACAGCAAGGATTGTGACGATGGCCCAAGGTTGGGCAGCGTTTTGTCCTGTTGTTCATGGAGTCACAATGCGTAAAGTCTACAGCACCTAACAAGGACAAGTGTGACTGAAGATAATTTCGTTGTCATGGTGGAGGTCTGCCCTTGATCAGTCAAGGCTGAGGTTCTGACTATCTGTCAGATAGAGGAGGAGATGGGCAGCAACATTCCAGTTTGTTGGTGTCTTAGTCTCCTAGGACTACCTTAACAAAATAGCACTGAGAGAGTAGCTCTGAAGAACAGAAACTTATCATTTCAAGTTCAGGAGACTGGAGGTCAAAATTTAGGACATGGCTGTAGAGGAAAGTCATCCTTATTCTGTCTCAGCTTTCAGTAGCTGCAGTCCTTGGAATTTTTGGATGTAGATGCTTCTGCCGTGTGTGTATCTTCATATGACATCTACCCCCTGTGTCTCTATGTCTATTCTGCTCTTCCTTATATCTCAGAAGTGATTAGATTTAGGACTCACTATACTCTGGCTGGAAACTCTGGTGGTGTAGTTGTTAAGTGCTAAGTCTGCTAGCCAAAAGATCAGCAGTTTGAATGTGCTGGGCACTCCTTGGAAACTCTATGGAGCAGTTCTGTTGTGTCCTATAGGGTTGTTATGAGTCAGAATCAACTTGACGGCAAAGGGTTCATGGGTACTCTGGTATGACCTCATCAACATCACAAAAGAAACTCCATTTTTCCTACCAAATCAACAATTATGAAGATGGCACAGGACCAGTCAGTATTTCAGTCTGTTAAACATAGGTCATCATGAGGGGGAGTTGACTCATCTGTCACTAATACTTATGACTTCCAGACAAGATTGTATTTACAGGTACATGGATTAGGATTTTAATATATGCTTTAAGGGGACATAGTGTAATCAATAACAGCATCTTCCCTCTCTGTATTTTTGTTTCCATTTCCACTCTGCTGTTTTTTATGACATCGGTCATATGGGATTAGAAACTACCTGTATAGCTTTGTCAGCTTACCTGACAATATCTTCAAAGAAAAACCCAGTTTTCCCAAACAAGGTCACATTCATAGGTACAAGGGTTAAGATTTAAATTTATATTTTTTTAGGGAGAGAGGGCACAGTTCAATCCATAACAGCTGGTAACAAGTTTAGAAAGCTCCTAGCCAAACAACATGTAGGCCTTCCAGGCACAGGACAGCTGATCGGACATCTGCTCTTGTTCTTCACAGGTGGCCAAGGCTCCAGACTCCAGAACTCCCCTGTGATAATATTTCTCATAGTCCCCTTGCCAAGCCAGTGTAGTGGATTAAGTGCTACCACTGCTAACTGCAAGGGTGGCAGTTCAGATCCACCAGGCACTCCTTGAATACTCTGGGGGTCAGTTCTACCCTGGCCCCTAGGGTCGCCATGAGTCGGATAATCCCCTTAGGATTATCATACCCAAAGCTGAACTTGACCATCTGGAACCTTGTTGGCAGCCTTAGCTTGTGCTCGTGTGACTGCCCCTGAATCACGTTTCCTTTTTCTCTCTAACATGTGTCTACGGGGCTGTATACTTACAGCTTATCCCTGAGATGTCCGTAGGCAGGAATCCCAGTGGATTTGACGTGTGAATTAAACAAATGCACATACACATATGGACACATTTGGTAGCACCTCATTAAAGAAAGTGAAGGACAAACCATTTATGAATTCATGAATTGCGCTTTAGTGTTTAATCTCCTATTCTCAAGACTAATCAATAGTTTAAGTTGGGTCAGACTTTTAATTAGAGCTGTCAACTCCAGAAAGTTTATTTACTGAGCCTGGCTCTCCAAGATAAACCACTAGCATAGGAACTCCTAACACAGCCATGAAACTCCAACCCGCTGACATTATCTTACCTCTGAACTGCTAGGCTTGGAAGAGGAGGCTAAACAGAAACACATGTTCAGATGTGTTCCTTAGTTCTTCCTAAAATACAGCCGTGGTGGCACAGTGATTAAACCAGCACTCAGCTGCTAGCCAAAAGGTTGGTGGTTCAAACTCACCAGCAGCTCTGTGGCGAAAGATGTGGCACTCTGCTTCCATAAAGAGCCACAGCCTTGGAGACTTTGTTCTACTTTGTCCTATGTGGTTGCTGTGGGTTGGAACTGACTCAGTGGTAACGGGTTTTTTGTTTGTTCCTTGGTTTACTAAAACAGATCGCATGGTGTTTCTTTTTTCTTTTAATACAACCGTAGCATTTGTTTTGGTTTATTGCGTACGCTGTACTTGAAGGGGCTGTTATGTCAGTGGTGGTAAGTAGACTGATTCTAAAACTTAGACCTTTAAAGCGGTGAACCTCTGTCATTGCTGTAGCAGGGGACACTGTAGCAGGGTCAGACGAATGGTTCCCATTGCTGATACTAAGCCTTGTTTTATAGAGTGGTTTATAGTGTGGCGCGTGCCTTCACATGTATTCTTTCATTTGGATGGTCTAAGCATCTATGTTTCTATGAGTTCAGCACTTTGTGTATTATCTGTTGCAAATTGTTCTCACCCCATCACCTTTTCCTATAACTCTACTACACAGGTACCTGTATTCCCTGTGAATGAGGAATGTGTCAGCTAACTTTAACAATGTTTGAGACAAAATCTAATTAGAACAGCAGAACAAAAGCAAACAAACAAACAAAAATCTACTTTGCTGATTCATATGATTCATTCCAGGGCCAAAGATCTGCAGTCTGGGTTTTCTGGTATGATGCCTGATCCCTCCCACGGTGCACTGAGAGGTAAAGCAGAATCTTGTACGTGTGTAAATACTACGTGGGAACACAACGTGCAAGCTGCAGGGAGGGGTATAGAAGAAAACCCATTTAAGTTCGTAGTTTGATTTTATCCACTGAGCCTTCTTTAGGTGAGGTGCTGTGCAAAGTGACAAGACATTGGTCCCTCCTCCCCCACCAAAGGAATTGCACTCCAATGTGACAAGCAGGTGAGGATGCTGACTCAAACCCCTAGGCCTTGGTTTCTTCAGCTAGTAAAAGGAAGAAGTTAGATGACAAGATGACAAGTATAGGTGACAAGAATTTCTTTCAAGCCTTCCATCTGGGATTCCATGAAATAATTAAATACATGCAGGTGATACATGCCATAACTGAATCGAGTGCTTTGGGAGGAGAAGGAAAAAAGGGTTAACAATTGAACATCGAGATGGCTTTGTAGGGAGGCAGATGCATTGGTGTTGGGGCTTAGCATGGAAAGGTGATGAGAATGAGTTGGTGGGCTGACCAAGGGTTGGGATGCTCTTCCAAGAGGCATCAGGCAGATAAAAAACCCAACTGGGGCAATTTTGCCCCCTACCACATTGTAGGCGATGTGTGGAGACAATTTTGGTTGTCACACTTGGGAAAGAGTAGGAGGTGTTATGAGTTCCTCCGACTCAACGGTGCTTGGCTGACTTTGGCCAGGTGATGCAAACAGTTAAGCGCTCCACTACAATTCATAAAGTTGACTGTCCAAATCCACCCAGAGGTGCCTCAGAAGTAAGCCCTAGCCTTCTGATTGTGAAAGGCTACAGCTGTGAAAACCCTACAAAGCAGTTCTACTGCTCTGCACACGTGGATTGCCAGGAGTCCGAATCTTAGATTCAGAAAGGGCACTGAACTGGCTAGGGTTTGTTGAGGTTGCTTTTTTATCTAAACAGAGTTTAAAATTTTCATGAAGCCACATCTGTCTACATTTTCTCTTGTTGTTTCTTCTAAGACTTCTGAGTTTAAAACAGTCCTTCAAGAACGCTCCTTATCCTGCACCAAAGATTTGATAAATATTCTCTTCCACTTTCCTATCAATTTCTTATGATTTGACATCCTCAAATACTTAACTGTTTAATTCAGTCTTCCCCAGAGGGTGGCACAAGTCCTCCTGGTGGTAGTGTAAGGTGGCTTGTAGGAATTTCATCAATAAACACTTTTTTGTGTTCATGATTTTGTGAACTTTTTAAATAACTGTATCACTGTGATATGAAACCTGTATTTTTGCAGATGACATTATTCAAGATATGGGTAAGTTTCTAAAGATCAGTTTTAGAACTTAAGCTGAAAATAGTGTGAGTAATAAGCAAATATGACAAACTGGTGACCGAGATTTGAGGGTGACCTAAGTTTGGGTCACACTGGTTAAATCCATTTGAAATCCACTTGGCTGTCTAGTGTAGAGTAACATCAACTGATTTCCCCCAACTTGTCCCCAGCTCCTCGAAGCCAATTATTATATTTTCCATTGACAATACTTTTTCAAATCATATGCCGATTCTTATAAGAAGTGTTTCTGGACTATCTCTTTCATTCAATTAACCTTTCAGTCATCTTGATTTGCTACTACATTTTTAATTACTGGCCAACAAGTCTTCCCTTTCCCCAAAGAGTATTGATTTTGTGGGTTGGGACGGGGTATTAGGATTAGATGTGACAGTAAGTGGCACCTGTGTGCAGTAGCAGGCCCAGCAAAATCATTAGGTCCTAACATGTGACAGGGCCAGAGCTGGATGGACATTCCCAGACCCCAAGTTAGGGTGAGACTGTGGCATTCCAAGGGGCAAATGAAGGAAGAACAATGTGTGTATATACAAGGACTGCCAATTAAGTTCGTGAACTCATCCTAAACAAGTGGTATTTAGCACTTTTGCTGAATACCACTACAATCACTTTGAACTGCTCCTCTTAGGAAGCTATGCACAGATACCAGTGCCTAGTCCACCCTTCAAAGCAATTGTGGAACTCTTTCTGGAATGGCCATTATGCACAGCAGCATGGTGGCAAGTTTGCAAACTTAAATGGAGAGTTGTCTGTGAGGGCATTTTTTGCCAGTAAACAAATAACTGTATTGGAACACCCTCCCTACTCACCTGATCTGGTCCCCACTAACTTTTTTGTTTACCCAAAGATAAAGGAAATATTGAAAGAAAGACATTTTGAGGACATTCAGGACATCAAGGACAATACAATGACAGCTCTAATGATCATTCCAGAAAGAGAGTTTCAAAATTGCACTGAAGGGTAGACTAAGTGCTAATGTTAGTGCATGGCTTCCCAAGGGGAATACTTTGAAGGTGATGGTAGTGATATTCAGCAATGAAGTATGTAGCACTTTTTCTAGCATGAGTTCTTGAACCTAATAGGCAGTCCTCCTGTGTGCACACATACACAGGCGCACACACACGCGCACGCACACACCCCAACCCCCACTGCTGTCGAGTCAAGACTCAAGGCTCTCATTGTGTTGTCTAGTCACCTGGCTGTGAATTAAGAAATCTTTCTCTATCAGGAAAACACATGTATGTATATACATACATATAGATATATATACCACATACACACACACATATAATGTTATATACACTTGTATGCTAAGCCTAAGGAAAGCAGATAAAGAAACCAGTGTCCACAGAAGAGTTCTCATAAAATGACAGGGTTCCTTCAAGTCCACAACTACCCTGGTGATTTCAGTTGTTTCTTTGGCATGCACTGACACCTATCTGAAAGACTAGTTAGAATTAAAAAAAGAAGGGAGAGAAAGATAAGCATGGAGAAGCATCTTCCCAAATCATACCTCTTATCAATCAGTGGGAGAAATAATAATGTTCAAAGAAAACACAACTTTTCTAGAACATAGGCAGAGTACAAGATGAGAAAGTAGGAACATTCCCATTCAACCATCCCCAGCCCAGGGCAAATGCAAAGCAAGGTACAGCTGTGCAGCCAGCACACAATTCAATAGCTGTGAATATAGTTCTGGAAAGGACTTTCAGAATGCTTTCACTCCAAAAGATTATCCTTCAGATAAAGGAGCAAAGGACTCCATTACCCACCCACCACCTCCTGGCCTCCCCCCAAAGTGACACCATGCTATTTCTCCTGCCACTCCTTATTACTTTTGATCCAAGGCACTGTTGGGTTATTCTTCTTCCTCTGTTGAACTTCCAGTGTCTCAAGTTTGGAGAGAATGAGAAGGACAACATCTCCCCAAGTGTAATCATAGCAGAGAACTGGGAGCCGGCAGAGGCTGAGTCAAGTTAGAGCAGCTGCTGAGTCACGCTGAAGCTGTGAAGGAAGGGGGACTAATCCCTGGAGGACTTGTCTCAAGACTCAAGTGGGAATCTCAAGTGAGAACCATGGTGCTAATTGAAACAAGATTCCAGGGCAAGGGAGGGCCCTGAGTAGATGTCTCTGTAAAACGCTGGAGCTTGTTGTTCTTTGTCTCTTCTGGACGGGCCAGAGTAAGCTCTCACCCTCCCTCTGCCTTTCTCCAGGTGGGGTATGAGATCTCCTGACAACTGAAGAGGGCTTTACAAAGAAGAGCTGGGTTTATAAATAATGCATTTCCTTTGTCTTGCAGGAATTCTGGAGGCAGCGGTACAATCAGATCAGCTGTGAACAGCTTACATAGCAAATCTAATAGGTTTGTAAATTAGATTTTGTGTTCATTTGCTTTTGCTGTAAGGCAGCTATTAATCTGCCTCTCCTCTTTGCTGGATGGTGTCCTTCTTCCTTAGCAAATAGATCTGTTTCATTTGGTTTTGTATTTCCCTAATCACTTCGGGTGTGAATTGTCGATAAAAGATAGAATCAAATGGCCCAAGGTCTAGAGGCTGAAGAGATGGAAAACACAGATGGGCAAGCTTTGCTTTCTGGAAAAAAGCCTACCCACTCTGAAGCACTTAGGCCACCAGTGAGCCTACTAGTCGCTTGTATTTTCGCTGAGCAGTGAAAGGAACCAAGATTTTCACCCAATTTCACTGTAGTGGTGGCTTGTCGAGAAGGTTGAAACAGACCCTAAAGCAATCAGGAACTTTGTTGAGAACTCTTAAGATATTTAGGGAGTCAGCTCAGTTCATGCTAACTCTAATTAGTGATTATGCCCAAATTCTGGGAGAGCATTGCCTCACTTAATGTCACTAGCCTGGGAGCCTTTGGGCCAGTGCTTGGCCAGGGGACAGCCTGATGCAAGGGAGCGTGCAAATGTCTTGCAAGTCAGCCAACTCAGGCTTGCCACTGGTGGCAGTTGAACAATGCTTCTCTTGAGTCTGCACTCTGCACCAAAGATAACTGCCCCCAGCGCTCCAGCCCTGGGAGGGGCAAAGCATTAATGAGCTGGCTGTCCACCAGAAGTCTGGTGTGGTCTGAGTCCACCCAGAGGTACTTCAGAAGAAAGGCCTAGCAATCTTCTTCCAAAAGAACAAATCATCTCTTGCAAACACTGTGGAGCACAGTTCCACTTTGACACACATGGGGTTGTCATGAGTTAGAAAGGACTTGATAGCAACTGGTAATTGGTACCTCTGACCTACAGTCTTAGAAGCCCAACCAGAAGAAGCAATGGAAAGGAGCAGAGAATGCCAAGTTACTTAGTATAAACAAAGTTGACTACTCAAAGTAAAGACTCTCTTTTTAAATACCTAAGTATTCTATTCTGGTTAAACCAGGAATGAGAGTTCCAAGTTACTCAAAGTACATCCTGCTAGTTGCCCCTCCGTATTTGTTTGTCTGCTACCAATGAGACCCGTTAAGTGTGCCTATTCCTGACCTCGAGTGATTGCCTCGGGAGACTGTCCACTCTGTCCCTGACATTACCGCCTCTAGATCTCTAATGACCTCTTGACCACCTTGGAGCTACAAATGAAACTTGCATTTAACCCATTAGCCATTGTTGTTGAGTCAATTCTGGCTCACAGTGACCCGATAGGACAGAGTGGAACAGCCTCATAGCTTTTCCAAGGAGTGGCTGGTGGTTCTGAACTGCCAACCTTTTGGTTAACATCCGGGCTCTTAACCACCGCGCCCCCAGGATGGTGAAGTGCAGATGTGGCAGAAATAAAAGAGAAGACCAGGTGTCACTAGCTTCCTCTCTGTTCTACTGGAGGAAGATGCCTACTTAGAAAGAAGACTAGCCTGCCCCCAAATTCAAGTCCCCTAGTAAGTTTTGGAGGTGCAGTTTTGTGGGTGGACTCTGAAAAAGTGCAAGAACAGTTTTATGAGGCAGGTTGACCTGAATTCAGTCCTAGTGCTTATTCACTGGGGCCTCTTCCTCATTCAATTAGAATAATAATGCAGTGACTTCTTGGAGGGGTGTTTCAAGGCTTAGAACTACTGAATGAATATAAACGTCTAGCTTGCCAATTAGGGCCTGATATATTAAATGTTCTTAATTACTATATTCATGGCATCAGAGTTTGATGAAGATGACCACCGAGAGAGAATTTCAGGAGTTGGCAGACAAAGCAACTTAAGAATAAAATGCCCCTCTAAATGTCACTTGAAGAAGCCCTAGTGGCACAGTAGTTAAGTGTGTGGCGGCTAATCAAAAATCAGCAGTTCAAACCTGCCGTCCATTCCATGTGGAAGGATGTGGTAATCTACTCCTGCAAAGATTTAGAGCCTTAGAAACCCTGTGGAAGTACTCTGTTCTGTCCTATAAGGTTGCTATGGGTCAGAATCAACTAGATGGCAGTGGGTCTTTTAGTGTTGCTTGAGATGTGCTGGGAGGAGGCTAGACAGACTCACTGAAGGGAGCATGTCACTTGGGAAACAAGGGGGTGAGGTCTCTGGACTTGCTTAAAACACTCATTTATTTTACAGATGATTAAGTCAGGGGCTAGAGACCTGAAGGGGTTTTCCCATGTCCCTCAACTTAGTAGTGACAAGTCCAGCGTTCGAGTCTAGTAAAACTATGGCTGGCTGTGGCGATCTCATGCAAGGTCGTGCTAGGACGTACAGTTAGAGGTGGACTGTTGCTGCTATCTGTATTCTCTCTGTACTACTTCTACCACCTTTTGTCCAACAGCAGTCAAGAAACCACTTTCAGGAGTTTCTGAGCAAGACCCCTCTGCAGGACCTTCTTTTTGAAAGAGCTTGAGGTCAGCCAGTAAGGCTCACCTTCTGAAGAGTGTCACCTTAAGCCAGAAGGTGTTAGGCCATGATCACCCGTTTCTTTCGGAGCCAGCTGTCCTCCTATGGACTCTGATCACTGATGAGAAAGCTAGCCAGCCACTTAGGCACACTGCTCCTCACCACAATATATGAAAGTGTTTCTATCGGGTATACCTACTCATACAAACTACAGGAAGCACTGGGGTCTTGAGGTGTGGCCATCACCTCTGTCGTCAGCCCTCCGGCCTGCACTGAGGTGGGTGGTGCTGAAGAGACGCAGCCACAACCGGCTGCTACGGGAGCCTCACGAGAAGGCAGCCGATGGGCTGGGCAGGAGGAAGAGCTGATGCTGACTGCCTTCTAGAACCGTCGAGCTGGTGCCTTCGTCGTCCATGCTCCTTTCTATAAATAGGGAGATGGAGACTCAGAGAAATAGAGTGATTTAGCCACTGCCACACAACTTGCAAAATCTTCCCGCTACACTTACAGCTGACTTGCATGAAAATAGCAAAAACTCTACAGGTGCCGATCTTCCATTTCTCCTAGGGCCACTAAGAAGAGTCCATCTACTGGACTCAAAACCCTTTAACTTTCCGTTCTCTGCAAGAAGTTACTTATATTTGAATGCAAGACAAGTGATGTGATATCCCCTGGAGGAGTCAGGGATATTGAATAGTGGAGGCAGGGGGCTGTGGAGAGATCTGAGAAGACAAACCCCTCCTCCCACTAAAATGAATGTCTCCTCCACCTACAAAAGGCAAAATAGAGAACTGCACTGAGATCTTGTTAAAGGGACTTCTTTTTTTTTTTTTTTAACTTTACTGTTCCAAGATAAATGCAAAGAGCACTGATGTTTGACTTGAACTCTTTGAAGTTTCAGAATTTGTCATTACAAATCCACTTGTCATTCTAAGCGGGAGAGTCGGCTCTCCATCTAGACAAGAGGGACTTGTGATGAGAGCCACGTGCCTTCTGCGAGTACTCCCCACAGGATGCAGGCTGGCTCCCACACCACGTTTAGAGATACCATTGTAATCTGGTTCCTTAGAAACCTACTAGCACAGATTTCCAACCTCTGAATTCAAGAGGGCTCTGAAATGCCTGGTGTTCCTATATACACAGAATTGTGATCACTCTGGGCGAACAAAGTCAGCTACTGCAGACACTCCCCAGGGTGAAATTCACTAGACTTTACATTCAAGTTCAAACGCAACAAACATTTATTTACTGAGAACCTGCTATGCCAGACCCTAGGTCCTTGGGTGGCACAAACACGTTGGGCTGGATTGCTAAGCTAAAGGTTGGCAGAGTGAACCCGCCCAGTAGCACTACAGAAGAGAGGCCTAGTGATCTGTTTCAGTAAAGATTACAGCCAAGAAAACTCTATGGAGCAGTTCTATGCTGTAACACATGGGGACACCATGAGTTGGAATCAACTCAATAGTTTGTGTGTTTTAATGTCAGACCACTGAGGAACACAGAGATGAACAAGGGAGATGCCGCTCTTACAGTCTAGTAGGAAAGAGACAAGTGGCACAGATAACTCAAACTGTGCAGGGCGCTCAGATGGCATGGTACAGTTACACTCAAGAGTGATGGGAGTATAGGGGAGGGGCTAGAGCCACAGGCTACAATTACATTGCCCTTCTATGAGTTTTTATTTTCTCTTTGTCAACTTGGTAAGCCTCTGCTGCTAACACAACTGCTACTTGTGGAGTCTCTTATAAATAGCTTGAATGAGAAATCTGACTATTCTGAGAGCGACTGCTAAGTCATTGGGAGGAAGCCTAGGGAAAGGGAGAAAGATAGTTTTACCCCCTGCTTCCTGTCTCCAAGGATGTGTGTGGGTTGTACCTAGGAAAGAGAGTTTATACATTCCAGAAATAAATAGACTCCATTCCTTTCTCAGGTAATAACTGCAATTTTGCTCGTCTCAAGAAGTTTACGTTCAAACCAGCACAAAAACAAAACTTGTCACCAGCGTGCTAACAGATCATGATTTCCTCTCCCTTTTTCGTCCCCCTTCTTCCCAGAGCTGAAGTTGTAATAAATGGCTCGTCATCGCCAGCTGTTGTTGACAGACGTAATGAAAGCATTAAGCATGACGTCCAGCCAGGCTCGTCCAGATGGAGACACAACCAGACACTCTCTCTGAGGATCAGGTAATTACCTATAGGACAACAATTGGCTTGGCCATCGTCAGTACAAGGGGCAAATTGCTACTCTCCATCAAGGAAAAGAGTCACAGGAGAAAAAAAATATTTGCTCCTGCTGAGGCAGGTTTCATCTGTAAGCAATCAATTGGAAATAAAAACCAACCCAAGGCAAATGCAGCAGGCCAGCAGCGGTGTGTGCTGGGGAGGTATTAGGACACCCTGGTAAGGGCTTGGGCCCGGGAGGAGTAGAGCTCCGGTCAGCAGCAGGGAGGACCCGAGCAAGGAGGCCACAGAAGGCCTCTTCTAGAAAGAGAAACCTTCCCTGGCCTGCCCAGTGTCCTGCCTCTTTTTAGGGGCAATTCTTCCTCCTATTCCTTCCAAGTCCCTGTGGCTCACTACCCTGTCCTCCACAACATGAAAGTAAAAAACCATAACTGCGCATCAGCTAACCCCAGGAGCTGACATGGCACCCGACCCCAAAGGGACAGGTGTGTATAGCCAGAGAGCCACTTCTCTATGGCCTCTACAGAAGGCTGTGTTCTGAGCACCGCCATCATGAAAGTATATGGGTTGTAGCTGAGGAAGAGAGCTTGGTGAAATGGGGAACTGTTGAGGCAGAAGTAGAACTTCAGCAACTTTGGCCACTAGGCTTTGATATAGCCGTGATTGACCAAGTCAATATTGGTCAGTATAATTCAACTGGAGTTCCTGGGTCGTACAACTGGTTCACCCAGTCAGCTACTAACAGAAAAGTTAAAAGTTTGAGTTAACCTAGAGGCACCTACGAAGAAAGGCCTGGTGAGCTACTTCTGAAAAATCAGCCACCAAAACCCCTTTGGAGCATAGTTCTCCTCTCACACACAGGGTCACCAGGAATCCAACCTGACTCCACTGCAATAGATTTCATTGGCTTCATAATTTGACCACTCCTTTAGAGGCATTGTGCTGAAGGTCGGGGGTGCCAAGGTAAACCAGGCATGCTAGGCAAGGAGACAGAACTAAATGCAAAGTCCTGATGGTGCAGGGTGGTGTGCGCATTAGGCAGTATTGCATCTTACAAATGGGGGAAATAAAGAGAAATTGCTGAGGAGCAAGGAATTTGCTTTATAAGGCAGCTAAGTGGGCTGGCAGGAAAGGTTTGTCAAAAGTGATGGTTTTGAAGGACAATGAGGAGTTTACCAGGTACACACAAGGTCTGAGCAGCATGGTGTCTCAGCTCAGTGTGAGGAATCAGGTGGCAGGTTATGGGGGTGATGAGCTCGGTGCAGTGGGCAGGACCAGATGTCAGGAAGGCCTAACTCTTACAGCCAACTTTCTCAGGCCATCACTCTGGACAGGAGAATAAGGGGCTGGGGCACAGCAGTCACCTTGACCACAGCCAACCAAAGTGTCACTACACAGAGCAAAGAGCTGACCTCCAGTTGACCTCCCCCCCAACTTCTGCCCAATAGGCTCACTGTCAAAATGGGAATATCCCCACAACCTAACTTTTGAGGCTTTGGTTTGTGGCATAAAAGGGAGCAAGGAATGGAGAGGTGTGAGCTTTAGAAATCTGGCAGCTGAGAAACCATCTGCAGGAGCTGACCCTACTGTCCATCATTCTTTCTCTTCTGAGATCCCTAATAGCAGTCCTGACAGCAGCAATCCTGTGCCACTGACCCCTTTAACACAAGTACCATGGAATCACTGAGATCACCTGTATCCATTTCCTAGGGCTGTCATGGAAAACTACCACAAACTTGATGTCTTAAAATGACAGAAACTTCTTCTCTCCCAGTTCTAGGGGCTAGGAGTCCAAAACCAAGCTGTTGGTGGGTTTATGCTCCCCTTGGAGGCTCTAAAGGAGGACTGTTCCTTGGTGCTTCCAGCTTTTCGTGGTTCCAGGCATTCCTTGGCTGTGGCTGCCTAAGTCCAATCTCTTCCTCCATCTTCACCCAGCCTTCTCTGTGTTGGTCTCCTCTTCTGTCTCT
This sequence comes from Heterohyrax brucei, assembly GCA_028571685.1. Lineage (NCBI taxonomy): Eukaryota > Metazoa > Chordata > Mammalia > Hyracoidea > Procaviidae > Heterohyrax > Heterohyrax brucei. Next base: position 36,417,167 of record CM053148.1, on the reverse strand, counting down.
TATAAAGACAATTGTCATTGGATTTAGGGTCTGCCTGGATAATCCAGGGTGATCTCATTTCAAAATCCTCAATTTAATTGAGTCTGGAAAGCTGCTTTTTCCAAATAAAGTCACATTCACAGCTTCTGTGGCTAAGGAGATAGACATACCTTTTGGGGGGCCACCATTCAACCCACACCACCACCTGAAAGTGAAACCCTTCAGGCTTCCTGCTGTCCCCCAACCCTCCCCAAAGTTGGAAAGAAAAATGGACTCACCCCTTTGAGACATCAAACTGTGGTCTCCATAGTGAGCTTGCCAACACAAAGGCAACTGGCGGGAAAAAATTGTCCCCTCTCCAGTGGGGGTAAAATGTTTGTCTTTAAACTTTGATTAATCACTGGAATTATTCATAGTAAAACATTCTGCAAGTGCTTTGGAATGATGTTGAATAATTGATAGTAGTTTCTCATAATTAGTTAGATACTAATCCACTCACAGACGTATTTATTTATGGGCTTTCTGGAGACTGTCTTTGTTTTTAAGCACATTGGGATAAGTAATTACAACAATTTTAGCAATTCCAAGTCTTGGTGGTGTAGTGATTAAGTGCTACATCTGCTAATCAAAGGGTCAGCAGTTCAAATCCATCAGGTGCTCCTTGGAAACTCTATGGGTAAGTTTTACTCTGTCCTGTAGGGTCACTGTGATTCAGAATTGACTTGATAGCAGTAAGTGTTTTCGGCTGTAAATAGCATTAGTTTGTTGAGTTGCATAATCCATGGCAGTGGTTGTTGTTGAGGGTGGTTAGGTTGGTTTTGATTTATAGCACTACAGACTGAACACCACCGGTCCTGCACCACGCTTACAATCATGGTTATGTTTGACACTATTGTTGTAGCCACAGTATCAGTCCGTCACATGGAGCGTTTTCCTATTTTTTGATGACCCTCTACTTCACCAAGTGTGATGTTCTTCTCTAGAGACTGGCCCGTTTTAATAAAGTGCCCAAAGTACGTGAGATGAGAGCTGCTTCTAAGAAGCATTCTGACTGTACTTCCTCCAAGATAAATTTGTTCATACGTTTGGCAGTCTATGGTACAGTCAATATTCTTTGCTAACACTATAATTTAAAGGTTTTTCTTTGGTCTTCCTTATTTACTGTCCAGCTTTCTAATGCATGTAAAGTGATTGAAAATACCATATCTTGGGTCAGGCTCAGCTTAGTCCTCAAAGAGACATCTTTGCTTTTGAAAACTTTGAAAACATCTTTTCTCATAAAACAAAAGGAGACTACATGAGTACAGCCACCCAGGGCCAAGGACAAGAAGTCAGGAGGAGACAGGGAAACTGGTAACAGAGGACCAAAGGTCAAGAAGGGGAGAACATTGACAGGTCATGGAGTTGGCAACCAATGTCACAAAAGAATATGTGTATTAATTATTCAGTGAGAAACTAATTTGCTCTTTTAACCTTCATCTAAAGCACAATAAAGTTAAAAAAACTAGTAAAGAAGTCCTTGGCAGTATATATGCCCAATGCAATACATCCTTTGATTTCTTGACCACTGTTTCTGTGGGCACTGACTGTGGATCAAGTGAAATGAAATCTTTGACAACTCTAATGGTTTCTTCAATATTAGTGATATCATTCAATACTTTTCACGTGCCCATTCCTTTGGAATGGGCACAATTACGGATCTCTTCAGGTTGATCGGCCACATAGCTGTCTTCCAAATTTCTTGGCATTGATGAGTGAGCACTTCCAGCATTGTATGTTTGTTGCAACAATTCAGTTGATGTTCCATCAATTCCTAGAGCTTTACTTTTCACCAATTCCCTCAGTGCAGACTGCACTGTTTCTTTCAGTATCATGGGTTCTTGATCATATGCTGCTTCCTGACATGTTTGAATATTGATCAATTCTTTTTGGTACAGTGACTGTGTATTCCTTCCATCTTCTTTTAATGCTTCCATTGAATTTTTATCCATACAGTCCTTCAGTATTGCAGCTGGAAGCTTGAATTTTATTCTTCTGATCTTTCAGCCTGAGCAATGCCAAAAGTGTTCTTTTCTTTAGGTTTTCCAACTCCAGGTCTATGAATATTTCATCACAATACTGATTTTCTTGAGCCACCCTTTGAAATCTGTTCTGTTGTTTTACTCCATCATTTCCTGCATTCATTTTAGCTACTCTATGTCCAAGAGCAAGTTTCGAAGTCTCTTCTGACATCCATGTCAGTCTTTTGTTTCTTTTTAATGACATTTTGCTTTCTTCCTGTATGACATACTTGATATCGTTCCACAGTCAGTCTTGCCTTGACTTATCAGTGTTTGATGAGTAAAATTTATTCTTGAGATGGTCTCTAAATTCACGTGGAATATACTCAAAGTTTGGCCCTGTGGACTTGTTTTAATTATCTTTAGCTTCAGCTTTAGATGGTCTGTTTTACAGTCAGCCCCTGGCCTTGTTCTGACTGATGATACTGAATTTCTCCTTCATCTCTTTCCCCAGAAATAGTCTATTGGATTTCTGCTCATTCCGTCCACTGAGGTCCATGTGTATAATCAGTGTTTATGTTGTTGAAAAAAATGTATTTGCAATAAGTCTTTTGTCTTGCAAAATTCTATTCTGTGAACTCCAGTGTCAATTCAGTTGCCAAGACCATATTTTCCAACTACAGATTCTTCTTAGTTTTTTTCTAGCTTTCTCATTCCAGTCACCTGTAATTAGTAACACATCTTGTTTGCACGTTTGATAAATTTCAGACTGCAGAAGTTGGTAAAATCTTCAGTTTCTTCATCTTTGACATTAGTAGTTGGTGTGTAAATTTGAATGATAGTCATACGACTACAGCTATTTTTCCTTGTAGGTGTATGGTTATTATCCTATCACAGACAGCATTGTACTACAGGACAGATCTTGAAATGTTCTTTTTGATGATGATCGTGATGCCATTCCTTTTCTACTTGTCATTCCCAGCATGATAGATCATATGATTGTTCAATTCAATATGGCCAGTGACAGTCCGTATCAGCCCACCAGTGCCTAGGATATCAGTTATTATGTGTTCTATTTCATTTTTGATGACTTCCGGCTTTACTAGACTCATACATCATTCATCTTATGTCCCGTTTATTAATGGATGTTTGCAGTTGTTTCTTCTCCTCTTCAATCATGCCACATCAGCAAAGGGAAGTTCCAAAAGCTTTGCTATATCCATGTCATTAAGGTCAACTCTACTTCGAGGAGGTAGCTCTTCCTCAGTTGTGTACTGAGTGCTTTCCACCCTGAAACTTATCCTTCAGCACTATGTAGTGCCCTACTGCTGTTCGTAAGGTTTTCACGGGCCATTTTTTTCAGAACTAGATTGCCAGGGCTTTCCTCCCAAGGTGTCTTAGTCTAGAAGCTACACTGAAACCTTTTCACCGTGAGTGATCCTGTTGGTAACTGAAATACTGGTACTGTAGCTTCAAGCATCACAGTAACACTAAAGCCGCCACAAGCCATGGTATGACAATTAAGTTTGTGAATTCATCCTAGAAAAAAAGTGCTACTTATGTCATTAGTGAATATCCCTACAGTCACCTTTAAAGTACTCCCTTTGGGAAGCTTTGCACTTATGCCAGCACCTAGTCCACCTTTCAAAGCAGTTTTAGAACTCTTTTTCTGGAATGGTATCAAATCTGTTGATGTATTACCATTGATGTCCTGAATGTCATTGAAATGTCTTCCTTTCAATATTTCCTTTATCTTCAAGTAAAGAAAGAAGTCACTGGGGGCCCGATCAGGTAGACCGGTAGGTGTTCCAGTTTAGTCATTTGTTTACTGGCTAAAAACTCCCTCACAGACAGTGCTGTGTGAGCTGATGCGTTGCTGTGATGCAAGAGCCGTAGCTGTCAGCAAAAAGTTCAGATCATTTTCATCTAACTTTTTCATGCAGCCTTTTCAGCCCTTCCAAATAGTAAACTTGGTTACCTGTTTGTCCGGTTGGTACAAATTCATAATGAACAATACCCCTGATATCAAAAAAGGTTAGCAATATCATTTTGACTCTTGGTTTAGATTGATGGAACTTTTTGGGCCATGGAGAATTGACAGACTTCCACTGTGCATTTTGACGCTTTGTTTCAGGGTCATACTGGTACATTCATGTTTCATCACCAGTGATAACATGGCCTAACACATCATCTTACCTCTCCAAAAGGTTTTGGAAAACTTTGACCCTCCTTTGCTTTTGTTCATTGGTGAGGTCCTTCAGGACCATTTTTGCACATACATTTCTCAAGCCAAAATGTTTAGTTAAGATTTTCCTGTTTCTCTGTTGATGTTCACTTGGTCTGCTATGCCAACAACTTTGACACACAATTTGACAAAGTTTTGCAACGTTTTCATCAGTTCTGCTGGTAACTGGCTGCCCTGGTCTCTCCTCATCAGTCACACTTTTTCTCCCCTCAGAAAAATGTTTAATCCATTTGTACACTGCTGTTTTTGTCACGACATCATCCCCATAAACAGACTGACACGTCCCTGATCTCACTTCTATTCTTGCCAAATTTGACAACAAATTTAATATTTGTTTGTTGCTTTAATTCAAGCTCTGACATTTTCACTACAACACACAAAAACATGCAACAACAACAATGAATGCCACTCAGCAAGACACCACCACATGTCGACATGAACAAAGCTGTGAGACGCTGATATGACAAGGTTATGAAATCCTACCAAATTGTTTTCACAGCACTGTCAACATAAGGGCAAAGTGGCAGGTTCACACACTTAATTGTCAGGCCTTGTATGACAAACTGACAGCTGACTCCCAGTAAAGAAAAACAATACCCCTGTTTTCCATCAGGAGGTACAAATTATTCAGCAAGAGTTATTTCCCCTACATGACAGCAATAGATCCAGTTCATTAATGGAGAAAGGCAAGCAGAAGCAGGCCCTGCCAAGAGTTCTAGCTGCCCTTTTGCTGCACAGAAGATTCCCAACCCTAGATGCATTAGAGTCACTCAGGGAACTTATTAAATAGTACTAACCTCTGGGCTATTTCAGCTTAGTGGTTCAGTGGTAGAATTCGTGCACTCTGTGCAGGAGACCAGCGTTCAGTTCCTAGCCACTGCACATCACACACAGCCACTACCCCTCTTTCAGTGGAGCTTGTGTGTTGCTATGATGCAAACAGGTTTGAACAGAGCTTGCAGACTAAGGCAGTCTAGGAAGAAAAGCTTGGTGATCTATTACAAATCAGCCAATGGACACGCTATGGTCTGAACCACAACCAATCATGGGGATATCACAGGACCAGGGAGCTTTTCACCCACTGTTCATAGCGTTACCATGAGTCAGGGGCCCACTCAACAATAGCTAACAAAATAGGGCTTACTGTGGAGCTTCCAGGTTCTTTCTAGTTGCCCCAAATAACTGAATATGGATCCTTCTGTGGATATACTGCAGGCTGTGAGTCTCTCAAAGTCATTAAGTTCTCAGGCACCAACATTACCACCTGTGAAATGGGGACACCATCTTGCAGCTTTTTGTATTTGAGAAGTGCTTGAAGGTTCTGTCCTTCTAGAGTTCTGTGGGGAAAAAAATTCTGCCACCACTGAATCCTTTCTAGAGAAGAATTTATTGCAGAAAATAAAATTAATTTCATCTGATCTAGGCACCGAATTTCTTTCTGTGATTGTAATTATTCGAAAGATCTTTTGGTGATGTACACTGTTCTTTTTTAAAATATATATACATTATTGTAATTTAAGAACAATTTTACAATCTATATCATTTTTCCACAGAACACCTAGAACTTTCCCCACTATTCCATTCTAGCTGCCACCACCCCATCACCCCCTGTGACAATATGCTTCCCCTTTTGTAAGGAACTTCCATGACCTTTTGACCAGTCTGGCCCCCGGCACCCAATCATCTCAACTTCAGGAAAGAGCCTCTCAGACAACCCTGTGTACATATTTAAAAGTTGGCTTGTCATCAGCCTCACTCTGTGTTTTGTATAGTCCAGTTCAGTCCTTGTCTGGAGAGCTGGCCCCAGTGCTGGAGACAGTTTGGGGTTAGAGAGTCTGGGGGCCATCCCCTCAGGAGGTCCCCCATTCAGAAAGACCATCAATGCAGCCTTTGGGTATAGTTCTAACTCTGCCTGCTGTTTCTTCTCCTGCTACATCTGGGGATCCATTCTGTGTACCCCATCTGGGTTGGGTTAGGATTAGTGTTGGGTGTAGGACATGGCAGCATGCCATAGAAGGGGGTACCTCCAACTACTCAACTTCAAAAACAAATTCTTACCTTTAATGTGGTACACCTCTTTGGACGGAGGGGTCTGGGATCAGGGGACTGTGCTGTCAGGGATATCCAGACTAACTGGTATACCCAAGTTTTTCGTCCCCTCTTCTCTTAAAATAGTGCTATACATACCACCTGGGTGAGTGGCATCTGGAGTCTTAAACACCAGCAAGCTGCCATTTAAATAGCACCAAATGGTCCCAATCCACCTGAACCAGATGTAAAAGGTGGACATTGAGGACAGGAAGAAAATATGAGCCCACCAGGTGGAAGGGGCCATCTGAGCCAGAGTCCACTTCAGCATGGGACCAAAAGAACTAGATGGTGTCTGGCCACCATGAATGATTTGTACTGTTCTTTACCCACCACTCCTCAGTGGCTTTGTGAAAATCTGTCTTCTAAATAAGACCTGCCCTATCCAGAATCCTCAGACTCCTGAGGGTAGACCTGGATGGTTTGAATAAAATTTTTCTGATGATTTTGAGAGGTTTATACATGTTTTTCCTGACCATACCTCATCTTATCTTTGTATTTTGCTGAATGATTTGAGACCTTTTCCCTTAAATCAAAGACACTCTAGAGCCTAGAGAGCCATTTTTTAATCACATTTGCTGTAAAATAACTCAAAAGAACTTTTGATTGTGGGACCAAGAAGTGTCAATAGTTACAAAGCCTATGTTAGTCCGATTTGGTAGAGAAAGGACACACTTCATAAATGGACTGGCTCACAGGGCTGCAGGCCAGTCCTCTGAAAGGCAGAATTGATGATATACCTCAACGTGTCCAGACCCTCATTCCCTGCTCTGGGGTGGCCCCTTTGGTCAGAGAAGGTTTCCATGGAAGAAAATGTACCAGTGAGGAATGAGGTACATGTCATCTTGGTTTCCTGCTCCTAGTTCAGAATTCCTATACAGTGATGGTCAGAATCCCCCAGCCTAATGAGGATGTGATATAGGATGGCCAGTTGTCACAGTTTGCTAGTGGCTGAAGGACTTGGACTTCTTAGGACTCAGAACTTTCATGCAAAACCAAGGCAGTTCCTGGACAAACCACGAGGGTGAACTGAACTGAAACTGCCTTCAAGTTGATTCTGACTCATAGTGACCCTATAGGTCAGAGTAGAACCGCCACATAGAGTTTCCAAGGAGCAGCTGGCAGGTATGAACTGCTGAGCTTTTGGTTAGCAGACATAGCACTTAACCACTATGCTACAGAGTTTCCACCAGGAGGCTAAGTCATCCTTTTTTCTGGGGTTGAGATGAGCTCATCTCAACCTAATGGAGTAATTTCACAGGGCAGTTTTCACATCTGTAGGAAGAGGTGTAACCACAGCAACCAGTGCTGGCCTCTTTCTGAAATTCCTGCCTGAAACCCACTCTCTGAGGGCATCTCAGCTCTTAGTATGCAGTAGCTGTCTGCAGAGCTACAGCAGTCCTGCAGGGCAATGGTGGGGCAGGAAAAGCGAGGACAGGCAGAGGGCATCTGGGGAGACATTGTCCTCATATGTGTTTGGTTTTTATAGGAAACAAATCTTAAAGTTCCTGGATGCAGAGAAGGACATTTCTGTCCTTAAGGGGACCCTGAAGCCTGGTGACATTATTCATTACATCTTCGATCGAGACAGCACGATGAATGTGTCCCAGAATCTCTACGAGCTCCTCCCAAGAACCTCTCCACTGAAGAACAGACACTTCCGAACTTGTGCCATTGTGGGAAACTCTGGGGTCTTGCTGAACAGCGGCTGTGGGCAGGAGATTGACACACACAGCTTTGTCATCAGGTAATGTGCCGGGTGCTCTGGCCCCAAGGCGGCCGTAAGTATTTAAATCGAGTGTTGCCAGTTGTCCCAACAGAGTGAAATAAGAGTATTGCTCCGGTTACTCCCTGAGCAGCTGTTCTCAACCTTGGCTGCTTATTAGAGTCACTTGGGGAGCTTTTAAAAGTCGCAGTGCCCAGACTGCACCCCAGACAAATTAAATCAATCAAAGGGGCATGGAACCCAGGCAGTCCGTGTGCCTCTGTCCAAGGTTGAGAATCACTGATCGGAAGCAAAGGTAGACAAACTGTGATGTGCCTCCTGTTTTTGTAAATAAAGTTTTATTAGAATGCAGTCATATTCATTTGTTTATATATATATTTTTGTGGCTGCTGCTGGATTTACTGGGTGGTATAAACTGTTAATGTGCTTGGCTGCCAACCAGAAGTCTGAAGGTTCAAGTCCACTTGAAGTTGATTTGGGAGAAAGATTTGGCAGTCTATTTTCCAAAACTCGGCTGTCAAAACCGTATGAATCGCAGTTCTCTCTGATGCATAGGGTGACCATCGGTCAGAATTGATTCAGTGGCAAGGGCTAATGGCTGCTTCTTTTGCCCTGTCACAGTAGATTGGCTAGTTACAACAAAGAGGCTGTATAACCTACAAAGTCTAAGATATTGTCACTCTATTTGGGTCCCTGCCCTGGACCAGTCGAGCCACTGAAACATACTCCAGGTTAGAAAGAAGAAGAAGGTTTATTAAGAAGTATGAGACCACCAGAGACTCGACAGCAGTGCAGGCTGGCCTCCATGGAGTCTCAAAAGACAGTTTTTACATCAGAGTTTATATATCATTTCAGCAAGGAATATTTCATGTTTGTAATCACATAGCCCACAGATAACTATGCCAAGGCCAAGCCAAGTGCCGTCGAGTCAGATCTGACTCATGGGCATCACAAAATAGTCACAAGAAACTCTTTATTAAACTGCAGATATATATGTCAGACACCTGGGCTCTAATCTGCATGTTTGTAACAGCAAGGCAAAACTTATACAAAACTTCCTCAGCTACTGAATCTAGCCGACTACATCCACTCTGATTGAGATAAGGAAAAAAAAGAAAGTTACAGATACAAAAAATGCCAGGCAACCTTCCTAGCTGCTGTTTTCCAGGCTGCAGGCCATTTCCCAGAGGAGCAAAGAAGAGGAGAGAGACCAAGGTCACAAGAGCTGAGGGGGCTCTGTGTCCCTTTGGAAAGAGACCAGTGCATAAGCCAGAGTAGCTGGTGCAGTAAAACACCTGCAGATTATTTAGAGTATCGTTATGGCATTAGTTACATGAAGCTCTCAATTATTCATTTTGAAAAGGATAAAACATGTTACAATATTAGCTATCTGGCTTTTTATAGAAAAATTTTGCCAAATCCTGACCTACAACCTGGCATTGAACATCAGTAAGAAAATTGTCTGGGAGGACCAATTATTGGTGCAAGCTTGAAAGGGGGTACCTTTCAAGTTTCTTCATTATCCTGTGGTCAAAAGCTGGATTGTGCTGGGGAGACAGAGAAAGTTAGATTTTGTACTTGCCTATTGTTTCGTCTAAGACATCAGCTCTTGCTTTACAGTCATGGGAGATGTTTGAACACAGGTATTCATAGTCTCAACACCTGACCGCAACCATGATGGGCTTGGAAACAAGGCCTTGCTGTTCACTGGACAGAACTAGGGCACACGGGACCTCAGGTTTCATTCCAGAAAGCTCCCAGCCCGGCAGAGCTGCTTACCAGGTCTCACGTTTCTGCTGGGTTGATTCCTGCCACAGAGGTTGCCTTGTCCTGTGGCTTTGGGAAGTAGCCTTATCAAAGAATACCCTGAGCCTTCAGACATGGGAAAATACACTGTATTACCATGTGATTCAAGAGATGCCTCGGGCTGGCAGCCAGCATCAGGTTGTTTGTGTCATCCTTGGCCAGATCTGGGCTGTGCCAGACATATCCAATGGCCCCTTCTGCGTTTTGCAATCCAGAAACTGGCAAGGTGATGAGAAAGGAAGGAAAGAAGCATGGCAGATTTGTCTAACTAGAAACCAGAGAAGGTATGAGGCTTGGTTAGGGTGGGCATTGCAGGAGACAGTGTAGGACAAAATCTATATCCTGCTGAAATAAGGTCACCCATTGTCTCAGTCATCTGGTACTTCTCTAATAGAAATGCCACAAGTAGATGACTTTAAAAAGAGAAACTTTATTCTGTCACAGTACAAGTCCAAATTCAGGGCAGTAGCTCCAGGGAAAGTCTTTGTTGGCTCTGGAGGAAGGTCCTTGTTATCAGCCTTCCCCTGAACTGTGAGCTGCTGAGGTGCAGAGATCCCAGGTCCAGAGGATGTGCTCTGCTCCTGGCACTGCTTCGTTCTTGGTGGCATGAGGTCCCTAACTCTCTGCTTTCTCCTGTCTCCTTTATATCCCAAGAGACTGTCTCAAGGCACAGTACAGTCCTACACATTGAGTCCCGGCCCACCAACACAGCTGGACTCTGCCCTAGGAATTTACAGAAGAAACAGCAAATTCTGGACAACACTTCTCAAATACTTAGATATATAATATATGAAATTCAGTCTTGGATTTGTTGTCTATTTGTCATACAACTTGGAGTAGTTGTTCCCTTTCTGGGCCTCAGTTTCATCATCTATGAGATGGGTGGGTTGGAGTGATTGACTCTGAGGTCATTTCATTGAGAACACTTTACAAAGCCATAGCCCAGTGCTTCTCAAAAGTTACCATGTGTGTTCCAATCCCCTGGCTTATTAAGATGCAGAATTATTAGGTCTGGGGCAGGCCTGAAACTCTGCATTTCTGACAAGGTCCAAGGTGATACTGCTGCTTATGGTCTGTGGACTGCAATTTGAGCAACATGGCTAAGGCTTGCTATACCTCACCCCTTGGTGCCACTCCTGCACCTGTTCACACATTATGTAGAAAGATGAACCTGAAGTGCCAAGGAGACAGCTACCCAAATGCAGTTGTCCCTCAACCCTTGCATCTGTGCATGTAGTTCTCACAGAACCCTGTGTCCCTGGGATAGACATAAGTGGTGTTTGGGGCCAAGATTACACCATTCTCCTATGCAAAGTTCCCACATTTCATGCAAGGGACACAAAGTGGACATCTAGGCAGGACCCAGAATAGTGAGGGGTCCCTCGAAAAACAGACCTCTGGTGGGATAATCAAGGCTTCCCCTCTACCATGGTCCATAGCTGATTCAGCAAGAGATTACAATGGCCTCTTACCTGGTCCTCCCAATACCTCATTCTGTCCTTTCTGATCCACACCATAACTCGATCTTACTGTTGTCTAACTGTTGCCTAAGATGCAGATCTGCCCACATTACTCTCCTGGTTAAGAGACTTCAGTGGCTCCCTATGGCCATCAAAACCAAATTCCTGACTCACAGGCCTTTTGACATCTCACCCTGCCTGACTTTCCAGCCCATCTCGTTGCCTTCCCCTACATGCTTTTATTGTTTTACACTTCTATGCCTTTGCGTGCATTTCCTGTGCCAGCAGTACCGTGGCATGACACCTCCTAAAACTGTCTGCTTAGCTGAAGAGTTCATAAAAACAAATATCAGCTCCGAAGCTCAACTGTTGAATCTGAATCTCCATTTGAGAGATCTGGAAAATCTTAAACGAGGGCCTGGGGCAGTCTGCGGTCTGGCTTCCTGGAGAAGGTCTTCCCTGTTGTGGGTTGTCCATCAGTCAACTCTTCTAGACTTTTCTCGGGGGTTACCACCTTTGGGAAGACCACCCAGTACTCCTCCTGCCCCATGGTGGTGGTGTTAGCTGCCATCAAGTCGGTTCCTACTCACAGCAACCCTGTGCACAACAGAACAAAACACTGCCTGGCCTTGTGCTATCCTCACCATTGTTATTATGCTTAGGTCCCTTGTTGCAGCCACTGTGTCAGTCCACAACTGTTCATAAGATTTTTACAGGCTAATTTTTTCAAATAAAGACTGCCGTGTCCTTCTTCCTAGTCTGTCTTAGTCTGGAAGCTCACTGAAATCTGTCCACCATGGGTGACCCTGCTGGTATTTAAAACATCAGTAGCATAGCTTCTAGCATCACAAGAACATGCAAGCCACTACAGTACAGTGAGCTGATAGATGTGGGGCTCTGATGCTGGTAGTTAGCATTTATTGAGCTCTTACTCTGGTCAAGCAGTGTTCTAAACATTGAGTGTGTAGTGGTGCCCTTAGTCCTTTAAGGGGGAGGTGGTTGTGTTAGTCATTATAGTCAAAGGAACTGTTATAGCTAGTTATAATAGATAGATGTCTAGATTCCCAGACATATACACAGACAGGCAGGCAGGTGGATGGATGGATGGATGGATGGATGGATGGGTGGGTGGGTGGGTGGGTGGGTGGGAGGGTGGATGGATGGATGGATGATAGTTAGGTAGGTAGGTAGACAGACAGACAGACAGGCAAGTAGACAAGTACAGGTAGGTAGGTAGATAGGTAGACAGGTAGGTAGATAGGTAGGTAGGTAGGTAGACAGATAGGTAGGTAGGTAGGTAAGCAGTGAGGTAGGCAGACGGAAAGATCACTGTTCCTTGCATATAAGGAAGCACAGAAAGGTTGAGTGAATTACTCAGAGTCACACAGCTAGAAATTAGCAGAGCTGAGTTCTGATCCTGGCAGTTAACCTTCAGAGCCCTTCCTATGTCGCCTGCCCAGTGCATAATCATCTTGTAGGCTGAAGATTTACTTGCATCTTTTCTCCTCTCCTAGATCTTGGACTCCAGAACACAGCTATTTTACATACCTGAGCACTAGCACATATGGCAGGAGCTCAGTAACCATTTGTGACAAGAGGAAAAGGAGGAGACGACAGAGACCAGTGAGGCAGGAGGATGCTCTGAGTCTTTGCTTAGGGGTGACAAGGAAGAAAAGAAAAGCAAAGGATGCCATCTCAGTTTCTTCAAAGGGACCATGTTGCCTTTTTCTCTGACAGGTGCAATTTGGCCCCAGTGCAGGAGTATGCCCGGGACGTTGGCCTCAAGACAGACCTGGTGACCATGAACCCATCAGTCGTTCAGCGGGCCTTCGAGGACTTGGTCAATGCCACGTGGCGGGAGAAGCTGCTGCAGCGGCTGCACAGCCTCAACGGCAGCATCCTGTGGATCCCGGCCTTCATGGCTAGGGGTGGCAAGCAGCGTGTTGAGTGGGTCAATGAGCTCATCCTGAAGCATCACGTCAACGTGCGAACTGCATACCCCTCCCTGCGCCTGCTGCATGCTGTCCGTGGGTGAGTGTGAAAGGGGCTTGGTGCTCAAAAATCATTTCTAGATGCATTTCCATCCCTTCCTCACACCCCTTAGCTGTGTGACCCTTGCTAGTTATCTGACTTTTCTGAGCTTTCCTTTCATGAGACATGAAGGGAGTAACAGGTAGGTTTAATCTGGCATGTCAAGCTTGACCAACTGGTCACATGTGCCTGGAGAGCTGTGCTGAGAAGGACCCCAAGGCTGGATCAAGGCTCTGTGGGAACAGATGCCATGAGCATAGGAGGGGAGATGCTGGCTGGTGTGCCATACATCTGCCATCCCAGGTAGGTGACTTCCAGGAATAGAGTTAGGGTTGGATAGACTTGGCTTCAAATATCTTCAGGTAATCACTTTAAGTTCTCTAAAACTGTTTCCTCATCAGTAAAATAGGGGTAGTGATAACAACCTCAGAGTGGGTGATGACTAAATGAGATACTGCACATAAAATGTATAGTCAAATGAACAGAAAGCCAGGAGAGAGACAAGGTCAATGTCATCATCTTTATTAGTGTCATCGTCATCATCACCATCGCTACATCTTCTCTGCTTCCTAGTGTCATTTTTTCTAACTCTGCAGAGGACATCTCGCTGACAGGACTTAGGGATCTCTCAAGGAAGATCTGATGTGGCATGTGTTTGTCCTCAAGGTCCTGTTCCTAAGATGGAAGAGAAACTTCACCTAGGGAATGAGAAGACAGGCAGAATTAAAGCACAGCAACTCACTCCCTGAGATTGCTGAGCAGGGTTAGAGTAACCAGCCTGGATCACCAATTCCCGAAAAGGGATTCCAGAAATTCTGCAAAATAAATAAGGCGTGCTGAGAAGGCTCTAAGCTATTCCTACTAATGAGTGTCTGCACATCTGGGTGAGACTCTTCAGCAACCCCCACTAAATAACTTGCCACTCCCAACCTCTAGTTTGTTTGTCCCCATCTCTGTGACCCATCATAGGCCTGGGTACTTTGGCCAATCAACTGGCTAAGAATAGTACTAGCACCCATAGCAGCTATCAAATAGTAGCTGAATATTGAACATGTATTCATTTTATTTTAGTTTTTTATTGCAGTGAAGTAAACTACTTCAAAACTTAGTGGCTTATAAAAACAACAAACTCTTGTTACCTTGTTTTTATGCAAATAATGCACACTTTCTATGTCTGTCTGCCAGATTCCCCTCCATGAGGTGTTTTCATAAATGTGCTATGCTAACTTTTTATAGCAACATATAAGAAAATGACATACCAGCACTTAATACCACCACCACCACCCCTCAAAAAAGAAAATACCCTATGGGGAGGAGGGTCCTGTAGGCAAACAAACACAGAGGGTGCACATTATTTATGTAAGGATATGGTATTATGGCACTTGGCTTGGCATGGTATTTTCCATAATTTCTGTTGATCACAGATTCCGGAAGGGCTCAGCTTGATGGTCTGGCTCAGGGTCCTTTATACAGCTGTAGTCCAGTGTGACTGGAGCTGGAATGGTGAAAGGCTGGAGGAAGTGGAATTTGAACACTCTTCTCTTCATGTAGTCACACAATTTCTCCATGTGGTTTCTCTGTATGGTCATCACAACATGATGACCTCAGAGTAGTCAGACTACTTACATGGTGGCTCAGGCTCTAGCCTAAGTGTTCTGGAAAGGGAAGCAGAAGCTTCATTTCCTTTTAAGATCACATAGTGTCACTTCTGCCACACTCTAGTGGCTAGCAAGTCACTAAAGTGGCCAAGAATCCAGAGTAGGAGACATAAACTCCAAAACATCAACAAATATTTATAGAGTATCTGGTTCAAAACACTGTGATGTAATAATAAAACAAAGCCCTTAATGTCTTAAGTGCTTGCAATTTCTGTAGAAGAAAATAAATTAGAAATAATCAAAGTTAAACAGATACTTTTCAGAGAGTACTATCAAAAAAAATCTCTGGAAAGATGTAGTTTTGTGTTAATACCTGAGTATAGAGAGGCCACCAGCCAGGCACAGCATTTGGAGAGGGGGCCAGAACCTTTCAGGTGAAGGGAACCCTAAGTTCAAAGGCCTCAAGGCAGGAGCTTGTGTTCAGGAATCAATAAAAGACAAGTGTGGTTGGAATGGAGTGAACAAGGAGAAAAGGAGACGTCAGCACACAGCCTATCATCCATGAGAAGGGGTTTGGGTGTTCTACATTTGGCATGTAGCCATGGAGAAGAGTGGCAGAGTATGACTGATACCTTAAAAAATATCCCTCTGGATGTTGTTTGGAGAATAGACCTTAAGGGGTGAGGGGCAAGAAGAGAAGGGCAAGGACATTGGCTAGGAAGTTGTTTTAATAGTCCAAGCAGAAAATAACTGTGGCTTCAACAAGGATTCTGGCAAAGGGGAATGCAGCAGTCTCATCAGATTTGGCATTAAATGTAGAGGTAGAAGGCAGCATTTGCTGATGAACTCTACTTGATGCATGAGAGAAGGAGAAAAGTCCCAGTGACTCTTGGGATTGGACTTTGAGCAACTAAAAGGATGTTTAGGGGGTACTTTTTCAGTGATAGGAGAGCTGGAGAAGCAAGCTCACATGGGTTTCAGGTGCTGAGAAAGTGATTTGGGGGGGGAAGTACTAGCATGGTGTCAGGTTCTGTACCCAACTGCCCATCTAACTGTACAGCTGACCACAGTCCAGCTCTAGGGTCATGATGGGTCCCAGGATATGCAGTTCTTGCTAGCTAGGGGACATTGAAATGCTCTTCACTGGGCCTTAATCTAACTCACTGAGACCCTGGGAAGCTCCCAGAGCTACCCACAAAGGATTCTGGTTGTCATCATAGAGTGGATCTCTGTGAAACCCATGCCAGCGGCCAGCACTGGTCTCGTGATGGTGAGTACTGATACATGAAACCCACTGCCCTCAAAGGAAGCCTAGAGAGAAGCTCAATAGGAGCAGCACTAAGGCAGATGGAGCCAGGGTGATGTGTGTCTGGACCCAGCCTCCTGGGGCCACATTCCTTACCCTGCAGGTTGACCTGCCAATGCCCCAGTAGCATCCTCACACGCCATCACTGCCACAGAGTGGGTCTATCACAACAGCTCCGATCCCACGGACTCTGTGTCACTGCCATGTATTGTATCCCCTTAGTTGGTTTAGATTGACACAGTGACTGCAACAATGGGCTTAAGCGTAACAGTGATTGTGGGCATGGCAAAGGACCGAGCAGTACTTCGCTCTGCTGTACACTGGGTCACTAACAGCCAGAACTGATCTGACAGCACTTAACAACAACAGATGGTTTGCAGGTCAGAGGGAATAAGAGAAAGGGAAGGACAGCCTTTCGGTAAAGAGAGAAAGTGCCTTGGATGGGGAATGGTCAATCACCTGGAAGGAGCCTAAGAAGCCAGAGCTATTTCCAGCTATATAATTGACTCGCTTTCATCTGTCAAAATAGCATTAAGCTCCAGTAATCAGCCCTTTAAACAAACAGGCTGCTGATACTGAGATTGTGACATCTTCCTCTCTGGGAACTCCCAAGAGGAAACAGTACAGGCGAGAAGGCGGGGTGGGCCTGTGCTTTTAGCAAAGGGAAAAGGAATTGATCAGGGGGGCTTCGGTTTGTTGGAATGGACTTCTGCCAATAATGCTCTCCCTCCATGGGGTCACGGGACCTTGTAGGTCAAGCTCCAGGAAGGCACCAGCAAGAAGGTTGGCATCCATGATGCAAGGAAAGGCTTGCCTCTGACTTAGCATACAATTTGCAGAACAATGTTGTTTCCATTTTTTAAAAATGTATTCCGGATAAACCGCCAGTTTGTGGTGCAGGGTACTTTTGAGGCATCCTAATACGTTCATTTTGCAATTGGGAACTTGATATTCAGTCCAGTTGAGTGACTTGTACAAGGTCACCCCACCAGTAATTGGCAGAACCAAAGACTGAACAACGTTATCTGACTAACGCAATGCACCAGGTGCAGCAGAAAGTTGTACCCACTGAAGTCTGGATTGGGGCTTCAGTAGCCCAGTGAGCAGGAGGTTACCACTCTGGAGAAGTGTGGTAACTGCACACCAAAGCCAATGGAGCATCAAGGCAAGGACAGGAGATAAAGACTTCAGAGGTCTCTTCCCTTTGTGTCCGTTCCCATAGCATTGCCAGATAGATAGATCCCTGCTGTTGACCACTGAATCCCAACGGACCCTAATTAATTAGATTCCCCTTAACCTCAGGAAGCTCTTTGTGAGCCTGCCACCAGCCTCCATTCCTATCCCTATTTTCATCATTGATCTAACTGAGGGCACTGATGGTCTGCTTGGCAAATTCACGTGCTGTTGGTGGTGCAAATGGTTAACATGTTCAGCTGCTGACCAAAAGGTTGGAGGTTCAAGTCCACTCAGAGATGCCTCGGAAAAGTCTACCAACCTACTGTCAAAATTTCAGCCATTGAAAACTCTATGGTGTCCTACTGTGTGTGTTTTACTCTATGTCACTTCTACTGTGACACACATGGAGTCACCATGAATTGGAATCGACTCTACAGCGACTGGCTCTGGATTTATGACTACAGAAGAGTTAGAGAAGAAATGAGCCAATTCAAGAGAAAAAGGCTTAATGTGGACAAATGCAAGACTCTCTCCTTCAGTTCAAAGCAAAATTGTACAAGTCCAGGGGGATGAACAGTAGCAACCACAGCAGGGTAGGGATGCTCCAAAGGATAAAGTGATCTTAGCTTACAGCACGTGTAACATCTTCTAGATGGAGGACTTGTTTCCTCAGCCTGTTCAAATCTCTTTTGGAGAATCACATTCAGTTTGGAGTATCAAACTGCAGAAGGGGCCACACAGGCAGAGAAATTCAAAAGTTTACCCGTCACCCAATGGACCTCAAGAGCAATCAACCACCCACATGTCAGCACACACTTGTGTATTACACGATACTAAGAGATTTCAACAGTTTCTGGACTAAGATGAACTAGAAAGAAAGGTCTAGCAATCGCTTTTGCAAACCAGCCAATGAAAATTCATGGATTACTACAGTTCAGTCCAAAGTTGATCATGGTGCAGGCGAGCAGCGTTTCTTTCCATTGTGTGGGGTCCTGTGAGTCAGGAGTGACTCCTTGTCAGCTATCAACAACTAGCCCTTCAGAGACTCACAGATTAGGCCCGGTGTAGGGCTGCGAGAGGAGGACTCACAGAATATGAGTTTGCATCTAGAAAGTGCAACAAATAAAGATCACCTGAAAGAGATCAGCTACCTTTAAGAGCTAGTGAGCTTGGCAGCCTTGGAGACGTTCAGTCAGCCGTGAATGCTCCTTCCAGGGGACACAGAGAGAGAAATCTGTACTCTAAGAAAGTCAGATGACTGCCTTTTACTCTGAGATTCTTTGGTTCAGCCTGTCTGTGCTGGAACTGTTTGTCCAACCCAGAGGGTCCTCTGAAGATCACTGCCCATCTGGGATGTTGGCAGATACGGATGTTGCAGGGAGAAGAGGAGCGTGGCACAGAGGCCCTGATCAGCTGGTCTGCCCTTCAGCTCTCACCAGCAGCCATCAGGCCCCAGCTGCTGGTGCCAACAAGGCAGGCTCCGGCCCTTGCCCTGGCCTCAGCGGCTTTTCCAGGGCCTTCTGGCTCTGCCTGCATCTAAACAGAGCAGCACAGTGCCCTGGCTGGCTGTTGGCGGGTCTCAAGAGAGGAGAAGAGACATCCACTGAGGCAATGAATGTAGTCTCAGAAAGAAGTGGGACAGTATGCTGGCAGCTGGTAGTGAATGACTCTAATTCAATTACAACAACGGGGAGGCTGTCGCCCACAGAGAGGATGGCCCCTCAGGCAGAAAGGTGCCTGAGGGTCCATCCAGCTGCCAACCCACAGACTTTGTGTAGAGGACTGTGAATTGGTGCTTAATTAGGTACCCAGAGTCCTGCGACTGGGCCTTGGGAGGACCCTGATGCAGCCGTACGTCCACCAGGGCTGGAAAAGCCAGTCAGTAGCGCAGGTCCTGAATCAGTTATCAGAGAGCAGAAACCTGAGGTCCCAGGGGGAAAGGGAAGCTAAGATGCCAAAAATAAGGGTGAGCTGGGCAAGCTGTAGGTGCTTCTTCCCAGACACACCTGCCACTATCCAGAGAACGTGTCCCTGGAACAGTCATCCCTCTCTCTGGACCTCAGTCTCTTAACAGTGGAAAGAGAGTGGGCAAAGTGGAATTGCCTTTCAGGAAGTATGATCCATGGTGCTGCTACCTGGGAAGAAAGAAAAGGAAGGTCTGTAACCTTAAAGCGCTGACAGCCACAGGCACTGGTTTGTTTTCAGTGAATCGTTTCTCTCTTGAAACAAAGCAATGTATATCATTAAAAAAAAAAAAAAAAGTCCGGATAGTTTAAAAGCATTCAAAGTGAAACATAAATCTCTGCCTCCAGTCCTTCTCCACCTCTTACTGGTGTTCTCTGTGTGCATCCTTCCAGAAATATCCCTTTTTACACATAAGGGAACCTGCATTATGTACTGTACCTTGCAGAATTATCTGGAAATTACTCTAGATCAACACACACTACCTTGTCGTCTTTCTTAGCTGCCTGGTGCTCCACTGTGCATCTGCACCGTAATTTCTGGCATCAGAGGCCATTGGTGGGTATTGCAGTTGTTGCCAGTCTTTTGCTGACCTACGCAGTTTCAGGAAATACCTTCGTACTGGTGTGCACAGATGTGTGTGTCTCTAGGTTTACCATCAAGAGCTCTGGTGGCCCACGGTTAAGTGCTCAGCTGCTAAGTGAAAGGCTGGCCGTTTGAACCTACAGGCTTGTAATCTGTTTCCATAAAGACTACAGTAAAGAAAACCCTGTGAGGTAGTTCTCCACTGTCATATGGGGTCACTCTAAATGGGAAACAACTTGACAGCAACTAAGAAGAAGCTTTACTCTTAAGGGCAGTTGCTGGAAAGAGAGATGGCTATATGCATTGTTAGTTTCTATAGCTATTGCCAAGTTGCCCTCCCCAGAGGTAGATACAGATCTACACTCCCACCAATGACCTATTGAAAAGGCTTGTTTTCCCATAGCCTCACCAACATGCTGTACTATCCACATTTCTTTATCTTTGCCAATCCAGTGACAAATTGCAGTCTATTGACATCTGACACAGGATACTTTTAATTAGGAATGAGATCAAATGTTGTTTCTTTTTTGTTTTTTCTGTTCGTAACAACATCAAATTAAATTTCAGAACTCTTAAACCAAACCAAACCCATTACCACTGAGTCAATTCCAACTCATAGCAACCTTATATAGGATGGAGTAGAACTGCCCCCTGCAGTTTCCAAGGAACACCTGGAGGATTTGAGCTGCCGACCTTTTGGTTAGTAGCTGTGGCACTCAACCACTACGCTACCCGGGTTTCCAACATAAAGTTTTAAGCCTGCTAGAAATGGTCTTGCTTGGCTCCTACTGAGCCTTTAGGGACATAGGCCATACCTGTGCTGAGCTATAGTCTCTCAGCTCCTTCACAAGCTCAGCCTGCAGCAAGAGGAGCCCCTCCAGTAACCAGCATCACCTTGTATCCTCCTTTCTTTTGGTAACTAGTTGTCTAGGGTGCTGTTATCCTGATTTTCATATATGGAGACTTGTGCTGCCTGGAAGAGTCTAGAATGAAGCTAGGCTCATTTATGTCATCTGCCAATTTTCCAAAGTCCACCTGACCTCTGCTTTCTAGCTTTCATTTGCTATTTCATTAGCTGTAGATTCACGAAGAACTCGTTTTGGCCTGCACCCTGCTGGACTCTGAGGATGCATAATGACGAAAAAGCAGAAGTTAGTCCCCTCACTCAGAGAATTCAAAATTGTAGAGAAGGAGAAAAATAAGCCAACAAGTCATTATAACATAGCATGACAAAAACTATTAATAGGACAAGAACAGCATATGGGGCACAAAATCATCCAGGGAGGTCCAGGAAGGCTTCCTACAGAAAGCGCATGGAAGCTGAGCTCACAAGGAGGACCTGAGAGCCGGGAGCACTGGGCAGACGGCTGTGTCCTGCAAGAAATGAAAGAAGTTCCTGGGGCAGAGTGGCTGTGCACACAGTGGGTAGAGAGATCAGCTGGCCCAGCCCACATGGGCTTCTTTCTTGCCGAGACAATTACATGGTGTCCTATGGCTATCATGAATCAGTGTTTTCAGCGGCATGGAAGATTTGAAGTTAGCCTGGCTGACTTGAGAGAGAGCATTGACTGGGTAAGTCTGGAAGCCTGGCTACCAGGAATCAGCCACAAGCATCCCACAGCTTTACCTACTGTGCATTCTAGTCCCAGATTCTGAACAAATCCCCCAACTCTGCATTACTCCAAAGCTGGGCAGCTTCGTCTTGAGCTGACTCCTGGGAGACTAGAGCACTTAACAGTCAGCCAAGGGAAGGACAGCAATGGACTGCGGGGGCCCCCAGATCAGGCTGCTGATACAGATGACAGGGGACCAGAAAGAGAGTTCTGTCCCCAGGTTTGCTTCATCCAGTACTTGACAACCATCTGTGAGGCATCCCTGCTTCTCAAGGACGTGTGAGCTATCTCCATCCCTTGTAGCACTTCTAGCTTCTCTCAGAAAGCCCTTTCTGTCCCTTTTTGTGCCAGGGGCAGCCACCGTACTTACTGTGTACCAAAAGAAAACCATTGCCGCTGAGTTGACTGGGACTCACTAGTGACCCTGTAGGACAGAGTAGAACTGCCCCATAGAGTTTCCAAGGAGGACCTGGTGGATTTGAAAGGCTGGCCTTTTGGTTCCAAGAATCCAGCAAGGAGGATGAATCTATTTTGGAGACAGTTTTGGCAATCCTCATTTATTGCTGCCCAGTCAGTGCTTAATTCTTTGTGGCAATTGGGGTAGCCAGTTTGGAAAATAATTACTGCCTTCTTTGAGATGACTTTGCCTTCTAATTAAAATCTCAGGACCGAGATATTCAAGGTGCATTGTCAATACAACATCCCGGCTACACCAGCTAACCTCATTTGGGAAGGCACAATTAATTAGTGTTTTAACATCCAGCTGTTATCCCAAGGAAAGAAATCGTCTACAAGTCAGCCAATGCAACTGAGGAGATATAAAGGAAACCGAGAGTGATTTGTTCCTGCGTAACTCAGTCAGCTTCTATTACAAGCCGCTCGTTAAATGGCACCCCCGTGTCCCTGTCAGACATCTCTCAGGAGTTCTTGTTTACCAGCTGAGGCAGAAGAGGAAGTAAGTGGGTCCCTCTGTGCCACTGAGCTCACGAGTCATTCCGGAACCTCATTTGCTTTTAACACATTGCCCAGTTAGCAGCTCTGGGGGAAAAGCCTGGCACCAGTCTGCCAGGTTGGACGTTTCTTTTCTTGTCCTAGCCAGCCACCGTCACAGTTGTTAGCATTGCTAGCTTTCTCCTTTCTTCTTGTCTGCTTCCTTCTATTTTTCAGTTCTGTTGGAATCAAACATTGGCTGAGTTAGAATCATCAATTTCAGTCTATGCTGCAGTAACAAATCCTGAAATCCCACGGGGGTAGCACAACAGTTTAGTTCTCACTCTGGCAAACTGTGATGTGTTGACTCAAGAGGGTTTCTTCCAAAGACTGATTCAAGAATAGAGGATTCTTCCATCTTATGAGGACAGCATAATAGCTTAAGGCTTTGAATTCTTTGAGGTAGGGGAAGAGAAAGTGGAAGAACCCATCCTTGGAGAAGTTTTATGTGGAAGTGACACGTTTCCTCTCACAACCTATTAGCCAGAACTGACCAGACCATGACTCCAGCCTAATTACAAAGGAAGCTGGGAAGTGTAGGGGCATGTGTGGCGTATTGGTTGAACACCAGTGTCAGCCACAGGACTTCGTATACACCGGGCACCAAGACAGGTACCTTTCAATTCCTATCCTAAGAAACGTGGTGTGTCACCCCTGCTGGGTCAGAGATCATAGTACAGATTCCTATCAGCGACCAATACTCACAGTAATGAATTATCAGCCCAGGTTGATAAGCACAATAAGAGAAGAAGAAATAATCTCGTGATAGATTGAAACAAAGCAAAACAAGAAACAGTTTCCATCAAATCGACTCTGATTTATGGCAACCCATGTGTATCAGGGTAGGGTTATCAATGGCTGATTTTTTTCTCAGAAGCGTATCTCCAGGCTGCACTTCCAAGCACTTTCAGGTAGCCTCTAACCACTGACCTTTGGACTCATTGTAGGTGATTGTTAGTAGGTACAGTGGAGTCAGTTCAGACTCATAGTGACCCTACCTACAACAGAACAAAGCACTGTTTCTTCTGTGCCTTTCTCAGAATTGTTGCTGTGCTTGAGCCCGTTGTTACAGCCACTGTGTGGACCCATCTCATTGAGGGCCTTCCTCTCTTTCACTGATCCTCTACCAAGCATGTTGTCCTTCTCCAGTGACTGTTCCTTCCTGACGTGTTCGAAGTGCATGAGACAAAGCCTTACTATCTTTGTGTCTAAGGAGCATTCTGGCTGTACTTCTTCTAAGACAGATTTATTCATTCTTCTTGGAGTCCATGGTATATTCAACATTCTTCACCATCATCACAATTCAAAGGCATCAATTCTTCTTCTGTTTTCCTTATTTGTTGTCCAACATTAGCGTTCGTATGAGGTGATAGAAAATACCATGGCTCGAGTCAAATGCACCTTAGTCCTCAAAGTGATATCTTTGCTTTTTAACATTTTAAAGAGGTCTTTTGCAATCTATTTACCCAGCACAACACTTCGTTTGATTTCTTGACTACTACTTCCATGAGCATTGACTGTGATCCAAGTGAAATGAGATCCTTGACAACTTCAGTCTTTTCTCTACTTATCATGATGTTTCTTATCAGTCCAGTTGGGAGATTTGTGTGTGTGTGTGTGTGTGTGTGTATGTGTTTATGTTTATGTTCAGGTGTAACCCTTACCAAAGGCTGTGGTCTTTGATCTTCATCAGTAAGTACTTCAAGTCCTCTTTGCTTTCCATTAGCCAGTTTATGTTATTTGCATATCATAGGTTGATGATGAGTCTTCCAATCGTGATGCTGTGTTGTTATGCTTTATATAGTCCAACGTTTTGAATTATTTGCTTAACATAGAGACTGAATAAGTATGGTGAAAGATACACCCCTGACACACACGTTTCCTGACTTTCAACCCCACATAGTATCCCCTTTTTCTGTCAAAACAACTGGCTGTTGGTCTATGTACATGTTCTTCATGAGCACAAATAATGGTTCTGGAGTTCCCATTTTTTGCAATGTTATACATATTTTGTTATGAGCCACACCATCAAATGCCTTTGCATATCAAGGAAACACAGGTAAAGATGTTTCTGTTACTCTCTGCTTTTAGTCAAGACACATCTGACATCAGCAATGATGTCCCTCATTCTAAGTCCTTTTCTGAATCCAGCTTGAATTTCTGGTAGTTTCCTGTTGATGTACTGCTGCAACCATTTTTTAATGTCTTTAACCACGTTTTACTTGTATGTGACATTAATGATATTGTTCAGTAATTTCGACATTCTGTTGGGTCATCTTTCTTTGGAACAGGCACAGATATAGATACCTTCTAGAGGGTTGGCCAGGTAGCTGTCTTCATGATAGGTAGAGATGATTAATTCAGACTGATCTGGAGAAAGAAGAGTTAAACAAAGGGAAGACTCCCAGGAAGACATGATTCTTATGCTTAGTTTAGGTGGAGTGGAAGGAGAGTTCACCAAGGGCACATGTTGGGGTCAGGCATCTAGGTGAAGGAAATAGCTCATATAAAGGGCCAAGACATAGCCATGTAATTCTCAGACACGCCTGTGAGCTACTTGCATGTTTCACAGCTGATCAAATTATTTTCTCTTCCTTTCTGGACAGAGTGTTAATGATAGCTTGAGAAGAAATTCATTTCTGAAAGTCTTCCCTTGCTCAGACCCTACCATCAGCAAACCAACCAACCACAAATCTCCGATATGAATGCCTGATGTGACATCTGGCCAGTGTCAGGGCTTGAATTTGCTCAAGGAGTGAATGTCAGTCAAATGCTTTAATGCCAGGCACCACTGTGTCCCATGGCTCACGTGTTCCAGATTGGTATCAGCTGCAACTATAGCCAGCTCACTCCCAAACCCAGCCTACCTCAGTCAGCATGGGGTGAAATATGCCCAAGGAACAGAGGTCAGGGAGGCCTGCAACTTGGCCCACCTCTGTCTAACTAGCTCCATTGCTCTGGCAGGTCACTTGGGTTTCTGCCTTTTCTCTATAAACTGAAAGATGAGGGCAAGTTCAATACAGGAGGCCCGTGGGTTGCCCTACAGTCACGATCTGTTCAGTTCACTCATAAGGACCTGGAATGATGTTTTAAAATTTGCTTAATTAGTTCCCATCATCTACAAATCTGGAGAATTTGTAAAACATTTTAAATTTTTGGTATTCTTGGAAAAACAACAACAATAACAGAAAATCTGGCACACCGGACTGATTTTCCCACATGACAATAAAACTGACTGCCCTTTGACTGCTACAATCCCTACCACTCCCTATTGTCCAAATACTGAGGCCAACTATCAGTTTTCCGTGTACACAACCCAGCTTTCAATTCAGTTATATCCCTATGAAGTCACTAGAGTTCTCTATGCCTAATTTTCTTCAACAGTCTGCATCTATTTGTAACTCTTGCTCTTTCACATTTTTTCTTTAAATATGCCTTGCTCTTGAGTTCTTTTAATGGAACTTCTTGCTAGTTAGAGCAAGAGTTCTTAGCCTTGGCCAAACATTTTAATTACATACTGCAGGGTGTTTTTCTTTTCTTTTAAACTCTCATGTTCAGTCACATCCTGGTGATAGAACCCAGATCTGAGTCCTTTAAAGTTCCTTAGATGATTTCGTTGTGCAGCCAAAGTCAAGAACCACTGGATCAGAGTTAAAAATGAAATGGATTAGCTCAGGATGGGGTGAGCTCCTTGTAACTGGAGGTGTCTAGGCCAAGCTAGATGAGCACTTGCCAAGGATTTGGGGGTGGGGAGGGTCCAGACGTCAGCTACTGTTCTTTGGGGTTCTTCTCCTTTGTTCTCTCTCCCTTTGTTCCTGAGGATCCGTCCAAGCTCCTCACAGCCCCACTGAGCACCAATAGCTAAAGTGATTTAGGAGGGGCTCCTTAGCTAACCAGCTCCCATGTCAGTCAGCATTAAGCATCCCACAGAGTAAACATCCTAGATATTAGCTGGCAAACAAGCAGAGGGCAACATGGGGTAGTCCTATTATAATCACGTTAGACCAGCTGCATTCTCCCACTGCCCATGTGGTTATTGAGACTGCACCACGTGGGGAAAGAACATGGTCTTGGAATCAAAAGGCCTGCAGGTGAGCCCTAATTCAACACCTTACCATCTGGGGTCCTTGATCCCATTGTGCACCCTCCCAGGGACCTTAGCTTGAGGTATGCACCAGAGACCATGTCCTGTGATGGGCACACAGGATAAAGTGCTGAGAGCCAGTTCCTGAAATTGGGTTCAGACCTCACTTGGGCAACAGGAAGGGAGGAAAATGTCTGAGTCAACGTGGTTTGGAAGTTTGGAAAGAGGAGAAAGAGGCATGAAATGGGCCTGTCAAACCAAACAGACCAGGCCTGCAGGCTCTAAGCAGCATGGAGAAAGAAGTGGCAGCATCTGAGAACCTTAATCCCATGCAGCAGGTTGGAAACATCCAAGTGGTACAACCAGCTTCACGGAAATGCTTCAGGGAGAGATTTCAGCTTGCATCCTGACTATGGCTCCCAGTGTCTGTGTTGCAGAGTCCCCTTTTCTGAAGTAGGATGAAGGTGTATGGCTCCAGACTGATGGGCCTGCCCCAGGGTCGCTGCACTGCATCCACGTCCAGACTGGCCATATACTCCCCTTAGACCCAGAACCCAGAACCTGCCATCACTGGGAGAGCAGCAACAGGGTAGAAGGACACTTCAGTGGAAACTCTTTCTGCATTCAGATGAAAGGAGCTAATATGGAAGGCAGATGCATTTCTGGATTCATTTTAGCCCCTAGCTCTCTGTGGTACAGTACTTCAGTGCTACAGCTGCTAATCAAAAGGTTAGAAGTTCACAGTCACCAGGAGCTCCTTGGAAACTCTATGGGGCAATTGTATACTCTGACTTATAGGGTTGCTGTGAGTTGGAATTGACTTGAAGGCAACAGGTTTGTTTTTTGGTCCCTACCTCACCCCACCCCCCATGGCTGAGGTGAAGACCTCAAGCCACAGGGGGTATCAGCAAAGCAGCAGGAAATCTAGCACCGTTCTGACCAGCACCTCAGCAGGAAATCCCACCCATAGAGTGCCACTCACACACCAGAACTTCCTCTTAGAGACCAGTAGTAGCCTGCCCCAACTCATTCTCTCACCCTAGCCCAAAGAAAGTCACCAATAAAGGAAAAAGAAGTACTATGTTGCAAGTGCACAAATACAGAGTTCTTCTGAGAAGTCTCCCTCCTCCTCCCAAAAATGATCCTTCACTTACTCAGGGATTTTTACTCTTGAGACCCCTTGGTTCAGAAAGTTGTCCCAGAAATAGCAAGACAGATGACTCTACCAAGAGCCCCAGCATGATGGGAGAAGCTTCATACCCGCTGCAGCCATGCTTTTTGTACCCAGGGGAGGATCAGGGGCACAGGTTGATGGGAGGGCCCCAGGAGAGGACTCAGTATAGCACAGTTTGAGCCCAGGGCAGAGCCACTAAGGATTTCATTTGGACATTTGATAGCAGACATTAGAGATGAAGCTAGGTGCAGGGCAGCAGGGGGACCTGTCTGTACTGAGGCTGGCTTCCCGGAAGAGCTCAGTGCCTTGGGGGTTCTGCAGTCATTTCATCTGGGAGGCAGTGAAGTAAAGCTGGTTGGAGGCTGAGCAAAAGCCAGCTCTCATGGAGTTTTCTATTTTATGCTATGGACCTTGGACTTGACCTGGAGCAGGCAATAGTTTTAGGCAGAGAAATGACTGGGTTTCTGTGTGAAGGGCTATAAAATGGAGGAGGATTTTGGCCATTGTTAACTGCATCAACTTGGTTGTCTACTCACGGCGACCTCACGCACAACAGAGGGATCCTTCTGCCTCCTGGGCTCACTTTTCCTCGTGACTTTAATGTTCTCAGTTATCATCGGTTCCAGGTAGATTGTGACCAACTGATATTCCTCAGACAGCGGCTTGCTGAGTTTTAAGATCCCAGACACCACTCACCAGTATGGGGTGCAGAAGACTCTCTTAGCTAAAGGCTAGTTATGCCAACTGACCTCGATGTCTCCTGAAAACATACCCAGCCCCCTGTCCCTGCTACTCTATCCTTTGAAATGTTGGATTGAACTGAGAAAACCTTTTCGTTTATGTTCTAGTCTGGTTATACTGACCTGCGTTCTACTGAGTGCTATCCCACCCTTCAGCTACCCACATTTCTGTTAACAAGCTAATCTATGAACAACCCACGCCCTCCCTCCCCACACCTGTAGCCATCAAAGAGTCTTTTCTTCTTTAAGTCCTTGTAGTAGTGGTCTTACACAACTCTTGTCCTTTTGCAGCTGACTGATTTCACTTAGCATAATGTTTTCTAGTTGATGCCAAGTTACGAGATGCTTCTTAAAATCCTCACTCTTCTTTACCATTGCATAGCGTTTCAATGTGTGTATATAGAATAGTTTGTTGATCCATTCATCTGTTGATGGGCATGTAGATTGATTCTATCTTTTTGCCATTGTGGACTGTGCAGCAATAAACATTCATGTGCATGTATCTGTTCATGTGATAGCCCTTATTTCTGTAGGATATGTTCCAAGGAATGCGATTGCTGGATCGTATGGTATTTCTACTTTTTGCTTTTTAAGAAAGCTCCAAATTGCTTCCTCAAAAGGTTGTACCATTTTGCATTCCCACAGCAGTGTAGGGGAGTTCCAACTTCTCCACAGCCTCTCCAACGTTTGTTGCTTTGGTTTTTTGATTATTGCCAACCTCACTGGGGTGAGATGATACCTCGTTGCAGTTTAGATGTCTGCATGTCTTCTTTGATGGTGTTTGTCCATGTCCTTTGCCCGTTATTTAATTAGGTTATTTGTCTTTTTCTTGTCGATATTTTGCAGTGTGCTGTACAGTATGGAAACTAGGTGTCAATCCAACACACACTTGCCAAATATCTTTGTCCCGTTCTGTAGGTGGTCTTTTAAGTCTCTTGATAAAGTGTTTGGATAAGCATAAGTGTTTTATTTTTAGTAGTTCCCATTTATCTATTTTCAATTCTGTTGTTTGTGCATTGTTGATAAGATTCTGTAGTCTGTCTAAGCCATGTATTAGAACTTTCACTGTTGTTCTTATTTTTTCTTGCATGATCTTTATCAGTTCAGGTTTGATATTTAGGTGTTTGATCAATTTTTAGTTAGCTTTTGTGTAAGGTGTGAGATACGGGTCTTGTTTCAGTTTTTTGCAAGCAAATGGATATCCAATTTTGCCAACACTAGTAAAGAGACTGTTTTTACTCCAATTTACAACCTTTGGGCCTTTGTTGAATATCAGCTTTTCATAGAAGGATGGTGATATTTCTGGGTTCTCTATTCTGTTCCACTGGTCTATATTTTTGTTTGTTTGTTTGTTTTTTACCAGTATCAGACTGTTTTGACTACTGAGGCAATGTAGTGGGTCATAAGGTCAGATAGTACAGGGCTTCCCATTGTGTTCCTCTTCTTCAGTAGTGCTTTACTTATCCAGGGTTTCTTCCCTTTGCAAACAAAGCTAGTGATTTGTTTCTCCATCTCATCAAAAAAGACACTGGAATTTGTATTGGGATTCTATTGTATATGTAGATTACTTTGGGTAAAAAGACGTTTTCACTATGTTAAGTCTTCCTATCCATGAGTAAGGTAAATTTCTCCACTTACGTCTCTTTTGGTTTCTTGCGGTAGAGCCTTGTATTTTCTCTATATCACTCTCTTACCTTTCTGGTTAGATTTATTCCTAGGTATTTTATTTTCTTGGGGTATTGATTTGGCAGTTTCCTCTTGGATGACCTCTTTGTTGGCATAAATGAATCCTACTGATTTGCTTATGTTTATCTTATATTCTGATGCTTTGCTGAATTCTTCTATTAGTTCCAGGGATTTATTTATGGGCTCTTTTGGGTTTTCTGTGCATACGATCATATCATCTGCAAGTAGGGATACATTTGCGTCTTTATCGACGTGGTAGCCCTTTATTGTTTTGTTTTGTCTGATTGCTCTGGCCAGGATTTCTAGCACACTGAACAGAAGTGGTGACAGTGGGCATCCTTGTCTAGTTCCTGTTCTTAGGGGAAAGCCTTTCAGTCTCTTTTCATTCAGGATGATGTTGGTGGTTGGCTTTGTATAGATGCCTATAATTGAGTTGAGCAATTTCCCTTCTATTCCTATTTTGCTGAGAGTTTTTAACATGAATTGATGTTGGACTTTGTCAAATGCCTTTTCTGCATCATTTGATACAATCAGGTGATTCTTTTTTTTGCTATTTATGTGATTGATCACATTAATTGTTTTTCCTATGTTGAACCAACCCTGCATCACTGGTATGAATCCTACTTGGTCATGATGAATTATTTTTTTGATATGATGTTGAATTCTACTGGCTGGAATTTTGTTGAAGATTTCTGCATCTAGGTTCATGAGTGATAATTGGTCTCTAACTTTCTTTTTATGTGGGGTCTTTACCCAGCTTTGTTATCAAGGGTATGCTAGCTTCATAGAATGACTCTAAAAACATTCTGTCCTTTTATATGTTGTGAAATGGAAATTCTCTGGTGAAGCCATGTGGGCCAGGACTTTTTTTTTTTTTTTTTTTTTTTATTTTTATTACTTTTTCAGTCTTCTCTTTTGTGGTGGGTTTGTAAAGTTGTTCTACTTCTCTTTGTGATAATTTTGGCAGGTCATGTGAATCTAGAAATCGTCCATTTCTTCTAGGTTTTCCAATCTGTTAGAGTACAATTTTTTATAGTATTCTGTTATGATACTTTTAATTTTGGTTGGGTCTGTTGTGACATCTCTCATCTCAATTTTTATTCAGGTTATTCTATTCCTCTCCTGTTTTTCTTTTGTAGTTCAGCTAATGGTTTATTAATTTTGTTGATTTTTTTTTTTAAAAAAAAAAACAGCTTCTGGTTTTGCTAATCCTTTGAATTGCTTTTCTATTCTCTAATTCACTTAGTTCTGCTCCCATTTTTATTATCTGTTTTCTTCTGGTGTCCATCAGGTTCTTCTGTTGTTCTCTTTCTACTTGTTCAAGTTTTAGGGTTAATTCTTCGGTTTGGGCCCTTTCTTCAATCCAGATGTGTGCATTTATAGAGATAAATTGACCTCGGAGCACTGCTTTTGCTGTAATCCGTAGGTTCTGGTAGAATATGTTTTTGTTCTCATTTGATTCCATAAATTTATTATTGCATCCTTGATTTCTTCTATAACTCATGAATTCTGGAGTGAAGTTTTGTTCAGTTTCCATGAGTCTGAAATTGTACCTATGTTTTCTTCTAATGCTTTCAACTTTATGTCTTTACAGTCTGAGAGGATGCTTTGCAATAATTCAATAGTTTGAATTTTGTTGAGTCTTGTTTTATAGCCTAATATGTTGTCTATTCTGGGGAATATTCCATGTGCACTGGAAAATAAGGTGTACTTTCTGTTGTTGGGTAGAAAGTTCTGTATCTGTTTATGAGGTTGAAATAGTTGATTGTTGCAATAAGGTCTTTATTGAGCTTTTCTCTGGATCATCTGTCCTTTACTGAAAGTAAAATGTTGAAGTCTTACTATTATTTGTGGAGTGATCTATTTCATTTTTCTTTGTTGTCAGCATTTGCTCGATGTATTTGGATGCTCTGATATTGGGTGCCTAAATATTTAATATCATTATATCCTACTTATGTACTGAAACTTTAAGCAATAAATAGTGACCACCCTTGTCCACAATGGCAGATTTTACTTTAAAATATATTTTATTTGAGATTAGTATTGTCACTCCTGCCATTCTTTGCATGTTGTTAGCTTGATATATATTTTTGCATGCTTTGATTTTCAGTTTGTTCGTATCTTTGAGTCTAAGTTTTGTTTCTTGTAAGCATCATATAGACGGATGGTGCTCTTTGATCCAACCTGTTACTCTCTGTCTCTTTATTGGAACATTCAGTCCATAATTACATTTAGTTTAATTATTGATAGATATGTATTTAGTGCTGTCATTTTGGCATCTTAATTTTTGCATTGTTGACATTTTCTTTTTCCCACTTAGTATGCTGTACTGGGTCATTTTTCTTTATAGGCCTTCTCTTCATCTTTTTCAGTGTTGGTTTTTTGTCTGCTGAGAATTTTGTATTGTGTTCCTTGTTTTGATATGTAGTATTGTTAGTTTGCTTTGCAGCTACCCCTTTGTTCCCTGCTAATGTTCTAAGTTTAAACCTTTCTTTAACTTCTTTATGTCTTCTTAACTTCCTTTCCTTCTGAAAGAGCTATTAATACTGTAATATATCCATCTTTATGGTGTAGTTTTTTCATTCATAGTTTAAATATTATGTTCTCTGTTTCTCTAATTTTAATATTTTAGCTTTGATTGACCTTTATAATTTCCCTAACTGATTAGGACTCTTGATGCTGTGTCTTGCAATGCATCCTTGAACATAAATCTGGTGTCACTGATATTTGTGATTGAAGAACTTCCTTCAGTATTTCTTGTAATTTTGGTTTGGGTTTTGCAAAGTTTCCAAGCTTCTATTTATCTGAAAATGTCCTAATTTCACTGTCATATTTGAAAGACATTTCTGCAGGATATATAATTTTCATTTGGAAGTTTTTGTCCTTCAAGACTATGTATGTGTCATCCCATTGCTTTCTTGCCAACACGGTTTCAAGGCTACCCTTTGTATGTTAGTTTTGGTTTAAGCCTAACTGTGTTTAAGAGCCTCTCCTTATGTTTCACTTTGTTAAGCTTATTATATCTTGGTGTCTTTCTTTTAGGGTCTACCTTTTTTGGAGTTTGATGAGCATCTTGAATAGCTATCTTTTTGTCTTTCATGATGTTAGGGAAGTCTTCTGTCAGGAACTCTTCTACAGTTTCTCTCTGTATTATCTGCTATCCTTCCCTGTTCTGGAACTCCAATTACACATAAATTGTTCCTCTTGATAGAGTCCTACATGATTCTTGTATCTGATTTCTCCTCATAAGTGTTGGTGACAGTTGCTTTATCTCCAGTCTCACTAATTCTGCATTTCATTTCCTCAGTCCTCCTCTTTTGACTCTCCATTGAATTGTCCAACTCTGTAATTTTATTATTGACCTGTTGAATTTGAGATCATTGATGTTCTAGCAGTTCATATAGCTTGTTTAGTTTTTCATTTTGTTCTACTGCACTTTGATTAATCTCCATACTAAGATCTAGAAGGGCTCTATACATAATTTCTTTTGTATTGTACTTCCAATAACTTCAGAAAGTCTTCTTCATCTAGGAATTTTTTGATTCTTTATTGTGAGAGTGTTCTGGAACATGGTGATTTGCTTCTTTAATTGGTTAGATATTGATTGTCATCTTCATACCACTGGAAGGTTGTTCAGCTTCTCGGGTGTCATACCAGCAGAAGCTATGGCATAACTCAGAGAAGGGAGTGGGAAAGGGTGCTGTTTTATTTGGCTTCTAGCTGCTGCTACATTCTCTAGGTACAGCTGTCTTAAATATAGCTTCTCTGGTAAGAGAGACATTATCCAGTCAGATGGTGCTGCTTAACTTTGCCACCAGCCCCAACTGGGCCCTCAAGAGAGTAAGGCACTGCCTCCTGACTGGCTGACAAAGATGGCAATATACTTGTTCCAACTCATCAGAGTCATGCCAGCAGACACTATAGCATAGCTCAGAGAAGAGTTCAGCTGGGAGAAGTGATATGCTCAAAATCACACAGATAGTTGCTGATGGAACCATCACTAAACCCAGGTCTTTTAAGTTTCTTTCTCAGGGCCTCTGTTTTCTACGTTGTGAAATGGAGAAAGCTCCATCCTCACTGCTTCCTTGATTAAGGGACACTAAGATAATCCTTGTACAAAGTGTAGCACCATGCCTGACACAACACAGGGACTCCTTTGCCCCCAGTCCCTCCTGTTTCCTCTCATTACCCTTTGGCAGACTCAGAAGTGAGTACACCAAGACTCAGATGACAAGCCTTTAGAAGATGAAGTGGGGACAGCTTCAGAGGGTAGGCTACCATACAGTGACTGATCAGCTCTCAAGCAAAGTCACGTATAGTCCAAGGCATGCTACTGCATCAGAGGATGGCACTCTTGCATACAGGGAAGGAAGGAAATCCTGGGAAGTTCAAGAGGAAAGGAAGTAAATCTGTACCAGATTCAGGATGGCAATATGCAGACAGAAGCCCAGGGTGGCTCTCTGAAAGGCAGTGTGGCTAGAGCAGGTGTTTTATCAAGGATCAGCAAAATACAACCTGTGGGCCAATTCCAGCCACACCAATTTGTGTTATCTATGGAGTTCCTGGGTGGTCCAGAAGGCTCATGCAATTGACTGGTAATGAAAAAGTTGTTGGTTCAAGTCCATAGAGAGCTGCCTCAGAAGAAAGATGATGTACTTCTGAGAAATCAGCCAGTGAAAACCCTGTAGAGCAGAGTTCTACTCTGACATATATGGGGTCGCCATAAGTCAGAGTCAGCTTGACAGCAGCTGAGTCATTTTTTGTAGCTGCTTTGGAGCTACAATGGCAGAGCTGAGTAAATACAACAGAGGCACAAAGCCTAAAGTATGAAGTCTGACAACTAAGTTCACAAACTCATCATAGAAAAAGTGCCACATACCTCCTTGATGAATATCACTACAGTCACCATTGAAGTACTCCCCTTGGAAAGCTATGCACTGATGCCAGCACCTAGTCTACCCTTCAAAGCAATTTTGGAACTCTTTTTCTGGAATGTCCATCGAGCTATCATCATATTACCCTTGACATTCCGAATGTCATCAGAATGTCTTTCTTTCAATATTTCCTTTAACTTTGGGTAAAGAAAAACAGCATTGAGAGTTACATCAAGTGAATAGAGACAGTGTTCCAATACATTTATTAGTTCACTGGCTAAAAACTCCTTCACAGACAACTATACAACTAAGTTCACAAACTTGTTACCTTGCCACCGTGTGCAATGGCCATTCCAGAAAGAATTCCAAAATTGCTTTGAAGGGTGGACTAGGCACTGGAACTAGTGCATAGCTTCCCAAGGAGAGTACTTTGAAGGTGACTGTAGTGATATTTAGCAATGAAGTATGTAGCACTTAGAAAAATTAAGTTTGTGGACTTAATTATTGAACCTCATACTTACTGTCTGATCCTTTACAGAAAATTGTGCTGACTCCACTTCAAGTCAGGTCCTGCCACTTTGCACCATGGACAAGCCTGTT
This sequence comes from Heterohyrax brucei, assembly GCA_028571685.1. NCBI lineage: Eukaryota > Metazoa > Chordata > Mammalia > Hyracoidea > Procaviidae > Heterohyrax > Heterohyrax brucei. Next base: position 36,381,444 of record CM053148.1, on the reverse strand, counting down.
ATTGTCTCTGAGCCTCACCTCAGCATCTGTGTGTATTGACAGGGTGTTTTGAGACTTCCATCCATTAATGTTTGTGAAAGCATCCAGCTTCAAGAAGAGTTTCTTGTTGAATGGACTAGAGGAAGAGGGCCAGACATTAGTATCTTGGTTGATCTTTGTATTATTGGATTGAGAGGAGGCAGACTGTTGGGCAAGATAAAACTATCTTCTTCCTGGAAAAGATAATTCACAAACTTGCATTTGTTTTCTCTCTTTTTTACTTTTTTTTCAGATACTGGCTAACCAACAAGGTCCACATCAAACGACCTACGACTGGGCTCTTGATGTATACCCTGGCTACGCGTTTCTGTAACCAGATCTACCTCTATGGCTTCTGGCCCTTTCCACTGGATCAGAATCAGAACCCCGTCAAGTACCACTATTACGACAGCCTCAAGTATGGTTATACCTCCCAGGCTAGCCCCCATACCATGCCCTTGGAGTTCAAGGCCCTCAAGAGTCTGCATGATCAGGGGGCTTTGAAACTGACTGTGGGCCAATGTGATGGGGCCACGTAATGTGGGGGCCCAGTGGGACTCAGTGGCTCACATTTCCTGCCAGCTACACCACAGGCAGATGGGAGTCGGGGTGGCACAAACAATAGAACAAGCAGGCTAGTGGTTTTCTTTGTTAAAGTGTAAACAGTGACCAGAATATATATATATATCTACCTGCATATATATATTGACCTGAGTATTTATAACTGTGTGGTGTTCATCTAGCATTAGGCAGATAAGCCACAGGAAGAAGGTGTGGAGAACCCACCTGAACCAGACTGAGATTCAGTCTGTCTTGGGGGCAGAAAGACTTGACATAAAAGAAGCCAGTCCTGTGACTTTGGATGACAAACTGCCTCCTGGGTTGGAGGATCTTTGGGCTAATGGATGAATGGAGAGCCACCTGTCAGCTGCCCTGAGCCTCTGGGATGTGTGGATTCTGGGCAAGCCAAGACCCAAAGGGAACAACTTGACCCAGTCTAAAATGGTGCTCTTCACAGAGGAGAGGGAGGTTGGAAAGTTCAACCAGGCAAAGGAGCACAAGAAAACAAAGAAGCAAAGCCACGTCAGTATGGAGGGCCTTGTTCCATGAACTTAAGCTGCCCATGGTACAAACTGGGCTGATCCATCTGTTCCAATCTGTGGATAGAAGGGCTAAAGAAAATACAACAGACAATTCGTATTCTGGCTTTGCAAAGACCACCAAGAACCTTGGATGGAGCAGGCACACTCAGCTGGAGTGTCCAAATTGTGTTTTGGAACAGTTGAGACTACCTGCTAGGGATTAGCAACCCACCCCAAAGTAAGGCAGAAGAATGTACCAAAGGTGCTGGTTGTGTGGGGTGTTCTTTAAAAAACTCGAATCAATAGAGAAGGAGAAAACCCTGGGATTTCACCCTAGGGGTTAGCCTTCTTCTGTTCTGTTAAAATGTCACATGAGGGACTGTACTGTCCTTTTATGCCACCGGGGAAGCCACAGCAAAAGCCTGAAAGGGCATTGCCAAGATAAATGTCATCCTTTTCTAAAGCATATATGATTGTCTTTCTGGGTGCCTCACAAAGCCCTGGAGCAGAGACCAGAAAGAATGTGAAACGTCCAGCACCATTTTGCAGCAACCACTCTTTGTTTGCTTTCTGCATCATGTACTCTGCGGGGCCTCTGCCGTCAGACTGCTGTGTCAGTGTCACTCTCTTAACATCTTTCTATCTAATGGCCACACGGGCCAGCACTGAACTCCATCATTGAGGTCTTCAACTCTGCGGAGAGAGGTCCCAGTCCCCACAGCGACCCACCCCATCCTCCCCAAGAGATGCAATTATTTTAGAACTGTACAAAGCTCATTTTCCCCTATTAAGATTTATCTTTAAAACTAAAATAAATAAATGCCCAAAGTCAAATGCAATATCCAAATACTGGACACACCCTCCTGGGGGAAATCTGGGCTCAATGCCAATGACTTAGGGAATAGATTCACAGGTCACATCAGACAGAAGCATTTGCTGGCTAGGTTTGTTAGATGTATTACCTTGCCTGATAAATAACAATGTTTTAAAACATACTGGAAAGATAAGTAAAAAAAAAAAAAAAACATTTTCTTCAAGGTGAAAGGAGTTAAGAAAAGTAATCAAGATCTACTACTTCTTAGTATATTGAGACCTGACATAATTAATCAATGGCAATTTGGAACAGGACATTTGCTCTAAATTAACGGCTGGTGGGAAGTGAGTGGAGGCGATGGAAGGCTACTCAGAATCACTGACCCCACCCCCAGATGCTCCAGCCCACAGAAGTGATTACCATGATAGTCTCCGGGGTTTTTTTTTACTGTTGTTCTTGTTGTCATTGCTTGAAGTCTGAGGTTTGGGATTTTCATTGTAAAATGAATGTTTAAAAAAGCAACAGCCCTAATAGCCTCTGTGGGAACTGAGTGGTCCCAGCTTCTCCCAACAAGTGGAAATAATTACTATCATATTTTACACTTCTCCAGAACATTTCATCTTGAGGATCTCAAAGGCCCCAGAAGACATTTAAGTTTTGAAGTTTACAGTACATGGGAAACAAGTAGAATTGCCAGAGTGGATTAACCAAGGCACTGAAGTTGAGGCCCTGGATTCCAGAACATTCCATAGTGAGTCTGAGGAGAGCCCAGATGTCAAAGTCTGGAGCTGGCTCTGTGCTCTAAATACCAGGCTAGCATTTCCTCCCTACAGGGGATGTTAAAGGGCCAGAGCTTTTTGAAAAACATGGTTCTTTCTGTCCAGTCTTAGCCTTGGTTTCCGGTACAGAAACTGATGAAAGTTGAGGTGGAAGGAGCTCTTACAACCTGCCTCCAAGTCCTCTCTGGAGAAGGGCTGGAGACCCAAGACAATCAACATGTGCCCCATTCTTCAACTCAGACAGTCTTGCGTGACCAAAATATTCTGGCTGACTGTGGCAGAAATCCCAGGGACTTTGGCTTTTCTCCCGTTCCTCATCCTTCTCCATCTGGACACACACATTTAGGAGGCCAGCTGTCCTTCCCAGCCTATTTACAACTCAATTTGAGTGGTATAGGCCAACTAGCTTTGGGTAGCCTCAAGAAGTCACAGCCTATTCCCATCTCATCACCTGAATCAACTGTCTCATAGTTACTGAGGTCCCAAGGCTTCCCAAAAGAAAGAACAGAGTCAGCCTTAGCTGGGTATTTACCACTGCTGGGCAAGCCTCTAAGTCACCTCTTCTTGGCCATCAGTGAAATCCTCATTCCCCATCACCATCACCCACTCTGAAGATCCCAGATCTCTCTCTTCTCCTCAAGTCCCCAAATGACTTGACCCTCAGCCTCTTCTTCTCTCTGAAAAGATGGAGCCATCTAAAATAAGATTTCCCCTCAAAATCTCGTGGTCCTTTCCCGTCCCCTTCCCCTCCTCCATCCCATTTCTGAGGAAGCAACATCCCTCCTCTTGCCAATCACCTTTCGTCTCACACCCCTAGCTATCCCCTCTGCTGCCACTGTCTTTTCTACCCCCCACCCACACTCCCTGTTCTTGCTCCAGCCATCTCAAGTCCTGCAGGGTCCCTCACTTCTCCCTCACCACCAGACCTGGAAAGGAGGACATTTACTGCTACTTGTCCTCCTGGTAACCAGTTGTCAGTTCCTGCTTCCCAGGTTTCGGTGCTTGTCACGCTTCTGGGGTCAGTGTCGCAGAGCCCTCCATGTGACTGCATCAGAAGGCCTCTTCTCATCACGAACTTCTTTGCTTCATTTAGCTCTACCAACCACCACAAGACAGTCCCTGCTCCCTTGGCCCCTGGAATGACGTGTCTGCTTGACTTTTCTTTTCCCATCCCAATCCCACTTCATCATTTATTTATTTATTTATTTGTTATTTATTTATTGACACCTGTAATGGGTTTAAATTGTGACCTCCCCAAATGTGTGTTGCAATTCCTAACCTCTATGCCTATGATTATACTGTCTTTTGGGAGGGAGTGCCTTTTGTGCAGGGAGTGTCTTGAGTCAATCTCTTGAGATATAAAACGTATTAGATAAACAAGCAGAAGAGAGATGGGGTAAGACTGATACAAAACCACATGAAGACCATCCAGGCACAGAAGCTGAGAAAAGGCAAGGACCTTCCTCCAGAGCCAACAGAGAGAGAAAGCCTTTCCGATGAGCCAGCCCCCCTGAATGTGGACATCCAGCCTCCTAAACTGTGAACAAATGAATTTCCGTTTGTTACAACCAACCACTTATACCGTTTCTGTTATAGTTGCATTGGATAACTAAGACAGAATTTGGAGAGTGGGGCACTACTCTAACAGAAACCTAAAGTGTGCAATCTGTTTTAGAATTAGGTCGTGGGTGGGGGCTGGAAGAGTTTTGATAGCAGCATAGTGGTTAAGTACTGCAGCTGCTAAACAAAAGATTAGCAGTTTGAATCCACCAGGTGCTCCTTGAAAACTCTTAGGGCAGTTCTACCCTGTCCTGTAGGGTTGCTGTGAGTCAGAATTCACTCAATGGTGATGGATTTGTGGTTTGTTTTTCTTGTAATAGTAAAAGCTATGTCGCCTTGAAGAGACTGTTGGTAAAATTATGGACATCACACAAAATTCTAGCAAGGGTTCAGGAGGCAGTGAGGAAAGCTACACAGACTCTGTCATCTGAGAGAATACATATGCTTCCAGCGACAAAATGTTGCTAGAGATGTGGACTTTAAATGTGCTTTCCATGAGGCTTTAAAAGAAAATGATGAACATGAGATTGGACAATGGAGAAGGATGACACTTTTTATATAATGACAAAGAAATTGAATTATGTTCAGATGTTTTGTGAAACATAAAATGTGTAAGTTATGAACTTGATTATTTGGCTGAGATTTCTAAGAAATTTCTTAAAGACGGCATGCACTTTCTCCTTGCCACTTATAGTAAAATGTGAGAAGAAAGAGATGAACTTAGAAATGAACTGTGCAAAACAAAAACAGAACGTAAAGAGTTGGAGAATTCTGTTGTACAAACTAAGGACACATCCCACAAGGATGTGACTACACAATCTCTTGTTAAACAGAGTAAGCCTATGACTGGTAGATTTAATCACCTACCATAGCAGAAAACCCATCCATTTACACTGAAGGAGACAGAGAAAGAGTGAAAGAAAAGAACACTGTCTGCCTCTTGGAATTCTGCAGGCAGGAAACAAGCCAATGGAATTGTGTATGTTGTTATCCAAGAAAGAATCATCCCTGGAGCAGCTCAGAGTCCAACAGAACTGTTGGAAGGGTCACAGAAAGCAGAGCTAATGTGGTCTCAAAGGGTAGGGCCATGGCCTCTGGAGTCTCAAAGGGAGAAGCCATGGCCTCTGGAGTCTCAAAGGGAGGAGCCATGGCCTCTGGAGTCTCAAAGGGAGGAGCCATGGCCTCTGGAGTCTCAAAGGGAGGAGCCATGGCCTCTGGAGTCTCAAAGGGAGGAGCCGTGGCCTCCTACATTTCAGTCAGATCTTCACCAAATCAGTTCTTGAGCATAGGGCTGCCATTGGTTTAACCAAAAGGAGGGTGCTGTCTCCCAAAGCTAAGGAGGCAAGGCTACCCTCCTAACATGCAGGACAGTGGGACCTGCTGAGACTGAGGGAATGAGGTCACCATGCAGATAGAAGCCACCCAAAGCTCAGGGAGCAGACCTGACATCACAGAGGGCCTGAAGGACAGAGTTGAAGCCCAGGGCTGAGGGATCTCCACTCGGAATCCAGACAGCATGGCCAACACCCAAAGCATAACTGTTGCTTAGTCAGTCTCAGAGAAAAGAGAAGTATTTGTAAGCCTTGAGAGCTAATCTAAATAGTTTTGGTGGATTGGGGGTTTGCTTGGTGCCTCCTAAACCTCTGTTTCCTCTTGATTCCCCCATTCATAATGGAAATGGCTACCTTGTGTCTGTTCCACTATTGTACTTTGGAAACTGATCATTTGTAACCTAGATGTCACAGATTCACAGATGAAGAGGAATTTTTCCCTAAAGTCTCACTCATGTTTGAGTTAGACAATTCAGAGGATGTGATTTTGGACTTGGAGTCAATTTAAGACTTTTGGGGTGATATGATAGGGTGAATGTGGTCTGCATGTGGGGAAGCATAGAAAGTTTTGACAGTCACATGTTGGAATGTTATGGATTGAATTATGTCCCCAAAAAGTATGTGTTGTAATTGTGAATAGGAATTACAACACATTTTGCAGAGTTACAGTTCAATACATAACATTCCAACATTTTGCCACCAAAAAGTATGTGTTGTAATTCCTGACATCTATGCCTGGAGTGCTGGTGGCACCATGATTATGAGCTTGGCTGCTAATTAGCAGCTCAAACCCACCAATTACTCCTTGGAAACCCTATGGAAAACTTTCACTCTGTCCTATAGGATCGCTTTGAGTTGGTATCAACTTGATGGCAAAGGATTATGCCTGTGGTTATAATCCTATTTGAGAATAGATTGTCTTTGTTACGTTAATGAGACAAGGTTAGTGCAGGACTCGTCTTGAGTCAATCTCTTTTGATATGCAAAAGAGATTAAACAAGCAAGTGGGGAAGCAGGGATAAAAGAAGAGAGTTGCCAAGCCACAGGAAGATCTCCTAGGAACAGAGACCCAGAAGAGGCAAGGATCTTCCTCCAGAGCCAATAGACAGAAAGCTATCTACCACCCATCCTCTTTCTATTCAAAGACCCATGACCATCTCAACCATCCAATTCATAAGCCCTTAAGTCATTGATTCTCCATGCATTTCCTTGCTTTATGCTAGCAAATAAACTTACCTTATTTTTCACTTCAACAGTTTCAGCAGTCCCCTCTCCCAGATTTCCACTGGGCATGTGACCACATTTTCCAGCCCATCCTGAGCATCCACAGCAATTTTTATCTCCAGCCATTCACAAATCTTTAAAATTTGCACTAGCCACAAACTAACATACCAAGTCTGTATCCTGACTGATTAACCAAATGAAGAGTTATCATTGAATCAACTCTGCTTCATGGATGGTGCAGTTAATGTACTCAGCTGCTAATGGAAAGGTCGAAGGTTCAAGCCTACCCAGAGGTACCTCAGAAGAAAGTCTTGATAATCTACTTTTGAAATATCATCCATTGAAAACTCTGTGGAGCACAGTTCTAATCTAACACAAATGAGGTCCCCATCTTGACATTAAAAAAAAATTGCCATCAAGTCAAGTTCAACTCATAGCGACTCTATCGCTAAAGGCCACAAAATAAGTCCTGGTTTTCCTTTATACTGTATTCTGGTCACTCTAGAATACCTGTCATTCCTGACATGGTCTCCCATGATTCCTTGTCTCTGTGCCTTTGGTCTTGTTATATCCACTCTCTACAATGCTCTCTCCCATTTCCTTCAAGGCCCACTCAGATATCACATCTTTCGTGAAGCCCTCCCTGATCTACCAACCACTGGGATCTCTCCCTCTGCTGAACCACCATAGCACTTTATTTGTACCTTTCTCATGGCACTTACCATATTCTGCCTTGTATTATAGTTACTTGTGCACTTGTCCAATGATTGTTCTTAGACTGTAAGCTCATCAAGGGCAGGGACTGTGTTTTTTCCCATCTGTACCCATCATGGCACCAGGGTTGGTGCATAGCACACAGCAATTGCTCAATAAATGTTTGTTGGATTAAGTTTGCAATGCCTGTTAATCAATGAAGTCACTTGCATCCATAGCCTCACAAGAACATCTTAAAGACCATGTGGCTTAGCCGGAAGCAGAACTCAGCTTCCCTATTGTGTAGTTATACATCTAAGGTGAAAGCTGCACGAAAGAAGCTGTACAGCTCACCAGTAATAGGTCTTCACATCTGTTCTCCAGAAATTTTTCTGTGAGTCCTTGCAAATAGGTCAGTGTAAACTGAGAACAGACTCTAAGCACAGGCCTGGGTGCCATGGGTCTTGCTATCACCTTTGCTGAGCCATGACACTCCTCTATTCTCCAACTGCAGACCAAGTGTAAGCAATCCCAATCCTCAGGGTAAACCTCAGCACATGTACCCATCAACAAGACAGGGACTCACTCCTTTGGGGGGAGAATAAAAGCCATCTGGATTTTATCAAGCCCAGGGGTGGAGCTGTGGGACCTCATAAATCATCCCCAATGCTGTTATCACAGGGTAGTAAGTCATCAGTCCAGATGGCAAAGAGACCAACAGCTCCAAGGGGCTGCTGTTTGATTAATCTCTTCATGCCTGATTAAGGCTCCCCTTCCAGAATGAATGGAACAGGAATGGTTATTGATGTGAGTCAGATGATGCTCCAGACATGTGTGCTGCCTCATGAATGCCCTTAATAGCATCCCCAGTGACACCGGGAGCCTGCCTCAGCCTGCCTGCCTTGCACCAGCATGGCTGGATGTCCTTGTGTTCCATCTTCATCCCACCTTCTCACTTCTGCTCTTCCTTTGCCAGTGCTCTCCTGCTTGGCATCCACCAAGAGCAGGGAGAGCCCAGAAAGCCGAGTTGCAGCTCTTTCTGATATTTGAGCAGTGATTTAGAAAAGTATTGTGAGAAGCCAGGAAGGGAGGACAGTGGGGAGCATTCCTCAGGGCTATGGAGGAAAAGGGGGCTTCTGTTTTGGTAGCAAACATCCACATAGTGACAAACATCCACATAGTGACTAAAATATTGTTACTATGGTGGCAATATAGTAGCAATATTTTAGTCATCTATGGGTTTTATGCACCCTTGGGTATTGCAAACAGTTTGTGGTGACTACAAAGCTAAAGGCTGAGGTTGCTAATCCACCCAACAGCACTCAGAAAAGTTCTGATGATCTCCTTCCACAAAGGTCATGGCCAAGCCTACAGAGCAGCTCCATTGTGTCATACACGGGGTTGCCATGAGTTGGAACAAAGTGAGTAGTAACAGATTTGGGTCTTGGTTTTGAGGTCTCTGTGATGAGGGTATGAGTTTCAGTTTCATCCTTAGCATCCAGGTTGGGGAGCACCCTGTGGCCAAGTGTAGTACATTGAACATCCAACCCCAGGTCATATTTATTGTCTAGACTCATCCCAGTTTACCACGTGTCAGTAGCAGAACTCTCATTTCTACAAAAGAAACAAGACTGAAGGTCCCCTTGTAGCTTCTCTTAGTCTTTCTCCCTACTTTCTCAGCCATCCCATCTTCCCAGAGAACTTGTAACAAATGGCACTGCAAAGGATTCCAAGAAATGTGTCAAGAAAGACCACAGAGGCTCTAACCACAATACTTCCAAGTATTCAAAGATACCTTCAAAACTGATCCCACTGATGGAAAAATTTGGAGACAAGTAATGTGGTGATAGTATTATATTATGGTGTTATATTATGGTATTATAAGTGTAATTAATGTCACTGATAGTACATGAAAAAAATGTTGAAATGGCACGTTTTGTTATACAAAGACTGCCAATTAAGTTTGCGAACTCATCCTAGAAAAAGTACTGCACACCTCATTGCTGAATATCATTATGATCACCTTCAAAGTCCTCCCCTTAGGAAGCTATGCACTGACGCCAGTGCCTAGTCTACCCTTCAAAGCAATTTTGGAACTCCTTCTGAAATGGCCATCAGAGCTGTCATCGTATTACCCTTGGTGTCCTGAATGGCATCAAAATATCTTCCTTTCATTATTTCCTTCATCTTTGGGTAAAGAAAAAAGTCACTGGGGCCAGATCAGGTGAGTGGGGAGAGTGTTCCAATAAAATTATTTGTTTACTAGCTAAAATCCCTCACAGACAGCTATACCAATTAAGTAGAAGCACTTGCCATGGTGCCACTGTGTGCAATGGCCATTCCAGGAAGAGTTCCAAAATTGCTTTGAAGGGTGGGCTAGATGCTGTCATCAGTGCACAGCTTCCCAAGGGGAGTGCTTCAAAGGTGACCATAGTGATACTCAGCAGTGAGGTATGCAGCACTAAGAACAACTAAGTTCGCAGACTTAACTGTTGGACCTTGCATATATTCCTACACAATTAACAAACAAACAAAAAAAAGTGTTTTTCAAACCTGACCAACACCAACCATGAGCAGCGCATCCTAAGGGAGCTAGCCAAAAATGAGAACATAACAGCCAAGAAGTGGGAATACAGTAACCCTTGGCATGGCAGGCCCTGGTGACGAAGGGGACAATCAACTCCAATGCATCATCCTGAAGTAGGTCTAATCAGGTTGGCTCAGGAAAACACCCCTTCGGTTTAGTTCGGCATGTCTTAATTTTCCAAAATGAGATTTTAGCAGTGGAGCTGCTGCACAGAGCATCGGAAGAGATGACTGGTTCCTCAAAATAATCAGCACTTAATGGAATTTGGATGTTGCAAGGAGGACCACTCTGGGACAAGTGGTTTTGTTCAAGGAAAGCTAGGATTATGCTTTCCTGTTCCAACAGTGGAGGGTGGCAAGAATGTACCTTATTGTCCTAGCAATTGAGTGGCTAATTACTTGACTGCTTCTGCTTAGGAACACCCTGTCTCTGGGCAAGAGCTCTAGGATGAGAACCAGATGACCTGGAAACTGCTACCTAGGAGCCCAGAGATGAGGCCTCTCTATGAAATAGGCATGATGCCTACCTACCTCCTCAATGGAGTTATTGTGAAAGGTCCAAATAAAGGATGAGCAGAGAAAGAAACTGAGCAGAGTGGTGGGGCAGTGGTTCAGAGCCACAAAGCAAATGCAATACATGTGGCTGGGAGAGTTGAGGATTCTGATCTGCTAACATCAGATCACGTCATTGCCCTTCTTAAATCCTCTTGAGGCTTTCCATCCACTTGGAAGACAATTCAAGGTCACTTTATACCCTGCAAGGCCTTGAACTCACCACCTTTCTAGCTCACTGTATTCTAGCCATTTAACAGTTTTTGCTTTACCTAAATTTTTCTATGCTCTTTCCAGTCTCAGTCTAATCTAGTCTAGTCAGAGTCTCTAATCTCTTTCCACCTGCTGTTCTCTTCCCTGGAAAGCACAGCTGCCTCCTCATCCTTCCAGTCTTAAGTACCAGCTTCTTATAGGGGGTCCTTCCCTGCTCTCCCTCGGCTAGTGATTCTGCCGCAGATCACATTGACCTACTGTAGTTGTTGTCAGGTGCCATCAAGTTGGTTCCAATCCATAGCAACCCTATGTACAACGAAAGACACATTGCACTGGGAAAATCTGATGCAAAGGACATCTTTAAAATATTGAAAACTAAAGATTTCACCTTGAATACTGAAGTGCACCTGACCCAAGCCACAGTATTTTCAATTACAGCATATGCATGTGAAAGCCAGACAGTCAACAAAGAAGGCAGAATAAGAATTGAAGCCTTTGAGCTGTGGTGTTAGAGAAGAATATTGAATGTACCATGGACTGCCAAAACAACAAACAGATCTGTTCTGGAAGAACTGCAACCAGAGTGCTCCTTGAAAGCAAAGACAGCAAGACTGTGTCTTATATACTTTGGACATGTTGTCAGGAAGGATCAGTCCCTGCAGAAGGGACTGCTTGGTAGAGTGGAGGGACAGTGAAAGAGGAAGATCCTCTACAATATGGATTGACACAGTGGCCGCAACAATGGGCATAAGCATAAAAACCATTGTGGACACGGCCCAAGGCCAGGCAGCGTTTCATTCTATTGTGCATAAGATCGCTGTGAGTCAGAACAGACTCAGTGGCACTTAACAGCAACAACTAGGCACAACAGAAGTAAATGCTGTCCATCCCCGCACCATCCTCACAATTGTCAATGCTCGAGCCCACTGTTGCATCCATTGTGTCAACTCCCCTCACTGAGGGTCCTCCTCTCCTTCATTGACCCTCTGCTTTACAAAGCATGATGCCCTTCTCCAAGGACTGGTTCTTCCTAATAACTTGTCTAAAGTATGTGAGAAATAGTCTCGACATCCTTACTTCTTAGGAGTAGTATTCTGTTTGTACTTCTTCAAAGACAGATTTGTTCACTCTTTCGGCAGTTCACAGTATACTCAATACGCTTCACCAACACCACAACTCAAAGGTGTCAGTTCTTCTGTTCTTCTTGTATTCATAGACCTGAGAACCTTTTCAATTAACTCATTTATTTGTGGTTCTCAACTCTGAGAAGTTTCATAACAGATCCTGATGTCCAGGCCACATCCCAGACAAGTTTGAATGAGTATCTCTGCAAGCTGCTCATGGGCATCAATATTTTTAAAAGCTTCTCCTAGTGCCGTCAGGAATGATAAGCACGATGTACTTACTCATTCATTTGTTGACCCTTTTAGAATGTTCAGTGGAGACATTACCTCCTATACCTTAGCTGTTAGAATGACCATCCCCTAGGGTAACTGAATTGCCAGTATTAGGGCCCTACTGCTTCTTGGTTGAAGAATAATTTGTTAGTTATGACTAGGCCTAAAGATCCAGAAACAGGGTGGTAGTACAACCCTGTACCTGGCCCTCTCAGTGGGCACAGGCTAGCTTTGACTGTTTCACAGGTGACTCTACCTGTGGCCCTAATAGGTGGCTTGAGTATTTACCCCTTTAGTCAAGCTGTTGGGACAAGTTTACCAGTCCGTATTCTGACTGTCCACTGTGCTTCACAACCTGTGCCTTTCACAGCGGCTCATTCCCAGCCTGAGCAGTCACTAGAACGCCAGCCTCACCCCAAAGACCTTAGCCAGTGGTTTTGACTGGGTGGGGTAGAGAGAGAAAGTGACCTAGGAAATTCTGGAAGCTTCCTTGGTGGCTCTAAACTCCTGGACCCCTGAAATCCCTTCCACAGCAGCACCTCTCTAGCCTCTTATTGGCTTCTGCAAATTTCCCTTTCTTGATTTCCAGCTTGGCTCTCTTTTATCTGGTGGATTTTGTGGTTGCTGCTGCTGTTTTCAGTACAGCTAGGCTTCAGGATTTCTATGTGTTTGCAGCAGGGGGAAAAGACTGTCAACTATTTTGTCCGCTTCCTCTTCCAGACTGTGAGCTGCATGAGGACAGGGTCTTCTCATGCATATTCATGGATGCACCCTCAGCTGTGCCAGGCACCACAGCCACTAAATAAACTCCAGCTGCATGAATGAGAAAATCAATGTGGGCATTATGGGCATGTGAGTGCATCAAAGGTAGGCTTACACCCTATAACCGTCAGAGGGTCTGCTCCCTCGCTAGGCCCTGCTTTCTGGTCCCTGTGAAAGGTACTTTCTTATAATACTTACCCTTACAATATCCCTGAGAGAGTCTTTTATTGTCTCCATTTCACAGATTAGAAAACCAAGGTTCTCAGAGCTTAAACAACTTATTTTAGTTGCCAAAGCTCATGAGTGGATGAGCTGTTAAGCAGGCCCTGAACTCTCTGTTTCTAGGCACAGAAATCAGCCCGCTTATGGGATGGTAAAGAGGATGGAACCCGTGGAGCTGATACAGCCCCAGAACACACCTGTGTGACAGTTGTTAAAATACTGAAATACTTCCTGGGCTATTCCAAACTCCCTCTGCCCACGTACTGTACGCTCTGATGGTCCCCTCTGGTTGTGAAGTATTTCACATACCATTCCTGCTCTTAGACCCTCCAGGCAAGAAATTCAGGGACAGGAAGGAAGGCTGTTTGGGCACTTGGGACCATCTGGCAGAGCACCAGACCCTCATCTCTTTGGTGTTTTTATGGGAATCAACCTGGAGCGACAGATGGAATGGGGAGGGATGGGCAGCAGAGACTGGTATGGGAAGTTCTTGCTCTGCACAGATACATCCTTCAGCCTGGGCAGATGTTCTGTGTAGCTCATGGGAACCACTGATTGCAAATTCAGCCAAGGAAGCTGAGGCCCCAGAAGATGGGAAAGCATCCAGTGGCAGTCTGCCAAGACTGGCGGTGGGCAGATGATTGCCCTGGAAACCATCTGTGAGGCACACAGGTGGTAGAGGGGTAGTGATCAGGAACTGCGGGAGTGACCAAAGTCACCATGATTCCAACTTCATGGAGACCCTCCAGGGTTTCTAAGGCTATAAATCTTTACAGAAGCAGACTGCCACGTCTTGCTCTCATTGAGCAGCTGGTAGGTTTGAATCAACAACTTCTTGGTTAGCAGACAACTGCTTTAACCACTTTGCCACCAGGGCTCTTGAGGGAGTGACAGAAGACTATAAGAGAGCAACTGGCTTTCACTGAGCTGACTGTGGCAGAATTTCCACCTTTTATGTAAGAATGACTTCCATGGCAGCCAACAACAAAGACCAAATGCTGTAAATGGATTAGCCCATCTAATCCTTATCACAACTGGTTTGAGGTAGGTGCTATTATGATTCCCACTTGACAGATGAGGGCACTAAGGCATAGAGGTTGATTAAGATGACCAAGGTCATGTAGCTAGGAAATGGTTGAGCTGGAATTTGAACCCAGCAGTCAGGTCCCAGAGTGATGCACGAAGCCTCTGAGCTTTACACTGATCAGTATATGCCAAAGCCCTGGGGGCCTCCTTAGCTCTGGTGAAAGATCCAGCCAGTTCCCTGTTCCCTGTCCCCAGTCTCAGCTGCCCATCCCTCCCCACCCCATCTGTCAACCTCCAGGCATAGAGATGCTCATTAGTGCAGCAGTGGTGACAAGCTCTAACTCCACAGCCTCTGGCCCATGGCTACAGCCACTGCCTTTTGAATTTGATAGGGAGGCTGAGATTGAATGACCAGCTCTGTACATGTCAGGCCCTTTGGCCAAGTGTCTGGGGAGGGGGGAAGGGGTGACCACCAGACAGCAGGCTGCTGGGAAACATGAAATCCCCTTCTGGCAGCAGCCAGCCTGGGAGCCAGAAATGAAACCAGCCACGTAGAAGACAAAAGGAAACGAATAAAGAGCAGAACTCAATAGACGTGGGTGGGAAAGCACATACACTTTCACGAGAAAACTACAGGCTGTTAACTAGCTGTCCTGCTCAAGACACATGCTCCATCAATCGGCCTCTAGATTAGGTATTTGCACCCAGCTGGGTTCTGTGCTCAATTACCAACCAAAAGGTTGGCCGTTCAAATCTACCCAGTTGACACCCAGAAAAAAGCCTGGTGAGCTGCTTCCATAAAGATCACAGGCAAGAAAACTCTATGAAGCAGTTCTACTGTATAACACGTGGAATTACTTATTGCAGGGAGATGGTCTCCAACCTCCTCTGAAGTACTAGCAATACTGCGGAGCCTCAGACGACCCAGGTCCAAACCTTGTCCTCAACTTCCACCCAGTGTGGATCCAGCCACTTCTTTTGTTACTGTTTCCTCATCAGCAAAATGAGAATAATGAAAGCCTACCAAGTGCTGCCACTGTTGTGATTAAATCAGACAAGGTTTTTTTTGATTATTCACTGCATAGCAACGCACTTCCTTATTCTCTGGCGTCTCACTCAGGCCAAAGGGTTAAAGAGTAGATGACAGATTATTCTGCTCAGCTTCCACCTGTCTGAGTTCATTTCCATCCTTGTTGCTGGAATAATTGGGAGGCCCTGGCAGGCAGTATACGCTCAATAAAGAGTTGTTGAATAAATGAATGAATGAATGCTCCTGAAGCCATGTCTCTCTGGCTACTCAACAAACGGGATTTATGCGGCACTAGTCTCCATAAATATACCAGTTGCCATCAAATTGACTACACATTTTTACTCTTGAGTTGTTCCTTCCATCTTACCACTGTGTGGATCCTGGAGTGACTGAATGCTAGCTTGTCTCAGGGTTCCTCCTTGAGGAACCATGTCAGCAGAACCAAACATCACCACTGCTTTCCTCAACTCCAGTCTAACGTGAGGGATCATTGATACATAACACAGGGAACTCATCTCTGTTGCTTGATCCAGACTCCATTATAGTTGCTGTTTTATCAGGATTGATTTTGTTAGGGAGAAGAAACTAACCTACTCAGAGTTTAAAGTGAGACTCTGTTAATACTGGCCAAAGAAAGAGAATAGAGAGCCTAGATGTAAATCTACCTATCTATAGTTGCCCAAACTTTGGCAAAGCCCAAAGTCCATTAAAAACCGTCTCTTTAACAAGTGGTACCAACAAAACTGGATGACCAACTGTAAAAAAAAATGAAACAGAGCCATACCTCACACTTACACAAAAGCTAATTCAAAATGGATCGTAAATGTAAAACCAAAAACTATAAAGATCATGGAAGAAAAAATAAGATCAATGCTAGGATCCTAATATATGGCATAAAGGGGATGCAAACCATAACTAGCAATACACAAGTACCAGACGATAAGCTGGATAACTGGAATTTTCTAAAAATTCAACACATGTGCTCATCAAAAGATTTCACCAAAAGATTAAAAAGTTGCAGACAAGGGAAGAAAAATGTTGTCTATGACATATTTGACAAAGTTCTGATCTCTAAAATCTATAGGAAAATCCAACACCTCCACACTGGAAAATAAAAGTCATCAACTTAAAAAATGGGCAAAGGATATGAACAGACACTTCATGAAAGAAGACATTCAGGTGGCTAACAGACATTTGAGGAAATGCTTACAATCACTAACCATTAGACAAATGTGAATAAAAACTACAATGAGGTACCATCTCTCCCCAGCATTATTGGCGCTATTTTAAAAAACAGACAGTGATAAACACTGGAGAGGCTGCAGGGATCTCAGAACACTTATGCACTGCTGATGAAAATGCAAAATGCTGCAACATTCATTTTGGAAAACAGCATGGCACCTCCTTAAAAAGCTAAAAATAGAGATACCACTTGATCTAGCAATCCTGTTTCTAGGGATATGTCCTAAAGAAATAAGAGCCATCACACGAATAGACCTATGTGACATATGCACACCCTTGTTCACTGCAGCATTATTCACAATAGCAAAAAGGTGGAAACAACGTAAGTGCCCATCAGCAGATGAATGGATTAACAAACTATGCTACAGACACACAATGGAATACTGTGCAATGATAAAGAACAATGATGAATCTGTAAAATGTGTCACAACATGGACGAATATGGAAAGCATTTTGCTAAGCTAAAATAATCACAAATGGACAAATATTGTATGAGACCACTATTACAAGAATTCACATAAAGTCTTATACAGAGAAAGAAATTATCTTTGGTGGTTATGAGGGAAGGGACACTGAGGAAGGAAAAGTACTGACCAGATAGTAGATACTGGTAAATTTGGTGAAGGGTGAAACAGTACACAGTTCTGGGGAAATCAGCAGAACTTGTCCAAGAAGCTTCACAAATACACCCACATTTCCTAAGGACGAGTTACCAGGTTGAAGGCTAGAGTCCCTGGTCTCAGGGGACATTTAGTTGGATTGGCATAAGACACTTTGTAAATAAAATATTCTGCATCCAACTGTAGTAGATAGTGTCTGGGGTCTTAAAAGCCTGTGAGCAGCCACCAAAGATACATCTACTGGAGAAATAAGAGACTGAAGAAAACCAAAGACACAAGGCAAAGATTAGTTCAATGGACTAACAGATCACAACTACCACAACCTTTGCCTGACTGAGCCCAGAACAACTAGATGGTGCCCAGCTGTCAGCACTGGCTGCTCTGACTGGGATCACAGGAGGGAGTTTCAGAGTGGGAGGAAAGGGAACAAACTTCAAATTTACTGAAAAAAAAAAAGACCAGATTTACTGGTCTGACAGAGATTGGAGAAACTTAGAGGGTATGGCCCTTGGACACCCTTTTAACTCAGTACTGAAGTCACTGCTTAGGTCCTTCAGCCAAAGATTAAATAGGTCTACAGGGCAAACAATAACACACTTGAGGAACTTGCTTCACAGTTCAGTCATGTATACTCTACTAGATGGACACACCTGCCCAAAAACAAAGACGAGAAGGCAGAAGGAGACAGGAAAACTGGACAACTGGAAACAGAGAACCAAAGCTGGAGGAGAGTTTTGACACATCACAAGGGTGGCAACCAATGTCACAGAACAATTTGTGTTATTAACTGCTTATTATGAAATTCGTTTTCTCTGTAAGCTTTCACCTAAAGCACAACAGCAACAAAATGATTTTTTAATTAAAAAAAAAAAAATGAAGCTGTATTTTACTGAAAATCTGCATGGAAGAAGAGGGTAAAGGGAACCCTCCCAAACAGAAGCTATTGACAACCACATGCACGTTGCTGAGCCTATCAAAATTACAAGCTTTCTTGTACAACAGGTAACAACCTAAGATCCCTCTAGGAAGTTCCTTGTGGTCCCCAGGGGAGAAGAGACTTTATGCTTTTTAGCAGATAAGGAAAGGCAAATCTTCTAAGTTAGAATAGGAAGCAGATAACATTTATTTGAAAGGGGTCATGTGGCTTGTTTAGTAAAATACTGAAGAGTGTCATTTCATGGAGATTATAGGTATCTGCCTGTCCCCAAAGGTTTTGTGGGTGCACCTCTGTCTGTTACAGAGTAAATCTCTATTTCAGTCAGCTTTGCTCTATCTCCAGTCTCATTTGCATCAGTATTAGGAGGAAAATTTTTCCATTCTGGTTTCAGTTTTCTTTGTTTAATGTATTTCATTCAAGATCATTCTGCTGTCAAGAATTGCTTATTCACTGGCAAGGAAAGATAAATAATTTTGAAATTTCACGTTGTACTCTGATTCCTGCAAGTTCTCGTTCACTCTTCCCCAAGTTCCTCTGCCTAATTAGCCGTTGTGGTTCTTGCCATGTACTGTCAAACCAATTCTGACTCGTGGTGAACCCACAGGATGGAGGAGCGCTTGCCCCATAGGGTTTCCAAGGCTGTACTGTATGCGGGAAGAGATTGCCAAGTTTTTTTCTCCCATGAGTCACTGGTGGATTAAAACTGCCAACCTTTCTTTTAAAAGCCAAGCCCTTAACCACTGTGCCACCAGTTTTTCCAATTCTCGAATCAACCCCAGTCATCTCTATTTAAACCTCCAGAATCTGTCTTTCAGGTTGGAAAATGTTCCCCTTTCCTACTAAGAAAATATGAAATCATCCATTCTCGCCATTTAGAAAAACAAATTTTTAATCAGATGTCAATAGTAACATTTAGCTAGAGAAACAGACACCTGTCTAGGTATTTTGTGAAGGAAGAGGAAACCAGAAACTCACAACACTGTTGTATGGGGATGAAAATCAAGAAATGCCACCACAAGGCCCTAGGGAAATGCCACTGGTAATCTGTGCTGCCTACATCCCCAAAGTGCGTGAACTTTAGGAGAAGGCCTCGGAAGCTAACGACAAAACCTCATGTCTGCTCTCTCCTCGAGCCCATCGACCGTCCACTGTCCATATGTCACATGTAAATGGCTCCCATCAGTGGAATCTGAACCAGAGTCCTGCTGGAGTGGGATGTGAGAAGTGTAGTGCCCAGAATTTCAACCCCAGAGATACAGCAGAGAGCTTAGACAGGTATGAGGATAAATGTTTCTTTCTTAAATCCAGCACATTAAGTGTCCACAGTGCTCCAAGCACTGGGTTAAAACCAAACGCACTGCTGTGAAGTTGATTCCAACTCATAGCAACTGTGTAGACAGACTAGAACTGCCCCATAAAGGTTCCAAGGAGTGCCTGGTGGGTGTGAAGGGCTGAATTTCTGGTTAGCAGCTGTAGCCCTGCTGATACCACCAGGGTTTCCAGCACTAGACTTGTATATATTATTCACATTTTTCACATGAGGAAAGAGAGCTCAGATGTGTTCGGTGACTTGTCTAAGGACATACAACAAATGCATAACAAAAATTGCTCTGATTTTCAAGGCATGTTCTTTCTGCAACGTTCTCCTGCTTCTTGTTTCTGAGACATAAATGTGGGTGACTTATCATGCCATTCCCACAGTAAATCTCGAGAAACTTGCCAGAAACAAGTTCTGCCATTCCAGGAACAGCCAGTTTGGGTATCCATACTTCATAGCACTTTTTTAGAGCATGCTTCCCTCTACCCAGTTGCATTCTTCCATAGACATTCCTGCAGCTGGCAGGTCAGGTCTCCTCTCTCAACTTCATCTGACCCCAGTTGCCTGGAGCCTGCTGGGAGCATGTATTTCTTGTCCACTTTCGTTGGACATTTCCTAGTTGGTACTCAGAGGGGAACTCCTGGTCAGCTGGTACTTTGACTTCCCAGATGTCTCTTTAGAAAGTCTTGTGGATGGCATCTGAAGATCTGCTAGATACCAGCCTAGCCTTTCACAATATACTGAAGTCTTCTAGGATTACTGTTAACTGAATAAACCATTGAGACACAGATCTTTCTTTTCATCTTTCTCAGAGAGGATGGAAGTCTTGCTGTTTTCTTTTTTATTACTATTAAGTGAAAATATACAACCCAAATCAATTTTGTATTGCCACCTCTCTGCAACTCCATCTGCTCTCCTCACCCTGAGACAGTACACGTCACCTTTTCACTCTACTTCTAGTATCTGCTTAATGAACACCTGTCCCCTCCTCTCCACCCTCTTGTCTCCGTTCTAGAAAGAAGCCAGTAGGAGAGTCTCCCGTAAACACATAGAACTATAAAGAACACACACCACAAAGCTCACACTGTGCTTCTGAGTCCAGTCCATTCTTGTCTGAAGAGTTGAACTTAGTACTGGTTTTAGTCAGGATGAGCAGCAAGTCAAAGGGCCATGTTCTCAGAGGATCCTCCAGGCTGTCAGACCATCAATTCTGGCCTTTTAGTAGAGTTCTTGAAGGGCACACATCTGTATATAGTGCTACATCAGGGACTCTACACTGTGTCCCCCATCACGGCTGCATTAATGGTGACTGCGCACCATCTGGTTCTTCTGGTCTCATGCTTTCTTCCGGTCTCATGCTGATGTGGTCTCCCATTCATATATGTCCTTCTATCTCCAAGGCTCTTTTTACCTATGTCTTTGATGTTCTCTGTCATCATCTGTTCCAGATGGGTTGGGATCACTTGGTATTCCTCAGATGACAGCTTGCTAGCTCTTAAGACCCCAGATGCCACTCACCAGTGTGGGTAGCAGCAGACTCTCTTAGCTAAAGACTAGTTTTGCCAGCTCACCTCTATGTCACCTGAAAACATGGTCCCCAGATCGTTGTCCTTGCTATTCTATCCTTTGAAATGTTAGGTTGAATTTAGAAAACTTTTCAGTTTATGGTATAGTCCTATTATGCTGATTTGCCCTCTACTGCGTGCTGTCACTCTCTTTATCTAACTAAATTCCTGTCAACTCTCTAATGTCTAAACATTCCTCTCCCTCCCTCCCTACCCATGTAGTCATCAAAGTCTTTTCTTCTGAACATAAATCCATTTTTAAGTCCTTATAGCAGAGGTCTCATACAATACTTGTCCTTTTGCAGTTGGCTGATTTCATTTAGCATAGTATCTTCTGGTAGAAACCAGGTTAAGAAATATTTCCTAAAATCATCGTTGTTCTTTATCACTGCATAATGTTCCATTCTGTCTATGAACAGAGTTTGTTTCTCTGTTCATCTGTTGACGGGCACTGAGGTTGATTCCATCCTTTTGTTATTGTGGATAGTCCGCAGTAAATGTTGACGTGTATGTTTCTGTTCATGAGACCACTTTATTTCTGTGGAGTATATTCCAAGCAGTGGAATTGCTGGATCATGTGATATTTCTATTTCTAGCTTTTTAAAAAAGTGCCAAGTTGCTTTCCAAAGAGGTTGTACCATTTTGCAATCCCACCAGCAATGCAGGAGAGTTCCAATCTTTCTACAACCTCTCCAGCATTTGTTGCTTTGTGTTTTTTTGGACTATTCCCAACCTTGTTGGGGTGAGATGATATCTCGTTGTAGTGTTGATGTGGATTTCTCTAATAGCTAATGATCGTAATCATTTCCACATGTATCTTTTGGCTGCCTGGATGGCATCTTTGGTAAAGTGTCTGTCTATCTCCTTAGCTCATTGCTTGATTGGGTTATTTACATTTTATATTGCTGTTCTCTGTAGATTATGGAAATCACTCTTCAATCTGATACATAGTTGCCAAATATTTTTTCCACATTCTATAGCTAGTCATTTAACTCTCTTGATAAAGTCTTTGGATGAGCATGAGTATCTAATTTTTAGTAGTTTCCATTTATCTATTTTCTCTTCTGTTGTTTGTGCATTGTTGGTCAAATTTTGTAATCTGTCTAAGCCGTGTATTAGAACGTTCATTGTTGTCTCTATTTTTTCTTGCATGATCTTTATCATTTTGGGCTTGATATTTAGGCTTTGATTCATTTTGAGTCAGTTTTTGTGTAAGATGTGAGATATGGGTCTTGTTTCAGATTTTTACAGATAGATATTCAGTTTTGCCAACCTATTTCTTCAAGAGACTGTTTTCACCCCAGTTTACAACCTTTGGGCCTTTGTCAAATATCAATTGCTCATAAGAGAATAGCTATATTTCTGGGTTCTCTATTCTGCTCCGTTAGTCTGTGTGTCTGTTTTTGTACCAGTACCAGGCTGTTTTGACTATTGTGGCAGTGTAGTAGATTCTAAGGTCAGATAGTGTGAGGCCTACCACTGTGTATCTGTTCTTCAGTAGTGCTTTACTTGTTCAGGGTTTCTTCCCTTTCCAAAGTTGGCAATTTGTTTCTCCATCTCATTAAAAAATACACTGGAATTTGTACTGGGACTGCATTGGATATGTAGATCACTTCAGGTGAAATAGATATTTACACAATGTTAAATCTTCCTATCCATGAGCTAGGTAGGTTTCTCCACTTATGTAAGTCTTTTTTGGTTTCTTGCAGTAGAGTTTTGTAATTTTCTCTCTATAGGCCTCTTACTTCTCTGGTAAGATTTATTTCTAGGTATTTTATCTTCCTAGGGACAATAGTTAATGTTATTGATATGGCAATTTCCTCTTTGATGATCTTTTTGTTGGTATAAAAGAATCACTGATTTATTTATGTTTATCTTATATCCTGATGCTTTGCTATATTGTTATACTAGTTCCAATCATTTATTTATGGATTCTTTAGCGTTTTCTGTGTATACGATCCTGTCATCTGCAAATAGGGAGATTTTTACTTCTTCTTTACCAGCATGGATGCACTTGACTTGTTTGTTTTGTCGCATTGCTCTGGCCAGCACCTCTAGCACAGTGTTCAATAGAAGTGGTGACATCCTTGTCTAATTCCCATTCTCAGGGGAATTATTTTAGTTTCTCTCCAGTCAAGATGATGTTGGTGGTTGGCTTTGCAGAGAGATGCCCCTTATTGCATTAAAGAATTTCCCTTTTATTCCTATTTTGCTAAGAGGTTTTAACATGAATGAGTGCTGGACTTTGTCAAATGTCTTTTCTGTATCAGTTGACAAAATTAGGTGATTCTTAATCTTTGTGTTACTTATGTGGTTGATCATGTCTATTGTTTTTCTGGTGTTGAACTAGCCCAGCATCTCTGATATAAATCCAAATTGGTTATGATGAATTATTTTTTTGATACGCTTTTGAATTCTACTGGCTAGGATTTTGTTAAAGATTTCTGCATCTAGGTTCATGAGTGATATCGGGCTGTAATTTTCTTTTTTATGAGGTCTATCTTGACGTTTAGGGTCACTGTGAGTCAGATCTGACTTGACAGCAGTGTATTTCCTGGATTTGGTATCAGGGTTATGCTGGCTTAATAGAATGAATTTAGGAATATTCTGTCCTTTTCTATGCTATGTAATAGCCTCAGTGGTATTGGAATTAACTGAGGACATTAGCAGCGGTAGCTCCATAGATCCTTGAGCTGGATTAGCAGCAGCGTTGACCTGACTTGGTTATCATCCTTGTACAAGAGTATTATTTTTGCTCATTCTGTCTGTGGGCATGAAGGATGTATCTAAGATCGTAAGTCATAGCCCACCTCCAAGAAGATATGAATGATAGAAATAAATGCAACATGGTAAGCAGTGGGATGGCTCACAATTTGTTTCCTAGGTGGGAAAGACATGAAGGGGGGTGTGGAACTAAGGAAAGGATCTACCTGAAAGTCATACCTAGAGATGGCTAGTAGAGGACAGTCCAGAAACCCATTCTCCAAAGTGCTGCCTTTTCAAAACTCTTGAATGTTGTAAGTTGACACAACAAATGTCAGGACTGACAAAAACAGTGTTAAAGGAAGCAAGGTGAAAGCAAGACACTGAGTCACGGAGTCAAGTGGTTGTGTCTTATCTGATACTTATAACCTCACAGCCATGATGGTAACCTTTGACCAGAGCTCATCCCTGGGCCCACTCTCCAGGAGAAGCTGGCTGTGTTTCTATCTACACCAGATGGTAACTTTGAACTTGTTTAAACCTGCATGCACAAAATGAGGGCCTGGGCTCTCTCAGTAGCTAGGGCACAAAGAGGAGTTCTGGCCAGTTCCTACTCAGATGCTGTCCTTGCCAATGCTGAGACAGAATTGGGAGACAAGGACAACTTCCATTACAGAACTGATAGAAGGTTTCCCAAAGGAACACTAAGTCATAGGTTAAAGTCACACCAAACTTTTCCTCCTAGATGTGCTAAGGGCAGAAAGCTGGTCTAGACAGCAAGGCAGGGACTGTCCTAGCTCTGTAAATATAGCCTGTGAGCCCTACTCATTTTATAGGCTGCTGCTACCTTAACTCAGACAGGTCTTAGCTTTACTTTACACTAGAGAGTTAGACAATATCAAATGTACACAGTTAAGTGTGTATTTAGGAAGAAGGGCAGCCCCAGCTGTCTGACACATAACCAGAGTAGATGTAAAAACCGTATTGGTTACCTGAATCCCAAGAATTTTCTGAATCCTGTATCAGGGGTTTAGAAAACCAACCCCAGGTATAAAGCATTTTGTTTGTCCTCCCTTCGGAAAAGAATTTTTTAAGCCCCATTTCTAATGGATACAAAATGAAGTCTATGAAAATCTATCCCATGTCTATGCCACATACTGTCTCTGTGTGTGACACCACCTCCGCCTCAAAAATCTCACTTCCTTCTGCCATGCTCTCCAAGGAAAAACAAACTAAATTACAATTTCTTGAAACTGGGTCTTTATGACTCCCTAGAAAGAGGACAAACTGGGCTCTCACCATGCCTTAAGTAAACCACTAAATAAACTCTTAAAACATTAACATACACCATGCTTCTTCTAAGTTGAAAAAAGTCTGTGATAAAGGCCCGGTATGCTACAGTCTCACACTCTGAAGGTTTATGGTGGAAAAGTCACAGCACATTTAGTCGACGAGTTTTTGTTCTGGATGGTGAAAGACACAACTGTTTTTTCACATTCAGTGGTCTTGTTTTACTAAGCTTCTTATAACCCTGGTCTGTCATCTACAAAAAGTCCTAAGATCAGCTTATCCCTAAGACATAAAAACCTGCCTTACATCTATCCCTTTCATAAAGAAACTTCCTTAGCAGGTAATACCTTGCCATCTCTGTGGCTTTGAATTCTGGCCATTCCCAAAGCTGGGACATCTATTATCACCTTCCATATAAGAGGACAATAGAATGATCCTTTTGATTCCTGGATGACAGTGGGTCAGAGCTGTTGTAAGTTCTAGTAAAAACAACTTGGAATGATCAAGTATATAAAGTATTATAGGCAGATTCAAGCAACAAGGAAGAGAGTTTCCTAGACTAGGAATAGGTCTTCTATACAAATATCAGAATTTAAAACACTTATTTACCTCTATTTCCTCCAGAAAATCCACTAAAAAACCAAACTTGTTGCTGTCAAGTCCATTCTAATTTGTAGAGACTCTGTAGGACAGAGTATAACTGCCCTGTACGGTTCACAAGACTGTAATCTACTTTTTAAAGTGTACTTTAGTTTAAGATTTAGAGAACAAACCAGCTCCTCATTAAACAATTAGTGTACATATTTTTTGTGACATAGATTGTCATTCCCATGACATGTCAACACACTATCCTTCTTGACTTTCAGTTATCTGTTACCAGGTATCCTGTCCCCTCTTGTTTTTTCATTGGTGCCCCTGGGCTGGTGTGCCCATTTAGTCTCATTTTGCTTTATGATCCAGTCTAATCTTTGGCTGAAAGATGAACATCATAAGTGACTTCATTACTGAGCTAAAAGGGCATCCAAGGCCATACTCTGCTTTTTTTTTTTAGTTGAGTTAGAATTTTGTTCTATGTTTTTCTCCAGCTCTCTCTAGGATCCTCTATTGTAATCCCTGTCAGTGTAATAGGTAATAGCAGCTGGGTACCATCTAGTTGTGCTGGAGTCAGACTGGTAGAGACTGTAGTACTTGTTATTTGGACTAATCTTTCCCTTGTATCTTTGGTTTTCTTCATTCTCCCTGCTCCAGACAAAGTGAAACCAGTAGATATCTTAGATGGCCGCTCACAAGGTTTTAAGACCCCAGACACAGCTCCCCAAAGTAGAATGTAGAACTGTGTCATACCAGTTGAACTAGATGTCCCCCGAGACCATGGTTTCCACAGCCCTCAGCCTGGTAATTTGTTCTCCAGGAATTTGGTTGTGTCTATGGAGCTTCCATGACCTTGCAGTAATCTTTATGGAAGCAGATTGCCACATTTTTCTCCCCTGGACCAGCTAGTGGGTTTGAACCAGTGGCCTCTCGTTTAGCAGCCAAGCACTTAATCACTGTCCCACCAGGGATCCCTAGAAACTCCACTAAAATGATTATTTCTTTAAAGCTGTGATTGCTAACATGTGAAGAATGAAGGAGAAGATAGCAAAAGAAAAACTGGAAGATGGAAAGGAGATGGATGAATGAGAATGGATTCGGTCATGTTGTAATCTGGCAGCAAGAAAGGTACCCATCAAAGTTAAGATGAAGGGGGATTGAAAACTAGTAAACTTGGTTAAAAGACCTTAAAGAAGTGATTAGATGCTCAGATTGTTTCTCTTCTCTATGAATTAGAATGATGATGCCCTATCCATCCTAGAGAAGATAAAACCAAAGAACTGTGGACATCAGGCATGGTAATGATGGAGTATCAAACTAAAACAGTAGGACTAAGTAGCCATATGCAATCTAAATGCTGATATCCACTCACTCCAGCGTTCTTCCTTCTCTGAATTTCCAGTACATTGGCTGCCGGGGCTTAATATTTAGATTAGACATTAAAAGAAACTTCTTTGGGGAATGTGATTAGCTCAAGGGAAAAGATCTAAAGATACTGATATTAGAGGTCAGCCTAATCACTGTGCCCTGAAGCTCATAGTCCCAAATGTTGTTGAAAGACATCAGTGGTCAATAAGCCTTCCATCTGCTCTTGACATTTCCCAGGTCACTTGCAATTAAAAGACCTAACTATAACTGGTTCTGATCAATTTCCTATCGACAGAAGTGGCATGCTACTTTGGGGCTAAAATATAGAAGAACCCAAAGGTCCATACCTAGAAATACCAAATCAAATGTTGATAAAGTATCTTTAAGGGAGCAAAAAGGAAATGTGTATTACATACAATGGATCCTCAATACTACTACTAACAGATAATCTTTTTTATTTTTATTTTTTGTCAGAAAACATGGAGACCATAAGCAGTGGGATTACATAGTCAAAATGCTGCTGAGAGAGAGAGAGCGGGGAAGAGAGGGAGGTATGGCAGGGAAGGAGGGAAGGAAGAGAAAGAGAGAAGGAACAGAGGGAAAGAGGGAGGAAGGGAGAGAGGATCCAGCAAACTTTCTGTGTTAGCAGATCTTCTACATTTGATAGTCTATGTCTGCTCTAACAAACTAAAAACAATACCTACAACAAACCCTGGGAGGGAAGAAGAATGTGATTTTCAGAGTTGAGGGAAATTAGTTGAAAATGAAGGAGAAAATAAGACATTCAATAATAATAACAGTAATAAAACAAAGTTTATAGCTAGCAAACCTGCCTTACAAGAAACAGTAAACAAAGTTCTTCGGGCTGAAATGAAAGGGCAGTGAACACTAATTCAAATCCACATGAAGAAATAAAGAGTTATTGAATAAGTAATTACATAGATAATCATAAAATAGTATAACTTAATCTTTGTAACTCTCCTGATTTACAAGACAACTATATGAAGCAATTACTAAAAATATAATTGAAGGACACATAAGGTATTATAATATAATTTATAACAACAAAAACATAAAAGATGGGAAACAGAATTATATAGAAGAAAAGTTTTTTTTAATAATATTGAAATAAATTAGTATTCATTGTAATACTGGTGAGGAAAGTGCTTCTTGGCTCAAGTAGATACATGAGACTAAATGAGCAGCTCCTATCTGTAGATGAGATGAGAAGGCAGAAGGGGACAGGAGCTGGTTGAATGGACATAGGAAATAAAGGGTAGAGAAGAAGAGTAAGCTGTCACATGGCAGGGAAAGCAACTAGGGTCAAATAACAATATGTGTGTAAGTTTTTGTCTGACAGACTGACTTGAGTAATAAACTTTCACTAAAGCACAATAAAAGTAAGTAAATAAATTAGTGTTCACTTGAAGCAGACTGATGTAAACTAAGATGTTAATTGTATCCACAACTCAAGCTCTAAGAAAATTGAAAAATGTATAGTTAAAAAAAAGTGAAAAAGGAATTAAAGTAATACACCAGAAAAGATCTAATTACAGCAATAATACAGGAACAGTAGAACAAAAAAGATACAGACATATAGAAAAAAATAGCATAGTTGGCAGACATAATCCTACCTTATCAGTAATTACACTAAACATAGATAGATTAAACTCATCAATTAAAAGGAAGATATTAGCAGAATGAATTTTTAAAAATAACCCAGCTATATATTGTCTATAAAAAATACACTTTAGATTCAAAGACAAAAATAGACTGAAAATAAAAGAATGGAAAAAGACATGCCATGTAAACGAGAACCGGGAGAGCCAAAGTGGCTGTACTTGTGAGATCCTCCATACCAAAGAACAGGACAATATATGACCAACCCCCTCAGCGTTCCAGGAACTTACCTAACCACAAAAGGCTAGTTTCGGGAATCCTAACCACAAAAGGCTAGTTTAGGAATCCTAACCACAAAAGGCTAGTTTCAGGAATAACAGGAAGAAAATGTACCCAAAATAACCGCCCTAGCCCCGAGCCCTGAGCTTATGCAAACCACGAATTGCCGAAATCAACCTCCCCAACGCGGAACCTTTCCTCAACCCCACCTCCCCCAGGAATGTAAGACCCCGCCTTTATATACTCTGTAATTCTCTTGTTCGGGGCTCATTCCCTCTACTCTGACAAGAGTACGGACTGAGCCCCAGTGTGCTGGAATAAAAACCTCTTGCTGTTTGCATCAAGAACCGTCTCTTGTGAGTGAATGTGGGGTGGCCTTCACACTCAGGACCTTACATTTGGGGGCTCGTCCGGGATGTGACGATCACCCCTCACTCTCAAAGACTACCTTGGAGGTAAGAACAAACGGCCTAACCGGTGTTCTGTCTCTGTGTGTTGTTCTTTCTGTTTGAGGTTTTAAATGTACACTTTCGGTTTGGCGACTGTTTCTGACTCCGAGAGGAATCAGAGACAGTATCTTGAGACGTGCAGGAAAAGATACAGGTCGCTGCCCTGGGGGATGCCTCAGGAGGAACGGGGGACCAGGGACGCCTGGTGGGCCCCTCTGTATTTTAGGAACATAATGGTAATGAACCCTGTTTAATAACATTAGGATCTCAGCAGTCTCCCATAGGCTCGTTTCGGTGCCTGTATAAAACTCAATACGGCCATAGTCTTGTTCTGTTTTTGTCTTGTTTTGTCTTTGTTTTATTAAGTGTGTGGCTGACAATGGGACAGATGGTGACTACCCCTCTTACTTTGACACTTGACCACTGGACTGAGGTAAAGGAGAGAGCTCATAATCTGTCTGTTAAGGTTTGGAAGAAGCCCTGGAGAACTTTCTGCACCTCAGAGTGGCCCACTTTCAATGTGGGATGGCCCCCCGGAAGGCTCTTTCAATCTTTCTTTGATTCTGAAAATTAAATCAGTTATTTTCCAGGAGGAACCCAGAGGACATCCAGACCAACAATCATACATCACCATATGGCAAGATCTGGTTCGAAACCCCTCCTCTTGGGTAAAACCCTGGATGCCAGAGCAGATGCACGTCATGGTGGCCCACCTACCCCCAAAAGGAGAGACAACCAACCAAAAACCCAAGCCTTCGGTTTTCCCTGAAACCCAGGACCTCTTACTTCTTGATGATCCCCCACCCTATCCCCCCACCACCACTCCCACTGTGCCCCCAATAGAGGCCGCAGCAGCGGCACCCCCACAAGGTCAGGGACCTGCACGGGGGACCAGAAGCCAGAGGGCAGTCACTCCTGACACCACGGTGGCCCTGCCCTTACGAGCATATGGACCTCCCGTCCCCGGTACTGAAGACAGGTGTCCCCCTTACCAGCCCCTCGAATACTGGTCCTTTTCCTCTGCCGACCTATATAACTGGAAAACTAATCACCCCTCTTTCTCTGATGACCCCCAGAAGCTCACCAGCTTAGTGGAATCCTTGATGTTTTCCCATCAGCCCACGTGGGATGATTGCCAGCAGCTTCTGCAGGTGCTTTTCACCACTGAGGAGCGAGAAAGTATTTTATTAGAAGCTAGAAAGAACGTGCCAGGGACTGATGGATGACCTACACAACTCCCTAATGAGATTGACAGAGGGTTTCCCCTGACAAGACCCCTTTCGGACTTCAACACTCCTGAAGGTAGGGAGCAGCTAACCGTCTATCGCCAGGCTCTCGTGGCAGGTCTCCGAGGGGCTGCACATCGCCCCACCAATTTGGCCAAGGTAAGGGAAGTGACCCAGGGACCGAACGAGGCCCCGTCAGTATTTTTAGAAAGAATAATAGATGCTTTCAGGCGATATACACCCTTTGACCCCACCTCGGAAGGCCAAAGGGCCTCAGTAGCATTAGCCTTCATTGGGCAGGCAGCCCCTGATATAAAACGAAAGTTGCAAAGATTGGAGGGCCTGCAAGACTTATCCCTCCAGGACCTAGTGAAAGAGGCAGAGAAGGTGTTTTACAAAAGAGAAACGGAGGAAGAGAAAGAGCAGAGAAAGGAAAAAGAAAGGGAAGAGAGAGAGGAAAAGCGGGAGAGAAAGCGGGAGAATAACTTATCTAAAATCTTGGCCGCAGTAGTTCAGGAAAAAGAGAAAGGACCTCGGTCCACGAGTAGACAGAGAACGGACAGAGCAGGACACCTGGGCAACCGCCCCCCTTTAGAAAAGGACCAGTGTGCCTATTGCAAAGAAAAGGGGCACTGGGTCAGAGACTGTCCAAAAAAACCGAAGCGCCTCCCCCCTAAGGTACTGGCCCTCAATGAAGATGAAGATTAGAGGGGACGGGGCTCGGATCCCCTCCCCGAGCCCAGGGTAACTTTAAAGGTGGAGGGGAAACCTGTAGAATTTCTGGTTGATACAGAGGCCCAACATTCGGTTCTAACCCACCCTCTGGGAGAAGTAAAACAAGGAAAAAGAACCTGGGTAATAGGAGCCACTGGGCAACGCCATTATTCATGGACTACCTGAAGAACAGTCGACTTAGGAGTGGGCCGGGTATCCCACTCCTTTCTAATCATTCCTGAATGCCCATACCCTCTGTTAGGACGAGACCTACTGACAAAAGTAGGGGCCCAAATCAGTTTCTCCCCTGGTGGCCCCCAAATAACCGATAAAGACTCCGCCCCGCTGAGCATTTTAACGGTACAGCTAGAAGATGAATATAGAATTTATAGCCCCCCTCAACATTCAGAAACCCCTGAGGACTGGTTGAAAGCTTTTCCTCAAGCATGGGCAGAGACGGCAGGCATGGGATTAGCCAAATTACAACCCCTAGTGGTAGTAGAACTGAAGGCTTCAGCCACCTCGGTGGTAGTCCACCAGTACCCCATGAGTCTGGAGGCCAGAGAAGGAATAAAGCCTCACATGCAGAGGCTCCTAGATCTTGGAATCCTGATAAGGTGCCAGTCACCTTGGAACAACCCCTTACTCCCTGTAAAGAAACCAGGCACTGGCGACTACTGCCCCATACAAGATCTCCGTGAAATCAATAAGAGAGTACAGGACATCCACCCCACTGTGCCTAACCCCTACAACTTACTCAGCTTGCTACCACCTAGTCATGTCTGGTATACAGTTCTAGATTTGAAAGATGCTTTCTTCTGCCTACGCCTACATCCAACCAGCCAGCTGATGTTTGCTTTTGAGTGGAAGGATCCGCAGGATGGAACCACCGGACAGCTAACGTGGACCCATCTACCACAGGGGTTCAAGAATTCCCCTACCATCTTCGATGAGGCCCTCCATCAAGATTTAACACCATTCCACGCCTCGCAACCCCAGGTAACCCTTTTACAGTATGTTGATGACCTCCTCATCACTGGGGAATCAGAGGCTGAGTGCCGGGAGGCCACAATGGCCCTATTGACTGAACTCTCCCGATTGGGGTACCGAGCCTCAGCAAAGAAAGCCCAACTGTGTCGACAAGAAGTGACCTACTTGGGGTATATCCTAAAAGATGGAAAGAGGTGGCTCACTGAGGCCCGCAAAAAGACTGTGACTCAGATACCTGTACCTTCCACCCACCGCCAAGTACGTGAATTTTTGGGCACAGCTGGATTCTGCTGACTCTGGATCCCCAGGTATGCCTCTTTGGCGGCACCCCTTTATCCACTAACTAAAAATTCGACCCCCTTTACATGGAGTCCGGAACAGCAAGAGGCCTTCGATACTTAAGCAGGCCTTACTGACAGCGCTGGCTCTGGCTCTGCCAGATGTGACTAAACCATTTACTCTGTTTGTAGATGAACGCAAGGGGGCAGTGTGGGGCATTTTAACTCAGCTGTTGGGCCCATGGAAGCAGCCCGTAGCGTACCTGTCAAAAAAATTAGATCCGGTAGCTAGCGGGTGGCCCACATGCCTCCGAGCCATTGCAGTGGTGGCCTCCCTAGTGAAAGACGCAGACAAATTAACTCTGGGTCAAAGATTGACAGTCATAGCCCCCCATACATTAGAAAGTATCATCAGACAACCCCCAGAGTGCTGGATGTCAAATGTCCGAATGACTCACTATCAGAGTTTACTACTAAATCGGGACCAAATCGAGTTTGGGACCCCTGTAACCCTAAACCCTGCCACCCTGCTGCCGGACATCTCAGCTGAAGTGACTCATTCATGCCAGGAAATACTGGCCGAAGAAGCAGGAACATAACGAGATCTGAGAGACCAGCCATTGAAGGGAAGTCCCCTCCTAACTTGGTACACCGATGGTAGCAGCTATATAGTTGAAGGTAAGTGGGTGGCAGGGGCCGCAGTGGTCAACGACTCCACCATCATCTGGGCTAGCCACCTCCCAGAAGGAACTTCGGCCCAACGGGCCAAACTCATCACCCTGACACAGGCTTTAAAATTGGCAGAGAAAAAGAGGCTCAACCTCTACACTGACGGCCGCTACGCCTTTGCCACTGCCCATGTACATGGGGCCATCTATCGACAGCATGGTTTACTAACCTCGGCTGGAAAGGACATAAAAAACAAACAGGAAATTTTAGAACTATTAACAGCCATACATTTACCAGCGGAGCTGGCCATCATACACTGTCCAGGACATCAGAAAGACAACTCTACTATAGCGAAGGGAAACCAAAGAGCAGACATCGCAGCAAAACAGGTGGCTCAAGGGACTTGCATCCTACCTCTCCTACCCTCCTTCGGCTCCACTCAAGCCTGCAGCAAATCCTTCCAATATACCGAGAAAGACCTCAACCACATGAAACAAATAGGATTCACCCTCAAAATCTCAGAAGGAACCCACAGACAGAAGATGGCAAAAACATCCTACCCCATAAGGAAGCAACAACGTACCTAAGACAACTACACCTACTAACCCATCTGGGGAAAGAAAATCTAACCAAGTTAGTAAAGAAATCTCCTTACTACATAATTGGACTCAATAATCCATCTTCAAAAACAGTACAAGACTGTGTCCCTTGCCAGCTTGTAAACGTACCCAAAACCCAAAGAGGCAGCGGGAAGAGACTACGAGGAGACTGCCCAGGAGCCTATTGGGAAATTGATTTCACCGAAATAAAACCCACCAAGTATAATTTCAAATATTTATTAGTCTTCATAGATACTTTTTCAGGATGGACCGAAGCCTTTCCCACAAAAAAAGGGACTGCCTTGATAGTAGCAAAGAACATCTTAGAAGAAATTTTCCCTAGGTTCAGTGTGCCCAAGGTAATCGGGTCAGATAATGGACCTGCTTTTGTTGCCCAGGTAAGTCAGAATTTGGCCAAGATTCTGGGGACAAATTGGAAATTACATTGTGCTTGTCGTCCCCAAAGTTCAGGACAGGTAGAAAGAATGAATAGAACAATGAAAGAGAGCCTGACTAAATTAACCATTGAGACTGGCATAAAAG
Organism: Heterohyrax brucei; assembly: GCA_028571685.1. NCBI lineage: Eukaryota > Metazoa > Chordata > Mammalia > Hyracoidea > Procaviidae > Heterohyrax > Heterohyrax brucei. The sequence goes on along the minus strand of CM053148.1, from coordinate 36,347,154 downwards.
ATTGGTTAGCCCTCCTTCCTGCAGCCCTGTTCCGGGTTAGAAATACTCCTGGCCGGTTCGGCCTAACTCCCTTTGAAATTATGTTTGGAGCACCAACCCCTGTATCTTCCGCTCACCTACATAGTTCCTTAGAATGCATCACTAACACCCCTTTACTTGAAAGATTGTGGGCCCTCGAAGCCGTGCAGAAAGAAGTTTGGGAACCTCTACAAGAAATCTATACTCCGGGAAAGTCAGCAGTCCCACACCCGTTCCAAATAGGAGACTCTGTCTACATCAGAAGACACTCAAACCAAGAATCTTGAACCTCGGTGGAAGGGACCCTATGTAGTACTTTTAACCACCCCAACTGCTGTTAAGGTAGATGGTATTTCTGCTTGGATTCATGCATCCCATGTTAAAGTAGCCCCACCACCAGGATGGGAGTGGAAAATAGAGAAGACTGATGACCCCCTTAAGCTTCGCATCAGCCGTGTGGCTACTAGTAACTAACTCTCTCCTCGAGGCCAACCCCCATGCTCCCCAGCGACTTACTTGGATAATTATAGACCTGGACACGGGTACCACTATCAACAGTACCAGTCACCAAGCCCCATCTGGCACCTGGTGGCCTGATCTATATTTCTGCCTATGGCAGATCAATCCTTCAGCAAAAAGCACTCTCCCTAACCTGGTGCGTAGTTATGGATTTTACAGCTGCCCTGGGAACAATAAGGGTAGATACTGCGGGGGAGCAGGAAGTTATTACTGTGGTAGTTGGAGTTGTGTCACTTCGAATGATGGGGATTGGAAATGGGGTGTAGGTAACCAGGACTTTTTAAAATTTTCTTTTGTAAATCCAGGGCCTGGTAAACACGTAACCATGGAACTATACAGAGACAGGCCATGCTCTCAGAAAGATTTAGATTACGTAAAAATCCAGTTTACAGAGACAGGAAAAACTGACACCTCAAAATGGATAAATGGTTTAACTTGGGGTGTAGTGTTTTGGAAATACGGGGGGGGGGGTAGGGTCCAGTCTCCACATTCGCCTCAAAATAGAAAGTCCTCCAGCCCAGTCGGTAGGCCCAAACAAGGTGTTATCTGGACAAGGACCCCTCCCAGCTCTAACTCAAACACTAAATTAGAAGAATCCTTAACCTCACTATCTGAGGTAGTCCTGCAAAATAGGAGAGGGCTAGACTTGTTATTTCTAAAGGATGGGGGGCTCTGTGCAGCCATAAAAGAAGAATGCTGTTTCTATGTTGACCATTCAGGAATAATCAGGGACTCAATGACCAAACTGAGAGAAAGATTAGACAAGAGACAAAGAGATTGCGAGGCCCAACAGGGATGGTTTGAAAACTGGTTCTCCAGGTCCCCCTGGCTGACCACCCTAATGTCCTCCCTTGTAGGCCCCCTGATAATACTGCTATTACTTCTGATGCTGGGACCCTGCATTCTCGACAGACTAGTAACATTCATTAGAGAAAGAGTCAGCACAGTACAGATTTTATTACTCAGACAACAATATCAGGCCCTACAACAACACCCTGATTATAGAAACACGGATATCTGAGTTTTCTATGATTAGAAAACATTTACAAATAGGAAAAGTGGGGAATGTGAGATCCTCCATACCAAAGAACAGGACAATATAGGACCAACCCCCTCAGCGTTCCAGGAACTTACCTAACCACAAAAGGCCAGTTTCAGGAATAACAGGAGGAAAATGTACCCAAAATAACCGCCCTAGCCCCGAGCCCTGAGCTTATGCAAACCACGAATTGCCGAAATCAACCTCCCCAACGCGGAACCTTTCCCCAACCCCACCTCCCCCAGGAACGTAAGACCCCGCCTTTATATACTCTGTAATTCTCTTGTTCGGGGCTCATTCCCTCTACTCTGACAAGAGTATGGACTGAGCCCCAGTGTGCTGGAATAAAAACCTCTTGCTGTTTGCATCAAGAACCGTCTCTTCAGTAAATGGTCCCAACTCAGCAGGAACGGATGCTCACCGAGGGCCAAAATGACATGCGGTAAAGACCCACAAGAGTGGGTACCTACATCGACCTGGGACTGGAAGAACCGGATGGTGCCCGGCCACGACCAGTGATAGCCATGACGGAGCTCACAGAGAGGAGCCTCACCGGCAACACAAGAATAAAAAGAAGTGCATCATGAGATCTCCACTAAAAGACCTCAATTGATGGTCCAGCGGTTCTGGGGTTCCTCTGAGAGCATGGCCCCCGGCCCTGATGCTGCCCGTTCCCATAAATTATAACAAAGGTCCACTCTTTGGACAGGAATGGAATGGACATGGCAATGCAGAGTAACCATATGTTGGAAGCACTTTATGGTTCTATACATCTATAGGATATCATCTTGCTGACCTCTGGCTGGAGGAAGGAGAGTGGAAGGAGAGGAGGGGAAAGGAGACTGTTGGGAGGATGAGACATGTATGGAGCAGAGAGGAATAGTGTGCAGTCACCGGACAGGGAGAGCAGCGGAAGCTGCATATAGGGGGGCATGTAAATTTACATGTGAATGTACATTTCACTCAGTTATGTTAAATAAAAAAAAAAAAAAAGAACTGTCTCTTGTGAGTGAATGCAGGGTGGCGTTCGCACTCAGGACCTTACATACTAACTTAAGACAAATTCAATCTTATGAAAAAATACATTGCTGGAGACAAAGTAGAGAACTTCATAACATAACAGTGTCAATCAATTAGGAAATATAACTATTATACAAATATGTACACCTAATAACAGTTTTCTAGATACATGAAGCAAAAACTGGCAGAAATGAAAAGTCGATAATTCCACAGTAAAAGGTAATGATTGAATTCACCCATTTTAACAACAAATAGAAAAATTAGACAAAAGGTCAGTAAGTAAAACAAAAGGATGAACAAAACCATTAACCAATTTAACCTAAAAGACCTCTGCAGAATCTAACCACAGCATAGCTATACATTCTTCTCAATTGCACATGACACATTCCCCAGGGCAAACCATACATTAGGCCATAAATCAAGAATCAAAAAATGTAAAAGGATTAAATCATACAAAGAGTACAGTGGAATAAAATTAGCAAACATTAATAGATGGAAAACTTGGAAACTTACAAAGACATGGAATTTAATAACACACTCCTAAATAACCAGTCAGTTCAAGAAGAAATCACACAGGAAATCAGAAAATACTAAGACATGCCGGGAGCCAGTCCCAACACTTTTCAGGGTCCTGCACGGAGGGAGGGAGAGGCGCAGCGGGAAATGAATAGAGACAGGAAAGACTTTTCTGGTTTAAGGCAGCCCGACCCAGAGAGCAAGAGAGAAGGGTCGTCTTAGTTTATTGTTATCTTTTTATAGTTGGTAAGGCAGTAGTACTTTGACCACGTCGGTGATTGGCTAGGCAAGAAGCAGGTACCTTGTGGTCTCTTCATGTCAATCACTGGAGTTTTCTAAATAATGGCTCGAGACTACTGTCTCTTTTTATGTTAGCTATTAAGATCTTCTAAACAATGGTTAGAGACAATGGTCTTCTTTTATTGACTATTAGGGTCTTCTCTGTTAGTAAAAAGCAAACACTTTGTTATTCCTTTTTGTGTTAACCATTAGGATCCTCTAAAGAATGGTCTGAGACAGGCATATTTGTGATTATAATTAACAGCTGGAGCAAAACTAATCTTAGACTTCTATTAACTTTACCTAAGCAGGAAGAGAAGACAAACCCATCTTAAAGGTTATACAGTCTCTATTTGTTCCTTCCCTGCTCTTCCTTATCTCTTCCTGTAAGGACAATGGGTGTCCACCATCCCTTATTCTAAGTTTCTCTTAAACTACTCTAAGAAAGGCATTTCTTTAGTATTTGTCTGTTTGCAGATACCAAATGTAATAAACTTGGAAATCTAGTTATTTTCCTGAAGTAAGATATTTGCTATCTAAGAGCTGAGAAAGAGAGGAAGGGGAGTTGTCTCCGGAAAGCCCTTCAGGGCCTTCTTGCAAGCTTGCTTATCTCATGTGAAGGGAGGGGTGAGCAGCTGGGAGAAGTCAGCAGGGGTTGGGCCGGCCTCGCTGCTCTCAAGCTGGCTGTGTTAGAAATCATTCCTCTGAGCTCTTTTCCCCAGAAATTCCTGTACAGGTTTTCCCAGTATTATTTCATAAACCAAGGGAGTAGTAAAGGGCCCCTCTCAGAAGGCATCTCCCCTGATCCTTGTGCCAGGAGAGGAGGGGGTATCTTTTTGAAGAAAATTTAATTAGGAAGCCAATTAATATCAAGGGCAGTAGGCTAGAAAACATGTCACAGGTGAGATGCTTCAGCCCATCATTTACAGGGGTTCGTGACTTTGTCTACAAGGCTGATGGCAGACCTCTGCAAAGATGTTAAGGAAAATTAAAACAAAACATACCTACCTGACATTATGAAGTGCACCAAAGTTCATGCTTACAGGTAAATAGCTACACTTAAGAAATATCTCAGACTGTAACCTCTATTTCACCCTTATGAAATGAGAAAAAGAGGAGCAAGCTAAATCTAAACCAAACAGAAGGAAGGAAATAATAAAGATCAGAACAGAAATAAAAAGAAAAAAATAGAGAGTAAGAAAACAATAGATAAAATCAACAAAACCATAACTTGGTTCTCCAAAATCAACAAAATTGACAAATCTTTAGCTAGACTAACCAAGAAAAATAAAAGAGAAATGTTTTAAATTATTAAAATCAGAAATGAAAGATTAACGTTACAGGATAAAAGAAAAGAATTGTAATTGCAATTGTAATTAGTTACAACTAACAACTATATACTAACAAACAAGATAACCAAAATAAAATGGACAGATTTCTATAAAGACACAAACTACTAAAACCGACTGAAGAATAGATAGAAGATCTGGATAAATATATATGCATAGCCATCAAGGCAATTTATACTACTATGGATCCCATGGGACACAGTACAACTGCCGCCATTTGGTTTCCAAAGAGTGGCTGGTGGATTCAAACTGCCAGCCTCTGAATTAGCAACTGAGCTCTTAGCCACTGCACCACCAGAAATTCTTTACGCATGATGTCTTTGATGTCATTCCACAACTTGTCTTGTCTTTGGATGTCAGTGTTCAATATGTCAAATCTATTTTCAGATGGTTTTGTAATTCAAGCGGGATATACTCAAGGTCTCACCTTCGTTCTTCTGTACTTGTTTTGATTCTCTTCAGCTTCAACTTGAACTTGCATATGAGCAATTGACGGTTGGTTCTGCTGTTGAACTCTAACCTTTTTCTGTAGTTCTCCTTTTCTGTTGGGTCTTTCCCTGGCTTTGGTGCCAGAGTTATACTGGCTTCATAGAATGAATTTGGGAGTACTCCATCCCTTTCTATACTGTGAAACAGTCTCGGTAGTAGTGGAGATAACTTCTCTAAAAGCTTGATGGAATTCTGCAGTGAAACCATCTGGGCCCGTGTTTTCTTCTGTTGGTAGTTTTTTGAATAGTTTTTTCGATCTCTTCCTTTAGGATAGGTTTATTAAGTTGTTCTGCTTCACCTTGTGATAATTTTGGTAGGTGATATGAATCAAGGAATTTGTCCATTTTCTCTAAGCATAGTCTTTCATAGTATTCTGTTATGATGTTTTTTATTTTTGTTGGATCTGTTATGACAACTCCCCTCTCATTTCTTACTTGGGTTATTTGTTTCCTTTACTGTTTTTCTCTAGTAAGTTTAGCCAGTGGTTTGTCAATTTTGTTGATCTTTGAAAAAAACAGCTTTTGGTCTTTTTGATTTTTTCAATTGTTCTTCTGTGCTCCAATTCATTTAGTTCTGCTCTAATCTTTATGATTTGTTTTCTTCTGGTGACTGAGGGGTTTCTCTGTTGTTCTCTCTCTATTTGTTCAAGCTGCAGGGTTAGTTCTTTGGTTTGGTTCCTTTCTTCCTTCCAGATGTGTGCAATTATGGAGATCAACTTACCTCTGAACACTACTTTGGCTGTATTCCATAGGTTCTGGTAGGAAGCATTTTCATTCTCATTGGAATCCACAAATTTCTTTATTTCATCCTTGATTTCTTCTATGACCCATGGTTTTTTGAGCAAGATGTTGTTCAGTTTACATGAGTTCCACTTTCTATCTATGATTTTTCTGCTATTGATTTCAACTTTTATGGCATTATGATCAGAGAAGATGCTTTGCATTAATTCAATGGTATGGATTTTGTTGAGAATTGCTTTATGCCCTAACACACAGCTTACTCTGGAGAATGTTCCATGTGCACTGGAGAAGAAGGTGTACTTGTCTGCTGATGGATGGAAAGTTCTGTATGTGTCGATGAGGTCTAGTTGGTTAATTATGGCAATAATGTCTTCTGTGTCTTTACTGAGCTTTCTTCTAGACAATTTGTCCAACACTGAGAGTGGAGTGTTGAAGGCTCGCACTGTGATTGTGGAGTCATCTGTCTTCTTTATGAGTGTAGCCAGTGTTTCTTTGATGTATTTAGTGCTGTAACATTAGGTGTATAAATATTTAATATTGTTAAGTCCTGCTTGTGTAGTGAACCTTTTGGCAATAGTGCCCATCCTTGTCCACGATGGTGGATTTTACAATAAAATCTATTTTATCTGAGATTTGAATTACCACACCAGCTCTTTGTACTGCATTGTTGGCTTGATATATGTTCTTCCATCCTTTAATTTTCAGTTTGTTCCTATATTTAAGCCTAAGGTGAGTTTCTTGTAGGCAACATATGGATGGGCCATGTCTTATGATCCAAGATGTCACTCGATGTCTGTTTACTGAAGCGTTCAGTCCATTCATATTCAATGTAATTATTGATAGGTATGTGTTTAGTGCTGTCATTGTGATGTGTTTATTTTTGTGTTGATGTTGTCTGTTGTCCTTAATCTGTTTTGGGACTTTCTTCTTTGGGAGTTGATTTTTCACATTTGTCAGCGTTGGTTTTGTGTTTGTTCCAACTCCTGTACTATGTTTCTTGATTTGATATGTTGCATCTTTATTGTGCTTTACGGCTGCCCCTATGGTCTCCCTTAATAAACTATGTATAAACCCAATTTTAATTAGTACCAGTCTTATTAACTTATGTCACCATGAGTCAGATCCAACTCGATGGCACTTGGCTTTGGCTTAGTAACTTTCTCTCCATCTGGAAGGACAATAACAACTGTAGTACATCCCTCTTTTCAATATGATGACATCATAGTTTTCATGATATGATCACTGGATCATTTCTTTCACTATTATAGGTTTGATTGAGTTTGTAGCCTTCCCTAACTGAGTAGATTTCTGGGTGATGTGTCCTGAATTTACTTCTAAAATATAGTTAGTGGTTTTGTTCTTCTTATAGCTTTGGTTTGGTTTTTATGAAGTCTCTGAATTTTGGTTTATCTGCAAATGTCTTAACTTCATTTTCATATTTGACAGATAGTTTTGCAGGATATATAATTCTTGGTTGGAAGTTCTTCTGCTTCAAGGCTTTGCATGTGTCATGCCACTATCTCTGCACTAGCACTGTTTCTGCTGAGAAATCTGACAAAAGCCTACTGGGTTTGCCTCTGAATGGTGGCTTCGGTTTGAGTCTTGCTACCTTTAAGAGTTTCTGTTTATGTTTCATTTTGTTAAGCTTGATTATAATGTCTTGGAGTCTTTCTTTTGAGATCTATATTGAGTGGTGTTCGTTATGCATCTTGGCTATCTATATTCTCTTCTTTCATAATTTCTGGGAAATTTTCTGTCTGCAGCTCAGCAACAATACTCTCTGTGTTCTCAGGTGTCTCACCCTGTTCAGGAACTCCAGTTAATCATAGATTGTTCTTCTTAATAGAGTCCCACTTGTTTCTTAATGCTTCTTCGTTTTTCTTGTTTCTTTTTTCTGATTTCTCCTCGTGGATGCTGGAGTCAGTAGCTCTGTCTTCCAAGTCAGAAAGTACCTTTTCCATTTGTTCCATTCTGTTTTCCTGACTTTGAGTTGAATTTTCTATCTCTTTGATTTTGTTCCTGATCTGCTGGATTTCATACTACTGGTGTTCCATCAGATCAAACAACTTGCTTAATACTTCATTTTTCCCTGCTGCATTTTGTATAAGGCCCAGGAGGGCTCTGTATATGATGCTTTTGTATTCACCTTCCGATAGTTTCAGAAAGGTTTCTTTGTCTGGGAATCTCTTTGGTGCTTTCTTTCAGGGGCCTTCTGAAGCCATCTGTGATTTCTTCATTACCCTTTTCTCCAGAATTTGTTGCTTTTGGAACATCATGTGAGTCTATAAAGGCTGGGAGAGATGCTGTGAGGATGGACCACAGTTTTTTCTCTAGGCCATCTTAAAACAAAAGGTAAAAGGTATGTGACAACTATAAAGTCAGTCAGATTTTCAGGTGTACAGGTCCCTCTTCCCAGCTGGAAAAGGAAGCACCTCTATATCCAACCAAAGATTTTATAAACTAGTTCAAAGTACAGAAAGGCTACTGCCCTGCTGGCTTCTGCTGCCAGGCCCCAGCCATAGGCCACACTGTGTAAAGTACTGCTTTTCTGCCAGAAAAGTGCTCTCCTCCAGGGAAGCACTGCCTCCCAGCCTAGGAATTAGGTCCAGCTGAGGCCTTCATATGAGTAATCCACCTCCCGGTTAAACAACATGGCATCCTGCACAAGCTCTCTGCCTGTCTTGGTACTGGCTACTAATGGTGGAGGTGGAAAGAGAGGCCAAAGGTGCCGAGATGCACAGAGTCCACAGCTGGACTCTCAAAATTTGGCAATTTGCCTGCCAATCCCACCAGCTGTGTGTCTAAGATTAGCTGCTAGTCAAGTCCCAGCACTGCCCACTAGCTAAAACAGAGAAAAAAAAGTTAAAATGGGGAGTCACCTTCAGCCTGTGAAAGCCAGCACTCAACCAAGAGCAGGGGAGGGCAAAAGAAAAGAGGTTTTTCATTCAGTGGTATGAAGTCCAAATTAACAATCCTATGCTGTGTCCTAGGGCTAACTAGGTGTCCAGAAAGCTCTATTTAGTTATCAATTCAGGTCTTGGTTTCCAGAGGGATTTAAGGAGATGTGTGGTTAGTCTGCCATCTTGACTTTGCCTCTGACCTTTTTCTAACTGATGATATGGAGTTTCTTTATCATGTCTTTCCACAAATGTAATCAATTTGATTGTTGTGTATTCTATGTGGTGAGGTTAATGTTTATGTGGTTGAAAAGGTATTTGCAATGAATACTTTGCTGGTCTCACAAAATTCTGTCATTTGATCTCAGGTGTCATTTCTATCACCAAGACATTGTAACCACCAATAATTATCAATACATCTTGACTGTGAGTTTGACCAATTTCAGACTACAGAAGTTGATATAAAAAAATCTTCAATTTTTTTCATCTTTGACATTTATAGTTGTGTGTAAATTTAAATAATAATCTTAGTAACTTGTCTTCCTTGTAGGCATATGAATATTATCGTATTACTAACAACTCATTCTAGGAGTCTAGTATTCCTCTGATATTAAACCCATCACAATAAAATAAACTACAGACCAGTAAATACCCCTTTATGAATACAGATGTAAAAATCCATTGTGAAATAATAGAAAACAAAATACAGGAGCTTATAAAAAGGATTATAAAACATGACTACAGGAGATTTATCCCAGGAATGTAAGGCTGGTTCAACGTACAAAAATCAATCAATGTAATACATTGTATTAATACAATAAATCATATAATCACCTCAACAGATGTAGGAAAAGCACCTGACAAAATCCTAAACTGTTTCATAAGAAAAAATAGAAATAAAACCACTTAAGAAATTAGCAATAAAAGAGAATTTTTCAGCTTGATGCAAGACATCTATGAAAAACCCACCAAATAAAACCAAACCCCATGCAGTCACGTCAATTCTGACTGATAGCAACCCATGTGAAAGAGTAGAACTGTTCCATAGACTTTTCAAGGAGCACCTGGCAGATTTACACTGTCAACCTTTTGATTAGCAGATGTAGCACTTAACCATTATGCCTCTGGGTATGCCAGGTACAGCACCAGGATTTCCTGAAAATCTCACAGCTAACATAAAATGGTGAAAAAACTGAAACTTTTAAGTTCAAGAAACTGATAAGGATGTATTCTTTTGCTACTTGTATTAAAAATTGTTCTGAAGGTTATAGACAGAGAAAATGTATCAGGAAGTAAAGCAAAAAGCTTCAGATTTAAAAGCAGAACATAAAAAATAATAATTCTGATCTAAAAAAAGTAGAAGATAAAAGCTATCACTATTTGCAAATGACATGATCAAATATATACACAATCCTCAGAAAATCATTAAAACTAATAAATCAGTTCTTCAGAGTTAAAGGATACAAAATTAACATACATAAATCAGTTGCACTTCCATGCACTTAAAAGAATAATCCAAAAGTGAAATTAAGAAAATAATTCCATTTGTACTAACATCAAAAGGAGTAATAAAAAAAAAATTCCCAGGAATAAATTTAACAAATAAGTGTGAAACTTACTTTCTTAAACAGTAAAAAATTGTTGAAAGAAATTAAAGAAGACCTAATAAAGAAAAGACATCCTGTGTTCATGAATTGGAAAACTTAATATTATTAAATTGATTTACAAATTGATTTACAGATTCAATGCAATCCTTAACAGAGCTTGAACTACTTTTGTAGAAATTGGAAAGCTGATTCTAAAACTTATGTGGAAATACAAAGAAATCAGAACAACTAAAGGAATCTTGTAAAAGAATCAAGTTTGATTTCTCAACATTTCCTAATTTTGAAACTTACTACACAGCCATGATAATCAAGACACTGTAGTATTGGCTTAAAAATAGATATATATACAAATGGACAAATATTGTATGAGAGCTCTATGATAAGATCTCAAAAACAGACTTGTGTATAGAAGAAAAGACTCTTTGACAGCTGCCAGGAAGGGGAGGGAGGGAGGGGGGAAAGGTTTAGATTAAATAGTTGCTAGGTATCAGGTTGGGTGAAATCGGTGATAGCACACATTAGAAACAAGAACAATATTAAGTGGACTTAAACATAACATGAGCACTCCTTCTATCTTAACCCAATATTGCAAGGATAGAGTAGCTGGGGAGGAGGGTGGGGGACCATGCTCTTAGGCGAAAGCGAGGCCAATTGGCACAAGTAGCGTTTTGCTAAGAGGGCTCTCTGCACCCCACATTGGTGAGTGGCATCTGGGGTCTTAAAAGCTGCCAAGCTGCCATCCGAGGGCACAGCAAATGGTCCCAACTCAGCAGGAACGGATGCTCACTGAGGACCAAAATGACATGGGGGAAAGACAACCCAGAACACAAAGAGACCCACATCAGTGGGTGCCTACATCGACTTGGGACCAGAGGAACCAGATGGTGCCCGGCCACCACCAGTGATAGCCGCAATGGAGCTCACTAAGTTGAGTCTCACTGGCAACACAAGAATAAAAAGAGATCCCCACTAAAAGACCTCAACTGATGGTCCAGTGGTTTGGGCGTCCCCCTGGGAGCATGGCCCCTCGCCCTGATGCTGCCGTTGACCGTAAATCATAATGTAGATCCATGCTTCGAACAGGAATGGATTGGACTTGGCGATGCAGTGACCATATATTGGAAGCACTTTATGGTTCTATACATCTATAGGAAGTCGTCCTGCTGACCTCTGGCTGGAGGAAGGAGAGTAAGTGGAGAGGAGGGAAAAAAGAAACTGTTGGGAGAATGAGACATATATGGAGTAGAGAGGAATAGTGTGCTGTCACCGGGCAGGGAGAGCAGTGGATGCTGCATATAGGTGGGTATGTAAATTTATAAGGGGATGTACATTTTCACTCAGTTATATTAAATAAAAAATTTTAAAGAATAGATATGTATGTCAATGGAACAGACTTGAGAGTACAGAAATGAGCCCAGAGGGTGGGGCCAAGAAGATCGTGTAGTCAGATGCTTCCTGTCATCCCTCTAATAACAATGACCCCAAAGAACAAATGAATCTGTCATATATAACACTCTGAGAACACTGAACATTAAAGGAAAAGCTGAAAAATTGGACACTGAAGGGTGAGTAGGTCCAGAAGAACCCAGGACTAGCCAGACCTAATCTCCAGGAAATTGTCTGCAGCCAGTATGATGAATGGAGCAGTGGTGCCTGGAGGGTGTCCTCCTCAGTGGGAGAGATGGAGCAACAGAGACTACACTTGCACCTTCAGAACCAGTGAAAAGTGGCATTTGAGTGTCAAAAGCTAAGAAGCTTGCATCTAATTTACCCTGCACAGATCTTAAACTTCCCTTCAGGACAAGCCTATCTCCCTTTTCCCAGTGCTCCTCCCATCCTTCTCTGTACTGTTCCCAGGTGCAGAGTCTGGTGTCATTATCTGAGCTGGAAGTAGGAATACTTAAGCAAGACCTAAGCCATTGTCTTAGATTCAGAGAGGAAACAACTTGACACACAAGGAGTGGGGCAAGTGGGGATAAATCTACTGGCTTCCCTGAGCCAGAAGTTCACAGCAGAAACAGTTCCTTCACCTAGAATCAAGCTGAGGGTGACACGACTTCCTCATAGACACTCAGGGATGGTTTGTAGCCCCCCACCTTTCTCAGCACTTGCAGCCAAATATCTGAGACTGCACCAGTCATCTCTGCCTATATAGGACACTACAAGAGAGTCTGCACCAATCACTTCTGTCCATCTAGGACATTCGGGGAAAGCCTGTACCACATACTTGGTGACTGACATCTGGACACCTGACTTGAATCCATACAAGAAAAATAAATAGACTTCTGTGCTCCTATGTCTAGTAACAGCTCTAAGCACCTGTTGAAAGAATGTTAGGGCTTCAAAGGCACCAATAACCAAAGTAGCACACGTGACCAGCCTATGTGGACATTTTAAGCAAAACAAAAAGCTAAAACACAGTGAAAGGCAAAGACTCAAGCCCATTGGTACCAGCTGATTCTGACTCATAGCGACCCTATAGGGCAGAGTAGAAATGGACCATAGAGTTTACAAGAAGCACCTGGTGGGTCTGAACTGCCAATCTTTTGGTTAGCAGCTGTAACACTTAACCACTATACCACCAGGGCTTCCAGAACACAAAAAGCAAATACAAAATAAATAAATTCAACAATTTACTGATGGCTCAGAGACAACAGTCAATATTAACTTAAAGAGTCAGACAAAATTGGGTTCAGAGCGCTCCCAAAACACAGAATCAAGATGAAGATAACTTCCTGGAATTATCAGAGGCAGAATACAAAAGACTAATGTTTACAACTCTTTGAGAGATCAGGAAGGATATGAGGCAAAGTGCAGCAGAGCATAATGACAAATTGAACAGGCTACAAGAAAGTAAACAGACAGGAAGTAGAAATTCACAAAATTAGTAATAAAATTACAGAACTAGACAACTCAATAAAGAGTCAAAGGTGCAGAATTGAGGCAATGAAAGGTTGAACTAATGAGACTGAAGACAAAGCATGTGGCAAACATATCTGAGGAAAAATCAGAGAATTTTGAAAGAATCCAGATACACACAGATCATGTGGTACTAGAGGCAATAATCTGTGAATGGTTGGAGTAACCAGCATACACAGGGATAACAGAAAAGAAAGAAAGAATTGCCAAAGATTTGTTAACAGAAAACTTCCTTGATACCATGAAGTATGAGAAGGTACCTATCCAAGATGCTCATTGAATGTCATACAAGGTAGATTTCAAAAGAAAGACAACAAGGCACAGGTCATGGATCAAATTGTGTTCTGCAAAAAATGTGTGTAGCAATTTGCTTAGGTATTGTGTGATGTTCCCATGTACTGTAAACCCTGCCTCTATGATGTTAATGAGAGAGGATATGTGCCAGGTGTGTTGCTGAGGCAGGACTCAATGCATAAGGTTGTATTATGCCTTGAGGCACTCTCTTGAGATACAAGGGACATAAGCTGGCATAGAGATCTGGAGACTTCATACCATCAACAAAGGAGTAGGGCTGGGAGCAGAGCTTATCCTTTGGGTAGCACCCAGAGTCCCTGTGCCTCAGAAGCTCCCAGTCAAGGGAAGATTGACAACAAAGACCTTCCTCCACAACCAACAGAGAAACACTTCCCTGGATCTGATTCCTTGGATTTGGACTTGTAGCCTACCAGACTGTGACAGAAAATTTCTCTTTTTAAAGCCATCCATTTGTGGTGTCTCTGCTATGGCAGCACTATATGACTAAGGCAGCATATTGTAATCCAATTTGCCAAAACTAAACATAAGGAGACAGTTCTAAAACTGGCTGGGGAAAACAAAAGATAATCTACAAAAGAGGATCAATGAGACTAATTAGATGGTAGATAAGAATTAAGTTAAGTGAAGGGAAAGACAGCACACAGTGAAGGAGAAGTCAACAAAACTGGACTAAATCAAAAGCTTCAAAGTTGCCTAAATGTACTCAGATACTCTGAAAGACAGGGTAGCAGGGGTGGGGTTCTGGCAACTATATTTCAGAGGTCAGTTGGCATAACATAGTTGTTTTTTTTGTTGTTGTTGTTGTTTTATTATTATGATTGAATGAAAATGTACATTCCCATATAAATTTGCATGCTTACTCATACGCAGCTCCCACTGCTCTCCTGCCCGGTGACAACAGACTCTTCCTCTCTGCTCCATATGTGTCTTATCCTCCCAGCAGTCTCCTATCCCCTCCTCTCCACCCACCCCCTTCTTCCAGTAAGAGGCCAGCAGGATAATACCCTATAGATGCACAGAATCATAAGTGCCCACAAGATATGGTCACTCTGTGTCACTAAGTACAATGCATCCTGTCCAAAGAGTTGACCTTCATTTATTGGACAAGGGTGGCATCAGTGCCAGGAGCCATGCTTCCAGGGGAACCCCGAAGCCCCTGGACCATCAATTGTAGTCTTTTAGTGGAGATCTCAGGGTGCATCCGTATTTATTCTTGTGGCATAACAAAGTCTTTTAGGGACGTGTTTTTCATCATACTTTGATGAGTTGTATCTGGGGTATTAAAAGCTAGTAAGAGGCCATCTGAGAAGCATCGACTGGTACCAATCCACCTAGAAAAGAGGAGAATGAAGGACATCTAGGATATAAGAGAAATATCAGCCTAAGAAACAGAAAGGGCCACGTAATCCAGACACTTATCAGCATGAGACCAAAAGAACTAGATGGTGCTAGGTGGCCACAATTGACTGCCCCAGCAGGGAACACAAGAGTCCTTTACATAGCAGGAGAAAAATGAAGAGCAGAACTTGACCTCTATTAAATAGACCAGACTTGGGGGTCCAACAGATTGGAGGGTCCCCAGAAGACATGACTCCCACTTTCTGTGTTAGCCCAGAACTGAAACCAGTCTAAAAGCCAATTCCTCAGACAAACGTTGGACTGGCCTGTAAGACATGAAATAATACTCTCAAAGAGTGTGCTTCTTGGCTTAAGTAGATACATGAGAATAACTGGGCAGCTCCTGTCCACAGATGAAATGGGAATGTAGTGACAGACAAGAGAAATACAGAGTACAAAGGAGGAGTGTGCTGTCACAGTGTGAGGACAGCAGTTAAAGTACAAAAGCAATGTGCGTATAAGGTTTTGTATGACAAATTCACTTGGACTGTAACCTTTCACTTAATGCACAATAAAATATTAAAAGAAAAAAATAAGAAATGAGCCCATACATTTTTGGTCAATTGATTTTTCACAAGAGTTCCAAGAATACTTAATGGGGCTAAAATTCGTCTTTTCAGCAGCTGGTAAGGTGACAATCGACATCCACTTCAGAAGAGTGAATTTGGACCACCCCCCCATGTATATCAAAGAGCTCTGGTGGTGCAATGGTTAAGGACCTTGCTAACTAAAATGCCAATAGTTCAAACTCATCAGCTGACAAATGGGAAAAAACATGTGATGATCTGCTCCCATTACTATTATAGCCTAGGAAACCCTGCAGAGTAGTTCTACTCTGTCCTGCTGGGTTGAGACGGTCTGGAATTGACTCACTGGCATGCAACAACAACACCTTGTACCATATATAAAAATTAACACAAAATGAATCAAAAGGCTATGTGAGAACTAGAACTATAAAACTCTTAGAAGAAAACATAGGTGTGAATCTTCACTATTTTGAATTAGACTTTTCTTAATATAACATGTAAGCACATGTTCACTGTAAATTGAACTTTATGCAAATTTAGAACTTTCGTGTATCAGAATGTTACTATCAAGCAAGTGAAAAGACAACCCACAGAATGGAAGAAAATACTTGCAAGTTATATTTCTGGTAAAGGATTTGTATCCGGAATGTATAAAGTACTCCTACAGGTCAACAATAATAATGTAAGTCAATTTAAAAACAAATGAAGAATTTGAATAAATATTTCTCCTACAAACGTATGCAAAAAACTAATTAAAAAGTCCCAAAATCCAAACCAGTCACTGCCTAAATGATTCTCACTTACAGTGACCTATAGGTCAGGGTATAACTGCTCCCATAGGGTTTCCAAAGGGTGCCTGATGGATTCTAATTGCTGCACATTTGGTTACTGGCCATAGCTCTTAACCACTACACCACCAGGATTCCAAAACATACATTAAAAAAAGCAGGTAAATAAAAACATGCTTAACGTTATTAGTCATTATTGTCTTTATCGCTATTGGCTGCTGTTGAGTTAATTCCAACTCTCAGCAACCCCATTGTGCAGAGTAGCAATGCTCCATAGAATTTTCAGTGCTATGACCCAGAAGCAGATCACCAAGCCTTCTTCCTAGCTGCTTCTGAGTGGATTTGAACTGCCAACCTTTCAGCTAATGGCTGAGCAATTTAACCTTTCATGCCATTTGAAATGTAAATCAAAACTATAATAAGATATCATTTTATGCCCACGAGGGTGGCTATAAGGAGCCCTGGCTGCACAGTGGTTAGGCACCAGGTTGCTAGCCCAAACATTATAGGTTTAAACTCACCAACCACTCCATGTTAGAAAAATATGGCAGTCTGCTTCCGTGAAGATTACAGCAGGTCTGCTCTGTCCTATAGGGGTGATATTGGGAATAGATTGACGGTAAAAAGGTTTGGTTTAGTGTGATGGCTGTAGTTAAAAATGAAGAACAGTGAATCACAAGTTTTTAAGACTGGAAAAATTAGAATCTTCATACATTTACTTGTGTGTGATACTAGTGATATTATTCAGTAATTTCCACATTCAGCTGAATCACCTTTCTTGGAGGGTAAAATGGGACAGCCACTTTGACAAACAATTTAGTACATCCTCAAAAAATTAAACACAGTAGCTACATGATCCAGCAACTTCATTACTGGGTACATACCCCAAATCATTGAAAACATATGTCCACTCATAACTTGCTCACAGAAGCATTATTCACATAGCCAAAACAGTTTTGGAATCAAAAGCAAAAAGCCCATCAACTCTTTCGCAAAATGGATAAAAATATATCCATATACCCCCAATCTGGGAATATGGTAGAAAAAGGTACTTGGACGAAACTTCCTGCCAAAAATAAGTAAAATTACTGGATGAAATATCTAAAACCTCTTAAAAACATCAAAACACTTCTTGAAAACTTGAAAAGAGAGTGAAGAACATCCTTGCTAAAATCTAAGTGATAGCAGAATAAGCACCAGAGTCAGTTTTGCTGAGAATATTTGCCAGTTTTATGCTGGCTAGTGAGACTGAGCTTTGCTTTTTAGGTGACAAAGAAAAAATGACACCACCAGGATACAGGAGAACCAGAAAAAATAAAAATAAGAAAATCCTTCCTGCGTTATCCTCCCACCCAAGGGTCTGCAAGGAAAAGAACCTTGGCACTCAACAGAGCAGCCAAGCCAACAGAGCAAGGGACATGAAAATCCAGAAGACTTTCTCTAGCAGTCATGACCAAGAACTAAGCCTTTTTAGATTTTCAGCCCAGCTGCATATCATGTGGATAATCCAAAAAAAAAAAAAACCAAGGCTTTGAGCCAGTTTGCTCTGTTAGAATCCTTGCTGAAACTTGCATTTCTAATAAATTCCCAGGAAGTTACATATATAAATCATCTGGGGGTTATTAAAACATAGATTCTGATCCTGTATATCTAGGGTGGAAATGCAGATTCTCAGCAGGGGTTCAAACCAGAAACAACTGGTTTGAAGCTCTGAAATAAATCTTAAGCCATTAAGGTAGATGAAAGTGCTCCCAGGCTAGCAGTGCCCCACCCACTGCCCTCAAGTCAATTCTGGTGCACAGTGACAGTACAATGGACAGAGTAGAACTGCCCATAGAGTTTCCAGGGAGCACTTGATAGATTCAGACTGTCAGCCTTTTTGGTTTGTAGTCATAGCACTTAACCACCACACCACTACAGATACCCAGCAAAAGCCAAAGCAAGTATCCTACGTAGAGTGATGCCTTTATCCTAGACTAAAACCGATCTCCCACAAACAAGTGTTCCCAGAGAATGATCAGCACACTATTAAAATTAAAGCAGTTTCACTTTGTCAGCATATGTACTGAGAAATGAGTATGACTCTGACCTTGTATCTACTAAGTTAAACATACAGCTACTTTATAAGCCACTAGTTCTGCTCCTGGATACTTAGACAAGAGAATGGAAAACATATGTTCACATAGTGACTTGTTCATGGATGTCCACAGAAGCTTTATTTCAAGCAATTTGCATGTTGATGGAATGAATAAGCAAATTGAAATAGTCATACAATGGGATACTGCACAGCAATTGAAAAGAAACAACTACTAATGCCAGCCAGACTAATACCTGGATTAATTTAAATTTTTTTCTCCTTCCAGGTCTTTCATGCATAAGTCCTAAAGCCTGTGATGAAGGAATGTGTGAGGAAGGAGAAATTCCATTTTTCTCTCCTAGCTCCATCCTCTTCTACTTCCTTAACCATGACATGTGCCTTCTCTGAAGGGCCGTCTATAGTTTCAACCATGTCTCTAGGCAGAAGTCACCCTTTAGAGACTCAGTCTGCAAGGATTTGACCACCTTTCCACTTGAGCCTCTCAGGCAAAGGCCATTTTAATGCATCTTTTTGCCAGATCTCTGCTTCAGGTCCATTTGGCCCATGGAAAATTTATGCCACTGCTCCCAGAAGCCCTGATTCTCCCAGCCCTGCCACCTCAGGCTGAGAGTCTGTCTCTAATTCAGGCCGGTGTCAGGCCCCAGTCCACTGTTCCTCCATTTCTAGAGAAAACTCTCTAGCTTTTCAGGTGACCCTCCCAATAGTCTTTCTCACGTTTTCTGCCTCCTCCTTCCCAGGATGTGCAGATAGGGGTTCAGGGCAGATCACATCCCACACCAGGATCTCTCCCCCCCAGATACCCTGTCTTTCCAATTTCAATACTTTTATACCCTTGAGATGGGTGATAGGCTAAGCATCTGGAAACCGATTTTAGTTTACCCCTTTTCCAAGTCCTGCAGAGATGCCTTCTACCAGCTGGCTTTGGACTGTGCAGGCATGTTGCAGCTTGGACTGTGTTCTTAGCCTTTAGCATCTCAGCTAAAAAGGGAGACAGAGTGCCATTTCGATATTCTGCTATCGTCACATTTCAGGCAGCTTGCTGGAAGTCCATCCCCCAAGGGTCAGGTGCCCATAAAGATCAGGATTTCAGTCTCTAAGGACACAGAAAATAGGTGTCTGATAACTCAAGGCCCTGGTTACAGTTGACTCAGAGAACTGCATGAAGATCGGGGCCATACTTTGGCAAGATGAAGCTGTATTATCTGCTCCTCACCTCTGGTTTACAATCTTATTAAAATCGGAATTCAATTAGCAGCATCTGTGTTTGCATGACATCAGCTGGTCTGTTACCAGAATGGTTCCCTGGTGAGGGAGTGGAACCTTTCAGCAATAGGCAGGTGGATGTAGGGCTTTGTATGGAGGCTGTCCTGGTGCCAGAATGATGTGGAAGCTGACCTCCTCCTTCAGTCAGTAAGAGGCTTCTGAATGGCACCCAGGCCTCTTAAGGTCAATTGCTGAACAAACAGAATCATAATTTTAAAACGCTATTGCTGAAAGGGGCCATGGAGACATTCTAGCATCAATGGAACTAAGTGCTAATCCTCCTCACTCTCAACTCCTATGCTCATGTCAAATATCTAATTAACCTGACCACCCGGTCCCCTGAGCTCAGCCTCAGCCAGTACCCATCAGTTCAAGATGGCATGAGAGATCACATCCATTTGCCATCTGCCATTCTCTAATTCTTCTATTTTATAGCTGAAGAACATCAATTCTATCCCTTGCACCAAGGGAATAGAGCTAGCTCAGTGAAAAAACCAGAACCTACTTGTTCTGACTCCTGGTCTACTGTTCTTTTAACTACCCCAGAGTGGCTAAATGGGAAAAGGACTCCTTACTTCTTTCTAACTTTTGACCAGAACTCCTTATTTGTTCCATTCATCCTATGAAATCCCTCCAAAACCTCAAGGTTACTGTAGTCATGGTTACCAAGATACCATCTTTACCAAGTCTCTCCTGAGCCACAATACTTCTGCTGTTTTATAGAGAGCCTCTCAAGAAACATCAAATTAAGTTCAAAAGCTTTTGCATGGACAAGAACCACTTAACTCTCTGTTTCTAGAGCCTCCTGACATTAGCCAACAGCCAAATGTTATGCTCTTCAAATTAAAAGGCCTAACATATTCCTGGAAAAGAGAAAATGGAATTCTTCCAAGTACCAAATCGTGGGTGCACTCAACTCTTAGAATTGACTGCCTTTAAGGTCTTAGGTCCTGCAGGAGCCAGAGAAAACAAAAACTATCCCTTTAAACTCTCACTGTCTTTCTGAATATTTTCCAGATGAACTTCTCTACCTCTGTCCAGAACAGAAAGTGCTTGCGGGTTAGAGGTGACTGGGAATGCAGAGACAGAAATGGTGTATTCTATTCCTGGACTGCGTCTTACTGTTCCACATGGGGGTGAGCCAAAACATATGGCATTCCATCTGTGAGATGGGGCTGGCTGAGTCCCATGAATGGCTTTTAATGCAACGAGATTCAGCCTGATTTGGTCTGCCTCCAAAGGAGAAGAAAAGCCAGTGATTCAAATATTGTGTAAAACCATTGAAATTAATGGCTCAAAACAAGACTCATTTGTATTCTGTCTAATTTAAAAAATGTCTGCTTGGTGTAAAGTAATGAATTAGTGATGCATGTGTTTGGGCTGGGTGTTCAACAGTCTCCTTAGAGGAACAAAATAGCTTGTCTTCATTCAAATAACTCTATTGTTTTTGTGCCATTTTCCACTTGAGAAATCTAAGCATTTCGGCTTCAAAAATGGACTAGATTTCAAGAAGTTCATGACACTCGGCACAGCCAGCCGGGCCTCAGCTCCCCAGGTCCAAGAAGATGCTGAAGACTTCAAGAAGAGAGTTTAAGAGAATTCAGGATGATACGCCTTTGAAAACTACCTAACGGAATCAGAAGTGCTGCAAACAGTTAAAATGTCCAACTGTTGTTTAAAATATAGGCATTTAAGTCTACCCAGAGGCACCTCAGAAGATAGGTCTGGTAATCTACTTCCAAACATCAGACCTTGAAGACCTTATGAAGCATAGTTCTATTCTGACATACAGGGAATTGACTTGGTGGCAACTGGCTAAATGTAGTGGTGAGTACGTACCCACCCACCGCTGTGGAATCGTTCGTGACTCATAGTGACCCTATAGGGCAGAGCAGGTCTGTTCCCATACAGTTTTCAAGGACAGCCTGGTGGATTTGAACTGCTGACCTTTAGGTTAGCAGCTGTAGCACTTAACTCCTATGCTGCCATGGTTTCCAGTTGTGATTTAGCCCTCCAGTAAATCTCTAAGTGAGCAGGAGACCTTTGTTCTTCTTAAATGCAGTGAGAGAGAACATCAAGTTCAACCTTGAACAACGGCGTCTATACGTTTCAAAGAGCTCATATGCAGCCCCAACTCAAGCTACTCTTGAGTCACAAGATGATGATGGTGATGACGACAGTTATAACGGGGTGAGACTCTGCTCTGTGTCAGGCATCACGCTGTGCTTTATTTGTGAGTTACCTGGCTTCATGCCTTTCATCATCACAATCACTTTATGAGGTCGGCACTAGTCTCCCCTCTTTATAGATGAAAACCCTAGAGTTGGAAGAGAAAATCGCCGTAGTCACAGGGCTAGTAAGTGGTGAATGAAGTTGCAGACCCAGATGTTCCTGCCCCGAGACAATGCTGAGAATAAGCAGGCAAGATTGGCAGAGCTGCTCTTGGGCAGTCATAGGCTACCAGGTATGAACCCAGGTTCTTCCGATGACGGGACTCAACACAGTGACACAGTGCTGAATGAAAATCAGAGCCCTTTGTTACTTACAGCTCTGACTGAGAAAAGGCTGCCAGGTAAGGCCACACTGGGGGTCGCAGCCTAGGCCAGGATAACGACAAGCTGGGATTGTAGGAGACAGCTGGCCCGCCAACGTGTGGCCAGTAGGGTGTGGTTGGCTTCTCTAGCTTTAGTTAGGTTTCACTGGCTTCCTTGTTGCTGTTCTCAGATGTCATGCAGTCGATTTTGACTCACAGCAACAAATACGTGACAAAATAGACCTGGCCCATGGGGTTTTCTTGGCTTGTAATCTTTGTGGAAAAAGCAGATTGCCAAATCTTTCTCCAGGGAACTGCTAGGTGAGTTTGAATTATCACCTTTTCATGTAGCAGCAGCCACCAGTGACCCTTCCATAGTTTCTCAGCGTTTCAGTAATTCCATAGGCTCCAGAGGCACAGGGACTGTCCCTAACTGTTGGTCTCTGGCCCTGGGACAACTAAGAGAGGTGCACAGTGACCCTAGAATGTTAGTTCCCAATAAGAGAAGTGGTTGGGGTGTGGGCTTGATTAGTTGCTCAAGAAGGGGAACTGATCAGCCTCTACCTAGGACCCCAGAACTGAGTCAAACAGTATTTTGGAAAATATAAAATATGTTCTACTGCTCCTGACTGAGCACCGATCTAAGCTGGTGGATCTCTCAGTGGGCAGCCCAGCATGCTGTACAAAGTCTTCATTGGCCCACATGTGGGCCGGCAGGAAAACAACTACTCCAGGCACTCAGAGCAGTGTATACCTAAAGTCTGCAGGAAACCTTGATGGCATCTTCACACCTGGACCAGGACTGTGCCTAAACTGTGGCTTTCACTCTGGTATCTTCAACACTTCGTTACATGACTCAGATCCAGACATCAGCCAGATTTCACCCCAAAACTCCACACTGCCTGTTGTTCCCAATGGGGAGAATATTTTGTCCATTCTTGATTGTCCACTGTCATCTTGGCTTGTGATCTTTACGAAATCAGTTTGCCAAGTCTTTCTCAGGGGGCTGCTGGGTGAGTCAGAGCTGTCAACTTTTCATTGTCTGTTCTTGATCATCTTAAAAACCAGTAACCAGTTGTCACTGAGACAGTTCCAACCCCAGAAGTAGAACTCTGCTTCATAGGGTTTTCAAGGACTCATTTCTCAGAAGTAGATCACCAGGCCTTTCTTCTGAGGTACTTCTAGGTAGACTTGAACTCCAAACTTTCAATTAGCAGCCAAGTGTGTTAACTGTTCATGTCACCCAAGGGGTGGTCATCTTAATGACTTAGTTTTCACACTTATTTCAGAAACTTGGACCTTTTATTTTCCAAAATAAAATCTGCCAAAAGAGCTCCCTCCATTTAAATAGATGTGGGAGCTCATGGCTTCCTTCTTTTCCTGGAGGACAAACTCTAAAGGACTCAGATGACAACAACCATCACTATTGGAAATCCATTGTTTTAGAGCAAATAGTTTGCCTTCCAACCACAAGGGTCCTGGCAGATTCAGAGTTGTGACCACTGGTTTCTTGGCTGCTTGCTATGAAGCAGAGTTAATGTGGAAAGCCACAGGACTTATTTTTAACAGGAGCCATTTCCATAATTACATGCATTGAGTGAACTATACCAGCCCATATGAACACAAAGAGCAGAGTTAAGGGAGCCCAAGCCGGAATCACTTCCAAGAGAAAGTGTTATTAGAACCCCGTGGTCAGAAGCGGCCTTTCTTTTCTAAAGCAATTGGACTTTGTTTATAGCCTAATTTGAAGGAAGCCATGGAAGTTGTTGCATCAATTTATTATATGGCTTCTGGTGCTTTCAAGATGGGGAGGAAAGGCATAAGGAAATTAGAAGAAGATGCTTCTCACTCTCCAGTATTCATCTTCAGCAAAGAATAAGATGTGGGTTTCTTGAGAAGTTGGCTCAGGACTTGCTGTGCTGAAAAATCATGAAGATTCTTCTTCATTGTGATTCCTTTGCATTCCTCATTTCAGTACCCAGTATAGGCTCAGCACAATTGATCTCAAGCGCCCCCTCACTCGTAGCACGGGAATCTCAAGTTTTTTGTTGAGAAGCTATTTGTCAGCAGCTATCCCAGCAAGGAAAACCCTGGTGCTACTCGAGGCTGGCTAACCAAGAGGTTGGCAGTTTGAATCCACCAGGCACTTCTTGGAAACTCTACAGGGCAGTTTTACTCTGTCATACAGATTGCTATGAGTTGGAATCACCTTGACAGCAATGGATTTGGTCTGGTGTGGTCTGGTGTGGTCTGGTGTGGTCTGGTCTGGTCTGGTCTGGTCTGGTCTGGTCTGGTCTGGTCTGGTCTGGTCCCAGTAAGTGCCAATCCAGGCAAGCATTGTGGACATCATTGTAAAAGTAAACACATGGTGTGAGGGAGGAGACTGGCCGAGATGGACCTCAACCCTAGGGGGAGGTCCTGACTGCCTAGGCCTGTAGCCAGCTTTTCCTTCTAAAACAAAAGTCACTTAGGAACATGAAACCACACCCAAGAAACTCATTGCTGTTGAGTTGATTCGTACCCATGGCTAACCTACGTGTTACCAGGGAGAGCTCTTCCACAGGGTTTTCCTGGAAGTAATCTCTATGAAAGCAGGTTGCCAGGCCTTTCCTTTCACAGCACTGTTGAGCTAGCAAAGGCTGAACTGCCCATTGAGAGACGCAGCAGCTCAGAAGGGCGTTCGAGTGCAACACAGTTGTTGTTTTGTTTTGTTAAAATACTGTGGAACTCACTTTGAGGTCCCAGCTAGAGGCTGGTCAGTTCCCCTTTCTGAGAAGCTGATCAAGTCCACACTCCAATTCTCTTGTTGAACAGCTAATTAAATCCAAACCTTCAAACCACTAACCTGAAGGTTACTAGCTTAAGTGTAGTCGTTAAGTGCTACATCTGCTTATCAAAAGGTCAGCAGTTCAAATCCACCAGGCACTCCTTGGAAACTCTATTGAGCAGTTCTACTTTGTTCTATAGGGTCACCTGAGTCAGAAGCGACTCTATGGTAATGGATTGGGTTTGGCTGAGCCTAGCACAAGCCATTTGCACCACCTGGCTACTGACCATGGCCCTCTTTCTCTTAAGAGCACAAAGCCTTTATAGTTTGTTTTATACAGAGACCTTGGCTCCTGCCTTCTCAGTCATTTCCCTGAAACAAGAATCCAAACACATCCCTCTGCCACCTGCCCACCCCACCCTGCAGTCCTCATTCAGCCCCTAACCCACACAAGCCTGTGTCTTCCTAGTCTCGAATTCAAGGACAGCATCTCCCTCATTCTCCAGTAATCTGTGAACTCATCCTGGGCTCTACCACCTAAAGAACCAAACCAGAACCTGCTGCTGCTGGATTGGTTTGATTCATAGTAACCCTATAGGACAGAGCAGAACTGCCCCACAGGGCTTCCAAGGAACACTGGGAGGATTCAAACTGCTGACCTTCTGGTTAGCAGCCACAGCTCTTAACCACTATGTGACTGGGATTTAAATCCTGTGGTGTGAATCATAGTCCACAGTTCAGTGTGTAAGTGATAAAGCTTGTCTCACCTTTCTGTGACTCAGATTATACATCCCTGTGACTGCACTTGAATCCTGGTACTTTTGTGGTGCCACAGCACAGTCACAGGGAAGCTATCTGGCCCTGGATGTCTCATTTCTTTCTTCTGTACCCTCAGGCTGGCTGCCACTGCTCTAGGCCTTGGTGGAGGGTCCAGGGATGTTTCTACTCTTCAGCCTCAGGCGGGTGGCTGGTTGCTGCTTTCTGGCACAGCTTCTAGATCCTGCTTTTGATGTCTCCTGACACACATTTTTCTGCCTGGCATCCTCACCCCTCCCAGAAGTACAGGACCCAGGGCAGGATCCAGACAGTTTTAGCTGCTTGGGTATTTTTGCTGAGTTTGGTATGACTTGTGGCTGCTTTGGGATGAGGGAAAATTAAGGAGGAAAAAAAGCAGTTAACATTGTTTCTTAAATATGGTGCTATCTGCTTGGTGACCACATAGCAGCCTGGGGTGGGGTCACTTTTCCACCCTTTTTAGAAGCATTCCATCTCCAGGTTGAGAAGGCCAGAGACTGAGCAGCCTGTGGTTGCAGTGGAGACACCTGGAACCTCCCCTGAAAGGCTAGTGTGAGCTGAAAGGGGGGTTTCTGGCAAGGCCATTCTCATGAGTTGAGCTGTGTCCCCCCAAACGGTGTGTGTAGCCATTTGGCTGGGCCATCATTCCCAGTGTTTTGTGATTTTCCTGTGCTATACATCCTAATCTCTGCCTGTGGCTAGTAGGTAGAATCACTGTGTTTGTAGAGGACTGAGGTCAGACTGCAACACTCTTACTAAGGGAGTTTCTCTGGAGTGTGGCTTGTACCACCTATTATCCTTTCGTCCTATGGGAGATAAAAACAGGGAAGCAAGCAGAGAACTGGGAACCTCACACCATCAAGAAAGCAGCACGAGAAGAGCATGTCCTTCAGACGTGAGGTTCCTGTGCCAAGATACTTTCTGACCAAAGACTGATGCAACACAAGGACTTTCCTCCAACGCCAACAAAGACGGAAAGCCTTCCCCTGGAGTTGACATCCTGAATTTGGACTTGTAGCCTACAGACTGTGTAAGAATAAACTTTCTTTTGTTCAAGCCACCCAGTTTGTGGTAGTTCTGTTAGAGCAGCACTGGCTGACTAAAACAGGTATCCTCTGTGCAGATGGGACTGGCCTTCCACAGAGCTGCTGGCCATCTCTGTGGAATGTTCCTGAGGCATCTGGAATCCAAGCAGCTGGTGCTGTCCTTCCGTCCTTTGACATACATGTACCACACAGTCAGACAGGCACTCAAGGTGCCTGTCTTCTGTCCATCCCTTCAGTGAGTGGCAGGGAGGGATAGCAGTGACTGCTGCCATCATGAAGCCTTATTTACCTTTTAGCCCCCACTTTTCAGGGAAAGGGGACCTGGAAGCCCTCTCATAGCTCTTCCCACTGTAGCAAGCTATGAAGACAGGGAAAAGTCACAGAGAGGGTTCAAGTTGGATCTGCGACACGATCGAGTATGATTTTAGTCTCTCAGGAGCTGTTGTTTACATATAGGTCAACTCCTGGTGGCCTACGTGAAGAAGATCTGGTATACGTAAGTGCCCAAGCAGCAGAGAATTTTGCTGATTCCATGCTGATAACTCCATCTCTACCCTTTTGGTGTCCACAGTTCACCTCCCAGTCACTTTCCTCACATCTCTTCATAGGCAGACAGACCTATGGGATGGGGTTTCTAAGAATCAGCCCCCTCCTCAAGGGACTCCGGGTCCTAGAGCAGGCAGAGTCTGCCTCTGATCCCGGGGAGGCCTTGTTTTTACTACCTGGCCAGGTGGGCCCAGATTGCGTCCTGAGTTTGTGGAGGGGGGCAACAGAAGTAATGACCATCAGTGATAGACACTGGGATCCTCTTTTCCTCCTCACTCAGCCTTCATAATGGGTTGAATTACGGCCCCCAAAAGTTATGTTCAGCTGGAACCTCAGAGTGTGAACGTATCTGGAAATAGAGTCTTTACAGACATAATTAATTTAAGATAAGGTCATACTGGATGAGGGTGGGCCCTAAATCCAATGGCTGGCATTGTTATAAGAAGAGGAATGATGCACAAAAATGTATAACACAGAGAATGCCATGTCACCAAGGGTTGCCAGCCACCACGTAATGCTAGGCGAGAGACATGGAACAGACGCCCCCTCACAGCCTCCGAAAGGAACCACCCCTGCTGTCTTCCTGATTTCAGGCTTCTGGCCTCCAGAAACATGAGGCAATACATTTCTGTTGTTTTAAATCACAAACTATGTGGTCTTTTGTGACAGCAGCCACAAGACACAGTGTGGTGATGGGCATCCATGTACTGGGGAGACTTTCAGGCTGCCTAGTTAAGCCTCAGGGCCCTGGGATGATACCCACCACTCCTCACTGAACAGTCGTACTGCCCTTTGCCATAATTAAGAACTGTTATCGGATCTGACTTGACAGCACTTGGCACTTTGGTATCATTCTTTTAGTCATTTAGTGCTGCTCTAGCAGAAATACCACGAAGTGGATGGCTTTAAAGGAGAAATGTTTATTCTTACACAGTCCAGTAGGCTACAAGTCAAAATTCAGGATGTCTGCTCCAGGGGAAGGCTTTCATCCTTGACGGCTCTGGAAGAAAGTGCTGTGTTACGTCAGCCTTTGGTCAGAAAGCATCTTGGCACAGGAACCTCAAGTCTGAGGGACACTCTCTTCTCCCGGTGCTGCGTTCTTGATGGTACAAGGTTCCCAATTCTCTACTTTCTGCCCTCTCTTTTTATCTCCCGTAGGGTGAAAGGATAAAAGGTGGTGCAAGCCACTCTCCAGGGAAACTCCCTTATCAAGGGTGTTGCAGTCCCAACCTAATCCTCTTTTAACATAATCATCCTATCAGCTACAGGCAGAGATAAGGACACATAGCACAGAAAAATCACAAAATGTTGGGAATGGTGGCCCAGCCAAATGACTACACACACTTTGTGGGGGGACACAGTTTAGTCTATCAGAGACACCAACTCACCACCCCTTCACGTCATCTTGGCCTCAGCTTATGGGTAAGTAGATCTGCAAAATGAGTCTGAAAACGAACGTCAATATCTCTCAAGTTAGACAACTGGAAGCCAAAGCTTGAGAGGATTTACTTGTAGTGGCTTCGAGGAAGAAGCTGGAGTTTTTCTTTGGGGCAGGCTCTCCATGGTGTGGACAGAAGCCACTCCGGTGCCTCTTTGCGATGTTGCCAATGTAAGGCCTGTGTGCATCTCTGGAAGCAGGGGGCACTGAGCCTGATGAGTGAGCCAGAAGGAGCACCTGTAAGCCACCTTCTATCTGTCACTTTGTTGGACTGTGATGGCTCTCATGTGGCTGTGATTCTTAAAGCTCGCCACCAGCATTTCAAATGCCAGCAGGGTCACCCCTGATGAAGAGGTTTCAGTGGAGCTTCTGTGTATAGACTGAGACTGATAGGAAGAAAGGCCTATTGATCTGCTTCAGAACATTAGCCAACAGGAACCACATGAATCCCAGCAGAACATTTTCAATTAGACCCTCAAAATGCACGATAACTACAATTGGACACACACCTATCAGTGGTTATGAAGATGATGCAGGGCTGGGCAATTTTTGGTTCTGTTGTAACAAGAGGTCACCTTGAGTCAAGGTCAACTTGAAGTTAACTGACAACAACAGATGTTCTTACCGACCATAAAAACATCAAATTTAATGATACAAAAGAAAATCTTCTCAGGAGTCAGGGGATATTTCTCCAAAGGTTATTTTGATATTAGCAACCTTTGTTAGCTCCTACCTGATTCAGTGACCAGGGTTTAGGGGTTCTAAAACAAGGATACTAAGGAAGACAGAGGAAGAATTGATGCCTTTGAATTGTGGTGTTAGAGGAGAATATTGAATACATCATGGACTGGCAAAAGAGCAAACAGATCTGTTCTGGAAGAAGTAGAACCAGAGTGCTCCTTGGAAGCAAAGACGGTAAGACTGCCTCTTACATGCATTGGACACCCTGTGAAATCACAGAGATGAGGAGCCTCTAGGGAAGTGAATCCCAAAGGCCAGTTTTAATGTTTTATTTTCTTTAATGTAATTCCTTACAAATTCCTTGGTAACAGTCATTAAACAGATCAATTTTTGTGTTTGGTCCCATAGAAAATAAAAGAAAAAAGACCAGTGTTTAACTCTGGGGTCAAGGCAGACTACTGGCCTAGAGGAGAAAACCCCGTAAAAACAAACAAGACAAGTGAGGGACCAAAAGAAATGCCGTTGTCTCGGAAAGGCCCCACCCTTCAGAGCTGCTGGATGGTGTCGAGAAAACAACTGCACCCGTGACAAAACAGACAAAGATAACTTTACTCCAAAAGATTACAGTAATGGAATGAGCACTGGTGGTTCAGCAGTAAAGTTCTTGCCTTCCATACATTACCCAGTTCGATTCCTGACCAATGCTCCTCACGCACAGCCACAGCCTGTCGGTCAGTGGAGGCTGACACGTCGCTGTGATTCTGAACAGGGCTCCATGGGTTTCCACACTAGGAAGAAACGCCTCTTGATCCACTTTTGAAAATCAGTCAATGAAAACCATGTGGATCACAGTCATCCAGCCCACAACGGATCCTAGCGATGGCTCAGGACTAGGCAGCATGTCACTCCATTGTGCAGGGGATCCACCAGAAGTGAAGGGCCAACTCCACTGAAACTAACAACAGTAACGACTTTGTCAAGAAGATGGAAGGGAAGGCAGCAGATTGAAAACAGAAACAGGGGGAAACAGTGGGGAGAGACCAGCTCCTACTCCAACAGGACAAAGAACTGCGGGGTTGTTTTAAAGAAAGTTAACGGGTGTTTTTCACTGGGATGGTGAGTAGTGAGTGATTTACTGAGGTTGCGATTAGGATCATTTTGTTTTGACTTTTCTTTCATCTCCCCTGCCCTCCTAAGGCCACATGGGTCTTGTGAGACTCAGGAGGAAGAGAGACATAAGAATCTTCTGGGCCCTGGAGCTCCTAAGGAATGAGGGAGAGAGGAAGGTTGAGGGGATAAAGTAAGAAAAAAATCTATCCTAAGAGTCACTGGGAGTCCCCCAGTGATACAAACAGTTAATGTCCTCAGCTGGTGATAGAAAGATTAAACGTTCCAGTCCACACAGATACCTCAGAAGAAAGGCCTGGTGATCTGCCAAAACAATTAGCAGGTGAAAACCCCACAGAACACATTTCTGCTCTGACACATGTGGGGTTTTCACTAGTCGGAATCAACTCTACAGCAGCTGGTTACTGGTTATCTCAGTAGGAGATCGTTAAGTCCATCTTGGTCAGTAGTTTTTGTTCCATTCTCTGGAACAAAAGGACGCAAGGCAGGATGGAGGTGAGGGGGTCGGGGGGAATTCTTTAATTCTACTGCCTTCCAGGATCACAGGGCAGGGATAAAATTTAACTTTGCCAGGAGAATTTCCAGATGTGTGTAGCACCTGGACACTGACTTGGCCAGAAACCCACCTGACACAGTGATCATTAATTTGCTGATACACGAGGAAATGAGAATACATATAAATCTATTTAACTCACCATGTATGTTTTGAGCACTCCTGTGCAAAGTGATCACGGGACGACAAGTGAAGAAGACGGACACGGTCCTTGCCTGGATGATGTTTCTAATCAAGTGCAATGAATAATAATTCTATAAGCAATATATTAATTATGGCTCTGCTGGGTGTCACAAAACAGAAAGACAGGAGCTATGAGGATATAATAAGCAACCTAACTGACCACTTTCATTATTTTATGGGAACATTAGATTTTATTGCATTTTTAGCAGTAGATAATTATATTGTTTGAACCTCAAATTTTATTGGAATTCTGTCATCACAGCAACTGACATTTACCAGAAATGAGGTTCTAGACACTGTTTTGATCTGCAAACTTCTGAGACATGCTTCCAGAATCAAATTCTGCCGGGGTAAACATGTGGGGCAATTGGTTGTTGCTATTAGCTACGGGAAAGTTGGCCCCAGTTCAGAGAGAACCCCTCTGTAAGAGTAGAAATGAGCCATAGGAGTTCCTTGGCTTTAGTCTCTGCAGATGAAGTTTGCCAGGCCTTTCTTCTGTGGAGAAACACTATCCAGCTCCTCACAGAGGCAAGAGAGGCCCAGAAAAGAAGGGAGGTGGACAAAGGCTTCCACAAAGCCTGAGGTGCCTCCGACCTTCCCAACACTGCCTTCCCTCTATTCAAAACCAACCAACTTGTGATTTCTGCTCCTAGAGGCAGAGGCCACAGACCTGCCCAGGGATTGACAGTGTCACCTGCCATTTACATCTGGCCCTTTATCTTCTCTGATCCCCAAACATCCCCTTGCCAGGCTGACTGTACCAGAGGATTGAGCACCTGATCTGTCCCTCTGCAAAATGCCACCTGTGCCACATATTTCTTCCCTTCTCCCTCTTTCTGTTAACCATGGGGTGAATATAAAACACCCTTCTGAAAATCCCCTGCAGCAACTGTACATTCCAGCTCCTCTGTCTGAGCAAGGTGAACGTAGACTGACTTTTAAAGGGGGATTGTCTCTGCCGATTTAACGAGAATCATGGTGTAAACAGAGTTCCCCGGAAAAGGTGGGGAGCACCACAATAAAAGGAAAGGGGAGAAAAAAAGGAATGTCCATCCAATGAACATTTCTAATGCAGCCTCTTTATGTAACTACTCCTGACATTTGCCAATGGAGCTGAGATCTGAGCTGTAAAAACTTCGTTTGGAAAGCAGATTGACATTTTGACACAGCTATCCCCCACCCCTTACCTCCTAAAACTTCAGAGCTTACCTTGACAGCTGAGATTAGGGAAAGGAGGAGAGGGGCAAGAACTAACTCATGACCAAGGCAGAGATGGCACAGCTGGGGAAGGGGAGCAGGCAGCAGAACATTGTCGTTACATGTGAATGCCCCCTCATTTTCTGTTGCTCTGGGTGACTTCCTTTTTAGGGAACATTTAATAATAAGATACAGGAGCCAGATTTGGTTGAGCTGATCACCAGATCACCATGGCAACCTTTCTTTGGAGTTTGTCCAAGTCAGGTGGTGACAGCAAAGATGAGTTAAAGGTCAACCCTGCCAGGAAAGATGGGCACTGATAAAGTATTTTAACAAGACCCAGAGGAGCTGGTATTTGAGAGCTGCTGAAAAGGATCAACCAGGTGCTAGAAGTGAGAGACAAACAACTGCAAGAAGAGGGTGCGCCCCGTGAGGTATTCTACCAGAGCTGGTTGCTGTAAACACCTCATCTGTAGACTGGGAGCTCTGGTCTTCAACTCAAGCACCGATTGAAGCCAGTCTGAACTGTGCAAAGGAAGGGTATTTTGACGAGGCACCTGGATGGTAAAGAAATATGCATGTGCCACTCTATGCCCAAGACATGCCTTCCCAAAAAGTTCTAAACAAGGCAAATTTTTTCAAATGGAATGGCGTTGACCTTCTTTATCAATCCCAAGATGTTTTATTTCATTTCTTTCCTGCTAGAACACTTTAAAATTTTGGTGTTGAGAAAGGCTCTCTTTGTATGACACTAAAGCCACATGCCTTAGAGGCAGTCACATAAACATAAATGGCTAGATGTGAAAAGAAATAAGCACAAGAAAATATGAAAACATTCCCAGCCTTCCTCATAAATAAGTAACCACTCATACAATGATGAAAATAAATCAGTGGATAACATTTTAATTTAGATAAAGCCTATGGAGCACAGTTCTACCCTCACCCACATCAGATGGCCATGAACCAGAAGTGACTCATGAACAACCAGATTTTTTTTAGAAGTGTAATACTACCTGGTTTAAAATCAGGAAAGGTGTCAGGGTTGTATTCTTCTACCATACTTACTCAATCTGAATGCTGAGTCAACAATCTAAGAAGCAGGACTATATGAAGAAGAATGTGGCATCAGAATTAGAGGAAGACTCATCTGCAGTATGCAGATGCCACAACTTTTCTTGCTGAAAGCCGAGAGGGCTTGAAACGCTAATGAGTAGCCAACTACAGCCTTCAGTGTGGATTATAACTCAACATAAAGAAAAAAGAATCCTCACAACTGAAACATTGAGTAACATCATGATAAAGGAGAAAAGGTTGAAGTTGTCAAGGATTTCATTTTACTTGGATCTACAAGCAGCACCCATGGAAGTAAAAATAAAGAAATCACAGGACATACTGCATTTGGGCAAATCTGCAGCAAAAGACCTCTTTAAGGGGTTGAAAACCAAATATGACACTTTGAGGATGAACACATGCCTGACTTAAACCATGGTATTTTTGGTCACCTATATGTATGGGAAAGCTGGACAATGAATAAAGAAGACTGAAGATAAGTTGATGCTTTTGAATTGTGGTACTGGTAAAGAATATTGAATATACCACAGACTGCCAGAAAAATGAACAAATCTGCCTTGAAACAGCCAAAATGCTTCTTCAAAATAAGAATGGTAAGACTTTGTCTCATGCAGCTTGGACATGTTATCAGGAGGGGCCAGCCTTTGGAGAAGGACATCATACTTGGTAGACAGTCAGTGAAAAAAAGGAAGACACTCAACAAGATGGACTGACACAAAGGCTGCAACAATGATGTGATGGTAAGGATTGTGTGTCCAGCTGGCTAGCCCATGATTCTCTGTGTTTATATGTGACCACTCCCGTGATTGCATCTGCTGTAAGTAGCCAGTCAGATTAAAGGGAGTTTCCTTGGAGATGTTGCCTGCATCCTTATAAAAGTAGACATTCCAATTCTTTGCTTGCTCTAGATCCTGTAGCTGCCTTCTACTCTTCTGACCTCTGGCTCTTGGCACGTGAACTATCAGCTTACCTGAAGATCTTGGAATTCATTGATCTTCACAGCCTGAGAGCAGGAGCCCAGATCTCTGACTGGCTGATCTTGGGTTTAGCAGCCTCTGCTGTGACTATGTAAATCCAAAGAAGCTTCCATCCTGATCAACAGACTTGAGACTTTCCAACCTCTACAATCACACAAGCTGTTTCCTTGATATAAATGCCTCTATCTATATGTTTATACGCTTTACCAGTTTTGCTCTCTGGAGAACCCAGCTTAAGACATTTGGCACCAAGAGCTGGATACTGCTCTAATAGATACCTAAAATGCAGAAGCAGTTTTAAAACTGTGAGTGGATTGAGGACTCAGAAGGAAATAAGGAGAGCTGTTACACTGGAGAGAATACAGACAGTGAGAAGCAGCAGCAGCAGAGAAGTGGCAGCAGCACAACCAAGAGATCAACATCAGATGACCCTAGAGCTGATCAACAAGTGGCAGAGCTGAGTGCCTATGTTTAGGAAGCTTCCTAGCAGAGTGGAGTACCTCCAGGTACTTATTGGTAAAGCTAGACTTACCAACCCACAGAGTGAGAGAGCTGAGTGCCTACATGCAAGAAGCTTTCTGGTGGATGAGGGTAGTTCCAGGCACTTACTGGTGGAGGTACACCACTTTGAAACACTTGCTCCAGAAGGGCAGATATAGGCATGAGGCCAAAGGAGCCAAGAAGTCAAGCACCCAGGAAGCA
The DNA here is from genome assembly GCA_028571685.1 of Heterohyrax brucei. NCBI lineage: Eukaryota > Metazoa > Chordata > Mammalia > Hyracoidea > Procaviidae > Heterohyrax > Heterohyrax brucei. Next base: position 36,311,756 of record CM053148.1, on the reverse strand, counting down.
GAAGACAAAGAGAGGAAAAATACAAGGAGATGAGCAGCCTCAGTCTCAAAGGTATGGATGGCAATGATCTCAAGGGTTTCAAAGGGTGTATCCATGGCCTCTGGTGGAGTTGCCACTCAGATGGACTAGTAGAATGGTGAACCTAAAGGCAAGGGAGCAGAGTTGCTGTCCCAGTGGGCCTGGAAGGTGGATCTAAAGCCCAGGGTCTAGGAACCTCCATTCAGAATCTGGAGAGTACAGACAATACCTAGAATCTGGAGAGTAGAGCTGTTGTGTGAAATGGCTTCAGTGAAGAGAGGCTTGTTTTCAAGTCTTGGGAATAAAGGGAACATGTTCTACTGAATTGTTTGGTGCTTATTATGCCTGCCTTACCTCCAGTTTATCCCATTTGCAGCAGAAATGTTTATCTTGCACCTAAATATTCCACCATTTTATTTTTGGAAGCAGATTACTTGTTTTCTAAATTTCACAGATGAGGAAAAAATTTTTAATTTTGTACTTGAAGATAATTTAAGGCTTTTGCTATGATAAGCCTTCTTGCTATGAATGTGTTTTGCATGTTACAAGGATGTGGTTTTGGGGAGGCCAGAGGATGGAATGTCGTGAATTGAATCATGTTCCCCCAAAAATGTGTTTAACAATTGGCTGGGTCATGATTTCCAATATTGTATGATTATCCATCACATTCTCATTTGTTCAGATTTCCCTGTGTTGTAAATTCTACCACTATGACTGCATAAGATGGACTAGCAGCAGTTATGTTGATAAGGTCTATGAGACTGGATAGTTTTGTAAGTCAATCTCTTTTGAGATGTAAAACAGAGATATGAGCAGAGAGATATGGAGACTTCATGCCACCAAGAAAGCAGTGTTGGGAGCAGAGTGTGTCCCTTGGACCTGAGGTTCCTGGGCTGTGATGCTCCCAGACCAAGGGAAGATGGATGACAAGACTTTCCTTCAGAGTCAACAAAGAAAAAAAGTCTTCCCCTGGAGCTGGTGCCTTGAATTTGGACTTGTAACCTACTGTACTGTGAAAGAATAAATTTCTCTTTTTTAAAGCCATCACTCATGGTATTTCTGTTATTAAAAAGTTAGATTATGAAATCAAATGGGCTCAAACATAGCAATGATGGTAAGGATGGTACAAGACCAGGCAGTAGTCATTCTAGGTTGTGTAGAGGGTTGACTTGCCAGCACCTAATAACAATAACACCCAGTGTTAGCGAGGTATGAGATGTGAAGAAACATATTCTCTACACTCTTGGTAGAAGTTTAAATTGATGTCTCTCTGTTATATGACAATTTGCAAATATAAAAAACAAATGGACCTACCTTTGAGCCAGACATTCCACTTCTACATATATCCTCACACGGAGATGGACGCAGACATCCATTGCAGCATTGTTTATGTTAGAAAAGATTAGAAACAGCTTAAAGACCCATTAGTAAGAAATTACTGGACTAATTTAAGGAATACATATGAAGTAATATGCAGCAATTACACAAAATGAGGGAGATTTGTAAGTGTAGATGTATAATATCTTCCTAATATGTTAAATGCCAGAAACAAGTACAGAACCATGAGCATCATGCCTGCTGTGTGTCTGTCATCTAGTGCTGCTGAAACAGAAATACCACCAATAAGTGGCTTTAACAAATAGAAATATTTTCTGTCACATTTAGAAGAAAGTCCTTATCTCTTTTGAGCCTCTTCTCCCAGGACATCTTTGTATGGCTTGGCATCTTCTCTCATCTCTGCTTGCTCCTCTATGCTGCTGACACTGAAAGGCGGACGAGGAAAAGGGAAAGATGTGAGTTCTTGTACTGCTATATTTCCTTTCATGTGAGCTAATACATTTGACTACAGGTTAAGCCCATCTATTGTATCTTCTATTACTTGCAGCTGAATACATGCTGATACAAGCCTAGTACATTTTATTTTTAAATATTTAAATTAAAAAAAAAACTATATGGCAAAATGACCATAAAGTTAATTAAAAGGCTACAAACAGATTGGAGAAAATATTGGCAACATGTACCTCGCACACCTGATCTCTAATGCTCAGTTAATACTTCTCTTTCTCTTTATAACACAAAGGTATGTCCTAAAGATATACAATCTGAGTCAACATTCAGAAAAAGAACTTGATTTAATAAGTAGTTCTAGAATAAGGAGGGGTCAGAGTCAGCAGATGGAAAGCAGCAACATCTGGAAAAACTATCTTTAAAAACAAAAAATGGTTAGCCCATCTTTCTCCCCAACATCCCATACAGTGTAGCAGCTGTCCCAGTCCCCGTGTGTCCAGCCTCCCACACAATATCTGGTACTTCTCTCTTTGGAGTCCCTGAATAGTGCAGTTAACAAGCTTAGCTGCTAACTGAAAGTCTAAAAGTTCAAGTCCACCTAAACATACCTTAGAAGAAAGCTAAAAACCCTAAGAACATAGACACACATAGGGTTACCATGAGTTGGACTCAAGTGGATAGCAACTGGTTTTCCCTCTTGAGATTTCCTGTTCTCTCTCTGGCTGCACCGTTATTATGTGAAGTTAACTATTCTCTCTCTCTGTGTGTCTCAGCTGTTACCAATACTCTCTCCCAATTATCCCTGGAGGGGTATAGTTGAGGTAGGGAGTGGAAGAGGATACGTCATATCTATAAAATGAGATGAGGAGGTGACAACAAAGCATTTAAGTCGCTTAGCCCAAAGTCATACCTAGAAAACGCAAGCTCTGAACAACTACATTAATCTACAATAACTCTTACAAAGCAAAGAAGCGGGGCAAAAGCACCCTATTAGAAAAAGTCACAAAGAACACATGCAAGCCAGTTAAAGAAGAAAAACGTTTTAAAAGATGTTCAACCTCACTAGTAATAAAAGGAGTGGAAATTAAAACAATATTTCAACTGGCAGATGAGCGAAGTGGGTTTTTTGTTTGTTTATTTTTTAAAGTATACCCAGCATTGGCTAGGTTGTGGAGGAGAAGGACTCCCGTGCTCTGCTGATGACAGGGTGACTGCAAAAAAATTAGGTAATAACTTGCCAGATTTATAATCAGAATCATGTGACTGTGAGATTCCACTTCTACTTATTTACCCTAATGAATCTGTCAGACATACAGGGAAGCAATACGTGTAAAAATGTCCTTAAAGTGTTGAGTTTTAGTAGTAAAATATGCAAACACCTTAATGGACATCAATAGGAGATGAAACCAAACATGGGATACACATATACGCATCACAAATACAGACACAGAAGAATACCACTGAACCAGTTACTATCCAGCTGACTCCACCTCATAGCAACCCCGTGTGCTTCAGAATAGAACTGCACACTGCATTTTCAAGCACTGTGACCTTATGATAGCAGATAGCCAGAAGTTTTTTTCCAGGTGAATTCAAACTGCCCATCTTTCTATTAATAGCCAAGCACTCAACTGTTAGCACCACCCAGGGACTTCCTGGAAGGATATTATCAGTTTCCTAATACAGAACCCCACAACTGACTGCATTACATACCCAGTTACTGGTGACCCAAACAAACACAAACTCCTTCAATGGGATCAGATCTTATCCCTTTAAAACTCCTGGGAGGGACCCCAAAGACAGAATGGGAACTGTCCGCTACCCCAGAAAGGCAGAAGTACTAAGCTTCACAAACCCACCTTCTTCCCCCATGGAAGACCCTTCTCTTCAGAGGGGTTGAAGTGAGGCATAAGAAAAAGATAAAAAGTGTTACTCTAATGGAGTTTCCCCACTTGGAAACAGGAAAACAGGAGAAAAAAGGTGCCCCTACCCCAACGCCATCATAGACATATATTCGCAAAAAAAAGAGTTTAGAGGTAGGTATCTACCAGAATGGCAATGGTAGTTCTCTCCAGGCAGCAGAACTAGCTCCTTTTCTTCTATTGTCAATTGTTTGAGCATGTTGGGTCGGCGAGAGGGCCAGTGTAGGACAAGTGGCAGCCAACCGCAGAAAGAAGAGGGAAGGAAAACTAATATCTACAGTTCGTATGCTGGGCAGTTTACCAACCTTGTAAGCTGGGACACTCTGAGGTGGTTTCTCCGCAAATCCTCACACTGGCTTGCTACTGAGGAATACAGGCGGTAGCTCAGATGAGAGTCAGCTGGTCAGCAGCAGGCCACAGCAGGGAGGTGGAAATTTGGAGCTCATGGAAGATAGAGGTCACAGAGGGAGTGATCTAAGCCAGGGACCAGGTGGAAAATGTCACCTACACAGAAGAGCTGCAAAGTCAGTGAGAACTTAGGTAGGATCTAGCCAATGGGCATGGGGTGCCACCAGGTCCCACCTTCCACTAACATAAGGAGTAGACAGATAGCAACAGGATATCCAGTGAGCAGGCAGGACATGGGTCTGCTCCAGGACAGCCAGCAAGAATTCCGAGGAGTTGAAAAGCCCCTGCAGGAACCAGCCACTCTCTTCATTGCCATGAAGTCACTCACATATGTTCTCCCCTGCACCCAAACACCATCTTGAGAAGATGGAGAGGATGGAGAAAACCACTGAAAGCAGACAGACTGACCCAGTAAAAATTTGAACATGAACTTGATGGGATATTTATAGAGGAGAGTTAGAATTAATTCATGAAAACTACTATAAGATTACATGAGAATCTGCAAAGACTTCTAGAAAATTGTTATATCCTCTGCTGGCTTGGGTGTGGAAGAAAAGGACTCCCATATTCTGTTGATGAGAGAGTAAACAAAAATTAGGTAATAGCCTTCAAAATTTAACATCGGTATAGATTTGACTCTGTGATCCTACTTCTAGTCACATTTCCAAACAGGCTTATCAGATAAGCAAGAAACTAACAAAAAAAAAAAGAAGAAGAATATTAACATGGTTCTCACAATGGAAGCATCTTCCGCCGTTTAACTGATACACTTGGATTTGTTCCACATCTGTGCTTGTTGCTGTTAGGGGCTGCTGAGCGAGTGTCAACTCACAGTGACGCCGTGTACAGCAGAAGGTAACACTGCCTGATCCTGTGCCATCCTCACAGTCGTGATTGTTGCAGCCACGGTATCCATTCATTTTGTTGAGAATCTTCCTCCTTTTCTCCGACCCTCTACTTTCCCAAGCATAATGTCCTTTGCTAGGGACAATCCCTCCTGATAGCATGTTAAACCCCTGATTCAAGCTATCTCCTTGATTCAGAAAAATCTCAAGGTGAGAATTCAGTTCAAAGTTTGCCATCCTGGCGGCCCAGTGGTTAAGAGCTTGGCTGCTAACCAAAGAAGTTGATAGTTTGGACCCACTAGTGGAAACTTTCTGGGGCAGTTTTACTCTGTCCTAAAGGGTAGCTATGTGTCAGCATCGACTCAGTGGTAACAAGTTTTTGTCCTGGTTCGATAAGGCTTTGAACACCTGACAGCAGAGATATCTGAAAGAAGTCATCCCTAACTCATCCCTCAAAGAGTTCCCTCAGACAAAGTTCCAGATAATACGAGCTTACAATCCACAACAAAAAAAAATCACAAACCAGAGCTGGCTGAAAAATCAGAGAGCAGAATGAGACCTGCAAACATTGTAAATGCATAAACCAGTTGCTATTGAGTTGACTCCAACTTCTCGAGACCCTGTGCATGTCAGAGTAGATAGAATTGGGCAGCACGGGGTTCTTGATGTCCAAATTGTTAGATGCAGATCCCCAGGCATTTCTTCCGAGATGCCTCTGAATGGGCTTGAATCTCCAGTCTTTCAGTTAGCAGCTTAGTGTGTGGACTACCCTACTCCCCCCACAAAAACACCCACAAATACTTTGTTAATACATTTTCATAAATACAGTATACTGAGCATCCAGCTCTGCAACTTGCTTCTTTCAATTCACAGAGCATTTGGGCTCTTTCACTAGTTATTTACATAGTCTTTCACTGTATGAATTATATATAACATTGATTTGAAGACAATTACCTTGCCCTTTCTCCTCAAAGAAAGCATCTCTGTGGCATATGTCCAGACTCCAGCTTGCCTGACTCAAAAACTCCAGCTTGTCACCACCCAACTTGAGAGTATTTTGACAGGGACGCACTGGCGTAGGCCTGGGGAGCGAGCTGGGTGAAGACCATAAAGGGGGAGGTTTTGCAGTGTAGCACTCAGCAACAGCCAGCTAGGACTCAGCTCGTCCCACCCCCCAGAAGCAGCTTAAAAGTCTCTTTTCAAGGTGCTGGCTATATTGGAACAGACACTATTTTTGTCTGTTTGTGATTTGGGTTTTTTCTGACCCTGAGTCCTGACCAACCCCACCCACCAGGCCTTTTCTTGAAACCCAAACTTAACTCTTTCAAATCAAGCTCCCTGGCCCTACCTGCCCCTGTTCTGTCTTCTGGAACTCCTAGTGTACCATAAAGGGCTCTGCCTCAGGGTTTAACACTCCTTCAAACAGCAGAAGGGAAGCATCATGGTGGATGTTGGTCTTGTGCAATATTTTCGGTGTCCAGGAAAGGCGTGCTTCGAGTCCTAGCCATCCCCCCAACACGCCAGCTTCAGGAAACATCACGAAAAACTTTACACACACTTTCAGTTCAAGCCAGTCTGCAGGTCCACACTCTGTTCCAATCCCACAACGCCTCTCTGAGAGTGGCCTCCCTCAGCCATCCCTTTGACCTGGCTGAGCAGGTGCTTAGGCCTTGGAAGGAGGCGGGGACCTTCTGACAGCTAATTCCAGGGTGTTGACACACAGTGCATGATTTATGTGAAAGAGTGAAGGTGCTAAATGAGTAGTGGCCTCACTGGAGGAGGGCCTCCATGGCTTGGGACCCCTGACAGAGCCCCAGTGATTCTGCATTTTGAGGGGTCCTCTTCCATATGGCCTGGGGTAGACGGGTAACTGCAATGAGAATGGCCTCCCAGAGAGGGGACACTCCATCTGAGTTTTCAAGGGTGAGCAAAACCTGTTTATTACAGGCAAAAGGCAAAGACCCTGTGGTAATAGAGAGTCTGGTGTGCTCTAGAAGCTGCCGACCATTCTGGGAGTGTCACCGGAGGTGGTGGGGGTTCTGGAGAATACACTGCAGAGAGGGAAAGGAAAAGGCTGGCTCAGGCCCATGAGATGACACTGAGGAGCTAGGTTCTGTCAAGAAAGCAATGGGGAGCCATAAATAATTTTATGCCATGAGAGGATATGAGGAAGCATGTATATTAGGGGGCTGGACTCTGCTACCTGGGAAGACACTGGAATCAAAAAATCACCTAGAACAAAAGGTAGCAGTTTACCCCACATCCACTAGGATAGCTGCTCTCCAAAACCAAAAATTACAAGAGTTGGGATGTGGAGAGATTGAAACCCTCATACATTGCTGGGATGTATATAACATATGCCCATTGCCACTGGGTCAGTTCCACCTCATAGTGACCACAGAGGACAGACCAGAACTGTCCGACAGCATTTGCAAGGCTGTATATACTTGTAAAAGCAGATTGGCACATCTTCCTCCCACAAAGCTGCACATGAGGTTTGAATGATCAGTCTTGAGGTTAGCAGCTGAGCACTTGACAACTGTGCATTGGGACAAGTACAATGGTACCACCGCTGTGAAAAACAGTTTGACTTTTCCTCAAAAACATAGAATTACCACACAGCCCTGGAATTCCACTCCTGGGTATATATCCAAGAGAACTGAAAGCAGGAATGCAAATAGATACATTGTATGCCAGTATTTATAGCAGCACTGTTCACTGCAGCCAAAGGGTAGAAACAACCCAAGTGTCCATCAGTGGAAGAATGGATGAACAAAATGTGGTGTAAGCATGCAGTAGAATATTATTCAGCTGTAAAAAAAAAATGAAATTCTAACACTTCCTACAACGTGGATAAACCTTGAAAACGCTGAGCTGAATGGATTAAGTCAGCACAAAAGGGCAAATATTGTATGATTCCACTTACATGAACTCTCTAGAATAAGCAATTGCGTGGAGAAGAAGGTTCATTAGCGGTTACCAAGGCCCGGGGTGAGGAGGGAAGGGGAGTCACTGCTGAGGGGCCCATCATTTTCATCTGGGGCTCTGTGAATCTTCCGGAAATGGGTAGCAGTGACAGCAGCACAATACAACAACAAATGTGATTACCGCTGTGAAACTGCATATTTGACGTTGCTTAAAATGGCAAACTTTTTGTTATATATACTTTATTACAATAAGATAAACAAAAAAAGACAACAGTTGGGAAAACACAGCCAAGTGACAGCAGATATTGTAGGGGACCGTGGGAGAGTGGGCAGCAGCCCGTGGGAGTCGCTTCTTCTCCCCAGACTTCAGACCTGGTGGAACACAGGCTCACCCTCTGCTGTCACCCAGACGAAGCCAGCAAAGTTACTTAACCTCCCCAGGCCTCAGCGTCTCCCATCTTTAATATAGCACAGAGACTTAGTGAGAGAATTAAAATGAGTGTGAATGTGAACATACACTGCCTAGGCTGGCCTGGGAAACCTTGGTAGTATCGTAGTTGAATGCTATCTATGGCTGCTAACCCAAGAGTTTGCAGTTCAGATCCACCAGATGCTCCTTGGAAACTCTATGAGGCAGTTCTTCTCTGTCCTATAGTCTCTGTGAGTTTTATCAACTCAGCAGCAGCAAGTTTGGTTTTTGTTTCTTCAGGCTGGCCTAACTCATTGGAGGTGCTCAGAAATGGAAAATTCTCCCCATTAAAGACTCCTGGAGCATTTCTACAAACAGCAAATACGACAGTAAAGAAAAACTGGAGAAAAAAATATATATCAGTTGTTTCCTTTTCCCAAGATCCATTGAAAACAAAGGGAGCCAAAGAAGGAAACAGAAAAACAGGTTGGAGCGTCATAAACATGTAGAAGCCCAGACAAGCTTCCAGGAGGCGCTGTGTACTTCTTCGACAGGTATTCTGAATCCTCAACCCCAAACCAACCAGGTGCACTCTAGTTGACTCTGGCTTCTACGACCCCATCTATGTCAGAGCAGAACTGTGCTCCATAGGGTTTTCAGTGACTGAGTTTTCAGAAGTAGATTGCCAGGCCTTTCTTTCCCGGTGTCCCTTGGTGGATTTGACGTTCCAACATTTTGGTTAGCAGCCAGGTCTCGTGACTTTGCACCACTCAGGGACTTTACTCTTTATCCTGCCGCTAGCAAAACGGGAACTCCTTTGATTCATTGACAATATAACCTGGTGCGTCTTGAGGGAGCCACCAAACCATCAGCGCAAGACAGCAACCCCACCAAGAATCACATTTTCAGGGCACTCAGTTATGCCACATTCTTGGAGTCTTTCCAGACTAGCTTCTCAAGGCACTGTTCTCACAGAGAAGACCCTCTCCCGGGCCTCAGCCGCCCGATGAACAAGGCAGCCAGTTGCTCCCAGTGATCACAAGTGAAACAGATCAGTTACAGGGAAGGCACTGGGAAATAGAAATGCAGTAACTGGAATATTTATTAATTTTTATTTTAAACCTCTACTTGCAAAAAGGTTTCATTAAGAAATAACATTTATGGAGATAGACAATAAAATCTCATTAAATCGGGATCAATTAATTATGAATATGCAGTTATTTAATTTGGACTGGTTAAAGCTTAGCCTACAATGAATAAGAAAGACAAAAAAAAGAATTGACGCCTTTGAACTACGCTGTTGACAAAAAATGCTGAATATACCATGGACTGCTCGAAGAAGAAACAAATCTAACTTGGATGAAGTACAGTTAGAATGCTCCTTAGAAGCACTGATGGCAGGACTTCATCTCACGTACTGTGGATATGTCATCAGGAAGGACCAGTCCATGGAGAAGGACATCAGGCTTGGTAAAGGACAGGGTCAGCAAAAGAAAAGAAGACCCTCCACAGGATGGGCTGACGCTGTGGCTGCAGCAACTGGCTTAAGCACAGCAACAGATGTGAGCATGGTGCGGGACTAGGCAGTGTCTTGTTCTGTTGCACGTAGGGTCACTGTGAGTTGGAACTGGCTTGACAGCACCTGACGACAACAACAAAGCTTACCCCTCCACCACCCACCTCTCAGTTTGTAGTTTGTGGTATTATGGTGGGTTGCATGTCATTATGGATGAAAGCTATGCCAAGAGTATTTCAAATACCAGCAGGGCAACCCATGGTCAACAGATTTCGGTTGAACTTCTGACCTTGATAGACTAGGAAGAAAGACCTGGCAATCTGTGCTGAAAATCAGCCAATGAAAACTCTTTAGATCACAACAGAATATTGTTCAACATAATGCTGAAAGAGGGACCCCTGTTTGGAAGGCACTGAGATACATCAACCATCATGAAGATAGTACAGGACCAAGCACTGTTCTGTCCTTTTGTACAGAAAGTCACCAGGAATTGGAGCTGATTCAGTGGCAGCTGCCAACACGTGCTCAAGCAGGTGCTCTGTCTGTGCCAGTTAGATTACACTTGCCAAACACACATTCCCCGTTTTACCTCTAAAGGGGTGACATCCAAGACAAAATTAACTTAAAGGTAGCACTCCTCACCACCACTGAATTTACCAGCTGAGTCCCTTCCTCCATTAAGTTTGATGGTCGATTATGTGCCATGGCAGGAAGGGCCGACACATGACGCCACACCACCTTTCATCCTGCTCAGTCTCCTGCAGACATGACTAGCTGATCGGAGCCTAAAATAATTCCTCTCAATCCAGTGCTGCAAAAGAAGGAAGGAATTCCAAGTGCTCCTTCCTCCCAAATAACAAGCTTGATACCCTCCTTCCAATAAGAGAACATCTGCTCTATGCCCAAGGTTTTAAGGATGAAGTTACTGGCCCAGTATAAGAACCAACAAAGCAGGAATTAAAACAAGGTATTCTATTTCCCTCATCCCTTTACCACAAATGTTGTTGTTAGTTGCTGTTAAAGAGGCTCCTGACTCGTGGTGACCCAGGCTCAGCCCAACAAAATGCTGCCGGGTCCTGCTCCAGCCCCATGATTTGTTGTGGATTGCACAGTTGTGATCCATAGGGTTTCCACTGGCTAATTTTCAGAAGTAGATCACCAGGCTTTACTTCCTAGTTCATCTGAGTTTAGAAGCTCAGTTGAAACCTGTTTGGTATCGTAGCAACGCACTAGCCTGCAGTAACAGATTGGTGGTGGCAGGGCAAGAGACGCACTGGCCAGAGGACAAACCCTAGTCACGCATGTGGATAGCCAGAATTCTACCACTGAACCACCAATACCACCTCTTTAGCATAGAAGGGGGCTGATACCAGCAGGAAGATGGTTTGTCTAACAGACTGAACACTCTGAAAAGGAGAGCGACTCCCTTGGAACATCCTAGCCTACAGCACAGATCTAGAAGGAGTGGGAACAGAGGGATGGAAAGCACCAAGGAGACCATGGAGAGAGACAAAGATGAAGGATTCCCGGATGCCCACTCAGCTGAGAGACGTCTGGCATGGTGTTGAAGCAAGTGGGCTCTGAGTTCAAATTCTACCTCTGTTATACGTGCTGTGTGCCCCTGGGCGTATTGCTTAATCTCTCTGTACCTTTCTTGATCAGTGAAACAGCAGTGATAACAGTACCTACCTCACAGCACTGCTGTAAGGATAAGATAATCATGAAAAGCCCATAGCACACATTCAGTAATGTTACTTTATTGTTGTTACCATTTCTGTTCAGCAGAGTGTGCGTGTTGGCCATAGGTGACAGAAGGCCCAGATAAAGGCATTGATTCCTACCTTGCAGGGAGTCCCGCAGTTCCAGGAACAGCTGGTTAATCACAGCTGCTTTCCGTCATTCTGTTCTGATTCCCCAGAAGGTCTGCAACTGTTCCCCCCACTGCAGGCTGTTCAAGTCTTTCCAGATGTCACACGGCCTCTGGCAGGAAGGGGAGGGGACATTTCCCCACAAAGGAGGCAGGGACAGCTGTTCGGCATGGAACGGATAGGGTAAGACTCAAACTGAGAGCAACTCAATGGAGAAACTTAAGACATACTTTGCAGCTCACTCTAGACCCCATTTACAGCCTGGTGGTGCAGTGGTCAGGTGCCACATCTGCTAAACCAAAGATCAGCAATTCAAATCCACCAGGCTGTCCTTAGAAACTCTTTGGGGCAGTTCTCCTCTATCTTACAGTGTCACTGAGTCAGAATCAACTCGATGGAGTTGGTTTGTTTTTGTTGCTGTTTCAGCACCCCACACATTGATCATCAGTTAAGGGACCAAACCCGCATGTTTCATAGACATCATGGACCATGGCAGAGGGGATTCACGCGCATAACCACCCACCTTGTGCTGGCTGTTCTCACATCATCTTGCATCTACCCAGGCCTCTCCAATGGGTAGCAAAGCCTTCAACTGAGTTTAACCAGTTGACTCTTGAGTATTTAGTGCTTTGATGAAGCCAGAGTGCTGTATTGCTCAAATGCTGAGACCTGTTCATTGTAAGCCAAATTTAATCAGGGAACTAGATCATATGAGCACAGATCTGCTTACAAACACATCATACAAATTGTGACATAATGCAAGCAGGCAGATTTTTCTTGCGTGACTTTTAAAGTGGTTCAGAAGCAGAGTTCCAAAAATCATTTTAAGCAACAATGCTTTGGAGAAAATGACACTTCTTTGGATATCTATTGATTTATCTACCCATCTATCCATACTTTCATCCATCTGTCTGTCCATCAGTCTATCCATCCATCCATTCTTCCATCTGTCTATCTATGTATAGCATTAAGGAAAGTCCACAGGTTTAAGAACAACATGGGTACAACTCCTTGCTCCCACTGTTGCGTGACCTTGGACATGTTACTTAACTCCCCTGAAACTCAGTGTCACTGTCTTTAAAATGCACACAATAGTAACTACCTCCAAAATACATTGGGAGAATAAATCAGGTTGATATAAATTACCTGCTCTAGCGACTGGCAAAAGGAAGGTACTCAAGTAGTGGCTTAAATAGCGTCCCTACCTCCCTTGCCATTAAAAAAAAAAAAGTTATGTTCATGCAGAAACTGTGAATGAGCCCTTATTTGGAAAAATGGTCTTTGAAGATTTAATTAAGTTACAGATCTCAAGGTACGAGTACCCTGGATAATATGGGAGGGTCCATAAGTCCAATATTGAGTGCCTTTATAAGAGAAAGCCAGAGGGAGATTTGAGATACAGGGGAGAAGCAATGTGGTCACAGATGGAGAGACTGAGGGCGATACAGCCACAAAGAAAGCTTGAAGCTGCCAAAAGAGGCAAAGAAAGATTCTGCCCTAGAATCTTGGGAGGGAGGCTGGCCCTGCCAGCTCCTTTGTCTCAGATTTCTGTTCTCCAAAAGTATAATGGAATGAATTTCTGTTCTTCTAAGCCACACCAAGTTTGTGGTGATTTGTTATGACAGCCAGGGAGTTAAATACATCTTCACAAAAAATTAAATAAATAAACCCACAGCTGTGAGTGGATTCTGTCTCATAGCAACCCTATAGGAAAGAGTAGAACTGCCCCGTAGTGTTTCCAAGGAGTGGGTGGTAGATTTGAACTACCAACCCTTTGTTTAGCAGTCGAGCTCTTAACCATAATGTTACCAAAGCTCCTAATACAGCTCAATATGTGTGAAATGCCTGTGTTGCCCTGTAAACTCCAAAAGCTGAGGGAATACATCTCTGTTAATCAGTAAACCAGTTGCTCCTGAGTCTATTCTGACTCATGACTACCTCATGTGTGTCTCAGTAGAACTGTGCTCCACTGAGGTTTGTTTTTATTTTGTTTTGTTCCATTAAGTTTTTAAAAGCTGATTTTTCAAGAACAAATTAGCAAGCCGTTCATCTGAGGTGCCTCTGGGTGGACCTGAACTTCTAACCTTTCGGTTGCCAGGCCAGCATGTTCACCATTTACCCCACTCAGGACTCCATGTCTCTGTGTGCCCAGCCATGTCTCCAGCTACATCTCCAGTGACAAGCTCTTTCCATGTTAGACGCTCAGACATGGATCTCGTGTTGTTTTGGTTTTGTTCGAAGCATGAGTTGATACAATACTGAATCAGTCAGGATAGACTCACAAGCCATCTCCAAATCTCAGTGATTTATATAAACAAACAAAAGGACTTTTTCTTGCTCATACAACCTGTCTCACCTGGGTCAGGGTCTGGGTGGTGGTCCTCGACATCATTCTCATCTGTCACCCGGATAGATAGAGGCTGTACCTTCTTAGGAGGATGACTTCTCAGCATTACATGCTGCATTCGCCGTGACCAGGAAAGAAAAGGCTGTGGGGAGGGGTCCCTAATCAGAGTTTGAATGTTTATGCCTGTAAATGATCCTGGTGACTTTTGCGACTTTACAACAAGTTGAACCATTGATGTAGGAAATTGCAATGCTTGCTGAACACAGAATGACAGGAGGACCAGAAATGGGGACCTACTAGAAATATCTACCAATGACATGGAGTTCCCAGGTGGTATGAACAGTTAAGGTGGTCAGCTTCTAAGCCAGAAGAGCCTCGGAAGAAAGTCTTGGTGATCAACTTCTAAAAAATCAGCCACTGGGAAACTTTAAGGAGCAGAGTTCTACTCTGACACACATGACGGTCACTGTGAGTCTGAATCCACTCACGGAAAACTGGTTGGTGGCTTGGTTGGTACCATAGCTGCGGCTTCAGTGGCCTCTTTGCCTCCACCATGGAACAATTACAGAGAATCCCATTATGAATTGAAGATGAGCAGAATGGACACCAGCCCTGGGTGTGCTTGCTGTCTGCTGTCACCCTGTGGGTGTCGGCCCTGACTCTCAGCTGCAGAGATAAGGAGCGTGGGACCTGACCGTCATTAGTTTATTCTGCCTCCAGCCACTCAGCCTCACTACCAGGATTCATGGAAACTCAGCCCCCAAGAGCCTATTAACCTTAGACGCTCCGCAGGGTCCAGTCTAAAGAGCCGGATCGATGAGATCAAGCAACTGGTTTCTCAGAAGTCTATTGGAAAACGCAGACGGCTGGCGGCCAGAGCAGACACCGAGATTCGTCTTTGTGAGCGGCTGGCAGGGGTGTGCGGACACTGTCATATTTCTAACAGGCCTCAAAGCGGGAAAGAATTTTTGACCTGCTGAGGGAGCTCCTAGTCAGCAAACATGACTATTTCAGGAAAATAGACAGACAGTTAAGATACTCATTTTTCTTCTATTATTAGGTGTTGTTAGGTTAGCTAAAACATTTCAGATACGGAAGCTTTTTAGAATTTGCTGCCTTCCTCTCTTTCTCCCTCTCCCACCCTTTGATGGGCTGTGTACACCACAGTGACAACTACTGTTTCATTAAATTCCTATAGCAGGAAATGTAGGTCACTGGTCTCAGACACGGCCTAGTTTCCCAGCTCTAAACAGAAATATTTCCCCAGGTTGAGGGTTTTTTTCCCCCTAGGATCATGTCTATTAAAAGTGCAGCCTCTTTATCCAGGGCAAATAAACAGAGCTCTGGCCTCCTTCTTTCCACCCAGCTGCTGAACTGGGTGGTGGGGTGAACAGCGCACAGGCCGGGCACCTTTAGAATTTTCCAAGGCCATGTCACTCTGTGAAAAGTGAGGCAAGGACTGGGACGCGCCTGTGGTGGCACAGGTGATAGGGCCCAACAAAGAGAACATGGGTGCCTCCACTCAGCTGGAAGGGTGGAGCCCCTGACCTGTGCCAGATGTTGCCCTGGGCTGGACTTCTACACATCTCCACTCTTACCCTGTCCTGACTGCCTTCTGATCCTTCTCTCACCTCCTTCCCTCTTTCCTTCCTTCCCTCCTTCCTTCCTCTTTTAACCACATAGATAATCTGAGTTCATTGTAGAAAACTGGAAAACACAGATGAGCAAACAGGAAAAAAAAAAGTGTGTCCAATACGAGAAAAAAATCCTACTGACACTTCTTTGTATATCTTTCCAATTATTTTTCTTTGCATATGTATGGATATCAACACCTTTTTAACAAAACTATGATGATAATATTCAGTGGCCTGGTTTTCTTGCTTGCCAATATGGTATGAATGCCTTTCCTGATTGATTAATATGTATCTACATGACTTTGGAATTTTTTCTCTAAAATTATGCATAGTTTTATAAAATGAATTCTAACCAAAAGAGATAGCTAATTCCTTCTGTTTGTCTGTTTTAAGCTTAGAGTTAAAAGAAAACCAGAAACCAAACCCACTACCCACAAGTCAATTCCAACTCATAGTGACCCAATAGGCCAGAGTAGAACTGTCCCAGAGGGTTCCCAAGGGGCAGCTGGTGGATTCAGACTGCCAGTCTTTTGGTTAGCATCCTTAGCTCTTAACCACAGTGCCACTGAGAGTTCAAAATCATCTACAATCCCGCCACCTAAGTCTACTTCCTCCTCCCAGCAAACTGCCTCTCCAATCCTGATATCCACAGGTAGCCTCTACTTACCATTTAATGAACACTGTCCAGACATCTTTTCCTGCATTTATATGAAACTAGAGCTCTATAGACACATTTATTTTCTTAATGGGAACATGCCATCGTCATCCACCACCCTTCTGCCAGTTTGTCACATTGTGGTGGCTGTTGAGTGCTATGATCCTGGGAACTATACCATCAGTATTTTAAATGCCAGCAGGGTCACTCATGGTGAATAGGTTTCAGCAGAGCTTCTAGACTAAGATTAGGAAGAAAGGTGTGGCGATACATTTCTGAAAATCAGCCAATGAAAACCCTAGAGATCACAGCAGAATATTATGTGATATAGTGCTGGAAGATGAGCTCAGGGTTGGAAGGTATACAGAGAATACGCAGTGATCGCAACAATGGACTTGAGCGTAACATTAATTATAAAAATGGACCATGCAATGTAGCTCCAGTGTTCCTCAGTTTCTACAGAATCTTCACCGCTGTTCCACCTCACCTCCTTGTGCCTACATTTGTGTCTATGCTGCTCCTTACAACTCATAAATGATTACATTTAGGCCTACATTAATACGACTGTTATGGCCTCATTAACATAACAAAGAAACCCTTATTTCCAAACAGGTTTATTTCCACAGTTACAGGTGTCAGAATTCCAGCACATATTTTAGGGGGCACAAAATTTAATCTCTAACACTATTCCTTGGACCCAGGCTACTAGAGAAGCGCTCCAGGCCTCACGTGTCATCACTACCACCTGTACAAATGGGGTCCATTTACACTAATGCCCAAATGCTGAAGACCGCTACACTGTCTTGGCTCTGGCAGAAACTCACCTTTCCTCCTGCAGGCCAGCCCCAGTCACTGTGTAGCCCTGGGCTTCTCCTCCTGCCATGTCCCCCAGCTGGAGGATGCCCAGAGGGCTCCCGTGTCTACCGCTGAGGATGCTGGTCTCACAGCGGGAGAGGCCACGTGCTGCCTTCTCCAGTCCTTGAAGAGGTGAAGGGACAGGGAAACCATGGCTACAGCTCTGCACTATACTTTGTTTCTCAGCACAGACAAATCAGCCTTTGCTCAGGTCTCCCAAAGTATCTGCCATGATGACAATTCCCCTGTTCCTGACCTTCACACTTTGTCTAGAAAGGTGGTGCCCTAATCGTGCCTCCTTCAGTGGCTCCTTGAGCCTCAGTGGCTCAGCTCTAGCTCAGCATTCTCATAGCACGCTAATGGTTATCTCTGCATTTGACCCTGTCTACAACAATGTGGAAAGCATTCAGAAGATGACTTGGGAAGAACTGCTTCTACACAAAGAAATGTTGATCTTGATGACTTGTGGATGGAATCAATCTTTCAGGACATTCACTTGCTGGTGTTAAGTGACTCAAAATGAAAAGAAATAGCTGCAAACATCCATTGATATTCAGAACGTGGAGTGTACTAAATACAAATCTAAGAAAGCTGAAAGTCACCAAAAATGAAATGAAAATGCATAAACATCAATATCCTTGGCATTAGCGAGCTGAAATGGACTGGTATTGACCATTTTGAATCAGGTGATCAAATGGTCTATTATGCCGAGAATGACAAGTTGAAGAGCAATGATGGTGCATTTATCATCAAAAAGAACATTTCAGGATCTATCCTGAAATACAACCCTGTCAGTGATAGGATATTATACATATGTCTGCAAGGAAGACCAGTTAGTAAGGCTTTTATTCAAATTTATGCACCAACAAATAAGGCCAAGATGAAGAAATTGAAGATTTTTATCAACTTTTGCAATCTGAAATTGATAGCCCATGAAATGAGGACACTTGATAATTATTAGTGATTATAATATAAAAGTTGGAAACAAAGAAGAAGTATTGACAGTTGGAGAATGTAGCCTTGGTGATAGAAATGACGCCAGAGATCACCTGATAGAATTCTGTGAGATCAACAACTTCTTCTTTGTAAATACCTTTTTTCACCAACATAGACAGCTACTATTCACAAGGATTTTACCAGGTGGTATACATAGGAGTCAAATTAACTATGTCTGTGGAAAGAGATGGTAGAAAAGCTCAGTATCATCAGTCAGAAGAAGCCCAATTTCCAAATGTGAAACAGACCATCAATTACTCACATGCAAGCTCATGGTGAAGCTGAAGAAAATTAGAACTAAGTCCACGAGAGCCCAAGTACAACCCTGAGTACATCCCATCTGAATTTAGAGACCATCTCAGGAACAGGTTTGATGCATTGCACACTAATGACCAAAGACTAGACAAATTGTGAAATGACATCAAGGACACCATACATGAAGACAGCAAGAGGTCATTAAAAACACTGGAAAGGAAGAAAAGACCAAATTGGACATCAGATGAGGCTCTGAGACTTGCTGTTAGATTTCCAGTACCTAAAGCAAAATGAAGAAATGATGAAGTAAAAGAGATAAACAGAAGATTTCAAAGGGCAGCTTGAGAAAACAAAATAAATTATTATAATAAACTGTGCAAAGACCCGGCACCAGAAAAATAAAAGGGAAGAACACGATTGGCATTTCTCAAGCTGAAAGTACCAAAGAAATTTAAGCCTCAAGTTGCAATATTAAAGGACTTTGCAAGGAAAATAGTAAATAATGTGGGAAACATTAAAAGAAGATGGAAAGAACACACACAGTTACTATAACAAAATGAGTTGGTCAATTTTTAACTGTTTCAGGAGGCAGCATATGATCTGGAACTTAGGGTACTAAAGGAAGAAGTCTAAGCTTCACTGAAGGCACTGACAAGAAACAAGCCCCATAAGTTAATGGTGTACCTATTCAGATGTTCTGACTCAACGGCACTTGGCTGGCTTGGCATTCAAATGTTTCAATAGATGCAGTGATAGAAGCACTCAGTCATTCTATGTAAAAAAAAGAAATGAAAGACAGCTACCCGACCAGCCAACTAGAAGAAACTCATATTTGTACCTCTTAAGAAAAGTGATCCAACTGAAGGCAGAAATTATCAAACAGTATCATTAATATCACATGCAAGTAAATCTTTGCTGAAGACCATTCAAAAGAGGCTGCAGCAGTACACAGATAGGAAAATTATAGAAATTCAAGCCAGATTTAGAAGAGAATGTGGAAATCAGGGATACCACTGTTGATTTCGGGTGGATCTTGGCTAACAGCCAAGAATACCAGAAAGATGTTTACCTATATTTAATTGACTATGCAATGGCATTCAACTGTGTGGATCATAACAAATTACAGATAATATTGCCGAGAATAAGAACTCCAGAACACTTAATTGTGCTCATGAGGAATCTGTACATAGATCAAGAAGCAGTTATTCAAATAAGAGTAGTATATGACTTGAAGTCAGGAAATATGTGAGTCAGGACTGTATCCTTTCACTCTACTCATTCAGTCTGTATACTGAACAAATAATCCAAGAAGCTGGACTTTGTAAAGAGGAATGGGACATCAGGATCAGAGAAAGATTCATTAAGCACCGACAACATGCAGATGACACAACTCTGCTTGCTGAAAGTGAAAAGGACTTGAAGCACTTACCAGTGAAGGTCAAAGCCTCCACAGCCTTGTGGGGACCGTAGTCTCAGGGAACATCTAGCTCAAGTGACATAACATAGTTCACAAAAAAAAATGTTCTACATTCCACTTTGGTGAGTAGTGTCTGGGGTCTTGAAAGCCTATGAGTGACCATCTAAGATATTCCACTGGTCTCAACACTTTGGAAACAAGGGAGAATAAAGAAAACTAAAGATACAAGGGAAAGATCAGTCCAAAAGACTAATGGACCACAACTACCAACGGCTTCCACCAAACTGAGTCCAGTACAACTAGATGGTGCCTGGCTACCACTACTGATGAGGATCACAAGAGATCTAGAGAAAAATATAGAACAAAGTTCTAACTCACAAAAAAAAGACCAGGACCTACTGACCTGACAGACACTGCAGAAACCCCAAGAGTGTGGCCCCCAGACACTCTTTTTGCTCAGTAATGAAGTCACTCCCGAGATTCACCCTTCAACCAAAGATGAGACAAGCCCACAAAACTAGATGAGACTCAAGGGCTCACCAGTCCAGAGACAAGGAATAGAACAAGATGGAAACAAAAAAAGTTGGTAATAGGGAACCCAAGGTCAAGAAGGGAAGGGAGAGTGTTGGCATGTCATGGGATTGTTAATCAATGTTATAAAACAATATGTGTAATAACTATTTAATTAACTATTTAGCTTTTTCTGTAATTCTAAACATCCAAAATACAGTAAAAAAGAAAAGAAAACTATAGCCTTCAATATAGGCTATGCCTTAACATAACGAAAACAAAAACCTCATAACTAGATTAATAAGGAATATCATGATAAATGGAGAAAAGATTGAAGTTGTCAGGATTTCATTTTACTTCGATCCACAGTCAACGCCCACAGAAACAGCAGTCAACAAATCAAATAACGCACTACATCAGGCAAGTCTGCTACAAAAGCCCCCTTTGAAGTGTTAAAAAAACAAAGATGTCACCTGGAAGACTAAGGTACACCTGACCTAAGCCATGGTATTTTCAGTCACCTCAAGAAATAGAGGTGACTGAAGAAGAATGGAAACCTTTGAACTAGGAGGTTGGCAAAAAATAACAAATACCCAAACAACTAAATCTGTATTGAAGAATATTGGAAGAACAGAACATTCCTTGGAAGCAAGGATGGTAAAGTAGGGAGTCAGTGAAAAAGAGAAAGATCCTCAAAGAGCTGGACTGTCACAGCAGCTGCAACAACGGGCTCAAGCATCACAATGATTGTGAGGATGGCCCAGGACCAGGCAGTGTTACTTCTGTTGCACGTGGGGTCACTGAGTCAGAGCCAACTCAACAACACCTGTCAACAACAATGTGAGGGGGAGAAGGAATCTGTATCCCAGTTTTAATGAATTGAATGGTATCTCCCCAAAAGACACATCTAGTCCTAACCTCCAAACCTACAAATGCAACCCTGTTTGGGAAACAGCAATTGGCTTTACAGATGTTATCAGTTGAGGAAATCATATTGGGGTGGGATGGATCCCGTTCCTATATGATCGGGGTCTTGTAAAAAAGGGAACATATGCAGGAGGAGAGACACTGTGTGACAGTGAAGGCAGATGCATGTCTAAGCAACAAAGAAATGCCAAGGATTGCTTCCATCATCAGAAACTAGGAGAGAGGCCTGCGACACTGCCTCTCTCAAAGTCATGTAAAGAATTAGCATGGTTGAGACTCTAGTTTGGACTTCTGGCCTCCAGCACTGAAACAATGAATTTCTGTTCTTTGAAGCCACCCACTTTGTGCTATTTTTGATATGATAGCCTTAGGGAGGAAAAAAGGCACCCATTTAACAGATGAGGAAATGAGATCCTAAGTTTGAATGCTTGCTTCTTAACACACTGAGAACAAATGGCGTTTCCAGAAGTGACTCTTCTAATTTCTAGCCCAGGTGGTGGCCACAGCATAACAAACACTCACCACTCCTCGAGGGGAAAAGAAATGTTCATTTCTGTGTAGGCATAGAACAAACCCAAAATAACTACCATCAAGTCAATTCCAACTCATAGTATAAGACAGACTACAACTGCCCCATAGAGTTTCCATGGAGCTCTGGGTAGATTCAAACTGTTCACCTTTTAATTAGCAGCCATACTGCTTGTCATGGATTGATTGCATTGTGTCCCCCCAAAAATGTATGTATTGATTTCACTTGAGTCTCAGTATCGTGTGATTCCTCCCACGTGTCGTGAGCTCTGCCTCTGTGATGTTGATGACGGAGAATGGGCAGCAGTCTTGTTGGTGAGGCAGGACTCCAGTTACCAGCTGTGAGCAGAGAGAGTTGAGAACCTCGTACCACCAAGACCAAGAGCAGAGCACGTCCTTTGGACCTGAGGTTCCTATGCTGACGTGCTCTCCTAGAACTTGGACACAGCCTATTGAACTGAGACAATTTCTCCTATGGAATGGACTTGTAACTTATAAATGGATTTATACCAGACTGTGTCAATAAAATTTCTCTTCATGAAGCCTTACTGTCACAGTATTTTCAGTTAGAGTAGTACCGGGTGACTAAAGCAGTGCTGGACCAGAGACAGCATTAGCTCCAGTTCACACGAGGCTTCCACCACGAGCCCTGCCCTCTGAGCAGGAACTGCAGCTCAGCCCGGGCACTGTATGCTAGCAGCACACCCTAGCACAGGCTGAAGCAGCCTCAGAAGTGTGCCGTTTTGGCTTTTGATGGCCCATTTGGTTGGGCACGTTTGTGTCATTCACACAACCACATAGAATGTGCTGGCATCAGAGGCAGTAGAAGGTTGGTACTATTTGTAGGTTCCCTCAAGTTTGGTCTTCCTTGAGTTGATGCTCTGTGAGCCTCCTGAGCAAGGCGCCTGGCAGGGAGGGTTGGGGCAGGGAGAAGGGAGAAAAGGTCCACTCTGTGGACCCAAGTTATTGGTGTCCGCAGACATCCACTGATTCTGCTCTCACACATCTGAGTCTGTGCATGTTCTCATGAAGATACCCTCTTTTTGGTACCAAACCCCTCAAGCCCCATAACTGACTCTATTTCTTCCTACCATGTTTAGGGGCACTGAAATCACTTTATTCTTCCCTGTCCCAGGAAAGCATGGAAATCTCCATGGGGTGGACTATGTTCATGGACTCTGAGCAGCCATTCCTCCTTGGGAGTTTTATTGCCTTCCCAGGGAAAGGAAGGACACAAGGGTCAGGCCTCCCAAGCAGTCTATATTTCCCTTCACCTCTCCTTCCTCCTTCCAACCTAACCCCATATTTTTCTAGAGTAAATAGGAAAAGCCCTTCTCACTGTCTCTCATGTTTCTCCCAAAACTTTTGTCTATCCAGCAGTTTTCTCCCTCTCCCTCAAATCCAAGAAACTCCTTTGTTTGGCATTTAACCCTATCCATGTCTTCCAGGTGGCGATAGATCCCTAAAGGCCTGATCACCTAAATGAGGTTGAGAGAGTAAAGGGAAGATATAAGAAACCACACAAATGCTGGTAGTTCAGAAATATTGTACTACACAAGTTTAATAAAGCAAAGCACACATCAGAAAGAAAAAGGGATGCATCAAGGCCCTGGGTGTAAACGGTTAATGTATTCAGCTGCTAATCAAAGGGTCAGTAGCTCAAAAGCTCCCAGAGGCCCCTCAGGAGAAAGACCTACTGGTCTACTTCTGGAAGAAACAGCCACTGAAAACCCTCTGGAACACAGTCCTGCTCTGACACACATGAGGTCTCCATGAGTTGGAATCAAGTGTGACAGCTAACAACAAAATCTTCCTGAAA
Source organism: Heterohyrax brucei (assembly GCA_028571685.1). NCBI lineage: Eukaryota > Metazoa > Chordata > Mammalia > Hyracoidea > Procaviidae > Heterohyrax > Heterohyrax brucei. Next base: position 36,288,112 of record CM053148.1, on the reverse strand, counting down.
GCCGATTGCCAAGGCTTTCTTCCACAGCACCGCTGGGTGGGTTCCAGCTGTCAACTTTTAGATTAGTCTGCAAGCACAAACCCAAATTTTTGAGACCATGATTACCAGTGAAACTGAGCTGTAACTCCACTAAAACCCTCCCTGCCATGCCTGCTGCTCCCCAAGAAAATGTCAGCACCACCTCACTGCTCCCCTTTCCCGTTCTTGTCCTTCCTGACCGGAAGCCAGGCCTGGGTCTGCTCCAGGGCAAATACACAGCAGCCCAGACAAGGAAGGGAGAGAAAGACTTGGCCTGCCCTTCTGAAACCCTGGTGATATAGTGGTGAAATGCTATGTCTACTAACCAAAAATTCAGCAGTTCAAATCTACCAGGTGCTCCTTGAAAACTCTTTGAGGTGGTTCTGCTCTTCTATAGGGTCATGATGAGTCAGAGTCTACTGGACAATGGTGGGTTTGGTTTTGGATACCCTTCGGAAGGAGGCCCGGTGGCACAGTGGTTAAGAGCTATGGCTGCTAGCCAAAATGTCGGTAGTTTTAATTCACCTGCTTCTCTTCGGAGACTGTGGGGGTAGCTCTGCTCTGTTCTGTAGACTGTAGGGTGTCTATGAGTCAGAATCCACTTGACAGCACCTGACTTTCTAAAAAAAAAAAAGTCTCCTGAAGTGGTAGAAGTTAAATCCAAATGGCCCAAGGCAAACTGCCATGGTAAGAGAACAGAAGCCCAGCCTGGCTCTTGTGAAGCAGTGCATTCTAATGAGTGTCCTCCTGGGTAGCCAAGCCTTGGGGAAGCAGAGGCAGTGAGGGCTGATGTGCTCTAAATCTCCCTGCCTCTCTTTGCCCTTTAGCCATGAGTCAACTCGAGAGGAGAGAAAGGGCTTGGGTTGATCAGTTCTTGTATTTGAAGTTCAGTCTGCAGAAATCCAAAGGACGCTATTCAGAATCTTTACAAAAGAGCAGAATCCTTTGCCTCCAAAAGCCAGTGGAGGGAAGAATTCGGCAAGGCTGAGACCTACCCACCTGCCCTTCCTTATGGTTCTGAGCCTAGCAGTTCTGGCCTGGAATTGCAGGTTCTGCTGTCCGTCTAGGGGCCCTGGTGGCTCAGTGGTTAAGAGCTACAAACGCTAAGCAAAAAGTTAGCTGTTTGAATCCACTAGCTGTTCCTCAGAAACCTTATGAAGCAGTTCCACTCTCTTCCCTAAGGTTGCTGTGCACTGGAATTGATTCAACAGGTTTGGATTTATTGTCTTCCTTAGGATCCCTGGTTGCTAGTGGTTAAGCACTCCGCTGCTAACCCAAAGGCTGACAGTTCAAGACCATGCAGCCACTCTGTGGGAGAAAGAACTGGCAGTTTGCTGCCACAAAGGGTACAGAATATAATGCCCTACGGGGCAGTTCCATTCCGTTACGTGGGCCTCTCTGGGTCAAAATCAACTCAACAGCACGTAACAACAAAAACAACATTGCCTTTCTTGGTAAGAGGGGGTCTCCTCAGCAGGTGTTTCTTTTTAAGAAAGGCCCCTGGGTCACACAAATGGATTGGGCTGAACTATTAACCATAAGGTTGGTGATTTGAACCCACCTAAACAGAAAGAAGGAAGAAAGGCCTGGTAATCTGTTTCCATAAATACTGCAACCAATAAAAGCCTATGGAGCAGTTTTGCTATGTAATACATGCAGTCATCACAGTCAGAATCAATTAGACCACAGAGGCTCCTTTTGAGGGCACCCAAAGCTAGTATTCTAGTCAATACATCACAGCATTTAAGCATTTCCCCTTATAAAGACAAATGCTTTAACCTATTAAAATTCTACCTCCCTGAATAAAACAAACAGTTAAGTGCTCAACGATTAACCAAAAGATTAGAGGTTCAAACCCACCCAGACCATCTCAGAAGAGACGCTTGGAGCTCTGCTTCTGAAAGGCCACAGGCTTATAAATCCTATGGGGCACAGCACTTTTCTGCAATATATGGAGTTGCCATGAGTTAGAATGTAGGAACTGGCATGGCGTTTGGTTTTATTAATGTTCTAGACAATTGATTTTTCCACCCAAACGGACAGTAACTACATGGTGGAAGTGACTCCCTTTTCTATTTGCTATAACCCCAATTGGTCTCACATTGTCAAAAATAGAGTATTGAGTCTCCATGCTTTTTGCTGAGTCAGACCATAGCTGACCTCTGTGCTCAAAGCACGCCTGCTTCTTCTCCTGGCTCAAAACCATGGATGCATCTCAGGTCTTCTGCAGAACATCATAAGCTTCTTGGCTTTGTCTCGAAGACCTCCAAAGCTCAGTATGGTCCGCTCTCTGCCTGGTACTTGTGTTCTCCTTCAATAAGAAAACCAAACATGAGCTGTGAAGGATTACTAGCATTTCTGGAGATCTTTTTTCTTCTAGAACCCTGGCATTGACCTAAATTCTTTTTATTATTATGTTAGTTGCAACAGAAAACCCACTTCAAAGGGATTTGAAGAATGGGAGTAAGCAGATTCAGACAAATGAGAATCTATGGGGTACAGTATCAGGATGAGCAATGAAGTCTCTGACTCTGCGATTCCGTGATCCAGCCCCTTGCTTGTCCTGCCGCTGCCACAAGACAGATGCTAGAGGCACTTGGGGTTATGCACTTTTGTGTGTTCATATCAGGAGACAGAAACTGTTGCCTGCCCCTAAGCCAGTCACTGAGGAATGTCACGAGCTGTTCGCCTTAGGCCATCACTCACACAACCCATCACCACAGCGGGGAGAAGGGGGTTGCACTGATTGATTCAGACATCTAAACCAATAAGAGCTAGCCTCCTGAAGTGGGAGACGTGTCAAAGCCACCCAGTCAACCGAGTTGCTACCTTAGACTGCAGAGGGGACGGGATACTGAGGGACCAGCCACAACGTCCATATAGTTCCTGCTCTATCTGTGCTGGTTTTATTGAGTTAACCCTCAGCTATATTCTTCATCTTTCTCCTGCTTTGTTTTGTGTTGCTGGTGGGTACATGTGTAGGTGAGTGTCTGTGTTTGCATACATGCACTTGTATGTGTGTGTGTGTGTGTGTAAGCACATATATGGGCAGTGGAGAGGGGCTGCTCCCTTCAGGCTGCATTTCCCAGTCTCCCATGTAAGTTGGTTTCCACCGGATCCACCCAGTGGAGACACTGTTGATACAGAGGGCAGGAGGAAGGAAGAAGCCAGGGTATTTCTCACCTTCCCTGTCCGCGTGCAGCAGCACCTCTTGAAACAGCTGCGTTTTCTGCATGACTGCAGATCTCCCAGCCTGTAGGGGAGGCGGGGGAGGTGGCTTCCTGCTCGTCCCTGTGTCCAAGTTACATCACCACTCCCTGTTGTGGTTCTCAGCAGTTCCACTGCCTGTGCCTCCAATTCGCTATGTTGGCTTGCCTTGGTTTTCAGTCCCTGCTGGTTTCTGTTTCCCTGGTGGAGCTCCTGAATATCTACAAACGTAAAACCAGGTGTAAACCCTGTAACTAAAGGGCTCTTATATAACCATAAAAACAGTAAAATTCAAAACACCAACATTTAACTCGATGTGATAGACTACATTGACTCTACTATTTTACTGAAACTAAATTGGTACTTGAAATGTGACTCTGGTTCTACCCACTGAGGTGCAGGCTCATCCTGAGTTCACCAGGCAGATGCCACCACATGTTACACAGCATTACTCAATTTTCCCATGACTTCTCTGTGTTTGAACAGCTGCTAAACTTTTGTTTGTAGATGGTCAACATTTCTGGCTTTCACATCCAAACACCACGGTAAAGAGGAACACTAAAATCTCACAACCAAACTCAGTTATAAGTTCATCTTCCAGATATTCCAAAATACAAATACGTAATCTTTTTGTTGTTAAAATAAAATACACTATTTTAAAATTAACAGTTAGGAAAACACTAGCAGGGTTTTTACGTAGATATTAGTAGATGAAGAATGGCCCCAGGCCCAATTTTTCTAGAGAGCTCAGCTGCAAATCGAAAGGTCAGCAGTTCAAATCTAGCAGGCTCACCTTGGAAACTGTACAGAGAGGTTCTACTCTGTCCTATAGGGTTGCTATGAGTCAGAATTGACTCAACAGCAACGGGTTTGGTTTTCCTTTGGTTTAGGGTCTTTTTTGTTTGTTTCTTTGTTTGTTGGTTTTGGATTAACATTCCTGTGCTCAGACTGTGTGCCAGGGATATCCCTAGTTAATTCTTCAGGGCAGCTATTCTCACTTTTATTTTACAGAAGAAGAAAAAGTTCAAAGAAGTTAAATGACTTGCCTAAGATCTCACATCCTTAGTGAGGGAAAATCACTCTCACTCTGAGACCCAGGCCTTTCCACTCATCACATTGCTCTCCATTCTTCACTGGGCACTTGGAGTTGCAAAATCCACTCATTCATTAGATAAATACTTATTGAACATCTACTGTGTGCTGGGCATTATTCTAAGCACTGAGGATGCAGTAGTGGGCAACACAGAAGAAATCTCTGCCCAGCAGAGTTTACATACTAGTGGAGGAATCAGAACATGAACAACATAAACAAATAAGGCAAATGGAATGCAGACAGTGACACTGGTTGTGCAAAGCAGGAAAGGGAACTAAGAAATGTTGTCAAGGGCAGGGTTGAATCTGGAGGAAGTGAAGGAACAGACAGGCAGGTGTATGGAGAAGGATGTTCAGACAGAAGAGACAGCAGGGCTGCAGACAGTGTGACTAGAACAGGGAAAACCTGAAAATTAGAAGCAAGTGGTGAGTCTTGAAGATAGTGGGAAGCCACACACATAGGGCCATGTAGATCATCATAACATCTCTGGCTCTTACTTGGAGTGAGACTTAAAGCTGCTGCTCAAGATTTTGAGCAGGATCACTCTGAAGGTTGTGCAAGGAAGAGACCAAGAGAACTAATGGTAGGAGCTAGCAGGTCAGTTTAGAGGCTGTTGGAATAAATTGAAGCGAGAGTTGGTGCCAACAGAACCAGGTAATAGAACTGTGCCACAGGGTTTCCAAGGAGTAAATGGTGGACAAAATGCCGACCTTTTTTATCATTGGCAGCCAAACTCTTAACCACCAAGCCACCAGGGCTCCAGCAGGTGATAAGGAGGATTTAATCAGGATTTCAAATGTAGCTAGACATGCCTTAGCCTCTCATCTTTTCTGGTCAAACAGTATATAATAACCATTCTAGAATCCAGGGAGCCATAAAGGACCAAAGCATGAATACAACCCAGAGCAGTTCCATCCAGTAGAACTTTCTGCAATGGAAATACACTGCAGTCTACAACATGGTAGTCATTAACCAAAACCAAACCAAACACACCACTGTGGAGTCTATTCCAATGCATAGTGACCCTATAGGATAGAGTAGAACTGCCCCATAGAGTTTTCCAAGGAGCACCTGGTGGATTCAAACTGCAGACCATTTCATTTAGCAGATGTAGCAACACTTTTCGCGTTAAGCCACCAGGGTAGTCATTAGCCACATGTGAAAAATAAAATCCTCGACGGCAATGTTTTCTCTGTTTATCGTAATGTTGCTTATTGGTTCAGTTGTGAAGATTTGGGTTTTCTTTATTTTGAGGTGTAGTCCATACTGAGGGCTGTGGTCCTTTATCCTCATTAGTAAGCGCTTCAAGTCCTCTTCACTTACATACAGCAAGCACATTTTCATCATCCACGTATCACAAGTTTTTAATGAGTCTTCCTCAAATCCTCATTCTGCATCCTTCTAAATAGAATCCTGTTTCTCAGGACTATTTGCTCAGAATACAGACTGACTAGCTATGAAGAAGGATGCAACCCTGATCCACATCTGTCCTGACTTTAAACCGCATGGTATGCCCGTGTTCTGTTCAGACAACTGCCTCTTGATTTACATACGGGTTCCTTATGAGCACAGTTATGCTTCAAATTCTCTTTCTTTGCTATGTTAACTAATTTGTAATGAACCTATGAGTTGGAACTGACTCAATGGACCCTAATAACAACAGCCACATGTGGTTACTGAATATGTGAACTGTACCCACTGTGGCTGAGACACTAAATTTACAATTTTATTTCATTTTAATTAATTTTAATTTGAGAAAAACCATTTTGGACAGCCTAGCTCCAGAGAGTCAGTCTGACAAATTGTGTCTGGGACATTCTCTCCCCTTGTTGGCATTTCTGAGAAGACAATTGCCTGCATTTTCATTATGTGCACTTAAATCTCAAATCCTCTGTTGTGAGTCAGAGTGTCTTTGAGAAATGGCTGTGATGTGAATAAAGTGCTAATTTTATCTCTGAAATGGCCCGTTAATAAATAACAAAGTGTTTATAAATATGCAAAACACACAATTAGTCAATTCCACAAAGTCTCTGTGATAGGGACATTAAGGCATGTCCTAGAGTGAATGGGGAAAATCAAAATAAATTTAGTTTCTCTTTAAACCCTACAAGCAATGAATGCTGAATAATTTACTTTTGAGGATTGTTACACAAAAGCCCGTCATTTATTTTTTCTCCTGAACATGAGCAGTGCATTCTAACCTAACTCATATATATGTGGAAACCCATTATAAAAAGTAAATGAGTTACCAAAGAGAGCAACGGCAGATGGCAGCTGTTTCTGCACCAGTTCGTGGGCCCTGAATTACTCTAACCATTTTATTTAAGCCCATGAGGCCCTAAGAAATAACTTACTGATTCCACTGGAAAATGTCTCCATTAAACATATAAACTAGAATCTGAAATAGGTATATTATTCAGACAGTTTCTTGCAGCAACACATCAGCCCACAGGCCGAAGAAAGCTAGGAAATCCTTCCATGCTTCCTAGGCTGTAGGGAAGCACCCTTCTGGAGATGCGTTTTAGTCAGCTAGAGCTGCTGTAATGAGAATATCGCTAGTGGAAGGCTTTAACAAAGGAAAGTTTATTCTTATGTAGTCCAGAAGGCAAATTCAGGATGCCCACTCCTGGAGAAGGCTTTCGCCCTTGTTAGCTCTGGAAGAAAACCCTTGTGTTACATCGGTCTTTGTTCAGGGAGCATCTTGGCCCAGAAAACTCAGTTCTAAGGACGAGCTTATCTCCCAGTGCTGCTTTCTTGATGGTGTGAGGTTCCTAATTCTCTGCTTGCTTCTCTTCCTTTCCTCTCTTATAGGACGAAAGGACAAAGGGTGGTGCAAGCCACACTCTGGGGAAACTCCCTTTACAGTGGAGCAGGGAGGTGATCTCATGAAGGGATTTACAGTCCCACCCTAATCCTCTAACGTACAGCATAGAAAAATCACAAAATGAAGGACAGTCATAAAATATTGGGAGTCATGGGCCAGCCACATGGCTACACACATTTTGGGAGAGACACAGTTCAATCAATGACAAGGTGGTTTAGAAAAAAACCTCTTCAGCAAATGAGAGTCCCAGGCTATCTTCCTAGATTTCTTGTTAGCATATCCTGCTACAGTCCTTCTCCCAGCCAACTATACTCATGTTGCCCTCTGTTGCCCAGTCCAGAATTGTGGATGTAATTCCTCGCACCTCTCCCCACCTGGTTCCCAGTCGAGTTGCTTCATTGGACTAAAACCGCCTCTTAACAGGTTCTCTTACCTTGTGCTGTAGGTTTCTTCACTGATCCATTCTTCACCCAGCAGTCTGGCATATACTGTGTGGAGAACCATCCCTGGCACACAGAGATCCTCAGTAATATTTTGTTGAGTGCAAGAATGAGGTCTGAGAGGTAGGGAGAACCAAATGAAGCCAGTGTTGGGAAGGAAGTTAACTTTTACTCCAGGTCATGGAAGCCACTGACTGATTTTGAGCCAGAAATGTCATAACCCGATTTATATATTGTCTATGTTCTCCAGCAAAAGACCACCAAGAACACACTCTTTGTTAAACAAGTTGGGTTTATCAATTCATTGTAATGAAAGAGAAAGCATATCATGGGAGCTGTGAGGTATCTCAGTTACCACTGTGTAAATCCCAGCTCGTGGTAGGTCTATGTATGTCAGAACAGAACTGTGTAGATTACCAGGTCTTTCTCCAGAGGCCCCTCTGAGTAGACTCAAACCTCCAACCTTTAGGTTAGCAGCCGAGCGTGCCACCTGGCCACCCAGGCATATCAACATATGGTGATATAAAAGACTTATATGACCTAGGCTTGTGTTATGTGATTCCTCACCATCCACCACTTTGTTATGTTGTGCATTGTGCATTACTATGATGCTGGAAGCTATAGGCCACTGGTATTTCAAACAGCATGAAGGTCACCCATGGTAAAAACGTTTCAACAGAGCTTTCAGGACTAAGACAGACTAGAAAGAAAGGCCTACCTGTCTACTTCAGAAAATTATCCATTTAAAATTCTGTGGATCACAATAGACTATTGTCTTACATACGAGGTCTGAAAATTTTAAGTCTGAGAACTTAATCGTCCTAAGTACTACACACCACATTGCTGAATGTAGCTCTAGTCACCTTCCAAGTACTCCCCTTGGGAAGCTCTGCACCATCACCAATGCCTAATCCATCCTTCAAAATAATTTTGGGACTTTTTCTGAAATGGCCATTGAGCATGGTGGCAAGGTGGCAAGTTCACAAACTTAATCGTGCGGTTACCTACAAGGGAGTTTTTAGCCAGTAAACAACTAACCATATTGGAACACCCTCTCTACTCACCTGATCTGGTCCCCAATGACTTTTCCTTTACCTGAAGATACAGCAAATATTCAAAGGAAGACATTTTGATGACATTCAGGACAGGAAGCAGAATACAATGACAGCTCTGGTGGCCATTCCAGAACGAGGTCTAAAATTGTTTTAAAGGGTGGATTAGGCACTGGTGTCAGTGCATAGCTTTCCAAGAGAAGTACGTCAAAGGTGACCATAGTGATATTCAGCAGTGAGGTTTGTAGAACTTTTACCAGGATGAGTTCACTGATTTAATTGGCAGTCCTCGTACTGCTGAAAGATGAGCCCTTCAGGTTGGTAGACGCTATACAATAAGTACAACCACTGTGAACTCCAGCTAATAATTGTGAAGGTTGCACAGGACCAGGCCATGCTCTGCTCTGTTGTACATGGATGAGGTTTCCATGGGTTGAAGCCAACTGTCAGGCAACAAGGAAACAATGATGGGTGATTCTGGGGAAGGCTCAAGGAAGCAGGATTTTGCTCTGGATTAGATGCTGTCAAAAAGCAGGAATAGTTCTATAACTGGATTTTTTAATAAATTGTACCTTAAAGGCGAGAAGAAGAGTGTGAGGTCAAAGTTGTGAGTGGTAGAGATGTAGCGGTCACTCACATTAGCCCAGAGAGAAGGCTCTTTGGTCAGTTTTGTGCTTTGGACAATGTTGATGTTTCAGTCTCTGTTCTGATTAGAGTGCTGTGTTTGTACACTGATCAGTAATGGTCACAGAGTGATCCTGCTGGTGTTGGTGTTCTGTGAAATCAATTACATTCAACAGGAGGACACCCTGGCCCAGTTATGATGCAAGGCTGGCTGTCTCCTGCCAGGGGGCTGCTCTACTCTTTCTCAGTATTGATAAGATAGAGTAGAAGCTAAGAGTCTCATTTGAAGGGTGTTACAGGAGTTCAGGGAGAGATGACTGTAGCTTGCATTAGGGTGACAGCATTGGTGGTGATGAGAAGTGTCTGAACTCAGGACACAAGACTACCAGTTATGAGACCTGACAAGTTTGTGAACTCATCCTAGAAAAAGTGCTACATACCTCACTGCTGAATATCACTATGACCACCTTTGAAGTAGTCCCTTTGGGAAGATGTGCACTGACACCAACACCTAGTTCATCTTTCAAAGTAATTTTGGAGCCCCTTTCCTGGAATGTCCCTCAGAGCTCTTGTCATGTTGTCCTTCTTGTCCTGAATGTCATCCAAATATCTTCCTTTCAATATTTCCGTTGTCTTAGGTAAAGAAAAAAGTCATTGGGGGCCAGATCAGGTGGGGGCCAGATCAGGAGAGTAGAGAGGGTGTTCCAACATGGTTAATTGTATACTAGCTAAAAATTCCCTCACAGACAACTATACAATGAAGTTTGCAAACCTGTCATCTTACCACTGTGCACAATGGCCATTCCAGAAAGAGTTCCAAAATTGCTTCAGGGTAGGCTAGGCACTGGCGTAGGCGCATAGCTTCCAAGGAGAGTACTTCAGAGGTGGCCATAGTGATATTCAGCGGTGAGACGTGCAGTGCATAGAACAATTAAGTTCACAGACTTGTCGGACCTCCTGTAGACCACGCTCAAACCATTGTTCAGCCTCTCAGCTCCACAGAAGGACTCTGGCCCCGAGCACCTCCAAGCCCTACCTGGGACCCTCTTGCTCAGCCCTCTTACCTACCTGCAGCACTCAGGCACTGTTTACCTGACTCTTCCTGCTCATTTCTTTCTCAAATGTTACCTCACCAGTCAATCTCTTCTAACCCTACTGTCCCCCGTCTGAATTAGATGCCCCGCACTTCTGCTTTCGTAATACCTGGCCACATTGTCAGTTATTAGCTCATCTGTACCCCCCCAAAAAAACTCAAAACCCTGGTGGTGTACTGGCTAAGTGCTACATCCACTATCAGAAAGGTCAGCAGTTCAAATCCACCAGGTGCTCCTTGGAGACTCTATGGGGCAGTTCTATTCTGACCTTAGGGTCACTATGAGCTGGAATTGACTTAATAGCAGCAGTTTGAGTTTGGTTTTCTATTCACAAAGGTCCCTGGGTGGCACAAATGGTTTGCTTGACTACTAATTGCAGTGCTGCAAAAGGAAGACCTGGCAATCTACCTCATCAAGATTACAGACAAGAAGACCCTGCAAAGCCTTTCTGTCCTGTGACACACAGGGTTGCCATGAGTTGGAGGTGACTCAACAGCCAAAAGTTTAGGTTTGGTATCAGTTTCTAAGACTGAACTATAAGCTTCATGAGAGAAGGAGTGATGTCTTCTTATTCACTATGTGTTGCCAGATCCAGTCACACGATAGATGCTTAATAAGTATGAGGTCTGACAGTTAAATCTGTGAACTTAATTGTTCTAAATGCTACACACTTCATCGCTGAATATTACTATGGTCACCTTTGAAATTCTCCCCGCGGGAAGCTATATGTCTACATGAGTGCCTAGTCCATCCTTCAAAATAATTTTGGAACTCTTTCTGGAATGGCCATTATGCACAGTGGCATGGTGGCAACTTTGTAAACTTAATTGTATAGTTGTCTGTGAGGGAGTTTTTAGCCAGTAAACAACTGTATCGGAACACCCTCCTTACTCACCTAATCTGGCCCCTAAGGACTTTTTTCTTTACCCCAAGATAAAGGAAATATTGAGAGGAAGACATTTGGATGACATTCAGGATCAAGGGTAATACAACAGCAGCTCTGATGGCTATTCCAGAAAAAGAGTTCCAAAATTGCTTTGAAAGGTGGACTAGGTGCCGTCAACAGTGCATGACTTCTGAAGGAGAGTACTTCAAAGGTGACTGTAGTGATATTCAGGACTGAGGTACGTAGCACTTTTTCTAGCATAAGTTTGCAAACTTAATTGACCATCTTCATACATGTTAAATGAGTCAACACTAACAATATTCACAGCCCACTCTGGACTGGTTTCCAGCAAGTCATTATCCCATGCCCCACTACTAAGCCATAATGCTATTCCAAAACTAAGCTGCCTTTTCTTTTGAACATACTTGCTGAATAATATATTCATGGCAGCACTGTGTATATTCAAATTTTATGAAAATTAAATCTATGAACCACTGAAATAGCAGAAGCTGCTATGGCATACCATTACTAAGTGTCAGTAAGTGTCTTGGTTGTGAACAGTTTTGATTTAATTTGTTAGTAGAGCTAAGAGATAGTTGCAAGCTTCCTACCTCTTATGATTTTGTAGGTCTAGTATAGCCTTGTCATTCATTCATTCAGCCACTGATTTTCAAGTGCCAATTGGCAGGTATTGTTCCACAAAGCAGAGCTACAGGAGTAAGAAAATAGGCAAAAGTCTCTGACCCAGTAAAGGAGCAGTGGTGGCATAGCTGCTAACTGAAAGGTTGGTGGTTGTCACAGATTGTGTGTCCCCAAAACTGTGTGTAGCAATTAGGCTAGGCCAAGATTCCCGTACTGTGTGATTTTGCTATGCATTGTAAATCTTGCCTGTATGATGGCAATGAGTGGGGTAGGGGGGTGTTGTGTTGGTGAGGCAGGACTCAAGCTATAAGATGTATTATTGCACCTTAAGACAATCTTTGGGGGTATAAAGGAAAGAGAAGCAAGCAGAGGGTTGCAGACCTCATATACCAGGAAAGAAGCAGTGCCGCATGTGGAATGTGTCCTTTGGACTCGGGGTCCCTGTACCTCAGAAACTCCCAGTGCAGGGCAAGACTGATGACAAGAACCCTCCTCCAGAGTGAACAGAGAATGAGTTCCCCTAAAGCTGGCACCTGAATTCAGACTTCCAGCTTACTGGACTGTGAGAGAATAGATTTGTCTTTGTTAAAGCCATCTGCTTGTGATACGTCTGTTATATCAGCACTAGATAACACAGACAGTGGCCTAATAGTACTTACATTACATAGGATGGAGTAAACAACAAAGGAATAGAATATATAGTATGTTCAGTAAAGATCCATACTACTGGGGAAAAAAAGGAAGCAGGAAGGAAGATACAAAATGTTATAGGAGTTGGAGATTTTAAGTAACATTTCCAGGAAAGACTTCAAGGCTTGAAGGAAGTAAAGGTGCCCGTTAAATAGCAATCTGCGGGAATCTCAGCAGGGGGTGCACAGCTAGTGCAGAGGCCCTGCAGTGGGAGAGAGCGCCTGGGCAAGACAGAAACAGACCAAGTTGGCCAGTGGGGCTGGAGCAGGGGGAAAGATGAGTAAGGAAGCGTAATGAAACAAGACCAGAGTGGACCATCTAAGCTATATGTATCAAGAATTACGGCTTTCTTTCTGAATTAGATGGTAAATGGAAGGTTGGGATGACAGATCGTTGTTGTTGTTGCTTTTTAAATATTGTTAAGCAGCAAGACATTACCTGACATTTCTCAGATTAAAAACGTAACAGTTGATACTTTCTATTTTTGGTCATGTTTTCTAACACACAATTTCATCATCATTTTTTTGTTAATCAATTTAATATGTTCATTATAAAATATGCAGAAAATGCAAACATGACAATTAGGAATATTAAAAACTACTGTTATATCTTGCTACCCAAAGAAAACCAATTATTTTTAGTTATTTCCTACCTTTTTAAAGTTCTTTATATATATAGGTATTATTTAGAATTTTTACAAACATTACAGATACACGAATATGCATGTAAATATATATGCATACACACACATATATATATCTGATTCTTAATCATGATCATGAGAATCATTAGCTTCCCATGACCTCTGTAAGGCATAGGGGTACAAACACTTTTCCCCAAAGGCACCAAGGAGAAGAAAGTCCTGGGAATCTGCTTCTGTAAACATTAACAGTGCAGACAAAGGAGGTGAACAGGTACTTCATCAAAGACATTCAGGTGGCTAACAGATACATGAGGAAATGCTCATGATCATTAGCCATTAGAAAAATCCAAATCAAAACTACAGTGAGGTACCATCTTACCCAATAAGGCTGGCATTGGTCAAAAAAAAGAAAGAAGGAAACAGAATAGTAAGTGTTGGAGAGGCTGTGGAGATACTGGAACATTTATACACTGCTGGTAGGAATGTAAAATGGTACAACCACTTTAGAAATTGATATGGTGTTTTCTTAAAAAGCTAGAAATAGAAATACTATAAGATTCCACTTCTTGGAATGTGTCTTAGAGAAACAAGGACTGTCTCGTGAATAGACACATGCACACCAATGTTCACTGCAGCACTGTCCACAATAGCAAAAAGATAGAATCAACCTAGGTGCCCATTAAAGGATGAGCAGATCAACCAACTGTGGTATAGTCACACAATGGAATATTATGAATGATAAAGAATGATGAATCTGAGAAACATCTCAAAACATGGAAGAATCTGGAAGTGACTATGCTGAATGAAATTAATTGATTGCTAAAGGATAAATATTGTATGAGATCACTGTTATAAGAACACAAGAAAAAGTTTAAACACAGAAGAAAGCATTCTTTGGTTATTACAAGGGTATGGAGAGAAGACGAGGCATAGTCACTAATTAAATAATAGACAAGAATTATTTTAGGTGAAGGGAGGGACAACATACAGTAGAGGAGAATTCAGCACAAGTGGACTAAACCAAAAGCTGAGTAGTTCTTTAAATGAAACCAAACACTTCAAGGGACAGAGCAGTCTGGGAACCACAGTTTCACATGACATCTAGGTCAACTGGCATAACAAAGTTTATTAAGAAAATGTTCTGTATACCACTTTGGTGAGTGGTGTCTGGGGTCTTAAAAGCCAGCAAGCAGCCATCTAAGAAGCGTCAATTGATCTCAACCCACTGGGAGCAAAGGGGAATGAAGAGTATCAAAGACACAAAGAAAATATGAGCCCAAGAGACAGAAAGGGCCACATAAACCAGAAACTGCATCTACGTGAGACCAGAAGAACTAGATGGTGCCCAGTCACCACCGATGACTGCCCTCACAGGGAAACTAGCAGAGAGTCCCTGATGGAGCAGGAGAAATGTGGGGTGCAGAACTCAAACTCTAGTAGAAGGACTAGACTTTATAGTATGACATCCTGGAGGGTCCCTGGAAGATATGGCCCCCAGACTCTGTTAGCCTAGAACTGAAACCATTCTGGAAGCTGACTCCTCGGACAAAGATTGAACTGTCCTATAAGACATAAAATGATACTGGTGAAGAGTGTGCTTCTTGGCTCAGTAGATATGGGAGACTAAGTGGGTAGATTCTGTCTGGAGGCAAGATGAAATGACAGAGGGGGACAGGAGCTGGTTGAACAGACGTAGGAGATACAGGGTAGAGGGGAGGAGTGTGCTATCACAGTGTGGCAGGAGTAGCTAGGGTCACATAACAAACTCTAAGTTTTTGTATGAGAAACTACCTTGAATTGTAAACTTTCACTTAACACAATGAAAAAAACCAAAAAAATAAAAAGATTAAGCTCATTGCAGTCAATTCAGTGTGTCAACACATAGCAACCCTATAGGACAGAATCAAACTATCTCATAGGACTTCCAAGACTGTAATCTTTATGGAAGCATGCTTCTACATCTTTCTGCTGTAGAACAGCCGGTAGGTTGAAATCACTGATTTTTTTTTAACAGTCAAGCACTTAAACCACTGTACCACCAGGGTTCCTTCAATAAAGATTATAGCCACAAAAACCCTGTCAAGTTTGGTTCTATCTCATAGCATGTGGAGTCACCATGAATGAGAATCAACTAGACAACAAGAGGTTCATTGGTAGCTAAAATAACACAAATTTGTTCTCTTGGAGTTCTAAAGGCAAGAAGTGCAAAATCAGCATCCCTGGATAGAAATCAAGGTCTTGGCAGTGCCATGCCATGCTTTCTTCACAGCTCTAAGGGGTGAATCTGTTCCTTGCCCCTTATAGTATCTGGTGGCTGCTGACATTCCTTCACTTGTAGCTGTATCTCTTTATTCTTCAGGGCCACCATCTCCAAACCTCTCTCTGCTGTCTTCACGACACTTTCTCCTCTGTGTGATGAGATCATCCTCTGCCTTGCCCTTAGAAGGACAGCTGTGATTGCATTTAGTGTCTACCTGCAAAGTCCAGAATGATCTCCCCATTTCAAAGTCCTTCACTGATGTCACATCTGCAAAGTGTTTGTTACATAAGGTAATATTTAGAGTTCCAGGGATTGATGTGGTTGTTAGGGTGCCATAAGTCAGTTCCAACTCATAGTGACCCCACGTGATAGACTAGAAATGCTCCGTAGGATTTCCTTGCCTGTAATCTTTACAGGGGCGGATGGCCAGGAGTTGATCCTGCAGAACCACTGAGTGGGTTCGAACTGCCAACCTTTCAGTTAGTGCCTGAGTACTTACCCATTGCTCTACCAGAGGTCAGAATGAGGATATTGTTTTGTGAGACGGACATCTTTTAGCTTACCAAAACATGTTTGTCACATTATTAAAAATTCTTTGCAAACAACATATTCAGTGGCTGTGAAGTATTTCATCACATGAATGAACCACCATTACCTTGTTGTTCATTCTTTTCTATGTAGCAGTAGTTTTGCTTATAAAACCGATTAGGTTCTAAAAGATTCTTCCTCACTCCCTTTGTCTCACTCCAAGACCACACAGAAGTGGCTGCTTGTACCTGAGGAGAAAAGGAGGAATTGACAGGAGCTGGCAGTGGTGCACGGTGATCCCTTCTCTGGGAATATCCTTAGCTTGAACAGTCCTGGGCTGAGAAAATGCCACAGTTGGATTCACTCATAAGCAGAACCTGTCAGTTTGAAATGGCAAACTTGACCTCATTTCAATGAGAAAAGTGATTCTGGCGCCCTGTCATCTTTTTCCCTTTCTCCCCACCCTCTGTGCTTCTTTTTTCTCAAGCAGGAAAATAGACCAAGGTGCTGGTCTCTCCCATCCAGGACAGGGACCTGATCCAGGCCTATCCCACCTTTCCCTAGGCCTGCAGGTGCTCACTCCAGTTCTCAGAGACTTCTGCCTCCTCAAATGAGACAGTCTCTCCTCTCCCTTCTCCCTCCCAGCACTGCTGGGCTCTACCCCAGCCACACATTTCAGAAACTGGTAGCAGCTATCAGAATAACATTTGTAGTGTAGTAATTAACATTGGGAACAAAAAGGTCAGTGGTTCAAACTCGCTCAGCACCTGT
Source organism: Heterohyrax brucei (assembly GCA_028571685.1). Classification (NCBI taxonomy): domain Eukaryota; kingdom Metazoa; phylum Chordata; class Mammalia; order Hyracoidea; family Procaviidae; genus Heterohyrax; species Heterohyrax brucei. The sequence continues at coordinate 36,271,340 of CM053148.1, read as the reverse complement.
GTTGGAGAAAAGGCCAGTGATATTCTTCTGTAAATACAACAGCCAAGGAAATCCTATGGAGCAATTCCACCCTGTCACATGGGGTCACTATGAGTCAGAATCAACTTTACTACAACTAATAGTGGTGTAGTGAGTTAAGTGTTACATCTGCTAACCAAGACGTCGGCAGTTCAAATCTGCCAGGTGCTCCTTGAAAACTCTACAGGGCAGTTCTACACTGACCTCTAATCTAGGGTTGCTATGAGTTGAACATGACTCCACGGCAGTGGGTTTGGTTTGGTTTTTTGAAATAACAATTAACACTGAGAACAAGGCTTTGGTGGTTCTATTACCGCATCCTGACACCACAGTTCTTGCCTCTCACTCAACAAGAATGGACAGGAAAGGTACAGAGAATCTTTCCACATGAGCAAGTTTTATTTAGGAGAAAAAATAGACCTGCAGGTAGAGATGGAGAGGGCCTGGTCAGCAAAGCTGGCCTCCAGCTCACTTAACAAAAGGTTCATCCCAGTTATAAAGGTTTTGAGGCAGGAAAAGGAATTACAATTTCCTGGTTGCATAGTAGGGGAAGAGAAAGGTAAAGCTAGAGTAATAAAGTGCCTTTGCTATAGGATTTCAAGATGTCCCTCACAATGAAGACTTCTGAGACTTGTGGTCGGACTTCGATTCTTCAGTTCTGATTGTCGTCTATTAACCAAACCTGGACTTCCTAAGCATGTCTGCAAAACTGGTTTTATCTGACTTCTTGTGAAAAAGAACTCAGAAATTTATACAATTATGTGAATGACTTATCTCAGTGTCCCAGGATGTGATCAATCTTTGGGTCATTTTCATCCACATACCACCTGTTTGTAGTTTTATGCACTGTTTACTGAAAAGTATCTGCATCAAAGACATTTATGAGGTCTGCTTCTGGGCACTCTGTTTTACTTACAAAGAATTGAAAGGAGTTCAAAAGCAGCCTCTAGATGTCCTGTCTCAGTTCAGCGGTAGAATTTCTCTGAGTGAACAGGGAGACCAGATTGTCTCACTGACAGTTGGAGTTTCAGAATATTATCAGGCACTACAACACTATCAAGGAACCCTGGTGGTGAGGTGGCTACACACTCAGCAGCCCACCAAAAGGTCAGTGATTAAACCCACTGGCCACTCCATGGGAGAAAGATGTGGCAATCTGCTTCTGCAAAGATTGCAGCCTTGGAAACCCTGTAGGATGGTTTTACTCTGTCCTATAGAGGTGTTAAGAGTTGGAGACTAAACAGCAGTGTTTGTCGGTTTGTTGATTTTCTGTTTTATACACTATCTGCAGGAAACCTGGGTTCAGTTCCCAGCCAATGCTCCTCATGTGCAGCTACTACACATCTGTCAGTGGAGGCTCGCCTATTGCCATGATGCTGAACAGATCTCAGCAGAGCTTCCAGACTAAAATGCACTAGAAAGATAGATCTGTCCATCTACTTCCAAAACTCAGCCAGTGAAAACCCTACATATTACAATGGTACGGCGCACAGTGCATGAGGTTGTCATGAATTAGAGATGACTCAATAGCAGCTAACAAAAATAACAATTAATATGTGCTGATATGATACTGAACAGGTTTCACAGAGCTTCCAGACTAAGATGAACTATCCAAAAAAATTCACCAGTGAAAACCATGGGAATCACAGGGGTCTGCTCCCCAATCAGTCGGAAGGATGTTATTCTACTTTCCATGGGGTTGCTATGAGTCGGGGGCTAACTCGGTGGCAGCTAACAACAACAAGAGATCTGCGTGGAGTCTGAGAATATACGTTTCTAACCAGCGCCCTGGTGATATCAATGCTGCTGGTCCCCAGAACATGCTTCAAGGAACAAGGATCTGAACCCTGTTTCTTAATTAAAAGTAAGAAAAAGCTGGTGTCCAGACCCCATTGCAGACATTCTCGTTTAATTAGGGCCTGGGGTTGTTAATGTTCTGCAGGTGGAGAATCACAAATGGGTGATGATTTCTGGGGATCTCTTCACCTGCCTGTGCTTTTAAGTGACCCTAAGAAACATTCACATTCATAATTAGCACTGATTGGAGAGGCACCCCTGTGTTTCTTCATGGAAGCATTAAAAAGAGCAGAGGAAACAGCCTTCTGGGTTGTGGAAGAAGTTTTTCATGCCTGCACTTTATTCTCACAGAAAATGCTTTTCTAACCATGGGGCAAGTCCTCAGGGGACACTGAGAATCAAGGGAGAGGGATGTCCACACATTTCCTGAAGGACAAGGGTTTATGGACAGACTCAAGCTTTGCTATATTCCCCATTTCAGTGGAATTTTATGCATTTTACGAATTCCTTTAACAGATCTGTTTTAACAAAATTTAAGACTCCCAGACTTGCCCTTCATTCCCAACTTTTGGCAAATCTGTGAGAGCTGACCCTGATAGAACAGAAGAGATGAGAAAGAGACCAACCACCCATGTTTTTCTAAACTTTTCTCCTCAAGCTAAAGCAATCCCATAAGTAGATGGTCCATTATCTCATAATTTTCCACCAATTCTGAAGAGTTCCACAAGATTATTGACTGTGGGCACCTCTACAGCAGTGAGACAGTGAACCTCTTGCATATTTAATTCTTCTGTTAAAAATTCCTTGGCGTTTCCCATTTATCAAGCTGTTTATGCCCCTCCAGCTGCTAGACCCAGTGATCCAGCACCTTGGTGAATACCTTGCCCAAGGAAGAGCTGGAAACTTCCCTGCTGCTTCCCTCCCTTCACTCAGTACCTACTACAATGCCTGCCAATTTCTCAAGCAGGGCCTGGTTTTACCCACCACCACCACCACCACCAGCCCTTGGTGGCACAGGAAGGACCAGATAAAGGGCAGCCTATAGACCACATGCTGTGCCCAACTCAACTGTGAGGAGCTTCAAAGATGCTAACAATAATACATTTAAAAGATGCTCTCGGAAAGAAGTCAAAATTTATGGTTAGCGTTCAATGGTTAGGTAAGATCTCAAAATAGAACATTGACTTCAAGGTGGCACTTGTGAAATACTTTTGGGTAAAAGCCTAAAGGGAATTCATTTTTACTTAAAGTTTGTGATACTTACCCACCGTGTGCCTCTTCCTCACCCTACCATTCCAAATAATCATCATCTCTCCGCCAGCTGTTAACTGCTGTCCAGTTGACTCCTACTCATGGTGACCTCTGTTCAACAGAAGGAAACACTGCCTGGTCCTGCATCGTTCTCACAATCACCAACATGTTTAAATCTATTGTTGCAGCCATTGAACCAATCAATCTCACTGAGTGTCTTGCACACCCTGGCTGGTCCCCTGAATTTCACCAACCATGGTGTTCTCCTCAAGCGAGTGTTTCCTCCTCATGACATGTCCAAAGCAAGCAAATTGGACAATGTTTTGCTGTGGTTCATACACTTCCATTGGCTGATTTTGGAAAGTAGATTGCCAGGCATTTCTTCCAGTCTGCCTTAGTCCAGAAGCTCTGCTGAAACCTGTCCACCAGAGGTGACCCCTGCTGGCATTTGAAATACCAGTAGCATAGCTTCCAGCATGGTAGCAACAGGCAGGCCCCTGACGCACAATGAGCTGACAGACTGATGGCGGTGGCTTTCCCAATTATGCCCCTGTTTTACTCTCTGTTCCTTCACCTGACCTACATGAACCACCCTTTCACAGAATTTTTCTCAGGAAAGACACAATCACATTTCATACTATAGCCTCATTATTGCTAAGCTAAAAGACAGATCTGGAAGTTCAGTTTAAATCCTGGCCTATGGCTGAGCTAACAGCTAAAATTAAAAGATTTTCCCAATCTCAAAGAGAACCAACGGTTTCTGCAGGATTAAGGATTTTCACTAGCTTTTACTACTGTGGACCAACTAGTTCTCTTAATCATTAGTGCCTCAGGTGGGGGATATGGTTAAACAGACAGGATGGGAAAGGCCAGAGAAGGATTTAAATAACCAACTGTGCACAATGCAAATATTGATCTTGAGGGGACAAGAGAAATAGCAGATGCACTACATATGACCTTCACTAAAGTCTTTCCCATATGAGGAGACTAGATAAAACTTGAAAATGATAAAATAAAGATGATTCAGTAGGAAACCTTGAAAAGTGACTTTGGTGAATGTTTAAACAATATTGTGGGGTAGACACAACAGGTAAAATAAAAGGAGTCTTGTTCTCTCTTTTGGTAAATACTCTTACATCTGAAATAGGAAAGTTAGGAAAATAAATTGGAATGGGAAATCACAAGTTTAGAAGATCTCCAATATGTGGCTTAACATTTTTAAAAGCATTAGACAATAAACAAGTTAGAGATGGAAACAAACTTCTGCCTGACCTGATTAAAGAACTGGTCTCCAAAACAAAACCAAAACCAAAAGATTTTCTATTCTTGAGAACTGGTGAGTAGGTGTACCTTTGAATATTGCCAGTAGAAGTGTCACTGGAAAAGCCAATGTCCTATATTGGTTAAGAAAGAGAAAAACAGCCATTCAAAAATCTGTCCAATGGTGCAACAACTGAGAAACCTTAGCATCCAACACGTTCCTGCCCTTCATCTAAATGTGTAAGGTGAATCCTATATATGGACAAAAATTTACCTTTTTGTTAATATGGGTGTCACTCTATCTATCATTAGTCTTGCGTACTATAGAACATCCCTTAGAGTACTACAGCCAATCAAATAGCAGCAATTCCTAGCAATCCTGAATCTTTTCCCACATCCTAAACTGTAACTGCTATGTTGGGACCATTATCAAAGAATATCCTTTTCTTCTTTGTGACACCAAAAAACAAACAAGTTGCCAGTGAGTCAGTTCTGACTCATGGTGACCCCATGTGTGTTTTTAGAGTAGGAATGTGCTCCCACTCTTTTTAATGGCTCTGACCTCTTGGAAGCAGATTTCTTCCAAGGTGCCTCTGGGTGGGTTCAAACCACCAACCTTTCAGTTAGTAGCTGAGAGCTTAACTGTTTGTACCACCCAAAGAATCCCTCTGTGGTATGCCTTCTATAAATTTAATAGATAGGAATCAAATTTGCAAGTGGAACTGCCAGGTAAAATGCACTGTAAAGGTATTATTTTTAAAATTCCTGGAAATTATAGCTGCTGTGGATATTAAAATACCTATGCTACATATGATTCAAGAAACAACTGAAGAATTAGTAATTGTCCCAGAATCCCTAAAGACAGAAAGACTCTGAAAGACGGAATAACTGAAACAGAGCCATAGAGTCCCAAATGATTCTCTTAAACTTTTTTTTAATTTTTATTTAATATAACTGAGTGAAAATGTACATTCCTGTATAAATTTACATGCCCACCTATATGCAGCTTTCACTGCTCTCCCTGCCCGGTGACAGCACACTATTCCTCTCTGCTCCATGTATGTCTCATCCTCCCAACAGTCTCTTTTTTTCCCTCCTCTCCACTCACTCTCCTTCCTCCAGCCAGAGGTCAGCAGGATGACATCCTATAGATGTATAGAACCATAAAGTGCATCCAATATATGGTCACTGCATTGTCAAGTCCAATCCATTCCTGTCCGAAGCGTGGACCTTCATTATGATTTATGGTCAAGGACAGCATCAGGGCGAGGGGCCATGCTCCCAGGGGAACCCCAAAACCACTGGACCATCAATTGAGGTCTTTTAGTGGGAATCTCTCTTGTGTTGCCAGTGAGACTCAACTTAGTGAGCTCCATTGTGGCTATCACTGGTGGTGGCTGGGCACCATCCGGTCCTTCTAGTCCCAAGTCGATGTAGGCACCCACTGATGTGGGTCTCTTTGCCCTCTGGGTTGTCTTTCCCCCATGTCATTTTGGTCCTCAGTGAGCATCTGTTCCTGCTGAGTTGGGACCATTTGCTGTGCCCTTGGATGACAGCTTGGCAGCTTTTAAGACCCCAGATGCCACTCACCAATGTGGGGTGCAGAGAGTCCTCTTAGCAAAACACTAGTTGTGCCAATTGGCCTCACTTTCACCTAAGAGCATGGTCCCCCATCCCCTGCCCCAGCTACTCTATCCTTGCAATATTGGGTTAAGATGGAAGGAGTACTCATGTTATGTTTAAGTCCACTTAATATTGTTCTTGTTTCTAATGTGTGTTATCACCGATTTCACCCAACCAGATACCTAGCAACTATCTAATCTAAACCCTCCTCTCCTCCCTCCCTCCCTCCCCTCCCTTGCAGCTGTCAAAGAGTCTTTTCTTCTATACACAAGTCTGTTTTTGAGATCTTATTGTAGAGGTGTCATACAATATTTGTCTTTTTGTCGCTGACTACTTTCACTCAGCATAATGTCTTCCAGTTGAAACCAGGTCACAAAATGTTTCCTGAAGTTATCATTGTTCTTTATCATTGCGTAGTGCTCCATTGAGTATATATACCATAGTTTACCTATCCATTCTTCTGTTGTTGGGCATCTTTGTTGATTCCACCTTTTTGCTATTGAGGACTGTGCTGTGATAAACATTCTGGTGCATGTGTCCATTGGTGTGAAAGGCCTTGATTCTGTAGGATATATTCCAAGTAGTGGAATTACTGGGTCAAATGGTATATCAATATCCATTTTTTTAAGGAAGCGCCAGATTGCTTTCCAAAGAGGCTGGACCATTTTGCAACCCCACCAACAGTGTAGGAGGGTTTCACTTTCTCCACAGCCTCTCTAGCATTTGTTGTTTTGTGTTTTTTGGATCATGGCCAACCTTGTTGGGGTGAGATGGTATCTCATTATCGTCTTGATTTGAATTTCTTTGATAACTAAACATCGTGAACATGTCTGCATGTGTTGTTTGGCTGCCTGGATCTCTTCTTTAGTAAAATGTCTGTCCATCTCCTTTGCCCATCGCTTAATTGGATGGTATATCTTCTTCTTGTTGATATTTTGTAGTATCTTGTAGATTATGGAAATCAGGCATAAGTCTGACATAGAGTTTCCAAATAATTTTTCCCATTTTGTAGGTGTTCTTTTAATTCTATTAATAAAGTCTTCAGATGAACAAAAGTGTTTAATTTCTAATAGATCCCATTTATCTGTTTCTCTTCTGATCCTCCTAAACTTTTACCTAAACTTTCGCAATACTGAAGCAAATCTTTAGTCCAATTATAATCAGCTTAACGGAAAAGGCATTAATTATCCACTGTGTCAGTCCCTGTAATACGTGTTTTTCCTGCTTAAAATCTTAGCAGTTCAGATGTAGATTTGTCTAAGATGTGTGAGCAATTATAAAAAAAATAGGCTTCCTTCCCAGCAGTGTCTAACCCAACTACCACCATTTCCTTGGTCTACCTGAAGCCAAATTCCTTATGTTCCATTTTCTTTAGTGTTCCAGTTGATAAAGATAACTGATAACTCTTTGTCTTCACTTGAGAAAATCAATGATTCTGAACAATGGTGCTCTTGGATTCACTGAAGTTCCAACGTACTTTTCTCAAATCTGATGTCTTAGGATTGTATGCTTCTCTTGTAGGTCCATCTCAATCTAGTAGGGAGATGATGACCTCTTATGTTCCTTTAATCTTGATAAGTCTAATTATTGTTTAATTTTACCTGAACCTTGTCATACAGGAAAACCGTGATAGTTAAAGAAATTCCCACACTCTCTGTATTGAGGCAACCACTCATCCATTAGTTTTCGTCATACTATGATGGCTTGTGTGTTGCTGTGATGCTGGAAGTTGTGCCACCAATATTTCAAAAACCAGCAGGGTCAGAGGAACTTCCAGACGACAAAGAAGGACTTGGAGATGTCCTTTTTTAAAAAATTGGCCAGTAAATACATTATGAACAGCAGCAGAACATTGTCCAGTAGCCCTTCAGTTTGGAAGACATTCAACATATAACTGGGAGGGAACTGCCTCCTAAAAGCAGAGTCAACCTTAATTACATGGGTGAGGTAAAGCTTTCAGGATCTTCATTTGCTGGTGTAGCATGACTTAACACAGGAAGAAACAGCTGCAAACATTCATTAACAATCCCAAGGTAGAATGTACAAAGTGTGAATTTAGGAAAACTGGAAGCCATCAAAAATGAAACAGATGCATAAAAGATCGATATCCTAGGAATCAGTGTGCTAAATGAACTGACATTGGCCATTTTATTGGACAACCATTTGGTCCACTGTGCTAGGAATGACAAACTGAAGAGGAATGGCATCACATTCATCATTAAAAAGAATATTTCAAGATTTATTGTAAAGTACAGTGTTGTCAGGATAGAATAATATCAATATGACTACAAAGAAGGCCAATTAATAAAATTATTCTTCAAATTTGTGCACCAACTTCTAAGGTCAAAGATGAAGAATCAAAGATTTTTGCCAACTTCTATAGTCTGAAACTGACCAAATATGCAAGGCTTGATAATTATTGGTGACTGAAACGTTAAAGCTGAAAGCAAAGAAAAAGGATCAGTAGTTGGAAAATACGGCCTTGGTGACAGAAATGCTGGCTGAGAGCATAGGATAGAATTCTGCAGAATGAGCAACAACTCATCTCAAACACCTTTTTTCATCAACATAAATGGCTACTTGTCATGGATTGAACTGCGTCCCGCCCGAAAAATGTGTACCAGCTTGGCTGGGTCTTGATTCCCAGTATTCTGTGATTTTTGTATTTTTTGATTTATGTATCATAAATCCTGCCTCAATTACGTTAGTAAGGGAGAATAGGTGGCAGTTGGACTAGTGAGGCAGGACTTGATCTATAAGCTTGGATTGTGCTGAGGCAATCTTTTGGGATGTAAAAGAAAGAAGAAAGCAGAGAGAGTTGCAGACCTCATACCACCAAGAAAGCAGTGCCAGGAGCAGAGTCTGTCCTTTGGACCTGGTGTCCCTGCATGGAGAAGCTCCTGAAAGAAGATCCTTGATCTGAATTTAGACTTTTAGCCTATATTTCTGTAAGAAAACAAATTTATCATTTTTAAAGTCATCCTCTTGTGGCTTTTCTGTTACAGCAGCACTAGGTGGCTAAGACATGACTATACTTGGGTCACTATAGGGTTAGTGTGAGTTGGAATCAACTGCTGGCACCTAACAAGAATAATATTCACATGGACCTCACCAGATAGAATAAACAAGAATCCAATAGACCACACCTGTGGAAAGAGGCACTGGAGAAGCTCAACATTAAGAACAAGACTGGGGCCAGCTTTGGAACAGACCACCAATTGCACATATGCAAGTTCAAGTTGAAGCTGAAGAAAATTTAAAACAAGTCCACAAAAGTAGAAAAATGACTTTGAATATATCATATCTGAATTCAGAGACCATCTCAAGAATAGAGTTGACATTGAAAACTTATGACCAAAGATTAAATCAGTTATAGGATGGCATCAAGGATATCGTACATAAAGAAAACAAAAGGTCATCAAAATGGCAAGAAAGAAAGCAAAGACCAAAATGGATGTCAGAACAGACTCTGAAACTTGCTCTTGAACATAGTTGCTAAAGCAAGAGGAAGAAATGATGAAGTAAAAGAGTTAAACTGAAGATTTATAGGGTGGCTCAAGAAGATGAAGTATTGTAATAAAATGTACAAAGACCTGGTATTAGAAATCCTCAAGCCTCAGGTTGCCACCTTGAAGGATTCTAAGGGCAAAGTATTGAATGACACGAAGTATCAAAAGAAGATATCAGCAACACAGAGTCACTATACCAAAAGAATTGGTTCAATGGGTTCAGAAGGTAGCATATAAACAACTGATAGTACTAAAGGAAGAAATCCAAGCTGCAGTGAAGGCACTGGTGTGAAACCACCCTCCAGGAAGTGAAAGAATTGAAATATTTCAACAACTGGAGGCAGAACTGACAGCACTCACTCATCTATACCAAGAAATTTAGAAGACATCTACATGGCCGATGAACTGGAAGAGACTCCTATTTGTACCCATTCCAAAGAAACGTGATCCAACAGAATGTGGAAACTATTGGATAACATCATCAACATCATAGGCAAGTAAAGTTCTGCTGAAGGTAATTCAACAACAGTTACGGCAGCACTTTGACAAGGAACTGCCAGAAGGTTAAGTCAGATTCAGAAGAGGATGTGGAATACGGGGTATCAGTGCTGATGTCAGATGGAACTTGGCTGAAAGCAGAGAATATCAGAAAGAGGTTTGCCTGTGTTTTATTAACTGTGCAAAGGTATTTGGCTGTGTAGATAGTAAAAAATCATAGATAATATTACAAAGAATAAAAACCTATTGCCATCAAGTCTGGTTTGACTCATAGTGTCCCTGGAGGCCAGGACAGAACTGCCCCATAGGGTTTCCAAGGAGCACCCAGCGGATTTGAACTTCTGACCTTTTGGTTAGTGGACATAGCACTTAACCCACTATACCACCAGGGTTTCTTTACAAAGGATAGGAATTTCAAAAGATTAAATTATGCTCATGAATGAGAAACCTGTACAAGGACCAAGAGGTAGTAGTTCAAACAAAACAAGGAGACATTGAGTGCTTTAAAATCAGAAAACACTCAGAAAAAGTATGCTTTAGGGTTATGTCCTTTCACCAAAATCACTGAGTCTGAATACTGAGTAAACAGTCCAAGAGGCCTGGCTATTATGAAGATGAACACAGCATGAGGATTGGAGGAAGATTAATTAACAACCCATAATATGCAGATGACACGACTTGCCAGCTGAAATCAAAGAGGACTTGAAGCACTTACTGAGTCTTCCATATGGATTACACGTCAACGTAAAGAAAGCCAAATCCTCACAACTAGACCAACAAGCAGCATCATAATAAGCAAAGACTGAAGTTGTCAAGGATTTCATTTTACTTGGATCCACAATCAACATCCACGGAAGCAGCAGTCAAGAAATCAAAAGTTGTGTTGGTCAAGTCTGCTGCAAAAGACCTGTTTAAAAGTTATAAGTTTGAGGACTAGGGTGTATGTGACCCAAGTCATGGTATTTTCAGTCACCTCAGATGTATGTAAAAGATAGACAATGAATAAGGAATACTAAAGAAGAATTGATGCTTTTGAATTATGGTGACAGTGAAGAATATCAAGTATTCTATCAACTCCCAGAAAAATAAACAAATCTGTCTTGGAAGAAGTACAGCCAGAATGCTCCTTACAAGCAAGGATAGTGAGACTTCATCTCAACTGCTTTGGACATGTTATCAGAAGGGACTAGTCCCTGGAGAAGGGCTATCGTGCTTGGTAAAGTAGAAGGTCAGCAAAAAAGTAAAGACCCTCAATGAGATGTGCTCACACAGTTGCTGCAACACTGGCCCCAAACACAGCAACAACTATATGTAGGAACTATATGTAGGAACAGGCAGTATTCTGTTGGTCTCTATGAGTTGGAACCAACTCAACAGCACCTAACAACTGTATTCAGAAAAATGGCTTATTGGAAATAACCACGGTTCTCACATGACTTAGATGAGACTCTTGGAAGCATCCTTGTTCATCTGTGATAAGGCCAGAAACCCATTGCTATTGCTGATGAGTAGATTCTGACTCATACAGATCCCATAGAACACAGTAGAACTGCCCCCATAGGGCTTGCAAGGCTGTAAACTTTACAAAAGCAGATTGCCACATCTTTCTCCACGGAGCTGCTTGGTGGTAGAACCTCTGGCTTTTCTTTTACCAGCCTAGCACTCAACCACTGTGTACCAGGGCTTCTGAAACCTCCAAATTTCCACTCCTTACCTCATAAATAACTGAATTACTTGTACCCACTGATCAATGAGCAACAAAGCACTTGTTAACCAAACTTTGGTTAAGCTTCTCTCCTTTCCCTTAAGTCCCTGAACTCTGGCCCACCCTCAGCCTCAGTCAACGTATTACAGCTCTCTAAGGCACTGTAATAGAGTATAGACTAGTCTCATCTTAAAACATTGTGATTTGCTATCTGATAGTGTCATCCTTTCTTCTCATTCTCCATGCCTGGATTTTCTGTTTTTTTGTTTTTTCCTAGGCTTTTTTCACTCTTAGTTGCTATAAAATAAAATGCTTTTTACCTAAATCTTTAAGAGGCTTACAGATCTTATGGTCAGAGCATTCTCTATTGGAAGAGTTACAGTCCCAACTATTAAAATAGTCCCCTTCCTCCTTATCAAAATCTGCATCTGTCTACTCCCTGAGCTAGGTAACAATGGACAAAGCCCCTGGAGAGAAGCTAATTTTCTGGAAAACAGCAGTTCATGCATCATCTGAAGGAATGCACACCAAGAGGATATACCACTACCCCAAATCACTCAACCAGTCACTCAAAAGCCAGGATTTCTGGGAGTACTGGGTATTGCAGAGACTGGTTATAAAATTTTTCTGAACTGTCAAGGTCCTGTATGATTTGACTGAATCAAACACCTCGGAATCTTTCTATGGAACAAAGAAACTGAAAAGGCTTTCAGTGATTTCAGACATCCCTTTAACAAGCACCCAGGCTGAGTCTCTGAAATTATCATAAACCCTTCTTTTTGTGTGTGTTTGAAAGGTTATGCCATGCCCCGAAGTATTAACACCAAGATATTTCAAGTATTAACTCAAGATATTCAACACATCAAAAACCCATTGTTTATTATCGCCTGTTCCTTGATTCAGTAGGCAAAGATCAACTTCCTTGCCTCAGCAATTGTGACCTCAGCTAAACTAGACAATGCATTTTCAGGTCTTGTACTAGGATCGCTTTTACAGCTGATGGTACCAAATACAGAACAATCCCTATTGGCCAAGCCAAGCCAAGTGCCGTCGAGTCGGATCCGACTTACTAACTGAAAATATTGACACTTTCTCCTACTAGGTTAACTAATATTAAAATACTGTTACTTTCTTCCTTCTTGTATTTATCATACACAACTTTAACTTTCTCAGTTGATAATTTTATTACCCTTACCCAATGAATGAGAATCTCATGACTGTTTCTTTTTTCTTTTTTCAAAATTTTATTGTTGTGGTGGTGAAAGTGTACAAGGCAAATTAGTTTTCCAATCAACAACTTACACACAGCTTATTTTTGAAGCTGGTTGACACCTCCTAAATGTGTCAGCACTCTTCCCCTTCCTCCCTAGGTGCCTCATATCCATTAGCCCAGCTTTCCTGAAACTACTGTCTTTCTGAAATTTGCTTTAGGGAAATGCTGCCCTTTAGGTCTTGCATAGTTGATTGTTGTCATGGATTTAATTGTGTCCCTCCAAAAATGTGTGTAGCAGTTTGGCTAGGCCATGATTCCCAACACTGGTGATATTCCTGTATGCGGTGAATCCTCTATGACATTAATGAGGGAAGATGGGCAGCAGGTGGGTTGCTGGGGCAGGATTCAATGCGTACAACTAACTGTACGGAGGCTTGAGGAAATCTTTCGGGAAATAAAGGAAAGGGAAGAAGGCAGAGAGTTGGGGACCTGATGCCACCAAGAAGCAGTGGTGGCAGCTGAGCACATTCTTTGGAAAGGACCCAAGGTCCCTGAACGTCAGAAGCTCCAAGCCCAGGGGAAGTTTGATGACAAGGACCTTCCTCCAGAGCCAACAGAGAAAGCCTACTCTTGGAGCTGATGCCCTGAACTTGGATTTGCAGCCTATTGGCTTGTGACAGAATAAAATTTCTTTTCAAAGCCATTACTTGTATTTCTATTACAGCAGCACTAGATGAGTGAAACAATCTCACTGAAGTATACACTCCTCACTGCTTTCTTTGTTCATTTTATAGGCCTATTTTATGATTACAGAAACCCTGGTGGTGTAGTGGGTTAAGTGCTGTGTCTGCTAACCAAAAGGTTAGCAGCTCAAATCCACCAGGCACACCTTGGAAACTCTACAGTGCAGTTCTACCCTGACCTATAGGGCTGCCATGAATCTGACCCAACTCGATGGCAGTGGGTTTTTTTAATTTTATGACTATAATGTGATCTCCAGGAGTGATTTCAATTCCAAGTTTGAAGAATGTCTAAGGGGCTTCACTAGTCTGTATTACCCTAGTAAGTCTAGTCTTATTTATGAGTTTGAATTTTGCTCTACAGTTCTCTTCCACTCTGTCTATGACCTACTATTATGATCTCAGACAGAGTGACCAGTAGTGATAGCTGGGTACCATCTAATTCTACTAGTCTCGGGTTCCTGGAAGGCATGGTTCATGAGGCCCATTAGTCTTTTGGACTAATTGTTTCCTTTAGTATTTGGTTTTCTGCACTCTTCTCTAGACTGGAATTGTTATATCTCAGATGGCCACTCAAAATTTTTTAAGACTCCAGTCACTACTTACCGAGGTAGGATGTAGAACATTACCTGTAAGGATTATAATATGTAAATTGATGCAGATATGCCTCAAAACTACAGTTCCTAGCCTTCAAGCACAGTATCTCAGATGAAGGAGGTGTATGGTGATGGCTAAAAAGTTTTCATGTCATGCCCCCTATACACACTGTTGTTGCATAACTGGGTATACTTGCAGTATGTACACACATATGTGTATGTGGGTGTACTTCCATATGCCCCCCACCCCATTCAGCTTATATCTACCAATATATCCCCTTTACATTACTGTTTGTTACTGCTGTTGTTGCAGAACTGTATATGTGTCAGTATTTACAATTCACTCTGGCAATTTTTCAGTGTCTTTCTTTACCTTATGTTCTGTTGACTTCCCCCATATTATCAAAGTTAGAACACGTCCAGTATCTAGTTAGTAGTTTCCTTTCCCCTCCCTCCCATCTCTGGTAACCATCGAAGAATGTTTCTGTCTGTGTGAAAATATTTCTAGACTTTCTATAACAATAGTCTCATACAATATTTGTTCTTTTGTAACTGACTTATTTTACTCAGCATAATGTTACCCAGGCTCATCCGTGTTGTGAGATGTTTCACTGATTGATCATTATTTTCAACACTGTGTGGTACTCTGCTGCATGTATGTACCACAGTTTGTTTATCCGTTCATCCACTGATGGACGCTTAAGCTGTTTCTGACTTTTTGCTGTTGTAAAATGTGGGGCAATGAACATAGGTGTACAAATATCTAATCATGTCATAATTCTTGTTTCTTTAGGATATATACCCAGGGGCAGGTTTGCTGGATCATATGGTATTTCTATTTCCAGCGTTTTGAGGGAGCATCATACCATTTTCCATAGTGGTTGTATCATTTTATATTCCGACTAGCTGCATATGAGGGTTCTGGTCTCCCCACAGCCTCTCCTGAACATGTGTATTCTGTTTCATTTTGTTTTGTTTTCAGTGCCATTGTTATTGGTGTGAGATGGTATCTCACTGTAGTTTTGAGTTGTATCTCTCTAATGGCTAATGATTGCAATCATCTCTTCAGGTATTTGTTGGCTGCTTGGATCTCTTCTTTAGTGAAGTGTCTGTTCATGTTCTTTGCCCATTTTTTTAACTGAGCTGTTCGTATTTTTGTTGTTGAGTTATTAGAGTTTTCTATAAACATTATAAATAAAAGTCTGAATCAGATAAGTTGTAGCCAAAAGTATTTTCCCAGTCTATGAGCTTTCTTTTTAACGTTTTGGAAAAGTCTTTTGATGAGCATAAGTATTTGATTTTCAGGAGGTCTCAGTTGCCTAGTTTACCTTCGAATGTTTGTGCTTTTATAGTTATGTTCAGTAGTTGATTATGCCATAAATTAGGGCTCTTAGATTTGCCCTATTTGTATTTCTATCATCTTTATGGTTTTAGGGTTTAGATCTTTGACCCAACTTGAGTTAATTTTTGTACCTGGTGTAAGAGCCTGTTTCATTATTCTGCAAATAGATGTCCAGTTTTGCCAGTAGCATCTATTTAAGAAATCTCTTCCCCCATTTAATGGATTTTCACCACCTGTTCAAGATTAACTGTTCATAGGTGGATTTTTTGTTTCCAGGTTCTCAGTTCTGTTCCATTCATCTATGTGTCTATTATTGTACCCGGACCAGGTTGTTTTGACTACTCTGCTTGTACAGTAGGAAATGGAATGAGGGAATGTGAGGCTTCTTGCTTTGTTATTCTTCTTCAAGAATGTGTTATTTATCGTGATTTTTTTTCTGTTGTTTAAGAATTGTCCACACCCATAAAATATTTTGTAGACATCCTCATACCAAATCCTGACTTAATATTATCTGTTGGTTAGTTTTATCCTAAAAAAGAAAAGGAACACATATTCAGTGGTTATACAACAACTATTCCAAATTCTCTTGAAAAATCTAATATCTTAATAAAATTCAAATAAGTATAGGTGATGGGAATTATGGCTTTTTCAAAGGCATAGCTAATGTTGATATTTACTAATAGTTGATATATAGTTAGAGTACCTTGACTTTGGAATTATATGGCAGTGAAAAGATTTCTCAGCCTCCTCAAATAGACACCTTTTAAAAAAAAGTGAGTAACAAAAAAGTAAATTATTTGATTTCTTGACTCTGCCAAAGAAAATTATTCTTATAAAAGGAAATGGGACACTATAAAAACTATAGAAAATGCTTTAGCAACTAAACAAGCTCTGACAAAAGTTCTTATGCAAGAGTCTCCTGCAGAAAACAAAAATAAATATCCATGGAGACATTCAAGAATTCCATAATAGATGCACAAAATTTGATTACCAACTTTGAAAACAAACACAGTGAATGAGTAGATGTTGATATCCATGGTGTTAACATCTGGTGAAGGCAGCATGGCCGAATGGCAACTCCAAACCCAATACCATCTAATCACTTCTGACTCATAACAACTTTATGGGTCAATTGTACTCTGTCCTGCAGATTTCTGCAGATTTCTAAGACTGCAAATCTTTATGGATGCTCACTGCCACATCTTTCTTTCATGAAGCAACTGGAGGGTTCAAACTTCTTGCCTTTTGGTTAGTAGCTGAGCACTTTAATCACTGCACCACCAGTGTTCCTCAATAGTAACACTGGATTATTCCAAAGGCATACTTACAAAAATGTATCATGAAACAACTCACAAAAATAGGAAGGAAATCAACTACAGTATTAAACAAACACTAGCAGAGAAACTTTTCTAGACTATCAGAAGCATGTTCAGTTTATGCCTTTTCTGTAACCACTGTATTTCAGAAAAAGCAAAAAGCTGGGGTATGGACTTGAGCCATGACCTAAACTGTACTTTGACAATCTCCAAATGCACACAGCTGCCTTCCTGTATAAGTTATGAATGTGTAATAGTAGTAGTATGCTGGGGCAGATTACCCAATAAGGAAAGTAAGCGTGGTGCTAATCTTTCTTACTAAATCATCTGTAGTGAATCATTTCACATTTTTGTCACCACATCCAAGATTTCACTTCAAGATATGGCTGGCATCTGTCTCTCCCCTAACCTGATAGCACCTTCCTACAGAATCAAAAATTCTTTTCAAATTTACAGTAGTATACGTGGGCAGAGAAACCCTAGTGACACAGTGGTTAAGCACTATGGCTTCAAACCAAAAGGTCAGCAGTTCACATCTATTAGGCGCTCCTTGGCAAATCTATAGGACTGTTCTTCTCAGTTCTTTAGGGACACCATGAGTCAGAATTGACTCACTGGCAATGGGTTTGATTTTGTTTGGCTGGTCACGTAAGCAGAGGACCCAGTAAGCAAGGTAACCATGGGGTTACTTGTGCTTACTGACTGATCTATAATGAACAATTTCACATGGGTTTCACTACATCTTTGTAAGTAATCTAGTACTTGTAAGTAAGCCTGTACTTATTTTACTTATTAGATAATTTCCCTTGGCAGTGTATTTATTTTCTAGATGGACTGAACATTTCCCCAATGCAAACATACACAATCACCAGTAGCTAAAATACTGTTCTCTCTTGTGTCACCTGGTTTGGACCTTCTAACTTTTTTCACTCAGGGATAAGGAACACATTTTATTAGAAAGTTACTTGTAAATTATGTTAAGTCTTTTCCCTTTACTCAGAAACTGTGTTAATTTTTTCACCTTCAAGCCTCTAGAAAAGAAAAACTGGAGTGTTAACACTGAAATTAACTAAACTACCTTTAGCTCTTACAGTCCTGAGCTCTTGCTATTTGAGGACTTGTAGACTGTGTCTTAGCACAACTGGTCCATGGAAAGTCTATATGACTAAGAATATCTTACACAGCCTTGAAAACCCTAAGGCGTACAGTTCTATTCTGCATTTGTGGGGTTGTCATGAATCAGAATTAACTCAACAGCAACTGGTTTAAGAATATCTTAACCATACCAAATTCCAATCTTTTGTAAGCTTATAAGGACTAACAATTAAGTTCTCCAACTCATCCTAGTAAAAGTGCTATAGACCTCATTGCTGAATGTCACTATAGTCATCTTTAAAGTACACCCCTTGGGAAGCTATGCACTGACATAAGTGCCTAGTTCACCCTTCAAAGAAGTTTTGGAACTTTTTCTGGAATGGCCACCAGAGATGTCATCATATTACTATTGATGTCCTGAATGTCATCAAAATGTCTTTCAATATTTCCTTTATCTTTGGGTAAAGAAATAAGTCATTTGGGGGCCAGATCAGGTGAGTAGGGAGGGTGTTTCAGTACAATTATTTGTTTACTTGCTAAAAATTCCATCACAGACAACTACACAATTAGGTTCATGAACTTTCCATCATCCCACTGTGCACAACAGCCATTCTAGAAAGAATTCCAAAATTGCTTTGAAGGGTGGAGTAGGCGCTGGCATCGGTGCCTAGCTTCCCAAGGGGAGTACTCTGAAGGTGACTGTAGTGATATTCAGCAGTGAGGTATGTGTTATTGTTATTAGGTCCTGGGTCAATTCCAACTCATAGCAACACTATGTACAACAGAACAAAACACTGCCCGGTCTTGTGTCATGTCCACAGTCATTTTTATGCTTAAGCCCATGGTTGCAGCCACTGTGTCAATCCGTCTTGTTGAGGGTCTTTTTCTTCACTGATCCTCCACTCTCTATTTCACTTCTGATGATTTCCAATCTTCCCAGATTCATACTTCATACATTTCATGTTTGGATTATTAATGGATGTTTGTAGCTGTTTCTTCTCATTTTGAGTCACGCCACATCCGCAAATGAAGCTTTTACTCCATGTACATCATTCACGTTGACTCTACTTTGAGGAGGCAATTCCTCCCCAGTCATCTTCTGAGAGCCTTCCAATCTGGTTGGCTCATTTTCTGGTACTATATCTGACAATGTTCCACTGGCATTAATAAGATTTTCCACTGCTGATTCCTTTCAGAGGTAGACTGCCAGTTCCTTCTTCCTAATCTGTCTTAGTCTGGAAGCTCAGCTGAAATCTGTTTACCATGGGTGACCCTGCTGTTACCTAGGTAGTGGTGGCATAGCTTCCAGCATCACAGCAATAAGCAAGCCTCCACTAATAGACAAGTCTTAGAATAATTAAGTTTACAGACTTAATCGTCAGACCTTGTATATAGCTAAATATTATAATAGACTAATTCATTATACTCAGTCCTGTCAGTGACAGGTATAAGCTACTGTGTCCCCATCAGTCACCTAATCGATCCCACCACAGCCAAAAAGAAAGGTGATCTAGTGGAAAAGACTTCAGAGAAAAACTATCTTTGGACCTTACTGTAAAGGATCTTAGACAGTACTCTTAACTACTGGTGTATCCATTAAGTGAAAAGTAATTAATCCTCAGACACATGTTACTTAACTAAAAGAACGTCACCTATCTGAGAAGAACTGGAAAGTAATACCACTTAAAGATCTTAAACTGAAATTTCCCCAAAGATTTCCAAAAGTAGTCAGTCCTCAGAAGTTGGCTTCTAACTCAAGATACCCAGAATAACTAATGATCACATGAAGAAGACAGTGATCTTAGACACCATGACCATGGACTCCAAGATTCTGTAACTTTGAGAAGATAATTTTCTGTTTTTATAAGTCACCAAGTTTTTGGTAGTTCGTTACAGCAGCCCTAGGAAACTAAGACATACCTTCAAGCAGGATGTTCTCCTTAGGAATCTTTAGAAAGAAACATAATCTACTAAAGATATGGAGAAATTATGCCAAGGCCTGTCACCCACAAAGGCCCCTGTGAACAAAGTTATGAGCCTATGTAATGACAAGCAGAGGCTTCTCACCCGTGACATATTTTTGGCCTCCTGGCCCTGATAGTATTTTGCCTCCTAATTAAATCTTCCTCAAAAAATACCCCCTCCTCTCCCGGCATGAGGATCAAGGAAGATGCCTTCTAAGAGGGGCTTTACAATCCCCTTGGCTTATGAAATAATATTGGGAAAACCTGACTGGGAACTCCTAGAGAAAAGAGCTCGGAGGAATGAATTCCAATGCAACACACCCCGCCTGAGAGCACCAAGGCTGGCCTGACCCCGCTGGCTTCTCCCAACTGCACATCTCCCTTTACAGGTGATAAGCAGATTGCAGGAAGGCCCTGGGAGGCTCTCCAGGGACGCACCCTTCCCCCCCCCCCAGCTCTTAGAAATGAACATTCCATTCCTCGCATCAGGAAGACGGATAGACTCCCAAGTTTATTATATTTGGTATTGTCAAATAGACAAATACTAAAGAAATACCCTTCTTAGAACAGTTTGAGAGAAGCTTAGAGTGGGGGATGATGGACACTTATTGTCCCCACAGGAAAAGATAAAAAGAACAGAGAAGGAACAAATAGAGACAGTCAGATTAACTTTTAAGATGAGTCTGTTCCCTCCTCCTGTACCTTTGGCCTCAAAGTATAGATAGACCTCAATGATTAGCCTTGTTCCAACTGTTGATTATAATCACAAATATACTTGTCTCAGACCATTATTTAGAGGGCCCTATTGATTAACATGAAAAAAGACCACAATGTATTGGTTCTTTACTAGCTAACAGAAAGGACCCTAATAATTAACATGAAAAGAGACCACGAGGTGCCAACTACTTACTAGCCAATAGCTTGCATGGTCAAAGAGCAGTTACCTCATTGATTATAAAAATAAAGAAAGAACAGACCCTGACAGGCTGTCAATCTCCAGATTCCTGGTTGTCTCAGTCTCATCATTTTCCTCCTCCACCAATGCCACCCACCCCTTCATGGTCCTGAAATCCTGCTAGGGCTGGCTCCTGGCAAAATTATATATTTGGAATGATTTAAGTAATAGCTCCACAGCATAAGTAGCTATGGTTCTGGGTTGGCGTCTAAGTGTCTGATGTCTATGTGGGAAAAGACAATCAGAATTCAAGACAATCAGAACACGATTTTTGTACTCTTTTTGTCTGTACTCTTTACTCTCCTTTACATACTTCTCTTTATTACCCTTTCATCATGCTTTTCCTCATTACCAGCTTAAGGCTAATTTCTGAATTAGCCTATCATGCTGCCGTTAATAATAACTTTCCTATGTCTCAGCTTCTCTAAATGTAATCACCTTACCTCTGAATAATATGACTCTCTCAGACTATGGTTAGTACAGCCAACTCTTAGAAAATCTCAAATAATAGACATACATATAATTAATCCTATGAAAGGAAATTTATATCAAAAACATTTTAATCAATAGTCTTAAGAGCATTAGCCTGCTATCTATTAATAAACACTCAAGATAGAGTTATTATAACTATAAGGACTATCAGTAAAGTTCGTGAACTCGTCTTGCAAAAAGTCCTACATATCTCACTGCTGAATATCACTACAGTCACCTTTGAAGTACTGTTTGGGAAGCTATGCGCTCATCCCAGCACATAGCCCAAAGCAGTTTTAAAACTCTTTCTAGAATGGCCATCAAAGCTGTCATCATCTTACCTTTGATGTCCTTAATGTTATCAAAGTGTCTTCCCTTCAATATTTCCTTTATCTTTTTTAAAGCAAAATAAAACCAAAAAGGAATGCATATTTCCCTATATAAACCAAAATCCCAAACCCATTGCTGTTGAGTCAATTCTGACTCATAGTGAACCTATAAAGACAGAGTAGAATTGCCCCCTACAGTTTTCAAAACTATGGCTACAGAAGCAGCATGTTACACTTTTCCCTCATGGAGCAGTTAGCTGATGAGTTAGAACCACAAACCTTTCAGTTAGCAGTCAAGCACTTAGCCACTGTGCCACTAGGGCTCCTGTTGCAACTTAGCTGAGATAAACTTCCAAAAATTAAATAAACCAAGACCAAACCTACTGCCATTGTGTCGATTCTGACTCCTAGTCAGGTAGGTCAGAGTGCAACTGCTTTATAGAGTTTCCAAGGAACACCTGGTAGATTTGAACTGCTAAGCTTTGGGTTAGCAGATGTAACACTTAACATTACACCATCAGATTTTCCAGTAAAGCATGCTTAGAATGTCAAAGTGCTATCGCTGCTAACCAACAGGTCAGCAGTTGGAACCCACCAGGTTCTCCTTGGAAACTCTATAGGTGCAGTTCTGCTCCGTCTTATATGGTTGCTAGAGTCAGAATCCACACAATGGCAGTGCATTGAGTTTGGTAGAACGTCAAAGAACAAAGATAAAGAAAAACTCAGCTAGACACTATAGTTATATCTTTAAAAATCTAATAATGTGACAAAATTCCAAAAGTTCCTGTGATAAATAGCATCAGATTTTCCACAGAAACAGCAGATATACGAAGACAATAGAGGAATATTTTTAAAATGTTAAAGAATGAAATATTTTCACCGAGCCACAATATTATTCAAGTGTGGGAGCATGACTAACAAATGAATTCAAAGCTTTGGAAGTTTCACCATAAATGACCCACATTTATCACTATACTTTTGGAGGAAGTATTTAAATAAAACAGAAAACATTCAGGAGATGCATTAGGAGATATGCCAAGGGAGATAGAATGCCTGGGTAATGTATGTTGTTGTCGTCTATAAAAATAATAGAGAAAATGAATGAATAATTACAATGAATAAATATATATATTCATAAGACCCAAAATTAAAATTTTAGGTGATATCAATATAGTATAGATAGAGACGATATGAAAATTTGCCAAAGTTCTCAACTTCTTTAGCTATTGTTTTTTAAATAGAAACAAACGATTTAAAGAAAAGCAGAGAAAAGTATAATAGTAACTAAAATTGTAGAAATATTTCTAATGTGGTAACCCAGTCTCTAACATGGCTCCTTACTAGTTTCCTATTGCTGCTTTAACAAATTACCACAAATTGGTGATTTAGAACAATACAAATCTATTTTCTGACTATTGTGAAGATCAGAAGTCAAAATTGAATTTCACTGGGCTAAAATTACAGATTCAGCAAGACCACACTTCTTCCAGAGGCTCTAGGGAAGAATTTGTTTCCTTACCTTTTCCGTGATCTGTAGCTGCATTCCGTGGTTCACGGTTCCTTCCGTCATCTTCAGGGCATAGCTTCTTTGAACTCTCTTTTAAAGTTTACTCTGCTCTATCTTCATATCACTGTCATATCAAATTGGTCCCTGCCTCCCTGTGGTTAGGACACTTACAATTGCATTTGGGGCTTACTGTTGATAAGAGACAAAACAAAACAAAGCCTTCTGTCCCATTTGTAAAATATGTGAGCTAATTCACAGCTCAAGGCAACCTTTCCCCCAGACTCTATCTCTGTTGCCTGGTGTCATGGTTTGAATTGTGTCCCCCCAAAAATGTGTGCAGCCATGTGGCTGGGATATGGTTCCCAGTATCTTGGGACTGTCCTCCATTGTGTGGTTTTGCTAACCTGTATGTTAAAGGATTAGGGTGGGGCTGTGAATTCCTGCTATGGGGGAAGTTTCCCTGGAGTATGGCTTGCCCCACCCTTAATGTTTTTAGTTTGCAAGGAATAAAAGGAAAAAGAACCAAGGAAAATTGGAGAACCTCGCTACCATCAAGCAAGCAGCACCGGGAGCAGAACGCGTCTTTCAGACCAGTTCTTGCGTTAGGACGCTCCCTGGACAATGACTGATGCAATACTGGACTTTCCTCCAGAGCCATCAAGGGGAAAGTCTTTCCCTGGAGCGGACACCCTGAATATGGACTTGCAACCTACCGGACTGTGTAAGAATAAATCTTTCTTTGTTAAAGCCATCCACTCTGTGGTATTTCTGTTAGAGCAGCCCTAACTGACTAAAACACCTGGGAACCAACTCCTATTTTTGTTAAGGGAAGAAGTTTCTTTCTGGTCCAGCTAAACCAACTAATCAATCCACTGCTGTCATGTTGGGTCCGACTTGTGGCCACCCTAGAGGTCAGGGTAGAACTGCCCCATAGAGTTTCCAAGGAGAGCCTGGCAGATTTGAACTACTGACCTTTCGGTTAGCAGACATAACACTTAACCTACTAATGCCACCAGGGTTTCCAGTCCAGCTAAAGAATGTGAATATCTCATGGAAACATCTTTGTTCCCTAATGTGAACTCTTGGTTCCCAATCTGTTCCAGATATTGACTGAACTGAGCAAGTTAACTTTTAACAGACCACTTCTGAAAATTTCTGTCACATTACTGCTTTGTAACCAACATAAAGCCCCCTGTTCCTTGTCCTCATGTCTTTCCATTATGTCCTTTAGCCAATCAATGGATTCACGTAACCTGTAATGTCTAAGACTGTGTTTTACATTGTCTCATCTCTGACTGACGTCAATCATTGTAAACCAATGAAGACACTGTGTTTTGCACTTTGTCCTCCAGTCCTAAAACTACAGGCCTCCAGCCCACCTTGGATCCACGTGTTCCATTGGCAGGGACTCCATGCTTCCCCGTTGCACTGTTCTTTTGTGCCGCTGCTGTCACTCACCTAAATGAAACACTTTACTTTCAGTTTTGCCCAGGTTTTGTGATTTTGCTCTATGACATTACTTGGTGTCAAAAGTAGGATTCCAAACACCTTTGCCATCGTTAAGCATGCAGGCCCAGCCAGCAGAACCTTTGGCTGACCACCTCCCTGGGCTTCCAGAGCTTATCCAAAGCAAAGGCCCTCAAGCCCATGTTTCTCGTCCTTCGCACAGAGCTCTGGGACTTTCCTCCCAAGCCCAAGCTCCTCATTCGCATAGAGCTCTGGGACTTTCCTGAAGAACCACCTTTGCTTTCATTTTTGGTTCACTCTCTGAACTTTCTGACAAGTTCATTGCCAAAGCCATTTGGTGGAGCTGTTCCTGCAATATTCCTAATTCCACTCTGTGGAGATCAAGGTTTCAACCCATTAAATTAAATTCACATTTTTTCATAGTGCATTTTCAAGTTACAGCACACATTCAGGCCTCAGTGCACATTCAGGTCCCCTGCCACCGCACTCCACCCCACCTCCCTGCCACCCCTCATCTGCAAATTCAGGTTCAAACTTAACTTAGATTTGGTGCGTATTTGAGGTTGCTCCTCACAACCTGGCATTGTGGAGGTCACTTTAACAATAAGAGACCTAAAGTAACGCTTCTTGCCACCAGGATGTACAATTTGTCACCGTGGAGGTTATTTTAAGGGACGTAAGACTGAAAGTAATACTTCTCTCAACCACTTTATATTTTTCTCTGTACAGATTTGTTCTTTATTTTACAGGTTTTTCAGGTCAGCTGACCTCACAGACCAATAAATTATGTAGATTTTGTTTCCTTTTAATTTGCTACTAGTCTTAAAAAAATTGTGTCTGGGTATGTCTTATATCAAATTGAAAACTATAGATAACAATTACTGGGTTTTTTTCATAAAATTGTTTTTGTCTGCCTTGTTTCTGGAAAGATATTTATGTAATATGTACAGATAAATAGATACAGGCAGCTGCTCTAAGATACTTAAAGACAAATTTCTGTAACTGCTTCTGTGTTCCCAGGCTGACCTCATGCTGCTTGTATTTGAAAAGGTGACGATGTAGCTCCACAAATGATCAAGGTCCTTCTCAACTTTGCCTAAATCTTCCAGCTTTCAGAAATGAAAATTTTGTATGTCCCAGATTTTTTGATGCCGTTACACAAGTGACTATACATTTTGTATAACACCTAACTCCAAGATAAAGGAAATTTTTGAGTCTAAAGTAACCATTATTGGAATATTTGTCCTATCCAGAGTATAGATAACCAGACCAATCCAAATCTTGCTGTTGAGTGGATTCCAACGCATAGTGACCCTATCAGACAGAGTTGAACTGCCCCAGAGGGTTTCCAAGGATGGTGTGGTGGATTCAAACTGCCAAACTTTTGGTTAGCATATATAGCTCTTAACCACTATGCTACACAAGTTTCCAGACTATAGGTAAGTCCCTTCAAAAATCCAACAAACCCCTTTTATACTAATGATGTAATATATTAAGATACATTCTTCTAAATCTTTTCCTCTAAGCCTTAATGAAAATCACTGCAACAAAGATTATTATTTTATTTTATTTAAAGAAGTGCATAGAAACCAGAACAAAGGCTGTAGCGAACAGCCTGACCATTAATCTGGTCACCAACACTGTCAGACTAACATACAAAGTAAGCTCCTGTGAGGATAAGACATCCAAATCAAAGTGACCTCTTCTTCAGACAACTCCTTTGATTCGTGTAGATAGTCACTGAAGAGACTGCCTCCGATCAAATAAAAACTCTGACATAAATAAACAAATAATGGAAGTTTAAACAGAAAAATAGGCTATTTAGACAAGCTTTATTTCAACAGTGATTATATTTTATAACATATAAATTAATGCCTCAAATTCTATGAGTAACTTCCTCATATTAAATTGGATTAGTGGAGGTTCATTATAATTAAAGTTTACAGACACTTACTTTTCAGGCCAGAGGGGGAAAAATATATTAATTTTTACAAGAAAATAAAGGTTTATTAAAAAGAAAATTTACTTTGGTATGGTTAAAGTTCCTGTTCACTATGGCTAAAACTTTAATGAGTTGATTTAAAGAATTTTTAAAATCTTTGATGTTAAATACTGTAAAATCTAAAAACTGAGTTTCTCACTGTTAAAATCACAAAATTTTCTTTGAAACTAAACAATTTTTTTTTAATACAATCTATCTCAAAAGCAAGGTTCAACATAGTAAATTCTTAAAACCCAAGCCACATGGCTTTGGAAAAACTAAAACTTCTAGCATTAAGATCTTTAAATAACTCAAACATTGTCTCTCAATAGACAATAATAAACTCCTCATAATTTTGAAACTTCATAAAAAGTTACAAAAGATTTATTTCTGTTTCGTAAAGAAAGAAGTGCTAAAATATTTAATATGCATAAGTTACATAAAACTTGTCAAATCAAGAGAACAGCTGGATTTTCTTCAGATTAAAATTTTCTGTGCTGATGTCTTCTCTTACATTTTTTGCCTGCTGTTGGACAATAACCTTATTATACTACATCATAATTTTATCATCTCTTTAATTATTAATTTGGTCACAATTTTATTTCTTTGAAATCCCAGCATCATCAAAGCCAATAGTTTCACCTACGGAATTTTTCTCATTCTTGATAGATCCTGACTTCAAAAATAAGATTAATCATTACACTTACAGATGTTTTCATCTAAAGTTTACTTTATTTAACTTTATTTAACTTTGCCTTACTTTTGTAGTTAACTATCATCGTCTTTTCACTTTTAAAGATTACTGTTATAAGCTGACCATAGCCATTTTTAAGTTTGCCATTTACAGCTGCCATTTACTGATTCACTGAAAATGATAGAAAAATGGACTATATCAGCCATATTTTTGATATAAATGCTGTTGGATGAATCAGAATTTTTAGAACTCTTGTGTAGAAATTGGAAACCCTGACTGCATAGTGGTTAAGTGTTGTGTCTGCTGAACAAAAGGTAGGCAGTTCAAATCTACCAGGTGCTTCCTCCAAAACTCTGTGCAACAGTTCTACTGAGTCTTACAGGGTCTCTATGAGTTGGATTCAATTCATTGGCAGTGAGTGTGGTTTGGTTTTTTTATTTTATACAGAAGTTTAAAGAGTTTTCCAAGTTGCTGCTGATCCAGAATGTTATGAAATCATCAAGTAAACTAGAAAAATTACTATAAGATTTATGTACGAATATCACTAATTTATAATGTTCTATTTTTTAGGTAAATCATTCTCTCTTTCTTCTTTCCCTTTTTATGTAAGTAGCATCTACTTCAGGAACTAATAACACTATACTGGTTACAGAATAGCCTGTTAACTTACAAAAACTATGGCTCATGTCAAAGATCTAACTAAACTATGTTTAGAAACGCCCAGAACCCAAGAAATAAATACTGAAGTAACTGTGGTGAGAGAAGCAGTTCTCCAAAACCAAATAGTCTCTAATATTGCTAAATATTGTCAGTCTCTATACTCTTAATGATGAAAATTTAATTTTTTTTAGCCTAATATAGTATAACACCAGCAATCCTACTGTTAATGACCCTGAATGGGACTGGTGCTTTTTGCGAGCAATCATTCTCGGTTTGGCACAACACGGTTAAAACAGTCCATTTGTAACCTGTCTGCTGCCCACAGCTCAAACAGTTGACATTATTGTAGATGGAAAGTAGTACAACAAAAACTCCTTAATTCACTGGCTAAAGTGGAACTTAATAACCAAATAACACTAGATAATTTTACGAGCCCAGCAATGTGGATTTGCACCATTGCTAACACCCACTATTTCTCTTGGATTAATGCTACTAGAAAAGTTCAACAAGAAATTTCTAAAATTCATCCAAAACTCATTTGGTTACATTCTATAATTCCCTATAACTTTACCATCCTTCTTTAATACCCTCAGTTGGCTACCTAACAGTATAAATTCATGGTTATAGTCTCTATTGCAGAATATTTTCATTGTATTAATAATAATCCTTGTTTCTGGAGTTATAAACTATGTTAAAAAATACACATTTTCTATAGGAACTGGGAACTCTGCTTCATCTCATACTCAGAGAATTAAGTACATCAAAAATGTGTTTGATAGCCCAGACTGGAAAATTTTCATGACTTAGATTCATTGCTTGAAAGTGGGTTAAGCTGTTCCTCCAGTTTGACCACTCTCTATCCATTTCCCAAACCCAAGTCACTAAAGATGGCTATTCAAAAATAACACAGTGAAAAAAAATTGAAGCTGTCTCACTGCCAGCAAAACCTTCTAGAAGTTGAATTATTCCTTCATGGATGGTGTCATGGATTGAATTGTGTCCCCCCAAAAATGTATGTGTTGATCTGAATTGGTTTGGCATTCCACATGGTGCCCTTCCTTCCATGTGTTGTGAATCCTGCCTCTGTGATACTGATGATGAAGAATGGTTTGCAGTTGTGTTAGCAAGGCAGGACCCAAGCTACAAGCTTGTGGGATATAAGGGAGAGAAGTGAGCAGAGGAAGATGGGAACCTCATACCACCAACAGAGAAGCACTGAGAGCAGAGCACGTCCTTTGGACCTGAGCTTCCTGTGCCGAGATGCTCTCACTGGATGTGGACTTAGCCTACCGGACTGTGATAAATTCTCCTGCTGAATGGACTTACAATTTGTAAATGGATTTGCGGCTTACCGGACTGAAACAATAAAAGCTTCTCTACATGAAATCTTCCACTCGTGGTATTTTCCATTAGAGCAGGACCAGGTGACTAAGACAGATGGCACAGAGCAGCTCACTGTAGTGAGAACTCCCTTACAGCAAGGTAAAAATATGTAGTAATTTCTAGCGACTTCTATCATGCAATGTCTAGGGACCTAAATATTTGCTGGTTCAAGTGGCCATTAAGAACAACTTAAAGTCAAGCCCATGATGCAATAGATAATATGTCCACAAGTATGATTCAAGAATGTTCTTCCCAATTCTTGATCAAAGGAGGAAATAAGAATGGATAAAACGAAACAGAGTCATCTGACTTATTTGTAAAAGGAGTAGGCTAACTCTAAGAGTTTAGTGTAACCTTTCTCCAAGACTCCATCTTTGTTACTTAGGAACCAAGCCCTATTATTACTAAGGAAATAAGTTTCGTTGTAATCAGGCTAAAGGATGCGAACACCTCACAGAAATACATTTGTTCTCTGATGAGTACTCTTGGTTCCCAATCATTCCGGAGATTGATTCACTGATCAATGTAACTTTTAACAGACCACTCCTGAAAGTTTCTGTCATGTCATTGTTTTGTAACCAATGTAACGCCCTTCTCCTTGACCCCATGCCTTGCCGTTATATCTTTTAGCCAGTCAGTTCATTCATGTAACCAATAATGTCAAAGACATTATTGCTTTACTTTGTCTCACCTTTGGTTGGCCTCAGTCACTGTGAACTAATCAGAATACTGTGTTTTGTACTTCATCCTCCAACCCTTTGACTGTAGGCCCCTAATTGTTCGCCCTGGATTTGTATGTTCTGTTTACTGGGACTCCACATTTTCCCACTGCAATGTTCTTTTGTGTTACACTTGTCTCTGTTTCTTCTGTAAAACTCTTTACATTGAATTTTAACTATGGTTTTAGATTTCACTCAGCGACACCACATCATCCATGATAATCTCATCTCAAGATTCTTAACCACATCTACAAAGTTTCTTTTGCCATATGAGATGGCAATCACAGGCTCCAGGGATTAGGGATTAGGACAGGGGTATCTTTGAGGTGACATTATTAATACTGACACACTCCCCAATAACCCCTGTCCCTTCTTATATTTATGCCCTCTGTTTACACTCTCCTGTTGAGTAAAGGCTGAATTTAGCAACTAATCCTAACAAACTGGATAGGTAGAAGTGATGATGTGTAACTCTGAGATCACATGGAGACAGATCATAAAAGGCACTATGATCTGTCTCCCTTACCTATCTTTCTCTCTCTCGATTACTCTCTCTTTCTCTCTCTCTTACCACTTACTCTGGGGAAAACCAGTTGTCATTTTTTGAGCAGCTCTATGGAGAGGTCCACATGGCATGAAACTGAAGTTACCTGCCACTAGCCACCTAATGAGACTGGAAGTAAATGCTCCAGCCCCTTAAGATGACCCTAGCCCCAGGGACTGTGACCCATGAGATATTCAGAGCCGGAATTACCCATCTAATGCACTCCTGGATTCCTGGGGACAGACATTTTGTGAGACAATATTTTTGCTTCCAGCTTCTAACGTCTGAAGTAATTTGTTACGTAGCAATAGGTAATTAACATACAAAGTAATCAATATTAAAATAAATGTACATGGAACAAACTCACCAGTTAAAAGGCAGAAACTTTCAGGTTAGATTTTATATACGTGCTAACTATCAGAGTTATAGCTAAAGCATAACAGTTCTGCAAAGGTTGAAATTCAAGGTTTAGAAACACAGAAAGAAATATTAATATAAAGAGAGTAGTTATGTTATATTAATATCAGACAAAATAGACTTTAGGACCAAAAGCATAATTGGGGATAGAGAGTATCACTACATGTAGTAAAAGTTTTAATTCACCAGAACTAGGAATTCTAAATATGTTAGTACATAATAAAATAGTTTTAAAATATATGAATTAGAGCTACTGACAGAAATGGAAAAATTCACTGCTATAGTGGGAGGTCACCATATAGCCCTGTCCCTCCTACAGGGTCACTATGAGTTGGAATTGAATTGATGGCAATGGGTTAGGGACAGTTAGCCAGGTACCATCTAAAAGCCTGCCCTGCCTCCACAGTAGGGAAAATGACCAAATAATTAGAAGACATGTTAATACTGCTGAAGGTAAAGGCAATACACAACATGCAGAAGTCAGCAAAATATGAGCAAGGCAAGGGAGGACACTGAGAAGAATACAGGAACAAAGGGCAACAAAGGTAATTACAACAGCATACATAAATCCTGCAGAAGTGACAACAAACACTAATTTACAAATGGATACATACCCCAAATCCAAACCAAACTCCCTGCCATCAAGTCAATTCTGACTCATAGCAAACCCATAGACAGAACAGAACCTCCCCACAGAGTTTCCAACGAGTGTCTGGTGGATTTGAATTGCTAACATTTCAGTCAGCAGGGGAAGCAGTTATCCGATACACCTCTAGGGCTGCTAGAAAGATATGCTAAGAGATATAGGAGGGTGTAAAAGAACATGCTCACCTGCAGGTACAGGTATGGTGATGGATATGTCTATGTAACTGTAGGTGCTGCTTTTATATTCATATAGACAGTAGAGCGTACAAAGGCCACAGTCAAGGCAACTTTTTAGATACGACCAAATACTTCACGAATCAAAGCTCTTAGGCTCGAAGGCAAGGGACATCTACATCAACTAGCGCAATACAGTTCCTAAAGACAAAGGTCTACATCCTCAAACAAAGGTAGAACAACTGAATAAACCTGTAAAAAAAAAGAAGAAGAAGAAGAAGAAGAAGAGATTGAAAAGCTAATTAGAAGACTCTCACCACCAACAACCAAAAAAAACCCTGACTGGCCCAGACCGCTTCACTGGAGAATTCTACCAAACTTTCAGAGAAGAGTTAACACAGACTATTACTGAAGGTATTTCGGAGCATAGAAAATGATGGCATACCCCTAAACTCACTCTATGAAGCCAGTATAACCCTGACTCCAAAACCAGGTAAAGGCATCACCAAAAAAGAATTAAAAACCAACATCCCTTATGAACTTAGATGCAAAGCTCTGCATCCTACCTTAGTAAGTAGCATCTGGGGTCTTAAAAGCTTGTAAACATCCATCTAAGATACAACCATAGGTCTCTTACTGTCTAGAGCCAAAGAGAACGATGAAAACCAAAGATTCAAGGGAACAATTGATCTAAAGAATTAATAAAGCACGTGAACCACAGCCTGCACAACCCACAAGTGAGAAGAACTAGATGGTTCCCAGCTACTGCTACTGCCCTATCTTACTGGGGTCACTACAGAAGGCCCCAGACAGACAGAAAGTTTCTAGAAAAAAAAGGTAAAATTCACAGAAAAGATGAGACATACTGTTTGACAGAGACTGGAGGAACCCCCAAGACTATGGCCCTAAGATACTCTTCTGAACCTAGAACTCAGGCCGTTTCTGGAACCCAGCTTTCAGCCAAAGCGTTGACAACCATAAAAATAAACAATAACACCTGAGGAGGAACACATAGGAGGTCAAAAGGATAACACTTCCCCAAAAGCAGAGAAGGCAAGAAGGCATAGAATATCAGGACAAAAGGAAACGAGGAACCTAGGGATGAAATGGGAAGACTAAAACCAATGTCATAGAACACTTTACGTACAAGTTATCAAGTGGGGAACTGATTTGCTCTGTAAACTGTCACCTAGTGCACAATTAAAAAATTAAATAACAATAATAAAGCCCTCTCCATCTAGTTAATTTTATTATTATTATTACTGTGATTAAGTAAAAGTATACAACCCAAATTAAATTTGCATGCCACCTATCTGCAGCTCCTTATGCTCTCCTTGTCTAGTGACAGCAACTCCTCCTTTTCGTTCTATTTATGTCATAGCCTCTTAACAATCTCCTGTCCCCTCCTCTCTACCCTCTTCTCTCCTTTCTATTAAGAGGCCAATACGACAGCATCCTACAGATGCATAGACTACACATACCATATAGTCACATTGTGTTCCTGAGTCCAGTCCATTCCTGTCAGAAGAGTTGACCTCAGTAATGCTTTCTGGTCAAGGGCAATAGCAAATCTAGGAGCCACAATCCCAGGGGAACCCCCAAGCCACCAGACCACCAATTGTGATATTTTGCTGGAGGCCTTGAGGTGTACCCCTCTTTATCTCATGTTGCCACTGGTAGTCAACACTGTGTGCCCCATCACAGCTATCTTTCATGGTGGCCAGGCACCATCCGGTTCTTCTGGTCACATGTTGATAGTCATCCATTCACATGGGTCCTTCTGTCTCCTGGGCTCTTTCTATCTCGTGTCTTTGTTGTTCTTGGTGATCATCTGTTCCAGATGAGTTGGGACCATTTAATGTACCTCAGATGGCAGTTTGCTATGGGGGTACAGAAGACTCTCTTAGAAATAGACTAGTTGTGCTGATTGGTCTCAATGTTCCCTGAGAGCATGGTCCCCAGACCCTTGCCCCCGCTGCTCTATCCTTGCAATATTGGGTTAAGATTAAAAGAGTTTTCCATTTATGTTGAGGTCCAGTTAAGGTGATCTTCTTTCTATTGTGTGCTGTCACTGCTTTCACTCAACCAAATTTCTATCAATTATCTAATCTATTACCGGCCTTCTCCTTCGGTCTTCCTTGCAGCCATCAGAGTCTTTTCTTCTGTACATGAGTTTGTTTTTAAGTCCTTATAGCAGAGGGCTCATATAATATTTGTCTTTGTGCTACTGATTTCACTCTGCACAATGTCTTCCAATTGAAACTATGTTATGAGATGCTTCCTAAAATCAACATTGTTCTTTATCATTGCCCAGTATTCCACTGAGCGTATGTACCAATTTGTTTATCCACTTATCTGTTGTTGGGCATCTGGGTCGATTCTGTCTTTTTGCTATAGTGAACTACGCTGCAATAAACATTTGTGTGTGTATATCTGTTCTTGTGACTGCCTTTGATTCTGTAGTATATATTCATAGCAGTGGGATTAGTGAATCAAATGACATATCTATTTCCAGCTTTTTAAGGAAGTGCCAAATTGCTTTCCAAAGAGACTGTACTGTTTTGTGATCCCACCAGCAGTGTAGGAGAGGGGAGTTCCAGTTGCTCAACAACCTCTCCAGCATTTGCTGTTTTGTGTTTTTCTGAATTATGGCCAAACTTGGGGTGAAAGGGTATCTCACTATAGTTTTGATTTGGATTTCTCTAATAGCTAATGATCATGAGCATTTCCTCATGTGTCTTTTGGCAGCCTGGATGTTCCCTTTGGTAAAGTGTCTGTCCATCTCCTTTACCCATTGCTTAATGGGGTTATTTACCTTTTTCTTGTTGATATTTTGCAGGACCTTATAGATTACGGAGATCAAATGTCAGTCCAACATGTAGTTGCCAGATATTTTTTTCTCATTCTGTAGGTGGTCTTTTAATTCTTTTGATAAACTCTTTGGATGCGCAAAAGTATTTTGATTCTTAACAGTTCCCATTTATCTTTTTTTTTTTTCTGTTGATCATGCTTTGTCAGATTTTGAAGTCTAACCCCCGTATTAAAACTTCCATTGTAGACCCTATTTTTTCTTGCATGATCTTTATCATTTTAGGTTTGATATTTCAGTCTTTCATTCAGTTTAAATTAGTTTTTGTATAAGGTGTGAGATAGGGGTCTTGTTTCAATTTTTTGCAGATGACTATACAATTTTGCTAGCACCATTTGTTAAAGAGACTGTTTTTACCTGAGTTTACAGTCTTAGGGCCTTTGTCAAATATCAACTTTTCATAAGAAGATGGTGGCATCTCTGCGGTCTCAGCTCTGTTCCATTGGTCTATATGATGTCTCTTTTTGTACCAGTACTGGGCTGTTTTGACTACTGTAGCAGTGTTATAGGTTCTAAAGTCAGGTAGTCTGAGGCCTCCCACTGTGTTCCTCCTTTTCAGTAGTGCCTTACTTACCCAGGGTTTCTTCCCTTTCTAAACAAAGTTGATGATTTGTTTCTCCATCTCGTTAAAAAATGACACTGAAGTTTGTATTGGGATTGCATTGTATATGTAGATCACTTTGGATAAAATAGACACTTTCACAATGTTAAGTCTTCCTATTCATGAGCAGGGTAAGTTTCTCCAGTTATGTAAGTCTCTTGATTTCTTGAAGTAAAGTCTTGTAGTTCTCTTTGTATAGGTCTCTTATTTCTCTAGTTAGATTTATTTCTAGATATTTTATCTTCTTGGGGGCTATAGTAAATGGTATTGATTTAGTGATTTCTTTAATGATCTCTTTGTTGGTATAAAAGAATCCTACTGATTTACTCATGTTTACTTATATCCTGATACTTTGCTGAACTCTTCTATTAATTTGAGTAGTTTAATTATGGATTCTTTAGTATTCTCTGTGTATACAATCACATCATCTGCAAATAGGGAGATTTTTACTTTTTCTTTGCTGACTTAGATGCCCTTTCCCTTTATGTCTTTGTCTTGTCTAATTGCTCTGGCTAGAACTTGTAATAAGATGTTGAATAGAAGTGATAGGAGTGGGCATCCTTGTCCAGTTCCCATTCTCAAGGGAAATTCTTTCTGTCTCTCTCCATTCAGGATGATATAGATGGTTGGCTTTGCATAGATGGCCTTTATAGAACTGAGGAATTTAATTTCTATTCTTGTTATGCTGAGAGTTTTTAGCATGAATGGATGCTGTACTTTGTTGAATGCCTTTTCTGCATCAATTGACAAAATCAGGTGATTCTTATCTTTTATGTTATTTATGTGGTTGATTACATTAATTGTTTTTCTGATGCTGAACCAGCCTTGCATCCCTGGTGTGAATCCAATTTGGTCATGATGAATTATTTTTAGATAGGCTGTTGAATTCTATTGGCTAGGATTTTGTTGAAGATTTTTGCATCTAGGTTCATGAGTGATTTTGCTCTGTAACGCTCCTTTTTTGTGGGATCTTTCCGTGACTTTGGTATGAGGGTTATGCTGGCTTCATAGAATGAATTTGGGAGTATTCCATCCCTTTCTGTGCTGTGAGATAGTCTCAGTAGAATTGGTGTTAGCTCTTCTCTAAAAGTTTGGTAGAATTCTCTGGTGAAGCTGCCTGAGCCAGGACTTTGTTTGGTTGGTAGTTTTTTGATGACGTTTTAAATCTCTTCCTTTGTGATGGGTTCTACTTCTCCTTATGATAATTTTGGTAGGTGATATGACTCTAGAAATTTGTCCATGTCCTCTAGGTTTTCAAATCTGTTAGAGTACAGTTTTCTGTAGTATTCTGTTATGATACTTTTGCTTTCAGTTGGGTCTGTTGTGATATCTCCCATCTCATTTCTTATTTTGGTTATTTGTTTCCTCTTCCAGTTTTCTTTTGTAAGTTTAGCCAACAGTTTACAAATTTTGTTGATTTTTTTTTAAAAAAAGCATTACATTTTGTTAATTTTTAAATTGTCTTCTATTCTCTAATTCATTTAGTTCTGCTATAGTCTTTATTATCTGTTTTCTTCTGGTTCTTGAGGGGTTCCTCTGTTGCTGTTTTTCTCCTTGTTTGAGCTGTAGAGCTAATTCTTTGGTTTCAGTTATTTCTTCCTTCCAAATTTGTGCATTTATAGAAATAAATTGACCTCTGACCACTGTTTTTGCTGTATCCCTTAAGTTCTGGTAGGATATGTTTTCATTCTCATTTGATTCCACAAATTTCTTTCATCCTTGATTTCTTCTGTAATGCACAATTTTTTGAGCAAGGTATTGTTCAGTTTCCATGAGTTCCAGTTTCTATCTATGTATTTTTCTGCTAATGATTTAGACTTTTATGGCTTTGTGGTCCAAGAAGATGCTTTGCAGTAATTCAACGGTTTGGATTTTGTTGAGACTTGTTTTATGTGCTAACACATAGTCTATTCTAGAAAATGTTCCATGTGCATTGGAGAAATTGTACTTACCTGTTGATGGGTAAAAAGTTCTGTGTATGTCAATGACGTCTGATTGGTTAGTTGATCTTCTGTGTCTTTACTGAGCTTTTTTCTGGATGATCTGTCCATTACCAAAAATGGAGTATCAAAGACTCCAGCTATTATTGTGGAGTGATCTATCTCATTTTTCAATGTAGTCAGGGCTTGTTTGATAGATTTAGAAGCTCTGGTATTGGTGCATAAATATTTAATATTGTCAAATCTTGTTTGTGTATTGAACCTTTCAGCAATAAAGAGTGGCTGTCTTCGCCCAAGATGGTGGATTTTACATTAAAATCTATTTTGTCTGAGATTAGCATTGCCACATCTACTCTTCTTTGTATGTTGTTACCTTGCTATGTTATTCTATCCTTTAATTTTCGGTTTGTTCATATCTTAGAGTCTAAGGTGTGTTTCTTGTAAGCAACAGATAGGCAGGTCATGTCTTTTGATACAGGGTGTTACTTGCTGTCTCTTTATTGGAGCATTCAGTCCATTTACATTCAGTGTAATTATTGATAGGTATGTGTTTAGTGCTGTCATTTTGATGTATTTATTTTTTGTTGATGTTTTCTATGTTGCTCTTAATATTCTGTGCTGGGTCATTCTTCTTTATGGGTTGACTTTTCCCTTTTTCAGTGTTGGTTTTGTGGTTTTTGAGACATCTGTATCATGTTTCTTGTTTTGATATGTTGCATTGTTGTTGTGCTTTGTGGCTACTCCTATAATCCCCCTTAATATTCAAAGTTTAAACTCAATTTTAACTTCAGCAGACCTTTCTAACTTCCTCTCCATCTGAAAGGACTATAACTACTGTAGTATATCCCTCTTTTTAGTGTGATGGTGTCATCGTTTTTTGTGATATGTTCACTGGTTCCCTTCTTTTAATATTGTAGATTTGATTGAGTTTTGTGACTTCCCTAACTGAGTAGGATTCTGGATGCTGTGTCCCGCATTACCTCCTTAAATATACACTTAATGGTAACACTTTAGCACTTTAGTTGTTTACTTTTTTTTTACTTGTTTTTCTAAGCAAAGAGTTTCTTTCAGTATTTCTTGTAGTTTCGGTCTGTTTTTTACAAAGTCTCTAAGCTTCTGTTTATCTGAAAATGTCTTAATTTCATCTTCACATTTAAGAGACAATTTTGCAGGATATATAATTCTTGGTTGGAAGTTTTTCTCTTTCAGG
This sequence comes from Heterohyrax brucei, assembly GCA_028571685.1. Taxonomy (NCBI): domain Eukaryota; kingdom Metazoa; phylum Chordata; class Mammalia; order Hyracoidea; family Procaviidae; genus Heterohyrax; species Heterohyrax brucei. The sequence goes on along the minus strand of CM053148.1, from coordinate 36,232,847 downwards.
GCTTTGAATGTGTCATCCCACTGCCTCCTTGCCAATGTCATTTCTGCTAAGAAGTCAGACAAAAGCTTACAGGGCTTCTCTCAAAAGCTTTGCTTTTGAGCCTTGCTGCTTTTAAGAGCCTCTGTTTCTGTTTCAAAATATTAAGCTTGATTATAAGATGTCTTGTCTTTCTCTGGGGGTCTGCTTTTTGTGGTATTCAACATGCATCTTGGAAGTCTGTGTTCTCTTCTTTCATAATTTCAGGGAAGTTTTCTGTCAGCAATTCAACAACAATACTCTGTTTTCAGCTATCCCGCCTCATTCAGGAACTCCAGTTAATGATAGATCATTCCTCTTAATAGAGTCCCACATGTTTCTTAATACTTCTTCATTTTTCTTATTTCTTTTCTCTGATTTCTTCTCATCAATGTTGGTGTCAGTTGCTCTGTCCTCAAGGTCTATAAATCTGACTTCCATTTCCTCAGTTCTGCTCCTTTGGCTTTGGATTGAATCGTCTATATTCTGTAATTTTGTTATTGATCTACTGGATTTCAGATCATTAATATTCCATCAGTTCAAAGAGCTTGCTTAATTTTTCATTTTGTTTTTCTGTATTTTGTTTAATCTCTAGGAGGAATCTAAATATAATTCTTTCATACTCAACTTCCAGTAGTTTCAGAAAGGCTTCTTCATCTGGGAAGTTTTTTAATTCTTTATTTTGGGAGTTTTCTGGAGTGATAGTGAACTGTTTCTTTAAATGGTTAGCAATGGTTTGCTGCCTTCCCACCATCTAGAGGCTGTTCAGGTTCTCCCGTGTTACCTCAACAAGAGCTGAGGTGTAGTTCTGAGAAGGGAGTTGGTCACCAGCTGCCTCTGTGTACTCTAGTGACTGGCCCCAGAGGGCTCTATGGGGTTGCAGGCTTTGCCTCCTGGCTGGCAAAGACAGCATCCTACTTATAGAGTCACTGGAGGGCTGTCAGCTGACCCTATGATGTGGGTCAGTGTAGGCTGGCAGGGATGCCTCCAGGCCACTCAGCAGTTATTTCTCCAGACAGTCTTATTTTTAAAAGCTGGGAGCTCTCCAACAGTTGCTGAAATCAGTTGGGCCATCAGATGTGGCAGGCCCCACCTTCTAGCTGACAATGAAAACACCTCTTTGTCTGTTCCTAGATGCTATGACATAGCTCAAAGTAGGGAGGGGTTACAGCCTTGATGCCATCTTCAGCCAAGCCCCACCCATAACATGACACTGTCACAAGTAGCTCTTTCCAGACTGGCACTGCTTCTCAGCTTGGGAATTAGCCCCTGCTAAGTCCTCTAGTTGGCTGACTCCAACTCCCATCTGACCAAGATGTCATCCCAGCTGAGCTTCCCTTCCTGCCATAGAGCAGTAGAATCTATGGCACAGCTCAGAAAAGACAGGGTGGAGGGGCAGTGATGCCATCAGTCAGCAGCCAGGCTCTCAAAATATGGTTATTCCATGCACTGTCTCTCTGCTGCACTTTAGTTGTTTACTTTAGCACTGCAGTTGAGCATATTTGCTGGCTCATGCCCATTCCCTACCTCCCAGATAACAAAGAAGGTGTCAGTACCTACAGTCCACTCAAGCAGTGAGTCAGCAGGAGCAGGGCACAGCACGCCCTACCTTGTGTTAGAGAGTGGTAGTTTCCCATTTAGTGGCACACAGTCCAATCTGACAATCCTATTCCATATCCTAGGGTTCCCTTGGTGTCCAGAGTGCTCTGTTCGATTATGATTCCAGGCCTTAGTTCTCAGACAGAACTGAAGGGACACATGTCTAGTCTGCCTTCTTGATCTAAATAATTCTTAACTGCTAACTGATCTCAATTCAGTTGGTAAGAACCTCTCTAATTGTGCCCAGCTCCAGGCTGGGGGTTGGGATGGGATTCAGCCTACTGTCAGTTTTGCACCCAGAATGCTTTGAGGCTGCATAGCTCAGTCACCGTATTCTCCCTGTGGTCTGAAAACAAGTTTCACCTTGTTCATACTGTCAGCAAGAGGCTTGAACTATCCTTCCTAGCTGCAGAGTACAAAAGTCTAGTTTCTCTACTTGCTCCCTCCTGAGATTTCAATCAGAAAGAAAGGTGATTACAGCCACACAGGTAGTCTTTGTATTGAGCATGACAGGCTGTGAGGGGTTTTGGCAAACTACTTCATAATTGTTTGCAGACCTCATCTGCTGCTTTTCCTTCCCAAGAAGTCCTACCCCCAGACCTCATCTTGCAACAGTAAGTGCCGTGAGGGAAAAATTTACAGAATTGTCCCTGGTATAACCTGCTTGATATTTTACCACAGACCATTTTTAAACAATCTAAATAGGTAACACAACACGGTATTCCAATAAGAATATTCAGTGGCCTCTGTCTCTCCTGTGGAGGTACATTAACAGAATTCTAAGCCTGGGTCTATCACTTATTAATTAGCTACTTAGGTAAGTAACCTTTGGCAAGTCATTTCCTTTTCCAACATAAAATAAGACTTATCAAGCCTAGTTGCCTTCTTCCACACAGAAGCTTTGTATGGATTAAATATGAAAATGAATGTCAGAGTACTTTGCAAACTGCAAATGTAAGGTGTTATTATTCCCTTGGTGAAAGTAAATACAGACCATACATCTTCCCTGCAGGAGTCTGAAGGTTTGGAGTTTTCATTAAAGGCAAATTCACTAATATTCATTGAACCTCTTTTGTTTGTGAGGAGCCCTGGTAGAGCCGTGGTTATGTGCTTGGCTGCTAACCAAAAGGTCAGCAGTTTGAATCCACCAGCAGCTCCTCTTTGACAACATCTCTGTGAGTCAGAATGAGCTCAATACGGATGAGTTTAGTTTTTGTTTTTCTTTTGTTTTTATGCATATAGTGGGCACTCGTACACAAATTATTTCATTTTGTCTGCCTAGTTAGCTTGTGGTATAACTATTATTAAAGCCCAGCTCACAGATAAGGGAACTAGGATTCAAAAACACTGAGTCATTTGCCTGATACGAAAGAACCAGTAAGTGCTACTATCTGCTCTGAGCAGGTATAGCAGCTATGTTCAGCAAAGTCCTCAGATTCAGGCTTGTTTCAGCTCTTCACTTTGCCATCCTAAATGTGGCACTTGTCACCATATCTATATATCACATTCCAAGCAGTAGGATGGAAGACAGGGCAAAGGAGAAAGGCTAACTCTTAAGGAAGGTTCACAAAAGATTGCCACGTTACATTTCACTAATATCCTCTTGGCCTGACTATAGTCACATGATTCATTGGTTGGTTTCCTGGAAAGATACCCAATGCTACATTTCAGTTACTGCAGGACAACTGAAGAGAGCTTGATAAAAGGATTCTGTATGGAGGTATGGGTATGTTTAAGGGAAATCAACAGTGGTGGTAGAACTTCTCAGGGCTGGCAATAGTGAGAAACCATTTACAATATGAGGAGGGAGGAGATATGGGAAGGACAGTCATTGGAACCTAAAGAAAGCTAGAGGTGCAAGAGAGGGCTGCCCCCTGACCTGTGGCCTTTGGTAGAAGAAAGTCATCCAATGGCTGATCTTCTTCCTGCCCAATATATACTCCGTGCTCAGACCCATCTCAGGGCCAAACCTTATGCTGTTTGTGCTCCTGGCACAACTGTGTCTCTCCTCTGCACTCTCCAAATCTTGTCCATCTTTCAAAGCCAAGCCCGAGTTTCACTTTCTTCACATATCTTTCCCTGACTACTTATTCCTGTTTTAGCAACATCCTGTGTCATTGCACTCCTTCCTATAATACATGAAGTCTTGCCAGATAAGTTAATGCTTATGTAATCTTACCACATTGTTTGGCAGCAGTCAATGGTATTTCTTCTATGTTGTTACTATTTTCCCTGAGAAGAAGGCTGATTGACTAGGTACCTTGGGAAACAAGGCACAACATAGTGGTGAACTTCCAATGTTTTCTTTTTAGCTTCATGTATCTCAAACTGTATTCTGGAAAAGTTGGCAATCTGGAAACACCAATGGACACAGATCAAAAGAAGGTTCAACAAAAGTCTGTCATTTTTAGCCAAAGGACTAGTAAAGGAGCAGTCTAGCAAAGTCAGAACACTTTTAGAAAATATCTTTTCTACTCAAGAAAACACCACAGGAAAAATTGAGGTCCTACTCAAACCACACTAGCAGAGGTTGAATGGTGAGCCCAGACTTTGACCATTCCCAGGTTGTAACAAAAAGCCTAATCTCTTCCCTAATCAGGATGAAAATAGAGAAGGCTGAGTGGCAATCCAGGACTTCCACTCCATCTAGGAAGTAAAGAGATGCCCATACATCCCAGTGTTATCAATGGAGAACACATAGGAGCCTAGATTTCCACTCCCAGCTTTAAGGAGGTGATCCTACCCACCCCACAAGACTGGTATCAAAGGAAGTGGTTGTTAATATTGCTTGCATCACTCCAATCTCTGCCTCAGTGATCACATTCCCTCCTTCTTCTTAGTCTTCCCCTCTGTGCATCTCCGGTAAGGTACTTGGTTTCATTGGATTTAGGGCCCACCTGGATAAATAGATGATCTGTCGATCAGAAAATAATTAACTCGATCACATCTGCAAAGACCTCTTTTCCAAATAAGATAATATTAAAAAATTCTGGAGATTAGGACACAGTCATAAATTTTTGAGGACCATCATTCAACCCACTGTACCAGGAATGGTGTCAGGCACTGGAGATATAAGTGGTAAACAAGTAAGCAAAGGCTTTGTAGAGCTTACAGTCTAGTTAAGGAGACAGACAGTAATCAAATACATTTTAAATTCAAGTGCTATAAGAGAAAAATTCAGAGTTCAGGAAACCTAGTCTAGGCCAATCAAGGAAGACTTCCCCTAGGAAGTGGCACTTGAGCTATGACCTATAAGGTGGATAAACATTAAGAAAATGAAATAATAGACAAAGTATTTAAGAAAGAAGGAAGATTCCATTGTAAGACCAACAAAGAGGGGAGTATGACTACAATTCAAACAGCAAGATAAAATATGAAAATTTTGGTTCTTATTTTGAAAGCAATGGAGTTACATTAAGTTAGAGAGGGACTTGATCAGATTGGTGCTAAAACATGACTCCAGTTTGTAGTAAAACAAGGATTGGAGCCAGGAAACCAGTTATGGCTCCGCTACAATAATGTGAGAAATGATGGCAGCTTGGACTAGAGTGATGTCAGTAAGGATGAGTTAGAAAAGTCTGTATTTTAGAGATATTTTATAAATAAAGCCTACACCTGGTGATGTCACCAAAAAAGGCACAGTAAGGAACACTAAGACAAAACTCTAACTCTTTATTAAAGTAACAATCAAGTTGGCATAACCTATCAGAATCAACTGTTTTGGAATTCTGGAATCTAATTGAAAGAAAAAAAAATAGAACAACCAAGGGAGTGCTAAATGAAGAAAGTGACTGTTAAATTTCAGTAAGAGAGTGTTGTGGCATATTACCTTATCCACTTTCCACACTTCACTTTAGAGATTAGTAGAAGCTGTTGGAAATGTTGGCCCTGTTATATCTTGCTGGTGCCAGAGAAAGCAATATAAACTTTGTTCTCAAAGAATTTTGGTTACGTGTTTTGACCTGTCTCATGGTTCTCAGAGGGATTAACTCAGGGCCTTGCCTTTGTTTCACTATCTTCAGAACACTCAGGAATGAGGTGACCTCCTTGTGACATTTGTCAAAGCATTTAAAGGTGTATGTGTAAGCTGCATCTGCCTCGATTCGCAGGTGAGAAACAGAATAAGCAGCAAATAGACACTGCAGTCTGGGAAGCTGGAGGCTGGATGCTGGAGCTGAGGTCTTTGAAGGGTTCTTGCATATACAAGGGAATCAGGAGGACAACAGCATACCCGGGGCTGGACATATGTGCAGAAAAACCTACAAAAAACCTTAAGCTCTCACCTCTGACTGAATTTTAGGCTCCATAAAAGCAGGAAGAGAGAGTAAAGGTAGAGTTGTAAACAGTTTGGCTTAGCAATGATAGAGTGCTCCAATTAACGGTCCGTGTGTAAAAACCAGGGGACCATATTTATTTATTTTTGGCTCCAGGCACTTGAAGAAAACTCTGTCAAATTACTAGCTTAGTTAAGTAATAAACAAACAGGACATAATTTTTAGTGACTACGTATGACAAAAAAATTATAGTCTTTATAAAAATAGTTTAGAAAACTCTAAACAACTACAACCCACGTTAAGCAGCAACAATTCCTGAGAAATGGGGAGAATTTCATCTCATAATTACCCCCATTATAATTCTTAAAATGTTGAGTTTTCAACGAAACTTACAAGGTATACAAAAAAACAGGAGAGTGCGGCTCACTCACAGGAAAAAAAGAGAAAAGACTACCATGGAGCCTTTTATATTAAAATTTTGAGTTATATGCACATGGCAGTATAATTGTTTGGTACACAAGAGACATGATACACATGCTGGTTGTAGGACACTATTTTATTCACTATGTCTGGTTATGTCTGCTATATCCCAATCTCCAGTCAGGATTTCTAAAGTCTATTGTAACTTTACAGGACCATGAATATGTCTGAGGTTGAACATTGTCCAAATGGACATTTTGCAGCACATGACTGTATTGATAAAACAAGTACCCCATCAAGAATATGTAACAATTATAAACCTACACACAACTGACAAGAGTCCCAAATACATAAAGCAACTTGACAGAACTGAAGAAATAGACAATTCTACAGTAATAGTTGGAGACTTCCCAAAATCCACTTTCAATAAGATAGAAGAACTAGACAGAAGATCAATAAAGAAATAGAACAATTTTAAAACATCATAAATCAACTAGACGTAACAGATACACATAGAACCCAACAATAGTATAATTTACATTCTTCCCAAATGTAATTGGAGCATTCTTCAGGATAGACCATATGTTAAACCAAAAAGCAAGTCTCAATAAATTTAAAAAGACTGAAATATTACCACATCTTACCAAGTATCTTCTCTGATTATAAAAAATAAATCAATAACAAAATGAAAAATTCAAAAAATGTGGAAATTAACCCAAACACTTTTAAATAACTAGATCAAAGAATAAACCACTAAGTACATTAGAATATAGCTTGAGACAATTGAAAACAAAAATGCAAGATCCCAAAATTTATGGGACACAGTGAAAGCAGTCAATGTAAAAAAGAAGAAATTTCTCAAATAAATGACCAATTTTTATGCCTTACGTAATTAGAAAGAAGACAAAACTAAACTCAAAACTACCAATGAAGAGAGAAAGAATTAGCATTGGAGTAGAAGTAAATAGAGAACAGAAAAACAATACAGGGAATTGAGGAGCCCAAAAGCTGATTCTTTGAAAACATCAAGAAAACTGATAAATCTGTAGCTCTTTCAACCAAGCAAAAAAAGAAGACTCAAGTTGCTAAAATTAGAAATGAAAGTAAGGGTATTACTACTCACCTTACAGGACCAAAAAGGTTTATAAAAGAATACGATGGAAAATTGTACACCAAAAAATTATCTATATCCTACATGAAATGGAAAATTTTATAGAAACACACAAAACTACCAAAACTGGCTCAAGAGGCAAAAGAAAATCTCAGCCGACTTATAACAATTAAAAATATTGCACCATTGGTCAAAAACCTCCCAAAAAGAAAAGCCCAATATTAGATGGTCAGACTCTGGGATAGGAGGGGAAATACAAACGCTCAAGCACACCAAAGCTGTGGGAGAAATGGGAAAACTCAACAGAAATAATCATTGGTCTACTACACTTAACTTGGAATTAGGAGAAGGAAGGATTTGGTGACATATACCCATCAAGTTGAGGAGTCCTGATGGCACAGTGGTTAAGAGGTTGGCTGTTACCCAAAAGGTCCGCAGTTGGAATCCACCAGGCACTCCTTGGAAACCCTATGATGCAGTTCTACCTTGCCCTTATAGGGTCACTGGGAGTCAAAATCAACTTGATGGCAAAGGGGACTGGCCAAGTATATTTAGACCCATAGAGTTTTGGAAAAGCCTATGAAATCCCAAACTAACCTCAATTCTAGATACGTGGCCAGTTCCTGGGCCCAGCCCAAGAAGCAGGTACCTGGTAATACCATGCAACCTCAGTCTCCTACCCCAGTGTCTAAAGCAAATGCAAATTGCCTTTATGGTTGTGCCTCTTTCATCAAACCTGCTTCAAGTCCTTCTTGCTGGCCCAAAGCCCACAGGGATATGAGCCATAATCCCCTTAGAGTTTGTAGGGACACAAGGACCTGCAGCTTGGCCTGCCCATTTGGTGAAACCAGACTTAACCACCTCCCACTAAAGGGTTCAGGTGCATTCAAACCCTTGTAGCACATGTGTACAGAATCAATAAAGAGACCTCTTCTTCTTGTTGTTAGTTGCTTTCCAGTAAATTCCAATGCACAACATAATGAAACACTGTCTGGTCCTGCACCGTGCCCTCAATTGTTGTTATACTTGAGCCAATTACTGCAACCACTGTGTCAGCCCATCTCATTGAGGGCTTTCTGCTTTTCCGCTGACCCTCTACTTTACCAAGGATGATGTCTTTCTTCAGAGATTGATTCCTCCTGACTACATGTCCAAGGTATGCAAGTCATAGTTTCACCATCCTACTTCTATGGAACACTCTGGTTTTACTTCATCCAAGACAGTTGTTAAGACATGTCAGTTCTTCTGTCTTCCTTATTTAACATCTAGCTTCTTCCTGCATATGATGTGAATGAAAATATCATGGCTTAGGTCAGGTGTACCTTAGTCTTCAAGGTGACATCTTTGCTTTTCAACATTTTAAAGAGGTCTTTTGCAGCAGATTTGCACAGTGCAACATGTCTTTTGATTTCCTGACTGCTGTTTCTGTGGGCTTTGACTGTGGATCCACATAAAATGAAATCCTTGACAATATTTTCTGCAAGACAGCAGAATCAGGTAAGAGATCATTTATTAACTTGAATGCTGCTGCTTCAGGTAAGGCAGATTTAATCAGAGGGTGCACACTGAGGACTTCTGGGAGACGCGTGGGTTCTCTCCTCTGGATTCTCTAGATAGCCAACACAGCCAGGAGCTGATTACCTGCTCCTCCTGTTTATTGGTAAATAAAAGCTTAGGTGATGGCAATGGTAGTGCTCAGTGGGGGAACTGCTCAGACCAAGTAGAACCTGTGGCTCCTGTCCATTGTCCTCAAAGTTCTAGGTGTGGTTCAAGACCATCAAACCCAGTTTACTACCTACAAACCCAAAAACCAACCAACCCACTGCTGTCAAGTCAATTCCAACTGATAGCAACGCTATAGGGAAAAGTAGAACTGCCCCACAGTGTTTCAAAGGAGTGCTTGGCCTATTTGAACTGCCACCCTTTTGGTTAGCAGTGGTAACACTTTACAACTACACCACCAGGGTTTCCCACAGACCAAAGAGAAAATGCAATTTGCCTTACTGCACCTGTACACGGTGATAGCCTATGGAGTCTGTAATGTTTCTATGCATTACTTTGTGAGAGACAATGGTTTGCAAGATGATGATGTAAAACGTTCTGCCTCTATTTCTTTTTTGGAGCTTGATTTGAGGTATACATCTCCTTGCTCCTTGCACCTTGCTCCTTGCTCCTTGCCTGCAGTCTTGTGAAAAATGCTCTTCCTCCCTTCTCATCCTTGTGTGTCTATACTAACAAGAAGCAGAACCAGGCTGATCTGCCTTGGCATGTTAATGAAATGCCTAGGGAAATTTGGAGAATTTTTTTTTTTTTTAATCATTAAATTTCCTTTCAAAGAGCTCTGATGAGGGGGCTAACATGGCTGAACAGCCAGAACTATCCTTTGACCCCTCTAGCAACAAAGACCCAGAAAAGCAACATAGTGGATTAAATAGAACATTCTAGGAACCCTGAACACCAGAGGGAAAGCCAGGAGAACAAGCCGGCCTACAGAGAGGTGAGAGTGGGTTCAGAGTTGCCCAGACAGGACAGGACAAGACAGGCCGACTGGAATCCACACTCTGCAGAAGGACTCTCCACACCAGCTCAGTGAACAGAGTCATGTTCAGAGAGTGTATTTCTCAGCAGAGAAGCCAAGGTTCAGTCAGGCACACCTACAGAACTGCAGCACTGCTTCCATTTGAACACCAAAAGACAAGTTATTGTGGACATGTGTGGATTCCTTAGGGCAAAAACTGTCTCTAGCACTCTCCCCCCTTTTCATGTGCTGTGCTGGGCACCCAATTCTGACACTGTACTTGGGATGGAAGCAGCAGACAAGCCCCTTAACAAAGCAGGGGAAAGAAAGGAAGTCTGCCAGCACCACTGAGCCAGGAACTCAGTGCAGAAACAGGCCATTTCATGAGGCATAAGGCTGCTGACACTTACTTTTCTAGGTATGGGTAGCCCCTCATTCTAAGTATAGGACCTCCACCTCTTGCAACATATGCAGCCAGGAACCTGAGTGCATACTAATCAACACTCCCCAGCAGGCACTACATGCTTGGGGACCAAAGGGACTGGGAACCTGGGCTGAACTCACACAAAAAAAGGTAAAATGATGTCAGGGCTCCTGTGCCTAGTAACAGCTATAACCACACAATAACAGGGCTTTGGAATTTCTACAGCTTCAATTAACAAAACAGTGCACATGACTAGTCTGCTTGGACACTTAAAAAACTAAAATACATACATCACACATACACACACACACATGCATATGCAGATCAAAACAAATAACTGAAATTAAATAAATTACAACCATTTCTGATGGCTTAGAGGCAACAGTCTATTTCAAATCATTTAAAGAAATAGACTACCATAGCTTCAGAAACTCCCAAAACAAAGAATTAAAAATTTTTTCAAAGAAGACTTCCTGCAATTATCAGAAGTTGAATACAAAACAGTAATATTCAGAGCTGTGCTAGACACTAGGGAGATGATTAGGCAAACTTCAACAGAGTATACTGAAAAACAGGCTTCAGGAAATATGTGAGCAACTATATTCAGCAGATAAATAATAAAATTACAGAGTTAGACAATTCATAGAAAGTCAAAGAATAGAATTGAGGCAATGAAATGCAGAATTAGTGAGACTGAAGATAAAGCAACTGAAACCAATACACTTGAGAAAAAATCAGATGAAAGATTTTTTTTAAACAATCACTGAGAGTTTTCTGGGACTTTATCAAGAGGAATAGTGTATGACTGATTGGACTTCCAAAATGGGGTGGAGGGGTAATAACAGAAAACACAGAGAACTGTTGAAGATATGTTGATAGAAAACTTCCCTGATATCATGAAAGACAAGATACTCATCAAACTCTACACAAGGTAGATCTCAAAAGGAAGACACCAAGACATATTATCATCAAACTTGCCAAAACTAAAGATAAGGAGATGCTTTTAAAAGCAGTTAGGCTTAAACAAAAAATAATGTACAAAGGAGAATCATTGAGATGGAGCTCTGATTACTCAGGGGGAAACCATGTTGGCAAAAAGGCAATGAGATGACACACAAGGAATAGCAATTAAGTTCACAAATTCATCCTAGAAAAAAATGCTACATACCTCATTGTTGAATATCACTATGGTCCCCTGTGAAGCACTCCCCTTGGGAAGCTATGCACCAAAGCCAGCATCTAGCTCACCCTTCAAAGCAATTTTGGAACTGTTTCTGGCGTGGCCATCAGAGCTATTGTCATATTGCTTTGATGTCTTGAATGTCATCCACATGTCTCCCCTTCAATACTTCCTTTATCTTCAGGTAAAGAAAAAATTCATTGGGGGCCAGATCAGTGAGTAGTTAGTGTTCAAATACGATTATTTGCTTGCTGGCTAAAAACTCCTTCACAGACAACTAAACAGTTAAGTTTGTGAACTTCCCACTTTGCCACTGTCACAACAGTAATTCCAGAAAAAAGTTCCAAAATTACTTTTGAAGCATGGATTAGGCACTGGCATTAGTCCATAGCTTGCCAAAGGGAGTACTTTGAAGGTGATCATAGCAATATTCAGTAGAGAGTTACGTAGCACTTAGAACAATAAGTTCACGGACTTAACTGTCAGACCTTGTGCATGAAGCCTTAAAGGAAAAAAGAACTGCCAACCAAATGCACGTATCCTGCAAAATTTTCTCTCAAACATGGTGTGAAATTAGGGCATTCCTGGATAAACATATGTTTAGAGAATCTGCAAAATCCAAACCAAAATTCCAAAAAACACTGAAGGAAATTTTTCAGTTAGAAAATCAGTAACATCAGATATATATTCAAGGATACAAGGCTTAACACAGAATTCAGATATCAGTGTGGATAGGGAATCCCCAAAAATAAATCAAAGTTAAAACACTCAAGATAGAGAAACAGAGATCTCAGTATGTAAATGGTGACATTATACCTAAAGGACAAATCTGTGTACTCACAGATCTTTCAGATGGAGAGGAAGTCAAAAAAAAAAAAACAGTGCCATCAAGTCAATTTCAACTCATAGTGAACCTATAGGCAGAGTAGAACTGCTCAACAGAGTTTCCAAGGAGTGCCCAGCAAATTCAAGATACAAAGAATTTAAAGACTGGTTTAAACTTAGAACATTGGAGTAAATATAAAGGTGACCACGAAGGAAATTAACAATCCTACACACAAAACTGGAAACAAAATCAAGAAGTGTCAGCAGATATAAAACCAACAACAATGAAAAGAAAACTGACTCAGCACAGAAAGATAAGTGGAACATAGAAACTGTCAACAACTCATCAAAAAAAACACACCAAAATGACAGGACTAAATTCATACATGTGAATAATTACATTGAATGTAAATGGGTTAAACACATCAACAAAGAGACAAGGAGTAGCAGAACAGATTTTAAAAAACATGATCCATTCATATGCTGCTTATAAGAGATACACCTTAGATTTAAAGACAAATCGAAACTCAAAGGATGGAAAAATATATACCAACCTAACAACATTCAAAAAAGAGCAGGAGTGGCAGTATTAATTTCAGATAAAATAGACTTTAAAATCCACCACAGTGGTCACCAAATATTGCTCACAGGGTCAATACATCAGGAGGACATAGCCATATTTACACACCCAATGACAGACCTTCTAAATATGTCAGATGAATTCTAACAACACTAAAAAGTGAGATAGACAGTTCCTCAGTGATAGTAGGAGATTCAACATATCATTTTGGGTGATGGACAGAATATCCAGAAACAGGTTAAAGACACATAAGATTTAAACATCACAATCAATCAGCTTGACCTCATAAATATACACAGTACACTCCACCCAACAACAGAGAAGTGTACCTTCTTTTCCAACGCACACAGAACATTCTCCAGAATAGACCACATACTTAGGCCATAAAGAAAATCTTAACAAAATCCAAAGCATTCAATTACTGCAAAGCATCTTCTCAGACCTAAAGCCATAAAAGTTGAAATCAGTAGCAGAAAAAACAAGAGAAATAAATCAAATACGTGGAAACTGAACAACACCTTGCTCGTTTATAGAAGAAATCAAGAACAGAATAAAGACATTCATTGAATTAAATGAGAATGAAAATACATCCTACCAAAACCTATGGAACACATCAAAAGCAATGCTCAAAAGTAAATTCATCTCACTATATGTACATATCCAAAATGAAGAAGGTACCCAAATCAAAGAATTAACCATAAAACTTGAACAAGTAAAAAGAGAGAAACCAAAGAACCCCTGAAGCACTAGAAGAAAACAAATGATAAAAATTAGAGCAGAACTAAATGAATTAGAAACTAAGAAAACAATTGAAAGAAGTAACAAAACCAAAAGCTCATATTTTGAAAAGATCCATGAAATTGATAAACTATTGGCCAATTTGACAAAAGAAAAACAAAGAGGAAGCAAATAACCCAAATAAGAAATTAGATGGGTGGTATCTCAACAGACTCAATTGAAATTTAAAAAATCATAACAGAATACTATGAAAAACTGTACAGTAACAAATTTGAAAACCTAGAGGAAAGGGGACAAATTTCTAGAAACTCACTACCTACTAAAACTAACACTCACAGAAGCAGAACAACTTTAAAAAAAAAAAAAAAAGCTATCACAAAAGGATAGATTGAAAATGTAATTTAAAACCTCTCAACCAAAAAAAATCCTGGCCCAGATGTCTTCACTGGAGAATTCTACCAAACTTCTAAAGAGTTAACACCATTTTTACTAAAGGTGAATTTCACAGAATAGAAAAGTAGAGAATACTCCTGAATTCATTCTATAAAGCTAATATAACCCCAATACCAAAATCAGACAGAGACAGCTCAAAAAAGGAAAATTACAGACCAATATCCCTATGAACTTAGATGCAAAACTCCTCAACAAAATTCTAGCCAGCAGAGTTCAACAGCACATCAAAAAAAATAATTCACCATGACCAAGTAGGATTCACACCAGGGATGCAGGGGTGATACAACACTAGAAAAAAAATGTAATTGACCACATAAATAAAACCAAAGGATCATTTGATTCTATCAACTGATGCAGAAAAGGCATTTGACAAAGTTCAGTACCATTCATGTTAAAAACTCTCAACAAAATAGAAACAGAAAGGAAATTCCACAGCATAGTGAGGGGCATCTACACAAAGCCAACAGCCAGCTTCATCTTGGAAACAGACTAAAAGCATTCCCCTTGAGAACAAAAACCAGACACGGATGCCCACTGTCACCACTTTTATTCAGCATCATGCTGGAGGTTCTAGTCAGAGCTGTTAGACAAGATAAAGAAATAAAGAGTATCTACACTGGTAAGGATGAAGTAAAGTATATTCTATTTGCAGATGATATGATATACACAGAAAATCCTAAAGAATCCATAAAGAAAGTGTTGTAATTAATAGAAGAGTTCAGCAAAGTATCAGGCTGTAAGATAAACAAATAAACAAGTTGAATTCCTTTTCACTAACAGAGATCATCAAAGAGGAAATCACTATTCACAGTTTCCCACAGGAAGATAAAACATTTAGTGATGAATCTAACCAGAGATGTTAAAAACCTATGCAAAGAAAATTATAAGACTACTGAAAAAAAAAAAAGAGAGAGACCTACCTTGCTTGTGGATAGGAAGACTTAACATCATGAAAGTGTCTATTCTTCCCAAAGCGATCTATAGATATAATGCAATCCCAATACAAATTCCAGTGTCATTTTTTAAGGAGATGGAGAAACATATCACCAACTGAAGCCCCAGATAAATAGTTACTGAAGAAGAAGAACAAAATAGTAGGCCTTACACTACCTGACCTTGGAAGCTATTATACTGCCACAGTAGTCAAACAGCCTGGCACAGTACAAAAACAGATGCATAGACTCAATGGAACAGAACAGAGAATCCAAACATAACACTATTCGGCTAAGAGCAGCTGATATCTGACTAAGGCCTAAAGTCTGTGATCTGGGGAAAAAACTGTCTTTAAACAAACGGTACAGGCAAAACTGGACGTCTATCTGTAAAAAAATGAAACAAGACCCATATCTCACACGGTGTACTAAAACTAACTCAAATGGACCAAAGACCTAAACATTAAAATCAAAAGTGACAAAGATCATGGAAGAAAAAATAGGTACAATGCTAGGAGTCCCAATACGTTTCATAAACAGACTACAGAATATCACAAACAATGCAAAAAACGCCAGAAAAGAAAACATAAGGGAACTCCTGGAAATCAAAAAACTACATTCATCCAAAGGTTTTACCAAGAAAGTGAAAACTGGAAAAAATTTTGGCAATCACAATTCTGACCTGCATGTAATCTCCAGAATCTACAAAGTACTTCAAAACCTCAACAAGAAAAAGACAAATAACCCAATTAAAAGACAGGCAAAGGATATGAACAGGCACTTGACTGAAGAAATCAGGGGGCTAACAGATACCTGAAAAATGCGCACAATCATTAGCCATCAGATAAATCCAAATCAAAACTACAAAGAGATACCATTTTACCCCCTCAAGGCTTGCATTAATCCAAAACACACAAAACAGAAAGTGTTGGAGAGGCTGTGGAGAGACTAGAGCACTTATGTACTGCTTATGGTTATATAAAATGGTACAATCACTTTGGAAATCAACTTGGTGTTTTCTTTAAAAACCTAGAGACAGAAATACCATATTATCTAGCAATCCCACTGCTTGGAGTATACCCTAGAGAAATAAGGGCTGTCACACAAACAGTTATTATGCAAATTGATGTTTATTGCAACATTGTCCACAACAGCAAGATAATGGAATCAACCTAGAAGCCCATTAACAGACGAATGGACAAACAAACTATGGTATATTCACACAATGGAATACTATGCAGTGATGAACAGTGATGATCTTGGGAACTATCTGGTAACACAGAGTCAACTAGAAGACACCATGCTGAGTAAAATTAGTCACAAAAGGATAAATACTGTGTCAGCCCTTTATTGCGAGGATTCAAGAAAAAGTTTAAGCACAGATGGTTACCAGGGAAGGGAGGAAGAGAGGTGGGAAATTACAGATTCGATAGTAGATAGGAATTGCATTAAGTGAAGAAAGTGATAGCACACAGTAGAAAGGATATCAACACTGCTGGACTATACCAAGAGCTAAGAGGTTTCCCAAATACAACCTAACTTTCTGAAGGTCTGAGTAGCAGGGCAGGGGTCTAGGGACCATGCTTTGAGGGGACAACTAAGTCAATGGCATAACTAAGTTTTTTTAAAGAAAATATTTTGCATCCTGTTTTGGTGAGTGGCATCTGGGGTCTTAAAATCTAACAAGCTGCCATCTAAGTAGCACCAATTGCTCCCAGGCCACCTGGAGTAGACAAGAATGAAGGACATCAAAAATAGAAGGAAAATAGGAACCTAGGGAGACAGAAGGGGCCATATGACTCAGAAACTGCATCAACATGAGACCAGAAGGACTAGATGGTACCTGGCCACCACCAGTGACTGCCCTAATGGGGAATGCAACATAGAGTCCCTGGTGTAGCAGGAGCAACATGGGAGCTCAGACCTAGAATTCTGTTAAAAGATGAGACTTGATGATCTGACATCTCAGAAGGTCCCCTGAGAACATGGCTCCTGAAGTCTGCTAGTGCAGAGTTGAAACCAGTACTGAAGACAACCCTTCATATAAAAATTGGTCTAGACTATAAGACAAAGCCTGGTGGCATAGTGGTGAAGTACTACAGCTGCTAAACAAGGGGTCAGCCCAAGGTGCTCCTTGGAAACTCTATGGGGCAGTTCTACTCTGATCTATAGGGTCGCTATGAATCGGAACTGACTCAATGGCACCTAACAACAGCAACATAAGACAAAGTGATGCTGGTGTTTTGTGCGCTTCTTGTCTCAAATACATACATGAGGCTGTCGGAGTAGCTCCTTTACAGAAAGAGACATGAGGGTGGAGAGAAGGGGACAGGCGTTGGTTGAATGAATGCGGAAAGTATAGAATGGAAAGGAAGAGTGTGCTGTCACAGGGTTGGGAGAGCAGTTAGAGTTGCATACTGGTGTGTGTATGGGGTTTTATATAGCAAATTGACTTGGATTACAAACTTTCACTTAATAGTAATAATTTTTTTTTTTTTAAGAGCTCTGATGAGGGAGGGAACACTTGAGGTACCACACTCTTGCCCCTAAAAGAGAGCACACTCCTGCTAATGTGTCTATTGTACAGCTGGGGGCCTGGTAGGTGAACAGACCAGGTACCCTAGAGTGAAAACAGTACTAGGGTTGAAGCCCAGCTGTGCCTCTTCTGCTCATAAGATAAGACAAACAACCCTCCTGGGTACGCACTTTTCTGTACATAGATTTTCTCAGTCACAGAACAACAATGAAAAGAAAACCCAAGCCTGTTACCATCAAGTTGACTCCAACTCTTAGCAACCCTCTAGGACAGAGCAGAACTCCCGCACAGAGTTCCCAAGGGGAAGCCGGTGGAGTGAAACTACCACCCTTTGGATTAGCAGCCATAGTACTTAACCACTACACTGGCCACAGAACAGGGACACAGCAACCACTTGAGAACAGTGGAAGCAGTGAGAATGAGAAACAGCAAAAACAAGACTTTTACGTGTCCATCTACGTATCTTGACTACCACCATCTGTCAGTTCCATGTACTGTGGGAGCTCACATGTTGTCATGATGCTGGAAGCTATGCCACTGGTATTTCAAATGCCAGCAAAGTCACCCATGGTGAACAGATTTCACCAAAATTTCCAGACTAAGACTAGGAAGAAAGGCCTAGTAATCTACTTTGGCCAATTAGCCAACCCAAAACCTTAGGAACTACAACAGAGTACTGTCCAGTCTAGGGCTGGAAGATGAGCTCCCTAGGTTGGAAGGCAGCAATGGATTCGAGCATGCTGACAATTGTGAGGATGGGCACTGTTTGTTCGGTTGTCTTGAGTGGGAGTTGGCAAGGCAGCTAGTGATAAACATACCTTCCCCCAAGTCTATTCGTACCCTTAGGGTAGAATTGTTAGAAACAAAATGCAAAGAGAAACAAAACAGTGTCTTTGAACAAGATTAAAGAACCAGGTTCTGAGGTAACAGTAAGTTTGGAAGAAGATGTCAGAAGTTCCCTCGTCTTTTCTCTACTACATCTACACACTAGAAGTGCCATGCTGCCACGGCCAGGTTAAAGCTGAAAGAAAACCAAGATGACTGGATTCTGCAGTGTCACCAAAGGGAGACTCTATCAGAAGAGCCCAGGAAAGCAGTGAGGTCCAAGAATTTGCCCATAGGCCTCTAGGGGAAGTCAGTCACAAAGCAGAATGTTCCGGGCCTGAACTGAGCACTGAATGCCTGTGTGGTGGGGTTGGAGAAGCTGAGAAGACAAAACAAAACAAAAAAACAAGCCCACTGCCATCAATTATAACTCATAGTGACCCTGTAGACAGAGCAGAACTGCCCCACAGAGTTTTCAAGGAGTCCCTGGCAGATTTGAACTGCCAACCTTCTAGTTAGCAGATACGGCACTTAACCACTACAACACCAGGGTTTCTGAGAAGCTGAGACAGCCCCCAAATCAGATAGTAGAAGTCCTGCAGGCCTGAAAAGTCTTCAGGGATGTAATCTACATGAGCTAACTCCCAAGATGAGCTGCACCACTATCCCCTCCTTGCACCCCTGTGTCTTGATCTGTTAATACCTCCCCCACCCCCGGCCCCCAGATCTTAGATGCAAATCCCTAAGGAAAAGGCAACAGAGTGTGTAAGAAGAAAACCTGTCAAGTTCCCAGTATGCTAAAAAAAAAAAAAAAAACAACTGATTGGCTGAATTACTTTGAACTCATTAAGTTTCAACAAGACGAAATGGGGGTTCAGGGTAGAATTCAGTTCTAGAAAGTACAGTGCATGTGCAAGGGGTTTGAGTGTTGAGAAATCCATGTCCTATTTGTGTACCTAGCCAGTGCCCATAGATAACAAGCACCCCAAGTCACTAGTCGTTACTATCCCCCACGCCTCAACGGTGTTCTGTTAGCTGATTGTCATTCAGAAGGAAAGAACTTCTTTGATCCCAGCTGCCATCAAGTTGATTCTGACTCGTGCACCCATGTGTTTTATAGTAGAATTGTGCTCTGTAGTGTTTTTAAAGACAGACAGCCAGGTCTTTCTTCGAAAGAGCCCCTGGGTGGACTAGAACCATCCATTTTTTGGTTAACAGCTGAGTGTTTAACAATTGCCCTATCCAAAGAGAAACCCACTGAAGTCTCCTTTAAAATTTACAACTTGGCTTGGCTTGGCTTTCCTAGTCTTTCTTGCTCTTCTTCACAATTTCCCCCTTTCTCAAAGGGAAAAGTGAAAAACATAATTGTTCTGTTTCCGCCTCCTTTCCTTTGACCTCCGTCAACCCTGGGGGTGTCCCCTTTCCTTCCCCCTATTGTCCCTTCCCACTGCCTCTCCACACCCAACTTGAGGCAAGAAGAAAGAGAGCCTCCGGAATACCCCATGCCCTTAGCCCCAGGGAGAATGACCTTAGGCCAGACTGGGCTTCTTGTGAGTGCTTGAGCAAAACCTTATGATTCCAACATCTAGCCGTCAAGGGCTCAGCAGCTCTGTTGCCTGAGCCTCTGATCACTAGAAGCTAGGATCATCTCAGGATCTTCTGGTCTGCCCTGAATTCAAAGGAGCACCTTAGCAACCCTGTATGTGAATTTCTCAGGGTACAGGAGTTGAGCTGAGGGAAGGAGCAAAGTAGGTTCAAGACCATGGACCGGAATTTGAGGATGCAGCGTTGGCTCCAGCCTGTATACTCGCCTCTCGCTGAGTACCATGAGCTGCTAGATGTCAGTATGTTAGAAGCTGTCAGTAACTGAAAGTTGCCTTGTTAATTATGATTGCCATTCCTCCTGGAACCCACCATTTGCCTGATAAAAGGTTTAAGATTTAAGACTTAGGAATGCAGCACAGCGTTTGTCCCGAGGAATAGAACACTGGGGATTGCTAGATGAGATTTTAACTTTGAAAATATGTGACATCAAGTTTTATTTCTCATGGAGGCCAGTGTGTCACTATTCACGCCTTCCTTTCAAAACATTTTGCATTCTTTCCATTTGACCAGAGGAAATAGCCAGTGAGATGGATAAGACATTTGTTATTATACTCCCTTTATTATACTAAATGTCTTGATAGAAATCACACAGCTAGGGAGCTGCAGGTCTCAGGCAGAAATGCAAGCTTTGACTTCCTTCTTCTATACTCTTCAGTGCTCTGGGTCAAGTAGAGGGGTCTCTGACAGAAAGGATAGGAAGACAATTCTGAAAGAAACAGGAAACAATCCATTGCAGCTTGAAAATCTCGAATATTCTTTACTGCCAGCTTCCCTGCCTCAGAGAACACCAGAATATTAGCAGGAGGGACACTGTGGAATATTCATCCTGGCTACTTTTCAATGATGTTTTTCTGTACTCTGGACCTAGAAACAACCAAAAATAATTTGGTTACTGTACTGAAATTATGTATGAAACAGTTACTGAGCACACACTGTTATAAAGGGCACAGAGTTATATACTGGGTACAAAGAGATGATCCTGGAAAATTCTGTTGCCATGGACTATTCTGTTCCTAACACCCTTCCAGAATCATCTGTCCCAAGCATAAATCATTTTGTTTCCTAGGAAGCTTTTAGGGTAGTAGAAAAAGAAGTAAATTTTCCTCAAAAGAAAAATCTGCAAAATCTACTTGAAATAAGCAAATTCTTTTTAAGAATTGAAATAAAAGTAAGAGATAATGGTAAGAGCTGACATTTGAGACCTACATAGCAAGGGCTATTCCATACATTTTCTCTTAGTTGGCTCATTCATCCTCTCAGTAATCCTGCGGGTTAGAGAACTCTCTTATTCCTGTTTTACAGATGAGGAGCCTAAAGGGTAGAGTGGTCAAGGATGCTGCCCAAGATCACACTTAGAGGCAATGTGGAGCTCCACATCCGGGCAGTGGGACACCAGAAGCTGTACTTACCCGCTGCCCTCAACTGTTTTCTCCATATACACTGCTTAATTGAAAACAAACCAAAACAAAAAACCTACATCTAGCAATGACAACTCTGCTTCCTAAGTTAACTCACAGGCTCGATGCCCTAACAGGGAATATTGCTGAGGATTCCATTGTAGACCTGGACAAATCATAATGAAATTCATCTAGAGGAATAGCAAATGTGACACATTTTATAATTTTAAAATAATTGTGGTGGTCTTCTTATACCAAATTTTCAAACACATCGTCGAACTCTGATGCTGAGTTTTTTAACAAAGGAAATCCTATAAATGGATCCATTTTACCATCCATTCACAATTTCCACTGAATCAGAAGTAACTCAGCAGTAGTGCAATTCTCACAACTGGGATTTCTAAACGAGGTCCACTGCAGCTCCCAAGAATGCCTGTCTCGTTTGCACCTTGGAGACCTGCAGGACCCTCAGCCTTTAGATATCACCTTACCTTCACTCCTCATGCACAAACACAGAGAGGCCACCAGAGCCCTCTCAGGGAAACTACAACTTATCAGACAGTCTGGCAGCTCATCAGTCTTAAAGTCATCAGTCCTAAAGGGGCCTTCTCTCCCTCAGGAGCCCCATGCTCCCTGTGCTGTTTTAGGTCTCTGCCACCAGCTGAGGGGCCTAGAGTCTCCTCTCTCAGCCTTGTTTCAGGCTTACAGACGTACCTCTTGCTTTTACCACTGTTTCAGCAAGGTCCTCTCATTCCAGTCTGTACATCTTAGAAGTTCTCAGGACCCCCAAGACAAGAAGAAAGGGGCATCAGAGGGGTTTACATTATCTAGGTGAACACTGAACTCCTGAAAAAGAAAAAGAAAGAAAATCGAGAGACAGCCCTTCCAGTCCAAGAATTCCTGGCAGGAGAACTCAGGGCTCATCCAAGTACCTGATGCCCACCTAACTTCAGAAGGAGAGACTCAGAGGGCACTGGAGCCTGGGTGGCTACAGGTGACAATCCATCCTTCCTTTCTGACTCCCTTCCACTGTCCTCTAGAAGGACTTCCCTTTGGGAGTTGGGCTGTGACGCCTGTGGTGGCTCCCTGCAAGACTGAGCCCAGAGGCTCTAGAAGCTTGACAGCAGCTGGCTCCTGAGCTAGCTTCTCCTCGGGAGAGGCTGCATGTCCCTTGTCCTTGCCCCCTTTCCTTGTCAACAGCTGTTGACCTAAATAAATTATATTAGGGCTGCCTTCTACCCAGGGCTAGCTAGCTTTGGGCACCATTGTAGGGGTGAGGACACCACGGTAGGGGTGAGGACACCATGGTAGGGGTGAGGACATCATCCTCACTGCTCGGTAAACATCCTCAGTCACCCCTCCCTATTTAGGGGCTGTTTCTGCAAAAGAAATAGCCCTCAGGTTGATGAGTCTCCCCTTCCCGCTCACTGTCCTTCCTTGATACTGGGCCTCCTCAGGCACCCAGCTGCCTAGGTTTCCTCCTCTTTCTCATCCAACCCGCTTGCCACCTACCCTCCATCTTCTCCAGCTAGCTGGCTGACCAACAGTCTTTCACCTCAGCTAAATCCCCAGGCTACGCCAGCATGCTCTTCACCATACACATTTTCCTACAAAGTTCCCTTTGCCTTTTCATGGCCATAAGCTCAGCCTGTCACCCACAGTATCAGGTCAAGGATGCTGCCCAAAAGGCTTTCTCTCTAGAAAAAGAATTCACTCTGGGTGAGCCCCCATTCCCTCAGGCCCACAGTCATGAGACCTGGGCTCTCACCTGGATGGCAGACACCTTGCTTGGCTTTTTCTTGTTCACTCTTGCAGCTCAGGGTTCTGTTTTTCACCTTTCAATAGCTGGGGATGAACAGGAACTCTGTAGTACTACACCAAAGTGACATTTCCATGACCCAATCATGAGTTGTGAGACCCGGTACATTGTGGAGCCAAGCAGGTCTTCTCCAGAGATTGGGATCATCTTTCCCAGTTATCCCCGTGATTCCTTCTCAACATCTCATCTTCTTCTCAAGAAGGGCTCCATCTGAGAATTCTGAGGAGTTCATTTATGTCAACCCTCCCTTGGCCCAGGAGCCAAGCTCAGCAAAGTCTTGCTGGCTTCCAACTCTAGGCACAGTCATCACAGTAAAGCACTGGCAGCTGTGCAGAATGAAGTGACTTGGAAGGAGGTAATATTATGAATAAGATCTAACTCCTCCCTGCAGTATCTGTACCCCTAAATCATAGTTTCCTGTTGCCAGGTTAAAAAATAAAAAAGCTTATGCAGTATGTCCTCCTGTGTCTTCTTCCCTGGCCTTGGCCTTGACAATACACCCCACCTTTTGTTGGGGATCCTAGAGTATCTGTGCCCTCAGCGTGAGCTCTGATAACAAAATCAGTCACTAGAATCCCCTCAGAGAATACCAGACAGTTGAAATCCTCTTTGTTCCATGGGGTCTTCAGGGTGAGAAATCCAATGGGCCAGTTAGAGCTGACCCTCCAGCTCCCTTTCAGGGATATCCTGGGTTTTCAGGCTCCAGGATCCCTTGGTGTCTCAATCAGACTCCTGGCAGCTGCATTTCAAAGAGCTTATCCTTCCACCAAACTAGAAAGTTTCTTGTTGATGGGTCCAGTCTATTCTCATTCCATGCCCTGGCCATTCTCCCTTCATTCTGAATGTGAGTGAATTGCTTCCACCCAACCTCCTCCAGAGCATCCCCCTTAGGTGAGATGGGCAAGTGATTGATGGGGCACAGGTGTAGAAGTAAGAACCGGAAGAAAAGGAAGCCATCTGCCTCAGCTGAGGCTTGCTTAGGGCTCCAGGTCCAAGTGGACCAAGCTCAGAGAGTGTATCTCCCCCTGCTGGGCAGGAAATCGTTGGAATTCAGATATACTTATTGAGCCCAATTTCATTAAATGTACATTGAGGACACTGGGCTCCATGCTGTACAACAGACCTGCCGTAGTAGGCGGAAAAAAAATATCTCCCTTCAAAGATGCCCAGGACATCCTATTTCCCAGAACTTTTGGACCATGTCATAATTCATGGCTGGCCTTGAGATGCGGAGATTATCCTGGATTATCCGGGTGGGCCCAATGTAATCACCAGGGCACATCTAAGTGAAAGGGGGAGGAAGGAGAGTCAGAGAGAGATTTGAAGATGCTATGCTTCAGGCTTTGAAAGAAGAGGAAGGGGCCATGAGCCAAGGAAAGCAGGTGACTTCCAGAAGCTGGAAAAGACAAAAAAAAAAAAACTCTCCTCCAGAGCTCCAGAAGGAATACAATCCAGCTGACACCTTGATTTTAGCTCAGTGAGACCTATTTCAGGCTTCTGACTTCCAGGAACTGAAAAGGGATAACTTTGTGTTAAGTCCTTAAAGGTGGTAATGTGCTACAAAGGCCATAGGAAATGAATTTCCTTTCCACCGCTAACATCCATGCCACAATTTTCCATCACCTTCCTCCTACTCAACAGGGCTCAATCTCCCCTCATTAAAGTCAAGGAGCTCCAGGCACCAGTATAGCTGTGGAGTCAGAATCCTATTCCTGGCCCAACCTCATATCAAAGCCACGCTCCAAAGAAAAGCAAAACTGGACTATATTTACAGAGGAACTTGCTGGGTTGAAGTCACTGCCAGTCAGTGAAAACAATTATCAGAGTGTGCTTGCATGCCAGTTACTGAATTACTCAGTCTTGGCCTGCAAACCTGACCGAAATTAGCCTTTCCCTCAAGGAATTCACTGTCTAGTTGGAAAAAGAAGCACAGAGCAACCAAAATCTTGGCGTTTCAAGAGTTAGACTAGGGTTTGATTAACTGCGCCTCCCCAAAGGCAAGAGGAGTGGAATGAATTGGCCACACTGTCTTCAGCATCCACTCATCTGGACAGCGACATCAGTCAGAGTCAAGATGCAGCCTACTCTGGCGTATGTATTTAAAAAAATAAAAAATAAAACACACAAGCAAATCCTTCCGAATCGCAGCCAGGACACTTGGACCATGGGTAAATATGCTTTCTTGGGTTACTTTGTGCTCAATTTTCTTTTTCTTTTTTTTTGTACTTTTGTTAGAGGTGGGTATAAAATTCTAGCAATGGGGAGCAGTAGGGATGATAATCGAATGGAATGCATCCTTCACTTTAGGTCTCCACTCCTCTTCCTGATTCTCAATACACCTTAAACTGAGGTGTTTTGTGTGTGTGTGGGTAGACCTCACACAAGTTGTTCTAACTCCTTTTTGTGGGGCTAAGGGAAACTTGAGCAAAACTACCATCAGGATGTGGGAACAGCTGTTTTGCAGAGACTGACTAATAAAGAAGAACTCAATCGCTGCTCTTGGGCTGACTACTGGTTAAATGGCCAAGACGACAGTTTGAAAGGAGGGGGCAAATGGGAAGTTTTTTAAGTGGAATGCATAAGAAACCGTACTTCTTTTAATGGGCTTGAAGGTTACTTGTTATTACAACAAGATGGTTTTGGAATCCAGTCAGAAGGAACCATGCCAACAGTTATCAATCAGATAGCAAGGGCTAGAGCAATCACTGTAAGTTGCTCTAGAGTCAGCCAGTCTTCTTGGGTTCTTTCATTAGCCTGACTTCCCATGTCTGTTGTATGAAAGCATATTGCCAAGACAACACAAGGAGGGCCCTGGTGACTTCATGTATTTTGACATTGGAAACATCCTGGTATTTGAACCACGGACATCAATCCGACACCTGATTCTTTCTAACTCTTCTTTCCTGGTTGGGACACTTCTTGATCCCAAAGGGCAATGCCTATGGGGTTCTTGATGCAGCTGAATCATAATCATAGAGAAAAGGCAGAGATGTGTGAGGCAAGAAAGTTTAGAGGAAACTTAATTCCAAGTGAGCTAAGATCTGTCCTCCTTCTTAGAGAGACGATACCTGGGAAAAGCTGAATGCCAGTGGTCAACTACTGTCTCTTAGGAGAGGTCAGCACAAGGACACTAATAACAATCATTAGAATAAAACCTTCCCTGGTACTTCAAAGAAAGTGCTGAGGAATAAGATTTCCAAAACCTAGAGTAAGGCCACTGATTCTGAGCCTCTTACAGCAGTCCCCAACACTAACATCAAACAAGCTACTGCTTGTGCAATGCTTGCCCCAGGTCAGTCTAGGCCAGACATGCAAACTCAGGACTTGCATGCACAGTACCCAATCAACCCTCCACGTTGTATTCCTCACTCTGTGTGCTAGGGTCCTGCTGACTCCTTTGTTGCCTGCCACAGGTTGTTTAAACCTTCCAGAATCCACCCCTTGGAATTGAACCTGAATTCTTTTTAACCTCAGGAAGGTTAATCCATCAAACAGTAACCAAAGCCTTAATGAGTAGTAAACTTGCCCCTAGTTGTGATTACTACAAACTGTTCAGAGTAATTAGATTCAAGGACCAAATATTTCTCAGAAGCGCTATAACTGGAGCAGCTACAAAAATAACAGAGGTTGTCATCAGAAACCGTAAGCTCTCAGTCCAAAGTAAATTGCAACTGACATGGTCTGTCTCAGGATGCCTTACACAGTCCTTAACTGGATTGGTTTTAGGGGGTGGGGGAAAAGTGTTGATATCCATCCTGTTCTTTGTCTCCTCTTTTTCTCCCACTCCATCCGTATCACTTGCCAGCCATGTTGCTCAACAACTGTCCCTCAGGAGCAGAGGCAGAGGTCCTCCCAGCAGATTGTTACAACTTTTCCCACTGATTCCGGTGTCCACCCAGCATCTAGCATCAAGGGTGTCCTCCTCCCACAGCTAGGGATGCTGCCCAGTTACACTGCCACTGGAAGATTGTCCTTGACTCTCAAGGCAGGAACATTCTCTACTTCCACCTCATTTAATCTTGGCCCAGGGCTCTTTGTCTACTTTAGATGCTGTGCGGCTGTGGGCACCGCCTGACACAGTCCTAAGTTCAATCACAGTCACCCTAATAACTTCAGGTCTAAGTCAAGAAGCCCCCTAGCTTCCTAACACCAGCAACTGCATCCACAGTGATTTACCACAAAGTCACATGATTCAAAATGCCACGTTCAAATGCAAGAGTCCAAAGAAATATCAAAAATAAACAGACTTATCCTTGGATAAAAATTCAATCCCAGTAGAAGACATCATCACTCCAGATGGAGGAGTGGTGCAGAGTTTGGGGTAGAGTTGCTCTGTAAACAAAAGAGAGCTCTTCAACCCAGGTTACCTGGAAATGCTCTTGTGAGAGAAGAAAAATATAAGAGGATATAGGTGCTCCAGAAGCAGAGCACCTAGGCAAGGGGCAGAGAATGCAGTAGATAAAAGTGCTTATAACATGTTCTGGAACAAGTAAGATGCCTTTCAAATGCGATCAGAGGTTGTGGGTAGAGAACGGAGAAAAGATCTGTTGGGACCAGACCGTGGTTTTAGTCTTCCAAAGCTGAGCTAAAGAGATAGGACTTTATTCTGTTGGCATTTGGGAATCACTGAAGGATTTTTGAGCAAGGGTGAGGTGCTCTGGCTATGTGAGGCTTCAGAAGAATCACTCTGACAAGGTGTATAGGGTGGATTGATAGATGGAAGGATACAAAAGGTAGGAATGGATTTGTATTGGGTTTAGTAGTGTCCCCTCAAAATTCATGTTCCCTCAGAACCTCAGGATGTGACCTTATTTGAAAACTAAATCTTTATAGATGTAATTAGTTAAGATGAGGTCATACTGGATGAGGATGGACCCTAAATTCAGAGACCCTAAATCCTAAAAAGAGAGAAGACACGGAGACATACACAGAGAGGAGAATACCATGTCACTAGAGGCAGAGACTGGAGTGATGTGCCTAGAAGCCAAGGCTTGCCAGAAACTACCTCAAGCTAGACAGAGAAATGGAACAGATCCTCCCTCAGAGCCTTGATTTCAGGCTTCTGGCTCCCAGAACTGAGACAATTCTTTTCTGTTGTTTTAATTCACCTACTTTGTGGTGGCTTGTGACAGCAGCCACAGGATCTTAATCGTAAGAAATCTAGCTGGAGTTCAGGCTTTAGAAATGAATCTCCAGGCAAAAGTACACTCTAGGAAGAAAACAATATTCTCAAAATCACTGGGAATTAATAACTGGGAATGGGAAAAGTGCAGCAGCAAGATACAATTTCAAATTTAATAGGAGCTAGAACTCCCCTTTTGCTCTTGGTCCAGCGCTTTTCAGGGTGTGAATTTCAAGGAAGGCCTCGGTTCTTGAAGATGATGATCCCCAGGCAGGGATTAAACCTGGCCCCCTTAACTTGGAGGCAACGTAGGGAGCCCCAACCCCATACATACACACATACCTCAATCTTTATCCAAAGCCAAGAAACACATTTTAAACCAAATTATTTTGTCTTTTTTGTCCCACGTTCTCCAAGAGCAGGGGTTGGAGGTGATTCTTTACATGGTCTAAAGAGCAGTCCAGTGTCTATTATTGGGGCCCAAAAGTCAAACAAAAGCAGCTCCCCTTACAAAACTGGAATTCTTCAGAAGGAGGGAGAAGGTGGAGGGGAAAAGCCTGGCTCCCGGGTCAAGTTGCTTCTATCAGCCACCTTTTAAGTAAGGAGAGGGTCAGGTTTCCTGGGCATCTCCTTGCCTCCCATCTGCATGGAGCACATATCACCAGTAGTACTTCTCTCCCTTACACAACCAGGGGTCAGGCAGCCCTGGCCAGGGAACACAAGGACATGGTCCCCACCTCAAAGCCTGGGGTTGGGGCACAGTCTAGAGACTGGAGTTAATTCTTCCACTCAGAGAACATTCATGCCCCTCCCTTTTCTTCCACACTCTTCCTTGAAGTCCCACCAGAGCACCTGAAAGTTACCAGAAGAGTGCACGAGACTGTCTCTTAGCAGAAGGACAGCAAACAAATAAGATGTTAGATCCAGGCCTGGCCCATCAGTTCCAGTTCTGTCTTGGCCCCATACAGTTCTCACAGCCTGGGCCTCACAACCTGGGCTTCTCGCTACCCCACCACTCCCCTCTGCTCCTGGGTTTCTGAAAACAGAGGAAAGTGTCACCACGGGGTTTTGCGGGGTGGTGACAACACAGGACATAGCCCTTGGGCTTGGCTGCCCGCTCTGGACTTCAGCCAAGCCAGCACTCGCCTGGAGCACAGAGCTGCCCTCCCAATAGCCGGCATCCGCTCTCCCTTTTCCCTAAGACGCCATTCACTTTCCCTAAAATGCATCTCACAGAAGGGCTAGGGACATCCATGAGAATCTGTCCCTCTCGAAGTTGATGAAACTGGTTTGAATATCAGTAGTGCAGCGACAGGGGATGGGATGGGATGCTGGGCTAAACTGCTGCCAAAATTTCAAAAGACATTTTCGTGGAGGTAAAATCAGGTGGGAAAGTTTTCTTTTTTAAAATCTACCCTTCCTTCTGACCCAGAAATTCCCTTTCTGGAAGTTTATCCTTAGAAAATAAAGGATATATGTGGAAACACTCAAGGTAGCAACATATGAGCATCCAAATATCCAAGACAGGGAAAGGGGAGGCTATTGAAATAAACTCTGGAACATACACGCGAGGTGCTTCTTACCCCACCACTAGCTTTCACGGTTGCCAGGTTATTATCAGTCACCTCCAGGGAAAGGAACTGAGTCACTCAGAGACAGGAAATAAAAGGGCCACTTTAATGAATACCATGTTAAACCTGTTGCATTTTGAACCATGTGACTCTTAGATACCAGAGAGAGAAAAATTTACAGGACCTTTTAGAAGGATAGTTATAATAATGACAGAGAAAGGTGTTCAAGAAATAGTAAGTGAAAAAGACAACATTGCAAAGCAACTGTGTGATACCATCTCTACTAAAAATAACCGAAACTGTCTGGAAGAAAATTACTATGAGGTGTTAACTGTATACATTTCTAATTGGCAGAATGACAGGTGATTTTTATTTTCTCCTCACTATACGCATTTTCTAATTTTTCTACACTAAACACACAGTGTTTTGGTTTCTGTTTTTTTTAAGGCAATAAAAATTATTTCTAATTAAAAAAAAAACTTCCCACTACAAGCCTGCAGTCACCCCTTCCTGTCTTGATTAAATTTCTAGAAGGAATAGAGAAACTCACTGTCTTCTGCTTCCTGACCCTCCCCCTACCCAACTCTTCACCCAAAAAACTGCCTCTCCCCGTAAACTGATCTTGCAGAAATTGTCCCCCTCCCCCAACAAATGTCAAATCTACTGAAGTTTTCAGTACTCCTCTTATTGGCCTCTGTGCTGTATTTGTGTTAAATAAATTCAACAACAATCTAGTACCTATGCTGTGCCTGACATGGTGTTAGGCGCTGTGGAGAGACGCTAACCTCTTAGACTGGGACACTGCCCTCAAGGAACTCAAAGGCTGGTGGGAAGGAATAAGAGATGGACCAAGGGCCCAGAGACCTACAGGCTAGGGACCCTGAGGTGTCAGCTCGCGGGATACCCTGAACCCTCCTTTTCTAACCCACTATCGCCCTCTTTGGATTCTCCTCCAAACCTCCCTTTCCAACCTCCTCTGCATGCCCTTGATACTTCTCTGTCCAGGGGTCTGCTCTCACCCCGTTTCTCTCATGTTCTTAGACTATAGCAATGAAAGTTCGGGAGCCTCTAATTCGGAATCAGCTCGATGGCAGTGAATCAGTTAATGAATTTTGATGTCCAACACTGACCAGGCTAAGCACCAGACACCTCTCCACTGCCACTTCCCCTAAGGCTACAAGAGGCCTCTTTTTTATTAGTGTCCCCACCTCCCACCTGGTTCCCTTCTTAATTAGAGGCACCAGCATCTACCCACCCCAGGGGTCCCCTTACATATCCAGTTATTCATCTCTTCACCCACCCTCAGCTGCCCCCTTCTCTTTTAGAGATTAGTACCCTGCCTGGTCTGTGGCAGGGGCTCCCTCCTCCCTTGCCCTGGCTTTTGACCTCACTTAGGTCTGCCCTCTGCAGGCCATGGCCAGAGGGCTGTATCCAAAATGCCCACCAGGCTCTGTCCCTGCCCTGCCACTCTGAAGACTTTATGGGATAAAATCCAGGATGCCACAAGCTCTCCTCATCTCTACACCCTTCATTCTTTCTCCAAACCTTATTCCCATGTTTCTGCATAGTGATATAAGTCCCCAGCTTATCCACACCTGTTGTATGCCTTTGCCAATTCTCTCAGCACCCTCTCCTGGCCTGGCTAAATCCTTTCTTCATCAGGATTCAGCTGCTCTGGCTCCCCTCCTTTGGAAACTTCCCTGGAAACACTAGCCACCCCACTTCGACGGTGGTGCTCACTTCATTATCTTGAAGGACGCAGGTATCTCGTGCTTTGCCCTTAAGTCAACCAGCAGTCCCTCAAAGACAAACATTTTGAAATAAATCAATCAGTCCTCCCCAGAGGAAGCTGGGGAGGGAGGCTTGGAGCAAAATCCAGAGAAAGCCATGCTAGATTCAGCTTTCAGCAAAGCAACTGGCTGACGCAGGTACTTCCTAAAGGGAACCAAAGGGCACTGCATTGTCAGAAACCAGCAGGAAGTTGACTTTGGTTGGTGGGGAGGAGCTGTTTCTCAGAGCTAAAAGCAGGTGGCCCCTAGTGGAGGGCACTTGGAGAGACTGTAACCAGAGCCCTGATACCCCAGGGATGGGTCGCAGCAGATAGGTGGAGGCAGAACCAAACTGACACCTGAGCCCTGCGTGCCACTGCTCCCAGCTCTGGCCACCTTGCCAGCTGCTCAGCCAGTGACAGCAGGAAGCCTCCCCTCCACAGGCCTCCAGGTCCAGGTCAGCCTAAGAGCTCCACTCTCATTCCTAGGGCAGCAAGTTAATTCCCCCAGGGAGTGGGCTCTAGCAGGTGACCCTCAAAGCTGCCTGGGTCCCATATGGAGGGTGAGAGGGAACCCAGCACCATGAAGACCACGTGCTGACAGCACATTCACAAGGAACCTTCAACACAGGCCGTGAAGCTTGTCCCCAGGCGACGTCCTACCTAGCCATCGTACTGATGTGTGCTAAAAAGCATTCATTTTGCCACCGAATTATACACTTAAAAATGGTTTAAGTGGGAAAATTTAATAGTCTGTGCACTTAAATTTTCTTTTAAAAGAATCATTCCTCTGTTGAGCACTTAAAATAGAAAATACCACATACAATTTTTGTAAGACTATTTGGCAGTTTTCTTCCTTCAGGTTGTTGTTGATATTTGCGGTACTCAGAGCATTATTCCACAGCATCTTTGGCTTCTAAAAGGCCCCTGTCAGTGCCAACATGCCAACCCAGGCTAGGTGACAACAGAGGAGACCGGGAGCACCAAGGGCAGGGCAGCTGCTTCTCCAGCTCCCGCTCCCAGGCCAGGACCAGTCCTGCACAGTACCAGCCCCACACCGCACCTGCACACAGTCTGTTCACCAGCAGCCAGCCAGGGCGAGAGAGCCAGGCCCCTGGGGAAACAGCAGGGACGGGAGTGTTCAGCTGTGGAGACACTGTCTATTCTCCTTGCTACTGTGAGAAGGAAAAAAGATTGGTTAATCCAGCACAGAAGTCCCCATGCAGCTCTGCACCATCTTTGTGGGCTGTGTGCATTCGGCCCCAAGAGTCGTGGAAGGAGAACGGCAGGACGTGGGGCCTGGGGCTCTTCAGCCACGGCCACAGCCCTCCACCCCCCTGCTAGGCTAGCCAAGGCTCCCACATCCAGTTTTTCTTTAACTAAGTTGGGGAGAACTCCTGGAAAATGATAAGGCAAGGACAAGAGGATCTCACAGGCTACCATGATGGCTCCCAAACCCATTGGGTATTAGGTTATTAAACAGATTCATCCCCGGTGGACTGGGCATTTTTGGTGTCCTAGCTGCCGAGTCCCCACAGAGAGGTCTCGGCTCAGTCCTCAGGACTGTGTAGTCCACCTGGCTGCAGAACCAGGACACCAACCGCTGAGAATTTTAGTGACAGAAAGTTCCAGTGGCAGTTGAAGGTAACTGTCAAGAGTAGTCAAAGGGCAACGGAATTCACAGTCCTCAGAGGAGCGCTGAGGAAGGAAAGGCCAGCTTAGAGTCTGTAGGGAAAAAATGTCTGGAAAAAAGGAATAGGCAGAAATCTGGGCTGGTGGCCCTCAAGGAAGAAGGACAAGGTCCCAAAGGGGAAGCCAGGGCATCTGTTACCTGATAGCCCTGTAGGCAAACTATGCCATCCTGTGTCTCATTTTGGGGGCATGCCCCGAATGTAAAAACCTGAAGCCCTTGCCACAGTCACTGAAGTGACAAGCTCTCTTTTAGCCCAAAAGACAGGACATTTGACCACCTCTGTACTTGAACCAGTGCTGTAACTAAACTGGTGCTGAAACATAAGTCAATATTGGGAATTCAAGTTCAAGCAACTTTCTTATAGAAACCAACCAGCAACTAGTTGGAAGGGTCTGGCCAAGGACAAGACTGAACAGGGGACACACAGAAGAGATCTCTGTGAGCAGGCAGCAGACAGTGGACATCTGATGGTCTGCCAAAAGTGCTGGCTGAACACCCTTGATTCTTAGCATCCCAAGGCTAAGAGAAAGACCTATCACTTCCTTTAGAAAGTACTAAGGTCTGACATCTGTTACTGTGCTCATTTTGAAAATTTAAAAACATTCTGTGAGTTTGCTACAGTGCCCTGAGGCACTTCCACCCAGAATCCGGGAACCACAGACTCCAAGCCATTGACTAGGAATCCTGAGTGAGTCCATCAGTATCTGCTGTCAGAGTGAGAGATGGCTAGTGTGTTCGTGTTTGTATGAAATCTATAGAAAAACGCAATGTATTTTTAAAAGAGTCACCATGCTGTCAGCGTGGCAGAGTATTCTCAGAAATGTTTGGACCCTACTATGAAAGCTGAATCATCTAGAAGGGCACTCCATAGGGTCTCAAATATTTGTTTTTGTAATAGAAAGTTTAGTCTAGAAAATGCAGCCCAATTATAAGCCCTGAGAACGACAAATTCTGTTACCTGATAGCCCTGTAGGGAAAGTATGCCATCTTATGTCTCATTTGGGGGGCCAAATATATATATATTTTATTTAAAATTTATTAATTACAGTAAAAGAATAAAATTTCTAAGATCTCATCTGTGATAAACCCTTATACCCCCCACCCTTGTAGCCAACAAAATTATATTCTTCTGTAAATAATTCATTTTAGATCCTTATAACAGGGTCTCAGTTGTGCTCTTGAGCTCTTCGTCACTGATGTTCTCCTCTGTCCCATGTCTCTGTTTCCATGTATTCCCTTACAAGATTTAGAGTCTTCTAGTGTGCAAAACTTTTTCACTGATTCTTAGACTACCTTCGGAGCAGCTCCGGGCAAAAACATGCCACAAGCAACTGCTTGCAGAAGTAATAGTCATCGAGGGCCACTGTTGGTCAGTCATTGAAGCTTATGAAGTATCCTCAGAGATGATAGAAATGACAGTGTAAGGCAAATACCCTTTAGATAGCCTTAGCTATCTCATACATGAGCTCAGGAATTCATCCCTTAGCCAGTTAGGATCCTTTCCTGTTTTTTTAAGTGGGTAGAAACTGAAGTTGTAATTGGTTGA
Organism: Heterohyrax brucei; assembly: GCA_028571685.1. Lineage (NCBI taxonomy): Eukaryota > Metazoa > Chordata > Mammalia > Hyracoidea > Procaviidae > Heterohyrax > Heterohyrax brucei. The sequence continues at coordinate 36,197,896 of CM053148.1, read as the reverse complement.
GATTCCGGAGCTGACACTGGAATCCATACTTTCTCTTAGCGCAGTTAATTTTTCTATCCTCTTCACCGTGTGACAAATAACAAAGAAATGGGCAGCATTGTAACCAAGGGGAGATATCATGAGGTAGTGAAGACAGAAGGTGGGAAATGAGTGAAGGGTCTCCACTGGCTAGGAAGGAAAAGAGATTTTGAAAAAAGAAAAGCAGAACAATCACTGTGAGCTTCCAAAGCTGGGAGCTTTCACTGAATGCTAGAATCTCACTTCCAGCCATTTCTGTGTGCAGTCCACATCCAGGGACAGATATCTTTAACCTGCCCTCTTCCAAAGTAGTTAACAAGTATAACTAGTTCTGAAATCTGTAATACAGTTATCGCTAACTGAAGTAGGCATGCGGTATATCCAAGGCAATGTGCTACATATGATATCATTTTTCACTTAGTAAAATGTGCCACCTGTCTGCATAGCATTCCTATGACCATGATTTCTGGAACGCCCTATGGTATCTCCCTGGCCAAATGCTCTCACTACTAGAACCCACGTGGGAGTGCTGCGTGCACACGTACCCATTCATACTCTTTTTCTCTTCCATGTCAGGCTCTGAGCCCTGTTCTCCCATCACTGTAATTTGGGGAGCCCTCCGATCAAAAGCTTGCTCACTTTTCTCTTTCTCTAGTGCAGCTTGTAGCTTCCGGGGGTGGCTGCTTTGACGGAGAAATCGGCAAGACCAGTTCCCTGCCCAGAGTGCCGTCACACTTCTCAAAGTGTCTCCCAGTTGAGCACTTCAAGTCTGATCTGTCAACAAGAAGGCCCACCAGCCCTGACACATCCGACTGTCCCTAGAGATCTTGAATTCCACACTTGGGCAAACACAAGCACTTGTCCCGCCCATCCCTAAAGCTCAATACCGGCTTGTCCCAGAAGCCCTCTGATGTGCTCTGATGAATTCCCATTTTCCCTTCAGCCTCTCCGCTCTCTAGTTCCTTTAAGTTACCAAAACCCTGGTGGCATAGTGGTTAAGTGCTACAGCTGCTAACCAAAAGGTTGGCCGTTCAAATGTACCAGGTGTTCCTTATAAGCTTTATGGAGCAGTTCTACTCTGACTTATGGGGGTCGTTGAGTCAGAATCGACTCAACAGCACTGGGTCTGGTTTGGGTTTGGGTTTGGGTTACCTAGGCCTTTTTTTGGTCCTGGTCATTGTATCTCAGAAAGCCCCAAAACTATGAAGAGCTGTCATGAGGCATTTAGACAGCTAGAGATAAACTTAGGATCCTCTAAAGAAAGCTTCCCTGTAGCAATCCTTCCTATCTCGGGTCCCTGGCATGTCTTCCTACCAAAGAAAGACAGGGCTCAACTAGGTAGCCACCTGATTCTGGAAGAGCCTCAAAGAGGTCTGACCATCAGGTCCAAGAGGCCCAAACAAGCCTTGCACTGTGGTTCTGACTTTTCTCCTTACAAAATTAATGTTATTCCCTGTGCTACTCCAGGAGCAGCTGGGCCTCACAGAAGCATTGTAGTTGTAGTTGAAGTCAACATCCCTTAAAAGTTTTGAGCATGAACCACAGAAAGAAGGAAATTCTTCTCATTACACAGTACAAATATACAGAGATAGTATAGGTATGGATAGATATACATACAATAAAATAAAATGCCATTTCTGTAAGTGCTTTACACTGAAGTCTTTGATAACTTTTTTTAATATCTATAATTCTAAAATGCTGGCTGTAAACCACTAAATTGATTTCACAACCCACTAATGGTTTGCAGCCCATAGTATAAGAAGCACCGCGGTGTGAGATGGGTGTCAGGTCATATCCAGCCTCGCACCCCAGCAACCTTTTATTCTCAAGGGATGCAGAGAAAAACTCCAAATTTGAATGGATCCCAGCAGCCACCCTCCACCCACCTTCCCCTCAAGAGGAGGTCTGAAGGAGTCTGGCAGCTCTGCTTCAGAAAAATTTCTGTCCCCAGCAAGGTCTGTGGGAAGACCGGCTGGATGCAGGCAGGGCTCAGCCTGTGTCCTTCCCCAAGGCTGTCCCCCAGTACTGTCTCCCCAGTACTGCATTCCTGATCCCCCATCCCCACCTCTTCTCTTTCTGTTGCTGACAAGATGGTAACGGGGGCGGGGAGGGGGAGGGAAGGTGGTTTACTAAGCAGCGCTGAGAAGAAGGCGAGGGCTGGGAGAAAGGGATGGTCAGGCCCTTCTCCTGGGAGGTTGTGGTTCTATCACCTGTCTGGAACAATGACAGGTGGGCCCAGCAGCCTGCACAGGCACAGGGACAAGTCTGTGCCCACCGTCCCCTGCCCAGGCATAGGATCAAGTCCTTCAGGTCGTCGTCTGCTTTCCCCCACCTAGAAAACACTCCCTGACCCCGAAGTCACAGGGGACGGTGGGTTGTCATCACATCCCAAACGGCTGGGATTTGGGGACATCCAAGACAGTATTTAGTCCCACCTTGAAAAGGTGGAGACCTTGAAATAACTTGACTGAGTCTTTCAGTTTTGACAGAAGACAGCTGTGACCTTTCTGAGCCTTCTGACACCTCACCACTGTTCAGTTCCCATAATGTCAGAGCTGGAGTGGGACAGAGGCCTTTGCTGCCCCAGTGTACGTCCAGCCAACAGCCATACATGTTACTCACAGCCTCTTCTCCATTCTTCTCTAGGTGGAGACAAATGCTTGGTGTTAGTCTGTGGTGTTCATTCTACCTGAAAAAATGGTATTTGTTTTATCCATTACCCTACATCTAGCTTGAGTGTCTTCCCAACTGGCCAAAGCCAGAGATTCAGTCCCCAATCATGTCACTTGTGTGGCTCCTGGACACAGCACTCTAGATAGTGGCAGTGTTTTCCACACAGGCCACCCTGGGGCTAGGGATGGCACTGAGACCCCTGTTAATGAGTTTGGAGAGTTTCCCTTTCCTTTGGTGACCAAGAGTCAACTCCCTAACTCTCCCCTCTCCTCTCCATTTCTCCCTACTCACTTCACTTCAGCCTGAGTGAATCCTGCTGTCCAATAGTGTGTTAAAAATCTGCTAAAACAGTTCCTGTGCACCCAGGAAGACCCTAATGCATGAGCCAGCAGCAGTCCCCAAGACCATAGACTTCAATCCATACCCTTAAGGAATTGGCAGTGTTTTTGGAGAGACAAAGGCACGGAAATACAGCGAGCTGCACAAGAGGGCAGAAACAAGCAAATTAGTTTACAATACTTCTGAAAAGAACCGGGTGAAGAAAGTATCTTTGTTGCCTAGTGAGCAGAAACAGGCCTCAATCTAGAGGGGGCATTGACGCTAACTCCTGAAATCTGACTCTTTCAAGGGGGTAAGTAGGTAAGAGAGGAGGTGGGAGGGAACAAGAAGTGTACAGAAGCAATTGAGGGTTTGAAGTCATCTGCAGAGCAACAGTGAGGCCCAAAGCGAAAGACGGAAGAGAGAGCCGTGGAGGGTCTTGTCTTCTCCCACCACGTTAAAGGGCTTGGACTTTAATATGTGGGCAATGGATTTGAAGGTTTTGTACACAGTAAAATGATACGTCCCCAGCAGTTTATGAGGAGAATGACCCGTCAGTGGTGCAGGGAAAGGACCAGAAGCACTGAGCACAGAGGCTGCAAGACCAGTTAGGAAACTACAGAAGTTTTAGCTGCCAGTCAGCTTGACTGACAGGATGGAGACTGATTTGGAGGCTACAGGTGTATGTTCATGGTTTGGGAGGTTTCCATGAATGCACTATCGTCACTTGGAAAGGTATGGTGAGGGGAGTTGCATGGTTTGTTGACTGGTTGTGTTGGAGTCAAAGGTGGCATCCTGGTCTCCAGCATGGCAGGACTGGGAGCCATCACCCAATTGGGATTAGTCATTAGTTTAGAGTACACTCAAAGGAGCTCATTTGCAGGAACACTGGTGTTAGGGCTCTAGGGGAAGACTGTATCTCTAATGCAAGGTCCTAGAAACACAGTCAGTCAGTTGTCTATTATTTCCCATCTTACTTTCCCTCTCTCGACTCTCCTTTTCTTTCAGGCACCAGAATCTTCTCCTTAACCGTTGGTGTCCTTCTGCCCTGAGCAACACTGGGGTTTATCAGTGGACATTTTTCTGATCAATTGCCCCACCTATCATACCTGCCCCATGTACCATCTCAGGCAGAAGGCAACGTCAATCTTCTGTCCAGCGGGCCCGGCAGCTCAGAGAGGAGTGCCGCTGGTAGTCTCCCTGTGCCCTTGAATTTCTGGCTTGTCTTTAGGAAACTAGAGTAGTTCTCTTTCTTTTGTCTCTTTGCAATGAGCCAGAGCCCTACCAATTCTGTTTTCTGCTGGTCCAGGCTTCCTATTTTGACCAGCAGCTTGCTGGATCTCTGTTTTCTCATGATCTGACCGTCTATCTACTCTTGTTCCCCCTAATGCACAAAGCCAATTCTATCTTCATGCTGTTGATTCGAAAATGTTTATATCACAAAGTTGGACTCACACTCAAGGTGTAAGAAGGTCCTTGCTCTCCTCTACTCTTTGATATTGCCAGAGCAATATCTGGACTAGACCTATGATCAGTCGTAATGACTCTTACCTGCATTCAGGTGCTTGGCACCACCTATATTGGGGGAGAAGACTTTGAGGGGGTTAGCAGAAGTGGGAGTACATACGGGTTGCTCCAGCAGAATTAAGAGCCCTCAGAGAAGATAATCAGGGGCTCAGATTGTCCTCTGGAGGCTTTTCACTGGAGGGTAAGCTATTGTGGAGTGACTCTTCCTGGGTCTTTCCCTTCTGCACTTTGGTCTCGATGGTGTTCCTCGTGCTACCAAAAATCAGCTGCCCCCTGCTGACACAGGGCTCCAGTTCCTTATGTGGAAACCTCACAGATGAAACCCTCCTTTGCTCCATGCCACACATGGCCCCTTTAGGTGAGCAAAGCAGTAACCCAGGCTGTGGAAGCAGCCACTGACTGAAGCCAACAAGCCTAGGATCACTCCTGCAGGCTCGGCCAGCTGTCAATACGTATCCAATCCAGCCTCTGAAAGGCTGCTGCACAGAAGCCTGGACAGCCCTCAGGCCTCAGGTGTAAAATGAGGTCTTTGGACTTGGTAGGATCTGAGTGATTCTCCAGCACCAGCAAGCCACCATCTTCTGAAATTGTCACCTGTTTCTTCTCTACCCCAACTCAATTTTTCGTACATATTGGGGGAATGTACTGAATTGCTCACGACTTGCTCCACATCCTAATGATTGCAAAGTGACTGTATTAACATATACCTGGAAAGAAATGAGGTGATAGCGTTTTAAAGATTCCTAGTATGCACTTCATTCCCTGAACATTTGTGAAATGCTTTGGGGGTATAGTCTGAGCCAGCCCTAGGGTGCACAGTGAGCCACCTAAAGAATTCTCCTCTGAAAGTTCATACCTCAATGGGATTGGCAGGCAAATAAGCCGGCTTTTGTACTGCATAGCCTACACCCATGAGTCTAAGCCAGGCCCAAGGCACTGCCTTTACCCAGACTCACCTGCAATGGCATTTTTCATCTGGGACAGGCTAGAGGAATATAGTAACATTCCTACCAGTTCGGCTTGATTAGTACCTACTCCTGATTCCTGTTTTCTTTCGATGCTTTCTTTGGTCTTTTCTTCTTTTGTATCTGGGCAGGATTATAACCTTTTGAAATATTTTTCATTATAAAATTGGCCAATGTACTCTTATCCCTCCTGAAATCAAATGAAGAGGATTGGCAGCCCCAGTACATTTCTTGAGGGACACTGGGCAAGCAGGCGGCCCTATCTGCTGTCATTTTCCTGAGAGTATCAGTGATGGGGGACATGGATAACCAGGGCAGAGGGTGGATACTGTCCACTCCTCAATGCTAGCCCCCACCCAGTTGCTTCCCAAGAGTGTGCCAGCTTCTCCAGTTTTCTTTGCCTTCCTCCTCTTCAGCCAGCTTTCTGCCAAACCAAATACCAGACTCATCTCTTTGGGTGACTGTTTTAAGCCATGTAACTGCTCTCCCCACTTGTCTTCACTCTCCTGGGGCCTAGGGACCCCCCTTTCCTTCCCTCTCATCTGCACACATTAGTCTGTTGTTATAACAAAGGCATTGTATTGGCAAGGTAAGCGGACTTCGGCAGACAGCTCTGTAGCTGTTGAGGCAGTTTCGCATTCTCTGAGCAACCTGGCCCCCAGCTGCCCACTGTGAACTGCTGCTGTCAGGACCCCTGCACCACCCTCCCCGGAGGAAGCCGAATCTCTCCCTGCCTGGCTCTCCCTGCTTTGAAAATACCTCCCTCCTCACTTGGCACCTGAGGGCAGGTGACTCTGCCCCCTAAAACATATGCAGACACTTTGGCTTCCTGTGAGTTCGTAAGGTTGGTGTCGTGTACATAACATCAGCCTGGACAGATGAGAGAGACATTAATCAAATAATCACCCAAATTCATACACACAATTTTGGCAGCTGCTGTGAAGAAAATGCCCAAGGTAATCGCCAAAGAGCGGTGGGGAGATGCGGAGGGTCTCTAGAAAACTTCCAAATTTTTCTTTGCCCAGAGTAGTTCTACTAACTGATTGGTAATGCCTTCTTCCCAGCTGCCTTCCAAAAGGCCAGATGGAGGGGCTGTCCTGCAGATAACTTTTACACTTACTATCAGCCAGAATCATCTGGCTGGGGTCTGAACAGCGATGAGGGCGTCCAGAGGCCCAAGGCCTCTTAAGGCCCTAGTTCCGTAGGCCACAGGCTGACCAGAAACACAGCAACCCACGGGACTTTTGTTTTACTTTTGGCTCATTTCTTGTCTACGTTTTGATCATTGGTTTTCGAAAAGGCCTAGATGATTTTGAATCTGATTTCAGTAATGGGAACTTCACTGACGTTTTACCTGCCCCTGATAACTTCACCACCGGGGAAGAACCTGCTGGCTTGTGGGGCTGGGAAGGTAGTCTTCCTCTCCATCCTCCACTACTGGTAGAAAATGCTCAGGGTTAAGTTTCTTTTTGGCGTTAAGTTTATAGCCTATGCCTCCTACTTCACAACCACACAACTGAATTAGTCCAATTTCTTTGCTTCTGATGGTAACATTATTTATAACAGGAGGGCTACCAACCCTGGGGTGGACTCATGTGGGCATTTGCTCCCAGATAGTCCTCTGTAGCATTTTCTGAGCACCATGCCTGGGTCCCAATCAGCTGGCTCCTGAGAATGCGCAGTTAGCCTGTCTGAAGGCTGTGTTCTGTTCTTTCTCAACAGCCTTCTGCAGTGAGAGTCGCTGAGAAACACTACGTTCAACTGAACAGAAAACAGCCCACCAGGAAGTTTGGTTCCAGGAATTACTTTGACTTCCAGGAACTGAATCAACATGCCCCACTTTGGTTGACCCATTTCTGGCTGACTGGAATCATTCTGTGTGCAGACCGTGTTAGCACTTTTGAATATCATCAAAAAAAAGATAACTGGAGTCCTGATAGGTTTTCTCTTGCTCCTGCATGGTGTGACTGTAGAATACTCACCCAGAACTGTTCACCAGCCCTCTGCAATTGCACTGCACTGAGGTCCTTGCTGATGCCTGAAGGGTCGTTAAAGGAGTGATGGCCCCCCAATTCTCAGGTTTTAAATTCAATCTAGGGTGCTCCACTCTTGAGCACATAAGTTGGTTGCTATTTCCAAAGCACCCCAGTTATACCTGTATGGCTGAGTCTAGAGTTGCTTCTACTGTGCTAGAAACTCCCTCCCTGACACCTCCCCACCCTTCTTAGACATTTTATTGGGCCTGAGTCTCTAGTTTTATCTCAAGGTAATATTTTGTACATTAGCTGGATCAACTTTGTCCATCATAGATCTACTTCAGATCTGTGAATCTCAGGAATCAGGGAGTCAAGTTTTGTCCGGGACACCCTTAGCTCCTACACAAACAGACCCACTTCCTCATGTAGCTAGCTTTGCATTCAGGAGTTTCAGAGAAAGGCCCAGAATGTTCTGTAACACTCTAAACCCATAAAAATGGGTAAACTACTGTTACTGTCTCTGCAAAACTAACAGGGATGCTCAAATGACTTTTTAAAAGAGAGAAATCAGCTTCTGTCAATTCTAGAAAATTGAAGCCAGCTACATCTACATTCCTTCTGTATATTTGTTCCTCTCTATCAGCTTGGAGAGTAGGGCATCTCTGTTTATTCTGTATATCCCACTCTAGAGTTAATTATTTAAAACCTACTCCAAACCTAACCTCTTAAGACTTTTTGGCATAGGCAATGGGCCCTTCCTACTTGGAACTGGAAAGGAGAATAACTTCCCACGGGTTGTTCTCCTAAAACAGACAGTCAGTCTAAACAGACTATTTCACAGTTCACTTATTTATAAATAGCACCTGGTCGGGTTGAATGTGTTGGTACAAATCCTGTTGCTGTTGAGTCAGTTCCAACACCAGTTGTACCTGTGTGGCTGAGTCTGAAGTTGCTTTTATTGTGCTAGAAACTCTTGTCCCTACCCCTAGCTGGGGGATTTGAACTGCCAACCCTTGGGTTAGCAGGCAAGCTCTTAACCACTGTACCACCAGGGCTCCAAATGTATTCACAGTTCTGAATAAATTTGAAAGGAAGCAACTACATTTCTAGTACGACTGGGGTCAACATCCAAGTTGGATAGTGTGAAGACTGGTGGGGCAGGAGGATGGAAATCAGATCTGATCCTTCTCTTCTGCCATACCTCAAAATAGAATCCTAGTGCATTAACTGCAAAAAAATATATATATCAACCCTAAAGTATCTAGAAAACAATATTGGTATATATATGTAACTGAACTCTAGGTGAGCAAGAGTTTTGTGCACATGAAATACATGAAGTTGTTCATAACAATGAGTTATTTAAAAAACAAACAAAACAGTATAAAAACTATTCCACATATAAAGACAGATGATAAATTTTTTTAAAAAGTGAACATAGAGCTGATAGTCTCAATCCAGCATAGGAAGTCCTCTTACAGACCAATAAAGAAAGCAACAGAGCACCCTGGCAGGCAATTCTTAGGAGAAATAAAAATAAATAGTTAAATTCACGAGAAATGCTTAATCTAAAATAAATAGTTAAATTCACGAGAAATGCTTAATCTCAAGGTTAAACCAATAAATGTAAGTCAGCAAAATAAGGTCTTTTTTGCAGTTAATAATTACATGTTTTAGTTATTGAAACACTGTAGAACAGGTGAAACAGGGTGCCCCTGGGTATGACGGTTCTGTTTAAGTCTTGTTCAGTATTTGGATAAGCACAGTTGACGGACAGCTCCAGGTGCGTGCTCCCTTAATGCTGAGGCCACACTTCCTATGCTGTCCCCAGCCAAAGCCAGCCCTTCCCTGTTCCTTACTGGCAAATGGAAACATGGCCATAGCATTGTCCACACCTTTTGTATCCACAGAGTATGGGCTTCCCTCGAAGAAGCCGTTCTCTGGATTATTTTTTTTTTTCTCTTTTCCGTAACTTGTTTTTGAATCAAAAAAGACGTTGGCACGGACTCCCATTAGTTTAGATTATGTGGTGAGACTCTGAGACTCTGAGCACTGCACATATCCAGGGCTGCATGTGAGGTGTAAGTTATGGAACATTCTGTCATCCTGTCATTCAAGGACATTTGTCTACATCTCAGGCTCAACTTCCTGCAAGTAAGTACAACAGCCCTCAGCCATATTTTGAAGGTGTTGGTGGAGGCTGGGTCCTGATAACCAGAGCCCTGTACAGATGCATCCCTGAGGTCTCAATCTCTGGGGAGCTTCTATCTTGTACAAGCACATGTCATTTTTCTCAAACGAAGCAGTGAATTGGGAACTTTTCCCTCCAAATCAGTTCTCTTCCCGGTTACCAGCAGGGAATCGACAGAGAGCTTGGCTAAGGACATTTTCACTCTCCCGACCTGCCATCAAACACGGAAGCCATAGGAGCAGATCTCAGGTCTGGGGGACCTCTCCACAACCTTACAATGATGTCCTCTATCTCATTGGGTCTTCCTGGCCTAGTGGGAGTTCGACCTACCAAAAGGAGGTCCCCAGATTCTGGGAGCTCCCACTTACCCCATCCCTCCTTCCTTCCAGGGCAGTGGGGCCTCTTCTTCCAGTCTGTGCATCTCAGAAAGTCACAGGGAGGTTGTAGGAATAGAGAGACACTCTAATGTCTTTATTGACACTTTCCCAGCTACCTGCTGAATCCCATTCGATTAAATTCCTACAAGACAGTGCTTCCTACTCAGGAACTCTTATTAGGGACTTGATCAGGGCTCAGCCAGGCTCATGGCACTCTTGCAAGCCCAAAAGACGGCATCAAAGGATCTTAGACCCCAAAGGGCCAAACAGGGTATCTGCAACTGGTCAATAATGCAAAGGAAAAAGACTCAGCCATCTGCTTCTTTGGGACTTTCCTGCTCCACTACCCCCATTTTGGAGTTAACTATGTGTAACACAGCTTTCCAGACATATATTTAATCTAGGGCCACAGTAAGAAATAAATCTTACTTACAGTACCCAGTTCACCTACTGTGTAATTAAAGATGAAACAAGTTTTACAAAACACTACTTTCCTTGGTAGGTACAGTGCTCCCTGATGTTTTCAAGTCTATTATTTTTTTAATGTGCTTCAAGACCCACTAAATTATTTCATAGCTCACCCTTGGGTGGCAATTGGCAGTGTGTAAGACACTGTCCTAGGAGATAAATGGTGACCCCTGGGCTTCCAGACACCCTAGCAGCCTCCTCTTAGGTGTTATAGAGCAACTTTCGAAATTAGAACGGACTCGTGCTGGCCCACCTGCCAGGGAAGGGGACTCTGACACTGGAGCATTTGCTCCTGCAATCTGGACAGTAGAAAATAGTCTTAGCAGAGACTCCATCTACTAGATATCTTTCTGGAATCTCACTCATGTTTCTCCAACACTTAGATTTTCTTCCTGAAACTTTTGAGTAGCAGGAGGTAAAACTCAATGGCCTTCGGGTGAGGTAGGAGGCAAGAGGTTGGGCTGGCAGGAAAGCCAGTGGGAGTGGAGAGAACTTTCCAGGGAACCTGTCACTACTAGGTATGTGGATAATTATCCCCTTCTACCCTCAGACCAGAGATCTGAGGCCCAGCAGGACTGTATATGAAATCCCTTTCCATTTTCAGATGCCATGCGTGTTCCTTCCTCCCTGCTGAAGAAACATTTTCACACCACGGGACAGTTGTTTGGAGAACACTGGGCTCCCTGATCTTGAGTTTCAAATAGATAAGCTTGCTGAATGACTGGAACTTAGAGGCACCTGGGACTCTTTTAAATTCTATCTTGCAAAGGGTGAGCCTGAACTCATCTGATATGAAGACCTTTTCTGACCCAAGAAATAGATGATCCTTCCCCTCCCCATCCCACAAGACTGTACTCTCTGGTCTATAAGGTCCCTGGGAGACTGAAGGAGAAATGCAAGCAAAGTGCCCCACAGACCTATCCCAAAGCCAGATCTCCTTACTTTGCATCACTTTCCTCATCTCTTTGAGAAGCTGTTGTCTTACCTGTTGGGCTGAATACCTCTAACCGCATCGCTGTCAGCCTCCAGCGATCTCTCTCAGATTGCCAGTATCCTGACAGTGTCCAGGCACTTCAAGACCCCAGGGCACTGCACATAGCATTGATCCTGCTAGAGCTGGGTTCACTGTTGCTGAACAAAGCTTGGAGCCCTTCCCTTTGTCTTTCTTTCTTCTCACCAGGTCTCCCCTTCTTCTCCTATCCACCAGCAGAGGCTAGCCCAGTAAAGGTATATTAGCAATCCCTGTCATCCAGGGATATTTGTCTACCTCTCAGGCTCAAGTTCCTGCACTCTTTCAAGTTTTCACCCCATCGCCATCATCCACAACTGGTAACAGAATGCTACCTATGCTCACTGCACCATGCTCAAGCCTGAGGGGTCAACCAAAACCCACTGCTGTTGACTAAGATCCAACTCATAGTGACCCTAAGGGTCAGAGTAGAACTACCCAATAGAGTTTCCAAGAAGGATCTGTCTGAAATTTCAAGGAGCTTACAGTATCTCTTGGCAGACGAGAGCAATATTGAAAAATATACATGATAATCCAAGCAATGTATAACTTGCACCCAAGTGTCCCGGATAAGAGTCTACGGAGCAAGAGTTGGCTAAGATGACTGAGAGGTAGAATGTGGGCTCAAGGACAGAGGTAGAACTACACATAACCAAAAACAGTTTAAGACACCACTGTGTCAGGACTTAGCATAAGAAAGTTAATTGGGGTGGGGGAGGTGAAAAGATCAGATCAACTGAGATAAAAAAAGACTACTCATGAGATTGGCAATTAGAATAGGGAGGAATCTTCTAATGTCACCGGAGGAACCTCCTAATGTCACCTGTGGGTTGATACTACCTTTTATCCAGAGTCACAAAAGTACAGTTATCCTTCCAGAAACACAACCACAGCCAGCCAGAAGCAGCAGTTAGGATTCAAGCAGTTACTAGGGTTTCCTGAGATCCTGTCATCTTATCAGTGACACAGCACAGTTTCATGTGCCCCAGGAGAACTAAAGCATGACCACAATACAATCCCAACCCCACAGAGCCATGAAACATGGTTTGGCTCAAGCAGGTAGCTTCTCTGGATTTATTTTCTACCAACTTTGTGTTATCCTTTTAGTCATGTGGCAATGAATATGTTTTGAAAAAAGAGACCCTTCAAGCTGTCATGCCATAGGCTGGCATTCTCTATTGCTCCATTCCTTACGTAGGCTTAGCTACGTAATGGGGGAAGGGGCCACGTGAAACAGAGAGATTAGTGCTTGCACTGGGTCCAATCCACTGTCTCTCTACTTCTACTCTCTCCTCCATCCTCTGTTTCTAAGATTGTGAGGTATATGGTTGCCTAGTTACTACTTAGTTTCCCAGTCATATTGTTAGATGTGGCCATGTGACTTGCATTCTTTCCAGTGTGAGCATTCTTATGTGCCCTCCTTTACTTTATTTCCCTCTCTCCATGAGCTGCAAAGATGGTGGTGACAAAGATATGAACTTTGGAAGACAACGACTGAGGATGGCAGAACCACTATCTGCCTAGGTCCCTGATGGACCGTATACGGCAGAGCCCCACACCCCTTCCCTCCCTGCCGTCAATCTGGAATGACTGCCTTTGACTGTTATGTGAGAAAGAAATGAACCATCTACTGGTTTTGAACCATAGTATTTTGGGCCTATTTGTTACAGCAATTTGCCTTACACTAACATAAATCTCAAAGATAGGAATTTCCCTTTATCAGTCAATTAAGTGACTACATACCTATTTGCTTACAGTTCCAGGTACTGAGAATGACTCGGGGAAATTAGGAAAATTAAGGCTACACATTCATGAACTTCCTCTAAAATCTTTTAAAGATATTAACCTTGGCTTTGTAAAGCTCCACTTGAACTGGAAGACAAGGTTGAAAATTCATTTAAAAGAGGTGTCTGATGTGAGGGTTATTTTTAAGTTTAACCAACATCTCCTGAAAGTCTCCTAGGTAGACTAGATACTCAGAAGGGAACTGGACACAAGAAGAACACAGTCCTTACCTTAAGGAAGTCAGCATCCAGCAGAAAGAGAAATAACCATCAAAAGTTTGTTGCAGAACTCTGCTCGTTCTTTCGGCTTGAGCCCACCATCTTTTAGCTCTGGGTACATCTTGCCTGATTCTGACTGAAGTTAGCAGGCTGGGCTTCTTTTGACACAATGGCTATCAGCATGTCACACATATGTTTTGAGTGATCTCCTAGAAACAACAGTAATCTTTATTGGCTCAAAAAAAACCCCTCACTGTCATCAAGTCGATTCCAACTTACAGTGACCCTTTAGGACAGAGTAGAACTGCCCCATAGAGTTTCCAGAGAGTGCCTGATGGGTTCCAATTGCTAACCTCTTGGCTAGCAGACACGGCACTTAACTGTTATGCCACCAGGGCTTCTGAAACACAGTCAGATACAGTTACCAAACCAGTTTTTTCCTGTCACACTCCTTCTCCTGGCCCTGGATAATATGGACGCAGGGCTAGAGTGATATATAAAGGTAAAAACTCAGGGGATCTGAAAGGATGCATAGTACTTTTCCTTTACCCTTAAAATTCCCCTTCTACAGGAGGAATGGCATTTTAGGAAGAAAACTCTGATGTTAGTACAGAGCCATCTCTAGCCAGTGGAAATGTTGAGGATAACCCAGGCTTGAGGTGGGACACTCCCTGGGTCAGCTGCTGAGAAGTCCTTGAAAACCCTGTAGGATATTCCAGAACTTGCTCACATTTTAAAACACATGTCAGGCATGTACTGGCATGCACACTACAGATTCTGATATATACCCTCACCCCAACTCCCATTAAAACATCCTTCAGTACTCCCATGCTGGGGCGACCCTAGCTAACCGGCATATTGTCTTTGGTGGAAGGAGAAGCCCTTCCATTGGGACAGATAAACGGCCCATCCTCTGATCTAGAAGAGGGCGTTTTATCTCAAGGGAGGCATGAAGTTGCCCTTACCTCAGCCACCTGACACTAACTCTGGGCACAAGAGCTTTACCACACCTGAGATGGACACTCTCTACTTCTTGGAATCTGATTTCTGAGGGGCTCCGAATCACACTCAGCTTCGCCCTTACCGGAGCCGGATCTCTGTGTCAGATCAGAGGGAATAACCCCTAGCAGCCCTAGCAGGCCCACAACCCAATGTAGCAGGTGAAGAAGCACAGGTGTATTGTATTCTGGGAAAGTATTCCAGGCATCATTTGGGAGAGGAGGCTGAGAGAGACCACCAGGTAGCCTTCTCTCCTCACTACCAAAGTACTAATAACCCTGACTTCCATCACCCCTTCAGGAGGGCAGACTTTGAGGCATGGAGAGTCCCTTGCTCAGCACCGTTGGCAGGGGTTCAGATGTGCAAGTTGAGACAGGGCAAGTGTGAGAAGCTGTATTTTTCTACCTAACAGAGGGATGAGTTCTCCTTGTTACAGGAGGGAAGGGATGAGAAGAAGTAATTGCAAGAAGGTGGGAGTGGGTGTTTCTGAAGACTCTGCGTGGCTCACCCTGGCCTAATCACTGAAGCCGCCAAGTGTACAGTAAAGACGAAGACGTGTCTGCTGTGATTGGTTTGTCTGGGGAAAATAATGAAGGGCCTACATTGCACAGGTGTTAACATGAGATGAAACACAGAAGTCTAAGGCCAGGGGCAGTGAATAGCCCTTTTCCAGAAATGCAAAAGAGGGAATGCTTTGGCCAGGAGCACTAGTGAGTATGCTAGTCTGATGAGCCACACGTGATCATGCAATCCCTCCCTCGGTCTATTCAATGAACCATTCCATCCCATTCAGCAGCCTTGCCAGCAACACAAACATCTCATCAGAGCACAGTTTGAGAAGTGCTACATTGGAAACATGCCAACATACACCCCATTTCTTTTTTTATATATTTTATTTATTTATTGTGATTGAGTGCATGTGTACAGTCCAGTTTAAATTTGCATGCCCACCTACATACAGCTCCTACTGCTCTCCTTACCTGGTGACAGCACACTCCTTTCTGTTCTATAAATGTCATATCCTCCTAACAATCTCCTGTCCCCTCTTCTCCACCCTCTCCACTCCCCTCTAGTAAGAGGACAGTAGGACAACATCCTATAGATGCACAGAATCATCAACCATTTGTTGTAATGGAAAAAAGCTGCAAACAAATGAATCCACAAGCAGCTGTGGATGTACCGAGTCTTTTGTCAATCCCTGTATTTCTCTAAAGTTGGACACATAATCCCTGGCAATATCATTCCCTGCTCTCAGGTCCTCAATAGTCCAGCTAAGCACACTCACACTGTAAGTTTCTAAGCTGACATCTGGGCTGAGGTTGCAGAAACAGAACCTGCATCTAGCTGTCTAGCTTGGTTGAGGAAAACCTACTCATGCTCAGACACTGAGCTCTGGTTGATGGTTGTGTCTGCCCATCCCCAAAGGCTAGTGATAGGAGCTGTTGTAGAGAGTGAAACCACTCAGCCCTTGATACAAGCTTAAGAGGATTTAATCAGAAGAAAAGGTACATTGAAATGCAAAGAGGTGCCAGTTCACTGAAGTGAGACCTGGTAACTCCAGTAAAAACGCTTCTAACAGGAACAAATGCAGTCCAAGAAACAAACAAATGGTAATACAATCATTGGATTGGTTAGTCTTTGGTTGCAGTCACAACACGGACAGGGTAGGAGGTTGGTGGGGTGGGCCCCTATTGGATCATTTGGTACAGAGTCTTCCAGTGATTGATTTCAAAAACTAATTACAGAAGTTCTCAACCACCATCACATACTCTTTAGGAGAGATTGTGAAAACAAACTTGATGTTAAGCAATCTAACCACAAATATCAGAGTTTTTGAGAACCATTTGGTCTCAGGACCTCATTTCCCAGAAACAACTTGATGCAAAACTCATTTAAGTCACCTGGGAAACTTAAGCTAAGGTTGGATTGAGGACCTTCTCAAAACAAAGTGTTTTTTTTTTTCTCTTTTTATTACATCTTTGTCATAAAGAATAATTTCTTAGAGCCACTTTACATAAAAATACACTTGTGCCAGGATTCTTTCCTCAGTGTATTTCCTTTGTATGTTTGTATCCTGGAGTGACCACAGGGAGAAACACTCCCTTGGTTGCTGTGGCTACTAGTCATTAAGGAGCCAAATTCCAGGTATCTGTGGAAAGTCTGTGAAGCATCATGGGCAGGCATATAAAAGGATCAGTTTTCTTCAGCAAAAACTGCTTTTAATTCAATCATTGAGTCTTTATAAAGGTCCTTTATATCTCCTTTACAAAGCCAAAGACACTCCGTTGACCACAGCTCTTAGCAAACAAGGATCCTGGAGAAAGGACCATCCTTGTTCAAGGACAAGTAACTCTGGATTGGGTGGTGGGACACTCCATAGCACAAGGAAAGGGTGATCCTTCCCTGATGTATTAGGAGAATGTAAGAGTATTAAACATATTTTCTGCAGGAAAACATGCCAAAGATTGTGAAATCTCCACGGACAGGGTATTATTTTGTTTGTTTGTTTCTATTTTATAGGCTGTTGTACTTCCAGTGCTTAAAACAGGCCTCGGCTCAGAGTAGGTGCTCAGTAAATATTTGTGAAATGAATGAATGAATGAACAGATTATGATGGTTTCCTTACAAGCCAAAAGTAGATCTGTGGGAATTCTGAAGTTAAAAGAGTACTCATGCTAAGCTTCCAAAGAGCATGTTTCTTTCTAGAAGCCAAAGGAAGATCAGAGGAGGCACAAGAACTCCCACAGTTCTGAAAAGGATGGAGTCTAAAAGTCAAGGTAATCATTAGGAAAGAGCAGGGCTTTAGTCCCAAGGGCCATCAGCATGGGCTACCATGTGTCTCCCTGGAGGCAAGGCATACCTGGAGGTCACACTAAGACTGGGAAGTGTGGTGTCAGGACAAGATACAATAATAGGTACATTAGAGTGAAACTCATGTTACCATGTGTGGCTTCTTGGAATGCAATCTGGTATAAACTCTCTAATGAAAAAATAAGCAAGGGTTATATACTCGAAGAGCCTTTGCTTCAGTAATCTCATTTCCAGAAATCTACTCTTAAGAAGTAACACAAGAGGGCAATTAGAGATATCTCCAAAGGGCTATTTACCAAAAACATACATTACAACAATGAAAAACTAGAAACCCTGCAAATGCCCCACAGTAGGGGAGCATAGTCAGAGAAATGAGGATACATTCATGAGGAAATCCATCCATTCCCTCAACAACATTATAGGACCAAGGGACCATAGCAACCTCAGGTTCAGTCAAACCAAACAGAGCAAGGATTGCGAAAATTTGCAAGAAATCTGGAAGCTTTCAGAGATGACTTACTTACACTGCAGAGAGCATAGCATTCTACTCAGAAAAGAAAAATGTTCTGTACTCATGTTTCATCCAAAGTGTCTCCTTGAGCTTGACTCTAGCCTCCTGAGCACCCAGCTGTCATCTAAGTCCTCTGGATTCATTGTCCCTCATTGCCTCTCCTCTTCTTTTTTTTATTACTTAGAAAAAAGAGCCATCAAAATAGAATGTGTCCGGTGCTAAATAAAGGGATATGGCCCAGGGCCTCTTTCCTGGGCATGACAGAAGCAGACTACGCTTTTGAGATAGTGAGAGCTGGTGGCTATCGTAGAAATATACATATATAAAAATGTGGAAGAGGAACTGGAGTGAATTAAAGCAATGTCTATGTACTGTGGTTTTCATTAGGGTCTTCTATAACATTCCCTGATTTCAGGAAATAGCAGAACACCTTACCTGAAGACAGAGGGAGGATGGCCACTCTCCCCCAGAAATACATCTTTATGTCTGTAGGTCACTTGTCCCCTCCTTTCTGATTGTCTGAGGTCTGCAGACTACTCCTTCAACACTGCTCTCTCCCTCTGTGCTATCCCTGTCCCCACAGCCCCTATGAAAACTATGGACATGGCAACATATGAGTTTGAGGGTATCAGTTCTGGAGGCTCTCGGGTGGTCCAGATGCTGCTCCTTCGGAATCTTGGGAGTGGGGTCCTCTCTGACTTGAGGCTGAACCCTCCCAATCCTCTCCTTCCAAAGGTCCAGATGCACAAGTCTCTGCCCGCACCACAGGGCCCAGCCAACCTCCTCTCAGCCCCTTCCTGCCAAGCTTCACAGGAATCCCTCTTCCCCACTTGAACATCTCATCAGACAGGAAGCCCCACGGCAAGAAAGGGCCAAAATCAAGAAAATTTCTGCTTTTGAAAATGCCATATTTGACCATTGAACCTCTTCACTGAGGAGAGTCATAAAAGAAGAGCAGCCTCTTAAAACATAAATAATCCTTAAAAACAGCAAAAAGATAACAAGACAGTGAGGACTCAGCAGGCAAAGTGGCAGAACAGTAAACCCAACTCTCAAAGCTGATTTTGCCTTTCGGGCACTAGGAGATCCAGATGAATCTGCCTAGAAACTGAGCGATGCTTCCCTGCAGATGTGTAGGCAAAAGCTCTACATCTCAATGCCCACTGAAGCTGGGGACTCAGCGTGTCCTCCACTTCCACCTTAAGCCTTCCACAGGGTGGAAGTGAACTAGAGTTAGGCCAGCCTTCTGTGGGTGTACTGCTCAGCTTCGTGCCATCTGGGTGATCCAGGGAGCCTCGTACTTTGAACTTGGACCACATGAGTCCTGGCCTGCCTCTACACCAGGCACTTGTCAGAACAGAGAGAAATCCTGTCTGGAAGAAAATATCTTCATCCTAAGCCTTAAAGGACCCCTACAAAGAGCCTCCCTGATGATGGAAAGAACACCATGATTAAGGGGCGGGTTGCACAGTCGATTATTGAATTGCTGTCAGTAAATCGCACATCTATAAAACTTTTTTTAAGACTAATAAATGCATGTATATTTATATGTTTTATTGAAGTAAAATGTTTAAGGAGGGGAAAAAAGAGCTTCTTTACAAGCCTCTCCCAACCAGGAGCCCATAGCAGGTTCCTCCCTCTAGAAAGCTCCATGGAGACCACCCCACTAGGGCCTCCAGGATGCTCTAAGTGTTGTCTGATTCAAGGAGTAGGAAAAAAACTAGTTGTTCCTCAAGCTGTGCTTAGCCCTCACTGTGCCCTTTTCTGGGATGAACCTGAACCTGGCTGCAGGGACTCTGGAGGCCTCTTAATATGAACAGAAAATTCAAATTAGAACCATTAAACCCCTCTTATCCTATATGATTCTCTGCAAGGATCTATAAAATATCTCTTAGGAATGATAGCTCTGCTGTGTGAGGGTTGGGTATCCTATAACTGGGACAGTCAGCTCCAGGCTGTGTGACAGTACTTAAGATATGCACCTCTTGGAAATCACTCTGAATTTCCCTCCTGGTTCTCCCTTCCTGTGCCTTGAAAGTCGGCCCAGGGATGACTACAGCCTGGGCTTGTGTAGTCTGTGCTGAGGAGTTAACCACTCCGTCATCCTGTGATGCTCTCAGTATGACAGGATATTATGTATTTGCTTAGTATCCCTCTTTTCTTTTAGTATAAATTACGGAAACACCGAAACCAAGTCTGTTTGGTTCACTCTGGTATTCCCATTCCCTAGAACCATGCCTGGCACAGAGTAGGGAAGATTCAGGCGAGTTTTGGAGTGAACAAATGAAATCACAGCATCTCCTAGGAAGCCAAAAACCCAGGACAGCCGGCTCTGAGAATTGCCTCTGCATTTGCTGCAATGCCTAAGTCTTCCTCTTCGTCTAGAACCCTAGAAGTCCCTTGCGGTGTTGCTGCTGAAGACTTGCAGATTCTTGAATCCTTGGGGGCTTTTAGAGTACCAAAAGACCATAAAAAACCAAACCCACTGCTGTCGAGTCAGGTCCTCGAGTCAGGTCCTATTCATAGTGACCCAAGAAGTCAGAGTAGAACTGCCTCATGGAGTTCCAAGGAGCACATGGTGCATTTGAACTGCAGGCCTTTGGGTTAGCAGATGTAGCACTTAATCCACTATGCCACCAGGGTTTTGAGTACAATTAGGGGAAAACGCTATGTGACTCAGGTTTCCCCATGGGAAAATGATGGACAGTTCCATTTTCCTTAGAGGAAAGTAAGTCTCTTCTGGCCTAAGTGGGCGAGGCCATCATCTTGAAACTGGAAATTGAACTGGATCTTGACTGGAGTGGTCCCTGCCAAAGTGGAAGGAGCATGTAGAATGTTCGGGAACAACTGAAGAGACTAACTAGAGAGAAACAAAAGAGGTGGACAGGGACTCAGCAGAGGGAAATGCAGGAAAAGCTGGGAGCAGCCATCACAGGGCCTCCTAAGCTAAGTTAAAGAGTTTGGACTTTTAATCTGTTGGCAATGGGGAGCCATGGAAGGTTTATTGAGCAAAGGAGGACCTAGGCAAAAGAGCACTTGAGAAAAAAAACAAAAAAACCCTGAGAGTTTTGTGTGAGGGACACCGGGGTACACGAGGGACACTGGGTGTATAGGTTTAGCAGAGAAGAGCCTAGAGGCCAAGGGACCAGTTAAGAAACTAGGAGTTCAGGCTTGCTACCATGAGGACCTGGATGTGAGCAACAGCGGTGGGAAGAACAGGGGGACAGGAAGAGAGTTGGGATGGTGGAATAAGAACCGAAGTGCAGCTGGTTGGGGAGGAAAGAGGAGGTGCTGAATCAAAAAATATGACGTGGATTGGGCCCACAGGGGTGCCTGGGAGAACGACAGGACAGTGACAGAACTGGGGCACCCTGGAAAGAAGGGGAGCTTGGGGCTGGTCCTTTTGGAATTCGGTCAGAGCAGCTCATCTCGGGAGGGAGAGGTGGGAAGATTTCTTAAGCTTCACACTGCTTTTCTCACTCTTCCTGTCTTCTCAAGGCCCCCAAGCCTCCGCTTACTCTGCCTTGAGCTGAGACCCATGCCTCCATTTGATACAGAAATGCACCCCTCACAGTGGCCACCCAGTAGCACCCCCACCCACCCTGACTGATAGCATTTGCCAGCAAATCTGAACTGGGTGGTGCCCATCTACTGTATCCAAGAGCCAGCTCAACATCCCCGGGCTGTCCTCCTGACCCTGCTCAGGAGCCACACAGCCACCGCTCAACCTGCTCACGATCTCACGACACTGTTTAGGACCTTCCCCCTTCCTCCACTACAAAAGCAGCTCTTATTTATTTGAAAGATCCAATGGGCAAAAGTTTGAAATTACAGCATTTGAAATATCCCACTCACCACTACCTTCAACCATTCTCTTGTGCTGGTTTCATTATTCATTACCTCATGCTTCCAGAGTTTTATACTTGTGGCTTTCTACATACCATAATTTCCACATGCAATCTGAATAACTCTCTGGACATCAACTATTTCCTCAGGCCAACTTGCATCACTGCTCGGCTGTGTCCCAAATACTTTTCCTTGCTTATCACCTCTGTGATCATCAGTTCCCTGGATACAGATTATTTGATCCAAAGCCCTATAGTTACACGATATCCTACCTTTCTCTAACCAAAGCCTGAACTAAGACCATCAAATCTAGAGTTTGCATTACGGTTTTTAGTTTCCCTTTTCCAGCAATCTCTCCCTTATCTGTGCTGCGCTCATTACCGGGGACACGAGCCATCGCCTATCATCCCTGTGACTTACCTAATGTGACCCCTAGAGGGCTCGGAATTCAGCAAGGATGCCATCGCTCACAGTCTGCCCTGTAGTTTCAGGAGGACACTGCACAAACATGTTATAGAAAAGAGGAGGCGAACGACACCCAGCAAGAGGCAAGAAGCTGTTTATTACGCCAGCGGGCCAAAGGGACCTTCTCAGGTTCCAACAAATGGCCCCGAGTGGGGTTTCGGGAGGGTAGATATAGAGCAGTTTGAGGATGTCGTGGTTGAGACAAATGGGGTGAGCGGGCGGGGTTCTGAGGAGGGGGCATCCTGCTAGGCGGGTGGGAGGCTTTGATGGGGAGCATCTGCATCTTATCAGGCAGGTGTAAGACTTTGAAGGGGAGCTAGGGGACTGTTAGGCAGGTGCCAGGCTTATCAAAGGAGAGTGTCCTTGTCAGGCGAGAGCTGCTGTGAAGGGTGCTTAGGCGGGTGCAGGAACAGCAAGGAGAGGGGGAGGAAAAATTTTCAGTCTCAGTTATCTATATTAAACACATCGGAATCTGTCTTCTAGAACTTGGAGTTTTCTTCTTTTTCGCTCTTAGGCTGCTGAGAAGGAAAGGAAACTGTAGTACTTTTTGAAGTCTTTTCTGCTCACTGGAAAGACCTTGCTAAATGTACCCCTGGGTTGACACCTCCCATTGCTTGGGGCTAGGTAACCCATCCTCAGATGTCAGGCCCATCTTTTCCATACCCTGACACCCTGGAAAGCCTGCTCCTCCTTCAGTGTAGGGAGGGAGCTGTAATCCCACCCACATACCCACACCCCTCTCTCCCCCCACAAATGGTAAACTGTCATCCCAGCCTCTGGCCTCAGTTGTTAGACAGACGAACTACCCAGAAATGCTCTCATCTGAGATGGTCTCCAGAGCCCGAGGATGGGGCCCTCCAGGCAGGAAGTGCTTTCGGTTATTTTAATCCAGGGGGCAGAAGGGCACCCAGGGCTGTGGTGGAAGGTAGGCGAAGTGACCCCAGCCCTGGGATGGGCTGTGGCTTAAACCTCTGGGGCTGGACTTTGGGAAGCCAAGAAGTAGTGATGAAGCCGGGTGCAGAAAGACAGCAACTCAAAATCTTGCTTTTCAGAACACAGTTCATGAGCCCTCAGCACGGGCCTCTCCTGAGAGCTTGCTAGAGACGGAGAACGTGGAGCTGCAGCCGTGGGCAATCTGAACGTGCCCTCGTCTTTCCAAACTCCTGTGGTGGGTTCACATGCATCCCTATCTACCATACCCTTGGTCACAACAGCAGAATCCTCTTCTTGCCCCCACTAATCTGACGGTTTCTGTTCAAAGGCCAGTTGCCAGTCACTCCAAGTAGGGCCCCTGGTGCTCAGCACCAGGCACTTGACACCTAGTATCCCTTTCCAGGACACCAGGACACCAAACACCTGAACCTCCTTCCTTGGGTCAGGCAGGGTGTACTTCTGGAGAGACTTGAGTCTGAAAATATATTCCTGAAGTCTTCAAACAGTGCTTCCTAGTCTTCCTCAGGTTGAAGTTCAAGGCTGTCAGACTCCTAGGTCCCTTGATCACCGAGTTCAGTGTTTGTTTTTAGAATACTCCTGGTGCCTTCCTTCAGAGGCAGTCCTTTGTGATTGGAGGATATTTCACAGGCGGTCCAAATCCACTCTCTGTATCCCAGGAATGTGCAGCCACCTCCTTAATGGTCTGGACTGGGTAAGGTGCACACCTTTGTGAGATGAGATGGGAAAGCAATGAGGCGCAGGTGTTGAAGGAGGAACTCACAGAAAAGCCACAGGACTCAGGTGTTAGCTCGCTTAGGGCTCCAGATCCAGGTGGTCCCAGAGAAGTAGTCACCCTGGCTGGAAGTAGTTGGAATTTACATAAACTCCAGGAGCCCAATTCCCTCCAACACAGAAGGAGGATTTTAGGCTGAAACTCAAGTGCCCTCCCCTACCATTCCTGGAGCAGCCCGAAGTCAAAACCTTTTATCTGCCAGCTATTCCTGAAATTCCATTCAAATAAGACGAGCTGCCCAGGGCTGACTAGCTATCACTCCTTTCCCATAGGCTCAACTCCACTGAAATGAAACCCCCTTAGGTTAATTAAGTAATTTTAATAGTCCACAACCCCATAGGCTACTTGCCATGGACACCGTTCTCATCGTCACCGGCCCTGTTTTCAGCACTGTCCTCAATAAGGTCTACCCACCCCCTTTATAAATCCCCAGCCCCCGAGCCAGAGCGCGGTTTTACAGGGTCCCTCCCGGGAGCTTTGTAAAGCTGCCCGGGACGCAAATAAACTTTTCCTTTTCTTTCTCCTCCTCTCTCTGGCTTTTCCTCTACATACTTTCGATTAAGCGAAACTCATTACACCCAAAAATCTCTAAGAGGACACTGGGCTCCAGGCTGCAAAGTGCTCTTCTAGCTAGAACTTCCAACCCCCAAGTCCTCTCAGTTTCATCCTCTGAAGATCAGGCTATCTGGGACCTCAAACAGAGACTCCAGAATAATTATCAGTACCTTATGGAAGAGATTCCAAAACTTGAACCCTAAAATCAGATACAAAGTTTAGTCCTTGATGCAAGAGCTGTCTGATGTTAGTGGTTTGGGACAACTGGTGAGACCTCTGGGAACAAACAAATGTGGATACACACCTCAAACAAGGGCTCTGCAGAGACAGGGCCTGAGGACAACCAGAGGCCTGGTCCCTCGCAGCTGCACACCAGAATCACGGGAGCTTTGAAAGCTGCAGTGCCCACAGTTGGGTGAAAACTGGGGGTGTCTTTTTGTGTGGATTTTAGGTGAGGAACCTCAACTCACTGGGCTCAGTAAGTCCTCAGTTGAAAGCCTCCAGACTTGGAGTTGCTGCCTTCTGAGGGTTTCTCTCAAATTACCTGGGGCAAGTCACTGAGCTGGTCTCACCACCAGGGGCTAGAGGACCAGAGGGTAAGAGGTGTAGATGGCCAGGCCCTAATTGCTGAGGCTGCTGGGGAACAGGGTAAGCACAGGAGCACGGCAATCTAACATCAGGAGTCTGCAAGTCAACTCCAGATTGAAGTCTAAAGGGAGACCCAGGGAAGACAGAGGAGGGAGAAGGAGAACTAAGCTGATTGAGTTCTACTTTTGAAGCACATGGGACCCCAGAGACCTCACTCTTTCCATTTCCCCGTGAGGCCTCTGTCATTTGCAGTTTTTGTACATATAGATTAGAGTCCCTCAGTGGTACAATCTTATAAATTATGAATCTAAGGTACTCTTTTTTAAAAGAATATGATTTATGACATGGGTATCCTAGATTGGATTGTGTTCCTCAGAAAAAGTGTATCAATTTGGCTGGGCCATGATTCAGAGCACTGTGTGTTTGTCTTCCACTCTGTGATTGTAATTTTATGTTAAAGAGGGTTCAGGTGGGATTGTAACACCCTTACCCACGTCATGTCTCTGACCCAAGATAAAGGGAGTTTCTCTGGGTTATGGCTGGCGTCATAGTTATCGCTCAAATAAAAAGGGAAGTCAGCAGAATTGGGGACCTTATACCACAAAGAATGCAGTGCCAGGAGCACAGCTCGTCCTTTGAATGCAAGATAACTGGTCCTAAGAAGCTCCTTCACCAGGAGAAGATTGAGGACAAGGACCTTCCTCCAGAATGACAGAAAAAGCCTAAACCTGGAGCCGACGGCCTGAATTTGGGCTTTTAGCATACTTTACTGAGAGGAAATAAATTTCTCTTGTTCAAGCCATCTACTTTCAGTATTTTCTGTTAAAACAACACTAGATGACTAGGACAATGGCGAAATGTTCGTAATAACCAATGGGAGAAAATGTAACATAATCCAATTTGAGAAAAACATGGAATGGTACATACAAGTCAATAGGTCACTAATCTAAACAGAGCTGGTCCCTCCTTGGTCAGCACTCCTGTGGCCTTGCAGGGATGGCCTTGCCTCACAGCTTTATTCTTTCTTGTTCCTGGCTGTCACATGTCTGGGGCCCAAGACTCAACTGGGTGAGTTTCTAACTAGCAGAAATGGTAGACATTGTGGACACGGGAAACAGGTTTGCAAATGAAGAGTGAATAAACAACAGACGGAAGGAAAAAAAGAAGGTAGGGACAAAGAAATAAAGAAGGAAAGAAAAAAGTTCAGAACATAATACCAAAAACAAAAACCAAGCCCATTGCCATGGTGTTGATCTCAACTCATAGTGACCCTTTAGGAAGAGTAGAATTGCCCCAACAAATTTCCAAGCCTGTAATCTTTTCAGAAGTGAGAGCCACATCTTTTTTCCATAGAGTGCCTTGTGGGGCTCAAACCACCACCTACCTTTCAATTAGCAGGTAAGTGCTTAACTATTCTGCCACCAGAGCCCCTTACAGGGAAACACAGGAGAATGTAACTAAGAGATGTTAGTATCTGGATAACTTAGTTTACTGTCTTTATAATTATCCATCTTGCAAATTTCCACTAATGAAAGTAATTACTTTTATAATAAATCTACTCTTTATCAAAATTCTATTTACTTAAGCCAGGCTGAAATGTTTGCTTGCAACTTCCAGTCCTATTTTTAACTAATGAATCCAGATGACACCGAAACTAGACTATTTCTATCATAACAGTCACATCTTCTACATTCAAGATGGGTACACTTGTGCTGTCAGGTTCCTAAATGTTCATAAAAGAAATGGCATTGAGTATTTGACATTGGGGTGACCTGCAAATCTGAGTAAGGCACCCACATCTAAAACACAGGCACTGCACCCAGAAAAGAAGAGACAACATTGTTTCACTCAGACATTCAACCTGTTTCACCTCCAACGTCACCACTGCAGTGGAAAATGGCCATCATAAGGACTGAAAGAGATACTATTACCTAGGCCCAATATTCTTTGCAGCCCAATTGGTTTCCCTGGGACTGAACTCATTCTGCTCTTTTAAGGAATGGATATTGTCTTCCTAAAGGCGGCACTGGCTACTCTAGGTAAGCAGAAGTTCCCTGGGCAGTCTCCTCTTGCCATCCCCTCTCCTCTTTCTCTCTGCCTAGGACCTAAATCAACAGACCTTGCTCTCCCTGGAAGAACCAATCATCCTCCTCCTCTTCTGCCTCACAAAAAGAGAACTGCCCCAGCTGGAATCCCCACTCCAACATACTCCCTTTGTGCCTCTGAAGGCCACACAGTTTGTATGTCTCCAGCGATACAGAGGCAGAGGGTTCTGAATTGCAGTCAGAGCCCTTGATCATGGACAGGTCGTAGCACTCAGGGACAATGCATCCCTGTGCATAGCCCCCAGACTTCAGCAGCAAGTGGACCACAGCTAGCACGGGGGCAAAAGTGGGGCAAGTCAACTACTAAAGACTTTCCAAGCCTTGGTTTCCTTATTTATAAAGCAGAAATAACAACAGGAGATGCTTTATGATAATGATGTTCCAGTGAACACATTAGTGTTATATACCAGGCAGTATTCCAAGTATTTTAAAGATACTACTGCATCCAAATCACAACACCCTTAAGAGGTAAGTGCTCCTATAACTCCCTTTTTGCAAATGAGGAGAGGGATCACAGAGGTTAAGACAGGTGGCCAGGATCACACAGATGATAGATGTCAGAACAGGATTCCAGCCCAAGGAGTTGGGCTTCAAGGTCCAAGCTCTTAATTACTATGCTAAAGAGTTTCTTGATAATGCATGTGAACTTTTTAAAACAGTGCTCAGTAAATTGTAGCAGATGTTCTCATTGTTGCTGGGTAGTTAAGGCCTTGGTAAAGGCAGTGACAGCCACCATGCACCATGTACAAACCTTAAACCAATTGCTGTCCAGTTAACCTGGCTCTTGGTGACTCGCATGTGTTAAGTGTAGAACTGCTCTCCCCAGGGGTTTTAATGATTGATCTTTTCCAAGCCCTGCCCCCAAGGCACCTCTAGGCAAACAGGAGCCTTCAACCTTCCTGTGAGCAAACAAGTAGGTTAATCATTTGCACCACCCAAGGATTCCATACAAACTTTGTCTTCCTCCTATTCTGAAAGCTTTTAAAGATGCAAGTGGAGAGTACTCACTTAGAGCCCAACAGGTCCCTGAGCATCTGCTGCATACGTAATAAAATGGCCTGTTTATAGAGCCTCCACCGTGTGAGCCTTGTCTCACTCAATCCACCTTGTGGGAAGCTGAAAATTTCACCTTGGCCAAACTGAGCTCACTGCATCTCCACAATTGTGGAGACAGTGGCACCAAAGGTGAAAGACTCAGAGGTGGTACAACATGTCCCTCGGGGAACTTCAAAATGAAATGGAGATTATTTTCTTCCATTAGGTGCGCTATGTAGTGCTTACAGAACTCTGTTGTTCTTCATTTTCTATTCCAGAACATTTCCAATAATTATTCTCCATGGAAAGTGATTACAACTTAAGGGAAAAAAAGCACACTGCCGCTCACCAGAGGGAACTGGGAAGGAGGGGCTGGGCGAGGGAGAGGCAACATCACATGACGGAGTTGATGTCAGGGGCAGTTGGATGCATAAGGGTCTCAAAATCTTACAATGTAGGAAACACAATCATTACCAAGGAGAAACAACGACATCTTGGAACAACGGGAACCTCAAAGTGATTCCCACGTTTGTGAGAAGCAGAAGCAGAGACGAGGAGCGTCCACCCAGAACTGCACTCAGTTTGGAGAATGGCTTGTCATAACATCTCAACGATGGGCACACGGGCTGGGCTTCTTGGTAAACTTCCGCTTTCTCAATCAATCTTGGTTTTAACGGTATATAATGATGCTGAGGAAACCCTGGTGGCGTCGTGGGTTAAGTGCCACATCTGCTAACGAAAGTTTGGCAGTTCAAATCTGCCAGGTGCTCCTTGGAAACTCTATGGGGCAGTTCTACTCGGACCTCTAAGGTCACTGTGAGTCAGACTCAACAGCAGTGGGAATGATGCTGATGAAGTTAGGACAAACACCGGAACCAAACACTTTTACTCAACGCACAGCTTACAACATAGCCCAGGTTACGCACCTGTTCCTGATATTTACTGAGCCCAGGTCAAGATTTCAATGGAAGAGAGCCCCCTAGCCTTTAGCCCTTTCCCCTTCTTGCCCATGTCAATCTGGTCCACGTTACGGGCATGTCACATCTGAGCTCCTTCTGCATTAGAGTAGAATTGTGCTGCACAAGTTTCCAGTGGTTGGTTGGTTGTTTCCAGAAGTAGGTCAACAAACCTTCTTTCAAGGCACCTCTAAGTGGATTTGAACTACCAAACCTCCAACTGAAACTATACGCAGTGGAGGTGATGGCAGGAACCATTTCCTGAGAGCCTCCAGTGCCAGGGACTGCAGCTTGTACTTGGCTGAATTATACCTTTTAATATTCACAGTAATCAAAAGAAGTAAACTCACCCCATGTTACAGGCAAGAAAAGCAAGAGGCTTGGCGTGGCTAAGGAACAGGTGCAAGATTGCACAGCTCATAACACACAGCAAGGCCAGGAGTCATACACAGGTCTGCCGGGACCCCAAGTCTTCTTTCTCCCCACTCAGCACCGCCTGGTCTTCTTCCAGACTCCAGCGACAATGTATTCACACACTTACTTGAGTGTGACACCTCACTGTGGTCAACACTTCAACTTGCAGTTGTCCCCACCTGCTTTACCAGCAGACCCAGAAGACCTCGTGATGTTTCTGTGCCTACCACCTCAGCTCTTCCAAAAACTCACCCGCTTAACAGAACCTCAGCGAGGACGATGGTATAACTTAGCAAGGGAATGTGGTGACAGTGGCACAACATGATGGATGCAATGTCACTGAGCTATA
The DNA here is from genome assembly GCA_028571685.1 of Heterohyrax brucei. NCBI lineage: Eukaryota > Metazoa > Chordata > Mammalia > Hyracoidea > Procaviidae > Heterohyrax > Heterohyrax brucei. The sequence goes on along the minus strand of CM053148.1, from coordinate 36,168,014 downwards.
CGTGCATAAAATGTTAAAACGGCAAAAATTCTGTTGATACCAAACCCACAGTTGTCAAGTTGATTCTAACTCATACACATATATATATACAGATATATACACACATACCCACTCACCACCAAAAAAAAATTAATGGTTAAAACTGAACATTTATGTATGTCTATTTCACCACAAGGAAACCCTCGTGGTGTAAGCAGCTAAGTGCTATGTCTGCTAACAAAAACTGTCAGCAGTTCAAATGCGCCAGGTGCTCCTTGGAAACTCTCTAGGGCAGTTCTACTCTGTTCTACAGGGTCGATGTAGGTCTGAATTCACTTGACAGCAGCAGGTTTCGTTTGGGTTTTGGTTTTGATTTTACTACAATAGACAAAAGAAAACAAGATTAAAAATAAAAAATCCCTGAAGCTTTCCAATTAAGCCAACAAAACCTCACAAAGACCTAACGCAAAATAACAGCAAATGTTGAGATACATTTACAAGTGGCCACACCCAGGTACTATGCGGACCAAAAACTCATCAGTGCTAGGGGGATGACTTATGACAGCTACCCAGACTGCTCACATTGATTTGGTTCCCAAGGACAATGCAAAACAAACCCTCTTTTCACAAGCTGTGTGCCATGTAGAGTTTACACTAAATGTTCTTAAAAGTCTCTGAGAAAAACCACAAGAACATTTTGAAATTCCAGCACTGCAGGGCTGGAGGTAAGTGCTGGCTTCCACCTGTCTCAGGGGAGCAGCCCAGAGGCTTTATCCCCGCAGACCCTTTCTGCACTGGAGGTGCTGAACTAACAATTCCAGTCCCCAGACCTTCCTAGGCCCTCACCCTCCAGGAGCAGAAACCACCTAATTTCCTGGGTCTCCCAAGTAGCCTAGGAAGCCATCAATGGTCAGAGTAAGAGATTTATGGACCCACAAAGGAGTGACGCTGCTGCAGGCACGGTTGTGCGGGGAAGGAGGGTAGCTGAGGAAGCCTCTGCTGGGATATACAGCAGCAGGTTAGCCAGTAAACCAGGTAAGCCAGGCTTACTTGTGTTTACTGATCTGTAGTGAACAACTTCACATGGGTTTCCTTTTGATGTGGTGTGGTTACAGAACCCTCTTCTATCATTCTCTCCTTTGCTGAGTCATAATCCTCTTTACTGGTGCTAGGATATAACCCAGGAAGTGCTTCCCCACCCCCCCCAAGTTATGTCAATATCTTGAAATGGCTTCAGTTGCTAAGTCTTAAGTCTCACCAAGTTTAGGGCACTTACAGACTAGTGTTTCCTCTGCGCACAGAACGGGACAGGGTGGGTGGGGCCTGGTCACCAACTGAATCCTCCAAAATAAAAGGTAAGCTGCAAAACCATCCAATGCTCTGCCTGAGGCAGGGTAGCCGGGAGAAGCAGCTACAATGGAGAACCGTGCCTGCTGCTAAGTGGGAGCGGGAGACGTTCGTGGAAGAACACAGTAGACCAGCTTCTTGACACTGACACCATGCTACAACGGGAGCAAACGAGCTCCTTCTTCTGGCTCTTACATAGGGGTGTGTGTTTACTCTACACACATACATGGGCCTTAACATTTAGAAAGTTTTCTAGACTTACCTGCTCTCATTCACAGAAAGCTTAAGCCAAGGTGGGTATGAGCCAGCAGCATTTGACATCAATTAATTTTAAATTCTTTGGAGATATTCTATAAGTCTCCAAAAACAATGAGGGCTCAATACATTCCAACTGAAGAGCCCCTGAGTGGTGCCAACAATGCATGCACTCAGCTGTTAACTGGAAGGTTGGAGGTTCAAGTTCACATAGAGGTGCCTCGGAAGAAAGGCCTGGTGATCTACTTCTGAAAAACCAACCACTGAAAGTCCTGTCGAGTACAGTTCTACTCTGACACAGGCAGTCACCATGAGTCAGAATCAACTTGATGGCAACTGGGAAAAAAAAAATTATTTTTCTGATTGAAAAGGCAACTTTCAGAAAATGGAGCAAGTGAGCCTAGAAATATATATATGTAAAAGTAGTATGGCCTTCCTGCCCCAACCCCTCCAACACTGTACCATTTTATCTAAACTGCCAGGACCTGGGCACCTCCCATGAAGCCACCCCTGCCCAGCCTTCTCCAAAGCCTCGGGCCTTCCTCTCTAATCCCTACAGGGGCATCTCACTGGCCCCCATCTGAGAAAATACCAAACGAAATGCATACATCGTTTCATGTCTAAAAGGTTTTTATTTAGCAGCTTCTACTGCTGAAGTTCCGCCAAGGCCACTCTCACGGCCACTTCTGACTGGATAGTGGCCAGCTCTTGGCAGATGGAGCCTTATCCATAAGGCAGAAGAACCCAGCTTGTCCACAGCTGCTTTCACTGCAGTTGTCAAAAACACTCATGGGAGCCAGCGTTCCAGTCAGAAGGCTCAGGCAGTGCAGGGGAGTGGCCAGGGCTCCTGGCAGCCACCACACATGCCGGCGAGGGCGCGGTGGAGGGGGAGAGGAGGCAGCCACAGCTGTCGCTTCCAGCCCCACCCCTCTGGCAAACAGGAGGAGAAGGCAGAAGGAAAGTCAACAAAGGAGGTGAAATCCAAGCAGCAGCAGGGTAGCAGGTGCTAGGTGTCCACTCCTTGCAGCATAAAAAGCTATTCACAGAAGGGCTCTTGTCAAAGGTTCTCTCCTTTTCTGCAGAGGCCAGAGTGCCTTTTTAACAGGCTGGGGCCACAGAAAGCCAGATGAGTCTTGAGAAGCAGGGGACCCCACAACACTGACAGCCCTTCCCCAAGAACTCTCACTCCCATAACCCTTCCCAGAAAACTAAGGAAGCTGAAAGGAGAAGCTGATCAGGAAAGGCTGGAGTGTTCACCCAAAGCCAGGGAGCAGAACAATAAAGAGGCCACCATACAAACCCCAGAACAGCTCCAGAGAAAAACAGGGGTCTAAAGTAAAACAAAAACACCTTTTCGGAGAGAACAGCATTCCAGGGCCTGAAAGACACTACTAGTGGACTATAAACAAAAGCGTTTCCATTGCAGCAAATAACCTCAACCCTGGGAAATGAGCTAAAAGGAAAGCTTCTAGCCACCTGAGAAGCCAGCTCAGGGCTCTGCGTCTACAAGCCAGCAGGTACTTGGGTTAACTACACAAGCGGGTTCTCACTTCCTTAGCTCCTCAATAAGCCACCCACCTGAAGCTCAGCCCACACCTGCAGAGGGGTCTTCCTGCAGCCTTGCTAGCTCCCTCCAGGGTCAGGCAGATCTCTAGTCTAGCCTGGCCTAAACCAACTGTAACTCAAGTCCTTGATAGCTGGCTTGCTTTTTCCAGGCAACTTAATCCCTATCCATTTAAATTATCATCCTGATTTTCTCAAAGTTATATTTCTATGACAAACAGTACAGAACTGGGTCAGAACAGAAAAATCAAAAAAGCATAAAGGATGTTACTAAAAAAAAGTTATCTAGCACTTTCCCTTCAAAGAAAGAGAACTTGCTATATCTCTGTGGCTCTGTATATATATGTGTATTGTATGTATGTATATATGTATATAGACACATACACACATGCATGCACACACATATACATACACATGCGCATCCATACACACACACCCACAAACATGCATGTGCGCGCACATACACAAACACACATACAAGTACAAGTATACTTTTTTCCCTGATATTCAAAATTCTTTGTGAATTAGCCATGCCTAACTCTGTTAAACCCTTAAAGAAAAAAAAAATGAAGGAAAGAAGAAGAGGAGCCACAAACATGTGTATACTTCCAGTAGGGCTGGACAGCTCTGACCACTTTTACTTTGGCATTTTAGACAGCCATCCCAAAATAAAGCCAGAACTTGACCAAGCCAACAGACCTCAAAGGGCTGCACATCCAGAATCTGGACCCAAGAGAGAAGAGCATCAAAATCCTAACTCTATAGCTGAATATCCCCACTGTTTTTTTGTTTTTTGTTTTTAGGTTCTTGATTCTCCTGTTTTACTTCTGTCAATAGTTGCTTATTAAAAAAAAAGTGTTGCTACCCTTCATGCCCTTAGCAAGGCAAAAAGTCTCTTCAAAGAGGGAGGGGGAGTGGCACAGGACTTCCAAAGGGTGGTAGAGGTGCCTCTAGTGTGGTGATTTGCACAAAGAAGCTCAATGGTGGCATTCTGAGCACAAGTTCGTGAGCACAATGGTGCCAGAGTTTTATAAATAGTTTGTGTTGGTTTCAACATCTCTGACAGACAAGACAGCTTCCAGATCCTTCACACCCCAGGCTGCAGCCGGCCAGCTTTCCACAGGATGCCAATGCATTGGGAAGCGAGTTTTACCTAAAAGAAAAGGAAGGACAAGACTCAGTGCTTTCTGACAATGCCTCTTGCCTATCCTGCCCCTGCACAGTGCCCATTCTGCAGCCACACTAGGGGAAGAATGGCACTGTAGCTCCTCCACCAGCCACTCTCTTGTCCCTCTCACTTGAGTTCCCACCATATAAGCCACCTTTCCAGTCTTTGAAAATCCCCCAGTCCCAACCTCAAAGCCTTTGAGCATGCTGTCAGGAAGAGGGGATTACTCCTCCAGATAGATCTTTCCCTTCCTTCAGCTCTGGACTCCCCTAAAAAGCCCCTGGTCCACAGCCTCTTTTCTTCCTTTTCTCTCCTTCCTAGAACTTTTACGGGTGTTTATGCCTGGGGCTGGCAAACTGTAAAATGCTGGTCATGTTGCCATTGAGTTGACTCCAATTCACAGTGACCCCATGTGTTAACAAAATAAAACTGCTCCATAGGGTTTTCTTGGCTATAATCTTTATCGGAAGAGCCCTGGTGGCTCAAGATCTAAGTGCTCACATGCTTAATGAAAGGTTGGTGGTGTGAACCCACCCAGCAGCTCTGCGGAAGAAAGACTTGGCAATCTGCTTCCATAGGGATTACAATCAAGAAAATCTTATGGAGCAGGACTATGCTGTCACATGGGATCAGAATGAGTCAGTATTGACTCGACAGCACCCAAGAATAACAGCAATCTGTATAGAAACAGATAACCAGGCCTTTCTTCCACAGTGCCACTGGGTGGATTCAAACTACCACCAGCCTTTAGGTTAGTAGACAAGCACAAGCCATTTGCACCATGCAGGCACCTCTTGTAAAGGGTCAGAGAGTAAATATTTTATCCTCTGTGGGCCAAACTGTGGCAATTACTCCACCACTGTGGAGTCAAAGCAGCCATAAGCAATGTATTCATAACTGGGCACAGCTCTGTCTCAATAAAACTTTATTTGGGGACACTGAAACCTAAATTTTGTGTAGTTTTTATACATCATGAAATTTTTTTGCCTTTTGATTCTTTTTTAACTATTAAAAAAAATGTAGGAAGCAAGGCCAAAATGTCAGAGTAGTCAGATACTTCCTGCAATCCGTCTCACCACAAAGATGCAAAAGAACAAATGAGCTGATTACATGTGACATCCCAGGAGCCCTGAACATCAAAGGGGAAAGTTGAGAAATCAGAATGAGCAATGAGGAAGGGAGAGTAGGTCCAAAAGTATTAGGACTGCCCAGACCTGACCCATGGGGAATTGGCAGCAGCCAGCATGGTAAGCGAGTGGTAGTAGTTGGATGTCCTCCTCAGCAGGAGAAACTGACCAGAGAACCCACATGAGCCTCCAGAACCAGTGAAAAACACCACATCATCACAAGCTAAATGGTTTGCTTCTAACCTACCACACAGATCTAAATCTTTCCTTCCAGATAAATATCTCTCCCTTTCCCAGTATTTCCCCTTCCCTTCTTTGCTCTGCACCCAGCTATGAAATCTAACACCATTAACTAAACCACAAGTAGGACTCCTTAAGCCCATCCTGGGCCTTCAAGACTCTGAAAGAGAGCAGTGTAACAAAAAGGGGAAAGGGGAGGAAAAAGAAAATCCTCAGACTCCCTTGAGCTGAAAACTCAGGGCTGAAACAGTTCCTTCACTTAAAATCAGGCATTACAGGTCACGACATCCTCATAAACACTCAGGGACAGCTGTTAGTTCCCTGCCTTTCTCAGAACCTGCATCCAGATATCCGTGCATACACTGATCATCCCTGGCTCTCTACAACACTAGGGTAGAGCACCACACAGTGGATGACTCACTACCTAGACACCTGAGTTGAATCCATAACAGACTCTTGGGCTCACATGTCTAGTAACAGCTCTAACTACCTAGCAACTGGACACTAGAGCTTCAAAGGCACCACTAACCAAACTAGCACACGCAACCAGACTATTTGAACACTTCAAAATAAAATGAAATGAGAAGCTAGAACACCGTAGATAAACAAAAATAAGTAAACACAATAACTTACTGATGGCTTAGAGACAACAGTCAATATCAAATCACTTAAAGACACAGACCATGATGGCTTCAGAAAGCCCAAAACAAAGAATCAAAGAATTCTCCAGTTGAAGAGAACTTCCTGGAATTATCAGAGGCAGAATACAAAGACTAATATTTTTGAACTCTTCAAGAGATCAGGAAGGAGATGAGAAAAAATGCAGCAGAGCATAATGAAAAATTGAAGAGGCTCTAGGCAGCAAGAAAGCATACAGAGACAGGAAGAAGGAATTCAGAAAATTAATAATAAAATTACAAAATTAGACAACTCAATAGAAAGTCAAAGGAACAGAACTGAGGCAATGGAAGGCTGAATAAGTGAAATTGAAGATAAGGCATGTAACGCCAACATATATGAGGAAAAATCAGATAAAAAAAATTTAAAAAATCAAGTAATACTAAGAACTATGTGGTTTGCTATGAAAGGAAATAATCTATGAGTGACTGGAGTACCATAAGAGGAGGAAATAACAGAAAATACAGAGGATCATCAAAGATATGTTGACAAAAAACTTCCTTGATATCATAAAAGATGAGACAATATCTATTCAAGATGCTGACTGAATGCTACACAAGATAGATCTCAAAAAAAGACACCAAGGCATATTATAGTCTAACTTACCAAAACTAAAGGTAAGGAGACCATTTTAAGATGAGCTATGGATGAGTTAAATATAATCTACAAAGAATAATCAATACGACTAAGCTCAGACTACTCAGCAGGAACCATGCAGGCTAGAAAGCAATTGAATGACACATAGAAAGCCTTGAAAGAAAATAATCACCAGCCAAGAATTATATATCAAGCAAAATTATCTCTCAAATATGATGGCAAAATTAGGAAATTTCCAGATAAAACAGTAATTTAGGGAATTAGCAAAAACCAAACAAAAATTACAAAAAATAATAACAGGAGTCCTTCAGTTAGAAAATCAATAACATCAGAATGAGACTAGAACGCAGAATAGAGCAAATGGATATCAACCCAAAGAGGGCAATCACAGAAAATAAATCAAAAACAAAACACTGAAAATATGGAAATGGAGATGTCACTATGTAAACATAATAAGAAAAATGGCAAACTTAATGCAGTTACAGATCTCTCATGCAGGGACAAAATAAAAGTGATATAAAGAAATTAAAGACTAGTTTAAATTTAGAAAAACAGGGATAAATATTAAGGTAACCACAAAGGAAATTATCGATCTTATTCATAAAAATAAAAAACATGAATTCTCAGCAAATAAAAACCACCAAAAGTGAAAACATATAATAACAACTCAGCATAGAAAATTAAGTGGAACAAAGGAATTGTCTACAACACACAAAAAGACATCAAAACAACAGCATTATACTCATACCTCTCAATAATTACACTGACTGTAAGTAGATTAAATGCACCAATAAAGAGACAGACAGTGGTAGACTGGATTAAAAAACATGATCTATCTATATGCTGTCTATAGAAGACACACATTAGACTCAAAGACACCAACAAACTAAAACTCAAAGGCTGGAAAAAAATGTATCAAGCAAACAACATTCAAAAACTAGCAGGAGTGGCAATACTAATTTCTCATAAAATAGACTTTAAAGTAAAATCCAACTCACTAGGTCAGGAAGGTCACCGCATAATGGTTAAAGGGTCAATACTCCAGGAGTATATAATGATATTAAATATTTACACACCCAACAGCAAGGCTCCAAGATACATAAAATGCACTCTAACTGCACTGGAAACAGAAATAGATAGCTCCACAATGATAACAGGAAAACTTCAATACACCCTTTCAGTGAAGGACAGACCCTCCAGTAAAAAGCTCAGTAGACAGAGAAGATCTAAATGCTACAGCCAACCAACTCTGTCTCACAGACACATACAGAATGCTCCACCCAACAGCCAACAAATACATTTTCCAATGCACACGGAATATTCTCCAGAATAGGCCACATATTAGGCCATAGAGCAAGCCTTAACAAAACTGATAGCATAGAAATATTACAAAGCATCTTTTCAGACCATAAGGCCATAAAAGCAGACATCAATAACAGAAAAAGGGAAAAAAAACCAACAAAGAGAAACTGAACAAACCCTTGCTCAAAAATCAAGGAGAGAATAAAGAAATTCACAGAATCAAATGAGCAATGCTCAGAGGTCAATTTTTCTCAATAAATGCACACATCCATAAAGAAGAAATGGCCCAAATCAAAGCATTTACCCTACAACTTGAAGAAGTAAAACATGAGAAGAGCAAAAGAACCCCTTGGGCAACAGAAGAAAGTAAATAATAAAAATGAAAGTAAAATTAAATGAATTACAAATAGAAAAACAAACTAAAAAGTTAACAAGATGAAAAGCTGCTCTTCGAAAAGATGAACAAAATTGACAAACTGTTAGCCAAACTGACAACAGAAACATGGGAGAGGAAGCAAATTACCCAAATAAGAAGTGAGGTGTATGATATCAGAACAGACCCAATTGGAATTTCAAAACTTGCAAGAGAATACTATGAAGAATTGTACTCTAACAAATTTTAAAACCTAGAGGAAATGGACAAATTTCTAGAAACACACTATCTACCTAGACTAACAAAAACAAAGGTAGAACAGCTAGACAAACCCATCACAAAAGAAGAGATTAAAAGGTAATTTAAAAACATCCAACCAAAAAAGCCTTGACCCTGATGATTTTACTGGAAAATTCTACCAAACTTTCAGAGAACAGTTCGCACCACTAGTACTAAAGGTATTTTAGACCATAGGAAAGGATGGAATACTGCCAAATGCCTTCTATGAATTTAGTATAATTCTGATACTAAAACCAGGTAAAGACACCACAAAAGAGGAAAATTACAGACCAGTGTCTCTCGTGGACTTATATACAAAAGTCCTCAATAAAATTCTAGCCAATAGAATTCAGTAACATATCAAAAAATAATAATTCACCATCAGCAAGGGAGATTCATACCAGGGATGCATGGATGGTTCAAAATTACAAAAACAATCAATGTAATCAACCACATAAATAAAACGAAGACAAGAACCAGTTGATTTTACCAGTTAATGCCAAAAGGCATCCGACAAAGCCCAATACACATTGATGTTAAAAACTCTCATCAAAATAGAAATAAAAGGGAAATTCCTCAATGCAATAAAGGACGTTTTTACAAAACTGAGAGCCAACATCATCCTAAATGGAAAGTCTGAGAGCATTCACCTTGAGAACAGGAACCAGACAAGCATGCCCTTTATCACCACTTTTATGCAACACTGTTGGAGATTCTAGTCAGAGGAATCAGACATGATAAAGAAATAAAGGGCATCCAAATTGGTAAGAAAGAAGTAAAAGTGTCTCTATTTGCAGATGATATGATCTTATACACAGAAAATCCTAAAGAATCCACACAAAACTACTGGAAACTAACAGAAAAGTTCACCAAAGTAAGAGGACACACGATAAACACACAAAAATCAGTTAGATTCATTTACACCAACAAAGAGAACATCAAAGAGGAAGTCACCAAATCAATACCATTTACAATAGCCCCCAAGAAGACAAAAATATTTAGGAATGTTATCGAACCAGAGACGTAAAAGACCCATATGAAGAAATTTACAAAACACTACTGCAAGAAACCAAAAGAGACCTACATAAGTAGAGAAATCTACTTTGGTCATGGATAGAAGACTTATCAGCATGAAAATATCTATTCTACTCAAATCAATCTATAGATGTAATGGAATCCCAATACAAACCCCAATGGCATTTTTAATGAGACAGAGAAACAAATCACCAACTTCATGGGGAAAGGTAAGAAGTACTGGGTTGGTAAAGCATTATTACTGAAGAAGAACAAAGTGGGAGACCTCATACTACCTGACTTTTGAACTTACTACTGTCACAGTAGTCAAAATGGCTTGGTACTGGTACAAAGACCAAAACATAGACCAATGGAATAGAATTCAGAATCCAGTCATAAAATCATCACCTATGAGCAGCTGATATTTGACAAAGGTCAAGCCCATAAACTGGGGGAAAGACAGTCTCTGTAACAATGATATTGGCATAACTGGATATCCATCTACAAAAAAAAAAAATGAAACAAGATCTATGTCTCACACCATGTACAAAAACTAACTCAAAGTGGATCAAACACCTAAATATAAAATCTAAATCATAAAAATCATGAAAGAAAAAATAGGGACTGGAAGCCCTAACACATGACATAAACAGACTACAAAACATTTCTAACGATGTACAAACACCAGAAGAGAAAATAAGTAACTGGGAACTCCTAATAATCAAACACACTCATCCAAAGACTTCACCATAAAAGTAAAAAGACATCCTACAGACTGGGGGGGAGGGGGAGGAAATGGCTATGACAAATCCAATCAGCACCTAATCTCTATAATCTAAAAGAGACTGCAAAACCTTAAAGACAAAAAGACAAATTACCCAATTTAAAAATGAGCAAAGGATACAAACAGGCACATCCCTAAAGAAGAAATCCAGGCAACTAAGAGATGTACAAGGAAATGCTAAAGATCATCACTAGAGGAATCCAAATCAAAACTACAATGAGATATCATCATACCCCATCAAGGCTGGCATTAATCCAAAACCACAAAATAATAAATGGTGGAGATGCTACAGAGACTGGAACACTTACACACTGTTGTTGGGAATGCAAAATTGTATAACTACTTTGGGAATCAATTTGGTGCTTTCTTAAAAAGCTAGAAATAGAAATACCAAATCATCCAGAAATCTCACTTCTTGGACTATATACTAGAGAAATAAGGGCTGTCACACAAATAGACACATGTACACCAATGTTTATTGCAGCACTGTCCACAACAGAAAAAGATGGAATCAGCCTAGGTGTGCATCAACAGATGAATGAATAGACAAACTAGGGTATATTTACACAACAGAATACTCTGCAATGATAAAGAATAACGATGATCTTAAGACATATCTCGTAACACAGAAGAATATGGAAGATGTTACGCTGAGTGAAATTCATTGCAAAAGGACGAATGCTGTAGGAGATCACTATTATAAGGACTCAAGAAAAGGTTTAAACACAGAAGAAAATGGTTTTTGAGGGTTACAAGGGTGGGGAGTGACAGAAAAGGGTAGTTAATGATTAGATAATAGACAGGAATTAGGTTAGGTGAACAGAGGGACAACGTGCAGTAGAATGGAGGTCAGCACAGCTGGACTAAATCAAAAGCTAAGAGATTTCCTAAATACTTCAAAAGACAGGGTAGCAGGGGCAGGCGTCTGGGGACCATGGTTTCAGGGGACACATAGGTCAATTGGCATAACAAAATTTTTTTAAGAAAATGTTCTGCATCCCACTTTGGTGAGTGACATCTGGGGTCTTAAAAGCTAGCAAGTGGCCATCTAAGTAGGATCAATTGGTCCCAACCCACCTGGAACAGAGGAGAATGAAAGATATCAAATACTCAAGGAATATTTGAGCCTAAAAGACCAAAAGGCCATATAATCCAGAGACTACATCCGTAAGAGATCAGACGTACTAGATGGTGACCACCCACTAATGACTGCCCAGGGAATACAACACAGATTCCCTGAAACAGTGACAGAAAAATGGGTGTGCAGAAGAAGAACTCTATTAAGAAGGGCAGACTTGATCACCCCAGAGACTAGAGGATCCCTGGAAAACATAGCCCCCAGATGTTCTATTAGCCCAGAGCTGGAACCATTCCCAAATCCAATTCTTCAGACAAAGTTTGGACTGGCCTATAAGACATAAACTTACACTAGTGAAGTGTGTGCTTCTTGGCCTAAGTATATACATTAGGTTAACTGGGCAGCTTTTGTCCAGAAGCAAGATGAGAGGGTGGAAGGGGACAGCAACTGGTTGAATGAACACAGGAAATACAAGGTAGAAAGGAGGAGCGTGTTGTCACAGACTGGGGAGAGCAGCTAGAGTTACGGAGCACTGGATGTGTACTGGTTTTAATACGACACATTGACTTGGGTTGTAAACTTTCATTTAAAGCACAATGAAAGGTTTCTTTAAAAAATGTAAAAATATTCTTGGCTGGTGGGTCTTACAAAAATAAGCAGGGAACAGACTTGACCTGTAGGCTGGTAGTCTACTCATCCCTGGTTTTTATCACTAGCTGATTAGTGTCTCCCTCCCTTGCTTAGACTGGGTGCTCCTTTTGAGAAAGGCCCTTTTCTGAGCTTGCTTACCTTCAGAACTCCAGCAACGAGCAGTGTCAGACAACAAAGGGGGTATAAGAAATATGTTACCACTAAATCCATGTGAGACATCATCTATGGGGACACAGGAAGAAAAGGCAAAATCCAAGGAGAGCTGCTACCATCACTTATAGATGCTTAGTCATGGACATCATATAATCACACATAAAAATAATGAATATTTAATAGAGTTTATAAAACAATACTATAATGTCCCATTACAAATATCACATCATGGAATTATTTCTTTAAAAAAATGGACATCCTATATGCTAAGGCATTTATAATACATGTAACTCATCATCAAATGGTTCAGAAAAAAATAAAGTTTATGCACATAACACACACACAGAGCAATCATAAAACATGGGATAAAAAGTAACAACAGGAAAACCTAAGTAAAGCATATAAGGGCATTCCTTGTACTACATTTATTTATGGAATATTTTTTTCAAGTTTGAAGCTATTTCCAAATAAAAACTTTTTAAAAAGAAACAGATACGGGTATCCATCCTCATGTTGACTACAAAGGTATTGTAATCAATACACTAGAGGAAGAAAAATGTAAATCCGCAGCAACCAGATGAAAGCTTTCTCTTTCAAAGGATTCAGAAGCACCTGCCAGCTCCTATGCTGGGCGCAGAGGGGGGTGGGAGTGGGTGGCTATCTCTGGTGACTGACACACGTGGAACTCATACACTTAGCCCCATTACACAGAGACTGAGGACCTGAAATACTAAGACCAGGAACAGGTCACCAATTCAATGGTGAGGATGGGGAAGCAGGACGAGGAGGTGGGACTGGGAGATGGGCAAACAGCAGCAAAGCCTTCAAAAATCAAACCAAGAATGGGGCCAGAATTAAAGGATGGATTCCCAAGCACTACACCAAAAGAGATAAACATATGAACTAGGGCTTCAAACCCTTTCTAAATAGTTCAGTCATGGCCAATGGAAACAACGACACCAAACTTATTAACCAAATCTCCTGCCAATGGCATTTTGACCCTAGTGATTCAGTGGTTAAAGTCCTCAGCTGTTCACCCAAAGGTCAGTTGTTGGAACTCACCAGCCACACCACAACAGAAAGATGCAGCAGCCTGCTTCTATAAATGTTTATAGCCTTGGAAACCTTATGGAACAGACTGACTGTATTTTACACAGTAGTTAGGAGGTGGAATCAACTCCACGGCAACAGGGAAAAAGTGAGAAGGAAACAGGCAGAGGTGCTTTGCTCAAAGATGGCAACCAATAATGTAGTTTTAAATGTGTGTCACTCTCCAAAGTCCTGCCAATAATTCAATCTCCTGGAACAGGAAACTCTCAGGAGTGTAATTAAGGTGACTGGACTACTTGCAGGATTATGGAGAGTGGACACACGTTCAAAGCTGCCTTTTCCTACTTGGTCAAAAGCTAACGTGTAAGAGATGTGGTTGCTATGCAACATATATGCTGCCCTTGTTTCCAAGGACCATAACTTTAGAGACTGAAAACAATCTGAAGTCATGCTATGAAACAAGGTAGACTACAACAGGCCAGCTGAATCTGAAAAGCAGTTTGCTTTTGCAAAAGCATTGCTAGTTAGGATTCTCTTTGCTGTTTTTCATTATTTGCTGATTACTAATCAGGTCAGCAGTTCAGATTCACCAGGCACTCCCTGGAAACTCACGGGGCAGTTCTCTGTCCTATAAGGTCGCTATGAGTCGGAATCAACTTGACAACAGTGTGGTTTTGGCTTCATCTGCTCCTGAAAAGATTACAGCCTGGAAAACCCTATTGGGCAGTTCTACTGTCACCTGGAGTAAGAGTCAAAAAATGACTCAAGGGCACCAACCACAACAGCTTTGAACATGATACATTAACTGAGAACTACTCAATATTGCCAATAGAGCTTTTCAAAGAATCAGCAATGCAATGTGAAACACCCCTGTTAATACAGAAGTGAATGCATTTTATGAGAAGGGCTGGTGGAGGATCTTTATTTACACTAGAGGAAGACTTCTGATGCTGCCCCACATGCAGATAGCAGGGCCTGGCACCCATGGGGGGCCTGCTGGTCCCCAGCTCCTCTCTGATTCCTTCCAGCCCGAGAAGCCCATGATGCCCTACATCCACTGCTCACAGAGCAGTCCATATAGCAATGCTCCTGACAACTGAGTTACTCAGAAGCCTCATGAAGCATGTGGTGAGTAGAAGGACCCTCCTAGCCCAACCATTCACAGGTCCTTACTAAGCAGAAGCAGACTCATGAAGTCACTGCCTTGTGTTGGCTGCTGTTGTCATTAGCTCTGCCATCAAGTTGGCCCCATCTCCTGGTGACTGCGTGCACAACAGAACAGAAGGCTGCCCAGTCCTGCACCATCGGCATGATTGCATGATTGTTTGTGAGCGGATCACTGTGACCCATAGGGTTTTCACTGGCTGATTTTTTAAGAGTCAATAA
Source organism: Heterohyrax brucei (assembly GCA_028571685.1). Taxonomy (NCBI): domain Eukaryota; kingdom Metazoa; phylum Chordata; class Mammalia; order Hyracoidea; family Procaviidae; genus Heterohyrax; species Heterohyrax brucei. Next base: position 36,152,990 of record CM053148.1, on the reverse strand, counting down.
CCAGGCCTTTTTTCCTAGTCCATCTTAGTCTGGAAGCTCCGCTGAAACCTGCTGCCCATCATAGCAACACACAAGCTCCATCCACAGAAGGGTGGTGGCTGTGCATGGGTACAGTGGCTGGGAACTGAACCTGGGTCAAGAATTCTACTGCTGAAACATCAGCGTCCCCAGTGCCCCATATTTACCAATCGCCACAGCATTCACACGAGGACCTCTGACCTGGGTTTGCATCTAGGATAAGCAAGAGAGGTCTGTTTTCTTCTACTCCCAGCACAGCACATCCTCAAGGGCTTCTTGCCGCCAAGAGCCACAGAATGTCCTTTGTTCCAAACACAAGATGCCAAGCATAGTCCCCAGCCTTGCAGTGGAAATCTCATGGGCTTATAATCATATTCCCACAGGCAGCTCTAGCCACAAGACGGTGGAAGGCAGGCATTTCTAGGCTGCACATCCACACCCGCACAGGACCACATCTTTTCCAAACATAAGAAACCCAGAACAGAGCCATCCCTCCTGGCAGGGGAGGCAAGGCTGGCAGGAACGGCTCCCCTCCCAGCAGTGTCCCTTTGAGCTGCACTTGTCACAGCTGCCAGTGCTGCCTGCCAGATAAACGGAAGTGCCACCATCTGCCTCGCCTTGGGGAATGCCTAGAGGGGCTAACGAAAGTCTCCCAAAACAAACCTGGGACACACTGAGGCCCAAAACATCAGCCACCAACTGCACACTCAGCCAGCCAAGCTCAGACCAAATGTAACAGAAATTCAAATGCTTTTTGAAACATGGAATGATTTCAAAACCCCAGGTTTCACCATACACCATTTAGCTATCATTTCTCCCTTCTAGTTAGCCTTTTCAAATACAGAGTTGGAAACTCATTTCTATCTTCTTTTTTATCTTTTCTTTTAATTCACATCTGGCCCTAAACACTGGAGGGCTAGTCTCACGGATACTACAACATCCCAGTTGGACAGAATCATATAAAGAAGACAATCAGCAAGAGCCCAGCCCCACCCGCCTTCTCCTTCCTCTAAATTTTCTTGCTGGCTGGACAAATAGCCTGGCTGATATCTATGGGCTCTAAGTCACAAGATGTTATCGACAACTGCTGGTTTCTGCCCCACTGCCCAACACAGGATTTTCCTCTTTCCACTCAAACACAAAATAACCCCAGGTCATGGTCCAGCCGCATCTGATTCAAATGTAGTCTGTTTCCCAGTGAAACAAAAAGTGTAGATGAGCTCTATCTAAACAGGGAAAAAAGTTTATCTGCAAACCTATTATCACTGTACAGAGCGAGAAGTTCTTAAAAATACTAATCTGAACATAAAATTGTCCTTAACATTCTCGTTCCTTTGTATTTACGGACCTGAAAAATTATTCATGGTATGCTGTTCAGATGGGGGCGGGAGGAGACGCTACAGAACAGCATGAATAACTAAGTCCCCTATTTCTACAAAAAAATAAAAGTCCACAGATGTACTCACGCACACTCTAGTGGCTACTGCTGAGTAGTGAGACTAGACATCACTTTACTTTTCCTCATCTGTAGTTTCTATGGGGTTTCTACCCTACAGCTCTAATAGGAAAAGCTGTTACTCAGTATTAGTCAAGTGCGGTCTGTTTTGTGCCTCAGAAACAGGCTGGTGAGGGAACTGCATCCGAGAGTCTCAGAGAGGTTGAGCATAAGCCACCATCCCCTGCCCTTACCCAGAAACAATACACAGGAATTAGACCACAAACAAACTTTACGCCTGATATCCCCACACTCTTAATCAAAGCTCTTCCCCTAGCAAACCTTGACCAGAAACAAACCTTACCCCCCTCCCCGCTATCAACACTTCTTCCTTACCAGACCATAAATCCCCTTACCAGAATTTCTTGCCACCTCCTCTTCCCTTTTAATTAAGCATACTTTCTTTATCAAATCATAAATCCCCTCACCCCACACTACCTCATCGGAACTTTAAAACAATAAAAAACTTGCCCTACTGGCCAGTGGAGGGCCGAGCAGCCCCTCCCCTCAGACCCCAGTCTCTTTCTCTTCGAATAAACTTCACTGGATCCTCAGACTGGTGTGTCCCTGCCCCTGTTGCACGCCGTTCCCTCCCCAGCACGTAGTCCTGTGCCTGATGCCTCATCTCCAGGCTTACACATACCCTGACTTTATCTCAACCACTAACCGCACCAACTTCTAATATGAAAAACCCATTGCCTTCGAGCCAAATCAGACTCATAGCAATGCTTTTATGACAGGGTAGAACTACCCCAGAGAGTTTTCTAGGCTGTGAATCGTTACAGGAGCAGACTGCCACATCTTTTACCTGCAGAGCAGCTGGTGGGTTCAGATTGCTATCGAGCGCTTAACCACTGTGCCACCCAGGCTCCTGATTGCCACTTGAAATTCAGTTCTTCAAAACACACAGAGAGTACCTGACAATGATAATGAAAGTCAATGGGAGACAGTCAGAGTAGATACAGCTAGAGAATAAACGCTTGTACCGGAAGAGAAGACTGGAAATGACTAAGTCTACAGCATCAGCATACAACACTAGGAAAAAAGAAAGATTAAGGAGAGCAAACAGCAATCAGTACAACTGAAAAGAATACTGGAGGAAATCAAAGAGGCCAAAGGCTGGTTCTGTGTGCAGGCTAATAATATTAACAAGCTTCTGGTGAGACTGACCAAGAAAAGGCAGAAAAGACCAAAATAAGCAAGATTAAAACTGACGAAGGGACCCTATCTATACATGGTGCAAAGACTGAAAAGGCAGTAACAGAATGTTATGAACAACTTTAGGCCAATACATCTGAAAACTTGAATGAAATGAACCAAATCCTAGAAAAAGCACAAGCCATCAAAAGTGACCCAAAGAGAAACAGATATAGCCTCATAGTTCTATAATTATTAAAAGGAGTGAACTTGAATAGTTTTAAAAGATTTTCACATAAGGAAGTCATCAGGCCCAGTGAGTTTTAGCAAGTTCTACCAAATATCTAAAGAACAAATTCTTCCAATAACAAGCAAACTATTTTAGAGAAAAGGAAAAGGAACACACCCCAACTCATTTTATGAGGCAAATAGAACTCTTATCAAAAGCTGACAAGGCTATCAGAAAAAAAGAAAAGTGGCAGGTCAGTTTGGGGAGGTCATTATGGGAAACAGGGAAGTTCTAAAGAAAATATTAGCAAACTAAACAACGGGAGGTACAGCAAAGAAGGCTGGCCTTACCAGGTGTGGACAGGCAGAGCAAAGGCAGGAAGAGCTCAGGACCCGGAACAGCCTGCACTGCTGTCCCACCTTTGATACTGACTAAAGTCCCTTGGAGGCACATACAGTTTGTGTTGCATTAACCTAAAAGCTGGCAGCTTGAACCACCCAGCAGCACCCACATGGTGAGCTGCTTCCCTAGATATCACAGCCAAGAAAACCCTACGGAGCAACTCTACTCTGTAACACAAGATATTACCATGAGTCAGAATCAACTGTACAGCAATGGGCTTTGGGTGGGTTCAAGGCCTCATCTCCACTATATCCATCCCAGGTCTTACTCTGTAGAATCAAACATATTCAAAGTACATTCCAAGCACATCCAAAAATTCACACTACAGTCCTGAAGTTACAAAGTCACTCTGACCTTCCCACAGACTATTTTTAGGAAACACACCTGTCTTTGCAGCCCATCGGTAATTTTCACTGCAAGCAGAAATGCCCCATATGGCCCTCAGCTGTCCACTTAAGCAAGGCTCAAGTTCCGTTTCTGTGCACAGTATGTGACAGGCACGCAGCTACTTGCATGACATTCCCCATCCCCCTCAACCCCGACCCTTAGCCAGCGCATAACAGGCTCATTATGTGAAATGTAGTTCTATTTTTCCTCCTGTAAATCCCACTTCTTGGTGTTACCAGGTTGGAATAAGGTGGACATGAAAACCTCTCTGCTGGCTTTCTGGGTGAGCTGCGTTTCCAGAAACGGGTCAGAGCAGATCCCTTCCATAAACAGAACCCTCCAAGGCTGAGCTGCTTACCAGAGAACCAGAACACAAGGACCACACGCCTAGCCTGGTAGTGCCTGCTCAAGGGAGCCACTCCATCAGCCTGCCGCCCAGGAGCCTACCCCTTACCTGTATTTGATATCAAACACTGTGGAATCCTCATCCTCATCATCCTCCTCATTCAGCGGAGCCATTTCCACCCGCTCGGCTGGAGTGGTGATGATGTCATACTTCCGGGTCTTCTTTAACCTCTTTCCTGACCTGGAAAAGAAGTTCCATCATGAGAGCACAGCTTAGAGAGCACAGGACAGCCCAAGCCATTGCCAGGGAGGACACGGAACAGGTGGCCAGCGCTGGGTTAGGTTCCCTTTCTCCCATCTAAGTTCAAAGGTCCCACTGATAATAAGCCACATTTTTGCCAGCCACAGAGTCTTCTCACAGAAGACTGGTTAATACCAGCCATGGGACTGAAAGCAAGTTGCTGACTACGTACATACACTAAGCCTTTGTGGCCCTCTCCCACAACAGAGATGATTACACCTTCCCTGGAGCAAAGAAACCCAGTAATCAAGATAAATAATATCTCAATGCAATATTTTTGGAGCCCTGGTGGCACAGTGGTTAAAAGTTATGGCTGCTAAGGGAAACATCAGCAGTTCGAATCCACCAAGCACTACTTGGAAACCGCGGGGGTAGTTCTACTCTGTCCTATAGGGTCTCTATGAGTCGTAACCCACTCGACCGCAGCCGGTTGGAGCTTTTTGTTTTGGTGGCACAGTGCTTAGGTATTTGGCTGTTAACCCAAAAAAAGTCTGTTATTCACTGGCCCCTGGACTCTCTAACCTCAAACCACATCTAGCACCAGGGCCAGCTCCCCAAAGAGTGACCTGGAGCATACAAACTACAGAGTGATGTGGGAGGTGAACAACCGTTTAAAAACATACATGGGGTTGTCTGAGCGACACTTTGCTGGAGGCCAGTTGATTGGGTGAGGAGGGCCAGGCTTTTATCAAAAGGTCACAGGAAGTTCCAAACAAAAGAGGAAGCATGCTGCCATGTGGGGGGAAGAGGGGCAGCCAGAAGAGAATAGAGACAAAATTTCCTGGTGTTATATGGCAACATGATATAGTCTGTAAAATTGTTCTTAATTCTCAATGAAACAAGAAAACCACACACACAAAAAAGGTCTGTGGTTTAAACCCACCATCCGCTCCACAGGAGAAGGAAGTCACAGTCTACTTTGGGCTTCAGTATGGGTTTTTTGTTTTTGTTTGTCTTATAAAAAATGAGTATTTTTTTTTTAAAAAAAAGAGGGATACCCAACAATACAAACCCCTTGGGAAGAAGTTCAAGGTGGTGGAGAAATAAAAGCACTCGTGGTCGTAATGTCAGTATTATTGCCTGGCGCTATCATAAACCTCCCAGCTGTGCCCTGAGAAATACTGCATGCCTAACACAGAGCTGTTTACACTCAAGGCTAAAGCAGTCTGCCTCCACACTTTCCTTGTGACCCACAGTAACCCTCTACTGTCCCAAACGAAAAAGTTTATTGTTATAACTCACTCTTCTCAGAAATCCTGATGATGAAAAACAATGTTGACTCATTTTTCCAAGGCCTGGCCATACGAAACAGGACATAGAAGTTTACCTTGTATCTGTTTTTTGTTTAAGGTCCCCGGGTGGCAATAAGTGGTTTGTGTCAGACTGCTAACCTGAAGGTGTTTCAAACCCACCCAGCAGTGCCGTGGAAGAAAGGCCTGGTGATCTGCTTCCATAAAGATTACAGCCAAGGAAACCCTATGGAGCAGTTCTACTCTGTAGCTCAGGGAACTGCCATGAGTCGGAAGTGACTTGATGGCAACACGCTTAGGGTTTTTCTGGCTTGTTTATTGTTATTATTAAAAGTGATCCTTAACACTTGCTGAGCGCCTGGTGTGTACAGGCTTGTTAAGTGCATCATCTCACTTAAATTCCCCGTGCCTGTGAGGGACAAGTCCTATTATATCACTTTATCTATTATTTGAAAGAGAAACATAAAATATTTATTGAAGACCACCTGGTACTCTCCAGAATAACACGGGGCCAGTGACAGTGATGAAATATTCCATGGCTACACAGAGAGATACTGAGGTTTGCACGATTAAGATACTGATTACATCATGATTTCCACCAGTTTGGTTCCTGCAGTTGCTTGCAATGGGGGTGAAATGAAAACAACACATAAAAATTTGCAGGCTCTATTGTATGCAAAATGGGGCAAGTAATGAGGTAAATGAATGAGTCTCCTGCTCCCATTCATAAATCTGAGAGCTGCATAATGAAGTTATCGGTTTGAAACCAGGAATGTGACTGCAGCATGCCATTATTAAAAAATGCCAGCAAAATGCTAGGATATTCAGTTCAACTTTCACAGCAGCCATTTGATTTGATTTTCCGTGTAAAATCTCAACGTGCAACACTACCCACTAGGATTGTTTCCAGTGACAGTATTCAGATCCCTTAAGTCAATTAGAGAAAAATATGGCCCAATTTGAAGTGACTCAGTGCTATTCATGATTTCAAAGTTTCTATGTAAATAAGTGCCATAGACATTAAATTTCATTTACTCTCTCGAATGTTTGTTTTTTCAAGCTTTTAAAAAGGTCTTTTGGGGCAGATTCGCTCCACGCAATCTGTCATCTGACTTCTTGACTGGTGCTTTCGTGGGCACTGATTCAAGAAGAATGAAATCCTTGACAGCGTCAATCTTTTCTCTGTTTATCGCAATGCTGCTTATTGGTCCAGCTGTCAGGATTTTTGTTTTGGGGTATTAGAAAGCCTAGAAATGCACAGTCTGATTCACAGACCTTCTTGTACTCTTTTAACACGAAGTCTCAGTCAGTCACAGGCACTGAGGCAGGAAACGGCTCCTGACTCTGGCAGAAGGTTCCAGAGGCTCTGACGTCAGCTCAGCCTCATAGGATGGATCCCCATCACTCCTTCTTCCTGATTGTTTATAGAATCTTGCAATCTTTAACACTAACCAACTGGGCTAAGTTACTGATACTGCTAGCTGCCATCAAGTCAGCTTTGACTCACAGGGTGACCTTATGTATAATGACAAAACATTGCCTAGTCCTGTGCCATCTTCATGATCACGGGTACGCTCAAGTCCATTGCTGCCGATTGTGCTTTTCCACGTAGGGGCTCATCCTCCAGGACTGTATCCAACAATGTTCTGTCATGGTCCATAAAGGTTTCATCCCTGATTCTCAGAAGCAGATCACCAGGCCTTTCTTCCTCACCTGTTTTAGTCTGGAAGCTCCACCGAAACCTGTCCACCATGGGTGACCCTGCTGGTGGCACAGCTTCTAGCATCAGAGCAACACACAAGCCACCACAGTACCACAAACTGACAGATGAGTCTTTAAACACCCATCGGGGAAGCTGGAAATAAACACCAGCTTCTACACTGCTGGGTCCTACAAAGTTTCAGTGCCCAGAGAGGCTGGTCAGCCTTTCCAAACACATGGCTTCGGAGAATAATCTGAAATCCTGCAATCACAGCAAAGGCCACTAGCCAGGGCCTTCATGCATGCATCCAATGCCAATTTTGATGTTACGAGCCAAAGAAACAATCCACTCTCGGAGACACAACACCCTTCGCAAAAGAAAAGCGATTTATGCTGTTTCTCTGCTGAGCATTTTAACCAGGGAAAACTGAGATGTCGCAGCAGTTGAAAGACACTCAGGCACGTTCCTAGCAGAGGCGCCCCAGAGGAGATGCCTGGCAAGAGACAGAAAATCTAGCTGCGTTAACAAGCACCCTGTACAAAGGAGTCAGGTGGAGGGGCACGAGGGGCTCCTGCCCATTTTTCTCAGATTAACATGCCTGCCCTTCCTGCGCTTGCTGCGAGCTGCTCGGAAGCAGGGGACAGATGCGCAGAGCCAGTAAGTGCTTCCTACATACCTTCAGATCCCGGAGCCCGACTCTGCTGCAATCCGAGAAACACGCCTTCCTGCCTCAGAGTCAGAGCGTGAGAAAACAGGAATACAGATGGTGCTCAACGCCTAAAGATCCTCACTGAGCCTTTGCTTTCGCGTCTCTGAAGGAGGATACTATAACGCGCTTGACATGTGAATAATGGCCGGTAACAAATGAGTGCTTCCTAGGGGCCAACTAAGCACCCTGGATGCAGATCTCACTTAAAACTTACATACCAAAAACTCATAATCCTCAAGTCATTCCGACTCACAGAGACAGCGTACAACTGTCCCACAGGGCTTCCAAAGCTGTAATCTTAACGGAAGCATACTGCCACATCTTTTTCTGAAAGAGTGGCCACCCTTTGCTTATCAGCTGACCAGTTAATCACTGTACCACCGGGGTTCCCGTTCACTTACAGGTAACCCTAAAAGGCACACGGAGTTCCTGGGTAGTACAAACAATTAATGTGCTCAGCTGCTAACTGAAAGGTTAGAGGTGTGAGTCCACCCAGAGGCACCTCGGAGAAAAGGCCAGGTAATCCATTTCTGAAAAATCAGCGGTTGAGAGGTCGATGGAGCACAGTTCTGCTCTGAGACACATGGGTCATCATGAGATTAGTTCAGTTTGACAGCAACTGGTTTTGGGGTTTTTTAAGGCACATACTGTTGTTACCTTCTCTTACAGCTGAGAAAGTTGAGAATCAGAGAAGTTAACTTGCCACAGCCACGTAGCTAATAAGCGGCAAAGTTGGGGTTTGAACCCAGGCAACCTGGAGATGAGTAGGCTTGCAATCTGTACCCCTTGGCTTGCTGGCACAGCTCCTTCACAGTGAAATCAGTGGCAGTGCTACACAGTCACTCACTGCTTTAAATGGGACATGAGGACAGGAGGGTGCAAGGTTTAAGAGCCAAGACTTGGGAATTTATTTTGAAATTCAAAATCAAACAGCAAAGTCACTGTATCTCCCCGCTGAGCTGAGAGGGGCACAGACATGACCAATCAGAATTAACAAGCCTTTTGCTAGGAAGGCTGGAACAGAGGCGGTCAGATACCCGTCCCATGGTTCTTGAAACCCAGATGATACAAGCCATCCTGACACATTATAAAACCAGGTATCACTGAGCTAACTCAGACTAATAGCAACCCCACACATGTCCGAGTAGAAACATGTTCCATAGGGTCTTCAATGGCTGATTTTTTGGAAGTAGATCAGACTTTTCTTCCAAAACACCTCTGGGTGGGCTCAAAACTTCAACCTTTTGGTTAGCAGCTGGAAGTGTTCACCATTCACGGCCCAGGGATTCCTTTATAAACAACAAATTAAGTCAACATGGTAGAGAACACACTGGACAAAAAGAGACCAAATCCAAAACTGTATTACGAAGCCAGCCCTCCCTCAGCAACTACAGTATTACTGTTAGTTGTTGTGGGGTCAGTTCTACGCTGCACACACAACCCCATGTGTGCAGCGTAGAACTGTGCTCCCTAAAGTGTTCAAGGCTATGACTTTTCCAAAGCAGATCGCCAGACCTGTCCTCCAAGGTCCCTTTCAGTGGTTCACACCACCAACATTTAACTAGCAGTCAAGCGCTGAAGCATTTGTGCCACCCACACCTACAGAACAGAATTACAAATTTCATGGACCGTAGACTTTCTGGAGCCACAGACACTGGATGAACCCCTGAAACTACTGCGCTAAAACAATCTTAAGCCAAAAACATCCCCTGAAGTCTTCTTAAAGCCAAATAATTGTCTGGCTTACCTAGGAAACCACGTCTGCCTTGAACACTCTGCTCTCTTGAGATCTCTCTGTATGGGATCACGTTGACAGTAAGCACTGGAAAAACGAGACCAAACTTAGGGAGTTACCGGGAGACGAACAGCTCCGAAAAGGAGAGAGCGGCTGGCTGCACAGCCGGAAGGAAGTGATCAAGGTCACTGAATTGTACACTTGCAAACTATTGAATCGGTTTGTGTTTCACTGTGTATAATCTCACCTACAAATACAGAAGATTGAAAAAAAAGAAGAATCGTATCTGTCAGAGAATCTCAGAGGAACGAAGCCACAGCACCCAGGGAAACCACCACCAGAACAATATTATCTTGGATTGTTGCCACATTTTAACAGTAAGCTCTCCACAAGTATGTATAATTTGCTCATTCTCCTCCAGTTTTTGTAAGCCCTAGGACTTTTTCCTCTCTAAAAACACACAGCAATGTATGTGAAGTGCCTCAGTGACAGGATCATGAAAAGTGTTGCTTAGGGCCACCTGTGAGCAGCTTTTCCGAGAAGACAAACGTCCTGGAGGCTCCACCTCATGGGGACTGCTCACGAGCATACTCAGCCTGAGGAAAACGCCAGGGCCACACGAGAAAGACTCTGGAGTCATCGGCGCCTCTCAGGTGGACGGGGGCTCAGCCTGTGGACAGAGCGCCCATCTCACCCAGTATAAACTCAGCTTGAGGACAACGCACCCGGAATGAGCCCAGGCTCAGGGTCGGACTTGGGTTCACGACCCAGCATCTCGACTTCCAGAGCTTGTTTCCTCAGCTGCTTACAGAGGTGGTGCAATGGTTAAGCACTTGGCTGCTAACAGAAAGAGTGGCGGTTCCAGCCAACCCAGCAGCTCCCTGAGAGGAAGATCTGGCGATTTACTCACGTAAAGACGACAGCCTAGGAAACCTACGGGGCAGTTCTGCTCTGTCACACGGGGTGGCGATGAGGTGAAAATCAACTCCATGGCACACAATTTAACAACAATACGGAGGCAAGTCACAGAATACCACAGGAAAATCTCCAGTCTCAGCGCTTCTCCCTGAGGAAAATGATTCAAAGAAACAGAGAGGGGAAAGGCATTGCCATCCCAGTCTCAACAGCAGAGGCCTTTGCTGTACTTGTTCCTTTTCTAGAGCAGGGTCACATTAACCCAGGTGGCCCTAACAAAAACAGGGTGCTGTGGCTTGAATTGTGTCCTTCAAAAAGCTGTGCTGAAGGCTTCGCTCCTGGAACCTACGCACACGGCCGTATTTGGAAACACAATCTCTGCAGCTGCAGCTAATACAGATGGGGTCATATTGGAGCAGGGTGGCCTCTGCCTCGAATTCAGCATGATTGGTGCCCTTCTAAGAAGAGACACAGATACACAGAAGGAAGACAACAAAGTGAAGATGAAAATAGAGACTAGAGCAGTGGGGCTACAGACCCAGGACTGCTAGCAACCACCAGAAGCTCGGAACGAGGCACAGAACAGGTTCTTCCCCGGGGCCTTCAGAGGGCACAGGGCCCTGCCAATACCTGGATTTTAGGTTTCCAGCCTCCGGCACTGGGAGGCAATACATTTCTGATGTTCTAAGTCTCCCTGTTGCAGCCCAGCCCTTAGGAAACAACACAGATGGCAAATGATCACTTTTAAGCGAGTTTCCATATTACAATGCATGGAAACAGGCAAGGTCAGAGAAGTCTAAAGAAGGGGGGAAAGAGGAAGCCAGTGCTTAGGGCACGCTGAGTGATGGAAAAATTTATAAATGGAGACTGACAATGCCAATGGTTGCACAACATGATGCATGTCATTAATGTCACTGAACTGTACATGTAAGACATGTTGAAATGGAAAAGTTTTTGTTTTCTATATATACACACACCTGTGTGTGTGTGTGTGTGTGTGTGTGTGTGTGTGTGTGTGTGTGTGTGTGTGTGTGTGTGTGTGTGTGTACTTGGCAATATACATATATATACGTAACTTGCCACAATAAAAAAATTTCGGAGTCAAAATACCTTTTCTTTTTTACCAAAACGCACGTTTTTAACAAAATAGAGAAGACATTCAAAATGCTTTTATTTTGAAATGGGATCCTGGAGCCAGAGGGTTTGTTTACTCAAAGGACCTTTCAACAGATGGTCAAAAACAGGTTTCCCAGTGAGCACTCAAGGCACTGCCTGGACAAACAAGAAGGCTACCTATACAGCGGCTCACAGCCCAGCAGATCAGCTTAGAAAGAGCCCTTTCTTTCCTGGCCTCCTCCCAAAGACAAACAAACAAAACTCTCAGGGGTTAGTTTGTTACTAGAAGTTCAGTTTTCAGGTATGGCAGTCAGAACCATATACAGGGAATCTAGATACTGAGGTTCAAATTTCATTTCTGCGATTCCCTTCCCTACGGGTCTCTGGGAAGTCACTCTCTCTGACCTTAACTTCGCCATCCATTGCTACCTCTTGCCTGTACAGTGGGGTCTGGTCACAGGACCCTCAAGGTACCCTCCTGCCTTCCTTATTCTATAGGGCCATAAGCTCCCCTATTTCCCCCAGCATAGCCTTCTTCACACACCTCAACCACACCAGGTTGTCCCCTTTGTGCCAGTTACCTAGGGCTCCCATTACAAGGGCCACAAAGTAGGTAGCTTTAAACAAGAGAAAGTTATTGTCTCAGTTCTGGGCCTGAGAACCTGAGTTACAGAGTTGAGCCCACTGACTCTTTCTGAGGCTTTCAGGGAGAATCTTAGTCATCTAGTGTTGCTTTAACCAGAAATACCAAATGTGGATGCTTTAAAAAAACAATAAATTTTATTCTGTCACAGTCTAGTAGGCTGTAAGTTCAAAATCAGGGCATCAAATCTGGGGAACACTTTCTCTGTTGGCTCTGGAGAAAGGTCCTCATCATCAATCTTCCCCATCAGCCATGAGCTTCTAAGGCACAGGGACCCTGAGTCTTTTTCAAAAGATACCCTGCACTGCTTCTTGGTGGTAGGAGGTCCCCGAATTTCTTCTTGCTTCCCTTTTCTTTATATTGCAAGAGATTGCCTCAAGGCACAACACAATCTTAGACATTGAGTCCTGCCCCACCAACACAACTGCTACCCATTCTCCCTCATAAATATCATAGAGGCCAGGCTTAAAGCCTAAACCAACATCACACAATACTAGGAATCACAGCCTAGCCAAATAATTACACACATTTGGGGTGGGGTGGACACAATTCAATCTATGGTACTATTTCCATGCCTTTCCTCACAATTCTGTAAGCTCCAGTTTTTGGTAATTCCAGGTGTTCTCTGGGTTGTCAGCTCAGAATAACATGGTGTCCTTCCCCTGTTTCTGCGTCTTTGTATCACTTTATCTCTTTTATAAAGGTACCAGTCACACAGGATTAGAACCCACCCTACTCTATGACCCCAAGTTAACCTAACTAATAAAATCTTCAGAGATTCTATTTTCAAATAAGTTCCCATTCACAGGTACAGGGATTAGAACTTCAATGTATCTAAGGGGGAGATACAGTTTAATCAGCAGCACCCTTCTTCTGACTTCTACAGCCCGTGATCTCCATTTACAAACACCAGCATCACTGGTTGGTATGCTTTCATGTAACTCCAGCATCACATGTGACCTTCCTATACCATCTGCTCTACTGGGCATGAAAGTAACAGCACCCACCATGATGGACAACCATTTAGTACCAAGTGTTTTATTTGTTATCTCATTGCAGCATCCAATCAGTGACATAGGGAGTATACCCATTCCTGAGTTACAGAATCAAGACCAAGGAGGCAGGGCCAAAACAGCAGACTCGTCACACACATCCTCAGTTCCTTCTGAGAACTAAGGGCTAGAAAAATAATTGAATGGAGTAGTGTGAACACTCTGGGAGCCCCAAGATCAGGTGTAGGGTTGTAAGACTGGACTGGGGAAAAATATCTTTGTCAGAGGTGAGACACCAGCACAGTGAGTCCTGCTCCTGCAGGCACAGTGGCTGAGAGGCTTGCAGGTATAGATGGCTTCTTTGTTAGCCAGGAGACTGGTACTGGGGCTGCCAAGCCTAAGAGTCTGACAGGTGCTAGCTACTATGCTGAGCTGCAGTGCCTAAGAACATAGTATATCCTGCAGCAGACAGCCTATGCTTGAGACAGTCACATCTAGGAAGCCCAACAGCAGCTGGTGACAGAGGTTACCAGTGTCTCCCCTTCTTTGAGATGCACCATAGATACTACTGGCTCAGCACAGGAGAGGCAGCTCAGGCAGGATGCCATCTTGGTCAACTGAGGAGTTGAATTAGCCAAGCCTAAGGGCTCGGCTGGGGCTAATTCCCATGCTGGGCAATAGTAACTGTCTGGACAGGTCTTCTCCCAATGTAGTGGTGGCTGGCTGCCAAGTGTGGCAGTACCCGAACCTTTTCTTTCTTTGAGCCACATCGCAGAGTATGCTGATGGCCCCCAAGAGACTCCATAAGTAGGGCTCCATCTTTCTCAGCAAGAGGTGAGGTCTGTCATCTCTGAGGTCCCAGCAGCTATCAGCTGCTTCTGGTCAACGTCTCTCAGCAGAAAAGGAATTTTTAAGATAAGCACACCTAAAGAATGCAGCAGTGACTGGAAACCAATTGTGGTGGCAACACTTCTGCCTCCCTTCACTGAACCACATCATACTGTATGCTGATGGCCCCCGAGGAACTCCAAAAGCAGGGCACCACCTCTGCCAGCCAGGAGGTGGGGCCTGCCATTCTTAAGGCCTCCCTGCCTTTGGCTGCCGCTGGACAGCTCCCATCTCAGCAGCAAAGCAGTTTTTAAGATAAGAACATCTAGGGAACACAGTGGTTCCTGGCAGATGAGTGTGGAGGCATCCTTCTTTCCTTCCCTCCCTAAGCTATGCCATAGTTTCAACTGATGTGATGCCAGAGAGTTGGCACAAGTATGTTGCCATCTTTATCAGCCAGTAGGCAGGGTCTGCCATCCCTGAGGACCTAGCTGGGGCCAGCCACCAAAATGGGCAGCATTGTGGGCTTGACAGTATCTCTATTACCAGGAAAGCTGTACATAAGTCAGCTGTACGTAGAGAATATAGCAGCAGCTGATGACCAAGTCTAGCAGTGCCCTTACTTGCTCTCTCCTTAGAGCTAAGCCACAGATTTTGTTGGTGTAACACCAGAGAAACTGAACACCTTTTTGATAGTGCAAAGACAACAACCAATATGTAACCATTTAAAGAAGCAGACTGCCATGGCTCCAAAAAATTCCCAAAATTTAGAATCAAAAAACTTCCTAGATGAAGAAGAAGTCTTTCTGAATTACCAGAGGTAGAATACAAAAGAATTATGTATAGTGTCCTTCTGGAGATTAAACAAAGCGCAGCAGAATAAAATGAAAAATTAAGTAAGCTATATGAACTGCTGGAAAATTAATTATCTGAACTGCAGCAGATCAACAATAAAATTACAGAGTTAGGCAATTTGATGTGAAGTCAAAAGAGCAGGATTGAGGAAATAGAATGCAGACTTAACAAGATTGATGATAAAGCAACTGACACCAGCATTTACAAGGATAAATCAAATAAACGAAACAGTAAAAATGAAGAAGCATTAAGGAATACGTGAGACTCTATCAAGAGGAATAATTTACAAATAATTAAAGCTTCTGAACAAGGAGGGATAGCAGAAAATACAGAGAGAACTGTTGAAGAGTTGCTGATTGAAAACTTCCCTGACATCATGAAAGAACATATTCAGTGTGCCTATGAAACACTACAAAAGGTACACCCCAAGACAAAGACACCGAGACATATCATAATCAAGCCTAATAAAATGAAACACAAAGACAGGCTCTCAAAGGCAGCTAGGCTTAAACCAAAACTAACGTACAAAGGGAAGCCCCATAGGCTACCCTCCAACTTCTTGGCAGAAACCATGCTGGCAAGAAGGCAGTGGGATGACACATACAAAGCCCTGAAGGAACAAAACTTCCAACAAAGAATTACATATCCTTCAAATTTGTCTCTTGAATATGACAGTGAAATTAAGACATTCTCAGACAGATTGAAGCTTTGAGACTTTGCAAAAGCCATACCAAAACTACAAGAAATACTGAAAGCAGTTCTTTGTTTAGAAAATCAGTAACATCAGATGTATACTCAAGGATGCAATGCAGGACACAGCATCCAGAGTCCTACTCAGTTAGGGAAGTCACAAAGCTTAATCAAAGGTAAAATATTAAAAGTAGGGAAACAGAGATCTTGGCACATAAGCTATGACATGACATCATCACACTATAAAGAGGGATATATCACAGTAGTTATAGCTCTTTCAGATAGAGAGGAAGTTAAGGAGACACTCAGAATTAAAGACTGGTTTAAACTGGGAACATTATGGGAATCAAAGTGATAGCCACAAAGAAAAATAATGATACTACATATCAGAACAAGAAATATAATAAAGGAGTCTCAACAGACACAAAACCAATACTAAAAAGGATGAAAAGAAAACCCTTAAAGAAAAATGATCCAGAATAAAATATTAAGCAGAACATAGAAAACATCAGCAACACAAAAATAGTCACCAAAATGACTGCACTAAACACATATCTATCAATGATTACACAAATGTAAATGGATTGAATCCACCAATAAAGAGGCAGAGGGTAACAGCTTGGATCACAAAACATGATTCCTCTATGTGGTGCTTACCAGAAACACATCTTAGACTCAAAGATATGAACAAACTGAAAATCAAAGGATACAAAAATATGCACCAAGCTAACAACATGCAAAGAAGGGCAGAAGTGGCGATAATAATCTCAGATAAGATACACTTTAACATACAATCCACCATCGTGGACAAGGACAGTCACAATTTATTGCTGAAAGTTTCAATTCATAGGCAGCATAAAACAATATTAAATATTTCTGCTCCCAATACCAGAGCATCTAAACACATCAAACAAACACTGACAACATTGAAAAATGAGATAGATTATGCCAGAGTAACAGTGGGAGTCTTCAATACTCCACTTCCAGTAACAGACAGAACATCCAGAAAAAGAGTTTCATAAGGATATAGAAGATCGTATTGCAACAATCAAACAACCAGACCTCTTTGAAACACAGAGAATGTTTTACCCAACAATTGGTAAGTATACTTTATTTTCCAATACATATGGAACATTCTCCAGAACAGACCACACATTAGGTAATAAAGCAAGTTTCAACAAAATCCAAACTGCTGAATTATTGCAAAGCATCTTCTTGGACCATAAAGCCATAAAAGTTGAAATCAATAGCAGAAGAAAACGTGGGTAGAAAATCAAAACAGAAACTGAACAAAACCTTGCTCAAAAATTCATGGATTATTGAAGAAATCAAAGATGCAATATAGAAATTCATAGAATCAAATGAGAATGAAAACATATATCCTAACAGAACCTATGGGATACAGCAAAAGCAGTGCTCAGAGGTCAGTTTACCTCTATAAATGTACACATCCAGAATGCAGAAAGGGAAGAAACCAAAGAATTAACCATACAACTTGAATAAGTAGGAAGAGAACAACAAAAGAACCCCTCGGGCACCAAAAGAAAACATAATAAAAACTAGAGCAGAACTAAATGAATTAGAGAATAGAAAAAACAATCAAAAGAATTAACAAAATGAAAAACTGGCTTTTTTAAAAGATCAACAAAATTCATAAACCTTTGGCTAAATTTGAAAAACAGGAAACAACCTGAATAAGAAATCAGACAGGAGATGTCATAACACACCTGTTTTAGTCATCTAGTGGTGCTCTCACAGAAATACCACCAAGGTAGGTGGCTTTGGCAAAGAAAAGTTTATTCTTACACAGTCTAGTAGACTATAAGTCCAAATTCAGGATGTCCACTCCAAAGGGAGGCTTTCTCCCTTGTTGGCTCTGGAGGACAGTCCTCATGTTGCATCAGTCTCTGGTCAGGGAGCATCTTGGTGCAGGAAACTCAGGTTTGAAAGATGCACTCTTCTCCCAGTGCTGCTTTCTTGATGGTGTGAGGTTCCCAATTCTCTGCTTGCTTCCCTTTCCTTTTATCTCTTGTGGGATGAAAGGATAAAGGGTGGTGCAAGTCATACTTCACGGAAACTCACTTTAAAGTAGAGCAAGGAGGTGATCTTAGGAAGGGATTTACAGTCCCACCGTACTCCTCTAACATAAAGTATAGGAAAATCACAAAATGGAGGGCAATCGTAAAATATTGGGAATCATAGGCCAGCCACATGGTTACACACCTTTCTGGGGGGACACAGTTCAGTCCACGACAAGACCCAACTAAAATTAAAACTATCATAACAGAATGCTATGAAAATTGTACTATAACAGATTTGAAAACCTAGAGGAAATGGACACATTTCTAGATTCACCGCACCTACCAAAATTATCACAAGGAGAAGCAGAACAATTTAGTAAACTCATCACAAAAGAAGAGATTGAAAAAGTCATCAAAAAAAGCCCTGGCCCACATGGCTTCACTAGAAAATTCTACCAAACTTTTAGACAGGAGTTAATTCCAATACTCCTGAGCCTATTTCACAGCATAGAAAAGGATGAAACACTACCAAATGCATTCTATGAAGCCAGCATAACCGCGATGCCAAACCAAGGGAAAGATCCCACAAAAAAAATAAAATTACAAACCAATATCATTCATGAACCTAGATGCAAAAATCTTCAACAAAATCTTAGCCAATAGAATTCAACAGCATATAAAAAAAATAATTCGTGTCCAAGTTGGATTCACAGCAGGGACGCAGGACTGGTTCAACATCAGAAAAACAATCAATATGATCAACCACATAAGTAACACAAAGGATAAGAATCATCCGATTTTGTCAACTGACATAGAAAAGGCATTTGACTAAGTCCAACACCCACTCATGTTAAAAAACTCTCAGAAAAATAGGAATAGAAGTGAAATTCCTTATTCCAATAAGGGGCATTTACACAAAGCCAAAGCCTACATCATCCTGAACGGAGAAAGAATGAAAGAATTCTCCCTGAGGACAGAAACTAGACAAAAAGGCCCACTGTGACCTCTTCTATTCAGCGCTGTGCTAGAGGTTCTGGCCAGAGCAATCAGACAAAACAAACAAAGGACATCTGCATCAGTAACGAAGAAATAAAATATCCCTATTTGCAGATAACATGATCATACACACAGAAAACCCTAAAGAATACGTAAATAAACAACTGGAATTAACAAAAGAGTCCAGCATAAACATAAGTAAATCAGTAGGATTCCTTTACACCAACAAAGGGATCATCGAAGAGGAAATCACCAGGTCAATACCATTTATTATAGCCCCCAGGAAGATAAAATGTCTAGGAATAAGTCTTACCAAGAAGAGACCCATACAGAGAAAATTACAAGTCCCTACTGCAAGAAACCAAAAGAGACTTGCATAAGTGGAGAAATCTAGCTTGTTCACGGATAGGAAGACTCAACATTGTGAAAATGTCTATTTTACCTAAAGCAATCTACATATACTGTGCAATCTCAATACAAATTCCAGTGTCATTTTTCACTGAGAGAACAAATCACCAACTTTGTTTAGAAAGAGAAGAAACCCCAGATGAGAAAAGCACTTCTGAAGAACAGGAACACAATGGGAGGTCTCCCACTACCCTACGTTAGAATCTACTACACTGCCACAGTAGTCAAAACAGCCTAGTCCTGGTACAAAAACAGACACACAGACCAACAGAACAGAATAGACTCTAAAAGTACCACCACCTCTTATGGACAATTGATGTTCAACAAAGCCCCAAAAGTTGTAAACTGGGGTGAAAGCAGTCTCTATAACAAAGTGTTGGCAAAATTGGATATCCATCTGCAAAAAACTGAAACAAGACCCATATCTCACACCTTATACAAAAACTAGCTCAAAATCGATCAAAGACCTAAATATCAAACCTAAACGACAAAGATCATTTAAGAAAAAATATGGACAAGAATGGAAGTTCTAATACACGGCTTAGACAGACTACAAAATCTACCCAACAATGCATGAACAGAAGACAAACAGATAAATGGGAACTACTAAAAATCAAACACTTAGGCTCATCCAAAGATTTTATCAAGATAGTTAAACAGCTACCTACAGAATGGGAAAAATGTTTGGCAATTACATATCAGATTGACATTTGATTTCCATAATCTACAAGGTACTGCAATGTATCAACAAGAAAAAGACAAATAACCCAATTAAGCAATGGGCAAAGGAGATGGACAGACATTTCACCAAAGAAGACATACAGGCAGCCAAAAGACACGTGAGGAAATGCTCACGATCATTAGTGAGCAGACAAATCCGTATCAAAAGTACAACGAGATACCATCTCACTCCAACAAGCCAAAGCCAGACAAGTGCCGTAGAGTCAGATCCGACTCATGGTGACCCTAGGGGCTAGGGTAGAATTGACCCCCAGAGTATTCAAGGAGCGCCTGGTGGATATAATCCAAAAAACACAAAACAGAAGCTGTGGAGAGAGTGGAACACTCCTACGTTGCTGGCTGGAATGCAAAATGACACAACATCTTTGGAAAGCAATTTTATGATTCCTTAAAAAGCTAGAAATAGAAATACCATACAATCCAACAATCCCACATAAATAAAGGCAGTCACACAAACAGATAAATGCACATGAGTGTCTACTGCAGCACTGTCCACAATAGCAAAAAGATGAAATCAACATAAGTGCCCATCAACAGATGAATGGATTAACAAACTATGGTACATACACACTGTGGAACGATGATGATTTCAGGAAACGTCTCATAACCTGGTTTCAACTAGAAGACATGCTGAGTGAAATCAGCTACAGAGGACAGGTATTGTATGAGACCTCTGCTATAAGGACTTAAAAACGGACTTCTGTACAGAAGAAAAGACTCTGATGGCTACAAGAGTGGGGAGAGACGGAGAGGGATGTTCACAGATTACACAGCTGATAGGAATTTGGTTAGATGCAAGGAGTGACAGCACACAGTATAGAGCAGATCAGCACAACGGGACTATACAATAAACTGAAAGGTTTTCTAAACTCCATCCAATATTTCAACAGATACAGTATCAGGGACGGGGGTCTAGGTAGTCTTTAGCTAAGAGAGTCTACTGCACCCCATATTTGTGAGTGGTGTCTGGGGACATAAAAGCTAGTAAGCTGCCATCTGAGGTACACCAAATGGTTCAACCAATCTGGAACAGATGACAACCATAACATCAAAGACACGAGGAAAAATGAGCCCAGGAGACCGGAGGACCCATATGAATGGGAGACTGCATCAGCATGAGACCAGCAGAACCAGATGGTGCCCAGCCCCGACCAAAGGCAACTGTGATAGGGGCCACAAGAAAAGAGGCAACACAAGAAAAATAGATGTGCAGTTAAAGAACTCTTCTAAAAGACCAGAATTGATGGTCTGACAGCCTGGAGGGTCCCCTGGGAACACAGTCCCTAGACTTGCTGCTGCCCCGACCTGAAACCAATACTAAGGTCAACTCTTCAGACAAGAATGGACTGGACACGTGGACACAGTGTGAGCATATGGCATGTACACTTTATGGTTTTATACATTTATAGGAGGCTGTTCTACTGGTTTCCTTCTAGATAGGACAGAAGAGAGGAGGGGACAGGTGTCATTAAGAGGATACTAGAAATATAGAGTGAAAAGGAGGAATGTGCTCTCACAGTGTGGAAAGCAGATGGAGCTGCAAGTAGGCAGGCATGGGAAATCAATTTGTATTGCATACTTTCACTTAATCATAATGTTTTTAAAAAGGGAAAAACAGAGAGAACAAAAACAAGAAGGCTCAGAGTAGTAACCTGCCCCACAGAGTGGTACTCAAACCCAGGTCTATCATACTCTAAAACCCATGCTTTGGGCACTCCAAAAAGAGGGCAGGAGGCTCAACCAGACATCTGGATGTCCCCGCACACTAAGTGGGCTCTCAGTAGGTACTGCTCAGGCACCTAGATGTGCAATCACAAGTTCTTTTGGTTTCCAGCCACTGCCTGCTGTGACCAAAAGCAGCCAAAGGGAAGTCTGTGTCAACAAGAGGAAATCACACCATGCTGTTGACCAGAAAGTCCCAACTTCACAAAGCTGCCAAGCCTCCGAAATTAACCTACAAGCTTAATGAAATCCAAATACTGACGAATTTTTATTGGGAACCTAGACAAACTGATTCTAAAGTTCACAAGAGAAAAAGAAAAAAAACAGCACATAGAATAGCCAGAAAACTTCTGAAAAAAAGAGTAATGACAGGAAAGTGGCCTTACAAGACAGTGAAACATGCTGTCTTAGCCATCTAGTGTTGCTTTAACAGAAAGACCATAAGTGGACAGCTTTAGAAAGACAATTTTTATTTTGTCACAGTCCAGTAAGCTATAAGTCCACATTTAGAGTGTCAACTCCAGGGAAGGCTTCTTCCGCTGGCTCTGGAGGAAGGTCCTTGTTGTCAGTCTTCCCATGGACTGGCTGCTTCTGAGGCACAGGGATTCCAGGTCCTTTCCAAAAGATGTGCTCAGCTCCCTGCACTGCTTCTTGGTGGTATGAGGTCCCCAAATCTCTCTGCTATCTTCTTTCTATCTTGAGACAGTGCCTCATGACACAGTCTTACACATTAAGTCTTGCCCTACCAACATACATGCTGTCTATCCTCCCTTGTTAACATCACAGAGGCAGGATTTACAACATACAGGAACATCACACAATATGGGGAATCATCACCTAGCGAAACGGCTACACACATTTCTACATACATTTTAGGGGGAACACAATTCAATCCACACCACATGCTTAAAACCAAAGTAGTTGATCACAGTGGTGCTGTTATACTAGCAATCAGATATTGTAGCAAAGCAGAAAGCTCAGAAGAAAATCCAAGTACAACCAGAATCTCATATAGAATGAATATGACACTTCAAATAAGAAAGGAAAAGTGTAACCCACTCAGTATATTGTGCTGGTACCCATCCATATCTCACACTGTACATGCGAATAAATTAGATGAATCAATAATTTAAATGTAGAAAGTAACACCATAAAAGTACTAGAAGAAAATATGGGGAAAGTCCAAAAACCATAAAAAATATGGATAATAAAATTCAACCATATAAAAAAAGCTTTAAGTGAAAAAAAAAGATAAATTGAGGGAGAAATTCTAACTCATATTACAGACAAAGCTACACTCTTCAGTATGTTAAGAGTTCCTACAAGTCAGTACAGACAAAAAGGAAGGATACAAAGTCTATTACCAAAAAATAAATAAAATTATTTTTTAAAAAGACCAAAGATCTAATCAAAAATCGGGCACAGGCTATAAAATAGGCAGTTTTCTCTCCCTCCTTCCCTACCTCTCTCTCTCTCTCTCTGTCTCTCTCTCACACACACACACAGGAGCTATAAATGGCTTTTCACTAACTGCTTATGGAAGCACAAATTTTACAATCTGCAGTGTCACTATGAGTTAGAATCAACTGGACCGCAGTGGGTTTTTTGGGGTTTATAGAGAGTAGGTTAGCAATACACAACAGTTACAAAAGTAGAGGCCTTGCTCTGTAGTTCTATTTCTAGAAAGGTGTCCTATAAATATATTTCCACATGTGTGAAATGACACCTACTTGTCAGTTAGTAACAGACTGATTCAAACAAATAATCACACATCCACATACTAAAGACTAAGCTGCCATATAAACAAAGCAGCTTTTTGAAAACTGACACATAATAATTTCTCAGATATGCAAGCCAAAAAAAAACAAGATGAAAGACACTGCAACAGAAATAGTAACAATATCCACATGTAAAAGAACAAAACTGAACTGTCTACCTTATACCATATAAAAAACTAACTCAAAATGAAACAAAGATGCAAATGTAAAAGTTAAAATATGAAACTCTTAAGGGAAAAAAATGCTGCTGCTGAGTCGATTCTAACTCATAGTTACCCTATAGCAGAGTAGATCTAGCTCTGTCCCCACAGAGTTTCCTAGGCTGTAATCTTTAAGGAAACAGATCACCATTTTTTTTTCCCATTGCACAGCTGGTGGGTTCAAACCGCTGACGGTCCAATTAGTAGCCAAGCACTTAATCACTGCAACACCAAGGCCCCGTCTTAGAAGAAAACAGAGATAACTCTTCATGACCTTGGATTACATAATGATTTCTTAAATGTAGTAACAAAAGCAAAATCAATGAAAGAAAAATAAATCAGATTTCATCAAAATTAAAAACATTTGTGCCTCAAAGGACACCATTAAGAAAGTGAAAAGACAACCCACAGAATGGGAGCAAATATTTCTAAGTCATATCTTTGGTAATGGGCTTGCATCCAGGACATATAAGAACGCTTACACTTTAAAAATAACAAAATCTTTTTAAAAAATTTTTTGCAAATATGAATGGACATTTTTCCAAAGAAAATAAACAAATGGCTAATAAGTACATGAAAAGATGCTCATCATCATTAGCCATTAGGAAAAATGTAAATCAAAACAGCAATGAGATACTCTTCAAACCTACTAGGATGGTTACAAATCAAAAAGAAGATAATGACAAATGTTGGCAAGGATGTGGAGAAACTATTGCCTTCGAGTCAATGCTAGCTCACAGCAACATTGGGAAGAATAAAAACCTATTGCTGTCAAGTCCATTCCGATTCATAGTGACCCTACAGGACAGAGCAGAGCTGCTCCAACAGAGTTTCCAAAGAGTGCCTGGTGGATCTGAGCAGCCAACCTTCTAGTCGGCACATGCAGCATGTAACCAGGTGCCACAACATTAAAAACATTTTCTCGAAAAGTTAAACTTGCCATGTAACCCAGCAATTCCACACTTTAGTATATACTCAAGAGAAACGAAAACATATGCCCACATAAAAACTCATAAACTATGTTAATAGAGGCATTATTGACAATAGGCAAAAGGCTGAAACACCTCAATGTTCGTCAACAGATGAACAGAAAAATAAAATATGATCTATCCATACTAGGGGATATTATTTGGCAATAGAAAGAAATGAAGTACTGGTACATGATACAACATGGATGAGCCTTGAAAACAGTACCTACGCAAAACTAGCCAGAGTCTTAGTCATCTAGTACTGCTCCCACAGAAATACAAGTGGATGGCCTTAACAGAGACAAGTTCATTGTGTCACAGTTCAGTAGGTTAGAAGTCCAGACTCAGGACGCCAGCTCCAACGAAAGGCTTTCTCTCTGTGTCACCTCTAGAGGAAGGTCTTTGTCAGTCGTCTTGGTCTGGGAACATCTCAGTACAGGAACCCTCAGGTCCAAATGATACTCCCTGCTCCTGGCACTGCTTTTTTTAGTAGTATGAAGACTCCAGCTCTCTGCTTGCTTCCCTTACCTTTTATCTTTTGAGAGATAAAAGATGGTGCAGATCACACCCCCAGGAAACTCCCTTTACAGTGGATCAGGCTGTAACCTAGCAAGGGGGTTATAGTCCCACCCTAATCCTTTTACATAATCCAACATAATCCAACTTTGCCGCATTAACCACAGGCAAAGATTAGGATTTATAATACATACAAAAATTAAAATAACAAAATAGAAGATAACCACTTAGTATTGGGAATCATGGTCTAACAAATTGACACACACATTTTTGAGGGGACATCATTCAACCCATGACAGCTGGTCTACCGGGTTTCTTTTAGAGGTGATGAAAAAATTTTAAAATTGATCAGAGCAATAGTTGCACAACTTTATGAATATATTAACTGTTCTCAACTGTCTTCATTTTTTAAAACATGGTGCAGAACAAAAAACAGCAAAAAAAAATACAAGAACAACGTCTGTGAATTAGATTCGGCCCAGAGACCACCAGTTTATAATCTCTGGCATAGTTTTCAGCTGTGGTTTATCTGGTTATGACCAGATGCATTATGACCGATGCATTAATAATTCAGCCAAAACCATGAGCCCAGAGAGATCTAAGGACACACACATTCAATTTGGGTCTTCCTTATGTCTGTTCACCAGCAGCTCAAGTCACAGGTAAGGGGCAGCTCAGTCACTATTTCCATAACTTAGCTGCTTTCCCTCCCCTGCTGGGTGGGAACTGGATAGTGGCTGCCCCGTCTAGGAGCACCATATGAGCATCACTCTTGTGTCTCTTTGACCGGAAGAGAGAGTTCTGGCCCTACGTCATGTGTTTTTGCTACTGTATACGTTACACCAGGCCCTCCACTTCATGATTCCTGTGTCTACAGGGCATTAGGGCATTTCCCTGTTTGACCTGGTGTTTTGTATCATTTCACTCGGCCGGGGTGTCATATGCCAGTACCAGTGGGGCAAAGGGTGCTGCTGGGTGCTGGACAGAAGGCTCACAGTGTGGTGGGGAGGCTGGAGCTGCGTCAGAGCTGTGCTGCCGGGGCCTGAAGCTCTCATTCACACTAGAAGACATGCTTTTGTCTCAGGTGGCTTACTGTCTGCCTAAAGCTGCCTGTCCAGTGACGTCATTAGGAGGGTGCAGATGAGGGGATGTGGACCACATAGGTTACGCTCTGAGAGGGCATGACAACAAAATGACTATAAAATTGCAGTGTTCAGAAGAAATTTATTATTTTTTACAAAAATACTCTTTCAGTTAGTTACCAAAAAAAAAAAAAAATCATAAGCCCAGATAACATGTATCAACACACTTACAAAGCTAAAACCCCATGCTAATTTACTTTCTGAACCTTCCAAGGCGGTCTGGTCAGAGCTGTCACTGTCACCCAATTACAGTGATTTCAATCACTTGGCTTCAGCTGTACATGCTACCACCAACATACACTACAGCCTGCTCCTACCAAAAAAGAAAGCCAAACGTGTTGCCATTTAGTTAATTCAATCCACAGCAAGTGACGTTACAGGCAGAGTAGAACCACCCCATGGGGTTTCCAAGAAGGGGCTGGTAGACTCAAACTGTCAACCTTTTGGTTAGCAGCTGAGCTCTTAACCACTGCTACTAATGTTGTAATTCAATGTAGAAAGATTCTACAAAACAATTTTGTTGTTAGTATTCATACAGTCTAAGAAATACTACATTTAAACAATTTACAACTATACGAGGACTGCCGATTAAGCTCACAAATTCATCCTAGGAAAAGTGCTACCTAGCTCATCGCTGAAGATCACTACAGTCACTTTTCAGATACTCACCTTGGGAAGCTATATGCCAAACGCCAGCACCTAGTCCACCCTTCAAAGAAATTTTGGAACTCTGTTTCTGGAATGGCCATCAGAGCTGTCGTCATATTACACTTGATGTCCCAAATGTCACCCAAAATGTCTTTCTTTCAATATTTCTTTTATCTTCAGGTAGAGAAAAAAGTCACTGGGGGCCAGATCAGGTGAGAAGGGAGGGTGTTCCAATACAGTTATTTATTTACTGGTGAAAAACTCCTTCACAGACAACTATACAGTTAAATTCGCAAACTTGCCACCAGGCCATCATACGCAATGCCCATTCCAGAAAGAGTTCCAAAATTGCTTTGAAGAGTGAAGTAGGTGCTGGCATTGGTGCATAGCTTCTCAAAGGGAAGAGTTTCAAAGGTGCCCACACTGATATTAAGCAACAAGGTGAGTAGCCCTTAGAACAAGGGACTTAATTGTCAAACCTCATATTTATCACATATTATTCTATGATTAAAATTGATAATAAATTTACATCTATAAAAATCATTGATTACAAAACTCTTTGCTGACTAAATAAAGAAGCTGACAGTTTAAAATAAGAGTTAAGGAAAATGCTGTTTCTTCATATTTATTCAGAAATACAACTTAGTCTTAAATTCAGATTTCTTTTTAGTCCTTTTTAAATTTTCTTTAAAAACATCATGATCTTACAAACATATATCTGACTTTAATGAAATTTTCAAGGTTTAAGTTTGAATCAGGATTTTAAAAAGTAGTAACATTAAAAAAATCAGTTGGCAAAACTCTTCAGACAAAGATTGAACTGTTCTTTAAGACACAAAAGGATTCTAGTGAAGAGTGTTCTTCTTGGTTGCAGTAGCTACAGGAGACTAACCAGGCAGCTCCCGTCAGGTGGCAAGAGGAGAAGAAAGAAGGAGACAGGAACTGGCGGAACAGAATTGGGAAATAGAGGATGGAGAGGAAGAGGGTGCAGTTACCAGGTGGGGACAGCTGCTAGGGTCACATAACGATGTGTGTGTAAGCTTTTAAATGAGAAATTGTTTGAATTATAAACTTTCACTTAAAACACAATTAAAAAATGCGTTGGCCAAAAGCATTGATTTCAATAACATCATTCACTAGGTTGTGGCTTTGAAGGCCAGAAAAGGAAAGTTCTGATTTAGTCAAGATGTTCACCAAGTGCTGAGACACTTGTGTATTTGTTCCTATTTACTTCTATGGTATCATTCCATTTATGGACATATTTCCACATGCATTTGTTTACAACTTTCACATTATTTGGACCCTTACTGATGATGCAGATCTAATCCGTTAAAGTGTCTCATGCAATAGTCAAGTTCAATGTTAAAATCAACATGATTCTGACATAGTTCTTAAACATTTTTACTAAAATTCTGTTTTCTTACTAAATTTTCACTTTAACCCAGTGAAACTATGACATGTGAATACATTCAGTCTGTGCACATATTGTAATTTAAGGGTGTAATTTTAATTTTACTGGTTATGTCTCTAGAATTGCCATCACATTTCGTGATATGTATAAGTATGATTTACAAGTAACATCAGAACAAAAACACATTACAAAGGATTCTGTGCAGCTGGCTACAGGACGGGGTCCATCGGGAGGACACCAACCCTAGTGATGCCATCTGTGCCCATCTGAATGGAAGCAAGATGAGAAAGATGAGATTCCCATCACACTGGTGTTATCTGTCCGTGGCTTGGTAAAATTGTTTTTTAAGAAGCAGGTACTGAGTAGAGGCAGGTGGGGGGAAGGCAGATGATGGGCAACTGTGCCACTGGCAGTCTGGCCCAAGACTCAGGCTACTCCCGACAGCATCGGTGACTCTTTAGGAGATGCATGCTTTCGTCACTGCCTCATAGCACCTGCTTCCCTGCACAGCAGAGCAGAGACAAGGCTGGAAAGTGGGTTCTGGGATCATGTTTTACCTTTCTTGGTTTACTTGACTTTAATTCTGACTCACAGCAACCCTACACAACAGAGGAGAACTATTCCCTAGGGTTTTCAGGAGCAAAATCCTTGGTGGATTCAAACCACTGACCTTCTGGTTAGCGACTGAGCTCTTAACCACTGTGCTACCAGGGCTCCTGTTTCCTAAAGGAGTCTTCATTATGTCTTATATTCTGATGAAAACAGTACACAGTGAAGCTCAGACATTAAACTCAGGAGGGCCTGCCACATGATACATCTGTGCCTTAGTGGAATCCTTATATTATTGTCAGTGCCATCTATATCTTATTGAATCCTCCTATAAATCTTTCAGGAAGGTCCTGCTACTCTCCCCATTCTACAGATGAGGGAACTGAAGTCCAGAGGTTACACCTGTGGTCATACAGCTGCAGAATGGCAAAACATAGACCATCCTTACCACTGTGTACCCCAGCCTCCAACAATGCCAGCATGCTACATCCAACACATGTGTGGTTTGGTTGCCCTGGGGGCTTACACTTCACCTTGGATTAAGCAACACAGGCAAAAAAAAAAAAAAAAAAAAAAAAAGCTAAAGAACTTAATTTCACGTCTAAGGGTTCTTTTTCACCTCCATCAGCTCCCCACCTTTATTTCTCTTGACCTCTCTCCCTTCCTGAGAGATACAGCCAACTCTCATTCTTCCAAGACAAAATAAGTAAACCCCAGCTGTGACCCATTCGAGGAGACACAAGAAACAGAGCAACAGCCAATGGCTCAGGACCTGTTCTTCCAGCTCTCAAGTATGTTTGCAAAGGGTTGGGTCCACTGCATTTGAAATGAGGTGCCACACAAGGTCAGGGAGATGGAAAGCAAGGAAGGTAGCCTGTAGGGGCAGCTCTGTTTGTGCCAAGGGCAGCAGCAAGATGAGCATGGTGAACCCAAGGGACCTGACCACTGCCTAGAAATTCTGAGGTCATACTGGGCTGTGCTTGGGATACATGTCACCAGTGGCCCCTGTGGCAGGGAACACATGAAAATGCCAGTCCTCATCATCTCCCGCCAACCCTTTCCGATAGCTCCCTCCACTTCTCAGCAAATGCCCCCAACCCTCTCCATGTCAAGCCTGATATCCCATTTGTGGCTGGTATTTGGTGAGCTATCTCCCCACCTGACCACCTCATTGATGGTTTCCTCTTCGCCCTGCCCTTCAGAGCAATTCTGACACTCTGCACTTCCTCCTCCTCTACATCCACTTAGGCCTCCAGCCCTTTTGTCTGGTTCTTTTCAAATCTTCTGGAAGTCTCCCCAGACATCCCGTGTTGCCAACAGAGCCACATGGCTCATCATCCATTCACTCAGCAAACACTTATTAAGCACCAGCAAATCTAAAGCACCCTTTGATGCCATCACACCTGTCACCAAATCCTCCATTTGCCCCTCTGAATCATTATTAATCCCCAAATCCTTCATCTGAAATTTCTACCTTCCAAAATCCAGCCACGAGAGGGCTAGGGAGAGGAAAGCAGGACTAGGAGTCAGACTCTTCCCCATCACCAGACGTGTGGCCTTGATTAAGATATTCCAGTACTCTGCACCCTGGTTTCCTCATCTGCAAAACTGGGAACACAAGAGTACACCCCTCATAAGAACAAATGAAGACAACAAACTCATTGCCATCAAGTCAATTCAAACTCATTGCAATCCTATAGGACAGAGTAAAACAGCCCCATAGGGTTTCCAAGGAGCCTTGGCTCTTAACCACTATGCCACCAGAGTTTCCTCACAGGAACAAGGAAACTCATATGAAGTGCTTAGTGGCACTTAGTACGCAGTAAAGACTTTAATTCTAACTCATAATGACCCTAAAGGACAGGGCACCGCTGCTCAATAGGGTTTCCAAGGAGCAGCTGGTTGATACGGACTGC
This sequence comes from Heterohyrax brucei, assembly GCA_028571685.1. Lineage (NCBI taxonomy): Eukaryota > Metazoa > Chordata > Mammalia > Hyracoidea > Procaviidae > Heterohyrax > Heterohyrax brucei. The sequence goes on along the minus strand of CM053148.1, from coordinate 36,122,225 downwards.
CAACCTTTTGGATTCACAGGCATAGCATACCATGGCTCTCAACTACCCAGCCACCAGGGCTCCTGCATAAATATTAGCACTATCATTACTATTACCATTTACAAAAGGTCATATTCACAAAGCCCACACACAGCAAAACTTACTTTCTCAACTGACCCTAGAAGAACTAGTTCTTCTTCCCACTGTGCCAAGTCCTAGCCTTTCTGCTTCCTATACAGCCTTCAAAGACCCCTCTGTCGTAGAGAGAAATCCAGTGTGGCCCTTTTTCAGTTTATCACATGTTGCTTTTGGTACACGGCTTCCCTATTGAATTGAATGGCTTTTTGTCTGCCAAGCAGAATTGTCCAAGGGCATCATGCTTCCTATCCCCAAAATGAGCCAGAAACTCCTTGTTGCATTTAAAAACATGCTTTTGTAAACAGATGCAACCCCCGTCACCTAGTGTGGTGCCCTCTGCATTCACAGCAGGTGCTCTTTAGACACACTGGAAAGAACTCTCCATCCACTCAGCCATGCTGGTTGCAGGGTCTTTGGCTCCCTGCTGGAAAGACCCATCGGACCCAAGCGAAAGCCCAGTCCTCAATTTCTGGGAGTCCCAGAAACGGTCAAGGTGATCTTTCTACAAATTTACCAGGCGTCCTTAGCAACATTCTCAGTTTTCTCATCTGTACCACGGAGGCAGGATAGGTCTGAAGAACTCTGAATGTTAAGAAACCCCACACCCATGCAATGTGAGCTGCATCCCCACAACCCACCCTGCCTCACACCCACACCCTTGGCCACAGCCCCTCCTCTGCTCCACATCTGCCAACAAATGTGGATTTCCTCTGGAAAATGAAAACCCAGGCTCAATTCCTGGCAGATTGCCCTTAGATTAAGTGCACGTTTTTAAAGTGAAACCCAAACACCGATACTCACTTCACGGTTTAAGGATTTTCCTTAGCCAATAGTTAGACCCAAAGCATCAGCCAGGAAACTCAAATACCAGACACAACTCATTAAACCTTTTGTTATGGACTGTGTCCCCCTCAGCAGCCCCCCAGAAAAAATTTTGAAGCCTTAGCTCTTAGACCTGTAGACACCATCCTGTTTGGAATAGCGTTTCCTCTGTTACGTTAACAAAGCGACTCTAAGTTGGGTAGGTTCAGATCTAGTCACTTCCCAGTTATTAAAAAAAAAAAAAAAGGCAGAAGAGACACAGAGATAGGCACATGTGGAGAAGACAGAAGCCACATGACAACTTTCTACAAGCCAAGGAACCAACAAATGCCCAGGGCTACTAACAAGGAAGGAAGTGACACGGCCAAGGCCATGATTTGGACATTCAGGCTCCAGGACTGAAAGAGAATAAATTTCTGCCTTTAAAGCCACCTGCCTGTGGTATTTCTGTTACAGCAGCATTTGGAGACTAAGACACCTTCTCTGCTGAAACTCTCCCTCAGGACACTGTCCTCCTCTACCTTACTTCAAAATGTGCCTCATATCTCAAGAAGGGCCCATGTTTGCAAAGACCCTCAAAAGCAAAGGGTCCACGGGCACGAGAAAATGCAGGTAAAGCCACATGAGCCATAGGCTCAGGACTAAAGAGGGCTTTTCCTCCCTTTCCAATTGACAGGATTTGGGGGCAGGTGCTGGGTCACAGGGGTGTGAATAAGGGCAGTCATAAGACATTACCTTCCCTGAAGGAATTTAGCAGTCAGCGGAGCAGTCCTAAGGGCTGGGGAGAAGCTCACTCAGCTTAAAGAGCCAACAATTTCGTTTTAAAGAAGCTCAGAGGCAGATGCACCCGCTGGCTTATTTTGGCCATATGCTGTATTCTCGTTTACAAGCAGAAACAAGACCAAAAGACTGGGTACAAATTGCATCTGTTTACCAAAGCATGTTTTTAAATACAACAGGACCCTTGGCTGCTGAAAGGGAAGTCAGAAGCAAGGCTGACATGGTCTCATGTTAAACCTTCCAGCAGAAGCTTGTGCCCTACTGAGTGATGGGAAATGGATGTTCAGGTAAGTTCTGACGGCTGCCAACAATCAGACTGAGGAGGGTCCCCAGCTGACAGTCTCAGGGTTTCTCAGACTGGACATCCTTGACAGTCTTGGCTAGATAATTCTCTGCTGTGGGGCTGTTCTTAGTGTTGTGCGATGCTCAGAAGCATCTCTGGCTGGAAGCATGTGCACCTCAACTCCTGACAATCAAAAATGCCTCCAGATTACAGAGAGATGATCCCAGGAGGGCCACGGGGGACAGTCTCAAATGAGAACCGCTCCAGAGACTTTATTCTCCCCATGCACCATGAGTTTTCCACTTGGTGAAGAACTTCCTCTAAAAAGTGTGGATTTTTGTTACATCACATTTATCTAACATTCTTTTTCCACTGTGGCATATAAAATGAAACATGAAAGGTGGTGAGTGTTTCACTTCCACAGTTGTTTTCTCCAATTTAAACACTGATCAAACAGTCAGGAGTAAACAAGTTCTGTATTCTCTCTCCATATCATAACAAAGGGCTAGACCTTCCAAAGAAACCCTGTTGGTGGTACAATGGTTAAGCACTCAGCTGCTAATCGAAAGGTTGGCGGTTTAAACCCACCAGCAGCTACCTTGGAGAAAAGACCTGGCCTGGTGATCTGCTCCCATAAAGATTACAGCCTAGGAAACCTGAAGGAGCATTTCTACTCAGTCCTATAGGGTCGCTATGGGTTGTAATTTACCCGATGGCTCACAACAACAGATCTTCTAACTACAGCTTTATCTAAAGCTCCAATCATTTTAGTTAAAATAATGCTGATATACTTAAGGAGTAATGGAAATCCTGGTGGCATGGTGGTTAAGTGCTACAGATGTTAACCAAGAGGTCAGCAGTTCAAATCCACCAGGCGCCCCTTGGAAACTCTAATAGGGCAGTTCTACTCTGTCCTATAGGGTTGCTGTGAGTCACAGTCAACTCAACAGCAAGGGGTTTGGTTTGGTTTAATGAGTAATGGGAGACTGAATGATGCAAACTTAAGGGCTGGCTACTAGCCAAAAGTTGGCAGCTCAAATCCATGTAGAAACTCCTCGAAAGAAAGCCTTCGTGATTTACCTTCAAAAAAATCACCACCAAAAACTCTATGGAGTACAATTCTTCACTGATACACAGGGGGTCACCTGGACTCAGAATCAACTTGATGGCAGCTGTTTGGGTTGCAGCTAATGAGCAAGCTAAAGATATTTTTAGAATGGCAACTGTCACTAAATCCTAAAAGTATTAAGCAAGTTTTTATCGTTTCTTTTAAACAACTTTTATTACAAATGAAAACACACACACACGACAGAAAATTTGCAAAATCTAGAAGCAAAAAGAGATTTTTAGCTCCCTCTGAAAGACCTGGACTTAATACAGTGACACAGCTTCTATGGTTCCAGTGTCTTCAAGACAGAACCCCCGTCCATAGCAGCACTGACTTGGCCACGGATCCCAAAGGGAAAGTTGGGCAATGTCAGCTCATACCGGATCTGTCTTCCGCCCCAACTCCACAGAAAGCACAAGGAGAACCTTCTTTTCAGATAACAAGATTTTCACAGATTTTGAAACTGGAGTTGTTGTTGGCATGCATCCAACCAAGATCTGGGAGAAACATGGCTTGGGCAGGAGAGCTGGGAGCCAGGCCAATATTGGGGCAAGATCCCCAGAGAAGGTGAAGTCATGATTTCCAGGTGGTAGCGTCCTTAACCTGTGCCCATGCAGTGCATAAAACGCCAATCAGTATGTCAGATTCCTCCCAGATCCCAAAGAGAACAGGCAGGGCAAAAGGTACCACTAACAAAAGAACACCAGGGGAAAAGGTACCAATAACAGTGAGCACTGGCTTCTGTTACAGTGAAACACAACCCCGTCAGACATTTCCTGACATTAATGAGGATATTTCTACTTCCTAGACACAGCCTCTCTGTTGAGTGCCTTCCAGCTGTCACAAGCCCTGCACAAGCAGGTCAACTAGCCAGCTCAGGGGACCACTCCATTTGATGCCTGGAGGGACTGCTCACACACCTCACATTCTAACCAGAGCACATTCTAACTCTAGCAGCCTTTTCTTCTTTCCAGTTCTGTCTTCAGTTTAAAAACCACCAAGCAACCAACCAGCTGCCAATGAGCTCACTCCCACTTGCGGTGACCCTGTATGCGTCACAGTAGAACTGCGCTTCACAGGTTCTCAGTGGCTGCTTTTTCACAAGTAGATCACCAGGCCTTTCCTCCACGGCACCTCTGGATGGAGTCAGACCTCGGAGATTTTGGTTAACAGCCGAGTATATTAACTGTTTGCATCACCAAAGCACTTTACTTCCAAAAATAGAATTAATTATAAGATACATGACTAATACATAAATGACTTCAGAAAAAGAAGTACTCTGATTGATTAAGTATAGAACCAGATAGCTATCAAACCTCAGTAAAAAACTGAGAAATGCCAAACAACGGGATACCAAGTTATACTGTCTGACTAGCAAAAATTAGAGAATCAGATAATACAAATGCCAGCTATGGTACCAGCGTACGAGAACCATCAGGCACTATGGGTAGAATGTTAGCTGGTGCATACTCAAGGAAACTAAGTATGAATACCCCAGAAATTCCACTCCTAGGTACATCCCCAGACATTTCTGTTGTGGTCCTCAGAAAGATGTGCCGAAGGACACAGCAAGGAGCTAAATACACAGGCACAGAGAAAGCAATGAGACATTCAGACAAGCTACAGATACATAATGAATAACACAGTAGAAAAAGAATCACCCACATTAACACACATATACACACACATATACATCTTTGCACATTCTTACATATACACATAACCAAAACCAACTCACTGCCCATCGAGGTGATTCCAACCCATAGTGACCCTAGAGAATAGAGTAGAACTGCCCCATAGAGTTTCTAAGGAACACCTGGTGGATTTGAACTGCAGACGTTTTGCTTAACAGCTATAGCACTTAACCACTAGACCACCAGTGTTTCTACATACACACGTACATAGGTTATTCAAATGGACTCACTCTACATGTGCTGTTTTGTAACCTGTTTCATTCAACAATATTCTGATGTTGTCAGTGGATGCCCTTGAGTTGACTCCAACTCACAGTGACAGAGCAAAATACTGGGCTTGGGCCAGGCACATCTTCACCGCAAAGTGACATCTTTCCTTTCTAGTATTTGAAAGAGGTTTTTGGTAGCATATTTGCCAATGCAGTATGCCATTTAACTTCTTCAGTGTTCCTTCCACGGGCATTGATTATGGATCCAAGTAAAATAAAATCCCTGGCAACTTGAACTATTTTCTCCATTTATCACAACGTTGCTCATTGGTCCAGTTATGAGAATTTCTATTTTCACTATGTAGAAGTGTAATCCGTATGAGGGCTGTCATCTTTGACCTCCATCAGTAGTGCTTCAAGTCCCCTTCACCTTTAGCAAGCAAGGTTGCGTCATCTGCATGTCACAAGTCTTCCCCGATTTCTGATGCTGCATTCTTCTCCTGCCGTCACCTTCTTGGGTTAGTTGTCCAAAATACAATTTGAGTAAGTATGGTGAAAGGATGTAACCCTGATGCATACTTTATCAAATTTCAAACCAAGAAGCAACACTCTGCTATGTATGAATGACTGTCTCTTGGTCTATATATACAGGTTCCTCAAGAACACAATCAAGTGTTCTGGAATTCCCATTCCTCAAAATGTTATCCGCATTGTTAATGATCCACACAGTCAAATGCCTACGCGTAGTCAAAGAAACACAGGTAAACATCTTTCTGTATTCTCTGCTTTCAGCCGAGATCCACCTGACATCAGCAATGATATCCCTCATCCATATCCTCTTGGTGAATCCAGCTTGAATTTCTGGCAGTTCCCTGTCAATGTACTGTTGTAACCATCTTTTAATTATCTTTAGCAAAACTGTACTTGCATGTGGTATTAATGATATTGTTCAATAATTTCTACATTTGGTTGGATCACCTTTCTTCAGAATGGGCACAAATATGCATCGCTTCCAGTCAGTTGGCCAGGTAGCTGTCTTTCAAATTTCTTGACATAGACAAGTGAGTACTTCTAGGGTTGCACCCATTTGTTGAAACACTTAAATTCCTGGAATCTCATTTTTTTTCCCAATGCCTTCAGTGCAGTGTGGACTTCTTCCTTCAGTACCATCACTTCTTGACCATACGCTGCCTCCTGAAATGACTGAACATTGACCCATTTTTTTTGGATACAGAGACTATGTGTATTCCTTCCAACTTCTTTTGATGCTTTCTGTGTTGCTCAATATTTTGCGCACAGAGTCCTTCAATGTTGTACCTCAAGACGTGACCCTTTTTACCTTCAGTTCTTTCTCCACGTGAAATGCCAAGCATGTTCTTCCCTTTTGGTTTTCTAACTCCAGGTCTTTGCACATATGTCACTATAATACTTTCGTCTTGAGCTGTCCTTTGAAATCTTCCACTCAGCTCTTTCACTGAGAGACCAGTGGTGGTAGCAATAGATAGTATCATATCAATATCATCATTTTTAACAGATGGAGAGTGTTCCACTGTAAGAATTACCGTAGTTTATCAAACCAATGCCCAATTGTTGGATACTTAGTTCATTTAACTCTTTTGACTACGAAACAGGACTACTATAAAAATATCAGTGCATATGCATCTTTGCTTTCTCTTCTAAAGACTAAAATTAGAAGCAAAAAGCAGATATGGCAACGAAAAATGTGTATACTTTAGAAATGGAACTGCTTCATTAAAGGTATATGTATTTTTCACTGTGATAGTTATTCTCTGCTTCTAATTTTAATAGTTATCTTGAGTCACATTTTTTTTCTGTTGTCTGGCAATGTGGCTCCATCAAGGAAACAGACAAATAGACGAGAACTGTCATTTTATAAGCAAAAATACTACACTGTTTCTCCTTTTTCAACATTGTTCAGACAATAAAGGGCCACCGTCAAAAAATATTCCTGCATCCTAAGTTCCCAGCATCAGCCATCCATCTAGTCACAGAGGGCATTTTCAAAAACAGCAGCAATATACGACACTTGAGTTTCACTCTCATTTGCTAAAATTACCTTAATTAATGTCAGCATATGGTACCATAATAGCTATTAGAGACACAGAAGATGAAGACCCAGGGCCCAAGCTACTCTCAGGCTGTCTCCCCATATAACGCCAAAGGACAACTCAGCCACACTCTTTACTGAACATGTGCTTTGGAGCTTAGAGAGGACCTGGTAGTAGAGAGCAAGTGGCCATCAGCTGGCTCTGCAATCTTGGTAAGAACCCTGGTGGCATAATGGTCAAGATCTTGGCTGTTAACCGAAAAGTCAGCAGTTCAAATTCATCAGTCACTCCTCGGAAACCCTATGGAGCCATTCTAACCTGTCCTATAGGGTTTCTGTGAGTTGGATGGCGACAGGATTGGTTTGTTTGTTTTTGTAGTCTTGGTAAGAGATTCCTGGTGGCACAAATGGTTTACACTCAAATACTAACCTACAGGTTTGTCATCAAGCCCTCTGCCCTCCAGCAGCACCAGGGAAGAAAAGCCTGGAGACCAGCTTCTGTAATGATTACCCACAAGAAACCCCTAGGAGCAGCTCTGCACTGTAACATGGGATTTTCAGGAGTTGGAACTGACTCAGTGGGAAGAGGTTTGGGTTTTTTGTTTTTTGTGTTGTTTGCTTGTTTTTGTAATCCGTATGGCAGAGAGGACTCCACACAGAGAATCAGACAGGGGCAAAACAGCTGGCCCAAGGCCACATGGTGCCTCTGGAGAACCCCTGGAAGTTCAGCAGGGCTGGTACAGTGGGCAGGGGAGTACTGAAGAGAGCCCAGAATTGGGACTACAGAGGGAGATAGGGCCTGGCCATGAAGAGTCAACCTTACTGGCACAGGAAGGGGGTGGTACTTGGGGCTGCGGTCAGAGGAGACAGGGCAATGCCAAGGAGGCTAAAGTGCAACAGGGACAAGGATGGAAGCCAGTCTAAAGGATGTTACTGATTCAGGAGAGACAAAGTGGAGAGGTAGCCCAGGGAGGAAGAAGCAGCGGGGGAGGGAAATTCTGCGGCAGGACACTGTGACACCTAGGTAGCAGAATGACCAGGACTTAGTGACTGCATGCTAAGGGAGACGGAAGCAGCAGCAGGTAAGGAGGGTGCCAGCCAGCCTAGCAAGCATTCACACACCTGATGCACCAAGCCCACTGAGGACTGTGTAAAGTAGAGCAATTGTGGTCAAGACCACTGCAGAGCAGAGTGGGATGCTGGTCCTGACTCGGCCACGGACTGCTGGAATGGCCTCTAATCTACAGGAATGACTTATTCCACTCTTTGGGGTCAGCTTTCTCCCGTGCTAAGGTGCTCGTGGGGACTACGTATCATCAGGGTCCCTCCTGGCTATAAAATTCTGTGGATTCCCGTCAACAGAGAAACCAAGGTGACAGCTGCGCACCTAGAGACTCACCCTAGCGAGAACGCCTGCCCCAGAAGAAGACGCTGAGTGTTTTCAGAACCAGGCTCTCCTATGAAGCCTCAACCTTCTTCCAATACTCCACACCCAAGCAAACAAGGACCCCTCCCTCCCAGACTGGAGTGCAGGCTCTCCAATTCAAACATGCAGCTCTGTCCCTCACATCTGGCTGCACGCTGCTTCCTTCTCTCCCCCCACTTCTGGATAATAAAGAGCAGACTGGCAAAATAGTTTAAATACCTTCTTAAAAAACACACGTCCTTGTGGGCTTGGTGGCCTATTTTGAGCTACATGTTTCTAACCTCCAGGCTCCAAGTTGTTCTAGGCATTGATGTCTATTCCAACTGAATACTCAGAAACTCAGTAATGTGAGGTGGCCCTCTGACAGCCAGGCCCGTGTAGGACAGTGGAGAGAGCAGAATACACTAACTGGACATCCCCACCCTCCAAGGATCTCTCTCCATCTGGATAGCAGCTAGGTATCAAGCAGAGGAGGACAGCATGATGAGGACTATGCACAAAATCAGGGCAGGGAAAAGCCGGAGAAGGAAGCAGCGATCTCACTCACCTGCCCAGGAAAACACGCAGAAGAGGAATGAGAGTTACAGCTTCATCAGTGAGGACAGTCTTGCCTGCAGGAGCTGGCTAAAGAACAGCGAAGCCCAAGCCGCAGCAGAAGACAGAAGATACAGGGAACGAGAAGTGATGAGAGGGGACTCTCAGAAGGGCTGGCTGATGGCCGCAAGGACTGCAAGAACAGCATGGCCTTGGATGTCAAGCTAACGAGTTTTCACCGGCTACAGTCACAGAAATTTATAAGCGAGAAGGGAGGAGAGCGATGCAAAAAACGAGGTAAGCAGGAGGACAATTCAAAGCCCAGAGAACATCGAGGCAACAAAAGCAAGGCATGGGGGGGTGAGTGTGGGATCACAGTTCCCCCTCTTTGTGTTCTCAAGAGCAATCGCATTTGATCCCATGGGCTCACAAGGAAACACTTTGACTCAAAGTCACACCAGCCAGCCTCAGGATCCTCTTTCCTGGGACTGGTTTCTGCTTTCCCAGGACAGCAAACTTCTGGCCCCAAACCCTTAACAACTGATCAAACACTCATAGTGTGTATACTTGGAGGAGAGAGAATGCTCTGAAAATCATTGACACACACACCCAGATTTCCCTGGAACTGTCTGGGCTGAGTAATAGAACACATTTGGTTCATTTCCTGCAAAAACAGGATTTCTCAGGCACTGGGCAGAAATGTCCTCCTTGCATCCCTGGTGGCCCCCTCAGCCTCACTACTCCAGGGACCCAGGTCATCTTTTCTAATTTCCCAGACACAGTCCCCACAGGGACCCATGTCCTGTCTGAACTTCAGCAACCTTCAAAAGCCTCTCAGAGGACTGACCAGCCTAATATACCTCACACTGCTATGACTCGATGCCGAAGAAGGCCAGCCAGACGCGGGCTTAGGAAAGCCTGTCCCCCCACCCTCCCACTAGGAGAAAGCCACAGGGGCCACCCCCAGCATTCCAAAGTCCAGTTCCAATCCCCTAACACTAAGAACTGTTTCTTTTGGTAGCAGAACAAAAGAAAGACAAAAAAGAAGGTGGGATGAGAGGGGACCACTGATGACAATGTTGTGGAAGTGTTGCAAGGTGAGATTCAAGTTCCATGGACCGCGGTTCAAATCCCTACTCCGCTACCTAAGTTTACTTGAATACGCCACCTGACCTCTCTGAAAATTGTTTTCTCATCTGTGAAATAGATTTAAAAATCAATTCTGTGTGAGGTTGTTAGAATTGGGGAAGTTAAAATGAATGTTAAGCGTTAGAGAATTATTTAAATGCTATGCGACATTTATGAGGCAGGCCATTAGAAAGCGCGAAGAAAAATCTTTAAACTGCGTGCCAAGGGGCAACCAAACGTGCCCTCCCCGCGCCCCGACTCTCCTGGGTAAGGCAGGGAGACACACGCCTGGCTGGAGTGCACCAAGGAGCTAAAGCCCGAGCAGAGCTGCGCACCCTGAGCATCTGTGCGCGCCCGCGGAGCGTGAGCGCGGTGACAGCAGGTTGGCCATACCGCCGGCTCTGCCTGAGAGAGAAAATAAACAGGGCGGCGGACCCACCTAAAGACTCGCAGAAGGAGGCAGACGATGAGCAGAGTGCTGAAGGCGAACGCCACAATTACGGCCGCCTTTAGTGTGGGCAGATCGCGGAGCAGGCTGGAGATGCGGGTCACCAGGGCGTCGCCGCTGCTGTTGGAGCTGCCGCCGCTGCCCGCCACCACCTCGGTGCCCGTCCGGGTAGCGTTCGCAGAGCCCAGGCCGGGCTGCGGCCGCGCCTGCGGCTCCGGATCGAGCTTTGGCGCCGGAGGGGACTCGGCTGTGCAGGCGCGGGGGCCGGGCGCGGCCAGGAGCGCGAGCAGCAGCAGGAGCAGGAGTCGCGCGGACGGCGGCGCGGCGCGCATGGTGCCGTCTGTCCGCGCCGAGCCGGGCCAGGCAGGGCGCGCGCGGCCGAACCCCAGGTCCCGCACCGGCGCCGAGGCCTGCACGCCGGGCTCCCGCGCGGTGGCGGCTGCGCGGTGCTTGGCAGGAAGCTGTGGCGCCCGGAAGAGCCCGCGCCGCCGCCGCCACCAACACGTTGCACCGAGTCATTCGACGGGCTGCGGCCCCACGTGGGCGGGGCGGGCGACAAAGCTGGGTCCCGGCTGAGCCCCGCCTGTCTGGAGCCCAGATCCCCCCGCGGGGCCTAGGACCCGTCCCCTACCCCCGAAGCAGTAAGTGTAAAGCTCACTTCTGTGCCGGCGCCTTGCTGAACATTTCCCGTCTTTTATTATCCCATTTAATCCCACAACCCCTTTGTTATTGTTTCTTAGATGCTGTCCAGTGAGTTCGGACTCCCAGCGACCCTGTGAGCAACAAAAGGAAACACTGCAGGGCCCTGCATCACCCTGGCAATTGCTGTGCTTGAGCCCATGGTGGCGGCCTACGTCGTGGAAGCCCCTGTTTCGGTCCATCTCGTGTACAGTCTGTCTTTCATTTACCATCTGCTTTACCAAGCATCATGTCCTTCTCCAAGGACTGGTCCGTCCCTCCCGATAACATGTCCAAAATACGTGAAAGAAATCTCACCATCTTCCCTGCTAAGAGCATTCTGGCTGGACTTCTTCCAAGACAAATGCGTTCAATCTTCTGGCAGTTCATGATATGTTCCTATACTCGCACAGCATCGTAATTCAAAGACATTCGTTTTTATTCACTCTTCCCTAGTCATTGTCTAGTTTCACAATGCATGTGAGGGGTCTGAAAATACAGTGTCTTCATCAGGCACACCTTAGGCCTCAAAGTGACATCTTTGCTGTTTAATACTTTAAAGAGGTCGTTTGCCTCAGATTTGCCAAGTGCAATATGGCTTTTGATTTCTTGACTGCTTACTCAGGCTATACTGATTGTGGATCCAAGGAAAATGTAATCCTTGACAACTTCAATCATTTCTCTGTTTATCATGATGTTGCTTGTTGATCCAGTTGTGAAGATTTTTGTCTTCTTTGGGTCGAGGTGTAATCATACTGAAAATCAAAAACAAAAAAACAAACTCCGTGCTGTCTAGTCAATGCAGACTCATAACAACCCTATGAGACAAAGTAGAACTGCCCCAAAAGGGTTTCCACGGAGCACCTGGCAGATTTGAACTGCCAAGCTTTTGGTTAGCAGTCGTAGCACTTAACCACTACAGCAACAGCGCTTCCAGTCATACTGAAGTTTATATATAACTTTTTTGTCTTCAAGTGTTTCAATTCTTCACTTTCAAGCAAGCAAGTTCATCTCATCTGCATATTGCAGCTTAATGAGTCTTTCACCAATCCTGATTCTCCATTCTTCTTCATATAGTCCTGCTTCTCATATTGTTTGCTCAGCATAAAAGACTGAACAAGTATAGTGAAAAGATATAGCTATGATGCACCCATTTTTCTGGTTTTCAACCATGCGATATCCCCTTATTTTCTTTTCCAACCACTGTCTCTCGGTCTTGGTCACGAGAAGCTCAGGCTTCTCATGAGCACAGTTCAGTGTTTCAGATCAGTAACGATATCCACAGTTCCACATCCTCTTCTGAATCTAACTTGTATTTCTGGCAGTTAGTTGTCAAGGTACTGTTGCAACCCTTTTTTAATTATCTTCAACATAATATTAGTTGTGTGTGATATTAATGATATTGTTTAATGATTTCCACCTTTGATTGGATCACGTTTCTTCAGATACGAACCTCCTTCAGTCAGTTGCCCGGGTAACTGTCACATTTCCTGGTAGAGACAAGTAAGCACCCCTAGTGCTGCGCTATTTGTTGCCCTATCTCAGCTGGTATTCCACCAATTCCTGCAACCTTGTTTCTTCTCAGTGCCTTCAGAGCAGCTTGGACTTTTTTCCTTCAGTACCATTGATTCTTAATCATACACTTCCTCCTGCAATGATTGAAGGTTGACCAATTCTCTGTGGAAGAGTGATTCTGTGTATTTCTTCCATCTGCTTTTGATGCTTCTATGTCGTTCAGTGTTTTGCCATAGACTTCTTCAATATTGCAACTCGAGGTGAACTTTCTCTTCAGTTCTTTCACCTTGAGAAATGCAGAGAATGTTCTTCGCTTTCGGTTTTCTAACTCCAGGTCTTTGTGCATGCTGTTATAGTGCCTGATTTTGGCCTCCTGAGCTACCCTTTGGAATCTTCTGTTCAGCTCTTTTACTTCATTGTTTCTTCCTTTCACTTCAGCTGCTCTACATTGAAGAGCAAGTTTCGTAGTCTATTCTGACATCTATTTAGGTCTTTTCTCTTTTTCTTGTCTTTTTAAGAGCCTTTTGATTTCTTCAGGTATGGTGTTCTTGATGTCATTTCACAACTCATCTGGCCTTTGGTCATTAGTGTTGAATCTGTCAACTCTGTTCTTGAGATGGTCTCTAAATACAGGCATGATATACTCAAGATTGTGTTTTGGCTCTGTAGTGTTTTAATTCTCTTCAGCTTCTACTTTTATTTGCATATAAGCCATTAATAGTGTGTTCCAAAGTCAACCTCTGGCCTTGTGCTGACAATATTGAATTCCATTTGATCAGGTCTGTGTATATAGTCACCATTTATGTCGCAACCCCTACAGGATGCAGCTATTTCTGTCATCCACATGTAATAGTTGATTTAGAACCAGAGAACACGTTCACAACATTTTGTTAGACTAAGGTTCAAAGACTGTGGGATCTGGAGGTAAATCCTCACTTTGCAGACTAGGAAATGGAAGCCTCCTGGTGAAGTGAGACACTGAAAGTATTATGCATTGCTTACTGTAACAGTATCTCTCAAAGTTTTTTTAGGCATTTTGCATCTCTACCTAAGAATTTGTTTGGGATGTGATTTTCTGCATTCATGCCTTTGTGACTCCCGCCAGGTTGAAGTTCCAAACACAAAGGAGTAATGGAGAGGCCAATAGGACATCGAGTAGAAGAGGAAAATACGAGCCCACCAGATGGAAGGGGCCATATGAGCTACAGCGTGCTCTAGCATGGAACCAGAAGAACTAGAATGTGCCTGGCCAACACCAATGAGAGCCCAGATAGGGTGTGTGGAACAGAGATCTGGATACGGCAGGTCATGGGGTAGAGGGCAAAGCTGGAAGTCTACCAGAAGACCACACGTGATGGTCCTTCTGGATGGAGGGCCCCTGGGAGCACAGACTCCAGACACTGTAGCCCCAAACTGCATGCAGCACCGGGGCCAGCTCCCCAGACAAAGACTGACCTGGATCATACAAAACGTAGAGTAACACTGGAGGTGAACACTTTAAAACAAACCTTTAAAAATGTACATGTGGTTGTCAGAGGGACACTTTGCAGGAGCTGAGTTGATTGGGTGAGAACAGCCAAACTTTATCAAAAGGTTACAGGAAGTTCCAAACAAAAGGGGAAGCATGCTGTCACATGGTCGGGGAGGGGAGCAGCTCGAATAGAATAGAGGTGAAAATTCTGGGTCTTATATGGCAACATGACACACACTGTAAAATTGTTTTTAATTCACAATAAAAAGAAAAAAAAGGAGTAATGGAGGTTCTAGTGGGAAGCCGTAAGGTGGGAACTGATGGGCTAGGAATGCCACTGAGGACCTCAAAGTCGACCTTTCACACTGAGAATGGATTCCACAGGATATTCTGCTGTGGTGGGTAAAGAGCTTAACCCATATGAAGGAATTCAGTGACACAGCTTGCTCTTGGTCCCGCTAGAGAACAAACAAGTAAAGATACCTAGACGCATTGTTTATCTAATGTCTGTTGGTGTTATTGCCAAGAAGCCAGCTCCAACTTGTAGCAACCCTGTGTGTGCAGAGTAGAGCTGCCCCACATAGGATTTTCAAGGCGATAACCTTAGGAAGCAAATCATCAGGCATTCTTCCAAGGCTTGCCTCAGTGGGTTAGTACTGCCAAACTTTCAGCTAGTAGTAGAGCACTTAACCATTTGCATTACCAAGGGACTCCAGTTATCTATCACTGTGTAGTTAATTACCCCAAAATTTTAGCAGTTTAAAACAATACAAATTAATTCTCACACAGCATTTGTGGGCAAGGAATCTGGACACAGCATAGATGAGCCTTGCTTCAGATCTCTCAGAAGGTACAAGCAAGATGGTAACCAGGGCTGCAGTCTCATCTGAAGGCTTAACTGGGGAAGGGTCCTCTTCCAAGCTCATTGATATGGTTGGCGGTATGATTCCATTCCACACAGGCTCTTGGCTGGAGGACTTTAGATCCCCCCTCACTGTTGGTTGGAGGCTGCCCTCTGTACCTTGCTGTTTTAGTCAGCTAGGCTGCTCTAACAGAATTACCACAGAGTGGATGGCTTTAACAAAGAAAGATTTATTCTTACACAGTCTGGTAGGTTGCAAGTCCATATTCAGGGTGTCCGCTCCAGGGAAAGACTTTCCCCTTGACGGCTCTGGAGGAAAGTCCAGTATTGCATCAGTCATTGTCCAGGGAGCGTCCTAACGCAAGAACCTCTGGTCTGAACAACGCGTTTTGCTCCCGGTGCTGCTTGCTTGATGGTAGCGAGGTTCTCAAATTGTCCTTGGTTCTTTTTCCTTTTATTCCTTGCAAGCTAAAAGCATTAAGGGTGGGGCAAGCCATACTCCAGGGAAACTTCCCCATAGCAGGAATTCACAGCCCCACCCTAATCCTTTAACATACAGGTTAGCAAAACCACACAATGGAGGACAGTCCCAAGATACTGGGAACCATATCCCAGCCACGTGGCTGCACACATTTTTGGGGGGACACAATTCAAACCATGACACTTGCCTTCCCTCCTCAGCATCATAGTGTGCTTCTCTATTGCCAAGGAAGCAATAGAGTCTGCGAGGAAGCAAAACTAAATCTCTTAAGAAATTTCACCCCTGAAATGATATCCCAACTCCTTTACAATGTTCTATTTGCTAGAAGAAGGCAGAGGTCCCATCCACACTCAAGAGGAGGCAATTACACAGGAGCACAAACACCAGAAAGCAAGAATCATGGGGGGCTTTCATAGAAGCTACCCACTGATACAGCGAGATACATTTTTATTTTGGGGTAGGTAAACAAAAATCCTTGTCTGTCAGTGGAGGCTTGCTTGTTGCTGTGATGCTAGAAGCTATGCCACTGGTAAATAGGTATTGGCAAGGTCACCCATGGTAGACAGCTTCCAGCTGAGTTTCCAATCTAAGACAGACTGGGAAGAAGGACCCAGCAGTCTACTTCTGAAAAGAATTAGCCAAGGAAAACCTTACAAATAGCAGCACGACATTGTTAGATACAGTGCTGAAAAATGAGCCTACCAGGTTGGAAGGCATTCAGAAGACAACTGAGGAAGAGCTGCCTCCTCAAAACAGAGTCGAACTTTATGATGGGAATTGAGTGAAGCCTTCGGCATCTTCGCTTGCTGATGTGGCATGACTCAAAATGGGAAGAAACAGCTGCAAATGTCCACTAATAATTGGAACATGGAATGAAGTACAATGCTGTCAGTGATAGGACACTATCCATATGCCTACAAGGAAGGCCAGTTATATAACTATTATTCAAATTTATGCACCAACCTATAAGACCAAAGATGGAGAGAGTGAAGATTTTTACCACCTTCTGCAGTCTGAGATTGATCAAACATGCAGTCAAGATGCATTGATAATTACTGCTGACTGGAATGCAAAAGTTGGAAACAAAGGATTGGTAGTTGGAAAACATAGCCTTGAGGACAGAAATAATGTCAGAGATCACATGATAGAATTTTATAAGACTAATGACTTCTTCATTCACATACCGTTTCTAACCAACACAAACAGCGACTGTACTTGTGGACCTCACCAGATGGAATATACAGGAACAAAATCAACTACATTTGTGGAAAAAGACAATGAAAAAGCTCCATACCAGCAGTCAGAACAAGACCAGGTGCTGACTGCAGCACAGATCATTGATTGCTCGTACACAAATTCAAATTGAAACTGAAGAAAATTAGAACAAGCCCACAACAGCCAAAGTATGACCTTGAGTATATCCCTCCTGAATTTAAAGGCCATCTCAAGAAAAGATTTGATGTGTTGACCGCTAATGACCAAAGACCAGATGAATTCTGGAATGACATCAAAGACATCATCTAAGAGGAGAACAAGAGATCATTAAAAAGACAAGAAAGAAAGAAAAGACTAAATAGGATGTCAGAAGAGACTCTGAAACTTCCTCTTGAATGTCAAGCAGCTAAAACAAAAGGAAGGAATGGCAAAGTAAAAGACCTAAACAGAAGATTTCAAAGGCAGCTTGAAAAGACCAAATAAAGTATAATGATGTGTGCAAAGACATGGAAATGGAAAACCAGAAGAAAAAAACACATTCTGGATTTCTCAAGCTGAAAGAAATGAAGAAAATATTTAAGCCTCTTGCTGCAGTAGTGAAGGATTCTACAGGGAAAATATTAAATGATTCAGGGAGCACCAGAAGAAGATGGAAGGAATATACAGAGTCATTGTACCAGAAAGAACTGATCAATGTTCAACCATTTGAAGAGGTAGTGTGTGATCAGGGACCAATGGTACTGAAGGAAGAAGCAAAAGCTGCACTGAAGGCATCAGCAAAAAACAAGCCTCCAATATCCTACAGAATCAAGGCCATTCATACTAACTGATACATGCACATGAATGTTTATTGTAGCACAGTCCACAATAGCAACCCAGATGCCCAACAACAGAGGAATGGACAGTGTTTTAGTCAGCTAGGGCTGCTCTAACAGAAATACTTCGGAATGGATGGCTTTAACAACAGAAAGTTTATTCTTACATGGTCCAGTAGGCTACAAGTCCAAATTCAGGATGTCTGCTCCAGCGGAAGGCTTTCCCCCTTATCAGCTCTGGAGGAAAGCCAAGTGTTGCATCAGTCTTCATCCAGGGAGCATCTTGGCACAGGAACCTCCGCTCTGAAGGTCACACTCTTCTCCCAGTCCTCCTTGCTTAATGGTGTGAGGTTCCCAGTTCTCTGCCTGCTTCCCTTTCCTTTTATCTCTTACAGGATGAAAGGATTAAGGGTGGGGCAAGCCACTCTCCAGGGAAACTCCCTTTACAGTGGAGCAGGGAGGTGATCTTCTGAAGGGATTTACAGTCCCACCTTAATCCTTTAACATGCAACACGGCAAAATCACAAAGTTGAGGACAATTGTAGAATACAGGGAATCATGGCCTGGCCACATGACTAAACATATTTTTGGAGGGACACAATTCAATCCATGACAGACAGGTAAACTATGGTATATATACTCAGTGGAACACTATGCAATGAGAAAGAACAACGATGATTTTAGGAAACATCTTATAACCTGGTTTCAAATGGAGGGCATTATGTTGAGTGAAAGTAATCAGCAACAAAAGGACAAATATTGTATGAGATCCCTAAGATGCCAAGCCAGCCGAGTGCCATCCAGTCGGATCCAACTCATGGCGACCTATGATGAGAACTTAAAAACAGACTCATGCATAGAATAAAAGTCTCTTTGACAACTCCAAGTGTGAGGAGGGATGGAGAGAGTGGATGGGGTATGGATTAGATAGTTGATAGAAATTTGGCTGGGTGAAATCAGTGACAGCACACGTTAGAAAGAAGATCAATTTTAGCTGGACCTCAACATAACATGATTACTCCTCTCATCTTAATCCAATGTTGCAAAGACAGAGTAGCTGCGGTGGGAGGCCATGGACCATGCTCTCAGGGGAAATCGAGGCCAATTGGCAGAACTAACATTTTGCTAAGAGAGCCTTCTGCACCCCACATTGGTGAGTGGCATCTGGGGGTCTTAAAAACTGCCAAGCTACCATCTGAGATACAACAAATAGTCCCAACTCAACAGGAACAGATGATCATCAAAGACCAAAACAACATGGTGGAGAGAGAACCTAGATCACAGAGAGACCCTCGATAGTGGGGGACTACATCGACATGTGACTGAAAGAACCAGATGGTGCCTGGCCACAACCAGTGATAGCCATGATCAAATTTGTGAGCCCCACTGGCAATATGAGGATAAAAAGGGATGCACCCTGAGATCTCCACTAAGAGATAGTAATTGATGGTCCTGGGGTCTCGGGGTTCCCCTGGGAGCATGGACCCTGTCCCTGATGCTGCCCCTGTGCATAAATCATAATGGAGGTCAACTCTTCAGATGGGAATGGATTAGACTTGGTGACATAGAGTGATCATATCATGTGTGCTCTTTACGGTTCTATGCATTTATAGGATGTCATCCTGCTGACCTCTTACTGGAGGCGTGGGAGAGGGTGGAAAGGAGGGGATAGGGGATTGTGAGGAGGATGTGACATGTATAGAATGGATAGGAAGAGTGTGCTGTCACCAGGCAAGGAGAGCGGTGGGAGCTGTACATAGGCGGGCATGCAAATTTATAGGGCATGTACATTTTCACTCAATCATTTAAAAAAAAGCTCCAGGAACTGATGGAATATCAACTGAGATATTTCAACAAACAGATGCAGTGCTGCAAATGCTCACTCATCCATGCTAAGAAATTTGGAGGACAGCTACCCGGCCAACTGACTGGAAGGGATTCATATTTATGCCTATTCCAAAGAAAAGCGATCCAACCGAATGCAGAAATTATCAAACAATATTGTTAATATAACATGCAAGTAAAATTTTGCTCAAGATCATTCAAAAGCAACTGCAACAGTATATTGACAAGGAACTGCCAGAAATTTCAGCTGGATTCAGAAGAGGACATGAAACCAGGGATATCATTGCAGATGTCACATGGATCTTGGCTGAAAGCAGAGAATACAGAAAGATGTTTACGTGTGTTTCATTGACTATGCAAAGGCATTTGACTGTGGATCATAGCAAATTATGGCTACCATTGTGTAAATAGGAATTCCAGAACACTTAACTGTGTGCTTAAAAAATCTGTATATGGATCAAGAAGTAGTCATGTGAACAGAACAAGGGGACACCTCATGGTTTAAAGTCAAGAAACGTGTGTATCAGGATTGTATCCTTTCACCATACCATTTCAATCTGTATGTCAAGCAACTAACCTGAGAAGCTGAATTATACAAAGAAGAACAAGACATCAGGATTGGAAGGATGACTCATTAATAGCCTGCATTACACAGATGATACCACCTTACTTGCTGGAAGTGAAGAAGTTTTGAAATACTTACTGATGAAGATCAAGGACCATAGCCTTCAGTATGGATTACACCTCAACACTGAGGAAAGAAAAATCCTTACAACCAGACCAGTAAGCAACATTGGCATAAATGGAGAAAAGTTGAGGTTGTCAAGCGTTTCATTTTACTTGGGTCCACAATCAATGCCTATGGAAGCATCAGTCAAGAAATCAAAAGACATATTGCATTGGGAAAATTTGCCGCAAAGGATCTCTTTAAAGTACCAAAAAGTAAAGATATCACCTTGAAGACTGAAAGTGCACCTGACCCAAGCCATGGTATTTTCAATAGCATCATATGCATGCAAACCCTGGGCAATAAACAATGAAGACAGAAGAAGAACCGATGCTTTTGGAATGTGGTGTTGGAAAAGAATGTTGAATATACTACAGACTGCAGAAGAACAAACAGATCTGTTCTGGAAGAAGTCCAACCAGAGTGCTTCTTGGAAGCAAAGATGCAAGACTGAGTCTTACATACTTTGGACATGTTGTGAGGAAGGAACAGTCCCTGGAGAAGGACATCATGCTTGGTAGAGCGGAGGGTCAGCGACAAAGAGGAAGACTGTTGACGGGATGGATTGACACAGTTGCCACAACAATGAGCTTAAGTATGAAAATAATTGTGGACATGGCATAGTGTCACTATGAGTCAGAACTGACTCAATGGTGCCTAACAACAACAAACAATAATCAGATTACCTGGAGACATCACCCACGAAATGATGATATTCAAGCACATCCCGGTGCTGAGAGATTTAAACAGATTCCATGATCTGGAGCTATAACAGTCCAACACTAAAACATCATTGTGTGGCATGTCAAAAAACGTTGCACTGAATGACCCCTGGTGGTGCAATGGTTGTGAACTCCACTGCTAACTGATAACAATTCAAACCGACTCTGTAGCTCTCCAGAAGAGATCCGGCAATACGTTCCCATAAACATTACAGTCTCAAGAACCCTGTGGGGCGGTTCTCTTCCTCAGTCATATAGGGTCACTCTGAGTTGAAGTCAACTCAAGCAGTACACAAGAAGTCTCCTAAACTGTGGAAATATTCATCTGCTAAAGCCACCCACTTATTTCTGTTACAGAAGCACTATGAACCTGAGACAGTGTACTTTTCTCTTTTTTTTTGCCACACTTCATGTGGGTGAAGCAGACTTGTTTGATAGCTGAATGCTGCTAACCAAACAGTTGGCAGTTCAAATCTTCCAAATGCTCCTTAGAAACCCTGCGGGGCAGTTCTCCTCTGTCCAATAGGGTCACTATGAGTCGAAATCAACTAAATGCCAAAGGATTAATGCTAACAATATAGAAAGCATAAACATTTGACGTTTTAGTGAGGTGAAACAAGAAGCTTTTACTCTTCCTGGTTATTTGCTGTGTACACCATCACAACAAAGAACTCACTTATAAATTGCCCTAGATTACAGTTCCTTCCAATTGTTAGAAAAGCAGATCATTGTTTAGCAACATAGAGGATCAACAAGTACAAGGAAAACCCTCAATGAAATAAACTGACCCAATCACCACAACAATGGACTCAAACATACCAGTGATCGTGGAGGTACCACAGGACCTGGCCATGTTTTTGCTCTTTGTACATGATGTTGCCATGATTCAGAAATGACTCGATATCAGCTAACAATGACAGATTTCCTTAAACCCTTCCTTCAGCCAACCAGTAATTCAACCAGTATTTTTCTCAAACGAAACACAGGTCACAGGCAACAGAAACCAACTCTGGCTACTCTAAGTAAAAAAGGAGTTTATTACTGGCATGTGAAGTTACTCCCAAAATTGGCTATAAGCTGGAGGAGTGGTTCTACAACAGAGATCCATGGGCCCATAGGTCCCTAAGATCCTTTCAGTGAAACTGTGAGAACAGAACTGCTGTCGTAATGACATTGTCAGTTGGCCAAGTCAGTTCTTGGCAACCTTACTTACTACAGAACAAAATGTTGTCCAGGGTCCTACGTTATCATCATAATGGTGGCTGTGCCTGTGTCCAAAGTAGTCAAGCTGAAATCTCACTCTTCTCACTTCTAAGGAACATTCTGGATCTGTTTCTTCTAGAACTGATTTGTTCTTTTGGCAGCCCACAGAACATTCAATATTCTTTGCCAACACCAGCACCCATCTGTCAGTTTGTGTGGTGACTTGCATTTTGCTGATGCTGAAAGCCAAGCTACCCATAGTTCAAATACCAGCATAGTCATCAATGGTGGACAATTTTCAGCAGATCTTCCAAAGACAGACAAGAAAGAAAGGCCTGACAATCTACTTCCAGAAAGTAGCCAATGAAAACTTCACGCATAATGATACAAACATTATTTGCCTTTCTTACCATGTTGACTTTTGCATCCTTGGTGCCTTAGTCAAAATTAAGACAGGGATATCAAACTCTGTGAGTAGTAATTATATTCTTCTTGTCCATATGCTCGCAGTTTGAAAAAGAAAAAAAAAAGCTAGTTTTGCTTTAGAAGTTCCTTGAAGGAGCCACTAAATGTTGACTCTTGAGTACATGGCAATATTATGTGTGATAAAATAACAAGTGTGAATAATTCATTTCTGTTGCACACCAAAGCATGATGACTGTCTCAAGAAAAAGTATGCATGCAGTTTTTAGAGTTGCAAACTGAACTAACCATTTTACTCAAAAAACTGACTGGCTAACTTCAAATCCAGTCTTTGGAAGACATTTTCTCAAAAATGAATGAAATGAGACTATCTCTTCCAGAATAACAACTGACAATATTGCAGCCAGTAGTAAAAACTCAACCCTTTAAACAAAAATTGGGAAGTCTGTAAAACCTGTCAATTAGAATGCTTTTCACCATCAGCTTGACAGCCTACCAGTATTTAAAGATTTTTATGAAGAGCTTAGTGACTGTATTTAAACATGTGGATTTTTTTTCATTTTATAAAGAAATAACATCAAAATTTGGAAGATCAGCATAAACCAGTGACCCAGTTTTTTCAAACAGCCAACACATGATGTTACTAAACTATGAGTAAGTAAAAGAGCCATTAGAGTACGAGACACATTGCTGGATTTTGATATAACAGCATACAAAAAGTCCACTGATAAACATTCAGATTCCACACTGCAAGTAATCCTTAAGAAACTGTCATTTTAACAGTTTGACATAGTACGAAATAATACAGGTACCTGAAAATGCCATTAAAATTTTCCCCCTTTTTCTGGTTATATATCTGGGTGAGACTGAATTTTCTTCATCTGCTTACAGCAAAGCAACAGATTGCAAACATAAAAGTAGATGTGTGAACACAACTATTTTCTGTTCAGACAAACATTAAAGAGCTTTACAAAAAATATTAAATGATTCTACTTTTCTCTCTTTTCTGTTTTGGAAAACAATTATTTTCTATAAGAATATGTTACTTCTGATATCAATTTGAAAAAGATAAATCATCCAATTAAGCAATTGGCAAAGGAAATGGACAGACACTTCTCTAAAAAGGAGATACAGACAGGCAAAAAACACATGCGGACATGCTCACAATCATTAGCTATTAAAGAAATTCAAATGAAAACGACAATGAGATACCATCTCATCCCAATAAAGTTGGCTGTGATCCAAAAAATGCAAAACAACAAATGCTGAAGAGGCTGTGGGGAGAGTGGAACTCTCCCACACTGTTGGTGGGATTGCAAAATGGTGCAACCTCTTTGGAAAGCAATCTGGTGCTCCCTTAAGAAAATGGATATAGATATACCATTTGACCCAGTAATTCCACTGCTTGGAATATATCCTTCAGAATCAAGGCCATTCCCACCAACTGATACATGCACACGAATATGCATTTCAGCACAGTCCACAACAGCAAAAAGATAGAATCAACCCAGATACCCAACAACAGAGGAATGAATAGGTAAACTATTGTATATATACTCAATGGAACACTACAATGATAAAGAACAATGAGGACAATATGTTGAGTGAAAGTAGTCAGTGACAAAAGGACAAATATTATATGAGACCCCTACGATAAGAACTTAAAAACAGACTCATGCATAGAAGTAAAGACTCTTTGATGGCTGCAAGGGTGGGGAAGGAGGGAGGGCGAGGGGGGAGGGTTTAGATTAGATAGTAGTAATTTGGTTGGGTGAAATCGGTGACAGCACACATTAGAAAGATCAATAATAACTGGACTTCAACACAATTTGAGTACTCTTTCAATCTTAACCCAATATTGCAAGGACAGAGTAGCTGGGGCGGGGGGCTGGGGACCACGTTCTCAGGCGAAATCGAGGCCAATTGGCACAGCTACCATTTTGCTAATGAGGACTCTCTGTACCCCCCATCAGTGAGTGGTGTCTGGGGTCTTAAAAGCTGACAAGCTGCCATCTGAGGGTACAGCAAATGGTCCCAACTCAACAGGAACAGATGATCACCGAGGACAAGAACAACACGGGGAAAAGAGAACCCAGAAGACAGAGACACCCGGGTGAGTGGGTCTCTACATGGACTCGTGGCCAGAAGAACCAGATGGTGGCCAACTACCACTGGTGATAGCCACAATGGAGCTCATAAAGTTGAGTCTTACTGGCATCAAGAGAATAAATAGTGATGTACCCTGAGGTCTCCAATAAAAGACTGCAACTAATGGTCCAGGGGCTTCAGAGTTCCCCCTGGGAGCATGGCTTCTGGCCCTGATGCTGCCCCTGTCCATAAATCATAATGAAGGTCTACGTTTCCGACAGCAACGGATTGGACTTGGTGACACAGAGTGACAGTATCTTGTGGGAATTTTATGGTTCTATGTATCTATAGGATGTCATCCTGCTGACCTCTTGCTGGAGGAAGGGGAGTAGGTGGAGAGGAGGGGATAGGATACTGTTGGGAGGATAGGACATGTACGGAGCAGAGGGGAGGGGGTGTGCTGTCACCAGGCAGGGAGAGCAGTGGGAGCTGCATATAGGTGAGCATGCAAATTTATATGGGAATGTACATTTTCACTCAATCATAATTAAAAAAAGAATATGTTACTTCTGTGACTATGTTCATGTGTTTCCTGTTTTTGTTTTTAAATTAATTAGTACATATTTTAAAGAGTCCTCCATTTTGTCGGCCATTGAAGTAAGTATCAAGAGCTATGTAACCCACAGAGCTGAAATCTCTTTGGATTCTCAAATGAAAACATGAAACACAGACTGGACAGCTTTAAGCTTGTACCTTCCCTTCCTATTCTATCACAAACTCCATAATTCCATTGCCATTGAGTCACTGACTCATTGTGACCCTGTAAGACAAAGTAGAACTGCTCCACAGAGTTTGCAAGGCTCAAGTCTTTACAGAAGCAAATAGCTGTGTCTTTCTTCCTTGGAATGCCTCATGGGTTAGAACTGCTGACCTTTTGAATAGCAGCTGAACATGTGACCACTGTGCCATCAAGGATCCCCTTTGGTCCCTCAACACTTTGTTGTTGTTGTTGAGAATATAGAGAACAGGACACTTACCAATTTAATAAGTTCTACAGGTGCAATTCAGTGATATTGATTATATTTCCCAAGGAGTGCAACTTTTCTCACCCTCCTTTTCCAAATTGTTCTTCCTCTATCAAAAGAAGCTCAATGCCCCCCAAAGTTCCCCTCTAATCCTGTGAGTTGCTGTTGTCAACCTGATCCCACAGAAACAGTCCTTAAAGGGCAGACTCAAGAGAAACAAAGAAGTTCCAGACAATAACTGTCACTATTTATTGGGTTTTACATACACAACCAAACTTAAACTTCTAGCCATATGGGAAATAAACACTAGTATCCTTGTTTTACAGATGAGGAAAGTGAGGCTCATCCATTTAGGAAATTGAGAAGATATATAAGTTTGGTAGCAGAAAAAGAGTCTGGGCTGGTGAGAGGACCCTTTCCAACTTGGGGAAATATTTCTGTTGTATGCTGGAGAAGCAGGTGCCACAACATGTTTCTGAAGAAGGTTAGTGGCCAAGGAGGGAGAGAGAGGACAGCTCAGCAGTAAGCCCAAGAAGCAGCCCACAGAGTGTTCCAGCCAGTTTTCTATTATTCCTTATTATGTCAGCCAAGTTCATGACATCTGGAAGACTTCTTCCCAGGGCAACAGAAATGCATTCTGCTTCTGCTGTGGGCTGGGCCCTGCAGAGAGGCAATGAAGCAGGTGACATGTGGCCTTTTGCCTTAATGAAAGCCATTCTGATTTGCAGACATGATATAGTGGCTGCTAAGCTAATCACTCATAAATATAAGTTTCAGACTCTCAAGCATCAGGGAGAGCAGGCAATAAGTTTTCAATGTATTATACAATCATAGCTAGGAAACCTTGAACAGGGGAACTAACATTTATTAAGTGCCTGCTGTGTCAGGTTCTCGTCCCACACATTACCTGTAGTCCTCACAGCCTCCACCTACAGTTTGCATTATTCTCCCCATTCAGTGAGCTAGGAGGTGAAAGCCAACAGACTTGTCTGGGTCCCTCTGACTCCTACCCAAGGCTGAAGGATTCTCTAAAGACAGTCCATTGCTCAGTTGTAAATGAGCTGTTTAGCCTTACTGAGATCTCAAAGTAGTGTGACTATCACAGAGTTCATTTAGAAGGGACAGTGGGAGAACCCTCTAGAACCCTGCTCTAAATTATTCCCCTACTGGCCTCTGTCACTGGTATAAAAGGCATATTTGAACCAGTAAAACCCCACTTTTAAATCAAATTCTAAAATATGCTTCTTTATACACATTTTGACAAACTTTGGAATACTGATGACCTATTCACTGGAAATATCTTTTTTCAGCATGAACAGCAACTATACACCAGGACCTAGCTTGCTTGCTGAAAGCAAAGAGGACTTGTAAGACTTACTGTCATGGATTGAATTGTGCCCCTCAAAAAATACATATAGAAATTTGATTGGGTCATGATTACCAGTATTGTGTGATTGTGCTCTATTTTGTGATTTTTCCTATGCTGTGTGTTAAAAAGGATTAGGATAGGACTGTAAATCCCTTTGTAAGGTCACCTCCCTGCTCCATTGTAAAGGGGGTTTCCCTAGGATGTGACTTGCACCACAATTTGTCCGTTCATCCTATAGGAGATAAAAAGAGAGGGCAGCAAGCGGAGAGTTGAGAACCTCAAACCACAAAAAAATCAGCACCAGAAAAAAAGTACATCCTTCAGAGTTGACGTTTCTGCACCAAGACACTCCCTGACCAAAGACTGTTGCAACACAAGGATCTTCCTCCAGAGCTCACAAGGAGAGAAAGACATTCCCCTGGAGCTGGCACCCTGAATTCGAACTTGCAGCCCACTGAACTGTGTAAGAATAAACTTTACTTTGCTAAAGCCATCCACTCGTGGTATTTTCTGTTAAAGCAGCACTGGCTGACTAAAACGCTTACTGATGTAGCTTCTGTGTAGATTACACTTCAATGTAAAGAAAACAGAAATCCTCATAACTGGACTAAAAGGCAACATCATGATAAACAGAGAAAAAACTGAAGTGGTCAAAGACTTCATTTTACTTGGATCTACAACAGAAATCCACAGAAGCAGCAGTCAAGAAATCAAATGCTGTATCCTATTGGAAAAATCTGCTGCAAAATACCTCTGTAAAGTGTCAAAAAACAAAAGTGTCCCCTTGTGGACTAATATGTGCCTGACCCAAACCATTACGTTTTTTTAAATTTCCTTATGTGCATGCAGAAGCTGGATAATGAATAAGAAAGACCAGAAAAGAATTGGTACCTTTGAATCATGGGGTTGGTTGAAGAATACTGAATATACTATGGGCTGCCAGAAGAACAAACAAATCTAGCTTGGAAGAAATACAGTCAGAACGCCCATTAGAATTGAAAACAGCAAGACTTTGTCTCCTGATATGCTATCAGGAAAGACCAGTCCCTGGAGAAGGACATCACGCTTCATAAAGTAGAGGGTCAGTGAAAAAGAGGAAGACCCTCCGTGAAATTGACTGACACAGTGGCCGCGTCAGTGGGCATAACAACGATTGTGAACAGGGCACAGGACTGGACAGTGTTTCATTCTGTCACACATCGGGTCACTATGATTTGGAGTGGAACCCACAGCACCTAACAACAATACACTATTAATAAGGGAATTGCATTTCTCTCATTTTGTTAAATCTTTACACAGCTGCCTCCCACTTCTGCTGAGTTGGCAGGAAGGCTCACCAGTAGGTGGGTGGCAGGAGAACACTCTATTGGTATTCTGCTGTAACACCCTATCATGAAATTACGAGGTGGATATAGAGAGCCACCCAGGGTCTGTTTCTTAGGGCTGCCGTGATGAAATATCCAAAAGTGAAGATCAGTGAAAAGCATAAGTATATTGTCTCATAGCTCTGGAGGCTGGAGGTCCAAACTTAAGAGTGTCCACACCATCAGTGCCTTCTGAGGGCTTTGAGAGAGGAGCTGTACCTTGCCTCTCTCTACCAGAGATCCTCGGCTGCTTGTAGACCTATCTTCCCATGGCGTTGTTCCCCTATGGGATTCTGTCTCCATGTCTGTTCTTCATTTACAAGACACCACTGGCAAGGGATTTGGGGTAGGGAAATACCTACCAAAAAAAACAAAAACCACTCTATTTCCCCCAACAAAGTCACATTCACAGGTACAGAGGTTAAGACTGCAACGTATCTTTTGGGGGCTCATAAGTCAATCCATAACATGCAGAATTTGTTCAAGGGTATGTAAGGTGACTCTTACCTTTCCTTTCTATCAGTGCCAGGTAAATTGAAAGGCAGGTAACGTAGGAAGGGAAGGCAGAGAACTGCATGCATGTGGGAACGACAGCCCTATAAACAGTATTCAGACGAGACCAGAGGAAGAAGGCAAATTTAATTTGGTGGTAGAGTACCAACGGTCCCAGATTGCCTGGGACACAGAATAGCCCTGGGAAGATGTTGAAGTCTTAACCTCTATAACTGTCACTCCCCCTAACCTCACCACCCTCTGGTAACACGGACTTTATAATCTCTTGTTCCTTCTCAGCCATATGCACACCTGCTGCAGTGCCCTGGCCCCACCCTACCCACGGTGTGTTCTGAGTAGGTGGGGCTTAGTGACAGCTAATATTTAATATGGGGAAACCCTGATGGAACAGTGGTTATGTACTATGGCAACCAGAAGGTCGGCAGTTGGAATTGACTGGGTTCCAGGTGCTCTTTGGAAACTCTATGGGGTTTGGTTTGGGGGTTGTAATATTCATTGGGGACAGTGGTGGCACAGTGCTAGGGTTCTCCTCTTCCATGTAGGAAACCTGGGATCAGTTCCCAGCCAGTGCACCTCAAGTTTGGGCATCATCCACCGGTCAGTGGAGACCTGCACAGTGCTGTGAAGATGGACAAGCTTTAGCAGAGCTTCTAGGAAGACAGGCCTGGGGATCTCCTTCCAAAAATCAGCAAGTAAAAACCTTATAGATCAACAATGGTCAACTGCCGTTGTGTTGAGATAGCCATGAGTCCACAGCCAACTTGAGGGCAGAAACAATACCTAATGAACATGTACTCAATGTCAAGGAGTTTCTGAGTGGTCAACGGTTAAGTGCCAGGCTGTCAACCAGAAGGCTGTAAGTTTGGTGGTTTGAACTCACCTATAGGTACCTTGGAAGAAAGGCCTGGTGGTCTGCTTTCAGTCAGAACCACAAAGACTCTACGGAGCACAGTTCTACTCTCCTGGCTGCCAACTCATGGCTATCCCAACAAGTGGGATCAGACCATTGTTGATCATAGGGTTTTCAATGGCTGATTTCTGGAAGTAGATCACCAGGCCTTTCTTAAAGTTTTAGTCTGCAAGTTCTGCTAAAGCTTGTTCACCATCGTAACAACACGCAGTTTTTCTACTCTTCTGCTCTGCTTGTTATCAGTTAGAATTAAGATAGCAGCAATGGGTTTTTCACTCAGAGGCAGGCACTTTTCATATATGCCTCATTTAACCCTCAGCACAGGCCTAGGGAGAAAATACGATCATCACCCTGCTTTGACAGATAAGGAAACTGAGGCTTGCCCATTGCTATCAAGTCAATTCAGACCGCCAGTGACCCTGTAGGGCAGAGTAGAACTGCTCCACAGTTTCCAAGGAGCACCTGGTGGATTCTATCTGCTGACCTTCTGGTTAGCGGCCGTAACAGTTAACCACTACACCACCAGCGTTTCCACCTGAGGCTTGCCAAGTTAGAGAGGTTAAATACCTTGCACACAAATTTCCATAAAACCAGCTTCTGTCCAGACTTGAGTTTATAAAAGGCCTCCATACTCTGCTGTCTGAAGTTTGTCCAGAGAGAAAGAGAAATAGAACAGTGTAAGAGGCAGAGAGAGTGTGAAAGCAGGAGCATAGAACGCTGTCCTGGTGGTGCATCTCAGAAACGCATCCCTCTGCAGGACCCAGTGCCACCCTCGCTGGCTCCCGGTCAGCTCGCCTGTGGAGCCCACACAGCACTAAAAACCAGGCGGAACCCATCGCCTCTGAGTCAGTTCCAACTCAGAGCAACCCTGCGTGTAGCGCCAGCTGCAGCTCATTTTAGTCTCTGCTAGAAATGAGGATATTATCATATGATATTCATGCCAATTTCTATAAATAATTCATCCTTTTTTGCACGAAAGTAAAATAGCCTGAAGCTAGAACATTTAAAAGAAACATTGGTGCCTTATTCATAAAATAATAATGTGCTCATTTGCCAAACAGTTTGTGGAAGTCCCGAAGCTAAAATACACTGCGTTCTCAGACTATTTTTAGCCCTGGAAAAGGCCACCCGGACTCGTTTGCAGTTCACACTAGATAAAGGCAATATTATGCTTTCTCTGAAACTGGGCTTTCCTACATCAGCTGCACCGACACAGGGAAGACTCAAACATACCTTGCCAAATACTTATAGCTATGAAGTTCAAATCCAAGTCCTCATTTTTTTTTTCTTGCTCCACAGAAATGCATTATAAACAAAGGGTAAAATGCAGTCTACGGTCAACCTCGACCAAGGGAAATAGGGCCACAGATTAATGTTTACTTAAGCCCTTTTCCCAAGTTTGCCATGGAGTTTCTTTTGCAGAGGGATTGCAGTTCCAGAGCCAGATGGAAATGCTTTGAACCAATGTTGATAGATGGTGAAATGTCGGCCTCCATGTTATTATGGTCCCCCTTAAACCTGCCTCCTAAATACCTTCATTAGTTTTTCCACAAGAGTAAAGTTACTTTGTTCCCTGAGGTGATTTTAGAAATGCTGATCGCTGTTGTCACAATACCTCCAGAAAGACATACAACAAATTTGTAACAGAAGCTGCCTATGGCATAGAGAGAAGCCCTGGTGGCGTAGTGGTTAAGCACTCAGTTGCTAAGTGAAAGGTCAGTGATTGATCCCCACCAGCTACTCCATGGGAGAAAGACATAGCAGTCTGCTTCTGTAAAGGCAACAGGTTTGAAAACCCTGTGAGACTGTTCTACTCTATCCAGTAAGGTTACTATGAGTCAGAATCGACCTAACAACAGGTTTGGTCTTCCTCTCTCCCTTCCTCTCTCCCTTCCTTCCTTCCTTTCCTCCCTCTTCCCCTCTGTCCTTCCCTCACTCTTTCCTTCCTTCCCTTTCTCTTTACCTCCTGCCTTCCCTCCTTCCTCCCTCCCTTCCTCCCCCCTCCTCACCTCTTCCCCTCCTTCTCTCCTTCCTCCTCTCCCTCCCTTCCTCCTTCCTTCCTTCCTTCTTTTTTTCCTTGCTTAAGTATGTGCCTAGAAGCCTCCTAAAGCACAGTCATATAGATCTGAGCTCACGGGCAGGGAAAAGGGGTCTGCCTACTGGGCAATAATATTCCAGGGCAAGGGCCAGCATAAAGAAAGGGTGGATGTGGCAGCACTTAACAGCCAATAGAGAAGTTAGAACTGTAGGCAGGCAAAGATCCAGAGTCCAGGCTTCTGGCTCTTGTTTCTCATGTGATAAATTCAGCCAACTGAGTGAAAACCAGGTTTAGCAAGCCACTCCAAGAAGCAGAAATTTCCCTGATAGCTCTGAATCTCGCTTAATCTGAAGCGTGATGTTTCTGTCCACTCATTTGACCACCAGTCCAAAGCTACGCTGGCCTCTTGCTACACTGCAGGAACTTTCTCTCCCTTATCCTGGGGAACTAAAGAGGAGTTAGTCTCTTCAGAACAGATCTTTTAAGACTTATTTCCTTTCTTTTCCTTTTCCTGTCTCAGTTTACAGATATCCAAAGCAAACAGCTTTTTAAAAGGTAAGAGAAATAAAGTCCCTATTAAGGAACGTAGGAGACGTGGTGTAGCAGTGGTTCAGTCCTCAGCTGCTAACCTAAAGGTCAGTAGTTTGAACCCGCCGGCTGTTCTGCTGGAGAAAGATGTGGCACTCTGCTTCCTTGGAAACCCTATGAGGCAGGTCTATTCTATCCTATAAGGTCACTGTGAAGGTTGACTGGTCAAATCTGTCTTTGTAATGCTGCAGAAGAAAGACCTGGCGATTTCTGTTAACATTTCAGAATTGGGAATGAACACAGTAACAACAGATTTCGGGTTTGCCATGGCAGAGAGACACCAACCATCTCTGCATGCCAGGCATAAGGGATATTCCCAGGATGCAGAAC
This sequence comes from Heterohyrax brucei, assembly GCA_028571685.1. Taxonomy (NCBI): domain Eukaryota; kingdom Metazoa; phylum Chordata; class Mammalia; order Hyracoidea; family Procaviidae; genus Heterohyrax; species Heterohyrax brucei. Next base: position 36,089,426 of record CM053148.1, on the reverse strand, counting down.
CTTTAGTGTTAAACCCGAAAGTCCCAGGCAAACCAGGGCAAGTTGGTCACTCTACCTACAGGGAGGGAATCTGGATTGTTGAGCCAGGAGCAGAAGAGAGAATGGTAATTCTATCTTTCCACCAGTTTGGAGTTTATTATGTAAGCTTATTAGCTATTTTTAAAATTAGGTTAAAAATGTATGTCGGTATCAGGTCAGAGAACTGTTCACTTCACTTAGCACATCTCTAAAGAAGGTAACCAAAAAGCAAACCAAATCCGTTGCCCTCGATTCTGTAATCTTAACAGAAGCAAATCACCAGCCTTTCCTCTGCAGCACTGACAAGGCAGGTCTGAGCCATCCACCTTTTAAGTTTGACTGCAAACGATCGGCACCACTCAGGGATCGTTGTTCCACGCCATCACGTCGATTCTGACTCATAGCAATCCTATAGGACAGAGTAGAACTGGCTCCGTAGTGTTCCCAAAGCTACAACCTTTATGGGAGCAGATGGCCAGGTCTTTCCCCTACAGAGAGACCGGGTAGGTTTGAATCACTGATCTTTCGGTTAACAGTGGAGTGCTTAACCACTGTGCCACTAGGACTCTGTACCCCCGGAATTAGATCTAGGCAAAATTAATGGTTCAGTTAAGTTCTGCTCTGTTTATTATCACATTCATTTCTAAAGTGCTCCAGCTGCATCCTCCAAAGGACTATATAGCTATTCATGAAAAGAACTTAATAGTCTACAAGGTTCCTTAACACTCGTGCTCAGAATATCCAAAGGTAACTGGGGCTCATACTGTCATTCCATTGTGAAGACTTGGAAATGAAGGTCTCCCTAAGTTATCCAGGTTGCCCAGGGTGAGACCCAGCGATGGAAGGGGGACCTCCCTCCCCAGGGCAGGCCACTCCCTACTGACCCACTTCACATCTGGATAGTGTTAGATGGCAGTGGAAAAAAGCAGCTGCTGCTGAAGAGAAATATTTCTATCTATCGAAGTGTCCCAAGTGTCCCCTTGGAGAGCCTGCCAAGGGCTGGTGATGACAACATGTTGGCTCAGGGAGCCCTCCCAACCAATCATGCCACAGCAAAAAGTGCCACCCACAGAGAAGCTAGTTACGGGACTTCGATAAGATACAAACTCCTGAGGTGGTTAACGTGGGTGCGGGGTCACAACCTCTGAGCTGAGGCAGGCCATCTGTCCACAGCTCCTTCTGCGGTTCCTTGTTTTTCTCATGCACATCAAAGTCACTGTGTTCTGAGTGGCAAAGACCACCTGGGCAGAGCTAAACATTGCTACAGAATTCTTTCCCCAGAAAAGCTGACATTTGGGGAAAGGGATGGTTCACCCTGTGATGGTTGTTTACAAAATAAACGGTGACTGCCAGGCAGTCCCCAGGATGCTTGATGAAGATACACCAGCTGTTGTCTCCCTTTTCAGGGTCTGCAGTTTGAAGCCACTCATATCCGGAAACATGCCCTCCCTTGCTTGTCCCTGCTATGATTCCCGTGGCTGGCATCATCATACTCACAGTGAGGACCTGAATAACATTTCACATTCCTTTCAATTTATTTTATTTTTTAATCCAGAGACAGAGTGCAGGCCCTCAAGGGATGAGGACACAGGAAAGGTAAGTTTTGAGACGGCCCCAGGTAGCACCTTCTCCCATTCTCCAATGGGGTGAGTGCCAGCTGTTAACACTCTGTTGATGCCTGCTAACTCCACTCCTACAAGTCTCTGGGTATTGGAAACAGTTAACACCCTTGGCTGCTAGCTGAAAGGTTGAAGGTTCGAGTCCACTCAGAAGTACCACAACCTAGTGATCTGCTTCTGAAAAATCAGTTATTGAAAATCCTATGGAGCACAGTTCTACCCTGACACAGGAAAATCCTGGTGGTGTGATGGTTAAGAGATAACCAAAAGGTTGGCAATTTGAATCTACCAGGCACTCCTTGGAAACTGTGGAGCAGCTCTCCCCTGTCCTGTAGGCTTACTATGAGTTAGAATCAACTCGATGGTGGTGGGTATGGTTTTTTTGATTTGTTGGTACTCAAATCTAACTCCTCCACCTTTGCTCTGGATTCAGTCTTCCTCCGTCTCCCCAGTGATTTTATTCTATTGATTACTTCCTCCTTCTCTCGTGTCTTCAAGCCTCATACTTAGTACTTCCCATTCTTGTCTCTCATGCTGTCACTGTTGTTAGCTGCCACCCAGTCAGTTCTGACTCACAGCAACCTTGTGTACAACACACGAAACACTGCCTGGTCCTTTGTCATGCCCACAATCGGGGCTACACTTAGAGTCCATCGTTGTAGCCACCGTGTCACTGCATCCTCGAGGGTCTTCCTCTCTTTCATTGGCCCTCCACTCTACCAAGCATGATGTCCCTCTCTAGGGACTAATCCTTCCTGGCAACACATCCAAAATATATATGATGTCGTCTCACCATCCTTGCTTCTAAGGAGCACATTGGTTGTACTTCTTCCAAGACAGATCCATTTGTTCTTTTGACAGTCTGTGGTATATACAACATTCTTCTCCAGCAATTCAAAGATATCAAATTGTCTTCTGTCTTACTCATTCTCTAACTTCTACATGCATGTGATGCAATTAAAAATACCATGGCTTGGGTCAGGTGTGCTTCAGTCAAGGTGACATCTTTATGTTTCAACACTTTAAAGAGGTCTCTTGCAGCAGATTTTCCCAACGCAGTACATCTTTTGATTTCTTCACTGTGGCTCACATGGCTGTGGATTGTGGAACCAAGTCAAATGAAATCCTTGATAACCTCAATCCTCTCCCCATTTGTCTATCACAATATTGCTTATAGGTCCAGTTGTACAGAACTTTGTTTTCTTAATGTTGAGGTACAATCCACGCTGAAGGCTGTGGTCTTTGACCTTCATCAGTAAGTGTTTCAAATCCTCTTCACTTTCAGCAAGCAAGGATGTGTCATCTGGATAATGTAAGTTGGTAATGAGTCTTCCTCCAATCCTGATGCCCTGTTCTTCATATGGCCCAGCTTCTCAAATTATTTGCTTTGCCTGCAGATGGAATAGGTATGGTGAAAGGATGCAACACCGACACACACCTTTCCTCGACTTTTAACCATTCAATATACCATTGTCCTATCCCGTTGTCTGTCATAGCTCTAGAAAAATCCCATCAACTTTGGTGTTCTCCCTTCTAGTATCTCTAACTACTCCTTCATGAGCATCTCCCTTCCCAGAATCTCTAGGTGGCCTTTGATAATGCTAGGGATTCCTGCCTTGTAGTTCTCTGCTCCCATGATGAGTGGGATCCCTTTCTCTCCAGATTTTCCATCTGCCCTGTAACTTCTTTATCTCTCTCTCTCTGGAGCTGGCTTCAGCCCAGTCCCCAAGTTTTCTGCTGAGTCTTCTTCTCTTCCCTGGATCCTCTCCATACCTCCAACTTTAAGTGCTTTTCTGAGTTTAACCACCTGCTCACAAGCTCTTGGTTGTAGGAACTTAAAGTCAACATGTCCAAAACTAGACTCTTCATCTTCCCCCAAGACTTGTTCTACCTCCAGAGCTCCTTGCTTCAGCCGACAACCACAGACCAGATGGTCAAACTGGAAACCTGAAGGTCACTGCATGCTCCCCCCGCCCCCCATTCCTACATCCCCACCGCCACCACGTCCTTTCTTTTCTTCCCTCAGATTCCACAGCCATCCACAAGTGGATTATCTTGACTCTGCTGATTCTTTTCAACTTATTGATTTGTGTATCTGTCTGCATCTCACACACACACACTACACTGTCATATCCACCATGTGAGGAATTCTGTTTTGTTAACTGTTATCTCCCCATCAACCAGAAGTGTGTCTGGCATGTAGTAAATATTAATGACTGAATTAATAAATGCAAATTACTTCATTTACAATGTGTAATACGGTGGTTAACCTAACCAGTTGCCTTTGTGCCAACTCTGATTTATGGCAACCCCATATGAGTCAGAGTAGAACTGTGTTCCGTAGCATTTGCTATCAAAGTATCTCTGTTTAAAGAGTGGCTGCTGGATTCAAACCACCAACCTTTCCAGTAACAGCCAAGTGTTTAATCACTGCACCACCAGGGTTCCTTCAATAAATATTAGATGATATTATTATACATCTTTTCCATCCCCTTGTCTTACTTGCATTATAATATCCTCCCACTTGTGCTCCTGGACTCCAGACTCTTCCTCTGAGGTCAATACTAATCCTATTACTGTAACCAGAGCAATCCATTCAACTATGAAATCAAGTCTATTACTTCCTTACTACAAAAATCATTCAACTGACTGTATTGTCACAAGAGCCCACATTTCTTAGTGGTCCCCCAGCTTCCCCATCTCCAGCTTCATCTGTCCTCATTCCCCCGCGCACCCTTCACACTGACCTTCCTAAACTCCTTGCTGTCTCTCTCCCCAAAGGCTCTGCCCGAGCCCTTTGGTTTTTTTCTGCCAGTGATGCTCTTCCCTGTCCGGCCCCCTCCATGCTCCACCTGATGAACTAACCGTTCTCCAGAGAAGACAGAAGCTCCCTCATGAAGCTTTTCCTGGATCTCTCCTGCACACATCCGCACTTTCGCCTCTCTCAAACACCCCAGCCCACGTGCAGGCCTTTGTTACAGCTGGGGTGACCGACCCATTGTCCTGGCTTGTCCAGGAAGCAGAGTTGCCCGGGATGCAGGACTCACAGCACATAAACCGGATTGTTCTTGGCAACCAGGGGTAGGTGGTCACCGTAATAGCACTTAATCACGTTGTTTGTGGAATTATCTGTCTTTCCAGTCAGATTAGAGAGTCAAACACTTGCCTTTGTTTGTCTTTGCACCCCCAAACATCTAGCCGGATGTCAGGCACATCTATTGGCCTGTGTTCAATAACCACTTGTTAAACTGGGGTGGAACAATGGAAGAGCTAAAGCCACGATTCCTATACCTCGGTGCCCATTACTGTATGAACTTGGGCAACTTACTGCATTTATTGATGTATTTATTTGTTTGCCCTTGAATGACTTAAAGGGCCCTAGAGGTGCAACAGCTAAGTGATCAACTGCTCACCAAAATGTTGGCAGCTGCAACCCACTCGGGAACTACAGGAGAAAGACCTGGAAATTTACTCCCAGTAAAGACCACAGCCTAGAATGCCCCATCGAGCCCTGCTTTTCTGTCTCCTGTGGTCACTATGAATTGGATTCCAGGCCAAGGCCTCCAACAGCAAATGGTTTAAGGCAAATTTCTTGATCTCACTCAGCCTGTTTCCTCATTTGCACAATGGAAATAATACCTACTTCATAAGGATATTGTGAGGATTAAATTCATGTAAAATAGTTAACAGAACACCTGGCATTTAACAAGCTTTCGATAAATGTCAGCTGCTGTGACTATCATTATTATTATTATTATTCATAGAATTGTCACTGTATGTTCAGGGGGAATTGGTTTCCTTCCCTCCGCTGGATAAATGAATACAGGTGGCCTTAAGTGTAATTTTACCAGAGCAAAGGGGTCCCTTAAGACAGTGGCCCACAGTCTTGGCTAGATGGTAGAATCCCCTGGGGAACTTTTACAAACACTGGTGTTCACCCTTGGTCAATTAAAACAAACCTCTGCTGGATGCTTCCATGCATTAGCAGTTTAAAGAGCTCCCCTGGCACTTCTAATAGGCACTGAGGTTGGGAACCTCTGCCTCAGGGCACTGGGTTAGCTGCTCTTTAATTCTTAATTGCTGCACTGAGTTTATCTAAACGGTTGAGCCCTGATCTAACTACTACCTACACAAATGCTTAACTCCCATTACCGTGCTTACAGGCGTTCATGGCTAGACCTGGAGGATTCTAGGCTGACCTAGAGCGACGCAGGACTCATCTCTTAACTTCCTGGCTGTTTCCTAACAGCCCTTAAACACTGGCCCTAGCTCATCCTTCCTATTCAGTCTTGACAGTCTCCTACTCTCTAAGGGGCCCAAAACCAAACTACACCTGTTGCCACTGAGTCAGTCGATTTTGGCCCATGGAACCCCCATATATTAAAGAGTAGAACTGAGCTCTATAAGATTTTCTTGGCAGTAATTTCTTGCTTGCTGAAAGTGAAGAGGATCTAAAACACTTACTGATTGTCACGCATCGAGTTGTGTCCCCACAAAAATATGTGTAGCCACGTGGCTGGGCCATAATTTCCTGTATTCTGTGATTGTCCTTCATTCTGTGATTTTGCTGTGCTGTACCTTAAAGATTAAGGTGGGGCTATAAATCTCTTCATAGGATCATCTCCCTGCTCCACTGTAAAGGGAGTTTCCCTGGAGCATGGCTTGCACCACCCTTAATCCTTGCATCCTGCAAGAGACAAAAGAAAATTGAAGCAGGCAGAGAATTAGGAACCTCATATCATTGAGCAAGCAGCACCGGGAGAAGAGCATGTCCTTCAGACCTGAGGTTCCTGTGTCAAGACACTTCCTGGACAAAGACTGATGCAATACCACACTTTCCTCCAGAGCCAACAAGGGGAAAAGTGGACATCCTGGATTGGACATCCTGGATTTGGATTTGCCACCTATCGGACTATGTAAGAATAAACCTTCCTTTTTTTAAAGCCAACCACTCTGTGATATTTCTGTTAGAGCAACCCTAGCTGACTAACTAAAACACTGATGAATATCAGAGACAACAGTCTTCAGTATCGATCACACCTCAACATCAAGAAAAAAATCCTCGCAAGTGGACCAGTTAGCAACATAGTGATAAATGAAGAAAGAACTGAGGTTGTCAAGGATCTTATTTTACTTGGATCCACAATCACTGACCATGGAAATAGCAGGCAAGAAATCAAAAGACAAATTGCATTGGGAAAATCTGCTGCAAAAGACCTCTTTAAATTGTTGAAAAGTAAACATGTCACCTTGAAGACGAAAGTAAGCCTGACACAAACAATGATGTTTTCGGTCGCATCATATGCATGCAGAAAAGCTGGACAGTGAATAAGGAAGACAGAAGAAGAATTGACACCTTTGAGTTGTGTTGTTGGAGAATATTGAATGTACGATGGACCACCAAAAGAACAAACAGATCTGTCCTGGAAGAAGTACAACCAGAGTGTTCCTTTGAAGCAAGGAATGCCAGACTGTACCTCACATACTTTGGACATGTTGTCAGGAGGGATGAGTCCATAAAGAAGGACATCACACTTGGTAAAGTAGTGGGTCAGTGAAAAAGAGGAAGATCCTCATGGAGATGGATTGACACAGTGGCCTCGTCAATGGGCTTAAGCATACAAATGACTGTAGGGAGGGCGCAGGACCAGGCAGTATGTGCAATCTGTAAAGAAGCAAGTCACCAGCCCTTTTTTCATGGTGCTTCTGAGGGGGTTCCAACTGTCAACCTTTGAACTACCAGCTGAGAGCAAACCACTGGTGCCACTCAGGGACTTGTCCTAAGGGCCAAATGGTTTCATTTTCTAACCAGTGTTTCCCAACCGGTTGCCACAGACAGGTTCTCAAAGAACTTATTTGTATGACTTCTCGATTTGCTGATAATTCTTTAAAATGACTATTCCACATTATCTGGTTGCCCCTTTGCAAGATCTGAGTGGCTGTATGAAGTAGAGGCAGCCCACATAGATATTTGCAGTAGCTTAAAGAAAAGGAACTAAGTTCTCCCACAGTGCAGGGCACTGGAGGCAAAGTAGACTTGAAATGACCAGCTCATAGCCCTTCATGTCAAATTAGCTGTGCAATCTAATGCAGTTTGTAAATCCTGACTTGGTACAAAATGCTTTGCAGCAGCTCATTAGCGTTGAGGAGTTAAGTGTACATTTAAGACTTTTCCTTTTCCCATTCCAAAAACAACTGGAAAAGAAACCCCACTTAAAGCAGATTTTAATGAGGTTGCAACACAAACTTTATCTTCAAGTGAACATAAGCAATCTATAGATTTACCAAGGGACACCTCATTAAAATCAGCAATTGGAATTGCTTGCCGGCCACCCAGATAACACGTAGCTCATGGGCCGTCTCTGTCCAGCATTAGCAAGCACAGCCTTTGACGTGATTAATACCATCTGCCTCTCGTTCTGAAGCGGGTGGATTCTGCATTGGCATTGTTAACATTAAAATGCAGAAACAGATGACAAAACTAGACCTCAGGCTACAGCTTTCATATGAAACCAGCAACGGTCGTTTGGTCTTAGTAGTGTCTCGTTATAAATCCCATCAAAATGATGTTGTTTATTTAGAATTTGTCCTCATAGGCTTTCTTTTGCTTTTGATTTGTAAATTTGATGTGTGTGTGTGTGTGTGTGTGTGTGTGTGGAGTGTTTGTAGGTGCCTAAGAGCTATTGCCATGAGTCGGATCCAACTGGACAGCACTTGGCTTGGCTAAGAGCTATTAGTATAAAGAGTTGATACCTACTCTTGTGTTTGTACCTAATGAAGAGAGAATAAAAATAATTTAAATTGTTGTCAGCCCTGCATTATCTTCTTCCATAAAAATGGATCCAGAAATATTTGTTCTGCCTATACATCGAGATCAGCTGGAGCGCTGCCAGAATTGCAGGTTCTGAGGTGCTGGCTCTGGTAAACAAAAGGTAAGGCAAACAGGGGCTTTGGGTAGAGTACACTTCCCGGTGTTTCGTGTCTATTTTGTCACTGGAGGTGGTCAACTCTGCCCCTGACGACAATAAACCCTTGACCAGGTTCCTTCACCGTCTTCCGCCACCCTGCAGCCCCCACTGGTCCTCAGCGTCCTAGTCTCCAAGCCTTCTGAGATTCTCTCCCTCCCTACAGTAGTAACTCAAAGGAGAGAGAAGCCCAAGCAGAGCCTTGGGCTGAGACCTGGGTGAGAATTCTGATCCATAACTCAGGTCTCCAAGCCTCAGGTTCCTGAACGGCAAAATTAAAACGAAAGGAATAATAGTTATCTCATCCTGTGCTTGCAGGAATTCGATGAGAACAGAAATGCCTGAGAGTGCATTTTCAGTGATCGCTCCCTGTCGCAGCCAGGACAGCTCCTACAGTGGCCCGCAGGGGCTCTCCTCCTGACTGGAAGGAGACTGGCTTGTTGTGTTTGATTTCTGTTGTTTCAGAACCTCAGGCCATGACCTCCTTTCACCCAAAGTCATCCTGAAACTTGCCTGGATGTCTGAAGATTCGGGCACAGGAGGCAGTGCCACTTCCCAATGCGGAAAGGGGGACCAGGGAGTCCCCCCGGTGGGGGCTTAGGCTGAGTGGGGGGAGGGGACTGACAGCAGTGGCTGGCCTTCTTGGTCCAGATAGGACGGACTCAGAAAGATTTGTGGTTGTGCTATCCCTTGACCTTCTGAAACGAGGCGCCTGTTTTCTGCACACTTTTCAGCTAACTGTGATTCACTCATTGCTATTAACGTTGCCATCAAGTCGATTCCGCCTCACAGCGATCCCGTAAGACAGTAGAACTACCCCACAGAGTTTCCAAGGGTGTCATCTTCACGGAAGCAACCTACCACGTTTTCCTCCTGCGGAGTGACTGGCGGGTTCGAATCACTGACCTTTCAGTCAGCAGCTGAGTGCTTACGGGTGCCGCCAGGGCTCCCCAAGCCAACGTTTGGTTTGGTTTCTTTTTAATCTTGCTAAAGTATGAGGGACTGGTAATTCAAACATACGTCTGGAATACTTTGTTTACCAACTAGGAGCTAATTCTGGGACTCCAAATCTGACACCACAAAAACATGGGAGGGGTGAGCAGTATTTATTTTACCCCTCCCCAGGGAACTTCAGCCTTGAGATAGGAGAGCAGCCCCTTGCTCCAACTTTTGCAATGAAGAGAAGCTCTTCCCACATCAGAGAGGAAAAGGTTGGCCCAGCCCTAAGCCCAAGGCCTCCAGAGTTCTCTCAACCTTGGTTCCTAAAGCCTGGGGGACAGAAAACAGGGGGCTTCGGTGACAGCCAGGGCTCACAGACTGTGAAACTCACTGAAAGCTGTGGCCAGTGCTTGTCCAGTAGCAGGTGACAGACATTCGCTTCCGGCAAGTTTGAGAATGAAAGGATTTCTTTGACTCACACAACTGGCAAGTCCAAAACAAAACACGAATTCAGCCACATCTGGACCCAGGAGGTCAAGCAGTGCCACCACTGCAGTCTTACTCCATCTCCTAGTCCTGGTTTTCTCCACGCTGGACTCACCGTCCGGCAGGTCCCCCTGCCATCACGGAGGCGCAATGGTAGACAGGGCTCCAGCCCCAAGCTGGGAGATTCCACCCTTTCAGTAACCTAGGAAAAGTAATGAGTCTCTCTCCCGACAGCTCCAACAAGGTCCTCATTTGGTCCACTAGGTAGACGTAGGTCACACATCATTCCTGAGCCGATTGTGGAAAGTGCTGTCCTTTGCCAGTGAGTAGTTTATATGTGGCCATGAGAGCTTGTTCTGGCCAAAGAGACACAGGAAAGAAAGAGCTGCTGAAGACTTGTACAAATGATTTTTTTCCCCACCCAGAATGAAAGAAGGACTTATGAGGGGCGGGGGGTAGTTCTTTGGTTTCTTCTTCCACTCTGTCTTAGGCTGGGTTTTCTAGGGAAGCAAAACCAGTCACACGTACAAGGAAAGATTTATAATATAGATATAGATAGATAGATATAGATATAAGAAACAGCTCACACAATCACAGAAGCTGAATGTCCCAAGTTCTGGCACAAGCCTCACATGGCCACAGAAGCTGAGAAACCCAAAGTCAGCAGGTCAGAGACCAGAGCTCTAGATCACCGGTTGTGTAGGTCAGTGGGTCCCAAGCTGGTGGTGAGACAAAGCGACAGAGGCTGGCAAACCCAGGATCGGCAGGTCAGGGAGCAGGACTCTCAAGTGCCGACTGTAAGGACTGATGAATCCACGGCTGCTAGTTCAAGTCCAGGAATCAGACACCGGAAGAAGAGAGCAGGAGCTCCTGGCTACGGGAGCAGACCAGCAGTAGTAGTGGAAGGTCCAGAGACAAGACAGCTGTGTGGCAGGAAGCCACCACAAACCCCGCCCTGCCACTTAATACAGCAGCCAAATATGGAGTAGCCAAGTTGACATAATCCTGACCGCCACACACTCCCTGCTTTGGAAGCTACCAGGAGAGGATGGGATACCTTGAAGCTACAACAGGAGACTGGCCTGAAGACGAAAGCCCACATACTATGAATGAGAGTGAAAGATGGAAGTAGCTTTGGTCTAAATGATGTGGTTGAACTGTTAAATAACCTTGAGACAACCTACTTCTGGACTTCTTGCTAACTAAATTTAAAAAGTCCTTACATGTTCAAATCACTGATGCATGCAGCCAAAAGCATTCCTAAGGAATAAACACATTCCAAAGCTAAATTTCTTCACATATAAAATACAGACACAAACGTGCACCTTACACACCCAAACACTTTGAAGGACCAAGTTGCTAAGGGCTGAGAGCTGGGGACCACAGTCTTGGGGGTCATCTAGGTCAACTGGCATAAGGTGGTTCATAATGCAAATCTTCTGCTTTCTGCTTTAGAGTGCAGCATCTGGGGTCGTAAAAGCTTGTAGCAGCCATCTAAGATACATCTATTGGTCCCATCAGGTCCAGAGCAAAGGAGAATGAACAAAACCAAAGGCAGAAGGGAAACAGTAATCCAAAGGACAAATGAAGCCCATGAACCACAGTCTCTACCATCCTGAGCCTAGAAGAACGATACAGAGCCCAGCTACCACCACTGACGATTCTGACAGAACTCACAATAGAAGGTCCTGAACTGAGCTGCAGAAAAATGTAAACTCAAATTCACCAAAAGGAAAAAAAAAAAAGACTTACTGGTCAGACAGAGAGCCGGAAGAACCACCCCCCTCACCAAGACTATGTCTCCCAGATGCTCTGCTAACTCAGAATTGAAACCACTCCCAAAGCCTACTCCTCAGATAAAGATTAAACAAGCAAACAGTGGAAAACAACCACTGCCCTGAAGCTGATCCTGACTACAGCAACCCTATAGGACAAAGTGTAAATGTTCCATAGTGCTTACAAAGAGAGCCTGTCAGACTTGAACTGCCGACACTTTGGTTAGCAGAAGTAACACTTAACCACTATGCCACCAGGGTTTCCAAAGATTAAACACTGCTAAGAAACAAACCATAACACAGTGAGTACTGCACTTTCAGTTCTAATCAAATATATGGGACCAGTGGGGCAACCCTTGCCCTAAAGCAAGACAAGAAGGTAGGAAGGGACAGAAAAACTGGACAAATGGACACAGAAACCCAGGGTGGAAAAGGGCAGCATGCTGTCACATTGTGGGGATTGCCACCATTGTCAAAAACAGCATGTGTAAAAATTTCTGAATGAGAAAATAACTTGAGCTGTAAACTTTCACCTGAAGCACAATAAAATTGGGAGGAAAAATGTGCACCTTGTACAGCTGGTGTGAGGATTAAGCAAAATGATGCCTAGGAAATGTGTGGCACACGATAGACAATCAAGGCCCTTCAGTTTTACTCTCCTCCCCTCGCTTCCCATGGCAGGTTCCTCCAGCTCTTACAAATGTTACACTCTCTTCAATTGACTGATGGATTAAGCGAGTGCTGTTGTAGGAGCTTCTTGGCTCACAAATTAAATTGACAGGCTTCTTCCTTCCGGAGTAGCTGGTTCCCTACTCATCTGGCTCAAAATGCTTTTCCCTCCATCTGCCTTCAAAGATATGAGCCAGGAAGTAGAAAACCAGCTGCTGGTTTCTTGGGCTACTCTCTTAACAGTTGGACCTCCAGTAGGAAGGTTGAATTAATTACGCTCCTCAAGTATGGCATACTGATAAGGAAGCCCAGTGGCACAGTGGTGAGTGCTTGGTTGCTAACTGAAAGGTTGGGGTTCAAACCTACCAGCAGCTGTGCAGGAGGAAAAAAACCTAGCAAGCTGTTCTCATAAAGGTTTCAGCCTACAAATGCCGGGAGCCAGCCCCAGCTGGGTTTCAGGACCACGGAGGGGTGGGTGGCATCAGCAGGAAAGAGAAAGAAATGAGACTGAGACAATTAGAAGTATGCAGAACGGCAGCCCGTTAAGGTCTGTCTTCCTTTATTTTTTATAGTCAATGAGGTACTGTACTTTGACCACGTAAGTGATTGGCTAGCAAGAAGTGGGTACCTCATGGTCTCTCTTCATGTCAATCATTCAAGTCTTCTAAATAATGGCCCGAGACAGTGGTCTCTTTTCATGTTAATTATTAGGGTCCTCTCTGTTGGCTAGTGTCATGGTTTGAATTGTGTCCCCCCAAAAATGTGTGCAGCCACGTAGCTGGGATATGGTTCCCAGTATCTTGGGACTGTCCTCCATTGTGTGGTTTTGCTAACCTGTATGTTAAAGGATTAGGGTGGGGCTGTGAATTCCTGCTATGGGGGAAGTTTCCCTGAAGCATGGCTTGCCCCACCCTTAATGCTTTTAGCTTGCAAGGAATAAAAGGAAAAAGAACCAAGGACAATTTGAGAACCTCGCTACCATCAAGCAAGCAGCACCGGGAGCAGAGCACGTCCTTCAGACCAGAGGTTCTTGTGTGAGGACGCTCCCTGGACAATGACTGATGCAATACTGGACTTTCCTCCAGAGCCGTCAAGGGGAAAGTCTTTCCCTGGAGCGGACACCCTGAATATGGACTCGCAACCTACCGGACTGTGTAAGAATAAATCTTTCTTTGTTAAAGCCATCCACTCTGTGGTATTTCTGTTAGAGCAGCCCTAGCTGACTAAAACAGAATTGGTATCGTGGGAGTGGGGTGCTGCTCTAGCAAATACCTAAAATGTGGAAGCCACTTTGAAACTGCAAATGGATAGAAGATTCAGAAGGAACGAAGAAGGCGCGGATGGTGAGAAACAACGGAGGACCGGCAGCAGCAGCAGCGGCAGCAGCAGAACCAGAGGCAGCGCTGGAGCCGACCCGTGGAGCGAGAGAGGTCAGTGCCTGCGCAGAGTTTTCCTCGCGGAACGGGGTGCCTCTGGGCACTTGAATCGGTGAGCTGGCCTTGCTGACCCACGGAGTGAGAGAGTTGAGTGCCTTTGGGCAGGACGCTTTCCAGCAAGAGTGGGGTGCCTCCGGGCACTTAAACCAGTGGAGCTACAGAGCTTTGGAACACTTGCCCGGCAGGGCAGATGTGGGCCTGAGGCCCAGGCCATGCGGCCATAGGAAGCTGAAGCTGAAGAGGCAGATAGCGTGAGAAGCTGAGCTGCCTCAGTCTCAAGAGGTATGGCCATGACCTCAGGGGTTTGAAAGGGTGGAACCATGGCGTGCTGTGTTCGTAAGGGTGGAATTGCCACTCAGTTGGGCTTAGGGTGCTCCTGAAGCCGATGGGACAGAGTTTCTGTCCAAGTGGGCCTTGAAGGCAGAGTTGTAGCACGGGGCTGGAGGTCTCCACTCAGAAACCTGAGAGTGTGGCCGATACCTAGAGTCTGGAGAGCATTGCTGTTGTGTAGAATGTCTCAGAAAATGTAAGAGTATTTCCAAAGCTTTGAGGGCTAATGTAATGTGTTCTGTTGACTTGCCTGTTGCCTGTTAATGCCTTCTAAGTTTCACAGATGTAGAAGAGTTTTTGTATTTTGGACTTGGAGCTGATTTAAGACTTCTGTTATATGGATGGACATAATTTTGCTATGGTGAGATGAACGTGTTAAATGTTTTGTGGTGTGATTTTTGGGTTGTCAAAGGGTGGGATGTCATGGTTTGAATTGTGTCCCCCCAAAAATGTGTGCAGCCACGTAGCTGGGATATGGTTCCCAGTATCTTGGGACTGTCCTCCATTGTGTGGTTTTGCTAACCTGTATGTTAAAGGATTAGGGTGGGGCTGTGAATTCCTGCTATGGGGGAAGTTTCCCTGAAGCATGGCTTGCCCCACCCTTAATGCTTTTAGCTTGCAAGGAATAAAAGGAAAAAGAACCAAGGACAATTTGAGAACCTCGCTACCATCAAGCAAGCAGCACCGGGAGCAGAGCACGTCCTTCAGACCAGAGGTTCTTGTGTGAGGACGCTCCCTGGACAATGACTGATGCAATACTGGACTTTCCTCCAGAGCCGTCAAGGGGAAAGTCTTTCCCTGGAGCGGACACCCTGAATATGGACTCGCAACCTACCGGACTGTGTAAGAATAAATCTTTCTTTGTTAAAGCCATCCACTCTGTGGTATTTCTGTTAGAGCAGCCCTAGCTGACTAAAACAGCTAGTAAAGAACCAATACCTTGAAGTCCTTTTTCATGTTAATCATTAGGGCCCTCTAAATAATGGTTCGAGACCAGTATATTGTGATTATAATCAACAGTCAGAACAAGGCTAATCCTGGAACTCTATTAACTTTACCTAAGCCTCGAGGTCAAAGGTGCAGGAAGAGAGAATAAATTCATCTTAAAAAGTTATACTCTGACAGCTCTCTATTTGTTCCTTCTTCACTCTTTCTTATCTCTTCCTGTGGGGACAATAAGTGTCCACCGTCCCTCACTCTAAGCCTCTCTTAAACTATTCTAAGAAGGGTATTTCTTTAGTATTTGTCTATTTGTCTATATATAAGCCTATCTGTCTTCCTGATGTAGGGAGTGGAATATCTATACTCTAAGGGCTGTGCGAGGGGGTCGTTCCTGGGGAGCTTCCCAGAGCCTTTCTGCAATCTTGTTTTTTCTGTGAAGGGGGATGTGCAGTTGGGGGAAGCCAGTGGGGCTGGGCCAGCCTCAGTGCTCTCAGGCTGGGCATGCTGCATTGGAATTCATTAAGCTGAGGGGGTTGTAAAACCCTTCTTCTTTGATCCTTGTGGCCGGGAAGTAAGGAGGTGTTTTTGAGGAAGGTTTGATTAGGTTGCAAAATATTATCAAGGAGAGTATGGCCAGAAATATGTCACAGGTAAAATGCCTCCGCCTGTCATCACACAAGCTGTGACTTTGTTCACAGCGGCTTTTGTGGGTGACAGGCTTCGGCATACGAAACCTTACAGAGCAGTTCTACTCTGTCCTGTAGCATTGCTGTGAGTCAGAATACATTCAACGGCACACAGAAACAGTACCTTGTGGTTGTTTTCCATTTTATGATTATAAGGTTGTGTGAAAGAGAATTAGGGTAGGATTGTAAAGTCACATCCTTGACCTAATGTAAAGGGAGTTTCCTTGGAGTGTGGCTTGCACCATCTTTTATCTTACAAGAGATAACATAAAAGGGAAGCAACTGAGAGGGAAGGCATCTCAGCACCAAAAAAGCAATGCCATAGCAGAGTGCATCCTTTGGACCACAGGCTCCTGCATGCAAAAGCTTCTAGTCCAGGGGAAGATTGATGACAAAGACCTTCCTCCAAAACTGATGAAGAAGGCCTTCCCCTGGAGCTGAAGCCCTCAAGTTTTACTGCTGGCATACTAGATTGTAAAGGAATAAACTTCTGTTTGTTAAAGCAATCTACTTGTGTGATTTCTGTTACAGTAGCACCAGAAAACTAATGTACTTGGCTACCAGTCCCCTAGGAAGAAAGTCCTGGTGATCTGCTTCTGAAAAAGCACAGCCATGAAAATCCTATGGAACACAGTTCCACACTGTAACAAATGGGGTTGCCATTGAGTCCATTCTCAGTGGCAACTGGTAATCATCATTGATTAGTGCAAAGCCCTCCCTTGTTTTATTTTTTCTCTTTTATGCCTTTCCCTGTTTACATTCTCTCTTTATCCTCACATGCCTGCCACTGTTAGCCATTCTAATAGCTTTTATGTGACTTTTTTCTATGTTCTTCTAAACATACCTTGTCAGATAGAATACGGAATGGCTAGTTAAGTTTGAATTTCAGATGGACGATGAACAACTTTTAGTATAAATAATAATTTTTAGTATAATCACTCATTGTTTATGTGAAATTCCCTTTTCACGCTGACCAGTAGCTCTATTCTGTGATAAACAGCAGCAGTAATAGGATTATCACAATGTAATGTCTCTAAAGGTGATTTGGTTATATATTGGTGTTGCTGCTTTTTTTTAAGCATATAATACTTGTTAAGTTCAGAAAGCTTTCATCCATTCCTGGTGTACTGATTTTTTAGGCACCAAATTACATCAAATGCTTTTGCTGCATCTATTAAGAACATGATGGATTTTCTGATATTAAACCATCCTTGAATTCCTAAATATTACCTCGTTATACTTTCACCAGAACCTTGTGCCATGGGTTGAATCATGTCCCCCCCAAAATGCATAGCAATTTGGCTGGCCCATGATTCCCAGTGTTGTGTGATGTTTCTTTATCTTGCCTCTGTGATGTTAATGAGGGAGGATGGGCTCAGTTGTTTTGGTAGGGCAGAATTCAATGTGTGGGATTGTATTGTGTCTGAGGCAGTCACTTGGGATGTAAAGGGACAGGAGGTAAGTGGAGATTTGGGGACCTCATGCCACCAGTAAGTGGTGCCCAGCATCCCTGTGCCTCAAAAGCTGCCAGTCCGGGGAAAGATTGACAACAAGGACTGTCCTCCAGAGGCAACAGAGAAAGCCTTCTCCTGGAGCTAACACCCTGAATTTGGAATTGTAGCCTACTGCATGGTTACAAAATAAAATTTTTTCTCTTTAAAGCTTTCCACTCGTGATATTTCTGCTATAGTGGCACTAATTGCCTAAGACAACTTTCAAGATAGATTTCTTTTTCCCAATTTTTAAGTTATTGAAAATCAGGCTCAGAAAAATCAGTTGATTTCCCCAAGGCCAAGGTAACCCTGTAGAAAGTAGCAGGGTAAAGAATCACACCAAGTCTGATTCCAAAGTTCACTAAACTATCTCTTATTTACGTTTTCTAAACCCAGTTTTCTTGACTATAAAATGAAACCTACCTCAAGAATAGTTGTGTAGACCAAAGATAGTAATGTAGTTCAAATAAACCATACTAGTAAGTTTTCAAACAGAGAAAGTCATATTCAACTTCTAGCTATGTGACTTGGGGCAACTGAGTTCACCAGTCTAGGCCTAAGTTTCTCTAGGTGTTAAAAAAAAAAAGACACTGCCTACTTCTTGGAATAATTGTATCAAAGGAGATGAAAATACTTTGAAAACTCAAAATTATTAGTATTAAATTAAAGATACAGGCAGTCTCTGACTTGTGACATATTTAAGTTGTGACAAGCTGCATTCACGACCATCAGTTTTTGTTTGTTTGCTTTGCTTTCTTGGGTAAATCTTTAACTAGTAACGTGTACTACATGCAATTTTGTGCCACATCATTTGCTGTTACAGTTCTCATGCCAACCCCCAAGATAAACATCAATTTTATAAAGATATTGATGATAAAAGACAATAATAGTTAAAACTAAGAAAATGAAGTATTAGATTTATACCAGAACTGCCGGACAGTGCAGTCACTAAACTACCTATGTGTGTTAATGGTGTCCTGGTGGTTCAGTGGTTAAGAGCTTGGCTACTATCCCAAATCCTGGCCATTCAAACCCACCAGCCACTCTTTCCATAGGGCAGTTCTACTCTGTCCTATAGGGTCACTATGCACTGGAGTCAGTGTTTGATTTTTGGTTTTTATAGATACTAGACAATACAGAGTAGCATGAAACTGTTCTGTCAAATGGTCAGAATGATGATTGAGACTGTTAGAACATGATGCTTCTGCTCCTACTTTCTCCAAACTATTTTCTCCTATCCAGAGAAATAATACCTACCCAGAACCACAGCTTCCTCCCAAATATGAAATCTTGAGGCAGCAGTAAAGAATATGTCAACATGATTTTGAGACCCTTGATGGTGCGAGTGGTTTAGCACTCAGCATTAACAGAAGGTGGGTAGTTTGGATCCACCTCGATGCATGTCAGAAGAAAGGCCTGGCAATGTACTTCAGAAAGGTCACAGCCACCGAAAACCCTTTAAAGCGCAGTTCTTCTCCGAAACACATGGTGTTACCATGAGTCAGTATCAGCTCTGTGACAAGTTATTTGGTTTGGCTTGATACTGTTTTAGTCTGGACTGGATACTCTATTATCTTTGGGCGGTTGGCAACAAAAGAAGTTCAGTCAGTCCTTGGCTTCCAGATGGGCAGCATGTCTCTGTGTCCACTTCTAAACCCGTGACTTGGAACTCAGTCAGCCTTCTACTGGGCAGCGTATGGTTGTTTTCCCAGGAAACACTGCAAATATCTGTTGACTCCTACTGTAGACCAGCTGATGTCAATATCTATACCCAAGCCCTCTTGAGCTATCCTGAAGCTGAGCAACTTTGGGGTTCAAGTCCAGAGGAGTCAAAGAGAGGGTAAGAAGTCTGTTGCAGAAAGAAGGTCCATTGGAAGCACTGAGGGGTTGTGGGAAGACAAGGGGCCCTGGCCCCCTCAGCTATAACTCTGGCCGTGAGTTGGGTACAGGCAACAGAAAGCTGTAAGGGTAGCAAAATTGGCCATGCAAACTCTTTGAGAAGGTGATTGCCTATGGCTGGCAGCAGTCAGAGAACAAGGATCTGTGGCAGCATGGGCCCTTTCTTAGGTGGAGTTCTCTAGAGAGGCAAAATTAGTGAAGTCTGGAGAGAGAGAGATTTATATCAAGGAAATGGCTTGTGTGGTAGGGGCTGGAAAGTCCCAAGTCTTTGAGTCAGGCTGCAGGCTTCCCCTGACTCATGCAAACTCAGGGCTGGTGAACTCCAGACACCAAGGTCTGACAGCAAGCCTCTGGCTCACAGGTTACAAAAGTCAACAAGTCCCCAAACTGACAAGTAAGATGGCAAGCGGCTAGTTCACAGGATACAGACAGAGGCTGACAAATCCCAAGATCAGCAGGTAAGCTGCTAGCTCAAGTCACAAAAACTGGAGATCAGGTGAGGAGCTGGCTGCTATAACCAGAGTGAACAAAAACCAGAGAGCTGTACCAGGAAATCACATATATTGGATGTATGACACACCCCCAAGGAAACTCCCTTTCATCGTGGAGATGATTACATCATGTCAGATCTCACTATGGAAGTGATTATATCATTACATAGCTGCCAAGCCACATCGTAAGTGCCAAATCACTGAGAATCATGGCCCAGCCAAGATGATACAAAACTTTAATCATAGCAGGCCCTGATGAGGTAATCACGCACACAGAACAGAGTCTGGATCTCACCAGGGGCTTCCACGAAGCTGATTCAGCACAGCTTGAGAAGGCAGAGGGTATCTTCACTTGGTCCCAATGCCAAGTTGTGAATGAGCCCCCTTAATCAGAGGGATATGCACTTAGATGTGTTCCTTCTGATGGGAGAGAACTGTTAATGGTGAGAGGTAAATAGAATGGTCACTAGAATTAGCAGAGGCCTTAAAGGCAGGTGGCCTGAGTTCAAATCTCAGTGCTTCAGCTGGCCAGCTAGGTAGTTTTGGGCAAAACTATCAACTCTGTTAACCACATTTTTAAACTGGGGATGATAATCACAACTCATTCACAGTAAGAGAGCTATGAAAAGTAAATGAAGGAATGGAGAAATACATATGAAACACCTAGTACATGGCACTTGGCTTGGCTAGTACATAGCAGGCTCTCAATAAATGACAGCTGGTATTATTTTTTGAGTTTCAGAATTGGACCACAAAAACTAGATGGTGTCCAGCTGCCACCAAAGACAGCCCTCTCAGGGACCACAATATATAGTTCCTGACATAGCATGAGAAAAAGAGGTGTGCAGATCAAGAATTCTATTAAAAGACCAGACCCGATGGTCCAGCAGCCTGGAGGGTTCCCTGAGAGCGTGACCGCTGGACTTGCTGCTAACTCGGAGCTGAGACCAGTACGGGAACCAACGCTGCAGACAAAGACTGGACTGGACTAAGGGACACAGAGTGATGCAGGTGGTGTGTGTACTTTACGGCTTAATACATATACATGAGGCTGTCCAACTGCTCTCTTTTTAGAGCAGAAAGGGGAGAGGAGAGGTTAGAGAGGAAGGGATAAGTGTTGGTTGAGTGGATACCGGAAATAAAGAGTGAAGGGGATGAGTGTGCTGTCACAGGGTAAGGGGAGCAGATAGAATTGCATGCAGGTGTGTGCTCATGGTTTTGTTTGGCAAATCTACTTGGACTGTAAATTTTCACTAACCACCATAAAAAAATTTTTTTTAAGTTTCAGAGTTGGTTTGAATTAGCACAAGCAGATCAATAATTTGAAAATTAACATCACCAAGACTAGCATCAATAGATATTGTTGAACACTGGCCATCCTATAATTCTTATTTACAGAGAAACATTTTTTTAAAGAATTTTATGGGGATAATAGCTAACATTTACTAAACTGTGCTTTAATAATTAAGTGTTTAATAGTTTATGTATAACTTTGCATTTAATAATTAATTATTAAATGCCTGTTCTGGAGCAGGTGGTGTTCTAAGCTCTTTACTTTTATCTCATTTAATTCTAACAGCAGCCCCAGGAAGTGGTACTAATATTATCATCCCCGAATTACAGAAGGGGAAACTGAGGGGGAGAAAAGTTAAACAACTTGCTCAAGCTCCCATAGCTAAGATATTGTGTAGACAGGGTACAAATCAGCCCACGCTTAGTCCAAAGCCCGCAGAATTGCTTTTTTCTTTTTTCTCTCAGTACCTGCTACATGTTTGGGCACTGTACTGATGTTGTTGTTGTTATTATTAGCTGTGCCTAGTAGGCTCCCGATTCATGGTGACTGCATGCGCAATGGAACAAAATGTTATCTGGTCATACATGATCCCCATGATGAGTGGCAAGGAAGACTATTGTGATCCACCAGGTCTTGATTGGCAGAAATTTGGAAGTAGATTGCCAGGCCTTTCTTCCTAATCTGTTAGCCTGTGTCTTAGGCTGGGTTCTCTAGAGAAGCAAAACCAATAAAGAATATATATAGAGAGACAAAGAAAGAGCAATGCTTCACAAGATTGTAAAGACGGGCAAATATCAACTCTCTGGGTCAAGTGTCAGGTTGGAGGCCTCTCCTGACCCACGTAGCTGCAGGGAGTGATAAATCCAAGAACAGCAGCTCAGACAGCAGGCTGCTGACTCACAGGCTGTGAAGGCTGATAGACCTGGCAAGCACTAAGACAGGACTCTGACTCAGATCCCAAGAACCGCAGGTCAGATGTTGACAAGCTGGATGCAGGATCCGGAGCAAGCAAGTGAGCTTTGCCCAAGCATCCATATATATTGAGTGTAGGTCACATCCATACGGCCAATCGCATTAGATCACATCATAGAGGTGATTACCTTATATAGCTTAATTGCCAAACTACATCACAACTGCCAAATCACTGAAAGTCACGGCCAGCCCACTGACACACAGCCTTAACCATAATAGTCTGGAAGCTCTGTGAAGACTGTTCATGAGCATCATAGCAACATGAAAATCTCCAGTGACAGGTGAGTGGCGGTGGCACACAAGATGTGTTGGCCACAATGTAACCTGGATCTGCCTGATGGAAGGTAAGGACTCAGTTCTTACTTAATCTGTATAATTCCCACAAAAATACTGTTAGAAAGATTTAAGTAGGAAAAAAAAAAGATTTTACCTAGAAATACAGTAGTGGCTCACACTGTTTTGAGAAGCAATGTGAAACAAGAGTCTAGTTGTTGGAGAAAGGTTTACCCAAGTTCAAATCTGGACCCTTATACAATAAATACCATACATATAAATATTATGAAACACCTCTGAAAAAGACAAAAGGGGAACTAAATATGTGGAAGATGTTCCATGTTCATGGATTAGAACGTTTAATATTGTTAAGATGTGACTATCCGAAGTGATCTATGGATTCAGTACAATTCCAACAGCCTTCTTAACAGAAATACGAAAACCAACCACTACCCAAAGTATTCTATAAATTCAATACAATCCTAATCAAAAGTCCAATGGCCTTCTTAACAGAAATAGAAAAACCAATCCTCAACTTTCTATGGAACAGCAAGAGGTCCCAAATAGCTAAAACAATATCGAAAGAAAAGAGCAAAGTAGGAAAATTCACATTTCATGATTGTAAAGCATACTACAAAGCTACAGTAATCAAAACAGCCTGATACTGGTATAACAATGGACACATAGACCAAAAGAATAGAATTGAGAGCCCAGAAATGAACCCATAATCTATGCTCCACTAGTTTTGAACAAAGGTACTAAATCCATTTGATGGACAAAGAAGAGTCTCTTGAATTAACGCTGCTAGGAAAACTGGATTTCCATGCAAAGAAAAATGAAGGAGGATCCTTGCCTCATATCGCACACAAAAATAAATTCAAAATGGATTAAGGATCTAAGTGTGAGAACTAAATCATAAAATTCTTAGAAAGCAATCAGGGGCAATGTTGTTAGGCTTACCTTTGAACAACGCAGTATCTAATACAATAACAAAAGCACAAACAGCAAAACTCCAAATAAATAATTAAAAACCCATTACCATCCAGTTGATTCCAACTCATAACAACCCTAGGGAACAGAGTAGAATTGCCCACTAGGGCTTCTAAGCAGTGGCTGGTGGATTCAAACTCCCAAACTTTTGGTTAGCAGCTGAGATCTTAACCACTGAGCCACCAGGCCTCACAGTTTCTGTTTAGGAGGATGAAAAACATTCCATAAAGACGGCAGCCTAGTCAATCATATATGGCAATTCAACTCTGTGACAGAGGGTCACTGTGAGTCACAAATGACTTGTCAGCATATAACACCAACATGCCTCACAATCCTTTCAGTGAATAATGCTTTAGAGTTAACAGGGTCTAATCTTCTCCACCAGTCTTACAAATTATGCATTTGGGATTAAATTAATGGTTGCCATCTCTCTATTTTAATCTCTTAAGTTGCTGTTAACCAATTTGATCCCATATAGATAGTTCTTAACAGAGTATCCTACTCAAGGAAGACATTTTTTACTAGTTAAGCTGAACTACTCCTGGATTTAGTAAGACTTCAGAGGCTAGTTTTGGTTTAATGTTCAAATATCATCTCAGGGCAATAGTTGTAGGGGTTCATCCACTCTCCATGGCTCCAGAAAATCTAGAATCCAGGAGAATGTAAAATTCTGTTCTGCATTTTCCCCTCTTTTATTGGAGTTTTTCTATGGACTCTTTGAGCAAAATGTTCAGTAATGGTGGCCAGACCCCGCCTGGTTCTTCCGGTCTCGTGCCATATATGATTGTCTAGGCTGCAATCTTTATGGGAGCAGATCAGCAAGTCTTTTCTTTGGCAAAGGCACTAGTGGAGCATCTGGTGGGCTTGAACCACCAACTTTTTGGTTAGCAGTCCAGCACTTAACTACTGTGTCACCAAGGCTCCTTCAGCCAAGGGTCAAACCAGAGTAAACCAAACTCATCGGTACTGAATTGATTCTGGCTCATGGTGACCCTAAACGGCAGAGCATAGCTGCTCCATAGGATTTCCGAGGGATTCAAGCTGCCCTTCCTTAGCTAAGGACAACCACAGTAAATCAGCAATAGCAGCAGCAGATGCGTAGATTACCCCACTTCTGACATTAACTTTGTAAGTTATATATCAGCAAACACATTATCAATATATTTTTAAATAAACTCATGATCAAAATGGTGCTGGTAGAGAATGTGTCTAGAATAAACTGAATTTCTTAAGTTCTCAACTGATGGGCAATGACTGAAAAAGAAGAGAAAACAAAAAACACCTGTTGCTGTTGAGTGGCTTCCAACTCATAGCTACTCTATATGACAGAGTAGAACTGCTGCACAAAGTTTCCAAGAACCACCTGGTGGATGTGAGCTGCCGGCCTTTTAGTTAGTAGCCATAGCTCCTAAACACTACACCACCAGGGATTCCAAAAGAGAAAGCAATGTAAATGGTGTGAGTGTCTTGCTTAACACAATTATTTTGGTGGGGAAAACACAACTACCTGATCAGATTTAAAGTATAGGTTACATAAATGAACTAAGAATTAATTTTAGGTTTTGTTCAAGCCTCAAAAAAAAAAAGACACAAGATACCAGGCAATGTTCTTTATTAAATTAGATTAAGAAATGGTAGCTCACGGGAGAAATTCTCTAAATTTTTATGCTGACTGACTGGCTGGTCTTTCCCCTCAAAATACTTATTGAAATGCTAATAGATTTTGTGTTGAGTCTCTCTGGTTTTTTATAATGTTTACATAATGACTTCTCAGTTTCCCTATTTGCAGTGTTTTGCCTGTAGTGGTTTTTGGGATTCCCCCTTTTGGGTTGATATCCAATTTCTCAGTTCTGTGTCCTGGTTTAGAGTAGAACAATGGTTACACTATTCTGCAGATGTGATTTCACTGCTCCCATTTTTAGGAAATTGCATAATTTTGCTTTATTTGAGCAAAAGCATGTTTGTAGCAACTAAGCCATCCCCCCCCCAAAAAAAACCCTCATTGCCGTGAAGTCGATTCCAATTCACAGCAGCCCCAGAGACCAGATCAGAACTGCCCTGTAGGATTTCCAAGGCTGTAGCTCTTTACGGAAGCATACCGACTGGGTTTTTACCTTCCAGCCGAGCAGCTGGTGAGTTCAAACCACCGACAGTTTGGGTTAACACTAACCCCCGATCAACCAGCAACTACCTGGTAATAAAAAATTAAAATAAAAAATCTTCGAGAACTAGTCGAGTTCTTTAACGCAGCCGCAGGGACTTTTCTCACGGCTGACGGCTAGGATTTTAAGCAAAGTTAGAGCAGTTAGGACGGACTTCCTGTTCTGCTGGGAATCAGTTGATTTCACAACCCCGGTGGTGACATCACTCTTGACAGAACATCAGTAAACACCGTTCACTGCCGCGTGCTCCATCCTCGCTGAGCTGAAGAAGGTCACAGCTGTGGAAGCAGAGCTTGACCTCTGCACCGCTCCGATTTTCTGATCTCAGCACTTTTTGGTAGGGATCCAAAACCGGAGCCTTGTTTTGTTCATGAACTGCTAGAATGCCTTGGAAGCGACATTGGAATTGGAGGTTTAAAACTGACTTCAGCGATCTCCTAGCCCTAATCATCACCACCAGGCTGCAGCCACAGAATGTGTCACAGGTGAGCTACAGAAAGCAGTGCCCTGTGTTTTAAAAATATTTGCTAAGCATCTGCTATGCTCAGGCTGAAGCCCTGTTAGCTCCATGGTTAAAGAACTTGGCTACTACCCAGAAGACTTAGACTGTCAATTCCAGTCCACTAGTTGCTCCTTTGGAAACCCTATGGGGCAGTTCTGCTCTGTCTTATAGGCTTGCTATGAGTTGGAATCGACTCCTTGGCCGTGGGTTTCTATGTCTAGGGTCCTTGGGTAGCACACGTGGTTTTCACCTGACAACTAAGTAAAAGGTTGGCAGCTGGAACCCACCTAAGTAGGGCCTGGCAATCTGCTTCCACAAAGGGCACAGCCAAGAAAACTCTATGGAACAGTTCTACTCTGTAATACATGCAGTCACCAAGAGCTGGCATTGACTTAAACGCAATGGGTTTTGTTTCTATTTTGTTTTGTCTTAATAATGTCTCCTTCATGCCTGGGTTATACAAACAGTTACAGCACTCAACTGTTAACCAACAAGATCGGAGTTTGGCGTTCACCCAGAGGTGCCTGGTAATCAGCCTGTGGAGCACAGTCTTGCTCTGACACACGGGAAGCTACCAGGAGCCAAAAGTGACTCAACAGCAACTGCTTTATACGTCTACCCCAGTGAAAAGAGATTTTGCTCTACTATATCACTCAATTCTCTCTAGTAGCAAGAATAATAGCAAAATCATAATAACTACCAAGGTTATAAACTTGGTCCTGTGTCAGAAACCCTGTCTTCACACCTCATCTCTGCCACATATACTGCGTGACCTTAGCTTCTTAACCTCTCTGTGCTTCAATTTCCCTGTCTACAGAAGTATAACACACTCAGCAACCAAACCTTGCCATCCAGTCAATTCCGACTCACAGCAATCCTATAGAACAGAGTACAACTGTCCCACAGAGTTTCCAAGGACTGCCTGGTAGATTCAGATCACCAGCGTTTTGGGTAGCAGCTGTAGCACTCAACCACTACACCACCAGAGTTTCCAGGAATATAACAACACCTCCAAAAGACAACTATGAGATTCTCACTCAAAAGAAAAGACTAGACTTGCTGTTCTTACAGAGACCAGGGAAATCCTGAGAAAATGGTCCTGGACAATCTTCCATCTCGGATATAAACTCCCTGCTAAGGTTTACCCTTCAGCTAAAGATTGGACAGGCCCATGAAACAAAATGAAAATAAAGGGACACACCAGCCCGGGGGCAAGGACTAGAAGGCAAGAGGGGACAGGTAATAGGGAAACCAAGGTTGAGAAGGGAGAGAATATTGACATGTCATGGGTTGTTAATCAATGCCATAAAATAATGTATGTACTAACTATCCAAGGAGAAACTAATTTGGCCTGCAAATCTTCATCTAAAGTAGAATTTTTAAAAAATGGGTAAATATTCTAAAGACAATTATGAGAAAGGACAAGTACTATATGGCCGCATTTATATTGAATACTTAAATTATGCAAATGCATAGAGACAAAAATGCATTAATAATTGTGAAGACTGGGAAGAGGACGGGGGAAAAGGAGGAGTTATTATTTAAAGGTACTAAGTTTCTGTTTAAACCAAAGTAAACCAAACCCCTTGCTATCTAATCTGTTCCAACTCATAGCAACTCTATAGGACAGAGCACAACTACCTCTAAGGGTTCCCAAGGAGTGGCTGGTGGACTCGAATGGCTGACCTTTAGGTTAGCAGCCAAGCTCTTAACCACTGAACCACCAGGCCTCCAAGCTTCTGTTTAGGAGGACGCAAAACATGTGAAAACAGAAAGTAGTGAAGGTTGGACAATATAGTGACCATAGTTAATGTCACTGAATTGTGCACTTAAAAATGGCTAAAATGGCAAATGCTTTGTTATCTATACATACTATCTCAATAAAAAATAAATAGTTTTAAAGAGAGTGTGGGGATAAAATGAGAGAATGTAAGGAACATGCTGTATTCATTACAAACAATTGGTTAGAAACACAAGCAATGCACGAGACTTTATCTTTCTCATGCAAAGAAAAATCCAGAGGTGAGCGATAGCTGGCATTGCGTTAGCAGCTCAAATCAGGTAGGACTAAAGTTTCTAGGCCTTCTCCTGTGACACCAAGATGACTACTGCTACTGTCCAACTGCCACATTCAAATTCATGGCATGAAGTAGGAGGATGAGGCTAAAGGAGAAGGCAAAAGAACATGCTTTGCAAGTGAGTCATGTCATCCCCGAAAGGGCCTTCCCAGAAGCCCCGCAGTGGCTCGGTTCCCTCATTTTCCATTACCCGACTGGAAGGCCCTCTCTCAGCTTAGTCACGATGGCACGTTGCTAAATTTAACGGGTATTGTTCAACCTTGGGCTCCTTGACTCCTCCTCCCCCACCTCGCCGTCAGCAGAGCAAGAACCCGTCCTGAAACAGACACACTCTTCGTAGCAGCAGCCCCGTGCGCTCTTCTGTCCTCTTCCTGCCTCTCTGGCTGGTCTGTCTGTCGTGTTGCGTGTTCCTTCTCTTCAACCTGACAATTCATCAAATGCCGGTGTCCTCAAGGCTAGGCAGACTCCCTTCTCAGTTCACTGGATACCTGTCTTTGGTATCTCCTGCTGCCCTAATTAAAATGCGACAATTTGAGTGGATTTAAAAAATAGACACTTATTTTCCCACAACGCAGAAGGAGGCTAGAAATCTGAACGCAGAACTCAGCCCTAGCAGGGAGATCCTTCTTGTCTCCTTCAGCTTTCCAGCAGCACCAGTCATCTTTGGGGTTCCCAGCCTTCTAGATGCTTCTGTCTCCATCATCTGTCTTCCTCCTTCGGATGTGTCTATTCTGGTCATTTTATAGCTCAGAGTGGTTAGAGTTAGGTTCCACCCTAGTCTGGCATGCTTCCTGCCAAACAGGATCACATCGACGGATCTAAAAAAAAAAACTGCTCTGCTGCTGAGTGGATTCCAGCTCATATTGACCCTATAGACAGAGTAGAACTACCCTATAGAGTTTCCAAGAAGTCCCTGGCAAATTTGAACTGCCAGCCTTCTGGTTAGCAGCTGTAGCCCTAAACCACAACACCACCAGGGCTTCCTCCACAGATCTAGGGGTCAGGATTTCAATAGGTGTTTTTAAGGAAGACAATTCAATGCACAGCACTCCCTAGGCTATCTCAGCTACACCCTGAGGTTAATTTCCCCATAAATGCTGATGATCCTCAGCCTTCCTTCTGGAAACCATGTCTGTCTTCTGAACTCTCCAGGCCTATGTACCCACTACCCCCTAAAATCTCTATGGAATGGTTTCAAAAGGTTCTCATTTTCAAATTAGCCAAGAGAGCGCTCATGATCCACCTACCTCTAACTACTGACATACCACCCACCATGAACCTTCAAACTCGATCCTCTCCCCGTGGTCCTGCACCCAATGAATGGACCATCCGCGATCCAGGTGAGAAAGCCGAAAACCTGGAAACCATCCCTGATGACTTCCTTTCCCTTTCCTTCCGTGTCCAAGGCAGCAACAAGTCCTGGTGATTTTACTCCTAAAGTTCGCTCATGTCTGTCTGCTTGTCTCTGCTCCCTTGCAAGCCACTTGTTATGGATTGAATTGTGTCTCCTGAAAATATACATTATAAATCCTTACCCCTTACTTGTAATTTCATTTGGAAATGGGGTTCTCTTTGTTATGTTAATGAGTCCACATCACTGTAGGATATGTCTTAAACCAATCACTTCTGAGATATTGAAAAAAAGCATATTAGGCACAGAAGAAGAAAGCGCACATGGGGGAAAATAGATGTCATGCCACATGAAGATCACCAAGGAACCTACTGGCAGACGCTGAAGACATATGAGGACCTTATCTTAAAGACTACAGAGAAGAAATCCCTCCTCTAGAGTTGGCACCCAGAATTCAGACGTCTAGCCTGCTAAACTGTGAGAAAATTTCAATTTATTACAAACACCCACTTATGATATCTCTGTAACAGCAGCACTAAGAAGGCAAGTCAGCACCCTTATCTCTCACTGGATTAGAGTGACAGTGTCCTCGTTGGCCAGCTTGCTCCAGTCGACTCCCTTACATGGTAGCCACAGAGATCTTTACAAGGCACAGATGTGATCATGTTACCACTACCAGTGCATGTCCCAATTGTTCAATAGTTCTTCATTTCTGTCCAAATTTAGAGCATAATCCTTAACACGACCTACAAAGTTCTGAGCAATGAGTAATAGCAGCTTCTTGTATTATGGGCTCCACGCTCTCAATGTTCCCATCACAATGGCCTTCTTTCTGGTCACCAGCCACTTGTCCTTCCTGTTTTGTCTGCCCATGGTGAGGAAATGAGAGAAGGCAGCTGAAGTAGAACAGAGTGGACAATGTTGAAACAGAAGAGATCAAGGAGATGAGAGGCTGTGGTGCAGAGCTGATCATACAGATGATGAAGTTGACTAAGATGAAAGCAAGAGCCTGAGCGGAGATGGCTTCATCACCCACCAAAGGCTGCTGTGGCTGCACGGAAGAATCCCCAAGACGTACGTGAGAAACACACCATGGAGACATGGGATAGTCCAATGCTACAAACCTTAAAGCACTGGGAATTTTTGGTGTATGAATAAAGGAGGTGTGGAAGCAGCCACCAGAAGCTAGGAAAATGCTGATCCATCCCCTGCCTGTTCTCCCTGCAGCCTCCCTAACAAGGGGTCCACAGGAGAATGAACAGCAGCATTTAAGAAACACAAAGGAAACAGTCTCTGAACTGTCTCATTCTGTCCCAGACTCCATATTTCCTTTCTGAGCCCTCCCTCTTTCATCTTTGAACACACTTTTTCTGACCCCACTACATAGGTACCCTTACCAATAAAATAGGGATAATAACACTAGCCTGAAAATAATAATAAAAATAATTACAGCTTCTGGGATATACACCGGAATATACAGCCCAGAGAAATCCTTACACAGGTCCATAGGGGGACATATCTGTGTTGGACTGAACTGTGTCCCTGCAAAAAAAATGTATGTAGCCATTTGGCTGGGCCATGATGCCTGATACTTAATGATTGGCCTCATTTTGTGACTTTCCTATGCTGTATATTAAAGAGGATTACGGTGGGACTGTGAATTCCTTCCTAAGGTCACCTCCCTGCTCCACTGTAAAGACAGTATCCCTGGACTGTGGCTTGACCACCTTTCATCCTTTTATCCTACAAGAGATAAAAAGAAAGGGAAGCAAGCAGAGAGCTGGAAACCTCATACTATCATGAAAGCAACACCAGGAGAAGAGCGCGTCCTTCAGACCTGAAGTTCCTGTGCCAAGATGCTCCGTGACCAAGGACTGATAGTGCAACACAAGGAGCTTCCTGCAGAGCCAGCAGAGTGAAAGCATTTCCCCTGGAGCAGACATTCTGAATTCGGACTTGTAGCCTACTGGGCTGTGTAAGAATAAACTTTTCTTTGCTAGAGCCATCCACTTTGTGGAATTTCTGTTAGAGCAGCCCTAGACGACTAAAACAACCTCATATTCAAGGATGTTCACTACAGCAATGTTTGTGGCAGCAGGAAGTTGGAAGCAATCTTGATCTCCATCAGAGAAGGATTTGTGTAGTGTCGTAGAGACATACTATGGAATACAATGCAGTGCTTAGAAAATCAATTTTTATGTCCACACAGCAACATGGACGAAATGTACGAACATTGTGGTCCTACCCCCCAGGCTGTGGTCTCCAAGTACAGTGCCCACTAACGCAAACCAGGCTGTTTAAAGAAATGTCTAATGCCAGGTCTGGCACAAGAAATGCACAAGATGAACCAGGAATATTTTATAATATCAGGCAGCAAGAATACTATCAAAGACTTCTGGGGTGATGTCAAAAGAACTAAAAAATCAACTTGCAGATGCTCCTACCAGCCAATGATAGGACTATTTGAGCATCAGTATGGATAATAATTACAACAGATAGATGTATATCAAATATGTTTAAATCCATCAATTTATAGTTTATCTTTGGTGAATGCTACAGAACCAACTCATTATTTCAAAAATTGATCAAGGGAAAGAATCAAGCATTTATTTTGCCTCTGACACAAATTGTACCTCAAGGTAACCAAAGAGTTTTTGCTATTCCCCCTAACAACCAAAGAGGAATGCTAAAATTCTATTATCACCATTGTGTAACCTCTAATGAATTAATGTATCTAGGCATCGATCATCAGTGGCTGCTAAGATCACAAAGTGAGACAACCAGACATTAGCTGTCTCTTGGTAGAAATCATGACACCACCAATTAAGTATTTCTTGAAAAAATTTTGACCTTAATGTGATTAAGCCTTAGATCAAACCAGCAAATTACAGGAAATACACATGCCAGAGGAACCTGTCAACCAATACCACAGGGGTACAGTCAGCAAAGCCCAGACAATAGAAAACACGATGAAGAAAAATGCTATGGTCCTCAATAAATAAATTACAAAATAAAAAGAAATGGAGGGCAAACCCATAGATTAAAAGAGACTTCTAAGACATGTCAGTCAATTACAGTGTATAAATGTTATTTGAAATTTTTTTTAAAAACTGCAAAAAGTTATGAGACAGCTGAGAAATTTAGAATACTGAATAGTTGACACTAGGTGATTATTTTTGCTAAATTTTAGGCATGGTGGTATGATTATAATGCTATTTATTTAAAATAAAGAATCTTCACCTTTTAGAATTACATACTAAAATATTTATTGATGAAATAATATGGTATCTGGGATGGGAATGAGTAGGCATATAGATGAAAGAATATTAGCCACAACTTACAATTGGTGTTGGATGATGGATTTCATAACACTACCCTGTCTACTTTTGAGAATGTTTGACGTTTTTCATAATAAAAATGATTTCACTTACTTAAAATGACAAGCACAACCAAATGTATAAAGACTAAAGTTTACTAGTGGATGTATACCAGGGACAGGAGGGAGGGAGAAAAGAGGAGACACTGCGTGGGAGGCAGTATTTATGACGATGGGAAATTTTGCATCAATTAACGGTGATGGTTGTACAACTTTCTGACATAATTAACATCACTAAATTGTATACCTGAAAAAATGTTTAACAAATGTCATATTATGTATATTTTTACCAAAAAGAAAGAACAGCTGTGGATGCTGCTTCTGTATAACTCAATACTTCATGTAACTTTTTTTTTGGTTTGGAGGTTTAGGGTCATGGTTTCATGGGACATCTCAGTTCAATTGGCATAATATTGTTTTTCAGTCTATCTATTCTACCTTCTAGTTCATCATATAGCACCTGTGATTTTTAACAGGGCTTCAAACCAGTCTGTTCAGGTTTAGAACCCTGCTGAGAATCTGTATTTCTAACAAGCTGCCAGGGGCTGCTGATTAGGAACAATTCTGAGAACCACTAGAAGAGCAGTGGACCTCAAATTTCTTATACATAAGAATCATCTGAGGTTCTTGTTAAATTGTATATTCTCAGTAAGTATACCTGGATTGGAAATGCAAATTCTCAGCATGGGTTAGAAATGGAAAGAACAAATGTAAAGCCCTGGGTCTTAAACACCTGCAAGCATCCATCCTAGTTGTAACAACTGGTCTTCATTTGCCTGTAGCAGCAAAGGAGCAAGGAGAGTCAGGAATCAGACGAGGACATGGAATTCATATCTAGCCACTTCCTTTGTCATGAGACCAGAAGAAGTGGATGGTGCCCAGCCACTATTACTGATTATTTTGACCAAAGACACTACGGAAGAATCCTGATCATTGAGGCCTCACATACCTCCAAAACTATTGCCCTAAGATAGTCTTTAAACCTTAGGTCTTAAGCCAAAGCTATCCCCTGGAATTTTCTTTGATCCAGCCAATAATTTATTAATTAGTGAAGTATGCTTGCCTTGAGAGGAAACCCTGGTGGTGTAGTAGTTAAGGGCTATAGCTGCTAACCAAAATGTTGGCAGTTCAAATCCACCAGGTACACCTTGGAAACTCTATGAGGCAGTTCTACTCATCTTACAGGGTCACTATGTGTCACACTCGATGGCAATGGGTTTGGCTTTTTTGTTGCTGCTGTTTGCCTGACTTGAGAGAGATGCTCTTTCAAAGAATTATCTACATAAGATCAAATTGGCAACAACAACTCAAAAAGTTAGATAAGAAACTTAAGCAGCAGTGAGTATATATTAATTGTGGTGGAATAATTTGGAAAAGGATAATGAGAAAGATTATACAACTTGAAGAATGTAAACCACTTGGTGATTTGTACATGGAGAAATTGTTGAGATGATGCATCTTTGGCTACATACATTTTCACTGATTTTTTTTTATTTTAAAAAGAGTCTTTTAAAACAGTGATGAATGTTAAGATGGTGAGATCTGTAGCGCCATATCATTTATGTAATTTAGAATACAAATCTATAAAACAACAGGACATACATCAAACATGTTAGAATGGTTGCTATTGTGAAGATTGGGGACATGGGGAACAAGAAAAAAGGATATGAAGATAAATGGAACTGGAGACCCCATCCAGTGACCAACAGTGGGGCATCATTGATGTAACTCTCTTCCACTGAGGTCAAAATTGTTTCACAGAGTTGTAAGTACCTTCACTGGCACAGTACCTGGCACATAATAAACCAAAAACCACAACGACAATAAACCAAACCCCTTGCTGTTGAGTTGATTCCAACTTATAATGGCCCTACAGAACAGAGCAGAACAGCCCCCATAGGGTTGTCTGGGCTGTAAACAGAAAGCAAACTGCCACATCTTTCTCCAGCAGAGTGGCTGATGGGTCAAACCACTGACTCTTGGTTAACAGCCGAGTGCTTTAACCACTGTACCACCAGGGCTCCTTTGGCACATCACAAGCCCTCAATAAATGTTGGTTTCCTCCACTTCCTGCTCTCAGTCCTGTTAAGGAGTAAGAGTGATCTGATCGCTTAACTCACTTTAAAGGACTAAGCAGATAACAAATTTACCTTCCTGTCTCCTCAGTGGAGGATGACTAGAGAATGTAAGCAGTACTTAAACCAAGAAAATGAGTTTCTAATGTGTAGAATTGCATCACTTTAGCTAAATTTTCTACCTCCTTAGTAAAAAAAAAATAACCAAGCCAGTTGCCATTGAACTCATCCCAACTCTTGGTGACCCAACGTGTTACAGAGCGACACTGCTCTCCAGAGGGCTTTCAAGACTGTAACCTTTTGGAAGCAGATCACCAGGCCTTTCTTCCAAGCTGCCTCTAGGAGGGCTCAAACCACCAACTTTCAGTCAGTAGTTGAGCACTAACTGGACCAATGGTATCCGCTCCAAGAGTGTTTTCAGGAGGGCTCAGGCATGCCTGCCCGCCTGCCAGCCCACGACTCTTCAGGGTAGCAGTTTAGGCTGGTTTCCACCTCTCTTCTTCTAAATTGAATACCTCTGCAGTAAAAAGCATACCACCTGCCAGCTTATCCTAGGAATCAGAGCCCTCCAGACTGCAGTTGATCTTAGAAGAGCATCAAAGTGAAATATTTATGTCCTGAGCTTTGCTGTTCCACCTATCTGGGGAAGATTTCTATTTCATGCCCACCCCACAGGGCAACCTATGGCGTTTCCTCCCCTCTTCCTCCTTAGCCATGACTGCCAGGTTCCTTCCAAGCAAGATAAGAACTTTTTTAATTCAGAGTCATGTTCTAGGTGACTGGATACCTGGGAATGGTTCAATTTGATGACGATTCACCCAATAAATTTGAGGTCCAGCAATCGACTTGTACTCCGTGGTGCCTGACAGCTGCTCAGAAGCTGAAGGGAAAAGGCACAGAATTCTACCTTGATTTATAATAAATGTTCCTGGTTCACCTCACAGGAGCTATTGGAGTGAAAAGTAATCAATTAACAGTGTTCCTGGCAGCAGCTTGGCCCACGCAAGTCCAAGTTAAGGTCAACTGTAAGCAGAGAGACATTTTACCATTTGAATAAAACCTGGCCAATCCATCAGTATGCATCTTTATCCAGCATATCCTATCTGTCCGTCGCGGTGCTAGAAAACACGATGCGATAGTTACTCTAAGACTCCAGCTTTCAGGGTTTTAATAATCTTGTGAGGGATAATCCCCTGAAGGCTTCTTAAAAAGAAACAGTAGTTTAGCTTAACTAGTAAAGAATGTCTGCCTTGAGCATTGTGCTCTTTTAAGATCTGTATATAAGGCATCAAACGACAACAGCAACTCAGAAGATTAGCCAGGAACCTTTGACGGCAGAGAGTTACGTCAATGGGGGACAGTAACTCAGAAAAGGGGGGTGAGAACGGCTGCACAACTCAACTGTAATCAGTGTCGCTGAATTATACATGTGGAAACTGTGGAATTGTGTGGTTTTTGTTGTGTATATTCTCAACAATAAAAATAAATTATTAAAAAATTTTAAATTAAAAGAAAGTAGTTCTGTAGAACAATGTAAGACAGTGCATCTAAGTAACAATATCACCACCTGGCGCCCATCTCTGTCTGGAATAATTTTTCCCACCTTCATCACATGACTTGGGAAAACCCCGGTGGCATAGTGGGTTCAGTGCTATATCTACTAACCAAAGGTCAGTGGTTCAAATCTGCCAGGCTCTCCTTGGACAGTCTATGGGGCAGTTCTTCTCTGGGAAGAACTGACTTGACAGCAGTGGGTTTGGTTTGGGTTTCTTTTTTATCACAGGTCTGAATTCTATGTGCCATTCAGGCCCAGCCCAAGTGCCTCCATCCTCACAGAGTCCTTCCCCAGGGACAAATTTCCATGCTCTCTTTACTGTCTGACCTCTCTGATGCAGCCACTTGTTTTTGTTGTTAGTTGCTATGAGTCCGCTGCAACTCAAGGAGACCCTATATGTAACAAAGTATTGCCAGGTCCTGCATCGTCCTCTCATTCTGCGTCTGGGCCCGTTGCTGTAGCAACCGGGGGCCCCCACAACTCACTTGGCTTCTGCACCACCATCATCATTTCAAGAGCTCAGCATGGTAACAGGAAGAGAAGACAGTCAGAGGGTCAATACAGGAAGGAAAAAGCATTTTGGAGCGAAACAGGTTGGTGTCATGGGCCATGTGTGCAAATGTGACCAGCTACACCATTGTTCTTTCAGGAGGAGCTCTGAGCTGGTTTGATATCTGAAGAGTAAAAGCCTACCCCACTGTCAGCCATCCCCCCTGTCAGCCTGCCCCCTAAAACTATCCCCCCTGTCAGCTCACCACCACTCAGAGACAGGAGCCAGCTCTACCCTGAGCAAATCCCTCCCCTGCTAGAAACCTGAGACCGGAGTTAAGGTGACTTATGGGAGTGTCTGGAAACCCCGGCGGCATAAGTGGGCCAAGTGCTACATCTGCTAACCACCACCTAACCAAAATGCTGGCAGTTCAAATCCCCCAGGTGCTCCTTGGAAACTCTATGGGGCAGTTCTACGCCAACCTTTAGGGTCATTATGAGTCCGAATCAACTTGATGGCAGTGGCTTTTTGTGGCTTTTATGGGAGTCTCTACACTGGGAATGGGAATACAAGGGAAGGTCTTTCTTCACCCACCTCCTTGCTTCATTAATCCAACAATATTTTGAGTAGATGTCCCTCTGACTTTATCAGAACAACTTCAGGAGCATTGATGGGAGCCACTAACCAGCAAAGTTAGCCAGAAAGACAGGCAAGAAGTTTTTCCTTACAACAGTCAAGCGCAGACTATATTCGAAGTCATTAATCCTCCCTCTGAAGGGTTCAGATTAGATTCTGCTGCCTCTGGAGCACTCCACCACATTTGTATTGCTAGGAATGATGTCAGAATCATGCAGCACAAAGGTCTAATATCTGTCACAACCTATTCCTCTGCTCATTCTTCTCGCCCCTCATGCCAAGCCTTCTGAGCAAGCAAATGAAGGCTTTCGGCCCTGAGTGATTGAGTTGCCAGCCAACTGACCAGAAAAGGTTGGAAGCAAACACAATAAAAGCTGAAACTTGAATTTAGCAAGAGGAGCAGGACTCACTTTGAGAAACAGCAGATGTTGAGAATATTAATTTAAGTATTTTTCCTGTGTCAAAAGCTCTGTGTGAGTGAAAAGAAACTTAGAGTTCTGGGTCGGGCGTTCTCTGCTGGTGGATGCTGGCAGGATTTATGACAACCTAGAACAGATATAGAAGCCCTAGTGGTATAGTGGTTGAGTGCTACAGCTGCTAACCAAAAGGTCAGTGGTTTGAATCCACCAGGTGTTCCTTAGGAACTCTATGGAGCCTTTCTACTCTGTCCTATAGCGTCGCTATGACTCCAGCTCAACGGTAATGGATCTGGTTTTTTAGCACAGATGTATGACACACATCACAAACCTTGCTATCATCTAAGTTGAGTTATCTTCTCCTCAAGCACCGTAATGAAATATAACCCAGGGAAAACTCTTCCATTTCAAGAGCTGAACTGCAGGTAATCACTGTACCTGTTAAAGCATTTGGTTGCTAGCAAACAAAATTGCCTCTCTTAAGCCAACTCAGAGTCTGCTGGAAAGGTTTGGATGGCTCATAAGACAGAAGTTATCTTTGTTAGTTGCTGTCAAATTGCCTCTGACTCAAGTGTGCAGAGTAGATGCCCCATGTGTACGGAGTAGAACTATACAGGGTTTTCAAGACTCATCTTTCAGAAACAGAAGGCCAGTCCTTTCTCCCAAGGTATCTGTGGATGGGGATTGGATTTTAACAGCCAAGACATCACTTAGCAGTCAAGTGCTTAACCATTTGCACCACACAGGGACTCCTGGATAGAAAGCAGAGTTGCAAAGTCCATCTCAGAAAGGTCAGAACCAGAGCTTCTGCAGAAACCAGAGGAGCTGGGTCTAGCAGCCTCATCAGGGTCCCACCACCACAGTGCTCCAACTGTTATGCTGCCATGTGTCATTGCCACTAAGAACTCGGAGTCCCCAGGAAAAGCATTTGATTGCCCAACCTGAGCCATGTGCCTGCCACTCATTGTCCAGGATTAGGTGTGGCATATTGACAGACAACCCCAAAACTCCAGCACTCACTGGGAAAAACAGAAGTCCCTCAAAGGAAATCTGAGCACCATTACCAAAAGAACAGAGAACGAAGTCAGGTAGGCAAACACACCCCAGTTTACCACCTCAGCAAGTTGCAACAGTGGAGAATAATGAGGTCACTGAGGACATCGTCATGACCTGTGGGGTTCACATGAAAGGAAGTCCTCCCCAAATGACTGTTTCTGAGACAGTCACTTCACCCTCCTGAAAATCAGTTTCCTCACTTACAATGAGAAAGTTGAGCTTGATGAGAATTTTCAAACTCTAATTACCTGAGGGAAGAATAAATTCTATTGGTATGTCTATTGATTATAAACCTGTTCAGGCTAGGACTGTGTCTCAGGCAAGATACGCTGAAGTAGTAATCCCTGTCACACGTGAATACAGACGTGTTTGGGAGCTGGGTCTTTAAAGATGTTAGGGTTAGGGTTAGCACAAGATCACACCAGAGGAGGGTGAGTCCTAATCTAATATTAGTGGTGTCCTTATAAAAGAGAAGAGACACAGACACAGAGCAAAAAGGGCCATGTGAAGACACTGACAGAGACTGGAGCTCCAGCCAAGCAATGCCAAACATCACTGGGTATCACCAGAAGCCAGGCCAGAAACCTGGAACTGATTCTCCCTCAAAGCTTCAGAAGGAATCAAGGCAGCCCTGGGAAACTAACGCAAAACCCCGTGTAATTGACGTCAGAGCAGGGAAAGAGTTCTTCGCAGAATGTTTGACTCAAGGGTTGTAAACACAGTTACTTTTTAGCAATAAAGGCATGCTGTAAAGTTGCGGCTATCGGGACAGGCGGAAGCAGAGAGGCAGGCGTGTTTCCGTGGAAATTCGTCTGTCCTTAGCACATCCCCTAAGAGGCAAACACCAGCAGTCCGCGGGAACATCTTCAAGGGGCTCTCACGCCTCAAAGCGCATCAATGGTAACTCGGAACTCTGAGAGGAGTGACAGGGCGTGGGTGTGGGTGCTAGTGGCAATCAGCATGTAGGCTGTTGTTTGTCCTCTCTGGAGCTCCCCGTTATGAAGCAGTCCTTGCGTACTGTTGGTCGCTGCTTTTAACTCGCCGCTTTCACGCTCCCCACCCCCCAGCCTCTCTCCCCAGTCAAGCCATGACCATGGCCTCCTCCGGCTTCAGCTCTGCCGTCATCATCTCAAGAGCTCAGCGTAGTAACAGGAAGGGTAGGCAGTCGGTGGGTCAACACAGGGCAGAAAAAACGTTTTGGAGCAGAGAGGTTAGTATCATGGGCCATGTGTGCAAATGTGACCAGCTATGTGACTATTTGGAAGACCTCTGAGCTGGTTTGGTATCTGAAGAGTAAAAACAATAGGCATGGAATCAGTTAATGCACTCCATTTCTCACATAAAGATCGGAGGTTCGAGTCTACCTCAGAAGAAAGATCTGATAATCCACTTCTGAAAAATCGGTCACTGAAAACCATATAGTGCACAGTACTACTAGACCCACTTGTGGGTCACCATGAGTCAGAGCTGGCAGCAGCTAGAAAAAGTGAAAGCGTTAGTGCTATGTATTTAAACAAATAAATACAGTTATTCCCGGCTACATGCAGGGAATTTGTTCTAAGATTTCTCCAGATACCCAAATCTCTGGATGCTCAAGTTTCTGATGTAAAATGCCCTATATTTGCATATAAACCATGCACATCCTCCTGTATTCTTTAAATCATCTTGAGATGAGTTATCACACCTAATACAATGCAAATACTATGTAAATACTTGTTTCAGCACAACTGAAGACTAGCTCTGGAAGGCAGCCCTTCTCTGCTCTGAGTTTCCTGAGCTCTTCTGGGAGCTCTTCTAGCCGTCTGGGTATCAGCACTGCTGACTTTCCTGCAGTCTTAAAGTTCTTGGGGCTGTAGCGCTTTACAGACTTGCTATCCACCCCTTGCTTGCTTGCAATTCTTTCCTCTCCCTCTCCTCCCCCACCCTTTAGCCTTGGCAGAATGGCTTTGACCGCTTCATTGCTTTTTAGGACACATTTTTCCCACAGAAATAAAAGGTGCACACAGCACAATTAGGGAAGGAACACAAAGAAAGGCAAACAACGATTGAATAACAAATGCTAGAGAGAGACCGAGGATTTGTGAAATGGCAGGAGGCTGCAGCAGGAGGGGGCCTGTAAGTCCCTTCACTCCGGCAAATGTTGCGTACTGCTTAGCACTCAACAAATTCAAGTTCTGCTTCTTGGAATTTTTTCCCCTCCAAATATTTTCAGTCCTTGGTTGGCTGAATCCATGGATGCAGAATCCATAGACACAGAAAGCTGACTGCACTGTTATTTATTTAATAAGTGCAATTGGATAACTGTCCGTATCTCTCAATTCTTTGCTCTTGTCTCTCCATCATAAGCCCCTGTTTCTTGATAGGTCTGATGTCATTTCATGTCTCTTTCTTACTGTAACTTTGTCTTCATGTAGACAAGCAATGTATCATCATTTCAGCTTTGTTATTGACTTCACTGTCACTGGGGTTTGTACAGTTATCAGTTGGATTTTTTTTTTCCTGTAAAACAATTGTAAATCATCACATTTTCTCACTGACTTCCGTTGCCATTTCAGAGACATGGTCCAGCAGAGGAAATTTGTGTGTGTGTGTGTGTGTGTGTAATAAAAATAATCACTGGTGGACCTTGCTCATATTCTTAAAAAATATGATCTCCTTTGAGTACGATTTCTGATTATGTGATTTTCCCACTAGACATCCATAGAAAAGATACTCAAACAGGCAGTCAATCAGAAAGAGCACTATGTAGTAACTATATATTTGTTATTTATTAAACACCTTCTTAATTGACTGGCCTCCATTCTACCAGCTTTTCTCAATGACCCATTGTGAGCTGACTACCTCATCATTTGTACTTGCAGTCGTGTGTCCCCTCATTCGGTGGGAACTGCCTGCAGGCCTGCTGGGCAGACGTGTTAAGGTCAGATGCTCTGCTTAGCTTCTTCATGGTACGATTTGGTATGTTCTGGTTTGCGCTTTACCTCTCTGACTCTTAATGTTTTCCCTGTGTTTATGAGACAGCCCTCTCAGGACTGACTTTGTCCTCCTTCTCAGTCACAGTCACTCCTTAAGTTATGCCTGAGCTGGCCCTTTTCTGGCCTCCAAGTTTCTACTCATTGATGAATGCAGCTCCTGGCTGAGTATCTGTGTAGAATTCTTCAGACTGAGTGTAAGGATAACAAACTTTGACCTGCCAGGTCTCATAGGAGAGACCTTCCTTCCCTACACCA
This sequence comes from Heterohyrax brucei, assembly GCA_028571685.1. NCBI lineage: Eukaryota > Metazoa > Chordata > Mammalia > Hyracoidea > Procaviidae > Heterohyrax > Heterohyrax brucei. The sequence goes on along the minus strand of CM053148.1, from coordinate 36,047,222 downwards.
CACTCGGCGCACAGTTAATGCACTCGAGTCTATGAAGCGAGTTGTAGTTCAGGACTTCTGTGTCTCGATCAGCAACGCTGATCTGCATTCCTAACCTAGGCATCTTAATACATAGAGCCCCTTCGTGTGGGCCTTTAACAAAGGATTTCTTCCGGCAATTTTGCTGTGACCTCGTTATCCATACAAAAGAGTAAAGAATCTGGAAGACAGTTGTGTCGACCCTGACTGAATAGTCAGCGTACACGGTACTTTTCCACTCTTAGCCTTCTCCCCTTCTCCCAGTCCTTAGGTCCATACAACTGCAAGACCTTTTTTTTAAGGACTCTCTTGACAGAGAGGCAACCCTGGTCACTGGTGGTTAAATGTTAAGTCTGCTAAACAAAAGACTGGCGGTCTGAATCCACCAGGTGCTCTTTGAAAACCCTACAGAGCAGTTCCACTCTGTCCTGCAGGTTCGCTATGAGTCAGAATCAGCTTAATAGCAGTGGCTTTGATTTTTTGGTTCTTTGCAGAGACAGATCCTCCCATCTGCTCTGATTCACCTGACTCTCACCCATGAAGAAAAATGGAATCAAGAGAGTCAGTGTCTTCTCTGACTTTACCTCCTGCTTATACTATTGGCGTAAATGATTACAGGCTTGGCTCATTGGTCAGAGTAGAGTATAAAGATGTTAACTCTTTCTTTAAAATTTCATGTTCACATTTGTGAGAGTAGCTGCCTAGTAGCTTTTATTAGCATTTATTTCTGTTTTTTTTTTTTTGTTTTAGTCCAATTTTGTGGGCACACTGGGAAATCCTGTTATCTATAAGGCGTATTCCTGCTTTGGATTATCAGATGGGTAAGAGGCACATTTGCTAATAACCTTTCACTGAAATCTAACCTGAGATGCAAGTGGAAGTAAATAATAAGGAAGTGGCAGTCAAGAAACTAAAGCACACATTGTGTTGGGAAAATCGGCTACAAGAAATCTCTTCAAAATGTTAAAAAAGGAAAAGATGTCACTTTAAGGACTAAGGTATGCCTGACCCAAGCCATGGTATTTTCATTCACATGATACGCATGCAAAAACTGAACAATGAATAAGAAAGAAAAACTGATGCCTTTGAATTGCGGTGTTCGGGAAGAATACTGAATATACTGTGGACTGCCAAAAGAACAAATAGATTTATCCTGGAAGAAGAAGTACAACCAGAGTGTTCCCCAGAAGCAAGGATGGTAAGACTACTCCTTACCTACTTGGAACACGTGGTCAAGGGGGGTGAATCCCTGGAGAAGGACATGCTCAGTAAAGCAGAGTGAAAAAGAAGAAGAGACTTAACAAGGCGGATTCACACAGTGGCTGAAACAATGGGTTCAAGCAAAACCATGATTGTGGGCACGGCACAGGCCTGAGTAGTGTTTGCTTCTGCTGTACACGGGGTTACTATGGGTCAGAACCAACTTGATGGCACCCACCAACAATGGAATGTGTGGCAAATTGCCCTTATGAACAACTGCCCCCTTCGCCACAAGACCAAAAGAGCTGGATAATGCTACTCTTTCTGAACATTTTGATTGAAAATTCCATAGAACTAGCTGATCGTGTAATGTGGAAGAGGAAAGCAGAACAGAATTTTACATTCTCATAGACTGTAGCTTTTCTGGAGCCATGGAGGGTAGATAAATCCCTGAAACTATTTCCCTGAGATAATTTTTAAACTATAAATCGAAAATGTCCCCTGAAGTCATCTTAAAACCAAACAACAGTTTAGCTTAACTATTAAAAAAGATCTGCCTTGAACATTATGCTCCTTTAAGAACTATCAGTACAGGATCAAATCAACAACAGCAACTCAAAAAATTAAATAGGAATCTCAGGAAACAGTAACTTAATGCTTATGAGGGAGGTACAATGATGAAAAGGATAATGAGTGTGGTTGCACAACTCAAAGAATTTCATCAATGTCACTAAATTGCATATGTAGAAACTGTTGAATTGGTGTACGTTTTGCAGTGTGTACTATCAACAACAAAATAAATAAAATTTAGAAAAAAAGATAATGTGGAAAAGAAAAAATATTTATCCATACTATGTACAAGGAGCTTTTATATTGTCTATTCTATTTTATTCTAGTTTAGCTATATTTTTCTATACTGGTTGTGACCCACTAAGTTGATGTTATGACCTACTCCCAGGCTTCAACCAGTTTTTAAAACCCTGCCTCTGTCAGTCCCAGTTGAAGAATTAGAGCCAGTCAACACAACCAGATGGTAGGTCAAGGTCAATGGGGAGAACCACAGAAGACTAGATGCTAGTTCCTGCTCCTCCATCACCTTACTGAGCAATAGAAAAGTAATCTCTTAATCTTGCTGTCCCCTGATTTCCATCTTAAACTGAGGTTCTGCCTTCCCTAACTAACTCGCAAGTCTACTAGAAAGATCTAAAGCGATGAAAGATGTGAAAGCACTTTGAAAATAGCGAAACACTATTCACCTATAAGGAATTAGTGTCAGTCTTCAAGAAGCAAGATGCGGAAGAAGAATCTGCTGGTTTCCACTTGCTGTTTCTCTGCGGCTTGGCTCAGTTGCTTCTATTTCAGGTAGAGACCAGGTGAAGGAGTCACAGTTTCTAGTTTCTAAGCCCAGGCGAGACCAAGCTTATGAAACAAAGAAAGGTGAAGAGAAAAAAGAAGAGAAAATTAGGGGAGACTGACAAGGAGATACAGAGGAGAACCTGGTGGCGTAGTGGTTACATGCGATGGCTGCTAACCAAAAGGTCATCTGTTGGGGTCCACCAGGCATTCCTCGGAAACTCTATCAGCCAGGTCTACTCTGTCCTTTAGGGTCATTATGAGTGGGAATAAACTCCACAGCAGTGGGTTTGGTTTGGGTTTGGAGGGATGAAGAGAAGAAATATGGTACCTCCTGAAATAAGCATCACTTTACTGGCCACCAATTTACCGCTCAGCCACCGTCAACAGGAGTTAGCCCCATCTCCTGTTGACTCAATGTCTTACACTCTGGCATCACCAGAACTCAGTGCAACCACCATATGTTTTCATTGTTAGCTACCATTGACTCAGACTTCATCTCATGCAACCTCATGCAAGATGAGATCAGGCCAGTATGATCCGCAGGGCTTTCACTGGCTGAATGTCAGAAGTAGATTGCCAAGCCTTCCTTCCTAGGCTCTGTTAGTTTGGAAGCTCCACAGAAACCTGTGCAACAATACAGCAATACACAAGCCTCCACTGACAGAAAGGTGGTCTGCATGTGAGTTACTTTGTCCAGAAATTAAATCCCAGTTTCCTACATGGAAGACAAGAATTCTGTCACTGAACCACCCTACTAAAACCTGAAAGCCACCACAGTCTCCTAAAATAAACCAAAAAACAAAACCTTTGCTTTTGAGTTCATTCCAGCTCATGACAATGCTGTGTATTCAAGAGTAAAACTATTCCATATTCTTGGTTGTGATCTTTATAAAAGCAGATCACCAGGCCTTTCTTCCATGGCACCATTGGGTGGGTTTGAACCTCCAGCCTTTAAGTTAGCAGTCTGAGGCAGACTTTAAGATTCTAAGTAACCTAAAGAAAAGCCCACTGCTGTTGAGTTCCATTCCATAGCAACCCTATAGGACAGAGTGGAACTGCTCCATGCAGTTTCCAAGGAGCACCTGGTGGATTCAAACTGCTGGTCTTTTGGTTAGCAGCTATAGCACTGTAACCACCAAGTATTACCATATATATTTTTATTCTCAGAGGCTTACTATATATATTCTTATTCTCAAAGCCTCCGCTGCTGAATTTCTTCATAGCATTACTAGTGCTAAGCTGACAGCTCCCTCTCTCAAGATCTCAGGAGCTCACAAGACCCCTGGTGCTGTGTTAGCACAATTCTTCCCTGTGTACACACCAGGCATCTCTGCACACCTTCCGTATCATTTGACCCAGCTTCCATTCTCAAAAAGAGACTTCTAACTGTGCCAGAGTATTCAGAAATTTATAAGCCGTTAGCCATTCTTTCCTTAAGTCTTCTGAGTAGCAACTCCTGTCCCAATAAGGCTCCTAGCTAAATTTCCTTTTACTCTGGAGGTTTCAAAGTCAAATGCTGACAAGGGACCAGGCCCACTCGTGCATAAGGCAAGAAGGGCCAAGTGTTTGAGAGTACACATGCACTGCAGAGGGCTGAGCCTGCCTCCAGCTGCCGTGCAATGCCCCATCTACCGTAGACAGCTGGTGCTCAGCTCTAGTCAATGTTCGGCCAAATCTTCCAGTGTTCCAGGGGACATCAAATACCTGAATTTGAACATAAAATTGCCTGATTCTTAAGAGGCTGCTCAACTGGGAAAAATAAAACTACTGGCATCTCACTAGAGGGGAGTCAAGAGGGTGGAGAAGAGGGGACAGGAGATTGTTAAGAGGATATGACTTGTATAAAACAGAAAGGAGGAATGTGCTGTCACCAGGCAAGGAGAGCAGGAGGAGCTGCACGTAGGCAGGCATGAGAATTTAAACCAGACTGTACACTTTCACTCAATCACAATAAATAAATAAATAGATAGATAGGCAGATAAATAAATACAAGATATATGGACCAAAGAAAATAAGTCAGCCTATGAGTGTCCAATTCATGGCTCTAATTTTTCCTCAAAAAAAAAAAAAATCCAAATGAAGTGATTTTTTTTTTATATTAAAAGGAGAAAAAAATCATCTATTGCTCTGTCTTTAAATTTTCATGTTGTTTTAGCCCAGGTCCTCCAAAAATTAAGGCCTGAGGCAAGAATTAAGGTGTTTCTACTTTATTGGGGTGATAGTGTCCGAAAGTTTTGTTGATGTTGTTGTTTATAGCTCCTGCTGAGTCAGCCCCCACAACTGATGGTGACCTCATACACCAGAGAATCAGACCATTGTGGTCCAGAGGGTTTTCACTGGCTGATTTTCAGAAGTCAATCACCAGGCCTTTCTTCCTACTTGCTCCTTGCTCACAAGTCTCTTTAACTTGTGAACTCTGCTGAAACCTGATGTCATGGGTTGAATTGTATCCCCCCAAAAATATGTGCAGCCATGTGGATGGGACATGATTCCCAGTATCTTGTGACTGTCCTCCATTCTGTGGTTTCACTAAACTGTATGCTAAAGGGGCTGTAAATTCCTGCGTAGAATCACTTCCTTGCTCTGCAGTAGGGGGAGTTTCCCTGCAGTGTGGCTTGCCCCACCCTTAATGCTTTCAGCTTACTTGAGATAAAAGAAAACAGAAACAAAGAGAATGAGGAGCCTCGCACCATCCAGAAATGTGCACTGGGAGAAGAGTGCATCCTTGAGACCTGAGGTGCCTGCGCCAAGACGCTCCCTGGACAAAGACTGATGTAACACCGGACTTTCCTCCAGAGCCGACAAGGGGAAAGCCTTCCCCCGGAGCGGACACCCTGAATATGGACTTGCAACCTACCGGACTGTGTAAGAATAAATCTTCCTTTGTTGAAGCCATCCACTCTGTGGTATTTCTGTTAGAGCGGCACTAGCTGGCTAAAACACCTGATTAGCATTGCAGTGATACACAAGCCTCTACTGACAGACAAGTGGGGGCTGTGTATAAGGTGCGAGGGCCAGGAATCAAACCCAGGTCTCCCACAAGAAAGGTGAGAATTCTGCCAGTGAACCCTCAGGGCTCCCTGTCCCCAGGCTTTCAGGGTAAGGAAAGAGGGAAATGAGTGCGGAAACAGGTGAAACAGTAGCACAGTGTTGCCTCTGTGTCACGACAAGCCATAGAGAGACACGAAGTCACCCCATAGGCTAACTCGCTACACATGTGAGACTCAGATGGGCCACAAGGAGCAACTTACCCTCAGAGAAGAGTCTGTCAGTGAAAGGAAGCAGGTGAGTTTATTTGCTGTCTCCAGGGCAGGCAAGAGGAAGAAGCAAGTGGGGCATCTGGGGCCAAGCATGGCCCTGAGAGGGAACTTCACCTTATGTTTGAGCCTTAGGGTCCTCTCTCTCCTAGCTCCTGTCTGCTGTTCCCCTCTGGTCAGCAGTCACTCCACAGGAAGTTACATCCTCTGAACTTCAGATGTCAGACCCCACACCAACAGTGGAGCTTCTGTTTACCCACAACTGGAGAAAGTAGACCAGAAACACCAGGCATGCGGCCGGTTGGCCCAGCTGCGTGTCAGCAGGGAAGGAGGAGGGCCCAGAACCCCCAGGGAAGGTGACTGGTCAGCACCCAGTGGTGGTTGTAATAGAGTATAAAAAGTGGTTTGTGCCTTCACAAAAAAAGAAGGCAATTGAGGGAATCTGAGATGGTGTACGTAGTCTGTGTCAATATGGATGTAGCCAAAGAATAGTTGCATTAAGAACTATTAGACTGAGAAGCAGAAAATGACAGAAAACACAAACTACCAATATCAGAAATGGGAGAAGACCACAGATACAGCCAGTCTCCCTGAGGGACCAAATTGCTGGGTTGGGCTGAGGGCTATGGAGATCATGGTCTCAGCTCAACTAGCATAAGTAGGTTATGAAGAAAAAGTACATTCTACGTTGCTGAGTAGCATCTTGGGTCTTAAAAGCCCATGAGCAGCCATCTAGGATATTCTGCTTGTAGCACTCTTCTGGGAACAAGGGAGAATGAAGCAAACTAAAGATAAAAGGAAAAGATTAGTCTAAAAGACTGATGGACCACAACTCCCAAGGCCTCCACCAGGCTGAGTCAAGTGCAACTAGGTGATGCTCGGCTACCACCACCGATTGCTCTGACAGGGATCACAATAGAGGGTCCCAGATGGAGCTGGAGAAAAATGTAAAACAAAATTTTAAGTCACAAAAAGTGACCAGATTAATGGCCTGACAGAGACTGGAGAAACCCTGTGAGTATGGCCCCTGGACACCTTTTTAGCTCAGTAATGAAGTCACTCCTGAAGTTTACTATTTATCCAAAAATTAGACACACCCACAAAACAAAACGGGACTAAGGGGGCACTGCAGCCCAGGGACTGTGACTATAGGCAGGTGGAGGGGGGACAGGAAAGCTGGTACTAGGAAACCCAAGGTCAAGATGGGAGAGTGTTGTGGAGTTATTAAACAATGTCATAAAACAATATGTGTACTGTTTAATGAGAAGTTAGTTTATTCTGTAAACTTCTTCTAAAGCACAATAATTATAAAAGAAGAAATGGGAGAAGTGACATCATTACAGATGTGGAAGCCAGTAAAGGGACAGTAAGGGAATATTATCAGCAACTTTGTGCCAATCAATACAACAACTTCAATACAACATCTTAAATGAAACCACCAAAATTCTCCAATGATAATAATAATAAGTCGTCATGGGCAGGGCTATAGAACAATTCTGAAACTTCAGTTACCAACTAAAGAAGAAAGCCGTAGTTTACAAGCCACATGTCTCTACTTTCCCAGCCTCTCAAAACCATACAAATTAGAACATTTGTATATTTGCAAAGTTACACAACTTAAAATCACATAGAAAAGCTCTTCAAGCCAAGGTCTTGGCAGAGACACTCCAGTGGAAGTTCACCTTCTAGGTGCGTAATGTGAACACAAAAGTACGGCTGACAAAGCTAGTCGAGGGAAAGACATTATGCTGAGTGAAATAAGTACATCACCAAAGGACAAATACTATATGACCCCACTTACATGAAATCTAGGGACCAAAGTGTATTAATGGTTATCAGGGCTAGAGGAAAGGACTTACTATTTAGGGGACACTGAACATCTGCTATGGGTGATGATGAAATTTGGGAATGGATAAGAATGGTAACTGACCAACATAAAGAATGTTCTGTCACTGAACTGTACATCTGAAGGTCATTGAAATGACAAATGTTTTGTCACATATATTTATTAGCATAATTGGAAAAAATCACTAGCCCCTCTACTAGAAGTATGAATAAAATAACAAAAAACAGAAACCTGTCTAAAAAGTTTAGTGGGTGAAATGAATCTACAGAAGAACCCCAATATACCCTCTTGGTCCAGAGAGCTTCATCCAAAAAAAATGCCATGACAATGACTGGCTACTGGGTTTTTTATTTCAAAGATGGCAAACTCGGATGCCTTCAGGGACCAGGTCAACCAGTTAAGACAGCAGACAGGAGCTGGAAAGAATTGGATGACAAGCCACTCCCAGCCTAAAGGGGCAACTGTGCAACCCCAGCTGGCTTTGTCACTCAAGTGCCACCAGAGACGCCAGATTTTCCGCACCTCTATGTGAAATCCCCTGGTGTTTAAATGTTGGTTGAAGTCTGTTTTTGAAAAAAATTTAACGTGGGCCAAACAAAGCAGCAAGTCAGAAACAGCCTGCAGTTTCCCCTTTTGTGCCCTTTGCTTCATGTTTTGCTTTTAGGAGCCACACACAGTGTGGCAGCAGGACATAGAGATTATGGTGGGGAGGGCGTTCTTTGTTTGGGTTCTTTTCATTCTGAAAAGCTGAAACCTTGAGTTCTAGGATCTTTTTTTTTTTTTTCCATGACCCCTGGGTTATGAGGACTTCAAAGCAAAGGAAAGCAGCCACCGTTAGACCTTCTGGCTCCTTCACCATCCAGCCCCCGGGATCAAACAGAGCTATATCTTCAGACTGAAGAGGTTGGGTTTCTTTTCTCCCCTTTGGCTCCTGCCAGTTTGCTGTCTTCCGTTTTCAAAACACAGTAGTGATTTCACCTTTACTTCTCTTTCCATACTGCTGAGCAGCGTGGGGGAGGGAGGAGGGGACACTGAAGTTTCAGTTTACCGTGATAAGATGTTATCCCGTGTCAGGAAACGAGACAAAAAGCAACTGTGCCTAGAGGTTCCTGAAAAGAAAGCAGATTCATTTCAGCTTCTACACCCGGGTTCTAGAGAACTGAGCTCCCTTCTAGCACCTTCTGAGCCTGGCTGCAGCGGCCACCCATTCGAGCTCTCAGGAGCCAGCCTAAGGTAGCCAGTACTTTCTGAAGGAGACACTTCAAGTGGAGGATGTCTGTGGCACTAACAGCCATCTCGCTCCACTGCTCAGCCTCCCAGTGGCAAGAGAACTTTCCTGATGTCACCCTGAAGCACAGTGGCCGCATGGAAGCCTGGGAGATGAAAGGGGTCCTGGAGCTCAGCAGGGGAAGGGCAGCAGGCAGAGAGGGAACTGAACACTCCAAAACTCATGAAGCTAGTAGCAGCTGGGTTGAGCCCATCAGAAGGCAGACGGATGCTGAGAAAGTATCTCAGAGCCACTCTGATCAGCTCAGCCAGGCCGTGGATCCAGGCCCAACTCCCTGCTAAGTCACCCTGAGCAGGTCTGGCCCCTGTAGTGGTCTCCTGTGCATCCCCATCAGTGTCACCAAAGCCAGAGTCTCCAGTGACGATGCAGCAGAAGTGTCTTTTCACACAGGCTCACACAGAGCAGAGACTTTCCAAGGCAACTGATTGATGACTCAGGTTTATGGAAGAAAAGGCAGGTCCAGGCCCAGAGCAGCTGAACCTGAGAAGAAAGTGACCAGTGTGACTTCCACTGAGAAGTCTAGCAGGAAGCCCAGCTGTTTCTTCAGGAGGCTTCAAACTGTGTGTGAAGACGTGAGCTGTGAAGAAAGAACAGCAACAAAGCCCCTGAGCCCAATCTAACCCTAGGATTGTCTCCCAAATAAATTATTTGCAATCGAATCCTATCTCAGGGTCTGACTTATGAGAGTCTACGTTCCCATGCTAGGGACGTGGTGATGAAGTGATAGAATTCTATTCAGTTGTTTCTAAAACGAAATGTATAAGGGCACTGATACTTGCCACAAAGTATCTCTGGGGAACGCAAACAGTTAACATGCTCATCTGGAGGTAGAAAGTTTGAGACCATCCCCACAAACCTCGGAAGAAAGGCCTGACAATTGACTGCTAAAAAATCAGCTATGGAAAAACCTGTGAGGCACAGTCCTACTCTGACACACATGAGGTCGCCATGAGTCAGAATCAACTGGACAGCAGCTGGTTTCTAACTGTTACACAAGGAATGGTTCAAGGGAGGTCTTCTCATTTTTGCCTTAGAATCACTCTCTGAGAGAGATGTTACGATTATCTCCCTCATTTTGCAGAGGGGAAGCCAGGGTTTCAGAGTGAAATGAATAGATCAAAAAGGAGTGTATGCCCAAAAAGTATGCACAGATTTTAAATTTTTAAATTGTATTTATCTTTAAATAGGTAAGAAATATACCATATGATGTGAAACTCAAAAGATACTAAAGGATATACAGTAAAAGTCTCCTTCCCATCCCTGGCCCTGGCCCCCCATTTCCCTCCCAGAGGACTCCCACTTGGCCTGTATATCCTACTGCAGACATCTATCAACAAATACAGGTTTCCTTTCTTTGCACGGATTATAGCACGCCGCACACACAGTTCTGCGTCCTGGCCTTTTTCACTTAACAAATACAGCGAGCTTCCTCATCTCCTTTATGACTGTGTGGCCTTTCACAGAGTGGGAGTCCCACTCTTGCTTCAACTAGACCCTTCTGATGCTCATTTAAGTTCTTCCCTACTTTTACTACCACTGATTATGCCACAGTAACTGTCTTATGCTGGATTCTCTAGAAAAGCAAAACTAGTATATAGAGAGATTTGTATCAAGGAAACGGCTTAGGTAGTTGGAATGCCCCAGTTCCATGGGTCAGGATAGAGGCTTCTGATGCCTGTAGTCACAGGGTCTAGTAAACCCAAGGTTAGCACGTCAGAGAGCAAGGCTCTCGTCTACAGGCTGTGAAGATGAACGAATCCCAGAGACCAGCAAGTGAGACTGCAAGTAAGCTACAGTCCCAAGAACCAGAGATCAGACGAACAAGAGCCAGCTGCAGGATCCAGAAAGAACAGAAGCCCCAAGCATTGCCAGGATATCCACTTATATTCAACGCAGGCCACATACTCAAAGAAACTCCCTTCCAGCCGATCAGCTACTCAGAGCAGATCCCATCATAGAGGTAATTACATAGTATCAAACCCCAGCATGGAAGTGATCACACCATCACATGATCATCAAATCACTGAGAATCATGGCCCAGTCAACTTGGCACACAACCTAAACCACTACAGTGACCCACTAAATACAGAAATCATTTCTCACACATGCAGTTTCAGCATATCTGCACAATAAACTCCCAGAAGTGGAATTTCTGGGTATGTGACCATGTGCATATGTGGTTTTAATACATATTGCCCATAATGTCCACCACGGAGATGTAATAGTTGACACTCTTGCCTGTTTCTCCAAGCCCCACACCTAGCCAGAGCCCCTGCAGGGACAGTCTAATGACCCAAGAGTCTACTCCTTCTCTTGCCAAGTGTGGGGCTTGGGGCAGGCTTTTCAGCCGCAGCACTCAGGGCTCTTATTGGAAAAATGAGCTTATCCATCACCTCTGCCCTATCTTCCTTAGCCATCCAACAGCCAACCCTTTGAAGCCTAAGCAAGAGGTACTGCAGCTCACAAGAGATGACCCCCAAGGCCAAGACCAAGGGCATAGACTGCATCAAAGCACGGCTAGGTAGGATACCTCAAAGCAAGCACCAGCAGAACCCTCAGCCTCTGGAGCAGGACGCATCACCACATAAGCCAAGTGATCTTTGGCAAGCTGCTTGCTCACCTCACCTATTGGTTTCTTCTGGTGGAAAATGCCTGAAAGGACTACGATGAGAGTCATGGGGGTAAATGTATATCAAGAACAGAGCACAGAGCACGGACTCAAACTTCAGCTCTTGTTGCTGAAGCCAACTGAGATCTCCAGCACACACCATGCCTGTACACACCTGACTTCTCTGCGGCAGGTGAGGAGTCTGTGCTGCTGGGGTGCAGGGAGTCAGTACCCCGGGAGATGCACTCCACCAGGGAAGGATGAGAGCCAGTGAGCAAGTCATCCAGCTCTTTGCCCCATCTCACTCAGGTCCTCAGGGGTGCTTGAGCCCCAGGTGCCCGCAGCCAGTAACCGGCTAATTCACCCAATTTGTTAGCGTTCTTCCTTTCCTTATCTCTCTTTCCTGCTCCACTGCTGGTGTTTCCTTAGATCGCTTCCCAAGTAAATGATCTGCACTCAAATCCTGTTTCAGGTTCTGTTTCTGAGGGAGCTCAAGTTGAGGTTATTACTATTATTGTTATTTATTAGGAAAAAGACTGAGGCCCTGAGAGGCAAGGAGACAAATGAAGAGGAAGGAGTGGTCAGAAATAGAAACACAGAGATGAGGCCAGGCACCAAGATGAGGAGGAATCATCCAAGCCAGATCTTGTGGCTCCAGGGTTCCAGAACCACATCTTTTCACAGATGGTCAAGGATGTTCCGGTCGGGTCCGAGGTTGAGCCTGCACAGAGGGAGTCTCTGTGAAACCCCACTCTTCCTGGAGCCTTCCCACCCAAGAAGGCCAGAAAGAACAATTTCTTGACTCTCCAAGTAGAAGCCCACCAAGTTACTGAAGGCATGCTTGAGGTGGGCAGCAAGCCCTTCAGTGTTTTCTAGAAGATTCTATAAGTGAATGAGGCTACTGGAAGTATGGAAAACCCCAGCTGTGTGTTCTGACTCCCTCTCCCAGGCCACTGAGGCAGTTTGAGGGGTGCCAACGGAATTCCTAGAAGACCAATTTTTGTAAGTATCAGTGATGACTTCTTCCAGCTTATATCCTGGTGGGCCGAGGGCGTTTGTGAAGTCTAGGGCAAATCGGTTTTATTTTCCAGCTCATCCTGAAATAAACATAAAGAAAACAAAACATCATGGCCCAAGTGTGGTCATGCCCCAGGTAAACTAAAAAAAGTACAAACCTTTGGAGAAGAATCTTGGTTAAAAGCTGGTGGCTAGAAATGGGTTGGAAGTTTGAACAAACATAAACACCAAGGGAGAAAATACGAGAAACAAGGGAGGGAAGAAAAACGATGAGGATGTGATGACTGCTGCCCAGTCCAGGCCCTTCCACGACTCCTTGGGCCAGTGCACTGACGGGCTGTCCACTGCCAGTGTCTTCACCTGTGTGTTTGAAACCTCTGTCTCAGAGCTGCATAAGATCAACGGGCAGGAAAGAGTCAGCATCCCCCTCTCTCAACAAAAAACTGACAAGGTGGAATATAGACACCTCGGCAGGCTCACTCATTGCACTGATTCCAACACACATTACGTTTAGCACTTCCCACATTCCCTGCAGGGGTAAGATCCAATTGCTGACAATGGGGGCTGGCTTCATGACACCCCTTTCTTGGCTCTCTGCCCCATTTTGTCTCGATTCCCCAACTCCCTACCATGTGTCTCAGGGTTTGCTTCTGGAGGACCCCAAACTAAGGCAACTGAGCACTTACTGTGTGCCAGACACTGAGCAGATACAGCACAGCTTCTATCAAGAGACAAAAATAAATGGCACTGCCCATGCATAAAGGAAAAGATCAGGGCTTTGTCAGGAAACAACGGTCTGTGATGGCCAAGAGTGTTCACACTCTGGGGCCAAGCCAGACAAACATAACCCAACAGGGCCATTCTTCCCCAGGTCACTGATTCTGCTACAGAAGGCAAAAAGGCAGACGTGCTAACAGGGGGAGAACTCAGTTTCCAAAGCATAGCAAATGCATGTTTGCATCTGGAATTGCGCTGAAAACATGCTCCTTGAAGATCGTTCACCAATGGGCCTGGGGCTTAGTCTGCCCAGTTTTTGCAAAGTTACGCTTTGCTCCACGGTTAATCTGAGTTCACAGCCGTAAGTCAAGAAAAAAAAAAAAAAAGAGGATTTTTCACCTCTTTCAGATAAGGCAGACGTGAACTCTAGTTAAGGCTGTTTGGAGTTGGGTCATTAGAGTCTTGTTAACGACTCATAAATTCTGGCAAGCATAGAGAGCCAAGCCAAAAAATTGCTACCTAAGCTGTAAACCCCGCTGTCCTTCTGAGCAGCAGGAAAACAGGCCATGCCATGCGGTTTCTTGTGGACAAAAGCCCCATTCATTAATGAGGTTTCCTAATTTAGGACAGGAGAAAACTTCTGAGCTATTATCAGGCATGTGTTTTATTTAACTGCCCCACTTACCAAAGGAAACTTCACTTTTTGTAAATTAAATAATTATGCTTAAGTGCTAGAGGCCTCTAGTTAGTCTTTGTAAAACATCAAATTGGATCAATTCCGGGGCCCCAAACTTTTACAAGTTAGGGCAGTTCCAACAAGTTGTAGTTTCCTTACTCCTTTGCTCCCAGAGAGGTTTCATGGGATACTGAGCCTTCGGAATTTATGCCTTAACTTTTTTCTCTGCTTTCTAATGCCTGATGTCTCTGGATTCTGTGGGGACCACATCATCTCCTGCCTGTTGTGGATCCCCAAGCAAGTTTCAGACAGCGGATCCAAGGAATGGGCTAAGAAGCTCCAAGAAGACAACAAAATCTTCTCTCTGCCATCCATGAACCAGTTATTAAAAAGGCCCATCATATTTGGTAGAGAGGTGGGGAAAACAAGGGAGATGGATTGACACGAGACGGACTGACACAACAGTGGAAGAACGGACTCAAATATACTAACAATCTCAAGGTAGCAGGGGACTGGGCAGCACGTCTTGTGTTGTATATAAGATCACCACGAGTCAGTACGGACTCAAAGGCAACTAACAACAATCATTCTCCACTAAAACACAAAAAGAAAAGATTACCACCTCCATCACTTCTGTATGGTAAGTCAGCGTTGTCATCCAAGACATCCCCTGGCTGAGTTACCAACACGGTCCATTGACCACAGGAGGAAGTATGTGAGCACCAGAGGAGGCAGCTTGCATTACGAAGACTTTAAAACCTATGCTCATAAAACACGATTGGAAAATTCACCATGAGATTCACAGCCAACAAAACTTGAGATATCTCTTTAATGGATGCTTTTAATGTTTTCTGCAGAGTGGTGAGTGGGTGACCCTGGGGAAAGTGTGGGATTGAGTACCTTTCTGTAGGGAAACTAGGCAACAAAGTTAACCCCAGGCTCCACAACGTGTTCTCAGGACCCCCTGACTATACACAAAATGAGATTGGCTGCTTTCAGTTAAAAGGAAAAGAAGAAAAAAAAACCCAGCTATCATCAATACCTGCCCCTGACGTAGCGGCAGAATTAGAACTCTTCCAAAAGAGCAAACCTGATGGTCCATCAGTCTGGAAGGTCCCCTGAGGGCATGGCCTCTGAACTCTCTTTAAAGCTCAAACCAGCATCCAGCACCTAAGCCGGCTCTCCAGTTGGAAGACTGAGGCAGACTATGTACGACATGGAGTGGTGTTAACAGCAGACAATCTTTAAGACTTAAGTTATATAGATGGATCTGTCCGAAAAGCTCATGGCTGGAGGTGAGATGATAGGGTGAGGGGGGCAGGACTTGGTCGAATGGACACAGAAAGTTCTGGATGGAAAGGGAGAGTGTGCTGCCCCGAGGGGAGGTGGGAGAACAGAGCGGAGAGCACATGGACTAGAATGGCGGTCTGAGTTCCGGGTGTTATATGAAAAATTGATACGAATTGTAAACTTCTACTTAAAACATAATTTTTTTTTTTAAATAAAGGATTTCAAAAAGGAAAATAAAAAAAGAAACAGTGGTTGAGTTCACTTCAACAGCTCAGGTTCTGGGGGGCTTTGGTTTTCTTCACTTGTTCTGTGAGGAATGTAACCCCATAGTGAGCAGCTACTCCCACAGATTCCTCTGTTTGTTTGAGGTCACCATGGAGACAGTCTAGGGAGTCCCTTGACCTGCATTCTCCTTAACCCCAAAGTTGCCCACCATTCCCAACTCTAACCCTCATTGCCTTGAGAAGCCTGAGTCAGCCACTGGTGGAGTCGTGAGAGGCCACCCTGTGCCCAGCTGGGAGCCCGCAGAGCACTTGCATTGACACCCACACCCTTGCTTCCCCACGGCTTTCCCAGCTTCTCTCAGTAATGCCCTCCCAAACCTGCTGCCCTTCTTTCATTCTCCAACTTTGCGACGGCACCAAGAACATCCTAGGTGGCACCAACTCATGGTGACCCTCTGAGCATCAGAGAACTGGGCTCTACAGAGTTTTCAGTGGATGATTTTCAGAAGTAGATCACCAGGCCTTTCTTTTGAGGTACCTCTGGGTGGACTTGAACCCCTAGGCTTTCAATCAGCAGCCAGTGCCTTAAGCATTCGGACCACCAAGGACTCCATCCCCCAGATACCAAGGAGAAACCTGGGAAGCATCTTTCATCCTTGTTTCTTCCATCCCCAGATCCAACCAAGCACCATCATTTATCTTCTTGATTCTTCTCAGTCTTCCATTTGTCCCCTCAGGGATGCACATAGGGCCATACAGGACATGCATGATGCATCTCTAAGAGGTATGAATCATACTGTAGTCCATAAGACTGGTCCCCCCTGGAGTTGCTTAGTGGAAAATAGCTCTTTCCATGCATCACTGTCTTAATTTCCTCATCTCAGCATCTTAATTTCCTCAACTCTGCCCTGACCTCCATTTCTATGCCCAAATAGCATCAGACTGGTCTGCAGGAGGACAGTATGGTACCTGTCCCAAGTTTTGCCCCCACCCATCCAGTCTGTACAGAGTATCTAACAAAGAGCTGTATCTGGTCATGTCATCCCCCAACTCCAGTCTCTCCAGTGGATCCCCATTGCCTTCAAGATAAAACTGGAAATCACCAGCTGAGTTTACAAGACATGCACAGCCCAGCATGACCTGGAGTCTAAGTCCCTCTTCAGTGCCAATTTACACTTATGCAACCACCACAAGGAACCTTGTGCTCCCGCAGTACCGCACACGCGGAGTTCTTAGGCTCTCCCCCAACACTACTCACTGGGCCTTTACATGGGTACTGTTTTCCCTACCCAGATCTAGATCACTGAGCCTCCCACGACTCCATCTCTGCCCTTGCTTCATATTTCACATGGCTAAACTCCTACACATCCCTCAGAGCCCAGCACACACTTCCTCCAGGCTCACCGTGAACAACCTTGCCTGCATATTCCCCGTCCCCAGTTCCTGTTTACGCTGACAGCTTCACCACTAAGCCTTAAAGACAAAATACAGGTGTGATCTGTGCATGCAATAGTTTCTGCATGCCAGAAGGCGTCACCCAGACCCCATCCCTCTGCCTAGCCAAATGGTTGTAGGACCTGCCTTCTCCTGCAATGCACCACCCCAAGAAGAATTTCTTTTCAAAACCCACAGAAATCTGAAATCTTACAACCCAGTTCTGCCTCTATCCTTCTTCCTGGGCCAGCTCTGTCCCTGGTCTCTCCGTTCTCTGTCCCTACAAGAGCCTCCCCAGAGAGCTAACAAGTTTCTGCCACTCCTGTGCAGATGCTATTTCTTACTTTAAGGATTGTTCCTACACAGAAAACCAAAATCACTGGGTAGAGATCCAAAAACCAATCATCCTATGACTTATCACCAGCTCCTTGGCAGAAGGTGAACAGATGCCATGCCCCAGTCTTGCTCTCCTACTGACCTTGCAGACTTCTTGGTGAACCTGTTACAATCTATTTCAAAGTACTTCTTGCTCTGTTCAAATTACAAAGGGCTAACACACTTAATGGAGTTTGGGACGACCCATTTTCCATAAGCATCCACCTGCTCCCGTGACACCATTGATGGTGGCACTTTGCCTCTTGAGGGATGTCCACCTCCTCACACTTCTGGAAGCCAAGCTGGGCTGATCAAGGCTCAGGATGTCATCCAGGTGTCATAATCACTGTCCCTAACAGAACCTGTGGGGCAGCAGCCTGGGCATAGATGTTATCATCTAGAAAAACGGACATGAATTCAAAGTCTGAAACAGCCCCTAAGGGTGCTGCTGAGTCACTCTGGTATGTTATTATCATAGCTCTTCTGGAATCAGACTCCGTGATTGCCAGTGGCAGTCTGGCACTCAAGCACTGACAGGAACCCTAGAAACCAGTTAGTGCATTTCACGCACCTTACCTGCATTGTAACTAGTTGTCCAATCCCCTTCATGGGCCACAAGCACCTTATTAACCTCACCCAGTCACTTGGTGAGAGTTACAAGACTGTGGCTAGAAGGACAATACAAAAGCAATCTATTGCACCACAGAGTTCCATGACTAAAAAAAAAGAAAAAATTGCAACTAATTTCTCTGTATTTATCTGAAAAAAATGGGGCCCAGAGAGAAATGGCTTTCTGGCAGGTAGCCAAGGCTTGTTAAGACCACAATAACAGAAGATCTCATTTCCTTTCTCCTCCTCTCCGCCTTCCTGTGTGGGCATTCCTTTTTCCATTTTCCTTCTTCCTCTTTGGCCATAGACATGGAACCAAAGATTTGTTCACCTGTGATTCTGTACCTTCGTGAAAGGAGCTCCTGAACAAATCCTCCTGCAGAGCAGTCTGATGCAGCGGCCCCTCTTTTTCCACTTTTTTCCTCCTTCTTTCTCCATCCACCACTCAAATCCAACCTGCCACTTTCATAGGCTTCTCAACCCCAGGGAGAGCACACAAGGCTACAAAGTTTGTGAAAAGCTTTGAAAAGGCTTCAGAGAGAGAGAGAGGGGAGGCTGTGAGGATGGGCATAGGGAAACTGGTAGCTCACCCTCCTTCACAGCCCCCCTCCTTCGCAGCACCCCCAGATGCCGTCAATCAGAAGCAGCCTGCATTCCTACCCAGCATTTCTCACCCAGGTTTTCCTCATCTGTAAATGCGGCTCCATCTCTGCTTTGGCTCTCTGTCACCACCTTGTGTTATTTTGTTAAACAGCCACAAAGACACAATTTTTTCTTTTTTTTTTTTTTTTATCATACATATAAGGTTTCTGGGAACACTAGTGCTTCCCTGCAGGAAACATGGGTTTGATACTCACCCAGTCCATTTCATGTGCGGCCACCACCTGTCTCCAGTGGGCGCTTTCGTGTCGCTGTGACGTCGAATGGGTTTCAGCGGAGCTTCCAAACTAAGACGGACTAGGAAGACAGGCCTGGCGATCCACATCCAAAACCCAGCCAGTCCAGACTCTATGGATCAACTAAACTAAGGGGGCCAAAACAACTAGAGCAGAAATAATAAGAATGTTGACACCGTGTGAAGAATGCAACCAATGTCACTGAATAGTATGCATGTAAATTGTTAAACACACACGTAGTTTGGCATGTGTATTTTTACCTAAACTAAAATAAACTTTTAAAAAACCCTTACAAACCCTAATAGACTATATTCTGATATCGTGCTGCAGTATGAGTGCCCTAGGTTGGAAGGCACTCAAACTACATAGCGGCTGCAGCAACGGGTGATCTTGCCGGTGGTCCAAGACTTAGCAGTGTTTTGTTCTTTTGTACCTGAGTCAGAGCCAATCCCACAACAAACAACAACAATAATACCCACCCATTGCCATCGAGTCCATTCCAACTCATAGTGACCCCAGAGGATACAGCTGAACTGCCCCACAGCGTTCCCAAGAGTGCCTGGCAGATTGGAGCTGCCGATCGTTCGGTTAGCAGCTGTAACACTTAACCACTATGCCTCTAGGATTTCCACGCAATAATACAGTTAGTTTTAAAGAACACAGTAGATTTAAAAGTTGATTGTAGAAGGTATTTTCTTCTTGAAAATAAAATAAAACTTACCCTTTGGTCAAATGCGGTCTGACAATTAAGTCTGCAATCTTAATTGTTCTAAGCACTCCATACCTCATTGAAGACTATCACTAAGGTCACCTTCAAGTACTACCCTTGGGAAGCTAGGCACCAGTGCCAGTGCCTAGTCCACCCTTCAAAGCAATTGTGGAACTCTTTCTGGATTGGCCATCGTACGCGGTGGCACAAAGGCACGGTGGTAAGTTCATGAACTTAATTGTATAGTTGTCTATGAGGGAGTGTCTAGCCAGTGAACAAATAACTGTGTTGGATCACTCTCCCTGCTCCCTTGATCTGGCCACAATGACTTTTTTCTCTACCCAAAGATAAAGGAAATATTGAAAGGAAGATATTTTGATGACATTCAGGACATCAAGAGTAACATGACAATAGCTCTGATGGTCATTCCAGAAAGAGTTCCAAAATTGCTTTGCAGAGTGGACTAGGCACTGGCATTGGTGCCTAGCTTCCCAAGGGGAGTATTTCGAAGGTGCCCATAGGAACATTCAGCAGTGAAATATGTAGAACTTTTTCTAGAATGAGTTCACAAACTTAATTGCCAAGCCTCATAGCATCCAGTAGTCAGTGTTCTTTTTCCTGAATATATTCACAAATACTTCAAAGATAATCTTAATTGTGGAATTTGATCTCATATACATTTTGCTTCTTGTCTTGCATTCAACAGAGAAGCTAATCATAGAAGAAAAAGAAAATGTTTCTCTGTTTATAATTGCATCAGAGCACCATAACTAACATGTATTAAAAACCCCCGTCCTTCCCTGCTGTCTCAACTCAGCGCATTGCAAGTGGGAACAATTGAAAGAGTTGCAGGTAAAATTGTCTTTTAATATGAAAGTAGATGCGCTCCAGGGATTCTCCCATGATGCTAATGACTAAATCTATGCCTAGCAGATCTACTGACCTACTTGGTCTCTGGGGGAGTTAAATGCTGCTAAATGATGGACTTCTTGCCTTTGTCATGGGACATCTAGGTTCAACTCACTGTCGATGCACCTTGTATGCAGGCATCACCCACTCATCCGTGGAGGCTTGTGTGCTGTGATGCTGGCCAGGTGTCAGGGGAGTTTCTAGACTAAGACAGGCTAGGCAGGAAAGCCTACTGACCTACCTCCCAAAATCAGCCCATGAAAACTCTGTCTCGGGTGCTGCAACAGGCTTATGCTCTCTGCTGCTGAACAAAAGATTGAGTTTCAAGTCCGCTCAGAGGGGCCCCTGAACAAAAGTCTGGTGATATATTTCTGAAAAGCCACTGAAAACCATATGGGGCATAGTTCTATTCTGACACACATGGGGTTACCATGAGTTTGAACTGGCCCTACAACAACAGCTAATGTTGCTAAGACCCAGACTGATATCCCAGAGGGGAAAAATTAACCTATGTTGGTGGGAGAAGAGGATGCAAATATTGGTTAATTTAGTAAAATCACATTTGGATTTTAAGCATCACCATCTCAGAAGTTTAACTGAGCCTTTCTAATACATGTGTTATTACAAACAAATATCCCCTTGCTCCACAATGAAAGAGACAGAGAAATAAAAAGTGCTTCTAGCAAGTTACAAAGGGGACAGAAAAAAAAAGTAGTTTGGGGTTGAAATAACACCTCAGGTTGTCAGTGTCACCGAGAGGGTTTTAGAACATCCATCCTAAAGGGTGGCCTTAAGCTGAGGGACTCTGGAAGGACTCAGATACAGCTTTATTCTAGGGATCAGTCCTGTTTTCCACTAACCACCTCCACTAAAAGGCTGCAGGGTTCCAGCAGAGAAGAGAAGCAACAAGTCTCTAGAAGAAAAGGGAGCTGAGGCCTTCTGCATTTCAGGCCAAGCTATAAGTCAGAAGCTTAGTCTAAAGAAGCAAGGCATTAGAACTTGAAGTAGAGAAAGTCTGCAAAAGCAAATGTAGCACTTGCCCAGAGAGAAGGAACACTGATGGAGGCCTGTTGTTTTTTTGTTTGCTTGCTTGCTTGCTTGCTTGCTTTCTGAGTTCCCCTACCCTTTTTAATAAGAGTCACATTTCAAAAAAATGCACAGATGTTACATGTATTTAGGCAGTAAAAGGAGCCAGACTTTGAGGGCAGAGAGCCTTGAATTTAAAGCTGTCCCGTCCATGTGACTCAGGACAGCATAAATAGCACCTCTGACCTCAGAATCCTCAGGTCCACATGTCATTATTAGTGGCCATGGAGTCAGCTCCAACCTATGGTGGTTCCACATGCACAAAAGAAAAAATGCTGCCCAGGCCTGTCCCACCTTCATGGTCGTTGTACGTTTGCGTCCACTGTTGTGGCCACTGTGTAAACCCATCTCACTGACGATTTCCTCAGTTTTGCAGACTCTGTCCCTCACCAAATGTCACGTCCTTTTCTAACGATGGGTCTTCCCAGTTCAAGGAGCTCGGGTATATATTAGTCAGCATACTCCGATTGCTATAATAGGCAACCCCAAAACCTCAAGGGTCTGCCCCAGTTAAGTTCTGCTTCTCCACCACATACCTGGTTGCCAGGGGTAACGAGAAGAACAATGTGTGTGGCAGCCACTTAGGGATGCAGGCTTTTTCCTCCTGTGCCTGAGTGGACACTAGTGCTCTGCATCTAGCTAGCACGCAAGGAAGGAGAGAATGAGAAAAGCCACAGCTCATAGCCACCTCAGCCTGGAGGTGACACATGGCACTTCTCCTCACAGTTCAGTAGCTAAAGCCAGTCTATTGGCCCCACCACGGCACAAGGGGCTGAGAAGTAGTCCATGGGTGTACTTGGGAAAAAGAAGACAGCAAAGACATTGGCAAGGAACAATGGTTTCCACCACAGGAAATTGTGAGAGGTCACACAGCCAGTCAGATTGGAGTGACATGTGAGTCCGGGCAGCCTGCATCCAGGCCTCAGTGTCCTAACCACTGAGTTATACTGTCATTGAGGGAACTGTGATGTTTTTAAAACATAGCCCTACATGCTGGTAAAGACAAAAAGGCAGAGACAGTAGTTGCCAGGAGCAAGGTGGAAAAGAAGAATAATAGGTACAGCACGGGGCATTTTTAGGGCAATGAAATTATTATTTATGATACTGTAATGGTGGATACATGACATAAAGCATTTGTCAAACCTTTTGGGCTGTACAAAACAAAGTGTATGTGCCATCAGTATTTCAAATACCTGCTATACTCATGGTAGACAGCTTTCCACGAAGATTCCAGGTTAACAGACTAGGAAGAAATGCCTGACAATGTACTTCCAAAAATGAGACAATGAAAATCCAATGGATAACAACACTGCTTAAGGTAGTGCTGGAAGATGGGGCCCTTAAGTAGGAGGTCCTACACAACAGCCACAGCAGTCGACTCAGATATGACAACAATCATGAGGATGGTACCAGAACGGACAAGATTCTGTTCTGTTGAGCATGAGTTGCTGGGAGTCAAAGCCAACTCAACAAAACTAATAATAAGTGTAAATTACAGACATCTGTTAATAATAACGCATCAATATTGGGTCGTCAATTATAACAAATGTACCACAGCCACACAAGACGTGACACAGACTAGCTCTGGCTTCCTCACAGCACGGCAGCTGGGCTCCAAGAGCAAGTACACGGTGGCACAGTGGTTTGGAGCTCGGCTGCTAACCAAAAGGTCGGCAGTTCAATCCACCAGCCATTCCTTGGGAATCCTATGGCAACCCTTTGGTTTGATGGCAACAAAGGATTTGGGCTTTTCATTTTTGCTTTTCTTTTTCTTTCTTTCTCTCTCTCTCTCTCTCTTTTTATTTTGATTTACAAGCCACTAAGTTTTGTTGTCAGAAATAAAATTTTTAAAAAAAAGGTGCCATGAAGTTGGCTCCATCATGGATACTCATGAGTGTCAGAGTTGAACTCTGCTTTCTAGGGTTTTCAGTGGATGAGTTTCGGGAAGCAGATAGCCAAGCCTTTTCAGCCTCTTCCCCTGTGCCCTCTAATTTCTCAGAGACCCTTTGTGAACCCCTTCCATGAAAGTCTCTTGTTCATAAATGAATCTATATTTTCAAGTTTTAACACTACAGGACCCAAGACTGAACCAAAGCTATCCTCTCTAGGTTCATTATTTTATTTCTGCTCAGGATAATAAAGATTTCTGTTGCAAACTACACTTGAAATGAGTTCCATCATGGATCACAAAATTGAACCCTTCGAAATACGTGTCTCTGTGAAAAGTAGATGAAACTTCTAGAGCTAATAGAAGAATTTAGCAAAGTTGCAGGGGATAAGGTCAACAAACAAAAATTTGCTGGGCTTCTATACACCAGCAATGAAAAATCTGATAGCACAATGATTAAGCCCTGAGATGCTGAGTGAAAGGTCAGCAACTCAAATCCACCAACCACTTCGTGGGAGAAAGATGTAACAGCCAGCTTCCATAAAGATTACAGACTCAGAAACCACATGCAGGAGTTCTAGTCTATACTATCAGGTCTCTACAAGTTGCAATCTACCTGACAGCAATGGCAAAGGACAGGATGACTGAGGTTTAAAAAAAAATGTTGTTGAGGATGTGGGGAAATGAGAATCCTTACCCATCACTGTACGAATGCAAAATGATAATAGCCATTGTGGAAACCAGTGCGGCAGCCCTACCACAAACTAAAAATAGAACTACCATATGACCGAGCAGTTCCACTCCTAGGTGTGCACCCAAAGGCCTGAAAGCAGAGACTCAAAAAGAGACTTGTATACCAGTGTTCGTTGCAGCACTTATTCACTATAGCCAAAAGTCAGAAACAACCCAAATGCCCATCAACAGATGAATAAGCAAAATGTGGTACATACACACAATGGACTACTACTCAGCCAGCTGAAGAAGTCTTGATACATGCAGTATGGATGGAGCTTGAAGACATTAAACCCCAAAACCAAACACACTGCCACTGAGTCAATTCCAACACATAGTGACCCTATAAGTCAGAGTACAACTGCCCCATTGAGTTTCCAAGGAGTGCCTAAGGGACTTGAACTGCCAACCTTTTGGTTAGCAGACATGGCACTTAACCACTATGCCACCAGGGTTTCCTTGGAGACATGCTGAGTGAAGTAAGTTAATCGCCAAAGGATAAATAGTGTACAACCTAGCTCATATAAAAAGACAAGAAAAGGCAAATGCATAGAGGACAAAATTTATTAGTGGTTACGAGGAGCAGGAGAGAGGGTGAAAAGGAGGACTAACAGTGGTGAGAAAATCGAATTGATTAAGGCTGGGGTTGCAGAGCTGATTATTGTAATAGCTGTCAGTCAGTTGCTCACTGTAAAAAGTTGAATTGGCAAGAGCTGTGTGATAGATGTGTTTGTGTTAATAGGAGATAAACTACTCAGAAAAGGAGGGTGAGAATAGTTACGCACCTCTCACAACATAATCAGTGTCACTGAATGGTACACGTAGAAATAGTTGAATTGGTATGCTTTGCTGTGGATATTCTCCACAACAACAAAATAAATAAAATTATATTTTAAAAGTAACTGTAGTGTGCTCTTGGAAATTCTATGAATGAACAATATCAGTAAGATTGGACTTTTGCAACTCCCAGGTGAGAAAGTAGCTTAAAAATTTCAATAAAAAAGCAATACACAAGGGATTAGATGGGGGATAAAGTCTAAATAAGCATAGAAAATAATAAAGAACATAAGAAAAATAATTACATGACATCTCTAAACATAATGAAATCATCTCATCAAGCCTAAATTAATTTAAAGGTCAAAAATACATAATTTATGTAAGCTTATGAAATGTATTATGTAAATAATGATTAAACCAATATCCTCCTCTTTCTCTTATCTCTATCATATTGTCTGTAGGAACATGGACTCTGGTATAATATTTTATGCAATAGCAACAAGTTACAAAAAATACTATGCTTTCCTGAGGTTATTTTTGGTTTTAAAAAAAAACCTCAAGTCCCACAAATATTAAATTAACAGCCTTTTATCAAATTTTATAGTGTTGTGTCTCAGGAGAATGATATTGGGAGGAAGAAACTATCAGAAAGACTCTACAATTGAACAGAAATAGCCCGACATAAAATTTGTCCATTTCGCAATACAGCCAGAAACTACCCAGGGTATATCTCTTCAGTACTAAGAAGCTGAGCAAATATGAATCAGTGCAGAGAAAGAGGCCTTGAATCATTCAGCTTTTACCTGCTTCAGAATCTAGGAATGCAGATGTGAAAAAACAGATAAAAATCCCTGCCTTCATAGAATTTACATCCTTGTGCAAAGAGTTAATTAATATGATGCTTCTAAGGGTTATGTTGAGAAAGAAAACATGATAGGGAGTATGGGAGTAGATGTGGCTGTAGGGACATAGAATTTTAAATAAGATAAAACCAAAAACCAGACCCATTGCCACTGAATCAATTCTGACTTGAGTGACTCTATAGGAGAGAGCAGAACTTCCCCATAGTGTTTCCATGGAGCACCTGATGGATTTGAACTGTGGACCTTTTGGTTAGCCATTACACCACCAGGGAACAAGAATGGAGAAGCTTTTTTGAGGCAGAAAGAAGGCAAAATGAAAAGGCTCTGAGTCAGGTGCAAGGAATAGCAAGATAAGTTTGACAAGAACAAAGAGATTAAAATGCAAAATAATAGGACATGAAGTCAGAGAGAACAGTGAGGTGCAGAGACTATGTAGAGTGATGCACTGGTTACAAGGATTTGGGTTTTTAATCTGAGGGACATGGGTTGTCAGTGGCAGCTTCTAAGAAGTAAAATAGCATCTTCAGACTTAATGTTTTTAAGCAAATAACTAGCTACTAGGGTGAGACTAGACTGCAGGGAACAAGGACCTAAGAACTCATATTAAAATGATACAAGCAAGAGATAATGTGGCTTGGACCATTTCCACTTCCAGTAATAACAAAGTAAATTATATACGACTATTCTTCCTGCTGGAAACCCTAGTAGGCATAGTGGGTTACGTGCTACATCTGCTAACCAAAAGGTAGATAGTTCAAATCTGCCAGGTGCTCCTAGGAAACTCTATGGGACAGTTCTACTCCAACCTTACAGGGTCACTATGAGTTGGACCCGACTCAACAGCAGTGGGTGGATATTCTTCCTGCTGGTGACAATTACAAACTTTGCACTAAGTTTTAAAATATATACATATGTATAAATACATATAGTGGTTGAAGGCACTGAAGAGTGATAAAAACTAGACAGAAACAGAAGGGGATCTGACATTTGAAAGAAGGAAACCAAAATGGTGACATTCATATCTATATAGTTCTTGTCTTTAATACACTCCTCTATCACATCATACAAAGTCAAGCCAAAAACTTGAGGTTGTATTTGTTGTGGAGCTGAAGGAGAAAACTCAAGTCTACTGAACATTGAAGGAAAAAAACAAACAAAACAGAAACAGGAATCTACACAGAGGAGGAAACTCAAAATCTGCTTATGTTGTTGTTGTTGGGTGTCATCTAGTCAGTTCCAATTCTTAGTGACACTTTGTACAATGAAACGCAACAACGTCTGGTCCTCTGCCACCATCCTCATAACTGTTGCTATGTTTCAGCCCATCACTGCAACCATTATGTCAACCCATCTCACTGACAACCTTCCTCTTTTGAAGACCCTCTACTTTGCCAAGCACGATGTCCTTCTACAGGAACTGCCCATCCTGATAACACGTTCAAAGTATGAGACTTCTAAGAAGTCTTCTGGCTGTACTTCCTCCAAGACAGATATCTGGCAGTCCATGGTATAGTCAATATTCTTTACCAACACCATAACTCAAAGGCATCAATCCTTCTTCTGTCTTCTGTATTCATTGTCCAGCTTTCACATGCATATGAGGTGATGGAAAATACCATGGCTTCAGTCTGGTACACTTTAGTCCTCACAATGACACCTTTGCTTTTTAACATCTTAATGAGGTCTTTTGCCGTAGATTTGCCCAATACAATATATCATTTGATTTCTTGACTGAGGGCTGACATTGGATCCAAGTAAAATGAAATTCTTTATAACTTCAGCACTTTCTCTATTTAAAATGATGTTGCTTATTGGTCAAGTTGGGAAGATTTTTGTTTTCTTCATGTTGAGTTGGGAAACCATACTCAAAGCTGTACACTTTGACCTTCATCTGTAAATACCTCAAGTCCTATTTATTTTCAGCAAGAAAGACTGTATCATCTGCATATCACGGGTTGTTAATGTGTCTTTCTCCAATACTGATTCTTTGTTCTTCATAGTCCAGCTTCTCAGATTATTTGCCCAACATACAGATTGCCTATGAATAATGGAAGAGTACAATCCTGATGCACACTTTTTCTGATTTTAAACCATGCAGTGTCTACCTGTTCTGTCTGAGTTACTGCCTATTGGTCTATGTACAGTCTCTTCACGAGCACACTTAAGTGTTTTGGAATTCTCATTCCTCAAAATTTTATCCCGAATTTGTTTTGATCCACGCAATCCAATAGCCTTACATAGTAAAATACAGTAAACACCTTTCTGGTATTCTCTGCTTTCAGTCAATACCCTTCTGACATCAGCAGTGATATCCCTCATTCTATGTCCTTTTCTGAATCTGGCTTGAAATTTCTGGCAGCTCCCTGTCAATGTACTGTTGCAACCATTTTTGTAATGATCTTCAGCAAACTTTTACTTGTACGTAATATAAATGATATTGTTCAATAACATCTGCATTCTGTTATATCACCTTTTATGGAATGAGCACAAACAGGGATCTCTTCCAGTCAGTTGGCCAGCTAGTCATCTTCCAAATTCCTTGGCATAGACAAGTGAGCATCTCCAGTGCTGCTTCTGTTTGTTGAAACTTCTGTATTGGTATTTTGTTAATTCCTGGAGTCTTGTTTTATGTCAAAGCCTTCAGTGCAGCTTGGACTTCTTCCCTGAATACCAACTGTTCTTCATCATATTCTGCCTCCTGAAATGGTTGAACATCAACCAATTCTTTTTGGTATAGAGAATCTGTATTTCTTCTGTCTTTTTGTTGTTGGTATTGTTTTTATGATGCTTCCTGCATCATTTTTTATCCCTAAAACCCTTCAATGTTACAACTAGAGGCTTGAATTTTTCCTTCAGTCCTTTCAGCTTGACAAATGCCAAGTGAGTTCTCCCCTTTTGGTTTTCTAACACTGGGTCTTTGCACATTTCATTATACTTTGTCTTCTCCAGCTTCTCTTTGAAATCTGTGTAGTTCTTTTATTTCATCATTTCTTCCATTTGCTTTAGCTGCTCCACAATCAAGAGCAAGTTTGTGAGCCTCTTCTGACATTTTTTTCCCGATGTTTGTTTGATCTTGTTTGTATCCTGATTTAAACACTCTAAAAAAGACATTTTTATACAATAAACAAAAATTTGATTATGGACTGGTACAGGGATGACACCAAATTTAATTAAGTATACTAATAGTATTATGAATACGTAAAAAAAGAGTCCATATTTTTAAGATATATGATAAAGTATGTGAAGATAAAATTACATAGTCTCTGGAATTTGCTTTCAAAAGAAAGGAGTAAACGTTTACAAGATGTTATGGACTGGACTGTGTCCCTCAAAAAATACATGTAGTAATTTGGCTAGGCCATGATTTCCTGTCTTCCATGACTTGCCCTCCATTCTCTGATTTTCTTATGCTGTAAATCCTGATCTCTGCTTGTAGTCAGCAGAGTGGATTAGAATGGGACTATAACACCCTTCCTAAGACTACTTCCCTGCTCCGATGTAGAGAGGGTTTACCTGGAGCATGGTTTGCGCCACCTTTTATCCTTTCATCTATCCTACAATAGATAAAAGAAAAGGGAAGCAGAGAGCTAGGAGCCTTATACCATCAAGAAAACAGCGCCTGGAGTAGAGTGCGTCCTTCAGACCTGAGTTCCTGCACCAGGATACTCCCTCATCAAAAACTGATGCAACACAAGAAATTTCCTCCAGAGCTGACACAGAGGGGAAGCCTTTCTTCTGGAGCAGACATCCTGAATTGGGACTGGATGCCTACTGGACTGTGACAAAATAAGCTCTCTCTTTTTAAAGCCATCCACTTGTGGTATCTCTGTTAGAGCAATACTAGATGACTAAAACACGTGGCAAAATCTCATAATTATGAAATTTGGGTGAAGGGTGTATGAGGATTCATAGAAATATTCTTATTTTTGTGTTTATTTATACATTTTCATAATTAAAAGTTTAAAGACATTAGCTTTAAGAGCTGAATTCCTGGTATGTGTAATTGTAGGAGAGAAATTAACTAAGAGAAGCTGAGATGACCTGTCACCAAGTCCCACCGTATACTGTCACCTAGGACCTGATGTGTTCCTGTGCTAACATTCTTTAAAATGAGCACATCCAGTATGTTTTCCATTACGTACAACTTGTAAAGAAAATAAAAGTTGAAGGATATAAACAATAACATTTTAACATTTTATTCCATGGTTAAGTGCTAGACAGTATTTCCTATGAGTGTTTCCTATGAATTTATTCATTTAATTTTCCCAACAGCCCCAGAGGGAAACCCCAGTAAGTGCTGTGGTTAAGTGCTACAGCTGCTAACCAAAAGGCTGACAGTTCAGATCCCCCAGGCACTCCTTGGAAACTCTATGAGGCAGTTCTGACCTATAGGGTTGCTATGAGTCAGAATCCACTCGACAGCACCAGGTTTTTTTTAACAGCCCCAGGCGGAATTTGCTGTAACTCCAGGGCAACTACGTGGACATTCAGGGCTACCCAACCCAATACTGCAGATATGCAGTCTTACGTGCTTCTGCCTTATTTAATAACATTAAGCTCCAATCCAGTCAGCCTTATTTCAGCTTCTTGTCACCTACTAGAGAAAGCTACCCAATGAAAAAGTCTTACAAGGACTTTCCCTTTATCAGTAAATGTAATTCTACGTATTTGACTGGTCTTTACTACCAGACAGGAGATACAGACTCAAGTACAACTCATCTAGACAAGACAAGCTCCAGTGTATCACAAGACAACCAGGACTCAGGAGAAAAAGGCCCCAGAATAAGCGGGTGTGGCTGGATGATGGCTGGATGAGGTGGCAGTGTTCAGCTTCATTGTGGAAACCTGAGTGACTTAGTGGTTAAGTGCTATGGCTATGAACCAAAAGGTTGGCAGTTTCAATCCACCAGGTGCTCCTTGGAAATTCTATAGGGCAGTTTTACTTGGTCCTATAGGGTTGTTATGAGTCGGATCAACTCCACAGCACCAGCTTTGGTTTTTTGGTTTCAGTAGGGCCATTCCCAGCCCCGGATCCTATCATGGAATCAGCTAAGGTCTTCACTGAAAAAGCGTTGCTATTTAAGTTCTCCCTTTGTCTGACCCATAGATGCTGATTCCACGTGCATTTCCCAGTTTTCCAGGAGATCTGACCTGAGGGAGTAAACACCATCCAGAGTTTCCTCTTCAGGTGTCCCTCAAGATCCTAAAAGGTTATTGCAAAAATGGTTCAATGGCATCATTAGACCTTCTCCTTCACGCAAGGGGAGAATCAGCCCAAGGCCTCTTCCTAGGAAGTATCCCATCTCTCCAACCTTTTTTCCAATATTGACATCAGCTGTTCCTGCAACAGCATGCTTTCTCCTTCTTTACTGTGTCCAATAATTTGTTGCAATGGCCACACAGAACACGCAGACCATGCTCATAATTGCGGGCTTTATTGGGGAACAGGAATGATTCTGATCAGTTATTTGATCAGGACAGCTTCTTCTCAGCCACATCTGAAACTAAACCTGTCTCTGGCCCTTAGTCTCATAGCCCTCAGTCTCTTGGCCCCTTAGCCCCTGCGCTACTCAGGCAAGTGTTAGACAGCTCTTTAGCTCTGCCAGTAAGTGTCTGAAAGCATCCCACTTTCCTGGTGAGCTGCAGCTGGAAAGCACTCAGCTCTCTCCCTCCACGGACCAGCAAGCCGAGCGCCCACAGCCCCACTGCCCCATGAATCCTCACACCTGAAGGCATTCAGCTCTCTCCCTCTGTGGGCCAGCACAGCTCCCGTAACCACTCCACTCCACACAATTTTAGTAGGCTGTCCACTCCCCGCGGTGAGTTACAACCACTTCATTTGCATACTCCCATCCTATCATTACAAGGACCATGAATGGATAAAAGAGTCATATTAGGTAGTTTCCTACACCAGTCATGATGACTGAAAATGGATTCACGGCCCTAATAACGTTATCTCCATTTAAAAAACAAGGATGCAGCCAGCACCATATGACATGGCGAAAATTCCATGCCTTACTTTTAAGATCGAAGACAAGAAAGGGAAATAAAAGGTATACAGGTCAAAAAATAATAATAACAAAACTGTCCATATTCATAGACATAATCTATGAAAATACTAGGGCAACCACAAAAATATTCTTAGAACTGATGAGTTTAGCAAGATTGCAGGACATGAGGTCAATAAACAAGAAGCAACTGTATTCCTTTTTTTATTGTGGCGAAAATATACACAACAAAACATCATCTCAACAATTGCTATAAGCATGATTTGGTGACACTGATTATATCTTTCAACTTGTGGACCATTCTCACTATCCTTTTTGCATTTCTATATACTAGTAGCAAACAACCGCAAATTGAGAATTTTTTAAAACATTTATAATGGCATCACAAAATATGAGATATTTAGGAAAATTTTAGCAAAATACCAAGATCACTACACTGAAAACTACACATCACTGAGAGAAACTGAAATCCTAGAAAAATGAAGATCTATATTGTGCTGCTGAATCGGCTGGCTCAATACTGTTAAGAAATATTTCTTCTCAAAATGAACTATAGCTTCAAGGCAACCCCAACCAAAATCTCAGGAGACTTCTCATAATAATCAACAAGCTGACTGTAAAATATAAATGGAAATGCAAACGACTTACAATAACTCAAACAATTTTGAAAATGAAGAACAAAATTAAAAGCCTTATACTACCTAGTTTCAAGACTGTGATGAAGCTACAGTAATCAAGACAGTATTGGGAAAAAAACAGGCAAATCAATGGAACACAATAAAGTTCAGAATAGGTCCACACAGACACGGACAATTGACCTTTTTTTAATTTCATTGCTGATGTTGAGAACATGTGCAGCAAAACATACACCAATTCAACAGTTTCTGCATGTACAATTCAGTGACAGTGACTGCATTCTTTAAGTTGTGCTACCATTCTCACCTTCCTTTTCTCAGTAGTTGCTCTCCCATTAACATAAACACACTGCCCCCTAAAGTTCCTATGTAATCTTTTGAGTTACTGCTAGAATTTTCTCCAAAACACAAAATGAAGCCTGTTGCT
The DNA here is from genome assembly GCA_028571685.1 of Heterohyrax brucei. NCBI lineage: Eukaryota > Metazoa > Chordata > Mammalia > Hyracoidea > Procaviidae > Heterohyrax > Heterohyrax brucei. The sequence continues at coordinate 36,014,377 of CM053148.1, read as the reverse complement.
TTCACAGCAACTCTGAAGGACAGAGTAGAACTCCTCCATCGGATTTCTAAGGAGAACCTGGTGAATTCAAACTATTGGTTAGCAGCTGTAGCTCTCCACTATGCCACCAGGGTTTCCTGATGTCATAGAAACCCAAACCAGAACCATGGCCATCAAGTTGATTCTGACTCATAGCAACCCTATCAACTGAATAGAACTGACCCACAGGGTTTCCAAAGAGCTTCTGATGGATTTGAACTGCCAACCTTCTGGTGAGCAGCCACAGCACTTACATACTATACCGCCAGGGTTAGTTAAACTAAACTATTCTTTGGTTTTAAGAAAACATCGGGGGATAATATAGGTTTAAGGTTTAAAGATTATCTTAGGGCAATAGTTTCCAAATTCCATCAAGACTCACTCCATGGGTCCAGAAAATCTGGAGTTCAAGAAAAATTTAAATTCTCTTCTGCATTTTCCCTCTTTTGATCAGGATTCTTCTATAAAATCACTGATCAAAACGTTCTGTAATAGTAACCGGGTACTACCCAGTTCTGGTCTCATGGAAAAGGAAGCAGTTGTTCAGGGAGGCAAGGTCAATTCATTCTTAACAAAGCTGCCAACGTACTTCTACAGGAAAAAATAATCTTGGAATAATTAGATATCCACATGGAAAAAAATGATCCTTGGTCCTTACCCATATGTAAAACAGATCTGAAAATTGATCATAAACCCAAATGTAAGAGTTAGAACTATAAAACTTCTAGAAGAAAGCATAGAGAAACTTTGTGACTTTAGATAAGGCAAAGATTTCTTAACTAAGTTTGAAAGAAATTAACCATAAAAACAAATGAAAAAAAAACTGAGGCTTATAGAAAGACTAATTTGTCAATTATTCCCAAGGTCTTTTAACTTTAAAGGAACCTCTTAACTACCACATTCTGCAACTCCACGCGGCTTCACTCATGTGAGCAGAGCTATCTCTGGGTTGGTTTTCTTAGGGTTTTGTTTGTTTGTGCTTTAGGCAGAAGTTTACAGTTCAAGTTGATCTCTCATTCAAAAAATTATACACATATTGTTTTGTGACAGTCCCCACGTGACAACATACTTCCCCTTTCTAAGCCTGTATTCCCTGTGTCCACTCAACCAGTTCCTGTCACTTCCTGCCTTCTCATCCTGCCTTTGGACAGTAGCTATCTATCTAGTCTAGTACATCTGATGGAACTAAGCAGCACTTTCCTCATGTACATAATTTTTTGTTTTACAGTCCTGTCTAATCTTTGTCTGAAGAGTGAGCTTTGGGAATGGTTTCAGTTCTGAGTTAACAGTGCACATAGGGACCATAGTTTCAGGGGTTCCTTCAGTCTTTGTAGGACTATTAAGTCTCATATTTTCATGTGCATTTGAGTTCTCTTCTACATTTTCCTCCTACACTGTGTGGGACTCTGTCATGTTTCCTGTTACAGCTGTCATTGGTGGTAGCCAGGCAATATCTAGTTCTTCCAGTCTCAGGTTAGTAAAGTCTCTGGTTCATTTGATCCTCTAGACTTTGGGGGTAATATTTCTGTCTTTGGTTTTCTTCATTTTCCTTCTCTCCAAGTGGGATGGGGCCAATAGATGTACACTCAAAAGTTTTTAAGACCACAGACCCCACTCACCACAATGAGATATATATAACATTTCCTTAATAAACTATGTTATTCCAGTTAACTTAGATGTCCTCCAAAACTATAGTCCCCAGGCCCTAGCAGCAGCTACTCTGTCCCTCAAAGTGTTTGGAATTCTCCAGAAAACTTCTTGGTTTTGCCTTGGACCAGTTGTGTTGACTTACCCTATATTGTGTGTTCCCCTTGCCCTCTCTAAAGTTGACCCTTGTTTGCTATCTCAGTGATTTCCTCACCCTCTCTTCCTAAATGAACCTTTTGGAAAAAGTTGGAAGCTCTCATTCTCTCTGAAGGCTTGAGGAGTTGATCTTTTCTCTCCTAGCTTCTGGTAGCCCCGTGTTCCTTGGCTTGTGGATGTGCTTTCATAAAGCTGTCCTTCCTCTGTCTCTCTTCCTTCTTTACTAGGGCACCACTCTAAGAGGATTAGGCCCACTTTATTCCAGTATGACCTTATGTTAACCAGTAATATTTTCAATGGAAGACCTTACTTTGTCATAAGCCCTCATTCACAGGTTTTAAGGGTGGGTAGATGGGGTCTAAGAACTGAGCATATCTTTTGGGGGGACACAAATGAATATACAGCATCTTCAGTTTCCCTTCTGTAAAACAACACTAATAATTATCATGACTTCAAAGGATTAAGGGGGTGTCCTAGTATCGTACTTGACACACACTGAATAGCCCATAACTGCTATTTGTTTGGATTGTCTATTGCTGCCTAACAAGCTACCCCCCAGTTTAGTGGCTTAAATCAACTCTTTTGCCTGCTCGTGAGTCTATGAGTCAGGATTTCCTGAAGGGCACAGCTGGATTATTTTTCTGCTCCAAGTGGCATCACCTGGGATCATTCACTCAGCTGCTTTCAGCTGGTGGCTGGTCTGGAGTAGCAATGTGAAGAAAGCTTCATTCATCTTCTGGTCTCTGCCCTGCTCCAAGAAGTGCCTCTTTGTTTGCATGTGACTAGATTGAGCATCCTCACCATATATTGTTCTCAACATAGACGATTTCTGACATTAACAGTCCGCTTCCAAAAAAAACATTCCAGAGCATCACCTGAGAGCACAGCCCCTGGTCTCACTCCTAACCCAGAGCTGAAACCAGCACTGAAGACAACTCTTCAGACCAAAATTGGACTAGGCTGTGAGACATGAGGCTGTCAGAGCAGCTCCCCTACAGTAACGAGATGGGAGGGCAAAAAGGAGTTGGTTAAATGAATTTGGAAAGTACGGAGGGGAAGGGAGGAATGTGCTGTCCAGGGCTGGGTAGCAGACAGGGCTGCAAAGGGGTCTCTGTGTGGGATTTTATATGGCAAAATGACTTTGTAAACTTTCACTTAATTACAATAAAATGTTATATTTAAAAAAGAAACATTCCAAAAGAGGAAAACAGAAGTACTGATCTCTTCAAGTCTAGTCAAAGTGTCACTTCCACTGTATTCTTTTTGTCAAAACAAGTTTCAAGGCTAGCCCCAATTCAAGGAGAGGAAAAACTGACCCCATCTGCTGATAGGAAAATGGCAAAGAATTTGCGTCTATCTCTAACCCATCACTCAGGTGTTAGACAAACTCATACACTTCCATTCTTTAATTACCTAGTAAAGCCTTCAAGGCTCTCCATTGTCTGTAGAACCCCAAAACCCAGTGCTGTCGATTCCAATTCACAGTGACCCTAGAAGACAGAGTACAGCTGCCCCATAGAGTTTCCAAGAAGCACCTGGTGAATCTGAACTGCCGACTTCTTAGTTAGCAGCTGTAGCACTTAACCACTATACCACCAGGGTTTCTACTGTCTGTAGAAGAAAATACAAATGTGTACTCTAGCTTGACCTTCTTTGAGACTGTGTTGTGATTTAACTACTTCATTTGTACCCTTTCAAGCCATCGTCTTGTAACTCCCACCCAGGTGACTGGGTGAAATGGTATGAGAGCCTACCAAGAGGATTGCTCGATTTTGCCTTAAAAGATAGCCAGTACCAGAGCAGAGAGGAGGAGACCACTACCACCCAGGAAGGAGAGACGAGGATGGGAGACCACAAAGCAAGAGCAGTTCTAGGGACTTCCCAGCCCAGGGAGGGAAAAAGCCGAGTGCTTTGGAGCAGAGACTGGGAACCAGCAAGACACGCCCCTCTGAGTACAGCTGGGAAGAGACTATCCTGGTGAAAGAATTGTAACTATTACTTCCCTAACAAACCCCGTAACTGGAAGTGTGGTGAGTTCTGTGTGGCCACTGCAATAAAAACTATCAAACCCAGTAGAGATGACATCAGAACTGGTAAAGACAGTGGAGAAAGGAGACACATCTGACCCCCACCTCATAGAAATCAGCCTTGAGCTATTTTATCTTGGTTCTCCTTCCACCTTGCAAGGTTGGAAGATGTCAGATTATGATGCAGTAGTTTAGAATTGCTCAACACAGTGAGACAACAGCCTTTGTGTGAGTTTTCATTAGTAAACGGTGGTTTGGTAAGGGAACTTTTTGCCCAGATGAGCAGCCCATCATTCTGACAACAGGATGAGGTGCCCAAATGAATAATCCTTTGTTTTAACAGACTGGTTCTCAGGACTTTCCAAAGCAAACAGTGAAGTGTTTAATGGTTTACAATTTTATCTTTCCTAGCAACACTTTTCTAGAATAAACACAGGTGGTTTTACATTGCTGACAGATACGCCACATGGTGCTGGGAGTCTCAGTTCTCCACACACTCAGTCACTCACCCACGTGATCCTGACCCTGTGTGGTCTTCTTCTGCCCCATCTCTGGATTTTCACATCCTCATTCTCTTTCCTGATAAGGTTTATTTAATCATAAATGTTGTACATGCTCATCACAGGCAATTTTGAAAATAAAAAATGTTTTACAAATTTTAAGTGTATTGCATATAATCACAAGAGCAGAACCAGTTTTCTTCCACTAATTTCATAATCTGAACACATCTCCATGTTATTTTTGAATGGTGAGGCACAAATTTTTATTGGTTACATAAATTCCACTTAGTAAAAGGGCCATAATTTAAATTGGCTCCTACTTTTTCACATTATAAGTAATATGGCAATAAATATCTTGGAGCAGTTTGTTGTATGTATACTTTTGAGATAGGTATCAATTTATACACCCTTATACTACAGAGGTGTGAAATTCTGAAGTCTTTGGACATATTTGTCAAACACAGTCTCAGGGGAGGGAAGGTAACAATCTGCTCTGCCACAAGAGAACACAATATGCAAGTTACATTGCTCTCTACTCAACTTTCTCTTCTCAGTGGTAGCCTGGTTAAGATGATACCTAATAAAGCTTTTCCTCTTGCCCAAAATTCTACTTACAGTCCCAAAGGAGAAGACTTGTTTTTCAATTTATCCATAGGATTTATTAAAAAGTAGTGAAACTGTCCTTCCAAGTTCACCCATTCATCTGACCAAAAGAAGCAGAAATCTCAAGTGTATCATGGAGAGAGCTGTTAAGGGAGGTGAGTTGTTAGCCCAGTGGGAACTTCTGTGACACTGCTCTCTAAGTCAAGGGAACCATTATGGAAATTAGAGGTGTCTTCAAGGGAGACAACATTCTTTCTAGGCATTCTGCTAATCCTAAAATAAATTCATGGGCAATCCAGAGAGTGAGAACAAAGCTCAGAGACCACCAGTTGGCCAACTAGTATATATTTCTTTCTTAGTATCCAAAATGTACCCAGAAAAAGTTTCTATTCCCCAGCTCTTTGTAACTAGATATGCCTGGCCAATGTGGTATAAATGGAAATGTTACTTAGAAAGGTTATTTAATGGGAAATGACTCTCAAAAAAATTCCCCATGCCCTATCCTTCCTGCTGCCTACAATGTATACACGATGTCCGGAATTCTGGCACCATCTTGGTCTGGAAGGTGAGGTGCGAGACAGTAGAATAAAAACACAGAAGCTTCCCAGATTCCTGAACTGTGGAGTCACCATGCATACCTCTGAATTTCTTCTGTACTGTACAAAGAAAAGCCCTAAGTGTTTAAACCGTGTTGTTTGTTCATTTGTTTACTTTTTGTTTTGTAACAGCTGCCCTGGTGGCATAGTGGTTAAGTGCTACAGCGGCTAACCAAGAGCTCAGCAATGTGAATCTGCCAGGTGCTCCCTGGAAAGCCCACGGGGCAGTTCTGCTCTATCCTACAGGGTTGCCACAAGTTGGAATCCATAGCAGTCAGTTTGGGTTTTTTATTGCCATCATTTTAGACTTACAGAAAACTTGCATAAGTAATACACTAAGTTCCCATATACTGCTCAGTCGGTTTCTTCTAATGCTAACATCTCACATTACCAGATTACCAAGATGAAGAAAAACAACAGTGATTCCTTAATATTAACTGAGTTACAGTCCGTATCTAGATTTCACTAGCTTTTCTACCAACGCCCTTTTTCTGTTCCAGAATCCAACTCAGAATTGATGTCACTGGGTATTGTCAAGTTGATTTCAACTCAGAGGAACACCACGCGAGACAGTACAACTGCCCCACAGAAAACTCAATGGCTGTGATCTTTACAGAAACACAGCTCTTTCTCCTGCAGAGCCAGTGAGTGGATTGGAACCACCCACCTTTAGGTTAGTAGCTGAGCACTAACTATTAGTACCACCACAGTTCCTCCCACATTGTATTTAATCATAGTGTCTCCTTAGACTTCTACAATTGGGTTTCCCACTCTTTCTATATGATCCAAATCAATTTTGCACGCCCACCTGTTGCAGCTCCCTCTGCTCTTCCCACCCAGTGTCAGCACACTCCCCCTTTTCACTCTGTATCTACTATCCTCTAAACAAGCATCTGTCCCCTTCTCTCTACCCTCTCCTACCTAGAAAAAGTCCAGTCGGATGGCCTCCCATAAATGCAAAGTATGCACATTGTATGGTCACACTGTGTCCCCAAGTCCAGTCCATTCCTGTCTGAAGAGTTGACCTCATAACTGGTTCGTGGTCAGGGACAACAGCAGGTTTAGGGGCCATGTTCCCAGGGGATCCTCCAGGCTGTCAGACCACCAACTCATGTCTTTTAGTAGACCTTTTGGGCTGTCCACCTCTTTTTCTCATGTTACCTCAGGGACTCCACATTGTGTCCACCGTCACATCTGACTCTGGTGGTGGTGGCTGGGCACCATCTGATTCTTCTGGTCTCATGATGATACCATCTTCCATTCATACAGGTCTTTCTGTCTCCTGCTTTTTTTCCTCATATGTTTGCTGTTCTTAATGACCATCTGTTCCAGATGGGTTTAGACCATTTGATGTACCTCAGGTGGCAGCTTTTAAGACCCCAGATGCCACTCACCAATATGGAGTACAGAAGACTCTCTTAGCAACAGACTAGTTATACCCATTGACCTCGATGTCCCTGAACACATAGTTCCCAGACTCCTATCCCTGTTAACTCCATCCTCGTAAATATTTAAGTTTAGAAAACCTTTCAGTTTGTGGTCAAGTCCAGTTAAGCTGATCCACTCTACTGTGCACTGTCACTGCTTTCACCTAACCAAACTTCTATTCCCAGTCCTCTCCTTCCCTCCTCCGTCCCCCACCCTTTGTAGCCATCAAAGAGTCTTTTCTTCTGTGCGTGTCTATTTTTAAATTCTTATAGCAAGGGTCTCATACAGTATTTGTACTTTTGCCGCCGACTTGTTTCACTCAGTGTAATGCCTTCCAGCTGAAACCAGGTTATGTTTCCAAAAATCATCATTGTTCTTTCTCATGGCATAGCGTTCCACTGAGTAGACATACCACAGTTTATTCATCCATTCATCTGTTGATGAGCATCTAGGTTGCTTCCCTCTTTCTGCTACTGAAGACAGTGCTGCAATTAACAGTCGTATGCATGTATCTGTGTGACTGCCTTTATTTCTGGAGGATGTATTCTGTTGGTAGTCTTTCACTTTTGATAGTCTTTAGACAAATAAAAGTGTCTGATATTTAGTAGTTCCCATTTATCTGTTTTCTGTTATTCGTACTTTGTCAGCTTTTGAAGTCTAAGCCAAGTTACTAGAATTTCCATTGTTGACCTTATTTTTTCTTGGATGATCTTTATCGTTTTAGGTTTGATATTTAGGTCTTTGATCCATTTTTTAGTTACTTTTTGTGTCAGGTGTAAGATACGGGTTTGTTTCAATTTTTTGCAGATGGATATCCAATTTTGCCAGCACTATTTGTTAAAGAAACTGTTTTTACCCCAGTTTACAACCTTTGGGCCTTAATCAAATATCAGCTGTTCATAAGAGGATTCTTTCTTCACTTTTCATAACCTTAACCTTTTGAAACATAATGTTTAGATATTTTGAAGAATGTTCACTTTCAGTTTGTCTAATGTTTTCTCTTAATTAGACCAAGGTTAAGAGTTTTGGGAAGAATAACACAGAAGTGTCCTTCACATATAGCACATTAGGATTACATGATATATGACTTTTCTCTGGTAACATTAACCCTGGTAACTGAAGGTGCTGTCTGCCAGGTTTATTCAGTGTAAAGTTACTGTTTTTCTCTTTACATGTTCTAGTCTTTGGAAGCAAGTCAGTAAGTACAACCCATATTCAAGGAGAGGAAAATTAATCTCTTCTTCCTGAACAGAGGTAGAATCCACATATATTATTTGAAATTATTCTATAAGAAAGACTTAGTCATTTACATCAGTATAAACTCATCGATGTTTATTTTATACTTTGAATTACAATCTAATACTACTGTCTTGGTTTGTTGCTCACACTGTTTTAGCATTAGTCATAGAGATCTCTTTCAGGCTGTCATCTCTGTTCTTTTGGTGTGTTCCCATCCATTTATTTTGGTTTGTTTGTTTTTTGAGCACTTCCTTGGTTTATGTCACTACAAGATGCTCCAGGTTTGTATTTTCTGCGTCCTTCAAGAAGCCCTACTTCTTTTAATGAAAAACGACATTTATAAACCAAGGTCTGGGTGTTGAGTGTGCTCGTTCCTACTGGTTGTCACTGTCCCTACGCTCCTTCAGCAGACAGAGCTAGGAAATACATCTGCATTCATCTTATATTATTAAACTAGCTTTTGAAGTTTTCTGTTCTATGAGGTGTGATAATTAAGTCTGCAAGCTAATTGTTCTAAGTGTTACATACCTCACTGCTGAATATCACTACAGTCACCTTCGAAGTAGTCCCCTTGGGAAGCTATACATTGATGCCAACACCTAGTCCAGACTTCAAAACAATTTGGGAATTCTTTCTGGAATGGCCATTACTCACAGCAGCCAATTTGCAAATTTAATCATATAGTTGTCTGTGAAAAAGTTTTTAGCCAATACACAAATAACTCTATTGGAACACCCTCCTTACTCACCTGATCTGGCCCCCGGTAACTTTTTTCTCTACCCAAAGATAAAAGGAATATTGAAAGGAAGACATTATGATGACATTCAGGACATCAAGATTAATACAACGACAGCTCTGTGGCCATTCCAGAAGGAGTTCCAAAACTGCTCTGAAGGTTAGACTAGGCACTAGAGTCTCCCAAGGGGAATGCTTTGAAGGTGACCATAGTGACATTCATTTAGAACAATTAAGTTTGCAGACTTAATTGTTATACCTCATATATCACCAAAACCTAATGCTAACTCATAGGGTTACTATGAGTCAGAGTTGATTTGACAGCAATGGGTAAATGCTAATGGGTAATATGACCATTTGTATAAGAATTAATACAAATTTCCTGCAATTTGAAATCTGTCTACCAGTACAGGGAAGAATGTCTGCATCCTACTTAGGGAACACTAAAAGTGGTGGGGTGAGTCATGGAAGAGCAAAGAATGGGAGGGATTGGCTGGAATAGGCCTTGATGGCTGGGAGAGAAAGCAGGAGTCTGGTATCTTTCTCAACGTTTGGAGTGGCAGGGATATGTTAAGTTTCTCACAGGCCAATTAGGTGCTGAGGAAAGAAGTGGGGCTGAAGCCATTCATAATTTTCTGTGCCTTATTAGACAGAATGGACTCTAGCAATAAGATTTTTGTGGCCTGTGTCACTAGAGTTGTTTGCCAGATAAAATGAAGGTCTTCCAGTTACACTGAATTATTTTTGCTTATTTGAAATTCTAGTTTAAGTACTAATTTAACTATGTCACATGTAAAGACAGTATCTGAAATTCAAATTGAACTGAATTCCTATATTTTTATAGGCTAAATATAGTAATCTCTCACTGGGGCAGAAGTTGAGATAGGGGTTGCAAAAGTTCAGCTACATCATCGTATGAAAGGAAGTACAGGCCCCAAGCCTCTGTGTTACCTCTGCCTCTGCTTCCCACAGTGCCTATCACATAAAGAGCAATCATCAGCCACGAAGAATCTGCAAACACCACAGTTGATAACCTAGGTACTCTTAGATATCCTTCAAAAGCCAGCTCAAATGCCACATCCTCTTTGAAGTTCTTTTAACTTTTCCCCAAGCCAAACAAACCGCTCCTCAGGCTTATGTTCCCTGAAACACAGTATTCATGCTCCACTGCACGGCCCGGCAGTCAAAAAGGAGGTTTCATTCATCACTCATTGAACTTGTTGCTGTGCAGCTCTCTCGGAGTTCTCTGTGTGCAAAGCTCTTGCTCTGTTCAGCTTTGCAGCCACAGTGACTGCTTCAGTCTCAGACAGAAGCTCTACAGATGTTTGTCTAATGAACAAGAGTAAATGAATCATCACTCCCCTTTTAGAGTTAGAAGAACCAAGGCCCAGAGAAATCAAATTTGATTCAACTCAGTTTAAATCTGTATACTTTTTTTTTTAAGTGGGTCCACCATTAGCAAAAAAGATGAATGGTAACTTCAAGAGCTGGAGTGGAAGACTCAATAACCAATGATTTGAGATGTGAAGGATACCAAACACCATCCATTCCAGATGGGGACCAACATGGCATCAAAGATGGCAGTTTTTCTTACTAAAAATCAAATACTTTTGCTCATCCAAAGACTTTATCAAAAGAATTAAAAGACAACCTACAGAATGGGAACAAATATTTGGCAACTACATGTCAGACTGACATCTGATCTCCATAATCTATAAGGTATTACAAAACATCAACAAGGATAAATAATGCAACTAAGCAATGGGCAAAGGAGATGGACAGACCCTTCTGTAAAGAGGAGATCCAGGCAGCTGAAAGACACATGTGGAATTGCTCACAATCATTAGCTACTAAAGAAATAAAAAATCAAAACTACAATGAGATATCATCTCACCCCAACAAGGTTGGCCATGATCAAAAAAACACAAAACAACACATGCTGGAAAGACTGTGGAGAAACTGGAACTCTCCTACACTGCTAGTGTGATCACAAAATGACACAACCTCTTTGGAAAGCAATCTGGCACTTCCTTAAAAAGCTGGAAATAGAAGTACCATTTGACCCAGTAATCCCACTGCTTGGAATATATCCTACAGAAGGGCATTCACACGAACAGATACATGCACATGAATATTTATTGCAGCACAATCCACAATAGCAAAAAGATGCAATCAACCCAGACGCCCAACAACAGACGAATGCATAAACTATGGTATGTATACTCAATGCAACACTATGCAATGACAGAGAACAATGATGATTTTAGGAAGCATCTCATAACTTGGTTTCAGTTGGAAGACATTATGTTGTGTGAAATTAGTCAGTATTACAAGGACAAATATTGTATGAGACCCCTGCCACAAGGATTGAAAACAGACTTATGTACAGAAGAAAAGACTCTTTGACAGCTGCAAGGGAGGGGATGGAGGAAGGGAGAGAGCTGGTTATAGATTAGCTGATAGAAATTTGGTTGGGTGAAATCAGTGACAGCACATATTAAAAGATCGGTTTAAATGGACTTCAACATACTATGAATACTCTTCCAATTTTAACCCAGTATTGCAAGGACAGAGTAGCAGGGTGGGGGGGGTTCCAGGGACCATGCTCTCAGGGGACATCAAGGCCAACTGGCATAACTGGCATATTGCTAAGAGTCTTCTCCACTCCATAGCGATGAGTGCCATCTGGGGTCTTAAAAGCTAGCAAGCTGCCATCTGAGGTATACCAAATAGTCTCAATTCAGCATGAACAGATGATCAACAAGGACAAAAACGACATGGGAGAGAAAACCCAGGAGACAGAAAGACCCACGTGAATGGGTGACTATATCAACATGTGACCAGAAAAACCAGATGGTGCTCAGCCACCACCAGTTGACAGCCATGGTAGGGCTGACAAAGTTGAGTCTCAGTGGCAACAGGAGAATAAAAAGAGGCACACTCTGAGAACTCCACTAAAAGACCACAATTGATGGTCAGATGGCCTCAGGGTTCCCCTGGGAGCATGGCCCCTAGACCCAACGCTGTCCCTGTCCATAAATCATTACTGAGGTCAATGCCTCAGACAGGAATAGATTGGACTCGGCAACACAGAGTGACCATATTGTGTGTGCACTGTATGGTTCTAAGCATCTATATGATGCTGTCCTGCTGGCCTCTTACTAGAGGGGAGTGGAGAGGGTAGAGAAGGGGAGACAGGAGATTGTTAAGAGGATGTGACATGTACAGAACAGAAAGGAGGAGTGTGTTGTCACCAGGCATGGAGAGCAGTAGGAGCTGCTCATAGGCAGGCATGCAAATTTAAACTGGATTGTACACTTCCACTGAATCACAATAAAAAAAAAGATGGCACGTTTTTTTCTTCCATGTAGCCACTGGACTCACAAAGTAGAAAGACCTCTGGTTGGAAGTCAAAACCACCAGCTTCCATCCTGACTCTATGATGTTGGGTAAGTCACTCTGCCTTGGTTTTTGCCTCTGTGAAGTGTCCAAGATGATCTAAACTACATAATCTCTGAAGTTGCCTTGAGCTTGTTTTTCTGTTCATTTTGTCAAGCAGCATTTGTTGAGTAGGGATACAAAGCAAGATGAAAGTACTTACCGTGGGGGAACTCACAGCCTACTGGAGAGACAGAGAAATAAAAACTCAGTGGACCTCAGTGTGGCTGGTATCACGGCAATAAAAGCAATGGCCACCATTAATTTTACATTCATACCCACCATGTGCTTCTCACAATCTCAGTTCTCACTGTCACTTTGTGAGTACACATCATTTTAATTCTCCCCATTTATGAGAAGATCAAGACTTAATGATGTACAATGGCTTGGTCAAGATCATTTGGCTAGTAAACACCAGAGCTACCATTTAAACCCAAATCTGTCCGGCTCAAAAATTAATGCTCATAACCACTCAGCTACACTTTTCAAGTGCTGAACAGAATCTTGGGCTATGCAAAGGAGAGCACAGGGAAAGTTTCTTAAGGTCTTTCTAACTACAACATAAAATCCAGAAACCAATTTTACAACAATAAAAAAATTTAATGTACCAGTCAGGAATCATTTTAAAAAATGAAAATAGTAAGAGCTATCAAATATATGATTTATGGTCCTCTATGTAATCTTAAAACATATTTAGCATTTAATCTTTATTAAAAAACTTACAATTGATATTAACATCTCCATATTACAGGTAAGGAAAAAGCAGCCCAGTGAGATCAATTTCAGGAGTCACCCAACCAGGAAATGACGAGCTCGAATTTGAACCCAGAGAGGCTGGCTCCAGAGCCCATGCTCTGAGCCATTACACTAGACTGTTGCAGTCAAAGTTAAAAGACAAATTGAAGGGAAAAAAAAATGAAATGCATATTATAACATGGTAATCTCCCTAATAAAGAAAGAGTTCTCCCTAAGAAAAAAAACAATACCATCATGCAAGATACGCAAAACATATGAACAGTTCATTAAAATTAAATCCATAAGAAGAATACACATTAAGTCTCCTGAGATATATTTTCTCACCTATCATATTGGCAAAAATCCAGGAATCTGACAAAACAATTCTTTGTGGGGCTGTAAGAATGACTCCACACGCTTTGTTGGAGGGAATGCAACTCAATACAAAATCAACGGAGGCAGTTCAAAAGCCCAAATCTGCATACTCCTTGACCCAGAAATCCTACTAGATTATTTATGTTACAGATAACTTACACATGTAAAATGGCATTAATAAAAAGGTAGTCCCCTGCAGCAGTTTTTTGACAGCCAAGTCCTGGAAACAACCTAAATACCCATCAGCAGGGACTGGCTAAATACATTTTGGTACATCCATACTATAGAATACTTTACCACTCATATTATGAATCGATACAAGACAACCTTTATGAAATACTAAGAAAAAAAAGGTTCATGATGTATTGCCATGTGTATAAAAAGAAAGGAATATACTTTTGTGTTGACTTGTATGGGCATAAAAAAGTACCTTTTGGACAAGATACAAAGCAGGCAGCTAAGGGACAAGGATAGAACAGAACTTTCCTGTCTTTCACTCTTTTTGAGGTTTGAAACATGTATCTGGATTATCTACTATTAAAATTTAACAAAGAAATTTTTTTAAAAAGATAAGCCAGATGAAAGGGAACACTTTGACACTCAGATCACTATTCAATGGTCCTTTAATGAGACAGGCTCTTCATGAACCCATCACAGCCAAAAAAAAAAAAAGATGTATCAGAAATATCCTTTAGTAAAAGGATATTCTTTCATTCAGACCCACATACAGTTCCCATATGTTCCTGAGGCTCATTCAAAGCTGAAATTCAAGCCCCAGGGACAGCTGGTATTGTGGGTAACTTTGGCAATCAGGTTTTGCTTGTGGTTGTCATAGCAACAATGATGTTCTTATAGCTGGGTATTCATTGTGTGAATTATCAGGCTTTGTGCTGGGCTCCTGCACATTTGCAGTCATTTACATCAATGACTATAATGAATGAGTCTAAATGAGATGCAATTTCAATTGAACTGTTAAGAGAAGCTGTAAATTGATCCAGGTTTACATGGCCTTCCATCAGTACTGGCAAATGTGGGGGATTATGTACCTGGTGCAAGTCAGCAGTGGCGTGCCATTTGTTCTGCTGTCATCCATCAAAGGCTGTGGGATCGTCAAAGTCCCATCCCATTCCAGCCCAGTATGGGCAGTCTGTTCTCTACTCTCCTCTCCTCCCACTCCCACCACAACATCCAGCAGGCTCTTGCTGTGAATCCAGTATACATCACAAAACTTTGTGACTGGCCAGAACTTTGAAAAACTCATAGTCCTGCTGGAAGGCCTCCAGGAAGACCTCCTGAGGACACGGCCCCCAGACTCTGATAGCCCAGAGCTGAAACCAGCACCAAAGCCAACTCTTCAGACAAAGGCTGGACTGGACTATAAGACATAGAGCGATGCTGGTGAAGAATGTGCTTCTTGACATAAACACTTATGAGGCTGTTGGAGCAGCTCCTGTCCAGAGGCAGATAAAAGGGTGGAGGGGTGCAGGAGTCAGCTGAGTGGAGGTGGGAAGTACAGGGTGAAGACTAGTGTGCTGTCGGTGGGGAGGAGGAGAGCAGTTAGAACTGCACGGTGGCGTCTGTGCCGGGGTTTTATATGGCTGATTAATTTGGATTGTAAATGTTCAATATTTAAAAAAAAAATCTCACAGTCTTCTACAATTAGTCTCATTTTATACTGGAGACACCTTCAATTCGGACTGCCCCAAGTCCATTCACTGGCAACAATGGAGCCAGGATTCATACCCAAGCTCAGAGCCACGTCTACTTGTGCATCCCTCATTCAGGGGCCAAGGAAGAAAATTGTCTTTGTGTTGTATATTAGTTTCCTGTTGTTACGTGCTGTCTGACGCACAACAAACCTATGTACAACAGACTGAAACATCGCCTGGTCCAACTTCCTCCTCACAATGATTGCCATGTGTGAGGCCCACTGCTACAGCCACTGGGCCAATCACCTCGCTGAGGGTCTTCTTTTTTGCTGATCCTGTTGTACCACGACGCGACCCCAAAACTCACTCTCAAGAGACATTACTTGATGCAAATAGCAAGAGGGTTTTATTCCAGCATGCTGGGGCCCAGATCGTGCTCTACACAGAGCAGAGGAACTGGGCCCCGAGTAAAAATAGCACAGGGTTTTTAAAGGTGAATTTTACATTCTTGATGGTGGGGTGAGGGTCATGCGGGGAATCACACATAGTTATCTTTGGCAGTCAGCAAGGTCTGAGGGAACAGATGGTCATCGATGGGAATACAGGGTTGGTCAACAGGCAAAATCATCTTAGAGGAACAGATGGTCAGTACAGGGCTGGGCAACAGACAATTTCTTGGAAGTGTGGGGTTGGTTAAATTCTTAGGAGATAGATGGCCAGTAAAAATGAATTCTTGTTGTTTTTCTAACAGTTTCTTCAATCCTCTACCAATCACAACGTCCTCCTCCAAGGACTGGTCCCTCCTGATAACATGTCCCAAGTACACGAAATATTCTCACCATCCTGCTTCTGAAGACCATCCCAGCTGGACTTCTTCTGAGATAGATTTGTTTTTTCCTTCTGGTAGTAAAGTATTTCTGGCCAGCACCATAACTTAAAGATATCAACTCCTCCTCAGTCTTCCTTACTCACTGTCCAGCTTTCACTTGCATATGACACAACCGGAAACTCTGTGACAGCTACACCTTACTCTTCACAGTGACATCTTTGCTTTTTAACTCTTTCAAGAGGCCTTTTGCAGATTTGCTCAATGCAATGTTTCCTTTTGGTTTCCTGACTGCTGCTTCCATTGGGCACTGATTGTGGATTCAAGTAAAATGAAATCCCTGACAACTTCAATCTTTTCTCCTTTTATCATCATGTTACTCACTGGTCCAGTTGTGAAGATATCCATTTTCTTTATCTTGAGGTATCATCCACACTCAAGTCTTTTACCTTAAGCAGTTACGTGCTTCCAATCCTCTTCGTTTTAAGCAAGGAAGACTGTGTCACAGGTTGTTAATAAGTCTTCCTCCAATCTTGATATTGTGTTCTTCTTCATAGCCTATTTTCTTGGCTTATTTGTTCAGGATACAGATTGTGTTTAAGTACAGTAAAAGGATACAACCCTGAAGCACAACTGTTCTGATTTTAATCACACAGTGTCTCCGTGTTTTGTTCAAATGACTGCCTCTTGGGCTAAGTACATAGTCCTCATGAGTATAATTATGTGTTCTGGAATTCTCATTCTTTGAAGCATTATCCGTAATTTGTTATGATCCACGCAGCTGAGTGCCTTTGTATACTCAATAAAACATAAGCATACTTCTTTCTGGTATTCTTTACTTTCAGTCAAGATCTATCAGATATCAGGCAATGGTATCCCTTATTCCACATCATCTTCTGAACGCAGCTTGAATTTCTGGCAGTTCCCTGTCAATATAGTTTCCTGCTGCAGGTATAAAAAACGACCAGCAATGGGGTGGCTTAAAACAAGAAAAATTTAGTCTCTCATAGTTCTGGAAGCTAAAAGTTTAAAAGTAGTGAGTAAGCAGGGCCATGCTTTCTCTGAAGGCTCTAGAGTAGAGTCTGTCTCATGCCTTTCCTTTAGTTTCTAGTGTTGTCAGCAATCCTTTGTGTTCCTTGACTTATAAAAGCATCACTTCAATCAGCTCAGTCATCACATGATGTTCGCTCTATGTCTGTGTTTGTATTTCTTCTTATATGGACAACAGTCATATGTATTGGAGCTCACCCTGTTGACCTCAACTTAACAACATATGCAAAGATTATCTCCAAATAAGGTTACATTTAAGGCAATGGAGATTAGCACTTCAATATATATTTTGGAGGACACAAGTCAGACAACAACATGCTTATAAAGTGAGACAGAGTTTCATTATGTCCTTAGTGAAAAGAAAAAGTGCTTCTGCATCCATCAGCCAAAGGTAAAGCGACTTAGTCCTGGGACTGGCAGCCAAGTCCTCAGACTGATTATGACATGGTCCCAGTGACTCAGAGACACCTTTCATCCCTGATATAGGTGGTCACATTATGCCCATCCACATTCAACCACATCTCTCTCTCTCTCTGCCTTACATTATTCGATTGTTATGCCATGTACCTCTTAGAGGTGAATCCATTCTGCTGACTTGTCAACGAGACACAGTTACAAGGAGGAAACAGATGAAAGAAACCCTCTGGTGTTTGGAAGAAACTCTAATTGCTCCCCTACGCTGCCTGTGCTCAGGCCCCAAGGAGGTGACTTAACAAATTCTGCTGAGACTTCAGAGATACGGGGGCAGAACAATAAGGAGGAAGGGGACGTAGCCACCACTGCTGCCAGGCGTAGCCCGCTCTCCATGTGCCAACTGCAGGCAACTAGTTTTATGGCTTCAGAAAGCAGTAGGATAGTGCCAGAAAAGCTCCCCAGACATTCCACCTCCTATTGTTTCACTTGAGCCAATCCACCCTTCATGACATGTCAAAATGTGTCTTAGAAAAGTTCAGCGCAGACATTCTTCATCCTCAGAGCAAAGGTCCTTAACCTTGGATCAATCCATTTATCACTGGGTGGGTTTCCAGTCATTAGGGAACCTAGTGAAAATATATGTAAAAGGACCTATGTGTTAAAAAAAAAAAACTTGCAATCAAGTTAATTCCAATTCATTTGCAGACACAGAGGTGTGTAGAAATTCAATAATTCTTAATTTCTGTTTGATCAATTTAAATCCGTCTCTGAATGCTACACATCTGGTTGACCACAAACCCAGACATCAGTGGGCCTCCTCCCACACTGTCTCCCCACCCTCTTTCCCATCCTCCACCTCCACTCTTGTGACAGCCTTGGGTCACATGCAGTAACCAAGCATCAGGAAGCACCTCCCCTCCCTCATGAGTTGACACTGTATATCTGTGAATTGTCTCTTGTCCCAGCTCAACGTCAGATCTCAGGGCCCAGTGGTGTTTGTGCCACAGCTGGGCTTGGGCTGTCTGGCAGGCTGGGAAACAGTGGGTACAGATCAAGCCTCTCTATTACACAATCATCCCCTCTGAGGGCTCAGATCCCAGATACCTGAGGGAACTGGCTCAGATTCCTGCCCTCAAAACTAAGATTTCGAACGGAAATCATGGCTAACAATAGAACACAAGGTGGAAGAAGAATGATATGAAATAATGGTCTTTAAATAGTTTTGAAGGGGAAACATCCTTCCTCATAGAATTTTGTAAATCTATGTATCTCTTTACAAATTTTAAAGTTGGCATGGTTATTATTTTCATTTTCCAACAGATGCAAATACTCTAATTTTCCAATATATTAAAATATTGACATTTTAAAATAAAATTGCTTCACTATTGTTTTAAACATGTCCAGCAGAAGCTATATGAGTTGCTACTCATCAGTAATCTTTTATGAAATACATGAGCAAGCTCTTCTTCAGCGAGCAGAAACTTCTGACAAGGCTCTCCAGCCAAAGATGACTAGGAACACACTTTCAGTGAACAAATTTCCATTTGCTAACCCTTTGTAACAAGGGAAAACCCACACCATGGGGAGCTGTAGCCTATCTCAGTAAGAAGGAACTAGAAAGTACTGACAGAATCTGGGCCTCTGTTAGACACTTTTGGGTAGTGATCAAGGAGGTGGGCTTTCCTCTGGATTAGATGCTGTCAGGAAACAGGTTAATTTCTATAAATGAGTATTTTAACAAATCTTATCTAGAAAGAGGAAAAGAACTGAGCAAAGCTAAAGCTTAACTGATAGAGAAGTAATTACTCATTTTAGTTGGGAGAGAATTTAGTTTTCTATAGCTGTGTAACAAATCACCACAAATTTAACAGCTTAAATCACTATTCATTTACTATTGCAGTTTCTGCAGGTCAGAAGCTGGAGCCCTGTTTAATTGGGTCCTCAGATCAGGTCTTGAAAGGCTGAAATCAAGATGTCAGCTGGGCTGCATTCTCATCCGCAGGCTTGACTAGAGAAAGCTTCACTTCTAAGTTCCCTCAA
The DNA here is from genome assembly GCA_028571685.1 of Heterohyrax brucei. Lineage (NCBI taxonomy): Eukaryota > Metazoa > Chordata > Mammalia > Hyracoidea > Procaviidae > Heterohyrax > Heterohyrax brucei. The sequence continues at coordinate 35,994,901 of CM053148.1, read as the reverse complement.
GCTGTTGGAAGAATTCATTTCAGTGCAGTTGTAGAATTCATAACAGCTATTTCTTCATAGCTAGCAAAAGAGAGGAACTTGGCTGCTAGAGTCTCTGCATTCAGAGAAGGCCTAAACTCTCTTTATAGGTCTCCCCTAATTATATCAAACCCATCCAAGTTATACTCCTTTTGAAGTGTCAAGAACAACTGATTAGGAACATTCACAACACCTTCAAAATATCTTTACCTTTACCACATATAACACATCACCTTTGCCGTATTCTATTGGTTAGAGGGAAGCCACAGGTCCCATTCCTTCAAGGGAAGGCAACTACACAAAGGCATGAGTGGCAGGGGATAGCAATCACGGGGATCACCCTAGGAAATGGCTCTGCTACAGGCATGTTTAATATTCTTGTGGCTTGCACAGTGACCTTGTTTCTGTCTAGGCTTAGATCAGATAAGAAGTAGCCCCCGTTTATCTTTTTGACACACATCACCATAGTCATACAACGCTTTCCTCTGAATTTCTCAGTTTTGCATAATGTGAGATTGTCATGTACCATGGGAGAACATGGGTGACTGCCAGGCCACCTGCTGGTAGCACTGAATCCTAGTTCTTGTGTCAGGCCAGGCCACCTCTCCTCCTTCCTTTAGTATTATTTTTCCTGGATGATCGTTTCTCTTCTGCTTCCCCCACAGTATCTTTTTCTAATGTAACCACTTATATTCTTGAAAGCTTTCTATGAATTACTCTGTCAGACTTTTCAGTGGCAGAAACCAGACTATAAATTGAAATTCTAAAACTATTTTTTAATTTTAGTTTTCTGTATAAGGCAAAGTGTTAAAAAATTATTTTGGCTTCAGTTATTACAACTGTGATTAGTAAACATTAATCCAAGTAACAAATATATTATGCATTTTTACATGTAATTATTAAATACATAAAGCAAAATTTTATTGAAGTATATCTCCCAATGAGCTGGCAGTGGTAAGTTTTGTTTACAATCAGTTCTTGCATTTGTGGATGATTATTAGTAATTACTGGCATGACAAAGGTTCACCATTAATTCCACTTCTAATTTTTGTTTGTATAGTTGCAAGCACTGAGAAACATTGCATACATCGTCAGAAACGGCATGAGATTTATTAAAGCAATACCACTCAACTCTTTGAACTTCTAAGTTATATGCCAGAAATTACAACAGGATTCAGCACCCAAATTATTCAGACAAAAACCAGTTGAATTGCAGCAGTATTTGTTGCTCAACAACCAGAGTCAGGCAGGCATTATTCCCTATCCTAACAACATTTTTTAAAATTAACCCTTTGTCGGTAGCCCCAAAGTTTGTATTTGTACACCCAGAGTGATGTGCCAAAGACAGAAGATTGGCAAGAAGTGGGAAGAGGATAATTGTAAAAGCAGAAGTAAGAAAGCCCTTCGCCTCCACCTCTGTAGAGTTTTCGGGCAGATCAATTGTTGTGAGAAGGCATATGAAAACAGTGGTTATGGAAATTAATTCCTCTAAAATGATCCCCATAACATCTGTGTATCTGTGAGTGCTCCAACTTGAAGACATGGATCTAAATTACTCTAAGGTCCTTCTGTCTAAAGGTAGTTAAGAAATTAAGTTTCAATTCTGTTTCGTATCCGTATGATAACATCTTATGTAACCACCAAAAAAAAACAGGGATTATTACGTAGACACAAAGAGCCCTAATGGAGCAATGGTCAAGCACTTACCTGCTAAGTGAAAGGCTGGTGATTTGAACCCACCTCAATGCTTTGCAGGAGGAAGACCTCGTGATCCGCTTCCATGAAAACTACAGCCACGAAAGTTCTGCTTTGTCATATGGGGTCACTGTGAGTAGAAATCAACTCAACGGCATCCAACAGGAACAACAAAGACCAAGACGGTTCCAAATATTCTAGGGGGGAAAAGTCATCAATCATCCAAAAGAGGAAAGGTAAGTGGTGACGCTAGAAAGGGAAAACAAACAGCAAAAGCGGAGAAATACAACAGAATGTATTAAAAAAAATAGTAGAAAATAAACCTGCATATCAGTAATTACAATGAACTTAAAGGGTAAAACCTTCCAGTTAAAAGGAAAAAATTTTTCAGATAAAATGCATTTAAAATTTAGTTATGCCTGTTATTTAAAAGAGAGGAATCCAAAAAAGTTAATAAGCAAATATAAGCACACAGAAAAATCTAAAGATGGAAAATAATACTCCAGGCCAGTACTCACTTAAAGAAAGCCGCTACTGCCATAGTATCTGACAAAGCGGACTGTAAAACATAGAGCATTACTAGGAATAACAAGGTCCTTGTGCAATGATGAAAGTTTCCATTCATCAGGAAGTGACAACGAATCTAACTCTGTATGAACTTAACATGTACGAAGTAAAAATCAACACATCTGCAAGGAGAACTTGACAAATCTACCCCCATCATGGAATATTGTCACTCTCTCCTCTCAGTACTGCACAGAATCAGCCGGCAACAAAATAGTTAGAATAGAATAAGAACAGTAAGACTATAAATGGTACCACTGGCAAGTGTGAACAATGAACATCTGTGGAACAGAGCAGCCAACAAGTGAAGCACGCATATTGCATTCAGTTACACATAGAACAGTTACACACTTACAAAAAGCAACCCTTTGCTAAGCCAATAACAGGAGCACAAAGAAAAAAAAAAAAAGAGCTGGTATCATACAGACCACATGCTCAAACCACCATGCAGTTAATGTAGAAAACAATTATGAAAACACACACACACAAAAAAAAAAATCCACATGCTTCTAAAGAATTTGTGGATCAAACGAGCAATCATAATGAAAATTTTCAAAAACTCAGAGCTAGACCATAACAAAAGAGCACTCCGAGATTTGTGGCACATAGCTGTAATCTTCAGCCTTAAAAGACTCAACCCAGGAAATAAGAAAGTCACAAAACGAACGCGTTAAGCCCCTCGCTTGAGACTCTACAAGGAGTTTATATCTCGCCTTTTTTCTTCTTATTTTTGTTGAAAGTGTACACAGCAAAACATACACCAATTCAGCAATTTCTGTGTGTACAGTTCAGTGACATTTCATTCTTCAATTTACTCAACCATTCTCACCCTCCTGTTCTCGGTAGTTCTTCCCCGATCAGCATAAACTCACTGCCAGTTCACCTTCCTATCTGACCTCTTGAGTTGCAATGCCTATCACGTAGAATCCTCAAAAGCTCTCATCTTTCTTCCTGCACCCCCGCTCCCAAGCCCCGCGCCTCCCCGAGTCCCCACACCATACCTACAGTCCCTGCTATTCAGATAACTTGTGCTTTTGTAACAGCTCCATAGAAAACACTATGGAGCTGTTCTCCTCCAGCCTCTAGGGGCACTATGCGTCAGAATCAACCCAACAGCAATGGGTGTGGTTCCGTGGGTGCTAGGCACTACACCTCCCCCGCCCCCCGCCCATGTTCATCATTAATTCTTAGGAAATGTTCACTCTTCCCACTTGGCATATTATTGTGGGAAAAAAAACAACTTCAGCACCTGCTATTACCCCTTTTAGCTAACACTCAGTAGTCACCACCAGCGGGTATCTATTGATTCTGGAGTACCTGCCCAGACTTCTAGCCCTAGCCCAGACAGCTAGATGCTGGAGATGGAGATGAAGACAACAAGCACAGTCCTTGCCCTAGAGCAGCAGCTGATGCATTGGCAGCAACTGGGAACTGGTGAGAAATGAAATTCTCAAGCTCCATTTCAGCCCACTTAAATGGGAAACTCTGGGATGGACCCAGGACTCTGTTTTAGGGAGCCACTCAGGGGCTGCTGACACAAGCTGCAGGAGCTGGAGATCCACTGTCTCAGAGGAGTCCCTGAGTGGAGAAAAGGTTAATGCAGTCTACTGCTAACCAAAAGGTAGATGGTTCAAGCACACTCAGAAGTGCCCTGGAAGAAAGGCGTGGTGAATCACTTCGGAAAAACCAGCCATTAATAATCCTATGGTGCACAGTTCTACTCTGACACATGTGGGGTCACCAGGAGCTACATCTGACTAATGACAGCGGGCTGACCCCAGAGAAGTTCACTATCCACCAAACAAACAAGCAAGTATAATGCAGTAGGTAGGTACAGCTACTAAAATTGCCACTACAAGGAGCTGTGAAAGCCCTTCGAGGAGTACTTGTCCTGTAATGAACATCAAAAGACTCCCTCAGGAAAGAGTCTCATCCAAGTTGAGCTCTGGAGAAAGAGGAGTTGACCACACAAAGCAGAGCAGGGAAGAACATTCCAGCATTTCAAAGAGAAACTGTAAAGGCCAGAAGTAGAGACGTTCAAGTTGTGCTCAGAAAACTTCGTCATTTACGAGGACTAGAACACAGGAGGGGACAGAGAAGCTCGCAATAGGATGCATTAATGAGAGGATAGTTTGTTCTATAAACTTTGACCTAAAGTACCACCAAAAAACAAAACTTTGTCACTCAGAGCACTGGGTAACGTACTGTGAAAGAGGTGAGGACACGTAGAAGTGAGAACAGAGAATGGAACAGAGACCAGATCCAGAAACCTTCAAACATTGATGAGTTTGGTTCTAGCACTAAATGAATTGAAAGGTACCAGTTGCCACTGAGTTCACTCTGACTCAAAATGACACCACGTGTGTCAGACATAGCACTGACTTTTTCGAAGTAGACTGCCAGGTCTTTGCAGCTCTGCATGGGTTTGGACCTCCAACCTTTCAGCCAACAGCACTGACCATCTGCCCCACCCAAAGACTCCTGCTGAAAGGAAGGAGCTATAGATATATTAGCCATTATTGGTTATATTTAGAGTCATTATTGCTCCATAGATTATGTAATAAAGTTTCAAAGCAGCTTTTCTCAGGAACCAAGAACATGGTGAATATACTACTGTGATCGTTAAGGATGTGTGTCAATTTGGCTCGGCCACAATTCTCAGTGGCTTGGCAGTTATATAATGGTATAGTCAGTCCTCCATGATATAATCTGATACTATCAGCCAATCAGTTGTAAGCAGAGTTTCTTCAGGGCTGTGGCCTGCATCCAATATTACATATGTAGATATTCTGGCAAAGTTCACTTTCTTGCTCTGGATCCTGCATTTGGCTCATCATCACCTGAACTCTGGTCCTTGGTACTTGAACCAGCTGCCTACCATACTGCCCACTGATCTGGGGATTCAACAGCCTCCACAGCCTGTAAGCCACTGGCCTGCCATTTTACCTGCCCATCTTGGGACCCATTGGCGTCTGCAGCCTGTGAACCAGCAGGCTGCTATCAGACCTGGCAGCTACATCAGTAAGGAGAAGCATCCAGCCTGAGAGCTAACCCAGAGACTTGGAATTTCCCAGCCTCTACAATTTTGTGAGGTATTTCCTTGAAACAAATATTTCTCTCTCCCTCCCTTTGTTTCTGTCTCCCTCTACATGTGTGTATACATACACACACACTTCACTGGTTTGCTTCTCTACAGAACCCAACCTAAGACAATTACTCTTATTAAATCAGAATATTTGAAACACAAAATGTGTCTGTCACTGATAACAAATGTTCACAGCATGTGTGATTTGCTCACCATCTGTCACGGTATTGATGTATCGGCATGACTATACAATCACCTGAGACGATAAAGGCTAACTTGAGCATGTCACAGTTTTTATTGTGGAAAAAACCAGGTGAAAGATGGATAGATATTCTTGCAGTGCTCAGACACCCATAAGGCCATGCTATAAATGACGGTGACTAACTCAAAGGGGTACTGTAATAATCAATAAGCATTCATTCTATAGGAAGACCTATCTACCTCCCTTGAAGTGAGGACAGTGGCCCCTTTGGGTCCAGATATAAACATTTATTAGAATCACCTCCAAAAACCAAAAACCAAACCAACTGCTGTTGAATCAATTCTGACTTATTGCAACCCTACAGGACAGAGTAGAACTGTCCCATAGAGTTTCTAAAGAGTGCCTGGCAGATTTGAACTGCCAACTTTTTGGTTAACAGACATGGCACTTAGCCACTACACCACCAGGGATTCATTTATTAGAACAGGATTATCAAATTCACCTTAAACTTATTTTTCTTGCCTAGAAGGAACAGTCTCACAGATGCCTGCATTTGAAGGGCTGCAGGGAGGAAAAGTGAACCAAGTCAAGGTTTTGTCGTTCAATGCACATGGTTGGAACATTCTTAGCTCCATCTCTGAGTCCTGAGTGGATGTGATCACTACGCTGTTGATAACATTCGGTTAGTAAGAAACCCACAGGGGAGTACAAAAGTCAGATCAATGGCAACTGCAAGTCAGAAAAACTAACCAACCAAGATGAGTTTGTGTTTTCTTGCTCACTTGATCTAATCAGCACTTACAGAGCACAAAGCAGTCCTCCTTGGGTATTCTCTGGTGGCAATTAACCAATTCTCTCTCTGGACAGGTTGTCTGCATCTTTTTGTTGTTATTTCCTTTTTTTAAAATAGTGAATGCATAAATGCTAGTACAAAATGTAAAAGACATATAAAAGAGCATACAGAGAACTGTATATTCCCCAGTTCCTCTCCCTGGAGGCAACCTCTGGCTGCTAGACAAAGCACGTACTTGTGTAACTGGACCTTTTTTGTCATACACCAAAAATAAGTCTATACAGCTTTCAGTACCTTAATGTTCTATGCTGGAGACTGTTCCACAGGAGGACAGGAGGAGAGGCCCCTGGCTTTAACACTCTACAAAGTATTTCACAATACGATTATGTCGGTTTTGTTAAACTGATTCCCCAACAACAGACATTTAGATGGCTTCCAAATTCTGTTATTTCAAACAATGCTTCAATTAAACCACCAGGCGGAGGGGGGCGATTATCTGTATATTCATTCATTTATGGTTTCAGTCACTTAGTAAAACTATGTAAGGATTTACCCCTGGGGTAAGAAAGACAGTAAGAAACAGGCAAAGAAGTGACATGAGGACATCCTGAGCAGCAAGTTCCGGATCTGAAAAATCAAAAAGCCAAAATTGAAGAGGATAGAGAGGTGAGCAGGGATGAGATTATAAAGGCCACTGTACGCTTAGCTGGAGCCCTAGTGGTAGGGTGGCTAAGAGCTAACAAAAAGATCAGCAGTCTGAATCCACCAGCCAGTCCTCGGAAATCCTATAGAGTGGAACTACTCTGTTCTGTGGGGTCACTACAAATCAGAATCAATTTGATGGCAACCAGTTTGGTTTTTGGTTTGGTATGGTTTGCTAAAATGTTTTATTTTCTAAAATGCCAAAAATGACTGAAAAGTTTATGCAAAACTGAAAAGAAAAGAAAATTCCATTGCTGTGAAGCTGATTCTGACTCATAGTGACCCTATAGGACAGAGTGCTGTAAATCTTTACAGAAGACTGCCACATCTTTCTCCCACAGAGCCTCTGGTGGGTTTGAACCTTGTGGTCAGCAGTCAAGTGCTTAATCACTGCACCATGTGGCCTCCTCTTAATTCAGCACACTGACTGCCTAACCTGTGTGGGCTCTGGATTCTGTGTGGAGAATGGACTAAAGGGAGCCCAGCAGGGGCCCCAGGCAACAAATGAGGAAATGACAAGAATCTCCACCAGGGGTTGCTAAAGCCTATGTAGACCAGACACAGACATTTCCACAAATGCCGCAGGAGCCAACACGCCAGGTCCCACAGATTTATGGCCGCCTAATGCTCCTCACCTGACCAAGGCAGTGTGGAAGGGGACAGGGGACAGGAGACAGGAGGGGGGGACAAGCATTTATTTATGTCAAATTCTCCTAAATATGAAGAGTAGCCAAGCACAGATACATCACAGAAAGAGAACCCACCTTTAGCTCATACACTGACCACTGTCAATCCACTGAAGACATGAGTCATGGATGCTAAGGCAGAAAGGAATTCATCGTCCAGTTTTCCTCCAAAGCAGGGGGAGAAACTGAGAGGTTTTGTCTATCTTGAGCTGTCCAGAAAAAGACAGAAAGCAGGATGCCAACTGCTGTAAACTGCAGCATAATTCGCTGCTCTAACAGTTCTCAAGGAGCTCCGGTGGGACAGTAGTTAAAGCACTGGGCTGCTAACCAAAAGGTCAGCGGTTCAAAACCACCAGCGGCTCCATGGGAGAAAGACCTAGCAGTCTACTCCTGCGAAGATTTAAAGCCACAGAAACCCTATGAGGCAGCTTTGCTTTGTCCTATGAGGTCTCTCGGAGTCGGCGTTGACTCAGGGGCAGTGGGTTGGAGCCTCTGTAACAAAATTCAGCACAGCTTTCTCTTACATGGAGGCCCTGGGTAGTGTAAACCGTTAGCTCGCTTGCTGGAGGTTTGTGTCCACTCAGAGCCGCCTTAAAAGAAAGGCCTGGTGTGACCTGGAGCAAGGGAGAATGAGGACAACTGAAGACACAGAGCAAGGTCAGCCCAAAGGGGTAACGGGTCACAGCTGCCACAGCTTTGCGCCCGACCGAGTCCAGCACAACTGGATGGTACACGGCTGGCACCAGTGACTGCTGACACGGATCACAATTAGGGAGTCACAGACACAGCTTGGAAAAAAAGAACAAATTCTAACCCACATTAAGTCCAGACTTAGTGGTGTGACAGAGACTAGAGAAATCCCAACAGTATGGCCCCTGGACACCCTTTCAGCTCAGTAATGAGGTCACTCAGGAGGTTCCCTCTTCAGCTGAAGATTAGATAGGGCTACAGTACACAACTAAACAAGCACACGAGCCCAGGGGCAAGGATGAGTAGGCAGGAGGCGACATGAAAGCTGGTATCAGGAAACCCAACATCAAGAAGGGCAGAGTGTTGACAGGTCACGGGATTGGCAACCAACGTCACAAAACAGTATGTGTATGAATTGCTTAATGGAAAACTAATTTGCTATGTAAACCTTCATCTAAAGTACAATTTTTTAAAAGAAGAAAGAAAATATACACATGAATGTCAAAAGAAAGACCTAGAAATCTGCTCCCCCCCCCCAAAAGTCAGTTGTTGATAACACCGTAGAGCTCAGTTCTACTCTGATGCATGTGCCTGGGGTCACCCTGAGTTAGAACCAACTTGACACCAACTGGTTTGGTTTTCTTTTTTTCATTTCTGCCTCTTAGACACATACCATGCTCCTCTTCCAATTTTTATATTCAAGTTGACACTTCTCTCTTTTACTCAACATAAAAGAGTATTAGCAATTTTGCTCCTCCAAAATTTGCCTGCATCGACTTGTCAGGATTAACACATCAACAAAGTACACTGAATACATTTTACGTATATTCTATCTTGTTTCAAAAAGTACTCGAAGTGACTGTATATAATTAATTAATGTTTACCATAGACTAAGATGGACTTTATGAAGACTGGTAAAAAAAATGTAACCAATAAAAGTCTGGAACTCAGTAGGGACATTAAGGTCACAACTTCCCAGCCCACCAAATCCAAAAGCCTAGGAAATGTGCACAGAGAAAGATCCATGGGCCATTCAGAGATAAAATGTATCCAGTGTCCCCACGTGCCTTCAAATTGAGAATGCTCAGAGGTCTCAGATGCAGAGCAACCAGCAAGTACTCCTCCAAGACTACAGACATCTTACTGGAAATCCAGGAGCCACACATTACTCTTTTGTTACAAAATACATTTATGGCCCTTAAGGAACATTTTGTCCAGGCCGTCTACAACCACTACATCAATTCCAGTTTTCTTATGGGTATACTTCATGTCATAAACTGCAGAACCAGTATGGACCATGACACAGTACTGGCTCCCCATCCTGGTGTTAGGTATCTTCAGGCGGTGCAAATGCACTTGGCTGCAGACCCAAAGGCTGGAGGTTCAAGTTCACCCAGAGGTGCTTAGGCAGAAAAGACAAGCCATCTACTGTCCAGCTATCAGCACTGAAAACCCGACAGATCACAGTTCTGTTCTCACACACACAGGATCACTGCTAGCCAAAATCCACTCCATGGTAGTTAGTCAAAAATCCTCGTTTTGAAACAGTGAGTCTCCTCTTTACCACACTGCCTTGTGAAGGTAGCTTGTTCCTCCTCTGTTCACATATTTAAAAAACTAACCCAAAACATTGCCATCAAGTCATTTCCAACTCAGGAACACTGCAGGGCAGAGAAGAACTGCCCCACAGGGTTTCCAAAACTGTAATTCTTTACAGAAGTAGACCACCACATCTTTCTTCCGTGGCGTGGCTGACAGGTTCCAACTGCCAGCCTTTTGGTGACCAGCCAAGCAGTGTAACCACTTCCCTTAACACATAAGAAAGGACTGGTAATACCTATTTGTGCATGGCATCAAGTATGCAGTGCTGCAAAGTGCCTAGTACAGTGTCTGAAATAAGGCAAACCCTCAATAAATAGCTACTATTCATGGTACTGATTCCCAGGACAGCAAAAGACTGTAAATCCACCTACTGCCATCAGGTCAGGTCTGACCCAAAGCAACCCTAGAGGTCGGAGTACAATTGCCCCATAAAGTTTCCAAGGAGCACCTGGCAGATTTGCTAACCGAAAGGTTAGCAGATTTAGCACTTACAGTTTCCACAGCAAAAGGCTGAACTGACTACAAACAGAGGGCAATCTTGGAGAATGGGCCAAGTCGTGTAACATCATTCACCACTAGATGGCAATAAAGATAAAACAAAAAACAAACCCATGGCAGCTGAGTCTATTCCAACCCACAGTGGCCCTTTAACAGGACACAGTGGAGCAGCCCCCGAGTTTCCAAGGAATGCCTGGTGAATTTCAACTGCCAACCTTTAGGTTAGCAGCCGTAGCACTTAACCACTATGCCACCCAGGCTTCCAAACTTGACTAGTAAGAGGATTTTTCCAAAACAAAGCATTACTTCCGTTATTCACTATGTTATGGAGAGAGAAGAAGCAAATGACACCTAGGAGGAGGCAAGAGGCTGTTTATTGTGCCGGTGGGCCAACGGGACCTTCACAGGTTCCAACAGTTGGCCCCAAGTGGGGTTTCGGGAGGGCATATAGAGTGGAGTTTGAGGAAGTTGTGGTTGAGCCAGATGGGGTGAGTGGGCGGGGCTTTGAGGGGGAGCATCCTGCTAGGCAGGAGCGGGGCTTTGAAGGGGAGCATCTTGTTAGGCGGGAACAGGAACAGCAAGGAGAGGGGAGGAAAATTTTTCAGTCTCAGTTATCTACATTATTCCCCCCTTTGACACCCTCCCTTTGATAAGGGTGGGCATCACAACTCTTCAATGTCAGCTTGGGAGAGTTGTTGATAAGTTCAGAGGGTCAGGACCCTGGAGACGGTTTTGTTGAGTAAGTTCTGTTCCAGTTGGTCTCGCAGGTGGCGCAGGAGGCAGGGTCTGAAGGTCAGGATTATGAATCCGAAGGCGAGTAGCCCCCACAAGGGGGCCAGCCAAGTGGCCCAATTTGACACGAGTCCCCATCCAGACTGGGTAAGTTTGCGTCATCTCTGTTTGATTCGGTTTTTGAGCTCTGTAACCTTAGATGTGACAATGTTAGAAGCATTTACAAAATAACAACATTCTTCGTCTAGCGTCATACAGGTCCCGCCCTTCTCTGTCAGTAATAAGTCTAATGCTTGTCTGTTTTGTAAAATAACTGCTGCCAGGGAGTTAATTTGATTCTGAAGTATAAGTATAATTTGATTCTGAGTGCCTCTGATAGCTTTTTATAGAGGGTAACTGATACAGCGACTCTACCGGTGCATGCAGCAAGTCCGATGAGTGAAGTGAGTCCTAATACAGCTATGCCTATGGCCCTTCTTGGGTTAGGTGTGGGGACGAAGAGAGATTCAAAATCTTCTGGTGAGTAAATGTGATAATTGGGGAAAGCATATACCGGGGTACAAGTATGGTTGGTGGGGAGGCACTTGTGAAGGTTAGAGTCATACCACAGGAAGGTGGTATTGTCAGTACAGGTTAGGTTGGTGGTGGTGCTGAAGGTTTGTGTTTGTAGGCAGTTCAGTGTGGAGGTTTGGATAGTACCAGTGTGTTTCCAGCAAATGGGGACAGTGGAGTTGAGGAGGGGTACCTGTGTTGCTAAAGTCCTGATGTAGTTTAGTGAAGGGCTAGTGCATGCAGAGGTTTGGGTTAGATTTATTGGGTAAGCTAGGTAACTGGCGTGGTGGAAAGCAGAGCATATCCAACATGGGTTGTTGGTGAGTTCTGTGATGTTTTCGGCCTGTGTGACTTGACTGATAGCTTGTATGGTATGTGTGTGGGGTCAGTTTATAAACTGGGTGAGTTTAGGGGAGATAGCTTTATATGAGATGTGGTTGGTAAAGTTGATCTGATTTTGAATGAAGGCATTCACATGTTGCTATATGAACCTTTCTTTAGTTTGATCTTGGATTCCACCCCTGTATGACATTCCCCACTGGCCTGTTGGATGAAAACAGATGTACTCCTGCCTAGGCTTAATCGTTGACTGGCAGATCATATGGATAGTAGTGGTTCTGGCTTTAGTCTTAGCTTTTATGACCTGTTGTCCACACCAGGTTATAGTCTGTACCGTATCTGGTTCATAGCAGTCCTAATGTGTGGAGGAGGTGACCCCATCAGGGCAGGCTGAGGAGTCTCCTGTGCACAGAGAGACACGGTGTCGTAGGCTACCCCGGGTTACTTGGGGAAAATATAAAAGGTAGTAAATGAGGCAAATAAAAGGGTTATAAAGAGGAAGCACTCTAGCAGTGTGGCTTTTTGTCTGGAGGTCCATGTCTGGGGAGAGGTGGTATAAAGTCCTAAGAGGCAGAGAATGAGAACAGAGATTATGAGGGAGTAGTGGGCTGGTGAGGCTAGGTTCCAATGTGTTTGAGAGTCAGTTTGGTTGGCTGACCGGGGTGACTGAGCGAAGTCCATTCACTGGATGGCGTTGCCGATTTTATCCGTGCGTGGTGAATCCATGGAGCATGACCTGCAACTTTAACAGCGGTTGGGGTGGTTGGTATGACCTGGTGAGGGCCTCCCCACCACAGCTGAAGGGGTTTGGCCTTCCATAATTTTATCCATAGTCTCCAGGTTTGATTTCATGTACAGGATCTATGAGGGCTATACGGATTCTCTCTAGGATATACTGTGAGAGGCTCTTGAGAGTATTGCCTAAGGCTATTGGCTGTTGATCTAGCTGTGTTTCTCTTAGTTCTTTGGACGGTCTTAAGGCAAGGTATTATTGGAGGGGGTCTTCCAAACTGGATTTCGAATGGGGAGAAACCTAATGGCCCTAGGGTGCATCTGATTTTTAGTAAGGTTATCAGTAGGAGAGTTATCCAGGGGAGTCCTGTTACCTGTGTTATTTTGCTTAGGTGTTTTTTAAGGGTTCTGTTAATTCTTTCTACTTTCCCTGAACTCTGAGGTCTCCGTGCACTATGGAGTTTTCATTTTATTTGCAGGGTTTGTGAGGTTTCTTGTATGATGGTGGCTATGAAGAATGGCCCGTTGTCACTCTGTATGGTGAGGGGGAGCCCGTATTGGGGGACAATTTCCTTTAGTAGTAGCTTGACTACTTCTCTGGCTGTTTTAGTGCGTGTGGGGAAAGCTTCTATCCACCCAGTGTGTGTGCAGACGAGGACTAGAAGATAGCGGTATCCACTGCACTTAGGGAGTTCAGTGTAGTCTATTTGCATATCTTCAAATGGAGTTGTTCCAAAGTGCTGTACTCTGGGAGGCCCAAGGGGGCCCTGTCTGAGGTTATTTTTGAGGCAGGTGAGGCATCTCTGAGTGATCTGTGTACACAAGGTTGACAAGTTGGGTATGTAAAGGTATTTTTCTACTGCTACCTGAAGTTTGGTCTTTCCCCAGTGGGTGACAGTGTTTTGTTTATGGACGAGTGGGTAGGCTAGAGACCTGGGGATGAAGATTCTGTTATCTGGCAGTTTCTACCAATTGTCTGTGGTTTTTGAGGCTTTTTTGGATTCGGCCCAATTGTCTTCTTGAAGATTGTATGTTGGTTTAGGGGGTAGTATGAGAAGTATGAGGCTGGGTGATATTGGATCATCGATAGACTCAGCAGCTTGTTTAGCTGCTTGGTCTGCTAGATGGTTTCCTCATGCCTGTGGGTCGCTTCCCTTTTGGTGTCCTTTGCAGTGTATGACTGCCACCTTCTGGGACTTCCAGACAGCTTGTAGAAGGTGGAGGATCTCATTTTTGTTTTTTATGGTTTTCCCCTGTGCGGTGAGGAGACCTCTTTCTTTATAAATAGCCCCATGTATGTGAGGAGTGGAGTATGCATAGTTTGAGTCTGTATAAATGTTAACTCTTCTGTGTTCTGAAAGTTCTAGGGCTCTTATTAGGGCCCATAGTTCAGCTCTCTGTGCTGACCACCCATTGGGGAGTCTTTGGCTCTCTACAATTTTATTAGGGGTGGTGACTGCGTATCCTGTTAGCCTTTCTCCCTGTTTGTCAATGAAACTGCTGCCATCCGTAAATAAGGTGAGGTCTGGAGTAGGGAGGGGCTGACCTCGGAGACTGGGCCTGCTTTAGCATACAGTTTCGATTAATTCCTTGCAATCATGGTCTGGCGGGCCCAATTCGGTGGGTAGGTATGTTGCAGGATTTAGGCTTTTTACTGGTTCTACTGTGAGGTTAGGGTTCTCATGGATTAGCTTCTGGTATTTCAGGATTCTGGCTGTTACTTAGCCATTGGTGTTTTCCAGAGGCTAAGAGTGGCAAGACACTGTGAGGCGTCTTCACTCTTAAAAGTTGGCCAAATGTTAATTTTTGTGCCTCGTCTATCAGGATGACTGTGGCTGCAAGATTTCTGAGGCATGGGAGCCAGCCAGCCGCTATGGTATCTAGTTGTTTTGAAAGATATGCTACTGGTCGTTGCCATGGTCCCTGTTCCTGAGTCAGCATGCCCAATGCTGTTGTATTTTTTTCACAGGTGAACAGGTTGAAAGGTTTAGAAATATCAGGCAGGCCCAGGGCTGGGGCTTGGGTTAAGGCAGTCTTTATGGCTATGAAAGATTCCTGATATTCAGGGGTCTAATTAAATGGGTCGTTTTCTGGTCCTTTAAGGGCTTCATACAAGAGTTTTGCTAGGTCTGCAAACCCAGAGATCCATATTCTGCAGAAACCGGCAGCTCCTAGGAATTCCCGTAGTTGTCGGCGAGACGAAGGGACTGGGAGTGCATTAATGGCTTGTTTCTGTGGAGTAGATAAGGACTTTTTTCCCTCTTGTAGAATGAATCCTAAATAAGTGACCGGAGTCTGACAGAGTTGGGCCTCCTCCCAGGACACTTTGTAGCCCTTTTCTTGTAGAAGTGTTAGAAGAGTCTTTGTATTATGGAAACACTGTGCTTGGGTTCTGTAGGCTAGAAGAATATCATCCACATATTCCAGAATGGTGGCTGGTTGTTCAGGGATGGTCTCTAGTTGTAATTCGGCCAAGTCTTTGGGTAGGACTTCTCCAAAAATAATAGGAGAGTTCTTGAACCCCTGTGGGAGCCTAGTCCAGGTCAGTTGTTGAGTGAGGTTCCTGTCGGGGTCTGTCCAAGTGAAGGCGAACAGGGGCTGACTGGCTGGGGCCGAGAGAATACAGAAGAAAGCATCTTTGAGATCCACACAGGTATACCATCTCGTTTCAGGGAGAAGGAGGCCGAGGAGAGTGTAGGGGTTCGGTACAATAGGTGGTATGGTCACTGTATTCTTATTTATGAGTCTCAGGTCCTGTACTCACCTCCATCCCTTTCTTTACTGGCAGAAGCGGAGTGTTCCATGGTGAGGTGCATGGCTTTAAGATGTGATGAGTTAACAGTCTTTTAATGTAGGGGGTGATACCTTGCTGAGCCTCCTTGGAGATTTGGTACTGATTGGCTTTAGTAGGGGTGGCTCCAGGTACCAATTCAATGTGTATGGGTGGTGTGTGTTTAGCAAAGCCAGGTGGGTTGTGTTCTGCCCAGAGAGTGGGGTATAGTTCTAGCCACTCAGTTGTGTTCTTTGGTGCAGTTATGGGCTTGTCTGGAGAGTATAGTGTCCATTCATCTTCTTGGTTCACAGTCACAGTCAGTATTAGTGGGCTCTGGTCTCAGATTTGTCATGGTGGGTTCCTGGGGATTAGTGAAAGAAATGGTGGTGCCCAACTTTGTGAGGAGGTCTCTCCCCAGAAGGGGCGCTGGGCATTTGGGGATCAGGAGGAACTCATGTCAGACATTATGTCCCCCCAGGGTGCACGTTCGAGCTTGAAGGAAGGGCCTCTTAGTCTGGTTCCCAGTGGCTCCCGTGATTGTGACCTGTAGCCCGCTGAAAGGACTTAGTTGGCTTGTTAGGATAGAATGTTCGGCTCCAGTGTCAACTAAGAAGTCCACCGGTAGGCCTCCGACTTCTATCCGGACCATGGGTTCATGGGGGCCTAGTCTGTATGAACCCAGTCGCCCCTAGTCTGAGTCCTCACCTGCCAGGGCCAGTGCCGTGGTCAGTGGTTCCAGTAGATATTCTTCGGTGGGTGGTGTTGTGGGCTTCCTGGGTCGGACTTTGTCCTCCACTGCCTGCCCCCTTGGTGGCTTCGTGGGACAGTCATATATCCAATGTCCTTCTAGTTTGCAGTAGGCGCACTGATTCGGGCCCAGCGGCGGTCTGGAGGACTTCATGGACTTTTGGGGGTGTTCAGTAGCCAGGGCGGGGGCTTTGCCAGTAGGGCTGCTGCGATAAGATGAGCATGTCATTTGGCCTTCCGTTCATCCTCCCTGCAGGCCTCTCGGTCTCAATTCATGAAGACCTTATTAGCTATATCAATTAATTGGGAACTGTTCATACCACTGAACCCCTCCAGTTTCTGTAATTTCCTGAGGATGTTGGCAGCTGACTGGGCGACGAATGCTGCATTTATAAGGGTCTGACTTTCGGGGGCTTCGGGATTGAAGGGAGTCCAGATGTGGAAAGCCTCACAGAGTGTTTCATAAAATTCTGAGGGAGGTTCTTGGGGGCCTTGAAGGACTGCTTGGGTTTTACACAGATTAGTTTGTTTCCTTGCTCCCTGCCTGATTCCATGTAGCAGTGCCCTCTGATAGACCTAGAGTCAGTGGAGTCCCTCGGAAGTGTTGGGGTCCCAGTCGGGTCTGGTGTCGGGGAGTGCCCGTGGAAGGTAACCTTCAATGTCTATGACGCCCGTAGGCGGGTTGTCCCTCAAGTACTGTTGGGTCCCTTCTAAGATTCGGCATCTTTCATCCGTGGTGAAGAGGCTGAGAAATAGTTGTCCCACTGTCCCATGTGGGGTTGTGGGTATTGAAAATCGCCTCACACATATTTATAAGTGTCTGTGGTTTTTTGGAGTATGAGGGACTGTGGTGTTTCCAGTTCAGGAGATCGGTGGTGGTAAATGGGGTATAGTAAAAGACGGAGGTTCCTGGGGTAACGGTCTGTTCAGTGTTTATTTTTCCTGGTCCCCGAGGCTCTCTTAAAGGTAGCTGCAGTGCCTTATTCTGGAGTTAGTTGGCGGTGATGGAGGGGCCGGTGAGGCTGTTGGGGGTTCCACCGATGGTGGTGGAGTTTCGATGGGGGGGGTGGGCGGTGGGTGGTGCTGAGGGCTAAAGTGGAGGGCCGAAATATGGGGGTGGGCCTTCTCCAGGCTGGTCTTGGAAGATTTTTGGAACTTTCTTCGAGACCCCAGAAGTGTTCAGGAGGACCCTTCCAGATCCTGACTTATTTGAGCAGAATCTGACCCATTGTGGGAGGGTCTGAGCCATGTAGGCGAAGTGGTCGGGATGTCCCCCTGATTTGGCAGTGACCCTGTTCCAAACTGCCTGAACCAGATCGGTGTCTAATGTTCCTTCAGGTGGCCAGTTGGTGTCAAAGGAGGGCCATTAGACTGACACAGGGTTTTTAATTTCTTGGGGCTAAGCTTAACTCCATAGTCTCCCTTGAAGCCCTTATCAAAAATTTTTAACATGCAGTCTAAGACTGTAAGTTTGCTGTGTGTCCCACCCATGCTGACGGTGCCACAAGTGAGACGAACGACTTGTCATGTGGACCACTCAGATGCCCTTCTGGCTGTTCCCCTCACAGGGAGTTAAGTGGGCTCTTGGCTAAGGTGTCCCTGTATAAACCCCGGGGTGCAAGAGGGCGCAGCCTCACACCGTTCTGCCTTATAAGTCCCACACAGAAACGCAGGAGAGGGCCCACTCAACCTCGGTGCGAACTTGGAGGCACAGATACAATCACACAACACAAAATATATGCACTCACACAGACTGAGACTTCCACCCCGAGAAGGAATCCTGAACTGAGGCCCAAAGGTTGGGAGGTGATCAAGCTCCCCTTCGCCCTGGAGAGGGCAGTCCTGACTAGGCTGGGGTGGCCCCGGGGCCTTACCTGGACTGAAGTCTTCTGTTGCCTGTTACCTGATCCTTTGAGGGTCTTGCGTCTTTGGAAACCTGTCCGGCGGGTGCAAGGCGGAGAGGAGGGGTACCTCGTTAACTGGAAAACAAGTGGTGCCTGTCCTTCCTGGCCTGTCTGCCCTGGCCCATGGACGAGGTCCTGAGAGTCAAGCAACAGCAAGGGGTCACTCTATTCCGGTCAGGGAACCAAAATTGTTACGGAGAGCAAAGAAACGAATGACAGCCCGGAGGAGGCAAGGGGCTTTTTATTGCGCCGACGGGCCAACGGGGCCTTCACAGGTTCCAACAGTTGGCTCCTAGTGGGCTTTCAGGAGGGCAGATAGTGTGGAGTTTGAGGAAGTTGTGGTTGAGCCAGATGGGGTGAGTGGGCAGGGTTTTGAGGGGGAGCATCCTGCTAGGTGGGAGCAGGGCTTTGAAGGGCAGCATCCTGTTAGGCGGGAGCAGGGAGCAGCAAGGGGGGGGGGTAGGTCAATTTTTCAGTCTCAGTTATATATATTAACACTACCCCCATCCTGCCCCGCGCCCCAGTCGGTGCAGTGAAAGGAAATGGGGAGACCGCGAACAAACCCGGGCAAAAAACTGGGTCTCTAGGATTAGTTTGTGGGCGGAGTGCAGAAACCAAGACTGAAAACAGAGGTCGGGTCTTTTGTTTTCAAGTATGAAGCACCAAACACCTTCTACCTAAAAAAGACCTCGGTACACCAGTACTGTGTTTCGTTTTTTTAAATCCGCTATATACAGCGCAGCTGACCGAGCCTCCAGCCTGCCTTGATCCAAACTGTCACGTCTCCTCGCACGTGACAGCGGCTCACGAGAACCCGGTTGCACGGGCGCCTTTCTGCGCCGCGCTGCGCGGACGTGCGGCGAGCAGAGAAAGAAATGGCGGAGGAAGACGGGCGGAGCAGGGCGCGGCTGAAGCCGCGCGGCTGGCCGGCCACCAGAGGGCAGGCGTGGGTCTGCGTCCTTCGGCCGGCTGGAACCAGTCTGGCCGGAAGTCGGGCGGTGCCTTCGCTTCCGCAGCAGTGCGCCACGTGGCTGGTCAGGAAGGATGGATGAAAACAACAAAATGGCCGCGGGGGCGGGGTCCGCCGGGCACCCCGGCTGCTGCAGGATGTTTATTTAAAGGACGGCGTTCCGCAGACTCGGGGGGCATCATGGCTGCGCCGGGGTACTGCAGGGCAAACTTGGGCTGAGCAGGGGAGCCGCACGAAACCGTTGGGCAATTGCCCTTTGGGCCGGAACCCGCGGGACCAGACCCTGGGGAATGTGTACGGGACCTAGTGGCGTGCTGTTGGTTTGTGGGCCGTTTGCCCGAAACCGCCCGCCTGCTTCCCAGTCTGGGCCTGTTTTCTTTTGGCCCTTGCAAACAAGGACGGCAGAAACGTCTTTCTCCAAGCCTTTTTTCCAAAGGGAAGGTTAGATCGTGAAGTCCAGGCGAGTCCCAGTTGGACTGAAACGCATTCTTTGCGGCAGTTTTCATTACTGTTTCCTGCCTTTGTTAAAAAATTAGATCTGCCTCCCGCCAAGACAGAGAAAAAGGCGTTCAACTAATCTTGAAAAGAAAGCCAAGCCCTCATTGTGCTGGGCTTTAAGGAGCGTCCCCACGCCGCCCAAGTGTTAGAGAAGAATTTTGTTTGACGTGTAGACTGGGACTGAGTGTGTGGCAAGGTCTGAGGTTCTGTTATTTTTTACATCAGCCGTCTTGCACATTACTACATTAAAAAAGTAAGCTACTGAGTATTTTTAAATGCAAGAAGTAAGGAGAAGTAGCCCAGTGTTCACGGCGTTGTGGTAAAGACTTGCAGCTTCCACTTGGTGACCGTGGCTCTGGAACCGAAAAGCCTGAGTCCTTCAAGACCTGAGTAATTGAATGTCAGGCAGGGTTTTCGTTTATCACCACTCGCCCCTTCTCGCTAACTTCTTTAAGTGAGTTTGAGATGTGAAAAAGCCATTATGGACAAAAATAGTTAACACAAGCTACCGTTAAAGTGTATGGTATGTTTACAGTAAATGGATGTCTGCGGTTTTATTTATGAATTTGTCAGATTTTCTTTGGCTCTTTCGTTGGCGAATCTCTGAAATGATCTGTGACTGTTGTTACTCTAACACAGACACACACACACAAAACTTGTCTTCAAAGGTTTAGGAGATTTAATAATTTCTAAGTAAGGATGCATACTACATTATTACCACGGCTTGAGAACGGCAATCTTCAGGGCTTTGTGAAGGAACTCTTACTAAGGCTTCCTCAGATTGATAAGCAGTTTAACACCTGAACTGTGATCAAAACTTGACTGCTATTAAGTAATAGACTAGAAACGGTATAATGTGCTCAGATGAAAGGAACTCAAGGCTCTTTTAAAGTTTAAATGTGGATTTTTTGACCCAAGCAGAGGTTTGAGAGAATTTCCCCTCTTCTACTCCTTTTTGTTTCCCTGCACTCGGAGGTTTCTATTCAGAATCGTACATCATTAGGCAAAGAAGAGCTGGACAAAGTTTCCAAAGGAATCCTTTAAAACCTGCCGGGGGTCGAGAACTCTCCCTCCCTTCAGCCTGGGAAAAGAATGCAGCTTCTTTAATAGCCTCGCCTCCGCCTCACAGAAAGGAAGGCCCCTTTGTAGCCTTATATTTTGCAGCGATTACCCCCTTTTTTTTTTTGTCTTTTTTACACACAGTTGAGATAGAACCTTGGGCTACTTTTTTCTGCAAAAGCCCGGACATACAGGAGCACAAGAATGACTGTCCTCGGGCCCACAGTCTCGCTGGCACCAGCTTCCTGTTAAAAGAAGAAAATGTCTTTCAGTTTTCAAATGTTTTGCTACAGCAAATTTGGTTAAAAAGAATAACAGAATAAATGTTACAGAACCTGTACTCCAGTACAGAAATATTTGTTCTTGTAGATATAAATCAAAATATTTGGAGGGGAGAATGATTACTTTTTAAAATGTATTGTTGTGTTTCATATTACCGAAATAAATTATGCTCAATACAAAAGACAAGAAAAAAGTCACCTAGATGCTACTATCAAGAAACAACCACTATTTAACGATTTTGCATATGTCTGTATTTCTTTTAAAAGAATATTGTGTATGGGGTTGTAACCTACGTTTTTCATTTAGCAATGTATAATGTACATTTTCTCCTGTCAGTAAAGTCATTCTGACTGGTTTTTAGAGTCTGTATAATGTTCTGCCAGATGAATATACCATAATGAACCGTTAACCACTCTTATTATCAGGCATCCAATTTGTTTGCCTTTGTTTGCTCTTATTATGTTGGCAAGAAGACTTGTACAAAAAGCTTTTTACATATTACTGTATGAGCTCCAGAGGCTTACAAATAGGAACTTTTAGGATTCTCTGACACATGTTTTCACTGCCAAAATTATCGAGTTAATGGTCTTGCATCTGAAGCCTTCTAAATAAGCATTCTAACTTAGATCAAATCCTCTTTTCAGTTTTGTCTTTGCTTTTCTAAATGTATTAAGTTTCAAATGAAAAAAATTAAATCTTTGGTGTACTAGTTTTGATATGAATGTGTGTCTTGGTAAGTGCCAGGTATGGTAATTAATTTCAAGTTAAACAGACTGCTTTTACTTGTAAACTATTGGAAATACAGAAACCTCATTTCCTTGTAACTTGTTCATTTTGGGGTATATACATGTGATAGGAGATTTAAGTGTTGAAGTTTTCTTTCCAGTGTGCAGCAAGAATATAGATTTTGTAAATTTTGCATCTTTCCACAATCATCTAGGTATAAATGATGAAATAAATTTTGGTATTTTCAGGCTAATGGCCTCCAAGGATAATATTTATAAATTTTACTAGGTACTGTAAATAGTATGGATATGCTGAAAGGCCTTTATCCACAGGACAGGAATATGGCTGTCTTCAAAACAAAGTGACCAAATAGTTCCAAGATTCCTCTTTTAGTTTACTGTTTCTAATACTTGAATACTCCCCATCAGGGAACTGTTCAGGAGCTTGTTACTCCAAAATTAAGCCCTGTCTGCCACAGTCATTCCTTTGCTTTCTAAAAATGATTTAGAGTACAGAACAGCACAAATGAATAAAGGTAAGAATAATGGGACAATATCAACCAGCAGCCATTATGTGATCCTTTTAAAACCACCCCAGAGAGTAAATCATTTCTGATCCATCCCTCTAGACAATGGATAACCCTAGTTTTCTGTTTTGAAATGAAGTCCTTTTAAGTATGCAGTAAAGCACTTTCCACTAAGATGGAGAATACAGTTTACAAGAAAATTTCTTCAAAAAGATTTTGAGACTTAACTAGCATGTATGGCAGTCCTTATTATCCTGTAACAGTCTTCATTTTGGTAACAATAAGGCAGTGCTGAGGGTTATACAAGGACTCGGGTATTCGAGCCCAGTTCGAAGTCTCCAGGAAAACATTGCAAAGCTCCTGAATTGTCTGGCTCTGCAGATATATAGCAATAGACATGAGAAGATTTTTTTCTAACTATGCCAGACCTGTGCCGCAGAGATAAAAACCTGTTACCAGAGATTTCACTGTGATCCTTTGAAACAGCTCTAGATTTTTTGTTTTTATCATTTAGATTTCATATCTGATACCCAGAACAGCAAATGGATGAACATTT
The DNA here is from genome assembly GCA_028571685.1 of Heterohyrax brucei. NCBI lineage: Eukaryota > Metazoa > Chordata > Mammalia > Hyracoidea > Procaviidae > Heterohyrax > Heterohyrax brucei. Next base: position 35,971,970 of record CM053148.1, on the reverse strand, counting down.
TAAGTTTCAGTTCTTTTAAAGGATGATGACTTCGAACAGCTTTTAGAACTCATAGCTCTTAGCAGCCCGCCTCCTAGGAGCTAAAGTTTAACATCTGCCACTGATAGAAAAGAAGAAGGGGAGGCGGGGGCAGGACTTTTGAAAATAAGAAGTTTCCACTTTCAAATACAGTGAGTGTCCACCAGTGAAAGGAAGAGTTCTTGTGAATTTCCCTCTTAACTGGGTTCTAACAGAAATAAATTGGGAAATCTCTAGGTTGTCACATGCCTTGGATTTTCAGCCTCAGAATCTTGGCTGCTAAATTGACAAACTGGGGCCCCTTTCGGCAGGGTCAGGGTTTTGTGTGTCTATGGACATGTGTTTCCTCCAGCTCTCCCTCATTCCATCACATCAAATAGCCCTAAAGACCCTGTGGAATAGTGGTTAAGAACAGTGTCTTGGGAGTCAGGAAGCCAGAGTTACAGGTTCTGGTTCTGTCACTGACAAAGTATACGTCCTCTGTCAGGTTAACAACACTGAGCCTCAGTAAATTGGGAATATTTGTTCTTTTGTTGAGAGGATTAAATACCTGGCACAAATATTGTTGTTAAACAAACAAACAGCCAAAAAGAAACCCCACTGCCATCAAGTCAATTGCAACTCATAGTGACCCTACAGGACAAAGTAGAACTGTCCCTTAGAGTTTCCAAGGAGGGCCTGAGGGATTCAAACAGCCGACCTTTCAGTTAGCAGCCGTAGTGCTTAATCACTATGCCACCCTAGTCTCCAACTCCTGGTAACCCTGTGTGTGCAGAGTAGAACTGATTTCATGCAGTTTTCAAGGCTGTAACCTTTTGGAAGCAGATTGTTAGCTCTCAACAAATGATAAACCAAAGCAAACTCATTGCAAGTAGGTCAATCCCAACTAACCCCAACTCTATGGGACAGAAGAGAACTACCATCTAGAATTTCCAAGCAGCAGCTGGTGGGTTTGAACTGCTGACCTTTTGGTTGGCAGCCACAGCTACCTACAGCACCAGGGTTTCCTCAGTAAATGGCAGTGATTATTAATCCTTCTGGTTCCTGAATCTGTCTTCCTTTCTCCATCTTCACTGCTTCTACCTGCACTCAGTGTCTCCTTTGTCCAGTTGCCTCCTAACTAGCCTCTAGCCCTCTTGCCTAATTCCTGAGCTGCTTTCTGTTCCATGTACAAATCTTCCCCTTAAACATGCTCTTTATTCTCTTATGTGCCTGGTAAATTCCCATGCATTTGTCAGAACTCAGCCCAAACCTTATTACCCTAAAGATATAAATGTAAACTGATAATAACTTTGACAGAGAATTTTAAAATAACTATCAAAATTTAGGCAACCTGGTGGCATAGTCATTAAGCGCTATGGCTACTAATGAAAAGGGCAGCAGTTCAAGTCCACCAGGCACTCCTTGGAAACTCTACAGGGCAGTTCTACTCTGTTCCATAGGGTTAGTATGGGTTGGACTCAACAGCATTGGGTATCAACATTTAAATACCAGTGGATCAGGACCTCTACTTCTAGTAATATATCCTATAGCTATTCCCACAAATGGGCAAAAGAGAATGTATACACAAATACTCTTTGTCCTAGCAAAAGTTTATAAAATTATAGTGTACTAGTATAAAATGGTTGTTCCTTCACTGGAAATTGGCCACCCCTGGGGAGTAGGACAGTGGGCTGAAAGGGGAAAGGCAGGGGCTGGGTGTTTTTCATCAATAGATTTTAGGACAATTTGACTTTAACTCTATGGATGTATTGTTTTATTAAAATAAAAATTGACTAAAAACTTTAAAAAAAAAGTTTGTTCCTTCCTACAGTGAAATATAATGCAGCTATTAAAAAGAAGCGTGCATCTCTGTGTGTATTGATCTTTAGAATATACATTATTAAGTGAAAAGATCAAAGTGTAAAAAGCTGGCCAGAGGATACCTCCATTTGTCTTAAAAAGAAAGAGAGAGAAAGGGGTGCTATATGTTTTGGGGAATACTGGTGGTATCTTTGGGTAGCTAAGGGTCTGGGTGAGGAAGAATTTACTATTCTGTGTGTGTGTGATTGAGCTTTTTGGAAAATGTTTAACCGTCTACATAAAATATCTATTAAATATTTGTTTAAAAAAAAAAAAAAACTGTCTTCCTTTAGGAAGCCTATGCTGACCCTCTGTCCTGTCTCAGCCTCTCCCTCTTTTATCACTCCTGGAGTCCCTGGTGTTGACTACTGTTATATCACAGCCCTCGTCCCACTGTTCTGAATGTGACTGTCCACGTGACAGATTTCCCTGGAAAACCAGCCTAAAAGGTAGGATCAGCACTATTATCGTTTTTATGTTCCGAGGACCTGGCATAAGATGCTCAACCTTTTCTTTTTTTTTGAATGAACAAATGGATGAAAAAGGCCTCCTGCTTCGTGTCTTTCCCATCTCTGCCCTGATGCTGTTCTGGCTGCCCACAGGCAATTTGAAATTCAATAGACATAATGTAGTCCCAACCTATGTTAGCAGGTATCTTCTGCTACACCTGACTTTGCACTGTTGCTGTCATTTCATTGTTGCATGTTGGTTTGTTTTGATTTTTAAAAATCTGCCACATCTTAGTGTGCTTCTTGTCTTGTCCTTTCCAACTTCTAAACCAGTTAGTTCCCTTGAGACCGACTCACTCCAAGTGATTTCGTCCAGAAGCCTTCCTGGATTTCCCAGCCTCAGTCAGATAAGCGTTTGTCAGTGTTCCCACAGCTCTCTGATCAACTGTGTCATGACTGGCTATTTGCTGCAATATTGTTTTACATGTGAGTCCACCGACAGAATTAAGGACTTGTGTAGGACAGAGATTTTTACAGTGTTTATCTCAAGCTCTCTGGAATTTATGCCTGGCACATAGTAAGCTGCAAATAAATGACTTGCGTGAATGGAGGAGTGCACAAATTAATCATTAAGTGCTTGGTGGTATTTTGGTAGGCCATCTATTACCTTATTTAGGCAATATACCTTGAATGTTGTGATGTGTCATGTGTCATGTTTACAGCTCAGCCTGGCACCTCAAACCAAAGCTTTTGGTGGTGTTACTATTCTAATGCACATGGAGACACTAACGACCTGTACCTCTGTTAACACCCAGTTTATAAATTGCCAGATTTAGGACATAAGAATACAGAATGCCCACTGAAAATTAAATTTCAGAAAAACAAACAATATTTTTTAGTGTAAGAGTATCCTCAAAAATTACTTATCCTAAAAACCTATTCACTGTTGATGTGAAATTTAAATTGAACTGAACATCCTGTATTTTATCTAGCAGCCCTTCCTCAAAGGCCAAATTCCCAAACCCTGTGTTCAGACCCAGAAATTCTTAGAAAATGTTATGAAATATGCAATTTTATCATCTTTATTAAGTAAATAAGCAATCAAAATCTCCCAACTCTGCTTGCTAAAATTTTGTACACATATTTAAACACTCTGCTTTCTTCCAAAATTCTTTTATTACATTTTAAAATCATAGTTAGATTCCCACTAGCAGTAATTTAATCTCTTCTAAGCCACTTACCAGTAAAATTGAACCTCAGAGGGAAGAATCCAGGTGATTCCATCTAAATTCTCTGTGTTTTCTTTTCATCTCTATTCTGCAGTGGGTGAAAGGAAATCTTCCCCAGGAATGGCAGGAAGGCTGCTGTCCACTATTAGAAACCCTACAGAGCAGTTCTAGGGCTATAAACTGCCACAGAAGGAAAGTGAAGAGCAGCTTAGAACAGCTACGGCACCTGCGTGGTGCAGGCCCAGCTTGGCAGTCATCATGTATTGGGTTTCCACTTCAAGATTTGGGCAGCCAAGATAAGATGATTATTTGTAAATAATGCAAATAATGTAAATAATGTAAATAATTTGTAAATAATCATCTTATCTGAAAAGTAGCATATTTAGATTTCAGTTTGTAAACACTGGTAAATGATCATTCAGGCCAAAAATGCAAGCACCAACTGTAGCCACATATATATTTTTTTTAAATGCTAGAACCCACTACATTAAATCCTATTCCCCTGTAGCTTCAAAGTGGATGACAACTACATCACAGGCTTTTTTGTTACATGTGATTAATTTTTGCCACGGTTCCAGAAATAAAATAATCTACAAATGCCATCCCTTCTTTAACATCCAATCTTGAAAATTACAGGCTAAATACTGTTTGAAGTGTCTAAACTCATGCAAAATATTTGCTTAGTCCTCAAATAGTACTGCTCTGCATCCTGAAAAAGGATGACATGAAAACTCAGAAATTATCAAGAAGTGGCAGTTGGGATGAGAGAGAATCTACACTGGGGGAAAGGGGCATGTTAGAAGGGAGTGTGAAGACGTAATGAGATTTAAACATAGCTGAAGAGAGTGGGGAACATGGTTCAGTCAGTCCAAGAGTGGAAAATCCTGGCAAATTTCCCAAAGACGAGGACAAGACTGGGACATGAGATGTATATTCCTTGAGAATCCACTGATACCCTCAGTAATGTCTTTCTTCAGTGCCTGAATAAACGGAAGCGGATGGTAGGCTTTTTGCCTAATGGTAGTTGACAACATAAAAGATAGCTACCGCTGAACAAACCATCTGAAGAGGAGTATCTTTCATCTTTTGAAATCGACTGAAGGGACATTTAATGTGTCAAGAGGTTTTATTTTGGGAAGGCCAGTATTTCTTTTTAATCTAGTTGTTTCGAGGATGGCTTCTGGTAAATATTGCTGGTTAAGTGGAATAATTTCAGAGCTATGGAGTGTAGTGGACTATCTCTTGGATGTTTATGTTGAAAAAAGAAACAGAAGCATTCTTATTCAACTGTGCTGTCATAAAATTATGGCAACAATAAACCACCGTTTAACTTTTAAATCATAAAAACTTCTAGCCTGATGAAAAGTTCTTTGAGGACTAAGGTACAGGAAAAACATTTACTCTACTCTAAAAAGCAATCTATAAAGAGAGAATAATTTGTCTGATACATGCTAAACCTAGCGTAAGCCCTTTTAAATAAGTTTATCTCGTTTTTTAATTTCTAGTATGCTGTGATTTATCAATCTGTCTGTCCAGAAGGAGTTTTCTTGGCTTCAGAGCCCATTGATTTTTAAACCTGTTGCATATTCAGTGTGGTTTTATTCATGAAGTTGTTCCTTTTGTCTCATTCACGTGTTCGGTAGCTCCGTTTCTGCACCCTAGTAGATCATTTCAAGATTTTCTTCTTCTGTTAACGTGGTTATAAGGAAGCCTGTTCATTCTGACATTATTTGCTTCCTTATACTAGTCCTACCTTGGGATCTGACTTCCAGTTGAATTTTCTTTTTTTAGGAATATACAGTGGAGATCCCCATTTCACATTTTGTTTGCACACAAGGACAACTACCGCGGGGGCTTCGAGCAGGAAATGTGCACGGTGCCTTTAAGAGCAACTCGGGTAATTTTCCGAGGCCTGGCAGCAGGCACAAGCGGCAGGCGGCTAGCCCCGGCCGAGTGCGGCTGCGCATTGCGGCGCGCGCTCCCGTTGCCTAGTTACTGCGCCCCGCCCCCGGCGCGCTCCCGTTGCCTAGTTACTGCGCCCCACCCCCGGCGCCCGAAGGCTGTTTGTTTCCAAATGGCACCCAAATACTGATTTCGTGGTCCAGAAACAATGACAATAGCGCAGCACTGAGCTCAATAAAAAAGCAGAAGTGGTTTTAAAAGTATTCGAAGTCAATATTTATTTGCTATTTTGATTTTACGAAAAGCATTTCAGTGAGGTCATCGGGATGGGAGCAGCGCCTCACGGTGCTTTAAGTCCCGGTTGGGTCTTAGCCTTTCCTGGCAGTTTTTTACCGTGAAGTTGGTGGTGGTCATTGTTTTTTCCTGTATTGTCGGCTTTCCCTGTTAAACTAGCTCAGGAACAAGTTTTTTTGAGATTTAAAGTTGACTGTGAGCTTAACTGTAGAAACCATTAACTGTAGAGACCATGTAATTATGTAAATTTACAGTAATTATTCTTGTAGGTGTCCACTAAATGTATCTTCTCTAGGATAATGGTAGCCCCAGCTTGTCCCGAGAGGTGTCTTGTTCCATTTAATAAAAACGTCTGGTTTTTTTTTTTAATTCTTCTTGAAAAGTAAGTTTATATACAGATCCGATCTTACGGTACCATAGTAATTATCATTCAATTGTAAATTCCTTTGGGAATAGGAACTAGCTTTTATTTATCTTTGTATCCTCGAAATGTTAATGCTTATAACAAATCTTCAAATAATGTTATTAAGCAATGCTAATCAACATCTCTTGAGGCTCTTTACTCTGCCAGACCCTATGCTAGGTTTCCTCTCCCTTAGTCCTCACAAGAATTTTATGAGGTACTTTTATTATCCCCCAATTTACAGATAGAGAGACTGAGGCACCTGGAGGTTAAATAATTGCCTAAATTGCTACAGCTGGTAAATGGTGGCTTTGGAATTCAAACTCTGAATTAGTCTGAGAACCTCTTTTAGGTTGCCATTGTGCCGAACTGCTTCTCCCAGTGTTGCAGGGAATATGTGGTGTCTGTTACAGCACTTTCAGGGAGTGGTGTGAAAGCCTCTTTTCTTGATGTATGTCTCCCTTTGTTGTACATAAGCTTTCACATTCCTGTCAGTTATTAGTGATGTGAGGACTTTCAGATTCTTACCTCATTCTGAGCTGAAAGACTCAAACCTAATCAACCCGGATGGCAGGATACAGATAACAACTGCAGACAGCTCTTTCAATCACATTCACCTTGTATTTAGATTTTCATTGGCTGGCCCAACTTTTTTAAACACATAGTAATGAGTCAAATGATAGGAAGCCAGAAGACCACTGACAAATATTAAGGATTATCTTTTTTGATTCAAATTCCTTTTTTGTTTTGTTTTTGTGCGAGTTAAACCTAATTTCTAGCAGATGCTAACTGAATGTGCATGCTGCACCAGACCAGGAGAACGTGTCTAAGAACTGCCAGATGAGGCAGTGCCATTAATGCTCCTTGGAGTTCAGTCTTCACTCTGTGGTCTTACCTCTGCTTCGGCCCAGCGCATAGATACCTCAGAAGGACCTCTGACCTGAGCCTCAGACACCTTCACTTCTGGCATCCTACTTTAGGCATCTTTTCCAGCAGACTTAGCCTCCATGTGGTAGCATGTGCCAAGCCCTTAGCTCATACCACCTTCTTCTACCATTTTTGCTTGCTTTGCTCAGCGAGACAGCTCAGCCATCTTCTGGAATCCTCTGACCACCTCCCTGTTCACCCACTTGTGTCTAATCTTGGCAATTTTCCATATTACAACACAAACAGATGTGTGTGTAGGTGAGTGTCATGTTTAATTAGCTAGTTCAGAAGCTTCTAAAGAGCAAAGTTGTTTTTTTTAAACTTGATAGTCCCAGCACAGCAGTGTGCCTAGATAGTAGATCCAAGATCACAAACTGATAATCCACAGGTTTAACCCAGCTCATCAAACTATTGTTTGGCTCCTTATGGCTCAGTGAGTTGCTTAGCCACAGTCTTTGTTTTTGTGACTTGCACACAACAAATGGGTAGCACTATGCAAACAAGGTACCTGTGGCCCACCAAGGGGATAGGACAGCTTGCTGCTGATGCAAATAAGGTGTATGGAACCAGTGATGGTTACAGTTACCTGTCGGCTTTGCTGGCCTATGATTTTCAGTTCTTTGGCAAGTATGTAACAATGTAATTTGGCAGTTATGTAACAATGTAGCCATCTTCCATTTTGTAATGTGTTGTAAATTCTAGCCTCTAGGCAGGATTAGGGCAAGATGTATCTTGAGTCACCACCTTACTGGACACAGTGATTCGAGTCACCACCCTTACCACTCTTTTTCAAGTTACCCCCATGCTTGAGTCACATCTTTTATAAGAGATAAAAGGAGAGAGGAGCCAGAAAACAGTAGGGAACCACTGTTACCAAGAGAGAGGAGGCAGGAGTGGAACACATCCTTTGGACCCAGGGTTATCTGCACTGTGAGCCTCCTAGACCCAGGAGACAGAAAGAGATGTAACACCAGAGACAGCCATAGACAGTGATAAGCAGTGGCTGAGAAATGGCAGTAGAAGGAGCAACAGAACCAGAAGAGAAGGTTGTCGGCTTCCTGACCCACAAAGCTGGAGAGCTGAGTGCCTTCAGGCAGAAGGCTGGCTGGTGGAGTGAGGTGCATCTGGGCACTTGTCAGTGGAAGTAGGCTTGCTGACCCACGGAGCCAGAGACCCGAGTGCCTTTGGCCTAAGGCTTACTGGCAGAGTGTGTGGGCCTAAAGAACATCATAAAACATGCCCAAGCAGGAAAGACACTAGGCTGGCCAAAGAGGCCCGAGAGGCCTAATGGTCAGGGAGAGACCTGCCCGTGGGCATCCCAAAATCCTGTCCTGACAGAAAAACTGTATCCTAAGTCCTTCTTGAACCTGAATTATAACGTGTTTCTTCCCTAATAAATGCCATAATCATGAGTTTTGTCCATGAGTTCTGTGTGGCCACTGCAATGAATTATTGAACCTAAAAGAGAAGCAGAGAGTGCCCTGGTAGAGACAGTGGTGTTAGAACTCGTGCAAAGGTTGGAGAGAAGCAGTATCTCTGACCTCTACCTCAGAGCAATCAGCCTTGGGCTGTTGATGCTGATAGTGATTCTTTCTCCCTCTTCCTCACGTTGGAGGAGGTCAGATACTCCTGCTGTGCCGTTCTTATGCTGTTCTTTGGCTGCTATTGTTTTTCATGTGAGGCCACATTGTGAAATCTGAGTGGTTTACATACAGATCAAGGTCTTCAGCCTCTCTTGAAAAATCAGATGCGGCATGTGACAGCCGGTGCCCAGGACAGAGATATGGCTGCTCCTTTTGGGGGACATAAGCCCCCCACTTTGTCTGCCAGAGCCTGTGCCACATTCTATTGTTTCCCCATTGAGGCCAAGTATGTGATGTCACTTATATTGAGTCTATACTAAGGTTTTTCTTGGAGTTACATATTTCTTAGTACCAAAAGAGAGAAAGGAAGACTAAAATATCTTTCAGGAATAGAGAAAGCCTGTTTCTTTGTGGACATGAAGGTTTACGTCTCCATTTTTCTTAAACCCACCTACTCCGTTTATTGAAATCATTTTCCTGGCCACCATAGAGACCTGAGGTTTTGACCCCTAAGGTAAACCACGCAAACCAAACTCACTGCAGTTGAGTCAATGCTGACTTGTAGGGATGTGGCAATTATACCAACACTGTTAACATGACCGTGGCCATTTTGAGTCACCATAAACTACTTACCACAACTCTGCCTAACCTTTTGTACTAGGGGACACAATACTAACATCTTGAGTCCTTTAACCTAGAAGTAACCTAAGAGTACATCCAGATCAAACAGAGAAATCACGGAAAACTGTGAGAAAACAAAGGGTGTGGAAAACCACTCCCTTTCAGATAAGGAATTAAACAGATCTGGGTGTCTTTAACTCTTTAACGTTAAACAGATTAACCTCCCCTAGAACAAACTATGAATACTCCAGTAAAGCTCAGTTCTGGGCTCTCCGCTGGGATGACCGTTAGCCCCATGACCACACTTTTTCTTGTCTGTCTTTTTCCTTAATCTCGACATTGCCCCCATCTCTGACCCTGTTTCTCGGGAAACTACTCACACCCAACACGGCAGTCCTACAGGCGTAGTGGTTCAGTGCTACATGTACTGGCCAAAAGGTGGGCAGTTCACATCCGCCAGGTGCTCCCTGGAAACTCTGTAGGGTAGTTATGCTCCATCCTGTAGGGTCAGGGCCGTTTTGAGTCTCAGTTGACTTGGGGGCAGTGGACCCCTGAGGCAGATAACTAAAAAGCGCTGAATGAAAGTAGGCAAGAAAAACTAGTTTAGCGAATGGTTGAAGATTGCAGACCTTCATCGCTCAGCCACTTAAGCAGACTTGCCACCTGTAGCCAACCCTTCAGTTTCACCTTGAAATCTGTAAATACCGGCTACATTTCAGTTAAAGCATGCCCATGATAGTCCATTTCCTATAGCCGTTGCCTTTTTGGCCTATAGAAAAAAGCGTAACATACATTCATATATGTGCCCTTTGTCTTTAAGGACTCCAAAGGCATAGAATGCACAAATATGCTAGTCAGTTTCATGGAGGAGACCGGTCTCTTAGACCATCATCCACAACACCTTACATGTGATGGACAATGTTTGCTGGGTAAAACTGAGAGCAATTTTGCAAAATTTTCGAACGAGAAAGTTACTAGTTCTGTCACTGCCGATGTTTACATTTCAAGATGAGTCTAAACAAATACTACCTTTCTTCTGTAAACATCGTGAGATAAGTACTAATACATGTGCAAAATAGGATTTTAATGTTCTGCATCACCGAAAGCAACCAAGATAACAAACCAAAGAAGTTAAAGAAGTTACAAACATTGTTCTTAATCCCAGAGATTTGTTGAATAGAGCTTTTGTATTCAAAGAGGAATTTTAATTATTACTTTCCCTTAGACTCTCATAACTTGGATTTGTGTTGTTTGAACAAGAATCCTCTCTGAAATTCTTTCTGAAGAACTTGAGTGCTCCCTGCTCTTTCCAGGCATTAGAGTGGAGTGAGAATCTAGAGTGCAGGCAATTGGGCCTTTCTGCTCCAAACAGGCTGTGACATCATCACAAAATAAAACTCAAGTCATCTGTCTTTGCCTGTTATTGTCTTTCCGGATTTGACCTTTCCAAGTCTGCAGTGCAGAACTATTAGAGTAGTGGTTGGGAAGAGGCACCAGTGAGAAAAAGCCTCCTAGCTGATTCTGGCATATGCTGCCCTTAAGAAACACTAACATTCCTTTTAGCCAGTTGTGGTGGAGTCAAGGACACCCTGGTGGTCTAGTGGTTAAGTGCTATGGCTGCTAACCAGAAGGTCAGCAGCTCAATCTTCTAGGTGCTCCTTGGAAACTCTATGGGAGCAGTTCTACTCTGTCCTGTAGGGTCACTGTGAGTTGTAATCGACTCAGTGGCAGCAGGTGGCTTTGGTGGAGTTAGTTCCAATTCATGGAGACTTCGTGTATGCCAGAGTATAACTGTGACCCATAGCATCTTGAGTGGCTGATTTTCCAAAAGTTGATCACCAGACCTTTCTCCGGGGTAGACTTGAACCTCTAACCTGTCACCAGCCTGGCACACGAACTGTCTATACCACCAGAGATGCCCAATATAAATTTGTTTTCTTCAAGGTTCACTTAAAAACACCTAACTGAGGGGCATACAATAAGACTGTCAGGGAGGGTGTGTCAAAATCCAGCGAATGTGAGAATTTGGGGTTTATTTAAACAGGCAGTGAAAGAGTTTATGTACTTGGAAAAAGAGCAATCTCTATGCAAATTGTCATCATTTTGGACTTGAGAAAAGCAGAACCACCCATGAGAAAGGACTTGAAGAAAAGTAGAGCCCTGAGACTCTTACTTTGATGAAAAGCTTCAGGAAGGATGAAAGGAAGAAGGCCCAACTGATGAGAAAATGGAAATAAAGACCTTTCTAAGGCCCCCATGAATCAGACTCAACTCAAATGTACCATTTTTTTTTTTTTTGGTATGGTTTTCTAAGAGCCTGGATGCTGCCCAGAAATTTTAACTCTATTCTTTTTTGAAGATCCAAGCCATACTGCACATAGTAGGATTGTGTTTTTTCTTTTTCTGCTTATCTCAAGTCATAAGTCTCCAGATATATAAACAACCACATTTGATTATGTTATATGCACAAGGATCACAAAACCTTTAACAGCTAAGGCAACTTTTTGGCAAACAGAGTTCTGTATATGGTGTAAACAGGCTTTTTCCTTGAGAACTACAAATTTACTTGTGGTTAGCTGTTAGAAACTGAAGCTTTGATTATTGCCATTTCTGCAACCATGCTGCAATAATTATGTCCTATCTAAAAAAAGGAGAAATACTTAGTAGGATTTCATTAGCTTCAAAAAGGTAATGCAAATATTTTGATACCTGACTTTATGTTAAGAAGATCAGCAAAACGAGACTCAATTTGCTAAATTATAGCATAGGTTTGTTATTTTGATTTCTTTCTAATTCAGGATCTGCATGTGCTTCTATCCAAGGCCTAGAGCAACCCATGAATCACAACTAGTCAAGGCCAAATCAACCTCCTATTATCTGCAGAAATTTAACGATGTATTAACTGACTGACATCAATTAAAGCATCTATTGCCATTTCATTAAGCACCCTATTTAGTCTCCATTCCTGGTCCACTCCCTGTTCTTCAAAACTGTCTTCTTTATTCCAAATCAGTGTCTTGGAATCTATTCAGAGCTGGTGCTAAATTCAATGAGACAAACATGTTATTGGTTATTAACCTCCAGATTTGAGTTACAACTTAGCCCCTGAATCTACATAGGACCCTTTTCCCCTTCCTTTCTTTATATTTTTGTGTGTAACACACTGACAACTAAACATTTTCATGTGTGTAGTTCAGTGACAAACATTTTCATGTGAATAATTCAGTATACTTACATCAATCTTGTTGTGCAGCCATCACTAATATCTGTTGTCACAAATTTTCCATCACTGTAAACAGAACCCCAGTGCTTCCCAAGGACTGCTTCTCTCCTCGCTCCTGCTCAACCTCCAAGTTGCTTCTGACTCATAACAGGCAAGAACTGCCACCCAGGGTTTCTAAGGCTGTAAATCCTCATGGAAGCAGACTGCCACATCTTTCTTCCTTGGAGGGGCTGATAGGTTTGAACTGCTTTAACCCCTGTGCCACCAACCACTATCAAACTGTGATCTCTATACACTGGGCTCTTCTAGGTATTCCATGTCTTCTCTTTTAAGTATGTTCCTTTCAGTGCTTAAAAATGTCAATAGAATAAGGGGTCCAAAGAGACAAGATAAAAATGGGTTGTGTGTGACACACTTGCAGAAAGGTATTCAAGTGTCTGTTATAGGTCTGCTTCTAAAGCTCCTGGAATGAGATGTGCTGAATTAAACAAGAAAAAGTTCTCACCGACCTGGAACATCAACCAGAGCAGAAAACTGAAAACAAGGCAGGACTGCCATACAGGAAAACGCAAGGTGGGAGATGATTATTAATACATTGCTTCAGAAAAAGTGGTGTGGAAGATTCATCTGTGGACCTCACTAAACACATGTCTTCCATTTAGATGTGGGAAAATTGTCGGTCAAAAATTCCATCTATACAGACCTGGCTAATGCAACTAAAGTCATCTGTGATACACAGTCAGACGGCAGAGAGAGACAGACCAGAAGTTTACACCAAGTTCCCTTCCGTTTACAGGACCGTCACACAGGCCGTAAAGAAAAGGACTCTGGCTTAAAATCTCTGTTTGTGGACAGTCAGTTTAAATCCTTGGCCTCCCGCCGACTAACTCAAAAGCAGTCAACGCGGCTACCGTTGCTGCTGCAGGAACACGCTCTCCAGATTTCCAGTTCTACATTCAACTGGGTATGTCGAAAGGGAAAAAGACAACTTCGCTTTGCCTGGGTGACTGACACCAAGCAGCGCCCCTCCGCTGTTCACAGGGGTGACAATGAGTCACTCCCGCTGCCAGCCCAGGTGGTGCTGGCCCTCCAGACCCCGGCGCCCCGGGAGCCCCAGGGCCGGGGAGCGCCGCCCCGCGCGACCCCCGCCCCGCGCGACCCCCGCAGCCTGGGGGGACCCAGGCGGCCCCGAGCACCCCCGCTGGGGACGCCCGCGCGCGCCTCCGCAGCGCCAGCCCCGAGGGGCTGCGGCGCCGTTTGTCACCGTGTGATTGGCTCAGGAGAGGGGTGGAGAGAAGCAGACACCCTGCCCGGGATATATTTAGCCGAAGTGCAGCTGGGGAAGTGCTTCAACAAGGGAGCTTTTGTCCTTCTGCGGAAGTGGTTTTCTTCACTTCTCTAGGGTGAAAACTTCAGGCGTGTACGGATCCTCCCCACCCCCACACCGCATTATACTTTGTCGTCATTGGGAAATGTTTTTAATCTGAAAGTTTCGAATTTTCTGGAACTGTCTGGGGTTTGTTATAGAAGAGGAAACTGAACCACCTTGATGCAGAATCGACTGAAGCGTTTAAAAACACAAACATTTACTGATAGACACGGTTAAGAAATCCGGATAATTTCCTAACGCAGCCATAGAAGTTTGCATGCTTGCAATTAATTTTTTGTAGCTTCGAATCGAGTCTTAGGTATTTTCAGATGTCCTTACTTGTGTCCTTAACTTGTGCTAATTTATGGAATTAAAAACATAATTAAGTTTTACAAGCTAACAGGGCACTGTTTCACTTGAGTTGGTTCACATTTTCCAGTAATGAAAGCAGTACTTCTGCGCCGACGAGCACAGCTTCTCTGCCACGGATTACTGAGAGCCCTGTAATAGCTCTTTTTCCTGTCCTCAGAAAGGTCTGAGAACTGCCACCGTGTTACCAGGCGTCACAGCCAATATGTAAATAGCGTATTGTTGGGGTACATTGTCTAATGTTCAGAAAAAAGGCACAGGAAATCTGTTACTTGAAAAGCTCATTTGCAGGTAGGAACTAAGTACAGAGACTTCTGGAAAAGCAGCCCATGTTTTTTGCTTTTTTTTTTTTTTTTTTTGCTATTTTATTGTTTGTAACTTTGATACAAGTTACAGGGAGATCAGGCTAACAATCTCATCTTTAAAATTCACTTCTTAAATTTTAAAATATTTGAATGCTTACTAGGTTAAAGATGTGAGGGTATAAAAATGACTAACGTTTGCTCCCTGCCTTCAAGGGGCTGATAAATTGAGTGAAATTACTCTGCTTCTACAGATAAAGCCAGAGAAGTTAAGTGGTTCTTGACCCAGTGTCAGCTACTAGTCTTCAGCCAAACACAGGAAATCTTGTACATGAGAATCTGTGCCTTGCAGATGTCCTGGGTTACAGTTACAGTAGTTGATGCCCAGGTAGCATTGAGGGGAAAGGAGGAGGCTTTGGTGTTAGATGGGTATGGCATCTTATCTATGGAAAAGAAAGTAATGATGTCTTGTTGAAAGTCTTTTTTGGCTTCCTTATTTTTTAAAAAAGTGAAGTATCTTGAAAGTATTTTTTGGTTAACGTGGGGAATAAGAGTTTATGAAAGAAACACTTTAAAAGATTCCTTTGTATTTTATGAGACAATTTTCCAAATGTTTTATTTTGGAAACTATAAAACTATTTCATACCTATTTATGAATCAATGTTTTACTATAAACCAAAGCTCTTGCAAGTATCAAGAAGAAATTAGTATCTGCATATGTCAGTAGTTTGTTCCCTTGTATATATGTTGTCATGGATTGAATTGTGTCCTCCCCAAAATATGTGTCAACTTGTTGAGGCCATGATTCCTAGTATGGGGTGGTTGTCTTCCATTTAGTGATTGTAATTTTATGTTGAAAAGGATTCATGTAGGGTTGTAACACCCTTTAAGATCCACTGTAAAGGGAGTTTCCCTGGAGTGTGGCCTGCACTGCCTGTCATCTTACAAAAGAGAAAAGGAAATAGAAGCAGGCATCGGTGTGAACTTCATACCACCGAGAAAGCAGTGCCAGCCAGTAGCAGAGCACATCTTTTGGACTCAGGAATCAGAGTTCCTTCACAGAGAAGCTCCTACTCCAAAGGAAGACTGATGACAGGAGTATTTCTCTACAGCCAAAAGAAAAAAACTTCCTCAGGAACCTATGGCTTGAATTTGGACTTCTACCTATCGTTAGACTGTGAGACACTACATTTTGTGTTGTTGTTGTTCAGCATGAGATGACTAGTATACCACAATTTGTTGATCCCTTCAGCTATTGATAGACTCTTAGGTTCTTCCAGTTTGGGGCTATTATAAAGCTGCTATGAACATTAGTTTATAAATCATTGTGTAGATACATTTTTGTTTCTCCTCAGTACATACCTAAGAATGGAACACCTGAGTCACATAATCAGTGTGATCATTTTAAAAGGTATCCCCAAATTATTTGAAACTCTTCCTGTAAACAGTTGGGATCTAATTTCTCTTTGAAGACTTATTGACTGTCGTCTAACAAATAATAATAAGATGGAAATGATACTATGTGGATTTCTGGTGCTAGGTCATAAAAAGGATACAATTTCCTTTCTCTCTTTCCATCTCTATCCTTCTCTCTGTCCCCTCACTCATTCTTGAGACACCTGTCCTGGAAATCCAGACTCCTTGTTGTAAAGAAGCCCAGACCACATGGAGAAGCCATACGTGGATATTCCAGACCATAATCCAACAAGACTCAGCACCAACATCAATATCAGCTACTAGTCATGTGGGTCAAAAAGCCCTTAAATGATTCTATACCCAGTCTTCCAAGTCTTACACTTGAGGCCCCAGACATAACAAAGACAATCCATCCTCTCTAGCACCATGTCTAAGTTTCTGACCTACAGAAACCAAGAAAGAGAAATTACTGTTAGTCCTATTTGCATCCACAAAGTTTTGGGACGATTTGTTCTATAACAATAAAAAGCTAGTATAGTAAAACTGATTAACTTTATAAGAAGCTGCTAAACTATTTTCCAAAGTGGTTTTCCATTCTGCACTCCTATTAGCAATGGACAAGGGTACCAGATGTTCCATCCTTGCTTCCAGATGTTCCATCCTAATGCTTGACATCATCAAGTCTTTCAAATTTTAGCCTTGTAATTGAAAACTCTGGTGGTATAGTGGTTAAGAGCTATGCTTGCTAACGCAAAGTTGAGCAGTTGAAATCTGCAAGGTGCTCCTTAGAAACTCTATGGGGCCTTTCTGCTCTGACCTACAGGGTTGCTATGAATAGAAATTGACTCTTCTGCAGTGGTTCTTTTTTTGGCTTTGAATGGTCATACGGTTAGTTGTTGCTTAATCAGGTGTTAAGTTGCATTTTCCTGATGTCACCAACCCTGCTTTTGATGAGAAGTATTTACTACCCATCTTAGAAACCCACCTTTCTTACTATGGTAGTTCAAAACCACATCTCACAGAACCAACAGACCACCCCACGCCATCATGCTTACATTTCCAATTTTTTAAAACATAAATTGCTGCTAGGGAAAATGAGAGACTATTGCTAAAGGGGTATAGAATTTTTGTTAAGGATGATGAAGAAATTTGGAAATAGATGCTGGTGCTGGTTGCACAGCAGTGAATGGCATTAATGTCACTGAGTTGTGCACATAAAAATGACTGAAATGTTTCATTAAATACATTTCACCACAATGACACATTTGTAAACAATAATTTATTTTTAAAATAATTATACAAAATGAGTTTTTATAATTAGTAATTATCCACATCATGATTTCTCCAGTTAGTCTGAAAGCCCCTGGGAAAGCGAGGAATAGAATCTGAATATCCAGAAAGGTGAGGTTCCTAATCTTGACCGTGCCGTTGTCTACTGTCACCTCATCTGAATGTAACTACCACTTATTGAGAAATGCTACCCCCCAGAGACTTTATGTACGTGGGCTCACTTAACAACAGTATGAGCTGTATGTAATTGTTCTACTATTCCCAAAGAAGGTTTAGAGAATTCAAGTACTTTGACTGTAGCCACACAACTAAATTTGAACCCAATTTTTTTTTTTTTTCCAAACAAGTTTCACTTTCCTTCTTTCTAATTTTATATGAGAATGTAAGAAAATACTGTGGCCTAAAGTGTATAGTGAAAGATATTCTAGCCTGGGAATTGGGAGGCTGGGTTTTACTCCTAACTCTGTCAGTAATCAGTAGTCTCCTCCTGGACAAGTTCCTCGCTGGACAACAGATGCTTGTTATTAAAAATAAAAGATTGGGTCAAGGCCTGATCCACCTCAAAAGTCTCTGTGTGCCATATGCTAATCTCAGCATGTTCCATGTATTGACTGGTTTAAATATCAGAACAACCCTATCACATGAGTACTGTGACTGTGCTTGTTTTACAGGTGACTAAACAGAGTCAGAGACTTAAGTACTTTTCTCCCAGGCACAGAATTTGTAAACTCAGAGCGTTGCTTGCCAAGCCAAGCCAAGTGCCGTCGAGTCGGATAAGAATGCCATATGTTACTATAAACTAAACCAAAAACCAAACCCACTACCATTGAGTCAATTGCAACTCACAGCAACACTGTAAGACCGATTAGAACTGCTCCACAGAGTTTCTTTCCAAGGAGCGCCCGGCAGATCTAAACTGCTGACCTTTTGGTTAGCAGATGTAGTGCTTAACCACTAGGCCACCAGGATTTTCCTATTATAAACTAGGCAATATTTATTGAAGCTTAGTTACCCTGTGCTTAATTTGAACAGTTCATGACGGTGTTAGTTACCCCGATCAGCAACCTCCCTCCTGCTTTTTGGATGAAGAAACTGAAGCATAGAAAATCTTCCTTGCTCCAAATCCCACATTCAGCCAATGGCACAACCAGGGACAGGTAACGCACACAGTTTGTCATCAAAGGTTGTGGTCCAGTGTTCCAGTAGTCAGAACCCAGGGGAGTGTGAACTAACCCGGAATCACTGGAGCTGACTGCCATAGCCACCCTGGTCACGCCAAACCCCGGTTTGGCTGCCTTTCTTCCTCAGTTCTTTTCCTGCAAACACTCAAGGGAGCCTGCCCTCAAGCACTCAGAGAGACAATTGGGGTGCCTCACAGAATAAATACTACTGCAGGCTGTTGAGATCACCGTAGCAACCCAGTGAGGAGCTAATATAAGCTGGTCTCCAATTGTCAAGGCCCAATCTTGAATTAAATACCTGGGACCCAGCTGCCAGTCCTGAGAAGCCTGAGTAATAAGTTCTGATGCTATCACATGAAGAGGGAGGCTTTTCTTCTTTTTTTTTTAGGTGCTTTTCTTTTTTGGGTGGGGGGCAGACAGAAAATATATATACATAATAAAAGTCAAACAGCACAAAGCATGTCTTCTCTAGTGAAAATGATTCTTCGTCTCACCTCTGCTGCGGTCCTCATCCACTGAAACAGCCTCTTTGCTGTACATCCAGCCAAAGACAATCTTGTTTTCAGCTGTCGTCGAGTTGCCTCTGCCTCGTGCTGACCCCATACACAACAGAAGGAAATAGCCCCTGGTCCTGTGATTAGACTGTTGTGACTCACAGCGCTTTCATAAGCTGATTTTTGGACGTAGATCTTCAGGCCTTTCTTCCTTGTCATCTAAGTCTGGAAACTCTGCTGAAACACGTTCAGCATCAACAAACACACAGGCCTCCACGAACAGATGGATGGTGGGTGTGCATGGTGTGCATCGGCTGAAAATCTAATGTGGGTGCCTCTCTTGGAAGGTGGTGATTCCACCACTGAACCACTAATAGGTACATAGGAAGACTGCTGATTAAGTTTGCAAACTGATCCTAGAAAAAGCGCTGCATACCTCAATTGTTGATTATCACTATGGTCAGCTTCGAAACACTAGCCTTGGGAAGCTAGGCACTGAAGCCAGCTCCTAATCCACCCTTCAAAGCAATTTGGGAACTCTTTTTCTGGAATGCCTCTCAGAGCTGTTGTCATATTACTGCTGATGTCCTGAATGTCATCAAAATGTCTTCCTTTCAATATTTCCTTTAGCTTTGGGTAAAGGCAAAAGTCACTGGGGGCCAGATCAGGTGAGTAGGGAGGGTGTTGCAATAGAGTTACTTGTTCACTGGCTACAAAGTCCCTCACAGACAACTATACTATCAAGTTTGTTAACTTGTCACCCTGCCACTGTGGGCACTGGTCATTCCAGAAAGAGTTCCCAAATTGCTTTGAAGGGTAGACTAGGCGCTGGCATTGGTGCCTAGCTTCACAAGGGGAGTACTCTGAAGGTGACCGTAGTGAACTCAGCAGTGAGGTATGTAGCACTTAAAACAATTAAGTTTGTGGACTTAACTGTCAGAACTTGTATTCTATACACACTATTTTGTGCCTTCTTTTTTGGTTATAACTAATAATACGTCTTGGAAATTATTCTTGGTCAATATCTGAAAGCTTTCTTGTTTGTGAAAGGACTGCAGGGCTTTCCATTGTAAGGCTGTGAAATATCCTGGCTAGTCAATCCCCTGTGTTGGCCACTGAGGTTGTTTCTAACCTGACGCTCCAACAAGCCATATGGAGGGAGATCCGCTATGTTTTTGTTGCAGTCAGATGCAGGCTCCTTGAAATCTCTTACGTCAAGCATGTGGGCAAGGGGAGTTCGTGCGTGCCCTCTCCAGCCAGAGAAGGCATATATTACTGCTCGGCTTTCCTCTAGGGAAGAGAATTCATAGTGCTAAGTGGAGCTACAGCGCAGAAAAAAACATCCAGATAGAGCTCAGCTGATTCTCTGATGCCTGCTGTTTATGCTCAGCTGCAATAGTAGCAGCAGCGATAAAAACATGCTGTGAGCTTTTCCAGCATTGCTTGCCAAATATGCAATAGTCATCTTTTCCAGCAGGACCTGCAGCTCCGAAGACCTAGCCAGTTCTGTGACTCATGGCATTTGGAGGTACCAGGTTGTGATACAAAGCAATATGACCAACATAGGAGGGGGAAGAGGTGGAGTGTGCAGGGTTTTACCTACCTATGGTTGCTTCTCGTGGCAAATGACCCAGGCAACTTCATTCAGCTCAGTTCCTCACAGTCTCTTCAAAGTATTTGATCGGGTGAGGGGTTTTGCCTAGGAAAGCCCACAGCTGAGTGTCTGTCACTGTCTGGCTTTTTCTGGAATTTCTGTGCTCTGCTGGACCCCTGGGAGAGCCCCTCAGTGATTTCCTTTCCAAAGGAAACACCTGAGCTAGAAGTTCTATCACTCCTCCATCCTAAAAACGAATGATGCCACAGGGCCTTTTTTTCATATTGATACCACTGTTTCAGTCTTCCCTGCCACAAAAATTAATTGCATTTGTCCATTTCATCTTTGTTTTCAAATTTGTCAGAGTACAGTTTCTAGATTTGGCTGAGTACAATTTCTCCTAGTAATCTATTAGGATCTTCTTTATCTCTGTGGGATTGGTGATAGTGTCATCAGTTTTAGTTTTTGATTTGATTATTTGCCTCTTCAGTTTTTCTCTTTTGTCTGCCGAGCCAATGGTTTCTTTATTTTATAGGTCCTTTCAAAGAACTAACTTCTGGTTTGGTCAGTTCTTTTCATTGTTTTTCATTTATTTCTGCCCTCATCTTTGTTATTTCCTTTTATTCATTCATTTATTTATTTTGGTAGCTTTTGCTATTGCTTTTTCTATTTGTTTCGGTTGCCAGTCTAAGTTAGTAATTTTGGATCTTTCTTATCTTTCAATGTAGGCATTTATTGCTATGAATTTCCCTCTGAGTACTGGTTTTGCTGTGTCACAGATTTTGATACATTGTGTTTTCATTTTCATTTGATTCTTTGAATTTTTTTAATTTCACTTTTCATTTCTTCTATCACCCAACAGTTTTTAGTGGTGTATTGTTTGGTTTCCTTTTCTTATTCCCCTTATTTTTCTTGTTATTGATTGTTACCTTCATATCACTATGGTCAGAGAAGTGCTTTTATGATTTCCATCTTTTTATATTTGTTGAGAGTTGTTTTGGGTCCTAATATATGGTCTATTATAGAAAGTGATCCATGTGCTGTGGAGAAGACTGTGCATTGTTCTGAAGCTGGGTAGAGTGTTCTATCTATGTCTGTTGGGTCAAATTGGCTTATGCTTTTATTCAAGTTCTTAATGTCTCTAGCAATCTTGTCTTTAGATGTGCTGTCAGTGACTGAACATGGTGTGATGAAGTCCCCTACCATTATCGTGGAGTTGTTTGTTTCGCCTTTCGTGTTAGTGAGTATCTGTTTCATGTATTCTGGAGCACTGCTATTCTTAAAACCAAAACCTACTGCCATCAAGTTGATTCTGACTCATAGTGACCCTATACGACCGAGGACAACTGCTCCACAGAGTTTCCAAGGAGCACCCAGCAGATTCTAACTGCCAACCTTTTGGTTAGCAAACATAGCACTTAACAGCTTTGCCACCAGGGTTTCCAGTTAACATACAACCTGAAAATAATAAATTCTATGAGTATGCTTGACATGCTTGCTCATCGTTCCCCCATTTCTGCTGGTATGTCTCTATTAGCATCAAAATACAACCTAAATTTGGTAAGTTTATTTTCTCCGTATTTTTTACAAACTTGACGTTGCATGGTTTGTGAGATTTAATTAGTGAGTTTTTTCCCTGAAAATATCATACTTTCAATCCTTATGATTGCCTGTGTTGCTGTTTTTGGAGATCTCTGTCTCTTTTATTTTTTTTATTTTTTCTTGTATGTAACCTATGGACGTCAATTTGATTTGGACTCATAGCAATCCTGTAGGACAGAGTAGAGCTGCTTCATAGGGTTTCCAAGGAGCATCTGATGGATTTGAACTGCTGACCTTTTTGGTAGTAGCCGTAGCTCCTAACCACTGGGCCACCAGGGTCCTGTTGTAGATAGAAGCATTTACTTAATGCTCTTGCCTTCCCATTTGGAGTACTCCCTTGACTAATATTTGTAAAACTGGTCTGGTGAGCAGTAAATTTCCAGAGCGTCTGGTGCAAATGTCTTGATTGACCCCCACTTTTGAATGACAGTTTTGTTGGGTAAAGGATTCTTGATTTGCACTGTTTTTTCATTGATTATTTTATATGTTGCACAGTTGTCTTCTGACTTCTAAAGTTTCTTGGGAGAAACCTTCACTGATTCTTCTCAAAGACCCTTAGTATTTTCTATTGTGTTTTTCTCTTGCTGCTTTCAAAATTCTCTCGTTTTTGGTTTTCCAGTAATATTATTAAGATAGGAGTTGATCTTTCTGTATTTTTTATTTTGGGGGTTCATGCAGCTTCCTGTATTTTCAGGTTTAGTTCACTGCTCAGGTCTGGGACATAATCTTGGATTACCCCTTGGAAGACTCGTCCCATGCTGTTCTTGTTGTCATGGTACTCTGGATTTCTGATATTCTAATGCTGGACTTACTAATTGAATCCCGTGTTTCCACAGGGGCATCCCTTAAGGATGAGGTTTTAAAAATTATACCTGTGGAAAAGCAGGCTGGCCAGTAGACCAGGTTCACAGCATTTGTCACTTGGGGACTACAACGACCACATCAGTCTAGGTGTTAAATTGTCAAGGGAGGTGGCCGTCACCATCCACAGTGCCAATCTCACCATTGTACCTGTGCAATGAGGCTACTTAGGGAACAAGATCAGCAAACCCTATAAAGTTCCTTGAAGGTGATCTGTTACTGTGACTTTGTGCTGGTCCATGTCATCCACATCCCCAGAGCACAGGTATGGTTCAGTCCCTGTGCCCAGAAAACTGCTACTGAAGCATAGACAACTGCCACAGCTTGGCCAGGAGCTGCCACGCTAGGTAACTTGTTTGGGGCCTGTAGGTGGTCTGGCTATCATGCAATCTTCTGAGAGATTCCTTTGTTTTTCTTTTAGATTATTATCACTTGTTTTTCCATGGTCTTATAGAGAGTATGGATTAGTCCTTAACCTTGAGAGAATGTAAGCGAAACAATGGACTCACGTTTGGAGAAAGAATTAAGAAAAACCGTGTAGGTTATGTTCAAGATGCAGCCAATTATTTTACTCTACCTGGATAGTGGTTAAGTGCTACATCTACTAACCAAAAGGTCAGCAGTTCAGATCCACCAGGTACTCCTTGGAAACTCTATGTGGCAGTTCTCCTCTGTCCTATAGGGTCACTATGGGTCAGAATCAAGTCGATGGCAGTGGATTGGTACTAATCATTCAATCCATGACGGTAACCTAGGGTGAGATGTTTGGAATGCCAGCTATCTGCTAGGTATTGGACTCAGTGGCTTACACACTATCTCACTGCACCCTCATAACAGCTCCTAGAGGTGGACAGTATCATTGGTCTCATTTTAGAAATGTGGAAAATGAAACTTAGAGAGGTTGGCAGGTGGTACATCTGGTAATGATGGAACCAGAGTCCCTGGTGGCACAAAACAGAGAAGTTGGCAGTTTGAATTCACCTGCAGGCTCCTCAGAAGAAAGGCCTGGCAACCTGTCATTTACCTGTCCCTTCAAAGTCACATGCAGTGCTGCCCTCAGTACGCACCTGGTGAGTGCCCTGTAAACCCGCTGCTGTCGTGCCAGCTCTGGCTCATGACAACTTTTTCGATTGACTTATTAGATCTGACTTATTAGAAGGCTTTTCTTCTGAGATGTGTCTGAGTGGACTCAAATTTACAACTTGGCTGTTAGCAGCCGAAGGTGGCACCACCCAGAGGCTTGAAGTACCGTAGGAAAGGCAACTAATCAGATTTGATTCACAGGGTTTTTGCAAGGAAAAAAATGAGATAACGATGTGATATCTAATCAGCTAATACCTACCAGGCACTAAAAATGGTCATTGAATGAATGCTGATGAACTTATCATATACTTCACAGGCTTCATCTGCTTCCTCTTATTTTAATTCTGTAGAGGTTCCTGACTGATGAAAATAACCATGGTGAAAAAACATTCCCAATCCTGCACTCTACAAATGTCAAGTCTAACCAACAAATTACCAGGTTGTTGGCCTCCATAGTGTTCTGGGGTCATTTCTGTCATAGCAACACTGAACCCATTATGCTTTTTGCCTGTGATCAAATAACACAGCTGTAGATTACAAATTGCCAGGATCAAGGGCAAGCCTTTTCTTTTCCTGCCTGCTTCAGCTTGGCAACAGATGCCTTCTCCAGTGTGCCAACGGCAACCCAACACCCAGGATGGTCCCAGAGAGCACAGCTGGAGCCCCTTCACACTCGTTTCTTTGATTAAGCCTCTGGATGGACAGATTGCAGTGACATTCTCAGAGTTGTTGTTTTCTACCTTTTCTGTTGGGTTGTTCCCCTCCCCCCTCAAAGCTTGCAAATGAATAATCCTGTGGATTTATCCCTCTCTGTAATGCAGAAGGTACATACAATAAAGTAACATATGTAAAAGTACTTTGAAATTAACTTCCAATTTTCAGTACCAATGCACTTTTTTTTTTAATTAGCATATTTGCTTTGTGGTGGTCGCTTGTTCTCATTTCTACCTTAGCCGGTTAAGGGAACATTACAGTTTTCACTTTCAGCAAGATCAAGTGATAAGAACTCAGAAAGAGCCACGCCAAGACAATATGAGAAGTCCAGGGCTTGACAACAGTAGTTAAGGGCCTTTGGGTGAGGCGATGGTTCCAGAAGGTTGTGGCCTTGAAAACTGCGTGGAGCAGTTCTACTCTGCACACATGGGGTCATCAGGAGTAGAATCAGCTCTGCAACAACTGACCAACTGACAACATTGGTCAAATGTGATTTCAGTGGAATCCCTGAAGTGAGATGACGAGAGATGACACCATTGTTTTAAGAACTAAATGAGCAACATCTAATTGAGATGTCTTGGGACTGGAGAGGATTTGGAATGGCAGAGTTTGGGACTGCAACATTGCCCTCTGACGTACAAGGAATTCAGGACTGCATTAAATAATCTGCTAATCCCCAAAACCCACTGCCATCGAATTTGATTCCGACTCATATGACTCTATAGGACACAGTAGAACTGCTCCATAGAGTTTCCAAGGACCGCCTAGTGGATGTGAATTGCCGACCTTTTGATTAGCAGACATAGCACTTAACTACTATGCCATCTGGGTTTCCAGATAATCTACTAAGCAGCACCAAAAAACAAAACAAAATAAAAAACCTCATAAACCTCTGCTTTCACCCAAGACCACAATAAACCAATTCCAAGAGATAAATGATACCTCAAGAGAAAGCACTCTAAGAAGAAAATTCCTAGTCCAGTGTTTACAGTTCGTGTCTGGTTGTAAACACTCTTGCTGTGCTTGCAATCATTACCATTCCTCCTCCTCCGCCTCCTGTCTCTCTCTTCGCCTCTCTCTCTCTCTCTCTCTCTTTCTCTCTCTCTCTCTCTTCCCCTGTGCCTCTTTTTGTGTGATGATTTAAAATATCAGCAAGCCTCTACAGTCTAATTTGTGTGTCACTGAAAACTACATCTCTTTTCAGCTTTTCTTCCATAGTACACTTATCCAGTCTTTTTTAAAAAGCCAAGTCTCTTTAGCACATCACTATGTCTGGCTGTTAATTCCCACTCCTGTGTGTTCAGGAATTTCACCTTCCCAAAGGTGAAATTTAACTTAATGTTACAGCAACGGTTCTGCAAAGTAACATCACACATGCTGATTTTCCTTCGTACATTTACACTGAATGAGCCATAGCTAACAGATATTCTCTTTGCTGACTGTTGAAATTTTTATGTGCAATATGGACTGAAGGTCAGGTAGACAGGAGTTCTAGTCTGGCTCCATGCCTTAGTAGTTTTGTGGCTTTGTGCCTCCTTTAACTGTAAAATGGGGTAAAAATATCACTGTGGGGTTGTAGAGAAGAACAAGTAAGATAATTTCTACAAACGTTAGTCCCTGCTTCTCTCGTTCTTATTTATACTCTGTGAAATGAGAATTTCTTTTTTCTTCTGTTCCCTTTGCTTTTTGCTCATTTGTTCTTCCTCTGTGTCTTCCTCATCTTCCTTGTTCTTTCTTCCTTGTGGTGAGGTTATGATCAACAAAACAAACTCTATCCTTTCTCTTTTGGAAATCCTGGTGAGGTAGTAGTTAAGTGCCACAGCTGCTAACCAAGAGGTCAGCTGTTCAAATTCACCAGGCGGTCCTTTGGAAGCTCTATGGGGCTCTTCTACTCTGTCCTATAGAGTTGCTATAAGTTGGAATCAACTCAACAGCACTTGATTTGGTGATTTTGGGTATCCTTTCCCTTAATGCAAGGCATGTGCCCTGGATTTTACTGGGCTGTTCTCCTAATGACCAGCCACAGACTGATAATAGACAATTGGTAATTTGTCAATTGGTACACTGGGGCTTACATACTTGTGCTGTTGTTACCTGCATCTCCACCTTAATTTCCTGGTTTAAACAAATTTTCTGACTTCCCACCATCTAGCCTAACTTCTATTCAATGAGTCTGTAGGATTCCTTTTATTAAGGAGTTTTGCAACAAAATCTGCTTCAACCAGCTGGAAGACCTTTGGTTATTCACTTTCAGTGGGCTGGGCCCTTCTCAGTTTCTCATGAATAGACCTTATTTACAACTCTGCCTTCAGTTCTATGTTTCCTTAATGGACTAGCCTTTTCCCTTGGCTTTTCCCCAGTAGTACCTGGCCCATCACTCAACATCAAATCATTCCTTCTGTGACTTTCAGAAACAAAAATAGATCCTTTGTTCAAAAGTTCTTTCATTCTGTTCCTATAGCTTGTCTCCTCTTGGTACTTGGTTTCAAGTAGTAGCCATACCTTCTGGAATAATCCTGTACCTTCTGGAACAGTAGTAAGTTCTTCTGTGCAATCAGAAGAAATGCACTTTCTCATAATCTGAAGCTGGCAAAGCAAAAAGAAGCACACACACACACAAAGTTGCATTTCAGGGGCTTCGTTTAGTGAAATATACTTCCTCTTGGTAGCTTGCCAGCTAATTGCTTGAGCAGAGAATCATATTTTGAAAGTATACTGGTGGCAGAGGGCAGGCAATGAGAATCAGATGCCAGTTTCAGCGGATGTTGTCATTCAGTCATGAAGCTGTAAGAAAGAAAAATTCTCTAGTGAGGGCAACTTTGCTTCCCATTTTTCACATACAGAAGAATGAAGAAAAGGAAAAAAAGTTATGTAAATTTATTGATAAATGAATTGCTGTAAAAAAAACCCACAACAGTACATTAAAACTAATCTTTCACAAACCCTGTATTAAAATGTTTTCATTTCCTAATAATTAAGATCTTGAAGTTATCTATATGTTTGCTTAATATTTAGGGATCTTAAAATCAATCTGTTAAGATTACAGATAGATGCATGTAATTAAAGGGCATTGTGCATTTTTCTATATATAGGATTGTCTTTCATCCAAGGATTTCAATGAGTATATCCTGAACTAGTAATGTTATTATGCCAGCTATCTTGTTTTGCTCCATTGGCAGACTAGCCAACAGCAATATGAAAGGTAAATGATATGGTTTAAAATATACAAGTCAGCATTAAAGCAATACTCACAACTGATAATTTTGACTGCTAGTGTATTTGAGTACCAAATTACATTATTTTCTATTTAGCAAGGATTTTTGAGTGCCAGTTATATGCTCAAACTGGGATAGCACTATGGATACACACAAAGAAATGTAAGATTAAAAAAAATGGCAGAGTAGATCCAAAGGTCTGTCCCTCTACTGAAACAACAATGGCAGTGCAAAGAGCATTTGGAACACACTATTTTGAATCTCTGAAACCTGCTACTACTCAGGGCAGTAGGAAAAGAGAGATGATAAAGATAACAGTATCTGACAACTCAAAATGGTTTGCTTGCCACTTGGAAATTGTACCAGCAAGGTAAAGTCATTCCAAGAAGATTTACAGGGACGTTTTCTTAAATTCCAACACATCAGATGCAAAGATGGAATGAATTCCCAACCTTCCTCTGCAAGTACAGGCTTAGAAAATTCCCCTGTCAGCAAGCTAAAAGCATAAGGTGAATTTTCCTTCCATCTCTACACAGCTCTCAAGAAGATGCAATGTTATTCTAGTCTCAAAGGCAATGGAATGAATTAATGGATGAAGCAATGGACAGAACTAAAAAGACAAAAATGCAACTCTTCTGAACCAAAAAAAACTAATTAAACTGCAATTTTAAAAACTTACAGTGCAAACACTAAACCAGGGAAAATGTCTATTAATAATATGAAAAAGAATTAGTAGTCTTAAGAGCTAAAGAGGTCATGTTGTTGCTATCAGGTGCTGTTGACTGTTGACTCAGAGCAACCAAAATGACAGAGTAGAACTGCCCCATAAGATTTTACAGGCTGAATCTTTACAGAAGCAGATCACCAGGTTTTTTCTACTTTAGAGTCAATGCTTTTGTTTTATGGTGTTAATGAGACAGGACTCAGTCTACAGAATTAGAATGTATTTTGAATCAATCTCCTTTGAGACATAAAAGAGAGAAGTGAACACAGAGAGAGAGACCGCCAACCACCAAGAAAGAGGACCAAGAGTAGGGTACATCCTTTGGACCTGGGGTCCTTATGCTGGGAAAATCCTAGACCAGAGGAAGACTGATGACAAGGCATTCCTCCCTGCTCCCCCGAGTCTACAAAAAGAGAAAGACTTCCCCTGGAGCTGGCACCCTGGATTTGCACGTCTAGCCTCCCAAACTAAAGAGAATAAATTTCTGTTCACTTGTGGTATTTCTGTTACAGCACCAGTAGAGAACTAAGGCAGATAACCAAATCAATAACTTAACTTTGCAACCTGCAAAACAAAGAGAAAGAAAAAAAAAAAAGAGCAAACTAAGTTTAAAACTAGCAAAAGGAAGAAAACAACAAAGATCAAACCAGAAATAATGAAACAGGGCATAGAAAAGTAGAATTCATGAAACCAGAAGTTGGTTCTACAAAAAGATCAATAAAATTGACATACTTTTACCTAGACTGACAAAGAAAAAAAGAGAGAGAGCTGCAGATGAGTAAAATCAGAAATGAAAGAGAGAAGCCCTTACAACTGCCCCTACAGAACTAGAAAGGATCACAACAAAATACTGTGAGTAACTGTATGCCGATAAGTTAATTTAGATGAAATGGCTAAATTCCCAGAAATACATAAACTTTTTAACTTGACTCAAGATGAAATAGAAGATCTCAACAAACCCACAATAAAGAGACTGAAGCAATAATCAAAAATCTCCCAACAGAAAATTCCTGGACCACAAGGTCTCACTAGGGAATTCCACCAAACACTTCAGTAAAAATTGATCCCAATCCTTCTTAAACTCTTCCAAAAAATAAAAAAGGAGTTAATACTTCCTAGGTCACTCTATGAGACCATCATTGAAATCCAGACAAAGACAACACAATAAAATAAAACTAAAACTATAAACCAATATCCCTTATGGATATAGATGTAAAAATCCTCAACAAGGTGCTAACAATCTGAATCCAAAATAATATTAAAAGGATTGTACATCATGAACAAGTAGAATTTTTTCCAGCAATGGAAGGGTGGTTGGTTGCTAACATTAGAACACCAACAAAGGTAAAAGGGTACTGTGAAAAGTAATTGTCCTTTCCACGTTCACTCAGCTTCACTTTCAAAGACCGTCAGTTATTTGTTCCTTGTGCAGTCTTCCCGTGCATATATGCAAAGCAGCACATATAAGCTTAATATCATCATCTACATCAACCTCTTTTCATAAATTCTACCCGTATTTTAAAAGAATATTAGTATAGAATCACTAGTCATTATTTAGTGATCTGAAGAGATTATCACAAAGAAGGCACTTAACAAAAACGTATTCAAAGATGCAATGAATGGACCACTCCTATTTGAAGAATATTTCAATGCCTTGATATTTTAAATAACGCTATGTGAAACTTCTTTGTGATTCAACTCTCTTGTAGACATAAATTCCCAGAAGGAGAGTGACCAGTTCAAGGATTTTTGGGTACTGCCAAATTGCTGTCCGGTAGGCTACTTATTTCTGCCAGCACCATCAACAGGTAGTTTTATGGTTTTCCATCTTTGTTTATTTGACGGGTAGTAAATGGAATCTGTTCATTGCTTTGGTTGTCTTACTTTGAATTAGTGGGACTGGATTTTTTTTTTCCAAAGGTTTGCCAGCTATTTATATAACAACTCTTGAGAATTTTCTGGTAGAATTCTTACACAATTATCCACTGAGGTCTTTTTTATTTTTATTTTTTAATAATTCTATACCCTCTTTAAGGTGAGCTAGTGGCACAAGGGTTAAACTTGCAGCTCCTAATTGAAAAGTTGGTGGTTTGAACCCAACCACTGGCTTCTAGGGAGAAGAGGCCTGGTGATCTGCTCCTGGAAAGAATGCAGCCTAGAAAACCCTATGGGTCACTTCTACCCTATCATTTTGGATCACTGAGAGCTGACAACCGACTGGACAGCATCTAACAACAATATGACCTCTTTAGCTATTAAGACTATTAATTCTTTTTCATACCACTAATAAAGAGTTTCTCTTGTCTAGTGTCTGCATTGTGAATTTTTATTAGTTTATTTTTGGCCCCAAAGAGTTATATTTTTATCTGTTTAGTTCTAACCATTGGTTCACCCGTAATTCATTCCGTTGCCTCTAAAACTGAAATAACATACTTATCGCATCTTTTCAAGAACTTTGCAGAAATGAACGGAGAATGCAGTTTATGTTTTTAGCTTGCTTACAGGAGAATTTTCTAAGCCTGTATTTGCAGAGGTAGGGTGAGAATTAGTTCTGTTTTTGCATCTGAGGTGTTTGGATTCGAGAAAACATCTCTCTAAATCTTCTTGGAAGTACTTTGCCTTTTTGATACAATTTCCAAATGGAAAGCAAACCATTTGGAGTTGTCGGATGCTGTTGTCTTTATTCTTCTCTCTTTCCTTACTACTCTGAGTAGAAAATAAAGGATTTGGTTTCTAGCCTCTCAATTTGTTTCTATTTCCTGATTCAAATAACTCAGTCTGTGCACTTGATCATCATTACTAATAAATACGATTTTCCCACAAATGTGATTAACCAACTGGGTTAATTTTCTTTTCTTTATGTCATGTATCCAAATAAAACATCTATTCTTCCATTCCTTTAAAGGTCCCTCTCTGCCCATGCTTCCACAACCCTGAAAGCCTGTTTGTATGTATTCAGTTCACTGAGTTTTATTAAATGTATCATAAGATTTTGGTAGAATTCATTTGTGGGCACAGTCATTCTCAGATGTTTCTGTGGTTACCCAAATGTAGTGCTGTAAAAGTCGAGCTGTAGTAAATTCTATTCTAGGAATCAGGAATACACTATGTATAAAACCAAATCAGCTGCTGTCAAGTTGACTCTGACTCATGATGACCTCATATGTGTCACAGTAGAACTGGGCTCTATAGGGTTTTCAACGGCCGATTTTAAGGAATTAGATCGCCAAGCCTTTCTTCCGAGGGCCTCTAACTTTTTAGCTTTGTCATTATTGGAGAGTTTCAGGCCTATCAGGACATGTGACAAGAGAAAACTGTCAAGTGTGGTGTTTAAGGAGTTACTGTCTGTAAATGAAGACCCAGGTTAAAACCTCAGTTTCACCTCTTACTTGTCTTGAGAGAACAAGGCAGGGCTTGGGAAAGGGAGGAATCAGTTGTCCAGGGAGTCACCAAATCCGAGGAAAAATATGAGGCCAGCTATGAGAATTCACAACAGCAGCCACTTAGGAACTGGGAGGGTGAGAGGTTGCAATGTGCTTCTTGACTGTGGAGATGCAACTGCCCGGGCAGCAGCTGCTATGCTGCTAGTGCAGAGTGGCTTGTCTACAAGGGCTGCAGCCGAGTGAAACAACGGGCCCTTTGTTATTGGCACCGGTAGTAGGGCGAAAGGGCAGTCCTGCTTCCAGGTGATTGTCTGAGCAGAAAAATAAACTGGGACAGGCTGCCCTCTCAGGGCAGGTCAATCCTTGGGGTCTTCAAGACCCACTTTCTTGGGAATAAGAGTGGTCACAATTGTCTTCTTCTTTTTTTTTTTAAATGAAGAAAACTTTATTCTCACATGGTCCAGTAGCCTGGAATTCCGAATTCAGGGTGCCAACTCCAGGGGAACACACTGTCTCTCTGCCACCTCTGGAGGAAGGTCTTTGTGTTGCTTCAATCTTTCTTTGGTCTGAGAACAACTCCATGCAGGATCCTCAGGTCCAAAGGATGCGCTCTGCTCTCAGGGCTGTTTTCCTGGTGGTGTGAGGTCCCCAGCTCTCTGCTTGCCTCCCCTTCCCTTTCTTTCTTTCTTTTTTTTTTTAATTTAATATGACTGAGTGAAAATGTGCATTCCTGTATAAATTTACATGCCCACCTATATGCAGCTTCCACTGCTCTCCCTGTCCGGTGACAGCACACTATTCCTCTCTGCTCCATACATGTCTCATCCTCCCAACAGTCTCCTTTCCCCCTCTCTCCAACCACTCTCCTTCCTCCAACCAGAGGTCAGCCCATAAAGTGCATACAATATATGGTCAGTCTGCATTGCCAAGTCCAATCCATTCGTGTCCAAAGAGTGGATCTTCGTTATGATTTATGGGCAAGGGCAGCATCAGGGCCAGGGGCCATGCTCCCAGGGGAACCCCCAAGCCACTGGACCATCAGTCGAGGTCTTTAGTGATCTCAAGATGCACCCCTTTTTATTCTTGTGTTGCCAGTGAGACTCAACTTAGTGAGCTATCACAGCTATCACTGGTGGTGGCCAGGCACCATCCGGTTCTTCTGGTCCCAAGTTGATGTAGACACCCACTCATGTGGGTCTCTATCTTCTGGGTTGTCTTTACCCCATGTCATTTTGGTCCTTGGTGAGACAACTGTCTTCTTAATGTAGGAGGAATCCGACTTCCAGAGAGCCTAGGTTTCTCATTTGTACAATACCATGTATATTGACAAGGAAGCATATACTGCTTTTTTATGTTTATGAAGGAAAAGATCTTGGCAGTTGATTTGACTTTTGATTTGTGAAAACAATTTTTGCTTAGGAAATACATAAGCAGAAGTCCTTACAGTTCAACAAAAATGATGCCATGATGGCCTGGGGTCTTAAAAGCTGCCATTTGAAGTATACCAAATGGTCCCAACTCAGCAGGAATGGATGATCACCAAGGACCACAGTGACACGTGGGAAAGAGACCTCAGAAGACAGAGAGAGTGACTACATCGACATGTGACCAGAAGAACTGGATGGTGCCAGTGATAGCTGTGAAGAGGCTCACAAAGTTGAGTCTCACTGGCAACCTAAGAATAAAAAGGGTGCACCCTGAGATCTCCACTAAAGACTACAATTGATGGTCCGGGGGCTTCAGGGTTCCCCTGGTAGCATGACCCTGGCCCTGATGCTGCCCCTGTCCATCAGTGATAATGGGGGTCAATTCTTCGGACAGGAATGGATTGAACTTGTCAACACAGACTGACCATATCATGTGTGCACTTTATGGTTTCATGCATCTACAGGATGTTGTCCTGCTGACCTCTTACTGAAGGCAGGGGAGAGGGTGGAGGGGAGGGGATATTAGATTGTGAGGCAGATATCACATGTATAGAACGGAGAGGAAGAGTGTGCTGTCACTGGGCAGGGAGAGCAGACAGAGCTGCACATAGGCAGGCATGGAAATTTATACAGGCTTACACATTTTCATTCAATCATAATAAAAAATAAATATAAATATAAATACCGTGAAAAGTCAGACACCAAATATATACTTTTCCTGAAAAGAAACCAGTGGGTGTGTCAGTGAGATAAACTGAATATTCACTCACCAAATGCAGGTGATTAAAGTGCCCAAAGAAACTTGGAGATTTACTAATTTAGATTCACAAACTAGGATTAATGAAAAGCTTCAGAGACCTTCTAAGTAAGGAGAGCAGAAATAACCCAATATCTAAATTTCTCTTGAATCCATCCTCAGACTTTAAAACTACCTTTTGGCGGGGGCGGGGGGGGGGGGGTGGGAGGTGGGGGGGAGGGGTCTTTATTTTGATGAGCATTTTTCAACAAGAGTTACTTTAAAGTTTACACTGCAGTTTCATTTGAATGAGCTGGAAAGATTCATTTTAATTAAGTTTTTTAAAACATGCTGGAGTTTGTTTTCACAGATTGTAAGAATAATTGCCTTTCCATATGCTCAGTTGCAGCTGCTGCCGCTGCCCATTGAGAATCTTTTTCCTGGATCTGTGAATAGAGGAAAAAAAAAAATAGCAACTCCACAGAATGTATATAAGACAGCTAACTAAAAGAAAGAGTTTGTTGGTAGAGTCTCATTTTGGAAAGGTTAGCAAAGAACAAAATTTTGCTTTTGATACTTGTGGTTTTGAAACAGGATGTAGTCAATCCTAAGCAGTCAATCACAAATATAAAAATGTTAAAGTAAAGGTAACTTGGGCCATTCAAAGCTACTTTGGAAAACTTAGCATTACACTGTCCTCTGAAAATCTAAAGAAGGAATTTTGTTGTTTGAACACTGTTTGTGTCCCAGAAATAGGAAGTCACTTCAATATTCTTATTTGAATATTTAATTATCTTAAATTAATCTTTAATTATTTATTATTCAATTATTAATCAATTAATTATTAATTATTTAATTATTTGTTATTAAATTGATCTTAAATTATCTTTAATTATCTTAAATCTTTACTGGTGCTTTTACAAAAAGAATACGAGTACTAGTACTTGTTGAGGTTTTTATGTCTTTGCAATTATTACCTAATTAGATAAATGCACATATTGCTTTCAGTACATTTTCTTAAAAATAATGTTACAATATTTTCTTCCCATAGCAATTTTGTTTCAGGCTCAAGGCAATGTTAGTTGTTGTCACTAAAGAAGTTTGCTCACATGAAAACATTAAGATGACAAGAAAGCATAGAAGGTAACACTGTAAAGGTAGCCTGCTGCCTTTACCTGGGACCCACAAATTAGCTTTCTGCTGAGGACGAGATATGTGTTGGCCTGGCTTCTAGACAGGGTGCAAATGTGGGCTGACTCCCTTCCTGGGGCATCTCATACCCAGTAAATTGTCTCTTAGCACATTTCTCCTTTAGCTCTGAACACATGTCTACATTCTTTTAGCTACATGTGTGCATGGTATCTGAGGTCTGACAATTAAGTCTGCAAACTTAACTATTCTGAGTGCTACATACCTCATTGCTGAATATCACTACAGTCACCTTCTAAGCATCCCCTTTGGGAAGCAGTGCACAGACATCAGTACCTAGTCCATCTTTCAAAGCAATTTTGTTTCTCTTTCTGGAATGGCCATTGCACACAGTGGCATAGTGGAAAGTTTGTGAACTTAATTATATAATTGTCTGTGAAGAAGTTTATAGCCAGTAAACAAATAACTGTATTGGAACACCCTCCCTGCTCACCTGATCTGGCCCTCAATGACTTTTTTCATTACTCAAAGATAAAGGAAATCTTGGAAGGAAGACATTTTAAGGATACTCAGGACATGAAGGGTAGTATGCAGACAGCTTTGAAGGCTATTCCAGAAAAAGAGGTCCCAAATTGCTTTGAAGGGTAGACTAGGTACTAGTCTTGGTGCGTAGCTTCCCAAGGGGCGTACTTTGAAGAAGACCATAGCAATATTCAGCAATGAGGTACGCAGTCCTTTTTGTAGGATAGGTTCGCAAACTTAGTTGGCAGTCCCCTTATGTCACCTGGCCAAGCCCACTGGTGTATATTTCCCTGACAGAGTGGGAACCAGACCCTTTACCTGCAGTATAAGAGGGATGTGTGCAGACCATCTCCTTGCATTGGCCGTTGAGTGAGATCCACTGGCTATGGGGAACTGATAACCACTCTTGCAGCTAATCTTCTGTTTCTTCTCTCTGTGTGTAAAGTCACTGCATTTAGTGTTTGTGTGAGTCGTATCTTTCTTGGCAACCCTGCCACCTATAAGCCATGAGGTTGGTTGATACCCTAGGGCTGTTACTTCTAGTGGCAGGTATTATTATGCTTTTCGCCAGCCTCCACGATGGTGGGACTCCTTCCTAGAGGTGGTAACTGGTGTCACTTAACAGGAGAGCTCTTCACTAAATTTTTTTATGCTACATGTCTGAAAGGGAATAAACATCAAATAACCTATCTGAGTTTCAAAAGCATCCGAAATTCTGGGCTATGTGTTTTACAAGAGATGGAAGCAAAGAAGAATAAGGGAGGTTTCCATCTTCCAGTAGTTTACAGTCTAATGGAGAAGGAAAACACTGCAAGTACTAAATATCACGTAAAGCAAGCGAGTAAAATGCTACAAGTTAGGCATAAAAATTCTACCTGGGAAAAGAAGTATTCAGTGAGTTTAGGGTGAAGGACTAATAGCTTGTTGCAAAATGGAGGAAAGAAGGTAGCAAAACAAACAAACAAAAACAGCAAAATGGGTGAAAAAGTTTCCAGAGTGCAACACTAACTTTTGAGAGTAAAGGACCAAAGAAGACAAAACCAGGATGCACTGAGAGATCACTAAGTATTTGTAACTGTAGTAGACACTTTTATGTATGTTGTTTCATTTAATCCCCTTCCTTCCTCCCTGTAAATTCCTGACATATGGTATAGTTTTCTTCATTTTACAGGTGGGGAATTAATAGTCAAATGTGATAAGTTACTTGCTCAATGTCAAGTAGTTAATAAATAACTGAGTAGTGGTTCAACTGGATAGGACTGACTCCAAAGCTCGGGCTCTTTCCAGTACAGAGGTTACCACACCTCACTCCATCAAGAACAGAGAATGTAAGACTAGAGGTGAGATGTAATTGGAGTTAAAGCTACCACAGTGATCGGGATCAAACTGTGGAGGACCACAAGCACTAAGCTATTCCCACTGGAAGGACAGGTAATGGAGAATTTCTAAACAGAGCAGTGATTTTGTCTGGCTTGGGTTCTAGAAAGACAACTCTGGCAAAAGAAGTATGATGGGCAGATTCTTAGGTATGAAATTAGAGACACAGACTATATTGACTTTTACAATCTGTGTGCATCAAAGAGGACTCCCAGGACTTTTTTCTAAAGGTATGTGTTCTGTAAGTTGCCAATAGGTATTGTGATATATGTGTTTTGGGAGTAAATCAAATGGATGAAAACATTTAATAACATTGAGTCAAACAAAATTTGACATATTTCTTTTCTGCGGGAGTTCTCAGAGCCTTCATGGGTTAGTGTGCATGATGGACATGTGTATATATGTGTTCAGGGCTTCACAATCATGGTTGACCATGGAGAGAGCTTTTTATGGACCGTCTGTAGGGTCTGGTGTCTTACTGTCTGGATTCATATAAGTTATTTATTCAAGGCATTTCTAAACTCCAGTCTGGAGGCTGGAAGTTGATTTTGACATCAAGAAGTCACCAAGCAGAACTACTAAAAGTATCTCCTTTTTGGAAGTTATCAAACAACCTTAGCCAAGAATCCCATGTTTGGGAATATTTCAGGGGACAAACTTCTTAATTAATGTTCCCTGGGTGTCAAATTTTCCTCTCTTTGTCTCAGACATCCATCACAACAACTGCACCTCTGTGCCATTCCCTGACATCACAGACACAACAGCTGGAGCTCTTTCTTTTCAGGGGTCTGCAACTACTTCTGTTGCATTTTAAAATATGAAAACATGTCAGAGCTGTGGTCATCACACTTCATCTCAAGAGAAAAATGGAGAGAAAGAACAAAGAAGATGGTAGCATGAAACAGAGTACCTGTTAGGGTTCTGATCACACACCACAGTACTGAGTCCAAACGTGAATGAGTCTACCAAATTGCTCAAACAGTGGTTTGATTTCCCTTGGTCAGGGGTCCCCAGGACCACCTCCAGGTTCAATTATTCACCAGGAGCACTCACGAAACTTCCTTAAAAAGCTAAACACAGAATGATTACACGACTTACCAATTTCACTCCTGGATAATCAGATGACCAAACCCACTGCCATCAAGTCAATTCCTACTCGGAGCGATCCTACAGGACAGAGTAGAACTGCCCCACTGAGTTTCCAACACTGTAAATCTTAGCAAAAGCGGACTGCCACATCATTGCATCATGAAGTGGCTGACAGGTTCAAATCGCTGACCTTTTGGTTTGCAGCTGAGTGTGTTAAGCGCTGCACCACCAGGGCCCTTCACTCCAAGGCATATACACAAAGTCCCAAAAGCAGGCACTCAGACTGGTACTTGTACACCAACGCTAGCCTTAGCATTGTTCACAATAGTTCAAAGGTAGAAATGACCCATGTCCATCAACAGATGAGTGATAAACCAAACATGGTATACCCATACAATGGAATATCACCCACCCATAAAGAGAAATTAAATACTGACACACACTATGACACGCATGAACCTGGGAAACATTATGCTGAGTGAAATTAAGTCAGACATAAAAGGACAAATGTTGTTTGATCCTGTTTATAAAAAATACCTAGAATAGGCAAATACATCAAAACAAAAATGTATTAGTGGTTACTGGGGCGGGGCAGGTGGGAGGGAAAATGGGGAGCTACTGCTTAAGGGCACGAAGTTTCTGCTAAGGGTGACAAAAAGATTAGAAACGGATTGTTGTGATAGCTGTACAACATTGTGAAGATAATGTCACAGAATTGTCCACTTAAAAATTTTTGAATGCAAATGTTTTGTTATACATCTTTTTTCCACAATTAAAATGAAAAAGAGGTGGAGGGTTTATAGAACAAAATAAGCAAAACAAAGAGGAGTGTGAGATGTGGTCTGGAGGAGAGCAAGCCCAAGCTTTCAGAAGCTGTCTTCCAGTGGAGTCACCCAGGACACATTTAATTACCCAGTCTGCCAGCAAAGCTTGTTAGAGGCTCTCCGTCCAGGGTTTTGACTGTGGGCTGGTCATAACTGCAGACCTTTATTGCAGATTTCCAGAAATAAAGCAGATGCTTCGCATAAACCACACTGTTCATACAAAGAGCTTAGGGACAGGGAACCACTCTTATCAGTTCTGGGATTGGTGGGAATGCTCTCAAAATCCTCCCAGACACCAGCCAAGGCCCAACCTTGCAAGCAGGCCTTTGCAAGGATAACAGTCTTTAGCCTGCTAAGTCAATTCTTCTCTGTATGTTCCCTCAAGCATTTATATGCAGAGTTTGAATAAAATTTGCAAAATCAGCAAAGTGCATTCTGTTCATTCTTTTGTACCTATTTGCTGCTAGAAATTCTGGGTTAGATTGATGTGGATCTTTGTGATGTCAGTTAAGATTGTACATTGGTGTGGTGTGCACTTCAGACTGCAGAGGAGTCTGTGAAGCCCTGTTGCAATGGTCAACTTAAATATCCTTTTGTCTTAGTCATCTAGTGTTGCTATAACAGAAATAGCACAATTGAATAGCTTTAACAAAGAGAAATTTATTTCCTCTCTGAAAAGTGCTTGGCTAAAGTAGGTTACAAGTCCAAATCCAGGGCGTCAGCTCCAGTGGAAGGCTTTCTGTCTGCCACACTTCTCCTCAATACGCCTTCACACTAGGAGATTCTCTGCCTGTGACTCTGGGTCCAAAGGGTGCACTCTGCTCCCAGCACTGCTTTCTCGGTGGTATGAGGTTCCGCTGTCTGTCTGCTCACTTTTCTGTTTTAGATCTCAAAAGAGTTTGCCTTCAGACACAGTCCAATCTTGCCGACTGATCCTGCCTCCCTATCGAAAGTGCAGCCCATTTGGCCCAATTAACATCATAAAGGCAGGATTTACAACATACAGAAATACCACACAATACTGGGAATCACAGCCCAGCCAAATTGATACATTCATTGGGGCAGGGGTATGAAATTCAATCCATGTTACCTTCCTTATAGGGCTACTTGATAATATGATACCACCCAACAGGTTAACTCCTTAGGTATTTACTGTGAGCTCTGGGTTCTCTCCCAAAGATTCACTGTAATCCCAAAAGGAAGCAGTAACTCCTTGTTATTCACAAGAAGTACTGAAGTTACAGCAAAGGGCACCATGCTTGGTGAAGCGAAGGGCCATCGGGGGTTTGAGATCCACTTAGCACAATAACCGTGAGGATGGACTCAACATGCTGGCAATGGTGAGAAGGATGCAGGACGGGGTGACGCTGTGTTCTGTTGCATGTAAACTTGCAGTGACTCCACAGTGGCTAACACCGTCACACATCATCACCCAGCTTCAAAGGTAATCAATATTCTGGCAGTAATTTAAGAGCAATTCAAGACATCATTGTCGGGAGCCGTGGGTGAGCCCCCAGGCCCCGACATACAGGAAGCTTGTAGGGCTGAAAAAGCCCGCGCGCGCCAAGTTTGAAAAAGCCCGCGCCCGCGAAATTCAAAAGGCCCAAGCGCGGGAAAAACTTCCTGCCTGATGTCACTGCCTTAGTCCTATGTATATCCAATCCCCAGCCGACAACTACCTCACTCCAAATGTCACTCCATCCCTACGTCACTTGATCCCTCCCTTTATTCCTACCGCTATAAATATACCTCATTTTGATAATAAAACTGGGGCTTGATCAGAATTTTGTCTTGCCTTCCATTTTTCCGCCTTTCCTGCTTTACTTTCACAGGCTTCCCCTCGTCCTTTCGTTGATTTGTCCCGCGGGCCGGGGCACATCATACTATTCCATTTGTAAATACTTTAATAAGTAGATCTAACTGATGACGTATTTATTTTTAGAACACAACTATAATACCATTATCACGTAATAAATCAATAATTTAAGAATATCATATAAATTCCAATTTAGATTTCTTTCTTTCTGCTTGTCCAAAAAAAAATATCTTTTCAGCATTGGTTGGTTTGAATCAAGACCCAACGGTTTATCCAATGGGTTTGGTTGCTACGTCTCTTCTATTTCTTTTAATCTATAAATACACCCCCTCTGTTATTCTCAAGTTAACTGCTTGTTGTAGAAATCAGGTCACCTGTTCTACAATTTTCCATATTTTAGAGCTTATTGCGTCTTCATAGTGCTATTAACATGATCTTCTATACTCTGTATGCTTTTAGAGATAAAACAACTCTAAAAGTTTTAGAGATAGTCCTTTAGATTAAATGCTATTCAGTTCAAGATCAATTAACTATGTACCTATTTATATATCTATCCATTTTTTCACTCATAATTTTTGCAATAATACTTCATAGGTGATGCCATGAACTTCCTATCACTTCATATGCTGTACCCTTGGCCTTTGAGTCATAGTAACTTATAGCCACCCTATAGGACAGAGTAGAACTGCCCCGTAGGGTTTCCAAAGAGTGGCTGGTAGATGTGAACGGCCGACCTCTCAGTTAGCAGGTGAACACTTAACCACAGCAGCACTAGGTTTCCCACTTCCCCTCAGGAGGTACATAATGTCTTTCTCCTAGTCATGTTAAGG
Organism: Heterohyrax brucei; assembly: GCA_028571685.1. NCBI lineage: Eukaryota > Metazoa > Chordata > Mammalia > Hyracoidea > Procaviidae > Heterohyrax > Heterohyrax brucei. The sequence continues at coordinate 35,930,112 of CM053148.1, read as the reverse complement.
TAGACCTTTGGTTCGGGTGTTGTTACTGAGATCCATTCATTACTAGGTTCTCCATCACCCATTTCACCATTGATGGTTGCTGCCTTGCTCTATGATTTCATTGTTAATGTTGTGTACTGTCAAGTCAATTCCAACTCAAAGGAACCCTATATGATGAAGTAGAATTGTTGCATAGGGTTTCCTAGGCTGCACTCTTTACAGGAGCAAATTGCCAGGTCTTTTCTCACGTGAAGTGACTGGTGAACTCAAGCAGCCAAACTTTTGGTCAGCTAGTGAGTGCTTAACCATGGCATCACCTAACTCTGTCACTCACCTGGAATCTGTCCGTAAATTCGAACTTTCCTTTAGTAACTATTTGGTTATCCTGATGTACACTTCTTCCCCACCCCACTTTTAAGAAAATCAGTTTTGAGGCTAATGAGTTGGTAACCTAGGAACATCCAATAAAGTTACATTTCTTTCTTTCTAGAAATTATTATGAATTCGTAGATACTTATAAGTATTTGATATGTTCCAATCTACCAAGTCGATATCGTTTTTGATGTGCCAGTTGACACACCTATATCCAGCACAAGTCTCTCGAGGTTGGTTCTTGTGTTTTTTTGGTCTGACTGCAGTAGTTTCTGATAGCTCACTTCCTTTCTGGCACAACTACATGTCATGGGTACATATTGTACTTTTTTGTCCCAATCTGGAATCAACCTTTCTCTTTTTTTTTTTTTTTTAAGACACCTTGATTCCTTTTAGCGGGAAATGATATTTAAGCACTCGACTCAATGACTCAATGGCAGTGGGATTTTTTTAATCTGGGAACACTGGTTGCTCATTGCTACTTGGTTGCCGTTCCCTGTAGTCTTTTTCAGTGTACAGAGCGGGATACGAAACCAGAGGTCTACAAGGAACCACCTTGACATAGGTGTAGCCATCTTGAGAGAAAGGCTAAAATTCCTTTCCAGGAAATATGCTTAAAGAAAAATGTGTCTTTAGACGTGCCCTGAAGGTCAGTTCCCATGTCATAAACCACTACAGCATAAAGGAATGACAAACATCTCCCTTCTTGCCACACTTTTACAGCCCACCTGCCAAACGAGATGACACCAGATAGAGCACACAGACCCGGATGAGTGACCACACATACAACTGGAAGGAAAAATCAAAACAAAACCACCAGACACCCCTCAAAGGAACTTCAGAAGAAAGCCCTAAATGCCACACAATCTTTCCCCAGCCCCCCAAACTCTTGGACAGACAGGCTTTGGAGGGAGGTTATTCCCTCCTGTCTCTTGTGTGTCAATAAGAAATAAACTTTGATTAGTATGCCTAGCCTCCTGTCTCAGAGATTGGCTTCGCGGCAGGTGGCATGAACATGGAGTTTGTCCTATAACACTATACGCATAGAAAGAAAAATAATTACTGAGTTCGTAATGGTATTTCCAACTGAAATGTAATATTATGCAGTCTCATTTGTTTAATTTTTACTTGTATCTCTTTTTTTCTCATGTTGAGAGATGATATACAAGGTCTGACAATTAAGTCCTCAAGCTTAATTGTTCTAAGTGCTACCTACCTACTTTATTGCCGGATATCACTATGGTCACCTTTGAAGTACTCACCTTGTGAAGCTGTGCACTGCTGCCAGCACTTAGTCCACCCTTGAAAGCAATTGTGGAACTCTTTCTGCAATGTCCATTGTGCATGTGGCAAAGTGGCAGGTTTGCGAACTTAACTGTATAGTTTCTGTGAGGGAGTTTTTAGCCAGTAAACAAACAACTGCATTGGAATACCCTCCTTAGAAACCTAGCCTGGCCCCCAGTGACCTTTTTCTTTATGTGAAGATAAAGGAAATACTGAAAGGAAGACATTTTGAAGACATTCAGGACATGAAGGGTAATATGACAACAGCTCTGATGGCCATTCCAGAAAAAGAGTTCCAAAATTGCTTTGAAGGGTGGACTAGGTACTGGCATAGGTGCCTAGCTTCCCAAGGGGAGTACTTTGAAGGTGACCATAGTGATACTCAGAATGAAGCATGTAGCGCTTTTTCTAGGATGAGTTCATGAACTTAACTGGCAGTCCTCCTATTAGTAATTTTGCTGGTGTGTCTTGGTCATGGATGCGATTGTGTCCCTCCCCCAGTATGTGTATCAATTTGGCTAGGCTATGATTGTGTGCTTATTTTCATTTTGTGATTAATATACTTGTCTTGTGTGTTGTAAATCCTAATCTCTGCCTGTGGTTAATGAGGCAACATAAATTAAAGAGGATTAGGATGGGATATAACACGCTCCTGGCATCACATCCCTGATCCAGCGTAAACAGTTTCCCTTGGGGCGCGGCTTGCACCATCTTTTATCTTACAGACATAAAAGAAATGGAAGTGATCAGGGAGTGGGGGCCTTATACCACCAATAAAACTGTGCCAGGAACAGAGTGCATCCTCAGGACCCAAGGTTCCTGTGAGGAGAAACTCGCCTGCAGGGGGGACACTGATGACAAAGATCTTCCTCCAAAACTTCACCTGGAGCTGGTGTCCTGAATAGGGGCTTCTAGCCTCTACTAGACTGAGGAAATAATTGTTTCTTCACTAACGCCTTCCACTTGTGTTACTTCTGTTACAGCAGCACTAGATAACTAAGACAGTCTTTGGGATAGATTTTCTAGAAATTGAATTGCTGGACTGAAAGGCAGCGGTATACGTACTTTTGTTTAATATTGTAAAATTTCTCTCCAAAGGAGTTGTGCCATTTGTGTTCCCACTAACAATGTGTGATGGTGTCTATTTGTACCAGCATTGCTAACAGTGTACACTGTCAAATTTGGGGGATTCTGACAATCTATTAGTATGAGAAATAATGTCTCATTCGCGTTTTAGTCTTCATTTCTTTTATCATGAGTCACTTTGAGGATCTTTTCTTATTCATAAGGGCGATTTCCATTTCCTCCTGTGGATTAAATGCATATTTTTAAGCTGGATAACATTGCAAGGGCAGTTCAGCTAAAGAGCCTAATGCAGAACATGGTTTTCTAGGAAGTGGTAGCCAGAATGACTCACACATTGTTCTGGCCTCCCCCACCTCTCCAGAACAACCCTTTCCTCACACTCCTGATGCCACTTACTCAACAGGAAGCCCGCAGAGCTTACCCAAGAGTGCCCACAGCTCTCCGTTCTGGTCTTCATACATCTCTAGCTTCTGTAAAACCTCTCTGTGTGCCATGTCACCACAGAAGCCCTGGGACACACTCAGGTCGCTCTCTGTGTGGCTTAGTCCCAGCATCACAAGCAGTTCCTCCATCGTAGATACGAATCACTTCCTCTACCTTGGTTTTGCTTTATTGTATTTGATTTCACTTGCCTTTCTTGTTCTGACATGGCTCCATCTTCCTCAGGGTTCAACTGCAGAAATATCACTCTGCTTCATCACCCACTTCTGTTTTCTCCCTTTTCCATAATAATTATAGATAGCTCTTTTGTAGCACTTAAGACATTCCAGGCACTGCTCTAAGGATTTTACGTCTTTACTCAATCCTCCCAGCAATCCACTGAGGTTGGTATTATTTTCTCCACTCTGAACACGAGATAATGGAGGCACAGAGGGGTTAAATAACTTACCAAGGGCTTAGAGTTAGGTAAATAGCACGGCTTCAACTCAAAGCCCTATAGTCTGGCTCTATCTAGACCCAGGCTTCTAACTCCTCTATTACACACCCCTAAGACGATCACAGGAGTCCTCAGGAAGTCCTAATGCTTAAGCATTCTACTACTAACTGAAATGCAGGTGGTTAGAACTCACCCAAAGGTGCCTCAGAGGAAAGGCCTGGTGATCTTCCTCCCAAAGGTCACAGTCATGAAAATCCTCTACAGTGCTGTTCTACTCTATACACTTGGGATGTCCATGACTCAGAATCTACACAATGGCAACTGGTTTGGATTTTTTTGGTTTAAAATCATCTCAGCCCTTAGCTGCATGCAGTCGTATTTCCAGGGCTCCCACGTTGAGCTAGCGACATACCCTTCCAGACCCAGTGAAAAATAGGAACATCACGGAATTAAAGCCGGTTGTCTGCTGACTAGAACACTCCACTTACATGTACTTCCAAATCTTAGGCATAGTCATAATTAAATGTTCTCAGTAATGACTAAATGAACTATAAAATCCTAAAGTGCTTCATGAACTCTTAATTAGAAGACCTAATTGCACACAAAGCTGCGTTGGCATATATGTAATTTCACATGAACGTTTCTCACGCATCTAAGGAAAAGTCTTGGGGAACAGGGTTCCATCTTGACATCCTGTAGTTTGATTTGCAAAACCCTACGGAATGCTGAGTTTCAGCAGCTCTTATTGTGGTTAGCTGTCGTCGAGTTAATTTCAGTTCTTGGCAGCCCCGTATGTGTACAACGCAACTGTTCTGCGCTTTGGTTTACTTGATCCTCTAACTTGATCCTAGAAAAATAATCTACCCAGACAGTCCAGTTGATACTTGAAAAGACCGTGACTGAGACATTACCGAGTCTATGACTCTGACTCCAAACCTGCATTAATACTCACAAAATAGTACCAGAGATGTTCAACTGCCCAATTTCATGTGGGAGCCGAGTCTCCCAAATCCAAGTCTTTGGAGTGCCCTGGATTCTTCCATTCATGAGAGTGTGTGCCCCCAAGCATGAGGGATTCACTTTTATCCTCTACCCAGGATTATTTTGACTATTACTAGCTTGGAACATTCTTCCTTTTTAAAGAAGAAAAAATTACATCTATAAAGGCTTACAGAATAAACTAGTTCCTCTTTATAAACAGTACACATATTGTTTTATGACATTGCTTTACAACCCCAGGACAGGCCAACACTCACACTTCTCGGCCTTGGGTTACCTACAACTAGCTCTTCTCTTCCCTCTGACCTCTGGTCTGTGCCCCTAGGCTGGTGGGCCAGTTTAGGCTCATTTGTTTGATGAGCCTCTCCAATCTTTGGCTGAAGGGTGAAATTCAGGAGTGACTACATCACTGAGCTGAAGGGGTGTCTGTGGGCTATGTTCTCAGGGTTTCTCCAGTCTCTGCCAGGCAAGCAAATCTGGTCTTCCTTTTTTGGAGTTAGAATTTTGTTCTATATTTTTCTCCAGCCCTGTCTGTGACCCTTTACTGTGATGCTGGTCAGAGCGGTCAGTGATGGTAGCCAGGCACCGTCTAGTTGTACTTGACTCGGTTTAGTGGAGGCCACGTTAGATGTGCTTCATTAGGCCTTTGGACTAATTTTTCTCCTGTGACTTTAGTTTTCCTCATTTTTCCTTGCTTCTGAAATGGTAAGGCCAGTGGAGTCTCTTAGATGGCCACTTACAGGCTTTTAAGACCCCAGACACTACTCACTGAAGTAGAATGCAGACTATTTTCTTTCTAAACTATGTCATGGCAGTTGAGCGAGATGTTCTCGGAGACCACAGTCCCCACAGCCCTCAACCCAGCAATTCAGTCCCTCGGGGGGTTTGGTGGTGTCTGTGAAGCTTCCACGCCCTGGCCTTATACAAACCAGGCTGGCCTCCCTATCACTGTACTGTGTTCCATCCGTCATCATGGTTTCCTTTCTTTAATCAAATGTTTTTTATTTGTCTTTGTATAAAACACACAGGAAATGAAAATTTGATAGGAAAAAATATCTTAAGAGCTACAAGAGTTACTAAAAACTACACAGTAAAAAATGAGACTCTCATCACCCTGGGTCCTCCAGCGACACAGAGAAAACCATGGTTTAGTAAAAACCAAAACCCAAAGCAAACTTGTTGCCATAGAGTCAATCCAAACTCATGTCAACTCTATAGGATAAAGTAGAATCTTCCCATAAGGTTTCCAAGAAGCAGCTGGTGGTTTCAAACTGCTAGCCATTTGGTTAGCAGCCAGATTGTTAACCACTACACCAACAGAGTATTTTTACTGGCTCATTGTTACCTCTTCAGAAATAGTCTGTGTATATATACAATACTGTTAAAAAAGAAAATAATAGCAAATTACACACACAGTTCCTGCACCCTTGCTTTTTCAGTGAAAAATCTGTATCTTGGAAATAGTTTCCTGACATTACATGAAATTTTCACATTCATTTTTTTCTAAATATTTTTTTGTATTTGTTTGTTGTTGAAAATAGACACAGCAAAACATATACCAATTCAACAGTTTCTACACGTACAGTTTAGGGACACTGATTACATTCTTCACCCTCCTTTTCTAGCTTATTCCTCTTCAGTTAACATAAACTCACTGACCTCTTCAAAGTATTGGAAAGTAAAGATGTCACCTTGAAGACCAAGCCGCGCCTGACCCAAGCCATGGTATTTTCAATCACATCATATGCATGCGAAAGCTGGACAATGAAGAATTGACGCCTTTGAATTGTGGTGAAGCATTGTGGAGATGAATATTGCATACACCATGGACTGCCAAAAGAACAAACAAATCTATTCCAGAAGAAGTACAACCAGAATGCTCCTTGGAAGCAAAGATGGAGAGACTAAGCCTCACATACTCTGGATATGTTCTCAGGAGGGATCAATCTAGCAATCATGCTTGGTAGAGTGGAGGATCAGTGAAAAAGAGGAAGACCCTTGACAAGATGGATTGACACTGTGGCTGCAGTTACGGCCTTAAGCATAAAAATGATGGTGGACATGGCACAGGACTGGGCAGTGTTTCATTCTGCTGTGCACAGTGTTGCAATGAGTCAGAACCGACTTAAAGGCACCTAAATGCAACAACACTGCCTTCTAAGGTTCCTGTCTAATACTTTGGGTCTCTATTATCAGTTTTATTTCATGTAGATAGTTCTTAAAAAGAGTATAATGCTCAAGGCAGACTTCTTCTTTTTTTTTTTTTTTTTTTTTTACCAGTTAAGTTAAACTATTTTATAGTTTTAAGATGACTTCATGGGATATTTGGTTTTAGGTTTAAAGATTATCTCAGGGCAATAGTTTAAGAGTTCATCCAATCTTCGTGGCTCCAGTCAGTAGAATTTGAAATTCTGTTCTGCATTTTCCCCCTTTGGTCAGGGTTCTTCTACAGAATCAAACATTCAGTAATGGAACCCTGGCACCATTCAGTTCTTTTGGTCTCATAGCAAAGGAGATAATTACTCCTGGAAGCAATTAGCCATGCATTCCATATCTTCCTCCTATTCTTGACCCTCTTTCTTCCTCTGTTGTTCTGATACAGACCTTGGATAGCTGCTTGCAAGCTTTGAAGATCCCAGCCACTACACAATGAAGTAGGAGGCAGAACAGAGGCACTAAGCACATTATCAGGCCAGTTAACTGGTATGTCCCAGGAAACCATGACCCTAAACTTCTCAACCAAGGAACCAAATCCCGTGAGGTGTTTGGTTGTACACAAGCAGCATCAGGAACTACTTTTTTTCTGGTCATTGTAAGCGTATTTATCACACAACTTTTGTTGATTCAATTTTTTACAAGCATGTAACATAATCAACAGCAGTTACAAAAACCAACTGTACAATCCTTCCCATAATCAATGGAATTTTTCCATCACTATCAACTACCCCTTTCTCCCCTCCCTTCTGCCTCTGGTAACCACTAATAAACTTTGGTCTCTATATATTCTGGAAACTCTGGTGGCATAGTGGGTTTAGTGCCATGTCTGCTAACCAAAAGGTTAGTAGTTTGAATCTGCCAGGTACTCTTTGGAAACTCTATAGGGCAGTTCTATTCTCTCCTATAGCGTCACTGTGAGTTACAATCAACTTGACAGCACTGTTTTTTTCCTTTGCTTTTTCATTTTGGTTTTCTATATATTTCCATTTTCTCGTCTTTTTATATGAGTAAAGTCATACATGAGTAAAGTTCTTTTGTGATTGGCTTATTTCACTCAGTGTAAGGTCTTCTAGCTCCATCTGCATTGTAGCATGGATCCAGACTTCATGTCTCTCACTGGCTGAGTAGTATTTCACTGTATGTATGTACCACATTTTGTTCATTCATTCATCTGTTATGGGGCATTTAAACTGTTTTCATCTTTGAGGTACTGTGAATTAGTGCTGCAATGAACTATGGTGTATAAATCGCTTTTGGGGTTTCTGCTTTCAAACATTTGGAGTATATATATTATATATCATAAGAGTGGAATTGCTGAATCACATGGCAGTATTATTTTTAATTTTTTTAAGGGATCTCTATCCTTTTTTGGAAACATATTTTATTGTGCTTTAAGTGAAAATTTATAATCCAAGTCAATTTGTCATACAAAAATTTACACACACTGCTATACAACTCTAGCTGGTCTCCCTGCACCACATGTGACAGCACACTCCTCCTTTCTACCCTGTATTTCCTGGGTTCATCCAAGCAGCTTCTGTCTCCCTCTGCCCTCTCATCTTGCCTAGGGACTGGAGCTGCCCAGTTAGTCTTATGTCCCTACTTAAGCAAAGAATCACACTCCTCACCATTATTACTTTGCGTTTTATAGTCCAGTCCGAGCTTTGTCTGAATAGTTGGCCTGGGTAGTGGTTTCAGCTTCGGGCTAACAGACAGTCTGGGGACAATGTCTTCTGGAGACCCTCCAATCTGTCAGACCACCAAGCCTGATCTTTTTAATAGAGTTTGACTTGTGCACCCCATTTTTCTCCTGCTATAGCAGGGACTCTTTGTTTTGTTCCCTGTCGGGGCAGTCACTAGTGGTGGCTGGGCACCATCTAGTTCTTCTGGTCTCACGCTAATGCAGTCTCTGGATTATGCGGCCCTTTCTATCTCTTGAGCTCATATTTGCTGCATGTTGATGATGTCTTTGGTGTCCTCCATTCTCCTCTGTTCCAGGTGGGTTAGGACCAATTGATGCATCTTAGATGTCCACTTGCTAGCTCTTAAGACTCCAGATGTCACTCACGAGATGCAGAGAACTTTCTTAAAACACTTTGTTAATGTCAGTTGACCTAGAGAGACATCGATCCTTTTGACTGTTCACTGACGTGTTGCTTCTCTGAAGGTTTTTTCCTCCTCCCAGGCCATTTATTCTCAGCAGCATAACTTCAGTCTTATGGGGAAATGCACAATCCCCACCAGCACTTCTCCTACCGCACTTCCTCCTCGGGTATTTAAGAACCTTCCTCTGTTGTCAGAAACTAAGACCAGACAGGCCTTTGTTGTTTCCACAGCTCTTTTCTACTTCCTCCCTGGAAACCTATCTAAGCCAAAAAAACAAAAAACATTGCCATCAAGTCCATTCTAATTCAAGGCAACCCTATAGGATTGAGTAGACTTCCTGGCTGTCTCGTGTGTTACAGAGTAAAACTGAGAGCTCGTTAGGATTTTCTGGGCTGTAATTTTTTTGGAAGCAGCTCCTTCAGGCTTTTCTTCTTTCATATCCTTGAGTGGGTTCAGTTGGCCAACTTGTCAGTTTGTACCCAAGAGCAAACCGTTTGCACTGTCTGAGAACTTTGTTCAAGACTGGGTTATTTTTGTTCAGCTAGAGGACAAGTACCTGAGAACTGTTCTCACAGTCTGTATCCATAATATTTACAAGGAAATATTTGAACAAACAGAACACCCACCTGCCTCATTCTGCGATGCGACTGGACAAGAAAGAAAGCTTAAAGAGCATCTCTCAGGAACTTTTTTTCCTAAGCTTCATTTTATATAATAGTTAGGTATAACTGCATTAAAGAGAACCCTTTCTTTCATTAGCATTTATTGGAATAAACTGACTGAACTAGAGATTTTTGGTGATGAAGGGGTTAAGGTAGCAGCCTTGTGGGATTCCTCCTGCCATTGGCGTTGCTTGCTGGGAGTGGGAGCTGTCCTTCTTCCCTAACCCTGTAGCTTTGCCCTGGAAACTTGAGGCTTTCCCTTGCCTCTCTCCAGTCCCCTCACTAAGTAACCATCTTCCCTCGGCCGTTGTCCTAAATTCTGGACTTCAGGTCTTTTCCCATGTCTGTGTACACTGGAAAACATAAGCGACTGTAATTTACCTTTCCGTTCTTTTTCATAGTTTTCAAAAACATCTAATGTAGCTGCATAATGTCACTAACTTCTTCCTTCAAGGCTGTCATGCCACACACGCAATGCATTCTGACCTTCAAAGACAGGAAGTCCAACGCCGCAGGTTGTGTAAGCAGTCTCCCCCTTTATTCGGTTCCTTTCAAATGCTGCATGCCATTCTCAGTGTGAAATACAGCTTGTCTGGCTGCGAAGTGAAGCTAGTTGTCTATTACATAATTGGCTAGTTTTAAAAAAGAATAGGCCTTCATGATTATTCAAGGTATCTATTCCATTTTTATGCTTTGGGCATTTTTCTCTTACTAAAAACCGAACGAACCAAACCCAGTGCGGTCCAGTCGATTTGTCACTCAAGCGATCCTATACCGGCCCTACTGAAACAAGACCAATGCTCTCACCATTGCTTAGAACTGCTGATGAGGCGCTTGGTGAGAGGCGGGGCACCGAATTTACTGACAATTTCTGGCACAAACTAGGAACATGATGGCGAATAGTGAACCGCAACTTTGAGATCCGAGTGGGGGAGGAGTAAGAGAGTCGGAGGGCCAGGACTGGAAAGAGCGCGCCGGCCACCTGTCAAGATGTGTGGGCAGGTTCTGCCACCAGGGACGGAGCCAGCTACAGCCCTGTGCCGGTGACTGCTGGGGGAGCAATCGCTTGTCTAAGCAACCCAGACTGAAAAACAAACAAAAGTTGCTGTTGAGTCCCTTCTGACCCGTGGAGACTCCATGTGTTGCAGAGTAAAATTGTGCTCCCTAGGATTTTCCTGGCCGGAACCTTTCTGAAGTAGATGGCCAGGCCTTTCTGCTGAGCCACCTCTGGGAGGGTGCGAGCCCCCAAACCTTTGGTTGGTAGTCTCCCAGATAATCCTTTATGCCACCTTGTTAACACTGATGTGTTTCTTCTTTCTGGCCCTGTTTGAAAAATTGCTACACTGACGTCTTAACTTTGAATAACTCCTTTTCAAAGGCCTGTGTGGGAGGACTGATCACAGTTCTGTTTGTTACTCCTCATGCAGAGTCTACTTCTGGTTGCCAGCTCTTTATAGCTCAGGCGAAGTCCCCCTTTTCCAGACACTCCTCCATGCCGCTTCTCCTCCCTCAGATCTCTCCAGTTCTGGACAGCCTTAAACATTTAGTGTCCAGTCAGACACGCAGTCTTGTTTGTTGTTACCCACAATCATGTTACAAGTTCAAATCCTGCCACCTTGCCTGGATGGCAGATACTCCAGGGTGAGGTCCTTGTCACCTCCACGTGTTGTGTTGTCTGGACTGCTTGCAGTGTTAGAGGATGCTCTGCAGCGTGTGATAGAAAGGAAGAAGTGCCCAGAGTCTCATTGTGTGGCTAATAATGATAACATTATCTTTGACTGTAAGCAACAGAAACCCACTCCGGTTAGGAACCATAGAAGGAATTTTGTCAGAAGACTATGAGGAAGCTCACATGATCACAGGGAAGTCTGAAGGGCCAGATTTACAAAAGACAACTATTAGGTGGTTCAATAGCTAAAATACTCAGCTGCTAAAGTTTGGTAGTTGCAACTCTCCCAGGGTTTCTGTAGAGGAAAGATCTAGCTTCTAATGAGGTTATAGCCAAGAAAACGCTATGGGGCAGTTCTACACTGTTAGATACTTTGCTATGAATGGGAAATGACTCAAGACACCTCACAGCAACAGGCAGCTCTGGGGTTCCTGGGGGACCATCTCCTCAGAGTTGTTTCTGGGATGAGTCAGTCACATCTCTACTCAGTCTTTCAGATTCTCTACTCAAGATCCAACTGAGACGGAGTTCCACTTCCACTATGCACAACAAGCTCCTAATGGACTGTCCCTGCCACAGATAAACTCTGGACAATCTGGAGGATGGTGGGGCAATTGTTAAGCGGACCTATAACAAATTCCAGACTTTATTCACATTTCACCAGCTGCCTTTCAGTGTTCCATGATCCAATTCAGGATGCTATATTGCTTGGGTTTTTTTTTTTTTTAATTGGATTTACTTTTGAAAATATTCAATTCTATTATAGAACATGGATAAGTTTGCAAAGCAGACAAAGCACATTAAGATATAGTAGGTATAGATAAGTTAGTAAGTATACCGTATATGTTAAACATACAAAGAACGGAAACATCAGACACCTGGGTACTAAATATTCACTACATGATATACCAGGCCTGACAATTAAGTCCGTGAACTTAATTGCTCTAAGTGCTACATACCTAAATGCTGTGTATCACCACTGTCACCTTGGAAGTATTCCCCTTGGGAAGTTATGCAACGACACCAGCACCTAGTCCACCATTCAAAGCAATTTTGGAACTCTTTTTGGAATGGTCATTGTGCATGTGGGCACGGTGGCAAGTTTGCAAACTTTACTGTATAATTGTGGGGGAGTTTTTAGCCAGTAAACATAGCTGTATTGGAACACCATCCCTACTCACTTGATCTGGCCCCAAATGACTTTTTTCTACACCCGAAGATAAAGGAAATATTAAAAGGAAGACTTTTGATGACATTTAGGACATTGAGGGCAATATGATGACAGTGCTGATGGCCAGTCCAGAAAGAGTTCCAAAACTGCTTTGAAGGGTAAGCTAGGGGCTGGCATCAGTGCCTAGCTTCCCAAGGGGTGTGCTTCGAAAGGCACCATAGCGACATTCAGCAATGAGACAGGTAGCCCTTTTTCTAAGATGAATTTGAGAACTTAATTGCAGCCCTCATCTGCAAGAGCTACAGGTGGTACTGAATATACAAAAGGCACTAAATACTCAAGACACACCAAATGTACTTGAGAGCTTTATATCATAGGGGCTTAATTTGGCCACCAATGTGTAGCACACAGTCTAGTCCATGTTATCTGTTCAAGAAACACAGGTAACAACCATGTGGTTCAGCAAACCAGTAATTGGCAAGTTATGGCAGCTATGCTTGCCCCTATGTTTCTGTGATGAGTAGGTATGTGTTACCGGTCCAGGATACCTCTTATCTGTGGGCTTTTTTGCTCTAATCTCAACTCTGGTCCTTGAAATCTCACCACCAGTTGGGAAAGGTGATACAACAGAGGGTGACAGGATAGGTGAAGGCTGTGTAATTAGGTCTTACACAAAACGGGATTTCCACTCATCTTTTACCTTATCCTAGGTGTATTAATTTACCCAATCTCTTTACCCTTGTTTCCCCCTGTGTGCCTTAAATTTGTTTTAATAAGGCATGGGATCCAAGCATTTTACTTTGGTCTGTGAGTCTTTTAGTTCTGTAACCTCTGGGATTGTTTGCATGGGAGAGTAGAGTCTACTATTACATCGAGGTAATTTCCGACATGGCAGTAGATTTCAAGACAAAGAGAATCACTAAATACAAAGATGGACTTCTATAATGATAAAAGGGTCACTTCATCAAGAACACACAATCATAAAAGTTTATGTCCTTAATAAACAACCCCATGAAACAAAAATTATCGGAGAATTTCAGACAATTTCACAGTCATAATTGGAGATATTTTAAAAAACACAGCAATTGATAGAATAACTAGATTTAAAAAAAAGATCAGCAATGACATAAATATTCTGAACAACACTGTCATGGGTTGAATTGTATCCTCTCAAAAATGTCTGTGGCAATTTGGCCGGACCATAATTCCCTGTATTGTATGAAGTTCCTATGCACTGTAAACTCTGCCTCTATGATGGTAATGAGGGAGGATGGTTGGTAGTTGTGTTGGTAGGGCAGGACTCAATGTATAATAAGACTGTTTCGTGCCTTGAGGCAATCCTTTGAGATATAAATTAAAGAAGCCAGCAGAGAGATTTGGGGACCTCACACCACCAAGAAAGCATTGTCTGGAGTAGAGGGCCTCCTTTGGAAATGACCTGGGTCCCTCTGCTTCAGAAGCTCCTGGTTCAGGGGAAGATTCACAAGTACCTTCTTCTAGAGCCAACAACAACAACAACAACAACAAAAGCCTTCCCTTGGAGCTGATGTCCAGAATTTGGACTTTTCACCTACTGGACTGAGAAAGAATAAATTTTTTCATTTCAAAGCCATCCACTTGTGGTATTTCTATTATAGCTGCACTAGGTGGCTTAGACAAACATATCAACCAGCTTGACCTAATTGTGTATTTTTAGAACACAAAACACACAGTAAGGAGCTCTGGCGGCAGTGGTAAAGCACTTGATTGCTAACTGAAAGGTCAGCAGTTTGAACCCACCAGCTACTCCTATGGTGAAGCTTCTGTGAGGATTACAACCTTGGAAACCCTATGGGAAGTTCTACTTTGCCCAGTAGAGTTGCTGTTAGTCAGAATCTACTCAACAGCAACAAGTTTGATTTTGGGTTTGAATATTCACAACAACAGAATATAAATTCTTTTCACATAAATCTGATGCCTTCACCAAAACAGAGATGTATTTCATACTGTTAAGCCTGCATGGCTTTAAATGATAGAAATAATACGTACTATGTTCTATAATCACAATGAAATTAAATTTGCAATCAGCAGCAGTAAGATATTTAGGAGAGCTCCATATGTTTCAAAATTAAGCAACACACTTCTAAATAATCCGAAGGTCAAAAAGAAATCATAGTGAAATTAAAAATGTTAATGAATACAGTATACCAAAAAATTGTGGGATATACTTAAGGCAGTGTTTAGAAGGAATTTTACAGTTTCAAATGCTTATATTAAAATATGACTAATGACCTAATGTTTCATCTTAAGAACATCTTAATGACCTAACATTTCATCTGAAGAACAATGTAAACCTAAGATAAACCTAAGAAGGACGAAAATGATGAGGATGAGAGCAGTGATCAATGAACTAGAAAACAGACAAATGTTAGAAAAGAGTAATCAAGACTAGTTCTTTGAAATGTTCTATATAGTTACAAAAAGCCACTCAATAGAATTATGCATAAAAAATTGAGAGAATATAAATTAAGGAGATGTCATCAGTACAGACCCTACAGACACAGTAAAATTCAACTGGGTGAACATGTCAATGAGAATAGGATGAGTGACAGGCCAAACTTGATTCCTGTGTGTATAGGGGGTGGGGACACTGGTAGTCTGTCAGTTCACACAGTCTCCAATCAAGGCTAATTTCTTCAAAGGAGAATCAGGCCAATTGGCAATTACTGTACAATGAGATAAGTGGAGCTGTGGTATGTACAAAGTACTGTCAGTACTCTGGGAGGGTGAGGCAAGAAGTGAAATCTATGCTCTTTAGGGATTGAGCAGAAGTATGTGGACTGAGGCTGGCCTCCAGCTGGAGCATGTAGGCTGTCTTAAACGTGGGTGTGGAAGTGACATGGAAACAAGTACTTAGGGCCTTAATCATAAAGCCATCTACACAAAGCATATGTTACTTTATTGATCCCCTTTCATGCCATTGTACACCACAACTGTTTAAATAACAAGCAATAACAGAAAAAAGTTCTAAGTTCTTTTTTAAATGAGACAGTTTCAAAGAATTACGTTCAGTTTTGTAAATATATAGTACACAATTTTAGGGGGTGCCTTGGAACCCTGGAAGCTCTGGTGGTGTAGTAGTTAAGTGCTAGCTCTGCTACCCAAACAGTCAGCAGTTCAAATTTGCCAGGTGCTCATTGGAAGTTCTATGGGGCAGTTCTGCTCTAACCTGTCAGGTTGCTATGAGTCAGAATCAACTTGACAGCAGTAGCTTTTGGCTTTTGGAATCCTGGTTTATAATCTTTAAAAAGGCTTTGGTTATGTAAGGCAAAGCAAACAAGCAAAAATCCACTCTCCCTCAAAGTCAACTATTGACTGCATTGTTGCTGTTAGGTGCCTTCCAATCTGTTCTGATTCACTGCAACCTTACGTGCAACAGGACCAAACATTTCCCACAGAAAAACTCTGGACGACCTGAAGGATGGTCATGTGCCATCCTCTCAATCCTTGTTACGTTTGAGCCACTGAGTCAACTCATCCCATTGAGAGTCTTCCTCCTTTTTTTTTTTTTGATCCTCTGCTTTCTTGTTTATGCTTTTGTTACCATAACTGGTTTTAATTACTACTGCAAAAGGAAAGATCTGAAATCAACAGCAAGAATAACACTGTTTTTGATGAGACACCAGTAAGATTTCACAAATATGTTACCTATTTACAGAGGACACAAATAAATAAGTTCTACCGGAAAACATCTACCCACTGCCTTCAAGTCAGGTCTAACTCACAGTGACCCTAGAAGTCCCGGTAGAACTGCCCTATAGGGTTTCCAAGGAGCACCTGGTGGATTTGAATTGATGACATTTTGGTTAGCAGATGTAGTACTTAACCACTACGCCACCAGGTTTTCCATGAAAACATCTAGAGAAACCTTAATTATTGTCCATGGTTTATACTTTAAAACAGCTATGAGGTCTCTGTGAGTTGGAATCTACTTGATGGCAGTGAGTTTAGTTTTTGTTGTAGATATATATGGTGGCACAATTGTTCAGAGCTCTGGCTCCCAACCAAAACATTGGCAATTTGAATCCACCAGCTGCTACTTGGAAACCTTATGGGGCAGTCATACACTATCTTATAAGGTGGATGTCGGTCAGAATTGACTCAGCAGCAATGGGTTGTATATACTGACACACACACAACACACACACAGGACTGAATTATGTTGCCCCCAAATGTATGTTGGAATCCTAACCTCCATTCCTGTGAATGTAATCCCATTTCAGATCAGGATTTTCATTGTTACATTAATGAGGTCATAATCTTCATAGATGTGTCCGACCCCTAATTACTTCTGAGTTATAAGGAGCAGCATAGAAACAGGGATGAGAATCACAAACAGAAGAATGACAGATGCCATGCGAAGAAACTAAGGACCTCCAGAGTTGCTGAGATAGGGATCTTCCCTTGGAGCTGACAGTCTTACCCTAGAGCTTGTGCCTGAAATAGGATGTCTATTTGCCTGAACAGTGAGAAAATAAATGTTTGTTCTGCAATGCCACTCACATGTGGTATTTCTGTTACAGCAGCACTGGCACACTAAGACAATATATATAAACTGAAAAAAATTTTTAAGTATAATAATTTTTATAAATTATAATGGCATTATCATAAAAAAGGTGTCATACCACTCAAAGTTATGATTATTTTCCATGCATCAGCCTAGAGTCTGGAAACATTAGGCTAGGCCTAAAATAGATCAGCTGAGTTCATAAAACCTGTGTAAAGGAATTCTGGTGGCTCGAGCACAGCTTGTCCAGGGCAAGGTCACAGAAGAGTCATGGACACTTCCAAACTCCCTGAGGGACCAAATTGCTGGGCCGAGGGCTGTGGAGACCACAGTTTCAGGGAACATTGGGCTCAAATGGCATAACTTAGTTTATAAGGAAAATGTTCTTCATTGTGCTTTAGTGAGTAGCGTGTGGGGTCTTAAAAGCTTTAAGGTAAATCCAAATAGGTCTTACCCTATCTGAAGCAAAGAAGAATGCAGAGAGCCAAGGACATGAGAGAAAGATTGTTTCCAGGAACTGGTAGATCATGACTATCATGGCCTCTGTTGGACTGGGTCCCACGTAACTAGATGGTACCTGGCTGTAGACACTGACTGCCGTGACAAGGATCACAATAGAGAATCTTAGACAGAGCTAGAGAAAAATGTAGAACAAAATTCTAGCTCATAAATAAAAAAGACCAGCCCTACTGGCCTGACAAATTGAAGAAACCTTGAGGGCCTGGCTCTAGACATCCTTTTAGCTCAGTAATGAGGTCACTCCTGAGGTCCCCTCTTTGGCCAAGAAGATCAGACAGGCCTGTAAAACAAAATGAGACCAAAAGAAACCCCAAATATAAGGACTAGAAGACAGGAAGGGACAAGAAAGCTGGTAATAGAGAACCCGAGGTTGAAAACGGAGAGTGCTGACATGTCATGGGGTTGGTAACCAATGTCAGAAAACGGTACATGTACTAACTGTTTAATGAGAAGCTAGCTTCTTATGTAACTTTTGCCTAAAGTATGGTAATTAAGAAAATTAATCTTTGTGAAGGGTATGGAGAGAGATTGGGGATTACATTATCTTTCTGCTTTAAATGGCAGAAGCAGTGATCCTGACCATTCTGCCAGCACAGACTTACGCCAAGGTCAGCTTCAAGGATTGGAACAGATCCGAGTGTCTGGTGCTTTGTAAAGACCGTCACTTCCCCCACCCGCAGGGCTCCCTGCCCTCATCCAACCCCCAGACATCAAGCAGGATTTGCTAATCCCTGCTCACAGAGTAAGCCTGAAGATAAACTTTTGCTAACAGTGATTGTCACCTTTCAGTGTGTATCATCACAATGTTGTTTTAGATGGCTACGTTATCTCTTTTGACCTTTACAGTTAACCAAAAACCAAACCTGTTGCCATCAAGTCAGCTGCAACTCATAGCAGCCCTCTAGCCCAGACTAGAACTGCCCATAGGTTGCTCAAGGCTGTAATCCTTAGGAAGCAGACTGACCGGTCTTTCTCCCTCAGAGCAGCTGCTGGGTTCCGGCTGCCAACCTTTCAGTTAACAGCCGTGCGCTTAACCACTGTGCAATCAGGACTCTGTAGTTAGCAGCCCTGAAAAGAAGATGCAGCAGATACAATCACGCAATACTCTATGAGAGAGGGGGTTGCGTGGGTGAGGCTCAGGGAGCCCCAGTCTTAAAGCTGATAAATGACAGCTGACATCAGAACCAAGGCCTTTTGTTACTGGCATCCTTTTGCCCAAATTCTTCAGATACACTATCAAAGCTGGGAGTAGGTGAGACAGGCAAGGCATTTGCCTTGGGTGCAACATTCAGGAACAGGAAAAACTCCGTAATCAAGATGAAAATTTTTTTTTTTTTTTAGTGGCATTTCACATACTGAATCCAATTTCCTCTCTGGCACCCATGATGAATTACATGAGTAAAAACACTGACTTAAAGACAAGACAGAATTACATTGTTAAACAAATTTAAGCACATATTTTAAATTAAAAAAATAATCACAGTGATTGTCTGGTATGTGAGTCAAATAGCTAAAACAGAAGATAGTTGAATATGTTACATTGCTGCCTGATCTAGTGGGCCAGAAAGCCCCAGAGGTGGAGAGATTAGTAATTTTCAGTTTGAATAGGTTCTTTACGTTCTTTTAATCTGTAACACATCTGGTTTTACATTCAAGGTAGTCATGGGAAAGTAAGATAAATAATGTTTTAAACAGTTAACATGAGTGCCAGCGTATGCATGATGAACAAAACATCAACGTTTTATGACCCAGAAACTCTAGTGCTTAAGAGCTGCAGCTGCTAACCAAAAAAGGAAAAAACTGCTGAGCAGTTCAAATCCACCAGGCGCTCCTTGGAAACTCCATGAGGCAGTTCTACTCTGTCCTATAGGGCCCCTACGATTCGGAATCAACTTGATGCCAGTGGGTTTCCTTCCAGGGGGTGGGGGGTGAGTTCTACGACCCAATGTTATGGTACAAGCAGTCTTTTCCGTTTAGCCTTTGATTCCTGGGCCTTCTGAGCTGTCCCATCCCCTATGAGGGTTGACAGTGGTATGCTAACAGGGGGGGCAATGTGGGGCTTCCTACATAATTGTTTTTAAAAATAGATTCGTTTATGTTTTTTATGCAAACCATTTTGTGTTTATTGTGCTTTCAATGACAGTTTACAGAGCAAATTAGGTTCTCTTTTAACAATACACATTCTGTTTTGTGACATTAGTTGCCAACTACATGGCATGCCAGCACTCTGTCTTTCTCAACCTTCAGTTCCCCATTACCAGCTGTCCAGACCCCTCCTGCCTTTTCGTCCTCACTCTGGGCTGGTGGACCCATTGAGACTTGTTTTGTTTTATAGGCCTGTCTAGTCTTGGCTGAAGGATGAACCTCAGGAGGGCCTTTGTTGCTGAGTTGCATAAGGGTATCCAGAGGCCTTACTCCCGTGGTTTCTCCAGATTCTGTCAGACCAGTAAGCCAGTAAGTCTGGTCTTTTTAGTGTATGTGAGTTACAGTGTTGTTCTGCATTTTTCTCCAGCTCCGTCCAGGACCTTCTATGGTGACCCCTGTCAGAGCAGTTGGCAGTGATAGGCAGGCATCATCTAGTTGTGTTGGACGCACTCTGGCAAAGACTGGGGTAACTGTGGTCCATGAGCTCTTTGGACAAATCTTTCCTTTGTGCCTTTGGTTTTCTTCATTCTCCCTTGCTCCAGATGGGGTTGAAATAGGCAGTCCAGGACTAACTCCATTTCTTTACCTGTTTTTATTAAAAGTCCTGCGACTCGACGGCACTTGGCTGGCTGGCTGGCTTCCTAGCACTACCTGGCCCAGGAAATCATACTTTAACTTGTAGGAGCCACTGAGATAAAATCTTCACAGCTTTTTTCACATAATGATCAAACAAGTAGAGGCACCAGCCACTGACACTCCCCCTCAGATGAGCACCAAGAGCCTCCAGACACCAGAGGCCTGCCTGCCTCCTGATAGATAGCCCCCGACTGCCCATTTTCCCCTAATGTTTACCCCTACCTACCCAATATAAACCCTCAACTTAACTGAAGAAGGTGGACAGGTTTGAGGGCCATGTCCCTCTGCCCCTTACATGCTGGCATGTAATAAAGCTCCTGGGCATTTACTTTATCCCGTCTCAGTTCTGGCTTTGCTGGCACGCGCCTACACCTGTGTTTTACAGGGGCCTGTGGGATATTTTAGATGGCTGCTTACAAGCTGTTAAGACCACAGACACTACCCACCTAAGTAGGTTGTTAAAACATTTTCTTTGTAAACTACGTTATGCCTATAGAGCTAGAAGTCCTCCAAGTACATAGTCATGCGTTTTTTATTGTAGAACTTTTATCAATTATTTTCTTGGTTTGAAGTATGCAAGGATGTTTTGATAAGCGTGTAACACAAAAAACAAAACAAAATCAATTGCTGACTCACAATGACCTGTGTGAGCACGCGTGTCTGTCAGAGTACAACTGTGCTCCATCTTTCTTTTAATGGCTGATTTTTTTTTCTGAAATAAATAGCCAGACTTTTTTTCTGAGGCACCTCCGGGTAGATGGAGCCTCTAGCCTCTAACCTTTCAGTTAGCAACTCCACACATTAACTATTTGTACCACCCAGGGATTGCTAGTAAGGTGAACCAAACCAAACCAAACCAAACCCATTGCTGTCGAGTTGATTCTAACCCATAGTGACCCTAAAAGTCAAAGTAGAACTGTCCCACAGAGTTTCCAAGGAGCACCTCATGGATTTGAACTGCTAACCTTTTGGTTACCAGCTATAGCACTTAACCATTATGCCACCAGGATTTCCTGTGAAAAGAAAGCACATTTTAAATGAAGCACTCTGCCTCAAATTGAAACTTGTAAGAGCCCAAGTAAAGTACCCAGGAGTTTTCAGGAGGGAGCTACTTCTAGTTGGCTGGGCAGAGAACGTTATATAACATGCCAGCATTCCAGAGATTCTGTCAGAGCGCCAAGGGCAAGATCTATTTTTGACTACTGACCTTCAGGGTGTGTCCTATTTTTAAGGAGCTCTGATAAATGCAAACCTGTATTTACATCAAAAGTATATTAAACTGTGATGATTTACTTTCTCTAAATTATACCAGAGCCCATTCAACATCAAATTCTCCTATTTAATGGAATTTGACTTACAGTGGGTGGGTATTTTATGGCTTGTTGGTAATTTTAATATAGTATATCTTCAGTCAGCTGTTATTTGAGCATCTAAAACTGTGCGGTGGTAAACAGAATAAAATTTAAGTGAAGTTATCCGTTTACAGAAAAGCCATGATCTACTTAGGGAGGCACGATTCCTGCACCTAAATAGATGAATAATAACTTATGAGAAAGAAAGAAAGGCAGCAACCAGCTACCGTGAAGTCCAGCTCATGATGACCCCGAGTGTGTCAGAGCAGAACTGTATTCCAGGGAGCTTTCAATGACTGGTTTTTCGAAAGTAAATCATCAGGCCTTTCTTTTGAGGTACCTCTGGGTGGACTTGAACTGCCAGCCCTTCCATCACCTAAGGAGTAACTTATAAGGGCAATAATACACTGAATAGCATAGTCAGTAACTGGTAGAAATTCCAAGGAAGGAAAGTGAGAAAGCAGTTACTTGGAAAGACAGGAAACGGGACAGTTGGCATGAGCAAGCTTCAGCTAGCTGGAAACATGTGCAGGGTGCAATTTTTTTCCCTTCATAAACATCGAGACATTTATTACTCATATAACAAGAAGTCCAGTGGCAGACAGTTGAGGATTCAACTGCACAAGAAGTCATGGAAGACACAGGGGCTTGAAC
The DNA here is from genome assembly GCA_028571685.1 of Heterohyrax brucei. NCBI lineage: Eukaryota > Metazoa > Chordata > Mammalia > Hyracoidea > Procaviidae > Heterohyrax > Heterohyrax brucei. The sequence goes on along the minus strand of CM053148.1, from coordinate 35,907,838 downwards.
CTTCCACGTCTGCGCAATGTGTGCCGAATGTGGCCTCACGCTCTCCCCCAGCTCCGGGCTTCGTGTCCTCTCACAACCACACCCAAAAGGAAGGGCGAGTCCTCCTTCCACATGTCTTTTCACTGGAGAGGGAATCTTTTCCAGAAGGCCTCCTGGATGACGTTCGCGCATGCCTCATTTGATAAAACTAAGTCACAGGTCTCAACTTAAGCCTGTTCTGGCAAAATGCGCTTGTGTTTAATCACCTGTGGTTTCAGAAGAGTTCACCCACCTTCCTGGCACTTGTCGAGGCTTTTTTGAAAAGCCAGAGAGAGGTCTGTTACCAAAGATGAGGGGAGTTGCCAATTTTTTCATGCAGTTTGTGTCTTTTGTAGGAGAAAGGAATGACAGCCTGCTCCCATAAAGGTTTGCAGGCTTGGAAAAGCGATGGGCAGTTCTACTCTGTCCCTGTTAGACAGTTACTATGAGCCAGAATCAACTCCACGGAAGCGGGTTTGCCTTTTGAGTGAGGGTGTATCTTCGTGTCAGTTGTTCTGTTAGACTTCTTTTTTCTCGCGCTTTATTGTTTGCAGGGCATTGTCGATGGCTTGGAGGGGGAGTGGGTCCAGGTGGGAGGAGGCAGACCCCATCCATTTGGCTGAGGCCAGAGCTGCCACTGCATCAAGCTGGCAGAGCATTGTTGTTAGGACTTGAAAGTGTCCTTTGTGAAGGTAGTTGTAAATGAGTGAGACTTTCCAGGCGACCTATCAAGAACAGTGCCTGGGGTCTGTCATCATTTAGAGAGTCAGAGAATAAATCTGGGCTTCCAACTGGTTCTTCCCAGCTCAGTCAAACCTGAACCGACCCAATTTTTTAAAATTTGCATAAACAGTGTGTGATAACCAGAATGGGATAAACTGCGGGTTCGAGGCTCTGCTAGAAACCTAATCTCCCCAGAAACAGTGGCCGTTTACTAGTTGCATAGCAACCAAATCTCCTGTCAGATTTCGAGCAGATTCAGAAACAGCAATGTCCTGCTCAAAGGTGGTGGCTGAGCTTGGATGTGTGTCACTTTTCATAGTCCTGCCAATAATCAAATATCACGCATCAGGTTCCTGAAAGCGCTCTGTATGCCTCTTCTGAGTCCCCATTTCGGAACTTCTACCAATAATTTTTCGCATTCTGGTTATCATTCAGGATCATCCAAATTGTAAAAATCTGGATCTGTTCCAGCTTCACTTTGTCAGCCATGCCTGAACCAGTTTCAGTTGGTTTGAATCCCTGGGATGTATTAGCAAACAGCAAGATCCCTGGATAAGAAATGGTTGGAGAAGTCAGAAGAAGGAAAGGATTTTGCAATGGCAATAAAGCCCAGGTACAAAGAGCCTCAGGAGGCAAGCAGCCGGTGTTAAGAGGCAGTAGAATGGACGAAGAATGAAACACTGAGATGGACAGTTCATAAGTTAGGGGTGAAGGGGTGTGCTGCCTAATGACACAGCTTCACAAGGATTGTACTGTGGGTTTGATGCTGGACAAATCGTCGATCTAGCCGTCTTTGGGCTGACAGTTAAACTACAACCACATTCTACTGAATGTTAGCTCTGTGTGCCTTAAAGTACAACTTGGAATATCTGGAAGGAAACTAGTTACATTAATTCACTTCAGAGAGAGCTACTTGGTAGATGGGAAGAGAGGTGAGCAAGTTTTCACTGTATGTCCTTTTATCATTTTTTAAAATTTTGATCCAGGTGCTAATTATTAAAAAATGGAAAATATTTAAAAATCAAAGAATAAAATACATATGTGCTGAAAAACTGAATGAAATGTGAACAAATATTCTCAGAGTACAACCTTACTGGATGCTCAATCGAAAAATAAGCAAACTAGCAAAACCTAATGCAATTTAAAAACAAAGAAACAGCAACAGCTGGTGTTACAAACTGTGAAGTGCTTGACTGCTGACCGAAAGGTCAGCTGTTTGAATCCACCCAGAGGCACCTTGGAAGACAGGCCTGCCAATCTGCTTCTGAAAGGTCACAGCCTTGAAAGCTCTATGGAACACATGGTGTCACCATGAGTCACAAATTGAGTAACACGTGTAAAGCTTCACATGTTGAGTTTTGGTACACATGTCTTCTATAAGGGAAGCCTGTTGGTGTGGTCGGTTAAGTGCTACATCTGACAACCAAAAGGTGAGCAGTTGAACTCTGCCAGGTGCTCCCTGTAGACTCTGTGGGGCAGTTCTACTCTGACCTCTAGGGCTGCTATGCGTGGGACACAACTCGACAGCAATGACATCATCACTACCATCCAGACAGCACATGCGTTACCCCTCCAGATTTCTAATGCCCTCTGAATTCCTCTCTTCTTCCCGTCTTCAGGCACCCATCTGCCACGTGACCTCCAGGTCAACAGAGTATTGATTTGCTATCTATAAGTTTGCGTTATCTAGAATTTTATATCAATTGAATTGTATAATATATACTCTTTTGTCTGCCTTCTTTCACTCAGCAAAATTATTTTTACAGTTACTCATGTTGCATATATTAATAGCTCATTCTTTAATTTTCTTTTTAATGATACATTATTTTGCTGTGAAACATAGCAATTTAGGTTTCGATTCCACAATTTCTACACTAATTGTTCAGTGAAGCTGGTTACATTCTTCACACTGTGTGGCCATTTCCAGTTTTGTTTTAAAGTACATGTTGATCGTTTGGTCTCATGTAGATGATTTTTGTTGTGCTTTAGATGAAGATTTACAGAACCAGCTAACTTCGCATAGAATAGTTACTACCCATGTTGTTTTATGACATTGGTTGACAGTCCCACAACATGCCAACACTCCCTTATCGACCACGGGTTCCCTGTCTTCAGCTTTCCTGTCCCCTCCTGCCTTCTAGTCCTTGCCCCTGGGCTCGTGTGCTTCTGATTTTGTTTTATGGGCTGTCTAATCTTTGACTGAAGCGCAGCCTAAAGAGTGACTTCATCCAAATCAGAACCACAGAGAGACATCGTCTCACTCCAACAAGCCTGGCATTAATCCCAAAACACAAAGTAATAAATGTTGGAGAGGTCGTGGAGAGATACTCTTCCAAGTTGTTGGTGGAAATGTCAAATGGTACAACAACTTTGGAAATCTATTTGGCACTTTCCTAAAAAGCTAGAAATAGAAATACCGTATGATCCAGCAATTCCACTGCGTGGAAGATACCCTAGAGAAATAAGACCTGTCACACAGATACATGCATACCGGTCGTCATTGCATCACTGTCCACAGTTGCAAAAAGATAGAATCAACCTAGGTGCCTGTCGACTGATGAATGGATAGACAAGTTGTGGTATATTCATGCAATGAAATACTATGCAATGATAAAGAACAACGATGATTTTAGGAAACATCTGATAACCTAGAGTGATCTGAAGACATTATGCTGAGTGAAATTAGCTGCAAAAGGACAAATATTGTATACAAAGAATATCCTAAGGACTTAAGAAAAGACTTGTGCGCAGAAGAAAATACTCTTTGATGTTTATAAAGGTGGGGAGGGAGGAAGAGAGGTATTCACAGATTAGAAATGAAACCAAACCCAGTGCCATGGAGTCGATTCTGACTCAGTGACCTTACACGACAGAGTAGAGTTGCCCCATAGAGTTTCCAAGGAGTGCCTGGCAGATTTCAAAGGCCAAACTTCTGGTGAGCAGTGGTAGCACTTAACCACTACACAGCCAGATCAGATAGTAGATAGGAACTGGGTTAGGTGAAGAGAGTGACAGCAGGCGGTAGAAAGGAGGTTAGCACAACTGCATTACACCAAAAGCTAAAAAGTTTTCTAAATACAACCCAACATTGTGAAGGACAGAGTAGCAGGGACAGGGTTCTGGGGACCACAGTTTCAGGGGACATCAAGGCTAACCGGCATAACTAATTTCTTTTAAGAGTATGTTCTGCATATCACTTTGGTGAGTGGTGTCTGGGATCTTAAAAAACAGCAAGCAGTCATCTAAGTAGCATCAATTGGTCCCTATCCATCTGGAGCAGAGGAGAACGAAGCATATCACAGACATGAAGGAAGTCTGACCCAGCAGACAGAAGGTGCCATATGATCCAGGGACTACATCCACAGGAGACCGGAGGAACTAGGTGGTACCTGGCCACCACCAGCGACTGCCCAGACAGGGAATACAGTGTAAAGTCCCTGACGTAGCAGGGCCAAAATGGATGTGTGAACTAAAACCCTATTAAAAGACTACACTTGATGTTCCATCAAGACTGGCGGGTTCCCTGAGGACATGGTCTCCAGATTCTGTTAGCCCAGAACTGAATCCAGTACTGAAGTCAACTCTTGAGAGAAAGATTCGACTGGACTATAAAACAGAGTGATGCTGGTGGGGAATACAAGTATGCTTCTTTTCTTAAATATATTCGTGAGGCTCCTGAGCAGCTCCTCTCTAGAGGCCAGATGAAAGGGTGGAGGAGGACAGGAGCTGGCTGAATGGGTAAGAAAAGTACAGTGTGGAAAGGAGTGTATTGTCACAAGGTGGTGGTGGTAGGGTAGTACAGTTGGAGCTGCATAGTGGTGTGTGTTCAGGGTTTTAAACAGCAAATTAATTTGGGCTATAAACTTTTACTTAAAGCACAATACTTTTTTTTTTTTTTAAAGAGTGACTTCATTACTGATCTAAAAGCATGTCTGCCGGCCATGCTCTTGGGGATTCTTCAGTTTCTATCAGGCCAGTGAGTCTGCTCCTTTTTGTGAGGTCGAATTTTGTTCTCCATTTTTCTCCAGCCCTGTCTGGGACACTGGTGGGACCCCTGTCAGAGCAGACAGTGGTGATAGCTGTGCATCATCTAGTTGTACAGGATTCAGTCTGCTGGTTGCCATGGTAGTTGCGGTCCATTAGTCCTTTGGACTCATCTTTCCCTTGTTCCTTTTGTTTTCTTCATCGTTTCTCACTCCCAAAAGCGTAAGACAAATGGAGTATCCTGGGTGACTGTTCATAGGATTTTAAGCCCCTAGATGTGCTGAGCATCTTTTATGAGATTGTTTGCCATCCAATATTTTCTATTCAAATCTTTTGCCCATTAAAAAAAAATAATTAATTTCTCTACTTATTACTCAGTGTTGGAAATTCTTGATGCATTCTACATACAAGCCCTTTATCAGAAATATGGTTTGCAAATAATACGATTTGCAAATGATTTGTTCAAGTGTGGTTAGTCTGTTCACTTTCTTAATGATTTTGAAGAAATATGTATTAATTTTTATTAAATTTAATTTATTTGTTTTTCAGTTAATTTATCTTCTTTTTTCTCCCTCTGTTCAGGGATCTGCATGGTTCACCATCCCAGTACTGAGACGTGGAGACTCCCTCAGGCGATAAGCCGGGGTAGTAGTAGTGTTTACTTCTTTTATTTCTTGTTTCTCAAAAAATAATGTAGAATGTCTTAAAATCCTTGTTTCTTGTGTTTTCCCCACTTAGAAATTTGTTTTATGTGGAAGTGTAAAATCTTATTCCTGATAAACCGTCTGGGTTGGAAACACAAGTTTCCTTATATTCTGATGGAAGTTTAATAAAATTAAGCTTTTCTAAGTGAAAGGGACAAGGTGTTTCTGAGAAAAAAATGTGCTAGTGAAAAGTGGTCTTGCTTCAAGACGGAGCTCAGTTGCTAAGACTGTACACAGTAAGAGATGTACATTTACCTGAACTACCTGAATGGTCTGCAAGGAACCCTGCAAGTTGTATGAAAAATTGCGTACATGGAATGTGCACCTTTCTAAGAAGGTCTGAGGATTTCATTAGAATCTGACAGCCATGAGTAACATAAAAATAATTATGCAGTAGTGCTCTGAGAAGACCAAATTCCAAATTATGCAGAGATTTAAGTCGACTTTTCACACCCTGCGGTGGAACTAAGAAAGTTGTTGGTAACATTCTTCACAAAACTTATTGTAACTGGGGACAACCAACCTTGGGCAGATTAACTGGTAGTCACAACATTCAAAATACATGAACCTCATTCTCACAATGGGCCTCTGTTTCCTGTCATTTTGGCCACACAAATTAGGGAAAGAAGACGGCATCTGTACAGTGTTCTAAACAATGGACAACTCTTAGATCGCTTGCCCCCAATCCATCCTTCTTCTTTTGGTAACATCAACTCGCTTTTCCTTTGGGGCACCCTTTTTCCTCCCTTTCAAGACAATCATGCTCCCCTTTTGGTATTCATGCCCCTGTATGAGTACCTGACCTGTGTTAGGTTAGGTACTCATAGCATTCAATAGCATATCCAGGAATTCATGGTGTGTGACTTCTGAGATGAGGTCACAAAAGACATTGTGGCTTCCCACTTCAACTTCTGCTCGTTTGGGGGGAAGCCAGATGTGAAGATGCTTGAATAGCCCTGTGAAGTCTGTGTGACAGGAAACTGAGGCCTTCTGTTGGCAGCTGCATGAGTGAGCATTCTGGGAGGCGGATTCTCCAGCCCCAGTCAAACCTTCAGATGACGGAAATCCTGGCTGACATCTTCACTGTAACATGAGAGATCCTAACCAAGGCTGGATGATCCAATAGGCAAAGGAAGTATTGTGCTTAGCTTGCCTACCAGATTCTTTGCAGTGAAAAATTTCACATCTTTGATTTGGCAAAAACTGTATGAAGTTGTTCACTACAGACTAGTAAGTAAGCACAGGTCAGCCCGTGCTTACCTTGCTTATTGGGTCATCTGCCCCTGTCAGGGATTGTAGATTTAAGAAGAGGATTTGATTTTATAAAAAGATGTTGTGAGGTTGGGAGACAGACAGATGTCAGCCATGCAGAAGCAGAATCTTTGATGTGGTGAAAAAATGTGAAATTATTCACTACAGAACTTGCCTACTACATAATCTGCCTCTGCCTGAGTCAGAATTCATGATCCACAGAAACTGTGTGACATAGTAAATGTTCATCACTGTTTTAAACCATTAGGTTTTGGAGGAGGCTTCTTACACAGCAGTATATAACTAATACAGTGCAGTTTCTATCACTTGCGATTATTGCTAATTAATACTTATGTTCTTTAAATGGAGAGCCCCTAGGAGTGGAATACACTCCTGGGGTCCTTTCTTTGGTGCCGCTTCAACTTTCTACGAGCCTAAGTCCTTGGTTTCTTGTGGTCCTTTCGTCCTTCTTGGTCCCTCATTCACCCTCCTGAGTTCTCACCTTCATGTTGCTAAGTTAACTGCTTTGACTAAAGTGGCAAGGACCAAAGAACAAGGAATAGAATCACCTTGTGTTTTGACACTTGCAATAATTCCTAGCTAAGCCACCTCATAGGACTGCTCTTCCTCAAATGCTATTTTGTGAATATGACAAATGTGTTCCTACTTTTGGTTCTTTTCCTTCCTCTTTGGATTACTGATTTTTCAATGATTAATTATCACTTCATCAATTAAAAACTTTTTACTATGAAATGATCTTTCATTCTAAAGAATACATATATACAGCATATATTTATATGCAAAGACTAATAACAAAATACAGAGTACTCACAACTCAGCTGTGAACAGACTGTTTGGTGCCCCTGAGATAGCCCTCCATGTCTGTGCCACTACTTCTCGAGGTTTTCACTCTCTTGACCTTTGAGTTAATCACGCTTTTGTGTTTCCATAATTTCTTTCTTTTTTTTAAATCACTTATATGTTGTTGTTGTTAGGTGCCATTGAGTTGTTTCCAACTCATAGCAATCTTATAGCTCAGAGCAGAACTGCCCCATAGTTTCCAAGAGTGCCTGGTGGATTTGAACTGCTGATCTCTTGGTTAGCAGCCATAGCACTTCACCACTACACCACCAGGGTTTCCGCATCACAAACTGAGTTGGAAATTCATGCCTAGCTGAATCAGGTAAGGGTATTATGGCCACGGTTAGATGAAGGCTTCCAGGAGAAGACCAAATGAAGTAATGTGACTTTGGTTTCCCTGAGAACTTACCAGAACCTCTTCTAAGTTATGTCATGAGTGAATTCTAGGTGCAGCATGTTTGTGGTACTGGCAGGATTATAGCATGAGACAGGCACTGGATAAGTGGCAGGAATGTGGCCAGGGAACTATGCTGCTTTGTTCTTTTCTGCTTCTAAGCTCACTACAGCTTAGGAATAGATCAGTGATGGTCTTTGATGTGGCTCTATATCCATTTGCTGGTCTTATCAGCTGGAGCCCTCCGGGCACAGTGGTTAGGAGCTTGGCTGTTAGCCAAAAGGTTGGCAGTTGCACCCCACCAGTTGCCCCTTGGAACCCTAGTAACCATTATTCTCTGCGCTATAGAGTCATCACAAGTGCAAATGAATTTCTTTGGCCGTAGGTTTGGTTTTGTCTTGTTGTCTTATTAACTTTCTAAATTTGTAAGTCATGTTTTTAAGTCTGGGAAATTTTCTTGAATTGATCAATTGATAATTCTTTTCCATTTATTATATTTGTCTTTTTTTCCCCAGAATGCTTACAATTCCAATGTTTAACCTATACATGACTTATTGTCTATTTTTCTCTCTTGTTACCCATCTGTGTCTCTTTTCACTTTGCCTTCTGTGAGTTTTCTTCAACTTTATCATTTGTTCTATTGAGTTTCCCATTTCTGCAATAAAACTGTTAAGTCCTAGGGGTTCTTTTTGATTCTCTGAACAGTTTTTTTTTAACAGTACCTCTTCCTTTTTCCATGGTTACATCATTTCTCCTTCTGACAACATTGATAGTATAAAAAAAAATTGTTTTACATGCCCTCTCCCTGTGTGATCTGAATTTCCTCCAAATAAATTACCTTTTGTCTGCTTGTTTTGGTCCTTATGTCCTATGTGAAAGGCTTTCTTTAGATGTTTGCCATCCTTAGCTGTTTGTTCATCATTAAGAGTTTCTAAAAAGCTATTCACAAGCTCTGTGTGTGAGATTGGTGCCTGTTAACTGGGTGTTCCCCACAAGCAGAGCCCAAGACAAAGACTTGCATACCTATTGCACACTGCCTTCGAGTTGATTCCACTCACAGCCAAGTGCCGTCCAGTTGGATCCGACTCATGGCGACCCTAGGGGCCAGAGTAGAACTGACCCCCAGGGACACCATAAGACAGAGTAGAACTGCTCTGAAAGACTTGCATGGTGGTAGCTTATTTAAGAAGTGATTCAAGGAAGTAGGAATGAGGGATAGTTGGAGTGAAAAATAACGATGGAGAGAAAGGTAATACAAAGATGTGTTGAGTGGGCCACCAGTATAGGAGACCGGTGCCTTATCCTGTAGGATATACTGAGGAGTCACACAAAACATGTCTCAGAACTCCCCGTCGGGCTGGAAGAAGGAAGCCTTTATCCATTTGCTTTGACCATCACTGGTTATAGGGAGACCACAGACATCATCTCTGAAGTTTCATGCTTGCGTATGCTTAGCTACTGAGCAATTTGGCTGACACAACTGATGTCCGAGAAGTTTCAGGACAGAAATAAACTTTCAGGGCTGTGGCACGACTTCATTCACCCTGAGAAGCTGTGTGACACTCTAGGGAGCAGATGTCTGCAGCTGTGGGTGTGGTAAGGGGTGAGACTGAGAAATAACACTTGGTTGATCTTGAGCTTCACTTCAGGGTAATCTGACTGGGCTGTTTTTTGGAAGACCCCCTGTCATGAGTTGAATTGTGTCCCCCCCAAAATATATGTAGCCATGTGGCTGGGATATGGTTCCCAGTATCTTGGGACTGCCCTCCATTGTGTGGTTTTGCTAAAGTGTATGTTGAAAGATTGGGGTGGGGCTGTAAATTCCTGCATAGGATTACTTCCTTGCTTTGCTGTAGGGGGAGTTTCCCTGGAGTATGGCTTGCCCCACCCTTAATGCTTTCAGCCTGCAAGAGATAAAAAGGGAAAAAGAAACAAGGAGAATCGGGAGCCTCGTTACCATCAAGAAAGCAGCACCAGGAGAACAGCATGTCCTTAAGACCTGAGGTTCCTGTGCCAAGACGCTCCCTGGACAAAGACTGATACAACACCAGACTTTCCTCCAGAGCCAACAGGGGGAAATGCTTTCCCTGGAGTGGACACTCTGAATATGGACTTGCAACCTACTGGACTGTGTAAGAATAAATCTTCCTTTGTTAAAGCCATCCACTCTGTGGTAATTCTGTTAGAGCAGCCCTAGCTGACTAAAAACACCCCCTATCCACTCCCCAGTGTTAGAGTCTTTGGGTCTTTCCTCTTAAGCTGACCAGATTCCACTCGGAAGGTGAAGGTCATTCTGCCAGCCATCTGAGATTCAAATGGGAAGATGTGGGCAGAGTCTCCACATTCACTGTGCCTATGGGCTCAGATTCCCCTTTTTCTAATGTGGTACCTATGCTCTCAATGTGTGCGGCATCCCCCAGACCAGAGGTTCTCAGGGAAGTGCAAGCCTACTGTCTAATCACTTCCCTCAATTCTTATTTTAGCCAGCTCCACCACCTTCACTCCCAATGGTTCCTGGTGCTGGCAATTCCTGAGCCTTTTCAAGATTCTCCGGTCTAAGAGTTCTCTCTCCAGTGTAAATCTCAGCTTCTCAGGTCTGCTTAATTTACTACTTATCTATGTATTTCCCCACTTCTCAAATGTTCTTTTCTCCTCGCCTGCTCTTCTTTCCTTACGGATTTATGACTTAAAAAAAAAAGTAACAATAAAAAAGCCAGACTGGGTAATGAAAAAGTTTTGGAAATAGATGATGGTGATGGTTGCCCAACATTGGGGATGTAATTAATGCCACTGAACTGTATACTAAAAAATGGTTAAAATGGCAACTTTTATGTTATGCATATTTTATGACAATAACATAGATACTAAATCAAAATGCTAGTTATAAGAATGAATATTTTTAGGGTTATCTTTATCAAGCAGTGTGTTCGTACTCTGTAAGAAAAGAACAAAAACTAAAATTAAAAAGTAAAAAGATTAGAGAAATAGAAAAGAAAGTCTGTTTACTGGAGTTGAGGACTTCTTTGCATATTTATCATCTGCCAGTGTACCTGGAATCCACCTGCAGATGCACACACAGCTGTCTCCTTTGTGTCCTGTTCAACTTAAAAGATATCACCCCCTTTGGGAGGTCTTACTTGACCACTCAACCGAAACTAAGCTACCATCAGTGTAGTGCTTAGCACTATCTGGTATTTTCTTGCTTATTTGTTTTTTGTTTCTTTTTTTATGGACTTCTGCTCCTTTAGAAGGAAACCCTGGTGGCATAGTGCTTAAATGCTATGTCTGCTAACCAAGAGGTAGACAGTTCAAATCTACCAGGCACTCCTTGGAAACTCTATGGGGCAGTTCTACTCCGCCCTATAGGATGGCTGTGAGTCAGAATTGACTCAGTGGCACTGGGTTTGGGTTTTGGTGTTTTAGTTTATCCCTTTAGAATGTAAACTCCATGAGGACAGGTACCTATTCTCTGTTATCCACACTGTAGCCCCAGCTCCTAAAACACTGCCTGACACATGAGAAGCTCAATAAAGGTGTTTGGAAATGCTGTTCTGAGTATCAAATGATCTCCAATGTTTTGCAGGGTGTGCCCTGGGAGAAAGATAGCCAGGTTGTCTGGCTGTCCTAAAGAAGGAGCAGGGTATCTACTGAGAATAAGGCAGTCTGTGTGGGAATCAGGCAGAGTCTGAGGAGCAGGAGGAACTAGGAAGACTCGGAGTGTAAATGAAGTAAGCTGGGGAAGCCTGTGTTTGCACACTGTGTCTCTGACTTGGACAAAGGTTATCACAGGTTGGAACTCAGCCTCCAAGATGAGCTGGGGTTGACCTACACAAGGAGACTCCCCAGAGCAAGGAGTGGTTTGGGGTAAGGAAAGCAGGGAGAAAAGCAGAGCCTGCTGCCATCCTTTTCTCTCTTTTATTTGCTACCAGAGGAGAGGACCACTTCCCTGAAGCAGGGAAGGCCTCTTACGCAGAATTGTGCTATGACGGGTTATATGTGGAATGGAAGCAGCTGACCACCCCCTCCCCCCCATGATGTCATATACCAGGTCCCCATGTCATCAAGGAGTCCTGGTGACACAGTGGTTAGAGCTCATGGCTGCTAACCAAAAGATCGATGGTTGGAAACCACTAGTCACTCCTCGGAATCCCTATGGGAGTTCTACAGTCCTATAGTCAATATGAATTGAAATCAATTTGACAGCAATGGGTTTGGTTTGGGTTTTTTTTCTCTCCAGAAGTGTGAGCTTTAAATGCAGGTGGTTGTCTGAACTTTTCTTTCTTCTTCTTCTTTTCTTAATTAAAAAAACAAATACATCCACATGATTCAAAATTCAAAAGTCACGACGAGCGCAGAGTGAAAAATGCTCTTCTTGCCCCATTTTCCAGCTCCCCAGTTTCCCTCCTCTGAGGTGTCTAGTGTAAACACACCCTAGTATTCTTCCAAAAATATTCTCTGCCCACCTAGGTTTTCTTATGGACACAATTAAACAGGAACAGAACTACACAGAGCACCCAATGGCCTTCCCTCTAAGTAAGCCAATGCTAAGGACTCAGGTCTTGATTTTCTCCTGTGAACAAACAGCACTGGGAGCCAGTAGTGACTGTGGGGGTGGGGGCAGGGGTAGGGCTAGGGTGGGTGGGGGTTGTGGGTTAGATGGGGGATCACCTCACGGTTCAATTAGCAGATCACTTAGCATGAAAAAGAGCCCTGGCAGTTGTAGGATGTGGTCCACCAGGTGTCAGATGCTGTTAATTTAGGACTAAGAGCTAGTCTGGTTTTAAGGAGGGATGACTAAAAACACGCTATACCAAAAACCAAAACCCGTTTCTGTTGACCCGATTCCAACCCACAGTGACTGCATAGCCCAGATTAAAACTGCTCTCTGCCCTGTAAGGTTTCCTAGGAGTGACTGGTGGATTTGAACTGCTGACCAAAAACTATTAAAAAAGCAAAAACGACTCACAGCCATCCAAAGGATTCTGACCCACAGTGACAGTACAGGACAGAGTGGAACTGTCCCATTGAGTTTCCAAGGAGTGCCTGGTGGATTCAAACTGCCGATTGTTTGGTTGCTGCTATAGCAATTTACTACCATGCCAGCAGAGTTTCCAAAACATGTGTACCCAAAACCCACTGCTGTTGAGTCAGTTCCAACTCATAGTGACCCTATAGGTCAAGATAGAACTGCCCCATGGTTTCCAAGGAGCGCCTGGTAGATTCGAACTGCCGCCCTTTTGGTTAGTAGAGGTGGCACTTAACCACTATGCCACTGGGGTGCTGATTAAAAGAAAACACATCCATCATTTGTTATAAGGGACAAAGTTTCAATATTTCAGGGCTTTCTTTGAAGAGGTTGTGTGTGATGCAAGCTTGGGAGAAGAGAGCTGTTTTATATAAGAGAGTTTTCGATACAGTTGAAGAAGTCCAGGTGTTGAAATGGTCAAGCAGTTGGCTGCCAACCTAAAGACTGGCTGTTCGAACCTCTAGCTGTTCTGTAGGAGAAAATGGTGGCAGTCTGTTTCTATCAAGATTACAGCCTTGAAAACCCTATGGGCAGTCCTATTCCGCCCCATAGGGGTTGCTGTGAGTTTGAATAGACTCAACAGTAATGGGTACAAGCAAAGAGAGAAGAGCCCTAGTGATGCCATAGTCAAGTGCTTGGCTGCTAACTGAAAGGATGGCAGTTTGAACCTACCACCAGCTCTGCGGGAGAAAAGACCTACTAATCTGTTCCCACAAAGATTCACAGCCTAGGAAACTCTACGGGCAGTTCTACACTGTCATGTAGGTTACTATGAGCGGGAATCACGTCCACAGCCAACAGCCATCCCAAACACAGAAGGTGAATGAAGCAGGAGACCTAGACAGCGCAGTCTACCAGCCAAAGGGTTGAGCAGGGCCCAGGTCTGGGAATTCAGTTAGACGTTTCCCAGTTGGAGAAAGGCCTGATTCTGAAGGTAGAAAAGTTCAGTGAAGCAGGGGAGAGAGGAGTTAGTCAATCAGGTGGCTCCACATAGCCTAAGATCTAATTGAACGTGTTTAACGACAGGGCTGGCTTCATAAAGAAACCGGGAGAGACACACCTACATAGACAGGCCCTGGAGCCAGTTTCCGAAAAACTCAATCCCCATTCAGTGGATTCCTACTCACAGCTATCTTATAGGACAGGGTGGAACTGCCCCACTGGGTTTCCAAGGAGCAGATCGTGAATTGGAACTGCCAACCTCCTAGCTTAACTACTGAGCCTACAGGGCTCCTCACCTGGACTGCAGCAGGGTGGGTGCTGGCAAGTTACTGAACTCCTTGTTCTTTAGTTTCCTAATTTGCAACACAGGGATAATACTAGTTGCACTTGGGGTGTTATGTAATGAATTGCATTAATCCACATTGAGGATTTAGAACAACGTAGATGCTTCTCAAGTCTGAGCCAGCCATTACTGTGTTATTAACAAAGACCTGTTTGGGCTTGTTTTACTGGCACAGAAGCACTTGGTGACGAATCTGGAAAGGCAGAATCACAGATGAATTTCTGGTTGTGGTAGGGGAGGGAAGGAAAAAGGGAGGGAACAGGAACAGTGAGAAAATACCTGGAAGAATGAGGAAAGGCTTCCAGCTGGGCTTATTTCAGAGAAAACAGCCTTGTTGCATACTCACATTGTTCTGTTGTTGAAAGCTAGACTTGTGTTGGGGAAGGTCTCTTGGAAATTGAATGGAGAAAATTCAAGTTCTGTTGAAGCAGCATTCTTTTTGTGTGTCTACTTAGAGCTCAAATTATATTGGTAAGGAAGGTGGCCAGGTTGCATAATAGAAACCCAAGGGAGGATCCCAGTGACCCCAAACCAAACCCACTGCTGTCTAGTCAAGTGGATTCTGACTCATAGTGACTCTGTTGGACAGAGCAGAACTGCCCCATAAGGTTTCCAAGGAGTAGGTCGTGGATTTGAACTGCTGGTATTTTGGTTAGCAGCCGAGTTGTTAATTACTATACCACCAGAGCTCCAAAGTGCCTCTAGAAAGACTCAAACCTCCATTTGGTTAGCAGCAAATGCATTAACCCTTTGTACCACTCAGAGACTCTGAACTAGTTCCCAGGCCCCACTTGTATTTAAGACCTGATTTACATCAGATGCAGGGTCTCAAGAGATCTTGAGTTGCTCACCTCATTCTCAAATCTCTTCCTTTATTAAAACAAACAGAAAAATGGTTAAAAGTAAGAACATGTTTCGAGCAAAGGAAAATGCAGAATACCAAAGACACATGGGAAAGATTAGTCCAAAGACTAACGGATCACAGCTACCAGAGTTCCCACTGAGTCCAGAACAAAAAGATGGTGTCTGGCTACCACAGCTGACTGCTCTGACAGACAGCAGAGTAGATGGTCCCGGACAAAACGGGAGGAAAAAGTAGAACAAAATTCAAACCCACAGAAAATACCAGACTTACAGGAGTCCAACACAGACTGAAGAAATGCTGAGTATATGACTTAGTACCCTTTTAAGTCAGTAGTAAAGTCATTTCTGGAGTTCATCTTCAGTGAGAAATTAGGCAGGCCTATGAAACAAACGGAAACCCTGTGGCATAGTGTTTCAGAGCTACGGATGCTAACCAAAAAGTCGCAGTTCCAATCCACTAGGAGTTCCCTGGTAAGCCTTATTGGCGCAATTCTATCCCATCCTGTAGGGTCTGTATGAGTTGGAATTGGCTCAACGACACGTTTGGTTTTTATTGTTTCACAAAACAAACAATAACACATGCAGTTTAACCATGCATGTGAGATGAAATGGGCACACCAGTCCAAGCAAGGGTGAGAAAGCAGCAGAGGAGTGGAAACCAATGTCACAAAACACTGTGTATCAGTTGTTTAGTGAGAAACGAATTGTTTCATAAACTTGCATCTAGAGCATAATAAAAAACAAAGATACAGGTGGAATTATTACATGACCCAGCAACTCCATCCCTAGGTAGATCCCCAAAGAACTGAAAAACTGAAAAGAGGTGATCAAATAAGACTTTGCACAGAGAACAAAACAAAACAAAAGAACATCTGGTGCTCCTTTCCCTTCCCCTAGCTCCACATTAGTCCCTTGCGAAGAATTTCTAAAATACTGGCAGCAGGAACTTCCTTTTTTGCTTTTTCCATCCATTTCAGAAAAGTTCAGGTTTCATTTATTCTTGTCTGCCCAGAGTTACTTCCAGATGGAACTAAGAAGAGGCAATGAAAAAAAAAAAGTGAAATTTGCGCAAACGACGATGCTTGTTCTGCCTGATTCCTAGGTAGACACTGATTGTTCACGTTCAAACTACCACTTCAGCCAACTGCCCTGAGAGACAGAGTGGAATCCGGGCCCACCAGGATTCCGAAATACTGAATCAAGAAGGCGCCAGGCCACTGAACAGGCTGTGTCACATAAATATGGGCACTGGGTAACTCACAAACCCTCAAATGCCATCTCCATTCAGATACTGCGCTAGGGGGATGGTCCTGACTCTGTAACCTTGAAGTTAGGGCCTGATGTTTTACAAAAAAAACCGAGGACTATGACAGCCGAGGAGATATGGCTGCTGGCCTGACGGGCATGGACCTGCATCTTGTTTGCCCATCATCCTGTCAGTCACTTTCTCTTCGCCTTCCCCCACCCCGCATGAAGACAAAAATCTGAACTCAGAAACACCAAATCCAGAGCTCTCTCCAAAGACGAAGCTCTAACCCCTTGGCCGTATACCAATTCTGCTCTGGCTCTGCCAACGGCTGGGCCTTTTCAGTCTGCCCAGAGGGGTCCGCACTGCGGGGCGCAAAGCGACACCCCAGCTTCAAATGCAAACGTGCCACCAACGGCCACCAATCCCGGGCCGGAGTTGGGCCAGAAAACTAGAAACACCCACGGGTGGTGAATGACATTAAGGACGGCGTATCACAGAGAAGGCAGCGGTGGGGAGGAGGGATCAGACTCAGCCAATAGCGTCGAAGTATCTTTTGTTGGGCGGGAGGAAGTCGCCAGCGAGTGTGCGTGAGGCCGCTTTCGGGAAAGTATGGGAGGAAGATAGCCGAGCCAATAGCCGCGGCAGGCGGGCCGCAGCGCGCATGCGCCCTGGCGCTCGTGGATGCGGGCGGGAGGCGGGGAGGGTGGGGGAGGGGACCGGGCTGGAGCGCCGTCGAGCTGCTGCCGCCGCCGCAGCAGCCACCGCTGCAGCGAAGAGGCCATGTTGTGTGGTGTGTGGGGCGGGGGGAGGAGGAGGAGGGAGTAAAGCCGAGAGAGGAGACGGGAGAGAGACACCACACACACGGCACAAGATGGCCGGAGAGGCAGCAGCACCTCGAGCTGTCAGGCGCTCCGCCGCGGCCGTGGGATCCACTGACCGGCCGGGAGCTGCGCCCGGGCCGCTCGCAGGCCCTCGTGAGCTGGGCGGCCACGGCTGAGGCGAGGTGGGCCGCGCGTCGGCGGCGGATCCCGCGGTAGGGGTGATCGGGGCGGCCGGGCCGGCGATGGCGAGAGTCTCGCTGCGGCACCGGCCGCGCAGGTTCCCCGGGGCCTCGTCGTTCCGGCCCGGCGCGGGCGGAAGGCTTGGGCGGGCGGCCCCACCGGGACACTCGCGTGCAGGTGGCCAAGAGGCGCCGTCGGCCGCGCTCGGAACTGGTGAGTGGCTCCTCAGCGCCTTTTATTGTCCTTTGTCCTTGGGAGGAAAAACAAAATGTCCTTGAGCGCGCGAGCTGGAGGGGGCGGCGGGCTGGGCCTCGCGCTCCGGCTTTGCGCGGCGGGATGCTCCTTGGCTTCGTTGGCTGGAGTCGCAGGAGCTGGAGGGTGGGGGGCTCGTAGGACCTTGCTGCAGACCCCCCGATCGGGGTGGGCATTGGCTGGCCTCGGTGCCAGGAGTGGGACCTGCGGGGAAAGGGGCGGCGGCGGGTGACCGCAGGCGGGAGACCGAAGGGGACCGCGCGAGAAGAGCCCCTTTCTGTCCTGGTGAGTTATTTTGATATTTAGGGGGGAAAATCGCTTTCAGGTTCTCGGATGGGGGAGCTTTTTAACCTCATTCCTGTGAGGTGGAAACTTATCTTCATGGTCCAATTTAAAAGAACAATGGAACCGTGACTACGTTTAAACAAAAATAAAACTTGTTTTTTTTTTTTTTCCTTTTGGGTGTTGGCTTTTAACTCTTTCAAAGCCAATTTTGACGGGTTTCAGTGTTACAGATATGGAGGTGGTTTGTGCTTATTAAACCTTTGTGACGTTAAGATTACCTTTTAAAAATTCAAGTTGTAGGAGTGCTTCTGATGTTTCAAAAATTACGAAGATAAGTTGACTATGTCGTCGAGGCTATTTAATGGATTTGATAATTACAGTGTTAGACGATGACGTTTGATTAAGAGTTTACCTTATCGAGTAATTATGCCGAGATCATTTGCCGTCCTGGTTTTTTGAATAATGCTTGACTATACTGTTTTGTACTTTTTAAAATCTATTGTAAGGAGCCGTTATTTGTAACTTTTCACCTAAATGTGAGAACGTACTTGGGTCAGTTTCTAGACTTTTAAAAGTTTAAGTTGATTATTTTGATTTATTTCTAAATATTGTGTATTTTCAGAAGCTGTAGTCAGAACTTTTACAAAGAAATAATTCTTAGCATCACATCTTTTCGTGAAGTTACTTTCTTGTAGTGTAAATAATAAAGTAGGATTGCACTCGCTGATGGGCGATGAAGAGGAGCCATATTTGTTGCATTTGTTGCATGTATAAAAATTTAGGTAGATGTGCTTAAATCGGAGCAGTATCTTGAAAGCACATATTGGTTTTAAGAATTGGCAGGGTTCTGTATTTTAAGTCTGTGGATTCAAAAAATTGAGGGGGAATTTAAGTTTAATGACGAACAGACCAGAAATCCAGAAACCATTGTGTGTTTTAGAATATGTTTGTCTTCATTTCGTGGTAGCTCTTAGGTTGTAAAGGTGCAGATCTACGTAAAAACAATATTGAGCATGCTAAGTAGTCCTTCTGAAACCAAAGATGTTGGTTTATTTGACTATTTCGGAGGGCACTTTTTGACAGTAAAATTGCTTTATTTTACCAACAGCTTTCATAGAGTTGTACTACATGTTACATCAGTTGCGCATATCTTGATTTTTCATATTCTATCGTTAATTTTGTTTTTTTAAGTCAATATTTTTGAAATTTTTAACACTGAAAGTGGTCTTAAGTATTTTAAACCTTGATTTTTGCAATCTTTCTGAATAGTGAAATGCATAATAATTGCCAGCAGTTGAGCCTCAGAAGATCTTTTTACATGATAATGGGGGAAGGGACATACTGATGATGTGCCAGACCCAGGTTTGAAATTGAATAAAGTCTTAGATACTACAAGTTTTAGACTTCCTTTAAACACAAAGCTAATATCACAGTAGGGGGGATCAGATAACTTGTGGTTTAAAATTTAAAGTAACCAGTAGTCCTTTTAACTAATTTTTTTGGAGGAATTAATTTGGATTGCTTCTGATTGTAAAAAGGCATTTCTAATCTTGAGATGGTAAAAGAAAAATTGACAACTACTTTAGTCTTTACAAATGGCTAAATTATCCCATCTTTTAAATGCATTGCCTAGTATCAGAAGAGGAAAGAAAAGTAAAATCAAGGTCTTAATCTTCAGTCTCTCCAGAGATTTGAATTTACTGTAATTCTTTTTTATCTCAGTGCTTTAATCCCTAGTGTTTGTCCATGCAACCAAAAGAGGAGGGAAACAAAGACTGTTAGTAAGAAATAACTGCAACCTTAAATAATACAGGTACAGGATTGATTAGGCCCCCTCCTAAAAATTTGTCCATGTATCTTCTGTTTAGAATATTATTGTCTAATCCCACTGAAACTTTGGCCAAGAGATGTTTGAAAACCACAACACTGATATCTTATCTTTTTTTTTTAAAGGTAACTTAGAAGATTAAAATTAATTTGGCAGTGGATGCTTCTGAACAAATACTGCTCTTTTGAGGTAAGAGTGGGTAAATTTTTATTACCTTGATATAAATATAAGCTCATCAGCTTTTTATTTTGTTGTTAGATAATGTTTCTTAACTAATGAATATTTATGTATGAGTTTTATTAAATACTGTTTGTAAGTACCTGAAGTAATTTTACCATGGCTTTAAATGTTTTCATTGTGTGCAAGTATATATGTACATAGTCACTGTAAGTTAATGCACTCTTCGAACAGTTTAAACTAGGAAAGATCCTTTAAGTTTTTAGTTTTGGGAATAGAAGCAGTTTATATTTTGAGGAAAATCATGAACCAGAGGTACATTTTCTTTTAGCTCTATGGTATACCATGGAAATAATTTTAATCATTTAAATATTTATTGGAAATTTTGAGCTGCTATTCATACTACTCGATTTTAGAGAATATTTTATTTTTTTCTTTCATGTAATAAGGTTTTAAAACACTATCCCTACTTGTTATTGATTGTCTCATCAATAAATTGTTCAGAGTAATATTCTTTTCCATAGGTATGCCATTTTGAAAACTGAAGGAATTGTATCTTTGAGGAAAAGGAAATATTTGGAAAAGTCTGTATTTTATTGCACAGGTAAGTAAATGTTTTCCACCAACATTTGTATAGGAAAGTATCACTAAAGTTTACCAAAGAGACATAAACTTGAATCTATAGTTCCAAAAACCAAAAAAAGCCCATCAGCTTCTTCTACCTCACGGCAGAACACCTCTGTATTGCAACACTCGGTGTATGACATTTTTATCAGAACAGTTACGCATTCCATACTGCTTCACAAAATGGTGCTTCAGGATTGCAGTTGAATCTGTAGTAGAGGTCAGAATTATGTCTTTATCACCTGAAATATACTTTTTTAACCTTTTCTTTTTTGTAGTGTAGAAACTGGCCTAGAAGTTTTGCAGTAGCTGATCTTAAGAGACTTGTATTTCAGAGTCTTAAAACACATTCGTAGCTTAGTAATTTAATAGGTTCAGAATATTAATTTGACTGATTTTTACGAGTTTTCAAGCAGATGCAAAAATGAGCTATCTTTCTGGAAACTAGAATAATGCATCTAAAAGGACTTTATAGCTTAGTTTTTGTGAAGCGTAAAAGGAAAAGAGGAGTCATGCCCAATATGTCTAGTGCACAGTTCTTCGATACCTTAAAGTTAGATATGTGGATAAGAAAAATATGTTCACAGATGTTTTTAGAAAAACAGTCTGTATTTTTAAAAACACTGAATCTAGAAACTTATGTCAAGCTGTTTTTACTGAACCATTGGGCAAAGGAAATACGTAATACATAGTGTGATAAGAAATACACTGAGAAATTTTAACAATTACCAATTATTGCAATGAGAGCATATTTACCTTTAGCCTTAAGATTTATGTGGAAATGAAAGTAAAAATATTTTATCAATCCATGTTGGCTTATTCCACTGATTGACAAAGGTGAATAAAGGAATATTTTATACCTTTTGTTCGGCTTCTTTTTTCTTTTTAACCTTCTTACATTTGGATCAGTTTGATTAATGTACAAAAGAAAATTAAATGTTAGGCTTTTCAGTTAGTGTTTTAAAGATACACAAAGTGAAAACATACGTTATTCCATGCTTTATTAACAGAAACGCCAAGGTTAGGGTTTCATATATGAGAACCCTATGGGGGCAGTACTCACCTGTCCTGTAGAGTTGCTGTGAGTCAAGATTGACTCGACGGCAATGGGTTTGGGTATACAAATAATAGTTTATCAGAATTGCATTCTGGTGTGGTTGGGCACTGTCAGCAGAATTGAAAATCGAGTACCTCAGAACAGAAACCTATGTGGAACGTAACGTAAGTGTAAGTATGTATGTTGACAACGAACTTATAGTTGCTTACCAAAGGTATAATTTGATTCATGAGGAAGGAAAGATAAAAGGTGAAAAGAAGTTAGAAATGTTAATCTGAATATTTTCTTTACTCCAGGATAAGTAGTTTTAGTAAAAACTCCTTAGTAATACATAGTAAATTCTAATTTAATACCCAGTCTAGTAGAATGCATTGTTCTTGATATTTGATGCTTAAATACTGCTGGAGTCAACCTTCTATAATGGACAGAGTTCTGAATGGGCAAATTTGATTGACTGATTAGGACAAATGAGATTATAGACACTGCTATATTATTTTAAATGGCTGCATTGATGTGTAAGGTAAATTATAGTTTATGCTACTTTTTTAATGCTTAAGAACAAAAATCACAAGTTTTAAAATTTTGAACTAATTCTTGATCTTTATAAAACTCATCTGATTGGGTTGGTAATTAGTTTGTATTGCATTTGTAATTCTGGTAGTAACTACATGGTTTTTAGAAAAATTGCCTGAAGTACCAAAGAAATGAAAGAAACTATGCTCATAGTTAATGAAAAAGTTTAAATAAACTGTGATACACTCTAAAGTATATGAAATAAGTAATTCTGAATATAAATTTTCTTTCAAGTTTTGTACAAATTTGTTTTTTAATTATTTTGAAATTTGGGAGATGAACAATCCATTAATGTACTTTTTCTCTTCCTCAATCCTGGAGAGGCTTGAGGGAAAAAAATTGAAGGTATTACCATCATCTACCTTCATGAGAGATGTATGATACAATGGAAAGTATAAGTGATTCAGTGAGCAAGAGACCAAGGTTCTAATCTCAATTAGTCCTGTCTGCAATCTGGACATTTGATTCTTTCTACACTTAGTCTTCTCATTTGTATAAGGAATTTGGACTTTTCAATGTCTTAAATCCTTTTGGCTGTTACATTGGGTGAAAAAAGTTGTCAGTGATGTGTAAATCTTTCATATGAACTGGAAAGTAATCTTTATGATTTCTGCATTGCACATGAGGTATGTTTCTATTGTGAGATTCATTGGAGTAATATGACAGTCAAGTATTATATCTGACTTTCTTATTCTTAGACACTCCAAAGTAGTAATAAGTAATAGAAATTCAAATGTTAGGAAGTTTATCCGAATAGAGCAGTTAGTATGAAATAGTTTTGAAACAGAAATGAAGCTATAGAAGCTGCAATCAGCATTGTTTGTGTTTTTCTAGTAACTACTTATTAAATATATCTAAAGTTTAAAGTATTGTTATCCAACATTTGTGGTTGAGTATCGCAATTATAAACAAGTGGTTTTGTATTTTGCATGAGTAATCTATTTAGTTTCTTTTAAAAAATTTTTCAGTTTGATACTATCTTTGAAAGAAATGATTTTTACAATTTTAAATTCAATACATTTGAACCTCTTAACAAATAAAAGATAGGCATGTGACATAATTGTGGAAGTAACATTCAAGTATGTTTTCTACAATGATTTGATAAGGATTTAGTTTACACAGTGTATAAAAGCTAAATAGGTCTGTTATTTGTAAACATTTCCTTTGGAAACTAAGCCACTTGTATGAGATTATTTCCTGAAGAAACAATTTCATTTTTATATTTGTGACATAGTAATCATTTAAAGATTCAAGCTATTTATAGTTTGTATAATTTTTAATGGTTTGTCTGAGTATAGCTAAAGCTTGTTGTTAATGTTAGTGACTTTATCACTACCTTAGTTTTGTAGATTTGTATTTAATAAAATTTTGTTTTAAGGATTTAAAAAAGGGGACGAAACCAAGTATGTTAAAAAGCACAAACGAGTTGATTAAAATGCTTTACATTATAAATGGACCAGCAGCAAAAATAGTTATTTCTATTATATCTACAATTTAATACTAACTGAGTCAGAAAACATCTTTGGCGCAAGATTCTTTGGAATAATGTAAGAGAGTCAAGGTATTAGACCTGACTGTCTTATTCTTAGACATTCCCAAGTAGTAATAAGTAACATCAATTCAGTTAGAAAATTTATCCAAGTAGGGCAGTTCAAGTATGAAATCGTTTTTAAACAAAAATTAACCTATGGAACTGCAATCAGCATTATTTGTGTTTTTCCAGTAGTTACTTATTAAACATGTCTAAAATTTAAAGTCTTGCTATAACATGAGTGAAATACTCATTTTTGTTGGCAGCTTAAGCTGGAAACCAGTCGTCTTCCTACACCCAGGTCCTTGTGGAAAGATACTGGGAAACGATAGGTGATGTTGGTGCCTGTTTTGGTGTTGGCACAAAGTGAGAACCAAGTCCTTCTCCTGGACTTCCGTGGAGTTGGAACCCCGAGGGTGCGTTACATAACGTTGTTACCCAAGAGTAAACCATTTACCATCAAATAGATTCTGACTTATGAAGACCCAATAGATGGCAGTGAAGAACTGCACTCCATAGAGTTTTTTCAGAAGCCGATCTCCAGGCTTTTCTTCCCAGGTGCCTTTAGGTGAATTTGAACTCATTGTGCCATATTACTAGTAAGTGTTATGAGTCGGATCCGACTCGACGGCACTTGGCTGGCTTGGCATGTTAGATCAGTGTGAAGGATTTCACTTAAGTAGTTTTCTCGTGAATGTTCTACAAATCATTTCCACTCTTTTCTGCTTTTAGGGGCTAAATCCATTTATTTTGTTTGGTTTAAGATTTGTCTTTGTTCATAAAATTCTTCATGAAGTCAGATTAAATATGGAAGTGTAAGTAAAAGTTATGTTTCTTTGAAAACTGCTTGATTTGTTAATTTGCTGAAAGAACATGAGGTTTGCCAATTAAGTTTGTGAACTTATTCTAGAAGAAGTTCTACATACTTCATTGAATACCACTATGGTCGCCTTCAAAGTACTCTCCTTGGGAAGCTGTGCACCTATGCCAGTGCCTAATCCATCCTTCAAAGCAATTTTGGAACTCCAGGATTGCCATCAGAGCTGTTACCGTATTACCCTTGATTCCTGAATGTCATCAGACCGTCTTCCTTCCAATATTTCCTTTATCTTCGGGTAAAGAAAAAAGTCATTGGGGGTCAGATAGGTGAATGGGGAGGGTGTTCCAATACAGTTGCTTGTTTACTGGCTAAAAACTCCATCACAAGCATCTATACAGTTGAGTTCAAATGAAAGTGCCACCTTTCCTACTGTGCAATGTGACCATTCTAAAAAGAGTTCCAAAATTGCTTTGAATGGTGGACTAGGTGCTGGCGCTCGTGATTAGTTTCCCAAGGGGAATACTTCAAAGGTGACAGTAGTGATATTTAGCAATGAGGTTTGTAGCACTTAGAACAATGAATTTTTGGCAGATTTAATTCAGACCTTGTGTGTTTCTGTCTTAGTGATCCTTACAGGTAATTGTGAAGCACATCTTTGCCATTTCTTGTTTATGATTCGTCAGAACGGCTAAAGGAGTTTAGTTATGGTGTGATAATCAGGGAATTGCTCTATAACTTAAAAACCAGTCTAGGAATAGCATTTGGATAGCTTAGTTTTAATTTAATAAATTATAAACTTAACCTCTGCACTTCAGCCTTTGAAAAACCTTCTTCTTCTACATTTTTATCGCACTTTTAGATAGGTTTTTTTTTTCCCTTGGTGAAGCTATGTATTACTGTCAGTATTACATCGTACTTTGGAGCAGGGTTACTGATGAAAAAAGTATATAGGGGTATTTAAATGTAGGAATGGGAATGTAGGAAACACTAGTTTACATGTTCATGGGGTATTTTAAGTCCAACTAGTGGCAAATATAAGTGTAATATATTTTTTAATGGGCATATATTTTAGAAAGAGTACGAACTGATCTGTGGTACTGCCACTGAATGGTCAATACAGTTTTTAGTAAAATTAGTTTGAAATGGTGATTGAGGTTCCTACCAAAAATCCAAAATCAGTGGGTTTCACTGCTGTCAAGTTGCTTCCAACTCAGAGCGACCCTATAGGACAGAATAGAGCTGCTTCACAGAGTTTCCAGGGAGCACTGGACAGTTTTGAACTGCTGACCTTTAGTTAGCAGATGTAGCACTTAACTACTACACCATGAGGGTTTCTTCACTAGCACCTTGTTTTAAAAAACTTGGTTAGAATACAAATTATGTGAAATAATATGGTGAAATTAAGGAATGGGGGAAAATCCCTTGAAGGTAGGTAATGGTTTAGACTACTTGAAAATACATGTGGTGAAAGCCTAGTAGATGAAATTTGTGAATTGTTAAGGAGTGATAAACATCTTTTTGACGTTTCATAAATATATGTATCTCTTGGTCTACTAGTGGTTGATATATTTTGGTATATGTCATGGCACTTAATCTGTTTTTGTCTTTTTCTCTGTGTAAAATTGTATTCTTTTTGCTGTCTACAGAACTGTGAATCCCAAGACTGAATTCCCTAAAGGACCTGTACAAAGTAATAGACGTTTGAAGCTTTTAGTAAGTTTAATTTATGTTTTTAATGTTTTTTGTGTGGATGTTCTAATTGAGTCAGAATTATAAAAACAGGAATTTAGTGAGGCTCAGACGATACAAAGATAAATCAACATTAACTTGGTTGTGAAATTTTCTATTAAAATCTTGCTATTAATTAGTTTATTATATTTTGCTTTCTCACTTTTTTAAAATCTGGCAAAGTTGAAATTCAAATAAGGCCATGCTTGAAAGTCATGTTTGGCACACTACTGCCTGTTTTGTAGATAAAATTTTACTGAAACATAGCCATACCTGTTAGGTGTTCTCTGTGTTGGCTGCTTTCCCACTGCAGTGACAGAGTTGAGAAGAGTTGTATGCAGTGGTCACCAAGACTTAAATATTTACTACCTGATCCTTGAAGGAAATCTTGCCAACCCTTAGTCTATATCCACCCTTCTTGTCAACCATTCCCTGCCTTTGTAGTACTCAGAAGCCTTTGCCTTCTGTTTAGTAACTGAACATTTTAGTCAATTTCATTGTGATAATTAGTCATTTTTTCCAGTTAAGTAATTGTGAAGTTTTCCTAAACTCAAAACCATAACAAATGCTTTCAGCATGGTTGATACCACTCCTGGGCTTTGATAATCTAAGACTTGTTACCACTACTGTGGGCTAGTTTTTCTGTCTTCCAACTTGAGAAATTGTATGAAACAGTTTGATGGAAGGCTGTGTAAATAAATTTGAATGAATTCCCACAAGAGGATTTGTTATTAGCAGAACCTTTTAAGTATAGTACTGAATTATATGCTGTCTGTTTTATAACGAGTTGTTTTGAATTATAGTTGGGAATCTTGATTCTACAGGATAATTTTGCTTTTTTGTGACGGTTTCAGCTTCCAGGCGTAAACAGCTAGTTGGCCCACAAAGCGGTGAATCTGCATGTTGGTTGTGTTTTGGGGGGACGTGAATTCAGAGATGAAAACTTTCTTAAGATAGTACAGTTACTAGTTTCATGTTTAATTGATTCTACTTTAAAGAGTGTAATTGCCTTGTACACGGTGGTTACTCAGTAAATATTTTTTGATTTAGTGTATAAGTGTAGTTTCTATTAAAAGTATTAAATGTAAATTTAGTGTTTTAGGTTTAATTGAAAGATAACAGTGAAGTTGATTATTAAAACGTAAGTTTTAATACTTGAAATAATTTTTAGGTATGCTTGAAGTCCAAAACTGCTTCATTAAAATTTAAAGATAAAATACTGTAGCTGTTAATCTCTTAACATGTACATGTAGTTAAGTTTTAAACTGATGGGACAATTGGGATGATTTTATTTATAAAACCTTAAAGATTATTTTTTAGTTAATCATAGTTGACCTTGGCAATTAACAGCTGGCTGGTTGTTTTCAAATAATTATGTAGGTAGTTTTTATGATCATCTTTATTTAGGACTTATATTTGTTGATGAATATTTTGTTGACAAGTCAAGCTGTTTTGGGTAATGAGGCAAAATACGTGGATTTACTCTTTAGAGCTTTCTTGTATAAATGTTTTAAAGTTGAAAGACCAAGACAAAGAATATGGAAATCAAGTTACAAGCACTAAGAGCCCTAACTATGTGATAGGAAGGATGAATTTGTTGTCTGGATTGAAGTTCTGTACCTTAAATTTTGTAATTAATGCTTGAGTTTTAAAATAATATAAGTTTCATCAATATAATAGTAGCTTTACTATAACCACTCCTTTACAAATTAAGCATCATTACTTCCTTTGTCTTTTACTCTCCCATTCCCTACAAATTTCTGTGCAATTAAAAAGGGAATAAACTTGGGGAGAAATAAAGGCAATGCCTTTTTTTATTTAGTGGAATCTTTCTCAAGCCAAATACACATGTTGAATTTCTTGCATTTCAACTAACAACTTTAGAATATGTTGTTCCAGTAGAAAATACTGGAATTTTATAATACATTGTTCCAATGTAAAATATTTGTTTGAACATACAGTATTGGAACAAATTTACTGAAGTAGATGTTAAAGACCTCTGTTTAATTTTGTGGTCGTAACTTTTGGAGGTACAGATTTTGTATATTTTAAAAAGTAGTTTTTACTCATCTTGTTTCCATAGAAGCATTTAGCATTGCCCTTGGCCATTGGTAATTTAGAACAAGCCATTTTCTTTAAAAAGGAAGTATACACTAGTAAAAATTTTCCTAGTCTTCCATGTTATGAGCTTGAAGCATATAAGTGAAATATATAAATGATATAAATCTGTCTAATGATGGAATCCTAGATCATCTTTTCAGTGTGTCTTCAGTCACTCCTAAGTTACTAAAGGACATCAGTTTGGAATTTTGGCATCTAAACCATACCCAGTTAGGTACTGGATACTGGTTTTGATTAAAGACTTAGTTTGTTTTCAAACCAAAAGATACTTTTGTCTTTAATTGATGGTATGTGTTCTTCAGGTATTTTCTTTCTTTTGGAATATAAATTATCTTGATTCCAAAGAGTAGCTTCTAGGTCCGCAAATACTTTGGTATGCTTTCCTCTGTGGTGTATCAGAATAATAATAGCCAGTACGTGTTTTGGTCTTTCTATACACCAGGCACTATTGTGTGTACTGTAAATGTGCTATATAACTCACTAGTCCTCAAAGCAACCGTAAGAGGTAGGTACTGTCGTTTCCATTTGCGTAGACAAGGAACTAGTAGGGATTTCATTCACTAAAAAAATCTCCAGACTAATAGGATACATGTCTGCTATGTTTTATTTTTTAATATAATTTATTTGTGAATTTAGCCTGTATAAGAATTTGGGATTCCATGACCATAAACTCTAGACCCTTGACTTACTTCTCTTTAAGATATTTTGATACTTGACCTTTAAGTTCTTCCCTTCAGCATTGGAGTGCAGATTTACATGATTCTTAAATCTTTCTCTTGTGGCATTTATTAATTTTAAAAAACACTTCAGGTATGTCCAGAGTATATATGATAGCATGACCAACTTGCTATGATACTGTCTAATCTCTGTTGTCATGTAAACCAACACATTTTAAGACATTGAGTTTTATTGAGTAGTTTTGGAATGATTTAAATAATGTTGGTAGATGTTAATTTTTTAAAAGTAGTGGTTCAAGAAAGAAAATATCTTGGGTAAATTTTATCACTAGTCCCCTTGGAGAATAATATAAAGCCTTGAGTTTTTCATTTAATGCACCAAATTGAGTAAATTGTACTTAGAGCTATTGAAATGATTGTAACTTTATATCAGTGCATTTTTAGTGTTAGTGTTCATCATAACAGTGTTTTCATGATCAACTTCATTTAGAGATGAAGCATTAAAGCTTTATTTTAGTTGTGTTTTAACAGAGATTGGGAGAGATTGTTTTATAATCAACTATTCAAGAGTGGAATGAAGGGGTTTTACTTTTCTACATCTGAAAAGTGTAAGGCCCTTAACTTTAAGGAATTAAACAGTTCAAATGGCAGATATTTTATTGATGGGAATGAATGAGGGAGAAATAGATGCATTTGCTCAGGAGAAATTCCTTGTTTTTGATTGTTATTGATGTGCCATTCCTTTTCTGTCAATTTTTTATATGGGTGGCAGTGTCTGTTGGTTAGCCAGATAGTTTAAGGTAGATTATTGTATTCTGAGTAGTAGGCAACATACTGTAATTATAGTCTAGGAGACAGAGAAATTACCTGATAACCAAAAATGTCCTCATATTTAATTACTTCCAAGTCACTCACCCCAGATGTAGTTACATAAATTTGATTGGAAAGTTGCAAAATGTCTAGGAAACACTAGGATTTAAAATTTGTTCTTGAAATTAACATTTGGTCATGATGAAGGATCATTCATTTCAATAAAATCACTGAGCTTCCCACTTATCTCTTCAAAGTTTTTAAAATTTTTGTATCATTTGATATTTTTGCAAGGAGAGTTGTTTTAGTTGTGTATAATTTGAAAACATAGCATTTCATGGCAAATCTTGAATAAGCTGGGGAGATATTTTGTGTTTTTGATGTTTTCCCCAGTAGCTGGATATTTCCTGCATTCTCAGATGTATCATTACAGATGATATCATATAGGCTGTTCGCATTATTTAAGTAACATTAATTAACATCTGTTGGACTGGAAAACTGTGCTATGATCCACTGCCTTTTTTTTTTTTTTAAATCCCCTAAGATTCTTTTCTATATTTAGTTTTTTCTTTGAAGAAACTTGGAGATTCATCTGCACTGAGATTTAGAATCTGTACTGTTGGTGTGATTTTGCTTTCCAGGAGTTTTGATCTTTGATTTTTGTTTTTCATATAGACTATGTAACAGTGTACTGTTAGGTATTAAAAATTTGACTCCTCAGTGCTACCTTTTTTATTGGATACAAATGTATCTGTGATAGAACTTTGTTACTTTATAAAGTCCTTAATTCTTGAAAAGTGATAACTAAATCAGCCCTTGAGTTTA
Organism: Heterohyrax brucei; assembly: GCA_028571685.1. Lineage (NCBI taxonomy): Eukaryota > Metazoa > Chordata > Mammalia > Hyracoidea > Procaviidae > Heterohyrax > Heterohyrax brucei. The sequence continues at coordinate 35,877,170 of CM053148.1, read as the reverse complement.
GTGCTTACAACTTTCTTGTGCTAGCAAAGTTTATAGCCTAAAACTGCTGCAAATTTAAAGCTTTGTTTATGGTAAGGGTGTCTTCAAGGTGGGTGGATGTTCTCTGTTTGAAGGAATAAGAAAGATCACTGCTATTCCAACAGCGTTTTTCTTCTTCTAATTTTTTCATAAAGCACCCAGTCAGCTTGAAGAGTCTCAAATGGACCCTCCCTCTCAGGAATCAAGATGGCAGTCTACTATGGGGAATTGAGAAAAATGGATTAATACAAGAGTGCTGAGATAATATGCAACCAAGACAGGGTTCTTTTAACATGGATTCCATGAAATGAATGAAGATATAGGTTTTCTTACCCAACACAAATGGACAATGGATTTGACTTTTCTAAAGACTTTTTGTGTCATTAAAACAAGGACTTTTTGAAATGTGGAGAAGAAAGATGGCACATTAACATAGATAATAGTTTGTATGCCTGGAATTTTTTGCAGGTTTTGTATGAGTATGACCTTATGGATTGTTATGTTTAATAAAAATTTCTAACACTTTAAAGTTTCTCAGTTTGGGCTGTTTTTTTTTTTTTTTAAATCCATTTCATTAAATGTTCAATTATGGCGATAATAGCACTTTGACCTTTACAGTTGCCTAGCAGTCAAGTGTATGAATACAGCTGGTAAAATGGAAGTGGTGTACTGGGAAGTGTTCTACTTGTTTGTGTTCATAAAGTTGTGAACTTATTTGTGCTTTGAGATGGTCCTTTGGCTGAAATGCTATTTCATTTCTGTTTTTTTGAAACACTTTGGCAGAACAACTTAACCAGTGGGCAGTAATAGAATCTTGAGCATGTCATGAGATTTTAATGAACTTTTAATTCAGAATGACTTTTGACTCACAATTTGGGATGAGTGATAACATTGTTTCTCTTGGAATTATTTTTGTTGCCAGAAAAGGTGCCAGTTACCAATGCTTTTTAATTTTATAAATAAACTCCTTGCAGTGGAATGTGATGATCTGAATAGTCAAAACTAATGCCTTCTGTTGTCTTCATAGTTAATATTAGGAGATGTGTAGGATTTTATAGGTAAGAGTTCTTAGAATATTCATAAGAAGACAATATATTGATGTTAATGTTTATAAATATGTTTTAAGTAAGTATGGAATAGAATTGTTTCCCTATGTTTTATTTTGTATTATTGGGAATTCAGATTAAATGAAAATCATGCCATAGATTGTTTTAATTTCAAATGCCAGGTGAATACCAGATTTTGTTTATTGCTAGTCTAGTATCAGTTTCAATAACGATTGTGAAGATGGTAGCCTTTACTGCAATAGACAGATGAAAGGTTGATTATGTTTTTTCACTATATAGAGACCAAATTAATATAGTTAAGTACAAATTTTGTTAGCGATATTTAATCATACTGTGTTTGTGATTGATGTGAAGTACCATAGCATAAACATCTATGATCAGTACATGTGCAGTATTGTCATTGACTGAGTTGAATTGTTTGGTCTTTGTATAGATTGCACAGTTGGATTTGGGAATTTGGGAGTTTGATTTTGGTGCCAAAGCTGTCTTGATGGTAGAGTTTGCAGAACTAAGTTAGAGGTGTGATTATGGATTTTATATTTACTTAGTTTCAACATGGTTCCTTTGGCTAGGTTTAATCTAAAAGGAATATTTCAGTGAGAAAAGGACACAGTATGACAGATGCTATATGTTGAACGATAATGATGGATTGGATTTTGGGGGGTGTGTTGACCTGTTCGGGGTACTTGGTGAGAGAAAAGCTGTCGAATACTTGCCTTTTCGTGTAAACAGCTTTGTTTCCATAGATCTCATGGTTTTAAGTAGAATTTTCTCTGTGGTATTTGATAACTCACCATCTGAAATAAGCTATTTACCATTGTTTAAATGGATGTATACTTAAAATTGAAATTTGAAGTGAAGTCTTTTATATGTGTTGGTTTTGCTAGTTGAGTTTCTTGGGTTTGTATATTCAAGGTCACCATGGTAGGTCTCTATTCTTGAGTTTGAGTAACATTGTTTTCCCTATAACAGTCTGGGAAGTAAACTTATTGTGGTTATGAGAATTCTTTTGGATAAAGTCCCCAAGGTTATAATGGGTTAAATAATTATGTCGAAGTACAAAGAAAAATGGTGTGATTCTTGGAGTGAAAACTGGTTACGTTAATTTTTGCTCTAATGAATCTGAACACTAGGGAGGCGCTCTTGAGTTGTAACAGTTACCCCTTTCTTCCAGTTGGGATGGAAAATTCCCCCTAAATTTTGTCTTTATTTGACTTTTGTGCATCATAAAGAAGGCAAGCCTTGAATTTAATTTATGAAATTGAGATTTTGCTTTTATTTAGAAACACTTTTACCCATGGGGGGGTAATTTTTACAAAGATAAAGATTTAAGCTAAGCTTTAGGTTCTCTAAGAATTACCCCTTTTTCAAAATGGCTTGATAAAACACCACTTCCTGTCCAGAAAGGAAGTTATTTTAGCTCAAGGACTGAAATATTTAGCAGATCTTTAAACAAAAGGAACAAATTACATTTCTCTCTGGCTTAGAAAGGGTGTGGGAGCCAGAGGGGGTTAAGAAGCCCTCCCCCTCCCTGTGATGGGGTGGTCTGGAGGGGCAAGGAGGTGTGGGGGTGGGGGTCCTTAGGCTTCCTGGGATGGAGGATCTTTTTTTTTTTTGGTGGAGATGAAGGGGTGGGTCTATGGTACATCACCTGAGTTGTGGGGTAAATGTAGAGAGTGTCAATCAAAGGCAGAGCTCTCAGAGCTGGGAAGGAGGCTCTAGATGGCGGCTGTGCCTTAGAGAGAGCGCGCTCTGCTCCCTGCCTTCGCCTCACTTTACGCAACTTTCCCTAACTTTCGGGCAGCCTCAGGGGGCCCCCGCAGCCCCCTGCCTCTCCTAGGGACTTGCTAGGGTCGATTGCGACCTTTTTTAGGGAGAAAAGCAGCTTTTAGGAGCTTTCTTTTCGTGCCTTGTTGGAAAGAAGCAGCCGTACTGAGAGCCCAGGTCGTTGTTTTTTCCAGCTTAGAAGCCATGGCGCACCTCCATTTTTGTGCGCTCTCCTAATGAGATTTTTTTCTTCCGGACTCGTTTTAGTATTAATTTTTGCGTGGTTTTATTTGACCTGTTAACATATTTGAGTACTATTTTATTTATTTTTCTTTTTTTAACGGAGGATTTTGCCTTTATTTTTAATTATTTGGGATGAGATATTTTTCTACTAGGTAGGACTCTCGCCTTGGACCTACTACATGGATCAGGTAAGTTCATGATCATTAGTGATAATTTTAAAGATTTAAATGTTTAAGTTTGCTTTATTTTCTGTAAATATGAGAAATTCCTGGATGACGCAATAAGATACAGAGATTGTTATTTGTATCCAGTGTGTTACTTTGAGAAACTTTCTTTATTGATAGTGATGCTACCCCTGCTCGGCTTATCTTTTTTTTTTTAAAGAAAAAAAAAATAGAAATATTTTGATTTTTGGTGCTTGCCGTTGTTGTAATGTAACAATATCGTTACATCGTCAGGACTTTGTTCCTGATAATAAAAACCACCGATAGAAGCTGGGACCTTACCTTTCTTTCAACTTTTGACAGTAAATACCTGGGCACAGGACTTCAAAGCAAACAGATTTCCCCTCCCCCCTAATATTTAAGAATTAAAAGATGATGAGAAATAAGGACAAAAGCCAAGAGGAGGACAGTTCGCTACACAGCAATGTATCGAGGTATGAGCTATCAACTTTCTTCCTTTTTTATTTTTTTTGGGGAAACCTCAGCTTACATTGTTTACCTTGACAGGCACGGATTGCTGTCTGTTTTATTTTAAGTATTTTATTAATTTGGGTTCGTTTTTTAAAGCGTGACCTTGAGATTGCTAATATGCCACACCCTAATTTTTTTGTAGCAATTTATGAAAGTTGAGTTGTGACTTAAGGCCTCTAACAGCAGTCAAAAGGTAAGGTACCTTGATTCAAAGGGGCCTTTCCTGTAAACTACAGTTTTTCTGTCAATAAATTTCAGTTTTTAGGTTTTTTGTTCTCCAGAAAAATGACCTTGTCGGTTTAGCCATTGCTGCATTGCACCATTTTACATACAAGGCAAATTTTTTTCTTTGAAGAAGCAAGATACCCAAACTTGTGAGGGCCATAGAGGAGCCTTGTAGTAGTAAATTATAGTAAATAGACATTTGACAAAGTTATATGAATGAAAAAATGCACATTTTAAAATGAAATTGATAAAAGGACGCTTTGACTGATGCTTCTCAGTTTATATTTTTATTTGACTCTATATTTCTTTGGATACACTGGACATTTTAAGATATTTTGATATGATTTATCAAAACCTTTACTTGATGGTTACAGCTTCTGTATTTACGATATGAAAATCAAACTTGATCACAGAAATCCTGGTATACTGTTAATAATACTTTTTTTGGTTGTTGGTTACTGTGACTATGTTTACAATTGTATGTTTTTGTGTTTAAGATATTTTAAGGTTAGCATTTATATGCTTTTATTCTGGCAATGGTTGCTGGTTGGTAGATACATTTTATCTTGTAGTTGTAGGTGCTTTAAAATTTACTGATGTATTTTTGACAGAGTCGGCTGGAATACTTAACGAAGCTTATAAATGTAACTGTTCAAATCATGATTTGTTTCACATTCGTTGGAGTACCTTGTTAGTGACTAAATAATAAAGCCACTAAGTACTGTTTGTTCCCTGTATAGTAATTAAAAAAAAAAAATACATTTTCTTCATCTGCTTTTATGAATTGTTAAAAATTTTAAAGCGTGCAGTTGAGGATGTGATTATGTGATTTTTTTCTTACTAATTTTTCATATAATTTTTTTAGGTCAGTCTTTTAGTACTAGGCTGGTGAATTGGAAAGTTTCGAACGTGGTTTATTGCAAAAGTCAGTTTTATTTATGCTGTTGCTACATTTCATGAGACTTTGATCCTTTTAAAAATGTATTCTCAAATTTTTTTGCAAATTGACTTGTCACAGTTTAGAGTGCTATGTTTTAAACTAAACTCATGTAATTTTCCAAGGTTATGTTTAGGACTGAAAACTTCTCTACTAACCCTAAACTTGTTTCTCTGGAAAGTAAGGACCATTTGAAGAACTAGAAAACCATAGGTGTATTAAACACATTATTGAAGATTCATTAACTAAAACTCTTTAAACTCCCTTGAGTATATGATTTGCATAGTCTCACATGGGTTTTGGCTTTTTTATGCAAGGTTTGTGGTTAACATCAGTGATCAGTCTGTGCTTTCTAATTCTAAAAGTCAAGCTGTGTGTGTGTTTTTCTTTTCAATACTTTTACCTGAAAAAATTGTCAGTGCCTTGGGCTCCTGGTCTTGGGTAACAACTGAAGAAGCAGCAGCATGAAGTGTACTTTTAAATAAGTTTTCTCAGTTATGCTTTGAGTCATAATACCTGAAGAAACATTTGAGACTCCTTTGAAAAGATGGAGTTACTTTTAAGTTACTGTTACCCTAAGTGGCTTTCTTTAATACAAGCACATAACTAAGACATGACTTCTTTTGAAAATTGTAAAGCTGAAGGATATTAGTAGTGTATTAATACAGTAGATTTCCAGTGAGGTGACGTTAAGGGGACAGTTCTGGGAACTGCTGCTTGATTCCCTGTCAGTCTCTCCACAAGGACCTAGTTTTGGTGGCACGAAGTACAGTGCTTAGGGAATAGGAGAAAAACTGTATTTGCAGTCGGAGCCACAGGAGAGGAATGCTGTTTGCAGGTCAGCAAAACTTTGGTCTGGGAATTACTTGAGGATCTAGGAGGACAGAGTGGAAGTTTGTCAAGCAGGTTCTTTTCCTGGTTTTGGAAATTGCGGTGTACTTTTTATAGTGATCATAGAAGTTTGCTTCCTGTAGTATTTTGCAGTCAGTATTGCATTTTAATGTCACACTTTTGTTTTTGAAGGTTAAAAGTTCACTTTCTAAAATATCTGTAAATTTAAAAAATATTTTCAAGTGAGGTAGATGAAAAAGTATATATATACCACGCTACCTAATTTGCAGTTTGGGGATAACATCACCAATATCTAAGAATGGTTAACTGGGGAGGAGTGTTGGAACCGCACACAGACTGCTGTGTGTTCCAGGATAACTAGATTGACAGTTTATCCTAAGAAACAGTTCATTAAATCTACCCCCCAGTCGTCTGCCTTTGAGCCAAGTTTATCTGGATAACTTGAAGTGCGGGCAAAATCTGCTTTTTATGAGCCATTTAGCAGTCATTCTAAAGAGGCTTAGGGATGATGAGCAATGGCAGATGCAGCTGCTTTGGGGCTGGCCGTGTACAAGTGGCAGCCATTTTATGAGTTCTTAATCTCAAAAAACCGGGATTTTGGGGAAGACTGGAAGCAGTGGAAACCTGAAACACCAGCAACCTCCTTTACTTTCTCACCCCTTCTTTCTCTCTCTCGTGCTGAAATAAAGGACAGCTCGGTAGTCAGCGCAGGCAGCAGCTCTGGGAGCCCCTGGCATCTTGGTGCAGGTCCAGCTCAGTCACAAAATGGCTGTTCCTTTGTGCCGCAGCGCTGACAGACATACTGCATTGCACTGTGTACTCGCCAAACAGCAGGAAGTTGCCGTGCCGAGTTCAAAGGCCAGCCGGCGCTGGCGCCGGGCGCTGATTGGCTGGGCGGGCGCTTGGTAACAGCAGGGTCAACGGCGGCGGCTCTCCGGCAGGCCCGCCCCGTGACGTCGGGCGGCTCGCCGCGGGGCGGGGCGAGCGCGGTGACGTGCGGCCGCGTGCGCGGCCGCGGGGCTTGGCGCAGGCCGGGGCTGCGGACGAGTGGGGGCGGTCGGGGCGTGGGAGGGGAGAAGGGCGAGCAGGCCGGGCGGGCGGGGCAGGCCGGGGGGCGCGCGCCGGGGCGCGGAGGATGGCGGCCGCGGGCGCGCGCGGGCGGCTTAGCGGGGTCGGGCGCGCGCGGAAGCGAGCTGGCTCGGCCTCGGCCGCCGCCCGCCGGCTGGGGGATCTGCGCCCCGGCGCGGGTGGATTCCTGCGCGCGTTCCGGGGGGAGTTGTTTCTCTTTGAGAAGCGACTTCCGCGTTGGGATGGAAAGTGAAAGACGCTGAGTGGAAGCCTTCACGTAGCAAACTTGACCAATTTTTACATTTCTCGTTTTCTTTTTCGAGATCCTAGCAGTTAAAATGGTTTTCTGTCTAGTGTGAGGAGATCAGTGACTTGATTCTGTAACTGGTAACAACAAAGACGTTTCAGGAGATACTATAATTTTAATTGAAACATTGTAGTACGGTTGTTAATTTCATGAGTGGCTCGTAAGCAAAGGGAAGATTATTTGAAACCCCCTTCCTGCATTTTTACTTGTGATTGTACATTTTCTCAGTTGATATTTTATGGAAAACTCAGGTCAGTATATGCTAAGTGATTTTAAGATTAACAGAGGAATACTTTAGTGGGAAATACGGTTTTTTCATTTAAGTTTGTGAGAAACTAGGTGATGACAACGTATCAGACACTGTAAACAAGCGTTGGAAGACTTGCTGTACCAAAACCAAATCCCCCCGCCTTCCGAAAACAGACTCAATGCTGTTGATTCGTTTGTCACTCATGGTGACCCTATGAGATAGATTAGAAGCGCCCCGTAGAGTTTCCAAGGAGCACCTGGTGAATTGGAACTGCCCACATTTTGCTTAGCAGCCGTATCATTTAACCGCTGCACCACCTGGGTTTCCTGCTAGAGAACAGTGATAAAACTTAACTCAGTGGAATCCCTTGGCAGAATCTTGCGACATGTCTTTTCAGAGTCCCTATCCTGAAAGACTTGTTAAAATAGGCTTCTGGGGTGATGCTTATCATACGCCTACCTGGTTTGAGTATCGCAGCAGGAGCTCTGATAAAAAAAAAAAAAATCATAGTGTACCAGCTGCCATGACTTCATTTCAGTATTGAATTTAAACATAAAGCCTTATGTTAAAAATATGAAGTCTATATATTTAGTGCACTTCTGTAATGTAGGTTGAATTCAGTGTAAATTGTAGTGTTTTTAGCAGTATCAGAAGTATTCATCCTGAGGTAGGTCATAGTTCAGAATTATTTTATTGAAGAAAAAGATGCTTCAAAAGAGATGTGTTGGTAGAGATACTTCGACATGGCTCAATTTTCTCAATAAAGGATCAAACTAAAATTAATTGCCACAGTTGATTTTATAGGTTTAGTAGTCTTTGTTTTTTTGGTAGTGAGTCTTTGAATAGTTTTATGGAAACTTCAGGTGCAAGTATAGTTTTCAGTTTGTTTAATAGAGCTGTTCCTGAGATATTGTTGTTTTATGCTTAAATACGTGTTTGTTTTTTTTTAAAAAAAACTTTTTATTGGATGTAAACTGTGTTAATATTCTTGGAGAATTAAATAGTGTGGAATTAAGCCTTGATGAGAATTATCTGTTGTGATCAGCTTTGTCTTCCAGGTGCATTCTACTGCAAGCAAAATGGTAGTCTTTCCTCTCTGAGACTGAGTCACTGAGTGATTTTATAAAAATTTTATCCGTTTACTTCCTAAAAGTAGGGGGGAACCGAAAAAATTAGCTTTATAATCCTGTTGAAAGAACCGGTGTTTATTAAGTCAGATGAGTAAGTGTTCTGTAGATGTTTTTTCCTTTGTGGAGAATGGCATTTTGTATTCTTGCTGTTTAAGCTTGAATGAAAACTTAAAGCTTCCAATTGGTATTTGGAAAATGTATATTTTATACACAGACTTAGAAGCAGAAGGTGGGTAAGCAGTACTTGCCAAGGGATTTTAGTGATTTAAGAATGGTAGCAAGTTACTGATTGAGGGCTCCATCTGTAGTAGTTGAGTTTCATGCTGACAGTGTCTTAAGTACACACCTATGTTTGACAGTGAGTTTGCTGCCTGCACACCAAGCCTGACCGCTCTCCCCCAAGCAAATCCCTGACAATGCTGATTTACCTCCTGAGGCTGCCCTGAATTTCCAGACTGGTAAAATTTCTGCCATAAAATTGGGTACATAAATATTGATACATACAAATTGAGTGACGACTTTTATGTGAAATCTTCCTTGTAGTAGAGTTTTTCTTTTCTGTCGGTGAGCCATCGGTTTCTTTTTTAAATCGTGGATCCTTTTGCTTATTCATGAAAATCTTAAGAGCTCCCAATTGGTTTCTTCATGGGAGAGTGTCGCTTAAACTGTTTAAATCATGTAAGAGTTATGTTGTATCTACATAAAAATAACTGTGCTGTTTATGCTGGGTGCATGTCGTTAGTTGAGTAAACGTCTTCTGCGTTCCAGCCTGACAAAGGATTGGATTCAGATTGAGAGGCCTCAGCAAATTCGCCGCTTTCTACTTGTTTTAGAACTTTTAAGATTTTCCTGTAGAGCCAGAACAGCCTCAGGTCACTCTTGAAATGCTTAGGGTCTAAAGCGTGTCTCTTTGTAATTAGTAATTTAACAGTGGTAGGAAGCATTGCTGTGACCTTTCTCTGTATCAGTCTGAATTTGAAGTGATGGGGCGAGGTTGGGGGCAGAGACCGTTCTAAACGGTGGTTAGTTTGCATGCCTGTGTGCTTTGGGAGACACGTCTTGTTTGTAAAACATACTGTAACCTGACGCTGGTCTCTAACCCAGGGGAACCTGAGTGCGTGGAGGCCAAGGCGCTGCAGTGGAATGTTTTCAGTTTAGCGTTTCGTTTATCTGCTTGTTAGGGTTACTTTCTGGTGCTTCAGTTCCATGTTCTGGGTTCTTTTATACTGGAAAGTATTTCACTCCTGTATTGGCGGTGTCTTCATAATTTGGGGAAAAGCGTTCCCTGATCTTGAGGGAGACAGTGTTGCAGAGAAGCCCTGGCTAAGGCAGCGTCTTGAGGATGCTGTTTGTGAGTCAGTTCTGGTGGGTGACTTTGTCCTCGGTAACGGGTTTAACTGTTACCTCAGTGCCTCCCAGCTGTGTTCGTAGTTGTCACCAGGTCACCCTCTAACTACATTGTGGAAAATTCTTGTTTCCTGTTGAGCCCAGGTTAAGTACTTACTGTTAGACTCCCAGTTGGCGGCGTTGTAAAACATGGGTGTTAGCGGTGTTGCAGTTCATTGGGTGAAGAAGGGAACACAGCGACCACGATGTGCTGAGTTCTTTGGTGATACTGTTTTGTTGTGAGAACGTTGTTAGAAACATTGTCACTGTGCTTTCTCACGCCTCCTGCAGGTTCCAAGTCCCTGTTCAAAAGCAGGCCTGTGTCTGAGGCAGTGGTTGGTGTCTGCCTTATGGGGCTCGGGATGCCAGTTGGGAGGGAGGTCTGTTGGAGTCACTTTAGGAGGCAAGGCCCTTTTCAGTTTGTTGAGTGAAACTTGGGTGGGTTCAGTAGTCATCCTCTTGTGAAGTCCCTCCCCCCCCCGGGAAAAGGCAGGTTTTTGGGTGAGCACATGGCTCTTTCTGGACTAGAGCGCCTGTTGTGAGTAGCAGCTCTCTGGAGTTCATCGGGACTGCGCGTGGGTCACTCTGTTTGCCTCATTCCGCTCTCAGGCTGTTGGGGTACAAGTGGGAATAGTGAATGTCTATTCAAGGTGGAGTGGTACTTGGGTATAAATGTAATAGGAAAAATCACAGCCAGTTCTCTAAGGGCTGTAGCGGGCTTCTCGCAACCAGTCTTCACCCCGGCCCTCTGCTGGAGATGGAAGGTCGTGCCTGTGTGTCACCTGGCCAGTTCCCACCAGTGACTCACCATAGAGAGAAGGAAATACTTTGCTGTCCCGGGCCACGTGCGCCATCATGGTCTGCTAGAGCTCTTTGTTGGAGCCACTGCGTCCACCTAGTGAGGGTCTTCCTCTGCTGACCGCTCTCATGACATCCTTCTCCAGGGACTGAGCCTTCCCAGGGAAATGTCTCAAGTGTGTAAGGCATGTCTCGCCCTCCGTGCTTCTAAGGGCAGTCTAGTTGTACTTCGTTGAAGACACGTCTGTTGATTCTTTCTGCCGTTCGCTGTAGGTTCAGTACTTTGCCTAAACTCGCGGTGGGCTGCCCACAGTGCTCTAGTATGCCCATACCTTTCTGTCTCTACAGTTGGTTATATGTTTAACAAGGACTGGTAGATGTGTCTCAGATACGTTTATGCTGGTTTTTCTTGCAATACTGCCGTTTAATTAAATGTCAAGTGAATAGATGAAATGGTTAAGAGTGTTTCAATGAAAATAAAGTTGAGTGCTTTGGAAATAATCAATGCAATAATAGTTAATATTAATAGAACCAGGAATTTAGGTGCGTTAGATACATCACTATAATATTAACAACAACTCTGTGAGTTGTTGTAGCTGCAGTTACCAGCCCTGTTGAGAGAAAACTGAAGCACAGTGGGGTCAGGTGGTGGGATTTGGATTAAGCCATTGGCATTGGCTCCATGAGTGACACTGTACTGTATCGGGAGAAGTTATTAAATTAGATGGGTAAGGGGAAAGTACATAGAGGATTGAGGAAAATAAGAAGACTCGTTTAAGTCTGCACTAGGCTTCTTTTAAAAACTTCACATTTTAAAGAAACCAAAACTGGACGTAAATATGTTGTAGGTGTAGTTTATGGTATAGTCACAGTGGCAGGTAAATGTGTACTTCAGACTCAGTGATCCCTGTGGAGAGAGTTAAGTTAGGTGGGTGGGGGAGGTGCTGGAGACCTCATGAGACCTTTGACCTTGTACCTTTGATGTCCACTGTTACGCATGTGCTTTGATTTTGGCAGCAGTTTATGAATAAGTTGTGCTTCACTCTTAATTTTTGTTGTTGCTGCTCTAAGCTTAGTTCCCAAGTAAGGTGGTGCCTCAGATCACTTCAAGAATTTTTATAAAAGAAAGCTGGACACCTGACTGGATTTTAAGGAGTGCGTGGTGCGGTGGAGGCAAACATTTGCATCGTTGGAAGTGCCTCAAGTAATCTGTCCTGTAGTCAGGATTGGGAGCTCTTGTTTTCTGCACACGTGCTCGAGGAAATAACTAAGGAGTGTGGTGGGCACACAAAGCCTTAAGTGATTAAATCTTCAGATTTAGCTTGTTCAGCATTGTGATAGAGGCAGCATATGGCTGGTAAATTACAGTGTTGAGGGGAACGGGTAATAGATCACGTTCTCAGAATGTTACATTTCTCTTGATTGATTTTGAGTACCTGTACTCGGATTGCAGTTTTACATAGGCATTTAAGCCCCTATATTTACTTGCAGAGAAGCAAGTACCTGGGATACAAAATGATGTGCACTGAACATACTCACTGGTCTTTTGCCGGGAAATTTGGGTGCAGTGGTTTTTGTAGTGGTGTCCAAGAGTCTGATTAACAGCAGTATGAGCTGACTGTGTTTATGAGGCAGAGTTGGGAGTTAAGCCTGTAAGGGCAGCAGTTGGAGCCCACGAGTGGCTCCATGGGAGAAAGGTCTGAGAGGCGGCTACCGTGAAGATTCACACTTTGCAGGCAGGGCAGTTGTATAGGCTTGAAATCAGCTTGACAGCAGTGGGTATGGGACAGAGCTTTAGGCCTCAGTTCCTTACAGCTGTGGGATGATGGATAGGAACCTCAGCCACCACAGTTTAAAAATACAGAGTCCGGTTAGGACTTATTGCCTTTTCTAGAAAGAGTGGTAGGAAATAATACTCCTGAAGCATGATTTAGAAATGCATGTAATTTTGCCCCCCCCAGGAGATATTAGGCAATATCTGGAGACCATTTTGGTCATCATGACTGGCAGCCGGGGTGCTGCTGGCATCTAGTGGGTGCAGGCCAAGGATATTGCTGGAATCCTGCAATGTGCGCGACAGCCCCCCACAACAAAGAAGTATCTAGCCCAGAGTGTCCGTAGTGCTGTGATTGAGAAACCATGGTGTAAAAACTTAGGACAGTGCTTGCCACAGTCAGGTTTGGCTGTTACCATTACGAAAGCCACAGAAAATTGTTGATCGCAGAAAGCGAGGGCCATCACCCTTCTTGCTGTGGTCTTTTCCAGGTGTGACATTGTGGGCAAGGGTTCCACATTGACTGCTGAGGTTGGCAGCAAGGCCTAGAAGTTCAACTTTGGTGTTGCTGAAGGTACCATCTGTCTTACAAAAGTCTGTAGTTGAGACTCAGAAGGGCTGAGTGAATATAAATAAATACTTCTGAGATGGTTGATCTTTGTTAATGAATTCCAGGAAGAGCTTTTTTTGCTTGTAAGTGCTTTTCACTGTTTGGTGATTCACAAAGTTCTTCATGTTCTTACCTGAGTAAAAAGCTCACCTTGTGTTTGTATCATCTTTGATGCCCTGTAGAGGCTGCTTAGCTGTAGGTATTGTGGCTGTAATACATTATGCCAAATGATGCTTGTACACCTGGCAACATTTGCTTCCTACTTGCTGAGCTATTTAGGGTGACTCAGGTATCAGTTGGTTATTGAGGAACAGAAGAAGTATGATACAGCTAAGGTGACTTTTGTCTGGCTCTAGTTGAGACCTTACGAAACTTGCTTAAAGGCAGACTTTTCTCTTTACTCTTGGACTTCTTAGTCTTAATTTAGCCTTTGTGCCCCCGGAAATGAAGCAGAATTTTGTGTGTGGTTTTTGTTATGTACCGTGTCTTTTACTGGAAAGACGTTTTATAGTGTTGTCAGAGGGTCTGTTGATTAAAGTAAAATCCTTTTCTCTTTTGTTACCAGTTTAATGGACTTGACATACGAAAATACTGACATTTTAAAAACGTACACAGGTCATGTAGTGTTTTTTGTGTTTTCAAAGTTGTAAGTGGTTATGGTCATATAGCACAATCTCTCAGTTTTAGATTGTCCTGTTGTTTATAAATCTAAATCATCTTTAAACTGCTGTATTTGAGTATGGCTATTTCATATTTTACTTTTGAATATGTGGAGATGGACTTCTAGGTTATTTCTTTTCTTAATGTGAATGAGCAAAGTTCTGGACGTTTTTATACTTTCTTCTGCATAGGGTTTGATCATATGTCTACATACATACCCACAGATTGAATCACAGGATTCTTAGTCATATTTTGAGGTTTACGGGATAATGCAAACTTCTCTTCCAAGTCTACCAGTTACTGATTAAATGGTGCTGATGGAGAACTGGAGTGTCGGGGAGGCGCAGCCAAGACGGCGGAGACCTGGACCGTCCGGGTGTGGTGCGGACGATGAATCTGGGCTCACGTGTGTTTGGCTACTAACCGAAGGATTACCGGTTCTAGAGTACCCAGACGTGCATTCGAAGAAACTCCTGGCGATCTCCTTCAGAAAAACCAGCCATTGAGAATCTGAGGGACCTAGCTCTCCTCTGACCCACCTGGGATTGCCATGAGTTGGGATAGACTTCGTGGCACTTGGTTTGGTTATGTGAACATAATTTTCTTTACCCTTTTGCCAAATTGAACATTATCAGACTCTCTACTTTGTTGTAAAGTAAGTGAGTATGAAATAATGTTACGTATTTCCCGAAGGACCAGTTAACATGTTTCCATAAGTTTATTGATCATTTCAGCTTCTTTTCTGTGAATAACTTGCCTTTTCTTTGCCAGATTTTCTGTTGGCTTTTTGTTTGATAGGCAGTTCTTCATATGTTGTATGTATAAATCCTTTGTCTTAAGTATATGAAAGTTTCTTTTCCCAGTCTGCTGCTTGTTTTTTAAGCTTATTTATAACTACTCTTCAGACTCACAGGACTTGAACCGGAGGTGGAAGAGATCATCAGGATTCAGTTTCACATGCTCAGTGTTCTTGATGAGTGAGAACTTGCGGACACTTGAGGGGATGTGACTTAATCTTTGCTGTTTCGTCCTCTTCGTGACACAAGTGATGAGAAACAGTGTTCATACATGAACCCTTTGGTGTAATTTTTCAACTGAAGGATCTGAGAAGGGCAGCAATATTGAACACAGCTTGCTAGTAACGACGGTGCATGGGAGTTGGGATATGAGTGACATCACATATGCACACTTGGCCGAAGCCTTCTGTGCCCAATAAAGATCATTTATCTATATAGAGTTACTGTAAATGAAAATTCTGCAGACGCCTGACATAAATACTTGTTACCTTATCGTTGATGCAAGGTTAGTTTGCAAATAAGTTTTATGGAATTCCAGTGCAGATGGTTTTGCATTTCTGCCAAATTTTGCTTTCACAAGCCAAAGCCCCAAACCCTGCCAAGGTGTTCAGCCATTTAGTGAGTCGTCAGGAAAATAAACACTATCCAAGTAGGGAAATGGCGGCCCTCGGGCAGAGCACCCACGGGCAGAGCACCCACGGGCTTCCTCCTCAGCCGAAGTGCTGCTCGGCTGCCCTCTTGTGGCTGCGTTTGGAATGGTGGTTTAAAAATTAAAAATGAAGTCGTAACGTGAATGCTGTGTGCTTTCAAGCTTCCCTTGTAGGAAATACATGATCAATATATTCTCTACTTCAAGTAGAGAGTTTTGAAGAGATAACAAATCCTTTTTATCCACAAATGGAAAGAAATGTTAACTTTTTTCTTCAGAAGAATTTATTTCCTGTTGGAATTTGATATCCCAGTTCTGACTTGAGTTCCTTGTCTGTTTTTTCATTGTATTTCCATTGTAGCTGTGATTTGTTCAATTAAAAATTGGAGTTGTTTAATCAACTTGGATTTTGAGTAAGTTTTTTATAAACTTGGTTTGTGTAAGGATTGTTTTAGCTGTCTCATAACAATTAATGGCCAGTGGAAATCGGGTAATTCTTTTACTTGACTGTTTAAACAGAAGCCTAGTTAAAGGACTGCTTACCCCCTTGACTTGCTCGATTTGATGCTTTATCAGAGACTTGTGAGCCTGTCCAGCTCTGCCACTCTAAATGAGTATCTCTCGCTACAGTTTAATACTAGCAGTACTTAATAGTATAATTATGTATTAATGGAAAGTCCACGTAATTTTTCGGGAAATAGCTTGTCTCTTGAGGGAGTAATTAGACTGCTAGTACCCTAAATCTTGAGGTATTTTAATTTTTTTCTTTTTAACATTCCTTTTCCGTTTCAACATTTAAGAACTTGTCCTGCTAATTGAATGCCTTTATGAAGTGTTTTTTAAAGCTTTTTTCCCCTGAATGTTTTTATTAAGCTTACTAATATACTGAGTCCAAAAATAATTAAAAATGATTTAGTATTATTGTGTATTAGACTCATTCAGATCTTTAACTCATGTTGTATAGGATTGGGGAAGGTTTTATTCCTTGCCTTGAGGTTGACTGTTGGTGTATTGATGATGACCTATTTTAGACATTAGAAAGATTTGAGTTATGTAATAGACAATTGTGAACACACCAGCCAGCATCAGTCATAAAGGGTCACCAGTAACCCTCCCTGACCACATCTGTCTCATTCAACCTTCAGAGAGAAATACTACTTTGAATTTATTGCTTATTTTTTCTTGGCTTTGATTTGAAAGTTACTATTTTTTAATGGAAGTACATATTACAACCTTTCTATTTCTGTAGAGTAAACCACTGTTTAGTGATTAGATCATTAAAGTCCGTTTATACACAGATCAGTACTGATAGGAATATGCTGTTGTGTACATAAAAGATACGACTGTGTGTGCTGTTAATGTTTCTAGGGTTCACTCTCCTACACAAACAGAAGTACATGGCTGCACAAATAGGCATGGAAAAGAGTAATCTGTTACAGTTTTACTGGTTACAGTGAATCATTTGGAAATAACCTGAATCTCAGAAATAACAAGTTTGGGAATGTTTCAAAGATGTGTATAGCTTATTGGTTATAGTGTACAATTTGAAAATAAACTAAGTGCCCATGAGTAGGGAAAAGTTCAAACACAATGTGGTCTAGTTATCCTGTGAAGCAGTCTCTAAGGGACCGAGGTGTCCCATACACACATGTACCCTGACATGGAATAGATGACCTGGGACATTAGCATCATGTTTGTAATGCCTACTGCTTTGCAGCACAGAACATTAAAGAATTTCTATTTAGCTGGACTTGCAGTTCCCTTTAGCAGGCTAATGCTGGTTTTGTGGCTTCATGGTTTTTTAAGTTGGTGGCTGAAAATGTAAAAACACATTGTAATGTTTTGTATTATGCGAGAGTACATGGATGATGCTGTGGTCCTGTGATGATTTTAGTTGGTGGTGATTGCCACAGTATGGCTTCATCCTTTAAACTCTTTATCTGGAGTTACACATTGTAGTTAGTTGAAAAAGTAAACCAGTCATTTCAAAAGACAGACATTGCAAAGTCAACAAACACGTGTCTTTCCACTTGGTACTGCTCTGCTTTACCAGGAAACATTGATGAAGACAGGCTTGGCTTTCAAGTCTGTTGGAAGAAGAAGGCAGGTGACCCAGTTATAACAGATGGGGCAAGGGGGAGGCAACATAGGGTAGACATTCACAACTTGAGCTTTGGTTTCAGTCATCTAGGCAAGTATGTCATTGCTAAATATGAGGACAGGTAATAGAGCATAGAGCCAGAGAAACTTGACTCTGGAATTAGGCTGCCTGTCGTCAGTTCCCAGAGACACTTAACTGCTCAAACAGATGCCAGCATGACAGAAGTACATAGTAGGCCGTGGAATAGCCCTGGTTCAGTGGTTAAAGCACTTGGCTGCTAACTAAAAGGTTGACTGTTGGAACTCACCGGCTGCTCTCTAGGAGAATGATGAGGCAGTGTGGTTCCATGAAGATTTAGTCTTGAAAACTATGGGGCAGCTCTACACTGTTGTATGGGGTTGCTATGGGTTGGAGTCAACTTTTCAGCAATGGGTTTAGTTTTAGGTATTTTTTCATATAGAAAATGATCTACATCACCATTTGATGAGCAGTGTCTGGGGTCTTAAAAGCTTGTGAGTGGCCATCGAAGATACACCTTTTGATTGCCATCCCATCTGGAGCAAAGGAGAATGAAGAAAACAGAAGACACAGGAAACAGTAGCTCAGAGGACCACAGGAACCACAGGCACCAAGCAGCCTGAGACCAGAGTAACCAGATGATGCCCAGCTACCAGCGGTGATGGCTCTTGACACAGACTACCACCAAAGGTCCCAGACAGAGCAGGGGACAATGTCAGACAACACATGCGTGCTCCACCTCGCATGTTACTGGTCAGACAGACTGGGGAAACCCTTAGAACTGGTTCCTGGACACACTGCTAACCCAGAATTGAAACCATTCCTTAAACCCACTTCTCAGGCAAACGTTAGTCTGGAATATAAAAGAAGAAAAGAACACGTGGAAACATGCTTCTTAATCAAATAGAATCAGATGGGCAACTCCTGTATAAAGCAAAAGGAGGAGACAGTAAAGGATAAACCTAAAACACCAAGCATGCTGCCGTTGAGTTGATTCCCACTCATTGCAGCCTTATAGGGCAGAGTAGAACTGAGCCATAGAGTTTCCAAGGAGCACCGCCTGGATTTGAACTGCTGACATTTCAGCTAGCGGCTGTAGCACTTACCTGCTGTGCCAGTCACGTTTCTAGAAAGGGTTACTACCTGGACAGATGGGCACAGAATCCAGCCGGGGTGGGAAAGGAGAGCATGCAGCCACGTTCTAGGGATTGCAGCCAATGTCATAAAGCATTAGGTTTAGAAATTTGAGTTAGAAGTTAACGAGGTGTAAACTTTTCACCTAAAGCACAATTAAAAAAAGATAGTTAGATAATAGGTTAACACTTAAAGCAGTGTGACTGGATGAGGGGTGAACAACAGTACTAGGTTTTACTCTTGCAAGTGGTTTGGGATGGCTAGAGCAGCTGCTGTGAGGGAAAGGAATGGTTGAGTGATGCGACCAGACTGGGAGTGGACAGGTTCTGTGTGGCGTGCTGAGACTGCGTGTTAGCCAGTGACCGCGCCGAGCGTGGCTGGGAGGGCCAGTATTAGCTCCCTGATTTTCGGCCTTTTCCAGGCATACAGCTGTCTGAATACAGCTTCCAGATACATCGAACACCACTTCCAAATGGATTGTCCTTTCTAAGTCCTTTACTTGAAGGAAATTTCTGGAGCTTCCCTTGTAACCTAATGCATATAACCTAATGGTGGAGGCAAAATAGTCAGTTCCAGCTACTGTCACAGACTGTGGAGTATTCATTCACTCATGGGTGTTATCTAGGGAGTGCTGGGTGTCAGAAGGGAAATGTAGTTAATGTTGTTGAGAGTATACTGACAGAATGTAGGCCAATTGAGCCGTTTTTACACGGGCAGTTCAGTGACGCTGATTCCAATTTTGCGACCATTCTCGGCCCCTTTTCTGAGTTGTTCCTTCCTGTTGACATCAGTTTACTGGCCAGTAATGTTCCAGTCTAATCTCTGTAGGTACTGTTGTACGTTTGATTTTGACACAGATATTGAAAGACTGCAATGCTTAACGCAGATAATCTTTTTTAGTTAAATTTAACTAGTGTATAGTGTTAAGAAGAGTTCAGGGAATATTCTGTTGAATATTTTAATCATGTTTTAGGTGAAACTTTGCAAAGCAAGTTAGATTCCCTTTCCACAATTCTTACATAAATTGCTCGGTGGCGTTGGTTGCAATCCCTGTGACGTGTCAGCACGCGCGTCATCTTCCATTTCTGCCCATCTAATTTCTCTCCCCTCGTTGCCTTCCCGTTTTTGATTATGTGAATGTTGACCAATTAGGTCTTGTGTAGTTGATTAAAGGAGGACATTCCTCATCGGTGTTTATTTTATAGACAAGGCTATTAATTTGGCTGAGTGGTGATCCCTGGGAGTAGCTTCATTTCCAGGGTAAAGGAGTATTTTAGAGGGAAGTCTGGGGGGTCTATGTCGTCTCTGTCAGTCCATAAAGTCAGATATTTTTTATGGATCTGAGTATCGTTTCAGATTCACCTCCTGACAACGAGGACCCCGTGCTGTGTTGTTGCTCAGAACAGTTAGGTAGTGATAGCCCAGAACCATTTAGTTCTCCTGGTCCCAGATTACAAGAGGCTGTGCTTTCATCCTGTGAACTGGTTGCTTCCTTGCGCATTTGCTCCTTGAGCTTTCCTTTCCTCTGTGTGGGAAGAGACCATTGGTTGGATTTCAGATAGCTACTTGCAAGCTCTTTAAGACTCCAGGTGCTACTCACAGAAGTAGGATGTAGAACATTATCGTTATGAACTAAGTTGTGCCAGGTGACCCAGTTGTCCCATGAGTTTATGGTCCTGAGCGTTCAGACCCAGTAAGTCGGTACCATCAGGTGTTTGGGTATGCCTAAGACAACCATAAACTGTACCTCATGGGATATTTTTGGTTTTAAGACTATCTCAGGAAAATAGTTGCAGGGATTCTTCCAACCTTCACACCTCCAGGAAGTATGGATTCCGTGAGAATATGAAATTCTGTTTTATAGTTCCCCTGTTTTGATCACACTTTTTCTAGAGGATCTTTGATGGAAATGTTCAGTAATAGTAGCTAGCACTACCTAGTTCTGGTCTCATGACAAAGCGAGCAGTTGGTGGAAGCAATTAGCCACACATTCCGTTTCCTCTTTCTGGTTTTGCGTCCTTCCTCTGTTGCTCCAGGGATGTCTGATTATTTTGGGTAAAACTTTGGCATTTGTCAAGTGTTACTTTCATTTTAGGTGGCATCTGACAAGAGAATGAAACAAGAGGACGGAAACAAAGACCCAATCCATTATCATAGAGTGAATTTGACTCACACGGTCTCTGTGGGACAGGAGGAAGATCCGTTGCTGTTAAGCTGATTCCAACTCTTAGAGACCCTATGTGGTGGAGTAGAACTGCCCCATTGGGTTTCCAGGGAGTGGTTGATGAATTCATACTGCCAACCTTTAGGTTAGCAGCCAGGCTCTTAACCTCTGTGCCACCAAATCTGATAAGAGAATATCCACCTCTGTCAAGTCCAGTTCTGACCATAGTGACCTGATAGGACAAAGTAGAAATGTCCCATAGGGTTTCCAGGGAGCACCTAGTGGATTTGAACTGTTGACCTTTTGATTCACCTTTATCTCACCAGGGTCAGGAAGGGCTTGGAGATGTTAGAGGTTTCACCCAGGGTGATCTAGCTTTGGAACTCAAGTCATGGATGCCAGAGAGCTTAAGCTCTTTGCTACCCAGCCTTCCTCTTCCACTTGCCTGGTGACCCGTCACAGGTATAGATTAAATGATGACAAGATATGGTGCAAAGGGTGATGGAATCCTAGCATAATGACACTATCTGTGGGGATGTCTGAATGATATTTTGGGGTGTCGTGTAGCGGGGTAAGATTTGTTGATGGAGCCTGAGGTTTTGGACTTGTGGTGAAATAGAACGTGGGCTTTACCATCTGGCCATCCACCATGGCTCACACACTCTGTAGTTCTGTCTGACTGGGTTGCTTAAACCACGTCAGTTGTCTCCTTCTTCAGATGAAATGGGGGACAGTAATGCCAAATATTGCCAGTATGCAAAAGAACGCATGTAAAGTTCTTAGCATAATGTCTAGGACCTACTAGGTTATCAGACAGTAAGTGAGTTTTTCTTGTTTCTCACCTCTTTCCCCTGTAGAGCCTTCCGTTTCATCCAAGCCCCCCACCGTTTTTTTTCTCCTGACCTCATCCTAACCCAAATCCTCTATTCGGTAATGTGCTTACTGCGAATCAAGAGGATTTTCTGCATCAGGCACAGTTTTCGCTGTGCCACCCCATTCATCTGTAGATGTGTTTGTTACGTGGTATGACCTCCTTTACAGTTCAGAAGTTAGGGTGACTGTAAACTCACACGGAGTGTTAGTCATCGGGTACTGCTCTAAAAGAAATAGCATGAGTGGATGGCTTTAACAAATGTTTATTTTTACACCGCCCAGTAGGCTACAAGTCTGAGTTCAGGGTGTTGGCTCCAGGAGAAGGCTTTCCCTCTGTGTTGGCTCTGGAGGAAGATTAGTGTGTTGCATCAGTCTTTAGTCAGGGGGCCTATTGGCGTAGGAACCTCCAGTCGGAAGGACATGCTCCACTCCCAGTGCCGCTTTCCTGATGGCGTGAGGCTCCCAGCTCTGCTGGCTTCCCTTAAACGGGTAAAAGGTGATGCAGGGTACACTCCATGGAAACTCCCTTTACATTGAAACAGGAGAGTGACTTTAGGAAGGGTGTTGCAGTCCCACTTTAATCCTCTTTAACATAATCCATTCCACTAACCATAGGCAGAGATTAGGATTTACAGTATAGGAAAATCACAGAATGGAAGGCGGTCGCACAGTACTGTGAATCATGGCCCAGTCAAGTTGCTACACACGGTTTTGGAGGAACACAACTCAATCCACAACACCGTGTGTCTTTTTCCTGGCTGGTGAACTAGAGGACCTTTCCATTAAGTTATTGACCATCCCTTTCTCTGCTTTGCCTTCCTCCTTGTGGTTTCAAGCAGGAGTTGAGCTGTCCACTTGTTCCGTTGGAATGTCTGTTGACTTGAGGCCTCCTGTTTTTAAAGTGCCTCTATTCCCACCAGTCCAGCCTTTGCTCTAGACCAGGGGTTGTGTTCTCACTGTGAGTGAAGGAGTCATTCCCTTCTTTGTCCTCACAATTGGTGTTCTCTCAGCCTCCAAACTTCTGTTGTTTCCATGGGGACCCGCCAGGCACATAGCCTGGCCTTACCGAGCTTTCTCTGTCTTAGTCATCTATTGGTTCTCTAACAGAAAGACCACAAGTGGATGGTTTTAAGAAGAATAATTCATTTTCTTACAGAAAAGTAAGTAAAAGTCCAAATTCAGGGTGTCAGCTTCAGAGGAAGACTTTGCCTCTTGGCTCTGGAGGAAAGTCCTTGTCTTTCTTTTCTTGGATTGGGAGCTTCTGAGGCATGGGGACCTTGAGTCCAAGGGACATACTTTGCTCCCTGGTGCTTTTTCCTTTCTTCTGTTACTTTTATTGTGGTTAAGTGAAAGTTTACAATCCAAGTCAATCTGCCATAAGACCCTGAACACACGGTTCTGTGCAACTGACTGTATCTGTTCTCGTCACCCTGTGATGGCACACTCTTCTTTCCACCCTGTACTTCCCTATCCGTCCATGCAGCACTTGTCCCCTCTCCAGAGTAATCAGTTGGACAGCCTCATGGATATATTAAGCCAAGAAGTACATGCACCATCTGCATCACCGTATGTCCCGTAATCGAGCCCAGTCTCCGTGAGAAGAGTTGGCTTCAGTACTGCTTTCGTTCTGGGCTCCCAGCAAGTCCAGGAGCCGTGCTCTTGGGACTCTCCAGGATGTCAGGCTTACTTGTGTGGTCTTTCAGTAGAAGAGTTCGAGATCTGCCCTCGCCTTAGTCTCTTGCTTGTCGAGGACTCTGTGTTGTGGTCCCTCCCAGGGCAGTCTCAGCTGGTGGCCAGGCGCCATGTATTTCTTCTGGTCTCATGTTGGTGTAGTCTCCCAATCATACGTGTCCTGTCTCCTGAGCTCATGATTTCCTCATGTCTTTGATGTTCCTGGTTTTCATCTGCTCAGGTGGGTTGGGACCAATAGATGTTTCTGGGGCACTTCTGCTGTGTCCTATTGGGTCACTATGAGTTGGAATCCATTCAAGGGCAGCTGGTGTGTGTGTATGTGACATGGCAGCTTGTCAACTTTTAAGATCCCAGGCACAGCTCCCTGGTGCTTCTTGGTGGTTAAGAGGTTCCCAACTAGGCTTTCTTCTTTATTATTCCAAGAAAGTGCCTCAAGGCACAAGTACAGTCTTAACAGCTTGAGTCCTGCCTCACTGACAAACCACTGCCCATCCTCTCAATAAGATGGGGGCAGGATTTACAGTGTATAGCAACATCAAATAATACCAGGAGTTATGCATGGCCCGTTCAAACTGATGGCACACGTTTTTAGGGTGACGCAAATTCAATCCATGACAGTCTCCTTCATGCTGCCCTTTCCGCAGAGGAGTAAGTAATCCATGACGCGACTTGTGACAGAGATGAGCGCTCACGTAAATCTCAGCTTTTATTTCTATGATCATATTTTCTAAACAATTGAACAAATGAATGGTCTGATGACAAAAAAACCTTCCATTTTCACATTATGTGATTTTCACCTAGTGATCTGGTCTTTGGAACCTACCTAACCATGTTGGTAAGTGAGGAGTGCTGGACATTTTTATGGAACGCAAACATTAAACAACAACTATAGATTCTCAAGGGTAGCTGTACCTCATACCCAGATGACCCATGTGCATTCTGTGTCATCGGGCCGGCGTTCCGTGGTGTAGGTCGGATACCATGTTCAACTTACTGCCATCTCCAGCTAGCATCACGTTGCTGGCAGCCTGCACACCTCCATCGCCTTCTTGGGTGCAGCTGGTCTTAGCTGGGCCTTGCTGTGGCTGTGAGACCCTTGCACAGGACCACCTGAGCCTCTGTTGCTGGCTCCTGCCGTGCTCCCTGGCCTCCAGGGCTCTTGCCATGATACTACCGAGGTTCCCGATGCCTAAGGGGGAAGGTGTGCAGCCCCTGCGCAGAGCACACTTGGGCCTCGCTTGCTTGCCCTGTGCAGTCGTTACAGTGCTCTCGTCTCCCCTGGCAGGCCTCCTGTAGGAAAACCTTTGCATAGTGTCTTCTGAGGGCAACCTTGCATTGTGCGTGTTCATCGTCTGCCCTGTAGAGGTGAATGGCCCAGCAGGCTGTAGCTCTGCAGGCGTGCCTTCTGGCTGAAGTGGCTCAGTTCCCTCTCTGTGCATGCTCGCTCACTGTCTTCAGCATTCTGTCTTCGGCGTGTTAGGAGGCTTTCGGCTCAGGGACGCCGGGTCCTTGGTGCAGAGCAGATGTTGTACTCCAGACTTTCTTGGTGCTACTGACAGCCTTTTCAACCTCTTGTTTGATTAGCCATTTTAATCCTAACAGAATGACAAAACTGACCATCCCCTTGAGGCGGCAGTTAACTCTATTTGCATAGTTACAATAAGCTATTCAGTCTTTTACAAGAATTTTACACACATTATTTATATAATCATTTTGTGGGTTTTACAAGACTGTGACTAGAAAGTCCATGTAAAAAAGTCCACTCTGCCACTCTGGACTAGGTTGCTCTTCCTGAGGGGTGTTTGGAGTGAGAAGGTGGTGGGGATGTGTGCAAGCCGGCAGAAGCTGGATTATCATTGGATTATCTGAATCAAATTGTTACCTGTACGTTTGCATTGGAATCCAGAGTACCTGTTTTTGAATTTTTATGTCAGGTATATTGTCTGTGCTCATTGTGTGAGATTCAAGGGCAGGACCTTTGTATTGGGGTTTCTGAAAAGTCAGAAAATTTGTAAGTCTAATTCACACTTATGTTTGAGAACCACTGGTAGTTAACTTACGTGCAACAAAATTGGCATTCATGTCTGTTTAACTGTGCTGTGGTTTCGTTTTATTTTGATGGGGGACTAATACTCAGTGGATTCTGAAATATTTTAAAACCATTTTTCTTTAAAACTGCAGTCATTCGGCATCTGAAGAAGCCTCGGGTTCAGAATCGGGCAGCCAGTCTGAGAGTGAGCAGGGCAGTGACCCAGGAAGCGGCCATGGCAGTGAGTCCAACAGCACTTCCGAGTCTTCAGAGAGCCAGTCGGAGTCCGAGAGCGAGTCGGCGGGTTCCAAATCCCAGCCAGTCCTTCCGGAAGCCAAAGAGAAGCCAGCCTCTAAAAAGGAACGGATAGCAGATGTGAAGAAGGTATCTGCCTTGTTACGTAGACTGAGCAGGTGGTCCTCCGTGCTGGGACCCGCCAGCAGACCTGTATTTCCCAGGGAAAACTCAGTGGAAACAGGAATCATCTTCTAGTAACATACTGTTTATGGATATAAATGAGAGTTGCTTTCCGCTCTACTAATTGATAGAGTTAATACTTCAGGGTTGTAAGGAAAATACTCAGTTACATGAAAGACACATTTTAGGGCAAAATAAATTTTCATAGTTTTGTTTTAACATTAAAAAAGATAAAATTTTGATATCATGCCAACTAATGTCAGCAAATCATTGACGTTTAGATACTAGCAAATGTCCATTTGATTGACCTATAGAATGCAATTGTAAGCTTATTGAGCTATAATCATGATATAAAGATAAAAATTGTTTTCTGAGTAATGGAAGGGAAATAGGTTTCAGAAAAAAATTACCTGTATCTAGGCAGTGTAGTTATCTCTGTTTAATAGGAAATAGTCATTATAGCAAAGATTCAAAAGGCAAAAGTTGAGTGCTGTATTTTTTGCAAGTAACATGCCCTTTCTCTGTCTGTTTACCAATCATGTCTCCCCCGATCCAGTTTTTCAGTGTGCTATACTAATTTTTTTACAGCAGCCTTTACCTGTTGAGGCTGTGGTGGCAGCTTGGTTAAGAGCTCAGGCAGTTAGACTCTGCAAGCCACTCCCTGGGAACGCTGCGGGGTGGTTCTGCTCTGACGAGTAGGGCACTGTGGATGAGAATCAGTTTGGTCACAACGGATTTTAATCTCCATGTATTTGGCATGTTAAAGATGAGAGAGAGTATACAGCTCCACCATTACCATCTCCTGTTAAGTTAAAGACTGAAAATAGGCTAGTTATGAAACTGCTGAGTTGAAATATTGGCATATCTGAGCCAAATCAAAGCAACTCACCAATAAATGTACACTTAAATTTCTGAAATTTCACCAAAATCTTACTGACTGTTTGGGGTTCACAAGTGTGAACTCTGTGGCCATAACTTAGGAGGAGCGTGAGGAACTGAAAAAGAAGTGAAGGAATCATTCACTTTCTAACTAAAAGTACAGAATTCGAAATTAACACACATTTAAGGTTAAAGTGATGAAGTCCTGGTGGCGTGGTGGTGAAGAGCTCGGCTGCTGGTGGAAAGGTCCGTCGTCTGAGTCGAGTCCCTGCTGCTCCTTGGAAGCCCTAGCGGGTGGCACTGCACAATCCTACACGGTTGTTTTGAGTAGATGGCAGTGGCTAGTCGGCCGGAATGATTGGACTGTGTTTTCAATGATCATTGTTCTAAAATGGGAACTTGTAAAGGAGGTGCTTTATTTTCTTCACTCACTTTTCATATGGTAGTTTTCCACAGAAGAATTGAATTAGACCCCATTAGCCCTCAAAAGGACAAATAGGAACGCGTTTTTTTTTAAGACATACAAGCATTACAGTATGTACTGTAGTAAGTTCTAGTAAGCGAGGATGCCTAGTTAGTATTTAAAAATGATAAAAATTAATTGATGCAGTGAAACTTAAATGATTTAGTCACCCACTTAGTAAAAGCACCCTGAAAACCTGTATTGAGATAAAAATATAGCTCTAGCAGAGGTTCTGGAAACCTTGGTATTGTAGTGAGTTAAGTGCCATGGCTGCTAACCCAAAGGTTAGCAGTTCAAATCCACCAGGCATCCCATGGAAACTCTATGGGGCAGTTCTGCTCTGATGTCTAGGGTCGCTATGCGTCGACGTGACTTGACGGCATTGGGTTTTTGGGTCTAGCAGAGGTTCAGGAGGGGTGAGTGTGGGGGTACACAGAGGGTGCTAGAGTAGGGCTCTTTTTAAAGCTTTTTACTACTTCATTTTCTCTGCCAGGTTTGTTCTGTGTGTTCGATGTTTGTTATATCTTCCTCTTGTATTCCCACCACTTGGTTCTTCTTAACCCTTTCTGGTTGGACCTTTTGTCCTCCCTCCTCCCCCAAAGTCTTTTTCTATGGTCATTATGCCATTTCCAGCTCTACACGAGAACGTTGGCCCACATGATCGGGTACATTAGATCCCAGGAAGCCCTGGTGCTGTAGTGGGTAAGTGCTGTGGCTGCTAACGAGAAGACTGGCAGTGTGGATTCACCAGCTGCTCCTTGGACCCTGCGGGGCAGTTCTCCTCTGTCCTGTATGGTGGCTGTTAGTTAGGGTTGGCTTGATGGCAGTGGGTTTGATTTTATGGAGTTTTGTCATCCTGCTTGCTGTCTTCTGAGACCTTGATTTCATCTCCAGCATTTTCATTTAAATTTTATATATGATGTTGTGTTTTTCCATGTCTTTAATCAGTTTTTTTTAGGGTTTACTTTTAACACTAATTGTCTCAGCTGGTAGCTTCTCCCTGGTACCTTACCTTTCCAAATAGTTTTAAGACTTTAGCTGTCATCTGTGTTTTTATATTTTTATTTTTTTAATTCTAAATGTTGTTAAAATGTATCCAGTGCATTTGTCAGTTGAGCATTTTTTAGTGACCTATGTTTTGATGACAGTCACGTTTCTGATGTGGCTTTACAGCGTCTCTCTAGCGTGTTTTAACTCCTACGTAACATCTTCACTTGAGTGTCCCTGTCATCTGTTGGATTTCATTTTGTGTGTGTGATGTCACTAAGTGAAGAAGCGTCTGCTTGGTCCTTACTGTCGATGGGACGCAGAGTGAGACTGGACTTACACGGTCATCATGTGTCGGGGGCATTTTCCATAGGTTGGACGGTTCACCCTTGGGACTTTACTTTTTGATCCCTATTGAGGATTGTTAATTAAAATTAAGGTTTACAGACCAAAGATGAGTTAACACAAAATTAGGGGTGCTAGCAAGAGCATGGCAGTGGTTCTCATTCTGACAACTTTAGCCAAATGTTAACCGGGGGAAAACAAAAAAAACAAACCCATTGCCGTGGAGTCAATTTCAGATTCATAGTGACCCTATCTAGGACAAAGTTGGAGTACTTGGTGGCTTCGAACCGCTGACCCTTTGGTTAGCGTTAGCACATAACCACGATGCCACCAGTTTCCAGGTGAAATGTTACACATACCCAGTTTGTGTGTGTCTGAGATATTACCTGACTGGAGGAACTTAAAGGAATGTATAAATATCCTTGGTTTTATTTAATCAGATTAGGTAGAGGACCCTGCATCTTATCTTTTTTTAAATTCCTAACGTGAGTGAGTGTGCAGTTAAAATGGAAACAGCATTAGGGAATTTAAAACTCATCAGTAAACCATTTGTCTTTAGTAGAAGAAGCTGCCATCTTACTTTGCTTTATTGTTTAACTATAAGTGTGTATTTTAATGATGGGTAAACAATATGACATAGTTTAATAACCATTTAATAATGAAGAGAAACTGTTAAACTTGAATTGTGTTCCGGGATAATATGCTTTATTCTTTTGAAAGATGCTGCTTATTATCTCATAAACAAAATTCATAAAACTTTTGATTTTTAGTAACTTGAATTGTCTTAAATTGAAATACGTTGTTGAGTAAAGATAATAATGTGAATAATGAAAATAGTAAATGACTTGTTTATTCGTGGTCTACTAATTTTACAGATGTGGGAAGAATATCCTGATGTTTATGGGGTTCGGCGATCAAACCGAAGCAGACAAGAACCATCACGGTTTAACATTAAAGAAGAGGTAAGGAAAAAAAAATATTTTAAGGAGATTGCAGTTAAACTTCCTGTCTCAACTCATCCTTTCTGACTCTGCTATGTGTTAACCACTAACAGGACAGTGAACTTAAGGCACAGGAGTTTAGTGACTCTAATGTGAGCTTTCTGTGACTATCCCTAGCAAGGCAAGAAGTTACTTTAACTGGGAAACAAACAAAACAAAACAAAACTGAACCAGAAAGACAATAGTGTTTCAGTATAGCAGTATATACAACTGGCTTGAAATTCGTGAAATTAGTTGTATTACAACAATTTTAAACTCCTAGCCCCTAAATCTCATAGATTTTATTAAACAAGTAGCGTGTTTGGTAAACAAATGCAGTAATGGAAATAGTTTCAGATTTATTTCTGGGGAAGAAATAGGTATGTTTAATTTAAATAATTTCCTTAAATTTGGTTACCAAGTTTATTTTCAGTGTGGAATACTCAGCTGCTTTTAAAGAAAATGTTTCAAACTCTTATCTAATTGTGAGAGATTGAATAGAGGGGTGATTTTTGAAGTTGACATTGTGTCCTGGATTCTCCTGTCTCCCAGAGTCAGACTTTGTCCCCTTCCTCAGTCAGTGTGATAGGTGTGGGTCCTCATCGGTGTATTAATGATGTGTGGACTGAATTGGGAAGAGGCACTCGTCCCTTGGTGCAGCGTTTCCTCTGCATTCTTCAGAGGGCTGTGCTGTTCTCAGCTATATAACATCCTTCTGATGGAAGTGAAATAGTGATAGCTGCAGGTTAGTGAGTTGCAAGAGAGGGATTTTAATAAATGTACTTTAAAAATCTGTTGTACTCTAACATCTGCATTGCATTTGTGATACTTTGAGTGACTTCTGAGCTGGTTTTCCTTAGCTTGCTTTTTTCCATAGTGTTCAGGACCAAGTTACTAAGCCATGTTTGTTGTACCAGTTACACAGTTGTAGGAGTTTTTTCCTTTTTTGTGTATAAATCAATATGTTCTTCATAGGGCCAGAGACTGACAGCAGTAGGAGTAGTTTTCCATTTTGCTTAGTTTTGGGGAAAAAGAGCCATAGAGTGACTGTAGACTTTTCTTGGCCTCCCACTGTGGGCACAGCACTGTTGGCTCCTGATTGGGCCTGTTCTTCTATGAGTCGAAAATGAAAGGCATCAATAGTCACTGCCTTGAATGACAATTCACTTGGTGTTCTAGACCGGCAGTATCCGGTATGGTGGCCACTAGCCACATGTGGCCTTTACAGCCTAAATTAAAATTAAGTAAAATCAGCACTTCCCTACTAGCCACATTTCAAATGATCATTGGTCACATGTGGCTGGTGGCTATCATACTGAACAGTGCAGTTACAGAACACTTCCATCGTCACAGAAAATTTTATTGAATCAGTGCTGCCCTGGGAATCAGGCTGAGACAAGTATTTCCCGGCTTTAGGAATGACAGATGTTGATTTTCAGTGCAGAAGAAGAGTGAGCTCCACTGAACAAGTGCTTACTTAGCTTTTCTTTGTCTGAAAGCCTGTGTTGAATAATACTGTGTTGAGTTGATTATTGAACCAGGGCACAGTGCTGTCTCCGAGAGATGTGATTAAAGTCTGTCACCATTTTTCCCCTCTGACACACTGAAGGCAAGTAGCGGATCTGAGAGTGGGAGCCCAAAGAGAAGAGGCCAGAGGCAGCTGAAAAAACAGTAAGTCTGTGATGGGAGAAATTACTTAATCTAATAGTCTTGAGTTCTTTTCCTGACATGAAGTTGTGTTAGGGACATGTCAGCAGTTTGGGGAGTGCCTTTATTGTGTCTTTATTTTGTCCCAGGTCCAAGAGTAGGCTTGTGTCTCTTACTGCCTTGGGTTTCTGTCCACCTTGAGGGCTTCCGCAGCACCATTTTAAGCCCTAGATTCTCAGTTTAACACATAGGGGGTGGGGTCCACATGTGCTTGGGCTGTTTCTTGGGGGCAGCCCCCAGAGTGTTCCATTTGATTAGGCCATTTAACTCAAATATTTTCTTCATAAATGTAATAATATGTACAGACACAACTATATAGGGAAGTGTTCAAACACCTGTATTTTAGTTAATCAAGTTTGCTATTTTTTTTTTATGTTGGCATGGAAAAATTATATTAATTGGGAACTTTGGGGGGGGGTTTATGTGAAATTACTGTTTTTATTGTGCTTTGGTGAAGGTTTACGGAGCACATGAGCTTCTCAGCAGTTTATGCACAGACAGTTCCATTCACTGGCTGGTCCCTGCAGTGTCAGCACTCCCCCAGTTAGCACCCTGGGGTCCCTGTTCCCATTGTGCAGTTTTCCTGTCCTTTTCCGCCTTCTTTTGTTTGGGGCATCTGTTGTCCTTTTGGTCTCATGCAAATGGTGAAATTACCTGGTAACCTAGATTTTATGTTCAGTGTTTCCTTCAAGTTACTTAAAAAACACTTATTTACAGTGGCACACTGGTTATGAGCTATAGCTGCTAAGGAAAAGGTTGATAGTTCTGATCCTCTGTGTACTCCTGGGACACCCTTTGGGGCAGTTCTGCCCTGTCCTGTAGGGTCACTATGAGTTGGAATTGACTCGATGGCAATGGGTTAGTTATTTACTGTGGAAAAATGGTTCTTTTTGAGAAATAATTAAAAAAAATTTTTTTGAGTGTTATGAGACCCTTTAATAATGTAAATTCCACAGTTTCTCTTAGAAAAATGTAGATATTTAAAATTTCACAAATTGCAGTGGTTCTTAAAACAGTTGTCCCTGGCCCTCTTAAGATCCCCTGTTTAAATGTTCTCTTTTAAAGTATTTAGTAGTCTTTATAAAGTATTTGGCTTAAGGCAAGCAATATGAGTTTTCTAAACCCATTTCCTCATCTGTGAAATAGAAGGAATACCTACTCTCCCTACTTAACAGGGTTGTTGAAAACCATACTGAGATTTTGTGACATTCAAAGCAGACTGTTGAGATATTTGACAGAAGAGTCAGGTATTTGGTATTGTCATTCCCAGAGTACATCCAATTTTCATTTTTGTGTTCTAAATATTTACTTAGAGTTGGAGGAATTATAAGTGAGCAAGCCTGCACTTCTTGCCGGTCATCTTCCAAGACTGCTTCTCTGCCCTTGCCTCATGTCCTGCTGGGGAGGCACTGTTCCCTGCTTACCAGTCTGTTCCTGGGGCCTTCTGGGAAATGCCATTCCTGACCACACTCTGGGAAGTCCATGCGCAGCTGCCTTGGCTTCACCACCTGGTTACATTCTGCTGGTGTCCCAAGTGGGACTTAAGTGGTGCTGTGCTTGAAGACTTCAGCGTCCCATTTTAATGTCCCATCTGTGTGTACAAAGCCATCATGTAAACTTTTTTTCTGAATAATATATCAGACTTTCTCTGGTGTCCGCCTCTTGTGCTTAATTTTCCTCTTCTGTCAGTTCTAAAAGTTCCCCCAAGTTGACAGCTGTCTACTTTTATGACCCTTCTTCTGAGTACAGCCTCTTGCTGGCTTGCATGGTTAGGGGTCTCTCCTCTGGGTTCCTGCCTCTCTCCTGGGCCTTTGTTGTAGGACTCCTTCCTCCTGCTCTGTATTTGGCCTCTGGGTCTCCTGCCATCTTCTGGGCCGCTGGTGAGTAACTACTGTGGCCTTATGAGGTAGGTTGGATATTTGAAAGAACCTTATTCAGAGGAAGCTCTACAGCTGCTAACATACTCAGGTTGTGAGTTACAGCGCTGCAGGGGCTCGGTGATCTGAGCCAGTGTGAACAGCATAGTGTGCAGGCACGTGAGTTTCAGAATTGAGAGAGCACCTCGAAGGGGTGGAAATTGTGAAATGCTAGCATGGGGAAATGCTTGCCGCGCTGAAAGGTTGTACTCTGGAGGTGGTACTCACAGATGTTAGACTTTTTTTTTAGAATTCTTTATTTTAAAATATCGATTTCAAACTTCAGAAAAGTTGCAAGAATAAAAGCAGTACTAAGAAAGCCTGTGTACTTAACCTGCATTGTCTGTGGTTGACATTTTACCCCATTCATCTGGAGTGCTACCTCTGTTTATCTGTATACACGTATTTCTTTGAACTGTTTGAAAGTAGTTTGGTATGTCATGGCCTTTTACCTCTTAAGTGTGTGTTTTCTAAGAATCTCTCTCAAAAGCTTATTATAGTTTCAGCTTAGTTTTAACATCGTTACTTTTATCTAACTCACACTCCAGTTATCATTTGGCTCATAATAACTTTAAAATGTTTATTTATTTCATTGTAATAAAGTATATATAACAAAATGTTTGCCATTTCAGCATTTTTATGTTTCAGTTCCAGTAATGTCTTCTGTAACATTTTTCTGTCACCACTGCAGGAGTTGCAGTCCTTGGCATGTTTGTGTTTCCTTGATTGGAGGCAACTTTTATAGCCTTCCTTGCTTTTATGGCGTTGATATGTTCAAAGAATCCCGTCCCAGTGGTTGCCAATACGAATATTGAGAGATGGTACATACAAATCTAGATTTACAGCTTTTTAAAGAAAAATCAAGCTTGTAAATGTTAACCCGGATAACCATGGCTTGAGGGAGGCCGTATAGTCTTTGTCACCTCTGGACAGGCCGTGAGTTCTCCATTTCGTCCCATTACAGGACTACCCGGCTCTAGTGGGCATTTGATGTTCAACGCTGGGCTTATAGTCAGCAAAGAAAACCTGTATTGAACGCACTCATGCTGTTTTGATAATTAACTCCGCCATGCAATGAGTGTTAAATATTATTCGTATTTGACAAATAGTATATAGAATTTTTGCTGATTCATCTTGGTCCCAGTAGTTCTTAAGATCACTGTATAACGTCTCTCAAATCCTTTCTTTCAACGAGAGTTTTAAAATATCTTCGCTGTAATCAAGGGAAGTTGTTTTCCTGGGATCGTGATTATTTTTTCCCACTGTTTGGAATCAAAGGAGCCCAGGTGGTTCAGTGGTTAACTACTAGGTTGCTGTCTGGAAAGTCAGCAACTGGAAGCCACCCCACACTCTGGGAGAAAGATGTAGCAGTCTGCTTCTGTAAAGCTATCCTGCTGGGTCATTATGAGGTGGAATTGAATCGATTCCAGGGCAGTGGGCTTGGCTTTTGAATTGAGAGTGTATCACAAACGTGTAATGAAGGGAATTCCTGTTAGCCCCAGCTCTCCAAAACTTTGTCATTGGAACTGTTCATGAAGGGCATCCTCTCTGCAAAGATCTACTGAGAATCGAAGAAGTTAAAGTAACTACTGCCCATTTTTCCCAGTTTGCCTTCTAAAGTGGCCGAGAAAGGAATTTCTGTTTTTGATCTCTTGGAGACAGTGAATGCTTAGCATTAGCAACTTGTGGCCGGAGTTCAGGTCTGTTATATTTAAATGTCGCTTTCATTCATGTCCTTCTGAGCAGTTTTTGAGATGTGCACCCCTCTAGGTTCTTGTCAGCCAACTTTTCCCAGTAAGGTGGAGAACTCGACGCTCCTGACTTGTACTCTGACTCGTTCATGCTTCTTTACATAGTCTTGGGGCCTCAGTGGCCAGGTAAGGGTGTTTTCTTCCCCAGTTCACAAAATTTTGACAAAAATTCCATCGATTTCCTTTTAATTCCTATTAGGGCTAGCTCTGGCAATTCCAGTCTGCTGTGATACGTGGAACATATTTTACTCAGGGTCTCGTAGCTTAGACTCCTGTTCACTGTAGCCCTGCTTAGTGGAGGACTCAACCTCATAACAACTTACTGTTTACAAGAAGTCAGTAATGTAGGAGTGGGCACCCATTTGCCACTGAGTCAGTTCTGACTCAGCTACCCTTTAGCATAGGGTGAAATTGCACTGTAGAGTTTCCAAGGAGCTCTTGGTAGATTCAAACTGCCAGTCTTTTGTCTAGTATCTGTAACACTTAACCACGCTGCCACCAAGGTTTCTTCTTGTGCTACCGAACTCAGTGCCATCGAGTCAATTCTGATTCATAGGACAGGGTAAAACTGCCCCATAGAATTTACAAGGAGCACCTGGAAGAGTCAAACTGCCAACCTTTTGTTTAGCAGATGTAGCACTTAACCACCATGACACCAGGATTTCCTCTCATGCTGCAGAGTCATATAAATCCTCATGATGGGGAGGTGTGTAGTAACTTATCTTCTCACCACACTCCTGCACAGAGTGATTTAGTAATGCTAATTCTAATTTACTTTGTTCTTTCCTGTTCTTGAAAATTCAAACAAAATCTCAAACACATAGAACACACAAATTTTATGAGGTCTTTAAAAAATCCCATCGTCATAGGATGTGGAAGGTTGGTGTCTTGGTCACCTACTGCTGCTTGAACAAAAATACCACAGGCGGTGTCTTTAAAGAGAGAAATTTGATTTTGTCCCAGTCCAGTAGACTACAAGTCCAAAGTCAGGATGTCAGCTCCAGGGGAAGGCTTTTTCTGCTTGCTCTGGAGGCATGTCCTTGTCACCATTCTTCGCCTGGACTGGAAGCTTCTGAGGTGCAGAGACCCAGGTCCTTTCGAAAGGAGCGCTGAGCTGCCTGCACTGCTTTCCCTCTTGATGGTGTGAGGACCCTACATTTCTTTGCTGGCATTTGTCTTTTATATCTTAAGAGGCTGGCTCAAGACACAAAACAATCTTAGGCGTTTGGGTCCTGCCCTCGCAACACAACTGCTGCCCATCCTCCCTCATTACCATCATAGAGGCAGGATTTACAACTGGGAGAAATATCACGCAATATCCGGTATCGAGGCCTCACTAAATTACTACACAGATTTTTGGGGAACACAGTTCAATCCATGACAGCTTATTTTATTTTTGATGACAGCTTATTTTATTCTTGATGCTGTGGTCCACAGTAGGTTATGGTTGGGAGGAGTGGGAGATTTGCCACCTGGGAAAGCAGCTTCTGTTCGTTGGGCTTCTGGTTCCTTCTCGAGGATGAGAGCTTTGAACCAGTTGATTTGCTAAGGTTCTTTTCTCGACTCAGAGTTGATTCCACAGCCTGTGACTGCCTATTTGGTCTGCAGATCTGTGACCTCGCTGGAAGGCCCTGGCCTCCGCGTCTGTGCTCTCATTGTGTGCTGCCATTCTCACTTCCCTCAGTGGTCCGAGTGGGCCTCTTTGGCTGTGGTGGTTCCCAGTCTCAGTTTTAGAACTGATGTCTCTTATCTGATCCATTCTGTCTGGATCTTAATTATTGATGTTCTTTCAAGCTTGCTTCCTCTTAAACCACTTCTCTCTCCTTCGACTTGTGTGCCAAGGGAGAAAGCAGACTCATGCCCGTCTCTCGTTGCTGTGCTGTCTTCCTTTTTTTCTTCCTGACAGTCTCCTTCTAGCGCTTAAATTCTGTAGCAGTTACACTAGGTTCTAGGGAAACAGAGTAAGGTAGGTGCCCAGAGCATAGTTGGCTATAAGGAGCAATGGTAAATAGAGACAGAAGGACAGCAGGCTGGTGCTAGAGTGTACTCTCTTAGAAGCTGACTCTGAAAAGCACTTGACCGGTCTGTCTGATAAGACCCAAGTGGTTTATTTCATGATTACTTTAACGAAACACTGTCTCCACTTGCCTGGCTCTGTGCTAGTAAATAAGCTCTGGTACAAAGACAAACAGAACAGGCCCTCCCTGCAGAAAAGTCGGCTGTTGGAAGAGAGCCCAGCGCGTGACACAGGTGCTGCTGAAGCCGGAGCCGCGCACGTGGGAGACCCGCACTGCCCTGACATGGGAGCCTGGCCTTGTCCCTGTGGGCGCGCTCTGCCCGTTCAGGTGTAGGATGACTTCCCGCAGCTTTCAGGAAGATTATCAGAAATCCCTACATCAGCCACCGGCTTGTGTCACGCTTTCACTGTTGTGTCCTGCTTTGATCTACTGTAGATTCTCCCATGGAAGGTTTTGATTTGACTTTACAATTCTGCAGCAGTTGTCTTCAGCGTGACCTCATTCCCTGTGCACGGACTTAGAGGCAGAGGGATTTTTATTTTATAGAGGAACCCCAGGTACTTGTCTGCAACTTCTTACCTAGGTCTTTTATACGTAGTAGCTGTTAGGTAGTCTTTCCTTCTACAGATGAGAGGTGAGCTACGTACCCTGTTTGAAAAACTGGGGTTGTAGGACTCTTGTAGATCATGTTCTTCAAGCTGAGATTTAAGGGAGCAAAGGAAGGTCAGAAACTATGTATTTACCTGTTCAGGTTATCTAGTAGGTGGCAGGTTTATCACTGAACCATAAGTGTAGAGACTATTTTCCCACATAGTCTTAACAAGAAGTTCCCAACTAGCGCATCAGTATCATCTGTGAGTTTGTTAAAATTCAAATTCTCAGGTCCTGCTCCCCGCCCCCCCTGCCTACAGAAACTTTCTAGGTAGTTCTGATGCATATTAAAATTTGAGAACCACTAGTGCAGTGTATATTACGTCTTTGATCTTGTCAGTGGTAGCTCAAAATGGAATATGAGCTGTTTGGTAGCATTTTCGTTTTTCGGAACAAATGGCTTAAAAAATAACATCTTTGTTTCTGTTTTTATATATTTTTATTACCAGAGATAAAATAGGAATAGGTGTATTGTTCAGGAAGGATCACAACCAGAATTTGAATGCAGCTATAAAAATACCTTTTAACATACTACTTCAAAATTGGGTGTTCTGCCTTTTGGATAGTCAGGTTGAAATTGCCTGAGTCCGATTATTTACCAGGAAGAATTTAAAAAAAAAAAAAAAAAAAAGTCATTTTGCTTTGCTTTGGAATGCAGAGAAAAGTGGAAACGGGAGCCCTCAGAAGATGAACAAGACCAAGACAGCAGTGCAGAGAGTGAGCCAGAGCAAAAAAAAGTGAAAGCCAGAAGACCCATCCCCATCCCCAGAAGGTACATGTTTGCCCCAGCACCTCTGCTCTGGACCAGCTTAGTGCATTAGACTGAGACGATGCAGTGCTGGAGGGGTAGCTTCGGCTTGTCAGACATAGGGTGCGGCGATGCCAGGCTTGCAGTGTCTGTGGTTCACCTTGTTCCACCCTATATGATTAGCAAGTCACTGCGGATGTCTGAACAGTGTGTTGCTCTGATGAACCAAAAAACCAGACCTGCTGCTGTGGAGTTGATTTCCAACTCATAGTGACCCTGTAGGTCGGAGTAGAACTGCCTCTGTAGGATTTCCAAGGAGCGGTTCGTGGGTTTGAACTACAGACCTTTTGGTTAGCAGCTGAGCTCGTAACCATTTTGCCGCCAGGGCTCTAACTTTGATAGTGAATGTTTCTTGTGTCTTACTGCATGGCACGCTAGTTAGGAGGGGCAAGTGTGTCCTTAGTTTGAAAAAAGAATCTCCCTGTGTGTTTCACTAGGTTGTTTTTAGGAGAACTAATTCATAAGTTCGACTGAACGGCACTTGGCTTTGGCAATTCATAAGTTGAAGACATTGGCAACTTCTAAGCATTTATTTCACTGTTAATCGCTTTGTTCATATAATCTGTATGACAGTTTGCAGAGAATTTTGATGATGCAGAGAAGGAGGTAGGTTGAAGTGCCACAAATGTTGGTAGTTTGGCATCAGACAGACGGCATCATAAGGTACTGTTGACCTTAGCAGGAGACGTACCAGTCCCAGGAAAAGTTTACTTTTTGCAGTATTAATTAGGATGAGGTTGGCAAACTATGGTCTGTGAGCCGAATCCATCCGGCCCATCCACCACTTGTTTCTGTATGGCCTGTGAACTAAGAATGGTTTTTACAGGTGAACATTTGTAACTGATTTGATGATAGAGGACACTGTCTTTGAATATCAATTGAGTGAAATGTTATTCACCAAAATAAATTATATTCTTCTCATTGGTAGCTATGAATCACAAAATAGTCAATGACTATTAAGTTTTATCAGTAAAATATTTATATTCTTTAGGAATATTTATATTCTGTAGTTATGTCAGGTATCAATATGATGTCCTTGATTTTGACGCATAGCACCCAGACTCTACAGTCTTTAATATTTAACCTTTTATAGAAAAGTGTGCTGACCATTGGCCTAAAATGTTGTTCCTTCGTCCTCTGGCACCCCAGCAGTGACATTCATCGGAGCTTTGTCTTTTTTTTTAAGTGTGAGTTTGAACTCTCGGAATGGTCCTCCAGGTCTGCCTTCTCAGTGTTACCCATTTCTTTGTGACGCCTCTGTCATCTCTCTGGGATTCGTTTGGGCAGGTGTAACAGGAAGAAGTCAGTGTGGTCTTGAGTTTCTGGCTCCCTTCCTGTCAGCTCTATCTTTCACTGATACATGACTTGGGATTTCCTTACATGAGCTCCTGGACTGTGGCCCTCGGTCCTGGCTGTACGTTGGAGTCACCAAGGAAACCATCTCCTCAGTCTCTTTACAGATCTGTAGTAGAGTTTCTTAGTTTTCCAGGTATATTTTGTGCGTGTATAAAAAAAACACTTGTGCAGTTGTTTCCTGTTCTTGACCTCATTTTCACAGACAGGAATGTAGGACATACCTTGTTCTTTATTTTCCTTTCACTATTTGCAGATCTTTCCACATCAACATACAGAAAACTTCATGTTTTTATGGTTAGATACTTCTGTTTTTAACTGGTTTTCAGTAGGTGAACATTTAGTTTTTCTTTTTTTATTATTGCACGTGGTGCTACCGAGACCAAAACCAAACCCATTGCCATCGAGCGTTCTGACTGCAGTGAATACACCCATATTATGCGTGTATGGATGTGTGTCTGTAGGATCAATTCCTAGGAGTAGTACTGTTGTATTTATAGGCCTGATAACCCAAAAAACTCATACCCAGGGCTGTGAAGTCAATTCAGACTCATAGCAACAGTTCTTCCCTATAGGACAGGGTAGAACGGCTTGACACGGTTTCCAAAGCACATCTGGTGGATTTGAACTGCCAACCTTTTGGTTAACAGACATAGCACTTGACCACTGTGCTATCATGGTTTCTATGTATGTTTGATGGGAATTTCCAAATTGCCCTTGAAAGATGTACCATCAGCAGCGTGCTGCCGGTGTCTTTTTCTGTCAGATAATCCTAATGAACAGTTGAGCACCACTGCCTCAGAACTTGTCAGGGATCTCCTATAAACGGTCAAGGATCAGAAGATTGAAACCATTTTGGGTACCTTTTGAAAATACAGCTTTATAATGAATGAGAATCGTAGGGAGTGAGACTCAGTAGTGAGCATTTTAACCTTCACCAGGTGAATCCTGTGCACAGACCACAGCTCCGGGAAACAACTGTTGGGTAGATCTGAAGTAGACACCAAATGATAGAGTAAAAACTTTTATGTTTTCTTTTCTCATCTTAGAACAGTGCCTAAACCCTGTGTTAAGAAGCAACCTAAGCCTCAGCGTGGTAAAAGGAGAAAACAAGACTCTTCTGATGATGAGGATGAAGATGATGAAGCCCCCAAGAGGCAGACACGTCGCCGAGCGGCTAAAAATGTTAGGTAAATGGTGTTCCAGGTCTTGAGGTGTAAAGGTGACAATGTAGGAAATTAGACTTGCTTCTGCTGAGTGTGAAGTTATGAATTTGTTGGGCAGAAATAATAACCTATGTCCTGAGGTGGTCTTTGTAAATCTGGTCAGCTCTTTTGCAAAATGAATGCTGTTGAACCAAAGTGAATGTGGAAATCCTGGAAGTAGCTCAGGCCATCATTTCATAAAGAGGAGTGCTCCAAGTTCATGTTCTGTCGATGATAGGTTTGTGGCTATATCTTCATTTCGTGAAATGTCTTTTCAGGAAAGCTATTTAGATTATATGCTTACTTCTGGATTGCTGTATGAATCACACAGATTCTTCTGAAGTTCAGCGTACATATTGATATTTGAGGGTAATTTTTTTGTACTTAATAGTAGGACATGAAGCTTGAATAGAAAGTGTAATAGAGAATTCCAGTCCCCAACCCAAACCTGCTGCCGTTGAGTTGATTCCAACTTCTGGCAGTACTGCGGGACACAGTAGAACTGCCCCACTGAATGTCCAGGGAACTCTTGGTTAATTTGGACTGCTGACCTTTGGTTAGCAGTCATAGCTCTTAATTAACCATTACTCCACCAGGGTTTCCAAATAAACGATTAGATACTACAAACATTAGTATTTTACTTTATAAGAATTAAAGGACATTTGATTTTCTTTTAGAGGCCGTGTGCATTTGTTATGATCTACTCAGAGATGGAGAAATAGCTTGTTTAGTGATACTCAGTAATTCCAAAATGGGGACTAAGTTTAATTCATAACTTAGCATTTTTTTCTTACTGTACCAGTACTGCATCTAAAAACCCAGAAAGCCAAACTTGTTTATGTTGAATCGATTCAGACTCATAGCGACTCACTAGGACAGATGAGAACTGCCCTGTAGGGTTTCCAAGGTTCTAATCTCGACGGAAGCAGCCAGCCACGTCCTCCCTGCAAGAGCTGTTGATAGACTTAAACCACCGACCTTTCTGGTTTACGGTGAAGCACTTAATCACGGCGCTGCTTTGGCTCTGTGTACACATCAGAATGTCTTATTCTCTTGTGTGTCTCCTGAACCAATTGTAGTTATATATGGTGGAAGATTACAGCTTAACACTTTACCACCAGGAAGTGTTCGTTGATGTTCTCAACAGTTTGGCAGTACTTAAGTGGTATTCTTTTTCTTTTTTTAATTGTGATTAAGTACAAGTGTACAATCCAGATTAAATTTACATGCCAGCCTGTCTGCAGCTCCTTCTGCTCTCCTTGCCTGGTGACAGCACACTCCTGCTTTTCATTCTGTACTTGTATTCTCTTAACAACCTCCTGTCCCTGTGTCTGCACCCTCTCCTTTCCCTTCTAGAAAGAGATCAGGAGAACAACATCCTGTAGATGCATGGAACCATTCAGTACACACACATTGTGGTCATGTTGCTTCCACAGTTCCAATCCATTTTTGTCCAAAGAGTTGACCTCAGGAGAATTTTCTGGACAAGGGCAGCAGCAGGTTTAGGGGCCGTGCTTCCGGGGGATCCCCCAGGCCTTTGGACTGTCACTTGTGGTCTTTTAATAGATTTCTTGAGTTGTACCCCTCTTTTTCTCATGTTGCCATAGGGACTCAACATTGTGTGCTCCATCATGGCTGGCTTTGGTGGTGGCCAGGCACCACCTGGTTTCTTCTGGTCACATGTTGGTACAGTCTGTCCCATTCACATAGTTCCTTCTGTCTCCTGGTCTCTTTTTCCCTTGTGTCTTTGTTGTTCTTGGTGATTACCTGTTCTAGGTGAGTTGGGACCATTTGCTGTACCTCAGATGGCAGCTTGCTGGCTCTTTAAGACCACAGACACCACTCATCAATTTGGGGTGCAAAAGACCCTAACTAGCAATATGCTAGTTATGCCATTTGGACTTAGTGTCCCCCAAGAGCATGGTCCCCAGACCCCACCCCTGCTATTCTAGCCTTGCAATACAGAGTTAAGATTAGAAGAGTTTTCAGTTTATGGTGAAGTCTGGTTAAAGTTGATCTACTTTCTACTGTGGACTGTCATTGCTTTCATGTAACCAAATTTCTATCAAGTATCTAATCTGTGACTAACCCTCTCCCTCCCTCTCTACCCTTGTAGCCATCAAAGAGACTTTTATTCTGTATATAAGTATTTTTAAGTCCTTATAGTAGGGGTCTCATGTAGTATTTATCCTTTTGCTGCTGACTGATTTCACTATAGCATAATGTCTTCCAACTGAAACCACATTATGAGATGCTTCTTAAAAATCACTGTTTTTTATTATTGCATAGTGTTCCACTGAGTATATGTACCATAGTGTGTTTATCCATTTATCTGTTGATGGGCATGTGGGTTGATTTCCATCTTTTTCCTGTTGTGGACTGTGCTGCAGTAAACATTTGTTGCATGTATCTGTGTGACAGCTTTTGTTTCTGTTGGATACATGTTGAGCAGTGGGATTATTGGATCAAATGGTATATCTATTTCAAGCTTTTTAAGGAAGCATCAAATTACTTTCCAAAGAGGTTGTACCATTTTGCAGTCCCACCAGTAGTGTAGGAGAGTTCCCGTCTCTTCACAGCCTCTTCAGCGTTTGTTGTTTTGGGTTTTTTGGATCATGGCCAACCTTGTTGGGGTGAGGTGGTATCTCATTGTAGTTTTGTTTTGGATTTCTCTGATAGCTAATGATCATGAGCATTTCCTCATGTGTCTTTTTGGCTGCCTAGATGTCCATTTTGGTGGACTGTCTGTCCATCTCCTTTGCTGATTGCTTAATTGGGTTATTTACCCTTTTCTTGTTGATATTCTGCAGTGCCTTGTAGATTATGGAGATCAGACGGTGTAACATTTAGTTGCCAGATATTTTTTCCCATTCTGTAGGTGGTCTTTTAACTCTTTTAATAAACTGTTTGAGCAAAAGTGATTCTTAGTAGTTCCCATTTATCTGTTTTCTCTTGTGCTGATAGTGCTTTGTCAGATTTTGAAGTCTAAGGTGTGTATTACAACTTTCATTGTTGACCCTATTTTCTGTTGCATGATCTTTAGGTTTGGTATTTCAGTCTTTGATCCATTTTGAGTGAGTTTCTGTGTAAGGTATGATATTCAGATCTTGTTTCAGTTTTTTTTCAGGTGGATATCCAGTTTTGCTAAAGAGGCTCCCTCTTCCCCAGTTTATAACCTCAGGGCCTTTTTTTGAATATCAGCTGTTTATAAGACAGTGGTGGCATAGCTGG
This sequence comes from Heterohyrax brucei, assembly GCA_028571685.1. NCBI lineage: Eukaryota > Metazoa > Chordata > Mammalia > Hyracoidea > Procaviidae > Heterohyrax > Heterohyrax brucei. The sequence continues at coordinate 35,833,215 of CM053148.1, read as the reverse complement.
GGTTTCGTCTCTGTTCCATTGGTGTGTATGTCTCTTTTTGTACCAGTATCAGGCTGTTATGACTACTGTGGCAGTGTAATAAGTTCTAAAGTTGGTAGTGTGAGGCCTCCCACTGTGTTCCTCTTCTTCAGTTGTTGTTGTTGTTAGATGCCATTGAGTTAGTTCCAACTCATAGTGACCCTATGAACAACAGAACGAAACACTGCCCGGGCTTGTGCCATGCCCATAGTTGTTTTTATGGTTGAGCCCATTGTCACGGCCACTGTGTCGGTCCATCTTGTTGAGGGTCTTCCCCTTTGCCCTGACCCTCAACTCTACCAAGCATGATGTCCTCCTCCAGGGATGGATCCCTCCTGACAACGTGTCCAAAGTATGTAAGACGTAGTCTTGCCGTCTTTGCTTCCGAGGAACTCTGTGGTTAAACTTCTTCCAGAACAGATCTGTTTGTTCTTTTGGCGGTCCATGGTACATTCAACCTTCTTCTCCAACATCACAATTCAAAGGCATCAGTTCTTCTGTCTTCCTTGTTCATTCATAGTCCAGCTTTTACACGCATATGATGAAATTGAAAATACCATGGCTTGGGTCAGTCGCATTTTAGTCGTCAAGGTGACCTCCTTAATTCTGAATACTTTGAAGAGGTCCTTTGCAGCAGATTTTCCCAGTGTAATGCATCTTTTAATTTCTTGACTGCTGTTGATTGTGGTCGTCTTCTTCGGTAGTGCTTTATGTATCCAGGGTTTCTTCTCTTTCCAAAGTTGGTGATTTGTTTCTCCATCTCATTAAAAAAATGACACTGGAATTTGTATTGGGATTGCATTGTATATGTAGATCATTTTGGGTAAAATACCATTTTCACAATATTAAGTCTTCCCATCCATGAACAGGGTATGTTTCTCCATTTATGTAAATCTCAATTGGTTTCTTGCAGTAAGCTCTTGTAGTTCTCTCTGTAGGTCTCTTATTTCTCTAGGTACGTTTCTTCCTAGGTATTTTGTCTTCTGGGGGGCTGTATAGTAAATGGTATTAATTTGATGATTTCTTCTTTGATGGTGTCTTTGTTGGTGTAAAGGAGCCCTACTGATTTACTTATGTTTGTCATGTATCCTGATACTTTGCGGAACTCTTCTGTTAGTTCCAGTAGTTTACTTCGGGTTTTGTTAGGATTCTCTGCATATGCAGTCATACCATCTGCAAACAGGAAGAGTTTTAGTACGTCTTATGTTATGATTGGTAGACCAAGTAAAGGGTTGAAAAGCTTCAAGTTAAAAATGCTACTTCTTCAATTAGTCAGCTAAAAAGACAAAGCCAAGAAGTTAGGAAGGCCCAGGGAAACTGGGTGAATGGACATAGGGAACTTGGTGTAGAAAGGGAGGTGAGTGCTGACACAGTATGGGGATTGTAAACAATGTCACCAAATAATTTGTGTATAAATTTCGTATGTGATTTCACCTAAAACACAGTGAATAATTGAAAAACGAAAACAAAATACTGGTTTCTCTTTTGCCAAGTGAAATGGTCACAGTGTTTTTTTCCTTAGGTACTTTTTCTGTGGTTGCTTCCTTGTTTACATACTAATGATCTGATACTAAAAGGTGAAAAAATAGGCGTGTCCTTGTAGTGTTCTGCATCTTGCTTACACAGAGTACTATAAATAAAATTGGTATTTATTTTTAAATACGGGTTAAGCTGCCTACGCAGTTACTTGTGTCTGTGTCACTACTTCAAGTAGGGAAAAAAAAGTATTTTGAGCACACTGAAGGGCTGATCTATAAAATAGTATGTTGGAATCAAAAGGATATGTATAGTTCCTTACTCTGGTATGGTGTTGGTGGTGGTGCTTAATTCTCAGAATACAGTTTCTCGTTAACTTATTACTATTCGTCATGCAGTTATAAAGAAGATGATGACTTTGAGACGGACTCAGATGACCTCATTGAGATGGCTGGGGAAGGACTTGATGAACAGCAAGACAACAGTGAAACGATTGAAAAAGTGTTAGATTCCAGGCTGGGAAAGAAAGGAGGTATGTGTCTTTGGGAAGCAGATGATTGTCTGTAATTGCTCATTAAGGCCCACATCTGTGACCACGAAGTGGTCAATGTCATTTCATGTCCATGTTTGTGGTGGAATGTGGAAGTCTTTTTCTGAACTAGCCCTGTGTTTCAGAGCTAAGGAGAAAGACATGTCTAGCATGTCTTTGGGATTTTAAAATTAATCTATTAAAAGGTAAGTGTTACTGTTTTAAAAAGCTATGATACATCGTAGAGATACTTGCTGATTAATATGAAGCGAATCTATTAGTTGCTTCCTTGTGAAAAGTTTCCTTGTGAAAAGTATCCAACTATTTAAATACAGATTGGGACTGCAGTGCAGTCCCCCCCCCCCCCCCCGTATCCAATGGAGTTAACCTTGTAACTCAGTGCTTTAAAGCAACCTTCTCATGAAGGAAACATGGAAATAATACTTGCTGCCTTTTCCTTTGTCTTTTTTAAAAATTTCAGCTTCACTTAAAAGAACTTCGGGTAGGTTGGTAGGTAAGGAAATATTTTGATTTTGACTTACTCTTAGTATCTGTGGAGAAAGGGATTTGTTTTTTGAGTTTGTAGGGACCAAAGCAAAAGGATGGTGTATTTTTACTGTGTTTCGATGCAACTATTTATTTCACCTGCATATTTTGGAATACTTTATTAAATGTGAAAATCAGGTTTGTTTTCAAAAATGTAGAATTCCTGATCTGGTCCATCATTGGTTACCTTTGAGTTTCTGTGTTTTTCCAGTCCAAGTATTCTGGTGCTGCATCCAAAGAGACACTCTTTAGAAGATGTCTTACTTGGGAAGTTTTTCAGAGTCTGTTTTAATAAACTGTCTTTAAAGTTTAACTGAATCCTTTTGCAGCGACTGGAGCGTCTACTACTGTGTATGCAGTTGAAGCTAATGGAGACCCTAGCGGTGACTTTGACACTGAAAAGGAAGAAGGGGAAATCCAGTACCTCATCAAGTGGAAGGGTTGGTCTTACATCCACAGCACGTGGGAGAGTGAAGAATCTTTACAACAGCAGAAAGTGAAGGGCCTAAAAAAACTAGAGAACTTCAAGAAGAAAGAGGATGAAATCAAACAATGGTACAATTTCCATCATGGGTTAAAAAAATACTTTTGCAGCCTGAGAGAAGGAAAGATTTTTTAAATAACGCATGGAGAGCTGTCTGGGATCTCACATTCTGTTTTGATCCTCTGAACGTGGAGCTATTTGCAGTTATATTTTTGTGAAATTAAGACCTGAAGACCATATATTTTTATATATACTTACCATGTTTTTGAAATTTAATAGTATTAACTACGCTAAGTGAACTTATTTGCCCATTTGTTCTTTAATCCTTGCAATACAGCTATGAGATATTATCCTTTTGTGATCCCTGTTTGGGAAAAGGGAGTCGTGGAGTTAGCCAGTGAGCAGCTCAGCAGGTAGAGCCAGGAATTGAACTATGGCAGTCCAGGTTCAGAGCCCATGTGCTTACAGACTTAAGCAGTTGATTATTTGTGTAGTTAGGCTTAGGTGAAGGAGGTGATGGCCTAGAACTCTCTGGGTCCTGATACATTTAAAAGAAATCTTGATTTTTATCATTTGAAAAAGTGATGTGAAGAAAACACTTAGAGAACACCTAAAACTTGACTAACCCATTGTGTTTTTAGTTTATTTCCAGCTTTGGGTGTTTTTGATTGTATATGAGAAATAAACCTAAATTGAGTAATAAGACATATCAGGTCAGCCCTAAAGACCTGCCTTTTAGGTTATTTTGTGTTATGGTTAGGGACAGATGGGTTCTAACTCCAGTGGTACTAGTGTGCAAAATGTGCTATTTTTAGTAAGTTGTATATTTACTCATAAAATATGTTACACCCTATGTTAGGGGCATAAGGTTCCTAGGTGGCAGAGTCTCTCTAAAGGTTGGCTGTCCAAGTGCACCGAGTGTTAAACTGTGGAATAAAAGGTCTGACACTCTGCTTCCGTTAAATTTGCAGCCAAGAAAGCCCTGTGGAGCAATTCTACCCTGTAACACCTGGGGTTGCGGTTGAGTTGGAATTGACTTGATGGCAACTAACAACAGCAGCAGGTTAGGGCTAGGTAATGAAGCAATTAGAAATTTAAAACATCCTCAGAAGAAGAGTAACACTCTGATTTCAGGTTGCTGCTGTTCACCTTTTCAGAGTTTTTGGAACCAAGAATAACTAGTTTTCCAACCAAAACCGCATTAAATCAATCTCAGAACTCATACACGTATGATAAAAGGTGTGTTTTGTTTTGAAATCTGGGCAGCAGCTGCATTATCCCGATTTGTGTAGCTGTCTAAATGTGCCACAGAAAATAGATATTTTTTTGGTTTCTGTATAGATGGGTTGCATTAGAGAGGTGAACAACTGGTGTGATCTCCAAGAATTCTAGTTTTCAGTGTTTCCTAAAAGTGTATGTTTTTGGAAAAATCTGTGGCTTAATTGCTAACTAGTTAGTGAAAGATTTAAGAGTCAGAGGAAGAAAAAATAAGTTTCATTTCCTACCTTTGACTTTTGCTTTGATGTGTGTGTATGGATCCCCAGATCTAATCAGTATGTACTTTTGCTGTCTGCTGTCTAGGTTAGAGAAGGTTTCTCCTGAAGATGTAGAATATTTCAACTGCCAACAAGAGCTAGCCTCAGAGTTGAACAAACAATATCAGATAGTAGAAAGAATAATAGGTAAGTAAGTACAGGGAAACTTGTTAATGTTTCAACCAGGAAATCATGGCTCTTGCTTTGGGGAGTAATGTAAATAAATGAGTGCATTTTGTAGACTGGCTTCTTGAGACTAGACAAATGTCCTAGATTTATTTTGAAGGAAAAGCCAGCAAGATGTGTTGGTAAATTTGGATGAGGGGGTGTTTGAAGAGAAAGAAGTACCAAGGATGCTTCTGAGGTTTTTTTTGGCTTTTGCAGGTGGAAGACTAGAGGTACTGCTTACTGAAATGGAAAGATTTTGAAGTGAAAATCAAGAGCTCAGTTTGGCATTTTAAGTTTGATCTAGGATTTAGTTATTTAAGTGGAGAAGATAGTGAAGGTTTCAGCGCACAGCATCCTGAAGTTGAAAACTCTTGGCCTGTGGGGTGGAGGTTTCAGTTGGTAATTATCCATATGTAGATGGTACTTAAAGTCCAGGATTGCATGACATTGCCAGAAATAGCATATATGTGGTATGAAACGAAGTCTGAGGGCATTCCAGGCTTTGGAAGTCAAAAAGGGGAGGAGAAGTCTGCAAAGGAAATTGAGAAAGAGCAGCCAGTGAAGAGAGAAAAGAGAATAGGAGAGCTGAGCAAGAAGTATCCAGGAAGCCAAGCATTCAGCTGGCTTGAGAAGGAAGAAGCAGTGTAGTCAAAGGCCATGAGGATGGAGACGTGGTTCTTGCGTGTCCAGTAGGTGTGGCACCTCCTGGACCTGGCTGGGGTGCAGGCCTGCTGGAGGTGGGCTCAGGGGAGAATAAGAAAGGAGCTGGTAGAGACAGTGGGCAGAAACAACTCTTGGGAGGACTTGTCTAACCAAAGGGGATTAGAAACGGAATGACAGGTAGAGAGAGGTATGAACACTTTTTTTTTTTTTTTTTGGTTAAAGATGTGGGGTAGTAGAGTATATTTATATGCAGAGAGAGTGTGATCTGTTATTTTTGTTCATAAGCCTGAAACTCTTTTTTTTCTTAGTTGTGAGATAACATCTTTCTGTCTTGCTTTCCTTCAGCTGTGAAGACAAGCAAATCTACTTTGGGTCAAACAGATTTCCCAGGTAAGCGAGAGATTTTGTTTACAGATGTTGTTTAGTGTTTAAGAGTAGTTTGTGTCTTGTAGAGTAATTAAGAGTTTTGCCACATAGTGTTTCACTGGTTTTGCGTAGAACAGAATGCCAGTCCCTTCCTCTGAACAGCAGTTCCTGATCCATACATTTTTCTGTATGAAATAGCTCACAGTCGGAAGCCTGCACCTTCAAATGAACCTGAGTATTTATGCAAGTGGATGGGACTGCCTTACTCAGAGTGTAGCTGGGAAGATGAAGCCCTGATTGGGAAGAAGTTCCAGAGCTGCATCGATAGCTTCCACAGCAGGAACAACTCAAAAACCATCCCAACCAGAGAATGCAAGGTGTAGTGATTGCTGCCTCTTGGTTTTTCAGGGGAAGGATGTATTGATGTAGCAGGCATGTCATACAGATATTGGGAAGAGAGAATAGCACATTCTGAAGGGAATGAAGCTGACGTAACCTCAACATTGAAGAAAAATGACAAAAGCCAAGGGAAAGGATGAGGTGTATTATAGCTTTGCCGACTTCTTTCACCTGAAAATTTACAGAATTAGAAGTAGAGATACTGTGGACAATACACAAGAGGGTTTAAGCACCATACAACAGAAGTGATGAGAAAGGAAGAGGCTGTCACTGAATTCTAAGTTTGTAGAGACTTTATTTGCTAGATCAGTTGTACAAATCTCTATCCCTCTCTCAGATTCATCCCATGTGTAAAGGGGTGTACTAGGGTCTTCAGAATGAATGAAAGTCCATGTAAGGCGTACAGTTGGTCTTTGAGAAGCTGACATTGTAGTTAGGGGTACCTGGGCACCATCTGTGAGAAGCAGTGTGTGATTTGGGTTAGGTGAGTCTAGTGTAGAATACATGGTCAGAGAAGTGCAGAGGCAGAAGTCACTGAGCTCTGGTGACCACTGAAGGCCTGAACTGGCCTTTGGAGAGTGGGTTGGTGCAGGATAGACGAGAGGTCCAGGGTATGGCCCCCTCACCCCCCGTGGAAGCTCCCAAGATGTTCTTAATAGTGCAGTGTGAATGTTCCCAGACCCCTGGTTATTTGAAAGGGAGGTGATGTTGATGAGTGAATTGAGATCAAAATGAATATGAAAGCAGTTTAAAATTGATAATGTGAGTATCTGCTGCTGGGCAGAGCAGCTGGCTGAGACCAGTATTTTACGTAGAAAGCTTCATCTGTAATGGCATTGTGGAGGAGACTAGACGGTCTCCAGATGGTCCAGCCGGATAGATGTTACAGAAGTCCTGAGTGAAGATTCAGCGTGATGACAAGGGACGTAGCAGGGGGACGGAGGGTTCACCAGGAGGACTGTTGGGGAGAAGATGTGGGAGGAGTGGACAGCGGCATCTGAGAGGGTGACAGGCGGAAATCAGATGCCATCCATAGCTAGCCGGACTCATGAAGGAGAGTGGAGACCACCAAAAGGTCAGCCTCAGGAAATACACATTAGGGTAATATTTCTTGTAGTAGGTTCCATGAGTGCTAATCTTACAGAAATGTCCCTTAAAAAAGACTTGAGTGGCCAAATTACTTTGGGAAGCATCAGGATTCGGCTTAGCTGTGATTTCTTGGTATTGTGTGATGTTTATATGAGGTCTGATAATTAAGTCCGCAAACTTAATTGTTGTAAGTGCTACCTGCCTCATTGTGTGTATCACTGTGGTCACCTTTGAAGTCCTCCCCTTGGGAAGCTATGCACCAATGCCAGCACCCTGTCTACCCTTCAAAGCAGTTTTTGGGCTTTTCTGGAATGGCCATAGCACGTGGTGGAATGGTGGCAGATTTGCAAACTTAATTGTGTATAGTTGTCCGTGAGGGAGTTTTTTAAGCCAGGTAACAAATAGCTACATTGGAACATCCTCCCTACTCATTTGATCTGGCCCCCAATGACTTTTTTCTTTACCCGAAGATGAAGGAAATATTGCAAGGAAGACATTTTGATGCCTTTTCGGACATCAAGGGTAATACGACGACAGCTCTGACGGCTATCCCAGAAAGAATTCCAAAATTGCTTTGAAGTGTGGACTAGGCGCTGGCGTCGGTGCATAGCTTCCCAAGGGGAGTACTTCGAAGGTGACCGTAGTGATAGTCAGCAATGAGGTATGTAGCACTTTTTCTAGGATGAGTTCACAAACTTAATTCAGACCTCATATATGCTGTAAACCATACCTCTGATGTTAATAAAGGAGGATGGGCCACAGCTCTGTTCTTGGGCATTACTCAGTGTGCGGTAATTGGTGTCATGAGGCAGTCTCTGGAGGTGTGAAGGAAAGACCCTAGCAGAGAGATTTCGGGAAACCTTGGTGGTGTGTGATTAAGTGCTATAGTGATACATATGCTAACCGAAAAGTCAGCAGTTTGAATCCACCAGATACTGCTTGGAAACTCTATGAAGCAGTTCTACTCTGTTCCCTTGGGTTACTGTGAGTTGGAATTGACTTGATGGCAGTGGGTTTGTTTTTTTGTCTTTTTTGGCTTATGCCCCTAAGAAGCAGTGCCAAGAGCAGAGTGTGTCCTTCAGAAAGGACTGGGGAACCTCCCAGTCTAGGGGAAGATTGACGACAAAGGCTTTCCTCTAGAGCCGCCAGAGAAAGCTTTGCTCTGGAACATATCCTCTGAGTTGGGACTTGTAGCCTCCTGGGCTGTGACAGAGCAGAATGTCTCTGTTATTCTGTCCGCTTGTGGTGTTTCTGTTAGAGCAACACTAGATGACTAAGAGACATCCTGAATGAATTTTTCCTGTAAATACAGAGTATACACAAGCGTTTGTATTACTTCACCCCTTTGAGAAGTCATGAATGAGGAATTCATGAAGCTTTTTGATGTACTAAAAGTGATTTGGTCACAGAATCCACATTTGTTTTTGTTGTGTGTGTGTGGTGGTGTCAGTTCTGCCCAGTGGTAACCCAGCAGGACAGAGTGGACTCGCTGATAGGTTTCCTAGGCTGTAGTCCTCACAGCGGTAGATGGCCAAGTTGTTCCTCCCACAGCCCTCTGTGGAGTTCAAACCCCCAGCTGTTGGTTAGCAGCCTGTCACTTAACCATTGTGCCACTAGGATCCTTCAGACCTTCGGAGATGAAAATAGCATCCTTTCCTGTGAAAACCAAACCTACACAGTTTGGGTTTTAAGGTAGGTGGGCTGCTTTTGAGAATTCAGAAATCCCACCTAGTGTGTGACAGACATCCCCAGAGGTGTTGTACTGTTTAGGATAAGAACAAAGATAATCCTGCTCAGGGCTCACTGCTGTACAGAGCCCTGGTGGTTCCATAGGTGTGTGTCTGTCGACTGAGTAGGAGCGTGGCAGTTGAGATCCACCAGCTGCTCGCTGAAAACCTTGTGCAGCAGCTCCCCGTCTGTGGGCTTGCTGTGAGTTGGGAATGACTCAGCGGGAGTGCATTTGGTTTTTGGTTCCTTGTCATATGGTATAGATGCTGTAGTGAAAGCAAGTGATGTTTACAAACTGAGGGATGTTGCAGATTCATCAGAAAGTACTCTATTTTGGGAAAAGTCTTGGCTTTGGTAATACAGAACATGATGAGAAGGGTGGAGATGGTGGTGTGGAGGGTTTAGTGATTCAGATGTGAGATTTCAGCTTCTATGTTTGGTGCAGAGCGCTTAAGTTAGGGACTAACATTTTGGGATAGAGGCAGGAGAAAAATTATGTTCTGACTCAGCTTCATGTTAATTTTTATTTTTTAGGCCCTGAAGCAGAGGCCACGATTTGTGGCTTTAAAGAAACAGCCAGCCTATTTAGGAGGGGAAAATCTGGAGCTCCGAGATTATCAACTAGAAGGTCTTAACTGGCTTGCTCATTCCTGGTGCAAGTAGGTAGAAAAAAGAGGCTTTATGTTTTCTTTACTGTTTCTGCATTTTTTATTGATACATGCACAAGATCGCTTCCACTGTAGATTATAGAAATTAAAAAAAACATGATTTAGAGCAGTTTCTTTTGGGATTTTTATGTACATATAAAACTATTTTATTTTGAAATGAGTACTACATTAGTTAATTTTGGGGTAATTTGCCATAGCCAGAATTCTGTATTACTGACTGTTACTTATGAGTGTAAAGCGAGTTAAATTTGCCCAGATTTTGGTATAGAAGTAGCTGTTACAAAAGAAAGAAGACCTTTATCTTTGTAGGCCAGGGACTCCTTTAAGTTTCCCACAGTGGTACTGTAGAGTGAGATCCCCCCCTTCCCCCAGGGTTGTTGTATAGGCTGTGCTGTTTACAGGAAAGAACCTGTGGAAAGTGTCCTTTGTGTGATAAGGCCACCTTAATCTGAGAGTGGAAAGAAGAGAGACATGAGATTAGTGATAGGACATAAGTCTTCAAGATATTTTGGGGCAGTGATCATGCTTCGTTGACCACATTCAACTGCTGATTCAAGTAGTCCTTAAGTTCTGTTCTGTGCTAGAGACTCGTCTGGGCCCTGAGAATTTACCCAGGAAGCAAGACAGGTAGGATTTTCTTGTCCTTGTTTGAGAACTGTATTTCATATACAAATTCCTTTGCCCATATGAGTACACGTTGTTTCTTCAGTGGTTTATAAACCAAAAGCCAAGCCCATTGTTGTCCATTTGATTGTGACTCATGGTGATACTGTAGGACAGACTAGAAGTCGCCTGTAGACTTTCTAAGGAGTACTTGGTGTACTCAAGCTGCCTGTAGCTCTGAACCAGTATGCCACGAGGGTTTCTACCAGTGGTTCATCTTAAAGCAGAAATCCTTATTTCAGCGTGAGAAAGAAAAATGTGTAAATTATTTTCTCAGTGTGGGTAAGATGGTTTCTGATTACACAGATCTATTTGTTTGTCAAGGGAACCACCTAGTAGTCTGTCCCATAAAATGTAGCATAATATTCTAAAACTAGAATTCTGTAAGAGTCTCTTTTTATGACTAAGAACATGAATCTGATAGAACTGTGCTAAATTGTTTGAAAACTGCTTTTCTTTCAGAGAAGAAAATCCCCAAACCTGAACACATTGCTACTGAGTTGATTTGGACACATAGCAACCCTGTAGGGCAAAGTAGAACCGCTCCACAGAATTTTGAAGGTGTGCCTGGTGGATTGGAACTGCTGACGTTTTGGTTAGCACATGCAGCTCTTCATCACTGTGCTGCCGGTTTTCCTTTAGGGGGTGCCCTAAAACAAACTGACTGCCATGGAGCTGAATGCAGGAGTAGAACTCCCCTGCAGAGTTTCCAAGGAGCTGCTGGGGATTCAAACCGCTGACCTCCCGGTTAGCAGCCATAGCACTTAACTGTTCTCTTCAGAGGATAGTGGGACTTAATTTTCCTAAAGGAAACTTAGAAAGCCAAATGGAAGTTTAAGAAATTATTTAACCTTCTCATTTTACATTTGAGGGCCTCTTAAAACAAAGGTATTGTACTCCTTTCTCAAGGTTACGCCGTGTTTCAGGTAGAGTCCTTGACTAGCAAGCGTTTTTTTCTTTAAAGGCCAACTCACAGTCAACTCTGAGGAGTTAGACACTAGTCGCAGGACCATTATATTAAGTATTGTGCTCTTTTGGTCAGGTTTTGGAAAAAACAACGAATCATTTGCAGCTATATTAATCCGTGTCTGTTGGCAGCAGCAGTTTTCTGGGGGTTGGGAAATACTGGAGAGACTTAGCCTTGTTTCCTCCCCACTACTGTGGAAAGGTGAGGAATCAGTCCAGGGCATCCAGTGTAGCTGCACACTGTTAGGTATTCAGTGTGTCTGCATGTGATGAGGTGTTCCTGAGATTTATAAGCTGTAGCTGTACACTGTTAGGTGTTCCTGAGATTTACAAACACTTAGTCACACATGATTAGGTATTCCTGAGATTTATAAACATTGTCTGCACCCGATTAGGTATTCACTGTATCTGCACAAGATTAGGTGTTCCTGAGATGTGTAAACACTGTATCTGTGCATGATTAGGTGTTCGGGAGATGTGTAGAGGCCTTGCGTCCACACCCGCCCTCCCCCCCCGCACCCCCCTCCCCCCCGCACCCCCCTCCCCCCGCCCTCGCCCCCCCGCCCCCGCCCTCCCCCAGCACCCCCTCCCCCTCCCCCCAGCACCCTCTCCCCTCCCCCCAGCACCCCCTTCCCCCTCCCCCCAGCACCCCCTTCCCCCTCCCCCCCGCACCCCCCTCTCCCCCACACCCGCCCTTCCCCCCCCGCACCCGCCCTTCCCTCCACACTCACCCTTCCCCCAGTCTTGGGCTGTATTGTTTTCAGTGTTTTTCCCTCATAAGTAGATGTTCTGTGGAACACTGATGAATTTTAAAAAGTGTTTTATCTTTTCTTGGAGAATTAAATGTCTTGTTTTTCTAATCACTTAAGTTGCCTTAACTTGTGTTATTCTTTGTAGTTCTCTGTGGTTCACTGGCTCCACATGTATTAGCATGCACGTGCCATGTGTATCTTTCTCAGTCTGCAGTGGCCGGGTTTTCCAGAACTCTGAATTACATGTTTGCGACCTGGTATGACTACACTTAGACCTGCGTTTCTAAATTCCTGTCCACTGGGCGCTGTTTTCTGTTTCTTGGCCGTGACTTTCTAACCCTGGCGTCTCCTTAGGTTTTTTCCCTCCATCCACACAGTCTTTTCCTCCTACTATCTTGTTGAAATCTGGCCCATTTGCTAGGTCATTGTCTCTTGAAGTACAGTCCAAGGACCACCTGTATCAGGTTCTGTATAAACTACTTGTTAAAAATACAGATTTCTGAGCCTTTCCCCAGATACTCTGATTAAGTAGTTCAGGATGGGGCCCAGAAATCTGATGTGCTGTTTACCACTGTTCTGGACTATGGTGCTAGAGGGTCGCCATGAATTAGAATGGACTCGACAACAACAGATTGGGATTTTTCTGGTTTTGTTTAAAACAAGCGTTCTATACCTATAGCACTGCGTAGATTATTAAACAGCCCAGTGCGTTGAAGTAGAGTGGGGCTGCTACTTTGAGCAGAGGCTGGAGGTGCTGCTGTAGGTTTCACCACCAGCTGGGATGGCCAGTCTGCTTGTGTCTTTTGCACTGATGGTAGCCGAGGTCTTGTGCTTGTATATGGCAGTATAACCAAACGTTGCGTTCTCTTTTCTGAGGGAGTGATACAAAAACCCTATTGCAAGGTGAGGAAACACAGTTTGTCTTGTTTTATGCCCCGATCACTGGAGTCTCTGTTACTCTCAGTCTCAATTTTCTTTTTCGTGTAACCTCCCCCAGGTGTGTGTTTGCACATGACGAGACATGTAGTTGAGGCTCCCAGCTGATGCCTTGCTCCACATCCGTGAGGCATCAGTGCCGTTGCTGTTGGCACATTTATGGTTTTTGGTGAAGCTAATGGTTTGTTTGTCTTGACTTTTTTTTCTTTCTGCAGAAGTAACAGTGTAATCCTTGCTGATGAGATGGGCCTGGGAAAGACCATCCAGACCATATCATTCCTCTCCTACCTGTTCCACCAGCACCAGCTCTATGGGCCCTTCCTGATTGTCGTCCCTCTGTCCACCCTCACCTCGTGGCAGAGGGAGTTTGAAGTCTGGGCACCAGAGATTAACGTTGTGGTTTATATAGGCGACCTGATGAGCCGAAACACGGTGTGTAAATAAAGCGTCGGGATAGACTGTATATTGTAAACGTACTTTAGAAATTCCCCTAAAGCTATTCTACTCTTTAGTAAAATTATTATGGTGGCATTTTGCTATATCTGAGATCTTGGGAGGTGTAGATATCATAAAAATGCAATTTGAGCATCCTTTTAAAACCTGTGCATACTATTTAAAGATAAGCAGTGGTGCTTCTTCAGTGGATATCTCCCTTAGTAATAGTAAGATTTTCTTCTGTCTTAGATACTCATGACCACTTTATAAAGGATTATAAGATAGAGTCAGTATCTTGTGAGTCACTAATACTTTTACTCTTTGAGCAGAGAGAGCTTATTGAAAATCATAGAATTCCTGTCTCAGTTTCTTAAAATAGCAAGACGGCTTAACTTGAAACGAGGCATTTCAGAGCTGCAGAAATGAAAATTATATTTGGTCAAACTTACTTTGGGTCTTGAATTTAGAACACAAGAGCGTCAGTATAATCTAGGCTTAACAAATACTTTCTTGATAGTAATTAACTTTTCTTAGTCCCTGCTGTGTGTCAGAACCTGTGCTGGGTGCATTAGGTTGCCTACGTGTAGGCCTCTAATAGTAGACAGTCTTTCCAGCTGACTGATGCTGAAGACATTGATTTGGTGAGTCTGACACTTGCCCCTAGGCTAGCTAGAAAAATGGTAGAGCTGGGAGTGTGACTCAGTGAGTTGAACACTTGGCCCCAGGCTAGCTAGAATGTGGTAGAGCTGAGACTGGAGCACAGATCATCTGGTGTGAGAGTTTAGATATTTTTCCACTGTATGTTCCAGTGAATGGCTTCAGGGGGATTGTGTATAATAAGAGCAAGCCATTTGGAATCCTCAAACATTTGAGCTGATATATTATGATCATATGTTTTTATGTTAACTCAAATTTATTTTTATTAAGTACGTTAAAATGAACTAACTTAAATCCTGCTTAATTTTGAGTTTATGAGCGTGCAGTAGTTCCTAGCTTTGTGAATTGATTTATTAAGCAAAACACAGACTTAACAGAATTCCTGGATTATGCAAAATAGCTTCAAGCACTGCCTCTGAAAGTGAACTGTGTAAAACTGCAGAATTAGGGAATTTTCTTTGCAGTCTGCAAAACCTGTGTTTTCCTCCCCACTTGGTGGTCAGTGTCCTGCAGGCCTTCACTGTCTTGTTTAATTCCTAACTTGCAGTCACGTGCAGAGAGCTTTGTCATGAGCTATTTGTGCTTGCTGAGTGTTCGGTTTTACTGCTTCAGACTGTTAAATTTTGTGTTTCTTTACACTGACTGTATTTTCATTTGTGTTAAGTAAAATCTTTATCCTCAAAGCTTATCCTTCCTTTTTCTTGGGACCACATCTCTCTGCTGTAAGGTTAATGAAGTTTCTGACCAAGCCAGGCTTGTAATTTGTTTTAGTTGTCAGCTATCGTGCTTCCTAAAAAGTAATCAAATTATATTTCCTTAAGAAAATTTTCTTCTTGTCCATATCTAGACTAGTCCAAGTCAACAGAGTTTAATTGCTGAAATGTATTTCAGGGCCAAATTACTTGAATTCAAGCACAAAGGTGGTGGTTGTTCAGTGATACACCTTTTAAGTCTCTTACTGTTCTTTCTTAGGTTACTTATGTCAATTTAGAATGTAGAAATTCACTCAATTCTAATCAGATTTATTTTTGTTTGGCATGTTTCTGTAGTATCTATCATAAGACTTGGTGATAAAAGTTGAAATTGTACCTTAATTACTGTTTTTCTTACAGATACGGGAATATGAATGGATTCATTCCCAAACTAAAAGGCTGAAGTTCAATGCTCTTATAACAACATACGAAATTCTCCTAAAAGATAAGGTATGTAACTGGTGGCCAGAAAGCTAAATTTTGTATGTTATGACATGTCTAAATGGTAGGGTGTGTGTGGCATGTTTTTTTATTACTTTGTTGAAGAAACAAACAAGAATCCACCAAGAATATTGAAGTTCCAAATTAAATAGAGAACTTTACAGTTGAAGGGGACCTTAGATCACCTAATCCCAACTGACAGTATGGTAGGATATTCATGCCACTGACTTAACTGAGCTTTTACTCAGTCACTGGAAACTTGGGCTTGAATGCTGTCTCAGGCATGTCTCGTCGTGTCATCAGTAAGATCCAGAACAGATGATGTCACTGGTCCGTGAGGAAGAAAGAACAAGGACACTGTTTAAATTTCCTCCTTTCTGCAGTTACTAAGAAATGTATGAACATAGACCTCTTTGCTATCAATGCGAACACATTCATTTTGGTGGCTCTTGGTGTTTCTGTCTTCAGGGTTGGGGTGGAGAACAGACGAGAGAGGAAACTTAAGAGGAGAATGCAAAATCATGTGTTTTTTTCTTGTTTTTGCTGAGTGTTCGCTTTTGCTGCTTCAGACTGTTTAATTTTGTTTCTTTACACTGACTGCATTTTCATCCATATTAAGTAAAATCTTTATCCTCAAAGCTTCTCCTTAATTTTTCTTGGGGACACATTTCTCTGCTGCAAGGATATACTTTCTTGTTCTTGCTTTGGGACACGCAGCAATCCCTGCTAGAGGGAGCATGACCAAACCTTTTAGATGATGATGTACTCTTTTAAGCTGACACCACTCGAGCAGCAAGCAGAAAAACAGAGTCCTAATATACTTTGAGTCAGTGAAAGATAAATATGTCTGCGTACACCTTTGTGATGGTGTTTGTACAGAGAAAATTAACACGTGAAAGCACTTTGTTTTCCCTTCTGACCTGTTGGCTCTTCCTATTTTGTTTTCCTTTCAGACTGTGCTGGGCAGTATTAACTGGGCCTTTCTGGGAGTGGATGAAGCCCATCGTTTGAAGAATGATGACTCTTTATTGTATAAAACTCTGATTGATTTCAAGTCCAATCACAGGCTCCTGATTACGGGGACCCCTCTTCAGAATTCCCTCAAAGAGCTCTGGTCCCTGCTGCACTTTATTATGCCGGAAAAGTAAGCTTCTTCCTTTGTGTCTGAAAAGATGGTAGAATGTCTGAAATGCCTATGCTTTTTAACTTGCTGGACCTTAGGGAAAACAGATGGCGCGGTTTAGGGGTAAGGAGAGTGTTAGACTGAGGCAGGAACAGAAGTAGTAAAATGTTCCATAACAAGTGGCAGAAGGCACAGAAGCCAGCTTGCGAAGGAGGAAAGCAGGTCATTGAATGAAAATTTGAATCAGTTAATCGTTACTGTATTTGGGAAATGATTGTTATATAGGCAATAGCACACCTCTCACTTTTGTTATAGGATGATCAGTATAATTGAGGTGAAGTGTACAAGGTACACAACTTTGACAAGCATTAAGAAAATCTTAGTTCCAAATTGGTGATTACAAAAGCACCAACTTTAGGTTTTATTCCCACCTTTAAATTATTAGACTGTAGACTGTCTTTTCTGTTTTGTAAGATTTTCATGGCAGATACAGTGCATGTATTTCTTAAACTTAAAATCATTCATTTGGGTTGCATGGTACTTAAAAGCCACAATTTATTACCCTAATGCGGAAGGATGCTACTCAGTTCACCCCTTCACAGTACTGTGCTTTGTTTCATGCCACCCAGTGCATCACTTGTGTTTCAGCCACCTGGCATCTTTGTGTTTGTAACATGCCAGCCCATTGTTGTCCTGGGTATCAGGCATGTCTTTTTTCCTTGTCGTCACATGGCTAGCTCCTGCTTAAAATATTTTTGGCTTTCCTTTTGTCTCCTTTAAGAGATTTTCTGAAGCCGTTAATCCAGTGTAGCCCATTAGACATGGTTGTTTTTGTTTTATGTGTAGCACCAGTTGTCTCTTGTAATCAAACTACACATTCAAAAATAGCAGGAAACTGGTTTTCATCCCTGGATCCACATTGCCTAGAAAGAGGAGTACTTGGCATTCAGTAGACAATTTAGTTAAGTGCTTGTTGACTAAACAGATAAATGCCCCACAACCAGTTGTTATTTTTAACTCAGAAAACATTTGAGTGCCTACTTTGTGCTTTGCATGGATAGCCTAGTGAAAAACAAAAAGGGCTCCTTCTCTTGAAGATTGTTAGCTTTTTTTAAAAATCAGTTTTATGGAGATACAACTTCTATCCCATTAAAATGTACCACTGAAGTGCATAATTCAATATTCTAGAGAGTTTAACCATTTCCATAATCCAGATTTAGAATGCTCCCCTCACCCCAAAAAGTTGCCTCTTACTATTTGTAGTTAATTGCTGCTTCTGTCTCCAGCCTGCCCCCCAAAAAAGTCAGACTCATTGCTGTTGAGTTGATTCTGACTCACAGTGACCCTACAGAGGAGTAGAACTGCTTGTAGAGCTTTCAGGGCACTCCTGGTGGATTTGAAGGTTAGCAGTGGAAACCACTAGGCAGCTAAGGTTTCCTCTCCAGCCCTGTGCAACCACTAGTCAACTTTCTGTTTCTGGAGATTTACCTTTTCTGGAAATTATCTTATAAATGGAATTCTGTTATGTAGTGTTTTATGAGTGTGCCTTTTCAAATTTAGCATAATGTTTTTGAGTTTCATCCATGTCACAGAGTGTATCAGTAGTTGTTCTCTTTTACTGTGGAATAATATAATAATATTCACTGTGTGTATATGCAGTTACCATTAATGGGCACTTGAATGGCTTCCGTGAATAATGCTGCTGTGCACGTTAGAATACAAGACCATGGTTGCATGCTTTCGTTTCCCTTGATGAGATACTTAGTGAGCTGTCTGTTGTTAGATGCCGTCGAGTAAATTCTGACTCACAGCGACCTTATGAACAACAGCAAAACACTTCCCGGTCTTCTGCCGTGTCCACAATTGTTTTTATGCATAAGCCTGTTGTTGCGGCCACTGTGTTGATCCATCTCGTTGAGGGTCTTCGTCTTTTTCGCTGACCCTCCACTCTGCCAAGCAGGATGTTCTTCTCTAGGGACTCATCCTTCCTGACAGCATGTCCAGAGTATGTAAGATGCAGTCTTGCCATCTTGGCTTCCAAGGAGCACTCTGGTTGTTACCACTTCCAGAACAGATCTGTTTGTTCTTTTGGTGGTCCATTGTGTATTCCACATTCTTTTCCAACACCATGATTCACAGGCATTATTTCTTCTGTCTTCTTTGTTCATGGTCCAGCTTTCGCATGCATATGATGAGATTGAAAAGACCATGGCATGGGTCAGGCATCCTTGCTTTTGAATACTTTGAAGAGGTCCGTTGCAGCAGATTTTCCCAGTGCAATGCGTCTTTTGATTTCTTGACTGCTGCTTCCAAGGGTGTTGATTGTGGACCCAAGTAAGATGAAATCCTTGATAGCCTCAATCCTTTCTACATTGATGCCAGTGTTGCTTACTGGTCCAGTTGTGAGAATTTTTGTTTTCCTGATGTGGAGGTGCTATGCATACTGAAGTGAGCAGTCCGGAAAGTTTTATGTTTCACTTTTTATAAAACTATCAAGCTGTGGTAGTTTGGAAAACCGGGTTTTCTCCAAAGTGGCTGTGCCATTTTATATTCCCTCCAAAAATGGTTCTTAGCGCTCTATTTTCTACATCCTGACCAACACTTAGGATTTGTTAGCTATTTATATGTCTTTGGACAAATACCTGTTCACATCTCATGCTTAGTTTTTACTTACGTTGTTTGTCTTATTATTGGCTCGAAAAGTTTGTTTAAATTTTTAAAAAATATTTAGGATACATGTGCTTTATAAGTGTATGATTTGTAAATATTCTAATCTGTGGCTTGTCTTCATTTTCTTTGTTTTGTTTTATTGTGGCTGAGTAAAAGTCTCAGTCCAGTTAAAATTTGTTGTCTTCATTTTCTTTATGATATTTTTGATGAGCAAAACTTTTAGTGTTGAGGAAGTATTATCCACCAAATTTTTTCTGATGGGTTGTGCTTTATGTGTCGTTTCTTAGATAACATTGTCTAACTTCAAAATCATATATAACCTTGATTTTCTTCTAGAAGGTGTATAGCTTTAGTGCTTAAATATTTAAGCCTTTGTTCCATTTTGAGTTAGTTTTTGCTTTTAATATGAGGTGAGGGCCTTATTATTTTTTATGGGAGCATTTTGAAAACTGTTCCAGTACCACTTATTGAAAAGGTTATTCTTTCTGTGTTCAATTACGTTGGCACCTTTATCGAAAATTGCTTGAGACCATAAATGTGAGAGGATCTGTTTCTTGACTCTCAGTTCTGTTTACTGTTGTGTATTTGTCCATATGCCAACACTGTACTCTTTTGGTTAGTGTAGCTTTACACTGTGTTTTAAAATGGGGAAGTATAAATTTCAGTTTTGTTCTTTTTCAGAATTGTTAAGGTTATTCTAGATTCTTTGCACTTTCACATATATTTTAGGATCAGTTTAATTTCTACCAAAATATTTGCTTGGCTTTTGACAAAGATTGTGTTGAACCTGTGCATCAGTTTAGGAAGAATTACCGTTTTAAGAATTATGAGGCTTCTAATGCATGATAATGGCAAATTTTCACTTTTCAGGTTTTCTATAGTTTTTTGAGGGTGGGGGTGAAAATTCATACAGCAAAACATGAACTCACTCAACAGTTTTTACATGACAATGACGTTTGTCATGTTATGGCAGCGTTCTTGCTTTCTATTTCCAAATTGCCTCACCACCGTTAATTTAGACTTGTTGTTGTTCTTAGGTGCCATCGAGTCAGTTCCGACTCACAGCGACCCTGTGAACAACAGAATGAAACACTGACCGGTCTTGCGCCATGTCCACAATTGTTTTTATGCTTAAGCCCATTGTTGTGGCCTCTGTGTCGATCCATCTCTTCGAGGGTCTTCCACTTTTTCGGTGACCCTCCACTCTGCCATGCGTGATGTCCTTCTCCAGGGACTGATCCTTCCTGACAACATGTCCGCAGTATGTAAGATGCACTCTTGCCATCTTGCCTTCCAAGGAGCACTCTGGTTGTACTTCTTCCAGAACAGACCTGTTTGTTCTTCTGGCGGTCCATCGTACATTCCACATTCTTCTCCAACACTGTGATTCAAAGGCATCAATTCTTCTTTGGTCTTCTTTGTTCATGGTCCAGTTTTCACATGCATATGATGCGACTGAAAATACCATGGCTTGGGTCAGGTGTATTTTAGTCTTCAAGGTGACATCCTTACTTTTGAATACTTTGAAGAGGTTCTTTGCAGCAGATTTTCCCAATGCAGTGCGTCTTTTGACTTCTTGACCGCTGTTTTCAAGGTTGTTGATTGTGGACCTAAGTAAGATGAAATCTTTGACAACCTCAGTGCTTTCTCCATTTATGACAGTACTGCTTAGTCGTCCAGTTCTGAGGATTTTTGTTTTCCTGATGTTGAGGTGCAGTCCATACTGAAGGCTGTGGTCCTCCTTGATCTTCATTGGTAAATGCCTCAACTCTTCTTCATTTCCAGCAAGTAAGGTGGTGTCGTCTGCATAACGCAGGTTGTTAAGGAGTCATCCTCCAATCCTGACGCCTCGTTCTTCGTATAATCCAGCTTCTCGGATTATTTGCTCGGCATACAGATTATAAAGGTATGGTGAAAGTTTACAACCCTGGCTCACACCTTTCCTGGCTTTAAACCATACAGTGTCCCTTGTCCTGTTCTCAATGACTACCTCTTGATCCATATACGGATAAGAGCACAATGAAGCATTCTGGAATTCTCATTTTCTGCAATGTTAGCCATAGTTTAGTATGATCTGCATAGTTGAATGCTTTTGTGTAGTTGATGAAACACAAACATCTTGCTGGTATTCTTTGCTTTTAGCCAAGATCCATCTGACATCAGTGATGATATCCCTGGTTCCCTGTTCTCTTCTGAACCCAGCTTGAACTTCTGGCAGTTCCTTGTCAGTATATTGTTGTAGTTGCTTTTGAATGTGTTGAGCAGAATTGTGCTTTCATGTGATATCAACAACATTGTTTGGTAATTTCCACATTCAGTTTGATCACCTTTCTTTGGAATGGGCATAAATAATGGATCTCTTCCAGTCAGATGGCCAGGTAGCTGTCCTGCAGATTTCTTGGCATAGACGAGTGAGTACTCTGAGCGCTGCTTGTGTTTCTTGAAATATCTCAGCTGATAGTCCGTCGGTTCTAGGAGCCTTGTTTTTCGCCAGTGCTTTCAATGCAGTTTTGATTTCTTCTGTCAGTACCGTTGGTTCCTGATCATGTGCTACCTCATCAAATGGCTGAACACTGATGAGTAGCTTCTGGTATAATGACTTACCGCTCCACAAACGTCTAATCTCTGCTTTATTAGATCTGCCATTATTTCTCTCCTTAGTCTATAGTAGTTTTCAGTGTACAGAGTCTTATACTTTTTTGTTACATTTACTGCTAATTTTATGATTTTTATTATGTATGGAATTTTAAATCTAATTTTCAGGTGATTCTAGAATATGGAGTTACATTTGAGTTTTGTATACTGTGAATTTTGTTAACTTATTGCTTCTGTGGTTCTTTTATACATTCCTTTGTATTTTCTACGTGCAAGATCATGTGTTCTGTAAAAAAAAACATAGTTTTACTTCTTTTCCAGGTGAAGGCTTTTTGTTTCTTTTCTGCCTTGTACAGACCGTAACCTCTAGTGTAATGTTAAGTAGGAGCCCTGTTGTGCAGTGGTTCAAGCACTCCCGTGCTAACTCAGAGGCTGATGGTTTGTTCTGCAAGAGAAAGGTTTACAGCCTTGGAAAGCCCATGAGGCAAACCTGTGTTGTTTTATAGGGTCTCTGTGACCTGAATCAGTGGCCGTGGATTTGGCTTTTGGATTATAGTGTGAAGTAGAATTGATGGGAGCAAGCATATTTGAATTGTTTCGTGTCTTACTGTGGGAGACAGTCAGTCTTCCACCTTGATTTAGAATGTTATAAATACATTGTAGATGCCCTGTCAGATTGAGAAAGATCTGTTCCTGGTTCTCAAGTGTTTTCCTTTTGTGAATGGGTGTTGAATTCTGTCGTCTTTGTTTTTTTTTTTTCCTGTTTCAATTGTGGTGATGTGATTTTTGTTGTTTAGTCTACTGATATGATATTTTACATTAATTGCTTTTTGGATGTTAAACCAGAATTAAACTCCTGGAATACATCTGATGTTTGTCATGATGTTTAATGTTGGTCGACTTGATTGGATATTGAACTTGACTTTTTTCTTCCCTTTTTGTGATGTCTTTATCTGACTTTGGTATCAGTATCATAGAATGAATTAGACAGTATTCCTCATTTATTTTCTAAGCAAAATATTTGTGTAAGATCAGTATTCTTTCTCCTTTAAACATAGCATTCTATCTGAGCTTTGAATTTTCTTTGTGGGAAAATTTTAAGTGACTAACTCGATTTCTCTTTCTTCACTCAGTTTTGTTAATTCATATCTTTTTAAAAGTTTATTTTATCTAACCTTACTTGTGGGCAGAAAATTATTATATTGTCTCATAATCCTTCTAATTTTTATAGGATTGAGAGTGATCAGAGTTATTTTTGATTGTGGTACTTTGTGTCTTGCCAATTTTTCTTGATTGTTCTAGTTAAAGGTTTACCAGAGTTTTAAAATGTTTCCAAAGAACTGTCAACTTGATTGGTTTTTCTGTTTTTTTTGTTTTTTATTTGTACTTTCACCATAATTATTTATTTTCATGTAATATGCTCTTTTGGTGTTAAGGTGGAAGCATATGTTATTGATTTGAGACCTTTTTCTTGTATAGATGTTTAAAGATACAAATTTTAATTTATGTGCTGCTGTACGTGCATAAATGTTGACATGCTGTGATTTTGTTTTCATTCATTCTTAAGAATTTTCTAATTTCTATTGTGATTTTTGTTTTGCTGTATGTATAGTTTCTTTTAGAAGTATGTTGTTTAATTTTCAAATACCTGGGAATTTCCCAGATGATTCCTAATTCAACTGCTTTTTAGTTTGAGAACATGCCTTGAATGACTGTGTTGTGACTTGTTAGATCTGATGTGTCTTCTGTCCTGAAGAGTGTTCCATGTACACTTGAGAAGAAGTTGTATTTTACTGCTGCTGTTTAGTATTTTCTGTAAATGTCCACTGAGTCAGCATGGTCGATAGTGTTGCTCAAGTGTTCTCTATCCTCGACTTTCTGTCTAGCCTGTACATTATTGAGAGTGACATGTTTTAATTTTTAACCTAGTTGTTGAATGGTCTGCTTCTTTCATTTCTGTGAGTTTTTGCTTCATGTATTCTGGAAGTCTGATGTTAGTGCACATATATATGTAATTGTTTTGCTGGTATAGTGACCCTTTTATCAGTATAAAGTGTCCCCTTTTACTTCCAGTAGTATTTCTTGTTCTTTAAGTTTATTTTGTATGATATTACTGTAGCTACGTAACTCTCTTCTGGTTACTGCCTCACATGGTGTACTGTTGGCTAGTTTTTCACTTTCAGCCTATTTCCACAGTACACCTGTGTGTAGTACAAGACGCACACTGATTGAACAGTTTCTACATGTACCATTTAGTAATGTTGATGGCATTCTTCAAGTTCACTTGTTATTTTCACCCTCCTTTTCTAAATTGTTCATCCCCTGTTAGCATAAATCCACCACCACGTAAGCTTCCTGTCTGATATTTCACGTGACTGTTGTCAGCTTGATTCCGTAGACATAGTTCTTAAAAAAGCATAATGCTTGGGGTAGATATTTTATGACTAGTTAAACTAAATTATTTTTTGGTTTTAAGAAAACTTAAGGAGGTATTTTTGGTTTAAGGTTTCAGGCTTAACTCTGGATGTAGTTTTAAGGACTCCTCCAACCTTCATAGTACCAGGAAGTGTAGATCCCATGAGAATTCAAAATTGTGTTCTTTATGGTCCACCTTTTGATCAGGATTCTGGTGTAGAATCCTGGATTAAATACTTGGTAATGGTAGCTGGGCACCATCCAGTTCTTCCAGTGTGATGATAAAGGAGTCAGTTGTTTGTGGAGGTTATTCCCTACATACTCCATATCCTTCTGTTCCTGGCTCTCCTTCTTTCTGTATTCCTGTAGGTGAGTAGAGACGATTTATTGTGTAGAGGGTCACTTGGAAACTTTTAAGATCTCAGGCACTATGCAGCGATCTGGGTGGTAGGGCAGATACCCTGAAAATGTTATTAGGCAAGTTAACTGGCATGTCCCGTGAAACCATGACTCAGAACCTTCATACAAGACACCAGATGCCATGAGGTTTTTGATCATAGATAGGCAGCCTCAGGAGCTACCTTATTTTTGGTCATTGCTGTCAAGTTACCGGTCACATAGCTTTAGCAGATTGAACTTTTTTTAAATTTTTTATTTAACATGACTGAGTGAAAATGTACATTCCCGTATAAATTTACATGCCCACCTATATGCAGCTTCCACTGCTCTCCCTGTCTGGTGACTGCACACTGTTCCTCTCTGCTCCATACGTGTCTCATCCTCCCAACAGCCTCCTTTCCCCTCCTCTCCACCTACTTTCCTTCCTCCAGCCAGAGGTCACCAGGATGATATCCTACAGATGTATAGAACCATAAAGTGCATCCAATGTATGGTTACTCTGCATTGCCAAGTCCAATCCATTCCTGTCTAAAGAGTGGACCTTCGTTATAATTTATGGGTAAGGGCAGCATCAGGGCTGGGGGTCATGCTCTCAGGGGAACCCCGAAACCGCTGGACCATCAATTGAGGTCTTTTAATGGAGATCTCAGGGTGCACCCCTTTTTATTCTTGTGTTGCCAGTGAGACTCCTCTCGTGAGCTCCATCGTGGCTATCACTGGTGGTGGCCAGGCACCATCCGGTTCTTCCGGTCCCAAGTCCATGTAGGCACCCACTCTTGTGGGTCTCTCTGTCTTCTAGGTTGTCTTTACCCCATGTCATTTTGGTCCTTGGTGAGCATCCGTTCCTGCTGAGGTGGGACCGTTTGCTGTGTCCTCGGATGGCAGCTTGGCAACTTTTAAGATCCCAGATGCCACTCACCAATGTGAGGTGCAGAGAGCTCTCTTAGCAAAACGCTGGTTGTGCCAATTGGCCTTGATTTCGCCTAAGAGCATGATCCCCTGCTCCCTGCCCCAGCTACTCTATCCTTGCAATATTGGGTTAAGATGGAAGGAATACTAAAGTTATGCTGAAGTCCACTTAATGTTGTTCTCGTTTCTAATGTGTGCTATCACCACTTTCTCCCAACCAGATTTTTAACAACTATCTAAACTAAACCCTCCCCCCTTCCTTCCTACCCTCCCTTGCAGCTGTCAAAGAGTCTTTTCTTGTATACACAAGTCTGTTTTTGAGATCTTATCATAGAGATCTTATACAATATTTGTCCTTTTGTCGCTGACTACTTTCACTCAACATAATGTCTTCCAGTTGAAACCAGGTTAGGAGATGTTTCCTGGAATCATTGTTATTCTTTATCATTGCGTAGTGCTCCATTGAGTAGATGTACCATAGTTTACCTATCCATTCTTCTGTTGTTGGGCGTCAGATTTAACTTTTTATAGGTGTACACCTTGACAGCAGTTAAAGTAACTGGCTGTGTAACCCTACCCTTAATCAATGTGATTTTTCCATTACTGTTAATTGAAACTCAGGACTCTGTAAGCAATACCTTTCCTTAATGCCCTCTGCCTGCTGCCCTTGGTAACCACTAATAAACTTTGTTGTCCACATACTGCCTTTTCTCATCTTTTGATGTAAGTGAGGTCATACAGTATTTGTCCTTTAGTGATTGACTGATTTCATTTAGCCTGCTGTCTTCCAGCTGTATCCGTAGTGGAGCGTTTGTCCTGCTGGGTGAGTAGTAGTCCAGTATATGTGTATGCCACGTTGTGTTCATCCGTTCATCTGCTGATGAGCATTTAGGTTGTTTCCACCTTTTGGCTATTGTGAACGGTGCTACACTGAACGTTGGTATAGATGTCTCTGTTTGAGTCTGTTTCTAGGGTGTATTCCTAGGAGTAGAATTGCTGGATAACATAAGTTCTATTTTTAGTGTTTTGGGAACCACCACACTGTTTTCCGCAAGGTTGTACTATCTTATATTTCCACCAGTGGATAAAGGTTCCCCACACGTTCTCCAGCATTTGTTGTTTTCTGTTTTTTTATCTTAGCTATCCTCGTGAGAGTGAAATGGTATCTCATTGTGCATTCGTTTTGCATCTCTCTGAATGGTAATCGTGTTGTGGATTTGCTTTGCATCTCTCTTAAGTGGTGTATCGCAATGTGGTTTCGTTTTGTATCTCTCTGATAGCTAATGACACTGAACATATTTTCATGTATTTGTTGGTCATTTGAATGCCCTCTTTGATGAAATGTCCATTCAACTCTTTTGCCTGTTTTATGATTGCATTATTTGTCTTTTTGTTGTTAGATTGCTGAATTTTATTTATGTTTTGGTTATTACATTCTTGTTGGATAATACAGTTTTTGAAGATACCCTCCCAGAGGGTAGCTTCTCTTTTCATTCTTTTTGGTAAAGTCTTTTGTGCAAAAGTTTTGAATATTTATGAAATTTCATTCATCAGTTTTGTCTTTTGCTGCCTGTGCTTTTATTATATTAAATAATCCACTGTTGAAAGGTAGTCCTGACAGCATTGCCCTTGTATTTTCTTCTGAGAACATTATGGTTTTAGTTTTCACATTTAGGTCTTTAATCCATTTTTGTGTTTGTGTATGGTGTGAAGTATGGATCCTATTTCATTTTTCTACATGTGGAAGTTTAGTTTTCCCAACATCATTTAGTCTTTTCCCATTGATTGGACTTAGCAGTTGACCATAGTTATTTGAGTTTATTTCTGGACTCTCAGTTCTGGTCAGTTGGTCTTATACCAGTACCAGGCTGTTTTGATCACTATACCTGTATGGTATGCTTGTAACGTTAGGAAGTGGGAGTGCTCTTACTTTGTTTCTTCTCTTTCAGCATTGCTCCAGTTGTTTGGGGCTTGCCATTACCCATAAAGCTGAGGAGTGGTTTTTCCACTTCTGTAAAGAAGGACATTGAAATTTTGATTGGAATCGTATTGAATCATAGGCCACTTTAAGTAGTATTGCTATCTTAACACTATTAAATCTTTAAATCTATGAACATGTAACGTTTTTCTATTCATTTATTTTGAAGTGTTTTGTAATTTTTATTGTAGAAGTCTTTCACATCCATGGTGAGGTTTATTCCTGGTTATTTTATTATCTTAAATGGTACTGTAGATGGAACTGTTTCCCTAATTTCCAGTTTTCTCACTGCTGGTATGTAGAAAGCTAACTAATTTCGGTGTTGTTGACCTTGTACCTTGTAACATTTCTAAATTCCTCTGTTAGGTTTAGAATTTTTATGTATATTACTTTGTAAGTTTCCTGATGCTTTCCCCTGTATTTCATCTTGCTATACTGAAAATACTTAGTCCTCAGATTGCAAAGAAAAACATACTGGCTTAGAGAGATGATAAAAACATCTCCTATATCGTAGTTAGTAAGTGGATGAATCAGTACTTAATTCCATAGACTCTGTGTCCAAGGCCAGTGTAACTTTGAACTTTAGTCTAAGGTAAAAAGGGTACACTTCAAAAAATCCTTGACATGAGGCAGAAGCATCTTAAAAAACAGTAGAAATATCTGTGCTTATCTGGAAAAGAATGTGGTGCTGTTTTACCATTGAGTCCTTGGCTAGGGTTTGCATTGTGAGCTAAGGTTTTTATTGCTAAGTGGTCATAATTATTTTTGCTGTTGTTGAGCAGCTGACATTCTACTTAGCATGGGCTATGTTTTCAAAGTAAGTATGGATACATTTCACTTTCATGATTGAGGAGAGGAACTTTGAATTACTTTTTCCAGTAGAGGTGACCATTTAGGTAGTGGTATCCAAAATTTTCCTGAGGGACCATTGAATGCCTTATGAAATGCTGCTTTGGAGTTAAGAGATGCTATGGTTTCCTTTGGAAGAGAGCTTTACTTTTTGAAAAAAATTTGTTTAAACACTGTAATTTTCAAACATTTAAAATGGACTCTGCGTGCACTTGAATATCCAACCTCTTGATGAGTAGCTGAGCGTATTAGCCATTTGTACACTGCTCAGGTACTCCTAGGTTATTATAGTTTTAATAAATTATAATATGTGTCCTTCCTGGTTTTCGGTTGCTTCACACATTTTGTACACGAGCTGCCTCTAGCACTGAGATAGTTCAGTGTATGTTGTTCTTTTAATCCTCTTAGTAGTTTTCATTCCTCATTTACTTTAGCCTTTGTTTTTGGAATGTTTGCTTAGTAGCCTAACAGTCGGCAAAATACAATTTACCTCAGGTTTCTCAGGCTGTAGGCATTCGTGATTTTAGAACTCTAACCCAAAAGTGCGTCTGTCTGTCCTGAAGGTGATTGTTCTGCCATCAGCAGGTGTTGCTAAGTCTATGGCTGGTCCTCCTGGCAGTCCCCAATGGAAGGCTTAGCCACTGTGGGTGTTGGCGTTCCATTGGGAGCACTGCCTGTGACCCTCTGTCTTACCAGAGAACACCTCTGCGTATACTTTCTGAGTCTTACCTAGCTCTAGTTAATACTGAATCCCTTGGGTTTATTGGTATTGTTCTTGACTGGCCTTAGTGGGACATGGCCTGTAGGTGTCACAGAGCAGACTGTGGGGCAGTGGTTGTGAGTTTCCACTTCCAGCCTCAGTGACTGTCATGCTCTTGCTTGACTGCGCTCAGTCTGCACTTAACAATAAGCTAGGTTTGCCGGTTCTTCATTGGCTTCCCAGTGGCAAGATGTGTATTTTTCTTAATCCTCATGAAATAAATTCTCTGTCATTCTTTTTTCCCCCCCTCAATTTTTGAGAATAACTTGATGATGATATCCTGTTCTGGATTTCTGTCGCAGATCCTTCAGCCCACCAAAGGTGGTTGACTAGGATTTGTATACTAGAACGTTTTCTCTGTAGAGTTTAGGTAAAATTATCGTAGGTGACAGATTTTCCAAATTAGTAAAGTTTGTGTGCCCAAATTCTGTTCATATAAAATGTGGATGACTTTTCGTAACCTTCTTGTCTCTTGCTTACTATGATTACAATCCATTAATTTTTTAGTCTATGTACAGTTAGGATTATTGATGGAAATTAGGGAACTTTTGGCCTTAACCGTGACAGCTGTGATAGTATTGTCACTGCTTACTCTTTCACCTATGAATTTAATTTTCCCAAGAAATCACAATATTTCATAAGACAAGCTTGTTACGTTAGTGTGTAAACCAGTTCAGTCTCCGAAGTGGAAGCCTGTTTTCCAGTGTAAACTGGGAGAATTGGGTCACTCGATGCTTTTTTGTTTTCTGTGCTATTTCATTGAAGGGCTAGTGATTGTTTAATTTATTCTGTTTTCCTTAGAAGATGAACCTTCTGCTTTTTTTTTCTTCTTTCATTAAATTTCTTTTAAACTGAGTTTTTATTGGAAATTTTTTACTGTGTGTAACTCTGTAATCACATGCTATTTTATTTTTAGGTTTGAGTTCTGGGAAGATTTTGAAGAAGACCATGGGAAAGGGAGAGAGAATGGATACCAGAGTCTTCATAAGGTGCTGGAGCCGTTCCTTCTCCGCAGGGTCAAAAAAGATGTGGAGAAATCCCTTCCTGCCAAAGTGGAACAGATTCTGAGGGTAGAAATGTCAGCCCTTCAGAAACAGTATTACAAGTAAGTTCTGTCACCTAGGTCAGGCCTGAACAGACTGGAGTTTTGGTGTCATCAGGTAGATTACAGACAGATATTTGACGAAGTGCTTTTCCCATTGAAGCGTCATGTTTTCGTCATCTAGTGTTGTTGTAGGAGAAATAGCCCAAATAGATGGCTTTGAAAAGAGAAATTTTATTTTGTCACAGTCCAGTAGGCTGAAAGTCCCAATTCAGGGTGTCAGTTCCAGGGGAAAGCCTTTTCTGCAGGCTCGAGGGCAGGTCCTTGTCATCTGTCTTCCCCTGGAGTAGACACTTCTGAGGTGCAGGGACCCAGGTCCTTTCCAGAGAAGCACTTAGCTCCCTGCACTGCTTTCTTCTTGGTGATATGAGGTTTCCCAAATATCTCTGCTAGCTTCTTTCCTTTATACTCAAGAGACTTCCACAAGGCACGAAACAGTCTTACACGTTAACCGCTTTCCCACCAACGTAACTGCTATCCATCCACCCCCATTAACATCATAGAGTCAAGAATTATAACGTGGAGGAACATCACCCAATACCAGGAATCATGGCCGAGGCAAACTGCCCAGCACGTTCTTGTGGGAACACAGTTCAATCAAAGACCCTTCAATTCAGAGTTCAGTATTATGTATTGAAGGTTAGAAAGAGTTAGTTCTATTATTCTGGTTTTTTTTTTTAATTTGGGTGAGAAATTAGTTGTGCAGTGTTTTCCACTGTGTGATTATTTTGCAGTATACATTTACTCAAGTGCTCACCCTCCTGCCACTAGATAGGTACATGTCACTTGCGACCTTCGTTTGATCATTTATTAAGTGTCAGCAGTGTGTGAGGCATTCTGCAAAGACGATGGTTTATTTTCTTTGTAACATCGTTGTAGCCCAAAACCTTGTGTGTGAGGAAGACAGGCTGTAGGCAGATAATTGAAGCGGTGTGTTGTTTCCTAAATCGTGCACAGGGGATTGTGGAAGTTCAGAAGTACTCAAGTCTGTACTCAGGAATCAATGAGAGTTCTTCCCTTCTGTTCTAGTCAGCTGGTATGCTCTAACAGAAAAAACATGAGTGGATGGCTTTAACAAAGAAAAGTGTATTCTTACACAATATAGTAGGCTGCAAGTCCAAATTCAGGGTGTCCCTCCAAGGGAAGGCTTCCTCTCTCTGCTGACTCTGGAAGAGGATCCTTGTGTTGCAATAGTCTTTGGTCAGGGAGCATCTTAGTGTAGCAGCCTCAGATCTGAAGGACACACTGTACTCCCCATGCTGCTTTCTTGGTGGTGTGAGGCTCCCAACTCTGCTAGCTTCTTTCCTTTCTCTCTCAGGAGACTCCCTTAAAGGCACAAAACAGTGTTAGGGCATTGAGTCCTGCCCCCTCAGCACAACTGCCGCCTGTCAGCCCTCATT
Source organism: Heterohyrax brucei (assembly GCA_028571685.1). Lineage (NCBI taxonomy): Eukaryota > Metazoa > Chordata > Mammalia > Hyracoidea > Procaviidae > Heterohyrax > Heterohyrax brucei. The sequence continues at coordinate 35,801,744 of CM053148.1, read as the reverse complement.
AACATCATAGAGGCAGGATTTACAATGTGGAGGACGTCACGCTATACCAGGAATCATGGCCTAGCTAAGGTGCTACACAGAGTTTGCGGGGAACACAGTGCAATCTGTGACACCTTCGTGGTGCTTGAAGTAGACAGGCAGGTAGTGTACTTGGCTTAGGTTATGTTAAAAGTGAAATACTGGGCTTGGGGCAGAAAGTGATATGTAAGACGCCTGTGATGAGCTTTGATGATTCAAAGTTTGGGATGTGGAGTAATTAGAGCTACTTGTGTTGCCGTGAAGACTGTATTCACATCTTGTAAGTTAGAGGTCTGGTAATCTTCCTGGTATTCTCCGCTTGTTATTAATTAATACAACTGAGTACAAAAGATTTTAATTTCCAAACTGGAAGTATGACCATTTTGCTGAAGACCGTCTGAATTGAATTTTTGGTGGGGGCGGGGGTTTATTATGGGAAATATCAAATACATACAAGAATAAGATATACTCATGTACATATAATCCAGCTTTAACAATGATCATGGCCAGTCTTGGTTCATTTGTATCATCTCTTGTATCTGTAACTCTCCCATAATTGGAAGCATATCCGAGGAACATGCCATAGATGTTTCAGTGTATGAGTATATCCTAAAAGATAAGGATTCTTTTTGTTCTATTGTTGGCAAACATAATTTCAGTACTGTTAGCATGCCTAACATAATCGGTAATTACTTAGCATTTCTGTAGAAGTCAGTGAGAGTTTACATGTTCTTGGTTGCTGTGTGTATATATGTGTACATACACATACACATGCTGTTGCCATTGAGGCAGTGGCGGCTCATAACAGCCCTATAGGGTGGAGTAGAACTGCCCCACAGGGTTTCCAAGGAGTGCCTGGTGAATTTGAACTGCTGACCTTCTGGTTAGTAGATGTAGAACTTTAACCACTGTGTCACCACAATTTCTGTATATGTATTTGTATATAGATACCAAAACCAAACCCATACCGATCAAGTCAATTTTGACTCATAGTGACCCTATAAGTCAGAGTAGAATACCCCGTAGAGTTTCCGAGTGCCTGGTGAATTTGAACTGCCAACCTTTTGGTTAGCAGACACAGCGCTTAGCTACTACACCACCAGGGTTTCCAGTATATATATAGATACAGTTAAAAAACAAGAGTGTCCCTCGAAGGACTAAGGTATGCCTGACCCAAGGCATGGTGTGTCTAGTCACCTTATATTCATATGAAAACTGAAGAGTAAATAAAGGAAGCCCAAACAAGAGTTGATGCCTTTGATTTATGGTGTTCGTGAAGAATACTGAGTGTACCATCGACTGCCAAAAGGTCTGTCTTAGAAGGAGTACAGCCACAGTGCTCCTTGGAATTGAGGATCCAAAACTCTGTCTCACATTCTCTGGATGGTTGTCAGGAGGGATCAGTCCCTGGAAAACGACACTGTGCTTGGTCAAGTAGAGGGTCCGTGAGCAAGAGGAAGACCCTCAACGGGATGGATTGCCACAGTGCCTGCAGCAACGGGCTTGAGCATCACAGTGGTGACGGGTGGGGCCGGACCGAGCGGTGTTTTGTTGTGTTGTACATAGGGGCACTGTGAGCTGGAGGCAGCTTGACAGCACCTGACAGCAGCAACAGCAGCCACACACACACACAGACACACACACAGAGTCTCTCATGAGTTGGAATTGACTCGGTGGCAGCGAGTATGTATACATATGTACCTGCGTATACGTACAAACACACATTTTTGTTTTAATTAAACAAGGTCCATACACTGTGATTACTTGCTTTTTCCAGTTTATTTTAATGTGTAGGATCACTGTCTTTTTTTGTCTCTCACAGGCTATATTCCACTGATTTTTAGGTCCATGACATGTAACATTTTCTGTGCGTCGTATATTTCCTGCTCATTCATAAATAAGTTTAAGTGAGACTCAGATTCAACACTTCAGGATTTTGTCTGTTTTTTTGTGCTATTAGTAGCTACTGTTGAACATGGCCTAAACTTAATCCATTGAAAGCAAACCTGTTGCCGCTGAGCTGATTCCTCCTCATAGCAGCCCTGTGGCGGAGAGGAGAGCTGCTCACCAGGGCTTCCAAGGCTGTGAGCCTGACGGCAGCCTACTGGCACATCTTTTCCTGCGGAGTGGCGAGTGGAATCTGACCGCCTACCTGTGGATGGCAGCTGAGCATTTAACTGCTGTGGCGCTGGACACCAGTTAATTCATTAGGGACTGTAAAATGGTAGTGTTTAAATTTTATCAATCCATTTATTGGCTGGAATACGTCTATGAAAAGAAATTTCCCCATACCAACTAAGAAGTAATTTGTATAGGAAAGACAGAATAAATGTTTGATTTTTTTATTTCTACTTTTGCTATTTCCAAAAAGAAAAAAAAAATGGATTAAGACCTTCCTCCAATGATTTTGACCAGTGAGATTTATTGTGATAAGATTATGAACCCATAGATTATTTTTTTAAACAATTTTTCTTGTGACTAAGTGAAAGTTTGCAATCCAAGTCAGTTTTCCATATAAAATCCCAAGCACCCACCTCTCTGCAACTGTTACCTGCTCTCTTCACCCTGTGATAGCACACTTTGCTTCCGCTCTTTACTTCCGATAACCACTCAGCCAACACTTGTCCCTTCCATTCCACCTTCTCCGCTCACCTCTAAAACCAGTAGGAACAGCCTTATATATGTATTAAACCATAGTGTGCACACACCACCTGCATCACTCAGTGTCCCTCAGTCCAGTCCTATCTTTGTCTGAAGTGTTGGCTTCGGTATTGGTTTCACCTCTGGGCTAGCAGCAAGTCCGGGGACTGTGCACTCAGGGAACCCTCCAGGCTGTTGGACCATCAAGTCTTGTCTTTTAATAGGTGATTATGAACTCACAGATCTAAATATAACTTGAATTTCATTCCATTGCAGTAACTATTTGTAGTCGTGCCCTAATGGTCTTTTTAGCCGCTAGTGGGAGTGTACTCAAGTTGATTCTGCGTCCTTTTGATGTACTGTTAGTGACATCTGGTGGCTTCCTTGCTTTTTGGAATGATAGCATGTTCCAGATTCAACTTGTGCATTTTCTGCTCTAGAACCAGCCATTTATCCAAGAAACTATAGATGCTATTTTACTGGGATGGATGTTGTTTACAAGCCTTTTAGCCTTTTTAGTAGACAGAGTTAGGAAATCCATTTCCTTGGTTTTAAGATAAAAATAGATAATTCTTTTTCAGTTAATCAGGATTTACAGAGCTTTTATTTGATTTGATCTTAAATCCCCATTCTTAAACTGTTCCAATCTGATTCTTACTCCATACACAACAGTCTTGGAACAGTGCCAGAACTATCAATAATATGAGTAGCAGAAATGTATTAAGGTTTTTTTACAGCATTTCTTTTTTAAATTCAGTTTTTAAGGTATAGTGTACTAAAAACAGGTAAGAGTTTAAAAACAGTTGAGGTGTTTCTCTTCTGTTTGGTTAGTGTACCAACTGCATACATATGTTCATTGCATTTTTTCTTTTTAGGGACTACTTTGTTTAATTTTGTTATGTAATTGTTTAAATTAAAAGTCAAAATGTGTAACACCTGTCTTCTCCATTCTGAGTCTTCTTTTTCTATAGGTAATTATTATTATTTTATACATCATGATCTTTTTAAAAGTATTTTTACATACAAGTGAATACATTTTATTGTTTTTTACCTCCTCTCATAGATAAATGGTATGATACTATATGTATTTTTCTCTGCCTTTTTCACTTAATACTGAAGACAGATACTGCTTATTTCTTTTTAAAAGTGCATAGTGCTCCCATGGTGGTTACCTGTCCTTAAAATAAGAGATTGGTTTATAAAATAAGCAAGATCAGCTATGAATACTGTTTTCCCTTAAATTGATCCAGTGGTCAACATTTACCCCTATACAGAGATGAGATGCTAAGGAGAGGCAGGGAAGCTAGATGAGTGGAAAGAGAAGTAAAAGAATGGAAATAATGAGAATGTTGACACATTGTGAAAAGTAGAATATACAGGAACAAGTTGTATAAAACTTGTTAAATGAGAACCTCACTTACTGTGTGAACTTTCACGTAAAACATATACACTTGCATAGAATTCCACTGTGGATATACAGAACGTGTATTCAGGCAGTCTCCTGTGGAGGACATTGGAGTGTTCAGATACAACAGTTTAAATGGCCGTGCATCTTCTATATTATGTAATCTGTTTATTAATGAATTTCCTACTGTTGGACAGTTTATTTTTAATTTTATTTTGCAATAGGGAATACTAAATGACAATTTATGTATGTATATATTTGCATATGTGTTTTTAATATATATTTTTATTATGATGATTAAATGAAAATGTGCATTCCCATATAAATTACATGCCCAACTATATGCAGCTCCCACTGCTCTCCCTGCCCAGTGAGAGCAAACGCTTCCTCTCTACTCCGTACATGTCTTATCTTCCCAACAATCTCCTATCCCCTCCCTTATTTTTAATATTTTTCTGAGCCATGATGTTCAGTGATATTGGAGTGTTCAGTAGAGTGTTCAGTGTACTGAATGTGACTGGAGACTTGAGGGCTTCTGGTTAGGTGGTTACTGATACCTGTTGTTCCATCTTATGGTGACCCTATACAACTGAGAAGAACTGCCCCATAGAGTTTCTAAGGAGCATTTGGTGGGTTTGAGCTACCGAACTTTTGATTAGCAGCCACAGCACTTAACCACTATGCCACCAGGGTTGCCGATTAGGTGGTAGGAGATGCAAAGTAAAATACCTCTTCTTACTTTTAAACTTTTGTTGGATCTTTGTTCTTGTTGTTAGTTTTTCAGTAGCACTACTGTTACAGTCTGGTGGTATGCTCAATTCTCTGTTTCTTTCACTGTTAATGGCATCAAAATTATGTTCATTTGCAGGTGGATTCTGACCAGGAATTACAAGGCTCTTGCCAAAGGAACAAGAGGCAGCACATCTGGTTTCCTTAATATTGTGATGGAGCTGAAAAAATGCTGTAATCACTGCTACCTGATTAAACCCCCTGAAGAGAATGAAAGGGAAAATGGACAGGAGATCCTTCTGGTGTGTTCCTCTTATGTTCTCAAAAACAGTGTACTCTGTCTGAGGTGCTTTTGATAATGTCCCTTTGCCTCCTTAATGATTCTTGAAGGAGCATTAAAGAGAAGCTGTAAGAACAGGTGAGAGATGTTAAATAAGGAGGAAGAAAATTCAGAAAAGGCAGTGTCCTAGATGCCATGTAAGAAGAGCGTTTCAGCGATTGTTGGTCAGTCAGATTGCTGAGGGCTTCAGAAAACTGAAAGATGATTTTAAAAATACACTTTCAGATGAAGGGCAGGCTGAAGTTTGGATGTGAACACGATGACTTAGAATGTCTTTTGTATCTCCAGTCCCTGATCAGGAGCAGTGGGAAGCTGATTCTATTAGATAAACTGTTGACAAGGCTTCGAGAAAGGGGGAACAGAGTCCTTATCTTCTCCCAGATGGTGAGGATGTTGGATATCTTGGCCGAATACCTGACTATTAAGCACTATCCCTTCCAGGTAAGAACGTTCAGTGATTTCTCCGCCTCTCTCTCTCTCTCTCTCTCTCTCTCTCTCTCTCTCTGTGTGTCTTTGGGTTGTGTGCTTAGCTAGCGGCGCTCTCCTAAAGTAGAGAACAAGAGTGTTGGAGAACAAGTGCTTGGAGAAACTGAGATTAGGTTCCTGGGAGAATCTTAGTTTTAACTCTCTTGCCTTTAGTTAGGTGACCTTGTAGTGAAAATGATCATATGAGGATCATTCTGGTTTTCTTTTTTTTCCTTTCTAATTAGAGAAAGGACAATAGGTCAAGAGAAAAGTAGGTTAGCTACTGTCTTAAATCTCCGAGTCTGGTAGATATGGAAGAAAAAAGTGTGAACCTGATTTTAAAAGTCCAGATCCTAGAAGGAAAGGAACCAAGAGGTGACAGCATTGTCTGTCCACCCCAGAGAAATCCAGCCCTTCCTGTGACCATGGGGAGAAGCAGAATAGGGGTTACCCGTCGGTCTCTGAAATAAGTGGTGACCACTTTCCTTCTCTAGGAATTTCATGCTCGCTTAGTTATCTTCGTGGAGAAAAAGAGTGTCTTCAGCATAATAATACTATTCTGTGTTTCATTTTGGGAAACTTACTCTCATCTGTTCATAATTGTATATGCATTTTACCTTTAATCTTGCAGTAATATTTTTGTAATGCTGTGATCCACTGCTATCATTTGCTGGTGTTGAAGAAACTTGGAAGCAGTTATTTTCTTCTAGGAAGGGCAAGACTAACAGTGTCTTTCACAGTGTCCCAAAAGGAAGTGTTGTAGCCACAATACCAGTGTGGTCTTTCAGCAACTGTCTTGGGATATAGTTGAATGCTATGGTTAAATCGAAAAAGAACATACTGTAAAAAGACAAGTATTTCTCAGTGTGTTGGCCCCTGTGAACTTTTAATACCAGCTAATCATTGATACCAAGTAAAACAAAACTGCATTCCTCTGTGGGGAATAACTGCACTGGAGACTGTTCAGATCTGTTAGGTCAAATCAGTGACTTTTAGGTCATTAACTTAGGGTGTGCTTCAAGGAATGTATTTAAGTTTTCTGATTTCAGATATAGACTGTCAGACTCCCATTTTAGCATACATCTAGTTTAATAGCTCTGGGTAGACTTGCTAGTTAGTGGGAAGAGGAAAGCAGGTTCCCATGTGTCATTGATTGGACTTGTTTCCAGGCAGGCGTGGGATGGGTGTCAGGGCTCTGGAGTGGGAATAGATCCTTTTAGACTGCTGCCAGCCAGTCGCTGGTCCTGGGCAGCTGACATCATCTCTCAGGTCAGTTCTGCCTTCTGTAAAGTGAGGTGTTTCGTTTGGTAAGTGTGAGGGGAAGAAATGTGCTAAAGATTATATTGTGTGCACAATGTATGGGTCATAAGCATTCAGAATTTGCCTTACATATATATTTTAGCTATGGTGACATTGTTTTGAACCTAGAACTGACATAGGTGCTAATAAAAGAATTGTATGCCACTGCTAAATACCAGAGGCTCTCTTAAAGCTATAGTTTATCTAATTTAATAGAATTCTGCAGTGTAATTTGCCCTGATTTTACAGTGCAGTCTTTGGGAAAGCTTGGTTATATAATTAATTTAATCTTAACATTTTTTTCATAGTGTGGCAAAATGCTTTCGAGATCAACTTATGTAAATACTTTTTTTTTTTGGTGGGTAATAGTAACCCTTATGATTTTAGTCACATTAAGAAGTATCATTTTTCTACAGGAGCTATTTATTAGGTATTTACTGATGTAGAAGCAAGTGAAGACTGAGTCAGAGTTGGGTTGGCCTCTTTCTCCTTAGAGGTCCTTGTAGCCGTTCTGATCCTTTGGTAACCCTAAGACAGCCCTTTGAGTCAGAAGCTTCTGACCTTGAATCTGTAACCAGAGAGCTCGGTGTCTGGTGGGGCGTGCTGCTTGAGCACGGCTCCTTGGCAGCCCTTTGTTGGTGCCTTCTGGTTATTTTCACTCAGTGGGTGTTGGAGTGATAAAAGGTTGCAAGCCTGCTGTTCTGTTCTGGTGTAGCTGACCTGCCTGTCTTCTGATTTGCTTGTGGTGTATTTTCACAGCGTCTCGATGGTTCCATCAAGGGAGAAATCCGGAAACAGGCACTGGATCACTTCAATGCAGATGGCTCTGAGGTACACTTTGCATTGCTTTTGTTCTTTGGGCTACTGGGGCTCTGTATCAAGGGGAAAGCCATTCTGGCATAGTGTGTTCCGTTTGAGAAACACTTTCTAGTGCAGTTGTTTTGCCTTGAATAGGAAATGTGAAATCCCTGCCGTAGAGGATGCCTGTTCGTTGTTTGTCAGTCTAGAAAACCTTCATATGCTTGTTTATCTCTGTGATACGGGTTAGTGAAACAGTAGTACTGATATCAACTGGGTGTTCTCTCTGATGGCTTACAGATACCAGGGTTTGGAGCTTGGGAGAGCAGCAAGGAAAGGATGGGAGGTAGCAGAGGGTTGGCCAGAAGGATTAATTCTGACATGTGTGTAACATTGAAAGTCCTGATCTGTAATTTTTGGTGATTGAGGCTAGGAAAGAACATCTGCCAAATCTCATTTGCTTGTCTCCTAGTTCAGTGAGGCTGAATGTTCTTGTTTTGGCTAACAGCGGCATTTTTCAGTCGCTAAGTGTCTGGCTTGAATTTGGCGTTATAGAGTATGTTGGTTTTGAGGCGGCTGTAGAAGAGCTAGTAAGGACAAATTACAAACTGATAACCTTGTGGTTTAGCCATATCAAACTCTGAAATGCTGTGGGATTTGAGAGCAGTAGGGGAGAAAAGATTTAATATAAGCAAAACTTGTATCAATACAGGGAGAATGTTAGGATTTCTGGAACCCAGGCCACTATTTCATGTAGATAAAACAGATTTAGCTTCTTGCCTTCTGAAGATCTCTAACAATTTTTAATGTCTGTGTCTGTTACTAAAGAATGGCACCCCTTCTGCTTCTAGACTCACAGATAGTATCACTTACACTGTAATATTCTGGCTAGTTCTGTAGCCTTAAATTTTAGTTCTCCTCAAGGAGCTTTGGGCACAAAGCTATTCAGAATGGTTAAGAATGAAAGGGATTCAATTACTGAAGATATAATCATCATTTAATTCCCGTCCATTCTTTTCCTTCTGTTTCTTCAGCTATAAAATCACAGTAATTCTTCAGCTGTAAAATCACAGTAATTCTTCAGCTGTAAAATCACAGTAATTCTTCAGCTATAAAATCACACAATACATACTTCATAATATTTCTTTGACCGTTGAATAGGATAACAAAAGTAAAGCACTTAGCACACTACCTAGCACGTTGCTGTTGCTAGGTGGTGCTGTTGAAGTCACTTCTGATTCATAGCAACCCCTAGCACAACAGAAGGAAACACTGCCCAGACCTATGTCATCCTCTTAGTTGTTGGCATGTTTAAGCTCATTATTATGGCCACTGTGTCAGTTTATCGTGTTGAGGGTCCTCCTCTTTTTTGTTGACTGTCTCTTACCAAGCATGATGTCCTTCCTCTGGTACTGGTCTGTCCTAATAACATGCTTACAGTATGTGAAACAAAGTTGTGCCATCCACAGTTCTAAGGAGCACTCTGGTTGTATTTCTTCCAAGGCAGCTTTGTTCCTTCTCATGTCAGTCCATTCAGTGTTCTTCACCAACACCTTAATTCAAATGCATTGATTCTTCAGTCTTCTTTATTCATTGTCCAGCTTACTCTTGTATATGAGGCCATTAAAAATGCCATGACTTGGATCAAGTGGAACGTAGTCCTCAAAGTGACATCTTTATTTTCTATGGGATGTAGCCATCAAGAAATCAAACAGTGAATTGAATTAGGCAAATCACTGCTTCAGATACAGTGATATCCTTGACAGCTTCAGTCTTCTTCCATTTAACCTGCATCTGGGAAATTCTCTGTTTCTTTTGGAGGCCTTCTGAAGCTGTGGGTGATTTGTTCATTACGTTTTTATCCAGAGTTTATTGCTTTTAGGGCATCATGTGAGTCAATAAAGGCTGGGAGAGATGCTGTGAGGATGGACCGCAATTGTTTCTCTAGGCCATCTTAAAATGAAAGGTGAAAGGTAAAAGGTATCTGACAACTTCCAAGGTGAGTCAGGTTTTCAGGTGTGCAGGTCCCTCTTCCCAGCTGGCAAAGTAAGCACCTCTGTATTGAACCACAGATGTTATAAACTAGTTTAAAATACAGAAAGGCTACTGCCCTGCTGGCTTGTGCCGCTGGGCCCCAGCTGTAGATGACACTGTGTAAAATACTGCTTTTTGCTGGAAAAGTGCTATTCTCTGGGGAGGCACTGCCTCGCAGCCTTGGCATTAGGTCCAGCTGAAGCCTCCATGTGGGTAATCTGCCTCCTGGTGGAACAAGATGGCATCCTGCACGAGCTCCCTGCCTGCCTAGGTACAGGCTACCCAATTCCAGAGGCAGAAGGAGAAGCCAAAGGTGCTGAGATGCACAGAGTCCAAAGCCGGGCTTTCAAAATGTGGCAGTTTTGCCTGTTGATCCCGCCAGCTGTGCATCTGAGATTAGCTGCTAGTCAAGTCCCAGCTCCACCCACTGGCTAAGACAGAGGAAAAAAAGTTAAAATGGTGAGTTACCTTTGGTCCGTGAAAGCCAGCATTCAACCAAGAGTGGGGGACGGCAAGAGGAGAGGTTTTCCTTTCAGTGGTATGAAGTCCAAATTAACAGCCCTATCCTGTGTCCTAGGGTTCACTAGGTGTCCAGAAGGTTCCGTTGAATTATCAGTTCAGGTCTTGGTTTCCAGAGGGATTTGAGGAGATGTGTGTTTAGCCCGCCAGCTTGACTCCTCCTCCTTCCATTTAACATGATGTTGCTATTGATCTAGTTGTGAGGATTTTTTTGGTTTTCTTTATGTTGAGGTATAATTTGTACTGAAGGTTGTAATCTTTGATCTTCATCAGTAAGTGCTTCAGCAAGCAGAGTTGTGTCATCTGCATATCACAGTTTATTAACGAGTCTTTCTCCAGTTTTAATGTTCCATTCTTACTCATGTTGCCTAGCTTCTCAGATTTTTTGCTCAGCATACGGATTGAAAAGGTATTGTGAAAGGATACAACCCTGACACACAACCTTTCCTGAATTTAAACTGCCCATTATCTGCTTGTTCTGTTTGAACAACTGCCTGTGTACAGGTTCCCTAGGAGTACACTGTAGTGTTTTGGAATTCTCATTCTTTGCAGTGTTACCCACAGCAGTCAGATGACTTTGTGAGTCAGTAAAACGTAGGTAAACATCTTTCTGGTATTCTCTGCTTTCAGCCAGAATCCATCTGACATCAGCAGTGGTATCCTTGGTTCCATGTCCTCTTTGAATCCACCTTGAATATCTGGCTGTTGCTGTTGGTGTACTGCTACAACCATTTGTGAATTATCTTCAGCACAATTTAACTTGTATGTGATATTAACGGCAGTTGTTTGATAATTTTTGCATTCTGTTGGATCACCTTTCTTTGTAGTGGGCACAAATATGGATCTCTTCCAGTCATTTGGCCAGGTAGTTGCTGTCCAAATGTCTTGGCGTAGATGAGTGAGTGCTTCCTGTGTTAGTCATCTGGTGCTGCTGCAACAGAAATACCACAGGCAAATGTTCTTAAGAAGGAGAAATCTGTTCTCTCCCGATCGTAGTAGGCACCAGGTCCAAATTCAGGGAACTGGCTCCAGGAGAAGTCTGTCTTCTCTCTGTTGGCTCTTGAGGGAGGTCTTTGTGGTGCATCCATCTTCCCTTGGTCTGGAAACATCTCAGCACAGGACCCTTAGGTCCAAAGGTCCAAAGGACACACTCTGCTCTTGCCGCTGATTTCTTGGTGGCATGAGGTCCTCTACTCTCTGCTCACTTTCCTTTTGTCTTTTGAGAGATAGAAGATGGGGCATTCTACAACTCAGGTAAAACACCCATTACATTAGATCAAGGAGATGACCTTAGTAAGGGTGTTACAGTGACACCCCAGTCCTCTTCAGTGGAAAGTTATAGTCACATAATGGTGGACAGCCACGCAGTATTGGGAATCATTGCCCAACCAAATGGATACGTGTTTTGGTAGACATAATCCATGCCAGTGTTGTATCTGTTTGTTGTAATATCTCAATTGGTATTCCCTCTGTTCCTGAATTCTAGTTTTTTGCCAGTACTTTCAATGTAGCTTGACTTCTTCCTTTAATGCAGTCAGTTGTTAATCACATGCTACCTCATGAATAGGTTGAGTGTCAACCAGTTCTTTCTGGTGTAGTGACTCTGTGTTCCTTCCGTCTTCTTTGATCTTCCTGTGTCACTTAATGTTTTCCTTGTAGAATCCTGCAGTGTTGCAGCTTGAGCTTTGAATTTTTCTTCAGTTCTTACAGCTTGAGAAATGACGAGTCTGTCCTTCTCTTTTGGTTTTCTAACTCCCAGTCTTGGCACACGTCATCATAATACTTTGTCTTCTTGAGCCAGCATTTGAAACCGTCGGTTCAGCTTTTACTTCATCAGTTTTTCCATTCACTTTAACTACTTCATGTTGCAGAGCAAATCAGAGTCTCTGCTGACATCCACTTTGGCCTTATCTTTCCTTTTGCTTTTTTCATGTATGATGTCCTTGATGTCATCCCACAACTCATCTGATCTTCAGCCGTTATTGTCCAGTGCTCACTCAGTTTTTGAGATAGTCTTTAAATTCAGGTGGTATATACTCAAGATTTGTACTTCGGCTCTTATGGCCTTGTTCTGATATTCTTCAGCTTCAACTTAAACTTGTATATGAGCTGTGGATAGTCTGTTCTATAATCTTGATCCTTATTCTGACTGATGATAATTAGCTTCTGTCTGCATCACCTCTTTTTACAGATACAATCTGTTTGATTCCTGTGTGTTCTGTCTGGTGGGGCCCATGTGTATAGTCAACATTTATTTGTTGGGAAAAGAAGTATTTCAAATGAATAGTCTGTTGGTCTCGTAGAATTATATCATGTGATCTCCAGTGCTGTTTCTTCATCAAGGCCATTTTCCAACTGTTAATCCTTACTCTGTATTTCCAACTTTGTAATTCCAGTTGCTAGTGATTATCAGTGCATCTTGATTGCCTGTTTAATAAATATTACTATGCACTGTTTGGTAAAAATCTTCAGTTGCTTATCTTTGGCACTAGTGGTTAGTTGGGTGTATTAACCGGTTTTTGTGCAGTCGTGTGGATGTACTTTCTTGTTCATCAGGGTAGGTGTTGGTTCTTGGTGACAGTGAATACAGTGCCATTCTACCTCAGTAGTTAGTCTGGAGATGATTGCTCGATTCAGAAAGGTTTTTTTGGTCAGCATTTTTTTTTTTTTTTGGAGCTAGATCACCATGTCCTTCTTTGTACTCTCATCTGGAAACTCCACTGAAGTCTGTCCGTAATAGGTGACCCTGTAGGTATTTGACATACTGGTGGCAAAGCTTCCAGCATCACAGCAACATGCAAGCCACTGTAGTAGGACAGACTGGTAGACAAACGTGGGAGCACATGCACATGGTTAGCACACAATAGATGTTAGTTATTGTAATCTTTTGGAGCTTGTTGAAACCGGTTTTGTGTTCTCTGAAAAACCTAAAGTTAACATTTTGTCTAGCTTTGATTGATTATCCTCTTCTGGCATATTACCTATATAGAATACAGGTTTTCTACCGTTTTCTGCAAACCCCAGGCATTGTTTTTATTTAATTAAAAGATACTTTTTATCATTTGGGGAAAATATATCTTCATTTAGAAAGTTTGGAGCATAGTACAAGTTAAACAGAAAATTGTATGTAATCCCCACCCCAGAGACAACTTGCTGCTAAATCATTGGGTATATTCCCATTCGTACTGGATGGAACTGTTTATTTCTGTATGATTATATGATTGGGATTATCCTGCACAGAGATGTGTTGTATCCTTTCATTCAAAATTATATGCTGAGCGTTTTCCCCAAGTCATTAAAGATTTTTCAAGATTTTAATTTATAGTGTTTTCTCATCCTGTATTCATTATATGTTTAATCATTTTATTATTGATGAATGTTTTCTTAAGAGGATGTGACTTTTTTAGTGATATTTGTTTGGCTAAATAACTTGGTGTGGTTTATATTCATTCTGTTTGTGGGTAAGCATTTCCATCTTTCTTCACCCTTATTAACACTGAATTTCATATTTTTTAAAGTTTTGATAGTAGATAAGAAATGTAATTTGTATTATCTTTAGTAAGTAGTGACATTAAAAATTGTTTATATTGTCATTAAGACCACTAAGTATTATTTTTTTAAGTTTTAGGTTTCCAAAAGTGCCCATTACTTAACCTGCAGGCTTGTCTAGGGTCATCTTCAGAGTGTGTTGCTGGTTGGTGTCTCTACCAAGAGGACCACAGAGTGTGTGTCTGGGTCTATCTATTGATCCATTCTTCACTGATCTTGTTTGAAGCCCTTGAAATATATGACTATTAGATGTGGGGAAATTTTCATTCTATTTTTGTATGTACATGTTAGGTATACCTGTTATCAAGCTGTAACACTAACTACCGGTTTTTGAGGGCCACTTCTGTGATTTGACATTTATTATCAAATTCTCTGAATTAGAAATCTTGTGTTTTTTTTCCTTTTGTCTGATATCACTCATTCTCTTGCTCTACGTTGTATTTTTCTGCTTGCTTGGATACGGGCCAGGTGTGTGGTGCCTGCCCAGTCTCTGTTAGAATGAGTCCGTGCCTGGATCTGCGGTACACAGGGCTCTTGGGCCAGGCGTGCCTTGCTTTTCTTTCTGCACCGTCTGTGGTGATAAGGAGCCTGTGCTTCTCAGCAGTGCCTACATGTGATCTCTTCAGTGTGGTGTTGACTTTTCTCACTACTCTGAAAAATGGATGGATGTTTATATAGAATAGTGTGTCCTTGTTTGTACTGTCTGACCTGGCTTATTCCACCTTTACACAGAAAATAAATGCCTGGGTAGCTTGCTGGAATGATCCCCTTGATAATTATCTTTGTCTGTTGTTGCTTTTTTTGTTAACTTCTCGTGTGCTAGAGTGAGCCAGAGAGAACCCGGATTTACTCCCATTGCTTTATTAGATTCTACTCCCTAGTTTACTGTACCGATTCTTCCCTCTTACATGAGAATTCCCTCTGCCATCGAGTCCCTGACAGTCTTTAGCTTCCATACAGTGTGTCCATCACATCTTACTTTTCTTCACGCCTGCAGGGGTTTCCAGGTATAAGGGCTTATTGGACTGTGACACTGTTTCTGAGAAGGCCACTGCATAAAGTAGTATATTGCATTGTGTACAGGACTTCTGTTTCCTGCTGTCAACAAGGGCTGGTGGCCTGGGAATCAATTTGGCTTCAGCGGACACGGTTGTCATCTTTGACTCTGATTGGAACCCCCAGAACGACTTGCAGGCACAAGCCCGAGCTCACAGAATTGGTCAGAAGAAGCAGGTCAGTGGGGAGAAACTGCTGGGTGCGGCTTCACCTGGGGGAGAATTCAGCCCTTGCAGGATGTTTATAAAATGTTTTTTTCCCGTTTTGCTCATTTCTCCAAGGGTGGATTTCTGTGTGAGAATAGTACGCTTTAGAGAGGGTACCTTTTGATCTCAGCTGTTCTTAAAAGTAACCTACACCAGTAGCAACTGTCGAATAGGCTGAACTTTCTTTTTTTTTAATTTTAGTGTGGAGAAGTTGTTAAATACCTAGTATTTTTCAGAGTAGTCTATTTTTGACAGTATGAGCTCTGAAGTATACTTGAAAAGTACGTGTTCCTTCCTTTCATGTGTTTATCTCAATTCTTCTGTAGCACTGGCTAGCTCATGAGTTTCACACTTGACCAAAGGTTCAGTTTGGTGAATTTTTCTGTCAGTGAAACTAATTATTCCTTTTCAAGAGTTTTTATTAGTAGAACAAGGCTATTTAATAATAACCCTTAAGAGACAATTTAAGAATATTGCCTGCTGCATGGACTAAAATGTGTTGCATCTACTTCAGCTGCTTGCCTGAATAGGTAGCTTTCAGTCACTGATAGCAACAGAGAGCAAGTCTTTTTCATTTTCTCCCTTCTGGGCTGTAGGCAGAGGAAAACAATTTTTTTAGCAGACAGTATTATAACAGTTCCTCTTCCTGTAGGTAAATATCTACCGCTTGGTTACAAAGGGGACCGTCGAGGAGGAGATCATCGAACGAGCTAAAAAGAAGATGGTACTGGACCATCTGGTGATTCAGCGCATGGATACCACTGGACGGACGGTCCTGGAGAACAACTCAGGAAGGTCTAAGTAAGTGTCCGAACGATGGAGGGGGCAAAATCAAACTGGTTTTGGCATCAACGTTAAGTGTAATTTAGTCTTTCAGAAGGATTCTCTAAAACAGACATCAGTCTGGAAAAGACCCGGTGATGACCGCAAGGAGATAGCATTTTCACTTTGCTTTCTCTTGTTTTTTTTTTTTCCTTATTAACCCTCTTACACACAGAATTTCTTTCTAGCTGTTTCTTTCTCCTCTTTTCTTGCACCTCTCACTTGCTTTTTGCTTTTCACTCAACAAGTAGCATGTGACGCAGCAGCAGCAGTGGGGGCCACGTACTCCGCACTGGACGTCTCTTTGGCACAATGATGCTGTTGACTTTTTGGTAGTGAAAATCAACCAGATTGAGTTGGCAGCTGTTTTCTTGTTGTTTGTAAACATGTTTATGTGGGTATTATTATTTACCTTGTACTAAAAACAAAAGTGTGTAGAAAAAAATTAAATTCAGGGACAACGTAGCCTTCTCCTCCTCAGTTTAAATTTTGTCCAGATTATTGGTTGTCTGGATGCGTCAGACTGACAGCCTGTGGTAAAGGTGGATTCGCCTTATCTCTTCCTCCCTGGAATTATTCGCAGGTAATTTTCCACTTAGGAGCCTAGATGAGGAAACCTTAGTTCTTCTGTTCTGCACCAGCATTGAGGAGATTGAAAATTGTGGTGAATAACAAATTTTTGAGTCAAGAGAGAATGATGATTAGAACTTGCTTCTTCCACACTGGCTGATCTTTCTTGGCTAAACATGCAGTAGATGGGCCAATGGGAACGTTGTTACCTGGTCTGCTGCAAGATTGGGTTTACCCCCACAGACTCGTCCTCTGGATTTAAAAAGGAAGTGTTTGAGAGATTATTTTTGCAGGAGCAGAATTTGTACGTGCCCCAGTAATTTAATGCCTTTATAAAGGGTGGATATTGTTGAGGAGAACTTTTTAGAGATGATTCGACATTTCTGAGGTTACAGCTGTGTTTTATTTCTACAGCTCAAATCCTTTTAATAAAGAAGAGCTGACAGCGATTTTGAAATTTGGAGCAGAGGACCTTTTCAAAGAACTTGAAGGGGAGGAGTCAGAGCCTCAGGTAATTAATAAGGAGTTAAAGAATATTTTTGAGAAGTTTTGTCAGCGAGAGTCTGAATTTTCTCTAGGAGTGGCTTCTAAGTCTGTATTAGGGGCATTTGTAAAGAAAGAGCAGTTTCTCTTCTCTCTTTTTTTAGTATGGAGCATAAAGCTGTTATTCAGTAACTTGGGAAAGAATGAGAAAAGTATTTGAGGATTCTGTTTTCAGGTCTTTTTTCCAATTACACGTTTATTTTTTTTCTGTGAGTTCTGGGGTTACTGTTGCTGTTCCTGTAAGTGATAGCCTGGAACCATAGAAGTGAAAGAGAGCCAAGACTGTCAAATACCACGGCGGGTCAGGAAGGCGAGTGGGTCTGTCGGCACCAGGCGTGTTCAGTGAGTGTTGGTCACTGTTGCCTGTTCACCGTACTTGTGTTGCTGTTGATCTTTTAGGAAATGGATATAGATGAGATTTTGCGCTTGGCGGAAACCAGAGAGAATGAAGTATCCACAAGTGCAACGGATGAGCTTCTGTCCCAGTTTAAGGTACGAAAATCTTTGTGGAAGAGAACCCGCAGCATTAATTCAGAGACTCATAATTAATCTCTGTGAGTACTTTCTGCTTTTTCCTTTACCGGAATGGGTACAGAGCTTCATTTTCGCTCCCTGAGTTGTGTATTGTTAAGACTCTTGTGCTCAGTGGTCCATCCTGCTCAGAGGCAGTGTGTAGAAGAGAAGTCAGTGACGGGGACTGAGAATATGACTTGAGTGGTGTGAGTGAAACAGTGCCGATGTGTGGAGCTCCCGGAAGTGGTCAGGGATGTGTAGGAGACATTCAGAGCATTAGGTGCCAGAGAGAGGTCAGAGGTAATGAGAACAGAACGGGACAGGCTTTTCCAGGTGTCTTGGTGGAAATGACTATTTTTTTTAGGGAAATAGAGGGGTGGTCAGCGGTGTCCGATGTGATACAGTATTAAACGGGATGAGAGCAGAATTTGGAAGCTGGGAACCAGTGACTTGAAAGTGGCGACAGTGAGTGCAGACAGGATTAAAAAGCTTTAGTGAGGTGTGCAGGGCAGGTAACTTACGGGGACGGTAAGAGTCAAGCAAGACGAGGTTTTTGAACGTTGTTACTGTGTTTCCACGTTGAGGAAACAATGTGAGAACAGGGAAAGATTTTGAAGGTCCTAAGGAAAGAAGGAAAATTTGGGGGCACGTTGTGCCAGAGGATGTTGAAAGGCCTATATTTCAAAGCATAGATGAAGGAGTTGGCCTTTGAGGGCGAGAGGAAAGTACAGAAGAAGAGGAGGAGAGAGAGGATGTGGCAGTCACAGTTACTTGGCCATCAAAGTGATCCAGGTGTTTGTGAGAACGTGAAAAAGGCTTGAGGCAGCCATGTGTGGGGTGTGGAAGTTTTGAGAGGGAACTTAGTCTTCAAGAGTCAGCTGAATTTAGATGAACTGGCTTTGAAGTGGAGCCAGTCACCCTTCCTTGATGTAGGAGAAATAGAGTCATGTGACAATCCCCAGATGGGAGACTGGTTTGGAGACAAAGCCAGAGGCAAGGGATTTCAGGATTCCCAGTGAGAATGTAGTTGAAAGGCTTGT
This sequence comes from Heterohyrax brucei, assembly GCA_028571685.1. Taxonomy (NCBI): domain Eukaryota; kingdom Metazoa; phylum Chordata; class Mammalia; order Hyracoidea; family Procaviidae; genus Heterohyrax; species Heterohyrax brucei. The sequence goes on along the minus strand of CM053148.1, from coordinate 35,783,198 downwards.
CCCTGGCTTGATCCATGCAGGGCAATGATACCAGACAGACCTGAAAGTTACAGCTGTTGGTCAGGTACAGTTGATGTGCCTGAGGATTCAGAGGATGGAGTGGAGAAGGACAAAAGTGAATTGTTAGTGCTTCGTCTGGATTCTACGTCTGTGACTGCTTCTCCTTTTGTAAAGATAATGTTCTTCATGTTATGCGATTATGTTAAATAGAAAATTTGTAGATACTGATGGGTAATCCAGACTGGTCTGCCCACTGCTGGTTACTCTGTGGCTATTATGTTTTAGCACCTGGTCAAGTGATTTGATTAATGGTTGGAGTCTAATCCTATAGGCTGTGTAGGGGGTGCTTGAACTAAATCATCTTTGTTTTTTCCTGATCACTTTTTTTTAATCCTAATTTAACATGTTGAGAAGACTTTTTTTTCCCTTTAATTAGACTGACTGCGTTTGTTATCGTACTTGAGGTGGAAGACTACAAAGCAGACTAGCTTCTCTTTAAACACTTGCTGCACGTACTTTTTTGTGGCATTGATTACCAACACCATGACATGTCACACTTTCCCCTCTTTTCCTTGAGTTCTCTATATCAGCAGCTTTCTTGTCCTCTCCTGTCTTCTGATTCTTGCTGCTGAGCTGATATGCCCATTTAGTTGTCTTTGGTTTGTTCTAATCTTTGGCTGAAGAGTGAACTTCAGGAGGGACTTCTTACTGAGTAAAAGGGTGTCTAGAGGCTGTACTTGGAGTTTGCCCAGTCTCTGTCAAGCACTGTCTGGTCTTCCTTTGTGAGTTTGACTTTTGTTTTACATTTTTCTCCAGCTCTGTCTGGAGCACTCTACCGTGATGCCCGTCAGAGCAGTTCGTGATGGTAGCCAAGTGGACCGTCTAGTTGTATTGCCCTCAGACTGGTGGAGGCTGTGGTGGTTGTGGTCCCTTAGTCCTCTGGACTAATCTTTCTCTTGTGTCTTTGGTTTTTGTCATTCTCCTTTGTTCCTGAAGGGACAAGACTAGTGGAGTATCTTAGATGGCCCCTCACAAGCTTTTAAGACCCCAGATGCTACTCATGAAAGTAGAATATAGAACATTTTCTGTGTAAACTGTGTTACACCAGGTGGACTAGATGTTCTCTTAAGACCGTGGTCCCTGTAGCCCTCAGCTCAGTGATTGCATCTCACGGAGTTTGGAGGTGTCCGTGGAACCCCATGACCTTGCCTTAGGCAAGTAGTGCTGGCTCCCCTAGTGTTGTGTCCTGTCTTACCGTTTGCTGAAGTTGCCACTTGTTTGTTATCTGTTTAGTATTTTTACATCCACAGTCCTCACCTCTCCTTCCTTATAACATTCAGAGATTATTTTTTTTTGGTGTACACCTGTCATAAGTTTTTAAAGTAGTTGTATCATACAGTATTTGTCATTTTGTGGTTGACTTCTTCACTCAGCGTGATGCCCTCCAGATTCACCAGTATTGTGAGGTGCTTTGCAGAGTCACTGTTACAACAAACATTTTGGGATAATGTAAAGTTAGCATTTTTTTTAAAGTAATAATAGTAACCAACACTTGCATAACTAATGCAAGAGCTATTTTCAGTACTTTATTTATATTAACCCTTTATTCCCATACAACGACTCTGTGATGTAGAGACTAGTTTTTTGTTTACAGATGAAGAAACTGAGGCACAGAGAGATTAAATAAATTTGCTAAGATCACAAGAAAGTGGGATATAATCCTAGGCGGGTGATCTGGCCTCCAGAGTCTAGCCTTAACCACTGCACTGCCTTTGGGAAAGTTAAATTTCCAGGTATATGTCTCATCAGCATATTTCCTTATTAATACTAGTTCTCATCTGTTTTAAAAGTCAAATCTAAGATGTTTCATTGGATAAAAAAATATAAATTTTCAAGCTCAGAAATTGTATTTCTGTTTTGTCTTGAACTTTAAAAATTGAGTTGTGAAGATCTCTGTAACTGTGTGGGAAGTTACCACACTGTGTAACATAACTTCTCTGTCAGCTCCATATGGCTGGAGGAACGGAATCCTCTCAAAGATCTTTTGTTGTTCATCTCAGTCTTAAAGAATAGGAGTGAAGGAAGAGAAAAGAACATGGAGCCTAGGCCTGGGGCCTGCCCACTACTTCCCAGAGGTTGTTCAGGGCAAGTTTAGGTTTCTATGTAGCCGTAATTTGGGTCTTTGAAGTGCCTACACTTCTGTGGTTTCCTTTTGGAATACATCCTGTTTTAGTACAGCTGCATACCAGATATTCAGTAATATTTGGTATATAGTATTTTCTGTAGCAGTTTATAGTAGATAGAAGATGTTCATCAGAGATTAGCATTGGGTATTTTGTGTTTTAATGATCTAAATCCAAATTTTCCAGATAGTATCATTTTCTTAGAAAATGTATATAATGTAACAATAAGACTTGAGACAGATTATGTCTTTGTATCTGTTGCCATATTTTTCGTAAAATTTTTGGTAAACTTGAGGATTTGACAGATTGATTTGGGAGTTACAAGGGGATTTATAGAAAGTTAATTTATCTGCTTATATTGTGTCACAGGAGTCCTGTTATGATATTAAACATCTTAATATTCACATTTGGATGAAAAACACGAGATGGGGTGGTATCTTAAGAAATGGGGAAATGTGTATGAGAAAATGGGTTGTCTGTCTGTTTTAAGGTTGCCAACTTTGCAACAATGGAAGATGAGGAAGAGCTAGAAGAGCGTCCTCACAAGGACTGGGATGAGATCATTCCAGAAGAGCAAAGGAAGAAAGTCGAAGAGGAGGAGCGGCAGAAGGAGCTGGAGGAAATCTATATGCTGCCTCGAATTCGGAGTTCCACTAAAAAGGTGATCAAGTGATATGAATGACATGAAAATACTTCACTGTGCTGTCCAGGCTATGAAACTGTGTTGATTCAAAGGGCCGAAGGGTGGAGTTATTCTGTGGGACACCTCACGGAGGAGAGGGGAAAAATACACAGGGCTTGTGAGCACACCTGGGAGACATCTGGTCTTGGCAAACTGGCCTTTGTGAAATGGCTGGACTGGTTCTGAGCCTGTTACAAGTTGTAGTTTGCTTTTGAGATTAGAACCAGTAATCCTGGCCGTTTGTTTTTAGTTGGCACTGCCATCTGCTTTACAAGAGCCACTGTTTTTTTTTTCTTCAAGTGTTCTTAGAACTTGGTAAAAATGCTTGCCTAGTAAAAGATTATATGACAGCTGTAAAATAAGGAACGAACACAAGTTTCACAGTTTACAGAACATTACATGCACTGATTTTTGCACAAGCTTTAAAATAGTAGAAGACATTTTATTACCTAGTTTGCCAAAGATAAAAGACTCAGATCATAATTAGTGTGAGCTAATACTAGCTGCTGTGTACTATAACTTACTGTGCACCAGGCATAATTCTGTGTGATTTTACACATACTAACTTATTTAATCCTCATGAAAAACTGTAGGTAATTACTACCCTCAATTTTCAGATTAGAAGGCAAAGAAAGGCGCAAAGCGATAATGCAGCTTGCTAAAGAATCAGACGTGCGTCTAGAAGGCATATTTTTTATTCTAGCTCATTTGTTGTCATATCTTTGATAGTATGAGTATCTCCAGCAGGTTTTCCTTCACTGCATGACGTTTGCCCTTTTTTTTTTGTTAAAGGAAATTTGATGTGTCTCATAGGATAGAAAATTCTATATACCCAAGATGGGCTAATCTTAGTCCCTAGGCTGCTTGGACCTGACACTTGGCTACAGTGTGATTTTTCTTTGTCTTATTCAGGCTCAGACAAATGACAGTGACTCTGATACTGAGTCTAAGAGGCAGGCCCAGAGATCGTCAGCCTCCGAAAGTGAGACAGATGACTCTGATGATGACAAGAAACCAAAGCGCCGAGGTCGCCCCCGAAGTGTGCGGAAGGACCTCGTGGAGGGGTTTACTGATGCAGAGATCCGGAGGTTAGTGACGGCTCTGCTCTCGCTGGTGAGGCTCAGCCTGTTTGGGTCCATGGCTGTCATGGTAGGTGAGGCAGGAGCTAAGATGCACAAAGAATGCAAGAGAAGTTGAGTCTTACCCCAAGTCTCCAGGACAAGTTTTTCTAAGTTTTTCCTCAGCTCAGATCTCTCTTTTTACTTTTATCTTCTTTGTTCCCTCTTTATTCTCTGGTTATTCAGAACATTTACACTAAGAAAGTCCAGCCAGGAGAAAGGCAATTGGAGATTACAGGTGGTCTCCAACTTACAACATTTTGAGGTTACAAGGAAAAACACTTCGGACTTTCAGTTTTGTTTTATGGTACATGTTTAGTACTGTGCACTGCATACACTGTAGCATGTCACTTGCTGATGGTACCATTCTCAGACGTTTGCGTCTGGGTGTTAAATTTTATGATTCACTGATTGTCTTAGGCTGGGTTCTGTAGAGAAGCAAAAGTAATGAAGTACATATGTATATATAGAGAGATTTATCTCAAGGAGATGGTTCACAGAGTTATGGAGGTGGAGTCAGGTGTCAGCTGGAAGCTTCTGCTTATTCATGTGGTTGCTGGAGGCTGGTGACCCTCAAATCACAGGGGAGCTGGTAGGCTGCAGGCTCACGGGACTGTGGGAGCGGCAGAGGCTGAGGTTGGCAGATCAGGTGAGAGTCTGCTGCTGAGGCCCACAATTGCAGGTCCAACAACAAGCTACTGGCCCAGGACCCTGGAACCACAGGTCAGGTGATTATGAGCCGGAAGCAGGATCCAGAGCAAGCAGGAGAGCTTTGTCAGAGCATCCAGGATATGCTGGTGTCGGCCACACCTCAAGGAAACACTCCAGAAACAGTGGATTGGCTGATGACGTCAGCTCACATCATGAAGTTGATCATGCTAAATTATTTGAGAGATCACAAAATGGAGTGTAATTACTTAATACAGAGAATTAGGCCTATCCAAGTTGACATGTAACAATAACTATCACTTTTACTAGAATACTGCCACATAGCAGGCTCTTTGAAGTCAGTGTTGGGCGTCCTAACAGAAAGTTGACAGTGTTGAATGCCAGATATATACAGCAGTCGAAATGTGCTGGCAGCACTGACTTCCCTGACATCATTGTTAGGACACTGACACCAACTTCATTGTAGATCAAGCCTATTTAAAAAAAGAAACAAAAAACTGTTGCCATTGAGTAGAATCTTGACTCAGTAGCCACGCTATAGAACAGAGTAGGTGTGCACACATTGAATTTCCAAGGAGTGGCAAGTGGACTTAAACTGCCCGCCTTTGGTTAGCAGCTGGGCTTTTAACCACCAGAACTCCACAGCACCACCAGGACACTGTACCAGGCCTATAGAGTGACCTGACTCAGTGTCTCGTACTCTAAGAAGCATCAGTTGTTAATTGGAAGCAGAATGTTCAAGTTTTCACTAACTCAGGCACCTGTGCTGCTTATTGATTACCCCAAGAACATGTCTAGCAAAAGAAGTCACGCTGTCAAAAGTGCTAATCCAGAAAAGAAGTTGTAAAGAAAGCTCTCTAGACATGGATATAAAGATGAAAATCATTAAGACCTGTGTTATAGAAAGAAAGTTGGTGAAATAGTACATGAGGAAGGATTGTCTCAGTCAACCATTTCAGTGATATGATTGTTGTTTTATGCAGTTTTCATATATGTTGTAAATCCTAATTTCTGCTGTGGTTAATGAGGCAAGATTGAATTATTGTTAAAGATTGGGGTGGGGCTGACACACTCTAACTAAGATCATCTTCCTGATCTTCATTAAGAGGAGTTTCTGTGGGTGTGACTTGCATCACCTTTTATCCTGCGACAGATAAAAGGAAAGAAGTGAGGAGAGAGTTAGAAACTTCATACCACCAAGGAAGCAATCCCAGCAACACAGTGGATCCTGTAGGCCTGAGGTTCCTGTGCTGAGATGCCACCAGACCAGGGGAAACCTGATACATCATCAGGACCTTCCCCCGGAGCCAGCGGAGAGAGAGCGAGCCTTTCCTGGGAGCTGGCGCAATGAGCTTCTCTTTGTGTATCCAACTCGACGGCACTTGACTTTCCACTAAGACAAAGACCAAATCCAGAAGAAGGTTCTATGAGTTTACCAGTGATGCAAATGAAAGCATGCAGTCTTTTTGAAAACCTGAAGAAATGGAACAGTAAGGAAGAGACTAATGTGGGTGCTTGAATGCCAGCAAGGGCTGGTTTCATTACTTAAAATGCAGATTTGGCTTTATACATAACTGGAGAAACAGGAAGTGCTGATGTTGAAGCTGTCGAGAAATTCAGGGATGAGTGGGACAAGACAGGAAGATGTTGCTGTGAAGTATGTGAAGGAAAAAAGAAGAGGAACACACAGACAGCCCCGACAAGTTTTCTGACTGGGAATAACCATTTCCATCCTAGGGATAATCTAGGTGGTCAAAAACCTCCCACAAGTGGAGTTAACTACCGCAACTGACAAAATGCCAGTGTTGTCTAACTCTTCATCTTCAGAGTAAATTTTTGTGATTTGTGTGCTTTTTATGTATATATTAAAATACCTGTAAGTTTATATGTAATATTTGCAGCCTTTAAGAGAAAGACCAGATTTGTAAAAATGCTGATAATGAAAAGAAACAGAAAAAATGAGACATTTTATTTATGTTAGAATTAACTTAATGATGGAGTTGTTGGAATGGAACCCTTTGGTAGTTGGGGACCTCTGTTTGGACTGAAACTCTTTGCTTTTATCGAAGATGTTGATCACATCCATATACACACACAAGCATATGTACGTACGGACATATGTGTACATGTATGTGTATAATAGAAGTAAGGCACTGTGCCACCCCCGCCACCCCCGTCACCCCCGCCATCCCCGCCACCCCCGCCATCCCCGCCACCCCCGCCATCCCCGTCACAGCCCGCATACTGGTAGTATGAGTGCTGCTCTCAGTTTGGTGATGATTGAGTTTCTTGCTAGTGTAAGTAACAGACTGTTCTGTACATCACTATTGTTTACTTGACAATTTAAGACGTCTGTTTCTGTGTATCAGTACTTATTTCATATTTATTGGTGTGTGGCCAAAATATCGATAACATGACTCTACCAGCTGCTCCATGGCAGAAAGATGTGGTGGTTCACTTTTGTAAAGATTTACAGCTTTGAAAACTATGGGCTGATCATACTCTGACATACAGGGTGGTTGTGAGTTGAAACTGACTCGAGGGCAGTGGGATTCGTTTTGGTTTTTCAGTATGGGCCATGCTTTCTCGTTGATTTGTGTGCCTTGTAATTTTTTGTTGGACACTGAACATTGTACAGAACGTATGTTACAGTTCAGGAAATCAGCCCCCACCCCCTTTGCAGCTGCCCAACCTGAGTTTATTGTGTTTGCTGGCTGTTGTTATTGTTGTTACATGTTTGTTTAGTGCCTTTTGTGGATGTCATGGGTTGTGTTGTGTCCCCCCAAAAATGTATGTATTGATTTGACTTGACTGTGAGTCCCAGTGTGTTGCAGTTCCTCCCATATGTTGTGAATCCTGCCTCTATGATGTTGATGAGGGAAAGTGGACATCAGTTGTGTTGGTAAGGCAGGACTCAAGTTACTAACTTGTAGAATATAGGGAAGAGAAGTGAGCAGGGTAATTGGGAACCTTGCACGACCAAGAAGGCAGCGCCAAGAGCGGAGCGCATCCTTTGGACCTGAGGTTCCTGTGCTGAGAGGCTCTCTTTGAATTTGGACTCTTGGGCCGACTGGCCTCTGATGATTTCTCATACTGAGTGGACTTGTAACTCCTAAGGGGATTTGTGGCTCACTGGACTGTGGCAGTTAAGTTTCTCTTCATGACACCATCCACTCGTGCTATTTTCTTTTAGAGCAGTACCAGGTGACCAGAATGATGGACTAATTTAGTGAAGTTTAGTTTTTGTCTCATCACTTGAAACCTTAGCCTGCAGGGGTTAGCTAATGACCGGTTAAAGATTTCCTTAAGTGCTCTGAACTAATTAAGTGTACCAGCCTTTGCTGAGGGGCTGCATGTGAATGTTTTCCATGCTTTGGCAGGCAGGTTTACAAGTCTGCCTTGCTCTTCATTCTGTTTCTGCTTCTGCAGAGTCTCAAGGTCAGCCACAGGTGAGAGGTTAGGGTCTTCTCAGGCCTTCCCTAAACATGCACACAAGCCTGCATATGTTTGGCCTTGTAGATTCCTGGGACTGTGCTAGGGCTTTTGAAAGATTCCTGTAGATGCCTTGTTTCCCAGTTTTTCCTTTTCGTTTTTGAGTTATCCTCTCGTCAGCACCAACCCAGAATATTGTCTCAGGCAGCTGTGATTTCAAATGTTTGCTGCTCCTTTATTTTGACCATTGAACTGTGGATAGAGTTCTGACACAGTGAGTGCTGAGTCAGGTGAAGACAAGTCTTACAAGTGGAGCTTTTTATTGTGCTGCTCGGTAAGCCCGAGTTTTGCTCTGGAGATGGGACTTTTGAGGGAGTTCTGAACTTGTTTTGCCCCATCTAGTGGTTGCTAAATAGTAGTTTTCACAGTTATGTAGTTGTGCAAGTGTGGATTTTCAAGGCTGTCACTAAGTTGGAGAGAAGGGATGGGAACAGGCAAGTGGAAATTTCACAAAGCTTATGATGACTTGGATTCTTTTCTGCTTAAAGAAATAAATGCTCTTCGGAATGCTACAGGCCTATGGTTGATTTTCAGAATTGTGACATAAAGTTGGTTTTGTTAATTTTTGCCAGTGTTACTTTCATGGAGGAATAGAGTTTTTGGAGTTCCGTCTTCCTCCATTGCAGTAGTGTTTCTCTGTCTTGTTTTGAAGCAAACATCAGACATTGTGTTGCAGATGTCAGCTATTTCATTATATTGAGGAGGAGACAGGTAGAGATGAAGGATGACCCTTAGGTTCCCGTTTGTTTATAACACTACCTAGTTCTTGTATCCATGGTGTTGTTTAAATGTGGTCCCTCAGCTGCTGTCATATTCTGTCGTATTTCCTTTGGTTTCTGTAGTAGCTTTTCTCATTCTTATAACCCAAGTCCATTTGCCATGACCCAAGTCAGTTTGCCGTGTAAGACCTTGAATATACCCGCCTTTGTGCAATTGTGTCTGCTCTCCTTACTCTGTGATAGCACCCTTTCTCTTCTCATCTTGAACTTTCCACTCACTCAATACTTGTCACTTCCTCTCCATCCTCTCTTCTTCCCTCTAAAAAGAAAAGACAGCCTTATATCTATATTAAACTGTAAAGTACACACACTGTCTCCATCACTGTCTGTCTCATAATCCAGTCCAGTCTTTGAAGAACTGGCTTCAGTACTGGTTTCAGCTGTGGACTAGCAGCAAGTCCAGGGGCCATAAGGGGACCTTCCAGGTTATTGGACCATCAAGTCTGGCAATTTTGATTGAAAATTTATTGTACTTTGCCTGATTCTCAAAAGGACTTGAGGCCATCCTAAAAATCTCATAGCTCTCTTATTGACTAGAAAATAATGCAGAATATTCTAGTAAATGATTAATAGTGAATTGAATAAACTGTTAGGTTTTTGTCACAAGATAATTGTGATGATTAAGTCATTTATTACGTATTAAACTCCTTGAACTTGTACTTTTCAAAGAGTATAACAGTAGAGTTAAGAGTCAGTTCTTTATTATGTCTAGGTAGTTTCTTGGGGTAGGATTAGTCACTGCAGATAAAGTTAATCTTTGAGTAGTTTTTAGCACTCATTATTTTAAATTGACTGGTTTCAAAGATATTTAATATTTGTCTAGTGACAGTTGAAAGGATTGAGCCTGATCTGTTTTTGAGTGTACGCGACTCATTTCATCTTGGGCTCTATTAGCATTAGCATAGCTAAAATATGTCACTTTTTTAATGCATTGTTATCATATTCTTAGGTTCATCAAGGCTTATAAGAAGTTTGGTCTCCCTCTGGAACGGTAAGCTCACTAATAGTTTCTTAAATCAGTCTCTTTTTCAGTTTTATTGTATAATAGTTCCTTAATTTTTTTTTTTAACTTTAATAATAATGCTGGGAATTTTCTTTTTAAAATGGGAACTGTTTTTTGTAACAGTCGTTAGTCAGGTGCGTGGTTTGTGCACGTATGTCACTGTGGGGAAGGGTGACAAAGATGATACTGACAGATCATCCCTACTGAGATTTTATCTTGAAGAAGATGAAGCAAATACATTGAGCATTTGTAGTACAAAGAAATAGCTTCCAGAAGTGATGTTCATATATGTAGCTATTACTTGTATTCTGGTTCTTAGATTTAGTAATGCCAAAGAAAAAAGGCTCTTTGTGATTTTCTGATTCTTCTACCAAAGAGGGTTGTCAACAGATTTAAGTACAAAGACCTTATAGTGCCTTGCTAATTGTTGTTGGGTGCTCTTGAGCCAACTCCAACTCCTGGTGACCCTATAGGACAGAGTAGAACTGCCCAGTAGTGTTTCCAAGGAATGGCTGGTAGATTCGTACCACCAGCCCTTTGGTTAGCAGCCAGGCCCTTAACCACTGTGCAACCAGGGCTTTTCCTTGCTAACCATAATCTTCAAATAGGTTAGCTATGGTTACTGTTGGTACAAGCATTCAGAAAATTAATTTGGAAGTTTAGTAGAACTCACTTTGTACAAAGTCAGCAATTTGCACCTTTAAATGTTAGTATTGGTTTAAAGGAAGTATCAGGCTCCTTTTTACTGTTGTTAAACTTCTAGAGTGGATGAAAATCCAAGTGTGTGTATTTTGTTGTGCCTTTCCATTTGGAGAGGGAATGGTGATGTGTAACAACAGTAAGGCACAGAGAAACTAAGAATGGAGGCACTCCTCTCTGGGACTATAGCTGGCTACTTAAGGATGGAGTAGGTTACAGTAGTAGGTTACAGTAAAAATGAACAGCATATAAAATAGTGGGCCTGGCACCTTTTGGCAGCCAGATTTCTAGACATGAGCTTCTGAATGTCGAGTAAGGAAAGCAGAGAAGAGCATCTCTGGAAGAGCAAGCTTCCATGAAACAAGTAGTGGTAATTGTGACGTTAGAAAAGTGGGCACAGGGCCTTCAGGTGTCCCATGTTTGTCCTTCCTCAGGCTGGAGTGCATCGCCCGGGATGCTGAGTTGGTTGATAAGTCCGTGGCAGATCTGAAACGCCTGGGTGAGCTAATCCACAACAGCTGTGCGTCAGCAATGCAGGAGTACGAAGAACAGCTGAAAGGGAACGCCAGCGAGGGTAAGTCGGGACGGCTCAGAGGTGCTCAAAATCTGATTATATACTGGGATTTCTGTTGCTTATGGGGTTTTTTAGAAGAACAGAGTTGTATGTAGTACTTTAGTAATGCTTTGAGGTGTGTATTGTTACCTGCCTTAATGTGAGCTCAGTGTTGTAAGAACTCAAAGATGAGTTCATAAATGAAGTTAATTTGCAGGAGGTGTGTAGAGTGATGAGCAAAATGAACTGGTTTCTTTTCATTTTGTGATGGAAGGTTGAAATTGGGTTGAGAGATGTTACGAGGTGAGTGGGCAGAGCTGATTGGACACATCTGATATTTGGCAGCAAAGGAGGGAATTCTAGACCACAGATGTCATTAGTAGTCTTGGATATGTACATGCTCAAATTGTTGTGACAAAGGAGTTAGAGAGTAAGTAGAAATAAATACAATAGTGGATGAATATTGTAAATAGCCCTGCTATAGTAGAATTTGTTGTAATTGGATTTGACCTGTAGTGAGCTTTTTCTTAAGGACGAGAAAGTTTTTGCCTGTCCCAAGTGGTACTTCTCTGCAGGTGGGAGGTGTAGCAATGTTTGTGGGGAGAAAGGTCTCATACTATACATTTATAGCACACCTCAAAGATAGATATGAGGGTTTTGTCATTCCATTTCAGTAGACTGTGATTTGTCTGTGCTAATTCCTCTATTTTTAAGAAGTGTTCTTTAGTTATGCTTGAGGCTCCAGGCTCTATAAGCTACCAGTTACCTGGAATCTTGTTTCTGCCATTTCCTGTATACAAGGCCTTGTGTAAGGTATATCCTAACAACTAGAATAGTTTGTCGGATGGGCTAACAGTACCTGTGGACCTCAGAGGGTGTAGACAGTTGAATTAGACTGTGCGTGTAAAGTGCTTAGCATAGTGTATGGGCTACAGTGTTAGCTATTAGTATTAAGTTTTAAAGTATTAATGCTGTGGAATTACCCTTTTCAGTTTATAAAATTAAAAGTAGATATCTTAGATGTTGTCAGCACTTTTAAAAATACATTTTCTTTCTTTGTGAACAAAAATTGAGTAACTTGAGTGGTTTTGCACAGTTATCTTAATACGTCCTTTAAAGCACTCAGAGTAAACCTGAAGTAATCTGTTAATTTTTACACTTTTTTTTTAATCCTTTGTAATTGTTTTGAATAAGTAGTAATTCATTTGGCTAGATAATCAAAAATAGATAACTTATGTTGTGGATTGAATTGTGCCTCCCCAAAATATGTGTTCTAAAAAGTCTGACCTTTGTTTATTATTATTATATTATTTATTATTAGTAAATTCTAACCTTTATGCCTGTGGTTGTAATCTCACTTGGGAATGAGTTGTCTTTATTATGTTGATGATGGAAGATTAGTGTAGGGTGTATCTTAACTCTGTCTCCCTTGAGATATACAAGAGCATAAACAAGACAGTGAAAGAAGTAGAGATGGGAGAAAAGAGATCTCAAACTATATGATGATCACAGAAGAATAAGTCCCTGCCCCCAGAGCTGGCAGAGAAAGCTTTCTGTTATAGAGCCAGCACCCTGTATTCATACTTTAGCCTTCTCCACTATGAGAAAATACATTTCTGTTTATGAAAGCCATCCACTGGTGGCATTTTGTTATACCAGTACCTAGATAACTGAGACAGTTATTTGGTACTGGAAGAGGGGGATCCTGCTATAACAGATACCTAAAATATGGAGGCAGTTTTGGAATTAGGTAATTAATAGAGGCTGGGAGAGTTTTAAAGTGTTTGATAGATGACCTTGCGGAGACTACAGAATTAATAATGTCAAAGGGAGTTCTGGTGAGGGCTTAGAAAGAAGTGAGGAGAGCTATCGAGAAAAATCCCTTGTCATCTTAAGGAGAGCACATGGTGGTACCAGCAAAGGAATGTTTCCAGAAATGTAGTTTTGAAATCTGGTCCTGGTGGGCCTTTAAAAGAAAACTGTGGACATGTGATAATGGAGGAAGGATGATGTTTTTTATGTGGTGGCTGAAACCTTATCTAACTTAATGTTCAGATGTTGGGTGGAAGGTAGACCTTGTAAATGATGAACTTGAATATCTGGCTGCTGAAAGTTCTAAGCAGAATCTTAACAAGGACATGTGGTTTCTTCTTGCCACTTACAGTCAACTAGAAGAGGAAGAAGGTAAACTTAAAAATGAACTGTGCGGAATGAAAACAGATATAAGATTTAATAGTACAAACCAAGGACATCAGTCCTAGAATGTACACCAAGAGATAAAACTTGCTTGTGGATAAGAAGGCTTAACACTGTGAAAATGTCTATTTTGCCCAAAGCAGTCTACTTGTAATATGTAATCCCAACACAAATTCTAGTGACATTTTTTAATGAGATGGAGAAACAAATTACCAACTTCGTTTGGAAAGGGATGAAGCCCAGGATAAGTAAAGCACTACTGGAGAAGAAGAACACACTGGGAGGCCTCTAACTACCTGACTTTAGAACCTATTACACTGCCACAGTAGTCAAAGCAGCCTGGTACTGGTACAAAAAGAGGCAGATAGATCAATGGAACAGAATCGAGACCCCTGATGTGATACCATCTTCCTATGAATAGTTGATAATTCGACAAAGGTCCCTAAGACATTAAGCGGGGGTGAAAACAATCTCTTCAACAAATGGTGTTGGCAAAATTGAAACAAGACCCATATCTTACACCTTATACAAAAACCAACACAAACTGGATAAAAGACCTAAATATCAAATCTAAAACAATAAAGCTCATCTAAGAAACAGTAGGAACAACAATGGAAGTTTTAATACACAATGTAGACAGACTTCAGAATCTGTCAAACAAACCAAAGACAACAGAATAGAAAGTAGATAAATGGGAACTGCTAAGAATTAAGCACTTTTGCTCACCCAAAGTCTTTATTTGTAGAATTAAAAGGCCGCCTACAGAATGGGAAAAAGTATTTGGCAACTCTATATCAGACCGACGCCTCATATCCATAATCTATAAGATATCAATAAGAATAAGATAAATCATCCAATTAAGCGATGGGCAAAGGAGATGGACAAACACTTCTCTAAAGAGGAGATCCAAGCAGCCAAAAAACATGCAGACATGCTCATAATCATTTGCTATTAAAAGAAATTCAAACCCAAACTGCCATGAGGTACCATCTCACCCCAACAAGGTTGGTCGTGATCCAAAAAACACAAAACAACAAATTTTGGAGAGGCTGTGGATAAATTGGAACTCTCCTACACTTTTGGTGGGATGGCAAAATGGTACAACCTCTTTGGAAAGCAGTCTGGCACTTTCTTAAAAAGCTGGATATAGATACTTAACCCAGTAATTCCACTGCTCAGAATATATGCTACAGAATCAAGGCTGTTCACACCAACTGATAACATGCACACGGATGTTTATCGCAGCACAATCCATGATAGCAAAAAGATGGAATCAAGCCAGATGCCCAACAACAGAGGAATGGATAGGTAAACTAAGGTATATATACTCAATGGAACACTATGCAGTGATAAAGAACAACGATTTTAGGGAACAGCTCATAACCTGGTTTCAACTGGAGGACATTATGCTGAGTGAAAGTAGTCAGTGACAAAAGGACAAATGTTCTATGAGACCCCTGCGATAAGAACTTAAAAACAGACTCATGTGTAGAAGAAAAGACTCTTGGACGGCTTCATGGATAGCGGGGAGAGAGGAAGAAGGGGAGAGGATTTAGCTTAGATAGTTGATAGAACTTTGGTTGGGTGAAATCTGTGACAGCACACATTAGAAAGAAGATCAATTTTAATTGGACTTCAACATGACAATGATTACTCCTTCCATCTTAATCCAGTATTGCAAGGAAAGAGTAGCTGGGCCGGGGGGCTGGGGATCATGCTTTCAGAGGAAATTGAGGCCAGTTGGTACAACTAGTGTTTTGCCGAGAGAGCGTTCTGCACCCCACATTGGTGAGTGGTGTCTGGGTTCTTAAAAGCTGCCAAGCTGCCATCTGAGGGTACAGCAAATGATCGCAACTCAGCAGGAATGATCATCACCAAGGGCCAAAATGACATGGGGCAAAGAGAACCCAGAAGACAGAGAAACCCACATGAGTGGGTGACTACATGGACTTGTGAGTGGAAGAACCAGATGGAGCCCGGCCACCATGAGTGATAGCTGTGATGGAGCTCACAAAGCTGAGTCTCACTGGCAACACAAGAATAAAAAGGTGCAGATCCTGAGATCGCCACTAAAAGACCATAATTGATGGTCCAGGGGCCTCAGAGTTCCCCTGGGAGCATGGCTCCTGGCCCTGATGCTGCCCCTATCCATAAATCATAATGGAGGTCAACTCTTCAGACAGGAATGATTAGACTTAGTGACACAGAGTGACCATATCATGATGGTTCTGTGCATTTATAGGATGTTGTCCTTCTGACCTCTTACTGGAGGAAGGGGAGTGGGGGGAAAGGATGGGACAGGAGAATGTTGGGAGGATAAGACATGTATGGAGCAGAGAGGAAGAGTATGCTGTCACCAGGCAGGGAGAGCAGTGGGAGCTGCATACAGGTGGGCATGCAAATTTATATGGAAATGCACATTTTCATTCAGTCATAACAAAGAAAAAGATGATTGTGATTACTGCAAAAAAAGAGAAAAAGGAGATTAAGCTTGTGAGTGATGAACCTAACCACCTTCTACAGAAAACTCATCAGTTAGAATGCAAGGGTCAGAGAAGGAGTGAACAGGAAGAACACTGTTTACCTCTTGGAATTCTGTAGGCAGAAAGTAGATCAAAGTAGATCAAAGGGACCATCCCTGGAGCAGCTTGGAGATCAGCAGAACTCTTGGGAGGAGCATCAGAAGTGGCATTATTGGTTTTAGGGAGTAGGGTCATGGTCTTGAGACTCATAAAGGATGCAGCCATAGCCTCCTACGTTTCAGTTGGCTTTTTGTCGATTCTGTTCTGGAGTGTAGGACTGCCGTTAACGTGTGCCGGGAGAATGGTGCTGTGCCGAGGGGTTGGGGCTGCCATGCCCAAGGAGCAGAAAAATAGTGTGTGCTGGGACTGAGGGGATGGGGTCACCACTCAGGTGGACTAGGTGAATGGGGCCACTTAGAGCCGAGGGAGCAGGTTGCTGTCCCAAAGGGCCTAGAAGGCAAAGCCAAACCCAGGGCTGAGGACCCTCCCACGAGAAGCTGGAGGGGAGCACCATTGCCCAGATTGTCTCAGGCAACAAGGTCATTTTCAAGCCCAGAGACCTAATATAAATTGTTCTGCTGGGTTTTGGACTTGATTGGTGCCCATCACCCCCTTTTCGTCTTTTAGCTTTTCTGGTTTGTAATGGTAATGTATGCTTTGGGCCTGTGGCATCATTATACTCCGGAAACAGATTACTTGTAACCTAGATTTCACACATTCACATATGATGGGGAATTTTGCCTCAGGATGGAATACTTTTAGTGTTTTAACCTGTGTTTGATTTAGGTGGTTTGAAAGATGAGATTTTGGACTTGGAGCTGATTTAAGACTTTGGAGATGATGTGATAGGGTGAATGTGTTTTTGCATGTGGTAAAAACATGAATGAATCTTCAGGGGCCAAAGAATGGAATGTTAGAGATTGAATTGTGTACTCCCAAAATGTATTTTGAATTGTAGCCTCCATGCCTTTGGTTATAATCCCATTTGGAAAAGGATTGACTTTGTTAGATGAATGAGACAGGATTAGTGCAGGGTGTGTCTAGAATCAGTCTCTTCTGAAATGTTGAAGAGATTAAACAAATGAGGGGGAGAGATGGGCTAAGGCAGATGCTGAGGTACGTGTAGGGTTCAAGGGGACCAGGAAGCACAAGATTAAGAGACCACGTGGTGGCATAATGGATTACTTTTGTTGAACTCCCACCCAATAAATTGGGCCCAGACTGTGGGATAGGGTACTAGCAGCCTACCAAGGGCATTGGTCACTTCTGCCTTAAAAACAAACAAAAACCTGACTGCTGTTGAGTGTTCTGACTCTTAGCGCCCCTTAGGACAGACTAGAAGTGTCTCACAGGGTTTCCAGGGAGCCCCTGGCAGATTCAAACTGGATGTCTTTTGATTAGCAGCCGTAGCCCTTAACTACTACACCACCAGGGTTTCACTTTGGCCTCACAAGAGAGTTGGTCCAGGCAGAGAGGAACATCCCAGCACTAGCAAAGAAGAAGAGCAGGAGCCACCATGTCTTTGGACCTGTGACCTCTTTGTTGAGATGTCCTGGACCCAGGAGACAGAGTGAGCTGTAACCTTACAGATGGTGAGAAGCAGTAGCAGGAAAGACCCGGCAGCAGAGACCCCGCAGCAGGAGATGGTACAGTGAACTTTGTGGCCCATGGAGTAAGAAAGATGTGAGCCTTTGGACAGCATCTGGGGGTCAGGGAGAGGCTTTCTTTTTGGAACGACAATATCCTGAGTGTTCCTGAGCCAGAGTTGTAACCTGTTACTTCTCTTAAACCCCACAATCATGAGTATGGTCTGTGAGTTCTTTGTGGCCACTGCAATGAACTACTGAACCCAGCGAGTGCTGTGGGAAGGGCTGTTGGTGTCAGAATTGGTAAAGATCGTGGGGACAGGAGGCTTGTCTGACTTTCCGCCTTGTAGGAATCAGCCTGAGTTTCCTGTCTAATCTTTTGCTATAGGTTATAGTGCTTAAGTGCTACAGCTGCTAACCAGAAGGTTAGTAGTTCGAATCTACGAGGTTGCTCATTGGAAACTCAGTGGGGCAGTTCTGCTCTGTCCTGTAGGGTTGCTATGAGTTAGACTTAACTCCATGGCAGTGGTTTCGGTTTTTTGGCTATTGTCCATTTAATTCCACATACATAAATCTTGAAAGAGTACAGTGCTCAAGGCAGGAATTGTTTTTTCTTTTATTTTTTTCAGTAACCTGTTCCTTTTGAAGCAGTTCCATTACCAGCTGGGTTTTTGTGCATGCATGGGTGTGTGTGTGCGCACGCACTTTAAGTGAAGGTTTCAAGACAAACATTTCTTTAGAAGTTAAACTAAGCTAGTATTTGGTTTTACATAGACTTCAGGGGGTATTTTTGGTTTAAGGTTTAAAGATTATCTCGGGGCAGTAGTTGCAGAGGTTTATCCACTGCCTTTTTTTTTCTTTTAAAGAGCTGTATAATCCATTGTGGATATAATTAATTAAACTCCTGTGGGTGGACATTCAACTTTTCAGTCTTCTGCTCTACAGTGTGGTAATGCTTAATCTTACCCATAGGCCATTTTGCACACATGTATCTGTGGAATAAATACCTGGGATTAAAACTGATGGTGTTGTCTTGTTTTACAATTCACACTGTATCAGCAGTGTACGCTAATAGCTATTTTGTCTTAGTCTTATCGGCATGTTCTCTAAAATTTTCTCAGCCTGACAGATTAAAAGTAGTATGTATGTAGTATATGTATTTTCTGTTATCATGAGTGAGGTCCAGTGTTTTTCATGTTAGAAATCATTTGTATTTCCCTTCCTGTAAATCACCCAAACTTTGTCTGTCTTTCTGTTGAATCTCTTTTATTTTACAGATGAGGAAAGAGTCTTAGAGAGGTTTAGAAGTAGGGGAGATGTTGAGATTTCTGCTTTTTGGAGCAGTGCTTTTTCCCTTTTACTGTATTTTGCTCCAGCCCTGCTCCGTGTTGTTGGGAGTAGTGTTTACAAGTAAACTCGAGTGGATTAGATGATAATTCTAAATAACTGTGTTATAAGGTAGCACTGTTTTGTCAACCTGAATGTTTATATATGCATGTGAATTTTTTAGTCTCTGAGCCATCTTTCCTTCTCACAAACTAGTAACATTGTCAGCTAAGTGTCAACTTGGACTTTTTGAGTGGAATGGCAGGGTTTATTTCTATTTCTGGGGTTATTTTAATTTGAAACTTGGGCTTGTATAAAACCTTTCATACCAGCCTTTGTCATTTCAAATGTGTAGGTTATTAACTTGACCTTACACTTTTTCAGTGGAGACACTGTAAAGATCAAGTGATGATTTCATCTTTGACAGCTTTGAGGGTTTCAGTTTTCCTTTTGTAATTCACTGTTTTCATCATGTGGTACTCCTGTAACAGACATACCACAAGTGGATGGCTTTAAAGAGAAATCTTTATTCATAATGTTTATTCTGACACAGTCCAGTAGGCTGTAAGTCCGAAATCAGGATGTCTGTTCCAGGGGAAGGCTTTTCCTCTTTGTTGGCTGTGGAGGAAGGTCCTTGCATTAGTCTTTTTGGTCAGGAAGCACCTTGTCCTAGGAATCTCAGGTCTGAGGGATGCACTCTTCTGGTGCTGAGGTCTCTTTATGGTACAAGGTTCCCACTGTCTGCTTACTTCCCTTTCCTTTTATTTCTTGTAGGATTAAAGGTGGTACAAATCACACTCCAGGAAAACTGTTTACATTAGAGCAGGGCTGTGATCTTGCAGTGCTGCCCTAATCTTCTTTAACATAAATCCTTATCTGTACCCACAGACGGAGATTAGGATTTACAGCATCAGAAAAACCACAAAATGGAGAACAGTCACATAATACTGGGAGTCACTGGCACAGCCAAATTACTAGGCAGGTTTCTGGGGGGACGGAATTCAGTCTGTGACGTTCACTAGTGTGATGGTTAGGAATATAAAATAAGAAACTTGAGATAAACGTTATACCTTCAAATGCACCTTTAGCCCATTAATTTTGTAACCAAAATAAAAGAAATAGACTAAAATACAATTATAAATGTTGTTGAAGTTAAGAAATTTTAAATCCTAAAAAAATTTGACTTTCCAGAGGTTATTCTTATAAAACACGAATTGAAAATTTTTTGTTCTATAGGTTGTGTGTTTAAACTAACAGTAAGTGGGAGCTACACATTGAGGGAATAATGAGTTGAGGGCTTGCTGATGTGTGTTTTCTGTGAAACTTTGGTGACTGGCATTTTCACTAATATAAAATTGGTATACTTTAGGGAAAGGACCAGGGAAAAGGAGAGGACCCACAATTAAGATATCTGGGGTTCAGGTTAACGTGAAATCTATTATCCAGCATGAAGAAGAATTTGAGATGCTGCATAAATCTATCCCTGTGGACCCTGAAGAAAAGAAAAAGTGAGTATATTATGTGTACATGTGTGAGTGGTTGTGCCAGGAGAAAACAGATTTGAAACACTAATTATAGGGTGTTTTTAATTGTGTCTTGTCTTTAACATACCAGGTTAGAGTAATCTGTGTTCATTTCGAAAATCAGAAAGGCACCTCTTGACGTGCTCCTGGTTTTACAATCCTGTCAGGTACTGTTTAACCTGTCGTGTCAAAGCCGCGCATTTTGATGTTGAGTGGGGAGTGGAGGACGACTCGCGCCTCTTGCTGGGAATTTATGAACATGGCTATGGAAACTGGGAGTTAATTAAAACGGACCCAGAGCTGAAGTTAACTGACAAAGTAAGTAACTCTGACACAAGATAATGTAGGTGATCCGGCTGTATGATATTTTTATACAAGTAAATGAATGCATGAGTCACTTCCTGGGATTTCATTATCCTTGGAGATGTTACCACCTGTAGGGAACAGTGGTACTGCTTCATAGGCAAAAATCAAGGGGAAGACAAGAGCTAGGTGAGTGTTTGGGGCAGTACAGGAGGAATTTTAAAATTCAGATTATATTACAGGTCACATCTCATTGCAACAAACACCAGGGTAAGAGCCATAGTAATGAAGGCATTTCTTGGCCTCAGCCTGTGTTTAAAACTGTATTTGAAACAACTGTGTTTCAGTTCTACACACAAAGAATGAGCCATGCCTTGGTATTTTTTGTAATGAAATTAAACTTGGATAGTACTTCTCCCACAAAATCGAGCCTCCCAACCTCTTCACTGTGAGTCAGGCTACCCAGTGGCAAGGTCGTGTTAGAGCCGAAGGAAGGAAAGCGGACAGGCAGGCTCACGTGTCAGATTCGCTCCATGCTGTGCTCCTGGCAGGGCTTTGCCTGGCTCGTCAGCAATGCTCATCCCATGTGGGCCTCACAAGGGTGACAGCACCCTGCCAAAAGCACTGAGATCAAATCCAATCTGGACCGAGAGGTCCAGCTTGGTAGCAGGGAACAGATCATGTCCTGGCGTAGCTCAGTGCTCTCCAGCAATGCTCTAAGAAGCATTTTAAATCTAAAATGCAGCTTTAACCTAGCTCCAGGGAGTCCCTGCTCCTGGAAGGAGGAAATCCACGACGGCTGGGATGCTCTAGCAGATGAAGCCAACAAGCCCCTCCTACCTGAGTTGTTCTACCCCTGTTAACAGCACAGGTAGGAGCCAGTGGGAGAGCTGGATTTCTCCATCCCATTCTGTAAACGAGAACGGCTCATGAGGGATTTTTGGTGAACGGGAGCCATGGACATGAGATAGGATCTGAGGCTTTGTATCTCGGGTGGCTGGGGAGGGAAAGAACTGTGCTCAGGACTTGTGGTTTCTGCTGATCCTGATCCACTAACCTGGATGTCGGGTGGTGGCGGGTGCTTCTCTTGTTTCCTGTTGAAGATTCTGCCTGTGGAGAGCGATAAAAAGCCTCAGGGAAAGCAGCTGCAGACCCGAGCGGACTACTTGTTGAAGTTACTCAGGAAGGGTCTGGAGAAGAAGGGGGTTGTGAAAGGCGGGGAAGAGGTGAGTGTGGCCAGCAGGTGGGCGCGCTTTGGGGGCTGAGGCTCTAACCCTGCAGTTAGGTGAGAAGAAATGCCCACTTTAGGCATGGCACAGAGTACTGTTTGTCTTCCCATGGTCATGGGTTGCTTTTGATGTTCCAGTGACAGTTGTTCTGGATGGTAATGACAATTGACCGAAAAGCCTTGACAGCTTCCTTACAGATGCTTAAAAACTCAGTACTACCTCAAACCAGTCCTCCTTTCTCTCTGTGGTCGCTAGTCCAGGCATCCTGTCACTGACTGCTCCATTTTAGAACATAGTTCTGGTTACTGTACCGAATACCTTTGGATTTACGTAACATTATTCAATCCCACTCTGGGTTACGTGTAATAATGGGTCCCGGAGTCAGAATGAGTAATTGGAACTCATGGATAATTCAGAAAACTTCCAACTGGGCTGCTGAGTAACTCATCTGAGCTTTATCTTGTTCAATTTCCTGAACTTTTTAATTCAGGGCTAGAAAGATGGGGCATCATACTTAGGAGACACTGTAAGTTATAGCCTGTACTTGCAGGCTCTTGTGTGTGCATATCCCTTAAATATTCTTAGAGCTGTGCTTTTTGTATTTAATATAAACAAAACAATTTTAGAAAAAAGAATCATAGTACCATACCTTTTAATTTTGTGTCCTCTTTCATGTAGGGATACTGTTTTCCTGATAAGAGGACGCATACATGCTGTGTGCTAGGTTCTAGAGAGAGAGATTAGATTGTCCTGATGCTTCTTTTAGATTACTGTATTATGTTTGGAATCCCTGGTAATAGTGGTTAAGAGCTACAGCTGCTAACCGAAAGGTCAGCAGATTGAATCTGCCAGATGCTTCTTGGAAACTCTGAGAGGCAGTTCTGCTCTGTCTTCTAAGGTCTCTGAGTTGGAATCTACCCAGTTGCAGTGGGTTTTGTTTTTTAGGTGTCATGTTTGATTGATAACAGTATTTTAATCCTTTTCTTAAACATTTTCACATGCAACTTGCTTAAAGGTTTTTCTGATGTTGCATTATTACTGGCATGACTGTCTGTAGAGAAGTTGTTTTTCATTCTTTTGAATTGTATCTTTAGGATGAATTCATAGAAAAGTGAATGAGTAAGTTTAAGGGTATGCTTAGTCTTGTATAGTGTGTGAATATGTGTAAGGACCACGGAGCTTTATGTCTTCCTCAGGTGCAGTTTGATTTGTACCTTTTCAGTTTTTCTGAATTCTCTTACTTGAATTACATGATGCTACCGCTCCAGAAAGACCTAACAGTATTTTGTCATGCTTTTGAGGAACTCTTTATGTCGTTTTTTCACCCTTTTCTCTCCCTTTCCAGGCCAAATTAAAGAAGCGGAAGCCTCGAGTAAAGAAAGAAAACAAAGCACCCAAGCTGAAAGATGAGCATGGGATTGAGTTTTCTTCCCCTAGACACTCAGATAATCCATCAGAAGAAGGAGAAGTGAAGGTATGGGGCTGGAATTCAGCTGAGAGTTGTTTTGTGGGCCACATTTATTGTGCCATGTGGTGTAGTGGAAATATTTGGTAAATGTGTATGTTGTACGTGAGAAAAGAAAATAAAAATAGTATATGTCTTTGTTAAACTCAGGAATACAGTTGTTTACTTAAGTTAGTAATCACAGATTCATAGATAATGGAAGTAAACGAGAGAGTCATAGTATGTTTAATTATAAATGGCAGTTGACGGAGAGCCTCACTGTGGGTTTGGAACAATAGGGAATGGGGGGGACAGGGATTATCCAGAGAGTTTGTGTAAGAGGGCGGCTGTTGTGCAGCTCAGCTAATCGTTGGGCCAGACCAAGCTCGTCTCCCTGTCGGGTTTGGCACAGGGACTCCCAGTTCACAACCTCTGACCTGAGCGAAGTAAAAAGTCAGTTGGTACATTTAGTGTGATTTGCTTCCGTGAGTGACACCTATGGGACTTTATTCTGTTGTTCTTAGCGTGTAACTGTGCTTTGAGACTGGTTCTGCCGGGTACAGGAAATGTCATGAAATTGAGGCTTACAGACATGAATTCATATGATGGCAACTTACTAATTAAAGAGAGCCCTGGGGGCAGAGTCATTACATGTTGGGCTGCTAACCGAAAGGTCGGCAGTTGGAATCCACCAGCTGCTTGTTGGAAACCTTATGGGACAAGTATACTCTGTCCTGTAGAGTCGCTGTGAGCCAGGGTTGACATGAGGACAGTGACTTTTTTTTAAAACTAGTTACTGGCTGACTTGGGAGAGGTCTGTAATCTCTTTGGTCCTCACTTTCTTCCGTGTCTGAAATGGGCATGATAATGCCATGTTGAGGGGTTGCTGTGAGAGTTAAATGAGGGGTGTAAATTAAGAGCGTCTGTCTTTACAGATGCTCTTCACTTATTGCAAGGGTGGTGTGTGCACAAATGCAGTGATGAACTGTGGAGCAGTGTGTCTTTCTCTGAAAAATGAATAAATCTAAACTTGGTGGCAAAAGCTGATAGTTGTGGGGCCTATTTGTTTTCTAGGATGATGGCTTAGAAAAAAGCCCAATGAAAAAGAAACAGAAGAAAAAAGAGAACAAGGAGAACAAAGAAAAACAAGTGAGCTCAAAGAAAGACAACAAAGATGGAGACAAAGAAAGGAAGAAGTCAAAAGAGAAGAAGGAAAAGGTATTTGGTGTCATTTTACTTATTAAGATAAGCACAACTTTTGACGGTTTTCACAATTTTAAGATTAGAACTGGAATGAGGCTGGAGCATGCTGAAACACTGATCTTTTTGGGGATTTATGCAAGAAGGAAGATGGAACAGTGGAAGGAATGCCTATGCCTCTCCTTACAGAGAGAGAGAGGGTCATGCTGGTCTGGGGTGGTGCTGAATGTCGAAGGCCTTTACTGGAGCTCTCATATTTAGGGAGGACCTTCTGAGATAGGACAAGTAAGAGAAGCCCGCGTTTACATGTCACTGCCTGCGGTGTTCTCAGATTCATGGTGTAAAAGCAGAATCCCCAGAGCAGTTAGAATATTTGAAGGGTTTAGGATTAGAGTAGAGTGAAAGCTTTTGGAGTATAACGGGATTAAAAACTCTATTATTACGTATAGAAGCTTCACGTTAGGAGTTTAGAAAGTTCACTCCAAACCACAGAATTCCACTGTAGCATTGCATGCATACTTGCTGACTTCAAGCAAATAGTTTTGTAATTAATGCTTAATTATTGTTAAAACACATAAGCAAACAGTACTGCCTCTGCCTCCACCCCTCAGTGATAACTCTAGTAGTTTTCTTCATGAGTACCTTTGGAACTTTTGTCTTATACATGTGAGTGTATACTTAAAATAAAAATCAGATTAGATTGTTGGGATAGGGTCTTTTACCCTTCTAGCAGTGTATTGCATGCAGTGTATTAAAAAGCAATATATTCATTTCTCAAGTGAATGAATAATGGTTAAGATCATTATTTAAGATGAAAAGTAGTAGTTTTGCCTAATACATTAGCAGTGGTTTAAATCTATATTGAAATTGCTTTCAAGTTTTTGATGTTGTAAACTAACTTGGACAAATAGTTTGCATTTGTGCCACCAAAAAAATGATACTTATTTTTTAAAGTGAAATACTTAGAAGATAAAAGCACAAAGAACAATTCAAGAAACATTTGTTTTATCCACTGCTGAGATATTACAGCTGCTGTTAATATCTTTTCATGTTGGTTTCAAGTGGCTTTGTTTGCTTTTTAGCTGGAGTAGTTTGGGGTGCCCGAACATGTTGCTGATACTGTTGAAGCTCCTCTCTGTAACCTCTCTGGAGTTTCATTACTCTTTTCTCTTCTCAGAGATAACTACTACTCTACAGTTGGGTTTAGACCTTCCTATCCATGGTTTCCTACTTTGACTGTATATTACATAGAGAAAGCACAGTATTGTTTATATGTTTGTAAATAGTCTTACATGAAGCCACAGCCTTCTGCAGCCTTCCATTCAGTTTATTTTTGAGATTTATTTCTGCTAATTCATGTATTATTTCAATCACTCATAATAATTTAGTTACTATAAATTCCTGAATCAAAGAGGAGTGTCTGTTTGTAAGCTATTAATAAAAGTTGGTTACATGATATACTATAAGGGTTTTACGAATTTCCAACGTTAACCTCTCGATGGCATTTTTGTGCAATTTATAGAAGCACCAAATAGCACCAATAAAGCCAAAATTACAATTGCTGCAGGACAGAGATGGGAGGAGGTGTGATTTAACTATTAATTGTGTAGCTTTGGCTTCATGATGTCTCAGTGGGCTTACCAAATTCTTGTTATAAACTGAAGCCATTATATTTTTACCTCCTGTAGTGATGTGTTGTAATTAAGAAGTCCAAGTGGCAAAGCAGGATTGCACAAATGACAATGACTGCTTGTAACTCTCTTTTTAAAAGCCTAAAGCTGGTGATGCCAAATCGTCAAGTAAATCAAAGCGATCTCAGGGTCCTGTCCATATTACAGCAGGAAGTGAACCTGTCCCCATTGGAGAGGATGAGGATGACGATCTGGATCAGGAGACGTTCAGCATAGTAAGTCCAGAGACTGAGGGCGCTGGCACCGGAAGCTTACAGTGCTTGCTGCGTGGTCCCAGCTGATCGGAGATTTAGTACGTGACTTTGTAAACATGTTACGTATGATATTTAAAGACCGTGTGCTCCCAAGCAGATTGGCAGAAAGAGATTTTCTTACTTGATGTCTGATGAGGCAGAAGCTTAAGGAATGAATTTCATATCTTGTTCCCAGTTAGAGAGGTTCCTTTGGCGCCATTTTTCCATTTGAGAAACATGAAGTGTTCATTTAGCAGACCTTTATTGAATAGTTTTTCTGTGTGCTGACCCCTGGAGTTACCATGTTGAATAGATACTGTCTCTAGTGTAGAAATTGACGTGTGAATAGAGGAGATAGTTACTTACACAAATCGTGTTTTCAGTGCTGTGCCTGTGGAGAGAAATATCTGGTACTGTGAAGGGCTTCAGTCCAGTCGGGGGCCTTCAGAGAAGCCGTGCTCATGGCAGAGTCTCACGGGCCTGATGTTTGCGGTGGCTTCTGAAGGAAGAGTAGAAGGGAATGAGGAGAGATGAGGGGAGGACAGGCCGAGGCAGCAGTGTGCAGAGGCCGCGGGGCCGACCGAGTGGCGCGCCTGACAGAGACGCTAGCAGAGCGCTGTGGCCAGAGGACCAGGAGCAGGGGGGCCACGTGGCGTCAGGTGAGCCTGGGGTTCTCTGTGGGAACCCGGGCAGCCCGGCTGCGTGGGAGCAGCGGGGGCGTCCTGCGGAGCGTGCCGTGTCAGAACGTTACGTGCTGTTGTGCGGTGGTGCTAAAAGCTATGAGATAGACAGAGAAGATAATGGGGACGGAGAACGTGGACTGGGTCTCATGTGACATTAGATAAAGGCCAGTGGGTTTTCCGGGCTCTCAGCTTGGCCTCTTGACTGGAGCTGTGTTGTGATGCATTTGTTGTTTCCCTTCCACACCTCACCCTTAACCGCACTCTCTTTCTCCTGTTGCCCCAGGTGTCCTAAATTGTAGTTCACTGTATTCTCACTTATAGAAAGTATATTTTGGTGCAAGAAGTATATAAATAAATGAGTAAATGGAAATGAATGGATAAATGAATTACATAGCTGCTGTACAGTCTGTTTCCTGGTTCTTCCTTAGGCCAGTGTTTATAAGAGAAAATAATCAATGCTTCTGTAACCCCCCAGTGTTTTTTAAAAATGTTTTCACACATAGGCTCCTTTAATCTTGTTTTTATATTATGAAGTCTTTAAAAATTACAGAAAATTTTCAGGAATACAATAGACACTGAATAGGTAGTAAAATCTGAAAAGTTCTTTTTAAGACTCTATTTTTTGAGTCTGAAAAAGAACTTTTTAAAGTTGTTTGGTGTCTTACCTTCCTGGAAGTACCCATTGTTCTGTATCTGATCATTACGCTCGTGCATCAGTTTGGAGTTGATATCCTACTTAATGTCTGTTAAGATGGAGCAATACCAGAGAAACAAAACCAC
Organism: Heterohyrax brucei; assembly: GCA_028571685.1. Taxonomy (NCBI): domain Eukaryota; kingdom Metazoa; phylum Chordata; class Mammalia; order Hyracoidea; family Procaviidae; genus Heterohyrax; species Heterohyrax brucei. The sequence continues at coordinate 35,755,304 of CM053148.1, read as the reverse complement.
TGCCATCGAGTCGGGTCCAACTCCTAGTGACCCTAGAGGTCAGAGTAGAACCACCCGACAGAGTTTCCAGGGAGTGACCGGTGGTTTTGAACTGCAGACCTTTTGGTTAGCAGATGTAGCACTTAACCCACTATGGCACCAGGGCTTCTGATGTAGCAATAGCTGTCACATCATCAGCCAGCACTGTTGGTGTGCTTTGCATGTATTTCCTCTACAGCAGTCTTGTGAGGCAGGTAATTGCTTCTGTTTTGCATATTAAAAAATAAGACAAAGCGAGCTTAAGTATATTAACCCTGTGTCACATATAACCTAAGACCTAGTCCAAAGATTTGACCGAGGCAGTGTGGTGTGGTGCTTTGGGCTCTAACCATTATGCAACACAGCATCCTCTGTATCCATAAGCAAGAAATACAGATTTTTCATGTTTTAAAACTTTACGTGAATGCTGTACTGTATACATCTTGCAACTTGTTTTTCCTCCCTCATTATTTACATCTTTGAGATTTATTCATTGGATAATTGTGACTGTGATTTAAACATGGCTGTCTGTGTTATTTTGTTATTTGTGACTTCAGCAGTTCATTCTTCCTCCCATTGATGAACTTTTCTAATTGCTGCTGACAGTTTACTGCAGTGAATTGTGAATGTTTTTTTGCACGCATATGTGAAAACTTCTTCAGGGTGTGTAGCTCAGGCAGGACTGCTGTCTTCATCGCCGGTCGTCCGCACCTGCCACTTCATTAGACACTGGTAACTTGTCTCCATGGCCACTGGAGGGGCTGGTGTTCCTTCCAGCAATGCATGTTGGTTCCGAGCGTGTCTCTCTAGCCCTGGCTAATCAAGGATCATGTGTTTTCCTAGTTACTAGACCTTTATGTTTCTCCCGCATTGCCTCTTCACATAATTTGCCTACTTTGGGCAGTTTGTCTTTTGTCACCTTTTCTGTGAAAATTTTTCATATGTTCTTGATAACGATCTTTTCACTGTTGTATTCACTGCAGTTTCTAGTGTGTAGTATATTTTTTAAGATTTCGTGTTGAATTAAATACTGAAAAACCCATAGATCATAAATCTATTGCTAAGTGAGTAGAAGTTTGTGGAGTTTCCTTTATTCTGAAATTCCATGATCCATGCAGTAAACTGTCAGTGTGCTGGGTACCTAGTGGCTGAGAGCCATGTTCTGTAGTTCTGAGAAAGTATCTTGAATCATGATTTATTCTCCCCTTTCTAAATTCTGTGTTTATGGAACTCTTTATATTTGAATATTGAACTCTAGGAATGGTCCTCTAGTTTTATTACCTTTCTTCATTGTCTGTTTATGCTTTTTACTGTATTTCTGAAAGAGTGCCCCAGCTTCCTCATTAGTATTATTTTTGGTCATGTTTTATTTCTAAGATTGCTCATCTCCTTTGGAAGCTCTGGTGGACAGTGGTTAAGAGCTGTGGCTGCTAATCAAAAAGATCAGCAGCTTGAATGCACCAGGTACTCCTTGGAAACTCTGTGGGGCCGTTCTACCCTGTCCTAGAGGGTCATTGTGACTTGGAATTGGCAGAAGGCAGTGGAGTTTTTTTTTTTTAAATTGCTTTTCCCTCATTTGGTTCTCTGAATGTTCTTTATACTTCTCTCTGTTTTCCTGTGTTTGTGTTAGATATGTTCCTCAGAGGGCTTGGTAATCTAATTTTCTCCTCATGTCCAACTGCTATAGCACTGTCACATGGACTCCTGCGTAGTGGACCATTGTGGTCCACAGACTTGTCATAGGCTGCCTTGGTCAAGAGTCAAACCCTAGTCTCCAGCATGGAGGGCAAGAATTCTACCAGTGAGCTACCATTTGTGTTTCTGAAAGTCTTCCTGGAGGCGCCGGTTATGTGGACTTAATCTTCTTAGCGAGTTTTTACTCTAGGGTGATGTGGATGAGCCGCGTCATCAGGAAGCTTCCAGGGACAACTCCCCTCTCATTTGGTATTTGGGTTATTTGTTTCCCGTCCTGTTTTTCTTTAGTAAGTTTAGCCAGTGGTCTGTCAATTTTGTTGATCTTTTCAGAAAACCAGCTTTTGATCATCTCGGGTTTTTCACTTGTTCTTCTGTTCTCTAATTCATTTTGTTCTGCTCTAATTTTTATGATCTGCTTTCTTCTGGTGCCTGTGGAGTTCCTCTGTTTCTCTCTCTCTACTTGTTCAAGCTGTAGGGTTAGTTCTTTGGGTTCTTTCTTCCTTCCCAGTGTGTGCATTTATAGAGATAAACTGACCCCTGAGCAACTGCTTTAGTTGTATTCCGTAGATTCTGCTAGGAACTATTTTCATTCTCATTGGAATCCATAATTTCTTTATTTCATCTTTGATTTCTTCTATAACCTGTGGCTTTTTGAGCAAGATGTTGTTCCATTTACATGAGTTCCAGTTTCTATGTTTTTTCTGCTGTTGATTTAGACTTTTATGACTTTCATGCACTGAGAAGATGCTTTGCAATAATTCACTGATACGGATTTTGTTGAGATTTGCTTAATGTCCTAACACGTGGTCTATTCTGAAAAATGTTCCATGTGCAGTGGAGAAAGAGGAGGAAGCTTCCAGTGGATAGTTAGCATCCTTTGATTGTTCCTTGTGGGCAGTCAGATCTTGTGGAGAAGGCGGCAGAAGACAACTAAGCAGTGGCTGTCTCATGTATGTTCTTGTAATCCTGTTTTCAGTGCGGTAGCCTTGATGCCCAGCTCTACCTGTGCAGCCCGGTTCAGGGACCTTTTCTCTTCACCGTGTCTTTTTCTGGGCTGAGTGGAAGGAGAGCTGGGGATTCTGGGAATTGGTTAGAAATCTTCAGAGTCTGTTTTACTTCTTAGGTAGTCTTTAAACCAGTTGTATTTTAGCCTCCGTGTTAGTTCCAGAGGTCCCTGGCCTTTGGGGAATTTGGCAGTTTGAGTCCACGTGGTTCTCTGCTCTCACAGCTGCTGTCTATACTGGCTCAGTTTTCTCAGGTCTGTTGAGTCATTTCCAGTGCTGCTGACAGTTTGTAGCTGTTTTTTTTTTTTTTTTTTTAAATGTCTTTATGGGTTTATCCCTTTTGAAGACGTTTCCCTTTAATACTGCCTTAGTGGGGCTTGGGAAAGGAGAAGAGATTGGTGGGTTCAGGCAGCTGCCTTTATCTGGGAGTCTTCACTGTGACGCAGTGGCTGCCACAGTGGGCTCTGACTGTGAGGGTGACGCAGGCCTGGACGGCGTCTGTTGTGTACTACAGTTGTGCTGTATATAGGGTTGCTCTGAGTCAGAACTGACTTGACGGCGCTTAACAAAGGACGTGTAGATATTTTATTTTGCTTGGGATAGTTGGTAGTGGGAGGTTCTCAGGTCTGTAATTCTGCTTCTCTTCTGACCTTGATAATGACCTCGTGAGACGTCATGCCCCTCTGTCACGTGGTAACAGCATTTTGAGAGGTTCAGCAAGGTGCAGAGGTCACTCATAGAGCTCCAAGTGATGATGCTGGGACTTTTCCCTCAGGTGTCACTCACTCTTGCTCCACAATTAAATGCCCTGAGGGTGGCCTTTGTTTTCTCTGAAGTGGGAGTTCAGGAGATAGCAACTGGAGATTTCTTTGCTGCAGATACTTTATGTCTGTACTCTGTTGCCTTGTTCCAGTGTAAGGAGAGGATGAGGCCTGTGAAAAAGGCCCTAAAACAGCTGGATAAACCTGACAAGGGACTCAATGTGCAGGAACAGCTGGAGCATACCCGGAACTGCTTGCTGAAGATCGGAGACCGGATAGCTGAGTGCCTTAAAGCCTACTCAGACCAGGAGCACATCAAGCTGTGGAGGAGGTAACTGACCATAGCCCCCAGTTTGCCTGTTTGGCTTCAACCCGAGTGTGTTGGTCGGTTCTGTTTCTGTCTTTAAAAGGTGGCACAGCCACTTATTGAAAAGTCTTTTTTACCCCCAGTCGAAGCCAGCTATTGGCAGTGTACCTACAGGCTTAAGCTTACTTTTCTTGAAATACAGGCCAAGCTACTGAGACCAGCTTTTTTGTGTGGGTAGGATGATGTCATTATTTTATAATGGCAGGGCAGTGATACAGGGCTTGTCAGTCAGTTTTCAGAATAAAGACTCATTCTTTAAAACTGGAAGGGATAGAAATCATCTGGTCTCCCTACTTCACCCTTCTCAGGTTGATGTTCAGACATGGCATGGGAGTGATTGCCTAGTTTCTTGCCAACCCTGGGGTGAAATGACACTTAAATTCCCCAGAACTTTGAGTTCTCTGTTTTTGTCTCCTTCTGTACTAATTAAGGAGCCTGGTGGCCCCATGTTTAAAGTAACTGACTGCTAACTGAAAGGTGATTGTTCAGAATTGCCAGTGGCTCTGTGGGAGAAAGATGTGGCAGTCTGCTTCTGGAGAGGTTACAGCCTCGGAAAGACCCTCCGTGGCCTTTGGGAGAATTGGCTCGAAGGGATCTGCACTAACGAAGAGCTCTAGGAGTGATTTGAGTTAAGGCATTTAGTTTACAACCTTAGTTCCTGAGACATTTTGGCTCATATATATTATGTGATCACTTTTGAGATTTTGAGAAAACACAACTGGAATTTCTCAAAGAAAATGGTAACATTAAACCACTTTCGGTTATTTTGGACTCACATGCTTATGGTTAGTGTCATTAATTACCTTTGTTTAGAGTGTATTAATTTTTGAGAGAAAATTGGATTTGAAGAAACCCTTCTATCCATGATGCTGAAATGTCACCTTTATTCTTGTTAACGTGGTTGCCGTATTTGGCCTGTACTTACCCACATGGCCTTCCTTTACTTGATTTGATCCCATCCTCGTACACAGAGTCAAGCTTCCTGCTAGGCGCTCAGAGCTGGCTGTGTAGTGATGCGCTAGGCCTGCGCTCTTGGCTGGCAGCAGCCTATAAGAGGGCTCTGTCCCTTTAAGAGTGTAAAGTCTAGGAAGGCTCCTGAGAAACTGGCCATCGTGGAGTGGTAAATGCAAGGTGAGATGTAGTTGGGGCACTGGTTGAGAGCGCGGCCGCTGCCAGAGGCTGGGAGCTGGAACCCAGCAGCTGCTCCGTGGAAGCCCTGTGGGGCAGTTCTGCTCTGTCCTGCAGGCTTGCTGGGAGTCTTAATGGACTGGAAGGAGGCAGGTTTTTTTTTTTTTTTTTTTTTTTTTATTTAATATGACTGAGTAAAAATGTACATTCTGGTATAAATTTACATGCCCACCTATATGCAGCTTCCACTGCTCTCCCTGTCCGGTGACAGCACACTGTTCCTCTCTGCTCCATACGTGTCTCATCCTCCCAACAGTCTCCTTTCCCAGGTTTGGTTTTTAGCAAGGTTGGCGGTTTGAATCCAACAGCTGCTCTGTGGAAGCCCTATGGAGCAGTTCTGCGTTGTCATATAGGGTTGCTATAAGTCAGAATTGGCTTGATGGCTGCACGTTTTGTTTTTAGCTATGAGACAGAACCTTAGTCTCTAGACCCTTCAGCCAAACTCAGTAAGTAGCATGTAAAGGTGTATTGTTGGTGTGTGCAGGGATCCCCAAAATATTTCTATAACTTAAAATTCTGCAGCTGAAAACCATTGTGCAGCAAAATTCTGTAGCTTGCCGTTTATGAAAAGGATGAATGCATCGTAAAAAATTCTTTAATTTACCAGGACTGTTTTTTTTTTTAAAGGAACCTATGGATTTTTGTTTCCAAGTTTACAGAATTTGATGCTCGAAAACTACATAAGTTATACAAGATGGCTCATAAGAAAAGATCACAAGAGGAAGAGGTAAAATACAGATTTAATCCCAATTAAATAAAAGGCAGTTCCACAGGAAAGAGTCCTTCATTTTTTGCTTTTCCCCTGGGGGTAGGTGGTCATTAACTCATAGGTTGTTGGTTCTGATGAGGCCACTGGCTCTCTGTCCTTAGGTTACCATTAGGTAGACATTCAAAGGATGAAGGACCCCATCGCAGGTCACAGTGTGTGGAGAGCGGCCTCGAAGCTGCAGGCCAGCCTCTTTTGTGCTGTGTGGCTGTCTTCAGTGTTTTCTGAACTGTTTGTTTCTCCCATGAGTAGTCAGTCAGTGAGTGCCAAGACCAGATGGTAAAACAGCCCAGTATACTGGAGCCAAGCTGTTTAAATTCTGACACAGGAGGGTCACCGTGTGTTCTTAGGTCCTGGAATCACTTACTCATCAGATCTTGCGTTCTTCCGTGTGCACACAGTTTATGGTAGCTTATTAATGTGGCTTGCGATACTAATAGGCTTTGGGGCAGAAAATACTCTGCTCTGTTGTTTTTCGGGTCGTGTATTTGGTGTCCTTCCAGCTTTTGTACATTAGGGCCCAGCTGCTGACATAAAAGAGCCACATGAAGAGGTGCCCAGGAGTGGCTTCCCTTTTTTTGGTGCAGGGGGTTGTGGGGGAAGTGACCCAGCTCCTACCATACGGTGGTGGTCTGGTGGAAGCATGCCTGTTTATAAACTTACTGACTTGTCACAAAGGCTGTGCCCAAGTCAGCCACTTTGGAACCATCTGTGAATGTTTAAAACTTCTCTCACTGACATGTCAGTTCTGTGAAAGCCTGGATTTGTGTCTCATCCTCTGTTGCGTGTAGCCTCAGTGCTCACAGCGGTGTCGGAAGTGCTCAGCAAGTATTTATTGCATGAGCTGTGCTACGCCTAGCACTGCACTGGGCTGAGGAGGAATACCCACAAGAAATTTGTAATTTAATCTTATGTGAAAAAATAGATGGTGTAGCAATAACATACAACTATAATATACTAATACCACTAACTGTTAGTTTAAATTTTAAGCTTTATACAAACTTAAGACTAGTCGGGAAGGTTTCCAGGAGGGAATGAAAAAATTAGGGAAGGCTCTTATTTCAAGGAGTGAAAGTTAGGGTGAAGGTTTGATGTTGAACACATAGACACATCTGCTATCAGAAGCTGGTGTGAGTTAAATAATGGAAGAGGTGATCCTGCTGCTGGAGGGTATACATTGTCACAACCTTTCTGGAGGACATAGCATTTTTATGCCAGTAACGTGTACTCTTGTCTGCATTTGTTTGCCTTCAGTGCCCTCTCATGTAAGACACCCTCTTCCACATGTTGCTGCTACAAAAATCATTAGCTGCAGTCTACAGTAGCTAAAAGATGGACTCAACCCAGATGCCCAACAACAGATGAATGGTATACTCGATGGAACACTATGCAGTGATAAAGAACAGTGATGAGTTTAGGAAGCATCTCATAACCTGGTTTCAGTTGGAAGACATTATGCTGAGTGAAAGCAGTCAACAGCACAAGGACAAATGTTGTATGAGACCCCCTACTATAAGGACCTAAAAATAGACTCTTGTAAAGAAGACTCGACTCTTTGATGGCTGCAAGGGAGGGGAGGAAAGGAGTGGGCTGGTCATAGACAGTTGATAGAAATTTGGTTGGGTGAGAGCAGTGACAACACACAGTAGAAAGATCAACTTAACTGGATTTCAGCATAAACTGAAAACTCTTCTGATTGTAACCCAGTATTGCAAGGATAGAGCAGCAGGGGCAGGGGTCTGGGGACCATGCTTTCAAGGGACATCGAAGCCAGTTGGCATAACTAGCCTATTGCTAAGAGAGTTTTCTACACCCCTTATTGGTGAGTGACAACTGGGGTGTTAAAAGCTGCCATCTGAGGTAACACCAGATGACCCCAACTCATCTGTAATAGACAGTCACCAAGAACAACAAAGACATGAGGGAAAAAGAACCCAGGAGACAAATGGACTCATGTGAATGGGTGACTGTCAACATGTGACCAGAAGAACCAGATGATGCCCAGCCACCACCAGAGACAGCTGCAAGAGGGCACACAATGGCGAGTCCCATTAGCAATGTGAGAAAAAGAGGGGTGCACTTCAAGAGCTCCACTGAAAGACTGCAACTGATGGTCCTGCAGTCCTGCGGCTCCCCTGGGAACACTGCCTCATGACCTGATGCTGCCCGTGGCCAGAAAACATTACTGAGGTCAACTCTGTGGGCAAGAATGGACTGGACTTGGGCAGGGCTACAGTGTGACCACGTGGTGTGTGTACTTTATGGCTCTGTGCGTCTATAGGATGCAGTCCTACGGGCCTCTTAGTAGAAGCGAGAGACAGGAGAGGTGGACAGGAGGAAACAGGAGATTGCTAAGAGGGTATGACATACAGAGAATGAAAAGGAGGAGTGTGCTGTTGTCAGGCTGGGAGAGCAGAAGGAGTTGCAGGTGGACATGCAAATTTAATTTGCATTGTATACTCTCACTTAATCACAATTAAAAAAAGCATAGCATGCTTATAAGAATAACTTGAGGAGAGTGGGCACAGCCTAGAGATGCAGAAAGCATGTGTTATTTGCATAAAATGTAATTCCACAAGATTTATCAAGAGGATGAAACAGAACTGTGTTTCTAAGAATTTTAAGGAACTCAGTTTTGAAATGTTGACGGTGTGAAACAATACCAAATAATTAAAATTTTTTTTTTTAAAAAATCTATATACATTCAAAAACTTGGACAGATGTAAATTGTACCAATGGTTATCCCTTAGTGATGGGAGTCTAGCATACTTTGTTTCTTATTTACTTTTTTTACTCTGTTTTCTGATGGTTCATAGCCAACATTTTACTTGCACAGTGAAATCATTATTCAAACATTGAAATGTTTATGTTGATGACCTTGGCATAGGAATTAACTCCCACTGGACAGGTCAGTAGTTCTTTGTTCTAGTTAACACCAGGAAGTTAGTAGTCCTGGTTTTGCATGGCCGAAGATGGTTTTCGGGAGTGCTGGTGGCCTGAGCCCCTGTTTGAGACTATACAGGGACATTGAGCGGTCTTTGAAGACCGAATGTTCGGAGAGAGCTATCGGTGGAGATTTTTTACAGTGGTGTGGTAGGTCAGAGGCAGCAGGTAGAGCCCTCTTAGCGTGGTCGCGCTGTATGTGCTCAGGGGAGTTTATGAGCGTTTTTTTGCTAAGGTAGTAAATGACCGGAAGTCAGGAGGGACAGGAGGAAACTGTTACAGGTGGTTATCGTTGCTCTGGGGGCCGTGTTGGTGCAGTAGTTACGGCACTCAGATGCGAACTCAGAGTCGGCAGTTTGGACCCAGTCGCTGCTCCGTGGGGAAGGATATGGCAGTCTGCTTTGGTGAAGATTTACAGCCTTGGAAACACTGTGAACTCTGCCCTGTAGGGTCACTGTGAGTCGGAATTGACTGACTGGCAGTTTTTTTTTTTTTCCATCTTGCTCTTGGGAAGTAGGCCTGGGATGTTAAGATTCTTTGGTTTCCTTTTACCGCACAGGAGCAAAAGAAGAAAGATGATGTGATTGGTAGTAAAAAACCCTTTCGACCAGAGCCCTCCGGCTCAAGCAGAGATTCCCTGATGTCTCAGCCTCATACCCCCCACAACCTTCACTCTCAGAAGCCTCACTTGCCTGCCTCCCATGGCCCACAGATGCACGGACACCCCAGAGATAACTACAATCACCCCAACAAGAGACATTTTAGTAACACAGGTAGGCCATTATGTGGGCTTTAAAAAAGGGGTACCAAGGGAGGGATCTTTTCGTCTTCTAAAGACAGCTGGACCTCTGTGCTGTGTTCTTTTCTAACACTTTATTGTCTTCTTTTCTTTTGAGGTAAAGCATGAGACAAAGATCCAAAAGACTGTCAGTTGAACATTAGACTACGGGAAAATACAGTCACCATAAGCAAAAAACAGATGATAGACCAAAGGGAAAAGTTTACGTAGCATATCAGTTGCATGGTTAAAGTTGACAATATTAAAAGAGCTCTTGGAAAAAATGGACAACCAAATAAAAAGATAGGTGAAGATTAGAACAGGGAGTTAAGACAGAAGAGGAAATTTCAGTGGCCAATAGGACAAGATACCCAGCCATGCTACAGGTGAAATAGAAATCAGCCATTTTTTATTGTTGTTAATTTTTCACCCATTCTAATCAAAAATTAAAAGTGGCAATACACAGTAATTGCAAAGAGTATGAACAAATACAGTCTTTCAAGAAGATAGCTTGAAATATCTAAATATATATGCTCTTTGACACTGTAATCCCATTCCTGGGCGCTTGTCCTCTAGAATAAAAACACACGTGTGTGAAGACACCATTCCAACCTTTAAAAAGCCAAACATAACCTGAAAAGTCCATTAATAGAGGAACGTGTGAGTAAATAAGCAGGACATTTGTACTCGATGATATTATCAGTTATTGAAAAGAGTGAATTTACTATAGATTAAAAAGTGGAAGGAAAGATACACAACAGTAACAGTACTTTCTCCATGTATGTGTGTAATTTAATTTATTGAGGTGAAATTTACATAACACAGAGTAGCCATTTGGTAAAATCACAATGTTATACAACCACCACCTCTGTCGAACTACAAAACACTTCCATCAGTAAAAGAAAGTCACGTATCAGTTAAGCAGTTTCTTCCCACTCTCACAGATAGATGGCTCCAGTGGCTGCAGAGGTCACCGCACTGCTGAGATTTTCTCCTCTTGGGAGTCTTAGTCATTCTTATTTCATTGCTCTGCTGCTGTTGGAAGACTTTAAACAGGTTACGTCTTTTTTCTGTTTAATCTGGGCTTCTGCTGGCAAGAGCATAATTCTGCTGCAAGCCACTTTCGGCTGTCTGGGAGGAGAGAAGATCCGTGTCCTTAGATCTTAAAAATCTTAAGTCGTTGAGAATGAATTGATCCTCATTTTATTGAGGGAAAAAGCTAATGACTGTACACGGTGGCTGGGAAATGTCTCCATTCTCTCAGTAGGTACAGTTGTATTAGTTGTACTTTTGCCCTGATATGAAGCCGGTTTTGTGTTCTTTGTGTGATGTGACTGATAACTGTGTTCTGAATTCTTTGAAAGAACTCTTCTTCTAAAGCTTAACTGCAATCTTCTGTAATCTTGGATTCTTTCTTTAACTATCCAGTACTTCTAACGTTTGATTTCCCTAATGGAGGAGGAAAGAAAAGCAGTTTAATTTTATTTAGAAATACACTACTTGGCTTGAGCTTTAAGCATCTTGACTACACTGTAAACTTTGACATCCTTTTGGAAATCGTACTTGCCACTTGGTTGGAAGCCATCTTCAAATGCTCTTTTCATTTTGCAGGTGTCTTTTTGTTGTTTGTTAATTTTTAGGCTGAGTCACTGAAAAGTTTTTACTTCTTGGTCCTGTGGTCAGACTCACATGGATCAGGAATGAACTGAAGCCACTGGTTGACTGTACTTTATATGTGATACCAGTTTCTGAGCTGCATGGATTCCTCATGTTGTTGTTTGATTTGGCTCTCTATAAAAACGTAGATGACAAGCAGAATGAGTGGAGAAACATTTATTTGGTGACATGCCTTTGGTTTTAATATAACTGTAGATGGAAGACAGAGTTCCCGTGAGGCCATGTAGTTCGTTCTGGTTAAGCCTCTGTGTTACTTTCCTAGGGCTGCCATACCAGATTACCCCGAACTGGGTGACTTAAAACAACAGGACCTTATTCTCCCAGAGTTCTGGAGGCCAGAAGTCTAGGATCAGGTGTTGGCAGGGTAGGATCCTCCTGAGGCTCTGAGAGAGGACCCATTTCTTGCTCTACTGGCTTTGGTGGCTGCTTGCGGCCCCTGGTGTTTTCTGGCTGTAGCTGCACGGCCCCAGTCTCGGCCTCCTAACCTCTGTCTCTGACTTTGTCTCAGAAGATCTCCTCTCATGGATTTGGGGCCCACACTAAGTCCAGAATTATCTCATCTTTTGAGATCTTGAGCTCAATTACATTTGCAAAGATGCTATATTTTCAAATAAGGTCATATCACAGGTTGTAAGTGTCCATTTATATGGGGTGGGGTGTGTCTTCGTGATGTAGCTGACTACAGGCTCCACCCCTGGATTTCTGTGGTTTCACTATCTTTTCCTCATCCAAAGAAGTGTAATTCTTCTTGGGAAGAGAGCCTTGGTAATGCAGTGGTTATGCATACAGTTACTAACTGAAATGTCAGTGGTTGAAATCCACATGCCACTCCACTGGAGAAAGATGGGGCAGTCTGCTTCCATAAAGACAAAAGCTTTGAAAGCCATCTGGGGCTGTTCTGCTCAGCCCTGTAGGGCTGCTGTGAGTCAGACTCCACTTGATGACAGGGGTTTGGGTTTGATTTTCTCCTCCGGAGGGAGGAGACTGCAGAAGCTAAAATGGATTTTAGTTTGATCTTAAACATGATTGTTAGAGTGTGCTGCACACCTGGTGTGAGCAGTTAATGTGTGTGTGCACGCATGCGCGTACATGTGTACACGGGGATGAACAGTAGAATCAGCAGATAACATCAGAGTTCCAGAGACGTGGTGCAGCAGGGCAGTACACAGATGGAGGATGCTGCCTTGCGGTTGTCAAACTCGGCAGCACCATTTTTCGAGTTACTGTGTGGTTTTGGTTTTTGGGGTGAAGTCTCATTTGAAGAGTCTTCCCTAGATTGGAAGGTAAGCTGGCATGAAACATGAAGAAGTCTTAGCATTTTAGAAGGAGAGAGGTGATGAATCTTCTTTTGCCTTCAAATTTGGGAAGGAAGAATCTTAGGACTATATTATTGGAATTTTGATATCTGTCTGTACAATGCATCAGCCTTTGTAAACTTCAGTGGACGTGAAATACAACTGTTTCTTGGAGTCATGAGATGGTTCTTTCTTCACCTGCAGATCGAGGAGATTGGCAGAGGGAAAGGAAGTTCAGCTATGGTGGTGGCAATAACAATCCACCGTGGGGCAGCGACAGGCACCATCAGTATGAGCAGCACTGGTACAAGGACCACCATTATGGGGACCGGCGACACATGGATACCCACCGTTCTGGGAGCTATCGGCCCAACAACCTGTCCAGAAAGAGACCTTATGACCAGTACAGCAGCGACCGAGACCCCCGGGGACACAGAGATTATTACGACAGGTATGCAGAAGGCCTAAGACTAGGCCCTGACTTGGATAGTACCTTAGTGTTCATAAGGAGAGAAAGAAATAATGCGCATTAATGTATATGTCTGTCAGGTATGTGTTCAGCGTCTCTTCGGTGCCAGGCACAGGCCTTGGTTAGAAATGCCAAGATTAGGTGTTCCTGTTGTTAAGATCTTTAGGCTATTAGAGAAGAATCATGACGTAAGGCCACTGGCCCTGTGTGTTCGGGGGGTGGTCAAGGGTTGGGATTTTTGAGACTTTTTTGAGAGCTAAGAAGACTGCTGGCAGCTGATGGTTCTTAATCTGAGTCCTGAAGAAAAGTCAGCTAGGCAGAAGGGAATGGAACAGGAAATCCAGGCCCAAGTCCAGAACAGGCACACAGGGAGAGGTCCAAAGTTATTGGGCTGGATGGTGGGCCTGGAATACCAGGTTTTAAGTTTTATCCTTTGGATCTTAGGGACCATTGTGGTCATGTTGTTTCACCTGTGTGGGAAAAGCATTTTCTTTCTGCCTTCCTCGGAGGACATCTAGAGAAGTGGTAACCATACAGCAGAATCAGAAACCACCATTACTGACGTGTGTGCTAGACTCTTAGTCACGTTAAATAGCAGGAGTCCTCTCAGATGGGTACCAGCACTTGATCCTGGCCCACCAGGAGCCCACAATTTAGGGGTCAAAGCCTTTTGAAGTTGTACCCTTTCTACAGCTGTGTAATTCCACCAGCTGTGATAAGCCATGGTTTTGACCTGCAGGAATTAGCAAGTATAGCAAGGTTGTTAGCAAGCACACCAGCTAAAGAGGTTTTGCGTATGTTCTAGTTTCAGGACTTGGTAGCATTTTAATCTTACAGCTACTTTGGTTTTCCCCAAACCAAAATCATGTGTTGTTTGGATTGCTCTTGAGGTTAAAGTGGGGAAATTTCACACAAACATGTCAGTGTGTTGTTGCATTTTCAAAAGATCTGGTAACACCAGGCTTCATTAGCACAACAGCTGTAGCTGACGGAGGCTCAAACTACCTCCTTCGGAGGAGGCCTGTGGCCCCTGCTCCTCCCCCTCCCCCCTTGGCTCACCTGGCTCCAGTGGCCACTCATGTTTCTGTCCCCTGCTCGGTTGGCCCAGGCTCTTGAAATGCCGTATACCGCATATGGCTGCTCCTCACAGCTGCTTAGGACCCGGTTGGATTTGCCCTGACACGAGCATGCTGGCAGCCTTGCTCCAGGGGCTCTCAGGGAAGGCCAGGGACTGTTGCCTCTTCTTCGCTGCTACTTCCCCAGCACAGCGCTGGGTATGTAGTAGTACCTGATACAACTACTGGACTCAAATGAGGCTCTAAAAATGTATGACAGTATCAGGTTTTTGTTCTTTGGGTCAAATGAAAAAGACTTTGGATGGTGAATTTAAACCTTGTTACCATTCATGTTAAATGTAGTTTATTTTGTGTGTGGCCTGCTCTTAAAGAGGATATAGTATACTTCTAACCATCCTTTACAAAATGACTCAAACCTTACTCCAGTGTCCCACTGCTTATTTGTATGATTTGTGGAAAATGCCATCTGAGACTCAGGCTTCTCACCTGTTGGTGGTTATACAATTGGAAGAATGTGTCTGAAAATGCTCCCGAGGTCCTGACTGAATGCCAGTGGCAGTCCCACTGTCCTGGTGCTGCGGAAAGCTCTGGAGCCTTGCCCTCTTGGGGTCTCTTCAGCACCCCCTCCAGACTGCAGAAGACTGTGATAACTTACTTCCCTGGGCTCCTAGGATCTAAATGTGGCCTTGCAGATTTTGAAAGCTAATCAAGAAAAGCCTCTGAAGAATCTGAGACCTAAAGGATTTGGCCAGAATCACATTTCCTTTGTAGGAACTGTGTTTCCTAATTTTGGGCACCCATGTCTCCTTTTTTTGTTCAGAGGAAAACTTGTATCCTCTTTGTCATTTAGAGTATTTAAAATATCTGTCTCATGACTCACAACAAATTTAACATGTTACAACACTGAATGGCTTTTTTTAAAGCACATACACTTTTCCTCCTGTACCTGAGAATCCTTGGAAACAGGCTCTCCTGGAGAGGAAATAATTCTTTTTCTTGTGGTAATGCGCTGGCTGGAACCTCTAGCTGAGGGTGAGTATAGGTAGTGAGAGCAGACATCTTCCTGTTCCTACTCCTGGGGAAAGCATTCAGTCTGTGGTCGTTGTGGAGATGGTGGCTACAGAATTTTTACTTTTTCCCTTTTGTTTGTAGATGACTTTATATCAGGTTGAGAAAAACAGACTTATTTCAATCAGGAATGGTACTGGATTTTGTCCAGTGCTTTTTCTGCGTTTATTGAGATGATTGTGTGATGATGTCTGTATATTAATCTGGTGGATTACATTGCCTGATGTTTTCACATCTCTGTTCCTCCTAAAGGATACTTGTGTAGTTTTCCATTTTTGGAATATCTTTGTCTGGTTTTGGTATTCCAGCAATGCTGGCTTCATAGAAGGAGGTGGGAAATATTTCTTCACTTTTCTGTTTCTCAAATGATAGAAAATATCAGTTACTGAAATCAGTATTGCTCTCTCCAACTGTGATTATAGATTTATCTACTTTTTCCCTGTAGTTGTATTTGGTTTTGTATGTCTTGAAATTTTGGTTTTAAGTACATGACCATTTAGGTGCTACAAATAAATCGATAACTTTATTATTATGAAATGACTTTGATTATCTCTAGTAATATTCTTTGCTGGGAAATTTACTTGGTCTGATACTAAGATAGTTACTCTGGCTTTTTTGGGTGACCGTCACCATGACTTATCTTTTTCTATCCTTTACTGGGAACCTATTTATGTCTTTGTATTTAAAGTGGATTTCTTGTAGATAGCAAATCATTTGATTTTTGTTTTTATCCAGTGTGACAATTGCTGCCTTATAATTGGAGCATTTAGACTATTTATGTTTAATGAGATTATTGATAGGGTCAGCCTTATATTGTCTTACTGTTTTTTTTTTTTCATTTTGTGCCATCATTTTCCCCCTCTTGTTTAATTGGATATTTTTCATGATTTAAGTTGATCCCCTTTATAGACTTTGGCTACAGTCCTTTGTGGTGGTGTTTCATTGTTTGCTTTAGGGTTTTATAGTAGACAGCTTCAGCTTGTTTGGCATTACACAGTAATACGTTCCACTCCTTGTATAGTATGGGAAACCCACATTAGTGTACTTTAATTTTTTCCTACCTGACTTTGTGCTAATAATGTTACACATTTTGTAGCCTGTATTATAAATGCTGTACTACATTGTTTAAACAATTACCATTTACACAATTGTAAATAAGAAAATCCTCAATGTGTTTACCTGTTTAGTCACTTCCCAGGATATAATTTTCCTTCTGTCTGAAGGGACTTGTTTTAGTGTGAGTCTAATGTGATGAATTCTTGCAGCACTGGTATGTCTGAAAAAGTCTGCCTTTTGCCTACATTATTGAAAGATAGTTTTGCTGGGTATACATTTGTCACCGGACAGTTCTTTCTTTTAGCAATTTAAGATGTCTCTGCTGCCATGAGTCGGACCCGACTCGACGGCACTTGGCTGGCTGCTGTCTGTGTCTATTTTTACATGATCTTTTTTCCTTGTCACTGGTTTTTAGTAATAGTTTATGATGTATGATTATTCTCATATTTCTTGTGCTTGAGAGTTGTTGAGCTTTTTGTTTCTGTGGGTTTATAATTTTCATCAAATTTGGACATTTTCTAGCTGTTATTTTTTCAGTATTTTTTTTCTGTTCTCCCATTCTCGTCTTTAGAAATCCCGTTATGCCTGTGTTCAAAGCCAAGCCCACTGCTGCTGAGTCGATTCTGACTCACGGTGTCCCGGTAGGACAGAGGAGAGCTGCCCTGTAGAGTTTCCAAGGAGCAACTGGTGGGTTCAGTCTGCTGACCTTTTGGTTAGCAGCTGTAGCACTTGACCACCATGCCAGTAGAGTTTCCACACCTGTGTTAGGCTGCTTGAAGTTGTCTGTAGCTCACTGATACTCTGTTTATTTTGAAAAATTGTATTTCTCTATGTGTGTGGATAGTGTCTCTTGCTCTGACCGTGTGTCTTTCAGTTCATCACTGGTTTCCTGCTGAGCATCTAGTCTTCTGTGAGACCCCTGCAGCACACTTTTATATATCACACCTTGCCGTTTTATTGCTACAAGTTCTACTTCAGTCTTTTGTGGCTGTTTTTAGTCTCTCAGGTCCTTGTCTTCTAATTCTGTTGTGTGGGCCCTTTTCAGTTGATAGATTTATCTCCTCGTTATGGGTTGTATGATCTTGGTGGCTTCCATGCCTAGAGTTTTTATTTTTTTCCCCCACTTGATGCCAGTTATAAAATTTCCCATGTTCAGTGTGAGATGTTTTTGTATTCCTGTGAGCATCCTTGAGCTTTGTTATGAGACACAGTTAGGTTACTCGGAAATACTTTGACTCTTTTAGATCTTGACTGTTGATTTTAGGGTGACTGGAGAATTGCCCAACCAAGGGCTAATTATTCCTCACCCATTAGATGAGGGTGCTCACTGTGTTCTAACCTAGTGCTCCTTGAACCTTCAGATTTTTTAGTCTGGCTGGTGATAACAGGTGCTATTTGGGGCTCTGTATGAGCTCAGGGAACTGTTCATTTTGGCTGATTGTTTCTCTGGCCTTGAGAGAGTACCACATGTGTACACCCAGCAGTATTCAACTAAATACTCAAGGAGAACCCTCTGCAGATGTGTGGACTTCTTTCTTGGGGCACAATACTTCCTGTTGCACTCTGTCCTGTGCACTGCAGCTGCCGGGAGTCTGCGGGCTCCTCTTGGGTTACCTCTCCCTATGCTGTGGCCTGGCAGCTATCTGGGGTGTGCCAAAGAAAGGTGCGCCTTGTTTGTTTTCCATCCCTTGGGGATCACCGTTCTTCATTGCCTGGTGTGTTGAAAACCATTGTTCTGTGTACTTGGCCCCTCTTTGGTTGTTTCAGGTACTAGGTAAATGCATTCCCTGTTAATCCTATCTTGAGTGGAACCTGAAGTCACCAATTTGCTCACTTTTTCTTTTTTTTTTTAATCAAGGTGAAATTTCTGTAATGTAAAATGAACAATTTTGAAGAATACAGTTTACTACATTCACAGTGTTATTACCCCATCATTTGTATCAATTTCCAAAACATTTTCATTACTCTAAAAGAAAACCTCCTATCCAGTAAACAGTTTCTCTCATTCTCCCCTACCCCCTATCCCCTGGTATTCTGTTTCAGCCCCTGTGTTCTGTCTGTCGCTATGGATTTATCTATTCTGAATATTTCATGTAAATGAAATCATAGGATATGTAACATTTTATCTGTCTTTCACATAGCACAGTGGTTTCCTGGTTCACGAGTATTGTTACCCAGTACTTTATTCCTTTTCAAGGGTGCATAATATTCCACTATATGGCAATGCCTCTTGTTTCTCCATTCCTTAGTTGGTGGACCTTAGGGTTATTTTCATCTTCTGGCTGTTGTAAATAATGCTGCAGTGAACATTGGTGTGCAAGTATCTGTTTGAATTTCTGCTTTCTGTGCTTTTGGAAATGGAATTGCTAGGCCATGTGACAGTTCTGAGGAGCCCTGGTTGCACAGTGGTTAAGTACTCAGCTGCGTAACTGAAAGGTTGGCAGTTTGAACCCACCAGCTGCTCCTTGGGAGAAAGGTGTGGCAGTTGACTTTTGTGTAAAGGTGACAGACAGCCTTGGACCCTGTGGTGGTTTTGCCGTATCCTGTGGTTTCTAAAGCAGCTGCGTTGCCTTGTATTCTCAACAGCAATGGATGAGTGTTCCAGTTTTTCCGTATCTTTGCTGGTACTTATTTTCAGCATTTTTTTAAAAAAATTATTGCCATCTTAGTGGATATAAACTGTTATGTCACTGTAATTTTGACTTGCGTTCCCCTGAGACTAATGGCATTGAGTATCTTTTCAAGTGCTTATCAGCTGTTTGTATATATTCTTTGGAGAAATGTCTCTTCAAGTCCGTTGTCCATCTTTCAAATGGGTTATTTGTTGTTCACTTCTCTTTTACTAGCATAATGAGCAGTTTACCATGGTCCTAGTTAAAAATTTTAGTATTTTTCACATTGAATTGACTTTTAAAATGAGTTAACCCTTCCTTTTCTGTTGGATATTTAAGTCAGTCTTGGCTTT
The DNA here is from genome assembly GCA_028571685.1 of Heterohyrax brucei. Taxonomy (NCBI): domain Eukaryota; kingdom Metazoa; phylum Chordata; class Mammalia; order Hyracoidea; family Procaviidae; genus Heterohyrax; species Heterohyrax brucei. The sequence goes on along the minus strand of CM053148.1, from coordinate 35,736,178 downwards.
TGCTGTTATTAATAGCTTACAAAATAATTTCATGATTTCTATGGCTTTTTTCCTCTTGGACTGGGCTAGATCATGTGATATGAACATGTTTGTAAATTTTGGTGAATTTTTCTGAAGGAAGTATGATTTTAGAAAGCCATCAGTGATTCAAGAATGTCTTTATTGCAGACTTTACTTGGCATTTTCTAGGGTGTGTTTTGCCACTAAGTGTAACCTGGTCCTTTGGAATTAACGCTAGCTCTGTTTTTGTTTTGTTGTTCCTGGTAAGGCAAGCAGAAACTGGTGGTGTAATTATCTGCTAACCAAAAGGTCAGCAGTTTGAATCTGCCAGGTGCGAATCTGCCAGGTGCTTTGTGTAAACTCTGTGGAGCAGTTCTGCTGTGTCCTTTAGGGTCACTGTGACTCAGAATTGACTTGAGAGCAATGGATTTTGGGTAATAGTGTAAAACATTTGCCCGTGTCTGTTGGAAATCGCCTTGAACATGAATGTATGATGAAAGGCCAGTGGACAGTGAAGACATGGATAGGGTTCTGGTTGTAGTCTCTCAGCTAATTCTGGGATCTCTATTTCAGGCACCATCATGACTCTAAACGACGGAGATCTGACGAATTTAGGCCTCAAAATTACCACCAGCAGGATTTCCGACGAATGTCTGATCATCGCCCGCCTATGGGCTATCATGGCCAGGGACCCTCAGACCATTACCGCTCTTTCCACACAGACAAACTTGGGGAGTATAAACAGCCCCTGCCCCCATTGCACCCTGCTGTCTCAGATCCTCGCTCGCCTCCCTCTCAGAAGTCTCCTCATGACTCCAAGTCACCCCTGGATCACAGGTCTCCTTTGGAGAGATCACTAGAACAGAAAAACAACCCAGATTATAACTGGAATGTTCGGAAAACATAGAGGACAGCTTGGAAAGATGAGCAAGAGTCATCAGGCACCTGGATATTTTTGGGCTGATCCAACAGGAGCCAGTTAATCTCGACCAGTGACTGGAGTTTCTGGACTTGCTGCTGCTGACAACTCACAGGCTGAAGGAGCACTTCAAGGAGTGGGAGGCTTTTGTCTGGTCCAGGTTGGATTTGGGTCACCACTCCTGCACTTTGGCACCCCATCTCATTCCAGCCTACTTCTGGCCTCCCACATTGATGGGTGCTAGGAGGAAGAGGTGACTTTGTGTGTACCAGCTTTATGGGGTGGTAGTTCCCTGGTGAAGGAAGAAGGCGTCCTGGAGATACGAATGTTTTATTGCCGGGACAGTGGGCCCTGGACCTTGGTGTGATGGTCAGGGAGGGAGTGAGTGCATGAGCAAAGGCTGCCGGGACCTGCTGGGCAGTGTGCGATTTGATTCACTAGTCTATGATTATTGCTGCTGATGGGGAGCGGGGTGTGGGGCAAATGGTTGGATTCTTGAATTATAGGACTTGAAGGGGAGCACGTATGCCCCTCACATGTGTCCTTGGGAGAAATGATACACTCGGGCCTCACTATGTGGAACCCTGGGGGGAGGGCATAGAGAGAGAGGGAGGTAACTTTCAATGGCCTCTTCTCTGCCAACACTAATTTTCCCACACTGTCTCTCTGTACATTTCAAAGATTGGTCTCCTGAGTGGACCTCCTTTCTCCCCCGTGCAAGGAGAAGTAGGGTCCTTCTGGCTGACTTTCGAGAACTGTGAGTTAGGCATCATTGAAGTCAGCATGGCGCTTACTTGGATGGGGACTGGGCAGAAGGAGGGGAGTGGGTGGGGGGTGGGTATGGGTTGTGTGGCCTGGGAACTAGAATCCCTGGTGGATTTCTAATTCCTGTGGTGAGGTGGAGACTCCAGGGCCTGGAGAGGAGGACTCAGAGGCAGGCCTGCTGACCCATCTGGTAGCTGGTATTACTACTGCAGACGTGAACAGGTGTCCCAGTGAGCAGGTCGGCAGGTGGGGAAGCTTTCAGTATTGTGTAGGTCTACGTTTGCAGCTGCATTTTAGCTCCCTTTGCACGTCTCAGAGAAGTAGACTATACAGAATCACACATCTCCTGATTGTCCTGTGGTCAGATGACAGTAAGTTAACCTGGCTGGATAGGTGTCTACCACTAGGTGGAGATTTTTAGTATTGTAGTCAGTTTTTTCTTTTTGAAGACTAAGACCAAGTAAGCATAAACCCCAGTTGGTTTTTTCCAAGATAGGAAGTATCCAAGGACATGGTGACAGAACTCTGTAGTCAGATTCTTTCTGGAGTTGAATGGAGTCTGGACCAGAAGGCAAGTTAGTGACATCGGTTAAGCAGACAGAATGACGTTTTCCTAAAGAGCTCCTTTCAGTTTATGAATGCTGAGGACTTCAGTTTCTTGTGCTTTAAATTATAGCTTTGCCAGTATTTTTTTAGAGTATCCAAAGGCCTTTCTAGATGGAGACAGACTATAACTGGCTTGAATATGTGGTGTCCCTGTGTTTTACATTTACGGCTGCCAAGCAAGCATAAGTGTCCAGGTTCAGAGCTCGGCAGACAGGGGGTTAAACTCCTGAACTAACTTGTGGGGACTTTGTTACATCACCCTCATCTGCTTGCTGCTGTTGGGGGCAGCACCATTCATGCGTGCAGCAAGAAGTCCCTGAGTTGAATCACCCTAGTGAAATGGATGGGGCTTCGGTGTGCCCCTTGCCACACTAAACGTCATGAGGCTGGCCAGGGCGGAGTTTTCAGGTGACGGCTGGTCTGCCACCTTCTTATGTTTTCTGTGGCACCTGGAGTTGTGCACATGTGTTCTGGAGCAAAGCCCAAGTGACCACAGAGTGGCCACCTGACCAGAGTCACCTCACTGAGGACTTGCTGTGAATGCTCAGTGGGAGGAGGCAGGAGACCATGGCCTTGCTTTGGTCACAAAGTAAGTGATAAAGAAACCATGAATTTAATCCTTCACAGGTAATTCTGACATTGTCCCATGCTTGCCTCGTCCAAGTCAAAACTGGAAGTTAAGTTGGCTTGCCAGGTCCTTGAATGATAGGAGATGGGGCCTGAGTGCCCGTGCCCTTGCCCTTGCTTCGTGGGAAGTCAGGCGGTGCCCTCCTGGAGTGTGCTCCTGAAGACAGAGAGGGTAGAGGAGGCCCTGAAGTGCCGTGGCTGTTAAGGTGTTTTCTCTGAAACTGTTGATAGGAGATGTAAGTTATGCTCAAAGTGTCTCATCATGCGGAAAGGGAGCTTCCTTTTGTTCACATTCAGGACCTTCAGTGCCATATGATGTAGCAAAAGGCAGTATCAGCCAGATCAGTGTTACAGTATTTCTGCAATGACAGTATCCCCATCACAGCAACAGGTGCAGGTGTTGAGGATGTTTGAAGAATGGTCTGGGAGAAGGGAGGCATTGCGTCCTTGATTCAAAGCAGTAGGAAAATCATATGCTTAAATTGAAATCAGAAATTTGCACAGGTAGAAATTCTCTCAGTTGTGTCTGGGAGAAGCTGCCACAGGGAGTTTTGAAGATGGTATTCCATAGAGCCTAGTTTTGCAAGATTTAGTTGTTGGATAGAAATAGCAGGGGTTGAGGAAGAGGGGAGCTAATATCACCTAAACTCTGAACATAAGCCAGGATTAACATGATATACTGTAGCCCTGAGAAGGGAAAATGTGAAGCCCCCACTGACAGTGGTAACCTTGCAGCAGCATGCTCCATGTCATGGCTGCTCCCCTTGGCTTGCTCTCCCGTTAGCCGTTCCCAGGCCCTTCAACAGAAAACACGGGCACCCGACACAGCTGCAGCAGAAGTTCAAGCCTGATGTCCGATAGTCGCATCAGGATGTGGTGCAAATGCAATTCAGTTATGCGCTCATGTGTGGCACTGCAGCCCTGCAGACCAAAACCCACCCATCAGTGGGAGCAGAGGCTGGCCCAGCCCAGTGGCCGCCTAGTAAGCTGGGGGCTACTGGTCGGGCAATGGGGGGGGCCATGCCAAGGGTCCAGGCTGCTTCCGTCCATCTGCTCCCCACTTGCCTGGGGACAGATGGCTTTTCTTTATTGTAAAATTGTGGACTTTTAAAACCTGTTGACTAAACAGTAATTAATTTATATTTGTGAAAAATGCCACTGTCCTAGTGATTTCTGATGTAAATAATGTTGTTTATATAGTATGTATTAAATTTTCCTACATTGTAAAACTGCTGTACTTTTGATTCTTGTATATTAAAAAGTGTTACTAAGGATTTCTAGAATTGGGCTGGCATGTTGCATTACATTTAGTGTGGACTGCATAGCTGGAGGTTCCTTATCTCCTCCCTTGCTGTGGATGGCTGAGGCATCCAGGGCTTTTTTGACACATTGTGAAATGGAGCCTTTTAAAAAACTGCCTTTTATTCCCTTCTCCCATGCTGATGGGTGCAGCGTTGTGTGCCACCAGTTTCTAAGAGTCACGACTGAGGCTGCACAGTGCCCCAGCCTGAGTGGCACCAGCCTGTGCCTCACAGCCCTGTCTCCCACCCGCTGACCTCAGGGCACTGAAACCAGCACTGGCAGGAGCCTCCTGAGAGGACGGGGAGCAGTGCAGGTCAGGTCCCGCGGGTGCCCGCATCGGGGTCCTGCAGCCCTGTCTCCTCAGAGGAATAAAAAAATACCTTGCCTGCCAGCCTACAGCCTTGAGGGTAATTTAACATTTGGTTATATATTCTTGGAGGGAAAAAGCATTTTAGAATGGAAACACTGACAGAAATGTTAACTCGAGCAGCTTGGCACCTGGGGATGGAGTGGGGGGCAGGCCCAGCTCCTGCGAGGCCCAGACAGAGGAAGGGTGGCAGCAGCCTGTGGGTGGAGGTCCCCGTCTGAAAAGGAGCAGAAGTCATTTGCCCACACCCATGGATTTTGAGGAAAGCATGAATAGTTTTGAAACCAGACAAGTCTTGGTGAAGCTTCTTGTTCCTGATACCAAATAAATGTATGTGTCTGCCCAGAGCTAACCCCTGGAACTTCACCCTGGGGAGAGAGCTAATGATTCAGCCCAGACTTGGATATGGGGCCTTGCTTCTGCGGCCCGCATGAGCAGAGGGGACCCGGGGCGTGAGCACATCTGTGCTGAGAGAAAGACAAACTGAGGGCGACTCCTGCTGATCCAGCTACCCATCCTAATCCTGTCTCAACTCAAACGAAGCTGGAATGACTTTGGGAAATTTTATTTTAAGAACAAGTGCTGCAGTAATCAGCTTATTATGATTTACAATAGCAACAAGGGTTTCACATTGACCGCTGCCAGAACACCGCCCTTTACTGGAAGAAGTGGGCCCGGCCCGCCCTCCTTGCTGGCAGGGCTTCGCATGCCTGGCAGGGAGGCCAGTCCTCCTCCACTAGCACCAATGGAAAGGTCATTGACTGAAACACAGGGCACTGCTGCTGTTCACCAGATAGGTGTCCGGGCTCCAGGTCCCAGCCTGCTGCTCATAACGGAGCTGCACCCCTCTTGTCCTTGATGCTTTCAGTTCCAGTTCCGTGCCAGGTGTCCTTGTTCTCTTGTCCTGTTGAAGTGGGGAAGGGACACGGCATGACAGGATGGCAGTCTATGTTGCAGGAATGTGGGCCACAGTGGTGTCCGCCATGCTGCTGGTAGTGGGAGTCCATCTCAGGCTGGATGTCTGGGTGACTTACCAAGAATTGTGGCCGTGGGACATGGTGGCCAGGCCAGCTGGCTTGCGTCACACCACACTGGTACCTGGCATCCAGTCCTCGGGCCAGCTGCTGTGTGTGGGGTTTGCACACATTTAATTTTCTTAATTTCCTGCATGATCTATCAGCCAGTTGACCCTGCAGGGCAGCCTCTGCCAACCGCGAGCACTGCAGTGGCCTTCAGGGCAGGTCTACAGAGCCCTCATGGCAGCAAAGGCGGTGCCTGCCCAGCGGCCCTCCTATGTGTGGCTGGTCTGGTAGCCTTGCCATCTTCATTTGCAAAGGGAAGGGACATTCTTTGGTTCACACAGTTTGTGAATGCCAGTGGCTAGGGAGTGGTAGGAGTCAGCAAGCATCTTGCAGAAGTCAGAGGAGACCTGGGACAGGTCTCACACGGCCTGCAGGGTCACACTTCCCCCAGAGTCCTAGCCCAGCTTGCCAAAGGAAGAGGGAGGAGGCTTCAGTAAGGTGCAGCTTGCTCTGGGGGCAGACTGAATCTCGAGAGGAAGGCCACCAGGGACCAGAAGCATCTGAAGAGAGACGAGAGGCCCTGTTCAAGAAGTGCAGCCTAGTGGGGGAGATGCTCGGGGGTAGCAAGTTAGTGGAGAGAAGACTTTCTTTGACTGTGATTTTGAGCCCCCGTTGTGGGCCAGGCTCCATTCTGGGGTTCGGTGACTGGTAAACTGGAAGGGTGAAGACCCCGCCTTTTGGAGGCAATGTTCTATATGTGGCGAGGCAGGCACCATGAAGGGACAGCATAAGAGAACAAAATGTTGGGTGAGTGCCAGGAGGTGGGGAGAGTGCTGGCTGTCACCCTGGTGGAGGAAACCAGGGGAGGGGTATGGAGCAGTGGGGGTATGGGGATGGGGAATGGGAGGCGGACAGACTTCAGCCTGAACCCTGGCGCCATCCGTGACTGGCTGGTGTTATCAGCCCATTCTTGACCTCTCCAAGCCTCCGTTACAAAATGCAGATAGATGATGGTAGCTGTCACCAGGCTGCTGCTGAGGTTACTGAGCTGGTGCACAGGATGGGCTGGGCCATTGCTAGAGGGTGATGTGACAGTCCAGGGAGGAGGCGGCCTGGTGGCCGGAGACCACGGGAGGTGGGCCCTGTGTGTCTTTGGGGATGGGGCGCCATCCCGGGAAGCTGGAGCATGCTGGGTGGGTGTGTTTCTAGAGCTGTCCTGCAGAGGGCAGCAGATCTCCACACACAGCCTGCTGGCTCCCCACCTCTTCACCCTTGCCTCGAGCCACAGCTCGAGGTGGCATCGGGTCCAGCACCTGCCAGTGTGGCCTCCTTCCCCTCTCACTTCCTGCAGCAGCCCCAAGGCACCTCATACTCCTCTGCTGTTTCCTGAGACCAGCTTGGATGCCTCTTGCAACCTCAGATACTTGAGGACCTCTAGGTCGCTGTCCTGCTTCTCCGACCCCACCTCCTCCTCCATCGGCCAGGTGAACGTTCGTCTTGGTGATTCAGTAAGTGTGGTTTCCTCTGAGCAGCCTTCCCTGGTCTGGCTGTTCCTGTCCCTATTTCTCTGTCCCTTCCCTGCCAGACACTACCAGAGCCCCTGGCAGCCTCTGCACCCTGCACCAGACAGGGATGTGGGGGGAGGGGGACACCTGTACTCTTGCCCTTGCCTCAGCTTGGGGCCACTGTGGGGTGGGAGGTGTGGAATGAAGCCAGTGTTCCTTGGGGTCTACTAGGCCTCCTTCCTACCCGGTCCTTGGCTGTGCAGGTCCTTGGCAGGACAGTGGCCCTGGGGATGGCTAGTGAAGTGCCCAGTGTGGGGATATGGGAGAGAGAAGGTGGGTGTAATCTCCTCGAAAGGCTTGAGGCCAGTGTCAGGTCCCTAATCCCTGGCCTCCTAGAGCTGGGGTGAGGTGTTGGGGAAGCATTTAACACAGCAGCTGGTACCAGGTGAATCTCGGCTGTGGAGCAGCATTCTCAAGGCTCCCAGCTGTGTCTGTCAGGTGTTAACTTGGCATTTGCTGGACTGTGAGAAGGCCCAGGGGTTCTCAGGGAAAGACCTAGAATGGTGGTGGAGCTTTAAAAAATGCACTGTCATCGAGTTGATTCCAACTCATAGCAGCACTGGATAGAGTAGAACTGCCCCACAGGGTTTCCAAGGCTATAAATAGTTGCGGGAGCAGGCCGTGTTTTTTTTCTGATGGAGTGGCTCCAGGGTTCATTGAGGACATATCCACTGTGCCACCGGGATGGAGCCTTACCAGAAAACCAAACCCATTGCTGTTGAGTCGTTTCTGACTCATACCGACACTATAGGACAGAGTAGAACTGCTGCATAGAGTTTCCAAGGAGAGCCTGGTGGATTTGAATTGGCCACCTTTTTGGTTAGCAGACGTAACACTTAGCTAGTACGCCACCAGGGTTTCCTGGATGGAGTTTTAGGGACTGAAAGATCAGACACCAGTAGCCACTGAGTGGATTCTGACTCTTGGTGACCCCATATGCTGTAGAGTAGAATTGTACGCCACAGGGTTTTCAGGGCTGCAACCTTTCAGAAGGAGACTGTTAGGCCTTCCTTCTGAGCTGCCTCTGGATGGATTCGAACTGCTAACTTTTGGTTGGTAACTGAGCATTTAACCATCTGTGCTACCCCTGCGCTTCAGGAGCTCAGGTAAGTGGCTATTTTGTAACTGCTGTGGTCTTATTTCAGTCTTCTAGCACTCAGGATGGTTAGAGGGCCCTGAGGAAGAAGGAGTAGGCTTGGCCACTTGGTCCTGTGGGGCAGCCCTGCGCTGGCCCAGTGGGCTCAGAAAGAGGGACCCAAGGCCTAGTGAGGAGACCCAAGATTCTCCCAGCAGTCAGGCTGACCACAGGGACTCCAGAGCAGGCTGTTTATGTTCAACCAGGCTCCTCCTCCTTCACTGTATGACTGTGGGGGTGGCGGGACCTCAGTGTCTTCATCAGGAAAGCAGCAAACACATTAGCTACCTGGGACACTGCTGTGAGGATCACAGCTCTCAGAACACAGCCTGACCCACTAGGTATGCTATATCTGGTGACCTGTCCTGAGGCCAGTCCGTACCCCTGCTGGTCCTCACCCTGGGAAAGGCAGGTCTTTGGTGAGGCCTCTGTGACCCAACCCCCGGCTCCAGAGAGCTCTCCTCTTCCCGTGTTGCTCTGGGCTCCTGCTGCCCCTGGCACCTGCCTCCTCTGGTCCCCACCCACTGCCCTCTCTCCTGCCCCGCAGTACCCGGAGCACTTGCCGCTTCCTTCACCTTCTGAGTCCTGCCATCTGGAAGTGGGTTCAGATTTTAATCAGATACATGATTATACGTACTAGTTTAGCGTGTCCCCCAGCTTGGGGACTACAGATGGATCGGGGTGGAGTGGAAGTCATAGAGGCCTGTTTTTAAGTGCCATGCAGTTGATTCCTAATCACAGCAACCCGATAGAACTGAGTAGAACTGCTCCATAGGATTTCCAAGGAGCAGCTGATGGATTTGAACTGATGACCGTTTTTGGTTAGCAGCTGAGCTCTTAAATCACTACACCACCAGGACTCCATAAATCAAAAAAAAAAAAAAATTCATTTTGATAAATATCTTTTCCATCAATTTTAACAAATTCTAGATTAATTTTGATAGAAAGGAGGCAGAAAAGAACAGAGTATGTTAGGGTGGCATTAGTGACAAGGAACTTGTGTCATTTTACTCTGAGGGGGCTGGAGGACATGCCCCCATAGGTGAGGATCCAGTGGCACCCCAGAACCATCTCCTGCTCAGATACTGGACCTCTCAGGTTTCAGATGTCTGGACAGGGTCCCACCTGTGAGAGCACTCACTTTTGTTCCTGTGCCTTCAGTGCTTCTTGCACTAACCCTACCTTATAAGTAGAAAGTTTAAATGGCCCAAAATGTTCAAGAGTCTAGAAAGATGAGGTAGGTAGCTAAAGGGAGCTATTGAACAGGTAGTGTCCTTGGCCTTACAGAATAAGGAAGCGAAGGTTTCACAGTGAGACAATGGGAACTTCTGTGGGGTCAGTATCTCCTATATCCTGATTTGGGACTCGGGACATGTTCTTCCCACTGACCCCTGGAACACCCAGCTGCTTTGGCCCAAAAAGGAGGTGAATAAAGAACTTTTAAACTGTCCCAAGACTCTGACAGGTAACATCAACTGGACCAAAAATGGCAAGGGAAATGGACCCAAAATGGGTGATAATGAAGCTGTAAGAGATTTACATAAGGAAAAAGACGTTGAACAAAATCTGGTTCCTGCCTGTGTGCTGCTGTGAGGGCCTAGTGGGACACCGGGCTGGAGGAGGTGCTGCAGGGTGCCCTTTCTCCAGCTTGTGTCAGTCATCTCGGGGGAGTGTTGGGGGCAGAAAACGGTGTTTCATTTGTTGCCTTGTTCCTGACATAGGAACTGATGTGGAGGTTTGGGATGATGGATTTGGAGGCCTGCACCCCCCATCCAGTGTGACAGGTTGGGGTGTGAGGAGAAATGGGAACGAGTTAGCACTTGCTGAATGTCTGGTTTGCTCGGTGCTTTCTATTTACGTATTCTTTCATATCATTTTTCCTATCAGGCTTCTCAACCACGTTTGCAGTGGGAACTACCACCTTTCTTTTCCAGACGGGGAAACTGAGGTTTGAGGTCACACAGCCAGCAGGCAGTTAAGGCCAGGGGTCAAATCTGAGTCTTCCTAGCCCCCAGAGTCTCTACCGCCTCCTGCTTCATCTGGTAGCTGAGGGACGTTGATTGTACTCCTTCCCAAGCTTCCCTGCTATCCTTTTACTTCTCTCTACTTTCTTTCTTTCTTCTTTGGTGTTAGTATAATTTTTCTCATCACGATCGGAATTTTAGTCCATGTGTAATTTAGAATTTGCTGTCAAGTACAGCTTCTGTGAACCCAGTTGTCATTTTCTAAGTATATGACAGCCAGGGGCTGCCCAAGCCTGGGGGTTCACAGGATTCTGTGCAGGAACTCAGCCTTCTGAAGCCTTCAGCCCAAGAGTTACAGCTAACGGGACACTGGGCCAATCTTTGTCTTTGCCATCAGCTTGTTAAACAAGAACATGTTTTCCTTATTTGGGAAATCTATTCTATGAGCAAAGGTCCCTGGGTGTGCAAATGGTTTACTCTCAGCTACCTATCTGAAGGCTGGTGCGTTCAACAAACCTAGCAGTGTCATGGAAGAAAGGCCTGGCAATCTGTTTCTGTAAAGATTTCAGCAAGAAAATCCTACTGGACAGTTCTCTGTGACACATGGGGTCACCGTGAGCAAGATCAACTCAACTGCCATAGGTTTAATTTGGTTTGAGTTTATTCTTTGAGCACAAATTTGTGCTGCTGTATTTGCATCATTTACCTTTAAAAATCAGAAATGGTCAAGCTTCTCATATTTCTAATGTGTCCCAAAATAAAATTTTGACTTCAGCATCCCAAACCCACACCCGTGGTGATCTTCCCAGTGTTAGAAAGTGGTACCACCATTTATCCCAAAGCTCAGGCTCCACATCTTGGATGCTATCTTGGGCTCTTTTTCAAAATCAGTTGTTCCCCACACCCTCAGCAAACCCTGTCAGCTCTATTTTCATATTAAACATTAATGATGATCATTTCTTATTGTACCATTCCTTCTGCTGGGACTCACCCAACAGCTAAGACTTCCTGTTTCTCTTGTGACTTCCTGTTTCTCCCCTGACTTCCTGTTTCTTCCATGTCTTTCCTCTACACACCCCTCACCATGCAGTTGATTCTGACTTTAAAGCACCCCTACATGACTGAGTAGAATTGCCCCATGAAGTTTCTAAAGCTATAAATCTTTACGGAAGCTGACTGCCATGTTTTTTTCCATGCAGCCGCTGGTGGGTTTGAACCAAGGATCTTTCTGTTAGCAGCCAAGCACTTACCCACTGCCGCACGAGGGTCCTTATCTTTCTTCTTTACAGCAGCTGAAATAATTCCTTCAAGACCAAGTTGTATGTATGACTCCATGATCAAAGTCCCCTAGTGGCTTCCTGTGGCAACTGGAACGAAACACCAGGTCCTCCAACTTACGAGGCTACAGTGATCTGACCATGCTCTGCGGCCCCTTCCGGGAGCTGCTGTGTTCGCTCATACCGTCCAGCATCAGTCATGCCCTCCGGCTCTGGTCACTCATACTTGCCAGTCACTTTGCCTTCCTGCTGTCCCTTGAAACTCAGGCCTACTGCAGTGCCAGAGCCCTTGCACTCACCATTCTCTGTCTGGAATATTCTCCGCTCCTTCTTAGCACGATTTATTCCCTAAATCCATGCAGGTGAGCTAGTCAGAGGCCCTCCCTGACTGCACTAAGCAGGAAAATTTCTACCCATCCTTCCTCATCCCAGAAACTTGGATTTGCATTCCTTGTCCCCATTGAGCATCCTGTTACATACCAGTTGCTTAGAGACTTAGAACGGCCTCTGCCATGAGAATTCAAGGTAGCCTGTTTTGTTCACTGCTGTATTCCCTCAGCACAATGCCTGGAACATAGACCTGATGATTCCACATTTGTTAGATGAATAAATGGTAAGTACACAGTGAACATGTCCACAGGCAAAGAGAGAGGACTGCCATTTTTGACAACACGCTTACGCTCTGCCGGGGCCTGTATTTGAGGCGATTTATGAGCCTTAGCTCGCTGGGTTTCCATACTGACCTTGGGAGGTAATTCCATTTTACAAATTAGGACAACTCTAAGGCTCAAAAAATCCAAGGGAGACCACACAGCTAGCAATGGGCAGAGCCAGTTTTGACGCCAAGTCTGGCCGGCCCGAGCCCAAGTGCCACCCGCAGGCGACCCGGCACACTCCCTGGCCTGACTTGGAAGTTCTAACAGGCTTCTGCTAATGATTGTCATTCCAGAAATCGCCCCTGTCTTTGTAAATGATTCTCATTCATTTTAATAGCCCCTTCTCTCCTGTTTTCCATCCTTACTCATTCTGCTTTGCCAAACAAGAATTCCAAACATTCTCATCACACAGCACTGGGAAGTTGGGACGGAGTGAGGTGTGCCTGCGCCTCCATCTGTTAATGCCTTTACCTTCCGGCTGGATTGACTTGGCACTGTGGACTCTTCGCTCCAAATCCAGCCTGCGGTGCAAGACGAAGCTGCTTCTTGGAAACTGTTTAGCTAAAGATGCTGTGTTCTGTCTTCACGGTGAAATGCAAATTTCCACGTTTAGGAGGGCAACTTGTAGCCTGGTGCTTGGAACTGAATTGCAGCTGGTTAAATTTAGGGTCCTGGAAAAGTTCCAAACCAAGACTTTCCCGGCGAGTGCCTTCAGCATTTTCATCTGAAGGTGAACTAGAGACGTTTCATCCTCCAGGGTGCCCTGCCTCCTCAATATTCTTCGGCGCTGGCCTTGTGCCAGTGGCTCAGCCACCTCAGTGACGCCTTCTGCATCTAAGTAACATATTTCTGCACAAGTGCTTCCGAGAGTGAGCTTCTACCAGTAGGTACTGACTGGACCAGAGAGGTGGCCTTGTTCTGGCTTCACTTGTCTTTTCTAATCTGGGCCCTTGCCCCTCAACTCCTCCCTTCTCAATGGGAGCCTGCGGAGGGCCAGGGCTCCAAAAAGCCTCTCCTGTTTGGGCCCGCCTGTCCTGCCTGGGGTGGTGTCAATGCTCAGGATTTCGGTTGCAAGCTTCTGGGGCCGGTGTGGCCCTTTCCTCTCCCCTCCCACCCACCCTCTTCCAACTCCTGTTGCTTTGGTATAAGAAGGACGGCACCACCACTGGACACTGTGCTGGGCCCTATTCTAAGTACTGCCGAGGAATTAACTCACTGACTCTCTGAACCATTCTATGTAATAGGCATTTGGTATTTTATAGTGGGGAAAGGAGGTTGAGAGAGGCTGAGTAACTAGCCCCAAGTCACACAGGGATACAGTGGAGCTGGGATGTGGCCTGACTTAACCACACCATTATTCTGCCTTGTGGCATTCAGAGCAGGAACTTTAGGCAAAGCAGATCTGGAGGATACCTCGACCTCACCTTTGCTGACAACCCTAGGCAGGTTATCTTTCCAAAGATCAGTTTCTTTATCTGTCAGATGGGGGGAGGAATTTGAAATGTGACCTCATCCAGCTGGGAACCAGGCTGCCCACAAGTGCCATGGTCCTTTTCACACTGAGGGAGATGGTGGTTTCCTTAGTAAGGCCCTCTCTCTGCCTCCAGATTGTGCAGGGGGTGGGGCTTGGCCCTGGGGATGTGGATGGGTGGGCAGACACGCTGAGGGGCCTCCTGGCTGATCCTGCCTTTGGGGAGGGGAACCAGCAGGGTGGGTGACAGTGACCGTTCTGCATCTAGCGCTCATAAGACTGACAATAGCTTCTTCATCTGGCTCTCTGGCCAGCCCACCCAGCCCTGTGCCAGAGGGCACATTATGCTGTGCTGTTGGGTGGCCATTGGGCTTCACTACAATGTGCCAGCTTGGCCAGAGCAAGACAATGAACCTGGACCCACCAAGCCCCAAAGACAGCTTGTTGTCAAGAGGGGGCTTTGGTGGTTAAATTGTTGCATGCATCACACATACAACACTCCCCCCCCGACACCTCCACACACACACACACGTACACACCTCCCATCCCCCAAATGCACGTGTGCCACCAAAGTCGACTCTCCACCCTCCAAAGGAACCAAAGTCTGCTCAGAAAGAAAACTGCGAGACATCATAGAAAATAACAAAACAAAAAAAACCCAAACTTTACTTGCATTTAGCTGTTAATAAATAATTTACAGTATGTACATGCGGTGACACTCCACACGGGTCGTAGACGCATGGACACGGTGAGGAACCCTCACTTCCAAGCAGAACGCGATCAAACAACCAAAATAAAGTGCTTCACTTTACTTCCAACACAGGGGCAGCCTGATAGCCAGCGGGCAGCGCCGGGGCCGGGTCCCCTCCTGCCCGACCATGTGGTTTTGGCAGAGAGAACAGGACCTCTCTGAGGGGGTGAGGAGACGCACGTTCTGCAGCCTCCGGGGCCAGTGTATGAGAGGTCCCGTGGGAACAGCAGACGGATGGGCAGACAGCATGCGGGCTGCAGGCTATCTGGGAAGACGGCCTTCTGGAGCTGGTCATGCCTGTGGAGGGCAGAGCCCAGACCCACGCTGGCTGGAAGTTCTCAGAACAGCAGGGCCAGGGTTCCCGGGAGCACATCTCTGCTGGCTGTGTGGCCACAGGGTTAAAGGAGGGGACTACTTTCTGTGAAGAAGGGACAAGGGGAGACCCTGCCAAGGAGGTTCAGGGCCAGAGGTCTTCCAGACCCTGCATCCCTCCTTCCTGGTCTCCAGACTTGGCGGGCAGAGCAGGGAGCGAGGCGGCACCCAAGAGCTGAGGAGAGCAGAAGGGCAGGCCAGGCCAGCTGGCCCCGTCCACTGTCTCCTGTTAACGACCTAGGGCCCAAGTGCCCTGCCCAGAGGCTGTCTGCCCTTTGCAGGGGAGGAAGGAACAGAAGTGAACATGGTCTCTCTCTGTTTAAACATTTAGAACCAATGACTGGCTTCCAGTGCCGTGGGGGTGGGCTGAAGGAGGGGCCAGAGGAAGGTGTCAGAGCCTTCAAGGGGCACAGTCACCATCCCTCCAGCAGGGCTTTCAGGGTGGGTGGATGAGGGGTCTCGTGGAGTGCTGGAGGGCACAAAGGCACCAGAAGGGCACGCTACCTTGAGGACACAGATCTCACCAATTTGCTCAAGAGGCTGAAGGCCCTGCCTGGGCACAGTTCCTCACTGCTGCCTCAGCCCCACTTGGCGTCCAGGGGGCAGGGTGGTAGGGCGTCTCCTCTGGCTTGGGGCCCGTGAGTGAGTGTGCTCATGTGGGGTGTGTGCGTGCGGCGGGCACGGGGCACCCTGTGGACCAGCTCACGGCAGTCGGCCCGGCCTGTTTTCAGTGCATTTCAGGGGTGTGGGGGCTGACTCTGATGGGTCCCAGTGTCTCTCTGGTCAGGGGGAGGGGCTCGCTTGGGAGTTCTGATTTGCACATTCACACTGCAGGGTGGGGGTCGAGGGGAGCTGCTCTCCCTCTCACACAACTCTACTGTCACAAACATCACAGCACCAGTCACCACAACCTTGTCACGTGCACTAGCGAGAAGGGCTGAGGGAAACGTCCCATGCTCCTGAGCCCTTGCTGGCGCGCAGGCTGAAGCAGCCCTGAGGTAACTGTCCCATAGGCCCTGATCTAGCGGTCTCCTCTGCTCCCCGAGTCCTCTGGAGACTGGTGGGCTGCAGGGAATGGCCTGCCACTCTGCACCTGCTGGCTGGCGCCTCCGACAGAGAAACCAGGGTGCAGGAGCCGGAGTCCCTCGGGACAGATCTCCCAGCTCCTGCATGTCCTACAAGAACACAGGCAGCAGGGTCGCGAGGAGGAGAAGGGCGCTGAGGAGGGGCCGGGGGGCCGGGGGCAGTGGTGCGGCGGCCACCTGGCCCGGCAGCTCCCGAGTCCTCTCATACAGGTGCAGTTTGTCTTTGTTGGAGTGCAGCATCTTGACGTCCTCCAAGGCGTAGTAGGCGGCCAGCGTGAAGTTCACGTCGCCCGTCGTGAGCAGGTCGAACACACACGCCTGATAGTAGAGGTCCTCCACGGGC
This sequence comes from Heterohyrax brucei, assembly GCA_028571685.1. NCBI lineage: Eukaryota > Metazoa > Chordata > Mammalia > Hyracoidea > Procaviidae > Heterohyrax > Heterohyrax brucei. Next base: position 35,719,951 of record CM053148.1, on the reverse strand, counting down.
AGCTTCTCCTTGCACTTGGCCACTGCCGTCTCGTAGGGGAAGGTCTCGGGGGTTGTGGGTGTGGGACTGGCAGCCGCCGGCCTTCGGGCACCGTGGCCCTCAGTGGCAGCAGCATGGATGGCCTGGAAGTCAATCTGCTGGTTGAGGGGGCAGCCCCGCAGGCAGAGGTAGAGGCCCTGGCTGTCCTGGTCCTCCACAGCATTGACTACCTCCTCGGGCATGCGGATGGCAAAGGTCAGGTAGCGGCCTACCTGGCGCACCACGATGGTGGTGCCGATATACTTGGCCTGGATCTCCACGTGCTGGCCGGACACCTTCTCCGTGATCTTTAGGCTGTTGGCCCCGTGCTTGTCCCCACCGTTCTTGGAGCCATCGGCAAAGGCGGCCGGGAGCTCGTCCATCTCTGCCTGGTACACCTTCTGGTCCACGCACTCCTGGAAATTCTTGAAGATGATGGTGAGCTGCAGGGAGGGGGAGAGGAGGGGGATTAGGGGTTGCCAAGCAACTGGAGCTCAGCAGATGCTCACTGAAGGCCCAGTGAGCCTCCCCTCAAGATGCTCCGGACTCAAGACCTCAGGAGGCCCCCGACTTCTCATCCCAGTTTTGGTCCCAGTTCTGCACTAGCAGTATGGACTTCAAGGAGTTCTTCAGTGGCACAAAGAGTTGAGCACTCAACTACTAACTAGAAAGTTGGAAGTTCAAACCCACCCAGAGGCTCCTTGGAAGGCCTGGTGACCTGCTTCTGAAAGATCACAGCGTTGAGAACCCTATTGAACACAGTCCTACTCAGACAAATGGGGTGGCCGTGAGTCAGAACTGATGGAATGGGAACTGGTTTGTTTTTCATACTGTTCTTTAAAACCTGCCTTTTTTACTTAAAAAAAAAAATTACTTAGAAAGGAAACCTTAGATCACTACCATAAACAGAAAACCAGCCTAATAACTTCATACAGAAGGAAACTGTAAAAATGAAAGCACAATTAAAAAAACAAACCCCCCTACTAGTCTGTGGTAGACTCAATAATGAATGGCCTCAAAAGGATCATATTCTAACCCCTAGCCAGAGACCTGGAATCTGTGAATGTTTCCTTATATGGCAAAAAGGACCCTGCAGGTGATTCTGGTAAGGATCTTAACACAGAGCAACATTATCACAGAGGCAGAGGTTACAGTGAGAAGCTCACAAGCCAAGGAATGTCTGGAGACACCAAGAGTTAGGAAAGCAACAGAGATTCTCCCCTAGAGCCTCCAGAGGGAACCAGACCTGCTGCCACTGTGATTTAAGACTCATTTCAGAGCTCTCTTCTCCAAAAGTTGTTTGCTGCTGTTGCATCAGCCCCCGCCCCACCTGGCTCATGGTGACCCATGCGCAAGAGAATAAAACACTGCTCCGTCCTGCACCATCTCCCTAAGTGGCTGTGGGGTGGACCAATGTGATCCTCAAGGCTGTCAGTGGGTAATTTTTAGAAACAGATCTCCAGGCCTTTCTTCCTTGTCTTAGTTTGGAAATTTGACTGAAGCCTGTTGAGTATCAGAACAACATACACACCTCCACTGACAGATGAGTGGTGGCTGTATATGAGAGGCACTGGCTGGGATGGAACCTGGGTCTCCTACACAGAAGGGGGGCATTCCACAAGTGAACACCAGTGTCTCCCTCCAGAACTGCAAGGGGACAAGTTTCTGTTGTTTTAAGCCACAAATTTGTGCCAACTGGCTGTAACAAGAATAGGAGGAGCTAAGGGACTTTCTGGTGTTACAGCAGTGTATGGCATGGCTCCAGGTGCTAGACCTCAAAAGGAAACACAAGTCAGCCCTGGTAGGAGAAGGGAAGAGGCGGGGGCCACAAATGGAGCTCAGTTCAGGCTGCTGGTCAAGGGAGAGGTGATGGAGAGAAGTGGTGCAGAGTCTGGGGCAGGGCTGCAGGCTGAGAGTGTCTGGCTGCAATTCAGGGGTGGCTAAAGGCATAGACATGAAGTGTGCTCTCCTCCAGGGACTAGGAGGCTGAGGGACAGGCCAGGTGGCGAGGGGCCTTAGGAGCAGGTGCTAAAGGCCAGGCCAGGCAGCGAGGGGCCTGAGGAGCAAGTGCTAAAAGACAGATCCAATGATGAGGAAGAAGCCACAGAAAGTTCTAGTTCAAGGAAGCCTACGAGGCAATGACAGGCTGGCTGGAAGTGTCTCCACTCTGGGGCTTCTCCACACCCCTGTAAAGCTTAGGGGTGACCAGGTGGTGAGGGCTGGCAGGGCGGGGGTTGCCTAGTGTATGAGGGGCCAGGGACCTTTAGAAAGGCCAAGAAGACAGGAAGACCCTGAGGCAGAGCTTCTGAGGAAAGGTTCCTGCATCAATTCAGTTATCTGGGAAGAGAAGGCTGTAGGGGCAGGGCTACAGTGGGACTCTGAGGGCTCCTGGCACTTTGGCCTTCACGGGCCCCTTCCTCCACAGAGGTGTTTGACACTGTGACGGTTGTGTTGGTATACACACCAACTCATTCCAGGTTGGACTGTATTAGTTTTTCACCCTTTGGGTTTCAAAAGACATTACAACGCTAGAATTCTTGTGGTCCAGAGGCTGTCTCTCACGTGGCTGCAGCCTCTCCCTCCAGCTTGGAGCCCCATGAAGTTGCCATCTCTGACAAACAAAAATGGCAGCTTCATAAGCTTCAGCCTCCTATTTCCTCCTCCTCTCCAACCGGCTGCCCCTCCCCACCCCCGATGTGGGGGGGCCGCCTGTGGAAGGGGGCTGGGAGGTGGGCCCAGCCAGGGTGGTCTGGGTAGTGGGTGGTCCTGCCATTTGGGGAGGGGGAGACGGAAGAGCGACTCTGGTGTCCCTGCCCTGGTGTGCAGGGCCACACAGACACGGGGTGAGAGGAGAGGCCTGCTTTCCAAGCCCCATCTGTCTCCCTGGAACAGGAAAGGCTGGTTTTGACTCCAACCGCCATCGCTAGTGGAGACAGCCTCCTGGAAGGCTGACAGGCCGCCCGACTGTTCTTGGCAGCAGGGCCAGGGAATCACCGCAAGTAACAGCACGGAGGGGGCCTGTCCAAAGCCAGGCGGCGTGCTGCCAACGTGTCCACAGGCACGGCTGCCACCCCTGCCTGCACAGCCCAAGGTGCTCATCACCATCCGCCGGGCCACGGCCCCGTCCACGGCGCTGGGTCCAGGGCAGGGCCACAGGGGAACAGCAGAGTTCAAAAGCCCCATGCTGATGGAGCTCCCGGCCCGGGAGAGGCACTGCACTGGGAAAGTGATGATTTACATAGTGTGGCAGCCTGGGGAGTGCCTGGACACAGAGGAAACGGAGCACAGAACCTGGAGGCTGACAGTCATCCTGCACCTCATGCCCCTTTCCTATAAAATGGGCTGTGCGCAACATGGCTGCAAAGAGGGAGACCCTCAGGTATGAGCACAGGGGCTAAGCACTCAGAAGCGGGCATTCCTACCATCTCCCCACTCCCCGTCTGGACAAGGGCCAACCAAAGCCAGGTCCCGGGGTGGGAAGCTGGAAAGTGTTTGCCCTCAACCATCCATGAAGACAGAGCACCGAGCCAGCTGGATAACGCCAGTCTCATGGGGAATGAGCAGAGGGCCCTGGGTGAGGACTCTGTGGGGCAGCGGAGGGTGAAGGAAGACTCCAGTTGTGGGGGTCAGGCCTTGCCCACACTGAGCTTCCATCTGAGAAGGCCAAGCTTGTGGCTGAAGGGCTGTGAGGTCAAGGGTAAGGGACAGGCAGAGAGGACATGCTCTGGACAGCCAGGGCAGAGGTCAGCCTGCAGGGGAGACCTCTGTAGGCAGGATGGAGATGGGGGTCGGCCTGCCTGACGGGGGAACAAAGAAGAGTGCGTCTAGGTGAGCAGAGGAGTCTGGGCCCCAATGGGGATGAAAAAAGCCACAGGGGGCACTACCACCTTAGCAGCTAAAGTCCTTGGCTTCTCAGGCCCTCTCTGAGGGACCCAGGCCCACCGCCCCAGGCCTGTCAGCTCCTTGCTCCCTGAGGCCCCAGGTTGCTCTCTAACGGCCAGCCTCGCTTCCGTGCTGCCTCCTCCTGTCTCTCCCATGTAGAGATCCTGCTGGCCCACGTCCTTCAGGGGCGAGCTCCGAGGAGCCTTCCCCATGCCCTGGGCAGAGCCATCACCCCAAGAGGCTCTTAGCATCTGTCATCCAGCACCTGTCACAGCCAGGAGCAAATTAACCAGTAAGCAAGGCACACACAGGCTTAGTGGTGTTTACTTACTAATCTGTAGTGCACAATTTCACACGGGTTTCAGCATATCTCTGACGTGACTCACAGACACCTCTTTGCTGTTCTTCTTGTCCTTTCACCTCAGAACTACGGGAGGGCAATGCCCAGCACAGAGATGGACATGCGTGTGAGTCAAACTGAACGATACACCTGAATAAGGCCGGAAAGAACAGGCAGGGGCAGGCGAAAGGGGTTCCAGAGGTCCCACGCCTGGCCTGAGTTCTGAGACCAGCCCCGTCACGGGCCTCTGGTAGGGCCTTGCCTATCTTCTGGTTGGTGGGATGGTGACAGACCGTTCAGTGCTTGGCAAAGGACAGCAGAGGTGGTCTGCGGTCAAAGCTGAGAGGGATGGGGTCAGCCCAGCTCTGCCACGCACCCTGCATCTTGCTGGAACCCTCCTCACCCCTTGGCTGCTGCTTGGAGAGCAGGTTCTGTCATCCTTTGTCCCCCAGTGCCCACAGCTTGCTGGGACACAGCAAGCACTGAAAAAATACTGGTCACAAGGATGAGCGATACGTGAGAGTGAATGAGTGAATGGTTAACTCACCTGGATTTCTGACAGCATCCCTGGGCTTATTGGCCTGGTGTGCTCTATAGGGAGCCTGGGTGCAGCAAGTGGGCTCAGGACCCAATACTACGCTGCCTAGGGAGGGAGCCAGCTGAAGCTCCACACTGGGACCACTCAGTCAGTAAGGCAGCCCTGCTCTGCTGACCAGCACACCACAACTTTGCACAGATAACATGGCCTGCTTCAGTGAGCACATCAGGTACCCATGCTGCCCTGGGTTTGGAGGGCAGGTCACTTGGGGCTCCAGGTCCCTCTCCTACCCTCTGACCTGTCCAGCCTTGCTAGCCTTCAGGATGTCATGGGCGGTCAGGGTGTCTCTTGAGTCCGCTGACGGATTCCGAAGCTGCAGCCTCAGGCTCCCTGTAGCTGTTTACCTTGGCTCCGGGGAGTGAGGGTGGTAGGTAGGTGCTGGGCCTCAGGGAAGGACGCTGGGTCCTTGTAGCAGGCCCCGCAGTCTGCAGAGGGCTGGGAGGCACAATGGACAAAGGGCTGCTGGCCATCCATCTGCTGTGTGGGGCAGCCCCTGGGTCCAGCTGGACTCGGAGGGCAGGTGAGCAGGTTAAGGGCAGGTAAGGGCATCCATAGGGCATCCACAGGGCAAAGAGTCTGCTTGTTTCCTCCCAAGTTGGTGGGCCTGGGTGTATGAAAGGGCCACTGGAACAGAGAGGACCAGCAGAGATGCAAGCATTTTCCTGTCTGGTGGCTGACTTCACAGTGCACCACTGGGGCACGGAGGACGAGGAAGAGGTGGACATGCCTTCATGGAATCAACTGCCATTGGTGGCAGCTGATTCCAAGGTGCATCCTTGGAAAACAAGCCCAGGGCCACCTCCAGCTGTGAATGGGCTACACTTCCCTCTGGCCAGTCTGGAACCCACAGGCTCTGACGGGCAGGGCTAGGGGTACATTGAGGAGGGAGACATGTCCCATTGCCTGGACTCTGGTGCCCACCCAACCTCCTCTGGGTGAGTTGGAATATGAGGTCAGATGGGACCCTTCTTCAAAAAGGGATGGACAAGAAGCCTGCAGAGCCCCTACTGCCTGGGTCCCAGATCACGGCTGCCTATTGCTGTGTGCACGTGAGAACTAGATTCCCGCTGCAGAGTCGCCAATGCCTCTGGGGACAGAAAACTGCAGGTGCTCAGCAACATCCGGGGTTGCAAAGAGAAATGCCGGGTGACATGTGAGAAGACACCAGGCTGTGGACTCACAGCCCCAGGTCAAACCCTAGCTTGGAGCTGCTGGCCAGTTGCACTTAGGGCAGGGTGCTGTGTCCCTCAGAGCCTCGGGCTCCTCATCTGTCAAAGGCGGCACTGCCCGAGCCAGGCAAGTCTGCTCCGAGGCAGGAGGCGGGAAGTGCATGGGTGGCCCTTGGGGTGCTCGGTCAAGATGCCTCTCTTGCCCCTCTAGTCCATCTTTCCAGACACCTACAGTCTTCCCTGCTTTGGGACCAACTCCTCTCAGGTACCCATGCAGGAAGACGAGACCAAAAATCATACTGGTCTCTGCAGCCCTGGACTGGTCGTTTCCAACCTGCCAAGTAGCAGAAGCACAGGGGGCTTCAGTGACAACGTGCCTGACTCTATCCTCAGGATTTGATATCAAACGGTCTGGAGTGCGGCCCCAAATCACTCTATTCTGGAACTTCCCCAGTTTTAAAGATGCTTCTAGAAATGAGAGCCACTGGGTAGAACCACGGCACTCAAAGGCAAGATCACTTCCAAGCACGGCACTTGTTCCAACTAGATAGTAAGCTCTTTCAGGGCACAGACTGAAGCATCTATCGGCCGGAGACTCCACCACTGTTGGCTTCAGCGCTGGAGTCCTACCGAGAGCCTTGGCATGGGGTAAGGCGACAATATTCCAAAGGTTTGAAAATTAGTGCTTCGAGGAATGTTTCTAAATTTTTTCTGACCACCCCATGAACAGAAAACCAACTTTACAGCTCATACACACAGAGAGAGTATATCTGTGTGTATGTGTGCACAGAGTCCCTGGGTAGTGCAAACAGTTAATGTGCTCAGCTGCTAACCAAAAGGCTGGAAGTTCGAGTCTACCCACAGGTGACTGAGCAGAAAGGCCTAGCCCGCCCACTTCTCAGGCATAAGGCACTGAAATCTTCCAGAGAACAGCTCTGCTCTGATCACGGGGGATCACCATGAGCAGGGACTGATACTATGGCGACTGGTTGGTTTTGTGTCTGCACACATGCACAAACAAGCACGTACGTGCAGATGCATATTATCAGGAACTAAAGTTTCTTGCAATGATGTTGTACCCTTCTATGTAAAATGTGTTCTGACATTGCCTTTCCTATTGGTCTGTGCTATGCTATACAATCTTAGAACCACACCATGCAGTGGATTCCAACTCTCGGTGATCCCATGGCTTTCAAAATAGAACTGCACTCCATAAGGATTTCATGGCTGTGATCTTTCAGAAGCAAGCTGCCAGGCATTTCTTCTGAGGCACCTATGGACAGATTCAAACCACCAACCTTTCGGTTAGCAGTTGAGTGCTATGTCATCTGCGCCACCCAGGGACTCCTATACTAGCTTGTCCTACTACAACAAACAAACAAAAAGCATGCATACACACAGAGACAGACACACAGACAGACACACATAGATTTCTGACATCAGAATATTGATTTCACGATCTTGTAGTTGACTGTGTTCAGGAAACTGAAAAATACCACTCTACGCAACACGGAAACCCTGATGGTATAGTGGTTAAGAGCTACCCCTGCTGACCAGAAGGTCAGTGGTTTAAATCAGCCATGTGCTTCCTGAAAACTATGGGGCAGTTCTACTCTGTCTACAGGGCTGCTATGAGTTGGAATCGACTCAGCAGCAGTGGTTTTGGTTTCGAGGTGATATGCAGAGGTGGCTCCTGCCTGGTTTACCTACTGACAGAATTTCCAGAACATTCCTTTCTAAATGACTCACCTATTTACTGAGAAATACAGACATGGCAGGTGCAGGTGTCTGGGGGCTGTATCTGGGCCCTTGTGACAGTGACGCCTGGGTGCTGTGACCTACAGGGCTGCCCGGAATCACCCTCACACTCACCTTGCTGGTGGCAGTGGCAGCAGAGCCAGGTAGCACGGGTGTGTTGGTGACCTGCACATTCAGGTAATTGTTGTCAATGAGTGGCCAGGCGCCCTGCACCTTGCAGGTCTGGAAGCGGTCTGTGAAAGTCCTGAGGTGTGGGTCCCCGAAGAGGCCGCAGTGTGTATAGTTGGGGGCAGCTGAGTGCTTGTGGAAGCTCTTCTCATAGTGGCAGATCTCGGGGCTGTCGGAGCGCTCCTGGCTGTCCCCTGCCGGCGGGAGCGTGCGCAGGCGCGGCTGCGAGGTGGGGCCATCCTTGGAGCAGTTGTGCTGGCTCATGAGGTCCTCTATGCCATGGACGGCCGAGTGGTAGGCCAGGTCGCCCCGGCAGGTACGGGCTGTGCGCCGTGTGCAGTAGGCGTAAGCACGCAGGGCTGTGCAGAACTCAGGGGCGTCTTCTGAGTGACCACCCGACGTGGCGCTCCAGAAGTCAGAGTTGCACTTGAGGATCTTGCACGGCAGGGTGGCTGTGGAGAGAGGGACACAGTGTCAGGGCCTGGTGACCTCTGAGCTCTTGTACCCCTCTGTGGGTCAGGGCTGCAGGCGTGCACGGCACTGGGGCCTCTCATCTAGCACCACACCAGCACGCAGATGGTGAGAAGTTTCTGGAAGGTGAATTGCACATGGGGTGCCCTTCTCTAATCACACAAAGGTGCTGAAAAGGCTAGCAGTAGCCCCTCCAGCAGTTCCCACCTGTGAGGGCATGGAGCAGTCAGTACTTCAGGGTGGCAGGGGTGAGGGAGTCAACAGGCCACTCCTGGGCACTTGAGCCCTGTTTATACTTCGGTGGCCACCCCAAGAATTTTGCCAAACCAAACCAAACCTCTGACACTGAAGCTAAGCCCCACTACTATGCATGTGTCCATAGCTGCTGTAGTGTGTGACCTTGTGCAAATCACTTACAGTCCTCTGTGCTGCACTATACTCATCTGGAAAGTGGGATGATCACATACCTACCATACAGAGTTATTGAGTGTTAATTATCATATCTGAGGGACTGAAGGCAGCACCTGGCACGCAGCGACAGCTCAATGAACGCTGGCTGTCACAATCATTACGTTAAAGCTCACTGCAGGGGGCCTGGTTCCAGTCACCTCGTCTGTGCACTGTGGCTGGCTTCCCTCTTTGCTCCTGCAGCTCTCTACCTGCTCAGGAAAGCAAACAGGGAAGCAAACTCAGATCTGCTCCTAACCCATGTTTTTTCAAAAAGTCATTTACCAAGTTTAAGACTTCACTGATAATTAGCCAAAATAACTGTGATGGAGAGCCGTGGCTTTAACACACCCCAGTTTTGTACCTGCCCTCCTTTCCTGGCCTTCTGATTCTTCTGCACAGCCCACAGTGACCACAAGTGGCTGGGTGTGCCAGCTGGGCAGCAGGAGGGAAGTTTCTGTTCTACAGATCTAGGAGCAAATGGGCTGGAGGAACAGCTGGGAGATCCAGGCCCTGGGGTTGCTACCTCCATTGCTACTGGCTGGGCCATCAAGGCTTGTGACCTTGGACAAGCCAGTCTGCTTCTCTAGCACTGAATTTTTACCATAAAGCTAAGAGCAAAGCCAGGAACAGAACCATTGGAGCGCAGGCTAGCAAGAGTACCAGGGTATGCGACCATCCACAGCTGCCCTCTGGAGCCTTCCCTGGGCTGTGAGATCTGCCCTGGGTGACCTCACAGCGCTCTCCTGCCTCCGTAACTAGGCGGGTGGCCTTCTTCCGCATACACCTGAGCTCAACTTGCTGAAATGCCCTCCTGGATCCACAACTGTGTCTGGGGAAGCCAGGCCTCAGGCTGGGCCTTGTTCTGAAAAATTACCCCAGGCCTGCATCCCCCCGCAACACAACTTGTGTTTGTAACACTGCAGGCCAACACGGTCACTGCAGGTGCTACCTGGTAAACACAGACGTGTGTGTCTGTATTTATAAAGAAGCTGTATATTTAAATGGGTATACGAGAATAGCTACAACAGGCCAATGCACAGAAGCAACAGCTGATTAGTGGTTACCAGGGCCTGAGAGGTGGGGGATGGAGAGTGACTGCTTAAGGGACGCTGCATTTTGGGTGACAGAAAGCACTCGGAGATAGGCAGCAGCGATGGCTGCACTACATGGAGAACATCATGAATGTCACTGAACCGTGTACTTAGAAATAGTTCAAGTTCCATTTTTTTACATGTTATCTACCACAACAATAATAAACCACACTTCTAGCAAACTGTTAATAAGGTAGGACTGTGAATGAGATAAGACTAGCTGGTAACCTGGCTGACAACTGTTGGGTGACAGTTTACCTGCAGGTCGATTAGACTACTCTGTCAGCTTTTGAAATTCTTTGTACTTAAAAGTAAAAAAACAAAACACACAGCAAGGAACTGGCTTGTGGTAACACTTGCTGGCGCCGTTCAGGTAGCCAACAAGAAAAATCTGTACCAGAAAACAATGGATGGCACAGAAGTGCCACACATGTTCCTTTCTAATAACTTGATTCTAAGTGTAACTGCACGTGCCTGTAAGAACCAGGTCAGGTGAATGCCCGGATGCTGCTGGGCCTGCAGAACACACACAATGGTGGTCCTGAGGAGAGGACAGCATGGTCACCTCACCCAGAGGCTGCTCAGGACTATCTTCCTCACAACGTGACTATAAGATCCTCTTGCTCTGGGTCCTCACGGTTCCCCAACCGAAAGAAGATGCCCAAGAGCCCCACCTGGCTGTCGGCTGGGAAATGCTGAGTGTGACGTGGGGGGAGACGGCAGTGGCGTGTCTCTGTGAAGCCAGGGGGACGCCATGCTGAGTCAACTCCCGTAGGTGAGATCTCCTTCCATTAAAATCGCAGCCTAGGAAGCGCTATGGGGCACTTTCACTCTGTCACCTGGGGTCACTACGGAGTTGAAAATCTGCTCAAAAGCACCCAACCAACACATGAACTAAGTACAAAAGGACCTGATGCTGCGGCTACCCACTCTCATCTCTGCTGCCTGGGGCCCCCGCACAATGCCCACTCTGGCAGCCCCACTAGCGCTGGGAGCTGTATCCGCTGGCTTTCTCAGGACTATGGGATAATGGGTATCAGACAGAACTGCCCGAAACAGACACAGGCTTGGTGCTCATTGGCCGGCCACCCCTGCTCTGCCCATACCCACCAGCAGGGGAAGCCCTGTGCTTACCCTGCTTTTGGCCCACCTCCAGCCCCCACCACAGCCAAATGAAGGCAAGGGGACTGGCCTGTCCCTGTATAACTGATCTCCCTGAAGCACAATCACAACCTGCATTGGCTGTCACCTCCCCAGGAGCCAATGCAGGGTCACCATACACGTGTTGAGGCTCCTTCACTCTGTTCCAGGCACTGTGCTACCAGGTTCAAAGGAGCTCACTTTATTGCCCCAGGTTCAATGCTAGCTGAGAGGCTGGATTGAAATCCAGCCTCTGGGACCCAAGAACCAGCAAGACCAATCTAGAGCATTTCTGATTCCCTCTGCCAGCCACCGTGTGCGTGGTTCCGGGGCGGATTCTCCCTGAGTCCTCCCTTCCCCCAGCAGCCAAAAGCCCTCATTAACCAGAAGGCCTGTGGTCAGCACACACACTGTGCCTGTAGTCTAGACTCAAGAGGCCTAGTTCCCAGTGGTCATCTCTTCAGGTAGAGCTTGAAGGATGGACACAGGGATTGAAAGCAAGCGTCAGAAATGGTGTAGAGGGAACCATCAGCTGCAACACAGACAGGGTAGGCTATCTGAGGTGTCCCGTTCATGACACACCATGTGTGACTGTGTCACCCAAAACTGGGTTGCTCCATGGGTTCTTACACCTTCATAGGGGAGACAGGTACCAGGATTTGTATCTGCAGCCTTGAGAATTGGTTCAGACCCATGCCCCAGCTCCTGAAGCCTAAGTCTGAAGTGCACAAGTGAAATCCCACCCAGATCCCCAAAAGGTGGTCCTTCCCACGCCCTGGGGTCATGATTGGGATCTGTCCACACAGAGATGTGGCCAGTAACAGTCAGTGCTTCTCAGTGTCACTCTTGCCTAAGACCTTCTTCAAATGCAGGTGGTTCTGATTCAGCAGGCCCTGGTTGGCCCGAGAGCCTCTTTCTATCAAGCTCCCAGGGAGACCCTGTACAGCCCACAGACCACACTTTTTGAATACTGAGGCTTTTGAGTTCAGCTCATTTCATTTCAATAGTGGTAAGTTAGAATCTGCTGGTGTCCGACTAGTCTGGAGTGTGTATGTCCCTGACATGTGGACAGAGAGTCTCTCTGCGGTGGGAAGGGGGCTGATGGTGAAGGGGTCAGAGGAGGAGGAGGGTGCAGGTGGAATGGGTAGCGGGAAGAATCAGCTCTCCCCTTGAACAAACACAGCCACCTTACTGCCAACCCTTGGGTCAAGGGAACCCAGGACCTTGCCCAGGAGTCAGCCCTTGGGAAAAGGCCTGTCTACCTTTCTCCCCTGCAACAGAGCCTGGAAAAAGGAACAAGGTCACACACCAGAGTACGCATGGCAGCCGTGCCCACCAGCCACAGGGGGCGACAGAGGCCACTCCTCGGGCCCCCTTGTGCTCAGAGCCCAGGGCATCTCCCCTCCAGCTTTCACACAGGGGTGACTTCTCTCTCCACCTACACCCCCTTTGTTCTGCTGGTCCCACTGTCAGCCATCTGGAGAAGTTCTCTGGTGATCACTTAGGACTGTGTAGAAGGCTAAGAGGTTCAAAGAAGACACTGACCATCTTATGGGGTGGTGGGTGGAGTGGGCACTGAAGGGAGGGATCTGGTTCCCTCCCCCATGGCTGCAGAAGTCAGCGCCAATCACTTGTTTCACTCGGTTTCCCTATCTGCAGCGACAGAAGAACCACCTTCCAGGGTTGCTGTGCATTAAATGAGAAGTACATGGCAGGCCTGGGACCCAGTGGGCCCTCAACAAATGTGGTCCCTGAAAAATGCTTCAGAGAGAAACAAGTGTTCACAGGCCCGTGAGGTCAGAGGTTAAGAGTCTCAGATAAGGGTGCGAAGAGCAAGTAGACAGGAGCCAGTCCTTCCACCTGCTTCCACCCTGTGATGGTCCAGCCCAGGAGATCTTCCCTCCTTCCTCCTCAGCTGCTTGTGGGCAACTCCTTGAGTCCCCTGACCACCCACAGACACATGCCACCCAGCTCACTGCGGGGCAGGTCACGAGCTGACTGTCTAGGGCATCCAGGATGCTTCAACCCACTGTCTGGTCCTCCACCTCACTTGTATGCGAGGAAAAAGCCTCACCCCTCCCCTCTCAGGGCCCTCCCAAATCTCCCCTGCAGAAGCCAGCAGCCTGCAAGGAGAGATTTGTTTGGCTAGCGGCCAAAGAGCCAGGTTTAACCAATTTCATAGATTCCATTTCCCATCCTGAAGTCCATGGATGGTGCAAACAGTTCACGTGCTCAGCTGCTAAATGAAAGGTTGAAGGTTCATGTCTACCCCAAAGTGCCTCAGAAGAAAGGCCTGGTGATCTATTTTTCCAGAATCAGTCTTTGAGAACTCCATGAAGCACAATTCTACTGACACCCACAGGGTCACCACGAGTGGCAGTTGACCAGATGGCAACTGGTAGTGGTGATGGGTATGCGTGCTGAGAACTTACTACATGCTGAATTAGTTACACGGCTCCTTTTACCCTCCTGTCAGCCCCAGGACTTGGTTTGTCACTCCATTCAACAGACAGAGAAACCAAGGCCTAGAGGCACTAAACAGCTCTCCCAGACACCCTGACAGAGGCAGAGTGCAACCCCAGCTCTCGAAACATCAGTGCTGTGGTTCTACAGACTCCACACCAGGGTCAGTCTGTGTGTCTTCTGGGGACACTAAGTTGGACAAAGACAAGAGTTCTGCCCTTGAAGGCTTATGGAGGAAGGGTGTCCACCCAGAACTGCACTGGGGCATGATGTGAGGCTGGATCTGGGGAGTGGAGCGGACACGGCACGGGACCGGGCCAGGCCTCCAAAGACAAATAATGCAAACAGCAAAGATACCGATACTCTGCACTCACCGGGCCCTGGGCAGGTCACTCACTGCCTCAGTGCTGGATCCGCACACTACCCAGAGGGGACAGGCAGCGGCTTTCATCGTCACCTTACAGATGTAAGAACACAGCCCCCTCTCAGCCACAGGGATCAAAGTGATGGCCCTGAGGCTGCGTCTATACTTCTCAAAGTCCCCCTGGACACTACGTGAGAATGACTCAGCTCCTGCAACCTCTGAAGGCATAAAAGAGGCTTCTCTTCCCAAGTCCAGTTCCAGGGATGTAATAATGGTCTCAGCAACACCCACGTGGCAAATCTTCCCAGCCCTCCTGCCTGAAGCCCCTCAAGAACAGGTGTGGAGGCTAACTGGCCCATCCTGATCTGCCATCCACCCAGCTGGTTTCCCCAGCTGCCCCAAACACTCAGGGACTTTGCACCTACCGGGCCTTTCAAATAGTCCTAAGAGGGTAACCAGGAAGCCCAGGCACGCCCATCACCGGGTAGGAGTGGAGATGGCTTGCAACAGGCCAGTGACTGTGGGCACAGCAGGGAAGCAAATGTCTGTGCCTGTCCCTGCTGCCATCTCCCTAGAACAACCACTCTCCTGGCCCTTTTAATCTACAGTCATTTCCCAGTGACCACAGGGCAGGGTCTCAGGGTCCAGGGCTGGACGGTCCCCAAGAGGCAGTGAACTGAGGGCATCCACAATCCCCAGAGTCATCGTGCTCCTTCTGCACCCACTCCACTAAATCACAGGCCCCAGCCCTCTCTCCAGGTCACCGACCTGAATGTAACCTGTCCTGTATCAAAAGGGAAAGCCTGTCGGCTCTGGTGTCACCCGCCAAACAGATCCCAGACAGGCTGATTTTTATGTGGCGTTACCTAAAAAAAAAACATGACTTGAGTTCCCGGCAGTAAACTGGGGACTGTTCTAATGCAAGTGTCCATGGAATAAAGGAAGGAGAGGCAAGTCTGAGAGCTGAAACAGATCTCACCACACTTGTGCAAGCAGGAAAAGGAAACTGGCCTCCTAGAGTGAGTCATCCCACCAGCCAGGACGTGAACCGAGGGAGGACAGCCAACCCTCTGCCCGCATGGACACCCACCTGGTTTGCAAAGGGGAAGCAGGCTCCTTCTTGCCCTTCAAACCCTGACTGATCTGGGACAGCCAACGGACTCGGAACCCAGGGATTAAAGAACCCAGAGAGAACTGAGTTCTTCTGAATTTCCGTTCCCACCTTGCCCACCGACCATGTCCCCAGGCAAGGTGCCTGTCAGCCTCTGCTTATACTTAGTACCTGGAGCCAGTGGTGGACCATCCAATTAGCAAGGTAAACACAGCTTGCCAAGCCAGCCAAGTGCTGTCGAGTCGGATCCGACTCATGGCAACCCTAGGGGCCAGGGTAGAGCATGGGATTGCTTGTGTTTATTAACTAATCTGTGAAAATTTCACATGGGTTTCACTTCCATGTGATTAGTAAGCATGAGTAAGCCGTGCTTACCTTATTGGATAATCCACTCTTGCTTGAAGCTCCACTTCATAGAAAAAGAACACAACTGCTATCGAGTCGATTCTGACTCACGGCAATTCTGTATGTTTCAGAGCAGAACTGCTGCATGGAAATTTTAATGACTGTGACCGTTGTGAAGCAGACCACCAGGTACGTCCGGGTGGACTCAAACCTCCAATCTTTCAGTTAGCATCCAAGTGCATTAATCGTTTGTACCACACAGCAACTCTCCTCACAGACACCCCAGGAAAATGCACAGATGTCTACGGGGAGCTTTCTGTTACTTAGAAGGAGCTGAGATGAGGTATTACACGCCTGCATGGTTTGTACCCACCCAGGTATCTTGAGGCCTGTCACTTTCAGCAACCAGAAGAGGATCTAGTGGCCAAAGATACAACGGGTTGGCCCTGAGCTCACCAATGGGAACCCCTGGACTTTCTCCAGGGTTTCCTTCCCTCTGAGACCCTAAGAAATTTAGTGTCACAGCGGGTGTGGGACGACTCTGTGGGGGTCGTGGGCCCCTATGCTTACTACCTCTTGGGGATGGACCAGGCCTGGCTCATGGGGTAGGGACCTGGCAATGCCTACAGGACAGCAGGGCACTCCCAGGCCTTCCAGGATGGAAGGTGCCTGTGCCCAGATGGGGCTTCTGGCAATCATTCCTCACTGGCTCCTGACTTGTGGCACTAGGGCCACAGCTTGTTACTGGCTCAGTATCACTCACTTTACCAAGGCCCCTAGACTCTCTGATCACACAACCTTCTTACCCAACTGTGTGGTGGAATTTCAGAACCTGGGTGCTGAGGCACACCACAGGTCATTGATACTCACTTTTGCATGGCCCCTCTGACAGGTGGGCATTCAACCTCCACCGCCATGGAAACTTGGCCAGGGTGGAGCCGGCTCCTCCCACTTCAGGCAGCTCAGTCCCAAGGTCACCCACCTCTGCACCTCCCAGGGACTTCCCCTGGGGCCTCAGGCCTTCTCCTTGGCCTCTGTTGACCAGCTGCTGTGGTATCAACTCTGACTCACGCAGTCCTCGGATGCTTGCAAACGGTTCAAGTGCTCAGACGCTAACCACAGGCTGGAAGTCTGAGTCCACCCAGGGTGCCCCAGAAGAAAGATCTGGCGATCTACTGAAAAATTAGCCACTGAAAACCCTGTCGAGCCCAGTTCTACTCAGACACAGACGAGCTGCTGTGCCACATAGAGAGCGTTAAAAAAACAACCATGCCTCAGTATGAAAGTGGTCTCATGCTTCCCTGTGTCACTGTCTCCAGCTGGACCTTGGCTCTGCCTGCTGGGCCATCATGTAACAAAGGCTGCGTTCCAACTCAGGTGTCTCCAGGAGGCTCACCTTCCCCTCCGGCCCTTGAGGCCCCGAAGAGCTGAGGCTCCTCCACTAGGTTCTGGGATCTCTGACACCCACACTGCACACTTAGTGCAGTGGGAGATTTGAGGCCTCTCTTTATGGCTCCCCCCAGTACCCTGATGGGCTTCCAGAATTGCTCCTAGTGGATGTACAGGGCTTCCATGTACATAAGCCCCAAACCAAACCCACTGCTGTCGTGTCGATTCCGACTCACAGCAGCCCTACAGGACAGAGTAGAACTGCCTCATAAAGTTTCCAAGGAGCACCCAGAGGAGGTGAACTGCTAACCGTCTGGTTAGCAGATGCAGCACTGAACTGCTACACCACCAGGGTGTCCCCATGTAGGCAAGAGGGTGTGTATAAAACCTCACTGACAGGGAAGGAGTCTCATACTGCTTTCCTTGTGGACTGAGGCATCCCAAACCCAAACCAAACCCACTGCCGTTGAGTTGATACTGACACATGGCAACCCTACAGAGTAGAACTGCCCCCTGCAGTTCCCAAGGAGCACCTCGCAGATGTGAACTGTCAACCTTCTGGTTAGTACTAGGCCACCAGGGTTTCTACATGGAAACAAGAGCACAGAGAAATGACAACCACACAGTCTGGTTGACAAAATCCTCCTTTAAATAGCAATCCTGTGCCAGTGAGACTAGAGCCCCAGCCCCAGCACAGGAGAGTATTTATGCACCAGCACGGCTTTTGCGGCTTTCACAGACATCCTTTGAGCTGTTAATCAAGCCCAATCTTTCTAAATAATAGCATGATTATCACCGAGCTGTTTGCATAACAAAGAAGTCCAATAAAACTTATTCCAAAGTGCTCAGAGGGGGTGTGAATGGTCCGCCCAGAGAAAGAAGTCTTAGGAATGCAGTGAGGCGCTCCAGAGCCTGAACCAGGAATAAAGACAATGCAATTTGCCACCAAGAAAAGCCCAATAGACCAATAAATTACCTGTGCGGAAAAGGATTAGATCAGGTTTCAGTCGCCCTGTGGGAGGGGGTGGAGGTGTGGGGCGGGGTAAGTTAGGAGGGAGACAAACTACCTCCTCTTAAAGGGGTAAGGCTCATTTTGAACAGAAGCCCCACGGACACCTGGCTTCTGTGGCTCCTCAATAACTGCCTGCACTGGGTCATTCACGGCAAGTTCTGGACTTTCTTCTGCCTTCTGGGTACTGTGCTTGAGCCTGTTCCCTGGCTCAAACTCCGATGAGTCTCTGGTCTCTGGCTGAGCCAGCCCAGAAGGAACCTGGGCGCTACGCGCATTTGCCACTGGCTGCTAACCCAAAGGCTGATGGCTCTAACCCGTCCAGTGGTTCTGCGGAAGGAAGGCCTGGTGATCTGCTTCCATGAAGATAACAGCCAAGAAAGCCTACAGCGCAGGTCTGCTCACGGGTCACCGTGTGTCTGGAGCCAACTAGCCAACAGCCTTCTGGAATGCAAAGCAGTTCATCTCAATTGTGAACAACATCTAAGAATGGAGGCAAAGGGCAAGTATCAGGAAAGCAGTATTTCCACCAGGCCTTGAAGGATGGTCAGATCTGACAGGTAACATGCTAGGGGCAGGCAGTGTGACCATGAGGCAGAGGTGTAGGGACAGGAAAGCCAAGGGGTCTCCAGAACACACGAGACTGGCTGGAGGTGAAGTGCTGGTTGACAGAGTGTGGCCAAGAGTGTGGGGCCAAACATGGAGGCCTTAAATGCCAGCTGTGCCTGTTATGAAGCAGCTATTGCTCAGCTTCAAGCCACTGTCCTGTGCTCTGCCCCGTGAGGGTCGGTCACAGCAAACCACTTCTTTTATTTTGTCTCTGGTGCTCTGCTAGATTCCACCACCAGGGAGCAGTAGACCGAGCTCGCCAGGCTGGTCACCTTGTCTGACGGCTGTTTTTACACCCATCAATGGCCCCAGTTGCCCAAAGAGCAGCTGGAGTCAGCCTCCAGCACCGGTGCGCAGTGTGCCTTTGGGAGTACCAATACTAGCCCGCGTGGCTACCTTACAGGACCCTCCTCTAAGCTCCTCCTCCTTTTACTTCCCAGTCCCAACGGTGTAAGCCATTTCCTTAAATTATTTATGTGCCTTCTCAGTCCTTGGTGGAAACGTTACTATGCTCAACTGCTAACTGAAAGGTTCGAGGCTGGAGTCCACTCAGAGGCACACTGGTGATCTACTTCCAAAAGATTATTCACTGAAAATCCTATGGAACATAGTTTCACTCTGACACATTTGGGGTTACCCACCTCCAAGCTGCTTCCATGGCAACATTTTTTTTTTCTTTAACTCACATTTAACACCTCTGCCTGTTAAGTTCTCTCTGTGCAAACACACCATGTGGCTTTGTTTTTTTCTGACCAGATCCTGATTGATACACCAGCCTGAGGACTCAGACTTGAACCCAGTGGATCATGGGGAATCCTTATTTTTTGGTTAGTGCCTGGCATGATAAGAGCACTATTTTGGGAAGTCAAGTCACTTAAAGGGTGAATGGGGCTTCAGCAAGGGCAGAAGCAGGGAGGAGGAGGCAGGGAGACGGGCTTAAAAGAGAAACCTTTCTATAGCTCTGCAGAGAAGCCAGGCTGGAACCTGAGACTCCAGTGGCCCACTGAGCGTCTCCTCCTAGTGACATGATGTGTACAGGTCCTGACAGAGATGCAGGAAGAGGAGCTAGGTTACAGGGCCAACCTATGCTCACCCAGCATGGACCCACGCCATGACAGTCCTCTTTCCTGTCCCTGTTCTTAGCATTGGACCTATACAAGGGCAGGAAAGAGACCAAGAGAGCATATTTGACTGACTGTGGCCTCGGCAGTGTTCTGGAGGCCCCTGGAGTGAGAAGATGCCTCAGGCTGTGGGCTTGCGTCTCCTCTGTAGGAATCTCACTCCCTCACCGTGATGTCGACATCCAGGTGCCCGGCAGCAGTCACTGAAAGGAATATACCCAGGTGACTTGACTGGATTTTTCACCAGATGCAACAGCCCCTATTTTACTCAACCTACCAGCAACAAGAAATGATCACCTTTCCTAATTCCTCCCCCGGGTCTGGACAAAGAATGTTCCAGAGAACTGGTTCAGTCCATGACTCATTGTGTCTCCCACCCCTTAAGTCCACTGGGAATTCTCTAAGGCGTTTTCCCCAGGAACTGACTACAGGAGAAACAGAACACTTTTACACTCGTAGATAATCTAGGAAGCGAAGGATGGGTGTTGGGAGGCTGAGGCAGCAGAGGGTTAAGTCACTGTTGCCTCAAGTGTGGCAGATGAGGCCAAAATGAGGCCAAACGCCACGTCAGGAGGTGAGGCAGGAGGCACGGCCTGCTCAGCAAGGCGGCCAGGGCTCCTCCGGGAAGCCGATCTCCCACACAGTGTTCCCAGGGACTGCTCGCCCCAGCCTCCCTACACACGCCAAGTCACTGCAAGAAACCGCGCTACGCGCCAAGGAAAAGGGCACACCTCAGCTCTCCAGACAGGCCACCCTGCCCTAGCTCCCAGCACCGGCGGCCTTTTGGGGCCAAATCCCCAGCAAACAGGACAGGACAGTTTCTGGAAGGCACAAGTCTTTAGCCTCAGGCCCGAGGGCACAAGCAGGCTTGCCAGGTAGGGGGCTGAGAGCCTCTCTGGCTAAGAGAGGTGGCTCATGGAAGGCAGGGGCCAGGCACAGGATTTCGTGTTGAGACCCAGACCGTTTTAAGGCAGAGAACCCTGGGATGGTTGGGGGCAAGGATACCACTCTTCACTGTAAATGAAGCTTGCAGGTGGGCTCCATTCCTCCTGCCACTTTGAGGCAGAGCTTTTTCCTCCCAGGGCAGCTCTCAAGATGCTAATTTTCCACCCTGGCTCTGCCTCCAGCGATGCTGGGCTCATCTGCCTGGCTGCTCCAGTCAGAAGCGCTTTGAAGTGGCTTTCCTCCTCACCACCGTCCCCAGGCTGGCCTTCCTCCTCCACCTTCTCCCGCGGTGGTAGGAGAAATGCAAGCCAGCTGGGCACACGCCCGGCTGGCGAGCACACGTGTGGGAGCCTGTGCTCCTAGGACATTCCTCAGCACAAGGAGCAATAATGGGCTCCTTTCTGCAGGGGACCTCGGAGCTTGGGGGCATTTTAACAGGCATCTTACTATCCTGACTGCTTGGGTGAAATGGTGTGTAAAATGAATAAATAAGCAAAACCCAGGGGACATAAATCTGACTTGGGAAAATGTGCACCACTGCAGTCCTGCCAACTTGTCTTCCCAACCTGTGGCTGTGGCTGGGTGGCGTCTTCCTCTTTGGAATGCTAAGCCAAAGGGTGGCTAGGGAGCAGAGAGGGCCTTTGAAAAGAAAAAAAGGGCTAAATCCATGGAAAATGCGGTCTTGCTGCATTCCACCATCCAATCATAACCCCAAAGTTCATTTCTTCTTTTAAAGTTTTTGACGAAGAGCCTGGTGGTGCAGTGGTTAAGCAGCTGCCTGCAAACCTAAAGGTCAGCGGTTTGAACTCACCAGCCACTCTGCAGAAGAAAGATGCGGGAGTCTGCTCCCCTTAAAGATTACAACTCTGGCAACCTAGAGACTTCTACAAGGTCACTAAGGGTCACAAGTGACTCAAATGCAATGGATAAAATCTCAGATGTGCTATATAGCAAACCCAATTACTGTTTATCCAAAATCTGTTATAATAGAAGTCTCAATTCTTCTGACTCTGCCACATGTGATGTCAGAGAACCTCTCTGACCCTGTTTCCTCATCAGTAAAATGGAAGTATTAATCTTAATGGAGATGTGACAATTTTATGAGGTGATGTGTTTTAAGGTTGTTAACTGTGAGCACTCAATACATGGAGGAACTCTTAAAATTAATACTCTCCTTCAAAATGTCACCATTTGGCGAGAACAACATAGTGGTATTACATTTTGAAGGATGTTCACAAAAAACTACTGGTAGTTACCCTTTAGAAGCTGGATTTTGGGTTATTTTTATTTTCTTATTTACCCAGTTTTGGCCTTTAGACTTAAAAGGGAGTAGTGTTTTTGTGGAAACCCTGGTGGCCTAATGGTTAAGAGCTATGGCTGCTAACCAAGAGTTCAGCAGTTTGAATCCACCAGGCACTCCTTGGAAACTCCCTGGGGCAGTTTTACTCTGTCCTATAGGGTTGCTATGAGCCGGAATTGTCTCAATGGCAATCGGTTTTTAAAATTGTCTTTATAACCAGAAAAAAAAATGTATTTGGGGGAAACATACTACAGTCTCTGTACATTAGGAAAAATAAAAACAAGTAAAACCACATACACACAAACCCAAGGGTCCCATGTATAGGTGCCAGGAACGTCCTGGGTGGGTAGGCTGCAGATGGACATAAAGAAGCAGAAAATGGGGCTCCTGCCCTTCAGAATAGAAGTGATTTAGAAGACAAAATCCAAACCCACAAAGTGAAGGAGTCAGAAGTGGAAGCAGTAGCAGGCCAGGGCCTCACCTGGCCTGTTGGGTGAGGGTCCATACTGCATCCTGGGAAACAGCACTGCCATTTGTGCCTTGATGGAGAGTGCGGGGCAGTCGGCACGCCATTCCAAACCGGATGATGGCACGAGCCAGGTCTAGCAGGGAGGCACAGTGATGGAACAAGGTGTGTGTTTGGGGGGGGGGGTGACCTGGAGCCTGAGGTGTGTGCCAAAACCCAGGAGGGGGACCATTTCCATTCTAGATGTTCCAAAGGGGGCCAAGGGAAGCAGGAATTTCCGAGCAGTTTTCAAGAGCTTCTTTCAACAAGGGGGGCAGAGTCTGTGGGGACAGGTTCTAGGATGGGTTTGCAGCTGTAGTTATAGACAGGTGACAGTGGGAGCATGGAGCAGAGGGCAGAGGGAAGAAGCCTGGCCCCAAGTCACTGCACTGCCCAAGAGGCCCACTTTACACCCATGACTTGCTGGTTTGGTCTGGCAGAAACAGGGCTGAAGCACCTACAGGGGACTGCAGGGGAGAAACTAAGGCAGTCACTGTCCTGGTGTGCACAGGGCAGGGCTCGGGAGAGGTTCTCAGGACATGAGACTTGCAGTGTTAACACTAGGAAAGACCCAGGCAAACTGCCATGAGTTGGTCACCCTAGAAGAAACAGCATCTTCAGGTTGAGGAAGACTGAGTTGAGCTAATCACTAAGACCTAGCTGGCACTCAACCAGAGTTGGGGATCTCTGCCTAATCCTGGAGTTTGCACATCCTACCCAACAGCAGAGCTCTGGTGGTCCACTGGCTAAAACCTTGGCTGCTAACCAGAAGGTCAGTAGTTCTAATCCACCAGCCGCTCCTTAGAAACTCTATGGGGCAGGTCTATTCCATCCTACATGGTTACTGTGAGTCAGAATTGTCTTGACAGCATCGAAGTTTACTGTTTGTTTTTTTTTTAACCGCCCCCTGCAGCTCCCCCAGTGAGGCAAACAGTTAACACTTAACTGCCGACTAAAAGGGTGGTGAGACTAAAAGGGTGGTGACGGAGTCCACACAAAAGTTCCCTCAAAAAGGACTCATGACCTACTCCTGTAAACTCAGCTATTCAACACTCGCTGGATCCCAGTTCTACTCCAACACACGTGGGGTCACCACGAGACGGAATCAACTCTACAGAACTGGATTTATTGCTCCGGCCAACAGGCAAACTGCTCCACGGCCCCATTCTCTCACCTCCACAGGATCCCAGGATCCCAGGATCCCAGGATCCCCTCTTCCTTGTCTCATACCAACAACAAAACAAAAGTGAAAAACCAGCTGGGTTGCTGTCTAGTTGATTCTGACTCAGGGCAACCTCCTGGGTCTCAGAGTACAACTGTGCCCCACAGAATTTTCAAGGCTTTGATCTTTCAAAAGCTGATGGCCAGGTTTTTCTTCTGAACTGCCCCTGGGTGGATTCAAACCCCCAACCTTTTGGTTAGTAGCCCAGCACTTAAACATATGCCCCAAGGAGGGACTTCCTTCCCATCTCATAGACCAACCTTATCCGTGTCTGGTAACTTCCTGATCACCTGTCCCCACTGTCCTCATCTCTCCAGCTCTCTTCCTCCAAGCACTGGCTGCTGGCAGCTTCTCCAGCTTCATAGCATGTGTTTTACTGATTTCAAAGCAGAAGATGGAGAGGCTGTCTCCTTACTGAGAATTCACACTTAGGGCAGAAGGGGGCTTCCAGCTGAGGAGACTGCACATTCCTACTTTCCCGGGAGCTGAAGCTCTGCTCAGCCAGCTCAGCTGTGGACCACCGGCCTGTCACACAGCCGGACTGACAGCTGTCTCTGCTGCTACCTAGCTTTGCCAACTGTCTGCTGTTTCAGCCCTGGTGGTGCAGTGGTTAAGAACTCAGCTGTGAACCAAAAGGTCAGCAGTTGAAATCTACCAAGTGCTCCTGGGAAACTCTACAGGCAGTTCTACTCTGTCCCACAGGACTGCTATGAATTGGAATGAGCTTGATGGCAACAGTTGTTTTATTTTTATTTTTGGTTTTTGCAACATGAAGTCCAAGTGGAGGAGCAAGGCAGTGGTAAGCAGGGTGACTTGCCGGCACATTTTTAGAGAGCAGGTGTGACAGAAATAGCCTCATTTCTAATGACACAGATGCATGTGGACACTGCAAAGACAGTTGGTCTCCACAAGCCTCAGTTTCCCCACTCAGGACTAATATTCCTAAAGCATTTTCAGAGCAAAGGGAAAGAGACAAGCAACAAGAAAGGCTGTAGTGCAACAGTTCTTAGGACAGTGGTGCTCCAGGGGACTCAGAATCTCCCAGAAGGCCTTCGGGCCCCACCCCTGGGGTATCTACCTCAACAGCTCTGGGGCATGGCCTGATTCTCGGACCAGTTGCTAGATGCCGCTGATGTTGTTGGTCCAGGGACCCCACTTTGAGAACCACTGTGCTAGAGTGCAACCTCAATATGCAGAGAACAATTCAGCATGGCAACAGGTCCAAAGTAACAGGCCTCTGATGAAGGTTCCTTAGAAGCCTGTTTTAGTAAGACACATTTAAAAACTTTAAAAAGTATCTATCCATTGTATTTCCAAGTAAACGCTATTTGTAGAAGGCTCTTCAAAGAGACCTCATCTGACTTCCCCTTCCAAGGCAGAAGAGACCACTTCTTGTCTGCCCCTTCTCGGGAACCTGCAAAAATGCCCAAGCAGACACCCTCACAGCAAAAGCAGGACTGCACACCCCTTGTCTCTGCACCAGGCTGTTAGGTGCCTGGGACAGATGCTGGGCCCCACTCAGATGAGGCCTGCATTCTGTGCCTGAGTCAGGAAGGTACTGTGTGTGATACACCTTACATCCACCTTGAGGGAACAGATGCAAATACTGAAAAAGCATACACATTCTCCGTCTAGCAGAGAACTATGTCCAATTTAATTTGCACCCCTGTAGGCCTGCTCTTGGCTGCCTCCCAAGTTTACCAGCACTGAACAAACCTGTGCTTTCACGCTGCCCCTAGACACGTCCCAGCTGCCTTCACCCAGAGAAGCTGGGGCGCATGAGGGTGGCTTCCGTGCTGTGTACTTCCTTTTTTGTCTCTTTTCTTCTCAAGATCTGATTCCCACCCCGCTCTCCTTGCCCCCATTAGGGGCCTGCAGGTTCTCTGACATGGTTCCAAGGCTCAAGGTGTCACAGCATCTGACAGTCTGCTTCTTTGTCGTGAAAATTACCCATTTCATCTTTCTTTCTTAAGAAATGGTCTTTTGACCCACGTTTCTTGAGCTCCCAAGTTTCACAGCCCCTCGTTTATTTAGTATTGGGATATTAGAATCTCAGTTTTCAGTAGGGTGGGCAATTTTGACTAAAGGCAGCTGTCAAGGGCTCAAATTAAAAGAAACCTTAGCCATCTGGCAAGACAGCACAGCAGCTATCTGTTCTATCTGCCAGGCTTGAGTTACCAATCTTGAAGCCAAGAAGAAATGGGTTTCTTGGAAACAAAAGTGATGGAATTCTGGTCGTGAATTATGTAATCTACCAGCTTTCTTTAGACTATGCTGGGATACTTTTTAAAAAACATTTGTGTGTATGTGTGCCTATATATACATAGACATATCCAAACCAAACCCACTGTGGTCACTATATGCACACACATTTATCTCTATCTACAAACCTGTTGCCATCAAGTGATTTCCTATCTGTCTATACACATGTGTACATTTTTACAGCAGAGAAACAAATTAACACCCAGCCAGACCAAAATCCCTCCTAATTCCTTGTACCTTCCATGACAGCTTCCTTGCCTCACCCTGCAGCCCAGAAGTTAACAAGTGCTGCCACTTTAAGAGCAGGAAGGTGTTGTTTTAATGGCCTCTAAGCCCCCCTTCTCAATTTCAGCTGGGAGCTGAGATCACATCCCCCACCACCAACAAGGGACAAAAGCCATTTATCAACCCATCTGATAAAACTTCCAGTGGGCTGGATCTTTATCTAGACCCAACCAAGATGAACACAAACTGCAAGTCAGCTTCTCTGAAAGGGGAACTTCCATTGCAAAAACAGGGTCATTTCTAATTGCTATTTTATTTTTTCACTTTGGGGGTGGGAACCAAATCCACAAACCAGAGGTGTGGAAAGGGCCTTTGAAAAGGAGTAGGGGGTGGGGGGGAGGTCTCCATGCTTGACCCTCTGTGGAGGTTTTATTCAGATGGAGAACAGGGGGCAGCCTCCCTTCCTCTCCTCCTTGGCTGGGGGGCCCCCGCAGTGGAATCCGGGTTGAGGAGCAGGTTGTAGCTCCCCGGGCCTCTGGGGCGTGCAGCTGCCCAGTAAGCCGCGGGACCCCAATGGGGGCCTCCAAGTCTGGACTGGGACTAGAGGGTAAACTGATTCCTTTTCCCTATCACTGCCTTCCTCCTGTCCCTGGCACCCTAACACGCTCACCATCACTGAGTCCAGGCTGCCCAGTTCTGCTAGGTCTCTGATGCCCAGCTGCTGAGGAGCGAAACACAACAGCCGAATCCGAGTCTAACTCAAGTCCCTTCTTGCAGAGCTCAGTTGCGCGCGGGGGCTGCCGATTCCTGTCACACTGCACTTTGGTGCAACAGCCGCGCCCCGTGTTAAGCCCTCATTTTTTGCTAAAACGACACTTCCGAGCTGCGCAACACAATGGAACTGGCCAGGAGATGGTGCCTTGCACTGGGTCAGTGTGGCCTATGACACTGTTTATTCATTATCTTTAGCAAGAGAAAAACGGGTATAAAGAGTTTTAACTGGCGCTTACCGGCTGTGAGCAGCACATGGCAAAAATGAAATAAAGTTTTACGAAACTTATAAAGAAAACAGACCAGGGGTTTAAGTTTCATGCCTCTCCCCTCCTCCCGAAAGGGGAGGGGGGAGTAAAGAAACTGGAGCGTTTGGGGAGGAACAAATGCTTCTCTGTGGAGTTGGTCTCCCTTCCCCCAACAAAAACAAGAGGTCCGGGCTCGGAGGAATTTGAAAGCAGCGATCTGCCAAAAACATTGTGAAAAACTATGGGGGATTCATTGGAAACAGATGGGCTTTTTCAGCTTTAATTCTGAAATTCTCTCCCTTTCTGACACAATAAAAACAAACAGGGGGCGACGCGGAATGGTATCAAACAGCAAACCGGCCTCTGGCGCCAGGGCGTGTATTTCCCCGCGTGGACAAGCGCGTTGGGGCAGGACAGCGTCCCCGAGGAGAGGCGATGGTCAGAAACGCCTCAGGGACCTCAGGGTGCCCCCGGCTCTACCCCTGGATATCGGGCAAGTTTGCAAACTGGGGGGCGAGGAGCCAGGGCACGTACCTCCGGCATCGAGTGCGTGCCTGCCTCCTCTCCATCCTCCAGGGCCCACAAGAGGCGAGTCCCAGGCACCCCATTTTGGGACAGAGGAAGGGAGGCGCCCCAGGCCCTGCAGCTAACCCGCCCAGCTCCTTCTTGCTGCAGTCGGAGCAGTGTCCCTGCCTGGGTCCCCACACACATCCACTGCTCCAGTCGGCCGGGCACGGGAGTAACAAAGACCTGTGGAAATTGGGGGGCGGGGACCCGAGGGGGTTCGGCAAACTTCAGCCCCGACTCGCTCGTTGAACACAGCCCAGCACTGCCGAGGCCAGGGGACGCCGCCCGCCGGCTGTCCCCTCTGGCCAGGGTTAGTAACTTACCCGCGGGGAAGCTGCAGAGAAGGAAGGCGAGGGTCGGCCAGAATCCCAGGGCTGAACGTCCTGCCCCTCTCCCCATACCCATCCATCCAGCTCGGCCTGTTACCACTAGCCTCTCCCTGGAAGAAGAGTTGAGAAGAAGAGAAGACGAGAAGTCAATCACGCTGCGGAGAAAGGGCCGCCTCGCGCCGCCGGCGGGAGCAGCGAGCCGGGCGGCTCGGTCCACCTAGGCGGCGGGCGCCCGGCCCCCCACCCCGCGCCCGTCGCGACGCCCCTCCTTCGCCATCCATCACTCGGTCCCCTTCCAATGTCGACGCGGCCCGCCGCCCCCGCGGCCGCTGCGCCCCGCCCCAGTGTTCTCGGGTTTCAGCGCCGCCTGTTGCGGGGTGGGGGGGGAGGCGGCTGGCGGGACCGACTCGGCCTGGCGGCTCAGCTCGCTGCTAGACCCAGGGAAGCCCGGCCGGGAGCAGAGGACGCACCCCGGCTCGTCGACCCCCGCGCGGTCTCCAAGCCTCAGGCTGCCCACGCGGGGAGGTCACGGTCCCAGTACGGCCAAACTCCATAGAGCGCAAGGGCGGCAGCGCACCCCTAATCCTTCTCATAAATCCACAATCCAAGTAGAAGCTGTGCTTGAAAACAACCCTCATCCCCTTTTCCAGTATGTCGTCCTGAAGCCGACACCGACATGTCCTTGTCTCGTACCTCGCACTCAGATATGTTCCGGCTGCAACAGGTGACAAGCGGTGAAAAATCCACGTTCAACTTGTCCCTGGCTAGGTAGGATGGCTGGTTGCGTCTAGATCTCAGCCTCTAACGTAGCTTAGGGCTGTCCCAGGCCACGCATCCCACCTGCGCTGGAGCTGCCTCCAACATCCTCATCAAGCCTGTAGCTGCTTCACCACGACCTGCGTCCCTCCTCCACCCACCCGGAGCAGGAGACTGTGGCCAAAGGGCACAGCTGACATCGGGAGGTGTGAACACTGTGATCGCCTAGATGTGCACAAGGCCCTGCAGCCTGACACTGCCTGGGAGACACCCCCATGGCTGCTCCTAGGAGGGCATTTGGGTGGTGACCTCCCCTAAATCGACCTGCTCATTTTTCCAGCCTGCTCCCTAAAATGCCTAGACCCTGCAGCTACTCAGTTCCAGTTTGCCCAGGCGGTCCTTGGAAACTCTATGGCACAGTTCTACTCTGTCCTATAGGGTCATTATCGACTCGACGGCAATGGGTTTGGTTTTGTGTTTTTGCAGCTATCTGGCCTTCGATGGTATGTCTAATGGACTGCTTGGAAACTTCCCTTGAGAAACATCTTTTGGATGAAACACAAGTAGTCCGGAGCAAGTGTTTTTAGTCAAACCAATTCCTCCTTCAGCCCTCCCTCACCCTACTCCCAAGCCTAACCATCTGGTTCTTTGGGGTGAAAAAAAAATTCTGGGTTTGTATCCAATTTACATGTTTCATTTAAGCTCTATAGCAGCCCTCACTTGTTGACGGCCACACAGGCAGCAGGGCTGGACCTGGGTGGGGGCCTCTGCCTTCGCTAGGGAGGGGTGTGGAGGGAAAAGCAGGCTGTTGGGAAGGGGAAGAGGGCTCTGTCTATGAAGCCACAAGCAGAGGAGATTTCTGGATCTGACCACAAAAAAAAAAAGAAAGGTGGACTTACACCTATCTATACTCTGGAGCAACAGGAAAACGCTGTGTCCATAGGTCAGAATGCCTATGGAAGGAAATGCTGATTTACAGTTGGAGTTGCCCTGCGTGCCCTTCAAATACTGAGGTTTAAGATTAGAGGTGAGTGGTGGCTCAGTGACAGAATTCTTGCCTTCTGTATAGGGTCGCTATGAGTCAGAATCGACTTGACAGCTCTGTGTTCGCTCTTTTGGTTATCAGGGAGACCCAATTTTGATTCCCAGCCAATATACCTCTTGCGGTTGTTTGTTGCTGCTGTGATGCTGAACAGGTTTCAGTGGAGTTTCCAAGCTAGGATGGACTAGGAAGAAAGGCCTGGTGATCCACTTCCAAAAGTCAGCCGACAAAAACCCTGTGGATCACAGTGGTCTGATCCACACAGACAGCACAGGACCAGGCATAGTTTTTCATCCCAGTGTGCACGGGGATGCCATGAGTCAGGGACCAAGCAAGGACCTACAAGCTCTAACAGTCGTTCCCTCAAACTGGTGTGCATTTTGGGCACAGCTAGCAAAATGTTACGGGTGGTCCAATGAAAGGCCACTGCTTCGAAATCCAGGCCTCAAATGGTCATTTGTGTCAAGCCTGGCAGTCCTGGGGCAGATTCGCAACACTTTATTCTGCAGAATCATAGAACAGTGTTCACTCCAGTCACAACCCTGAAACACTAATTTAGGTTCAATGCTAGCCAGCATTAAGGCACTCAGTGGCCTTTCCATCTCTGAAATCCACCAATAAGCACCATTTCCTAGACTCTTTCACAAGCTAGTGCCAAAGCCTCTTGCTAATGAGACAGAACAGACCCATTAGCATTCCCGCCGGGGGTGACAGTGGACGTGAATGAAAGCCCCCACCTGTGCTGCAGTGCTGCGGCAGCTCCAGGTCAGGCACCACGACCTGTGTACGCGTTGAGAAACCTGAAATCAGGCCTTTCCAGAGCTGCGCTTGCCCAAGACGGAAGCTTCGGCAGTAGGACTTTCAACATACAGACTTCAGTTTCTTTACATCTTTAAGGGGCTGGATGGTAACTCATGACCCCAGGACTGCAACCGAACACAGTTTGGGAGGGGTCTCCTGCCACGCAGGTTCCCCAGTGTCCCTGCTAGCAGATTGCCTGCAATTTTGGGAGGAGGTCAAATTTTATGGCATACGCAAGCAATCTGGGAAGAAGATGGAAGGCAGCTTTTTGTTCAGGAGGGGAAATAACGTGTGTTAACTAAGAATGAATCTAGACCTCATAGAGTGGGGATTTGGCCATGACACTGTTTAGACTATCAGGAGCAAAAAAACCCCAGCTGTGCGCCAAATAGGACCATATGGGGTTGTGCTGACCTTGATGAATTGTGTCTACACTGCTCAAGCCAACCAGCTTATTGGCCAACTCCCCAACTCTCTGCAGGGTAAGAGATTCTTAAAATGTTAGGTTTGGGGAATTCAGCAAGCCATCTGCCATAGGAACTCATTAACCCAAAGTATTGCTGACTTTGGAGTCCCTAGGTGGAACAAATGGTTAGCATGTTTGGCTGCTAAGTGAAAGACTGGAGATTCTAGTCTATACTTGGAAGAAAGGCCTGGTGCTCTACTCTAAAAACTCAGCTATTACAAATTGATGGAGCACAGTTCTACCCTGACACACGGACCACCATGAGTTGGAAATAACTCAAGGGCAACTAGTTTGGCAGCCAACTTCAAACAAATCATCTCATGAAGTCTGACCACCTGCCCTTTCTCCCACAGGTTGTCACCTAGGCCCCTGGGACAGAGCTCTTCTCATACATGGTCCTGTTCCATGTTCCTGAGTCCTGGCTGTGGAAGCCCCACTGCTGATGGAGGTACAGGAGTGGGCAGCAGGGAGCAGGGGACAGCTTCCACAGTCAAAGCTTTGGATAGTTTCTGTGCCAGTCTCAAGCCCCTGGTGGCAGCGCTTGGCTGGGTCTCCAGCTTTGTCTGCCTCCGGGTATGTACAGGGTGTTCCCGAAGGACAGGACCAAGTCATCAGTCAACGCTTCATTCTGTACACTCTGTGCCAGGCACTGCACTAGTCCCTAGGAGATAAAAGAAGTAAACTAGCCAACCCTTCTCTTTACCTGGCTGGCAGAAACAGGGTAAGACAGTGGCAAGGAACAAGCTTGGTGAAGGCGTGACCCACAAGGCCCTCTTGCAGGACTCCGTTATAGTAATAATGATAGTCATCAGGGCTGATATTCTGATGAGCTTCTGCCTTGTGCCAGGTGCTGGCCAAGCACCTGACATTTCTAGATTCTTCATGCCAAGGTACTTTCTATTATCCTCCCCATCTTCCAGATGAGGAAGTTGAGGCTGAGAGCCCAGAAGCACTCACTCAATTCGTTGGCTAATAAACAGCCGAGCTGAGCTCTGCAGGCCCCATGCTTGGCATGCTGTGTGTCTGTCACTCCAGTGAGGGTGAGCAAGTCCACACCAGGCTCAAAAGTCAAGGCACAGCAGGTACCTTAGCAATTGCCTTCAATAAAGCATAACACACAGGCGCCAGGGCAGCCAGCCCAGTCTGGGGTGAGGGCCATGGAGGTACATGTTCCCAGAGTGGGAGTGTGCCAGGCGCACACTGAGAAAGGAGTCCAGGTACGCGGTACAGAGAGTTAGAGCACAGACAAAGAAAGGCGTGGCCTGCTGGGATGGTGAAAGCTAGAGCATGGTGACCTGGAGGGGAGGGGAGGCTGGAGGAGAAGGAGCTTGGGAAAGCCTGGGCATGACTAGCACCTGGGAGCCGTCTCTAAGGCCTCAGGAAGGGGAGGAATTGATTCTTCTGGGAGACCACTGTGGAGCTGAGTTTGAATCTCTGGTGGTGGGGGCTGGACATCCGTATTTTTTAGGAGCTCCCTCAGAGGCCTAATGTGTAGAGAATGGCTCTTCTTTTCAGCTGCTGTTGAGGCAGATCCTCACTTATTGTGACCCCACGCACTCTCATGATCCACAGGGTTTTCATTAAGTGATTTTTCAGAAACAGATCACCAGGTCTTTGTTCCTAGTCTCCTTAGTGTGGAGGCTCTGCTAAAGCCGACTCAGCATCGTGGCAACATACAAATCTTCACTGATAGTTGGGTGTGACTGTGCACAAGGTACAATGGCCAGGACTCGAACCTGTGTCTCCTGCATGGATGGTGAGGATTCTACCACTGAATCACCAGCGCCACCCAGAGAGAGAATGGCTAGGTTTCTAAGTTCTGTCAATTTCTGGCCCATGCCTTCCTCTCCTCATCAGGAAAACAGGTACCAATCATTTTCAGGAATGCAGTGACAGTCACGTGACCCAAGACAGACCAATCAGAATCTTTCCTGAGACTGTTGCTATAGGAGAGCTTGACCCAAGTCTGGTCTCTGATTCCTACACTGGAGAGATTTAAGGGTAGCAATTTGGAGGGAGAAGGTAAGTGTTTCTGGGGTTTGGAAAAACATATCTGTGGAGCTAGCACACTTTTTAAAAAAAAAAAATATTTTGTTGTGGTTGAGAATATACACATTAAAACGTATACCAATTCAGCCATTTCTGCATGTATAATTCCATGATACTGATTATGTTCTTGAGCTGCGCAACTTCTGTCATCCTCCTTTTCCAAGTTGTTCTTCGTCTGTTAACATAAACTCACTGCCCCTACGGCCACTCTCTATCTTCTGAGTAGTTGTTGTCACTTGGATCCCATATATTTCTTTAAAAAATATAATGCTCAAGACAGATCTTTTTTTTTACTTGCTGAGCTAAACTATTGTTTGGTTTTAACCGACTCGACGGCACTTGGCTGGCTCGCAAGATATTTTTGGTTTAACTTTTACACATTATTTCAGGGTGATAGTTTCAAGAGTTCATCAAGCCCCCTTGACCCAGAAAGTCTGGAGGCCATGAAAATTTGACATTCTGTTCTACATTTCCCCCCTTTTGATCAGGATTCTGTTACAAAATCTTTGCTCAAAATGTTCAGGAATGATAGCCAGGAATCACCCCTTTCTTCTGGTCTTTTGGCAAAGGAGACAGTTGTCTGTGGCAGCAAACAGCCACACATTCCAAATCTTCCTCCTCTTTCTGACTCTGTTTCTTCCTCGACTGACTGCTCCAGGCAAACAGACGACTGTCATGGCTGGATGGCCACTTGCAAGCTTTTAAGACACCAGACACTGTGCAAAGAACTAGGAGTTAGAACAGAAGCACTAACCACATGACTGGGCCAATTAACTGGGGTATGTCTTGAAACCATGACTGAAAACCTCCAAACCAAGAAACCAAATCCCACAAGGTTTTTGGTTGCACATAAGGAGCTGCAGCAGCTACCCTGTTTTAATTTTATTTTTTGTCACTGTTGTAAATACAGTGATCACATGTTTACCAGTCCAGCTTCTTAGAGGTGTACAACTCACTGACAGCAATTACAATCACTGGCTGTGCAACCCTACCCTTAATCCATGTGATATTTCCATCATCTTTAACTCCCATCTTTTCCCCTCCCTTCTTTCCCTGGTAACCACTAATACACTATTGGTCTCTACACATTTGCCTTTTTTATGTAAGTAAGGTCATAGAACATCTGTCCCTTTGTAGCACAGTGCTTTTTACTTGTCTTTTATGTAGGGTCCCAGGGTGGCACAAACAGTTTGTGCTAGTCTCCTGCCCTAAAGACTGGCAGTTCTAACCCACCATGGCAGAAAGGCCTGGTGACCTGCCTCCGTTAAGATTACAGCTGAGAAAACCCCATGCGTCAGATATATGGTTAACCCGAGAACCAAAGCCATTCCTGAAGATCACTCGTTAGACTAAAATTAGGTAAGACTATAAAACAAAAAATAATACACGTGAGGAGTGTGCTTCTTAGCTCAATCAGATATACAAGACCAAATGGGCAGTTCTTGTCCAACAGCCTGGTGAAAAGGCAGGAAGGGAGAGGAACTGGTTGTACGGACACAGGGAGTCTAGGGTGGAAAGGAGACAGTGTGCTGTCACACAGCGAGGACTGTAACTAAGGTCACAGAACAGTTATGTGTATACATTTTCTGTATGAGAAATTAACCTGAGCTATAAACTTTCAGCTAAAGCACAATAAAAACGGGAGAAAAAAAATTCATGGAGCAGTTCTACTTGCTAACACAAGGGGTAGCTGTGAGTTGGGATTTACTTCACAGCAGTGGGTTTTATTTGTTTGTTTTGGTGTTTTATCTGGTGACATTGAAGGGGGGGAAGATGAAGATTTTCAGGGCTAGCCCTCCCTAAGGGACCTTTCCCCAAATGTGACTCCTCAGATTCTTTGGGCCACACCAGTACCTGTCGCAGCTATGTGAGCCAACCAAGTTCCTTACTGCTTAAACTAGCTTGATTTACGTTTCTCTCCTTTGCACTAACAGACAGACCCCTGACTAATGTAGAGGAAGCAAATGGTCCAACCCTGATCCCAGGAAGTTCTTTTGCCAACCGTGAGAGTGCAGGAATACATTGCCGAACGACTTTTCATCCATTATTCGTTAATTGGCCAAGAGTTTGGCAAAGCTTCTTGAACAGCCCTCCCCACCACCCACTTCTGAAAAATGTTTGCCTATCTTTGTTCTGCAGGACTCAGTTACTTAAATTTACAAGTCGGAGTAGGAACTAGTCCTTCTTTTTAACTTATTCCTCCAATTTCTCTTTCAAACTTCCTGAGCGACTGTGTCTCGGGACTCTCACCTCAGATCTGAAGAACCACTCCTGTTCACCTCCCTCATAACCTTCCAGGTTCTACAGACACCCATGTTACCAGGTTCTGGCTCCATGCTCACACTGAAGCCTTTGGGGACAAAGCAGCCCAGCCTCCCATTAAACCATCTATCTGGGTGGTTCCTCTGTTCACCCGTTTCTACAGTCTCAGATCTCCTTCTCCAGGGGGAGGTAGTAAAACCGCCAGGTTTGGGCAGAGCCCGGGTGGAATACTATTTTTGGCTTGGTTTCCAATGCCATTTCTGAAAGCATTTTAGTCTTTTCTGAACACTTGGTACTGCACAGCCTTTGGCAAACAAACATTCTGTCGAGACCCTAAAATTCCATTTTGTGGCTGCAAACAGACTGGGCAGTCTATTTGCTTGTAACTTGGATTATGTTCTCTTAAATGCATTAACTGAGGCTTGCCCCTGCAAAAGCTTAATATGCATTTTCTTGCTAACTCATAAGCATGCCCTGCAATTAATCACCATTTGTTTGCCATCCTTCTGCAGAGCCGGGAATCATCTGAGCACTCTCTCCCGCAGATAATCTATGTAAACTTAAACTAAGTCTGGGCGCACAGGCGATCCTAGGGGAACCCCACTGTTTATAATTCTTCATTCAGAGAAGTACCTGTTTATCCTATATTTTGTTTCCTCATCTCTAAGGACAATTCCGATAGATGATGACTTTCCCCTACATTCTGGGGCGCTTAAATGTTGCAGATGACCTTTGGGGTGGAACTTTGTTAGAAGGAATTTTGAAAGTGTAAACACAATTCCTCCTTGGGTTTCTCCCTCCTCTCCAGCCCTGTGTCTACTTCCTCCAGGAATGCTGATAGATGGTCTGATTCCATGTTCTCTCTTCAGAAAAAGTATGTTGTGCTTTGTCTAGTTAATTGGTGATATTACTTAGTGATATTACTTCTTGTTATAACAATCCCTCAAAGGGGCACACCTTCCAGGTGGTGGTGGCAGTGCTATCTATGTGTGGGGGGGGTTCTGTTATGCACTGAATTGTGTCTCAAGATGATATGCCTAAGTCCTAATGTCTGGTACCTATGAAGATGACCTATTTGGAAATAGGATCTTTGTGGACATAAGCAAATCAAGATTAGGGTGTGCCCTATATCCAATGACTGATGTCCTTATAAGAAGGTTATGTGAAGATGCAGGGACACAGAAACACACAGGATGATGCCACAGGAAGACAGAAGGAGAGACTGGAGTGATACAGCTACATGAACAGAACCAAACAGCAGCAACATCATGATAAATGGAGAAAAGACTGATATTACTATGCATGTCATTTTACTTGGATCCACAATCAACATCCATGGAAGCCCATCCACTCCTTATACACACTGCCATTGAACTGATTCCAACTCACGGTGACCACACAGGACAGAGCAGAACTACCCTACAGGGTTTCCAAAGAGCACCTGGTGGATCTGAACCGCTGGCCTTTAGGTTAGCATACACAGCACTCAACCCACTACACCATCAGACTTTCCTCCATGGAAGCAGCAGTCAAGAAATCAAACAACGTATTGCACTGGGCAAATCTGCTGCAAAAGACTGCTTTAAAGTATTAAAAAGCAAAGATGTCACTTTGGCGACTAAGGTGAGTATGACCCAAGCCATGGTATTTTGAACAATCTCAAATGCATGTGAAAGCTGAACAGGAAAACAGAAGACAGAAGAGAAGATGCCTGCAAATTATGTTGGTGAAGAATACTGAATCTACTAAGGACTGCCAGAAGAATGAACTCATCCTTCTTGGGAGAGGCAAAGCCAGAATGCTCCTTAGAAGCGCAGATGGTAAGCCTTCATCTCATGTACTTTGGACATGTTAGCAGGAGGGATGCTTGGTAAGGTGCGGGGTCAGCGACATAGAGGAAGACCTTCAGTGAGGTGGACTGAGGCAGGAGCTGCAACGGTGGGCTCACAGACACTAGTGGCTATGAGGATGGCGATAGAGTGGGCAGTATTTCGTTCCATTGTGCGCAGGGGTCCTATGAGCTGGAACAGACGAAACAGCACCTGACAACCAAACAGCTGCAAACCAAGAAGCACCAAAGACTGCTGGCAACCCCCAGAAGCTAGGAGAGACGCAAGGAACAGTTTTCTCCTCCAAGCCTTCAGAAGGAATCACTTCTGAGGACACCTTGATGGGGGACTTCTGGCCTTCTGAACTGTCTGAGAATAAATTCCTGTTGTTTTAAGCCACCCCGTTAGAGGAACACCCCAGGAAATTCACACAGTTCCCTTCGTGGATACGAAAAATGGTACACAAGCCTGTGGACACAGGTCGTATGTGTAGAAGGACAGCTGTACCTTCTGGCCACCTGGACATCACTGCTATATCCTAAGTATCACTACACCTCCCTTCAGGTGATTCTAGGGACAGCTGTCCACAGGCCTCCTTTGATCAGTCTGTTTAAGAACATTTTGGAGAGAACTTCCGGTACATTTTGTTGCAAAGCACTGTGAACCTTGCTGTCTTACTCTGCCATTAAGAGCAGCATCTTTATTGTCGATTTAGGGGGCAGTGATGGAAACCCAGTCAGTGCAGTGGTTAAGCGCTACGTCTGCTAATCAAAAGGTCAGCAGTTCAGATCCACAAGGCGCTCCTTGGAAACTCTATGGAGCAGTTCTATTCCTTCCTGTCGGGTCTCTGTAAGTTGGAATGGACTCGACAGCAATGGATTTGGTTTTGGGTGGTGGTTCTGCGGAAACCCTGGTGGTGTAATGGCTGAGTGCTATGGCTCCTTACCAAAAGGCTGGCAGTTTGACCCAGCAGGCACTCCTTGGAGACCCTATAGGGCAGTTCTATCCTGTCCTACAGGGATCCTATGAGTTGGAAACGACTCAACGACGGCACTAGGTTTGGTTTTTGGCAGTGATGGGGTAGAATTCTCACCTCCTGTGTGGGAAGGTTGGATTCTTGGCCAACACACCTCAGGCACAGCTGCTACCTCGGTTAGTGGAGGCTGGCATGTTGCTATGACGCTTTAGCAGAGTTTCCAGACAGAGACCGACCAGTAGGGTGATCGACTCCCGAAAATGAGCCAGTGAAAACCCCAAGGATCGTAACAGTTCTGTCTCATTGTGTGCGGGCTTGTCATGAGTTGTGATGACTTAACAGCAGCTAACAGCAATAACAAGAGCAGCAGCAACGTTTTTGATTTGGGAGATTCTTACAAAGCCATCTCTGAATCCTTTCTTAGCTTTTTCCTCAGAGCTTCCTTTTTCTCTGCGTAAGAGCAAGACCGCGTTAGCTTGGTTAAGTACTCCGTCCCACTACCCAGGAGGGCCTTTTACTCTTTGTCATTAAAATATACAGGCCTTATTTGACATTTCAATGATTTTGAGAAACACATATTTCCTGTTATTCTCATAGTTCTATTTAGAAACTGCAGCAGTATCTCACCTTCTGTTTGAATTTGTTCAAATGGATTTAAAACAAACTACATTTTATTTGCTGCTGGATATGTCTTCAGATGTGTGTTGTGAGTTTAGGAGTATTTTTTTCCTCGCACGAGTCAAACTGTTTTATCGTTTTTCAGATTTACTCACTCAGCAAGCCCTTGCTGAGTACTTGCTCTGGGCTGGGCTCTGAGATGGGTTCCAGAGATGCTGGAATGGGTAGCCCAGTGCCACGTCCCCTCTGGGAAGCCCAGTGGGAAAGTTACATGCGGAGACAAATCATCTCAGCACAGTGCAGTGAGCAGCCAGTGATGAGTGTTTACGAGGTGTCTCGGTGCCCCCATGGCGACTCCTGATCCCCCATTACTGCACATCAACACAGGCCTTGACAAAATTCTCAAGTCTCCATCGACGACTTTTTTAAGAAACCAAACCACCGCCAAGCCTGACCTCACCAGCACCAGATGTGCAGGGCATGGTTTGGTGATATCTGCATTACCCACCACGCTCGCCTTCATTAGTTTCAGACCCTTTGAAACCACCTCAGTCACCACCTCTTGGACAATCCACCTCAGGCTGCCCCTTGGGTTAGCTGTCACGCTCTTGAGTGTACATTCAGAAACTGCGTCTATGAACTTTCAGGATGGTGCTCCAGCTCAGTGTGAGAGGCAACTATGGAATGCCCCCCACCAAGAACCTTCTGGAAGTATACCCTTGCTGATGGGTATATTCATGGCACTGAGAAAACTGAAAAGAGATTTTTTTAAAAGAAAATGCTGGAATAAATCTGTCTAGGTTTATGGTTTTCTTCAATCTAGCATCAAATTTATTTAAAAAACTCAAACTGTATATGTTAAAAAAAATCAATTTCCTGATAAATGAAACCAGGTCACTAGGGGGGACTGTTAACTGCTTGTTGTGCATCTTTCCAAATATAATCACATATAAAATGTGTCTGTCTATCCAGCTGTGGATAACTTCTCCAAAAACTATGAGCCACTTTCTCTGCTGGTATATAACTGTTCCCTCCACAGTGAGCAATCCCACTCTCTTTTCTCATTGGGTAACGAACTTTCCACAGTGGCTAGAGATCAGTGGTGAGAAAAGAGCCAAGTTCACCAGTCAAGGGCACATGCCAAAGCCAAGTGCCATCGAGTCAGATCTGACATACACATGTATATATAGAAAGAATCAGAAATAAGTGATTCCACGTGAGGGATGCCCTTCAACAGCTGTGTACTCTCCTCTTCTGGGCCGTCAATTCCTGGCTAGAGACACGCTTCCTGTCTGTTCTCATC
The DNA here is from genome assembly GCA_028571685.1 of Heterohyrax brucei. Classification (NCBI taxonomy): domain Eukaryota; kingdom Metazoa; phylum Chordata; class Mammalia; order Hyracoidea; family Procaviidae; genus Heterohyrax; species Heterohyrax brucei. Next base: position 35,679,979 of record CM053148.1, on the reverse strand, counting down.
TGGAAGTCAGACAACTCACATTTAACTCCAGCTTACAGTACAGGAAGTAAGTGGTTTGCCTGGTAACCCAGCTGGCTTAGGGTGGAGCGGTATTCGGCCAGGTCTAGGTGATACCTGCTGCCATACCACCTCTAATGAGCCTACAAGCCCCTTATGAGGCCTGCAGCTTTCCAGCTTTCTCTCTGCCTCTATTAACCGTAACTCGCCTGCACTGTACAAGCTCATCCTCTCGCTCAGAAGAGATACAAGGATGCCCTTGCTGCTCTTCTTGTTTTCCAGTGCTCTGAGCTGCAGCCCAGGCTGGGGCTGAGCCTTTCAGATGATCTGCTTGTTTCCAGGCACACTTTTCTCAGGTCCTTGGAATTTATGCTCCTCTTTCCATCTTTTTGTACCTGTCTGTCTGGACCTTTGAGCTGTACACAGGAAGCTCCGGCAGGAGTCACGTTTTTTCTTTAGATACTTCCCCCATTTCTTCTAACTGAAAGTACATGCAAAGGTATAGCTGGAATTTAATATATGAAGTCTCTCCTTACCCATTTCCCTTCTGATCCTCTTGTATGAGACTCTAATTGTACCTACTGTCTGGTCTAAACTCCCAAACAAAACAAAACCCATTGCCACTGAGCAGATTCCTATTCATGGTGATCCTGTATGTGTCAGAGTAAAACTGCGCTCCAGAGGGTTCTCACTGGCTGTACTCTTGTGGAAGTACACCTCTAGGTCTTTCTTGTATGGCACTGCAGCCAGTCTTTCTGTCAGTTGAGCACAAACCATCTGCCCCACCCAAGGATCCGCTACCAACAAGATTGCAATTCTTCTGCCTGTAAAACCCAGTACTGTTCTGGCGACACAGAAGGAGAGCATCTGTGAATTGTGCAACTGTCAGTGTTGAGACTGAGACTTCCAAGGCCCTGCACGAACATACGGAAACAGAGACCTGGGCTATAGTGCTGGAGCTATACCTAGCTTTGTGGTCGGTGTGATCTTGTCCTATTTTGGGGCCCTTAGCTTCCCAGTCTACAGACTCATGGGGCTGGCTGCCGTGGGGATCTTCTCACTGCAGAGTCTCACCCTTCCGGGAACACAGAGGGCTGGTGCTGGCTCTGTATCTAATTGGCCTGACCCAACCTCATTTTCAAGAGCCTTTCTGTGTCCTTATTTGCGATGCCTGTGGACTCCCGGAGAGAAAACGTTGCTATGCAAATATGAAATACTATTTGAGGAGTGACATCTTTTGTTTTAGAGAATCAGCATGAAATTCTTCAGTAATCACTCCCCAACAACATTACTGTATACCTGAAACCACACCTTAAAAGCATTTGGTGACATCCTGTCATTTTAAAGCTGCTTCAGATACCTACACAACAGTCAGCAGGCCCCAGGGATAGACAAAAGACTGTACAGCCTTTACCTCTCACCATTCCAGTAAGTTCTTGGGAGAAGAACCAGCTTGGAACCATTTATCCACCAAACGGCAGCTGTCTGAGCTGACAGCAAGTCTGCGTCTTTCTCTTAAACATGCTCCAAAGGCTGGAGCCTTTGGACCAGTGAGCAACTTCAGTGCCAAGTACAAATACCAACAGACATTTAGCAAAAGGAACAGATAACCAAGTTATTCATCAAGTTCAAAATTGTTTAGAATGGCTAATACAACACTGAAATAGAGAAGTCTTCCAGACAACAGGGAGGTGGGGAAGAATGCCAATCCAGAAAGAACAAATGTGTCAATTTATGCAATGTTCTCCTCCACCATCATCATTTACTGTAAATCTGTGGGTGGCTGAGGGCATGTCTTTACTTCTACATTAGAGAGGCAATACTGCACGGTGGCTAAAATTGTGCATTCTGAGCACAGACTCTCAAGACTCAGTTACCTCATCTGTAAAATGGGAAAATACTCCCCCTTCCCTCAGAGAGTTGTTGTATTAAATGAGTTAATACAATAAGAAATCATTTAGAGCAGACTACTGGCCCAGAGTAAGTATGTAGATTAAGATGTCATTGCTGATACTAATTTTATATCATGGATAAGAAGTCCCTGGGTGGTGCAAATCTTTCACGGACTGGGCTGCTAACATAAATGCTGGTGGTTCGAGTCCAGCCAGAAGCACCTGCAAAGAAAGCCAGTCATTGAAACCCCTATGAAGCACAGTTCTACTCTGACACACACCTGGTGCTGCCATGAGTTGGAACAGACTTGAGGGCAACTGTTGTTGATATTATCATGGATTAAGAACTATTTGTTTGAATAACAACATAATGTTGAATGTGGCCAAGAGCCTCTACATGTTCGAGAAATGGGGTGCCATCTTTTGAACTCCCCAGGGATGCCTAGATAATGTAGACTTCCAAGTAGATTCAAGGTGGCTTATGAGTTATTCTCAAGAACTGCTCAGCACCCTCTTGTAAGAAAGTTCTTCCAAGTGACTGTAGAGTCCTGTTAACACTCTCACATGATGAGAACCATCATCTCCATTTCATAAACAAGGAGACTGAGCTGGAGGTCAAATGACTTGTCCAAGGTCATCAAGAATATAAGTAGCAGGGCAGAGGCTCCAAATCAGGCTTTAGGATGCCAAGTTCTATGCTTTTCCTACCAAACCATGGCTACTTGTCGTTTTCACCCAGGGCTCACATTGTTCTGTCAATCAAACAGGATGTACCCTGTACATACAACAATGGACCAGGCATTAAGAAAGGGAATATGTTTAGAGATAAACTGTTTCCTAGAAACCAGTAAAAAAAAAAAAAAGTAAAAATATCTGTATATATTGAGAAAATGGTCCTGATGTTCCTTTCCTTCTAAAAAACTCAGGAAGCTGAATTAACTGTAGAATTCATTTTTTTTCTTTTAATGGTAAAGGATCCTTTTTTTTTAGGTCAAATATTCATTTAGGACTTACTTGGCCTTCATAGCCCCCTAATGATAGCTCAGTATCAACCAACAGAAAAACATTTAGATAAATCAACCTATAGTATCAAATCATCGTGGTCTAAAAGCCATTCTCAGCACACTCAAATTCAAGGCTAGCTGTGCTTCTGCCCCTGAAAGTCACCACTGGTTGGGGACGGGTGGGCTGGAGCACCCTCTTGGCTTGGGCTTGGCTTGCCCTGGCTGACTCTTCCTCTAGACTCAGGGGGGCAATGTTTCCTACTAGGGCTGCAGTTTGCTGATCCTGTCGATAGCATCCATTTACTCACAAGGAAATCAGAAACCTGGAGTTTAGGGATCTTCTTTCTCAAAATACTCCCACAGAGAAAAATAAAAGTATGATAAAACCTTCTCAGCACGGAAGAAACTGGCATTTAACTTCTGACTGTGTGATCCTGAATTACTCAGAGGTACAAAGCCTGGCATGTTGCAGGATTTAAAGAGGGAAACACTGTGAAGTCAGTGTTCTACAGTCTCAATTATCAAACTTGTTTTAGTGACACTGACCGGTGTATAACAAGAAAAATGAAATTCCCATAAAGCCCAAGTTCTGGGGCAAAAATGACCTGTCCAAACCTAGCAGTGGAGCCCCAATGGCACAGTGGCTTAAGAGCTCAGGCTGCTAACCGAAAGGTTGGCAGTTTGAATCCACCAGCTGCTCCTTGGAAACTCTGTCGGGGCAGTTCTGCTCTGCTCTATAGGGTCACTATGAGTTGCAATTGACTGGACTGCAATAGGGTTTTTTTTTTTTTTTTTGCAAACTCAGCTGTGAATGGTTATCATACACCTGCAAATGTCTCCAACAGAGCCTGCCCTCTAATCTCTGCATTGCTTTTTTTCTGTGCTCCTCCTGTGTAAATGGAAGTTCACCTGAAACAAGGTAATACCATTTTAAAAATCAGCTTATCTTTTACGTGCCACCTTCTTCCATAAAACCAAAAAGACAAACCCACTGCCATCAAGTTGATACTGACTCATGGAAACCGTATGGGACAGAGCAGAACTGCCCCAGAGAGTTTCCAAGGAATGGCTGGTGGATTTGAACTGCCAACTTTTTGGCTTGTAGCCATAGCACTTAACCAAACCACCAAGGTTGCTAAATAGAATTGAAGTGAAAGGACATTATACACCCCAAACTTCCAAGAAACATATTAATTATTCAAGTTACCAATTGTTTTGAGGAAATTCTGAAATTTTCATGATTCTGTGAATGAAATACTCATTTCTGAATGCGCTTTAGATAATAATCAGACACAAGCTGGTATGAGAGAAGCAAGCATCCCATAGACACATTCTAGCAAGAACAATTTATTCTTCAGGATGTCACTGTGAGGAGCTAAAAATGCACACGGGCAGTGAATTTCCAAGGAACTAAGAGTACTTGTCCAGAAGATGTGTTGTGAGCAAGCCTTTCCAAGAGCCAGAAGTTGAACAGGTAACAGAATTCCAGCAAGGGAAAAACAACCAGTAAGTTCTAACAGCCTCACAAGCAGGGGAGGTTCCAGGAAAAGAAAATCAAACCTTGTAACCCCACCCACTGCCATCAAATCAGTCCAACTCATAGCGACACTAGAGGTCAGCGTGGAACTGCCCCACAGAGTTTTCAAGGAGCGCCTGAGGGATTTGAACCGCAGACCTTTTGAACAGCAGATGTAGCACCTAATCTACTACGCCACCAGAGTTTCCAAACCTTGAGAAGGCACCTTAAACTGCAGTTTCTAAACAGATCATCTGGAGGGGAGAGACGGCCTGGTACACATCAGTCACTGTCAACTGACTGAAATCCTGGTCCCTATACTCTGATGCTGTTTGGAAATAGGATTTTCCTTATTATGCTAATAAAAAGAACACAGTAGATACAGAAACAGCCACAGAGGAAAGACAGACAGATGCCAAGGAGTACCAAGGGACTCTTGGGCCAACCAACAAGGAAGAATCCTGCTCCAGAGCTGATGCCTCCGGGTGGACTTCTGAAATCCCCAAACAGTGACAAAATAAGTTTCTGTTCTTTAAAGCCATTCACTTCCGGTATATTTTGTTATGCTAATACTAGCCAACTAAGAAAGTTGGCAAATACATAAAGTTTAATGGGAGTGAATTCTGCCAATGCAGACTCTCTAGAATTTTATATATTTATGTATGTATGTATATACACAAGATACATACATTAGAGATTTATTTCAAGGAAATGGCTTACACAATTGTGGGGGATGGCATGTTCCCAACTTCGTAGGGCAGGTGGCAAGCTGGGGACCTCTGTGGCTCACTGGATTATGGGTGCTGGTGAATCCAAAACCTATAGGTCAGGTGGCAGGCTGGAGACTTCTGCAGCCTTACACCTCAAGATCCAGAAGTCAAGAGGTGCGAAAAAGTCAGGGTTGAGAGGGAGAGCAAGCTCAGCCCAAACATCCATTTCTATTCCGAAGGCTGACCGCACATATACCCAGAGAAACTCCCCTTTTAACTGATTGGTGGATCACCTCAGATCACAGCATGAAACGTGATCACATTACATTACCTAACAGCAACAGTCCAATGTCTGCCAAACCACTAGGAATCATACTTAGCCAAGCGGACATGAAATTAACCATCACAGAGGTACGTCTTCGCGTGTTTCTAACTAACCTGGCTGGCGGCAGCGAGGCTCACTGTGAGGAGGGCTTTCAAACTCGGTGTCATTGTCAACAATGCTCAGTACCTACTAACTGTACGTTGCATTTCCTAAGCTAAGAATTCCAGTATTGGCCCCACCCAGGGCTGCTGAAGAGCCAGCCAGAGGGGAGTCATCAAATTCATCAGTAACTGGGACAGTCTTCAAAACACCTACACAAAACAACTAACTAACTAAATAAAAATTAGCATATCCTCAAAAAGGAAAATGTGCTAAGAATAAAACAATGAAACTGAAACTTTAAGGACTCCAGCAGAATCTCTCTGTACACAAGAGCAGAAGAACAGAGTACTACTAGGAAACAGGACACATTGTTGGTGTCAGCCAAGGTGCAGTCTCTGGGTCACTGAAATGGTTAAGTACTGGACTACTAACAGAAAACTTGGCTGCATGATTCTGCTCAGAGGTGCCTTGGAAGTAAGGCCTGGCAATCTCCTTCCAGAAGGTCACAGACTTGAAAACCCTACAGAGTACAATTCTACTCTGCACACCTAGGGTGCCATACGGCACTAGCAACAAAATCATCATCCAGACCTGCAGCTGAGAGTCAGCATCAGACCCCTAAAGACAGCCCAGGGTTATCAACAGGACTTGATGTAAGACCGGTGATTCCAAAAAGGTATGTCTATTCCTTGAGGTGCTACTTGGTAGCAAGGAACATGCCTGCTACTGCCAGGGACCATCTAAGACGACGAAAAAATGAAAAACAAGGATTACAACAGCTGCTAAAGAGAACTACAACACCTGCTAACTACTAACTGAAGTTCTAATGAGACAAGTCAATAAAGTTTGGGGCCATTTTCACTTAGGGGCTTTGCTGATACCTGGTTTGTCCCGTGAAGGACAGAGAAGCCACGGGATTTGGTCTTGTCTTCTCAGATTACTGAAAGGATCTTTTATGTGCTGGCTTGCTTTTCAGACTCTGGCCAATCCAAGGAGTCTTGATCCTTACCAGTTCTGCATTTTGTAGCACTGCTTTAAACAAACAATTTAAAACCAAGATGTAAACTCAACCAGCAATTCTGTAATGTGTCCCTGCATACTGTGTTGGCTATTCTTTCTTTCTTTACCATACTTATCTGAATGTAACAACTTTATTAAACCAGGTAGGCAAATTATACATTTTTATGTTTGTCAGTTAGCAGTGTCTTTTTTGTAAAGGCAGCTGTAAAATGTATTGGCATATATTCTATTTCTGCTCAAATCTCAAAATTTCTTCTTTCTCCTGTGCTTTGAATTCTAAACCTGCACCCTGATTACAAAAGCATTCTTATCTCCTGACCCCTACAGGTTCTAATATAACACAAAATTTTCTAATATAACACAAGACAGACCTGGCTAAGAAAGCAGGCATCCTTTTTAAATAAACTTTGTTCACGTGTCACCTAGGAAACCAACCTGTGTCTGACTTGCACGTACACTTGCAGCCTGGTTAAGCAGTCCTTCACTTTCTTCCATGGTCTTCCATGGTCCTGTTTGTTGCCCCCCTCCTAGTTCTGCTGCAAAGGGAAGTGCCATCACCACTGAGTTGTCATTCTGCCACAACGAGAAAGACAGCCACTTGCCATCTGGATTTGGAAAACAGGCCTGACAATTTGCTTCTAAAAGGTTACAGCCCTAAAAACCCCACAGAGCACCAGTCTACTCTGTCATATGTGGGATCGCCATGACTCAAACCAACTCCATGGCAACTGGTTTGGTTTGACATTCAAATGGGGCTAGATACCAGAGAGACTGGAAAGTTTGAAGCCTGTCTTCATCAGGTTAAACTTACACTCAGTACAGTCCATCAAATGAATCAACAATGATAGTGGTAGGAAACCCCAGTGGCAGTGGTGGTTAACAGTCACTTACAGCTGTCACCTAAAATGCTGGCAGTTCAAATACGCCAGGTGCTGCTTGGAAACCCTGAGGAGTAGCTTTACTTGGCCCTACAGGGTCGTTATGAGTCAGATTTGATTTGATGGCAGTGGGTCTGGGTTGGGTTTAAATACCAAAGCCATTCTCCCAAGGAGTCCTAAGAACACCTCAGACATAAGTTATCTGAATTTATCTTTGAGATACTGTAAGTCAAGTTATGGAACAATTAATTTTCAGGGGTTGTGCCTTTTCATGTTATGTAACTAACAGACTGCAATTAGCCTGCACTGGTTTCTGACAGTTGCCAGTCCCCCCTGTTTGTTTTTGCTTGATCCTGACTTTTGGATGGATGGGTGACTGTCTCCTCACATACCACACACAGCATACTTTACGGCCTGAGCACAGTCGGCTACCATACTTGGTAAAAGCAAGTGCTCGGCTTTAACTCATTCGGTAGTGAGGCTGCAGGGGGCAAAATACTTCACACCAGTAGAACTCTGGTTATGGGCATCCTTTGCCTGGCCTCGCTTGGCATTGGTTTCTTCTGAGAAGTGGAAATAAGAACTCCTCTTCTTGCCTGTTTCTTGGAGACAGTGAGGCTCACTATGGGGAGGGGGGCTTTAAAACTCTGTGCTGATCCCAGGAATGCTTTGTACCTACGCACTGCACTCTGTATCTCTTCATCCCAGAATCCCTGCATTTGCCCCACCCAGGGCTGCTGAAGTGTCAGTCAAGGCATCATTCTAAATGCGAGCTATTCACACCTCTGTTCTGTGTTACTGCACACACTGGGAGGCAGCAGCTCCTGCATTGGGAAGGTGTGTAAGCAGACAAAGCAGACAGATTTCTTAGCAAAGGTTAGAGACATCCTCCCTGATGAAGAGGCCAGATTACCGCAGGATCCCTTTGGTCATAAATCAGGTGATTTAATTAACCCCTGTGAATGGAGAGATTGTAAGACAGTGTGAGTGGTCACGGGACAAGCCATCTACCATTCCATTGTGTCTATTCTGAGTGTAAGCACCTGTCTGTCACCTAGTAGGGAAGTGATGGGAGCCAAATACTTAGGAAGAGGAGGGAGGGACCTCACTCAGCAACTGCACAGCTCAGAGCATCTCAAAGGGCAGAAAGTCTCTACTATAACGGAACACCATGCTGCCCTATGTCATGAACCAACGTGCCTTTCCGAACAGGGAAAACCCAGCCCAGTGCTAATATCACCTGACCTGGAAGGTGGCAGCAAACACCAGCTACAGATAACTTGGAGCCCCAGGAAGGAGTGGATGCCCCACCCAGAGACAGCCTTTGTCCTTTTTGCTCGTCACTTGCAAAGGATGGCCCAGCTGTTAACCAGAGATGACTTTTCTGGAAACCTTGGTGGCATAGTGGTTGAGTGCCAGGCTGCTAACCAAAGGTGAGCAGTTCAGATTTGTCCAGAGGCTCCTTGGAAACTCTATGGGGCAGTTCTACTCTGTCTACAGGGTTGCTATAGTTAAATTCGACTGAGTCAGAACCGACTGGATAGTGGTGGGTTTGCTTTTTTTGGTTCCTTGTAAAAAGGAGCCCTGGTAGCACTGTATTTAAAGCACTGGGCTGCTAACAGAAAGGCCAGCAGTTCCATCCACCAGCTGCTGGGCAGGAGGAAGTGGGGTAGTCTCCTTCTACTTCTCTATCCTGAAGGGTTGTTGGAAACCCTACGTGGGGCAGTTCTACTCTGTTCTATAAAGTCACTGAGTCTGAATGGACTTCACAACAGTGTGTTTGGGTTTTGGTTTTACCTTAAAAAGGGAGCTAGCTTGTCACCTAGTGTGGCCATGGCACAGCAGGAAACCCCTCCTTTGAATGAGGGGTTCATATTTGTAAAAACATCATTTTGAGTCAGTCCTCTTACAAAAAATGTTCTCTCCTTGCAGAAATGGGCAAGAGGTTTTTCACCAGCTCTCCTTCAGCTGCCCTCCAGATACTGGCAAGCTCTTTCCAAGGCTTCACCACTCAAAAGCCACCTGAAAAATCCACAGTCAGTGGCACGCAGGAGAAGAGCAAGGTCCCTGCATAGGTTTGGAGAGATCGCTAGGATACAAGCCCCCCAAAGAACATCATCTTTAGGCAAGTAACAGGTTTTTGCCCGAGGAACCAAAAGCCCAGTGTGGAAAGTCACAAAGTTCTGTGGATTGACAACCTGTCAGTCCCTGTCACCTGCAACTGGGTCCCTGGAGCTGGCGTTCTTAGCTCAGCGGGATCGTGGACACACGGAAAACTGCTCTCTCCCGACCTCGGGGCTAGTTCGCCACCTCCCTACCCAGAATGTTCTGTAGCATTCTATTTCGAGAACACCCGACTTCGTAGCTTAAAAGGAATTTGCAGCGCACCATTTTCGCTAGATGGCGCTCTGTCCCCTAAACCATCCCCTCAAGCACCCAATTTATAAAATAAATACAATCCAACGCCTTCTGAAACCACATCACATAATAGCAGCTCGCAGGCGCCCATTAAAATCTCAATTTGGGGGAACTGATTCTACCTCTGAGCAAATCTAATGCAATTACATTAACAGGCTTCAATCAAGGATTACATCCATGCCCACGTCAGCCCTCCCCCAAATACACCTGTCCCCCTGTTCCAGCCAGCTACCTTGATGCGAGGGGTGTGAACCAGGCATGGTGTCCTCACCGAGCCCCGACTGCCTGTCCTCTTAGGGATGTCACCATTAGCGCTCAACGCAAGTCCTGCACCTCCCTGCGCACCAGAAGAGCGCCCAGGAAGATGGCAGGTCAGATTCAAGCCGCAAGGGTGGTGCACTACACCCACTCCCTTGGGGGTGGGCACTCACCCCGGGGGCAGGCATTCACCCCAAGGCTCCGCAGCTGGCCCGTGCTGCCCGGAACAGAGCAGAAGGCGGGGGCCTGGGCGACGCAGGTCAATGGGGGTTCACGGCGGGACAGACAGGTGGCCAGCTCCGTCTGCGGTTCTACGGGCCAGGCGGAGTTGGGGGGCCTAAGAGGAGGAGGCAGCGCCGGAGAGAGGGAGCGCGCGGCTACTACACCCTGAAAGGGACACGAGCAGGGTCTCTTCAACTACGTGCTGCCGTCGGCTGTCTGAGGAGCATTTTAGGGGAAAAAAGCGCAAATACCGAAACACACAAAGTTTCCTACTAAGCACGAAAGCGACCACGGTGAAGTAAAGCTCCAGATTCAGGCAAAAAACAAAACAAAACAAAACAGAAAAACAAAAATACAACCCCCAAGCCAAACACATTGCCGATTCCGACAAGCAGGAATCAAGGCGAGAGTAGGGTGCCGGAGGTCCAAAGCAGTGCGATACCCCAGCAAGTGTCGCCGCGTCTAGGGGATGTCAGCAGCCCAGTCTGCCCTGCGGCCAACCCGCACTTACCTTGGCGGCTGCATGAGCCCCTGCAGCCCGCGGGGGGTGGCGCTGGCTGGGCTGCGACTAAGACGGGGTGCTGGGGCGCTGCTCGTTTGCCCTGGGGCAAGGTGGGAGGGGCTCCGCTAGCGCTCTCCCTTCCGCCCCACCGGCTCAGCAGCCGCCTGGGGCCCGCCGCCCGTGCCCGGGCTGCATGTCTGCGAGCGCCTGGTGGAGCCTTCGCCGGCCCAACGGCTCGGGCGGCGCAGCCCGCGCTCCAAGACAACTGCGGAGCGGCCGGCAGGGGCTGGCCCCCTCCCGCTCCCGGCCCCGCCCGCAGCCCCCGAGCGCCGCGTGGGGAGGTTCGATTTGTGCGCCGGTTCGTTCTGTGCGCCGAGGGGAGGGGTGGGCCGGGAGCCCCTGGGCGGGCTGGGGGTGGGGGGGAGGCAAGCGCAGGCGGGACTGGCGGGGAGGGGGGCGGAAGGCGGGGGTGCGTCTGGGATTGCCCCGCCCCTTCGCGGCCCCACCCTCCCGCATCAGCACCAGGTTGCGGGTGGGGAGGGTCGGTACTCCCGGCGACTAGACTTTACCTAAACGTGCGGGTTAGGGGGCCGGCAAGTAGACTTTACCTAAATGCACGGGTTAGGAGGGTTCGAGCGACAAGTGCCACGACCTTTCGGGTGCTTCCAACTTTCCGAATCCCCGGCTGGAATGCTGTGAGAGCTAGATTTTCACCTTCAACTCCTTAGTGTCTGAAAGGGAGTTATTTCGAGGTTTCCAGAGAAGGTAGTTACATCCAGGAGAAATGCTGCCGCAATCTGCAGAAATGCACCTTTGTTCTAAGGAGATGTTATTTTTGTTTACGAATCTTTTAAAAATTAATACGTATACATTAAATGTGTATTATACGAATACGTTCTTGAGTGTAATTTTACACAATACAGGAGCGGCTAGAATAGAAAGGAGAGGACACTATGCACCCTCCTCGCATTCCTTCCGCGCCGCCGAGGTAACCTTGGGTCAGGGTGAGCTCTGCCTTGGTTCTTACCAGCATGAGCGCTGCGTATTAGCATGCATACGCACTTACTGCAAGTGGGCTTCACCGGCTTTTCGAAACGGCGTTACAGTACACTACGCATCACAGGCACACACTGGTGAGAACACAGCCACATCCGCAGCGCTAAACCCCTGGAGGGTCTGCGAGCCCAGGAAGGACCCCTGGTTGTTCAATCTGTGAGGCAGTAAAAGGCACCCCAGGGCCATGTACAGATCTGAAACCCCAGCTGGGGCATGAAGTCAGCCTGGACACCGCTCACGCCCCAAATTAGCATTGCACAGTTAGAGAAACTTGCCAGGACGTTTTAGACAGGGTTACGACCTTCCCATTCTTAACGGAACACACTGTCTTGAATTTTGATATGATGAGAACAGTTCAGATTTGAAAAATGGAAACGTATTACCCACATTAAAACATGATGATTATTCTTGTCTTGAGGGATGTGATTTTAACTCAATATTCAGGGTTTATTGGTCAAGTGCACTGTGATAAGCTGTAGCTGGGATATAAATAAAATCCATGTGGTTTAGCAGGAAGCTGTTGGGTATTGCAATCCTAGGTTTCTAGTTCTGGCTTTGTCTATAATTAGTTCTGACCTTTGACAAGTCACTTAGCCCTGCTGGGCCTCAGTTTCCTCACCTATAAATAGACCAGTTGTACTAGACGCTGTGCAGTGTATCTTCCAGCCCTGAGTAACCCTCTCTTCCCTTCTGAATGTTTTCTAGCTCAGCTCTACCTTGGGTTTCCTTGGGGAAATTCTCTCCATCCAGTATGACTCTTCCAGAAACCCAGAAGCCTTTGCCTCCTAACATGGATCTCACTCTAATTATACATTCTCTGGGGGACCTTTCCACCTGTGTTGACCTCTCCCACTGCTATCTAAGTGCCACAAAGACAGGAACTAGGACCTCTTGGTGTCACCATTGCATCTCAGCACTTAGCACAGTGCTGGGTATTACGTAAGAATCTCTGAATGATGAGCTCCTTAAGACACATTTCTCACTGCCTTTCCAAAGAACTTGGCATTTTCCAAAGATCTATGAAGTGGAAACACCTTGTTTTAGCATGAAGTCTTTGGAAAGTACCCAGCAGAGTTTTTGCCATCTTGGGGGACAAACAGCCCACTGACTAGGATGAGGATATGCCACTCTTAGCTTAACCACAGGGTTGTGGAGGGGGCCAGCAGCTACTTACCTTGATGAGTGTCTGCTGCCCACGGAAAGACAAGGAATATTAATGTTACTTATTAAGTATTTGATTTAGTTGGAACCATGCATAGGCAGTTGGAGTACACACATGAGCACTCAGTTAAATGGGGTTGTACGATGTGTTTAGGGTGCAAATTAGCAAATGTGCTTGCTTTTAACCAACAGCCTAGAAACATTCATAATAAGAAGCTCCAGGGAATCTTTGTCTTTCCTTTTTTAATTTTTTTTTACTGCAAAGGGCCTGAGTTCCTTAAGAATATGAACAAGAAATAGACTAACCTTGGTGTAAGACTTAAAGAAAAGCAGCCTGGCCATTAAGAAGCAAGGTGGGGGGTGACTGTCTAGTACAGTTAAAGACTAATGTCTGCATCAGTTTCTCTCCTTTCCAGCATGTAGAGTTGCCAAGAGAGAGCTGAAAATCTGCCCTCCCATGTACAGAGGAAAGGAGCAGGGCAGCTGAGTTTTTACCCTTCCTTGGCCATTCTTTCTTTCCTTTTGTAGAGAAATGTCCTCTCCTGATCCACCTTGGATGCCACTTGCAGAAATCCTCAGTTAGTGGCGATAGCTTTAGCTCCACAGAGATGGGTGTTGTGCTGGTGGGCCTGGTGGGATGGCAACCAGGTCTAAGAAGGTTCTCGGGAATGCACCACGCCCAGCACAGGGAAAGCCTGTGCAACAGGATGTGAAGCAACGTGCTGTCTCTGTATCAAACGACGGGTGGTGCCTGGAGGCCGTACACCCTCAGAAGGTGGGTCTGTGGTGAAATCAATGAGGACTGCTTCCCAGCTGACAAAACAATGCAAGAGGAAACTGTGGCGACTCTTTGTAGGGTTGTCACTCAGGGCTATTCCTTTGGGTTGGGATTCCCAAACATATCACATTGGGTGTCATCCCCATTACATCTTTCTGGCTAAATCTCAAAAGGCAACTTAATGGAGAAAACTGGCCAGGACATCTCACCTCAAACTCACTGCTGTCGAGTCAATTCTGACTCATAGCAACCCTATAGGACAGCGTAGAACTGCCACATAAAGTTTCCAAGGGGCACCTGGTAGATATGAATTGCTGACCTTCTGCTTAGCAGCCATAGCACTTAACTTCTATGCCAGGGTTTCTGGACATCTCATGGATCTTATTAATAAAAAAGGAGATACTAGGTGTCCTACCTTTGGCTTCACTGATTTGGGCACTGGAGATGTGTTTGTTTTGCACAGACTGGAAGAAACTGTGTTTCCCTCCAGTTTGAATGCCTCCTGAGGGTATTAAACAATAACAATATTGTTGATTTTGAAGGAGGGACAATATTCCAGGCAGGGGAATGCTGGGAACAATTGCATGCAGACAGGGGAAAGTGGGCATGCTGAATAAGGAGTAATTAAGTCTAGTGGCTGAAAAGAGATGTGATAGAGACATGAGATTAGGGCTATGTGGTTGATTAGCTTGATTGCAAAGCGAGCAATAGGGAGCCATTGAAGGTGATGGAGCAGAGGAGTAATGTAAGTGAAGGTGTACTTCAGGTAGATTAATGAGTGTCTGCTGCCCACGGAAAGACAAGGAATATTAATGTTACTTATTAAGTATTTGATTTAGTTGGAACCATGCATAGGCAGTTGGAGTACACTCATGAGCACTCCAGAAAGTCTGGAGAAACAGAAGTTTGAAGGCTAGCTGGAAGATTCTTCTATTAATCTTGTCCAAGTATCATCAAGGGCACCACTCAGGTTTTGAAGGGCACATGGTAAAGGACAGAGCTGAGAAAGGACCCAACACTTTGCAGAAGTGGGAGAGTGAGGCGCATCAAAGTGGGAGAAGTTGTCAGTGCACATTACTGAGACTGGGGAGGCACAAGGAGAAGGTCTGCAAGGGGCTTGGATGCTGTCTGATCAACCAATGTGTTCTCAGTATGGCTGGAAGCCAGAAAACCATACTGAGCATGTCACTGTATTTGATAGTATGTATGTGGGTTTCAGCTACAAACCCAATGCCTGTGCCCATTGTAAGGACAGAATGACCAATTTAACTCATTGGAGTCCCTGGGTGGTGCAAATAGTTAACACATTCAGCTGTTAACCCAGTGATTGGAGGCCCCCTTGAGATGCCTCGTAAGAAAGACTTGGTGATATACTTCTAAGGAAATCAGCCATTGAAAACTGTGGAGCACACATCTACCTGACACACATGAGGTTGCCATGAGGAAGACCAACTCCCTAGCAAACCCCAAACCAAACCCATTGCTCTCGAGTTGACTCTGACTCATAGCGACCCTGCAGACAGAATAGAACTGCCCGGTAGAGTTTCCAAGGAGCACCTGGTGGATTTGAACGGCCGAACCTTTTAGTTAGAGACATAGCACTTAACCACTATACCACTGGGGTCTCTGACTCCGTGGCAGCCAGTAAAAATCAATTCGTTGTTTCTTTTCAACTTGCTTTCACAAATGTCGGTTGGTGACTTATCTAGTAGTAAGGATTAGAATCCAGACAAAAGTAAGTAGGGTTCTGCTGGTTTGTTAAACAGAAGCACCACCCATCTCAGGATTAGAAAGCCAAGAACGTGTTTCTTCACTGTTGCTTTGTGAATTTGCTCTACAGAATCTGGTGAACGCAGAACTGACTTTTCTGTGAGGTTTTGACAATGATTTGCTGGCTGGCCGAGGCATGAGATAGTTGGAGGCCTTGAGCAACCACAGCTGTAGAAAAACAGCTGGGATGTGGTCTGAGTGCACATTCACAGGCCTCACAACAGCGTCCACAGAAACCCCAAACTTGACAATTGAGAAACTTTGGGGCCAGCTGGCATACCACACTCCCTGGTGGTGATTTGGCAGGGAGGTGGGGCTGCTTCTGGGAGTCTCACTGACTTCTTCAACTAGAGGATCAGTTGGGGTTTTGTTTCACTAGCATATACTGAATTTCTTCCCTGCCAGCATGTACTGTATAGGTTGTAGGCGCATTTTCATTCCTCACCACCACCTGTGAGATAGGTGTGAGTATTCTCATTTATAGGAAAGTCAGGTTTAAGAAAGTTGAGTAAGTTGATTAGTGAGTGGTAGAATCGGGATTGGAACATGTCCAGCTGAGTCCAAAGCCAGTAAGCACAGGGCTTCTTTTCTTTACTGTCCTTCTCTCTGCCTCTCCTGCCAGGTTTAAGCCTGACACTACCCCTAACCCATCACACTGAGGAGCAAGAGTGGGTCCCACTTTCTGCAGCATTGCCAATGCCAGTGGAGTGCCAGGTATTGCTGTCACTGCCAATTAAAGGCATCCAGTGTCAACGAATCACACTTTCTTGGTGTGTTGTCTTTCTAAGGGTCGTAGTCATTTCGTGAACCATGCAGGCACTTAGGTAGACACTGGATTCCTTTAACTCTTTGCACAAGGGCCCCAGAAAGTACTGAGTCTCACCTGC
Source organism: Heterohyrax brucei (assembly GCA_028571685.1). Classification (NCBI taxonomy): domain Eukaryota; kingdom Metazoa; phylum Chordata; class Mammalia; order Hyracoidea; family Procaviidae; genus Heterohyrax; species Heterohyrax brucei. Next base: position 35,663,483 of record CM053148.1, on the reverse strand, counting down.
TTCTGGAGATCTTGGGCATGTCTCTGAAGTTTGGGCCCTTGGGAAGGGAGCACATGGCTGATCTACACCAAATCTCATACCTCATGCATGGAGGTGTGCCTTAGTCACCTGGTACTGCTCCAGCAGAAAATACCATGAGTGGAAGGCTACAAGAAGAGGAACTTGTATTGTCACAGTCCAGTAAGCCACAAATCCATTAACAAGTTACGAGTCCACTCAATAAGAGAACTTATCACAGTCCGGGAGGCTAAGTCCAAATCTGAGGAGAGCATCTTGGCGCAGGAACCTCAGGTCCGAAGGACATGCTCTGCTCTCTGTGCTGCTTCCTTGGTGGTGTGAGATTCTCAACTTCCTCTGCTCACTTCTCTCCCTTATATCCCATGAGTTTACTGCAGTTTGAGTCCTGCCTCACCAACAAAGGTGCAGCCTATTCTGCATCATCAGTTATCACAGAGGCAGGATTCACAACACATGTGAGGAATGGCACCACCATACTGGGACTCCTAGCCAAGTCAACACATACATTTTTGGGGGGACACAACTCAATCCACGACAATGCCTTAGTGATTTTGATTCCCTACTAAAACACACTTTCGGATGTTGCCCCAGGTTCAAATACTGAATATAGCCCATGAATTAGATGAATTCAGTTGTGGACAGGGTCGGGGAGCTCAAGAATCTACTTACTGTTTGGGGGCTGTGCTTAAGGGGTTCAATATTTTTTTTTAACAGAAGAGGCCATTGGTATTTAATGATAACATAGATTACATTGAAATGGTATAATGGATTGAAGTGTGTCCCCCCAAAATTTGTGCATCCAGTTGGGGTAGGCCATGATTCTCAGTATTGTGTGATTGTCCACTTTGTCTTCTGATGTGATTTTCCTACATGTTGTGAATCCTGTCACTATGACGTTAATGAGATGGATTAGTGGAAGTTTTGTTGATAAGATCTATAAGAATAGATTGTCTTCAACCAATCTCTTTTGAGGTGTAAAAGAGAGATTCCATCAGAAAGACACCGAGAAGCTTACACCACCAAGAAAGAAGCACCAGGAGCCACAGCACAGGGTTGGGACTTGTAGTTCCTGCGTGGAGAAGCTCATAGACCAGCGGAAGATCGATGACAAGGATCTTCCCCCAGAGCTGACAGAGGGAGAAAGCCTTCACCCCAAGCCAGCACCCTGAATTCAGACTCCTAGCCTCCTAGAGTGTGGAAGAATAAACTTCTGTTTGTCAAAGTCATCCATTTGTGGTATTTCTGTTACAGCAGCACTACGTGACTAAGACAGATAATGTATAAGTTAGAGTAAGACTAGACAGTCGTAGTGAAGAGGCTCAATAAGGCTCAATAATGTGACTTAAAGGACAAGGAAGTTTATCTCAAGTAATAGTTGAGAGTAAATTTTCCAGGCTTGTGGGAGATTGGTAGGTATCTCTTCCTGCTCTGTCTTAGCCTGAAATCTCCACCAAAATCTGTCCACCAGGGGTGACACTTCCGGCATTTGAACCACAGTGGCTTAGCCTCCAGCATCACAGCAACGCAAGTCACCACAGTGCGTCAAATGCAGACGTTTGGTAGGTTTAGATGTACAGTAATGGTTTAAAACAACTTCTTACTGTTGGATATTTAGTGCATGCCCTTATATAGGGACACTTCACATATTTTTCGTTATTTCCTAGAATGTATTTCCACATATAAAATAATTGAATCAGAGGATCTGTGTGCATTTGCATTTAGATATGTACAACAAAACTGACTTCCAGGAAAACTGTAATTGTTCCTACTCTGTCTGGTGGTGTGTGAGAGTGTAGTTTTCCTAGACCCTGGACGACTGCCTTTGAGTCAATCTGGACTCATAGCGACCCTGTAGCACAGAGTAGAACTGCTCCATAGAGTCTTCAAGGAGCACTGGTGGACTTAAACTGCTGATCTTTTGGTTAGCAGCCAGACCCTGGGAACAAGGAACATTATAATTTATTTGGCCAATTTGATGGACTAAAAATGGTATCTTATTTGTATCAACTTACTTTAAAAAAATAAAGTACTGGTGGTGTTCAATATTTTTCTTCTATCTACTGGCTGTTTGTATTTACATCTTTCTCTTTCGAATTACCTGCTCATATCCTTGGCCCCCTTACAAAGTGAGTGGTTTCCTCTCCATATGTTCTCTCTTGGTTGCTCAGTCCCTTTGTCATCCCCAAAGGCCCAAATTCAGGACGGAGGACATTTGCGGGAATGACAGGGGTTGATTCTTCCTGTGCTCTCCAAGCTCCCAAGAGGCCCTCTCCTTTCTCCACATTAGAGTACAATTGGGCAGTGCGACTCTTAGGAACATGTGTGTGAAGAAAAGTCACATGTGACTAAGAGGCCTGTAATAGCTATCGCCCTTTCAAAGGCTTCCAGTCCCTCACAGATTGCTTCTGCATGACAACGGGGGGTGTGGGGGTGTGGGAGGGATTTGGAGTGGAATCTCTCACCTGGCACAAAGCCATGGCAGCATCAGCAGCTTCCTCAGAGCTAAGACATCACTTTCTGTGTTCCATGTGTCTGTCTGGAACTGACCAGATTTCAACCAGAAGAGCACTTCTCAGGCATCGAAGCCTTGCAGGCTAGGTGGGATCTACAGGTGCCTGCCTGGGTTTCCACCTCAGCTGTAAAATACAGGCCAAACAGCTCTTCTCTCTACAGCTGCTATGGGACAGGCCACACCACACTCTGGCCAAATGTCTACCACCACGGAAATGTGATCGAAGCTACAGCCAAACCTGATTACAGAACTCTGTGTTCAGAAGGTGATTAAGCCACTGGATTGGACTTCGGTTTTTAATAATGGTTAAATAATAGAAACAGTATTTTTTTTGTTAGTCTTTTATTTTTCTGCTGTCCTTTCTCCAAGGAGAAGAAAGCTTTCATGGGAGGTGACTCATTTCCAGGTACATTTCCTGGGGAAGCTCATGGCAGGCAATTAGGATTCTCAGGCGCGTGTGTCTTCAGATTTTGAAGATGGAGAGGCAGATGGGGTCCCCACATGCTGCTGAGGGAGAAGGTAGATACTCCAAACCAGAGCTTCTCCAGCACTGGCAGCATTCTAGAAAGTTCCAGGTCTTGCTGTCAATTAAAGGGCATTTCTTTATCTTTTATCTTTTTCTCTGTGTGTGCACGTAAGTGCACGAGTTAAACAATTTTTCTTAGGAGAAACAATGGTGATAGTAGAAAGTTGTTGCTTTAAATATATCCTTTCTTGGCAAAATAAAAAGCTGACAAATGTCTGTTTCCCTCTCCAATTTTTGTATTCTTATTTGTGAGATCCCCAAATCAATGGATCCACTGCTTTAAATGCCAGGGTCTCCTGTAATTGTGGCTAGGATGTTCTGGTTTAAACGGAAGCTTGAGGAGTTTCTTTCAGTGAGCCCCAAAAGACTGACTCCCAACTTAGTTCAAATAGTGGAAGGGCCTTTCCTTGTCCACGGTGGGGAGCAGAGCTCCTCTGGCATGACCCCAAACTCAGTTCTGCCTGCCCCAGGCCAGGAGTGAGACTGCAGAGGGTGGACTCAGGAGAAGCTGCCTTAGCCAGTCCTGTGATGCATCAGCCTGAGAGAATCCGAAGGAAAAAGTAAAGGCAGTGTCTCCCCACTAGTAGCTTTGCCTCTTTCTCCCTGCCTCCCAGCTTCCTCAGATTGGATTCATTTTCAGAATCTTGGGGTCTCCAGAGAAATGAATTAAGGGGCGGGCTTATGCAGTGGAAGCAAATTTGCTTGTTTTTAAATAACCAGGGACCGGATATTGGATTTTTAATTTTAGAAAACTCCAAACACAAGGTGAAAAATTAAATAAAATGAAGCTTCGCAACTTTTCCTGTTGTCGGAGGAAATGCTTGGTGCTTTTTGAGCTAAGAGCTGAAAATCACATCCAACCAGTCAACTAGATGCACGGGGGTGAAGTCACAGTACCTGGTTATGGAGTCTCAGTGTCATTGTCCTTGCTAATTCTCAGTGCAAGAGAGTTTAGAGATAGCATTAGGAGACAAGCGGTCAGGTTCATATTTCTGGGAGAATAATCCCCCTGATTTGCAGTAAGATCTTGGATTTGACCTACAACTTACATGTCTCGAGAGATCAGTGACTGCAATTTGGGTAACAGAACAGACCAAGCTAGCTTTGCCTCCTCTTTTCCTTTTCTCTATTACTCCCTCTCCATGTCTTGTGAACAATAACCTCCATTTTCTTGGCCTTACATTTAAACAGCAACCTTACGAAGTATTAGAGGCAAGGTTGGAATCCCCAGCCTACTGAGGATGGAGTCTCCCATGCAGCCCGTGGTGGTTTGTGTTTGTGCTGATTCTGGGGGCCGCACCGGTTTTCCTGCAGTGTCCCTGGAGGGCTGTGGGTGGGAAGTGAGTGCTGTACAGTGGGAACTGGGAAGGGCTTGGGAAACGTAATTTTTAAATCTGAAAGCCTTGCAAATGCAACCTCACAGCTGCAGTGGAAGCTCTGGGACTAGAGAGGGCTAGAGGCAGTGACCCAAGAGGGCAGGGCCTGTAATCGTCTATCCCGGCAGGCCTCCCCACTCCCCAGAGGCAGAGACACTCCCAGAAGGACAGCAGGACTGAGGGGGCCTTTCTGCAAAGGACCCCAGGTCCCAAGGGCTAGAAGAGGTGAAGACTTCTGGTCCCTGGGAAGAACCGATCAGGAGGAAGTCACAGCCACTTCTAAAGGATAAAACGTTCCACGTGCTTCCGTACCACTTTAAGCACTCTTATTACCTGTTCAAAAAGTTCATAATGGTAAAAAATCTACAGTGGAAAATTTTTTTACAGTGAATTTGTGAAACCATAGTGGAGTGTGCCTGCAATTAAACAACGACACTTAATACGTGCAAGGTGTGGCATTTGCCATGGAAAATGTTTGGTCTGCATATGGATCAGGGTCTATAACCTGCATATGGGAACCAACAGACTAAAGATGGGGATGGAAAAACACTAACTAGATAACAGATAGTGGTAACTTCGGTGAAGCGTGGGACAGTACACAATACTGGGGAAGCCAGCACAGTTTGTCCAAGGCATGGTCACAGAAGCCCATAGACACCTTCTAACTCCCTGAAGGACTGAATTACTGGGTTGGGGGCTGTGAGGACCATGGTGTTGGTAGAATGGCTAGCTCAGTTAGCACAATATAGTTTATAAAGAAAGTGTTCTGTATTCTACTTTGGTGAGTAGCATCTGAGGTCTTAAAAGCTTGTGAGCAGCCATCTGAGACATTCCACTGGCCTTACCCCCTAGAGTGCAAGGAAAAATAAAGAAAAACGAAGACCTAAGGGAAAGATTAGTCCAGAGGACTGTTGTTGTTGTTGTTAGGTGCCGTTGAGTCAGCTCTGACTTACAGCGACCATATGAACAACAGAACGAAACACTGCCCAATCTTGTGACATGTCCACAATTGTTTTTATGCTTAAGCCCATTGTTGTGGCCACTGTGTTGACCCATCTTGTCACGAGTCTTCCTCTTTTTTGCTGACCCTCCACTCTACCAAGCATGATGCCCTTTTCCAGGAACTGATCTTTCCTGACAACATGTCCACAGTACGTAAGATGCAGTCTTGACATCTCGGCTTCCAAGGACCACGCTGGTTGTACTTCTTCCAGAACAGATCTGTTTGTTCTTTTGGCAGTCAATGGTACCTTTAACATTCTTTCCAACACCACAATTCAAAGGCATCAATTCTTCTTTGATCTTCTTTGTTCATGGTCCAGCTTTTGCAGGCATATGACGTGATTGAAAATACCATGGCTTGGATCACGCACATTTTAGTTTTCCTTACTTTTGAATACTTTGAAGAGGTCCTTTGCAGCAGATTTTCCCAATGCAATGTGTCTTTTGATTTCTTGATGGCTGCTTCCAAGGGTGTTGATTGTGGACCCAAGTAAGATGAAATCCTTGATAGCCTCAATCCTTTATCCATTTATGATGATGTTGCTTCCTGGTCCAGTTGTGAGGATTTTTGTTCTCCTGATGTTGAGGTGCAGTCCATACCGAAGGCTGTGGTCCTTGATCTTCATCAGTAAATGCCTCAGATCTTCTCATTTCCAGCAAGTAAGGTGGTGTCATCTACATAATGCAGATTTGTTAATGAGTCGTCTTCCAATCCTGACGCCTCATTCTTCTTCATATAATCCAGCTTCTTGGATTATTTGCTTGGCATACAGATTAAAAAAGTATGATAAAAGCATACAACTCTGACACCCTTTCCTGACTTTAAACCATGCAGTGTCCCCTTGTTCTGTTTGCACAACTGCCTCTTGATCCATATACAGATTCCTTAAGAGCACAATTAGATGTTCTGGAATTCCCATTCTCTGCAGTGTTAGCCATAATTTACTATGATCCACAGAGTTGAATGCTTTTGCATAGTCACTGAAACACAAGTAAACATCTTGCTCAGTATTCTTTGCTTTCAGCCAAGATCCGTCTGACATCAGCGATGGTATCCCTGGTTCCATGTCCTCTTCTGAACCCAGCTTGAATTTCTGGCAGTTCCTTGTAAATATATTGTTGTAGTCGCTTTTGAATGATCTTGAGCAGAATTTTACTTGTGTGTGATATCAACGATATTGTTTGGTAATTTCCATATTCAGTTGGATCACCTTTCAGAGGACTAATGGACCACAACTACCACGGCCTCCACCAGACTGAGTCCAGCAGAACTAGATGATACCTGGCTACCACCATTGACTGCTCTGACAGGACTCACAGTAGAGGATCCCAGACAGAGCTGGAGAAAAATTAGAACAAAGTTCTTCCTCACAAAAAAAGACCAGACTAACTGGTCTGACAGAGGCTGAAGAAACTTGGTTAGTACAGCCCCTGGATACCCTTTTAACTCAGTGATGAAGTCACTCCTAAAGTTCCCCTTCAGCCAAAGATTAAGCGGGCTCATAAAACAAAATGAGACTAAATTCCAACCCAGGAGCAAGGACTATAAGGCAGGAGGAGACACGAAAACTGGTAACAGGGAACACAAGACCCGAGAGAGCGAGCGGACGTGTCACAAGGCTTGTTACCAATGGGGGGGGGGGGGAGGAGAGAGAGAGAGAGAATTAGCTTTCCCTCCTACTTTTTATGATTGAAATCTCTGAGCTCCCAAATCTATATTTCAGCTCAGATGAAACATGGGATGTGAGCCCCCAACACCAAACCCCTACCATTGTCATGATTCCAACTCACTGAGACTTTATAGGACAGTGCAGAACTGCCTGATATGGTTTGCAAGGCTGCAAATCTTTACAGAAGCTGGGTTCCAACAGCTGATTTTAAGGTAGCAGCTGAGCGCTTAACCACTGTGCCACTAGGGCTCTGTCTGGTTGCAAGCACTTATGTCCAAATGCTTGTGGGCAACATGGCTATCTTGCAGGCAAGAACTCCACTTTGCAAAACTGAATTCTTTTCCACCTCAGTTAGAAACCTAGAAATCATTCTGACTTCCTCTGTCTCCCTCAGTGGCGCCTCTCCCTGTCCTACTGGTCATCACCTTTGGCCACATTTGTCCCTAAAGCATTTCAGGAATCCCTGTACTCCCCATCATTACCGGTCATGGCTTGGCTGGAGACATCAGAGGCCTTTAACAGGGACAATTAAAACCATCCCAGTTGTGTCTCCCTCCAACTTATCCTTCACAGAAGGGCTTTTCTGAAGTGTTCTTCACACCATACCACTCCTGCTTAAAATCTTTCCTCACGAAAAAGATGTCCAACATTAGTAGCCATTGTTTTTGCTGTTGTTGGATGCTGTGGACTCAATTTCAACTCATAGTGTCACATAGTGACCCATGTGACAGAGTAGAAGTGCCCCATAATGTTTTCTTGGCTTTATGAGAACAGACTGTTCTTTCTTCTGCAGAGCTGCTGGGTAGGTTTCAACTGCCAATCTTTCTGTTAGCATCTGCGTGCTTAACCACTGAATCATAGGGCTCCTTTCAGTAGCCATTTATGAGACTTATTGCTGTCAAGTTGATTCCGACTCATAGCAACCCGGTAGGACAGAGTAGAACAGGTTTGGTAGGTGGATTTGAACTGCAGAACTTTTGGTTAGCAGCTGATTTCCAAACTACTCTACCACCAGGGCTCCTCTCTTAGGCTGGTGTTTTAGTCAGCTAGGGCTGTTCTAACAGAAGTACCAGATTGAATGCCTTTGAAAAGGAAAGTTTATTCTTACATAGTCCTGTAGGCTACAAGTCCATATTCAGAATGTGCACTCCAGAGGAAGGCTTTTCCCCTTGTCGGCTGTGGAGAAAAGTCTGGCATTGCATCAGTCTTTGTCCAGGGAGCATCTTGGTATAGGAACCTCAGGTCTGAAGGATGCGTTCTTCTCCTGGTGCTGCTTGTTTGATGGTGAGAGGTTCCCAATTCTCTGCTTGCTTCCCTTTCCTTTTATCTCTTTCAGGATAAAAGGATTAAGAGTGGTGCAAGCTATACTCCAGGGAAACTGCCTTTACAGTGGAGCAAGGAGGTGATCCTATGAAGGGATTTACAGTCCTACCCTAATTCTTTAACATACAGCATAGGAAAATCCCCAAATGGAGGACAATCACAAAATGTTGGGAACCATGGCACAGCCACATGGCTAAACATTTTTTGGGGGGGACACAATTCAATCCAGTCAGCTAGGTTCTCTAGAGAAGCAAAACTGGTAAAGCATGTAACTATATATGCAGAGAGACTAATGTCAAGGAAACAGTTCACACAATTGTAGAGGCTGAAACATTCCAAATTCTGGATTTGGATACAAGCCTCACGTAAGGTCGAAAGATTGGAGGGCAGGGTTCCCACTGGCAGCTTGTGAAATTCGTTGGATCCCAAGACGGTGGGCAAGACAGCAAGGTTTCTCCTGATTCCTGTAGCTGCAGGGGCTGGTGGACCCAAGATCAGCTGGTTGGGAAACAGGACCCTCACTCACAGGCTGTGAAGAATGATGATTCCAGAGACCAACTGGTAAGCTGCTAGCTCAGGTTTCAAGAACAAGAAGTCAGAGAACAAGAGAGAGGCTGCTGTATTCACAGTAAGCCAAAAATCTTGGCCAGGTGAGCAGGAAGGAAGAAGGAAGCAGAAAGTGGAGAGAGGAAGGCTGAGGAGATGTGAGCCACTGTGGGCCCTGCCCCAGCCAGTACCACAGAGCCTTCCATCACGGCAGGTGGGGGTGAGGGTGTGTGTGTGCGTGTGTGTGTGTGCACATGCGTGTGTGACCACAACAGCACATACAGAGAATTGTGGCCCAGCCAAGTTGATGCACAATTTTAACTATCATAGCTCCTCGGGAGCCATCAGTGAAATGCAAAATGAAATCACGGTGAGATACCTCTACGTATCTATCAGAATGGCCAGGTACCTGGATGGTGCAAATGCGCAATGCGAATGGCTGTTAACTGACGGTCTGGAGGTTTCAATCCACCCACGGGAGCCTCTGCCAACTACTTCCGCAAGCTCAGTCAATGAAAAACTCTACAAGGCATGGTTCTGTTTTGACATGCATGGGGTTGGTGCAAGTTGGAATCAATTCTATGTCAACACTTTTTTTTTTAATTTTTAATCAGAATGGCTAAAAATATAAATAAAAGAAAAAAGTAGTATCAACAAAAATGTTGGTGAGGTTGTAGAGAAACATATGTGAATAGACAGCTGGTGGGGATATAAAAAGACACAGCCCCTCTGGCAGATAGTTCGGCAGCTTCCACAAAATGAACATGCAGCTGCCGTACTCCTCTCTCACAACAAAAGCAATCCACTGTGATAGAGTCGGTTCTCACTCTCAGAGATCCCATAGGCTGTAAACCTCAACAGAAGCAGACGGATACTTCCTTCTTGTTGGAACTACTGGAAGTTTCCAATCACCAACCTTTTCGTCAGCAGTAGATTGGTTTAAACACTATGCCACCAGGACCAGTAATTGCATTCCTGAACATTTATCCTAGAGCAATGAAAACTTTTTTTAACATCAGAACCTCTTCACAGCGGCTTTACTTGCAATAGCCAAAAACCGTTCTTCGACAGTCCAGATGTCTTCAAAAGGTGGACAGTTATACACATGGTGATTCATCTATATCATGGGTTATTGTCTTAGTCACCTGGTACTGCTCCAACAGAAAATACGATGAGTGGAAGACTTCACAAGGAGAAATGTATATATTTTTTATTATGATTGAATGAAAATGTACATTCCCATATAAGTTCACACTCTCACCTATACGCAGCTCCCACTGCTCTCCCTGCCCAGTGACAGCACACTCCACAAGGAGAAGTTTGAATTGTCACAGTCTGGTAACCCACAAATCTGTTTGTAAGTTACAAGTCTGTTCAGTGAGAGAATTTACTACAGTCTTGCAGGCTGAGTCTAAATCCAGTGAGAGCATCTCGGCAGCGAAACCTCGAGTCCAGAGGATGTGCTCTGCTCTTGGTGCTGCTTTCTTGGTTGTGCGAGGTTTCCAACTTCCTCTGCTCACTTCTCTCCCTCATATCCTACGAGCTTGTAGGTTGAATTCTGCCTCACTAACACAACTGCTGCCCATTCTCCATTGTCAGTCTCACAAAGGCAGGATTCACAACACATGGGAGGAAGAGCACCGTATTGGGACCCCAGCCAAGTCAAATCAACATATACATTTTGGGGGGGACACAGTTCAATCCATGACAGATGCTAACTCAGCAATAACAAGAAACAAACATACATAACAAATTGGGTTAATCTCCAGGGGAATTAGCCAAGCCACGCCAAGCCAAGTGCCATCGAGTCAGATCCAACTCATGGCGAATTAGGCTAAGCAAAAAAAAAAAATTAAAAAAATTCCACTCCTTAAAGGTATGTATGATGTTTATATGATTCCACTTATGCAACATTTCATGAAATGACAATATTTTAGAAATGGAAATCAAGGCTTGGTTAGTGGTTGCCAGGGGTTCACAGCAGGGAACAGGGATCCTTGTGGTGATGGATCCTTGCGGCTTGACTGTTTTGACTGCCATGGAGGGTACTGGAACATAGGTAGGTGGCAAAACTGTACAGAACTTAAGATACACACACACACCCCACACAAGAATACAGGCAAAACTGACCAATCTGAATAAGATGGTAGACTATCAACGTCCTTTTCCTGGATTTGATAAGTGCTTCGGTTCTGCAAACTACTACCTTTGAGAGGAAACTAGATAAGGTATTGAAAGATTTCTATTATTTCTTACAAGTGTATGTGAACCTACAATTATCTGTTCAAAAAAGTTTGTTGTTTTTAATTTACAAACAAACAAGCAAGCACAAACCTTCCTAAACTGCTCATCACACACAGTGCCATTGGGCTGTCCTTGGTTCAGCCTCACCCACTTCCTGGCAGAACTGTGAGCTCTGTGATGCCTTATCAAGCCTCTGTGGCCTTTGTGGCTATTATCTCCTGGTTGGAACATCCTACCTCTCTCTGTCTTGTAGTTCAATTTTAGGGCCCAGTAGCGCAGTGGTTAAGAGCTACGGCTGTTTACCAGAAGGCTGGCAGTTGTAATTCACCAGCCACTCCTTGGGAACTCCATGGACCAGCTCTGCTCTGTGCTACAGGGTCAGCCTGAGTCAGAATTGAATTCACAGCAATGGGTTCGGTTTGGTTTTTCGAAGTAGTGTGTTCACAAGGTCATGAGTGTTTCGTAAATTTGCAAAAGTAAGATATTTTATCAGCAGTCAGGAGTCACTGCAGATGTTTTCTTCCCTTGTCCTCCTGCTGATTTCACTGTTCTAAAGTCGGTGACTACATTGATTTTCCCCAGTGCTGTTTCTCCATTTTGCAAAAACACTTTTTTCTGTGAGCCTGTAATAAAACTCTGTTATTAATTTTAAACCCACTTGTAGTTTTTTCTCCATGACAGCTGACTTCCTATAAAATGCTGACGTCAACGAGATAACTGAAACTCATAATACACCTAGTGAGGAAAGCGATGACCAGCTGTTTAATTCATTTCACCAATTCAAAGAATTCAGAGAGTGTTAAGATTAGTGATTGCATAAGAAAACCTGAAATGCCCTAAGTGCTTATAGCTCATATATAAACCTTGCCAGATTTCCCCAGTTTTGATAACAGTCCTAAATATTTACATCACCAAACTGGAAATGAATTGGAAAATGGAAAGAATTCTTTCTAAATTGTCAAGAGTTAAAAATCAGATTTCTATCAATCATGTTAGAGGAAGCACTGAATTATGTGTTTTCTCTTCAGAAAACGCCATGTGGTCCCAAGAACAGGCAGTGAAAACCCGGTGGGACAAAAGCATTGTAGAAGTGGGTCAGGCAGTTAATTAGGAAGAAGATTATGATTTTTCTCTCAATGTGTTGGAAGAAAATCTCTGCATATGTCTTTAGCTTCTTTACCAGAAATAGTACAGTGGAATAGATAAGAACATGTATATGGGAGCCAGGCTGCCTAAGTTTGAATCCTAGTAACCCGGCCTAAGAGTCCTGGTGGTACAGTGGATAAGAGCCTAACTGCTAACCGAAAGTCTGCAGTTCGAATCCACCAGCCTCTCCTTGGAAACCCTCTGGGTCAGTTCTATTCACTCCTTTTAGGTTCACTAATGTGTTGGAATCAACCCAACAACAATGAATAAATGCAACAACAGTGGGTTTGGCTTAACCTGTCTTTTTGCTTTATGAGCTCAGGCAGTTGACTTACACTCTCTGTGCCTCAGTGTTCTTGTCTGTACAACACACATTCAAAGCACATACCTTAGAATGTTGTGAAGATTAAAAGACTTTACATGCACACAGCATTTAATTGTGAAAACTCATTGATCTTGAGTCAGTTATGACTCATAGCCACCCTACGGGGAGAGCTTCCAAGCAGTGGCTGGTGGAATGAACGGCAATCCTTTTGGTTAGCGGCCTGAGCTCTTATCCACTGCACCAGCAGGGCTTAGAACCATCAAATGAAAACAAATCATGATTTAGGTAGGGAGAACATGTGTTCAAAAAGTCTACTGCAGCAGGGAGAATCTCTGATTTCAGAAATCTGTAAGCACCTCAAAATCCAGAAGCAAAAGTCTTTTCTTCTACAGACCGTAGCGGTGCGTGGTTAAAGGGGTGGGCATGGGACAAGGGAAGAGAGAAAACTGCACGACTGAGAGTGATTTGACAGCTAAGGTGTCTCCTTGTGGTCAGCTCCTCCCCTCCTTGGGTATAAGTTGGTGAAGGGATGTGCTCCTCATTTTACTGATTGCTCAGACTTGGGGGGTCTGTCAGAGGGAGAGAAGCAAGGCAAGCATTCTGGCCACAGCAAGCACAGTGGACAATGTTCTGTTGTGATCTACAATGTTTTCATAGGTTAATTTTAAAAAAGTGCGCCACCAGGCCTTTCTTCCTAGTTATTTTAGTCTGGAAGCTCCATTGAAACCTAAACCGTAGGTGACACTGTTGGTATTTGAAGTACCAGGGCACAGCTTCTAGCATCATAGTAACATGTGTTCCCACAGTGTAATAAACTGACTGACAGGTGGTGGCGGCAAACGGCAGGTGCTCAATAAGGTTGGGTTCATCTGAGTTCACGGCCTGGTTTCTCTGATTCCTGAGTTTCTATTACATTAAACAATGGACCCCAAATAGACTAAAATTCTGTGACTTTATAGAAATAATTTGTAATTTTTTTTTTTACCCTCTAGAGAGAACATTTGGTGAAGCTCAATAATTGCAGTTCCCTTGACAATTTTTGGATTTTTCTCTTGACTCTGATTCTTTAAATATTTTCTCTAAACAAGCAGAATATAAATAGCAACAACAATCCATCTCTAGAGTTTGTGATTACAAACTCACAGACATTATTAACGGTTGTCAGTCTTTAACATTTTTATTTTCCTCCCCTTTAGCAGTAGCCATCGTGTCATGTATTTTTATAAATCTGTAACAGATCAACTCAAGACGTATGAACAGTGTGTATATGTGGTACAATGGTTAAGTGTTACTTCTGGTAACCAAAAGGTTGGCAGTTCAAATCTGCCAGGCATTCCTTGGAAACCCTATGGGGCAGTTCTGCTCTGACCTATAGGGTCAGTAGGAGTTGGAATTGACTTGACAGCAGTAGGTTTTTAGGTGGTGTAGTTAAGTGCTGTATCTGCTAACCCAAAGGTGAGCAGTTCAAATCCACCAGGTGCTCCTTGACAACTGTATGGAGCAATTCTACTCTGTCTTATACAGTCCCTATGGGTTGGAATTGACTTGATGGTAGAGGGTTTGGCTTTTGGGTATATACATGTATGTATGTGCATGTATGTATGTGTCTATATACATATACATGTATGCACATACATATGTGTATACACACATACATATATATGTATATATATACACCCATATATGTGTATATATAATACATATGCATACATATCCATATGTATGTGTGTGCATATACGTATATATGTACATCATTCCTTCACTCATTGAGTCAGCAATAATTTATTGAGATTAATGTGATCCATTTCTGGGGGTGCAACGGTTAAATGCTCCACTTCTAACTGAATGGTGATTCTATCCTAACCACGGGCTCCATGGGAAAATCTGGCAATATGTTTCCACAAAGATTACAGCCAGGGGACCTCATGGAGTAGTTCTACCCTGTCACACGGGGTCAATGTGGGTCAGCCTCAATTTGATAGCACCCAATAAGAACAGTACTATTTGTAAAATACAAAATGTGGTTCTTGTTCCCCTGAAACCCACAACATAATTGGGAGCATGGTGGGCTCAAGTTGTGGTTTTCTAAAAATGTCATTTACAATCTTATTCATCAGTGAAGTTTTAAGAGTATAGAAGCTTAGAGATTTGTGACATGCCTCGTTAGATGAAAGCCCTTTTTTCTGGGAACTCCGGAGTCTCCACTCCAATAGCTAGAAGATGAGAGGTTGGCAGAGTGTCCTGAAGAACCAGAACCTCCTCCTTCTCTGGATACTTGATGGCACCATACCTTGAAGTCATAAAGTTTTAAACCTTTTAAGTCTGAAAACTGCCTTCAGGGGGCCAAAAGCCTTGAGGTGGCCTTGGAGATGGACAGTCGGTAAGAATGTGTGAGAAAATTGAAGAATCAGAAGGAGAGACATGTCTCACCAGACGAGCAGATTGGGCTTTAAATTTCGGTTCTGGCTTTAGCTGTGTGACCATGGGTCATTTATATAATTTACGTGAATTCTTTCTTTATTTGTAAAGCGGAGAGCATCTTTCCTTGAAGGGTTAGTTAGATTAAGGCTTAGCTAGACTATGTTAGATCATGCACGTAAAATAGCAAGCCCAGGGTCTTGATGTCATGCGGTGGCAGTGTAACACACATTCATGACCATTTCCAGGTCTCTGCTCACCTTCCTTGCACTGGTCCTTAACTTAAAGACAGGAAGACACTGATGTACCATGTTTTTCAAAGAAGAACACAAGCTGTAGTCATTGGTCCCAATCTGTGAATGTTGCTGTTCAGTAGTGAAGACATGGCCTCTTTGTGACACACTGTCACTCCTACACGGAAAGCCTGATCCTCTAGCAGCCACTGGGGCTCACTGCCCTCTTCTCCCCTTTTAACTGCCAGCCTTTGGCATCTGACATCATGAAGAAGCCCCCTAGAATACTTGTCACAGGCTTCCTGTTGAGTTTTTGCTGTGGAGGAGGTCAGATTCATGGTCACCTTACATATAAACGGAAAGAAACGTTGCCCAAGCGTGCAATACCTTCATGATCTTTGATGTGTTCGAGTCTATTAAGGGCGCATATCACTGAGGGTGTCCCTTGTTTTCCCTGACCCTCTACTTGACTACATATAATGTCCTTCTCTAGTGATTGGTCTTTCTGTATAACTTGTCCTTTTCATGACCAAGTTATTCTCTGCTTTTAATATTTTGTTGATGCAATGTTTTCTCATTAATGGAATGCGTGTTGACTCATTGAGTGTATCTGAATTGTTGGTAGGGTTTGATGCACATTATTGGGACACATATGTCCCTCTGGTCTATAGGGGTAGGATTGGTGGGATAAGACAGGAAAAAAATCACATTATCTTAGCAGTTTTATTTTATTCGGTGAAACTTTCTGAAATATGGGGTAACACATACAGGTGCCTTGCAATGGGTGCACACAATTGTGGTTTGAGTCTCTATGTTCTTTGTGCTTGTTTTAGTCATCAGTGCTGCTGTAACAGAAATACCACAAGTGGATAGCTTTAACAAAGAGATATTTTTTTTTTTCTTCCAGAAAAGCAGGCTAAAAGTCCAAATTCATGGTGTCAGCTCCAGCGGAAGACTTTCTCTGTTGGCTCTCAAGGGAGGTCCTTGTCATCCATCTTCCCCTGGACTAGGAGTTTCTGTGTCATACCCCAGGTCCAAAGGACACGCTCTGTTCCTGACACTGCTTCTTTCTTGACGATATGAGGTCCCCAGCTCCTGATGACACGAGGTCTCCTGCTTTCTGCTTGCTTCCCTTTCCTTTATATCCCAGGAGATTGCCTCAAGGAACAATACAATCTTGTAGACTGCGTCCTGCCTCGTTAACACAATTGCCACCCATCATCCCTTACTAACATCTTAAAAAAATAAAACCAAACTTGTTACTGTTGAGTTAATTCTGACTCACAGCAACCCCATGGAACAAAATACAAATGCCCCAAGAGTTTCCAGGTTGCACCTGGTGTATTGAAGGTGATAACCTTTTGGTTAGCAGTTGTTGCACTTAACTACTACACTACCAGGATTTCCATTAATGTCACAGAAGCAGGATTTACAACACACAGCGACATGACACAATATTGGGAATCACGGCCTAAGCAAAATGCTACACACAGTTTTTGAGGGGCACAGTTCAATCCATGACAGTGCTACATTCTCTGCATTCCCTTCTAGATCCCTTGACAGGTCACACAGTGTATGGTGCCTGAAAGTGAGGTATTCAGGTGAATATAGAATCATCTCAAAAAGTGGAACTTCCAACTAATACACCCAAACCCAAACCAAGCCCAATGCCCTTGAGTCGGTTCTGACTCATAGCAGGCCCTACTGCATAGGACAGAGTAGAACTGCCCCACAGAGTTTCCAAGGACCACCTGCTGGCTTCGAACTGCTGACCCTTTATTGAGCAACCATAGCCTTTAATCACTGTATCGAGTTTCCAGCTACCGCACAGGAGCCTGGAAATACGCTCATAAGGTTTATCTCACTGTACAAAAGCCAGAAGGGACAAAAGTCTTACACACTCACACCTCCAGAGTGCACCATCTCATACAATACCCTCTAAAAGCACTGATTTGCTGCGCATGGTTATTTTTTCCATTTCAAACAGTTATATAATTCTCAGCTTGCTGGCAGCACATACAGTCAGTGAGAAAGTAGCTTCCCCAAAACCCTGAGAGGTGGAAACGTAGGTGGATATTATACATCCTGTGGGTCATGAAAAGACTGTAGGCAAGCCAAAGTCTCAACAGTCTCACTTCTGAGCATTCTGATTGTATTTCTTGTAATACTGGTGTGTAACATCTTATTAGTGCCTTCTTTTGACAGCCCATGGAATAGTCAGTATTTTTTGCAGACACCGTAATTTAAAATGCACTTGTTCTCCTGTCTTCTCTTTTATATTGTCCAGCTTTTGCATGCATACGAGTTGTCTGAAAAGACCATGGCTTGGGTCAAAGGCATCTTAGTCATCAAAATTGACATTTCTGCTTACGGAAGTCTAAGCAGCAGCTTCAGTGAGAGAGCAAGCAAAGTCTTTGGGGAGTGAGAGGTAAGCTTGTATAAAGATGAGCTCTATGATAAATTTCTTTATTATAAATAGGATAATCAAACGTGTCTTGTTCAAACTGTCAGAGCTGACTTTCAGAAAGTGGAAGCTATTTTTACTATCATCATCAGGGTGGGATTTGTAGAAACAATTTAGAAAATGAAGTGTGGCTTGAGCCTAAGCTCTCTGCTCAGAGGGATCTATTACCACCTGAGCACGAAGATAGCCAGCTACTGTGATTAGCACCCATATGTTCATTGAGCCAGATCTTTGTTCCCCAAACTTGATCCAGAACTAGAATCACCTGGGGCTCTTGTTAAAAACTGTTTCCCAGGTCTCCCTTCAGAGCTGCTGATGCAATCTCACACGGTAAGGCTTGGGAATATGTATTTATTAAGTGCTACACCGGCTATTCTGATGCGGTGAATCTGCGAACTTAAAATTAAGACTCTTTCTTCTTGCCAAATGCTCGTTTTCTTCGTGCCAAATGCTCGTTTTTTATTGTTTTGCCCCATACACTTATCCTGTATCCTTTCTATAGCTTCCATCTGGAAAAGCATGTGGCTGAAGTTGGGAAAGGAGACCCAGTGTTCCCTGAAGGACAGCAACCACTGGCGGCAGCACTGGAAGGCAGAAAAGTTCAGCTGTAGCAGGTGACAGAGGCGTTAGCTCACAGGCCAGCTCCCATCCTGCCTTTTAGGAGTCTCTGAGTGTCATGACTCGATGGCAGTGGGTGGGTTGGGAGTGGTGCCAATGGCTGACATGCTTAGATGCTCACCAAAATGTTGGCTGTCTGAGTCCACCCAAAGGTGCTTCAGAAGAAAGGCCTGGAGATCTGCTTCTGAAAAATCGGTCCTTGAAAACTGTATACAGTGCTGTTTTCCTCTGATGCGCACGTGGTAGCCATGAGCGAGTCAGTGGTGCTGTTTTTTGTTTTTTACTGTTTGTGGTGAAATGAGTTTCTTTACGTGGTCTTTTGTGTCAGTTATTTGGAAAAACGGATTAAGAGAGTTTTCTCCTAACCCGAGGACTTACCTGTGCCCTAGTTTTCTGCCCCAGAAGGTTTGTTGTTTTTGTGTAGATGGATGATACTTCCATGGTAAGCTATAGAACAATCTATGGTTTGACACTGTCCAGCCCTAGGCTGCAGCTTACCCTGTGATTGATAGTAACTCACAGAGATTGGTCAAAATACTATGTAAATTAAGTGACCATAGACTATGCAAATGAAATGTGTGTGTCCTGCTAAGAAAGGGTGGGTCGGTTTGTGGCCCTGGTGGGAGGGCCATGTCTTGAAATTGACAAGGAGTTTGCTAATATGCAACCAACCCCACAGAGGTTGGTAAATAGAAGCAGAACGGAAGAAAGAAGCAGAAGGGAGAGCAGGCAAAAAAAAAAAAAAAAAGAAAAGAAAAAAAGGAAAAAAGGCAAGAAGAGACAAAAAGCAGACAGAATAGAGGAGAGGAAATTCCTGAGAGAGCTGTGTCACCGGTGAGGGGCTGTCTGCCCCTGACAGAGACAATGAGAGAACCAGAATGGGCCCTGCTACACGTCAGCGGTGACGTCAGGGAGGCTGACAGCTGAGCGGCCTGTTGTGAGAAGGTGGGAGAAAATGCCTATCAAGTTCTAAGACGAGGCCTGCACCACTGAGAAGAGGTTCGCACAACAGAGAGAAGGGCCTGCTTGCATGCATGGCCAGAAGGAGCTAAGAGAGTTGCCCCACACTGAAGAGGCGGGGATGTGCTCTCCACTTTCGGGAGCTTTCCAGACTTTGCCTATGTGTTTCTTGATTCTGATCTTGAGTTTCAGTCTATTGATCTTGATCTTGCTACTACCAAAAAGAAAAAAGAAAAGCAGACCCACTATCATCTAGTCGATTCTGACTCCTGACAAACCTATAGGACAGAGTAGAACTGCCCCATAGTGCTTCCAAGGAGCAACTGTTGGATAGGAACTGCTGACCTTTTGGTTAGCAACTGTAACTTTTAATCAATACACCAGTAGATCTGAGTACCCTGTTAATTCCTTAATAAACTACTTAACTCTAAAGATGGGCTGAGTATTCTGTGTGGCCGGTGCAACAGATTATCAAATCCAGCAGAAAAGCAGAGAGTACTGTCCAAGGATGGCTGGTGTTAGAGAGGAAGATATATCTGACTTTATTCCGCCTCAGCCTTGGGCTGGTTTTGATTCTCATTATCCCTCCTGAAGTGTTAGACAGCTTTTGATGCTACAACCTCTACCATTTTACACCCTGCCTCTGGAATCCTCCCTGCTAGTCACTGTTACCTTAGCAGGCAGCAACACTGGTTCTTAGGGGAGGTGAGAGCCAGACAGACTCAAATTTCTGAGTCTATGTTTCCTCATTAGTAATGTGGCCAGGGCTCCCTTCACCACTGAGTTCACCCCCCTGATACCAGTCAAGCAGCCCCGACAGCAAGCAGCCCTGGTACGTTTGATGTCTACCTCCTCGGAGGACTGGGAAACTGGAGCCTACAGCTTTCCTCCTGTGAGATGAAGTATGGCGGCTGTGGGAGTTGAAAGGTCAAAAGGAAGAGAAGGCTAACCTCCTGAGACTTGCGGTGCTCCCAGCAGCCACCTGCTGTGGGCTGGGGTCAGAGCCTGCAGCCTTTTTCTGTTGTCCCGACTAGGAATGTTGCCCTTGAAACCAAGAGAGTTGGTTTCAGTGATAAATAATTTATCATTCTTTTGAATAGGTGCTCTCTGCCTGCTTATGGTTTTCTGGTTGCTCTTGCTTCTCTTTTTCTCTTTTTAATTCAAAGGTGATATTCATGATTTATGAGCATGTATGTGGTCACATGCACCCATGCTAACACTCAGAGGGTAGGCCCTTCCTTCACACTTCAAGCCAAAATCAATACAGGGAAGTAAAAGCCTCCAATATCAAACTGTGTCTTCCCTGCTCTTCTTGGAGCTCAAATAAGGGTCAAGTCTATGTGTAGAGGTTTGGCCTGAATCAAGCGCAAGAGCTCTGGATTTTTGTTCAGCAATTTTGACAGGCCCTGAGTCTCAGCAGACTTCATACAAAGAAATAACACATTCTGTGACAAAGAGCACTGAGGGAGAGGAATTAGGAAATGGAAAATGGAATACTCCTTTTTATTCAGCCAGCACTTCAAAAGAGGGAGAGCAGGGACATCTGATGAGTGTATATTCCAGGAGACCGGGTTGTTGGAAGAGAAGACCCTGGAATGACTGGAGCCTTTGTTACTGAAATAGGTCATCCTGCTAAAATGAGAAGAAAAGCAGAAGTAGGCCAGCGTTAGAGAATTTGGGGAAATATCTCAGGACAGCAGATAAAAGATGTCCTAGAAGAAATGGGTGAGGGTGTCAGTGGGGATGGTAGCAGAGGTGCAGTGGTCGAATTCTCGTCTTCCGCATAGGATGCCTGGTTTGATCCTCAGCAGCACGCCTAGGGCACAGCCGCCAACTCCTCGGGCAGCAGAGGCTGGCATGCTGTCGTGAGGACAAACAGGTTTCACTGGAGCCTGCAGACTAAGCTGGACTAGGAGAATAGGGCTAGTGTTCATCTTCTTTTGGAAACTGGCCAGCGAAAGCCCTATCCTCGGGACCGCAATGGTCCGATCCTTACCAGTCGTGGCAGTGGTGTAGGACCGCGCAGTGTTTCTTCTGGCTGTACAAATGGGTCACCATGAGTCGAGAGTCACCTTGATGACAGCTGACAACCAGCAACAATGAAAGCAGGAGAGTAATATGGTGCATGGAGTTCTGTTATTAAACATCTGTGGCAGCCACAGAAAAAATGACAATGGAATTGCTGTGAGAAGAACTGAGATCCGAGACGGCGTGAGTGGAGAACCCTATTTTACTGAATGTATTTCTGAATCATAAACATCGATGCCATTTGCGTTGCTTATCTCGAAAAAGAAAACAAAACAAAACACCACGACAAAGATAGGAATGGGGGCACACAGATTGGTGGCCCGTTGAAAGTGCGGTGTGCTTGTGCTGAGCAAACAGAAATGCGTCGACTGAAGGGCACTCTCCTCCCCTCCCTTGTAGATATAAGTCTTAAAACCAGAAACCAAAGCTGCTGCCACCTGACTCACGTCAACCTTGCAGGACAGGGTAGAGCTGCCCCAGAGGGTTTCCAAGGCTGTCTTTACAGAAACAGACTGTCACATCTTCCTCCACAGGAGTAGCTAGCTAATGGTTTCCCTACCGACCTCTAGTTAGCAGCCAAGCACTTTAATCACTTTGCCACCATGGCTCC
This sequence comes from Heterohyrax brucei, assembly GCA_028571685.1. Lineage (NCBI taxonomy): Eukaryota > Metazoa > Chordata > Mammalia > Hyracoidea > Procaviidae > Heterohyrax > Heterohyrax brucei. Next base: position 35,641,464 of record CM053148.1, on the reverse strand, counting down.
TTAAATATAAGCCTTGCAGAGATATAAGGCTGAACTATATAAAATTGTTGTATTTGTAAATAAAAAATAGTGCATTATTGCCAGTTTTGTAGAGTTCATCCCACGGTTTCTCCACGGTGGCACTTCTGACATTTGGATGACTTTTTGTAGTGTGGTATGAGACTGTGCACTGCAGAGCGTCTCACAGCACCCCTAGTTTTTACTCACTAGATGCCAGTAGCATCTCCCCAGTCACGACAATATTTATTTTTTGTGTCTTCTAGCAGTACTACTACATAATTTGCAGGGCCATGTGCAAAATGAGGATGCAGGGCCTCTTGTTCAAAAGTTAAGAATTTCAAGACAGTGACTGCAGAGGATTAAACCAAGTGTAGGGCCCCTTTAAAGCATGGTGTCCTGCTTGACAAGCAAAACTTGTATGCTTTGAAGCCAGGCTCCCCCTGAGAACAAGTAGTTTAGCCTGGTACATGTAGGTGTGCACGAACGTACACATGCTTAGAAGCAGAGAAAGAACTCATTTCTTCTTTTAAAAAATCAAATTGAATGAAGCCTTAAAAAACACACTGTAGCAGAATGTCAAGCACCAGAAGATTTGGCTGGCAGCTGAATCTGGCCTGCCCTCTGTTTTTTTTTAAATAAAGTTTTATTGGAACACAGCCGCGTTTGTTTGTTTACAGATTGCATATGGCTGCTTTCATGTTGCATCAGCAGAGCTGAAGAGTTGCTCCAGAGACCGTAAGGGCTTCAAAGCTGAAAATCTTCACTATCCGATCCTTTGTAGAAAACCTTTGTTGCCCTTTGGTCTAGACGATTATGTTTTCTATCTGTGGTAGTGATGGTGGTGGAATGGGCTGTGGTGGAACAAGGGAAGTCCCTTGGGTGTGTGGATCTTGCACCCTTGCTATCCATACAAGCTGGCTAGAGGAGACAAGGTTGCTGCAGGGAGGCAATAGAAAACTATCAGTTAACCACTTGCCATGTAGTCGATTCTGACTCATGGCACTCTCATCTGTAACACAAGAGAGCTGTATTCAATAGGGTTTTCAGTGGTTGATTTTTCAGAAGTGTATCCTAGGCCTCTGTTCTGAGATACCTCTTGGTGGGCTCGAACCTCTAACTTTTTGATTAAAAGCTGGGTGCTTAACTGTTTTCACCACATAGGGGCTGAGTGAAAACTTCTCTGGCTTATTTAAGCAAAGGAAAACTTACAGGAAGAATACTGGGTGGATATCAGTGAGTGGCTTAGTCAGTGCATTAAGTAGTGTGTAGGGGGACAAACAAGGGATGTATTGGTATTCAGCTTCCTGGCTCAGCCAATATCCAGAGAGTGTGTGAGAGAAAATTATCAGTACAGAAGATATTTGAGTGCTAACAGAGGTTTAGGCCTGGCAAAAGGAAGAGTCCAGGTTAGTTTCTATATTTCCCAAGCAGGTTCTTTTCAGTCGTATTTGATTGTCTTTTTTTTCTTCTTAATATTGAATTTCTTGAGAAGTGTTTGGTCAAAGCAGCTGAAAGAAGGTTTAATGGAAACTCAAGCTGTTGTGCATGAGCAATAATAATTATTATGATGATAGGTTTCCTGCCTGAGCCTTCTCAGTAGGGTCATATTTGCAAATTAAACACACTATAAAATATTCAGCCCCGTGCCACAATCTCAGCTGATTTGCATAATCCCCTTAGCGTGGGGCTCTGGGGTGAGCTGTTTCCTAATTAATTATTAAATTCCTATCTGGACAGGATAATGAAATTCCAGGAGGCCCTGGGACAAGCTGAGCACTGCCTGCTAGGGAAGGCTTCCGGCTTTCTTGGGACTGGGTTTTCCTGGGTTCTTCCTTCAGCTTGGGTCCCTTCCCATGCATCTCCCCACAGGACTTGTGGTAGATTTAGCCAATGGCTGAGACAGCCCCGACCTTCCTGTAACCCAGGATTCCACGATTCTAGTCTCAGCCCCACACCACATAGCTTGGCCACTGAGGAACCGCCAGACACATGTCCAGTGTGGCTTTATAAGGACATTTTCAAGTCCTTCCTAGGTTTGCTTTCTGGACAACCCCTAAGGTTCCCAGTTATTCCCCTATTACTTCATTTTTGGGTGCGTTTTTCCATGTGGCAAAAGATCAGTTTTATTCTCTAGTCGTTTAGCAAAGTTAGAGCACCATTTTTTTGTTTTTCTTTTTAATAAACTCATGACATGGCCCTGCAGTACTGGGAATAACAGACCCAGAGCTCTTGAAGGAAGAGTGAGCAGGCTTCTCAGGCTAAGAGGCAGAGTTACTGGCTGGATAGCGCCTGTGGCTGGATCTGAAGGAGTTGAGGACTCTGGTGGCAGACTGAATCCAGCAAAGCAAGCTCATCCACCTGTAAACCGAGGTCTCAGGGGCCTCAGGGGCATCCCACTGTGGGTTGTTCTTGTTGGCAGGCAGTGTCTCTGTACTTAATATCTGTCATTTATTAGGCAGCACTGTCTACGTTGTTGTCTGCTAGAGTCAGCACCTGACTGACAGTGATGCTGTGCACACGAGAGCAAATCACTGTCTGGTCCTGTACCATCTCTACCATCCACTGCATTATTTCTGCTGAGTAGTCAGATGGAAGCCTAGAGTGATTCCTCTCAAGTCTTCCTACCTTTAAGAGTTTCTGCTTATGTTTCATTTTGTTAAGCTTGATTGTAGTATGTCTTGGAGGCTTTCTTTTGAGATCTGTATTGAGTGGTGTTTGATATGCATCTTAGATATCTATAGTCTCTTCTTTCATAAATTTCTAGGAAATTTTCTATCAGCAGTTCAGCAACAATACTCTCTGTGTTCTCAGGTGTCCTGCCCTATTTAGGAACTCCAATGAATCATAGATTGTTCCTCTTAATAGAGTCCCACATGTGTCTTAATGCTTTGTCGTTGTTCTTGTTTCTTTTTTTCTGATTTCTCCTCATAGATGCTGGATTCAGTAGCTCTGTCTTCCAAGTTAGAATGTCTATTTTCCATTTGTTCAATTCTGTTTTCTTGGCTTTGAATTGAAATTTCTATTTCTTTGATTTTGTTTCTGATCTGTTGGATTTCAGAGTACTGGTGTTCCATCAGATTGAACAGCTTGCTTAATTTTTCATTTTGCTCTGCTGCGTTTTGCATAAGGTCTAGGAGGACTCCCTATATACTCTTTTTGTACTTGCACTCCGATAGTTTCAGAAAGTCTTCTTCATTTGGGGAGTTCTTTGGTTCTTTCTTCTGGGGACCTTCTGAAGCCATAGGTGAATTCTTTACATTTTTATCCAAAGTTTGTTGCTTTTTGGGCATCTGGAGGTTGTTTTGTTTTTCTGGTGTTACCTTAATGGGATCTAAAGCTCAGTCTGAAAGGGAAAGTGATCACTAGACATCTCAAAGTACTCCAGTGACTGGGCTCAGTGGAATCTCCGGGGCAGTAGGATCCACCTCCTGATTGGCAAAGACATGGCCCTACTTATAGAGTCACTGGGGAGGCATCAGCTGACCCTATAATGTAAGTGAGTAAAGGCTAGAAGAGATGCCGTCAGGATGCACTGCAGTTTTTTCCTAGGCAGTCTTGTATTGAAAGGTAAAAGGTATCTGACAACTTCCAAAGTCAGTCAGGCTTTCAGGTGTACAAGTCCCTCTTCCCAGCTGGCAAAGTAAGCACCTTTATATTCAACCCCAGATTCTGTAAACTAGTTCAAAATACAGAAGGCTACTGCCCTGCTGTCATCTGCTACCAGGCCCCACCCATAGGCCACACTGTGCAAAATACTGCTTTTCTGCTGGAAAAGCACTCTCCTCCAGGCAGGCACTGCCTCCCAGCCTGGGAATTAGGTCCAGCTGAGGCCTCCTTATGGGTATATTCACCTCCCACTCAAACCAGATGGCGTCCTGTACAAGCTACCCCTCCTGCCTTGGAACAGGCTACTCAATGGTAGAGGCTCAGAGAGAGAGGCCAAGGGTGCCGAGATGCACAAAGTCCAAAGCTGGGATCTCAAAATGTGGCAATTCTGCCCACCAATCCCATCAGCAGTGTGTCTGAGCTTAGTTACCAGTCAAGCTCCAGCCCAGCTTGCTGGCTAAGACAGAGAAAAAAAAGTTAAAATGGTGAGTTATCTTTGGTCTGTGAGAGCTGGCAGTCAACAAGGGTGGTGGTCAGTGAAAGAGAAGAAGTTTCCCATTCAGTGGTCTGTAGTACAAGTTGATAGCCCTAAGCTGTGTCCTAGGGCTCACTAGGTGTCCATAAGCCTCCTTTCAATTATCAGTTCAGGTCCTGGTTTCCAGAGGGATTTAGGGAGATGTGAGTTTAGTCTGCCGTCTCGACTCTGCTTCCCTCCTCTACAATCCAGTGCAAATTGGATCATGGTGATCCATAGAGTTTCCCTTGGCAGACACTTGGCGGTAGATAACCAGGTCTTTCTTCCTGGCCTATCAGTGTGGAAGCTCCCCTGTTGAGCAGTGTAGCAGCATGCAAACCTCCACTAATGGGTGATGGCTGTGCATCAGCACTGTTCCCTGGGAACTACGTCCTGGTCTTCCTGTGAAAAAACAAATCACAAAAAACCCAAACCTGCTGCAGTTAAGTTGATTCTGACTCCCAGCAACCCTATAGGTCAGAGTAGAACTGCCCCATAGAGTTTTGAAGGAGCAGCTGGCAGCTTTGAACTACCGACCTTTTGGTTAGCAAACATAGCACTTAACCACTATGTCACCAGGTCTTTGCATAGAAGGTGAGAATTCTACCACCAAAGCATCACTGCCTCCACTCTGTACTTAGGCATACCAAAAAGAACTGGTCATAAAATTGCTGACATTTGAGATTTTTCCAGATCGTCTAGTTCAATGCTTCTCCAACCTTAAAATGCACACAAATTTCAATTTTGTTAACACACAGTGAGTCTGGTGCCAAGGGTGCGGTGAGGTGTAGGGGTAGGGAAGCCCTGAGATTCCACATTTCTGAGGCCCTCCCAGCTGCTGCTGCTGCTTGCACAGGGACCACACTTTCAAGGAGTGTAGAGCTCAAAGACAAAGATGTGATCGTAACCAGGACAGAAATCAGACTTACAAATGAGTGGGAAGATAAAGCATGTTAAGCTCATGTGTACTTTTTTTAAAGCTTTTTAATTAAAGCCATGATTAACAAGGATTAGAGCAAAGCCGGTATTAAAATTTGTGCTTCTGCTTATCATTATCATTTTTAATTTTGATCAGGCCTATTTTAAAATTCAGAGATGGAATTAGAACTGTTTCTCAGGATCCCAGGGTATTGTTATTGGCTGGATGTAATCACAAACTGCTTTTTGACTGGCTTGGTGTGACCTTTGGGAAGGTTATGTAATCTCTCTCTCTTTTTCCATCTATCAAACAGGGATTATGACAGCATCCACCAAGGTTATACTGCTGGTGTTATCAAGAGAGTAAACCAAAAACCAAACTCAGTACTGTCAAGTCGATTCTGACTCATAGTGACCCCATAAGACTGAGTAGAACGGCTCCGTAGATCTTCCAAGGAGCATCAGGAGGATTTGAACTGCTGAACTTTTGATTAGCAGACACAGCAATTAACCTCTATGCCACCAAGGTTTCCTGTCAAGACAGCAGGCACTGAAATTATATCACCTTGAGTTCAAATCCCAGCCTTGTTACTAGAGCTGTTTTTCCTTTTCTGGGCCTCTGTGTCCTCCTCTGTAGTATGGGCACCAAGGTGGGTCCAGTCTTAAAGGACTAGTGTGTGTAGGAGGTCCAGAGCCTGGTACAAGGCAGGAGGTCAGTGATGACAGGGGCAGCAGAGGCCTCTTAGCCCTGTAAATCCAGCTTTCCCTCTAGCTGGTCGAAGACGGAAGTGCCTGCCAAGGGCCTGGGAGGAGAGTGTGTACGGAAGCCTTCAAGACCTGTTCTGTTTCACATCTGTCAAGTGTCCACTCTTGTGCAAGGACCATGTGACGTTCTGTGGGGCACCCAAAAAAGTCTTAAAAGAATCCTCTAAGAAAGTAGTCTAGAGTCTCTAACTGAAGCACCCTAAATGCCAGATCAGACACAAGTTGAAAAATTGTCTTAATCTGGGAGGATGATCCAGGGCTACATTAACTGGTAAACCAGGTACACACAGGTTTACTTACTAATCTGTAGTACCCAATTTCATATGGGTTTCACTACATCTTTAATGTAACAAGCAATTTGGCATTACAGGTTTGTGAATAAGCATGAGTAAACTGAGTATACCTTGCTTATTGGGTAATCTGTCTCTGGCACCGGTTGACCAAGTGGGATGGCCCACTGGTGGGTCAAAATAGTGAGGCTATCCCACTCTGAGCTGGAAGGTTGGAGGGACCGGGGGAGTGGAAGGAGTTACATTCAAGTGGGCAACCTTGTTGGTGACTATCTCAGTGACCTGCTGCTGCTGCCATAACACGAACGCCACAAGTGGATGGCTTTAAAGAACGGGAATTTATTTTCTTACAGTTCTGGATGTAAAATGCCCAAATTAGTGTCTAGGCCTTATTAATTCCTTCCTTGTTCGTAGCTCTGGACATTCCTTGGTTGTTTGGCTTGTAGACAATCCTCGCATTGCATCTCTCTTCCCCTGTGTTTGTGTGTCTTGGCTATATTTAATCTGCTCTTTTTATAACTCAGAAGTGATTGGATTTAGAAACCCCCCTGTTTAGGTAGGATCTAATTAACATAAGAAGAAAGTGTTATTTCCAAACAGGATTACACCCATAGGTATAGGGGTTTGGATTCCAACACATATTCTGGGGAAATAAAACTTAATCCATAATAATGTCAGCTGCTATTTCTGTGTGTGAATCCTCAGAAACCAGAGTTCTTTCAGACGAGGCTGCAACCAGGGTGGTATAGGCCACATACAAGGAAATCCAGTGTTCTGCTCCACTCTCTATATGCAAGATGACCCCATGTGGAGTGAGTAGTAGGGGTATGGGAGCTGGTAAGAGGATACTGGACTCCTGGGGCAGAGTTTTTCCTTCTGCTGTTCTCTGGGGGCAGCTATCTCTGAACTAGATTAATTTACATTCATTGGTCCGATGTTCAGAGAGTAGATCTAAGTCAAAGGCTGAAAACTGGAAGCTTGTGGGCTGTGTTCAGCTTGTGGGCTGTGCTAAGCTTGCAGATATATTTTGTTTGGCCTGTTAAACTTTTGGATTAATGGCTAACACTAAAAATATTCAAAATTTCATATTAAAGCACAGATTTCTAACTACAAAAATAAAATAAGGAATTCTGAGCTGATGTTCCTGTGTGGCATTATTTGCCAGCTCTGAATAGTGGCAAAGCCCTATACGGTCAGACCTTCTCTGTCATTATGGTCTTACACGGCCTGCTTCAAACACTGAACTCTGTTGAGTTCCTGGGGGCTGTAAACTGTTACCTTACTCAGCTGCTAACTGAAAGGTTGGAGGTTTGAGTTCATCCAGAGGTGCCTTGGAAGAAAGTCCTGGTGATCTACTTCTGAAAGATCAGCCAGGGACAAGACTGTGGAGCACATGGGATCAGCATGAATTGGAGTCACCTTTCATGGCCAGTAGTTTCTCTTTTGGTACCTGGTCTTTGCAGATATTTTGGTTTGTAACTATGCTAAGTCTTTTGTACCTACATCCATGTTTTGTCGTCCAATCTTATATTTGAAGATACGGGAGCTATGTTCTGGATTTTTGTTGCCTAATAAATTTACCACTTTTTACATCTGTCAGAAGAGACTTGCAAACTTCCTCTTGAATGTAGAGCAGTTAAAGCGAATGGAAGAAATGATGAAGTAAAAGAACTGAATAGGCGTTTCAAAGGGTGGCTGAAAAAGGCAAAGTAAAATATTGTCTGGAGATGTTCAAAGGCCTGGAGTTAGAAAACTAAAAAGGAAGAACACATTCAGCATTTCTCAAGGTGAAATGGAAGAAAAAATTAAAGCCTTGAGTTGCAAGCTTGGAGGAGTCTATGAGCAAAGTGTTAAACAATGTAAGAAGCATCAAAGAAAATGGGAAGAATAAACAAAGTTACTATACCCAAAAGAACTGGTTGATGTTCAGTCGTTTCAGAAAGTAGCATGTGATCAAGAACCTGTGGTACTCAAGGAAGAAGTCCAAGCTGCACCGAAGCCATTGGTGAAAAATGAGGCTGCAGGAATTGATGGAATAGCAATTGAGGAGTTGCAACAAACAGATGCAGCACTTGTCTCTGTGAAGAAATTTGGAAGGAAGCTACCTGGTCAACTGACTGGAAGAGATCCATATTTGTGTTGACTCTGAAAAAGGTGCTCCAACAGATTGTAAGAATTACCATACAATATTATTAGTGTCACATGCAAGTAAAATTTTGCTGAAGATAATTTAAGAACAGTTGCAGTAGTACACGGATAAGGAACTGCCAGAAATTGAAGCCAGATTCAGAGGAAGATGTGGAACAAGGGATATGATTGCTGATGTTAGATGAATCTTGGCTAAAATCAGAGAACATGAAAAAGGTGTTTACCTGTGTTTTATTGATTATGCACAGGCATTTGACTGTGTACATCATAACAAATTATGGATAACATTGCAAAGAATGGGAATTCTGGACCACTTAACCGTGCTCACGAGGAAACTGTATGTAGATTAAGAAGTAATCATTGAAACAGAGCAAGGGATTACTGCGTGGTCTGAAATCAGCAAAGGTGTATGTCAGGGTTTCACCATACTTATTTCATATGTATGCTGAGCAAATAACCCAGAAAGCAGGACTATATGAAGAAGAACATGGCATCAGGATTGGAGGAAGTCTCTTTAACAACCTGTGATCTGCAGATGACACAATCTCATTTGTTGAAATAGAAGAAGGCTTGAAGCATTTACTGATGAAGATCAGAGATTACAGCCTTTAGTATGATTATATCTCAGTATAAAGAAATGAAAACTCCTTACAACTAGACCAGTGTTACAAGTAGACCAACAACTAAGCAGCATCATTATCAATGGAGACAGTACTGAAGTAGTTAAGAATTTCATTTAACTTGGATCCATAAACAATAGCCATGTAAACAGCTGTCACGAAATGAAATGATGTATTGCATTGGGCAGATATGCCACAAAAGACCTCTAAAAAGTGTTGAAAAGCAAAGTTGTCACTTTAGGGATTAACGTGAGCCCAATCCAAATTGCGCTATTTTCAGTCACCTTATATACATGCAAAAGCTGGACAGTGAATAAGGAAGACTGAAGAAGAATAGATGCCTCTGAATTGTTTTTTTGGCAGAGGGTACTGAATATACCATGAGCTGACAGAAGAACTAACCTTGTTTATCTTGGAAGAAATACAGCCAGGGACTTCTTTAGAAGTGAGAATGGCAAGACTTCATCTCATACTTTGGATATTTATCCGGAGGGCCCAGTCCCTGGAGAAAGACCTTGTGCTTGGTAAGGGATCAGTGGGGCCAGTGAAAAAGAAGAAGAACCTTGACAAGGTAGTAGCTGCAATAATGGGCTCAAAGATAGCAGTGACTGTGAGGGTGGCGGAGGACCTGGTCATCTTTCTTTCTGTGCACATAGGTTCACTGTGAGTAGGAACAGCAGCTAACAACAACAACAACACGACAATGACAACGATACCTGTATTCCGTTAAGGCCTTGTTGTCTATCACCATTGAACAGTGAAGGAGACACCAGGCTTGGAATCTGGAGGTTGAATTAAGTCTAACCAGCAGTGGGGCATTGGACCAATACTTCATCTTTCCAAGTCTCAGCTTCTTTCTTTGTAAAACAGCCACTCATAACCTCAAGGATGAAATGAATGCCAAGTAGACCATCTTTGTAAACCATAAAGAATGGTGCAAGGAGGCACAGACAGGGATGTGGGAATGAGATGTTTCCATATCCAGAAGGAAGATCTATGAGAATGGATGGAAAAATTATGTAAAATAGGTAACTGCTGTTTTTGAGAGAAGAGTCTCCCCAAAAATTGGAGGCTTGAGTTTACCCAGTGGCACCTTGGAAGAAAGGCCTGGTAATCTACTTCCCAAAGCTCGGACATTGGAAATCCTTTGGAGATCAGTTCTACTCTGATGCACATGGGATTGCTGTGAGTTTGGAGTCTGTTCAATGGCAAATGGTTACTGATGGTTATAGTTGAGAGATGTTGGAAGGCAGGTGCTCTCTCCAGTCTTGGGTTGGGAGGTGGTCAGTCTATCAGGGCTTCTTGGAGGGGGTCATGAACTGAGTCTTGAAGGCAAATTTAGCTTTACCAAAGGACCAGAACATGTAATGCTTCTATCTCATTCAAATGCACAGGCTTCTCACAGCACTAGGTCTGCTAAGTACCATGATTTGTCTTGCTGCCTGTGGGGGGAATGAGGCTTCTGGCTAGCCTTTTGGACACTCCTCAAATCCTCTGCTGGCCGTTGACCAACTGAAGCTGGCTTGGGAGGTTCAGACTGACAGACGGACATTTTCCCCAGCCAGCTTCCTTTGTGAGGTTCTTTGGGATAATCGGTTAGCCTGAGAGTCAAGATAGAGTTTAGCACAGGGTTTTGGCCCTTTGCATATAAAACCACCACTGTGCATTGGTGACTGGAGAAAATAATGTAATCTGAATGTTCCATTTGGGTCATTTCTGGGAAAACGAAGACATTTTTCTAAAACTGGAAGACTGTGTGCATTGGGAGAGTGTCTCCAGGCTGGGTCCTGCATCCTTCTTTGTCCTCCCCAGTAACCCTCCCCATTGGGCCTCTGCCTCACAGCCAAATTAGTTCCCTTTGGAACTCAACTTCATTAGATGTGACCCAGTTTCTTCACAGTGAGCTCCGTTAGGGTTGCAGATGTACTTGGCTGCTCAAGAGAGCCCCGGCCTGCTTCTCCTCACTGCATTGCATTTGGCAGATGTCTTCTGCAGAAAGAATTCTGAGAATTTCCCTTTTCATCATTTCAGATCATCTGGCTTGGGCCTGGCCCTTCCCCAAGAGCCCAGTGGACACAGCTGGAACAGGGTGGGGCCCCAGCAGAATGCTGAGCTAGGAGCTGTGGTCGTCCCTCATGCCTGAAGGCCACCATGGAGCAGGGCTGGTGAAGGCCAGTGCTTCCCACGTGGGGAGGAGGAAAGGCACTGAACTTGATGTACAAGCAGAAGGGGACAGAGCCGAAGACTCCTGCCTGCTCCTCTGATTGCAGCTTTAGTCCTGGAATTACAACCTGTCAGCTCCTCAAAAGCTCTTCATTCCTCGACTAGGCAGTCTCTAAAATAAAGAAGTCATTTCTGCAGGGGTGGATCCAGATTTGGGGCAGTATGAAGTTTATGTACTTTTTGGAGTCTTCACTGGGAAGACAAGTTACAAATACAGAATTAAGATGAGTACCTTGGAAGGGGTCCTTGCGAGGGAGGTCTCCTGAAGTGTAAGCTACTGTTGCGCAGTGGTAAATCCACTTTTGCAGGCAGAAAACCAGACCCAAAGGCTGGGAGACCATTTTGGATTAGGTTACGGCAGTTAACCCATGAGTCTATTGTTATTAGGTCACCTGATGGCCAAGGAGTGCTGACAGTTGGGATAGGGTGGATGTCAGGCCTGGAGGGTGTGGTGAGAGGCAGTAACCACTGGGGAAGGCAGGAGCAGTGCAAAGCCAGTGAGGGAAATTGCAAGAAAACGGAATAAGATCAGGTCAACTAAAACGCTGAGTTCAGAATGGTTGTTAACTGCTGTTGTGTTGGCTGTGACTCATGTACAACAGAATGAAATCTTGCCTGGTCTTACACTGTCTTCATAACTGTTGGTATGCTCCACTCTGTTGCTGCAACCACTATGAAGGTCTGTACTTGAAAAAGTGGTCTGGCTATGAGTGCAAAGAAACGCTGTCTTAGTCGTCTAGTGTTGCTGGCACAGAAATACTGCAAGTGGATGGCTTTAACAAAGATAAATTTATTTTCTAGCAGTCTAGGAGGTTAGAAGTACAAATTCAGGGCAATGGCTCCAAGGAAAAGCTTCTTCTCTCTGTGGGCTCTGGAGGAAGGTCCTTGTCACCATTCTTCCCTGGATCTGGGAACATCTCAGTGCAGAAACCGCAGGTCCAAAGGGTGTACTCTGCTCCAGGGCATTGCTTTGTCTGTGGTATAAAGTCCCCGCTCTCTGCTCACTTCCCCTTCCTTTTTATCTCTTGAGAGATAAAAGGAGGTACAGTCTACATCCCAGGGAAACTGCCTTTAAAACTGGATCAGGGATGTGGCATGGTTAAGGGTGTTACAGGCTCACCCTAATCCTCTTTAACATAATCCAATTTTACTCCAGTAACCCTGGGCAGAAATGAGGTTTTACAAAGTGTATGAAAATTACAATCACAGTATTGAGGACAACCACACAGTACTAGGAATCACAACACAGCCAAATTGGTATACACTCTTTTCGGGGGACGTAAGTCAGTCCATGACAGACGTAGTTCAGACTGTATTTACACCCAGATTTGCCTAGCTGTAGAACAAAAACTCTCTACTCCTCAACTTCTACATGAAATCTAGCAAATAAAAATTTATTCACTTCAACGCATTCACTGAACAGCTCACTAGTGCGACCTTTGGTCACAGCGAGATGTTCCCCATGAGCATCCCAAAACACCCTCCCAAGCTTATTCCTGACCTGTTTCCTCTTCTATCAAATCCTGCTGGGTTCTTGAGTTTGGTGGCCTCTCGGAATTGAGTACTGCTACTCTGAACTTCCACCACTCATTTGTCACTTTGTCATACTGTGGCAGCTTGCATGTTTCTGTGATGCTGAAAGTTGTGTCACTGGTATTTCCAACACCACCAGAGTCACTAAAGGTCGACATGCTTCAGTTCAGCTTCCAGACTAAAACAGACTAGGGAGAAATGTTTGGTGACCTACTTCCAAAAATTAGCCAAAGAAAACTCTATGGATCACAGCAGGATATCGTCTTACATTGTGCTGAAAGATGAGGCCCTAGGTTGGATTATCAAAGTACTTGCTACAAGTGAAGTCCCATTATTATAATTTTTCACATAACTCTTTAGAAACCAAACTAAGACCCCAATCCAAACCCAGTGCTGTCAAATCCATTCCAACTCATAGCGACTGTCTAGGATGGAGTAGAACTGCCCCATAGAGTTTCCAAGGAGTGCCTGGTGGATTCAAACTGCCAACCTTTTGGTTAAAAGACACAGTGCTTAACTTCTACACCACCAGGAGTTCCTAGAATCTAAATAGATATAAATTAGCAAGAATATGTAACTTACAAGCTTGATCTAACAGACAGATATGTTACTGTTGGCTGTTGTTGAGTCACCCCCTGATTCACGGTTACTCATTGCCCAAGGAGATTGGACCATTGTGACTTAGGGGATTTTCACCAGCTGATTTTTAGAAGGAGATTGCCAGGCCTTTCTTTCTAGTCTGTCTTCTTCTGGAAGGTCTGCTGAAACCTGTTCAGCAAGACAGTAACATGCAAACCTTCTCTGTCACTCAGGGGGTGGCTGTGCTTGCAGAGAACTGGCTGAGAATTGAACCCAAGTCTCCCACATGTAAGGTGAGAATTCTACCACTGAACTGACACTGTGCTCCAATAGACATGGAAAATGAAACCCATGGCCCTTGAGTCACTTTTGACTCATAGTGATCCTACGGGATGGAGTAGGAGTGTCTCACAGAGTTTCTAAGGAGCAGCTGGTGGGAAACTCATACCATTGGAAAGCAGCACCCTGGTAGTAGAATGCCAACCTTTTGGTTAACAGCTGCAGCACCTAACCAGTATGCCACCAGGGTTTCCAAAAGACACATACAGCACGTAGTAAACAGAGGCAGTGCGTCTTTCTTAGGCCAACGTGGAAGATCTGCATAAACTGGCCAGAATCTAGGCCATATAATCTCAATTGAAAATGATGGCTATTATACAGATCCCATTCCTTTCAACTGCCCTTGTGTTCATGGGGCAAACCTAGAATCATTAGTGAGCTGTCTTATTGATCCCTTTGTGTCAACACCCACAGTTCTTGAAAACTGAGTGTCGAAGAAAACATTACACTGTGGAATGTGCACATGATATGGTACAAATTATGTAAAATTTAAAGTGTATGCTTGTTTATTTGTGTCTCAGACCGGGTTCTCTAGTGAAGCAAAACCAGTCAAGTGTGTATATGTGTGTGTGTATATATGTGTGTGCATATGTGTGCACATGCACACACAGAGACACACACACTGGGAACCCCAGTGGCATGATAGTAAAGAGCTTGGCTGCTAATCGAAAGGTAGGCAGCTGGAATCTATCAGCCACTCCTTGGAAACCTTATAGGGCAGTTCCACTCTGTCTTATGGGGTCACTGTCACTTGGGATCGACTTGATGTTCACACATACACACACATGTGGAGAGAGAGAGAGAGACAGATTTGTCTCAAGACAATGGTGAGTGTGGATGTGAGACAGACAAGCTCAAAGTCCATCGATCAGGTGTCAGGCTAGAGGCTTTTCCTGACTCTATGTGGACAGAGAGAGACAGATTTGTCTCAAGGCAATGGTGAGTGTGGGTGTGAGGCAGACAAGCTCCAAGTCTATTGGTCAGGTGTCAGGCTAGAGGCTTTTCCTGACTCACACAGCTGTCAGGACTGACGAACCAAAGGTCAGCAGGTTAGACAGCAGCCATTAGCTCAAGGGCTATGGAGGCAGACAAATTGAAGTTTGGCTGGTAAGACAGCAGGCTGCTGGCTTATAGCCTGTGGAGGCTATTCCAAGATCATCAGGCAATACTGTAAGCAGCTGGCTCAAGTCTCAAGAACCGGAGGTCAGATGATGACAAGCTGGGTGCAGGATCCAGAACAAGCAAGTGAGATTTGCCAGAATGCCCACATATACACTCGATGCAGACCACACTCTAGAATAAACTCCCTTGACAGCTGATTGGCTGATCACATCAGATTACATTACAGAGGATGATTACATCATTACATAACTGCCAAATGACATCACTACACAACCACTGAACTGAGAATCATGGCCCAGCCAAGTTGGCATACAAACTTAACCACCACAAAGCATATACGCTTAGACAGGGAAAGCATAAAACATAGAAAGAAGGATGGACCCAACTGCAGGTGTTTCACAAGTTACTTTAACGACATTAGAAATATGGTATTTAAAAAATAAAAAGGTCTGAAATGAATGTGTCTGTTTTTTGTATGTCGTGTGTAGCTTACATTTACCTAGAGGCTTAATTATTTACTTCATATTTCTTTAAACTTGAGATCATTAAAGTTGAAACAGGAAAGGGTTTAGCATTGGCACATAATTGATATACAATGAATGTAAAGTTCTGACTTGATCAGGATTTACGGGAGCAGTAAATAAGGTAATGAGAGTCCAAGGTTCTGAGACAGAGCCCGGCCTGCTGCAGATGCCTAGAAGGGTTTGCATTTTCCTTTCTCATCTTTTCTCATGCCCTGGTCCAACCTCACACCGGCAGGGTGGCTAGCCCAGTGCCAGGACTTCCAAGATACTGCGGTCAATCTACTTTCACTGGTCTGGGCCCTGCAAAATGAGAATCTGGCAGGCTCCGTGAGTACCTGAAACATCAGAGAGGCAGCAGCAAGCCTGAGAGGCTACAGGAAATCAGACATTCATCTTAGGTAGATGAGTGTGACCCCGCATCCAACAGGATGACAAGGGACCTACTGCCATGTCTTGGACGTCACCTGTGTTTGTCAGGTCATTGAGAGATGGACTTTCCTAGCTGCCCCATTCCTCCCTTTGCTTGCTGTCTGCCTCATTAAAATCCACTCTGATCCTCCTTTCAGTAGTGGTATAGCTTGCCTTTTTGGGATAATTAGCAAAGCTATTATACAATAATTACAAGACTCAGTTTCCATGGTGATTTCCATGTCTGTCTCATGATGCTTTCCTGGAGCCTATCTTAATCCTCATCAGCCCTGCCACGGCTAGTCTCTGCCATATCTCATTTCAGGGAAAGTTTCCATAAGAAAGATCATGTTTCTTAATGTTTGTTTTACCAGGGGCAGAATATCACAACCTCAATTAAAAAAAAATTATTTTTTTGCATTTTTTAAAGAAAATCTTTTGGATTCACATTTATTAATTTGCCTGTAATGCATTTATTGTAATTGATGGTGACTTGTTTCCTATTAGAATTTCATTATCATCTGAAGATATTGTGCACTTTTAGCACACATGCTGCTAAGCAGTTTAGAGACTCTTGTAGCTTATAGACACTTAAGAGGCATATCTCTGGGTGGCCGCTTCAGTGATGTGTGCAGAGAAAGCTTGAAGACTGTGTGACAAGGCCTGTGCGAAACAGATCAAGGACTTTGATTATTTCTAGTGGGAAGTTTGCTGACGGACCAAACAAACAAACAAAAAAACCCCTCAGTACCATCGAGTTGATTCTGACTCATAGTAACACTATAGGACAGAGTAGAACTGCTCCGTAGAGTTTCCAAGGAGTGTTTGGGGGATTCAAACTGCCAACATTTGGTTAGAAGGCATAGCACTTAACGACTATGCCGCTAGAGTTTCTGCAGATGGACAAGCACCTGGTAGTATCAGATTGGTGGGAAGAAATCATTTTGAGCAAGACTTAGTGGGGCACATGTAGTGTGGGCTTTTATGAACATAGACTTGCACCATCCCGTGCATTATTTCTTCAGCTGTGCCTATTACTATTACAATAATTAAAGGCAACTTATTACGAGGATAACTTGATCGACTGCAATCAATAAGCAAGAAGCCTAGAATCCAATCTACACTGCAGATGGCCCCAGCCCTTGTGTCTTCCTGGGCTCTTCCTGCTCCTGGAATGTCTCAACAGTGGCCTTAAGCAACGCCTGTTGAAGAGTCCTCAGGGTGGTATGAGTACTGGAGTGAATCTCAAAGATTTCCTTCCTGTTGTTACTCAAAAGTGTGGTCCATGGATTGGCTGTTTCAGCATTAGCTTCATCATCACCAGCTTCAGCATCAGCCTCAGCTTTAGCATCAGCATCTACATTATCGGGACCTTGTTAGAAACGCAAATTCTCAGCCCCCACCCCAGACCTACTAAATCTAGTAGTTTCTAGGGTTGGAGCCTAACAAACCCTCCAGGAGATTCTTAGGCTTGCTCAAGTTTGAGACTCAGTGGAGTAGGACAGGAAACCTCGGTGGGATTGTGGTTATGTGCTGTGTTCGAATCCACCAGGCGCTCCCTGGAAACTGTATGGAGCAGTTCTACTCTGTCATATAGGGTCACTATGAGTTGGAATTGACTCACCATGAGTCAGAATTGATTTGACTGCAGTGGGCTTGTTTTTTGGTTTTCGAAGTAGAGTAAGACCGATGGTAAAGTTAATGACAGAGTACAAACAGAATTTTATTGGAATATCAATCAGTCTGCTTTATGGTGATCCACAGAACTCATGATAGCAAGCTGTGAGCACTCTCAGTCCCGGGTACCCTGGCTAGTTGCTTCTTTGTGTGTCCCTCTAGTACTGCTTGCACCACGGCACACACGGGTCTCTCTGGCTTCACTGCACAGCTCCTCCTCACACCCAGCATAGCCCTCACTTTCACACTCTGTGGAGAGAATTCTGTTTTGCACATATTGCAACTGCCAGAATTGACAGAAGTGACATTTCCTACAAAACATGTACTTCCTTCGATCACATTTACCAAACAACCAACTGAGCAGCCAACCTTTCCACTCCCAAATCTAGGAGCAGGTTGAGTCTGGAAAGCGGTTTTCAAAAGCGACACTTCTTGATTAGAGTCTCTGCTCCCTGTGACAGAAGAGTGGTTCTGACCTTAGTAACTGGATTAATAATCAGTGCGTCGATAACAGAATGGATAGCCAGCATTTTATCTGTCATTGTTTAGAATTAATCAGTATCTATAATCCCTCCCCCAACATGTACGCCAAGAACATAAGCCTCACTGCACCTTTAAATATATATCCATATACTAGATAGATAAAAAACTTTGTTGAACTGTAATCCACACATCACATAATCTACCCGCTCAAAGTATACGAGTTGGTGGCTTTTAGTATATTCACAAAGTGGTGCAACCATCAGTCTTATCAATTACTGAACATTTTCATTATCTCACAAAGAGACTTCACAGCCTTTAGTCATTATCCCCCAGCTCTTTTAATCTCCTAGCCCCTGGCAGCCATAGAAATCTTCTCTGTCTCTAGATTTGCCTGTTCCAGACTTTTCACATAAGTGGAATTACATAACACTCATCCTTTTGCATTTGGCTTCTTTCACTCAGCATGTGTTTCCGAGTTTCATCCATGCTGTACACAAACCGGTACCTCACTCTCTCCTTATGGCCCGTCTCAGCACACCTTTACCTCCCTAATCCTTCTTTTTCACCTGGCACTTCTTCAAGTTGGATGTTAGTCCCCAACTATCTGTGTGTATATATATCTGTGTGTGTATACAACTATTTGTGTGTGTGTATACACACATAATCTTTTTACAGTTAATAGTTATTACAATTAGTTCCAGCATCTGTACACTCCCCTCCCGTTCTCCTCTCTTTCTTTCCCTCCTGATGGTGGGAACCAGACTCTGACTGATGAGCAGTTTGAGTTTTACTGCCAAGCTAAGAGCTTAAGAAACCAGGACCTATTGGCTAATTTTCTTAACCCTCACCCCCTTCAACTCCATGATGCCCCAAACACAGGTTATAGCACGTGTGACAGTGATGAATGACTCTCAGCTGCTTCCACCCTAAAGAGATCTTGTCCTTTCCTCTCCAAGAGGTGCCGAAGCTTGTCTGAGGTCACAGAGGGGTGCTGGCAGGACCCGAGTGAGAGGCAGGTTCACTGATGGATTTTTTTGCCCACCTCCCAGGGCATGGGAAATCTGGAATTTGTTGCAGAGGATGATTCTGTCTCTTCAAATCCCATTCTTACATTTGCTCTGAAACAACCCTGTCTCCTAAGCTGGAAGCTCCAGGATTATTCCACTGCTTGTGTTTTCTTCTTGGATATTAAGATGCCATCATATTTCCGCTCTGCAGTCTCTGAGGCTCATCCTGTTTTCAGGGAGCCTTTTCACCCGAGCTCTAAGCTTCTATGTTCAAAGGCTTCCTTCACACCACCATGTGCGTGCCTCAGACTTAATATACCCAACACAGAACGATGCTTCTCCTCTCTTTGAAAATGGTTCTTCCTGCCACTTGTTCGTACTGTCTCATAAATGGCACCACCATTTTCTCATTTTCTCCTCTCCATATAAGTGGAATTAACCCAGGTGCTCAAAGTAAAAACAGAGGAGTCATTCTTTTCTTTATTTTAATATTTTATTGTGGTTCAAGTGAAAGCTCACAATCCAGATCAATTTGCCATATAAAACCCTGAACACACACCACCGTGCAACCCTGACTGCTCTCCGCCTCCCATCACCCCGTGAACACACTCCTCCTTCCCACTCTGCATGTCCCGTATCCGTTCGGCCAACTCCCGTCCCCCTCCACCCTCTCATCTTGCCTGTAAAGAGAAGCTGCTCAGGCAACCTCATGTATGTATTTAAGTCAAGAATCTTATTCTTCATTAGCATGATTCTGTGTTTCATCCCACTTCTGTCAAGTTGATTCCCACTCATAGTGATCCCATAGGATAGAGTAGAACTGCTCAACAGAGGTTTCAAGGAGTGTCTGGCAGATTCGAACTGAACTGCTACGCCACCAGGTTTTCTTCATGTCTTGTGGTCCCGTCCAATCTTTGCCTGAAGAGTTGGCTTTGGCACTGGTTTTAGCTCTATGCTAACAGTGAGTTCAGGAGCCATGGCCTCAGGGGACCCTCCAGTCTGAGCGACCACCAAGTGTGGTCTTTTATCAGAGTTCTAGTTCTGCACACCCATTTTTCTCCCACTATGTCAGGGACTTCTTGTATTCTCTGTCACGCAGTCATTGACAGTGGCCAGGCACCATCAAGTTCTTCTGGTCTCATGATGATATAGTCTCCAGATCATATAGTACCTTCTGTCTGCTGGGCTCATATTTTCCTCATGTCTTTGATATCCATTCTAGAGAGGAGTCGTTCTTAATGTTTGCCTTCCTTTCCCCTTTCCTGCAGTTCCATTCACTGATATACCACTAATGTATGCCTGTACTTGTTCCCCAACCGTCATCTCCAGAGCCAACCCAGGCTAATTCTCTTTTTTAGTTCCAGAATCTACTACTGCTATGGATTGAATTGTGTCTCCACAAAAAGATATGTTGAAGTCCTTACCCCTGTACTTGTAAAAGTGGCCCCATTTGGAAATAAACTCTTCGGAAACTTACCAGTTTAACATGAAGTCATTCTGGAATAGGGTGGGTTCTAATCCAAAGGTGAATGGTGTCCTTATAAAGAGAAAGCCAAACTCAAACCCAGTGCCTTTGAGTCGATTCTGACTCATAGTAACCCTCTAGGGCAGAGGAGAACTGCTCTGTAGAATTTCCAAGGAGTGCCTGGAGGATTTGAACTGCTGACCTTTTACTGGCAGACATGACACTTAACCACCATGCTGCCGGGGTTTCCATCCTTATATAAGAAGAGAAAATGCACAGAGACAGGAAGACAGAGGAAGGACACCATTTGATGCTGTCTTTGCCAGCCACGGAGCTCTTGGAGCCATCAGAAGAAGCTAGCTAGGAGAGAAACAAGGAAGAGACTCTCTTTCCAAGACATGGCCAACAGCATGAATTTGGACTCACAGCTTCCAGAGCTGTCAAATCAGACATTTCTGTTTTTACAAGCCTTTCAGTTTGTGATATTTTGCTACCACAGCCCTAGTAACTAAAATAGCTACAGTAACTTTTAACTGAT
Source organism: Heterohyrax brucei (assembly GCA_028571685.1). Classification (NCBI taxonomy): domain Eukaryota; kingdom Metazoa; phylum Chordata; class Mammalia; order Hyracoidea; family Procaviidae; genus Heterohyrax; species Heterohyrax brucei. The sequence goes on along the minus strand of CM053148.1, from coordinate 35,620,705 downwards.
CTTCTCACTTCTACTGTTATCTTCCAGCCATGTGTTCCTTCCTAACTGCCTGAATCGCCTTGACAAGATGTAAGTCAGACAATGTCACTTTCTAGGTTGAAAGCCCTTGATAACTTCTTTTTGCCTGTAGAATAAAATTTGAACTCCACTTGGTCTCATGTTGCTTCGTGGTCTTGTCTGTGTATTTGTCCCCTCCCAGCACAGCAATAACTCTTTGGGCAGGAACCCTTATACCCTGTTTGCCACTGGGCCTGCAGTGCCTGGCACACTGTAGAAACTCAGGAACTATTGGTTGGTTAACTGACTAATTGACTGTACTTCTGCCTTGGACTCCTCGTTACCTTTCTTGATCACTTGGCTGCAGACTGTGATGGCCCAGGGGATTTCAGTGCTCAGTCAAGGCTGAGGGCTGTGCGATGCTTTCTGTGATTGTATCACTCATTCAAAGATACAAACTCAAGATATGGGTGCTATGATGCCTCAGGATAAAACAACTTCAAGTAATTTGGAATCTGTTGCAAAGGCCTGACTCTTTACCCTCTCTTACTTTCATCTGGAACCTAATTAGTCTTTGAGGCCACGGGCCTCTGGAGTATGAGGGTCTCATGTCCTGATGTTTGTTCCAGAGGTCAGGCTAAGGATGTTGAATTACACCATTCTGTGGATTACTTCCAGGTAAAATGACCCTCTTCGAATAAAAATGGTCTGTGCTGTAAGGAGCCACCACCATTTTGGGGTTTGAGAAGAGCAAGCACTAACCATAAATCATTCCTGGCTAATGAAATAGGTGGAAAAAAGCTACTCTTCTTAATAGCAAAGCACAGCCTTTGTAGGTTAAATGGCCTGAGATGGCAGCATTCTCTATTGCCATAAATACCAAGCAGTACTCCTAGGTGACCAGAAACAATGCCTGGGCCTGTGAGGGTGAGGGGAGATTTCCAAGGGCAGGCTGGGCTCACGGATGGTGGGCCCATCTTCTCCTCCCCATAAAGGGTAGGCTGCCTGGTGGGAAGCTTTGGGGGTATCCTTCATGTAGCCCAGTAAGCTAAATTGCCCTATGGGTTTCTTTTGTCCTCTATGTACCAAGACTTCTGTGTCCTGAGGTCAGTTTGAGAGGCATCTTGTGAATGAGGAAAACACACTGATGGGTCAGAAGGTCTCCATCCAATCCTTCATAGGAAACGATTTTCTGAATGTTCATGAGTTGCCAGGAATTCAGCTGGGGATAAAGCCCTGAGCTCGCATCCCTAGCAGTGGAGACTGATCCGGAAGTGAAGAACCTCAAGGCAGGTGATAGAGCAACGTGAGACGGGCTGCAGAGGATGCAGAAGACGGAACTGTATAAGGAAAGGTATCAGGAAGACATCGTGGGAGAGTTCTTTCTAACAGAGCAGATGGCCTGCGTGGGGGTCTAGAGCAGGCAGAAATGTCTTTGAATCACCATAAGACAGCTTTCTGACTGAACCACTAGGCTTTGAAGCAGAATTGACACTAGAAAGTGAATACTGGGCCGCACATGGCTACGCTGGCATTTAGAGAAGATCATTCTGGGTATTGGATGAAAAATGTACTTGAGGGTCATGGAGGATCAAGCAGATGGTTCTTGTTCTCTCCCAGCAAAGGCTGCTGTGGGGATGCAGAGGAGGGCGTGGCAAAGATACCAAGCAGGTGATGTCAATTGGCTTTGGTGGCAGTTGATGGCAGGAGGTGTTGAGAATCGTTTGCATGATGATGGTTTGAGCGTGTGGATAGTTCAGTAGGCTGAGATGGGGGCACAGTCAGAGAACCAGGTTTTGGGGGACAAAACCAAGTTTAGTTTTGGATATACTGAGGTTGAGGTGTCCACCGGCCATCTGAGAATGGCCTGCAGGTGGGAAATTCTACTTTGGTGCTCAGAGACATCATCACACTGAACGTAGTAGATAACAGCCTGGGAAGCATCTGCTGCCGAGTGGAAATGGATTTCTTAGTCGACGATTCTGCCTAGGTTGCTGATGGATAAATGGACACTGGGCCTGAGAAGTCGACAGAGTTTCGTCTAATATTTCGCATATCCAGCGGTCCAACGACCTGGTGAGAAGCCCCAGAATTCCCTGTGACCCAGTTTCGTTTTACGTGTTAGCCTTTGGTCCTGCGTGAGCACCTGCTCCTGATGTTTCCGGCGGCCTGTCTCAGCAGGTCCTCGCTTCTTGCCAGATGGGAAGGATCTGAGTCCAGCACCAAGAGTATGGTGGGTATTTGCAAGATGAAAGAGTGTCTAAGCCAGAAGACTGTGGTTGCTAAATCTTGGGCAAGTGGGACCCTGGAAATGTGTAACAAAGAAATGTATTTGGAGGGGGAAAAACACCAAAAAAACTGGACAGAGAATATCGGGGTAAAAATCCTTCTCACTATTCCATGTAGCTGAATTATTTTTCTTTCCCCTTTGTGGAACTGAACACCTTCTACCCGGAGTGGGGATAAGGCAAGTTGTTAAACACACAGGAGGAGGCATTGATGAGCTATTGACATCCTACACCCAAGGAGCCAGCAACACATCAACAATCAATAGCTTTTCTCACCAGCTTAAAGGCCCCTTCAGCTTTGACAAATGCTTTTACTCTTAACGGCAGGTCACGCATTAGACACTGAAAAGAAAGAGGCACATTGAAAGGGCTTTGGTATTTGCTTTCTAGTTGATAGTTTCTTTCTTGCTTTTTTTTTTTTTTAATTCATCAAAGGCAAATAATGAATTCAGAGCTAAAAGGGATGGTATTGGTGACTGCAAAGGGACCCTGGGCAGAAGAAAGACCCCAGTTCCTTGTTGACAGTGGCCCTTGGGAGATGAAAGGACAGGGGAGACTCTTGAATGCCTGTGCTGCAGTGGCCTGGGCAAGAATGGGCAGTAGTGCAGTACATACCCTGGGGACAAAGCACTTTCATGGAAGAACAAGGAGGACTTGACTTATTCACTAGCTATCTTTGGTTGTCGTAGACCCCACCTGGGACTCCCTGGCTGCTGCACACGGTTATTGTGCTCAGCTGCTAACTAAAGTTTGGCTGTTCAAGTCCACCGAGCTGCACCTCAGAAGAAAGGCCTCGTGGTCCACACGCAAGAACTGAGCTGTAGAAAGGCTATGGAACACAGTTCCACCTGACACACGTGCAGCTGGCACGAATCTGAGCTCCCTTGAGGGCATCTCTTAGACCCCAGCTCAGACTGGCGTAAGTCAAACCCAACCCGCTGCCATTGAGTTGATTCTGACTCATAGCAACCTTATAGGTCAGAGGAGAACTGCCTCATAGAGTTTCCAAGGAGTGCCTGGTGGATTCGAACTGCTGGCCTTTTGGTTAACAGCTGTAGCACTTAACTACAATGCCTCCAGGATTTCCAGTTTAAGTAAAGGGAGAGGATTTTATTGACTTGTATTACCAAGAAAGCCAGGGGTAGGCTGGTACCAGGCATAATGAGATTCAGATGCTCAAACAACACAAGGATATGTCTTTCTCCTTCTTTTTCTGGCTTTCCTTCATGTGGTTCCTTTGTCTCTTTATGGCCATTGCCCCTTTCCCCATATAGTGGCTACCAGCAGCTCTGGTGTCTTTGTATACCTCAGCAACATCAGCTGAAAGAAAGTTCAGGCAAAACCCCAGAACCGAATTTGACTGTGTCATTTGGACCACTTACCCTTCTCTAAATGACCGCTATGACCACAGGGATGGATGTGCCGGCGGTCTGGCTTGGCTGGCGCCCACCTGCTGAGGTGGAAAGGGATGGAATGGTCTCCATTCAGTTAATTTGGAATGGAAATGAGAAGAATGTCTCCCCAAGGTGTATCAGGGTCCTGGAGGAATCAAATTAGTGAAATCAAAACAGCAGATGTTTTCCAGCAAGGTGGGGAAGGACTTGGAAGCGCCAGCTTCAGGAGCATGGAATTCTGGGTGACATCTCTGTTCACAGAAGAGTTTTGGTGCCCTAGGATAGGGGTGTGCAGGAACGAGATAGGACATGGGATCCCCAGGTTATTATAATTCGGTGTAGGACACTGGTCTTAGAGGGGTACTGGGACATTAAGAAGGTACCTGGGCATTTCCTGTGGGTGGGGGGAAGCCAGGGGGGACCTTGACTTGGTAGAAGGGCAGTGGGCTTAGCCTGCATGCCCACAGCCGTGGTGGCCTGGTGGAGATGTCTCGGGGTGGGCCTGGCCACTGAGCAGGGGCAATCAGGGCAACCCAACCCAGCCTGAACCAGAGGGCACCCCGCATCTATTTTACATAATACACAAAGTTGAAGGAAAAACAGGGTTGTTTAAAAAGCTCTAAAAATTCAGCAGACTAGGTGACTAACCTGGTTATGATTTGGAGGGAAAGAAACACTGGACACAAGAATTAGAAAAGAAGGTGTTTTAGTCATCTAGCGCTGCTTTAACAGAAGTGCAAGTGGATGGCTTTAATAAAGAGAAATTTATTTTCTCACAGAAAAGTAGGCTAAAAGTCCAAATTCAGGACATTAGCTCCAGGGAGAATCTTTCTTTCTGTGTTGGCTCTGGAAGAAGATCTTTGTCGTCAATTTTCCTCTGGACCAGCAGCTTCTGAGGCTCAGGGACACTGGGTCCAAAGGAGCTCTTCTGCTCGTGGCACTGCTTCTTTCCCGATGTATGAGGCCCTCAGCTCTCTGCCTGCTTCCCTTTCCTTTGAGTCAGGAGAGACTGCCTCAAGGCACAATACAATCTTAACCCTTTGGGTCCTGCCTCACTAACCCACTACCACCCATCCTCGCTCGTTAACATCAGAGAAGCAGGTACATCACACCATACCAGGAATCATGGCCTAGCCAAATTGCTACACACATTTTTGGGGGGACACACTCCAATCTACAACAGAAAGGCTCCACCTCCCCAGTGTCCCATGTGAGCAGCCAGCCCAGCAGTGGAAGGGGAGAAGAGGTGATGTTACAGCGCTGGGACTGGACATGCAAGTTTCTCAATCCAGGTTGTTTTTGAGGTTTGTATGAGAATGCAACTGTCTATTAAAATGAGCAGAATAGTTAAGGGCTTTACCCTAATGTTCATTTTGAGGCAAGAGAAAACTACTCTCACTGAAAAAATTTTAAAGAAAAAGTTGACTATCCATGAGTGATTGCTCAGTTTCCAGAATCAGTTGGGTGCAGAGGGTATCCAAGTTACTCCAGAGCTTTGCCTAGATGGGACAAATAGGTCCGCGACTCAGAGACAGTGCCAGTTTGCCAGAGGCTGCATCCTGTTCTCCAGGACCTTTCTTTCTCCTGCCATTGTAATCAGCATCTTTTCTCCTGGGCTTACCCCAAACTGGATCCCACCGTGCGTCTGTCTCTGTGTCCTTGGCTCCGAGACCAGCTGCTGTTTGCGGTGGGAGGACTTTGCAACCTGGGTGCTGGCTCCTCCTCTGCTCATGCTCGCCCAGCTCCACTGAGCCGTCCGTGCTCACCAGCGCTCCGCCTTCTCCTCTGCAGAGGCAGAAGGGCCTTTGGTCTACTTCTGAAAGGAAGGGATACAACCTTCATTTGGTCAGCTGCTATGAGAGGAAGAAGACTCAGTCACTTGGTAATGATCTCACCATCAGAAACACTCAGCCCTGGTGGGGCCAGATGGAAGTGATCTTGGTCTTCTACTGGTCTCAGTGAAAGTAAACTGAATATACATCACTGTGTGTGTACCTGTAAGCACACACAGAAACATGTACATACATGTACATCTTAATAATTCTTTTTCTATAATATTAAACTGTTATAGTTGAACTATTAAAATTTTAATAATGACAAAGGAATTATGATTAATTTTTGATATAGTTTCATTCTTATTTTTGGATTTCAGAAGTGCCTTCTCCATGGTAGTGTTTGATTTTGACCTCTCTTGCAATTGAATGTTGACTGTTTTAATCCCCTGGGGAGGGATGGGATCCCTTGTTATGGATCTCTGCAGCAAACCAACCACTGAAGGACAGAGGCAGTGCTTGTCCTCTGCTCACAGGGAAGGCTCTGTAGAGGAGGAAACACTGGGGATGGAGGAGGGAGTGGGTGATGAAGGGGTGCAGTGGGATAGAGAGGACGGCAAAAGCCACAGTGAAGAGCTCTCAGAGACAAGTCAAGGTTCCTGGGCAGAGGTCTATGTCCTCACCATCCACATGGTCACTGGGCTAGAAGCTGTGGCCCCACGATCAATCCTTCTTGCCTTTTCTTTTTCATGCATGGCGGGCACTGAGGCTGGTTGAGTCTCCATCTGGCATGTTCCTTGCTGCCCCTTCTTATCCACTCCCCTGCCAGGTCCCCACAGCAGCACACCCAGAGGAAGTTCCGAAGAGCTGGGTTCCATGCTTGCATTGCTCTAAGCCCACGGGAAGATGGAGGAGAAGACGGATGTTTGGGATCCACCTTTTTCCTGCATCCTAGCTGCCGTCTTTCGGACATTACTAGATGCTTTGTACTATGCTAGGTATTTAAAATATGCTACCTTTAATTTTTGTAGTGTTCCTGCAAGGTAAGGCAGTATTCTACTACTCGTCGGTCAGTTTGTTATAGAGTAATGGCCTGTGCATTGATCTAATGTTGGAAGGTATGCCACTGTTATTTCAAAAGAGAGCAAGATCACTCATAGTGGACAGGTTTTGGTGGAGCTTCTAGACTAAGACAGACTAGGAAAAGAGGACTGGTCATCTACTTTCAGCAACCAGTCCCTGCAAACTCCAATGGTCTCAGTGGAAGTAAACTGAATATACATCGCTGTGGGTGCACATGCACAGTGGAGCTATGGGTCCCCACAGAGTGCTGTCTCATATAGCGCTGGGGAATGGGCTGTCTAGGCTGGGGGCACTCAGGATGCACAGGGACCACAGCAATGGACGTAAACACCTCAGTGATGGTGAAGATGACGCAGGCAATGTCTTTGTTTGTTGTACAGGTGGTCACCATGACTAGGGGCTGTCTTGATGACAGCTACCAATAGGAAGGCAGTATCATCTCCATTTGCAGATGAAGAAACTGAGGCTCCCACAGCTGAGGCTCCCCTTCATTTTGAGGAAACCCTGGTGGCCTAGTGGTTAAGTGTTATCTATGACCACTAATCAAAAGCTTGGCAGTTTGAATCTACCAGGCGCTCCTTGGAAACTATGGGGCAGTTCTACCCTGTCTTATAGAGTCATTATGAGTTGGAATCAACTCCTTGGCACTATTTTTCTTTTTTTCTTCTTCTTCTGATTCATTTCGATGTAAGGAGGGAGTAGCAGTAGTGGTGACCCTGCCTTCCCCCAGTCCCTGAGACTTGACCTTGGGCTGTCAGATTGCAGTCTGCCCAGATGATCTGCTACTTAGAGACAGAGCTTGTGTGTGGAATTTAAAGAGCAGGTCTTCCAGAGCCAGCTGGATCTGAAGCCTTTCAGGAGGTCTGCAAGGCCCATGAAGAGAGGTTTTATTTCCCTGGGCAACTGTAGGTATGTTTTCATCCACTCAGCCCCAAGCAGAGACTGGAGCAGAATACTTTCTGTCCTGACAGCTTATGAAATTGAGAACATTTTTAGCAGATTTGAAAGCTTTGGAGACAAATCCCATTACTGGGTGAGCAAGAACTCAACAAACCTTTGTGAACGTTGCTGAATGTTACTCACTGGCACAAATGACCCTATGGTGACTGTGCACCTTAGGGGTCTTGATGAAGACGTCAGCCAGCCTGGCTGTAAAAAGCAATCTTTGTGACCCCATAAACAGGAACATGGACAATAGCTAGAATGCCATTTGTGAGCACCATAAATGTTTTCCTACAGTTCCCTTACCCATCAAGAAACTGCACCACACGTACTTTCCAAACAAGCAGCCTGTTTTGACTTATGGAAAATGCTAATTCTCTTTTTATTTTTAAGTTGGAATTGATTGGGTTTTGCAGTTAACCAAAGTGCACGACAGTCATGTCCATTTCGACTGATTTATGGGGCATGGCACGTGCTATAAAGAATCACAAAAGGGTTGGAGAATGATCCAGGGTGGATGCACTGTCAAAATATAGTTACATTTATTTTAGGATATGGACCACTAAAGTACAGTTGATTCTTATTATTCATGAATGTGTGGCCCCTGGGTGGTATAAAGTGTTTGCAGCAGTGAACCAAAAGGTTGGTGGTTCAAACATACCCAGTGGTGCAGTATAAGAAAGGTCTGGCCGTCTAATTCTAAGAGATCAGTCACCGAAAACTATGGAGTGAAGTTCTACTTTTACACACCAAGGGTGGCCATGAGTCAGAACTGACTAGACAGCAACTGATTTGGTTTTTGATTATTTGTATCAATAGCCATACTTGCCTTGCTTTTGTGGTCCTTCAGGTTGTGCTTGGAACCACGGAAAATTTGAGTACCTGACATGCACCTTCCAAGTGATGCTGAACACGACAGTGTTCTGCCTTCTTGTTTCAGCTCTCGTGCTGTAACCAAGTGTCCTCCTGCAGTCTATGGAGTGTCACAGGTTTTGCATTTTTGTACTTTCTGCTGGTGATTTTGATGTTTGAAACAATCTCAAGTGTAGTGCTGAAGGGCTTGCTGTCCAGTGTTCCCGTGCAAAAGAATGCTGCGACGTACCTCATGACAAAGTCACGTGTGCAGAATAAACTTTGTTCAGGCAAGAGTTATACTGCTGTTGGTTGTGAGCTGGATGTCAGTGATTCAACAAAACGTGTTAAATAAAGTGCCTTTAAACCGAAACACTCATAAAATAAGGTTGTATATTGACCAATTGGCAACCCTGCTGACGTAGTGGTTAAGTGCCATGTCTACTAGCTAAAGGGCCGGCAGTTCAAACCCTCCAGGTACTCTTTGGAAGTGCTATGGGGCTGTTCTATTCTGTCCTATAGGGTCACTGTGAGTTGGAATTGATTCCAGAACAGTGGGTTTATTGATCTCTTGATGAAAGTGCTGTGGCCATAGGCTTGTAGGAATTGGATCCTGTATTTCTCTTCGGAGCAATGGTTCCTTATTCATCAATTCAGTGTTTGGGATAACTTTATAGAACATTGTTATAATCACTTGCCATCTAATCAGCTCTGACTCAGTTGACCCCTTGTATAACAGAATGAAATGTTGCCTGCTCCTGTACCTTCTTCCTGAATGTTGGGATGTGCAGGTCCATTGTTGTGGCCACTGTGTATTTTGAGTGACTTCTAACCCCAAGGGCTCATCTGTCAGCACTATTAAGGACAATCTTCTGTAGTGTTTTGGAATTTGATTGCCAGGCATTTCTTCCTTGTCTTTCTTTTTCTGAAAGTTCCACTGAAACCTTTCCATCATGGGGTGACCCTGCTGCTATTTGAAATAATGGTGGTATTGTTTCCAGAATTACAGAAACATGCAAGCTCCATCCATACCTAAACCAGACCCATTGCCGTTAAGTTGGTTCCAACTCAATGACCCTATAAGGTAGAGTTGAGCTGCCCTTTAGAGTTTCAAAGTCTGTGAATCTTTACGGAAGCAGACTGCCATATCTTTGTTCTGTGGAGTGGCTAGCGAGTTCAAGCCACTGACCTTTCTTTAGAAGTTGAGCACTTTACCACTGCACCGCCAGGGCTCCTATCAAGCCCCAGAGTATGACAAAATGACAGATGGGCGGTGGTTATAGAACAGAAGTACCGTGAATGACAAGAATTGCCTATAAAAAATAGAATGCACCCAGGATGCTGTGGTTCCTTTATTCAGTCTTGGAGACAACCTCACTGATCATCTGCTGTGTACCACCACGTATGTTCTGAGAAGCTGAAGATGCAATGTTGAAAAGACAGAGCTTCTGCCCTGAGGGCCCACAGCCAGGCAGGCAGTCCCCGTCAAGTGTGCCAAGTGCTGTAACAGAAGCAGGCACAGGGCATTATAAGAGAGTGGAGAAGTAGCACCAAAATTCACTTGACTGCTGTAGCAAAGTACTTTAAACTGGCAGCTTATAAGAATGAGATTTGTGGTCTCACAGTTCTGGAGGCTAGAAGTCTATATTCAGGGTGTTGGTAGGGCCATGCTGTCTCTGAGGGCTCTGCAGAAGGAATCCTTCCTCTGTCTCCAGCTTCTGGAAGTCCCCGGAACTCCTTGGCATGTGACAGTGTAACTCCACCTCTGCTGCCACTGTCACATGGGGTGCAGAGTCTCTCTGTCTCTGTGCCGCCTTTCTTTCATAAGACACCACTCTCTGGAAGAGGTGAGGAGAGAGGGCAGTTGGCAGAGGTGGGCCAGGTAGACAGGGGCTCCCGTAGAGGTTGTCCCTCTCCCAAGGATTCTGCCTATTTCCCTAACCACTGTCTTAATGGGTCATCTATTTATACCACTCTAACTTGGAGAACCCAGTGACTTGACCTTCTAAACACATACATAATGCTTTCAGTACTTTAGGAAACCTGTGCTGCTAAAAACATACAGAAATAATGTCAGCCAGTGTGTTGGAGAGTCCAGGAACGACAGGCTCTGTTACTGTCACCCAAACCCAGTGCTTTTAAAGCAAATGTGAAGCCTAACCTCCCCCTCTCCCTTCTGGTTTTCTGAAATGATCTCACTGGATTGTAAAGAACAGAGGGACAGAGAATTACGCTACCCTCTCCTTGCACCCTTGTGATCAAGTGTCTACTGTGCAAATGTCACCTCGGTGAAGGACTTGCTTGGGGAAGCTGGAAAACAGAAAGTCTGAGGAGATGGGGCTTGAAAGAAGGTGGTGCTCAGAATCATTCTCTTACCTTTTCATTGGAAGGGGGCCAAGAACTCTTTGAGGCTTGACTTAGAGCTTTTGTCTTCTGAGTGCTGATAAAGGAAGGATCCCTGAGCCTCTGAGAGCCTGGTTGCCAACCCAACTAATCACTGGGGCGTGATGACCTCAGCATGACTTCAGAATAAGGAGGGCTCCCAGACTTACTAGGCTTGGGTAGGTCTCTGGTCACAGGTGCCCTAGCTGACTTCAAGAGGGGCCAGTGGGGGTTCAGTGATAGAAATGTAACCTACCATGAGTGGTTCACTTCCCAGCCAATGCCTCTCAAGCACAGCCACTACCTGTTGGAGGCTTGCATGTTGCTGTGATGTTGAACAGATTTCTGCAGTGCTTCTGCCAGTGTAAACCCTGTGAGTCGCAATGGTCCAACTTGAAACCAATCGTGGAAATAGTGAAGGACCTGGGAGTGGTTTGTTCCCTTGCCTGTAGGGTCTCCATGATCTGGGAGCTAAGTTGACAGCAGCTAACAACAGCAACCCTGGGGAGGAGAGAACTTTTGCTCTGCAAAGCCTGGTTTTCACTGCCTTTTCCCTGGACACCTTCAGATGCCCCAGCACTCTGTGAGCTTTTCAGGACGGTATGTCTGCAGTGAGCCGTCTGAGTTCACAGCCCCACACAGCTGAGTCTGAGACCTCCTCTGGGTTCCCACTATTTATCCATGAGACCAGCTGCAGATACAGAGGTTTTTCCTTTCTCTGCGGGACTTTGCCTTCAACAGAAAGCTCTGGACTAGCCCTGGCAGGCTCAAAATCCTGGAAGCTGGGGTCTGTTGGGTCACTGAGGCCACTCTTAGGAAGCTGAGAAATAGAGCTTGAGTTGGAGGTGTGTAGAAAGCTTATCCACCCTGAGTTGCCCAGTGGCCAGAAAGGCTGTCTTCACATAGCGCAGAAATCTATGTCTCCAAGGTATGAGCCAGTGGCACTTCTTCTGTCACCTGCAAGATCACAGAATCAGGTCATCCTTTATTGCAAGTGTGGTTATTATTTATAGCTTATGCTGCTGTGGAGTTGATGGTTATAACGCCTAGCTCTTCAGCTATGAGGGCTGCCAGTTAAGTTGGTGAACTCATCCTAGAAAAAGCACATGTATCTCATTGCTGAATATTACAATGGTCGCCTTCGAAATGTTCCCCTTGGGAAGCTACGCACTGATGCCAGTGCCTAGTCCACCCTTCAAAGCAATTTTTGAACTCTTTTCCTGGAATGGCCATCACAGCTGTTGTTCTATTACCCTTGATGTCCTGAATGTCATCAAAATGTCTTCCTTTCAGTATTTCTTTTACATCTGGGGAAAGGAAAAAGTCATTGGGGCCAGATCAGGTGAGTAGGGAGAGTGTTGTGACACAGTTATTCGTTAACTAGCTAAAAGTCCCTCACAGACAACCATACAGTTAAGTCTGCAAACTTGCCACCTTGCCACTCTGTGCAATATTCGTTCCAGTGAGAGTTCCAAAATTGCTTTGAAGTGTGGACTAAGTACTGGCATCGGTGCATAGCTTTCCAAGGGGTGTACTTCAAAGGTGACCATAGAGATGTTCGACAATGAGGTAAGTAGCACTTAGAACAATTAAGTTTGCGGACTTAATTGTCAGACTTCTTACGTGATGCTACCAACTGACTAACCAGTCACCACTGAGTTGACTCTGGCTCACAACAACTCCATGTATGTCAGAGTAGAACTTTGCTCCGTGTGGTTTTCAATGGCTGTCATCACTCAGGAAGCAGGTCACTGGGTGTTTCTTTTAAGAAGCCGCCAGGTGGACTGGAACCTCCAACCATTTGATTAGCAGCTGAGTGTGTTAACTGATTGCACCATGTGGGGACTCCACATGATGATGTCTCCTCCACATTTCCTGTAGGTGAAATATCCCAGCCTCCTCCAGACGAACTTTTCTATACACTCCAGAATGTCAGTTTCAATCTTAAACACTTTTGTCTCTCTTTCTAGAAGCTGTATGCTTATAGAAACTTAAGAACTTAATGAAAACTGAAAGATGGAGAATATAATCAGCTTATGTGGCAGTCTTCTCTGAGTAGGGCATGTGTGTAAAGCTGCCATGTTTCCACCAGCTTCTCTCCAGGTTGCTTCTCCCACTGTGTAGTACAGGAAGAACTGCAAGAGTGTCCTGGGCAGATTCTGCAAAGTTCAGACTCCTCTGGGTAACGAAAATTCAGCCCAGTGTAACACCTCCATCTCAAGTTCAGTTTAAATCTCATCTTTCTATACCCTCTTGCAGCACAGGCTTGAGCTGCTAAGCTGGGCCTGTTTGAGAGAGGAGGAGGTAGAGGGGGCCGACTGTCAGTCCTAGAGTCCCCGCTTATTCCTCCTTCTCATTGCCAAGGCTAGTCCCTCCTAGCATGTTGACATTTGGAACAGGGAGAAGGGAGAGGAAAGTGGCTTGCTTTTACTGACCTGGCTTCTGTGACCATCTTTCTGTGGGCTGTGTGGTGACCATGAAATGCTGGTGACCTGGTGAGACATGTACAGGAACTACTTGCAGAGACGTGTGGAGCTCCGCATGGCGTGCTTCCCAACATAGGACACAAGGTTTTGATTTAACTTGATCTCTTTCATCCCCTCATCATCTCTCCCACAACCTCTGATCTGTCCTCTGACTTGAGCGAGGGAGAGAGTAGAGGAGACAGGGGAGTGATGTTTCAGTTTCTTGGGTCTGCCATGACAAAGTACCACAACCTGGGTGACTTCTAAGGACAGAAATTCAGTTCTCACAACTTTGGATGACAGAATTTCAAAATCAGGGTGTTGGATGCATTGAATCCTTCTGGAGGCTCTGAGGGAGAATCTGTTCCACGCCTCTCTCCTAACTTCCAGTGGCTCTTGGCAATCCTTGACATTCCTTGGCTTGTAGATGCATCACTTCAACTCTATCTCCATCGTCACACGATGCTCTCCCCACTGTCTCTCTCTGTAGCTGTCCTCTATTGTAAGAAGACTATCTATACTGGATTAGGGCCCATCTCACTTTGGAAAGACCTTGTGTCAACTGATAACATCTTCAAAGACTCTATTTCCAAATTAGGTGATATTCACAGGTCTAGGGGTTAGGCCTTCAACATATTTTTGGGGGGGACACATTTTAATTCACAATGGTGTTCCTAGATAAAAAAGCGGGGTATGGGGTGTGCAGTTTCTGAAGAGAGACGTTCTGTACACCCTACTGGAGGTGAAGGATGTAGACATTTTCCACACTCCTTGCAGCTTGACTTGCTCCCGCAGCTTACAGCTTCACTTCCTGCAAGTAAGTGTACCCTATGAGGTTTGGATGGAGACAGTGAACAGCATGTGATAGAGTTTGCATTTCCACTGCTTCTGCTGCCAGTGTGGTTGTGGAGGTGCTAGATTTTCCTGCAGCATCTGCAGCAGAGGCTCCAGTGTTGGTGAGGTATAGGAGTCACAGCAGGAAATGGGGTGACCCTGGAGGCAGCAGCAGAGATTGTGGACTCCTTTTTACCTAGTTTCTCAGTCAGGGCCAAGACAGTAGCTTCTCATCTGGGAGTCACTCCTGGAAGATGAGCTCCCAACCTACTTCTCCAAACCCTTCATCAGTTTTGTAAGGGCCCAATTCCCTGTATTAAATACCTTTCTGTATAAATTAAGGTCATGGATTGCACTGTGGCTCCTCAAAAGTGTCTGCAGTAATTTGGCTAGGCCATGATTCCTAGTATTGGGTGATGTTTCTGTATGTCATAAGTCCTGCTTCTATGGTATTAATGAGGGACAATGGGCCATGGTTTTGTTAGTGAGGCAGGACTCGATGTATAACATTTTATTCTGCCTTGAGGCAATCTCTTGGGATGTAAAGGAAGAGGAAACAAGCAGAGAGTTGGGGACCTTTTACCATGAAGAAAGAAGCAATACCATGAGGAGAGCACACCCTCTGAAAAGGAACCGGGGTCCCTGTGCCTCAGAAGATCCCAATCCAGGGGAAGATTGACAATAAGGGACTTCTTCCACAGCCAACAGAGAAAGCCTCCTCCGGAAGCTGATGCCCTGAATTTGTAGTCATAGCCTACTGGACTATGAAAGAATAAAATTTCTCTGTGTCAGAGCCATTTACTTGTGGTATTACTGTTATAGCAATACCAGATGACTAAGACAGCATTTGGTAGTGAGAGTAGGGTGCTAGTCTAACAGATACCTAAAATGTAGAAGATATTTTGAAACTGTGAATAGATAGAAGACTCAGAAGGAACTGAGGAAAACTGCCAACACTGGAGAAGGTGCAGCTTGTGTGAAGCAGAAGCAGTGAACTGACAATGCAGAACTAGACCAGTGCAAGGAAGCACTGGTGCTGACCCGTGGAGCAAGACAGTTGAGTGTCTACGTGCAGGAGGCTTCCTGGTAGAGTAAGGTGCCTCCAGGAACTTAATCAGTGGAGCTACAGAGCTTTGGAACACTTGGCCCAGCAGACCAGATGTGAATGTGAGGTCTGGGCTAAGAGGCCACAGGAAGCAGAAGCTGAAGAGACAAGGCGCAAAAAGAGCTGAGCTGCCTTAGTGTCAAAATATATGGCCATGACCTTAGGGGCTTCAAAGGGCAGAGCTATGGCCTCTGGTGTTTCTAAGGGTCAAATTGTCACTCAGATGGGCTAGGAAAATGCGCAAGTAAAGGCAAGGGGGCTGAGTTAATGTCCCAGTGAGTGTGGAAGGTGGAGCTGTAGCTCAAGGTCAAGGGGTCCCCACTTAGAATCTGGAAAATGTAGTTAATACCTACAGCCTGAAAGGGAAGGCCATTGTGTAAAATGTCTCAGAGAATAGAAGCGTTATTTTCAAAAGTCTCGAGGGCTATTGTAATGTGTCCTGCTAATTTGCTTGATTCCCATTATGCCTTCTTTCACTGCAATTTCTCCCATTTATAATGGAAATGTCTAGCTTGTGCCTGCCTGTTCTGCCATTTTATTTTGCAAACAGATAACTTGTGTTCAAGATTTCACAGCTGAAGATGAATTTCTGGATTTGGGGCTTGGACTTAAAAACTTTTGTTATGATGGGGTGAGTATGTTTTGCATGTTGCAAGGATTTGAGCCTTTGGAGGCCAAGGAGTAGAATGTCATGGATTGAATTGTGTGCCCCCCAAGTTGTGCATAGCAATTTGGTCGGACCATTTTTCCAGGTATTGTATGATGTTCCTATATGTTGTGAATCTTGCTTCTATGATGTTAATGAGGGAGGATGGGTTGTGGTTGTATTAGTGAGGCAGGATTCAATGTGTAAGCTTGTATTGTGCTGTGAAGCAATCTCTTGGGATACAAAGGGAAGGGAAACAAGCCAAGAGTTGAGGATCTCATACAATCAGGAAAGAAGCACAGGCAGGAGCACAGCATGTCCTTTGAAAAGGAACTGGGGTCTCTGTGCCTCAGAAGCTCAGATTGGTGACAAGGACCTTCCTCCAGAGCCAACAGAGAAAGTCTTGTTTTGGAGGTAATGACCTGAATTTGTAGTTGTAGCTTACGGGACTGTGAAAGAATAAAATTTCTCTGTGTTAAAGTCATCCACTAGGGTAATTCTGTCATAGCAGTACTAGATGATTAAGACAACTAGATAGGCTGCTTCATGTTATCTGCAAATGAGTCCTGCTGATACAATAGGCATAGCTGTTTTTCTGCTGTTGCTGACATTTAATGATAAGATTTTAAAAACACACTCAGTTTTACTTGGGCCCAGGGTAAGCTAACTGACTTATTTTCCCATAAATGTTCTCAAGAAAGGTCTCCTCCATTATGTCTGTGTGCAATCAGTTGAACTCACCCGCATTTGGCCCAGCCAGCCAGCCAACCAGCCAGGTGAGGTTTTTGAAAGTCTGTCAGGGAAGCCTTGCCCCTGAGAGTCGCACTGCTCCCACTGCTGGAATGTTGTCCCACAACTCTGAGCTGCTGTCTCCAACTGGGATTCCTGCCAAGGATTTTCTTGGCTTGTTCTCTGTTTCTAAAAAGGAACATCCCAATCCCTCTAGTGTTCGGTTCTCTGGGGAACCTGTCAGTGTGTCTGCTTTCCTGTCTGATTCTCTTAGGTGACTTAGGGTTATTGACCTTGATTTCCCTGTGCCCTTCCCTTCCCCCTTTCTTGGGGTCCAGAGTCCAAATTTCTGTAGGACCTGGTCTCGAGACCTCACTCAGTGCTATGTGGGTGGGACCACTAGCTACACAGTCTGAGTACATTTCTCTTCCAGAATTCCTTTTAGAAGAGTGTCCATCCAGACTTTTCTAATCCCCAAACTCCAAGTGGGGTAGGGATGGGGAAAGCTTTAATCTCTGCTGTATAGTCTTTCAAACTGACCCCACATGAGGATACAAAATTGATTTAGAGCGTTGGATCAGCATTGCATGTCGTCTTGGTCATCTAGTGCTGCTGTAACAGAAATACAACAAGTGGATGGTTTTAATAAAAACAAAGTTATTTTGTCATAGTCTAGTAGATTACAAATCCAAATTCAGGGCATCAGCCCCAGGAGAGGTCTTTCTCTGTTGGCACTGGAGGAAGGTCCTTGTCATTAGTCTTCCCCTGGACTGGGAGTTTCTGAGGCACAGAGACCCCAGTTTCAAAGAATGTGCTCTGCTCCTGGCATTGCTTATTTGCTAGTGGTATAAGGTCCCCAAATCTCTCTGATAACTTCCCTTTCCTTTATAGCCCAAGAGATCACCTCAAGGCACAACACAATCTTAACACATTGAGTCCTTCCCCATCAACAGAACTGCCACCCCTTCTCCTTCATCAAAATTATATAGGCAGGGTTTACGGCATACTGGAACATCACACAATACTAGGAATCATGGCCTAGCCGTATTGCAACACACATTTTTTTTAGGGGGCACAGTTGAACACATGACACCTATGTAGAATAGAAAGCAAACAAAAAATGAAACCCATGGCTGTTGAGTTGATTCTGACTCCCACTGACTTGACAGGAGCACTCCACAGGGTTTCTAAGAAGTAGATGGTAGTTTTGAGCTTACATCCTTTTGCTTAGTAGCAGTAGCTTTTAACACAAGCCCGCTATTAGTGGTAAAGGGTAAGTCTTGTCCCCTGAATGCTTTGTTTTATTTGTGTATATATGTATGTGAGTGCTTGTGCATGTGTGTATCGAGATTCCACCAAGACACAGTCAGTAGGATGTATGTGTATATCAAAGGCTTACATTATTGTGGGGACTGGCTAGGCAAGTTGGAAATCCACGAGGCAAGCTGTAGGGTAGGGCAGGCTGGAAGCTGTCAGGCATGTCAGGCGTGAGCAGAAGCTGCAGTCCACAGGAGGAATTTCTTCTGCTGCAGGGGAGCCTCAGATTTGCCCCTGGAGCCTTTCATCTGATTGAATCAGGCCCACCAGCTCATATAGGATAATGACTCCTACTTAAAATATAGTGATTTTAGAATTTAATCACATCTACAACATACCTTCATGGTAACACCTAGGTTAGTGTTTGATAGAATAACTGAAGACT
Source organism: Heterohyrax brucei (assembly GCA_028571685.1). Lineage (NCBI taxonomy): Eukaryota > Metazoa > Chordata > Mammalia > Hyracoidea > Procaviidae > Heterohyrax > Heterohyrax brucei. The sequence continues at coordinate 35,602,514 of CM053148.1, read as the reverse complement.
ATAGCCTAGTGAAGTTGGTACCTAAAACTGCCCATCACCCGATGTGTTTGTATATACTGGGCACAATTAAAAATGAATTTCTTACTGTAAACTATAGTTTGAAAAACTGAAGGGAAAATCATGCCCCTTCTCATGCCCTCTGCTTTGGGGACAGACGCACTCAGACCTTCCCGCTTCCCTCTGTGACACATGTCAGGCTTTTCAGGGAGATGAACAAAGAGGCCTGTGTTTATTTTCATTGTTAAGAATGTTTTGCCTTTTTCCAAAGTCATAAAGTTAGTCACATGGAGCGGGGATACCTAATACATAGGAACTAGTTCACTTTGAATTTTGGGCAAACTGAAAACTAGTGGACACTCACAGGTGGGCTCTTAAGGTGAGCCTAATAGCGTTTGGTGGGACCACAGGGAAATTTGCTTCCTGTGCTTTCAGGATGGATCCTAGAACTCGAAGATCCAAATGTTGTAAGTTGAAGCTCCGATGTAGCCCCTGAGAGGAAAAGCTTGCAGGTATGCAAAACTCCCAAACTCTGACGTGTCAGAAACTTCTCTAAGGAACGAGCTTGAGTGCTGTAGGAAGAGTTTTACTTCTCTGTCTGTACCTCCCGTTCTATGGGTTGGCATTCCTAAGTTGTTTGTTAAAGGAACAGCTTACTCATAATTCCCAAGCTGGAGATATTTCTAAGGAAGGAATAGATGACATCATGGATAAACAGACATCCTCAATTGTTAACATACATAGGGGCATGTTTCACATTGTGTGTGTCTTCCATGGGGAACAATTCATTTCTTCCACAAACACTGAGGAGCCAGGGCACATACAAGGTGCTGGGGGTAGGAAGTTGAAGAAGAAAGAATGGGGTTTAGTGAGAGAATTCTTGCCTTCCCCGAGAAATCCAAGGTGGGATTCCCGGTGAGTGTGCCTCAAGTGTGGCCCCATCCATCTGTTGTTGGAGGCTTGTGTGTTGCTGGGATGCTGAACAGGTTTCAGTGGAGCTCCCAGACCAAGGTGGACGAGGAAGTAAGGCCTGGTGACTTACTTCTAAAGTATTAGTCAGTAACAACTTGAGGGATCATGATAATTCAAGCTGCAACTGATTGTGGCCTTGGTGTAAGACTGGGCAGCATCTCATTCCATTGGGGATGGCGTCACCATGACTCAGGGATGAACCAGATGGCAGCTAACACAATAGGAGACAGACAAGGAGACTGAGTTCTAGGACTCAGGATTCACTGAACTAAGTCAGAGCTCGGAGGAGGCAAATGCATACTATGGGACACAGGCTAGGCAGTTTGGGCAGGGAAGGCTGCAAATGGTAAGCAGTTCCATGTGCCAAGCAGTGAACTGTTGTTGATAGCTGCCTTCAAGGCAAGCCGACTACGACTTACATATAAGAGAATGAAACATCGCCAGATCACGTACCGTTCTCATAATTGTTGGTATGTTTGAGCCTGTTGTTGAAGCTGTGGTCTTAATCTATCTCACTGAGAGTTTCATTTTCGTTGACCCTCTACTTAACCGAACATGATGTCCTTTTTGAGCAATTGGTCTTCTCCGATGACTCGTCCAAAGCAAGCAAGATGAAGTCTTGCCATTCTCCCTTCTAAGAAACATTCTGGTTCTATTTCTCATAAGACTGATTTGTTTGTTTTTTTGGCAGCCCAAAGTACATCTGATATTCTTTGCCAACACCGCAATTTAGATACTTCAATTCTTTTTCGATCTTCCTTTTTCTTTTTTCCAACTTCTACATGCATATGTGGTGAGTGAAAAGACTACGGCTTGGGTCAGCCACACCTTAGTGGCCAAAGTGACTTTCAGGAGGTCTTTTGAAAGAGGCATTACACTGGACACTGGGAATTGAGGGGCCAACACAATTGAAATGGAGCTTAGGGTGAAGGTGAGGAGACAGACATTCATCAGTTACCCTAAGGCGTGGAAGATAGTTCCACCGTGAGTACAGAGGAGTAGAGGCTCACGTTGCCAAGATCTCTGACTAATGTTTATTGTGTGCCAGTGTGCCATAGCGCAGTCCCCTGTGCGTGTTGCTACTCTGAAAGGGTCTTCTCAGGTGTCATCAGCACTAACCTAGATGACTGAGCTTAATCTTTCAACGGCCAACAGTGGGATAAAATTCTTATCTGAAATGACATTCCCCAAACAATGCCATGTGATTAAAGTAATTCCTCCAATTCTCTTGGCCAGCCTGATTCTCTGTGACCAGCAGCCTCAGTTGATGACGTTGGTGTGAACTATCCTTTTTGTTTTCTGGGAGAACATCACCAATATTTTTCATCTTTGTGTTTCCAAAGAACTTCCCTGGCCCATTGTATCTGAATAGTTATTAGGGTTCACTTTTCAATCTCCCGCCCTCCCAATCTGTACTATTTATAACTTTCAGATGTTGGCAGGTCTACAGTGCTGGACCTTTGGGGAGACATATGCAGACGAGATGCCTGAGAATTGTCTGGGAACACAGGCTAAGCTTTTGGAAATGCAGGCTGGGAAGATGTAGACACAGAGGAGAGCCCTTCCTTTCAGAATTTATGACGAAAACTTGGATTTTGAGAGCTTAGGCTTTATGATGGACAACGGCCCTGTGTTTCTAATTTGCAGGAAGGTAGGGGAAAGTACATTTTGCTTAGGCTGGAACTGGCTAACTTTTTGACCCAGATATTAGTCCATAACACTTTAGCGGAGGTTAAAATAGCATATTCAGTTACAAATTACCTTCATTAAAAAGGTTTTTTTTTTTTAACACAAAACAAGGTATTTGGGGCAAAATTTAAGTCAGAGGTTTTGGCAGAGAGTGTTTTCTAAATAGAAGATGCAGCTTAAATTGAGTCCTTTCGTGGTGTGGCAACAGCTCTGGTGAGGCAGGCTGAGGAGGGAGGTTCATGGGGGTGCAGCCTGGGTGGAGATTTGGGGCAGGCTTGCGGGTTAAATCATCCACACTAGGCCTACTCTGATCGCCAAGCCAAGTGCCGTCGAGTTGGATCTGACTCATGCGTGAATAATCACAAGGTGACCTCTGATTTGCTCCCAGGTGCTCAGAAAGTCATTCTTTCCAAAGAAGTTACCTGCTCATTGTCAAGGCCTGAAGTAAGCATTCTTTGAGCAGTTGCCTCCAAAAGTATAATTTTCCTCATTCTGAAAAGCTGCTGGTGACATCATTCTTTTTAAACAATTTTACCTGCAATTCTATTTCTTCTTTCAGTTTGGATTATGATTCTTGTTTCAACCATGAATGAAAACTCCCATTACAGCACCATCACCCTAACCTCTCCTGGACTTTTTTTCCTTAATTGCTGTTTTTGGGATTTATGCTGATTCAATTTTTCACTTCATCAAGACTCATTAAAAAATGTGGTTCTGTTGCTCGGTATCTTGGCCTGTTAAGACCTTGTGGGGAAGCCGTCCTCCTCCAAATTTGTCTCAGGATTTAGCACGTCAAAGTTAGTTGTTGTCAAAGTCAGCAGAGACTCAGACCTGCAGTCTGGGGAGCGGGGTACAGACAGGTAAGTCGTCTGTCTCATGGACCAAGCCCCAAACAGCACCTCTACTTCATGGATGGGTGTAGGCAAAGTGCTTCAGTGGTCAGAGTTCACCTTTATGTCCAAAAAGCTTTATAAAAGTGTTTCTGCATTGACTAGAAGGGCAGAAATGTTAAGTGTTGGTTGCCAATCATTCAAGAGTTTCTGGAGTCCTTGGGTACTGCAAATGGTTAACATATGCAGCTGCCAACCAAAAGGTTAGAGGTTCGAGTCTACGCACAGGCATCCTGGAAGCAAGCCTGGCAATGAACTTCTGAGCAATCAGCTATTGAAAACTCCATGGAGCACAGTTCTCTGACACACATGAGGTTGCCATGAGTTGGCGTTGACTTGACGGCAGCTGGTTTTTTCTTGGATGTGAGCAAGGCAGTTGTGATTACTCCATCTCCTGTGCTCTCTGTTCATATGGCTGGTTAAGTACTCAGTCTGGAGAGCCACAGTTAGCTGAGCACACATTTCCTCTGTATAGTGTTTTTAAAATGGCTTTAATTGCCAAGTAAAGGGGGAAAAACAGGAACTATTTTATGAGAAAACATCTTGTATTTAACAATGAAGTGGAAGAGTGTCAGTGAATAAATATAGATTAGGAGATGTAAGATAATACTCAATGAACAATATTTAATACTTAGATAATATTTGCTCTTTTAAAATAAGAGCCAATCACATCTGTTTGTATCTGTTGGTAGGGCTATTGTGAATGTGATAGATTCAGATGTGAACTTATTCAGGTGTTTGTCAGCAGGGGCTTGTGTGTTGCTCTGATGCTAAATGGGTTCCAGCAGAATTTGCAGAGTCAGGCTAAGAAGAAAGGCTGGTGATCTACTTCCAAAAACCAGTCAGTAAAAATCCTCTGGCTCACAACAGTCCAATCCACAACTGATTGTGGAGATGAGGCAGGGCTGGGCAGAGTTCCATTCCATTGTGCGTGGGGTCAGCATGAGCTGGGGTTCGGTAGACAGAATGTAGCAACAACAGATGAACCGGTTGCAGACACGCTAGAGCATGAATTGCCCTTGAAGTAACACTATGCCTAAAGAAACTTTTAAAGACTAAGTAGCTGGAGCAGTCCTGCTCTGTCCTACAGGGTCGCTATGAGTTGGCACAGACTTGACAGCACTGGGTAGCCCTGGAGTTTTCTCCCTGATTCCCTTTGTTGCACATAGTTGCGTCTCCCCCGGGGTCCTCCCAAGTGAGTTAATCACCTCCTGGGCTCAGATGTGGCCTCTGAGTTGCCCAGCAACGCCACACTGCCGCTGCATGTCTGAAGTCGAATCCGGAACTCTCCTGAAATGTGGCTTAGGAATGCCCTTTCCCTCTCTGCGTGGCTACACTTTTCTGCATAGCCTCACATAGCCCTAGCTTCAGTTTCTTGATTTCTGCAGAGGCCAGTCTACAGTTCAGGAGAAAAGCAGAGTGCGAGCTTCTGGGCCCTCAGGCCATAGTTAAAGAGAAGACTGTGGCTAGGTGAGGACGTTTTCCAAATGCAAAGGTGTCTTAAGAGCTGGGTACTGGAAAACCTTTATTGAGATGTAGCAGTCAAACCACATAGTTGTTAAACAACCATAACTATGTCTTAAATAATCAGTTCAGCTGGTCTTCATTTAACATAATAGCTGCCTATTAAACCTAAATTAAGCACAGAGTTAACTGTCTGTAGCACAGAAAACCCCCTAAATGAATGCCAAACCCTGAACGAAACCTCTGGCTGAAATGAGGGCTGAGCATGTCCACCTGGCCTGGGCGTGTGCTAGTCTGGCGAGTGAACCCCCACCTACTGCCCGCTGTCTGCAATGGAAGCGTAGGGGTTCACAGGGCTGCACTGGGCAGGGTAGGACAGGCTGTGGAGTACATTTCAGTTCTGATTATCTCTCATGGACTTTCAAATCTTGTAGACATTCGTGAATCTGCCAGAAACATAGAAACGACTCCAAGAAATGTTGCGAGGTCTCTGTGGGCGTGGTGTATGCCAGATCGGGTAAGTTCCCAATCTCCCCTGTGCCACACATAAAGCATGCTCTCATCCCATGCTGGGACCAGAGAACAAACCTCCCAGCCCCTAGCGTCCTCCCAGCCTGTTCTCTAATCTGCCACTATTTACTCACTCATTCATTCATTCAAAACACACTTTGTGTCTTGTTGTTGTTGTTAGTTGCTGCCAAGTTGGTGCATGGCAACTTCATGCATAACAGGATGAAACATTGTCCAGTTCTGCACCTTCTTCTTCTTTTATTTTTTTTTTAAATTTTAGCTCGCTCTTGTTGCTGAGGATATAGCTAGCAAAATGCACACCAATTCAACTGTTTCCACATGTACAGTTCAGCGACATTGATTACAGTCTTCTAGCTGTGCAACCATTCTCACCGTCTGTCTTAGGTTGGGTTCTCTACAGAAGCAAAAGCAGTAAAGCATATATCAAGGAAACAGCTCATGCACTGTAGAGGCTGAAACGTCCCAAGTCCTGGATCAGTATACAAGCCTCACATAGCCATGGAAGCTGGAGACCCCAGGTCAGTAGGTTGGAGAGCAGGACTCCTGCTAACAGGCTGTGAAGGTTGGAGAATTCCAAGATGCCCAGCCAGACTGCAAGACTTCTCCTTATTGATGTAGCTACAGGAGCTGGGGAACCCAAGATCAGCAGATTAGGGAACAGGACTCTTACTTGTGGGCCGTGAATACCACTGCTTCCCAAGTCTGACAGATAAACTGGCAGCTCAAGTCCCGAGAACCGGACATTAGATGGCAAGAGAGAGGCAGCTGCTGGATCCACAACAAGCCAAAAACCTTGGCGAGGTGAGCAAGAAGGAAGTAGGTGTCAGAAAGTGGAGTGAAGAAGGCTGAGCAGGCAGTGAGCCACCACATGCGGGCCCCAGCCGGAACATTCCCTCACGGGGGTGATGGCAACTTTGGTCACCACAACTGCCAAAACACTGAGAATAATGGCCCAGGCCGTGGTGACACACAGTCTTAACCATCACACCCTTTGCTGAGTTGTTCCTCTCTCATTAACATAAACCCACTGCTGCCTGACAGTCAAATATAATCTTTCCATTCTGCACCATCATTTTAATTGTTCATAAGCATTGTTGTGGCTGTTGCGTCGATCCGTGTCACTGAGGGCTTCTCTTGTTTTTGTTGGTCTGTCATGATGACATGTTCAAAGTAAGCAAGTTGAAATTACACCTTCCTTGCTATAAGGAATGTTCTGGTAGTATTTCTTCTAAGGCTGATTCACTCATTTCTTGTCAGTCCCTAGTACATTCAACATGTGTCCAGAACTAACTGGGTCAGTTAGATACTTGTGGGCAAGTATCTTTTTCACTAGCAATACAGTGGCAGTAAAAATCGACCCTCGGTGTTCCCATTTAGGTAAAAGAGGCAGTTGTTGGTCACAGTGTTCTTTCCTAAAAGGCAATCTGACTGCTCCTAAAGAGTTCCTCTCCTCATCTTCCAGTCTGCAGGGTAAAATATAAACTCTTCCACATGGTTTCAAAGTCTCGGTGTAGCTCTCCATTCTCATGTCCTCCATCTGCCTCCTTCTCCCTATGGGTAGGCCAAATGCACCTCCCTCAATCTGTCGTTTTCTAGGTTCTCCTAAATCAGTGACTGTCCTCAGTTCTAGACGTACCTTCCTCAACATTCCCTTCTCTCTCACTGTCTGTATCCTCTCTGTGATCAATTCCTGTTGAATTAGCTCCTGAGTTTCTCTCAAATCTGCCCACTCATCCTGACCTTCATCATCATAACCCCAGAAAGACTGTGATTTTTATTTTTGTTTTGAGAATCACCTGATTTTTCCTCTACTGGTCGAGATTGGCAAAGTCAGGTTTCCAGAACAAGTAATGGATTTTATCCCTTTACAGTAAATAATGATAGGTTCAGTAAATATGTTAAGAAATCATTCTGTGAGATGCCTCAGACCCATGAACGCAGATGGCTTGGACCAAAGATACGAGATAGGTTGGACCAATGATCCTGGATGACTTGGAGCAATGATGGTGGGCAAGTTGGATCAGTGATTCTGTGTGACTTGGACCAATTAGTCCAAGCCTGACTTTAAAATACACACACACACACACACACACACACACACACACGTATTTTATTATTAATGGGATGGAACTAGAGGTCATCTCTGGCTACTTTCCAGAAAACTCTTCTTTAGAGTGTCAAAGAAATATTTCATGGAAGTGACCAGACTCCTGTGGATAAGAGCAAGAAACTATAAGTGTTGGTGATGTGGTCAATTTGGCTGTCTACATTTTAATGACAAATTCATTTGCTCTGTGGAGTAAACTGAACACATGTTTTCTTTGCTCATGTATATACTCATTAGTCTGGAAAGATCTATTTTGGGGAGTAATTTTTTGCTTTATTGAAAAGACAATGTAATCCATAATGAGAATTTTTCTTCCTTCATGCTTATGCAAAGAACTGAACAAGGGAGAGGACTGTGCTGATTGGGAGGGACACAGCCTGGCCTTTCTTTGCTGCTGTTTCTTCAAGTGTCAGTTGGAGGATCACCATGTTACCTCCCTCTTAGGGTTGTTGTGAGGAGTAAATGAGATGGTGCATGTTGTAAAACTCTTATTTTGGTGTCTAGTTTTATGTTCCTAATTTAACATCCTGATCATTCCCCTTGAACAGGTGCCAAACCCTGGTAGTGTAGTGGCTAAGTGCTACAACTGCTAGTCAAAAGGTTGGCAGTTCAAATCCACCAGACGCTCCTTGGAAACGCTACGGGGCACTTCTACTCGGGTCACTATGAGTTAAAATCAACTCAGTGTCAGTCAGTTAGGTTTTGATTTCACGAACAATGATAATCTTAGTGTATGACATTTAATAATTTTTCAGAAGTAAATCAATGGTAAAACTCTTCTCAAAACACTTCAATACCTTTCCTTTGTACAAACAATGAAATAAAACCTCTTCACTGTAGCTTAGCCCATAGTCTTTATTTTGTTTTCTTCCATTGGCTGAGTATTAGTAGAGTCTATATTTTTGATCAGTCCCAACAAGTGGAAAAATGACTGTTTTCTACAAAGAACAATGCCTTTATGCCAAAAGTAAAAAAATCAGAACCAAACTCATTGCTATTGAGTCAATTCTGACTCATAGTGACCATATAGATAGAGTAGAACTTTTCCACAGAGTTTTCAAGGAGTGCCTTGTGGATTTGAACTGCTGACCTTTTGGTTAGCAGCTGTAGCACTTAGCCACTATGTTGCCAGGGTTTCCCAAAAGCAAAGCTTCAAAATAGCACATAAGTTAGCGTATGACTAGAAATCACTGACAATCAAAAAATAAAGTTGATCTTGAAAGTGGACAGAGAGGGAGACAACAAAGAGCACCATGGCTAACACCAGCATATTCTAGTTGTATGATGTTTACAGATCTAGGGAGTGAAGAGTGTTCACCAAATTCTAGTTCATTGTTCTAAATCACTGGCCCAAGAATTAGAGGAGTGTGATTTTTATTCTGGCTTTCTTTTGAACAAATCACTTCCATTCTTGAACCTCAGCTTCTCCACCTTTAAGGTAAAAGAGGCTGGACCAGATCAGTGGGTTCCCTAGGAAACATTTTTGAAATTTGCAGGAACACTGTTTATTGCAGGAACACAGCAATGGGGTGTTTAGCAGGTGGGGCTCAGGCAGTCTGGGTATCCTGTTATATGAAGGCTTCCTGAGCTGTGAGATGTCATTCCATGATCCACCACCTTCTCCCTTTTGGATGTTGAAATAGGAAAAAAACAAAAAAACAAAAACCAAAAAACCTGTATGTATTTATCAGGAAACCCAAGTGCTATAGTGGTTAAGTTCTACAACTGCTAACCAGAAGGTCGGCAGTTCGAAACCACCAAGTGCTCCTTGGAAACTCTAGGGAGCAGTCCTACTCTGTCCTATCGAGTTGCCATGAGTTGGAATTGATTTGATGGCAGTGTATTTTTGGTTTGAATCCAACTCTGTTTTAAATATACACTGAAACCATTGTTACATGGTTTTAATATGCAACGAATTCTCTAGGAACCTGAGCACCACCTGAGTACCATGTGACTGGAAGGAAACTAGGACTTTGTTTCCCTTGTAGCTTTCTAAGAGTTGTTCACCATTTCGAAAAACCACTTGACTAATGACAATGCTATTGCCAGTGTTTGAGGTGCTTCTGCAGTACTCTGCCTCACTCTGCAGATGTTAGCATTGCATTCTTGGGAAAGCTACACCTGTAGTTAATGTAGTCATTTAGCTCTTATTTTAAATTGTCATTAAGAAAGAATAATATCTCATAAGCAGGTGTAAGCATCTGATTTATTCATTATGTCTTCTGTGTTTGCTCCCAAGCTTTTACATATTAAAATCCATTTTATTTTTTAAATAATTACGTTATTTCTCACTGATATTATGGGCAGTTGCATCTATTGTTAAAATTACACATTTTGGTAGGCTATACATCTGTATTTCTATTTAAGAATGGCAAGGGATGTTATAAAATACTTGCTATAAAAATAGGGTATTGAGTCTGGTAGGATTAAGAAATTTTGGAATGGATAATTGTAAAACTGTAATATTTTAGGAAAAAGGAATCCCATCAAATAGCACAAAAAGGCCATCCAGAACTCCTAACAAAGGAAACAAGGCATGTATTAAAGAGATTGCAGATGCCCTTTGTGGTGGCAAGCCCCCGCCCCCACCTCATTCAAACAAATGCCAATTTCTATAGCCCTCCGTGTCATCGTCTCTGCTGGGAGTTGAGTCCACCTTCATAACCTTCCTTGGCAACTGTTGCTAGGAAGATGTTGCCTCTCAAGCTGACCTTCCAAAGACTTGAGATCACAGCCTGTTGTTTCCCAGCTGCTGAAGAAGAGATCAAATTTGCCTAGAGAGAGTGAAGGATAAACAAGCCAACAGAGCACAAATAGCAACAACCCGAAGAGGATGCCAGGGATGAAATGCAAGACACGGCAGTGATGGGCTGCTGCTGATTGGTTTCCATTTCCGGAGGCCTGGGAGAGCAAAGAGCCATCACGAAACTATTAACTGCATTTTCTTGTTCTAACAGGGTTGGAGACACTATGAGAGAACCAGGTAATCTGGAATCTCCCTCTTTTTCTTTCTCTTAAAAAAATTTATTTATCGTACTTTAGGTGAAAGATTACAGAACATACAAGCTTCTCATTAAACAGTTAGTACAGATATTGTTTTACGACATTGGTTAACAGGTTCCTTCTCCCTCCTCAGTCCTGGGTTCCTGATTACCAGCTTCCTTGTCCCTTCCTGCCTTCTGGTCCTAGCCTCTGGGTTCATGTGCCCCTTTAGTCTGGTTTTGTTTCATGAGCCTGTCCAATGCTTGGATGAATGGTGAACTTTAGGAGTGACTTCATTACTGAGCTAAAAGGGTGTCTGGGGGCCATAGTCTCAGAGTTTCTTCAGTGTCTGTTAGACCAGTAATTGTGGTCTGTTTCGTGAGTTAGAATTTTGTTCTACATTTTTCTCCAGCTCTGTCCAAGACCCTCTAGTGTGATCTCTGCCAGAGCAGTGAGTGGTGGTAGCAAGCATCATCTAGTTGCACTAGACTCAGTATAGTAGGGGCTGTAGTAGTTGTGGTCCATTACTCCTTTGGATTAATCTTTCCGTTGTGTCTTTCTTTTTATTTATTCTCCCTCATTCCAGGAAGGGATGAGATCAGTGCAATACCGTAGATAGCTACTCACACGGTCTCTCTTCTTAAAGACTGACTGTGGAGACCTTGGCTTATAGACAGGTAGTGTCCACTTTTCACTGTTGCTGCGCCATTCTTTTGTCAGGGCAGAATAATGACACCGGTGATGACAGTGATAATGATAACTGTCACTCACTGATACTTGCTTTGTTCCTGGCCTTGCGCTAAGTGCTTGATGGGAATGATCTTGATGAATTCCCAAGGCAGCCCTGTGAGGAAGATATCACACACTCCTGCACTGCACTAGTGATCAACCTGGGTATATGAGAGACACAGCTGAGTGTCCAGCCCCTCTTAGCCATGAGCAGCAGAGTGGAATTCGACCTCAAGCCAGTGCTTACTTTGTGCTCTCTGCTTTCTTCATTGGCTGAATTATTTCCGTTTGGTCTGAATGGATGGATACCAGTGCCAGTGCACACGGCAAGGTTTGCTCACGCAGTCATTCGTTTTCTTTCGGTAGGTGTGAACCAAGCCTGTGCTTGCTGCCAGCCTCCCTGGGCGCCCTGTTGAGTAAGACATACTCTTTCCCAGGGAGCCGAGAGTCCAGCTCTGTGCAGAGGGGACTTTTACTGTGGGTATCTGCTTGGAAGCACACCACCTCTTTGAATTTGTAGGGTGTGTGGGGAGGGGAACGGGGATAACTGGGTGCTCCCCACAGACCATGACAGGATGTCTAGGGGTGCTAATGAAACACTAGTAGAACTTCCTAACTTACGTCTTTACCCAGGGCTTCCGTCCTAGGATGGAGACTAAGACAACAGGTGGAACGGAAGCAACAATGACTGCAGCCAACATTTACCTGGTACGACGTAAGGTCAGGGGCCCTGGTGCTGCAGTTAAGACCTCGGGCTGCCAACTGAAAGGCCGGTAGTTTGAATCCACCACGTGCTTCTTGGAAACCCTATGGGGAGTTCTACTGTATCTTACAGGGTTGTTATGAGTCAGAATTAGCTCAATGGCAAACGGTTTGGTGGGCTTTACACTCATAGTCTTGCCCTGCCCATCTTCTCATTGAATCCACAGAACAAGGCAGACTCGGCAGACAGGGAGGCCCTTGATCTCACGGCTCTGGGAGAAGATTGCTTAGATGGGAAACCCAGCTCTCCTGGTAACAGCTTTAGGACCTGAGGCAAGGACTTACCTGCTCTGGACTACATGTTCTTCTGTGGTAACATTTCCTGTGTGTGTTGTACCTGTCTCTGAAGGCTGCCCTGAGAAGTTGGTAGATGAGAATTCAGGGCAGTGCTGGGTATACAGTGAGCACTCAATAAATGTAGCTATTGTTTGTCTCCTCCTCCTCACTGCCCTGCTTCATTTCTGGTCCTCTTTCTTGAACCCATTTTCTAAGTTAGAATAATAACAAAAGGAAACACACAAAGGAAGAAAAGAGTAAATAGCTCCCCTCCGTGTCTCCTGCCCCTGCACTGGCTCAGAGGAGTTCAGAAAACTGGCCAAGGCTATCCAACCGCTGAAAACCCTGGTGATGTACTGGTTAAGTGCTATGGCTGGTAAGCAGAAGGTGGGCAGCTCAAATCTGCCAGGCACTCCTTGGAAACTCTATGGGGCAGTTCTGCTCTCTCTATAGGGTTGCTATGTGTCAGAATTGACGTGGTGGCAGTGGGTTATCCAGCTAAATGAATGAGCAGACATGGGAACCCCTTCTTGTCTGATGCAAAGATTTCAGTGGAAACTGGAAATCTCAGTGACACCTTGGCCTGCTGAGGATGAATGGGAGGCAGAGAAGAATTGGCACCAAACCACTTTTCAGAGCAGGCCCGAGGGCACACATGTGTGGGGAGGGGCTGGTGGGATGAGGAGGCCTTGCATGGACAGGCCTCTGCTGGGTAAAGGTTGGCCTGGCACGAGTCGCCACTGTGTACTTGTCACGTCTTTGCACCCAGTGAGGCACTGGGTCCTGGCTGCTGTGCCTACCACAGACTTCTCAGCTCTGTTCTGACTTCTGTCTGCTTGTCTATTCAAGTGGATTTGGGTCAGCAAGAAGAGAGATGAAGAGCTTGGATGGGTATACCTTTTAGCTCTAAGAAGCTGCTGGACCAGAGTACAAAGGGCAAGAACTTTGGTGCTGAAGATACCTTCCTCGACCTTTCCAGAAGGCACCCAGTGGGGCAGCTCCAGGGACTTCAGGTTCCTTTTATCCACAGGTATATCACCTCAGATCACCAGGTAATGCTCCATCAGCTTCCCCACAGGGCCCTCTGCCTTTGCTTACCTGTTGGACCCAGAGCGGGGGCTGGAGGCAGACTGATGCTTCAGACCAACTTGAGCTGAAGTGCCCATCAACGTGGCCCATGTGATAGTGTTTGTATTGCTTTCTTTTCTTTTTCAGGTATGAGTACTGCATTTTGTTTTCAATGTATTTTGTAGTTTAAAGCCCAAACCCACTGCCCCTGTGTCAGTTCTGACTACAATGTAATCATTTCTTATCTGTCTGTTTATCATACTGTGATTGCTTGCATATTGCTGTGTATGATGCTGGAAGCCATGTCACTGGTTTTTGAAATACCAGTAGGACCAATGATAGTGGACAGGTTTCAACAGAGCTTCTAGACTAAGACAGACTAGGAAGAAAGGCCTGGAGATCCACTTCAGAAAATTAGTCAATAAAAACTCTATGGATCACAATAGAATATTGCCTAATATAGTGCTGGAAATGAGCCTCCTAGGCTCAAAGGCACTCAAGACATGACTGAGGCAAACACATCAATGATTATGAGCGTAAGGGCAGCACCAGGCGACATTTCCTTCTGTTGTGTGAGTTGTATGAGTCGGATGGACTCAATGGCAACTAGCAACAACAAGAGCATACAGTAAGAGTAACTTTTACATATAGCTTTGTGAGCTTTGACAAATGCCTAGAATCATGTTACCACGACATAATCAGGATAAATAGTTCTGCAGAACCCTCAATGATCCCTGATGCTACCCCGTTTGTAGCCAGTCCTCTTCCTGCCACACCTAGCCTCTGGAAAACACTGATCCAGTCTCTGTCCGTTTAGTCTGGACTTTCCCACAATGTGACATAAATGGGATCATATACTACGTACCCTTTTGGGTCTGGCTATTTCACTTAGAAGACACATTAGTGATTCACCCATGCTGTTGCATGTATCAATGATTCTTTCCTGTTGTTGAGTAGATTCTGTTATAGGATGTACCATAGTTTGTTTATATATTCAACAGTTGAAAAACATTTGTGTTTCCAGTTTTTCTGCTATTACAAATAAAGCTATTATAAACACTCATGTACAGTTTTTTTGTGTGTGTGAATGTAGATTTTTATCTCATTCATATGACAGAAAAAGTTTGTTGAGCTCAATTCTATGGAATGAGTTTTTAAAAGCTGCATGATATTCCATACTATTCTATCGTATGAGTGTATTGTAATATTCTTATGTTTGCATTGTTCACTTACGTGCTTTCTAAATTTTTTACTATTTGAACAATGCAGCCACGTAGATTCTTGAACATTTATCACAAAGATCCTCATTGATTATTTTCCCACAATAGATTCTTAAAAGTAAAGTTGGTAAGTCAAAAGGTAAGTACATTATGTAGAGTTTCGCTCAATATTTCTAAGTAATTTACCTGAATGAACCACTTTACATTCCCACCAGCAGAGGATAAATGTGTTCATCTTGTACCTTTTCCAGAACTGATGGTATAATTCCATATTATCCCTAGTGATCTGATTGGAGGTAAAATGATTTCTTGTTAGTTTAATTTTTCCTTAGAAATGTATTGAAACATAATTAAACATAATAAAGAAATT
The DNA here is from genome assembly GCA_028571685.1 of Heterohyrax brucei. Taxonomy (NCBI): domain Eukaryota; kingdom Metazoa; phylum Chordata; class Mammalia; order Hyracoidea; family Procaviidae; genus Heterohyrax; species Heterohyrax brucei. Next base: position 35,587,457 of record CM053148.1, on the reverse strand, counting down.
AAACACAAAAATATAGAATTTAAGTCATTTGCTCCTCTTTTTTTTTAACTTCCTTCTGAAGGTCCTTTGCTTCATTTTCTGTGGTATAATTTCTCCTTCTTTATTTCGCACACAGAAGAACCCTAGACAACCACCTGAACAGTGATTTATAAGGCTGCTTTAAACCAAAATCAAGTTGCTGTCAAGCTGACTCTGGCTCATGGTGACTCCATGTGTGTTAGAGTAGATCTGTGTTCCTGGGAGTTCTGAATGATGATAGAGACTTCAGGATCAAAGCCACTCCTAATTCTTGTCATGGGCACTATTTAGCTACACCCCCTGAATGTATGCAAACCAAGTCACTTTCCTCTGCATGTTAATCTGTGCTCTGACTTTCCCCTTCCATCACTGGATGGACATTTGTTGCTTAGCAAGAAGGCATGGTGTCATTTGCCTGATTGGCTACACCTTGGGATTGAAAATACGGCAGTGAGAACACTGAAAGATGTGTTGAAAAAAAGTCATCTCATTTGAGATTCATGAGCATTTCTTGGCTCCTAAGCAGACTCCACTTCTATCAGTGACAGTGGCAGATGCTTGGTAGAATGTGGGAAAGTGTCTGAGAATACCACCTCACTAGAAGCAGCTCAAAATATCTTTCCATGGTTAAGATGAAACAAATAAGTGTTTTCAAAAGTGGTGAGATACAGATGAGGGTCATGGATGCTCATCTCATGGCTTGTGGACTCTGTCGTGCTCTCACATGTCAGTAATCATCAGAGAGCTGAAGAAGGAAGCCAAGGGTCTTAGAGTCCACCTAACTCAGCAACAAGTGGACCTCGTTGGTACTGGGGAAGCTGGCAACCTAGAAGAGCCTCCAGTCTAGGATCCAGTACAGGGAGAAACCCATACTCGTTCTTTAAAAAAAAATATATATATATATATATATATTATTTATTTACTGTGATTGCGTGAAAGTGTATAACCCAGTTTAAATTTGCATGCCCGCCTATGTGCAGCTTTTCTTGGCCAGTGACAGCACACTCCTCCCTTTTGTTCTATATATGTCACATCCTCTTAAAAATCTCCTGTCCCTTCTTCTCCACCTTCTGCTCTTTGTGCTAAGGGTACGGTAAACTCAAATCAAACCCGTTCCAACTCCCAGTGACAGAGAGGGCAGAAAAGGACTGCTCCATAGTCTCCAAGGAACAGCTAGGAGATTTGAATTGCCACCCTTTAGGTTAGAAGACACAGCCTTTAGCCACCACACACCAGGGTTTCCATGGGTCATGGTGAGTGGAGGGAAAAACGTTTCTGACATTAAATCTTTATTATCACTGTTTTCTGGAATGAAATTAAAAAATTTTCCAGGAATTATATCCAGGTTTATTTTGGGTGATATCTCCATCAGTGTAATTCTCACCTGCAATGGTACAACTCTGAGAAAATGAATTCTAAATGAGCCTCTGACATCAGTTATTAAGTTCTTAGGTCTGGAGATGCAGAGCTACAGAGGAAGAGAGCACAAGGCGTGCTTTCAAGTAGCTCATAGTCTAGTGGAGGGAAGCGACTGCCAGACCAATGATTCTAGGATAGGGAGAAAGGTGAGTGTACAGATGATGTCCAAATGGTTCTGGGATGGTTTAGAAGGAATGGGAGTGGAGGTTAGTGCTGGGAGACGGCTTTCTGTGAAAGCAAAACAAATGGTGACGTAAAAATGGAAGTAACCAGCCAAGGCAGGGGGCCAGGTGGAGAGCACTGCAGGTAGAGGGAAGAGCAGGTGTAGGTTTTACACCCCAGCAACCAGCTAATCCAACTATTTCTTAACGTTTGTGATGCACAAGGCGCGCTCAGTGCAATGTTGCAACAATGTTCTCCAAATCAGCCTCAACAGAAACTTCTGTTGTCTCTCAAAATTTCACTTTCTTCACCCCTAACCCTAAAAAAAGAGTTCCTGGTGGCACAGATGTTCACCTGCTGGACTACTACTAATCAAAAGATCGATGGTTTGAGCCCATTCGTGGGTCCCCTGGAAGAAAGTTCTGATGAACTGTCTCTAAAAGATCCCAGCCGTAAAAACCTTACAAAGCACAGTGGTACTCAAACATATAGAGTTGTCATGATTCAAAATTGACTCAGTAAGGCAACTGGTTGTTGTTGTGTGCCATTGAATTGATTACGAATCATAGCAACCCATTGTGACAGAGTAGAACTGCCGACTGGGTTTCCTAGGCTGTCATCTTTATGGCAACACATCTACAGGTCCTTTTGTCCCACAGACTGGCTGATGGATCTGAACTGCTGACTTTTTGGGTATCAACTGAATGCTTACACTTTGCGCCAACAGGGCTTCTTGGCAACTGGTCACTCTATAAAAATTTCCAGGCTAGTAGGAAGGGAATTGTTAGAAAAGAGTATAAAAGCCCCCAAATCACCCATTCCCTGTTTTGTTGGAAATTTCTTCAAGAATAGACTGCCACGCCTAGGAAGATTCATGTGTGTGAAGTCACCCTGCAAAATATTTGCTGGTCCTCTAACCCCAATGGACCAGAGGCTGCTGCTATTAAGATTATAATTACAGACTATATTTCAGTGCTGTGTGTGGAGCTGCTCCCATCCCTTTTCATGGAGTATATCACTGGCCTCATTACAATTTAGTTTTTCAAAAAGAAGATTGAAGATCGATAGAGATATTGCTCAGGGGCATTGCACAGGGACCTCTGGGAGCCACAGGCCTGCCCTGAAGAACCAAAGTTTGATTTGTTTTGTAGAGGTGTTCAAATAATTCGACTCGAGGGCATTTGGCTCGGCTGGCTCAAATGATTCAGAATGTAGCATATTTTTAAACCTCTTTATGGTTTAAAAGCTAGTCTTTCAAACACTATGGAGGGAAGTTTCATGGTTGTCCCTGTTCTGCAGTTGTGAAATTTGGGGCATGAAGAGATTGAGTGATTGGTGGGTACTATGGTGGCTTGCATATTGCCACAATGTGGAAATGGAGCCCTGGTAGCACGGTGGTTAAGAACTCAGCTGCCAACCAAAAGGTCAACAGTTTGAATCCACCAACCACTCGCTGGAAACTCTCTGGGGCAGTTCTACCCTCTCCTTTATGGTCACTATGAGCTGGAATCAACTTGACGGCAATGGGTTCATGATGCTGGAAGCCATGCCACACTATCTCAAATACTAGCAGAGTCACCCATAATTGACAGCTTTCAGCAGAGCTTCCAGATGGAAGTAGACTAGGAAGAAAGACCTGGAAATATGCTTCTGAAAATTACCAGATGAGGTTGTTATGTATTACAACAGAAACTTGTCAAACTCACTTGCCATGTCACCAGGAGGGATCAATCGCTAGAGGAGGACACCATGTTTAATAAAAGAGAAGGCCAGTGAGTGCTTGGGAGGCCCTCAGTGTGGTAGACTGGCAGAGCAAATGTGCCAGTGCTGGTAGTTGTGAGGATGAGACCATTTCCTTCTTTTGTGTGTAGGGTTGTCATGAGTCAGAGTCAACTTGACGGCAGCCAATAACAACAACCACCTAGGCTTTTACTCCCTTTGGTCATTTATATCTTGAGATGCACTTTTCTTAATATCCCATAAAGCAGGGATGATCTTTCCCAGTGTTCTCACCCAGATTTTTAGGAAGTCTGACTTCTTTTGGTGAAGCCCAGGACAAGCCCAGTCAAGAAGCCCAAATTCCCAGGGCTCAACAGAAGGCACTGACTCTTCCGATGGTGAACGTGGATACTTTGCAAATCTTCATGTGCCTGAGTCCCATCCGTGGTTCAGGAGGCTGCTCACGTGGGACTCTGCCTATGAATAACCCTGAGAGTCTATGAAGGCCCTGACAGAAAGCTTCATAGTCTAGCCAGAGTCAAAATCAGGAAGAACACAGATCTGGATGAGGAATGAGGCAAGAAGAAAGTAGTGGATTCATTATTAACCCTGTTATTAGAGGTGGTGGCGGGAGGAACTGAGAGGTGATATATAAGCCACCAGCAGCCGCTTAAACAGCACCTCCGCCACCCTCACCACCAGTAGCACCGCCATCAGCACCGCCACCACGTCCAGCCACAGCCGTCCTCGCCATCCCCTCCATCACTACCGCCAGCCACAGCCATCGTCACTGCCACCTCCGAAATCATCATTGTTACCACCGCCACCACCACCGCCACCACCGCCACCACCACCGTTTCACCAACACACCATCGCCATTGTTACCATTACTGGACCCTTGTGACAGGGCAGACACCATGTTAAAGGCTTTAAGTGATTTTTAACCCTCACAAAATTCCCCTACAGTAGGTAGTAATAGTTTAGAGAATGTTGCCAAGACTTGCAAGTAACAGGTTTATTTTACAGCGAAGAGAACTGAGGATCAGAGGAGTCAAGTCATTTGCTCCAGGCTCCCAGCAGAAAGCTGCAGAGGCAGGACAGCAGCCAGGCCTGTGTTTTCTTCCAACAGCTGAAACCTGGTGATTCAGGAAGCCACACTGCTGAACAAGAGGCATATGCTGGGAGCTTATCTTATGTACAACTGGGCCATGCTAGTCAGCTCTGGAGGGCTTCTTATGGCCTGTGACCAGGTCTGACAATCTGTTCTTCATTTTTTTTCAGGGTTTTTTTTTTTTTTTTCGTGCATTTTGGACCACATGGCTTTCCTGATCAGAACAAATAAAAATGTTTGATGTCCTCCTTCGCTGAGCTTTGGATGTTGCTGTTTGCCCACAATTCTAGAAGCAGATGGAGCCCAACAGAAACCCCAGATGATAATTCAGACTTGAAAGCTCTGTGAAAACACCCCGGTACCATAAATAACTGAGCGTATGAGAGGGAGAGGGAGCGAGAGCGCTGGACGACACAACCATTCCCTGACACCACTGGTCACAATTTCTACTTTTGGGGATAGTTATGCTGGAACATTCCTCGGCCTTTCACTCACGTGAGCCAATGAGTTCCCGAAGGTTTCAGTCCCTTGTGGCTGAAAGAACATGATAAGAAATGTAAAGCACTTTGCTGAGTAGCTGGTCCACAGTAAGTGTTTAAAGCTTAGCTATTATTTTCATTTAAAAGAACATCTTTTCACTGTCCTTGGATTTTCCATGTGGTCCGTGGTCCCTGGACCCTGTAGGTCCTAGCTTTGTGTTTGCCTGTTCATGTTTGACTCTGGGAGTAGGGATGTCACCTTTTCCTGGGAGATGGTTCCCTGGTACCAGCTGCAACACTTGCTGAATACCTTTTACAGGCTTGGCTCCCTCTCAGGGTGAACAGGACACAACCCCCCTTTGTTTGAGAACCCACAGCTTGAAGCTGGAGTCAGGGGGAGTCAAACAAACCAAAATTTCATGCCAGGTGCACCACTGAACTTGGCTACATCTGTAGGGTAGAAAACACATCCTGGAAACGTTGTTTCAAAAGTCACTTCCTTCTGCTTTGAAAAGGAAGCTAGCGCTCAGTGCTGAAATCCAGGCAGTTATGTTAAAATTGGAGTTTGATTAAGGTTCTGACCTATAATAAATCACTTGGGAAGTATCTTTCCTGGTGCATATTTGTACAGAGGAGGAAGAGCTCGGCTGCTTTTTTACCTGAGAGTCTGTTGAGAATGTTGGCATGGAGACCTCGAGGTTGCTCTCTGGCTAGAGAAGGAATTACAGCACTGGGAGGATTCTGCAGCCCTCGCTGAACTTTCCTTCACACTGCCATTTTACCGTCATCTGGTCTTCAGCAGCCCGATTGATTTAAGGTAGCCCCGGGCCATCTGCCAAGGTGGCAGTGCATTGGAATCAGAAGGGAGAGCCTATGTTTAACTCCTGCCTTCATCTAAGTGGCTTTGGCAGAGTTGTTAATTTCTTGGAGCCTTGCCTGTAAAATGAGACTGATAATAGCCTTCTTGGCTGTCTTGCAGTGTTGTCAAAAGAACAAGAAAAAACAATAATAGTGATAATAACAATTGTACTTAAAAAAAATGACAGATATACATACTTTTGGTTAGAAGGCCCTTGTTTTTTTTAAACACAAAATGTATCAATGTGACTTTACAAAGAGACAGAATTTCAGGCCATGGTAGCTTGATGTGGAATTGCCTGTGGTTTAACCCACTTGGCTAATAAGACTGGAGATAGGGCCGCTGCCCCGGAAGCACATCCAGAGAAAGGTATGGTGATCTACTTCTGAAAGGCCAGCCATTCAAAACCGCATGGAGCCTAGTTCTACTTGGGATCTCTGTGGGTGGTGGTGGACCCCATGGCCATGATTTTTTTCCCTCTTTCCTTGACTCTGATTCTCCCTTAGGGTGCATGTCCCACTCTGAGCATGGTGAGTTGCCCGGGAGCAGGAGCGTTGGCAGTTGCTGGTGCTTTTTTTGTGGCAACAGTATTGTCTCCAGGTCTAGGTCCAGAGCATAGGGTAGAGATGAGGCTGACTTTTCTGGAGTAGCCCCTAGCCCTCAGAACTTCCCAGGGGGTACTGCCATGTCTCTAAGACAACAGGTCACGGCAACTGCACTGTCCCCATCTTTCATTTATCACCCACTTTTTAGAGGATAAAAGTTTGGGACAGCTGAGAGATAACAGCACAGAACTGGAACCTATGTCTATCTGTAGATCAAATCGCTTGATAATTTCACATTACCTTGCTATCTTAGGCATGAGAGGGGATCTTTCTGGAGTAAGGATTTCAGAAAGGCCAAGAGAGAGCTCCCAGCCCTGGGGAAGCTTCCCTTTGCCCACATCTCAGAGGCCAAGCCCAGCTAGGATAGGCCCTGCGGGAATCTGCCTTTGATCAGCGAGGCAGTGTTCAGCAGCGACAGAAAACTTACCTGTGGCCCGGCTTCCCTCCTACTCTAGGAAATACCATTTACAGATGGGGAAAAGGGAGAAAGTAGAGGACAGCAAGAAGGACTCACGGCCAGTGTCCAGGGGGCTGGGGTGGCAGCTGGGAGAGGAAACAGTCCCCACCATGGGTCAGGCAGTGAACCCAGAGGCACCGTGGCCAGGAATCAGGAAGGGCCCTCTTGGGGTTAGGGGAAGAGGTTTGCCGTGTGTGGAGCAGACTCAGAGGGAGCTGGCCAAAACAGCCCGAGCTTTCAACCTGAAAGAAGAACAACACATCGTTCAGAGCTGCCAGGCCCACAACCTGGTATCTGCCACCCAAAGTGTCCCAGGCTTCGCCTTCTACTCAGGCCACCCACAGGGGCAAACGGGCTGCAAGGTGGGGGCAGTGGGACCCCAGGCCTGTCCGGCCAGGCAGGACATTCTGACTGGGAGGGACCTACCCAGGAGTCTGAGGTTCTGGCTGGAGAGTGAGGCCTTTGATTGTTGCTTTCCTCTCCGTGTTTTGCAGCCCAAATTCTTTGAGCTGCTTGTCTGATGATGGAAATGGCATCCAATGGCTTGTTCCATAGCCTGGGGACTGGTGAATTGTCAGTTGCATATTGAGAGCCCACTGGGTTCAAGGTGTGGAGTCCTTGTGTGGTGCGAACGGTCAGCATGCCGGGTTGTCCACTGAAAGACTGGTAGTTCGAATCCACCCAGAATTACTTTGAACTTCTAAAAACCCAGCCACTGAAAACTGTATGGAGCCCCATTCTACTCTGACACACGTGTGATCTCATGAGTTAGAATTAACTAGAAGGCAACTTGTACTGGGGAGTTCAAAGTGCAGCGCAGGGAGCTGTGGGGGAAGAAACGAGAGAATCTACCAGGGGCTGGTGCAAGCCCGGCATTTAAGTAACCTTCAGGATAACGTGCTGGAAGTGGTGTACATTACGGGTGAGGAAGCTTTGAACAGACATGTCCAGGTGGCCAGGATGTGGTTACAGGCCGTGATATTTTTTGACAGGACTCTGTGAGTGTGGGGTCTGCAGAGAAAGACCCTGGCTCCTGCTCTCCAGTAGGATGATAGTTCCAGTGGGAAATAAACACTCTAGTGCCTTTACTGATTCATTCTTAGAATCAGCTGGAAGTTATGACAAACTGGATCTCTTGCTGTGTCAGGAAAAGAGGAATGCCTGTGCAGTCAGAAGCTCTGGGCCAGAACCCCAGGTTTGTTGATTCTCTGAGCAAAGCCGTATACTTCCTGAGACTGGGCTGTCTCAGAGCTTTGGGAAGTGGGAGTGAGGGTGCTGAAGATAATAACAACAGTAATAGTAATAATATTAATAAAGACTACCTGTTCTTCTTACTGCCCTGGACAGGTGCAAGGCCATATGAGGTAACCAAGGGGGCTCTGTTCTGTGGATGGCAAACTGAGATTTACATGTTAGGCATGATTGTCACTAAAGCCCTGAACATGCCTGAACATAGATGAAGACACACCAGTGCTTGAGGGCATGTCTGTGATAATTCCAGAGAGTAGTGGGAAGTCAAAGGAGGGAACAAGATTGTCAGCCAGGGGTAGTGAAGGAAAGGTGTTGCTGAGATGAGCTCAACCTTGCTTTTCTAAGCTGTAAAGTGGGGGTGATAACAGTTCATTTCTCAGGAGATAGAGGAGATGGAATGAGAGAATTCATGCAGCATGTTGGGCACACAGTTCCCAGCACAGAGGATGCACTTGATAAATGTCAGTATAATTTTGACTGTCATCCTTATTGAAGGATGATGAGTGCCAGATGATGGAGGAGCGGGTACTCTGGGGATGGGGAATGAAAGCACGGAACAAGGAGTGATGGGGGTGGCCACTGAGAAGTCCAGTTGGCTTGGAGAGGGCTGACCTCCTATGGCTGGCTCTGGGGACAGACGCAGAGGGGTAGGATTATTATATGATATTAGAAGGGTTGCTATTGCTGCCATACATCTCTTGTCATCTGATCAGAGTTCCTCCCAAAACCAATTTTAAAAGCTCCTATCTGTTCAAATTTCCTAGTGATAAAGTCACCTATGAAAACTGTTCAGATCTCAAAAAAATGGTGAAACATTAAAGCCAGGTCACTCCATTAGCACAGATGTTGAGGAGAAGGTCTTCAGGGTCTCTAGAGAGTCTCTGCAGCAATGACGAAACCTCTCTAAGGATTGCTCAGCCAGTAGTTGGGGGCCTGCCTTACATAGCTTTGTTTCTCACTTGTTGTTTGACTGAACTAATACCGTTCATGCATTCTATAAATATTTGTTAGTTCCTGACGGCTTAGAAGTTAAGTGCTATATCTGCTAACCAAAAGGTCAGTGGTTCAAGTCTGCCAGGTGCTTCCTGGAAACTCTATGGGGCACTTCTACTCTGTGCTATAGAGTCGCTGTAAGTCAGAATTGATTTGATGCCAGTGGGTATTGTGCACTGGCAAACCTTGGTATCACAGTGGTAAAGTGCTACAATGGCTAACCAAAAGATTGGCAGTTCGAATCTACCAGGTACTCCTTGGAAAGTCTATGGGGCAGTTCTGCCCTGTCCTGTGGAGTTGCTACAAGTGGGAATCAACTTGATGGTAGTGGATTTGGGTGTTTGTGTATTGAGAGCCCTGCAGGCACGGTGGTTAAGTGTTATTGATGATGAGCAAGAGGCCAGCAGTTTGAATCCACCAGGCGCTCCTTGGAAACCCTATGGGCAGTTGTACTCTGTATTATAGGGTCACCGTGAGTTGGGATCGACTTGATCTCAACGAGTTATGGGTTATTGTGCATTGGAGGAGGTCCCAGGTGGCTGCAACTCTTTGTGCCTGACTACAAAAATGAAGGTTGGCCGTTTGAACCCACCCAGTGATGCTCTCTGCAAGGCACTCCTTGGAGACTCTGTGGGGAATTTCTACTCTGACCGATAGGGTCACTAATGAGTTGGAATCAGCTCTATGGCAGTGGGTTTTTTGTTGGTAGTGGTGCAGATGAGTGCCTTGGAGATCTGCCTCTGCAAGGCTTACAGCCTAGAAAATGCTGTAGAACAGTTCTACTCTGCAAGATGTGCAATCACACGAGTCAGAATCGGTTTGATAGCAGTGGGTTGGGTTTTGGTTTATTGTGCGCCTGGGCCTTTCAGTTGCATCGCGGACATGGGGAAGATAGTGATACACAAGATAGACACAGATTCTGGCTTCAGGTGGCACTTATCTTCGTTCTGTGGAAGACTTTATCTGCCTTCTGTTGAAGTCCTCCAGCTGGGCTAATTCCTGTACAAGGGGAAAGGGGAGTAGAAAGTCTGTCCCTACCGCTAGTGCCCCTTAGGACTTGGCACTGGGCTCTGAACGCACTCAGTAAGAGAGTGAGGTTGACCATGGATGCTCATAGGAGCTGTAAGGGGAAGCAGCAAAAACACAGGGGCAGGTCTGGGACTGTTGCCATCAACAACACAACAGCCTTTTAATCTTGCTTTTATCTCAATGACTGCTGTAACAAAAATTGCATGATGCACATTAATAACAGAGTCGCTCCTTACGGTAAGATCTCTAAAGAGAAGCTGTGGAAGGCTGACACCTTGCAGGCTGGGATGGCTGTGAAGTTTACCTTGGGTCTCGGTCACGGTCTGAAGACACGTAAGGGACAAACTGATTCCCCCACTCCTGCACCTGTGGCAGGCAGCACTAATCAACTGCGGCATCATCCCTGCTGACTTCACAGTCTCTCAGGAAAATCACTACCAGTGAAACTGACCAGTGCAACAGTTTTTACTGAGTGATTTTGATTCATTTCCCCTCAGACTTCTGCAACTGCAGGAATATTCTTAGCGTGCTTAACTTTCACTGATTGTCCTTTTTCAATTCTTTAATTATTTTTGTGGTGTCCTGCTAACTTCTGTTCAGTTTTCTCAAGTCCTTTTGTTGTGAAACTAGACTGAGACTCCCCAGGGCCAAGAAACGGGACAATTATCGTGGAATTCCTGCACTGACACTTCCGTTTGTAATAGCACACGGGTCTTGTCAATGGCAGTGTCGTCCTGCTGACTCAGCAGCATCCGGGTCACACCTTGCCACTTTCATCTGCCTCTTTACGTACCAGGACTGACAATTAAGTTCACGAACTCATCCTGGAAAAAGTGCTGCACACCTCATTGCTGAGTATCACTGTGATCACCTTGAAGTACTCCCCTTGGGAAGCAATGCACTGATGCCTGTGCCTGGTCCACCCTTCATAGCAATTTTGGAACTCTCTGGAATGACCATCAGAGCTGTCATCGTATTAGCCTTGATGTTCTGAATGTCATCAAAATGTCTTTCTTAAGCTTGCAAACTTGCCACAGTGCCACCGTGAGCAATGGCCATTCCAGAAAGAGTTCCAAAATTGCTTTGAAGGGTGGACTAGGTGCTGGCTTTGGTGCATAGTTTCCAAAGGGAGTACTCCAAAGGTGAAGGTAGTGATGTTCAACAATGAAGTATGTAGCTCTTGCAACAATTAAGTTCACGGACTTGTCATACCTAGTATATGCATTCCTTCTAGTTACACAAGTTATTTGTTTACCCTCACACACACATGCACACACACACACACACATATGAGGGCAAACAAAAAACTTGTGTAACTAGAAGGATTGTATATACTAGATATGACAACTCTGTGAACTTAATTGCTATGCACACATGTGTATGAACTTAATTATTACACACACATACACTAATATGTACATACGTGTGCATATATACACATGTATGTATATATATGTATATACAGTCATACTCTGAAGCTGACTTCTGTGCGTCTGTCTCTACCTAGCTCTTGGTTCAGTGACATCATGTTCACAGCTTGTTACTGGCCGTGGTGGCAGTATTTAACAGCCAGGATATTGGCAAACCCACACATCAAGACTCAATTTAACCAGCGTACCATTGCGTATGTTATCTTCTTCTTTTTAAAAAATAATGTTTTATTGTGTTTTTGATGAAAATTTACACAGAAATTAGATTCTCATTTGACAATTTCCACGCAGTTTGATCAAAGACATGACTTAGATTTTTTAGGATGTGTCGGCACTGTCTCTAACTAGGGTCTGGTTCTTCTATTCCCAGTACTCTGGTTTCCCTGCTTGATTGTTTCATCTGGCTTTAGAGTAAATGTTGACTCACACAGAAGGGTTCTAGAGAGTACCTATCTAATGGATGATATCCTTTATTTTGTAGGTTAGTCTACTTTTCTGCTAAAAAGGTGATCAAAGGCGATAATTTTGGTTTGAGGTTTAAAGAGTGTTTCAGGATGATAGTCTCAGGGAGTCCTCTGCTCTCAGACGGTCCAGTCTGGAATTCAGTTTGTCTGAAGTTGAGTTTTCTTCTACATTTTTCTCTCATTCTATACAGGTTTATATATTGTGACTCTGGTCAGATCTTCAGTGGTGGTAGCCAGGCACTATCTAGTCCTTCTGGTGTTAGGGTAGTTAAGGTTGTGGGTTATGTAGACTACTAGTCTTGTAAGTTTCTTTCTTCTCTGAGATTTGAGTTACCTTCTCACTCTTCTGGAAACCCTGGTAGTGAAGTGGGTAAGCACTATGGCTACTAACTAGAAGGTCAGAAGTTCAAATCCACCAAGTACTCCTTGGAAACTCTATGGGGCAGTTCTACTTCATCTATAAGGTCACTGCGAGTCAGAGTTGACTCAGCAGCAGTGGATTTGGATTGGTTTTGTACTCTTTTGCTCCTGATGAGTAGAGATCAATAATTGTCTCTTAGATGGCGTCTTGCAAACTTTTAAGACCCCAGATCCTACTCAATCACTAGGGTGTAGAACATAAACTTTGAGACCTATATTATGCCAGTTAACTAAGCTATTCCGGGAGACTCTGGACCTAAGCTTTCAGACCTAGAAAACCAATCTCAAAAGGTATTTGGTTATATATACTGTGGAGTATATACGGTTGTGTCTTCAATGAATATATGTGTCTGATCATACATATCTGTATTTACCTGTACACAAAGATACTTCTATCTCTTCTCACATATGTTGTGCATGGTATCTTGCATCTCCATCTGGACTCTAGATTTCTTTAGGGCTCAGGACATGCTGTGTTCACCCTTTGGTGCCCACAGGGCCTTGTACGTCTTTCTTTTACAGTAAGTTCTCAAAAAGTGATCTCAGTAAAATGATGAAAGATAATGAATGACAGAGTATGTATCAGAAATGGACTTAATAAAAGATACAGAAAAATTGTTTCAGAAAAACTGGTAGACGATTAGCCAAAAGGGGCATTAAGGATCAAGAAAGAGTGTATGGATTGGTGAAATGGCTTGATGGTGGGAAAGAAAGATTTATAAATAAGAAGTCCAGTGGAGAAATCATATTCAGGAGAAGAGCAGGTTCTGTATGATTTCGTATCATCGCTCATAGGGCAGTTTTTAAGTTTCATTCTTTCAAGTGAGTAGCATTTGTTCAAAATATTCAGACAGTTAAAAAGCAAAAGCCCCAAATGTCCCTAATGTTCAAGAACAGGAGATTAGAATAACAGACAGGATTCACTTATTTTATATAATACTTTCAGGTCATACAAAATGATTGAAAGTTCCAGTAAAGTACAGGCAATAACAACATAAGAAGAATGGAAAGCTGAAAAGATGTTATTAACAATACTGTTAAATAAAAAGAAAACCAGGTTAAAGTAGCATATAATTATCTCATTTTGTATAAATATTTGCGTTTAGAAAAACTATCCAGAAAGTTCATATCAAGACACTAAAGCTGTTCACCTTTGAACAGGATGATTCTTTTCCCTGCTTGAGCTGGGACATCAGTGAAGAATACTGCATGCACCATGGACCAGCAGCAAAAGGGACAAATCAGTGCTGGAGGAAATACAGCTGGAATGTTTCTTAGAAGGAAGGATAGTGAGACTTTGCTCTCCTTATTTTGGATGCGTCATCTTGGAAAATCAGTCACAGGAAAAAGACGTTCTATCTGGTGAAGGAGAAGGCCCGTGAAAACGAAGGAAACTCAACGAGAAGGATTCACACAACAGCTGAAGCAGTTAAGTCAACCACACCACTGATCCCAAAGCTGGTGCGGGACCGAGGCAGCTTTTGTTCTGTTACAAACTAGTTTGCCCCAAGTTGCGGCGGTCACAGCCACAACTATCAACAACTTTTTGGTTATTGACGTTTTCTATTTATATTGTTTCTTTAAATAAAAAATATAATTTTCCACAAAGAACCAACTATTTCTTTTTGTCTCATTTATTTATATATGTCTGTCTGCCTGTCTTTATTAATAGCACTGGTTTTTAAAGTCAGTGTATTCTTAGGATTATTGACAAAGTGGCTACGGAAGGGCCCGTGATGTGACAAAGGATTTTCTCTGCCTTGCAATTTACATGAAAAGTCTTATCTCAGCCTAACAAATTGTTACAATGCTGGAATGCTTAACAAATTGCTTCAATTGAGGAAGGGTCTATTCCATGGATTTGGGACTGTCTAGAAGAATTAAGGAGTCTGAGTCAATATCACAGAGCATGGTGATGTATTGTAGGAAGAGGATTCCCCAGAGCAGCTGCGCAGGCCAGAGAGTTCTATTATGATTTTTAGGCAAGAAAATCCTAAATGCACCATTCTCCCAGCAAGGCAGCACTGAGCATCGAAAGGCCTACATGCCCCGGGACAGCTCCAGGGGATTCCTTGTCTAACGAATAGCAGGTGTTAGAACCCAGGCACGAGTTTCCTGTGGTGTATTCTGATTCACAGATGGACACACATTTCTGCCCTCAAGATATAGATCAGCGGGAGGTAGGTGAGTGAGCTGGGAGTTCCAGCAAAGTGTTGTCAGAACGTGAGAGAGCAGGCACAGAGGGCCCTTCAGGTGGCGGCTTCATCTGCCTTCTAGTAGAGTGATGAAAGAATCGGGAATTTTCTCCATATTCCGTTTTCCTGAATGGTGTAGTGGTGAAGAGCCAGCACTTCGGAGCTCAGATGAGCAGGTTTAAACTCTGTTTTGGTGTGCCTCTTGGGTAGGTTGCTCAGCTACTGTGTGCCTCAATTTACCAATCTCTGAAGTGGGAATAGAGTCTCTTCCTCATACATTTATTGTGCAGTTGAAATGAAGTCATATACGAGGTCCTACAATTAAGTCTGTGAACTTAGCTGTGCTAAGGGCTGCATACCTCACTGCTGATTATCACTACAGTCGCCTTCAAAGTACTGCCCTTGGGAAGCTGTGCACAGATGCCAGTGCCTAGTCCATCTTTCAAAGCGATTTTGGAACTCTTTCTGGAATGGCCATTGCACATGGTGGTATGGTGGCAAGTTAATTGTGAGAACTTAATTGTATAGTTGTCTGTGAGGGAGTTTTTAGTCAACTGGAATGCCCGCCGTACTCACCTCATCTGGCTCCCAAATGAGTTTTTTCTTTACCTGAAAATAAAGGAAATATTGAAAGGAAGACATTTTGATAATATTCAGGACATCAAGGGTAATACAGCTCCAGCTCTGATGGCCATTCCAGACAGAGTCCAAAAATTGCTTTGAAGGGTGGACTAGGCACTGGTGTTGGTGCCTAGCTTCCCAAGGGGAGGACTTTGAAGGTGACTGACGTGATATTCTGCAGTGAGGCATGTAGCACTTTTTCTAGGATGAGTTTGGGAACTTAACTGTCAGTGCTTGTATGCAAGGCACTTAAGGCAGTGCCTGGTGTCCGAGAGGTGCTATGAGGTGTTTGTTGTAACCGTTGTTCACTATACTTACTGTCTTCTTTCCCCGTCCTCCTCCTTTCCTTTTTCCCTTGTTTCTCCATCTCCTTCTAGCACTCCTCTGTGCTTCCCTCATCTTTTCTATAGCATAGATTCCATAATCTATACATTTTGAAAGGAAATCCGACTTTTTTTCTGGGACATTTTTTCTCTTTAAACTGAGACCTTGTGGCTCACTAGTTAAGAGCTTTGCTGTTAACCAAAATTTCAACAGTTAAAATCCACCCTATGGGGGCAGTTCTACTCTACCGTGTCCTATGGGGCTGCTATGAGTCAGGATGGATTCCACAGTAATGGATTTGTGTTTTGTTTTGGTTTTAGGAGAAGATCTTTTGATAATGATACTGAGAGTGATAGGTTGCTTCTTCATACATTAACTTGCTACATAAATGTTTATTTTCTGCAGCACCTGCTCTGTGCTACACACGAGGCTGGTTTCTACACTTCTTTTCAAGTCAATTGCGTTATCAGTCCCACCTCAGAAAGGTTATGTGATTCACTCACGGTCCGGTAGGCATCCAGCTCCTGCCAGCTCCAGAGTGGGTGAGAGGTGGTGTCACACTGTGCTGATGATCTCTTGCATTGCTGTGTTGATCAAGGCCAAGGTCTTTCTCCCAGAATCCCTCAGCAATGGCACTACTGAGAATATCCTTTCTTCTAGAACAAACCAACATCAGTCTGCTACAACCCTTGAGAATTCCCCAGCACATAAAGTGCTCCACTACTAAGAGAGGTATCTTTTGTTCTTTTGATAACAATCTGTATCACAGGAGAAATCTTGCCAGTGGTAGCTCCAGGTTGGCTGAAAAGTTATCAGCTAAGTGGGGAAGGATGGGGCAGGCAGTTGAACGGTGGGTAGTGCAAGGAGCAACAGAACAAAGGCTGGAATCAGACCCAAGGGATGAAATGTGCTGGATCCCCAGTTTCTGGGGAGTTTAGTAATGTTACCAGTGAAGTTTTGGAGAGTAGAAAGGAGAGGAGGTTTAGAAAAAGGTCACAGCACAGATAATGCAACCCTTCTTTCTTTACTCTGTCTTCCTCTCTGTGTGGAGTACCATTTCTCCTTGCAGGCACCAGAAGGCTGCCCACATTCAGGCCCTAGCAGACTAGCTTTTACTCAAAGAAACTTTTAGCAAAGTATTTTCACAAAGTGCATAGGTCTTTCCCCACAAAAATTCTTCTCTGACGCAACCCAACCCAACCCAACCCAACCCAACCTGACCTGACCAGAGCAGATCAGACCAGACCTGACCAGACCAGACCAGACCTGACCAGACCAGACCAGACCAAACCAGACCAGACCAGACCAGACCAAATCAGATCAAGCCAAACCAATCCAAACCAACAAAAAACCATGTTGCTAGTGGTGTAATTTTATGAAACTTAGAAATCTATAAAGTGTTCTACATCTACCATTTTAATCAACTATCAGAATTTTTAAAAATATTTTTTAAGTAAAAAAATCTGAGTTCAGAGATATGTCTTCCTCTAGGTCACATTCTCATCCCTGCTCTGGGATCGGCTGTTTCTCTGGAGGTAGACTTACTGGGACAAAAAGAATCTGCAGTTTACATTCAGGTGGACTCAACTCTCTCCAGTGATGTCTCTCAATGCTGTACCAATCCAGGGTAGGAGGGTCCTCATTTTTTCCCTCTTGGGTAACACAGTCTTTCATTTTTGCTAATTTGATAGTTCAAGAAACATTTCATCATTTTAAATAACATTTTCCATTTAGATCTGTAGTTGATCATCTTTTCTTGTATTTATTTTCCACTTGTGTATTTTTTAGGTTTTTGTACATTGTACATTTTGTACATTAATATTCTTTGGTTATTTTCCTGTTAATGTGCTGTTTTTTTTTAAAAATCAATTTTAGAAGTTTTTTTTTTTTTTTTTTTTTTTTTTTACAGAACATACTGTTGGTTGCAATCATTTCCTATGTATTTCCTTCCAGTTCATTGCTTATTTTGTAGTGTTGCCTGTGGTGTATTTTCTCACATGAATGTTTTAACTTGTTCAGTAGTAAAATTGTATAGTCTTTGGGTCTTGCATCTTGCCTGTGAATGCCTTACCAATTTACTTTGGAAATGTCTCGTTATACCTGGAATTACCTACTCCCTGACTGTCAAGAAGAACTCATTGTAAACCATCTGATATTTTAACAACTGATTCAATTTATAGACTAGTCATAGTTCTATTCAGGTTTTCTGTTTCTTTTTCTTTCTTTTTTTTTGAGGTAGTTTTGGAAAGTTGTTTTTCTTTCATGACAATTATTTCACCCATTTCCTATTTTATTGGCATATGTTTTTAATATTACCTTATTACTAGGAAAATATTTAGTACATACCCTTTTCATTTCTAATATTTTTGTCTTTTTTCTCAATTATGTCAGAGGTTTATTGTTTTATTAGTTTTCAAAAAGCTTTTAATATATATATTCTTCTTTCTCCTATGTTCTTTTCCACTTGATTAATAAGTAGTATTATTATTGTTTTATTATCTCTACTTTCTGTGAGTTTAATCCACTGTATCTTTTATATCTTCTTCCAGAGAATGCTTGGCTTATTAGTATACTTGGTGTAGCCACAAAGTTTATTTAAAAAATAACAGCTACAATCCAAACAGGCTGCTGTTGATTTGGTTATGACTCATGGTGACTCTGTGTGTGACAGAGCTGAACTGGGAGCCATAGGGATTTCAGTGGCTGATTGTTAGCAAGCAGGTCACCAGGCCTTTCTTCTGAGGTGCCTCTGGGTGAACTCAAACTCCTAACCTTTTGTTAGCAGTGAGTGTGCTGGCTGTTGGTACACCCAGGGACTTCATACAACTATTCCCATTGCTGACAGATACTGACCTCATGTGTTGCAGAGTGGAATTGCTCTATAGGGTTTTCCTGCCTGTAATTTTGGTGGGATTGGATCAAGACTTTCTTCTGTGACACCGCTGAATGGGTTTGAAAGGCCAAACTTCAGGTTAACAGTTGAGCACAAACCGTTGGCCCTACCCTCATACAACCACTAAACCAAAAAATCAAAACCTGTTGCTGTTGAGTTGATTCCAGCTCACAGGGACCCTCTGGGACAGCAAAGAACTGTCCTGTAGGGTTTCCAAGGAGCCCCTGCTGAATGTGAACTTTGAGTTGGCAGCCAGACATTAACAGCTAAGTGCTTAGCCACCGTACCACCAGTGACCCTCGGTATTATCTCATTTCAGAATAAGGAGCCCTGGTGCTACAATGATTAAGTGCTCAGCTGCTAACAGAAGGATCAGCAGCTGGAATCCACCAGAGGCTGCATGGGAGAAAAGATCTGCTCCGGTAAAGAAGATATCAAGTGTATTAATAAGCCAAGCATTCAACTGAAGAAGATGTCCTATAGGGTGACTATGAGTCAGAATCAACTTGATGGCATACAAAAATAACAATTCCAGAATATTTTCATCAGCTCCAAAAGAAATTGTTTAGCAACCGCTGCCCAGTGCTTCTTTGCATGCAGTCCCTGGTAACCACTGATCTACTTTCTGTCTTTACTGTTCGGAGCATTTCATATGAAGGACTCATACGATGTGTGGACTTTTGTGGTGACTTGTTTTACTTAGTGTAATGTTTTCAAGTGCATCCGTGTTATATTGTGTACTCCAAATCCCACTGCTAACATAAGTCCATTCCGCCTCATGGTGATCCCACAGGGTTTTCAAGGCTGTATATCTCTATGGAAGCAGATTGCCATAATCTGTCTCTCATAGAGTTGCTAAAGGATTTGAGCCACTGACCTTTTGGTTGGCAGTCAACTGCCTTAACAACTTTGCTGCCAGGGCTTCTCATGTATTAGTACCTAATTCCATTGTGTAACTCTGTAACAGTCTATTGCATGGCTATACCATATTTTGTTTATTTGCTTACTGTTGGGTTGTTTCTGCTTTTTAGCTATTATGAACAATGCATTTGTGAACATTTGTACACCAGTTTGTTTTGGGAATATATGTTTTCAGTTCTCTTTGGTACATACTTAGGGATGGACTTGTTGGTCATATGTTAATTCCGTGTTTAGCTTTTGGAAACTGAGGAAACATTTTCCACAGGGATTGTACCGGTTTACATTTCCACCAGATATGTATGAGGACTCCAATTTCTTTCTTTTCATACTTGTCAAAACTTGCTATTTTATTTGATTTTTAAAAAGTATTTTAACCAGTGTTAGAGGGATGCAGTGATAAAGAGCTCTGCTGCCAACCAAAAGGTCAGCAGTTCAAGTCCACGGGCTGCTCCTTGGCAATCCTGTGGGGCACTTTTACTCAGTCTTATAGAGTTGCTGTGAGTTGAAATTGACTTGATGGCATTGGTGCATAGCTTCCCAAGGTGAGTGCTTAGAAGGCTATTGTAGTGATCCTCAGCAATGAGGGCTGCAGTGTTTCTCCAGGGGTGAGCTTGTGAACTTCATTGTCAGACTTCATGTAGACAGAACGCTCTTTGAAGCCAAGATGTTAAGACTTTGTCTCATATACCTTGGACTTGGTATCAGGAAGGATCGGTCCCTGGAGGAGGACATTATTCTTGGTAAAGTGGAAGGTCAGTGAAAGGAGGAAGACGCTGAATGAGATAGGTTGATACAGCAGCTGCAACAACAGGCAAATAAGGACAAATCCTGAGAGTAGGATTCTCCAGGGGCAAATCATGAAAATTTTCTGATAGTGGACTTTAGGAGACACTCCAGCTGTATTCTGTGTTTTCCAGTGGCTGCTAAACTTCTGGTTTTCACTGTGATTGCAGGGCTACTGATTTTCTATGCTATTCTGAAGAGAGGAGAGGACAGGTTAAAATGTTGTACACTCTCTGCTCTGATTGAGATTCAGCCATTTTTCTTGAATAAATTTGCCATGGGTTGCTGCAAGTCTTTGGTTAGTTTTCAAAGTCCTGAAAAAGTTGATTTTGTGAAGCGTCACCATTTCTTACATTTTGTACATGATGAGAAGTATTTTCAGACGTAATTACAATTCTAGCTGAAGTCACTTCTTATTAAGCGATGAATTCTTTATTTCGTGTGTATGAGTACTACACATACACATACACAGTCATACATTTTCCCCTAAGAATGCTTTAACTATACCCCATAAGTTTTGATATGCTGCGTCATTTGGTTCTAAATATTTTCTAATTTTCATATCACTTTCCCCACTTACCTATGTTCCGCATACTATAATTTGATGTCCTTATGACCATCAAGTTAGCTCCAACTCATAGCAACTCTATGTACAACAGAACAAAACACCGCCTGGTCCTGATCCAGCTCACAGTCTTTGCTGTGCTCATGCCTGTTGCTGCAGCAACTGTATCAATCCATCTCACTGAGGGTCTTCCTCCTGTCACTGACCCTCTACTTTACTAAGCATAATGTCCTCTTCCAGGGACTGATCCCTCCTGATAACAAGTTCAGAGTACATGAGACAAAGTCTCATCATCGTGGTGTCTAAAGAGTGTTCTGGCTATGTGAAGTCTGACAGTTAAGTTAGCGAACTCACCCTAGGAAAAATGCTACATATCTCATTGCTGAATATCAGCACGATCACCTTCCAAGTACCCCTCCTTGGGAAGCTAGGCACCAACATCAGCGCCTAGTCCACCCTTCAAAGCGATTTTGGAACTCCTTCTGGAATGGATGGCATCAGAGCTGTCATCATGTTACCTTTGATGTCCTGAATGTCATCAAAATATCTTTCCTTCAGTATTTATCTTTGGGTAAAGAAGAAATTAACTGGGGCCAGATCAGGTGAGTAGGGAGGGTGTTCCAATACAGTTATTTGTTTACTGGCTAAAAATTTTCTCACAGACAACTATACAATTAAGTTTGCAAACTTGCTACCATACCACCATGCCCAATGGCCCTTCCAGAAAGAGTTCCAAAATTGCACTGAAGGGTGGCCTAGGTGCTGGTGTTTGTGCGCAGCTTCCCCTTGGGGAGGACTTTGAGGGTGACCGCAGTGGCTGTCAGCGATGAGGCACGTAGCACTTAGAACGGTTAAGCTCGTGGACTTGGTTGTTGGCTCTTGTACTTCTTCCAAGTCAAATTTATGTGTTCTTCCACCAGTCTGTGGCATAGTCAATAGTCTTGTCGGCAACGGGTTTACTTTGGTTAGTAACTGAAAATGTCTTTATTTTATAGTTGTTGATTTTGCTGTAAGTAGAATTCTGTGTTCCAAATAATTTTCTCAATGACTTGGGTGCTCTTGTCCTCTATAAATATGGTGTTGCCAGTCTGTTTCTTGTTTCTTTCAAGGAAAGACACTTCTCTTTCTGGAGTTTTCTAGAAACTTTTTGTATCTTGGGTGTCCAAATAGTTTGCCAACTACCTGGTTCCATAAATTACTAGTTGTGTGGACTTGGATAAGGGTCTGTAGTATCACTGTATCAGTTTTCTCAGATCGAGTGCTGGGGACATGAGGACTGCAATCGCAAAGAGTTGCTGTGAGGATTACCACACAAATCATTTAGCTCAGCCTTGCCAAGAAAGAGTTTAGTTTCTTAATTATGTTATTACTGCTCTCAGTAGGCCATTTTATTATACTATTATTATGCTCAATAGGTTATTTTAGTCTAAATGTTCATGCCTTTCTCATACTGAGCATTTATTTTTCTCTTTAAGTTCTTTGATTTTTATCCTTTGCTCTATTTTTTTTTCCCTCTTTTCTCCTCTTAGTGAATAGAAATTATACCTCATGGATAGATTTTTGAAATAGCTTATCTCTCATATTTAAAAAATTTAATCTTTTTTTTCTGTGTACTGGGAAACTTTATTTTGATCCTCCTCCTTCAGATTGTTGGTTTCCCTTAAATGTCTAGGGATTGTTTATTCTCTGTTAATATTTAGGACTGAAGGACTGGGTGAACTGGATTTGGCTGCTAGGATGGATTTCTTCTTAGCTATGTAGATGCCTTTGTTTCCCAGGGCTGCCCTGCCAAAGTACCACAAAGTGGGTGACTTAGAAGAACAGAAACTGATCATCTCGTGGTTGGCCAGGAGTCCAAATTCAGGGTATATACAGAGCAGTTGTCTCTCAGTCCACTCAAGGGGAAGACCCTTCTTTGTCTTTTCCAGTTCTGGCAGCCTCAGACATTTTGGCATTCCTTGGCCTGTAGAGAAAATGCCGGTGGTGCGGGGATTTAGTGTTATGTCTACTAACCAAAAGGTAAGCAGTGGAAATCTGTCGGACACTCCCTGGAAACTCTATTAGACAGTTCTACTCTGTCCTATAGGGTTCCTGTGAGTCAGAATTGACTCAACAGCAGGGGGTTTTGGCTTCTAGAAGTATCCTCACGTGGTATCTTCTCAGTTGTGTGACTCTCCTCGTCATTTCCTTTTAGAAGACACAACTCAGAAGGGTTTTGTACCCACCCTGCTCAGGTATGATCTCATTAACTCGTAACATCTTCAAAGAAAGATCTATTTGCAAACAAAGTCATATTCCTGAGTACACTGGTCAGGACTTTAATTATCTTTTTTTTTTTTTAAAATGCCTTAGAGAATAAACAACTTGCTCGTTAAATAGTTAGCATGCATACTGTCTCATGACATTGGTAAACTACTCTACAGAATGTTAACGCTCTCTTTTCTCAACCACCAGCTTTCCTGTTCCTCTGCCTCCTCATTCTTGCCTCTGGGCTGACATGCCCGTTTAGTTTCATCATGTTTTGGGGGGCCTGTTCAGTCTTTGGATGAAGGCTGAACTCCAGGAGTTACTTCATGACTGAGCTCAAAGTGTGTCCAGGAGCCATACTCTCAGGGTTCCCTTAGTCTCTGTCAGGCCAGCAAGTCTGGTCTTTCTTTTTGAGATAGAATTTTCTTCTGTTTTTCTCCCACTCTGTCTGGGACCCTCTTTTGTGATCTCTGCCAGAACAGTCATTGGTGGTAGCTGGGTGGTATCCGGTTGTATTGGGCTCAGTCTAGTAGACGCCGTGGTAGTTGCTGTCCTTTAGTCCTTTGGACATATCTTTCCCTGGTATCTTTAGTTTTCTTCAGTCTTCCTTGCTTCTGAAGTGGTGAGGTCAGTGAAATACCCTAGATGGCCTCTCACAGGCTTTTAAGACCTCGGACGCTACTCACTAAAGCAGAATGTAGGACATTTTGTTTATGAGCTAGGTTATGACAATTGAGCTAGGTCTTCCCTGAGACCATGGTCCCCATAGCCCTCAGCACAACCGTTCAGTCCCTCAAGGAGTTTGGAGCTTCCATGGCCTTGCCTTGTACAAGTTGCACTGGCTTCTCAGGTATTGTCTACTGTTCCGCCAATCGCCACATACCTATCATCTGTGTAGCAACACATGTTTTTAAAGGGAAATGATTCAATCCGTAGCAATGTCATTTCCCTGGTAGGCCTTTCTCTTCTCTGAATAGCGGGTGAGGTGGATGGGGACATGTGGTTTGGGTGCAGGCAGTTAGCAAAGGTAGAGAATATGACCATCACTCCACAGCTGTCTTGTGCCCTCAGTTCCTGTTCTGATCTTGGAGTTTCTCTGGAGCTGTTCCTTCACAGTTGTTTTCTCTTGTTTGTTGCATGGGCTGGTAGTTTCTCTGCTCAGGTTAATTCTGTGCAACTTGATGACTGTATTCCAGAAATTCGTACCACGTCTATGGTGATACGCCTTCCTCTTTTCCAGAGATTCTTAGGAATTTCTTCTAAAATCATGATTCATCAATTAATCATCAATTAATATCAACTAGATCACAAATTAGAAGAAATCATCTCAAATGATTTTAGAAGAAATTCCTAAAAATCTCTGGAAAATCTTTAAAAGTCTTTATCATTGTGTTAGGTGTAGGTAGTTATGTATCTTAAACCATCATTGTGACCTCGTTTCTTTTTCTGTCTCCCTTACTAAACATAGATTTAAAGTAACTTTTGTTTTTACTTGTTTGTCTATTTATTTATAGGGATAACATAAAATTTTGGAAGATTCAAAGAAACACAGGTAAGAAAATAACTTTGCCACTAACTCCATCACCACCCTAGAGATTTTCTATTGGGTTTGCTTTGCACTAGTATGTAGAGGAGTGGTGGGTTGGGCAGTTGGGGTGCTATCATTTTAGGGAGTGAAAATGTCATTACCGAGGACTTGAGACCTGGATTTTAGTAGACCCTGTTAGTGTGCGCCATGCAAGTCTGAGAAGCTCTTTAAAAAGTCATACTGTTTTGTGAACTAAGGCCAGTAGCATCTAATGCTGTTTTAACAGAAATACCACAAATGGGTGGCTTTAACAAAGAGAAATTTATTCTTTCCTGGAAAATGAAATGAAAAAAAAGTAAAAGAAAGTAAAAATTCAGGGCTCTAACTATAAGGGAAGGCTTTCTCTGCTGGCTCTGGAGAAGGGTCCTGGTCACCAATCTTCCCTTGGACAGGGAGCTTTTAAGGCACAGGGACCCTGAATACAGAGGCCACCCTCTGCTCTTAGCAATATTTCTTGGTAGTTTGAGGTTCCCAAATCTCTCTACCAGATTCTTTCTTTTATCTCAAGAGATTGCCTCAAGGCGTAATAATAAAATCCTATACACTGAGTCCTCCAGAAATAACATGACTGTAGCCAATCCTCCCTCATTAACTTCACAGAGGCAGAACATCACATGGCATTGAGAATTATGGGCCAGCCAAATTGCTACACACATTTCTGGGGGGACACAATTCAATTGATGACAGACTCCCTTTCCCTTTTTGGGTCTTCAGTGTTTGTATAAATTGAAGGGATTGGATGACAGCAGAGATGTTTTGAACCCAGCGAGCCCAACACCACAATTGTAGAGTGGGTAGCTGAACAGCTGGAGGCTAAGGTTATGCCCACCTCCACTCTCCCCTAGCACCCCGAGATTTATCTGCTTAATAGTGCTTCCATTTAACATTTTGTTTGGAAAAGTATTTTCTGCTGCCAAACAGTTGGAAAATCTCCAAGGCAGATGGACTTTAATATTAAAATGCCATACTGTTTTGTGAACTCAGGCCAAGGACAAGGAGGAACAGTCCAGAACATGGAACTGAATGGATCCGAGGGGTATCCCAAATGGCTGTGTTAGTTCTTATTTTAATTTGAGGGCTGCCTTCAGGGTCATGGCAGTAGCTCCCAATTTTCGTCTTGGAGTCATTGCGTTGCCTGAGTCAACTCCGAGTGACCTCCGAGGACAAGTCTGGCACCTTTCCCATCAGATTCTTGAACTCTGTGGGGGATTTCCCTCACTTCACATGTCCCTAAAGCCCAGAGTGACCATGGTAGTTTTTCTGTTAATCCTTCAGTCGTATCTTGCTGTTTTAAAGGTTTTTCAACAATAGAGTCTGTATGACCTTCTTTCGGTCTCCTTTTCAAGCTGGGAATTCAAGGTGTTCTGCTGAATGCTTGAGCAAACAAGGGTCTGTGAACTGGCTGCTTTGATCCCTGAGAAGTCCTAGGAGCAAGAAGGGAGGTGATGAGCCGGGGGCCCTGGAGGAATTAACTGGGAAAACCTGGCCAGCTGTGTTGGATGGGGAGTTGGGGTGGGGTGTCAGATGTCTGGAGAACAGATGTGAACCTGACTTGATCTTCTGCAGCTGCAGACAGGGGTTTGCCAGAGGTGAACGCCAGTTCCTGTGGCGGACAGGAGTCCCCACGGTGAAGGCCACCAGTGGTCCCTCCTTGGACCCAAAGGTAGAGTTGGATCTGTTTATGCAAAGGTTTTGCAAATTCATCCCAGTGACTAAGTCACAGGTTGGATGGAGAAACCATTCCTTTTGAGAAGCCAGGGATTTGATGGGCTTTATCTCTGTTATTATATTAATTTCTGAACATTCCAGAGAGGTGATGGAAGGACAAAAAGCAGTCTTCCTCCGTAACCTTTTATTGCTTTGTGAAGGTAATAAAGATGATACGCAGGGTAGGGTGGGGTTGGCTCAGAAAAGGAGCTGGTTCCTCCAGTGCAGGATGTCCCTGAAGTTGTCCTGGGGAACACTAGTCCCGAGAGATGTTTTGAAACATTCCCGGTCAAGTGAGTTCAGGAATCTCCACATGTCATGTGTTCTTCTTGGAGATTTACAACACATATTTGGTTACCAAAGACTGAATTATCTTGTATAGTCAAAAATTTTCTTTGACTTTATTAAACTGAAAAATTTCTGAAATGTAATTGAGCAGAATGAATCATAATCTTTTTTTGAAGGGATGAGAGAGGCATCAATTAATATCAACTGGATGACACATTAGGAAAGGCTAGTATATCAATTTCTAGGGCTGCTAACAGAATACCACAAAGTGGGTGGCTTTAAACCAGAAAATTTTGTTTTTTCACAGTGTGAAGGCTAGGAGTCTGGGGTCAGGGGGTCAGCCGTGTTGGTGCCCTTTGATGCTCTGGGGGGGGGGGGCGTCTACTCCATGTCCCCTAGCTTCCGGAGGCTCTGGGGTGTTCAGGGGTTGGCAGGGACAGCATCACATGGGTGTCCTTCTCTGTCTGTCTGTGTCATTTTATCTCTTTTATAAGGATATCAGTTATATTGGATCAGAACTTACCCTACTCCAGTGTGACCTCATGTTAATCTCAGTGATCACATCTTCAAAAACCCTGTTTCCAATCAAGGTCAAGTAACAGGTACCAGGGATTAGAACTTCACTGCATCTTTTGAGGAGATACAGTTTGTCATGGATTGAATTGAGTTCCCTCCAAAATCTGTGCAGCAATTTAGCTAGGCCATGATTCTTGGTATTGTAGGATAGCTTCCGTGTTGTATATCCTGCGTCTCTGACGTTAATGGGGGACGATGGGCAGCAGTTGTGTTGGTGAGGCAGGACTTAAAGTGGAAGATTGTTTTGTGCCTTGAGGCAGTCTCTTGAGATGTAAAGGAGAGAAGCTAGCAGAGAGATTTGGGGACCTCATACTACCAGAAGCAGTGCTAGGAGCTGAGCATGTCCTTTAAAAAGGATCACAGTCCCTGCACCTCAAAAGCTTCCAGTCCAGGTGAAGATTGATGACAAGGACCTTTGTCCAGATCCAGCAGAGAACAACTCTGGGAGCTGACACACTGAATTTGGAGTTTTAGCTTACGGGTCTGTGACAAAACAAAACTTTTCTTTTTAAAGCCATCCACTGGTATTTCTATTAAGGCAGCAGTAGATGGACCAAGAAACAGTTCAACCCATAAACCTGGTCTTCAGGTCTGGGAAATAGAGTTCTATTAGCTGAAGGTTCCAATTAGTGTTCCCAAAGTCAGCAACTTTTAGCTACTCTTGTCATCCTTGCTAGCCGAGAATTTTTTCTTAGGAACACTCTTCTGCATTACTCTAAATAGACTACCTCGGATTTTGACTCCATTTGGAGAGAAAAAAAGTTCTATAAGCTGAAACAAGTTTGAGTGCAATTCACATGGTCTAGCAGAAGTTTCAGAACTGTTTCTCAATCTGTTTAGCTGTTTCTAAATCCCATCTCCATACTTTCTCCTACATGCAGGTCATGTTATTCAGGAGGAGCTAGAACTGTCCAGAATGTGGCATCCTCCTGGCCGCAGTCAGTGTGTCAGGGGTACATGGTTGACCCATGAGCCAGTCAGGCTAAAATGGAGCTAATCTCAGGACTCTTGGTTCGATAAGTTATAAACAGGTGTTGTTTTTTCCACGGGACACGGAGCTGTGATGATGTAAGCCAGTGGGCAACCACCTTGCCAAGAGGGAGAGTCTGTTTGATAAAAGAATTAGCTAAGACATAAAGAGAGGTATTAGATGCTGATGAGTATTAAAGTATCTGGACCCAGCCATGCCTGAAGCCTATACACTATGGTTACTGCTATAATTTGAGAGTTTTTTGGTTAATTGAAACTCTGAAGATCTTTACTGATATAGTCCCCCTTAGATATCTCCTCTTGCCTACTTTGCCTACCTTTCCCACTTTGCCTACCTCCCGTCTGTTGATTTGTTAGACTGGGGAAGCTTGCATGTTGTTACGATGCTGGAAGCTCTGCCACCAGTATTTCAAATACCTGCAGAGTCACCCTGACAAAGAGATTAAAACCAAACCAAACCCACTGCCATCAAGTTGATTCCAACACAGAGTGACCCTAGAGGTCAGGGTAGAACTGTCCCCGTAGAGTTTCCAAGCAGAGCTTCCAGACAAAGAGATTAGGAAGAAAGGCCTGGCGATCTACTTTGGAAAATTAGGCAGTGGAAGCTTATGGATCACAATGGAACACTGTCCTTGCTTGCTCTGGGCATTTCATTAGAAGGAATCAGTTGATGGAGGAGGACATCACGTATGTGGAAGTGGAAGTTCTGCAAGGGTGACAATGATTGGCACACTGGCCACAGTGATGTCCTCGAACACGCTGACGACTGTGAGTACTATGCAGTAACGGCATCATTTCCTTCTGTTGTGTATAAGGTCACCATGAGTCAGTGCTGACTCCACAGCAGCTGTCTATGTTTTCCTGTCTTCTGTCAGCGTATCTGTCTGTCTGTCTGTTCATCTCCATCTTGCCCTACCCTTAAAGCCAGAGCAAGTAATATTAGAGAAATTAAGTTTGGACAATCATCATTCATTAATAATGATTAATTCTTTTTTCTAGAAGATGCTTGAATGTTCATCGACTCCAAAACTCTAGTGTATGCTTCAGGTATCTCTACAGAACGCCCATCAACAAGTTTTCCAGCTTCTGCTTCAATACTCCAAGCCATAGACTATCAGTTCCTTTTGAGGAAATGTGTTCCATTCCCAAGCAGATGTAATCAGGCTAATTTGCAATTTGCCTGCCTGCTGTTTTACCTCTTGGTCCTGGGGTGACTGAAACCCCCCAAAACCATCATCATCAGGTAAATTCTGCCTCATAGCAACCCTGTCGGAAAGAATAAAACTGTCTCACAGGTTAACCAAGGAATGACCAGCAGATTCAAACTGCTGACCTTTTGGCTAGTAGCTGACCTCTTAACCGGTGTGCCCCCAGAGTCCCCAGGATGGCTGAAGACCAAGTGTGATTCTCCCTCCACAGGACAGTTTTCCAAAGATTTGAAAGTAGCCCGGCTTACTCACGCAACAGCCCCCCCAGCCGTCTCCTGGTGGAGCTGCTCTTGATTTTCTGCTCGGATCCTCTGTGGTCACACTCTAGATGGGTTATGAGTTTATCTTGAGCTGAATTGCTTCCATGTATTATTCCTAAGGTGGTACACATCTACGGTAGAATGTTCAGAAAGGTGAAAAGATGAAAACGAAAATTCGTCAGTCAGTGAGCTGTCCAGTTAAAGCTGTTAACATTTTGGTGACTATTTAAATACATTTGGAAATCTCTGCATGTCATCTTCAGGTTCGTAACACACATCTGAATACTAAAAGCTCTAAACTGTCATGTAGTCAAGAATTCTCTTTCCTTTTCTATTCTGAGTCAAAACATTCCCCAACGTGCTTGCCCGGGACATCACAATCTCTTACGCGTGTAGCCACGCATGTGCTTGATGCTGCTGGGTCTTTGCTGCTCTGCTCCTTCCTTCTCTCTGCCCGGGTCACCTGGCCTGCAGTGGACAAGCCTGCTACAGGGATTCTGTGTCTCTCAGCTTCCAGTTGTGTTTAGATGATGGGATGCTTGACCTAGAGACATGACAAAGAGAGGTCATGGTGTTTATTTTGCTCTGAGGTCATCTCAGGCTGTTGTGTCCCTCAGCAAGTCACTGTACCCTTACGACAGCCAGTCAACACTACCAATTGTTGCTTCTGTCCTTGACCCTAACTCTGGATCACTGTACTATCCTTTGTGGTTCTCCTTCTCCCACCCCTAGGTAACCAGACCATTATCATTTACCCTACTTGAGTGGGCCATCTGTTTCTGGTAGAGACAAAACACACTCTGTATTCTGATTTATAACTGGCTATGTCATTTGTCAGAAACCCTGGTGGCAAAGTGAGTAGGTGCTATTAACCCAAAGGTTGGCAGTTCATATCCACCAGTCAGCCTTTGGGGGACTCTGTGAGGCAGTTCTACCTTGTTCCATAGGTTTCTGTGAGTAGAAACTTATTCAACAGCAATGAGGTTGTTATTATTATTATTATCCTTTTGTTAAGTCATTTATCAGGATATTGAGACTCTCTTCGTATTGTTAAAAATTCCTTTACAATATTGTTTTACTCACTGAATAATTTTTAAATTAAAAAGAATTATTCTGTTGGTGTTGAGAATATATTTAGCAAAACACACACCAATTCAACAGTTTTTACGTGTACCATTTAGTGACAGTGATGACATGCTGTGAGTTGTGGAGATGACTCCTTTTCCTGGTTGTTCCTCTTCATTAACATGAACTTGCTGCCCTCTAAGAGTCTGATCTAATCTTTCAAGTGACTGTTGTCGCTTTGGAACCATATAGACAGTCCTTAAAAGAATATAATGCTCAAGGCTGACCGTTTTTTACTAGTGAAGGTGAACTACTTTGTTTTACGATAACTTCAGGGAACATTTTTTGGTTTAAGTTTTAAAAGTGATCTCAGGACAGTAGGTTTAGGGGTTTATCCACCCTAGGATTTTATTTTATTTTTTAAAACAAATGTACCTCTTTTGGTCATCCAAAGACTTTATTAATAGAATTAAAAGAACACCCACAGAATGGGAAAAAATATCTGGCAACTCTATGTCAGACCGACGCCTGATCTCCATAATCTATAAGATACTACAAAATATCAATAAGAAGAAGATAAACCACCCAATTAAGCTATGGGCAAAGGAGATGGACAGACACTTCACTAAAGAGGAGATCCAGGCAGCCAAAAAACACATGCGGACATGTTCACGATCTTTAGTTATTAAAGAAATTCAAATCAAGACAACAATGAGATACCATCTCACCCCAACAAGATTGGCCATGATCCAGAAAACACAAAACAACAAATGCTGGAGAGGCTGTGGAGAAAGTGGAACCCTCCTACACTGTTGGTGGGGTTGCAAAATGGTCCAGCCTCTTTGGAAGGCAATCTGGCGCTTCCTTAAAAAAATGGATATCGGATATACCATTTGACCCAGTAATTCCACTACTTGGAGTATATCCTACAGATTCAAGGCCTTTCACACCAACGGACACATGCACCAAAATGTTTACCGTAGCACAGTCCACGATAGCAAAAAGATGGAATCAACCCAGATGCCCAACAATAGAAGAATGGATAGGTAAACTATGGTACATATACTCAATGGAGCACTACGCAATGATAAAGAATAACGATGATTCCAGGAAACATCTCCTAACCTGGTTTCAACTGGAAGACATTATGCTGAGTGAAAGTAGTCAGCGACAAAGGGATAAATACTGTATGAGACCTCTATGATAAGATCTCAAAGAGAGACTTGTGTATAGAAGAAGACTCTTTGACAGCTGCAAGGGAGGGGGGGAGGGAGGGTGAGGGGGGAGAGTTTAGATAGTTACTAGCAATCTAGTTGGGAGAAAGCGGTGACAGCACACATTAGAAACAAGAACAAAATTAAGTGGACTTCAGCATAACTTGAGTACTCCTTCCACCTTAACTCAATATTGCAAGGATAGAGTAGCTGGGGCGGGGGGCGGGGGACCATGCTCTTAGGTGAATTCCAGGCCAATTGACACAACTAGTGTTTTGCTAAGAGAGCGCTCTGCACCCCACATTGGTGAGTGGCGTCTGGGGTCTTAAAAGCTGCCAAGCTGCCATTCGAGGACACAGCAAATGGTCCCAACTCAGCAGGAACAGATCCTCACTGAGGACCAAAATGACATGCGGTAAAGACAACTGAGAAGACAGAGAGACCCACAAGAGTGGGTGCCTACACCGACTTAGGACTGGAAGAACTGGATGGTGCCTGGCCACCACCAGTGATAGCCACGATGGAGCTCACAGAGAAGAGTCTCACTGGCAACACAAGAATAAAAAGGGGTGCATCATAAGATCCCCACTAAAAGACCTCAATTGATGGTCCAGCGGTTTGGGGGTTCCCCTGAGAGCGTGGCCCCCGGCCCTGATGCTGCCCGTTCCCATAAATTATAACAAAGGTCCACTCTTTGGACAGGAATGGATTGGACTTGGCAATGCAGAGTGACCATATATTGGAAGCACTTTATGGTTCTATACATCTATAGGATATCATCTTGCGGACCTCTGGCTGGAGGAAGGGGAGTGGACGGAGAGGAGGGGAAAGGAGACTGTTGGGAGGATGAGACATGTATGGAGCAGAGAGGAATAGTGTGCAGTCACCGGACAGGGAGAGCAGTGGAAGCTGCATATAGGTGGGCATGTAGATTTATACGTGAAATGTACATTTACACTCAGTTATGTTAAATAAAAATAATAAAAAAAAATTAAAAAAAAACAAAAAACAAAAAACAACAAATGTACCATAACTCATTTAAACCTTGGGGATTAGAAAATTAGTCATTCCCAAGCTCCCCGCCACCTTTTCCCCTGTAACTTTGGAAATGCTTTGACAAAGCCCTGGTAGATAAAACGTTGCATGTGTTCATGGTTATTTCCTTCAGAGAAATTTGTAGAAATAATATTTCTGTATCGATAACAATCAATAGTTTTTGCTGCCTGTTGCCAGACTGTCCTTCAAAGAATATTAAAATAGTTTACAGTGCTTCCAGTTATGCAGGAAGCACTGTATTTCCACACTCTCTCTAACATTTAATTTTGTGATAAAGTAATATTATGTTCTCAGTGTCCTAGGTGGTCTATGTTCCTTCTCAAGTGTGATACCAAGGAGTGAATGTGAACTTGGGGTCCAAAAGGAACAGACATATCACGTTCTTCTTGAACACAATACCTTTATTAATGTACCCTAAGGTGATAGTGGTAGGCTGAATAATGGTCCTCCCAAAAGTATTCATATCCCAATCTGTGGAACCTGTAATATGATACTTTACGTGGTAAAAGAAACTTTGTAGGAGGGATGAAGGATTTTGAAATGAGGATATTATCCTGGATTATCCGAGTGTGCTCAATAGAATCACAAATGTCCTTATGAAATGAAAAAAGATAATTTAATATCAGGCAAAGAGAGAGACAGAAAAACTGGATGATGCCCTTCTTCTGACTTTCGAGATGGTGGGTGAGGCCACTAACCAAGGAATACAGGTGGCCTTTAGAAGCTGGAAAATGTAAGGAAATGCATTCTCTTCCTGAAGCCTCGGAAGGCTCAGCTGACCTCCTGATTTTAAACTCCAACTTCCAGCAGTGAGCGGAATAAATCTGTGCTGGTTTAGTGCACTAGAGTTGTGGTACTACATTACAGCAGCAGTAGGAAACTGGTCACAGTCACTTTCTGTTTCCTCTTGACTCATGTGGAGAATGTTGTCATTAGTTGCCGTCGAGTTGTCTCCTGAGTCATGGTGTCTCACGTGCAGCAGAATGCGGCGCTGTCCAGTCCTGAGCCATTCCTGTGATTGGTTGGGGATCAGACTGTTGTGACCCAGAGGGTTTGTGCTGGCTGATTTTTGGAGGTAGATTATCAGTCCTTTCTTCCTAGTCCTAAGTCCTAAGTCTGGAAACTTGTTCAGCATCTTAGGAACATGCAAGCCTCCAGTGACAATGGGTGGTGTCTATGTAAGAGGTGTACTGGCCAGGAATTGAACTCAGGTCTGCCTCATGAAAGGCAAGAGTTCTGCCAGTTCCGTTCATTCATGCTGAGAAGTCTGCTGAATCAACAGTTCCTCCCCAACAACACGTTCTACTCTTAGCCATACCACCTCTTAAGTTATGATCTTGGTTCTTAGGTCTTCAGTCTCAGAGCCAGGTTAAGTCGTGTGAAGGCCTTACACACCAATAATGTGTGATATCTCTTTCTCTGCTTGTGCATGCATTAGAACAGGAAATTAAACATTCATGTTAGACATGTATTTCCTTTTTTTTTGGACATTTGCTAAGTTAGTGTCATATTAAATTATTTTCCATCTTAGCTTTATACTAAATATATGCTAGACTACATCTGTGTGTGCGGAAAACTATTTTCAAGTTGTAAATAGCATGGTTTGCAAAACTTACGACATAACCCTGTACATGACACTATGCGTTTAAAAAGAATCTTGATTGAATTAATTACGATAGCTGACTTACTCAAGTTCTCTCGCTTTTGTGTGTCATCTGGGACTGGAGTTCCTATTGGTTGTCTATTAGGTTGTGCACAAGAAGGTACCTTTGGGTTTGTTTCATGCAAAGAGCATTGCTGGCCCTCCCAGCTGGAGCTGTTGAATCTGCAGACATGGATGTACAATGCAGTTCTTTCTAAATGGATCAGAGACCTGTTATCTATTGATATAATCTGTCCCTGCCCAGTAACTACTCATGCTGAATCCAGTTGCATATTGGGTGATGTAGCAAGAATCAGACTTGACAGCCCATCCCCACCTCTTGTTTATCAGAAAGAAATGTGCCAAATCCTCACTTACTAGCATGATTAGTTTCCAAAGACCAGGTTGTTAATGGGGAACTTAGTGTTATGCAAAACTGGAGGATGACCACATCAGATCACAAAATAGAGGATGACTACAGAATTACCTAACTTCGAAATTACATAGTAACACAAGTGCCAAGTGAGAATTACAGCCCAGTTAAGCTGACATACACCTTAACCATCGCAGCCGGTGTCACTCTGCCTCCCATGTTGGCATCTGTTACTGGTGCACGTATGTCATTAATATGCAAAACAACTGAACAGTAGATTTTTTAAACATCGTGGTAAATGCAGTGTAGAATAATGAGGTAGCCAATAAATGAGGAGTAATTAATACCCTCAAGAGACCCACTGAGACAAGGAGTTTCATTTACTCGGGAGAGGACTGTAGGAGGCAGATGCCAGTGGAGGTGCTGAAGTGCTAAAGGCCTCAAAACTTCAACAACCTTGTGCGGGGGCACGCTTATGACCCTGCGTGAACTTTCTCTCCGGCCAGCACACTCTCATGCTCTAGAGCTGGTATCAGTTTCATTTTGTGCCCTGCCAGTTCCCTTTCACTGCAGTGCTGGCTTCTCCTTGTGTCCTTTCTGCTTGTCATCGGTGGGTCTTTGCTTTGGACAATCGGTGTTCCTGTTTTGTTGATGCCCTAAGCAATGTATGCTTATTGCTTGTTAGGCAATCCATCTCTGCTCCGTATGGAACTGTCTCTGTTTCTGTTTTGGAAGTTAGGTACACCAGAACGATCACATGGGAATGAGGATGAAACAAATAGCACAGGCAGCCCAGCAGTTAGGGAAGTGGCCCCCAGTATTCCTTGTTTCCAGATGGAGCCATGTTTTGTGGCCCCAATCAGTTCTATGCCTAAAAAGTTCTTCTAACATCCTGTTGCAATCTGAGTTGCTTTCCCACATTTACACTCCTCCTTTCCATAATTTGACACTTTTTTTGTTTGATTAGCAAAAAATAGTAAATTCTGTTGTTTTTTTGTGCTGTTGAGTCAGTTCCTGCTCAAACTGACCCTATAGGACAGAGCAGTCCTGCCCCATAAGGTTTGCAAGACTATAATCTTGATGGAAGACCTTCAGTGAGACTGATGAACACAGTGACTGCAACAATGGGCTCAGACACAGCAGCAGTTGGGAAGAAGGCACAGGATGGAACAGTGTTTTGTTCTGTTGTGCATTTGTTGCTAGGAATCAAAACCGACTTGATAACTCCTAACAATAATCTTTATGGAAACAGACTGCACCATCTATCTGCTGAGAGCAGCTGGTGAGTTTGAACTGATGATCTTTTTGGTTGGCAGCTGAGAGCTTAACCACTGCATCACCAGGGCTGCTTTTAATAAAATAACACAGCCCCTTGTACTTGCAGAGGGATTTTCTCCTGTGCAGTGTGTTTATGTAAGTGAGCTCATTACACCTTCCCATTA
The DNA here is from genome assembly GCA_028571685.1 of Heterohyrax brucei. Lineage (NCBI taxonomy): Eukaryota > Metazoa > Chordata > Mammalia > Hyracoidea > Procaviidae > Heterohyrax > Heterohyrax brucei. The sequence continues at coordinate 35,551,083 of CM053148.1, read as the reverse complement.
TGGTGCTTGGCAAGTAGTAGGTTTTCTGTTAATGACCTTGCCCCTTTTCCACAAAGAAACATGTGTTTACTCACAAGGTATCCTTGTGTAAAATGCTAAGGATGCTGGGATCAGTAGGAGGTGTGCTTACCTAAACACACACTGTACGTCAATCCTCTGGGCTAGGTTAATATTTTAAAAGAGATATCTTCCTTCATGCTACAAAAGCAGTCAACATCCTTTTGTGGATTCTAGTCCTAAGACATCTAGAATTCTGCAATGGCAGAACTCACCAATTCTGCCGTCAAGACCTGTAAGGATCACACGTCCCCAGTGTGGCTCAGGCCTGGCTTGCAGCGAGCTCAGCTCAAGGCTGGAGGAAGCAGGCGAGGACCTAGTGAACTGGTCTGGAGACTTCTCCCTCCACGGGCTGTCTCTCAACCTACCATTGAACATTTTTTCAAGCCTTCTGCTTGCTCCTGGGACATCAGAACTTGAACTCAGAGATTCGAGTTAACCATAACCCTAACACGTGCTGGGAGTCTGCAGGATCTGAATTCCCACCGTCTGCCCTAACAACAATGCCTAAAAGGTGGCATGCATCTTAGTCTTTAGAATCTGCTCACAGGAAATCTCTGAGAAGGATCTTTGAAGGTAGGGTCCTGATTTTTCATTAATGATGGCTCCTGAATCTTTCTTCCAGAACTGGCCTCCCTCTGGGTACTCAGAAAAGGGCTGCTGATGGATGATTTACAACATACTGTCACATTCAATTTTTCTGTTTTGAAACAACTTTATTAGAGATGGCTGGAATACTGTTCTTTGGGTCTGTTTTTTCCTGGAGTCCAGAAATCAGACAGTGATATTTCTAGTCCTCTGTAGCTTCCCCTAACCTCCCCGAAGTGTATTGTACATGCCATACTTTAGGTGAGCCAGTAGGCAAACAGACAGCCAGGAGGCCCACCCTCGTGTAATATATGCCTCCCAGTGGCTCAATCACCCTGCAGGCTCTTGGCCAAGGTGTGCACTTTCCAAGCTGTACAGGGCAGCTGTTTGCTGAGGTTCCAGATGCTCTTAACTGCACTGAACAGAGTTGTGATTTGCTCGGTGAAGAGCTTTGTAGTTAGGGAAGAGCCAAGTACAATGGATTTCTCACCAGCAGCACTTACTTTTGAAAAATCACAGGATGAAGTAGAAAAAGAGTTGAAAATTTGAGTTTGGAAGTCTTGGGTCCAAGTCCTGTCATCTCAATGGATTTAGTTATGTGATCCCAGGTAGGTTACTAGGAGCCTCAGATTCCTTACCTAGACAATGGGTATAATAATCATCTTCCATAGGCTTTTAGGGAGGCTTGAATGAAAGAATGAACCCGAAAGAATCTTACATCTGAGTTTGGTTTCCACTGTAGCTCGATTTTTGCAGTGACCAAGTCTGTTACAGAGTGTCTAGCAGTAAATGCTGATTGATAGACCTAAGAAAATTTCACATTTACACAAAACTGGATCCCCATCAGCATCACCAGTTACCATCGTGTTGATTCAGGCTGCCAGGATTCTCACGTGTGTGACAGTAGAGACGCGTTCCATGAGGTTTTCAATAGCTGTGTTTTGGCCCTTTCTTCTGCAGTGCCTCTGGTGGTGGTGAATCTCCAGCTTTTGGCTTAGTAACTGAGGGCATTGACTACACCACCCGGGGAGTCCAAAGTGGGAGTTAAACAGAAGAAAGAAACCTCTTTGCCACTGAGTCAATTCTGAGTCAGTGACTCCATAGGACAGAGTAGAGGTGCCCTATTAGGATTCCAAGGAGCAGTTCATGGATTTGAACTGCCAGCCTTCTGATCAGCAGCCCATCACTTAACCACTGTACCACCAGGAGTTAGGAGCTAGTTATTTGCTTTTGGAAAGATTTTGTGTTTTACTTCAATGTTCTTTTCGATGGCCAGGTCTCTTATGGAAAACCAATCAGTAGAAATTCAATGTGAGCCATATATGTAATTTTATATTTTCTAGTAACTGTGTGAACCCACTGCCGTCAAGTTGATTCTGACTCATAGCAACCCTATAGGACAGAGTAGAACTGCCCCATAGAGTTTCTTGGTGGATTTGAACTGCCATCCTTGTGGTTAGTGGTTGTAGCAAGCTTGAATATACCAGCTGCTCCTTGGAAACTCTAGGAGACAGTTCTATTCTGTCCTGTAGTGTTGCTATGAGTCAGAGTCAACTTGACAGCAGTGGGTTTTCCTTTTTTTTTTTTTGGCTTTTTTAGTAACTATGTTAAAAAAGTAAAAAGAAATAGATGAAGTAATTTTAGTGATGTATTTTAAATTCCATATATAAAAATTGTTGTAATTCTAATATGCAATCAATATAAAATTATTGAGATTTTGCATTCTTTTTTTAAGATGACATCTTAGAAATTACATTTGCAGCACAACTCAATTCAGCATTAAATTTTTATCAGAAATATTTCCTATGTAGTTAAAATTTTCCCACAATTGACAACGAAAAAGTAGATTTACATACCTAAGTTGTTTCAAACATACTTAAAATTTTGCAATAGTTAAACTGAGTGTCAATTTCTAGTTTAAATTTGGCACAAACAATATTTTAAAAAAATTCAGTGACACTAGTCACATTTTAAATGCTCAATAGCTACCTGGGGCTAATGGCTACCATCTTGGACAGTGCAGCCTTAGAATGGTTAAAACTTCCTTTTGACCTTGCAATTCAGAAATGCATTTTTTGTTACATGTCATCAGCAGGCATCAAGGTACAATTATACATTAGATCTATAGCTTCAGGTCCGTGGATATATTATACTGATGTCTGGGCTCCCTTGGTTGGACAGAAATGGCATTTCTGGGGTGGGGTGGGCCCTAGACCCATGAGTATATATTTTTAAAGCTTTCAGGATGATTCTAATATGCAGTCCTAGCTGGGCACACTGAAAGATGAATTCAGATCTAACTCATTGTGATGTGATACTTTTTTAGCTGGGGAGCCTAGGGAAACATGAACAGAAATAAATTGGGACAGAAGTCTTCTGGTACTTTTTTCTCTCTCTTTTTTAGGCTCCTCCCTCAGAACTACAAACTTTTCAAATTTAGAATTTATTACTAGTCTTATCAAATGTGATAACTACATTAATTCAGTTTTGGATGTTTTATTACTTTAGAAATAATAAAAGTATTTAGCCTTTTGGTCACCATTAAGTTGATGTGTTCATGAGGTTCTTTCCGAGAACATCCTGTTGGCCTTTCTATTTTGAAATGTTTAAAGAAGCTTTTAGAACTGTGTTAATGCTTTCACCTATACTTATTTGTGAACTGCATGATCTTAGCAAGATCATGCACGCTAAAATTAGAGTATAGCTGCTTCTCACCAGCATGTATTGACATAATGGCTGTCACTCTGTCGTGACTCACCACAGTTGGTCAGCTTGATTGGCTCTAGCAACACCCCTGACCTAACTTCTGTTACGTCATTGTGGCTGAACTAGTCTGAATGGATTCCATGAAGATCTTTTGGTTCCATGTCTGAATCTGCTGATTGATTGTTTACATACCTGCCCTGGTTTTCCTAGTGTGGGCATTTGTTTTATTTTATTAATTTACTCTTCTGATTTCCAGCAACCTGCTAATAATTTTTTTTTCCATTTATTCACCCACAGAATGTTATGGTGAACCTACCTGGCTCCAGGCAACATGCAAAGTCTGATTGCCAATTAGACTTCATCTTGCATGCCAACTCTAATACTTGATTACATTGCTTTGAGAAACACTTGAATTCACATTTAGGTTCAGTGAGAAAGAAATCTGTATTCAATTAGTTGTATCTGTCATAGATGTAGGAGGAAAGAGCAGGTCTCAAATGAAAGATATTTGCTACCCTGTGCTAGGAACTAAGGAAACAAAGATCCAAATCAAATAGTTGCTGTGGAGTTAGTTCTGACTCATAAGGACCCCATATGTGTCAGAAGTAAACTGTGCTCCGTCATTTTTTCAGTGGCTGATTTTTTGGAAGTAAATCACCCAAACTTTCTTCTCAGGTGCCTCTGGGTATCCTTGAACCTTCAACCTTTTGGTTAGCAGACAAGAATGTTAATGTTTACACTACACATAGACAATATAGAGAGAATTACTCCTTAAGACAGAATTACTCCTTATTCCATCGGGGCAGGGAGACAAATAATTACTAAATCATGTGATATTTTATATGATGTATAGATTTACGGGAAGTTCTGTAAGAACACAGAGGAGGAAGCAATTGATAAAGCTTGCAAGGAAGGCCAATGGTGGGGCAGAGCAGGGGAACACGGAGAAGTTGTAATGCAGGGAATATTTAAGTGGATCAGGAAGGAACTATTGGACTTAGCTGAAAACGGAACAGGTTATTTCTTCTGTCATACTTTGACATGTTGCTAGCAAAGTTCATGGAATTAATCTTATCAGTGAGGTTTAGCTACATTAAAGAGCATTGCACACGTTGAACTGTGAAGACTTACTCTGAGATGGAAACATTCCTGCTTCTCAACTTGCCTGGTATAAGGGTAATGTTCCTAGTTTTGTGGGGCACAGACCACAGTTAAAGGCTGTGTAGCAAGCCACTGGGTACCTTAAGGTCAGAGACTGGGGGTGTGGCTCTCCAGGTCATGAAGTAAACGACAGGCAAGAAGGTAAGGGAGTGGATGGGAGCACGGAGCTGGAATGGTATTGTGTGGTGGGAGAACGCCCATGCTCACTTAGAGCTGGCTTTGGGATGGTGACAGTTCCCAAACAACTTTGAGTACTGAAAAGAGCACTGGATGTGGATCAGAACAGCCAAAAAGCCAAAGCCACATTTTTGCGGTGATTCTGACTCATAGTGACTTATAGGTCAGAGTAGAACTGCCCCACAGAGCTTCCAAGGAGCACCTGGTAGATTTGAACTGCTGACCTTTTGGTTAGCAGATATAGCAGTTAACCACTATGCCACCAGGGCTTCTTGGTTTAGAATACCCAGGTTCAAATCTGATACTTTCGCTGACCAGCTCTGAGACCTTGAGCAGGTGATTTAATCTCTGATAGCCTCTGTGTGCTCCATTGTTAAAATGGGGGTGAAGCTGAGAACTCCTTCATAAAATATGACCCTTTCCATCTGAAGACAGGCTCCAGTTACCCTTTCTAAGGAAGTGCCACTTTCCAATATTCAGTGTGAAGATGACTTTTGATCTGAATTCTCAATGTGTTATAATTTCATTGGTCTTAGGTTCACACACTACGGAAGATGTCAGTGGTTCTGAGTTCAGACCTCGGTCCCTGCTACACTCTCCCACTTGCTACCTCCTGAGAAAGGAGACTTCTCTAGGCCTCCTCTGGATGTCCTGCATCCTGGCAGGTCCACAAAGAGAGGGGCTTGGGTGATGGGGTGGGCAGCAGGCCTGCCCAAGATTTGCATGCACAGCTGGGTCTGCAGGTGAACAGCCAATTTCCCTCCCTCCTGTGCCAGCACTGTGACGAAGCCCAGAGACTGGCTGATTATATTGGAAAACTGCTATTCTTAGTGGCAAGTTGTCATCCAGTCCTTCTGAAAAAGGAGAGAAAACCACTCGGCCAGGTTCTAAAAATACTTTTCTCTTTCTTCCACTACCGTCAAGTTGTTTCCAACTCATGGCAGCCCTATAGGGCAGAGGAGAACTGTCCCCTAGAGTTCCCAGGCCTATAATCTCTGCAGAAGCAGACAGCCACATCTTTGTCCCACAGGCAGCTGAGAGGTTTGAACTACTAACCTTTGGGTTAGCAGCTGACAACTTAACCGGTGCACTACCAGGACTCCTAAAAGTACTTAGAAGCTGCCTACCAGCTCTGGGCAGAGCTTGGGACTGGAGCCTGGCATGGAAAGGATAGCACAGGGAAAGGGACAGCACGTCAGTCAGGAGCTCCTAAAGTCCCAAAGCCCATGGTTTAAGCAGAACAAACACTTCTCTGTATCTTGTTGTTGTTAGGCACCATCAACTTGACTTTGATTCACGGGGACCCCATTTGAGAGAGTAGGGTTTTCCACAGGTAATGAGGACAGATCACTGGGTCTTTCTCCAGTGGAGCTGCTCGGTGGGTTCAAACAGCCAGCTTTTCAGTTAGCAGTCAAGCACTTAACTTATGTCATCAAGGATCCCTTTCCTGTATCTTGGGTTTTTAAATTATTGTTTAGTGTAATTAGAAATAATATATGTGTGTGTATATGTATATATATGTATGTCAAGAATAAATCTTCTAAGTCATTTGGTGCATGATTTGACTGAGCTGTGGCTGCAATAATTTTGTTGGGTGGATAATATTATTATTGCCATTTTACGAATGAGGAAATTGAATCATGGAGACGAGGAATTTGGGTCACTCTAGTTAGTGCGAGAAATCCCTGAGCTGTAAGAATGGTTAATGCATTCAGCTGCTAACCTAAAGACTGGAAGTTCAAGTCTACATAGAGGTAGTTCAAAAGAAAGACCGAGCTATTTTCTTCCAAGAGGTCAGTTTGGGAGAACTCCAGGGAGACAGTTCTACTCTGATACACAGGGGGTCACCATGAGTCAGATGGAGTTAGCCTGAAGACAGCGTCTGTTGGTGCAGAGTAGTCTGGAATTGACCTTCGGTAGGCATTCTTTGTCTTCAACAGCTACAGGTTTTTTGGTATTGTTTTCCTAGTTGTTAATGAACTGCTTTATTTTCACATCTGGAAAGGAAACATTGGCTATTGAGCTTCTCAGGAAAAACTCCTGGTGGTGACTTGACTTTGGGTCTTGTTGTGGAATTTGTTAACCTTGTCCGGTCCGGCACAATAGTCAGGATTAATGAGGCCTGTCAATCTGCATGGAAACCCTGGTGGCCTGGTGGATAAGCGCTATGGCTGATAACCAGTAAGTCAGCAATTTGAATCCACCGGGCACTCCTTGGAAACTCTATGGAGCAGTTCTACTCTGTTCTATAGGATCGTTACAAGTTGGAATCTACTCGATGGCAGTGGGTTTGGTTTTTCGGTTGAATTTGCATAGTGATGATGATTCCGTTCTACTGGCCAGTAAGAAAAAGGCAAATGTCTTCTGCTTGTCTTAGGGACTGGCTCAGTGACCGAAGGCACCACTGCTTGGGGATACTTAGCATAGATGCCTGAACATGGACTTTCTTATTCTAAAATTATGTTGGACATGTTCGTTGTAAGCTTTATTTTTATTTGGGGCAATTAGTCTTCTTTTCTCTGTGCTGGATTCCTAGCAGGGTGAAGGTACAAAGGCTTTGGGACTAAACCAAAGTGGGTTCATTCTTACCCTGTAGAGTCTCTGTGTGGCGATACCATGTAGACATAGTCATGTCTGTTCTTTTGCACTTTCATTTCAAATGTTGCTGGAGAGACAGAAGATGAGGAGGGAGGAGTGGCTTTCAGTCTGCTATTTTGAATGAGAAGCCTGCACCTCCCAATTCCGTTCACATATCCTTGACTCTGACATTTTTTGTTTTTAAGTCTTTGTTTAATGATTCTCTTGGTGCTGTGTTAAATTCTACGTGGAAGGAGACTGAGCACGGATGAACAAATTAATACCCCAAACAAACTAATTCAAAAACAGTGACAGTGGCTTTTCCGTTAGAGAAAACTGCCTGCCATATGATGCCTCTGATAAAAGGGGAAGGATGGGAGGGAGAAATAACGTGCCAATGCCAGGGAAGGCAGATAGGCATTGCTCCTTTCTCAGCGAAGTGCACTCAGTGTTTCAGTGTAAGAGTGGAGGAGATGAGACCTAAGACAAGACGGTACAGGCGGCTGAAAGGCATGCGGAAGTGCTCATGACCATCAGCTATTAAAGAAATCCATATCGAAACGATGATGAGATACCACCTCACCCCAACCAGGTTGCCCATGATCCAAAAAACAAAAAGCAGCAAATGCTGGAGAGGCTGTGCAGAAATTGGAATTCACCTACACTGCAGGTGGGATTGCAAAATGCTACAACCTCTTTGCAAAGCAATCTGGTGTTTCCTTAAAAAGATGGAAATAGATATACCATTTGACCCAGTAATTCCGCTGCTTGGAATATATCCTACAGAAGCAAGGGCAGTCACATGAAGAAATACCTGCACATGAATGCTTATTGCAGCACGGTCCACAATAGCAAAATGATGAAATCAAGCCAGATGCCCAACAACAGATGAATGGATAAACAAACTATGGTACACATACTCAATGGAACACTATGCAATGATAAAAGACAATGATGATTTTAGGAAGCATCTCATAACCTGGTTTCAGTTGGAAGACATTATGTTGAGTGAAATTAGTCAGCAGCACAATGACAAATATTGTATGACACCTTTACTATAGGGACTTAAAAACAGACTCATGTACAGAAGAAAAGACTCTTTGAAGGCTGCAAGAAGGGAGGGAAAGGAGGGAGGGAGAGGGTTGGTTATAGATTAGATGGCTGACAGACATTTGGTTGGGTGAAATCAGTGACAACACACATTAGAAAGAAGACCAATTTAACTAGACTTCAACATAACCTGAAAACTCTTCCATTCTTAACCCAATATTTCAAGGACAGAGTAGCAGGGGTAGGGGTCCAGGAACCATGCACTCATGGGACATTGAGGCCAACCGGCATAGCTAGCATATTGCTAAGAGAGTCTTCTGCACCCATGTGGTGAGTGACATCTGGGATCTTAAAATTTAGCAAGCTGCCATCTGAGGTAGGCCAAATGGTCCCGACACAGCTGGAACAGATGATCACCAAGGACAACAATGACATGAGGGGAAAAGAACCCAGAAGACAGAAAGACTCACGTAAATGGGTGAGTATGTCAACGTGTGACCAGAAGAACTAGATAGTGCCTGGCCACTATCAATGACAGCCGTGATGGAACTCACAAGTCTGAGTCCCAGCGGCAATGTGAGAGATAAAAGCTCCACTAACAGACTGCAAGTGATGGTCTGAAGGCCTGGGGGTCCCTTGGAAGCATGACCCCTAGACCTGATGCTGCCCCCGCTCACAAATCTTTACTGAGGTCAAACCTTTGGACAGGAACAGATTGGACTTGGGGACATAGAGTGGCCATATCGTGTGTACACTTCTTGGTTTTATGTATCTGTAAGATGTCCTACTGGCCTCTTACTAGAGGGGAATGGAGAGTGTGGAGAGGAAGGGACAGGAGATTTGTTAAGAGGCTATGACATGTGTAGAATGGAAAGGAGGAGTGTGCTGTTACCAGGCAAGGAGAGTGGATGGAGCTGCAGACAGGTGGGCATGCAAATTTGAACTGGATCATACACTTTCACTCAGTCATTAAAAAAGAAGGTGGTACAACTGAGGTGGTGATGGCATCCTATTGGGGTGGCCTCCTGACCCTCTGTCTTTCTGCCATGTTCCAATATATGGACAGAAAAGCTTTAGACAGTGGCTTTAGCTAGTGTCACCTTTGTAATCCATGGAAGTACCTTTTGTCTGAAGGGCAGCACTCAACAAACCCAGTGTTGTCCTCTACAAATCCTCCCTGATGAATTCTTCACCAGCCCTTTCCCTCCCTGGGGACCCATTAGTGGGCCCTGAACAGCTGATGCATATTGGAGTTTATCCCATCAGGGAAAGGCTGGCTCTGGGGGAAAACAGAAGGAGAGGGCATGTTTTCCTTGGGTCCAGCTACAAAAGGCACTGTAGGGATGCCCTCTTTGGAATACATATTCATCCCTGAATTTTTCCATCTGCGAATGCCTCTTAGAACATGCCCTTGCCTTCTTTGATTCCTTGATCTCAAAGCTGGTCATAAATTAATGGTGGGCATTGGGAATAGCTGGGAGAAAAGGACAGAAATTAGATTAGCCTGCTCTAGAAAGAGGAGAGATCGTAGTGCAGAGAACTGAAAGTAAGTTCTTTGAAATGATGGCTAAATGAGGGAAAGAAGGCAGACAACTTCGTATGCTCAGATGTGTCCACAGTCATGGAAAATGACTCTATGGTGACTTCAGAAACACTTGGTGGCATAGTGGTAGAGTGCTACATCTGCTGACCAAAAGGTCAGCAGTTTGAATCCACCAGGTGCTCCTTGGAAACTCTATGGAGCAGTTCTTCACTGCCTGTAGGGTCTCTATGAGTCAGAGTCAACTCAGCAGCAGTGGGTTTGGTCTTTTGTTTTTATGGTGATTTGTATCCCAAGAAATGGGAGAATGTCTTCAAAATAAGAAATAATTTTAAGTAGATTATGTACTAACTGATTTCTTTCCTGTAGAAACCTATAGACCAAACAGGAAAGTTGTCAGTTGTCACTGAGTGAGTTTCCATGTACAACAGAAGGAGATACTGCCCAGTTTTTGCATCATCCTCACAACTGCTGGCATGCATGAGTCCAGTCAAACAATATTCTGTTGTGATACATAGAGTTTAAATTGGCTGAGTTTTGGGAATAGATCACACGCCTTTCTTCCTAGTTTGCTTTAGTTTGCAAGTCCTTCTGAAATCTGACCTCCAGAGGTGTATTTAAAATACAGCATCATAGCAACACACGAGCTACCATGATTCAACAAACTGACAGATACGTGATGGAAAACATGAAAACAGATTAATTCAGGACACTTAGGTGACTTAGAATTAAAATGCATGAATAGCTGGAAATATCCCCAAAGGAGTGATTGGATCACTTAGTGTATCTGTTCACTTAACATCTGCAAGTGATTTTATCTGCTTAAGTAACACATCTACATGGAGGAATGACCATCTATGTATAGGGCCAAACCAGAAAGTCAAACTCTTTGCTGTCCAGTTGATTTTGACTCTGTAGGATTTTCTTGGCTGTAATCTTCATGGAGGCAGATTGCCAGGCCTTTCTTCCATGCTGCTATTGGGTGAGCTTGAATGCTTTAGGTTAGTAGTTGATGTAAACTGCTTATGCCACCCAAAGACCTTAGGATAGGGCTGCATTAAAAACCCATGGCCAGAGAGTCGATTCCAACTCATAGTGACCCTGTAAAATGGGTAGAACTGCCTCATGGGTTTCCAAGAAGAGCCTGGTGGATTCGAAATGCCACCGTTTTATTAGAGCTGTAACATTTAACTACTATGCCACCAGGTCCAGTGGCCACAGAGGACCCTTTAGTTACAGTGGTCTTACTTTATGCATTCTACTTCTTCCCTATCTTTATTCTTAACTCTGTCCTAGAAGACATTTAAAATCAGATTCAAACATCTTGGTAAAGAGTTTGTTTATACTTGGCAAGTTGTTGCTTTCTAAGTCTAAGACAAAAGAAAGTTTTAAAATTCCATAAAATGTCCAGGAAGTCTTCCTAGATAACAAGTAGGTGTTTTCTCACCTTATGTGAATGAGTTGAGTGTAAAAAAATCAGAAACATACAGATTAAATTTCTCTTAAAGCTCCACGTGACTTTAAAATATCAGGAGAATATACCTGAGCCCAAACCTGATCTGGGTTTAAGAATCCAGAAATTCTGCATGAAGATGGAAAGTCAAGAGGCAACTGGGTGTCTGCTTATTCTTTGCTAACCCACTCTTGGGTGTGGTATGTCCTTCCTGCGATGACTCAAGTGAGGTCCTGTCAAAAGTGAATTGTCCAGATACATAGACCAGGAGTAGGTGCTGGCTGTGATCTCCCAAACATAGTGCAAAGCAGAGGGAGCCTGTGTCTGGGAACGTTCTGTCCACATTGGCAGAGACTATTCTAGGGTCAGTGGACAGTCTGGTGCCATTATATACACAAGAAATAGAGTCAATCCCACAGTTCTTATTCTAGGATCTCGTGGAATTCTACTGGTGACTCAGCCTTCTGTGTGGAGTCCAAATCTCACTTGCTTCCAAAGCATTTTTCACATGGCACATGGCATGAGCTTTCTAAAACCTGTATTAGACTCCAGTGTCACCTCCTCAAACTCCTTCAAAGGTTGCTTAAATGCGTGCAAATTCCTAACCAGTGGCATGGGCCTTCAGGATCTGGCCTCTGCTTGCTTTGGTATCTCTCAACTCCCTGAGCTTCCTCATCCCCAACACCCCTCCCTCCCATAGGCTACAATCATCATGAACTACTTCTAGTTACTTACCTACTAGAGGATCTTGGGAAAGTTAATTAACCTCTTTGCACCTCAGTTTCCTCATTTGTAAAGTGGTATACTGGAAGCATCTCCCTTAGAGGGTTGTTGAGGATGAAATTACTACTGCATAGTACTCTGCACAGAGCTAGGTGTGATACTGGCTACCAGTGTGCCAACCTCTCTTTTGCCCTTTGGTAAGTAGAAACTTGTACTTTGAACTGTGTCTTACTTTGTCTGCCTTGCCTCTTGTTTGACCCTGATGTCCCAGCTAAGCTGCCAATTCCTCTATAGCAAATTCTCATCCAGAAAGTCTCATCTGCAACTGGATCAGGATCCCCTACAATGTGCTGACATTGTGATCACAATGATAATTACAACTTGTATAGAATGGACCACAGTCTACATTGTTGTAATCGCTTGCATTCCAGTCAGTCCTACACCAGAGTGTAAATACTTGTAGGACAGGAACTACTTCTCAGGTGCCTTGAGGTTCCTTGGTCAATAAATACTTGTTAATATAAATTAAGACTAAACTTGGCTCATGGAGAAGGAGTGTGCCAGCTATCTCTGGGTGGGTAATATTTTTCTTTGTAAATTTGTAAATAGTTTTTCTTATTTTACTGAGTCAAAGTAAAAACCAATTTGACAAAAAGAAAAAAAAAATCAGGTTGGTGAAAGCCATGTCCAAGATGTTCCTTGCTCTCCAATTCAGAATGAACTTGTACTTCAAAATGTCACTGCAGATCAGGAGATGGAGGAGGAAGTGGAATACGTGGCTAATTGCCTCTGTGAAAGATTGTCTCCTTTGTCAGGAGATCAGAAGAATTAGATGGTGCCCGACTATCGTGACTGAGCATTTAGATCAAAGATTCTGCAGAAGAATCCTGATCACAAAAGGGAAAATACGGGACAGAATTTCAAATCCTCATGGAATCCAGATATCTGAGGCTATGGAGCCTTGATGAACCCCTGAAGCTATTACCCTGAGATAATATTTAAATTTTAAACAAACAAAAAAACAAAAAATCTTTTGAAGGTTTCTTGAATCCAAATAATAGTTTCACTTAATTAATAAAGAATTTGTGTCTTAGATATTGTATTGTGCTCTTTTAAGAACTATCTATATAGAATCAAATTGACAACGATTACATAGGAACCTTAGTGGATGGGAGTTTATGTTACCGGTGGAGGAAGGATTTGGAAAAGGAGAGTGAGGATAACTGCCCAACTTGAAGGATATAACCAATGTCACTGAGTTATATATGCAGAAATTGTTGAATTGGTCAATGTTCTGCTGTATATATCATCCATAATAACAAAATTATAAAAAATAAAAAAACAAAAAAAATATGTCTGTGCGGATTTGCTGGTCTACTTCGGTTTCCTGCCTCTCTCGCTTCTTATTCTCCTCCCTGTTCATTTCCCGCCTCAGCAGGTGGGCCTTGAACACATCCCCTCTGTGGCTAGAACACCATGGTTTGCCCTTCTCTACTTAACTGGTGTTTCTTCTGGGTACTGAGAGCAGCTAGAAAAACGTGCTCTTCATTTGGGTCTCACGCAGTTGTGGCTGTTTTGATGCGGTGCGGAGGCCTGGAGATGGGGCAGCTTCTGTCGGTCTGCGCCAGCTGGGGCAGCACTTGACATAACTAAAGGAATCTGTCACTCCAGTTTGCCATGGTTCATTAAAATGCGTGGGCTTCCTGGGGACCAGTATTCTCAAATTCATGTGGCTTGTGAAGGCCATGGAAATAGACTGTGGTGGATCTTCCCAGTGTGTCTAATTTGTCAGTGGTGACAAGAGTTGTAGAGGGGAGCAGGGTGTGTGATGCAGAGAGAGGCTTCCCAGAAGACACTTGGAACCTTTGTCTAGAAACATGCCACCTCTTATCTCCACTCTGTAGAAGTTAAATGAAACTCCCTTTGCCATTTTTGCTTTGTATGTTGCATGTTATAAAAACTAAATTAGGAATTATTAACCATAGATTTCATATCTATTAAGAGATGTATCCTGTTTTGTTGTTAATTACAGTTGAGTCCATAGAAAGCGTTCTGTTTAATTAAATTAATCAAGCTAAAAAAAAGCACAAGTTGTCAGTTGATATATTCACAAACTATGTAGTTCATCGTATTTCGTTGAGGAACATAACTTCAAAATGCAAAATGAGATTTAATTATATATCAGCATTCAAAATAAACAGCATCTACTTTTGTGATCCACTTTTTGAAATTCATACATTTTATACTTAAAATATCGGCTGGTTAGTTGGTTATGATTTTTCAGCCTTTCCTAAGCGTTTGACATAACAAGTTCAGGCCACTTGTCAGAAGTAGACAGCTTCATTCTTAGTAAAGGAAAGAGCAAGTCAGAGCTTTTTCTCCTCATTGTTGGCATCATTGTTAGGTTCTGCTGAGTTTGGTCTGACTCACAGCAACCCTGGGCACAGCAGAACAAAACACTGCCTGGTCCTGTGCCACACCCACAATTGTTTTTATGCTTAAACCCATTGTTGCAGCCACTGTGTCAATCAATTTTGTTAAAGGGCTTTCCTCTTTCCTCTGCTTCACCAAGCACGATGTCCTTCTACAGGGATTAATGTCTCCTGACAACATATCCAAAGTATGTGAAACTCAGTCTCACCACCCTTGCTTCCAAGGAGCAGTCTTAATTGTACTTCTTCCAGGACAGATCTGTTTGTTCTCTTGGCAGCCCATGATATATTCAATATTCCTTTCCAATACCACAATTGAAAGCATCAGTTCTTCTGTTCCTCATTCATTGTTCAGCTTTCAGGCACATATAATGCAATTCAAAATACCAAGGCTTGGGTCAGGCACACCTTAGTCTTCTAGGTAACATCTTTACTTTTCCACACTCGACAGAAGCCTTTTGCGCAGATTTTGTTTTAACTTTAGCTTCTGAAATGTTGGAGATAGCCTTGATAACTTAAGGCTTCTGGCCAGATAAAAGAAACTTAAGGATTAGACTTTGAAATTCTAGGGGTGAAGTTGCAGAATTACTGCCATTTTTAAGCTTGTCATGTGGAATGCAGTGTCTAAAATGGCTCATTTCCACTTAACTGCGGGCTGATCCTTGTGACTTTCTCCAAGCGTAGGAAGTGATGGGATGCCACTTCCAAGATTAGGTTACAAAAGACTGTGACTTCTGTTTTGTGTGTTCTTTTTGCTTTTCTCACACGCTTGCTCTAACTGCACCAGCCACCATGTTGTGAGGACGGAACCAACCAAGAGCTTCGGAGGAACTGAGGTCCTCAGTTCAACAGCCTGTGAGGAATTGAGTCTTGCCAACAACCACTGTGTGAACTCGGAAGCTGATCCTTCCCCAGCTGAGTCCCAGGTTGATCGCAGCCCTGGCCAACAGGTGACTGAAGCCTTGAGAGATCCTGAGCAGATGATCGAGTTAAGCCATGCCCAGATTCCTGACTCATGAGAACTGTGAGATGATAATGCTTGTTGTCTTAAGCCACAAAGTTTTGATGTAGTTTGTTATGCAGCAATACATAATTCGTTGCTGTTGACTGTGAGTCTTGGTGACCCCAGGGACCACAGAACGAAATGCTGCCTGGTCTCGCACCATCCTTATGTTTGTTGATATACTGGAGTCTGTTTTTGCAGCTACTGTGTGTTTTGGGTTCTTTCCAACCTTGGGACCCATCTTTAAGTACTATATTGGACAATATTCTGTTGTGTTTCATGGAGTTTATATTGGCTGAATTTGGAAGTAGACCGCTGAGCTTTTTCCTAGCCTGTTTTAGTCTGAAAGCTCCACTGAAGCCTGTCCATTATGGGTGACCGTGTGTCATAGATTAAGTTGAGTTCTCCAAAAGACATGGAGAAATTTGGCGAGGCTATGATTCCCAGTATTGTGTAATATCCCTGCGTGCTGTCAAGCCTGCCTCTGTGACATTAGTGACGGAGAATGAGCAACAGTTGGATTGGTGGAGCAGGACTCAATGAGTAAGATTGTTTTGTGCCTTGAGGCAGTCCCTGGAGATAAAAAGGAAAGAAGCTAGCAGAAAGATTTGGGGACCTCACTTCACCGAGAAGCTGTGCCGGTAGCTGAGCACATCTTGGGGAAGGACTTGGGTCCCTGTGCCTTAAAACCTCCAATCCAGGGGAAGATTGATGACAAAGACCTTTCCCAGACCCAGCAGAGAAAGCCTTCCCCTGGAGCGGATACCCTGAATTTGGACTTGAAGCCTACTGGACTGTAACAAAACGAACTTTTTCTTTTAAAGCTATCCACTTGTGGTATTTCTGTTAAAGCAGCATGAGATACCTAAGACACCCTGCTTCCAATTAGAAATACCAGTGTCATAGTTCTCAGCATCACAGCAACGTGCAAGCCACCACAGTGCAACAAACTGACAGATGGGTGGTGGACACGATTAACACTTCTCATCGTGTCCTTATTGAATCTCACGTCAATGTCTCTTAAGCTTCCTGTCTTTGACGAGTATACATTAAGTGATATGTGAGTACACACACACACACACATGCGCTCACACACACACACACGCGAGATCCAATAATTAAGTCCGTGAAGTTAATCGTTGTAAGAACTACAGACCTCATTGCTGAATATAACTGTGCTTACTTCCGAAGTACTCCTTGGGAAACTATGCACCAGTGCCAGTACCTAGTCCATCCCTCAAAGCAATTTTGGAACTCACTTTGGAAAGATCATTGCACACAGTGGCAAGGTGGCAAGTTTACGAACTTCATTGTATAGTTGTCTGTGAGGGAGTTTGTAGCCAGCAAGCAAACAACTGTATTGGAACACGCTCCCTACACACCTGCTCTGGCCCCCAGTGACTTTTTTCTTTACCCTAAGATATGCAAAATACTGAAAGGAAGACATTTCGATGACATTCAGGACATCAAGTGTAATACAACAACAGCTCTGACGGCCACTCCAGAAAGAGTTCCAAAATTGTGTTGAAGGATGGAGTAGGCACTGGTGTCACTGCACAGCTTTCCAAGGGGACTACTTCAAAGGTGACCATAGTGACACCACGGTGATATTCAGCAGTGAGGTATGTAGTGTTTTTTCTGGGATGAGTTCGTGAACTTAACTGGCAGTCCTTGTACATAAATAGTATCAGAAATACGACAACTGCATTCAAAGCCACCCTTGCAGCTAATACATCAAGCTGAGCAGCAAATCAACTGTGGGCCTCAGTTTTGAATGTGGTCATCTGCTGCACACCAAAGGCACACAAGGAAGCTCTCAAACAGCTTTGTTTGTTTAAAAGACAAGATATGTTCATTTCTTTGGGTGACTTCAAGATGTTACTGCCTTTCATGGATTCTTTACGGATTCTTTCTGGGACCAAAAGGTGATGGCTGAGGGAGACAAAAGAGCATCTAGGCAACAATGAAAGAGAGAATGTGGAGGACCATGGGGAAGGTTTTGATGGGACAAGACTGGAGGTGACAAATAGCACTTCTGCTCCAATTTGACTGGGCAGAATTTGGTCATATGACTACAGCAAACTGCAACAGAGGCTGGAAACACAGTCTAGCACTGTGCTTAGAATTTAAGGAAAATGGATTTTGACAATACGTAGCAAGGATTGCCAGAATGATTAACTTTGAATTTCATTTCAAGTAGTTTAACTGAGTACTTTTGGTGTACAGCTATAGTAAGCATTACAGGTACAAATGGAGTAAAAACGTGCGGTTCTGTCCTCAAAGATATCACAGTTCTGCTGGTTAAGTTTGTTTGATGAAAGGTGGTTTGGAAGCCAGTTTCTACCATTCCATGTAAAAAACAGTCTCATCTACAGACTGTTCTGTTCCTAGGCAGAAAAGCCCAAGCTAATCCTAGGGAGATTTTGGCCTCAAAGCCAGGGCACTGCAAAACCACTGCCCTCAAGACTCTCTTTGTTAGATGTTATGTACACGACAAAACCACTCCTTCCCCAGGTGAAATGTTTGCGACTGGGACCTACCAGGTGGGAGGCCTGGGGACCAGTATGGGCAGTCTTCTGAAATCCAGCCTCCTCTGCTTACAGGGACAACATTTCACAAAGCAATCTTCAGCATTTCTGCCAACAAGTAGGAAATCAAAGTGCAGACTGCAACAAGCTCTTTGGAAAAATAACCTGACATTATAGATAAAAGTTGAAATTATGCATTACCTACAGCCCAGCAGTGTTCTCTGTACACTACAGAGGATTTTAATTAATTAATTGAAATATTTATTTACTGTAATTGAGTCAAAGTGTACAATCCAGTTTAAATTTGCATGCCAGCTTATGTGCAGCTGCTACTGCTCTCTCTGCCCAGTGACAGCACACTCCTGTTTTCCGTTCTAAACATGTCATATCCTCGCAACAACCTCCTGTCCCCTCTTCTCCACCCTCTCCACTCCCCTCCAGTAACAGGCCAGCAGGACGACATCCCGTAGATGCACAGAGCCATAAAGTGCACACACTATATGGTTACTCTGTGTCACCAAGCCCAATCCATTCCTGCTGGAGGAGTTGACCTCAGTAATGATTTATGGACAGGAGCAGCATCAGCACTAGGGGCCATGCTCCCAGGGGGACCCTGAGGCCCTTGGATCATCAATTGCAGTCTTTTAGTGAAGTTTTCAGACTGCACCCCTTTTTATTCTCGTGTTGCCACTGAAACTCGACTTAGTGAACCCCATCACGTATGGGGGATTTTTAAATCATATTTACTAGAAAAAGAATGTCTCTTGTAGTACTGTTTGTTACAGCAAAAAAAGAAAAAAGAAAAAAAGACACCTCAGTGGTAGAATGGCTAAATAAATTACGATATAGTCATATAGAAGTCCCTAAAAAGTTAACATGCTTAGCTGCTAAGTGAAAAATTGGTAGTTTGAGTCCATCCAAAGATACCATGGAAAGAAAGCTCTGGTGATCTTCTTTCCCAAAACTAGCCAATGAAAACACTATGGAACACAGTTCCACTTTGACGCACATGCGGTTTGCCTGGAGTCCTAACTGACTTCACGGCCACTTAGAAGTGATATAGTCACACAATGGAATGTGATACAGTAATAACCGTGAGTGAAGGACAGCTTCATGGATGTGTCTCAAGAACATGATGCGGGATACAAAAAGTGAGTCACACAGGGATATGTAAGTATGGTTTTATTTATACAAAGTTTAAAAATACACAAAAGTAACACTACATTGGTTGGGGATATGTGGAAATTATAAAGATGGACTAAGGAAAAATTCATTGCTGTAGAGTCGATTCTAACTCACAGTGATCCCGTAAGACAAAGGAGAACTGCCCCGTAGAACTTTCAGGGAACAGCTGCTGAATTCGAGCTGCTGACTTTTTGGTTTGCAGCCATGGATCTTACCCACTGCACCACCAGGGCTCCAAAGGCAGACAAGGACGTGCTGAGCACAAAGCCCCTAGGCTGAGCTTGTGCGGTACCAGTGACTCACACTATTACATATGCCCCGGGCACGGGGAGGGGGAGCCGTACAGTGGTATAGCCCTGGCCTTCAGTCCTCTGACTCTCTGTTTCTGACCCTTCACCTTCTGAAAGTACACCGCCTTGGCCTTCTTGGGAGTCTCTGCATGGCACAGGCAGTTAAGCACGCAACTCCTAACTGAATGATTGGTAGTTTGAACCCACCCAGAGGTGCTTTGGAAGAAAAGGCTGGTGACTTACTTCTGAAAGGTCACAGCCTCTGAAGGCCTTCTGGAGCACCATTCTGCTCTGCACACGTAGGTTTACCATGAGTTGGAATCTACATTAGGGCAACTGGTTTCGATCTTCTTGCCCTACCTGCCTCCCATGCCAACCCCTGTGTTATAGCACAAACCCAGCCTAAGACGTTTGTGTTGATGGGGCTGTGTGTGTGAGAGAGACATGTTGGACAGAGAGAATGAGTATGTATCTGGAGGGTGATAAGGTTTGGGAATGACAAAGACCACCAGCTTCCCTAACTATATGCTCAAAAAATTCATCTACATACTGGGTAAACATTTACTGAGCAATTACTATGTCCCTCTGACTGTGCAAAAAAATTCCTTGTGTTTCATTTCGTTTCATCCTCACAGAGGTCCTGTAGGTTCATAGGGCTGTTCCCATTTTGCAGACAGCTTTAAGGAATTTATTCAAGGCCGTTGTCATGAGGGGTGGGAGCTTAACTTTTTAGTCTAAAAACACATGGGTGCAGAGGCCCAGAAATCATGCCTGGAAAGATCTTCCAGAAAAAACATTGCATAAATCAGTGCCCTGCTGAGTCCTGCCGTCTCTGCCTGGTGCCCCCTCCCTTAATTTAGTTGTAGATTTTTGCTCCGGGGTGCATTAAGTGTGGGGCAAATAGAATGTCAGCAGCATTCTCTTGGCGCTGACTCTTGAGGACAACGCATCCTAGCAGGTGGCTGGGTGCTTGCAGATGTGGTTGAGCCCACACATCTGGTAAGCATTAGCTGGTGGGCAAAATGGGCTATTACACAGCCCTAATGAAATTTAGGTCTGCTGCATTTTAACAAACCATCCAAAGAAGTAAGATTCCTGGCATTTTGCTGGCAGTAAGAGCTTGGAAGAAATAGAACAATTTCTTTCATTATGATGGATTAGGTTATTTTCATCTTGTCCAAAGTTACTCACAGTTGAAGGTTGGACAAGATAGCTCTTGATTAAATGAAAATTGTGTCTGACGAGTCCTTAAATTACATAGCGGAGCAGCAGAAAAATCTGAGTGTGCTTTTACTAGCTTGGTCCTTCTAATGGTTTAATTTAGATTGAGAACGTTTTTCTACCTTGCAAGTATGTCAGCAGCTTTACAGTCGAAATGTTTCTTTGAAGGTGTCATTGGTGGTTGGAGATTGAGTTTTGGTAACGGGCTTTGGAAGCTTGTGTATTGTAATTTTTATCCTTTTTTGTTATTTTACTTTATTTATGTGTCTATTAATCCATATAATCCGTACAATCCTGTCCCATGTGCCATCAAGGCCCAAGAGTCCTAATTCTACATTTTATGGGATATTTGCTTGCTCTGTAGTCTTGCACATTGCTTTCTCTGTTCTATCCACCCATTCCACGGCCCCAGACAAACATGAAATATTCAGTGTCCTCCTTCCTCACCAGCTAATAGGTGTAACTGATGGAATCAGGAAGGACAATGCTCCCAAACTGAGCCAACTGCATCCATTCTCTTGGCAATTTGGATTTAGGGTGAAATAGTTCTAAATAAAGAAACTTGGCAAATATTCTCGGTTCTTCTTCTGAACGTGTGGTAGGGCTACAGATGGCTGTGGTTGGGTAGGGCCTTTGACTAATTCCGATCACAGAGCAGTGAACCAAAGTCATGTGGGTCATTTCAGGGCTACATGAGAACCCTAGAGATCTTTCTCCCTTGGCATGGTGACCTGCTGAGGACCCTGAGTAACTATGATGCATCCACCAGTCGCTCTGCAGGAGAAAGATGTGACAGTCTGCTTCACTAATTGTTACAGCCTTAGAAACCTTACGAGGCAGTTCTGCCCTGTCCTGCAGGGTAGCTAGGAGTCAGAATTGACTGGACACCACGTAACAACAGCAGAGAAATCTTACCCAAAGGAAACTGGCAATCACTGCATTGTCAGATTTCCTACTTATAGCTTCCAGATACCACTTGATATCTAATTTTACTGTTGGCAGAAAGCGATGCTTTTTTTTAGTGAAGAATCCAGAGGTTTCTCTGTAATATATGGAGCAAGTGTCCAGCCAGATCATGAGGATTAGCTAACATTAGGACTCTGTGTTTCAAACTGTAATATGCATTTCTTGTGACAGGGCTTACTTAAAGCTCCCTGTATTTTCCTGGAGCACCTGACTCAACTATTAGAAATAAAATCTTAACATATATATATTTTGTTTTAAATTCTTTTTATTTGAAGTACAACACATATACATGCAGTTCCTGACTTGCAATGGGATTCTGTTGCAATGACTTCATCATAAGTAGGTTCTGATGTAAGTCAAATACCTCTTTATATACACATACATATGTATATATACATATATGTAGTTTTTATAGGCTGCTGTACAGCAGTGTTTTTAACAGTAAATCATAACACTGAACACCTGTGAATGATAACATCAGCAAATTACATGCTGTGACATTGTATGTAATCTGTAAAAAGATGCACCAAAGAAACAAAAACAAAACCGGTGGCCATAAATGAATTCATTGCAACTCACATCTGAAGTTGAGAGATACCAGTACAGAAAACTGCATAAATGACAAAGGTACATGCTGCAGTCTTCCAATGCTGACCATATCCTTGTAACCCAGCACTCAAGCCAAAAAACAGCCACTACTCCCTGAATGGTAACCGGCACTCTGACTTCTAACACCGAGGATTAGTTTTGCCGGTGTCTGTGCTTCATAGGGATGAAATCTTACATTAGGTCTTTTGTGTCTAGGTCTAGCTCAGCATTGAGTATCTAGTATCTTCTCAGGATTGAGTAATTGGTACTCAGAATCTAGTATCTACTCAGCACTGAGTATCCAGTATACAGAATCTAGTATCTACTCAGCACTGAGTATCTAGTACTAAGAATCTAGTATCTACTCAGCACTGAGTATCCAGTGTTCAGAATCTAGTATCTACTCAGCACTGAGTATCCAGTATTCAGACTCTAGTATCTACTCAGCACTGAGCATCTAGTACTCAGAATCTAGTATCTATTCAGAACTGAGTGTCTAGTACTCAGAATCTAGTGTCTACTCAGCACTGAGTATCTAGTACTGAGCATTGAGTATCTAGTTCACAATTGCTGAGAGTCATCCATGTTGTTGAGATGAGTTACAGGTTGCACCTACTGATTGCTTTATAATATTCTGTTCTGTGATTTTACCTCAACTTACTCATTCATTTCACAGCTGCCGGGTAGTTTCTGAGTTTGGCTGCTACACGGTGTTGCTGTGGACATTCCAAGGCAAGTCCTTTGGTAAATACACGTTTGCATTTCTGCTGCACATCTACACTGGGATAAAAATGCTGAGTGATGTGGCATGCATGTGTTTAGTAGCTACTGCCATTTTTCAGAGGCTGCACATCTCTCCCTCACTTATTGACACTTACCTTGTTATCCAACATGTTGGGCTTATGACAATAATAACTGTGTGCATTAATGATGTGCATCTGACAGGAAGAAACACCGAGACTGTGATGGTTAAGATTATGTATTAATTGAGCCACAATTCTGAGCCATCTGGCAGTTATGTAATGATGTAGGCATCTTCCGTTTTGTGATCCGAGGTGACCATCCATCATTTTTGCATAACATCTATTTTTACATAAACATCTTATCTTAAGACCTAACCATATCAATAAGTGAAGAGTGGGTGTACTATTTTTACTCTAACTTTTAAGTTACACAGAGGAAATGTACTTTCTATAGGTGTACAGTCCATCATAGTGATATGTCACAGTTTATACATCTACATGTTGAAGGACATTGGGTTATTTTTCATTTTTAGTAATGTTGTTGTATTTATAGTTTTGTATGAATGTAAGTCTTCAATCTTTAGAATAAATGCCAGTGTGTGGGATTGCTGAGCAATATTACTCGTCACTGTTGAATTGATTCCAGAGTCATAGCAACGCTATGGGAAAGAGTAGGACTGCCCCACAATTTCCACGGAGTGGTTGGTGGATTCAAACTGCTGACCTTTCGTTAGCAGGCTGATGCTTAATCATCGCACCACCAGCTCTTTCCTACCGTATCAACTTGGTTGCTCCAAATTCTCATCAGCAATTGCTATTGTAAGTTATTTATACGTATTTTTAATTTTTAGCCGTTGCAATCTGTGTGAAGTGGTATGTCATTGTGTTTACAGCTTGCATTTGTCTTATGATTAATGATGTTGCACATCTTTTCATGTCTTTATTTTTCATTTGTTTTAGTCATCTAGTGCTGCTGTAACAGAAAATACCACAAATGGATGGCTTTAACAAAGAGAAATGTTATTTCCTTAGAGTAAAGAAAGCTAGAAGTCCAAATTCAGGGCAACAGCTCTGGAGGAAAGTCCTTGTCCTCAATCTTCCTCTGCTCAAGCAGCTTCTCAGGTGCAGGGACCCTAGGTCCAAAGGACAGGCTATGCTCCTGGTATTGCTTTCTTGGTGGTAAGACATCCCCTAACTCTTTATTTTCTTGTCTGTCCTTTTAATACCCGAGAGATAAAAGGTGGTGCTTGTCACATTCCAGGGGACTCCCTTTACTTTGGATCAGGGATGTAACCTGGGTAAGGGTGTTATATCACACCCTAATCTTCTTTAACATAAAATTCTAATCACAAAATAGAGGACAACCACAATCTAGCCCAACCAAATTGATGCACATATTTTTTGGGAGAACTTAATTCAATCCATGACATCATTCATGTATCTTCTCTGGTGAAGACTGTTCAAATCTTTTTCTCATTTTTACATTTGATTGTTTTCCTGTTGCTGAATTTTTGGAGTTCACACATATTCTGGATACACGTCTTTTGTCAGGTGTACACTTTTCAAATGTTTTCTTCTAGTATATACCTTGTCTTTTCAATTTTTTAAGAGTGTCTTTGATAAAGTCCAATTTCTCAATTCTTTCTTTTATTTATTATGCTTTTGTGTCAAAACTGAGAACTCTGCCTTACTCAAAGTTACAAAATTTTTCTCCTAAGTTTTCTTCTACATTTTTGTAATTTTACATTTTATATTCAGTCTGTGATCCATTCTGAGTTAGTTTTGATACACAGTAGGGACAATAGGTCAAGGTTCTTTTTTTTTTTTTTATGTGTATGAATATGCAATTGTTCCAGAACCATTGTTGAAAAGACTAGCCTTTTTCCATCCACAACTTCGCATTTCTATAAGAAATAGATCAACTATATTTGTGTACTTTTATATCTGGAATCTCTAATCTGTTTCATTCATTTGTGTTTTGTTGATTTTGCCCACACTTATCTCAGTTACTGTAGACTCATACTCACTTTTAAAATTTAGTGATGTGAGTTCTTTTTCAAAACTGTTTTGGCTGTTCAGCTTCTTTCTCTTTCATACAGGTTTTGAAACCAGCTTGCCTAAATTTCAAGAAAATTCCTGCTTAGGTTTTTATTGCAGTTGCATTAAATCTATAGATCAATTTGGGGGGATATTTTTATTTTCACTATATTGAATTTTCTTATCCATGAACATGGTATGATTCTCCGTTAGTCATCTTTGATTTCTTTCATCAATGTTCTTTGAGTATTCAGTACGCAGATCCCACAAATACTTTTTTAGATTTATAACTAAATATTTATCTTTCTCAGCTATTATAAATCATTTTTAAAAATTTGGTTCCCAGTTGCTCATTGACAGTACCTAGATACACAGTTGACTTTTGTATGTTGAACTTCTATCTTGTGACCTGATAAAGTCGGTACTTTTGGAAACTTTCCTGAAGGTTCCTAGACATTTCCTCCATAGACAGTTTTGTTATTGTGAATGTTGTTGTTGTTAGGTGTTGTAGAGTCGGTTCTGACTCGTAGTGACCCTACGCACAACAGAATGAAACATTGTCCAATCTTGCACCATGTCCACAATCATTCCATGCTTAAACCCATAGTTGCAGTCACTGTGTCAATCCATGTCATTGAGCATCTTCCTCTTTTTCACTGACCCTCTGTTCTACCAAGCACTGTGTCCTTCTCCAGGGACTGATCCCTCCTGACAGCACATCCTAGTTATGTAAGACACAGTTTCGCCATCTTTGCTTGCAAGGCATTCCCTGATTGTACTTCTTCCAGAACAGATCTTTTTATTCTTTTGGCAGTTCATACATTAAAAAACAAACAAACAAACAAAAAACTAAAAAGCACAAAACCCACTACCATCGAGTTGGGGCCGACTCATAGTGACCCTAGAGGCTATAATAGAACTGCCCCATAGAGCTTCCAAGGAGCTCCTGGTGGATTTGAACTGCCAACCTTTGATTAGCAGATGTAGCACTTAACCCACTATGCCACCAGACTTTCCAGTCTGTAACTGGTACATTCAATATAATTCATCATTATCATAATTCAAAGGCATCAATTCTTCTCCCATCTCCCATATTCATCATCCAGCTTTTGCATGCATACGATGTAACTGAAAATACCATGGGTTGGTCAGGTGTACTGTTGTGGATTGAATTGTGTCCCCCAAAATTATGTGTAGTAATTTTGCTGGGTCAGAATTCCCTGTATTCTGTGATTGGCCTCCACTTTATGATTTTCTTATACTGTAGATCCTATTCTCTGTCTGTGGTTAACAGAGTGGATTATGTTAGAGAGGATTAGGGCGGGACTGTAAATCCCTTGCTAAAGTCACCTCTCTGCTCCACTGTAAGGGGAGTTTCCTTGGAGTGTGGACTGCACCACCTTTTATCCGACAAGAGAAAAAAGGAAACAGAAGCAAGCAGAGAGTTGGCAACCTCACACTATAAAAAAAGCAGCGCGAGGAGTAGAGCACATCCTTCAGACCTGAGGTTCCTGCACCAAGAGTCTCCCTGAACAAAGACTGATGTAACACAAGGACTTTCTTCCAGAGCCTGCAATGGGGGGCCCTTCCCCTGGAGTGGGCATCCTGAATTTGGACTTGTAGCCTACTGGACCGTGTAAGAATAAACTTTCCTTTGTTAAAGCCATCTACTTTATGGTATTTCTGTTAGAGTGGCACTAGCTGACTAAAACATGAACCTTAGGCTTCAAGGTGATATTTTTACTTTTCAGTACTCTAAAGAGATCTTTTGCAGCAGGTTTTCCCAGTGCAAAACATCTTTTGATTTCTCGACTGCTGCTTCCATGGGCATTGATTGTGGACCCAAGTAAAATGAAATCCTTGACAGTCTCAGTCCTTTCTCCATTTATCACAATGTTGCTCACTGGTCTAGTTGTGAGGATTTTTGTTTTATGGATATTGAGATGCAATCTGTATTGAAGGCTGTGGTCTTTGGTTTCCATCACTGTTTCAGATCCTCTTCACTTCCAGCAAGCAAGGTTGTGTCATCTGCATAACTCAGGTTGTTAATGAGTCTTCCTCCAATTCTGATGATGCCTTATGCTTTTTCATATAGGCCAGTTTCTCAGATTATTTGCTTGGTATACAGATTAAAAAGGTATGGTGAAAGGATACAACCCCGACACACACCTTTCCTACACCGTGAACCACGTTGTGTCCCCTTTTTCTGTTCGCACAGCTGCCACTTGATCAATATAAGATTTCTTAAAAGCACAGGTAAATGTTTTAGAATTCCCATTCTCTGCAATGTTAGCCCAAAATTACTATGATCCACACAGACATATGCCTTTGAATAATCAACGAAACACAGATAAAAATCTTTCTGGTATTCTCTGCTTTCAGTCAAGTTCCCTCTGACATTAGCAATGATATCCTTGGTTCCAAATCCTCTTCTGAACCTGGCTGGAATTTCTGTCAGTGATAGGATAATGTCCACATTTTTATATGGAAGACCAGTTAATATGACTATTATCCAAATTTACACACTGACCACTAAGGCCAAACATAAGAAAGTTAAACATTTTTACCAGCTTATGCAGTCCGATATTGACTGAACATGCAATCGGGATGCATTGATAATTACTGATGACTAGAATACAAAAACTGGAAACAAAGAAGTACTGGTAGCCAGAAAACATGGCCTTGCGAGACCAATGACTTCTTCACTGCAAATATCTTTTTTCGCCATCACAAATGGTGACTATACACATAGACCTCAACAGATGGAACACACAGGAATCAAACTGACTACATCTGTGTAAAAAGATGATAGAAAAGCTCCATGTCAGCAGTCTGAACAAGACCAGGTGCTAGCTGTGGCACAGACCATCAACTGTTCATATGCAACTTCAAATTGAAACTGAAGAAAATTAGAAAAAGTCCACAAGAGCCAAAGTATGATCTTGGGTATATCCCACCTGGATTTAGAGATCATCCCAAGAACAGATTTGATGTGTTGAATACTAATGACCAAAGACCAGATGAATTGTGGAACTACATCGAAGACTACATCCACAAAGAAAGCAAGAGGTAAAAGATGGGAAAGAAAGAAAAGGCTAAACTGGATGTCAGAAGAGACTCCGAAACTTGCTGTTGGAAGCTGAGCAGCTAAAGCAAAAGGAAGGAATGACAAAGCAAAAGAACTGAACAGAAGATTTCAAAGGGTAGCTTGAGAAGACAAAATAAAGTATTACAATGACGTGTGCAAAAATCTGTAAGTGGAGAACCAAAAGCGAAGAACAAGTTCAGTGTTTCTCCAGAAGAAAATAACTCAAGCATCAAGTTGCAGTAGTGAAGAATTTTACAGGAAAATATTAGAAGACTCAGGAAACATCAAAAGAAGATGGAACAAATACACAGTGTCATTATACCGGAAAGAACTGGTTGCTCTTCAGCTACTTGAATATGATCAGGAACCTATGGTACTGAAGGAAGAAGCTGAAGCTGCATTGAAGGCACTGTCAGAAAAACAAGGCTCCAGGAACTGATGGATTATCAACTGAGATATTTCAACGAACAGATGCAATGCTGTAAGTGCTCACTTGTCTATGCCAACAAATTTGGTGAACGGCTACTTGGCCAACTGACTGGAAGAGATCCACATTTATGCCTATTCCCAAGAAAAGTGATCCGACTGACTGCAGAAAAGATTGAGCAATATCATTATCATCACACACAAGCAAATTTTCTTAAACATTATTCAAAAACGCCAGTGACAGTCTGTGAATAGAGAAAGCTTTATTTCTTCCTTTCCAATATACATGCACTTTCTTTTCTTGTTCTATTGCATTGGCTAACACTTACCCAGTATAACATTGAATAAGAATGGTGCAAGTAAACATTCTTTTCTTGTTCCATACTTTAGCAGGAAAATGTTCAATCTTTGACTATGAATTATAATGTTAGTTCTTTTTTTTGTAGATGATTTTTGTCAGGGTAAGGAATTCTCTGGTATTTCTTGTTTGCTGAGAGGTTTGTCATGAATGGAAGTTGAATTTTATCAAATGCTATTTCTCTACTGATAAGATCGTTTTTTTTTTCATCTTTAGCCTGTTAATATAAAGGATTACAGATTTTTGAATATTGAACCAGTCTTGCATTTCAGGATAAGCACTCTTAGTCATGACATGTTAATTTTTAAAACGTGTTGCTGGTTTTGATATGCTAATCATTTGATGACATTTTTGTTTTTATTTTCATGAGGGATATTGGACTGTACATTTCTTCTCTCGTATTGTGATTGTTTGTACCAGGTATTGCTGATACTGCTTCAGAAAATCAGTTGTGAAGTTTCTCTGCTTCTTTGATTTTCTGTGGAGGTAGTGTGGAATTGGTTTTTTTTCCCCCTTTTATAGTCTTCATACTTTTAGATTTTATAAGTCTTTGATCCACTTTGAGTTTGTTTTTGTGTATAGTATGAAGTATGGATCCTGTTTCATTTTTCTGCAGACAGATATCCGTGTTTGCCAGCCCCATTTATTGAAGACACTGTGCCTTCTCCATTCAGTTGAACTTTGGTCCTTTGTTGAAGATCAGCTGTTAGTAGGTGGATGGATTTTTGTCTAGTTTCATTGGGCTATGTGTCTGTTGTTGTACTACTGCCAGGTTGCTTTGACCACTGTGGTGTTAATAGTAGGTTCTGAAATTAGGCAATGTGAAGTGTTCTACTTTGTTCTTCTCTTTTAATAAACTTTACTTATTTAGGGCCTCTTCCCCTCTGTACAAGCCTAGTGATTAATTTTTCCATTTCAGTGAAGAATGCTGATGAGATTTGAATCGAGGTTGCATTATATCTATGTATTGCTTTGGACAGAATTACATTTTCACAATGTTAAGTTTTTCTATTTAAGAGAATGGCATGTTTTTCCATTTATGTTGGTTTTTTTTTTTTTGTATCTTGCAGTAGTATTTTGTAGTTTTCTTTGTATAAGTCTTATACATCCCTCGTTGGATTTATTCCTACCTTTTTCCCCCTTTTTTCATGACTATTATAAACAGCATTGTTTTCCTAAATTCTTTCTATTTATGTAGGGGAATCCAGTTGATTTATTATATGTTGATCTTGTATCCTGCCACTTTGCTGAATGAATCTCTAAGTTTCCACCAGTTTTCTTGTGGAGTCCTTAGGATTTCCTATATATAGGATCATATCATCTACAAATAAGGGTAGTCATAATTCTTCCTTATCGCTGTGGATCCTTTTCTTACCTTATTCAACACTGTACTGAAACTCTTGCTAGGACTTCCAACATAATGTTAAACAAAAGTGATGATAAAGGGCATCCTTATCTGGTTCCCATTGTCAAGTGGAGTGGTTCTAGATTCTCTCCATTGAGGATAATGTTGATTGTTGTTTTCACACAGATGCACTTGATTATATTGAGGAATTTCTTTTCTATTCCTATTTTGCTGAGAGTTTCTTTATATCAGCAGTGGATGCTGGATTTTATGAAACCTCTTTTCTTCATCAATTGATGCAATCATGTGATTCTTTTCCTTTGTTTTCTTTGTATGGTGAATTACAGTGGTTGATTTTCTAATGTTGAGTGATGTTTTCACACCTGGTGTGCATCCCACTTGGTTGTGATGTGTGATTTTTCTGATACGTTGTTGTATTCTATTGGCCAGAATTTTGTTGAGAATTTTTGCATCTATATTCACTGGTCTGCAGTTTTCTTTCTTAGTGATGATTTTGCCTGGCTTTGCTATTAGGATTATGCTGGCTTCCTAGAAAGAATTTGGGAATATGGGAATATTCCTTCCTTTTCCATGTTCTGGAACAGTGTGAGCAGAATTGGTGTCAATTCTTCACTGAATGTTTGGTAGAATTCTCAAGCGAAGCTGTTTGGACTAGGTTTTTTTTCTGTTCAAAAATTTTTTATGATCCTTTTGATGTCTTCTTTTGTTATGGGTCTGTTCAAATTTTCAACATCAGTTTGTGTTAGTTTAAGTAAGTTGTGTATTTCTACCAACTTTTCCATTTCCTCTGGGTCTTCGGATTTTTCATAGGATTCTGTTATGATCCTTTCCATTTATTGGTTCTGCCATAATGTCACCCATTTTATTTTCTGTTCGTGTTATTTGTATCTTCTGATGCTTTTGTTTTATCAGTTTAGCCAAAGGTTTGCTGATTTTACTGATTCTTTCAAAAAACAGCTTTTCGTTTTGTTGATTCTTTTTGCTGTTTTTGTTGTTGTTCTCTCTTTCATTTCTGCTCTAATTTTAATTTTATTTTTTTCAGGTGACTGTGGGCTTCTTTTGCTGCTCTGTTGGTAACTGTTTGAGTTATAGTATTTATGTTTTGCTTTTGTCCTTTCTTTTTTGATGTACGCTTTTATTGTTATAAATTGACCTCTGAGCTCTGTTTTTGCTGTGTCCCAAAGTTTTTGGTGTGCTGTGTTTTCAGTCTCATCTGATTCTAGGATTTTCAGATTTTTGTCTTTGATTTCTTCTGTTACCCAATAGTTTTTAAGCATTTGTTAATTTTTTCCTCTCGCTCTTCCTATTATTGATTTCTACTTACAGTGATCAGAGAAGATGCTGTATATTATTTCAGTGTTTTTTTTTAATTTGTTGAGGCTTGTTTTGTCACATAAAAGGTGGTCTATCTTGAATGATCTATGGGTATTGGAGAACAATGTATACTTTGCTGCTATTGGGTAATGTGCTGTATATGTATGTTTATGAGGTCAAGCTGGTTGATCTTCTGTGTCTCTGTTTAGTTTCTTTCTAGTTGTTCTGTCCTTCACTGGGAATGATATTTTAAAGAGTCGGATCTGACTCGACGGCACTTGGCTTGGCTCTGGTATTATTGTGTCCAGTTCTCTTTTCAGTGCTATTAGACTGTTGTTGGTTGTGTTTTTGCTTATTATGGTTATATTCTTTTGGTGGACCCAATCATTATAATATATCCTTCCTTGTCTTTTATGGTGGATTTTGCTTTGAAGTCTATTTTATCAGAGATTAATGTTGTTACTCTTGCTTTTCTTTGTCTAGCACATCGTTTTTCCATCCTTTAGATTTAGTTTATTTACATCTTTATGTCTAAGGTGTATGTCTTGCAGACAATATATTGACAGATTGTGGTTTTCTTTTCTTTTTTAATCCTTTCTGTCGCTCTCCATCATCTCTTTTCTGATGCATTTAGGCTATTTACATTCAGTGTAGCTATCGATTGGTATGAATTTATTATGGTCACTTTTTTATGCTTTTTTTTTTGGTGATGTTGATGGTTTCTTCATTCTGCTTAATTTTCTGTGTGAGTTTGTTTTTGATTGTGGTTTGTCTTTTTATTTTCTTCTTGGTTTTTGTGTGTACTGAATATTGTTTTCTTCTTTTAAATATTGATGAGTAGGTTTTTTGACTTTGTAGTTTCCATGAAATCTACCTTAATCTTCTTAAGTTTAAAGAAGTAGTGTATTTATTAATATTGCCTTGATTTCCTCTCCAGATGGAATTTCTAAACCTATGCTCTTTAGTCTCTCTTTACATTTTGAAGTGGTCATCTGTTACAGATGGACATCTCTGATTCCGTATTTTCTGCCTCTTTATTTTATTGTTGAGATTTCTTTATCTAGGTTGGTATCTGTCTGATGTTGTTATGTGTTTTAATTTCAGATTGTTGTCTGGTATTTTGTTAGTTCTGTATCTTAAGGATTCTTCCCTATAATATGTCTTGTAAAGTTGGTCTGGTTTTCACAAATTCTTTTAATTTCTGTTTATATGTAAATGTCTTGATCTCACCAGCTTATTTGAGGGATAAGTTTGTTGGCTACATAATTCTTGGTTAGCAGTTTTTTCTTTCAATGTTATATATATATTATTCCATTGCCTTTTTGCCTGTGTCATTTCTGCTGATTAATAAGTGCTTAGACTTAGTGCTGTCTCTTTGTAGATTTTTTTGTTTTTCCTGAGTTGCTTTCAGGATTCTCTCTTTGTCACTGATTTTGGAAAGTTTGATTACTATATGTGTCATGGATTGCATTGTGTCCTCCAAAAAATGTATATATATTGATTTGACTTGGCAATGAGTCCCAATAGGGTATAATTCCTCCCATGTGTTGTGAATCCTGATTCTGTAATGTTGATGAGGGAGAATTGGCAGCAGTTGTGCTGGTGAGACATGAATCAAGCTACCAGCTTGTGGGATATAAGGGAGAGAACTGAACAGAGTAAGTTGTGATCCTCATACCACCAGGAAAGCAGCACTGAGAGCAGTACATGTCCTTTGGACCTGACGTTCCTGTGCTGAGTTGCTCTTGTTGAATTTGGACTCAGCCTACTGGACTATGATAATTTGTCTTACTGAGTGGACTTACAGCTTGTGAACGGATTTGTGGCTTACCAGATTTTGACAATAACATTTCTCTTTGTGAAGTCTTTCACTCATAGTATTTTCTGTCACAGCAGCACTAGCTGACTAGAACAGTATGTCTCAGAGTTCTTCTATTGGGATTTATTCTGTACAGAGCTTATGTGCTTCTTGTATGGTTATCTTCTCATTTTTCATGTTATGAAGTTTTCTGTCAGAATATTTTAACAATTGTTTTGGTTGACTCCTCTTTTGGGATCTGAGCAAATGTAAGTTACTCCTCTTCATGGTGCCTCGGGTAACCCTTCTGCTCTCGTCATTCTTTTTTTTTTTTTTTTCATTGCTCCTTGAATGGATTAGTGTCAAGTGACTGACCCTCTGTTTGGCTGATATTGTTTTCCATTGTTTCAACTCTACTCCTATGACTTTCCACTGAGTCAGAAGGGTCAATAGTCATTCATTCAATCTGAATACATCTGTCTGCTGGTGGCAGGAAGAGAAAGGAAGGTGTAGTGGGTGGGTATGAATACACTCACTCTTTGTTTGCCCCATGCTGAGCAAGAAGAAGGCGGAAAGGGCTTCAGAGTAGATGCACACATAATTGTAGCCCTTCTGCCACTTGGTGGGTAGGTTTAGGGACAGAGTCATGCCTGGTGTATGCACACATAGTGGTATTGCCTTGCTTCAGGCAGGGGGAGGGAGGCAGGGGTCATGGGTGATGTATGTACTGTCAAGGCCCCTCTGCCTGTTACTGGGCAGGCTGAGGAAGAGACACAGGCCTGGTGGCTGCACTCACAATGGTACTGCCTTTTGACGGGTGCATATAGGCTGGAATGGACTGTAGTAGGATGTGCACACAATCATCACTCCTTTGCCCCTCATTGGATGGGTTAAGGGATGGAGTCAAACCTGGTGGATGTGCACATAGAGGTGCCACATTGTGCCCAATGGGCAGGGGAAGGAGAAGGGAGTGGTGGGTGAGCTGTCTCCCTGTCTGGTGGCCACTGCTCTTCATCAGGCCTTTGGTAGGGGAATAGGCAGTTAGACACACACACAGGGACATGTCTAGTCTTACTTATTGGGTGGGCAAGTGGTGGTAGTGGGTGGGGTTGGGTAAGGTAAGGGATAAGTGGATATGTTCATGCTGTGCTCCCCGCCCAGGCAAGCTAGTTGGGATACATGACTTTCTGGCGCTTCTGATCAGGAAGATGGGTTGAAAAAGAATGTGTTCCTTTGACTAGGATACGTGGGTATCAGCGTACCTTGTGTCTGCTGTGGCCAGAAAGCAGGACCCAGCTTCTCTCCAGTGCTAGAAGGAGTGCTGCATAGGGACTTTTTGAGTGGGAGAGCTCTGACCAACACTCTATGGGTTTACCATCTCATGTATGACACTCACCTCTGAAGTCAAGGGCCACCACTCCTGTACATCTCTAATGCTGGATCTGGCACTCTGCCTGTCTCTGCTTGTTTCTGTGTGTATAGAGGTTCTGTGTGTCTATAGAGGTTCTCTGTCACTTATGGGAAAGCCATAGAGTTACCTTATTGTTTTATTCAGCCAAGGTCACTGCTGGCTTTGTCCTAAGTTGGCTGCATGGGGCTGGGATGCTGGCTGAGTTCCTCCATGCTATGTTACTTCTTTTTCTCTACTTTCCTTATTCTTTTCATACACTAGATGTTCAGTTCTCAGACGTTGTTTTTTGATGTTCAGGGTTCCCTGATTTTTGTCTGCTGTTTTTCTTGTTTCTCTTGGTCTTTGGTGCTGGGGGATGTTACGAGACATGTGACTAAGTCTTCATTTGGCTCTGTCTTCCTCCTTTTAATATTTCTAGAATCTATTTATTTTTCTGTTCTTTAATTCTTAAGATGGGAATTTGGATTGATTTGAGATTTTTCTTCTTTTGTAATATATGCATTTAGTGCTACGATTTTTTCTTGAATGTACTGTTTTAGTTCCATCCCAAAATTTTGATATTCTGTAATTTCATTTACAATTCAGTTCAAAAAATTTTGTAATTCTCTTTGTGAATTCCTTTTTGAATCAGGGACTACTTATAAAAGCAGTGTCAAATTTCTAAGTACTTAAGGGATTTCTATTTTAATTCCACTATGTTCAGAGAACACACTATATGATTTCAGTCATTTTAAACTCATTGATGTTGTATTTATGACCCAGGATATGGTCTGTCTTGGTGAATGTTTCATGTGTGCTTGAAAAGAATATGAATTTGCATGGAGTATGTGATAAATATCGATCAGGACATGATGCTTAATGGTATTATTTAGGTTTTCTAAATTTTTCTGATTCTCTGCCTCACTGTTCTATCAAGTATTAAGAGAGGAGTTTTCATACATCCAACCATAATTGTAACCTTGTCTGTTTCTCCTTTCAGTTTTATCAGCTTTGCTACATGTATTTAGAAGCTCTGTTGTTAGGTGCACAGTCATTTGAGATCTTTACTTTTTTTTTTGTCTTTTTAATTATTATATAATATTGTTCCTTATTCCTGATAATACCCAGAAAACTGCTTTTCATTAGTGCTTCTGAGGTACACCTTTTCCCATCTATTTACTTTGAATCTATCGATATCATTTTTTAAAAACTTAGTTTGTGACAGAAAGCGTATAATTACATCTTTAAAAAAGTGGACAACTTGTGACTTAATTGGTAGAGTTAGATCATTTACATGAATTATGGACGTAGCTCAATTTTGGCTATCCTTTTATTACTTGTTTAGTGTTTATCCTCTCTGTTTTTTCTTTTTATATATGTTTCTAATTTCTTTTGGATTTTTTATGTAGTTTTACAGTCTTTAATTTTAATTCATCTATGAACTTTGGACGTATTTCTGTGTAGAACTTTTAGTGGTTGCTCTAGGAATTACAATATATATATACTTAATTTTCACAGTCTTAATAGAACTAATATTTTACACTTCAAGTAAAGTGTACATCCCTCACAACCAGTAGGTCTTCTTACTTCTACCTCTGAAATTCAGCTCTTCTGCTGAAGCCTGTGAGAGCTGGAACTCACTGAGACTGCCTGTTTTTCTGGGTCTTACAGGTTTTCCATTCTCAATAGGGTGTAATCCTACCGTTTTCCTATCACTTGTTTTAGTGGAAAATATGGAAGTTTTCCTTTTCTCATAGGTTTCTGCCTTATGCAGATTCCGGCTTTCTCAAGCTTTACCATAGATGTACCACACTTGTGTATAATGAAAGGCCTATAAAATGTTGTCGCTTTTGCTTTCAGCAGTCATAAATGTTTACGAGAAAGAAAAAAAATTGAGAAAAATAGTGCCCAATGTTACAGAGATATTTACTGTTTCTATTTGTCTTCCTTCCTTCCTAAATTTCTATACTTTCCCATGCTATGATTTCCCCTCTGCATGAAGAACTCCCTTTATTGTTTATTTTAGAGCAGGTCTGTTAGCAATGAATTTTTACCTCACCAGAGACTAGAATATTTTCCATTTATTTCTGAAAGATAGCTTCACTTAATATAGAATTAAGAGTTGACAATTATTTCCTTTTAGCACAGTATATTGTTTTGCTTCAGGACCCCGTGATTTCAGATGAAAAAGTGTGTTAATGTCATTTGAATTGCTATTCCTTTATATGTAACATGTCATTTCTTTGTCAGCTTTCAAGACTTTTTCTTTTTGGTATACAGCAGGCTAATTATGATGTGCCTAGAGGCATAGTATTTCTTGAGTTTATTTGATTTCGGGTTCAATGATATTCTTAAATACATAAATTTATGTCTTTGACCATATTTGGGAAGTTTAAAACTATAATCTTCTCAAATGTATATACTTTTCCTGCATGAATTTTCTTGTCCTCTCCTTTAGGAACTATAATTGACACACAATTTTACTTTTTAATGTAATCCTACAGATCCATAAAGACTCTTCCATTTTTCAAATCTTTTTATTTTTGTTGTTTAATTGAGTAGTTTCTATTGGTATACCTTCAAATTCACTCTTGATTCTCTAATCTCTAGTCTTCTATTTAACCCAGACAGTGAATTTTCTATTTCAGTTATTATATTTTTCAGTTCTAAAATTACTTTTTACTTCTTTCATATAGCTTCTATTTTTCTGCTCAAAATTTCTCTTTCTATTGGTTTCAGGGAACTTCCCCCTTGTTTCATACAGCATGGTTATAATTTCTTTCTTAGTATTTTGTTCAAGAATTCCAAAATCTAAGTCATTCACGGTTATCATTATCCTGATTCTTTTTTTGTTGTGTAATTTTGAATTGTGTCCCAAACATTTTGAATGTTGTCTTGAGACTAGAGGTCTTGTTGAAACCCTCTGGAGAACACTGATATTTTTCAAACATTTTGAATATTGTCTTAAGAGACTAGCAGTCTTGCCGAGACCCTCTGGAGAACACTGGTATTTTTCATTTTAACAGACAACCTACTTTTAAGTCCTGAGCTGCTTTTTGTGGCCTGTGGTTCTAACATTAGTTCAGTTTTCAAGCTTTTGCTCTGCTGCTTGGATTTGCCTTCTGTGTTTTTCTCTTAGCGTCCAGCTTGGGGCATTGGTGATGATCTGTATCTTTGGGTCTTTCCCAAAGCCATTGGCTTGCTGTTTGGAGCCTGATTCATGCATGCACAGGCCAGGGGTATGCTTAGGACTTCATAGAAAAAATTTTCTCTTGTAATCTGTTATTGAAACTCTTACTTCCATGGCATCGCAAAGTTCCAAAACTCCTTGGATTACTTTTTCCTGTTTCTTAGGTACAGGTTTTAGCCTCCCAATACTGTTGTGCACTTTCCGTGACTGGGTCTGGGCCTGCAGTGAAGAAAAAGAAGAAAGAGAGCGAAAAAAAGTCAACAGAACTCTTTCTATGATCTTCCTTTTCACTCTTCTGGTCACAAAGAAGGATTTTTTTCTTTTCCCCTCAGATTTCAAGTGGTTTCATGGCCACTGACGCCACCACTGCTACGGGATGTTGCTTAGGGACCATTTGCCTGAGGCAGGATAGAGAGAAAGGAAAGATACTGGATTTCCGCCACTCTCTCTGTTGTGCGGAGGAGTCCCTTTTCCTGGTCTTATGACCACAAAGAGATGGTTTTACCTGTACTTTTCTTCCTCCACGCTTGTTCAGCAATTCTGAGATTTTTTGCTATCTGAAGTCTAAGTTGGAAGATATGGGAAGAAATAAAAACACAGCAAACTCATTACCATATCCATCTTCTTTAAAAAAAAACTTTGAGTTTTGAATCCTTCCCCCATCTCCCTGCTATTTGTTTTGAGAGTCCTCCGATTATTGTTTTCTGTATTCTTTCCAGAGATTTCATTGTAATCATGGGGCTAGGTAAAGTGTGCTTGATCTATCTTAGCCATCTCTGAAAATCTGCTTAATAATTTAAATGGTAAGTAATTTTAAACTTTATATGAAAATAATCAGACTAAGAGCAAGATTGGCAAGAACTTTTCAGATAAAGCATAAGTTTTTGAGTACATTTGAGGCTTGTAGGGGATTACTTTGATAGGAATCTACTCTCTTCTGCTTACAGAGGTCCTTAGAGATAAGGTGGAGAAACAATGCTCTCATTGGTACAGATCACAAGTTCAGCAAAGCTCTTATTCTTTGTGTGGTGGGCCCAAAGGAGTCCATGGTCCATCTTTCCTTGTAAAGAAATTTCTGCAGAGATTTTCTGCTTTTATATTTCCCCCCTGATGATTGATTCTGTCAGAAATTTCACTCAGACTGACTGATTCTGGAAAACAGCAGAAAAATTCTTCACTGCCTGGAACACTAAAATCTGTTGGGACAGCGCGATCATCCTGAGAGACTGTCATCCGTGAGAACTGCACCTTGACATTGTTGCCCTAGGCAGGAAGAGGATCTCTGGCTGTAATAATGAACTGGAATTGTATTCTGAGATGCAGCGACTTTCTTAAGGAAAATGCCATTTTGTTTTTACAGATGCTTTTTGTTGAAATAAGGGAAAGAGGTGGAACAGGCTAAGGACTGACAGCTGCTGTCCAAGGGTGGAATCAGGAATAACAGTCTTCCTAGCTGTGACCCTTTGGCAAACAGTTAAATTTGGAATGTGGGGAGGACAGAGGGTAGCAAAGTGGAGAGCAAAGGAGATAGGGAAGGTACAATCTGCAGATTTCTGATTCCGTAGGAAACAAACAAATGGATAGAGAAGCTGATTCCATAGGAAACAAACAAACAAAAAAAAATCCAAAACCAAAGAAGTATTTTGCATTGTCCCCTTGCCTCTGAGTAGATTGTGTTGACTACCAGTGAGACTGTATTCTGTCTGCAATCAACTGTATCTACACAGTTTCCCAGCCATTGTTGACATATGGGAAGGATTACATGTAATCAGACTTGCAACTTAGGTCAAGATTGTCTCCAAATCTGCATAGATTTCGAGAGATTGATTGAATTTGAATATTATAGATCTTGATTTTACCAAGTGGCCCAGTATCTTGAAGCAGAGTTGGTTTTTCATAGCATGGAATTCTCTAGTTGACAGTCTAACTTTCTTTCATTATTTGCAGGGGGCAGTGGAGACAGGAAAGACATATTTGAAACTATTTCCAGCTTCCAAATACATAGGAAAATCTCAGTCTATTTTCTCCTACCCAGTAGTGCAAAGCTAAAGAAGTTTTGAGATTGTATGCAGAGTCAGCTGATTTGGAGGACAGAGGCTGGCGGTTAAGCGAATTCAAAAAGGCCTTGTCCTTTCTACAACTGGGGTTGTGCTCTTGTAATTTTGTGAACCCGCAGTGAAAGAGAAACTCTGGTGGTATAGTGGTTAAGTGCTATAACTGCTAACGAAAAGGTAGGCAGTTCAAATCTACCCAGCACTCCTTGGAAAGTCTTATGGGGCAGTTACACCCTGACTGTGAGATAGGATCAACTTGACAACAGTGGGGTTTGTTTCATGTTTTGGGCAGTGAAAGGTGATACGAGCAATGTGATCCTCAATTGCAATTGACTTTTTTCACTTCCAGTATTTTTATTTAATATTCTAGCAGAAAATTTATATATTTCTCTATCCATTTCCTTTATGTGAATGCAACAGTTTTCCATAA
Source organism: Heterohyrax brucei (assembly GCA_028571685.1). Taxonomy (NCBI): domain Eukaryota; kingdom Metazoa; phylum Chordata; class Mammalia; order Hyracoidea; family Procaviidae; genus Heterohyrax; species Heterohyrax brucei. Next base: position 35,510,644 of record CM053148.1, on the reverse strand, counting down.
TAACACCACTTAAAAAGAAACACTTGTCAAGACTGGAACAAAACAGCTGCCACCCTCCAAAACAACAACAATCATGACAAAAACCCTAGTGCTTTAAGAAAACATTACTTTCACCAGCTATATTCAAACAAAATCTTTTCAATAGTATTTGTACGTTGTGGGCCTTAAGTGTTGTTTGTGGGCGAATGACGGACAGTAGCGGTTTGTCTCGGTAGATCAGTCTCAGAGGTTCATCAGCTTTGCGTTATTTGAAGGCCCTGGGCAGAAGACTCAAGATCTCGAAATCCCAAATTGTCATGCTGTATCAATGCCAGTAGTGAATTTGCGACAGTTGTACTTGTCCATCTCATAAATAGACCATTTTTGTAAGATATTTCTTAACTGAGTCTGTAATTTGAAGTTGGTTACTCTTAGGTATTAATCCTTGGCTGCCTTTAGTATTTGGAGTCATTTGTGAACCCTTCTAGTGTTACACATGATGCAACTTCTGTTCCATGTCTCTGCTGCTTGTCCAGCCTTGGCTTATTGTTATAGTTCTTTAAAAGCTGAGGTTGGAGCTCTTATCTTGAAACACTACATAATCCCTCTTACCTATCTTTCTGATGTTTCTTACACAAGTGTTACAGGGAAAGACTTGTGCAAGTGAAGAGATGGTGCTATGAATCCAAGAAAAAGAAAAGCTTGCTCTTCTTCAATGCATTGCTTCTTCTTATGGAAATACCCATATCGAAAGCTGCCAAGAAACAAAAGTGGCAGGGCAGGGGGCAGGGGAGATGAGGAGGAGCCAGATTCCCTAAACTAGGTAGGAATGAACTACTCTATTGGATAAGGAAGGGAATAAAAAAATCCCTGAGGAGGGGAAGGAGGCCAACCTAGCTGTGGTTTGGCTGGGATAAATCTCAGGGAGGCAGGAGAGGGACTGAAGGAATTTTCCATGGTTAACAATAATAGGTCCTCTTGTCAGGTATGAAGTTGGGATTAGTTGGGTCTGGTGTCTCGCATTCTGAGTGTAGCAGTGGTTGGCAAGAAGGAAAGAACTAATGATAGAACTTAAATGGGAGTTCTTGGCCTTGGCTGAACATTAGAATAACTTGCAGAATTATAAATAATGTTCATTCCTGGGCTCTACCCATGACCAATGTTTCTCAAATTTGAGAGACTGAATGAATTTGAACATGGTGGATCTTGATTTTATTGTGTAGCCTTTATACTCACCCCGTTAGATATAATGTGCATTAGAATCCTCTGGGAATCTTGTTGAACTGTGGATTCTGGTTAATTAGGTCTCAGGGTGGGCTCCAAAATTCTTTATTTGTGAAATTTCACAGGTGATGATAATACTGCTAGATCAAGGGATCATACTTTGAATAGCAAGGGCCTAAAAAAAAAAAAAAAAAAAAAAGCAACCAACTAAATCCATTGCTGTAGAGTTGATTTGAATTCGTAGTGACCCCATAGGACAGAGTAGAACTACCCCATAGGATTTCTGAGGGGTGTCTGATGGATTTGAACTGTGGAATGACTTTGGGTTAGCAGCTATAGTTATCAACTTCTGTACCACTAGGACTCCAGCAAGGGCCTAGACCAATTCAATCATAATCTCTTGGGAGTGGATCCCAGAGGGTGGTGGTATAAACAACTGCCAAGGATTTTAGGGTTGAGAACGATGTCTTTTAGCCTAATACAAAATAGTTGTACAGGAACTTGAGGGAGGCCACTATGATGAAAGTTCACTCCACTGCATGGATGTGACGGTGGTTTAAGAGGGATCACCTTTTGTGTGAAATCTCCAGGTGGTGCAAATGGCTAAGGCAGTTGGCTACAAAACAAAAGGCTAGAGGTTCTAGCCTGATGTCAGAAGAAAGTGCTGACTCTACTTCCAAAAAGCCAGCCTCTGACAGCCCTATGAAGTACTGTGCTACTTTGGTACTCATGGTTTGCTATGAATTGGAATTGACTCAATGACAGCTGATTTTTTTGTTGTCATTCCTTAGTTTACTCTTTGTGTGGAATTAGCAGAAAGATGTCAAAGTTTGCTTGGGAGAGTCAGATTTTATGAGAGCAGGTGATATTGGCCTCTCTGTAGAAGAGATATTGGTTCCCTGTGTGGGCTCAGAGCATTCTCAACATCCACCTAAGTCAAAGGCATTTGAAGTCAAACTGTGTCTGTGGGGAACAAGTTTAGTCCTCAAAGCTGTCCTCATTCTTGATGCCCCAAGTTACTCCTGGGTTTTTTTTTGTTTGTTTGTTTTTTGTTTTGGGCTTCTCTTTTGTCTACAACAGTCACTTAATCAAGTCTATGCCAAACAAAAATGGAAACCCTGGTAGCTTAGTGGTTAAGTGCTATGGTTGCTAGCCAAATGGTTAGCAGTTCAAACCTACTATGCACTCCTTGAAAACTCTACAGGGGAGTTCTACTCTGTCTATGGGGTTGCTATGAACCAGAATTGACTTGGCAATAGTGGGTTTGGCTTTTTTGTGTCAAAATATTGGAAAAAATTTTCCTTGACAGAAGTAGAAACTATATCTAGAACTGTCAATCTAGCACTGCACAAACTCAAAGTGAACAAAATTAAAATAAAAACAGTTTGAGAAGAGAAAGAAGTAAACATAACACAGAACACTGAACTGATATGGCTAGATTGGAGGTCATTTGTAGCCCATCAAATGTCCACTCAACTTCTTTGTTATATCATCCATTTCTGGGCTGGTATTTGACTTACAAAACCTACTTTTGTTATCCTTCAAACAATTTTATCCTTCAGGCTTAAATCTTACTCTGAATTTGCTGCTTTGGGCTAATGCTATTTCTCTGGCAGCCAGGATTTACCCACTCTTCAACCATGTCCTCAGCTCGATAATTCATTCTGGTTTGATTGCTGTGTCATTCTCTGACTTTGGGTAATAGGCCGTTATGCTTAGAGTTACTATTATATTTTATTAATAAGTGCCAAGAAGATGTATAACCCCCAAACTTTGAAAGATTTCCAAGTCCAAACGTCACATCTCTTATGGAGTTTGATTCATCTGGCCAACCCATGTTACTGAGGAAGACAGTAAACATTCCTTCCCACTTTCCGAGGCTCAGCATCTCACCGCTTCCTGAGCAGGTGGGTTCAGTATGCTATTTGCTGAGCCTTAATATGCAGGCAGGGAGTGTGACACAGAAGGACTTAATATGAGTAGGTGATGTGATAAAATGAGTTCCCTTGGGTGGACTTTCGCCTTGGTTATTTGAAAAAAAAGCTTGAGGGATTTTTCTCCCACAGTCTGAGAAGTTACCTTTGTCCTAGTTTTCCACCCTAGTGTTTGTTACTTTTGTTCAGGTTGATTGACATTTCGTAGCCAAGCTGTAGACATGCTGGTTTGGTATTTTTTGTCTAGTCCTGGGATGCAGTATTCTCTGTGATTGGTATACACGTTGCAGGGGTTGGTCAATAGGCTACACAAATGTAGCCTACTGTGCAAACGAAGTGTCTGTGGCTGATCAAGAGGAGATTTACAGTTTGTAGCACTTGCTGGGAGAATTTTACAAGGAGCTGTCTGTACCTGTATAAGCAACCAGCCCCTCAGTTGTTTTATAGACAGAAAAAAGCAAGAAGAAAAGCATCACAAAGAAACAGAAGGAAGAGAGATAATGCAGAGAGAAAGAGGAGACAAGGAAACTTGTAAAAGACCTGTAGTGGTTACCATTGTTATCAGCTTGGCTGGGCCATGATTTTTATTGTTTATATGTGATCACCCAACATGATTGGATCTATTGTGAGTAGCCAATCAGTTGCAAAGGAGTGCTTTTGGTCATGTGGCCCACCTACAAATATAAGTGAATATTCTGGCCTTTGCCCTTTCTGGATCCTGTGGCTCCCTCTTGTTTATCTGACCTCCATTTCTTGAGACTTGAGCTGGCAGCTTACCTGCTGATCTTAGGATGTGTCAATCTTCACAGCCTATGAGCTAGAGTCTTGTACTCTGATCTGCCAATCTTGGTTTTGCCAGCCCCTGTGGCTACATGAATCAAGAGAAGCCTCTATCTTGATGCAGTGTTGGGATTTCAGCATCTACAACTGGGTAAACTGTTTCCTTGATATGAATTTCTTGATACATATCTATATCTATGTATGTATTGGTATACATATGTATATATCAATCTCTCTCTTTATTTACATGCCTTGTTTTGGAAGCTCTGGTGGTGTAGTGGTTAAGCTCTATGTCTGCTAACCAAAAGGTCAGCAGTTCAAATCTTCCAGGTACTCCTTGGAAACTCTGTGGAACAGTTCTACTCTGTCTCACAGGGTCGCTATGTGTTGGAATTGACTCAACGGCAGTGGGTTATTTTTACTTGTTTTACTTTTTTCAAGAACCTAGCCTAAGACAGTGCTATAACACAGGTCAAAGTGTACAACACTGAAGACAGTGACAGGTCCAACAGCAGAGCTGGTGGCAGCAGGCAGTAGGGCCAGAGCCTGACCTGAGGGGGCCGAGAGGAGGCTGTTTTAAGGATTTTGAGAGGAGACCTATCCTCAGGGGGTCAAGCGGGGCTTGCAAGGTCAAGAGGAGCTGAGAAAGCTGTCCTGAACTTCTTAAGGGAAACTCTGCTTAGAAGCTTCCTGATCTTGAGTTGTACCTTATTCCTTAATAAATCACTTAACCGTACATATGCCCTGTGAATTCTGTGTGTTTGTTGCAATGGGTTATTGAGCAAAGAAGGGAAGTAGAGAGTGCCATGGGAGGGGTGACTGGTGTCAGAATTGGTAAAAAGTTTGGAGACCGGAGATATGTCTGAGCTCTACCTCATGGGAATCAGCTTTATAGTGATGGTTATTACATTATCACCCTTGAAGTCAGACAGGTTTTGATACTACTTCACTAATGTGCTACCATTGATTCAGTTCTGACTCATAGTGAACCAACAGGACAGTATAGAACTCTCATAGTGTTTACAAGGAGTGGCTGGTGGATTCAAACTGCTTGCCTTTATGATGTGCGTAATCGTCCCACTGAGAGAACAATTTGACAGTTAATAAAAAAAATTGAGACAACCAAATTTGTTGCCAATCAGACAATGGCTATATGTTAATGAACCACATGTTCTGATGAAAACATCACTATCGTTCATCATTGTGTAGGCAAGAATCCATCCCAATCAATTTTTCACTGAACACAAGAACTGGGCCTTTTGTTGACCACAGTTTGGTGAATTTTGCTTCTGGACATGAAGCTTTACCCTTACAAAATCATTTTAACTCAAGAACGGAAGTCCAGTGACCACAGATGGCATTTCACGTTTGCTGACCACTGTGGAGCAGTAGGAAGTTGAGGCTGCTTTTGACTGAAGAATCATTTTCAGTGAGAAGGATCATTTTGGGATGAATGGCGTTGTTAACAAACAAAACTGTAGCATTTAGATCAATGAGAATCCAACGGAGGTTCAAGAACGTCCCCTCCATCCCCCCAAAGTTACTGTTTGGTGTAGAATTTGGTCCAACAGAATCACTGGCCCTTATATTTAACAAGATGAACGAGGAGAGGCTGTGACAGTCAACAGCCAAAATTATCGGGCTACGACAACTGATTATTTTTGGCCCCATTTGGAAGGCACTGTGGTGGCCATTTACCTGAAAGTCTTCCCCACACATAAGGTCATCAGATGTACTGAGAAATAATAAAACAATTAAAACTGTATCATTTACATAACTTGTTTTATTCTGGTTCAAAGATAGGGCATCCTTACTGAAGACCCTTTTGTATTTCAGGGAAATCAATCTTATTACCTGACAGATTATATAGGAAAGCTGAGAAATGCAGATTGGAACTGAAGCTTTCTCAAGTACAAACAGCAGTTGAAACCAGGTGTTGTCTAAATAAAGAGATCTTTGGTGAGATCCAGCTAAGAAGGACTGTAATTAGTGATGGTTTATAATTGTCAATTTAAGTCCTTGGTTATTCCTAAAGTACTTAGAGGTGCTTAAAGTGTTTGTCCTCTTAAGAGGCTTTAAAAACAGAATCTGTAGTATCTTGTTGGCACTGTTAATTAACTGTTAGAAAAATAGACACAAACACTTTCTTCCCAAGTTGTGCTGGGATAAACCTCAGTCACAGTGCAATTATTTCCAAAATTCCAGCACGTGAAATACACATGAAAGACTGTTGGGCAAGGTGTTAGCGCTGGGTAATAAGGAGCTTTTATTCGTTTCCTCCAGTTACCTCTCTCTTTCTCCAACTCAGTGGTTTTTGTTCTAAATGTTTCAGATTTATCAGTTTATTTTCCTGGAACTACCTTCACTTGTGATATGTATGATACAGCAGTCTCAATCCTGACATGAGCCATTAGGAAGTTATGTTTTTTTGGGGGGGGGGGTGGCTGCTATTCTTGACAAGGGAAGCCGGTATAGGCACCAGATCTGTGGACTGGGACTTCCAAATATAAACAAACCTCACAGGCTGAAAATATTAATTATCAGGGTGGAACGAGCTGTGAACAACACACAGTCTCCACCTTTGTTCTCACACACTCAACATGCAGTAAGGACCCAGGCCTGTTTGCTTGTGACAGTTTGTCGAAATACAGCGAACTAAAGAAGAAAGTGCAGAAAGGAAGAATTTTAGTAGACTGTGGGATGTCTGATAAGACTGTGGGGTGTCTGATAATGTGGCTAGGGAGAATCCTCTGGAAATCTCCAGGGCTGCAGTGAGGGCTGTAGCCTGTCCATTTCCTTCCAGACAGAATTTCATGCTTGTCTTTTTTCTGGACATGAATCAGGTGTGCTGGGTTTGCAGTGGGCCTGCCGCGCTCTGTTGCCACTTGGCTGCCAATACATTCGGGGCCTTTGCCAGCTCCCTGGGGGTGGGGAGTCTGAGCTTTGCCACAGCTGGGCTGCCTCTGTCAGCAGGGGCAGTGGAGGGGAGGGAGGCCCTTCCAGCAGTGTGGAAAACACCACAGTCTAACAATCTGAATATTAAAAAGAGAAAAAAGAGAGAAAGGAGAGAGTCACAGAAAGGAGAGAAAAAAGAAAACAAAATTGCAAGGTTAAAGATGGATTTGAATCCACCTTGATTTTTCCTTATCACCAAGTGCACTTTATGGGGAGTTGCTTAAAAAGGAGGAGCCTGGAGGATGAGACACGTATGGAGCAGAGAGGAATAGTGTGCTGTCACCGGGCAGGGAGAGCAGTGGAAGCTGCATATAGGTGGGCATGTAAATGTATACGGAAATGTACATTTTCACTCAGTCATAATAAAAAAAAAAAGAGAGGATAAACATATTTTAAGAGAGAGAGAGAAAAAAAAAGAAGGAGCCTGGGCAGAGGTCTTTAAGAGTGGCACCAGGATCGGCAGCAGCAACAGCATCACTCGGGAGCTTGTTGGAAATGCAGAGTCTCAAGCCCTAGCCTGAACCTCTGGGATTAGAATCTCTGTGTGTGGGATCCAGAAGTTGTATGTTGTTTTTTAAAAGTGTAGATACATACAAACATACATATATATAAAACAGTTGGCATTTTAACCATTTTTAAGCATACAATTCAATGACATTAATTATAGTCACCAATTCACTATCTCATACAACCACTACTACTATCCATTTTCAAATTTTTCATCCCCCTGAACAGAAACTGAGCCCTCTGGTTGATTCTATGATTCCTATGAAGTTTGAGCACCAGTGGTTTGGAAGATTATAAAAATCTGAGGTTGACTATCCGTCTGATACACACCTGTTATGGTGTGTATTACCATAATATAAACAGAATTGTAGAGTTCAACTTATAGAATTCTACGCTGTTACTTGGGGTCTCTATGACTTGGAATTGATTCCCTGGCACTCAGCAAAGTAGGCAGTTTGAGAGGCCCCCGCCCCTCACAGACCACAAGATGAATTTGAACTGGGTGGATTTGAACTGCCAATCTTTAGTTTAGCAGTCGAGTGCAAACCGTATGTCCCACCCGTAAGCTGGGCATCAGACCTTGCAGTTGTGTGCTGTCATTTCCAACACAGAGCTACCCTACAGGATAGAGTAGAACTGCCCTGTAAGGTTTCCTGACTGCCATCTTTACAGCAGAAGGTGGTTGAGTCTTTTCTCCCAGGGAGTCACTGGTAGATTCTAACTTCTAACCTTTGGTTAGCAGCTGAGCTTTTAATATTTTTTTTATTATGATTGAATGAAAACGTACATTCCCATATAAATTTGCGTGCCTGCCTATCTGCAGCTCCTTCAGCTCTCCTTGCCTGGTGACAGCACACTCCTCCTTTTCGTTCTATACATGTCCCTGCTTCTCCGCCCTCTTCTCTCCCTTCTGGTAAGAGGCCAGTAGGACAGCATCCTATAGATGCGTAGAACCATAAGGTACGTATGGTCACACTGTGTCCCTGAATCCAATCCATTCCTGTCCAAAGAGTTGACCTCAGTAATGTTTTGTGGTCAGAGGCAGCAGCAGGTCTAGGGGCCATGCCCCCAGGGGAACCCCCAGGCCACTGGACCATGAATCGCAGTCATTAGTGGAGTTCTTGAGGTGCACCCCTCTTTTTCTCTTGTTGCCACTGGGACTCGACATTGTGTACCACATCACGGCTGTCTTTGGTGGTGGCCAGGCACCATCTGGTTCTTCCAGTCACATGTTGATACAGTCACACATTCGCATGAGTCCTTGTGTCTCAGGGACTCTTTCTCCCTTGTGTCTTTGCTGTTTTCGGGGATTGTTTGTCTGAGATCAGTTGGGACAACTTTGTGTACCTCATCTTGGCTGTAATCTTAATGAAAGTAGATTACCAAGTTCTTCTCATCAGTAGCCACTGGGTGGGTTCAATCACCAGTCTTTCAGTTAGTCATCAAGCATTTAGCCATTTGTGGCTCCAGGGCACCTTCTCCAAGACAAACCTGTGTTAGAGTTTCACTGTGTAACACACTGGATTGCCATCAGTAAGAATGGATACAATAGCAGTCAACAACAGGGCTGACCCCTAGAGACTGTGCTATAATTAAAGTGTGAAAGATCCCTGGGTGATTTGAATGAGCTGACAAGTCTGGGAATCACTGACTCAGGTGAAAGCCAGAGTGAATGGAGCCAACAGAAAGGGGAGCGTTGCGGGGAGGAGGTGTGAGGCCAGGCCTGCCACTTGCAGGTCAGGTAAAGGATCTGTATCTTTATCCTAAATACAGTGGATGCTTTTGAAGGGCTGTAGGTAGGGATATGGCCTGAGAAGATCTGTGTTTTGAAGAGAACACTCTGGCGGCCAGGTAGAAGATGGATTGGGTGTGGGTGACGTAAGAGTTAAAGCAGGGAGCAGCACCACAGCTTTTGTGGTTGGTTGGAGGACAATCAAATGAAGATGCCTTGAGATACTAAGGAAGTAAAATTGATAGGTCTAGGCACAGAGGGTAAGGCTGATGGGGAATCCATGAGAAGCTCGGATTTCTGACTGTAGATGTGGAGAGACTGGAAAAGGACCTGGTTTGGGGGAAATCAAGAGCTTGGCTTTCGGTGTACTGAGTTTGCCGTGTGTGTCAGTTAAGAACATGTTGGCTGTTGTATTGGATTTCTGGGCTTCTGTAAAAAATACCCCAAATCAGATGGCCTTAAATAAGAGAAATCCATGGCCTGGAGGCCGGAAGACCTAATCAACATGCAGACAGACAAGGCCATGCTCCCTCCATAATCCTTAGCGGAAAGATCCCTTCTTGTCCCTTCCAGTTTTAGGCAGCTCCAAGGGTTCCTTAGGTTGTAGACTTGTCGCAGTACCCTTCCTCTGTCTGCGTCTCTTCTCTTTTATGAGGACACTACTCAGACTGGATTAGAACCCAGAGCACGAGGTCACACCCTACCCTGGTATGACCTCACATTAACATCTTCAAAGATCCTGTTTCCAAATAAGGTTACATTCACAAGTACCAGGAGTTAGGCCTTCATATCTTTCTGGGAGACACAATTTAATCCATAACAGCTATAAATGACAGAAAACTCAATAAAATGTGGCTTAATCAAATAACAGTTTGTATGTCTGGTATGACAAGAAGGCTGGTGTAGATGATCTAGGGCTTTACTGGTGGCCCCAAGATGCCTTTGAGGATTTAGGCTCTTTGCACCTTTTTGTACTGCCACCTTTGTGCTTGTGGCTGTGGCTTTGTGGTCATAGGTGAGCTCTGCACCTCTAGCTCCCAAGCCCCATTGCAGGCAGAAGAGGCAGGACGGGGAATGCAGGGGCACGTGGAGGAAGCAGGAGTCTGTATCAGGAAAGAATAAGCTTTTCCCAGACCCTCAGCTTGTGTCTTGTTGGCTGTAAGTATGTACTCAGCCATTCCTGTCTGTAAAGGAATCTGGGGAGTTCACTGCATCCCACACAGAATCAGGGCTCTGTGTATCAGGGAATGGATAGTTGGTAAGCAGCAGAGTCTGTCTACATGATGCTTTCAATCCAGCCAAGGAGAAGAGCCGGATGAGGAGTCGAGTGTATTTGCCTCTGCAGTCCAGGGGCAAACAGAGGGCTCAAGCATTTCGGGCTTATGGGAACAGTGCTAGCAGCCCTTCCAATGAACAAGGCAAGTTTTATTTGTTTGTGACTCTTGCTGCAAGCTCAGTGAAGACTGTTCAAGCTAAACAAATTAGCAATCTTGAGGCTAGACTATTTTATATAATTCTTGGGATTATGAATTTTTAGTTACCTGACAGAATAACTGGAATCTTACAGTAGAGGTAGTCATTCAAAATAAATGCTATGAATATCTAGTATGTCAGGCACTGTTTAACTCCTGATGTTTTATTGATGGCACGTGTGTGTATGTGTGTGTGTGAGAGAGAAACAGAGACAGAGAGAGATGATGTTTTAGGCTGGGTTCTCTAGAGAAGCAAAACCAGTGCAGTGTTTAAATATACGTGGAGAGAGATTTATCTCAAGGAAATGGTTCACACAGCTGTAGAGGCTATAATATCTGAAATCCAGGGGCTAGGCTGGTGGCTTTTCCTGACTCACTGCAGCTGCAGGGGCTGGTGGACCCAAGGTGAGCAGCTCAGACAGAAAGCCTCTGGCTCACAGGCTGTGGAGATCAACAAATCCCAAGACTGGCAGACAAGAAAGCAGGTAAGCTGCTTAGCTGAAGTCTCAAGAACTGGAGGACAGAGGAACAGGAGCCAGCTACAGGATCTAGAGTGCGCGAAAGCCCTCTAGACTTGCTAGAAAGTCCATGTAAATTGGTGACCGGACACATCCCCAAGGAAAAACCCTTTCAGCTGACCGGCTACTCACGGCAGATTCCATCACAGTGGTAATCACATTACTATAAGACCGCCAAACCACTGAGAATCACTTCCCAGTCAAGCTGACACACAATCTTAATCATCACACACAAACACATGCTCACCTGTGGATATGTATTTTTGTTAGCTGTCACTGACTCGGCCCCCTACTCAAATGGCCCCAAATCCTGCCCATCCTGATATGTTATCTGTTGGCTATACAAGTTTGCTGATTCTACCATCAGGGAGAGGAATCCAGTTTTCCACTTCTCCATCATGTGACCCCATGATGTTAGCAACCTAGGATGTGAGCCTCCTTTGTGTGGCTTTCAGATGGCCTGTGGCTTGGCCACACCTCCTGATGGGGCCCTGTCTGTTTTTTTTTTTTTTTTTTAATGACCAGCCCTTTTCCCCTAGTTCCCATCATTAGGAGGGACATTAAATCAGGCTGGCTGATGGCCAAAGAGATGTTGGCCCTTCCAGATAGAGGAGACGGCCACTCTCTCTGCAAGTTGTCAATCTAGTCCTTGTCTTGGAGGCCAGAACCAACTTAAAAAAAATGAGAACAAAACACAAACAGATAAAAACAACTGACTAACAAGTTGAGCTGGCACACGGTGCCTGGAAGACGGCAGGAAGGGGGACCAGGCTCATAAATAGCGCTTTTGTCTATCTGGAAGTTTTAGCACTTTAGATTGTCACAGAAAAAAGAAAAAAAGAGTTTGAGGAATTTCTCTGACCTTAATTAGTCCCTTCTGACCCCAGCTTCCCCAGTCTCAAAGCCCTGAGGAATTTCAAGCTGATATGTCAGACAAGTATTGAGTTTGAGCCAAGGGAGAGAGTACCTGGTGGTTCTTTAGGACTCCCGCCCTCCCAAGCAGGTGGACTCTGCAACTGGTTTTGCTGTCCAGGGTCTGCTACCCACTGACTTAGTCTCCCAGGGCAGCTGTAGTAAAATACCACAACTGAGTGGACTTAAAGAATGGCCATTCATTGCCTACAGGTCTACAGGCTATGAGTCCAAATCACAGTATCAGTTGGGTTGATTCCTTCAGGGGTTCTGGGAAAGGAACTGTTTTAAGCTTTCTTCTGGCTTCTAGCTTCTAGTGGCTGCCGAAAATTCTCGACTTCCCTTCACAGCTTGTGGCTGTATCTTCACACGGTGTCTTCCTCCCCATACCCCTCTCTGTTGTCTGTTCTCCTCTTTTATATGCACTACTCAGAAGGGATCAGTACCAGGACCCATGCTATTCCAGTATTATGTCGTTAATGGGTGACATCTGAGCAAAAAAATTACTTTCCCAAACAAGGTTGAATTTACAGCTACATGAAATCAAAACCAAATCTACTACCATCAGGTTGATTCTGACTCATGGTGGACCTACAGGACAGAGCAGAACTGCCTCACAGAGTTTCACAGAGCAGCTGGTAGATTCAAGCTGCTGGCTTTTTACTTAGCAGTCTAGTTTTTAACCACGATGTGACCAGGGCTCCTTCACAGTTGTGAGTTACAAATTCAACACGTTTGGGGGGCAAGGCATCTCTAATACTTGCTGAGCCCGAGGTTTTCATGGGTGCCGTGGTCTTCTCTGGTGCTCCCCCCACCTCCCCACTGCCGTGGTCCATTGGTCCACCTGTTGTCTGTTGGCGTAAGCTTTTGCCCTGGGTCCTGCTTTCTCCATTGCTTAGTAAGATCCCTAAACAGTAACCTGAGTTTTATTTACCCCTTCTTTGGGGCCTGGATCCCAGTTCTCTTTCCTCTGTCTAGCTTGGTCTCTTCTTCAAATCAGATAGCTTCTGGCCTGAAGGCACTACAGCTTTTTGATGTGGGGAACAAGGACGGACCTAGCTGGGACCTCATAGGCCAGTGGTCTCAGTGCTGTTTGCACAGTAAAGTCAGTTGTGAGAACTTTAAAAAAAAAGACACATAGTTCCTCAAAAAATTAAACATCAAATGACCACACAACCTGTAGCAATTCCACTCCCAGGTATATATCCCAAAGGGCTGAAAGCACAGACTCAAGCAGAATTTTGTACACCAGTGTTCACTGTAGCAATCTTTATAACAGACAAAAGGAGAAAGAACCCAAGTGTCCATGAATGGCTGATGAATAAAAAAAAGTGGTATACTGTATATCCAGGTACCTTGTGGCCTGGGTGCTCTGAACAACCCCTTTCTGTTCTTGATTTATGAAACATCTCCCAGCACATGCTTTTCTTTGTCATCTTTTGTCAGATGGCCTGGGGAATTTGTCCCCTCCCTCCTTCTCCTCAGTCCTTGGTCTCAGCAACACCCACAGTGGTCTGTATGGGGGTTCTCTTGGCTTCTGCCTTCTGGGGTTCACAACTTAGTCTTTGTTGCAGGCCATTTAATCCATATAGATCTAATTATCAGAAGTCAGTCTGACTTGGCAAGGATGTCTCAGCTGGGTCCGGAAAGTTGTTAGAAGTTTTAGAAAAGAAGGAAGAGGATTTAAAATGATGTATTCAGACAGGAAAATGGAGGTACAAAAAGAAGAGGAGTGTGACCTAACACCCCACAGTTAGTATGTGATACCGCCTTCCTGGAACTTTCCAGCACATTCTCTCTTTCACATTCTCCATGTCCTGCTGCCCTTTATAACATCTCACCTCTTTGTAGTGACCTGTATGTATGAACTGTTTTCGTCATTTGTAATGACTCTGTGATGAGTCCGCCTCAGAGGGGCTGGTGACAGTTTCTTGGGAATGATTAGAACGAAGGCTTGTTGAACGTATGTTGGAGGCAGGCTCTCTTCTACGTGCAGTGCACCTATAAATCCAGTTATCTACACAACTGCCTTACGAGGAAGATAGTATTGTCATCCTTGGAAGATTGCCAAGGAAACTGAGGCTTGCTGCGGAGAGTAATTTAGCCAAGGTCACACATCTCAAAACAGCAGGACTGGGATTTGGTGAGCACACTCCTGCTCTGACAAGATGTTCTTAACATCTGTGTGTAACGCTGCCTTGTGACAGGATAGTCAGTGGTCTCAAACTCACGCTGCTGTAGAGGAGACTTCAGGAGCAGCAGTGGCTCAGGGGTAGAATCCTTGTCTTCCTTGCAGGGGACACAGGTTCGATTCCTGACCAGTGCAACTCATATGCAGCCACTCCCACCTTTCAGGGGAGGCTTGCTGGCTGCTATGAGGCTGAAGAGATTTCAGCAGAGCTTCTAGAATAAGAAGGACTAGGATGAAAGACCTAGTGTGGTGCAAAAACGGACAGTAAAAACCCTGTGGTCACAATAGGCTTATCCGTAGCTGGTCATCGGGATGGCTCAGGACTGGTAGTGTTTAGTTCCATCGTGCATGGTGTCGTCCTGAGTAGGATGCTGACTTCACAGCGGCCAACAACAGCAGCACAGAGCAAGGGGACCGTTTCATGTCAGGAAAGGTGACAGACAGGAAAAGCCACCTGAGATGCTTACTTCAAATACAGGCACACAGCACTCTGCACAAAAATAATCATTTCTGTCAGATAGGGACTAGGTAGCTGATAGAGCAACTACTGTCCCTCCTCAGTGTTCATTGGAGTGCGCTTGGCCTGTAATCCTGCCCTGCCCAGTAATTTAGAAGAATAGCAGTAATAATGACAACCAAAGCCACTAGGATCCCCAGGGAGAATCCTAGGAGGCAAACTGTAATTATCTAAATTAGACTCTGAGGGGACTTAAGTTTTATAACCTGGTATTCTCTGCCTTAGAAAGTATATTGCTAATATCTTTTTTTTTCTTCTTGCTAAAAGATGTGGCTTGCCATGAAGTGCTTTGTGGCTAATTTCCACGGAATTCTTGAAACTGTTTTCTTTGCCAAAACCTATACAGGGAGTTCACTGTATCTAAGAATCATGTCGGTTGAGAGAGATTCTTCTAGAAACTTCTAAGAGTTTCCATGATTGTGAGGAACATGCTCAGGCTTTCCCATTTAGAAGCAAGTAGTCCTTGCATATTCTTATAACTTAAATAATCATTCCTTCGCAACTTTCCTTCCTTCATGGTTTTTTTACCTCTTACTTTGGTCGTGTATTGGTTAAGTGTTTCAACCGCTAACCAAAAGGCTGGAAGTTCAAATTCGACAGGTACTTCTTAGAAGCTCTGTGGGGTGTTCTACTCTGTCTACAGGGTCACTGTGAGTAAGAACTGACTCGACGGTAGTGGGTTCTTTTTGGTAAATTTCTGTAGCATGATTTTTTTCTTGTTTTTTTTTTTTTTTTTTTTTTTCCATTGTGGTTAAGTGAAAGTATACAATCCAAATCAAATTTTCATGCTCGCCTCTCTGCAGCTCCTTCTGCTCTCCTTGCCTGGAGACAGCACACTCCTCCTTTTCATTCTATATGTGTTACACCCCTCCTCTCCACCCTCTCCTTTTCTTTTGTCCTGTTGCCAGAGCTCCTGTTACCTCAGGACCAACAGAGAACCTCAAAGCTGAGGGACAGTCAGGCAGCCTCAAGGGTTGAGTGACTTCTTCCTACTGTCAGGCTCCCACAGCACTCACTCCAGTTCAGTATTTTATTGAAGTAACAAATACCAACGTAAGACAGGGGCTGCATTTGGGCTTTGTGGTTAGGGAGACATGCGTTTCAGTTCAGGCTTTGCCATTTGTGAGTTGTATAGCCAGATGCGAGTTATAGAACCTGTTGAGGGCTCAACATTCTGACCTGTAAAGTGCCAATTCTGCTGGTGTCAGGACTCCTTCTTCCACTACTCACCACTCTGTGATGATGGCAATAAAAACATTAATATATCACATGTTATCAGGACTTGTCACAAAAGAAGGAAACCATGTTTGATAAATGTGCAAATATCCATGGTGTTCTGAGTAGGACAAAAAAATCTACACATTCAAAAGCAGAAGTACCATTCACCAGCTGAAGGAGGGGACAAAGTCTTCCTGAAAGTGTGAACAGCTTGTGTACGGCAGAGTCATGATGGGGCCAAGTAGGGGAGCTGGGGTGAATGAGGGGTTTATGTAGCAGAAAAGATGTGGAATGGTTGGGATTCAGTTGTAGAGGACCTTGTATAGCAAAGTAAGGTGATTTGATTTTGTCTTTTAAGTCAGCAGAAGAGTTTAAGCAACAGGTGAGTTGCTCACTAGGATGAGATGCTCACAGTGGTGCAAGAAGCACGTTGGATTGTGGGGGCAGAATGGGAGTGCTGATAGAAAATTCCTACCATAAGTACAAACCACAAGGTAGAAAACAAATTAATTTGATCACAGTGAAGGTAAGGATTTCTGGTCAAGTAACCATAAACAAAATCATTATTCATGCATCAGTTTGTTGTACTGTGGTGGCATGTGTTTTGCTGTATTCTGCAAGCTATGCCACTGGTGTTTTAAGTATCAGCAGGGTCACCTATGGTGGGAGGGTTTCAGCAGAGCTCTCAAACTAAGAGAGAAGAGGAATACACTCTCGAGGGTCTTCTGCTGAAAACTAACTCATAAAAACTCTACAGATTTTAACTGAATGCTTTCTAACAGCATGTTGGAAGATGAGTCCCTGAGTTGGAAGTTACTCAAAACACACAGTGGCTGCAGGGTAGATGCAAGCACACCAACAATCCCTCAGAAGCTACAGGATCAGGTAACCTTACAGTCTGTCTTTCCTGGGGTCACGATGAGTCAGAGTCAGTGTGACGACAACTAACTACCACCACCACTGACAAATAAATGACACATGGCAGAGGACATGTAACTAGACTCCAAAACAAAATGATCAAATCAACAGGAAAAAGATAGCAGCTTCTGACAAAATGGGTGTAGGATATAAAGAGACAATTTTTAGAGGAAGAAGCCCCCTCACTATCTAAAATAATAAGCATGTGAGAAGGAGTTTAGTATCACTAGTAATGAAAGAAGTGAAAATTAAACAACTGTGAGGTACTACTTGCTACTAGACTATAGCTTTGTATCTATTCGAAAGCTGGACAATGGCAAGTGCAATGAGGACGTGGCAAGTGCAAGGAGGACGTGGCAAGTGCAATGAGGACGTGGCAAGTGCAATGAGGACGTGGCAAGTAGGAACCTCCATGCCTTGCTGCAGGGAAGATAGGACGGAGATCCAGGAAACCGAGTGCATGCATACGCTAAGAGTTAACGCACATCCGGAGACCAGGAGAAGGATGTTCGTTGCAGTGTTGTGTACAGTGGTAGGGAGGTGCCCACCATCAGGAGATAAAACTGGGAAAGTGTGGGGAACGTGCATGAAGTATAATGCAACAGTTAGAGGAACTGGATCGGATACACCACAACATAACACATCTTAAGAACACAGTGAGAGGTGTAGGAAATGAAATGAGAAATCAAACAACGCCATTTGTATGAATTGAAAATACATGTCTTAGCTAACTAGTGCTGCTACAAACAGAAACACAAAATGTAGATGGCTTTAACAGACAGAAGTTTACTCTCTCCCAGTGTTGTTGTTGTTGGGTGCCATCCAGTCAGCTCCTGCTCATAAGGGACCCTGTGTACAGCAGAATGAAACACTGCCCAGTCCTGCGGCATCCTCACACCCCTCGTTAAGCTTGAGCCCACTTTTGCGGCCACTGCGTCAACTCATCTCATCGAGGCTCTTCCTCTTTTTCAGATCACCAAGCACGAAGTCCTTCTCCGAGGACTAATCCCTCCCGATAACATACCCAAAGTGTGTGTGAGGTACTCTCACCATCCTAAGGAACATTCTGGCTGGCTGTCTTCCAGCAAAGATTAGTTCGCATGGTATGTGTAATACTCTTTGCCAACAGCACAGTTCGAAGACATCAATTCCTCCTCCGTCTTCCTTATTCATCATCCAGCTTTCACATGCGTATAAGGAGATTGAAAACACCGTGGCTTGGGTCAGGCACACTTTAGTCTTCAAGGTGATATTTTTGCTTTACAACAACTTAAATAGTTCTGGTTAGCAGACTTGCCCAATGCAATGCATCTTTTAATTTCTTGACAGCTGCTTCCACGGGTGTTGATTGTGAATCCTAGCAAAATGAAATCCTTGACAGCGTCAAGGTTTTCCCTGTTTATCACGATGTTACTTAATGGTCCACTTGTGAGGATTTTTGTTTTCTTTACATTAAAGTGTGATCTTAACTGAAGGCTGTGGCATTTGATCTTCATCACTAAGCACTTCAAGTCCTCTTCACTTGCAGCAAGAGAGGTTGTAGCGTCGGCATAATGCAGGTTATTAATGAGTCCTCCTCCAGTCTTGATGCTCTGGTCTTCTTCATATAGTTATGTTTTTCAGGTTATTTATGCAGCGTACAGATTGAGTAGGTATGGTAAAGGAATACCGCCTTGATGCACACCTTTCCTGACTTTAAACTGCGAGGTATCAATTGTTTTCTTTGAACAACTGCCTCTTGTTTCTCATGGGCACAATGAAGCGTTCTGGAATTCCCATTCTTCACAATGTTATCTACTATTTGTTATGATTCACACAGCTGAAGTCACTCCTCTCTTTTGTATCTCAAAAGAGATTAACTTAAGGTACAACCTAATCTTGTAAACTGAGTCCTGCCTCATTAACATGATGGCCTCTAATCCTGCCTTATTAACGTCTCGATGGCACTTGGCTGGCTTGGCTAGAGGTTAAGGTTTACAACACATGGGATGATCACAGAAAGGAGGACAACGACACATCATACTAGGAAACTTGGCCTAGCCAAGTTGACACACAGTTTCGGGAGACACAATTTGATAGGTAATAACAGGCATATAAATATGTACTTTTTTTTAAAGAATATGTCCAAAAAGTTACATATTAAATAGAATAAAATGGTTCTGTATAGGCAGAGAGGTGGAGAATGGAACTCAAAGGGAATAAACAAATTAATAAGAACCAACCTGTGCTCAGGACCTTGGTGATAATGTTCTGTGGACTAAGGAGCATGAGGAAACCTTGATGGTACACTGGTTAAGAGTTTGGCTGTTAACCAAATGGTTGGCAGTTCAAAGCCACCAGGCGCTCTTTGGAAACCCTGTCGGGCAGTTCTCCAAGTGACCTCTGTCCTATAGGGTCACTGGGAGTTGGAATTGACTAGATGGCAATAGGTTTGAGGGTGTGAGGATTTCAGCCCCCAGCATCTGAAGTTAAAACAAAGTACTAGTGTGTGGATTTCTTTTACTGGAATGTGGTAGGATATGACACGGTTACATAATTAAGAATTTTTAAATAATCTCCTATAATGTGTTTTGAAGTCTTTTTCATCTGCGTGTTAGGGTACCATAGGGAAATTAGTTAGATGGTAGGGATGTTTTTGAAGTCCCTGCGGGGTGCCCTGATGCTCACCGAAAGCTTGGAGGTTCTAGTCATCCCAGAAGTGCCTTAGAAGCAAAGGCTGTAGAAATTTCTTGAAAAATCAGATATCAAAAACCCCGTGGGGTACAGTTCTGCCATGACACGTGTAGGGCCTCCAGGAGTTAGAACTGACTCGATGGCAACTTTTTTTTTTTGTTTGTTTTGTTTCGTTTTTAAGAGATCTTTTTAGAAAATGTGAAAATGGAGGCCCAGATGAGTAAAGTGACTTTCCTGAAGTCACATAGTTTGGAAGTGGCAAATATTTGACTGTGGCCTGGGACTCTTGAGTTCTAGTCCAGGGTCTCTGGTCCCCAAGGAGTATATCATTATACCACATGAGAAATCTTTGCTTCTTTAAGGCAGTTAGGATGTAAAATATCAGTTAATTGAGATTTTATCACTTATACTTTTCTGTTTCCACAAAATTTTTTGGTTGCTATAGTTGCTGAGATTTTGTTTTTGTTTTTGGGGATGAGATTTTCATATTTATTACAGATCCTGAGTAAATGCTATCTCATTGGCATGGTGTAGTGGGCTTAACAGAACTGCTAGGAGGTATTTTTAAGGTAAACTGTCTTTGTTATTTTCTTTTTTTCTCATTTCAAAAATAATTTAGGCTCTATTCATCTCTTTTATCCTACCATGCAGAGGTAACCACTGTCACGACTTTGATTTTTATTCTTCCAAGTCTGAAAAGATCTCACTTTGAATTTCCTTCTATGAGGAGAGAATGAAGTGAAATGGTAACTGGATTGGTGATGGTAATTCTGGGAAGAGGGATCCAGTTTGCCCAAGTTGCAGGGTTGGCCTCCTGTGGCCTTAACAAAGTAACTTTACATTTTTAGATGCAGCTGGGCTCAATGGACCGGAAGCTAAATTCCCTAGAGGGGTAGGGCTCTCAATATTTTAGACACATGTGGAGTTAGAACAGTTGGAGAGGCAGTGAGTTTGCCTGAAGAGAATTCCAGGCATAGGACTTGTTACAAATTTAGCTCAGCTTCTAAGAAATATTCCCATCAAAGGGAGATTCCTGGTTGCTGTAGAATTGGGTTCCCTGTGGGATTTCCCTTTGCAGTTTATGAGGCACCATGGTTTCTAGGCACCATGGTTTCTAGGCAGCAGGACCACAGACCGGCTAAAGAGTTCATCTATTTCCGTGATTTGATGATTGGTGACTAATGTGGTATTGTGGACATCTGTTGGTTTTAGTTGTTGCCTGTGAGCCCCTGCTCCCTATTTTTCTGATATCCATACTCAGCCTTTCTTCTGGCACACCACCCTTCTTCTCTGCCAAAAGTGGTTGGATGGCCTGGCTCATTCCTGCCTCTAGGATGCACACGTTGCGAAGGGCTGAGTGGGTCACATCACAGCAATTCAATCAAGAACAGGTACTCAATCTGGGCTAATAAGAATCAGTTCTAGGGGTGTCTCTGGAACATTCTAGAATGATAACTTCCTCCCTCCCTCCCTCCCTTCTTCCCTTCCTCCCTTCTTCCCTTCCTCCTTTCCTTTTTTTTTTAAACAGACAAAAAAACAACAACAACAACAAAAAACCCAAGCCTGCCAATCTGGAGCTTCTGGAGATCGTCTTTGCCATCAGATGCAGTGAGTTTGACCAACAAATGAGGCTACAGCAGAACTGAAAGAGACGTCAGTTCCCGATAATATCTTCTTCTTCTTTTAAACTGTGATTAAGTGAAAGTATACATTCTGAATCGATTTTGCCTGTCTACCTGTCTGTAGCTCCTTTCGCTGTCCTTGCCTGGGGACAGTATTCTCCTCCTTTTCGTTCTACACTTCTAGTTGATAACATCTTTTGAGTACCTAGATCCCACTCTTCCTGAACCCTATCAGCTGGAGCCTCACTTAACTTTCCCGTTCAGTGAACCACAGTGCCCTTTTAAGCCAGTTGGAAATGGTAATTTCTGTCACTTGTAACCAAAGAATCCAGAGAAATAAGTGTGGTTTGGAGACAAGTATTCAAGTTCATGGTTGTTGAATGATTTTTCTCGGAAATCCCTGGTTGACACTGTTGACTTGTAGTTGAATTTTCACTGGAAATATAGGAAAACAGAAAACTAACATAGGGAAAAAGGAAACTCATGTTCGTTGAGTGCCTCTTACATGCTAAGCCCTGTACTAAGCACTTTACAGATTTTATTTATTTTTACTTCCGAGTAACAGCCATCCTACGTATTAATGTCCACATGATACAGAGGATTGACCTGTGAGTCAGAGAACAATCTGGGTCTGCTTCATTCTAAAACTCGCCCTGGGCAGATCACTTCTTGAAAGCAACAGTGCGGCTGGGTCACAAACCCTTCTCTAATATTCCTAAGGGAGTCTTTCTCCTGCTTGACTGAAGGGCAAGCCCCAGGTTGAATTCTGGCTCTCCGTTAACTCCAGGGAATTGGCAATCCCCTACCATGTGGAGAAGCTGCTAATTATTACCTCATCTCACAGACAAGTAAACAGAGGCTCAAAGAGTTAAGCCATAAAGTGTCTGGGGAAGTATTCAAACCTGTGTATGCTGAGTCCTTGCTCTGCAAAGTGTGGTCCATGAACCAGCAAGCTTGGCATCACCAGGGAGCTTGCTAGAAATGCTGACTCTTAGGTCTACCACAGATCTGCTGAACCAGACTCTGCGTTAGAGCGGGATTCCCAGGGATTATGTGCATAGAGAGGTTTGGTGTGCTGGTGTAGCCATGACATGTCAGAGCCCTGCGCACATAGGGCGATAGGGGACATCCATAATGCTGTGGCTCCAGCTGGCCAGGCTGCCCCAAGTCAGCTGGCCCATAGGACTGAGAGAAAAATGTCTGTTCTTGTGCCTGAAGTAGCTGCTGTTGCTAGCCATCATCGAGCCGGTCCCTGACTCATGGCGACCCCATACACACTGGAACAAAACACTGCCTGGTCCTGTGCCGTCCTAATGATCAGTTGTGGACTGGATCATGGTGATCAATAGAGCTTTCAGTGGCTGACTTTTCAGAAGTAGATCACCAGGTCTTTCTCTTAGGCTGGAAGCTCTGTTAAAACTTGTTCAGCATCAGATGCGTGGTGGCTGTGGATGAAGTGCATTGGCCAGGAATCGAACCTGGGCCTCCCACGTGAAGGCAAAATTCTATCATTGAACTGCCATTGCCCTCATGCCTGAGATAGGCTGACAGAAGGATCAGCACAGCTGGCAGAGAAGTGAGAGCTGTCACCTCCTTCTCCTTGGTGCTGGCAGGGACAGAAGGCTTCAACTGGGAGCCAGCAGGGTGCTTCCGGCTTCTCCGATGCCTGCTGAGGCTGCTGCACTGGAGCCCTTCAGAGCATGGCCCAACCCAGGCCACCTCCTGCCTGTGTCGTCGACACCTGGGCCCAGCTGGAGGGCCAGCTGCCGGCCCTTTTCCGCCAAGGATTATTGCCGGGGAGCTTCCCACAGCAACTCTTCAGATTCCTTGCAAAGCTGCTCTGGGAACAAAGTGCTTTCGGAAGGGCTGAGGTGCTTTAGAGAGGGAGGGGAAATGAGTGGGAACCACATCTGTCACCAGAAACGTGGGAACAGCTTCTTGCCAAGAGAGATGGAGGAAATGTTCCGTCACTGGCTGAGCTTGATCATCCGTGCCTGAAGTGCTTATTGTGTCCTAGCCTCTCGTTTTGTTTTGATATGCCCAAATAGGCTGGTCATGTGAGCTAGTCTGATTATTGGTGTCTTTGAAGTTCTCATGCCCTGTCCTAGGTGGCTAAAGCTGTCACTAGGTATGTGAGCCCAAGAATTCATTTAATTTTCTTGTATGGATTCAGCTTGGGTGTCTAGGTCATCGGTCAATGAATGTATGGTGCAGGCTGTCGCCTGTAGTCCCAGACGTGCTGGGGCGATTGGAGTAGGCACAGGTGTGTGGCTACAGTGGGTGGTCATGTGCTAACCAAGGCAAGGGGGCTGACTGCTGTCCCTGTCTGAGTGGAAGGCTTGTCCCTGGTCTATAGACTGCATCGGTAGGTGGGTTTCACAGCTGGACTATGAGCACCCAATACCACTGGCTGTGAGGACTGGGAGTCATCACTTATTCTCGGAAGCCTGTCTCAGGTACTTTGGTAGAGTGGGTGGAACCATGAGTCCTCAGGTCCTTGGGTAGGTGAGGACCCTGTTTAATGGGAAAGGGCAGTATCAGAGGTCACAGTTCTGCCCTTTCCCTCACAGCAGTGGGAGATGACAATAGGCTTCAGGGATGTATCCTGTTATGCTGTGCGAATGAGGGCCTGCACTGTTGAAATGGCCTACACAGGTCTGTGCAGGGGTGACAGGCATTCGAAGTCCGTGGACTCCTGATGCCTGCGCCTAGGCAAAAGCATTGTGCCTGTCCTCAGTTCCTCGTTTACAGGAGCTGGCAGATTATTTTTTTCCTGTTTATTAATTTACTCCCTCTCCAAAGCCAAGAGAACGGCTCAGGGGGTGAGACAGATCCTACTTCAATCCCAGCATGCCTAGCAATCACTGAAGCCAACCCAGACTGGAACAGAGCTGGGAGGGGACAGATAAATGGGGGAGAGGTACTTCCCAGAAGGTTTTTGTCATTTTTGATCCCTGTGATAGATGCTTGTACTTATCTTTCCTGGACTGAGCACCATTTCTCATTGGTTCTGGAGGTCCGAGTAGACGCTGCTACTTGGATTCTCCTGACATGTCAAAGGAGTTCAAGCATCTTTGCTTGCCACTCTACTTGGGCCAGCTGATTCAGCCTGCAGCGTGCTGGCCAGGGCAGGTCTGGCAACTGCTTGCTGCTTCTGAACAGTCTCCCTCCCTCCGTTGCTCAGTCTGATTCCTCACATTTGTCTTTGATATTCAGGGCTCTCAGACTGTCACATATAATTGACTCAGTTTCGGGGCGTCGGGTGGGTTTCTTCATTATAAAAGACCGCAGGAAGTGTCTGACTACTCCATCATCTTGGCCTTGCCTCTGAAGTGCTTTTGGTGATCATTGGTGATGTTTATTGAGATCTGCTATGTGCCATCTTTTGCCTGTTTTGTATCACCAGATGCCATAAGCACCCCAGGAGATGGAGGTGCAGTAAGTGTCCCCGACTGCAACAGACTGGGGAGCCTAGGCTCAGAGCTCTGAAGTGATGGCCATGAAACTAGCAAGTGGTAGGGCCTCCTGGGATTCACGTGGCTCTTCTGATCTAGACCCCTTTATTTGGTTATGTTCTTTTATGCCATCAAGCAGTTGGGTGGTGCTAAGCAAAAAAGGGTGCAATTCCTCAAGATACTGACCTTTCTGTGTATGATGGAGAAAATCAGTAGCGAAACCAGTTGCTGTTGACTCATGGTGACCCCGTGTGTATCAGAGTAGGATATCCCTGTAGTTTTTTCCTAATTGTCATTTAGACAGAAGTTTACTGAACAAACTATCTTCCCATTAAACAACTAGTACACATAATGTTTTGTGACCCACAGGATTGTTAATGGCAAAGTTTTGGGAAGCAATCTGGCCTTCTTTCAAGATACCTCTGGGTGGGGTGGAACCTCCAACCTTTAGGTTAGCCGCTGAAAGTGTTAACTGTTTGTATCACTCAGATACTCCTGTGTCATGGCAGGGGGCATATAATTTTATTAACGACATCAGTTATCCATTTCTAACGAGCTCCCAGAGGACACAGCTGTTCCTTGCTTGGGAAAACACTTTGAGAACCTCGGGGACAGGGCAGAGCGTATACCTAATTGCATGGTCCCGGGAAAGTCGGTTACCTCCTGAGTCCTGTTTCCTTACCTGCCGAGGCGCATGGGTGACAATAGTATCCCCAGGGAGGGATCTGTAACTTATTAGTGGTGTGCCCTTTGCCCTAAAGTTTTGGTTCTATGCCCTGGCCACACATAGAGCTCACCTGGGAAGCATTAAACAATTCTGAGGCCTGAGTTGCACCCCAGAGATTGAGACATAATTGGGCATTGACTCATAGTGACCCTATAGGTCAGAGTAGAACTGCCCCACAGAGTTTCCAAGGAGCGCCTGGTGGATTTGAACTGCTGGCCTTTTGGTTAGCAGATGTAGCACTTAACTACTAGGCCACTGGGGTGAATTGGAATTGACTCGATGACAGTAGGGTTTTTGGGGGGGCGGTGGTGCACTGAGATCCTCAGGGGCATCTAATATTCAGCTGAGAACGTTGTCCTGAATTCAGATAGCTCTGGCAGAAGCAATGGCCATCAAAATATAAAGAAGCATGTAAAACCAAAAATTTGTTTTTGTGGTATCGTGTAATGTGTGAAAGAAATATATAGACCACGGTTCCTCAAAACATGGGCTACAGAATGGTGCTGACTGCGAGAGATTTGCTGTTATCGGTTAGCAAGGGAAGTACAGACAATGGAACTGTTCAGGAGCTTCTACAGCATTCTGACACTGCCAGACTACTGGGTTTGTTTGCAGTGTCTCGTCTCGTGGAGCAATGTATGTCCTGGCTCTGGGGAGAGATGCGGGGGCCTCCAGTGCAGAACCGTGCATGCAGCACCTATCACGGCATCAAGCGCCGCAACTAGAAAAACCAAAGGGTCCTTCCTCACTAGTAGTTTGAGAATCACTGCTTCCATGTTAACTCCATCAGTCCTCACCATCATCATGGAAGCAGATATTTGCTTGCTCATTCTGTTGGTAAGGTACCTTATACTTGGAAAGATGGAACCACCTGCTGAAGGTCATGTCCAGTGGCAGGCAAGGCTGGCTTCAAGGGCGTGTGACCAGTGCAGTTATGTAAGACTTCTCACTCCGAAGGCTCCAGCCACATCTCACTCTCAGTTTAATGCATCCTGGTCACCATCCTGAAACTGCTAATCATTTTTTCTTTAAATCTGTGCTTTGTCAGTAAAGTCTAGTGGGACAATGGAATTAAATTGAGAGCTGGGACCTGAGGCATCTGTTAGGATCCCCACTGCCTAGTGCATACCCATGTGTCCAAAAGAGGCAATTTGAAGAATAAAAATACCATGACAGTTTGAGACAAAGAGACAGTAGAAGGCAGGAAGAAGCTGTTTTCCTGCTTTTTCAACAAGAAGCCTCACTTTTCATTTTGTCGAAGACCCTGCGATTTATGTAATGGGCTCTGCTTCCAGCCAAAATTTGAATGGTTGATTCTAAAACCCCTTTGCTCGTTTCACTTCCTGTGGGCCATACTCTGTTTTCTCTCCCTGTACCGAGTTCCATTTCGTTTAGGAGCTGCACTGCCCACGGCTGAATGAAGAGAGCTGAGTGACTGCTGTTTATTGCAGGAAGCTGTGAGTTTGAGTCGGCTTTTTATTTATTCTTTTTTAACTGTGCTGATGAGATGTGTTTACCTTGCTCCATTGACCATGGTAGAAGATAGGCTTGAACACTCACCCACACCCCCATACCCACACTCACATCCACAGGGTACATAAAAGGTCTGACCATTAAGTCTGTGAACTTAATTGTTCTAAGTGCTACATAACTTATTGCTGAATAACATTACAGTCGCCTTCGAAGTACTCCTTTTGAGAAGCTATACACCAATGCCAGTGCCTAGTCCATCCCTCAAAGAAATTTTGGAACTCTCTCTGGAATAGCCGCTACACAAAGTGGCAAGGTGGCAAGTTCACAAACTTAATTGTATAGTTGTCTGTGAGGGAGTTTTTAGCCATAAACAAATAACTGTACTGGGACGGTCTCCCTACTGACCTGATCTGACCCCCAGTGACTTTCTTCTTTATCTGAAGATACAGGAAATGTTGAAAGGAAGATATTTTGATGACATTCAGGACATCAAGGGTAATATGATGACAGTTCTGATGGCCATTCCAGGAAAAGAGTTCCAAAATTGCTTTGAAGGGTAGAGTAGGCACAGGCATTGGTGCACAGCTTCCCAAGGGGAGTGCTTTGAAGGTGCCCATAGCCATATTCAGCAGTGAGATATGTAGCACTTTTTCTAGGATGAGCTCATGAACTTCACTGAAAGCCCTCAGACACACACACACACACACACACACACACACATTTATATACGTTAACAGGATAAAATGCTAAAAAAAGTTTTGTGGTTAGCTTATTTGAATTTCTCTTTAGTGGTAAATTTTTGTATCTGTCTAATTTTATATCCGCTTACCTATGTCTGTCTGTATTTTTTTTTCCCATGTCTAATATACCAGTTCAATCTTTGTCTGAGGAGTAAAAACTTGAAGTGCTCCATGAATTTGTGTGTCATCCTTGCACAGAGGCCCAGTATAGTTCCGGTTTTAGTGTATGTGCTGCCAAAGTGAGTGGTGAGCTGACTTTTTAGAAAGCTGTTCCAACCAGTCTCCCAGGTCACCTGAGGTGGAGCTTGCACCTCTCTCCCTGTTTTGAGTTTTTCTGGGAAATGTCTTCATTATGTTGGCGAATCTCACATCAAGCCTCTGACTTAGGAAACTGGAGGCTCGTCTTTTATAAGCAGAGTAGTGCCTGAGGTCGCTGAGTCAGGCAGACCTTGGTTTAAGTCCTTGCTCAGCTACTCATCAGCTGTATTATCTGGAGCGGATCACTTGTCTTCACTAAGACACATTGTTAACAGTTTGAAAAATGTTATTTTTGGAACTATGAGGAGTCACCTGGAAGTGCTACTTAAAGTGCAGTTTGTGAATCAACAGCATCAGCATCACCTGAAAGTTTATTAAAAATGCAAATCCTCAGGACTTATTCCAAACCTACTGAACTGGAATTTATATTTTAATGAGGTTTTCAGGTCACTCATAAGAACACTAATGGCTGAAACATTTGAGAACAAAGTTAACATACTGGAGTAAACCTTACAGATCCGTATTTAAAGACATCTGGGGATGGAAGTTTTCTGGTCTCCTTTAGCTTAAAATCAGCAAACTCCTATTCATCCTTCAAAACCTTGCTCATCAGCATCCTCTTGGTCACACCTTTCCTGATCTTCCAGAGAGTTGATCAATCTCTCTTCCTCACCATTTCATTGCATTAAAATTTCTAATACTGCAGTAATCACATTGCTTTTTACATTTCTGCTTATAGATCAGCCTCATCTCTTAAGCATGAAAGATGATAATTATGATGGGGATGGCAATACAGATGGTTTCTTAGGCTGGGTTCTCTAGAGAAGAAAAACTGGTAAAGTGTATAAATACATGTATAGAGAGATTTACATCAAGGAAATAGCTCATGCAATTGTAGAGGATGAAACATCCGTAATCCTGGATCACAACAGAAAGTACATTATCAAAGGCCTCTCCCAATTCACACAGCCATGAAAGCTCATGAGCACAAGGTCAGCAGGTCAGAGAGCAGGGATCCTCCTGCTCACAGGTTGTGAAGGTTGAGGAATCCCAAGATGACAGGCAAGATCACAAAGTTTCTCTTCATTCATGTAGCTACAGGGGCTGGCAAAGCCAAGATCAGTAGGTTAGGGAGTAAGACTCTTACTTTCAGGCTGTGAAGACCAACAAATTCCAAGACTGACAGCTAAGCTGCTCGCTTGAATCCTAAGAACCAGAGGTCAGAAGACAAGCAAGAGAGAAGCAGCTTCTGGATCCACAACTAGCCAAACACCTGGGCAAGGTGAGCAGGAAGGTAGAGAGATGGAGGCTGAGGGGACAGTCAACCACCACAGGCTCTGCCTTTGCCAGTACCACTCAGCAGATGCCATCATGGAGGTGACCACAACATTTTACAACTACCAAAACACTGAGAATCACGGCCCAGTTAAGCTGACACACCATCTCCGTCATCACAGTGGTGCTGCTGCTAATGTCAGCTCCCGTTTACCAAGCCTGGTAACATCACTGGAGAGCACAGCTGCCTTGTGGTCATCCTGGTCCCCCAGCAGAGTTTGTTCTCTGCTTGGCACAATTAACTAAAACCCAAAACAAACAAATCCACTGCAATCAAGTTGATTCCTACTCATTGTGATAACATAGGACAGAGTAGAATCTCCCCCAGGGAGGTTCCAAGGGGCTTCCAAGGAGCAGACGGCAGATTCGAGTTGCCAACCTTTTGGTTAGCAGCTGAGCTCTTAACCAGTGTACCACCAGGCCTCTAGAGGTTCTCAAAAGAAGCTCATTAAACTGGGTTGGTGAGCAGAAAAAGTCAGTCTCTTTCTTCCTTGCTTATAGTCATGTTGGAGAGTGTCAAAAGCTGGGGATCTTGGTCTCAGCTGACTTTATTTGCTCTCAGAGGGACGCTCCTCTTGGGCTAAGCCATATTACCTGCTTTGGACTTCTCCCCACAGTGTGCTCTCCGTGGAATGTATATTCTCTTCCACTTTTCATTTGCAGAAACCCCGAGTGAAAACCACTTCAGGGTGAAGTCAGTTTTAACACGGGTCAGAAACAGATTTTTATTTTCATGGAAAACTTGAGGCTAGTACGAAAAATGCTGGGTGTTTCCTTCAATTCTCAAAAATATGTTTTCTTCTTTTTTCTCTCTTGCTACATTTTAGATTATTATTATTATTTGTTCCTTTGGGGAACTGCGCCATATAGCATATTCAAGAGTGACTGAAACCCCAGCTCAGGTTGAAGAGCAGTGTCATGGATTGAACTGTGCCCCCCCCAAACATGTGTCAACTTGGCTAGGCCATGATTTCCAGTAGTATGTTGTTGTCCTTCCTTTTGTGATTTTCCTATGTGTTATAAATCAAAATCTCTACCTGTGGTTAATGATGATTAACACCCACTGCTGTCGAGTTGGGTCAGACTCCTAGCAACCCTATAGATCAGACTAGAACTGCCCTGTGGAGTTTCCAAGGATCACCTGGTGGATTTGAACTCCCGACCTTTTGGTTAACAGGCGTAGCAGTTAACCCACCACGCCACCAGTGTCTCCTAAAGATGATTATAATGGGATATAACACCCTCACTCAGGTCACAGCCTTGATCCAAAGTAAACGGAGTTTCCCTGGGGTGTGACCTGTACCACCTTTTATCTTACAAGATACAAAAAGAGAGAGGAGAGAGCAGAGAGTGGGAGACCTCATACCACCGAGGAAGCTGTACCGGGGGCAGAGTGTGTCTTTTGGACCTGGGATTCCAGCTCAGAGAAGCATCGAGTCCAACTGAAGATTGCTGAAAAGGACCTTTCTCCAGAACCAACAGAGGAAAAAAGGGTTTCCCTGGAATTAACACCCTGAATTTGGATTTCTAGCCTACTAGACTGTTCAGAAACCTGGTGGCGCAGTAGTTAAGTGTAGGTCTGCCAACCAGAAGGTCACCAGTTCAAGTCCACCAAGTGCTCCTTTAAAACTCTACGGGGCAGTTGTACTTTGTCTATGGGGTCGCTATGAGTTGGAATTGATTTGATGACAGTGGATTTTGAAACCGTGGCAGTGTAGTGGCTAATTGCTATGGCTGCTAACCGGAAGGCTGGCAGTTTGAATACACCAGGTACCCCTTGGAAACTCTGTGGATTAGTTCTACTCTGTCCTACAAGGTTGCTGTGAGTTAAATTCAACCCAGTGGCAGTGGGTTTGTGTTTGGGGGTGGACTGTGAGGAAATAGATTCCTCTTGATCAAAACCATCCACTTGCGGCATTTCTGTTGCTACAGCACGAGATGACTAAGACAGACGGCATCTGGCCCTGAGTCTTCTGATCCAAAAAAAGCCCCATGAGTGCTGAGGAGAGCTGAGGAGTCTTTTAGAATCTTTAGGAGAAGCTCTACAGGAGAGAATAGATGTTGTTTTTATATAAATGACTCATTTTCTCATTCTTTCTTAGAAGTTTGCATCTGTCAATCACTGTTTGCTTTCCAAATGTGTATTAAACAGCTATTACACACCTGGCATTTGGCTAGACTTGTTGTATTTCAGAAGGTCACCGAAACAGTGTCTCCTCTAGTTGAGGCGTCTGTTAAAATGGCTCCCAGCCCAACGTGGTCTCGTCTAGAGGGTTTTTATTGGCTGATTTTTGGTTCCCCTTGGTAGGGTTTTTATTGGCTGACTTTGAGGAGTTCCTCAGGCCTTCCTTCCTTGTCTGTCTTAGTCTGGAGGGTCCTCTGACACCTGTGCAGCACCACAGTGGTTTGCAAGCCTCTACTGACAGATGGTTGGTGGCTGTGTTTGAGGCGCATGGGCTGAGAATCAAGCCTGGATCTCCCACACGGAAAGTGAGAGTTTCGCAGCTACACCACCGCTGCTCTCCCTAGTGGAAGAGACAGGTAAAAACCAGTGAGCCTCCAACCTGAATAGCATTGGAAGTCCTGGAGAGCTTGTTAAACCCCGAGTGCTGGGTCCACCCTAGAGCAGGCCTATTGGTTCACCCTACTTGTTCAGTGGGTCTGCGGTGGGGCTCCCAGAGAATGCTGCTGGCCCAAGAGCCAGTTTGAGAACCACCGATGTGAGCCGCTGTGGGGCAGCAGTAACTGCACTGATGAGACTCAGGCAAGAATGAGGGACCGACTCCACCTCAGGGGTCTGTGAGAAGAGGCTCCACTCAGGGATAAGGTTTCAGCAGAGGCGTCAGGCGTGACTAGGTGGAAAAGGCAAGGAAGGAGGTTCCTGAGAGAAAGAACATCTGTGCCAAGGCTTGGGGATGTGAAACCATCAGACTAGTACATCAGTTAGACTTAGACTGAACTGTCTAAAAGAGAACAGACCAGACCTGTTGCCTAAATTAAATGGAGCCTTACTTCTTTTTCGTAAACAAGACCATAAGCAGGCAATCCATGGCTGGTATTGAGGTGACACCAGTTATCAGGGCTCCTGACCCTGATCCTGGCCCTGCCACTCTTGGCCTGGAATTTCTATCCTCAGGGTCACAAGATGGCTGCTGGTGTTCCGGCTGGAATGCTGATGCTCCAGGCAGAGAGAAGAGAAAGGGGGAGGGGTGAAAGGTGATTCCTCCCAGCTGAATCTGTTCTCTTTAAAGAGACTTCTCAGAAGCCTCACCCAATAACTTCTGCCTTTGTTTAAGGGAAGCAGTAAAATGCAGCCCTTAGCTAGGTACATCGCAGCCTGAATAAATCCTAAGATCTGTTGTTAAGGAAGAAGGGGAGAATGGATATTGGGTAGGCTGCCTTTGTATGTTTGGAGGAACGTCAAGCATCTCGGTACTGGCAGAACCTAAGGTGCCAGAGGGCATGTGTTGGGCAGAATGTGGTATTGATTCAAAGAGCAGCAACAGCTGGGGAGAAGGCATGGTGAGGTCCCCGCACTGAGGAGGGAAGGGAAGGTCAGAGAAGGGGCGGGACTCCGATGGAGCTTCAGTGTGACAGCTGCCCCAGCAGTGCTTTACTGTCCTCCCTCCCTCTATTCTCTTTCTCATGGCTCCTTTCTTCCTTCCTTCCCTCTTTTTTCTCTGCTCCATTCTCTACTTTACTCTCTCTTCTTCTTTCTCGTTCTGCCCCTCTCCTTTCAGGGATTGTGGGATGTGGATCCGCTACCTGTCTGTCACTGCGTTGTACTGTGGTGGTTTCCATGTGACACTGGAAACTATGCCGTGGGTATTTCAAATACCAAGCTGAGTCACCCACAGGGACAACTTTCAGCAGAGCTTCCACACTGGGACAGACTAGGAAGAAAGAGCTGGCAATCTATTTCTAAAAAATTAGCCAATGAAAACTCTATAGATCTCAAGAATACGTTGTCCCACACAGTGCTGGACGATGAGCCCCCTAGGTTGAAAGGCACTTAAAATACACAGTGGCCACAACAGACTTGAGTGTGTCAGTGGTTGTGAAGACAGCAGAGGATGGGACAGTGTCTTGTTCTGTTGTTACATGTGAGGCCAAAGGAGTCAAAGCTGATTTGATAGTAACTAGCAACAACAGGATCTGAATAAGTAGAAAGGAGGTGAGGTGAAGGTATTTTAGTTAGAGACTGTCGAGAGATGGGGAGAATCCCGACCCGACTTAGGTGAGAAGGACCTTGACACAACCCAAGCTCAAGAGCCTGCCAGGGAATGCTGGGAGGAGGTTTCTATAAGGAGAGAAGGCTGGGATTCAGGTCAGAGATGTTCATTAAGGTGTGGTAGGGAAGAGGGAGACATCATTGGCTCCGGACAGTGGAGCACCTTAACAAATGTAGATTTCAGAAAGTGAGTCTGTTGGAAACATGCTTTCTTGAAATTGCATTTTCGTTTTATACTCTTGGCACATAGGGAAGAAAGCACCATATAAAATCTTCTGTTCTATCTTTTGTGAGTTACACTGCTGAAGACTTTGTTCCTCGCCTCTCTTGTTATCTCCTCTGTGAAATCTCATAGGAATTATTCCTTCCTGGAAAGTTTGGAAAAAACTGCTTTCTAATTTCCGTGGTAGTTTCCTTCTTGTCCATTAATGAAATGAATACAACCGACCTGACCTCCTTTACACTATAGCTTCCAGAAAACATCAAAGCAAGTGGTCGGTGTTTTAGTTACCTAGTACTGCTCTAACAGAAATACCACAGAGTGGATGGCTTTAACAAAGGAAAGTTTATTCTTACACAGTCTGGTAGACTACAAGTCCAAATTTAGGATGTCCGTTCTAGGGGAAGAATTTCTCCTTTGTCAGCTCTGGAGGAAAGTCTGATATTGCATCAGTCTTGGTCCAGGGAGCAACTTGGCACAGGAACCTCAGGTCTGAAGGATGCGCGCGGTGCTACTTGCTTGATGGTGTGAAGTTCCCAATTCTCTGCCTGCTTCTTTCCTTTTATCTCTTGTAGGATGCAAGGATTAAGGGTGGGACAATCCACACCCCAGGGAAACTCCCTTTACAGTGGAGCAGGGAAGTGATCTTCTGAAGGATTTACAGTCCCACCCTAATCCTTTAACATACAGCACAGGAAAATCACAAAAGGGAAGACAATTGTAGAATACAGGGAATCATGTTAACGTGGCTACATGTGGTTTTGGGGGGATACAATTCAATCCATGACAGTTGGACTACTTATGTTTCTCTCTCTCTCTTTCCTTTCTATTTCTGCAAGTATTTTAATTGCTTCTTTGGTTGTGTTTCCATTTGTGAAGCATCTAGGAAACACAGTTATGTGAATCAAGCTGAGGAAGAGAGTGTGTGGCAGTGTGGCTGAGCTGATGGGGTGCCCTGGAGTCTTGGCTGTGAGGAGCCGCAGCAGTGGACGTGGCAGAGGTAGGAGGTGGTATGACCACAGTGAGGGGAGTACAGGGCGAATCCAAGAGATGTTCCAGAACATATAACAGGATGTCTGGTAGGACTGGTTTCACAGCGTCATAGTGGGCAGGGCAGGCAGGTATCTGGGCATATTCAGGTATGTGCCTACTCATTGGGGTGAACATTTGCTAGAAAGGTTTTCCTCTGCCAAAGTGGGCCTCATTTGGTGTTGAACACCTAGGAGTTCCCTGAAAGATACATGTTTTCAAGATTCCCTGCCTCAACTATTAACCTAGAATCAGGTACAGCCTTTAGGTGCCCTGGGTGGGTGGTTTTTGGAAGTCGTTTGAATTCCACCACCCGTGGGATCTACCTAATAGCTATACTCTTCAAAAAGACATTCCTTTTGTTTTTTTCTAAGGGAATCCAATCCACTACCTTCAGGTGCTATGTTAATCTATTAGGAAGGCTTAATGGGTGCAATGCTTTTGACCTATAGGAGTGGTGTAAATTGTAGGGATCTGCAAACCATTCAAGAGCCTCTGTCATGGTGATGGATACATGAAAATTGGTAAAGTATAAGTTTCTGGACAGTGGAGCAACTTGACAAATGCAGCTCCAGGACTTAATGTCCCCACTGCCTTGTCACAGTGTCACCGATTGCTCCCTGTAGGCAACAGCAGTCCATCTGTTCTGCTGGACTCTGTTACTGACCCATCCCGAAACTAATCGATCAGTCAGTGAGGCAAATCACTTCTACTCGTTTCTTTTTAGACTTCTTTTATGTTTAAGGCTCAGTGTTCAGTGCTAAAAAATACAGAAAAAAACAGAATTTTCTGATCTCTAAGTGCTCACCTGTCTACTTGTGTCTAGTTGTGTCTCCATTCTTCTTCTGGCCAATGCTCCTTCCACTCATTGCTTCATATATTCATTCATTTGTCTACACATTCATTCAATACAACTTTATTGAATGTCCCTTCTCTGCCAGTGTTAGAGAGAAAAAGACATACTTCTTGTTTTTATAAAACCCACATTTTAGTCTAGAATGTTTCTCAATAGGAAGCACTACTAACATTTTTTTTGTGTATAAAAATTCTTTACTGCCTTGGGTGGTCCATGCATTACAGGCTACTTAGCGTCCCTGGTCCTTACCCTCTAAATGCCAGCAGCCTCTGCCTCTCCCACTGCAACAGTAAAAAGTGCCTCCATGTGTTTCTAAAGACAGCTGAGCATCTATGGTCTAGATAAAGTGTGGTAGATTCTGTGGATTGGCTCCTCTGGTTTTCCTTCCTGTGTTTGTGAGGCTGGGAATCTACAAACTCAGTTTTCCTGGCTCTCTTGTAAGTTAGGGAGGCATGTCCTGTCTCTTAGCTTAGTGGTCATGCCTGTTTGAGACCTGGATGCAGAAATGAGCAAGGTCATCCTAGACAGCTCAGTGTTCTGGCAGGCCTGTTGGTGGAGGTATCTCATTCTTCTAGAGCCACTGACAGGTTTTAGCATCCAGGCTACTCCGACAGGTGTCAAGCGGTGGGTGGCAGCAGCCATGGGGTCTTCCTAGAACAGGTCTGTGGTGTGGAGTGGGCATTTCTCCTGGCTCTGTTTGGCCTGTTTGTGCTGTGTCCAGTTAGTGTCTGCCCCTTCTGGAAATTTCAGTGAGCAACTCACTATCTGTTTATAAGTCATCCTTCTTGTTTAAACTAGCTAGGGTAGATTCTGTCTTCTGCAACTAAGAAGTCTTACTGATACATGGGGGAGATGCCCAAAGTGCTAACTAATGTACTGTGCTAAGTGCTAAGGCTATTCACAGGGCTTTATAGAAACGCAGAAAAAGATAACCCCTAAATATTTGGATTCATTTCCTAACTCCTGGCATTGCCTGCCAGCCCACGAGTGTGGCTGTCTCTTCTGTTAAGTCTCTGTGCTAGATCTCGGCAGTGATCTATCTAATAATGACTGTGTGATTTAGCAACCCAGAAAACAGTGGCTGTAGTAACCAACTAATCAACCAGTAGCTCCATGCACATGAGAAGCTGCTGCTGCTGTTGTGGAGTAAGATTTAGGACACTGGCTTCCAGTCAGGGCTCTGTCTCTCTCTGCCTCTCTCTGGCTATTGTATTTACAATAGTTCCTCTTGTTCTATG
This sequence comes from Heterohyrax brucei, assembly GCA_028571685.1. Classification (NCBI taxonomy): domain Eukaryota; kingdom Metazoa; phylum Chordata; class Mammalia; order Hyracoidea; family Procaviidae; genus Heterohyrax; species Heterohyrax brucei. The sequence continues at coordinate 35,473,930 of CM053148.1, read as the reverse complement.
GGCCATGTTGTCTTCAATGATAAAGGAACGATAAAAAAAGCCCAGAATCTACCTCTCAGCAATACCATGTTACATGACAAAGCCACTCTCCAGCAGAAGCAGAGCACACTAATTTGTTAGGAATAGGGAGTAATTGACCAATCACTGTAGAGGAGACTGAATGAATGGCAGGACCTGGTGTGAACTGATCATCGTAGAAACACAATTGTCTGAGGCAGCTCTACACAGCAAGGCAGAACAGCGAAAGGAATAGTTACCACCGAAATAGCATTTCCTCAAGTGTTCTCCAGGTCACTGATTTCATGGGCTCCTCCTTCAGAAAGGGTTTGTCTTGGTTATCTAGGGTTGCTATCACAAGTGGATGGCTTTAACAGATAGATGTTTATTTGCTCGCAGTCCAGTGGGCTAGAAGTCTGAATCCAGGGAGCTGGCTCCAGGGAAAGGCTTTACGTCTCTTGAGATGCTAGAAAAAGGGCCTTGTGATGTCTCTGTCTTCTGCTGGTCTGGGAGCATCCCAGTGCTGTAACCTCAGGTCCAAAGGACTCTCTCTGCTCCTGGCACGGCTTCCTTGATGGTATGAGGTCTGCATCTTTCTCTGCTCACTTCTTTCTTTCACAACTCTGAAGAGATTGGATTAAGACACTCTCCAATCTTGTTAATCTCATGGATGTAACTGCCAGTAATCCATCTCATTATATCGTGGTAGCAGGATTTACAACACACAGGGAAATCACATCTGATGACAGACTGGTAGACAATCATACAAGACTGGGGATCATGACCTAGCCAAGTTGACAGATAATTTGGGCAGACACAATTCAATCATGACAGGTTCCATAGGACACTGACTTTGGGAAATGTCATGTACTCTGTTGCAGTCTTGGAGAGTCCCCATAAGCACTGGCAATTCAGGACTCTCAGTAGGCCTCCAGTGAGAAGAATTATTTGCTAAAACTTTCCCCAAATATATTTGACCACAGACCCTTTATCTTCTGCATAACACCTACTAGACTCCCAGACTATACTACTTTTGGGGAAATACAGAATTAAAACATTCTCCGAGACTTCCAGAAGAAGGAGGACTTTGAGGGACCCTCTTCGGGGTGGAGAGTCGTGACTGAGGCTTCCTTCTCTTTGGTCTAAACCAGGGGCTTCACAGCAGGAGGCAAGGTTAGAAACCCAGCCACATGGAGGCTGCATGACATTGTTGTTGGTATCAGTGGTGAGTCACGAAAGCCCACATTTAGGGCATGAATATTAGACATGAGTCATGGGCATGATCGACCTTCCTTTGGTCCCTAATCCTTTGTAATGCCTTGGTTTCATGATGTCACTTCAGAGGAATTAAAGTTGGACAGCAAAGTGATGTCATTCAGTTAACTCAGTTTCAAGTCTTCTGTTCACGTGACATCTGGCAGTGTGAGCTTCACAGGTCATAGTGGGCAGGTGGCCGGGCACATACAGATGTGTGCATATGCCCACTGGGGAAGAATCTGCTGGTAGGTTTCATTCCAGTTGGGTGGGTTGCATTTGATGTTCAACACCTAAGGTGTCCTGAGAGACACACATTTTTTGACATTTCCTGGCTTAGTGGTTAGCTTGGGACCAGGGTAGAGACTTGAGGCACCCAGCATGGGGGGTTTTCTGAAGTCGTTTGCATCCCATCAATGGTCCTTTCTACTTACAGCTACCTTCTTCAAAGACCTCTCCTTTTGTTCACCCTAAACTTATCAAAAAGGGCTGCTTTGATGGGCAGTTGTGGGTCACTGTGATCCTTTCAGATATTAACATATTAAGATGGCTTGATGGAGGCAATGTTTGGTCTATAGGAGTGATGTAGACAGTGGGGAATTTGCCTCTGTCCTTGCGGGAAGACAACAGAGTCGCCTCAAACACGTTGGCAAAAATCAGTTCTCTCTCTGTTGGAATACTTAGGCCACGGCCACTGTGTCCGGACATTTTCTTGTCTCTGCTGAAATAAACAGTTAAAAACGCCTTCTGGAGTAGGTGAGGAGCTCACCATCGGCGCCTCTGGATCCATGGAAGCTGGTAACACAAGACCGCAGCTCTCTGTGCCAAGAAGCTTTCCCTTTCCCTTCCCCTTCCCCACCTTCAGCCTTGCTATCTCCTATAGCTGCTTCCATCCCCATCTGCAGCTGGAGCATCCCGGCTGGTACTGGCTAGCTGGTCAAAGGACAGTTGCTATGGGAGGCAACACATCTGAAGCTCTGGAAGGAGGACGATTGCTTTCAAGAGTCGTGACTGTTAGAATTCTAAAGTTGGAAGGATATTTTGAAATACTTTTCTGTAAGCCTCTCATTCTGTAGATGAGGAACTTGACACCAGAGTGGTTAATGATACTCAGTAATCTCTTAACTAGTTGGTGGTGGGCTCCAGCTGGGACCCAGGCCTCCTGACTCTCAGCCAAATGTTTTATTTTTTTCCCACACTGTGCAAGGCCTAGATGAGTTGTTCTCAAGCGGAGATAATTTTGCCTCCCAAGCAGGTTTGGTAATACCTGGAAATGTTTTTGATTGTCACAACTGGGAGGGAGTTGCAAGTGACATCTAGTGGGTAGAGGCCAGGGACAGTGTTAAATATCTATGATAGGACAGCTCTACACAGCACAGAATTATCCCAGCCCTAAAGTCTATATCTCTGACGCTGAGAAACACTGTTCAGACCGTGGAAATTTTAAAAGCTCTGTAGTGGCTGGGAGTCAATCACAGCAGCTGAAGTTCACACCAAGCAAATGAAAGGAAGGATGACTTTTCCATAGGCTTAGGATTTGGAATGTTTTGGTAAAGTAGAAGGTCACTCAGTGAGTTGGGTTGACACGATAATCTCTACAGTGGGCTTAAACATATCAGAGATGACCGCAGATGTGGCAATGTTTTGTTGAGTTACACATAAAGTTGCTCTAAGGCAGGGCTGACTCGATGCCAGCCAACAAGAAGCACAGGGAGAAGAGGCAGAGACAGACAGAAGTGGACAATTATAAAGATTTATTTTCACGGGACTCATGGGTTGCTATTAAAAAACAATGACTTTTTTTTATTATAGCAGTAGTATTTGTTCATAGTACAAATTATTATGAAGCGAAAAGGGAGAAATAAAATCATCTGTGGATCTGACCGGAGAGAAACCACTGTGATTCTGAAGTATTACTTTCTACTATTTCTGGACACACACACATACATTTTCTTGTACCTAAGTAACAACCAGAGCCCTGGCGGTGCAGTGGTTAGGAGCTATGGCTGCTAACCCAAATGTTGGCAGTTCAAATCCACCAGCCACTCTCTGGAATCCCTAGCGGGGCAGTTCTGCTCTGCAATACAGGGTTGCTAGGAGTTGAGATTGAGGGCAATGCGTTCTTAATGGGTCAAGTAACAGCTTTCAAATGGCGAGGAGCTTGGTAACTGGAGGGCAAAGCTTGGCAGGTAGGTGTGGATGAGGAAGCAGGGAACTGATGGGAAGGAAACAGGTTTTTTGTTGCTACTGTTGTTTATATACTCCTTACGTTGCACCAGGTACTATTCTCAGGGCTTCATATATGTTAATTCACTCAACTTCAAGCACCCTAAGAAGCAGTGTCATGGATTGAATTGGGCCCGCCTGAAATGTGTCAGTTGGGTCAGGCGGTGATTTCAGCTCTGTGGGGTTGTGTACCCTTTTGTCCTCTGAACTAATTTTCCTACTGTTGTAGATCCTATCTCTATGGTGATAATGAGGAAGGATTAGAGACAGGTTAATGAGGCAGGACTCAGTCTACAAAATTAGGTCGTATCTTCAACTAATCTCTTGAGCTATAAAAGAGGGAAGCAAGCAGAGAGCCATGGGAACCTCTTAGCCCCAAGAAACAAGAGCTAGGAGTGAGTGCGTCCTGTTGAACCTCGGGGTTCCTGTACCGAGAGGCTCCTAGAGCAGGGGAAGACTGATGACAAGGACCTTCCCCCAGAGCCAAGAGAGAAAGACTTCTGCAGCAAGCACCGTGACGACTACGAGAGAACGTGTTTCTCTTTGCTAAAGCCACTCATTTGTGGTATTTTTGTTAAAGCAGTTCTTGATAACTAAGACAGGGTAGCATTATCATCAAACGGTAGTAAAGATAATTGTACCAAAGTTCTTAATCTAAGGATAAACCAAAAAACCAAAGCCACTGCTGTATAGCCAATTCCCACTCATAGTAACCCTATAGGACAGACTAGAATTACCCCACAGAATTTCCAAGGAGTGCCTGATGGATTTGAACTGCCGACCTTTTGGCTAGCAGATGTAGCACTTAACCACGATACTACCAGGGTTTCCAGTCTAAGGATATTTGAAGAAATTACTAAAAGCATTAAACTTGGAACTTTTATCAGTTGAAACAAAGATGGATCCACAAAAGATGGTCTCTTGTTGGAGATATTTGTAATATTTTTTGCCATCTAACATGAATCCTCTGCTTCTGTTTAGGGAATTCTTTACCCTATCAGTCCCCCAGTACAGAAGCTAAAGATAGCTGATACTTAGCTTTTCTCATCCTTTCTTGAAGGCAACCTAGTAGGCACCCATCAGACACAACTGCACCAGAGCCTGGACTGAGATTGAGCTCTCTGGGCACTGGTTGTGCCTGTGGAAAAGACAGGCTCTTGGTCCTCGGTTACAGGTAAGCTGGTGGTAGTGACAGGTGGCCAGAGCTGGTAGAGTTGGTGGCACAAGCCTGACTGCCTGTGACAGTGTCCTCCCCCCAACCATTCTGCAGCAGGATTGGAGGTGCTGATTGATTTACCCAACATACAGAAAGTGTCTTCCTGCAACTTTTCATTTAGAAAATCTTCCAGTCTACCATGAAGATGACAGGACAGTGACTGCCCACATACCTTTGTATAGCTGTGTGAAAGGGACAATATTATCGGAATTGTGTGGACAGAACTGAGTCATTCTATCCTCAAGAAAATCAAGGCTCAGAAGAGAAACTGCTTACTCACGTTCGTGTGTTAGGAAATAACAGTGCTAGAGTTAAAACTTCAGCTTGCAACATGATACCCTTCTCAGTACACTCTGCCGCCTCCCTCCCGAGGGTTGGTGGGCTTTAGTGTCACTGGTTAATGGCTTGCACAATCACCTCTGAAACAGTGGGAATGTGGAAGGGCTTTTTCTCTAAAGACAAGGAAACTGTGACCTCATCAGCCTTCACTAGGGCAACATCTGCTGTCTTTTCAGAAAGAGACCAGGGAGAAAAGTCTCAGGAGGCCTCTTTACCGGCTTCTTCAGCGGCCTTCATCTGAAGCCTGACACTTGGGAAAAATCTCATTGAATAGCCGTAATTGGAAGGGATTACTGACGCTTGGAAGCAACTTGTAAGCACACCTGGGTCTGCAAGAACCACTTTTGTAAAAGGGAAGAGAAGCAGCTTGCACTTTTTGTGTGACTGTTTGGAAACCCTGGTGGCGTAGTGATTAACTGCTACATCTGCTAACCAAAAGGCAGGCAGTTTGAATCCACCAGGCACTCCTTGGAAACTCTAAGGAGCAATTCTAGTCTGCTCTAAAGGGTTGCTACGAGTCAGAATGAACTCGATGGCAGTGTGTACTTTGGGTATCTTCAGGTGATTCGTGTCACCTGGCTGCGTAGAAAGTGGGAAGACACGTACTAAGGACTAGTTGGATGAACCAGCTCCTCATATTCACATTACATAGAGTGAGTTAGGTCGAATTTCTGGTCTTACACTTAGCAATGGTTTTCTTTTTGACCTGAACTTTCTCCAGGCAAAATCACAGAAAAGGAAGAAAAAGCTTTCCTGTAGAATATTTCTCCTTCCATCTTTAAAATGGAATGTACCTTAATAAAAGATATTTTTTTCTTTTCCCTTGTAATAAAGCTGCTAGAAATAGGGAGACTGAGGCGAATGTTATTCATAGTCGGTAAAGGGGCTCTCTGATGGCTGCTCTTTCAGAGCACGCCAAGGTTTTCTTATAAGCAATTTTTTCTTCACCTAGAATTATCTTATATGGCATATTCATTTCCTAGGGCTGCTGCCACAAAGTATCATATACTGGGTGACTTACCACAACTGAAATTTATACTTTTTCATTTCTGGAGGCTTCAAGTTCAAGTCAAGGTGCTGGCAGGGTTGGTTCCTTCTGGATGCTCTGGGAGAGAACCTGTCTGTACCTCTTTTGGCTTCTGGTGGGTACCTGTGACCCTTGGCTCTCCGTGGCTTGCACAGGATCACTCCAATCTCTGCTTCTGTTGTCACATAGCATTCTTCCCGTGTGTCTCTGTGTGCAAATTCTAGTCTTATAAGGGCACCAGTCATTGGATTATAGTTCACCCGACTCCACTTGATTATATCTGCAAAGACCCTGTTACTCAACAAAACCACATTTACAAGTAGCAGGGGTAGGACACAGTTCAACTGACGACACAAGGATACTCCAAATAGAAACCAGTAACGGTTGGGTTTCTCTGAAGGACACAAAACCAGGAACTGAAGTTCTATTTACTGCATCTCCACCTCCGGAAGCCCTTAAAATTCTTTCAAAAGCCCTGTGGTTTTAAACAGCATGAATGGAGAACCCCTGATCAACTTTAATACCTCATTGTGCTGTTAGGTGACATCGAGTGGGTTCTGACTCATAGTGACCCTATGCACAACAGAATGAAACACTACCTTGTCTCATGCCATATCCACAATCGTTTTTATGCTTAAGCTTCTTGTTGCAGCTACTGTGTCAAGTCCATCTTGTTGTGGCTCTTCCTGTTTTTCACTCACCTTCCACTCTACCAAGCATGATATCCTCCAGGGACAGATCCCTCAGGACAACACGTCCAAAGGATGTAAGATGCAGTCTCACCGTCTTTGCTTCCAGGGAGCACTCTGGTTGTATTTCGTCCAGAATTGATCTGATTGTTCTTTTGGAAGTCCACAGTACCTTCAGTATTGTTCTCCAACACCACAATTCAAAGGCGTCTATTCTTCTGTCTTCTTTATTCCTTGTCCACTTTAAAATACCATGGCTTGGGTCAGGTATACCTTAGTCTTCATGGTGACATCTTTACTTTTTAATACTTTAAGGAGTTACTTTGCAGCAGATTTTCTGAAAGCAGTGCATCTTTTGATATTTAGACTGCCGCTTCTATGGGTGTTGATTGTGGATGCAAGTTAAATAAAATCCTTGACAACTTCAATCCTTTCTCTGTTTACGACAATGTTGCTTACTGATCCAGTTATGAGGATTTTTGTTTTCCTGTTGAGGTGCAATTCATACTGAAGCCTGTGGTCCTTGATCTTCATCAGTATTTCAAATCCTCTTTACTTCCAGCAAGCAAAATTGTGTCATCTGCGTAATACAGGTTGTTAATGAATCTTCCTCCAATCCTGATGCCTTGTACTTTTCATATAATCCAGCTTCTCAGATTGTTTGCTCAGCATACACATTGAAAATGTATGGTGAAAGGATACAGCTTTGACGCACGTTTCCTGACTTTAAGTTATGCAGTGTTCCTTTATTCTGTTCACACGACAGCGTCTTGATCCATGTAGATTCTGTAAGAGCACAGTTAAGTGTTCCAAAATTCCCATTCTCCACAATGTTATGCTTACTTTGTTATGATCCATACAGCTGAATGCCTTTGCATAGTCAATGAAACACAGGTAAATATCTTCCTGGTGGTATTCTCTGCTTTCAGCCAAGATCCATCTGACATCAGCAGTGATGTCCTTGATTCCATGTCCTCTTTTGAATCCACCTTGAATTTCTGCCAATTCCTTGTCCATATACTGTTGCAGTTGCTTTTGAATGATCTTGAGCAAAACTTTACTTATGTGTTATGTTAATGATATTGTTTGGTAATTTCTGCTTTCAGTTTGATTGCCTTTGTTGAGAATAGGCATAAATATGGACCTCTTCCAGTCAGTTGGCCAAGTAGCTGTCCTCCAAATTTCTTGGCATAGATGAGTGAGCACTTCCAGTACTGCATATATTTGTTGAAATATCTTAACTGATATTCCATCAATTCCTGGAAACTTGCTTTTTGCCAAAGCCTTCAATGTAGCTTCAATAACCTTGGCTCCTGATTATTTGCTACCTCTTCAAATGGCTGAACTTTAATCAGTTCTTTCTGGTGTAGTGACTCTGTGTATTCCTTCTATCTTCTTTTGATGCTTCCTGAGTTGCTTAATATTTTCCCTGTAGAATCCTTCACTATTGCAACTTGGGGCTTGAATTTTTTCTTGAATTTCTCAGCTTGAGAAATGCAGAAAATGTTGTTTGCTTCCAGTTCTTTACATATATCATTATAATACTTTATTTTGTCTTCTAGAGCTGCCCTTTGAAATCTTGTGTTCAGTTCTTTGACTTTGTCATCCTTTCCTTTTGTCTTAGCTGCTTGGCATTTGAGAGCAAGTTTCAGAGTCTCTTCCGACATCCTGTTTAGTCCTTTCTTTCTTTCCCATCTTTTTAATGACTTCTTGCTGTCTTCGTAGATGATGTCTCTCCACAAATTGTCTGGTCTTCAGTCATTAGTGTTGAACACATCACATCTGTTATTGAAATGGTCTCTAAACTCAGGTGGGATATATTCAAGGTCATACTTTGGCTCATGTGGACTTGTTCTAATTTTCTTCAGTTCCCATTTGAATTTGCATATAAGCAGTTGATGGTCTGTGCTGCAGTCAGCGCCTGGTCTTGTTCTGACTGCTGATGTGGAGCTTTTCCATTGTCTCTTTTCACAGATGTAGTCCTTTTGATTCCTGTGTATTCCACCTGGTGAGGTCTGTGTGTATCGTCACTGTGCTGGTGAAAAAAGATAATTGCAAGGAAGATGTTGTTGGTCCTACAAAATTCTGTCATGCAATCTCTAGCATCATTTGTATTACCAAAGCCATATTTTCCAACTATTGATCCTTCATCTTTGTTTCCAACTTCTGCATTCCAGTCACCAGTAATTATCAATACATCCTGATTGCATGTCTGGTTGACTTCAGAATGTAGAAGCTGGTAAAAATCTTCAATTTCTTCCTTTTTGACCTTAGTGATTGGTTGTAAATTTGAGTAAGAGTATTATCTGGCCTTCCTTGTAGGCATATGGATATTGTCCTATCACTGGCAGCATTGTACTTCAGGACAGATCTTGAAACATTCTTTTTGATGATAAATGCAACACTATTCCTCTTCAAGTTTTCCTTCCTGGCATAGTAGACTGCATGACTGTCTGATTCAAAACGGTCAGTACAGGTCCATTTCAGCTCACTAATGCCTAAGACGTCAATGGTTATGTATTCCAGTTCATTTTTGACAATTTCCAATTTTCCTAGATTCATACTTCATATATTCCATGCTCTGATTATTAATGGATGTTTGCACTGTTGCTTCTCATTTTGATTTGTGCCACATCAGCAAATGAAGCTCCTGAAGACTTTACTCCATCTGCGTCCTTCAACTACTTTGAGAAGGCAGCTCTTCCCCAGGTGTCTTCTGAGCACCTTCCAAACCCTGGGACTCACTTTCTGGCACTACATATGATAATGTTCCACTGCTATTCATCACTGCTATTCATAAGTCTTTTCGGAAGTAGACTGCCAAGTCCTTCTTCCTAATCTGTTTTAGTCTGAAAGCTCAGCTGAAATCTGTCCACCACAGGTAACTCTGCTCGTATCTAAACACCAGTGACAGCTTCGAACATCACAGTAACACGAAAGCCCCCTCAGTATGGTAAATTGACAGACAAGTGGGGGCAATGTATAATTACTATTTCTTAAATATACAGAAGACTTGTACTTTTGGTCTATATCTAAAAAAATGTTCTATTCCAAATCTCCCACACAAAATAATTCCTAATAATTTATGTAGACATTCCACGCTTGAGGATATGGAACATAACTCCGGATCTTTTGCGTTGTAAACAGTATACGCACTTGTCTGCTGACCAAAAGGCTGGAGATTTGAGTCCAGCCAGAGATGCTTCAGAAAAAAAGCCTGGTCATGTATTCTTGAAAAATAAGTTATTGAAAACTCTCTGGGGTATAGTTTTATTCTGTATGTGGGATTGTTGTAAATTCAGATTGACTTGATTTGATGGCAACTGTTTTCTCTTTTCATATGTATATATTTTATGCATAGTGACTTCCTTCCAAAGAGTATAGGGTGGAAAGGGTGGGAAAAAGAGTAACTTGATAGTAGAGAAAGCTGACAAACACTACCTCTGCTAGGTGATCCAGGTCAATGTCAACAATGGTTAGTCAATGTTGTTAACTGGTACCCTGTCGGGAGCCATGGGAGAGCCCCCAGGCCCCGACGCACCAAGCTTGAAACAGCCCGCGCCCGCGAAATTCAAAAGGCCCGCGCGCGCGAAAAACTTCCTGCCTGATGTCACTGCCTTAGTCCTATGTATATCCAATCCCCAGCCGACAACTACCTCATTCCAAATGTCACTCCATCCCTACGTCACTTGATCCCTCCCTTTATTCCTACTGCTATAAATATACCTCATTTTAATAATAAAACTGAGGCTTGATCAGAATTTTGTCTTGCCTTCATTTTTTTTCCGCCTTTCCTGCTTACTTTCACAGGCTTCCCCTCGTCCTTTCGTTGATTTGTCCCGCGGGCCGGGGCAGTACCCTTGATACAATAAGATGAAGCACTTTACTTCTGTGGTTTCCTCTGAAAACTTATAATTCCAGTCTCATCATGACAGAAACATCAGCCATATACCAGTTCAGGAGTATTCTACAAAATATCTGACAAACACTCCTCAAAACTGTCAAGATCATTAACAACAAGGAAACTGAGAAACTGTCACAGCCAGGAATACCCTACAAGGAAGTGACAGCCAAATGTGATGTGGTATCCCAGATGGGACCCTAGAATAGAAAAGGAGCATTAGGCAAAAAAGAAGGAAATTTGCATCAGGTGAAGACTTTAGCTAATAATAATGCATTGATATTGATTCATTAATTGTTATCAATGTACCATATCCGTATAAGGGATTAATATTAGGAATCAGGGTGCAGGGGTGTATGAGAACTACCTGTATTCTCTTTGTAATTTTGTTTGTAAATGTAAAATCGTTCTTGAATTAATAGTTTACCTTTTTTTTTTTTTTTTAAAGATCTGTTCCATTACCTGGAAACCCTGGTGGCATAGTCGATAAGGGGTATGGCTGCCAACCAAAAGGTCAGCAGTTCAAATCCACCAGGCGCTCCTTGGAAACCGTATGGGGCAGTTCTATTCCCTGCTATAGGGTTGCTGTGAGTTGGCATCAAATTGATGGCAGTGGGTAGTGGTTTTCCATTACACAACGTTTCCTAGTGTGTGGAAATGGGTTTTATTCAGTCTAGTCCTTTCTGATCACACCTAGAAGCTGAAGGGATTTAACATGTTATGACAACGGTCTAGACATTAATTTATATAAATTCTATGTCTTACTTCACTAGCTTGGGGTATAGAATAAGGTCATATTTTTTAGATATACAAATGTATGGGCCCCCACTCCCCTTGGGTTAACTGGGAAACTTGTTCTTCCATACTCTTGACCCAGAAAGCATGAGGAAACCTCACTAGGAAGCTGTTACGTGGTAAGTGGGTACTGCCATCCTGGGTCGGAGAAACATTTCCCTGAGAGAGCTAGGAAGAGGCTGCCCTCTGCACAAGTCTGGCCAGCTCTTCTTCAGGCCCGAGTCCCTGATGGCCTGGCTCTGTCAGTGACCCACATCATCAGGCTATAAAATCATAGTTCCTCCAAAGTGTGCTCAAGCCTTTGGGGGCTAGGCCAGGAACCCTTCTAACCTAGAAGACTTCAGAGTGAAAATGTTTTCCTTTTCCTTCGGTTTCAACCAGTTGCCTACAAGTCAGTTCCAACTCATGATGATCCCATGTATGTCAGACTAGATCTGTGCTCCTGTTAAGGGACCTTAGAGGTGGTGATGCTTAATTAGTTAGTACTCATCAGTTAGTAGATCCCTCTAGTCAGGTCCCCTACCACGTCACTCCTTCCTCTAAGTCCTTTCGCAGACTCTGTACAGAGCCCTGGATAAATTCAGATCTCCCCAGCTCAGGGGAGTCAGACATGCGCAGAACAGACAATGACGATGGACCAACGACCTGGGGCTGCTGCCCATGCTCAGTAGTGCAAGACAACTCCTGTCAAGGAACCGAAAGACTCATGCCAAGGAATCAAAAATCTCCAGATGTATGTCACTGGTTGCAGCCAAACCCATTTCAAAAGCCAGGTCTGATGTCACTACAGGTCAGGTCTTAGAACTGCCTGGTAATAATCAGCAGTTAGTTAAAACTTTGTAATCCTGCCCACTGTCTTCCCCTACCCCTATGTGAATGCATGTAAGTATAAAATAGTAATCATTTGAACACATCAGGGAACTCATTGAGGTTGATACTTCTGATTTCCCACTTGTTAGCATGCAAAATAAACTCTTTCAAAGGCAGCATCTGAGAGACTGGCTTCTTGCATGCTGTGCACTGATTCCATAGGGTTTTCAGTGGCTGTGTTCTGGGATTGCCAGTACTTTTCTTTTGAGACTGCCATGAAACCTACTTTTTGGATAGCAGCTGAATGCTTTAACTGTTTGCAGCTCCCATGGACACCCCCTTCAGTGATTAAACCTGTCCATTTCTTGGTCCAAGACGAGCACTCTCGCTGATGCTTGCTTCCCCCAGGGGAAACCTTCGTGTGGTCTTCCCGTTGTTTTTTGTCCCTTATGGATGAAAAAGTTCCCTGCTACTGGTAGCTGTGACGTTAGAAGGAGAGATGTGGCATGATCCCTTCTAGGAGAGGCCGTGAGGTGGAGACTTTCTCTGGACTAGAATGAAAAGGACATGTGTTTTAGACCTGGTTCAACCAGCTCTGTGACTCTAAGTATCATATTTAATCTTCCTGGACCTCAGTTATCTCATCTGCAAATTGGGGAGAGGGGAGAGGGAATTGGAAGGGACCACTTGATTGTTGGTGTTTCTTTGTCCTACCCAGTGTGTGCCCAAGAGCAAAGCTTGAACCCAGGTCCCTCCTTCCCTACCCTGGGGCTGCGTCCACCCTCAGGGCAGACCTCAGCCTCAGAGACAGTGGGAAGAGGAGCGCTGACCTGACGTTAACCCCAACCCTAATTCCTTACTGTTGCTATTGTTTCCTGAGGCTTCTCAGTGCTCTAAGACCCTTTCCAAGACAAGCTTTGCCCTCCTCCACCATAGAGCACATTCACTATACAGGGCTTAGACTTCACTTTTTTGCTGGCAAATCCCAAGTCCTTTCAAGTCCTCCCCCTTCCTCCGACTCCAAGTACTGAAAAGAAATCTGGCCACTGAGACTAGTCACAAGGAAGATAAAAGCAGCTTTCCTGAGGTTCAGTTCTTCCAGAAACAATCCTTCTCACCCCTCTGCTCCCTGCCCCCACTCTCAATGCACCCAAGTATTTAAGAAAAAAAAACAGAAGAGAGAAACCTCTTTTGCTCCTGAATGTCACATTCTCGGGAGGGAAAAAAGGGAGAAAGAACAAGTGGTTGAATTAAAGAGATGCAATTTTTTTTTTTTGTCTCCTGGTCTCCATTCAGGGCTGGGCTCTGCCCCTTTGCTCAGCCTCTCTCCGGGACCTCCCTCCCCCAGCTCTCATTGAAATGTCAAATACAGCAGTTTGCAGCTGAACAGGGATCCCTGGTGGGAACGGAATGCCTTCTAACCTGCCGGGCCGAGCTGTTCTCTGAATGCTAGTGTTTGCTTCCCCCCCTTTCTTCCTCCCTCGGCTTTCTTTCACCAGCAGATGTTGTTTGGGATGGAGAAGGTGTAGGGGGAGTGAACTGCTTTCCACGGGAGTGTGAAGGAGACGAGCTGCTGACACCCCTGGCCCTTCCCCTCCCCTCCAAGTTCCTCCAACTCCAGTTGACACATAAAGAGATTGTTTTGGGGGCCTATTCATTTTCCCTGCAGGAAAGAGGGAGAATGCAGAGAGACCTGTGAGGGCAGCACTGGGCTGTCTGGTCCTTTCCTCTGCCTTTCTTGCTTGGGACTTTCTGCCTTCTCTCCAGGCACGTCAAGGATGTACTTGCTGAAAAATGTGGAAACTTGAGGTAGAAACCGAGGCAGAAACATTGTTTGATACCCACAGCACTGGAGAGAGTTAAGGAATGGCTGTTTTCCTAAACAGCTGGGGGAGGTTAAATTTCCAGAGGGCTTTTCGGCTAAATCAGTCAACAACCTTAGAAAAAGCTCAAATGGTTGATTGGGCAATTCTAGAGATTTTTTTCTAAGACAATAGTTATGCAGTTGAGCAAAGACTTATATACACGGTTGCTTGCTTCAGTAAAGTTTGCCAAGCCAAGCCAAGTTTATGCTGTAGCAAAATAGGAAACATCCGAATTTTCTTTCCTTAGAGAATTAAGAACAAAGTGACAGGACACTGTCTAGTAGGGTAGCATAGAACCGTTAAGGCTGATCAGCGTGTCCTGCCAACACAGAACCAAAACTACGCCTAAACTCCACCTTTCTACCAGAGATGAGACGGGCCTATAAAACAAACAACGCACATAAGCTATGTGCTTCTTAACTCAGTCCAGCACAGGAGCCTAAATGGCCAAAGCCTACAAAACAAAGATGAGAAGGCAGAAAGGGGCAGAAAAACTGGACCAATGGACACGGGGAACCTGAAGTGGAAAGAGGAAGAGTGTTGACACGTTGTGGAGACTGTAACCAATGTCACAAAACAATTTGTATATAACTTTGAGTGAGAGGAAAATAATGATCAAATAGGTTTATATTCATGGATACAGACAGATATCCTTCCCTTTTTTTTTTTTTTATTTTTTTTACATTAGGTGGAATCTGTGAATAGAAAAATGTCTATAGGGGTATGTACCTGCCTATTTATGTCTGGGAGGAATTACAGGTGACATCTACTGCAGCTTTTTAGTTTTCAGAGATGTCTGATTTTTAGACTTTCACATATATTGTTATAATCTGAAAAACAAACAGCAGTTACCTTTTTTAAAGAATGTAAAGTCACTTTTGCCTTTCCCTACTGTGACCATATTTTTTCTTTAAATTGTACAAATAGAAATTTCCTAGTAATTACAATATTCATGCTATACCAAGAATTCAGAAATTTACTGTTTTGGCCATATGGGATGCAAAGAACCTAATAGATTGCAGAACATACTGTTAAGTTTCATAATTGTTTCTCTGGTCACATACTGTTAGACCATAATGATTTTTTAAACAAAGAATGGTTATCTTCACCCTTCTGCTCTAAGCCGGCCCTGTTGTCTCTCATTTCTGCTCTAACCCCTGACTGGACTTTCCCATTTTACCCAACCTCCCCCAGTCTGCAACCTGCATTTTCACTGGTTTGCTTTTACCACCATCCGTAACCCTAGGTACATCAATAGACATGTTTAAAAGGAGGCTGTCTGGGACAACCCAGGACATGTGGCTGTAAAACACACTTCCTGCCCCTTTGAACATGGAGAGAGCCCTCCAAGCCTCCCAGCTTCTGTCCCCACCACTGCTCCCCAAATGCACTAAAGTTATTTTATGAGTTTTATGTGATACTGCTGTAGAGTCAGTGCCGAGCCGAGTGCCGTCTAGTCGGATACTGGATCCCTTTTCTTACACGTTTCATGGTTAAAAGTCTTGACTTTGGAAATGACATATTATGGAGGTCAAAGTCCGAACTTTTTTATTCTAAACATATACTAGTATTCCTAGGAAATGCGCTGTAGGACTCATTGGCTTTCCAATTTTTGCTCATGTGGCTGTGGCTAGGGGAAGAAAAGAGGAGAGACTCAGCATCAACATTTGGCATATCAGTTGTCATATTGAAAAGTTGGCGGTATGGCCTGAAGGAGTGGGGCTGACTCTTGGAGACCATGTTCCTGCCAGTCTTCCCAGTCCTTAAGGTCTAAAGATTGAAATCCTGCACTTGGAGATGGAAAGGGGTGAAAAGCAGGGAAAAAGTAGCCTTTAGTTGTCCTTATTTGAGGATTGGTGATGTAATTTGAGGATATCCCTGGCAGCACAATGATTAAAGTGCTTGGCTGATAACCAAAAGGTCAGTGGTTCAAACCTACCAGCCCCTCGGTGGCAGTTTGCTTTTGTAAAGATTTGCAGCCTTGGAATCCCTGTGTGGTAGGTCTGTAGCATCCTATAGAGTTGTCATGAGTTGGAACTGGCTTAATCGCAGTAGGTTTTGGGGTTTGGATGTAGTTTAAGTGGCTTCAGCTGCTGCTGGCATCTCTGCCAGGTACTAGAGATCACTTGCATAGAACAGCTATTGTATATGTGGATATCTCTTGGTCATCTTATGCTTGGTGGGAAAATGCTCCCCCAGGGCCATGGAATGGACTGTCTAACCAAGGATTTGATCTCTTGTAAGGATCCTTATGGCCATGACCCACTCGGGGCTCAGGGTGCCTCCTCTGGCCCAGCCCCTTTATCTGCCTGTGGGGAGGGAAAGTGTGAGCTATTGCTGCTTCTCTGGCAAAGAAAAGCTCTGGGGGCAGAAAAGACAGCTGGTAAAGGAACAGCAAAGCCCTTGCATGGGTGCTTTCATCCGGGAACACAGGCTCCGCTAGGCAACGGCTAGAAGGAGCCTTGGGCATCTCTGACCGGCCAGAGAGCACATCTTTGTTCTTCTCCATAAAGAAGCGATGCTTTCTCCAGGCCTGAGATGTATGCTAAAAATTTATCTTTACTTAAAGCCTTTCAGTTTTCTTTTTTGATCCTTTTTGCTTAGCTCTCTACAATACCTCTTACTGAGGAACAATGTAGGTTTTCTGAAAAGTTAGCTTTACTGATTACAAAATATTTAGTCTTAGATTCTTGAATTGTTCTGTTCTTAATTTTCTTCAAAACAGGGACTACAGTGTTAGCCTCAGGGGTTGGGGCCTCAGATAGCTGCTTATACGGTGGCCCTGGGCTACCTTCCTAGTCTTATGTCATCCCCCTGTCCCTTACCCAGCCAATATTTCAAGTCACACTGATATCCTGTTCTTCCTTAACTTGGCAAAACTTTCATGCCTCTTTGTCTTTGCACACACCAGTCCCCTCTCTGCCTGAAATGTCACTCTCTCACTTGCCCGTCTCAAGACATCTTTCAAGAGCCTGTATAAGCGCTGTGTTCTGCCGTTGTTCTGTCCCCGAGTCTCTGCTCTGTTTCCCCCCTGCTGGAATGCATCATATTCTCTTGGTTTGGTTGAAAGTTTTTGAGAAAAGAGCCCTCTCCCCCACCAGACCCTGAACTTCTTGAGGATACAGATTGTTTGGTGCTGAATGAATAAACAAGTTATTTAAGTGTGAAATGAGCGACAGTAACTGTTGTTATTTCTATTTTTCTGCTTTTTTTTTCTCAGTAGTCCCCATTCTGAAAATCCTTGATTTCAGATGAGCTAAAACAACACCAAACTCTCATAAAGTGATGCTTTACAATGTTAGGAATTGACACATCCTATTTTCTGTTCTTAGTGAAGCCTCAAGATCAGTGGTTTTCAAAGAAGTTTGGGTGCAGAACATCGGGAAGTTACTGTATTCTTTGGAGTCATTATGAATTAGTAATACAATAATCTTTATCATATAAACTAGAGATAATTTACTAGCAGAATGTATAGTGAAAGGTTAGCAATTTGAGTTCACCCAGAGGTACCTTGGAAGAAAGGCCTGGTGATCTTCTAAAATATTAGACATGGAAAATCCTATGGAGTACAGTTCTACTCTGATACATATGGGGTCACCCTGAGTTGGAATCAACTTGACAGTACTCAGTACTAGTTTTATGATGATATGTAAGCAACTGAAGATTGCAATCACAGGCTTGTATAATTGTCCTAAAAAAAAAAATTGAAATCTTTCTAATATCTGAGCTCTTGAACTAGTCATGCTTGTAACCCACTCCACAACTTTTTCAAAAATATCCATTTGATGCTTGTGTATTTTCTTTTTGGGTCTGTCAGTGTTCACTAGTAATGAATCAATCACGGGTGATAAATGTTTAAGAAAGAAATTTTTGGAGAGTAATTTAAAATTGAGAATGTTCTACTTATTCAGTTACTCAATATTGATAGCTTAATACTCTTATTTAGAAGTGTTCATTGAGCACTGGTTGGAAATATTTACTGAGCGTTAGAAATGCTGGACCGTGTGTTATGACTTTTCACTGATTACCCCTTTAGCTTCAGTGGTTAAGAGCTGTGATTGCTAACCCAAAGATCAGCAATTCGAATCCACCAGCTTCTTCTTGGAAACCTACGGGGCAGGTCTACTCTATCCCATGGGGTTGCTGTGAGTTATAATTGACTTGATGACCGTTTTTTGGTTTATCAACCTAGGGGCCCCCTGGGTGGTACAATAGTTAACACACTTCGCTGCTAAGGGAAAGGCGGGGGGCTTCAACTCTGCTCAGAAGTGTCTTAGAAGAAAGGCCTGGTGATCTACTTAAAGAAAAGAATTCAGCCATTAAAAACACTGTACAGCACAAATCCACTCTGACACACAGGGAGGAGTCATGAGCTAGGATTGCCTTGATAACTGGTTGCCAACCTGCAAGGTAGATTTATTTTTATTATTATTTTCATCATACTGATGAGAAAATGGAGGCTTATTGTTAAGGATACATGTCTTTATTCTTTAAAAAAATAAAATCATGACTCATACAAAGATGATATAAATACATAGCTAAGATTTTATCTAACTCGTTAATTAATGAAGGAGCTGGTAAGATGTTACAACCAATTCAAAGTTGAACTGAGAGACAAGTTCATATGTAGGTCATCAGAAATACAGAAACAGATGTGAACTGATCAATATCACAGTGCAATAGTTAGTTGAATCTCCATAGAACACAATCTACATTTTAATAACAAGAATGACTTGCATTGCTGAGTTTTCTACCGTGTACGGAATGTTAAAATAATTTAAAACTATGTAAGGTGGAAGTAACCCAGAAGATGCACTAGCCAGAACACTCAGTTATGTTATTGCTCGTTTCAAAGTTTTTCACGATGTTAGAAAAGGTAAGAGACTAGCTTAGGATCACAAGGCCAGGATGCAGATCTCTGCAGCCCCGAGTCAGTGCTCCTATCAACTGCTCTGTTGCTAGCATAGTTTAAGAACCTCCAGTCTACACAGAAGAGATTATCAGCTTTGTTTTGGAGTTGCAAAGCAGGCCAATGTAGGCACTGCAAAAAAAAAGAGGAATCAACAGAATGCCAGCTCAGTTGAAATACTTCAACAAATGGATGCAATGCTGAAAGTACTCACTTGTCTCTGCCTGTCTGCCAAAAATTTTGAAGACAGCTGTCTGGCCAGTCGATTGGAAGAGATATATATTTGTGTCCACTTTAAAGAAAGAAAAGTGATGAATGAGAATACAGAATACTGAGATTATTGAACAATATTATTAATATGACACATAACACCTGCAAGTAAAATTTGCTGAAGATAATTAAAAAAGGTTGCAGCAGTACATAGACAGGGAATTGCCAGAAATTCAAGCAAATTCAGAAGAGGACATGGAACCAAGAATATCATTGCTGATGTCAGATGGATTTTGGCTCAAAGCAGAGAATATCAGAAAGATGTTTACTCGTGTTTCACTGACTGTGAAAAGGCATTTGACTGTGGATCATACTAAATTACAGATAACACTGGGAAAAATGGGAATTCCAGGACACTTAACTATACTAACATTACATAGATGACCAACAGGCAGTTGTTTGAACAGAACAAGGGGATACTGAGTGGTTTAAAATCAGGAAGGATGTACCCTAGGATTTATCCGACTCGACGGCACTTGGCTTGGCTGTACTTTTTCCATCTGTGCGCTGAGCAAATAATCTGAGAATCAGAACTATTAGAAGAAGAATGGGCATCAGGACTGCAGGACAACTCATTAACAGCCAGCCTGCAACATGCAGCACACACAATTCGCTTGCTGAAAGTGAGAACATAGAGCAATTGATGATGAAGATCAAAGACTACAGCCTTCAGTTGGAATTCTTCCTCAATGTAAAGCAAACAAAAATTCTCCCAACTAGACCATTAAGCAACATCATGACAAATGGAGAAAAGACAGAGGTTATTAAGGTTTTAATTTTACTTGGATCTGCAACCAACACCCATGGAAGCAGCAGTCAAGGAATCAAGCAATGTATTGCACTCTCTGCAGTGTTAAAAAGCAAAGATGTCACCTTGAGGATTAAGGTGCAACTGACCCAAATCATGGTATTTTCAGTTGCCTCATAGATATGTGAAAGCTGGACAAAGAATAAGGAAGACCAAAGAAGACATCATACCTTTGAATTGTGGTGTTGGTAAAGAATATTTAGATACACCATGGACGAGAAGACTGAACAAATGCGTCTTGGAAAAATCATAGCCAGAATGCCCTTTAGAATGGATGGGGAGACTTTATCTTAATTACTGTGAACATGTTATAAGTGTGTTAAAGTACAGCATCAGCAAAAAAGAGGAAAACCCTCAGTGAGATGGGCTGACACAGTGGCTGCAACAGTGGGCTTGAAGATAACAATGATTATCAGGACCAAACAGTGTTTTGTGCTATTGTACATTGGGTTGCTAAGAATTGGGGCCAAGCTGATGGCTACTAACAACAAGCCAGACTAGGAAGAAAGACCTGGTGATCTGCTTCTGAAAATTAGCCAATTAAAAAACACTCTATAGGTCAGAGACCGTTTCCGAGGCTTTCACTTGCTTACTTTGGATGTACTACTGAGGGACAGCAATCACTAGAGAAGGCCATGTCTGGTAAAGTGGAGCGCCAGCAAAGGTGAGACAAACCCTCAGTGAGATGGATTGGACACAGCGCTGCAATAACAGACTCAACCATGCCGATATTTGTGAGCAAGTTGCTGCAGGATCAGGCAACATTTTGTTCTTTTATGTGTGGGGTCACCATGAGTCAGAGCTGATTCAACAGCAACCAACAACAAGATTTCTTGCTATGGTTTGATTTCTTGACACACGCAAGTTTTTTTTGATGTAAAAACACCTCATTGACCATCTTTATTGTAGGAAATGAGAATGATTCAACATTTACTGAGTTCTTAATTAACAAAAACAAACTCGCTGCAGTCGAGTTGATTCTGACTCCCAGAAACCCTGTAGTGCCAGCTACTGTGGCAAATGCTTGAAGCCTGAGATCTCATCCTGTCTTAACAAGTGCATGATGGAAGTATTAATAGCCTCCATTCTACAGATGAGGAAGTAGGTCTAGTGAGATACCTGAAGCCACAGGCTAGTGTCAAGTGGATTTAATCTCACGTTCCTGCCATGCAGAACCTGTGTTCTTCCCATGACTGAGCTGTTCATTGCTGTAACACAAAGCATTTGCACTCTCTGCATAGTCTCCTGTTGGAGGTTGCAGTTTTTGCTGTGGGGTGCTGAGTTGCACCAAGGCCCAGGGAGAAGATTCAGAACAAGACGGCATTGATAAGAAACCTCTTTCTCCTCCTCATCTGTGCTTTGTGGGCCCCAATATGTCTGCATAGAAGGCTGATACATGTTTGTGTCCTAGACCTTAAATCTTGCAAAAGCTCAGGTATTGGATAGAACTTCTATTTTGTAATGATAGTGTGCATTTTCAATTGTGCACAAGTTGGTCTGCCTTATTAGAGTGATTTTCTCAAGGTACTGAGAAAGACTGCAAACCACTGAGCTCGCTGTGTTGTGTCTGCTTCAAGCTACCTCTACAAAGAAGCTGAGAGATGTTTTCTGACATTCACGGTGTCGTGGTAGCACCCGAGGACTGACATTTCTGAACTTGGACACTGAAGCTTCCTATGGGGTGGAACACTATGTTCTAAACGTAGCATCGGAATGACCGGGGGACTTTTACAGAATGCATTTTTGTCAACCATCCTCTGGACATGATCATAAACTTATTGGGTGAATGCTAAAAAGGTGTACTTGCAAGATCCATTCCAGGGGATTTCTGGGGACCCCCTCCCTCCGCCAGTGTAAATTCAGACAGACCCTCATGTGCATCCCGGCCACACTGTGTGAGGCTGGGCAAGTTAATTCAGCTCTCAAAGACCTGCTTTCCTCATTTGAAAAATGGGGATAATTATAGTTGTGAGGAGTGAATGAAATAATCCATGTGAAGCCTTTGGCACAAGGCCTGGCACCGGCTATGTTCCCAGGAAGTGTCAGCTATTAATGTATTTCATAGTTTCCAAGAAGCTCCCCCCCCTTTTTTTTTTTTTAACGTTTTAACATCTACGAAACCAGTTGGCTTATTAAAACTGATGGCATGTCACAATTTCAATAGTAGCATTTTTTTTTCTTTTTTAGGAGTGTCTACAATAATCGTATGTCATACAGTAGACGGCATTCTGTTGTTAGGTGTCCTCAAGTTGGCTCAGCCTTGAAGCAACCCCGTGTACAACAGATTGAAATGTTCCCTGGTCGTGTGCCATCTTCATAATCACCAGTGTGCTCAAGTCCATTGTTGTGTTTTTCCTATCTAGGTATGCATCCTCCAGCACATTATCAGACTTGCACATTATTGCGCATTATTATTCTGTTGTTCTATTGCACATTATTATTCTGTTGTCATCTATTCGGTTTTTGTTGGCTAATTTTCAGAAGTAGATAGCTAGGTCTTTCTTCACCAGTTGTGGTGACAACATCTTAGAGTCAGTGAAATGAATCTCAGTGTTCCTCTCATACTGACCCTATAGGACAGAGTAGAACTGTGCCATACAATTTCCAAGGAGTAGTGAGTGGATTTGAACTGCCAACCTTTTTGTTAGCTGCTGTCTTAGTCATCCAGTATGGCTCTAACAGAAACTACTGTAAATGGATAGCTTCAAAAAGACAAATTTTACTGTCACAGTCCAATAAGCTACAGATCCATTCATATGATAAATTTTTGCAGTCCATTAGGCTAAGAATCCAAATTTAACATGAGAGAATCTTGGCACAGGAACTTCAGGTCCAAAGCAAGCACTCTGCTCTCAGTGCTGCTCTCTTGGTAGCAGCAGGTTCCCAGCACTCTGCTTATTTCTCTTGCCTTTTATCTTCCAAGAGATGACCTCAGCACAATCCAAACATGTAGATTGAGTCCCGCCTCACCGACACAGATGCCGCCTATTCTCTCTCACTACCATTATAGAAGCAGCGTTCACAACACCTGGGAGAAATCACATCATTTTGGGATTCACGCCTCAGCCAAACTGATACACGCATTTTCGGGAGGGAACACAATGAAATCTATAACAGTAGCTGAGTTCTTAACTGCTTGGCCTCCAGGGCTTCTGGTGTTCCCCTACTGCAGTGTTGTCGACCAAGAGGCCTCCTAGAGGAGGGGTGCTGGAACATGGGGAATTTTAGAACTTTCTAATCTGTATCCAGTTCCCAGTGGCCTGTGCACACACAGACCTGAATCAAATGAAAGCTTGAATGCACCAAGTGAGTGGTCTGCACTCTGTGGGGATGTCGCCATATCTCGTGCCCTTTCTTGGGTCCAGCTCAAGTCTCCTATTTGGACGGTTTAGGTCAGGGCAACCAAAGTGAGGACTGGGCTTTGCTTTTCTTGTTCTGTCCTCCTCAACGGATTGATCTCTAGACGTGCCTCATTGATTTCTTTGCATCATCTAACTTCAATAGGTTCCATTTTGCCCCTTTGGATTCCCTTTTCAGAAAGAATTTTGAAACTAAACCTAGGGCCCGGGAGGAGCCAAAGGGATCCCTGACACCAACGTGACTCAAGATAGCAAATAAAGAAGAAAACCTCTCCCTCTCCCCTGCCCCCAGTTTGCTCAATACTTTTGTCCACTGGGCTGTACGAGGCCTGACAATTAAGTCCACAAACTTCATTGTTCTAAGTGCTACATACCTCACTGTTGAAAATCATTATAGTCACCTTCGAACTGCTCCCCGTGGGAATCTATGCACAAGTGCCAGTGCCTAATTCACCTTCAAAGCAATTTTGGAACTCTTTCTGGCATGGTCACTGTGCATGGTGGCATGGTGGCAAGTTTGTGAACTTAACTGTGTAGTTGTCTGTGAGGGGGCTTTTAGCCAGTAAGAAAATAACTATATTGGAAACACCCTCCCTACTCACCCAGTCTGGCCTCCAATGACTTTTTTCTTTACCCGAAGATAAGGGAAATACTGAAAGGAAGATGTTTTGGTGACATTCAGGACATGAGGGGTAATAGGACGACAACTCTGATGGCCATTCCAAGGAAAAGAGTTCCAAAATTGCTTTGAAGGGTGGACTAGATGCTGGCATAGGTACATAGCTTCCCAAGGGGAGGACTTCAAAGGTGATCATAGTGATATTCAGCTATGAGGTATGTAGCATCTTTTTCTAGGATGAGTTCGTAAACTTAGTTGACAGTCCTCATATGATCACAATGAGATTTGGCAGCTAGGTGGTAGCGAGGGAGGGTTTGCTTGCTGTTGTTGTCTTTACGGTGATCCTTTATGAAGGAATAGGTTTAATGAGTGGTTTGTTCCCTTTGAAAAAGGACCATCTGGGTTTAGATTTCGTATTTACTCTTTTAAACCCTTTCAATTAGACTCTTGGGGTTTCCCGGGCCTGCCCGGGGGAGTCTCTCTCCAGGCTTCCCTTCCTCTCTTTCCCCCAAACCCTGGGATCAAATGTTTGTTTTTCTCACCTATTCATCAAGGCCTACAACCTTCAGAAATCACAGAGGAGCTTGTCAGTGACATGGGAACCGGTGCCCGCCCGGGAGTGTTTAGCTGTGAATAGTGCTTGGCAGGCGTACTTCCTGCCCCACGCTGGCACTCACCATGGAAAGCTGGGGGGTGCGGGGAGCTTGGCACATATGCTGAGCCCACTGGAAGCCCTCAGTTTTAAGAGGGAAAGGGACTTTCTCATGGGTTTCCCACTCCAAGAGTATCAATCAGTCACAGAGAAACACAAGTGATAAAAGAAGTGGTTTGCTAACAGAAGTGATCACAAAGGCCACTGGCTGTTTTGTGTCCATTGTTCTTGCTGGCGCCTTGCTCAGAATCTTGGGATGTCATTAGGGTTGGCTGATCCTGGAGGTCAGGGAGGAGGGACAGAGGCAAGACAAAGATGTCACTGGGACTTGGGCATGATGGGAGGGGTGCGGAGAGCCTCAGCTCTGGAGTCAGAGGGAATCTTAGCTGTGTCCTCTCTCCCTCTTTTCTGCTGGATGAGAGATGACTTTCTGCAAATCTTTAAGCTTCCAGTTCTTGATGTGTAAACAGGGAATGATGAGACAATGTCACGGAGTGGCTGTGAAGTTGAAGTGAGGTGACTTCTAAAAGTCTTGTGATCTATGGGGCACTTAGTTGGCCCTCCATGAATATTACTCCATGCCTGCACCTCCCTTTCACTCTATCCTTGGTGGGCAGCAGTCATATCTAATGTCATATAAATATGATTTTTTTAAAAAAGTAATTAAAATAGTGATTTACTAGTGGAGAGATAGACACATAGATCAATAAAACAAAATAACAGTCCCAGAAATAGAACCACATAGATAATGCCCAAATGAGTGAAAAAAATTCTTCCTTTTCTCTCTGTCAACTTTTTTGCACTTTTTAAATAATGATTAAGTGAAAGTATACACTCCAAGACGATTTTGCATGTCTGCCTCTACACAACTCTATCTGCTCTCCTCACCACACAACCGCGCACTCTTCCTTTTCGCACTTGACTTCCAGCATCCACTTAACAAACACGTGTCCCTTCCTCTCCACTCTCTCTGCTCCCCTCTAGAAAGAAACCGCAGGACAGCGGTCTATAAATATATGAAACCATAACGTGCACACACCACATGCTCGCTCTGTGTCCCTGAGTCCAGTCCATTCTTTGTCTGAAGTGTTGATCTCAGTACTGGTTTCAGGTCTGGGCTAGCAGCAAGTTGAGGGGCCATGTTTCCAGGAGACCAATTCTTTTTAAAAATTTTTGATAAAAATATGCATAATGGAACATTTGCCCAGTTAACAGCTGTTACATGTATTGTTCAGTGACATTGACTATATTCTTCATGTTGTGCATGATTTTTACTATCTTTCTCTAAATTTTTCCACCAGAATTAATATTAACCCAATGCCCCTAATCTATAACTTCCCCTTGCCTCTTTCCTCCCACCACTAATATGTCTTAATTTCTATATACAGGTATTCCTTGCTTTCTCTGGGGACCACATTGAGCATCTCACCTTTTATCATATGTTAGTGTTATTTTAGGGTTCACGTGGTATTTGCTAAAGGAGCCTCGTGAAGCAGTAGTTGAGTGATTGGCTTGGAACCTATCATTTGCTCCATGGGAGAAAAACGTGGTTGGCTCTTCCTATAAACTACAGCCTTAGAAACCCCTCTGGGCAGCCTACTCTGTTCTAACTTCAGGACCAACTCCATAGCAATGGGTTTGTTTTTTTTTCTCTTAAGGGGATTGGTATGATTCAGTAGGTTATTTTTGGGGTCTGAAGATACTTCCTGTGTAAGTGAAGTTTCATTACTTCTTCACTTCATGCCATTTCAGCTTACGAAAAGTTTCACAGAACACCCTACTTTTGGATAGTGGGAGAAACCTGTATTTGCTTATTTCCTGTAAGTAAGACTATACCCTAGTTTTCACATGCCACTGTCTTATTTCACTCAGCATCTTGTTTTCAAGGCTCGTGTATATTGTGGCATGCGTCAGAACTTCATTCCTCTTTATGGCTGAGTAATATTCCATTGTATGCATTCACTACATTTTGTTTATCCATTCATCTGTTGATGGACTGTCAGGTAGTTTTTGCCCTTTGGCTATTGTGAAAAGTGCGCCAGTGAACATTGGCATATAAGGTGAAGATGATTTTTGAAATGGTAGCTGAAGGGAACACTCAGGCACCTCAGAAGACAGGCCTGGCGATCTGTTTCAGAAGTCACAGCCTTAACCACCACAGTTCTACTCTGCACACATGGGGTCACCACAGTCAGAATCAACTGGATGACAACTATAACAACAGTTGAAGGGAAGAAATGAGGGTGTAAAACAAGAATGGAGAAAGTAATCCTGCTTTTCCCGTCATTTACACCTCTCTCAAAAGCCTTGCCTGCACCGTTTACATTTCATACACATTATCGGGCACAAGATGTACATCTCCACTTCCTGCCTGAAGCAGGCAGGGATGGAGATCCCACCGGCTGACCCCGGCTGGGGGATGTGGGGTTAAATGGTCCTTGCCAGAGTGAAGCATTTTCTGCCTTCCTGACAGCTGTGAGAAATCCTGATGGACAGGAGGGCAGCTTCTAAGCTGGGAGCTGGAAGGAGGGCACGGGGGGGTGGGGTGGGGGGCGGAACAGTGCCCAAAGAGGGAGACAGTGGCCACGTGTCGTTATCCAGCCACAGAGGCACTACCAATTAGGGTGGATTCATTCCTCTGTTGGAAAGGAGTGCCACCGTCACACGGCACTGAAACAGTGAGGGGCTGTAGCAGGGTCAGGTACTCCAGGGCAGATGACGGGCTGTCAAACTTGAGCGACTGCCAGGAGGAACTATACCCCCCGAAGCTGACAAGCATAATTGGATTTATAGGAAAAACCCTGCCCTCTGAATGGGCTCTGGGAAGCCCTGAGCTTCTGGGGAAGAGCTGCAAAGGGTTTTGAATATGTAAATGAGGCTGAATCCTAAACCCTCAGGATTAAAAATATCACAAGAATCTCAACATTTCATTAACAGGTGGATTTCGAGACTGACTTGAGATTTCATTACTGTGCAAATCAATTAAGCTCTTAAAAGGTGCTGCGGAAGCATCCACAGGCATCTCGGCCTTTTTTGACAAGAAGTTCGCTGCTCTAGGTCTAATTGTCAGAATAATTATTTCCTACCCTGCACATTACTGGCAGCAAATTTAGTGCCCTGCATTGGTGTGCTTTTAATTATCCCTGGAATCTGAAGATGGGGCTACACGGGGCATGTTTTTATGAAATATCTGGACTTATATATGTGTAAAATGTCTATTAATCCTTCCCAGTTGGATTCACTTATTTGAAACAAATTGTTGTGGCTGAATAGAGGTTTGGGGCTTGGGGAGCTCCCAAGGAGGGGTGTTTACCTTCCTGATAGGTGGATTGTGTCTTTATTTGTGTAAGTAATATTAAAATAAAAAATACAGCTTTTTTCAAGCTGTACTTGCTGCTTGCAAACTAGACATTGCTGTAATAATTGGCATTAACAAGGCATTTCAAAACTGAAGCTAGAAGCCGAAACACAACAGTCTAAGAAAATAAATCTGTTCAGTGGAAATAGAAACCATTTGGCTAAACGGGAAACCAATGTGTATTAGTGAAAAGAACACAGGTAGCAAATCAGAATCTCCAGTTTTTCAGTCTTTCAGTCTTTCGTCTGGTAAATTGTTGGTGGCACCTAAATACGAGGACTGCCAGTTAAGCTCATGGACTCATCCTAGAAAAAGTGCTACATGCCTCATTGCTGAATATCACTATGGTCACCTTCAAAGGACTCCCCTTGGGAAGCTACACACTGATACCAGTGCCCGTCCACCCTTCAAAGCAATTTCGGTACTCTTTTTCTGGAATGCCCATCAGAGCTGTCATCGTATTACCCTTGATGTCCTGAATGTCATCCAAATGTCCTCCTTTCAATATTTCCTTTATCTCCAGGTAAAGAAAAAAGTCACTGGGGGCCAGATCAGGTGAGTAGGGAGGGTGTTTCCAATACAGCTATTTACTTACTGGCTAAAAACTCCCTCACAGACAACTACACAATTAAGTTCACAAACTTGCCACTTTGCCACCATGCACAATGGCCATTCCAGAAAGAGTTCCAAAATTGCTTTGAAGGCTGGGCTAGGTGTTGGTGTCACTGCATAGCTTCCCAAGGGGAGTACTTCAAAGGTGATCAGAGTGATATTCACCAACCAGGTATGTGGCACTTAGAACAACTAACTTCATGGACTTCATTGTGAGACCACAGATGACAAGCTGTGAACTAGTTAAAGGGGATATACAGTAAACACTTGTCACAGAAATAGCTGTGCAAGTATAATTGTACACGTGACTTAGAAGCAACAGTGGAGGGCACAATGAAAGGACACCTGATACACATGGACGGAGGTTGCTAGAAAAAGGATTCCTGGGGTCTCTGGATGGTACACAGCGTTTATGTTCTTAGCTGCTGCCTGAAAGGTTGGACATTCAAAGACACCCAGGGGTGCCTTGCAAGAAAGGCCTAGCAATCTACTTCTGAAAAGTCTATGGAGCATAGTTCCACCTTGACGCATACGGGGTAGCCATGAGTGGAGCTGACTGGTTTTTTGATCAGTAGGAATTAACTAGATGTGTGTTTTTGTGTGTACTGGTGCACTGTGATAGTGATGGTTGGGGGCAGCAGTGAAGAATGAATAGCCTGCTTGAGACCCTGAGGAGGAAAAGGGATTAGGATATGCGGAAATTTCCAAAATTCTAAATTCAAATCTATGAGATCTAAAACCGAACACTAATAACAAAGATCATGCTTCAGAGAGTTTGTAGAGTTTAAAGAAATTTAACCCTGTCCAGTACTCATTGTTATGAATGGTTTGCAAGCCTTTGCTCCACTAATAAAATATTGCAGAGGGAATTCTCATGTCACTCAGGGAAGGTGCAAACTTTGGTCATTAGATTACTAAAGGTGAATATGTTTCTTCATAAGACTTATGATTGGCCACTAGTAGAGTTTTTTAAATGGTGACTTTCAAGTTCATAAGCCCAGAGTAGATTAAAAGGGCAAAACACATAGTCCCTAAAAGCAAATAATAGAAAATAGGAAGAGCAAGAAATTCTTATAACCAAAATGTACAAAAAAGTACAATAGGTATGAGACAATGTATCAGTTAAGATAATAACTATAAATTTGACCACACCCCCCAGGATATCCATTTAAACTCTTCTACAAAGACTTTTAAATTGTTTTGAAAACTAGCTAATTATATGCTGATAAAAAGGAACACATTTCAAATAAAGTACCACAAGACTGAAAAGAAAATAATGTGCTATGATTGAATAGGCAAACGCAGTTTTAAAGAAAGCAGGGATGGAAATGTTACTTTGAAAACTGTAGTCTTCGAGGCAAAAAACCATTAATTGGAAAAGAGGGAATCATTCTACAAATTGTGTTTTATAATATATATACTTTTAAGTGTGTACAATTGTGATGGTTAAGGTTTTGTGTCAGCTTGGCTGGGCCATGATTCTCAGTGATTCGGCAGTTGTGTGATGTGATCACCTCCATGATGAGGCTGAATGTAATGTTATCACCTCTGTGACGGGATGTGCTGTGAGAAACCAGTTAGGAGGAAAGGGGTTTCCTTGGGCAAGCAGCCTGCACTGAGTATGACTGAACATTTTGGCCAGTTCACAGGCTTTTTTGTTTGCTCTGGATCCTGCAGTGGCTGCCTTTGGCCTCCAGTTCTTGGGACTTGAGCTAAACAGCATATCTTTGGTCTTATCTGCTGATCCTGGGAATCTTCAATCTTTGCAGCTTGTGAGCAAGAGCCCTGATGTCTGACCTGCTGACTTCGGGTTCACAGGCCCCTGTGACCACACGAATCGAGAGGAACCTCTATCTTTACCCACTGACTTGGGGTGTTACATTCTCTGCAACTGTATGAGCCATTTCCTTGATGTAAATTCCTGTATATGCTTTATTGGCTTTGCTTCTCTAGAGAACCTAGTTGAAGACAACAATGTCCCAGTTACTATTCTAAGCACTTGCCATAAATTATTTCTTAGAAGTACTCACAGATATTGTTGTTTATATAGGGTTATTGTTGTTTTCCCCATTCAGAGGAAGGCAAACTGAGGGTTAGACAGTCTCCCTACTAGTGAGGGACAGAATAGGAATCTGAATCCCAAATCTGATGCTTAATGATTACTCTTACCTTTAGCACTTAATAGCTCAACACAAAATATCTATCAGTTCAGTATTGTTTAAAATAAAAGTTAGGTAATATTCTTAACAATCTTTATCAACCTTTGACAGTTAAAGCTATTAAAAGATATGTAACAATATAAATAATGTCAATAGACTGCAGATTTACTATAAAGAGCATACAGGCTACAGTATCCAACTGCAGTGCTATAAAAATGGAAACTAATAATAAAAATTAATGAAAAACTGTCCAGTTACTTAAGAAATAGAACAACAATGCAACCCAACTGTCATGGATTGAATTGTTCCCCACCTCCCCCAAATATACGTTGGTAACTTGGCTGGGACAGGATTCCATGTATTCCGTGATTGCCCGCCATTCTGTGATTTTCTGATGCTGTAAATCCTAATCTCTGTCTGTAGCTAATAGATACAATGATTATGTTAAAGAAGATTATGGTGGGACTGCCACACCCTTCCTGAGGTTGTTTCCCTGGAGTGTGGCTTACACCACCCTTTATCCTTTTACCCTACGAGAGATAAAAGGAAAGGGAAGCTAGAGGAGTACTGAGAACCTCACACCACCAAGAAAGCAGCAGAGGGAGAAGAGCCTGTCTTTCAGACCCGAGGCTCCTATGCCAAGATGCTCCCTGAACAAAGACTGATGCAAAACAAGGACTTTCCTCCAGAGCTGACAGCGGAAGAGGCCTTACCCTGGAGCGGAAATCCTGATTTTGGACTTGTAGCCTACTGGACTGTATAAGAATGAACCTTTCTTTGTTAAACCTATCCATTTTGTGGTATTTCTGTTAGAACAGCGCTAGATGGCTAAAACACCAACCAACTGTCCAAAACTCAAACCCATTCTCTTAATGGTTTATTTAGAAGATCATAAAAAGAGAATAATTCATATCAAGCACATAGGAAATACAGTTAAAGTTATACTTAGAGGCAATGCGATAGAAAAACAAGACTTTGTCTTTTTAAAACAAAAGATAAAAATAAATGGATGAAGTAATCGTTTCAAGATACCAAGCAAAAAAAAAATAAGAACAGTACATATCAAACAGTAGGAAAAAAAACCCAAATCCAAATCTGTCACCATTGAGTAGATTAAACCAGCAACAACAACAGCAAAACTCACACAATACCCAGGAATAACGCTACTAAGAAACACTTGGCACCTTTATGATAAAAACTCTCAAATTTTACTGAAAGATCTAAAAGAAAATTCAAATGTGTGTCAGATGTATCATTCTGTGTGACTGAAAGACACAAAGATGTTAATTTGTCTTATGTTAATTTACAGGCTTCATAAAATCCTAAGTGAAATTCCCAGTGTAATTATTATGATTTTTTTAAAGGCAGGAGACAGGAATAGAACAGGAATGGCAATGAGTTATATAAGAAGTATAAGAGTCTCCACGAGCTGGATCCGAATCCATGGCACTTGGCTTGGCAAGGCTGAAATAATCAAACTAAAGACATACTGGAGCGGAATTTAACGGCTTGTCAGTGACAGAGCAGTAAGTCCTTAAACTCAAGTTTATGTAAGATCTTAGTATATAAAAAGGGGGACATCATCAAATGGGAGATGGCTGGAGTTTTTCCACAGCCACGTTGCTCTTTGGGGAAAAATCAAGTCAGAGCCTCTCCTTGCTTCAAACACCAAAATAAATTCCAGATGGAGCCAAGATTTAAGTGCAGAAATATTCTTCTGCATTAGCAATCAAGCAAATGCAAATTAAAATAAAATGTCACTTTTCCCCGTGATATATTGGCAAAGATTTTTTTCAAAACCACTTGATTTTGAGAGACTATGCTGGGGAACATCCCTGATAGATGTTAGTAGGGCTTTGCAAAGGTTCACCTCTTCTGGAAAGTGATATTTACTGAAACCCTCTAAAAAGCTGAAGTTCTTAGCATCTGCCCCAAGGAAATAATCAGATGTGGGGAAAGATTTACATGCCAATTCATATATCCCTCAGTTATGTTTGTAATAAGGTAAGTCTGATAACTGGGAATTTGTTAAATATAGTCCCATGGTAAAATATTATGCAATAAATAAACACAATTTTTGATGACTTTATTGACATGGCAAACTATTTATACTATAACATTAAGTAGAAATGGATGATACAAACTATATATGTATTTGAACTCAATTATATTAAAAAGACACAAAATTACAAAAACTACAGGAAAATATTAGCAATGGCCATCCCTACATTGTAGAATTACAGAGACTTTTATGGTGTTTGTACTTGAGTTTTCAAATTTTCTGCATCGAGAAAGTAGAGCTTTTATGATCAGAAAAAATGATAGTAACATCAAACATTATAATAAAAAACCTTAATTGTAAAAAATGACATCATAAAACTGAAAGAAAAGAGAAGAAAATATTTAACTTTTCAGGAGTGAGGAAGGACTTGGAAAGCATAAAAGAAATAGGAAAATAAAAAAAAAACAACATAGAATCTGACCATATGAGTTGACTCTGACCAAATTCTGACCATATGAGTTGATTCTGACTCACAAGAACTCATAAGGCAGAGTAGAACTGCCCCACAGGGTTTCCAAGGAGCAGCTGGCAGATTCAAACTGCTAATCTTTTGGTTAGTCACCAAGCTGTTAGCCACCGTGCCACTAGAACTCCTTAAAAGAAAAAAAAATCACAAATGACATTGTCCACAGTTGTAACTCATCAAAATTAAAGACTGCATGTCTAAAAATCAAAACAAATAAAAAGCTATCAACAGGCTGAAAATATATTTGCAACCAAAAGGAGAAAGGCCACAACAAATAAGAATACCTTAAAAAGTGGGCACAGTATATTTAAAGATAATTCAATAGGAAAAGAAAATTAAAATGCTTCCTTAAACATAAGGAAAAACATGGTTCCAAGAGATCAAGCACATGCATATTAAAACTACAAGGAAATATTACCTCCAAAAGAACATTTAGACATGACAAATGTTTACAGTACAGTATTTTATGAGAAAAGCAAAAAAAAAAAAAAAAAAAGAAAAAGAAAAAGGAGGGGGGACTGTGCTATTTATTAACAACACCTGAATGCTGAAATGTATGAAAGAAAATACAACAAATATACAAACAGTGTTTCATTCTGTTGCGCACAGAGTCACCGTGAATTGAAACCGACTTGATAAACACCAAACAACAACAGATGAGAAATTATTGAAAATTTCTTCTTTGGTTTTGTATGAACTTTCCAGCTAGCATATGTTACCTTAGTGAATCAATTATGAACAAAGAATTTATGTACATACAAGTTCATCTGGGATCACTGACTTTCATAGGGAGAACACCTGCCTGCTAATGGGCAGGATTTCCTGAGAAAAGACAGCAGCATGACAGGGAAATCCCCACTGAAGAGGAACCAAGAAGTGTCCCCAAGCATTTACCACTGGTCTAGGGTCAGGCTTCCAGAGAGCCTTTCTGGAACCCAAATTGTTCATTCTGCCGCCCATATGTCAATTTGTCATGCTGTTGTTGCTTGTGTGTTGCTGTGATTCTGGAAGCTATGCCACCTCTAATTTAAAGACAAGCAGGGTCACTCATGGCAGACGGATTTCAGTGGAGCTTTCAGACTAGAAGAAACTAGAAAGAAAAGCCTGGGAGCCTACTTCTAACAATTAGCCTCATTCTACGACTTGCAAGCTTTGGACAAGTGTGATCAGAAGGGATCAGTTGCTGAGGAGGATGTCCCTTCGGTGACGTAGGGGTTCTGCAGGGGACTCTGGATGACAAAGACTGACACAGTAGCTTCGGCAATCATGGGAACACGCTGGCAGTTGTGAAGATAATCCAAGAGTGGTCAGCATTTTGTTTTGTTGTATACATGATCACCGTCATGGATTGAATGCTGTCCCCCAGAGTATCTGTCAACTGGGTTAGGTCATGATCCACCGTATTGTATGGTTGTCTGCCCTTTTGTCATCTGATGTGATTTTCCTATGTACTGTATATCCTATCACTATGATGCCATGAGATGAACTAGTGGCAGTTGTATTGATGACATCTGCAAGACTAGATAGTGTCTCAAGCCAATCTGTTTTGAAATGTAAAGGCAAGAAGTGAGCAGAGAGACATAGGGACCTCATACTATGAAGAAAGAAGTGCTGGGAGCAGTGTGTGTCCTTTGGACCCAAGGTTCGTGCACTGAGGTGTTCCAGACCAAGACAAGATTGATGACAAAGACCTTCCTCCAGAGCGGGCAGAGAGAAAGCCTGGTGCCAGTGCCCTGAATTCAGACTTCTAGACTGCTGGACTGTGAGAGAATAAAATGTCTATACATTAAAGCCATCTGCTTTTGCTATTTTTTACAGCAGCTCCAGCACGACTAAGGCAGTCACCGCGAGTCAGAGTTGACTAGACAGGAGCTGCAACAACGGCACTAACTCCTTGGAGTGGACCTGGGTCGTGGGCAGGGGCGCTGGTGGGGAGTCTCTGCCTCTACCCCATCAAGCCCTCCTGCCTCTTCCCACGACCTGTCTCACACCCGCCTCCCTGCTCTCTCCTTCCAATGTGACCATCACCAAACATCAGCTGCAGAAGCGCTGGTTTACCTTTTAAAATCTCTTTTTAATTCAGGCTTTTGAGATTTTCAAGAAAAGATCTGGCAGCTAAAATCCCTACTGAGCTTCCTCTTGGTAGGAATTCCTTTTAAAATATTGCCAGTATGTGGATGTCATTCTCTGTTTGACCACTTGTTGCCTGTCAGTCCATTTTGTTGCTTCTGTTGGTAGAAATTCTTTCTAACATGAACTGAACATCTATTCACTGCAAGCTCCACACATCAGTCCTAGGTCTGATCTGTGGAAACTCACAGAATGAACATGATCCTTTTTGAGATCATATGCATATATATATGTATTGGTGTGGAGAATACACATAATGCAAACGAAGAAAATAAAAACCACACATAATCCAGTCGTGGAAATATAATTCATGCTAACATCTTTGAGCGTGTGCTCTTTAGTTCATTCTTTGTACAGTCACACATACACTTTTCAAAAAGACAAAATGAAGTTAGTATTGGGCGTATTTAAAATTCTTTTTCTCACTTAATAGCTAGATGTCTCCCTACAATTTCAACTACTTATTCCTGAAAACCTTTAAGTTCTGTATAAAAATGTGAGCCAGAAATCTATTTAACATTGTTTTAAATGGGAAAAGCCATGATGGGTTACAATCCCAAAATTCTAACCTATGTCATAGGCCAGTGTGAGGATTAAGTATCATAATAAATGTAATCAGTGCTGTGCTGGGTCCAGGTCAAAGCTCAGTGTGGTTTCGTCTTGTTGCTTCAACTTCTTGTGGAGAATAAAGCAAAATGCTTGCTCTAATTCTTCATGAGGAGAACTACGGTTTCTTTGAAACATAGTTGATTCTCTCTGTCATGAAGGGCCTTGAAGGCATTGTTGTGAGCTGCTGTTCAGAAGGCCCCTGTCTCCCAGAGATCTCATACACAAGAGGAGCACATTGTTGTGATCCATTAGGCGTTCAGTGGATGACTTCAGAAGCAGATCGCCAGAACTTTATTCCTCATCTCAGCCTCAAAGCTCCAGTGAAGCTTGTTGAGCATCAGAGCGACACACGAGCCTTCTCTGACAGAGGGGTGCTGACTGTGCACAAGGTGCATTGATCAGGAATGGAACTTGGATCTTCCAAATGGAAATCAAGAATTCTAAATCTGTCCCACCATGTAGAAGACCTTAGATGGGCACTTGCCTTGTGTCATATCCTCCTGTGGCTTCCGTCCTGGACCCTGGCTACCTCTCAGATGTTCACAGGTTGAAGTTTCTGCACAGATGATTCTGAGCAAAGGATCACAACTCTGAAATCCAGAGTGTCTTGGTTGTCTAGTGCCACTGTAACAGAAATAACCACCAGTGGATGGCTTTAGCAAGCATTAATTCATTCATTCACTGTCTAGGAGGCTAGAAGTGTGAATTCAAACTCCTGTGGAAGGCTTTCTCTTTCTCTCCCCTGGTCTAGGAGCTTCTTGCTGCAAAAAAGAGGAAGACCCTTAACAAGATAGCTCGACATAGTGGTTGTAACAATGGGCTCAAGCATCACAAAGATTATGAGCACGGTGCAGGACCTGGTAGCATTTCGTTCTGCTGTAGGTAGGGTCACTGTGAGTCAGAACCAACTCAACTGCACCTAATAGCAACATAAGGAGCTTTTTAGAGCAAAGACTCCCTGTCTAAAGGATGCATTCTGCTCATTGCATTTTTTTCTTGGCAGCTTGAGATCAATCTCCTTTCTGCTCATTTCTGTCTTTGATATTTCAAGAGATTGACTCAAGATAAAACCCAGTCCCGCAGATTGAATCCTGTCTCATTAACTTTGCCATCTCTAATCCCATCTCATTAACATCATTGAAGCAGGATTTATAACACATAGGATAACCACATCAGATCACAAAGTGAAGGACAATCACACAGTACTGGGACTCACGGGCTAAGCCAAGTTGACGTACATCCTGGGGGGACTCAATTCAATCCGTAACAGTGAGACTAATAGAAATTGTGATGATTATCCAGTGTCTGTATTATTCTCCATTATTGGTACACATTGAATAAGGAGTGCTGCTGATAAAAGACGAATTGAGAAGAGGTGGAAATTATCAAGCTGGTCTGCATCTGCAGTCTTGGGGGTTTAGAAACTCTGCTTGTAAAGCCCAGCTACAACATTTAGTAGGAAAATCAAGAAGAACAGGAGCCAGGCCGAGGAGGCTGGCAGGAAGGAAAGGTTCCCATGGGCATTTATAACAGGTCAATAAACAATGCTGGCAGGCACCTGAGCCTCCTAGTGACACATGCTCATTGTGTAAGCCTGTGTGGGTGGTAGCGTGCAATGAGAAACAGCAGCTGGGGTGTGCACGCATGGCTTGCCTCTCCGTGCCAGGTCTGAGTCATTGCTTAAAACATCCAGGAGTACCCAGTGATACCTAACTCTGGGGCCATGGCATGTACCAATCTAAAGCATTCCTACCAGCTGAGATCCCACAAATTGTAAAGAATGGAGGGACTGTAGGGGAGCCCAGCTGGTCCTCTGTCAGGGGGTCACTTGTTTGTCAGTTTCAGCTGAGTCTCACAGGACACGTCACTCTCACAGAAATATATGGGATCAATGCTTTGACTTGAATCTCACTTAACTTTTATGATGAAGGTTGGAGTCAAAACTGGAAATTCAAAGCAAATGCTTTGTAGGTCTGATAGTTAGCCCTCAGTTCTCGGTGGTTTGTCTACCTTTTTCACAAGCTTGATATAAAGATACAGGACTCTGAATCCTTTTGCTAAGTGAGATCCTAAAATGCCAAGTAATGAATGCAAAATCTCTGGGCAGTAGTGTTCCCCATAGACAAGAGAAATTTGCAAGACAAGAGAAATGTTTGACAACATTTCACGGTGTCTTAGACAAGGTTCTCTAGAGCGTCAAAACTAGTGAAGGGTGCGTGCGTGCGTGCGCAGGTGCGCACGCCCATATACATATGCCTGAGGTCTGACAAGTTTGCAAACTCAGCCTAGAAAAGTGCTACATACCTCACTGCTGCGTATCACTATGGTTACTTTCGAAGTAGTCCTCTTGGGAAGCTATGCACCAATGCCAGCACCTAGTCTACCCTTCGAAGCAATTTTGGAATTCTTTTCCTGGAACGGGCATCAGAAATGTCATCGTATTACCCTTCATGTCCTAAATGTCATCAAAATGTCTTTCTTTCAGTATTTCCCTTATCTTCAGGTAAAGAAAAAAGTCACTGGGGGCCAGAATAGGTGAGTAGGGGAGGTGTTTCCAATACAGTTATTCGTCTACTGGATAAAAGCCTCCTCACAAATAACTAAACAGTTAAGTTCACAAACTTGCCACCATGCCACCATGCACAGTGGCCATTCCAGAAAGAGTTCCAAAACTGCTATGAAGGATGGACTAGGTGCTGACATTTGTGCATAGCTTCTCAAGGGTAGCAATCCAAAGGTAACCATAGTGATATTCAGCAATGAGGTATGTAGCACGTAGGACAGTTAAGTTCGTGGACTTAATTGTCAGGCCACGTTATGTATGAGAGAGAGAAAGACAGAATGAAAAAGATTTGTGTCACGGTAACGGAGAATGGCAAGTCCCAAAGTCTATGCATCTGGTGTTAACTGGAGCTTCTCCTAACTCATAGGCTGTAGGGGCTGATGAACCCAGAATTAGCTGCTGATTCACAGGTCTGTGCAGTTGGCAAATCCCAAAGTTGGTAGGTCAGACGACAAGCTGTTGCCTCAGAATCCTAAGAATTGGAAGTCAGATGGTGAGGAGCTAGAGACAGCATCCAGAGTAAGCAAGTGAGCTTTGCCAGAAAGTCTGTATGTAAAGGGTCTTCCAATAAGGGTGTCCTATCTTTGAACCTGAAAGAAACAAGTTGTGTTAGTGATACAGTTTTAATATTTTCAAGTACGTTTGATGGTGTTACGTGTGGAAGAAAACTTTGGGTAAATGGTTGCTGTAGCACTTTCCAAATGGGGCCCCAAACAGCCCATATATCATAGCCCAATATCTTTTGCCAATGATAGCCACAATCTTTTCTTATTCAATGTTGAAAAAAATAAGGGCCAAGGATTCTGCCAGATCAAAGTCTACACCCGATAGCCACTGTTTGGGGATGAAGTGGCCATTTTTGAATCTTCATTGGGTTCTCATCACTCCATATATGACAGTTCTCTTTGTTATCAAAGCCAAACATCCCCAAATAGGCCTGGTCACTGAAGATGATCTTTTGACCAAAAGCAGGATCAACTTCCAATTGTTCCAGAGCCCAGTCAGCAAATGTATGGTGCAGTCTATGGTTGTGTGACTTCTATTCTTGAGTTAAAACAATTTTGTAAGGGTAAAGCTTCAAGTCCAGATACAAAGTCCACCAAACTGTGGTCAGTGAAGGGCCTAGCTCTTGTGCTGGGCAAGCAATTCATTGGGATGGATTCTTGTGTACACTCTGATGGATGATGCCGATGTTTTCTTTGGAATGTGGGATTCACTGATGCACAGGCATTGTCTGATTGGCAACAGACCCAGCTGTCTCAAATTTTTTGATTTAACCTCAAATTGTTCTCTCGGTGGGACAGTTATGCGTGCTGTTACTTTTACATAAGCACAGAGTGTTTGGTGAATGGGACACCCTTTTGATAATAAACTTTAATAATATCTATGCATTGTGGAATTGTGTAACTTTTCATGGCTATTTGTCGAGACTAATAAAAAAAGTGATAAATGTTGACACTGTAGCTTCACAAATATCACCTCTGTGAGCTGTCAAAAATAGGACATCCTTGTTGAAGACTCATTACATAACTTATAGGCCACGGCCCCAAGGAAACTCTCCTTGCAACTAACTGATGGGCTGATCACATCGGAGCACATCATGGAGGTGATTATATTACCTATGGGAGATCACTAAGTGGTGGACAATTACAGCAGATCACAAAGTGGAAATGATTACATAATACTGAGAATCATGACCTGGCAAAGTTGACACATAATATTAATGATCACACAGGATCTGTCAGAAAATACTGAACTGAAGGCTACTGAGGGCTAGCTAGGTGCCAGGCACTGGGCGAAATGTTTATACGAATGAAAGCCTGGTGCTAAGATACAGGATTTAGTGTGGACTACCAGCGTTCAAATCCCACCTCTACTGTCTACCAGTTGTATGGTAGTGGCCATGTCTTCTAAGCTGTACGGATTTCCACTTTCTTTTGAGCCAGATATTTGCGTGTGTGTGTGTGTGTGTGTGTGTCTGGAAAACAAAAGAGCTGTAAAGATACTGTGAGGCTTAAATAGATAATACATGGAGAGTGTTTGACGTAGTCACCATAGTACAGCAAACTGTTAATAAATGTTCTGGATATTCATTCTCCACCACCCATTTGTCAGTTTGTTATACCACAGTCGCTGGTATTTTGTTATGATGCTGGAAGCTATGTCACTGGCATTTCTAACACCAGCAGGGCCACCCATGGTCGACAAGTTTCAAAGCAACTTCCGGAGGAAGACAGACTAGGACGAAAGTCCTAGTGATCCCCTTCTGAAAATTAGCCAGTGAGAACCCTTTGTATCACAATGGAACATTGTGCGATATAGTGTTGGAAAATGAGCGTCCTAGGTTGGAATATATAACATGTGGTGGTTATAACAATCACGAAAATGGTACAGCACTGGGCAGTGTTTCACTCCATCATACAGGGGTTCTCTATGAATTGGAGCTGACTCTGTGACAACTAACAACACCACTGCGACCAGCAACTGTGTGAGGTGGCACTAAGGCTATGCCACGTATGCAGGTAGGTGAAGCTGAATCACAGAGCACTTATGCCCTGACCTGAGGATGTTTGTCTTGTGGAGGCTTGATCCAAAATTTAAGCCCAAGTCCCTTGACATGGCCTGAACTTTCAATCACACACAATGCTCTACAGTTTGACAAAATCAAACTGACTTAAATTTTGGCACTGTTGTCCTCATGATTGATATTGCAACTCAGTGTTTCTTCCTATAATTTAAGAAATTTGTCACTTTCCTTGCCTTTAAAGGATGCAAACCTTTGTTTAGGATGACTTACCACATGTTTTATTTCAGTGGAGATTTTGATAAAGTCCAACCACAATATTTCCTTCCTGTATATAGAGATTGAATTTTGTGTCATCCGTCTTGGAGACAGTCACCCTTCACTCCCAGCCATCTTGCCTACCTCCTTGATATTCGTCATTTACAGAGGGATTACCCAGGCAACGTAGAGGTGATTTGGCTTGCTGCCTAAGTTTTTCCTGATTCAACCTGATTTCCTTTAGACTCAGAGAAGAAGACTAATGCCCGTTTATTATGCTGTAGTTTTGGTCTTTCCACCCAGTGAGCTCCCTTCTGATAACAAAGCTCTCAGTTGTGTCAGCCCTCAACTGACCACACTTCTAGGCTGAAGGTGAGGATGTGGGCAGGTCCCTCACTATTGTGCCTACAGGCCTTGGCTACACCGAATATTGTTAACTCCAGCAGCATGTTGCTAGCTGCTTTATATTTAGTAGACATATGCTAAGATCTCCAGGATTTACTCCAAAATTGTGCTGTTTATAGCTATGACCTTGCTAATGTCCCCAGATGAAACTTTATATCTTTAGAGTCTTCCTTGTGCAGCCGGAAAATTAATATTTGTTTTTGGATATATTTGCTAAATTGCTTGCTACCCCACTACATTTAGCCTGAATAGTTCAAGGTCTCTCGGTGCTGCTCAGAATTCATCATATGCTTTTCAGCATAGATAAGTCTGCTCAGCAGTCAGTGATGAGAGGCCCCTGAGAAGCTCAGGACGCTTGTGAGCAATTAGACAAAAAACAGCACTTGTCTAGAAGTCACTCTAGATGTGGAACAGTTGACAGGGTGAGACGTGTTGTGGGTCTTCTGCAAGTCCGCTTGCTGTTTTGGGCCTTGGTTGGACAAAATGATTTCTATAAAGGTCTTTTCCAGCTATCAGATGCTTTGATTCTAGGATTTGGAAAGATCCACTCTTTCTATTTTATTTTGGAAACATGGGTCATGGTTTCTGAGCCAGAATTGGGTCATAACCCAGCTTGTTGTCAGTTGCTATTAAGTTGAATTGAATTTATGGCAACTTTATGTATAGTAGAATGAAATGTTGCCCAGTTCTGTGATATATCCATGATCTCTGATATGTCTGAGCTCATTGTTGAGGCTATCATATCAACTCAACTCATTAAGGGTTGTCCACATTTTCACTGACCCTCTGCTTAACCAGCTAAGATGTCGCTTTCTAGTGACTGGTCTTTCCTGATGACACGTCCAAAGTGGAGGAGCAAGGTGGAGTCTTCATCCTTGCTGCTAATGGGCATTCTCATTGCAGTTCTTCTAAGACTGAAACCACTGTAGGTAAGAACAGGATATAACCTATCTTAGCCTCTCTGATTTTGTAGTCCTTGGCTTTTGAAACTTGGTCTTTCAGGTGGAGATTGTAGGCCTTACTTTGAAAGGATGTCAAGGAGCAGTCCTCTTATAGAA
The DNA here is from genome assembly GCA_028571685.1 of Heterohyrax brucei. NCBI lineage: Eukaryota > Metazoa > Chordata > Mammalia > Hyracoidea > Procaviidae > Heterohyrax > Heterohyrax brucei. The sequence continues at coordinate 35,430,990 of CM053148.1, read as the reverse complement.
AGAGAACCTGGTATGGCCTTTCATGTGGTAGGCACCCAACATACACGAGGTTACCTTCTGCTACACTTTGTCCTTTGTGTACCTCATTTGTATCTACAGACGCTTAGCACCATTGAGGCAGGGAAGCCACTGGTGATAGGGATGGAGGTAACTTCATAAAGAAAAAGAAAATCTCATTTTCAGTGCTCTCCCATGGGGCTCCTTAATCAGAGTTGGCCGCTTTCTCCCACATATGCTTCCAGGGAAATGGACTGCTGCTATTGTTGGGTAATTAGTGCCCTGGGCAGAGCTAAAACCAGGGCACGGTGAATGCCTTCCTTTCAGGCTTGTAAATTTCAACACAGGTTGGAAGGAACAAAACCTTCAATTCACTTGAGAGACAGTCTGTCCAAAGATGATTCTTTGGTTGGAGCCAAGGGAGAGACTGTCTGACAGTCCCAGGACTGGATGGGTAAACTGGGTGGCTCAGGCAGTGGAAGGACCCAGAGGGTCCCCAGAGGGTAGCTTATTGTCTGTAGTAGGCAGATGCTAGCTAGTGTCAGTGTGATTGGTGCGTGACAGGCCTTATGCCCTGGTGATATGGGCTGTCCAGGGAAATGCCTAGGAAGCCTGCTCTAGAATAGATCCAGGAGCAATACTTCCCCTCCCTCAATTCTTGGCAGCCTGCTGGCTTTCAGCTTGAACCATGCTTTGAGAACCACTGAGCGGAATTTTGTAAGTGCTGCAGATCTCTTTCACATGTCAATCATTGTAGATGTAGAGTGAAGTCTTCACGGATGCGTAGGCACTTGCAAGTGAAGGCGCTTGGCAGCAAAAGGACTCTTTTTTGCAGCCTGTGAGAAATTCAGGAATTTGGGACAAAGTGTCAGATGTGGGGGTGATTCTCCAGTACGGCTGAATCATAGATTGTAAAGGGAGGCGTATGAAGAGATTGTTATTGTTAGTTGCTGTTGCATTGGCTCTGACTCATGGCAACACCTGTATATATAAAACAATAGAATATTGTCCAGTCCTGTGCCATCTTCACAAACACTGTTATGCTTAAGCTCATTTTTATTATTATTATTATTGTGAATTAGGTCAAAGTTTATAGAGCAGATCAGTTTCTCATTGAATAGCGTTGTATGTAAAGTGTTTTATGACCTTGGTTTCATTCCCCACAACGTGTCTACGCTCTCTCCATTTCTGCTATGGTTTATCCACTTCCTTTTGCCCTGATTTTCTACCCTTCTTGCTTTCTCATCTTTGCTTTTAGGCAGATATCATCCTTTTGATATCATACGAAGTCTGGCAATTGGGTCCACAAACTTAATTGTTCTAAGTGCTACATGCCTCATTGTTGAATATCACTACAGTCACCTTCAGAGTACTCTCCTTGGGAAGCTATGCACCAATGCCAATGCCTAGTTCACCTTTCAAAGCAATTTTGGAACTCTTTCTGGAATGGCCATTTTGTGCTGTGACATGATGTCAGGTTTGCTAACTTAATTGTATAGTTGTCTGTGAGGGAGTTTTTAGCTAGCAAACAAATAACTGTATTGGAACACCCTCCCTACTCACCTGACCTGACCCCCAATGACTTTTCTCTTTACCCAAAGATAAAGCAAATGCTGAAAAGAAGACATTTGGATAACATTCAGGACATCAAGTGTAATACAACAGCAGCTCTGATGGCCATTCCAGAAAAAGAGTTCCAGAACTGCTTTGAAGGGTGAACTAGGTGCTGGCATCAGGGTGTAGCTTCCCAAGAAGAGTACTTCAAGGGTAACTATAGTAATATTCAGCAAGGAGGCATGTAGCACATTTTCTAGGATAAGTTTGTGAACTTAATCGGCAGTCCTTGTATAACTGATTGTTTTAAAGATTATGCTTCACTCAGATGCTGTTGTTTACCTTATAAGCTTGCCTATTATTCAACTGGGAAGTGGTCTCTGGGAATGGCTTCAGGACCAGGTCAGAAGAGTGTCTTAGGGCCATAGCTCAAGGGCTCCTCTAGTGCCTGTCAGATCAGTAAGTCTCACCGACACATTGAAGGAAACGTTGCAGGACAATGCGTGAATTTGATTTTTTGTTCTATATTTTCTTCCATGCTTTCCAAGACCTTTTGTTGTGATCCCAGCCAGGGTGGTTGGTAGTGATAGCTGGGCAGCATCTAGTTCTTCAGGTTTCAGAGTTGCATAGGTTTGTGTAGTCCGTTAGTTCTCTGGATTAATTTCTCCCCTGAGTCTTTAGTTTTCTGTAGTCTTCTTTTTTCTGGATGGGAAGAGACCAAAGTTGTATTTAGATGATGCTCACAAGCTTTTGAGACCCCAAATACTACTCATAAAAGTAGAACATAGGGCTGGCATAATTGGATATCCATCTGTAAAAAATTAAAACAAGACCCATATCTCACACCTTATACAAAAATCAACTCAAATTGGATAAAAGACCTGAATATAAAAGCTAAAACAATAAAGCTCATCCAAGATAAGATAGGGTCAACAATGGATGTTTTAATACACAGTATAGACAGACTTCAAAATCTGACAACAAAACACATTCATCAGAAGAGAAAGTAGATAAATGGGAATTAATAAGAATCAAACACTTCTGCTCATCCAAAGGCTTCATCAGAAGAATTAAAAGACCACCTACAGAATGGGAAAAAATATTTGGCAACTCTATGTCAGACTGATGCCTGATCTCCGTAATCTATAAGGTTCTACAAAGTATCAATAAGAAAGAGACAAATCATCCAATTAAGTGACGGGCAAAGGAGATAGATAGACACTTAAGTCTATCCAATTAAGTGCGGGCAAAGGAGATAGATAGACACTTCTCTAAAGAGGAGATCCAGGCAGTCAAAAAACACATGCAGACATGTTCACGATCATTAATTATTAAAGAAATTCAAATGAAAATGACAATGAGATACCACCTCACCCCAACAAGATTGGCCATGATCCAAAAAACGCAAAACAATAAATGTTGGAGAGGCTGTGGAGAGATTGGAACTCTCCTTCACTGTTGGTGGGATTGCAGAATGGTGTAACCTCTTTGGAAAGCAGTTTGGCATTACCTTAAAATAATGGCTATAGATATACCATTTGACCCAGTAATTCCTCTGCTCAGAATATATCCTACAAAATCAAGGCCATTCACACCAACTGCTACATGCACATGAATGTTCATTGCAGCACAGTCCACGATAGCAAAAAGTTGGAATCAACCCAGATGCCCAACAACAGAAGAGTGGATAGATAAACTTTCGTATATATACTCCATGGAGTACTACACACTGATAAAGAACAATGATGATAGCAGGAAACATCTCTCAATTTGCTCTCAACGGGAGGACATTATATTGAGTGAAACTAGTCAGCGACCCCTATGATAAAACTTAAAAGCATACTCATATATAATAGAAAAGACTCTTTGATGGCTACAAGGGTGGGGAAGGTGGGAGGGTGGGAAGGCAAGGGGAGAAGGTTTAGATTAGATAATTGTTAGAAATTTGGTAGGGTGAAATTGGTGACAATTCACATTAGTAAGAAGATCAATATTAATGGGACTTTGACACAACTTACGTACTCCTCCTCTCTTAACCCAATATTGTAACCACAGAGTATGTACACTTTCATGTTTTTATTTAATAAAAAAAAAAGTAGAACGCAGAGCACCATTTTTATGAGCTGTGCTTTACCCATTGACGTAAATGTTCCCTGAGTCAGTGATCCTTTGCCTTTGAACCTAGGAATTTCATCCAATGAGGTGTTTTCTATGCCTAAGAAGTTTCCCTGATTCTTGGGTGCTCTGTATGAGCTGTACCTGTTTAAGCCCATTGTTGAGGTTATTGCATCAGTCTGTTCCACTGAGGGTTTCTCTTGTTTTTGTTGACCCTCCTCTTTACCCATTACGATGTCCTTTTCTAGCAACTGGTCTTTCCTGATGATGTGTCTAAACTAACTGAACCATTTTCTCCATCTTTGCTTCTAAGGAGATTCTGTTTTGATTCCAAGTTGGGGGCTGTGACTCAAGGTTAAGCTGGACTTCTGGGGTCCACAAATGCCTGATATGTCTGACATATGGGTAAGGTAGGCCTCTTATCAATGTATTTACAAGAGAGAACTGACTTTAAAGAGGGTGTGAGAAATGACAGACTTGATTAAAAGTAGAACCTTGGTTATTGAAGGTGAAATAAATACAGTTTGACCCTTCATTTGTCTCCTGACTTAGGCCTGCCAGCACTACTTTTGTGTTCTGTGGTCCTGTAGGACCTGAGTTGAGGTGGGGGAAGGAAGGTTATGCCAAATAAAGTGTGAAAGTTACTTTAAAATCTCAATAACACACTGGGGGACACATTGCAGGACAAATAGCATAGCTCTGTTATCCATCCAATACAGCATAAAATGTTCTCTCCACTTTGCAACTGACCACTAAGCATGAACAATGGGAAGTGGACATGCCCTGTGGGCACAGAATTACCTGGTAGAGCTGGCAGCAGTTGCTGGCAAATGCCTGCAGTTGAGCTGGAGTTAAGTTGCAGGTGCCACTGGTAAAATGCTGAGCTTGTCTATAAACACACGTGAGTTGTTCCCTGGAGATTCCAAGAATTGTTTAGGGAAAGATTTTCAGAGTACTGCTTCTGTATTAGCACACAGAGAGAAGGAGACAGCAAAAGAAAGGTTACAGTTGCTTTACGTGTTTTAGGAACTCCTTTTGTGTAGTGCAATGTAGAGAACACTGTTAGTTGTTTCCCTGGCATCCTACAAACTAGCTTACATAAGAAAAGGGAATGAATCAGAATGACACAGAGAAAAGCTCAAGAGTCAAGAAGCTGAACCTTTGTTTTTCAAAATCCTGTGTAGTCTCCTCCTTATTATACCTGGATTGGCCAGTGTGGCCAACAGAATTCTACAGAAGTGATAGTATGTCACTACCAAGATTAGTTTCCAAGGGTCTGAGACTTTCATCTGTCCCTTTCACTTGGGTCAGTCACTTTGCAGAAGCCATGTCACATGCAGCCCTCTGGAGAGGTCTGTGTGCTGAGAAACTGAGGCCTCCTGCCAGCAGCCATATGATTGAGTCATTTTGGAGGCAAATTGTCCGGTTCCAGTCAAGTCTTCAGATGACTGAAGCCCTGACCAGTGTCTTGCCTGTGATGTGGAAGACTCTGAGCCTGAATACCCACTTAACATTTTCTGAATTCCTGACCCTCAGGAAACTGTGTGAGACAGGAAATCTTTGTTACTTTAACTGCTAAATTTTGGATGAATCTGTGACATAGAAATAGGCACAATAGATAGACTATCTTAGTCCTTTCTTACTCAAAGTTTTAGCCTTTATCTGCGAAACAGAAGAATATGGAAGTCCCTGAGTATCATATGATGACTTTCATTTAGCTCTTGGTGCATTTAAAGAGTAAAGAAAAATAAACCTGTCACTTTTATCACCTGATTCTAGGTGGCCCCTGATCCAACCCCCTCCCACCCCACCCTGACACATATTCCAGATGAAGAATTTCATTGTGCAGAATCCTGTTTGAAATTCATATCCACTGTACATACTGTTACATGATTTGGAATTTTATCTGTAGTTTTTTTTTGGAGGAAATCATGGAAAGGAAACTAGCATGATGCTTTTTGTGGATCAAGGGCTGTGGTAGACACTTCATATATTTTCCTGAAGAGGAAATGGGAGCTTGTCTCAAGCTTGGTGTTAGCAGTTCTGCCTTTTAAGGGGGAGGTGGTGACACAATTCATGTCAGCGGGACACTGAATCTACACTTGGAGGTTGCTCGGGTGTCATGAGTTCCCCAAAAATATAGTGGGTCGTGAGAGGAAAATATGTGACTACAAGGCTTGGGGTCAGTAATGCGCTTTATTTAATCAAACCACATATTCACAACTAAGCAGGGGGGAAGGAAGGTGCTAGAGTCAGGACACAAAAGCACTCTCACTGACGTTGCTTAAGAACTCTTATCTATGTTTACTAGTTAAGAACTCTCATTTGCATTAGTTAAGACCCACACAGTTTCAACCAGGTCCCACAGGGACTGCTGGTGAATCTTAGCATCATTTACACTTCCCTAAAAGCTGTTTCACTCTAAGAAATTTAGGGCCTGTCTGTGCTCTCACCCTTTAGCCATCAGGAGAATTTGGCTTAGACGCCTGAAGTCTCAGAGGTGGAGCCAGCAGGGCCAGCATGGAGCCTCAGGCATTCAGACGTCAGGAGAGTGACAAGGTTTCTGGAAGGTAGATCTGCTAGCAAGGACAGCACAGGAGGCTCAGGTACCAACGGGAAACAATCACTGCCACTTGAACCAGGCCTTTGAGGGTGAAGCGGACAAGGTCTCAAGACCAGGTCATAACACAGAAGCAGACTGGTGGGCACAGAGCCTGCACCCCAGGCCTTCGAGGATGAGGCAAACAAGGTCACAGCAGCAGACCACAGGCACAGACCCCAGGAGGGGGCTGCATGCCCCAGGCCTTCAAGGGTGAGACACGGCAACAGACTGCAGGACACAGACCCCTGGAGGGGACTGTGTGTCCCAAATTCAGAGAGCTGGGTTTTTTGATACATGTTGTTCTCTTGGTTCTGGTTGTTGTTGGTCAATCCACACATCTTATCTTCTGGTTCCTTTAACTGTTGACTTCTTTCTGATAGGTTATTTGCTTTGTCATCTCTCTGACCATTTGCTGCCGTGTCCATCTGGCAGTTATTTTTCTCACTTTCACTTCTTCACCATGACTTTGTGTTTCCTTACCATCTTATTTAGCTCAAGCACAGCCATTCTGTGTTTTAGTAGTTATCTAATTTTAACTTATGTTTATAACAAGATTCTACTTTACTATGTATTCTATTTTAATACACAAACGCACTCACACACATACATATCCTCATTTCATCAGGTGTGGAGAAAGGACAGTCAAAGCTCTAAGAATTCTTCTGGTTGCTAAATGGTGAGGCAGAGTAAGGGAACTCTTGTTTAGAAAAGCATGGAATCTATGGCCCTGGAAATGGAGATGTTACAGTGGAAAGTTGGATTGTACAGTGGAACACAGAGGTGAAAACTGACTTTATGGGTGGCAGTGGGGAGGTGGGTGGATCCTGAATATGAAGGGATTCAGAAAAGAAACACAGAAGCAGGGGTGTGTGTATGTGGAGAATGCCGAGAAGGTATGGGGTGCTTATATGGGTGGATGCCGAGAAACATGGCAGAAGACTACAGCCTACAGGAAAGTTGGACAGTGGGAAATTTCTGATGGTGAGCCAGCCATGGGACTGTAAAAACAAGACAAACTAAACACCTAGTTTTAAGTTGTTCTGTGTTTCATGGCTCCAAACCAATGTCAAAATCTGCTTCACACAAAATAACTTCTTCCACTGTTGTTTTGGCTGTGTTGCAAAACCTAGGTTGTTTCAGAGAAGAGTGACCAGCTGAAGAGGACGAGGGGAATAGAGCCAAAGCTTGTGAAGAGCTTGGATTTGGGAACAAAAGTGTCCAGGAGAATGTCAGGCTCTGGGGATGTCAGGAGGACATGGACTTTGCAGGACCGATAAGTGTGCTTGGAGGTGGCCTCGTTGATATCTAAGTTCCAATTATCCTGTTTCAACAATCTGCATTTCATGGATGAGTGAACCAAAGCACAGAGATACTCATAAATTGCCTCAGATCACACAGCCCCAAATGGTAGCTCCAAAATTATTCATTCCAGCAAAGTTGAGGACCTGGTAGAGTATAAACCTACACTCTCAAAGGTACCAACTAGGGGTTTGCAAAATTTTATCTGTAAGAGGCCAGACAGTAACAATTTTGGCTTTGTGGATCATTTGGTCTTTGTTGCCATAAACCAAAAAGCAAACCCTTTGCCATCAAGTCAGTTCTGCCCCACAGTGACCCTATACGACAGAGTAGACCTGCCCCATAGTGCTTCCAAGGAGAGGCTGGTGAATTTCAACTGCCAGCCTTTTGACTAGCTGTCTGAGCTCTTATCTACTGCACTTGTAGTGCTTCTGTGTTGTCCTGGGCCATACATCAATGAATAGGCATGGCTATTTGCCAGTAAAATTTTATTTATAGACAATGATATTTGTATTTCATATAATTTTTATGTGTTATAGAACATTACATTAAAATTGTTTTTGATTCCTAAAAAGTGTAAAGATCATTCCTGGACCCTACAAAAACAGGCGCTGGCTGAATCTGAACTGTGGCCCATAGTGTATAGACCTGGTACGACCTCATTCAGTTATCTGTCAGATGTTTGCAAGCGAACTAACAGGTCAAGGACAGAGCTCTTCTCAGAGAGGCAGAACACTGAAGACCCTGCTCTGTTGAAACTGACAGGCCTAGAAACATCAGTTTCCTTGGACAAATCACAACTGCTTCAGAGCCCTGGTGGCACAATGGTTAAGTGCTTGGGTGCTAATCAAAAGGTTGGTGGTTTGAACCTATCCTGCAGTCCCTCAGGAGAAAGGCCTGGTTATTTCCCTTTGTGATCATAAAGATTAGGCAAGAAAACCCTATGGGGCAGTCCTACTCTGTCACATGTGATTGCTGTGAGTCTGAATCAGTTCAAAGGCACCTATCAGAGGTTGTCCCTTAAAAATCTGTATCAGTTTGACTGGGTCGTAATTCTCGGTATTGTGTGACATTCCCCCATGTTGTACTTCCTGCCTCTATGATGTTAAGGAGGGTGGATGGGCAGCAGTTGTGTTGGTAGAGCAAGATTCAATGTGTAAGTTTGTTTTGTGCCTCGAGGCCATCTTTGAGATACAAAGGAGAGAAGCTGGCAGAGGCATGTGAGGAACCCACACCATCAAGAAAGAGAGCAGTGAGGAGAGGTGACCCTGTCCTTCAGAAAGGCCTGCGGTCCCTGTGTCTCAGAAGCTCCCAGCCCAGCGGAAGATTGATGACAAGGATTTTCCTCCAGTGCCAGCAGAGAAAGCGTTCACCTGGAGCTGACACCCTGAATTTGGAATTTTTGCTTGCTCGACTATGACTAAAAATTTCTCTTTTTAAAGCTGTTGTCTTGTGGTATTTCTGGTAAAGCAGTACTAGATAACTAAAACAGTGCCCAACAAGAGCGACAACTGAACCTCACTGGCCTAGTGCATATGTGTGTGCATTGTATCCATACACAGCAGTTTAATAAGGTTTGACCGGCTAACTGCGAGATTCCTTTTGTCTCTGAAACTCTTTAATTCCATAAAATTATCAGACTTTTCAGGCAAGGTTTTTCTTTGCTCTTTCTGCCTTGCTTTCTCCATTCAGATCCTGCGAACCTCCTTTGCTCTTCGACCCTGCCTCCTCTCTGATCCTCTATTTCAAGGCTAGTGGGATTATCCTATCCAGAAACGTCCCAGGAAAACACAGTTGAAATATCCAGGATAATAAAACAAGCTGGCAAGAGGTGAAGGGACATGTAATTGCTACTCTTTGTTGACTTGTTAAGCCACATGTTTTAACCATCTCCTGATGGCAGGGATTTTTCTGTTTTTTTGAGAGGCAGAGGTAATACCCACATGTTTTACCCTTTTTTTTTAACAGGAAAAAATAAGAGGAATTCATTTTCATTGGGATTAACAAAATCTTTCTTCTTCTTTTATGTTGGCAACATGAGTTTTGGCAGATGTCTGATCTTACGCTGAATAAAAAATATAGTATTACAATGGAGCTCTGGGGCTGGGGGCTTGAACTCAATTTGGATTACAGTGCACAGCAGTGGGCATTCTTTAACTAATGGGGTAGAGGAGAGCCTTTGGAGCTGGTGCTGAGCACTGGCCCCCTGGGATGGAGACCTATACTCTCTCCCTATTGTTCCCACCTAATCTGAGGCCAATCACTGAGAGACTGAGCCTCACAATTAGATGTTTAGAGGCAGCAAGCATGCCTCACGCTGTCAGCCAGGTGGATTCAGGGTGCCTGTCATTTGAAAGCCAAGACCCTCATTAAGCTTGGAAGCTTGGTTTTAGCTGGCAATACAGGGGTGCTGGTTAAAGCATTTAACCTCTCTGAGTCTTAGTCTTGGCTTGGTGTTCAGTTATATTTGTATTCCAACACATCACAAGCCTATAGAGACAAAACAGATCCTGGTACAGGTTTGGGGGTTGGTTCCTTTCTCATGGAGCCATCACAGAACTTCTGTGTTTTTCTCTCACCCGACTCTTGGCACTCACTAGTTTCTTTTGGTTACTTTGAGGCATTTTCAGGAGATGACTTAAAGGTATGCAGCCACAAGTCCACTTGTGTTTTTCCCCATTCCTCACTCAGTGTCACATTTTGTCTTTTGGCCTTGAAATGTCACTGCTGATCTCCAAAGTTTCAGTCACTCATGGAAACAGCTCCTTCAGCTTGAATGCTGCTTTTGCAGTAAGGCACCACCAATCTTTCATGGGGGTAGAAACTTGGCCACCCTTTCCATCTCCTTGTGTTTCTTATCATTCTTTAAATGCTGTGCTAACCTTCTCCCATTTTTAATCCAACAAAAGCCTCACTATGTCTTTCCTGGTGCAAGGTGCCTAGGGTGCTGCCAGGCCCCATTCCTGCATCTCTTTGTAAGTTTAGCCCAGAGCACTCCGCTGTGTATACGTGTCTCACCAGGGTCTGGGGACAATCCTTATGAATAACGTGACATGAAATGTAATAGTGGGACCTGTTGTTTTGGAGTTGATTCCAGCTCATGGAGATTTCATGGGTGTCAGAGTAGAACTGTGCTTCATAATGTTTTTTTAATAGCATAAACAGACATTTGTTTCTCTTTCGTACAAAACCCACATCTAGGTGGGCTGGGTCTAGTAAGGCAGCCTTGCTCTGGGAAGCCCACAGCTGTCTCTGCATTCAGCCGTCTTTAAGAGAAGCCATTGTTTTCCTGGTCCAGCGTGGTATCCGCTGCATCTTGGTTTCAAGTGCCAGAATGAAGTGGCAGAGAACTGGCAAAAAGAGTATCAACTTTTCTTTTTCCTTCTTTTTTTTAATTAAGAAATTATATTTTAGACTAACCCCCACCCCAAACTCATTGCTGTTGAGTTAATTCTGACTCAGCCAGAGAGTAGAGCTGTCCCCATCGGGTTTCCAAGTTTGTAAACTATTTTTTCCCATCATAGTTTAGATGACATTTTATAGAACTAACTTCTTGTTAAATAGTTAGCACACATATTGTTTTATGACATTTGTTGCCAACTGCATGACATGGCAACACTCTCCCTTCTTGCCCTTGAGTTTCCTGAAATCAGCTTGCTTGTCCTCTTCTGCCTATTCTACTAGGAAGAAAACCTAACCCACTTCCATCTGGTTGATTCCAACTCATAGCAACCCTATAGGACAGAGTAGAACTGCCCCATAGAGTTTCCCAGTTTTGCCTGGTGGGTTCAAACCACTGACGTTTTGGTTGGCAGCCATAGCGCTTAACCACTACACCATCAGGGTTTCTGTTTTGCTTTATGGGCTTGTCTAATCTTTGGCTAAATCCGTAACATTTATACTGGCTGATTTTTCAGAAGTAGATTATCAGATCGTCGGAGGTTCATCTAGGTGGAGTCGGAGTTCCAACCTTTTGATTGGCAACTCAGCACATTAACCATTTGTACCACCCAGGGACTCCTACGATAATGGAAGTAGCCAAAAGTTGTTCAGTGTTTCAGCTATGCCGGGCACTCAGGCTGACTTTATACCGTGGAATTCTTAAAACAACCCCAATTCAGGAAGTGAGCCTTTGGGAAGATGAGGGAGCATGCAGCATGGAAGTGCCAACAGCGGGACTCGAACACAGAGCTTAATTCCAGGCACGACCTTCCTTCTTAAGTAACACTTTGCACACATAAATTAGTTCCTACGGGGGCAGCACACAGTGGCTATTCAGCACCTGTCAGTCTCATATGTGGTCTCCCTTATTCTTCTCCCTAAAGACACCAAGAAAGTTACAGGGAGCCTGGACACAGAGGGAAGAGACGACTCAGAAAAGACAAAAAAAAAAAAAAAAAAAGACAGCTTAGACAGCAAAGACTGCCGGTGTTACAGAGGAGGCGGGCTGGCGGCGGCTGGAGCTTCACGCTGGGACTGTAAGGGCAGGGAAACTTAATGAACAGGAGAAAGAAGAGGTGGTTTAGGCGGGATGGTCATCTTTTCGAGAGTCACTATTTCTCAAATGCTGGCAGTTTCCGGTGCCAGCAGTATTTGGGGTAACAATGCAAAATTATTTGGGTTGCTAGTTTAAAAAAAACCCTATTATGAGATGAAACTGTTGAATGGGAAAGGGATTTTATTCTGAGTGATGGAAATATTTTGAAACTAGATAATGGCAGTGGTGGTGGTTTCACAACATGGTGAATATAATAAACGCTGCTGAACTGTTCACTTTCAACTGGTTAATTTTACGCTACATGGATTTTATCTTCATAAAAATGATTTTGTGATGGGCCAAAGCAAATATCATACCTATCTGATCTTTTTTAAAAAAATGCAATAAAATTATAACTGATTCATGTAAAAAAAAATGAAGGGCCTACAGTAATGTGTCAGCTGGAGGTAATACTTCCTGTGTCGGGAGTTGGTTGTGACACTCAGAGGGTCTGATGCAGGGACAATGGTGATAGAGGTGCCAGCCCATTTCCACAGTTAAGAAGTCTCCGCTTTCTTCAGTTTTCAGGTCTACTTTATTTCTGAAAATTATAAACAAATCTTGGAATGATGCATTGTTCATCTGCTCCGCGACCTTGATGACTTTTAAAAAATACAGAACTTCCGTGACTGGTACCAGGAGCCTCCAGACTTTGGCACAAACTGTGTTGCCACCTTCATTTCTTATTTCTCTTGTACAGACAGATCTACAGGACAAAACTAATTCTGTTACCCTCATCTGAGCAATGATTATTTTTCCTTTTTAATTTCCCTATGCCTCTGTTCCCTCATCTACAGAAGGTAGTTGTAATGGTGATTAACGCCCTCCTGTCTATCAGTTTGTTGTACTGTGGTGGTCTGCATGCTGCTGAGATGCTGTGAGCTATGCCACTCATACTTCAGATACCACCAGGGTCACCCATGGTAGACAGCTTTCAGTGCAGCTTCCAGACTAAGACTGAAAGAAGCCAAAGCCACTGTCATCAACTCAATTCTGACTAACAGTGACCCTACAGGTCAGAAGAGAACTGCCTCAGAGAGTTTCCAAGGCCAGCTTGGTGGATTTGAACTGCCAACCTTTTGGTTAGCAGATGTAGCACTTAACCACTGAACCACCAGGGTTTCCAATTGAAAGAAAGTCCTGGGGAATCTATTTCTGAAAATTAACTGGTGAAAACCTTAAGGATTACAACAGAACACTATCCAGTGTCGTGTTGGAAGATGAGCCCCCTAGGTTGGGAGGCCCTTAAAGTTCACAGTGGCTGTGGCAACAGACTCAACGACACCAACACTCATGAAGATTGTGCAGAACTGGGCAGTGTTTTGTTCCGTTGTACACGTGAGTCGGTGATGACTTGATAGCAACTAACAGCAACAATGATGATTAAATGTGATAATTCATAGAAAGTGTCCAACGTGTGGTAAACCTCTGAATACATCAAGGGTGATCCCCTGTGTCCCTTCAGCCTTTTGAGGAAGAACAATCTGTCTTTATTGGCAAACAAGTGCAAGTTCAGATGATAGCTACGTAGATCCACTTCATTCAGAAATCCTAGGGAAGCAATTTGACAATTCAGCTATTTCATCAATATTTTTTCACTGTCTTCAATGCTCAGTCTTCTGTACACGAAGCTATCTGTGCTGGAACACACAGTTCACCTCCCAGACAAGCCTAATAAATAGCGTGTATTTACCCTTGAAGGCTGCACTGAAGCTGTCCCTCCTCCCCAGCAACTCCATCTTGGACTGGCCTCTGTTTCTCTGGAGACCAACGGCTGGTGCAGCTCACAGTTAGTATACTTAGTGGAGTACTTAATTGTTACCCACCTGTATCGTGGTATTCTCTCTTTCTTAGCTCTATTTCCAGCTCCCAGAAAGCCAGCTAGCCTGTGTAGCTAGCACAATCTGGGAATTCACTTTTCCTTAGTCCTGTATTACTAGTTGTCAACTATCTGCCAGGCTCCCTGATTGCCATCAGTCGATTCTGACTCATACTGACCCTATAGGACAGAGCAGAACCACTCCATAAGGTTTCCAAGGAGCAGCTGGTGGATTCAAACTGCTGACGTTTCAGTTAGCAGCCTAAGCACGCTGTAGCTATTCACCCCTGAGCCATCAGGGTCCTCTGCTAGTCTCCGTTTTGAATCTAATGAGGCAAGTAGATGAAATAGCTTTTAATTTTAAGAATGAGCTTTTCATTATTATGGAATTAATTCTTTTCACTGGGTGGTTGATAGGTTTCTGATTTTATTGTCTGAGATCTAGTTGTAGATTCAGAAGTCACCTGCCAGTACTCCTTTATGTTCTTTTAGGGAAAATTTAATTCTATGTATAAATGCAAATGAAGAGATGAATTTGAGTTAGACACTTTGTTTATGTGGTTCTATAAATCAGTCTCCAGATGCTGGGTCTTTAATTATAATTTACTTCAGAAACATTTTAACAATATTAAAATGGAAATGAATGTCAGAAACGTTGAACCCCATGACCTAGAATAACTGACAGGTTTCAAATATCTTTATTTTGTAGTTTCTTTTAATATGCATATATTTGAGTTTTACATAAAGGCATTATAGAAATCATAATAATAATGCTAATAAAAGTAAAGCCACTATTTATAAGCGCTTAATATTTGCCAGTGGAGCCCCTGGGTAGCACAAATGGTTAAAATGTTGGCTACCACTGAAAGACTGGAAGTTCAAGTCCAAGATGCCTTGGAAGAAAGGCCTGGTGATTTACTTCTAGAAAAATTGGCCATTGAAAACCCTGTGGAGCACACAGTGTAGCCATGAGTTAGAATCGACTCAACAGCAACTGGTTTGTTTTGGGTTAATATTTGCCTGGCCAAACATACATCATGTGTGTTATTTAATCCTCACATCAGTACCATGAGGTTTGTATATTACTATTTTCATTTTAAAGATGAAGAAACCAAGTAATGGAGAAGCTGATTCACTCAAAGTCATACATCTAGTGAGTGATGGGATTGGAATACCAATCTTTTGTTCACTGGACTGATAAGGACAGGTCTGAGAGCTGTAAATATGTGTGTGTGTGTGTGTGTGTGTGTATGTGTGAATGTGAGACTACAGGACTGCTAATTAAGTTTGTGAACTCATCCTAGAAAAAGTGCTACATACCTCATTGCTGAATACCACTGTAGTTCCAGTGCCTCGTCCACCATTCAAAACCATTTTGGAACTCTTTTTCTGGAATGGCCATCAGAGCTGTTGTCCTATTACCCTTGATGTCCTGAATCTCATCCAAATGCCTTCCTTTCAATATTTTCTTTATCTGTGGGTAAAGATAAAGGTCATTAGGGACCAGATCAGGTGAGTAGGGAGGGTGTTCCAATGTAGTTGTTTACTGGCTAAAAACTCCCTCGCAGATGACTATATAATTAAGTTTGCAAACCTGCCACTACGGCACGGTCTGCAGTGGCCGTTCCAGAAAGAGTTCCAAAATTGCTTTGAAGGGTGGATGAGGCACTGACTCTGGTACATAGTATCCCAAGGGGAGAACTTCAAAGGTGACCATATTGATCTTCAGCACTGAGGTATGTAGGTAGCACTTAGAACAATTTAGTTGGCGAACTTAATTGTCAGGCCTCGTCTGGGGAGACTGTGTGACAGCGTGAGAGTACATGTGTGAGACAGAATGTGTGCGAGTGTGGATGTATGTGTCAGTGTGTATGAGAGTGTGTGAGAGTGTGAAGGGATTAGGTGATGAAGCAATGAGCAAGAGAACTAACATTTCTGCAGCGTCTACAAAAAAGATGACAAACATTTCCTCATTTAACACTCTCAGAAATACTATGTGGATGATACACTAATCTACATTCACGGGATGTGAACATAAACTTCAGAGAGGTCAAGTACTCCATCCAGGGTCATTCTGGTGACTTTAGAGCTGCGCCTCTACCCTTGGTCCCCAAAGCTAGTGACTTTGTTGCTGCACCATGGTGAATAGCTCAGCAAGACATTGCTCCAGTCCAGACATGGGTTCAAGGTTAAAAAGCTGGAGACAGTATCCACGGAGGGTACTGAGCTGCATCCGTCCTGAAAGGTACTGAAAGGGGAAGGGAGTTTGGGGTCTCTGGGTAGTATTGCCCAAAGAAGACACCTTCCACCACTGCCCATGTGTGCAGCCTTGAGAGAATCTGCACCTCAGGAGGACGCACAGCCCTGTAGATAAGAGCATTTCAGAGGGTGGAAATTTCCATTGATGCTTTGGGCTCTCATCCTGGCTTTAGAAGGGTTTAGAAGAGTTTTAGAGCTACCGGTCAGAGGTCACTTTTATAGAAAGCCCCCTGTGGTTGCTTGCCTTCCCCTAGTCTCCTTCCAGTAAGACCTAGAATGGAAGGTCCCCAACAGGAGCAAGGACACAGGCCAAGAAAGTGAAAAAAAAAAAGGCACCGTTTCTAAAGTGCAAAGAAAACTCTTCACCCATTTACTTGTAAAATCCCAGTATCCATGACAACTGGAGGCAGTGGGGAGAATGGCTGTCCCCTCCTCTTCCCATTGTTGAACTCTCAGTTGCTGCAGCAACTGACTGTGCCCGGCCAGCCAGGCTCACCGGGGGCTTTCTTTCTCAGTTCCCCTTTATTGTGGGTCCTCCTTGGTGCCAACTTTACTTTGTCTTCCATGGGAGAAGTGTGTGAGAACGAGGATGGGCAGAGTGTCAGGCTCTCTTAGGAAAACCGGGGACTGCTGAAAATCCTTTGAGATGGGAGAAGTCCCCAGAACAAAGGGGAGAAGGAAACAAAAAGCCTTGAATTGCTGATGCCCCATGCATTGAAGGGTCTTTATCATTTTAAACACTGAGATTTGAGAGTGTGTAATTTGGCCTTTCCCAGGGATGGTTTGGCAGGCACACAGACAGAGTAGGGTCTAGGGAACTGGTCGGGCAACAGTCTCAGCAAAGAGAACTTCCCAGGGGACAAAAAAACCCACTCAGTGCTGTTGAGTCAATTCTGACTCAGAGAGACCCTATAGAGAGCAGAACTGCCCTGTAGAGTTTCCAAGGAGCGCCTGGTGGGTTTGAACTCCCAGCCTTCTGGTTAGCAGTCATAGCACTTAACCACTACAGTATCAAGGTTTCCATGGGGACCAAGCCTGGCTAAACTAGTTGGGGGTCTTTGTTTTCTGTTTTTTCTTCCTCCTTCCCCACTTCCCCGTATCCCTTCCCTTCCTGCCTTCATGCCTGCTTGCCTGCCTCCCTCCCTCCTTCCATCTCTCTTCTTTTCCTTTTGCCCCTTCCTTCTTCCCTCGTTCTCTCCCTCATTCTTTTGCTCTCCTATGCTTCTGGTGAATACTTTTCTACTTCAAGAAATCTGGAAAGTTAGGTGACGCTTTGAAAACCTTTGATCTGTCTCCTCTCAATAACTGGTCCGAAGGAAATAACGAGATATTTGCGCAAAGATTTATTTCCATGATGGTCCACTGCAGTGTTGCTGCATTTGTGAAAATATGAGAGGATTCTAAATAGCCAGCAATGAGGCTGAGTGAATGGCTTGTCTATATTATGGCAAACTGACCATTTTTTTCTTTCATTTATTATACAGCTACATATTGGCCCTGTTCTGATTGCTGGAGATGAATTATGAGCAAAACAGATGTGGTTTCTGCCCTAACAAAGCTTAGAGATACAGTAGGATAGCATGGAAATAGATGCTGGTCACAGATCATGGCAAGTGTCACAGAAAATGAAAGGATATAAAGAGAGGGCATATCAGTAGCATTTCACTTTGTCTGAGGTCAAGGAAGCTTCCTCTGAAGCCTCCGTCCTTGGAGCTGTGAGGAGCCCTGTGGAGCAATGGTTAAGTGCTCAACCACTTGTTGAAAGGTCAGCAGTTCAAATCCACCAGCTGCTCTGTGGGAGAATGAAGTGGCCGTCTGTTCCTGTCAAGATTCACAGCCTGGAAATGATATGGGACAATTCTGCTCTGTCCTAAAGGATCTCCATGAGTTGTGATGAACTCCACGGCAACAAGTTTGGGTTTTTTTGATTGAAGCTGTGATCTGAAGGGTGAGTCAGAGAAACATGACAAAGGGAGATAGAATGAGGAAGGAGTGTGGCAGGAGGAGAGAAGGTCATGCTTATTGCAAAGGTCCAGGTGTAGGAGGGTCACAAAGTGTTCAGACAGCCCAGTGAAAGCAGCTGGAGTGCAGCGAGTGACATGGAGGGGAGGTATGGGTAGGTCTGGAGAGGAAGGCAGGGGTCAGGGCCTACAGGCCTTCTGTGTTATGTCGAGTCTGGTCTTTATTCTAAGAGCAAAGGGCAGTCCACTGTGGCCAGGGCTGGGTATGCAGAGCATGGTGAGGATTATGTAGCAAATGCAGATTTGCAACAAGCTCTTCCTGGCTATAGTGTGGAAAAATGTTTACGGGGGCAGAAAAGTTGTGGGAGATCAGTTAGGAGCCCATGGCAAAAGTTCAGCAGAGACAAGGGGTACTTGAAGCCAGTGGTAGAGGTAAAGGTGGTTGAGTTGGAGAGATGTTTAGGGGTTAACCAAAGGGACCTGGTGATGGAGAGCGCTGAGGGGGCCTAAGGGGGAGGCCGGGATCAATGGCCGCTTATAGTGATTGGACTGTACTGCTGATAGGCAGCGGTGCCATTCTCTTGGACAGGAAACACTGACTGGAAACCACATTGCAAGGAGAAGACTTTGAGTCCAGCCCTGGATCTGTTGAGTGTGACATGTTAAGAACTCATTCATCTGTTCTCCAGTGCTCAGTAAATGCTGGGATTTAAACATGAGGAAAATCAGACATGGCTCTGTTCTTTGAGAAGTTCAGAGTCTAGTGTGGATAGACCTGAAAAAAAATACAGAGTATCAGAAAGATGATATCTTTTATTGACTATTCAAAGGCATTTGACTGTGTAGATCATAACAAATTATGAACAACATTTCTGAGAATGAGAATTCCAGGACACTTAATTGTGCTCATGAGGAAGCTGTAGATCGATCCAGAGGCAGTGGCTGGAACAAAACAAGATGTTGCACTGTTTACAGTCAGGAAAGTTATGGATCAGGATTGTATCCTTTCAACCTATTAGTCAATCTGTGTGCCAAATAAATGATCTGAGAAACTGGACTGTATGAAGAACAGGAATCAGGATTAGAGGAAGACTCATTAACAACCTGTGTTTTTCAGATGACACAACCCCACTTGCTGAAAGTGAAGAGGGCTTAAAGCACTTATTGATGAGGATCAAAGACCACAGCCTTCAGTATGGATTATACCTCAACATCAAGAAAACAAAAGTCCTGACAGTCTGACCAATAAGCAACATCATGAAAAACAGAGATTGTTTTGTGTGTGTGTATGCGTGTAAACCTTTTCATGAGTTTTTACTTGTCCTTCTGTGGTTGACTTATTTCACTCAGCATAACGTCCTACAGATTTGTTCTGTTGTGAGATGTTTTGCGAACTCATCAGTGATCGTTACCATCGTGTAGCACTCCATTGTATGTGCTACAGTTTATTCATTCACTTATTGATGGACACATAGGTTGTTTCCATATTTTTGCTTTTCCTATTGCTGCGGAAACCCTGCAGCATAGTGATTGAATGTTACTGCTGCTAACCAAAAAGCCAGCAGTTCAAATCTACCAGGCACTACTTGGAAACTCTATCGGGTAGCTCTACTCTGTCCTATAGGGCCGATATGACTCAGAATGGACTGAGTGGCAACAGGTTTTATTTTTATTTTTTGCTTTTAATACTGATGCAGTGAACATGAGTAGGGATGTGTCTATTCTGTGAAGACTCTTATTTAACTAGGATACATTTCAAGGAGTGGATTGTTGTATATTTAGATATCTAGCTTTTTAAGAGAGTGCCATATAGTTTTCCAAAATGTCTGTACCACTTTGCCTTCCTACCAGCAGTCCATAAGCCTCTCCAACAGTTTGTTATTTTCTGTTTTTACTTTTTTTAAAATTTGTGCCACTAATGCCAGGGTGAGATGGTATCTCATTGTAGTTTTGATTTGCATTTCTCCAAAACCTAGTCATCAGGAAAATGTGTCTTTTAGCTGCCTGAATGTCTTCGTTGGTGAAGTGTCTATTCATAGCCCTTGCCCATTTTGTAATTGAATCATTTATCTTTTTGTTTTAGAAATTATGGGTTCGTAACAGGGCTTTTTATTTTGTTGTAAGTTTGTTTGGTTTGTTTACCTCTTCATTTTCTTCTCTGTAATGAATCTATTCAGAGTTTCCATCTCAGCTCCTGTAAACTTACCTAGGTGATGTGTATCTGGAAATTTGTCTTTTTCCTGTTGGTTCTCAAATTTGTTAGAGTACAGTTTTTCATGGCATTCTGTTATGATATTTTTTATTTCTGTTGGGTCTCTTGTAATGTCCCCCATATCATTTATTATTTGGATTATTTGCTTCCCCTGCAGTTTTTTTTTTTTTTTTTGTCAGCTTGGTTAATGGTTTGTCAATTTTATTTTAAATCTTCTCAAAGAACTAATTTGTGGTTTCACTGATTGTTTCCATTATTTCAGTGCATGTCAGTTAGTATTACCATATCTGCCCATTTTTTGGTTACTGTTTGCTTGATGTATTTTTTCTATTTTTTTTTAGTTTTAATATATTTATGTCTTTGTGTCTAAGCTGTGTTCTGTAAATAGCATATCGATGGGTCATGTTTTGTTGTTGTTTTTTTTTAATCCATTCTGCCACTTTTTGTCTTTTTCTGGGTGCAGTTAAGCCACTTACATTGAATATGATTATCAAGAGGTATGAGCTTACTGCTGTCCTATTCTTTTGCTTCGTGTGTGTGTGTGTGTGTGTGTGTGTGTGTGCGCACGCACGTTCATGTTCTGTTTGTTCCTCTTTCCTGCACTGAGTTTCTTATGTTTGTGAATTTTCTTTTAATTATTTGTTTGTGGTTGATTTTGTATTTAGTGAGTCTTTAAGTTTTTCTTTTTTTTATTTAAATGACGTAGGTGTATTAACTTTCCTGTGGTTACTTTGAAATGTACCCATATTTTCCTAAGTTTGAAACAATCTTTTATTATTTGCTATTGCCTTAACTTCCTCTGCATTTGAAAGTTCTATACCTACACTGTTTATTCTTCCTTTTATTTTTTGGATGTTGTTCTCATTTACAAACTGATGTCTCTGTTTCACTGTTTTAAGTTTTTTACCTTGGTTTATTATTAAGAGTTTTTTTTTCTTCTTTTTTTTTAAGGCTGATATCTTGTATCCTCTTCTGTAGTTGTTGTCTGATGTTGTTCTCTGTCTAAAGAACTTCCTTTAATATTTCTTGCATGTTTGGGTTGGTTTTTTACAAATTCCCTAGATTTCTGTTTATCTGGAAATGTCTTAATTTCACTATTATATTTGAAACAGTGTTGTAGGATGCATTATTCTTGGTTTGCAGATTTTTGTCTTTAAAATTTTATATCCTCTATCTCATTGTCTTCTTGCCTGTGATGTTTCTGGTTAGTAACTAGAGACTATTTTTTTTTTTTTTATCCTCCCTTGGTAAGTGATTTTCATTTTCCTCAAGCTGCTGTGAGGATTCTCTTTGTCTTTGGTTTTTGCTAGTGTGCTTATGATACAGTCGGATGTCTTCTGTTTGGAGTCTATTCTATATGGGGATTGCTGAGCTTCCTGGTCAGCTTTTCATCCTTTGTGATATTTGGGATGTTTTCTGACAGCATATCTACAGCCATCTTCTCTGCGTTTTATATTTTCTCCTCCTTGTCTGGGACCATAATCACAGCCAAGTTTATGCTCTTGGTTGTGTTCTACATAATTCTTAGGTTTTCTTTATTCTGTGCTTGATTTTTCCTTCAAACAAAGAATCTGTGGATTTGTCATCAATCTCACTTATTCTGTCTTCCTTTGTTTCAAATTTCCTCCTAAAACTTTTTATTGACTTATCTATCTCTAATATTTTGTGATTTATCTTTTGCATTTCTAGTTGGTGTTTTTACGTTATTTCTAACTGCTTCTTTATTTTGAAATTGTCATGTATTATTTTTCTGAAATCTTCTATTGCTTTGCTGTGATTTCTTTGATTTTGTGTATTTTTTTTCTTGAGTTTGTCTGTTTGCTTTGTTCTATTTTCTGATTTTTCAGAGACCCCTAACTAATGCTCTTTTGAATTCCATATCAAGTAACTCCACTCCTCTTTCTTCTACTGGAAGATCATGTAATTATTTGGGTCACTTGCTGGAGCCATCTTATCATGATTTTTTTTGCATGTTTTGATGATGTCTGATGTCCTGAGACATTAATCTGTAATTTTATTTGTTCATATATTTTAGGTTTGTCTCATCCTAATTTTTTTTTTGTTTGTTTTCACAGGGGGATTGGGCCAGGCCTGCTTTGTTGCCTGCTTGTCTGTGGTTATGATAGCTCTCATTTCTTGTTTGGGTGAGTAGGTCAGCAGTAGGCTGGGCAAGCCTGCTTTGCTGTATACTGGTTTGGCAAGCTGGCTGAGGGTGGACTGGCTGAGGGCTGTCTGCCCCCCGCTTTTGGTCCAGGGGTATGGAAACATTTACTGCCCCTTTCCAGACAGGTGGGGGAGTTGGACAGGGAGTGGAAAGTGGTCAGTTCCTCCTGTTTAGCATCTGGTCTAGTGGCACAAATAGAGGAAAAGTGCAGGCCTGGTGTGGCTATGGCTGTGAGTACGAAGGACAGTCTAGCCATGGCAGTGTGGCAAAGGTTAGCTGGAAGGAGGGCTAGGTAGGAGTGGGGAGATAGAGAAACACAGAGAGAAAAAAGGAAAAAAGAGGTAGGGGTGGTTGGGTTAGAGGCTAGGTGAGGAGATCTAAAAGAAAAATAAAACCAACGGCAGTATGGTGAGAGCCTGCATGTGGGGGCGGAGTAGAGCCAGGGCAGTGAAGTCTGGGGGTGCTTGTGATACTTGACCAGTGGCGATATGGCAGAAGCTCACAGGAAGGGTCGGAAGATGGCCTGTGACACTAGATGGGAAGGAGAAAGAAAAGAAAAGAAAGACCAAAAAAAAAAAAAAAAAAAATTGGCATAGCAGGGGCTGGTGAGTGGATTTGAGGTAGACCCAGACTCCAGCTGGAACAGAAGAGAGGTGGCTTATGGAGATAAGTGGAGTGAAATGCAACGAAACAAAATAAAGAAAAAAAAAAAAAGGCACCATCATAGGAGCCCACTGTTTAGCACACACGGTAGATTGCACTCAGGGCAGTGGTGGGCTAGTAGCTCTCTAGGTGGTGTGATGTGCTGTGGCACAGCAGACAGCAGTGGAGGTGTTGTATGGGACCAGATAGGAGGGAGAAGGAAAAGGAAGAAAAGGAAAAAAAAAAAAAGATATGACAGTAGCTTGTGGTGAAGATAAGGTAGACCTGAGGCAGTGACATGTCAGTGGCTCTTTGGCCAATGTGGTACCATGTGGCTGCTGGGAAGGGGTGGAGGTGATGTACGGGGTAGCTGGAAGAGAAAAATAAAAGGAAAACCAAGAAAAAATAGGATCAACAATGGAAGGATTAATACACAATTTAGACAGACTTCAAAATCTAACCAGCAACGCTCGACAAATGGAAGAGAAAATAGACAAATGGGAACTACTAAGAATCAAACACTTTTGCTCATCCAAAGACTTTATCAAAAGAGTTAAAAGGAAAAAAGGAGAAAAAGGAAAAAAGGAGAAAAAGGAAAAACAAATGGCAGAATGGGAGCCTGTGAAAGGGGCAGGGCAGACTCTGCTGGTAGAGGGCCAGTACCTCTCTAGCTGACATGGTGTTACATGGCGTGGCAGGAAGGTGCAAAATTGAGGTACAAGGCTAGAGAGGATGGAGAAAGAAGAGAAAGAAGGGAGAGAAAGGTGCATCAGGGGCCAGCAGGTGGAGGTAGGCCAGATCAAAGGTCTGGTGGCAGGCCAGTGGCTCTCTAGCTGAGCAATGTGGCATAGCTCATGGGGAAGGGGTGGAGGCCATGTATGGGATAGAAGGGTGGGGGCAGGAAAATGTGTTTCTCTGGTTACCAGATGCTCTTTCTCTTGTTCCAAGTTCCCTTACCTAGCCTTCCTGTATACTCTCTGTCTGGAGTCCTTGCTGCCTGTGTACCAAGACGGTGATGCTGTGCAGAGCCCCTCCACTTTGTATCTCTCCTGTTCCCCATCGCCCATCGATTTCTTTATCTTTTTGGTGTTTGATCTGGTTCTTTATTGCTTCATTTGATGTACAAGTAACAAGAGTGATCTTTGTAACTGTTGTAGTTTCTTCAATCTTTGTTTCACAAGGACAGTATGGTGCATTTTTCTACAGCACTGTGTTAGCTTTACTGCTTTCATTCTCTTTCTTAAAGGAAGACATATGCTATCAGTTTTAAAGCAGAAAACAGTACAGTATCTGTTGACAAGATGTGTCCTTGGCTTTAAACAGAACTACAACAAAACAAAAACCCCAAACCATTACTGTTGAGTTATTACTCATGGCAGCCCTGTTCATTACAGAGTAGAACTACTTCATAGGTTTTTGTCCATAACCTTAAAGGAAGCAGATCATCAGTTCTTTCTTCTATGGTATTTCTGGGTAGGTCCAAACCACAAACGTTTAGGTTAGCAGTTGATTGCAAACCACTTGGATCAAATTATAAGGTGACATCCTCATCACCTGTAGTTACACCTTTTCTGCCTGTAGGTCCATGAATGTGAAATTATTTTTGTATAGTGACATGCACATCTAGTCAACAGCTGAGAAAGCCAAACTGGTGTGGCAGTTTGAGGGCAGCAGTCCTATGCCTGCTCAAAGAGCTAAACTCCAAGCACACGCATGGCATTATTAACTACCCTGATGATTTTAATTAAGATCTAAAAGCCAACCCACTGTCACTGGGTCAATTCCAACTCACAGCCACCCAGCATAGAACTGCCACACAGAGTTTCCAAGGAGCAGCTGATGGATTCAGACTGCCTGTCTTCTGGCTGGTAGTGAAGCTTGTAACCACCATGGCACCAGGGCTCCTTAACTGGGATAGTTCTTTCAAAATTGTCCAGAATTGGACATGATACATTATTGTATTATTTTTCAATGATAGCAGTTCATTAAATATTTAAATACTTTCAGTTTTGATACCTTAATATCTTTCTAAGTGAATAAATTCACAAATAAGAACACAATTGTTTGCGACAGCTTGGTCCCTTCGTGGTATGAGGGTAATGCTAGCTATAGTAACAAATAAACTCCCAAATTTTAGTGGGTCAACACTTAAAGTAATACAGAGAGGTTAAATAACTTGCCCAAGGCAACACAGCTAGAATATAAAGGGTTCAGCTTTTCCAATCCAGGCAGCTGGACTACAGATGCCTGTTCTTTACCTCTCTCCTAGGTTACTATCCAACATGCAAAGTCACTTCCAAACTGTCCTCCTCCCTCATTTCGCATACTTGGAGAGTAACCCAGATACATTCTCTCAGCAGCATGGACCTGATGGGGAACACAGAGGTAGTAGACAGCTTTGCTGTTGTTGGCTGCTGTGGAGTCAGCATCTGACTCACGACGATCTAATTCACAACACAGCAAAACTCTGCTTAGTCTCATGCCACCCTTACGACCAGCTGTGGATCATATTGTGATTCACAGGGTTTTTATTGGCTGATTTTTTGAAGTATACAATTAAGTCTGCAAACGTAATCAGCAGTCGTCGTATTGCCAGGCCTTTCTTTTTAGCCCATCTTGGTCTAGAAGCGCTTCTGAAACCTGTTCAGCATCACAGCAATACACAAGCCTCCAATCAACAGACGAGTGGCAGATTACTAGCACATAAAGTTTTATTGATGCAGAAATTTATTAAATTAGCCTTGTCCTAAGCAATAGGCATGAAATTGCAGTCTAGCTAGCATATACATAGCTAATATACATTAAAATAAATACATAACTGCTGTAATAGATGTTTCCATTTGTACCATCGAAAATCATCTGGTGTGTAATACCAGGTGCTAAATCTAGCAGGCTGGGCAGAGTGTGTACACAGACAGTGCCCCAGAATCCTTCACTGGCAGAGCAGACAGCTTGCTGTTTTCAAACCCAGCCCGCCTCTTTCAGGGACCTCACACAGAGGACTTTACAGAAACTCCCTAGAGCAGCAAAGGGCGCCTGTGAGCACCTTCCAGAATGCTACCCTGTGGTCAAGTGGGCAGGTCTTGGCCAGATGCTGGAGTGTACCTCTAACTCCACCTTCTGCTGATGCTGGCCAGGCACGCAGATAGGGGAAAAAGGGAAGATTCAGTACTTTCCGCAATGGCACTGGAGTCACACCTTACACTGGCAACCCCAATAAGGAGTGAAGAGGCTGACAGCACTGCCCTTTAAATCAAATGTCACAATTTGTCAATATCAGACAGAGAGGAAAGTGCTTTTGCTGAGTTGGCAACATAAAACAAAAACAGAAACTGTTGCTATGATGTCACCTCTGAGGCATGGCAACCTCACACCTGTCAGAGTAGAACTATAGTTCATAGGGTTTTCAGAATTAGATTGTCACACCTTTCTTCCAAGGTGCCTATGGGTGGACTTGAACTGTCAACCTTTTAGTTAGCAGCTGAGTGTGTTAACCACTTGTATCACAGAGGGAAATATTCTGTTAACTAAATTTTTACAAGATGGTCCTGTGACTTTGGAAAATTTAATAATTGACTGTGCTCATGTTTTATAATAGTCCATTAATGATAGTTTCCGATCTCAAAGTTCTTTCCTTTAAATAGTCTCATTGAACTCTAACACGCTGGGGACAGAATTTTCCTGTTACTTGCTTATTAATGTTCTCTCAGCCACAAAGTAACCAGTGCTCCTCCCACCTCTCAATGGTATCTGTTGCTCTTTGACACTAAGTCAATTCCGACTTACAGTGACCCTATAGGACAGAGTAGAACTTCCCCCTAGGGTTTCCTAAGCTGCCACCCGTATGGGAACAAATCACCAGCTCTTTTCACCAGCAGAGCACCTGGTAGGTTTGAACATGAAACCTTTTGGTTAGCAGCCAAACATTAACAAGTAGGCCACCAGGACTCCTACAGTGGCATTCATGCACACAAACTCATGCGAGAATGCCATAAACCCAAGTGACGTCGAGTCCACTTTTTCTGTTTCTCCTGTCTTTGCAGTTGAGCTACCATGGGAAGCAGTGAAGACATTGAGAGGGGAGGATGCTGCTTGTCAGGGAACTCCTAAGAAAATCCAGGGGCCAACAAGAGAATGGATCAGTGTTCCTGAACTGTGAATCTCAAAGACTAGGGAAGCAAATGTTGACTTGCCTATCACCCTAGGGAGACCGCTAGTATCTAAATTGCTCTCTGCTCTACTCCTTCTCTCACTTGGGGCTGCTATCTTCAACAATAAAGGAAAAATGTCTTTCTCAGAATCATGTGGGTTGAGAGACCCTTTGACAATAGTGATTCACTGTATGACTTCAATTTCTTTGACTCAACGGCACTTGGCTTGGCATATAGAGAAAATACAATTACTTCATCTAATTTGATATCTAATCGAACTAGAGCCTTTGCAATGAGAAACACTGTAAATGGACCCCCAAAACTATTAAAAATTGTGGCCAGTGAAGAAGTCTTAGTGGCACAGTGGTCAAAATAAGTGACAGCTAACTGAAACGCTGGCAGTTTGAACCCACCAGTTTCTCCACGGGGGAACACTGTGACAGTCTATTTCCACAGGGATTTATAGTCTTGGAAACCCTACGTGGAAGTTTTACTCTGGTCTTATAAGGTAGTTCTACCTTGGAATTGACTTGAAGGTGATTGATTTAAGGCCAACGAAGTCATATTTTGGTCTTTGATAACTAGAATGATTTAACCCATGGAAGGAGCATAGGACTGAAAAAATCTTATTTTGTATGAGACAGAAATTCCTTTGTTTTATTGAGCTAAGAAAACCTGGCAGAAAGAATGTGAAAGTTGGGGAAACTGAGGCTCCCTGAGTACCAGTAACGGAGTTCACTTACAGCTTCTGATACATCAAATACTGATCCAAGTATGTCATATGAGGATAATTAATTTATCTGCATGACAAGTAAGACTTGTTGTTATATAGAAGTCTCCCGGTAGCACAACCAGGAAAGATGTTCAGCTGCTACTGAAAGGTTGGTGATTCCAGCCCACTCAAAAGATACTGGGAAGAAAGGCCTGGAGATCTACTTCTGAAAAATCAGCCATTGAAGACGTTACGCTGAGCGAAATAAGTCAGTCACAAAAGGGCAAATGTATGATCTCACTACAATGAAACAAAAAGGGTCTTCCAACAAGGATGTGCTATTTTTGACAGTTCACAACGGTGATATTTGTGAAGTTATAATAGCCATGTTTATCAATTTTTTTATTAGTCTTGAAAAATAGCCATGAAAAGTTACATAATTCCACAACGCATAGAAATTACTAAAGTTTAGTAACAAAATGGGTGTTCTATTTGTCAAACATTCTGTGCATCATATGAAATTTATGATGTGCACAATGATCCAACCAAGAGAATTCATCAAAGTATGAGAATTCATCTCAATTTCTCACCAGGCACAAGAACTTGGGGCCTTTCATGGGCTACAATTTGGAAAATTTTGCATCTGGACCTGAAACTTTCCCCTACAAAATTATTTTAACTCAAGAACTGAAGTCCAGCAACCATAGATTGCATTGTACATTTGCTAACTGGGCTCTGGAGCAATTGGAAGTTGACGCTGCTTTTGGCAGAAAAATCACCTTCAGCAATGAGGCCCATTTTTGGATGAACGGTTTTGTTAACAAACAAGCATTTGGAGCAATGAGAATCCAATGGAGATTCAAGAATGTCCACTTTATCTCCCCACAGTTACTGTTTGGCATGGATTTTGGTCCATGGAATCACTAGCCCTTATTTTTTCCAAGATGAACAAGGTGAGGCTGTGACTGTCAATGGTGAAAGGTATCGGGCTATGATAACTGATTAGTTTTGGACCCATTTGGAAGTTGCTGCCATGGACATTTACCCGAAATTCTTTTCCACACATAAAGCCATAACATGTACTTCAAAATAATAAAACAATTAAAACTGTATCATTTCCACAACTTGTTTTATTCAAGTTCAAAGATACGACACCCTTACTGAAAGATCCTTTACTTAGAATAGAAAGCTGGATTCAGAAGGAAATAGATCAAAGGATGTCACATGGATCTTGCCTGAAAGCAGAGAATACCAGAAAGAGGTTTACCTGTGTTTCATTGACTATGCAAAAGCATTCGACTCTGTGGATCATAACAAGTTACAGGTACTACCGCAGAGAACAGGAATTCCAGAACACTTAATTGTTTTCATGTGGAATCTCTGCACAGATCAAGAGAAAGTTGTTTAAACAGAACAAGGGAAGGTGCGCATCAGGGTTGTAGCATTTAATTATATTTATTTAATCTGCATGCTGAGCAAATAACCTGAGAAGCTTGACTTTATGAAGAAGAATGGGGCATCAGCATTGGAGGATGTCTCATTAACAGCTTACATTATACAGATGGCACAATCTTGGTTTTGCACAACCTTGCTTACTGAAAGTGAAGAGGACTTACTCATGAAGCATTATTAATGAAAATCATCAAAGACCACATCCTTCAGTATGGCTTACACCACAACATTAAAAAAAAATCCCCAAATCCTCACAACTGGACCAACAGGCAACATCATGGTAAACAGAGAAAAATCTAAAGTTGTCTAGGATTTAATTTTACTTGGACCTACAATCATTGTCTATCGAAACAGCAGTCAAGAAATCAAATGACTTATTCCACTGGGCAGATCTGCTGCAAAAGAACTCTTTTTTTTTCTTCCACAGTAAATTCATTTTATTTATTATGACAGTGAAAATGTACATTCCCATATAAATTTGCATGCCCACCTATGTGCAGCTCTCACTGCTCTTCCTACCCAGTGACATATCCTCCTAACAATCTCCTATCCGCTTCTCTCTACCCTCTCTCCCGCCTCCAGTAGGAGGTCAGCAGGACGACATTCTATAGATGCACAGACCCACAAAGTGCACACACAATATGGTCACTCTATGTCGCCAAGTCCAACCCATTCATTTCTGAAGAGCTGACCTCCATTATGATTTATGGACAAGGACAGCATCAGTGCCAGGGGCCATGCTCCCAGGGGAACCCTGAGGCCCCTGGACCACCATTTGTGGTCTTTTAGTGGAGATCTCAGGGTGTACTCCTTTTTATTCTTGTGTTGCCAGTGAGACTCAACTTTGTGAGCCCCACGATGGCTACTGCTGGTGGTGGCCAGGCACCATTCAGTTCTTCTGGTCACATGTTGATGTAGTCACCCACTCATGTGGGTCTCTCTGTCTTCTGGGTTCTATTTCCCCATGTCATTTTGGTCCTTGGTGATTATCCATTCCTGCTGAGTTGGGACCATTTGGTGCACCTCAGATGGCAGTTTCACAGCTTTTAAGACCTCAGATGCAAAAGACTGTTAGCAAAACATTAGTTGTGCAAATTGGCCTCTATTTCCCCTGAGAGCATGGTCCCTGGCCCCCCGCTCCAGCTCTCTGTCCTTGCAATACTGGGTTAAGATGGAAGGAGAAATTATGTTATGTTGAAGTCCAGTTAAAACTGATCTTCTTTCTAATATATGCTCTCACAGATTTAACTCAACCAAGTTATCTGTCAATTAATCTATATGCTACCTTCTCACTCCCTCTCTCCCCACCCTTACAGCAGTCAAAGAGACTTTTCTTCTATGCATGAGTCTGTTTTTAAGTTCTTATTGTAGGGGTCTCATACAATATTTGTCCTTTTGTTGCTGACTACTTTCACTCAACATAACGTCCTCCAATTGAAACCAGGTTATGACATGTTTCCTAAAATCATCATTGTTCTTTATCATTGCATAGTGTTCCATTGAGAATATATACCACAGTTTACCTATCCATTCCTTTGTTATTGGGCATCTGGGTTGATTCCACTTTTTTGCTGTTGTGAACGGTGCTGCAATAAACATTCATGTGCATGTATCAGTTGCTGTGAATGGTCTTGATTCTGTAGGATATATTCCAAACAGTGTTAATTACTGGGTCAAATAGTGTATCTATTTCCAGCTGCATAAGAACTCTTTAAGGTGTTGAAAGGCAAAGATCTCACTTTGAGGATTAAAGTCTGTCTGACCCAACCCATGACATTTTCAGTTGCGTCATACGCATGTGAAAGCTGGACAATGAATAAAGAAGACTGAGGGAAAATTAACATCTTTGCACTATAGTGTTGGTGAAGAATAGTGAATATACCACAGACCGCCAGAAGAAAGAACAAGTCTGTCTTGGAAGAAGTACAACTAAAGTGTTCCTTGAAAGTAAGGATGGTGAGACTTCATCTCATGTACTATGGACATGTTATCAGGAGGATTAAGTCCCCGGAGAAGAATATCATGCTTGGTGGAGGGTCAGAGAAAAAGTGGAAGACCCCTGAGAAGATGGACTGACCTGGCTGCAATGATGGGCTCAAACACAGAAAGAATTTTGAGGATAGTGCAGGACCAGGTAGTACTTCTTTCTGTTGTACGTAGGGGCACGACAGAGGTGAAAAGGGGAAAATCACTGTTTAGGAAGCAGTAAGTTTCTGTTTATGGTGATGGGAAACTAGCCAATGAGTATTATTGATGGCTGCACAATATGACTGATGTGATTGGTCTTTAATAATTCTAATAATTGGAAAAATATTAAATTGGTCAACATTGTGTCATCTAAGAATACTGACAGTGAAGTTTACAAATTCATCCTTGAAAAAGTGTCACATACCTCACTGTTGACTATCACTACACTCACCTTTGAAGTACTCCCCTTGGGAAGCTATGCACAGATGCCAGAGCCCAGTTCACCCTTCAAAGCAATTTGGGAACGTTTTTACTGGAATGCTCATCACAGCTCTGTTCATACAACACTTGGTGCCCTGAATATCATCAAAATGTCCTCCTTTCAGTATTTCCTTTATCACTGGATAAAGAAAAAGTCATTGGGGGCCAGATCAGATGAGTAGGGAAGGTGTTCCAATACAGCTACTTGTTTACTGGCTAAAAACTCCCTAACAGACAACTATACAATGAAGTTTGTGAACTCACCACCTTGCCACCATGTGCAATAGCTATTCCAGAAAGAGTTGCAAAACTGCTTTGAAGGATAGACTAGGCACTGGTGTTGGGGCACAGCTTCCAAATGGAGTGCTTTGAAGATGCCTATAATGATACTCAGCAATGAAGCATGTAGCACTTGGAATAATTAGGTCTTTTGGCTTAACTGTCAGACCTCCTATATTTTTACAATTTGAAAAAAGGAAATGGTATACGGAAGCCATGGTGGTGTAGTGATTAAGTGCTACAACTGCTAACCCAAAAGTCAGCAGTTTGAATCCACCAGGTGCTCTTTGGAAACTCTAGCGGGTAGTTTTACTGTGTTCTATGGGGTCACTAAGCAGTGAAATTGTCTCAGTGGTAGTGGATTTTGGTTTTTATAGAGCATGGTTGTACTCTGACATGCATCGGTTTGCTGTCGGAATTGATCCATGGGAACTGACTATTGATATCCTCATTTTATAGATGAGGAAACAGCTATGTGAACATCACACAGCCAAGACTGACTCCAGGCAGCCTAGCTCTTGATCCTAAACTGTGATACGCCTAGACTTTCCATAACTACTAGCTAGAAGGCAGGCAAAGAACAGAGGAGAAAGTTCAAGTCTGAATCATAATGTAAACTGACTCCAGTGAAATGGTCAGGGTGCCCTAAATGGTACCTGAGAACAGAGAGGCCCATTCTGCTAAGCTCTAGGATATAGCACCTCGCACCTACACAGAGTTAAAAAAGAAAAAAAGACACCATCAATCCAATTGTTGTTGAGTGAATTTCAGCTCACACTTGCCCATAACACAGAGTAGAACTGCCTCATGGAGCTTCCAGGGAGTAGCTGGTGGATTCAAATGGTTTGGTTAGCAAATTGGCTCTTAACCACAGTGCTGCCAGGGCTCCCACTACACAGTGCCAAAAGAACCCATTGCCAGTGCATCGATTCTGACTCCTAACAACCCTACAGAACAAAGCAGAACTGCCCCATAGAGTTTCCCAGGAGCGCCTGGCAGATTTGAACTGCTGGCCTTTTTGTTAGTAGCCACACCACTTAACCGCTGTGCCCCCAGGGTTTCTACCCCGTAGTAAGTTCTCTATAAATGTTGATCTGAAACAAAGTGTTACTACACGAACTGTTAGTTCTGTCCTCCCATTTCACCAGATCTTAATTCCTTGCTTTTCTTAAATTGGGTTCTTCTTGTTGTTGTAAGCTGTTGTCCAGTTAATTCTGGCTCATGGGAACCCTGTGCACAACAGACTGAAATGCTGCCTGGTCCTGTGTCATCCTCCCAACAGTCAGCATATTCAAGCCCATAGTTGCAGCTATTGTGCCACTTCGTCTCTCAAAACGTCTCCTGCCGTCGTTGGCCCTCTTCTTCACAAGCATGATATCTCCTTCCATCAATTGATCTTTCCTGGCAACATGCCCAGATCAAGAGAGCTGGACATTATTCTGTTGTGATTCATGAGGTTTTCATTGGCTAACTTTTGAAAGCAGCTCACCAGGCCTTTCTTCCTAGTCTGTCTTAGTCTAGAAGCTTCGCTGAAACCTGCCCACCGTGAGTAACCCTGGTGGTGTTTGAAATACCAGTGGCATAGCTTCTGGCATCACAGCAATACCCACGCTGTCACAGTAGGACAAACGGACAGATAGTTGGGGGTAAACCGGATAAGCCACAGAAAATACGTCTTTTGGGTAGTAAAGACTGTCCAGTTCAATAAGTTGGGGCCAGCCTGACAGAACTTAAGAACAACTTTTAAAAAAATCCCAAAACTATGACAGATGAAGCCCAAATTACTATTCCAGACTGAGAGAGACTAAAAAGATGTGAAAATTAAATGTGCTGTGCAATCCCAAATTGGATCATAGAAAGAAGATAAATGCAATGCTGAAGAATAATACTGGGATAACTTGACAAAATCTGAACACTCACTTTGAATTAGATATTAATTGTCCTGATTTTGGTAACGTGTGCTGTGGTTATGCAAGAAAACATCCTAGCTCTTAAGAAACATACTGAAATGTTTAAGGGTAAAGGAGCATGAAGTCTGTAACTTACTCTCAAAGGGTACAGGAAAAATGAAGATGTGTGTATGCATATATACATACATAAAGAAAGCACATGATAAAACAAATGGAGAAAAATGTAAAGAATTCACGAAGCCAGATAAACGGGAGCTCACTGTGCTGTTCCTGAAGACTTGACATGTCAAAGCAAAGCTATTTTTATTCCCTCTCCCCGAAAGATTGTTGTCTGGTTCCTGGAAAACTAGGACTCAACACGAGAGAAGAACCTTTGCTGATCCGTAACTCCAAATCCAGGAGTGCTTTTTCACAGGCTGGAGCTGAGCACCCACTGCTTGTCTTTAGAGCTCACTTCATTTAAGGAACCACCCCACTACCACCTACTCCCCTTCGTATCCCAACCACCCTCTAGTTTTCCTCCAGCCAGGCATGAATAATTTCACAGTGAAGTTTAAGTCTAACTTATACTTTCACTGACCACAAAATACATCGAATTCCAGTCAGCAAACAGCCTTGTCCTGCTTTACCCAACAGCAGCCACAGGTATGCCAACAGGGACCCAGGGGCTGGATTCACAGGCATTTGGGACAGCACTGCTGT
Organism: Heterohyrax brucei; assembly: GCA_028571685.1. Lineage (NCBI taxonomy): Eukaryota > Metazoa > Chordata > Mammalia > Hyracoidea > Procaviidae > Heterohyrax > Heterohyrax brucei. The sequence continues at coordinate 35,396,175 of CM053148.1, read as the reverse complement.
TAGGAGGTTCTCTAAATGTCCCTCCCCGCCTCCCCGCTTTTCCTCTTCTCCAGCCAGAACTTTCGATGAAGCTGCCTTTCCCCCCACTTTGTGCCTGTGATCTGTGCTCCTATTTACCCAAAACTTCCTGATACATTCCTGGGGTGTTTTTGCCTGCATGTACACACAACATCACCAGCTATCTTCTGGGTCTCAGGGACAGAGGTGGCCTGCCTCAGAGTGCTCACAACCTCTCCAAGCCTGAAGCAACCATTTATGACTCCTGCTTTGTCCTTGCTTGCCTGAGGTGATCACCCTCTTTTCATTTCTACCAGAAATGCCTTTCTCTAAGATCCTGAAAGTAGCTGAAGATTTTGAGCCCAGAGGCACAGGCTATACACACAATGTGCTGGAACAGGGTCCTGAACACCAGGCTCTGTGTGATATTCAGTTTTACCAGCTCTGCCATCAGCAGGCATTTAGCAGGGCTGTCAGGCAGGGCTGGCCACCAGTACTCAGGTGACATTTGGACATTAGGTGATATTCCCCAGAGTTGAATGCCTGCTTGGAACTTTCCTGTCTGCTCTCTCAAGCCTGTGAAGATGACAATTTTGACAAGGTGAATCTGAGATTTAGAAAAGTTGAGTGTTCTCAGAAAGGTTACTTAGGAAGTGATGGCATCAGAATTTGAATCCAGTTCTTGATCAAAGTATCTGGCCTCAGCATGGGGGGTGGGGGAGGGAGAGGGAGAAAGGGAGGGGAAGAGAGAGAGAGAGGAGAGTGGAAGAGAACACCAAAAAATCATTTTGCCCACTAAGCATTCCTTCCTGTACATTATAATTTGGATTTCCTTCTTTGTTATACTTCATATAAACTTGTTCACTTCCTCTATTGGATTTTTTTTTTAAGCTATTCTTTTTTTTTGTATTGATTACTTTAGGGATTATACTATATGTTCTTAATTTGGCTGAAAGGCAGACTTTCAGAGTGCCTTCACTTCTGAGTTAGCAGGGTGTCTAGGAGCCATAGTCTTGGGGCCATTTTACATTTGAATCTACATATTTTATATATCCCAGAAACCAAAAAAAACCCAAATCTCTTGCCTTCAAGTTGATGCTGACTCATAGAGACCCTACAGGACACAGCAGAACTGCTACATAGAGTTTCCAAGGAGCATGTGGTGGATCTGACCTGCTGACCTTTTGGTTAGACATCGCACTAGGCCACCAGTATTTCCTATACATCCTATAATAACACACTATTATTTTTGCTTTAAATGGTCAGCTGTCTTTCAAAGAAATTAAAATGTAGTATTTTATATTTACCCACATGTTTACTGACTCTGACCTTCATTCCTTCCTGTAGATCTGAGTTCCCATTTGGCGTTATTTCTCTCAGCCTGAAGAACTTCCTTCAGCATTGCTAGTGGTACAGGTGGACCAGTAGTTGGTTTTCTCAGGCTTTCTTCTATTTAGAAAGTCTTTTTGCTGCTGTCATTTTTGAAGGGTATGTGATTTTTCTGGATCTACAATTCTAGGTTGAAAGTTTTTTTTTTTTCCCTTCTATCAGTACTTTAAAAATATTAACGTATCAGAAATATATCATCATTGTTTGAAGAATATTCAATATTAAACATTTTATTTCAGTATTTTAAGATGTGTCATTGACTTCTAGGCTGCTTTTTAAGATACAAAATCCAACTGTTTTTCAAAACTTTTCCTTGGAAATTTGTCCCCCTTTCTGGATGCTTTTAAGATTTTTGTCTTTACTTCTGGTTTTCTGCAGTTTATCAAGTCTATGGTGTTCTCAAAGTATTTTTTTTCAAAAGTCCTTTTTGGGGTTCAATGAACTTCTTAGATATTTAGGTTGATATTTGTTATCCAATCTGGGAAAATTCTGGCTATTGATCTGTTCAAGTATTTTTTTCCTCCTCAGCTCTCTCTCCTGCTTCTTCTGGGATTCTAATTATACATATGTTAAAATATTCTATATGGATCTCTAGGTAACTGAGGCTGTATTTTCTCTGAATCTTTTCTCATTCTGTTTTTCAGATTGTATAATTTCTATTAATCTGCCTTCCAGTTTCCTGACCGTTTCTTCTGCCCTATTCACTGTGCTGTCAAAAAATCTCAATTAAGCTCATTTAGTACACTGCACTTTTCACTTCTAGAGTTGCAATTCTTTTGTTTCTCCTGAGATTTCCCATTCTTGTGTCTGCTGAGATTTCCCATTCCTCACATCATATTCCCATTCTTTCCTTTAAATCTATGAATGTATTTATGATAGCTGTCTTTGTCTGCTAATACTAACATCTGGGTTATCTTAGGGTCTGTTTCTGTTGACAGCACTTTTCCTTATATCCTCTTTGGTGGTGAGTCAATTCCGACTCATAGCGATCCTATAGGGCAGAGCAGAACTGTTTCACGGAGTTCCTAAAGAACAGCGGGTGCATTCAAGCTGCTGACCTTCTGGCCAGTAGCTGAGTTCTTAACAAATATGGATCATGTTTTCTTGCTTCTTCTCATATCTAATAACGTTTCATTGTTTACTGGACATTGGGAATGCTATACAGTAGGGAGTCTGGATTATTTTCTTAATTCCTCAGAATTTCCTTTGAAATTCTGAGTTTCGGTCTGACAGGCAATAAAATTACTGACAAACCCTCCTTACCTTGTTAGGCTTTATTCTACGTGTTGTTCAGTCTGATGGTTGACTTTAAGTGTTAACTTGACTAATCTATGGTTCCCAGGGACTTGACCACAAACAACAGACGCTACTTCCTGTTTCAAAATGTAACGTAACGTAGCGTGACGCAATGCAGCGCAGCACATCGCAACGTAATGCAGCTCCACGCAGCGCAACTCAGCGTAACGTAATGTGACGTCATGTAACTGCAAGTAACGTAAGGCAGCGAAACGTAACAGCGTAGAGTAGCGTAGCATAAGATAGCGTGGGTGAGCAGAATGGAGTGTAACATTTTACTGCCAGACTGTACGCGTTTTGGAAGATCTTTTTCTTTCTATTCTGCACCTTTTCTGCCACTTGTGCAGCTGATCTTGTGACATAAACACACAGAAGTCGCTCACCTGGGGCCTGACCTTTGGATTTCGTACTTGCTAGCCTCCCACACTATGAAGAGGCAGCAGAAGTCTCCGGCGTAGCACCCGACTTACTGATTTCGGGTTTACCAGCTCTCGCAATTATGTGAGTCAGCCCCTTGAAGTAAATCTCTCCCTCTCTCTCTCTCTCTCTTCATGTATGTGTGCGCATGTAGATGTACCCGTGTATCTAGCACAGGTTCTGTTTGTCTAGAGAACTCTAAGGTATGTGGGAAGATCTATTTTTAGTTTCGTCCTTAATCTTTGCCCTCTACCTGCAAAAGTCACTGAGGTCTAGTGCATTACAACGCATGGTGACCCTATAGGTCAGAGTAGAACTACCCCATAGTTTCCAGGGAGCAGGTGGCTGATTTGAACTGCCGAGCTTTTGGATAGCAGATGTAGCACGTAACTACTGCACCGCCAGGGTTTCCAAATGGACCTTATTCTAAGTCATGGTTCTTACTTGAAAGCATAGCTTTTCTTGGGTTTCATCGGACTTTCTGTGAATTTCAGTCATTCTGGTGAGGTTGGAAATCTTATCATTCAGTACTGATGGAACTTTGGTGTCTCTTTTCAGCTCTTGACCCTAAATCAACCAAAGTCTGTTCAACTTTGTGGTATCTTGTCCTGAGTCTGTATGTCTCAGCCCTGTTCAGAACCGAAAAGGAACAGATCACTTAGCGTTTTACTCCTGCCCGAATAGCTTGCTTTTCTCTGGTTTCTTCTCTCCAGATATAGCCATTTCTGAAGCCATGAAATCTCAACTCGGATCCCCCTTCTCAGCTCAGAAAGAATACTGTGCTTGACTTCGACTTGATTGCTTTGTCTAACCCCAAACCCAACCCAACCCACTGAGGTCAAGTGGCTTCCAACTTTCAGTAACTCTGCAGATAGAGTAGAACTGCCCTATAGAGATTCCAGGGAGTGCCTGGTGGATTTGAACTGCCAGCCTTTTGATTAGCGCTTAGACCACTAAGCCACCAAGGTTTCTATCTCTTTGTCTAGTGCCCTGGAAGTTATCCCGAAGCAGATACTGGGATGACTTGGGAGTTAACCTTCTGTGTTTCCATTCTCTCAAGGTTCGTTGTTCAGCCAGGTGTGTTGTCCATTGCCTGAAACAAGTTGTATTATATGTATTGTCCAGCTTTATAGTTAGCTGCAGTGCAAAGGTAAATCTAAAACTGGTTACTTAATTGTATCTTAAATTGGAGTCTTTCGAGCTTTATATAAATGGAATGATTTAATATGTATTTTTCGTTTTTGGCTTATTTCTTTTAACATTATGTTTCTGAGATTTATCTAAGTTATTGATAAGTTGTATGCATATGTGTGTGTTTTGGTAGGAATTTGTGTCTAAGTTTTATCTAAAAATTTTAAGTCATGTTTAATGCGGTTAAGAGTCTCTTATTAAATGACTACAGCATCAGAATGAAACTTTGTTTTTGTTTCATGTTACTGATAATTTGTGAATTTTTTGTTTTTCTTGCTCGTCGTCACTAGATGGTTAATTAGTTTTAATAGTCTTTTCAAAGAATCAACTTCAGGCATTTATTTTTCTCCCTATTTCATGAATTCTGTTTTTATGTAATTTATTTTCTTTTTTTGTTGTTATTTTTCTAATTTATTAGGATGAATGCTTATTGTTCAAGTCAAAGTATTTTTTTAATTACATTGTGATTTCTTTTTTGACCCTTAGACTATTTAGAAATGATTTTTTTATTTGTCAAATAAATGGAAATTTCTCTAGTGATCTTTTTTTTTTGGTTGCTGTTATTGATTTCTAGTTTAAGTTAATTAAGCTAGATGACTTAAGTTGTCAGACAAAATTTATTAAATTGTGGTCAAGTTTTATAAATATATTTGTGTGTTCTTAAAAAGAATGTGTGTTTGCTACTGTTGCTGGATGCAGTGTTCCATTAGGTTGATTTTATTCATTGTTAAACTCAAGTCTTCTGTATTCATACTGATTTTTAAAATACATGCTTATTTTGCCAGTTTCTGATAAAAGTACATAAAAATTTTCTCCTATGATTGTGGAGTTGTGTATTTTATTTTATAATTGTTAATTCTTGCTTTATGTGTTTTCAGATTGTATTCGTAGGTGCATTCAGGTATGAAATTCTTATGTCTTTCAGATGACTTAATTTTTTAATGTAATAAAGATGTGTATTTGCAGTTTTTTTTATTTTAAAGTCTAGTCTGCTGTAAATTAGTGTAGCAGGGCCAGCTATTAGTTGGTTTTTACATAGTCTGTCTCTTTACACCTTTTTTATTTTTTTTGTAGTCTTTCTGTTTTAGTGTGTACTTTGTAAACAACATATATCTGCAGTTTTAAAATCTTTGTCTTATAATTAAATTCCTGTTTCTGTGAATGACTGCTCCATTTACCTGCTCCACAATCATGAACTTGGGTATTATCTTTGATGTCATTTGTTCCAGTATCTGTGGCATCTTGTATTTATGCGTTGTGAACTTCACTCCCAAAATACTTTCAGATTTGTCCATTTCGCTGTTTCCACCAGCACCACTACCCTAATCCAAGGTTATGTCCTCTTCTGCTAAATCAACCACTGTGGACCCGTGTTTGGTCTCCCTAATTTGCCTGGATTCTAGGATGTCTTCCAGCAAGGGCCTAGAGGAACTAAGAAACTGTTCGCTAGGTGTTCGCTAGGACTCTAAAGGTCTGCTGGATGCTGCTGAGACCCATGGGAAGTAGGACCAAGTGTTGTTAGTGGAATGCAGGTAGAAGTGAGTGATGCAAACCAGTGTTAAAGTAGCATCTAGTTTATGTAAGAAGAAAGTAATATATTTGTGTACATATGTGTATTTTTGTAAATTTGCATGGAAACTTTCTGGAAGGCTAAGAAAAATTATTAAAAGCGCCTATGAGTGGGAGAATGTGTTGTTGGTCTGGTAGCTGCGGGGCCAGCTTCTTCACATCCATCTTTTTTCTTTTTAATACTCATTGCTGCTTTATTCACAATAACAAATAGATGGGAAACAACCTAAGTGCCCATCAAGAGATGAATAGATAGGCAAGTTGTGGTACATACACTGGGATGTCACATAACCGTAAAGAACAATGATGAGTTCACAAAACGTATTGTAACATGGGTAGCTATGAAGGGTCTAATGCTAAGTGAAATAAATGAAGCATATTTGGGTGGCATAAGGACAACTATTAAGTATGCTTCTTCTTTGATCCACTGCCATCAAGTCAATTCTGACTCATAGTGACCTTCCAGACAGAGTAGAACTGCCCCATAGACTTTTTAAGGAATACCTGATGGACTTGAACTGCTGACCTTCTGGTTAGTGGCAACGTTTGACAGGGTAACCCTCGTGGCATAGTGGTTAAGTGCTACATCTGCTAACCAAAAGGTAAGCAGTTCACATCCTCCATTTCGTCCTTGGAAACTCTATGGAGCAGTTCTACTCTGACCTATAAGGTCTCTGTGAGTCAGAATCAACTCCATGGTGTGTGCTTTTGGTTTCTTCTTTTATAAGAAGGCTCTAGACCAAGAGGCCTGGTGATACAGTGGTTCACAGCTCAGTTGCCACCGAAAAGGTCAGCAGTTTGCATCTGCAAGCTGTTCCTTGGGAACCCTGTGGGGCAGTTCTACTCTATTTTTTAGAGCTGCTATGAGTTGGAATTGATTCTATGGCAATTTTGTTGTGGTTAATGTCCATTGATGGTTACCAGGGAAAGGAGGGAAAAGGGGAAAGTAAACTTTAGATGGTAGAAATTTATTTTTTGGTGATCAGAAAAGTGGCACTGAATGTGAATGCAGCAAGCACAGCACAACCAAGGTAAAAAATGAATTCGCACCACTCTTTCTTTGATATTTTCAATTAGCCTGTATAATTTGTACTTAAACCCTCAAAACTAAAGGATTACAAACTATGCAAAGCATGGTATTATGACTATGTGATTAGTGATCACTGTTTGTACCCTTGTGTTGGCTCTTGTTGAGTTTGTCCCCAAGGGTGTGGTCATCACTTTCTTGGTTAACATCTGATGGCTGTACTGTATCTACACAAATAGCCTATGAGTGGAATGTTCAATAACGGAATTTCTATCAGTGGTCTCTGTGTTTTGGAGTCAGTGACAGGGTGTGATGAATACAGTGCCTTTTCAGTGTACCAGTAAAATGTTTTGAGGTTTAGGAACCTTTGTCTACAGGTTTCAAGCTAGAACTTCTAGGCAAAATTTTCCCTCCAGCCAGAACATTTTGTGAAACTATAAATCTCAAGGTCTGAATATCTTGTATGTTCTCTAGCTGACTATCACTCCCTCCATTGCTACTCCCACTTCCACTTCCACTTCCACCTGCCTTATACTTGGCTGGATGTACACTTGTGTGTTACTTGCTTGGTCCCTGTGGTTTTATGGGTTTGTCACTCTTGCATCTTTGGAAAAAATACATCTGGGGCTTTGAACATGAAAAGACTGTAGCTAAAAAGTAGGGATAAAATCTAGTGGAACTAGAATTGTCTTTTTTATTCCCAGAGTACAATCCGACATATGCCCCATCACCTATGAATGAAGTCCCAGTTGCTTCTGTTCGATATTTAAAATTCTGTCTTTGGCCTAGTGTCATTCTGCTGCTCTAGCTTCTACTGGTACATGTCTCTCCTTGTCCTTTGTCTCCACCTACCCTGTACCCTTTTGTTCCAGCAGTCCAAGCAGTTCAGGAACTTCTTTTCTTTTTTGTTAGCAGGAATGCCCACCTTATTTAGCTGTCACAGCAGGACTTAACGTATGTTAGGAAGTGGCATAATACAGGGTAGAGAGGTCAGCATCAGGTGACCCAGCACCTGGAGTTCAGCCCACAGGTCTGTTTTGTTTGGCCCGTGGAATGTTTGGGAAAATACAGATATATACATAGGGGAAGTGTGGAAGTTTTAAAATTATAATTAAATGAAACTCTACAATTCAAGTCAATTTTCCATGTCTCTGCAATTCTGTCTGCTCTCTTCTCCCTGTGACAGCACAGTCCACCTTTTTGGTCTTCTATTATCTGCTTAATGAACACCTGTTCCCTCCTCTCCATGCTCTCCTCTCCCCTCTAGAAATAAACCAGAAGGACAGCGTCCTGTGTATGTATGAAACTGTGAAGTACACATACCACATGCTCACTCCATGTCCCCGACTCCAGTCCATTCTTAGTCTGAAGTGTTGAACTCAGTACTAGATTCAGGTCTGGGCTAGTAGCAAGTCTAGGTGCCATGTTCTCCAGGCTGCTGGACCATCACTTTAGGTCTTTTAATAGAGTTCTTGAGCTGCACACCTCTTGTTCTCCTGCTGTGTCAAAGACTCTACATTGCATTGCCTGTCAGGGCTGTCTTTGGTGGAGGCTGGGCACCATCTGGTTTTTCTGTCTCATGCTGATATAGTCTGTCAGTCATGTGGGTCCTTCTGTCTCCTGGGCTTAGTTTTTCATTGTGTATTTCATGTTCTTGGTTGTCATCTGTTACAGGTAGACTGGGACCAATTGATGTTCCCCAGATGGCAGCCTGTTGGCTTTTAAGATCTAGATGCTGCTCAGCAATATGGGGTGCAGAGGACACTTGTCAAAAGACTAGTTATGCCAGTTGACCTCAACATCCCCTAAGAACATGGCCCCAGACCCCTCTCCAGTCTATTGTGTCCTTTGAAATGTTGGGTTGAATTTAGAAAACTTTTTAGTTTATGGTATAGTACAGTTACACTGACCTGCCTTCTGCTGCGTGCTGTCTTACCCTTCGCTTGACAGAATTCCTATCAACTATCTAATACATGAACAACTCTATTCCTTCCTCTCCTCCCTTGTAGCTGTCAAAGAGTCTTTTCTTCTCTGCGTAATTCCTTTTTCAAGTCCTTATAATAGTGGTCTCATATAACATCTGTCCTTTTGTAGCTGACTAATTTCACTCAGCATAATGTCTCCTAGTTGATACCAGGTTTATGAGATGTTTCCTAAAATCATCATTGTTCTGTATTGTTCCATTGTGTAGTTTGTTTATGCATCATCTGTTGATGGGCACTTAAGTTGATTCCATCTTTTTGCTATAGTGGACAATGCTGCGATAAACATTTGTGTGCATATATCTGTTCATGTGACAGTCCTTATGTTTGTAAAATATATTCCGAGCAGTGGGATTGCTGGTCATATGGTATTTTTATTTCTAGCTTTTTAAGGAAGCACCTAATGGCTTCCAAAGAGGTTATTCTATTTTGCATTCCCACATGCAGTGTAGGAGAGTTCCAGTCTCTCGACAGCATCTCCCTGCTTTGTTGTCTTGTGTTTTTTAGATTATTGCCAACGTTGTTGGGGTGAGATGGTATCTCATTGTAGTTTTGATTTTGAATGTCTTGAAAATATTTGAATTACTTCCCAACATTTAAAAATCTGAAGATTTTTCAAATTCTGCTTGTCCAGCTTGCTTTAGAAAACGAAAGATTCAGCAGCACTGGATCTGCTTCCCATGAGGCCACAACTAGTGGGAGCTGAGTGCTGACCCCTAGAGCTCTTTCTTCTGAAATCTTCAATCTATTCTATTCCATTTAAGTATATGTTGGACTGGGCACTGCAGGCACTTAAGTATGTGGCTCTTGGTGCTGTAGAAAGAGTCAGGAAAAGCAAGAACAGTGTGTGAAATCTCTCTGTGAGGTGTCTGGAAAGATGATCAACAAGAATACGTTTGAGCTGAACTTGGAAGATGACACTGGGAGAAATGAAATAGATCATTAATTCAGTAAGGCTTTAACACTACTTGAGATATTCTTTAGTCAGTGTGGAGGCTCAGGCTGTGTCTGGCATGCTACCAATCTGGCTGTTGCTCTTGCTTTTCTCATTTCGCAGTCCATACCAAATAATGGATCCGGCTGATAATAATCTCTGAGGACCTCTGGCATGTCTCCCCATCTCTTCTTCCCTGTGCCACATCCTAGTTCTGGACTGTGTTGTGTTCACCTAGGGAACTTCTTTTCCCTCCTTAAGACCTTGCTACTCAAAGTGAAGCTGCAGGACCACCAGCAGTAGTAACACCTGGGACCTCCTGCAGGCCTGGAGAATCTCAGGCCCCACCAAGGACCTCTTGAATAGGCATATGCACTTTAACAAAATCTCCACATTAAATTTTGAGAAGCGTCTCCATAAAGTAGTGGTTCTTGATCTTGACTGCATTTTACAGTCGTTTGAGGATCAGTTAATAATTCTTTAATCCCTAATAGCACACAGACCAATCAAATGAACTCTCTGTGGGTAAGACCCTGGCATTTGGAATTTATAAAAATTCCCCAGGTGATTCTTTTCTGCAGACATGCTTGGAGATCATTGCTTTTAGATACCAAAACCAGAGCAAACTTGTTGCTGTTCAGTTAATTCCAATTTATACCCACCCTGTATGATAGAGTAGAACTGCCCCATAGGGTTTCCAAAGCTGTAATCTTAATGAAAGCAGACTGCCACTCTTTCTCCCAAGGAGTGGCTGGGGGATTCCAATTGCTGACCTTTCAGTCAGCAGCCAGCTGTTTTAACAACTGCACCGCCGGGGATCCTCAGGTTTCAGATAACCCATTGCTGTTGAGTTGATTCCAACTCGTAGCAACTCTAGAACACAGGAGAAGCGCCCCACAGTGTTTCCAGGGTTGTAAATCTTTATGTAAGCGGACTGCCGCATCTTTTACCTGCAGAGTGGCTAGTAGGTTCAAACCACCAACCTTTTGGTTAGTAGCTGAGCACTTAACTGCTGTGCCACCGCAGCTCCTTGCTTTAGGATAAACCAAAAACCGAATATGCTGCTGCTGAGTTGATTCCTGCTCATAGTGACCCAGGGTGGAACTGCTCCATAGAATTTTCAAGGAGTGGCTGGTAGACTCGAACTGCTGACGTTTTGGTCAACACTTAACCAGTTATGCCACCAGCATTTCCTGCTTTGGGATGTTCTCAAAGCTGGCTGCCCCTTACAATCACCTAGAGATTGTTTTTTGCTGTTGTTGTCTTGTGCTGTTGAGTCTATTCTGACTCATAGCAGCCCCTTGTGTTACAGAATAGAACTACTTCTTGGGGTTTTCTTGGGTATAATCTTTACAGAAGCAGATCATCAGGCATTTTCTTCCATTGTATAAAACTCACATAACTTAAAGGTAACTGTTTTAAGGGAAACAGTTCAGTGGCATTTGTTCAGTATGTTCACGATGTCGAAGCGCTACCTCAAGTGAGTTCCAAAACGTTTGCATAACCTCTAGAGAAACTTTAATCAATAATTCCCAATTTTCTGTTTCTCCCAGGCTCTGGTAATCACTAATCTATTTGTTTTTCTGTATATTTGTCTAGTCTGGATATTTCGTGTAAGTGGAATCTACAGTGTTTATCGTTTGTGCCCTGTTTTACTCAGCACATTGTTGTCAGTTTACCTGTACTAATAGCATGTATCAGAACCTCGTTTTTCTTTATGAATGAATAACATTTCATTGTATGGATATACCACATTTTGTTTATCCATTCATCTGTTGATGGACTCTTGGGTTGTTTGCACTGTTTAGTTATTGAGAATTATGTTGTAATAAACAATGATGTACAAGTATCTATTTCAGTCCTTATTTCAAGGTATGTCTTTCTAAGTGCAATTGCTGGATCATATGGTAGTTCTATGTTTAAATTCCACCAGCAATATGCTAGTGTTTGGTTTCTCTGCATCCTCACCAGTACTTGTTTTTCCCATTGATTTAAACAGTGACCATCCTAGTGGGTATAAAGTGGTATGGCATTGTGGTTTTGATTTACATGTCCCTGATGACTAATGAAGTTGAACACCTTTACATGTGCTTATTAGCTATTTGTATATTTTTTGAAAAAGTGCTTTCCTAAGTCCTTTGCCCATTTTTTGAGTTGTTTGTATTTTTGTTGTTGAGTGTAAAGAGCTCTTTATATATTCCGGATACTAGGCCCTTGTCACGCACTAGATTCTTATCAGTTACATGATTTGTAAATATTTTCTCCCATTCTGTAGGCTGTCTTTTAGTGTCTTGATAATGTCCTTTGAAGTACAATTTTTAATTTTTATAAAGTTCAATTTATGTGTATTCTTTTGTTGCTCATGCTTTTGAACTCATACCTAGAGAGCTTTTGAAGCTCCCTAAAAACAAGACATACCTCTGACCAATTTAACCACATTGTAGGGGTGGGAGGCTGGGAGACACAGGCATCTGTGTGGGAAGTTTCCCAGATATGCAGCCAGATTTGAGTACAGTTGCCTCAGGGCCCAGCTCAGGCATGCCGCCCTTTGGGCAGCTCCTCATAGTGTGTCTTCTCCTCCAATAACGATTCAAGTACCTCTCCGTAGTGTCTCACAGTGCCCCGTGTGCACTTTCACCGTCTCTGTAATTACCTGTTAAGTGTCTATCCTCCTATCCCTTTAACCGGGGGAAGTCCTTCAGGGTCTTTGTTATTATTTGCTATCAGCTGAATTTTGGTGTCGGCAAAGAATATTGAGTATACCATGGACTGCCAAAAGAACAAATAAATTGGTCTTGGAAGATGTATAGCCAGAGTGCTCCTTAGAAACAAGGATGGTGAGACTGTGTCTTACATACATTGAACATGTTGTCAGGAGTGACCAGTCCCTAGAGAAGGACATCATGCTTGGTAAAGTGCAGAGTCAGTGGAAAAGAGGAAGACCCTCGGTGAGATGGATTGACACACTGGTTGCAACAATGGGCTGAAGTGTAGCAATAACTGAGCATGCTGTGGGCCAGGCAGTGTTTTTGTTCTGTGATACATCGGGTTGCTGTGAGTCAGGACCGGTTTGATGGTACCTAACAATAACAGCATCAGTTGATTCTGACTCATGGTGACCCCATGTGTGCATAGTAGAACTACACTCCATAGAGTTGTCAAAACTGAACTTTCAGAAGCAGATTGCCAGGCCTGTCATTTGAGGTACCACTGGGTAGGTTTGAATCATCAACCTTTTGGCAGATTGTCAAGTGTTTAACTCCTTGTGCTGTCTAGGAACCCTTTTTTGAGGATAGGAACTGTGTTTTACTTTTCTTTGTCTCCCTTGTATCTTATACAATGTCTAGAAAAGAAAAGCTACTCAAAAAGAGGTGGTTATGATTTGTATTATTATTTTAATTCTGAGATGATGAAGTGGATGTGTGATTAAGGGCAAGTTTGGAGGCCTGCAGAACAGTTAGGAGGCTGTTGAGGTGGTCCACGTAGGAGGTATTGAATGGCTGAACATGGGTGATGGCCAATGAAGATACATGAAGGGGCCAGGGATGGACATGTCGTAGTCATCTGGTACTGCTCTAACAGAAAGAGCACAAGTGATTGGTTTTAGCAAAGAAAAGTTTATTCTTAGTTCAATAGGCTGGAAGTTCAAATTCAGGGTGCTGGCTCCAAGGGAACACACTTCTTTTCTGTTGGTTCTGGAGGACGGTCCTTGTGTTGCATCAATCTTTTTTCGGTCTAAGAGTTTCTGAGTGCAGGAACCTCAAGTCAAAAGGACACACTCTGCTCTTGATGCTGCTTTCTTCCCTTTTACCTCTTGTGGGGTAAAGCGTGGTGCAAGTCACACTCCAGGGAAACTCCCTTTACCCTGAAGCAAGGAGGTGACCTTAGGAAGGGTGTTATAGTCCCATCTTACTCCTCTTTAACATAACCTGGTCTGTTAACGACGGGCAGAGATTAGGATTCACAGTGTAGGAAAATCACAAAATGCGTTGCAGTCACACAGTCTGGGAATCATGGCCCAGCCAAATTGCTACACATGCTTTTTTGGGGAACACGATTCATTCTATGGCAGGAGGGCATAATGAGCCAGAACAGTAGGGATGAAAATTGTTTTGTGAACTATGCCACATACAAGGACTTGTACTTTAGGAATTGTGGTTTGTCTGTTTTAGAGATAAAGCAAATTTTACTTTGAAATCAACACCATAGTTTTGAAGTTTTGGCCAAAGTCATAGCTTACACAGAGGAGCTCCGGAGATGTTGAGAAAAGTGGAAGGAACAGTTGTCTGTGGATCAGTATGAGTGGAGGGATGTGTTAGACCTTCAAGTGAAAAATATGTATGTAGTTGATGATGATTATTTATTCACTCACCGTCCACTTTGACTGCTTTGAGCTGATATTTTTGCAGAGTTAATGTCCTGAAATTTCACAATTGAATGTTCACCAGGATGATGAAAAGCAGAGACTTGTAAAAAAGAATCATAATACGCTTGTAACAAACAGGATGGGACTTGGACACTTCCGATCTCCCTGCCTTTCTTAGTTTTCAGGCTCATTGTCATAGCGCTTGCCTTTTCCTGTTCCTGCTCTTCTGTGACTTTGGGGCAAATATAGCGGAGGTTTGGCTAATTAGCTGTTGTAATTAGAAACACTTTTATACTAGGGGGTGCTGTAGTGGTTAAGAGCTGTGGCTGTTAACCACAAAGGTCAGTAATTCAAGGCCATGAGGCCCTCCTTGGAAACTCTGGAGCGGTTCCACTTCTGTCCTGTAGTGCCACTGTCAGTCGGAATTGACTTGAGGGCAACAGATTTGAGTTTCTTGGGGGAGTTAGATTGGAAACCTTGGTGGTGTAGTGGTTAAATGCTGTGGCTGCTAATCAAAAGGTTGGCAATTTGAATCTGCCGGGTGTTCCTTGGAAACTTGATGGAGCAGTTCTACTGTGCCCTATAGGTTTGCTATGAGTCGGAATTGACTTGATGGCAGTGGGTTTTTTCTTTGGGTATTGGATTAGGTGGGCAGTTCCCTTTATTGCTTTAGGGGCCTTTGCCTGCATTCCCTTCCAAGGGTCTGCTCTTTGCTGGTGGGGGCAAGGGAGAGGCTGAGGCTGCACAGTTTCCCCGCATGGCACCTTCAGCTAGCAGTGGCACCTTGTCTCCTGCCTTCAGAGTTCCCCCTTGCAGCTGGGAGAAGGATTGAAAGATTGAGGCTGGCTCTTGTGGTTAAAGACTCCCAGATTGCCCACAGGTGCCATGGTCCACACTTACATGCTAAAATTGGGACAGTGTTATCCTGGACATTTCAATTCCTACCAGAAGGCATCTTCTCCCTGAAGGTTGTCTGTCAGCCTGCCTTCTTTCCTGTTTTGGGCCAAAAGATCTTTCAGGATTTTTTGTTTAGGGACAGAGACTTGTGTGTTGGCAGTTAAATGATTTAACCATGGGAACAGGAGTGAGGCAGAGACAAGGAACATGGTGAAGTCTGCACAATCCTCCAGACTTACGCCTGCTTTTTTTTCTTGTTATTTTTTCTCATCTGTTATGACAAAAACTTAATCAGCCTGCTTAGGTCAATTTATTTGAATGGGTGCCTAAAATAACATAATATGAAAAGAACCCAAGGAAAGGTTAAATTAATAAACGACCATAGAATTGTTCTGGGTCCTATACCAAAATTCCCACTTTGGCAGTGTCTCATAACTTTGCTAATTGGAATCCTTCTGGAGTACCAAAAGCCAAAGCCAAAGCCACCACTCTCAAGTTGATTGCAACTGGTAGTGACCCTGTAGGTCAGAGTTGAACTGCCCCATAGCGTTTCCAAGGAGTGCCTGGTGGGTTTGAACTTCTGACCTTTCGTTTTGCAGATGTAGCACTTAATCCCTACACCACCAGGGTTTCCATTTCTGGAACACTGGAAGATGAGAATCTGGCTCCATTTATACTAATATCATTGATTCTCATTTCTTTAAAGTTTATAGCAATCTAATGAATTACTCATCTCTCTGGATTCATTACAAATATGCATGTGCAACTCAGTATATGAATGTGGTGATTTGTACACAAACAGGCATACCTAAAAAATAATGTCAGCAGGGTCGACCAAGCCAGACAAATGTGTTTCATTTCATGCTTTGAAGTATTTTCAGCTGGAGGCTGGTGGAACTAGGAGGAAGATGGGTACTGGAAAAGTGTATTTTCAGAGAAGAGTCTTCTCTTTTAAACTACCAACCAGTTCTAATTTAAGACTTGTTAGAATCCCAATTGTTCTATGAATCTTTAAGGAGACTGGGTTTATTATTATTTATTTGAACCAGAGTTCAAAAGTTTCACTGGTGATTAAAATAAATTTTCATCTGACAGACAAGAATATTCATTGGCAACGACTTTTGCTTATTGAGCATAACCGTGTGGTAGGCACTGGCTAAACAATTCAGTTGCATGGTTTCCTTTAATATTCCTGGTATTGATCAAAACCAAACCAAAATCCATTGCTGTGAAGTTGTTTCTCATTCATAGTGACCCCACAGAACTGCCCCATAGGGTTTCCAAGGAGTGGCTGATAGATTCCAATTGCAGACCTTTTAGTTATCAGACCAGTTATTCTAGTAACTTGAATAAGTAGATATTGATAACTCCATATTATAGATAAGAAATCAGGTTCAGAGAGAGAGAGTAACTTGCCCAAGGTCACTTAGAAAATAGCAGTACTGAGATTTCCTGTCAGTGTCTCAGAACCCAAAGACTGCTTTTTGAATTCCCAGAATTAGAGCTAGCATGCTTTGCAATGTGTATAGTCTGTATCCTATTGCAAAGTTCAGACGTGCAGTTTATGGAATAGGTTGCAAGTTTTTAGAACAGACTGACTTTAAATTTTAAACCTGATTGTGTGTTGCGGTTGAGTTGACTTTACCTGGTGGAGACTTTATGTGTGATAGAATGAGGTGTTGCCTGGTCCCACACCATCTTCACCAGTGTTCTGCTTTAGTCCATTGTTGCTGCTGTGTATTTTGAGTGCCTTTTTACACAGGGGGCTCATCTTCCAGCACGATATCCAGCAAAGTTTTGTTGTGATTTATAGAGTCTTCATTGGCTAATTTTTTGAAGTAGATTACCAGGCCTTTCTTTAATCTTTGTGTCATGGATTGAATTGTGTCTCCCCAAATGTCTGTCCCTTTGGCTATGCCATTGTGATGGTTAAGATTGTGTGTCAGTTTGGCTGGGTCATGATTCTCAGTGTTTTGGCGGTTATGTAGTATAATCACTCCTATGATGGAATCTTCTTAATGGTACTAGTGGGGCCAGGGCCTGTGGTGCCTCACTGCCCCCTCAGCCATTACTTCCTCCTCCTTCTGCTACTTACTTCCTTCCCACTCACCTTACCAAGGTTTTTGGCTTGTTGTTGATCCAACAGCTCCTTCTGTTGTCTTCTGGCCTCTAGTTCTTGGGACTTGAACTAGCAGCCTACCTGTTGGTCGTAAGATTTGTCAGTCTTCACAGCCTTGGAGTAAGAGTCCTATTCCCTCACCTGCTGATCTTGGATTCATCAGTGCCAACAGTTAAGTGAGTCAGGAGAAATCTTGTGGCCTTACCGGCTGTCTTGGGATCTGGTCAACCTTCATAGACTGTTCTCTGACCTGCTGATGTTGGGTTTGCCAGTTTCCATAGCTGTGTGAATTGGGAGAAGCCTCAACCCTGAACCATAACTTGGAAAACATCAGCTTCTGCAATTGTGTGAGTTGTTTCCTTGATATAAATCTCTCTCTCTGTATTTATGTGCTTTACTGGTTTTACTTCTTTAGAGAACCCTGCCTAAGACGGCCATGATTCCCACTATTGTATGATTGTTTACCATACTGTCATCTGATGTGACTTCCCTATGTGTTGTAAATCCTGTCATTATAATGCTAATGAGATGGATTGCCAAGCCAAGCCAAGTGCCTTTGGATCCAACTCATGGATTAGAGGTAGTTATATTGATGAGATCTACTAGATTAAATAGTGTCTTAAGCTAGTTTCTTTGAGCTATTAAAGAGAGAAGTGAGCAGAGAGACATGGAGACCTCATACTACTGAGAAAGCAGCACAGGCGCAGAGCCTGCCCTTTGGACCCAAGATCCTTGTACCTGAGCAGCTATTAGGCCAGGGAAAAATTGATGAGAAAGACCTCTCAGAGCCGCCAGAGTGAGAAAGCCTTCCCCCAGAGCTTATGCTGTGAATTTGGACTTCTAGTCTGCTAGGCTGTGCGAAAATAAATTTTTCATTGTCAAAGCCATCGACTTATGATGTTTCTGTTATAGCAGCACTAGGTGACTGAGACAGTTGGGAAACTCCACTGAGAACTGTCCACTGTGAATGTGAATGTTGGTGGTACAGCTTCAGCGTCATAGCAACACATGGTTGCTATAGCATGAGAAACTGACAGATCAGTGGTAGGTTCTTTGTGGGTCCCATGAAATAATGCTGTTGTGAACATCTGTCAGAGAAAGCCAACTGGCTACCCCAAATTTATGATCCTCTTCTGTGGTGTAGGAAGTCAGTAGTATAGAATGCTCTTGGGATGTGGCTGCCTAGCCAGGGATGGGTTGAAGTATATTACTTATTTCACCAATGAGCTGAAATAATGTTGGTGGCACCTAGGCCTAGATGATTAAGCAGTGTGCGTGGCTTCTCTGCCTACCTGCTGAAAAGTCATAACCCAAGGCAATTTTAGAAACCACATGTAGAAGATGGCAGAATCCATCCTCATCCCAGGTCCCTGAAGAGACCCCTTTCTTCTGCTCAACCAGGGGCAGACACATTCACTTGTAACATGAATGAAAGATACATTTCTACTGTTATAGCACTGAGGTTCGGAGTTTTGTCTATTACAGCAGCTGGTGTTACCCTAACCAAAACAAACGAACAAAGAACCTTTCTTTGAGTGTCCTTTAAGAAGCAGTGGATACAGTGCTAATTGGAGTGAAGTTGATCATATAGCTGGAAAAAGGGCTGATATGTCTCTTACTTTGCTACCTCTGCTAACCAAAAGGTTGGTGGTTCAAATCCACCAGTCTGGTGGATTTGACTCTGAGGAAGGTATACACTGACCTATAGGATCATTATGAATCAGAATCGACTTAAAGGCCGTGGGTTTTCTGGCTGTACCTCTTCCCATCAGCTAAAGGGATGTTGATTAGTCAGACTTCCTTATTTTAAATATGGGCTTATGACTTTCGGTCCTATACTTTGAGGGGCTGGTGGTGGAGTGAGATTGCGACAGGTTAAGGTTTAGCTTCTTTTTTTGTCTGGAGTCCATTCAGTACAATTTCAATTAAATGAGACTAAGGAGACAGGGAGGCGATCACTTCATATCAAGAGAAAGTGAACTAAAGTGGACATCTTTAAAGTGAGTGAGTGGAAGTACCTTGAATGGCTGACTTTTTGAGAGGCTCTTGATGTCTGATCAGTCTGCACGGACAAGGCAAATTTACCTTTCCGGTTGCAAAGTCTTCTGCAAAGGAAAAGATTAAAAAGACGTTTTCCTCACGTAGCATAAAGCTCAAGTGACTTCCCTTATTTCTGAGGATGTACTTTTCTTGACACTAAGGTGATTCACTATTGATTTGGTTAAAAATGGACAACTCTCTCTCAGTTTAACACAGCAGTTCAGCCTCCTTCCTGTTCTCCACATCATTTTTATTGCACTGTCTGAAAATCAATTTAATTAAAAATTCCATCTCTCTGTTTTATTGATGTTTACATACAAATACAATAACTATAGCAAGAAAAATATTTTAGTACTATAACCAAGCAAATAGATATTTGAATATTTGCTTTTGGTGAGAAATAAAAACTGAATTATTAAAGAACAGTTAATGAGGACAGTCTGTATTGCCAGTGCAGTGGTAGAAAAGAACACATCTTTATATGATAATGGAAAATGCTGAGCATTAGTTAAAACAGTTTTTAAAGTAGCTACATAAAATCTACATGTTCCTTGTTGGTAGCCATTACTCCTTGCAACAATTAAAATCCAATATCAGGTCTATTTCAGAGAATAATAATTTGTATATTACAGGACAGAAGTGTAGTTTCTGTTAGGAAGTTAGCTTGTTCATTAAAACGGCACTTTATTGATTACAAAAGTAACTTCCTGAGATTTATACACATGCAAACTGGAAATAGAGGATAGGAGTGAAGAAGATTCTTCGTTAGTCCTTTTAAAATTTTCTGATTGTGCTTCCAGTGTAAGTTTGCTGAGTAAATTCGTTTCCCATTCAGTGGTTTGTGCATCAAGCCTTCTGTGATGTTGGTTGAATTCTCTATAGTGTGTCGGCACTCTTCTTGTCTCTGCCCTGGGTTTCTGGCACCCTTTTGTCAAGGTTTTCTACCCCTTCCTGACTTTTCATCTTTGCTTTTGGACAAGCGTTGTATGATTGTGCTTTTTGTACAGCTGTATGATTGTACTAAGGAACACATTCCTCTCAGGTGGTACTGTCTGTTTTATAAGGCTGTCTGTTGTTTAGCTGGGAGGTGGTCTCTGGGAATGGTTTCAGTTTCAGGTCAGAAGGGTGTTTTAGGACCACAGTTTGTAGGGTTCCTCCAGTATCTATCAGACCAGCAAGTCTGGTCTTTTGTGTAAATTTGGTTTCTTGTTCTACATTTTTCTCCTACTCTACCCAGGCCCCTCTGTTGTGAACCAAGTCAGAGTTGTCAGTAGTGGTAGCCGAGCACCATCTATCTAGTTCCGGTCACAGGGTCGTATGGGCTGTGGTTCATGTGGCCCATTAGTCCTTTGGACTGATTGCTTCCTTGAATTGTTGGTTTTCCTAGACGGCTGCTCACAAGATTTTAAGATCCCAGACGCTGCTCATTAACGCAGGCTGCAGAACATTGTCTTTATGACCTGTGTTGTGCCAATGATGTAGATGTCACCCAAGTATGTGTCCTTCAGCTTTTATCCTAGGAACTTTATCCCTCAAGATATTTGGTTATGTCTAAGAAGTTTCCATTTCTGGGCCCCGTGTGTGCTCTCTTGTCTATATTAATATGCATGCAGTACCTATGATTAGGTATGTAGAAATATAAAGAACCACACGTGTATCAGTAGATAGGTGTGCTCCCTGGCACTTCCCTACACCTCTTTAGCATGTCTCTTTACATCTGTGAGTTAATACTCTTGTTGCAGGATTGTCTGTGTTATAGTAATTACTGTGTTCCCTCAGTGTCTACCTTTGCCTTCGTCACATTGTGTTGACTTTCCCCGTATCGCGTATTGCCTTTCCCTTCACCAGTATTAACATGTGTCTTCTAACTAGTTAGTAATTTTGTGCCTTCCTACTCCCATCCCTTGGAATCATCAAAAAGAAAAAAAAAAAAAAAGCGTGTGTGTAAATGTTTTCTTGGTATCAGACTTATGCAATATTTGTTCTTTTGTGATTGACTTATTTTATTCAACATAATGTCCTCCAAATTCATCCATGTTGAGTTAGTTCACTGATGGGTAATTATTCTTAATCATTACCCAGTATTGCACTGTATGTATGTACTGCAGATTGCTTATCTGTTCATATGTTGAAAGACACTTAGGCCATTTCTATCTTTTAGCTGTTGGGAGCAATGAAAATGACGGGGCATGTTTCTATTCTATTCTGTTCTACTCGTGTGATGGCGTTTGTTTCTTTAGCGTATATCCCTAGGAGTAGAATTGCTGTATCACGTGGTGTTTCTATTGCTAAGTGTTTAAGGAAGCTCCTACCATTTTCAACAGTGGTTATACCATTTTACATGTCCACAAGCACTGTATTATAGTTCCAATCTCCTAGCAACCTGCCAACGTTTGCTATTTTTTTCTTTTTCAGTTAGTATCACTAAGGTTGAGTGAGATGGTATATCAATGTAGCTTTGATCTGCATCTGTCTAATAGCTGATTATCAATTTTCTGTTAGCCGCCATGTATTTTCTTTGGTGAAATGTCTGTTGTATCCTTGCCCATTTTAAAATAAGATTACCTGTCATTTTGTTGTTGAGGTGTTCAAATTTTTTTGATAAATGTGAGAAATTAGAACGTGGTCAGATTTGTCATAGGAAAAATTTTCCCTAGGTTCTCTCCCCCCCCCCCCCAGTCTTTTGGAGAGCATAGGTGTTTAATTTTGGGGAGCACTCATTTATCTAGTTCATCTTTTGCTGTTTGTGCATTTTTTGTTAGTTTGCTATTCTATTTACACCATATATTAGGATCTCTAGCATTGTCTCTGTTGTTTTTTCCATGATCTTTTTAGTTTTAGGTTTTATATTTACATCTTTAATCCATTTTGAGTTAGTTTCTGTGTATGGTATGAGGTATAGATCCATTTTCATTTTTCTACATATAGACCTTCAGGTTTGCCAGCACAATTTGTTAAAGTGACTGCCTCTTCCCTATTTATTGGACTTTGGACTTTTTTCAAAGATCAGCTGTCCGTAAGGCTGGATTTACATCAGGGTTTTCAGTTCTGTTCCATTGGTCTACACAATGTCTATAGTTGTGCCAGTACCGGGCTGTTTTGGCGACTGTGACTGTGTAGTAGATTCTGATGTAATGTGAGGCCTCCTACTTTGTTCTTTAACAATACTTTAGTCATCCTGGATCTGTTTCCTTTCTGTATAAAATTGGTGATTAGTTTTTTTCATCTCATTAAAGAATGCTGTTGGAATTTGGAATAGAATTACATTATATCTGTAGATTGCTTTGGGTGGTATTGACATTTTCACAATGTTAAGTCTTCCTCTTCATGAACCTGGTATGTTTTTCTGTTTGTATGGATCTCTTTTGGTTTCTTGCAGTAGTTTATTGTCCTTTTCCTTTGTATAGGTCTTTTAAGGCCTTGATTAGATATATTCCTAAGAATTTTATCTTTTGAGGGGGGTGGTTTATAAATGATGTTTCTTCCCTGATTTCCTTTTCAAAGTTCTATAGGGGAATCCAGCTAATTTTTGTATGTTGATCTAGTATCTTCTACTTTTCTCAATCTTTCTGTTAGTTCCAGTGACTTTCTTGTGTAATCTTTAGCATTTTTCTGTGTATAGGATCATGACATCTATGTATACGCTCATAACATCTATGAATAGGAATAGTTTTCTGCCATCCTTAACAGTCTGAATGCTCTTTATTTCCTTTTTCTTGACTTATTTCTCTAGCTAGGACTTCCAGCACAGTGTTAAATAAGGGTAATGATAAAAGGCATCTTTGTCTGGCTCCTGTTCTCAAGGGAAGTGTTTTCAGTCTCTCTCCACTGAGAGTAATGTTGACTGTTGGTTTTGTATAAATGCCATTATTATGTTGAGGAATATCCTTTCTAGTCCTATTTTCCTGAGAGCTTTTATGATGAATTGGTGTTGGACTTAATCAAATCTTTTTCTGCATCAACTGGGATGCCCATGTGATTCTTTTATTTATGTAGAGGATAATGTTGATTCATTTTCTAACTCTGAACCATCGTTGCATGCCTAGTACAAATTCCACTTGATGTGTTGAATTCTATTGGCTACAATTTTTTTGTCTATATTCATGATGGATGTTGGTCTGTAATTTCTTTTGTGTGTGTGTGTGTGTGTGTGTGTGTGTGTGTGTGTGGTGTCTATGTCTGGCTTTGGTGTTAGGGTTATTGGCTTCATAGAAGAAATTCAGAAGTATTTTTTTCCTATCTGTGTTCTGAAATAGTGTGAATAGTTTTGATGTAAACTCTTTTCTGAATGCTTGGTAGAGTTCTCCAGTGAAGTTGTCTGGAGCAGTGCTTTTTTCTTTAATTTCTGTAAGCTCTTCTTATGAGTTCACTCAGTTTTTCAACTTCAGTTTGTGTTAGTTTTGGTAGGTAGTCTGTTTTTAGAAATTTGTGCGTTTCTCTAGGTTTTCTAATTTGTTGGAGGACAGTTTTTCATTGTAACCTTTTTTTTTTATTTCTGTTGATTCTGTTGTGATGTCAGTTTTTATTTGAGTATTTTGCTGTGTCTTTTGCTTTCCCTTTGTCAACTTGTCCAGTGTTTTGTTGACTTTATTGATGCTTTCAAAGAATCAGTTTTTGGTTTTGTTGATTCTTCTGTTTCATTTATTTCTGTCCTAATCTTTACTGTTTTATTTCTTTCAGAAACTGTAGATTTCTTTTGCTAATATCTTTCTATTTGTTCAACTTATAGGGTTAATTTTATTGCTTTTGACTGCTTGTTCTTTCTAGTTTTTTGTTTGTTCAACTTACAGAGTTAAATGTTTTGATTTTGGCTGCTAGTTTTTTCTTTGTTGTTGTATATATTTATTCTTATAATCTGATTTCTCAGCATTGTTTGTGCTGTGCCCTAAAGTTTTAGTATGTCACATGTTTTAATTTTTGTTTGAGTCGAGGAAGTTTTTATTTCATCTTTGATTATTTTCTGTTACTTAGTGGTTTCTAAACAAGGTATTATTCTGTTCCCACATATTTTTTTCTTACTCTTCCTGTTACTGATTTCTAGTTTTATAGCATTCTGATCAGAGAAAGTGCTTTGAATTATTTCAGTGTTTTGGAATTTAAGTCTTTCTTTGTAGCCTAAAATGTGCTCTGTTCTAAAGAAGGATCCGTGTGTGATAGAAAAGAACATGTAACTTGGCTGCTGCTGGTAGAGTGTTTTGTATATGTCTATGAGGTCAAGTTGGTCAACTGTTGTATTTAGATTTTCTGTAATTTTGTTGAGTTTCTTTCTAATTGTTCTGTCCCTCACCAAAAATAGTATATTGATATTAATTTAAATAATGGTTATTTAACCTGATTTGTTAAACAATATAAGAATCATTAATGAGATATTTCATTGTCTTTGTTTCCTTTTCTGTACTTTGAAATCTGTTGTGCATCTTATGCTTATAGCACATCCCAATTCAAACCAGCTGTGTTTCAGATATTCAAGAATCACATGTGACTATTGGCTACCACATTGGACAATATAGTTCTAAAGCAACTGGCACAGAAAATTGGTCTACCACTCAGCTTGCAGTTAACAGAATTAGCAAATTTCTTTCTTCCAAGAGAAGTTGATGTCTTGGGAGAAGTAAAACTAAAACATTCCTTAGAAACAAGGATGATGAGACTGTATCTCACATACTTTGGATGTGTTGTCAGGTGGGATCAGACCCGAAAGAAGGACATCATACTTGGTAAAGTAGAGGGTCAGTAAAAAAGAGGAAGACCTTCAATGAGGTGGATTGACACAGTGGCAATAACAATGGGCTCAGGGATAGCAACAGTTGTAGGATGGCTCAGGACTAGGCATCGCTTTTTTCTGTTGTGTGTAGTATCTCCGTGAGTTGGGACTGACTTGATGGCACCTGACAGCAACAATGGGAGTTAAAGGGAACACACTCAACCATCTCCTGTGCTTGCTTTGGGTCCAACTGGATAAATAGAAGTAGGGGAGGTGCAGCAAAAAAGAGATGGCTGAATTTGGACATGTTCTTTTGGCATCCATTGATCTAGAACACAGAGCTAGGGATGAAAGAAAGAGAGAAAGGGCTAGCTGGTCTGAGTTCTGTGGACTCCTGAGCCTGTGGCGGTGGGGGGGTGCCCATTTACCTAGCCCCTAGTGGTTATGAATGAGAGAGAGAGAGAGAGAGAGAGAGATTGGGCCTGACTGGTCTAAAGTGTGGGGAAGTATGTGGACTCCTGAACCTAGAGCTGATACCTAATGGTCTAGCCCACAGGGACTAGAGGGAAGCTTCCCAGAACCCAACAGAATGAAGAGAAAGATGCTTGACGCTGCGAGCTGGTGTAGACTGCTGCATTTGGATGGCATGCTCTAGACTGAACTTTGCTTATGAGTGCAGAAGCTCAAAATTCCAACTGGAACAGAAGACTCTTCAGATCAAGCAGCATGCTTGTCTCCTCAGAGTCCTGGTTTGATAGGAATGGGCCATTTAAACATTGGCTTTCTAAAGTGGGGTAAGTAAAGACATAAAGTGGCTGCTTTACATGCTTTCATGGGTGTGCTTACACTCAAGATGAGGGGTCAAGGGAGGATCCGCACTGGATAGATTCTTCTTTTTCTGGTGGGTCTGGAAAGAAGATTGTGGAAGGTGCTGATAGGTTTCTGTAATTCATTTGTGAGTTTTGTTTTTATCAAGGTTAACTGTAGTTATAAAAACTGGAATTGTAGAAGCTGTAACTGTGAAAGAGTGGAATAAGGGCGTGAATGCACTGCTGGAGTACAGTACAGCGGCCAAACCTAAAGTGTCTTAAAGGTTTTGCTATGTTGATACCTTGTGAGGCTCAGAACAGTGGGATGATTTATCAAACACAGAAAAAGTGATGATTTTTGGAGAATCTGACCAGATCAGGTGAATACTTGGAGCAGACCTGAATGGCTTGTATGTGAGTGAGCTCACCCTGGGGACTTTTTGCCCTAATGAATGGCTAACTGGTAATGACTGTTTTAGACTGATAAAACGATTGAAAAGGGGAAGTTAATTCTTCAAGAATGAAAGGTCCAATGGCTAGAAGAGCAGGGGAGTGGCATGTGTGCAGTGAATTCCTTAATGTGACCCTTCGAGCCATGCATGGTCTTGTGACTACTATAAAATGATTAGTGGGACTATGCAAATAAGGTACTCGTCGACCAGCAAGGGGATTGGGCAGCACTGCTAATATTCAGATAAGGTAAATGGAATCCTAACGAGAGGACTGGTGAGTTTTGCCCTCCCACAGGGCTTAAAAGAGAGCTAATAATCCCAGAGCAGAGGGGGGCCTACTGCCACCAGAAGGGAAGGGCTAGGAGTAAGTAGAGCATGTCCTTTGGACCTAGAATCCGTGTGCTGAGAGCCTCTTAGACCAAGGAGACAGAGAGGGGGAGAGAGAGAGAACACTAGAGGTGGTGAGAGACAACGAGAAGCAGTGACACAGGAATGACGGCAGCAGAGGCATCAGACCCAGAAAGGGAGAAGAGAGCATGGTGGGCCTTGTGGCCCACAGAGCAGGAGAGCTGAGAGCCTCTGGGCAAGAGGTGTGATGGTAGAGTGGGTTCTGTCCTGGCATTTATTGGTGGAGCTAGAGCTTTGTAATACTTGCTTCAGCGGGGCTGAGACAGGCTAAGGGGATGGGAGGCCAAGATGCTGATGGCCGTGGGCCAGAGAGAGGCCTGCCTGTGGGACGGCTGGCAAGAGGCTATCTTGATTGAAGTACTGTGTCCTCAATTATAATCTGTTACTACTGCATAATGTTCTGCATAATTGGGAGTATGGACTGAGTTCCATGTGGCCATTCATTTCAGAGTCGTAGAGAACACTGTGGAGAGATGGCTGATGTCAGAATTAGTAAAAAGAATAGAGAGTAAGTATGTCTGCACTTCACCTCATAGGAATCAGCCTTGGGTGTTGATTCTTCTTCTGTTTGTGAATTAGAAAAGTTCATAGCCTCTGCCACCATGCCGTTTTTACATACCGTGAAAGAAAATCCTGGTGGTCTACTTCCAAATACCCAGTAGTGGAAAACTCTGTGGAGCACAGTTCTGCTCTGTCAAACATGGGTCCCCAGGAGCTGGCATCGACTTGATGGCAACTGGCACTGATTACCATATTCTTAATTAAACTGTAGACATTATTCAGATTTCAGTGGTTTTTACATGCACTTTTGTTGTTTGTTCTCTGACATTTTATCACATTATATACCTGCCACCACAGTCAAGATACAGACTGTTCCATTACTCTGAAGGAGCTTTCTGCTCCTAAATAGAGACTACCTTCTCCAACTTTAACCACTGATCTGTTTTCTGTCAAGAGAGCTTTGTCATTTTAACAGTGTTACATAAAATGAAGCGTAAACAATAGCAGTGTTTTGAGACTGACTTCTTTTGCTCTGCATCATCTCTTTGGGGTCCAGCCACACTGCCTTTGTGTGTAGCTCATTCTCTTCCACTGCTGCGTAGTATTCCCTTCCCAGTTACGCTAGAATTTGTTTGACTGATCACCCACTGGAAAACATTCGGATTGTTGCCATTCACTGGCTGTTTCTCTCTCTCTCGCACATATACACACACACACACCTGCTGTGGCAATTCCAAGTTCATTTTTAGTCATTTTACACTGTTGTAGGCTATTGTTTTCCTCTGTCATAATTTAATTTCATCTGGTTTGCAGCACAAAGTAGAAAGAACCACGGACAGAACATTGCTGATTCCTTAATCTGGGACATGTTAACGATTAAATTAGATTGACTTCATAGACCAGACATATCTTTAATGAAGAAATGTCTCACTAAATTCTTGCTCCTTAAAGAGTATCCTTAGACTAGCAGCACCAGCATCCCCTCGGAACGTGGTAGAAATGCAAGTTCTCCAGACCCATTCCAGACCTATGGGTAGAACCCAACAACCTGTGCTTTACCTCCTGAGAACCACTAGTTAGAAGAATAGCTGAAATAATTATTATCCTAAAGGGAGGCTCAGAGGCTGGATATGCCCAGCCCCTTAATCTGGGGAAGATGTTTGCCCCCTGAGCTGGCTGAGCAGTCATCTGAATCTCCTTTTTTCCATCTTGGAAGAGAGTGCCCTGTGGGCCCCAATATTGTGGTACACTTTGAAACAACCTGTGTTTAAAGTGTTTTTCTGTTTCCCCGTTTAAACAGTGTGGAAGGTTAACAACTTCAGAGGCACGGTAGGGTGTTGGTGCAAGCCTAAGAAGAAGTCATGGGCCGGGTTCGCTTAGGCCAGTGGGTCTTCCTCACTTGAATAGGTGTGTTCATAAAATACAAATCTCTCACATATATGGGCTTCAGAGCATTAAATGTACTAACTTGACATTTAGTAGAAAAAGAGTTGCTCTGGTCTTAGGTAAAATGGAGAAGCAGGAGAAAGCTGTCTCTATTGGCTTGTTTCTGCATTTTGCTTCTTCTCTGTCCCCTGACACCTTGTAGGATTGCCTCAAAGTTTCTGGTTTTTTCTCCCTTCTTAACTCTCCTTTCCCAGAACTTAAGTCAAAGTGTACACTTTTCTGTGCGTGTCATTTAGGTCCTGTCCTCTACCAGGTGACACTGGATTAGTAAGGTAAGCAAGTTCCTCAATCTGTTATAAATTTGGTGGGTTGTCCTGAAGGCGTGCTGTCTGTCTGTTACGTATTCCTCACTTGCCCTAAGAAAGAAGGTTTTGTAAGAAGGCTGACAGTTGACGGTGGATATTTCAGGCATGCTGTAGGAGGCATAAGGAAGATATGTATCTATTCATATCTGAGTTGTTTAAAATAGCTTTAATTACTGAAGAATACTAACTAGTCAGATTTCTCTTGCCAGCAGGTCTTTGGGATTTCTTTGGTTTGTGTAGGGTGTGTGTGTGAGTGTGTAAGTTTGGAGGGTTGGGGTGAAGTATAGTGGGGAGGCAAGTAGATGCTTTATGCAAAGTGTAATGAAACTGTTGTTCTCCAGGTAGGGTTCTTTGGGGAAATGGTCTGTTTCAAGTTAAAGAGTAAAAGCTCAGGTCAAGCTAGTCCTAAACGTTTCATCCCCCTCCCCTTTCTGTGCTTTCTGTCTGATTTTAATCAGCCTTCCTTTTGAATTCGTCTTGCTTTATTAAAAAGAAGATACTTACAACTTTGTATCATGTACTGCTTCTTCCTGGCACAGGAGTGAGTTGAGTTGTGTAAGTGTTGTTGTTTCATGGATTCTGACTCACAGCAACCCCATGTGTACCAGAACAGAACTGTGTTTCATAGGATTCAAGGCTCCTGGAAGGAGATTGCTAGGAGTGTCTCCCAGGGTGCCTGGGGGTGAGTTTGAACTGCCAGCCTGCTAGTGCTTGATCCTGTGTACCCCTCAGGATGCCTGTTGTTTAAATGTTATTGTTTTAGGTGATGCCAATTTATATGTCCATAGTGAAACCACAAACTGTCTGTCCCAAAGGGTTTCCTAGGCTGTAATCTTCACAGGGAGATCCTGGTGGTGTAGTGGTTAAGTGCTGTCTGTCCACCAGAAGGTTGGCAGTTCAGTTCCACCAGGTGTTCCCTGGAAAGTATGGGGCAGTTCTGCTGTGACCCATAGGGCCACTATGAGTTGGAGTTGACTTGATGACGGTGGGTTTGGTTGGGTTTTAATCTTTACAGGAGCAGGTTACCCAGTCTTCTCTCCTGTGTAACTGCTGGTAGGGTCAAGGCACGAACCTTTGAACTGTCAACCAAGTGCATAACCTGTGCACTCCCAGGTTTCTGAAGCATAATGAACAGCAAGGTCTCACAGAGGGCTGTCTCCCTGGCTTTATCCTAATTCCTGAATTTTTGTTTTGTTTAAGAATCAAAGAAGTATTTGTGTGAGTTGGAATCCCAGCTCTGCCTTTGTCCCTTCCCCCAGAGCATGGAGAGAAGGGAAAGACAAGGGAAGACTGGCTGCTGCTTAGTTCAGATTCTAATTTCTTTCAGTGAAGGCTGCCTTGAAATTCAAAGAAGCATTATTACTTCATCCAATTTAAAACTCTGTCTGATGCTGAATAGGCAAGCGCCTAATTTCACCTTTGGAAGTAAATGGGAAGCTTTTTGTGATGAAAGAAAGAAGAGGAGAAAAGAGGATTCTGGAGAGTAATTGAATGGAAATCCCTTTAAGGTGCTAGAAAACTGCTCCCTTCCAAAAAGGACGAAATGAGGTCAAACTATATTTGTTAAAAGTGTGGAGCATGAAAGCCTTAATTATTTCTTTGGAAAGTCTTGTCTTTGAGACTTAAACAAAAGCTTCAAGAAGGTAGAAGCTGGCAGAAATCACTCATGGCTTTAGAAGAGGTGAAGCAAAAAAGAAAGCAATTACTGGTTAACAATGGTGTGTTAACAGAGATTATTCTTCCAGATCGGGGCCCCCTGTGTTGGTTTTGGGATGGGTCCTTGGAAAGATGGCCTGGCCTAGTCACTGGGTCCAAGAAGAAGTGGGACAGCAGGGAGGACATAGTCAAGAGAGACGGTGAAGACTAAGAGAGGAGTAGGTTTGAGGATGAAAAAGGTAAAGACGTATCTGTCTGATTTATTATGTTCGAAGAGAACTGTTCTTTCTCATGGAGAAGAATGGTGATGTACCAGATGGTCTCTAGGTTTAGTCAGGTGTGCATTCTAATCTCTTATTCCTCATTTACTAGCCTTAGAATTTAAGGCACATTTTTTGATTCTCTCATCATCATTTGTAAGCTGAGAAGAACACTGCCTGCCACAGAGGCTGGTGTGGATTAAACCAGGCAATTCTAGGATGAAGTAGAGGCCAAGATGAAGTAGGTGCCCCTGCTCTGGCTCTGTTGTCTTCCTTTGATGGGTTTGACTTCTGGGCAGGCTCCCTATGGCATCATAATGTTCTTTGTCTTCAATTTATGAACCGGTTACTGTGCGTCAGAGTAGAACCGTGCTCCATATGGTTTTCAGGGGCTGATTTTTCTGAAGTAGATCTTTAGGCCTTTTCTTCTGGTTTAGTTACACAGACTCAAGATGTATGAAACTGGGACCTGGGAATTTTCTTTGCTCAAGACCTCCCCAGGTGATTCTTATGAGACACGTGGCTCTAAATTATTTTTTGACTGAAAACAAAAAAAACAAAACAAACCCCCAAACAAACCCATTGCTGTAGAGAGTTGATTTGGCTTCTTAGTGACCCTGTAGTACATGGTAGAGCTAGTGGATTTGAACTGCCGACCTTTTGGTTAACAGCATGAGCTCTTAACCACTGCGCCGCCAGCTGTAAGATTCCAATAAAACCAGACTACGAATGAAACTACTCTGCAGCTAGAGCACCTCAAGGATGCCCAAGACCTGAGATGGCTCTCAGAACTTAAAATGATTTTCTCAGTTATTTTAGGATTTCCTATGTGCAAGGTCCTGTGCCCTGTTGCCTGTCCCACCTTTCTGTTTCTTCCCTTCTTCTTTTGCTGTCTTTTCTACCTTTTGTATATTTGATTTCCAAGATCTGTTTAGCTGTGTTTTGAGTACTAAACCTGTCTACCTATTGACATCAAAGATCCCTTGCCCTTCCCACCTCTAGGTCAGAATCCCTGATTGTATAGTATCCATGCAGCTCTGACATGGTCCCATTATAAAGACAGCTGGGCAGACTGTTGGGTGGACCAAGAAACTAGCGCAATAAGGTAGACTGGTGTGCATTTGAATTTTCCTTCAAAGTCAAGGAGAAAAGGGTTGGCTTCTTACTTAAAGAGGTTATGTTCAGCACTGTTTCACATAGAAGTTAGCATAAAACACTCTATAATCAGAAGGTGCTGTGTGTTACTTCCTTAAAGAACTTAAAATACAGGATGGCTTAGCCACAAATTTCAGCAATTAAAAGAAGAGCTATAGTGGCTGACAAGAATAAATTAGAGTGAGGATCTGGTGCAGAAAATGAAGCTACTTTGCTTTGTCATGAGAAATAAGTATAGTGATGTTGTTTCCATTAACTAATCAATTACTTGACTGATTTTTTTTTTTTTTTTTAATCAAACACTGATGGAGTGCTCACCTTTGCATGGCCCAGTGCTAGGGAATGGGAGAAGAGAGACACCTAAAACTTGGAGCCTGCCCTCAGAGATGTGAGGCAAGACAATTAAGTTCTAGAACTTACTTAGAAAGTGGACCACTGGCTTCTGAAAGGAGTGGCCAGCTCTTAACCAGCCTAGGGTATGCATGGGTCAGTGAGGAGACTCTGGCTGAAAAGCTACTGTTAGGTCGTGGTTGAACATGGCATTGTACGAGGCTCTGGCTGAAAGAAACTGCCCAGCACATGGTAAAGTTCCATGCTGTACACACAGCTTACCAATTTTGTTAATATTTTGCCTCCAAAGTGGTGTTTTTCTGGAATAGTATTCAGAGTGGCCCTGTGATACTGTAAAAGAACCAGAGGATTTGGGGTTGGACCTCTCTCACCCTGTCACTTGCTAACTGGGGTGCCTTTGGAAGTTCATTTAGCCTTTCTGGCTTCAGCTGCCTTACCTGAGAAACAGAGATGCTGACTTATCGGGGCACTGTGAGGACCAAGTGAAGTGAAGGAAGGGGAAGTGCCAAGCATTGGTGGTTCATAGAAGACACTCAAGAAATGCTAGTTGTATAAATATGAAACCAAGACCAAACTCATTGCCATCGAGTTGATCACCAGTCATAGAGACCATAAGGTCTCTAAGGCTGTAAACCCTGTGGAAGCAGGTGACCACACCATTCTCCTTTGTTGCTGCTCGTGGTTTTCAGTCACCAACCATTTGGGTTAGCAGTTGATAGCTTTAACCACTGTGACTTCAGTGCCCCTTGTTTATGCAATATAAGGACAAGTTTAAAAAATATGTATGTATATGTCACCACTCAAAGTGGCATAAAGAGAAACTGGCTTTATCAGTAACTGGAACATGAAATAAATTTGGCCAAAGGCCAAGTGCCGTCGAGTCACAGAGGTTATAAATAATTGCAGTAAGTAGACTGCGTTTCAATGCTGGATGCCCGAGTGAAAAATGTGTCTAATGAAGCACTTCTGGAGAATTCTGAAGCAGTGTCCAGTGCAGGGTAGCTGAGGCATCTGGAGGGTGGGAACCGTTTCAGGGTAGCTACAGCAGTCACGCCATCCTTTCTGACGGTCTGTGTTGACAAGGTCTGTGTGACTAAGACGTGTTTGTATCAGCAAGGTCCAATAAACTCAGAGTGTTATTGGTTACAGCAGGCAGAACAGTCCTCAGAATGATGCCTTTCTTTCTATGTTTATTGATTTACTCAGTAAGAATTTAGAAGTCACTAAGGAGAGTCTCCTGAGCAGCCATGGTTATAACGACTCAACAGCGCTTGGCTATAACCCTATTAAGGATGGTGGACCTTTGGCATGGTGGGTAAGAGCAACAGCTGTTCCCAAAAGGTCAGCAGTTCAAATCCAGCAGGTGCTCCTTGGAAACTCTATGGGGCAGTCAGTTCTCCTCTGTCCTATATGGTTGCTGTGGGTTGGAATTGACTTCAGAAGCAACAGGTTTTTTAAAAGATGGACAAACCAACACCTCGAACAAAGAATGGGCTGGACCTAGGAACACAGAGTGATGCAGGTGGTGTGTGTACTTTATGTTTTATATATATATATGAGGCTGTCTTGCTGTTTTTTGTTTTAGAGGGGAGAGGAGGGGGGGAAGGGAGGGTACAAGTATTGGTTGAGTGGATACCGGAAGTAAAGAGTGCAAAGGAAGAGTGTGCTGTCACAGAGTGAGGAGAACAGATAGAGTTCCAGAGAGGTGAGTAGTTGGGCTTTATATGGCAGATTGTCTTGGACTGTAAACTTTCATTTAATCACAGTACAAATAATAATAAAATTAAAAAAAGATGGACCAGGCTGATACAGGGTGTGGCTGTCAAACATTCCTGCCATTGGCAGGATTCTCCAAGCGTGAAGTTAATTTTGGGCTTAGATTCTGTGTTTAGGACGGACAGTGCATCTATGCTCTCTATAGCTGTATGGCTTCTACACGGCTGGGCTGGCCACATGCTCTCAGGTAATGAGACATAGGTGAGCAGTCCACTGGTTACTAAAGTCTACCATGGAATAGAAAACTCAACAGTTGTCTGCTGTGGACCCGAGGGCCTGAAAGAGGAAGGGGAGAGGAGAAGTACAGAGATGACCTGTCATCACAGGACAGCGGTAATGGGAGATAGATATGAAGCCTTTAGAATGACTGAAATGACCACAGGAGAGATCCATGTGGTACTAAGACTGTATTCTTCTTAGAAACATCTGTTGAGTTCCTGAATAGTAGAAATGATTAATGGTCTCTGTTGCTAACTGAAACGCTAGAGGTTCATTTCTGCCCTGGCACACCTCAGGAGAAAGGACTAGTAACCTACTTCTGAAACCTCAGCCATTGAAAAACTATATGGAGCACAGTTCCACTCTGAGACACATGGGATCATCATGAGCCAGAGTTGACTTGCTGACAACTGATTTAGCACCATCTTTAACCAACAAGCTTTCCAGAGGTAGTGCCCGTCAGGGCAGAGGGGCAGAGATCCTCATACAAAGCATGGAGGGTTGGCAAGGAATTGATGCAGGGATACTGAATCCACACTAGCTCATGTAGCAGAGACAGTGCTTACCTGAAAGACAAAGATTTGGGTTCAGTGTCCGCTGTGCCACTTGTTGCCAACATTTCCTCAGTCCTTGCAAATGGGACAAAAATGGTGGATTCAGTTCCTAGAGATTCATAAAAGGAGTAGAGTGATCCAGTGAAGTGGCTCCCAAAAGATTGTCTGCACAAAGATTTTTCCAGTAAGTGATTGTGCATTTTATTTTTTTCTAGTTTGTGGCAATATGAGAAAAATAAGTGGCTGGCCCTTTCACAGCTGAGGTTAATTAACCCTGTCCTGTCCCCTATCTTGGCATGATCTCGTCATTTCTGATGACTCATTTCTGCTTATGTATTTTTTCCTGCCAGCATTCAAATCTCCCTAACACACCAAAATTAAAATAGCGTGGGCCTGTCAATACATTCGCCATGCCTCTCTAGCTCTGGTAGTAAGTCATGTACCATTTCCTGGGGAGCCACGGGGGAGTCTGAGGCTGATAGCAGTTGTCGTCTATCACTTTCTGATCACTTTTACAGTGGCCTTGACCTTTTGAACATAGATTGAAGTCAGAGATTCCTGACATTTCTCTCCTAAGGACCAGTTTGTCAATATTCTTCACCCACATCAATCCTGTGTCTGGTGGACTGTTGTCCACAAACCTTACTATTTTATCATTATTTTCTTCTTTTGTTTAAATGAGAGATACATTTGTTGTCTCCAGGGATCGAATCTATGTGAGCTTCCCAGTTGTCTCAGGTTTGTCAACATCATATTTGGTCAAAGCAGAGGAAGGTGACAGTGTAGATGGCCTGTGTAGTCTTCCTGTGGGCCAATGTGTGAGTTTTTGAGAGGTTTTGAAATGGAGATAGCAGTCACAAGTCCCATCTTCTCTTTTAAGGCCCCCTCAGACCTGAGAGCCTCTGGTCAACAACACCTGTATGTCATTTTATCTGTTTAAAGATGTTCTCCTGTGTGGCTGGAATGAAGGAAAGGAGAAAGGGTGGCGAGGAGGTCTACCTGTGTGTGCCCTTTGGAGCCCACTGTGATGGGCACACTCCAAGCACAGTGCCAGTTGCCACTGAGCTGATTCTGACTCTTGGTGACACTGTGTGTGTGACCCCACTAAAATACTGGGTGGGATGATTAACATGCTTGTGGATTCTTGGCCTTGAACCCTTCAATTGTGTGCATACACTGGTGACCGTGTCCTTCTTCAGGAACCTTCTGAACCAGGTGAGGGCTGGAACAGAGACAGAGAGAGAAGCAGAGGAGTGGGCAGAGCGGGAGGTGAGCAAGCTGGGGCCTGTAGAAGGCCCAGTCCCAGCTGCTGCCAGGGAGAAAAAAGAGAGACTTTCATGTTGGTGTTGTTTTCAGATAATTGCAGTTATCAAGAAAGAAACCACGACTGATGACAGCAAATTATTCAGTGACTGAGAGTCAGAAATGCACATAATAAGTGAAGAAAAGTGGCACAAATCCACAGGAGAGAATGCCCTCTGTTAGGGTGATGGCCTGTGGACCTGCTCCTCCTCCTTCCTGTTAACACCAAAGTGTTCAGACTTTGCTTTGCCTTGCTCTTCTAGTTTTAGAAGAAAATATATATATATATATGTTTTTTAAAAAAACATAATTGCAGAACAAAAATAACCATGATTTAGGTTTTGTAATTTACACAGATGATTGTAGTGTTGATGCTTGTATGACATATCCACTGCTGTGCATCTGTCAGTTTGTCATATGCAGTGGCTTGCATGTTGCTGTGATGATGGGAGCTGTGTCACCAGTATTCAGATACCAGCAGGGTTCCCCATGCTGGCAGGCTTCAGCAGAGCTTCCAGATAAAGATAGATTAGGAGGACAGGCCTGACTGTCTACTTCTGAAAATTAGCCAGTAGCTACCTTATGGATCACAGCAGAACATTGTCCTTTGTTTACTTTGGACATATCATTAGGAGGGATCAATCTTTGGAGGAGGACATCATGTTTGGTGAAGTAGAAGGCCAAGAAGGATGAGGAGTCCTCCTGGTGATATGGATCGGCACAGTAGCCACAAAAAGATGGACTCAGCTATGCTGGTGGTTGTGAGTGCAATGCAGGATGGGTCACCTCTTCATTCCGTTACACGTACAGTCGCCATGAATCAGAGTCCCCTTGATGGAGGCAATTTA
Source organism: Heterohyrax brucei (assembly GCA_028571685.1). NCBI lineage: Eukaryota > Metazoa > Chordata > Mammalia > Hyracoidea > Procaviidae > Heterohyrax > Heterohyrax brucei. Next base: position 35,359,205 of record CM053148.1, on the reverse strand, counting down.
CCTGTCACCTGTACAATAGATGCTCTTGTTTTTCAACCAGTGGGAAGCTAGGGGATGAAGATACCTACTGTTAGAACACTGAGCACCAGTATGGTTATCAGCAGTAACTCAGTTCTTGTCTGCAACTAATTGTGTATTAAGATTGGCACCTGTTGCGTAGAGTTAAATAACATCACAGAGTTCTGTATCCTGGTGGGAAAAACCCCACGGAAGATTCCAGTGTCCTTCGTATCCGGACTTGGAGGAAGAGCAGTACAAGAGAGGGCAAAGCCTCATTTCTGTGTGGCTCCAACGATGGATGACCAAGATGACTGCATGTTTTCCTCTTTGTCCTGGAAGCCCCATCTGTGTCAGAGCAGGCACGGCTTCTGTTCCTGACTGAGACTAGTGCCAGGGAAGCTTTGTTGGCAAATGAGAGAGAGCAGAATGGAGTAAGGAGCCCTCTGATGCTTCTCTCTGGGCCTTGGAGAGCCTGGGTCTGAAGAGGAGGGTCGAGGCCCGTGTGTTGTGCCGTAGAATTCTAGGAGTACTCCATCTGCCCTTCAGGCCTGGGAATACTAGTGTGACAGTGTATAAACATTCCAGTCTATAAAAATAACAGTCTGACTGGATGAGGTCGTGGGGAATTGCATGGGGCCATGGGCCATGGGCCTAATTGGTGCTGACTGACGTTTGCAGGTTCATGTTTGAGGAGAAGTCAGGGTGGGAGTGTGGCTGGATAGTAAGACAGAGGAGGAGGAGGAAGGAGGAACTGGCCTTCCGTAGCAGAAGAGAAGTCCAGCCATCTGTCAAGGTGTAACAGGAAAGTGAGGGGGCGGGGGTACTATTCCCGTGTTTTGGCACCTACCACATGCCAGGTGCTTTCAGTATTTCGTCTCATTCATTCCTCTTTACAATATGAAACGGGTGTTGTAAGTCACATTTTTCGGTGGAGAAAACTGTGTCTCAGATACATTACTGTACTTTTAGACAAATAACACTTGCCTTCTGAGTCTTGTTTGCCACCTGTGCCCTCCCACCAGAAAATATCCTTACAAGTTTGCTGTGCTATTTTTTTTCTCATAGTAGTATGTGAAAAACACTGGCACAGTGGTGCCCATGGAAGTACCTCCCAAGGGGAAGGCGTGGCTGGCAAACTCAGAGGACGAGTGTTACTTGTGTGTAAATATATATTGAATTGTGTCCCCTCAAAATGTGTTAGACTACTAAATCTTTCCCTGTGGGTGTAATTTTGTTTGGGAATGGGGTTGTTTTTATTATGTCATTGTTGTTAGGTGTTATCAAGTTGATTTTGATTCATAGTGACCCCATGTGACAGAGCAGGAATGCCCTCAGGGGTTTTCTAGGTTGTCATCTTCATGGAACCGGATTTGCAGGTCTTTTCTCCCAGAGCTGCTGGGCAGGTTCAAAATCACCAACATTTCTGTTAGCAGCTGAGTGCTTAACCGTGCATCACCAGGGCTTCTGTTTTATTAGTGTTTTGTTAATGCCAGTTGTAGGGTGTGTCCTCAGTGTCATCATTTCTGAGTTACAAAAAGAGTGACACAGACATGAGAAGCATACATAAATGTGGGGGGAAGATAGGTGTCACATGGAGATTGCTATGGAATCAAGGAAGGCTGGGTTCACAGACACTGGGCAAGAGGTACCGAAAGTGATGATGTTCTTCACCCAGAGCCCACTGAGAGTAAGTCTTCGCCTGGAGCTACTACCAGCATCACGACCCCCAAGAAAATGATTTTTTTTCCTTTAAAGTCATTCCCTTCTATACTTCGGTTGCAGCAGACTAAGGCATTAAATAACTTTACTGAAGGCTGTAAGTGGGTGGAGACGGTACTGAACTCCAGGTCTTTCCAAACACAAAGCCATGGTCACTGTCATCGTGTTGCAGGATTTTAGTTCAAGAGCAAGTCGGTTTCTCCTGGAGCAAAAGTAGCCAGCTGCAGTTGATGTGGCTGTGGAGGCTTGGGGAAACTGGGTTAGCTGGTATCATTGGACTGAACTGAGCTACTGCCAAAAGCTTTGCAGAGAGCTTTTCTCCTCTTTCCAGACCCAGGTGATTTGGGATGGGTCATGTGGACACGTATGGCTACCATTGGGTCCATGTTGTTCGGGATGAATACCAGAGGTCAGATTCCAAGAAAACACCTTCGGCTCTTCAGGCATTAGACAGACCCGGATCTGTGCAGACCACTCCCTAAAACTTGTCATAGGAAGGAGAACAACTGTCTTTGGTTGTGGGGGTTGCTTCCCTAGAATGAAACCTAAAATTATTTTGAAAACTTGATTCAGTCACACCTCGGTATTATATCACAATAAAAGTATGACAGCTACTGAGTATCTTCTGTCTCAGATGGTTTACCTGCAGCATGCATTTCAGTTTTTATATTACTGGGAAGTTGATGACTACTGTAAAATTAACTCCCTGTGATGGAGGAAGAAACGGAAACTCAGTGAGGTCAAGTGGGATGCCGAAAGCAATGCTTTGATTAAGTTGTTGAACTGTGATTTCAAAACTTTCCTCCACAAATGTTTGTCCCATCTTAAGAGATACTAGGGAGTATCCCATCTCCTTAAGCGTGTTGGGTGTGCTCTAGTTAAAACAGATCCCCAGGCAGTGTTTGTCACCAACTTAATTGTGTTGAGAATTTATTTAAAAATTCTCTACAACCTAGCAGTTGAGTGATGCTTCTGTTTAAATTGGAAACAGGGATTTTTTTTCTGTCTTCATTGAGAGTGGCTCACAGTTAAAAAAAGAAGTATTTTTTATAACAGCCTTATTGAGATACAGTGACCAACCGTACAATCTACCTCTTTAAAAGTGTACAAGTCAATGTGTGTGTGTTTTTTAATATTCATGGAAGTATGCAACCACGACCATGATTTGGGAAAATTTTCCTTCCCCGCAATAAAATTACATTTTTAATCTGAGAGAAGAAAATAGCTTTAAATAAAATTGGGAAGAAGAAGTGGCTGTGTCTGATTCTGCTACTTCAGTGTGACAGCTTCCATCACTGTCACCTATTTCCCAGTTTGTAGTTATCCTCGATGCAGGGCTGCACAGTTATCCTGCACATACTGTTTTACAAGGTCTGACAGCTGAGTTTGCCAGCTTGCCACCATGCACTTACGTTGGCAGCACTGTACAAACAACTTGGTAAGGTTTCATAACTTTGGTATAGCAGTGTCCCACAGCTGTGTTTGTGTCCACGTGTGGTGGTGTCTTGCTGTGTGGTGTTCATTATTGTTGCTGAGCGTTTTTGTGTGCCCTTGTGAGAAGGTCGGGGCTTGAATTAGAGCAACAAATAGACATTCAGTTTCTTGTTAAACTTGGCAGGAGTGTTAAGTGAAATCAGGGACATGTTAGTCCAAGTTTATGAGGGTAATGCCCGAAGAAAACAGTAGTATACAACTGCGTTAACTGTCTTTCTGAGGGGTGAGAAGCATCACTGGTGAAGAGAGGTCAAGGTGGCCAGTAATGAGTAGAACTGATGAATACATTGCAAAAATTCATTGAATTATGTGTTATAATCATCAGCTGACTGTGAGAATCACAGTAGACCAAGTAATCATTGATAGAGAAACAGGAAAATTTTTACTGAAAGTCTGTGCATGGGCAAGTTGTGGGCAGAGATGGTCCCAAAGATGGTCCCACCGATGAACAAAAGCAAAACAGAGTCGAAGTTTTCCGAGACCTTTTGGAGAGGTAACACGATGTTTTGGGCCATGTTATCACTGGTGATAAAACATGAATGTGCCACATGACCCTGAAACAAAATGTCAAAGTGCACAATGGAAGTCAACCACTTCTTCATGACCACAAAATTCCATCAGTCCAAATCAAGAGTCATAACGATGTTGCTAACCTTTTTTTGATAATCAGAGATATTGTTCATTATGAATTTGTACCAACTGGACAAACAGTTAACCAAGTTTACTGTTTGGAAGTGCTGAAAAGACTGCATGAAAAGGTTAGACAAAATGACCTGAACTTTTTGCCAGCAACTCATGGCTCTTGCATCATGACAATGCACCAGCTCACATGGCATTGTCTTTGAGCGAGTATTTTAGCAAGTAAATAAATAACTGTACTGGAACACTGACTCGACGGCACTTGGCTTTGGCTGGCGTTCTGGAATACCTTCACCACTCACCTGATCTGGCCCCCAATGACTTTTTCTGTGCCCAAAGATGAAGGAAATATTGAAAGGGAGACATTTTGATAAAACATTCAGGACATCAAGGGTAATACGATGACAGCTCTGATGGTCATTCCAGAAAGAGTTCCAAAATTGCTATGGAGGGTGGACTAGAAGCTGAAATCGGTGCATAGCTTCCCAAAGGGAGTGCGTCAAAGGTGACCATAGTGATATTCAACAATGAGGTATGTAACACTTTTTCTAGGATGTGTTTGTGAACTTAAGTGTGAGATCTCATGTCTGCTTTTTTAAGCCGCCGTCTTCTGTGTTGTCACTTTGCATTTTGTATAGTATTTACTCACTTTAATGTACAATATTTTACTAAACCAACCCCTTTTGCTGAACCATTTAGGTTTTGTTTGTCGTAAATAATGTTTCAGTGAACATCCTTGCATATAAGGTATATTTCCTCTGTTGGGTATGTTTCTTGGAGCCATGATCCCAAGAGTGAGATTACTGGGTCAAAGGGTGTGAATATATTATGTCACTCTCCTCCTCCCCCATGTTTATTTCCAATGAGATGACTATTAAAAAAAGATTGGTATATATATAATAACATTATATATAAATGGTAATTTAAGGTTTTGCATTCATTGTGTAACTCAGAGACAGGCAAACTCTGTGAGGTCAAATGTTACCCATTTTTGGGGAGCCAGGAGAGAGTGTCCTTTATGTTTCCCACCTGGTGACTTAAATAACCTTACCATTCCCCTTAGAAAATTATTCCTATGGAAAATGATTCTCTCAACCTCTTGACCTTTTATTGGTTGGTGGTGGCCTGGGGCAATGCTTTGTTTCCAGCTGTTTCTTAAAAGCCTCTGCTGTAGCATTTAACCCTTTGAAGGCCCGCAGGCACTCAAGCGGGAGGGGAGAGCTCACGCTTTTGCCCTACCATCCTTCAGGTCAGGATGAGCTGTGGCATCCTTGTACAGGAGCCAAACCTAAAGATGCATATTGTTGCTGAAGAAATTAAAGCTTCCACAAACTGCTCTTTTCCAAATCTTGACTATTTGGAAAGCTGTGAAGCCAGTTCACTGTTAATGTATAACTGAGAGGCACTGATACTAGTAACATTATTATTAATGCTAGTAACATGAATATTAATATAATATCAATGCATTAGCTTTAGTATTGATATTTGTAATGAGAACAGTGGTAACTTACCAAGAGCAAGGCTTTCTAGAGTTCAAGTGTGTTCAACTCCTGATGGCCTCATCTCTTCTGAAATCTGCTTTGGATTTCAGCGTTTGTGGCATTGTTAGAAGGCACTTGTAACCATCCAGAATCATTCCTGGATTTGTGAAATTCTGTATTCATTAAGGTGCTTTCAGTTTTAAGTTAAAAAAAAAATTATAAAAAGTCAAACTACTTAAAAGATGAGAGGTACTTCCATTTATTTAGTTGCTAAGTCCAGAGACAGAACTGACTCCTGCTGAAGCTGCCCCAGAAGCTGCCCTCTTACTTTTCACAATATAAGTAATATCCCCAGACTGGCCTTAAAGACACAGTCTCCAAATGGTGTCAGGAGCAAGTAGGCTGAGTTTACTTTCAATGCATTTAAATTTTAGTGTCTGTCTAAAGCAGATCGTGCAATGCCAAAGAATCATGGTTAGTGAGAGAATTATTGGGAAGTCCAAACTGAGGGTTTTTCCGGTGGCTAGAACCCTTTGAGAGGCAGTGGTAGCTCAGTGGTAGCATTCCAGGGTTCCGTGTGGGAGACTTGAGTTCCATTCCCAGCCGATGCGCTGCGTATGTGACCACCATCAGGGGAGTCAGGGGGAGTCTTGACTGTTGCTGTGGATCTGAATGGAGCTTCCAGACGAAGACAGACTAGAAGAAAAGCCTGGTAATTTGCTTCTGAAAGTCAGGCAGTGAAAATGCAGTGGATCACAACAGTTCAACCTGAAATTGACCATGGGGTGGAGCAGGAGCAGGCAGTATTTTGTTCTCTTGTGCTTGCCGTCTCCAAGAGTTGAGGGCTGACTCAGGGGCAGCTAAGAACCATGGTGACGGCCAGTCGTTGTGACTCTTCCTGGGTAAGTCTACCTTCTATGCTTTTCCCAAAGCCACTGGGAGGGGTGTGGAGGAACAGTGTGCAGGAGGAGGTGAACTGGGGTTGAAGAGGATTCTCAGGGGGCTGTCTTGTAAACAGTGAGGACTTGGTTCACGGTTGGTCCCAGGAGCAGTCTTCAGCAAAGTTTGCTGAAGTTGTTAGCTTCTGTTATTTCTAACTCATGGCACACCCATGTACAACCAAGTGAAACCCTGCCCGGTCCTGTGCCAGCCTCACCGTCTGGGTTATGTGTAGGCCCGTAATGTCGCAGCCACTGTCTCAGTCCATCTCATCGAGAATCTTCCTCTTTTAGCTAATGTTCTTTTTCCTCTTTTTCCCTGATAAGTGTGGGCCCCATCAGTTCACTTTCCTTGTTTTTTAGCTGTCTCTTCTCTTCTTTCTTCTAGCTTGCACAGTAGGCACTTTGTACTGTGCCAAAGCTGTCGAGTGGGAGGTCTATTTATCACAATAATTTTTCAATTCCTCATCTGGACAAAAAGGACCTTCAGGGCTGTACCTGAGCAGAATGTATTGATCTGAGGCAGGTATGGCCTGCAACACAGGCAGAGGGAGCTCTGAGGGCAGCAGTTCAAGGGAGCTGAGCAAGGATCCCAGGAGATGGACCAGGGAGAAGCAGGCTGAAGGCTGGGCATGGAGGCAGCAATCAGGTCCAGTGTGGGAGGAATTCTTGTGGCCCAGCAGTGAGTGAGAGGACTCGAAGAACATTCTAGAACTACTTCTTGAGCTGTTGGGACTTTGGGTAAGGTGTTCGCAGCCTGAAGGGAGAGGCTGTCTGAGAAAGAGCTCTCCTCCAGGCAGCTTTGGAAGCATTTGGTTATTTATGCTCAAAGGAACAAGAGGCTAGGATGGGCAGGAGTGGGAGTCAGAAACTGTGTTCCTCACTGACTTTTCTGCTAGTGGACTGCATGATCTGGGGAGGGTGCTTCCCTTTTCTGGGCCTTGAGCTGAGTCAGAGAGTGGGTAGTTATTTGCTCTTTGATGACTGCTCTGAAGTCCTGTAAGCTGTAAATCACCTTTAAAGAGTTAATTGTTAACCCAAGTGTAAACTGTTGATTTCTTTAGGTGTGACCTCCTCCTGGGATTATTTGCATTTTATGACATCTCCTTGGGAACCCAAATCCCTTGAAGATTCTGAAAGAATGGAGACTTAAAGGTGGCCTAAAGGGTGTGTGTGTGTGTGTGTGTGTGTGTGTGTGTGTGTGAGAGAGAGAGAGAGAGAGAGAGAGAGAGAGAGAGAACGGTTTTGTTTGAAACTCCTCAAACCTTCTACTGAAGGGTAAGGCTTTAATGAATTGACCCCCACCTGGGGTGCTGTAATACTGAGTGTGCTCATGGCGGGACTTGCAGAAACCATTTAATGTTAATATTTTATTTGGTTGCCATAATTCTGTAAGAGCTAACTGAAATGTCAGGTGTCAAGTCAGTGTAATTGACCTTTGGTGATTATTTCGAATTACAGGAGTCGAACACCATCAGTGTAGAGACTGTGGATAAGGTGAGGCCCGAGTCTCTTTGGTAGTAGGAGTTTACCCTTGTGAACTGTATTGGGCACTTGTTGCCTCTTTTCCTATCTCGTATCCTCACCTAGGAACCCTGGTAACCAAAAAGTTGGCAGTTTGAATTTACCAGTTGCTCCTTGGAAACCCTATGAAGCAGTTCTACTGTTTTGTGAAACCAAACCTGTTGCTGTTGAGTAGACTCCAACTCACAGCCACACCACAGGACAGAACAGAACTGTTGTCCCACAGGGTTTCCAAGGAGCACCTGGTGGGTTCCAATTACCGACCTTTTAGTTTAGTTAGCAACCAAATTCTTAACCACTAGTCCACAGGGGTTTCCACCACTGTCCATAGAGTTCCTGTAAGTCCAAATCAACCCGAGGGCAATAAGTTTGGTTTGGCTTGGTATGAGGTTTATTCTAAATTGGACAGCAAGAACGTTTATCCTTTGGACACACACTTGTCTGTCTGGTTGACTGCTGAATATTTGAGTCTAACAGTTGCTCAGTAAATAATGGTTGAAGGAGTGAGATTGTGTTATTATTTCCTTTTTGCAGATAAGCAGTTGCTACTCAGAAAGCTCACCCAGCTGGAGAGTGACTGGACTGGCAGAGCTTGAATGTGTTGGGCTGAAATCTCAGCATTTCCTCTGGGGCGTCAGACTTCCGGGCGGTCCCTGGATGGGCTGAGCTTGCCCTCTGCTGCTGAGTGAAGGTCTGAGACAAGGCTTCACCCTCCTCCAGCTCCGGAGCTCCCTCTCGGCTATCTCATCTCCCTTCCAGTCTGAGAAGGCTGGGTTTGGCCTTGGTCAGCTTTTCAGAAGAGGGTTCTGAAGACTGGTTATCATAGTCAACAACTACTGACAGTTACTTTCCCTATAGTGACAAGCTCACTTTTTTCATTTTTGAGAAAACAAGATGGAAGGTATTGGAATGAGAGAAGGTGCTTAGTTTTTAGTCTCACAAAATTCAGTAACTCAAACACTCACAAATTTTAGTGAACCTTAACTTTATGAAGCAAAAATTTAGAGTTTTGGAAAATTACATCCACAATTGTGAGCTTGGTAGTTCTCACTGCATGGACTTTTCTGTTCTTTATTTGCTGTATCACTTAATGGTGGTGATATAAACTAATGTGATTTTTAAAATGTTGTATAATGGAGTATGTCAACATTTGAATCAGGGACTAATATTTCCCAGATGGTTAATGGACAGTCTTACAAAATCAGGTGTGGACAAAAGATCTATTCAAAATGCAAAACAGACCAATGGATTTTCCTTGATCGAAGCACAAAAAGCTCAGATACATATTCCTGGATTTTGTATTGCAAATAACATTTAAGAAGCTACCAGTTACTGGAGTTTTGGTGTCGTATCAAAGGATATTCACAGTTATCAAAAAGCCTAGTAAAGTATTCCTCCCGTTCCCAGCTAGGTATCGGTGTGAAGCTGTATTATCTCTGTGGACATCAGCTAAAACAATATATTCCAGTAGACCGAATGGGGAGGCACATATGAAAATCTTCCGTAAAATAAGACACGCAAAAGATTTGGAAAAGCAAAAATCTTTCTTTTCCAGTTTCTAAATTTTTTGGTTTGGAAAACAGTTACTTTTCATAAAGCTATCTTATTTATGTTAACATACAGTATGGGTTTAAGGAGCCCTGGTGGCACAGTGGTTAAAGCACTCAGCCACTAACTGAAGGGGTGATGATTTGGACTCACTAGCTTCTCTGCGGGAGAAAGATGTAGCAGCCTGCTTCTGTGAAGATTACAGCCTTGGAAGCCCTACGGAACTGTTACAGTCTGTCTTGGAGGGCCGTGGGTATAACGGGTTTATTATTGTTCTTTATTTATTTTAAAATCAGGCTTCCCTGCCTTATGCTGTCTTAGCATTCTTTCTTTTTTAATTGTGCTTTAGATGAAGGTTTACAGAACAAGCTAGTTTCTCATTTAACAGTATACATACAATCTTAGGACATTAATCAACAACCCCACTCAGGTCAACACTTTCTTTTTTAGCCTTGGATTCCCTGTTACTAGGATTCCTGTCCTCTCCTGTCTTCTAGAGCTGCCGTGCATCTTTAGTTATTTAGTTTTGGGGGGCTGTGCAGTCTTTGGATGAAGGCTGAACTTCAGGAGTGACTTCATTCCTGAGCGGAAAGTGTGTCCAGGAGCCACACTGTCAGGGTTTCTCCAGTCTTTTGTCAGGCTAGCAAGTCCGGTCTTTTTTTGTGATTTAGAATTTTGTTCCATGCTGTTTTCAAGCTCTGTTTTGTTATTATTTCTTTAAATTAAGAAATCTTTGAATAACTACCAATTTTATTTTCTAAAATGGTGAATATTGATATATGTAACAAGTGTAAACAAAAGCTCTTTGGGTCATAAGTTATTCTTAAGAATGTGAATGTGTCTTCCTTTCACCCCCACCTTTTCCCTCCCCCAAAGTGTGTGAATTCTTAGCCTGGAATATAAAAACGCCTAGAAATCAACAAGAATAAGACAGGATCTCAACAAAAACATGAGCAGAGAAGACAAACAGGTAATTTATAGAAGCTTAAGCCCACAAAACTAACAGGCATATCAAGATTAGCTCAAAGTCATTGCTAATCATAAAAATGCAAATAAACATGTGATAGAACTCTGTATCTATTATGTTGACGAAATCTAGAAAGCTCATTGACAAGCGTTGGAAGAGCTCTGAGGACAGGGAAACCCTCACATCCTGTATTGAGGAGTTAGGCAAGTACAGGTACTGTGTGAGGCCATTTACTGACAGATATTTTGGTTAAATGTGAATTGTTCTTATAACCTAGCAATCTGACTTTTGAGTATATGAACAAGAGAAATTGTCACATAATTAGACGTGGGTGTGGGTATTTATCCCACCTGTCTGTGGCGGCAGGTAGGCTGCCTTTCACTGGTGAATAGATTGGGAACATGTTACTGCACACTAGCCAAGTGCCGCTACACCCTGGATATACACACAATGTAAATAAATTATAATGTGCTGAGAGAAATGAGAAAGAAGTAGAGGTGACTCGCAGCACAGTGCCATTTTGTGTGCCTATACATGCGTACAAAACAAATCAAGTTTTATGAGAACGCAAACAAATGGAAGGGTCTCTAGAAAATGGATGAGAATGGTTGGCTCTGCAGGGGAATGAAATAGCAATGTGAAGAAGACATAAATAGGTGTGAACTACTAAGCAGACAAGAGATGCAGCCTGATGGAACCAACAGTGATTGTGTACACAAGCACACAAGCAGCAGCTGTGTACACACCCACACTCACATCCATAGTGATTGTGTGTGTACCCACAACCACAAAAGGAAATCTTCCTCTATCTTGACTCTAGATCCAAGAAAACAACAATAAAATGAAAACTAATAAACAAAAATAAACATAATAATCCTCTGAGAATTCTTAACTCAATCTGGCCTTCACATGGGGTTGGAGCTACAGTTTACAATAATCAAAAGTTCTAAAACATCCCAAACTGAGAATTGATATGAAGTGGTAAAAAGGCACAAAGACTTGGAAGTGCCTCTTGCTATTTTTCTTAATAAAAATCTCCTTTGGAAGAAATAATTCTTAATCTGGTTCTTGAAGAACTTCTGCAGTATGGACAAAATTCCTCAAATATTAAGAGAGGTGAAATAGGTTATAACTGGCACACAAGTGGAGGGAAAAAATGGAATGAAACATTGCAGTTAATGTAAAAGGAAACAGTGAAAGAGAACAAAAGTAATGTGAGGGAAAAAAGGCACATGACGCACAAAAAAAAGTAAAATAAATTCAAATACATCAGTGGTCATAATAAATGTATATAATCTGAGTTCATCAGTTGAGACAGAAATCTTCAGAATGAAATTACAAGAAATAACACCCGGTTACATAATTTTTACCTGAAACATTTAAGATGCAGAAAGTTTGAAATTTTATGCATGAAGAAGATTTGTTAGTAAATATTCCATGAATGCTCACTCATGTAGTTAATATCAAGCAAAATATGCTTTAGCGAAAACAGGTTTTACCAGGATAAACCCAAAATGTAAGATCAATTCCGATTGTTGCTATTAGGTGCCCTCGAATTGGTTCTGGCTCATAGCGACCATGTGAACAACACAACAAAACACTACTGGATCTTGTGCTGTGTCCACAGTCTTTTGTATGCTTAGGCTCATTGTTGTGGCCACTGTGTCAATCTGAGGACTTTCATTTTTTTCACTGACCCTCCACACTACCAAGCATGATGCCCTTCTCTAGGGACTGATCCTGCCTGACAACATGTCCAAAGTATGTAAGATGTAGTCTTGCCATCTTTGCTTCCAAGAAGTACTCTGGTTGTATCTCTTCTAGAACAGATCTGTTTGTTCTTTCGGTGGTCCGTGGTACATTCAACATTCTTCTCCAATACCACAATTCAAACGGATCCATTCTTCTTCTGTCTTCCTTGTTTTTCATCCAGTTTTCATGTGTGTATGATGTAATTGAAAATACCATAGCTTGGGTCAGGTGCACTTTAGTCTTCAAGGTGATAGCTTTACTTTTTAATACTTTAACGAGATCCTTTGCAGCAGATTTTTCAAGTGCAGTGTATCTTTTGATTTGTTGACTGCTGCTCCCATGGCCATTGATTGTGGACCCAAGTAAAATGAAAGCCTTGACAGCCTCAGTCCTTTCTCCATTTATGATGATGTTGCTTACTGATCCAGTTGTGAGAATGTTTGTTTTCTTGATGTTGAGGTGCAATCCATACTGAAGGCTGTGGTCCTTTATCTTTATCAGTAAGTGTTTCAAATCTTACTCATTTCCAGCAAGTAAGGTGGTGTCTGTGTAATGCAGGCTGTTAATGAGTTGTCCTCCAATTCTGATGCCTCATTCTTTGTATAATTCAGCTTCTTGAATTATTTGCTCAGCATACAGATTGGAAAGGTGTGGTGAAAAGATATAACCCTGACACACACCTTTCCTGACTTTAAACCACTGTACTAAGGTTAGGGGAAGAAAATATCTGATCATTACAATTCATGTAGAAAATTTGTTCAATAAAATTTAACTTTTGTTCATGAGACTCTTAGCAAACTAGGAACAGTGGGGAATTTTTGAGTCTGATAAAGGCACCCCACAAAACAACATACAACAAATTTCATGCTTGATGATAAACCATTACAAATCATTTTAAAAACAAGCTAAAGATGGCTGCTACAGTGAATGTTTTAAATATTGTGCTGCACTCCTAGTCAAAACAACAAATGAAGTAATGAAAGTGTAAATATTGTCGTTATTTACAGATGAATGTCTATACAGAGAATGCAAAAGATCTACAGAGACATGATTAAAATTATGAATAATTTGTTGACATAAAATGAATAAACTATTGGATTTTCATGCAGCTCTTAGAATTTGTAATCTGAAAAAGATAACACTTAACAAACAAATGTAAGTAAGAGACCTAGAGGATGAATCTAAAAGTTGTTGTCCAAGGTGTTCACAGATAAAGCATAAAATTGCATGTAAATAAATGGAAAAAATGCTGTATCTATACATAGTATGATTGAATGTCATAAAGGGGTGATCTTCCCCAGGTTTATCTATAGATTTGAACTTTTCTTTGAACTTGTGCAGACTGTTTCTACACTTCTTATAGAATATCAAGGTGCCAAGCATATTCAAGGTATTCCTAAAGAAGAACAATATTGTAGGAAATTTCTCTCATAGAAATAGTTAATGTGAAGCTATAGTAATTTATATGGAGAGGGTCCTCTTGGATGGGACCATAGGTCAGCTTTTCCATAAAACAACAAACAAAGAAAAGACCATTTACTTTCTCCAGGTACATATGGAAGTAAAGATTGTGCCCAATTCTCTATCACCAGTCTGGGAGCATGACCCTGTGTCTGTCACCTTGAGGCTTTCCCAGGTGGAAATAATACACCTATTCTTCTTCTTCTTTTTTTTTTTTCCTATTGAAGGGGGATTGAAATTTTGTTACTGGGGTGAAATATATTTTTGTTCTTACATGGCATCAAGTTGATTCTGACTTGTAACAGTACTGTGTACAACGGAACTGAACACTGCGCAGTCCTGAGCCTTCCTCACAATCGTTTATTAGGTTTAAGCCCTTTGTTGCAGCCACTGTGTCAGCCTATCTTGTTGAGGGTCTTCCTTTTTTCTACTGACCCTGCACTTTGCCAACCATGATGTACTTCTTCAGAGACAACCCTCCTTGACAACATGCCCCACGTATGTGAGATGTAGTCTCGCCATCTTTGGGTGTAAGGAGCATTCCGGTTGTACTTCTTCCAAAACAGCCTTGTTCATTCTTCTGGTAGCCTGTGGTATATTCCGTATTCTTCTCTAATACCGCAATTCAAAAGCATCATCTCTCTGTCAGTCTTCCTTGTTCATCTTCCAGCTTTCACATGCATATGAGATAATTGAAAATGGCATGGCTTGTGTCTGGCACACCTTAGTCTTCAAGGTGACATCTTTGCTTTTCAACAGATTTGCCCGTTGCAATATGTCTTTTGGTATCTTGATTTCTGTTTCCACAGGTGTTAATTGTGGATCCAAATAAAATGAAGTCCTTGACTTCAGTCTTTGTTTATCATGCTGTTGGCTGTTGGTCCAGTTGTGAGGATTTTTGTTTTAATGTTGAAGGGTGATCCAAATTGAGGGCTGTAGTCTTTGAACGTCATCAGTGAGTGCTTCAAGTCTTCTTCAGTTTCACCAAGCAAGGTTGTGTCATCTGCATAATTCAGGTTGTTAATGAGTCTTCTTCCAGTCCTGATGCCGTGTTTTTCACATAATCTAGCTGCTTGGATTATTTGCACATAGATTGAACATGTATGGTGAGAATGTACAACCCTAACACACTTTTCCTGACTTTAAACCACGTGGTAACTCTTTATCTGGTTTGAAGATTACCTCTTGGTCTGTATGCAGGTTCTGTACTAGAGTTGCCATTTCAACCATTTTTACACATATAATTCAGTGATATTAAGTTAATCATGCTGTGCAACAATCACCACTGTGTTCCATTTTTCCCTCATTTTTAATAGGTCACTGGGTGGTGCAGATGGCTTATGTTTCTTTGAATCTCTCCAGTAGTGCTGAGGAAGAAGAGCTTGGAGATCTATTTCTGTAAGATTACAGTCATTGAAAGCTCTATGGAGTGCAGTTCTATTCTGAAACATGTGAATCATGGTAAGGCAGAAGTGATTCCATGGCATCAGGTTTGCTAGCTTTTAAACAAAATTTCAGTGTACCTTAAGCAGTGACTCCTCATTTTTCTCTTCAGCCCTGGTAACCACTGATAAACTGTGGTCTCTATGTATTTGCATATTCTAGTTATTTCGTATAAGAGGCATCATGAAATATTTGTCCTTTTGCTTCTCACTTCACTCTGCATAATGCTTCCAGGTTCATTTGTGTCAAGACTTCATTTTTCTTTATGACTGACGAATATTCCATTGTAATATTCGTGGCATGGACTGGTAACATGAAATTTGTTTCCGAAAATAGAGGGTGATGAGAGACTGAAGAAAGATCTGGAATAACTCTAGGGTGGCAAGAAAGGAGTTTACTAGGGAGATTTACATATGAAATAGGCCCTTGATGGCAGCAGGACCAGGCAGATCTCCACGTCCTGCAGTGCTGGGCAGTGCTTTTATGGTGGTAGTGAACAATAGTGGCTACATGCCAGAGATGCCTCTAGCCTTATAGAAGGCTGCCTCCACAAGAATTACATAAGAATGATCTAGCAAATGGCAGTGAACTAGTAGGAAAGCATGGGGCAGCTATGTTCAACCTTGTAAAGCCTATTTCCCCTTCATATGGATAGACCGTATTTTGTTTATCCCCACATCTGTTGATAGCGAGTTGGTCAAGTAGTGCTTTTGAAGCTCTTCTGTGAAGCTTGAACTGAAGGGCCCAACACCACAACCCCCTCCACTGTACCGGTAGCTGGGAGCCTTGTAACTCTGTTCAACTTGCCCCATAGAAATTCTCTCTCTTCCTTCCTTTTAAAGGGATACCATTAGGTGGTCACCCCATTGCTGATGGAATTTATGTTGTGCATCTCTTTTGTGAGCCCTGCGTGGTGAAATACCACCTGGCTTCGTAATGGAGGGCACATGGCGCCTAATGTTTGTTCTCAGTCTTTGGGGCTTCTGCCAGAACTGAAATGCTGAAAGAGAAGAGTTGCACTTAATACCCTGTTACAGTGATCTCTGAAATAGTTCATGTTGTGACAGGTGGGGCCAGATAAACTCCTAGTGCTCATCTTTTTTCAGTTTCTTTTGTGTATGTGTGTTTTACTCAGGAAAATTATTATTTATCAGCTTAAGTGGTTGAATGTACTGAAGCATAGAATTATTAGTGTGCACTCAGCTCCCTTATCATGTGCCGCATTAAGGTGGTGTAGGGTAAGGCAGTGGGAGGCAGAGGCCCAGGCTTGGAATTGGACAGGCATGTGTTTGATTTTGGCTAAGTTGGAATCCCTGGATGGTGCAGATGGTTAATGTATTTGGCTGCTAACCAAAAGATTTAAGGTTTGAGTCTACCCACAGGTATCTCAGAAGAAAGGCCTGAAGATCTACTCCTGAATAATCAACTGTTGAAAACCTTAAGTCATACAGATCTACTATGACACACATGGAGTTGTTGAGTCAAGACTGACTCAGTGGCCAACTGGTTTGGCTTTGCTTTGGTTCTCTATGTAACCCAGCTATTGAATCTGTGTTACCTAATTTCTTTGAGCTTCAGTTTCCTTATTCGTAAGGTGAGAACACTGATGCCTTCATGCAGGGTTATGTCTAATACCTGGAAAGTCCATGGTAGAAGGCCAAGGTTATTGCTTAATGCATGATTTTTCTTTCTTCTAAGCCTTGAATAGAGCAGAGTTGTGTGTGTGTGTGTGTGTGTGTATGCAGGTGCTTGTGTCTGTGAGTCTGTGTGCCTATTGCTCTTTTATACCTTTTATACTACAAGTGAATAGTATCAGATGATAATCATTGTAACAGAAGAAATATTGCCCAATTAAAATTATAAATCTGTTTGCTGCCATCATTGTTTTAGACCATACCTGCCCAAACTCACCTTGCAAAATATGGAATCCTTGTGCCCTCCTGCCTTCCCCTTTCCTTTGTGTTGGCAGCTCTTTTTCTTGACAACAGTTTAGAATCTAGATCCCTGATGGCTGAAGGTCTGAGGGATTGATTCCCCTTTCCTGTGTGTGACAAGGAGAGAGAGAGAGAAGCTTGGGGATGAAGTTATCAAAATGCACCCCGCTGCTGTTTCATGTTACTACTTTAGAACCCTAAATGCCCTAACTCCAGGGTGTCCCTTCTTCTGCACAGGAAGGATATGGGGTTGATTTACCAGGCATTTTAACTGCTGTTTCTAGGCTCTATTCTGGTCACTATGCTGTTGTTTTTATCTTGGGGCATTTGAGCCTCAAATGCATCCCCAGCACCTCTTCAGTTGTGCTCACTCTACCCACTTTCCATCCACTCAGTTTGAACCTAGAGCCATGCTCAGATCCTGTATCCAGTTGCACAGTGGACTTTGGACCATAGCATCAAGGGGCAGTTGGGGTTGGTGGGGCCTGTAGTGGTCTATGACTCACTTCTCCTTTTCCCCTTTTGCTTAGGAACTTGTGCCTCAATCCTGGGATGGCAAGGCCACAACCACAATGAGTTATAAAGGGAAGAAGACTGTTTTACTAAGACTTCTCTAATAAACTAGAGACCAGGCAATGTGGTGGAGGAAGAGAAGCACTTTGTGGGCTTGGGGTAAGGAGCAGACATGCCAAAGGCTCCAGAACCTGAGTAAGAGCCCCAAAGTGGCTTCCTTCAGTCATGTGAAGCACTGACCCAGGGCTTGGTGTAGGCCAGAAAGATTGTGCAGGGCCAGTGTGACTGACAGGACTTTTAAGAAAGAAAGACCCTATGTGCTCAGAAGTTGAGTGTCTGGTGTAAACAGTATTTTCATGCCCATTTCTTTCGTTAGTTGTGTTAACTCACCTCAAGGACGGTTTGTATAAGGCGATGTGTGTGTGTGTATGCACAAACAGGCAAGACTTTCAAAACCACCACATGATACAGGAATGTCATAAGCTTAAAGATGCATTCCAAAAATTCAGCAAAAGTTTATTGAACACGTTTATGTGCTAGAGTCTCTGGGTAGTGGAAATGATTATCACACTCAGCTGTTAACCAAAAGATTGTTCTTCTGCCAGTCCATGGGATATTCAATATTCTTGTCTGATACTACAGTTTAAAGGCATCAATTCTTCTTTGGTCTTCTTTATTCACTGACCAGCTTTCCCATGCATATGAGGTGTTTGAAAACACCATGGCTTGGGCCAGGTGCATCTCAGTCTTCAGGGTTTTCTTCTTTGCTTTTCAACACTTTAAACAGGTCTTTTGTAGCAGATTTTGCTGCTTCCTTGGGTGTTCATCATGGACCAAAGTAAAATGAAATCCTTGACAACTTCAGTGTTTTTTCCCTTTATCATGATGTTGCATGTTGGTCTAGTTGTGAGGGTTTTTGTTTTCTGTATGTTGAGGTGTAATCTATACTGAATGTTTTGGTCTTTGATCTTCATCAGTAAGTGCTGCAAGTTCTTTTCACTTTTAGCAGGCAGCAAGCAAGGTTGTATCATGTGCTTAAAACGAAACAAAACAAAAACCAAACACACTGCTGTCAAGTTGATTCCGACTCGTAGCGACCCTATAAGACAGAGTGGAACTGCCTCATAAAGTTTCCAAGGAGCACCTGGCAGATTTGAACTGCCACCCTTTTGGCTAGCAGCTGTAGCACTTAACCCAGTACACCACCAGGGTTTCCATCGTCTCTATAGGACAGGTTGTTAATGAGTGTTCTCCAATCTTGAAGCCACGTTGTTCTTCATATTGTCCAGTTTTTTGGATTATTTGCTCAGCATACAGTTTAAGTATGTATGGTGAAAGTGTACAGCCTGACATACACCCTTCCTGACATGAACTACACAGTATTCCCTTGTTCTGTTCAAATGACTGCCGCTTCATCCATATGCAGATTCCTTAAAAGCACAAGGAAGTGTTCTGGAATTCTTGTTCTTTGCAGTGTTATTCAGAATTGGTCATGATCCACACAGTCGAATGCTTTTGCTTGCTCAGTGAAACACAAGTAAACATCTGTCATATATTCTCTACTTTCAACCAGGATCCAGCTGACATCAGCAGTGATACCATCCTCTGCTGTTCCACATCCTCTGCTGAATCTGGCCTGAATTTCTGACAGGTTCCTGTCAATATAGTGCTGCAGCCTCTTTTGAATGGTCTTCAGCAAGATTTTACTTGTGTGTGGTATTAATGATACTGTTTGATAACTTCCATATTTGGTTGGATCACCTTTCCCGAATAGCCATAAATATGGATCTCTTCCCATCAGTTGTCCAGGTAGCTGCCTTCCAAGTTTCTAGGCATGGATTAGTAAGCACTTCCAGGGCTGCATCCACTTGCTGAAACATCTCAGCTGACATTCTGTCAATTCCAGGAGCCTTATTTGCACCATGGCAGCTTGGACTTCTTACTTCAGTTTCATCGGTTCCTGACCATATGCTGCGTCCTGCAATGGCTGAATGGTGACCAGTTCTTTTTAGTACAGAGACTGTCTGTGTTCCTTCTATCTTCTTTTGACATTTTTCCCATAGAATCCTTCACCATTGCTACTGGAGACTGAAATTTTTTCTTTGATTCTTTCACTTGGAGAAATGCTGAGCATGTTTTTCCCTTATTTTTCTGTCTTCAGCTCTTTGTCTGTGTCGTCGTAGTACTTTACTATGTTTTCTTGAGCCACCTTTTGAAATTTTGGTTCAGCTGTTTAACTCATTTCTTCCTTTTTGCTTTAGCTACCGGACATTCAAGAGCAAGTTTCAGAGTCTCCTCTGGCATGCGTTTTAGTCTTTTCTTTCTTTTCCTGTCTTTTTAATGACCTTTTGCTTTCTTCATTTGTGATGTCCTTGATGTCACTCCACAACTTGACTGGTCTTCAGTCGTTAGCGTATAACACATCAAATCTTTTCCTGAGATGGTTTTTAAAGTCAGGTGAGATGTACTCAAGACTGCAGATTTTGGTAAAAACCTTCAATTTCTTACTTTGTGGCCTTACTGGATGGTGTGTAAGTTTGGATAATAGCCATATTAACTCATCTTCCTGGAAGTTGCATGGATATTATCCTACCACTGACAGCTTTGTACTTTAGGATAGAACTTGAAATGTTCTTTGGCTTAATAATCTAATGCCATTCCTCTTTAAGTTGTCATTCCTGGTAGAGAAGACCATATAATTTTGCAGTTCAAAATGGCCCAAACCAGTCCATTTCAGCTCACTAATGCCTAGGATGTCGGTGTTTATGTGTTCCATTTCCCTCATGCGAATGGCAGTGTATTGTACTGTGGAGGCTTGTGTGTTGATGTAATGCTAGAAATTACACGACCACCAACAAGATTGGCCATGATCCAGAAAACACAAAACAACAAATGCTGGAGAGGCTGTGGAGAAAGTGGAACCCTCCTACACTGTTGGTGGGGTTGCAAAATGGTCCAGCCTCTTTGGAAGGCAATCTGACGCTTCCTTAAAAAAATGGATATTGATATACCATTTGACCCAGTAATTCCACTACTTGGAATATATCCTACAGATTCAAGGCCTTTCACACCAACGGACACATGCACCAGAATGTTTATTGCAGCACAGTCCACGATAGCAAAAAGCTGGAATCAACCCAGATGCTCAACAATAGAAGAATGGATAGGTAAACTATGGTACATATACTCGATGGAGCACTACGCAATGATAAAGAATAACAATGATTCCAGGAAACATCTCCTAACCTGGTTTCAACTGGAAGACGTTATGTTGAGTGAAAGTAGTCAGTGACAAAAGGACAAATACTGTATGAGACCTCTACGATAAGATCTCAAAAACAGACTTGTGTATAGAAGAAAAGACTCTTTGACAGCTGCAAGGGAGGGGAGGGAGGGAGAGTAAGGGTGGGAGGGTTTAGTTTAGATAGTTACTAGAAATCTAGTTGGGAGAAAGCAGTGATAGCACACATTAGAAACAAGAACAACATTAAGTGGACTTCAGCATAACTTGAGTAGTCCTTCCGTCTTAATACTACAAGGAGAGAGTAGCTGGGGCAGGGGGCAGGGGACCATGCTCTTAGGCGAATTCCAGGTCAATTGGCACAGCTAGCGTTTTGCTAAGAGGGCTCTCTGCACCCCACATTGGTGAGTGGCATCTGGGGTCTTAAAAGCTGCCAAGCTGCCATCCGAGGACACAGCAAATGGTCCCAACTCAGCAGGAATGGATGCTCACCAAGGACCAAAATGACATGCGGTAAAGACAACCGAGAAGACAGGGAGACCCACAAGAGTGGGTGCCTACATCGACTTGGGACCAGAAGAACCGGATGATGCCCAGCCACCACCAGTGATAGCCATGATGGAGCTCACAGAGAGGAGTCTCACTGGCAACACAAGAATAAAAACGGGTGCATCATGAGATCTCCACTAAAAGACCTCAATTGATGGTCCGGCGGTTTTGGGGTTCCTCTTGAGAGGATGGCCCCCGGCCCTGATGCTGCCCTTTCCCATAAATTATAACAAAGGTCCACTCTTTGGACAGGAATGGATTGGACTTGGCAATGCAGAGTGACCATATATTGGAAGCACTTTATGGTTCTATACATCTGTAGGATATCATCTTGCTGACCTCTGGCTGGAGGAAGGGGAGTGGATGGAGAGGAGGGGAAAGGAGGCTGTTGGGAGGATGAGACATGTATGGAGCAGAGGGGAATAGTGTGCAGTCACTGGACAGGGAGAGCAGTGGAAGCTGCATATAGGTGGGCATGTAAATTTATACGTGAATGTACATTTTCACTCAGTCATGTTAAATAAAAATTAAAAAAAAAAAAAAAAGAAATTATGCCACCAGTACTCAGATACTAGCAGGATCATCCCTGGTGGAAAGCTTTCTGTTGAACTTTAAGTCTAAAATAGACTAGGAAGAAGGTCCTTGTGGTTACTTCTCAAAAGAATTAACTGATGTTAGCCTAATGAATAGCATCAGAACCTTGTCTGAAGATGACAGCCCTCCCCCCCATTGTTGGAAGGTACTCAAAAGATGACTGGGAAGAGCTGCTTCCCAAAAGTAGCGTCCACCTTACTTACATAGATGGAGTAAAATTTTTGAGACCTCCACTTGCTGATGTGGCATAACTCAAAATGAGAAGAGACAGCTGCAAGCATCCCTTAATAATCACAACATGGAATGTACAAAGTATAGATGATGCTCATAATGCTTATGATGTAGTTAACATTAAGATTTGAACTTTTATGTGTTAAGTGTTCCACTAAGCATTTCACTTTCATTATCTCATTAATAAGAACAACACTATGAGTTGAGTAAAATCATTCCCATTTCATTTGTTGGAAGCAGAATAACTAGTTGTAATGGTCTGAATAGAGTTTCTTTGAAAAGAAATGCCCAAACCCTTATCCACAGGACCTATGATTGTGAACTTATTTGGAAATAAGGTCTTTGCAGATGTAATTAAATGAGGAATCTTAGGATGAAATCATCCTGGGTTTAGTGTGGACTGTAAATTAATGGAAACCGTGATGGCATAGTGGTTAAGTGCTGTGTCTGCAAACCCAAAGGTTGGCAGTTGAGATCCACCAGGCGCTCCATGGAAACTCTGTGTAGTGGTTCTGTTCTGTCCTATTGGATTGCTGTGAGTCACCATCAACGCGATGGTAGCGGGTTTGGTATGGTCTGGTTAATCTAACGACTGATATCATTAGAAGTGAAAGGAAAGGGAACTTTGACACACAGAGACATATAGGAGAAGTCCAGTGAAGATGAAGGTGGAGACCAGAGTGATGCAACTACAAGCCAAGGAATGTCAAGGATTGCTGAGAGCCACCAGAATCTAGGAGAGAGGCATGGAACAGATTCTTTTTAAGTGCCTCTAGAAGGTACTAACACTGTCAGCACTCTGATTTCAGAATTCTGGCCTCTAGAATTCTAAGAACAAATTTCTGTTGTGTTAAGCTACCAGGTTTATAGTAATTTATTTATTTTCTTTTCATTGTGAATTAAGAACAATTTTACAGTCTATATCATATTGCCATGTAACACCCAGAACTTTCACCTCTAGTCTATTCTTGCTGCCCTCCCCCACCCCTACCCATGTGACAGCATACTTCCCCTTTTGTTTGGAACTTCCTGTGAACTTTTGATAAAGGCCTGGCCCTCCTCACCCAATCATCTTGGTTCCAGCAATGTGTCCCTCAGGTAACCCCATGTACATTTTAGAGATTTGTTTGCCTCCAGTATCACTTTATGTTTTGTATGGTCCAGGTCAGTCTTTGACTGGGGAGCTGGCCCTGGTGCTGGGGTTAGAGAGTCTGGGGGCCATGCTCCCAGGAGGCCCTTCTTTCAGAAGGACCATCAAGTGTGGTCTTTTGGTAGAGTTGTATCTATGATTTTTTGTGCCAATACCAGGCTGTCTTGACTGCTGTGGCAGTGTAGTAGGTTTTAAGGTCAGGAAAGGTGAGGCCTCCTACTTTCTTCCTCTTCTTTAGTAATAATTAACTTATCCTTGGCTTCCTTCCCTTCCATATGAAGTTGGTGATTTGTTTCTCCATCTTGTTAAAAAATGTCATTGGAAGTTGAATTGGGATTGCATTATATGTATAGATTGCTTTGGGTAGTTGTCGTGGATTGCACTGTGTCCCCCCAGAAATGTATGTATTGATTTGACTTGGCTCTGAGTCCCAAAATGGTGCAATTCCTCCCATGTGTTATGAGTCCTGCCTCTGTGCTATGGATGATGGAGAATGGGCAGCAGTGGTACTGATGAGGCAGGACTGCAGTGACCGACTGTGGAATATAAGGAGAGAAGTGAGCATAGAGAGTTGGGAACCTCATACCACCAAGAAGTGACATAGAGAGCAGAGCACGTCCTTTGGACCCGAGGTTCCTGTGCTGAGATGCTCTCGTTGAATTCAGACACTTAGCCTATTGGACGGTGATTTATCTGATTGAACGGACTCACAATTCATAAATAGATTTGTGGTTTACTGGACTGAGACAATAAAGTTTCTTTTCATGAAACAATCCACTCATGGTATTTCCTGTTAGAGTACTCCCAGGTGACTAAAACAGTAGTATAGACATTTTCACAATCCTAAGTCTTCCTATCCAGGAGCAAGGTAGATTTCTCCACTTGTGTAAGTGTAATTTTTCGTTTCTTGCAGTAGGGACTTGTAGTTTTCTTTGTATAAGTCTTTTACATCTGTGCTTAGATTTATCCCTAGGTATTTTATCATCTTCAGGGCTGTAGTAAATGGTAATGATCTAATGATTTCCTCTTTGGTTGTCTTTTGTTCAGTGTAAGGAATCCCGCTAATTTATGTATGTTTATGTTGTATCCTGATACTTCACTGAAGTCTTCTATTAGATCCAGTATTTTTTTGGTGGATTCTTTAGAGTTTTCTGTGTATAAGATCATATCATCCACAAATAGTTATACTTTGACTTCTTCTTTATCAATTTGGAGGCCTCTTATTTCTTTATCATGTCTGATTGCTCTGGCTAGGACCTCCAGAACAATATTGAATGGAAGCGGTGACAGTGGGCATCTTTGTCTAGTACCTGTCCTTAAGGGGGTGTTTTCAACTTCTCTCTGTTAAAGATGATGTTAGCTGTTGGTGTAGTGTAGATGGCCTTATTTTGCTCAGGAATTTCCCTTCTGTTCCTATTTTTCTGAGAATTTTTTACATGAATGGGTGTTGGACTTCATCAATGCCTTTTCTGCATCGATTGATAGAATCAGGTGGTTCTTGTCTTTTATTTTGTTTATGGTTGATTACATTAATTGTTTTCTGTATGTTAAACCATCCCTACATTCCTGATGAATCCTGCTTGGTCATGATGAACTACGTTTTTGATGTGTTGTTGAATTATATTAGGTGGGATTTTATTACGGATTTTTGTGTCTTAGTTCATGAGAGATATTGGTATTTTATTTTCCTTTTTTGTGCTGTTTCTACTTGGTTTTGGTACCAGGGTTCTACTGGCTTCATAGAATGAATTTGGGAGTATTCCATCCTTTTCTAGACTCTAGAGTACCTTTAGAAATAGTAGTGTTAACTATTCTCTGAACGTTTGATAGAATTCTGCAGTGAAGCCATTCGGGCAAGGGCTTTCTTTGGATGGAATTTTTTAAATTACCTTTTCAATTTCTTCTTTTGCTGTAGCTACCTATACACTGGGGTGATCAGTTCCCTCTCCTGAAGTCACCTAAGCCCAAGCCTCCCGGGTACGCTTGACTCCAGTGACTGTTCAGTCACTGGAATGATTGCCTAACTCCTCTAGGGTTGCCTGAGCTCAGGCCGCCCAGGTGCACCAGGTTCCAATGGCTGCATAGTTGCCAGGACAATCACTGGCCCCAGCGGGTTGCCTGGGCCCCGTTTTCTGTAGCGTACTTGCCTCCAGTGGCTGCCTAGGTGCCGGGGGAATCTCTTCCCTCCTCCTGGTTCACTTTGAGCCCAAACCTTCCTGGTGCATGCGGCATTAACGGTTGCCTAGCCACTGGTGATCACCACTCTTCCTCCACAGTTGCCTGAGCCCAGGTCTCCCTGGTGTGCCCAGTTCCAGTGGCTGCCCAGCTGCTGAAGGGATCACTCTGGACTTCCATGGCTGCCTAAGCCCAAGCCTCATTGTCCCACGTGGCTCTGATGCTCTCTCAGTCCCCAGACCCTCAAGCCGTAGGAGCCCATAACTTCCTGGCCCACTGGCTCCAAGACTGGTCCCAGGTCTGCCAGCAGAAGGGCCGTTCACTCCACCCCCAAATGTCCTGTGATTTGTTCTGTAGCCACGGGATGCCTGAACCTGGGCCTCCCAGGCCCACATGAGACTAAGGCCTGCTTTGCGGAGCACACTTGCCTGCTTCCCCCAGCTCTGCCCTCTCCTGCTCTGTCGCCCTGGGACACTGGCAGCCCTAGCCTCCTGACGCTGGGCTCCCTGCCCCGTATTGCTGCTCCTCCAGCCAAGGCCTCTTGGCCCCTTGCAGCTCTGATTGAGCGCCTGGCCACCTGGCTAGTGTGTCTTTTGGGGTACTGACTGACAGCTGGCCTTACCCCAGAGTGTTCTAGGGGAGTCTTCAGGTCTGGTTTGTGGGCTGTGGCTGCAGTGCTTAGCCTGCGGCAGGTCTCTTTAGTCAAATTCTAGGTTGTTCCAGCTCTTGTTTCTTGGCTGTGCTTGGTTGCTAAGATTCGCTGGAGGTGGGTTTTCTCCCTGGGCAGGTTGCCTTCAGTTCTCAGAGAATCTCAACCCAGGCTGAATTGTTTTGTCCAGGGTGGTTCAGAGGTCCTGAGATCTTCTAGTCACTCCCTTTGTACTGACAGTCCTCTAAGCACAGTTTAGTCCTTCTAGATTGCTGTATTTGGTAGATTTCATTAATTTTGAGGATCTTAGTTGTTCGAGGATTTAGCAGGGACGGTTCTTACTCTGCCATCCTGGCCACGCCCCCCTGTAGTAATTGATTGAGGCAGTCTGTGCATGTCTGGCTGCACTGCACATGCACACTTCCACATAGCCACAGTCAGACACTTACACCCACTGACATGGACAGTTTGCTATGTTCGTTTGTGAATTGTGTCGGACAACCCTGCCGTGGGGCATACTTAGACCTCTGCCCACTTGGGCAAATGCTACAGCTCTTTTAACTCTGTCAGCAAGCCTCATCCTAAGTGTTGGCAAAATGAAAGCCATTATTATTATTAATAGCAAGCAAACAGTGAAAGTAAATTCCCAAAGGAGAAATGCTTCACCTTCCCCAGATTACCCATGCACATTCTTAGGTCTTCGGGCAGGTGTGTTGTGGTTCAGGTCAGCTGTTGCGTTGACATCACCAATGCCTCCAGCAACCACCATGCTGCATGGGGGCTTGCAGGGTACCTCCTCTGTTGCTGGGTCTCTCTCGCCTCTGCTGCCAGCTCCTGCCACAGTATCCGAGTTTAGGGGGCTCACTTGCCACTGTTACTTGGGCCTCCACTGCCTGGAGGGGAGGCCTTGAACTGCACACTGAGGCCTCTCTTGCTCTGTGTAAGCAAGCGTTAACATCTCGCAGAGAGAGTTGGCTCAGCCCTGCTGTAGGAAGTCCCTTGTACAGGATCCTCTGAGAGAACCCTTTTATGGGACACACCTGGGCCTCTGCCCTACATGGGCAAATGTGCTGGCTCTTTTAACTCTCAGCAAACCTCTTGCCTGCAGGTACTCAATCCTTGCCCCTTGGGCCAGCAGGCTCACCGCTACTACATGTTAACATCTTGTACCATCTTCAGTGTTACAGCTCTTTTTTCTGGGTCTAGGAGTTTCTCAGTACAGGGACTCAGGTCTGTGGTCAAAGGATGTGCTCTGCTCCAAATTCTTCTTGATGGTAGTGAAGTCCCTATGTCCAGTTAGCCCTGTGTGAGCCTGCTTCTTGTCAGTTCCAAGAGATGGCTCTCTCACTGGGATTACAAAATGACTATTCCCCGAGGTAGACCACGAATCACTCAATTTGGATAGCAAAATGAATAATCCCCCAGGTGGACCCTAAGTCATTCAATTGACATAGTCCTAGCTAATCATTGTGTGAGAGTTACCATGGTTAGAAAGACCATATAGTAATTTATTGCACTGCAAAGGCCTAGGAATCTAATATACTATAGGCCACCAACATCGAGACAGTAATAAGTAAGCCAAGATTTAAACCTATTGCCAACTCCAGCAAATATGTCACATGAAATTGTAGGCTTCATATGTTTAAACAGAAAAACAAAGTTGAACACTATGCTAAGAGATCACTTTTAGTGATGCCTGTCTATGATTCAAAGGCAGATCTAAAGATGAGCTTCCTTTTAGTCTTGTACCTGAGGCTAGGAAGTTTGACCATCAGTGGGCCTAGAGGACCTATTGTCTGAGAATGCGCCAGTGACTCTGGCCTTGGGGCTCTGTTCATTTTGTTGCAGGGGACCAAAAAGAGATAGGGATAAGAAACAATCCTGACAAAACAAAAAATGCTAGAGAAGCTGTGGAGAGATTGGAACTCTCTTACACTGCTGGTGAGATTGCAAAGTGGTACCACCTCTTTGGAAAGCAATTTGTTACTTCCTTAAAAAGCTGGAAATAGGTATACCATTTGATCCAGGAATCCTGCTGCTTAGAACACATCCTACAGAAATAAAGGCTGTCACATGAACAGATACATGCACATGAATGTTTATGGCAGCACAGTCCACAATAGCAAAAAGATGGAATCAACCTAGATGGCATTGACAGATGAATGTATAAACAAACTATAGTACATATACGCAGTGGAACACTATGCAATAATAAAGGACAATGATGATTTTAGGAAGTATCTCATAATATTGTTTCAATTGGAAGACATTATGCTGAGTGAAATCAGTCAGCAGCAGGACAAGTGTATGAGACCCCTGCTATAAGGATTTTAAAATAGACTTTTGTACAGAAGAAATGACTCTTTGACAGCTACAAGGGTGGTGAGAGACAAAGAGTGTTGGTTGTAGATTGAATAGTTGATAGAAATTTGATTGGGTGAAAGTAGTGACAGCACACAGTAGAAAGTAATCAGCTTACCTGGACTATAACATAAGCTGAAAGCTCTTCTAATCTCAACCCAGTATTGCAAAGATAGAGGAGCAGGGGTAGAGTCTGGGAACCATGCTCTCATGGGACACTTAGGTCAACTGGCGTAACTAGCCTATTGCTAAGAGAGTCTTCTGCCCTCCATATTGGTGAGTGGCATCTGGGGTCTTAAAACCTAGCAAGCTGCCATCTGAGGTACACCAAATGGTCGCAACTCATCCAGAACAGACACTCAACAAGAAAAGCAAAGATATGAGGGAAAAAGAGCTCAGGAGACAGAAGGACCTATGTGAATGGGAGACTGTATCAATATTTGACCAGAAGAACCAGATGGTGCCTGACCACCAGCAAAGACAGCCGTGATGGGGCACACAGTGTTGAGTCCCTGTGGCAACATGACAAAAAGAGGGGTGCACTTTAAGAACCCTACTAAAAAGACCACAATTGATGGTCTGATGGCCTTGGGGGATCCCTGGGAACATGGCCCCTGGACCTACTGCTGCCCCTGACCAGAAAACACTATTGAGGTCAACTGGTTGGACAAAAGGAGGCTGGACTTGTGGACACAGTGTGATCATATGGTGTGTACTTTATGGCTGTATGCATTTATAGGATGGTGTCCTACTGGGTCTCTTTCTAGGTGGGAGAGAAGAAGGTGGAATGGAGGGCATAGGAGCTTGTTAGGAGGATATGACAAGTATAGAATGCAAAGAAGGAGTGTGCTGTCATGGGGCAGGGAGAGCAGAAGGAGCTGCAGACAGGTGGGCATGCAAAATTAATTTGGATTGTATACTTTCACTTAATCACAAAAAAATTAAAGAAAAAAAGGAATAAAATCTTGCACTTAAGTCTGCAAAAACATTTGCCCAGGTACCATGGCAGAGCCCAACATTGTGCAAAGAACACATCCAAATGTGTATTCTGGGAATGGGATTACAGAGGGCCCAGGCAGCAATGCTAGGTGGTGTTATCAGATGGTGCTATTCAAAGGAGTAGTAGAGGAGTTCTCTTCTGCCATGCTCCTCTCAAGCCATGCTGGCCACAAGCCAGTGCTCAGTCTTGGGAGCAAGACACGTGTTAGCATGTTCTCTGAAGGGAGACAAGGATGGCTGAAGCTCTCTGAGATGGAAAAAGACAGTATCTCTGGGAGAAAGGCATAGTATCTATATAAAGTGTTGACATGTAGGAGAGAGGCCAGGCCCAAAACAGAATATGATGAGATTCTTTCATCCAACACACTAACTTTGTAGAGCAGGAAACAACAGAGAAATGGTATGAGGGAGGAATTTTTAATGATCATTGCTCTTTAAGGATGAAGGGATTGTCTTGATAGCTGAAAAGTTCCTTCTTGTTGGAGGTGAACAAAGATGGCTCATGGGCTGACTGGTAGAGCTGTGATGTTGCTGGTAGTGGGGGTCCGAGTCAGCTGAGAAGAGGCTGGATCAGGTAGCTTGTCAGTTTCCTATCAATTCAGAGAGGCTGTGATTTGCGTGTCTGGTGTTCTCGATGCCATCTGTCTCCCCTTTCTGGCTGTCTGCTCCTCCCCTCAGAGATGTACATCTTTGTGAGATGTTTTTGGCTCATCCTATTGAAGGAACTGAGAAGAAAAAGGGATCTGGAGCAGACACTGGCCAAGGTAGTCTGCCTTGGGGTGTGATCCTCCGGAAGCTGGGTGAAAATATTTTACCTAGAGAAGCTGGAATTAGCATACTCTAAGGACCCTGATGGTGTAGTGGGTTAAGTGCTACATCTGCAAACGAAAAGGTTGGCAGTTCAAATCTGCCAGGCAGTTCTTGGAAACTCTAGGAGTCAGTTCTGTTCTGACCTCTAGGGTCACTATGAGTCAGACCTGACTTGACAGCAGTGGGGTTTTTTTTTAAGGGTTGTATGGAAAATCTGATGCTGCAGTGGGTAAGAGCTATGGCCGCTAAACAAAACATCAGCTGTTTGCATCCACTAGGCGCTCTTTGGAAACCCCGTGGGGCATTTCTACTCTGTCCTCTAGGGCTGCTGTGTGTTGGAATCAACTTGACCACAATAGGTTTACCTTTTTGTTTTGATTTAAGGGCCATAGGGAAAGTCTTGGGAGCAAGGTGAAGCTCTTCGTAAGAAACTGTATTTAAAAACCAAAACCAAGAGAGAAGAGTCATCTAAAGTTTAAATAGCAATTCTTCCTGCCATGTCTTGGCAAAAAGTCAGAAGCTTGTGAAGGAGGGACTAGAAAGAAAAGGCAATATCATGTGGGAGAAGAGAGGAGAGAGAAAGGGGAGAGGAGAGAGAGGAAAGAAAAAGGGGAGAACGGAGAAGGAGAAGAATGGGAGAGGGTAAAAGGAGGAAACAGATAGGCCAGAGGGAGGACAGAGACTGCAGGAAGAGGGGAAGAAGAAGGAAGAGGGAGGGGACAGGAGAGAATGAGTGGCTGTGGTGAGCCTGGTGAGCCTGGCAGGCTCAAAACAGACCTTCTTGGCCCTCAGAGACACATGGACAGCCCAGAGCAGTTCTGTTCCTGGGACATCAGGGTTGTCACTGGGAGGTTGGAGTGCCCTGAGATTGCTTGGAGATCAGCAGTGTAGGGCCTGCTTAGATGGCTTTGTGTCCTGCTCAGAGAGGTCATTTAAGAGTAATCTGGAGTCTTTTGGATAGTCCAGAGAAAAACTTGAGCAGACAACACAAAGAGCAGATAGTTCAGTTTGAAAGACAGAAGATTGCAGGCTGGGCCCATTTCCCAGTGGGTGATTAATGAGAGCAAACCTTCCAGGGGAGACACTCCTGTGAGTTGCTGGGCTGAGCATTTCCTGCACATTAACTCATTTATGGCCACAGCAATGTTATGAGACAGCAACTGTTTTTGTTTTCATTTTATAGTTAACAGAAATGAAATGTAGGGAGGATAAAAATGCTGATCAGAGTCACTGGGTTGTGAAGAGGCTGAGCTGAGCTTCAGACGCAGGTCAGTCTGCCCCTAAAGCTGGTTCCTTTGACCACTCATTAGACCTGGGATCCTCAG
This sequence comes from Heterohyrax brucei, assembly GCA_028571685.1. Lineage (NCBI taxonomy): Eukaryota > Metazoa > Chordata > Mammalia > Hyracoidea > Procaviidae > Heterohyrax > Heterohyrax brucei. The sequence continues at coordinate 35,327,708 of CM053148.1, read as the reverse complement.
GTCACAGAATGTTAATACTGAAAAAGACCTTGTGAATGAAATTCGGAATCCTAACCTGTTCTTTTTCCAGATGAGAAAACTGTGGCCTGCAGAGAGAAAATGCATGACGTTTCTTAAAGTTTTAGATTTGGAACAAGGCTTGGTTCTGGGATTGAAAGTCGGAATCTGACGATGGCTGCTTCCCTTCCCCTCTCCTGTTTGGGTGCTGAAGAGTTTGGCTTCTTGCCCGTGCTCCACCGTTAGCAGCTGAGCTAACCTCAGGCCTTCCATTTCCTCTGTGTAAATTGGAATCCTGGAGCTTGGCTTACTCCCTGGCTCAGGTGGTATTATTATTAGGATTAATTACATGGCTAGAGAGAGCTCTGAGCCTCCTTTTCTTAGGATAAAAGGCCATTTAAAAGACACTATTAACATTATCTTTTCTTTTTTTTTTAATGCCCTAATCTATTTGTAACAAGAGCCTTTCAGAACTATGTTAAAAAAATTAATAAATAAAGAGCAGAGAAATGATCCACAGTTTAAACTGCATTTCTTCCTGCTGTTTCCTGATCAGCATACAGAATATTGAGTTTTCCATCTAAGTGTGCATAGGAGCTATGAAATACCTGGATAACAAGAGCAATTTGCTACTTAAATTGGAACCTTACAAATCAATTATCAGGAACCAAAGCATGCGTTTTCTCCTAAGCAAGCAAAAAAAAAATCTTCAAAGTGATGTTTGGCTATGCACTGCATGTTATAATTAGAGCAGAAGTAAAGCCCTATGCAGTGGCTCTTCAACTTGGTGAAAAAGACAACAATTCTTATCACAACTCCTGTAAGTCTTGTCAGGTATGTGATCCCATATGTGCATGACCTAAGCCATTGTCTTTTTAAACACTTTATATGCAGGGGAATACTGGACTATGAAAAAGGAAGACAAGAGAAGAATTCCTGCATTGAAATAGTGGTATTATCAAAGAATAAATTATGGATAACAAACTACGAATAATTTTGTAGAGAATAGGAATTTAGAACACTTAGTTGTGCTCATGAGGAATTTGTATATTGTTCGAGAGGCAGTTATGCTAACAGAACAGGAGGACATTGCATCGTTTAAAATCAGGAAAGTATGCATAAGAGTTGTATCCTTTTACCATACCTTTACAGTCTGTATGCCAAGCAGAGTGCCCTCTGGTCAAGAAATCAAAAGATGCATTGCACTGGGAAAATCTGCTGCACAGGACCTCTTCAAAGTATTCAGAAGTAAGGATGTCACCTTGAAGACTAAAATGCACCTGACCCAAGCCATGGTATTTTCAGTCACATCATATGCATACAAAAGCTGGGCTATGAATAAAGAAGACAGAAGAAGAATTCATGCTTTTGAATTGTGGTGTTGGAGAAGAATGTGGAATGTACGATGGGCTGCCCAAAGAACAAACAGATCTGTTCTGGAAGAAGTATAACCAGAGTGCTCCTTGGAAGCCGAGATGGCGAGACTGCATCTTACATACTTCGGACGTGTTGTCAGGAAAGATCAGCCCCTGGAGAAGGACGTCAGACTTGGTAGAGTGGAGGGTCAGTGAGAAAGTGGAGGACCCTTGATGAGACAGATCGACACAGTGGCTGTAGCAATGGGCTTAAGCATAAAAACAATTGTGGACATGGCGCAAGACCAGGCACTGTTTTGTTCTGTTGTTTATAGAGTTGCTATGAGTTGGAACCAACTGAACAGCACCTGATGACAACAACATGCCAAGCAGATAATCCAAGAAGCTATAGTGTATGAAAAAGAATGAGGCATCAGGATCGGAGGAAGATTCATGAACAACCTGTGTCAGCAGGTAACAACAACCATCTTGCTGAAAGGAAAGAGGATTTGAAACACTTACTGATGAAGATCAAGGACCATAGCCTTCAGTATGGATTACACATCAACATCAAGAAAACATAAATCCTCACAACTGGACCAGTAGTTGATATAGTCGTAAATGTAGAAAGGATTGAGGTCATGGGTTTCATTTTACCTGGTTCCACGGTCAATGCCTGTGGAAGCAGCAGTCAAATCAAAAGACATGTTGCACTGGGAAAACCTGCTGCACAGGACCTCTTTAAAGAGTTGAAAAGTAAAGATGTCACCCTTAAGACTAAAGAGTGCCTGACCCAAGCCATGGTGTTTTCAGTTGCATCATATGCTTCTGAATGCTAGACAACGAATAAGGAAGACAGAAGAATTGACACCTGTCAGTTGTTGTTGGAGAAGAGTATTGAATGTACCATGAACTACAGAAAGAACAAACAGATCAGTCTGGAAAAGGACAACCAGAATGTCCCATTGGAAGCAAGGATGATGAGACTGTCTTACATAATTGGACATGTTGTCAGAAGGGATCAATTCTTAGAGAAGTAGAGGGTCAGCAGAAAAGAGGAAGACCCTCAACAAGATACACTGACACAGTGGCTCCAACAGTGGGCTTAAGCATAAAAACAATTGTGGGGATGGTGCAGGACTGACTTGTTGGCACCCAACAACAATAACAACAAAGAGTATTGAATTTATGGTGGACTTGCAGCACAAACTAGTCAGTCTTGGAAATAATACAACCACAATGCTCCTTAAAAATGGGAATAGCAAGGCTTCTGCTTGCTCACTTTGCATATGTCATCAGGAAGTAGAAACGGACATCGTGTTTGGTGACTTGGAAAGTTAGCGAAAAGGAGAGAAACCCTTAAGAGAAGTGGTTGACACAACAGCACAACCGTGGACTCAGATATATCCAGTGCTTGTGAGGAAGGTGCAGGACTGGACAATATTTTGTTGTGTTGTACATGAGATCACTATGAGTGGAGCCAACAACTAATAATAGCAATGATAACAACGCAGATATTTTCAAGACTGCAGCAAGCGTTAAGAAGGAGTTTGAGAGGCCGATTCTCACTCCAGTAAACTCCTTTACTCCAGCACAAAAAGTGAAGATGGGTGACAGTCAATTCTTGCTTCGCTTTGTGGGTCTGGAGTATGGGTGGGAGGGTCTGAGGCTAGCACCTCTGGGACTCTCTGTAGGCCCTGAGTGCTGACTGCTCTTTCCTGGTTCTCTGAGAGAAAGAGTTCATAAAATAAGGGCAGAGGAGCTTAGCATTTCTTTCACCTGCTGATTCTCCATCCTGCTGGCACCATAGAATTGCCTGGGCAGCTTTTAGAAAATGTGGGTACCTGTGCCTTGCCTCTCAGTTTACTTGATCTGGTTTGGAGTCAACTTAGGAGATTCTGATGCACAGTCAAAGTTGGAGTCTTGGCTTCTCAGGGAAGAGTGATTCAGTGAGAAAATATCTGGAACCTGTTGTGATTGTTAGCTGCTCTCCTATTGGCCCCTGGGAAAACCTGCTGCAAAGGACCTCTTTAAAGTGTTGTAAAGTAAAGATGTCACCTTGGAGACTAAGGTGTGCCTGACCCAAGCTGTGATATTTTCAGTCATAATTGAATTGTGCCCCCCCGAAAACTGTGTAATAATTCGATTGGGCTATGATTTCTAGTATGGTGTAATTTCCAATATTGGGTAATTGTCCTATACTGTAAATCCTAATCTCTACCACTGGTTAATAAACTAGTTTATGTTAAAGAGGATAAAGGTGGGTCTGTAACACCTTCCTAAGGTCACCTCCCTGCTCCAGTGTAAAGGCAGTTTCCCTGGAACATGGCTTGTGCCACCTTTTATCTTTTCAACCTACAAGAGGTAAAAGGAAAGGGAGCAAGCAGAGAATAGGAAGTTCATACCGTCAGGAAAGCAGCATCGGGAGTAGAGCCAGTGGTAACTGTATAGATCACAAGGTGCCATCGCAACCAGTCCTGGGTGTAGCGTGGGGTCACTGTGAGCTGGTAGCTGATATTGCTTTAATAGAAAATACCATGCATGGATGGCGTTAACAAAGAAGACTTTAGCCTTCCAAATTCAGGGTGTCTGCTCCAGGGGAAGGCTTTTGCTCTTTGTCAGCTCTGGAGGAAGGTCCTTGGTTGCATCTGTCTTTGTTCAGTCTGTGAGCACCTTGGCATAGAAACCTCAGGTCTCAAGTACAGATTCTGCTCTCAGTGCTGCTTTCTTGATGGTCTGAGGTTTCCACTCTCAGGCAGCTCTGCTAAAGCCTGTGCAGCACTGAAACAACATTCCACTGACAGATGAGTAGTGTCAGGTGCTAGCCAGAAATCAGACCAGGTCTCTTGTGGAAGGAGAGAATTCTCCCATGGAACCATCACTGCCCCCACTGGTAACCTGGTGCTCAAGAATGGGGCCTTGCCTTGCCTTCCTCTCTCTAGTGTCACCTACTTCTAACCCCCAGCTCTCACCTTCTACTTCCTCTGTCCCTTCATTTCCATCTGTATCCCATCAGCTCCAGTGAGTTTCTGATGAACCAAATAAAAACAGAAAGACCTGTGCAAATGTCACCTAAATGCCTTTTGTTATCATTTTGTCTATACATCAGAGGGGTTCTGTTTGCTCTTTGGAGGCAGCTGGTTGGGTGAGAATGTGCAGTCTGGTTTCTGGCAGAGAATAGGGACCTTGCCCTTTGCCCATGAGGGTACCTCTTTGGAGTGTTTGCTGTAATTTTGATGCAGGCAGTCCTGTGTAGGGGCAGAGTTGCCAGGCTGCTGTGGCCTTCAGGCGTGAGGAAGGAGTAGCTCACACTGGGAGTGAAGAAGGGATGCTGGGTCCAGGTCTGAGCTCAGCATCTGTACTCTTGGGAGGGGGTGATAGGCAACTCCAAGAGTTCTGGAAGAGGCAGGGCAGAGAAGGCTAGGAAGGTCCAGGTATGCGCAGTTGGCTGGTCCACACGTACCTTCTCTTGTTAGCCTTAATTGGGCCCTTGGCCCTAGAAACCATTATATGTTTGCTTACATGGAGTCAAGGAGGCCTGCATTAGAGTCTTCTTTTCCAGCTGTGGCTTTGGCTTCTTCATCTCCAAGAAAACCCACTGACTGCCACTGAGTTGATTCTGACTCACAGTGACTGTATAGGATAGAGTAGACTGCTCCATAGAATTTCTGAGGAGCACCTGGTAGATTTGGACCACCAACCTTTTGGTTAGCAGACATACCAGCTATGCCACTAGGGTTTCTCATCTCCAAGAGTGTTCAAGGAGATCCTTCCTGAAGGTGAGTTTGAGAAGATCTTGTTTCATCATTGCTGACTTCAAGAAGCAGGGGAATGCAAAGCAAAGGTGGTCCCTTCTGAGGTTGCTTAAAAAGCTGCAACAAATTGAATGTGGGTTATTTCCCGGCTTGTAAGGAGGACTTCAAGGTGTTCTGGTGGCGCATTGGTTAAGTGCTCTGCCACTAACAGAAAGGTTGGCAGTTTGAACCTCCCAGCACCTCTGTGGGAGAAAAGACCTGTCAGTCTGCTCCTGTAAAGATTACTGTCTTGGAAACCCTAAAGGGTGGCTGTAAGTCCAAATTAGAGCACACAACAACCAGGAACTCTGCATCTCAACTGGGCAGTTGTAGGGGATACGAGAGTCTTTAACCAGCGTCTTCTAACAGATGACTTCTTGAGTGCTCTGTTGACATGGACTTGCCTTTCATGTGCCCTTTTCTTCTAGTTCTAGGTGAGGGACCCCTTCATGAAACTGTCACTTTCTGTCCTTTAATGCTTTATGTTAAATGTAGGTACTTGACTTCTTGAGTGTTCTGTTGACATGGGCCTAGCTTTCATGTGCCCTTTTCTTTTAGTTCTAAGTGAGGGACCCCTTCATGAAACTGTCACTTTCTCTCCTTTAGTGCTCATGTTAAATTTGTCAACTTACCCTCGTAGTGAAGAAGCATCTTTGGCATTACCCTTTATTTTGCTTTGAAATTATGGAAGATTTGAGAAACCCAGTAACCTTAGAAGCCTACTAAAATGAGCTTAACTTTGTATTTAAGAAAAGCTTTAATTGACCACAGAAGTGAAAATTTCTTACCAAAAATGGATATTGGCAAGGCATACATCAATGATTTTATTTCCTCATTCCTGTTTGCAGTGAAACTAAAGTCTTTTGAGAGAAGGCTCTCGGTGTAGGGGAAAAATTATGGGCCACTTCTGAGATTAACACCCCTAATATGGTCCATCCAGACCCAGTACAAGCTGTTTATCAATACCCTGCCAATGTAAGTCTGCTCGCCTTCGGGGTGAAATCCCCCAGGCTGAAGAGTAATTTGATCTTAGAGCGACTTTAATCAATGTGCTTCTGTTAAGCAAATATTTCCAATTTTCAGCAGGTTTGTTTGCTGTGTAAATTTCTTTTCTGTGCCAGTATGCTGAGCTGGCACCATTCATTTCCACAGATGGGTCAAAGCAGTTTGTTTCCCTGCTTAATCTTAGCATCCTGAGCTGCAAGGATAGAATTTCATGAGCTAGTCCAGACAGCTGCTGAGCACCTGGGGACAAGGTTTGCAGCAACTTGGGGTGACCACCCTCTAACACTAAGTGTCCCCCATGTTGATGAGGAAGTCTCCGTTATCCGAGGTTTGCTTTGGAAGCATTTTAATGATAATTATTGGCATAGAAGGGAACACTGGGCCAAGAACTAAGTATCTCAGAGCCACAGAGGGTTCAGCTTGGGTAGAGTCTTCTGGAATAACCTCTCCCCGAGATTCTACTGGTGGATATTACCCATGTTATGTTTCTAAATCAGTGGCTTAGGGGGTAGATGATTAAGGCTCTGTGCCCTAGGTTCCTTTTTGGGTTGCTTGAAAAGTAATTTACTTGGGATGTTCTTTGAAGATATAGAGGCTGAATACCTAAAAATTGCTGACAGTAAAGTGTCAGATTAATGCAGTTCCATCCATGCCACCTCCTCAGACTTCACCAGGCAGAGGAAAATTTGCTTTGGAGTATGTCCCTAGATTTATTGTAAAGCAACAAATGAAATACAAAGCTGGAGTTCCACAGAGGGAACCAAAGGGAAAAACAAAACAAAACAAATCAAAACCTGTGCTGTTGAGTCAATTTGGACTCACAGAGACCCTATAGGATGGAGTAGAACTGCCCCATAGTTTCCAAGGAACATCTGGGAGATTTGAGCGGCTGGCCTTTTGGTAGCAGTGTAGCGCTTAACCGCTATGCTACCCGATTTCCTCAGAGGGAACAGGATACAAAAGGACACATGTGCACACCTCAGCTTTGTCCCCATGTGACAAACACATGCAGAATGATGCCTGCAAGTTCAGCCTGACCTCCTGGATCTGTTTGGTCAGCCTGGCCTTTCCTAGATAATTCTATGGGTAACAAGACAAGTGACCTTCTTTCCTTAGTTTGCAATACTCTACCCTCCAGTCACTCTTACTCAAATTTTGCCCACTTTCCAGTCCCTGCTCATATGTGACATTCTGTTGTGTCAGTGTGTATTTTACTGTGGTGACTTGTGTGTTACTGTGATACTAAAAACTATGCCAGCAGGGTCACCTGTGGTGGCCAGATTTTAAAGTGATTCCTGACCAGAACAGACTAGGAGGAAAGGCCTGGAGATCTATTTTGATAAGTTGCCAGTGAAAATCCTATTGATCATAACAGAGTATTGTCCACTGATGGTGCTGGTTGATGAGCCCTCTAGGGTGAAAGGTACTCAAAGCACACAGTGGCCACCACAGTGGACTCGAGTACCAACGATTGTGAAGATGGTACAGGCCCAGACAGCATCTTGTTCTGTTTACATGGGATGGCTGTGAGTTGGAGCCAACTCCATGGCAACTCACATGGACTCAGTGAACACCAGGGCTCTCTCCCTTTTGTATTTTCCTGATGGCAGGTGGCACCGGCTGCCTTGTCTTCTTGCCTTTGTTAGCTCTTCTGAAGGCATGAACTCTGCCTATTTGAATTGCATCTGGAGTTCCTAGCACGGTGTCACGTGTGTTGGAGGCAAAGCCTTTCTCCTGCGTTCTGGGTAACTGTCTCTAGCCTATGCTCAAATAGGGTGTCCAGACAGCTGGTCTGTGGATTTCTTTTGGTCAGCAAAAGATACACTGCTTAGGTGGCATCCCTGATGGCTTCCCTGATGGCTAGGTGGCATCTATGTGGAAACCTGTTCACTCAACTTCTGTAGAAAACAATGGAGACACTGAAAGATTTAGGAATTACTACAGGACATCTTGGTCTTGTGACATAGGCAGTTGGCAGTGCCTGGGACCAGAATTGTTCGCTTGTGACAATGATAATAGCAAACTCTTCTGTATGCCTCTCCTAAGAATGGGTAGCACCCTCAAGAATGTTGTCTCATTTAACTTTCACCAGCAAATCTATGGGATAGTTTGCAAGAGTCACAGTCATAATAAACAGTCTGGTTATAGAAGTAAACAATTTCAAACCAAGACTCAAGAGCTGGTGAAGTCAGAGCTGCCTTATTTCAAAACTGTTACTGTATTTTCTTCTACTCAAATCTTCTAAAACCCTGTTTTGTCCAGGATTTGGTTGCAAATGATGCAGAGGATTGCTATAAAGACTAAAATTCATTGGTTATCTACTGAGGCTTTCTAAACATGTTTGGAGATTCGGATTAAGGTTTATTGAAAAGGTGAGAGCTCATTCTTACATGCTTTGCTGGCCATACCTTTAAACTTGGTCTAAAAACAAGGAGATCTTCTGCAACGGGTCAAGTTCAAGTGTGCCTTAGACTATAATTTCTTTTGGATATACCAATGAGTATTTAGAGTGTGTTTTTTATAATAGACAAGAAATTTTTTTTCTTAAGCCTATTTTCCCTACTAAAATTTGATGATTTTACTGCTATAAGTTATTTTCAATCTGATGGAGACGGCAGTGGGCCATTTAAGTGGTGTCCTCTAAATCCAGAAGGAAAAAAAAGTGTTATTTCCAAACTGTCAAATCAAGTGCTTATATCTGGGTTTATGAATAATTTGTTGGCATAAATTAGCAACAGGTAAGCGTTCTTGGACACACACAAGAAGCCAGCTATATTGAAGGGAATATTTAACTGAAATGAGGCTAAGAACTGTGAAATGGCAAATGCATACAAACACACTGGCAGGTACACAATAAACACTTAAAGGAGAACTTAATACTTACCAGTAGTAGTAGAGATCTTGATTTCATTAGTCAAACAGGATCTTACCAGAAAATGGAAAGGTCTTGCAGTACTCCAGCATGTACACACACCCACACAAGCACGTGTACACTCGCGCACACGTACACACACACACACGCACGCACACAAACCCTTCCAGTATTCTGAACCCTTGCATGCCTGCGTGCACAGACACTCTTCCTGTGTTCTGTACCCTTGCAAGAAATCTAGGTAAGAGGGCCATTTGAGAACACATGCCTGTCTTCCCTGATTTCTGTTAGAACATAAAAATAGAGCCTTCTTCAGTGCTGTAGTGTGACATCCACATTCTGGAAACTTGCTATTCCTGGATTGAGGAGGAGCTTGCCTGGGACTGCTCTGGATATAAAGAAACAGCTTGCTTGGGAGCTAAGTGGGCAAGATCTCAAAGAAACTCTGCTAGTACAGGCTTGTGATCTCATAACTGCTATTTCACAGTATGAGGAGCTCTGAAATAAGCATAGGATTCTCCCTGCCCTGACCCAGATTCTGTAGCAAAACTGATTCGGCCATAACACCTATGCTGAAGTGCATTCAATGGTAGTCACGACATTGTGAACACAAGAGAAAAAGTTCCCGGAGATACAAGTATGACAACAAATGGTAGGTTAGTTGCTGCTTTGGATGACATGCACTTACCTGTGAGGAGGAGACAGTGGCTGCTAACTCAGAGACTGTGTAGACAGAAACATGTGCTTACTGACCACAGGGACACACGGAGACGTTTGAAAAGCCGTCTTTCAAGATGCTGCTTCTGCACCTGAACAGTTGTTACCAGCCTGTCATTGGTGCCCAGCTTTAGCCTGGCTGTGACAAGAGACCACCGGAGGAAATGTGTAGGTGGAAGTATCAGTCTAATTGGATCAGTGTAAGTTGATTTTGAACAGAACTCTTTTCTTAGAAAAAGTACTAGAGCCTTTATGATCTATGATTTAGTCTTTTGCTACTATGTAACAGATACCACAAGTGGATGGCTTTAATAAAGAGAGGTTTATTTTCTCACAGTTCTGTAGGTTACAAGTCCAAATTCAAGGAGTTAGCTCCAGAGGAAGGTTTTCTTTCTCTGCTGGCTCTGGAGGAAGGTCCTTATGACGTGTCAGTCTTTCCTTGCTTGGTCTGGGAGCACTGCTGGGCAGGAACTCAGGTCCCCTGGATGTACTCTGCTCCCAACCCTGCTTTCTTGGTCGTATAAGGCCCCTAGCTCTCTACTTGGTTCCCTTTCCTTGTTGTCGTTTGAGAATTAAAAGGTAGTGCAGGCCACTCCCCAGACAAATTCCCTTTACATTGAATCGTGGAGGTGACTTTGGTAAGGGTGTCACAGTCCTACCCTAATCCTGTCTAACATAATCCAGTCTTGCCTTTTAACCACAGGCAGAGATTAGGCTTTACAACATACATGAAAATTACAATCACAAAGTAGAGGTCAACCATACAGTACTGGGAATGATGGCCCAGCCAAATTGCTTGGGGGGACATAGTTTAATCTGTGACAGTCTGTATCACACTGTTTTACCAATCATTTTATAACTATGTGTATTAAAAAAAAAACAAAAAAAACTAGTCAGTTCCAACTCATAGCAACCCTGTAGGATGGAGTAGGGTTTCCAAGGAGCAGCTGGTGGATTTGAACCACTGACCTTTTGGTTCACTGCTGAACTCCTAACCATTGTGCCACCACGGCTCCTGAGACATATTCACTGTGGAAAAATGATTTGTATTACTTTGCAGTCTACTTACTGGACTCGTCATACGTTTGTCTATGGAACACGTGTTTGATTTCAGGATGTTGCCTGAAATTTGATTGAGGTGTTCTGTGATATGCAGATATTGTTACTATTGAAGGTGCCAAGTTGATTTCAATGCATGGTGATCCCATGCAACAGAGTCAGAGTGCCCCACGGAGTTTTCTTGGTTGTAATCTTTAAGGGAACGATCACCAGATTTTTCTGCTGTGGGCTCCTGGGTGAGTTTGAACCACCAAGCTTTCAGTCAGCAGCCACGTACTCAACTTGGCGCCACCAGGGCTCGTTATACAGGTAGAACAATTCCTGTGCCCTGGATTTGCTTTTTTTACAATTTTTGTTTTGATATGCTTTTGCTTCCCAGTGCCAGCATCTGAGGCCTGTTCATGGAGGATACCTGCTACAGAACTTAGCTGGCTCGAGCCCTCCTTGGACTTGAAGAATTGGAAGTGCTGAAAGTGCCCGTGAGTTTATACGCTATGCACCCTCCTCCGTCTCTAACCAGAGACTGGATGAGAATGGAAGCCCAAAAACAGTCTGGCGGAAAATGGAGCCAAGCTGCTGGTGGGCATGTTGCTTTGGCTCCACAGACTCCTCACCATGTGAGGTAGAGTGTGGATGGAGAAGGCACGGAGTACAGTTCTCTCAAGCACTCGGCAGTGATTTGTGTTCTGAATTCCTCCTTTATGACTTCAGCTAGACTCCTAAAATCTGAGATGCAGTTTATTCGTGAGAGTACTAATGTCTGCCTTTTGTAGTTGCAGTGATGATCGACTAACATTATGAATATATATGTATTTTAACTGCTGATACCTTAGAATTGTGGAGTGGGTGAAGAATCTTGAAGGTACTGTGAACTTCCAAAAGAAATCTGTCTTGGAAGAAGTATAGCCAGAGTGCTCCTTAGAAACAAGGATGGCAAGACTGCATCTCACATACTGTGGACATACTATCAGGAGCAATTCAGTTCTGGGAGAAGGACATCATGTTTGGCCAAGTAGAGGGTCAGTGAAAAAGAAGATGACAGTCAACAAGATGGAATGACATAGTGGCTACAACAAGGAAGTCAAGCATAGCAACCATTGAGAAGATGGCACAGGACTGGCCAGTTTCGCTCTGTTGGGCACAGGGTCGCTGAGAGTCAGTACCAACTTGACAGCACCTAACCACAACAGCATACCATCTAATGGGCTTAGGATCTCTGTGAGCACTTCCCTGGCTGTTGCACAAAGGAATGATGTGAGATAGGACTTGCTTGTGCCTAGATGCTCTGTTTAAAGGCAGGACATCTTTCCTGCTTCGTGTGCTCTTCTGTAGGTCTGTTCTATAGATATTTTCTAGAGCCTAATAAAAACTATGCATTTTAGTACCTTACAAACTATTTCAGAGGAATGAGTTCTATATATTGGATATGCATTTTGTGAAAGATTTGCAATCACTAGAATGCTGTTGGGCTGGTCAAGATCATCTGTGAATCTCAGAGTACAGTGTGGTTATCTCAAAATTTTGTAAAGTCATTCCAAAGCATTAACTGAGAAAAAATGAATGCATACTCTAGATTAATAGTGTACATTTAGTAATGATTAACTAAAGCAAAATACATAAAATATGGGTATAGATAGATACAGCGTGCTTGTAGTAACATTAACAGTCCTTCAGAAAGTAAATAACAAAGCCATATGTGACAAGGGAACATCTCTCTGCTGGTTTGGGGTTACTTTCTTTTTGTCACTTTGTTTTTGTTTTTAACTGAAGTGTAATTGCACATTTTAAAAAATGCATAATGTTGAGGATTAAATTTTATCCCCTAAAATATGTATTAAAATTATAATCCTTATACCTATAAATATGACCCTATTTAGAAACGAGTCTTTTCTTTTGTTATGTTAATGAAGTTGTGATGGAATAGAATGGATTCTAAACCTAATCACTTTTAGGTTTTAGAAAGAGTGGAACAGACACAAAGACACATACAGTGTTGAAGACAGATGTCAAAGGACACAGGAAGGTTGAAGAACATTAAGGTGGATACCAGAAACTGGAAAAATGACTCATAGAGGAAATCAATATCACATTTCAAAGATTAGCTTCCAGAACTGTGAAAAAATACATTTCAGTTCATAAAGCCATCCACTTGCGGTATATCTCTTTATGGCAGTACTAGAGAAGCAGATTCTTAGTATGATGTGCTTTTTCAAATGTGTTTGACAATCATATAGCCAATCAAGATATAGAGCATTTCCATCAACACAGAGCAGAGTAAGAGCACATTGTAAGATAGCGGCATCCTTGACCCTTTCCCACTAGATGACAATAGCATCACAATAAAAATGTCTCTCTGGGGGACAGAAATCACCCCTAGTGGAGAAGCGTTGCCAGAGATTGTCCCTTTGTGGCCCTTTCCAATCAGCTCCCTTCCAGAGACAACAATTCATCTGATTCCTGTCTCTGTAGTTTTGTCTATTCTTGTACTTCATATAAATGAAAGCATGTAGTGTATGCTCGTTTTTTGCTGAACGTGTCATCTGAGATTTATCTGTGTTGTGTATATCGGTTTCATTCTGTCGGTGTACCATGTTTTGTTACATCATCTCCTGCTCAGGGGCATTGAGGTTGTTTGCAGTGTTTAGGTACTGTGCACATTTTGTGAACATTTTTGTAGAAGCTTTTTTTGCAATTATTATGTTTTCAATTCTCTTGGGTGAATATGCAGGTCACATGGTAGGTGGAAGGAAACACTGATGTGCATTGGTTATGTGCTATGGCTGCTAACCAAAAGCTTAGCAGTTCAAATCGACGAGGTGCTCCTTGGAAACTATCAGACAGTTCTACTCTCTCCTATAGGGTGATTATGGGTCAGAATCGACTCAATGGCAAAGGGCTGGCTTTTGGTATGGTAGATGGACGTTTAACTGCATATGAGAAACTGCCAGATTGTTTTCCGAAATGTCCCTATCTTTTCACACTTCCACCAGAAGTGCACAAGAATTGCCGGTGGCTTTGTGTCCTCTCCAGCATTTGGGGCTCTTCTCAGTGTTTAGTCATTCTAGTAGATGTGCACATGCCATCTCATCAGGGTTCAATTTGTGTTTCCCTAGTGACTGGCTATAATGAGCAACTTTTCCTCAAATACCTATTTCAAAAATACATACCTGACAAAGTATGCATTTCAAATTGAGTTATGTATGTATCTTATTTCATATACATGTCTGACAACAGATTCACAACCAGAGTATATATATATATATAAACCTCTTAGAAATCAGTAACAAGACAAATAGTCTTATAAAAATAGAGAAGAGATGAACAGGCACTTCGGAAAAGATTGTGAACACTATGTCTTTGTGTTTACATCTTTTTCTGAGTTGTGCTGGATTCTTCTGCCTTGGCTGCTGGTCTTGTCCTCTTTAAGAACTTGACAGTGTTCACTTGCTGATTCTTCACTATCCCCTCAGTGAATTCTGAAAGCAACCTTCTGTGGTATTGTCCCCAGTTTACAAGGAAGACAGCTGAGAAGCAGTGAGGCCAGGTGACTTGATCATTGTCAATGGAGAGCCAGGACAGTAGCCTGGGTAGCATGGTTCCAAGCTACCTCTAGGTGCTTATCTTTGCAAGGTGAATGTCCCTAATACGAGAGGTCCCAGCCTCTCTGCCACAAGTTTTTGAAAGATGTTGTTCAAGTTTGATAATTACAAGGGTTTGAGCTTCAGAAACTCAGCATACAAAGTCTGTGTTTTAATTTTCATAGCTATTTCTAGTGCTGATTGTAATGTGCATTTGCATAGGAGAGGTACCTTAAGAGCTGTGACTCTGAGTGAGAAAGTCAGGTGCCTTCTGACTGTGGTACTTTGTGTAGTGTTGGAAAAACTTTATAGTCTTCTTTCCGGAAAAAGTGAAAAAAGTACCCTTTGGTCTGAAGGCCTATTGAAAGATGTGTCCACTCTCCAAAGCTTTACCTGCATCACTCCCTAATGTTACTGTGAACCTCTTTTCTTCCTCCTGTTCTTCTCACCTGTAATCCAGTTGGGGATTTTAAAATGCCACCTGGGTGTGGCGAAACCCTAGTTCATCTATGATTTATTCTTGACTCTTCCCTGCCCACTGACTGCATAAGCACCATTTTGTTTGAAATGTCTGTTGCGTCCCTACAATCCATATAAAATAAGACTCATCTCAATGTTCTCTTACTCTTTTGAATTTGTCTTATTTTAATAAAGTGATACTCGCATTGGTGCTGAGGAAAGCTTACTGTATATATGTAAACATGTCTGTGTGTTAGTGTAATATCACAAACTGATATTCACCCAAGTGCAGAGAACAACCTATATTTGACCAATTTATCCAGCAAATATTTATTGAGTACTTGCTATGTGCCAGATAGTCTGGGAAAAAACAGAGTATAATTTAGGTCCTGCCATTAGATAGTGGGAACATGTGGCCAGGTATGTTAAGTAGCAGTTATCACTGAGTTTGAAAATGTTCTTACTGGGGACAGAGGTGGTAGGGGCTGCTACATATTTGGCCTAATGGAAACACTTATTCCTGTTGCAGAGGTAGAGCTGGCCCAGTTTATATGAGCAGAGGAGCTGGATTTTGAAGGACTGGTCGGATATAGATTACTGACATAAAATGGGCATCTGTGAGTCCTCCTCACAGGTAACTGAAATGTGTAATCAAAGCTTGAACAAGAAGCAGTCCGGTTTGCTTTCTCATAGGCCAAAAGGTAGTGGATTATGAGCCCAGGAAGTGAGGCTGACAGAGTGGAGGAAGGGTCTTGAGCAGGGTCTTGTCAGAAATCGTCTCTATGAGAAACGAATTGGACCTGAACTTGCAGGTACTGGGTGACACTGCAAATGCTAAAAGGAAGCCTAAGAGGAAGTAGTGTTTGGGATAGACACCAGCAGCACGGAAGAGGAAGCTGGACTCCTGGCAGGTGCTGGGAATCAGAAATTACTTTGGGAAGTTATTTAGGTAGCTACTCAGTGGTGACTAGCGTGAGCTCCGAATCCTGGCTTCTTCAGTTTGAATCCTGGCCCCGACTATCTGCATATTCTTATACTAGTTACCCAGCTCTCTGTTTCTTGATTTTGTTATCTAAATAATGGGGATAATAGCCATTCCTATTTTGAGTAGTGCTTCTCAAACTATAAATATGCATACAGAATGGCTTGTTAAAATGTAGACTCTGCTTTAGTTGGCTTGGGATGGGCCCTGAGAGTGCATTTCTGATAAAGTCCCAGATGGCGGTAATGTGGCTGGTCCCTGGACCACGTTTTGAGAAGCAAGGCTTTTAGTGATGGGTTTGAAGATTAGGTGGGCTCACCAAAGAGTAGTATTTGCATATTAAGAGGTAGCTGTTATCCTGTTCCCAAAGAAAGACTAAATGTACATCTCACTTACTGCTTTATAAGTGCCTGATGTACTAGAAACCTCTGCTCCTTTTCTGGACAGCTGCCCACAAAAGGTCAGTGCTTCTCAGTTCTGGAGGAAAACGTCAAGCCAACGACAGTGGGTGCTACAATTTAGCCATAGAAAACAGAACCTTGCAGCTTACAAATACAGCTGTAGCTCTTCAGGATCTCACATGAAAGTAGGAGACAGGACCATCATGGCCCAGGCTGCCCTCTCTGGGAAGGACGTGAGGTTTCCACACCAAGACAGTTCCAGTAAAAGATGTATCTGCTATTGCAGACACTGCAAAGCATAGAATATGAGATGAGTACATGCAGGACTTTGAGTAGCTGCTACTTTTTCCTTTGCTGGCGTTTTTTAACTGCAGCTTCCCTTCATGTTGTGATGAGCTGCCTGTTGGCTTTCTGTCAGAGTAGGAAGGGCCATAAATGAAAGAGCAAGTGCTTGAATTTTGTGGAGAAATTAGGAAAATGGGACATGTGAGACTGGATGACAAAGAACTCCATAGTAATGTAAGTGTTTTCAAAAGAGACAGTTCTGGCCAGAGAAAAAAGAAGAAGAAAGTGCTGTAAATCCTCTCCCCCGACCCCGGTTTTTCCCTGTCCTCTCTCATCAGCTATTACGTCTACCAGGAAGAGTCAGTCCCTTCCCTCTAGGGAGTGAACAGTGCTTCTCCTCTAGGGAAGAATCGCAACAAAGGGACGTCTTAAGCGTTACTTTGAAAGACATTTTACATGTGAAAGAAAGAACTTGAATTTAAGCAGGAACTCTGCAAAGTATGAACATTTGACTTGTGAAGAGTCAGAGCAGCTGAAAAGAAAAGGAAAAATCCCACCAATTGGAACTACGAGTGGCTCCAAAGACTAGTGCCATAGATGGTCTCTCGATAGGATGTCCGATACATGTAAGGAAACAGGAAATAGGAATTATCAGGGCAGGAAGTTTGGCTTAGTATCCTGCATCCTGGTTTGGACATCGTGGCTCCTTAGCTACATTCTTCAATGAAGTCACTTATGCCTCAGTTATCTCAGCTGCACGGTGTGTGATGTTAAGTGACAGCCCTGTTACAGAGGGTCCTAGGCAGTGGCTGGCACGTTTTAGGTGCTCCACAGGTGTTTGTCAAATGAATGGGTGAATAGAAATGTGTACCACATTTTGTTGAGGTAAACCCACGTATCTTTTAGGGAAAATTTTAATTTATACTTTCTCTAAGAAGCCACTTCTGTTTTTCTTTCCCACCTTGCCCAGGGTTGGTGTGATTGCCATCTACACGTGCATTAAAATGGTGATAGCAACCGCTTGGTGTCTGTGCCAGGCAGGTACTTTCTACATGCTACTCTAGTCTTCACAACAGCTGTGAACAATTCTTTCTGTTTTTGTGAACAAAGAAGGTGGCCCAGGGAATTTGTGTTCCCTACACTGAGGCTAGCAATTGGCAAATCAGTGTAGCTCAAATTCAGGTCTGAGCAATTTCAGGGGTCAGCAGAAGGCTGAACTCTCTTACAATACTCCTTGTAATGGAGACTTACAAGTGGCCATTCCCTGGATTGCAGGTTCCCAGAGGGCAGGTCCTTTGCTGGCCTGTTTTCTCCATCACACCTTGCTAAGTCTTCTGAGTGTAGACAATACAGCAAAAGGAGGGCGTTGAGCATTAGGGAAGTTAACTTTTTTTTTTTAAATTATGATTGAATGAAAATGTACATTCCCATATCGATTCGCATGCTTACCTATATGCAGCTCCCACTGCTCTCCCTGCCTGGTGACAGCACACCCCTCCTCTCTGCTCCATACCTGTCCTGTCCTCCCAACAGTCTCCTATCCCCTCCTCTCCAGCCACTCCCCGTCCTCCAGCCAAGAGGTCAACAGGATGACATCCTATAGATGCATAGAACCATAAAATTCCCACAAGATATGGTCACTCTGCATTGCCAAGTCCAATTCATTGCTTTCGGAAAAGTTGACCTTCATTATGATTTATGGACAGGGGCAGCATCAGGGCTAGGTGCCATGCTCCCAGGGGAACTCAAAAGCACCTGGACCATCAATTGTGGTCTTTTATTGAAGATCTCAGGGTACACCCCTATTTATTCTCTTGTTGCTAGTGAGACTCCACTTTGTGACCTCCATCGTGGCTATCACTGGTGGTGGCTGGGCACCGTCTGGTTCTTCTGGTCACGAGTCAATGTAGAGACCCACTCACGTGGATCCCTCTGTCTTCTGGGTTCACTTTTCCCCATTTCGTTCTTGTCCTCAGTGATCATCCATTCCTGTTGAGTTGGGACCATTGGCTGTACCCTCAGGTAGTAGCTTGGTAGCTTTTAGACCCCAGATGCCACTCACTAATGAAGGGTGCAGAGAGTTCTCATTAGCAAAATGCTAGCTGTGCCAATTGGTCTCGATTTTGCCTGAGAGCGTGGTCCCTGGCTCCCCACCCCATCTACTCTGTCCTTGCAATATTGGGTTAAGATAGGAGGAGTACCCAAATTGTATTGAAGTCCATTTATTATTGATCTTATTTCTAATGTGTGCTGTCACCGATTTCACCCAACCAAATTTCTATTAACTGTCTAATCTAAACCCTTCCTCCCAGCCCTTGCAGCCTTTAGGGAATCTTTTCTTCTATACATTAGTTTGTTTTTAAGTTCTTATTGTAGGGGTCTCATATAATATTTGTCCTTTTGTCGCTGACTACTTTCACTCAGCATAATGTCCTTCAGTTGAAACCAGGTTAAGAGATGTTTTCTGCAATCATCATTGTTCTTTATCATTGCATAATGTTCCATTGGCTATATGTACCGTAGTTTACCTATCCATTCCTCTGTTCTTGGGCATCTGGTTTGATTCTATCTTTTTGCTGTTGTGGACTATACTGTGATGATCATTCATGTGTATTTTTCAGTGGGTGTGAATGGCCTTGATTCTGAAGGATATATTCCAAGCAGTGGAATCACTGGGTCAAATGGTATATGTATATCTTTTTTTTAAGGGAGCGCCAGACTGTTTTCCAAAGAGGTTGCACCATTTTGAAATTCCACCAATAGTGTAGGAGAGTTCCAATCTCCCTACAGCCTCTCCAGCATTTGTTGTTTTGCATTTTTTGGATCATGGCCAACTTCGTTGGGGTGAAATGGCATCTCATTGTAGTTTTAATATGAATTTCTTTAATATCAAATGATCATGAGCATGTCTGCATGTGGTTTTTGGCTGCCTGATCTAGCAAAATTAACTTTTTGACTTGTATGTGTAGTTTATGCCCATAATTTGGTTAAGGCAACTTTTCCACTTCAGCCACAGCTGGAACCCACACTCCTTATTATCCTGCACACCCAGACACAGAACTGTAGAGGTATTTGGGTTCCATTCAAGGACCATTTTCTGAGGGTAAGCACCTAGTCACACTTCTCATTTCTTGCTTAAAATAAGAAACACACTTTGGGATGGGGGTCTGGCAATGAGAAGCTTGGAGTCTTAGAGAATCTGAACTCTTTGTCTTCTGATCAACACTTGATTCTGGTGTGCAAAAAATCTTACTTTCACTAGAGTAAGAAAAACAAGAGGGCACAATGTCAAGTTCATGTGCTATCTGGTTTTCTTTATAAGAAGTCATTGTGGCATACATGGTTCCCATTCACTCGTGATTCTGGAGGCAAATTTTGCTCTCAGTGCTGGGCCCTGCTGTTTGTCTTTGCCTACTGCATCTCTCCCAAAACCACTCTTTTAGAGACCTTTACTGATTCTCCAGACTTTACTTCTTGAAAGTCCCTCCTCCCTTTTCTGCCACGATCCTTCCCATGTTCCCTGTTTCGCTCTTGCTTTAACATCCCCATTTCTGACTTCTTTTAAGAGATAGACTTCTCCAGACTTCAGTCCCAGTGCCTTGGTGGCCCCTGTCTTCTAGACTCATCTTACATGTGCCCATGTCCTTACCCTATAAATTGGTTGCTCCAAACACACTCCCAGCTGCTCCCTTGAACCCCAGCCCTAGAATTTCAGGTGCTTTCACCTCTCCTGGATTTGTCACCTGGCTACGCTGTTGGCACATCAAACTCAGTGCCCCTAATTTTACACATTATCTTTGCCCCTCAGACCTGCTCTTTGACTTGTGTTCTTTAGTTCTGCCATTTCATACCATTACCTGAAGCCGGAAATTAAATGCTGCCTAATTAAACTGTATGTCAAATACTGGTTAGTTGCCAGCTGTCTGACAGTGTGTCTGCTCACTAGAGGGAGACAAGCAGACACTGTCCCTGCCGTCAAGGAGCTCACAGTCTAGTAGGGGAGGCAGGCATGCTGGCCAGCACTGTAGGGGAGCACTGGGACCTGCGTGGTGGGCTGAGTTGGGACTGAGGCCAAGGCAGGGGAGACGGAGGTGGCCGCCGCTGCCTGTGCCAAGGCGAGGGGTGTAGACTCACATTTGGTAGAGGCTGCAGTTGAAGTTTGTGAACTCAGCTTTTGGCACTGATATGAGCCCTATAAGATTGGAGGTGGCCTCTCTAGTCTAGAGACTTAGATGATTGATGGGCGGTGCTGTGGCTACTGCTTCCTGGGTTAGTAAGTGTGATGAGGGGGAAATGAGCATCGTGATTTGGCCTATCTAGAAAAGAATGAATGGAGAGTGGAGAGAAAGTTCTGTTTCAGAATTTACCCCTCTTTATTTAGTGCCACATATCTGACAGCAGCAGGATAATGTGCGCGCATGTGTATTATTTTAAACAATAGAGGTACAGAGAGTTCTACAGAAACTGCTTGGAGCCAAGCTTGCTGATCATTTCTATCCATGTAATAGTAGATTTTGAACGCGTCTTAGCGTGCATTCCTGTAGGCGTACCTCTCTGTGCTTTTCAGCTTATTATGTGAAAGAAGATGAGCCTGCTTTTCGTTAAAAAAATTTTTCAAGAGTGACTTCTGGAGACCAAGCTTCCCATTTTACAGATGAGAACACTGATGCCCATTGATGTGGCACCTTTTGCTTGGAGCAGTTATGCAGTCAGTGACTGACAGAGTGAGACTCAGGAGGTAGCTCTTTTGCTACCTGCTGAGATTGTTTTGTACAGCTGGACAAATCACTGGGTGTCTGCTGTGTGCTCAGCCCAATACCTCTGGCCCTGGGTGGGACAGACTACTCCCGGGGGCCCATCCTGTCCAGTACAGCTAGAATGGCACCTAGAATGAGTACAGGAGACTGAAATCTGAGCAGAGTGCAGTATGGCTATAAGAGAAAATCAGTGTGGCTGATGAGTACTAGGAGGAGGAAACCATTTCTTCTCATGTAGGGGAAGCTTCCAGAGTACTAAGAATCGCCACTTAAGGAGTCTTTACCCTGAGCTCTGTGCGGGCTAAGCAGTGGTATATAATATCGGATACTAGCCCAGTGAAATGTGAATTACTTTTGCATCACAAAAGAGGAGCCAAACGAGGAGCCAAACGAGGAGCCAAACGAGGAGACCAAGGCACAGAGTGGCACCATACATTTAGTTAGTTGCAAATGCTAGTTTAAATGTAGAGCCCAGCCCTCCCCCTTGAGGACTTTGCTCTCAGCCTCTCTGTCAGAGAAAGACCTGAACTGTTGTCTTGATTTCAGTTTCCTTTGGGTCAGGAAAGTCCTAACCGATGCTCTCATCAGTACACCCTTCTTTTCTGTCTTCATGTGGTTGCTGCCCATGTGATTTCCCTGTTTCTCTCTCCCTTTGCTGCCTCTTCTTGCAGGTCTTCAAGACTGCCAGCACTGCACCTGAGCCAAGCCCAGGGGCCTTTCCCCAGCTACAGACTGCTTGGTTTCTCAGGGGCCATTCCTCCTATTGCCCACCCCCTCCCTTGGACTGTGCCTTGGAGTCCCACTGCAGGACTGTGCATGTGGAAGTGTCAGTCTTTAGAGACATACTGCCCTGGCAGTGTACAAAATGTTTCCATGATGTTGTTGGTGAGTGCCCCAACTCTCAACCCCACCCCGTGCTTCATTTCACCATTTAAAGGCCAAGTTCATGCCAGTTGAACGTGATCTCATCCTCTACTGATTGATGGGACTCGGGTGGATGTTTGACCCAGAGGTAAGGAATCTTTCAGGTGGCCACAGATGATCAGCAGCTCTCAGTGGACAATTTGGATTGGGAACTACAGAGACTGTACTCACACTTCACTGTGCTCTGTACTCAGTATAACTCAGAGCTCCCCTAAGGCTGCAGATTCGGCAAGCAGCAGCCATGGAAAGATTCAGATCCTCTGAGGAGAAGGGCACAGAAGGTCTCGGAGGCTCTGCAAGCCAGAGTGAGAGAGACAGCGGAGCTGCAATTGGCTTTCCAGTCCTCTTCTCTGTCCTGTGATAGTCTTCGTTCTGCACAAAATAAAGCCTTTTTTTCTATGTGGCGCTCTGGCTAGTTTTCCACACATTACACCTCCCCCTCCGTTTTTTTAAACAAGAAAAGAAGTTATCCTCGAGACATCACGTTCCACTTTGTAATGCCTGTCCCCGTTATAATTTATCACGGTAAGCTGAATCCTGTGAAACTTTGCTATGTGTGCCCTGGTGCATGCACCCAGTCTTCCTGGGTCCTCAGGCATTTGTAGGAATCCCTAACTTTGGCCTCGGCCTAGGGACTGCTGGTACCACCTTGCAGGAGAGCTCTTTTTCCTACTGAGACACAGTTTTATCTGAGAAACATCATCCAGTGGATCTCCAGCCTGCCTGTCACATGCTGAGAAGAGAAGGCTGTGATGTCTCAGAAGAACCCTCCTTCCTGTTTCCCCTTCATTCTAAAAAGATGAAGTATGCTGTACCAGACTGCAGTAGCCAGGGCCTCTGGTGCTCTTCCGTTTGGAATGCCAGAGAGATGCTTTCCCAAAGTTTGTGTTGCTGAGCACAAAGAGGGCCAGACTTGGCCAGCAGAGAGGGCAGCGAAAGCAGTAAGCCAGGAGCTGGGGGGAAGAGGGTCCTTGGGGGTTGCTTGTGGTCATTCAGTAATGAGTATGAGGGGGAGAGGTGGTATCTAGGGACAAGTACCAAATATGACAGTCTTTACGGAAAGACTTGTTGGGGAGAGAAGTTAGGCTGGGCCCCTGGAATCAGGGTGCCTGAGGGGCAGAGATGAAGAGTCAGACAGGTGCAGGCATAACAAGTGATCCGGACAGCTTCCTTGACCCCAAGGAGCTCGTGGTCTAATTTTAAAGAGGCAGGCACAGAAGGACCTATGGAAAATCTATCCATCTCCTAGGGGCCAGCCCAAGCCAGGAGCAGCACACCCTCCTCTTCAAATTAGCAGATGCTAGCCTAGGCGGACAGGAAGTAAGATTTTAGGAACCACTAACCACAAGGTCGGCAGTTTGAATCCACCAGGGTCTCCTTGAATACTCTGGGGGGTCAGTTCTAGCCTGGCCCCTAGGGTCGCCATGAGTCGGATCAGACTCGACGGCACTTGGCTTGGCTTGGCAGTCCTTTTGTAAGCATCCTTATTACTTGTTGTGAACTACGCCAAAGTGTATGTTCGAATCCTAGTTTTGGCTGACTATTTTCAGGAAAGATGGAACTTTGATTTTAATAGTCAAAGCCATTTAACTCAACTCTGTTACACTTTTCTGACTGTCCCTGGCCCATAATGAATACTCAGTAGGTGTTGGTGGAATAAAAAGTGCCTGGAAAAGCCCACAACTTTTTGGTTGGCTGTTCTGACTTCTTACTTCAGAAAATAAACATGTTTAAATGTAAAGTTTAAATACAAAGAGCGAGCATTAGGCCCTGATCATTGCGAATGGCATTAACATGCCTACCAAATCAGTGGCTTCTATGACAATCCCCCTGTAGAGGAAGGCCAGGCTGAGTCCCCAGTGGAGAGGGCACTCAGTCTGGGTGATGGGCTAGAGGGGAACCTAGAGATCATGAAACACCCAAACCCTTTAAATTATGCTGGAGGGAAAGGGACCAGGCAGTTTCTGTGAATTCCCCGCCTCCCTATGCAGATACTCTGGCAAAAATACTCCTGCCACACAGCCTGGGATTTTTGCAGCAAGCCCTAAATATTGGACAGAAAAAGATCCAGTCTTGGAAAGTTATTTCTTTTGAATATCTAATGGCTGTATCCCCTTCTTTCAGAAGATGATAAAATGGGATCTTTGTGTATACACAGCATCAGGTTACTAGAGAATTAGCTGACTCCCCAGTTTGGCTCACCTGACAGTACAGACAATCCTTCAAGACCTGGGGAAGAGTTCTTGTGGGAAAGTAGCCTTTGCTCCTGCCCAGAAGAGTGCCTGACTGGGGACCACTAAGGACCCAGGATCTGTAGGCTGGGAGGTCCTTGCCTGGGAGTCAGAAGGGGAAGCCTGGAGCTGGGCTCTGATGGGCTGCTCACCATCAGCAGTAACTGCTTTTGAATGGGATCTGGAGAGTCCTCTTAGCAGACAGGAAGAAGCCTATAGCTATTGAGTGTTTTATGACAGGATGCTGGAGATACGACATCAGCATTAGACCACACAGGCTTGAACAGAGGACCCAAACTCATCATCAAAGTCAGATTCATAGGAAAGGACCAATAAGGCCACACTCCCATAGTATTTTGCCTTGGAAAGAATAGATTGTGCTAGGGTGAGGAGTGTATCTACTGGAGGCGGGGGTGAGGCAGGATCTGTCCACAAGAGTACCTTCTTCCAGGTCACTTCATTTTTTCTCCACCTCCCCCTGTCCTGCTCTCCTTCCCTACTTCCAATGGCTAAAATAGAAACTCTGTAAATGACCTTGTTCTTTAGGACTTCCTAAAGTTCTGCTGACCACAGAGCCATCCCAGAGGTGGGTGGCCAGAGAGCCTTGATGGGACAAGGAGACGGAAGAGCCGGAACTAGAGAGGAGGAAGGAAGGCTGGCTTTGGAAGAAAGATGGGATCCACAGGACCCTCCGTTTGTGGAGGGCCATAATGTTGACTTTAAGATAAAATCATGCCAGTGGATTAACTCTGAGAGGAGTTGGCTGAGCTGTTCATGGGACTGCAAATGTCAGAGGAAAGGGCATAAAGGACATAAAAGTTCCTCTTTATCCCCATCGGTTCAAATCCACTAGGCGCTCCTTGAATACTCGAGAGGGCAGTTCTACTCTGGCCTCTAGGTTTGCCATAAGTCGGATCTGACTCGATGGCACTTGGCTTGGCTTATCCCCATCACCCTGAAAGCAAAGAAGGGAGCCCTGAACCATGAGCCAAAACCACCCAAATGCAATGCTCAGTTTTACAGTTAAGATGCTGTGCATGTGCGTGCACGTACACACACACAGAAACATTCCCAGGTTGCTTTTCAAAATGTGAAATGGTCCTTAAGCCATGACATATGCTTGGAAAACAAGTGTTCTGTTTGCTATATAAAGTTCAGTTAGGAATTTGGACTGTTGATAGTGCACTCAAAACATGCATGTGGTCGCCATTCCCCCCTTGGTGTTTTCCAGTCTCCCTGTTATTTAGGTGAGCACTTTGAAGACCCCAAGATAGACCCCATTTCTGTCAGTTCCCACAATGGAGCATGTGCTTAGTAAATAATGTTGGTGGGTGAATGACAGTGATAGTGTGAGGAATTAAGAGATTTTCTGGAGTGTCGCGGGTTTATTTCAATTTTGACTAAAACAGAGACATAAGGTAGATCACGCAAATAAACTCAGATGGCGAACTGAAGTACCATTGTGTCCTAAGCTGCAAATGCATAAGTAGGCTTTAAGAGATGAGAAAAGAAGAGATATGTCAAGAACAGGCCCCACCCCGCAACCAGAGCCTTTCTAGATGGAAAGGTTGGTTGGTCCAGGGTTCTAGCTGTGGCTCTGGCAGGAAAGTGTGCAATACGATGCTGTTGGGGAAGGTCCCCTGTCCACTCAGAGCGTTCCTTGGGATGAGGTGGGCTGGGTGAGGTGTGAGAGTAAGAAAAGAAGAGTACGAGTGATGAGCAGGATCCACATGCTTCTTTTTACTTTGCACAATCTCATGAGAGTGGAAGGGAGAGGAGGAGAGGGGAAGAGATGAGAAGAAGTAGGGAAGGGACAGAAGGGAAAAGAGGTGAGAGTTTCATCCACAGATGAGGAGGGAAAAAGGCATTGAGAGATGAAACATGTAGCTGTTCAGCAAGATTTCTGGGGAGTCCTTGATTGGGGGGGGTAGCAGTTCCAGGAAGTTGGTGAGGATAAGCGGGAGACAACTCCAGCTATTTCAGATGTTGTGACAACACACTGGGTGAAGGATGGCCTCTGCTGTGGTGTGTTTTCTGGTTGGACAGAAAAGGAAGTGGGCTCTGAAAGATGTGACCCTCTGCCTGGGCTGGGGGAAGGCGGACACAGGCTGGTGTCTAGGTCTGTGTGGGCTGCTGGGCCCACCGATTCATCGTTCTGGACAGGTGACAGAACCACCTCCACCCTTCCTCCTGACCCTCACCCTCACATTTTTCTCAGAGCTGCTTCAGGCACCCTGGGCTTAGTCAGCCCCTCCCCGTTACTGCAAGCAACAAGAAGAAGAGTTAGGGACAGGGGATCAGGAATGTAGTTCAGGGGAGACAGCCACAGGGAAGGATGCAGGCTGAGCCCTGTTACGTCCAGCCTGGCCTCCCACAGGCCTTGATGAGGGTGGAAATTTCTCTGACGTAGAGCTACCAGACTCCTACAGGCCTCTCGTGAGAGAGAGGTCAGTGGAGTGGGTCCTCTGGGATCCATTCAATTTTTATATTCCTTAAAAGGGAGTTGGGGGACATGCTTCATTTCCTAGAGTCTTACAGCTGAGGCTAGCTCATTCTGGAATAACACAAAATGAGGACTAATCTGAGTGTGAGAAGGAGCAAGGATGAAGGAATGGAGGAGCCTTTCTCTCTGTGTGGGAGCAGACATGAGCTAAGCCATTTCAAGCTGGAGAGCTGTCTGACTTACAGTTTCTAGAACCCAGTAACTGCTGTGAACCCGACAGAGGGTCCCCACATGAAGGCCTGAGTCAGAAGGATCAATGCCCTGAGGACTTCAGGGAGCTTAGACTTTAGCTGTGAATGGACACATAATACACAGTCTCTTTTCTGGGGATTGGAGCTTCTGATATGTGCAGGCTGAAGGAAGGGAATGGGATGCTTGGAGGAATTTGGGGCAGGATGAAGAGAGATTGTCAGAATCTCAGAGTAGGGGGGCAGCTGTAGCAGGTGGACAGCGTCTGAAATAGTTTTAGACTATCAGAGGCAACTGAAAGTAGGATCAAGCAGGAGGATCCTGGGGAAGGTTTGGAGTCTGCAGTTCCCATTCGTAAGTGTGTGTGTGTCTGTCTGTCTGTCTGCATTTCTCAGATTCTCTTTTTCAAGCTATTTGTAATTTAACTCAACTATGGCTGGAACAGTGGTTGTCCCATTGCCTGTTCTGCTCTGAGAAGCGGCCAGAACATGAGTTCTGTGATAGACGTAACTTTGTCTTCCAGATCAATTTCACCATGAACTTGTCAAGTTCTATAGTAGACTCACTAAGAGTATTAGTATGGCATATCCGAACAGTATTTGGGTGAGTTTATGCCTTATCATTTATTTAACTGTCTTCAATTGTTCCTACTTTCATTTTTCCTATTAGAGCTTTGAAAACATCTTTGCTTTAAGTAAGTCACTTTTGTTTGGAGGTCAGGAAATTACATGGTATTTATTATCTTTAGTTCCAACTAGATTGGAACTCCATCAGTATTTTATCCAGCTGTTTTATAAGCATATAGGAATGTAGGTTTTTTTTTTTTTTGACAATTTGATGTCATTTCATCTTCTTTTGAATAGCGACTCCAAGGCTGTTTGGGTCCGTGGTAGAGAGACACATGCTGGGAGATGAGCTGGAAGATTGTTTCTAGTCTTTGTTCACTTTCTTCTTTGGTGATTTTTGGCAAGCCAAGTAGCCATTCTAAGCCTCAGTTTCTTCATTGGTAACATGAGATAACAATCCATCTTTTCTCTCTGCCTCGATATATAGATGTGGAGATTTGGAAAGTTATGTACACATACACATAAAAATGGAAATACTAGTGGTATAGTGATTAAATGCTGTGTCTACTAATCCACAGGTTGGCAGCTTGCATCTGCCAGGTGTTTCTTGGAAACTCTGGGACAGTTCTGCTCTGTCCTATAGGATTGCTGTGAGTTGGAATCGACTTGATGGCAGTGTCTTTGGCTTTTGACACATGCATACACAACTGCACCAAGGCTTACTCCCCTGCCACTGGTGAAAGCATGATTTAACCTGTGGTTAGGTTTTTGTGCCTGAGATGCCTGACATTTTCTTTTCCATAATTCATGACTGGAGAAAGGATGCGGATCCCGTAATATTGATGGATGGGGGCACATGAGCCTCTTGGGGCTTGCTGTTTCCTTTTAATATATGTATGATCATTTTTTTCTAGTGATGTATGTACTGGACATATTTGGCATGAAGACCAGAAAAATTCAACATGAGTCCCCAAATATCCATTCAACATGGCTGCTGAAGCTCAAGCCTGTCCCGCGCCTGCTGTGTACTTAGGCATTGCTCAGGCAGTCGCTTCTTTCTGGAACACTATTGTCTTCGTTCATCCTCTTACCCATTTCAACTAGGTAAGTCTCACTCATCCTTTAGACCCCATTGTCCCTCAGAGATGCCCTAAAATGGACCAAAGATTTAAGCTCTCACAGTGGCATGTACTGCTCTTTCAAAACACCTGTCACAGATAAGTGTGATAGAATTCCTTGTAGACAATTTATGGTCTCCATCAAGGCTGTCCTTCTGCTTACTATTGGAGTCTAATGTCTAGCACATAATAGGCACCCAGTAAGTATTTGCTGAGTGAGTGAAGAGTTTGATGTATAAAATTTGTTGTTAGTTCATGCCTAGCAACAGAGAGGATGCGACTTGGATTTGATGCTGTCCTGATTCTCAATGACCTCTGTTTTTGAAGCACTAGGTTGGCTCTGGGACCAGAAGTAGTTGTGACACTTGACCACTGAATGAGTCTGTTAGCCATGTGGTTGGAAAATGACTGGGGAGATCTCTTTGCCAAGCCCATAGCACAGCCATGGAGTTGTTGGTTGTCTTCTGGCCCAACTAGCTGTGAAGAGTTCTCAGCCCTTTGGGTGCCCTAACTTTCACATCTTCTCACGTCCTCACAGCCCTGTGTCCCTGGTCTCCTTGTTCACTGACAACCTTTTCCAATTTCATCAGCCTTTGCTGGCTGAAGGGCCTCACATGGCTTGTCTCTCCTCTCAGCTCTTCTTTGGCGTGTGTATGCCCTTCCTGGACTGTGACTTGAGTCTTTGCTTCAACAGTTGCCTTCAACTGCCATTGGAATGTTGCCTCCTTAAAGTTCTCAGTGCTTAGTGCCCTGCCTGGTTCTGCAGTCAGGTAGACTAGAAGATCCAGAGAACAGGGTCCTAGGCTTCTGAATAGGCACAGTCTTTAGTCATCCCACAGTAATGTGTGGTAATGAGGTTTTCTGACTTAATTTTTAACAATGTTTTCAGTGCAGGTGTGACAACTTTTGTGAGCCCTCTGTCAGGGTTTCACAGTTTTACTGCACTCTTGCTGCCTTAGCTGAGAAGAAACATCTTGTGGGTATCTTGGAAGGCCCACCTAGGGATAGTTTGGGGTCAAAGGACTAACTGTCATCTCACTTGGCTCATTTCCAAGGCAACTCGTGGCCTTAGATGACAACTGCACCGTGTTGAAACCTCCCCAAATCAGGTCCTGGCCCAAGGATGAAACTCGGCTGCGTCTCCTCTCTTTAGGGCTGCACCATGCTGAAGAGTTCAAAGGTGTTGCTTACCAAGGCTTCCCCTGTGTTCAGAAATGTGTTTTGGTCTAAAAAGGAGTAATTAATACCCAAGAAAATGCCTTGGTCTTAGCCAGCTCTCTTTTGGGCTTTGTCTTTACTGAGAAAATTGGGACTCTCTTATTTTGTTGTGTATTTTAACTAACCCTTATGTTTAGTGCCTGTAAACGAGATAAACGTCCATCAGTCAGTCTGGGTTTGGGCCCCCGAGTGCACTTTGCCTACTGTGGGCTTTCTTGGAACAGGGAGTAGTTTGTTCTTTCCTTATTCGTTTGTTATATATTAAAACAAGTATGTGCCAGGCACTAGCTAGGTATTAAGAATCCCCCAAATGTCAGGCCATTAGAAAGGGTCTCTTGCCCTCAGAGACCTCCAGTTCTAAGGGGCTGCCAGTATGAAGGCTGGAGTGTGGTATGTGAGATAACAGTGCAAGTTGAGGCTAAGGCACTAGGAGAACGTGCATATAGATTTGTTGCAAATTTTAGTTTATAGCCTAGAAGCACTGTAGAACCATTGAAGGATTTTAAACAGAGGATATAAATGATCACATTTTAAGCAGAGGAGACAAAAGATCAGGATTTTAAGAGAAGAACCCAAGTTAGAAGAAGGCAAGAGCAGAGATTAGTTAGGAGACCAGTGAACGCATATGGTGGCTGAGGTTGGACGGACTTTGGGTAAAACGGTTCAAGATGGAATCTATGTTGAGGGGAAATTGGTAGGCATGGGGAGTAGATTGCACATGGGACTGAGGAACAGGGACACACTTATAAGGAATATAAACCCTGGAGGTAGTTTTATCACACCGGGGAGGTCCAGTGTAGTTTGGGAAATGTTCAGTAGAGGTGTTTTGAATGGAGTGGATATCCAGATAGGGAGCATGAATTAATGAATCGTCCTCATTCGTGGAATTGCTCCATGGGCATGGATGAGATTGCCAAGGAGAAAAAGGAAACAAGTGGAGTGTCTTAGAGGTTGGAGAATGGTGGAGAATGTCTAGACAAGGAGAAGGGACACCAGGGAAGTGTGACATTACCATAGCCAAGGAAAAAGACAGTGTTTGATTCTTTCCTCAACAACCCTCTCCTATACACCCCAGAAGATGAATTAATCACAAACACTTCTTCATCCTGAATGTGAGATACAGGGGGAGAAGTAAGAAACCACCCAATCACGATACACCCCTGCTGATGGCCTCTGAGATGTGGATGGGGCAACCGCAGAGTAAGAAAAGGCTCTGGTGAGCCCCAGTTGGTGATCACAAGAGGGGCATCTGAGTGCCAGGGAGAAACATGAGACATTAAAGGCACTTTGTCTAGGAGCAGAGGTTCTCTAGCCAGGAACATTGTAAAGAAAGGAGGGAGCAAAGAGGCCATGGGAAAGGAGATAGGGACTTCTTTGGAAATACTGGAATCAAGAAGCCTGATTTGAGGGAGGGAGAGGGAAAAAGAGAATGTATGAAATTGGAGGGTGATAGCAAAAGAGTGAGGAAGTGGGCAAGCTGAGGAAGAGGGCAATCAGGGTAAAGCAAGGCCAGCTGTGAGCACTTTCAGACCCTCTGGTGCTGGGGACACAGTGCGTTTCCCATGAGAAATACCGACATCCAGATCTCGTTGGATCTTAAGCTAGGCAGAAGAGCCGTTGCGTGTCATGCTCATGTTTGTTAAAGAAGCAGAACACATTCGTGACCATAAAAGGCAGGAGAAAAGTCAGAGGGAAAGGGTGGAATAAGAGAAATGGTGGGAGTCTGAAGGTCCAGATGTAGCAGGTTGGGGCAGTGGCCCAGTGATTTGCAATATGAACTGACTCTGAGAGAGCATCTCTGAAGTCCACCCACCCCCTTGCTCACCCTGACTTTTTAAGGGCTCCTCAGAGCATCAGGGAGGTTAGAGAAAAAGGCCTGTGGAGACAAGGTGAGAGAAACTGGCAAGGGATGTTGTGGGGCCACAGGCAAAACCAGCCTCAGCAGCAGAGACACTGAATCATGATGAGAGTCCCACCCCCCACCGCTGCTGCTCATTGGCTAATAAGCCACAATGCAGGCAGGTGGACAGGCGGACAGGTAGGCACTTGTCCCACTACCATTTTCTGCTGGGCCACCTCTAACTGTCCCATCCTGGGGTCATTCCTGGTGAAGCCCCACCTCAAACAGACTGTAGCCCTGCCAATAATGAGGTGAGAGGTCAGGCCAAAGATAGAGCAGAGTCTGTGGTGAGGAAGAATCAGGAAGCTGTTCCAGATCCTTTGGGACTTGGCTTCCTGATGGGGGTCCAGGTAAAGACAAGTGTTGGGAAAAAGAAATAGCTTTTGAGGGAGCAATAGGAGGCTGGCATGGGCACTAGTGGAGGCCATCACAGCATTGCTGGGATGGTTTTGGTGCCATTCTCCCAGGATGGGAACCAGTCCCGTGCCTCTGACTTTGAAATTTCTTCATATGTAAACTGGGAACAATAGAGTGGTCCCTACCTTTTAGGGTTGTTGGGAGGTTATATGTTGTTATTTTATGTAGAGAATAATGAAAACAGCCAAACACATCACAAGTTTTGGTTAACATTATCATGACTCCATCAGGCACTGTCTACTTAACTCCAAATGCTTGGACTTTTTGGGTGCAAACCACAGCTTCCATGATGTGAGCCCATGCTGGTCTACATGTGGGCTTTCCAAGCTAAAGGTCAAAGAGTAAGGATGGTAAGATTTGTTATTAGAATTCGATATTAGGGTCAGTTTGGAGAAAGAAGTTCCCCATCTCCCACCCCCAAATGGTTATTAGAGTCGAAGAAATATGGAATTAGGAGACAGAAGACCACATGTATTTACTTGAGTGACTTCTGTATGTTAAGAGCAGTGCAAGGGTGCTGTAAACTTTGATGAACAAAACAGAAATGAGACCAGCACTAATGGAGCAGATTACTATGTTTGGAAGTAGAAAAAAATGGCAAGTTATTAATGTTATTTAAAACAAGCAAACAAAACACCCAGTGGTAATAACGGTATGGGGATTAGCTATTTAGGTCAAGAACATCTTTTCTGAAGAGGTAGCTTTAAGTCAGGTATCAGCCATCTGGAAGCAGGAATGCAGGTGTTTGGGGGTGGGGAGAGCAATCTGGTAGAAAATGGTCTCCACACCACCCCGATTGTACAGTAGTGAAGAACTTGGCTACTGCCCAAAGGTTGGCAGTTTGAATCCACCAGCTGCTCCTTGGAAACTATATGGGGCAGTTCTACTCCATCCTAGAAGGTCACTGTGAGTTGGAATTGACTCCACGGCAAAGGGGTTGTTTGTTTTCTTTCTGTCCAGCGAAGCCGTCTCAGACACCTCTATGCATATCCATTTTTGCATTTCTAAAATGAGGGTAATTGTATTTACTCAGGTGTGAGGATGAAATGAAACAAAGCATTCGCGGGGATTTGTTAACCTCAGGCAAATGTACAGACGCACGTTCTACTAGAACAGAAATCACTTGTAATTTCCTCTCACTTTTTACATTTATTAAATTTGATCGACGTGATGATAACTCAGGAAGGTCTCCCTAGAAGGAACAGTGGCTAAAAGTAATGTTGAAAAGAAATGACCTTGGAGTCATGGATACCTATGCAAAGGAAATGTGGCTGTTGATAGGGGGGCAGGTGATTCTCTGGACAGGAGATGGCCTACCTGAGTGTGTGGAGATGAGATTTCTGGTTTTTGTAAAGTTGAGAAGCCAGAAAAGACTTCAATGTAGAGCTGTTGGGCATATTGAAGTGTTCAGTAGACACCAACCCTTTTAGGATCCGTCCAAGGGAAGGTTATGATTATTATTTAATCTTCAAGGACCCAGTAGGTTCCAGAAACAGAGAGGTAGGTATGCTTTTCTGTGGGGGCTCAGAAATGGGATGTTCACCCAGTAGATGCTTCCCAACAGTTAGATGAGCTGAATGGCATTCCAAAGAGGAGAGGCTCCCATGGAAGTCATGCTGGGCAGTTCCTCTGCCAGGAAGGGCTCAGGATGAAAATGCAGAGCGAGTTTCAAACACATTATGTTACATTTGCAGAGCAAAGCTAGGGAAGTGCTGAAAATGAATCCACAGAAGAGTCCTCCTCTGGGAAGAAGGCCTGTCTCTCTGGGCTGGACAGAGGGGCTCAGGCCATTGGTAAATTTCCTCCATTTGATTTGAAATTGAGGGACTGTGCCATGCCACTGATAAAGCCACAGTGTCACTGCAAACACTAGTGACCACTCTGCTGATGCCTACAGCTTATGACTGACCTCTATGTGACTGCATAGCCAGGCAGCATCCTGACAAAGACATGCTGTCCGCTATATGTTCATGTCAAAAGAAGCAAGCATTGCAGTAAGCTTTCTAGATGTTCTCAGGCAATCTACAGAAGAGTGGGTAAGAAGGAGCCCTTCTGCAAAGGACAAGATCTGGGAATTGGGAGAGTCTGTCCACCTAGGAGTCAGAAGGAGGACGAGCTGACTTTGAGATGCCGTGGTGTGTGAGCTTTCTGTGGGCCTGTTGGTGGCTGTTTCTCTGCTCTGTCTGAGCCTTGCATTTAGGACACTTACAAAGGGGCCCACAAAAAAAAAAAAAAAAAGAAAGAAAGAAATGAGCCTTTGACTTTTGGAACTTTAAATCTTACTTTTTATGAATGACTGCCCCCACTTAGGTGAGAAATATTAAAGCCACTTGCCATGGAGAATGAAATTGCTTCCTACTTATGGCAAACCCATATATGTTGCAATAGAACTATGCCTCTTAGTGTTTCCTGCAGTTCATTTTTCAGAAGTAAGTTACCTGTCTTCCGAGGCACCTCTGGGTGGACTTGACCTTCCAACCTTTCGGTTAGTAGCTGAGTACATTAAAAATTTACAGCCCCCCTCCCCAGAAGTGTAGGAACAAAAGAAGGCATTTAGGAGAGAACAATGGAGAAAGGGGATAAGGTAAAGACCCTGAACAGAGGGGGGAGCTGGGTCAAAAGAGGTCAAGAATCTTGAGGAGCTGAGGCAGATTTACTCAGTACTGGTAATGACTTACGTTGGTGGGAGTGATCAGAAGGAAGGGTAGGGATGAATAGCTTATTTCTGCCTCATGTAGAAGGGAGGTGAAGCTGGACGTCAGGTCAGAAATGCTGCAGCTTGGGAAGAATTGCAGAGTAGGCACACTCAGATGCCGGGGGTCAACTATTTCCTGTTTTTTATGTCTCCTTTTCTAGTAACAGCTCTGAATCAGACCCAAAC
The DNA here is from genome assembly GCA_028571685.1 of Heterohyrax brucei. Taxonomy (NCBI): domain Eukaryota; kingdom Metazoa; phylum Chordata; class Mammalia; order Hyracoidea; family Procaviidae; genus Heterohyrax; species Heterohyrax brucei. The sequence continues at coordinate 35,292,500 of CM053148.1, read as the reverse complement.
TGCACTTCGAGGGGCAAAGACAAGAATAAGTATATCTAGGACTGCCACCACTTTAGTCACTGGCAGCAAGGTTGGGGCTCAGCTGAGGGGCCATTCAAGGAGCATGACCTCAGGGTTGGATACTGTGTCCCTTGAAAGGAGGCCCTCATGCTGTGAGGGAGTCAGTTCTCCCCAAACGAACCGATAGAAATAACATAGTTCCAGTTGCATTTCCAATTGTGTTTTGGGGAAACTTGGCATTTCTACAAGTTGGAAAACTACCAGTTGCTGCCGTGTGGATTCCGATTCTTGATGACTCCATATGTGTCTTAGTAGAACTGTGCTCTGTGGGGTTTTCAGTGGCTGAGTTTTCAGAAGTATGCCAGACCTGTCTTGTGAGATGCTGTTGGAGAGAGTCAAACCTCTAGCCTTTCAATTAGTAGCTAAGTGCATTAACTGTAATACCTAGGGGGCTTCCTAAGCCAAAACCTAAAAATCAAACCAAACCCATTGCGGTCGAGTTGATTCCAACTCCTAGCTACCCTGTAGGACAGAGTAGAACTACCCGTTAAAATCACCAAGCCTGTAAATCTTTATGGAAGCAGACTGCTACCTGTTACTCCTGCAGAGTGCCTGCTGGGTTCAAGCTGCTGAGTTATAGGTTTATAGTCAAAAGTGTAACCAGTGCCCAGTATTGACACTCCCCACCAAGGAAAAAAGAGAGAAAAAAGTAAGCGGACAGTAGCTTCTGCTGTTAAATTTAAAAGTATATTTTATGGAAAAAATAATTTAAATGGGAGAAAGCTGAAAGTGGCTAAATAGATGGATAGCAGAGGAAAGAGAGCCCAGATACAGGTTATTTTTGTGTTATGTGGTTTCAGAGAGGAGTGGGTACTTCTATTTCAAACTTTGAGTAACATCAATCTGCTGTTCAGAGTAGAAGAGCCAGCAAGGAAGGTAAGTGTCCTCATTAGTTGTCACCGTAGCGCAAAGGCTAGGATGAAGTTGTCACCAGTAAAGAGCAGCATTTCTTTTCTTCGGGTACAAATACCCCGTTGTTTCACATGCTGTCGTACCATGCTCATGTGTATAGCAAGGTTCCTTTGGGTACTTACCGTAATGTTTTAGAGCTGGGACCTTGGTATCTATCAGGAGAAGGTTGTGCATGTTACCAGTTGTTGCTCTTGATTTTCCTTAAATGCATGAAGAACAAGGCAAAGGAAGATTCTGGCAAGCCCCTGAACAGCAGCCGCACTGGGGAAGTGAATGCAGTGCAGCCTCTCCGGTGTCAGCTTCTGGAATGCATCTTCCCTCCCTCCGTCTGTAACACAATTACTCTGTAGATTACAAATACAAGCTTTGCCCTTGAGCATGTTGAGCAGTGTCTGTTAACATGATTTCACCTAACAGAGGTGGCATTTGAAACCAGTGAGTAAAGTGTAAGTCATGCGTCATTCGTACTGACACCATCCAGTCATTTGTTTGGGGGGTGTGTGGGGGTGGGGAATAATTACTGACTGCCTGTATGGTGGCAAACTAGGCAGTGTGCTTAGTGCTAATCAGAATCACAGCATGTGAAAAAGATACATAAAATCTTTTCTATCTCAGGGAGCTTATAAGAAAGGGGACAAAACAAACAATCAACCACTCAGTGTATAATTTGAAAGGTGGCTAGTAAAATGAAGAAAAGTAACTCTGCAGAGGAAAATAGAGACCAGTGGATGTGGGTGTGCAGGTGACCATTCAGGAAGCCCTTTGGAGAAGGTCATATTTGGATACAGTCCAGATAGCTTTTCTCATGGGGGGTACCTGGGAAGAATGTTCTGGGCAAAGAGGGTGCAGCAAACATAGAAGTGCAGATTAGGTACCTGAAGTGGGCCATTTTTTATACCTCAGTCTCTGTGTAGCAAAATTATTGTCAGTAATCGCGTAATAGTAATTTTCTTGATTTTTCTTCAGTTTTAAAGCAATTTCTAAAACATATACATTTCAGTTTTTAAAATGTTTTTCAAATTCAGTAAAATATTTTATAGTGGATTTATTGCATATATTCACACTTAAAAAGTGAAAACAAAAAACACTGTACCTAACAGCTCACACTGTTTAACTGTTTTCAATTTAAACATGAATTCCAAGTGGTCACATTGAATGACAAAATCAAAGTAATTCAAATTTTGATTCTTTGACTTTATAATTACCTTATTACTTTGAATTTTAAATTTACTGTCAAACTCAGACAAACTCAGGCATGTATAGTGCTGTGAGAATGAGAGACAGGCAAAGTACCCAAAACAAGCTCAAGAAATTTTGAATATTTATGAATTAAATTTTTGAAATAAATATGTATATAGATGTATCCCAGTTTGATAAGGGCACCCATGTAACTAAAAGTTTTCTAAATTCCATTTAGAATACAATGGTTATTAAAAGATAAGTGATAAAATATACTAATATATACTGTTTTTATATAAACTGTTGAGGTTTAATTGTAAGTATGGAGTCCGTGGGTGGTACAGATGGTTAATACATTTGGCTGCTAGCCAAAAAGCTAGAGGTTCAGATCGATCCAAAGGCATCTTGGGAGATCTGCTTGGTGACCTACTACTGAAAAACAAGCAATTGAAAACCCTGTGGAGCACAGATCTCATCTGACACACGTGGGGTGACCAAGAGTCAGAATCCTCTCAGCAGCCACAGGTTACTGGTGTTACGTATGTTGAAGTGTATTTGATTTTATATCTATATTAGATGTACAAGTAGTCCTTCACTTACGACAGAGTTCTGTTTTGATGACTCTGTCCTAAGTTGGTTCTCATGTAATTTGAATACTTCTTTTTTTAGGTTTTATTGTTACTGCCTTTTGTTATCAGTTTGTTTATAAATCTGGTATTTGTCTTTGTGGGTTGTAAACCTTACTTATAGACTTACAGATGTATTTTAATGCATAGATAAACCAAAAAGAAAATAAAAAACAACCCCCTTGCTGTTGAGTTGATTTGGACTCATAGCTACCCTACAGTAGAGAGTAGAACTGTCCTTTACGGTTTTCAAGGAGCAGGGAAGATTCAAACTGCCAACTTTATGGTTTGCAGTTATATTTTAAACACTGCTCCTCCAGACCTTCAGTATGTAGATACATGTATAAAAATATACACAGATTATAAAAATTTAACTCTGACAAGAGGAGACAGATGATGTGGGCATTTTGTCAGTAGTAATAACTCCACTTGTGGAAGTTTCTGTATGTGGGATTGTCCCTGGGAATGGGAATGATATTACTAGTCAGAAAATCACTGAGACGTCTGTATGGTCCCTTTTTTTTTCTTTTTGTTTTTTTATATATTATAAATGAGTGAGAATATACAATCGCATATAAAATCCCGTATAAATTTGCGTGCCTACCAATGAGCGGCTCCCACTGCTGTCTCTGCCTGGTGACAGCACACTCCTCTTCTGTATTCTGTACATGTCATATCCTCCTAACAATTTCCTGTCCCCTCCTCTTCACCCTCTCCCCTGCATGCAGTAAGAGGTCAGCTGGATGACATCCTATAGATGCATAGAACTATAAGGTGTACACGTGATATGGTCACTGTGTGTTACCAAGTCTAAACCATTTCTGTCCAAAGAGTTGACCTCCATTATGATTTATGGACAGGGGTAGCATCAGGGCCAGGGGCGTGTTCCCAGGGAAACCCGAGGACCCTGCTCTGTTAATTGTGGTCTTTTAGTGGAGATCACAGTGTGCAACCCTTTTTATTTTCTTGCTTCCTGTGAGACTCAACTTTGTGAGCCCCATCATCGTTATCCCCGGTGGTGGTCAGGCACCATTCAGTTCTTCTGGTCACACGCGGATGTAATCACCCAGTTACATGGATCTCTCTGTCTACTGGGTTCTCTTAGCCCCATATTGTTTTGGTCCTTGCAGATCATCCATTCCTGCTGAGTTGGGACCATTTTGGTGTACCTCAGGTAGCAGCTTGGGAGCTTTTAAGACCCCAGATGCCACTCACCAATGCAGGGTGCAGAAGGCTCTCTTAGCAAAATGCTAGTTGTGCCAGTTGGCCTTGATTTTCCCTAAGAACATGGTCCCCAACCCCATGCCCCAGCTGTCTTTGCAATATTGGGTTAAGATGGGAAAAGGAATCATGTTTTGTTGAAGTCGAGTTAAAATTGATCTTCTTTCTAATGTGTGCTGTCACTGATTTCACCCAACCAAATTTCTATCAACTATCTAATCTGTATCTCACCCTCCCTCCCTCCCTCCCCACCCTTGCAGCTGTCAGAGAGTCTTTTCTTCTATGTATGAGTTTGTTTTTAAGTTCTTATTCTAGGGATCTCATACAATATTTGTCCTTTTATTGCTGACTACTTTCACTCAACATAATGTCCTCCAGTTGAAACCAGGTTATGTTTCCTAAAATCATGATTGTTCTTTATCATTGCATAGTGTTCCATTGAGTATATATACCATAGTTTACCTGTCCATTCCTCTGTTGTTGGGCATCTGGGTTGGTTTCATACTTTTGCTGTTGTGAACTGTGCTGCAGTGAACAATCGTGTGCATGTATCAGTTGGTGTGAATGGCTTTGCTTCTGCAGGATATATTCCAAGCAGTTGAATTACAGGGTCGAACAGTATATCTAGTTCCAGGTTTTTAAGGAAGCACCAGATTGCTTTCCAAAGAGGTTGCACCATTTTGCAATCCCACCAACTGTGTAAGAGAGTTCCAATTTCTCCACAGCCTCTCCAGCATTTGTTGTTTTGTATTTTTTGGGTCATGGCCAACCTTGTTGATTGTGAGCGTGTCTGCAAGTATTTTCTGACTGCCTGGATCTCCTCTGTAGAGAAGAGTCTGTCTATCTCCTTTGCCGATCACTTAATTGGATGATTTATCTTTTTCTTGTTGATACTTTGTAGTACCTTATAGATTATGGAGATCAGACTTTGGTCTGACATATAGTTGCCAAATATTTTTTTCCCATTCTGTAGGTGGCCTTTTCTATTAATAAAGTCTTTGGATGAGCAACAGTGTTTGATTCTTAGTAGTTCCCATTTATCTGTTTTCTGTTGATCATGCTTTGTCAGATTCTGGAGTCTGTCTACATTGTATATTAAAGCTTCCATTGTTGATCCTACTTTTTCTTGGATGAGCTTTATCGTTTTAGATTTGATATTTAGGTCTTTTGGCATCCAGTTTGAGTTGGTTTTTGTATAAGGTGTGAGACATGAGTCTTGTTTCAGTTTATTGCAGATGGGTATCCAGTTTTGCCAGTACCATTTGTTGAAGAGATTGCTTTTACTCCATTTAAATGTCTTAGGGTCTTTGTTGAATATCAACTGTTCATAGGAGGATGGTGTCATCTCTGGAGTCTCAGTTCTGTTCTATTGATCTATTGATCCGTCTGTCTCTCTTTGTACCAGTATCAAGCTGTTTTGACCAATAGTTTTTAAAGTCGGATAGTGAAAGGCCTCCTGATGTGTTCTTCTTCAGAAGTGTTTTGTGTTATCCTGGGCTTATTCTGTTTGCAAACAAAGTTGGTGATTTGTTTCTCCATCTCATTAAAAAAAATGTCACAGGAATTTGTGTTGGGATTGTATTATATAAGTAAACTGCTTTGGGTAAGAAAGACATTTTCACAATGTTAAGTCTTCCTATCCATGAGCAGGGTAGGTTTCTCCACTTATGTAAGCCTCTGTTAGTTTTTAGTGGTAAGATGTTGTAGTTCTCTTTGTAAAGGTCTGTTATTTTTCTGGTTAGATTTATTTCTAGGTGTTTTATCTTCTTGGAGTCTGTAGTAAATGATATTGATTTGGTGATTTCTTCCTTAATAATCTTGTTATTGGTATAAAGGAATCCTACTGATTTACTTTGTTTGTCTTGTGTCCTGAGACTTTGCCAAACTCTTCTATTAGTTTGAGTAGTTTCCTTATGGATTCTTTGGGATTCTCTGCATACACAATCATATCATCTGCAAATGGGGATATTTTTAGTTCTTCTTTGCTGATGCAGATGCCCTTTATTTCTTGGTCTTGTCTAATTGCTGTGGCTAGAACTTCTAGTACAATGTTGAATAGGAGAGGTGAGAGTGCTCATCCTTGTCTAGTTCCCGTTCTAAAGGGGAATTGTGTGAGTCTCTCCATTCAGGATGACATAGGCAATTGGCTTTGTATAAATGGCCCTTATTGCATTGAGGAATTGGCCATCTATTCCTATTTTGCTGAGATTTTTTAGGGTGAATGGATGTTGGACTTTATCAAATGCCTTTTCTGCATCAATAGACAAAATCAGGTGATGGTTGTCTTTTGTGTTATTTATGTGGTTGATCACATTAATTGTTTTTCTGATGTTGAACCTACCTTGCATCCCTAAGATGAATCCAACTTGATTGTGATGAGTTATTTTTTTAATACACTGTCGTATTCTATTGGCAATGATTTTGTTGAAGAGTTTTGCATCTAGATCCATGAGTGTTATCGGTCTATAGTTCTCCTTTTTGGTTGGGTCTTTCCCTGGCTTTGGTACCAGGGTGGTGCTGACTTCATTCCATTCCTTTCTATGCTGTGAAATAGTCTCAGTAGTATCGGAGTTAACTCTCTAAAAGCTTGGTAGAATTCTGCAGTGAAGCCATCTTGGCCTGGGTTGATTTTGGTTGGTAGTTTTTGGATGACTTTTCAGTCTCTTCCTTTGTGATGGGTTGATTAAGTTCTGCTTCACATTGTGATAATTTGGGTGAGTGATATGAATCTAAGATTTGTGTATCTCCTCTAGGTTTTCCAATTTGTTAGAATACAGTCTTTCGTAGTATTCTGTTGTGATATTTTTGATTTCTGATGGATTTGTTGTGACAACTCCCCTCTCATTTCTTATTTGGGTTATTTGTTTCCTGTTTTTCTTTACTAAGTCTAGTCAGTGATCTGTTAATTTTGTTGATCTTTAAAAAAAGAAACAGCTTGTGGTCTTTTCAATTTTTTTTCAATTGTTCTTCTATTCTCGAATTTGTTTAGCTCTGCTCTAATCTATATGATCTGGTTTCTTCTGGTGCCTGAGGGGTTCCTCTGTTGTTCTATGTCTGCTTGTTCAAGCTGTAGGGTTAGTTCATTGATTTGGTTTCTTTCGTCCTTCCAGATGTGTGCATTTATGGAGATAAACTCACCTCTGAGCACTGCTATGGCTGTAACCCATAGGTTGTGGTAGGAAGTATTTTCCTTCTCTTTGGAATCCATAAGTTTCTTTATTTCATCCTTGATTTCTTCTATAACCCCTGGCTTTTTGAGCAAGATGTTGTTCATTTTCCACGAGTTCCACTTTCTGTCTATGTTTTCTCTGCTATTGATTTTGACTTTAATGGCTTTGTGGTCTGAGAAGATGCTTTGCAATAGTTCGGTGGCATGAATTTTGTTGAGATATGCTTTGTGTCCTAACACATGGTCTATTGTGGAAAATGTTCCAAGTGCACTGGAGAAGAAGGTGTAGTTATCTGCTGATGGATAGAAAGTTCTGTGTGTGTCAGTGAGGTCTAGTTGGTTAATTGTGGCAATAAGATCTGTGTCTTTACTGCTTTTTTCTGGACCATCTGTACAATATTGAGAATGGAGTGTTGAAGTATCCCACTATTATTGTGGAGCGATCTGTCTCCTTTTTGAGTGTAATCAGCATTTCTTTCATGTATTTAGATGCTCTAGTCTTGGGTACATAAATGTTTAATATTGTTAAGTCCTGCTTGTGTATTGAATCTTTCAGCAATAAATAGTGTGTCCATCCTTGTCTGTGATGGTGGATTTTATATTAAAATCTATTTTCTCTGAGATTAGTATTGCCACACCTGCTCTTCTTTGTGTATTGTTAGTTTGGTATATATTCTTCCATCCTTTAATTTTTAGTCTGTTCGTATCTGAAAGTCTAAGGTGAGTTTCTTGTAAGCAGCATATGGATGGGTCATGTCCTTTGATCCAAGATGTAGGTGTCTCTTTACTGGAGCATTCAGTCCTTTCACATTCAATGTAGTTATTGGTAAGCCAGGCCAAGTGCCACCGAGTCGGATCCGATGTGTTTAGTGCTGTCATTGTGATATGTGTATTTTTGTGTTGATGTTTCCTCTGTTGTTCTTATTAATCTGTTTTGGGACATTCTTCTTTGTGAGTTCATTTTTCACCTTTTTCAGGATTGGTTTTGTGGTTATTGAGACCTCCTGTATTATGTTTCTTGATTTGATATGTTGCATCTTTTGTGTGCTTTATGGCTGCCCCTATGTTCCCCCTTAATAAACTATGTATAAACCCAATGTTAATTACTACCAGCCTTATTAACTTCCTTTCCATCTGGAAGGACTATAATGACTGTAGTACACCCCTCTTTTGAATATGCTGACATTTTAATGATATGATCACTGGATCATTTCTTTCACTGTTAGAGGTTTGATTGAGTTTGAAGCCTTCCCTAACTGACTAGGTTTCTAGATGATATGTCCTGTGTTTTCTTCTGAAATATAAAGTTAGTGGTTTTGTTCTTCTAAGTCAAGAGCTTCTTTCAGTATTTCTTATAGCTTTGATTTAGTTTTTACAAAGTCTCTGAGGTTCTGTTTATCTGAGAATGTCTTAATTTCATTTTCATATTTGAAGGATAGTTTTGCAGGATATATAATTCTTGGTTGGAAGTTCTTCTCCTTCTAGGCTTTGAATGTGTCATGCCACTGGCTCCATGCCAGCATTGCTTCTGTTGAGCAATCCAATGAAAGCCTTCAGGGTTTCCCGGTGAATGTTAGCTTTACTTTGAGTCTTGCTGCCTTTAAGAATTTCTGCTTATGTTTCATTTTGTTAAACTTGATTATAATGTATTTTGGAGTCTTTCTTTTGAGATCTATGTTGGGTGATGTTTGATATGCATCTTGGATATCTCTATTTTCTTCTTCCGTAATTTCTGGGAAGTTCTCTGTCAGCAGCTCAGCAACAATACTCTCTGTGGTCTCAGGTGTCTCACCCTGTTCAGGAACTCCAGTTAATCATAGATTGTTCCTCTTAATAGAGTCCCACATGCTTCTTAATGCTTCTCCGTTTTTCTTGTTTCTTTTTTCTGATTTCTCCTTGTAGATGCTGTAGATGCTGGAGTCAGTAGCTCTGTTTTCCAAGTTAGAAAATCTATTTTCCACTTGTTCCATTCTGTTTTCTTGGCTTTGAACTGAAGTTTCTGTCTCTTTGATTTTGTTCTTGATCTGTTGGATATCAGAGTACTGGTCTTCCATCAGATTAAACAACTTGTTTAATTTTTCATTTTGTTCTGCTGCATTTTGTATAAGATCTAGGAGGGCTCTTTATATAATCCTTTTGTAGTCACCTTCTGATAGTTTCAGAAAGTTTTCTTCATCTGGGAATTTCTTTGGTGTTTTCTTCTGGGGGCCTTCTGAAGCCATGGATGATTTCTTGGTTACACTTTTATACTGAGTTTGTTGCTGTTTCAGCCTCACCTGAGTCAATAGAGGCTGGGGGAGATGTTGTGAGGATGGACTACAATTGTTTCTCTAGGCTGTCTTAAAATGAGAGGTAAAAGGTATCTGACAACTTCCAAAGTCAGTCAGGTTTTCAGGTGTACAGGTCCCTCTTCCCAGCTGGCAAAGTAAGCACTTCTATATACAACCCCAGATGTTATAAACTGGTTCAAAATACAGAAAGGCTACTGCCATGCTAGCCTCCACTGTGGGGCCCCAGCCATAGGTGACATTGTGTAGAATACTGCTTTTCTGCCAGAAAAGCAATCTCTTCCAGTGAGGTGCTACCTCCAGGCCTAGCAGTTAGGTCCCACTGAGGCCTCTGTATGGGTAATTCCGCCTCCCAGTGGAACAAGATGGTGTCCCACACAAGCTCCCCGCCTGCCTCGATACAGGCTACTCTGTTGACAGAGGTAGAAGGAGAGACCAAAGGTGCCAAGATGCACGGAGTCCAAAGGCGAGCTCTCAATATAGGCAATTGCGCTTGCCAATCACACCAGCAGGGTGCCTGAAATTAGCTGCTAGTCAAGTCCCAGCTCTGCCTGCCAGCTGAGACAGAAAAAAAAAAGATTAAGATGGCAAATTACCTTCAGTCTCTGAAAGCCAGCACTCACCAAGAACAGAGGTCAGAGAAAGAGAGGACATTTTCTGTTCAGTGATGTGAAGTGCAAATTAACAGCCTTATGCCATGTCATAGGACTCACTAGGTGTCCAGGAGACTCTGTTTAATTGTCAATTCAGGTTTTGGTTTCCAGAAGGATTTAAGGAGACGTGTGTGTAGTACACTATCTTTATTCTGCCTCCCTGGTTTCTGTTTTTTATTTGACCTAAATTCCATTTAAGACTGTGTCCTTGAATTTTTAAGAGATTAGATTTTAAATTTAAATTAAAATTTCTTCCTAGATGTTTAGCACTATGGTAGTGTGAGCTGTGTCATGTCTTCTTGACATACACTGTGAGGATACAGTGTATTCCCTGTAGTGTAATGTGAGGACCTATCTTAATGTTCAATTCTTTAAATTGCATTGGGCTTGAATGTACTGGGAATTTTTGGTATGTATACTTGGGAATCTTTTTCCCAGTTATGACAATTGTTGATTTTGTGGCTGCTTTTACATTTTTGCTAGTAAATTGATGTTAGTGGAATTACCATTTCTGTTTAACTATTCTCCTTTTGTTTCTTTTTGTGTGTAACACCAGTGCTTCTTTAATTAGACGTCTGATCTTTCTCCTCCAGAGCTGCTCTTGAGTAGATAGATGTCTAGTCCCAAACCATGCCTGCCTGTGGTTGATTTATAGGTATAACTGCCTTGTGAGCCTGAGATGCCTTATTTGAAAAATCAGGAATAATAATAATAGTGAAATCATAGTATTGATGTAAGAATTAAATGAATTAATGTAAAGAGCTTAGGCCCTAGTAAGTGGGATTTTTTATTGTTGATCCTTTTCATCTCTTACATTCTATCTGCCTTAAGGGAATGTTTGGCAAATTATTTTTTCAGTGGTGACTCACTGTAATATCAGTTCTGTTCTCTAATAATTGCAATTAAACATCAAATTTACAATTACATTTTTAGCTATAATTGCTCTTCTCTTGTGCATCTCCATTTTTATTTCACTATAGACTTTTATCTTAAGTTTGTTCCTTCTTTATGGTTGAAGCCCCAGGGTCACAGTGACCAGTCTGTACCTTGTGTTAATGGAACAATTTTCTGAGCTGCTTGTGTGGTTCCTGCAGGTCAGTTTTAAAAACCATGCTCACTGAGTCCTTAAGATTATTATATGTTCCTTTCCTGTGTCCTTCAGTGTTTACAGGAAACCTTGGTGGCAAAGTGGGTAAGTGCTTTTTCTCCTCACCAAAAGGTTGAAAGTTCAGATCTGCCAGATGCTCCTTCAAAATTCTGTGGAGGCAGTTCTGCTCTCTCCTATAGGGTAGCTATGAGTTGGAATCAATTTGACAGCAGTGGGTGTTTTGGCTTTCGCTCAGTGTTTACATAGATCTGATATTTATTTGCATGTATTTATATGTGACTATGTGTGCCCATATCACTCCAGCTTACTGTCTGCACCAGGTATCAGACATATACTTAGGCTCAGCATTTGTCAACTTACCAAGTGTGTGGATTTTCCGTGATTCTGATTGTAGTTCCTGTGATGCTCTTTGAATTCCTTTCTCATTTTTCTAGAGAAAGTGAAATCCCGTTAGGTTGGATAGCTCCTAGCTCATTTCCTGGTTTGTAGTAGGTTCTCCAGTGCAGCTCTAAGATCTTCTCCTGGACCTGGAATGGATGAAAAATTAGTCTTCATTCTAAGTTACTATTTGAATTTTTAGTGTTTAGGTCTCTCCTATGGGATTTTAACATTGTGAGCCACTCCCGCTCCACCTGAGTCTTTTGTTTACTGGCAGTTTCAGGGCTCAAATGGAACCAAATGACCACTTCAAGGATGTCACCCATGTGCTGGAGAGACAGCTGACCAAAATTCTACTTGAACAGATTCTGGGACTCTGACTGGGGGCACTGTAGAGGAAGAGGGATAACAGCAGCCGTCACTTCCTTAAAGGAAGGCAAAGCAGCTTTATTTCAAATGGTGAGAAATGTAGCAGCTCTGGTGGTTTTCCCTAAATCAAGCTTCTACATTAGCTGAAATTTCTAAATGATACTGAGTTTACCAGTACATAGTTTATGAATCATAGTCTGTGTGTTCAGCTTCATCTGTTTGGGAATTTGATGGGAAGAGAGGAGTGTATAAATCTGCTATTTTAAACAGAAATCTTAGAGTTCTTCATTGAATCATTTTCTTGAATGTTGATGGATGTTGATGCTTCTGCTGAGAGGAAGTGAAAATTGGGAACAAGAAAGGAGAAAATATGAGATGCCACCAAAGAATGCTGTTCCCACAGCTTGCTCATGAAAGTCAATGAGAGTCCAATTCAGTGAACCCCTTTTATGAATTGAATTGTGTACCCCAAGATAAATGTGTTGGAATCCTAGCCCCTATACCTGTGGATGTCATGCTGTTTGGGACTAGAGTTTTGTTTGTTATGTTAATGAGGTCATTTTAAAGTGTGTTTTAAGCCTCTGATTTATAAAAAGAACAGATTAGACACAGAGATGGGCACTCCTGAGGGCTGTATGTCTGTGCGTGTGTGTGCGTGTGTGTGTGTGTGTGTGTGTGTGTGTGTGTGTGTGTGTGTGTGTGTGTATGTGTGTAGGCAACAGGAATAGATGTCATAGGAAGATGTCTTCAAGCCAGTGAGCCAGGGAGCACCAGGGGCCCTAAGGAAGGAATTAACACAGCTGAGATCTTGGTTTGGAATTTTAGCATCCAGAACTGTGAGAAAATAAATTTGTGCTCTTTAAAGCCACCAACTTAAGAAATTTTTCTGCTTCAGGAGGAAACCAACTCATCTCTTTATGTAGTAGTCTTTCCCAGACATTGTGACTGATGCTGGTGACAAGAGGAATGGCAATCTGTATCCAGAGATTGCTGCGATTGCACAAGTTTTAAAATGTCTCATTTTTGGTTGGTTCTTAAATGAAGAGTTTATAAATTAAAGAGATATGTTTGCTTAAAAGTTAAAAATTGTATGATTTGGGGTGGGCCCACTGGGCTGATAGAATTTACCTCACCCTCTAGCTGCATCCTAAAGTTACCAGACGTGTGTACTCTTGGAAAATAGTTTTGAGTTTCATGGGTCTGTGACCAAAGGGTATGAAGAATACCTAGGCTATTTAAAAAAAATGTGTTTGCTCTAGAAAAGGTGGTTATAAATGTGTGCTCTGAAAACATTCCTGAGGATGACATGAGAAAACTTTGGTAGCCATTGGTGACCCCTTTCCAAGGCCTTCAAGCTTCTGTATGAAGTTGGCTTTCCCTGAGAAACTTCTCTTTCTTCCCAGTCAGGATCCCTCCCACCCAGCTTTCCTGTCAGTCTCAGTAAACACGGTCCTGTTTGTACTTTTTGATTTGACTCACATTTTGCTCATCTGCTGGATGACAGGATAGAAATGACCTTGATTTATTTACCTTTCTTTTTCAAATCCTAAATTAAACTATCTGGGCTGTCCAGGGCAGGGAGAGGTCTCTGATAAGTGGGGCTGGGAAGGAGATTTCCCTGCTTTGCTGTATGGTTATTTTATTTACTTTCTGCACCCAGGATTCTCAAGCAAGGATCGTATTGAATGAAAGACATTTGCAGACCAGAGACTGGTTCAGAATTTCCAGTCAGGTACTCAGATTTAGTGAACATACATGACTGATATGATATAGAAGTTCCAACTTCCAAAAATTCTGAAGGAACCTCTAGAACCTATAAAACCCTACATTCACTGCCCGTTGAATTGGGTCCAACTCACAGTGACCCTATAGGTCAGAGTAGAACTGCTCCATAGTGTTTCCAAGAAGCATCTGGTGGATTTGAACTGCTGACCTTTTGGTTAGCAGACGTAGCACTTAATCCACTATGCCACCAAGGTCTCTAATAGCCTCGTAAGTGCTCACCTGTCTATTTCCACTTCTTGTCATCCCCATTGTGTCTCACCACCCATCTAAAGAAATAAAAAGAAGAGAAAAAGTATTTTGGATCAGAATGATGGGGCTTAGATTCAGAACATGATAAAAGTAATCTCAATCACTATGCCGTCTTTCTGAGACTATGTTGAGGGTTATTTATCCCCATGTCACCTGTGCATTTTGTAACACTGATCTAAACAAAATATGCAGGGAGTGTACCTTATAAGAAAGGGTAACAGTTTCTTTTCTTCATGTCCAACCATGAGTATGTGTGGTTGGGATCACAAATCCTTGAGCTCCTAAAAACCATTGTATTTCAAAAGATAAATTATGAAACAGAGAAGAGCTAAAAATAAAACCAGAGTCTGCTTTTTTCTGTCGGTTAATTCCTCCATCTGGAAGGATAGACTGTGCTGTTGCTGTATTTCTGTCCATTGCGGGGCTCCACGAAACTGTGTCCTCCAATGGGTAAGGTTACAGGTACATGAAAGCTCAGATAACCATTCAGACAACTTTGGCAAATGATTGGATGTGGTCACAAGTGTTCTCTGAAAGAGAAGCCACTTATCTGGGGGTATAGAGGCGGGAAATTCCAAGAAAACAGAAGGCCATTTGGTGATAAAACTGGGCATTAACTCCTACTAGAAGAAGCTCATATAATGCCTAGGGATGTCTTTCATGAAGACTGTAGGAGTTCAGAAGCAGGGCTGCCCAAGAGTCTCGCAAATATTAGGCTAAGGAACTGGTGGGTCAGTAGACAGATCGAAAGGACATGATGGATAAGATAGTCAAGCGCAGGCACTGTAGTTAGGTGGCTTCTGTGAGGCCACTGTATGGAGAAGTATGGGTTGCTCTGAACGGGTATACAGTGAAAGCCAAGTGCCGTATACAGTAGTTGTGCTTTTAAGTGATCTGTGTCTTGGTTTCATCATCAAACATTATTCTCGAGGGAACTGTGACATGGACCTTCCAGTTACCTGTCGCCCTGACCTAGGCTAACAGAATTTTTTATAAAGGGATTCCTTTTATTTCTGGTTGAGAATGAAGACAGTCAGTTTCGCATAAGAAAGAAGTCTCTATGCAAAAAATTTGAAGTGGCTGATTTATAACTGGTTAGGTGGCTCTTATACCTCTTATTTACATTAAGAATATAAATAGGTGAGGAGGGGGGATACTTTCAGGGAATATTTTTGAGGAAGATTTTTCTTTGAAAAGAACTTTGCTGTGAACTTTTTACTTGTTCATGTAGAGCAAGGAGCCTGTGTGTGTGTGCTTGTTGGGAAGTTTCTTTAACAAAACAACTTGGAAAGCTAGTATGCCACTTTTAGTAAGGGGAATAAGGACTGATTCCTACCTCCTGCTTGAGAAATCTAAAGGGCAAGAAATGAGCTAGCCAAGTGTGGATGGATGAGCCGAAGGTGAGGTGGTTGCTTTGTATGCATAGCAGAGTGTCTTGGGCCCAAGAAGGTCTGCCAGAGTGGCTGTAATGTTTTGCATTTCAACTGCATTGAGGGAGCACTCTTGTAGCCTGTGTCCTTGTTAGAATATGCTATTAAATTTTGAATTTCTGCCTTTGTGATGGTTAGGGACACCCTGATGGTATAGCGGTTAAATGCTATGGCTGCTAACCAGAAAGTCAGTGGTTCAAATCTGCCAGGTGACCCTTGGAAACTCTCTGGCGCAGTTCTTACTCTGTCTGTAGGGTCCCTGTGAGTCAGGATCAACTCGATGGCAGTGGGCTTGGGTATTTGGTTTAGTGGGTATGTAGTGGTATCTTGTTTTAATGTGCAATTTTGTCATGACATACGTTGTTGAATATCTTTTCATAGGGTTATTTGCCATCTGTGTATCTTCCTAGGAGGTGTCTGTTGAGCTCTTTTGGCCTTGTTTCAATTTTTTTCTTATTGAATTTTAAGTAATCTTTGTACATTTTGTTACAGGTTCTTTGTCAGATATACTTGTAGATATCTTCTAGAAATTGAGCGGCTTAGTCTAAAATTTGTATGGAAATGCAGTAGAAGTAGAGTAGTTAAGATAATTTTGAAAAGTAAAACAGATGTGGATAATTTCTAAGATCTGATTTCAAGACTTACCATAAATCTCTAGTAGTCAAGACAGTGTGGTATCTGCATAAGGATAGGCATATAAATCAATGGAACACAAAGGAGAGAACAGAAATAGTCCACTCATATTTGGGCAATTCCTTATTGATAAGAATGCCAAGATAATTCCATGACGAAAATGATATTTTTTTAATAGATGTTACTTGAATCACTGAATGTCAATGATAAAAACAAACAGCTTTGAGTCTTACACAATATACAGAAGTTAAGTAAGATGGATTATACATGTAAATGTAAGAGCTAACACTATAGAACATCTGAAATATAGGAGAAGATTTTGCTGTTACCTCGTATTAGGCAAAAGTTTTATGGTTTGTATACATAAAATGGTAAGAGAAAAGATAAGTCACAATCAAAACTAAAAGCTTTGTTCCTAAAGAAACACTGTTAATAAAATGAAAAGGCAAGCAACACAGAAATAAACCAGGAGAAAATATTTATAAAACAGGTATCTTATAAAACACTTGCATCCAAAATATATTTAAAAAACATCTACAACACAATATAAAAACAACCTGATTAAAAAGTGAACAGAAGTTGGGAATACACATTTCACCAGGGTAATATACAGATTTAAAGTAAGCACATGAAATAATGGCTAACATTATCACTAGAGAAATGCAAAAACAAACCATAATTAGATGATATATGCCATTGAGCATTTGCTTGAACTGCTGCAGTGAAAACAGCTGACCGTAGGAAGTATTGATGAAGAAATAAGCAACTGGAATTCTCCTACATTACTGATGGAATGCAAAATGGTGCAGACACTTTGGAAAATCTCTTTTCATTTTCTTCACATTGAAGAAGTCAGTTGCACAGACCTGCATGTGCAACACTTCTTTATTGTTCGGTTTGTTTTTTAATCTGGTGTTGCTGATGTATTTATTCTAAGTAGTTAATTTCTTAGTAACATGATTTACCTCCTTACAGTGAATGCCATTTTGCTCTTTGTGGATGGAACTGTCTGTCAAATATGTTTTGTACGTTCTTGGTCTCTTAAGTGGAATGTAGCATAAGTTAATATTTTCATGATTATACAAGATCATTACCATGGATATCAGACAATGTGCTGAAATATAGTGATTACCTATGGGTTGGCAAAGTTTTTAGGGTCTTTGCCTTTCAGAGGTATTCAGAGGTTGATGTTCATTTTTAGTCTACCATCACGTAGACTGAGCATATAGAGTGAGCAGCCCCCACCTGTCTGTCAGTGGAGGCTTGCTTGTTGCTGTGATGTAGAAAGCTGTGCCATATCCTTTCACCATACATTTTTAATCTGTACTAGCATGATCACCCATGGTAGACAGGTTTCAGCTGAGCTTCCAGACTAAGACAGACTAGGAAGAATGACCTGGCAGGCTACTTCTGAAAGGCATTAGCCAGGAGAAACCTTATGAATAGCAGCTGAACATTGTCAGATATGGTGCCTAAAGGTGAGCCCCTCAGGTTGGAAGGCATTTGGAAGACAACTGGGGAAGAGCTGCCTCCTCAAAGTAGAGTCAACCTTAATGACATGGATCGAATAAGTCCTCCGGGATCTTTGTTCACTAACGTGACATGACTCAAAATGAGGAGAAATAGCTGCAAACATCTATTAATAATTGGGACATGTAATGTATGAAGTATGAATCTAGGAAAATTGGAAACTGTCAGAAATGAAGTGGAACACATAAACACCGACATCCTAGGCATTAGTGAGCTGAAATGGACTGGTTTGGGCCATTCTGAATCCCACAATTACATGGTGTACTATGTTGGGAACGAAAACTTGAAGAGGAATGGTGTTGGGTTCATCATCAAAAAGAACATTTCAAGATCTGTCCTGAAGTACAATGCTGTCCATGATAGGGTAATATCTGTACACCTACAAGGAAAGTCAGTTAATATGACTATTACTCAAATTTACACACCAACCACTAAGGCCCAAAATGAAGAGGTTGAAGACTTTTATCAGTTTCTGCAATCTGAAGTTGATTGAACATGCACTCAGGATGCACTGATAATTACTGGTGACTGGAATGTAAAAGTTGGAAACAAAGAAGAAGGATCAGTAGTTAGAAAATATGGCCTTGGTGGTAGAAATAATGTTGGAGAGTGCATGATAGAATTTTGCAAGACTAACGACTTCATTGTAAATACCTTTGTTAACCAACACAAATGGCAACTGTACGCGTGGACCTCACCAGGTGGGAGACACAGGAATCAAATTAACTACATCTGTGAAAAAAGATGATGGAAGAGCTCCATATCAGCAGTCAGAACAAGATTAGGTGCTGACTGTGGCATAGATCATCAATTGCTCATACACAAATTCAAATCGAAACTGAAAAAAATTAGAAAAAGTCCACAAGGGCCGAAGTATGACCTTGAGTGTATCCCTCTTGAGTTTAAAAACCATCTCAAGAACAGATTGATGTGTTGATCACCAATGACTGAAGACCTGATGAACTGTGGGATGACATCAAAGACATTATTCATGAAGAAAGCAAGACATCGTTAGAAAGACAGGAAAGAAAGGCCAAATTGGATGTCAGAAGAGACTCTGAAACTTGCCCTTGAATGTTGAGCAGTTAAAGCAAAAGGAAGGGATGGTGAAGTAAAAGACCTAAACAGAAGATTTCAGTGCGCATCTCAAGAAGACAAAAGAAAGTATTGTAATGACATGTGCAAAGAGCTGGAAATGGAAAACCAGAAGGGAAGAACACTTTTTACATTTCTCAAGCTGAAGGAACTGAAGAAAAGTCAAGCCTCGAGTTGCAATAGTGAAGGGTTCTACAGGAAACTATTAAACGACTCAGGGAACATCAAAAGAAGATGGAAGGAATATGCAGAGTCATTATACCAGTAAGAACCTGTCGCTGTTCGGCCATTTGAAGAGGAACCAGTGGTACTGAAGGAAGAACTCGAAGCTGCATTGAAGGCATTGACAAAAAAGAAGGCTCCAGGAATTGATGGAATATCGATTGAGATATTTCAATGAACAGATGCAGCACTGCAAGTGCTCACTCATCTGTGCCAAGAAATTTGGAGTACAGCTACGTGGCCAGCTGACTGGAAGAGATCTACATTTATGCCCATTTCGAAGAAAGGTGATTCAACCAAATGTAGAAATTACCCAACAATATTGTTGATATCATAGGCAAGTAAAATTTTGCTCGAGATCATTGAAAAGCGACTCCAACAGTATATAGACAAGAAACTGCCAGAATTCAAGCTGGATTCAGAAGAGGATGTGGAACCGTGTATATTATCGCTGACATCAGATGGGTCTTGGCTGAAAGCAAAGAATACCAGCAAGATGTTTACTTGTGTTTCACTGACTATTCGGAAACATTCAACTGAGTGGATCATACTAAATCATGGCTAATGTTGCAGAGAATGGAAATTCCAGAACACTTAATTGTGCTCTTAAGGAATCTGTATATGGATCAAGAGACAGTCGTGCAAACAGAACAAGGGGAACACTGCATGGTTTAAAGTCAGGAAAGGTGTGCGTCAGGGTTGTATGCTTTCACCATTCCTTTTTAATCTGTATGCCGAGCAAATAATCTGAGAAGCTGGATTCTATGAAGAAGAATGAGGTATCAGGTTTGGAGGGCAACCCATTAACAACCTGCATTAGGCAGACAATACCATCTTACTTGCTGGAAGTGAAGAAGATTTGAGACACTTACTGATGAAGATCAAGGACCACAGCCTTCAGTATGGACTGAGCATCCACATCAGTAAAACAAAAATCCTCACAACTGGACCAGTAAGCAACATTGTCATAAATGGAGAAAAGATTGCAGCTGTCAAGGATTTCGTTTTACTTGGGTCTATAATCAACGCCCATAGAAGCAGCAGTGAAGAAATCAAAACATGTATTGCATTGGGAAAGACCTGCTGCAAAGGACATCTTTAAAGTGTTCAACATGAAGCTGTCTCCTTAAAGACTAAAATGTGCGTGGTTCAAGCCATGGTGTTTTCAGTTGCATCGTGTGCGTGTGAAAGCTAGATAAATGAACACAGAAGGTGGAAGAAGAATGAATGCCTTTGAATTGTGGTGTTGGAGAAGAATGTTGAATGTAACATGGACTGCCAAAAGAACCAACAGATCTGTTCTGGAAAGAGTACAACCAGAGTGCTCTTAGGAAGACAAGATGGCAAGACTGCATCTGACATACTTGGACATTTTGGACATGTTGTCAGGAAGGATCAGTCCCTGGACAAGAACATCATGCTTGGTAGAGTGGAGGGTCAGTGAGAAAGAGGAAGACCCTCAACAAGATGCATTGACACAGTGGCTGCTCTGACACAGTGGCTGCAATAATGAGCTTAAGCATAAAAACAATTGTGGACATGGCAGAAGACCGGGCAGTGTTGCACTCTGTTGTTCATAGGGTCACTGTGAGTCAGAGCTGACTCGATGGCACCTGACAACATCGTAGAGATTGCTTTTGTCTTTCCCCTTAGTGCATGCTGTTAGCTAATGTAGACTAACTTTCCTACCTGTTTACAGTTTCCTGGTTTTTGTTTTAAATTTTAAAACAAGATAACCCATTAGAATTGTGCATAAACTAAGAGTAAATAGATTGTGAGGGAACCTCTGCTTTTCTCATCTAAAAATAAGACAGTTATGGTAGATTTTCTCTCTGTTCTGTTCCATGTGACATTTTTCTAGATTTCATCTGAAGAGACGTGTACTTGCTTCTGAAGCAGGTACGGTTTTACATAGTGATTAAGTTCATGCACCTCCAAGTCTAGACTGATGCGTTCAAATCCTGTGAATCTGGGCCAGTGTCATTATTCTGTGCTTCAATTTCTTCACCTCTAAAATGGGCATGATAAAAATACCACTTAATTGGATTATTATGAAGATTCAATGAGGTAGTATGTATGAAGTGTTTTGGAACATGTAGGGGTTTGCAATTCTGATAATTAATCCTTTGGAACTCTGAAACAAGGATAGGTATGTTTCTAGGCTAAGACTTTCTTAACCTATGACGTTGCTGAACCATAACACCAGTTGTGGAATAGAATTTAACCATTGATTCATTATATTGTTGATAGAAGAATATGTGTTGGACGTTGCAGTTTGTAATCTTGGATACTTTTCTGCACCTCGTGAACACCAAAATCCTAGAATCTCATAGTGGTACAAATGGCTAATACATTTGGCTGCTAACTGAAAGCTAGGAGGTTCTAGTCCATTCAGAGATGCTGCAGAAGAAAGGCCTGGTGATTTACTTCCAAAAGCTCATCCCTGTGGGGCATGGTTTTACTCCGACACATGTGCAGTCACCGTGAGTCAGAGTCAACTTGACAGCGACTGGTTCACACTGGACAGGAACAGAGAGACTTTGTTTTGCTTGGGTGAGAGTTCAGTTTCTGGGGTCACATACATAATTCCTATATTTTCTGAACCATAGTTTCCTCATTCATTCTACCTCTCCTGGGCAGAGGGCGAGACTCTGGGGAATAAGATGTAAACATAGGCTGGGCTTTTGAGCTATTCACAGTGTATGATGAGAGACAGTATTTGACTGTAAGAATAAAAATGAAACATGGTCAAATTGGGGTTTGCATAGAGGAAAGACACTGTCTTTCAGGGCCACTTGAAGGAGGTGGCAATTTTGCTATGCTTTGAAATAACAACAGAAGTTAATGGTTGCTAAAGGGTGGAATAAAATCAAGAAATATATGGATGGTCAAATTGATAGGCTTGGTGCCATGGTAAGGGAATGCAGTACTGAGGGGAGCAATTTCCAAGCAATTCCTGGGTGTCTAGCTTAGGTTTCTGAGTAAAGGAGGAGAGAGCTAGCAGCCCACAGGCAGGTTGTGGATTCTGTAAGGTGACGAGAGGAAAGGGCCAGACACACAGAAGGCTCTCAGCCTACACGAGTCCCTTTCCTTTTAGAGGGGTGAGTTCTACATTAATTATTTGGATGGAAATGAGTGAAAATGGCCAGACTTTCTGTTGAAATTTCACCGGAGCTGCCTTTCATTAATAAAGCAGGGCAGTGCTAAAGTAGTTCACAGCAGTAACTTAGCTTTGTCATTTTTTTAGGTGAAATATTAGCTGACCAACAAATCTGTGGCATAAGGAGACCAGGAAAATGCACACTTAGGGGGAATGGTCAAAACCTAACATTAAATCTGAAGATGCAGTTTCTTCTGACTTTTAGGTAAAGGCTGCAAGAAGGTGGCTTTAATTTTGTTCAGGGTAACCCTCTGGTCCCCAGTGTACATGTGGCCGGTTGCTGGCATTTCTGGCTCCTTAGCTACACCTGAGCAGTTCTGAGTGTAGGACTGTGCTTCGCAACTGTACTGGTCTTTACCTCACCATTCTTTGGGGACAGGGAATCTGCTGTGTTTGCCCAGCCTCCTGCCTTCATCCAGATGCCCAGCACTCAGGATATCCTCGACTGCACACCAGATCTCTCTTAGTGGAGACCATGTCAGTGTTGTTTGAAGTCATTCCTTCCCAGGCGTTTCCACCCCGGTATCTGAGGACATGGAAGTGCCGCAGGTCCCTCTGGCCCCTACTTCAGCCTGCCCAGAGCTCACAGAGCTGCCTCCTGATTGGAGGAGAGTTCCTCACTAACAAAGGAAGGCTGGCTCACATTAGCAGGTACTGTAGACTAGTGGGGGAGACCCTCGTGGTGTAGTGGGTGAATGGTGTGGCTGCCACTGAAAAGGTCAGTAGTTCAAATCCACCAGGTGCCCCTTGGAAACTATGGGGGCAGTTCTACTCTGTTCCGTGGGATCGCTATGAATCGGAATAGACTCACTGGCAGTGTGCACACACAGAGTAGGGGGTAAGCCCTGGGCCTCTACACTGACACATGGGAGGTGAGGGGTATCTGGGCCAGGAGAGGAAACTCAATCACAGTGCAAGAGGGAGGAGGAAGCTTTTAGTTCAGCTGCAGTCACTAGGGGCTGCTGATAGCATCAGTGCAGGAGAGGTCTTGTTACATCGCACTACCTTTCTGAAGTACTAATGAGAAGCCAGCAGTGGAGGTGGGAGGAGGGCTGAGAAAGAGCAGGACAGGGCGGCTGCGAGGAGAGAAGGAGAAGGGAAGCGGCAGCTTGTTTTCAGCAAAAGTGCCTACTGTCCAGAGGGAAAGCACTTTGTAGTATTACACTACATCACTCTTAGCTATAGAGATGGAGAGACCTTTTCTAAGGGTAAATTGGTAGTGTCTGAGAAAACAGCAGTTTCGTTTAAAACTAAAGTTCTGTTTCTTCCAGACGACAGACAGTTGTTCCAGTTGTGCCTGCAGCCCTACTCACGTGCCCTATTTGTTGTTACTGCTTGACTCGTAATTGCTAGAAAACACATGGGACCTTCTGTCAATTTGAAATTGGCTGTTGTTAGCTGTCAGAGTCCCTGCTGATCATGAGGACCCCATGCACAAGGGGATTGGATCATTGTGATCCATAAGGTTTTCACTGCCTGATTTTCAGAAGTAGACTACCAGGCCTTCCTTCCTATCCTGTCTTTGTCTGGAAGCTCCACAGAAACCTGTTCAACATCATAGCTACACAGAGTCTTCCACTGACAGAGAGGTGGTGGCTTGTACATGAGGTGCACTGCTTAGGAATCAAATCGAGTCTCTGGCACAGAAAGCAACAATTCTAGTTATGAACCATCACTGCTGACTCGGTAGTTGGTTGCTGAGGGCATATTGTGACCAGACTTTGTCCCATTTGGAAATTTCAGCCTTCAAGGAGCTTACCATCCAGTTTGAATGAGGAACATCAGGTTATGTAAAGGAGTCATCAACCAGTGCAGCTAGAGTGAGGAATATTCTGTCTTGTGTTTGTCTGGCCATTTTATTTCGTGGGTCTTTTGCTAATGGATTGAGAGCAAGGAGCTAAGCCAATTTGTGTTATTTTCTTACATGGCGACAGATAGCATGCCAGATCCTAAGTGTTTCAAACACTTCTCCCGCTGGGCTGCAAGGGAGACTGGCCAAAGAATTCTGGGTGGGTTAGCTTAAATTTCTGATTATTACTTTTTCTCTTAGGCTGGGTTCTCTAGAGAAGCAAAACCTGTAAAATGTGTGAGTATATCTATGTATACCTCTAGAGAGAGAGTGAGAGAGAGATTTTATATCAATGAAATATGATTATAGAGGTTAGAATATCCCAAGTATGTGGATCAGGATAGAGGTTTTTCATAATTTACATAGTCACAGGGGTCGGTGAACCCATGACAGGCAGATCACACAGTGGGCCTGCTTCTCACATGGGAAAAACTGATGAATTAAAAAATTGGCACACAAGACCTCAGACGAGCTGTTAGCTCAAGTCCCAAGAACCCAAAATCAGGTGAGGAGCAGGAACCAGCTGTAGAATCCAGAGTGAGCAGAAGTCTATAAGCCTTGCCAGAATGTCTGTGTCTGTGCCATGCAGGTCACCTGTTCAAGGAAATTCCCTTTCAACTGAGTGGCTGCTCATAGCAGATCCCATCATGAAGGTGACCATGAGATATTAAATCTCAGCATTGAAGTGATTATAACAGTACCCTACTGTCAAACCGTTGAGAATCATGGCTCAGCCAAGTTGATACACGCATCTTACCATCACATTTTCCAAGTAAAACCAAATGTCTGTAATTGGCCGTAGCATCATCTTTACCAAAAAAGGCTAACTTTTATTTTTTTTGAGTGTTTTCTCTAGACCTGGTGCTAATTAAGTGCTTTGCCTCCATTGTCTCATTAATTCTACCAGATAGTATTGTTTATATCCCCCATCTGGTAACCAAAAAGTCAGCAGTTCACATCTTCCAGGTGCTCCTTGGAAATTCTATGGGGCAGTTCTACTCTGTGCTATAGGGTCGCTAATGAGTCATACCTGACTTGATGTCAGTGGGTTTATTTAACAGATAAGAGAATTGAGGTCCAGAGATGTGAAATTGTGTGCATATGGCATTGGCATAACTGAGGAATGACATAATCTAAGCTTGATGAATCCCAAGCCTCTTGGCATAGCATACAGATGATTTCTTAGTGTTTAGCATTTGCCACAGCTGACCATGACTCAGGGCTGTCTTCTTAATTCGTTCATCGTACTCAAGAGTCTCTGCCTTCTCCTAGCACTGGGGACAAAAATGTGTAAAAGGAACATTTTGCGCTGGAGGGAGCTGAGCCTGGTGCTGCATCAGAGGAAACGCCCAGTGTTGTAGGAACACCAAGCATGAGGGAACCCTAACTGCCTAGGAAGGGTAGGATGGCTTCACGGAACATTCTGGAAAGTACAACACAGGGAGGAGTCTGCGTGGAGGAATCTGGTGTAGACCAGGTGCAGCCAAACTGAGCAGGGACCCCTGTGGCAGGGGTCAGTCTTGGACTTCAACAAATGGTAGGTGGAGTTTGGGGGTCACTGGGTGGTATGAACAGTTCGTGTGAACAGTTAAGGCTGCTAGCTGAAAGGTTGGAGGTTTGAGTCTACCTAGAGTTGCCTCCAAAGAAAGGCCTAGTGATCTACTGCCTGAAAATCGGCTATTGAAAACTCGCTGGAGCTCAGTTGTACTCTGATACACATGAGCTCCCCCAAAGTAGCTGGTTAACTGACAAAGGTAGGGTTTTAGATGGGGAAGTGACTAGATGACACCAGCATTTAAGAAATTGCTTTTGCAGCTTACCTCCTCACTGGAAACCAAAGTCAGCCCACTGCCATCAAGTTGATTCTGACTCACAGTGACCCTAAAAGATGGAGTAAAAATTCCTAAGAGTTTCTAAGGAGCAGCTTGTGGGTTTGAATTGCTGGCTTTTGGTTAGCTGCTGAGCTTTTATTTCCAGATATTTCTGTGGTAAGTTCTTTCTTATCTCCAACCCTAATCTGTTTTCCATTGACTTAGTGTTTTTCATTTGGCTTTTTCCTTCAGGGTTAGAAGGAAGTCCCCAGTTGTCTCTGAGAAGAGCGTGTGGGATGTTCTGCGGAGGAAGAGGCTGGATAAATACCAGGCTGACTCTAGCTTTGGGGTCTGATTTCTGCAGATGTTTTTTTGCAGAGTTCTGGGTGAAGTTTACCTTGTCATACCGGAACGGTGTTTCCTTTTCCTTGCAGGATATTTATGTTGCTTTGGTCATTTTAAAATGCTGCTTACATGTCTAGAACATCGACATCAAGCACACAAAGAACTTTA
Organism: Heterohyrax brucei; assembly: GCA_028571685.1. Taxonomy (NCBI): domain Eukaryota; kingdom Metazoa; phylum Chordata; class Mammalia; order Hyracoidea; family Procaviidae; genus Heterohyrax; species Heterohyrax brucei. Next base: position 35,266,260 of record CM053148.1, on the reverse strand, counting down.
GGACACATAAAAGAACTTTTGGACACATGGTTTTCACTAGACAGCCCATTATAATTATGCATCAGAATCATGTGTAAAGCCTTGGCAGTTCTCCTCTCCAAATGTCCCATTACTCTTGTAAAGTTTAAAACACCATGATCAAGTTTCACAGTAACTCTGGATAATTTTAATTGTCTGCCCGTCAGCCTGCCCAACTCACAGCCCCACTAATTCTAAAACAGTCTAACCCAGGACTTCTCAGTCAGCATCATTCACCTTCTGAAGGGATAATTCTTTGTTCTGGGGACATGCTGCACTTCGTTGGATGCTTAGGAGCATCCTTAGCTTCTGCCTCTTGGATACAGGTGCATATTTTAAATAATTCTGCATATTTTCAAACATTCCTGCAGGGTAGCATTGCCCTTAGTTGATAATTACTGGTCTCATTTGTATATTTGACCTTTGCTGCATGGCTTTGGCAAGTTACTGAAACTAAAAAGAACCCCAGTTACTCATCTGAAAAATGGGTAGAATGGTACATACCTTTCATGGTCATAGAAACACTGGTCATGTAGTGATTAAGTGCTACAGCTGCTAACCATAAGGTCTGCAGTTCAGATTTGCCAGGTGCTCCTTGGAAATTCTATGGGGGCAGTTCTGCTCTGTCTATAGGGTTGCTATGAGTCAGAATCGACTCAGAACTGATGGATTTGGTTTGGATTCATGGTTATTGTGAGGCTTAGATGAGACATTGATGCGGGTAGTTGAGTTGGCCTCAAACTTGTGGTGCCTTTATGTACAACAGGAATGGCTTATTGTGACCCATGTGTCTTCATTGGCTGAGTTTTGAAAGTAGACTGCCAAGAATTTCTTCCTAGTCCAGCTTAGTTCGGACGTGCCACTGAAACCTGTTCAGCATCATAGAAACACTCAAGCTTCTGCTGATGGATGGTGGCTGTGCTTGAGGTGAATTGACTAAGAGTTGGGTTTCTTGCATAACAGGAAATAATTCTACTATTGAATCACCAACCAATCTCCCTACAGATGAGATAAAACCAAAACAGCAACAACAACAACACCAAACCCACTGTCGTTAAGTCGATTCTGATTCATGGCGACCCTGTAGGACAGAGTAGAACTGCTTCATAGAGTTTCCAAGGAGTGCCTGATAGATTTGAACTGCTGGGCATTCTGTTAGCAGACATAGCTAGCTGTTAACCACTATGCCACCAGCATTTCCATAGAAATGGCCCGTAGTGCTTGTCAAATGCTGACCACTTCCTTCGATTCTCAGAAGACCTGAGAATTGTATGAAATTGATCCCCAGTTGTGCCCTGAGCTGCACGTTAACTCTCCACAGCTCCCTGTTTAGCATCCTCTGGTGTAGGAATCCTCTGTGCCATTCAAGTGGGTCTCCAGGACCTATCCACTATGATACTGCTAAATTTAGCAACAAGGAGACGCAAGGGAATAGACTTCCTCTTTCACTGGGCAAACAGTAGGTTGGGTGTGTCTGCCCTTTACTGGAATCCCTGGGTGGTGCAAATGATTAACATGCTCAGTTGCTAATCAAAAGTTGGAGGTTCAAGTCCACCCAGAAGCATCTCAAATCAGCCATTGGAAACCATATGAAGCACAGTACTGGCACATGGGGTCACCGTGCGTTTGAATTGACTCTTCAGCACCAGGCTTTTGTAATCTACTCTTTGCACTTTGGTAGTTGAGCATCCCATATGAGGTGTGCACCTTTCAAGCTGCCCACCGGATGTAGCAAGTAGAGGAGGTCAAGTTGCTAAGTTGCTTACCATCGTCAGTCTTCTTGACCTACTTGCTACAGATTCTTCACTAGACGTCTTTCTTTTTCTTTTTTTTTTCGTTAAACCTTGTGTCCTATGTACTTACCCTTCTTTTGGCTTGTCCAGGGTCTTAACAGTTAAGATTTGAGCCCTTTGAGACTCAGCTGGAAGGATTGAATGGAATAGATAGTACTAATGTTACATCACTCAAATCTCCTAAGAAAGAGTAGCTGGGCGGGTGGAAGGAATGACCCCAGAGAAAACAGCTGTCAAAGGCAGCTATTGGTGTATCTTTCATGGAATGAGAAATGTAATGAATTCTAAATTAGCAGGAACTGGAGGCAGAGCAGTCCATCATCAGTCTACAAGGCAGTCACTGCCCTGGCTGGCGTTTTAGAAGGACTGACTGCTCTCTCATTTGCACTGGGTCCAGTGGGGTCTGCCTGACTGTTTAATCGCATTTGAGTAAGGATGTTTGTGTGCCTTGCAAATGAACACCGCTTACGACCCAGAGCCTTTGGGGACAAGCACTAACACTGTCAGGTTAGGCTGTCCACTGACTAGTGGGCCACCTGCAGGTCGGGGCACAGCTGGGGATTGATTTCACCCAACAGGCCCTGCAGGATGATGCAAGCCTCCTTTAGTTCTTTTCACGACTGCTGTTTTTCCCTCTGCCTGTGGAAACTTATGTTTTTCCTAGAACAGGCATCAGCAGGGGTGTTGGAAGGGAGGCAGTGAATTTTAGTACAAAGAAGTTAGACTTTGGAGAGAAACTGACCCAGAATTGCAACCTGACTCATCTGCCTTTTTGATGTGTGATGCTTTATCTCTAGGAGGTACTTCATCTCTTGTAGACTCAGTTTCTTAATCTTTAAAGTGGGGACAAAATAATACTTGGCTGCAAGAGTTTTTGTAAGGATTAGAAGTAACCTATATTGAGACACTACCACTGCTAACCACAAGGTCGGCAGTTCAAATCCACCAGGCGCTCCTTGAATACTCTGGGGGTCAGTTCTACCCTGGCCCCTAGGGTCACCATGAGTCGGAGCCGACTCGACGGCACTTGGCTGGCTTGGTATATTAAGACACTAGCCCAAGATATGGCTCACCCAGTAATGGATGCTTCTATTAGTATTAATAAGTGAGAAAACTCAACCTTAGATCACTGAACTTGGATATGGTCACCTATCTAGAAAGTGATATAACAAGGACATAGTCTATGTGTGCTAATTCTAAGAAGTGTGCTGTTTCCTTAGGTTGAACCAGTTGCAATTGAGTGGTTCTGACCCTGTGTGGGTCAGAATACAGCCATGCTCCATAAAGTTTTCAGTGGCTGATTTTCAGAAGTTGATCACCAGACCTTTCTTACTAGGTACCTCTGAATGAACTGGAACTTCCAGTTTTGGGGATAGCAGCCAAGTGCAGTGACTGTTTACATCACCCAGGGATACCATCTTTTACCTTTGTATCTGCCAAAATCCAGGATACAAAAGCACCAAGCAAATTGGACACTTACGAATACTGTCTTAGAATAAGCCTCCTGAATTGCCGTCTATCACATATGCTCATTACTGATGGTAGTTTACTTGACTCCAGATTATTATAAGTACTTGATAAAGTAGCACCAAACATGGGGGACAGTGAGTGTTCAGGAGATGGCAGAGTGTGCGTCCATCAGTGTCCAGGAAGCACGCTAGATTTGGAAGCATAGTGGTGAGGGAGATAATATCCCTCATGGAGTCTCACTTAGTGGAGAGACAGACGTAAATAAGCATGGAAACGTATGCAGACTGGGATGAATTCTAGGAAGGCAGGGTAGAGGGCATGGGATGCGTTCTGGGGATCACCAGGAGCTGCTCTGAAAAAGTGAAAAGATGAGTCAGGGCTGGAAGACATTTCCAGTGAAGAAAACGAGTGACATGAAAATCCAAATGACCGCAAAGGTAAAGAGCTAAAGAAAGTCCAATGAATGATCTTTTAATGTCTTGTAAGACCTGCTTGCCCTCGCTATGGTTGAGTTCCACAGAATCTCCCTAGGTCTTCACGGTGCGTCTGTTTTCCTCACAACAAAATGCTCCATGAATTGGAAAACAAGTGATTATGTTAAAGCCAGCCAAGTGCCGTCGAAGGAGAATTATTATTAAACTTTTTAATTCCAAAGCATATCTAGTTCATAAGTTTTAAGTGAAGATTCCTTTACATGGTATTATGGATTGAATTGTGTTCACTGAAAATAGCATTGTAAATCTCAACACAGGTGGCTATAATTCCATTAGAAAATGGTTTCGAGATGTTATGGTGATGAGGCACTGTTAGTGTGGTGTGTGTCTTGTGTCAGTCTCTTAGAAGATTTAAAAGGAGCAGACTGAGCAAGCAGAGATGGGGAAGAGAGATGCTGAGCTCTGTGGAGATTTCTAAGGCCTCAGCAATCAGAGGCTGAAGGGACAAGGACCTTCCTCTAGAGCCAACAGACAGCCTTACCTTAGAGCTGCCGCTCTGAATTCGGACTTCTAGCTTCCTAAGCTGTGTGAAAATTTCCCTTTGTTAAAGCTATCTATCAGTGGTGTTTCTGTGATGGAAGTACTAGATAACTAGGATATCAGGGTTAACTTGAGATTCGTAAAATATTTTCAGAGAATTCTGATTTATATTCTTACTACTGGACACCCCGATGATGAAGTGGTTAAAAGCAATGGCTGCTAACTGAGAGTTCAGCAGCTCAAATCCAACAAGTGCTCCTTGGAAACCCTACGGAGCAGTTCTGCTGTATCCTATGCAGTTGTTAGGAGTTGGAATTAACTCCTAACAATGGGTAGGTAGTAGGTAGGACCAATCCAACTCTATCTGAAAAGATGGAAACTCAAAGTTAGTAACATCAAGCAGCTAATAAATGCTAGAAACAGGATTGTGACCCCAGTTACCTGATTATTTCAGTTATTTTTCTTCCCGGTATGTTCTTTGGTCTGCTATTTTATTTAGATCTAAGCCTTGTCAATAAATTGAGTTGACTTTGATACTGTCTGTCTTAATAAACAGCTCTCTTGCTTATATTCCCCAAAATAGCATTTAGTCTTGTTTAGATTTATTTTCACCTTCCTTTATTGGTTAACGTTAACATTTAATACACAGCGAAATTAGTTCACAAGAAGTCTAGGCAACGCAGCAGTGAGTGTGGTTCCTTCAGTTCTTTGTGTGCTGAGTGCCTTTCTCAGTTTTGCATTAATGGTGAGTGTGGTTCCTTCAGTTCTTTGTGTGCTGAGTGCCTTTCTCAGTTTTGCATTAATGGAAACTGCAATCCATCCTCCTGACAATGCCATGGCCATTACAGTTGGTCCTCTCTGTGTAGCCAAATATGTGCTATTCTCTGGGTAGAAAGTGCATTAATTGATTCCTTTAAAATAATGGCTCTCTGTTTTAGCCAGGTTCATATACTTTTGCCTTTTTTATGTCTTTAATTAAAAACTGAAAAGGTCCTTTGCCCTGAAAGATGATTTCAGATTAATGTCCTGCTATTAACACGCACACCACCTCTGGAGTGAGATGATTCATGCTATAATTTAATGCAAATAGGAGCTTAAAAATAATGAGCACAGGTGATCCATGAGCCGAGGGAGCACCCAGTTAATCAGCAATAATGTTCATCCAATTACATCTTGACCTCAAGATGGGTACTTGATCAATTGTGCTTCTTGGCTTGGAAAAGCTGGAATCACACTCTTCTGACTTCAGAGATAGATTTTAGATTGGAACAAAATAAACAGGATAGTTTGAGAATTAAAAAAAATCTTATCTAGTTAAATGAAAATGAATATAAGATTTGGGTCCATTTAACCATTTTTCAGCAGTGACAGATTAATTCTAGGAACAGGTCAGCACAAGGTTTTCTCTGAAATAAAAAATTGAGATGAGGAGCATGATATCTGTAAATTTAGCAAAGACGACTTGCTTAGGCCTGGCATTACAAAAGCTGCTCTGATCGTTTAGTCCATGGCTTACCCACCAAACTAATTGCTCAGAGGCATGTAGTGTTGTTTTTCTTCTTTACTTTCATGATGCAACTCATGCACAGCCACCACCCACCTCTCCGTAGAGCTTTGTATTTTGCTGTGAGGCTGAACATATTTTAGGTGAGTTTTCAGCCTATGATAGACTAGAAAGAAAGACCTGGCAATCACTTCCAAAAATTAGCCAGTGAAAATCCTGTGGATCACAATGGTCTGATGAACCAGTCATGGCTTAAGGCAGGACAGCATTTCTTTCTGTTGTATATGGGAGTCTTATGAGTCTGGGACCAACTCGATGGTAGTTAACAACAATATTTATAGTAATAATTGCCAGTACCCCCCAAATAACAGGAAAATTGGAGATCATCAAAAATATGAAATGAAACATACAAACATCAACTACCCAATGCATTGCTGTCCAGTTGAACCTGACTCATAGAGAACCTATAGAAGGAATAGAACTGCCCCATAAAGTTTTTAAGAAGTGCCTGGCAAATTCAAACTGCCTTCTGGTTAGCAGCTGTAGCACTTAACCACTATGCCATCAGGGTTTCCAAACATTGATTAGTGAGCTGAAATGGCCTGTTACTGGTCATTTTGAGTTGGATAGTCAGGTAGTCTACTATGTCAGCAGTAATGACTTAAAGAGTAATGGTGATGCATTCATCATCAAAAAGAACATTTCAAGATCTATCCTGCAGTACAGCACTGTCAGTGATAGGATGGTACCCACGTGCCTACAAGGAAGACCAATTCATGTAACTCTTACTCAAATTTGTACACCAATCACTAATGCCCAAGATGAACAAAGTAAAGATTTTTACCAATTTCTGCAGTCTGAAATTGATCAGACATGCAATTGGGATAATTTGATAATTACTGGTGACTGGAATGCAGAAGTGGGAAACAAAAAAGGACTGGTAGCTGAAAACTAAGGCCTTGGTGATAGAAACAATGCCAGAGATCTCTTAATAGAATTTTGCAAGACCAACAACTTCCGTGTTGCACATACCTTTCTTCACCAACATAAATGGTGACTATGCACATGGATCTTACCAGAAGAAATACACAGGAATCAAATCGACTACATCTGTGGAAAGAGAAGATGAAAAAGCTTAATATTATCAGTTAAAACAGAAGAACTGACCGTCAACTGCTCATATGCAAATTCAAGTTGAAACTGAAGAAAATTAAAACAAGTCCATGAGAGCCAAAATACAATCTTGACTGGATCTTATCTGAATTAGAGACCATATGAAGAATAGATTTTGCACACTAAACACTGATGACTGAAGACTAGATGAATTGTGGAACGATATGAAGGACACTGTATGTGAAGAAAGTCAAAGATCATTAAAAAAGACAGGGGGTCGGAGACCAACAGAGATGACCTAGGAGACCTTGAAACTTGCTCTAAATGTCTAGTAGCTGAAACGGAAAGAAGTGGCGAAGTGAAAGAGCTGAGCAGAAGATTTCAAAGAGTGTCTTGAAAAGACAAGTCAAGTATCATAATAACATATGATGGAAAGCTAAAAAGGAAAAACACAACATTTCTCAAAGTAAAAGAACCAAAGAAAAATTTAAGTGTTGAGTTGCAGTAGTGACATATTCTATCGGAATGATATTAAATAACATGAGAAGCCTCGAAAGAAGATGGAAGGAATACACGGACTCACTGTACCAAAAAGAAGTGATCAACGGTCAGTCCTTTTGGGAGGTAGCTTATGATCAGGAACTGATGATACTGAAAGAAGAAGTTGAAGCTGCATTGAAGGCATTCACAAAAAACAAGCCCTCAGCAATGGATGGAATGGCTGGGGTATCAACTGAGATGTTTCAGCAAGTAGATGCAGCACTAAACATGCTCACTTGTCAAAGCCTGGAAATTTGGAAGATGGCTACCTGGACAACCAACTGGAAGAGATTCATATTTATACCTATTTGCAAGAAAGGTAGAAATTATAGAATGAGATCATTGATATGGTAAGCAAAACTTTGCTGAAGGTTGTTCAAGAGCAGCTGCAACAGTATTTTGACAAGGAACTGTCAGAAATTAAAGCCAGATCCAGAAGAGGATGTGGAACCAGAGTTACCAGTGGTGATGTCAGATGGATCCTGGCAGGAAGCAGAGAATGCCAGAAACATGTTTACCTATGTTTCTTTGACTATGCAAAGACATTCAACTGTGTGAATCATAACAAACTGTGGAAAGGATTGGAAAGAACTGGAATTCCAAAATGCTTAATTATGCTCATGAGGAACCTGTGCACATATCAAGAGACAGTCATTTGAACAGAACAAGGGGACTTAAGTAGTTTAAAGTAGGGGAAGATCTGTATCAGAGTATATCCTTGCACCATACTTATTCAGTATATCTGCTAAGTAAATAATCTAAGAAGTTGTACTACATGAAGAAGAACATGGCATCAAGATTAGAGAAAAGTAACAACCTACCCTGTGCAGGTGACTCAACCTCACTTGCTAAAGGTGAAGAAGACTGAAAGCACTTACCGATGAAGATTAAATACCACAGCTTTTGGTATGGATGACATCACAACCTAGAGAAAACAAAATTCCCCACAACTGGACTAACAAGCAGCATTATGAAAAATGGAGAATGGATTGACGTTGTCAAGGATTTCATTTTACTTGGATCAATAACACCTATCAAAGCAGCAGTCAAGAAATCAAATGACACATGCTATACCGGGCAAGTCTGCTGCACAAGACCTCTTTAAAGTGGTAAAAAAGTAAAGATGTCACTTTAAGGACTACGGTGTGTCTGACCCAAACTGTGGTGTTTCCAGTCACCTTGTATGCATGTGAAAGCTGAATGAGGAATAAGAAAGAGGGAAGAATTGATGGCTTTGAATTTTGATGTTGGTCAAGGAATATGCATGTAAAAGCTGGATGATGAATAAAGAAGACCAAAGGAAAAGTGACTCCTTTGAATTGTGGTGTTGGAGACAATGTACCATGGACTGCCAACAGTATGAACACGTTGTCTTGGAAGAAGTATAACAGAATGCTCCTTCCAAGCAAGGATGGCAAGACTCCACTTCACATACTTTGGACATGTTACCTGGAGGGATCAGTCTATTGGACCAGGCTTGGTAAGGTAGAGGGTCATTGAAGAAATGGAAGCTCCTCAATGAGGTGGATTTTCACAGTGGCTGAAATGACTAAGTCCAGCATAGCAATGATTGTGAAGATGGCATGGGACTGGGCAGTGTTTCATTCTGTTGTACACTGGGTCACTATGAGTTGGAACTAATTTGATGGCACCTAATAATAGTAACACCTCAATCTGTATGTGCCAGGTGTTTTATGAGATGCTTTGCGTGTTTTACTTGATTTAATTCTCAGAACTCTTGTATGAGAAAGCTTCTATTATCACCATTTTACAAAGTGGAAACTGAGGTATAGAGAGGTATCCAAGATTACAAAGCCAAGAAAGAAAATGCCTTTCTTTTACATGTGGAGCACTTGCCGTTGTTGTGCTGGGTAGGAGGATATGGCTGCATCAAGATAAACTTCAGAAGACAGTTTGATGGTTCCCTTGCTGTTACTGAGTCAGTAGCGTGTTGGCAAAGCAATGACCTGTAACGGTATATATGTCTGTGCCTGGGTTTATGGGCAGCCACTAGACCTGGTGGAATCCTGGTGGGGCAGTGGTTAAGAGCTTGGTTGCTAACCAAAAGACCAGCAGTTAGAATTTACCAGTCACGTCTTGGAGACCTACACAGCAGTTCTGCCCTGTTCTATAGGATCACTATGAGCCAGAATTGACTCAGTGGCAAAGGCTGTTTTTGGTACTAGCCTAGGTGGTGTAACAACTGCTTAGCTGCCAACCAGTAGGTTGATGTCAAACTTACCGAGCAGCTCCATAGGAGAAAGACCAGGTGATCTGCTTCCTGAACGACTAGGGGCAAGAAAACACTATGGGAAAGTTCTCCTCTGTCAAATGGGGTCACTATGAGTGGAGAGTAGATTCCACCACATGTGGTGACAACAACTTTTTAAAGGGATAATCTTTACCCTTTTGTCCTTACTTCACATGTGTCTCTAAACAAGAGTAAAGTTCACAGCCTCCAGATACTTAGGGCTCATGAAACGTTAAGTTACTGTTTATATAGGAAAGGAAGGACTCCTGGTGGCATATTGGTTAAATGTTGAGCTGCTAACTGAAAGATCAGTGGTTTAAACTCACTAGCTGCTCAATGAAAGAAAAATATGGCGGGATGCTGCATAAAGATTTACAGCAGTGGAAACCCTGTAGGGCAGTTCTATTCTGTTCTACAGGGTTGTTATGAGTAGGAATTGACTCACTGGCAATGATTGATTTTGTTGTTTTATTTTTTAAAGGAGAGAAGATTTTTTTTTTCCCAGCATGTGGTAGTCAATGCTTTCAGTTAGAGATTATTTGAAAGGAGACAAAAAGAGGGAAATGGTTTTATTATCTGATAACTGTAATACACCTTTGTTGACAATTTGGTGTTCATTTTAATGCAACACCACTGTCAGCCTAGTTTCCCAAGGGGTCAGAATCAGGGCTGGGAGGGCCTTGTACTGTCAGGGAACGAGGAGGGTCAGGAGAAGAGCACATCCTGTGGAAAGGACCCAGGGTTCCCACACCTCACGCACTCCCGGCCCAAGGAAAGGTTGATGACAAGGACCTTCCTCCAGAGCCAACACACCTGGAGTTGAATTTGGACTTTTAGCCTACTGACTGTGACAGAATAAAATTTCTTTTGTTAAAGCAAAACAAAAGAATCAGGGTCAGCAGAAAGCTAGTTCCCCTAAGGTGGGGGTCAGATGTACCTCTACTCTCCAGTGGCTTAACTGTTTCTGACACCAGCTCCCCCCCCTCATGGCACTCTCTGCTTCTCTTCTGGGTTCAGTAATGGATTGCGGTGACCACACAGAACTCACAGACCACACGCACAGTTACGAGGTGTGTTAGGGAAGTAATAGGCTGCACCTTGGAATCAGCATCAACTTGGAAGTAACAGGGTATAACTCAGGAGACAGGACCAACGTGGTCAATGAGGACAGCCTCCAGAGCTTCCATAGCTCTGAGCCCTTTCTCTGTCACCGTCGCTGACGGCCCTTCTCTAGGCCTGTGGACACACCCGTCTCTGCCTTTGGTACCTGCACTAGCTGTCTCCGTGCTGCATGTTGACCTAGCTCACGACCACTGTAACAGCCCTTCAAAGTGTTTTTGTGTAAAAGAACAGAGGAAGGAGAGATGCTGTGGGAAGACATATCTGTAGGTCAGGAAATGGCAAAAAGTGTCTAGGACCACCAAAGACTGGAGGAAACAAGGAAGGGTCTCCCTCTAGAGAAGACACCCTCAATTCAAAACTTGAGCCTTCAGAACTGTGAGACAATCAGCTTTTGTCCTTTAAAGCCTCCTCTTTGTGGTTTTTGTTATAGCAGCCTTAGGAAACTAAGACAGAGTCCTACAGATGTGATGGAGCTGTGGCCCCCTCCCCTAGAACTTACTGACAGCTCTTTTCACCGTTGCTCTGGATTTCATGAACAGAAACTGACTTAGGACAAACCCATTGCCACTGATGGATGGCAACATAGCCAGCCTACAGGATAGAGTAGAACTGCCCCACGGAGTTTCTCCAAGGCTGACTGCTACGTCTTTCTCCCTACTACATTGGCTGGTGGGTTTGAACTGCTGACCTTTTGGGTAGCAGTTGAGTGCTTTAACTTCTATGTCATCAAGGCTCTTTGAGAGGTTAAGATTAGGGGTCACTTTTTCTTTACTGAGATTATTTATATAATACACATATTGTTGTTACCTACCACTGAGTAGATTCCCCTGAATTATGAAGATCCTGTGTACAACAGGATGTGATTGTTATGATCCATATGGTTGTTAAAAAGCAAGTAGGTTGGCTAAATAAAACAGCAATGATAATATAACAGTATAACATTACACAACTCTGCACAGATAGGAATATATTCTTTATTCCAGTGGAATGTTGTCAAAACATTATTGCTGAGATGGTCAAACTGCTTTTATTATCATTTCCAATACTTCTTCCCCAAACTGTAGTAATTGTTATAAATTTGCTTGTATTGCTTAACTCTTAAAAATAACTCTGTTATATTAAACTATAATTGTGACGCATTTTTTAGTATAACATTGTTGAGATATGATTCAGATATCATACAGTCTACTTATTTAAAGTATACAACTCGAGGGTTTTTAATGTAGTCACAGAACTATGTAGCTATCACCCTATAATCAATTTAGAACACTGTTATCATTCAAAAACAAACCCTGTGTCCATGACAAAGGGGACCAAACTTTTTCATTTTGAAGTAAATCCTCACAGGTCTCCCCTTTTTGTGGATGTTAAGGACAGTTTTTCTACAAGTTTGTTGTGATCTGATTAGAACTATGGAGAAAGAGAGGAGCTTCTCTAAAACACTCTCAAGAAGTTGTGGTTAAATGCAGGAATAAGTGTTAGACATTTGAAACCACCATTGACATTCATAGTCTTACAAAGAGATTTTTAAATGGAATATATTTCAATTCACAGACAATCCTTTCCTTCCATTATTTTCTCAGACTGGGGTGTCAAGGGCTTTTTAACAGCTACAACAACTGAAGATAAATATTTCAAATGTGTTGGAGTATATTCTGGCAAGCATCTAGCTGAAACCTTTAATGGAAGTTTAGGCCACATGCTGAAAAAGAGCTGTGTGCCATAAGCAATAAGCCAGATATCTCTTGACTGGCCGTAATTTAAATATATTTTTAAGCATCTTTTTCTCTTAAAAGGACAATTCCAGAGATTTCACTTTTAGATCAATGAAACCACTGCCTGCTGGTGTCAATTGCAAAATGGTGAGGAAAAAAGGAACCATTTTGCTCACAAACAGAATGGAATGTCAGTTTGTGACCTAGGCCCTCTGGGGCATAATTTACTTCCTCTATAAGCAAAGTACACCAATTTCCTCCCATGGAGGTCAGTGTGGGAGGTGTAGGGTTACAACTGAGTCTAAATTCGAGAGACATTTGGAATGTAGGGGCCCTACTGGTATTGTGTGGCTACAACGTCATTCTTAGACATAAACAGTAATGAGAAAATAATAGCTGGCATGGGCTTGAATTGATCCATGAAGAAAAAGATGAACGTACCGTATTTTTTAATAGGGGGAGGGTAGCATTGCTGTTTCTTTCAGATACATCTGGCATTCTTGGTCACTGGAATGACATAAGAATTCTTAGGTCACTTCACTTTCCTGGATCATGAGACATAAATCAAAGCTGGACATCAAAACTTCAGCCTTGTCTGCGACTCCTCGCCTCCGTAAATGTGGAAGAGGGCTTCCCCTCTGCCCTTTTGGGCAGAAAGCTGCTTATTTGTATTCAGATACTGAATTGGGCTCTTGGTGACAAAAGCCCTACTGATTTTGCAACTGTAAATAATTCTAATAGGAAGACGCCTGCCTTAGTTATCTAGCGCTGCTGTAAGAGAAATATCACAAACAGATGGCTCTTAACAAATGAAAATTTATTTTTGCAAAGTTTAGAAGGCTGGAAGTCCCAATTCAGAGCACCGATTCTAGGGGAAGGCTTTCTTTCTCTGGGGACTCTCAAAAAAGGTCCTTGTCTCTTAAGCTTCTGCTTCCTGGCTCATTGGAAATTTTCATCTATCTTACCCCAACTGTGGAAACCTTGGTGGCGTAGTAGTTACAAGAGTTTGTCTGCTAGCCAAAAGGTCAGCAGTTCAAATACACTAGGCCCTCCTTGGAAACCCTGTGGGTCAGTTTTGTCCTGTCCTATAGGGTCACTAGGAATTGCAGTCAATGCAATGGCAGTTGGTTTTCCTTTTTCAGTGGGTACCCCATCTGTTCTAGTCACCTGGTATTGCTCTAACAGAATATACCACGAATGGAAGGCTTCCTGAAGAGAAATTTTATCGACACAGACTGGTAAGCCACAAATCCATTTACGAGTTGTGAGTCCATTCAGTAACAGAATTTATCACAGTCTGGTATCCTGAGTCCAAATCTAGTGAGAGCCTCTTGGCCCAGGAACCTCAGGTCCAAAGGATGTGCTCTGCTCTAGGTGCTGCTTCTTGGTGGTGTGAGGTTCCCAACTCTCTCTCTCCCGTAGATCCCATAGCTGGCACCTTGAGTCCTGCCTCACCAGCACAACTGCCAGCCATCCTTCATCATCACTGTACAGAGACAGGAGTCACAATGCATGGGAGGAATTGCGCCATACTGGGACTCATAGCCAAGACAAATCAATACATACATTTATGAGGGGGATACAGTGCAATCCATGACACCATCTCTGCTCACTTCCTTGCTTGTTTAGTCTCTTACGTCTCTCAGGATATACAATGTACTCATTCTGCAAAGACAACCCTTTCCCAAGTCAAATTATACCCACAGGCTTAGGGGTGGATTTACACAACACATATTTTTAGGGGGACATAATTCAATCTATAAGACACATTCAGTCTGTAAGACTAAACTTTTGGCCCCACCAAATCATGTCCTTAACACATACAAAATGCATTAACTTCATCACATTGTCCTGGATGTCTTAAGTCATCTCCAAGTCCAAAATCTCGTGTTCTGAATCATCTGTATCAAATACGGATATTTCATTCTTTGGCAAAATTTCTCTTCATCTGCGAACCTATGAAACATTAAATACAGATTATCTGCTTCTCAAGTACTGTGGTGGAACCAGCACACAGGAAACATTTCCATTGTAAACAGAAGAAATTGAAGAAGAGGGAACAACAGGCTCCAAGCAAGCCCAGAATTCAGTAGAACAGATTACGTTAGCTCTCAAGGATTGAAAATAATCCTTCCTTTTCTGAGACCAGCTGGGCAGTGGCCCTACCCTCCTGATTCTGGCCATCCCCTCTAGATTCTGAGTGGAGGCCCCTTGGCCCTGGGCTTCAACTATCCCTTCTAGGCTCTCTGCAATGGGAGTTCTGTTCCTTCAGTGTTGGGTGCCTCTGTTCTCCTAGCCTGTCTGAGTGGTGACTCCACCTCCTTGGCCCTAGTAAGCCCCATTCTTCTGCCTTTTGGACATGGCGGCCCCATCCCCTCAGTCTGGGCGGTGGCTCCATTCCGCTGCCACACCTTAGCAGCAGCCCCGCACTCCTGAATGGAGGTGGCAAAGATTCTACTCTTTGAAACCTACCCTTTGAGGTATAGGAAATTGTGGCTGCACCCTTTGAAACCAGGGAAGCCTTGCTTCCAGCACTCCTTTCATTATTTCTGTTGATCTCCAGACTGCTCCAGAGATTGTCCTTTTGTTTTCTTGGAGGACAACAGATGTGAAATCTTTGGTCTTTTTCTTGCCTGTAGAATTCCAAGTGGCCGATGCTGTTCTTTCCTTTTGTTCTTTCTCTATTCCCTGCAGTGTAAGCTGATGGGTTTTCTGCTGTGGGTTGGTTGGATCATTTGTCACAGGCTTAATTTGTTTAAAAAAAGATTATGTAGACATGTCCTGAGTGAACATTGTGGGACACATGTCCTCAGTTTGTACAGCAGAATTTTCCAAATCTGTTAGCTGTTTTCATTTTGTGCAGTTCATTTTTAAGTCTGTCTCTTTCTTCTTGCATTTTACTATGTAAGGGGCGAGGAGAAGGAAATCACGTGCCTGCTAAGATCTTGTTTAGACAGCTCATCAGCTAAATATCCAAGTTCATCATTGTAGTTTCTACCTTCTACCAAACATTTGAACATAATTCAGACAAGTTCTTTACCACTGCATAAAAAGCATCACCCTTCCTCTGCTATCTAATCACATGTTCATCATTTTCTTTCAAAGCCTCACCAGAAGTACGTTTAACATCCACATTGCTAGCAACATTCTGTGGCTGGTGCCATATGTATTCTGAAAGATGATACAGACTGACTTTATAGCTCTCCTCACTTCCAAGCCCTCACCAGAAGGACTTTTGAAGTTCATAATTGTATCAACTGTCTCTTCAAGGACACTTGAGCTGTAATAGACGTCTTAAAACTCTTCTAGCCTTAGTGCATTACCTAATTCCAAAACCATGTCCACATTTGAGAAATCTGTTAGAGCAGCATCTCACTTGCCTAGTACCAAATTTTGTCTTCATTGTCTAGTGTTGTTGCTATAGCAGAAATGCCACAAGTGGATGGGTTTAACAAACAAATTTATTTTCTCACCACTTAGGAGGCTAAAAGGTTGAGTTCAGGGTGCCAACTCTAGGAGAAGGCTTTTTCTCACTGTAGGCTCTGGAGGAAGATCCTTGTCTCTTCAGCTCTGTTTCCTGGTTCCTTGGAAATCTCTATGTGACTTGGCATCTGTCTTATCCCACACTCTGGTTGCTTATTTGATCTCTTTTATATCTCCAAAGAGATTGGCTCAAGGTACACCGTACACTAATCTTTCATCATTAAGACAACAAAAGCGACCCATTCCCAAATGGGATTATAACCACAGGTATAAAAGTCATTGCTGTGGAATCAGTTCCAATTCATAGCAACCCTAAACCACAGTTTTAGAGGATAGGATTTACAACACATGTTTTTCGGCAACGTAATTCAATCAATTACACTGCCAGTGAGCCTGAAGCTATATATATTTCTATAGCATAAGCTAAGTGCTAGAGACCCTTTAATGACAACTCTGAATATGCACACACATCTCATAGAAGACCATAAGTATTGTCTGACTATAATGCTCCCTTAAGTAGGTTGGATGAGTTAGTACAGACAAAGCAGGTATCTCTCTGCTCCCTTAAATTGATTCTTCACCTGAACTTGAACCCACATTGAAATACTTCAAGGTTTTTATAAGAACACCTTCCCCCAAATTGAAATAAAAAGGCAGATTTTCGAAAGCTAGACAGGTTTTTAAATTTTTTAAAATGATTTCCTCTGGAAAAAGAACTCTTATCAAATTAAGTAGTCTGTTCAAGAAATCCGGGAATTCTCAAGCAATGCAGAGTTTTACCTCCTCTCAAAAAGGTCGGAAGTCTCCCTGCTCCCTGTCTCTTTTTCAAAACAGACTTCTGTCCATGGTTATTGTACCAATCTTAAGTAGACATCTTGAAATTTTGGAAAACCCTTCTGAAATTCTAAAGCATTCTTATTGCCTATGTGCAAGAACTCCTGCACCTAGGTACCCTCATATTCCTTTGTTCGATCTCTCACTCTGATGTTAGGAATAAATTAGAAAAAAATTAAAGTGACACTCAACATTTCTCTAGTAACCAAATCATTTCAATTTTATGAAATCCACACATTTTACTTTTAGATTTATTTTGATAAAGAAACAGTCATTTTGAGGGATGACGGCAGCTTAACGATAATAGCACTGTTGCTCAGAGCTGCCGTCAGGTGGGTTCTGATTCATAGTGACCGCATGTGTGCAGCGTAGGATTGTGCTTCCTAGAGTTGTCCAGGCTCTGAGCTTTTCGGAAGCAGACTGCCAGTCCTGTCTTCTGAAGTCCCTTTGGGTGTGTTCAAACCACCAGTATTTTGGCTAGTAGTAAGATGCTTAATTATTTGTACCTTTCAAATGCCATTTTGAAGTGCAGAGGAAGAAATATATGTGGAAAGTGTTTTCTTTTATTATTACTGTTTATACTGTTGCAAGAACATTCTGTTCAATGTGCTATCTGTTGCTGATGCTTTTAAGAAACTATAATATTTTAGAGGCGCCCTGGTGGTATAGTAGTTAACATCTTGGCTGCTAACCAAAAGGTTAGCAGTTTGAATCCACCAGCTGCTCCTTGGAAACCCTGAGGGGCAGTTCTACTCTGTCCTATGGAGTTAGAATCAACTCGATGATGATGGTATTATTATTGATATTTTAGAAGTGCCTATTGATGGTTCAGAGGTAGGATTCTTGCTTTTCATACAGGAGAACAGGGTTCCATTCCCTGGGGTCAGTTCGCCTCAGGCACAGACACCAGGCATCCCTCAGGGGAGGCTTGCATGTTGCTCTCATCCTGAACAGGTTTTGGTGGAGATTCCAGACTAAGAAGGACCAGGAAGAAAGGCATGGTACTCTACATCCAAAAATAGCCAATGAAAACTGTGGATTAGAATGGTCTGTTGTGCTGTCCATCATAGGGATGGCGCAAGGCTGGGCAGCATTTTGTTTCATCATGTGTAGGGTTGGCGTGAGTTGGGGCTGACTTGATGGTAGCTAACAGTAATAAAAATATTTGGAAAAGATAGCTACTCTTGGTGTCTTCAGAAGTTCCTGAGTGGTCTTTTAGGATTAAGCAAGGGCATTTAAGTCTCACAGGTACAGTATTGGTACTTATGTCTAATGTTTTAAAATAATTTTTACTGTGTTTTTGGTGAAGTTTACATAGCAAATTAGGTTCCATTTAACAATTTTTATTCCAGTTGTTCCAGTCGCTGGGTTGCAGTTTTCACAATGTGTCAGTAGCCTCATGATTTCCATTCTGTTTGTCCTCTTTCCAGTGATCTAGCTTCCCTTTCCTTCTTATCTAGGCTTTTGGGTAAATGTTGATTCTTTCTTGATTGCTTAAGGGAGCACATTACTCATGGGTAATTTTGTTTGTGTTGTAAACCAATCTATAATTCGGCTGAAAGGTGACCTCCAAAAATAGATTTAGTTTTA
This sequence comes from Heterohyrax brucei, assembly GCA_028571685.1. Classification (NCBI taxonomy): domain Eukaryota; kingdom Metazoa; phylum Chordata; class Mammalia; order Hyracoidea; family Procaviidae; genus Heterohyrax; species Heterohyrax brucei. The sequence continues at coordinate 35,247,853 of CM053148.1, read as the reverse complement.
AATTTGAAGGGTATTTTAGGGTGATAGTCTCAGGGGTTCCTCTAGTTTCTATCAGTACAGTAGGTCTAACCTTTTTTGTGTGTTTTTGGGAATTTGAGTTTTGTCTTACATTTATCTCTCATCTTGTCTGGGACTTTCTGTTGTGTCCCTGGTCAGAATGGTTGGTAGTGGTAGCTGGGCACCATCTAGTTCTTCTGGTCTCGTGATAGAAGCTGTGGTCTATGTGGGCTATTAGGCACGTGCACTTGTATCTTCTTTGAACTTTTGATTTCCTTCATTCTGTTTTGTCTGTGTGAATACAAACTTAGACACTGCTCCCAAGCCCTTAAGACCCCAGATGCTACTCACCAGAGTAGCAGCTGGAACATTATGAACTATGCCATGCTGATTGACTAACTTGTCCCCTGAGACTATTGCCCTAAGCCTTTTACGCCAGTAAACCAATCCCATGAGCTATTTGGGTATGTCCAGGAAGCCTCTGTAGTTGCTACCCCTATGTTATTTGTTTTATGTATATAAATATATAATAGACACAAACATGCATATACATGTGTTTATAGAAACAGCTATATGTATATGTGCATCTACTTGCAAAAGCCTTCCTGTACACATATGTGCATGTATATACCTCTGTAACCACTTACAGGAACCCTTGTGGTGTAATGGTTAAGTGCTACATCTGCTAACCAAGAGGTCAGCAGTTCCAATCCTCCAGGCACTCCTTGGAAACACTGTGGGGCAGTTCTACTCTGATCTATTGGTCGCTATGAGCTGAAATTGACTTGATGGCACTGGGTTTGGGGTTGGTTACTACATACATATTGTTTGGTTGTTATTACTGTTGTTGCAAAATTGTATATGTTATAGCCTTTACTGAATGTGACCTTTGTTCTTTTGTACTTCCTAGTATCTTCTTTTACTGTAGTCAAGCTGTGCAGACTTTGCCCGTATCTGATGCTGCATTTCTCATCACCAAAAATAACAAGTGTCTACTGTCTAGAAAGTGTTTTCCCATCTGTCTCTCTCTTACTCTTGTAACCATTAAAGTACATTGCTTTCTGTGAGTATGTCTATTGTTGACTTTTTATAAGAAGTCATATAATATTTGTCTTTTTGCGATTGACTTATTCCACTCAGCATGATCTCTTCCATATTCAACCTTGTTGGGTTTCTCGGATGCCTCATTATTCTTTATAGTTGTATAGTAGTTTGTTATATGTATGTACCACAATTCGTTTTATGTATTCATCCATTGATGGACACAGGTTTTTTCCATCTTTTTGCTATTGTGAATAGTGCCACAGTGAGCATAGTTGTACGTATATTTATATTTAGTTTTATATCATAATGGATATGACAGTCATGTGATCTCCACTGTGTGTGGTTATCCTAGTTGCTGGAGAGATTTGAGGATAGTTACTCCTGGCGCCTACCTGATGAGGATCCCCAAATGTGGTCTCTTCCTATGTGGCTCAGTACTGATGTAGAAACAGGACTTCTGAGACATACTTGGATCTATAGCACTTCCGTGGGAGAGAATTTATAATAATAAAAGTGCTAGTGTTTGTGTGCAGCACTCAACTGACCCCAGGTCAGTCCTTCTGGTCCTTAAGCTTTAGCTGAGTGGTGAAGAGGATGCTCAGCCAGTGTTAAGAAGTCAGCTCCCTCCCACAAGGAAGGACAGCCAACATAACAGATGTTGTCAGCCCTGTGCCAAGAGGCTAGCCAGCCTCAGAGTCCAGCTTTATATCCATTTGTTGTTTTCTTAGCTTGTGCTTCTCTGTTGGGAGTATTCAACTAACTCTCCTGTGTTCAGTCTTCTGAAAAGAGGGCATAACATGGCTTCTGAAAATAGCTGCATGTTGAGTTGATTGATGTACTACAGATTTCTCTGTTTTCTTGGATGCACCCTCAGTTTACTCCATGAAATGCTGAGAACTTATCCAGGAATGTTGCTCAAACTGGGACTCTCCAGCCTTGCTGCTGGGAGCATCTGTTCGAATTAGCACTTTGAGAAGCTATTTGTGGGTATCTGCTAAAGCTAAATAAACTCCTATCTTGTGACCAGATACTTTGACTACTAGGTATGCTCCTAAGAGAAACAAGTGCATATGTGACATGTATAGAATGCTGAAATTGATGTGAATCATACTATCTCTAAACTGGAAATGACTTAAATGTCCATATTGAATGGAAAAATAAATTGTAGTGTGAGGACTGTGTTTTAAGTTCATGAACTTATCCTAGTACAAGTGCTATGTACTTCATTACTGAATATCACTCTGGTCACCTTTGAAATACTCCCCTTGGGAAGGTGTGCACCAATGACAGAGCCTAGGTCACCCATCAAAGCAATTTTAGAACTCTTTTTCTGAAATGGCCATTGGAGGTGTCATCTTATTACTCTTTATGTCCCCAGTGTCATCAGAATGCCTCCCTTTCAACATTTTCTTTATCTTCAGGTAAAGAAAAAAGTCACTGGAGGCCAGATTGGGTGAGTAAGGAGGGTAAATCAGTATAGTTATTTGTTTACTAACTAAAAACTCCCTCACAGTCAACAACAATTAAGTTGCCAAACTTGCCACCTTGTCACCATGCATAATGGCCCTTCCAGAAAGAGTTCCAAAATTGCTTTGAAGGGTAGACTGGGCACTAGCATTGGTGTATAGCTTCCCAAGGGGAGTACTTTGAAGGTGACTGTAGTGATAGTCAGTAATGAGGTATATAGCACTTAAACAATTAAGTTCATGGTCAGTTCTACCCTGGCCCCTAGGGTCGCCATGAGTTAGATCCAACTCGAAAGCACCTGGCTGGCATGTAGTCATACAATGAAATACATTAAAAAATTAAAACAAACCCTGTTGTGAACATAGATCAGTCCCACAGACAAAAGAATGAGCAAAACAAGACACGCACAAAAGACTGTGTTTTGCATAATTCCATTTATATGAAGTTCAACAATGCCAGGTGCTGTCAAGTCGGATCCGACTCATGGCGGGCGACCCTATAGGCCAGCAAAGCTAATTGATAGAAGTCAGAATGGTGGTGACCTCTAGAGAGTGGCTATTCCTTGGGACTGATCTAAAAGAGCCTTCTGGGTGCTGAGAACATTCTGTATCAAGATCTGGGTGGTGATTTCTCAGCATACATTTATGAAAACACTGAGTTTTACACAGAAGATTTGTTTATGTGTGTTGTAATTCAAAAATAAAGACTATGCTCACAGGAAATGTCCCTGGTTGATGCAGATGGTTTATGTTCAACTACTAGCCAAGAGGTTGTTGGTTCAAACCCATCTAGCAGCCCCTGAGGATATAGGCCTGGCGATCTGTTTCCCAAATGTCACAGCCTTGAAAACCCTGTGGAGCAGGTCTGCTCTGTACCCATCAGGTCTCCATGAGTTGGAATCAACGATGGCAACCAACAACCAACCTAAAAAATTTGGTAATTTGAACCTACCCAAGGGCACCATGGAAGAAAGGCCTGATGATCTGCTTCCATACAGATTATAGCCAAGAAAACCCTATGGGGCAATTCTACTCTGTGACATGTGAGATCCCCATGAGTTGGAATTTTTAATGCCTCGCAGACAGATAATAGGGGGACCAATCAGCATTCCAAACTGTTTGGGCTTTACCAGGTTAAGAAGCAATGTTATGGTTCCTTAGGGATGAAGAAAAGTACAAAAAGCTTGGGTTTGTACTTGATGTAATTATTGAATTGGGGTTATATTTAGTTCTTGAATAGTTTTAGCCATTTCTACATTTTCTGGATGACATCTCATCTTCTATTAAGTACCTAGTGTTCCACCCAGTGTTGCTGGAGCACCTGGGTGGTCTGGGCAATTTTAGTGGCCCTTGCCTCATCCTGGTGGCCTGGTGTTTAATTGCTACATCTGTTAACCAAAAGATCAGCAATTCAAATCTACCAGACTGTGGGGGCAGTTCTACTCTGAGCTATAGGGTCACCGTGGATTGGAATTGACTCAGTGGCAGTGGATTTGGTTTTAGTTTGTCCTGTCCTGCAAACTCTGGAGGTGTAGTGGTTAAGTGCTATCTCAGCAGCCAAAAGGTTGGCAGTTTAAATCTGCCAGGGGCTCCTTGGAAACTCTATGGAGCAGTTCTACTCTGTCCTATAGGGTCACTATGAATCAGAATCCACTCGATGGCAGTGGGATTTGGCAGTGGGTTTTGTGCCAACCTGGTGATACTCTCTGCTTCCTCGTCTATCTGGATTGCTGACTGGGAGCTCCCTGCAGGCAGGGTGTTGATCACGGCATTATTTTTGTCTGTCTAGTACCTGGCACCTAGCACTGGCTCTGTGAAGATTTATTGGTCTTATGAAAGTCTTTTATGGTTGTGAGCTTCCTCCTTTGTCACGTTTTATTCATCAACAATTGTAAAACACAAATGGAAGTGGCAGGCCAGTCAACGTTAGCATGCCTTACTGGGAGGATGTGTTGTTTCTCGCAGCTATTCTCTGTGCCTGAATTTTGCTTCTCCACTATTGTGGTCAGTTTTTTTGCACTCACACATTTCTTTTAAGGGGTGTGGTTGGAACTGAAGTATTCGGTTATTCTTCCCATGAGCTAATTGTCAACATGATAGGATTTCTTTCTTTTTTTTAAACAGCTTGTCTGCATGATTTGTCAGACTCTCAGTATATATGCTTTCTTCAGTAGTGCAGAAAAACCTGTGAGGGATTTTGATCCAAAGACTGAAAAAAGGCTTGCAGAAAATGAAAAATATTGGTATAAATTAAGGTTTGTAAAAGAAGGAAGTATAGATAAATGGACTAGAAAACTTTTTTTTTTTGCACAAATTTCAGGGAGGAAGGCAATGAATCAAAACCAGCCCAAGTAAAAACACCACCTTGAATTAAAAAAAAAAAAAAAGGGCTAAGATAATAACAATCTCTTCTCCACTGGTTTCCTAAGATGGGTATTTTATAAGTAGCTCCAGCACCACCCAGTGTGTTTGCTAAGCCTGGGGCCATGTAAGCAAGTTTTCTCTTACTGGTCATGGGAGTTGATCCTTTTCCACAGTCAGTTGAGAAATAATAGTTGCAAAGATGTTTTGAAGACTATGCTAAGGTGTTGGACTACCTTTTCTTGGCCTGAAAACAAGGCAAAAGGATCAGGATTCACAAACAAAATTATACAGCCCGACTTTAATTTTTTCAACAAACATTTCCTGAATGCTTGCTCTGTTCCAGGTGCTGGGGCCAGTGCACGGTTGACTAAAAACACACAGTCCCTGCCCACATGACTCTTAGGTCTATTGTTTAAGAAGCAAGCTTAGACCTGAGCAGTAAGGGGTAAGAGCTCTCAGATTTGTAGAGACAGGAAAAAAAAATGATGTTTTGGTAATTTGAAGGGCAACAGATTGGAAGGAAGCAGGTGAGGACAAGGAATGGGGAAGCTTGAGGGGCTGCTGAGACAAAGTTCCCCTGACCCAAGTCTTCTAGTTGGCTTTTGAATCTGTACGTTGTTAGTTTCCCCTTTAGTCACTTGCTTGGTCTCCAGTTAGGGTCTCCCAGTGAGTTCCACAGGAAAGGAACTTGCTGTGAAGGGTAACGATGCCCTTATTTGTACTGCCACCTCTTCCCTGAGGGTGAGAAGGAGGCACGTGAGACCCAAAGGCTGCACAGCAAACAGATCTTCCCTCAGCCTATTTCACTTGAAAAGTAAAGTTTGCCCATTTGTTTCTAGTTTGTTCTTGCCTTCTCCTTTAAGAAAACTAGTTTTCTAAAGTATTTCCAGCGATTCATTCTGAGATAAAGATGTGTTGTAATTTATACCCGTGTAATATGTGTTGCAATGTGTACATTTTCAGGCATGTAAAATGGTGTCTTGAAAAATCTGGTAGATATTTGCAGCATTCATAAAATCTGCAGGGATGGCTGATTTTTCCAGTGGTTTCATTTGTCCTCTAAGAGTCTGAAGGAGACCCCATCCTGAAGTGGGATGTAACATGGAACTTCTCTCAGATTTCTTCTGATCCCCAGAGGGCGGCTTTTACCCTGGTGAGGGTGGCTGGGGAGTCTGTGGAAGCTACCAGGAGGCCGAGAGCACGCAGAAACCTTGGGAAGGCATGGAGTGGGAGTAGCTGTATAGGCCTCTAGGGACTTAATTTCCTTCAGACTGCTTACCCAGGAATATGATTCTTTCACTCTCATTCACAACAACCACCCCACCTTTCCAGGTCTTCTCCATCCTATGTATTGCATTCTAAGGAACTTATTATGATACACATAAGGACCTATTAGTGCTTTATCTTTGTTAGTTGCTGTTGAGTTGGTTCTGTTGGCAACCTTAATGATAACAGAACAAAGTGATGCCTGATGCCCTGTCCTGCACTGTCTTTATGGTGGTTGGTACCTCTAAATCCATTGTTGTGGTTTTTGTGTCAATTTATCACATTGAGGGTTTCCCTGTTTTTGCTAACTCTTTACCCTTAAAATACATACATAGATAGATAAATAGATAAAGATGCACTTGTTGTCAAGTCAGTTACTATTATGGTGACTGCGTATGTTTCAGAGTGGAACTACAGTCCAAGAGGCTTTTGTGAATGTGATCTTTCAGAAGCAGATCTCCAGTCCTGTCTTCTGAGGTGCCTCTGGGTGGATTTGACCCTCCAACCTTTTGGTTAGCAGCTGAGTGCTTCACTGTTTGCACCATTCAGGGAGGCTAGTTTATTCTTTAGGCTAAGGCAATTCTGATTTCTCATCTGAACTTTCTGTCTGGGAGTTTGAGAATTGTAGCTGAATGGAATCTCAGCCAGATGAGCTATTTTCCAATATTCAGCTTCTTGTGTATGTCCTGACATATCAGAATGGTCTGTAAAGGTAGATGAAACTCCAGCTAAACTTAAGAAAAGAAGAGAATTTGACTTTTTTATTTACTCATAGTTTCAAAGGGCCTATGCATGTGTTTAACCACCCATTTAGCCATAGGCTAGACAATGCGGCTGGAGATAAATAAGACTAGATTCCTATCCTCAAGTCCTTAACTATTTAGTAGGGAAGAGGAACAAGCAGTTACCATCTAATGAAGCATAATATTATAAAGGTTGTCCTAGGATGCAGGAGGGACCTCTGCAAGGGAAGTACTAACTAGGGAAAGATCCAGAAAGGGCCTGGCGTTTTAGCTCAATGGTGTAAACCAGTAGTTGCTGACAAGGGGAAAAAGGAATTTCCAGCAATGATGAGCAGAGGCAGTGTTTGAAGACACGGAGAACATAGCATGTTTGGGAAATTGCAAGGGAGGCCGAATGTGCCTGGCATGTAGCGTATAATGGGCATGAATAAGAGATTGAAAGTTGCATTGGTGAGTTCAGGCTTCTGTACAGTTGGAGGGACCATATTCCCCACAACACTTCCCTCACTTCTGACAACGCTTGCAAGTTTGGGTGGATCTCAGAACCACCCTCACGCTTGATAACTAGGTAGAAGGAGTCATGGAACTCACTGAAAACTGTAATAGTCCTTATTTCACATAGGGAAAGAATATAGATTAAAACCAACCAAGGGAAGAAGCACATAGAGTGGTGTCTGGACAAATACCAGATATAGAGCTTCTATTATCCTCTCTCTCTGAGTCAAGACCTGTTGCTTTCCTAGCACTGATATGTGACAGTACACAGCAATTGTCAGCTAGCAAAGCTCATCTGAACCTTGATGTTCAGAGTTTTTATTAGGGCTCTATTGTATATGCATGATGCGTTGCTTGATTGCCCCCATGATAGATTCCAGTCTTCAAGTTGATTTAACACTGTGTTCCCCGAAGCTCCCACCCTAAACCACATTGCTAGCCAAGGACAAAAGACAAAGCTCTTTTTGGGCATGGTTGAATTCCTTACCACACAGCTGGGATCATACTGAGAAGAGCTTTATGGAGAGTCTCGAGTTTACCGTATGCACAGTGAGCATCTGTAAGAAAACCATGAGGTCAGGTCTGGATTTTAGAAAGAACCTGCTGGTATCAGGGTAAAGACGGATTGGAGAGGGGTGACCTAGAGGAAGAAACAGGCTCAAAGTCCCGATGACGGATACTCCAGGTCTGTTGTCATGGTGTCAGGAGCGTGCTGTAATGTCTCCGTGTCACCACTTAGAACATCTGATGGGGTGCACTCTACTCACTTAAGGACTGACTAGACTGATTGTTTAAAAATCACACTTGTGACTTCTCTGTGTGTCTTGACTCTGACACTCAATCTTCCCAGCTTTTAAGCCTTGAATAAATATTTATTGGGACTGCCCTTGGCCCTGACAATACAGCAGTGAATGAGATGGGAAAGAGCCCTTCCTTCAGGGAACTTAGATTCTAGTGGGGAAAGAACATAAACAAGGAATATAAGTAGTAATAAAGGCACTGGCCAAATACAAAACATGCAAAAGGTCAAAAGTGACAGGGTAGAGGGGTTATGACATTTCAAATAGGGGCCAGGAAAAGCCTTGTTCAGCAGATTAGACCCTTGAATGACCTTGATTTGAAGGGTTAAACTATTGAAAGAGTTGCCTCATGTGACCCGGTGGGGTTTGCAGAACAGTTCTGGATCCTAGTGGTGTCTCCACGTGGGCAGCCCAGCTGACTGCAGAAGATCCAACTTCTGATGGCTGCAGAAGATCCAACTTCTGATGGCTGTGCTAGAAGGAGGTTTGAATAAACACTTTCTGTTACTCAGCTTGGAGCTGTTCTCGAATATTCAAAACAACTCACCACTCTCTTTTCCCCTTGGGCTCCCCAAGTTATTTACTAAAAAAAAATCAGCTCAGCTGTAGCCAAGTGAGGTCCTTGCCTCTTACTGAATTTTCCAGCTGGTTTGACTCATCAAGATTCAAGCAAATCACCTGACTGGCCCCAGGCCACACAGTGACCAAGGGGTTCACCGAAAACTTAAACCCGATGTTGTTATTATTTTCTTAAGTTGCATGGTTTCTGGGAGCACTGCTGGTGTGTCAGGTGGGATGCCAATCACATTTATTTCAACGTTCTGCAGGAAGCCTCAGTGCAGAGCTCCTCCTCTTGCTCAGGAAGTATGTGTGAGTCAATTTCCCTAATGGTCAACACCCAAGCAAGGACCCCTACCCCTATTAAAAGACCATTTTGCACATGACTAAAGACTTCCCAATTACAGATCATCATTCATCACTGTTGCTGCGTTTTGGGTTGGTCTCTGTGTCAGAGACCACGCCCCAGGGTCCCTGTCTTGCCCAATTAAATGATCTTGTCTCTTTCCCCTAAAACACTTCACACTAAGCTCCTCAAAAGACCCATTGCATTGGGCAAATCTGCTGCAAAGGACCTCTTTAAAGTATTGTAAAGTTGTCACCTTGAAGTGTGCTTGACCCAAGCCGTGGTATTTGTAAATGCATCATATGCATGTGAAAGATGGACAATGAATAAGGAAGACAGAAAAAGAATTGATGCCTTTGAACTGTGGTGCTGGAGAAGAATGTTGAATGCACTGTGGAATGCCAAAAGAACAAACAGATCTGTTATGGAAGAAGTACAACCAGAGTGCTTCTTGGAAGCGAAGATGGCAAGACTGCGTCCTATGTACTTTGGACATATTGCCAGGAGGGATCAGTCCCTGGAGAAAGACATCATGCTTGCTAGAGTGGAGGATCAGGGACAAAGAGGAAGACCCTTGACAAGATGGATTGACACAATGGCTGCAACAATGGGTTTAAGCATAAAACTGATTGCAGTCATGGGGCGAGATCTGGCAGTGTTTCATTCTGTTCTGCATAGGGTTGCTATAAGTTGGAAATTACTCAACAGCACCTAAGAACAACAGCATCAACAGGCCTTTCCACTAGTGTTTTCAAATTTGTAACCAAACTACTACAACTTGAAAGAATTTGTAAGTACAAATTGTATGCAGTTGTGGGAAATCTTATTTCTAATTACAGCAAGGTTGAGATTGGCATAGATTTAGAAAAGTTAAAAAGAGCATCTTTTGATCCCTGTCGTTTATGACTCTCCTTTATATTTACATTAACCTTTGGCTTAAGTTTTTCCATCTAACATGTTCAGTTTCAGTTCTGTAAACTTTTGACTTTGATATCTTTTTCAGCTACAGAACCCAGTCTTCTAATGAAAACACAAATTGTTGTTGAGTCACTGTGACTCACAGAGAGCCCCAGTGTTTCACAGTACAGCTGTGATATGGAGGGTTTTCAGTGGTTGAGCTGTTCAGAAGTAGATCACCAGGTCTGTGGGTGGACCCAAACCTCCAACCTTGGAGTTAGCAACCAAGCGTGCTGAAGCATTTGTATTACCCAGGGATTTTATCTTCGAATGAGTAATATAAAAGCACAGTTGCTTTCATGGAAACCCTGGTGTGTAGTGGTTAAGTTCTACGACTGCTAACCAAAAGATCGTCAGTTCAAATCCGGAAGGTGCTCCTTGGAAACTCTCTGCCCTCTAGGGTCACTATGAGTCGTAATCAACTCAACCGCAGTGGGCACATTGCTTTCATAGAAGTTCAGGTAGGCCCAAGGTCCCTGTCCGACAGATGCCTTCATTTTCCTCCTTACTCCTGAGCACCTCTTTGTAACTCAGGGTCCTGTGGGACTTTTAAGCAAGGATCTTCAAGTCTCTGAGTCTCAGCGTTGTCATTGGTCATTTGGGCACAGTTATATATACCTCAAGGAATAAGATATAAATATAAAGTGAGTTGCATGCTAGATGTTCAAGTAGTCTCTCCTTTCTCCATGCATTCTTATTTGAGCTCTAATTGTATCTTTGATTTTTTATCAACACCAATGTTTACATTGATCTTTAAATTCATAGGGATAAAGTTCTACTCACACCCTTCTCACTCCCTGATCTCTGCTCTAAACTAAGCCTCTTCACCCCTGGGGTTTCATTTCTTGGTTATTATCCTCTCTATTTTTTTTTTAGGTACCCTTCGTACATTCATTTTCCATCATTTTCATTTTAGGAGTCTACTGTCCTTCCCAAACCACTTCAGTTACCAACATACTTTCTTTTTAGTATGAAATATTTCAAACACATAAAAGTAAAATGATATAGCAAGATTACAGTGAATGTCTATAGACTCAGCTAGATTTAATAAATACTAACATTTTGTCATATTCATTTTTTTTTGGCTGAAGTATTTTAGAGCCAATTCCAAACATCATGAAATTTTCTCCTAAATCATTCTCCTTTTATGTATGCATCACTAAGAAAATGACATCTTACAATATAGTCACAATAAAATTATAACACCTTAAAAAATAAAAAAATGAATAATTGTTGAGTATTATCTGTTATGAATTGAACTGTGTTCCACAAAAAGAGATACTGAATTCCTGAACCTCTGGTCCCTGCGGAATGAATTTGTTTGGAAATAGAATCTTCCAAGTTGTTATTAGTTAGGTTAATGTGAAGACTACTAGAGTAGTTTGGGACCTAATCCTATATGTGTAGAGTCCTTATTAAAGATAGTAAACACTGAGACACATGGCAGGAAGATGGCCACATGAAAACTGAGGCAGAGAAGGAATTACTCTGCAGAGACTTTCCAGTCAAGGAATGCCTGAGGCTGCCAGAACATGGTATAGACAAGCAAGGATCTTCTCTTTGAGCCTTGAGAGAGAGCATGGCTCTGCTGACACTCTGAATTTGGACTTCTAACCTCCAGAAGTGTGAGAGGATAAATTTCTGTCAGTTTAAGCCATTTGCTTTGTGGTGTTTTGTTACAGCAGTGGTATGAAATTAATTCATTGTCTAATACCCAGTCCATATTTAATGCCTGTTTATGCCAGGTTTGTTAGAATCAGAAACCAAAAAAGGTCCACACTTTGTGTTTGGTCTGTTCAGTCACTCAGGAATTCAAAGTACAGTACTGTGTTTTTATGCAAATAATATATGCAAATAATGTATACTTTCTGCACTTTTTGCCTGCAGTGCCGTTTCCCCTTTGATGTATTTTTGTAAGTATCCTATGCTTTTTTTTTAGTAATATGTGGAAGAAGACTAGCATCGCAGCACTTCTGAGGTGCCTAGTGTGTGGATTGCATGGCTGGCAAACAATTGCAACAGGCATGTGTTATTCATGTAAAAATAGAGTAATGAATTTTAAATTAATGTATACAAATTCCAGTGGTATGATCAGAAACTAATTCATAACTATTGTCTCTTTTAAAACCCTTTCAGTCTTCTTAGTTTTACTTAGATTTCTTTGCTATTGAATCACTCTGGCGAGGTTTATCTTCTGAGGATTTAGAAGATGTTAAAGGAGGCATGCATTACGTGTGAAATCAGTTTGGTGTAATGGTGTATGTCACAGATTGTATTGTGTCTCCCCTCATATATGTATGGATTTGACTTGGCTATGAGTCCCAGTATAGTACCATTCGTGCCATGTGTTGTGAATCCTGCATCTGTGCTATTGATGCTGGAGAATGGGCATCGCTTGTGTTGGTGAGGCAGGACTCCAGTTACCAGCTGTGGGAGAGAAGGGAGAGAAGTGAGCAGAGTAAGTCGGGAACCTCATACCACCAAGAAAGCAGCACGGAGAGTGGAGCGCATACTTTGGACCTGAGGTTCCTGTGCCAAGATGGTCTCACTGGATTTGGACTCAGCCTACCAGACTGTGATTAGTGGATGTATAATTTTGTAAATGAATTTGTGGCTTAGTGGAGTGTGTCAGTAAAATTGATCTTTGTAAAGCTTTCCCCTCATGGTATTTTCTGTTAGAACAGTACCAGGTGACTAAAACAGTACTCCTCAAATGCATCACCAAGCAATCCCGTGCAGAAATCAGGGGCCAAAAAGGCTCAAATGCCAGGTTAAGGTGATTGGATCACAGAGTTTAATAACATGATTTAAAGCACACAATGAACAGTAAGGAGAAAGACATGAAAGGAGTGAAGTCACCTGCCAGGGTACAAGCAGGATAGAAGGACCACACAACCTGCATTCTGCACTGGGCAGTGCTCATACTGTATTTTCTCTCTCTCACCATCTTGCTGTTTGTCTGTCTCCTTCTCCTATGTCTTTGTCTCAGTCTTTCTCTGTCTCTGTCTCTTTTCTCTTTTTCTTCTCTTTGTCTTTTTGTTGCCTCCATCTGCTTCTGTCTCTTGATCTTCTCTTTGTTAGTCGGCTGTCTCCCTCTTTATCTGAAGTTCTTTTTCTTTGTCTCTTGTTCTTGCTTTACCTCTCTTTCTCTTTGTCGTCTTTCAATCCTACTGTGATTCAGCCTTCCTTACTAGCTTTATGGTCACAAGAAGACCAGTATTAAAAATGGACAAAGGGCTAACAGATGAAAGGTGCCTGTAACCCAAAAACACACATCTGTTCTTGTCAGGCTGTGAGAGGAGACCTCCTTGTCCAGCCTTAGCTTGCCAGTTAGTGAGATATGTGGCTGTGGTTTTTGTCTGTGTTTCTTAGGCAGTGGGCACATGGAGTCAAAATGATCACTCCCAATGAGTGATCAACTTAAGAACTCATGAATGTTGAGTGTCTCAAGTATACTAGTGTGATTGTAGAAATTTGGTGCCTCCTGGCCCTTCCTGTATCCCGTCTACCCTCAACAGGTATGCTCTCTACTTCATTTGTGTTCGGTATGTCTCACAGACTACTTTCTTCTGTTTAAGTTCCTTTACTTTCACTGGTTTGTTTCTCTTTTATATTTGAATGGAACATTTAAAAACAATACATCAGATATATACTGCGTCATGTGCTGCAAATCATGATCTCTTCAGTTTTCTTATGTGAAAACAAGGGTAGGCCGAGGACAGAAGATTAAAATGGCCAGTGCAGGGTAGAAGAGGGAGGGCTGGGATGTAACTCTTCCTTCTCCTGGTCCAACACCCACTTTGCTATTTCTGAACTCCAATCTTTTTCTCAGAATGAGACAGAGAAACTTAACGGAAGGAACGGAGACCAGACGTAACCATTTAAAACAAACAAATAAGCAACCAGCACCACACTAGATCTTTTTGAAAAAATTGGGAGGCAAAAGGAATCTCAGTACATGTCAATTTTCTATTTCTCAGAATGAGACAGAGAAACTTAACACAAGGAATGGAGACCAGACCTAACCATTTAAAACAAGCAAATAAGCAACCAGCACCACGCTGTGTCTTTCCGAATAAATTTGAAGGCAAAAGGAATCTCAGTACATGTCAATCGTCTGTTTCACCAGCCGCATGACACAGTACAAAGAAGCCAGACAGTCCTGAGTTGAGACTCCAGATTTTTTTCCTTTTAGCTAAGTAACTTGACCCTCGGAGAGTTGCTTAACCTCTCTAAGCTTCCTTTTTCCAGTCCATAAAATAAAGAGAATAGAGTTGTTATAAGAATTACATGAGAAAAGGCATGCGAAGTGCTAATCACTCAGACTGGCCTAGAGCAGAGGACTCAAGCAAATGTCAGTCCTGTTGTTTTTCCACATGCCTCTTCTCACTTCTTGATTCTAGGCTTCAACTTGTCCCTGAGCCAACAGTGCTCACTGTGGAATCAGATGGCAGCTGCAGTTTTGACTCAAGTGGTGAGGGGATCAGTGCTGAGTTTGAGAGACCGGGATAGTGGAAGGGTCGGAGGGTGGTGGATGCGCTCCTTCCACGGGGCTCCACGTGGCTGCTTTCAGCTGGATCTCTTGGGGGGTGGGTGTCCATCCTTCTAGGCCAAGAGTGCCTCAAAGGAGGACACAATAAATTGAGCTGGGACTGACAGTTGTGGCTGCCAAGGGCAGAGATATACACAGCAGGCCTCCTTGTTCCTTGAGAAGAGCTCTGAGCCTCTGGAGTGAAGCTTCCTGTAAGTGTGGGTGTTCAAATGGTTTGTTTTGGTGTTGTTTTTGATACACGCAACTCCTTCCAGCGGCTAAGAACTGGAAAGCCGTGCCAGAAAATCATCACAGAGGAATAAATCATATCATAAGCATATTCTGAAGCTCAGCAGTCGTTCTGTAGACTCTCAACCTCCAGCACCCCTTTCCTGAGCTCCAGTTCCAAACCTGTAGAGATTTCAGCTGAGGGACAAAAGACGGAGAAATGTTCCTAAGTTGTCTTGGCTCAGCGGGGCCTGCCCATGCTTGGATGGGGAAAATTCCAAGGCAGACAGGCAGCGTTATCACTCCAGGCTTTCTTGGCACGGATGACTCCTTTCCAGTCCCAAAACATACTTTGTGTGGATAATGCACAACCAGTTACAGAGCAAATCCTCCAGGAGCTTGCGGGTGTCGTGTTCCTTCATGTTTGCCAACCAGATGTTCTTCTCGGGGGCTGGCGTTTTGGCCCCCTGGGTGCCCCATGCTGAACTGAAATGTCACTCTTTCTTCCTCCTTTCAGTGAAAGAAAAAGCAACATCCTCTTGGGAGATTTCCCAAACTGAGCTGAATATTTCACTCGCAAACTATTAATCTGCTGGTGTCAACTTTTTCTTTTTCATCTGGATTAGACCCAGAAGGACCAGTCAAAATAAACATGTAAATCTTGACCTTAAAAAAAAGTAACTACTACAGCAGAGCTGTGAAAGTTACCTCAGGGAATTTCTGTTGCAAAATTCATGCCCATGTGCTCGGGCTCTTGCTTGGCATGGAGTACAGCAGATGCCCCTCAGGCATTGGTCCAATCGCAGGCGACTGTGGGGTCGGACATGCCAGTGCTGTTTCTGCTGTGGGCAGTCAAGGCATCTAGCATGCTGGGGACAGTTGGAGATGTTTGGACAGCATGTTCTCTCTCTCTCTTTGGCCAGGTATGCTGTAGATCAATGGGTCAGTTTGGAGAAGGCTGAGTGCTTCTAGAACATCTGACAGATTGAGGGAAACATTGACATAGTCCTGGGTTTAGGAGCTGATTCTTCATCAAAAGTCACTGTGAAATACTGCCTCTGTTTCTCTTGAAATAAAACTGGAATCCCTGGGTGACAGGTTAGTACTCTCAGCTGCTAACTGAAAGGTTGGAGGTTCAAGTTCACCCAGAAGAAAGGCTTAGTGATCTAAGTTGGAAATATCAGCCGCTGTAAGTCCTGTGGAGCACGGTTTTAGTCTAACACACATGGGTTGCTGGGACTTGAGATCAACCTGATGGCATTTTGTTAACTGGTATGACAGAGGGCGTGTGTCATTAGCTTAGAAGCCTACCTGGTTCCTATTGAACAAGTCTTGGCCTGACTGTGAAATGGCTTTGCCGTAGCTGCTGGGAAGATGGCTAGGAGGCCCCAAGTGCTACTAAACCTTAGAATGCCTGGAAAAGAAAGGAACTCCTTTTTCTCCCATCCCGTCTCTCTGCAGGACAGAAGTGGCACTGACACGGTTGTTTCTCTGTTACTGACTCTACAGGCTCTAATCTTCCCAGGATATGCTTAGTGCAAGGTGACTTGAGTTGCCTGGGAATCCTGCCATTTAGTATCCTTTAGTCTTTTCCCCCAGCTGGCTAATACAGAAAGATACCCTAAGACATCCTTCTTATGGATTGAATTGTCTTCCTCCAAAATATATGAGAGTTCTAACCTTTCTACTTATGAACGGGACCCCGTTTAGAAATCGGGTCTTTGAAGATACTGTCTGCTAACATGAGGCTATACTGGAGTGTGTCTAACTGGTACCCTTATAAAAGAGACAGGGAGACAGAGGAAAGAAACTGGTGCTGCAGCTGCCAGCCAAGAAATGCTAAGGACTGGTAGCTGTGGCCAGAAGTTAGAAGAGCCAGATGAAACAGCTTCTTCTGCAAAACTTCAAAACAACAGAGTTGGTATGTTAATCTCAGGCTCCTAGCTTTAAGAACCGTAAGACAATACATTTCTGTTCCTATATGCCACCCATTTTGTAGTATTTTGTTATAGCAGCCCGATAAAACTAATACAGTCCTGGAGGTTACATGTTGATTGTGGAAAATACGCAGAGCATGGTTGGCTGCCTAAGAAAGTCAATGTCACGCATACTGTGTGCTTTTTACAGCACTATAGTTACAAGATCTCACATGTGATCTTATTTGATCCTAATTAATAATAGCTTACACTCCTGTAAGTAGTTGTGGTTTGGAAAACACTTTCACATACTTTATTTACTTAACTCTTAGGACAAGTTTATAAAGCAGGTGGAATTAGAGCCACTTTACAAGAGAATTAACTTAGTCTCAGTGACTTTAGGTGATATACCCAAACCCATTTGTCAGTCAGTGGCCTTTGACTTCTTAAGTCCATATTCAGTGCTTTTCTCGCCAGACTGGGAATTCAGTGGAGTCAGTACCACTGTTAATGTTTCATAGATGAGAAGATTGAGAGCAAATGAAACAAACAAAACTCGCAGTTGCCATTGAGTTGATTCTGATTCGTGGCTGTCCAAGAGTGTCAGGTATAACTGGGGTCCACAGGGTTTTCAGTGACTGAGTTCTGGGAAGTAGATCACTAGGCTTTTCTTCCAAGATGCCTCTGGGTGGACTTGAACTTCCAATCTTTCTGTTGACAGCCAAGTGTGTTAATAGTCATTTATACCACCCAGGGACTCCAGTGTGTGATACCAAACCAAAGCTGCAGCTGTTGAGTTGATTCTGACTTATGCCACCCTGTAGAATGGCGTAGAACTGCCCCATAGGGCTTCCAAGGCTGTCAATGTTTATGGAGGCGAATTGTGAAGTCTTTCTTCTGAGGAGTGGCTGGTGGGTTTGAACTACAAACTTTTTGTTACAACTGAGCACTTCAGTGGTTGTGCAACCAGGGCATAGGGCCTAAGAAGTAATCCAGTTTTCCTGACTCCTAGTCCAAAGCCCTTTCTAGGTCCCTGAAAGGCTGTGAGGGAAGAATATGTGAGGGTGGGAGAGATTTTGTGATCTTACGGAAAGAAATCAGTATATAAATACATCGGTCTAATACATATTACAAGTTTATTGTATGCATGCCATTGCATTGTATGAGATAAATTAGTGTCAAAAAAAAATCTCTGCTGTTCATCCATTCCATTTGTGAAATTGATTGTCCAAGTGTCCTTTTCTGTCATGACGATGTCTGCATATATGTCTAACTTGTGAAAGCAGTAATTTCGTATTTAAGACCTGATGGGTAATTACACAGAGGAGTTGCACTTGAATATCCCATTTACTGACAAAACAATGGACTGGGTCACACTTCCTTGCAATTTTCTTTCACTAAAATGGATTTGTTTCTTTTCTAGTTAGTATTTTATGGAAACTCTCATGGTTGCTCTAGACAGAGAAAGTGGTGGCTCTGGAATTGGTTCTGTCACATTGGGAAGGACTGATAGCCTTCCCTGTCAGTTTGTGCTCAGCAGGGAGGCATGTCTTTGGAAGACATAGCCGCTCTAGATGTCAACTTGGAAAGACCTGAGCGCTTAGGTTTGCTTGGACTCAATCCAAGTGGGCTTGTCTGGTAAAGCACTGAAAGGTGACTCGTGATGGCAGTTTCGTTTTGAAGGCCTGGATCCTTCTTCCAGGCCATGTCAGGGGCCTCTGCAAGGGGGTTTCTCAGTTGCCTGCACTTGATACATTGTCTGGCCTCACACCTCAACTACCAAACTACTTTGCGTCTATTTTCATCACAGTTATGTAGTACATGACATCCAGCAGGGACTGATGTCAAGCTGTTGACTACATGGTTAGAATAATAATGAATAACTTTAAATACAGCATCATTGATGACTTAATATTTCAAGGTCCCCCAAAAATTCAGCCTCTAAGCAAAACGGCATTGCTCTTTGCTGGTTGGCTGACTTGATCTTAAAGTACTTAAATTGAGTCTGCCTTGATAAAGTGAGGTGTCTGAGAGCTCCCCCATCTTTGGCTCCAAGATTTTCCTGTCAGTGACTAGCTTTGTGAAGTGTCTGTTGGTCCACCCAAAGCAAATTTCTGTCACCACATGGTGTGTACTGCTTACTGCTTGTCAGATACCCTGTATGCTTGCCTCGCACCTTAGCTCATTTTGCCCTCCAGTGGGAAAGCTCTTCTTCCACCTGCCTTGTGAGATTTCTATAAATGCTCGAAGACCCAGATCGAGCATTACTTTTTATTCTTCCACAGTTTAAATGTCCCCTGCTCTCTTGCTGGTATCATTTATGGCATTTTTTTTTTGTGTGTGTGTGTGTGTGTGTGTAGTGATTGTGTTGTTTTTGTTGGCTGCTATTGAGTTGACCCACAACTCCTGAGACTCTGTGCACAAGGGGATCAATCATTGTGACCCATAGATTTTGTTTTTTTAGTGGCCAAGTTTTGGGAGTAATTCACAGGGCATATCTTTCTGCTCTTAGTCTGGAAGCTCTGCTGGAAAGTGTTCAGCACAATAGCACCACGCAGGTCTCTGCTGACAGATGGATGGTGGCCACACATGAGGTGGATCAGCTGTGAACTGAACCCAGTCTCCCTCACGGACCGTGAGAATTCTACCGCTGAAACACCACTGCCCCTGCAGTAATTATAAAATTCATCAAATTTAACTGGAATTACAAGAAATACTTCACTGTTTTTAGAAGCAAGTGCTCTATTCTGTTAATTTTGGTTTCTTCCAAATCTAGTGTTACATATTGAATTGTGTTCCCCCCAAATTTATGTTGAAGTTCTGAACACTAGGACCTATGACAATGAGCTTGTTTGGAAATAGGGTCTCTGAAGATATGTATCAGTTAACTTGATGCCGTACTGGAATAGGGTGAGTCCTGGTTTCATCTGAGTGATCTCCTTATGAAAGAGGAGAGACATGGAGAGACAGAAGGAAGGTGGCCACATGAGACTGCGTCTACATGCTGAAGAATGCCCGAGTCTACCAGAAATGTGAAGAGACGCGAAATAAGTTTTCAGAGGGAACATGGCCCTACTACCACCCTGAATTCGGAACAGGAGCGTCTAAAACTGAGACAGTAAATTCTTATATTTATAAGCCATCCAGTTTTTGATATTTGATTGTAGCAGTCGTAGGGCACTAAAAAAACCCTGTCTGAGTAGAGTCAGTTTTGGCTAATGGTGACTCCACCACGTGTTACTGAGAAGAATTGCCTCATAGGGTTTTCTTAGATGTAATCTTTATGAATGCAGGTGGCCAGGCTTTTCGTGCATGATGTCCCTGGGTAGGTTTGAACCACTGATCCTTAGGTTAACAGCTGAGCACGAATGGGTAGGAAAATGCATGGTGGAGAATAAATGCTTCAATATTTGCTGGGCAAGCAGGAGTTGTTTATTTTGTATGAGGGTTATTACACACTTTAGAGAGGAAAAAAAGTGATGTGGTTTATCCACAGTGCTCAATCAATAGGCATTCCTAGCTTGATCTAACAGACTATGAGCTTCTGGAATTCTAAGCACCTAGCACAGTGCCTGACAAATATTAGGGATTTAGTAGGTTTTTGTGGACTGAATGAAAGAAACAAATGATGGGAGCTTCTCCTGCAAAGATGTGAGTTTGTCTTTGCCATTATTTTTTCATTTATTTAGCTTATGTTTAGTGGTCACTTATTATATGCCTTTTCATATACCATCCTTTCCCCTGCCCCTGCTGAATCCCTAAACCCTGGGGACATTAATATCCCTAAGCTACTATGAAAGATGGCACAGAGAACTGTAAGAACTTTGTGAAATATGGTACCACAGAAAGTCTCATTGGTTATTTTCAAACCTGATTTTCCTTTCCTGGGCTGCTAGCATCCGAGATAATTAAAAATAGATAGCATTTCAGACATTTTAAACATCTATATTACTTTATTTCCACCATTAATTCTGCTTTTTCTTTCTGTGGTTCTCTGAGGTTAAAGAAAGAAACCTCAAGGTCACTTTCAATATCAGCTTACCTGCTGGTTTATCTGTTCTCAGCCTACATTCCTACTCATAGGTAGCACTGTATTCTCCCTTTCTGTAGCTTTTCATTGAAAGGGGTTCTGCAAAACTGTGTCTTCTATTCAAAACTTAAGATTTGAAAACTTGTAGCACTGTAATGCATATAACCACTCAAGTATCATTTGGATTTAAAATATTCAGGTAGATGATCTATCTGACTAGATGTTAAAAACTTGTGTCTCTTTAATGTTAGTACTTCACAGTCAACTGGAAACCTTGGTGGTGTAGTGGCTAAATGCTACAGCTGCTAACCAATAGGTCAGCAGTTCAAATCTACCAGGCCTTTCTTGGAAACTCTATGGAGGCAGTTCTGGCCTGTCCTATAGGGTCTCTATGAATCAGAATCAGCCCTATGACTTGGTCATCATCAACCAGGAATAAGGAGCCCTGGTGACACAGTACTTAAATGCTTGACTACTAACAGAAAGGTCAGCAGTTTGAACCCACCAGCTGTTCTGAGGGAGAAAGAAGTTGACAGTCTGCTTCCATAAAGATTACAGCTTTGGAAACATTATGGAGTGAGTTCTACTCTGTCCTATAGGGTTGCTATGAGTTGAAATTGGCTTGGAGGCAGATTAGCAGTCTCTCTTCCGGTCCTAATATTTTTTCCCTTAATAATATACCCAGGGCTGGGCTGAACATCTCGACTCACCCCAGTTCCAAGGCTGTGTTAGGCCACCTTCTCCAGTGTTGTTTCTGCCATCTACTCTGATTTAATTCCTGGAAACATCTGTGTCCGTATCTGTTTTCCTTTCTCCATTACAAGTTTCTTTGAGGCAAGGACTCACCTTATCTTCTCCTCTTCCCTACTCCACTGCCTGGGTAATAAATGTCTGTTAAATAAATACAGGCTTTCTGAGAAGGTCACCTACCAGTTACAGTGGAGTTGGCTCTGATCATGGAAACCCCAACTCATGGAGTAGAGCTGTGTTCTACCGTACTGATTTGTCGGAGGTGGATTGCCAGGTCTTTCTTCCTAGGTGCCCCTGGGTAGACTTGAAGGTCATTATCCTTCAGTTATTAGCCAAATGTATTAATTGTTTACACCAACCGAAGATTCCTAAAATGAGAACCATTAGTGTGGGCACCAAAACACGTGGACATTTTTATCGTGCTAGAATGCTGTCCACACTGATGGCTGAAGTCCTTCCATTGCTCACTCTAGTCAATCTCGCCTTCCTCCTGGCCTGCTTGTTAAAATAATGAAAATGTTGGCTGGCTTCCTAATTGATCAGAATCTCCAGGAGTGAGGAAACAAGCCCCTGAGGGCCCGGCTCAGCTTTTGAGGACACGAAAAACATTCGGCTGCTATTGCCAAGTCCCTTGTGAAAGATGCCGAGTGCTTGACAAGCTGCAAAGACCCACACTTTGAGTTTTGCTGTAACAGTGTCTGAAATCAATAGGCCTCACTAGAGCCCAGTGGTGGCGGCTGTTGGAGGACGTACTGCCTCTGACATTTCAGGAGCTTGGTGTCCCTGAGGGCCGTCTAGCCTCACTCAGGCTCTGCAGGGTCCTAGGGAGAAGCTTAAGAGCTCTTCATTTCTAAATCCTGAAGCCGTTTTGGATCCGTGCAAGATGAGAGAGGATAGAAGATGTGAAACACAGACTTGCTCAAACCATAGGCTGTGTTTTGCTCTAGCATGGCCTGTTTTAATTCATCAAATTGATTTATAAGGCTGATGTAAGAAAAAGCATGATTCATTTTGCCGTGGGGTAAGAGTAACAAGCAGAAGAAGGCCATTTTTGATGGATCCCAAGGGCTGATCTGTATGAGAGGGGGATGGTGGGTGGTGTCAGTGTCCAAGGGCACCACTGGGCTCCTGGCCCATGTGCCTGAAGAAGGCACATGCCAAGGGGCCAGGGCAGTGCCTGGTGACGCACCTATGCTTGCAACTGTTAGCACCCTGCTGCAGTGTTTTGAGATCTACATGTTTCCTTGGAATTAATGCATATGTTTCTCCATTTTTAGCATATGTAAGGTCCATGCATATTTCTGAGGTGCTCTTTTGTCACTGTCAAGTTGGCTCTGATCTATGGCAACTTTGTACATAACAAAACAACACAAAACGTTGCCTGTTCCTGCACCATCTCTGTGTCCCAGTCCATCGTTGCAGCCACTGTGTATTTCGAGTGCCTTCCAACCTAGGAGGCTCATCTTCCGACACTGTCGCAGACAGTATTCTGTTGTCATGCATAAGGGTTTCACCAGTTTATTCTAGGAAGTAGATTGCCAAGTCTTTTTTCCTAGTCTGGAAACTCCACTGAAACCTGTCTACACATGGGTAACCCTGATGGTAATTTGAATACTAGTGGTGTAGTGTTCAGCATTGCACCAACACACAAACCAATACTGTACAGCAAACTGATAGATGGTGGAGTCGTGAGGTAGGGAATTATTTGGGGGACTTGTCAATGGACCAGTTTACATCTAGTTTCACTTATGGGGGGCCCTCTTCCCCCTCTTGTCTCTCAAATGTTCAGCATCTTTCAGCAGTCTCTGGCACGCATCTACTTGTTTACCTGAAGCTCTTCCCTCTCTGAATTGTAGTAACAGGGATCGTAGCTAGTCCTTTTCTCCCCAAATCTTCTGTTTCCAATCATGTCCCTCTTCTGCTTTCAACATACTCTTTTGAACGCAAGACCATCCTCATTCTCCCTTATATTCTCCAGTGTTTCTCATTTTATAGGGGATATTTTGAAAACATTAGAATTAAGCCACTGCATCTTTGTATCTGTATCTGATCCATATGCCAAGTCCTTTCTCTGGCCTTGCATTTTTGTATATTTTCTAATCCTGTAGAAATACTTTCCCCATGTCAGACATCCCTGTTCCATTACACACACTTGTGGAAAGCTCCTCTCCATCCATCAAGACTCTGCCCAAATGCCATTTCATTTCTGTACCTCTTTATATTTCCTTGACATAAAAAAAATTAGTCATTACATCCCTTTCTGATCCCTTGTAATGTTGCAATACGTTTACAGAAACATCATTCTGTTACTTTGCTATTTGTGTTTATGTTCATATAATTTCTCATAATAGCTATGATAACTGTAACTGTGTGTTAATTTATCTTTTACTTTTTTGGTACCCATGATGGTGTCTGGTAGAGTCTGTCAGTGCTTTGACTGAATTCTGGGTTAAGTTTCAAATATGAGACACATGTGTCCTTTAGATTTGACCATCCATGAACATGACATTGGACATGTTATGTTTGTTGGTTATTGCTACTGCTTTGAGGTTGGCTGTGAGGATCCTACCATCTTAATATCTCAGATCCCATTTGATACATTTGCTCTGCACAGAAGATATATAAATGGCTGAAAAGTACATGCAAATATGCTGAGTTTCATAAGGTATTAACCAGGTGCTATCTAGTTGATTTTGACTTACTGTGATCCTATACGTCGGAGAGGAACTTCGCCTTATGATTTCCAAGAAGTAGCTGGTAAATTTGAACTACTGACCTTTTGGCTGGTTAGGAGCCTTAACTGTTAACCACTATAACACCAGGGCTCCCATTAGAACATTAAACAAATTCTTAATAGTCTCCTTACCCATGCATTTCTTCTGGCTTAGAACAATGCTTCTAAAATTTAGTTGTCAAAATTCTGGGTTCTGATGCATGCAGAATTCTGCACATAATATCAAGTCTGCAAAGCTCTCCTCTTAGAAATCTCTGATGGAGAAGCATGTTTTAGAAAGAGAAGTTCATCTTTAGTTAAAATGAGTTTTCTTATTGATGAGTTATCTGTAGTAAAGCTAGGTTTTGTGATTTGTGTTTTGTTACCTGGTTCTAGACTAGGATATATTTTTCAGGTAGTGAAATCAGAGCAATTGTCAGCTGGCCCTGTGTTTTCATAAGACTGGTCTAAGTCATTGACTTGGTGCTAACTTGGCAGCAAGAGAAACTCCCATTCTGTTCATACTCATTATCTGTGCTACTGGGGCATGAGTCTGGATGGGTGGGAGGACAGCCTCTGAAGCTTTTGCAAGGGGATCAACGAACCTTTCTTCTAAGGTGACTCTGAGTAGGTTTGAACTGTCATTTTTTTGATTAGTTAAAATTTGGTTGAATGCTTAACTGTTCTCACCACTATGAGCCGTGTGCTAAGTACTGCCTTTAAGTGTACCGCTGTACCCACTGCTGTCGAGTTGATTCTGACTCATAGCCGCCCTATAGGACAGAGCTGCCCGTAGAGTTTTGAAGGACTTTTTGGTTAGCAGGTGTAGTAATACGTCATTATGCCAACAGGGTTTCCCCTTAAAATGTAGTCTTTTATTTAATTTCTGTAAATCTGTGAGGCAGGTCTAATAACCTCATTTTAGAGAGGAGGAACTAAAGACCTGAACAGGTTATAAAAAGTCATTTTTATGTTTTAAAAAGATTTTTTTTTCCCCAGTTGAATTCAGTATTAAGTTGGCTTTTTGTCTGTGTATGTGTCACTGATTTCCGGCACACTGGATTGATGGAGGCTGAGTCACTGACATGGTCTCTGAGTGCTTGCATTTGAGTGTTGAGGATTCTTTTAGTCTGCTTTGTCAGGAAAAACATGCTTTTGAGTTTGCTTTTTGTTTAAAACCAAAACCGTCACATGCCCAGTGCTTCTGATTTGGTTGCACAACAAGCAACAACGTGTCCTCCATAGAGATTGAGGAAGGAAAAGCCAGCTGGCATGGCTAAGGGCCCTGACTTCTTACCCCAGTACAGATGTTTGACAGAGCTTCTGTCAAAGCCTGTTCCACACTCCTTCAGTGGCTTCATGAGAAGTGGCAAGATAATTCAACCCAATTATCTGAGCAGTAATTACCTCTACAATAATATGCACAGCGTCTTTTGGCTAAATGTTAATTTAACTCTACATTTTGTTTTATTAGAGCATTTGAAAAGGCAACTTTCTATCACAGAGTTACAGGCATTTCCCTCACTGTGTGTGAGTTAGATCAGCAGCTTTCAGCCAGTTGCCCTTGAGTGGACTCTTAACTCATGGAGGTCCCACATGTGTCAGAGTAGAACTGTGTCCCACAGGCTTTTCAGTGGGTGGCTTTCCAGAAGTAGATCAGCTGGCCTTTCTTCTGAGGTGTCTCTGGGTGGACTTGAACCTTGAACTTTTCTGTTAGAAGCTCAATACATTAAACTGTCCAGACCACACCTCCGGGACTCCCAGTGTTTCTCAAACAGGAGTCAGTTTTGCCCCTCAGAGGATAACTGATACCATGTCTGGATGCATTTTGGGTTGTCTCTACTAGAGAGGGTATACTGTTATTAGCATCCAGGTTATAGAGACAAGGAATGCTGTTAAACATCCTATAATGGACAGAACAAAGAATTATTCAGGCCAAAATGTCATTAATACCAAGGCTGATCAATCCTGGGTTAGGCTAAATTGCTGTCAGATCGTACATTTCTATTTTGAACCCATTTAAAAGTATTTCTCTCTTCCAGCACGAGCAGAGTTAATGAGATACTGAATTCTGTGGCTTTTGTCTGTGGCTTCCAGGTCTGATGAGATGGTTAATGCCTGGGATGCTTACTGTTACAGATCTGCTTTGTCTTTGGTCTGGTATCCAGGCTCTTGATGCTTGCGGGATGGTGTGGGAGATGAGGGAGTGCCTAAGAACCATTTCCCACCTCCCTTAAATGTGCCTTTAATTAGAGAGAGAAAAATTCTCTAATAAAATTGATTTAACATCAGGCAGTGAAGACACTAAGCAGATAGGAATGGATGATCTTGCTGATAAGAATTAGAAACATCATTTGCATATTTCTTTGAGGAAATTATTTATGTGCCAGATAGATTCCTTTCAAGTCATTTAGAAATATGATTGTTACATTCCAAAGCCTTAGAATCCTTCATTTACCCACCCACCCTTTTGGGTGTTTCCCTTTGCATTCCATCCATGATCTTCAGCACCCTAGGTAAAATACAGATGTTGGTGTGTTTATTTTTGTGTCTGTTTCAGTCTGACTCCCCAAGCCTCCATGCACTGATTAACACATTTCTACAACTATGATATGGATGCCATACGTACATCAGCTAGGCTCTTGAGCATGTAAGCATGGAAACATGATTCTTGCACTTGAGCAACTAATGAAGTCTAGTGGGAAAGATTTTTAAGCAAATATTTGTAATTCAGTTGTATTAGTGTTATATTAAGAGATATTAAAAGTGCTCTGAGAACATACTCAGAGAAAATTCTGTTCAGAGAACTGAGAGAAGTTTTATGTACAAGGTATTAAATGAATTGGATGTTGAAGGGTAAGTAGGAGTTTGCTGGGCACAAAATGACAGTGACAGAGGTGACAAGGTATTAAAGACCACGGGTTGATATGCTGTGGAGAGAATACGATGCAAATGGGGCTGAATCTCGGGAAGTAAGTCTGAATTTCATCTTCCAAAACGTGGCAGACTTGTTGAGTTTTGTGTCTCTGTCCCTATTTGTACCTCCAGGGCCTGCAGCAGTGCCAGGACCTAGTATCTCATTACCGTTAGCTTCAGCCCCAGCAAGGTCTCTAAGCAAATGATGTGATTCGAGCTAGAGTGTTGGGTACCGAGGGAGAGTAGGTTAGAAGCTAAGGAGGGAGTCTAGTCATATGGAAACTGTGATCTGAGCAGGATCTGAACTGTGAGGATCTGAACTGAGACCACAAAACAAAGAAAGAAGGGAAGAGGTGAGATTTTGGAGACATCTGGTAGGTAGAGTTTATATAACTTGGTGAACAAAACAAGTTGAAGAGCTACAGAAGGGGCAGTCAGAGGCACTGTTATCTTGGACAATGTTAACCAGAAGATATTACATCACAGCAGGGGCAGATTATCCAATAAGCAAGGCAAGCACAGGCTTACTTGTGCTTGCTTAGACGTGGATTTCCCCATGCCACATCAAAGTGAAGCACATGTGAATTTGTTCACTACCAATTAATAAGTAAACACCAGTAAGCTCATGCTATCTTGCTTAACGGAAAAGCCACCCCTGCTTCACAGTCACAGAGTGTGTCTGGAACAATAAGGCTTTCAAAATGTGGTAACCGAGGCCAAACTTTTAGGATACCATAGAGTAAATGGTGCTCTTGTCAAAAAGATGTTGGCCTGATAATACTCTGCCTCATGTTATCGTTATCTCCAGGGCCCTGACCTACTGGCTTCTCACCCATCTCATGGCTCATGGAATCTCTTGTGAACTGCCAGTGATGGATCTTGACCTCACTCAGTCACCATTCCTTTCTGGTCTTCCACTCCCAGTTTGAATCATAGACTCAACAGTTGCCTTCTTCCTGGATTCTTGTGACAGCCTACAGTCCAGCTCATCTGGCTGCCACAGATTCATTGCCCAAGCATAATAGTGCATGGAGGGGTAAATGAATCATTGTTTTGATGCTAAAATCAGTATGGTCTAGCTTCCCAAAGAAAGTCTGTTTTACCACAATAGCCCTAATAAATCCCTGAGACCCTTAACAGGATTTACGTACATTTATTAACTATCTGTTTCTCCCAAGTTAAGTTTTTGTGTGTGTGGCAAGAATATGTATAATCAAACACTTGTCGAGTCAACAGCTTTTACATGTACAATTCAGTGATATAAATTATATCTGTCATGTTGTACAACCATCACCACAAATTTTCTCATTACCATTAAGAGAAACTCAGTGCTTCCTACACAATGACTTCCATTTTCTCTTCCCCCAGCCCCTGTAAACTGCTAATAAACTTTGTTCTCTGTGTGTTTGCCTACTCCACACATTTCATGTATATGAAAACATGCAATGTTTGTCCTTTTGTGACTTATTTCAGCATGTTTTCAACATCCATCCATGTTGTAGTATGTATCAGGACTTCATTTCTCTCTATGGTGGGAAATATTCCATTGTGTGTATATACCACATTTTGTTTAACCATTCATCTGTTGATGGGCATCTAGGTCTTTTTCCACCTTCTGTCTATTGAGACAAGACTCAGTCTGCAGTGAATATTGGTGCTGTGCAAGTTTCTATTTTTGTCTCTCCTTTCAGTTCTTTTTTGGGGGGGAATATCTGGGATTTGATTGCTGGATCCCTGTGGTACTACTATGTTTAACTTTTGAGGAACTGCTACACTGTCATCTGTAGTGGCTATGCCGTTTTGCATTTCCACAAGCAATGAATGAGGGACCAATTAAGTTCTCAGAGCTATTTTTTTTTCTTTTATTTTTATTTAACATGACTGAGTGAAAATATGCATTCATGTATAAATTTACATGCCCACCTGTATGCAGCTTCCACTGCTCTCCCTGCCCAGTGACAGCACACTATTCTTCTCTGCTCCATACATGTCTCATCCTCCCAACAGCCTCCTTTCCCCTCCTCTCCGTCCACTCCCCTTCCTCCAGCCAGAGGTCAGCAAGATGATATCCTACAGATGTATAGAACCATAAAGTGCTTCCAATATATGGTCACTCTGCATTGCCAAGTCCAATCCATTCCTGTCCAAAGAGTGGACCTTTGTTATAATTTATGGGAAAGGGCAGCATCAGGGCCGGGGGCCATGCTCTCAGGGGAACCCCCAAACCGCTGGACCATCAATTGAGGTCTTTTAGTGGAGATCTCAGGATGCACCCCTTTTTATTCTTGTGTTGCCAGTGAGACTCCTCTCTGTGAGCTCCATCGTGGCTATCACTGGTGGTGGCCGGGCACCATCCGGTTCTTCCGGTCCCAAGTCAATGTAGGCACCCACTCTTGTGGGTCTCTCTGTCTTCTAGGTTGTTCTCAGAGCTATTTTCATCTGATCTAGTATATTTTGGAAACGTGAAGTGAATGTGGGCATGGACAGTTAAAACAAAACAAATTTATGCAAAGACCCAATTTTCTGTGAGGTTTGTATTTCCTAATTCATCAAGAACAGTGCAAACAGAAATTCTTATTGTCTTCCCATTTTCGTGTTTGGTGGTGATGCCTGTTTTAAAACAGTCTAAAAGGACCGTACTTAGTGAATTCCTTAATGCAGAAGGATGGATGTTATTTGCTGAACAGCTTCTCGTTGGTCGCGAATGAGTATAACAGAATGCCTCTGATGCCTACTAGGCTATTTACGTATTTAAGGAAACCTTGGTTGCATAGTAGTTAAGAGCTATGGCTACTAACCAAAAGATGGGCAGTTTGAATCTGCAAGGTGCTCCATGGACACCTTTGGGGGCAGTTCTACTCTGCCCTACAGGGTTGGTATGAGTTGGACTTAACTTGGGGGCAACAGGTTTTTAAGAAACTATTATTTAAAGTCTGGAAGTGTTATGTAACACATTTCCAAATGAGCAGCACCTCCTGAGAAGGAACATAGGCCGTAGAATCTGGGTGTGATTGGCTTGTGTGCTGTCTTCCTGATATTTTACTTCCCTGTGCCTCCTTTTCTACCACCCGTCTGTCAGTTTGCCATGCTGTAGTAGTATTAAATGCGTGGCTTATGATGCTGGGGTCTGTGGGACCAGTGTTTGAAATACCATAAGAATCAGCTATGGTGGACATTTTTGCAGAGCTTCTGCACTGTGGAAGGCTAGGAAAAAAAAACCTGGCAAGCTACTTCCTAAAATTAGACAATAAAAAGCTTATGGGTAACAACAGAATTGTTATTCAACTTGCTACTTTGGGTAAATCATCAGGAGGAAACAACTCCTGGAGGAAAACACCATGTTTGGTAAAGTAGAGGGCCAGGAAGGGTGTGGGAGCTACTTGGTGTGATGGATTGGCACAGCAACCACGGTGATGGACTTCAGCATGCAGGCAGCTGTGAGTACGACATGGAACCACACAGCATTTCATTCTCTGGTCCGTAAAGTCACTGCCTTAGTCATATAGTGCTCCTGTCACAGAAATATCACAAATGGATGGCTGTAACAGAGACAAATGTACTTTCTCACAGTCTAAGAGGCTAGAAGTCTGAATTCAGGGTGCTAGCTCCAGGGGAAGGCTTTCTTTCCCTCTTAGTTCTAGGGCAAGGTCCTTGTTGTCAGGCTTCCCGTGGTCTAGGAGCTTCTTAGTACAGGGACCATGGGTCCAAAGGATGTGCTTCCCTCCTGTTCTATATTCTCAGTAGTAGAAGGTACTCTTCCTCTTTGCTCACTTCTCACGTTTATACCTCAAAAGAGATCGACTCAGATCACAGAAAGGTGGACAGTCACATAATATTGGGAATTGTGGCCTAGCCGAGTTGACACACATTGTAGTGGGGGAGGGGGCACAATTAATTCTGTAACAGTTACCACGAGTTAGAGTTGAGTCAGTGGTAACTAACACCAATGTGCTTCATTTTATACTGATAATGATAATATAAAAAGCACTGGAGAGTTGCTTAGGATTAAATACATGACTTACTAAATGTATTAAAAATATAGCAGGTAACAGTTTCCTTAACAGTAGTTGAAAGATCTGGCTCAGGATTTGGCTCATGTCTAGTGAATACCAAAACACCTAATTCCTGTCTCTACCCACTAAAGTATGAAGAGTTTAACCTGGTCAGTCTGGCATAATATGCTTGTAAACACACACAGACACACAGACACAGACACACACACGTGGTAGAGTGGTTAAATGCTACAGCTGCTAACCCAAAGTTAGGCAGTTCGAATCCACCAGGTGCTTTCTGGAAATTCTATGGGGCAGTTCTCCTCTGTCCAAAAGGGTTGCTATGAGTCAAAATTGACTCAAATGGCAACAAAACTTTTTTTTTAATGTGTGTATATATATATATATATATATATGTATGTATATATATATGTGTGTCTATATACACACACACACACGTTGGTCATTGGTATACCCTTTATATATATGTGTATGTATATATACACATACATTGGTCATTGGTATACCCTTTAAGGTATATATTTAAGGTATATATATGTATATACGGTGTATCCAGGTTCACCATGAGTCAGATCTGACTCTACGGCACTGAGTATATATATATAAATATAAGGTGTGTGTGTGTATATATACATACACACATTGGTGATTGGTAAACCCTTAAGGTATACCTTTAAGGTATACACACACACACACACCTTTAAGGTATATACATATGTATAAGGTGTATATACATCAGGTGTGTATATATAGATACACACCTTTAAGGTACACACACAGTGTGGACTGAGCAATGGAATAGTAGAACAGTGAACAGACACACTTGCTAGACTGTTAACTAATCTCTATACTTGAACCATGAAAAGTAAAGATGTCACCTTGAAGACTAAGGTGCACCTGACCCAAGCCATGGTGTTTTCAGTTGCATCATTTGCATGCAAAAGCTGGACACTGGACAAAAAAGACAGAAGAAGAATTGATGCTTTTGAATTGTGGTATTAGAGAAGAATGCTGAATGTACCGCAGACTGCCGAAAGAACAGATCTGTTCTAGAAGAAGTCCAACCAGAGTGCTCTTTGAAAGCAAAGATGGCAAGACTGTGTCTTACATACTTTGGACATGTCAGGAAGGATCAATCACTGGAAAAGGACATCATGCTTGGTAGAGTCGAGGGCAGCGAAAGAGATGAAGACCCCCAACAAGATGGATTGACGTAGTGGCTGCAACAGTGGGCTTGCACAGAAAAACGACTGTGGACATGGTGCAAGACTGGGCAGTGTTTCGTTCTGTTGTGCGTAGGGTCACTGTGAGTCGGAACTGACTTGATGGCACCTAATAATGATAGCACATTTGAACCAATTTTTTTTACATTTGTTCTTTTCCGGGGATAATTAGTAGTGTGGTATTGTTTCAAATCTCTTGTCTTTCTAATGTTTCATGCTACTTCCCAGGCACTGGAAATGAGGCCATTTGTAGACAGTGACACATGTGTGGAGTTGATAGTGCTATTGTGAACAGGTAGCTGGTTGCACTGATATGTCAGTAGACACGAGGGCAGTTTCAGCCATGGGATCATTGGGCTAAATCTGGAAGACTTTTCCTGCCTTTCCCAGGAGTCCTTCTCAGCTTCTGTCATCATTGCCTTGAAAAGTCCTGTCCTATCCCCAGCTAACGAAGGATCTGGGCTTTATGAGTTGGTTCAGTGTCACTCAGCCACCAGTGCAGGGATATTACAGAAATAATGGCTGATTGCTATCTCTAACATTCTGTTTACAGTTACTAGAATTTGCTCTGAGCAATCTAGTCTGGTCTGATTAATGTATATCTACTGCTTCTTTCTATGAAACATTTTAGGCAGCTTTTGAGGTATAATAATGGTAGTAAGAACACAGTAAATGGAGATAATGGGTAAATAAAACAAAGGCAGAGATGATGTACATGCAATATGTACTTTAGAGATTCACGATTCATTACCATGAGCCTTGTCCCAGAAGCATCCTGCCCCTCAAGGGTACCAGTGAAAGGCCTAGCAGTCTGTTTTGGACAATTAGTCAATGAAAACCTTAGAGATCACAACAGAATATTGTCTGATATAGTGCTGGAAGATGAGCCCCTAGGTTGGAAGGCACTCAAAATGCACAGAACCCGCAACAATGAACTTGGGCATATGGATGATCATGAAGGTGATACGAGATTAGGCAAGGTTTTGTCTGCTGTACATGGGGCTGCGATAAGTTGGAACAAAATCATTGGTAATTAACAACAACAAGAATTATGACTATTGTGGGCTTCATCCAGAGGAGTCTGAAAATATATTAAGTTAAAAGCAACACTGGCATTTTTGGTTGTAAGTGTGATAAGGGGTAAGAGTGTGAGAGGACGTGTATGGGAAATGGTAACGATGTCATTGATATACCCTTTAAGGTAAAAGGTGGCAGTATGTCCTGAGACAGATAGGTTAGAGTTAACTTACAGACATTGTAGTCTCTGGATTGGCCCAAACTTAACCACATGATGTCATTCTTTGTGTCAGTAGGACTGCATCTTGGAAAATGGACTAAAGAAGATTGGACAACTGAAGCAGATTCTCCTGCAGGAGAGATTTGTGGACCAAAATGCAAGTCTGATGGAGTAAGTGTAAAATTATCTTTCCGTACTCTGACAGTAACTTAAGGGGAAAGACACAATTTATTTTTATGTCTTTGAAAGTCTCCCATAATGCCTGGTACATGCTACACTCTCAGTTAATGTCTGTTGAATGAATGGTTCTAGGCGATGGTAAAGCGGCCCAAACTAATAGGACAGCGCAGAAGGTGGCTTGGCAGTCTTAGCCGTGGGGCGGGGTAATGTTATGTAGTAGGAGGCATATCCAGAGGACTTCAGTTTTAAAACAAGGGCCAGGAGACCAAATATGTTCTATAGCCTCTGTTACCGTGTAATACACCATGTTAATTCAAGAATGTTAAGTACTGGGTGAATAAGAAGCTTAAGGAATGTTGGGTCTTAGTCATCTAGTGATGCTGTAACAGCAACACTAAGTGAATGGCTTCAACAAAGAGAAATTTATTCTCTCACAGTCTAGTAGGCTAAAAGTCCAAATTTAGGGCACTGAGTCCAGGGAAAGGTTTTCTCTACTCAGCTCTGCAGAAAGCTCCTTGTCACCAATCTTTTCCTGATCAAGATGCTTCTCAGTGCGCAGGCCCTGGGTTCAAAGGACTCACCCCTTGCTTTTCATTCTTGGCAGTATCAAGTCCCCCTGTCTCTCTGCTTACTCCACTCTTTTATATCACAAAACAAATGGCTTAAGACACTATCAAATCTTGTAAATCTCATTGCTATAACTGGCGTTAATCCATTTTATTACATCCTAGTGATAGAATTTACAACACATAGGGAACACTTGTCAAATGACAAAATGGTAGACAATCACATAATACTGAGAATTATAGCCCAACCAAGTTGACAGATATTTTGATGGGACACAATTCAATCCATGTCAATGATCTTCACCAAAATTTAAGAATGATCTTTAATATAGGTCTTTGTAGATCACCCTGTTTTACTGAATAAAATTCCTGCTGATGAGTGGAGTTGTAAAAGAAAATTACTGTTTTTATACTCTTAACAGGAAAAAATATTTAAGTTAAAAGGTTTATATGTAGAATATTGTTTGTTTTCTTCCTCAGTTCCTGGCAATTAGTAGTCTCTTGATAAATTTTAACTGAATTTAAATCACTTAATAGACCGTTCGGTTATGCATGCTGCTGCTAACAAAAGGTCAGCAGTTTGAATCCACCAGCCACTCCTTGGAAACCCTTTGGGGCAGTTCTACACTGTTCTGTAGAGTCACTACAAGTTGGAATCGACTTGATGGTCGTGGGTTTAGGTTTTGGGCTTTGGTTTGCACAGGATCATGATGGCAGTTGCAGGTGTATCTACTTTAGTTGGGGGCTACAGTCTAGTGGGGAAGCAGGCAAATAAAGAGATAATGAAGGGGTGACATGGTAGGTATCATGACAGAGCAGTTAAAGGGGGCTTATCATGAGAATGGAGCCCTGCTGGTGCAGAGGTGAAAAGCTCAACTGCTGATCCAAAGACTGGAAGTTCGAACCTACCCTCTACTCCTTGGAAGTCCTGTGGGGACGGTTCTACTCTGTCCTACAGGGCTGCTATGATTTGGAATCAACTTGATGGCAGTGGATTTGGATTTGGATTTAGTTTTGGTTTATCTTCAGAGTAGAGTGTCTGGGGGATACAAATGGTTAATATACTCAGCTGTTAATGGAACTGTAGGTGGTTTGAACCTAGAGGAAGAGGGACCTGGTGATTCACTTCCAAAAACCAGCCACTGAAAATCTCATGGAAGATGGTTTTACTTTGACACTCATGGGGTCACGAAGTATTAGAGTCAACTTGATAGCAACTGGTTGGTTGCTATTTTGAAAGCAGCAGTGTTCTTCCACATCAGAGCATCTGGGAATGTGTTTTATTTGGCCCTCCCAGTATGAGACAACCTAGCATTCGAAACAATTTAAATCCATTGCCAATATTTATGTATTGTTTTCTTTTGAAAATATGAATTTCTAGCTTTTCTGCCAAAATGAGAAGCTTGTGGCAGCTCTGGGACCACATTTCTATGTAGCAGCTACCTTGGGCCTGAGTGATGGTGGGTGTTCTTCATGTGGGCCTTGTGGTCTTCCGTCTGTTCCTTGTTTGCCCTCAATGCTGAGCCTGATGGCATGGGGTACTAGTAGCCATGCTGGCAGTACTGTTTGCATGTCATAGGATTAATAGGAAGCCAGAGCATTTTCCTGTGTCCATCTCCATCAAAACTGGACCGAAGGAAGAGAGGCTGAGAGAGTGCCATGTTTAAGGAAAGAAAGGGAGAGTGTAACTTTCTTTGTGGGTATGAAATGTGTTCCTAAGTGTTTGGCGACTAAGGTGTGCCTGACCCAAGCCATGCTTTTTTTTTAAAGATATTTTATTGTGCTTTTGGTGGAAGTTTGCACAGCAAATTAGGTTCCCGACTGACAATTTTTTCCTAAGTGATTCAGTGACAATATTTGCATTTTTCACAGTGTGTCAAAATTCTTATTAAATGTGTTGTTTCTTCCACTTCCAGTACTCTAGTTTCTCTGCACCCCTTGTCTTCCTATCTTTCCTCAAGACTAGTTGTTAAGCTTTTGGTCCCATATTGGTGGCTTTATAATGGAGCCCCAGACTCGTGGGTAATAACCTTTGTTTTGTGTGCCAACGTGTTATTTCACTAAAAGCTGACCACAGGGGATAGATTTATTTCAGAGTTAAAGAGTATCTTAGGACAATGGTCTCAGGGAGTCTGGCAGTCTCAGCTCATCCACTCAGTTTGGGCTTAAAAAAAAAAAATTGATTTCTATTCCACATTTTTCTCCCATTGTCTCATTCTCTCTGGGCCTATCTGTTACAGCCCTGCTCATACCAGTTAGTAGTAGTAGCTGGGTACTACCTAGTTCTTCTAGTCTCAGGGTAGATGAGGCTGTGACTTGTGGAGGCTGTCAGCCATATGGACTGGTTTCCTTTCTGAGACTTTGGTTTCCTTTGTTCCTGGTTCTAATGAGTAGAGAACAATAGCTGTATCTTAGGTGGCTGCTACAGGCTTTTGAGATCTCAGATGCACTCACTGCACTGGGATACAGAATGTGAAGTTTGTCATGCCAGTTGACTGTTTTGTCCCATGAGACTAAGGACCTAGGCCTTCAAACTCAGAAAATCATTCTTACAAGGTGTTTGGTTATGTTTGAGAAATACCTGTAATTGCATCCTCTATGATTGTGTGTCCACACACATGTCTGTATGTATGCTTACATAGAAATACTTGTACCTGTGCAGAATTATGTACTCATCTGTACCTACCCATACATTTACGTGCATATACATCTATGTATGTGACCATCCAGCCATTGTTGTTACCACATTGTGTATGTCGTGCTCTTTAGCATAAATACCCTTTCTTCTTGTGTACTTCTTAGGGCCATCAATGACTTTGGTCAGGCCATGCTCATAACATCCACACTTAGTGCTGCTTTTACCATGACCAGAAAGTACAAGTATTTATTACCCAGAGAGTGAATTCCCCCACCCCCATCATCCCCAGTAACCATCAGTGAACATTCGTTTCTTTCTGAATGTATATCCATCCTTGTCTTCTTCTGGAAGTGGGGCATATGACCTTTTTGATTAACTTATTTCACTTAGCATCATGTCTTCCAGATACATCCATGTTATAATATGTGTTTTGTGAAACTTTATTCTTTAGGATTGCATGCTATTTCATTGTACGCATATGCCACATTTTGCTTATCCATTTGTCCTTTGAAATGCACTTAGATTATTTCCCTTTTTATTTTTATTTATTTATTTTTTGCTATCGTGAATAATAATGCAATGAGCATAGGTGTGCGTATGTCTGTCTGTGTCACTTCTGTTAGGTTTCTATGGCGTATACCTAGAAGTGGAATCGATGGATTGTAATGCATTTTTTTTTGAGGAAATACCACACCATTTTCTATAGTGCTCATACCATTGTACAGCCCCACCAGCAATAGATAAGTGTTCTAATCTCCCCACATCCTTGCCAACATTTGTTGTTGTCTTTTTTTTTTTTAATCTGTGCCTTTTTAGCCAGACTGGGATGGTATCTCACTGTAGTTTTGATTTGCATTTCTCTGACAGGTGTGTGGGAACCCTGGTGTCACAGTGATTAAGCACTACGGCTGCTAACCAAAAGGCTGGCAGTTCAAATCTGCCAGGTGCTCCTTGGAAACCCTTGTGGAGCGGTTCTAGTCTGTCTTTTGGGGTTGCTATGAGTCAGCATTGACTCGACCTCGGTGACTTTGGATGGCTGTGATGTTGAGCATCTTTTCATGTGTTTGCTGACCACTTGGATTTTCTCTTTGGTGAAGTGTCTGTTCATGTACTTTACTCATTTTTTAGTTATCTAATCTGCCTTTTGGTATTTCTACCTTTGTAGTTATGTTTGGTAGTCTATTTTTATACACATAAAAAATAAGTCAATACTTTTCTCACAGGAACTTTATAGTTTTAGCTTTAAAAATAGGTCTTTGATCAATTTTGAGCCACTTTTTTTGTATGGTGTGAGGTGTGCGCCAAGCCAGGGACTTTTCAGTTGGCTTATATGCATGTAGAAGCTGGACGAGGAAAAAGGAAGATCAGGGGAGAAGTGACACACTGGAATTGTGGTGCTAGCAAAGCATATTGAATATACCATGGATTGCTAGAAGAATAAACAAATCCATCCCAGAAGAAACACAGCCAGCATGCTCCAAAGATGTGAGGATGGCTTACTTTGTGCATACCCTCAGTAAAGATCAATCACTGGAGAAGGACATCATGTTTGGTAAAGTACGGGGTCAGCAAAAACTAGGGAAACCCTCTGTGTGATAGCTTGACAGTCTCTGCAACAGTGAGCTAGGACAGACCCAAAAGTCTGTAGGGACAGTGCGGGACTGGGCAGTGTTTTGTTCTGATTCACATAGGCCACAGGGAGTTGGAGCCAATTTGGTAGAACTAACAACAACAGCCAGCAATGTGCAAACTAGTTGTTTCTGTGCGTGGTGACACAGTTGAAGACATTCTGAAGAAATAATCACATTAAGAGCCAAGAGGTGAACTGGAAAACGTTACTGAAATTTCAACAGGTTTTACATTTAAATGGAAATAAAATAAAATAAAAGATGATGCTGTGAAATTCAGGACGAGTGAAAAAATCATCTGGAAGCTTTCTAGGGATAACAAGATAGAAGAGGATTTTCTAGGATTTTGTAGCAGAAATCATGTATCATGAACAGTCATAAACAGGCATATCTAGAAAAACTGCTGCTCGCTGTGTTGAACACTTACTGAATATCAGGACTGACTTCACAGGCATGGCCGTCCACTCCGGGTTCAGTGCTGCGTGACTGCCACTGGAAAATTGTTAGTGTGTTTTCCTTGAATGTGTATTTTGTGAGTGAAGTCTGATGGGACAGTGGAGTGTGCACCATGGATCTGCAACCTCGGTTCACTTGTAGTCCCACTTCTAGCTGCTTCTCCATCTCCACTAGATGGGCTCTGGTCACCTGCTCCCCTGTCTACTGATACACAGACCTCGCCTGACTGATGACCTCCAATCCTGCGGTGCGGGTGGGACATGGAGGTGATCATTTCAGTATCATGGCACCTTCCATGGGCAACTCAGTTGGGGCAAACTAAGGCACTGGGATCCATACTATGTCCTGGTCTAAAGACGACAATCCACTTGAGGGTTGTACATCTGCTGTGAATTGGTGCAATGGGTTCATGGAGAAAGATGCCTTGCTTAACTTCCTTGTACCTGGTTGGGGTACAGTGCACTCACTCAGCAGCCAGCAGGAGCAGGATACTGGGGGCCACGCACCTCCATGAACAAGTGTGTGTATGCTGAGGCATGGAGATGGGTTTCTGGGTGTCTATGAAGATCTGCGCTACCTTGTAAATGTCCCTGTACCTGATGGAATGCGTCACTAAATAGCAGGCAAGGCTGAGGGAGCAGGAGAGTGAGGGAGAGAAAGAGAGAGAGGGACTGGAGGAGAAAGAAAAAAATTATATAACTGGAGTTGCTGAGAAATTAGAGGACAAATTTTGTGAATTGCTTGCTTGGGGCCCACTTCATTGTTTTTGTCCCTGCGTGAGCCCACAGATACTGGAGTCTAGGGCTGTGATCCATAGGATGTACTTTAAAGTGAAGTCTCAAGTGTGCAATAATGGTCCCTTTTGGTACGTTTGCTATCTGTGAAGCCCAGAAGCCACATGATCTCCTATATATTCCTTACAATAGTGTCTCTGTTGCCAATAATTATTCTTATTCTCCAAATGATCATTAACATGTAAATGTAAGTCATAAAGCACTGAAATGAACCCTTGATTGTTGCATTTTCAGCTATTAATTAACACAATGGGCCATTGGATCATGAACCTGCTCTCATTTTTTGTATTAATTGGTAACCTAGACCACTGACTCTTACCCTGATTGTCCCTGCATGAGTTTAAAATCCTTATTTTGACCTGACTGGTTATTGGCCTTTATTATATAAGAGCTAAGAAACAGCAACTGATTGAACACATTGTGAAATACTGTCTCTTGCACTAAGAAAATATGCTGAGTGTTCACTAGGGACTTGTATTCAGGGGCTTTGTTTGGCTTTGTGTATTCTGAGCTGTATTTGTATGCTGTGGTTTCTTGGATTTGGTAGTATGGCAAGCTGTGTTGCCTGCCCCTTGTAGGCTGTGGGAGTCTCAGTATTAATTATCAGGGAGAAAAGTTAAAAAAGCTGAAGTAAGATCCTGATGCTTTATTGTTATGGCAGACTCTTAGTCTGTTTTATAAACCCTTTACTTTTAAAAATAAAAATAGTTCTACTGCTTTTAATTGCAAAGAACATTTCTAACCACCTGCTAAAAAAAAAAAAAGTAGCACTGCCAAAAAGAAATCCTATTGGGCCTTGTTAATGAATAAAAACAGTTCATTTGTAATTAAAACCATCCCTCAGAGGCAAATTAACACATGTTCTTAACTTAATTTCTTTGTGTGTGTGTGTTAGGTTAAATAACTTCTACATTTGCTTACAGCATTGATTTGTATAAGCAATGCTCTTTCTCCTTAGCAAAGGCAGACTCCACCCAGGCTGAGGACTACATGCTGTAAAATAGTGTGATGTCAGGGTTGTAGAGGATGTGTGCATGGTATAAACAGTTAATGCACTTGACTGCTAACTGAAAGGCTGGAGATTTGAATCCACCACAAGGTGGCTCAGAAGAAAAGCTTGTTGATTCACTTTCAAACAATCAGCCATTAGAAATCCCATGGATCACAGCTGTCTTCTGACACATACGGTTTGTCAAGAGTGAGAACTGACTGACAGCAACTGGTTTGGGCCTTAGGGTTTGGAACAAACTGAACAATAGGATAAAGGAATAAGGCAGGTGGAGAACAAATGAGCACATTTATTAACTGCAGAAATTGTTATTAGTACGTAGCTGAAGAGTAGGAAATAAACAGACTTGTTGATAGTAAATCTTCAGAATTAGGAGACCTCTCCATTGTAGTCACTGGCTGAGCTGGATTAGGGCAGGCCTCCATGTCTTCGGAGTGGGAGGCTAGCTGTAAGGGCTTCTGTGAATATTCCATGTCCAGGTTCATCGTCCAAGTTCACCGTACAAATAAGTTCTTCTCTTCTGAGCTAGGATAAGCAAGGGGCAGAGATGCCAAGGTTCATTCTTTCATGATGTTTTCTATACACGGGAGTAAAATACCAGAAGTGGGAAAGACGTTTCCTTCTTCGCCAGCAGAGTACCTCAAGTATTTCTTCTCTTAACCATTTGGCTTAACTTATGGTCAACCGTGCCGGCAAATAATGTGAGCAACTGGACTATATGAAGAAGAACAAGGCCTCAAGCTTGAATGAAGACTCATTAACAACCTGCATTATGCAGATGACACAACCCTGCTTGCTGGAACTGGAGAGATGAAGATCAAAGATCACAGCCTTCAGTAGGGATTGTACTTCAGCATCAAGAAAACAGAAATCCTCACAACTGGACAGCATTGTGATAAATGGAGAAAAGATTGAGGTTGTCAAGGATTTCATCTTACTTAGATCCACGATCAATGCCCATGGAAGCAGCAGTGAAGAAAAACAAAATATGCATCACAAGGGAATCTCTTTAAAGTGTTGAAAAGTAAAGATGTCACTTTGAAGACTAAGATGTGCCTCACTGAAGCCATGGTATTTTCAGTCACATCATATGCATGCAAAAGCTGGACAATGAATGAGGAAGACATAGGGAGAATTGATGCCTTTGAACCGTGGTGTTGGCAAAGAATATTGGATGTATGATGGACTGCCAAAAGAACCAACAGATCCATTCTGGAAGAACTAAAACTAAAGTGCTCCTTGGAAGCCAGGATGACAAGACTGCATCTTATAAACCTTGGACATGTTATCAGAAGGGATTAATCTCTGGAGAAGGACATCATGCTCTGTAGAGTGGAAGGTCAGTGAAAAAGAGGATCCCTAACAAGATGAACTGACACAGTGGCTGCAACAATGGGCTGAAGCATAAAAATGATTGTGGGCATAGCACGGGACCAGACAGTATTTTGTTCTGTTGTGCCCAGGGTGGCTAAGAGACAGAACCTAACCACAACAGTGTAATCAAGCATTGGTGTGCATGTCTCGTGGGACAGGAGGAGAGCATAGCCTATTAGGGTTGTTTTGTTCCCAACTCAAAAAGCCACAAAGCAATGCCAGTTCTAGGATTTAAGGCAGGGTAAGTTTTTACTCTCACAGGTTCTGAAATGATGAAAATAATGTATTATTAAATCTACTTTGAGGCTACCCTGAACCAGAGGCTGAAAATGCGTTTCCT
This sequence comes from Heterohyrax brucei, assembly GCA_028571685.1. NCBI lineage: Eukaryota > Metazoa > Chordata > Mammalia > Hyracoidea > Procaviidae > Heterohyrax > Heterohyrax brucei. Next base: position 35,205,275 of record CM053148.1, on the reverse strand, counting down.
AATCTATTTCCTATTCGAAATAAGACTCAGTCATGTTGTAAGAGATCACCTGAGGTAATGCAATGACATTAAGTGGCATAAGGCTGAGCTGATAATGTCTAAGACTTTCTAACAATAGCATATTAAAAAAAATATGTGCCAAAGTAAAATATAACTCACTTCTGATTTTAAACTTCCTGGGGGAGAAGGTAAATTCTGTATATTAATTCTCCTAGTATGGTACAGTTCAAAGATACCAAAATCATAAATGAAAACTGAAATTATATTCCCCAGCCTTCATAATTAAAAAGTTCAAAGAAACTGAAGTTCTGAGTTTACCATTATAGACTTCTTATTTTGTTCATTTTTAGCTAGAGGGATTCTTGATGTCTTCTGGGTAGAGTTGAAATTATTTTAATGATTTAAAGATCGGGAGGATAAACCTTTGACCTCTCGCTCTTCCTTGAATCCTCTGCCAGTACCTGTCAAATGCAAGCCAGAGGGCCCAGGAAAAGGTTGATTCCATCTCTTGATGACAGACATTTCTAAAGACTGAGAAGGATATAGAATGAGTTGGGGAAGAATACCAATGACTGGGCCATGAGTGGGATCCGACTCGACAGCACTTGGCTGGCTTTGAGGCTATGGGTAACATGGAAACCAAGACAATCTTCCAAGGCATAAGAGAATGGCCAGGCAATGAATGAGTCATTGTGTATCCTTGTTCAGATCTGGTGTGCACTGAGTATGTAGACTGAATCTCAGAAAACATTCCCTTTTCCTTTAGCTCAAGTTTTCTGAGATAACTCTCTATCAGCCACCTTTACTGATTAAAAAAATGAAATCTCAATGTGAGGAAAAATGGATAATTTTCATGAGAGAAAGGAGCATGATCTCAAGAAAAAAGTTATTTGGGTTTGACAGTTTCTGACATTTGGAGGTGTGTTTCTATGAGAATAGTGGTTGGGGTAGCACATACTACAGTATTCGACTGGTTTAGGTAAAATCAGACAGTGAAAGAAAAGACAAAAACGTGGATAGCAGAGGAAGAAATATGATCAAGTAAAATTTGCTGTTATTTTTTTTTTTAGAGGATATTGTGTGTATTTGAGGACAGTGGAGGAGTCACTAGAGACAACTAGACTTAAAAGTGTGGAAGGTAGCAGTTCTCTTCAAAAGAAGGAAGCGTTCATCACCTCTGTATTTGTGACAAAAGAGAAGGAAGAAATACACATTGGGAGCGGAAGGTTGATTGAGTAGGTGTGGAAAAACAGAGGGATATGGGATCTACTAAATAGTTGACTATCCTCAGTCATGGAGCTGAATATTTAAGTGTGGAAGAGAGGTTGAATATTCCACAGAACTCTGAGGCTAGCAGAGATTTGGAAGAATAATTAAACAATTTATTTTTGTTGAAAATATACGCAGTAAGAATACTATAATTTGATAATCTCTACATGTTCAGTTTCCCTCACTTAGCTTTTAGTTTGTCATACTGTGGAGGCTTGCATGTTTCTGTGACTCTGGAAACTATGCCACTGGTATTCAGGTATCAGAAGTGTCACCAATGGTGGGCAGGTTTCAGCTGAATTTCCAGACTACAACAGACTAGCAAGAAGGACCTGACAGTTTACTTATGAAAAGACTTATCCAGTTAATCCTTATGAATAGCAGTGGAATATTATCAGAAATAGTCGTCAAAAGACAGCTGGGGAAGAACTGCCTCCTCAAAGTAGAGTTCATCTTAATGACATGGATGAAGGAGAGCCTTTGGGACCTTCATTTGCTGATGTGGCACAACTCAAAATGAGAAGAAACAGCTGTAAATATCCATTAATAATCAGAATGTGGAATGTACGAAATATGAATTTAGGAAAACTGAAAATCATCAAAAATGAAATGGATAGTGTCAACATCAATATCCTAGGTATTAGTGAGCTGACATGGACCAGTATTGGCCATTTTGAATCTGACAATCATATGATCTACTATGTTGGTAGTGAAAACTTGAAGAGAAATGGTATTGCATTCATCCTCAAGAACTACATTTCAAGATCTGACCTGAAGTATAGTGCTGTCAGTGATAGGATAATATCTATATGCCTACAAGGAGGGCCAATTAATACGACTGTTATTCAAATTTACACACCAATCACTAAGGCCCAAAATGAAGAAATCGAAGATTTTTACCAGCTTCTGCAGTTCAAAAGTGATTGAACATGCAATCCAGATGCATTAATAATTACTAGTGATTGGAATGCAAAAGTTGGAAACAAAGAAGAAGTCTCAGTAGTTGGAAAATACAGTCTTGGTGACAGAAATGGTACTGGAGGTAAAATGATGGAATTTTGCAAGACCAGTAACTTTGGGTTGCAAATATCTTTTTTCACTAACACAAACAGTGACTGCACACATGGGCCTCACCAGACAAAATACACAGGAATCAAGTTGACTACATCTGTGGAAAGAGAAAATGGGAAAGCTCAACATCAGCAACCAGAACAAGATCAGGTGTTGACTGTGGCACAGGTCATCAATTGCTCATGTGTAAGGTCAAATTAAAACTAGAGAAAATTAAAGCAGGTCCATGAGAGCCAAGGTATGACCTTAAGTGTATCCCACCTGAGTTTAGAGACCGTCTTAAGAACAGATTTGATGCACTGAACACTAGTGACCACATACCAGACAAGTTGTGGAATGACATCAAAGACATCATCCATGAAAAAAGCAAGAGGTTATTAAAAAGAAAAGGAAAACAAGAAAAGACCAAATTGGGTGTCAAAAGAGACTCTGAAAGTTGCTTTTGAATGTTGAGTTGCTAAACAAAAGGAAGTAATGGTAAAGTAAAAGAACTGAACAGAAGATTTCAAAGGGCAGCTCAGGAAGACAAGTATTATAATGACATGGGCAGGTATTATAATGATCTGGAAATAGAAAATCAAAAGGGAAAAACACGCTCTGCATTTCTCAAGCGAAAAGAACCAAAGAACAAATTCAAGCTTTGAGTTGTAGTAGCAAAGGATTCTACAGGGAAAATAATAAATGACTCAGCAAGCATCAAAGGAATATTGAAAGAGTATGCAGAGTCATAATACCAGAAAGAGCTGGCTGATGTTCAACCATTTCAAGAGGTAGCATGTAATTGATAACTGATAGTACTGAAGGAAGAAGTTGTGGCTGCATTGAAAGCAATGGTGAAAAACAAGGCTCCAGGAACTGATGGAGTGTTAAACGGAGATGTTTCAACAAATGCATGGAACACTGGAAGTGCTCACTCATCTATGCCAAGAAATTTGGAGGACAGCTACCTGGCCAAGAGATCCATATTTATGCCTATTCCCAAGAGAGGTGATCCAGCTGAATGCATAAAGTACTGAACAGTATCATTAATATCACATGCAGGTAAAATTTTACTCAAGATTATCAAAAGTGACTGCAGCAGTACACTGACAAGGATCATCCATAAATTCAAGCTGGATTCAGAAGAGGACGTGGAACCAGGAATGGATGGATCTGAGCTGAAAGCGGGGAATACCAGACATGGTTACCGGTGTTTCATTGACTACTCAAAGGCATTTGACTGTGGGGATCATAACAAATTCAGGCTAATGTTGCAGAGAATGGGAATTCCAGGACACTTAATTGTGCTCTTGAGGAATCTGTATATCGATCAAGAGACAGTCTTGCGAACAAAACAAGAGGACACTGCATGGTTTAAATTCAGGAAAAGTGTGCATCAGGATTGTATCCTTCACTATATGTTTTCATTCTGTATGCCTAGCAAATCATCTAAGAAACTGTACTATATGAAGAACAAGGCATCAGAGTTGGAGGAAGACTCATTAACAACTTGCTTTATGCAAGTGACACAACCCTGCTTGATGGAAGTGAAGAGAATTTGCAGCACTTACTGATGGAGATCAAAGACGGTAGCCTTCAGTATGGATTGCACCTCAACATCAAGAAAACAAAAATCCTCACAATTGGACCAGTAAGCAACACCATGATAAATGGAGAAACAATCAAGGTTTTCAAAAATGTAATTTTATTTGGTTCCACTGTCTACGCCCATAGAAGCAGCAGTCAAAAAATCAAAAGACACATTGCATTGGGAAAATCTACTACAAAGGACCTCTTTAAAGTACTGAAAAGTAAAGATGGCACCTTGAAAACTAAGGTGCGCCTGACCCAAGCCATGACATTTTCAAACACATGTGACAGCTGAACAATGAATAGAAGGCAAGAGGAATTGATGCCTTTGAATTGTGGTACTGGAAAATAATATTGAATATACTATAGGCTGCCAAAAGAACAAACAGATCTATTCTGGAAGAAGTACAACCAGAGTGCTCCTTGGATGCAAAGATGGTGAGACCACGTCTTACATACTTTGGGCATGTCAGAAGGGGTGAGTCCCTGAAGAAGGACATCATGTTTGGTCAGGCAGAAGGTCAGCAAAAAGGTGGAAGACCCTCAAGAAGATGAGTTGACACAATGGCTGCAACAATGGGCTTAAGCGTAAAAATGATGTAGGCGTTGCACAGGACTGGACATTGTTTTGTTCTCCTGTGCATAGAGATGCTATGAGTTGGAATTGGCTTAAAGACACATAACAACAACAGTAGCAACCATGTTCAATTCAGTGACACTATTATATTCTTAAAGTTGTGCAACTATTTTCACCTCATTTTCCAAATTGTTCCTTCTCTGTTAGCATAAACTCACTGCCCACAAGCTTCCTGTCTAACCTTTTGAATCACTGTTACCAATTTGATTCCAGAGAGATAATTCTTTGGAAGAGCACAGTGCTCAAGGCAGTTTTCCTTTACTAGTTAAGCTAAGGAAACCATGTTGACACAGTGGTTAAGTGCCACATCTGCTAACAAAAGATCGGCAGTTGGAATCCTCCAGGTGCTCCTTGGAAACTCTCTGGGGCAGTTCTACTCTGTCCTGTAGCATTGCTATGAGTCAGAATTGACTCAATGGCATTGGATTTGGTTTTGGTTTTAGTTAAGCTAAACTATTGTTTGCTGCGAAGGTGACTTCAGGGAATCTTTTTGGTTTAAAGTTTAAAGATTATCTCAGGGTCATAGCTTTCATGGGTTCATCCATCCTTAATGGCTCCAGAAAGTTCAGATTGCGTGAAAATTTGAAATTCTGTTGTACATTTTCTCTCTTTTGTTTAGGATTCTTCCACAGAATCTTTGATGGAAGTATTTAGTAAATGTCACCAGGTACCATCCAGTTCTTCTGATCTCATGGCAAAAGAAGCAGTTGTTCATGGAGGAAATTAGTAGGCATTCCAGAGAAGTATTTTTTTATGAGATGATCTTGTGAGAGCACAGGTTAAATGGTGAGAGAAATACGTAAAGTTAATAACAACTAAAGTGTATTACTAACTTCACTCTCCTTCTTGTTTAAGAATACCCAAATGCCTTCAGGTATCCACTCCTTCCTTGCGTGATTGAAACAAAGTTAATCAGTCCTCAAGTCTCGAAAGGGTGAATTCTGATTGGTCTTAGCTCAGGCTGCGTAAAGTACTGATCTGTGTTAATACAGGAAACTTCCAGAATGGGGCTCAACTCACAGCTTCCTTCACCATGAAGGTCTACATAACGTAAAAATGTCAGTTAAACCAAGCAGTGGGAGTAGTCATATAGTTAATTGGCATTCTAGTAAAAGCTCTCTATATTACAGTGAACTAGCAATGAATGATTAAGGGGCCACATTCAGAGTGGCTCTGGCCTAAGCTTTCGTAGATATTTTATTCCTCTTATTGGCGAATGGCTTAAGGAACCTCTATAAGTCACTTCTTTGCAATGAGATATGAGAGAAAGGAAGCCTGCTGGAAGCACTTCTTTCAAAAATTTTCCTTATTTGTAGGAAAGAGACTCAATGTTCTTGAAATGTCATCTTGTCTGAACATGGTACTTGGAACTGCTGCAACCAACACTGAAAGAAAGGCACATATCTAGATATTCATAGAGAACTTAGCTGGAACCTTTGGTGTACTATAACTGAAGTCCACTCTGTCCAAGGATGTAACATAATAAATAACCTTATTCCTAAAGCCAGTTCAAATCAGAGTTTTTTGATACTTTCATCTGAATTCTATCTGACCTGTCATAACTGAGAAACCATGAGTTAGCCTGTATAATGTATTGTCATCATCGCTAGTTGGAATGATGACAATGATAATAATGATAAGAAGAGCTGAGGTAGAAAGAGAAAATGTGAACCAGATGCTGAATTATAAAGAAAATGGAAAGTCCTTGAAAATTATAACACTTCTATTGAGATATAGAGAGAGCAGCAAGGAAGTAGATAAGGAAATCTTAGATGGAGCACAGGATTTAAAGCCATGTGGACTGAGATTGGAATCAGGGGCGGATTAATCAGGAAATAAGGTACACATGGGCGTATAGTAAGCAAGATGTGTACATGCTTCCTTGTGCTTGCTTGATAACCACTCATTCACAGTTTCACATGGGTGAAAAGCAGGTGTACTTGTGCTCTAAAGATTAACCAGTAAGTGCAAGTAAGCTGGTGTATACCTTGCTTACAGGGTAATCTGCTCCTGTTTGGAATTTTAGCTCTACTACTCATTGCTGACTGAGCTTGGGTTTAATCACTCTGGGCATCTGATATTTTAAAAATAATAAGTATATTGTAGAACTGGCCTATTATGTATATGTCTAGTAAGGGTCACACACAGAGAAAGTATTTCAGAAGTGGTAGAAATTGTTTTAGAGTTGGAGATAGTGATTGAAAGCAGATATGTTACAAAATGCTGAGATGGCAGTGGGGATTCAGATGTCTCTGAATGAAACGGACTTAAAAAATAAGTTGGAGGAGGAAATGAATTTATGTTTTTGTGTCTATCTTTGAACAATCTCACTAGTCTTATCACCAAAAAGGGGCTATCTTGTATTAAGAATGTACCTGTTCAGTTCCTCAAAATAAGTATGGATATATATGCAAAATTAATAGCCAATATTATTCTAAATGAAGAAAGACTGTGAGCATTTCCTTTGTGAGCAGGAAGGGGACAATGATGCCCACTATCACCATTCTTATTCACTATTGTGTTGGGAATCCTAGCCATAAAAGTAAGGCAAGAAAAGGAAATAAAGTGTATCTAAATTGGAAAGGATGAAGTAAAACTGTCTCTACTCACAGATGTCATGATCTTATACACAGAGAATCCCAACAAATCCATAAGAAAACTACTGGCTCTGATAGAAGGATTTATCAAAGTGACGGGGTACAAGATCAACACACAAAAATCAGTTGGGTTCCTTTAACAAGGTGAACTCTGAAAAGAAAATCAAGAAAACAATGCATTTACAATAGCCCCCTTCCCAAAATATAAAATACCTAGGAATAAACCTATACAATTTAAAAGACCATACAATGAAAACTATAAAACATTACTGCAAGAAATTTAAAGAGAACTCTATAAATGGTAAAACATTCCTGACCCATGGCTTAGAAGACTTAACATTGTGAAAGTATCAGTACTATCCAAAAGTAGATATAATGCAATCCCAGTCCAGATTCCAAGAATTTCTTTACTTAAATAGAAAAATGTATCATCAACTTTATATACAACAGAAAAAGAAAAAAAGAACCTACTGCTGTTGAGACAGTTCTAACTCATAGCTACTGTACAGGACAGGGTAGAACTGCATTACAGAGTTTCCAAGGAGTGCCTGGTGGATTCAGACTGCTGACCTTTTGATTAACAGCTGTAGCACTTAACCACTGCATCACCAGGGTTTCCACACAACAGAAGTATTGAAGAACAAAGCAGTATGCTTCACACTCCCTGATCAAAAAACATACTATACAGCCGCAGTAATTAAAACAGTCTAGTATTGGTTCAATGTAATAAAATAGAGAATCCAGAAATAAATCCATCCATCTGTAAGCAGGTAATCTTCAACAAAGTGTCAAAGTCCATTCAGTGGAGAAGAAAGAGTCTACCACAAAAGGTGCTGGCAAAATTAAATAATAGTTTGTAGAAAAATGAAACAGGATCCATAACCAATACATACATAAAAACTAACTCAAAATTGATCAAAGATGTTTGGTCTAAATGTTAAAGCTAAAAATACAGTTTCTGGAAAATTATATAGGAGCAAAATTATGGGAGCTAATTATTTTCTAGTTTACCAAACACAGCTACAAATGCATGAACAAGAAAAGGCAAATTAGGTAACTGTGATCTAGCAAAGTTAAGTATTTATGAACATCGAGAAATGTATCAAAAGAGCTAAAAGAAAGCCTATAGATTGAGAAAAATCTTTTGTAATGATAGCTCTTATAAAGATCTGATCTCTAAAATATGTAGAAAAATTCAGCAACTCAACAACAGAAAGCTAAACAATCCAATTCAAAAATGGGCAAAGGACACGAGCAGACTACTTCACCAAAGAGGACATTTAAGTGACCAACAAGTACATAAAAAGGACTTGTGATCATTAGCTAGCAAAGAGATGCAAGTGAAAACTACAAAGAGGTATCACCTTACCCCTGTGAAAAGGGCACTGATCAAAAATACAGAACACAAATGCTGGCAAGGTTGTGAGGAGACCAGGACCCTTATCTGCCACTGGTGGTGATCTAAAAATGGTACAAACACTGTGGAAAGTAGTTTGGTGCTTCCTCAGGAGTCTAGAAATACAAAAGCCCTCTGATCCAGCAATCCCATTCCTAGGTATCTTCCCTAGAGATCTAATAGCAATAACACAAATAGATATATGCACATATATGTTCACTGTAGCATTACCCGTAATAGCCAAATGGTGTTAACAACATAAGTGGCCATCAACACATGAATGGATTAAAACATGTAGGGTATATATATATATATGTGTACACACACACACACACACACACACACACACACACACACACACACACACACAATGGGATACTATGCAGAGATAAAGAATAGTGATGAGTCTGCAAAACATTTCTTAGCGTGGATGCATCTGGAGGACATTGTGCCGAGTGAAATAAATCAAGCACAAAGGGACAAGTATTGTATGATCTCACTTTTATAAAAAAGATGAAAATAGGTATACACACAGGAATCATTGTTTCTTGGTGGTTACTGAGTGTGGGAGACAGAGGGAGGAGGAATCTCTCGATGGTAGATGTTTTTTAGTTTAGCTGATGGAAAAAGCAATACTGAATATTGGTGAGGTGAGCACAACTTCAAACAAGTTAAAGGACACTAAGAAGTTACAAGAATGAGAAACGTTTTTCTTAAGTGCTATAATATATGCAATTTGACAACAAGAGCAGTACCAACCAAAAGATGTGACTGATTACATAGATATGAATGTATACATGTGTGTAAGACAGTGTATGTGTGTAGATACATGAGCATATATAGGTGTATATATAGGTGTATCTGTAGGCACTAACCAAAACATTGGTGATTTGAACCCACCAGGCCTTCCATGGGAGAAAGACACGGCAGTCTGCTTATGTAAGGATTTATGTAAAGATTTGCAGCCTTGGAAACCTGCTGAGATAGTTCTAGTCTGTTCTAGTCTCTATGAGTTAGAATCAACTCAACAGCATTGGGTTTGGTTTTGGTTTGGGTAGCATGTCTGCATACATGTTTCTGAGTGCAGCATATATATTCATATATATAATAAAACACATAGGGACACAGTCACATATACCTCACAGATGTAACCAAGCACCTCAAAAGTGGGTTACTGGGGTTGAAGGCTTAGGACCACAGTCTTATGGGACATTTTGGTCAGTTGGTATACCAGTTGTCTACAGAATTCATGTTCTACATCCTACTTGGTAAGTAGTATGGGGTGGGGCTCAAAATCTTATGAGTGGCCATCCAAGGTACAAATGACTTCATTTGTCTGTACTCATCAGGTACAAAAGAGAAGGAAAGCAAAGACTCAAAGACAAAACCAGTCTGTAGGATCAAGCACCACCATGAACCGTAGCCTCACCTATTCCAAGAGCAGAAGAACTAGATGGTTCCCAGCTACCATTACCAACCATTCTGACTAGGCCACAATATATAGTGCTGGGTTGAATGAGAGAAAACTGTAGCACAAACCTCAAAATCTTAAAAATGAAGTCCACACTCACTGGACTGGAAGAGACCTGGGGAAATCCTGAGACTATCGTCCTGAGATTCCTTTTAAACTTTGAAATGAAGCTACTCCCAGATGTCACCTTTCAAGTAACAGTCTCATAAAATAAACAATATTACCCATGAATAGTGGAGTACTGTGCTTTTTATATATACAGGTTAATAACTACAGTTGTTAGTTTGTGCTTTGCTTACTGTAAGCTTCTGTGTACCTTGCTTATTGATTAATCAGCCTGAAACAAAAAACAATTGTCTATTTGAGATCAAACCGTCAGCATTTACCCTAAAGCAAAAGTGAGAAAGTCAGGTGGAGGATGGGGATAGGGAAGTAAGAATAATGGAAGCTGTACAACCAGAACAAAAATAATGAGTGTTGATCCAGTGTGGAAACTATAACCAATGTAAGTGAACAACAGGTACATAAATTGTTAAGTGGGAACCTAATTTACTGGGTAAACTTTCACTGAGAAGTCAATACAATATTTAAAAACAAGGATCTGTCTAGAGCTAGGAAGAGTAGATGGTAGGTGGAATATTTTGAGGTGTTTCTTTGGGAAGGCATCATTATGAACATGAATGTGGCCAGTGTCAGGCCTATAAAAATAATGTGACTGGGTAATGTATATATGGCTCTTTTCCTAGATTTATTACTTAACTGAGCTAGTTTGGCAAATTAGTCACTTTGATTAACCAGAATAGGTAAAAATGACATGGTATTTGGTTATTCAAACCAGTGCGTTTTATAGATCTTCTCATAAAGACTTCCAATCCAAAATCTTTGCTAAACTGATTCTAGGGTAACACTACTGACATTTTATGTCTGAACTCTATTTCTGTCTGCTCCTTAAAACTGTGATCTCTCTTCAAAATCTGTATTCTAGAAGTTTCCTTAAAAAAACTAAAGCCACTGCTGTTGAGTATTGTCCAACTCACAGTGACTCCAGAGGTCAGGGTAGAACTGCCCCACAGAGTTTCCACGGAGCTCCTGGCAGATTTGAACTGCTGACCTCTAGGTTAGCAGACATAGCGCCTAACCCACTACGCCACCGGTGTTTCCTTGCCAAGCCATCCAAGTGCTGTCGTGGTCTTTCCAAGTTTTGTATGTGGGTATAACTGAGCAGAAATTTTCAGTGTAATTTGGGTAGAGTCCTCAGTAAAGATACCGATTTATGACAATTACATAGACTAGATTAGGACTTAAATGAGAAATAGTTAAAGAATTTTTTAATGGAAGAGAAGTACACATGTGTTTCAAATCTAGAGGAATTAACAGGTTTTCAAAGTTCTTTAACCATTGAACATACAATCTGGAGTATTTAGAGACACTGATTTCTCTAATTGCATTTTTTTCCCCTAAAATGGATTTAGCATTCTTCCATCCATCAGAAATGCCAATGTTCTTTGCAGGGCAGGGGAAGAGTAGTATTTATTTTTCCTGGAAGAAGTCTACTGATCATTCAGAAATAAAAACAGAAGTAATGTTTTAAAGAAATCTCTCAGATTAGTCTCAGACTGGAGCTTTGGTGTTTTCCATGATGACTAATGAATAAGAGATAGAAACATAGAAATTCAGTGTTTGATAAATCACAGTGAACCAAATCTACCACCAAACTGTGCTTAGAGAACTCTTGGACAGTCATGCTTCAACTGTCTGAGACCTTGGTCATTCTCTTTGAGTCTGTTCATCCTTCGTCTGGTACCATTGAACTTAGTAAAACAATCACAAGATATCATGGTAAAGCAAGCCATAGGTTATTGTAATGAATAGAATCTACTCCCATGACATTATTTAGGGTGTGGAATGGCAATGAAAGTATGAGATATTCTCTTTGTATCTTGTGCTATGTCAGGAGAATATATATGTTTGCTAACTTTGTTTTAAATTTTTTTATTACAAAAATTTTCAAATATATATACAAGTAAAGAGAATAGCTTAGCCCCCACTAGATACCTATCACTAAGTTTCATGAATGATCAACTCTTGGACAATCTTGTTTCATCAACACCTCATCTACCCACTCTTCTTATCTTGCTCCTTGCTATCACTCCATGCCTGGATTGTTTAAAGCAAATCTCAGACTTCATATACTTTCATCTGTGAATATTTCAGGATACATTTCCAAAAATAAAGACTTTAAAACTGCACAGCCTTAATACTAGGATCACACTAACAGAATACTAGAAATTCCTATGTCATCAGTTACCCATCAGCATTCAAGTTTTCCCTCACCTTATATGTACATGTAAATGCATAATTTTTATAATAAAGGCATGAAAAAGGTTCACACATTATAACTAGTTAATATGTCTGTTAAGTACCTTTTAATATGTAGAGATCACCTTCGTCTTTTTACATTTTCCAGGTTTCTTGAGGTATAACCATTTTGTATTATATAACAAACAGCATATTTTTTATGATTAAGTGAAATTAATACAGTGCAAATCAGTTTTTCATGCCCATCTATCTGCAACTCTATCTGCTCTCCTCACCCTGTAACAGCAGACTCCTCCCATTCCACTTCTGGCATTCTCTCAATGAACACCTGTCCCTTCTTCTCCACCCTCTCCTCTCCCATGTAGGAAGAAACCGGTAGGACAGCCTCCTATAAATGTAGAAAAGTGTAAGGTACATATTCCACATGCTCACACTGTGTCCCCAAGTCCAGTCCATTCTTGTCTGAAGAATTGGCCTCAGTACTAGTTTCTAGTCTGGGCCAGCAGCAAGCCTAGGGGTCATGTTCCCAAGGGTCCCTCCATGCTATCAGACCATCAGTTCTGGTCTTTTAGTAGAGTTCTTGAGCTACACACCTCTTTGTCTCATGTCTCCTCGGGGACTCTACATTGTGTATTCCATCACAACTGCCTTTGGTAGTGGTGGCTGGGCACCATCTGGTTCTTCTGGTCTCATGCTGATGCAGTCTCCCATTCATATGGGTCCTTCTGTCTCCTGGGCTCAGTTTTCCTTGTGTCTTTGATGTTCTCAGTCATCAGCTATTCTAGATGGGTTGGGACCCTTTGGTGTTCCTCAGATGGCAGCTTGGTAGCTTTTAAGACCCCAGATGCTACTCACCAATATGGGGCACAGAAGACTTGCTTAGCAAAAGACTAGTTTTGCCAGTTGATTTTGATGTCCTCTGAAAAGGTGGCTCCCAGACTCCTGTCCCTGCTACTATATCTTTTGGAATATTGGGTTGAGTTTAGAAAACCTTTCAGTTTATGATGTAGTCTAGTTATACTGATCAGCCCTCTACCGTGTGCTGCCATTCCCAGCAGCCAACCAAATTCTTATTAACTATCTAATCTATGACCATCCTTCTCCCTTCCTCTCCATTCTTGTAGCCACCAAAGAGTCTTTTCTTTCTTACATAAGTCAATTTTTAAGTGCTTATAGCAGAGGTCTCATACAATACTTGTCCTTTTCCAGCTGACTGATTTCACCCAACATAATGTCTTCTAGTTAAAGCCAAGTTGTGAGATACTTCCTAAAATCATCATTGTTCTTTGTCATTGCATAATGTTCCATTATGTAGATGTACCATAGTTTGTTTATCCATTCATCTGTTGACGGACATCTGGGTTGAATCCATCTTTTTGCTGTTGTGGACTGTGCTGCAATGAACATTCGTGTGCATGTATGTGTTTGTTGGACCACCTTTATGTCAGTGGGATTGCTGGATCATATGGTGTTTATATTTCTAGCTTTTTAAGAAAGCACTGAATTGCTTTCCCAAGAGGTTGTACCATTTTGCATTCTCACCAGCAGTGTAGAAGAGTTACAATCTCACTATAGCCTCTCAATCATTTGTTGTCTTACGTTTTTTTTTTTTGATTATTGCCAACCTTGTTGTGGTGAGATGACATCTCATTGTAGGTTTGATTTGGATTTCTCTAATAGCTAATAGTTGTGAGCATTTCCTCATGTGTCTTTTGGCTGTCTAAATGTCTTCTTTGGTGAGGTGTCTGTCCATCTCCTTTGCCCATTGCTTAATTGGGTTATTTATCTTTTTCTTGTTGATATTTTTGCAATGCCTTGTAGATTACGGAAATCAGATGTCTATCTGACATGCAGTTGACAAATACTTTTACCCATTCTGTAGATAGGTAGTCTTTTAACTCTCTTGATAAAGTGTTGGGATGAATGTGTTTGATTTTTAGTAGTTCCCGTTTGTCTGTTTTCTCTTCTATTATTTTTGCATTGTTGGTCAGATTTTGTAGTCTGTCTAAGCTGTGTATTAGAACTTTCATTGTTGTCCCTATTTCTTCGGGCATGATCTTTATCATTATAGTTTTGGTATTTAGGTCTTTGATCCATTTTGAGTTAGTTTTTGTGTAAGGTGTGAGATATGGGTCTTGTTTCAGTTTTTTACAGATGGATATCTAATTTTGCCAATACCATTTGTTAAAGAAATTTGTTTTTACCCTAGCTTACAACCTTTGGGTCTTTGTTGAATATCAACTGTTCGTAGGAGGATGGTGATATTTCTGGGGCCTGTATTCTGCTCCCTTGGTCAGTATATCTGCTTTTGTACCAGTACTAGGCTGAACAGGATATATATTTTGACATAGGCAAGCAGCTGTGAAACTGTCACAGTAATGAAGGTAATGAACATAGCCATTCCTCTCCAAAGAAATGAAGAGTCTACATATTAGCTGGAAGTTCAGTTAGTGGCATATCTCAGTTCTTAGCAAATTGCTCCACAGCTCTCTTTTATACATAAATGCAAACCTAAATGCCCCCATCAGCATCAAAACCAACCCTTAGGGGTTTCTTGTCTTGTGTGTTCAGGTATGAAAACATGAAAAACCTATTTGATAGCAAAAACTAGTGACACATTTAGAAAAAGGAAAACATATATGTATTCTAAAACAAGAGGAGTTACAGTATGGTAAGATGAAAAAGGAAAAGACTGATGTTGAAGATTTATAAGGGCTGAATAACCAAGTAGTTTATTGACCAAACTTTTGAGAATGGGAGGAAGCACTGTTGATAATTATGTCAAGATTACAGGTGAAGGGTAGAACTATGCCTTATAAAGGGGTCATGGTATTAGTGTAAGACATTTTCACTTTCAGAATTCTAAATAAAGCTCTGTTTATGGTGGAAGTCCTAATTTTCTAGTTATTGTAAATCTAAGGCAAGTGTATAGGAGCCAAAAATTTTGAGAAATACTGTAATTACATTACCTTTGGGAGATCCACCTTATATAATCTTTACCATATGGAGTAAAAAAGGCAAAACTTCCATTGCCATCAAGTCAGTTCTGACACATAATGACCCTATAGGACTTCCAAAGCTGTGATTTTTAAGGCAACAGACTGCCATATCTTTCCCCCATGACGTGCCTAGTGGGTTCCGTCGGTCAACTTTACCAGTTAGCTGTACTGGTTAGCAACTAAGTGCTTAACCTCCAGAGCACCAAGGTTCCTTACTGTGTAGACTGATTCATTTACAACTGACAAAAATAAAACCTTTGAGTTTGACTGCATTATTACTGTTGTTTTACAGAGGTTTAGAAATGTTAAATAACTTTTCCCAGTAACATAGTTTCAAGGTCATGAGACTTTGACTGAGATATTCAGAGCCTATGGTATTAGCCAGTATGTAACATCCATGAGTTGCTTTAACACTCACTTTCTTTCTTCTAATTGGAAGTGTTATGTACTTTAAGATTATATTTTCTATTTGTTATATAGTATGCTGAGTATTTTTCATATGTATGTATGCATATTAATAAATAGACTTCTATATATCAAATCATTTTGTAGTCAAGATGACAAATTTTCAAGGGTAACCTATCAGACAAAAATTTATCTTATGTGCTGACATTACAACCTAACATCAGAAAGATGATATCCAAAGTATTGAATGATCACATAGGGCTTTGCAGACTATGCTAAGGATTTTTATTTTCATTTTAGGAAGACTGAGTACAGATTGAAGTGATTTAAGTAGAAAAATGGCATCATCAACGTCATGGTTTTAAAAACTCATCTGTAAGCATTGTTTTCAGTGGTGCGAACTGAGTGGGTAAGTGAGGAAGCGGGGAGATAAAATACATGCTACTATAGTAATTTAAGTGAGAGATGATGTTAGCTTGAACTAGAGTGACAGTGGTGGCAATGGAGCTCCCTGGTCAGATTTAACATAAAAACGTCCCAGTTATGATGGGTAGACTTTAGTCTTGTTATAAGATAATGGATAGATGTTAGTCTTATTGTGTGGGATATGCAGGGGGCGGGGTAGGGGGATGGAAGGTAGGGGGAGGAGGTAGAGGAGTGGCAGGTGCCAAGGACGACTCTCCAGTTTATTTTCCAGGCTATATGAGTGGCACAGCAGTTTACTGACACTGAGAATACTAATGGAAGACCTGATCTGTGAAGGAAAATCTTGAGTTCACTTTTGGGCCTACTGGCTCAGAAGTGCCTTTGAAGTAGATAAGAGAACATGCTTATTTGCAGTTAGTCTAATGCTCAGGCAAGAGTGTTTAGATGGAGATAGAAGCTTGGTAGTTATTGAAATTTTGATGGTAGTTGTTGGTAAGTGAAGTCCCAGGCATATGTGATATTCATCAGGGACTGAATATATTTTCTAGTTGTTGGGTGTCCTTAAGTAGGTTCTGGCTCATAGCAGCTCTGTGTACAACAGAACAACATTTGCCCTTTCCTGTACTGTCCCCACAGTGCTGGAGTCCACTTTTGCAGCTACTGTGACAGTTCTTTTCATTGACGGTCTTCTCTTTCAGTGATCATCAATCTCTTTCAGCTTCATCAATTGTAATGTCTTTGTTCAAAGACTGGACCCACCTAATAACATGTACAAAGTATATGAGACAAAGTTTCACCATTCTCACTTCAAAGCAGCGTTTTGGTTGTTCTTTTCGCAAGACAGATGTGTTCGTTTTTCTAAAAGTCTAAGGTATTTAACATTCTTCACCAACAGTCTAATTCAAAGGCATCAGTTCTTCTGTCTTCCTATTCATTGCCCGCTTTCTCATGCACATAAGGCAGTTGAGAAGACCAAGATTTGAGTCAGGCACACCTTAATCCTCAAAGCGAAGTCTTTCTTTTCTAACACTTGAAAGAAGTTTTTTTTCCTAGCAGATTTACCTGATGCAATCTGCCCTTTGATTTCTGGCTATTGATTCTACAAGTGCTGATTGTGGATCCATGACTTAATATATGATCACTGATGTTACTTATTTATCCAGTTGTAAGGATTTCTGTTTTCTTTATATTAGGGTGTAATCCATACTGAAGGCTGCAGTCTTTGATCTCCATCTGTAAGTGCTTCAAGTCCTCTTCACTTTCAGCAAGCCAGGTTGTGCCATCTGCATATCACAGGTTCGTCATGAGTCCTCCTCCAGTCCTGATGCTCTGTTCATCATATAGTTCAGCTTCTTGGGTTATTTCCTCAGCTTACAGATTGAATAGTATGGTGAAAGGATACACCCTGATGCAAATCCTTACTGTTCAAAAGACTCCCTCTTATTCTATGTACAAGTTCTACATGAGCACAATTAAATGTTCTCGAATTCCCATTCTTTGCAGTGTTATCTGTAATTTGTTATGATCCACATAAGCCAATGCCTTTGCATAGTCAATAGAACGTTTTTCTGGTATGACCTGCTTTCAGCCAAGATCCACCTGACATTAGCAATGATATCCCTCATTCCATGTTCTCGTCTGAATCCAGCCTGAATTTCTGGCTATTCTCTGTCGATGTACTGCCACAACTATTTTTTGGTTTTTCTTCAACAAAATTTTACTTACATATTGTATAAATGATATATTGTTCAGTAATTTCTACATGCTGTTGAATCACCTTTCCTTGGAATGGAACCAGATATGGATCTCTTGCAGTTGAATGATAGGTAGCTGTCTTCCAAATTTCTCGACATAGGTGAGTGGGTTGCGTCTACCATTGCATCAGTTAATTGAAGCATCTCAACTGGTATTCCATCAACTCCTGGAGCCTAGTTTCTCTTTTTTTTGCTACTTCCTTCAGTGCAGTTTGGACTTCTTCCTTCAACACTGTTGGTTCCCGATCATATACTGACTTCTGAAATGGTTGAATGTTGACCAGTTTTTCTTGGTACAGTGACTCTGTGTATTCCTTCCATCTGCTTTTGATGCTTCCTGCATCATTCAGTTTTTGTATCCATAGAACCCTTCAATATTGTAATTCAAGGCTTGAATTTTTTTCTTCAGTTTTTTTTTTTTTTCATCTGGAGAAATGCCAAGCATGTTATTCTGTTTTGGTTTTCTAACCTCAGATCTTTGTACATTTCATTGTAGTATTTTACTTTGTCTTCTTGAGCTGCCCTGAGAAACCTTTTATTCAGCTTTTTTCATTCATCACTTCTTTTCTTTGCTTTAAAAAACTAGGCACTCTATGTTCAACAGCAAATTTCTGAGTCCCTTCTGACATCCATGGTAGTCTATTCTTTCTTTTCTATCTTTTTAACAACCTTTTGTTATCTTCGTGTAACCCTTTAGGTGCCCTTTATGTAATCTGACAACTAGTCTGGTCTTTGGTCATTAGTGTTCAGTTTGTAAAATCTGTTCTTAAGGTTTCTGAATTCAGACGGGATGTATTCAAGACCATTCTTTCACAGTTGTGGATTTGTTCTAATTTTCTTGAGCTTCAACTTGAACTTGCTTTGGGTAATTGATATAGTCTGTTCTGCAGTCAACCCTGGCCTTGTTCTGACCGATAACATTGAGCTTCCCCATTGTTTCTCTCCACAGATGTAGTAGATTTGATTCCTGTATATTCCAGTTGATGATATCCACTTATATAATTGCTATTTATATATATTTTAAAAATATTTTTTATTGTGCTTTAAGTGCAAGTTTACAGTCCAACTCAATTTGCCATATAAAACTCTGCACCACACCTCTATGCAGCTCTAGCTTCTCTCCTCACCCTGTGACAGCACACTTTTCCTTTTGTTTATACTGTTGAAAAAGGAATTTGGAATGAATAAATTGTTGGCCCTGTGAAGATCTACTGTATGATTTCCCGTATTATTTCTGTCACCAAGGCCATATTTTCCAACTGTTGTTGCTACTTCTTTATTTTTTTCATATTCCAGTTAACTGATTGTGTGCTTGATCAATTCAGAATGCAAAAGTTGGTAAAAATATTTAATTTTAATAGTTGGTGAACAAATTTAAATAATGTTTGTCTTACCTGGTCTTCCTTGTAGGTGTATGGATATCACACTATCACTGACAATGTTAAACTTCATTACAAATTATTTGAGTCATCTGATACTGCTCTAAAAGAAATACCACACGTGGATGGTTTTAGCACAGTCCAGTAGGCTACAAATCCAAATCTGGGATGTCTGCTCCAGGAGACAGGCTCTCTCTCTTTGTTGGCTCTGGAAGAAGTTCCTTGTGTTGCATCAGTCTTTGCTCAGGGAGCATCTTGGGGCAGGCACCTCGGTCTGAATGATATGTTCTACTCCTGGTGCTGCTTTCTTGATAGTATGAGGTTCTCCACTCTCTTCTTGCTTCCCTTTCCTTTGATCTCTTATAGGATGAAATGATAAAAGACGGTGGAAGCCACACTCCAGAGAAATTGCCTTTACATTGGAGCTGGGAGGTGGTGTCCCAGTCTCGCCCTAATCATCTCTAACATAATCCACTCTGTTGCCCACAGGCAGAGACTAATATTTGTAGCGTAAGCAAATCACAAAATGGAGGGCAATCTCAGAATACAGGGAATTGGCCCAGACGAATAATTAACACATATTTTTGGGGGGACACGATTCAATCTATGATACAGGGCTCAAAATATGATCTTGAATATATAGTAGGGAAAAAGGGAGCTCTAAACTTTGATGCTTGGCTAAACTTTATGCTATTTAAAGAGATTTACCCAGTGGTTCTGTGGTAGAAAATACCTAATGTCCTACTTCTGTAAAAATTACAAGCTAGAAACTCTACGGGGCAGTTCTACCCTGTCCTATAGGTTGCTTTAAGTGAAATCAAGTTGACAGTTCACATCACCACCCCCAACAATAAAACTAAGATGTAAAAATACAAAAGAGAGAGAATATTTTCATGAAGGAGGGAATTTTCAGCATCATTGAATACTACTAAGGAATCAAGAAAGGTTGGGATTAAATAATGTCTTTTGGATTTAGCAACATGGAGGTGATGGTTTTAGAAAGAATCGTTTGAGTAGAAAGTTTGGAATGGTATCTAGGTTAGAAGGACTGAGGAATGAGCAAGAGGTGAGGAAACTGAGGTAAACCAGCTAGGCAACACTGCAAATAGTGTGATTAAAAGAGTGAATCTGGGGAGCAGGAGCTAGAACAGGGAGTGGAATGGAGGAGGTCTGCAGTGAGTGCAGCAGGACTCCAGTGGAACTCCAGGACAGGGTCCACCGAACAAATGAATGTGATCTCTCTCGGATTCAACTTGGTATTACCATTTGTCTCTCAGTACAAAAACCAAAGACCATCACCTTCTCTAAATGATTTTCAACCTGAGACTTCCATCAAAAGTTCCAAGGACAGTCTAACGTGGTTACGGTGTGCAGTGCAGCCTCCTGTTAGACCTCTCCAGTCTTCCACATATCCACTGCCGTCTCTCCAGATCTCACTTTTCTTCTCTCAGTTTATGTTATTCCTTTATGATAGAAACCTCTTGTGGCTGTAGAAGGCTTGTCTATGACAACTTCTGAAACTTCTAATTTTTCCTCCTAAAACTGGTCTGTCCTTCAATTTCTTGTTTTGCTGATCCCTCCGACAGACTCATAGACCTGCCTGATCTTTGCAAGCCCAGCTTCCCATCCTGCGGTCTGTAGGCAGAATGGCTACACCTTGGTCACATGGGACAGTACCTACTTTTGGTCGTTTCCTTGAGAAGTGAATGTGTTTTCTCAGACACTATAAAGTTTCCCCTGTTTTAAAAATGCTTCCACAGTGCCCAAGGGACTTCAGCAGTGGGGATGGTAATGGTGGGAGCAGGGACAAGGCAACTGTTTGAAAATAGATCAACTTAAAATTTGAAGTTTCGAGGTCATCTTTTCTCCTGTGGCTTTTTTTCCTTCCCGTTGTTAATATGAATGTGATTTCTCAAAAGACTATTTTTGCCTTTCTGCTAGCGCTAGGTACAACATTAAGGCCTCAGAAGTAGTCCCAAATCCTGACACTGAGGACTGAAAAAGAATTCACCCTTCGAAGACAGTTTTGAAAATTTCCAGGAGAGCAGATTTTACTATTATGTATTCATAAATTTTTCCATTCAGGTAGTCTCAGAAAGGTCTAGGTTTTAATTTTATTTTTAGAAGCATATAACATTTCCTAATTATTTGTTTGCTTACTAATCAGTTTACTTAGTCTGTGGCTTAGCTCTGCAGAAACATTCACTGTTGCTTAATACACAAATCCTGATTCATCCTGCAAAACTGCATTTGAAGCTGCCCATCTGACAAGTAAGCTGCATCAGAAATCATGCCTGTGATGTGGTCTGTTCCTCGGACTGTTGACTGGGAGCTCACGCCTGGTGGGAGCTCATGCCTAGAACCATTTTCTTGGTTTGGCTTCTGGTTTGTTTTATTTTTGCGGTGAGCTTTGTTTCTTCATACACATGGAGTCTCTGCAGATGTGCAACCATGTGAGTCTCTCGCTGTAACTGAGTTTCAGCTGCTCTGAGTTACCTCATTTTCTCTTAGAACTGCGTTCTCTCCCAGGATCCTTCAGTGTGAGTTTCCATGGCTATGCTAGAGTCATTATTTGAATATATTAAACCTTAATGCCACCCTTCATGTATTTAAATACACATGACACGGTAATTTAAAAAAAGATGTGCATTTTAATCTGGCTTTTTATAGGCATTTTTTGTTTATTTATCAATGACACCCTTCTCCCCAGTTGCAGATAGGAAATGAGGCAGGAACCAACAGTAGAACACATTTTAAATAGTTGCTGTCAAGTTGATTCCGTCTCATGGTGACCCCGTTGTGTCAGAGTAGTACTGTGCTCCGCAGATTTTTCAATGCCTTCACGGCCTGATTTTTCACTAGATAACCACCCCATTTTGTCACAGTGCCTCTCAGTGGACTTGAACCTGCATCATTTTAATTAGCAGCCAAATGTGTTAACCCGGAGTCTTCAGGACAAAAACAGAGTTACAAAGACAATAAAAATACCTGGTGAACATAAATACTTTAGTCACCAATCTGTAACAGAAATATTATGTACTGTGAGTAGGTACTTGGGTTAGATAACTTTCTGTGAGCCGTGGCAAAAAGAAAAATATGTTGTGTTACATGACTTTCAGTGTTAAAGGAAGTATACAGATTTGCAGAAAGCAATGAATCTCCTGTTGGTATTGGTTTTTAAATAGAATTTGCTATGTGGTTTCTTATATCCAGAGCACTGGGAAGTGTAACAGATGAAGGTATTTTTAAGTGTAACTTTCTAAATACCTGGAAACTCTTTCAAAGGAATATATGTTAAATGCTTCTACATCAAAATCAAGATGGTGATAGTGTTGGTAGGAGGGAGGGTAAGGGTTAGAGGGGTCACTAACATTAACTTTATTTGGAGAAAATGTTGCTGCAAAAAATTTAAGGGAATATAGAACATTCACGGTATTTCCTGAGGCTAACTCAGTGTTTACAAAATGTGTTCTGTGAAAAGCCCTATGAAGCAAGCATCTCGCAGGTTTGAGAAGCTCTGTACCTTCTCTTAGTGATTCTGAATACACGAGTCTTACATTAAACGTTCTAAGAAGTCCTGTAATAAACTCACTTGTTAACATTTTAAAAGAGTATTATTTGTTTTTATTAAGATCCCCTGATTATGGATCTAACTTTAATAGAGCAATAGAGATTAGAGGGAGCCCTAGTGGAGCAGTGGTTAAGAGTTAGGCTGCTAACCAAAAGGTCATCAGTTCGAACCTCCCAGCTACTCCTTGGATACCTCATGGGGCAATTCTCCTCTGTCTTATAGGATTGCTGTGAGTCACAATTGACTTAATGTCAGTGAGTTTGATTTTGTTTGTTTGTTTGTCAGTGATTAGAGACTCTAAGGGAATGAGTAATTAGCCTTTCCAAGTTTAAAAATATCTAAATGCTTCTGAGAATCAGCCATTACTGGTAGCAGATTCAGGATGCAAATACAGAGCATAAACACTCATGGTTAAATTATCCAAAGAGTTCCTGAATGTCCATGTAGTTGGTCAAATTATTAAATACACACACACACACACACACACACACGCACGCACACACGCACGCACACACGCACGCGCACACACACACACATGCACACACACACACACACACACACACACACTGTCCATAAAGACTCAGCAGTTATTTAAATGGTAATCTGTTGATAAAATGCAAAAGTTTCACTTGTATTTTTTCCCCCAGGGTCATTCAATTGCCACACAATGGAGAGCTGTAAGGTGCTTTTAAATAAATCCATAACTTTCTCAGAAGTAGCATAAGACTGTTTAAGCCTTGTGTGTATCAATACAACTTAGGTTCAGTTTGAAAACGTGGCTCCTTCTTTTGCTAGCCTTGGCAATTGGAGCACATTACGCAATCTCTCTGAATATTGTTCCCAGGTGGACAAAACAGAGATAGTCCTACCTGTTTGTCAGAGAATTTTCATGACAAAAGAGGTGACTTACTTAAAAGTGTCTAGTGTGGGGATTGAAGAAGTAGTGAGAGGCCCGTGATTGTTAGAGCCTTTTCTTGTTCTATTAAGTTAAACATCCTGAGGTCTGCTCAACGTAAAATATACAATGGCTGATAGTAGCCTAAATAATGATAGAGATTTATAGATTATTATTTATTTCATTTGAATACAAGTATAACTTGGAGATATTGTGAGTTTGTTTCCAGATCACTGCAAGACTGCCATCTTGCTTTAGGTTATTATATATCACAATAAATCAAGTCACATGAACTTTTTTGGTTTCTCAGTGCATATAGAAGTTATGCTTACACTATAGTATAGGAAACCCCATTGGCCTAGTGATTAAGTACTATGGCTGCTAACTAAAAGGTCAGCAGATCAAATCCATCAGGCGCTCCTTGGAAACTCTATGGGGTAGTTCTACTTTGTCCTGTAGGGTCGCTATGAGTCAGAATTGACTCAGCGGCACTAGGTTTATACTGTAGTGTGTTAAGTGTGCAGTAGCATTGTATCTAAGCTGCAGTAGGCCTAGCTTTCAGCCCACCTCAGCGTTGACGTGCCTTCCTTGCTAAGCTTAATCATTTTTAACTTTTGATTTAAAGTGAGAGGCATTAGACTCTTCTTTCACCGGAAGATGTAGAGTCTTTTGTAGGGTTATTAAGTGTCCTAGTTTCAATACTGTGATATCAGGGAATAAAGAGGTTTAAGGAAAGAAGGAGAGATGGGGACAGCCAGTCTGTGGAGACAGTTGGAATGCATACAACATTTATTGATTAAATTTGCCATCTTACATGGACATAGTTTGTAACAATTACAATAGTAATGTCAAAGACCACTGATGACAAATCACCATTACAGGCACAGCAATAATGAAAAAGTTTGAAATCTTGCAAGAGTTATCGAAATGTTAACAGAGATACCAAGTAACTATATGCTGTTGGAAAAATGATGTCGAAAGACTTGCTTGACACAGTGTTGCCAAAAACCTTCAATCTGTGAAAAGCACAATATTTGCAAAGCACAATATTTGCAAAGCACAGTGAAGCTAAGCACGATAAAATGAGGTGTGTCTGTAATTTCTTATTAAAAGTTCATGGTGTGTACATTAAACGTAATCCCTAACAAAATCCCAGCTGTCTTATTTGCAGGCATTTACAGGCCAATCCTAAAATTCATGTGGAAATTCACAGTACCCATAGTAACCAAAACAATCTTGAGAAAGAAGAACAAAGAGAATTCACATGTGCCAATAACTTCACACTTAACAATACTACAATGCTCAAGACTGTGGTATTGATGTAAGTATAGACATATAGATAAGTGGAATAAAACTGAGAGTCCAGAAATAAGCACTCATGTTAATGATCAGTTGATTTTCAGCCAGGGTGCTAAGACCACTTGGTGGGGAAAGAAGAATCCTTCAACAACTGGTACTGGAACAATTAGATATTTCCTATACAAAACAATGAAGTTGGAGCACTTCTTTACACTGAATACTGAATTAACTCAGAGTGAATCACAGGCCCAAATTGTAAGAACTAAAAATATAAACTCTTAGAAGTAGATCAATATGACTTTAGCTGAGACAGTAATGTTTAGATGACCCTAAATAACAAGAAATAAAAGGAAAAACATAAGGTTTAAGTTTGACTTCATCAAAATTACAAACTTGTGTGCTTAAAAGGACACTTATCAAGAAAGTAAAAAACAAAACAAAAGTCCACATAATGGGAAAGTATTTGCTAAAGTATCTGATAAGGGTTTAATATCCAGAATACACAAAGAACTCTTACAACCCAACAGTAAAAAGAAATACTATCTGACTTAAAAATAAAGAATCTGAGTAGACATTGCTCCAGAAATGATATATAAATGGCCATTAAGCACATGAAAAATGCTCAGTGTCATTAGCTGTCAAATGCATGACAGTTAAAACTACCAAGAACCACTGCTTCAAGTCTTCTAGGATGGCTACAATCAGAATGTCAGATGACAAAATGTTTGACAGGTGGATGTGGAGAAATCTGAACACTCATGCTTTGCTGATGGGATTGTGAACTGGTATAGCTGTTTTGGATAGTGGTCTGGTGGTTCTTCAAAAGGTTACACATGGAGTTACTGTTTGACCCAGGAATTCTATTCCAAGGCATATAATCAAGAGGCCTGGAAAGCACATGTCTGTGAAAAGACTTGTTTATGGATGATTGTGTTTTCTACTGTCAAGTCAATTCTGACTTGTAGCAACCGTATAGGATAGAATAGAACTGCCCTGTAGGGTTTCCTAGGCTGAATAACATTTGTATTTAAGAGGCTAAAAGTGGAAATAGCCCAAAGGCCCATCAATGGAAAAATGATAAGCAAAATATGATTTGTCTTACAATAAGATATTATGTGGCCTTAAATACAAAGTACTAATACATGTTATGATATAAATGAATTTGAAAACAAGCCAAGTGAAAGAAGAAACAAGTCATAAAAGAGCAAATGTTGCATAATTTAATTTCTATGAAATCTCCAGGATAGGTGAATCTGGAAAACCAGGGAGCAGAGCATTGATTGCTTGGCCAGTAAGTGTGGGAACCTGAGGCGGGAGAGGAAAAATGACTGCTCATGGGTACAGGGTTGATTTTGGGGGTGATTCAAATACTGTAAACTTGATTATGTTGATGGTTGCACAATTCTATGACTGTATGAAAACCATTGAATTGTACACTTTCAGAGTTGAACTTCATGATACATGAATTATGTATCTTGCTTTTCTTTAATACAGTGGACTACATAGTGTAGGCAGAGATATGGAGGATGAGCATCATGCTTTAGGTCCTCAGCAGACCTGCATTACTTCCAGGTACAGTTTTGCCATGGATTTAGTATGACACTGAGCAAATTACTTCTCTATACCTGATTTGTTCAACAAATATGTAAAATTAGGAGGTTAGACCAGATGACTTGAAGGCCTTTCCTGAGCATCTTCATTGCTAAATTTGTAGCTCACACTGTGCTTACTGGATGTGATTCTGTATTCTGCCTTAATTTCCCAGCAGGTCATTGAAATGAGCTAGAGAGAGAGAGAGAGAGACAGAGAGAGACAGAGACAGAGAGACAGAGAGACAGAGAGAGACAGAGACAGAGAGACAGAGACAGAGACAGAGAGACAGAGACAGAGACAGAGAGACAGAGAGAGACAGAGACAGAGAGAGAGGAAGAATGACATTGCCTCAGTAAAATGTTTTGGCTTGCTCTGTAGTATGGTTTGTCATCTCTGGCACTCAAGTGGCTTTATATAATGGCTGGCTGGCTGTTTCATTACAACAGAATAGACCCTGTATCACTGTGTCGTGGAAAGCAGCACTGCTTTTTTCCCAAGCCTTATTACAAATTTGTGTCAAACTCCAAGATGCTCCAGTCCTTGAGGCTGCTCTGATCTTCTCTAATTTCTGCTGTTTGGAGTGAGAGGAAAGAGACACAAGCTTCCTCCCTCTTGGCCCACGGAAGGCTGGGCTGTCTTGATCTGGAAGTTCCGGTGTAAGACATTTCATGAGTCATCCTGTGGTCTCCTACCCCCACAGAAAAGGAAGTGCCACTTAGCTCTAGACTGTACTTCCATTTGCTCATACTCATTTCCTGCCAAAATAATTATTCCCCCCAAAGAAAATAAAAGATATTCTGAGTCACTGATTAATTTTGGGCATGTGGAATAGATGAAGAATTGATTTGAGGAACCCAGCAGTAATGAGGTGATAACCAGATGGGAATGAGTGACCTGAAAGCAATCCCTCTCAATGAACAATTAATTATTAAAAATTGGAACCCAAGTACATTATATAAGTAAATCAATCTACCTCAGCCTACAGCTTGAATAGAACTCATGTTTTAAGGGGAAAAGCTAGTTTGTTACAAATGGATTACTCTTCTCCAGTTACAGTATATACAGTTTCTGTTGCTAGAGAGAATGAAGACTTGCGTAATCATATCTTCTCCAGATAAGAAATATGGGACCATTAGTAGTGTTTTTTTGGGGGGGGGGGTGGAGAGATTTGCACATATACACAGCCATGTCTTTCCTTTTAATTTCTACAAACTCTGAAACAGGTTGCTTGTGTTGAAAACTGAGTAATATGCAAATAAGTGGTAGTTTTTGCCTTCAGGGTAATTTTTCCTCGGTATTAGCTGTCCTCTGCAGCCTCCTGTTATTAGAAAACAACAAACATAGTTGTAAGGAAAATGTGACTTTCCTCTGAAATTTGAAGCTCAGGTGCCCTGAAATGAATAAATGAAACTTTATAGTGGTACCTCTGTAACACATGTGGTGGCCATGAGTCAGACTTGACTTGATGGCAGTGGGTTTTAAATAGTTGTTTCACACTTTGGTAATAAACAGGAGAACATTCTTCTAGAAACGAGAGAAGAAAATTTAGTATATAGGAATTTGCAAAGGTTGTATGTGGTTGAGTCCAAGTCCTGTACCTGAAAAATATTTTGCCACAAGAGTTTTGATTTTCACTGATAATTTATTCTCTTGGCCTTGCATCTTTCCCTGACTTTTTTCAACCTTGCTTTGTGTCTCTTTTGATTTAGTACCCAGGTGAAGGTTTCTTCCTCCTTTATTTTCCTATCTATTCATGTAGAATGCCAAAAATAAATTACCAGGACAGGGATTATCTCACAGAAAAAAGGAAGGTTTATATGCAAATAACTGCAATAAATACATCCACTCTACATGAAAACAATGGAAGAAACAATCATCATGGTTTCCTGCAGAAATTCTTCTGTTTTGATTTGAACTGGACCATTGCTTTTCTGCAAGAAACCAAGGTCAAACCTTTTTTAGCTAAAATCATAAGAGAAATGGATTGGGAAGCTTGTATACATAGACACACACACACACACACACACACACACAAGGTTTCAGCTTTATATGATATGTTCACAAATAAATTATTTAACATTAGATAGAATTTGGAATAATGGAGATGTCTTTGGGCCTTTTTCCGAGGGTTTAACTATGGAGGTACATGAAAATCCTCATTAATTAATGCAAGCTCCAGTGAAGGCAGGGGTTTATGTCTGCTCTACACACAGCACTGTTTTGTGTGTCTAGAGTGGGGCCTCACATATCACTGCCACTTAATAAATGTTCATTAAATTAAAGGAAAATGTGAGATGTAGATCCAGAGATAAAATCCTAAGGTATTTATTTTCAAGTTTCTTGGCAGTGAGTTCTGATTGGTTCCCTTTAATGCAAACCTCTTACTTTCAGTGGTACATATGCTCAATGGAACACTATGCAGTGATAAAGAATTATCCAATACTGCTCTTTGTATGTTGTTAGCTTGGTATATATTTTGATTTTCAGTTTGTTCATATCTTTGAATCTAAGGTGTGTTTCTTGTAAGCATCAGATGGGTGGATCATGTTTTTGATCCAACCTGCTACTCTCTGCCTCTTTAATGGAGAATTCAATCCATTTAAATTCAGTGGAATTATCGATAGGTATGTGTTTAGTGCTGTCATTTTGGTGTCTCTATTTTTGTGTTGATGTTTTCTTTGTTCCTATTAATATTCTGTTCTGGGTCATTTTACTTTAGGGTTTACTTTCCATCTTTTTCTGTGTTGGTTTTGTCTTTGTTAAGAGTCCTGTATTATGTTTCTGTTTTGATGTTGCATTGTTAGTTTGCTTTGTGACTACCCCTTTGATCCCCCTTAATGTTCTAAGTTTAAACCCATCGTCTGTATATCTTCTTAATTTCCTCTCCATCTGAAAGGGTTGTATCTATTGTAATATATCCCTCTTTATAGTGTGATGTCATAGTTTTTATGTTAAGATCACTGGTTCCCTACTTTTAATATTTTAGCTTTGATTAAGCTTTGTGACTTCCCTAACTGAGTAGGCCTCTGGATGCTGTGTCCTACAATGCATCCTTCAGTATACATTTGATGTTACTGTTTTCCTAAACATAGAGCTTCTTTTAGTATTTCTTATAGTTTTGGTTTGGTTTTTGCAAAGTCTCTAAGCCTCTGTTTATCTTCAAATGTCTTAATTTTACCATCATACTTGAAAGACAGTTTTGCAGGGTTTAATTCTTACTTGGAAGTTTTTCTCCTTCAGGTCTTCTTGTGTGTCTTCCTGCTGTCATCTTGTCAATGTGGTTTCTCCTGAGAAGTCAGACAAAAGCCTATAGGGCTTCCCTTTGTGTGTTAGTTTTGCTTTAAGCCTTGCTGCCTTGAAGAGCATCTCTTTATGTTTCATTTTATTAAGCCTGATTATAATATGCCTTGGTGTCTTTCTTTTAGAGTCTAGTTTTTATGGTGTTCAGTAAGCATATTGAATATCTATAATCTCTTCTTTCATGATTTCAGAGAAATTTCCTATCAGCAACTCTTCAACAATTCTTTCTGTATTTTCTGCTATCCTTTACTGTTCAGGAATTTCAGTTATTCATAGATTATTCATCTTAATAAATTCCCACATGCCACATGCTTCTTCATTTTTCTTGTTTTTTTTTTTCCTTTTTATCTGATTTCTTCTCATAAATGCTGGTATAAATTGCTTTATCTTTAAGTTCACTGATTCTATATTCCATTTCCTCCATCCTGTTCTTTTGGCTTTGCATCGAACTGTTTAATTGTGTAATTTTATTATTGATCTGATGGATTTCAGATCATTGATGTTCTACCAATTTGTATAGTTTACGTACTTTTTCATGTTCTGCTGCATTTTGTTTCATCTGTAGAAGGGGTCTGTACATAATTCCTTTGTATTCTACCTCTGATAATATCAGAAGGATGTTTTCCTCTGGAAAGTTTTTTTATTCTTTATTTTGTGACTTTTCTGGAGCCATGGTGTTCTGCTTCTTTAAATGGTTATGTATTGATTGTTGCCTTCACCGTATCAATATGCTGTTCAGTTTATCCAGTGTTATACCAGTGGGAACTGTGGCATAGTTGTAAGACGGGAGTGGGTAAGGGCACTGCTTGATTTGGTTACCAGCCACTGCTGAGTTCTCTAGCTGCAGCTGATATATGGATAGGTTCTCTGGCAATATAGACACCATCAAGCTCTGTGATGCTGCTCAGCTTAGTGGCTGGCCCATCTGAGCCCTCAAGGGTGGCAGGCCCCACATCCTAGCTGCTAAAGATGGCAAGCTACTTGTGCTGAGCCTCTGTCATCATGCCAGTCGAGACTGTGGTGTAGCTAAGGGAAGGAAAGAGAGAAGAATGCCACCACACTTGGCTGTTAGGGACTGTTGCATTCTCCAGATGCATTTGTCTTAAAAACGGCTTTGCTGCTGGAAGAAACACTGTCCTGACAGACACTGTTGTTTAGCTCAGGAGTTAGCCCCAGCCAAGCCCTCGGGCGTGGCTGGCTCTGCCTCTCAGCTGACCAAAATGGCGACCTGCAGTGATCCCGTGTTATCTATGGCAGAGGTAAATGAAGGTGGGGGAGGGGCATTGGCACCCTTGATTGCCAGCCACTGCTGAGTTTGCTAGATGCGACTGTTCCAAGGACAGCCTGTCTGCTGTGGAAGACTCTGTTTACTTAGGCGTTGCAACTCAACATAGTAGCTGGCCCCTGCCAGGCTCTCAGGCTCGGCAGTCCCAGTCCCAGTCTCCTAGTTAACAAAGGAGGCATCTGTACCTGTAAGTTTGTTAGCTACTGCACCAGCAGAAGCAGAACTCACTGCACTCTGTCCCACCTCTGACAAAAATAATTTTCCCCTTCCTGTTGCCCAGTCCAGTCTCACAACCCTATGTCTGGTCTTGGGGTTCCCAGAATGTCCACATTGCTCTGTTCAGTTATAGTTCTAGGCCTTAGTTCTCAGAGGGAATTGAGGAGACATTTGGTCTTGTCTCCTTGTTTACCTTTATTCTGATGCATGATATGTTTAGATTGGTTTCTATTTTGTTTTGTGTGTTCTATTTACTACGATATTTTTTCTTAGCTGCTTTCACCCCTCCCTTTCAGATTTGAATCTGGTTATATGGTTAAGAAATAGACTGTTGGCAAAAAGGTCAGCAGTTTGAATCTACCACCTGCTTCTTGAAAACCCTATGGGGCAGTTCTACTCTCTCCTATAGTGTTGCTGTGAGTTGGAATTGGCTCAATAGTGGTGGGTTGAGTAGATAGATACATAGAGAGAGAGATAGATAGATACAGAGATATGTGTGTATATATATGTATACTAGGGTCACCATGAGTCGGATCCAACTCAATGGCACTTGGCTGGCTTGGCATGCATATATATACATATATATATATATTTCATAAGTGTTCCTTATTCCTCACCTCCACCCTCTTCTAGTGGTTTGAATGAGGTCATTGGTAGTACAGTTGTAGAATTCTCTCTTTCCATGCTGGAGACCCAGGATCAGTTCCCAGCCAATGTACTCCATGCATAATGAACTGGCTGTCATTGAAGGCTTGCATGTTTTTATCATGCTGGATGAGTTTCAGTGTGGTATCCAGACTAAGATGGGCTAAGAAGAAAGACCTAGTGATCTACTTCTAAAAACTAGCCAATGAAAATGCTATGGAACGCAATGGTCTGGTCCATATGGATCATGCAGGACAGGGCCATTTTTCTTTCCATTGCACACGGCATCACCAGGAGTCAAGGACAATTCTATGCTTCCAGCAATAACAACAACAATAACTTGAAAGCTTTCAGTGTTTGCCCTTTGATTTTTGACACACACATGACACTGACTGAAAAGTATGAAACTTTCATTGCCTCTGTCATTCTTTAAACAAGAACTTTAGACTGCTTTTGTGCTGATTATCCATCATGTCTCTATATCTTTTCTGTCCCATAATTTGTGGTTCACATTGTTTTAAACTCCTCTTTCATTAGTTGCTACATTTTTATTTCTATTTGTTTTTGCAATCATGCATTTAGATTAATCAACATATTTAATGTAATAGGCAGGATAATGGCCCCTACAAAGATATTGTTATTGTTGGGCACCATTCAGTCAATTTTTGACTCTTCACAACTCCATGTGACTGCCCCATGGGGTTTTATTGGCTGTAATCTTCACAGAAGTAGATTGCTGAGTCTTTCTCTCATGGAGACAGTAAGAGTGTTCAAACTACCAACCTTTTTTTTTTTAATTTATTATTTATTTGAAGGTTAACAAAACAGAACAAATGAGTTTATCAGTAAGCACTTAGTGCATATATTGTGTTATAAGACTGGTTAACAACACCACAACAGGTCAACACTCTCCCTTCCCCCTTGGATTCTCTATAACTAACTTCCCTGTCCCCTTCTGCCTTCTAATCATTGTGCCTCGAATGACAAACTCCTTTATTTTGTTTTATGTCTGGTCTTTGGATCAAGGGTGGATCTCAAGAGTGACATCATTACTGAGCTGAAAGGGTGTCTAGAGGACAGACTTCAGGGTTTCTCCATTCTCTGTCAGGCCAGAAAATCTAGTTTTTTTCTTTTGAAGTAGAATTTTGTTCTACAATTTTCTGTATCTCTTTTGTGTCACCTGCCACCCCCCAGGTGGGCAAGGCCAGCCAGCAAACACTCATGGTGGGTGGAGTGGCCTGGGGAGAGGAGCTAGCAGAGACATTGGGGAACTTGTAGCACCTAGAAGCAGTCCTCAGAGCTGAGTGCATCCTTTGGAAAGGACTGGGCTCCCTGTACTTCAGAAGTCTCCAGTCCAAGGGATGATTGACAGTGAGGACCTTCCTCCAGTGCCAGCAAAGTAAGCATTCCCCTGGAGCTGACACGTTGGCCAGCCAAGCCAAGTGCCGACTGTGACAAAATAAGAACTGTCTTTTTAATGCCCTCCACTTGTGATATTGCTGTTAAAGCAGCACCAAGTGGCTAAAATAGGGAGTAGTGAGTTGCTGCACCAAACCCTTGTGATGCCACAGCATTGGTGGTCCCTCCTCCAGCAACACTGACCTGCCCGCCACTGCTGCCACCACTGCCACTGCCACAGCAGACCTTGGAGTCATTTTGCTGTCACTCCTTCTGACATACCTCCCTAGTGATGGCACTGCCTAGTCTCCAGAACCTGTGAATGGTCACCTTTCATAGTACATGGAATTCAGCTGGTGTTATTAAATTAAGGATTCTGAGATAGAGAAATACTACTGGATTATTCAGGTTGGCCTAATGTAATCAGAGAGGTGCTTTTAGAGTGAGGCTGGAGATCGCTGTAACAGGAGATGTGAAGACTGGAGCAACGGGAAAGAGGAAAGAGCCTGCAAGGCAAAGCATGTGGGTCAACTCCATAAGGTGAAAGATGCAAGAGAATGGGTTCTCTTCTAGAATTTCTGGAAGGAATGCAGCCTTGCTGGTGCTTTGATTTTGGACTCTAACCTCCAGAACTATAAGAGAATGAATTTGTATTGTTTTAATCTATTAAATTTGTGGTAATTTGTTACCACAGAAATAGGAACCTATTAAGAAGCGAGAGTGTTGACAAGTCATGGGGTTGGTAAACAATATCATGAAATAATGTGTGCTAATTGTTTAATGAGAAGCGAATTCTGTAAACTTTCAGTACAGTAATAAGAAGAAGAAAGAAAGAAATGAAAAAGTAATAGGAATTTCATACCCTGCTACTTGCCGCTGGCTCCATATTTCGGTGACATTTTTCATCCTGCTACAGTACATCTTTTGGTAGCTGATTTATTTACACTTTTAAGAAATATTATTTTTGTGCCTGCTACATGCCACAAGCAATTCTAGGCAACAAGGCTCACAGTGGAGAACAAGGCAGAATGAGGTTTCTGTTCTCATGAGACTTTTGATAGGAGAGTTTGTCTGAAATGCCTTCATTGAATCCTCCCTCCTTAGTGATAGTTGAAAAAGGTATAGCATTCTAGATTAGCTGTTACTTACCATCTCTGTGTTGAAGATTTTATTGTCTGGTAGTTGCTACGGTGTCTGTAGTTAGTTCTCCTTCCTATGGGTTACTGGTCTCTTCTGTCTGGTTACTTTTAAGATAGCCTGTCTTCTTCATTTTCTGAAATTTTACTATTATGCATCTAGTTCTAGATTTATCTTTATTTATATTCCTTAGATCTTGAAATGCTTTTCAATCTGAAGATTTATGTTTTTCTTCCACTATGAAAAACTCTCAGTATTTTTCTAAGTACTGTCTGTTTTCTCTATTCTGACCTCCTAAAACTTCTCTTAGATCCATGCTTATTTTAGTTCCATAAATGACAATGAACCTCAGAGCTCAGGTTCAGCATAGACTCACCTTCATCTTCAAAGAAATACTGGTTTCTAAACAAAA
This sequence comes from Heterohyrax brucei, assembly GCA_028571685.1. Lineage (NCBI taxonomy): Eukaryota > Metazoa > Chordata > Mammalia > Hyracoidea > Procaviidae > Heterohyrax > Heterohyrax brucei. The sequence continues at coordinate 35,170,232 of CM053148.1, read as the reverse complement.
GAATCATTTTAGCTGTACAAAAAAACTACTGAAAAGGAGTTATGGGCATTCTAGCTTAGTGAACCCTAATTCTCTGTGACCCCCTTTCGTTCTGTCTTCTTAACAAAGAAGCTCAATCTTTTATTTCTAGCACTGGATCTGGCATGCTTAAGTTTCTTAGTTTTATCTCTCCAGCTAGTCCTAATCCTGCATGACCTAGAAAAGCACACTAGAATGTTATGGCTTCTGGTAATTTCAGAGCTTCCCCAGCCTCAGCCATGGGCAGAATGCCTATTCAAGCTTATTTTGAGTCTACTATCATGAATCTTGTACCCTACGGCTGAGTGGCACTGGCTGTCCTTTTAAAAGCAAGATTGTATGGACACACATACACATGTGCCCCCCCACCCCACACACATGATTTTTTACTTGAAGATGGGTTAGGGCTACATTATATATATATATATGTGTGTGCATGTGTGTGTGTGTGTGTGTGTGTGTGTGTGTGTGTATGTGTATGTGTGTGTATGTGTGTGTATATATATATATGTAGTTTTTAAGCCTTACTAGTACTTCTTTTTGATATATGTGTAATAATGTTCAATGTGTATATATGTTCAAGTGGAAATAAGAAATTGGTTGTCAATTCCAGGCAGAGAAAGATAGGGGGCAGAGGCATCAATAATGGTGAAGTTGTTTTTCCACAGACTATCCTTTTGGGAAGGTCATTAAATTTATATGACCCCTCCCCCCCAAAAAATAGGATGCAGAAAACCCTTCACTCTCCCTTTATGAGGAACAGTATAAATTTCTAAGATATGATAGATTGAAGTAAGGATTCCTGGTCAACTCACTAAACATGAGATTTATAATAGCTCTCTTCCAGAAAGTAACATAATAATAATAATAATAATAATAATAATGAGGAGTTAACTGGATGTTTAAGGCTGGGAAATACAGGAACCCTGTAAGTCGGCTCTTGAGGATCACACTCTTCTTTGGAGCAGAAGCCACGGGGCAATTAACATGGTTGGTGAGCTTTCCTTTGGGATGTGAGTCAGAGCCAATTTACATGAAGGAGGGGTTTCCCTTCTGGCACTGGCTCACTACAATTATAGAATCGTATTCTGACAATACAGAAAACAGTATTCTCAGGGTGCTCCCAGGGGATCCTGTGGGTTTACCCATGGAACACTGTATGTTAGAAACCATAACCCAGCATTTTCTCTCCAAGTCTGTTTCTTTGAACTTCTCTTCCTCCTATAAGATTTTGGATTCTAGAATTCAAAATCATAAAATCAGCACTCAACGGTCTTTTAATTGTGCTTATAACTAATCCCATGACTCATTCTGTACTCTTCCTTGGAATCAAGGACTGCTGTGACCAAAGTCACCTGTGCCCTCTTCTTTTTTTGCTTACAGAATTCCTCCCTCCCCCTTCCTCCCTTTCTCCCTCTCTCTCTTCAGATAAAGCATCAGAGGGTGTGATGTTTCTTTAGGTGGTGAGAAAATCCACAGAAGGTTCTGTGGGTGACTGTTGTCATCACTGGGAAAATGTGCCATGGCTTCAAGTTGTCTGAACAAACAGGTAATAAAATGATGCTAATTTATTTATACTCTATACTGCTTCCACTTCCTGGGTTGCTTTAGGTGTATCAAAGAGTTGTATTTGCGATTTCACTTTGTATACCAACAGAGTGCACAGTAGCTCACTGTGCATTCTTTCTCTTCTGAACAGAAGTCAGATACATAATAAAAGTGGTTTACTGTAGGAGTTCTGCAATGATAACAACAAAGAGAAGGTAACTTAAAAGCAAAACTAGAAACTATTAGCGCTTTGAAATACCATTTTCAGAAAGGCAATGTGTAGTCTCTAACACTAATGATACCTATGATCAGTGAGGGCTATTTCTACCTGTGGTTTATCTATTTTGGGTATCCTTGTGGAGGGAGGAAAATGTCCTGGGTATTTGAAAGTGTTAGAATCACCCACTGCTTAAATGAAGTTTGATCTTTTCACAATCAAAAAGAAAACTCTGCAGGAGTCTTACATGAGCACACACACACACACAAAGTAATAATAGTAATCGAATTGGGAGCTTCCTCTTTGTACCCTGTTATAATTTGGAAGGTCACTCAGTTGGAGTCCCTGATGTGGTTGATCAGAGTTTTCTTTTATTTGACTTATTCCACCCCTGCTGCCTCTTCCTATCTTCCCCCGTCTTTCTCTGGGAACTTCTTCTGCCTTCAAGAGGTGATCATGCTGGAAACTTTTGTTACGATAACATAATGAAGAGCAGACACTCCATGCTATTTCAAAAGGTGTTTTGTCTGGATAGCTAAGAAACATCTAGAAACAAAAGACATGGGGTACATTTGGAGTTTTGAGTGAATTACTTCTGTTTTTGTGTCTTGGAAGAAAAGCTTGTGGTTTCTGTTTAGTGAAAAAGAAAAGATCTGAAAGATTTGCAAAGCATAGTGCATTCTCCCAGCCACATGGGCATTTAGGACTAAGTTGTACAAGTAGGAGACTTCTAGTAATATTATAATTTATTCTTTTGTGAAATAAGATGCAAAGGATGACTGAGGGTTTTACCTGATATTCTTCCTCGCTCAATAACATGCCACTGTTGTTGTTGTTAAGTGCCATCCACTCAGTTCTAAACCACAGCAACCCTATGTACAACAGAATGAAACATTGCATGGTCTTGTACTGCCCTCACACTTGTGTCTATGTGTGAGCCTGTTGTTGAGGCCACTGAGGTCTTCCTCTTTTTTCTGACTCTTTTCTTTACCAAGCACAATGTTGTTCTTCAGGGACTGGTCTCTCCTGATAACATGTCCAGAGCACAATAGACGTAGTCTTTATCCTTGCATCTAAGGAGCATTCTGGCTGTACCCCTTCCATGACAGATTTGTTTGTTCGTCTGGCAGTCCATGGTATATTTACATCCTTTGCCAACGCCATAGCTCAGAGTAAACTTCCGTAGTTTTCCTTATGCGCTATCCAGTTTTTGCATGCAGATGAGGTAATTGAAAATACCACAACGTGGATCAGGCACACCTTAATCCTCAAAGTAACATCTTTGTTTTTCAACTCTTTGAGGTCTTTTGCAGCAGATTTGCCCAATGCAATATGTTGTTTGATTTATTGGCTGCTACTTCCATAGGTATTGATTATGAATCCGAGTAAAATGAAATCCTTGGCAACTTCAATATTCATTTATCATCTTGCTGCTTGTTGGTCCAGTAATTATATACAAAGTGTATTTATAGGAAGACATACTTAACTGCACAGTAATTCCTTACATGTATATTCTTGGTTGATTTAAAGAAAAAGGTATATTGAATAGGATTATAAAAATCAAGATCTAGAAAATGGAGAAAACAAACAAAACATGTATTTGTGTGCCCAAGGTCATTATTGAAGTCCCTTAGTGGTACAAATGATTAAAGCACTCAGCTGCTGACCAAAAGGATGGATGTTTGAGTCTGCCCAGAGATGCCTTATCGGAAATGCATGGTGATCAACTTCTGAAAAATATCAGCCATTCAACACCCTGTGGAGCACAGTTCTAGTGTCACACACATAGGGTCACTGTGAATCGGAATCAACCCAATGCAACTTTTTTTTGTTTTAAGTCATATCACAGAGTGAATTTCTTCTGGGTTTCTTGGTAATTCCATGGTGTGAACATTTTCCCCATTTTACAGATAAGGAAAATAATTCACAGAAGGGAAAATTAAAATCCTAATTTCAGTTCCTTTGTAATTGGCAAGATATTGAAGCAAATGTGTGTCTGAGTTCATACATCAAGTTTATGACCACTAAGTATACCAGTTCCTCAGAGTTTTCCCTGACAGTAAATTCTAAAGAACATTTCTCATTTGACCCTAAAGTCAACTCAAAGTTTAATCATAGAATAATTTGGGTTCTAGCAAACTATCTAGAAATGTGCACATATTTCTGTATGTGTGTATATGTATACATATATTTACATACACACACTTTAAAAAAAGTTGAAAAGTGGGAAATATAATGCCATATTCCTTCAGACAGTGGAAACAAATAACGTAGAAGCCTACCTATAGCAGTTAGAAATATGTTGAGCTACAAGATACAAAATATTTGAAAATGAATGTAGTTAAACAAATGGGTTCATTATTATCATGCAAAAAGACATCTGGAGATAGATGACTACCAGGGTTTAAGAACGACAGAACTCTCTTTTCAGGACCTTTCCTCACATTTCATTGGCTATACCTGAGTCACATGGCCATCCTTAGTTACAAAGGAGGCTGTGTTTAAAGTATTTTGCTTTATTCCTTTAGTAAAGATGGATTTGGTTACATGTTGAATGAGGTAACATACAATATCTACCACAATATCAATCGAAAAATTAGAGCAAGAAGAGCTAAAAAAAATCTAAAGAATCTAGGTTTAAGGGGAAAAGGGGGGGATGTTTTACACTGGGTTCTCTAGAGAAGCAAAACCGGTAAGACATGAACACCCACGAGTGTGAGAGAGACAGGACTGCCAATTAGTTTCATGAACCCATGCTGGAAAAAGTGATACATACTTCATTGCTGAACATCAGTACAGTCACCTTCGAAGTACGCTTCCTGGGAAGCTATGCACTGATGTCAGTGTCTAGTCCACCCTTCAAAGCAGTTTTGAAACTCTTTCTGGATTGGCCATCAGAGCTGTTATTGTATTACCCTTGATGTCCTGAATGGTATTCATATGTCTTCCTTTCAATATTTCCTTTATCTTTAGGTAAAGAGAAAAGTCATTGGGGACCAGACCATGTAAGTAAAGAAGGTGTTCCAATAAAATTATTTGTTTACTAGCTAAACACTCCCTCAGAGACAACTATACAGTTAAGTTTGTGAACTTGCCACCATGCCACCACATGCAGTGGCCATTCCAGAAAGAGTTCCAAAATTGCTTTGAAGCATGGGCTGGGCACTGGTATCAGTGCATAGCTTCTCAAGGGGAGTACTTTGAAGGTGACTGTAGTGACAGTCAGCAGTGAGGTAGGTAGCACTTAGAACAATTAAATTCACAAACTTAATCATCAGACTCTGTGTGTGTGTGTGTGTGTGTGTGTGTGTGTGTGTGTTTATAGAGAAAGAGAGGCAGACAGATTTATATCAAGGCAGTTATAGAAGCTGTAATGTTTCAGGTTTGTGGGTCAGGACAGAGGCTTCTCCAGATTCAACTAGCTGCAGGGCTGGCAAAGCCAGGATCAGCAGGTTGGAAAGCAGAGCTCTTACTCACAGACTGTGAAGATCAGTGAATCCCAAGATCAGCAGACAAGATCACAGGTAAGCTGCTAGCTCAAGTTCCAATAACCAGAGGTCATAAGAACAGCAGCCAACTGCAGGATTCAGAATGTGCAAAAGCCCACAAGACCTTTACAGAATATCTGCTTATATTTAATGCACGCTACACACCCAAGGAAACTCCCTTTCAACTGAGTAGATGCTCATAGCAGATCCCATCATGGAGGTGATTCCATCATATCAGATATCATCATGGAAGTGATCACAACATTATACAACTGTCAAACCACTGAGAACCATGGCCCAGCCAAGTTGACACACAACTTGAACCATCACAAGGGACACTGATTTTTTTTTTTTAATTCCTCTCTATTTGGTACATTAGCAAAAGAAGGCCATATCTTTATGTCAAAAAGTGGTACAAATATGCCCTTTGTAGAAGATACAGAATTACTCGGAACAACTATAATGGACATTTGAAATACAGTATTTCTGTACCAAAGTCAGTGTTTTTCATGAGTCATTGGTAATCATTCTCCCTGGCCATTTGTCCTGAAGGAACAAAGTCTTCTTATTCCAGTGTAATATTTGTCACAGTATAAACTGTATTCAGCTAGATTCAGAAGCTAACTATATCACATTTAGGTTGCATTTTAAAAGTCATTTGGAAAAAAAGAAAACTTTCCACTTAAGATAATTATGTAGAAGTTGTGGTTCAGTGGTTGAAATCGTGGGAGGGTATCCTCTTTATCTTCTAAATCTAGCTCTTTCCAATCCAGGTCCTGTCTCTATGTACAATTGTTTTGTTATTGTTAAGTGCCATGAACTCGGTCCCCTACTCACGGCATCCCTATGCACAATAGAACAAAATGCTGCTCAGTCCTCCACAATCACATGCATGACAAGATTAGGTCTTTTTCATCACTGGGTTTTTAGTAACTGATTTTTTAGGTCCACAGTCCTTTCTTCCTAATCAGTCTTAGTCTGAAAGCTTCACTAAAACCTGTTCAGTATCATAGTAATGTTCAGGAGTATGCTGGCAGACAGGTGATGGCTGTGCTTAAGGTGCATTGGCTGGAAATCAGTGCCAAGTCTCCCATACAGAAGGCAAGATTTCAACCACTGAACCACAACTTCCACATAATTATCTTAAGTGGAAAGTTTTATTTTTTCCCAAATGACTTTATTTTTGTTTTTGTTGTTTTAAATATATACAGCTGAATGCACACCAATTCAGCAATTCCTATGTATACAATTCAGGGACACTGATTATGGTCTTTGAGTTGTACAACCATTATTTCTTTTCTGAGTTGTCCTTCATTAGTAACGTAAACTTATTTTCCCCTAAGCTTCCTTTCTGATTTTCAAATTGCTGTGTTGTCAGTTTAATCCCATATACATAGATCTTAAAAGTGTACAGTGCTAAGGCAGGCATTCCTTACAAGTTAGGCTAAACTTACTGTTGTCATTAGGTGCCATAGAGTCAGTTCTGACTCATACAGACCCTGTGTACAGTAGAATGAAACACTGCCTTGTCTGCACCATCCACATAATCTTTGTTATGCCTGTTACAGCCACAGTGTCAGTTCATCTTGTTGAGGGTCTTCCTCTTTTTGGCTGACCCTCTACTTACCATGTGAGATATTCTTCTCCAGGAACTAGTCTCTCCTGACAAGAAGTCCAAAACATGCTAGATGAAGTCTCACCATTTTTACTTCTAATGAGCATTCTGGATGTACTTCTTCTGAGATGTATTTGTTGATTCTTCTGGCAGTCTAAGGTATGTTCAATATTATTCAAACACTATAATTCAAAGGAGTCAATTTTTCAGTCTTCCATATTCATAGAACAGTTCTAACATGCATATGAGGCAATTAAAACATCATGGGTTGGGTCTGGCACACCCTAGTCCTCAAAGTGACATCTTTGTTTTTTTTAGTACTTTTTAGAGGAGAGGTCTAGAGGAGCACAGAGGAACAGGTTCTTCTAGCACTGTATCCTTTTGTTGAAACAGTTCAAATGGCATTTTATCAATTTCCAGAGCCCTGTTTACCTCCAGTGTCTAGGGCAGCTTGGATTTCTTCCTTCAGTACTGCTGGTTTTTGCTACTGCCTGAGATGGTTGAATGTTGACAGATTCTCTTCAATACAATGCCTCTGGGTATTCTTTCCATCTCCTTTGGATATTTCCTACATCATTTAATATTTTCCCTGTTGAATCCTTCGGTATTACAATTCAGTGATTGAATTTTTTTCTTCAATTCTTTCAGCTTAAGAAATGCTGGATGTGTTCTTTCTTTTCAGTTCTCTAAATCCAGGTCTTTGCACATGCCATTATAATTACTTTGGCTTTTTGAGCTGCCCTTTGAAATCTTCTGGTCAGCTCTTTTACTTCATCATTTCTTCAAGAGCATGTTTCAGAGTCTCTTCTGACATCCATTTTGGTCTTTTCTTACCTGTTTTTTTAAGTGACTTTTGCTTTCTTTGTGGTGTCGTTGGTGTTATTCCACAGTTTGTCTGATCTTTGGTTATTAGTGTCCAATGCATCAAATCTGTTCTTGAGGATGGCCTCTAAATTCAGATGAAATATACTCGTGGCCATATTTGGCTCTCATGAACTTGTTTTATTTTTTTCTTTATTTCCAGCTTTTGGATTCCAATCACCAGGAGTTCTCGATGCACCTTAATTGCATGTCTGATCAATTTCAGACTCTAGAAGTTGGTAAACACCTTCAATTTCTTCATCATTAGCCTTATAGTTTGGTGTGTAAATTTGAATAACAGTCATGTTTGGTTTTAAGAAGACTTAAAGGGATATTTTTTGGCTTTACATTTAAAGATTATCTCATGGTAACAATTTCAGGTGTTCTTACAGTCTTTATGGCTCCAAAAAGCTGGAATTCATCAGAATTTAAATTCCCCCTTTTGATCAGAATTCTTCCACAGAATCTTCCCTCAGCATGTTCAGTAGTGTTAACTGGGCCACCATCCAGTTCTTCTGGTCCATAAAAGTCAGCTGTTCGTGGAGGCAATTAGGCACACATTTCATCTTCTCCTATTTCTGAATCTCCTTCTTCGTTGTTGAAGGTAGACAGAGACCAATAGTTGTACCTTGGATGGCCATTTATAAGATTCTAGGACCCCAGGCACTATGCAATGAACTAGATGGTGGGACAAAACCACTAAACGTGTTAATAGGCCAGCTAACTGGGATGTCTCGTGGAAACATGACTCTAAACCTCCAAACCAAAAAATCAAATTCCGTAGAATGCTTGGGTATAAATAAGCAGACTCATAGGGTCACTATGATGGTCAGGGGGAGCCCAATGGGCTTTTTAAAATTTATCATTGTAGATCTGCCTATCATACAACTTTTGCCAGTTTGAATTTTTACAAGTGTACAACTTACTGACAGCAGTTATGTTAGTTAGCTTTATAATCCTGCCTTTAAACAGCAATTTTTCCATTACTGTAAACTGAACTTCAATACTCTATAAGCAGTTACCTCTGCTTTTCGCCTCTCTTCCACTCCTAGTAATTGACAGAATCTTCACTGTCTATAAAATTCCTGTCATTATCATTTTATATAGGTGAGGTCATACGATATTTATCCTTTTGTGATTGACTTATTCCACTCAGCAAAATGTCTTCTAGCTTCAATCCGTGTTGTAGCATGTGTTCAGGCTGAGGAATATTCTATGTATGTCAATCCGTGTTGTAGCATGTGTTCAGGCTGAGGAATATTCTATGTATGTCAATCCGTGTTGTAGCATGTGTTAAGGCTGAGGAATATTCTATGTATGTAGCACATTTGGTTTATTCATTTATCTGTTGATTGGAATTTAGGTTGTTTCTACCTTTTGGCTATGAAGAATTATGCTGCAGTGAATATTTATACAAGTCTTTGTGTCTTTGCTTTCAAGTCATTGGGGGTATGTATCTAGGAGTGGAATTTCTGGATCATTTGGTAATTCTATTTTTTAGTTTTTTAAGAAAATACTACAGTGATTTCCACAATTACTTTACTATTTTGCTACTATTCCCACTAGCAGTTGATAAGGGTTCTAATTTCCTCACGTCTTCGTCAACATTTATTCTTTTCTTACCCTTCTTCCTTTCTTTAAATGTCAGTCATCCTAAAATAAAAACAAACAACTGCTGTTGAGCCAGGTCCAGGTGGAACTGTTGCACAGAGTTTTCAAGGAGTGCCTGGCAGATTTGAACTGCCGACCTTTTGGTTAGCAGATGTAGCACTGAACCCACTATGCTACCAGGGTTTCCTCAGGAGTCCTAGTGGGAGTGTAATGGTATCTCTTTGTGATTTTGATTTGCATCTCCCTGATGGCTAATAGCATCGAGCATCTTTCATGTGTTTGGTGGCCATTTGAATGCTCTCTTAGGTAAAAATGGAAAGTATTATTAATTTTATTCATATTTTATCCTTATCCTGGGCCACATTGACCTTTATCACTTTGATTTGTATCCCTTTCACTGTAACCAACTTCTTCCTAGTTCAGATTGAACCACATACTGCACAAATCATTTGCTGTTGGTGAACCCCAGGTTTCTTTTTCCCATTTCTCCACAAGATTCATGAATCAGTGCCTGCTGTTAACATCCTCACCCGAGCTCCGTTGTTGTTGTTAGTGGCTTTTGAGTTGGATCTCGCTTATGGCGACCCTGTGCACAATGGAACAAGATGTTGTTTAGTCCTCAACCATCTTTATGATTGCATGTCTGTGTCAGTCCATTGTTGAGGTCACGGTGTACTTTGAGTATTTGCCGACTTAGGGGATTCATCTTCCAGCAGTCTCTTGGACAGTATTCTATTGCAATTCATAGGATTTCATAGACTAATTTTAGGAAGTAGATCACCAGACCTCTATTTCTAGTCTGTTACTTTCTAGTCTGGAAACTGCCGAAACTTGTCCACTGTAGGTGTCTGACATTGGTATATAATGAATAGCTTGTAGTATCATAACAACATGCAAGCCAGTGTAGTATGACAAACTGACAGACCCAAAAACCTGTTGCCAGTGAGTCCATTCTGACTCATTCAGACCCTATAGGACAGAGTAGAATTGCTTCATGAGGTTTCCATAGCTGTAAATCTTTACAGAAGCAGACTGCCACATCTTTCTCCTGTGGAGCAGGTCATGGATTGAAACAGCTCATCCTTCAATTAGTAAAGTACTTTCCCCACTAAGCCACCAGGGCTCCTTTAAGCTGATGGATAGGTAAGTGGCTCTTCAGGTTTGTGTTTGGTGGCCATTTGAATGCTCTCTTAGGTATAAATGGAAAGTATTATTAATTTTATTCATATTTTGCCCTTATCCTGGGTATTTTATTTCCCTCTTCCCACCTGTGCTCAAACTCCTGGATTCCCATATGTTTCTTTTTCTCCTTTGTTTGTCTCCTGTGTCACTCATTCTAAATCAGCACGAGACCCATTCTGAGAAAATTCTGGGGAAAAAATAAGCTTTACGAGGAGGTCTGTAAGGCAGCATTTGTGTTTTAACCTGTCAGTGACAAGTCCTGAAGGCGAAATACAAAAATAGCCTATCCCGTTGTGTAAAAATGACTACTTGTGCCTTCCAGGGGCTATTGATTGAGGGCCAGATGTTTGCCAACACATGCTTGGTAGCCCTGGCCCATTATGAATGTGAAACTTGATCAACTTTAAAACATCAGTTTCAACAGAGCCACTGTTGCTTTTTGATTCTTAGCAGCAGGCCATGAATTCTGATGGTGGTACTCCAGATGATTTAAATTCAAAGAGCGAGGAAACTGCTGAGAGAGTGGGGGGAAATGGTGTATTAGGATCCAGTTTGGTAGCTATAATTCAGCTCTTGGTTTTGGCACCAGTACTTTGAACTAATTCTTCCCTTCAGCAAATATACCCATCCTCAAGCCAATTGCATCATAACTCTGTGAGATGGCATCTTAGCTAATTCTGTTCAGCATCATTTATGTAAATAAACTAATTCCAGAAGATTGGACTATCAGTGGAGAAGCCCATTTGTGAATTTATGAAGCTGTTACTTAGTGTCAGTGTTTATTAATCTTCTCTCTACTTAAGCATAAAACACACCTACAAGATGTTATTAGTTGCCATCCAGGTGGCCTGTGACTCAGAGCTACCTCACTCACAACGAGACAAGATACCGCTAGTCTCGTGCTATCATGATCGACTGGTTAGGGTTTGGACCTGGTAAACCACCTGGTTTTCATAGTATGATCTCTGTACATAGAACATCAGATCTTTCTTCCCAATCCTTTTTCTCCTAGAAGCTCTGCTGAAACCTGTTTGGTATAATAACAAGTGTTAGACCAAATAAGTGCATTGGCCAGGAATCAAATCCAGATCTTTGTGACAAAAAATAAAAAAGAAGAAAATTCATTGCCATGAAGTTGATGCTGACTCATAGCAACTCCATAGTCAGAGCAGAACTTCTCTATGGAGTTTCCAGGAAGCATCTGGTGGATTTGAACTTTTTGGTTAGCAGATATATCACTTAGCCACTATGCCACTGTGGTTTGTCATGGAAAATGAGAATTCTACCACTGAACCACCACTTCCCCCCACCTTCTTGATAAGAGTCTCTGAATTTTTGAAGTTAGATACACAAGTGAGATGCTACCGGTGCCTGACACATTTTAGATGTTCTCAGTAGATATTTGTTAAGAGAATGAGTGTGTGAATGTGTGTGTGAGTGAGTGTATGTTAAAAGAATGAGTGTGTGCATGAATGAAAACTCCTTTTATCAAGAGACAGTAGGGCAGTAGAATATCAGGAAATTCAGTCATTAACTTTTATATATACTTACATTCTTTCTGCGATCCAGTGACTGAAAATGTACCACTATTTTAATATGTTTGCTACTCAGATGTATCACAGACTATTCATTGAAATCAAAGAGGTAGCTAGAAGGCTGACTTCAGGTGGACTCTGGCCCATGGCACCCTGTGTACAACACAACAACACATTGCCTGGTTCTGCAGCATCATTGTAACGGCTGGCACATTTGAGTCTATTATTAAAATCATTGTGCCAGTCTGTTTCACTGAGGGTCTGCTTGGCTCTTGCTGGCCTTCTCCTTTACCAAATGTGACGATCCCTTCTGGTGACATGTCCAGTGCACATAAATTAAGGCAGTGTTCTGTTGTGATTCATGAAGTTTCCACTGGCTAATTTTTAAAAGTAGACCACCAGACCTTTTGTCCTAGTCTGTCTGATTCTAAAGCTGTACTGAGACTTGTCCACAATGGATTACTCTGCTGGTATTTGAAATTCTGGTGGCATAGCTTCCAGCATCGTAGCAACATGTAAATAACCAAAGTATAAAAAACTGACAGATGGCTGGTGGATCTAAGAGCCAGGCTCAACTTAAGCTGGCAGGGAAGTGCTTTTAGTTCATCCCTAGAACCTGTAGTTGATGTTTCCAAGTCAAGTCTTCTGAATGTGACTGTAACTTCTGGCTTCTGTCTTTCCTCTTCTTTGTTCCATCATGAGTTGGTTTTCTAAGTGACACATTTGACAAGGCTCATCTCTGTCCACTTCCCAAGGCCCTTTAGAAGGAGATGGATGAAAGAAAGCAGAGAAAACACTGAATGTGGAATCAGAGGCTCCACCTGGAGTTCTGGTCACGCAAGGAACTGGACACATGACTTTCAGTAAGGCATAATCATAGCTTCTTCTGCACTCGGTTTTATCATCTGTGAATGTTAGTAATAAATGGTTAGGATGAAGAGCAAATAAGCCATTATACATATAATCACACTGTAAACTGCAAAGCGTTATCTTCTCAAGAAATAGTAATATGGGTTTCATCACTGTTAGGAGAAATCTTCCCACTATCAGGAACTGCTGTGGATGCCTGAGGAAGGGCTCCTAGGCAGCTCTCAGAAAGTGGGGAGGCATCTTGCAGCACAGGTTTCTGTCTGTCCTACAGCCTAAGCTGAGAATACTTAGTGTTGGTCTTCCACGAAGCAGCTGTGGTTGAGTATGGTTCCACTACACCGCATGGAGCAGGAGGTCCTCTGCAAAGGGAATGACCCATACACGAGTTCATGTGACCATAATGTTCTTATGCATCCGTTGGATTTTCTGCGCTCTTTGCTGTTTTTATTTGCTGTCGTTCTCCTCAATGGTCAATTCAGTTTAACCAGCATTTACTAGACTGGGACAAAATCAGACATATTTATGATCTAAACTCTACCACTAAGCTGCTTCTATTCCTAGCAGAGGAAATAAATCAAATATAGTTGTATCTTCTGTGCAGGTAGGAAGAAAGCAAGTGTGATCAAAGCAAAGCTATAATCAAATAACCTCAGAGAAGAGAATGATTGTTTTTAGCTGGAGGGTGCAAGAAGTTAGTGAAAGAGTGCTAGAAATGAGTGTTGAAAGATGAGAGGGAGGAGCATTAGGGACTGAATGAACTCCAGGAAGAAACGTCTAAAAACAGGAGCAGTCTATTGGAATTCATAGATGGTCATTTGATAGTGAAGTATACCTGGGAGGCATTTGAAAAATAGATGGAACATCAGTTGAGGCTGGAGAGTAAGTCAGTTTGAATGCAAGTTAATAAAATGCAGGTTTTATTTACCTGGAAGTAATTCATAAAATAAAAACAATTTGAAAAGGCAACTGATAGCTTACCATACATGAAATGGCTGTAGTGTTTTAGTGTTTTTCATTCTCTTCTTCTTTTTTCCTGTGTGCTTATATATTTCACAGAGACCTTTCCAGGATTACTCTCCTTTGCATACACAGTGCTATTTAATAGGCGTCATTACATGCTGCTACATCATCTTCATAATCAGCGTGCTTATATAAAAGTCCCTCTAGTATTGAAGAATATGTACAGTTGGCTTAATATCCCCAGGATGAAAGCTTGACAAAGTTTAAAACCAAATGTATTGGAAGCAGCCAGCCGTTTTAATCTTGAGTGGTGAGAACATGCAGAGAAAAACATGTGAAGACTAAGTTCTGATTATTTTTTTTATTAGAAAGAAATCACAGGTACATCTAGGAAACAAAGACTGCCCCATCTCCAGATAGGTAGGTGTTGCAGTGATACTTGCTTGGGTAGGTTTTGTCTGCCTCTCTGTGGCCTTTGAAGGTTCTGTTTGCAGCTATAGTCTGAGATGCTGCCCACCTTTCCTTTGATGGGGAAAAGAACTCTTCATCTGCAAGATGATAAAGAGGTCGGCTGCAGAGACATCTGGTTGCCTCAGGATATCAATCTTTCTGGAAAATTACTCAGCTGTTCCAAACTATATGCAAAAAATTGTGGCAGAGTGTATTAGTTTAATCAAATTAATCCCTTGTTATTTGACAAGTTTTGTTATTACAAAGAATATAGAGTGAGGTGTTCCACTATTTTGGATTGTTTTCTTAAGACAGATTGCCAGGAGCAGAACTCCTGGGTCAAACTTTCATGAGCATTTTCATAACTAAAATGTCTGTCTGTGTGAAACAATCAACCCAAATTATAATTCCACCCAGGTTGAATCTCGTCTCCACCTGAATTGCATGCCATTATCTTTTTAGAAACATTCCTTTCTTGGATGACAAATGAAGGTCAAGATCTAAGTTTTTTAATTAGTTACAGATCCTCTTTTGTGAATTACCTCCTTGTAGCCTAGATGCAATCTCGTTACTTTGCATAAACTATCAATACATTGTTGTATTTGCTATAAATTCTTTTCCAAGTCTATTCTTTTTGTATTTTGCCACATAAGCACTTTTAATTTTTGCTCAACAAATCTGTCCATCTATTGTCTTAAGATTTCTTTCTTTGCTTCCAGATGTAGAAAATTCTCCCTCTCCAGAGATCTGGTAGTTATCACACACAATTTTCTTTCTTTTTGTTTGGTGTGCTGCATTTCAGTTTTTATTTTCAATATGTGCATTTAGCGAATATTTATTCAGTGTCAGCTATGTGCTTGGCACAAGGCTAGTACTTAGGTTGGTTCAAGATACTGCATGAAAGTCTCAGTTGAGTTATTTTTCCCAATTATGGTGAATCTCAATCTCTAATTGATTAAATGTGTGTGCATAAATTGTTAGCCTTTCTTCTATGCTCTTCTATTAATTCTTTGTTCATTTTCTCCAACTGTCTAGTTTGTAATGGGCCAGTTTGCAGGGTAGTACTTCTGTAATATACACTGATACCTGATGATAGGGCTACTTCTTCTTTATGATACATTTTCTGAACTATTTATGCTATAGATCTTTCGGGTAACATTTAAAGCAATGTGTCAGGCAGAAAACAAGATAAAACATTGTTGAGATGTAGATGTATATGAAAGGCAGTTTGAGTTGGGAAAATTGATACTTTGAAAGTATGTTTTCTCCCACCTCAAATCCTGGGGATCCTTTCTATTTAAATCTTGCTTTATGGCTTTCAGAAACCTGGTTGTATAGTGGTTAAGTGCTGCGGCAGCAGCTACAAGATGGGCAGTTTGAATCTATCAGGCACTCCTTGGAAACTCCATGGAGCAATTCTTCTCTGTCCTGTAGGGCTGCTGTGAATTGGAATCGACTCACTAGCAGTGGGTTTAGTTTTTTGGGTCATGTCTTTCAGTAAGATATTTTCCAATTATTCATATTAGTCACAAATATTTCTTAAGAAAATTATTGCTTATAATTGCTTAACTCTGTAGACATTGTGAATGAGTTTACTTTCTTTTTCTCATTATAGCTTCTTGCAGTCACTGTATGGAAAGTGTGTGTGTGTTTGTGTGTGTGTGTCTTCATTTATCTTGTATCAGACTACTTGTCAAACCAAAAAACTAAACCCATTGATTGTGATCAAGGTGGTTCTAACTCACAGCATTCCTGTTAGACCCGGTAAAAGTGCCTATAGGATTTCCCAGGCTGTAGTCTTTATAGAAGTGCACTGCTACACAGTTCTTCCTAGGAGTGGCTGGTAAGTTTGAACCACTGACCTTTTGGTTAGCAGCCAAGTACTTTAACTATTGTGCCGAGAGGGCTCCTAAGGCTACCTGTCAGCATTTTCTTCATGAAAATAGTTTTCTTGGCTTATCCTTTCGGGTTATCTAACTCTGAAACCATAATGTTAAAAAGTTTTATCACTTATTTCACATATTTATACTCCTTATTAGGAGGTCTGGTGATGAAGTGTTTAAGGATTACAGCTGCAAACCAAAATGTCAGCAGTTCTGATTCACCATGTGCTCCTTGGAAACCTTATGGGGAAGTTCTAGCCTGTCTGAGTCTCAATTGACTCAGTGGCAGTAGGCATTTAGTTTACATCCCTTGTTACTAACCTACATTTGCTTTCAGAGAACAGAATTTCTGGAATATTAATGTTTGATATGGGAAAATAGATTTTATTTCTATTTGAATATAAGTATGTCTTTCAGATTGAAATCGATGACCTTTATTATCATAAAGCAGGTGCCTTCTAGTCCCTGTATTTTGGTATTTTATTAAAATACTTAATCATTGCTGACCTTTTTCTTTCTTGAATCCACTTAAACTACAAGATGTTATGGATCTGTAGAACATTTTTCTTCTCTCCTTGTTTCAGTATTATATTATTAGATATCTTTATCTATTTATGGGAATCCTGGTGACATAGTGGTTAAGTGCTGTGGTTGCTGACTGAAAGGTCAGTGGTTTAAATCTACCAGATGCTCCTGGGAAACTCTGTACTATAGGGTTGCTGTGAGTCAGAATTGACTCCATGGAAGCCTGTTTTTGTTTTTTCAGGATTTGTTTTATCTTATTATAGCACTGTTCCCTGAAAAAGAAAGAAAAAACAAAAATCAAAATTAAGAATGTGTTGTAGTAAAAGATTCCATCATACTGCGCCACCCTTGAACTAACAGATCACTAATATCACGGGGTGTATACTTAGGTAACCTGTAATCAGAGTGAACATTTGGAAAACAGTTTTGGCATTTTCAACCCCAACAGGAGCAACAGACTCCTTCTGGGGAGGCTGTGAGTTAGGGGTAACCTCGGCAGCCCGACAGCTCAGGTCCCCAAGGATAGTCCCATGACACTGGCCCCATCCTGCTCAGTTTTGATCCCTACGGGTAGCAAATAACACTTTTATCTCTGGCTGTTTCCCTGAAAATTAAGTCACAGAACAGAATTTGTGGCCTCCTTGGCTTTCCCATAAATGGTTAAACTGACATGATTTGCTCCAGTTGGCGTTGCTTTCCACGCTAGGCTTCATAGCACTTTGTAGAGCAGCTTCCTACAAGTGTTAACACATCTTTAAAGGCTTTTTCTTTTTCTTTCCTCCCTTTCCCTCTTGTGTGTAACTCCCCGTATGACCCCTTACCTGTCTGAGTGTTATTGGACACATGGCTGTCAAGATGGCTGGTTGCCATGACACCACATAAAGCTTCAAACCTAGGTAACTTTGTGAATCCCCACTGTTAGTCTTGAAATAATGGTACATTTTCAACCAATGCTGAGTATCAGAATCTCTGGGAGAGTGTCTGAAAATTTTTGGTGCCACAGATCCTTTATCTAGCAATCAAATTGTAGTAGTGTCTGTCACTCTCTCCAGAGCTGGCTGCATGTATATGGTCCCAGCCAGGGCCTTCAGTGCTTGCTTGGTGGTCTCACAGGATTCATCTGTCAAGGAAGGCCGGTCATTCCAGCCATAACTGGCACTTCTTTTCTGTTCCCTGCCCACACTACATCTAATATCTTACAGTATTTTCATTCAGTTGTGCCAGAGTTTGTTTTTGGATGGTGTGCTTGATTTGTTACCTCAGGCACAGAGGGTTTAGTCAGTAATTTTCTCCAGTTTATGGGATGTTATTATTCTGGTTTATGGCAAGTAGCTCCCTCTCTCTCGTTTCCTCTGTAGTGATCCATTACAGCTCTTGTGAGCCCCAGGAACTTCTAACTTTGTGGAACCCTCTTACCATAATAGATTTGTCTTACCAACCCAACCCAACCCAACCCAGCGCAACCCACTGCTGTTGAGTCGGGTCCAACTCATAGCGACCCTAGAGGTCAGAGTAGAACTGCCCCATAGAGTCACTGAGGAGCACCTGGTGGGCTGGAACTGCTGACTCTCTGGTTAGCAGATGTAGCACTTACCCACTACACCCACCACCTGGGTTTCCAGATTTCCCTTGGTTATAAAATACTGATTCTTTTCTGACATAAGAAAAAAATTAAAACATTATTTGACACCAAAAGTTTATGTTTTCTTACTAGTCTAAAAGAAAATTAGTAGCTGGAAAAATTTATAACATTTGCAAATTCAACAAAACATTTTAAAACAACATGTGGGTCAGAGAAGTCTCAAGCGAAATAAAAAAAAAATCCTGAATGAAATGAAAATGAAAATACAACTTACTAAAATTTGTGGAATGCAGAAAAAGCAGTATTTAGAGGGAAACATGTAGCACTGAATACATATATTAGAAAAGGAAAAAGATTTAAAATGAAAAGCCTGAGCTTCCATTTTAGGAAATGGAAAAAAGAGAAAGTTTAACCCAAAATAAGCATAAGGAAAGAAATAACAAAAGTCAGAATAGAAATCATTGAAATTGAGAACAATAATTAACAGATAAAAGTTAATGAAATAAAAAGACTGTTCATTGAAAAGATCAGTAAAACTGATGAACTCCAACCAGGGTACTTAAAGAAAAAAAGGGTACCTGCTATCAACTATTGATGTATTAAGAATTAACCATTGTTAATATTAACTTTGATCAGTTACTTGATGTAGTTTTTGTCCCATTTCTCCACTGTAAATGTATCCCTTTTCATATTGTACTTCCAAAAGGAAGTCAGTCTTTATGGTCCACAGCTAAGGATTCTTTTACATGAAATATTTTTCTTTTCTGCCTCATTTATTTATTTATTCAGTCATTTATACCAGTATGAACTCATGGACATTTATTTAATACTTTGGATTATAATTTCTTGTATATTCACTGCCTCAGTCCTAAAATCAGTTATTTTTCCAAGGAGTTCTGGTTCCTTTCATGGAAAAATGGCTCTGAAAGCCAAGAGAAGAGCTGCCCATCTTGGCTGACAGCAAATATGCATATATGCATATCCTAACCTGTGTGCATAGTACATGTGTCTATAAATATTTCAGTATATAACCATCTATATCTCTATTAAGTTCACCATGAGTTCATACTGATGTTTCTCTAAATTGAATCCATTGCCACATAAATCATTCCAGTCTCCTTCTTTTGCTTATTTCCATCTTCCGGTAACAGTGAGAAACCAGAGTTCTATCATCCACCATCCATTTACTAAATTGCTGTAGTTTAGTACTTACATAGCAGTATCAGAATCCTTAACTCAGACTCCAGTGGAAAACAACTTTATCAACTAGAGTACAGTGCTTATGCAACTAGAATACAATACTGACACAATTTCTTTTGCCTTTAGCCTTACAGAAACCCCTCATTTTCATAGCTACTTAGAGGAGCACATTTTTAAAACACTTCTTTCAGTGAGATTGTTTCATACATTTGTAATACAGTTAGATTGTTTCGTCACATTCTGCATTCCATCCTTGGATCTCCTGATCTAAATGATCTATTTTTTAAATGAAAACATTTTGCATACTGTAAGTTTCACTTTGTGCTATGAAGTTTGACTGATTTTGACTAATGTGTGGTATTTGTCCACTGTATCATGCAGAGTAGTGTCAATGGCCTAGACATTTTCTATGTTTCATCTATTCAGAATCACCCCCAGCACCTGGATATCACTGATCTTTTCCAAAATGTCGTGTAATTGTAATCATACAATATGTAGCCGTTTCAGATTAGCTACTGCAGTTTGCATTTAGGAGTCATCTGTGTCTTTTCATGACTTGATCGTTTTATCATTGAGTATTGTTCCACTGTAGAGCTGTATCACAGTTTATTTAATAATTTTACCTGTTGAAAGATGTCTCAGTTGGTTTCAGTTTGGGGTGATGATGAATAAAGCCGCTATAAACACTGGTGCACAGGTTTTTATGTGAAGGCAACTTTTCAGCTCATTTGGGTAAGCATTCAGGAAAGCAATTGCTGGATCCTGTGGTTTAAACTCATATGGTTTTAAACACACGTTTAAAAATTGCCAAGCTGTCTTCCAAGGTTTCTGTACCATTTTGTATTCCCAATAGCAGTGAACAAGAGTCCTTATTGTTCTGCATCCTTGTCAGCAACTGGAATTTCAGGTATTTAGGTATGTAGTGGTATCTCGTTGTGTTACTTTGCAGTTTCTTAATAGCAAATGATTTGCAAGCGTTTTTAAGTTCTGTAAATTGAATGGTGTTATTTGTTGCATGTTTTGTTCTGTCCCTTGCAGTTTTCATTAAGCACTTCTTATTTAGGATTCACTCATGTAACTCTCTAATTCTATACTTGTCACTGCCGTATAGCACCCATGATGCGCCCACGACATACTGCAATTCTTTCTGTTAGCGGCGCATGCCCAAGTTCTCTCTAACTCTCCATCACCACAAATGGCAGTAGAATGAGCATCATTGTTCATTTATGGACCTTGAGGGGATTATTCAGAGGATGTACACCCAGAGAAGCTGCTGGGTCACTCCGTACGTACACTCTTGATTTGACCTGCCCTGTAGGGTGGCCGCCCCACTTCAGGCTCCCACCCACCATGGATGAGGGCATTCTGCATCATGCATTTGACACAAACCAGCTTTCTAACCTTTGACATCCTAGTGTTATTATTGTTGTTGTTAGGTGCCGTCGAGTCAGTTCTGACTTACAGCAACCCTATGCACAACAGAATGACACACTGCCCAGTCCTGCACCATGCCCATAAGCGTTTTTGTGTTTAAAACGTTGTTGCAGCTGCTGTGTCAGTCCATCTTGTCAAGGGTCTTTCTCTTTTTCACTGACCCTCCACTCTACCAAACATGATGTCCTTCTGCGGGGACTGATTGTTCCTGACAACATGTCCAAAGTATGTGAGACGCGTCTCACTGTCTTTGCTTCCAAGGAGCATTCTGATTGTACTTCTTTCAGAATAGATCTGTTTGTTCTTTTGGCAGTCCATGGTACATTAAGTATTCTTCTCCAGTAGCCCGTTCACAGGCATCAGTTGTTTCTCTATCTTCCTTATTCATTGTCCAGCTTTCACATGCATATGATGCGATTGAAAATACCACGGCTTGGGTCAGGCGTGCCTTAGTCTTCAAGGTGATAAATTTACTTTTCAATACTTTAAAGAGGTCCTTTGCAGCAGATTTTCCCAATGCAATGCACCTTTGCATTTCTTGACTGCTGCTTCCATGGGCATAGACTGTGGGAACAGTATCTCAGTACTCTGTGCATCTGCATTTCTCTATTTTCTAATGGTTTTGAGCAGGGCTTTAAGTGCTAGTTAGTTTTTAACATTGTTTCTTCTCTTCTGAAAGTTGCGCGTTAGTATTCTATGCCTAATTTTCTATTGGGGTTGCTGTCCTTTTCCTGTTGATTTTTAGGCATTCCTTGTGTATTCTAGGCAGTATTTCTAATTGATTCTGAACACTGAAGATAATCTTTTATATTCTTTCATTTTTTCTGTTAACTTTGTCCCTGGTTTCCTCTTTAATTGGATACAATTCAATTTATGAATTTCTGCTGTAAGTTGCATGCATTTGAACTTTGTTTAAAACATATTACCCTGCTCTAAGCTCACAAAGATGTTCTCCCACATTTTCTCCTGTCTACTAAATTGTTTTATCTTAGCACTTAGTATTTGTTTCATGTGGAGTCTATGAAGTTTTAGGAAAAAATTGGTTTTATTTTTCTCCACCTTGAGAGCAGATGTATCCAGATCATTTTCTTTAGACTCCTTTGATTCTTTATTGATCTGTGGGGTCACCTTTATTACATATTATGCTTTTTCATATGTGTAGATATGTCTCTTTTCTTTCATGGAAACTTAGGTGGCATAGTGGATAAGTGCAGCAGCTGCTAACCTAAAGGTTTGCAGTTCAGAACTGCCAGGCCTTTCTTGGAAACACTGTGGGGCAGATCTGCTCTGTCCTGTGGGGTTGCTACAAGCCAGAGTGAAATTGATGGTAGTGGGTTCTTCCCTTTCATTGGTCTGGCTCTTATACCTATACCATACTATTTATCATTATTGTTATCATTATTATTACTATGGGTTTGTACTCTGTCTTCACATCTAGTCACTCAGGTCTTTCTTCTTTATTATCATTTATAAGGTTATGGTTCATTGACCTTGATCTAGAGGTGGGAGTTAGTCACCAGTTTTTAGGATCTTTAGTAATAATATATATGTCTTTTCTCCCTCTAGTTTTTCCACTTTCAAACAATGCACCCTCTAAAGATTATCATGTTGATGCTAAAACTTTTTCCAGAATTTTCATTATGTTTGCAAAGGACTTCATAAGACTGACATTGTCCCCAAATAATCAACTTCTCCTGTCCTGTTGGGCAGTTATAATAGGAATGCACTATTGGTGTCGTGCTGGGCTGAGGCTTGACTGCAAGCAGCAGCGTGATAGTGTGCTTTGCTTCAAAGGATGCTGGAGCTCCAGATGTGTTCAGAGATTTGGGGGCTGCCTGAAATCCTGAAGATTTTTTTTATTACAGTAAATAAATAAAATTTCTAACATCTACCAACAATCTCGTCTGTGATAAACCCTTACTCCCACCCTTGTAGCCAACAAAGTTATTTTCTTCTGTAGATAATTCTGTTTTTAAGTCCTTAAAACAGGGGTCTCATACAATATTTGTCCTTTTAACACTGACTCATTTCACTCAGCATAGTATCTTCCAATTGAAAGTATGTTATGAGATGTTTTCAAAAATCTACATTATTTTTATCATAGCATAGTGTGCCATTGAGTACATGTACCATAGCTTGCTTGTCCATTCATCTGTTGACAGGCATCTGGGTTGATTCCATTTTTTAGCTGTTGTGGACTGTGCTGCAACAAACATTCGTGTACGTGTGTCTGTTCATGTGACAGCCTTTGTTTCTGAAGGATAAACTCCAGGCAGTGGAGTCACTGGATCAAATGGTATATATGTTTCCTGCTTTTTAAGGAAGCATCAGATGGCTTTTCGAAGAGGTTTTACTGACTTGCAATCCTTCCAGCAGGGTAAGAGAGTTCTGATCTCTCCACAGCCTCTCCAGCATTTGTTGTTTTGTGTTTTTTGGATCACGAAGATTTGGATGACTTTATCTAATTTTCTCGGCTAAGGTTATTCCATTGCCTCTACCCATTTAACTGTCAAGTTCCTAGTCATCTTTTTGTATGTTTCCCTTCTCTGTTGCTTTGCAAATCCTTATGTGCTATCTCTATTTGTCCCCAGGAGTTAAATACATATTATGCAGGCTTTATTTCCTGAAGAAATCTATCCATACATACAATGTTCTGAAATCAGCATCTTTACTGAAGATTTGGAGATTTCTTTGAGGGAATACATCACATCTGTGGAGTCTCTGTCTTCTCCTTTGTTCCACTAATTCTTCTCTGCTGCCTTCCGTAAGCTCTACTTCCTGCCTTGGGATGTGGCTCATATGACATGTGGAGTTACAGAATCGGTCACTGGCAGAGCTAAGACAGGTTTCCTGGCCATTGGACTCCTGGTTAAATACTGTTCCTTTACCTTGTTTTACAACTGCATTTTAAATGTATAGTTTACTTTCCTAGGGAAATGTCTACATTTACCAGGATATGAGATCTGACAATTAACGAACTCATCCTGGAAAAAGTGCTACCTACCTCGCTGCTGAATATCACTTTGGTCACCTTTGAACTGCTCCTCTTGAGAAGGTATGCACTGATGCCAGTGCCTAATCCACTCTTCAAAGCAATTCTGGAACTATTTTTCTGGAATGGCCATTGAAGCTGACATTGTATTGTCCTTGATGTCCTGAATGTCATCAAAAGATCGTCCTTTCAATATTTCCATTATCTTTGGATAAAGAAAAAAGTCATGGGAAGCCAGACTGGTTAATAGGGAGGGTGTTTGCATACAGTTGTTTACTGGCTAAAAGCACCCTGACAGGCAACTGCACAGCTATGTTCACGGACTTGCTACCATGCACAATGGCCTTCCTGACAGAGTTCCCAAAATTGCTTTTGAGGGTGGACTGGCCTTTGAGGGTGTACAGCTTCCCAAAGGGAGTACTTTGAAGGTGAATGTACTGATATTCAGCAGTGAGGTGTGCTTTATTTAGAATAATTAAGTTTGCTGACTTAATTGTCAGACCTCGTACTTTGCTGATTCTTTTGGTTGACTTAGTGCAGAGGGAGGGTGGGCAGAAACAATAGAATATTAACGTAAACTTTTCAACATGTAATTCACTATTAAACGTCTTCAAAGATATACCATTTGGCACTGCTAATTATCATTGGGTGCCATATTTTAAGATCTAAGCCTGTGGCTGGTAACCAAAAGGTTGCCAGTTTGAACCCACCAGCTGCTCTGAAGGTGTGGCAGTAGGTTTTCATAAAAATTCATGGCCTTGGAAACTCTGGGGGAAGTTCTATTCTGTCCTACAAGGTCACAGTGAGTCAGAACTGACTCGATGACAGTGGGTTTGGTTTGGTCATTTTGGTGATCTGAGAGAAACAAGCCTAGTTAAGAAGCTGCTATTTAAAATAGCAGTTGGCAAATTGCCATCACTGGGCCCAATCTGATCTGCTGCTGCTTTTCATAAATACAGTTTTATCAAACCATAGTCAAGTCTGTTGTTAGCATATATCTACAACTGCTTCTGTGTTACAGTAGCAGGGCTCAGTAAACGTGACAGACTTAAGATGGCCTGCAAAGCTTAATATATTTAGTATTTGGCTCTTTATAGAAAAGGTTTGCTAAACCTGCTTTAAAAGAATTACCCTATTTTCAAGATTCCTTCACATGACCACAACTGCTGGTGTATTTTTAGGAGGTAAAATATAATGGTTAAAGTGTACGCCTTTGGCCTCAGACACATCTAGATTCAAAACTCAGATCTATTGTTTCTTGGTCATAGACTTTGGGCAAAGTACCGCATCTCTTTGTGCTTCAGTTTCTTTGTTTGAAAAAATCAGAGTGATAACATCAACCCCTCAGGATGAATATGAGAGGTAAATGAAACTATATGCAAAAAGCACCTAGTGTCTGGTACACAGTGATTGTGAAATAAATGGGAATGCTTACTCCATTCCGTCTTTAGTTTTATGGCTGTTGATATTGTTGCTTCTCTTTTGACATGGAGGCCTCAGCTCTGTTTGGTCACTTTCTACAGATCTCTGCATCCCCGTAACTCTACTCTTTAAACTACACATCGAATCTCCCTCAACTCACCGATTTCTGGTGCTGACACTGGGAGATGAATGCCTCTGTTTTGTTGCCCCTTTTTAGCCCTGCAGCAAGCCTGTTGGGTAGGACTTGCTGTCACTACTTATTAATCAAAAAAACCCAAACTCATTGCTGTCGTGCTGATTCTGATTCATAGTGACCCTACATGACAGAGTAGAATTGCCCCATAGCGTTTCTAATTAGCAGCTAGTGGATTTGAACTGCTTAGCTTTTGGTTAGCCAAACTCTTAACCACTACACCACCAGGGTTTCTACTACTAGAGACTGTCAAATCAGCAGAGAGTATCTGAGAGGCCCTTCTGAGGTAAACCTGTCAATGTTAGACAGCCAATGAGATGTGGGTGAGGGAGAAAGTTGTTGAGGATGACTTGGAATTCTGACTTGGATGACTAGGTGGATTGTGACACCCTTGAATACTAACAATCCTAGAAACAGACATGTTTTGTCTTCCTACATCTTGTATCTGGAAAGAATACTTTTTTGTAATAAAAATTTAATATATGTTCATCTTCCTCTAAGTGTTTGTTATTCTAGACCCATGCATGATTGCTTGCCAAATTCTTTTATTCTTTCTTTAACAAATGCTTGCACAGCCCTCACCATGTCCCAGGTATTGGTCTAAAAACTGAACAAAAGTTTACTCATTTAATCTTAATAATATCTCTGTGAGGTAGGTGTTATTATTATCTTTATATTACAGATCAGGTACATGAGGCAAACAAAGGTTAAATAACTTGCCAAATTTGCATCAGTAGTATGTGTTTTGACGGCACTTGGCTTTGGCAGTATGTGTTTATCATCCACATTACAGCCAGCATGGCTTTTTGATTAGATATTCATAGTCACACTGGCAATGGGATGAAACTGGGAAGGCTCAGAGGCTTCTTTTGTATGCACAGCCTGTAACTAGGGTGTGCTTTGTGGTCGAGGGCTTCCAGTACAGTTCAAGAAGTCATCCAGAGAAATGCTTTGAACAATTTCTCTGGCAGTTATAAAAATGGATGAAATAGAATAATTCATGGTTGCTTTGCTGAATAATTTACCAACCAAATCATTCACCAAAGCAGTAAGATGTGTAATGGGGAAACATAGGCAGGATGAATTTAAACCAGGATGAAATCAATAAGAACCAACAGGGCCAAATGCTGCTCGCTAAGGCAGTGACAAGTTGGTGTGCTCAGAAGGAACGCAGATTTTTGCAGGTCTCGTCTTTTACTTCAGGCAGCAAAACAGAAGGGACTGCCAAGATTACTGCTTCTCACATTGAGTGCTGCTCTGGAGCCTGAGTCCATTTCAGCGGACTCTGGATTTACTGCACTTTCTGTGGATACCTGACTTAACCATGTCCACTCAGGATGGTGTCAGCAGTTAAGCACTGGGGTAATAGCCAAAAGGTTGGTAGTTCGAATCTACCCAGGGTTGTCACAGAAGAAAAGCCTGATGATTCACTTCCAAAAGGTCACAGGTATGAAAACACTATGAAGCATAATTCTACTCTGAAACACATGGAATCACCATATGTCAGAATCTACTCAATGGCAAATGGTTTGATTACAGGTGATAAAGATTTTTGCATCTTATCTCAATTAAGTCTTGAAAAAACCCTTGAGGTCAGTTTTGATGTCTGTATTTCATATATGAGACTGAGAAACCAGGAAAGTACAGCTGGTACATCAAACACCTGTGGCTCAACATCTTAGATTTCTGATTCCGGATACCCCTCTGTTTGTGCTCCATCTCTTCTTGTATGTCACAGGGAAGGATCGAATTAAAAGTCTCTGAATGGATCGCTCCATTACTTTTAGCCATCACTACATTCTTGACTCCATCTATTATCCCACATAGACATCTGTGTAATATCGATTGGGAATCAAAGACATTTTCTCCGTAGTACAAATTCAGGATTAAATGGCTGCTCCCAGTGCTCATTTTTCTAATTAGGTTTAGTGCCTGTACCAAAGGCCTTTTTGCCGTATCTTAATTGAGTAGAAACTGAGTGACCAGACAAAGAGAAATGATGTCAGCTTCAGAATCAAGTCAGCTAAATCAGTAGATAGGACAGATTTACCTGGAATGGTCCCACAGACGTCTCATTGTGTTGTTTAGAGAATCTCTAGAGAATTGTGCAAAGAAACAAGTCAGTCCTGGTTTTCCAATTCTCACTGTTGAGATTCCAGATGAGTTTTGTACAATAACACTGATTACTACTAATTTCATAGAGTTACTTATAATGCTGAAAGTACTTGACTTAGGATTTAAATGTTGATCAGACAGCTTCAACTTCCTCCTAATCATGGCATATACTAAGAGCTAGACTAGCTGGTGGCTTCATCATTGTACCTAAAGAAGTGCATCGTGGTTAAATGTATTGTATTTTTTGCCCCTTTTAACAATTAGATTAACTTTTCCTGTAGTTGATCTATGTGTTGTAGCAATATTTGAACACTATCAAATTCCCTATCGATATGTCATGCATTTGCATTGCGATCCCCATCCGGATGGATTTCAAATAAACTGGTTTGGGAGCAATGGCTTTGAGATATTAAAATATATGTGCTAAAGAATAATCTGATGGAAGATGCTAGAAAGAGCAATTTTGCTTTAAGATAACTGGGCCCACTGTGCCCATCATGGGGCCATACTTTTTTTCCAGTTCTACATTGAGATTGGTGCCCCGAAAGCAAACTTGCCTGATTTTTGGAAGCTATGTTCAGAATTCTGCTAAACAAAGTTTCAGCAAATGGTCAGAGGTCAGGCTTATAGTGGATCATTTTTTTCCTTTGATTTGCCGTGGATAATGGGCTGTTATTCTCAAGCCACTGCGTTTGATTTTTGCTTGAATGATGAGAATTTATCAGACAAAATGGTATCTACAGTTGTCCCCACTGTCTATTTGAGACATCACAGGTGAAGCAGCAACTCTGTCTGTTTTATATCCTTCCTCCCACTCCTGAGAAGCTGATATGAGTTTATTGAAACTGGCAGAAATAAAAGACTCTAGATAAAGAATAGGATCATCGCTTATTTTAGATAAAATAGGTTAAAAGATTCTGAGGATGTTATTGTCTCACTGAGACTGTCAAAGTCTGCTATCTCTGTAAAGCACTATTTTGCTATAACGACATGTGAGAAATGAAATTCAGAAGAATGAATTATTGTAGTAACATGCAAATAACCTCCTCATGATGCCTTTTTTTGTTGCTCTTTTTTTTAATTTTAGAAGTTACATATTGTTTTTTAAAAAATTCAAACGCTATTAAAGAATGCAAAACTTAAAGGTAAGTGGGGAAAGTCCACTCTGTCTTCCATTCTAGGCTAGTTTATGGTACAGGAACATGTCTGCCACTCTATGTCAGTTTGTTGTACTGTGGTGGCTTGTGTGTTGCTATGTTGCTGGAAGCTGTGCCATTGATATTTCAAATACCAATAAGATCATCCCTTGGTATCTGAAATGGGCAGATTTCAGCAGAGCTTCCAGACTGCGACAGACTAAGAACAAAAGTCTGGTGATCTTCTCTCAAATATTAGTCAGTGAAAACCCTATGAATCACAGAATTTATGCAAGACTTCAAATCACTTGCTTAGGATGCTTCAACAGGAGGCACCAATGGGTAGAAAAGGACATCCTATTTGGTAAAGTTTAGCACTAGTGAAGGTAAAATGAATTCTCAGTGAGATACTGACACAATAAATGCAACATATCAAGAATTGTGAAGATGGAACAGGACCAGGCAATGCTTCTTTCTCTTATGTATGCAATTGCTGTCACCTGTATGAGTCTGAGCTGACTCAGTGACAATAAAAACAGTGGGTGCCTTTACATCTCACTGGCTAGGGTCGCCATGAGTCGGATCCGACTCGACGGCACTTGGCTTGGCTTGGCTGGCATGTAAGAGCAAAGATTTGTTTTTCATTCATGCTACACAGCTATTGGTGGTTGCCTGGGGCCTCTTCTCCATTTTAATTCAAACACTGTGGGTCCAGGGCTGCTATCACCTCAAATGTTGATAAAACTGTGGGGCATCACATATTGGATCTTAAAGCTTCTACCTGGGCATGACTTTTTTCCCTTTTAGTCACATCCATTGGCCTAAGCAAGTCACATGACCACACCTAACTGCAAAATGAATGCAACAATGTGGTGTTACAGTATGTTGACAGAGGAAACAGATTATTTGTTGGGTAGCACTAATTACTGTTGTGTTGACTCTCAAACTTAAAAACGACAACTCTCTTAAGTCTAAAGAGCTGTGTCAGTCATCTAGTGCTGGTCCAACAGAAATGCTACAAGTAGATGGTTTTAACAAAAATAAATATTTTCTCAGAGTTCTGTGGGCTAGAAATTTGAATTCAGGAAGTTAGCTCCCAGGGAAGGCTTTCTGTCTTCGTCATCTGTGGTGGAAGGTCCTTATCATCTGTCTTCTCTTAGTCTGGAAACATCTCAGTACTACAGCCTCAGGTCCAAAGGTTACACTCTCCTCTTGGCACTGCTTTCTTGGTGGTACAAGGTCCCCATTTTTCTCTACCCACTTCTCTTTTTTTACATCTTGGAGAGATTGGCTTAAGACACTGTCAAATCTTGTACGTTGTTATTAGGTGCCATTGAGTCTTTTCCAATGGATAGAGGCCCGATGCACAACAGAATGAAACACTGCCCAGTCTTTCTCCATGTCCACAATCATTCTTATGCTTAAGCCCATTGTTGTGACCACTGTGTCAATCCGTCTTGTCAAAGATCTTTTGAGCTGATTCTCTACCAAGCATGATGTCCTTCTCCAGGGACTGATCCCTGCTAAGAACATGTCCAAAGCATGTAAGATGCAGTCTCACCATCTTTGCATCTGAGAAATAGTCTGGTTGTACTTCCTCCAGAACAGATCTGTTTGTTCTTTTGGCAGTCCATGGTAAATTCAGTATTCCTCTTCAACAACACAATTCAAAGACATTAATTCTTCTTCTGTTTTCATTGTTCATTGTCTAACTTTCACATGCATGTGATACAATTGAAAATTCAGTGGCTTTGGTGAGAAGCACCTTAGTCTTCAAGGTAATGTCTTTACTTTTCAATACTTTAAAGAGACCCTTTGCAGCAGATTTTCTCAGTGCAATGTGTCTTTTGATTTCTTGACTGCTGCTTCCCTGTGTGTTGATTTTGGACCCAAGTAAAATAAAATCCTTGACAACCTCAGTCCTTTCTGCATTTGTGATGATGTTGCTTACTGGTCCAGTAGTGCAGATTTTTGTTTTCTCGATGTTGCAGTGCAGCCCATACTGACGGCTATAATCTTTGATCTACATCAGTAAGGGTTTTAAGTCTTCTTCATTTCGAGCAAGAAAGATGGTGTCACCTGCATAACGTAGGTTGTTAAAGAGTCATTCTCCAGTCCTGATGCCTTGTTCTTCTTCATACAATCTGGCTTTTCAGATTACTTGTTCAGCATACAGATTGAAATGGTATGGCAAAAGGATACAACCCCGACACACACCTTCCCTGACTTTAAACCATGCAGTGTTCCTTTGTTCTGTCTGCATGACTGACTCCTGATCCATATACAGATTCCTTAAGAAACCAACTCGATGGCACTGGGTAAGAGCACAATTATATGCTCTGGAATTTCCATTCTCTGCAATGTTAACCATAATTTATTATGATTCACATAGTCGAATGTCTGCATAGTCAATGAAACACAGGTAAACGTTTTCCTGCTATGTTCTACTTTCAGCCAAGATCTGCCTGACATCAGCAGTTATACCCCAGATTCCAAGTCCTCTCCTAAATCCAGCTTGAATTTCTGGCAGTTCTTTGTCAATAATCTGTTGCAGTCACCTTTGATACTGATACTAACCCATTGCATTTTCATCATAATGATAGGATTTACGTCTGCGGGAATCACATAAAATAATGGTGGACTATCACACGACACTAGCTTGGCTAAGTTGACAGCTATTTTGGGTGGTCACAGTTCAATCCACGACAGGAGCCCTGGTGGCACAGTAGTTAAGAGCCCAGCTGCCAACTGAGAGGTAAGTCATTGAAACCTTCCAGCAGCCCCACAAGAGAAAAAACCTGGGAATCTGCTCCTATAAAGATGAAAAATCAGAACCAAGCCCACTGCCATTGTTGATTCCTACTCATAGTGACCCTATAGAGCAGAGAACTGCCTCATGTGAGTGCCAAGGCTGTAAATCTTTATGGAAACAGAATTCTACATCTTTCTTCTGAGGAGTGGCTGACCATTTGGTTAGAAGCCATGAGTTTAACCATTGCACCACTTGGGTTTGTTACCACTGAGTCTGTTCAATTTGATTCCAACTGATGGGACACAGTAGAACTGTCCCCTTGGGTTTGCAAGGAGCACTTGGTTGATTCGAATTGCTGACCTTTTTGTTAGAAGACGAATGCTTAACCACTACACCACCATGACTCCCCATAACAATTACAGCCTAGGAAGACCCTACAAGGTCCTATAGGGTCCCTATGCGTGGAAATCTACTGGACTACACACAACAACATTCTTAACCCTGTTCAACCTTGTTTCAATACTAGGATATTTCATTCCTCAACACCTGGTAGAGTAATGTCCATCTCATTTTTCAAAAATGTTAGGGGAGATGCCTGCATTTAAAAACATTAGAATGTTTTTCTCAAGTTACATAAAAAAAATCCTTTGAGAAGCGTGATTAAGATTGCCTTAAGTTTGTAGATTAATTTATGGAGAATAGATACCTTTCTAAAACTGAGTTTTCAGGAACATGATATACCCGCATTTTCCCTCCCACTTCTCTTTTAGGTACAGTAGTGGAATTTGTAATACCTATAGCTATAAATTTCTCTGCCATTCTGCTTTGGCTGTGTCCCAAATATTTGTCTTTTAGCATTCATATTAGCATTCTCATCTAAGTGTTTTTAGTTTCCTTTTTAACACACAAATTATTCTGTTAATTGTATTTAATTACTAAACATATAATTTTTCACTCTGTTTACTATTTGTAATTCTTTTGAATAAAGTCAGATGGTACAGTCTGTGATTCATTTTTCATTTTGTTGCAGCATGTCATCGAGTGATTCAGAGAAGAGTTGTGTTTGACAAGCCATCTGCACTTAAAAAATGAATTGCTGTCAGGTCTACTTCAACCGATAGCAATCCTATAGGGCAGAGTAGAATTGGCCATGAGGTGGTAATCTTTAGAGAAGCAGACTGCACTCATCTTTCTCCCAAGGAGCAGCACGTGAGTGTTAGTCAGTAGCCTAGTGCTTAACCACTGGGAAACCAGGGCTCCTTACCTGCATTCTTTCTTGGCCAATTTTTTTTCCCCCTGTCTGTCTCTCTTCTTTTTTACTTCTTGCACTGATAAGCTAGTTTGAATGGGTATAGAATTCTAGGGTCAAACAATTTACCCTGAAATTTCAAATATGCTGTTTCTGACTTCAGTTTTCAGGGATTCTGATGAAAAGTCAAATACCATTTTTTTTATTTGTTTGCTTTTTTGAAAGACACCTTTTTATCTTTTTGACAATTTTATATGTTTCTTATTTCCCATGGAATACCTAAATTTCACTAGAGTGTGTTTCAAATGAATCATTTATATGTGTGTTACTTAGTGTGTTTTTCTATATGAAGAATCATGACTTTTTTTTCACACCAGGGATATATTTCTGGCATTAATTTATTAATTGCTCTTCCTTTATGTATCTTTATTCCCTTAGAACTTCTATGAGGTAGAAATCAAACTTTCTAGGTTGTGCCCTCAATAGTTAACACGGTGACTATAATCTGTTAGGTGCATTATAAAACTAAAAAAATAAAAAATAAAAATACCCTCAGCAACGTAGTGCTCTGACAGAGGCTGAAGAAACCATGAGAGTATGGCCTGTGGACATCCTCTTAGTGGTGAAGTCACTCCTGTGGGTCACCCTTCAGTCAAGGATTAGAGAAGCCTATGAAACAAAACGAGATTAAATGGGCACACCAGTCCAGGGACGAAGAAGGGAAGGCAGGAAGGGACAAGGAAGTTGGTAATGAGGAACCTAAGGTTGAGAAGGGCAAAGTGCTGACATGTTGTAGAGGTGGCAGCCAATGTCACAAAACAAGATATGAATCAATTGTTGAATGACAAGCCAATGTGCTCAGTAAACCATCTAATATACTGTTTAAAAATAAGAAAAAAGCTTTCATATCTTCCTGATTACTTGAATTTTTTGTTTAACAAAGATGTGTATCTTTACTTGAAGTAATGCTTTTTTTACTTTAAATTCTAGTCTGTTGACTATTGTTTAGCAATGCCAGTTATTAATTGGTGTTTACTTGTTCTGCCCTTTCCCCCACATCCCTGCAATCTTTTCTGTTTTGTCTCTTGTAAATAACATATATCTGCAATTTTAAAATTCATTGTGAAAATCTTTGTAATCAAATTCCTGTCCCTATGAATGACTGCTCCATTTACAGAGCTCCGGAATCACAGACTTGGGTATTATCTGTGATTCCATCCTTTCCAAAACCGATGGAATCTAATGTTTATTTATATTCTGCCAATTTTACCTCCTTTTCATGGACTTCAGTGTGTCCCTCCAAAAAAATGTGCATTGATTTGACTTGGCCATGTCTCCTAACATGGTGTGATTTCTTCCATGTGTTGTGAATGCTGCCTCCATGATGTTGTGAGGGAGAATGGGCAGCAGTTGTGTTGGTGAGGCAGGATTCAAGCTACAAGCTTCTGGGGTGTAAGGGAGAAAAGTGAGCAGAGAAGTTAGGGACATCATGCCACCAAGAGAGCAGCACTGAGAGCAGACCCAGAGCATGTCTTCTTGGTCTCAGTTTCCTGTGCAAGGATGCTATCACTGAATTTGGACTCAGCCTACTGGACTGTGAAAGTTTCTCATACTCAATGGATTTGTAGCTTATGAATGGATTTGTGGTTTACTGCACTGTGACAGTAAAATTTCTCTTCTTGAAGCCTTCCACTCATACTCGGGATGTTTCTGTTGGAGCAGTACCAGATTACTGAAACACACCTCTAGGGACCCCATGAGTCAGATCCAACTCAACAGCACTGGGTTCCTAGTTTTCCATTTTGCCCACTTGTCTCTTTTTTCACCACTACCTCTACCCTAATCCAAGCCATTGTCCTCTTCTGCCAAACTCATCACCATGGCCTGATCTTTGGTGCCCTAATTTTCCTGAGTTCTAGAAAGTCTTCCAGAAAGTGTCTAGAGGGACTAGGGAACTGTTTACTAGGTGAGTCAGGACTCTGAAAGTCTTGTGGATACTGCTGAGATCCATGGGAAACATGACTGAGTGTTGCCAGTGGAATTCAGGTTTAAGTGATGCAAACTAGTGCTAAAGTATGATCCAGGTTGTCTATGAAGAAAGTAATATATTTGTGTATGTGCGTGTATTTTTCCAAATTTGTGTGGAAACATTCTAGAAGGCTAAGAAAGAAGTTATTAAAACCAGGTAGAAGAATGTGTTGTTGGTCTGGTAGCAGTGGGACCAACTTTCTTCTTCACATCCATACTTTTTCTTGTATTTTTTATGTGCATTGCTGCTTTATTCCTGATAGTAAATAAATGGAAATAACTGAAGTGCTCATCAGCAGATGACTGGATAAGTAAATTGAGGTACATGTGTTCAGGGAAATACTATACAACTATAAAGAACAATGATGAGTCTGCAAAACATACTATATAACATGTATGGATCTGGAGAGCATAATGTTAAGTGAAGTAAATCAAACATGTAAGAACAACTATTATATATGGTCTCTCTTTTATAAGAAAACAAGGATAGAATAGATATATACATAGAGATCCAAGAGCCCTGATAACCCAGTGCTTGAGTTCAGCTGCTAATCAAAAGGTCCGCAGTTTGAATTTACTAGCTGCTTCCCGGAAACCCTATGGGGAAGTTATACTCTGTGCTAGTGGGTCAATAAGAGTCAGAATCTACTTTATAGTAATGCTTCCCCAACCCCCCAAGTTCATTCATTAGTGATTCCCAGGGAGAATAAGGGAGAAGAAAAAGTACTCTTTAAGATCATAAAGACTCATTAATTATGGTGATGTGAAAAGAGACACCAGATGTGGATTTCATGAGCGCAGCATAACTAAAGTAAAAAAGAGTTCACACTCATCTTTTTTTTGACTTTTTCAATGAGCCTGTATAGCTCAAAACTAATGGATTACAAACTATGCAAAACATGATTTTACAACGAGGTGATTGGGATTCCCCCTTTGCACCTTGTGCTGGCTCTTGTTGAGCTTCTACCCAAGGCTGTTGACGTCATTTCCTTAGTTGATTCCTGACATCTTCATGCCAACTGATAGGAGCTGGACTGTTCAATAATAGGAATTTTCTGTTAGTGGTCACTGTGTAGTCAGTAACAAGGTATGTATGACAAGGGGTAGTTTAAAAAGGGACTTTATTTTGGTAGAAAGATGATGACTTTGACATTATATGTGTTGAGGTTCTGGTTCTTGTAGAACCTCCACGTGGGGAAATCCAATAGGCACACGGAAGTAGGATATTAGAACTCTGCAGGGAGGAACTACCCTGGATAACAATGGGAGGGATTCAGTTGCTTTGTAAGAGAGACTTTCTTTTTCTTTCCTTCTTTCAATTTTTCTTTTTTTTTTTTTTAAACCCCTGAGCTTGAAATCTATTTGTATGGGCAAGGTAACATTTTATAGTCAGCAAGAGTAAAGAGGATACAATTTAGTGCTAAATTGAACAGGGCATACTTCCAGTATTGTAGGAATTTAGGAAAAAGGAGGATTAAAAATTTCTTAAAGACACTGATGACTTGGACTGGCCTCTGATGGTGGGTATTTAGTGGAGTGAAAGAACAGAAACATTAATATTTTGGAATTTAGGCAAAATGTGGAACAGAGGGATTCATGTTCCCACAAACAGGGTAGTATTTAAGCCTTGAAAACTAATGCAATTCAAGACTTCACAGAAACTCCATGTGATTTTGTTTTCCAGGGACACCTAACATGAGCTGTGAACAGAACTCAGAAGGGCTACCAGTATACTAGAAAAAAAAAAGAATGTTTTTTCCCCAATCCCAGACTGCACTCATGCTCCACTTTCCCCACGATGTTCTCTCTGTTTTCAAGGAAGCAGTAGCAGAACCTATAGCTGAAGTCTGTGGAAATAATGTACTATCTACTAAAGATTCTACCGAGAGACCTTGGGAAAAGCGCGTTTCTTCTGGAGTCTCACTGATTCCTAACATCCCCCCCCCCAGTGTCCCTTCAGTCGTCGTGTAAGTGGATATTCTGAAACCACTTGTTCTGCAGATGTCCCCATCTGCCTGGAGGGGTCCCATTCATCTTTCAAGACTCGACTCAAATGTCCTGACTTTGAGAAAGCTTTGGCTCTCCAGGCCTCCTGCTCACCACCAGCTTCTGTCCAGCGACCCTTACTGGGTTATTTTTGGTTCTGTTTGCTTTCCACAGCACTTACTTCTGTGCCAGTGTGACATTGCTTGAATTGCTTGAGCATCCAGGGCCTGGCACAGTTGTTTCTGGTGCCCAAACCCGCCAAGCAGTGTGTGGCTGTAGCCGCGTCTCAGCAAACGCTTGCGAGGTGGGTAGGTGAATGAAGGAATGAATGGCAAGGGTGTAGCTACTCTGATATATTTTGCATTCTTATTTTGTTTGTATCCACATTTATGAATGGGCTGATTAATGTTATTTGATTCAGTTTAAATTAGTCTTTGAAACAATTCTACAGAGGAAAATCAGTATTCCAACCTATCAACAGATTGCCTAACATTTTAATGGAATGTTCTTATCAACGGAATAGTGATGTTCTCAGCCCTGGTCCCATTGTGGAGATGAGCCCAGATTTAGTGAGGACATGGCATCCATGCTCTCCCTGAAAACAGACTGAAGACAATGCCTAGGAGGCAGCCATGGCGTGCCATCTGGGTCTTTGACAGCTGTGGAGCCTTCAGAAAGATGTAGATCAGTAGCTGCATGGGACACTGCTCTTTCTGGCAGCTGTACTGACTGAACTCTTTGCCTCAAAGCATCGGAGCCCCTGTTTGGAAAAAAAATATCCTGTGAATCTTTGAGATGCCGGTGACTCCCCTGTCTAAATTGCCAGAACTCGGCATTCCTTGTTAGAGGTTCAGTAGACGTACAGTATCTCTGCATGCACTTATGCACTGCTGCCACTTGGCTGACCTTGAGAAATTTCCCCTTTTGCTTTCCTGGGAATAGAGGTTTGTGAAATGGTAAATTGTAGATGCCTGTGAAAGGTCTGCTGCCTTCCTGAGACAAATGGGGTAACAAATTGCTCTCTGTGGGGTTCCATGGAGGAAAATACCATGCACAATGTTATCATTATTACTAGTAGTAGCTTTGCAATGAAATCTGTTCACATAGAAACAGAAGAAAGAGTTATACATATATATATATATGTATATATAAGCATTCAGAGCAGCACTGTGGATTATTAGCATTGTATTTTAGGAGGTGGTAGAAAGGGCACAGGAATTTAAGCTATATTAAAATAATTTTCTTGACAGGGTAGAAAGTCACAAGAAGATCTCTGAATGGATTGAGGCTTCAGATAAGAAATATAAGTGATAGGTTGACTTGAAGTCCTCTAGTTTTCATCCATCCCTGAGTGGTATAAATGGTTTGTATTCAGCTATTAACCCGAAGGTTGACTGTCTGAATCTACCTAGTGGTGTCACGTGAAAGCTGGACAACGAATAACAAGACAGAAGAAGAATAGATACTTTTGAATTGTGGTGTTGGACAAGAATATTGGATATACTGTGAACCACCAAAAGAACAAACAGATCTGTTCTGGAAGAGGTACAACCGGAGTGCTCCTTGGAAGCAAAGACAGTGAGACTGCATCTTCCATACTTTGCACATATTGTCAGAAGAGATCAGTCCCTGGAGAAAGACATCATGCTTGGTAGAGTGGAAGGGCAGCGAAAAAGACAAGATGGATTGACAGAGTAGTTACAGCAATGGGCTTAAGCATAAAAATGATTGTGGACCTGGCGCAGGGCCAGACAGTGTTTCGTTCTGTTGTACACAGGGTTGCTGTGAGTCGGAACTGACTTGATGGCACCTAACAACTACAACAGGGGCGCCACAGAAGTCAGGCCTGGGGGTCTGCTTCCCGAAAAGTTACAGCCAAGACAGGGTCTCCACGAGTCAGAATCAACTATACAGCAACAGCGCAGCATGTTTGTTTGTTTTTAAATGTGCTCAGCTACTAACCAAAGGGTTAGAGTTCATTCAGAGGCACCTCAGAAGAAAGGCCTGGTGATTTACTACCCTCCGAATTGAAAATCCTATGGA
Organism: Heterohyrax brucei; assembly: GCA_028571685.1. NCBI lineage: Eukaryota > Metazoa > Chordata > Mammalia > Hyracoidea > Procaviidae > Heterohyrax > Heterohyrax brucei. The sequence goes on along the minus strand of CM053148.1, from coordinate 35,131,337 downwards.
GCACAGCTCTACTCTGAGCCACAAGAGGTCATCATGAGTTGAAATTGACTTGACAGCAATTAGCACTGCTTTATGAACTCCTAAGCGTATGAATTCTTGAGCAAATCCAGCTGCATTGTATGGTAGAGAACTAAGCTTTTCAAAGAGGACATGGTATTGTTAGCATATTTATTATGCAGCCGTGCACTGGGATGATGCATGAGAAAGTGTTTTGAAAACTGCAGAGAGCTGGGCAGCACCAGAGCACGGTGGTGATGAGGGGTTATCAGCAGAAATTCTAGCGTGGCGTTATTTTTCACGAACTAGTCCATGTGGAAATAAGATCTGTTATCCTATAAATCATAGCGTATCAGTCCCCCGAGCCCCAGGAACTGAGACACAGGTGTGGAATTTCAAGTGCACTTCTGAGTCAGACACAGCTGCTAGAGGCAGACTGTTGAGGGCACTCAGGGGCTTCCGTGTCCCCTGTGAGAGGACACCCTGACAGTCCTGCACCTGGTCCAGTACAGAGCTGCATGTGTAAAGGAGGCTCTTGGTGGGTTCTGCAGAAGGTGTCATCTGTCACTTTGCACAAGCACACCACTCTGTCCTTATACATGATACCCTCATGCAGTCCATATACTGTATTTTCACACAAATAATGCATGCTTTCTGCATTTGTTTGGCCACCGCTCCTACCAAGCAACATTTTCACCAATACACTATACTTTTTTTGTTGTTTTGTTTGTTTTTTTAGAACAACATGTGAAAAGACTTGGCATAGCAGCCCTTGTGAAAAGATCTCACAGTGGGAGAGAGCAGTTGCCAAACAAACTTAGAAGGTGCCTATTATTGTGGAAAATACAGTATACCCTGGCCTTATACACAAAACACAAATCCCATAACCACGCATACTCAGTTCTGTTCACAGACTTCCCACCTGTATACACACACACATATACTCATCTACAACCCTCAAAGTATAACTTTTTCATGGTTTATACATATCCCTTACATGTTGTTGATAGGGGCTGTTAAGTTGATTAAGTTGTTAAGTTGATTCTGATTCATAGTGACTGTTTTAGTCATCTAGTACTACTCTAACAGCATAAGTGGATGGCTTTAACAAAGAAAAGTTATTCTCTTACAGTCCTGGAAGTCCAGATTCAAGATGCTGGCTCCAGGAAAAGACACTCTCTCTGTCAGCTCTGGGGGAAGGTCTTTGTGTCATGTCAGTCTTTGTTTGGTGTGAGAGCATCTTGGCCTAGAAGCCTCTGGTCCCCAGACATACACTGTTCTTGGTGCTGGTATGAGGTCCTCAACTTTCTACTTCCCATTCCTTTTGTCATTTGTAGGATAAAAGGTGGTGCAAGCCACACTCTTGGGAAGCTCCCTTAGTAAGGGTGTTGCAGCCTCACCCTAATTCTCTTTTAATGTAATTCTATTAACCAAAGGCAGAGATCAGGATTTACAACATAAGAAAATCATGAAGTGGAGGACACTCACGCATTACTCTGAATCATGACCCAGCAAAATTGCTACACACATATTTTGAGGGACACAATTCAATCCGTGGCAGCGACCCTATAGGACAGTAGAAGAGCCCCATAGGATTTCTTAGGCTATAATCTTTAACGGAGAGATCATTTGTCTTGCCAGAGTGGCTGGTTAGCAGCTGAGCCCTTAACCATTGTACGGCCTGAGCTTCTTAGCCCTGTTAGGTAATTCTCCTTTTGAATCCCTTTCTGTGCCTGTGGTCCCCACACTTTACTCTTTATAAATATATATGCTGCACATCTGTATTCACCCCATATGCCTCACACATATTCTTTGCTCGCTTATGCTCTCTCTGCTTCATACTACACACACCCACACCCACACCCACACCCCTCATCTGTATACAATCAGCTAGCCAGTTGCCATAGATTCTGATTCACGGTGATGCCATGTGTGTCCGAGTAGAACTGTGTCCCTATGGTATCCAATGGCTGATTTTTTAGAAGCAAATGCCCAGAACTTTCTTCCAAGTTTCCTCAGGATGGTCTCAAATTTTCAACCTTTTGTTTAGCCCCTGAGTTCATTAACCATTTGTACCACCCAGAGACTCCCAAATCCATTGAGATAGGATTAATTTCTTGGGAAGTTCATATGGAAGGCAGAGTGATGTACCAAGTGATGACCTGTCAGCAATCCATCGTCACCGTGCTGGCTTTCCTACTGTCCCAGTGGAAAGGCAGAGCCATGTCAGAACATGCTGAAATGAGCAGACTGGGGCCAGGCCATCTGCTGTCTCAGCTAGAAAAACAACTAGTCCAAAGACATTGACTCTATCTCCTTAAGTGGCAGAAGGCACACTCATTTTCCAATTTCTCTATAGATATCAGCAAAATAAGAAGACATTTAAAAACCCTGTGACATCCTTTCTGTCCAGCGGAGAGATTTTTGCATAGCCCTAAAATGTTTAGTTCTTCGTGCTCTGTGCCAACTAGTTCCAAAGCTTTCTGAGAGTACACAAAGCCTCCTGGCTCTAGAGGTTCCATGGTAGGGAGCTTAGGCTTTGCGCTAGTTATAGCGGATGCCCACAGAACAGCTGTGGGTGGATTCCATACCATGAAGGTGAACGCACACCTCTAGAAGACGTAAAAGAGTGGAAACTGAGGCCATTTGCTGTGGGAAACATCAGGGACAGTAACATCAGTGACAAGCCTCTTTATTTCCCCAGAAGCCTTGACAAAGAGGGATGCTTTCTCAGAACCACTGCCTGGCAGTTTCACACTGGGAATGCAGTTAGATCTAAAAACACTGTAGACTGGTCCATCAAGCGGTGCATGGACATAGGGACATCAGAGACGGAGGGAGAGGGAAAGACTTGAAGAAGAGTCAAAGGAGTTTAAGCCTGTTGATCCTTCATCTGTTTTATTTTCTCTCCCTTTTTACTTTTCTACCTTTGTATATTGAACTCAGTTTTTTCACTAAGCAGCAAAGATTAATGTATATATGAGGTCCAACAATTAAGTCTGCAAACTTAATTGTTCTAAGTGCTGCGTACCTCACTGCTGAGTATCACTACTGTCACCTTTGAAATAATCTCCTTGGGTAGCTATACACTGAAGCCAGTGCCTATTACACCCTTCAGAGCAATTTTGAAACTCTTCCTGGAATGGCCATTGTGCATGGTGGCATGGTAGTGGGTCTGTGGACTTAATTGTACAGTTGTCTGTGAGAGAGTTTTTAGCCAGTAAACAAATAACTGTATTGGAACACCCTCCCTACTCACCTGATCTGGCCTTCAGTGGCTTTTTTCTTAAAGACAAAGGAAATATTGAAAGGAAGACACTTTGATGACATTCAGGACATCAAGGGTAATGCAATGACAGCTCTGATGGTCATTCCAGAAAAAGCATTCCAATTCCTTTGAAGGGTGGACAAGGTGCTGGCATTGGTGCATAGCTTCCCAAAGGGAATACTTCCAAGGTGAACTTAGTGATAGTCAGCAATGAGGGATGTAGCACTGTGTCTAGGTTGAGTTTCTGAACATAATTGTCAGACATTGTAGTCTAAGAGTGGGCCATGTCCAGAAACAGACACTACTTCAGTTTTAATGGAATGAGGACAGTACGCAAAGGCCAGGAATTAAGCCCCTCTGCAGGTATTACTCTCACTACTGGGGCTGTAACAAGAATCAAACGAGATTTGGTAGACATAAAGAATGAGAAAGTTCATTGCAAATTGTGAGGAGCTGTTAAACTGTTAGTTACTCTTGTTTATCAAACTATTCCTTAAAACATGGAATCCAGCTTCTGAAAGTTTTGTCAAATGAATGCCTTTTTTCTGGATCCACAGTTAAGCCTAGGCATCCTCGTAGGCAGGGAGGTAAACTTGCTTTTAAGACATCTCCAAGAAACATGAGGCTAGAAGAATTACATGGTGCCTGGCCACTACCAATGACTACTCTTACATGTGACATACTCTTGTATGTCACACAAAGTCCCAGACATAGTGGAAGAAACATGGGGTGTAGAAGTTGAACTCTAATGAAAAGATGAGACTTGATGGTCTGACAGTCTGGAGAGTCCCTGACTCTCTGTGAGCCCAGAGCTGAAAACCATTCCAGAAGCGAATTCCTCAGACAAAAATCGAACTGGTATATAAGACATGATATGCTACTGAAGAGTGTGTTTCTTGGTTTAAGCAGATACAAGAGATTAACTGGGAAGCTCCTGCCTGGAGGCAAGATGAGAGGGCAGAGGGAGACAGCAGCAGATTGAGTGGGAAATACAGGGTGGAGAGGAGGAATGTGCCGTCACAGTGCGGGGAGAAGAGCTAGGGTCGCATAACAAATTGTGTGTAAGTTTTTGAATAAGAAACTTGAACTGTAAACTTTCACTTAAAACACAATGACAAAATTAATAATAATAATAATAATAATAATAAAAGACATCTTCAAGAAGAGACCAACAGCCATGTAAATGATTTGATTAAATAATCGGCAGTTAATTGGCTGCCAAGACCGTTGAAAGATGCATTTTAGACTCTTCTTCCTGGAGACTGGTCTGTGTAGGTGAACATTCTTTACTTTTGCAGGTATTTGAGCCCAGAAAAGAGGAGCAAGGAGTCCCACTGAGCAAACAAAGTGAGAAAGAAGAATGTTACATAATTGTGGCTGCCACACTATGAGGTGTGAGGGTATCACTCAGAAGCCCTCAGGTCCTCCAGCATGTAGTGTCTAAAGATGGACTTAGAGTCTCCTCCAGACAGGAATTCCAGGGCTGCCCTCAATTCTCTCTGTAAATTTTGTATGTTTTGCTTGTTGTGGTGGTGGTAACTGGCAGGGGAGGCCAAGGTGTTTTTCTTACCTCAGTCAACTTCACGTTTCATACTGTTTCAAAAATGTTTCCTATTTTTCTGTTCCTGGGTAATCATTTTCTAAAATTGTAGACCTTCATAATTGATCCTCATTTCAGCGTTGTCGTTTTCTTTCCAAGCTGCTCACTGCGTGATGAACCAGGTATTGTCAAGCTGACAGTGACTCATGTTAACCCTATGTGTGTCAGAGTAGAACTGTGTTCCATAGGGTTCTCAATGGCTGGTTTTTCAGAAGTAATTGCAGACCTTTTTTCTGAGGGACCTCTGGATGGAATCAAACCTCTAGTTTTTCTTTTTCAGTTAGTAGCTGAGCTTGTCAACTGTTTTGCATCTCTTGGGAACTTCTCACTCCATGGTACTTTCCTTTAATCTCCTACAACATCACTAAAAAAGCCTGTTGTGAGTTGCTACCCTTTACTGTGTTTCCTAGGCATCTTTTACTGCTCTAACAGAAAATATTACAGATGAATGGCTTTAACATACAAAAGTTTATTCTTACACAGTCCAGTAGACTGTAAGTCCAAATTCAGTGTACTGGCTCCAGAGGAAGGGCTTTCCCTCCTTGTCAGCTCCGAAGGAAGGTCCTTGTGTTATGTCAGTCCTTGGTCAGGGAGCATGTTGGCACAGGAACCTCAGACCTGAAAGACGCTCTCTACTCTTGGTGCTGTTTTCTTGATGATGTGATGTTCCCAATTCTCTGCCTGCTTTTGTTTCTTTTTATCTCTTGTAGGATGAAAGGATAAAAGGAGGTGCAAACCACATTCCAGGGAAACTCCCTTGACATTGGAGCTGAGAGGTGACCTTAGGAAGGCTGTTGCGTTCCTACACTAATTTCGAATGTGTTGTTGTTGTTAGATGCTGTCAAGCAGGTCCTGACTCATAGTGACCCTGTGCACAACAGAATGAAACACTGCCTGGCCTTGAGCCGTGTCAACAATTGTTTTTAGGCTTAAGCCCATTGTTGCAGCCACTGTGTCGTTGCTTCTGGTCAAAGGTTGTCCTCTTTTGCTGACCCTCCGTTCTACCAAACATGATATCCTTCTCCCGAGACTGATCCCTCGTGACAACATGGTGGTGGTCCATGGTACATTCAGAGTTGTTCTCCAGTACCACAAGTATCAGTTCTTCTGTCTTCTTGGTTCGTTGTCCAGCTGTTGCATGTCACATGCATATGATGTGATTGAAGACACCATGGCTCGGGTCGGGCGCACTTTAGTCTTCAGGATGACATCTTTACTTTTCAATACTTTAAAGAGATCCTTTGCAGCAGATTTTCCCAGTGCAATACATTTTGATTTCTTGACTGCTGCTTCCATGGGTGTTGACTGTGGACCTAAGTAAAATGAAATCCTTGGTAAACCTCAATCCTTTCTCCATTTGTTGCTTACGACGGCACTTGGCTTGGTCCAGTTATGCGGACTTTTGTTTTCTTGATGTTGAGGTACAATCCATGCTGAAAACTGTGGTCCTTGATCTTCATCAGTAAGTGTTTCAAATCTTCACTTCCAACAAGTAAGTTGGTGTCTTCCGTGTAACACAGGTTGTTACTGAGTCATCCTGTAATCCTGATGCCTCATTCTTCTTTGTATAATCCATCTTCTCAGATTATTTGCTCAGCATACAGATTGAAAAGGTATGGTGAAAGGATGCAAACCTGATGCACACCTTTCCTGAGTTTAAACCATCCAGCATCCCCTTGTTCTGTTTGTACGACTGTCTCTTGATCCCATGTGTTCCTTAAGAGCACAATTAGGTGATCCGGAATTCCCATTCTCTGCAGTATTAGCCATAATTTATTATGATCCACACAGCCAAATGCCTTTGCATAGTCAATGAAACACAGGTAAACGTCTTTCTGGTACTCTCTGCTTTCAGCTAAGCTCCATCTGACACCAGCAATGATATCCCTCGTTCCATGTCCTCGTCTCAGTCCAGCTTGAATTTCTGGTAGTTCCTTGTCAATGTACTATTGCATTTGCTTTTGAATGGTCTTGAGTAAAATTTTACTTGTGTGTGATATTAATGATACTTTGCAGTAATTTCTGCATTCAGTTGGATCACTTTTCTTTGGAGTGGGCATGCATATGGATCTCTTCCAGTGAGTTGGCCAAGGAGCTGTCCTCCAAATTTCCTGGTATAGAGGAGTGAGCACTTCCAGCACTGCATCTGTTTGTTGAAATATGTCAGTTGACATTCCATCAATTCATGTAGCCTTGTTTTTTTGCCAATGCCTTCAGTGCAACTTCAACTTATTCTTTCAGTACTGAAGGTTCCAGATCATCTGCTGCCTCTTCAAATGGCTGAGCACCAACCTGTTCTTTCTGGTTTAATGACTCTGTGCATTCCTTCTGTCTCTAATATAATACACTCTATTAACTACAGGCAGAGATTAGAATTTATATCATAGGAAAATTGCAAAACAGAGGGGAATCAGATGATACTGGGAATCACCAACCCAGTCAGATTACTGTATGTGTTTTTGGGGGACACAGTTCAATCCATGATACTGACAGAAGGAGAAAACAGCACAGGGTGTGAAACAATATTCAGTTGGGCATTTGACTTGACTGGGAATTTCTCATATAAGCTGAATCTCTTTGTGGAATTTCACACAGTGCTGCAATAGCCTGGGTATCTTTGGCTGAAAGAAGAGGTGGCCCGGCCCTCCATCTGGGACATGTCATTGTCTCAGTGTGAGTGTAGTTCCTGCCCCTGGTACACCTACCTTCTTGCTGGCCTTCTTTGTGGAGGACCCACATAGTAGCTTTCACAGTGGGCCTGCCCCTAACTACCCCACATCGTTGATGTGCCCCTTATGGAGACTCCATTCCTGTCTTCTCTCTGTTTCTGGAATCTTCCTCCTTGCTGCTGAAGGCTTGAGTTTTTTCTTCTGGTCTTTCAGCTTGAGGAATGCAGAGGATGTTTGGTTTTTTATTTCAAGTTCTTTGTGCATGCAATTATAATACTTTAGTTTGTCTTCTTGAGTCACCGTTTGAATTATTATGTTCAGCTGTTTTACTTCATCATTTCTTTGGTTTGCTTTCGCTACTCAATGTTCAAGAGTAAGTTTCAGGTCTTTTTTGACATTCCCGTTGGCCTTTTCTTTCCTTTCTTTTTAGTGATCTCTTGCTTTCTTCGTGTATGTTGTCCTTGATGTTATTCTACAGCTTGTCTAGTATTTGGTCGTTAGTGTTTAGTGGGTCAAATATGTTCTTGAGATGATCTCTAAATTCAGGTGAAATATAACTCAAGGTTGTACTTTGGCTTTCACGGACTTGTTCTAATTTTCTTCAGCTTTAACTTGAACTTACATATGGGCAATTGATGGTCTGTTCCACAGTTGGCCCCAGGCCTTGTTCTGACTGATGATACTGAGCTTTTTCTCACATGTTGATATGTATGTTAAACCTACAGATAGACATGAATAAACTTTTTGAAAAAAAGAAAACAAGTTTGATCAATGTAAATGACCTACCTAGTTAATTATGATGATAATTACTCATAAAAAGTAGAATAGGAATTAAAATTCAGTCTACTGTCTCCAAGACCCTTTATTTTTCCATTTGTTGCATAGTCTAAGAAGAGACCAGCTTCTGGGAATTTTGTAAACTTAGAATGAGGATCATTTGACTTTGTGAAGAAACAATGTGCCTGTTACAATCCTGTCCTTTGCAGATGGATACTTTGGGTACATAAGAAATGAGTGCAAAAAGCTCCTTGCTTTCTATATGAGAAATGGTGAGAGCAAGCCTCAACTCTGTGTAAACTCAGCTACCTCAGACACTGTTTATTCTCTGCCTCCCTTCCATGGGTTTGCAGTGCAGAAGAAGAAGACAGTGATACTCAGGAGATCTTGTAAGTCAGCAACGTGCCTTAAATCTTAATGACCTAGTGGCATTCACGGCTAAACACTATTGCAATGAAATGATCATTTCAATAAGTAACTGCAAAAAATTGTGCCTAAGTTGTGCCTAAAGAATGTTGATCCTGAAACATTTTCAAAGGGAACCTGAGAAAGGAAAGAAATGAAAAGCAAACAATCTTTCCAGTATTTTCAAGGCCCTGATATGGCATTAGGGGAAAAAAAGAAAAAGAAAAAAAAAAAAAGACTGAAGTACTTGAGACATGTAAGAAAAGCTTTTGAGCCTAGATGAAATTCCAACTGATTTTATTAAAATTTTGTAGCAATCCACAGGGACGTAGTTGAGACCATTTTAATTTTGGCTCTCTTAAATGGCTTCTTATTCCATTATTCGCTGATCAGTAAATTTCTTGAGCTGTTTAAATGATTTCATCTTATTGACCCCTTGCATAGGAAGTGCCACTTTTTAAAGGACAGGATGATGCTCGTCTAGTTCCTTAGGCGAATGACAGAGCTAAGTGTACAATCTCTCCACGCTTGTTAAATGTTTGTAGACAAAGATGACTAAATAAGGTTGGGACTATACTTTTGTTGTTATTTGCATGAATTTTTTTTTTAATTTAGATTTAATTTTATCCTCCTTCTAAAACCTAGCCTGTAATTTGGGTTGGGGGTGTCTTTGGATATCCTTAACTATTTGCAGCATTATACCCATTTTATTAATTCTAAGAAAGGCTAGAAAGAAAGGCCTGCTGATCTACTTTTAAAAATCAGAGAGCAAAAGCTCTTTGAATGGCAACAGAACATTGTCCAATATGGTGCATAAGATGAGCCCTCTAGGTTGGAAGGCACTCAAAAAACACAGTGGCTTCAACAATGGACTTGAGCATCATCAGTGAACTTGAGATGGCTCGGGGACTGATGACGTTTTATTCTGTCACACATGTGGTCACCATGAGTCAGAGTTGACCTGACTGCAACTAACAACAACAACAGCACTAAAGCAAAGAGCTTTCCTTTGGTGATCAGTGCACAGCTATAATTATAATAGGCAGGGGACAATGTTGCATTGTGGAGTTAGTTGTGTGGATGGCCCTTTAATTACTGTCGGGCTCTGACACAGTTACTTAACTAACATGAATTTATGTTACAATTCTAAGACGAGGACAAGGATTCTGGTGGTGCTGTAGGTACGTGTTCAGCTACTAACTGAAAGGGAGAAAGATGAGGCCATCTGCTTCTGTAACAGTTACAGTCTTAAACGTGCTATGGGGGCAGTTCTCCTCTGCTCTATAGGTTACTATGTATTGGAATCAACTCAAAGGCCATGGGTTTAGAAGATAAAGGTAACAGCACCTATCTAATAGGACTATTTGAGAATTAAAATAGAGAACTTGGAATGTAATATTCCAGTATTGCTTGGAATGTAATAAACAGCGAAATGGTCATTCTCTCACCCCTTTCCAGGAAGGGAGTGTTCATGATAACTATCATTGTCAATATGTTCTTCTACACAACATTTTGATAACATCAGAGACAACCAGTGACTTTTTCTTTTTTTAATTTTACTGTGCTTTAGGTGAAAATTCACTGCTCATATTAATTTCTTATTAAAAATTGATATACATATTGTTTTGTGACACTGATTACAGTCCCAACGATGTGACACATGCTCCCCCTTTCCACCCCAGGTTCTCTGTGTCCATGTGCCCAGCTCCTGTCCCTTCTTGCTTTCTCCTTTGCCTCTGGACTGGAGCTGTCCATTTCATTGCCTGTATGTGATTAAAATAAAAAGCATGTTTGTCACTTGTATTATTTTTGTTTTATAGGTCTGTTACATCTTTGTCTGAAAAGGGGGCTTTGGGATTGGCTTCAGTTCTCAGCTGGGTGAATGTCCATGGCTGTAGTCTCTGGGTTCCTCTAGTCTCTGTCAGATCGACAAGTTTGGTCTTTTTGAGGGGATTTGACTTCTGTTTTACATTTTTCTCTGGGTCAGTCCAGTACTCTTTGTTGTGATCCCTGTTACAGAGCTTGGTGATAGTAGATGGGCACCGTCTAGTTTTTCTGGGCTCTGGCTAGTAAAGTTGCTGGTTCATGTGGTCCTTTAGTTCCTTGAGCTAGTGTTTATCTTGTGTCTTTTGATTTTTTTTCAGTCTCCTTGGCTCTGGGTGTGATAGGATTAATAAATATATTTTAGATGGCTGCTCACAGCTTTTAAGACCCAGATGATACTCACTGAAGTAGGGCATCGAACATTTTCTTTACGAACTGTGTTATGCCAATTGAGGTAGAAGTCAACCAAGACTATGGTCCCTTGACCCTGCCCCAAGCATTTAGTACCTCAAAGTCTTTGGATGTGTCTATGAACCTTTGATGCTTTTGCTTTGATCCAGTTGTGCTGACTTCCCCTATATTGTGTCATTGTCTTTCCTTTCCCCAAAGGTGACACACATATCTAGTTAGTGATTTCCCTCCTCCACTACTAAGCATCAAATAATTGTTCTTTCTATGTGTCCATCTTTTCTTGAGTTCTTATAATAGCGTTCTCCTACAATATTTGTACTTTTGTGACTGATTTATTGTATTCAGCACAATGCCCTCCAGAGTCATCCTTGTTGTGAGATGCTTCACAGATTCATCACTACTCTTTCTTCTTGTACAATATTCCATTATGTTTGGGTACCACTGTTTGTTTATGCATTTATCTTTTGATGGGCACCTAAGTTGTTTCTGACTTTTTGCTACTGTAAACAGTGCTGCAGTGAACATGGATGTGTACATATATATACATATATATAGAGACACACACACATATACCTATGTCTATTCATGTGACTACTCTTATTTCTCTAGGGTGTATTCCTAGGAGTGGGATTGCTGGATCATATGGTATTTCTATTTCTAGCCTTTTAAAGAAGCATCATTTCATCGCCCAAAGTGGTTATACCATTTCACATTTCTACCAGCAGTTCATTTCTCCAGCAGCATCTCCATGTTTGTTATTTTCTGTTCTTTTGTCCAGTGCTGGTAATGTGAAGGTGAGATGGTATTTCATTGTAGTTCTGACTTTCACTTCTCTGATGACTAGTGATGGTAAGCATTTCCTCATGTGCTCATTAGCTGCCTGAATGTCTTTTTTTGCTAAAGCATCTGTTCATATCCTTTGCCCATTTTTAAATTTAGATTATTTGTCTTTTTATTATGGAGGTAATGAAGCAGTTTGTAGATTTTAGAGATTAGGCCCTTGTTGGATATGTCATAATCAATTTTTTCCCCTCTCTGTATGGTCTACTTTTACTCTTTTGGTGGAGGCTTTTGATGAGCATGGTGTTTGATTTGTTAGGAGCTCTCAGTTATCTAGTTTCTCTTCTGGTGTTTGTGTACCATTAAATATGGTTTGTGTCCTATTTATGCCATGTTTTAAAGCCACTAGTGTTGTTCTTACTTTTTTCTTCTATGATCTTTATGACTTTAGATTTTATATTTGAGTATTTGATCTATTTTCAGCTAGTTTTTGTGTATGGTGTGAGGTGTGGAAATTGTTGTCTGTTGCCTTTTTTTTTTTTTAATAGATGAACATTCAGTTATGCCAACACCAGTGTTAAAGAGACTGGCTTTTCCCCATTTAACAGATTTGGCCCTTTGTTAAGTATCAACTGCTCCTAGATGGATGGATTTATGTCTGGGTTCTCAGTTCTGTTCCATTGAAACATGTGTCTGTTTTAGGTTGTTTTGAATACTTATGGCTGCATAATAGGTTCTAATACCAGGCAGTGTGAGGCCTCCCACTTTGTTCTTGTCTAGTAATGCTTTAGTTATCTCTGGGGCCCTTTCCCTTTCCATGTAAGTTTGGTGATTTTTTTTCTCTATCTTGTTTCTGATGTTGAACCAGCCTTGCATCCCTGATACGAATCCAACTTGGTCATGATGGATTATTTTTTTGATATATTGGTGTATTCTATGGGCAAGTATTTTGCTGAACATTTTTGCATGTAGGTTCATGAGTGATATTGGCCTGTAGTTCTCCTTTTTGGTTGAGTCTTTCCCTGGCTTTGTTATCAGGGTTATGCTGGCTTCATAGAATAAATTTGGGAGAATTCTATCCCTTTCTATGCTTTGAAAAGTCTCAGTAGTGTTGGAGATAACTCTTCTCTAAAAGCTTGGTAGAATTTTGCAGTGAAGCCGTCTGGCCCCGGGCTTTTTTTTTGGTTGGTAGTTTTTTGATGACTTTTTCAATCTTTTCCTTTGTGATGGTTGATTAACTTATTCTTGTGATAATTTAGTTGGTGATATGAATCTAGGAATTTGTCCATTTCCTCTAGGTTCTCAAATTTGTTAAAGTACGGACTTTCATAGTATTCTGTTACAATATTTTTTATTTCTATTGGATCTGTTGTGACATCTAGCCTCTCATTTCTTATTTGGGTTATTTGTTTCCTTTTCTGTTTTTCTTAAGTAAGTTTAGCCAGTGGTTTGTCAATTTTGTTGATCTTCTCAAAAAAATAGCTTTTGGTCTTTTCAGTTTTTTCAATTGTTCTTCTATAACTCATTTAGTTCTGCTCTAGTCTTTATGATCCATTTTATTCTGAGGCCTGAGGAGTTCCTCTGTTACTCTCTCTCTACCTGTTCAAGCTGTAGAGTTAATTCTTTCATTTAGGTTCTTTCTTCCTTCCAGATGTGTGCATTTAGAGAGATAAACTGACCTTTGAGCCCTGCTTTGGCTGTATCCCGTAGACTCTGGTAGGAAGTGTTTTCATTCTCATTGGAATCCCTAAATTTCTTTATTTCATCCTTGATTTCTTCTATAACCCATGGTTTTTTGAGCAAGATGTTGTTCAGTTTCCAGGAATTCCAATTTCTATCTATATTTTTCTGCTATTGATTTTTACTTTTATGGCTTTGTGGTCTGTGAAGATGCTTTGCAATAATTCAATGGTATAGATTTTGCTGAAAATTTCTTTATGTCCTAACACATGGTCTACTCTGTGGAATGTTCCATGCACACTGGAGAAGAAGGTATAATTGTCTGCTGATGGATAGAAAGTTCTGTATATGTTGATGAGGTCTAGTTGGTTAATCGTGGCAATAAGATCTGTGTCTTTCTTGAGCTTTTTTTTAGAAGATTGGCTTGGCTGGCTGTGCAATATTGAGAGTAGAGTATTGAAGTGGAGTGATATATCTCATTTTTGAGTGTAGTCAGTGTTTCTTTGATGTATTTAGATGCTCTGGTATTGGGTGCATAAATATTTAAAATTGTTAAGTCCTGCTTCTGTATTGAACCTTTCAGCAATAGTGTCCATCCTTGTCCATCACATTAAAATCCATTTTATCTGAGTTTAGTATTGTTATACCTGCTTTTCTTTGTATATTGTTAGTTTGGTATATATTCTTCCATCCTTTAATTTTCAGTTTGTTCATATCTTTAAGTCTAAGGTGAGTTTCTTGTAAGCAACATTATAGACAGGTCATGTCTTTTGATCCAAGATCTCACGCATCTCTTTACTGGAACGTTCAGTCCATTTACATTCAGTGTAATTATTGAGAGGTATGTGCTTAGTGTTGTCCCTGTGATGTCTTGGTTTTGCGGTTGTTGAGACTCTTGTGTTATGTTTCTTGATATGTTGCATCTTCATTGTGCTTTGCAGCTACGCCTGTGATCCCCTTTAATAATCTATGTTTAAACCCAATTTTAACTTCTCCAAATCTTGTTAACTTCCTCTCCATCTGGAAGGATTATAACGACTGTAGTACATCACTCTTTTTAATATGATGATACCATAGTTTTCATGATATGATCACCAGATCACTTCTTTTCATATTATAACTTTGATTGAGTTTGGAGCCGTCCCTAACTGGGTAGGTTTCTGTGTGATGTGTCCTGTATTTCCTCCTAAAATGTAGAGTTAATGGTTTTGTTCTAAGCCAAGAGCTTCTTTCAGTATTTATTGTAGTTTTGGTTCAGTTTTTACAAAGTTTCTGAGTTGCTCTTTACCTGAGAATGTCTTAATTTCATTTTCATATTTGAGAGATAGGTTTTCAGGATATATAATTCTTGGTTGCAAGTTTTTCTCCTTTAAGGCTTTGAGTGTGTTGTCCCATTGCCTTTGTGCCAGCATCGTTTCTGCTGAGAAGTCTGATTGTTAGCTTTGCTTTGAGTCTTGCTGCCTTTAAGAATTTCTGCTTATGTTTTGTTTTGTTAAGATTGATTATAACATGCCTCAGAGTCTTTCCTTGGGGATCTATATTGAGTGGCATTTGATATGCATCTTGGATATCTATCTTCTCTTCTTTCATAATTTCAGCAGCTCAGCAGCAGTACTCTCTATGTTTTCAGGTGTCCTTCACTGTTCAGAAACTCCAATTAATTGCAAATTGTTCCTCTTGATAGAGTCCCACATGCTTCCTAATGCTTCTTCATTTTCCTTATTTCTTTTTTTCTGATTTCTTTTCACAGTGGCTGGAGTCAGTAGCTCTATCTTTCAATTCACAAAGTCTGTTTTTTATTTGTTCAGTTCTGTTTTGTTGGCTTTGAATTTAATTTTTTATTTCTTTGATTTTGTTATGGATCTGTTGGATTTCAGAGTGCTGGTGTTCCATCACATCAAACAGCTTGATTAATTTTTCATTTTACTCTCCTGGATTTTGTATAATGTCTAGGAGGACTCTATATATAATCCTTTTGTACTAGCTCTCTGATAGTTTCAGTGCCTTCTTTGTCTGGGAAGTTCTTCAGTTCTTTCTTTTGGGGGCTTCTGGAGCCATAGGTGAATTTTTCTTTACATTTCTATCCAAAGTTTGTTGCGTTTTGGGCATCTGGTGGTTGTTTTGTTTCTCTAGTGTTACCTTAATGGGATATAAAGCTCAGTCTGAAAACGAAGGTGATTACCAGCCACCTCCATGTACTCCGGTGACTGGGCCCAGTGGAATCTCTGGGGTAGCCCGCTTCACATCCTGACTGGCAAAGACATGGCTCTACTTATAAAGTCACCGCAGGGCCATCACCTGACCCTATGATGTGAGTAAGTAAAGGTTGGAAGAGATGCTGTCAGGATACACTGCAGTTATTTCTCTAGGCAGTGAAAGGTAAAAGGTATCTAATAGCTTCCAAAATCAGTTAGGCTTTCAGGTATGGGAGTCCCTCTTCCCAGCTGGCAAAGTAACCACCTCTGTGTCCACCCCCAGATGCTGTAAACTAGTTCAAAATACAGATAGGCAGTGGCCCTGCTGTCATCTGCTGCTGGGCCCCACCTGTAAGGCTACACTGTGCAAAACACTGCTTTTCTGCCGGAAGATTGCTCCCTGGAATGGGAAAGAGGCCCTGTTGAGGCCTCTGTTTGGCTAACTCTTCATCCCAGTTGAACAACATGGTATCCCACACAAGCTGTCCTGCCTGCCGCGGAAGAGATGGATCAATTGCGGAAGTTCAGAAATAGAGGGTGGAGGAGACTATGTGCAGAGTCCAGAGCCAGGTTCTCAAAATGTGGCCATACTGTCTGCTGATCCTGTCAGCAGTGCATCTGAGTTTTGCTGCCAGTTAAGCCCAAGCCCCACTTGCCAGCTTTTGGGCACACTCCCTCCCAGTCAAATAAGATGGTGTCCAACACAAGCTATTCTGGCCACTATGCAATAGCTGATTCAATGGCAGAGGTTTAGAGAGAGAGGTCAGAGGTGCCGAGAGAGTCCAGAACTTAGCTCTCAAAGTGTGGCCATTCCACCTGCCAATCCTGTCAGCAGTGTGTCTGAGCTTTGCTGCCAGTTAAGCCGCAGCCCCGCCCACTGGCTAAAACAAAGGGAAAAAAAGCCAACATGGCGAGTTACCTTCATTCCGCAAGAGCCGGCACTCACCAAGGGTGGGGGTCAGTGAAAGAGAAGAAGTTTTCCATTCTGTGGTATGTAGTCAAAGTTGACAGCCCTATGCAGTGTCCTAGGGCTCACTAGGTGTCCAGAAGCCTCCATTTAATTATCAGTTCAGGCCTTAGTTTCCAGAGGGAATTATAGAGATGTGTGTTTAGTCCACCATCTTCACCACTGGTCTTTTTTAAAAACGTGTTTTCTTAATTTATTTTTTTCCAGATGAGCTTTTAACTAAATTAATTCATTACTTCATTTACTTATTCAGTAAACATTTGTTAATTTCAGACATGGTAAATGAAATGAGCCAAAGTGAAAAAAAAAAAAGTGTAATCATTTGCTTTAGAAACTTCTTTGGTTGTGAGACTTAAGTGACTTTGATTTTTAAGTCAAAGAATTCTAGAGTTTTCTGAGTATTTAGGACTCACTTTGAGAGACAACGTTTCCAAACTTATGGAGGAAAGATAGATAACATAAGATTCTATTTGTTGTCATTTGACTGATACATTTTGTTTCTACCCTTGGTGAATACATACTTATGTGTGATAAGAGGTGCTTATCCCTATATGAAAGATTGGCTGGGTTATCTATGAAATTGCTTTGACAAGAAGCTGTGTGACCATATGTCTTTGTTTTTTTCTCATTTAGGCTTGACACATGTCTATTGACTTGAT
Organism: Heterohyrax brucei; assembly: GCA_028571685.1. Taxonomy (NCBI): domain Eukaryota; kingdom Metazoa; phylum Chordata; class Mammalia; order Hyracoidea; family Procaviidae; genus Heterohyrax; species Heterohyrax brucei. The sequence continues at coordinate 35,114,105 of CM053148.1, read as the reverse complement.
GTAATTATTAATAAAACTTTCTTGTATTCTCAAAGGAGTCCATGGGTAGTATAAACAGTTAGCTCACTTGGCTGTGGACCAAAAGGTTGACAGAGTTCACCCAGAAGCATCTTGGAAAGAATGCCTGGAAAGCTACTTCTAAAATCTCTAGCCATTAGAAACCTTGTGGAACACAATTTTACTCTGACACACTTGGGGTAGGCACCAATCAGAACTGAATCAAAGGCAACTTTTTTTTTTTTAACTCTCGAAAGTGTTCCATGAAAGGGCAAATGTATTTGGATGATAAATTTGTGATAACCCTCCAAATAGACATCTTCTCTCAGGAACATTGTTTTTGTGGCTCCCTCTGAAGGATTCTGGGTAGTCATTTCCTTGGCCATTCCTTGTTTAGGGTCTGAGATTTCATCTGGAAGGCTTCTGGAACATCAGAAGCTGGACTTGCCAAGGGGATTCTTATGATGAATGGAAACATATGGGCAGCCAAGGTCAGGAGGGTCAGATAATGGATGTCCAATTTTGCAAGAGACACCAATATTAACAGTTCCATTTCTAAGTAACTAAAGATTAGGCTTGTGAAAAATGACTTCCCATTTTCAACCTGTAATGAAAGTAAAACAGGGCAAAGACAGATGAGATGATGCTTTGGGTAATCCTTGATGAAGCTGGTTTTGAGAAATAAAACCATTTGTCTCTCCCATCCATCTGGCTCTTGTTGCATAAAATAGCTGTGTAATCACCTTAAACCAGAACAGACTCAAGGGGCCGAGGGACAGAAACTCCTGAGTCTTATGTTTCTGTCATCCACAGCTGCTCATCGATAAGAGGGAAGCAAATGTTCAAACAAGCACTGTCTCCTCACAATATTGGGCATTCAGGCATAACTCAGAAAATACTCTTCCATGGATTTGTGAGCACTTTGAGGAATTTTGGCTTCACAATTTGTCTTGATCTAGAAAGTCAAGAGGTGAGTTTTCGTCAGAAGCGTGCCATTACCCTGAAACCCAGCTTTTTCCCAGCAATTTGATTATTTACCCTTCAGATCATTGGTGGTCGGAATGCCTAGTGTCTGCCTTGTTCTCTGCTGAATTTGTCATGTTGATAATTCCTCCCATTATTAAGAGTCTAAACCACAGAATGCTTCTTGGAGAGAAAGTGTGGTTTATTGGAGAAAAGGTTGGATGACAAGTCTGGTGACGTTATATTCTGGTTCCCTTTGTGTGACCTGGGGAAGTCACTTTGTTGCCTTAGACCTCACTTCCATCACCCATAAAGCAGAGCAGAGTTTGAGAGGCTGCGCTGACTCACAGAAGCAGTGACACACACCGCCAGTGGTTCCTTCCACATGCCTTGTACTTCCCCCCACACCTGAATGCCCAGCGTTAGTTTCTTCACACTGCTCTTGATATGAAAATGAACAACATCCTGAGATGCAGCACTAACTCCAGCTTCGGCAGGGGAAAATTCCTGTTCTGCTCCCAGGTTGTTGGAAAGTCTGTTTCCTCTGAGCTAGTTACCATGTTTTCTGTATGCTTTTAGGGGTTTTATTTTCATTTTCAAGAACACACTGCATACCCCTGTAAGTTATCTGTTGCAGCTAGATTTACCCAGTTGCCGGAGTCGGAAATGTCTAACTTTTCCTTGCTGTTCTGTCTGTTTTCTTCAACTCCACTCTCATAATTGCATTGCTGGTAGAACTGCCGTATCTACTTGCCCTCAAGTTGACTTCAACTCAAGGGGACCCCATTTCAGAATAGAACTGTGTCTGTGGGGTTTTCAATGCCTGTATTTTTTTCAGAAGCAGGTTGACAGATGTTTTTTCTGAGATCCTTCTGGGTGGACTCAAACCATAACCTAAACTCATTAACCTTTTGTACCACCCAGGAATTCTGCAATCATGTTAGTGGTACCTGATTTTTTCATTTTTTCTTGAACCCTTCTGCACCTCACCAAATCCAGTGCTACTGGTTGGCCTGTCCAGGCCCTGCTAATCTTTCATGGCCACCTACTGCCGCTGATTCAATTCTGACTCATAGCAATCCTACAGAACAAAGTAAAACTGCCTTGTAGGGTTTCTGAGGAGCAGCTGGTAGGTTCAGACTGGCAACTTTTTGGTTAACCACTGTGCCACTAGGTCTCTAGTATTTCATAGCTAGTGCACTTTTTTCTGTGTATTATTCCCAGGCCTCTTCTTTACAGTGATCTACAGTGCATCCTCAGTGATGTTTCCTAAAGATCTTCCTTAAATCTGATCAGCTTACTCTCTGCTTAAAATCTTTTGGGAATCATTGTTTGCCTTTAGCAGTGTCAGCTTTGTGGACATGTACAGTCAATCTCATAGGACCCTGGTCTTAGAAGCGTCCTGTAGTTGTTTTATTGCTCTGCAATTGCTGTCTTAAAATTCCTAATACTTTTTTTCAAAAGGGGCCCTTTTGAAATGGACCACACAAATCATGTAACTGGTTCTGCCTTTAGAATCCAAGTATTGTAAAAGAGTCTCCTGGCCCACCTGCTGCCTATGTGGCCTCACTCCTCAGGGTGCACATACTGGGCAGTGTTCTGACCACTGTAACAGGGTGCTTCCTTACTTCTTCCTACAATGCTCATGTGGCTGGGAAGTTACTCCTTTTACATCTTCATCTCCAGCCTACCACTGGCTGTTGTTGTTAGCTGTCACCAAGTCAGCCCCCAACTGCAGAGACCCTGGGCACAATGAGACAAAATGCTGCTTGGTCCTGTGCCGTCTCCATGACTGGTTATGGATTGGCTGTTACTCTTTCACAGGGTTATCACTGGCTGATTTCTGAAAGATTGCCAGGCCCTTCTTCCTGGTCTGTCTTAGTCTGGAAGCTCTGCTGTGACCTTCTCAGTATCATAGCAATATGCAAGCCTCCACTGACAGATTGGTGATGTCTGAGGATGCGTAGCATTGGCTGGGAGTCAATCCCAGGTCTCCCACATGGAGGGTGAGAATGCCACCTCTGTTGTACTAGCCTGGCAGGTGTTACTTATTCAACAACAGTTCATCTCATGCCTAATAGATGCCAGAGATTGTAGTTAGATGTTGGGAATACACAGATGAGGCAGAAATTCTCTCATGAAAACACCAGTATGGGTAGTGCAAAAAGAGAAGCAAGTAACTGATAAACAAGTTATACAAACAAGTTGAACAAGTAGAGAAGTTTTGTTTGTTTGAGTTTAAAATGTTTTATGTATTATCCTGAATGGGTGCCTGTCTTTTGTAATTGTTCCTTCACGTTTATGTAACAATTTTTCTCATTGCTTGCCTTTCAAAAATGGGATAGCATATATTCTTCTCTGCTTCTTTCTTGTATGCTCCCCAAAATCAGTGATTAAAGACAAGGTTGGGATTATCTGAAGAATCCTCTCTTAATTATTTCTTTGTTTTTACCGTTAGAAGAACTAGCTTAAAGTTCATTTTTATGCTCATACTTTACAAAGTGACATTGCCTAGTAGCTGTTTTCCAACTGGAGCTATTTGCCTATGGAAATTAATCTTTCAGTTCCACCCTTGTATTTATTTCTTCAATTAGTCTAACTAGCATATTATTTGGAAGTTTTGTTGTAAATGCTGGCTTTCCCTTACAGTTTTGTTCTTGAGACATCTGCTTAGGGTGGGAGCATGTCAGTTATTAAATAATTCCATAAATAATACTCAGATGAAAACTTTGCCAGCTCAGCCTAATTTTAGAGTCACTTTTCAAACATTCTGTTTAGTTACTTTCACTAGCATTTGGCTTCCTGTCTCCTGTCCAGACTTTCTTGTCTGAGGGGAGATCAGCATTTCTCCAGTCTTCCCTTCCCACCTGCATCCCTGCACACAGACATAGGCCACTGTGGATCTATGGCTCTCTGTATGCATTCCCCAAAGGTCTGCCTACAAAAGCATCATTTGCCCTTTTTTTCTGTAATCAAGACAACGGTAAGCAAAATGAGCCTAACATTTTCCTCAAGGGGCACAAATCATGGTAGTTTTGATTTAATTTGAATTTTAGGGATTAAAATTCTCATCTCTTTCCCAGTATGAGTAATCTTGGCGAGAACCTACTTTGTTTGGGAACACGGGAAGTGGCTGGGAGGAGGATTCATCTGACAGCAGGACTTGAAAGCACAAAGCCCAGCTAGGGAGTCTTGAGATGTTTTGGAATCTGACCCCTGCTGCTCTTTCCCCCTTTCTCTCTCTGTTTTCTAGTACCCTCAACTGCACCGTGAGTCCCTGAGTGGTATTGCTCAGCTACTCACTAGAAGGTTGGTGGTTTAAGTCTCCCAGAGGTGTCTCAGAAGAAAGGTGTCATCGTTTTCTGAATTGGAAACCCTGTGAGTTTACTCTAACACATGTGGGGTCGAAGTGAGTCAGAGTCAGCTCTATGGCACCTGGGTTTCATCCCTGTCCCACCCTGCACCATACCACCAGCACACACCTTGTAGCCGGGAACCAATCTGATACAATTTTTTTAAGCTTACACACCACATAAACTTTACCCCTCCAAGCCGCCATCCCAGGCCACTCCAGGAGAGTGAGACAGTCCTGCTTTCCTCTCCATGAGGTCCCAGCCTCTTCCTTTGTATCCATCCCAGACTGCTGTTGTTAGCTACTGTGAAGAAAGCCTCTGACTTGTGGTCAACTCATTTGCAACAGAACACAATTCTGCCAGCACTGTGCCATCCCCATGATGTGTTGAGTGACAGCCTGTTGTCTTCCACTGGATTTTCCTTGACTAATTTTTGGAAATAAATCCCCAGGCCTTTCTTCTTAGTGCATCTTAGTCTTGAAGCTCCACTGAAACCTTCCACATCACTGCACCACATTGCATCACTGACAGGGCAGTGGTTGTGCCAGCGAGGTGCGTTAGCCAGGACGTGAACCCAGCTCCCCTACGTGGAAGGTGAGGATTTTACCTCTCACCCTTCACAAGCTCTTAAGCCATCAGTTTATCTGTGACATTATTTGCTTAATCTCTCTGTCTACTGGGCTGTATTCTCCTTGAAGGTAAGTCAAACAGAGAAACCAAATGAGAACTCACTAAATCAGTGCCATCCAGTGGAATATTCTGAGAGGATAGAATTGTTTTGTATCTGTGATATCAGTCTGGTAGCCTTAGACTTCATATGGCAATCAGAGCACTTGCAGTGTGGTCAGTGTGACTGAGGAACAGAAGGTTTTATTTTATTTTAATCCATTGACATTAAAATTTCAGTAGTTACATGTGGCTAGTGGCTTTGTATTAGCACGGACTCTTTCTAAAGTAAGCCTGCAGGGCAGTGAAGAACTGGCTATAGGTCAATGAGGATGTAGTTCTGCTGTGACACACATGAGATCACCATGAGTTGGAGCTGACTGACCACCCTCTCGTTTTTATCTCTTTCCCACAGCAGATCATGCCACTGATACACAGCTTTTAGTAGGAAATCATTGTTACACAGATTCTTTAGACGTAAACTCCATTGTATCATCACAAATGATATTTATACATTTTTCATACTCAACATATACACTTATACACACATTCTCACTTCTTCCATGGGTTGGCTTGCTCTGAATGAAGGAAGCTGAAATTTGTAGCCTCCCAAATTGTTCCCACTGTCTTTGTGCACTGAGTCAAACACTACTGCAGTTGGACACGCTGTGCCACTCCCAGCCCCACTTCATCCTTGTGAGGGGTCCTGCCTTCCTCTGGGCACAGTGAAGCTGTGAATCAGTCCAGGTAGGTTGGAGTGGTCCCCTGAGTCACCAGGAGGTTGCAGATCTTCACTAGGTGCATTTTCTGAATGGGAAGGATATCCTGAAGATGCTACAACCTGAGAAAGCACGTATTTGTTTTGTACCATGAAAACTCTCTGTTGAGTTTCTTAAGCCAGGACTTGCTTTCACTCTGACTTAGCAGGTGATAAGTAAGGAAAGAAATTTACACTCTCAGTTCTGTAGCTCATGCCAGGTCTGCTCGTGCCCTAACTAGAGCTGAACTTTGCTTTTCTAGGGGTGTGTATCCAAGGGTCTTTGTATCATGTCTAGAAAACAATCACTTGCCTTGAATAACATGGGCGATTACAACAAGCTTGGTGCTCCATCGGTGGCCCATCAGATCACCTAGTCTTAGGCTTAGAAAATTCCCACTTTCAAAAGCTGGGTCAACAAGACCAGCCTCAGCACATTGTTCTGAGGTCAAGACTCAGCAAGTACATGTAGATCCTGAACCTTCAGAGATGCCTGAGCAGATGAGTGTCTCCAGACCGCTGGAAAGGGAAGAAGCCTTTTCACCTTGTTATACCCAACACAAGCATTTCATACATGTGTCTCAACTGTTGGTTCAGTCTGGGGGAATAAGTCGTTGTGACACTACAGAAGGGACTATTTCTAGGAAATTTGCCTCTTTTTTATAGTCTAAGATAGTCAATGGATGTTGAATTTATTTAGTTAGAGGAAATGGAACAAATCCAGGAGATGAAGCATACTATTTGTGTTTTTAATAATATTGTGAAATAAAATGATTTCTCTGTAGAGTTTGATTCTACTACATTTCCATACTTTTTTTAGTTACTCCATCTCCTTGCAATGGAACCATTTTGATATATCAGAAGAATAGCATTTTGCATTAGAAAGGAAAACATTGGCTAGGTGAAGGGAGAGGTAGCATACAGGGGAATCCAGGTCAACATAGCTGGACTACACCATAAGCTAAAATGTTTTCTAAATTCAACCCAACATTTCAAAGGACAGAGTAGCAGGTACAGGGGTGTGGGGACAATGCTGTTGGGGGACATGGAAGTTAATTGGCCTAACTAGTCTTTTGCTAACAGAATCTTCTGCACCCCATATTGGTGAGTGGCATCTGGGGTCTTAAAAGCTAGCAAGCTGCCATCTGAGGTACACTAAATGGTCTCAAATTATCTGAAATAGATGATGACTGAGAACAAGAGAGACACAAAGAAAAAAGAGCCCTTGAGACAGAAAGACTCATATGAATGGGAGCCTGTATCAACATGAGACCAGAAGAACCAGATGGTGCCTGGCCACCAACAAAGGCAGCTGTGATGGAGGACACAATGTAGAGTCCCTGAGGCAACATGAGAAAAAAAGGGGTGCAGCTCAAGAACTCTACTAAAAGACCACAATTGGTGGTCTGAGAGCCTGGAGGGTGTGCCGTGTGAACATGGCCCCTAGACTTGCTTCTGGCCCTGACCAGAAGTCAGTACTGAGGTCAAGACAAGAATGGACTGGGCTTGGGGACATGGTGTGACCATATAGTGTGTGTACTTTATGGTTCTGTATGTTTATGGGAGGCTATCCTACTGGTTTCTTTCTAGATGGGAGAGAAAAGGGTGAGAAGAGGGCACAGGTGCTCCTTAACAGGATACTAGAAATACAGAGTGAAAAGGAGGACTATGCTGTCACCGCATGGGGAGAGCAGGTGGAGCTGCAGATAGGCAGGCGTGCAAAATTGATTTGGATTGTATACTTTCACTTAATCACAATAAATAAAATCAGAAAAACAAAAAAAGATGACACTATTAAAATATAAAAGGAGTGACAGACTTCCATGAAGACAACACAGAAATAATGAATAAGTAAATGGCTGGGGCATTTTTATCAGAAACAAGAAACAAAGGTAAAAGATTAATGTTTAGTAAAAAGAATTTCTATTGCTAATAAGAAAAAGACAAATGAGTATAAAAATGGGCAAACAGGAAAAGGTAGTTTACAGAAGATTGAATACAAATGATCAATGAATACATGAAATAGCATTTAATAGTATTAATGTTAACAAATTAATACTACTTAATTTGTTTGACTTAATAGTGAAAGTTAACTTGAAATAATATAGAGATGAAACATTTTTGTCTGTTATATTGGAAAAAAATTAATAATATCCAGCATTGTTGAGGTAGTGGTTAATGGGTATTCTTATGCTACCAGTGGTAATTGGAACTGCTACAACCTAGTTGGGCAGAAATTCAAATTTATTTATTAAGACTTTAAATGTGTTTACCTTTGGACCCAGCAATTCCACTTCCAATTATCTTTCCTACACAAATACTTGCACTAACAATACTGAAAAGAGAAACTGATACTTCTAAAATAATAGTTGGAGACTTCAACACACCACTCTCAGTGGAGGATAGAACCTCTAGAAAGAAGTTCAGCAAAAATACAAAAAAGCTGAAGAGTACAGTCAGCCAACTTGACCTCATAGACATATCTAGAACACTCCATGCAACAGCTGCAAGATACACCTCTTCCAGTGCACATGGGACTTTCTCTGTAATAGACCACATTTTAGGCCACAGAACAACCACCAATAAAATCACAAACACTGAGATACTCCAAACTATCTTCTCTGTTCACAATGCCTTCAAAGTAGAACTTAACAAGGGGAAAAAATCAGTTGTGTAGAAACTGAATAACACCTTGCTTAAAACCCACTGAGTAATAGAAGAAATAAAAAATGGAATAAAAACAAAATCCCGTAATCAAATAAGAGTGATAACAGATCACGCCATTAAACACAGTCCTTAGAGGTCAATTTACAGGGATAGATGTGCACATTGAAAAAGAAGAGACAAAATCGAAACGTTATCTATACAACTCTAACAAATAGAAAGATAATGGCAAAAGAAATCCACAACCATAAGAAGAAAAGGAAGAATTATGATCAGAGCAAATACAAATGAAATGGAGAATAGAAAACAGTAGAAAGGATTAACAATACCAAAAGCTGGTTCTTTGAAAGGATCAGTAAAACAAAAAAAAGCGACTGTACTAATTGACAAAAGGAAAACTGAAGAGGACTCAAATACCCAAATAAGAAATGACATGGGGGACATTACAGCATACCAAACTGAAATAAAAAGAATCACAATCAAATATTATGAAAAATTGTATTATTACAAATTTGGAAACCTAAAGGAAATGTTCAAATGTGTAGCAACACAGTACCTACCTAAGCTAACACAAAATGATGTTGAAAATATAACAGACCAATAATGAGAAGATATTGAAGAGGTAATGGGAAAAAAAAACAAAGCCTCATAACACAAACAACAACAAAAAGCCCTGCCTTAGATGGCTTTGCTGGAGATTTCTACCAAACATTCAAAGAGCTTACATCAGCACTGCTCCAGCTATTTCAGAACACAGAAAAGGAAGGAATACTTACAAGTTCATTGTATGAAGCCAGCGAAACCGTGATAGTAAAACCAGGCAAAGACACCACTAAGAAAGAGCATCACAGACCAATATAGCTCATGAAAAGAGATGCTAAAAGTCTCAAGAAAATTCAAGTAGACCTCCAAAGTTCCAGAATGCAGAAACTGAGGAGTCAAGCACTTTCCTCCATAGCCAGCAGAGAGAGAGAGCGCCTTCTGTTAGATCTACTCTGAATCCAGAGGCGTTGTGTTGCTAATGAGAGCCCGGGTGTAAACTCTAAACTTGCACACCTCTTCCCTGGCCAGGTCCATGGCTGAGTGATTTGCTGGCTGCCCTCATCTGATGCCCCCTTGGATTTGTTCCCAGAAATAAAAGCCCCTTTAACCCCACTCCACATGAGGACTAAGGGAAATCCTGGTTGCACAGTGGTTAAGAGCTATGGCTGCTAGTCAAAAGTTTGGCAGTGGGAATCCACCAGGGGCTCCTGGGAAACTCTGTGGGCAGTTCTACTGTGTCCTATAGGGTCACTATGAGTCAGCATCAAGTTGACAGCAATGAAGTTTGAAGGCTAGGGAACACCTGGGCCAAGTCATGGTATGTTTTTCAGTTGCCTCATATGCATGAAAAAGCAGGACAATGAATAAGAGAGACAAAAGAAGAAATGATGCTTTTGAATTGGTGAAGAATATTGAATATATCATGGATGGTCAGAAAAATGAACAAATCTATCTTGGAAAAACTACAACCAAAATGCTCCTTAGAAGTGAGGATGGAGAGACTTGTCTCATGTACTTGGGATATGTTTTCAGTGGAGACCAGTCCCCAGAGAAGGACATCAAGCTTGGTAAAGTAGAGGGTCAGAGAAGAAGACGGAGACCTTCAAGGGGAAGGGTTAACACAACAGGCTGGAGGATTTAACAACACTGGGATGACAGCATAGGCCCTGCGGTGTTTTGTTCTGTTGTACGGAGGCTTGCTGTGATTTGGAACCAACTCGACAGCACCTAGCAACAACAAGCCCATTTTTCTACATTCTTCCTAAATTTGAACTTCTAGCCCCCTAAACGGTGAGAAAATTAATTTTTTTAAAAGCCACCCACACGTGGTACTTCTGTTACAGCAGCACTTGGTAACTAGGACAGCTACTTTCAGAAGCAAAGAGGACCTGCTGCAGCTGATTTGTGGTAACACTAAGAAGTCAAGTCCTTGGCAGCAGTCCTTTTCTCGCCTCTAGCGGGACTGTTACCTTTCCCATGATCCTCTCTTGCCTTCCTCTGGACTTGCAGACACTTTAGGCTTGGGAGGTTCTAAAGGCAGAGCTGAAGAAAAGAAAGCAAGGGGAGATGAGCATTCGTGCTCGAGGTGACTTATGGGATTGTAAAGTCACAGGGATCAGTGCTGGAAAGGGCTTGAAGATAACTCATGGAACTGCAACATTTTCATTTGAATTAAGTTGCAAAACTTGAGAGACCTTCCCAGTAGTACATAGCTAAAGTGGAAATTAAAATGCGGTCAACAGAATGCACTCACTTCCAGAAAGTTCAAAGAAGATGTGTGCAGCTGTCTCTGGAATTGTCGATGAAATACACCCCTGAAGTGAAAAGGTGGGTATGGTACATACTATTATTTCTTCAAATTAATAGCAGCCTTTTCATTTTATGAGCTCATTTACAGTGATCCAGGCATCTAGGTGTAAATTTCTGTTTAATATTCACAACAACTTGCTGAAGTTGGTTTTATCATTCAGGTTTTGTAGTTTAATTATTATAGGTGTAAAGTGGTTACCTTTTTACGTTAACACAGACCCAGTGCATTTTAAAACAAGGACTCAAATATGAATCATATCACTCCAATGATAGCCCCAACCACAATCTAAACCAGGAAGGAACTTCTAATTCATACTCAAGGATACATTGCCTAATATTTCTAGAATAATTAAATCAGCAACTGCTTTTTCTGCTTTGATGAAATCATTTCAGAGTCCACCAGCTACAATCAATGGTGTGATCTCAGTTATTAAGGAAACCAAAGAAAATCATGATACAACGTGCTTACTTCAACAGTTATAGCTTGAAGTGTCAAAAATGGCAACAGAAGTCTGGAATGGAGACTTACACTAGGTTAGTATTTTTAAAAATAAGATAGGCCCTTTCCCTGGGGTTTTACTTATAGTATTTTAATCAAATTTTGACTTTTAGTTCAGCTAAATTTATTGATTATATATTTGAAAAGGGAAAGTACAAGTAAACAAAAAATATTTCTTTTTGTCTGATTATGGACTGCTGACAAGGTCATTTGGAAACTCTATTGGCGTAATAGTTTAATGCTACATCTGCTAGCCAAGAGGTTGGCAGTTTGACTCTGTCAGGTGCTCTTTGGAAACTCTAGGGAGCAGTTTTACTCTCTCCCTATGAGTCAGAATTGATTCCTGGGTTTTGGTTTGGTTGGGACAAGGTCATTTATGGGTGGCATAGCAGTTAAGAGACATGGCTGCTAAGCAAAAAGTCAGCAGTTCAAATCCACCAGGTGATCCTTGGAAGCTGTATGGGGCACTTCTACTCTGTCCTTATAGGGTCGCTACAAGTTAGAATTGGCCGTGGGTTTACCCATCATTCACAGTCCCTTGGTAGCATGGTTTGTGATTAAGTACTGAGAGGCCTGTTATGTTGGTCGCAGAAGAAAGTTGTGATGATCTACTTCTGTAAAAATTACAGCCAAGAAAATGCCATGGAGCAGTTTCACTCTAACACATGGGTCACAGTGAGTTGGAACTGACTTGATGGCAACTGATTTGGTTTTGACTTTACACATACTTATAATTCAAAATTATCCAGTCTCCTTTTTTCTCTACTTGGAAGATTTATATAATCTCATTTCCCATTTTAAAATGATCCAACTTTGCAGATATTTTCACCTGTGTTGTGTCTAGGATAATGCCAACTGTTATAAACTGTTATATAAGCACCAGAGACAGAAAGAGCTATGCTTCTTCTGCTGGAATGTAGTAGATTGTTCCTTACAAATGTTAGACTCATGCAGAATTGGAAACGTAGGGGTGATTTGTTGTGGTTTGTAGTTAGTTTCATACTCAGTAAAAGCCAGAGATGCCATGGAGGTCAACCAGTGGTACTGGCTGATATTAGAAGGGAAGACTTTGAGGAATTAACAGATCATCTGGACTGTACTGGTTGACAGTGGCAGAAGTGAGTCTAAACCACATTTTCCAAGGTTCCTACCACATAAGTTTCTCTGCTTCTAGTTCCAAGTTTTATTTTGCTCTCTGTTGCTGATAGTTGTGATGTCTGGAACAGGCACATCAGTCTCTGTTTCTGTGTCCTTGTCTATGAATTCTGACAGATGGCTTCTGTTTGTAAGTATTAAGAATAATTTTATTGTAACACACACTTCTGTACCCTTATTTTGTATACTAACAGTTTACTACTTAGTTCCTCTTGCAAATAGTTATTTAAAGGGACAGGCTTGGAAATCATTACCTAAAATGGATTACTGATTGACTCATTTTCTTCTCTTTCAGAGAACTTTTATTCTTTTCTTTCTTTCGGAGAGCTTTCTGCATGTTGTTATAGTTTCTACTTTGTGGTCTTTGTCCCTGATGACAAGGAGCCCCGGTGGTACAGTATTCTGTGGTGACGTATTCAGCAGCTAACTGAAAGGGAAGCAGTATGGACCTTATCAGCCACCCAAAGGAGAAAGATGTGGCATTCTGCTTCTATAAAGATTACAGTCTTGAAAACCCTGTGGGGCAATTCTCCTCTGCCCTGTGTGGTTGCTGTGGGTCAGAATTGGCTCAGTGGCAATGAGTTTTGGTGCCCGACTGCACAGTCACCTCTGTTATGTAGAGCCTGGTGGTGTACTCATGCACGGGAGAATCTCATAGAACATCTGTTGAATCTTCTCACCTTTGCTTCATCCACATGTGACAGAAGAGCTGGATGGCCTCCCAGTCCTGTCATTCAGTTTTTACTTCCTTCCCTTGCCTTCTTTTCTCATTTCCTTATGCAGGTTGTATATTTTATTTATTTTCTACCTCCTTACATGTGGGACTCTAAACAGTGATCTTTGTAGACTATTACCTGTCTATCAATTTGTCATACCGTAGTGGCTTATATGTTCCTATGATACTGCAAGATATGCTGCCAGCAGTTCAGTTACCAGCAGTGTTACCCACAGTGGACAGATTCCAGCTGAGTTTCTACACTAAGATAAACTAGGAAGAAAGATCTGACAAACTACTTCCAAAAGTGAGCCAATGAAAACTTTATGGATCACAACAGAACATTGTCTGATTTGCTCGTTTTTGACTCATCATCAAGCAAGATCATTCCCTGGAGAACATCACATTTCTTAAAGTAGAGGGGCAAGGAGGTCACGGGAGACCCTTGGAAGGATGGATTGACACAATAGCTGCAACAATTGACTCAAAAACATGCCTTCAATTGTGAGGATAACACAGGACCAGGCAAACATCTTTTTCTGTTGTACATAGAGTTACCATGCGTTGGAGTTTACTTGAAAAGAGTTTACAACAATATATAAAGAATATAATTACAGATAATGGGCATAAATTATGCATAAACACTGTATTTAACAAAATAGTTTTCATTACCTTATAAAGCTAACTCACCTTCAATTCACCTAAGTCACAAATCAGTGGTGTGTCTCATAATTTAAGTTGTATTTTGTGTACAATGATTGTATGACAATTGAGAAACAAGACAATTAATCGACCCAAAAAAAGACATCCTGATTAGAAAACCAGGTGTCTTTGGCTTTTTTTGTAACACCTACCACCCTACATGTCAGTCTGCACAAGTTGAACTCACTGTTCATTTCTAAATAATAATTACAGTGAACAAAATTACAGTAGTTACGGCAAACAAAATCCTGAGCTAGCTTCAGGAACCATGAGTCATGTAGGCAGTTATGGTGCTTGGCTTGGCTGTCAAGACTGGAGATTCAAACCCACCCAGAGGTGTTTGGAAAGGAAGACCTAGCAATCTATTTCTGAAAAATCACCCATAGTTCGACTGTAACACACATGAGTCACAATGTGTAAGAATCTATTTGATAGCAACTTGTTTATGTTTCTGGTGCTAGTTTCAATGTAGACTTTACATTCAGTGAAAGCAGCTCACAGCCACGTGAGATAAATGCTATCATCATCCATTGCTGTCAAGCCAATTCCAACTCATAGTGATCCTGCAGGACAGAGTAGAACAGTCTCACAGGGTTTTCTAGGAACCTTTTGTTTAGCGGTTGAGTTCTTAACCACTGAACTACTTGGGCTCTGATATTATCTTTAGTTTCATTAAAGTGATGAAGAAACTGAGGCTCAAAGTTGTTCAGTGAGTTTATGAAGGTCTCAGATTATATAATGGAGTGAGGATTTAAAGAAGGTGATTTTGTACATTATGGCATTTCACTACTAACACGAGACCATGGAAATTCTGTTAAAGTTGAAGCCTCTGCCTCTGAATCTAGGTGTCATTCTGTACTTCAATTCCTTCTACAACATTCTGACCAAGTAGCATTTTATTGATTCACATCTGGTATAATTTATTCTGCTCCATCTTGACTTGTTAGAAGTTCTGTCCTCTGTTAAGGATAAACCTACCTCCTGGTCCTTTATAAATACTGGCTCTACTTTCTGAGGTCACAAAGAACACTCTATGGCTTCTTTCATAAGACGTACAGACTTGTGGTGTGGTAATGTTAGCTGTAATGGAGTTGCCCTGATTCATGGCGATACCAAACCCAGCAGAAGAAAATGCTGCATGGTTCTGTGCCATTGGAGATCTGACCATTGAGATTCGTATAGACTTTCCATTAGCTAATTGTCAGAAGTCTCCAGGGTGGAGCCAAGATGGCGTACTAGACACACATCTCTTCAGTTCCTTTTGAGAACTAAGGCCTAGATTGATAACTGAATGGAGCACTCTGGACACTCAGGGAGCCACAGGATGTGGCATAGGGTTGTCAGATTTAACTATGTGCCATTAAATGGGAAACTTATTTCTGGCATGAGCCAGTTCACACTGAGTCCCAGTCCTGCTGACTCACCACTTGGGCAGACTACAGGTATTGATCCTTTTTTGTTGTTGTCATCTGGAGGGTAGGGATGGGCATGAGCTGGGAAATGCACTGAACTACAATGCTAAAGTAAACAGCGTATGGTGCAGCAGAGAGACAGTGCATGGGATAGTCACATTTTGAGAGCCCGACTGCTGACTGAGGCCATCACTGCCCCTCCACCCTCTCTTTTCTGAGCTCCTCCATAGATTCTGCTGCTTCGTGATGGGAAGAGCAGCTTGGCAAAGACACAATCTTGGTCAGCTGGGAGGTGGAGTCACCTAACTGGAAGCCTCAACAGGAGCTAATTCCCTAGCTAAGAAGAAGGGCCAGTCCAGAAGGTGGTTTTCCAACAGAAAGTCTGTGTTCAGGAGAGTGTTACCTCACAGATAGGGCCTGGCTGAGGATGGCGGCAAGGCTGTAACCCCTCCTTGCTTTGAACTACATCATAGCATCTGGGGATGGCTAAAGAGGTGATTTTGTTGTCCGCTGGAAGGTGGGGCCTGCCATACCTGATGGCCTGACTGATTTTTTCAGCTGTTGGGTGACTGCTAGCTTTTTAAAATAAGACTGCGTGGAGAAATAACTGCTGAGCAGCCTGGCAGCATCTCTTCCAGCTTTTACTGACCCACATCATAGGGTCAGTTGATGATCCCCTACTGACTCCATAAGTAGGGTGCTGTCTTTGCCACCCAGGAGCCAGAGTTTTCCACCCCAGAAAATCCACTGGGGTCAGTCACTAGACTATACAGAGGTGGCAGGTGACCAACTTCATTCTCAACACTACACCTCAGCTCCTGTTGAGGTAACACGAGAGAAACTAATCAGCCTCTAGATGGCCTGAGGGCATCTAACCATTTAAAGAAACAGTCCACCATGGTTCCAGAAAGCTCCCAAAATAAAGACTGAAAAAACTTCCCAGATGTAGAAGGCTTTCTGAAACTATCGGAAGTTGAATACAAAGTAAGTATATAGAGAGCCCTCCTAGAGGTTAAACAAAATACAGCAGAACAAAATGAAATATGAAGCAAGCTATTCAAACTGATGGAACATCAATGATCTGAAATCTAGCAGATCAATAATAAAATTACAGAATTAGACAATTCAATCTAAAGCCAAAAGATCAGAATTCAGGAAATGGAATCAGACTTAGGATAGAGCAACTGACACCAGCTATGAGGAGAAATCACAGAAAAGAAATAAGAAAAATGAAGAAGTATTAAGAAACACATAGGACTCTATCAAGAGAAATAAGCTACATTTAATTGGAGTTCCTGAACGGGGATGGACAGCTGAAAACAGAAAATATTGTTGAGTTGCTGACAGAAAACTTCCCTGAAATTATGAAAGAAGAGAAGATAAGTATCTAGGACATATGTGAAACACCACGAAAACCAACCCCAAAAGAAAGACATCAAAACATATTATAATCAAGCTTAATAAAATGAAACATAAACAAATTCCATTAAAGGCAGCAGGGCTCAACGCAGAGCTAACGCTTAGAGGGAAAGCCTGTAGGCTTTTATCTGACTTCTCAGCAGAAACGATGTTGGCAAGCAGGCACTGGGACAACACTCCAAGTATTGAAGGAGAAAAACTTCCAACCAAGAATTATATATCCTGCAAAGCTGTCTCTCAAATATGAAGATGAAATTAAGACATTTGTAGATAAATAGAAGCTTAGAGACTTTGTAAAACCCAAACCAAAACAACAAGAAGTAAAGAAGTTCTTTGCTTAGAAATACAAATCCATTAAGTGTATATTTAAAGAGGCAGTGCAGGACACAGCATCCAGAAACCTATTAAGTTAGACAAGTCACAAAACGCAAAGCTACAATATTAAAAGAGGGGAACCAGTGATCATTATCACAAAAACTATGATATCACCACACAAAAAAGAGGGATATACTACAGTAGTTATTGTCCTTTCAAATGGAGAGGAAGTTAAAAAGATATGCAGAAGTTAAAATTGGGTTTAAACTGAGAAGATTAAGGGGAATCATAGGGTTAGCTGCAAAGCACAATGACAGCATGACATATCAAAGCAAGAAACGTAATACAGAAGCCTCCACAAACACAAAACATACACTGAAAAAGCTGAAAAGTCAATCCATAAAGGAAACTGACCCAGAGCAAACGATAAGCAGCAACATAGAAAACACCCACAAAAATAAATACATCAAAGTGGCAGCACAAAACACTTGTCAATTATTACACTGAATGTAAATGGACTGAATCCTCCAATAAAGAGAAAAAGAGTGATATCCTGGATCAAAATACACAACTTGTCTATATGTTTCTTACAAGAAACACAGCTTAGACTTAAAGATACAAACAAACTGAAAATTAAAGGATGGAATAATATATACCAAGCTAAAAATATACAAAAAAGAGCAGGTGTGGCAATACTAATCTCTGGTAAAACAGATTTTAATGTGAAATCCACCACCGTGGACAAGGACAGTCACTATTTATTGCTGACAGGTTCAGTACACAAGCAGAACTTAATATTAAATATTTGTGCACCCAGTAGAAGAACATCTAAATACATCAAACACTGATTCCATTCAAAAATGAGATAGATCACTCCACAGTAATAATTGGAGACTTCAACTCTGCTTTCAGTAATAGACAGATCATCCAGAAAAAAACTCAGTAAAGACACAGAAGATCTTATTGCAACAATCAACCAACTAGGTCTCACTGACATATACAGAACGTTTTATCCATTAACAGATAAATACACTTTCTCCAATGCACTTAGAACATTTTCCAGAATAGACCATGTGTTAGGACATAAAGCAAATCTCAACAAAATCCAAACCATTGAATTATTGCAAAGCATGTTTTTGAACCATAAAGCAATGAAAGTCTAAATCAATAGCAGAAAAAAAAATAGGTAGAAATTTGAACTCAAGGAAGCTGAACAACACCGTGCTCCAAAAATCATGGGTTGTAGAAGAAATTAAGGACAAAATAAAGAAATTTACAGAATCAAATGAGAATGAAGACACATTCTACCAGAATCTGTATGATATACAGCCAGAGCACTGCTCAGAGGTCAATTTATCTGTAAATGTACACATCCAGAAGGAAGAAAGGACCCAAACCAAAGAATTAACTCTACAGCTTGAACAACTAGAGAGCAACAGAGGAACCCCTCAGACACCAGAAGAAAACAAACAATAAAGAATAGAGCAGAACTAAGTGAATTAGAATAGAAGAACAATTGAAAAAATTAACAAAAGAAAAAGCTTTTTTTTTCTTTCCTTTTTAAAAGATCAACAAAATTGATAAACCATTGGCTAAACTTACAAAACAGAAACAGGAGACGAAACAAATAACCCAAATAAGAAATAAGATGGGAGATGGCACAGCAGATCCAACTAAAATCAAAAGTACCAAAACAGAGTACTATGAAAGACTGTACTCTAATAGATTTGAAAACTTAGAGGAAATGGACACATTTCTAGATTCATATTACCTACCAAAATTATCACAAGGAGAAGTAGAACAACTTAATGAACCAATCCCAAAGGAAGAGATTGAAAAAGTCATCGAAAAAATACCAACCAAAAGAAGTCCTGGCCCAGATGGCTTCACCAGAGAATTCTACCAAACTTTTAGAGAAGAGGTAACTCCAATACTACTGAGGCTATTTCACAGCCTAGAAAGGGATGGAATTCTCCCAAATTCATTCTACGAAGCCAGCATAACCCTGAAACCAAAGCCAGGGAAAGATCCGACAAGAAGAGAAAATTACAGACTAATATTACTCATGAACCTAGATGCAAAAACCTACAACACAATCCTTGCCAACAGAATTCAACAATGTATCAAAAAAATAATTCATCATGACCAAGTTGAATTCATACCAGGGATGCAAGGCTGGTTCAACATCAGAAAAACTATTAATGTGATCAGTCACATAAACAACACAAAAGATAAGAATCACCTGATTTTGTTAATTGATACAAAAAAGGCATTTGAGAAGTCCAATACCCATTCATGTTAAAAACTCCCGGCAAACTGGGAATAGAAGGGAAATTCCTCAACACCATCAGGGGCATCCACGCAAAACCAACTGCCTACAGCTTCCTGAATGGGGAGACTGAAAGAATTCCCCTTGAGAATGGGAACTAGACAAGGATGCCAACTCTTACTGGTTCTATTCAACATTGTGTTAGAAGTTCTGGCAAGAGTGATTAGATAAGATAAAGAAACAAAGGGCATCTGCATCAGTAAAAAAGAAGTAAAAATCTCCCTATATGTAGATGATATCATTGTATACACAGAGAATCCTAAAGAATCCATAAGTAAACTACTCAAGCTAATGGAAGAGTTGAGCAAAGCATCAGGATATAAGATAAACATAAGGAAATCAGTTTGGCTTGGCTTGGCAAGGAAATCAGTTGGATTCCTTTATATCAACAAAGAGACCATTCAGTAAATCACCGAATCAATATTATCTACTGTAGCCCCCCAAAAGATAAAATACTTAGGAATAAATACAACCAGATAAGTAAGAGACCTATGCAAAGAGAACTACAAGACCTTACTGCAAGAAACTAAGAGAGGCTTACATAAATGGAGAAACCTACCTTGCTCATGGATAGAAAGACTTAATGTTGTGACACTGTCTATTTTACCTGAAGTGATCTACGTTCACCGTGCAATCCCAATACAAATTCCAGTGTCATTTTTTAATGAGATGGAGAAACAAATCACCAGCTTTGTCTGGAAACAGAAGAAATCCCAGATAAGCAAACATTACTAAAGAAGAGGAATACAGTGGGAGGCCTCACACAACCTGACCTTAGAACCTGTTACAGTGCCACAGCAGTCAAAACAGCCCGGTACCAGTACAAAAAGAGACCCATAGATCAATGGAACAGAATTGAGACTGCAGAAATGCCACCATCCTAAGATTGTAAACTGAGGTAAAAAACAGTCTCTTTAACAAGTGTTTCTGGCAAAATTGGATACCCATCTGCAAAAAATTGAAACAATACCCATATCTCACAACTTACACAAAAATTAAGTTAGGTTGGATCAAAGGCCTAAATATCCAACCTAAAATGATAAAAGATTATGCAAGAAATAATAGCAACAACAATGGAAGTTTTAATACACAGCTTTGACAGACTTCAAAATCTGACATACAAAGTATGATCAACAGAAAATAGATTAATGGGAACAACTAAGAATCAAACACTTTTACTCATCCAAAGGCTTTATCAAATGAATTAAAAGACCATCTACAGAATGGCAAAAATATTTGGCCATTACATGTCAGACTGATGTCTGATCTCCATAATCTAAAAGATACTGCAAAATGTCAGCACGAAAAAGGTAAACAACCCAATTAAGCAATGGCCAAAGGAGATGGACAGACACTTCATCAAAGAGGACTTCAGGCAGCCAAAACCACATGAGAAAATGCTCATGATCATTAGCTATAGAGAAATCCAAATCAAAACTGCAATGAGATACTGTCTTACCCCAACAAGGTTGACCATGATCCGAAAAACACTAAACAAATGCTGGAGAGTCTTTGGAGAGATTGGAACTCTCCTACATTGCTGATGGAATTGCAAAATGGTACATCCTCTTTGGAAAGTAATCTGGTGCTTCCTTAAAACGCTGGAAGTAGATACACCACTTGATCCAGTATTCTCAGTGCTTAGAATATATCCTGCAGAATCAAGGGCAGTCATACAAACAGATACATGCATAAGAATGTTTATTGTAGCACAGTCTACAATAGCAAAGAGATAGAATCAATCCAGATGCTCAACAACAGATGAATGGATAAACATACTATGGCACATGTACTCAGTGGAACACTCTGCAATTATAAAGAACAGTGAGGATTTTAGGAAGCATCTCATAACGTGATTTGAATTGGAAGACATTATGCTAAGTGAAATCAGTCATCAGCAAAAAGCCAAATATTGTATGAGATCCCTGCAGAAAGGACTTAAAAGTAGCCTTATCTACAAAAGAAAAGACTCTTTGATGGCTGCAAGGCAGGGGACGGAGGTAGAGGGCTGGTTGTAGATTAGATATTTGATACAAATTTGGGTGGGTAAAAGGAGTGACAGCACACAGTCGAAAGGTGTTCATCTTAACTGCCCTTCAACATAAATTGAAAACTCTTCTAATCTTAACCCAGTGTTGCAAGGACAGAATGGCGGGGGTGGAGTCTGGGGACCATGCTGTCAAGGGACATTGAGGTCAGCTGGCATAACTCGCCTATTGCTAAAAGAGTCTTTTGCACTCCATGTTGGTGAGTGGTGTCAGGAGTCTTAAAAGCTAGGAAGCTGCCATCTGAGGTACACCAAATGGTCCCAACTCAGCCAGAACAGATGATCACCAAGGACAACAAAGAAATGAGGGAGAAGGAGCCCAGGAGACAGAAGGACCCTTGTGAATGGGTGACTTTAGCAACATGTGGCCAGAAGAACCAGATGGTGCCAGGCCACCACCAAAGACAGCCTTGATGGGGCACACAATGTTGAGTCACAGTGGCAACATGGAAAACAGAGGGGTACGCCTCAAGAATTCCACTAAGAGACTGCAATTGATGGTCCAGCACCCTTGGGGTTCCCCTGGGAGCATGATCTCTAGACCTGCTGCTGTCCCTGACCGGAAAACACTGCTGAGGTCAGCTCTTCGGAAAGGAATGAACTGGACTTGGGGACACAGTGTGACTATATGGTGTGTGTACTTTATGCTTCTATGCATCTATAGGATGCTGTCCTACTGACCTCTTACTAGAATGGATAGGAGAGGGTGGAGAGGTGGGGCCAGGAGACTGTTAAGAGGATATGACATATATAGAATGAAAAGGAGTGTGCTGTCATTGGGCAAGAAGAGCAGAAAGAGCTGTAGATAGGTCGGCGTGCAAATATCATTTGGATTGTATACTTTCACTTAATCACAATAGTAAAAAAAGAAAAAAATAGATTGAATACAAAGTGCGTTGAGATACGAAAATAAAAAAAGAAATAGATTGCCACACCTTGTCTTCTAGTTAACCTACAGTCAATACTTCCAGTCTCTGTATGTCAGAATGTTACACTCTTTCAGGAATCTGCACAGTAGTCTCTGACGTTCGCAGTTTTTCTGGGTATCTCTTGATGTTAGCATTGACACCCGTGTCCTACCAGCTGGTTTTGGACCCTCTTACAAATTAACTGTGTAAGTTTTGGCATGCACTGGGAGACCAGAGTCATTAGCTATGCTGGGAAAGGAGAATAAGAAGCTTCTTGTCTAAGGCAGGCATTGCCTACATTTCCAGCTTATTTCTAGTCAGCTGGATCTATTGCCCCTCTCCAGACCCCTGCTGGTTTTCCGCTAGCACCCAGGTTCTCCTCTGGCTGTGCTGGTTCTTACCTACTTGCTGCTCATCTAGATTTGCCCCTGGGCTCCCTAGGTTCACTTAAAATTTTGAGTTCCTTCCCACTATTGTTCATCTTGATAATGGTGGCGATTGGCAGTTTTGCAGAAATAACCCAAAGAATGACTGACCTCCTTTCTCTCTCCCTGTCTCCCTTCCCTTCTTCATTCTCTTCTTCCTTTCTTCCTTTTCTCTCTCCCTTACTGCCTTTCATCCTCACCTCCTCCCTTTTTGTCTCCCTTTTTCCTTCTTTCTTTCTCTTTTCTTCCACCTTCTTCCTTCTCTTTCTTGCCCATCTTTCTCTTCTCCCTTCCTGTCTTTTTTCCTCCATTTATGTAAGTCAGCTCCTCTGATCACCGCAAATTATGGTATTCTTGTAATAAGGAATAAGAACACACAGCCTCCATGTCATTGCCTTATTTATATACATAGTCTTGAACTTGAAATGGGGAAGTAGTTAAACCAGTAAGTGTGGAGATCATCTAACACTACATAGTGAAATATTCATATATTCTTTAACACAGAAACACAAATATTGAAGAGATTTAACACTATTTCAAACAGTCAACAGTTCACCCCGGCTATGTGCATGAGATTAAGTTAATGGATTTGGGAATGGCATACAAGAATTTCCATTATTTTAAAATATGTGCTGGGACAATTTCACTTTAAAAATTATAAATTTCCTTTTGGGTATCTCACTTACAATTATGGTCTGCTGCCAACATGTGATTGAATTTCTCTGATGATGTAATATTTGTAGAACTCAGACTTCACATCCGGGTACTTATGATGCTTCCCCTCTCAAGTATAATAATTCATTTGTTGTTGCTATCAAAGTAGGACTTTTCTTTAAAAATGAATCATTTTACTTAATTAAACTTCCAGTAAAGCAGCATGAAACAATACCATGTTTACATATGATACGCACTTAGAATAGGAATAATAATTTAAAAAAACAACCCAACAATACGGGTGTTATTTGGAGTCTTCTCCCCTGTAACAAGCTATCAGTAATCAATTCCTTTATAAAACTGGTTTAATTCCCAAATGTGAGAAGAATATGCTCTCAAACCCAATATGAATCTTTATCTTAAGGTAAAGTAAAATTCACAGTTTCCTGGTAGATTATTACTAATGCTCTTCAGATTTCTTCCCCTCATCCCCTACTTCCTTTTGTGAAAGTCATTTGCAAAACTGCCTACTAAGTGATTCAGACCAAAAGCTTAGGAGTTCTCTTTCAATTTCCTGTGTTGATTTGCACTCATATATAATCTACCAGGAATTACTATCATTTTCAACTCCAAAGTATACATCTAATGTGTTAACCATTGTGTATTCTCACTGAAGTCCAGGAATAGGCAAACCACTGTCCCAAGGGCCAAATCTGTTTCTGTACAATCGATAAACTATGAATTATTATTACATTTTTAAATGGTTGGAAACAAAAATCAAGAGAAGAAAAATATTTCATAACACATAACATTATACAAAATTCAAATTTTAATGGCCATAAACAAAGTTTTATTGGGACACAGAGACTATATGGCCCACAGAACCTCTACAGAAAATGCTTTCCACAGGCCAAACTGCCGTTTTCCCTTGGCTGAGTTTTGTACTTTCGTCCTTTGTGTTCTCCCATCTCACTAACCCTGCTTCAGATCTGTTCACACAGTGGGCACAGTGATCTTTGTTATTTTTATGTAAACTATTAAGAAGCTTCTGGATTCCCATACTGTAATGACTGCCACCTACATCTGAGCCTCTCCACACATTCTCGAAAACAAAAGCAAGTTGTCCCAGTCAACAGAGGCAGGAAAAAGTAGTGTAACTGAGAGCCTACAATTATAAAACAAGCAAAAAGCAAAACAAAACAAAAAAACTAATCCTGTTGCCATCGAGTAGATTCTGCCTCATAGTGAGTAAATGAAAACAAATATTTCAGATCAACAGAGTTGGCTTTGGAGCTCACACCAGCACGAACAGTCAAGTGGAGACTGAACAAAACTGTTGTGTATGGTAGGCTTCTCATCGTACAGAGAAGCAGACAACATCAACTCAGTTTTTAAAATTTAATTTATGTAATGTTTTGATTTTAGAATAGCTTTAAACTTACAAAAAGGTTGTGTAGGTAGTACAGAGAGTTCCCAAATATACCAAAATCAGTTTCTCTTTAACATTTTACAATTGTATGTGAGTAGAAAAATAAAAATACCACCTGTCTCTATTCAAATGTGTTCTACTTCCAGTTACACCTGCAGCACTTCTTCCTCTGAACCTAATGATTCCACGTTAGGTCAAGTCTCTCAAGTTCAAGGACACCATCTTCCAGACTGCTAAATCTACGCAGTCCCTCAGATGCAGCTGCGAGCTGGGAATTCTCATAATACCCTCACTTCTGATATGCTGGCTACACAGCTGGGTACCCTTCTGCCACCTCAGCACACCAGTAGTAAAGCTTGAGGGTCCCCAGCCCTCTGACCTGTCATCTTCCAATATTCCCTCAGATTCAATAACTCACTGCCAAGCCAACTCACTAGAAAACTCAAAAAACTCATAGAAAGTGCTGTACTTATGGCTTCAGTTTTATTATAGGCAAAAGTTAAGAATAACAAGATTTATTAAATTGGATGTTAATTTTAACCCTTGGTACTTTCTGCAGTTTATTTTACTTTTGTTGTTGAGAATATACACAGCAGAATACATACCAATTCAACAGTTTCTACATGTCCATTTTAGTGGCACTGATTACGTTCTTTGAGTTATGTAGCTGTTGTCCCCCTCCTTTTCTAAGTCTTTCTTCCTCTATTAACATAAACACTGTCCCCTAAATTTCTTTTCATCTCTGGAGATACTATCATCAGTTTGGTCTCATCTAGAAAGATCTTAAAAGTACTGCAGTGCTCAAGGCAGGCATTCAGTTTATTTCTGCTCTGATCTTTGTTATTTCTTCTGGTAAGTTTGGGTTTATTTTTCTCTTCTCCCTAGCTCCTCAAGTTACAGACTTAGACTGTTGACTTGAGATTTTTCCTTTTTACCCACATGTAGGCATTCATTGTTATAAGTTTCCCTCTAAGTACTGCTTTTGCTGCAACCCATAATTTGTGATATGTTGTGCTTTCAATTTCATTTGAGTCTTAGAAATTTGTGATTTTTTTTTTCCTTGACCCATTGGTAGCTTCATAGTGTGTTTTTGGTTTCCATATGTATGTCTATTTTACAGTTTTTTTTTTTTCCTATTGATTTCTAGTGTCACCCCGTTGTGGTCAGACAAGATACTTTGTATAATTTCAGTCTTTTTAAAGTTGTTGAGACTTACTTTGTGACCTAACACATTATCTGTCCAGAGAATTCTTACAGCTGGACTGATAAAGAATATCATGATGAATTGGAGAAAATAGTGAAGTTGTCAAGGACTTATTTTAGTTATATCCACAATCAATACCAATGAAAGCAGCAGTCAAGAAATCAAACGACATATTGCACTGGGTAAATCTGTTGCAAAAGACAGCTTTAAAAATGTTAGAAACAAAGATGTGACTACTAGAAGAAGAAATAAATTTGCCCTTGAAGAGGTACTGTCAGAGTGCTCCTTAGAAGCAAGGATGGCGAGACTTTGTCTCATGTACTTTAGACACATAATGCAGGGGACTGGTCCCTGGAGAAAGACATCATGCTTGGTAAAGTGAAGGTCAGGGAAAAAAAAGAGTTAAAAAATAAAGAAAACCTGCAACAAGATAGATGGACAAACTGATTGCAAAAATGGACTCAAACATAGCAACAATTGTGAGAACGATGGAGGACCGAGCAGTGTTTCATTCTGTTGTACGTATGGTGGCTGTGAGTTGGAATCGACTGTACACTTCACCCCAATAACAGGGTATGTTGGTACTGACTGAACTTCAGTAAAATACAAGAAATCCTACACCCATTCCCATTCCCATTTTGTCATTTTTCTTCCTAATTACATCTTGTTATTACATGTGCTCTGTAGCATTAGCTTATCCTTGTTTTTATAAGTTTATTAAAAAGCATGAAGGACAATTAGAATTATCAAGCATTATTACTACTTATTACTAGCCCTTAAACTCGTCTATGCCATCCCCTTTATTACAGAGCTTTCTTTTGGTGTATGGCTTTAAATTACTTTTTCTTGTCTTTTTCCTGCCAGCTGCAGAACTCTCATTAGTATTTTCTGTAGGGTCAGTCTGGTGGATATGAACTCAGTTTCTGTTTGCCTGGGAGTGTTTTAATTCTACCTCATTCTTGAAGGGTGCTTTAGCTTTTTATAGAATTCTTGCTTGACAGTTTTGTTTTTTTTTTTTTCCTGGAACTTTTATATTATTCCATTGCTTTCTGGAATCTAATATTTCTGAGGAGAAATTAGCACTTCATCTTATTGGGGATCTTTTGTAATGACTGCTTGTCTCTCATTGCTTTCAGGATTCTCTCTTTAGCCTTACTTTTTGAGAGCCTAACTGATGTGTTTCAGTGTAGATTTCTTTGGGTTCATCCTGCTTATGGTTACTTGAGCTACTTTGATTTGTAGATTCATGTCCTTCATCAAATTGGGAAAATTTTCTGTCATTATTTCTTCAAATATCTTTTCTGTTCCTTGATGACTCTGATCTCCTTCTGGAATTCCCACGATGTGTGTAGTAGCCTCTTGATATTGTCTCATAATTCCATTAAACATGCTCAGCCTTCTTGAGCTTGTTCTTGTTATTCAGCCTCTGTACTTTCAACTACCTTGTCCTTTAGTTCATTAATTCTTTTTTCTGCTTGACTAAATATGTGGTTAAAATCTTGTATTGTATTTCTCATTTCAGTTTTTGTTTTTTTGGCTGTAATATTTCTGTTTGATTCATTTTTATCTCTTTTCCAGTCCTCATTTTGTTCTTCTATTGTTTTCCTTCATCTTTCTTAGGTTTATTAGATCAAGTTGTTAATTGTGTTGCATGAATCCTCATATTTATTTATTGTTAGAGTTTGATTGACCTCTTAATTATAGAAATTGTATGTCATGGTCTTCTATTATGCTGGTGAGTTTGTCAGTTCTCCATGTGGTTTCATAGTTTTTGTTTCTTGTATTTTGAAAATAAGTCAACATGAATTTTTTAGAAGGTCTGTTTATTTCTGGAGTTACCTTGGTTGTATATTGTAGTCTCACATTTATTTCTTTTGTATTTTGTCACATTTTCAGTTCCTTTTTTATTTCTTTTGACATACTATGAATGCTGTTATTATGTTCTTTGTGTGAGGATTTTAGTATCTTAAGCCATTCCTGGTCTGATACTGCTGCTTTTATTCTCAATATTTTCTTTTTCCTTTGCCTGCTGTCACTCTGTCATGGAGTCTCCAGTTTCCTGGTGTATTTTGCAATTTTTGACTCTCAGTTCAAATTCCTTTGAACTTCATCTATGCAAATTATTTGGCTTTTGGGTTGAAAGTATGTTCCTCTGGAGAGAGATTTCACTTTTTTCCTTGTAAAACCTTGGTCACTAACCTCCTAGGACAATTTTGATATAACTTCTTGGTTTATTCTAGACACATAGAACATAATTGTGCCCTCACATACTCTTAAGTTTGACTTAGGCTTACAGATTCTTAAGGTGAATTGTTTTTCGCTGTCCATTCAGTATCATTTAGAGTTAGGGAAGTTTCTTGTCCTCCTTTTTGGTTTGTGATTTTTTCCCCTCAGTTACCTGAGCACTGAAGGGATAGAGCCTTAGGGCCCCAGTGTTATGCAGATAATTCTTAGTTGACTCCCAAACTTTGGAAAAACTTGAGCTTACTCTCCTGTTCTCCATGCTCTCTGAAAGTATGGAAATAAAAACTCTGGTTTATCAGGACTGATGATCCCAAGATAAACATTAAATCCATAGATTTGTTAACCTTTTTAGATTTCTGTTTTCATGACGTATTTGACCCTGAAGATGTTTTTACTTTCTTGCTAATACAGAGATACACTAAAATATACATACACAAGTATATAAAATCCAACTTGATTATCCTTCCACAGTGGGCTTTTTGCTGTATCTAGTGTGTCATACTGGTTGTTATGAGTCAGAATAGACTTGATGGCAGTGAGTGCTTTGGGTTCAGTGTGTCATATGCAGAGAGTGTTCCTTCTCATTTTAATGCTGTTTTGGCTATATATATAAAAAAATTTATATGTATGAGTTTCTATCACCAGCACTGTCTTAATTTTTTGCATATTCTAGTCTGCTATCCCTATATGAATGCTATGTAGTTTTAATCATTGCACTTTTTCTTTTTTTTTAAATTTTTTATTTAATATAACTGAGTGAAAATGTACATTCCCGTATAAATTTACATACTCACCTATATGCAGCTTCCACTGCTCTCCCTGTCCGGTGACAGCACACTATTCCTTTCTGCTCCATACATGTCTCGTCCTCCCAACAGCCTCCTTTCACCTCCTCTTCACCCACTTTCCCTCCTCCAGCCAGAGGTCAGCAGGATGACATCCTATAGATGTATAGAACCATAAAGTGCATCCAATATGTGGTCACTCTGCATTGCCAAGTCCAATCCATTCCTGTCTGAAGCATGGACCTTTGTTATGATTTATGGTCAAGGGCAGCATCAGGGCGAGGGGCCATGCTCCCAGGGGAACCCCAAAACCGCCGGACCATCAATTGAGGTCTTTTAATGGGGATCTCAGGGTGCACCCCATTTTATTCTTGTGTTGCCAGTGAGACTCAACTTAGTGAGGTCCATCGTGGCTATCCCTGGTGTTGGCCGGGCACCATCTGGTTCTTCTGGTCCCAAGTCGATGTAGGCACCCACTGCTGTGGGTCTCTTTGTCTTCTGGGTTGTCTTTCCCCCATGTCATTTTGGTCCTCGGTGAGCATCTGTTCCTGCTGAGTTGGGACCATTTGCTGTGCCCTTGGATGGCAGCTTTGCAGCTTTTAAGACCCCAGATGCCACTCACCAACATGGGGTGCAGAGAGCCCTCTTAGCAAAATGCTAGTTGTGCCAATTGGCCTCGCTTTCCCCTAAGAGTATGGTCCCACGCCCCCCACCCCAGCTACTCTATCCTTGCAATATTGGGTTAAGATGGAAGGAGTACTCATGTTATGTTTAAGTCCACTTAATATTGTTCTTGTTTCTAATGTGTGCTGTCACCGATTTCACCCAACCAGATACCTAGCAACTATCTAATCTAAACCCTTCCCCGCTCCTTCGCTCTCTCCCCTCCCTTGCAGCTGTCAAAGAGTCTTTTATTCTATACACAAGTCTGTTTTTGAGAACTTATCATAGAGATCTCATACAATATTTGTCCTTTTGTTGCTGACTGCTTTCACTCAATATAATGTCTTCCAGTTGAAACCCTTTGTATTTTATATTATGCATTAATATCAAACTCCTTCATTTTGTATTTCATCTGTAGAAATTATGAATTTATTAGCTGCTCTTTGGATCCAACTCGACGGCACTTGGCTTGGCTAGTCTTTGTAATTTCCTGTCAGTTTTAAAGTCAGCTAGACAAATGTCTTAGGAATTTTGTTGCTATTTGATCACTGGTGTTTAGGAATCCTAGGGGGTTTTGCATGTTAATTTAATTCATTCTCAACCTTCTTATACTACTTTTTCCAGTAGATTTTCTTGTGCTTTTTTTTTTCTTCTTGTACAGAATGAATAACCTCTAAATAAGGAGGAATTCTCAATAGAAATTAGAAATTTTTGAATATGGGAGAATTAAAAAATATGGAAATCTGAACCTTTACAAGTGCTGTAATTATTTTTCTCGTTTTATTTTATTGGTTGATAACAAGATCTGTTTTTTTTTTAATTGTTTATGTCTTTTGTTCAGTTATTTTGTGCTAATGTAACTGAAATAACACATATGGATGGCTTTAACAAACAGAAGTTTATTCTCTCACAATTTAGCATGTTGAAAGTCTGACTTCATGGTGGAGCCACAGGGGGAGGGCTGTCCTCTCCCTGGTCAAGGAGCTTCTTAGTGCAGGGACCCTGGATCCAAAGGACAGCCTCTACCTCTGGTTTATCATACTTGGTGGTATGAAATCCCTTTCCTTTCTTCTAAATGAACTTTAGGCTGTGGTCCCACCCTTTGAAACCACAGAAGCAATGGCTCACCTTTTGAGACCCCAAAGGTTATATTCCTACCTTTTGAGACTAAGGCAGCTCTGCTTCTTGTGCTTCTTGTCTCTTCAGCTTCTGCTTCCTGGTTCTTTGGTCTCTCAGTTTCTTGGGATTTGAGCAGGCCCAGCGTCTGTCCTGCCTGTGGAAGTGTTCTGAAGCTCTTTAGTTCTATTGATATGTGTCTGGAGGCACCCCTTTCTGCCATTAAACATCTGTCAGAAGGCACTTAGCTTCCTTACTCAATGGTTTGGCAAGGCTAGCTTTGCAAATAAATCCCTTGAGGCACTCCACTTTGCCTGCAAGTCTCCTGTACAAAGGCACTCAGCTCTCTTACCCTTGGATTTGTTCCTATGCCATCTCACAATAGTCTGCTAGATCTGCTGCTGCTATCTCTCTGCTGCTGCTTCTCACGGTCTGCACTGTTTCCAGTGTTACAATTCTCCTTACTTCCTTCTAAATCGTCACGAAATTGTCTTTGATGTCTGTAATTCTACTACCCATCTCTTCAAGGCAATCTTATCTCTTACTGTAAGTCACTTTAAAACTATTCCAGTCTCTACCCATTTTCAATTTCAAAACTACTTCCACATTTTAAGTATCTGTTACATAAGGGTCAACATCTGATTCTTTCAGTACCAGGTGGTCTTAGTTACCTAGTGCTGCTATAAAAGAAATACCACATGTGGATTGCTTTGACAAACAGAATTTTATTCTCTCACAGTTTAAGAGGCTAGAAGTCCGCATTTGGGTGCCAACACCAGGGGGAGACTTTCTCTCCCTGCTGGCTGTAGGGAAGGTCCTGGTCATCAAACTTGCTCTGGTCTATGAGCTTCTCAGTGCAAGGACCCTGGTTCCACCAAACATGTTCCTCTCCTTGTTCTTCATTCTTGGTGGTGCAAGGTCCCTCTCCTTTCTTCTCCATGTTCTCTTTTACATCTCAAAAGCGACTGACTCAGGATATAATCTAGTCCTATAGATTGAGTCCTTCCTCATTAACATAACTGTCTCTAATCCTGCTTCAGTAACAGTATAGAAGTAAGGTTTACAGCTTGTAGGAAAGTTATGTCAGATGACAAGCTGGTGGACAGTCACACAATACTGGGAATCATGGTGTAGCAAATTTGACACCCATTTTTGGGCAATATAATTTATCTGATAGCATCTTCAGAAAATTTTGACTCCAGATTAAAAAAAATAATCAATCCTGGAAGGCCATAGTGCTTATGACAAAACGATTTGGACCTGTTGATACTTCAAAAGGTGGGGCACCCTAGTCTTGTCACTCATTTTGTGAAGGATATTCTTAAGTTTCATTTTTTGGTTTGACCATACAGAGGAATTTAATGTGAATTCACAATAGGACTACCTTTAGACTTGCTGTTTTTTAATCTGGTTTGACTAGTTTTAATATAGGGTTCCAAGGTTTGGTTGGCTTTTACCTAATCCTTCATGGCTTTTCCAAAGTTTCTTAAACCTATGGACTTATGTTATGTCTGTTTTGGAAATTTCTAAGTTCTTTTCTCTTCGAATAGTGCCCTAGCCTTCCTTTCTCTGATTTTTGGGGGGCATGAATTACATGTTAAAATGTTAGAGTGTTTCATGGCATCCCGTATGATTTTTAATACTTGTTTCTGAGTTTCCCACCTGAGTTCTTTCTGTTCTTTACCTGATTTGTCAACTTATTTGTCGTCCAATTTGCTAGTTCTCTATGTTGCTGTCAAACCCATCCTCTGAGTTTTTAATTTCAATAAATCATTTTATCAGTTATGTAATTACCTTTGATTCTTTTTAATAGATCCCATTTCTCATCTAAAATTTTTCATCTATTTCTCCATTTTCTTAATCATATTACTCAGAGTTTGTATTACATCCTTATTTGATTATTTTAATACCTAGATTACCTGTGAGTTTATTTCTGTTGTTTGATTTCAATTATTTGTTTCTCTTCCTGACATGCTTGGTAATTTTTAAGTGAATACTAGACACTTCCTTATGAAATATTGTAGGGGCTCTTGATCCTGATATTTGCCTTCAGAAAGCATTTGATTTTTTTCTGTCGCACTATTGGCTGTTTACCCATTATCCAGTAAAGGCTGAGTTTTAGACCTCATCATGCTTGGTCTATCAGACTTGGCAAAGTCTGGTAAGATAGCCTTAAAAACAACAGTCTAATAATTCCCCCCAGAGATACAAAGTCATACTGTATTTGAATTGATCACAGTCTCTGAAGCTAAGATTTTTAAGTAATTTGTTGACCATGGTGTGCCATGACTTTTTGAGTAATATGCCATAGTTCAAACAAACAAGCTAACAAACAAATCTGGATGGCTATAACAACCATGAAAAAAAAATGACTTCAAAACCTCGAATATGTGGAATCATGGACAAGCAATATAATAATACTGATGAGCATTTTATCAGGGGACTATTTGTTACACCTGTGATTTACTAATTTTCCTTCACCCTCACTCCCTGGGCCGTTGGGTCTTTGGTAAACATAAAATACATTTATCAGTGTTACAGGACAGTAAAATAAATGAGCTAAGTGTATATAATAAAACTTCGGGAGAACATAAATATTGTATTTAAATACTTTTCTTCTGAAAAGATTTAGAATGTCTGCATTTGATATGCACATACACATACACATTTCTGCAGTTACTAATTCATCTTTTGGCTCTCCCATGGGAACTTCTAGTGAAGATACATTTCAGTGTTTCTAAAATGCCATTCAGTCTGGTGTGACCTACATCCAGCTGAACAGTGTGAAGGATATAAAGCACACTTGTGTTTGCTTTGTTTTTTGTTTCTTGTGCTTGTTAATAGTTTTGCCACAGGCGTGATCTAGGCAGTCTTTTTGAGCCACAAAATTGCTGTTGTGTTTCCCTCATAATATGAATAATTTGGCTTCAGGCATGCGTGCAGTCTGGCTAAGGCTAATTTCTGTCTCTGCTGAAGAAGCTCTGCCCTAGGGTGGCACAGAGTCTCTTCTCATGAATTCTCAGACACTTGTTTCACAAGAGGTGAAACTTCCAAGGGAGAGGATGCAGCCTCCAGCCAGATGGCTGAAGAATCATGCGGAAGAAGAGATGATGGAGACCATCCTGTACTCCACAAAAAGATCTATGGCTGGGCTAAGGTGGTGAGAGACTTTTGAAAGATGTCAAATCCCTGATTTTAACCAGCTGCTCACTGTTTCCAGATGAACAGAGAGAGTTCTGTCTCACCCATCTCTTCTTTGACAAACAATATATTTTTATAAATAAATGCTTATTCTGAAATGTGCACAACAGCTGCAAGTTGATGTTGGGGCAATGGTGATAAGTCTAAGGAAAAAAACGCCTTAAGTGAGGCTTAGGAAAACCAAAGGAATTGTCAGGCTCCACTGGCTACAGACAATTTACGCTGGCTGTGTTTTTTGAGCTATTTAATTGTTTTGTCTTCTTCCCTTTTTCAGAATATGATGTTAAATCCCTGTGTCTGTAGGGGGATTTTTGCTATTGCTGTCAGGTTATAATCTTTCTTCTCTAAAACTTCTCAGAGAGCATAGTTTGCAATAAGCCATAAGGAGGAAACTCATGGATTCCACCTATCCCCAAAGCTATAATCTCTTCTTTTGTTAAGCCCCAAACTCCACTTCTATTTGTTCTTGAAAACACAGTCAAATGAACAAATGAGTAAAATAAGTTTTCTTTTGCTTGGAAAAACAAACTCACGTATCACATTACAGATTCACACATTCATTTATTTATTTTCATTTTGATAGGTGACTTTCTGACCTGGAAACTTTTGGAAGAAACTAGAAAGTCAAATGTGCATAAAGCCACCTAGAGAATACAGTCATTCTTTCAAACTCACTTTCCTCTTGGATCTATTTGGGAAAAATGAACTTGATTTAGAGAGCCAGAGACACTTGATAACTTTCAGATGCATCGCTTTCCGAAGGCCATTTATGGGACTAGATAGGATCCGTGGGTTCACTTTTCCATTGGTTCTCAATCCAAAATTGTTGTCTGCTTCCTTTTAGCTCTGTACTTCCATTCCAGGAGAGCTGAAAATGAGAAACCCAACCTGTTTAATGACTCTAATTGAAGTTACTTAGCCCACTCTGCTTTTAAAGTAAATGGATGTCTTTTTCCCACTGTGAAGTGGTATTGTGCTGTCCTGAGCTCAGGGAGACAGTTCCTCTGGAGCAAAAAATGGTCACCATTTTTTGAAAGAGTCACCCACCTATTTGAGAATCCGATGGGTATATTAAATCTCTTCTGTCTACTTCAAAATATACACATATCTACAATCCTGCATACAGTATGCAAGGGCTATGAATCTCTCTGCAAGTATTTTAGGTATACCATGTAAAAGAGGCCTTGCATTAGGGGCATGTGAAGTAGGCATTCAAACTCCAGGCTTTGAGGATAGATAGACATGATTTTTGAAATGCTGTTCTGCCACATAATAACTGTGGGACTTTAGACAAAATACATAAAATCTTAGTGTACCAGTTTCCTCATCTATAAAATGGAGATTATTATATTATACAAAATGAATTAGCTTTGGGGGATATTCAAGTGCTATGTGAACCATGAGAAATAAAAACAAATTATAATTTATAATATTATACTATAGGACTGACAAACAGATACAGTGTCTCAGACTATGAATGCAGCAAAGTTATCCAAATTCAAGTTGTTCAAAAATCGCAGCTGGTTTATACCCATACTTTCTGAGGGAAGACCATAGAAAAACTGATTTAGGAGTAATTTGAATCTCCAAGCTTTGGGTTAGAAGTGGAGCATATTTTGTACTAGCCAAGGATTCCAAACATTGACTGTTCTGGAAATTCACCCGGTTTATGAGTTCTGCATAGGCCTTGCTTAGTAACGTGGCCTCAAATCAGCCTATAACTTCTTCATTCCTCACTTTGAGACACTGTTGTTGTTATTGTTAGGTGACTCAGTTTTGACTCATAGCAGCTGTGTGTGGAGCCACTGGTTGGGTTAGAAACACCAGCCTTTTGGTGAGCAGCTAAGTGCTCAACCACGGTGCTGGCAAGGTCCGTTTTGAGACATCACTGTTTTATATATATATATGATCAATGGGTTTTCCTCATGATCTTTCTGTGTGGGTTTCAACAACTATTAAGAACCCCTTGAGAGCCTAAGTTGTCCTTTTTTTCCCCTCTCCTCTTATGCAGTGTATCCTCTTAAGACCAGCTGTACTCAGTTCATTTGCCTTGCAGTTGACTCCTGCTGGTGTGCTGTAGTAGCGCTGTGCTCCCCGGGATTTCTGTGTTCTGCCAAGGCCCGTCTGGAGGTACTTGAATCTCCAAGCTTTGGGTTAGAAGGCAAGCATATTTTGACTAGCCAAGGCTTCCAATCTCAACATAGTTGCAAGAAAAGAATTGCTTCCCCAAAGTGCACTGAGTTCATTCATGATTCTCGTGGTGTGGGCAACCCATCCAGTGAGGAGAGAACTGAGCAGATCTGGAGATGGGGTAGTGAGACTATCGAACTGTGCACCTTGAGAAAGACCCGGTATTCCTCTTTCCGTCAAACCCGCATTTCTCTCATCTACTCTACAGTGCTCAACTTTTTAATTTAGTTGCTGGAACACATGATGAAGTCATTTGGTTCAAAAACCTAACAAATGTGAAAACATATGGAGTGAGAAATCTTACAACGGTCCCTTTTCCCCACTGGCCTAGTTCCTATCGAGCCCCCGTGTTTAACCACTATTCTTAGTTTCTTATGTATCCTTCTAGAGTTTCTTTACAGAAACTCGTGATATGTTTAAGATCATTGTTGTGACTATAGGGGGGACACTAGGTTGTTTTAAATGGACATTTGGAATGTTGCCCTACACTGGGCTTCCCCCAGTTTTTAGTTTCTCTGTTAATGTATAAGAGTGCTTGGTATTCCTTTGTTCTATAAACATAGTACGCTATCAAACATTTGTATTTTTGCCAAACTCTGTGGGGCAGTTCTACTCTGTCCTATAGGGTCACTATGAGTTAGAATTGACTCAGTGACAGTGGGTTTGGTTTTCGTTTGAGCAGGTAAAGAGTCCACCATTGTTTTCATTTACATGTTTTTTTGTAAATGAACTTACTGTGTGTGTGTATGATTTAGGCAAATTTTACAGCTCAAGTTACTTTCTCATACAAAGATCTATACACATATTGTTATGTGACCCTAATTGCTGTCCCTAGAGTGTAACAGCATGTTTGTTATTTGACCCTGGATTCCCCGCATCCATTCAGACAGCTCTTGTCCTTTACTGCCTGCTCATCTTGCCTCTTGACAGGAGCTGCCCATTGAATCTCATGCACGTACTTGAACTAAGAAGCACATTGTTCACAAGTGTGGTTTTATGTCTTACAGTCCATCCTGTTCTTTGTTTGAAGAGTTAGCTTTGGGAATGGTTTCAGTTCCGGGTAAACAGAGAGTCCAGGGGCTGTGGCTTCTGGGGATCCTTCGGTCTCAATCACACCACTAAGTCTAGTCTTCTTACTAGAATTTAAGTTCTTCATCCTGCTTTTCTCCTGCTTTGTCAGGGACTTTCTGTTTTGTTCTCTGTCAGGTCGACCATTGGTGGTAGCCAGGGACCATCTAGTTCCTCTGGTCTCAGGCTGTTGGAGTCTCTTGTTTGTGTGGCCCCTTTTGTCTTTTGAGCTAGTGTTTTTCTTGTGTCTTTAGTATTCTTCATTCTCCTTTGTTCCAGGTAGGTTGGGACCAATTGATGGTTCTTAGATGACTGCTTGCTAGCTTTTAAGACCCAAGATGACACTCACCAAAGTGGGATGCAAAACATTTTCTTAATAAACTTTGTTATGCCAATATACCTAGATGTCCCCTGAAACCACTGTCTGCAGACCCCTGCCCTTGCTTCTCTGTTCTTCAAAGTATTTGGACCTATTAAGGAAACTTCTTGGCTTTTGGAATGATCCAGTGGTGCTGACTTCTTCTGTACTGTGCATTGTCCTTCCCTTCACTAAGATAATTCCTGTCTACTGTCTAGTTACTGAATTCTCTTCTAGCTCATCCCCACATTCTTGACCATCAAAAATGGTTTTTCCTGTGTTTAAGCCTTTTCTGGAGTTCTTATAATAGTGGTCTTATACAATATTGGTCCTTTTGTGACTGATTTAATTCTCATATCTGTCAGCTTGTTTTACTGTGGGAGCACATATGTTGCTATGATGCTGGATGCTATGCTACTGGCATTCAGATACCACCAGTATTCAGATATCCATGACAACAGGCTTCATCTATTTCTAAACTAATGCAGACTAAGAAGAAGGACCTAGCAGTCTACTTTTGTAAAGAGTTATCCAGCAAAAAAATTATGAATGACAGAAGAACGTTGTCTGATACAGTACTGAGAGATGAATCCTGTAGGTTGGAAGGCACTCAGAGAAGATTTGTCTTCTCAAAGTAGAGTCGGCCTTTATGCCATAGATGGAAGCAAGCTTTCAGGACCTTCATTTGCTGATGTGACACGACTCAAAATAAGAAAAAGCTGCAGTACTCAGAACCTGGAATGTATGAGGTATGACTCTAGGAAAATTAGAAACTGTCAGAAATGAAATGGAACACATGAACATCAATATGCTAGGGATTAGTGAGCTGAAATGGACTGGTATTGACCATTCTGAATCCGACAACCATATGATTTACTATGCCAGGAATGACAAGTTGAAGAGAATCGTGCTGAATTTATCATCAAAAACAGCATTTCATGATCTACCCTGGAGTACACTGCTGTCAGTGATAGGATAATATCCATATGCCCACAAGGAAGACCCAGTTAATATGACTAGTATTCAAATTTATGCACCAACCACTAAGATGAAATTGAAGATTGTTACTGGCTTCTACAGTCTGAAACTGATTAAATATGCCATCAGGATGCCTTGATAATTACTAATGATTGCGATGCAAAAGTGGGAAACAAAGAAGAAGGATCAGTATTTGGAAAATATGGCCTTGGTGATAGAAAGCATGCTAGAGATCACATGACAGAATTTTGCAAGACCAATGACTATATCAATGCAAATACTTTTTTTCACCAATATGAATGCTGACTAAACATGGATCTTGCCAGATGGAATACACAGGAATTAAATCAATTACATCTGTGGAAGGAAACATAGAAAAGCTCAATATCATCAGTTAAAACAAGACCAGGTCTGATTTTGATGCTAGCCATCAATTATTCATATGCCAAGTTCAAACTGAAACAGAAAAAAATTAGAACAAGTCCATGAGCACTAAAGCATGGCCTCAAGTATATTCTACCTGAGGAGACCATCTCAAGAATAGATTTGAGGTGTTGAACATTAATGGCCTAAAATCAGGTAAGGTGTGGAATGACATCAAAGACATCATGTTGTTGGGTTCCACTGAGTTGTTTTTAACTGATAACAACCTTGTCAACAACAGAAGGAAATACTGCGTGATCTTGCACTGTGTCCACAATCATTTTATTCTTAAACCCTGTTGTTGTGGCTACTGCGTCAATCTATCTCACTGAGAGTCTTCCTCTTTTTAGCTGACCCTCCACTCTACCAAACATGATGTCCTTCTCCAGGGACTGATGCCTCCTGACAACATATCCAAAGTATGTAAAATGCAGTCTTGCCATCTTTGCTTCCAAGGAGCACTCTGGTTGTACTTCTTCCAGAACAAATCTGTTTGTTCTTTCGATGGTCCATTGGTCCATTCAACATTCTTCTCCAACACCACAATTCAAAGGCACCTTCTTCTGTCTTCTTTGTCATTGTCCAGCTTTCGCATGCACATGATGCAATTGAAAATACCATGGCTTGGGTCAGACGCACTTTAGTCTTCAAGGTGACAGTGGAGGCTTGCTTATTGCTGTGGAAAGACATCATACATGAAGAAAATGAGGTCATTAAAAAGACAAAAAGAAAGAAAAAGACACTCTGAAACTTGCCCTTGAATGTCAAGTAGCTAAAGCAAAAGAAAGACGTGACAAAGTGAAAGAACTTAACAGATTTCAAGGGATGTCTTGAGAAGTAATGAAGGGTTCTACAGGGAAAGTACTAAATGATGCAGAAAGCATAAGAACAACAACAACAACAAAAGTGGAGAGAATACACAGAGTCATTATACCAAAAAGAATTTTGGTCAACAGTGAGCTATTTCAAGAGGTAGCATATGAACAGGAACCGATGGTACTGCTGGAAGAAGTCAAAGCTGCATTGAAGGTGTTGATGTAAACGAGGCTCCAGGAATTGATGGAATTTCAGCTGTGATGTTTCAACAAATGGACACGGTACTGGAAGTGCTCAGTTGTCAGCACCACGAAATTTGGAAGACAGCTACCTGGTTGACAGACTACAAGAGATCCATGTTAATGCCTATTCCCAAGAAAGGTAATATAACCAAATGTGGAAATTATCAAACAATATCATTATTATCAAATGAAAGCAAAATTTTGCTATAGATTATTCAAAAGTGGCTGAAGCAGTATAGTGACCGAGAGCTGCCATAAATTCAGGCCAGATTCGGAAGATGACATGGAACCAGAGATACCCTACATCTGATGCCAAATGGGTCCTGGCTGAAAGCAGAGAATATTGACTATGCAAAGGCATTTCACTGTGTGGATCACAACAAACTATGGATAACATTGCAGAGAATGGAAATTCTGGAACACTTATTGGTACTCATGGAGAATGTGCACATGGACCAAGAGACAGTCATTGGAACAGAACAAGGGCACACTGCACAGTTTAAACTCAGGAAAGGTGTGTATCAGAGTTTTATCCTTTTCACCATACCTATTCAATTTGTATTCTAAGTAAATAATCTGAGAAGCTGGACCCTATGAAGAAGGAGGAGACATCAGCATTTGAGGAAGACTCAGTAACAACCTGTATGTTGCAAGTAACACAACCTTGCTTGCTCAAAGTGAAGAGATTTGAATATTTACTGATGAAGATCAAAGACCACAGCCTTTCATATGAATTACACCTCAATATCAAGTAAACAAAAATCCTTACAGCTGGACCAATAATCAGTGTTGTGATAAATGGAGAAAAGATTGAGGTTGTCAACAGTTTCATTTTACTAGTCAACAGAAAAACCAAACCCACTGCTGTCGATTCCAACTCATAGTGACCCTATAGGACAGAGTAGAACTACTCCATAGAGTTTCCAGGAGGTGCCCGGCAGGTTTGAACTGCTGGTCTTTAGGTTAGCAAACAAAACACAGAACCACTATGCCACCAGAATTTAATTGTATGAGGAATCATAATACCCAGGGGAGCAGCAGTTAAAAAATAAAAAGAGGCATTCTACTGGGAAAATCTGCTGCAAAAGACCTCTTTAAAATAGTAAAAATCAAAGATATCACTCTGAAGACTAAGGTGCACCTGACCCAAGCTGTGGAAAACAGAAGAAGAATTGATGCCTTTAAATTGTGGTGTTGAAAAGCATACTAAATATGCCATGGATTGCCAAAAGAATGAATAGATTTTCCAAATAATGCAGGAAAGATATTTTTTAAAAAGAGAGAGACGGAAAGCATATACAGAGTCATTATACCAAAAAGCATTGATCTATGTTCAACCATTTCAAGAGGTAGCATATGATCAGGAACAAGTAGTACTGCAGGAGGAAGTTGAAGATGCATTGAAGAAATGGGCAAAAAACAAGACTCCCAGAACTGATGGACTATCTGTTGAGATGTGCAAAACAGAGGTTGTTAAATGAGTCTTCCTCCAATCCCGACGCCACCTACTTCTTCTTAGAAGCAGTTTAACCATAATGCTCCTTAGAAGTGAAGATGGTGAAAGGGTCAGAAAAAA
The DNA here is from genome assembly GCA_028571685.1 of Heterohyrax brucei. Taxonomy (NCBI): domain Eukaryota; kingdom Metazoa; phylum Chordata; class Mammalia; order Hyracoidea; family Procaviidae; genus Heterohyrax; species Heterohyrax brucei. Next base: position 35,072,480 of record CM053148.1, on the reverse strand, counting down.
AGTCTATTGACAAGAGAGACTGATACAGTGGCTGCAACAATGGGCTCAAGCACACAAACTATTGTGGGCACAGCACCAGACCAGGCAGTGTTTCAGTCTCTTGTGCATTGGGTCACTGTGAGTTGGAACTGGCTCAGTGGCACTTAACAAAAGCAACAACTGCATTCAGCCTTTCAGATTCATCTGTGTTATCAGATTAAACTTTTTTTATAATGTCTCTTTATATTACCTTTTCTGTGGGTTATACACTTATACATACATATTGTCTATTGTGTTTTGAGTTCTTTTTATTCCTAGAAACTCCTCATATATTGCTGAGATAAGCCTGTTGTCTGTAACAGATGTCACAGTTATCCTTTGACATTACTTAAGTAAATTCTATTTTTTTCTTTTAGTAGAATTTACTTTTATGTAGACAGGCATAGCACTGTTTTCATGGCTTCTGTACTTTGAGTCAGAATCAACTCGGTGACAGTAGATTTGGGTAGGTACTTTCAGTTGGAGTTATAAAGACTGTCTTATCATGAGTTGAATTGTATCCCCCTCAAAAATTTGTGTAGCAGTTTTTCTGAACCATGATTCCTGGCATTGTGTGATATGCCTATATGCTATAAATTCTGCCTCTGTGATGTTAATGAGGGAGGTTAGGCCACAGCTGTATTGGTGGGGCAGGACTCAATGTCTAAGATTATAATGTGCCTGGAGGTAATCTCTTAGCATACAAAGGAAAAGGAAGCAAGCAGAGAGTTGGGGACCTCAAACCAACAAGAAGCAGTGCCAGGAGCAGCATGTATCCTTTGGAAAAGATCCTGGTTCCTTGTGTCTCAGAAACCCCAAGTCTAATGGAAGATTGATGGCAGGAACCTTCCTATAGAGCCAACAGAGAAAGCTTGACCCTGGAGCTGACAACCGGAATTTGGCCTTGTAGCCTATCGGACTTTGACAGAATAAGATATTTCTTTGTTAAAGTCATCCGTTTGGGGTATTTCTGCTATAGCAGCACTAGATGATTAAAACACTCCCAACAACGGCAAACCTATAATTCTTTGGAAAAGAATAAGTAAATGAGAATGGCAAGGAAATTTTTAAAAGAACATCACAGTTCGTAATTGTCCAAAGGTGGAAACAGATGTCCCGTCAGCAGATGACTGGAAAAACCGATGTGGTACATAGTTATAAAGAGACATGAAGCTCTGGTACACGCAACCACGTGAACGAACTTTGAAAACATTATGATTAGTGAAATGTCAGTCACAAAAGCACAGATACTGTGTGATCCTGCTTGTATGTATAAACACTAAAATTTATTGGTTATTATCAGAACAGGAAGGAAAATGGAAAGGGAGTCCTTTTAGAGGCACTCAGTTTCTGTTAATGGTGATGAATAATTTGAAATAACTTGGTGATAGTTTTACAACATGATGAATGTCATCAATGTCACTGACTTGTAAAAGTATTTCATTGGCAAATGTTGTATATATTTTTATCCACAATCAAAATAGATAAATAAAAAGAAGAGCAAAGAATGAAGGCTAGCACTTCCAGATATTAAAATAATTTTAGAGGTATTATAAAGGCCCTTGCAAAGATAGAATTGAAATTTATAGAATAATAATAATAAAAGAATAACAGAAAATTAGAAGCAAACACAGGAATTTACTACTAAATAAAGATAACATCTCAGATGAGTAGGGAAAATATGGACTATTAATAAATGGAATTGAAACAACTGGATCACCATCTGTAAAAACGGAAAGTTGGAACTTGACTCTGAATAAATTTCAAATGGATTAAAGACTTAAATGTGAAAACTAAAATCTATTGCATATGTAGGAGGAAAGAGGAGATGATTCCTTCATAAGCTTGGTTGTTTTTTACCTGGTATAGTGGATGATATTGGTTAATTGACTTCCTTCAGAGCATGATTCCACCTATTTCAAATGGCCAAATTTCCCTACAGATGCGTAGGCATGAAATGTTCATTAGTGGTTGCCTGGGGCTAGGGATAGGAGTAGCACTGACTGAATACAAATAAGCGTGAGGTTTTTTTTGGTGGATGTTGGAAATGCTCTAGAATTGGATTGTGGCAATGATCAATTCTTGTACTGTACGGTTAAAATAAGTGACTTTTATGATATGTAAGTTATATCTCATTGTTTTTATTATCATTAGCTGCTCTGGAGTTGACTCCAACCCATGATGACCCCATGTGCAACAGAATGAGATGATGCCCAGTCTTGTACCACCCTCCCAATAGCCAACATGCTTGAGTACAGCTGTTGTGAGATGCCAAAGCCATCTCACTAAGGGTCTCCTTCACATTCATTGGGTCTTGACTTTACTAAACACAGTACCTTCCTTGAGCAATTCGTCTCTGCTGACAGTGTGTCCAAAGCAAGAGAGAGTTGAACAATGTTCTGTTGTGCTCTATAAACCTTTTATGGGCTAATTGTCAAGAGTAGACCACTGGATATTTCTTCCTCATTTGTCTTAGTCCAGAAACTCTGCAGAAACCTATCTGCCATGGGTGACCCCACTGGTATTTGGAGCACCAGGGGCATAGCTACCAGCATACAGCAATTTGCAGGCCACCACAGTGGGGCACACTGACAGATAAGTGGTGGATTCTTCAACAGAACTGTTAAAATCAAGCATGGCTTAATGGTAGCCCTCCCTACTAAGAGTAAACCCCAACCCCGAGGTGCTCTCACACCAAGGAGAGTCATTTACCTCCTAGGAATAGAACTTGGTAAGACTGTAGGCGACACCAGTGAACAACAGAAGATGGAATGAGAAGAAAAGGAAGGTTTTCTTCTGAAGGCCTAGTTTTCTTCCATTTGTTATCTTGCATCCAGCAGGTCCTGACAACCTTTACTGAAAATGACATCCTAACTTGCTTCCACAGATGGTGACCAGAACAGTCTGCCTCAGAGCTGAACAGTAACCAACATTCTTGACTGACCTCAGCCCAGTTGTTGCTTCTCTTGCTTAATTGACTTTACATGGAAGTGCTTCAACTGAAAGCATGTCTTTTTTTTTTTTTCTTTAAGGAATTGTGCCAGAAAACAATTAATTTCAAATACATAGCTTATATATTGGAAGTTGCAGTTCCTGTCTGAGGCAACATTTATTTATGTTTCTGTCTGAGGGAGATAACGCACCAGCTGAAGGAACAAGCAAATGTAGACCCTCGGGAATAGCATTGTCGTTGGTCTAACTCTCCACTTGGCTTTTGCAGCTTGCAGCTGTGGATGTCTTTGCAAAAATGATGGCAATCGACTGTATACAGGGACCAGGGCTCTTTTTTTCTTTCTTTTAAAAAATTTAATTTATGAGACTAGCTCATAATCTGGATAGAGCCCTAACAAATGTGGGAATGTTCCCATGAAATTGTACATGCGAAGGGATGTTATTCAAACTCAGTGGGGACTTTCATGCCCATCTCAAATGTGGCTCAGAAAAACAAATACTATTTCTTCTGTTTATGTCTCTCAGGAGCCTACTAATGTTTCATTGACCCTGTAAGTTTCTAAATCTATGTTTTATTATGCTCTACTGGGGTGCTGTTAGCTTTCATTTAAACTTGTGAAGTCATCACAGAGAATTGCCTAGAGGGCACAACCACACAGCGGGGTACTTGCCGGGGCATTGCAGAATTTCAGATCCCATTGGAGTGGCTATGTAGGCAGCTTCGGAGAGATGGGTGGCACACTGTGGCATTGTTCCCTGAGGTCTTATTCTCCCCACCCTGAGAGAGCAATGTCATGAAATCTGAGTCGAAGCCTTCTGCAGTTCAGTGGGTCTTCCTACAAAGGTTCCAGATGGAAAGCTTTGAGGTTACTTCTGCTTAGAACTGAGCTTAAGTGCCTTTGGCCCAGGTCACTTTCCTGGTCACCTCGATTTCAATTAGCCAATCAGCTTGTGCTAAGTAGCCCTTCCTATTTCTTAAGGACAAATTTGATGCTTATAAAAATTAGCAAGTCTGTTTGCTAGGGATCTCAGGCAGGGTGAGAGGATACATTGATCATACTTGATTTTATGAGCCATTTCATCTCATTTCAACAAGTTAATTATTGTCTCTGCCTCTCCTTTTCTAACTCCCTCTCTTCAGTTTTTAAGCACACATAAAGAATAAATAAAAATTGCCACTACAGAAAAGACAGACTAGAAGAGCAATGTGTAAGAGCACATACAGAGCAGGAGCAATAAAAGAAAATATAGGTATATTGGATATCACCAAAGTTAAAAATTTCTAGGTGAGGGACATTGTCAAGAAAGTGGAAAGAAAACCTACAGAATGGGAGAAAATATTTGGAAATCATGTATTTGATAAAAACAACCAGACCAAACAAACCAGTTGCTGTCAAGTCAACTTTGACTCATGATGACTCTATGGGATGCAGTAGAACTGCCTCATAGGGTTTCCAGTGATCAGTTGGTGAATTCAGACTACAAGCCTTTTGGTTAGCAGCCAAGCTGTATTAACCACTACAGCACCAGGGCCCCACGTACCTGATAAGGATCTAGTATCCAGACTGTAATCAGCACAACCACAAGAAGACATAGCAACTCAGTTAAAAAATGGGCAAAGAACTTGAATAGACATTTGTCCAAAGAAGGTATACAAATGACTAACAAGCACATGAAAAGATAATGGATGTCATTTGATGTTATGGAAATTGAAATCAAAGTCCCAGTAAGATACCACTTCACTCCCAGGAGAATGACAGTAATAATAGTAATACAGACAATAACCAGTAGTTGTGAGGATGTGGATAAACTGGAACCCTTGTACTACTGTGGGCACACTCCACATTCGGCCTCAGGCCCTATCCAGCCCTGGCTGCTGGAATGTCGGATGCGACACTGTACTACTAGTAGGAATGTAAGATGACACAGCTGATGTGGGAAATAGCTGAAAAGTTACGACATAGAAACACCATACGACCTAGCAATTCCACTCTTAGGTATATATATATATAAATTAGAAATGGTTACACAAACAAATATAGGTAAAGTATGTTCACAGTGGAAACCCTGGTGGCATAGTGTTAAAGTTCTATGGCTGCCAACCAAGAGGTCAGCAGTTCCAACCAACCAGGCAACTGTTTGGGGCAGTTCTACTCTGACCTGTAGGTCATTATGAGTCAGAACTGACTCGATGGCACCTAGCAACAACAACATGTTCATAGCAGCATTATTCATAATAGTCAAAAATAAAAACAGCACAGATGTGTATCATGAAGGAATGAATAAGCGAATCATGAAACGAACACACACACAGGAATACTAGTCGGCCATAAAGAGAAATGAAATAGTGGATGGAAACATTATGCTGAGTGAAATAAATTAGACCTATAGGATCACATACTATGATTATATTTCACAATCTATATGAAATATATAGAATAGGCAAACCTATAGAGACAGAAAGCAGATTGGTGGCTGTCAGGGACTGGGGGAAAGGGGAATGGGATGTAACTGCTTAATGGGTACAGGGTTTCCTTTTGGAATGATGACATTGACTGTATAATTAAAGTTATATATGTCTTTCTTTGTTATCTTTCCCGGGTCCCTTTTCTGTCAGTTAAGTTCTGAGATATCTTTCTCTTCTTCTGTGAGTAAAAGCTTGTAAGACAAACAGAATCTCTCATTGATATAAGCTTCTCACAACATAATTTGGTTGAGTTTCCACACTGAAGGATACCTACAGAGATTCAGTGAAGATGGAGTCAGTACTGGCAACTTATGTTTTGGGGATTTTTTTGTTTTGTTTTGGTTTTGTGTTGTCATTTTAATTCTTCTTCTTATTATTATTATTGTGACTAAGTGAAAGTATACCATTCAAATCAATTTTGCATGACTGCCTATCTGTAGCTTCATCTGCTCTCCTCACCCAGTGACAGCATAATCCTGCTTTCACTCTATATTTCGAGTATCCCCCTAATGAGCACCTGTCCCCTACTCCCCTCCATTTTCTCTCCCATCTAGAAAGAAACCAGTAGGATAGCCTCCTATAAATGTATAGAGCATAAAGTACACATACCATATGGTCACATACCATATGGTCACACTGTCCCGACTCTTGTCTGAAGAGTTGACCTCAGTACTGGTTTCTGGTCAGGGCCAGTAGCCCATCTAGGGGCGATGTTCCTCGGGGAACCCCCAGGCAGTCAGACCATCAATTCAGGTCTTTAGTATAGCTCTTGAGCTGTACCCCTCTTTTTCTCATGTTGCCTCAGGGACTCTACATTATGCCCCCGCTGTGGCTGCCTTTGGTAATGGCCTGGCACCATCTGGTTCTTCTGGTTTCATATTGATACAGTCTGCCATTCATATGGGTCCTTCTGTCTCTTGGGCTTTTTTCCCCTCATATCTGTTGTTCTCAGGTGTCATCTGCTCCAGATGAGTTGGGACCATTTGGTGTACCTCAGATGGCAACTTGCTAGCTTTTAAGACCCCAGATGCCACTCACCAATATGGGGTACAGAAGACTTGCTTAGCAAAAGACTAGCTATGCCAGTTGGCCTCAATATCCCCTGAACACACGGTCCCTAGTCCTCTATCCCTGCTACTCTATCCTTTGAAATATTGTGTTCAGTTTAAAAAACCTTTCAGTTTATGGTGTAGTCCAGTTAGGTTGATCTGCTCTCTACTGTGTACTATCACTTCTTTTACCTAATCAAATTCCTGTTGACTATCTAATATATGACCAATGCTCTCCCTCCTTCCCCACCCTTGTAGCCTCCATAGAGTCTTTTCTGCTGTACGTAAGTCTATTTTTAAGTCCTTATAGCAGAGGTCTCATACAATACTTATCCTTTTTCCGCTGACTGTTTTCACTCAGCATGTCTTCTAGTTGAAACCAGGTTATGACATGATTCCTAAAATCATCATTTTTCTTTATCATTTCCTAGTGTTCCATTGAGTAGATGTACCGTAGTTTGCTTATCCATTCATCCTTTTTTAGGCACTCAGGTTGATTCCATCTTTTTGCTGTTGTGGACAATGCTGTGACAAAGATTTGTGTGCAAGTGTTTCTGTAGGATATATTCTAAGCAGTGGGATTGCTAGATTATATGGTATTTCTGTTTCTGGCTTTTTAAGGAAGCACCAAATTGCTTTCCAAAGAGATTGTACCACATTGCATTCCCACCAACAGTATAAGAGAGTTCCAGTCTCTCCACAGCCTCTCTGGAATCTGTTGTCTTGTGTTTTTTGGATTATTGCCAAGCTTGTTGGGGTGAGATGGTATCTCATCATAGTTTTGATTAGGATTTAACGGCAACTTATTTTTGCAGGCTTCCAAATTGCCATATAAAAATAGATAAAATAGCTAGATAGCAAAGCTGAAACCTCATGGACAATAGTGAAAACAAACATAGGCAAGAGGTATCTCAATAAATCCCCACACAAAAGTGGGTGTGATAAACCATCAATAGTTCCAAGTGCAACATGCTATCATCATCTGTGGGGAGAAAAAAAGAGGGTTGCAAAGGTGGTCTGATGGCTACAAGGACAAAGAACTGAAAACTAACCAACGAGTATTTTCTGGGATGGGAATAGCAACATGTTAAACTGGAAGACATTTAACCCAATTCTGTAGTGGATGAGTATAACAGGACTCCAAGAAAGTCTGAAAAGCCTAAAGCATTCTAGTCTGTATGGTAACCTGAGGCTGATCAGTGTGAGACCCCTTCTAGGGTAGTGTTCCACAACGAGAAGACACTACTGGCGGTGAGATGGAGAAGTACAATAGAAATTAAGCATTTTAGTCATCTGCAACTGCTCTAACAGAAATATCACTAGTGGATGGTTTTAACAAAGATAATTTTGTTTTTCATAGTCCCGTAGGCTCCAAGTCCAAATTTAGGCTGTCAGCAAAAGGGGAGTGCCTTCTACAGTGGTTCTAGAGGAAGACCTTTGTCATCAGCCTTCTGGGAGCTTCTAAAGTGCAGGCATTTGGACCCCTTTCCAAAGTACATGCTCTACTCATGGCGCTGTGTCTTGGTGGTATGTGGTCCCCAACTTTCTTCTTGCTTCTCTTGCCTTTATATCACAAAAGATTGCCTCAAGGCACAACACAATCTTATACATTGAGTCCTGCCTCACCAACACAACTTCAGTCCATCCTCCCTCATTGACATCATAGAGACAGTGTTTATAGCATGCAGGAACATCACACAGTACCAGGAATACTGACCTAGCCAAATACTACACACATTTTGGGGGGGAATACAATTTAATCCATGAAATTAAGAAAAGAGAGCATCTAAACAAAAGAAAGCAAGGGAAATAAAGCTGGGGCATCTCAGAAAGTAAGTTACTATATTTTGTAACACTACACAAAAACAAAACTGACTTCTGTGAAATTAGAGGATACAGGAACTAAATTTCCTTCTAAAAGTTCATAATAATGAATTTTACACATAAACTTCTAAGGTCATTATAAGCAAGAGAAGCCAGAGAAAATGTTGCTGACTAGAAGAGTCTAAAAAAAACCCCACTGCTGTTGAGTTGGGTCTGACTCATAGCGAGCCTAGATGTCAGAGTAGAACTGCCCCACAGAGTTTTGGAGGAGCACCTGGTGGATTTGAAGTGCTGACCTGTCAGTTAGCAGATGCAGCACTTAACCCACTATGCTACCTGGGTTTCCTAGAGGAGCCTAAGGGGTGACTAAATTTAAATTTCCTGGATGGAATTTAGGACTGGAAAAGGAACATTAGGGAAAAATTAATAAAATCTAAATAAAGTATAGATTTTTTAAATAACATATTAATATTGGTCCATTATTTGTGACTAATATGCTGTAATAATGTAAGATGTTAAAAAGAGGGAAGCTAGGTGCAGAATATCCAGGAAATCTCTGTGGTATTTTTGCAACATTCCTTTATATCTAGAGCTATCCTAAAACAACAGTTTGTTTTAATATATATATATATTTTAAAAAAGAACCTAGAAAAAGTATAAAGGTCAAATCCCAAGCAAAGTTACTATGCCAAGCCAAGTGCTGTCGAGTTAGATCCGATAAAAAAAAAGATGAGACATCGAGTAATTTACCAACAAGTGATGAAACCATACCAGAATAACATGCTCTTAAACCAGATTAAAAGTCTAATGAACTGTTTTAAGCAAGTTAAAAAAACATATACAATGATGCAAGACACAAAATAACATAAATTAGAAACAGTAATTAAAAAGAAACTCAGAAATGAATGACAGAACTCAAGAAAGAATTAAAAATAATTGAAAAGGTCATTTTGGAAATAAGGACTGAGCTAAAAGGGAAATAAGAGTGAAATGAAGACTGAGCTAAAATGGAAATAAGAGTGAGAAAATAAATAGCAGATAACACCTTAACAGAAGTAAAAGAAAAAAGGAGGTAAATTTTAAAAATAAAAAAGAAATGAAAGAGATAAAAAAAATTTGAGTGGGAGTAACACATATTGAAGATAGATAAAGAAGATCTAATATACAGATAATAGAAGGTACTGAAGAAGAAAACCAAGCAAGTTTACACAAAAATACTAAAAATTCTTAATTTAAGATAACTTTTCTGATATTAAAAAAGGAAACTATGTATTATAAAACTACATCATATATCTGTTAATACTGACACAGAAAGACCAACAACAAAACACGACTAAAATTACTAACATCTCAAAAAGCAGAAAAAGCTACTTTGAGTATCTTGGAAAAAGAGAAAGAGACTGATAAACAACACACAATTGTTATTATCATCAGACTTTCAGCATAACACTATGCCAGAAGAAAATAGGAAAGAAAATGAGATTCAAAATTTTTCTTATCCCAGAAGAACTGACTAATTTGCAAAGCACAGAGACAAAGTTTTTGCTTGAGAATCCAGGGTTTATTGTTTCCATAAATTCTTCCTTAGTTATTTCTTAGAATTTGAATTCAGACAAGTGGCAAGAGAGGTATCACCACAGGACTGGTGCACTAAATATATTGCTACTTAAAAATATAACATGAAATAAGGTGTAAAAGAAACAGACTATTATATCTAATGGTAGTATGATTTAAATTATACATTTAACCAAAAGAAAGTAGAGGAAGTGGTTATTTAAAAAAAACTGAAACTCTTCGATGAACCATTATTAATGATGACAGTATTGTTATTATGGAGTAGCTCTGTGTGTAACTGAGATAAAGCAAATGATTAATGATGGAATATTCTAATTCTGTGTTTGAGAACCAGAATATCTGGTATAGAAGAAAAACATACACCAGAATGTGTATCAGAATATTTGGTATAGAACTAGAATATTTGGTAAAGATAGGTTATTGAGTAGATGAAATAACAACCCCGGGTCCTGAATTTTACTCAGAAAGTATCAGAAGTTTAAGAAACCATGACTATTCCAGTAGCAATAAACCTCTCTAGTGCCCAAATTATATTGAAATACCATTTCTCATAAAAGAAACTAAGATTTCTTGGAAAAATGATTCAATCTAGGTCTGAGGCACAAAATACATTAGATGAGCCTAGATCATCTTGGATAGCAAGGGAACTAGTAAAGATTACTAGGATCATGTGAAAAAGACACAGCCAATTTGAAGAGATTCCGAGTAGCAAAAGTAAATGGACAATTTGAGCTTCAACAAGGATAGGACTTAGAACTCATTAAATGTGTTTGAATACAGGTGTCCATGGTCATATTAAAATGTTAATTATTCATTTTCAGAGGAAGAAAGCAAACCTATGTTTATCTTAAAAATGGATAAATAAAAGTAAAGGAGCAAGAAACTATTTTGCCTTTCTTATTTGAACTTACCGGTAACCAAATGGCAGATAAAAGCAAATGTCTCCATATACAAGTATTCCAGCTTATAAATGAAAATGAAATGATACAATAAGAATATAACTACTTTTCAGTCTCCAGTAAATTAATGAGTCTAGGTATTATCAGTGGTTGCTAATGTTACATTTACGTGTGTGTGTATGTGCGTTTGTATCAGATATCAGATGTTTGATAATTTTTAATGCAAGAACACACCCCACCTTGAGTCTTACCAAAGAGACTGAATCTGAGTCTGAGAAAATCACCAGAATCAGCTGCCAATTTGTATCAAATAGAGCACTGAGAAAAATTACGAAGTGCTCCATGAATGTATAGTAAATAAAATTCTGACTGTGGAAACACAATAAGCAATACAGTCTGGTTTCTTCAATAGATATATTTGCCAAAGCCGCCAAGTATATATTTTTTAACTGTGCTTTAAGGGTAAGTTTTACAGTTCAAATCAGTTTGTCATAAAAAAAAAAGCTCACAAACCCATTGTTTGTGACCCTACTTGCTCTCCCTGTACTGTGACAGGACACTCCTCCTCTGCATCCTGTATTTCTTGTGTCCTTTTGACCAGCTGCTGTCTCCTTCTGTCTTCTCATCTTGCCCAGATAGTCGCCTGTATCTGCTTCAACCAAGAAGCACATACTATGCCAGTATCACTTTATGTCTTATACTGCAGTCCAATCTTTGTCTGAAGAGCTGGCTTTAGGAATGGCTTCAGTTCTGGGCTAACAGAGTGTCTAGCCACTGTCTTTGAGTTAATTCTGACTCGTAGTGACCTGCTAGATCAGAGTAGAACTGCCCCATAGAGTTTCCAAGGAGCACGCGGTGGATCAGAACAGCCGACCTTTTGTGTAACAGAGTTAGCACCTAACCACTTTGCCATAAGGGTTTCTAACAGAGAACTGGCAGCCACGGAGCGTGTATCCTGGGAATACCCCAGTCTGTTAGACCATCAAGTTTGCCCTTTTTATTACTAGAGTTAGAGTCCTGCCCCCCTTTCCTCCCACTACGTCAGGCACTTGTGTGTTCCCTGTCAGTGTAGACATGGGTAGTTGCTAGACACCATTTAGATCCTCCAGCCTCGTGCTGATATAGACTCTAATTTATATGGCCCATTCTGTCTATAGGTTCACTATAAGTCAGAATTGACTCAGTAGCAGTGGGTTTGGTTTGAGTTTGTTTCTTGGGTTCATATTTTCCATGTCTTTGGTGTTAATTGTCCTTTGCTCCAGGTGTGTTGGTACTAATAGATGGCCTCTTGCTAGCATTTAAGACCCAGGTCCCACTCAGTGAATTGGGTTGCATTTTCTTAATAAACATTGTTATACCAATTGACCTAGATGTCCCCTGAAACTATGGTCTCCAGAACCCTGTCCCTGCTACCCTGTTTCTTGAAGTGTTTGACTATTTTCAGGAAACTTACAGGCTTTTGGTTTAATCCAGTTATGCTGATGTCTACTCTACTGTGTGTTGTCTTTCCTTAACCAGAAATAATTCTTGTCAAAACCAACAGCCAATGTTATTCTTAATGGAGAGAAGCTGAAAACATTCTTCTTGAGAAGAGGTACCAGACAAGGATGCCCATTGTCACCACTTCTATTCAACATTGTTCTGGAGGTTGTAGCCAGAGCAATCAGGCATCGTAAAGAAATAAAGGGCATCTGAACTGGTAAAGAAGAAGTTGGATTATCACTGCTTGTGAATGACATGGTTTTATGCAGAGAAAACTCTAAAGAATCTACAAAACAAACAAAAAATCCCACAAACAAAACAAAAAACCTATTCCATTTATACAACACTTTAGCAAAGTATCAAGATACAAGACAAACATGCATAAATCAGTTAGATTCCTTTGCACCAACAATGAGACAAAGAGGATAAAATACCCAAAAATAAATCTAACCAGAGATGTAAAAGAACTACACAATCAAAACTACAAGACCCTACTGCAAGCAACTAAAAGTGACTTACATAAATGAATAAACCTACCTTGATCTTGGATAGGAAGACTTAACATTGTGAGCATGTCTAGTCTACTCAAAGTGATCTATACATACAGTGCAATCCCAATATAAACTCCAATGGCATTTTTTAGCAACATGGAGAAACAAATCTACTTTATATGAAACAGGAGGAAGCCGTGGATAAAACATTACTCAAGAAGGAGAACAAAGTGGGAGGCCTCATTCTACCTGTCTTTAAAACTTATTACACTGCCACAGTAATCAAGACAGCCTGGTACTGGCATGTAGACCAATGGAATAGAATTGGGAATCCAGATATAAAAACGTCCACCTATGATCAAACCAAAACCAAACCCAGTGCTGTTGAGTCAATTCCAACTCATAGTGACCCTACAGAACAGAGTAGAACTGCCCTACAGAGTTTCCAAGGAGTGTCTCATGGACTTGAACTGCTGACCTTTTGGTTAGTAGATGTAGAACTTAACCACTACACCACCAGTTCAACCCTAATGCTCTCTAATGTTATCCTATTTCTTAGCTGCAGGCAGAGATTAAGATTTCCAGCAAAGGAAAATCACAAAATGGAGGGAAGTCACAGAATAGGAGGAGTTGTTGCTCAGACAAATTACCACACACAGTTTTGGGGGACAAAATTCAGTCCATGACATTAGCCATCAGAGAAACCCAAATCAAAACTACGGTGAGATACCATCTCACCCCAGCAAGCTTGACAGTTAGTCCAAAAAACAAAAGTAATAAATGCTGGGCAGGATGTAGAGAGACTGGAACCCTTCTATACTCTTGGTGGGATTGTAAAATGGTACAACTACTATGGAAATTGATCTGACACTTTCTTAAAAAACTAGAAATAGAAATATCATACGATCCAGGAATCTCACTCCTTGGAATATATCCTAGAGATATAAAGGCCACCAGATACATGCATGCCAAATTTTATTGCAGCTGTCTCCACAATAGCAAAAAGATGGAATCACCCTAGATGCCCATCAACAGCTGAATGGTTCAACGAACTATGGTATATTCATACAATAGAATACTATGCAATGATAAAGAACAATGATGATTTAGGGAAATACTTGATAACGTGGGACCATCTGACAGCCATTATGCTGAGTGAAATTAGTCAGAGGTGAAAGGACAAATATTACATAAGACCATTATTATAAGGACACAACAAAAAGATTGAAGCACAGGAGAAAATAATCTTTGATGATTACAAGGCTGAGGAGAGAGGGAGAGAGATTTCTATAAACCAGATAGCCGTTAGAATTCGACTTAGGTGTAGGGTGTGACAGTATGTACTAGAAAAGAAATATCTCTAACTGGACCACATCAAAATTAATTGTTTTCTAAATACAACCCAGCTCTTTGGAAGGACAGAGTAACTGGGACAAGGGTCAGAGGACCATGCTTTCAGGGGATGTCTAGATTTATTGGCATACTCAAGCTTTTTTTTCTTTCTTCCATTTCTCTAAAGAATATGTTCTGCATAACACTTGGGTGAGTGGTGTCTGGGTTGTTAAAAGCTAACAAGCTGCCATCTAAGTAGCATCAACTGATGCCAATCCACCTGGGCCACACTCTTAGCAGAGGATGTTAAGGATGGGAAGAAAATATGAGCCTAGCAGATGGAAGATGCCATCTGGTCTAGAAACTGCTTCAGCAAAGGACCAGAAGAGCTAGATGGTACCTAGCCACCACCAATAACTGCCAAGAGAGGTATACAGTATACAGCCTTTAACATAGCAGGAGAAACATAAGTGTGTAGAATTAGAACTCTACCAAATGACCACACCTGATGGTCCATCAGTTGGGAAAGTCCCCTGAGAACACAGGCCCCTAACTCTCTAACGCTGAAGAGCATCAGCACCAAAGCTAGCTCTCCAAAGACTGAACTCGACTATGTCAGACTTGGAATGATGCTGGCAACAAACAAACTTTTGGACGGAAATGTACACAAGGGGCTGTCAAAAAGCTCATTGATGGAGGCGAGATGATGGGTCGCAGGAGACAGGTCTTAGTCAAATGGTCATGGGAAGATCAGGATGAAAAGGGAGAGTTTGCTATCATGGGGGGCAGGGAAGGGCAGAGCAGTAGAGTAGAACAGCAGGGTGAGTTATGGGTGTTACATGGCAAGCTGATACGCAAACTTGTAGTTAAATCACAATGAGATTTATTAACAATAAGAAAATAAATAACAATAAAAAAGTAATTCTCGTCTACTATCTAGTTTGTGACTGTACCTCTCCTTCCCCACACTTGTAACCACCAAATGATTTCTTTTTTTTCTGTGTTTAGACCTTTTCTTAAGTTCTTGTAATGGTGGACTCATCTCATATGATATTTGTCCTTTGTGGCTGACCAATTTTTGCTCAGCATAATGCCTTCCAGGTTCCTCCATATTTCAAAAATTCATCATTGTTCTTTATCATTAAGTAATATTCCATTGTGTAAATACACCATAATTTGCTTATAATTCGTCTGTTGATAGGCACATAGATTGATTCTATCTTTTTGCTTCCGTGTTGCGATGAACATGCGTATGTATGTATCCATATCTCTGACAGGTCTTATTTCTCTAGGATATATTCCAAGGAGCAGGATTGCTGGATCATATGTTATTTCTATTTCTAGCTTTTTAAGGAAGCATCACATTGATTTCCAAAGTGGTTGTGCTATTTTACATTCCCACAGGCAGTGTATAAGTGTTCCAGTCTCTCCACATCCTCTCCAGTATTTATTTTGTTTTTTGTTTTTTTGGGGGGGATTAAGGTCAGCCTTGTTGGGGTGAGACAGTATTTCATATAGTTTTGATTTTCATTTCTCTAATGGTTTTGATTGTGAGCATTTCCTCATCTATCTGTTAGCCACCTGAATGTCTTCTTTGGTGAAGTGCCTGTTCATACCCTTAGCCCATTTTTACAAATTAGGTTGCTTGTCTTTTTGTTGTCAACGTTTTGCAGTATCTTGTAGATTTTAGAGATGAGATGCTGATTAGCTTTGTTGTATCCACTTTTTTTTTTTTCTCTAGTCTGTTGGTTGTCTTTTTATTCTTCTGGTTAAGTCTTTGGATGAGGATAAGTGTTTGATTTTCAGAAGTTCCCAGTTATCTATTTTCTCTTCTGAAGTTTGTGCATTGCTAGCAGTGTTTTGTATTTTGTTTATGCCATGTAGTAGGATCCTAGTGTTTCCGTATTTTTTTCTTCCATGAACTTTATCATTTTAGACTTTACATTTAAGTCTTTAATCCATTTTGAGTCAGTGTTCGTGCATAGTGTGAGGAATGGGTCTTGTTTTATTTATGTATTTATTTTTGCAGATGGATGTCCAGTTTTCCCAATACTGTTGGCTAAAGAGACACTCTTTCCTCAAGTTAATGGATTTGGGGCCTTCGTCAACTATCAACTACTCATAGGTAGATGGTTTTACGTCTGTTTCTCAATTCTGTTCCATTGGTCTATGTATCTGTTGTACTGGTATCAAGCTGTTTTGGCTATCCTAGCAGTATAATAGGTTCTAAAGTCAGACAGTTTGAGGCCTCCACTTTGTTCTTTTTCTTCAGTAATGCTTTATCTATCTGGGACCTCTTCTGTATCTTTATGAAGTTGATAATTTGTTTCTTCATGTCCTGAAAAAATGCCACTGGAATTTAGATTGATATTGTATTGTGCCTATAGATAGCTTTGGATAGAACAGACATTTTCATGGTTTGGAGTTTTCTTATTTATGAGCAAGGTAGGTTTCTACACTTAAGTGGGTCTCTTTTGATTTCCTGCAGTGTGTCTTGTAGTTTTATTTGTATAGGTCTTTTATGCACCTGGTTAAATTTATTTCACAGTATTTTATGATTTGGGGAGCTATTGTAAATGATATTGATTTGGTGATTTCCTCTTTAATAGTCTCTCTGTTGGTATAAAGAAATCCAGCTAATTTCTGTATGTTTATTTTGTATCCTATTAATTTGCTGAACTCTTCTGTTAGTTCCAGTTTTTTTTGTTTGTTTGTAGGTGAAATTAACTGGTGTGGGTGTGGCCTGCACCGAATATATGTGTACTGTCTAGCAAGGCTTACAGGACTTTTCCTTCTTCTAGATCCTACATCTGGCTACTGTTTGTCTGACCTCTAGTTCTTAGGATTTAAGTAGGTGCTTACCTCAATCTTACCTGCCCGTCTTGGGATCTTTTGGTCTTTGCAGCCCGTAAGCAAGAGCCCTGCTTCCTGACCTACAGACCTTGGGTTTGCCAGCCCCTGTAGTTATCTGAATCAGAAGAAGACTCCAGCCTGACCTAAGGATTTGGGACTTCCAGTCTAGGATCTGATTTGACGGCACTGGGCTTTTAGTCTCTGCAACCATGTGGGTCATTTCCTTGATATGCTGTTATTAGGTGCTGTCGAGCTGGTTCTGACTCACAGCAACCCTATGTACAGCAGAATGAGACATTCTTAAGTCCTGCACCTTGTACACAGTAAACGCTTGAGCCTATTGTTGAAGCCACTGTGTCAGTCTGTATCATTGAAGGCGTTCCTCTTTTTCCCTGGCCTTCTACTTTGTCAAACATCATGTAAATCTAATCATTTAAATCCTTGATACACATCCCTTTACACAGATATTTATGTGCTTTACTGGCTTTACTTTTCTGGAGAACCCAGCCTAAGGCACCTACCAACCCTCATCAGCGAGTTACTCCCTGCCAATTTGACTTGTGTTAGAATGGCAGATGGATTTTATTGAAATAATTTCCTCCAATGGGTACAAGTTTGTTTGTCATGATTTGAAGATGTTTGTGTTGAACAGGAGCTTCTTCCTCTTTGCTAAACATGGCGACTTTTGTGGCTAAGAAATTGCTAGAAAATATTGTTCTTATTTGTGAGCCTGCGTCATCCTTTGCATTGATCAAGGTACTTAGTTTACTGCACAAACGGTCACTGCTATCTGCAGAATATTTCCCACTTTTCTGTTACTCCATTTTCCTTATCACCTTCAGTCCTCTGGATTTCTGGAACAGACCAGTGGTATCATAAAAACATAATTGGCAAAGCTTTCATCTTCAGTGAGTCTGATGCAGTTGGAAGTTTTGGCTGCTAGTTTCAGTGAACCTGAAGAGCACCCCTTTTGGCCCTCAGAAGTTGACCCCTCATGAGATAATTGTAGACTGGTTGATAAATTTATCTTATTTATCAGTAGCTGCTGATTTAAATTTGATCCTAACCAATTTATTAAAATATTGCCAGGTCTTAATTTATTATGCCAAGAAACAATCAAGAAAATGTTTGGCAGAAGAGGCACCGAATTGTCCACAATACCTCCTTTTGTACCTGGAATCTATGTTTATTGGAAGAGATAACAAAGTATTGATTTGGCCTTGTTGGGAGGGTCTGCATCTAGTGCTCCTAACTAATTCTTGTGCCGCCAAATTACAGAGAGCTATGGCAGGCATCCATTTATCTCAGCTGCAAAAGACCACAGCACTTGTTTGGACCGGTGGAGACAGGGAAGAACTCACCGAAATTCTCTTGACATTAAAACATGAAGTAGAAGATCGCGAAAGCGGATAGCTTACCTCAGGCCGCAGAGCCTAAGTGGGTGAGGCTTTTAGCCTTTGTTTTATATTGCTGTTCCTCTAGCTAGCCATTATGTATCTGTTTTATACTTTAAGAATTATTTTTTGGTAAGCTTTTATGCAACCTTTGGAGATTTTTGGAAGCCCTAGTGGCAGAGTTGTTAAGTGCTAATCAAAAAGGCAGCAGGAGTTCAAATCCACCAGGTGCTCTTTGGAAACTCTATGGGGCAGTTCTTAGCGATTATAAACACAGTTATTTTTTTTCCTGGGTGTTTGTGGTATCATTCCTTTTTTAGATTCATGTTTTAATCATGATTCCTATAATTGTTTCATTGTTTCATTCTCTATTGCTTGCCAAGAAGTTGCTTTTATCAAATTAACTCAGTCAGTAACTAGCGCCAGCACTCTAACTGAAAGCTTCATGTATCACTCTTCCTCTACATCTATACAATGTGACACTGATCCTTTTCCTGTACCAGTATTAGACTGGAAATCCACAACTGATTTTAATATTGGTTTTGAAAACCATGTAAACTGGCTATTCAAGTCAAATTATATCTACCTTGAGAGTTACTGCTTATCTATCACTGCCCTCTTGTAATCTTGCATATGTGTTTTATTCTATCTATACCATGAAATATTTTTTTTTTACTTATAATGTTCAGTATTGTTCTGCAGATATAGATAGCTGTTTCAACAATAATCAAAATCTCTCAGTTTTTGCCTAACTCCAGGATTCCCTAGAATTTGAAGAATTATTCACTTGTGATGATTCATTAATGAAAAACTGCCTTAAAAGGGCCAACCAGCCCTTCCCATTTACTAACATTCAAACCAGGGCAGTTAGGTTGTGTGCTCCACCTGAATATAACTTTTAATGTGGAAGATTAAATTATCTAAGGAAAAGCCTAGTTTTTTCAATTGATTTTCCAATTCATTTAGTTCTGCTCTAACCCTTATTATCTGTTTTCTTCTGATGCCTGTGGGGTACCTCTGTTGCTCTCTTTCTACTTGCTCCAGCTGTAGGGTTGATTCTTTAATTTGGACCCTTCCTTCTGGATTTGTACATTTATAGAAATAAATCAGCCTCTGAGTACTGCTTTTGCTGTATCCCATGGATTCTGGTAGAATGTGTTTTCATTCTCATTTGACTGCATAAGTTTCTTTATTTCATCTTTGATTTCTTCTTTAACCCATGGCTTTTTGAGCAAGGTGTTGTTCAATTTCAATGAATTCAAATTTCTATGATTTTTCTGCTATTGATTTCAACTTTTATGGATTTATGGTCAGAGAAGATGCTTTGCAATAAATCAGTGGTTTGGATTTTGTAGAGAATTGCTTTAAGACCCAACAAATGGTCTATTCTGGAGAATGTTCCATGTGTATTGAAGAAGAAGGTGTACATATCTGTTGATGGGTGAGGAGATCTGTATATATTGACAAGGTCAAGTTGGATCATTGTTGCAGTAAGATCTTCTGTATCTTTACTGAGGTATTTTCTGAATTATCTAACCATTACTGAAAAGGGAATGTTGAAGTCTCCAACTATTACTGTGGAATGATCTATCACATTTTTCAATGTTGTCAGTGTTTGTTCTTTGAAAAGATTAACAAAATTGATAAACCATTGGCTAAACTTACAAAGGAGAAACAGCAGACATTACAAATAACACAATTAAGAAATGAGATGGGCGATGTTAAAACAGACCCAGCTGAAATCAAAAGTATCATAACAGAGTGCTATGAAAGTCTGTACTTTAACGGATGTGAAAACCTAGAAGAAATGGACAAATTTCTAGATTCATATTACCCAACTAGATTATCACAAGGAGAAGTAGATCAACTTAGTAGACCTATCATAAAGGAGGAGATTGAAAAATTCATCAAAAAACTACCGACCCCAAACAGTCCTGGCCCAGATAGCTTCACCAGAGAATTCTACCAACCTTTTAGAGAAGAGTTAACTCTGATACTGTTGAGGCTATTTCACAGCACAGAGAGGGATTGAATACTCCTAAACCAATTCTAGGAAGCCACCATGACTCTGATTCCAAAGCCAGGGAAAGATCCAACAAAAAAGGAGAGTTACTGACATATGACTCATGAACCTAGATGCAAAAATCTTCAACAAAATCCTAGCCAACAGAATTCAACAGCATATCAAAAAAATGATTCATCATGATTAAGTTGGTTTCATTCCAGGGATGCAAGTCTGGTTCAACATCAAAAAAAACTATTAATGTAATCAACCACTTAAATAGCACAAAAGATAAGAATCACCTGATTTTGCCCATTGATGCAGAAAAGGCATTTGACAAAGTCCTACACTCATTCATGCTAAAGACTCTCAGCAAAATGGGAATAGAAGGTAAATTGCACAACGCAGTTAGTGGCATCCACACAAAACCAACGGTGGAACAGTGTCTTCACAATATCTATAAAGCAAATAAAACCAAACCCACTTCCACTGAGTCAATTCTGACTCATAGCAACACTATAAGAACTGTTCCATCCAGTTTCCAAGGAGTGCCCAGTGAATTTGAATAGCCAACCCTTTGGTTAACATCTGTAGCTCTTAACCACTACATCACCTGGGTTTCCTTTTGAGAAAACTTGATCTCTCAGATAGTTTTGTAGTCCATTATCTGGTATAGGGGTGGTGCCTCTTATGTGTTATTGTGCACTGGGTTTGGGACTGTGCAGTTAGAACAGCCACTTCATAGTCTATCTGCCACTATGGCTCAAATTGCTGATGATGTGGCTGATGGAATGGCTGTTCAACAAAAATCTTTAAAAGACCTAGTAAAAGCAGTATTAAACACTAGAGTAGTTGTGAAGATCCTCTTAGGAGGAGTTTTCACCACTGCTAACAACTCATTTTGTCTTGGATTAACACCACTGGAGAAGTTGAACAGGATATTGCTAAGATTCATCAAAAAAGCTGTTGGGTTACATTTTATACTCCATGTGACTTTGTCATTCTTTTTTTTATATCTTCAGTTGGTTACCTAATAATGCTAGTTCCTGCTAGTGATTTCTGTTCCAGATTGGGTTAATTGTATTAGTAATAGTAATCCTTATTAATTGAATTATAAAATGTGTTATAAGATGTACATCTACCACAAGAACTCATAATCCAACTTCATCTCATGTTCAGAAATTGCATATATCAACAATGTATTCAGAACCCCAGACTGGAGAAGCCTTAGGATTTAGATTAGCCATTTGAAAGTAGGTCTGGTTTGTTCCTCCAATGTGGCCATACTATATCTGCTCCCCATAATGAGATCACTGAAGACAGTTGTTCAGCCACAGCATTGTGAACTTACTGGAATTATCTGGCAACCAAAGTTCCAGTGGTTTCCGATTATGGGCAAAAAGGAGCTTAACACACAAACACACACACACACAACTAGAAAAGCAGGTATAAAAAAGTTGAGCTGTCACCTGGGAGCATCATATTGACAAAATCATGCATAAGACGGTTTTGCCTGTAAGTGTAATCAAAAGATGATCTTTGCAATCCTTGATCAGAGGACGGAATGATGTGGGATATAAAACCAAACAGGAATTTGACCTAAAGTAAAATGGTTGAACTTATGTTAAAACTCAGTATAGCCTTTCACATGCATTTAATCCTGTTTAAACATAGATTTAATTTATCACATTGATTTATAATTTTACCACGTAGATTTAAACCAGCCCTGTCATTAAGGAAATATTTTTCACTGTGCTCTGGTTGAGAATGTGGATAGTACACATCCTAGGGTCTGTTACCAAACCTTACCAAAACTTTTTGTGCTAAATATTCCCAGGAAATTTTATACTCTCAGCAAGGTAATTTTTTTAAAACATATGTATTTTATAGTACTTTATAGTACTTTTATAGTACTTTAAATAAACTTTAAATAAAAGTTTAGAATCCAAGTCAATTCGTCCCACAAAAACTTTGCACATACACTGCTAGGTAGCTCTGGTTGCTCTGCCCACACTGTGATAACACCCTCCCCCTTCCACTCAGTATTTCCCATGTTCTTCAACCAGCTCCTGTCCCCTTCCACCCTCTCATCTCTCTTTTGGACAGGAGTTAGCCTCATCTATATACTTAAGCCAAGAAGCACACTTTTCGCCAGTATCATTTTACATCTTATAGTCTAATCTAATCTTTATCTGAAGAGTTGGTTTTGAGAATGGTTTCGGCTCTGAACTAATAGATAGTGTGAAGGCCATGTCTTCCAGGTTTGTTGGACCATCATGTCTGTTATTTTTAATAAGATTCTAGTTCTGCACACTGATTTTTTTCCCCATACAGGAATGTATGTTATATCCCCTATCAGGGCAGTCATTGTTGGTGGCTGGGCACCATCTAGTTCTTCTGGTCTCATGCTGATTTAGTTTCTGTATTACATGGGCCTTTCTGTCTTTTGGGCTCATATTTATTTTTATTGGGCTCATATTTATTTATGTCTTTCACTCTCTTTCACTCTCTTTGGCTCTCTTTGGGACCAACTGATGCTACTTAGATGGCTGTTTCCTAGCTTTGAAGACCCCAGATACCACTCACCAAAGTGGTAGTCAGAACATTTTCTTCAAAAAAACTTAGTTATGCCAAAAGACCTAGGTGTCCCTTGAAGCCATGGTCCCTAGACTTCTGCTTCTGGTACTCTGACCTTCAAAGTATTGGGTTATGTTTAGGAAACCTCTTTAGCTTTTGGTTTACTCCAACTCTGCTGACCTCTGTTCTATTGTGCACTGTCCTTCCTTCTCCTAAACTAATTCCTATCTACTGTCTAATCAATGGATACCCATCTACCTCCTTCAACATCCCTGTAACCATCAAAGACTATTTTCTTCAGTGCTTAAACCTCTTCTTGAGTCCTTGAAATAGTAGCCTCATACAATATGTGTCCTTTCCAACTGATTAATTTCACTCAGTGTAATGTCTTCCATATGACTCTGTTATGAGATGTTTCCTAAAATTATCATTGTTCTTTATCATTGCATAGTATTCCTTTGTATGACTGTACTATAGTTTGTTTATCCATTCATCTGTTGATGTGCTCCAAGGTTGACCCCATCGTTTAGCTATTGTGGACAGTGCTGCAATAAACATTAGTGTGCATATTCAGCAAGGTACTTTGTGACAACCAGTTCACAACAGTGTGCATCATGCCATTGTTTTGTGATGGTAATGAGACCCTCTTTGCAATCACATACTTTGCAATTATGTCTGCTGGACAATCAATGTATTGTAGCTGTGTCACTGTGACAAATCACTTTGTGCTTTGCCCTGCCTTAGGTTGACTTCACTGTGAACCAATCAGAATATTGCATCTTGCAGTTCTTCCTATGGTATCATAACAATGTGTGATTTGCACCCTCTTCCTTGGGTCCGTGAGTTTCAAACTCTAAAGTTTTCATGATTGCCATGCAAATAATATACTTGTTTCACTAAATCGCTTTAATTTTACTTTAATAGAACTGGAGCATCATTTCCCTATAACATATAGCATCCTTTGGATGGGATTCAGAGACAGCTTTCCCAGTGTACCTTGGGGAGCTGAAAAACAGACTCTGGGTCCATCAAGGCCCCTGGTGCTCTCCCATTTCTTAGACATCACACCTTGGGACCTTGCAGGAGGCGTGTGCTCCCAAATTGAGCTCTGAGCATTTCAGTGTCTCTTTGGGAGTTATCAAAGCCTTTGTCCACATACATATTCTCATTTGTGGCTGCTCTGTTTCTCATCTTCCTCTTGTAACTCTTGTCTCTTTAAATGCCCTATAACTTCTCCCCTAGAGCTCAGTTTTATCTCTTGAGGCCACTTTACTGTAATGCCTACTTGAAGGAGAGGTGAATACTGGATTCTGGTCAGAGAGTTGAAAAGTTAGAATTTGGAAATTGTGAATGAGGGGCTAAGGACTCTCTCTCTGTCTACAATCTGATATCTACAACTCTGTGTCTTTTTTGCATCCCATCTTTTTTTCAGCGACATTTCTTATCTCCCCAGGAAACTTTTCAGCACTTCCATTATACTTACTGCTCTTAGAAGATTATAATTCCTTAGTTCTGGGGCTGACAAATATAAAGGAAAGTCTCAGGGGCTCCTACCTTGCCTTTTCCCCCCAGTCCTATCCTGGACTCCTGGGGCCTTTGTTTGGAGCCTTTGTCTTACTGATATAAAACCTCAGAGCAGACAAGGATTTACTGGGGGCAATGTGGTGAAGGCTCCGAGCTCCCAGGGAGCTCTCACACAGCCTAACTCCCTCTCTAAAGTCTCAGGAATGCCTCTGCCATCACGGAGGAAAATTCTAAAATGAAATCCTAAATCCTGCTTCAGCATACTAAGTAGAGGAAATGATGATAACAAGGGAACAAACTGGGTTCACTGAGAACAAACTCCATCAGGCTAGTCTCCTGTGCTTAAAGAAGTTAACTGTGCTGAAGGCTATGATGATGGTGTGGGTCTATTGTCAAGGTGCTGTCTTATGTAGGATTTGAATCTTCTATTTAATGGATATTCATGTTTTCCATGTATGAACTCATTTAGTTTAGTGCAATAAGACCTCACAAAATGCATTTATCCAAAGAATCAGAGCTAATACAATTACAATCTTAGCTAAATGGTTAGAATCCAAATCCTTAGCCTTTAGGTGTTCACCTTTTATGAATGCTCTTAGGAGGAAGGCTTGACCACTGCTCGTACTTGGCAGAGGTCCCTCACCCATAGCTGGGGTCAAAGGTTGGGTAGCAGGCATAGTTTCGTCTTCAGAGTATCAGTTCAGAAAGGTTGATGCTCTCTCTCAAAATATGACTAGGAAAGAGCTGCCTCCTTGAAGTAGAGTCAACCTTAATGATGTGGATGGAGTCAAGCTTTGGATACCTTTATTTGCTGATGTGGCATGACTCAGAATGAGAATAAATAGTTGAAAATACCCTGTAATAATCAGAACCTGGAATGGACACAGTATGAATCTAGGAAAATTAGAAATCATCAAAATGAAATGGAGCACATAAAGATCAATATTCTAGGCATTAGTGATCTGAAATGGACTGTTATTGGTCATTTAGAATCAGATGATCATACAGTCTACTATGCCAAGAACAGCTTGAAGAGGAATGATATTACATTCACCATCAAAAGGAACATTTCAAAATCTGTCCTGAAGTACAATGCTCTCAGTGATAAGATAATATTTATACACCTATAAGGAAGACCAGTGAATACAACTATTTTTTAAATTTATGCATCATCTACTAAGGCCAAAGGAAGATTTTTTACCCATGTCTGCACTCTGAAATTGACTGAACATGAAGTCAGAATGTGTTGATAATTACTGGTTACTGGAATGCAGAAACTGGAAACAAAGAAGAAGGAATGATAGTTGGGAAATATAGCCTTGGTGAAACAACTGATGCCAGAGATTGAATACTGGAATTTTGCAGGAACAATAACTTCTTCATTGCAAATATCTTTTCTGCTAACACAAATGATAGCTATACACATGGACCTCCCCAGAAGGAATACACAGGAATCCAATCAACTACATCTGTGAAAAGAGATGATGGGAAAGTTCATTATCACCAGTCAAAACAAGGCCAGATGCTGACTTAGAGAGAGACCGTTAATTGCTCATATGCAAGTTCAAGGTGAAGCTGAAGGAAATTAGAACAAGTCCACGGGAGTCAAGGTACAATCTAGAGTATATCCTGCCTGAATTCAGAGAGCATCTGAAAGAATTGTTTTGGTGCATTGGACATCAGTGACTGTAGACTAGACAGGTTGTGGAATGACATCAGGAACACCAAATACGAGGAAAGCAAGAGGTCATTAAAAAGAGAGGAAAGAAAGTGAAACCTAAAATGGATGTCACAAGAAACTGTGCTAGTTGTTCTAGAATGTTGAGTAGCTAAAGCAAATGAAAGAAATGATGAAGTAAAACTGCTGAACAGAAGATTTTCAAAAGGTGGCTTTAGAAGACAATATAAAGTATCATAATGACAAGTACAAAGACCTCGAGTTAGACAACTCAAAGAGAAAAACATACTCAGTATTTCTCAGGCTGAAAGAACTGAAGAAAAAATTCAGGCCTTGAGTTGCAATAGCAAAGGATGTTACGGGCAAAATATGGACTGGTGCAGGAAGCATCAAAAGAATATGGAAGGAATACACAGAGGCACTATATTAAAAAGATGTGGTTAATGTTCAGTCATTTCAGGAGGTAGCATATGATCAAGAACTCATGGTAATAGAGGAAGAAAGCCAACCAGAACTAAAGACATTATGTAAAAACAAGGCTCCAGGAATCGAGGAATACCAGTTGAGATGTTTCTGAACAAACGAATGTTGCACTGGAAGTACTTACTGATTTACGTCAAGAAATGTGGAAGACAGCTACATGGCAAGAGATCTCTGTGTATGCCTGGTCCAAAGAAAGGTGATCCAAATGAATGAGGAAATTATTAAATAATACCATCAATGTCACAAGCAAGTAAAATTTCACTGAAGATCATTCAAAAGTGGCTGTAGCAGGAAACTGCTTGAAACGAAAGCCAGATTCAGGAGAAGATGTGGAATAAAGGATATCATTGCTGATATCAGATAGATCCTGGTTTAAAGGAGAAAATACCAAAATTCTGTTTATCTGTTTTATTGGTTATACAAGGACATTTGACTGTCTGGACCATAGCAAATTATGGATAACATTTATGAAGAATGGGAACTACAGAACACTTAATTGTGCTGATGAGAAGCATGTATATAGATCAAGATTTAGTTGTTCAAACAGAACATGCATGGCTTAAAGTCAGGAAAGGTGTTTGCTAGGGTTGCACCCTTCCACTGTACTTATTCAATCTGTATAGTGACAAAATAATCAAAGAAGCTAGACTACTCATATATGAGGAAGAATGGGGCATCAGAGTTGGTGAAAGACTCATGAACAACTGCTCTACATAGATGACATATCCTTGCTAGCTGATAGTGAAGAGGAGCTGTGAAGACAGCCTTCAGTGTGGATTACACCTCAACATAAACAAACAAACAAAAAACAAGAAAAACATCCTCACACCTGGAGTAATAAGCAGTATCCTGAGTTTAAGTGGAGAAATGACTGAAGTTGTCAACTATTTAATTTGATTTGGATCCACAATCAATGTCCATGGAAACAACAGTTATGAAATCAAATGACTCATTGCATTGGGTGCAACTGTTGCAAAAGACCTCTTTAAAGTTTGAGGATTGTAAGCATGACTTCTCCTCACAACTGGACCGGTAAGCAACATTGTCGTAAGTGGAGAAACGATTGAAGTTGTCAAGGATTTCATTTTACTGGGGCCCACCTTCAATGACCATGCAAGCAACAGTCAAGAAATGAAAAGACACATTGCTTTGGGAAAATCTGCTGCAGAGGATCTCTTTAAAGTATTGAAAAGTAAAGATGTCATCTTGAAGACTAAAGTGTGCCTACACGAGCATGCAAAAGCTGGACTATGAACAAAAAAGATAGAAGAAGAATTGATGCCTTTGAACTGTGGTGTTGGAGAAGAATGTTGCATGTATCATGGACTGCCAAAAGAACAAACAGTTCTGTTCTGGAAGAAGTACAACCAGACTGTTCCTTGGAAGCAAAGAGGGTAAGACTGCATCTTACATACTTTGGACATGTTGTCAGGAGGGATCTGTCCCTGCAGAAGGACATCATGCTTAGTAGAGTGGAGGGTCAGCAAAAAAGAGGAAGACTCTCGACAAGACACATTGACACAGTGGCCCCAACAAGGAACTTAAGTGTGAAAACTGTTGTGGACACGGCGCAAGACTGGGCTATGTTTCATTCTGTCGTGCATAGGGTCGCTACGAGTCAGAGCCAATTTTACAGCACCTAACAACAACAACAACAACAAAGTTTTAGAAGGCAAATATGTCACTTTAAAGGCTAAGGTGTGTCTGAGCCAGGCAGTGTTGTTTCTGTCTCCTCATATATATCCAAAAACTAGGCAATAAACATAGAAGACTGGAGAAGAATTGACTTCTTTGGATTACGACGTTGATGAAGAGCACTGAATATACTACGGACTGCTGAAAGAATGAACAAATCTGTCTTGAAATAGTGCAGCCGGAGTTCTTTTTAGAAGCAAGGATGTTGAGACTTCATCTCAAGTACTTGGAACGTGTTATCAGGAGGGATCAGTCCCTGGAGAAGGACATTGTGCTTGGTAAATCAGAGGGTCAGTGACAAATAGGAAGCCCATCAACCAGATAGATTGACACAGCGGTCAACAAGTGCCTCAAGCATGATAGCAATTGTGAGAACAGTGCAACACCAAGCAGGGCTGTGTTCTGTTGTGCATAGGGCACTGTGAGTCAGAACTTACTGGACATCATCTAACAACAATAACCTAACAATCCAGGAAGCACAGTCTTGGTCATAGCATCTCATCTTCAAAACAATCTTGATTTTGCATTTCCTCAGACTATGCATGAATTCATAACTTGACATTCAAGTTCTTTGGTGACCCTACCTCAGATATATTTGGTGACTTGCTGTGCCCAGCACCCACCTTGTGCTTTTTGATTTGCATCTCTGCTTTTCGGGTTCATCCATCATTCATTCTTTGGGGATGTTCCCACACTGCCGCTGTTAACCTCTCCCTCCCAGTACAAACCCATTGATGGTACATCTACCATGCTTTCTCATATTTTTAAATGCATAAGAATCAGCTGGACAGTTTGTTATACTACAGATTCTGATTGACTGACCTGAAGGGCATGGGATTCTGTGGGTCTAAAAAATTCCCAGATGATACTGATGCTGCCAATGTGGACCCCAGATTAGTAGCCAAGTTCTTTAGCTGTCACCACCGTTTGCTTCTGTTGCTTAATTGTGTGGATCCTCTACTCTGATCTCCCAGGATTAGGATCTGTGCCTTGTTTGTCTCTAACAGCCCAGTCTAGCCTTCTGAGCTCAGCATATATGCCAAGAAACCAATTTAAGAGACTGGAGTCAAATTAAATTTGAATGAAAATGGTGACTGACTGCTCCTGTTCACCTGTGCTCTCTCCCTTCTGCTGTGGCCACTGCACTGGTTCTGGAGTAAGGAATCCAGGGCTCCCTGACTAGTGAGATAACAGAAACCACAGGCTTCTAGGAATTGAAATTATATTTGAAATATTTTTATCCTTTCAATCAAACTCTCCTTAAGGCAGAAGTAATTGCTTAAGCAGATAACATCACCCAGTGGATCTAGGCCACAGCAGTTGTGAAGAGAGTCTGAATATTGCAAAATGTTTGCAGAATCACAGAAGAGCATAATTTCTCCTAAAAACTGTCTCATTTGGGAGTATATAGGATTAGCGTACACGTGGTTTCTGGGGCGTGCTGGCTTACCTGCTGCTCTGTTTTGGGAGGAACTGGAGTGAGGGAGTTAGAAAAGTTAGTAAATATTCCCCCAGATCCTGGCCAACTGCTCTTCCATGGAGCAGAGACCACTGAGTATCTCTCTTGCTTCTGTATTCTCGTTGAAACATTTAGAAGAGGGAGAGAGTGAAGTGGAGTGGTGAGAGAAAACAGAGTGTCATTTGGTGAGAAATATCGCAACATTGTCAGGACTTACCACTACCTCCAAAAACAGGGACAAGGAAGGAGTTTGACTAATAGAGCTAAGGTAGGATAAAGGAAGGTGAACAACAGGTCTCGGTTACCTAGGACTGTTTGTCCTGGATTTAGCACTGAAAGTACTGGGTCCTAGGAAACATCCCAGGTCTGCACAGACCAGGAAAGTGGGTCACCTCCATTCTAGGGACGATTTGAAGGGAAGTTTTGAAGCCATCTGTTTGGCTCCTCCTTATCTAAATCCTTCAGTGGCCCCTTTCTTGCTGAGGTCTCCATCTGACTTTACTCTCCAAAGAGAACATACCTGGAATGTCCTTCTTGCTAAGCCACCCTACGTGTTTAAATGCTTGTCTATTTGTTTGCTTAAAGCTTGTTGCTTTCCAGAAATATTTTAACTGTGAGCCTCTGAGGGCCCCTCTTCTGGTTCTGATGCAATTGTGCATGTGTTTTCTCTCTTTTTGATTACTAAAAATGTCACACTCCTGTACACAATTTAATTTTGGAATTACTTGCTCTATTTATCACATTTGACAATAATTACAACTCACTCATACAGACAATCTTTTGGGAAAGGTGTTGTTATCTCTAAGTTTCACTCGAAAAAAATAAATAAGAGGCTCCAAAAGGTATGTATAGGTCGCCTAAACTAACACAGGTAGTCAGAGCAGGAGTTGGGTTCTGAAACTCAAAAGTTACAACTCCATATACCAGCACATTCCACCACTGCCTTATTTAACAGATTCTACGTGTACAGTGACGGTGGTCTGATTCTTAAGATACTGAATGTGGAAACTCTAAATTAGCTCATCAACAGCCCACATGTTATCTCTGGTAAAGGTATTATGACTGAGTCTTATTATTTTTAGTTCTCACCTTAGAGCTCTCGGGACGATCGGATGAATCTCCTTTGTGTGATGATAACTTGAGATTCAGGCAAGAGGCAGATGTGTACTCCTGGCAGTCATGGGCAAGCAGAGAAGCAAGACCTGGCATGAGGCACACCTACCGTGCCAGTGCAGGCCGTGGAGAATGGATTCAGACACTGTGACTCACCCAGGCATGCCAGGGAAAGTGAGAAGCGTCAAAATCTAAAGAGAAAACCTGACTCAGTTGTAATTCTAGCCATAAATGACTCCAAAGCTCTCTGTTACACTGTGGAGGAAGCAACAGTCACTTGCCAGAGATGATCTGTCTGCATCCAGAAGATCTGCGCAGAGTCAGGAAAATCCCGGCACCATTCTTGTAGGTATATTCCAAGAGAGTGTTTGATGTAAGCGGTAAACCACCTACTGGACTCCAGCAGATGTCTGTACTTCCTTTTCTTAATGATACAAGAAATTTTAGCATCCAGATAGCTAGGGAATAACCCAAGTGAAAGGAGAAATGATTCACCTGATATTTTTTTTTGTTTTTTAAACATGCAAATTATTACCAGCTTGTAAGACTTTTGCTTGCTTTTAATTCTGGGGGTGGTTATTTAACTGTGACAAAAGAATCGTAAGTGAAAAATTGTAAGTGATGAATTCTTTTTAGTACTTTAAATTAGAGCAATTACATGGATTAACCAATGACATATTTTTAGAGCATGCATTATTCAGGCACCCAGCAGGAAACAGACAATACATCCAAATTAGGATAATTTGAGTGGTGTTTAATAAAAGGCCTCTTAAGTCGGTGTGAGCAGGATGTAGAAAAACCACAAAGGATAAGACAGGACCCTGGGCTAGTAATAGAGGAAGAGTGCTCCATTACCACACGTAGGCCTAGAAGGGTGAGGGCAGAGAACAGTTACAGGAACTCAGAAACAGAGAAGGCTGGTGAAGGTGGTCCTCTCGCAGACACTACCACCTTGGGTCAAGTGCCACCACTCCTGTCATCACCCTCCCTAGAGAGAGCCAAGAGAATGTACCTCCAACCCCAGCCTTCTTCCTTCTGCTCTCCAGCTAACACTCCCCTTGGCCAAACTCAGCCTGAAGCTGGAGGGCGTGGGCCGGTGGACAGAAGTCTGTTGAGACTAGCCTCGCCAGGCAGAGACTGGGCTAGAGAAAGATGGAGAAGGGATACTAGGAACGCACTGAAGGTATCTAGTTTCCATAGTTATTCCAACTTTTGAGCCTTTCAATGATGCTATAAAAGAAAACGCAGGTGTTACCTCTACTTGTAGATGAGGCAAAGATAGTTTAGCAATAGAATTCTCACCTCTTATGTGAGGATCCATGTTCAGTTCCCAGCTAAGGCATCTCATGTAAGGCCACCAGCTGTCTGTCAGTGGAGGCTTGCCCACTGCTATGATGCTGAACAGGTTATACTGGAGTTTATAGACTAAGAAGAAAGGCCTGGTGAGCTACCTCTGAAAATCATCCAGTGGAAACACTATGGAGTTCAGTGGTCTGATCTGCAACAGATCATTGAGATGGTGCAGGAACAGATAGCGTTTTGTTCTGTTGTGCATAGGTTGCCATGAGTCAGAGGCCAACCGGACAGAAGCTTACAAAAATGGATGAAGAACGTGAAGATTGGAGATATGCCTTAGGTCACCCATCAGTCCTCTGTCCTTTCCTGATGAACCTTGTACTCTGCCTCCTACAGCGAAGCCATGAAATGGGTGGATTTAGTCACTGTAATGCCAAGTCCAATGGAACAGCAACCCAGAGAGGACGAATACGGAAATCATTAAACTCTCTCCATCCCCTTCTTACTCTCTTTTGTCTCAGGGCTGAGTCAACACTGTTTTTGTACCTGGTAAGTTCAATATCAGTTTGACCTCTTGTGAATATCTCTGAGGTGGTTCAGGCTTTGGCATAATATTTTATAATACTCCTGGGGCTGGTGGAAAATTTTTCTCAGTGTTGCACTGATTTTATTTTATGGCTTAATATGCCGATTTAAGTAGATTCTGCTTTCTTCAGATGCATCCAGGCTGCCCTTACTCTGAGTTCTCCATATTGCAAAGAAACTACTTCCTTACCAACATTTCCCAAGGCTACATGGCATTTCCTCCTGTCTAGACAGAACGTCCCACACATCACCCAGACCAAGATACTTCCACGATCACAAAGAAGTCAGCTAGAATTTACACAAAGGTGAGAAGACACACTGTCCCTTCCTCGTCAGGTATGTGTAATTTGCATATCCCCTTAGCAGCTTATTAGCCAGAGTGCCTTTTAACAACGGCAGATTGTGAAATATGCACACACGAGTAGTTAAGCAGCATGCTCTGGGGGGTTCATGCTGTGATTATATCCCTGCAAGGAAGAGGCAAAAAGGTGAGGACACAACAATGGGTTACTTGGCAAAGGAATGAAATCAGAATCTGATCTAATGCAACATGACTTGCTCACGGTGCAGATAGAATGTCAAATGATCCTTGTGAAATTCAGTCTATGGTATTATCTTTCAGTTATATCCATGGCATTCCCATACATCTGAGTGCCTCACAGAACAGTATGTAAATTAGGTTGGCATTAACACCCTCTTCCCTTTAATTTAAGTATCCCTGGTGGTACAGTGGTTAAAGTGCGTGGTTACTAACTGCCTGCCATTTGAACCTATCATCTGCTCTGTAGGGAAAAAGATGTGGCAGCCTGTTTCCGTAAAGATTTATAGCCTTGGAAACCCTATGGGGCAGTTCTGCACTGTCCTATAAGGTCGCTAAGAATGAAATCAATGGGATGGCAGTGGCTTTGGCTACCCTCCACCTCTTTAATCTCCTTCAGTTTAATTGCAGTATCTCTCTGTTAGATTAAATTACTCAGGGCATGTGAATGTCCTGGTATATTTAGCAGTATGATGGTAAGGAAAGAAAGAAATTCACTAACGTCTAGATTATGTATATCCAGTGCCCTTAAAGGTAGTAGATATCTTAATGCTTTTTTTTTTTTTAATGCAAGTATAGTTGGAGTTAATAAAATGATTAAACATCAACACAGCTCTTGGATTTAGCTGTATATTAACTGTATCCACAGGAACCCTGCATCAGTTCAATTGTTTGAACTTTGTGGTTGTGAGTGTGTGCTGACTCATGGGGAACTCATGTAAGCCAGCAGGAGACTTGGCCTGATGCTGTACCATCTTCCCGATTGCTGGTATGATGGGGTTGACTGTTGTGGCTACAGTGCCAGGTCACCGCATTGAAGGTTTCCCTTATCTTCACTGCCCTAAAACAACAGAAGATATGCAATAATATCTTTGCAAGGAATAGGACTGCTATTTACAGAGTTCTTCTGGGACAGGTACTCTGATAGATACTTAATATCCAATCAGATTTCTGCAACAACCTATGTATGGGGAAGCCATGACTGTGACCCGATTTCTGCTGTTTCTGAGCTTTTCTCAGCCTATCTGGGCACTCACAGGAAGAATAAGGAGGTCAGTGGGAAGTGTCGTTCAGCAAAGTCATACTTTGCTGCCAGAACAAAGGCGATTGTGATGTTCTTCAAGTGATGACACATTGCTGCTGTTTGTGATGTTACACTCAGTGATCAGAATCCCTACCTCGGGGCTCTGGTTACCTTCTCAGAGGAATACAGACTGCTTAGTAGGGAGTTACTTCTGTTCTTGCTTGTTATGATGATTGCCATGTGCCATTGAGTGATTCTGAGTGACTCTACATGACCAAGTAGAACTGCTGTACAGGGTTCTTGTCTTGTGCATAGTTTGTCACTGCTAAGTCCATCCTCCACAAGATGCCTTTGGGTCTTCTTCAAGCCTTACTGTCCTTTCCTGGGAGTGTAGATAATGCTCAGAGATGATCAGCCCGTCTCATTAATCCCTTAATCCTCTCCCAGGAAGGACTGGTTGCAAAAGTTATGTTCATTCTGGTATCAGGTCACTATATCTGGAGTTTTCCTGATCAGGCACTTAGAAAATAAGTAAACTTTTTTTTTTTTTAAAGTCAGAAATGTTAAATAGCTACAATGTAAGTAGAGTGATGTAGCTTATCTATATATTGTCCTGGAGAAGACATATACCAATGAAATTAATAATCAGTTTCTGCCTTTGCTGGAAAGAAATGCATGCACATTGGAAATGAGTCTTTTTGAGAGAGAAGCAAGGCTCTTGGCTCCCCTGGCCATTGTAGCTTGGCTGCATTGCCAGATTTTGGTTTAAATTTGAAGGTCAAATAGTTAACTTACGATAAATAATACTGAGTTGAGGTTTGGGCCAAGGCAAAGAGTGTGGGAAAGTTCTAAGAAAACCATTAAGGCTCCAGGTTTCCTGACCCGTGAGTGAGGACCCTAGACTGAGGGAGTATAGATTCTTGCAATAAATATTTGTGAGGAAGCCAGAGAAGGTATTACTGGCTGAGTCGAGCTTAAGAGGAAAATAGGGTATCACAACTTGACAATAACCCCATTTAAGCTTGGATTTACAAACCTGTCCTCTGAAATTTCAGATTTGCCTTTTCATCTTTAATTTGATAGAAGAATTCGGCTGTAAACTCCATGCTGATGGAGCGTCTGAAAAGTGTTTTCCAGTATTGCTTTTCCTGTATAATTATTTTCTTTATGTTTCATAGGCCTGATTTTGATAGGACATATAATTGGCTTCTGATTTATAGAGGTGCCAGATTTAATGTTTCCCACTTTTTTCATTGATTTTTAAAATCTGTAGGCCCACAAGTGTTATTGTTATTAGGTGCCTGTCAATCAGTTGTGACTCACAGTGACCACGTGTATAATAGAGCGAAACACTGACCGGTCCTGCTTCATCCTCATAACGGTTGCTGTGCTTGAGCCTGTTGTACACCCTGTGTGAATTCATCTCATTGAAGGTCTTCCTCCTTTTTCATGGCCTCTCTACTTTGCCAAGCGCTGTGTCATTCTCCAAGGACTGGTCCTTCCTGATAACATGTTCAAAGTACTTGAGATGGAGTCTCATTATCCACACTTCTAAGGAGTGTACTGGCTGTACTTCTTCCAAGACAGAATTTTTCATTCCTCTGGCAGTCCACCATAGTATATCCAGTATTCTTCTCCAACATCATAATTCAAAAGCGTAATTCTTCTTCAGTCTTCCTTTTCTATTGTCCAGCTTTTTCATGCCAAGCAGATGATTGAAAATATCATGGCTTGAGTCAGATGCTCCTTAGTCCTTACATTGACATCTCTGCTTTTTAACACACTGGAGAGTTTTCTTGCAGCAGGTTTTCCCAATGTAATGTGTTGTTTGGTTTCTTGACTGCTGCTTCCATGGGAGTAGCTAGTGGATTCAAGTAAAATGAGACCCTTGACAACTTCGACATTTTCTCCTTTTATCATGATGTTGCTTACTGCACCAGAAGTGAGAATTACTGTTTCCCTTAGTTAAGGTGTAATCCATACCAAAGGCTGTAGACTTTGATCTTCATCAATAATTGCTTCAAGTCCTCTTCACTTTTATCCAACAAGGTTGTATCATCTGCATATCACAGGATATTAAGGTGTCCTCCACTAATCCTCATACCGTGTTCTTCTTCATATAATCCAACTTCATAGATTGTTTTCGCAGCATACAAAGTGTAGTGAAATGGTACAACACTGACTCACACCTTTTCTGCTTTAAACCACACAGTATGTCTTTGCTCTGCTTAAATAACTGCCTTTTGGTCTATGTACAGGTTACAAATAGTCAAAATTTATTCTAGAGATAATTACAGGCAATTTAAGGTGAATTCTGTTATCAATTTGAGCAATTCACACCACCTCTTATGACCTCAAGATACATTAGCTTTATAACAAATGTATAACGATATTCCCTCTCCATTTTAGTTTTTAAAAACTATGGCTACACACTAAAATTTAGCAAATGCTTCCTTTGTGCCCGTTGTTGTTAGGTGATGATGACTCAGTTCTGACTCGTCGAGACCCCACGCATAACAGAACGAAATACTTCCGGGTTTTGAACCCTGCACACAATCATTTTTATGCTTAAGCCTATCATTGCGGCCATGGTGTCAATCCATTTTGTTGAGAGTTTTCCTCTTTTTAACTGACCCTCCACTCTACAAAGCATGATGTCCTCTCCAGGGATTGATCCCTCCTGACAACAGGTCCCAAGTATGTGAGATACAGTCTCACTGTCTTAGCTTCCAAGGAACACTCTGGTTGTACTTCTTCTAGAACAGATCTGTTTGTTCTTTTGGTGGTCCATGGCACGTTCCACAATCTTCTCCAACATCGCAATTCGAAGGGATCAATTCTTCTTCTGTCTTCTGTGTTCATTGTCCAGTTTTCACAGGCATGTGATGTGATTGAAAATACTGTGGCTTGGGTTAGGTGCACTAGTCTTCAAAGTGACTTCTTTACTTTTCAAATTATTTAGAGGAATCTTAAATTTTTCAAATATTTAAAATGAAGTATACAATAGCAGGGTGACAGGTGGGGTGAAAGTAGGGGTGGGGGATGCTACGATCTTAAGTCATTGTACAAGATACACTGTCTCGGTCATCTGGTACTGCTCTAACAGAAATACTGAAAATGGATGACTTTAAAGAAGGAAAGTTTATTCTTACAGTCCAGTAGGCTACAAGTGCAAATTCAGGGTGTACGCTCCAGTGGACAGTTTTCTGTCTTTGTCAGCTGTGGAGGGAGATCTTTGTGTTGCATCAGTCTTTAGTCAGGGAGCATCTTGGCACAGAAACCTCAGGAGTGAAGGATGCACTCTACTCCCAGTGCTGCTTTCTTCACGGTATGAGGTTTTCCTCTCTCTACTTCCTTCCGTTTCCTTTTTATCTCTTGTAGAACTTGGGGATAAAACGTGATACAAACCACATTCCAGGGAAACTACCACAGTAAGATTGTTTCAAGCCCACCCTAATCCTCTTTTAACACAATCCTATCTATTAACTACAGGCAGAGATCAGGATTTACAGTATAGGAAAATCACAAAGTGAAGGACAGATGCAATACTGGGAATCATGGCTCAGTCTAAATGCTACACAGATTTTTGGAGGGACACAATATAATCCATGTCACACACCATAAAAGAAATGATAACACCACTATGGGAGTCAGGAACTGATTAGCATAGGAATAGATATTATAGCTTTCATATCACCGATTCACCCATCCACTCATCCACACATCCATCCATTAGTTAAGTTCTTTAATGAATATAAGCTGAGTATCTGCTGTGTTCTAGATACAAAGTAAACTTGAGCACCACCAAAATTAAAGTCAAAGTCTTGGTCTCTGGGAATTCACAGTTTAATTGTGCAGACAGGTAAAGGAGGATAGGGGAAAAATAAAGAAAAGAATTACTACAAAGTATAAATAGAGCCGTGAGAAAGGGATTGTGTGGAAATATTTATTCCAGTGTGAGAAGGCAGAACATGTTATACAGTCCAAAGCCTTAAAGATGGGCAGAAATCATCCCAGGTGATGAAATGGTAGAAAAGTGTTCAAGGTGTAAGCAAAGAGATGAGAATTTGATGATAAGTTGAACTTGATAGGGCCACAGCTTGGGATGTACATGAGAGTGGTGAGAGATGAGACAGGTCCAAGTTTAGAGGGATTTGCATGCTGTACTGAATAGCTGAGTCCTTCCTTTCATATCTTTTAAAGTATGGGATATTAGTATTTTTTTTGTTTGTTTTTAGAAAATAACTGGTGACTAGCATATAGCAATAATTGTTCAGTTATTAAACTCAAATATTGGACTCTGGCTGTATGTATAAACCTCTTGTTCATTGGCAAGATCACTCTCCACCTATGAGTGCAGCCATACTGACTCTGGAGTGATACAGAAGGCAGAGAGTGGACAATTGGTTAACAGTTTGGAGGCATCAGGACTCTCTCTTGCATAATTTGTAAAAACCATAAAAGATGCAGGATCGTAACAGAGGCTACCACAAGTTTCTTAGGCTGGGTTCACTACAGAAGCAATACCAGCAAAATGTATAAGTACACATATATAGAGATTTATTTCAAGAAAATG
This sequence comes from Heterohyrax brucei, assembly GCA_028571685.1. NCBI lineage: Eukaryota > Metazoa > Chordata > Mammalia > Hyracoidea > Procaviidae > Heterohyrax > Heterohyrax brucei. The sequence continues at coordinate 35,033,594 of CM053148.1, read as the reverse complement.
GCTCTTGTGATTGTAGAGGCTGGAATGTCCTATGTCCACAGATCAGGATGGAGGCTTCTCTCGATTCACATAGCAGCAGAGGCCAGTGAATCCAAGATCAGCAGGTTGTAGAGCAGGGCTCCTGCTCTCAGGTTGTGAAGATTGATGAATTCCAAGATCTGCAGATGAAGAGATAGCTCAAGTACCAGGGGCCACAAGTAGCAGAACAGGAGGCAGCCACAGGATTCAAGGGGAGCAAAAAAGCCGGAATGTCTGTTTATACTCTGATTCAGGCTACATCTCTGAAGAAACTCCCTTTTAACTGACTGACTACTCACAACAGATGCAGTCACGAGAGTTGATCACAATAAACACTGAGAATTATGGCTCACCCAAGTTGAAACACAGTCTTAACCACAACACTGAGAAATTGTTTATTGGCTGATTTTTGCCAATGAAAAGATCAGTGAGTACCTGAAGTTGATTAAACTCACTAATCTTCATCCTGAACTTAAAAAAACCCACTGCCTTCAAGTTGGGTCCAACTCATGGCCACCCTGGAGGCCAGAGTAGAACTACTCCTTAGGGTTTCCAAGGAGCACCTGGTAGATTAGAACCTAGACACCTTAATTGGCCAAGTGCCGTTGAGTTGGACCGACTCTTAGGTCTTTTTTTTTTTAACAAATGGTAGTATAATATGACAGGGTCCAGAAACTGAGTTGTTCTTCGTTGACCCACCTACGTGTCATTTATTCAAGTTTCAAGCTTGATGGTCGGGGGGTGGGGGGTGGTACCTGACCAGTTGCTTTAGTTTAGGATGTAGTGTTAAAATAACAGATCTGAAAATACATCATTATTTATGTAACTGCAGCTATTTGTGCAGTTATTTGTTCCACTTGTACTTTTGTCTAAACTGTTGGATTCAGTTTAATAGTATTATCCTAGGGGAAAGAAACTGGGTCCATTCAACCTGAATTTAGCCTAATAACGGATAGATAAAAAGACATAGTTATTCAAATAATGGATACATGCTGTTGGCATCTTCATTAATAAAGTTATTTTTCAAATACTGCTGATGTTAAATGGATCTTATCTTTCTAAATATCAGAAAGATATTTTTAACTTTTGTTTTATTTATGAATAACGTTATGAAGAATAGGAATTGCAAAAAATTCAATTGTACTCTTGTGGAATCTGCACGTGGATCAAGTAGCAGTCATTTGACGCACTTCTGTCTTATCATCTAATTCTGAGAATTTTGTGCATTTTATTTCTTCCATCACAACAAATCCTTGATGAACGCTTGTTTTGAGAATTCTGCCTCTGAAGCATAAAAAGCTGCATTTACAAGCCCATTTTTTGTTCTGGACTTGTATATTACTCTGCTGGTGCATGAAATAACATCTTGAATTTTTATGGATTCCAGAAGAAATCTGGCCAATAAGAGACCCTGTATTAATTTCCTCCAACTTGACTGCGTGTTGCTAAGCAGTATTCTCCAAATAACTTGCTGCATCTGTGCTAGTATTTCCCATTTTATGCCCGGCCTGATCCCAACTCCTCCATTCAATTTTTTAAAAATCACATTTGTGATTATTATTGATTCATCTCAAAGGCATACAGTATACAATGGAATAGAACAAGAGAAAAAAATACAGCTAGTGTGAGTTACTTTCTCAGTTTCTGCCTCTGGTGGGGTGGACACAAGAGAAAACTATTTCAATGTGGAATCACTTATCCAGCATGATAGATGACAAGCAAGGAACTAAACAGATGGAAGGAAGGGTGGATAAAGAGGACAATCCACCTGATCCTAATTACACACACCTACACTTGGAAATCTTTTGCCAGACATCTTGAATAGCTCAGGATTAGGTGGAGCAAAAGTTCTCAAATATGCCATGTATAAATGCAGACCACTACAATGAAAAAAAGAGGTCATGTGAAAAGAAACAGGGAAATCACTGCTTGACAAAGACACATGGAATGGAACATTGAAGTCCTTGCTTTTTACGTACCTATATATTCTATAGACCTTGGCACTCTCCAAGGCCTTTATGCATTTTATGTAATAATTTAAGAAAGGAAGTACTGGAATATTTTAAAAATATGAGTTCCATTAGTTGAAAAGGAAATTCAGAAGGTGTGATATATTCAAAAATTACTTTATTAGAACATTTAGCTAGGTCCTATGTGGCCATCAGGGACAGTCCAGAGTCAACATGTGGCCCATGATTGACTGCCAACCTCCAAAGCAAAAGTGTTGGAGGAAGAGAGCAAAGTGGGAGAGGGGGTGGGACAACATTTGCTGAGCATCTCCTGTAGACCAGGAGTTTTATTACAATGTCTCATGTGAGCTTCATGATTCTTTGAGGTACATATTATTCTTCGTTTTATAACTGAGGAGACTGAGCCTCATAGAGATTAAGTAACTTCACCACAACCACACAGTAAGCGCTATGATAAAGTGTTGGTTTGCCTCCAATACTGGCATAGAAATCCCCACTAGAATTGAGTGTTTTAGTGAGAAAGAAAGGCAGGAAATGTGGAAGATGGGAGTTGCCCTAGGTTTTGCCACAAATGGCTCCTTGGCCCCTGACCCTGTTCTCCTTTCTTCTTCCATTATATATGATTTGCGTTTTTATTCTACCTCCCTTTTGCTCTAACTGGTTGTGTTGCATTTTATGTTGTTAGCATAGTTACACTGGGACATACAATTTCCAGAACCTCCTTCTCTGTTTCAACTTAGTTACCCAAATCAGAACTTATATAGATTTGAGAGGTAGAAAGGCAACAGTTGCTATTATTCTTTATCTGTAAGAATATGGTGATCAGACTGAATTCGAGATCCGCGGATTCCATCTCATCCTCACTCTCCTTGCCTCTGTGTCTAGCTCTTCCTCCTGACTGCTCAGCGCGATGACCAACAGAACTCTCAGGCTCACCACCGGATGGCTGGTCTACAGAAGCAGCAACTGCCCATAGGCAGTGACTTTCCAAAGACCTATCCAGGTGCTCTCCTTTTAACAGCCCCATTTATGCCTACATGGTATGATTCGTCCACCCACACCAGGATTCCAAGCAGACTGGCTAGTGATTCTCTGATCTTCCGACTCCTTTTCCAGACCGGTCCCCCAAGAATCCCACAGTTGTGAAGACCCAAGTCCTGTAATACATCCCTTCCAGTAACACTCATAGTGGTTCTACTTCCCTGACTTAACCCTGGCAGCCTGAGTTATAGTGAACCACTCCTTTTTATTGTTGTTCATCTTGTCCACTCCTTAGTGGCAGGAAAGAATTGTATTATTCCACACAATGGCCAGTACAGTTCTTTACATGTTATGGATGTTGTTAGCTGCCATTGAGTTGGTCCCTGACTTACAGTGAGTGCATGCACAATGGACCACTCTGCTACAGGCTCGTCCTGCTCTATCCGCATGGTCTATTATGAATTGGACCATTGTGATCCACAGGATGTTTGTTGGCTAAATTTTAGAAGTAGATTGCCAGACATTTATTCCTATTTCATCTTAGTCTGGAAGCTCTGCTAAAACCTGTTTAGCATCACAGCAGGTCTACACTGACAGATGAGGGTTGGTTGTGCGATAGGTGCATTGGCTGGGAATTGAACCTGGCTGACCCCTACGGAAGGTAAGAATTCTACCACTGAATCACCAATGCCCCACTTACATGTAGTTGCTGTTGTTCTTAGGTGCCTCTAGTGATTACAGCTCATAGTGAGCCTGTGTACACCAGTGCTGACCACTGCTCAGTCCTGCACCATCCTCTTCATTGTTGGTGTTTGTGCCCATTGTAGTAAATTCTCGGTATACATGTGCTGAATTTTCAGAATGTCCTTTTTAAAAAAACTAGTAAAAATGCCTCTATGGAACCTAGGATATTAAGAACATTTCCTTGAAGAATGGGAAGATTTGATTCTCCCTATATAACTTAGTAACACCTGTGTGGCTGTTGCTTGTAACATTATAAATCCTGTATCTGTAGATTTCTCCTGTGCTGTGTGTCCATTGAGGATAGCTGAGAGTGAATCCTGGGGAAAGTGTAAGATACAGTAAAAAGCTGATAGCATTTGGGGTGAAAACACTTAGGGACAAGTCTTAAAACTTGGCAGTGTGATCATAGGCACATCAGTCTCAGCTTTGCTGTCTTCAAATTTAATTTGGAGGTTATAATACTTAGTTTATAGTTTACATGTAAGGCTCAGAACAGAAAACATGAAAATTTTGTTATAAATATGTAGAACTATTGGTTATTTGTTTAACTACATCACATTAGGTAAGTATGAAAAACTCCAACAAGATTGATAAATAACATTGTTGGATGAACAATCAATGTCCCTGGAGGCAGAAGTCAAGAAATCCAGTAACATATGGCTTTGAGAAAATCTGCTTCCAAAGACTCCTTTAAAGTTTTACAAAGCAAAGACATCACTTTGAATGTTAAGGTTCATCTGACTGAAGCCACGGTATTTTCAATCACCTCATATGCATGCAAAAATTGGATAGTGAAAAAGGAAGACAGAAGAAGAATTGATGCATTTGAACTGTGGTGCTGATGAAGAATATCAAATACTCTTTGGCTGCCAACAATTCAGTCTTAGAAGCGAAACAATCAGAATCTTCCTTAGAAGCCAGGATGATGAGACTTCACCTTAGCTTACTTTAGACATGATATCAGGAAAGGACAATTGTTGGAAAAGAACATCATATTTGGTAAAGTGGAGGACCAGCGAAGGTGAGAGTACCCCTTACAGGAACACATGGGCGTACTACTGCTCCTATGAATTCAAACACACTGGCAGTCGTGAAGGTGGCACAGGATCTAACAAAGTTTCATTCTGTTCATGAACTTAATTGTTCTAAGTGCTACCTCAGTGCTGAATATTACTGCGGTCACTTTGGGCAGCTGTGCACTGATGCCAACACCTAGTCCACTCGCCAAAGCAATTTTGGAACTCTTTCTGGAATGGCCATTGCACATGGCGGCATGGTGGCACATTCATGAACTTAATTGTACAGCTGTCTGTGAGGGTATTTTTAGACAGCAAACAAATAACTTTATTGGAACACCCTCCCCACTCACCTGATCTGCCCCCCAGTGACTTTTTTCTTTACCTGAAGATAAGGAAATATCGAAAGGAAGACATTTGGATGAGATTCAGGACATCAAGGGTAATATGAAGACAGCTCTGATGGTCATTCCAGAAAAAGAGTTCCAAAATTGCTTTGAAGGGTGAACTAGGCGCTGGCATCAGTGCAAAACATACCAAGGGGAATACTTCAAAGATAACTATAGTAATGTTCAGCAATGAGGTATGTAACACTTTATCTAGGGTGAGTTTGCGAACTTAATTGCCAGGCCTTGTACATACTAAGGTTGCGTGAGTTGGAGCTATCTTTGATGGCAACTAATAACAAGAAGTATGTAAAACAGGAAGAAGTTAGTGAGTTTTATTAATAGTCAATTACTGTGACATATTACATATATCATTGAACCAGCCGTTCACTATTGATAATTTGATACCTGTTCACAGGATGTTACAAATTGACTGTCCAGCAAACCCTAGCTAGTTCTCCCCTTCCAGTGTCTGCTGGGTTGATTCAGCACACAATTATGTTGTTAAAGGTTTCATCTAGGATCATCATCAGGCTACTCAGTCTATTCCTTTCAGAATTCACTTGTCTCCTCAATTTATTAAAACACTGAAACTCTGTATCATAATATTTACTCTTCCAAACACTTTTCTATGGAAAATCCTCTTCTAAATTTAAAGACAACTTTATATACAACTTTGAGGGACAACCTTGTTTCATAAAATTAGGGGTTTTATCAATATAAGTTACTTCAGATTTTGAAAAGACTGTCAAGATAGCAAGGTTTTATTAAAGCTGACTTTTCAACTCAGAGATTTATAAAAGCATGATAGTGTTTGATGTTGTTTCAGAGGAGGAAATGGTGTAATCACATACACCAGTGAAGAAGATATGAATGAGTAGACACTTTCTGAAGGAAAATAATACAGCAATGCATACAAGGAAATTTATTGTTGCTAGGAAACTCTGGTGGCGTAGTGCTGAAGTGCTATGGCTGCTAACCAAGAGGTCGGCAGTTCAAATCCACCAGGTGCTCCTTGGAAACTCTGTGGGGCTGTTCTACTGTAATCCATAGGGTTCTGAGTTGGAGCCGACTCGACAGCACCAAACAACAACAGTTGCTGTTGAGTCAGCTGCAACTCATGGTGACTTTGTGTGTAACACAACTAAGCATTGCCTGATTCTGTGCCATCTTTGTGATTGTTTGTATGTTTGGGTCCATTGCTGCAGCTACTGTTAGTGCCTGCCAACCTTGGTTCTCATCTCCCAGTACTGTGTCATACAGTATACTGACTCATAAGATTTTTCATTGGCTAATTTTCAGAAGTAGATCATCAGGCCTTTCTTCCTACTCTGTCTTAGTCTGGAAGCTCTACCAAGCAGGTGGCACTGCTGGTATTTGAAAATCTGGTGGCATGATGCCCAGTATCACAGCAAGGCACAACTGGCATGGTATGACAAACTGATGGATAGCGGACTGATGAAATGACATCGCATGGCAGTGATTCTATTTCCGGACTTCAGGGATGAAAATGAGAAAAATATTCAAAGGTGTATTTAAATAATGTTTCATGTAATATTGTAGAGCTGAAAATAGGCTTCAGAATCCACAGAAAAAAAATGACTGGTTAATCCTTGGTGTCAGAGTTCTACTACATTCTGATATTTTGGAAGGCTGAGAAGTAACATAACTTCCTCAGCCTGATTTCTCTCATCTTTGTTTTGTGTGTGATAGAAAGTCTGTATTGTTTTCACAACAGAAGCCAGCTGGTACAGAAATCTTACCTTACTTGCCTAACAATAAACTTGGGATGTGTTTCAGTTTCACTATTCACATCTAAATATAAATTTGAGATAATAAAGAAGTATTCTAGATAAAGCTTGGGGTAAAAATACTTTTCTTGTGCTTTAAAATTTTGTCACACAGTTCAAGCATAACTGCTTATTTGTTATTTAAAGTATAAAAACCTAAGATAACCAATGATGTTGAGGAAAGCTATTAATTTTATAAAGACTTTTAAGAACTTACAAATGGTTAGATATTCATTTAAATATACTCACAGTTATTAATAAGAGTAATAAAAAGACAGTGATTCAGCTAGACTAGTAAGACCTTCATGTCCTTTCTGAGTCAAGAGATGGTGGAAAAAGCTTAAAAGTACAAAATTCAGTCTAATATTTGAAACATTTTTCTATATTGACATTAATGGCCTTAAAATAACCGTTAAAGACACCGTCTGCTTTTTAGATACTTAATTCATTTTAGGCCACGGATCTTCGATCATAAAGTTTTATTGGAGAATTATTTTATGTCTTCAGAGGGTGTATTACAAAATGTTGTCGTGAATTGAATTGCGTCCGTCCAAAAAATGTGTGTAGCGATTTGGCTAGGCTATGATTCCTGGTATTATGTGATATTCCATGCTATAAACCCTGCCTCTGTGATGTTACTGAGGGAGAAAGAGTAGCAATTGTGTTGATGGGACAAGAATCAATATATAAGACTGTGTTGTTCCTTGTGGCAATCTCTTGGGATATAAAGGAAAGGGAAGCAAGCAGAGAGTTGAGGACCTCATACCACCAAGATACAGTGCCAGGAGCAAAGCGTGTCTTTAGGACTTAGTGTCCTGTGCCTCAGAAGCTCCTAGACCATGGAAAGACTGACAACCAGGACCTTCTTCCAGAGACAGCAGAGAAAGCCTCCCCGTGAATTTGGACTGTTAGCCTACTTTACTGTGAGGAAACAAATTGGTTTGTTAAGACCATCCACTTGTGTTTCTGTTACAGCAGCACTAGATGACTAAGACATGTGTCACTTCTGGTATCAAATACTTCATAAATCAGAAAAAAAAATTCAAAAATGATGTAAGTAAGATGGAGTTTTACTTCATAGATTTTGTTCATGGAAGCTAACAGTTCAAATTAAAATCTTACCAAAATATATGTTATAAACCTCTGGCAGCATTAGTAATAGGATAGTAATGATTTTTGAGATGTACATAAGAAAGGAATCCTGGTTACAAAGTTTCTGACAACACAGATTATTAAAAAACTTTTTCCTGAATTAAGTTCTCTGAGCACAAAAGGAGGAAAATGATGTTGCACTATCTTCTAACTGAACATGACAATTTAACAAGTAAAAAGTCATTTTTTCCTTTATTATGCTACAATTTGCAATAATAATAATAATAATAAACCCAACCCAAATCCATCACCTTTGTGTCAGTTCCGTAGCCATGCTACAATACGTTGTAGAACTGCCCCATAGAGTTTCCAAGATGCAGCTGGTAGATTTGAACAGCTGAGTTCTTAGTGACTATGCCACCAGAGCTTTACAATAATAATAGGTAACTACAACTGACGTTCAAAAAATTAAGAAAATTGTAATAATTATTTTCATATACTTTACTGGACTAATAGATCCCTGTGTGGCACAAACAATTTACACTTCACTGCTAACCTAAGGGTAGTTATCTGAACCCACTCAGTGGTTCTGTGGAAGAAAGGTCTGGCGATTTGTCAATAAAACCCTATGGAGCAGTGTCTACTTTGTAACACAGGAGGTTACCATGAATTAGAATTGATGGCAACAATTTTTTTAATGGATTTTATGTTAGATTTATTCATGTATTTCAGAAGTTTATTCTATGATATATTTAGTTTAAATTGAATGTTAATTATAACATTTGGTCATTCTGTATATGAGATATTTAACTCATTATATATACACACACACATATAGACTGTATATATGTACATGCACACATACACACACACACACACACACACACATATATATTCATGTTACCACTTCTTTCTTTCACAATATTTAAACCTGTTAATCACAGTGTGGCACTGAGGTGTAGACGTTAGCTATATGTTGTCCTTTTTAAAAAACTTTTTATGTTGAAATGCTTACAAATTCACAGGAAATTGCAAAGAAATATTTAGGGAGGTCTCATGCACCTTTCACTCTCCTGTACTCTTGGTAGGAATGCACAACAGTACAACTTCTTTGGAAAGTAATTTGGTGCTTCCTTAAAAAGCTAGAAATTGAGATGTCATATGATCTAGGAATCCCACTGCTCAGACTGTATCCTATAGTAATAAAGGCAGTCACACGAAACAGATACACACACATGAATGTTTATTGCAGCACTGTCCGTGACAGCAAAAAGATGGAATCAACCTAGGTGCCCATCAACAGAAGAATGGATAAACAAACTATGACACATGTACTCAATGGAACACTATGCAATGATAAAGAACAATGATGATTTTAGGAAGCATCTCATAACTTGGTTTCAATTGGAAGACACTATGCTGAGTGAAATCACTCTGCTGCAAAAGGACAAATATTGTAAGAGACCTCAGCTATAAGAATTTAAAAGTGGATTTATGTACATAAGAAAAGACTCTTTGATGGCTACAAGGGTAGAGTCCTTTCTTCTTGAGAGTGGGATGTTTATAGATAAGATAGTTCCATTAGGAATTTGGTTATGTGAAGGGAGTGGCAGATTAACATAATGGATTATACCATAAACTCAAAGGTTTTCTAAACTCAACCCAATATTTCAAAGGATAGAGTAGCAGGGACAGGTTCTAGGGACCATGTTTTCAGGGGACATTGAGGTCAATTGACATAACTAGTCTTTTGCTAAAAGAGTTTTCCACACCCCATATTGGTGAGTAGTGTCTGGGGTCTTAAAAGCTAGGAAGCTGCTATCTGAGGAACATCAATTAGTCTCACCCCACCTGGAACAGACGATGACCTAGAACTTCAAAGACATGAGGAAATCATGAACCTGGGACACAGAAGGACTGTGTGAATGGAGGACTGCATCACTGTGAGACCAGAAGAACCAGATGGTGCCTGACCACCACCAAAGGCAGACCTGGTAATCTGTTTCTGAAAGGTCATGGCCTTGAAAACCCCATAGAGCAGTTCTACTGTGCACTCAAGGGGCTGCCGTGAGTCAGAACCAGCTCTGTAGCAACTAACAACAAAAACTGGGGGAAGGGGAGGGACATAGATCACCAAGCCTTTTGTCCTAGTCTGTCTTAATCTAGGGTCGCCATGAGTCGGATCTGACTCAACGGCACTTGGCTGTCTTGGCATCTTAGTCTGGAAGGTCTGCTGAAACTTGTTCACCATGGGTGAATCTGCTAGTATTTGAAATACTGATAGTATACCTTCCAGCTTTGTTGCAATACATACAAAATCTGACAATTAAGTTTGTGAACTTATTTTAGAAAAAGTGGTGCATACCTTGTTGCTAAATATCATTATTGTCACTTTTGAAGTCCGCCCCTTGGGAAGCTATGCACCAATGCCAGCATCTAGTCAACCCTTCAAAGCAATTTCGGAACTTTTTTCCTACTATGTCCATCAGAGCTGTGGTCATAAGAGCTCTGACAATTCACAAACTCATCCTAGAAAAAGTGCTTTGAAGGGTGGTGGACTAGGCACTGGCGTAGGTGCACAGCTTCCCAAGGGGAGTACTTTGAAGGTGACCATAGTGATATTCAGCAATGAGGAATGTAGTCCTTTTTCTAGGATAAGTTTGTGAACATAATTGTGAGACCTCATACGCTACCAAAATATGACAAATTGACAGACTAGTGGTGGCCTCTGATCTTAGGATAGTCTTATTTATCTGTACCTTGAAAAGGCCACAGGCTTGTTTGATGCTGTCATAGTGCCAGTAACGGAATTCTGGTCCCCACTTTGAAGGTGAAGAATGACAGAGGAAATAACTTAGACTTGACTGTTCTTCCTAAAATGTTGAAAAACAAAGAGGTCTGGGGTCTTAAAAGCTGCCAAGCTGCCATTTGAGGGCACAGCAAATGGGCCCAACCCAGCAGGAACGGATGCTCACCGAGGACCAAAATGACATGGGGTAAAGACAACCCCGAAGACAGAGAGACCACATGAGTGGGTGCCTACATCGACTTGGGACCGGAAGAACCGGATGGTGCCTGGCCACCACCAGTGATAGCCACGATGGAGCTCACTAAGTTGAGTCTCACTGGCAAGACAAGAATAAAAAGGGGTACACTCTGAGATCCCCACTAAAAGACCTCAATTGATGGTCCAGCAGTTTCGGGGTTCCCCTGGGAGCATGGCCCCTCTCCCTGATGCTGCCCTTGTCCATAAATCATAACGAAGGTCCACTCTTCGGACAGGAATGGATTGGACTTGGCGATGCAGTGACCATATATTGGATGCACTTTATGGTTCTGTACATCTATAGGATATCATCCTGCTGACCTCTGGCTGGAGGAAGGAGAGTGGGTGGAGAGGAGGGGAAAAGAGACTGTTGGGAGAATGAGACATGTATGGAGCAGAGAGGAATAGTGTGCTGTCACCGGGCAGGGAGAGCAGTGGAAGCTGCATATAGGTGGGCATGTAAATTCATACGGGAATGTACATTTTCACTCAGTCATACTAAATAAATTAATTAATTAAAAAAAAAAAGAGGTCGCCTTGAAGAGTAAGATACACCTAACCCAAATCATTGTGTTTTCAATCAGCTCATACAGATGTGAAAGCTGGACAGTGAAGAAAGAAGAATTGACATCTTTGAATTGTGGTGTTGGCAAAGACTATTAAACATACCTGTGGACTGTCAAAAAATCTAGCAAATCTGTCTTGGAAGAAGTACAGCCAGAATGCTCCTTAGAAGCACGGATGGTGAGACCGTGTCTCACATAATTTAGACCTGTTATCAGGTGGGCTCAGTCTTAGGAGAAGGACATCATGCCTGGTAGAGTCTCAGGGGAAAAGAAGAAGACACTCAATGACTGAGTGGCTATAACAATTGGCTTAAGTATAGCAGCTATCGTGAGGATGGTGCTGGACTGGGCAGTCTTTCATTTCGTTGTACATAGAATCCCTACATAGTCCGGGCCAGCCTGATCATCTAACAACATTGTGAAGGGGCAAAAAATGCCTCATTGAATCATCTGGCTCTTGCCTTTGTCCAAATCGTTATCTTCTAGGTGACTACACTAGGATTCTATCCCTTTTTGTTTTAACAGTTTGAAGTAGCTTAAGAATGTACTCAAGGCAGAGATATGTAGCAGAGTCCATGTGTTGGGATGAGAAGCAACACTGCCCAAGAGGGCACAAGCCCTGAGTTCAAATCCTTGCTCTGTAGCCAGTTTACCATATGCCATTGAACTACCCACCCTAATTTCTTTCCACCTAGTTGATAACATAGTACAAGAGACAGTCTGCAAATATTTGATGAGATAGCAAACACATACATGAATCTGTAAAATCTGTGGCTGATCTATGTTAGTAGTTTCCAGATTGTACTTGGAGTGAATCTAGAGGTCTAGCAGATTGCTTCAAGGCCCTTTGTAAAGAAAGTGAGGACTTTGGATCTAGTGCTTTGCATAAACCAAGACACAAACCAAACCAGGCTGCAGAGATGCCACATTGGAGAGAGACTCTGGGTGGAGCAGAGAATCAGCTTCTTTGGTTCATTCCTTACAGAGCTTTAACAACCCAACCTCTAGGATTTTCCATTTTGTGTATGAACAGTTCAAAGCACTAATGTAAAACAAGTCCACATTTCTGTACCAATACGGCAAAGTCTGTGTATCAGCTAGTAGAGCACATGAAAAGAGCTTTGAAGGAACAGACATTGCCTGCATCAAATGAAATTATTGAGTGTTATTTTAAGAACAGATGGACTTGAACACAGTTTCCTTCCAAAGAAGAGCCTAAAACATGTCTGTCCCTAGGGAGCTTATAGAGAGCCTTCCAGCACAAGAGGCTGCAGATGAGGAGGCCCTCAGAAGAAAGCAGAACCTTCCTGGGCTTCTTTCAAAGGCTACTGCCCTTTCTCTTCACTTCAGTTTTCATGGGGTCTGGGCTGTGTGCTTTTCTGTCATTCTGTAGCTTTAATCTTTCTGTTGTTTTCCTGAAGTTCTTTTTAAAAAAACAGCTTTACTGATAATGCAACAAACTCAGTGAGTTCTCACAAAGTGAAATCACCAGAATGATCCACCACCACCCCCAAACTGAGGGCATCACCAGGACAAGGCACACTGCAGACCCCTACCTTCTTAGCTGCCTGTCTTAGCTGATTTTTGGAACTATAGATTTGTTTTGCCTCTTGGAACTTTGTGTAATGGAAACACATAGTATGTACCACTAGAGGTTTGGTTTCTTCTGGCCATTATTACGTTTGTGAAATTCCTCTGTGCTGTTCTGTGTAGCAATTGTTCATTCTTATTGCTGTCTGTACTCCATTGTATGGATGTATGCCAGATTATTCTTTTTAGTGAAATACTGTGGGTGCACGTTTGGGATGTTTCCTCTTTTTGACCTGTATGAATAAGGCAATGACTAGACCTGTGTATTTCTTTTGAGGATGTGCCAAGGAATGGAGTTTCTGGGTCCCAGATTAAGTACTCAGCTGCTGAATAGTTTCAGCCTACCCAGAGGCACCATGAGCTTTTGCTGGCTAATTCTTTTCAGAGGTAGACTAGCAGGTCCTTCTTCCTAGTGCATCTTAATCTGAAAGCTCAGCTGAAATGTGTCTGCCATGTGTGACCCTGCTGGTATGTGAATACTGGGGCAGCTTCCAGTATCACAGAAAAATGCAAGCCCACCCAGTAATACAAAGTGACAGTGACAGAATAATACACCTGCAAGGAAGAGCTGGAATAAGAGGCAATGGTTCAAACAGAAAAAGAGGACATTGCATGGTTTAAACTCAGGAAAGGAGTACCTCAGGTTTGTACACTTTCACCATAACTATTCATCTGTATGCCAAGCAAGTAATCCAAGAAGTGGACTATATGAAGAGGAACAGGGCATCAAAATTAGAGGAAGACTCATTAACAACTTGTGTTACACAGATGATACAACCCTACTTGCTGAAAGGGAAGAAGACTTGAAATGCTTACTGATGAAGGTCAAAGACCACAGCTTTTAGTATGGATTACACCTCAATATCAAGAAAACAAAACTCTGCACAGCTGGATCAATAAGCAACATCATGATAAATGGAGAAAAGATGGAGGTTGCCAAGGATTTCCTTTTACTTGGCTCTACGAACAATACCCATGGAAGCAGCAACCAAGAAAAGACGTATTGCACTGGGCACATCTTCTACAAAAGATCTCTTTAAGCACTGAAAAATAAAGACTAAGGTGCACCTGCCCCAAGCCATGGTATTTTCAGTATCTTTGTATGCATGGGAAAGCTGGACAAAGGAAAAGGAAGACAGAAGAAGAATTGATACTTTTGAATCGTGGTGTTGGAGAATACTGAATATACCATGGACTGCCAGAAGAATGAAGAGATCTGTCTTGGAAGCGGTGCAACTGGTGTGCTGCTTATAAGTAAGAAAGGAGAGACTCTGTCTTATATACTTTGGACATACTGTTAGGAGGGATCAATCCCTGGAGAAGAACATTGTGCATGGTAAAGCAGAGAGTCACTGACAAAGAGGAAGACCCTCAACCAGATGGACTGACACAGTGGCTGCAATAATGAGCTCAAGTATACACAGTGACTGTGGGCATAGCACAGGATGGGGGAATATTCTATTTTGTTGTACATACGGTTGCTATGAGTCAGAACCATCTCAGTGGCACCTAGCAACAACAATAGTGACTTTGTCGAAGGAAGATGTGATCTGCTTCAGTAAAAATTATACATGGGACACCCTATGGAACAATTGTACTCTGTCACATGGGGTTGTTATGCATCAAAATTTATTCAGTGCCACCTAGTAACAGCAACAGTATGTGTTTGGTATCCCTGGGTGGTGCAGATGGTTAAGAAACTTTGTTGCTAATCAAAAGGGTGACGTTTGAGTTCACCCAGAGGCACCTTAAAAGAAAGGACTGGTATTTTAGTTCTGAAAAATCAGTCATTGAAAACGGTTATACTCTGACACACACAGGGTTGCCATAAGTTGCAACTAAGTGGACAACAGCTGGTACTGGAGAGTATGTTTAGCTTTAATAGTAAGAAAACCAAACTAGTTAGATCTTTCTGAATAGATTTCTGAAGCAGAAATTTTAAATTTAAACTTTAAATTTCTACAAGCAGTATATAAAAGTTTGCACTGCCTCATGTCTCTGTCAACACTTGGTATAGTCCCTTTTTCATTTTAGCCATACTGATGAGTATGAAGTAGTATCATAATGTACTTTCAACTGATGTTGCCTTGATAATTCATAAATCTGTCCTGCTTACATGTATGTATTGGCTACTGGGGCATCCTCTTTTGTGAAGTGTTTATTCAAGTCCATTTCCCACTCCCACACCCCACTCCCAGCAGGTTATCTGTCTGTATGTGTCCATAAAAATATATAATATTGTTTTCTCTGCTTTAAATATTTTTATAGTGGCATTGAAGCAGATCGTATCATTTTGTGGCTTGCTAGTTTATCTCAACGTATTTTTTTGAGATATATCCATATTGGTATATGATTTTTATTTCCATTCATTTAAATTCTAGCTCCTAAATATGCTGCAGTGAATGACTATAGAACTTATTTATTACTTATATTTTCTCCTTTTAAGGAACAATTACTATGCTTAAGTTGTTTTTTTTTTCCTATTATAAATCATGCTATATTGAAAATTCTGTTATGTGACTCTTCACACCTGAACTCTAGGATCATTGTTGTTAGTTGTTATCGAGTCACTTCTGACTCACAGTGACCCCATGTGACAGGGTTTTATATGCTGTGATCTTCACAGGAGCATGTCGTGAGGTCTTTCTCCTGTGGAGTCAGTGGAAGGTTGAATCGCCAGCCTTTCGGTTGTCAATGGAATGCTTCAGCATTGTGGCGCAGGGTCTGTTTAGCATATCCGGGTACTGACAGCTCTTTTTCAGTTAGCTGTATCAGCTTATAGTCTCTTAATGTGGTATGGAACTTCTCAGTGTTACATCTTCACCAATATTTGTTTTTATAGTTGTTTTAATTTATTCTGATTTGATGTGTGTGAAAGACAATCATGTTCTATTTTTCTATATAGTTTGTTATCACCACTGACATTGACTTCTGTATGTAATTTTAGCTCTTTCTAAGGAGGGGAGCAGCCTTGTTTATTTGCTGATGTATTCCCGTAACATCCTGACACATAAAATGTTTAACAAACATTTACATAAGAGTGAGTTGTAGGTATTCTATTGTTAGATTATTAATACTGTTCTTAACAGTGTGAAATAGTATCATGATGTTTCCATTCTCTTAATTTTAAACTGCAACATGTTATTTCATTAATTCTTGTATTCATTTAACAGATATTCAGCAGATGCTTTAAGGTTTTTCCAAATTCTCTCTTGCCCTTGGAAGATCAACATTTTCAGAGTATTTGTTGAACATCCAGCCATCGCAAAGTCCTGGTAACTCAGGCTGCACACAGCCTGACTGCCTCTCCACCTGCCAGGTGATCTTGAGTAGGTGATTCAGTGCGGCCACTTTAACATGTAACTGCACCAGAAAGGCACTGCTATCTGCTGGTTTGAATTGATGTGCTTCCTTTTTCTTCAGTTCCGAGTCATTTCCCATTCTAGCCTTTTGCTAACTTTGCAGTGTCTTCTGCTGACTCTGTAACCTTTGTGATAATTATAACATCAAATATTATCAAGCATTGCCACCAATGGGCTTTCAAATCACCATTATAATTCTTCTATCAAACATAACTTAAATCAAATTTTATCTTTTATCTACAATAAAAGACAACCTTGTAAATATTTAACTTCCTTGGAAAAGTAGACATGCTAAACAAGATAACAAGGTATTTAACAAGCTTGCTGTGGAGTCTGCATTTTATTAAAAAATAAAACATAAAAACTGTTATTAAGTTTGAAACTGTTCATTGTTTCCCTAGTACAACGTGACATTTCCTATCTCCATAATTTTGTGTTGGTTTATTATTTGTTCAAGCTATTCCCTGAACCTCAAAGTAGTCTTTTTATCTTGCCATAGTCTGTCTACAGGTCCTACAAAGTTGAACTCAAATGTCACCTGCTCCATTAAAATTTTCTTGGTTGCTTCAGTTGAAATGATTTCCTCTTCCTCTCATGACTCTACAGCTCTTCCAATAATTTTAAAAAATGTGTTTTTCATTAAGAATACTGTTTTGAGGTAAGGGCATGTAGGAAAGCCATGTTGGCTAAACACATCACATGGTCAACTTTAACATTATGTGTCCCCAAGGCACCCATAATGGCAATGCTTGGAATGTTAAAACCCCAAAGGGAATATGCTTAATGATTATGAGAATTTTTTTTAATAGCTGTTCTAATTATCAGTGATAAATTGTTGCTTTTGTTCCCTTTTCACTCTCAAAATTGTTCTGTGTTACAGCTATATTGAAAGTATTGTATGTGTTGTATGTATTATGTGGTCATTTTTCTTACATATGAGTTATATAGCCCTTATTTAACTGTGGCCAGTGTTATTGGGGCTAACTGCTTAACTTAGAGTTAAAAGTTATGCTATCCCATATGCCCTCTCAGAAGTATGAAAACTTTGTGGGTATCCTCTCTGGGATACCCACCCAAGCCCCTTATTCAACATTATCAGTGAAAGGAGCTCAGAGCTGTCCAGCTGGATAGGTAAGTCAACACCCTTGGGGTGAACTTGAGCACCTCCGTCTCCCTGGTCTTTGAACACTCACCCAGGCCCTTCTGTTAGTTTCTCTATCCTATTGATCTAGTGGAGTTTTTGCAACTGGCAGTTGATCATGTTCTCCATCTGTGGTTGATTCAATCATTGCTCCTAATTTTTCCACTCCTTTCCTGTTATGAGTGGGTCCTGCTGGCGCAGTGGTTAAAGCAGTCAAATGTGAGGTTGGTGCTTCAAAACCAGCAGCCAACCATTGGGGGAAAGAAGGAGCAGTCCACTTTCATAAAGACCTATAACCTTAGAAATCCTATGGGCAGTTCTGCTGTGTTTGCTAAGGTTGCTATGAGTTGGAATCGACTCCATGGCAATGGTTTTGATTTGGTTTTGATCCCACTATGGTGCCCAGGTTCCAAACAAGAACTGTTCCTAAATGTGTCTTTGTAGGGACTCATGATTTCAAGTAACCCTACTTCTTAGATTTTTTTTTTTTAATTTTTATTTTTATTTAACATAACTGAGTGAAAATGTACATTCCCGTATAAATTTACATGCTCACCTATATGCAGCTTCCACTGCTCTCCTTGTCCGGTGACTGCACAGTATTCCTCTCTGCTCTATACATGTCTCATCCTCCCAACAGCCTCCTTTTCCCCTCCTCTCCGTCCACTCCCCTTCCTCCAGCCAGAGGTCAGCAAGATGATATCCTGTAGATGTATAGAACCACAAAGTGCTTCCAATATATGGTCACTGCATCGCCAAGTCCAATCCATTCCTGTCCAAAGAGTTGACCTTTGTTATAATTTATGAGAAAGGGCAGTATCAGGGCTGGGGGCCATGCTCTCAGAGGAACCCCAAAACCGCTGGACCATCAATTGAGGTCTTTTAGTGGAGATCTCATGATGCACCCCTTTTTATTCTTGTGTTGCCAGTGAGACTCATCTCTGTGAGCTCCATCGTGGCTATCACTGGTGGTGGCTGGGCACCATCCGGTTCTTCCCGTCCCAAGTCGATGTAGGCACCCACTCTTGTGGGTCTCTCTGTCTTCTCAATTGTTTTTACCGCATGTCATTTTGGTCCTCAGTGAGCATGCGTTCCTGCTGAGTTGGGACCATTTGCTGTGTCCTCGGGTGGCAGCTTGGCAGGTTTGAAGACCCCAGACGCCACTCACCACTGTGGGGTTCAGAGAGCTCTCTTAGCAAAATGCTAGTTGTGCCAATTGGCCTGGAATTCACCTAAGAGCATGGTCCCCCACCCCCCGCCCCAGCTACTCTATCCTTGCACTATTGACTTAAGATGGAAGGAGTACTCAAGTTATGCTGAAGTCCACTTAATGTTGTTCTTGTTTCTAATGTGTGCTATCACCGCTTTGTCCCAGCTAGATTTCTAGTAACTATTTAAACTAAGCCCTCCCCCTCCCCCTCCCTCCCTCCCCTCCCTTGCAGCTGTCAAAGAGTCTTTTCTTCTATACACAAGTCTGTTTTTGAGATCTTATCGTAGAGGTCTCATACAGTATTTGTCCTTTTATCGCTGACTACTTTCACTCAACATAATGTCTTCCAGTTGAAACCAGGTTAGGAGATGTTTCCTGGAATCATCGTTATTCTTTATCATTGCGTAGTGCTCCATTGAGTATATGTACCACAGTTTACCTATCCATTCTTCTATTGTTGGGCTTCTGGGTTGATTCCATCTTTTTGCTATCGTGGACTGTGCTGCGATAAACATCCTGGTGCATGTGCCTGTTGGTGTGAAAGGCCTTGATTCTGTAGGATATATTCCAAGTAGTGGAATTACTGGGTCAAATGGTATCTCTATATCCATTTTTTTTAAGGAAGCGCCAGATTGCCTTCCAAAGAGGCTGGACCGTTTTGCAACCCCACCAACAGTGTAGGAGGGTTCGACTTTCTCCACAGCCTCTCCAGCATTTGTTGTTTTGTGTTTTCTGGATCATAGCCAATCTTGTTGGGGTGAGATGGTATCTCATTGTTGTCTTGATTTGAATTTCTTTAATAACTAAAGATCGTGAACATGTCCGCATGTGTTTTTTGGCTGTCTGGATCTCCTCTTTAGTGAAATATCTGTCCATCTCCTTCACCCATCACTTAATTGGATGGTTTATCCTCTTCTTATTGATATTTTGTAGTATCTTATAGATTATGGAGATCAGGCATCGGTCTGACATAGAGTTGCCAAATATTTTTTCCCATTCTGTGGGTGTTCTTTTAATTCTATTAATAAAGTCTTTGGATGAGCAAAAGTGTTTGATTCTTAATAGTTCCCATTTATCTACTTTCTGTTCTGTTGATTGAGGTTTCTTTGACAGATTTTGGAGTCTGTCCTCATTGTGTATTAACACTTCCATTGTTGTTCCTACCTTTTCTTGGATGAGCTTTATCGTTTCAGGTTTGATATTTAGGTCTTTTATCCAGTTGGAGTTGGTTTTTGTATAAGGTGTAAGATATGGATCTTGATTCAGTTTACTGCAGATGGATAACCAATTTTGCCAGCATCATTTGTTGAAGATACTGTTTTTACCCCAGTTTAATGTCTTAGGGCCTTTGTCGAATATCAACTGTTCATAGGCAGATGGTGTCATCTCTGGGGTCTCAATTCTGTTCCATTGATCAATCTGTCTGTTCTTGTACCAGTACCAGGCTGTTTTGACCACTGTGGTAGTGTAGTATGTTCTAAGGTCGGGTTATGAGAGGCCTCCCAGTGTGTTCTTCTTTAGTAGTACCTTACTTATCTGGGGCTTCTTCCCTTTCCAAACAAAATTGGTGATTTGTTTCTCCATCTCATTAAAAAATGATGCTAGAACTTGTATTGGGATTGCATTATATAAATAAATTGCTTTGGGTAAAATAGACATTTTCACAATGTTAAGTCTTCTATCCATGAGCAAGGTAGGTTTTCCATTTATCTAAGTCTCTCTTAGCTTCTTGTAGTAAAGGCTTGTAGTTCTCTTTGTAAAGGTCTGTTGTTTCTCTCGTTAGATTAATTCCTAGGTACTTTATCTTCTTAGGGGCTATCGTAAATGGTATTGACTTAATAATTTCCTCCTTAACATTCTCATTGTTGGTATAAAGGAATCCTACTGATTTACTTATGTTTATCTTGTATCCTGAGACTTTGCTGAACTCTTCTATCAGTTTGAGTAGCTTACTTATAGATTCCTTGGGGTTCTCTGCATATACAATCATATCATCTGCGAACAGGAGATTTTAACTTCCTCTTTGCCGATGCAGATGCCCTTTATTTGTTCGTCTTGTCTAATTGCTCTGGCTAGAACTTCTAGCACAATGTTGAATAGGAGAGGTGACAGTGGGCATCCTTGTCTAGTTCCTGATCTCAAGGGAAGGTCTTTCAGTCTCTCTCCATTCAGGATGATGTGGGCAATTGGCTTTGTATAAATGGCCCCTATTGTGTTGAGGAATTTGCCGTCTATGCCCATTTTGCTAAGAGTTTTTAGCATGAATGGGTGTTGGACTTTATCAAATGCCTTTTCGGCATCAATGGACAAAATCAGGTGATCTTTGTCTTTTGTGTTATTTATGTGGTTAATCACATTAATTGTTTTCCTGATGTTGAACCAGCCTTGCATCCCTGGTATGAATCCCACTTGGTCATGATGGATTATTTTCTGGATATGTTGTTGTATTCTGTTGGCAAGAATTTTGTTGAAGATTTTTGCATCTAGGTTCATGAGTCATATCAGTCTGTAGTTCTCTGTCTGTGTTGGATCTTTCCCTGGCTTAGGTATCAGGGTTATGCTGGCTTCATAGAATGAGTTTGGGAGTACTCCATCCCTTTCTATACTGTGAAATAGTCTCAGTAGTATTGAGGATAATTCTTCTCTAAGTGCTTCATAGAATTCTGCCATGAAGCCATCTGGGCCCGAACTTTTTTTGGTTGGCAGTGTTTTGATGACCTTTTCAATCTCTTCCTTTTTGATGGGTTTATTAAGTTGTTCTGCTTCATGTTGTGATAATTTGAGTAGGTGGTATGAGTCAAGAAACTTGTCCATTTCCCCTAGGTTTTCAAATTTGTTAGAGTACCGTCTTTCATAGTATTCTGTTATGATATTTTTGATTTCTGTTGCATCTGTGGTGACAACTCCCCTCTCATTTCTAATTTGGGTTATTTGTTTCCTTTCCTGCTTTTCTTTAGTAAGTTTAGACAGTGGTTTATCAATTTTGTTGATCTTTTCAAAAAACCAGCTTTTGGTCTTTTCAATTTTTTCAATTGTTTTTCTATTCTCTAATTCATTTAGCTCTGTTTTAATCTTTATGATTGCATTTCTTCCAGTGCCCGAGGGGTTCCTCTGTTGTTCTCTTTCTACTTGTTCAAGCTGTAGAGTTAGTTCCTTGATTTGGTTTCTTTCTTCCTTCTAGATGTGTACATTTATGGAGATAAACAGACCTCTGAGTACTGCTTTGGCTGTATCCCATAGGTTCTGGTAGGAAGTGTTTTTGTTCTCATTGGAATCCATGAATTTCTTTAATTCATCCTTGATTTCCTCTATAACTCATGTCTTTTTGAGCAAGATGTTGTTCAGTTTGCAAGAATTCCACTTTCTATCTCTGTTTTTTCTGCTATTGATTTCAACTTTTATGGCTTTATGATCTCAGAAGATGCTTTGCAGTAATTCAATGGTATGGATTTTGTTGAGCATTGCATTATGGCCTATCACGTGGTCAATTCTGGAGAATGTTCCATGTGCACTGGAGAAGAAGGTGTAGTTGTCTGCTGATGGGTGGAAAGTTCTGTATATATCAATGAGGTTTAGTTGGTTAATTGTGTCAAGGAGGTCTTCTGTATCTTTACTGAGCTTTTTTCTAGATGATCTGTCTAGTAATGAGAGTGGAGTGTTAAAGTCTCACACTATTATTGTGGAGTCATCTAACTCTCTTTTGAGCGTAGTCAGTGTTTCTTCGACATATTTAGGTGCTCCGACATTAGGTGCATAAATATTTAATATAGTTAAGTCTTGCTTGTGTACTGAACCTTTCAGCAATAAATAGTTTCCATCTTTGTCCACGATGGTGGATTTGACCTTAAAAATGATTTTGTCTGAGATTAGAATTGCCACCCCTGCTCTTCTTTGTTCATTGTTAGCTTGACATATATTCTTCCATCCTTTAATTTTCAGTTTGTTCCTGTCTTTAGGTCTCAAGTAAGTTTCTTGTAGACAACATATGGATGGGTCGTGTCTTTTTATGCAAGATGACACTTTGTGTCTCTTTACTGGAGCATTCAGTCCATTCACATTCAGTGTAATTATTGATAGGTATGTGTTCACTGCTGCCTCTGTGATATGTTTATTTTTATGTTGATGTTTTCTCTGTTGTTCTTATTAGTCTGTTCTGGGACACCCTTTTTTGTGAGTTGATTTTTCACCTTTTTCAGAGCTGGTTTTATAGTTGTTGAGACTCGTGTGCTAGATTTCTTGAAATGGTATGATACCTCTTTGTTGTACTTTACAGCTGCCCCTGTGAACCCCCTTAATAAACTATTTATAAACCCAATTTTAATTACTACCAGTCTTGTCATCTTCCTCTCCATCTGGAAGGACTGTAACGACTGTAGTACATCCCTCTTTTTATTATGATGACACCATAGTTTTCATGATGATCACTGGATTGCTTCTTTCCAAATCAAAGCTGTGATTTACTTTGGAGCCTTCCCTAAATGAGTGTTGAGTAGTGTGTTGTTCTAAAATATAAAGTTGGTGGTTTTGTTCTTCTAAGCCAAAGCCAAGAACTTTTTTCAGTATTTTTGTAGTTTGGGTTTGGTTTTTACAAAGTCTCTGAGTTTCTGTTTATCTGAGAATGTCTTAATTTCATTTTCGTATTTGAAAGATAGTTTTGCAGGATATATAATTCTTGGTTGGAAGTTCTTCTCCTTCAAGACTTTGAATGTGTCATGCCACTGTGTCCATGCCAGCATGGTTTCTGCTGAGAAATCTGACAAGAGCCTACAGGGTTTCCCTCTGAATGTTAGCTTTGCCTTGAGTCTTGCTGCCTTTAAGAGTTGCTGCTTATGTTTCATTTTGTTAAGCTTGATTATAATATGTCTTGGAGTCTTTCTTTTGAGATTTATATTGGGTGGCATACGATATGCATCTGAGATGTCTATATTGTCTTCCTTCATGATTTCTGGGAAGTTTTCTTTCAGCAGCTCAGCAACAATACTCTCTGTGTTCTCAGATGTCTCACCCTGTTCAGAGACTCCAATTAATTGAAGGTTGTTCCTCTTAATAGAGTCCCACATGCTTCTTAATGTTTCTTCATTTTTCTTGTTTCTTTTTTCTGATTTTTGCTCATAGACGCTGGCATCAGTAGCTCTGTCTTCCAAGTCAGAAATTCTTTTTTCTATTTGTTCCATTCTGTTTTCTTGGCTTTGCATGGAAGTTTCTATGTCTTTGATTTTCTTCTTGATCTGTTGGATTTCAGAGTACTGGTGTTCCATCAGATCGAACAACTTGCTTAATTTTTCATTTTGTTCTGCTGCATTTTGTATAAGGTCTGGAAGGGCTCTGTATATAATCAATTTGTATTCACTTCCTGATGCTTTCATAAAAGTTTCTTCATCTGGAAAACTCCTTGGTTGCTTTGTCTGGGAGCCTTCTGAAGCCATGAGTGATTGCTTGTATGCCACAATTGTCTGTTGCTTTTTGGGTCCCATGTGAGTATATAGAGGCTGGAAGAGGTACTGTGAGGATGGATTGCAAATGTTTCTCTAGGCTGTCTTCAAATGCAAAGCAAAAGGTATCTGACCAGTTCACAAGTCAGTTAGGTTTTCAGGTGTAGAGGTCCCTCTTCTCATCTGACAAAGTAAGCACCACTATATCCAACCCCAGATGATAACAAACTAGTTCAGAATACAGCAATGCTACTGCCCTGTTGGACTCTGCTGACAGGGCCTAGCCTTAGCCGACACTGCATAGAGTACTGCTTTTCTGATAGAAAAGCGCTCTCTTGTGGGCAGGCTCTGGCTCCCAAGCTAAGAATTAGATCCAGCTGCGGCCACCATATCCAAGATGGCGTCCTCCACACAGGCAGCAGACATAGGGCCTAAAGGTGCCAAGAGGTAGTGATTCCTCTGCTTCTGTTGCAGGGCCCCCAACATAGGCAGCACTGTGCAAAATCACTACTTTTCTGTCAGTGAAGTGCTGTCCCGTTCGCAGGCGTTGGCTCCCAGGCAAGAACGTGGTCCCGCTAAAATCTCGGTACCAACATGGCGTCCTGCACATTGACTGTGAAGCTCCTCACAAACCCCGCTGAGGCAGCTACAA
Source organism: Heterohyrax brucei (assembly GCA_028571685.1). NCBI lineage: Eukaryota > Metazoa > Chordata > Mammalia > Hyracoidea > Procaviidae > Heterohyrax > Heterohyrax brucei. The sequence continues at coordinate 35,008,598 of CM053148.1, read as the reverse complement.
AACGAAAGGCTCAAAGTGGCTAGATTAACAGAGTCCCAAGCCTGGCTCTCAGAATATGGGAATTTCGCCTGTCTATCCCCCCAGCAGCGTGTCTGAGTCCAGCCGCTGGGCAAGGCCCAGCTCCGCCCGCCAGCCGACACAGAGGAAAAAAAAAGTCAAAATGGTGCGTTTACCTTCCGTCCGTTAGAGCTGGGCCTGCCAGGAGTGGGAGTCAGCCAAAGAGAGGAGGTTTTTCGCTGAGTGGTATGAAGTGCCAATTAACAGCCCTGTGCCGTGTCCTGAAGCTTATTAGGTGATCAGAAGGCTCTGTTTGATTGTCAGTTCAGGTCTTGGTTTCCAGAGGGATGTAAGGAGACGTGGGCTCAGTCCGCCATCTTGACTCCCTTAGATTTGTTATAAACGCCATAAACTGGATGGCTCTTTGATTAGTGTATGTACGGTCCTTTTATTTCTCTCTCTCTTCTGTCCCTAGTACCTGTAAACCCTGTTGGCAATAGTGGTTAAGTGCTATGTCTGCTAACCAAAGGGTTGACCGTTTGAATCTCCCTTGCACTCCTTGGAAACTTGGTGGAGCTGTTCTGCTCTACCCTATAGGGTTGCTATGAGTCAGAATCGACTTGATGGTGCTGGGTTTGGTTTTTGGTTTAATTTCTAGTGCCAAGCACAGAGTCAGGCATAGAGAGAGCTCAGCTAACACATGAAATGTGAGAGGCCTGGTGTCTCTTTCATGTCTGCCCATAGCCTCACTGCAGAGAGATACCATAAAGAATGAATTCAAATTAGTGATTTTGAATGGCCATAAATTTTTCCTGTTGGCTAATTCCAGATGTCCAGTTTTCCACTGATCATAAAATTGCTAGTAAATTCTTTCAGATGATTCTAACTAATCACTAATAGAACTTTGGAGTACTGTGAAAAGTACAAAACTCAGATTCAACGTATCTGACTTTTAAAGTCAAGCCCTTCCATTGATGATGTGGGAAGCCTATAGAAAGTCACATGGCTCTCTTAGCCCGAGTCTTGTCATCTGTTAAAAAGGAGCAATGAAACTCCTGGCTCAGGCTTATTTGGAGGATGCAATGGAATCAAATGGCAATGAAAGAGCCTACTGTGGACTGTGAAGCCTGCCTAGCATAGTATCAGCTGTTCTGGTAAGATTAGGTAGGTCCCCACTCTACCTCAGTTAAACTTTCTGTTGGAACAGTTAAACCCTACTTCTGAGACTCATTTCTTTGGGAAGAAAAAAGAGCAACTTCAACATAGTCATCTGCAAAAAGATGACTTTAGAAGAGCAAAGTGTTTGAGGGAAAGGGGAAGCAATTAAGAGAAGGGGAAAGTCTTGGAAAGAGAGAGCCAGGTCTAGTTTGCAGCTTCCTCCTTTGGAGGAACAGTGCCCCTTGAGTCTGTGTGCAGGTAAAACACTAATCAACTCCTGAATCCCTCTTCCCTGGACCTGCACCCTTACTCACATAATTCACACTAGCTCGTGCCAAGAATGGCTCAGATTGACTATAGCTTGGTGTTCACTGTTGTTAACACAGAGTCAGCCCCCAACTCACAGTGACACCATGCGCAATAAATGAAATGCTGCCAGTCCTGTTCTATCCCCCTGACTGTTGTGATCTATATGGTGTTTTCACTGGCTGAGTATTAAGAAGAAGATTGCCAGGCCTTTTTTCCTGGTCTTTCTTACTAGTCTAGAAGTTCTGGTAAAAGCTGTTCACCATTATAGCAGCACACAAGAGTCCACAAACACAGCTCACAAATGAATCTCCTACATGCAAGTTGAGAATTTGACCACTGAGCCATCAGTGTCTCATCAGCTACAGGTTAACCTTCTCAACATGCTTTACAAGAATCCTTTCTTTTCCTGACTTGGATAGACTTGCTACCTAGGATGAAAACTGCCTCCTTGAGTTTCATTACAGAGGATTGTATTTTTGTTTGACAGGGAAGAAAGCATAGGACTTGAAGTTTAAACATCTCTTTAGCAGGTAGTACATAAGCTTCCCTGTTAATTAATCTTTAATTGCCATTAATTGACTGTCTTTATGATGACAAGGAAAAAAGGTAAACATGGTTCACAGATCAATTGCCTTCTCATCTGAACCAGCATTTAGATTTCAGCGTGGATAAAAGCAATGGCAGCTTTTCACTGGTTGGTTTTCTGGTGCCTGGCTGGTAGGATTATTGAGCCAAGAAGATACTTAGGATATGTTCTCTGCTTGCAGATGTGCTAGTTGAGGGTTTTCTTCACCAACAGTGTTCCCTTTGAAATTGGCTGACTCATTTGCTGTGGATCAGAATTGAGATCAGGCACCCACTACCACAGGGTCAAGGCTCCCCTATGCTCCTGCTTATCTCTGTTCGTATTAGTTTTGCCCCATGGTCTGTTAGCATCAAAATCCCTAAGAAAAGCTTTCTGCTCTTGAGTAAGGCTAAGATATAATCGTCTTCTAAACTTGATCCCAAGCCAACTCCATGATGCACTTTTGTCACCTAATATGCATACACCCAAAGGAGGGGCTCAGAGTTGTGGTCCACAAAGTGGGATGCCAGCAACAGCAGGGTCAAAGTTCACCTAGAAGCTTGTTAGAGATGCAAGTCCTTAAACTCCACCCCAAACTACTGAATCAGAAACTCAGGAGGTAGGCTCCAGGATTTATATTTTTACAAACTTTCCAGGGGATTCTAATATGGGTTAAAGTTTAGGAACCATTTAATATCAGGAGGAGTGCATTGTTCCTTTTCCTCACAGAGGTGATTGACTCAATGAGGAAAAATATAAAAGGTGACTTGTTTTAATGGGATGACTTTGCTTGACTCTCCGATAAAATGTTGTGAGAAGGAAATTGCTTTTTCTTGCCCTCTGATGACCTTGTAACATTTGGCCTTGAGCAGCTCCTGACCTCTACTAGAGGAAATGGTCACTTCAATTTCTGATGTCGCTTCTCATTCACTGAGGTGAATAATTAGGGCTGGTGAGCTAGTCTCTAAAGAAAGAGGAAGCAAAGGGCAAATTGTTCCCTATGAAAGAGGAAATTCTCCCAGATTGAAAAGGGCACTGTGCTGAGTAAAGGGGAAGGAGTCAGTCTATGCTGAAAGAAGGTGACACATAGGAGCCCTGGTGGCCCAGCAGTTAAGGGCTTGATTGCTAACTAAAAGCTTGGTGGTTCAAACCTACTAGCTGCTCTGTAGGAGAAACACGTGACAATCTGCTCACGTAAAGATTACAGCCTAGGAAAACTCAAGGAGGAAATTCTACTCTATCACATTAGATTGTTATGAGTTGAAATCAACTGGAAAGCACCTAACAGCTGGTTCATAACAAAAAGGTCCCAAAGATGTTGGGGGTATGAGCTCTGCTGACTCATGGTAGAGATTGGAAAGAAACAAAACTATTATCCCCTAGGGGGAAGTGTAAACCCTCAGGTTTCTGTAAACCAAAGCCACTGTTGTTGAGTCGATTCTGACTCAAAGCGACCCTGTAGGACAGAGTAAAACTCCTCCATATAGTTTCCAAAGAGCACCTGGTGGATTCAAACTGCCAACCCTTTGGTTAGTAGCCACAGCACTTAGGCACTACACCATGAGGGTTTCCTAGGTTTTCACTGAGCACCATGAAGCCAAAAACCAAGCCATACCCATTGCTGTTGAGTAAATTCAGACTCATAGAGACACTATAGGTCAGAGTAGAACTGCCCCATAGAGTTCCCAAGGAGCACCTGGTGAATTCAAACTTCTGACCTTTTGATTAGCAGCCACAGCATTTAACCACCACACCATGTGGATTTCCAGAGTACTGCAGAATTTGAACAAATCCTGGAAGAGAGCAGACAGAAAGTTCAGAATTAGCTCCTCCTTCGTCTGAGAAAACCGCAACATAGAGTTTACCTTCATGCTCTGATTTTTCTCTCTCAAATCTTTCCTCAACTTGCTGAGCTGTGTTAACTACAGAGTCTTTGCAAAAGTCCCAGGCTCTGAAGCCGATGTCACATTTGCAATCAGAGAGCAATGATCCTGAACCAAACAGAACTTACATTTCAGGCTTCCAGTGGGCAGCAGTGGGGGCTGCATACTGGATGTTTATGCAAATAATGTACATCTGTGTTTGTTTCCCAGCTGTGCCATCCTCCCATAAAGTATTTTCATAAGGGTTGTCATGCCAATTTTCTTTACCTGTTAGTTTAAAAAAAAAATAGCATAAGATGCTTACAAGAATACCTTGATGGGGATGGCAAGGAAGCGGTTGGAAAACACACATTGTTTATGTAAAAATAGAATTGTTGTCTTTGTTACAGGTTGGTGATGGGAAGGTCTGGAGTACAAGAATTAATTTAAGCATTTTTGTATTCCTGGCCATTTACTAGGGAACCCAGGAATTTTGAGAGTTACACAACAGGTTGTCAAATGGGACATCAGTGGCAAATGAGCATAAACCATTTTTGAAAAGCATTCTTATAAGCTGCTAAATTTTGAATCTTGAAATTCTTCTCCTCCTCCTACTGCCCCTCCTTTTTATCCTCACTCTTGTTGTATCCTTTCGTCTTCCTCTAATTGTGAAAACCATTGCATGGATACAAATGAATAAGAATGAGGCCTCGATATAAACTCCTTCTAGGGAAATAGGTTGTTCTTGCTCTGTATTTGCATAAATTGTATAAATACTGAATGCCTATGTTTGTGTGGATGGGAGAGAGAAACTTCTCAAGTGGCTTACTGAGAGACAGTAATCAGGATCACTCTCATTTCTCCCTTTTTGTTTCCAGACCTTTGTATCCTGCCTATTAGGACCACACACACACACACACACACACACACACAACCTGTTGTTGCCGAGTTTACAAGGACTGACAGTTAAGTTTGCTAACTTATCCTAGAAGAAGTGCTATATACCTTGTTGCTGAATATCACTACAGTCATCTTGAAGTCTTCCCCTTGGGAAGCTGTGCATCGATGCCAGTGCATAGTCCACCCTTCAAAGCAATTTTGGAACTTTTTCTGGAATGGCTGTCGGAGCTGTTGTAATATTACCCTTCATGTCCTGAATCTCATCCAAACGTCTTCCTCTCAATATTTCCTTTATCTTTAGGTAATGAAAACAGTCATCAGAAGCCAGATCAAGTGAGTAGGTAGGGTGTTCCAATACAGTTGTTTGTTTGCTAGCTAAAAGCTCCCTCACAGACAACTATATAATTAAGTTGTGAACTTGCCACTGTGCCACCATGCACAATGACCACAACAGAAAAAGAGTTCCAACATTACTTTGAAGGATGGACTAGGTGTTGGCATCAGTGCATAGTTTCCCAAGGGGAGTACTTCGAAGATGACTGTAGTGATTTTCAGCCATGAGGTATGTGGTACTTAGAACAATTAAGTTCATGGACTTAAATGTCAGACCTTGTAATCCAGCTGTGCTGAACCATTTGTTACAGTGTAGAACTGCTCCATGGGGTTTTCTTGGCTATAATCTTTACAGAAGCAGATGACCAGGACTTTCTTGTGTCACATTGCTGAGTAGGTTCAAACTGCCAACCTTTAGGTTAATAGCTGAGATCAAACGCTTTGCATCATTGAAGGACCTCTATTGGTACATAGTCATGCAATTGATTTAGAGTGTATCTAGGTTTTGGAGGGTGATGCTCTATCCCTACAAGGCATCATCTCCAAACCATCTCTTCAGCTATGTCTTTAAAAACACTGTTCTGAACTACTAAAAATCAACCACTTATGCTCATCCAAAGACTTTATCAAGAGGGTTAAAAGACTGCTTACAGAATGAGAAAAAAAATATTTGGCAATTACATATTGGATTAATGTCTGATTTCTATAATCTACAAGATACTGCACATTATCAACAAGAAAAAGACAAATAACCCAATTAAACAATGGGCAAAGTACATGGACCAACACTTCGCCAAAGAAGACATCCAGGCATCCGAAAGACACATGAGGAAATGCTCACAATTATTAGCCATTAGAGAAATCCAAATCAAAACAAAGTGAGATATCATCTCACCCCAACAATACTGGCAATAATCCAAAAAACACAAAGCAACAAATGCTGGAGAGGCTGTGAAAAGACTGGAACTCTCCTGCACTGCTGGTGGGAATGCAAGATGGTACAGCCTATTTAGAAAGCTATTTGGTCCTTTCTTAAAAACCCTAGAAATAGAAATACCATATGATCCAGCAATCCCACTGCTCAGAATATATCCCACAGTAATAAAGGCACTCACACAAACGGATACATACACACAAATGTTTATTGCAGCACAGCCCACAATAGCAAAGAGATGGAATCAACCTAAGTGCCCATCAACAGATGAATGGGTAAAAAAACCTATGATGCATGTATACAATGGAACATTACACCGTGATAAAGAACAATGATGATTATAGGAAGCATCTCATAAGCTGATATCAACTAGAAGATACCATGCTGAGTGAAATCAGTCAGCTACAAGAAGACAAGTATTGTATGAGACCACTATTAGAAGGACTTAAAAAAGAACTTATGTACACAGGGAAAGACTCTGATGGTTACAAGTATGGGGAGGAAGGGAGAGGGTTGGTCATAGATTAGATTAAAAAAGTCCCAAACCAAACCCAGTGCCATCAAGTCAATTCTGACTCACAGTGACCTCATAGATTGGATAGTCAATAGGAATTCAGTTAGGTGAAGTGTGTGACAGCACTCAGTAGAAGGCAGGTCCGTAAAAATGGACTACACTGTAAACTCAAAAGTTTTCTAAATTTAACCCAACATTTCAAAGGATAGAGTACTAGGGACGGGGTTCTGGTGACGGTGTTTTCGGGAGACATCAAGGTCAATTGGCATAACCAGCCTTTTGCTAAGAGAGTTTTCTGCACCCCATGTTGGTGAGTGGTGTCTGGGGTCTTAAAAGTCAGCAAGCTGCCATCTGAGGAACATTAACTGGTCAACCTACCCAGAACAGATGACAACTGAGAACATCACAGACACAAGGAAAAATGAGCTCAGGAGACAGAAGGACTCGTATGCCTGGGAGACTGCATCAGCATGAGGCCAGAAGAACCAGATGGTGCCCAGCCACCACAAAAAATAGCCTTGATAGGGTCACAATGTAGAGTCCCTGATGTAGCAGACACCAAGAGTCCTTGGTGTGCAGACCAAGAAGCCTACTAAAATACCAGAACTTAAGGTCCAGCAACCTGGAGGGTCCCCTGGGAACATGGCCCCTAGACTTGTGGCTGCTCCAGACCTGAAACCAGTACTGAGGTCAACACTTGACACTGAGAATGGACTGGACTCGGGGACACAGAGTGAGCATATGGTGTGTGTACTTTATGAGTTTACACATTTTTCAGAAGGTTGTCCTGCTGGTTTCTTTCTAGAGTGGAGAGGAGAGAGTAAGAGGAGGGGCTAGGTTTCATTAGGAGTATACTAGCAGTAAAAAGTGAAAACAAGAAGTGTGCTGTCACTGCCTGGGGAAGGCAGGGAGAGTTGTAGAGAGACGAGCATGCAAAATTGACTTGGGTTGTATACTTTCATGTAATAATAATAATAAAAACACTGATCTATGGTTCTATTGTATTGTTGGTTTCCCGGTAGTGCGTTGTGGGACAGGTAGATCCTATAATCTTGTATTGGTGTGTCAAGCACTTTAAGCCTCTGCCATCGAGTAGGTCAGACTCGTAGCGGCAGTAGAGGTCAGAGTAGAACTGCCCCATAGAGTTTCCAAGGAGCGCCTGGTGGATTTGAACTGCTGACTTTTTGGTTAGCAGGCACAGCACTTAACCTACTATGCCACCAGAGTTTCCACAAACACTTTATATGCCCTTAAATATTGGTGCTGCTGAGATCCTATAGTCAGAAAAGGCAAGTACATGCTTAGTCAGAATATGTGTTGATCACAGTTAATTGCTGTGATCCCACTGTTGCCACTTTCAGGGTAAGAGGGATCCAGTGCAATCAACTTGTCACCAAACTCCTGGTTAGTCTCCTTAAGTGGTTGTGCCATATTGGAAACTCGTATAATTGGGCTCTGTTGTCAGGAGGCTGAATATTCAGCAGTAATAGTAGCTAAAAGAGCCTTGGTGAGTGGGAGCCTACGCTGTTGGACCCCTGCGTAGCTTCTGTCCCTGCTGCATTGACTACGCTCTTCATGTATACATTGTTCAGCAATGGGATAGTCAGTGGCTGAGGCCAGCTGACAACTGAGCAAGTCTTCTTTTGTCTCCTTGGATGTTGAGTGCCGCTTCCATGATAAATGTTGAGTATTAGAATGCAATCCAAAGATCTTTTCCCTTTGTGCCCACGCTCACAAGTTCACTCATGTATTTCTTCCACAGTCTCCTTGACTCCTTGGGCTTCTAAAGAACTAACCAAGTCCTTTGCCACTGTCATCTTCAAGCCAGGTGTCCCTAGTCTTTAACATGTAGGTTCTAATTCCAGGGTCTCGTTCCTTCCCAGTTAGGGCCTTGAAATTAGTTTCACAGACTTTCCAGGATTAGAACTCAACCTTCTCTGAAACTCTACTAAAATTATAATTAATTCCTGGACCTGATCCTCATTTTTTTTTCTGCCCTCTGGCTACAGGAGATGAACATTTCTTTATTTGCTGCCAAGGAGGCCCTTTGGCTTCCACTTACTTTAGTTAGTAATTAACCACCTTCATCCTTTCCTTGTCTTTTTCCAATGAATCAAGAGCAACTGTCATCAAATTTCATTGTCTTGATAATTGCTATTTCTCCTGAACTCTTCAAATACCTGAGATGCTACACCTCTTATTACATTTCCTTCCAAGTGTACTTTACTCCATAAATTCACCATGGTTGGCATTTTAGCAATTGCACTTCTACGGAAGACTGTGGACTTTCAGTTGTATTCTGACTACCAGTGGGATGCTCGTTGCTCGCCAGCTGGTGGGTGATATAGCTACAAAATCCCGCTGAAGATTCTGTTTCCCAGGGCCAGTGCTGGCACTAATGTCATATATTGACTTCCCTGGGAAGAGACTCTGAGATGGCTCTCTGTGTGTCATTGGTTTATTACCTGGAAGAGGCTGACTCTAGTGGATCATTTAATTAGCAAGGTAAGCACAGCACATAACTTGCTTACTAATTCAACTGTAGTGAACAGTTTCACATGTTTATCTTGACTATTGGGTAATCCACTTTTGGAATGATGGAAGTGAGACAGGGCACATAGAAAGTCTGAATTGCAATGTAGGTACTGTACAACAGATAACTTCCCAGAAGTGAAACTGGAGTTCTGTCTCTGCATGGTGTAATAGGTTGAACACTTGGCTGCTAACTGGAAGGTTAGTGGCTCATGTCTACCCAAAGGTTCAGGGAACTACTTCTGAAAAGTTATCTATTGAAAGCCTTGTGGAACACAGTTCTACTCTGACACACATGGGGTCTCCATGAGTTGGAATTAACTTGGCAGCAACTGGTTTGGTTTATGAAAAGCAAGGAATGGTCGCTGGTCAACCGAAAGCAGCAAGTGTCCTATGTGCATATCTTCCCTAGGAAGTGTTTCATCTTCTTGAGAAGTATGGAAAGCTTAGTGGCATAGAGGTTAAGAGCTATAGCTACTAACCAAAAGGTTGACATTTCAGATCTACCAGACGCTCCTTGCAAGCTCTTTGAGGCAGTTCTGCTCTGTCCTACAGGGTCACTATGAGTTAGAATCAACTTGATGGCTATGTTTGTTTGTCTGTTTGTCTTAGAAGTGCACATTACGCTGATTAGAAATGACGGCTTTGCCTTTATAGCCAGTTCCTCTGCATGTCTCCTAAATTTTCAGAAAGCTCACACTTTAAAACTGTTGTTCTGTTTGTTATTCTTATTTACATATACTCAGGCTACCCTTTGGATTTCAACAAAAGTTTAATTCTACTTTGCACTGAAGTTTTTCTATTTACTTGTTTTTGCTTGTAGGAGAGCCTCCCTAAGTTAGTTATCGTTGCTTTTCCAAGAGAATAATATGCTCTCAGTCTGGGATAACTAGGCAGTCTAATTAACCTTATAAAAAAAGCAAAACATAGCTTTCTAGTGGCTACATCCCCTTCATTAAGTTACTTTGGCTCCTCTTAGCTGGCATAGTTAATAATGCTGATTTGCATATCATTTCCCATGGTATTTAGGGCTATAACTTGTAATCAAAACACATTTTAAGAGTACACTAGAGATTGAGTTAATGGAAGTTGGCTGTAACACAAGCAGAGATTCTTCCAGGGGGCTATGGCTCCCTCTTTATATTTACTGCAAGGCACTTAAAGGTAGGATTTAAAGTGGAAAAAGCTTTTGGAGTAATCATTTTTTAATAATTAGCTTAGGAATAATTTGGAAACTATCACTTGCAGCACTTCAGTAATGTAAAGTAAGCTATTTCTGGAAATGTTAATGGAAAACAAACTCCTTGGAGATTGCAGAGTTAAAAGATCTGTAAGAATGGCTATTAATTATGCCCAAAGCTCTCTTTCTGTTATTAGGCAATGCAGTTATAAAGCAAGATAATACTGCCTTCAGATTTCATTGCACCTCTCCCATTAGACTTGGGGATAATCTCAGGCAGCGTGGAATTCATGGTAAAAATAGCTCTCTTCTGAAATAGAAGACTGCTTATGTCCCTGCTGTACCTGTGTGCAATTTCCTTTGATTTAATGAGGGAAGTATGCAACAAATACTTAGAATTAAATTACCGAATACACCATATTCAAAATTCCAGTATTAAAACAACTGTACTTTCAGTCACTGCTTTTTCTGCTACTCCTGTGTGTAAGAAAATCTGTATTTCACACTATGAACACGGAAACATGTGGAATGGGATCTGTGCATTTGTGTCTACCTGCCTACTTGAGAAGGGACTGGAATGTTCTCAGCCTCAAACCACCCGTCCCAACCCCATCGTTCACTCATTAAATGGGATTCTCAGAACTGCACTTGAGAAGCATCCTCCATCTGCCCAGTATGCTCTGGGAGCCTCCTGCATGCCCAAACTTGTGGTAGAGTGCTGGTTCCCAGATACTGAATAGACCTACCAGCCACGTCTCCAGCTTATTTCCCCTCTGGAAGCAGCTACATGTTCTGTAGTGGGAAGGAGCCTCTGACTTTGCTGTCTGCATCCACCATCCACCTCTGAGTCTATTGAACTATGGTAGCTGCAGTGTTACTCTGATGCCGGAAAGCTGTTCCACCAGCATTTCAGCTGTAGCAAGGTCCCCCTTAATGCAGATGTTCAGGGCAGCTTTCAAAGCTAGACAGAAGGAGGAAGGGACTGGACGTGCCCTTCTAAAATTCAGGCAGTGAAAACTCTGTGGTTTGCAGCTGAGTACCGTCAGGTGGAAGATGAGCCCTGTAGGTTGGAAGGCACTCACATTACCCAGTGGTGAAGTGTCATGGACTGAATTGTGTCCCTCCAAAAAATATGTGTAGCCATGTGGCTGGGCCATGAGTCCCAATATTTTATGATTGTCCTCTTTTTTGTGATTTTCCTCTGCTGTATGTTAAAGGATTAGGGTGGGACTGTAAATCCCTTTATAGGATCACCTCCCTGCTCCACTGTAAACACTGTAAAGGGAATTTCCCTGGAGTATGGCTTGCTCCACCCTTAATCATTTCATCCTACAAGGGATAAAAGAAGGAAAAGCAAGCAGAGAATTGGGAACCTCACACCATCAAGCAAGTAGCCTCGGGAGAAGAGCGCGTCTTTCAGACCTGAAGTTCCTGCACCAAGATGCTCCTGGACAAAGACTGATGCCATACCGGACCTTCCTCAAGAGCTGACAAGGGGGAAAGCCTTCCCCTGGAGCGGACACCCTGAATATGGACTTGCAGCCTACTGGACTGTGTAAGAATAAACTTTCCTTTGTTAAAACCGTCCACTCTGTGGTATTTCTGTTACAGCAGCACTAGCTGACTAAAACACAAATCAAAAAGATCTTGATAAATTTAAAAATGAACCAAAGACCATAAAGATGGTGCAGGAGCAGGCAGTGTCTGTCCCGTGCTGCACAGGGTCGCCATGTCTTCGAGCCAGTTTCACAGCAGCTAACAACAGACAGAGGCATATATTCTGCTTGTGGCAGGGGTGAGTTGGGAGGCTTCTGATCTTGGTCACTACACCTTGGCTCTAGCGTATTGTAAGCATCACAGGTGGCATCACAGGGCTACTTATGTACAGTGCAACCTGTCCTGAGTAGGGCTGCTGGCTTCAGAGAAATGCAACAAGTAACGGGATGACGGACCATAACACTGTAAAGGAAACAAGTTTAATAGCAAGCCTGCAACAGCTTGAGGCTTTTCACCTAACTGTGAAGGCAGGAAAGAGAAAGTGTCTGACAACAGCTTTCAGACTGTTCTGCTCATTGGTATTTCCCACTATTATAAACCCAAAGAACTGTAAATCTTTCTCCTGAACATGCTTCTCTCTGATATTTGCCTTCTTAATTGATAAACCTTTTTAAACAAGTGGGCTCCTTTGAAATCAAGTAATACTTGTTCTTTCCTTCTTTTACTTAGTTGCACCAAGGCCACGGTACCAACTAATTACAGATTTATTATTTGAACAAAGTTATAATAAATTTGCCAGCAAGAGCATAGCCTAATCTTGTTACAGACACATCAGTGGTTGTACACGCATGAAATTAAGTCCACTGGGCTGATTCCTCCACGATTGCCTATTTTTATTTTTAGACAACATTCCTTATCATATAGCAAATTAATGATGGCTATCAAGGGCTTACTGTAAGATACATGACACTGGCCACATCCTTTTGATAGTTCATCAAATGCTCTGTTAGCAGGGATCATGAAGCCTGATTTAATAGGTGAAAAGATTTATCCAGAGCAAGTGAAATCTGATGGAAGGAATTCTAATCTTGAGTAGGGAGAACAGATGTATTGCTGCTGACTTTAGGTTTGCTGGAAAACGGAGGCCTTGTGGCATCCTGCTGGGCTATTAAAGCACCCCCTCCCCACCCACACACTGTGGCAGAAGCACTTAGCAAGGTGCAGGCTGCTTGGGGTGAAAGAAAAATATAAAATTCATTTATATTCATAATATAAATGAAAGATGAGACAGTGAAAATGTCAGTCCACCATGATCCAGAGACAGCTCACTAAAGAGCCCTCCCAAGCAATTTGTTTTGTTTTGTTTCAGAAGTCAACTGATATTATTACCTTAGTGGTACTGTTGGAATAAAGAAGAAAATGCTAGAAGTAAACACATAAAAAACCCAGTTGCTGATATTCTAGATGCATATTTACCATACATTTGTGCATTTCATTCATATATATTTGCTGTTATTCTTACTGTGTTTAGGTACCATCAAAATAGTTCTGACTCTTAGCAACCCTGTGCACGATAGAACAGACTCTTGCCTGCTCATGCGCCATCCTGACAATCTTGCTTGTATTTGAGCCCATTGTTGCAGCCACTGTATCAGTCCATCTCCCTGAGGGTCTTTGTTGCTGACCTTCTACTTGACCAAGCATGATGTTCTTCTCCAGGGCTTGCTCCTTCATGATGACTTGTCCAAAGCAAGTGAGACACAGTTTTGCCATCCGCACTTCTAGACAACATTCTGGCTGTGTTCCTCTAAGACAGATTTGTTCGTTCTTCCGGCAGTCCACAATATCTTCAATGTTATTTGCCCAAACAATTCAAAAGCCTCACTTCTTTGACCTTCCTTTTTCATTGCTCAGCATCCGTATCCATATGAGGTGATTGAAAACACCATGGCTTGGGGCAGGTGCAGCTCAGTCCTCAAAGTGACATCTTTGCTATTTAACACTTCAAATAGGTCTTTTGCAGCAGGTTTGCCCAATGCAACATGCCCTTGGATTTTCTGACTACTCTTCTAAGGGCATGGATTATTGATTTAAGAAGAATGAACACCTCGACAGCTTCTTTGCCATTTATCGTGATGTTGTTTACTCGTCCGGTTGGTTTCTTTACATTCAGATGTGATGAAAGCTGTGATCTTTGATCTTTATCAGTAAGTGCTTCAAGCTGTCTTCAGTTTTGGCAAGCAAGACTTTGTCATCTGCATATCTTCGGTTGTTGATGAGTTCGTTAGCTGCTTCCAAGCTAGACCAATCCAGAGGGATCCCTCTGTGGTCCATAGGGTTTTCACTGGCTGATTTTTCTGAGCTAGCTAGCTCTCCAGACCTTTCTTCCTAGCCTGCTTGGAAACTCTGCTGAAACTGTTCAGCATTGTAGCAATATTCAAGCCTCCACTGAGAGATGGGTGGTGGCTGGGCTTGAGGAAATGAACCTGAGCTTTCTATACATGAAAGGGGAGAATTCTGCCACTGAACCGTCAGTGCCTCACTGTACATATTTAGCATCTACTATTTTTCAGGTGGAAACTGTAGTTTTATACTGGTGAAGAGTGATGGCTGCTAACTGGAAGCTTGGGAGTTTGAATCTACCAGGTATTCCTTGGAAACCCTATGGGGCAGTTCTACTCTGTCCTATAGGGTTGCCTCGAAAGCAACATTTTTGACTCAAAAGCAACATTTTTTTCCTCCTTTCATTTTTTTATTTTCCGGATCCTATAGTTATGTATATACACAACAGTTTCTACTTTTTGTGGGGTTTACAGTCTACTATGGAAGAAAAACAGTAAAGAACTAAACATAGAAATAAGTACATAAAGGAGACAACTCAGCAATGAGAAAATGCTAAAACTGCATCTGTTAATTAAAGAAATAAAGATGATAAAATGTTATTAAAAGAAGAACACTCTGATGTGACAGAGAAAAACTAGGATGCATGTGAGGGACAGAGGCCCCCCTGGTAGTTGTACTGTGTCTACAGACCAGTGAGTTTCTCCTTCGTGTCTTTTCTTAATTTCATGAGTTTTAATAGAGCACCAAGTATAAAACTGGAAAAATCGGGGAAAAGTTCATAGTTTATATTGCTGAAGAGCCATTTACTAGCTGATATTTCTTTTCAAATACAAAAACTTTCTTTTAACAAACACCTTCCTTCATTGGTCCAGTGTAGTTGAAAACAGTAAGAAATTCCATGAAACGTAGGTACGTTGAACAGGTTCTGTATATGCCAGAAGAATAAGGTCTGGTGTCTCTGTCTTCCAGGGGTAAAGCCAGCTATGCAGGTGCGTGACTGCAGCTAATGAGTGAGAACTATGTACAGGTGACTCAAGAAGAATTGAATACTCTGAAGACATGTCAGCAAAGCCACTTCATAAAGGAATGATCATAGTTATATTTATAATATTAGCCAAGCCAAGTGCCGTTGAGTCAGATCTGACTCATGGAATATTATAAATGCTCATTTTATATGTCTTAAATCACATGATATACATTAATAGGAAGCCTAGTTCATCCATGGAAACCCTGGTGGCATAGTGCTTAATTGCTATAGGTGCTAAACAAAAGGTCAGCAGTTTGAATCCTCCAAGTGCTCCTTGGAAACTCTTATGTGGCAGCAGTTCCACTCTGTCCTATAAGGTTAGTGTGACTCAGAATCGACTTGACTGTGGTGGGTTTGGTTTTATTTTTTTCTTTTTAACTCATCCGTAGTTTATCAGAGGCCTTTTATAGTACATCTCAGTCAAAAGTGGCCACAAGGTGTTCCTTCTTCTTGCTTGTGAAAAAGGAGTGGTCCAAACTTGGAGTTCCTTATGTGTCACCCAAAAAAGAAGGTAGTATGGCATGATGTCTGAGTATGAAGGTGCAGATTTGTCCAGAACCTTTAGGACAAGAGTATAAATGGGATCATACAATCCAAATGTCTAACTATTGAAAAGTTACATATTAAATTAATAAAGTTGACAAAGATGCTTTTGTTGTGATAAAATATGTGTAAAGATCTGGTTATTATTTGACTCAAAATCCACAACTATCAAACATGACTGAACTTAGTATTACTGGTACGTGTCTGGGTCTTTTGATAGATCAGTGATGTTTACATAAGCAATTGTTTTGTTTTGCTAGATGTTCCTCAACCATGGAATTGTTGTGAATATCACAATAATTCATGAAGAATCTCTGGAACAAATAATTGAAACCAAAGAGATGCAAGGAATTGAATGTTCAGCATTACTGGGAAATGATACCTTATTATGCAAAAGCCCATTGCATTTATACCTGAGAAGACAGACAATTATTTTGTCTTTTCTCTTACTTAAGTACTCCTTCCTATCAAATCTTCCCCATACTCCAGAGCAGTGACAGTACCCAGAAACTTCCCCAGCATTGGTTTGCAGTTCTTTTCTTTCTTTTTTTTTTTTTTTTTTTGGTCCAGAGAATGAAACAAGAGATACGAAAAAGCATTTTCCTGACTGGCATTACTCATGTGAGCA
Source organism: Heterohyrax brucei (assembly GCA_028571685.1). Taxonomy (NCBI): domain Eukaryota; kingdom Metazoa; phylum Chordata; class Mammalia; order Hyracoidea; family Procaviidae; genus Heterohyrax; species Heterohyrax brucei. The sequence goes on along the minus strand of CM053148.1, from coordinate 34,992,276 downwards.
GGTTTTTTGGTGCAACTGTGGAGTGCCAGGTCCAAAGTGACAGTGATGTCTTGTGTCTTTTTGTTTTTTTTAATTCTTTGTAGTGATTAAGTGAAAGTTTACAGTCCAAGTCAGCTTGCCATACAAAACCCCAAGCACCCACCCGATGCAGCTCTCTCTGCTCTCCTAACTCTGTGACAGCACACTCATCCCTCCGCTCTTTACTTCCAGTACCCACTCAGCTGATACCTGTCCCCTCCTCTCCAACTTCTCCTCTCCCCTTGTAAAATGAGACAAGTTAGACAGCCTTCTATGTACATTCAATCATAAGTATACATACCACCTGCAGCACTCTGTTCCCTTAGTCCTGTCCAAACTTCGTCCGAAGTGTTGACTTCAGTCCTGGCCTCAGCTCTGGGCCAGCAGCAAGCCCAGGGGCCGTATTCTCAGAGTCTTCTCTGGGTTGTCAGACCATCACATCTGGTCTTTTAATAGAGTTCTTGATCTACACAGTCCTTTTTCTCACGCCATGTCGGGAACTATATACTGTGTTCCGTGATGGGGCTCTCTGGTGGTGACTGGGTACCATCTAGTCCTTCCACTCTTGTGCTGCGGTAGTCTCCGAATCATATGGGCATTTTTGTCACCTGGCTCATATTTTCCTGATGTTTTTGATATTCTGGGTTTTCATCTGCCCTAGGTGAGTTGGGACCAACTCATGTTCCTTAGATGGCAGCTTGCTGGCTTTTAAGACCCTGGATACCACTCACCAAAATGAGATACAGAACAACTTCTTAGGGGAAAAAAAAAAGCTAGATATGTCAGTTGACCTCCATGTCCTGAAAAACCATGATCCCCAGGTACCTGTCCCTGCTTCTCTGTCTTTTAAAATGAAGATTTGCATTTAGAACATCTTGTTTTTTTAAATAAAGATATATTCAGGTGTATTTGTAATATATGGGTCCTTCGAAAGAACAGGCCGTACAGCTCATAACCGTCCTGCCTGATCTGAAGAGGGTACAGTCTGATTGGCCACTATTTCTGAGCCAGTGAAGAATTGTACTTAATATGAAAATTGAGAAATACAGGGAAAATACAATTTGGTGAGTAGTGTATATTAATATATAACTGAATTCCTAAGTAACATATTTTTAGAATATATTCCTTTTGAATTTTTCTGTATCCTTCTGTATAAGGAATAACCCAGTCCAGAGGAGACAGAGTGAGTTTTCTGTGGAAAGGTAGGGAGGTTTCTCAGCGGTAATAACCCCTGAGCTGTCCCTGTTACTGGGTGCTTACTCATAGCAGTCTCATGTGACAGAGCAGAATGGCCACATAGGGTTTTAACCTTTATGCCATCTTTATGGAAGCCAATGTTCAGGTCTTTCTCCCACAGAGCACTGCATGTGCTCAAACCACCATCCTTTAAATTGACAGCCAACTGCCTCTGTATTATATATATTATACCACCAAGGCTTCTTGTATTGAAGTTAGAAGTTATTAACTAGTTCTTCAGTAGAAGTTAGCCAGGTGGAACAAGTGCAGGAGTCCAAGGGATAAGAATCTGCATGACTCGGAATGTGCCAGTATGGTATATCCAAGAAAATTCTAGAAATTTGGTATGACCGGGTGTAGAATGAATGCCTGAGAGAAGGTAGAATGAAAGCGAATGCCATCATCCGAGTTGCAGGTGACGGGTCCTGAGCTAAGGCAGGTGCAGTGGCCAGGGCAGGTGGACAAGTGTTAGACGCAAAGTGCTCCTGGGCCCTGGCTGCACAGGTTTGGCAGTCTGGTGACACTGGTGAAGCCTGTTTGCTGATACTGCCATCAACAGATGTTTGTCTGCTTGTAAGGGTAATCTTACTTTAAGTTTTTATGAGTAAGTTTCAGTGAAGTTCCCTGTGTCAGTCAGGAGAATGTACAGTCTGTTCCCAGCACAGACCCAAGGCATGAGAGGAATTTTTCAAAGGCAGCAGATCTTCGTATTAGCTAGCCCTCATGTTCTCATTCTGGAATGAAAAATTAATAACCTCTTGGAATTGTTCATTATGAGATTTGAGTAAAGAAAAGATAATTAAACCTCCTACTGATGGACTTGCTGATTTCTGTGATTCAGAATGATTAAGATCAGCTAGTCAAGGGCATGCAGAGGTGTCCCCACCCGTGTGCCCAGAGAACTTCCACTCTGTGCCTGCCTGCTTGCTTTCTCAGAATCTGGGATGTCTTTAGGGGTAGTGGGAGGGAAGGGACAGGCCTGCCTGCCCACTGTGATGGTGGCCAAATGGGAGCCTTGACTACAGGGGTGTCTTGTGGGTCGTGATGTTGTTCCAGCGCCCAGCACCCTAGAGGTCCCAGCAGCACAGATGGCCGCAAGCTTCCTTGCAAGGTTTGAATAACTTGTTCTCTTTTTTCACTTCTCATTCACCATGTCTTGTTTGAATGCTTTTCTGGGCATTTTCTAAGTTTAAAGCACAGCTAAAGCAAGTTGAGAACTGCATAACCACAGGAGCAGTGCTTCTGAATACAAAAAGAAAACAGCAGAATGGCAAGGGTAAGACTATTGAAAACAATCAACCGTTCAATCTTGATTTCCTTCTTCCAGACTCTTCCTTATCTGTGCCAGGGATTTTTGTAAAGACTTGAACAACCTGTCTCTGTTTTACTGCATAAATCCCAGTGAGGTTGTTCACTCTAAAAGGGTGGAGCAGACCTTTGTCTGCTGTATTATGAAGGATGAGGGAGGAGCATTCTTCACAGGGAGACTGTTTTCATTTCTCTTGGGGAAATTTGTAAGGCTAGATGAGGGCAGTAGCATCCCCTTTGTTATTTCCCAGAAACCTCTTTTCTTTTTCCAGTACAGATGGATCTGCTGAAGATCTCCTTTAACAAAACTGACCTCCTCACTTTTCCAGTTATTCCCTCAGGGCTAGACAGTACTAATAACGTCCTCCCTCTTGAAGAGCAACGTGGGGCTTAGAAGGAAAACATGGACACTTCTACTTGTTCAGGATTCCCTTCCTCTCTCCCATATCTGTGTTGATATAAGGAGTCTGGGTATAGAGCCTTTGGGAGAATTCCTGTGTCCTCATGTTATGCCTGAGTCACAGCCATCCTTTTGTGCTTCCTATGACAAATTACCTCTCTCCTGGAGACCGAACTTTTATCTAGTGATCTTGCCTGGGATCTGGGTCTCCCCATTTCAACCCCAGACCTATTGGGAAGTCTTTGATGGCAATTGAGGCTCATTATTTCCTTTCCTGGGCCTATTCCTGCATTCTCAGCCTCCTTGGGCTGCTGCCCTCCACTTGCCATAGCCAAGTCTTTCAAATCAGCAGGCACCAACCGATATCCTCACACTGGTGTTCTTGATCTCTTGTTATTGTTAGCTGGTGCTGAGTTGACTGTGATTCATGGAAATCTCACCTGTAACAGAAGGAAATACTGCCCAGTCCTGCATCGTCTTCATGACGGTTTGTATGTCTGAGTCCACTGTTGTAGCTGTTGTGCCAGTCCATCTTGTCAGTGGTTGCCCTCACCTTTTCTGGGCCCTCCACTTTGTCAGACATAATGTCAGTCTCCACCAAGTGGTCTCTCCTGATGGCATGTATTTGGAAAGCCTGGTGGTATAATGGTTAAGTGCTATGGCTGCTAACCAGCACGCTGGCAGTTTAAATCTGCTGGATACTCTTTAGAGACTCTATACGGCAGTCCTGCTCTGTCTACAGGGTCTCTGTGAGTCAGAATTGACCTGATGGCGTAAGTTTGGGTGTTCTGGGGTTTTTTTTTTTTAATTTTTTATTTAATATAACTGAGTGAAAATGTACATTCCCGTATAAATTTACATACTCACCTATATGCAGCTTCCGCTGCTCTCCCTGCCCGGTGACAGCACACTATTCCTCTCTGCTCCATACATGTCTCATTCTCCCAACAGTCTCCTTTCCCCTCCTCTCCACCCACTCTCCTTCCTCCAGCCAGAGGTCAGCAGGATGACATCCTATGGATGTATAGAACCATAAAGTGCATCCAATATATGGTCACTGCATCGCTAAGTCCAATCCATTCCTGTCCAAAGCATGGACCTTCGTTATGATTTATGGTCAAGGGCAGCATGAGGGCGAGGGCCCATGCTCCCAGGGGAACCCCGAAACCACTGGACCATCAATTGAGGTCTTTTAGTGGGGATCTCAGGGTGCACCCCTTTTTATTCTTGTATTGCCAGTGAGACTCAGCTTAGGGAGCTCCATTGTGGCTATCACTGGTGGTGGCCAGGGACCATCCAGTTCTTCCGGTCCCAAGTCGATGTAGGCACCCACTCATGTGGGTCTCTTTGTCTTCTGGGTTGTCTTTCCCCCATGTGATTTTGGTCCATGGTGAGCATCCATTCCTGCTGAGTTGGGCCCATTTGCTGTGCCCTTGGATGGCAGCTTGGCAGCTTTTAAGACTGTTCTGGTTTTTTGGATGACATATATTAAACAAGTGTTCTAAATAAGTCCTAAAAAGCCTTAGGACAATATTTTATGATTCATAGGGTTTTAATTCACTAATTTTTTAGACGGCGATCATCCGGACTTTTGTCTGTCTTAGTCTGAAAGATCTGCTGAAACCTGTCCATGTTGGGTGGCTCTCATGGTATTTGAAATACCGGTAGAATAGTTTGCAGCATCCTGGCAAAATGAAAGCCACCAAAATACAATAAACCAATGAGGAAGGGTGGTTGTTTTCCTAGGTAGTCGTTTATTCTACCCACCTAACTGAACCCTCTTCGCTGAATCGTTTTGTAGCAAGGGCTAGGACTTTATATCTCCTCCCATCTTCTGCAGGACTTTGTGTTTGTAGAGGGACAAATTCCCCTTACCTGCTGGCCTCTTCTTGTGCCCTAGGGAGCAGATGTTGACTCATTACTTGGCTTCTAGTATTAACAGTTCTAAGGTGCAGGCCGGAAGCTAGCAAGCTGACAGGAGGACTTAGATCAACGGATATTTGTATTTAAATGGGAACATGTCCTGTGTCCTGATTCATTATACTCTCTGCTCTTTTGGTAAAGAAGCAAGGTGGTTCTCACAGGTATTTACCTGCCAATGAAGAAACAATACATGACTGGCATTCTGACTGTGTGAGTCCAACATTCCAGCAACTTGAAGAAGAGAAAAATCTTGTAGTAACGAGACCTGTGTTCCAGCCACAGTATTGCCACTTATTGGTTCTGTGACTTAGGATAGTCCACCTTATCTCGATGATCCTTAATCTTCTCATCTCCGTGTCTTCCTTCAATGTTACAAATGGTTTGTATTTGACTATTAACCTAAAGGTTGGTAGTGCAAATCCACTCAGTGGTGCCGTGGAAAAAAGGCCTGGTGATCTCCTTCCCTAAAGATTACAGCCAAGAAAACTCAATGGAGCAGTTCTACTCTGTAACACTTGGGATTATTATGAGTCAGAATCAACTCACTGGCAATGTTTTTATTTTTGATTTTTGCCTATCTTGAGTTGTTTACAGTTACCAATTACTGTAAGTGAAAACTCTTTGCAAGTTTTAAAAGGCTAACACAATGGTTAGATTACACACACATACACACACACACATTCAAAACAGTCACAGTATGGTCTGGAAAGAGAGAGAAGGCTGAAAAGGAAATGCTGAATTATTATCCCAAGAAATTCATAGCTTTGCAAAAAATTACAAACATTAGGCATTACAAGGACAGACAGATTTAATCAGGAGTCCCTACAAAAGCAATCAATATCAAATGAACCGTAATTATGGTAATCAGTTCGTAAACTTTAATGTCGGGTTCCTAATTTCAAATATTATGAAGTCCTGTATAGTGAATCAATCCATCATTGCCAAGATAATAAAATTTTCATGTCTGCTACAATGTAGTCTGTCTGACTAAAAATTTAGCATTTTTTTTCATCAGAAGCCTCGTTAGGGTCACCTTTTTCTGTTTTTTAATTAAAGGGAATGAATCTCATGAGTCCTAATACATATATTTCAAATAATAGATTTAATATAACTGGTTATACTTATATACCTTCCCTCCAAGTTTTTCCTTAAAAGTTACTTCTTCAGAGGAGCCCTCACTGACACCTTCATGAAATCCAGTTCTCTAGCTACAAACCCAAGATGAGCTGGAAACTTCCTCTGCAGCATGTCCCAGTGTGGTTCTATTTTAACTTTTGTGACTATTTGTTTATTGTTCATATTCCCAACCTAGACTAGAACTTTGGAAGGCGGGAAGTTTGGCAGTGAATTACATGGCCCAGCAAGGAACACGTACAATAATGTGGGTCCAGGGAACACTGGGAAACCCTGGTGGTGTGGTGGTTAAGTGCTACGTCTGTGAACCAAAAAGGTCAGCAGTTCAAATCCACTAAGTGCTCCTTGGAAGCACTATGCAGCTGTTCTGCTGTGTCCTGTAGGGTTGCCCGGAGTTGGAGTCGACACTATGGCAATGGAATTCTTTTTTTTCAGGGGATGCTGTGTTAACTGGCCTCAGCTTTGTGCAGGACAGTCCTCTTTCTGTTCCTCAAACACACAGCAAGTTTCTCCTTGAGGCCCCTTTGCGGTTGATGTTTCTTCTTCTTGGAAGCCCTCGTTGTCCAGATTTTGCCTGGCTGTCTTCCATGCAAAATGTCATCCAAATGTCATCACTTTAGCAAGGCTTTCTTTGACCTAACTTCTTGAAAATAGAACACCCCTCCCAGGTGCTCTAATCTGGATTTCTTCTTTTATTTCCTCTAATATACATGTCACTGTTATGGATCAGTTATCTTTCTCATACACATTTGTATGTTCTTACGCTTGTTTGCATTTGTATGTCTGTGTATTACCTACCATTTGTATGTCTGTGTATTACCTACCATTTGTATGTCTGTATATTATCTCTTCTAAGTTGTTAGACCTGGGAGAGCAAGAATCTGTCTTGTTGGACTGGTTTACTTCTGTATCATCAGGGACTAAAATGGAACCTGGTATTACTAGTATCTGATAAGTGCTTATAAAATGAATAAAGAAATGATTAGTTGATACTCAAATGTGTATTTAAATAAATGAAACAAATTAACTTTATAACATACTCACGTTTTTTTTTTTTGTTTTCTTTTTTTAAGAGCTAGTTGTTCTGGTATTACATAAAAATAAGATTCTTCTAGAAACTGTTTTTTCTTGGATGTGAGTTTGTAAAAATAGCTTCTTAAGTAGATGGAAGCAATATTCGAAAGTATATTTCAGATACTAATGCCATGGGGTCTAGGTGTTCCTGCTCCACTTTGGGTTTCAACCATGGATAAGATAGATGTTGTTGGGTGCCATCGAGTCAGTTCAGACTCATAACAACCCTATGAACAACAGAACGAAGCACTGTCAAGTCTTGTGCCGTGTCCGCAATCATTTTTATGCTTAAGCACATTGTTGCAGCCACTATGTCAGTCCATCTTGTCAAGGGGCTTCCTCTTTTTGGCTGATGCACCACTCTACCAAGCATGATGTCTTTCTCCAGGGACTGAGCCCTCCTGACAACATGGCCAAAATATGTAAGACGCGGTCTTGCCAACTTTGCTTCCAAGAAGCACTCTGGTTGTACCTCTTCTACAACAGATCTGTTGATTCTTTTGGCGGTCCATGGTATATTCAGCATTCTTCTCCAACACCACAATTCAAAGGCATCCATTCTTCTTCTGTGTTCTTTGTTCAACATCCAGCTTTCACATGCATGTGATGTGATTGAAAATACCATGGCTTGGGTCAAGTATGCTTTAGTCTTCAAGGTGACATCTTTACTTTTCAATACTTGAAAGAGGTCCTCAGCGTCAGATTTTCCCAATGCGATGCATCTTGTGATTTCTTAACTGCTGCTTCCATGGGCATTGATTGTGGAACCAAGTAAAATGAAATCCGTGACAACCTCAATTCTTTCTCCATTTATGATGATGTTGTATCCTGGTCCAGTTGTGAGGATTATTGTTTTCTTGATGTTGAGGTGCAATCCATACTGGAGGCTGTGGCCCTTAATCTTCATCAGTGTTTCAAATCTTCACTTTTAGAAAGTAAGGTGGAGTTGTCTGCGTAATGCAGGTTGTTAATGAGTCATCTTTCAATCCTGATGCCTCATTCTTCTTCATATAATCTAGCTTCTAGGATTACTTGCTCAGCATACAGATTGAAAAGGTATGGTGAAAAAGTACAACCCTTAAACATACTTTTCCTGACTTTAAACAATGCAGTGTCCCCTTGTTCTGTTCACACAACTGCCTCTTGATCCATATATAGATTCCTTAAGAGTACAATTAAGAGTTCTGGAATTCCCATTTTATGCAGTGTGAGCCATAATTTGTTATGATCCACAGAGTAGAATGCCTTTGCATAGCCAGTGTAATGCAGGTAAACATCGTTCTGGTATTCTCTGCTTTCAGCTAAGATCCATCTGACAGTAGCAATGGTATCCCTGGTTCCACATTCTTTTCTTAATCCAGCTTGAATTTCTGGAAGTTCGTTGTCAATATATTGTTGTAGTCACTTTTGAATGATCTTCAACAAAATTTTACTTGCGTGTGATATTAATGGTAAAAACCCCAAACCCACTGCAAGTCAGGTCTGACTCACAGTGGCCCTTAGAGCCTGCATAGAAGAACTGCCCTGTACAATTTCTAAGCAGTGCCTGGCAGATTTGAAACTGCCAACCATTTGGGTAGCAGATGTAGCATTTAACCCAGTAAGCTATCAGGATTCCCAGTATTAATGGTATTGTTCAGTAATTTCTGCATTAGGTTGGATCACCTTTCTTTGGGATAGGCATAAATATGGATCTCTTCCAGTCAGCTAGCCAGGTAACTGTCCTCCAAATTTCTTGACATACGCGAGTGAGTGCTTCTAATGCTGCATCTGTTTGTTGAAATAATTGGTGTTCAGTCAGTTCCTGGAGCCTTGTTTTTTGCCAATGCCTTCAATTGCAGATTCTACTTCTTCTTTCAGTATCATCAGTTCCTGATCATAAGCTACCTCTTCAAATGGCTTAACACTGATCAGTGCTTTCTGGGACAATGACTCTGTGTATTCCTTCCATCTTGTTTTGATGCTCCCTGAGTTGTTTATTAGTTTCCCTGTAGAATCTTTCACTATTGCAACCCGAGGCTTGAATTTTTTCTTCAGTCCTTTCAGCTTGAGAAATGCAGAATGTGTTCTTCCATTTTGGTTTTCCATCTCCAGCTTTTTGCACATGTCATTATAATATTTTGTTTTGTCTTCTTGAGCTGCCTTGAAATCTTGTTTAGGTCTTTTACTTCACCATTCCTTCCTTTTGCTTTAGCTGCTCCACATTTGAGAGCAAGTTTCAGAGTCTCTTCTGACATCCAGTCTGGTCTTTTCTTTCCTTCCTATCTTTTTAATGGCCTCTTGCTCTCTTCATGGATGATGTCTTTGATGTCATTCCACAGTTCATCTGGTCTTTGGTCATTAAGGCTCAACACATCAAATCAATTCTTGAGATGGTCTTTAAACTCAGGACAGATATTCTCAAGGTCACACTTCTGCTCTTGTGGACTTGTTCTAATTTCTTTTCTTTTCTCTTTTTTAATTTATTTATTATTATTGAGTGAAAGTGTACAATCCGGTTTAAATTTGCATTCCCACCTTTGTGCAGCTCCTACTGCTCTCTTTGCTTGGTAACAGCACACTCCTTTCTGTTCTATACAAGTCATAACCTCTTAACAATCCCCTGTCCCCTCTTCTCCATCCTCTCCACTCCCCTCTAGTAAGAGGCCAGTAGGATGACATCCTACAGATACATAGAAACATGATATATCCACTCTGTGTCACTGATTCCAATCCATTCCTGTCCGAGGAGTTGACCTCAGTAATGATTTATGATCAGGGACAGCTTCAGGTCTAGGGCCCATGCTCCCAGGGGAACCCTTAGGCCTTCGGGCCATCAGCTGTGGTCTTTTAGTGGAGTTCTCAGAGTACACCCCTTCTGGTTCTCATATTGCCACTGGTACTCAACTTTGTGAGCCCCATCATGGCTGTCACTGGAGGTGGCTGGGCACCATCTGGTTCTTCTGGTCACATGTTGGAGTAGTCACCCATTCACATGGTCTTTCTTCCTTCTGGGTTCTCTTTCCCCCATGTCATTTTTGTCCTTGGTGATCATCTGTTCTAGATGAGTCGAGACCAATTGGTGTGCCTCAGATGGCAGCTTCCTAGCTTTTAAGACCCCGCATGCCATTTACCTATATGGGGTGGAGAGGACTCTCTTAGCAATAGGCTGGTTATACAAATTGGCCTCGATGTCCTCCGACCGAGAACATGGTCTCCGGCCCCCAGCCCCTGCGTCTCTGTCCTTACCTATTGGGTTAAGATTGGAAAAGTTTTCACATTATGTTGAAGTCCAGTTAAATTGATCTTCCTAATGTGTGCTGTCACTGATTTCACCCAACCAAATTTCTATCAAGTATCTAATCTATAACCAGCCCTTTCCCTCCCTCCCTCCCTCCCCTCGATTGCAGCTGTCAAAGAGTCTTTTCTTTTGTACATGAGTCAGTTTTCAAGTCCTTAAAGTAGGGATCTCATACCATATTTGTCTTTGTGTCGCTGACTAATTTCACTCAACATGATGGATAGAAAGTTCTGTACATGTCTATGAGGTCCAGTTGATTAACTGTCGCAATAAGGCTTTCTGTGCCTTTATTGAGCTTTTTTTTTTTTTGCACTATAAGGTATTTCATCTGTGATTAGTATTGCCTTACCTGCTCTTCTTTGTATGTGTTAGCTTGTATGCTATTCCATCTTTTAATTTTCAGTTGGTTCATATCTTTAAGTCTAAGACGAGTTTCTTATAAGCAGCATATAGACAGGTCATGTCTTTTGATCCAAGATGTCACTCATTGTCTCTTTACTGGAGCATTCAGTCCATTTACCTTCAATGTAATTATTGATAGGTGTTTAGTGCTGTCATTTTGCAGTATTTATTTTTGTGTTGATGTTTTCTCTGTTGCTCTTACTATTCTGTTCTAGAACATTCTTCTTTATGGGTTGATTTTTCACCCTTTTCAGTGTTGGTCTTGTGTTTGTTGAGACTCCTATATTGCATTTCTTGTTTTGATATGTTGCTTCTTTGTTGTGCTTTGCAGCTACCCCTATGATCCTCCTTAATAATGTATGTTTAAACCTGATTTTAACTTCTGAATATCTTATTAACTTCCTCTCCGTCTGGATGGACTATAACTACTGTAATATATCCCTTTTTTCAATGTGATGGTATCATAGTTTTCATGATATGATCACTGGATCACTTCTTTTAGTATTATAGCTTTGGTTGGGGTTGTGTGCCTTCCCTAATTGAGTACATTGCTGGAAGATGTGTCCTGTTTTGTCTCCTAAAATATAGAGTTAATGGTTTTGTTCTTCTAAGCCAAAGCTTCTTTCAGTATTTCTTGTAGCTTTGGTTTGGTTTTTACAAAGTCTCTGAGTTTCTGTTTGTCTGCAAAGGTCTTAATTTCACTTCTGCATTTGAAATACAGTTTTGCAGGATATATAATTCTTGGTTGGAAGTTTTTCTCCTTCAAGGCTTTGAGTGTGTCACCCCTCTGTTTCTATGCCAACATGGTTTCTGCCAAGAAGTCAGATGAAAACCTACAGGGCTTCTCTCTGAATGTTAGCTTTGCTTCGAGTCTCACTGCCTTTAACAGTTTCTGCTTCTGTTTTCATTTTGTTAAGATTGATTATAATATGTCTTGGACTCTTTCTTTTGGGGTCTACATCGTATGGCGATTGATACACATCTTGGATATCTGTGTTCTCTTGTTTCATAATTTCTGGAAGTTTTCTGTCAGCAAGTCAACAACAGTCCTCTCTGTGTTTTCAGGTGTCCCTTCTTGTTCAGGAACTCCAATTTATCATAGATTGTTCCTCCTGATAGAGTCCCACATGTTTCTTAATGCTTCTTTATTTTCCTGTGTCTTTTCTCTGATTTCTCCTCAAAAAATGCTGGTGTCAGGAGTTCTGACTCCCAAGTCAGAAAATCTGTTTTCCATTTGTTCAGTTCTGTTCTCTTGGCTCTGAATTGAGTTATCTGATTCTTTAATTTTGTTATCGATCTGCTGGATTTCAGAAAGCTGGAGTTCCATCTGTTCGAGCGGCTTGCTTAATTTCTCATTTTGGTCTGCTAAATTTTGTACAATGTCTGGGAGGGCTCTATATATAATTCTTTTGTACTCAACCTCCCAGAGTTTCAGAAAAGCTTCTTCATCTGGGAAGTTCTTTGGTTGTTCCTTTTTGGAGCTTTCTGGAGCCATGGTTGGTTTTTTCCTTAAGTGTTGGGCCAAGGTCTGTTGCTTTTTGGGCATCTAGAGGTTGCTTAGTTTTTCTGGTGTTGCCTTAATAGGAGCTGAAGTAGAAGTTGACCACCAGTTACCTCTATGAACTGCAGCAACTGGGCCCAGTGGAATCTCTATGATAGCAGACTCCACCTCCCAGCTGGCAAAGACACAGCCCTACTTACAGAGTCACTGGGAGGCCATTAACTGACCTTATGTTGTGCGTCAGTCAAAATTGAGAGATATGCCATCAGGCTGCACTACAGTTATTTCTTTAGGTAGTCTTATTTTGAAAGGCAAAAGCTATCCGAAAGCTTCCATAAACAGTCAGGCTGTCAAGTGTGCAAGCCCTTCTTTCCAGCTGGCAATGAAGGCACCTCTGTATCCATTCCTAGATGCTGTGATCTAGTTCAAAGTATGGACAGGCTACTACCTGCTGTGATCAGGTGCCTGGCCCTACCCAAAGAGTAAACTATGCTAAATGCAGCTTTTCTTCAGGGGAAGCCTTCCTCAGGCTGGCACTGCCTTGTAGCCTGGGAATTAGCCCCTGCTGAGGCCACCATTTGTGTAGCTCTGCCTCCCAGTCAGACAAGACAGTGTCCCACAGAGGCTTCCCCACCTGCTGGGAAACAACTGAATCAATGGCAGATGTTCAGAAAGAGGGGTCGAGGGGCCATGGTCCTCAGAGTCCAGAGCCAGGCTTTCAAAGTGTGGCTATTCCACCTGCTGGTCACATCAGTAGTGTGGCAGAACTTTGCTTCCAGTTAAGCCCAATCGCTGCCACAGGCTAACAAAAAGGAAAAAAATCTCAAAGCTGGTAGTTGCCTTCAGTCTGCAAGAGCCGGCCATTGAACAAGGGCAGGGGTCAGCAAGACAGAAAGTTTCCCATTCAGTGGTGTATAGCCCAAAATGACAGCCCTATGCCATGTCCTAGAGCTAACTGGGTGTCCAGAAAGCTCCATTTAATTATCAGTCCTGGCCTTAGTTTTTGGAGTGAGTTAAGGAGACATTTGTCAGTCTGCCATCTTGACTCCACCCCCTGCTTGACTCTGACTCTTATCTTGACTCTGCCCCCCTGAAAATTTAGTTCGCTTAGGATGGACACTGAGTTAAGTTATGTGCCCAGTCCACTGCTTTTTATGACTCAGCCCACATAGTACCACACTTTCATTCTGGTTCACATAGTCTATGCTTTTCCTGAGCTATCATAATTCCATGCAACTTAGATTTTCTGGTCCTAAGATGCAGTAATTGACAGTAAAATATTGTTGCCTTGGTTATCTTCCAGTCTTGGTATCATTTCCTTTTTTAAGTGGGGAAGCTCATGAAGAAAAATACTTAACTCAAAAGGCTGAAAGTGGGACTAGATAAACTTTGTTAGACTGAACTCTAATTTTCCATTACTATTAATACACTAGAATGTCAGACATTCTTGTGTGTAAAGTAAAGATATTTCTATTTTCTGGAAGGCTAGCTAGCATTTTGGAGTACAGTGGTTAAGTGTTACACGTGTTAACCAAAAACTCAGCAGTTCAAATCTACCAGGTGCTCATTATAAACCCTTTGGGGCCATTCTCTCCTGTCCTATAGGGGCACTGTGAGACAGAATGGACTCCATGGCAGCATATCTGGTTTTTCTTTCTTTTAATCTAGCAATTTTTAACTCTTCAGCATAACGAATGATCTGTCTTGTGTATAAACATAACTCCCATGTTGTTGTTGAGACCATTGTGATTCATGGTAACCACTTGTGTTACAGAGTGGAACTGATCCATAGGTTTTCTTGGCTCTAATCTTTATGGAAAATTCTGATGGCATAGTAATTACATATTCCAGCTGCTAACCAAAAGGTCAGTAGTTTAAAGCTACCAGGTGCTCCTTGGAAGCTCTATGGGACAGTTCTACTCTGTCTGTAGGTTTGCTGAGTCAGATTCAACTTGACAGAAGTGGGTTTGATTCTGTGAAGTTGAATCTGGTGTGGAATCTTTATGGAAGCAATTTACCTGGACTTCATATGGAGCTACTAGGTGGGTTTGAACTCTCAGCCTTTAGGTTAGCAGCTGAGCATAAATCGCTTGCACTGCTCTTCATTACATTTGTCCTAGGTGTATGTGTCACTTCCCAACCAACCCATTACCAGTGTGATGGAGGCATGCAGATCCTACTCTCAACATTATGTTGGAAATGTCTCACTAGTATCAGAAAACTAGCTGCTATGAAGTCTATTAATTTATTTTGTTTTATGCTTCTAGATACATGTGTGAGAGATGTTTCTGGCCAAGCATTTGATTAATTTGTTCTCTGCAGTTAAAAATCTCCATATCTTTCAGTGAAAATGAATTAGCATGAAAGAAATAATTTGAAAAGTAAAGTCATCTTTATTATTTTTTTTAATAAAAGGCAGGTCATTGGCTTGATTAGATCTTTCATACAATCTTGAATTCGTGAGACTAATTTTCGATTTTCCTTTTCTAGTCTGAGGCTTAAATTATTACCTATAAGCCAAATGTCACATAATTTGCCATAGAAAAGAAATGAAGTCACTATATTGACCCAAGTCAGACAAGACTTTATTTTATGCGGGCCATGGAGAGGTGTTCATGAGGACTTCTAAATATGAGAGCACTTTGAGAGTTCTTCTAGCAAAATGTATGCATATCATCAGTGAGATATGCAGTGGTAGAAAAGAACACACTCTGAAGGGTTTGGGAACACCCAGTACTGCAATCACATTTTTCTGGAAATTGTCACAGAAAAAGCAGTGTGAATGCATATAACTGTAATTTATCCATCTGAATTCTCATTGTCTGTGCTTACTTTGTTTTGGAAAAGCCCATACAAATAGATGGTCTGGTTATAAAAGCATAATACAAGAAGAGTCTCAGGTCATGGGCAACATTATGTACCTACAGCCAGTGGTTAGCTGATCTCAGCCAAGTAGATTCCGGCATCATGCCCATATTGATCAAACTGTGGAAACCCTGGTGGCATAGTGGTTAAGTGCTTTGTCTGATAACCAAAAAGTTGGCAGTTCAGATCTGCCAGATGCTCCTTGGAAACTCTATACGGCACGTCCACTCAGCATCCATTCAGAATCAACTGAATGGCAGTGGCTTGTCGCTAGTCAAACTATTTCTACAAAAGGTGGATGTTTCTCAAGATTTCTTGCCTGAGAATTCTTGAGAACAGCTGATCTTTTATATTTGAATTTTTTATTTACCAAGTAATAGTGACTTCCCACTTACTATTTACCCCTATAATATGAGCAGAATTCCCTTTCTAAATGAATTTATCAGAATTCTAGATTATGTTTAGTATGACTTTGTCCTGGAGACACCAAGCCACTCTCAATTATTCAACAAAATCTACCTGGTGATTAGATTTTTGCCTACTGTGAGGTCCCCTTATGTTGTCTGTCTGGCTTTCATTAGGTGACAGTTGAGCTCATACTTTATTTGCATCGTATCTGTATCAAACTACAGGATGCTGTTAGAAAAACATTGTGCAGATAGACAAATTTGTGTTCTGTGCTTCCAATTTATCAGTCCTCAGGTCTCCTTCCTCACATAAAAATACATCTCTCTCTCTTTTCAAAATTTTTTCTTGGGTAAGATTGACTAAGTAGTGCTTATTGAGTTGTAAATGACTGGTAATGTTATACAGTAATAGCTTACTGTGTTCATATTTTTATACTCTGGCCCAGAGGAAATGGCATTAGAATTTAGACACCCTCAAGCTATACACACTGTGGTAAATCACTTGGGATGTGCACGCATATCCACTTTGTCTTTTCTCTAGTGTGTGGGTGGGAGGATGACACTTCTCTGTTTCCTTCACAGCTGGGGCCATGTAGTAAGTTCTGATAACAGGCTTTAAGTAGAAGTGATGGGTATTCCTTCTGAGCCAAAGCATTTTCTGCTGGGGTAAGACCCTAGTGTGTTCTGTCCTTTCTGCAGCAACACAGGAATCTTCAAGCTCTGCATGATCGAAACGACAGTTCTGACAATAGCCAGGGACCCTGAGACACTGTATGGAGCTGGGATCCCCAACTGGCTCATTTTGGCTATGAACCATGCGAAAGAAATAGACGATTCTTGTATTAAACTACTGAGTTCAGAGTTACCGCAGCATAATTAAGGCTAGTACTGTTTAATATAAATAAAAGATTAGCCACATATATAATTATAAATTTCCTAGTAGCCACATTGTCATAAGGCCAATTTGTGGCTTAAGTAGTTTGCTGCTTTGGCTTCCATTAATTCCTCGTAGGTGACCTTCCACCCAGTTTCTGACAAAGCCCACCCTGTTCTGTCGCTGAGCATCTCTGCAGCTGTGGTCTCTAACTGGCCTTCCTGGGCATGCCCCGTATAGTTTATTGGGACAGGAACCCACTGCTACCTTAAAACCCAACCCGGTGCCTCAGCAGCTGTAGTTACTCTTTGCCCGTTATGAGTCAGAACTGACTCCACGGCAGTGGGTGTTTTTCATTTGGGACCCTCTCAGCCACACTCCATATGGGTGCCCATAATTAATCCTGCCTCTCTGTTGCATTAATGCACTCAAAACTTTTAAACTAACCACTAAGACATCAAACCTAAAGACCCAGCTTACAGGCTGTAAGCTCTAGAACTCCATCTTATAGTTACCCTGTCCCTGGATGCAGCCCCCTGCGTGACCCTGCACTGTAGTCTCCTCTCAGGGAGCTGGGAGTCCTAAGCCCTGTTTTCTTTCTGGCCTTCCTACGTGAGTCTCTCTTCCAAGACACTCACAGACCACTTTGGGTCAAACTTAAGACACATTCAAATATATCCTAAATATTGTTAACCAAATATATCCTAAATATTGTTATTTTAACATGTAATCAATGTAAAAGTCACTAATGAAATATTTCACTTTTTTTTTCCTAATCATACTGTTTTTGGAATCAGCTGTCTCTTATCCTTACAGCACTTTTCATTTCAAATCAAGCATACTTTAAGTGCTTAGCATCCTCATGGGCCTAGTTAGGGAGTAGGGAGTGTTGAATTGGTTGTGAAAATCTAGACAGTCCTAAGTATATCAATTATATAAAAATGCATTTATCAGTGAAGTATGACTCAGGGACCTGACATTGTCATTTTCACAAAATAAAAGGATGTTTCGTTTCATTATCTCTTACTTATGGATGTTTCTCTTTCCTGTGTATTTCTCCTCATCTATTTAGGAGATCTAAGACTACCTTTGTTGTATTAATCACAAACTATAGTGCCTCTGATGGCTTCTTAGAATTGTGCAGCAAGCTGTGATGTTAATATATATGGAACACTTTGCTGGATACACCCAATAGATACGGGGTTATGTAGTTTTACTCACTGGCATGTTGAGCCATTTACTCTGCGAGGAAGACAGCCAAGTAATAGCATCCAAGTTAGGCGGGCACATCCAAAGATATCAACTCTTCATCCTTCTAGTCTCTGGTGGCTAAATGAAGAAAATAAGATTTCCAGTCTTAGAAAAAATAATTCCAATTTATTTTGTTATAAATATGTGCATGTCTTAGTTTGAATTCCCCCAGAAGTTGACACTGAGGCAAAGATTTTAGTACACAACTTTTATTGTGGATGTGCACCGAATAATAAATATCATAGGAAAGGAAAGGCAGGGCAGCGAAGGTACACTGTGAAGCCAGTTGCCACAGTGAGTGACTGGTATTTGATCCTGAAAGGAGAGTCTGGATAATGGTGTGAAATGCAAAGCCCAGAGTTACTTCAGCTGGAAAGCAAAAGAGCTGAGGTGTTTGTACGTCAACTCTTGAGAGTTAGTGGTCATGGGATGCTCCCATGTCATTTCCCTCACATGCTGTCCAACAGTACCTGTAGCCACAGAGATGCCAGCACTGGCATTTGGAACACATCCAGAGCCACTGATAGATGTGGGGAAGGCACTGGCAGAAGCTACTCTGAAAAGACTTTCATCTCAGTATTGGACCAAATTGTGCAATTGTGGAGCCATATTTGAATGTAGCCAACGAAGAAGCTTCAGAGTAGAGATTTAGTGCAATGTTACAAATTTAGGTTAAACTAGGTTGTAGAGTTTTGAGTATGATTGCTATTCTGCAGTGAGAGAGTTGAGATTTTAGACATGAACATGACCTGAGGTCATAACACTTGGTGAAAAAAGAAAAGCACACCGTTTATCACTACATACAGGCGATGACTTTGCAACCAAAAAGGTATGTGGAGGGACCGACCGCTGCTTCTGGGTGTCACGGGGAATCTATGCCTTAATGGATGGTGCTATAGGCTCTGTCCACCACCTGTCTGTCAGTTTGCCATGCTGTGGTAGCTTGCTTGTTTCTGTGATGCTGGAAGCTCTGCTATCAGTAGTTCGAGTAGCAGTAGGGTGCCTCAATGTGGATAGGTTTCAGCAGAGCTTTCAGTCTAAGACTAAGAAGGAAGGCCTGGTGATCTTCTTCTGAAAATTAGCAAACTGAAACATTGTGGATTACAAGTTAACCTTGTCCAGTTCACCTGCTTTGGACACATTACCAGGAGAGACCTGTGCTGGAGCACAACATCATATCTGATGAATCAGAGGGTCAAAGAAGGCCCTTAGTGAGATGGATTGGCCCAGTAGCCCCAATGATGGACTCAGACATGTTGACGATTGTGAGGAGGATGTGGGGATAGGCAGTATTTTGTTATGTTGTACATAAGGTCACCATAAACTAGAGTCAGTTCAATGGCAGCTGTCTGTCTGTCCCTCTGTCCATCTATCTGTCTGCTGTCTACCTACCTGCCTACCCGAGCTATCTACTCATCTACCTACCTACCCACCCATCTTCACACCCACCCACCTACCCACCTACCCATCTGTCTGTCTGTGTGTCTATCTACTCTATAAAAGATCGTCAGAAATCAGAGGACTTCAGAGACTGACTCACACGTGAGTCAGACCATCTGTTTGGCAGGATAACTAGCATGCTAGTTTGCAAAGGACATTTTTTTCTTGACGAAGCCCATAGCTTCATCCTAACCAGAGCCATTTTTGTCCCCTGAAAGATACCATTGACTTGATGACACTGGGTTTGGGTTTGGTTTTTATGTGTCAGATGGAATCCTTGGGTGGTGCAAGTGATTGTGCTCAGCTGCTGATCAAAAGGTTGGAGGTTTGAGTTTATCAGAGGTGCTTCTGAAGAAAGGCCTGGTTACCCAGCTATTGAGAACTCTATGGAGCAAGTTCTATTCTGACACATGAGATCATAATAAGTTATATTTAACTTCATAATGACTGGCTTGTATGTGCCAGATTGCAGGTGGGGTGCTGGAGATTCCCTGGGGAAGAAGACAGACATGCCCCTGAGCTGGTGGGATACAGAGATCAATATGAAAGACAGTACAGTTCAGTGGGATATATTCAGCAATAGGTCAATTATACTGTGTTTTAGGGGCTCAGAGGTTTTCCTTCCTTGCTGTTAGCTCTTCCAAAAAGTGATCAGATGGTAGTTTCATCACCTTGCAGCAAAAGAGACATATTCTTCACTATCATAATAATTTCTTAACATGTGACTGTCAGTTGCACTTTTACAAACCCAACATCGCTAATCGAGTCTTGCCTTCGCTTCCATTAGCTAAGGTGGTCAGAAACATTCTAAGAGATTAGATCTCTAGAAGCAGCAGAGCAAAGTTTTCGAGCAATGTACTCTGCCATGTGGACAAGATTGAGAGATTGAGAAAATAATGTGAAAATATTTTTTAAAGATAAGTATGCTGGGTGGAAGTGAGGATTATGGCTAGTGTTCGTAATAAGAACCATGACTGGATCTATATTGTGTTCACACACGAGGGTCCGGCTGGGTCAGGTCCGTCAGGTATCCGTTTGCAATAAGAGTCTCCAGGTAAGAACTCATTTCAAGGAAAGGATAAGAGACAATCAAATCTAGCTGGAAGGCAAGCTCAGATTGATGTGAGTGCTCCCTGATGCATAACAAACACTTCAGTTAGACTCCAGCTCAGCCGCTTGGACTCTTGTCTTAGTCAGAGTTTTAAAATTAAAAATAGCATTGCTGTTCCACCAAAAATGTGGCGATCCAGGGAAAGAAACACTGCCAGTAAGGCAATCAAGAGGAATGAGACACATTTTCCCCTAGACCAGCACTCAGCTTGGGCTTCATGGAACTCCAATGCACTGCGGAGGGATCAATGGGAGCCTTGGAGGTGGCAACTACCTTCAGTGGAATTCGGCAGTATGTAGAGGGACCTGGCAGTGATGGCTGCTGTGATGGTAACCTTGGGCACACATGGCAGTTCTTAGCACTAGTGGCTGAAGTTTGTACGAATGGCCGTTGTGGCTAATGCAGTAAGTGTAGTAGTTGTAGCTGTTGTGGGTCGAATTATGTCCTCCAAAAAGATGTGTTGAAGCTCTTACCCCCAGTATCTATGAATGTGACCGTTTGGAAATAGCATCTTTCCAGATGTAATTAGTTAACATGAGATCATAGTGATGACCCCTAATCCAACATGAATGTTGTCCTTATAACAGGAGAGGAGACCTGAAGACATAAATACACAAGGGGAATGCCATATGAAGACAGAGAGAGGCAGAGGACAGATAGCCTCATGAAGATGTAGACAGAGAGTCAGAGAGGTGATAGCCAAGTGAAGACAGAGAATTCTAGGGGAGATAGCCTTGTGAAGATGCCGCAGTTATGCTGTATCTGCAAGTCAAGGGACATCTGAAGCTACAGAAGCCAGGAGAGGCACGAAAGAATCATTCTGTGAAGACTTCATCCTGCTGACACCCTGAAATTGGACTTCTGGGCTCCAGAACTGTGAGACAACACATTTCTGTGATTTCAAAACCAGCCACTTTATGGTCCTTTGTTAAAACAGTCCTAGAAACTAAGTCAGTAGTGTTAGTGGGTGGTAGTGGGTAAAAGAAGAGTTTCCTGGGGAGCTGCAGTGATGTTCCATGGGTACCAATGGGCATGACCATGTGCATGGGGCAGGCACCACCTTGGGATGTCTAGATACCTCTGGTGGCAGAAGAGAGGTTTTTAGTGATTCTAGTTTTCAACAGCACTTGGCTTTTGGCAGTTCTTTGTTAGAGCAGTATAAAGCAACAGTCAATCAAATATGAATTGAAACCCAATCCTCTTTTGTACACTCTGGCTGATGGACTGTCAGCAAACTCAGAATAATTCTCTTCCTTCTTTCTTGCATCCTCTGTTAAAATCAAGATAACTTAAATAAATTAAATAAAATAGTTGTGATTGAGTTGATTCTTACTCATGGATAGCTACTCTGTGTGTGTCAGAATAGCACTGTGCTCCATGGAGTTTTCAATAGCTACGATTTCTTGGAAGCAGGTCACCAGGTCTTTCTTCCAAGGCACCCTGTGGGTGAATTTGAACCATCAACCTTGGGGTTAGTAGACAAGCACTTAGCTGAACTTCTCACTTGTTGCTGTAGTCCCCTAAGTGCAGGACAAATTCTTATCTTTATTCATTTATAATGCCCCGAATGGTGAGTTTAACAACTTTAAAAATGACTGGTGTTCACTTTTGAAAGAAACCTTTTGTCTCCTCAGTTTATTTGTTTTTGTTTGTTTGTTTTTCTTCTGTATATAGTCACATTCTAAAAAACTGAAACCAATGGAAACCTTGATGGTGTAATGGTTAAGTGCAACATCTGCTAACCAAAAAGTCAGCAGGTCAAATCCACCAGGTGCTTTTAGAAATTCTATAGGGGGGTGAAGTCAAGATGGTGGACTAAGCACACATCTCCTTATATCCCTCTGGAAACCAAGACCTGAACTGACAATCAAACGGAGCTTTCTGGTCACCTAGTGAGCCCTAGGACAAGGCACAGGGCTGTTAATTTGGACTTCATACCATGGAACAAAAAACTTCCTCCCTTTCACTGACTCATGCTCCTGGCTAGCCCCGACTCTCACTGACTGAAGGTAATGCACCATTTTGACTTTTTTTTTTCTCTGCCTTGGCTGGCAGGTGGAGCTGGGTCTTGCCTAGTGGCTAGACTCAGACGTACTGCTGGTGGGATAAGCAGGCAAAATTGCCATATTTTGAGAGCCAGGCTTAGAACTCTGTTCATCTAGCCACTTTGGGCCTGTCTTTTTTATCATTGCCACAGCATGGTTTATACAAAACTGGTGGCGCCTATGTGCAGGATGCCATGTTGGATGTGGAGATTTTAGCGGGACCTAATTCTTAGCCTGGGAACCAGCTCCTGCAAACAGGACAGCGCTTCTCTGACAGAAAAGCAGTAGTTTACACAGTGACACCTATGGTTGGGGCCTGGCAACAGAGGCTGAGGACTCACTATGTCTCGGCACCTTTAGCCCCTCTATCTGCTGACCATATGGAGGGCGCCATATTAGATATGGTGGCCATAGCTAGACCTAATTCTTAGCTTGGGAGCCAGAGCCTGCCCACAGGAGAGCGCTTTTCTACCAGAAAAGCAGTAGTTTACACAGTGTCGCCTAAGGCTGGGCCCTGTCAGCAGAGGCCAACAGGGCAGTAGCACTGCTGTATTTTGAACTAGTTCGTATCATCTGGGGTTGGATATAGAGGTGCTTACTTTGCCAGTTGGGAAGAAGGACCTCTATACCTGAAAACCTGACTGACTTGGGAAGTGGTCAGATACCTTTTGTTTTACATTTTAAGACAGCCTAGAGAAACATCTGCAGTCCATCCTTACAGTATCTCTCCCAGCCTTTACTTACTCACATGAAACCCAAAAAGCAGCACATGGTTGTGGCATACAAGAAATCACTCATGGCTTCAGAAGGCTCCCAAACAAAACAACCAAGGAGTTTTCTGGATGAAGAAACATTTTTGAAATCATCACAAGGTGATGATTACAAAAGGATTATATACAGAGCCTTTCTGTATGCAGCAGAACAAAAGGAAAAATTAAGCAAGCTGTTTGATCTGATGGAACACCAGTACTGTGAAATCCAACAGATCAATACCAAAATCAAAGACATAGAAACTTCCATTCAAAGCCAAGAAAACTGAATGGAACAAATGGAAAAGAGAATTTCTTATTTGAAAGGACTCCAGTATCTATGAGGAGAAATCAGGCAAAAAAAAAAAAAACAAGAAAAACGAAAAAGTATTAAGAAGCATGTGGGACTCTATTAAGAGGAACAACCTTCGATTAACTGGAGTCCCTGAACAGGATGAGACACCTGAGAATACAGAGAGTATTGTTGTTGAGCTGCTGACAGAAAACTTCCCAGAAATCATGAAGAAAGAGAATATGGATATCCCAGATGCATATCGTACACCACCCTATATAGATCTCAAAAGAAAGACTCCAAGACATATTATAATCAAGCTTAACAAAATGAAACATAAGCAGCAACTCTTAAAGGTGGCAAGACTCAAAGCAAAGCTAACATTCAGAGGGAAACCCTGTAGGCTTTCATCAGATTTCTCAGCAGAAACTATGCTGGCACGGAGACAGTGGCATGACACATTCAAAGACTTGAAGGAGAAGAACTTCCAACCAAGAATTCTATACCTGCAAAACTATCTTTCAAATATGAAAATGAAATTAAGACATTCCCAGATAAACAGAAACTCAGACTTTGTCAAAACCAAACCAAAACTACAAGAAATACTGAAAGAAGTTCTTAGCTTTGGCATAGAAGAACAAAACCACTAGCTTTATATTTTAGAACAACACATCATCTAGAATTCCACTCAGTTAGGGAAGGCTCCAAACTCAATCACAGCTTTAGTACTGAAAGAAACAATCCAGTGATTATCATGAAAACTATGGTGCCACCATATTAAAAAGAGGGATGTACTGCAGTCGTTACAGTCCTTCCAGATGGAGAAGAAGTCGACAAGAGTGGAGAAAATCAGAAAACTATAGACACCACAATGTTTTGTGTGTCTGTTTCCTGTCAGGCCCTATGCCAGGCATTCCGTAGGCTATAAAACCAAACCATACCCACTGCCGTCAAGTCAGTTCTGACTCATGGCAACCCTGTAGGATAGGGTAGAACTGTCCCATAGGGTTTGCAAAGAGTGCCTAGTGAACTTGAACTGCCAGCCCTTTGGTTAGCAGCCATAGCAATTAACCACCATTCCATCAGGATTTTTCCTTTAATCTTGAAGGGTTATAAGGGTGATGAATAGAGATTGCCTGACACATATTAGGTATTCCAGTGAAGTAGTCTCCTTAGGTGGTGCAAATGATTAAGAATTCTACTTCTAATTGCAGGGTTGTAGGTTTTAACTTCCCACCAGGAAAACTTTGGAAGAAAGGCCTGGTGATCTTCTTCCCAAAGGTCGTAGCCTTGAAAACCTTGTGAAGTGCGATTCTTCTCTGAAGTCCATGGGGCTACCAACAGTAGAAATTGACTCATTAGTAACTGGTTTGTTATTTCTGGTTTTGAGGTGCAGAGGAGTCTGGGTTTGGCATTGGAAAGACTTGGACTCAAACTAGATTTTTCTGCAGTATCATCTTAGGCAATTTATTTAACCTCTCTACATTTGTTTTCTCATCTGTAAAATGGAAATAATGATAGTAGTAGTAGTAAAACTTATCTTTTATGCCTTATGTTTATTCAAAAAAAAAAGAAAGAAAGAAATTCTATGGGACGGTTCTATTCTGGCCTATAGGGTCACTACAAGTTGAAATAGACTTGATGACAGTGGCTGTGGCACTGACTATATAGGCACATTCTAATAAAAAACAATGATACAACCCAACAAAGAAGGAGAACTACAGACCGATATCACTCATGAATCTAGATGCAAAAATCGTCAACAAAATTCTTGCCAATAGAATATAACAACATATCCAGAAAATAATCCATCATGACCAAGTGGGATTCATACCAGGGATGCAAGGCTGGTTCAACATCAGAAAAACAATTAATGTGATTAACCACATAAATAACACAAAAGACAAGAATCACCTGATTTTTTCCATTGATGCCAGAAAGGCGTTTGACAAAGTCCAGCACCCATTCATGCTAAAAACTCTTAGCAAAATGGGCATAGAAGGCAAATTTCTCAACACAATAAGGGCCATTTATACAAAGCCAATTGCCCATGTCATCCTGAATGGAGAGAGACTGAAAGACTTTCCCCTGAGATCAGGAACTAGACAAGGATGCCCACTCCCACCTCTTCCATTCAACATTGTACTAGAAGTTTTAGCCAGAGCAATTAGACAAGACGAACAAATAAAGGGCATCTACATCAGAAAAGAGGAAGTTAAAATCTCCCTGTTTGCAGATGATATGATTGTGTATGCAGAGAATCACAAGGAATTTATAAGTAAACTACTCAAACTGATAGAAGAGTTCGTCAAATTTCAGGATACAAGATAAAAATAAGTAAATCAATAGGATTCCTTTATACCAACAATGAGACTGTTAAGGAAGAAATTATCAAATCAATACCATATACAATATCCCCTAAGAAGATAAAGTACCTTGGAATTAACCTAACCAGAGGCATAACAGACCTTTACAAAGAGAACTACAAGCCCTTACTACAAGAAACTAAGAGAGACTTAGATAAATGGAAAAACCTACCCTGCTCATGGATAGGAAGACTTAATATTGGGAAAATGTCTATTTTACCCAAAGTAATCTATTTATATAATGCAATCCCAGTACAAGTTCCAGCGTCATTTTTTAATGAGGTGGAGAAACAAATCACCAGTTTTGTTTGGAAAGGGAAGAAGCCCCAGATAAGTAAGGTACTACTAAAGAAGAAGAACACACTGGAAGACCTCTCATTACCCGACCTTAGAACATACTACACTGCCACAGTGGTCAAAACAGCCTAGTACTGGTACAAGAACAGACAGGTGGATCAATGGAACAGAATTGAGACCCCAGAGATGACACCATCTGCCTATGAACAGTTTATATTCGACAAAGGCCATAAGACATTAAACTGGAGTAAAAACTGTATCTTCAACAAATGGTGCTGGCAAAATTGGATATCCACCTGCAATAAACTGAATTGAGATCCATGTCTTACACCTTATACAAAAACCAACTCCAGCTGGACAAAAGACCTAAATATCAAACCTAAAACGATAAAGCTCATCCAAGAAAAGGTAGGAACAACAATGGAAGTTTTAATACACAATGTGAACAGACTCCAAAATCTGTCAAACAAACCACAATCAACAGAAGAGAAAACAGATAAATGGGAACTATTAAGAATCAAACACTTTTGCTCATCCAAAGACTTTATTAATAGAATTAAAAGAACACCCACAGAATGGAAAAAAAATATTGGGCAACTCTATGTCAGACCAACACCTGATCTCCATAATCTATAAAATACTACAAAATATCAGTAAGAAGAAGATAAATCATCCAATCAAGTGATGGGCAAAGGAGATGGACAGACATTTCACTAAAAAAGAGATCCAGGCAGCCAAAAAACACATGTGGACATGTTCACGATCTTTAGTTATTAAAGAAATTCAAATCAAGACAACAATGAGATACCATCTCACCCCAACAAGATTGGCCACGATCCAAAAAACACAAAACAACAAATGCTGGAGAGGCTGTGGAGAAAGTGGAATCCTCCTACACTGTTGGTGGGGTTGCAAAATGGTCCAACCTCTTTGGAAAGCAACCTGGCGCTTCCTTAAAAAAATGGATATTGATATACCATTTGACCCAGTAATTCCGCTACTTGGAATATATCCTACAGAATCAAGGCCTTTCACACCAACAGACACATGCACCAGAGTGTTTATCGCAGCACAGTCCAAGATAGCAAAACGATGGAATCAACCCAGATGCCCAACAACAGAAGAATGGATAGGTAAACTATGGTACATATACTCAATGGATCACTACGCAATGATAAAGAATAACGATGATTCCAGGAAACATCTCCTAACCTGGTTTCAACTGGAAGACATCATGTTGAGTGAAAGTAGCCAACGACAAAAGAACAAATATTGTATGAGACCTCTATGATAAGATCTCAAAAACAGACTTGTGTATAGAAGAAAAGACTCTTTGACAGCTGCAAGGGGGGGGAGGGAGGGTAATAGCAGGGAGGATTTAGATTAGATAGTTGCTAGAAATCTAGTTGGGAGAAATTGGTGATAGCACACATTAGAAACAAGAACAACATTAAGTGGACTTCAGCATAACTTGAGTATTCCTTCCATCTTAACCCAATATTGCAAGGATAGAGTAGCTGGGGCCGGGGGCAGGGGACCATGGTCTTAGGCGAAATCGAGGCCAATTGGCAGAACTAGCATTTTGCTAAGAGGGCTCTCTGCACCCAATATTGGTGAGTGGCGTCTGGGGTCTTAAAAGCTGCCAAGCTGCCATCCGAGGACACAGCAAATGGTCCCAACTCAGCAGGAAGAGATGCTCACCGAGAACCAAAATGACATGGGGGTAAAGACAACCTAGAAGATAGAGAGACCCACATGAATGGGTGCCTACCTCAACTTGGGACCGGAAGAACTGGATGGTGCCCAGCCACCACCAGTGATAGTCGCGATGGAGCTCACAGAGATGAGTCTCACTGGCAACACAAGAATAAAAAGGAGTGCACCCTGAGATCTCCACTAAAAGAGCTCAGTTGATGGTCCAGCGGTTTCGGGGTTCCCCTAAGAGCATGGCCCCTGGCCCTGATGCTCCCCTGCCCATAAATCATAATGAAGGTCCACTCTTTGGACACGAATGGATTGGACTTGGCAATGCAAAGTGACCATATGTTGTATGCACTTTATGGTTCTATACATCTATAGGATATCATCCTGTTGACCTCTGGCTGGAGGAGGTCAAGGAGAGTGGGTAGAGAGGAGAGGAAGGGAGGCTATTGGGAGGATGAGACTTGTATGGAGCAGAGAGGAATAGTGTGCTGTCACCGGGCAGGGAGAGCAGTGGAAGCTGCATATAGGTGGGCATGTAAATTTATACGGGAATGTACATTTTTACTCAGTCATGTTAAATAAAAAAAAAAAAATTAAAAAAAAACAATGATAGCTGTCAAATCCCTTTGGAGAGTCTTAGGTAAAGCTGATGGTAAACCAACTTTTGTTTCCTTGTGATTATGGTTGTGTCATACTTTGGGGAGATAGTCTCCTGATACTGCACACACCATGCTATGTGGCTCTTCAATCTTTGATTTTTCTTCCTTTCCACCAGGATTCCTTATCAATTTTGTTATGGATTGTCTGTATCTGTCCCCACAGTTTCTTGTTTCACCTTTCCCCAACCATGGAGGATTCTAGTTAGTTATTGTTCTTTCATCTTTCAATGGTGAAATTTCTCTTTCATTCTTTAATTACAGTGTAATAACTCATTTTGATTAACTTCACATAAAACAATTGGTAAAGGAGTAAAATAAAAGGCTATGCAGTTTAACTATCTCTTTTAGAAAGTACAGATGATCCCATCTGGTCATTGAATTCAAGTAGGACGTATTTAGAACTCTGGAGGGTGTAGGGCTGAATTGGGAGCTTCTGAATCCTGTGGCTGTAGGCAGTTCTGAAGAGGCCTTGTAGTTGAAAGAACTACAAATTGTGAGTTCTTGTGACAGCCTGGGAAATTTAGAAGTTTTCTAAAAGAAAATGAGTTCATTTAGCTTGATAATGATTATCTATTGATTTCAGTAGTCTAATTATCATAGGAAATGAATGAAAATTTACAAAATAAATAGCTCTTTCAAAGCTCTGGGATTGAGCTGTGAATTTTCTTTCTTTCTTTCTGTTGAGTGACTGATATTAGACATTCAAATCACTCTTCTCCACATTCATTATATGGGGCTTGAATAGACTCACATAATCCCAACCTGCTGTGTTCTTCACTTGCTAATCTATTCCAACACCAATGGAATATAAATGACTGCAGAACCATAACACTTTCCATAACCTCTGCTATTTGCTCTGTGGCAAAATTAACCACAGTCTGCATTTAATTACTCAACATTGGACTTCAGCAGGAAAGAATTCAATTTCTTAAAAATAACAAACTTTGGGTAATTACATGCATAATCAATCCATGTTTTGTGCATTCATTGGAGATCTTGAGAACTGATCATTATTCCATCTCCTTGTCTACAGGAATTTTACACTAGTGAAGCCACCGAGCTCATAGCCTTAATAATCAACAAGAAAAAATGAATTGAACTTTAGAAATGCTTCCTTGATTTTACAATCACACTTTTTGTATTTAGCATTAGGGTCACAGATTTTTTTTGAGGCCAACGAGTGATTTACTCTGAATGTTTTTGTTTGGGTCCGCTGCCCTAAATGAACTTGACAGTCTAGCAGAAAGTGCCATATCTTCTTTTCAGAAAAACATTAGAAAACGGTCCTATCATCCAGGGCTAGGAACAAAATAAGGGCCTAATGCTGAAGCACACTTCCTCATTGAGACTAAAATACACCTCTTCAACAAGGCATGGGGGTGCCAGCTGGTTCATTACAGGCAAATATTTGGTAAAGAAAACAAGGCTACAGAAACTTTGCAGCAGGCCTGCAGATGTTGGCGTAAGCAGAGAGGGCTGTTAGTTTTAGTGTAACCCTCCAGACTCAGCATTACAGCATTAATCCAGGAATCTTTCCTTCTATTTATTTTTCACAATTTCTTATTCTGTCTGTCTCTAACTGCCCTCAAAAGTAGTGACCACACTCAGTTTTCTAAAGGCAGCTATGCTGTGTACCGTTGAAGTGATTTCAAGTCATAGCGATCCTATAGAGCAGAGTAGAACTGCCTCATGGGGATTCCTAGGCCGCCAGCTTTGTGGGGGCAGATCTGCAGGTCTTGT
Source organism: Heterohyrax brucei (assembly GCA_028571685.1). NCBI lineage: Eukaryota > Metazoa > Chordata > Mammalia > Hyracoidea > Procaviidae > Heterohyrax > Heterohyrax brucei. Next base: position 34,962,200 of record CM053148.1, on the reverse strand, counting down.
CACTCTGGGAGTCTATGATGTGTTTGAACCACTGACTTTTTGGTTAGCAGCCACATTGTGCCACCAAAGCTCTTTCTGTTTTCCATGTGTTCAACTTAATTTGGTCTTACCTGTACTATGGCTGACAAAGAAATTGTCTCAAGTTTCGGGCCTGTAGATTAGTTGATTGATTTATTCATTCACAGATATGTATTGAGCACCTCCTGTGTGCCTAGCCACAGCTCCAAAGGTTGGAGACACAGTAGTCAGAGCTTATATTCTAGTAGAAAGGCAGACAGCAGCAAACTGACAAACAAATACACAAGGACAAAAGTCATCCTTGTTGTTAGGCTCCATCAAATGAGTTTCAAATCATGAAACACCATGTGACTAGGATATAATTACCCTGTAGGGTTTCTTAGGTGTTAACCTTTACTGGTGTCCTTTAAGTCTTTTTTCCTGTGGAGGTGCTAGTGGGTTCAAGCTGCCAGCCTCTTGGTTAGCAGCTGAGTGCCTAACCACTGCACCACCAAGGCTCCATAAGGGAAAAGATGCATCTTTTGAAGTCAGGAGAAACTCAGACTCATGGCAACTCCTTGTGTGTCAGAGCAGAACTATGTTCCCTAGCGTTTTCAATAGCTAATGTTTTGGGATGCAGATCCCCAGGACTTTCTTCCAAGGTGCCTCCGGCACTTGCCATTTGTACCACCCATAGACACCAAAGTCAGGAAGGAGGTGCCAAAGTTCATGCCTTTTCAAGGTGGCTCATTTTATGTCTTCTTTGAAGACAAGGCTTCTCCCAGCATCCCAAGTAAGTAGTTTTGTCAGATCTAGACCACATAAACTGTGAGAGAAGAAGCAAGGGGCAGTGAGACAGAATGCCAGGGTAGGAGATAGAGAAGCCCAGCTCATCTTTTTTTCCTGACATCCCATGCTTTCTGTTTTGGGGTTGGGGTCAAGGTAAACATTAAGAGCCCTATGTGGGATAATTTCTACCAAGTTACAAAAAAGAGAGGTTTGGCCTCCCCTTCCTTGCCTCCACTCTCTACACACCTACTGCTGTCCAAGCAGCTTGGCTTCTATCTGTGCTGTGTATATGGCTTGCAGGAAAACGTTGGCTTGAAGAAAATGTCATGAAGCTAAAATCAGAATATGAAAGGCATTAATGAGGGTTGAAGTGCTTCATTTTATAGAAGAGGAAACTGTAGCTCAAAAATGCTGGATGTCATGCTTAAAATTTCAGAACTGAGAGGAGAGTGAGGCTGGAATACAAAGCAGCTTTCTTGACTCAGTTATATACTGAATGTGTCTTCAACCATGTAGGCACATCTACAGGCAGTTTGCCTGCCTCAAAGTCATTATAAGAGATACCCCAAACGCGTACAGGGAATAGGTGGTTGGTTTATGTTTCTTGCCTTTCCTGGTTACCACTCTCTGACAGCTTGTCACTTTGTGCTACTTGCTTGTTGCCCTGATGCCCACCTATGCCATTGGTATTTCAAATACCAACAAGGTCAAACCATGGTGGACAGGTTTCAGTGAGCTTCCAGACTGTGGCAAACTAGGGTGAAAGTCCAGGAATCTGTTTAAAACATTAAGCAGTGAAATTCTACAGACTCAGTGGATCACAATGGAATAGTGTGTGATATGGTGGTAGAGGATGAGTCTCCTGGGTTGAAACACAGTCAGAATACACGGTGGCCACTACAGTGGATTGGGCATACCAATGACTGTGAAGTTGTTGCAGGAAAAGGCGATGTTTTGTACATAGAGTGGATGTGAGTGACAGCCGACTTGCTGACAAACAGCACAACAACCTTTCCTTACAGAATACACAGCTTGCCCAAAGAGAACCATAGATAACATAAAATTTTGGTATCCCCAGTTCTTGGCCAGTTGTTTAGTTTCAAGGTTTATAGATTGAAATTACTGTAAAATTAAATCCATTCCCATCTTTGCTCAACTCCACTGTCCTTTAAAGGCTAACCTTATTCAAGAAGGTGGTCTATGTTTGCAGCTGGCTCCATTCTCTTCCTGTCCCCACCTTCTGAAAGTGTTAAGCCAGAAACACAAAACACACGAATGCCCATGCATAATTCAAGCCTCCAAGAGAAGGCCATTCAATACTGACCCAACACAAACCTTTCCCATCAATCTGCATTTTTAAAGCTAACCCTGGGAAAGTCAGTCTCCCACAGAACATGCAATGACCAGGCAGTTTTGATTTGCAAGCCTAAGAGGTCCTCAAGCAAGAAAATCAATTCAAATCCAAAGTGACATTTTGGTTTTATTAAGTCAGCGTTGTCTGGCCTGCATTATTTAATAGGATAATATCTATTATGACCTCTGAAGAGTTAAATCTCATGAACAGTGGGATAGAATACTATCTATTATAATTTCAACTTTAATGATTGGAAACAGAGAATTCATTATTCTGCTGAAAGTAGGCTTTGAAAATGGTTTTCATTTTAGCTCATCCATCAAAAGGGAGGAAGCCTTAGAAGATTTCATTGACCTCGTTTCAGTCTCATGACCTACTTGTTTAAGCATTTAGAACTGATACCCAAAAGGGACAATGCTTGGGAACATTCTGACCTGCCCTTCTTCTAGGTAGAAGGTAGCATCCTCAGAAACCAAACCAAACCAAACCTACTGCTGTTGAGTTGATTCCGACTCATAATGACCCTGTAGACAAAGCAGAGCTGCCCCACAAAGATTCCAAGGACACCTAGCAGATTTGAACTGCTGACCTTCTGGTTAAAAGCTGTAACATTTAATCACTATGCCACCAGGATTTCCACAAGGCAGAGCAACACAAGAAAACAGTAAGTGAAAGCTTCAGTGAAACCATGAAGTGTCTCAAAGAGCTCTTTCCTGACTTTGAGTTGAGGGTCCAATCAGAAATCCATGGGTCAGGGGTTTCTTGCTGGAGACCTATTTGTGGGTTGTGCGTTGGTCTCCAGTAGCTCATTAAGCTTCTCTGCAATAAAATTTAAAGTCACTGTCACCCCAAACCCATCGCTTTCAAGTTGATTCCAACTCATAGCAACCGTATGTGACAGAGTAGAACTGCACATAGGTTTTCCAAGGAGTGTCTGCTGGATTTGAACTGCTGACCTTTTGGTTAGCAGCTGCAACAGTTAGACACCATACCGCCAGGGTTTCCAAAGTCACTATAATCACTGGAAAATTTCAAATTCAGTTATGAGGTTCAACTTACTTCTATTGATTTTGTTTTTCTGGTCCAATTATCAGTATTGCTAGGGTCGCCAGGAGTCGGATCCGACTCAACGGCACTTGGCTTGGCTGTCAATTTGGTGGTTACATTTCTTCCCAAAGGTATAGTAGTTGATTAATGTGATTTTACCAATAAATAATTTCTTTTGATATAAGGGCAACAGAGTGTCATTTCCCTCACTTGCCAAAGTGAATTCAAGGACTGCCAGCTAATTTCCTGAACTCATCCTAGAAAAAGTGCTACATTGCTGAATATCACTACAGTCACCTTCAATGTACTCCCTTTGGGAAGCTATGCACCAGCGCCAGCACCCAGCCCACCCTTCAAAGCAAATTTGGAACTCTTTTTCTGGAATGGCCATCAGAGCTGTTGTTGTATTACCCTTGATGTCCTGAATGGCATCAAAATATCTTCCTTTCAATATTTCGTTTATCTTTGGGTAAAGAAAGAAGTCATTGGGGGCCAGATCAGGTGAGTAGGAAAGGTTTTCCAATACAGTTATTTGTTTACTGGCAAAAACTCCCTCTCAGACAACTATACAATTAAGTTTGCAAACTTGCCACCATGTGCAATGGCTGTTCCAGAAGGAGTTCCAAAATTGCTTTGAAGAGTGGACTAGGCTCTGGCATTGGTGCATAGCTTCCCAAAGGAAATACTTCAAAGCTGACTGTAGTGATACTCAGCAATGAGCTAGGTAGCACTCAGAACAATTAAGTTTGTGGACTTCTCAGACCTCATACATTAGAAAACAGATTTGCTGCACAGTTATTTACAAAACACTTATTTATAAAACACCTAAGGACGTGTTAGACCAGACATTCAAATCCACCAGTCATTCCTTGGAAACTCTGTGGGGCAGTTCTACTCTGTCTGTAGAGCCACTGTGAGTTAGAACCCACTTGAAGGCTTTGGGTTTGGCTTTGGTTTTTAAGATACTTAACAATGAGAATAATGCGTAATCCATGAGAGGTGGTATCTGTAGAAGTCCTCTGAAAGAACAAGATGTTTCTCAGGTCAAAACTCAGAGAGCACTAGCTTAGAAATCTAATCAAGGCTAGATTGCCAAAGAAAACGATCTGGCAACTAATAGTGTTATTTTAGCTGAAGACTAATGAGGTGACAAAAAAGGGCAAAGTTTACTCCCAGCGCTCTGGGAAAGACGAGCACAAGACCCAGCATCAATTTTGGCACCAGCTGTACAGTCTTGTCCAAGTTCAGGAAGTGACGGGGAACACGGAAAGGATGTATCATCAAATCTTGCTTTGGCATGGGTCAGGAGTTAATATAATTTTTCTGTATAGAACACATAGCAAATATTTTAGGTTTTATAGGCTAAAAGGCAAAAATCAAGCAACTGTTCTCAGAAGATTAATAATAGTCATTTTTATATTTTATATTTAGCTGGACGATATGTGAAAACAGGTAGCAGGCTGAATTTGGCTTGTGGGGCATAGTTTACCGGCACCTGGATCAGATGAAAGACTCCTTAACCGGTATCCTAGGTTTCATAGGTTCCAAGATAGTCAGGAACTTTGCCCTAAAATGGACTATACCTGGAATCCCACCTGTACCTAATTTATATTAGTCAGGACATGAGATTTTGGACTTAGAGTGATAGATGCTGGAATGGGGTAAGAGTTTGGGGGATGGTGGGATGTGGCGAATGTATCAAGGGACTGTATCAAGTTTCTCACCCATTTCTAAAACCCCTTCCACATTTTCAAATGGCAGCACCCTATTTCTCTGTATCAAATTCTGTCACAATTTTCTAGGAATGTCACAACAAAATACCCCAAAGTGGCAGTTCTAAAGAACAGAAATTCATTTTCTCACAATTCTGGAGTCTAAAAATCCAAATTCATGGCATCAGCAATGTGCAGTTGTTTCTTCTGCCCGCTCTAGGGAAGGTCCTTCCTTGTCTTTTTCAGTTGCTGTATTCCCAGTCATTTCTTGGCATACTTGGCATACTTCTTGGCATAGGAGTTAGAACTTAGTCATCTAGTACTGCTGTAGGAGAAAGTGAACACGTAGAAGGCTTCAAAGGAGAAATGTTATTCTATCACAGTCTAATAGGGTACCAGTCCAAATTCAGGGCATCGGCTCCAGGGAAGGCTTTCTCTGTAGGCTCTGGAGGAAGGTCCTTGTCGTCAATCTTCCCCAGGACTGGGAGTTTTGGAGGTGCCAGGATCCCAGGTCCAGAGGATATACTCTGCTCCTGGAACTGCTTTGTTGGTGGTATGAGGTCCCCAACTCCCTCTGCTACTTTCTTTTCTTTGTATCTCAAGAGATTGCCTCAAGGCACAATACAATTTTACACTCTGAGTCCTGTGGCACCAACACAATTACCGCTTATCCTCCCTCATTAACATCAGAGAGGCAGGGTTTGTAAACAAGGAGGAACACTATACAACACCAAAATCATAGACTAGCCAAATTGCTACGTGCCTTTTTTTAGGGGACACAATTCAGTTCATGACATAACTTGAACATATATTTTCGGGGTGGACACAATTACATATCATCTAACTTGTTTTACTGTCATTATTTTCTAATTCTTTTTTATCTTCTCTCATTTATCAAATATCTTTCTGCCTCCCCCAGTTTCCACCATGATGCTGTGTCTGTTCATTTCCTAAAGGTGCTGTAACCAATCGTTATAAACTGTGTAGCCTAAAACAACAGAACTGTATTGTTTCACTGTTCAGGAAACCAGATGTCTGAAATCAAGCTGTTAGAAGGCTTGGTTCTTTCTGGAGGTTTAGAGGAAGAAAGCTGCAAGTCAAAAGGTTGCCAGTTGGAATGCACCAGATACTCTGTAGAAACTCTGTGGGGCTATGCTGTTCTACTCTGTCCTCTAGGGTTGCTATGAGTTGAAATCCACTTGATGGCAATTGTTTTCCAACACATTACCCAGCCAAGCCAAGAAGGTGTTTCAATTCTTCACAACAGCCTTTAGTTTTTTGTTTTGTTTTCCCCTCCTAAACACCAGAGGCTTTTTCTTCATTGCACTGACATCTCTGGACACACCATGACTCTGGTCAACAATTCAGTGATACCGTTTTCCGCATATAGCTTCCTCTGCTTGGAGGTATCTTATCCTTTTCCAGTGCAGCTATTTTTCATCCTCATCAAGACTCGTGATCCTTGCAGACTCCTAGTTTCTCCCAAATCTTGATCCTTCTCGTTTATTCATTTGTATCTTAGGCAGTTAAATTTTATTTTTATTTATTTAATTCTTCTCACAGACAATTTATTACTTTGGTCTTAAAAGCCTCCTAAATTCCTACTAATAATGTTCTTGTACTAGTTCATTAGTGAATTAATTTTAGAATTTCTGGTATACTGTTTCCTATAGTAGCAATACATGATAAAAAACAAATGATTTTTGAACGTTTCTCAGTTTAGGGATGTCCTTTATAAATACCAGTTTACTCTTCTTGTTTTACTCAGAGAATCCTTTTAAGCTCTGATTATTTTGGAATCTGTCCAATTAGGGGCAGTAACATTGAATTTTCTATAGGTTTTCTTAAGTAAAATCTGGCTCGTGTAATTACTTTTTCCCCAGAAATAATCACATAAATTGAATTGAACTTTTGGTATTGAAAACCTGAATTTAAAAAGCATAAGTCATAAGGGAAAATAAATATTGTAGGATTCCTCTTACTCCCTTCAGTATGTTTATGCATGCTATTGGACTGCTCTGTTGATATAGCTGCAATATACCATTTGGCGTAACTATCAGGAATAAAAATGAACATTTTTTTTTTAGCAAATAAAGATCAGACCAAATTCTATGTCTTTTAAGTTGGCAAACAAGCAAACAAATTATACTCACTTACATATCATTGGCAACTACATCCAAAATATAGAATCAGATTATCAGATTTAGTCTACAGCAAATAATCATACATTATTACGTATATACTGCTTTCATTAACGTAGTACTGTGCTACTATTAATTAAAATAATGTCTAGTAACAAACAGGACAAAATAATTTGCTGATATGTATTGAGTTTTCCTTTTCATTGATTATAAATAGTACAGAAACTAACTTACAAAGAATGTTGTGAGAACATTCTTTGTTTGTCCCTACTGCCGTTTCAATGAACATTTTTAGATCTAGAAGAGAATTTAACCGTAGTTTCAAAGAAAAGTCTTTCTGCATTTATATTTTAACTATTTTCTTTCAAATAAAGAAAGTTGATATTAATTTTAGTAATGGACAATTAAGTTATTCAGACCAGCCACCTTGCAGAGAGGACAAGTAGAAAGACCACACATGCTTTTAAAAAATGTTTACTTAGAACAGTTGACAGGACAGTGAGAGATAAGATCTGGAATGGATTTCAACCCAGAGAGCCAAGCTCAGCATTTGGGACCTCTTTCCTATGGGGAAATTTGTCTCTTCTAGAGCTCCAGCTAGAATCCTGAGAGACATATGTGTATATTTTTGTAACATAAGTTTTCTTTTTTGCTGAAAATATGCACAACAAAACTACATCAGTTAAACAGTTTCTACATACATAATTCAAATATGTGTAGAAATTGTTGAACTGATGTAAGCTTCTCATCCAGCCTGGAGATGCTGTTGTTAACTGCATATCATATAGACAATTTTTTAAAAGAATATTGTGTTCAAGGCAGACATTCTGTACTTATTAAGCTAAACTATTGTTTGATTTAAAGATGACTTCAGAGGATAATTTCAGTTTAAGGTTTAAAGCTTATCATAGGGCAATAGTGTCATGGAGTCACTCAGACTCAGTGGTTCCGGAAAGTCTAGATTCCATGAGAATTTGAAATTTTCTCCCATGTTTTCTATCCTTTTGATCAGAATTTTTCTATAGAATCTTTGAACAAAATATTCTGTAATGCAGCTGGACAAAATCCAGTTTTTCTGGAGGGACATATATGTCTCTCAGGTTTCTAGCTGGATCTCTAGCCAAGTGCCATTGAGTCGGATCAGCTCCATAAGAGACAAATTTCCCCAGAGGAAACAAGTCCCAAAGGAGGACTTAGAGACACATTCTAGTCCCCTCTCCAGTTCCTACCTCTCCTTTTTCCTCCACTGCTCCAGGTGAGTAGGTACTAATTGTCATACCTTTGATGACCTGTCACAAACTTAAGACTTAAGGAACTATGCAATAGATTAGCACGTTTAACAGAAATAAAAAAAACATTTTAAGGCCAGTTGACTGAGATGTTCCATGAAACTGTGTCCCTAAACCTCAAAATCAGGAAAATAAATTCCATGAGATATTTGGTTGTATATAAGCAACCTTGGCAGATATGTACATATACATATATATATATACATATGTACATATACATATATATATATACATATATATTTGTAAAGCTAGTTTCTGGTGGACTTGTGGGGATAAGTTAGTAGGGTGACAGGGCTTAATAAAATTAATAACTGAGTGTAGCAAGCTTGCTAAATGAAAGAGCAATATAAAAATTGCATTTCCATATTATAACAACAAATAGAAAGTAAAAAAAAATTAAAGATATAATTTATATGCGTTAACATATTAAATGCCTTGGAATAAATTCTACACAGGGTATTCAGGACTGTATACAGAAAACTATAAAATACAAAGCATTTTTGAGAGTAATAAAGAGCAATGAACTGGAAGTAGCCAGGTCCTCGTTATAGCTGAGTTTCTAGCAGTCCCTAAGCTGATCCTGGACAATTAATCTTAAACCAATGCAATCCCAATTAAAGCCTTAAGTTATTTTATTGTCATTGTTCTTGTGTTTTTTAGTGAAACTTGACAAACCCATTTTAGCAAAGGACCAAGAATAGTCAGGGCATATTTGAATAAGAAAAACAAGTAGGAGGACTTGTCCTTCAATACATCAAAGATTTCTATAAATATACTGTAAATAAAACCCTGGCTCCCTGGTGGTTAAGCACTACAACTCCTAATCAAAAGGTCAACAGTTTAAATCTATGAGGCAAACCTTGGAAACCCTATATGGGGCAGTTCTACTGTGTCCTATAGGGTCATCATGAGTTGGAATCAACAGCAACAGGTTTGTTTTTTTGATTTATGGCAAATAAGACACTTACATGACACACAGGTGCAATTATAAATGGATAGACAACTAAACCAATGATATGGAAAACAAATACAAAGACCCAGGTATGTGTGAGCAAATCATTATAACACTCCAAAACATTAAAGAGAGGACAATCTTTTCAATAAATGTTGAAATAATTGTATAGCCAGCCACATGGAAATAAGTGAAACACAATCCCTGTATTAGTATACAAAAACAATTTCAATATCAACAAAGTAAAAAGACAACCTACAGATAAGGAGAAAATTTAGGGGAATGATGTATCACGTAAGAGCCGTATATCCAAAACACATATAAACTTGTGTAATTTAACAACAAAAAGACAAGAAACTTAATCCCCTAAAAAGGCAAAGATTTACCAAATGACTATTCAATATTTTGTGAAAATTTTATTAACTTCATTAGTTCAAGAAAAAACACTTTACAAGTGTAGGATGCTCCTAGATCACCGTCAGAACGGTAAATACACAGGAGCAAGTAAAGCCCGAGTATTAGGCAGGATGCGGAGCAAATAGAACTCTCACACACTGAGAGCAGAAGTCAGAGTTGTAACACCACCTTGGAAAACATTTTGTTTTTAAGTCTCTGTTAAAGTTGAAGATCAGCAAATCCTACAGCACAGCAATTCTGCTCCTTGATGTATTTGGGTTTTTTTTTTGTTGTTGCCATTGAATTTGCTCTGAATCCTGGTGATCCCATAAAAACAAAATGAAATTTTGTCCAGTCTTAGGCCATCTCCACAATTACTGGTATGTTTGAGCCAATTGTGGGGGCCACTGTGTATTTTGAATAGCTTCCAACCTAGGGAATTCATCTTCTAGCACTACATCAAAAACATTCTGCTGTGATTCACAGGGTTTTTGTTTGATAATTTTTGGAAGTGGATCACCAGGCCTTTCATACTAGTCTATCTTAGACTGGAAACTGCTGAAACCTGTCCACCATGGGTGATGTTGCTGACATTTGAGATATTGATGGCATAGCTCCCAGCATTGTAAAAAGACATAAGCCGCTATAGCATAGCACTCAGACAGGTGGTGGCCTAAGTATATGCCTAGAACTAAATGAAATGAATAACATATGGATACGTGACAAACATGTACAAAACCATCTACCATAATTTTATGCAAATAACACACACTTTCTGGGTTTGCATGTAATCGTGCCCTCCTGCCTCAAGCTATTTTCATAAACACACTATGTTAACATTTTTTTATAGCAACATGTGAAAGAGGACTGGTGTGCCAGAGCTTGTGAGGGTCTTTCTGGGGGTGGGCATGGCCAGCAAACATATGCAGAGGAGATGCACTATTTGCATAAAAATATGGTATTTCCGTGTTATTGTAAAAACCCAAGCTTCAAATAACTCCAGTGTTTAGCAACAGTAGTACACCATAGAAATTCCCAATGTTGAACTACTATTCAGTAATGAAAATAAACAAAAATATATATATCATCTTACCACATGGCTAAATGCCACAAATGTAGTTTTTATTAATGATTTCAGACATGAGATACATTACACATGAGCCCATTTGTATGAAAATTTATAGAAGAGGCAACAGCATGCTTTGAATGGTAAACTGCCAAGAGGCCTAAGTAAGCATTGCTTTAGAAATGTGTGGATTGGTTACCTTTAGAGGGCAGATTGGATATTTATTGAGATTGATTATATGGAGTGCTTTCATAGTGCTGGCAATGTTCTATTTCTTGATATGGGTGGTGAGTTTTATAATCTAGTGGTTTGAGTATTTTCATTTTGTGCCTTTTTCTCTGTGTGTTATATTTTAAGTAAAAAGTCTTAAAGTTTTAAGAAAAAGCGAAGAAGGAAATTTGATATGGTGTTGTTTTTTCACCTAAGTGAAAAATGCCTGACCATAAGACTCACACCTTTTTTCCTTCTCTCCCGGTAATGATACTTATTGTTTGAATTGAATATGTGATGAAATAATCATGCAAAAATCTTTAAAAAAAAAAGTCTCTCTGGAAAATGGAGGACCTGGTTTCCACATTAGTAAGACTTTCATATGTCATTAGATATTGAATGGAATCTTAATTTACTATTGGGAAGTCACTGGGAAAATATTCTTTAAATGTGAGTGTAAACCAAGCTCTCCATTTGCTGTTTCTCATTTTGTTTATGGTCACAGTTTTCACTGAATGAGTTGCTTCAGAAACACTGGTGAAGCCTAGAACTTGGCAAACACCATAAACATTACTACCTGCATTTCTTCATGTGACCAGAGAAACAAATTTTCTTTCTCTTCCTTAAAGTATAGCAAAAGTTGCTCTAATTTAGCTTTCCTTGTGCCTGTGTTTTAGAAGAGTTCAAAATATACTCTACCTGCTAACTTGAGTCGTCTGAGAGCTGAATAAGAAGCAAAGATTCATCACGGTAGTGGTTAATAATGAAATGACACAACACTGTCCTAATGTCTCTGAGTTAGTAGTGAGCTATAGATGGTTTTGACCTGATGCTGGCTTCAGCTACTTCCAGACCTTTTCCGTAAGATCTACAGTCTATGAAGAGTATAGGTTATCAAAATTGGAGAGTGTACTCCGCATTTATTTGTGTGCAGTTTGGAGCCAGAAGGATTCATGGTCATGTCCCCATCTTCACTCTCTAGCCTTGGGTAAGTCATTTGTTTTCTCTGGAATCTGAATTTTTTATTTTTTTATTTTATTTTTTTATTATGATTGGATGAAAATGTACATTCTCATGTAAATTTGCATGCTCACCTATATAAAGCTTCCACTGCTCTCCCTGCCTGGAGACAGCACACTCTTCCTCTCTACTCCGTACATGTCTTGTCCTCCAAAGAACCTCCTATCCCCTCCTCTCCACCCACTCCCCACCTCCAGTAAGAGGTCAGGAGGACGACATCCTATAGATTCACAGAACCATAAAGTGCACACATGATATGGCCACTCTGTGTCGCCAAATCCAATCCATTCCTGTCTGAAGAGTTGACCTCCATTATGACTTATGGACAGGGGCAGCATCAAGGCCAGGGGCCATGCTCCCAGGGAAACTCTGAGGCCCCTGGACCATCGATTGAGGTCTTTTAGTGGAGATCTCAGGGTACACCTCTTTCTATAATATTCTTGTGTTGCCAGTGATATTCAATTTTGTGAGCTCCACCATGGCTCACTGGTGGTAGCCAGGCACCATCTGGTTCTTCCGGTCAAAAGTCGATGTAGTCACACACTCACATGGGTGTCCCTCTCTTCTGAGTTCACTTTCCCCTATGTCATTTTGGTCCTTTGTGATCATCTGTTCCTGCTGAGTTGGGACCATTTGCTGTACCCTCAGACTGCAGCTTGGCAGCTTTTAAGACCCAGACGCCACTCACTGATGTGGGGTACAGAAAGCTCTCTTAGCAAAATGCTAGTTGTGCCAATTGCCCTCAATTTCGCCTGAGAGCGTGGTCCCCAGCCCCCCGCCCCAGCTACGCTGTCCTTGCAATATTGGGTTAAGATGGGAGGAGTAATCATGTTTTGTTGAAGTCCAGTTAATATTGATCTTCTTTCTAATATATGCCATCACATGAAATTTGCAGTTTTTATTTGCACAATCAACATAATTGTGCCTACCTTGCAGAGTTTTCATGAGGATGTCAGCCAGCATGCAGTGAGGTAATTCAATAACTAAAATGGTATAATCATTTGCCATAAGGTATCTAAAGTGGGCTAAGATGGTTCAGTGGTAGAATTCTCACCTTCCATGCAGGAGACACAGGTTCGATTCCTGATCAGTGCACTCCAAGTGCCACCACCACTGATCTGTCAGTGGAGATTGAAGTGTTAATATGATGTTGATAAAGTTTCAGAGAAGCTTATAAGCTAGGAAAACAGGCCTGCTGACCTAATTCTAAAAAACAGCCATTGAAACCCTGTGAATCACAATGCTTTGATTCTGTTGTGCATGTGGTCTCCATGTCAGGGGTGGGTTCTACAGCAGCTGACAACAACAAGGTACCTAAACCATTGATTTTATCAAGAGACCATATCTGGAGAGGAGATGGGACTCAAGATAATGTAATGTAACAGGAGTAACATCTCAGTTTTCTGATCTTCAGTTATTTGCTGTTTCCACCAACTTCTTTGCTTCTTAAATCAGTATCAATCCTGGTCCAGCGACTTAGAATAGGAAAAAAAGAGAAAAAATACTTCGGCTATATTGCAGTCCACTTCTCTAACATTTCCAGGTTAATTTTATAGATTTAATGGGATTGGTATGGACAAGATTTGTCTTAATAAGAGAATGCATTCATTAGGTTTTAAAATGCAGCCCCAAGCAGGAGACAGCATTTGACAAATTACAGAAATAACAAGGCTCAAAGTGGCTGAGCAAGTGCACCTGCAGCCGTCCCACCTGGGGCTCTGATTTCATTACCCTCGTAAACCAAGGCAAGGTCAAGCTTAGTCAGACTTCGATTAAGAGGCCCCCAAGGAGATCCCAGGTGCAAAAGGAGCTAGCCGTCAGATACAAGCAGAGATATGTGTGACTTGTCTTTCCTGTTCTGAAGTGGGTCTTGTTGGGACAGCTAAATGATGAGGTTAGTAACTAGGTGCAGGAGCTCTCACATCGGGCAGTGGACCAAAAGTCAGAAAACCTAGGTGAGATTTGTTTCGAGCCTTAGTTGGGAGTGGAAGTCAGGGCAAGTTGTCATAAATGGCAAGCAAATGCAACCTTACAAGTTTGTTCAGGTGCAGCTGGTCCCTCTTAGGGCGCAGGCAGAGTAAATCTCTTTCTTTCTTTGCTGGTAAGGGGCCTATGTTCTAGGAGCTGGTGCCAGCTGGATGAGAATGAAGGCAAGGTTCTTCAGCCTTGGGGATGGCGTGTGAAGCCAGTTGACCTGGTCCCATTTCAGGTGTTCTAGTCAGATGCTGCACTTTCCTGTTTTCTGTCTCAGAGCTGACCATGCAAAATGATCCCTGCCTGTGGAATACCTCTTCCATACCACGTAGTGAAGTGTCTTGGACTAGATTTGTAATAACGGTGGCATGAAATGGTACCATGTCTTCAAAATCTGTTCTGTGAAAGGTGGTCTTGTCAGTTTCTTTAAAGACAAAGTGATGAAGGCAGCCACGGCTGATTTGTGGCCGAATGTTCTGTGGCTTTTAGGCTGTCAGCACTTGTTACCAGTTACTGTATAAGCTACTCCAAAGCATAAAACCCCACGTGTGTCTGAGTAGAGGTGTGCTCCATAAAGTTTTCAGTGGCTGATTTTTTCAGAAGTAGATCACCAGGCCTTTCTTCTGAGTGCCTCTGGGTAGACTTAAAGTGCCAACATTTTGGTTAGCAGCTCAGCGTGTTAACCATCTGGGCACTTCTAAGTTATCCGTACATCCTAGCAAAGGCTGACTTTTCCACAATATCCAGACATGGCAATGAGAGATCTTGGTGGCACAGTGATTCAGTGTTCAGCTGCTAACCAAAAAGGTCAGTAGTTTGAATCTAACCAGTAGCTTCATGAGAACCCTGTGAGGCAACTCTATTCTGTCCTGTAGGGTCACTAAGAATCAATGAGTTAGTGGAATAAAAGTACGTTTTGACTAAGAAAAGCAATACAAACAGGAAGTTTGAAAATGCCATGATCTCACTGTGCCCTATAAGTCATTCTCAGAGCTCTACAGTACATAAGCTCTGGAATATTTTTAGTGCTTTTTTTCTACTCCATGCACTGGGTAAATTTGTAATCTAAAGGCTGGAATGTGGTATGATGTGTGTTTTGCGGGAGAATCTGAGACAAAGATGGGAGCAGGGAAGGGGAAGTTCTCTGGGGATTCTTGGGATCCTGGGATCCCAAGGAATTAAGTCAGCTAACGTTTGACTGGAAATAAGACTGGAAAAACCTGGGGGCAGGGGTGGGTAGGTGGAGGGGGGTTGTAAAAGCTGTACCTAAGAAGCATAAGATCCCAAGCTGGGAACACTAAATTGTATCTGCCAGTAGAGGCACCAAGTTTCTGATGGAAAGTGAGAGGCAAAGTGCAAGTGGGTCAGAAACTATGTAGATACTGAAATGCAGTGACAGAGATAGGGGAGACACACTCCAGAAGCCTGAGATATTTACCCTACATCGAACACGGAGTCCTTGTGCCTATCTGTTACCTGACATATTAATGGTACCATCTATTTTATTTTACTCTATTTTTGTTTCAGTTGACTGTGTGGTACCTGAATATTGCCATTCTCAATTCTCTGTTAACTTCAGATCCGTTTGGACTTTGTGGTTTTTGTTTAATTTTGGTTAGAATTACCCACACAATTGATTCCAAAGTATACCTTGAGGCCCAGATACTGACTGCTTTGGCAGAGTTCAAAGTCTTTTTGTTTTTCAAATCTCAATTATTCGTCTGATTTACAACCAACAGTATTGACGGCACTTGGCCTTGGCTAGTACAATTGCAAGTTTTCACTAGAGCAGAATGTTGTGGCAGTGAAATGAAATGTGATGTGAAGAGAGAGGGTGATCATGGCAGATGCCTTTTGGGGTCTTAGTTGATACCGTTTAGCCACTTCTGAACCTCTACAGTGACAGTGTCTTCTAAGTGCATATTGACATAAAGGTGAAGGGACTTGGTTTAGCTCCTTGCTGATGACTAAATGCCCTCTGAATGCTCTGACAAGCAGACGTCCAGAGCCTAATGTTAAACACTTGCCCCCCTACCCCTAAAATAAAAGTCTAATGAGGAAACCTAGTGAACTGTCATATTCCTCTCTCTCTCTCTCTCTGAAGTGACAAATGGGTGGTGATTTGGGGAAGATTCAAATAGGAAGGGGCATTGTTGATTTTGAGATGAACCTAGAAGATCCATACCTCTAGAAGTTTCTTATCACTTGGCTTACTCATGAGGCTGGGACTCCTCTAGGGACAGCCAGGAATCTACCACAAATCCGCTGTAGCCCTTAGGTTATACTCCTCAAGCATCCTCACCTTGTAGATATTTGAGGAGGACTTGAAGCACTTACTGATGAAGGTCAAAGACAGCAGACTTCAGTATGGATTATACCTCAATATGAAGAAAACAAAAATCCTCACAAATGGACCAGTAAGTAACAGCATGATAAATTGAGAGAGGATGGAAATTGTTGGGGATTTCATTTTACTTGGATCCACAATCAATGCCCCTGGAAGCAGGAGTCAAGCTATAAATGATGTATTGCACTGGACAAATCAACTGCAAAAGGCTCTCTAAGCGTTCAAAGGCAAAGATGTCACTTTGAGGACTAAGGTGCGCCTGACTCAGTGAGTATGTTTTCAGTCTTCTCATATGCATGCAAAAGCCTTATTCAGGCAGTGAATAAAGAAGATGAAAAAACTGATACCTTTCAATTATGATACTAGTGAAGAATATTGAATACACCATGTTCTACAAGAGGAACAAACAGATCTGTCTTGAGAAAATTACAGCCAGAATACTCCTTAAAAGCAAGGATGGTAAGACTTCATCTCTCATACTTTGGACATGAGTTCAGGAGAGACTAGTCCTGGAGAAGAATATCATGTTTGGTAAAGTAGAACATCAGCAAGAGACGGGGAGACCCTCAATGAGATGGATTAATACAGGGGCTGCGGTAGTGGGGTCAATCATAGCAGTTAGTGTGAGGATGGTATATGTCATGGATTGAATTGTGTCCCTCCAAAAATAGGTGTAGCCCTGTGGCTGGGCCATGATTCCCAATATTTTATGATTGTCTTCCATTGTGTGGTTTTCTTACACTGTAAAAGGATTAGGGTGGGACTGTAAATAGCTGCATAGGATCACCTCCCTGCTCCACTGTAAAGGGAGTTTCCCTGGAGTATGTCTTGCACCACCCTTAATCCTTTCATCCTATGAGAGATAAAAGGAAAGGGAAGCAAGCAGAGAATTGGGAAACTCACACCATCAAGACAGCAGCACTGGGAGACGAGTACATTGTTTAGATCTGGTTCCTGCGCCAAGATGCTCCATGACCAAAGACTAGTGCAACACAGGGACTTTCCTCTAGAGCTGACAAGGGGGAAGACTTCCCCTAGGGTGGACATTCTGAATTTGGACTTGTAGCCTACCAGACTGTGTAACAATAAACTTTCCTCTGTAAAGCCATCTACTCTGTGGTATTTCTGTTAGAGCAGCATTAGCTGACTAAAACAGTATAGGAGCAGTCAGGGGTTTGTTTTGTTGTACATAGGGTTGGTATGAGTTGGAAGTGACTCAGTGACACCTAACAATGACAGCTGGTATCTGGAAGGATTTCTAGAGAAAGATGTGATACTTTTGAGAGGTCACTTTGAAAAAGCTCTCGAGGTGTGGAGGAGGAGGAGTTTGATGTAGATGGTCAAAAGTCAAGGTATTCTCAGTAAGGAAACCAGAATACTCGTCAGTGCTGGGCTCAGATGAGAATCAAGGTCCGCTGAGCACGCAGGTGGAGAGAGCAGGTCTAGAGCCTGCGCTAGACGGTGTGGAAAGACAGGCGAGGTGTGGAAGCTGCGGGTGGCTTAGGCAAGGAGGATGGATGTGTCAGCCTTATCTTAGCTGTTGAAGTGAGAGAGAGCTCTTCCAACTGGCTAAGTCTTGTTGAGCAAACTTCTAGACATCTCTCTGCTTTTTCATGTATGAACTGAAGGAACTTATACTTAGCTGAAAGGATTGTATGAGAATTAAAGAAGCCTGTGGCATTGAGTTGAGTATTACTCATGGTGACCCTAGAGGCCAGAGTAGAACTGTCCCCTAGAGTATTCAGGGAGTGCCTGGTGGATTTGAACTGCTGACCTTTTGGTTAGCAGTGGTAGCTCTTAACCCACGGTACCACCAGGGTTTCCCATGTGAGAATTAGGTAATGTAATAAATCTAAGTTGCTAAGCTCAGCATCTAGCATCCCAAATAACCAGAATGCATCACAAGGAAGATGGTATTCCTCATTCTTTCATTTACAAATTTACATTGTGAAATTTTTATGTAATTTTCATTTTCATTTTAGTGCATTTCTGAGGTTGGCTACATAAAACAATTTTGAATTTTATCAGTCTTCAAGAAAAGTAAACATATACATATAACAATTTAATTATTTGACTTTAAGATCACACAATACAAATACTTTTTGTGGTCCATTTTTTGTCTTATTTATAATATATTATGAACATTTTCTTATATCAGCAAACTGTCTTCAAAGGCATAACTTTTAATGGCAGTATAGTATTTATTTGAATGAACATACAAGTTACTCCAAAACCAAAGCTGCTTCTAATTAGTCGTTGATAGTCATTCTTATAGATTATTTAGTTTCAAGTATAAAAAAGAAAAACTGCTGTTGAGTTGATTCCAACTCATAGTGACCCTCTGCGACAGAGTAGTACTGCCCCGTGGAGTTTCCAAGGAGCATCTGGTGGATTTGAACTGCCAACCTTTTGATTAGCAGCCATAGCACTTAACCACTACACCACCAGAGTTTCCTTCCAGTATTAAACCCTTCTATAAACTCTCGGACAAAAATAAAAAGTTCTAGTTACAGCTTCAGACTTTTTATTCACAAAAATGAACAGGAAATAATGGTCAGCAATGTCTTACTGAAGGCACATTTCATTAGGAGACTGTGTGGGTATTGAAGGTGAATAGAGAGGAAAAAGAAGAGGAAAAGTTACAACTTGAGAGTACTTTGAGTGTCAAGTGATCAGCCATGGCATCCCCAAATTTCAGGTCAGCTTTCACAGCTCAATTACACATCTGCCAACCCACCAGTTATTGCTGAGTGGACTCTAACCCATGATGTGCCTATATATGTCAGAGTTGAACCTTGCTCCTAGGCTTCTCAATGGTTTATTTTTTGGAAGTAGATTGCCAGGCCATTCTTCATAAGTACCTCCAGGTGGACTCGAACTTCCAACCCTTCAGGTTGAAGCTGAGCATATTAACCATTTGCACTACCCAGGGACTCCACTTGTATCTCAAGACTCCTTTAAGGGATCATAGTACTTGCCTTTCTATCCCAGATTCATCATTAACAAGCCATGAGGTTTTTGGCAAGTTACTATCCTCTTTGTGCATCAGTTTCTTAATCTGTAAACTGGTGATGCTAATAATACTTACCTGCAGGAATACTTTGAAGGTGAAATTAATTAATAAATGGAAAGTTCTTAAAAGAGGACCTGGCATGTGGTAGTTTTATAGTAAACGGCAGCAATTATTATGTAAAAATCTGATGAATGCTATGAAAACTCAACCCATTAAAATACATAGATTCACACACCCTAAATCCTGCACATAATGTACCACACACAGAACACACTGAAAACCCTGGCAGTGTATGTACCTCTGGCCTTTGCCAGGAAACAGGACGGAGCTGAGACTGTTCAAAAAAAAAAAAAAAAAAGCAATAGGCAGATGCAACTAGGAAAAGAGAGTAGAGATCAGGGTATGGACTGCATAGAAACTTTGCAGTGGATTTGGGGTGCTTTTTCTGTGAATCAGTAACTTTCTAGAGAAAAACTGTCTTCTACCTCTGCCTTATATAACACTCAAGATAATATAAATTTTACGAGTATCAGGTGCTAGAAAACCTTAAAGGTAGGAGTAGTGAAACCTCTCATTCCTTTTTCAGATAATAGGTAAGAATGTTTCCATTTAAGTATACTTACCAATTTACTTGTAACGATACCGGTTGCTGTGATGGTTAAAATTGTGTATCAGCTTGTCTGGGCCATAATTCTCAGTTGTTTGGCAGTTATGTAATGATGTAGTTCAGCAGTTGTGTAATGATGTAGTCATCCTCCATAATGTGATCTGATGTGATCAGCCAACAAGTTATAAGGTGAATTTCCTCAGGGGAGTGATCTGCATCCTGTGTATATATGGGTGTTCTGGCAAAGAACATTTGCTTGCTGTGGATCTTGCACCCAGCTTGTCATCATCTGACCTTGGGACTTGAGCCAGTGGCCTGCTGTGCCACTCTTGGGATTTGTCAGCTGTGAGCCAGAAGCCTGCCTTCCTAACTGCCATTCTTGAATTTTTTAGTCTCTGCAGCTGTGTTAGTCAGGAGAAACTTCTAGTTTGAAGCCTGAGCCACAGACTTGGGACTTGCCATTTTCTGCAACCGTGTGAGCCATTTCCTTGAAATAAATCTTTCTTTCCCTTTCTCTTTCTCTTTCTTTCTCTTTTTCTCTTTCTCTTTCTCTCACACTACATATATGTACACATGTACATGAGCACACACACACACACGTATACATATATATACACTTCACAGGTTTTTCTTCTCTAAAGAATCCAGCCTAAGACAGGTGCTTTATACTGAAGTTTGTTTTTCTTCAGTTTTCATTTTATCCAGTTCTAATATTTCTCTTGTATCTTGGCACAAAATTATCAGAATAAGTGAGCTGTGGTTTTGACTTGGCACCAACTGTGTCCTAGAGAGGAAATTAATTCTCTTAATTATATCAAAACACAAACTACTTGGATAGCTCCTGTCCTATTTTGAAAACAGGGAAACCTCTCTGAGTTCTCAATTCAATTACAAGGCAGATGACTCTGGGATGCCTTGAACCTGTAGTTGCCTCTGGCCCTGAGATTGTGTAACCCTGTTATTATAACTAAATTAAACCCAGCAGACACTTCTGATACTGTGCCGGGCCTGGGCATGAAAAAGAGTTAATAGCTGCTTTCTAGCTGCTCATAAGCTGGCTGAAAGCCATGGAGGAAGCTCTTTACCCAAACTAGGAGCTGAGATTTCCACTGAAGAGGTATTTATGGTAGAGCACAGGAGTTCATGCTACAGAATGGCTGCTGTTTAAAAACTGTTCCATTGTTGGGGCGGGGAAGCCGTTTCTGTTGCGTCTAATGCATAGCAACCGTGTGTTACAGAGCAGAACTGCTTCACGGAGGCTACAGAACTGCTCCATGGAGTTTTCTTGGCTGTAGTGTCAGGAGAAACAGATTACCAGACCTGTCTTTTGTAGCACTGCTGAGTGGGTTTGAACTGCCTGCTGGTAGTCAATCAAAGTTTGTACCACCCAGGGACAGGGTTCCATTGAGAGAGACAAGAAAAACAAAGCCTAGTTTGAACCAAAGAGGTATATTGGGAGGTGTGAGTCTATCACAGCAGACAGCTTGGCCATGTACATTAATTTCTGCCTCTCTTTGGGCTGTATCTGTCTTTCTGTTTCTCGCGGGGGTCCTTTATCGGTGATTCTTTGGCACAGCCACGCCATTCTTTGTATACCAGTTCCTCTCTGGTGTGTGAGGCAGAATAAGGCTTCTCTAAGGCTTCTCCATGTTCTCTCACTCGAGGTATCAACTGAGACAACTTAATATCAAAATCAATTCCAGAAGCCTGAAAAAGAAGATTCAGCTCAGCTCCACTCATGGTCCATGGTCCTTCCTGTTGCGGTCACTCTGACCAGTAAAACGCAGGTGCCTGTCACTGGAGGCTCCATCCTGATGGTGTGTGATGAGAGCTACATAAGAAGGTTTCTGCTGATGAGACAACTGCTGATGCAAATGAAGAAGTGGAGATCCAAACTTGATCTAGGTCAATGGAGTGGGGGCGGGGGCGGGTGGGCAGGCAGGAGACACTTAAAATTGTAGCGGTCCAGCTGGCTGCAATTCATGGAGACCCCACGTGCAGCAGAGGACAATTGTGCTCTGCAGGGCTTTTAATTATCTAATTTTTGAAAGTAGATCACCAAGCCTTTCTTCTGAGGCACTTCTGGGTAGACACAAACATACGACCTTCTAGGCAGCAGCCAGATGTTTTAACAATTTGCACCACCCAGTGACTCCAGTTGCTTGGGCATTTAGGTCCCCTTTCCTCCTTTTAAAAAAAGGAAACATGTTTAAAATTTTGCTGAGACATTTATTTAGGGAAATATTCCACTTTCTACTAAGCATTGTGTTTTTTTGTTTTTTTTAAGGGATGTACAAGTAAGAGATTTCAGTCAAAAACAGGGAAAGTTAGTCAAGCTGAAAGTAGACCTTAATGCAGCAGCCATGGGCTTAGTTATTTAGTGCTGCTATGTGAGGACCAGCACATGTGGACAACTTTAAGAAAGAGAAATTTATTTTCTCACAATCATGGTGTCAGCTCCAGGGGAAGTCAGTGGGGACGGTCCTTGTCATCAGTCTTCCCGGATTAGGAATTTCTCCATGCAGGAACCCAGGGTCCACAGGACATTCTCTGTTCCTGGTACTGCTTTCTTGGTGGTGTGAAGTCCTCCACTCTCTGCTCATCTTTTGTAAGAGAAAAGGCAGTGCAGCCCACTCCTAGGGAAACTCTTTACACTGAATCAGGGACATGACCAGAGCAAGCATGTTATGTTCCAGCCTGATCTTCTTCAGCATAATCCAGTCTGGCCTCGTTAACCACAGGCAGAAAGGACAATTTACAACATGTAGGAAAATTGTATCAACCATAAGATGGAGGACCACCACACAATACTGGGTATCACAGCCTAACCAAGTTGACATGTATTTTTGGAGATACAGCTCAATCCATGACATGCTTCATTCCTCGTGTTGAAAGTAAACCTCCGAGGGGGGTGGAGAATTACTGCTGAAACATACTGAGTTTCTTTTTGGATGGATGCCAGACTTTAGGGAAGGAGAGTGGTGATGGTGGCACAACATGATTAATTTAATTAATGTCATTGAATGAACACTTAAAAGTGGTAAAAATGTCAAACTTTTTGTTATGTATGTTTTCCCAAAATAAAATTAGGGGGAAAAAAAAAAGGTAAGTGAAGTTCTGTGAAAGAGAAGAGAGGATTGGAAATGTTATCGTTCAGAGGACAGTTTGGGTTTTACTGTCACTTGTACGGTCAGGCCCCTAAACCTGAGGATGCACACATGTCACCTCAGAGAAAGGTGTTGGTGAGGTGTGACCTGATGGAAGGTTATGTGGCGCGAGGGGGGACCATGTAGGCACACGGAATTTCAGCTCAGCAAGCTCAGGGCCTAGAAGCTGAGTATCAGACACAATGCCTTGGAAGAGGTGGTTAATAGAACAGGACATTTACTGGACTACAAAGACAAGGATAGCTAGTGATCCATACTGATGCTTCTAAATATCTCTTTCACTTTAGAGACACATTGTAATTTAGACATCCCTACACAAAAAGACTGTTACCCATCCATCAGCTTGTCATAGTATGGTGATCTCTGTGCTGTTGTGATTCTAGAAGCTATGGCATTACTGTTTCAACCACCAGTAGGGTCAGTCATGGTGGACAGGTTTTAGTGGAGTGTTCAGATTAGGAAGAAAGGCCTAGCAATCTACTTTAGGAAATTAACCAATGAAAACTCTATGGATCTCAACAGAATATTTTCTCTAATGCAGTGCCAGAAGATGAGCCTCCACCACAACCACCGCCCCGCCGGGATGGAGAACTCTAAACATACACCTCCCTCCCACAAAAAAGAAAAAAAACACCAAAACAACAACAGAAAAACCACACTCATTGCTATCAAGTTGAT
This sequence comes from Heterohyrax brucei, assembly GCA_028571685.1. Classification (NCBI taxonomy): domain Eukaryota; kingdom Metazoa; phylum Chordata; class Mammalia; order Hyracoidea; family Procaviidae; genus Heterohyrax; species Heterohyrax brucei. The sequence goes on along the minus strand of CM053148.1, from coordinate 34,938,441 downwards.
TCTAACTCCTAGGGAAACTAAAGGACAGAGTAGAACTGCCCCATGGGGGTTTCCCAGGAGCTTTTTTTTGGTAGATTCACACTGCCAACCTTTTGGTTAGTAGCCATAATTCTCACTCACTGTGACACCAGGTGTCCCTCAACATACACAGTGACTTAATGACAGACTCAGCCAAGGACTGTAGAGATGGCACAGATGATGTTTCATTCTGCTAGTGTATAATGCATATGGTTGCCATAAGTCAGAGCTGAGTTGACAGCCGCTAACAACAGCAAACACAGAGTCGGCTAACACCTATTTTCAATATTTTTATTGATCATTGTGAAAACCATCCCCATAAGGAACATTCCTGAATTTTAGGATCCCTGAAACCCTGGTGGTGGATTAAGGGCTATTAAAACCATGGCTGCTGACCAAGAGGTTGTCAGTCCAAATCTACTGGCTGCTCCTTGGAAATGCTGGAAAGAGTTCTACTCTGTCTTTTAGGGTTGCTAGGCAATGGGTTTGGTTTATTGGTTTGTTTTCAACCTTAGAATCTTATTTACCCCCCAGCCCAGGTCTCCCATCCTCTGGTAAGTCTGTTTCTCTATGTTCACTTTGGCTGAAAGCTCAGGTTTCTTCAGTTCTACGAATCACCCAGGAAGCATGCATCTTCTATTTGAGTTTCAAATCGTTACAAACCCATACCTTCTTAAAGAGAGTAATTCCACAGTTTTGTGTCTCTAGAAGTTTGGAATCAACACAGTCTCTCTCTGTCCCAGAGACTGTTTTCTTTCAGACACTGAACAGACGGAGTTCATTTCTCTGGGCCTGATTTACCACATGTATTGGTTTCTTAGGTCTGCCGTACCAAATTACCACAGACTGGGTGGCTTAAAACAACAGGAATGCACTCTCTCATACCACTGGGGCCTAGAAATACAAAATCAAAGTTGTCAGCGGGGTCATGTTCTTTCCAGAATTTCTAGGAAAGAATCTTCCCTAGTCTTTCTAGCTCGTGGTGGTTGTTGACTATCCTCGGCATTCTTTGGCTTATGGCAGCATCCCTCCAATCCCCACTGACACCTTGACTTTGAATCAGCTGTGTTTTTTGTGGAGTCACCCATTGTCACATCACTAGAGAATTCTACACCCCAGACTTGAGTTTCTGTTTTTCCCTTCTTCAGTGATCCTCCTATTTGCAAATGGGCTTAAGTCAGTAGGACTGATATCTGTGCAGCATTATAAGGATTCTACAAATACCAAATGCTACAACAATCTCATTTATTGTTTGCAAAGGGTTAAGCACTGTGCTACATGGTGGAAGGAAACCCTGTGGTGTAGTGGTTAAGTGCTATGACTGGTAGCCAAAAGGTCAGTAGTTCAAATCTACTAGGTGCTCGTTAGTAACCCTATGGAACAGTTCTACACTGTCATGGGGTTGCTATGAGTCAGAATTGACTCAGTGGTAAAGTTTTGATTTTTGGATAAATATTGGAGATATAGTGAAGAAGCAAATATTTGGGAGAAAATAATTTCACATACAATGTGTGTGTAAATACATATAAACCAAAACTCATTGCTGTTGAGCCAGTTCCAAATCATAGCCACTCTCTAGGATGGAGTAAAACTGCCCCATAAGGTTTCCAAGGAGCAGTTGGTGGATTTGAACTGCTGACCTTTTGGTTAGCAGCTGTATCATGTAACCAGTGTACCACCAGAGTTCCAGTATAATGAGCTATAGTTGTGATAAGTGCCGTGAATCTAAAGAATAGGTCTTTTACAAGAAAAATTAACAGGGCTAGTTTGAGGAGATATGATTCGTATTGAGAAACTGGGAAGGATTCTATAAGAAGAGGGCGTTTAACTTAGACTCAAGACTGGAACTAGCAACACAGAGAGTATAGGGAGTGTATCCAGACTTCAGAGCCATGACTGTAATGGCATCTGGACAGGGTAGAACAAAGGGTGTTCAAGCAAATTAGAAGAAACCATGAAGAGCAATGGGAGACGGGTTCAGGGGAACTTGGAGAGGTAAGCAAGGCCGGTTCATGAAGAACCTTGAAAGTCAGGGTCAGGGCTATGGGTTCATTCTATGAGCAATGTCAATGCTCTGCCATGTTTTGGGTAACAGAGTGGAATTTGACTTATGTTTCTAACAGACTGCTATCTAACAGCAAGCCATCAAGATTGTCTTATGGATTCCCTTGAAACTCAGATGCAATAGGATTCTCCCTTCTTCTAGGACCAAGGACTGGCAGGATGTTCCACTGCTAGGCTCCTGGCATTTTCTGTTGTTGTTAATTGCAGTGTAGGCAATTCTGATACATAGCGACCCATGTGTACAGAGTGAGTTTTCAACACTATAATATTTGGGAAGCAGATACCCAAACCAGTTGTCCTAGACCCTAGATCTTCTAGGTGGATTTGAATTGCCAACCTTTCACCTGGTAGTTTAACACGTGTTTTAGTCAGCTAGGCTGCTCTAACAGAAATATCACAGAGTGGATGGCTTTAACAAAGAAAGATTTATTCTTACACAGTTCGGTAGGTTGCAAGTCCATATTCAGGGTGTCTACTCCAGGAAAAGACTTTCCCCTTGTCGGCTCTGGAGGAAAGTCCGGTATTGCATCAGTCTTTGTCCAGGGAGCGTCCTCACGCAAGAACCTCTGGTCTGAAGGACGCGCTCTACTCCCGGTGCTGCTTGCTTGATGGTAGCGAGGTTCTCAAATTGTCCTTTGTCTCTTTTTCCTTTTATTCCTTGCAAGCTAAAAGCATTAAGGGTGGGGCAAGCCATACTCCAGGGAAACTCCCCCCACAGCAGGAATTCACAGCCCCACCCACAGGTTAGCAAAACCACACAATGGAGGATAGTCCCAAGATACTGGGAACCGTATCCCAGCCACGTGACTGCACACATTTTTGGGGGGACACAATTCCAACCATGACAACATGTAACCCATTTGTACCACACAGGGATTTCTAATACTCCACTAAATATCTGGCACACAGGCTCAGACAACTTGTTGTGCAAACCACAATGTTTATGCCCCTTGTGTATGCTATTCTCATGCTTTCTCCAGTAAGGGGCAGCCAGTGCGTTCAGCCATACCCAGTACAAACATTTTTCTCCTCAATATGCTGCCAGAATAGGAGACCTGGGTATCAACTGAGACAATGTCATGGACTCTTCTGCATAATGAGGTCCAGCATACACCAAATGTTGCTTGTAGGTCTTCTCACTGAACCCTGTGCCTGGCAATCTCATGGCTGCTGTGCAAAACATAGATTGGCATCCACCTAGTTCACAGCCTTATCTGCCTTATTCACAGCACTGTAAAGGCATCAGCAATGGTAGCCTGGTAAATCACAGGTCCACAGACATGTCCAAGCCCTACACAGCAGACTGCAACTATTCCATTTGCAGGGCTGCTGGGCCTGATAAGAAAGACACAGCTATCAGGGATGAACTTCTGATGCATACGACATTTGGATTTGTTTTTGTGAATTGTAGAAGTCCCTAGGTTATCATTTTTCTAATCTGGCCAGAGGTATTGAAAGGGGAAAATACAAAAATGTTTTAGAAATTTTAACATGAAATATGTTGAAACCAAAACAACTGAAACATGCTGCCATTGAGTCAATTCTGACTTATAGCAACCCTATAGGATAAGGTAGAACTGCTCCATAAAGTTTCCAAGCAGTGCCTGATAGATTTCAAAATATGTTGAAGTGTTCTCTAATTTATTTAGTAAAATCCACTGCTGTCAAGTCAATTCCAACTCACAGTGACTGCATAGAGTAGAATAGAACTGCCTCATAGGGTTTCTAAGGAGCCCCTGGTGAATTCAGACTGACAATCTTTTGGTTACTAGTTACAGCTCTTAAGCATTTAGTAGCTATGGCTCTTAAACACCAGAGTTCCTAATTTATTTAGTAAGGATCATTCCAAATACAGACTTTGTGTATGTGGCAGACTAGACAAATGTCTCCTTAATTTCCTTTGAAAACTATGGCCTGGATAAGTAAATGGAGGCTTCTGGATACCCAGTGAGCCATAGAACACCGCATAGGGTTGTCAATTTGGACTACATGTCACTGAATGGGAAACTTCTCTTTCACTGACCCTCATTCTTGTTGAATGACTGGCTGTCATAGACTGAAGGTAACTGGTGTTTTTAACATTTTTTTTCTTTGTGTTGGCCAGCAGCAGCAGTTAAGCTTATCTGGCAGCAAAGAGCAGTTACACTGCTGTCATGATCAGCAGGCAGAATAGCCGCACTTTGAGAGCCTGGCTCTGGACTTAGAGCACAACGGCCCTTCTACCCTCTTCTTCCAAACCTCTGCAGTTGATTTGGCTGTATTTCCAACTCGAATAGGACCCCATCTTGTTGAACTGGGAGAAAGAGTTACCCAAATGGAGACCTCAGCAGGGTCTAATTCCCAGGCTGAGCAGCAATGCCAGCCTGCAGAGTGCTTTCCCATCAGAAAAATTGTGTTTAGCACAGTGTAGCCTTACAGGTGAGGCCCGGCAGTGGATGACAGGAGAACAGTAGCCTGTCTGTAATTTGAACTACATCACAGCATCTGGGGACAGATATAGAGGTGCCTCCATTGCCAGCTGGAAAGAAGTGCCTCCATTGCACACCTGACAGCATGACTGATTTTGGAAGCTGTCAAGAAACTTTTACTTTTCAAAATAAGTCTGCCTAGAGAAATAACTGCGGTGCAGCCTAATGGCATCTCTTCTAGCCTTTACTGACCCACAACATAGAGTCTGCCCATAGCCTCCCAGTGACTCCATGAGTAGGGCCATGTCTTTGCCAGCCAGCAGATGGAGGCTGCTACCCCAGAAATTCTACTGGGCTCAGTCACTGGAGTACCTAGAAGTGACTGGTGATCAACTTTCTTCTCAGACTGTGCCTCAGCTCCTGTTAAGGTAGCACCAGAGAAACTGAACAACCTCTAGATGCTGAAAAAGCAACAAACCCTGGCCAGACACTTAAAGAAAAATCACCCATGGCTCCAGAAAGCTCCCCAAAGAAAAAACAAAAGAACTTCCCAGATGAATAAGCCTTTCTGAAACTTTGAGAGGTCAAATACAAAAGAATTATATAGAGAGCCCTCCTAGATGTTATGTAAGATGCAGCAGAGCAAAATGAAACATTAAGCAAGCTGATGGAACAGCAGCATTCTGAAATCCAGCAGATCAGTACAGAATTAAAGATTTAGAAACTTCAATTCAAAGACAAAAGAACAGAATTGAGCAACTGAAAAATAGACTTTCTGACCTGGAAGACAGGGCTATTGACACCAGCATTATGAGGAGAAATCAGAGAAAAGAATCAAGAAAAATAAAGAAGCATTAAGAAACACGTGAGACTCTATCAAGAGGAACAATCTATGACTGATTGGAGTTCCTGAACAGGAAGGGACACCTAAAAACACAGAGAGGATTGTTGTAGACTTGCTGACAGAAAACGTCCCTGAAATTATGAAAGAAGAAAACATAGATATCCAAGATGCATATTGAACACCACACAATGTAGTCCCCAACAGAAAGACTCCAAGACGTATTATAATCAAGCTTAACAAAATGAAACATAAGCAGAAACTGTTAAATGCAGTGAGACTCAAAGCAAAGCTAACATTTGGAGGGAAGCCCTGTATGCCTTTGTCTGACTTCTCGGCAGAAACCATGTTGGCACGAAGGCAGTGGGATGGCACAGTCAAAACCTTGAAGGAGAAAAACTTCCAACCAAGCATTATATATCCTTTAAAACTATCTTTCAAATATGAAAATTAAATTAAGACATTCACAGATAAACAGAAACTCAGAGACTAAGCATTAACTCTGTATGTTAGAAGAAAATACAGGACACATCATCCAGAAACCTATTCAGTTAGGGAAGACTCAAAACCCAACCAAAGCTATAATGTTATAAGAAGTGATCCAGTGATCATAACATAAAAACTATGATACCATCACATTAAAAGGAGAGATATGCTACAGTAGTTATAGTCCTTCTAGCTGGAGAAGAAATTAATAAGACATGTAGAAGTTAAAATTGGGTCTAAACAGAAATTATTAAAATTATTAAGGAGGACCTTAGGGGTATGCTGCAAAACACAGTAAGATGTGACATATCAAAACAAGGAATGCAATACAGGAGTCTCAACAAACACAAAACCAACACTGAAAAGGGTGAAAAAATCAACACGTAAAGAAGAATGTTCCAGAACAGAATAGTGAGAGCAACAGAAAAAAACATCAACACAAAAATAAATACATTGAAATGACAGCACTAAGCACATACCTATCAATAATTACATTGAATGTAAATGGACTGAATGCTGCAGTAAAGAGACAAAGAATGACATCTTGGATCAAAAGGCATAACCCATCTATACGTTGCTTATAAGAGACTCACTTTAGACTTAAAGATATGAACAAACTGAACACTAAAGAATGGAAGAATATATACCAAACTAACAATACCCAAAGAAAAGCGGGTGTGGCAATACTAATCTCAGATAAAATAGATTTTAATGTAAAATCCACCATCATGGACAAGAATAGACACTATTTTTGGCTGAAAGTTTCAATACACAAGCAGGACTTAACAATATTAAATATTTATGCACCCAGTACTAGAGCATCTAAATACAATGTAGTCCGTGAAGAAACACTGACTACATTTGAAAATGAGATAGATCGCTCCACAGTAATAGTGGAAGACTTCAACACTCCACTTTCAGTAATGGACAGATCTTCTAGAAAAAAGCTCAGTAAAGATACAGAAGATCTTCTTGCCACAATTAAGCAACTAGACCTCATTGACACATACAGGGCTTTCTATGCATCAGCAGGTAACTACACATTCTTTTCCAATGCACATGGAATATTTTCCAGAGTAGACCATGTGTTAGGACATAAAGCAAAACTGAACAAAATCCATGCCACTGAATTATTGCAAAGCATCTTCTCAGACCTTAAAGCCCTAAAAGTCAAAATCAACAGCAGGATTACCACAGGTAGAAATTGGAACTTGTGGAAATTGAACAACGTCTTGCTCAAAAAGCCATGAATTATAGAAGAAACCAAGGATGGAATAAAGAAATTATGGATTCTAATGAGAATGAAAACATTTCCTGTAAGAACCTATGGGATACAGCCAAAGCAGTGCTCAGAGGTGACTTTCTAAATGCGCACATCTGGAAGGAAGAAAGAACCCAAACCAAAGAATTAACCCTACAGCTTGAACAAGTAGAAAGAGAGCAACAGAGAAACCCTTCAAACACCAGAAGAAAACAGATCATAAAGATTAGAGTAAACCTAAATGGATTAGAGAATAGAAGAACCATTGAAAAACTCACTAAGACCAAAGCTGGATTTTTGAAAAGATCAACAAAACTGACAAATGACTGGCCAAACTTACTAAAGATAAATGGGAAAGGAAACAAATAACCCAAATGAGAAATGAGATGGGAGATGTCACAATAGATCCAACAGAAATAAAAGAATACCATAATAGAGTACTACGTAAGACTGTACTCTAACAGATTTAAAAACCTAGAGGAAATGGACCAATTCCTAGATTCATATCACCTATCAAAATTATCGCAAGGTGAAGCAGAACAACTTAATAAACCCATCACAAAGGAAGAGATTGAAAAAGTCATCAAAAAAACTACCAACCAAAAAAAGCCCAGACCCAGATGGCTTCACTGCAGAATTCTACCAAGCTTTTAGAGAAGAGTTAACTGCAGTACTACTGAGACTATTTCACAACATAGAAAGGGATGAGATACTCCCAAATTCATTCCCTGAAGCCAGTATAACCCTGATACCAAAGCCAGGGAAAGAGCCAACAAAAAAAGGAGAACTACAGACCAATATCACTCAATAAAAATACTTGCCGATAGAATTCAACAACATATCAAAAAAATAATTCATCATGACCCAGTTAGATTCATACTAGGGATGCAAGTCTGGTTCAACATCAGAAAAACAATTAATGTTATCAAACACATAAATAACATGAAAGACAAGAATCAGCTGATTTTGTCAGTTGATGCAGAAAAAGCACTTGGCCAAGTCCAACATGCTAAAAACTGTCTGAAAAGTAGTAATAGAAGACAAATTGCTCAATGCAATAAGGGCCATTTATACAAAAAACCGCCTACATCATCCTGAATGGAGAGAGAGTGAAACAATTCCCCTTGAGAATGGGAACTAGACAAGGATGCCCACTCTCAGCTCTCCTGTTCAACATTGTGCTAGAAGTTCTGGCCAGAGCAATTAGACAAGACAAAGAAATAAAGGGCATCCACATCAGACAATATGATTATATATGCAGAGAATCCTAAAGAATCTGTAAGTAATCTACTCAAACTGATAGAAGAGTTCAGCAAAGTCTCAGGACACAAGATAAACATAAGTAAATCAGTAGTGTTCTTTTATATCAACAAAGAAATTATTAAAGTAGAAATCATCAAATCAATACAATTTACTGTAGCCTCCAAGAAGATCAACTACCTAGGAATAAATCTAACTAAATAAATAAGACACCCTTACAAAGAGAACTACAAGACCTCACTACAAGAAACTAAGAGAGACTTACATAAATAGAGAAACCTACCCTGATCATGGTTAGGACAACTTAACATTGTGAAAATATCTATTTTACCCAAAGCAATCTACATATATAATGCAATCTTGATACAAATTCCAGTGACATATTTTTATGAGATAGAGAAACAAATCACCAACTTTGTTTGGAAAGGTAAGAAACCTCAGATAAGTAAACCACTACTGTAGAAGACGAAAGTACTGGGAGGCCTCTCACTGACTGTAGAACCTAGTATCAAATTAGCTTGTTAAGTCACAAACATGCCTAGGTTCTGAGAAGTATGGATGATGTCTTGAGCTGTGGAAATTCTTTTTGATTGATCAAAACTGGTTAGTTCTAGAGATATCTCATGATGACAAACTTAGAAAAACACCTTTCTCCACTCTCTTTTGGTAGTTTTGAAGTGCATCTATCTTTTGAAGATCAGCACCCTGACCTTTGTACAGAATCCATGGGGCATGTTGATTCAGATGACATGGATACCTATTCTTCCACGTATTCATTATTCAAACTGAATCTCAAAACCGAGAAAGCCAAACCCATTTCCATTACATTGATAACAACTCATAGCAACTTTATGGGGCAGAGTAGAACTGACTCATAGGTGAGGTCAAAGGAGCATCTGGTGAATTCAAACTGCTGACCTTTGGGTTAGCAGCTGAAGGCTCAACCATTGTGTTTAATATTCCTATATTCATTTATGTATTAACTATTTTTTGAGTGCCAGCCTCCTATTTACCAGGCATTCTTCTAGGCAGTTAGGACACATTTAGTAAATAAATCAGGCAAAAATCCCTGCTGTTACAGACTTACAGTCTCTAGGAGGAACTGGGAAATACTGTAAAAACATCCCCCAGACTGTAAATTACATGATATGCTGAAAGGCATAAAAACCAGAGAGAAATTTTCTTCCCAGTTTAGAGTACTTCCTACAGGCAGCTTTTATACTTGGAAGGATGTTTACCATGAAGAGTGGGGTAGGCCATATTTATTTACCGCACAACTGTCTCAGTACGTTCAGCTGGTCTTTGAGATATGAGGTTTCCTTCTGGTTGATCAATCAGCTAGAACACTGTGGTGAAACAACTCCTCAACTCCATCCAGATGTTGACTGAGCCAAAAGTTGGTCTGATTGGAAGCTGTAGCAAAAGTCTGTATCACTGGGGCCCATGGATGAGAGACTGTTCATCCTTGTAAAATAAGAGGAAGAAAAAGGGACATTAACAATTTCCCTCTGCCCTCCCCTATCTCCCATGGGACTTGAGATGAGGGTTGCCTGGGTGGCTATACCTATGTGTTTTAGTCTTGAGGCAGTGACCTCTGTGGAAACCCAGATCTTTGGTCGGGAATAGTTGTATACAAAATAAGCACATTTTATAGAATCAATAGTTTAATCAAATGTACAGTGTAAATGAGAAATGCCTTTTCAGGGAACAGCTTCACTGACACTCCAGACTGCTTGCCTCAGAGATACAGTTCAGACTGTGATTGTCTTGTCTCCTTCTGTCCGTTGTTTAAACCTGTCCAGCAAAGTGCTTAATTGCCGCTATGTCTTTGAGGGTAACTGAGAGTGTGAAAAGTTCATTTCAGATTCAGTGGAAGCATCTGAATAGCATAGGAGGTCTCAGAATGATTTACCTGCTAAGATACCCTGATCTGTTGGCTCTGGAATCTGTCTCTGGGCTGGTTTTAGCCTTGGCCAAGGTCTTTTTGAGCAGCATAGCCACAGCTGGGGCTGTGGGCAGCATGGCACGGTTAGGACAAGCATTATGGCCTGGGTGCGGGGCTTGTGAGCCTGGGAATGAGTGAATGTAAACAGCCCCAAACAGCTGGAATGCATGACATCAGACCCTTGCAAACGAGGGGTGTGACCTGCTGAGTGTGACCCTGTACCTGCTCCCAGTCCTACATACTTTCCTCCTCATGAGGTGAAGTCACCTGAATAAGTGGCCTTTGTTATGCTGTTTAGATAAGAAGGCAGAAGTTTGCTTTGAGAGGAACTTCCCCAAACCCTATTCAAATCAGTGCCTGCCTTACCGCACATACACATGTTCTGTTCACTAAATAAAAATGAGCTGCATGATGCCTAAATTAGAGTTGGGGCGTCAGAGGTACCAGCTCTCCTCCCCACCAGCAGTTTTTCCGGTGTGGCGTTCTTCATCGGCACTGATCAGCCACAGCAATACAAGCCTGTGGAACTCAGCAGCCGTGGGCAACACAGACCCGTGGAACTCAGTAGTCTTATAGGCTGGTCAGCTTTTCTGATGACAGTGGCAGCCCGTGCATGTTGGCTCCGTCTAGAATGGTATGTGCCTCTCCACAGCCTGTCATCTCTTGAATCCATGAGATAGTCAGTTGTACATCTTTTTGCTCTAGAACAGAAGATACTTTAGCCTCTGTGGTCAGTTGGCAAGAGCATTCTGCTAGTTGTTTTCTCCTCTGATCAATAGCAGAACCATTTTTCTGGGTTTTTTCCCCCCACCCAGATGTCTCATCCCTGTGGGGGCTTGTTTCATATGTCAGTGTGAGGGTTGTCAGCGATCAGAGTAAATGGACAGGCTGTTAGCTACAGCCCATTCACAGTTTCCATGTTCCCTACTAAGATGGCCCTAACAGCAGCGGTTCACATAAGAACTTACAGGCAAACGTTTACAGATGTGTTACATTAATTTATTAACATCATCAGTACATAAAATAAGGCTTTATAGGGGTGTGAAGTGACTTATCTATAGTCAGGCTTGGGCAAAGATCTATTGGTGATGACCTCAAACCCCAAAGCTTCATCTCATTTTTGTGCCACATGTCACAGATATCACAGTCACCTGCTCAATGACATTTTAAAACTTAAGAAATAGAATTCTTTTCATTTCCTCGTTGAATTTTAATTGTAATATAAGGCCTTTGGTCCTCCATGGCAACAGAGGGACACAGGCTTAATCCTCAGTCTTAATTTTTCCCAGTAAAGCCTTCAGTCATTTGTTGAGCCGTGCCTCCACCGTACCAAGCGCAAGCACAAGTTTAGCCCAGTTGCTTGGTAACATGGAGATGGATCCACCGATTTTAGTTCTTCCCTTACTATTGTAGTATGACTGTGTTGCCACTGTATTTTCTTGGTGTGACAGTTGTCAGAGACTCCAGAGAAGGCTTCCGAGGAATTCTAAAGGCTGCTGAGTGTAAGCTCTCTAGAAGGCTTTTTATTCTCTACCCTTTATTTGTCTGTTTTTCCTGCTGTTTTAACTCCTTTGTGCTAGATGTTACAGGGCATTTTTAGCACCAGGGACCTGCTTATCCCCTCCAATTATCTCTGGTCCCATTATTGGAGGGCTTTGAACAATGGCCAGGAGTTTGTTCTCCTGGCTCCCTGTCTTGGATTGAATTGTGTATCCCCAACATGTGTGCATCAAATCATTAGGCCTTGATTCCCATGACAGTGTCATCGTCCCCCATTTTGACATTTAATGGCATTTTCCTGAATGTTGTAAATTTTGTCACCATGACTGAGTGAGAGGGATGCGCAGCAGTTATATTGATGAGGTCTACAAGATTGGAGAATGTCTTCAGCCAATCTCTCTTGAGATGTAAAAGGGAGAGGCTAGTAGAGAATCACTGGGAACCCACACCACCAAGAAAGCAGTGCTGGAAGCAGAGTGAGTCCGTTTTCCCTGAAGATTCTGCACTAAGATTCTCACAGACCGAGGGAAGGCTGGTGATCGTAAGGACCTTCCTCCAGATAAGCAAAAGTCTTCCCCAGGAACTGATACTCCTGAATTTGAACTTTTGGCCTACTGGACTGGAAAAGAGTAAGCTTCTCTTTATTGAAGCCATCCACTTGTGACATTTCATTTACAGCAACACCAGACGACTAAGAAATTCCTGAATCCTTCTTCTTTACAAACCTTCGGGCAAGTGTTTCTGGTTGTTCATCTATTCGCAGATGTGGCTGCATCATATGTCAACCATGGCTATACATAACTGCTGGTATCCTTTTCCAGCTGTAACTCTTCCTAAAAAGTTCCTGTGCACACTTCAGCATCCAGCTGGGCTCTGGTAGAAAGCCAAACAGACCAGAGCAACAGCTTTCCCATGGCCACTACTGTTCTCCTAAATTCTTTTCCAGGCTTACAAAGATTTGTATCTGCTTACAACCTGGCTTGCTGCTTGGTGTTTTCTGGACACCTCTGTACTCTGGCTAACCTGAAATATACCCCACAGAGAAGCATATGTGCAGAACTTTTCACGTGGAGATCATGACCAGCCCAGGATTTCCCCTGCAGAAAGGCATACAGGGCAGACCTCTTCAGGCGAAGTTTGCTATCCAACACAGGATTTCACTTGCAGAGGCCTCACTCTCATTCATTATTTGGTCTCCTGACATGGATAAGTAACTTCAAATATGCCTTCAAAAATAGAGGGCACTCAGAGATTGAAGAAAGAGGCAGGCAACTCCACTGTAGCCACAAAAGAATTTGCTAGGGAGAATTACATACAACACAAGTCCCAGGCAGCTACAGGACCAAAGTAGATCTCTGCACTTCGCAGTGGGAGGACAGAGGTTTTATAGTAGTGGAGCACAATAGTTGCTCCATGTCACGGGCTTACGTAAGAATGGTATCTATAGTAAACAAGTAGACTACATGAGGGTGCCCATCCTGGCTTTGCAAAGTCTGCTTCCCCTTCAGTCCACTCCTGAGGACTGGCTCCTACAATCTGTCACGCTTCCCCTTTTGTGCCAAAGTATGAGAGATCCTGCCCCCTTCTTACCAGGGGCAGATACAGGAGTGGGCTTGCTCAAATGCTGTGCAGTGCCCACACATGCACAGGAGGCAGAGAGTTACTGTATGCCTGGGACAAGGGGACCAAAAAAAAAAAAAAAAAAACCACTGCTATTGTGTTGATTCTGGTCCTATACAGTGTCCAAAGAATGCCTGGCAGATTCGAACTGCCTACCTTTCTGTAGCAGCTGTAGCACTTATCCACTATGCCATCAAAGTTTACTGAACAGGGGAAGGTGTCTCTAAAAAAGAGAAGAAACTGGGAAAGAAAAATTGACTCAATTTCAGAGAATGGTATCTGCCTAAGACCTTTACTTTGGCTGCTTGGATGGAAGGCATAGATGCAGACCGTTATTTCAACAATTTTATTGTGAAATATTAATTTTAAAAGATCTTAGTACACAGTATTAAAAAAGAGACTGTAGTAAAAAATACTTCACAAACTTTGGTTTATTAAACTATGGATTACCTTCTGATTTACAACTTTGACTACATTTCCTTGATACTTCTAAGTAGCATGTTTATTATTGTGGTTTCCAAAGATTCATTAATAGCATATTTTATTTACTCTTAAGAGAGTGCTCATGTTCAACTGTTTGGGGTTTTTTATTTCCTTTTGGTTATTCATTTCTAGGTTTACTATAACATTTAGAAAATGTGGCCTGTATTTCAAATTTTTAGAATTTATTGTTTTTAATAAAGGACTATATGTAATTTGTGAATGTGTTCTATTTCTAATGTTTACAAAGAGATATATTGTAACTTCCACATCATTGCCAGTGAATCAATTCATTTTGATCACTGGTAAATGAAGTGAGAGAATCAAAGACCCAAACTGTTTTTTGCTATGTGAAATGAGTTCAGTATTAAGGTTGCCATATAAAGTATAGAATACATAATAAATTCTAATTTCAGAGAAGCAACAAATAACTTTTTGGTATATATATGTTAAAACATTTTACTTGGATTAAACATTTTTTTCCTGATATTAAAATTTAACTAGGCATCCTATATTTTTTGTTTTTTTCTGTAAATCTGACAACTGTCTTCAGGGTAAACACATGAAGTAGACGAAGGAGAATTTTCTCTTTAGAGAAATATTACAGGTAAATAATGGGTGAAGGTGAGAGTATAAAGACACTATCATTCTGTAAAGTTTAATGAATAAATGAGTGTTTTGGATTGAATTCCCCCCCCCAAATATGTACTGTAAATTCTAACTTTATTTCTTTGGTTATAATCCCACTTGGGAAGAGGTTTTTTTGTTAAGCTACTGAGGCGGGATTAATATAGGTTGTATCTTTGGTCTGTCTCTTTTGAAATATCAAAGTGTTTAAACAAGCAAGCAAAAGAGAGATGGGGTAACATAGATGCTGAGACACATTGCAATTTCCAGGGAAACAAGAAACAGAAGCTGGAGATAATGACCTACAGAGTCAACAGAGAGAAAGCTTTCCTCAAGAGACAGTGCTCTGAATTCATGCTTCCAGCCTCCCAAATAGTAAGAAAATAAATTTCTGTTGGTTAAAGCAATTCACTTGTAGTATTTCTGTTCCAGCAGCACTATATAAATAAGACATGGGTCTGACTCGACAGCACTTGGCTTAGGGTATGGGAAAAGATCGTCACTGAATATTTGCAGCTAAAGAGACAATCAGACTTTATTTGCCTTTCAGTATACAGATGATGACCTTTCTAGATGTCAGGACTCTTAAACTTCCGCTTTGTTGGATGTACAAAGCACCTGACTGAGATAAATACTAGGGTCCACTCATCAGTGTACAGATAAGAGACATGAACACTCAATTGGGGCTCCCAAAGGCTACAGCCTTAGTAGAAAGATAAATAATAAGAAAAAAATATATGAGATGGAAAAAAGAAAAATTTCTCACACAAGATGTTACAGCCAAGAAACTTGACTATCCTGACTGTGTTGACAGGTGCAGATGAGAAAAAAAATTTCCCTGAAAATTGCAAACCCAAAATTGCTTAGATTCATATAATATACATGTTCCAAAATTATGTAATTTTCCAAAGCATTCATGAATGTTCCCTGAAAAAAAACAAATTCAATGTCTGCCTTGAAGTATCACTGCTGTGGGGTTGTGCATGTTTGGAAAGAATGTGAAATCCTACCTACCCTGACCTTGCCTGTGTCTAGATTGGGACTTGTCTTGAGGATGGCAAAAGCCTGGCAAAAGCCCTTGAGACAAGTTTAGTCTCGGCGAACTGGAAAACTAGGATGTGCTGAAAACAGCATTTACTGAGACTAGTTCAAGGACTTTCCCTTCCCCCCTCCCTAGGAATGCCTCTTCTTCTTTTGAAGTAAGGAACACTGATAAGATGCCTTTTCTCACTTTCTCAGTAGAAGCTTGTTTACCTTGCTCAATAAAAGCTGGTGGGTAAAACAAACTGGTGTCAGTCTCTGCTCACAGGAGACTGCCCTTTTCTGCCCACAGCAAACTAAAAGTTTGTTGTCAGTGTGATTTTTCACCCTCGACTTCTCACACTCATCATATCCGTAAGTGGTGTCCTATTTCATGCCAGATCGTGGTGTCCCATTTCACACCTGTAAGTGGTGTCCCGTCTCACATCTGTAAGTGGTGTCCCATGTTAATCACACCAATGGCTGGTGTCCTGTGTGTATCACACCAACACACGGCAGACAAAATTTCAGAGAAAATGTGGAGCTCTCAATAAAAATTGGAAGACATACAAGTGAATAGTCGCCATGAAGCAAAACTAGCAAACACAACAGGCTTTAAAAATAGTTAATAGAATTATCTGACACAAATAATAAAGTAATGGTGTTCAGTGATAAAATGACTGAAGAGTTAGCCAAAAAGGATGAGAAAGAAACAAGAATATAACTCATCAAGGAAGAAGAGTCTAGAAATAATAAACTAGAATTTCCAGATATGACAATAAAGATAAAATTAAAAACAAAATTAATGTAAGCATCAGATTTGACACAGCTAAAGAGAAGATTAGTCATCTGGAAGATATTTCTAGTAAAATTATCCAGAATGTAGTCTACAGAGATGTAGAGATTAAAAAGAGGCATTATGAGATTAAAAAGTGACATTATGAATGTAAGAAGTGAAGAATATTGAATATAGCACAGACTACCAAAAAGCAAACAAATCTGCCTTGGAGGAAGTAAAGCTAGAATAGTGTTTAGAACTGAGGTTGGCAATATGGCAATATTTTGCCTCACATTCTATGAACACACTATTAGGAAGGATCAGTCCCTGGAGAAAGACATCATGCCTGGTAAAGTAAAGGGTCAGTGAAAAAGAAAAAGACCTTCAACAAGATTGACTGACACAGTGGCTGCAACAGTGGTCTCAAACATAGTAATGACTGTGAGGATGGTACAGAATCAGGCAGTGTTTCACTCTGCTGTTCATAGGGCTCTATGTATGAAACCTAATCTGACCCAATGATACCTAACAACAGCATAAAATGAAATACAATATTTCAAATAAGAGTTCCAGAATGATAGTAAAAAGAAATGGAAAAGGGGCAATATTTGAAAAGATAATAGCTACATGTTTTTCACAGTTGTTAAAAGCAAATCAACTTCAATTTTAGGTATCCCAGTGAAATTCAAGTGGAATAAATAATAAGACAATATGGACCTAAATATCATAATGAAAACACAATATACAACAGTCAGAAACCCAACTCTGCCTTCTTAATAGTAAATATAGTAAAAAAAATAAAGACACGGAAAGGTTAAAATTAAAAAAATTATAAAGATAAACCTTGCAAAGCCCAAAGAAACCTAGTATGAATACATGAATACCAACCAAAGTAAACTTTAAGACAAGAAATATTACTGGAGACATTCCATTTTGTTAAAAGGGTCAATTCAACCAGAGGATATGAAAATCTAATAGCATGCAACTAATAACATAGCTTCAACTTACATAAAGAAAAAGTTGGCAGACAATTGATAGAAAATAGCACGGAACATAGGGGCATACCTTCTCCACACTTTTGAGCTATTCTATATATAGAATGAGTAAGCTCCCCTGAATTCAGAAAAAGCCTGAAGCTGAAAAGTAGAGCAAAAGCTGGCATGTCAGTTGAAGTATTGTTGGTATGGACAAAACTATCTACCACAAGTACAGCTAAAACTAAACATGGGTTGAGTGGATGTACAGTAAGGAATCAAAATTGCTCCACCCACTAAAAAAACTACTAAAAGATGTCCTACAATGGAGAAACTTGGAGAAGCAGCAAGGACTGAAGAATAATGAAAGGATAAATATAAAATTACATAACAAGTAAATATTGGCTTTGCAAATCAAAAATGATGACAATGTCTTGGAAGGACTTAAGTATATGCTAAATAAAAATACAGTATAGTACCTAACTTAGAGTATGATAAGTGGTGGTCAGGTAGTCTAAGCTTCTTGCATGATCAGGATGAGATAAGAATATTGATTTATACTGGACTTTGTTTATCCAAGAGTACATGTTTAAATCTTCAGGGCATCTCTTAAAATAGCACTAAAATAATGCAAAGCTAATAGGATATCAGAGAGGAGTAATGGTATAAACAAACAAATTCATACAAGAGAGGAAAATGAGAGAAAAACGGAATATAGAGTAGATGAGACAAATAGAAGTAAGAATAAACAGTAAGTATAAAGTTAGACAATGAGCTTTTTTGTAAATGAAAACAGAATAAACATGTCAATTAAAAAACGAAATTGTCAGACTTGATTAAAACACAATTAGATAGATAGCTACCATCCAGTCAACTCCAACTCATGGTGAATTCATATGCAATGAAATGAAATATTACACAATTCTACATCTTTCTTGAGATCACCAGCATGTTTGAGACCACGGTAGTGGCTATTATGTTAATTTTGTCCTCAAACATCTCACTTCCCTTTGTTGATTCTCTGCTTCACCAGATATGATGTCTTCCTCTGCCTGTTAATCTTTCTTGATGACATACCCAGAGCAAGTGAGTCAGGCAATGTTCTGTTGTGATCCTTAAAGGTTTCATTAATTTTCATAAGTATATCACCAGGCCTAGTCTTTGTCTGGAAGCAACTCTAAAACTTTTCAACCATGGGTGATACTGCTGGTTGGTATATGGAATACTGGTGGCATAGCTCCCAACATCACAACAACACAGAAGTCCCCACAGTACAGTAAAAGGAGGTAGCAAACACAATTTACATGATGCTTCTAAGAGACACGTTAAATTTAGACATTCTGTAAGTAAAAGTATGGAAAACATTTTATGCAAATTAATAAAAAAGAGGTTGGTGTAACAATGTTAATATCAGACAACATAAATTTTAAGGCAGTAACTATTTTTTAAAGATAAGAGTGATATTTTGTAATAATAAGACATTCAGTTTGTCAGGAAGACCTAAGAATTTTAAGTTTTTGTACCCTTAATGATATAACTTCAAAATATGTTAAGAATAAATAGAACTGTGTGAACATACCAGTTTATAATCATGTTGGGTGTTTATAGTACAATTTTCTCATTAAATGACAACATAAGTGGACAAAAATTTAATTAAGGATGAATAATATATGAATTACAGTTATCAAAGAGAGTTGATTATACATGCGTGCATATGTATATGTGTGTGTGTATATATGTAAAACCCACCAATAACTGGAAAATGTAATCTTTTGAAGAGCAGAGAGATTCTTTACAGATATTAGCTATAACGCTGAGACAAAAAGAAACAACGAAGATTTAATCCTTTAGAGTAATATTATTGCAGTGGAAATATACTACAAATCAATAATAAAAAGAAAAACTAAATATTTTTAAATTGAGAAACATAATGCAAATAGCTCATAGATCTAAGTAGAAGTCACATTGGACATTAGAAACTATTTTGAACTGAATTATGGTTAAAAAACATGACATACAGCCACATCTGCACACAGAGAGATACAGCCTTAAATGTAAATAATTAAAAGATGGAAGCCTGAGAATCAATTATAAGAATATAAATCAATTATAAGAACACAAAAAGACTTGTAAACTAAATCTGAAAAAAGTAGAGAAAGATGGAAATCTTAAAATAGAAAACAAAGATACATAGCAAGTATTGACAAAGCCAAAAATTGGTGCTTTGAAAAGTCGAATGCAATCAATGCAAGGTCCAGTAATTAAGTCCTTATTGCTGAATATCACTACGATCACCTGCAAAGTACTCCCTCTGGGAAGCTGTGCACCAATGCTGGTGCCTAATCCACCCTTCAAATCAATTTTAGAACTCTTTCTGGAATGGCCATTGCACGTGGTGGCACGGTGTTAAGTTTGTGAACCTAACTGTATAGTTGTCTGTGAGGGATTTTTTAGCCAGTAAACAAATAACTGCATTGGAACACTCTACTTGTTTACCTGATTTGGCCCCCAGTGACTTTTTTCTTTACCTGAAGACAAAGGAAATATTGAAAGGAAGACAGTTGGATGACAGTCAGGACATCAAAGCTAATACAATGACTCCTCTGATGGCTATTCCAGTAAAAGAGTTCCAAAATTGTTTTGAAGGGTAAACTAGGCACTGGCATCAGTGCACTGCTTTCCAAGGGGAGTACTTCAAAGGTGACTGCAGTGATATCCAGCAATGAGGTTTGTAGCGCTTTTTCTAGGATGAGTTCTTTAACTTAACTGGCAGTTCCCATAGCTACTTTTCAAGAAGATCAAGAAAAAAAAGAGAATTAAGGCTCAAATCAGCAATAATAGGAGTAAAAAAATATTACTATTATACTACTACAGACATTAAAAAGCTCATTGAAGGATAATATATCCTATATTAAAGGCTATAATAAACTATATTTAATTTTTTAATTAAATGGATAAACTTATAAGATGAATGTTTATATGGTCTAGTATCTATGGAAGAAACTGAATCCATAGTTTTCAGCTATCCAAAAGGAAACAAAGATCAGATGGTTTCATTGTTGTTCACTGGAATAATAGAGAAATAGCAACAATCTTATACAAACTGTTCCAGAAAAGGTTATTTAACTGATTAATAAGGTCAATTTAAGCATGATACTTAAATCCTGAGAATGCCGTAATAAAAAGAAAATTATAAAGTCCTTCTCACAAACTGATGCACAAAAATTCTTAAAACAGTAGTGAAATGAGTATAAATACATAAAAAGGAGTTGAAATCAACTTGACAGCAGTGTTTTTCTTTTTTGTTTTTTTATTATGATTGAATGAAAATGTACGTTTCCATATAAATTTGCATGCCCACATAGGTAGGCATGCAGCTTCCACTGCTCTCCCTGCCCGGTGACAGCACAGCCTTTCTCTCTGCTCCATATGTGTCTCATCCTCCCAACAGTCTCCTTTCCCCTCCTCTCCACCCACTCTCCTTCCTCCACTAAGAGGTCAGCAGGATGGCATCCTATAGATGCATAGAACCATAAAGTGCACACCTGATATGGTCACTCTGTGTCACCAAGTCCAATCCATTCCTGTCTTGAGAGTTGACCTCCATTATGGTTTATGGACAGAGGCAGCTTCAGGGCCAATTCCCATGCTCCCAGGGAAACTCCGAGCCCCCTGGACCATCATTTGTGGTCTTTTAATGGAGATTTCAGGGTGCACCCCTCTTTATCCTGTGTTGCCAATGAGATTCAACTTTGTGAGCTCCATCCCAGCGACCGATGGTGGTGGCCGGGTATCATCAGGTTCTTCTGGTCACAAGTTGACAAGTCGATGTAGTCATCCTCTCACGTGGGTCTCTCTGACTTCTGCGTTCTCTTTCCCCCATGTCGTTTTGGTCCTTGGTGATCATCTGTTCATGCTGAGCTGGGACCATTTGCTGTACCCTCAGATGGCAGCTTGGCAGCTTTGAAGACCCTGGACACCAGTCACCAATGTGGGTGCAGAAGTCTCTGTTAGTAAAACACTAGTGCCAATTGACCTTGATTTCCCCTGAGAGCATGGTCTCTGGCCCCTGCCCCAGCTGCTCTGTCCTTGTAATACTGGATTAAGATGGGAGGAGTAATCATGTTATGTTGAAGTCAAGTTAATATTGATTTTCTTTCTAATGTGTGCTGTCACAGATTTCACCCAACCAAAGTTCTATCAACTATTTAAACCCTCCCTGGAAACGCCCTCCCTCCCTCCCCACCCTTGCAGCCATCGAAGAGTCTTTTCTTCTATGCATGAGTCTGTTTTTAAGTTCTTATCGTAGGGGTCTCATACAATATTTGTCCTTTTGTCGCTGACTACTTTCACTCAACATAATGGCCTCCAGTTGAAACCAGGTTATGAGATGTTTCCTAAAATCATCGTTGTTCTTTATCTTTGGGTATTGGGGTTGATTCTGAGTTTTTCATTTGATATGAAAACTATGCTCAGGAACGAAAAGTTCATTTAGTATTTGAAATCAGTGTAATTTACCCCATTAATAGGAAAAAAAGTAAAATTACATTATCATCTCAATACATATGAAAGGAGTCATTTAATAAATTTAATATTTCATTCATAATAAAAACTTAGGTGGAGTAGTAATAGAAGTGAACTTTATTAATCTGTTAAAAGTTATCTACAAAAAAAGACAGAACAAATACAATACGTACCAGTGAAATGTTGCAAAGGTTTCCATGGTAACCAAGAAAGAGATAAGCATGTTCCTTATTAACATCTCTCTTCATCACTGTACTGGAGTACCTAACCAGTTCAATAATAGTAGAAAATATAGTGACAGTCATAAAATTTAAAAATATATATATATTGTTATCCATAGATGCCAAATTAGAATGTATGGAAAATCCACAAGAATATAAATAATTACAATTACTAAGGGAATTTTTCAGTGTTGCTGGATACAGGTTCAGTATACAAAAAGAAACTGTATTTTGATGCTATCAGCAGTAAACTGGAAAAAAAGTGGTACCCTTTCAGCCTCAAGTACAATTTATGTAGGCATCGGCACTACCAAAAAATTGAAATAAATCTACCAAAACGTGTGCAAGAACTCTACAAAAAAATCTATCTAGTAAATGGAGGGATATATTATATCCTCGAAGTTAAAAATTCAATATTATAGTCATTTCTCCTTGATCTGGTCTAAAAACTTAATGCAATTTCTATGCAAATCTTAGCAGGTGGCTATTTTGTGCAAAAACTGATTCTAAATCTAAAAGTGAGTTCTAAAAATCAAATGCAAATGTAACATGCCAAGAGTAGTAAAGCATAGGAACAAAATGTGAAAGATTATTCTAAATCAGTCGTTAAGAATCACAAGAAGCTACAATAATTAAGATGATATTTTACAAGGATAGACAAACAGAAAAAATGTACAGAATAGACTGGATTTTAGATGATAACGTAGAACTATTGTTAATTTTTTGCAAGTGTTTTTGTGGTCATTAGTGCTGTCCATCAAATGTTTTTTACTCTCTTGAGTTGAGGATAATAAATGTAATTCTCATCTGCCAGGGACATCAAAAATAAATTATGTATCTTTTCCAAGTTTCAAGTATAAGAATCACAACTTATTTCTCTAATCTTGACTGAGAAAATAAACAGTACTTAAAAAGGAACACTACCATGAACAGAAATCTAAAAATTGGGGTGTAATTATTTGACTGTTAGCAAAACAGTTGTTTGAGGTTTGAAAGATCGCAAGGTGTGTAATGAAATGATCACACTTTTGCTAAAACTGTTTCCTGTGTTGACTTGGAAACAGATCATGTAACTAATGAAACTGTAGCTCTAGTGGAAGAAGTTGGAAAATAGAGTGTGATGATTGGTGTTGGCTGCATTGGCAAGTTATTAAAAAAAGAGGGAGATGAGTTCAGTAAAGATGTGCCAACTTTTACAACTAAGATTAAAATGGAAAAGTGTTTTAGAGACTTGCAGTACAGAAAGAAGCAAACATTTCAGCCTCACGTGGTAAAGGGTAAAAACATAGATGAGCCTTGAGCAAAAAAATGGCCAATCAATACTCACCCTGGTGGCATAGTGGTTAAGTGCTATAGCTACTAATCAAAAAGTTGCCAGTTCCAAATCCACCAGGTGTTCCTTGGAAACTCTATGGGGTATCTCTGTTCTGTCCTGTAGGACTTGGAATCGACTTCATGGCAATAGCTTCATTTTCAACAAGAGACGAATCAGTGGATTATGGTATCTAAGAGTAAAAATTCGACCAGACGTGCAACCTCCGGTTTGCTGATATTTGGATGAAAAAGATTAGTGATACTAAAGGTATGGTTCTCCCAATAAAATACATAGAATAAATACATTTACTACATGCGTAGTACATATTATATAACCAGTAATACCAATTTCCATCAAGGTTACTCTGACTCATGATTATTCTGTGTATGTCACAGTACAACTCTGCTTCATGTGATTTTCCATGGTTATGATTGTTCAGAAGTAGGTTCCCGGGCCTTTCTTCCAAAGTGCTCTAGATGGATTCAAACTGCCAACCTATCTGTTTATAGCGGAGAATTTAACTGTTTTTTTTCTTTTTGATGCCTAAAGGCACACGTATACACACACACACGTGCACACACAAACTTGTTGCCATCAAGTCTGTTGCTACTCATAGCAGTACTGTAAGACAGAGTAGAACTGCCTCATAGAGTTTCCAGGGGGTGCTTGGTGGATTTGAACTGCCAGACTTTTGGTTAGCAGCTTTAGCGCTTAATTACCATGCTACCAGGGTTTCCTTCCATCTATATAATCTATACGGTGAATGTGACTATAGACATATAGGATTGACTGGAGCCAGTAAATTAAAAACTCTATTAAGCTGGCATTAAGCTTGTAACTGAGTTACATTGTTATGATGAGGGACTATAAAAATCTGACTATTTGATATTCAAATCAACCCTTGAATCCCCAAATTCCTTGTCTGGGTAGCTGGCTAAGAAAATTATTTAACCTCTTAATCTGTAATGCCTACTTCAGATGTGGTCAGGGAGAATCACAGAAAAGACTTTTTCAGAGTGCAAAGCAAAAGGCCAAGAAAAAACAAGAAACCAGGGGATGTCATCCTGAGCAAAGCATCAGGGGACATTTAAGGAGCATCTGCCTTGCCAAGATACAAGTGTCCTCATCAAAGCTGCTCAGTCTGACTGCAGAATTGCTTGTAATGCTAGTGTCCCATTACTCTCTCTGTAGAAGGGTCTTTATTATGGTTTTCTGGTTCTTAAGATTTTGAGCCATGGAGATGTGTGTTATACAGCAAAATTTGTAAGAATGTGAGCATTTGGATCAGATAAAAGTGGATTAGAATTTGAGCTCTTCGGTTTATTATCTGTGTCATTTTGGCAGAAGTAATTAAAGTCTTTTTGCTCTGATTTTCTCATCTGTAAAATACAAATTAGAAAAAAAAATACTACCAAGGAGCAAATAAATGTTATGCATAGAATCGCTAGCATCTGGCATAAAACCTGACACATAACTGAGGTTCAAAGAAGGGGATAGGGTGCTATTCTTTTGATTTTTTTAATTGCTCTTTAAGCAAAAGATTACAGTTCAAGTCAGTTCTTCATACAAAAACTTACTTGCACGTTGTTATATGACTGTAGTTATCTCTACAATGTGATACACACTCTTCCTCTCCATCCTGTATCCATTCAACCAGTTGCTGTCTCCTTCTGCCTTCTCATCTTGCTTCTAGACAGGAGATGACCCTTTAGTCTCATGTATATACTTTGAAGGACACTCTTCACCTGTATCATTTTATGTCTTGTAGTCTGCTCCAATCTTTGTCTCAGCAGTTGACTTTCTGAATGCTTTTAGTCCTGGGCTAATATAGAATCCAGAGACCATCTCTTCTGGGGACCTTCCAACCTGTTGGACCATCAGGTCTAGTGTTTACTAGAATTAGTTTTTCACCCTACTTGTCTTCCACTACTTTAGAGATTCTTTGCTGTGTTCTCTTGTCAGGGCAGTCATTGGTGATAGCCAGGTGACACATATGTCTTCTGGTGTCATGCTGATGTAGTCTCTGATTTATGTTGCCCTTTCTTTCTCTTGGGCACATAGTTTCATTGTGTCTTTGATTTCCTTCATTCTCCTTTGCTCCAGGTGGGTTGGGACCAGTTGATGCTTCTCAGATGGCTGCTTATTAGCTTTTAAGACCCTAGATGCCATGCACTAAAGTGGAATGCAGAAAATTGTCTTAAAAACTGTTATATCAATTGACCTAGATGTCCCCTGAAACCATGGTCCCCAGACACCCACCCCTGCAACCAAGTGTTTGATTGGATTCAGGAAATTTTATAGCTGATTTCTCCTGTATTGTGAGTTTTCCTTCTCTTCACCTAATATAATTATTGTCTACTCGGATCCGAATCGACGGCACTTGGCACTTGGCCACTGTCTAGCTCGTGAATTATATTCTCCTTCACCCACCATCCTCGTGATCACCAAAGAAAGTTTTTTGTGTGTTTAAACCTTATCTTGAATTCTCATAATAGTGATCTCATATAATATTAGTCCTATTGGGTCTAATTTCACTCAGCAAAATGCCTTCCAGATTCCTTGATGTCATGAGATATTTTTACTGATTCATCCTCACTCTTGATCATTGTGTAGTATTCTATTGTGTGAGTATACCATGATTCACTTATCCATTTATGGGCACCTAGGTTGTTTCCATTTTTTTGTTACTGTAAACAGTGGTGCAATGAACAGGGATGTGCACATATCTATTTGTGTGATGGCTCTTATTTCTCTAGGATATATTCCAAGGAGTGGGATTGCTGTATCCTGTGGCATTTCTGTGTTTAGCTTTTTAAGGAAGTACCAAATCTATATCCTAAGCGATTGTACCATTTTAGATTTCCACCAGCAGTGTATAAATGTTCCAGTCTCTCCATGACACTTACAACATTTATTATTTTGTGTTTTTTGGATGAAGGCTAGCTTTGTGGGAATGAGACAGTATCTCATTGTAGTTTTGATTTGCATTTCTCTAATGGGTAATGACTGTGAGCTTGTCTTCACGTAGCTATTTGCAACTTGAATGTCTTCTTTGGTGAAGGATTTGTTTATATCCTTTGCCCAGTTTTTAATTGAGTTATTTATCTTTTTGTTGCTGAAGTTTTGCAATATAGGAGTTCCCAGTTGTCTCTTTTGTTTTCTGGTATTTGTACATTGTTAGTAATGTTTTGTATTCTATTTATGCCATGTATTAAGGCTCTTGGCATTGTTCCTGTTTTTTTCCCATGACCTTTATTGTTTTAGATTTTATATTTAGGTCTTTGATCCATTTTGAGTTAATTTTTGTGCATGGCATGAGATATGGGTCTTGTTCTACTTTTTTATTTTTTTGCAGATCAGCACCATTTGTTAAAGAGACTTTCTTTTCCCCAGTTAACAGAATTTTGGCCTTTGCCAAATATCAGCTACTCATAGGTGGATGATTTTATGTCAGGATTCTCAATTCTGTTCTGTTGGTCTAGGTATCTGTTACTGTCCTAGTACTAGGCTGTTTTGATTATTAGGCCTCCTATTTTGTTCTTCTTCAGTAATGCTTTGTTATCTAGAGCCTCTTCCCTTTCCATATGAAGCTGGTGATTTGTTTCCCCATCTCATTAAAAAATGAAAAATGACCTTGGAATTTAGATCAGTATTGCATTGTGTCTATTGACCTTCTTTTTTGGTAGAATAGAGATTTTCACAATGTTCAATGTTGCTATCCATGAACATGGTATTGTTTTGCCTTATATAGGTCTCTTTTGGTCTTGCAGTAGTGTCTTGTGGTTTTCTTTGTGTAGGTATTTTATGTCTCTGGTTAGATTGATTCCTAACTATTAAGATATTCTTGGTGGTTTTTGTAAACTGTATTGATTTGACGATATCCTCTTTGATTGATGTTCTCTTTGTTGATATAGATAAATTCAACTGACTTGGATGTTTATCTTGTAACCTGATACTTGATGAAATCTTCTGTTAGCTCCAGTAGTCTTTCACGGGCTTTTTAGGGCTTTCTATGTATAAGATCTTATCATTTGAGTGGTGTCTAGAGTCTTAAAAGCTAGCAAGCTGCCATCTGAGGTACACCAAATGGTCCCAACTTATCCAGAACAATCACCAAGAACAACAAAACATAAGGGAAAAAGAGCCCAAGAGACAGAAGGACCCATGTGAATGGCTGATTGTATCAACATGTGACCAGCAGAACTAGATGGTGCCTGGCCACCACCAAAGACAGCCATGATGGGGCACACAATGTCAAGTTCCATTGGCAACATGAGAAAAAGCAGGGTGAACCTCAAGAAATCCACTAAAAGACTGAAATTGGTGGTATGGTTGCCTGGGGGTTTTCCTGGGAGCATGGCCCCTAGATGTGTTACTACCCTTGATGAGAAAACATTACTGAGGTCAACTCTTCAGACAAGAATGACTTGGGGACACAAACTGACTATATGGTGTGTATATTCTCAGGTTCTATGAACCTATAGGGTGCTGTCCTACTGGCCTCTTACTAGAAGGGAGGGGATACAGGAGGTTGTTAAAAGGATATGACATAAATAGAATGAAAAGGGGGAGGTGCAATCAGGATGGTGGACTAAACATACATCTCTTTAAATCCCTCTGGAAGCCAAGAACTTAACTGATAATTAAACAGAGCCTTCTGGACACCTAGTGAGCCCTAGGACACAGCATAGGGCTATTAATTTGGACTTCATACCACTGAAGGGAAAACCTCCTCTCTTTTGCCATTCTGTAGTCTTCGTTGAGTGCTGGCTCTCATGGACCGAAGGAAACTCACTATTTTAACTTTTTTTTCTCTGTCTTAACTGGCAGGAAGAGCTAGGACTTGACTAGCAGCTAATCTCAGGCAAACAGCTGGTGGGATCATGGGTGAAACTGCCACATTTTGAGAGCCTGGCTTTGGACTCTGTGCATCTCAGCATCTTTGGCCTCTCTTTCTGCCTCTGCCATTTAGTAGCCTGTACCCAGGCAGGCAGAGAGCTTGTGCGGGATGCCATCTTGTTCCACCAGGAGGTGAATATACTCATGTGGAGGCCTAGGCTAGGCCTAATTCCTAGGCTGGGAGGCAGCACCTCCCTGGAGGACAGTGTTCTTCTGGCAGAAAAGCAGTATTTTACACAGTGTTGCCTATGACTGGGACCCAGCATCAGAGGCCAGCAGGGAAGTAGCCTTTCTGTATTTTGAACTAGTTTATAATATCTGGGGTTCAATACAGAGGTGTTTACTTTGCCAGCTGGGAAGAAGGACTTGTACACCTGAAAACCTGACTGCTTTGGAAGTTGTCAGCTCCCTTTTACCTTCCATTTTAAGATGGCTAGAGCAACAACAACAGTCCATCCTCACAGCATCTCTCTCAGCCTTTATTGACTCAGATGAGGCCCAGAATACACCAAACTCTGGATGAAAGTGTAATGAAGAAATCACCCATGGCTTCAGAAGCCCCCAAAAGAAGCAACCAAAGAAATTCCCAGATAAAGAAACCTTTCTGAAACTATCAGAAGGTGAATACAAAGGATTATATAGAGAGCCCTCCTAGACCTTATACAAAATTCAGCAGAACAAAAGGAAAAATTAAGGAAGCTGTTCAATCTGATTGAACACCAGGACCCTAAAATCCAGTAGATCAAGAACAAAATCAAAGACATAGAAGCTTCAATTCAAAGCCAAGAAAACAGAATGGAACAAATGGAAAAGAGACTGTCTGACTTGGAAGACAGAGCTACCGACTCCAGCCTCTATGAGGAGAAATCAGAAAAAAAAAAAAACCAACAAGGAAAATGAGGAAGCATTAAGAAGCATGTGGGAGTCTCTTGCGAGGAACAATCTATGATTAATTGGAGTTTCTGAACAGGGTGAAACACCTGAGAACACAGAGAGTATTGTTAATAAGCTGCTGATAGAAAATTTCCTAGAAATTATGATGGGAATATAGATATCAAAGATGCATATTGAACTTCACTCAATATAGTTCTCAAAAGAAAGACTTTAAGACATATTATAATCAAGCTGAACAACATGAAACAGAAACAGAAACTGTTAAAAGCAGTGAGACTCAAAGCAAAGCTAACATTCAGAGGGAAATCCTGTAAGCTTTTGTCAGATGTCTCAGTAGAAGCAATGCTGGCAAGAAGACAGTGTCATGACACAGTCAAAGCCTTGAAGGAGAACTTCCAACCAAGAATCGTATATCCTGCAAAACTATCTTTCAAATATGAAAATGAAATTAAGATAAACAGAAACCCAGAGACTTTGTAAAAACCAAACCAAAGCTACAAGAAATACTGAAAGAAGCTCTTGGAGTAGAAGAACAAAACCACTAACTTTATATTTCAGAAGGAAATTCAGGACACATCACCCAGAATCCTATGCAGTTAGGAAAGGCTCCAAATTCAATCAAACCAATAATAGTGAAAGAAATGATCCAGTTATCATATCATGAAAACTATGATGTCATCATATTAAAAAGAGGGATGTATTACAGTCATTATAGTCCTTCCAGAAGGAGAGGAAGTTGACAAGACTGGTAGTAACTAAAATTGGGTTTATACATAGTTTATTATGGGGGTTAATAGAGGCAGCCATAAAGCACAATAAAGATGAAACATACAAAATCAATAAACATAATACAGGAGTCTCAACAACCACAAAACCAACCCTGAAACAGGTGATAAATCAGCTCAAAAAGAAGAATGTCCCAGAACAGATTAATAAGAACAGAGAAAACATCAACACAAAAATAAACAGATCACAGTGGCAGCAACGAACACACCCCTATCAATAATTACATTGAATGTGAATGGACTGAGTACTCCAGCAAAGAGACACCCAGTGACATCTTGGATCAAAAGACATGACCCATCTATATGTTGCCTACAAGAAACTCACCTTAGATTTAAAGATAGGAGCAAACTGAAAATTAAAGGATGGAAGAATATATATCAAGCTAACAATGAACAAAGAAGAGCAGGGGTGGCAATTCTAATCTCAAATAAAATCGATTTTGATGTAAAATCCACTATCATGGACAAGGGTGGACATTATTTATTGCTGAAAGGTTAAATACACAAACAGGACTTAACAATATTAAATATTCACACACGTAATATTAGAGCACCTAGATACATCGAAGAAACACTGACTACACTCCAAAATGAAATAGATCACTCCACAATAATAGTAGGAAACCAAGACAGAGGAAGAAATAAATCAAAATGGTCAGTTACCTTCAGTCTGTACAACCTTGTGCTTGCCAAGAGTGGGGTCAGTGAAAGAGAGGAGGTTTTGCGTTCAGTGGTATGAAGTGCAAATGAACAGCCCTATGCTGCATCCCAGGGCTCACTAGGTGTCCAGAAGGCTCCATTTAATTATTATTTCGGGTCTTGGTTTCCAGAGGGATTTAGGGAGATGTGCACTTAGTCCACCATCTTGACTCAACCCCTCCAGTGACACTTTGTAATGAGATGGAGAAACAAATCACCAACTTTTTTTGGAAAGGGAAGAAGCCCCGGATAAGTAAAGCACTACTGAGGAAGAACACACTGAGAGGATGCTCACTACCCGACTTTAGAACCTATTACACTCCCACAGTAGTCAAAACAGCCTGGTACCGGTACAAAAAGAGACAGATAGATAAATGGAATTGAGACCCCAGAGACGACACCACCTTCTTATGAACAGCTGATATTCAACAAAGGCTGTAATACATTAAGCTAGGGTGAAAACAGTCTCTTCAACAAATGGTGCTGGCAAAATCGGATATCCATCTGCACTAAATTGAAGCCAAGCCAAGTGCCGTCAAGTCAGATCTGACTCATGGTGACCATAGAGGCCAGAGTAGAACTGCCCTCTAGAGTATTCAAGGAGTGCCTGGTGGATTTGAACTGCAGACCCATATCTTACACCTTACACAAAAACCAACTCAAATTGAATAAAAGATCTAAATATCAAATCTAAAATGATAAAGCTCATCCAAGAAAAAGTAGAAACAACAATGGAAGCTTTAATCCACAACGTAAACAGACTTCAAAATCTGTCAAACAAATCACAGACAACAGAAAATAAATACATGGGAACTACTAAGAATCATACACATTTGCTCATCCAAAGACTTTATTAGTAGAATTAAAAGGCCAACTAGAGAATGGGAAAAAATATTTGGCAACTATATGTCAGACCAATGCCTGATCTCCATAATCTATAAGGTACTACAAAATCTCAATAAGTAAAACATAAATCATCCAATTAAACAATCGGCAAAGGAGATGGACAGACACTTCTCTAAAGAGGAGATCCAGGCAGCCAAAAAACACATGCACACATGCTCACAATCATTGTCTATTAAGGAAATTCAAATCAAAACTACAGTGAGATGCTATCTCACCCCAACAAGGTTAGCCATGATCCAAAAAACACAAACAACAAACGCTGGAGAGGCTGTGGAGAAAGTGGATCTCTCCTACACTGTTGGTGGGGTTGCAAAATAGTGTGACCTCTTTGGAAAGCAATCTGGTACTTTAAAAACCTGAAGCTAAATATACCATTGGACAAAGTAATTACACTGCTTGGAATATATCCTGCAGAATCATGGCCATTCGCACCAACTGATACATGCACACAAATGTTTATGGCAGCACAGTCAACAATATCAAAAAGATGGAATCAACTCAGCTGCCCAACAACAGAGGAATGGCTAGGTAAACTATGATATATATACTCAGCTGAACACTATGCAATGATAAAGAACAATGATAATTTTAGGAAACATCTTATAACCTGGTTTCAACTGGACAACATTATGCTGAGTGAAAGTAGTCAGCGACAAAAGGACAAATATTGTATGAGACTCATGTGATAAGAACTTAAAAAAAAGATTCATGCATAGAAAAGACTCTTTGATGTCTGCAAGGGTGGGAGGGTGGGGGCAAGGGAGGGAGTACTTAGATTAGACAGTTGATAGAAATTTGGTTGGGTGAAATCGGTGACAGCACACATTAGAAAGAAAATCAGTATTAACTGGACTTCAGCATAACATGATTAGTTCTCCAGTCTTAACCCAATATTGCAAGGACAGAGTAGCTGGGGTGGGGGGCTGGGGACCATGCTGTAAGGCAAAATCGAGGCGAAATTGACACAACAAGCATTTTGCTAAGAGAGCCTTCTGCACCCCACATTGGTAGTGGTGTTTGGTGTCTTCAGAACTGCCAAGCCGCCATCTGAGGGTACAGCAAATGGTCCCAGCTCAGCAGGAACAGATGATCACCAAGGACCAAAATGACATGGGGGAAAGAGAACCCAGAAGACAGACATACCCACATGAATGGGTGACTACATCAACTTGTGACTGTAAGAACTGGATGCTGCCCAGCCACCACCAGTGATAGCCATGATGGACCTCACAAAAGTTAAGTCTTACTGGCAACACAAGAATAAAAAGGGGTGCACCCTGAGATCTTCACTAAAAGATCGCTATTGATGGTCCAGGGGCCTCAGGGTTTCCCTGGGCACATGGCCCCTGGCTCTGATGCTGCCCGTGCTCATAAATCACAATGGAGGTCAGGTCTTCAGACAGGAATGTATTGGACTTGATGACACAGAGTGACCATATCATTTGTGCACTTTATTGTTTTATGCATCTGTAGAATGTTGTCCTGCTGACCTCTTACTGGAGGTGGGCGAGTGGGTGGAGAGGAGTGGATAGGAGATTGCTGGGAGGATAAGACATGTATGGAATGGACAGGAAGAATGTGCTATCACCAGGCAGGGAGAGCAGTGGGAGCTGCATATAGGTACACATGCAAATTTATATGGGAATGTACATTTTCATTCAATCATAATTAAAGGAAAAATAATAGAATGAAAAAGAGGAGTGTGGTGTCACTGGGCAAGTAAAACAGAAGGAAGTGCAAATAGGTGGACATGCAAATATAATTTGGATTGTATACTTTCACTTAATCACAAAAAAAAAAGGAAAAAGAAAAAAAAGATCATACTGTCTGCAAAAAGAGATACTTTTATTTCTTTATGTTACCTAGTTGCTCTGGCTAGAACCTCCAACACAGTACTAAATAAAAATGGTGACAAAGGGCATCCTCATCGGGTTCCTGTTCTCAAGGGGAATGCTTTCAGACTGCCTCCATTTAGGATAATGGTTGCTGTTGACTTTGAGTAAATGCCTCTTGTTACATTGAGTAATTGGCTGTCTATTCCTATTTTGCTTAGAGTATTCATCATGAATAGATCATGAATAGGTGCTGAACTTTGTCAAATGCCCTTTCTGCATCAACTGAAAAAAATGAAATGGTTCTTGTATTTTATTTTATGTGATGGTTTACATTGATTGTTTTTCTAATGTTGAACTGTCCTTGCATACCTGATATGAATCCCACTTGGTCAGGGTGAATAATTTTTTTTGGTATGATGTTGAATTCCATTGGCTAAATTTTGTTGAAGATATTTCGTGTGCAAGTTCATGAGGGATATTGGTCTGCAATTCTCTTTTTTTGTGGTGCCTTTTCCTGGTTTTGATATCAGGGTTATCTCTACTTTGTAGAACAAATTTGGAAGTATTCTATCTTTTCCTATACTCTGACATACCTTTAGAGACAGTGGTGTTAACTCTTCTCTGAAAGTTTGGTGGAATTCTCTAGTGAAGTCATCAGGGCCAGGGCTTTTCTCTTTTGTTAGGAGTTTTTAAACTATTCTTCAATGTCTTCTTTTGTTATAGGGTTATTTAGTTGTTCTACCTTTCTGTTAGTTTAGGTAGGTAGTGTGTTTCTAGAAATTTGTCCATTTCTTCTAGATTTTCAAATTTGTTGGAATATGATTTTCACAGTGTTCTTTTATGACTTTTTCAATTTCATTTGAGTTTGTTTGTAGTATTGCCAATCTTATTTCTCATGAGTTATTTGCTTCCTCTCCTGTTTTGTTGATTTTTACAACAGTTTATTAAGTTTTGTCTTTCGGAGAACAAGCTTTTGGTCTTGTTATCACTTTTGATTGTTTTTCTATTCTCTATTTCCTTTAATTCTCCTGTAACATTTATTAGTTGTCTTCTTCTAGTGTCCAAGGGCTTCTTTTCTGCTCTGCTTCTGTTTGCTTTGTTTTAGAGTTAGTGCTTCAACTTGGACCCTTTCTTCTTTTTGGATTTGTGCATTTGTTGCTGTTAATTGACCTCTGAGCACTGTGTTTGCTGTGTCGCAAAGGTTGTTAGACTGTGCATTCATTCTTATTTGATTCATTTTTTTATTCTCTCCTTAATTTCTTCTACAACCTCATAGTTTTGAGCAAGGTATTGACCAGTTTCACATGTTTTGACTTATTTTTGTTGTTGCTTTTTTGATTTCTTCTTTTATGGCTTTGCAGTCAGAAAAGATGCTTTGTGATATTGTGAGGCTTTGGATTCTATTAAGGCTTGCTTTATCGCCTATTATGTAGTCTATTCTGGAGAATGTTCCGTGTGTGTTTGAAAAGAAAGTGTACTTGGCTGCTGTTGGGTGAAATGTTCTGCATGTGTCTGTAAAGTCAAGTTGGTTGATTATGACATTTAGATCTTCTGT
The DNA here is from genome assembly GCA_028571685.1 of Heterohyrax brucei. NCBI lineage: Eukaryota > Metazoa > Chordata > Mammalia > Hyracoidea > Procaviidae > Heterohyrax > Heterohyrax brucei. The sequence goes on along the minus strand of CM053148.1, from coordinate 34,903,526 downwards.
GTCTTTATTAAGCTTCTTTCTGGATGTTCTGTCTTCCACTGAAAATGGTGTGTCAAAGTCTCCTACTATTACTACAGAGCTGTCTTTTTTTGTTTTCAACACTGTTAGAGAATGTTTTGTATATTTTGGAGCCCCATCATTGGGTGCGTGTTTAATATAATTATGTCCTCCTTGTGTAGTGACTATTTAAAGTCTATTTTGTCAGGTGTTAATATTACCACTCTTACACTTTTCTGAATGTTGTTTGCTTGATACATATTTTTTCTATCCTTTGAGTTTTAGTTTGTGTTCTCAAGTCTAAGGTATGTTTCTTGTAGTCAGCATATATATGGATCATGCTTTTTTTTAAAATCCATTCTGCTGCTCTCTGTCTCTTTGTTGGAACATTTAACCTGTTTACATTCAGTGTAATTATCAATAGCTATGAGTTTAATGCTCTCACTTTGATGCTTTTTGGTGTATGTTGCTGACAGTTTCTTTGTCTCACTTAATTTTTTGTGTTGAGTCATTTTTCTTCATTTTCTTTTGTCTTTTTCCTTGTTGTTGGTTTTGTATTTGCTGAATCTTTATATTTCTCTTGTTTTTTATTGTGATGTGTAGGATTGTTAGCTTCCTGTTGGTTACCTCAATGTTTACTCCTATTTTTCTAATTTTAAACCATTCTTTTATTTCTTCATAGCTCTTTGACTTCCTCTCCTTCTAAAAGATCCACGACTACATGTTTTAGTCCCTCTGTTTGTTACAATGCTGTCATCTTTTACATATGATATTTCTGTTTCCCTATTTTCAGAGTTTTTGCTTTGATTTTTTTTTTTTTTTTGTGATCTCCCTATCTGAATTGATATCTGGTTGCTGTGTCCTGCATTTTAATCTTGGGTTGTTATTTGATATTCCTGATTTTCTATCCAAAGGGCTCCCTTTAGCATTTCCTGTAATTTTGATTTGGTCTTTGTGTATTCCCTAAACAGCTATTTATCTAGAAATGTTGTAATTCACTATCATATCATCATATTTGAGAGACAGTTTTACAGGATTTAGCTGGCAGTTTTTTGTTTTTTCTTTTTTTTTCCTTTAAGGACTTATACATGTCATCCTATAGCCTTCTTACTTTCATGGTTTCTGCTAAATATTCTGAGCTCACTCTTATATTGACTCTCTTTTGAGATTATTATTTTTTAATCCCTAGCTGCTCTTAAAATTATCTTTTTTATCTTTGGTTTTGGCAAATTTTATTATAATGTCTGGTGACTTTCTTTCAGGATCTACCTTGTGCATAGATTGATGAGCATCTTGGATAGATATCTTTAACCTTCACCTTTCTCGATTATCAGGGAAGTTTTCTGTCAAGAAAGCTTAAACAGTTCTCTCAGTATTTTCTGTTTTTCCTTCTGTTCTGGTACTACAATCACTGTAAGTTATTCCTTTTGACAGAATCCTACATGACTCTTAAGGTTTCTCCATTTTTTAAATTGCATCATCTGATTTTTCCTCAAATATGTTAATGTCAAATGCTTTATCTTCAGTCTCTCTAATTGTGACTCCCATTGCTTCAATTCTGTTCCTTTGACTTTCTTTTGAATTGTCTAATTCTGAAATTTTATTAGTAATCTTCTGAATTTCTGTGTGTTGGCTCTCTGTGGATTCTTGCAACCTGTTCAATTTGTCGTTATGCTTTCTTCTAACATTCTTAAGTGCTTCAATTGCTGTGTCTTTCATGACTTGTTCTGCATTTTGCCTGATGTCTTGAAGAGTTCTGCATATTGACCTTTTGTATTCTACATCCAGTTATTTAGGAAAGTTCTCTTCCTCTGGAAAATTTCTTGATTATTTGTTTTGGGCTTGCTGAAGCCCTCAAGATCTGCCTTTTTATGTGATTCAATATTGATTATTGTCTCTAAGCCACCATTAGTAATATATTTATTTGTTTTATATCTGTTTTCTGTGTTCTAGCTTATTGTTTTCTTTTGATATGCCTGAATAGAATGCTCATATGAGATGGTTTGATTATTTGCTTTTTGAAACTCTAATATCCTGTCACCAGATGGCTAGAGCTGTTACCAGACATGTGACCCCAGGAGTCCTTTTAATTTTTCTTGTACGAATTCAGGTCAGGTGTCTTGGTAGTCAGTCAGGAACTATGTGATGCAGGCTGTCACCTACAGTTCTAAATGGACAGGAGCAGTTGGTGTAGGCACTTGTATCTGCCATAGGAAGTCACATGCTGATCAATGCAGTGAGTTGACACCACCTCTGTCTATAAGGAAAATGTCTCTGTTCCCTACAATTTGTAGGTGGGGGAGTTTTGCAGCTGGATTACGAGCTCCCAGTGCTATTGACTGTAAGGACTGGGAGGCACCACTTATTCTTGGACCCCTGTGGTGGAAGGCTAAGTGGCATGTATGGAACCACCAATACTCAGGCCCCTGATGTGGGACAATAAAGACCCCGCTTTATAGGCAGAATAGTGTTAAATGTCATGAACCTGTCTCTCCACCAAAGAACTGAAACAACTGAGGTTAGACTTCAGGTATAAGAGAACTGCCATTTAAGTTAGTGAACTCATTCTAGAAAAAGTGCTACAAACCTTGTTGCTGGATATCACTGCAGTCACCTTTGAAGTACTCTCCTTGGGAAGCTGTGCACTGATGCCAGTGCCTAGTTCACCCTTCAAAACAATTTTGGAACTCTTTCTGGAATGGCCATCAGAGATGTCATTGCATTACTCTTGATGTCCTGAATGTCATAAAAATGCCTTCATTTCAGTATTTCCTTTATCTTTGGATAAAGAAAAAAGTCACTGGGGACCAGATCAGGTGAGTAGGGAAGATATTTCAATATAGTTATTTATTTGCTGAAAAAAATCCCTCACAGACAACTATTACAATTAGGTTTGCAGACTTGCCATCATGTCACCACATGCAATGACCTTTTCAGAAAGAGTTCGAAAAATGCTTTGTAGTGTGGACGAGGCACAAGCATCAGTCTCTGCATAGCTTCCCAAGGGGAAGGTGCAGTGATCTTTAGCAATGAGGCATGGAGAACTTAGAACACTTAAGTTCTAATATTTAATTGTCAGACCTCGTATACTCTGTTGTGCTGTGCTTGTGAAGGCCAGTTGTTGAAATGAGTTCACACAGATCTATGAAGGGCTGAAGGTCATTCGAATTCTGTGAATCTCATATGCCTGTGCTTAGGCAAAGGGACTGTTAGTACCCTCTCTTCTTGGCTTAGGGGAGCTGGAAGATTATTTTTCCCTGTGTGTTAATTTGTTACCTCTTCAAGGCCAGGAGAACGGCTCAGGGTGTGTGGGTCCTGTTTCCAAGCCCAGGGGACACATCAATCTCTGAATGTGCTTGGACCCAGTGGAGAGCAGGCAGAGGAATGTAAATGAGAGGGAGATTTTCTCCCAAGAAGTGGGATAGAGCAAGTTCTTCATCTTTTGCCAGTTGAGTGTTGCTCTTCACTAATTCTGGAGTCACGAGTAGACTCTTTGACCTGTGGTGTCTCCTAATGTGAAAAACATGTTGCAAATGCCACTGTGTGTTTTACCATGTTCGCACTAGCAGAACTGCCTGCAGGGTGCCAGTTCCCACCAGGTCAGGTCTGGAAACCCCTGGCTGATTCTGAAATACTTTTCCCTCCCCTGCCACTCGGTTTGATTCCTCAACTTTGCCTTTGATGTTCAGGGCTCCTAGATTGTCACATGTGATTGATTCACTTGTTTTGGGGGGGTCTTTGTGGTAAGAGGGACCACAGAAAGCATCTGACTTCTCTGGCACTTTGGCCCTGCTTCTCTTCTGATTTTTAAATGATGTTATTACAAGTTATATTTACTTCTGTCAAAGTATTACCTATCTTGTTTACTTTTAAATCGAGCAAAATGATGAAGCTGATGTTCTGACAAAGAACTGTTCTCTCTTTACCAAGTTAGGTCGAATCATAGTGACAACATTGCAAGAGACACTGGAATTTCCCACTTTAGAGAGAGACTGCATCAGAATTTGTCTTCTTTTGCTAAATTCTGAATATCACTTTTCCTTACATCTTGTCCCCACCTCTTCTCACCTTTAGTAGAGGGGCTGCAAACATTTCTCAGGATATCACACTTTGATATTTTTATAAGTATATGTACATCAAGTTGCCTGTGGTTTTAATTATTTCTTTAATCTCTATATTGGCCTCTCTCTTTTTTTAATTCCCTGAACTACAATTGGATAACCTAATTTAACATAGCATCCAGTCAACTAAGATGAAGAACTAGGAGAATTAGCAGGCAGGATGACTGTGCTCTTCATCTACTGGCTTGTTGAAAGCTACGTTTTGTTTTGTGAGGCAAGTTAATGCAGGCTGAAAAAAGGACTAATGCTGGCAAAGAAAGTGAACCATGTAATGGAGGTTTGGGCTTATTCCTTAGAAGCCAACACAGTCCTTCTGTGATTTTGAAGCAAGATGAGGAAATTGGAAAAGGGGCATAGCAGGGGTAGCTAGTGCCCCAGGGCAATCTCCAGATTGGGCACACCCCCCAATTCAAAATGAATAGGCATTGATAGAGGTGATGAAAAGGAGAAACAAGCAGGATGGCTCACTCTACATTTCTCACCAAGCTACTTCAATGATGACGGCCAGACTGACAGGTCGTCTCATGGGATGAGGTAGTAGTGTCAACCGGGCAGACAACAAGAGCAATGCTGCAATGTGGCTGAAGCAGCATAGGCTGTCTGAAGCAGCTCACAACCCGCACAGTTTTGTCTTGGATGTATCTCTGAATCTGTTAATATCTCCTTGCCTGACAGTGTCACCATGTGTGGTCCCCACCCTTCTAGTGATGCCACTGGTGCTCACTAGGACTTATACCAGGGGACAAGTGCTCCTGTCTGTTGCTCTTCCTATGCCTCTAAGTTAGCAACATCCAAGTCAGAATCTGATATACCAGAAAGATCAGGCTTTGGTATGCTAGAAAGATCCAACTTTAGCGTAGCTGGCAGTACTTCCTCTGCTTTTGCTCTAATCTGGAGGTGGGGGATGGAGGAGAAAATTAATATGCTGATTATATATGTTAGAACATTTAGAATTGAGAAAAGTAGGCAGCAGACTTTTGCCTCAAACATTTTCCATATCTTCTGCCCTGTAAATTGAATATGCTTGCAAAGAACTGGTTTGCCTTCAAGTTATTAATGTTATACAGGTGAAAGAGACTCATCTAATAAGCAAACTCAGAAAGAAAAAACAGCTTTAGAAGTCCGACATTGAGGTCCTCACTTGGGTTTTCCATAATTAGATACAAATATGAAGCCCTAGAGGGGAAATACTGTGAGATTTAGCATGGGATTATTTAATCATGGATTAAAAAAGACAGAATTCTGTGGGGTGCCAAGAAACCACAGGATTTTAAAGTGTAATTGTGGTTATACAAGAATGAGCTGCCACTTGTCTGTCTGTACTTTGTTACAGGGAGGTGGAATTTGTTTATTTAGTCAGGGATCCATCCATTCCCTCATTAGGATGTCATATAGCACCTACTTTCTGTTAGGGTACATGGTAGGCATGGCCATTGTCTTAGTTAGCTAGTGGTGCCATAATAAAAATACCCCAAGGGACTGGCTTTAGCAAAGAGTTTATTTTCTCACAGTCTTCTAGGAAGCCAAAAGTCTGAATGCAGGGTGCCACCTCCAGGGGAAGGCTGTATCTATCTTTTGGCTTTGGGGGAAGGTCCTTGTCTTCAATCTTCCTCTGGTTTAGAGCTTCTCAATACAAGAACACTGAGTTTAATTGATGACAGGGACCTTCCCCCAGAGGTGATAGAAAGAGTAAACATTCCCCTGGAGCTGGCACTCTATTGGATTTCTGGCCTCTTAGACAGTGACAGAATAAAGTTCTCTTTATACTGTCCACTTGTGGTGTTTCTGTTATAGCAATCCTGGACAACTAAGACAAGGAAACTCACATGAACATGATGCCCTCTGTGTTTGTCAGGAAGCCCAGCTATGTGGCCAAAAGATGTACAAGTGAAACAAAATTTATAATATCTGAAACATGAGCTGTGCTATGATGTTAACTCAGTGTTGTGGAGAACGAGAATTGCTTTCCATGGAAAATGCTAGTTGTGGTGCATCTCAAAGAATGAAAAGGAATTTGCAGAGAGTTCGCAGTATGTAACTTGGTAATTTCAGCTCTGAAAATTCCATGCTAGAGGAAGGCGATGATGAGAAGTTATCAGAAGGGTCTCTAATTTGCAAATAATATTCTTAGGTAGGATATACAATGAAGCCATTGTCTTATCATGATGTCGATGAAGATAATTATGAAGAAGATGATGATGAAAGGAAAAAGATGGTATTTTATTACTTTTTGAGTGTCTGTTTGGCCAGGTACTATTATGTAAGACAGCTTCTGATTTAATTCTCTCAGCAAATCTTGCTGTTATTGTTTGCTGCCATTGAATTGGCTCCAACTCTCCGTAGCCTTATATAAAACTAAAGAAAGCAGTCATGGATGGAACTGTGTTCCCCCAAAATGTGCGTGCTGATTTGGTTAGCCATGATTCCTGGTACTGTGCAGTGTTCCTCTCTGTTGTAAATTCTGCCTCTATGATGTTGCTGAGAGTGGATGGTAGGCAGTTGTGTTGGTGAGGCAGGATTCAACATGTAAGACTATTTTGTGCCTTGAGGCAGTATCTTGAGATGTAAAGGAAAGAAACTAGCAGAGAGAGTTGTGGACCTCACCCCATCAAGAATGAGAGTACTGCCAGGATCTGAGTGTGTCCTTTGGAAAGTACAAGGGTCCCTGTGCCTGAAACCTCCACTTCAGAGGAAGACTGACTGTAAGGACGTCTTCCACAGCCAGCAGGGAAAGCCTTCCCCTGGAGCTGCCACCCTCAATCTGGACTTTCAGCCTGCTGGACTGTGACAAAATAGTTTCTCTTTTTAAAACCCTACACTTGTGATATTGGTATTTCTGCTGGAGCAGTGCTAAATGACTAAGACAGAAGCATTGCCTGGTCCTGAGCCATCTTTATAATCTTTGTTATATCTAAGTACATTGTTGAATGTCAGTCCATTGAATTGTGTCAGTCCATCTGATTGAAGATTTTCCTTGTCTTCCTTGGCCCTCTACTTTACCAGATAGAGCTAGTTGGGATCAGTTACCATCTGTGTTATGCAAATGAGTAAACTGATTCTGAAAGACTTGATGCCCTTTCCCTAAGGACTCCTTAACTAGTAAGTAATGCAATTCATGATATGCCCTTCATACTCTATCACAGATATCCTTTTTAAAGTCATAAAATTAACTAAAACAAAAAGAAAAATCACAGGGATCTGTGTTTGGTTTATGTTCTAGACTTGATGGTAGATTTCACTTTGCACATGAATTGTTTCACCCTTTGAAATTAATTTCTATTGTACGGAGGCCAAAACACGTGTCAGGCGCTATGCTAGGTACTGCGTGCCAGATGACAGTGTGTCCTGTTCCCTTTACCATATATGGCATTTGGCTGATTTCTGTCTTCTTCTCTGGGGCAGACACTGTCTTTGAATTGTACTTGTTAAAAAGCCCTGGATGTCAACCAGATTCAACCAGCTGGGATTTTTCTCCCTTAAACTCAGCAGACAGCTGTGTGAACATAAAGGACACATTCTTCTATAAATACACTGGCAAATTACTTCTTTTATTTTCTAATTTGTTTAGCATTTTTGAATGGCTATTGGTAGTTTATAAAGGTCTTCTGATTTAAGATACCTTCCTGGAAATGTCTACCTGTATATAAGTTTGTAAAATGTTAGTGCAACATCAAAAATCCCTTTCTCTCATTCAGCTTTTGAAAAATTAAAATGTAATTGACAAACTGGCATATGGCAGAGGAGCCTAGGGAGACAGGACAACTAAATGTAACGTGAATTATGGACAGGATCCCAGAGCAAAAAAAAGACATTAGGTAAAGAAACTAAGGCAGTCTGAGTATAGGATGGATGTTGTTAATAATAATGAATCCATTTTTGGTGCATTAACTGTGATGGATGTACCATACCAATGTAAGACACTAATAACTGGGTAAACGGTATGTGGTATATAAGAATTTTCTGTACCTTCTTCATGATTATTTTCTGTAAATCTGAAACTGTTCTAATATATATATAAATTTAAAAACAAATAATTGATAGAACAGCTGTTTAAACTTCCATCTGTATGATTTTCTCCAGCCCCTTAACTTAAGCATGTTCCTTGACTTTCTCAGATGTTTGGCCTGATTTGGAAGGAGCTACATTAGATGGCTTGGGGCAGCTTGGCTTGGGAACAGCTGAACTGCTGTCCACAGAGTGACTGTGTCAAATGTGAAAACAAATGAGGAAGAGTCCTGACCAGGACTCCTGGGGCAAGGTGAAAAATATGCAAGATTAATGCCAAGAAGCCTTGAGGAAAATTCCTGCCTGAACTGAAATTTATTGGCCAAGGTAACTCAATCTATGTCAGAGATAATCTTGAAAGCTGTGTTCCAGGACATGCATGTCACAAAATCCTTACTAAGTAATTTCAGGGTGAGTTAGTCAGGGTAAAAACTTTTTTCTGTTGTTTTTGAAACTGAAGTTTGGTTTTATTTTCCTACTTAAAAATAATAAATGCTTTCTTTAGGAAACATCGGATTCAAAACACATTGAAAAACAGCATTGCTTTTTTCACTCAGAGACAAAAACTAGTTTTGGTTTATTCTTTCCAGTTTATAAAAGTCTTGGTTTATAGAAGCCTTGGTTAATTTATTAGAAAATGTGTGTTCTGAAGGCTCTGTCCATCCATCCATCCATCCATCCACCCACTCATCTATCCATCCATCCTTCCACCTACCTACCTGCCTATTTATCTGACTTTATATCTAAAACTTACTGCCATCGAGCAGATTCCAACACATAGAATACTATGTGTTACAGAGTATAATTATTCCACAGGGTTTCTTTGGTTGTGATATTTTTGGAAGTGAGTTGCTTCTCTGAGAGGGTTTGAACTCCCACCCTTTGGGTTCGTAGTCAAGTGCAAAGCGTTTGTGACATGCCAGCCAGCCAAGTGCCGTCGAGTTGGGTCTGACTCATGGCGACCCTAGGGGCCAGAGTAGAACTGACCCCCAGAGTATTCAAGGAGGGTGGATACAAGGACTATATATGAAACCACCACCTTCAAGTTTATTCCAACTCATAGCAACCCCATCGGGTTTTCGAGGCTGTAAATTCCTCAGAAGTCAACAGCTGCATCTTCCTCCCATGGAGTGGCTGGTGGTTTCTATCCACTTCAGTGGATCACTTTAAACACTGTGCCACCAAGGCTCCTTATATATGTATATGTATGTGTGTGTGTATATATATATATATATATATATATATATATATATATATAAAATGTATGTGTATACAGAGAATCAGACAGAGACAGAGAGAATGAGTCCATCTAACTAATAATCTTCTCTTTTTTGCTGACTCTCTGCTAAGCATGATATCCTGCTCAGAGATTAGTCCCTCCTAATAACATGTCTAAAGTTTGTGAAACAAAACTTTGTCATTCTTGCTTCTAAGGAACATTCTGGCTGTATTTCTTACAAGACAGATGTGTTCATTCTTCTGGTATATTGAATATTCTTTGCCACCACCATAATTCAGATGCTCTAATTTTTCTTCAATCTTCCTTTTCATTCCCTAACTTTCAAGTTAATATGAGGTGATTGAATATACCATGGCTTGAGTCAGGCATACTTCAGTTCCCAAAGTGACATCTTTGTTTTTTTATACTCTAAATAGATCTTTTGTAGCAGATTTGTAATACACCGTTTGATATCTTGATTACTGCTTTCATGAGTGTTGATAGTCAGTCCAAGTAAAATGAAATCCTTAACAACTTCAATTTTTTCTTTTTTTCCTCGTGATGTTATTTATTGGTCCATTTGTGAAGATTCTTTCATTATGATAAGGTGTAATTCACTCTTTGATCTTTATCAGTAAGTGCTTCAAGTCCTCTTCACCTTCAGCAAGCAAGGTTGTGTCACGTGTGTAGCCAGGTTGTTAAGGGGACTTCCTCCAATCAGAGGCCACATTTTTCTTATTTAACATTGCCATTTAGGGTACGTTAAATCCCAGCAAGTTCTTTTGGTGCTCCCTTACCTCGTCCTCTGCTCCTCTCTGACTGTGCACTGCAGAGCCATCACTGAGGAATGAGGACTCAGAAGAAGCTCTCACATACACCAAAACTAAACTAAACCCATTGTTGTTGAGTCAATTCCAGCTCATAATGACCCTATAGGTCAGAGTAGAACTACCCTACAGAGTTTCCAAGGAGTGCCTGGCATATTTGAACTGCTAACCTATTGGTTAGGAGTGCCTGGCATATTTGAACTGCTAACCTATTGGTTAGCAGACATAGCACTTAACCACTATGCCACCAGTGTTAAACCACCTGTAAATGTCACAGAAGGATATTTTGAGAGAAGGTACAGCATTCACTGGCAGCCTGGCCGATGTAACCTTGCAGCTGAGGAAACGGATTTTCATTTAGTGGCTTTTCTTTGTAATGCCATCCTCCTGTCACTAACCTCTTTGAATAGCAGTTGCCAGTAGCTCTTGTTGGTTCCCCTTTCTCCCTGCTGAAGATTAAAGACTCACGACCCTTTGCAATGTATTTGGTTGTGTTCTGTACACTGGAATTAGAGCTGGATTAGAAATCAGATGAACAGATGACAGTCCAGGCAGCATGAAATGCTGGAATGTAAGAAAGGTTTTTCCCACACCTGCATGTGAATCTTGACTCCAGCACTTCCTGCCTGTGGGTTGGTGTGTAAATTTTATTATCACACTTTGGTCAAGCACTGCTCAGCTACTAACTGCAAGATTGCAAGTCTGAACAAACCTAATGGCTCCATTGGAGAAAGATCTAGTGATCTGCTTTTGTAAAAATTGTAGCTATGAAAATACTGCAGGACAGTACTACCCTGTCACATGAGGTGACTATGAGTCAAAAATGAGTCAACTCAGTGGCATCCAACAACAATGCCATTACAAAAAATAAAACCTCCACCACACAGGGCAACTGTACATGTGACAGGAGGTAACGTGGAGTGAATGACACAATCACTGACACACCCTTGCAATCACTAAATGTCAATTACTTTGCATTCCCTTTCCTTATCTTTCTTAGTTTCTGTTGAAATTCAGCTTCTCAGTCCTCTGAGAAGACTTTTCTCCCAAGTTATATAAATATGGAGGTAATGCTACCTTAAATATCATTTGTGTAGGGAGTGATTAGTCCAAAGTCTAATGGACCACAACTACCACAGCCTTTACCAGACTGAATCCAGCACAACTAGATGGTGACAGGCTACTTCCACTGACTGCTTTGATAGGGATCACAATAGAGAATTCTGGACAGAGCTGGGGGAAATGTAGAACAAAATTCTAACTCTCTCTCTCTCACACACTCACACACACACACACACACACACACACACACACGAAGACCACACATGCTGACCTGATGAGTCCGGAGAAACTGATGGTGTGGTCCTCAGACGCTCTTTTATCTCAGTAATGCACTCCTGAGGTTCATCATTCAGAAAAGGATTAGATAGGCCCATAAAATAACGAGACTAAAGGGGTATCAGCCCAGGGGCAAGGTCTAGAAGGCAGAAGGGGACAGGAAAGCTGGTAATAGGGAATCTAAGGACAAGAAAGGGGAGTGTTGACATATCATGGGGTTGGTAATGAATGTCATAAAATGACATGCGTATAAATTGTTTAATGAGAAGCTAGTTGCTTCTGTAAACCTTCATCTAAAGTACAACAAGAAGCAAACATAAATAAATATCATTTTGGTGAGGGCCATTCTTTGGTGTTTGGTTTTTGGCTTTTTGATTTGAGGTCTTAGATTATTCCCTTCATAATCCAATTGCTTTTCTGTTGTAGGGGTTTTAAATCATTGTCTTCCAAATCTCTGGCACCACAAGACACAAACTGGATGTTCTAGCGGGAAAAAGTCTATTTGTTTTGAAGTTTTACCTTGTGTAGATACATCAAGTAAACTGATTTAGTGACTTTTTTTTTAATTGGTTTGTCTTGATGTAAAATAGCTTCTTTGTTTTCACCCTGTCTCTAGAGCTCTTATAAGAAGAGAATGGGCATCCTGGAATGAAACAGAAATAGAAGTGACCTTTGTTTCCCCCCTGAAGTATTTCACTGTGCTCTAAGTGAAAGTTTAAGTCCAAGTCAATCTGGCAAACAAAACTCTACACACACACCCCAGTGTGCTACTCTAGCTGCTCTCCTCACCCTGTGGCGATGTACTGCTTTCCACTCCGTGCTTCCCGTGTCCATTCAACCGGCTCCTGTCCCCCTCCACTCTCTCATCTTGCCTCTGGACAACAGCTACTCAGTCAGCCTCATGTATGTACTTAAACCAAGAAGCACACTTGTTACCATCATCACTCTATGTTTTATACTGTAGTCCAATCTTTGTCTGAAGAGTTGGCTTCAGGAGAAGTGACCCTTTTGAAAAACTAAGGACAGTAACCCTGAATTTAAAATAACTGTCAGGTATATTCCTCATGACCAGCTGTAGTTTTTTCTCAAAGCTCCAGAATCACACTGGCTATATCATCAATACACAAACAACTTTGACAGTAGAAATTTCCAATAATCTATGTCACTGGATCTTTAAGAGTCTCCTTGTGTAACTTACATTATGTTGAAAACCAGTTTGTGCCCAGGATTACATCATCCCACTAGAGGTCTTTTGGCTAAGGGCAGGAAGCCGTGGAACTTGCTTTCTTTTAAGCTGTGGGTTTTGCCACCTCATGGTGTTTACATTTTTAATACATGATGAGAGAATTTACAATAGTCTTTGTACATCTTAGACCAAAGATGGAATAATCGGAGGAGCCCTGGCCTTCTATGAATAGTTAGTGCTTCTGCTCCTGTACCCATTCATCACTGGTGAAGTCTGAGCTCATGTCTGCTTCTTAATACACAAAAAGTCTATAAATTCAACGTGGCCAAACTATTCTTCTAGATCATTAAATTGTATAGTGGTATTTTATCATATAAGTCTTGGCCTTTGAAATTCATCATGTTGCAGAAAGTTGATGGTTATATGTAACTGCAAGATTGCCTCCAAATAAATATTTTACTTATAGAGAAATACAGTATTTGCTCTAACCAAAAGCAGTGATGAACAGGATTAATTTTCTATTGTATGATGTATGACAACGATCTTGTCTTTCGTTATGAGATTAATGGTAAAGCCAGGTAAGGGGTTTATATTAATTTATATGTAGCAGGTAAATTATAGAAATTTGAGGCTGTGTTATTTTATGGCTAACAAAATGAGTTGAGGAGCCACAAAGCTATCTTACTTTTGCCAGATTTCAAGGTGCTGCAAAAGCCACAGTATTTAAAAAGAGCCATAAAGGTAGGTAATAGCATGAAATGAAATTCTGTCATTGTTTCAGTTTTATCTCAGCAATCTTTTTTTAGCTTGACCTGTAAGCTCCTGAAATCAAGCCCAGTTGCAGTCAAGCTGACTTTCACTCACAGTGAACCCACATGTGTCTGAGCAGGACTGTGTTCCGTAGGGTTTTCAGTGGCCATTGATTGCCATGCCTTCTTTTTAAGGCATTTCTGGCTGGACTTGAATTTCCAGCCTTTCAGCTAGCAACTGAGTGTGCCAAGACACTTGACTTCCCCAGAGACTCATAAAATCTTTAAAATCTTGAGTTCTAAATTTCTATTTCCTTTCTCTGTATCTTTTCTTGTAGCCTCTCATTATGTTCTGCTGCATTTTGCCTCATCTCCTTTCTTTTTTTTTTAATTAAATAAAAAAAATGAAAGTGTACATACTCTGTGCTTACAATACTGGGTTAAGAGAGGAGGAGTACACAAGTTGTGTCGAAGTCCCATTAATATTGATCTCACTAATGTGTATTGTCACCAGTTTTACCCAACCAAATTTCTAACATCTAAACCCTTGCCCCTTGCCTTCCCACCCTCCCACCCTCCTCACCCTTGTAGCTGTCAAAGAGTTTTTCTATTATATATGAGTATGCTTTTAAGTTTTTATTGTAGGGGTCTCATATAATAATTGTCTTTCTGTCACTGACTAGTTTCACTCAACATAATGTCCTCTAGTTGAGACCAAATTGAGAGATGTTTCCTGCTATCATCATTGTTCTTTATCCGTGTATAGTACTCCATGGAGTGTATATACCAAAGTTTACCCATCCATTCGTCTGTTGTTGGGCATCTGGGTTGATTCCAACTTTTTGCTATCGTGGACTGTGCTGCAATGAACATTCATGGGCATATAGCAGTTGGTGTGAATGGCCTTGATTCTGTAGGATATATTCTGAGCAGAGGAATTACTGGGTCAAATGGTATATCTATATCCATTATTTTAAGGTAATACCAAATTGCTTTCCAAACAGGTTGCACCATTCTGCAATCCCACCAACAGTGAAGGTGAGTTCCAGTCTCTTCACAACCTCTCCAGCATTTATTGTTTTGCATTTTTTGGAACATGGCCAATCTTGTTGGGGTGAGATGGTATCTCATTGTCGTTTTGATTTGAACTTCTTTAATAATTAATGATCATGAACATGTCCACATGTGTTTTTTGGCTGCCTGGATCTCCTCTTTAGAGAAGTGTCTGCCCATGTCCTTTGCCCATCACTTAATTGGATGATTTGCCTTTTTCTTATTGATATTTTGTAGAACCTTATAGATTATGGAGATCAGCCGTCGGTCTGACATAGAGTTGCCAAATATTTTTTTCCCGTTCTGTAGGTGGTCTTTTAATTCTTTTGATGAAGTCTTTGGATGAGCAGAAGTGTTTGATTCTTATTAATTCCCATTTATCTATTTTCTCTTCTGATGAATGTGTTTTGTTGTCAGATTTTGAAGTCTGTCTATATTGTGTATTAAAACATCCGTTGTTGACCCTATCTTATCTTGGATGAGCTTTATCATTTTAGCTTTTATATTCAGGTCTTTTATCCAATTTGAGTTGATTTTTGTATGAGGTGTGAGATATGAGTCTTGTTCCAATTTTTTGCAGATGGATATCCAATTATGCCAGCACCATTTGTTAAAGAGACTGTTCTTACCCTAGTTCAAAATCTTAGGACCTTTGTCAAATATCAGCTGTTCATAAGAGGCTGGTGGCATCTCTGGGGTCTCTACTTTGTTCCATTGGTCTATATGTCTCCTTTTGTACCAATACCAGGTTGTGGCAGTCAGGTAGTGAGAGGCCTCCCAGCTTTTTCAGTAGTGCTTTACCTATTCAGGGTTTCTTCCCTTTCCAAATAAAGCTGATAATTTGTTTCTCCATCTCATTAAAAAATGTCACTGGAATTTGCCTTGGGATTGCATTATACAAGTAGAGTGCTTTGGGCAAAATAGACATTTTAACAATATTGAGTCTTCCTATCCATGAGCAGGGTAGATTACTCCACTTATGTAAGTCTCTGGTAGTTTCTTGTAGCAAGATCTTGTAGTTTTCTCTGCAAAGATCTCTTATTTCTCTAGTTAGATTTATTCCTAGGTATTTTATCTTCTTGGGGGCTATAGTAAATGAAATTGATTTGGTGATTTCTTCATTAATAATTTCATTGTTGGTATAAAGGAATCTTACTGATTTAGTTATGTTTATCTTGTATCCCGATACTTTGCCAAATTCTTCTATTAGCTCTAATAGTTTACTTATGGATTTCTTTGGATTCTCTATATAAACAATCACATCATCTGCAAAGAGGGAAATCTTTACTTCTTCAGTGCCAATACGGATGCCTTTTATTTCTTTGTCTTGTCTAATTGCTCTGGCTAGAACTTCTAGCACAAAGTTGAATAATCTAATCTCTTGAAAAGTTCTAAATATTAATCTTTTGTATTCTGCCTTCAGTGATTCCAGAATGTTCTCCTCATCTGGAAAACTTCTTGAGTTTTGTTTAGGTAGCTTTCTGAAGCCATTTTGATCTACCTCTGTATGTGATTTGGTACTGTTGTCTCTGAACCATCAGTAAATGATTGTATCAATTTTATGCATTTATTGTATGTTTGCTTTCTGTATTCTAGCTTCTTGTTTTCTTTTGGAATGCCCAAATAGGCTGGTCATGTGAGCTAGTTTGATTATTGACATCTTTGAAGCTCTAACTTACTGTCACCAAGTGGTTAGAGCTATCAGTAGGCATGTGAACCTGAGTCCTTTTAATTTTCTTGTACAGATTCAGCTCAGGGGTCCAGGTAATTGGCCAGCCAGTGTGTGATTGAGGTTCTCCCCTATAATCCTACATGGGCAGAGGTGATTTGTGTAGGCACACATATCTGGCTGCAGGTGCTGAGAAAGGCAGGGGGCTAACAGCCATTCCTGAGTGTCTGGATGTTATGTCCCCTTATGTTGATTCTAGGTAAAGGAACTGTTTCTGTCTTGGATTTCCAGTCCAGGGAGTTGATACATTTCTACACCCCTTCATTCAGTTTGTTAAATTGTTCCCTCTCCTAGCCTAGGAAAATGGCTCAGGGTGGGCTTAAGGAGCCCTACTTCCAGTTGAGTTGATGGTGGCAGACTCTGGAACTGGGTGCAGTGCAGAGAAGGAAGAGAAAGATGCAGTGGGAGAAGGGAGAGAGGTTTATCCCAAAGGAAAGATTTAGATTCATGCATGATAGGTAGGTGCACGCCACTTAACCTTTGACAATCAAGTGACATTTTTCATGGGTTCTGGAGGCTGAAGTGTACTCTCTGCTACTCTGTCTCTCCGACTAAGGAGGATGCCCTCCAAAGACCACCACTCTACTCACCATGCTAGCTGAAGCTGATTCCAAGTAGGTCAGGTCTGATCAATCCTAGGTACTTCTACACCTACTTACTCTCCCTTTCCTGTTGCTCAGTCCAATTTCAACTTTCCCTCTGATGTTCAGAGCTCTTAGAATGCCATAGGTAATCAATTTATTTGTTCTTCTGGGACTTTGTTGTTAGAGGGAGGACAGGAAGGGTCTGGCCACCAGCTTGGCCCTGCCCCTGTAAAAATCTCGAGTTCTAAAAGAGATTTAGAGTGGTTGTAGAGGTTGGATTCCTGAGTCTATACAGGACTTGTCTAAAATCATCTCAAAGCCTTTGTTTATGTTATTCTAGAATTCCAGGGATTGAGAATCCATCTCACTTCCTATTATATTCCATTCCCAGCCAGTAGAGAAGTTTTTAGTTATAGAATGAATATCAAACCGTAGCATGTACACATTTCATTTATTTTAGTTACTCCTCTGAAGATGGAACATAGCTAAATCTGGATGATCTATGACATGCTAAGTGTGCTGCCATCTATGGTAGTAACAGATTAATCTGAACAACAAAAGCAAAAATTCCTTTTTAGTTGATTAGAATTAACTGGAATACAAGACAATTTTCCAGACATTCAAGATTCTTCCAAATCTGGTCAACCTCCAGTACTTTGGCTGCACCATTCGTTTTCTGAAGATGTTAGTTGCTTTCTTGTCTCTGAATCTTTGCCTTGTTATTTGTCTTGTCTTCTGTAACTTTCTTTCCCCATTAGTTGAAGAATCCTTCTTCATCTGTCAAATTTCCGATTGCATGTCATTTTGTCTGAAAAGCTTTCCCCAATTTTGCCAATCACCACCCTGATAATATCATACCTTTTCCTTTCCAATTCATATTAGCCAGCACTTCTTTCCTCCTTTGCTCTACTCTCAAAGCACTTTGTTTAGAAGGTAAACTCAAGTGTGATGTCCTTGTCTGTCTTGTTTATTGCTACAACTAGAAGGCTAGACAGAATGCTTAATATGTTACATAATTTTTAGCTGTCATGGAGTAGGGCCTCAACTGATGACACGATGGAACAAAATGCTACTCATTCCTGTACCATCCCCATGATGAATTGCAGATTGGGCCCTGGTGATCCACATGGTGTTCACTGGCTGATTTTAGTAATTAGATTGTCAAGCCTTTCTAGGCAGTCTTAGTCTGGACACTCTGCTGAAACCTGTCCAGCATCATTACAACACACAGGTAACAATCATGTGGTAAACACTCACTTAACATTAGCCACATTAGTTAACACAGATATTGCACCAATATCTAGCATATTTATTCTTAACACTGTGAACAATGAAGGCAGTAGTACCATTTTCTACTTATTGTCTTTATTTCTGCGGTGGCTATCATAAAGAAATGAAAACAAGTTCATTTGTTAGGCAATGTCTAGGCATATTCTTTAAGACACTTCATGTTTCCTTCTGGCCAATGAATTTACATGAAAAAAATAAAGGAAGTGAAAAACTGAGTCACATTTGTGGAACATTAAATCCAAATTAATCTTTGGGTCACTTTTCTATGTTTATATTTATATCCTATATTTTACATGTGAAAACTAGTTTTGTTTTCATCTGAATTATCTTGCAACTTTATTAAATGTTCCAAATCACTTTGCTTTTCTATTTAGAGATGCTATATTACATAACAATTATGGGCACATTAAATTAAATTACCATGAATGACAATTCAAATCACCACCCTTTTTGTTAGCAGCTGTAGCACTTAACCATTAGGCCACTAGGGTTTCCATTTTTCTAATTTTTGTTGTTAGGTGCCATCGAGTGGGTTCTGACTCAGCAGCTCTATGTATGACAGAAACACTGCCCACTCCTGCACCATGTCCATACTTGTTTTTATGCTTAAGCCCATCACTGCAGCCACTGTGTCAGTCCATCTTGTTGAAGGTCTTCCTCCTTTTCATTGACTCTCCACTTTAGCAAGCATGCTGTCCTTCTGTAGGGACTGATCCCTTCTGACAATATGTCCAAAGTATGTGAAACATAGTCTCTCTATCCGTGCTTCAAGGAGCATTCTGGTTGTACTTGTTCCCAAACAGATCAGGATAAACTCTTCATCTCAAGATCTTTGCTTACTCACATAGTCAAAGGCCCTTTTATTCCCCCCAATAATATGACATTTAGGGTACTGATAACTTCAGAAGCCATTATTTGCCTACCGTACTGCTGAGAGGAAACCTTGGAGGTATGGTTGTTGAGAATTTGGCACTAAACCAAAGGCTGGCAGTTTGAACATGGCAGGTGCACCTTAGAAACTGTATGGGGCAGTTCTACTCTGCCCTACTGTGTCGCTAGCTCTCGGAATCGACTCAAAGGCAGCAGGTTTGTTTGCTTTACACTGCTGAGTTCCTAGCTCTTGTTTTAAGGTCTGACACATACACAAATGCATGTGTGTCTGTGTGTGTGTGTCAATAATTTAACCCATAAAATCACAGAATTTAAAGATACATGTCCGTATAGAAATATATACGCATATATATAAAAAGATATATATGATAAACATATGCATATGCACATATAAATATATATATGCAAAAACCAAACCAAACACACTGCCATCAAGTTGTGTCCTACTCATAGTGACCCTAGAGGCAGAGTAGAACTGCCCCCTATATGTACACATGGATATAAAAATATATATACATATATAAAGGGACTGACAAGTTTGTGAACTCATCCTAGAAAAAGTGTTGTATAGCTCATTGCTGAATATCACTACTGTCATATTTGAAAATACTCCCTTTGGCAACCTATGCACCAACGCTGGTGCCTCATCCACCCTTCAAAGCAATTTTGGAACTCTTTCTGGAATGGCCATCAGAGCTGTTGTCATACTATGCTTGCTGTCCTGAATGTCATTAAAATGTCTTACTTTCAATATTTCCTTTGTCTCTGAGTAAAGAAGAAAGTCTTCAAGGGCCAGATTAGCTGAGTAGGGAGGGTGTTCCAATACAGTTATTTATTTATTCTAAAAAACTCCCTCACACACAACTGTGCTATTAAATTTGCAAACTTGCCAGTTTGCCACCGGGCGAAATGGCCATTCCAGAAAGAGTCCCAAAATTGCTTTGAAGGGTGGACTAGGCACTGGTGTCAGGGCATAACTTTCCTAGTGGAAGACTTAGAAGTCAACTGTAGCATCTGTCAAACAAACCACAATCAACAGAAGAGAAAATAGATAAATGGGAACTATTAAGAATCAAACACTTTTGCTCCTCCAAAGACTTTATTAGTAGAATTAAAAGGCCGCCTACAGAATGCGAAAAAATACTTGGCAACTGTATGTCAGACTGACGCCTGATCTCCATAATCTATAAAGTACTACAAAATATTGGTAAGAAGAAGATAAATCATCCAATTAAGAAATGGGCAAAGGAGATGGACAGACATTTCTCTAAAGAGGAGAAAAAACACATGCTGACATGTTCATGATCTTTAGTTATTAAAGAAATGCAAACCAAAACTACAATGAGATACCATTTCACCCCAACAAGGTTGGCCATGATCCAAAAAACACAAAACAACAAATGCTGGAGAGGCTGTGGAGAAAGTGGATCTCTCCTACACTGTTGGTGGGGTTGCAAAATGGTCTAGCCTCTTTGGAAAGCAATCTGGCGCTTCCTTAAAAAAATGGATACAGATACACCATTTGCCCAGTAATTCCACTACTTGGAGTATATCCTACAGAATCAAGGGCATTCACACCAATGGACACATGCCCAAGAATGTTTATCGCAGCACAGTCCACGATAGCAAAAAGATGGAATCGATGCAGATGCCCAACAACAGAGGAATGGATTGGTAAACTATGGTATATATACTCAATGGAGCACTATGCAATGATAAAGAACAATGATGATAGCAGGAAACATCTCTTAACCCAGTTTCAACTGGAACACATTATGTTGAGTGAAAGTAGTCAGTGACAAAAGGAAAAATATTGTATGAGACCCCTATGATAAGATCTCAAAAACAGACTTATGTATAGAAGAAAAGACTCTTTGATGGCTGCAAGGGAGGGGAGGGAGGCTGGGTGAGGGGGGAAGGGTTTAGTTTAGATAGTTGGTAGAAATTTGGTTGGGTGAAATCAGTGATAGCACACATTAGAAATAAGAACAATATTAAGTGGACTTCAACATAACTTGAGTACTCCTTCCATTTTAACCCAATATTGCAAGGACAGAGTAGCTGGGGCAGGGCACAGGGGACCATGCTCTTAGTCGAAATTGAGGCCAATTGGCACAACTAGCGTTTTGCTAAGAGGGCTCTCTGCACCCCACATTGGTGACTGGTATCTGGGGTTTTAAAAGCTGCCAAGCTGCCATCTGAGGGCACAGCAAATGGTCCCAACTCAGCAGGAACGGATGCTCACCAAGGCCCAAAATGACATGGGGGAAAGACAATCCAGAAGATGGAGAGATTCACATAAGTTGGTGCCCACATTGACTTGGGACCAGAAGAACTGGATGGTGCCCAGCCACCACCAGTGATAGCCACAATGGAGCTCACTAAGTTGAGTCTCACTGTCAACACAAGAATAAAAAGTGGTGCACCCTGAGATCTCCTAAAAGACTACAATTGATGGTTCAGCGGCTTTGCGGTTCCCCTGGGAGCATGGCCCCTGGCCCTGATGCTGCCCTTTCCCATAAATCATAATGAAGGTCCATTTTTTAGACATGAGTGGATTGGACTTGGTGATGCAGAGTGACCATATATTGGATGCACTTTATGGTTCTATGCATCTATAGGATATCATTCTGCTGACCTCTGGCTGGAGTAAGGGGAGTGGGTGGAGAGGAGGGGAAAGGAGACTGTTGGGAGGATGAGACATGTGTGGGACAGAGAGGAATAGTGTGCTGTCACCGGGCAGGGAGAGCAGTGAAAGCTGCATATAGGTGGGCATGTAAATTTATATGGGAATGTACATTTTCACTCAGTTATAAGAAAAAAAATTTTCAAATGGGTTGGTGACCCCCAAGAAGTTTTTAAAAATCATCCCCTTAGGAGCAATATAGCAGGATCTTGATAACCAGTCCTTCCCGAAATGCAACCCAACACAGAGAGGAATGAAGCATATGACTTGAGAAAGCTTGCTGCACCTACCCTACCCAGTTCACAATGTGGTCATGATCTCAGATTCGAGATCTTACAGGAAGAAACTAGAAGTGACTGTTAATCTGTGATTACTGTTCTGAATCTCTTCCCATACTGACTGAAGTCACCTAACACACAGAAGCTTTCCCTCTGGTTGGGAGACTCACCTATCTCCATCTCTATGAAAGCTGCTTCATCTGGTAGGGCCCAAGGAATCGCTCCAGGGTCACTAAAGCTGGTCCTCAACAATGTAGCCATGGGGAAAAGGAAGAGCATGGCAGCGAACACGGGGATGGCAGGAGACAGCTGAACAGCCAGGTAGCGGCACCTGAAGAAAACTGACAATTAACATTTACTTATACTCACCTACATGGATCTCTGGAGAAGGACATCATGCTTGGTACAGCGGAGGGTCAGTGAGAAAGAGGAAGACCCTCGAGGAAATGGATTGACACAGTGCCCGCAACAATGGCCTTAAGCATAGAAAAGACTGTGGACATGGCACAAGACCGGGCAGTGTTTCATTCTGTCATGCATACGGTTGCTATGAGTCGGAACCAACTCAACAACACCTAACAACAACAACAACAACACATTGATCTCTGAGCCCTGGTAATACAACGGTTAAGTGCTTGACTGCCAACCAAAAGGTCAGCAACTTGAAGCCACCAGTCATTCTTGCAAGAATTGTCAGTCTCTAGCCTCCCCAATAAAATTAACAATGCCTCAAAAAAGAAAAAGAAGTTGTCTGTAGCAATATTCAGCAATGAGGTATGTAGCATTTGGAACAACTAAGTTTGCAGACTTGTCAGACCTTGTATACACATATATGTCTTTAAATGCTGTGATTTTTCTACGTTCACTTTAAAATTTTAAAAAATATATAAAATATTTTGCCGAATTGAATTGTGGGCAACCTTTGCCTGGAGGTAAGTTTCTTTGGGTACATGAGTTGAAAACTCGGATGCCTTGCCTTTCTCCTGCCACAAGAAGCAGAAGTAGACTCTTAACTCCACGAGTTGAAAGTTAATTTCTGCAGAATATACAACTCAGCCTAGTTTCATAGAGACCTGACCTTCTCTGAAATAGCAAAATTAGAATGGAGCTTAATAATAATAGTGCTAGTATATGAGAGAGTGTCATTGCTTTGCCTGGAATGAAAGAACAAGGTTCATTTTTCATAATTACAGTAAAACAAATAGCAATCTATTGATGAAAAGGGAGTTTAGAAGAATGGAGTCAGCCATTATCAGTTGTATGAGATGATAATATTGGTGTAGAAGATCTTCAGCTTTTATTCTAACAATAAAATAAAAAGATTTTATCAAACATATTTATTTAATAATTTATTGTAGGTAATATAGTTATTTTTATGAGTCCATACACCTCTCTTTTTGAAGAGTTATGAATACTGCCTTATCTTTTTCTGTTGTCTTAAGATGCTGACAACTGTGTCACTTTAATCATAGGGACCCCCCCTGATCACCTGATGCCTTGTTGAAGTTCTTCCAGTTGTGCCTGGACCACTGGTTATTGAATTTTATAGTTGTTTTATTTAACCTCATTTGACTACTCTGTGAGGAAGATATTTTTATCCATCCCTGTATAAAGGGAGTCCATTTTCAGTGCATATTTGATAGGCACAGAAGCAATAGGTTAACCTGACTTCAATAACTTTAATAACTTAAAAGGTGTTGTTATTGCTAGCTGCTGACTAGGTTGACTTCTGACTCATAGCAACTCCCTGCACAATGAAACAAAACACTACTTGCTCCTGTGCCCTCCCATAACCAGTTGTGGATTGAATTGTTGTGCCACAGAGGTTGTTTTGAATGATTTTCAGAAGTACATTGCTGGGCCTTTTTACCCTGTCTCTCTTTGTCTGGAAGCTCTACTGAACCTGTTGAGCATAATAGCAACATATAGCCCTCCAAACCAAACACCAAGCCCGGTAACATTGAGTTAGTTCTCACACGTAGCAACCCTATAAAACACAGTACAACTGCCCCCATAGAGTTTTCCAAGGAGGGCTTTGTGGATTTGAACTACCAACCTTGTGGTTAGCGGCCAAGTCACTTAATCACTGTGCAACCAGGGTTGGTGTCTGCTCATACGGTGCACTGGCAAAGACTCAAACCTAGGTCTCCAGCATAAAGGGGAGGATTTTACTGCTGAACCACCACTGCCCGCCAGTATAAAATTAGACATCCAGATTTATCCAGATTTCTTAGACTTAGTGCTGGAACCTTGATAATATGGACTGACACAGGAGCCTGAAGAACACCCTAAAGCATAAAAATGATTGAGGACATGGCACAAGACTGGGCAGTGTTTCATTCTGTTGCTCATAGGGTTGCTATGAGTCAGAACTGACTCGATGGCACCTAACAACAACTACAACAGTTGCTGGAATAGGAAATAACATCCACTGAGAATTACCTTTCTATCCCAGTCCGTGTTGTAGACACACTCGTTAGTCCTCTTGACAGCCACACAACCCATTAAGGGCAGCTAATTAAGAAACAAATGTAGAGGAATTTCCCTGAGAATACAGGGGGAGTAGAGGCAGAATTAGGGTTTGAAACCAAGCACATGTCTCAGTGTACAGACTATTCCTTTTACTCATGTTGCTCTCAACTTGAAGCAGTGTGAGTTTTCTGCGTAGATTCACTAGTAAACTGAGAAAATGTTTAGTAGACCAAAGACACGGCCCCAATGTTTAAGAGTCAGAAGGAATTGAGTAGCATTTTACGTCAGTTGTCATGATTAGGTGTGGTTGAGACAGTTCTGACTCATAGCAACCCTATAAACAACAGAACAAAACGCTACTGGGTCCTGTGCTATCCTCATGATCTTTGCTATGTTTGAGGACATTGTTGCAGCCACTTTGTCAGTTGACCTCACTGAGTGTCTTTCTGGTTTTCACTATCTGCATCACCAAACATTATGTCCTTTTTTAAAAACTGGTCCCTCCTGACACCATGTCCAAAGGATTTGAGATGTCGACTTGCCATTCCTGCTTCTAAGGAGCACTCTGTCTGTCCTTTCAAGACAGATTTATTTGTCCTTCTGGCAGTCCATGATAGAGTGCACATTCTCCTCCAACACTGTATCCAAAGGCATCAATTTTGCTTCAGGCTTCCTTGTTCATTTTCTGTCTTTCACATGCATATGAGGTGATTGGAAATATCATAGCTTGGCTCAGGTGCACGCTAGTGCTCAAAGTGACGTCTTTTGCAGCGGATTTTCTCAGTGCAATACATCATTTGATTTCTTGACTGTTACTTCCACAAGTGTTGCTTAAGGATTCAAGTAAAATGAAATCTTTGGCAATTTAAATATTTTATGCATTTATTGTGATGTTGTTTATTGGTGCAGTTGTGAGATTTTTGTTTTCTCTGAGTTAAATGTAATCCATACTAAAGGCTGTAGTCTTTGGGCTTCATTAGTAAGTGCTTCAAGGCTTTTTCACTTTCTGCAAGCAAGGTTATGTTGTCTACATATCCCAGGCTGTTAATGAGTCTTCTTCCAGTCTTTTTCTGTCTTTCTTTCTTTTCTATTGTGATTGAATGAAAGTATACAATCCAATTTAAATTTGCATGCCCACCTATTTGCAGCTCCTTCTGCTCTCCTTGCCCAGTGACAGAACACTCTTCTTTTTCCCTCTACGTGTCGTATCCTCTTATCCTGTTAACAATCTCCTGTTCCTCCTCTCTACCCTCTCCTCTCCCTTCTAGTAAGAGGCCAGCAGGACAGCATCCTATAGAAGCATAGAACAATAAAGTAAACACACCATATAGTGACATTGTATCCCCAAGTTCAGTCCATTCTTGTCCGAAGAATTGACCTCAGGAATGTAGCTGTACCTCTAGGGGCCATGCACCCACATAACCCCCAGGCTGCTGGACCATATCTTTTAGTGGGATTCTTGAGGTGCACCCTCTTTTTCTCATGTTCCACTGGAACTCAACATTATGTGCCCCATCATGGCTGTTGTTGGTGGTGGCCGGGGACCATCTGGTTTTTCTGATCACGTGTTGATGCAGTCACCCATTCACATGGGTCCTTCTGTCTCCTGGGCTCTGTTTTCCTCGTGTCTTTGTTGTTTTTGGTGATCATCTATTCCAGATGAGTCGGGACCATTTTGTGTACCTCAGATAGCAGCCTGCTAGCTTTTAAGACCCCTGACCCCTGCACACCAACATGGGGTGCAGAAGACGCTCTTAGCAATTGGTAGTTACGCTAATTGGCCTCAATGTCCTCTGAGAGCATGAACCCTAGAAGCCTGCCCCTGTTACCCTATCCTTGCAGTACTGGGTTAAGATTAGAAGTGTTTTCGATTTATGTTGAAGTCCAGTGAAGTTGATCTTCTTTCTACCATGTGTTGTCACTACTTTCACCCAACCAAATTTCTATCAACTATCTAATCTATGACCAGCCTTCTCCCTCACTCACCACTCTTTCAGCCATCAGAGTCTTTTCTTCTGTACATAAGTTTATTTTTAAGTCCTTATAATAGGGGTCTCTTGCAATATTTGTCCTTTTGCTGCTGACTGATTTCACTGAGCATAATGTCTTCCAATTGAAACCAGGTTATGAGATCTTCCTAAAATCATCACTGTTCTTTATCAATGCATAGTGTTCCACTGAGTATCTGTACCATAGTTTGTTTATTCATTCATCTGCTGTTGGACATCTGGGTTGATTCCATCTTTTTGTTGTTGTGGACTGTGCTGCAGTAAACATTCATGTGCATGAATCTGTTTATGTGACTACCTTTGATTCTGTAGGATATATTCTGAGCAATGAGATTACTAGATTAAATGGTATATCTATTGCCAGCTTTTTAAGGAAGCACCAAAGTGCTTTCCAAAGAGCTTGTATGATTTTGAAATCCAACCAGCAGTGTTGGGGAGTTCCAGTCTCCCCACAGTCTCCTCAGCATTTGTTGTTTTGTGTTTTTTTGGAACATGGCCAAACTGGTTGGGGTGAAATGGTACCTAGTTGTAGTTTTGATTTGGATTTCTCTAATAGCTAATGGTCATCAACATTTCCTCATGTCTTTTGGCTGCCAGGATGTCCTCTTTGGTAAAGTGTCTGTTCATCTCCTTTGCCCATTACTTAATTGAGTTATTCACCTTTTTCTCGTTGATATTTTGCAGCACCATGTAGACTATGGAGTTGAAACATCAGTCCGATATGTAGTTGCTGAATATTTTTTTGCCATCCTATAGGTGGTCTTTTAATTCTCTTGATAAAGTCTTTAGATGAGGAAAAGTATTTGATTCTTAGTAGTTCCCATTTATCTATTTTTTTCTTCTGTTTCTTGAGCTTTGTTTGTCAGATTTTGAAGTCTGTCTAAGCTGTGTATTAAAACTTCCATTGTTGACCCTATTTTTTGTTCTATGATCTTTATCATTTTAGGTTTGATATTTAGGTCTTTGATCCAATTTGATTTAGTATTTGTGTAAGGTATGAGACATGGGTCTTGTTTCAATATTTTACAGATGGATATCCAATTTTGCCAACACCATTTGTTAAAGAAACTGTTTTTAACCCCAGTTTACCGTCTTAGGCCCTTATCAAATATCACCTGTTCTTAAGAAGACAGTGGCATATATGTGGTCTCAGCTCTGTTCCGTTGGTCTATGTGGCTCCTTTTATACCAGTACCAGGCTGTCTTCACTACTGTGGTGGTGTAATAGGTTCTAAGGCCAGGTAGTGTGAGGCCTCCCACTGTGTTCCTCTTCTTCAATAGTGCTTCACTTACTTGGCTTTCTTCCCTTTCCAAACAAAGTTGGTGATTTGTTTCTCCATCTCATTAAAAAATAACACTGGGGTTTGTATTGTGTAAAATAGACATTTTCACAATGTTAAGTCTTCCTATCCACGAGTAGAATAGGTTTCTGCATTTATTTAAGTCTCCTTAGTTTTTTTTCAGTAGTTTTCTTTGTATAAGTCTCTTATTTTTCTAGTTAGATTTTTGCTAGGTATTTTTGTCTTCTTTTGGCTATAGTAAATGGCATTGATTTGGTGATTTCTTCTCTGATGATCTCTTTGTTAGTGTAAAGGGATCCTACTGATCTACTTAGGTTTATCTTATATCCTGATACTTCGCTGAATTTTTCTATTAGTTCAAATAGTTTACTTTGGGATTCTTTAGATTCTCTGCATACACAATTATATCATCTGCAAACAGGGAGATTTTTACTTCTTTGCCAATGTGGATGCCCTTTATTTCTTTGTCTTGTCCAGTTGTTCGGACTAGAAATTCTAATACAGTGTTGAATGCAAGTGGTGAGAGTGGTTGTCTCTGTCTAGTTCCTGTTCTTAGGGGGAATTCTTTCAGACTCTCTCCATTCACAATGATGTAGGTAGTTGGCTTTGCATAGATGCCCCTTATTGTGTTGAGGAATTTCCCTTCTATTTCTATTTTGCTGAGAGCTTTTAGCATGAATGGGTGTTGGACTTTGTCAAATGCCTTTTCTACATCAATTGACAAAATCAGGTGATTGTTATCTTTTGTGTTATTTATGTGATTGATCACGTTAATGTTTTTTTCTGATGTTCCACCAACTTTGCACCCCTGGTATGAATCCAACTTTGTCATGATGAATTATTATTATTATTTTTGATACATTGTTGAATTCTATTGGCAAGGATTTTGTTGAACATTTTTGCATCTATGTTCATAGTGAATTGGTCTGTAATTTTCCTTTTTGTGGGCTCTTTCCCTGGCTTTGGTATTAGAGTTATACTGGCTTCATAGAATGAGTTTGAGAGTATTCCATTCCTTTCTATTTCCTTTCTATTTCTATTGAAATAATTTCAATAGCATTGGAGATTCTTTTCTAAAAGTTTGGTAGAATTCTCTGGTGAAGCCATCTGGGCTAGGACTTTTTTTTGGCTGGTAATTTTTTGATGACTTTTTCAATCTCTTCTTTTGTGATGGGTTTATAAAGTTGTTCTACTTCTCCTTGTGATAATTTTGGTAGGTGATACGAATCTAGCAATTTGTTCATTTCCTCTGGGTTTTCAAATCTGGTAGAGTATTTCATAGTATTCTGTTATGATACTTTTGATTTCATTTGGGTCTGTTGTAACATCTCCAATCTCATTTCTTAATCGAGTTATTTGTTTCCTGTCCTGTTTTTCTTTTGTATTAAACATACAATACAATAGTTTATCAATTTCTTTGATTTTTTCAGTTCTTCTATTCTTTAATTCATTTAGTTTTGTTCTAATCTTTATGATTTGTTTTCTTCTGGTGCCTGAAGAGTTCCTCTGTTGCTGTCTTTCTACTTGTTCAAACTGTAGAGTTAATTCTTTGGTTTGGGTCATTTCTTCCTTCTGGATGTGTGCATTTATACAGATAAATTGACCTCTGAGCATTGCTTTTGCTATATCCTGTAAGTTCTGGTAGGATGTTTTCATTCTCATTTGATTTCATAAATTTCTTTATTTTGTCTTCGATGTCTTCCGCAACCCATGGCTTTTTGAGCAAGATGTTCAGTTTCTGTGAGTTCAAAATTCTAGCCATGGTTTTTTCTGCTGTTGATTTCAATTTTTGTGGCTTTGTGGTCTGAGAAGATGCTTTGCAATAATTCAATGGTTTGGATTTTGTTGAGACTTGCTTTTTGTTCTAACACCTGGTTTATTCTGGAAAATGTCCCATGTGTGTTCGAGAAGGTGTACTTATCTGTTGATAAAGTTCTGTATATGTCATTGAGGTCTAGTTTGTTAATGATCACAATAAGATCTTCTATGTCTTCACTTAGATGATCTGTCTATTACTGAAAGTGGAGTTTTGAAGTCTGTAACTATTATTGTGGAGTAATCTATCTTTCAATGTAGTCAGTGTTTGTTCAGTGTATTTAGATGCTCTGATATTGTTAAGTCCTGCTTCTGTATTGAACCTTTCAGCAATAAGTGGTGACCATCCTTGTCCATGATGGTGGATTTTACGTTAAAATCTATTTTTAGTTGAGATTAGCATTGCCACACCTGCTCTTCATTGTATGTTGTTAGTTTGGTATATATTATTCCATTCTTTAATTTTCAGTTTGTTTAGACTTTTAATTCTAAGGTGTGTTTCTTGTAAGCAACATATAGTTGTGTTGTGTCTTTGATCCAGGATGTTACTCATTGTCTTTTTACTGGAGAATTCTGTCCATTTACATTCTGTGTAATTCTTGATAGGTATGTGTTCCATGCTGTCATTTTGATGAATTTATTTTTGTGTTGATGTTTCCTGTTTCTCTTAATATTCTGTTCAGGATCATTCTTCTTTGTCAGTTGACTTTTCATCTTTTTCAGTGTTGGTTTTTTGTTTGTTGAGACTCCTCTATTACCTTTCTTGTTTTGATGCGTTGTATTGTTATTGGGCTTTGTGGCTACCCCTATAATCTCAATATTCTAACTGTAAACTCTGGATATCTTTTTAACTTCCCCTCCATCTGAAAGGACTATAACTACTGTAGTATATCCCTCTTTTTAGTGTGATGGTGTCATAGGTTTTGTGATATGATCACTGGTTCCCTCCTTTTAATATTGTAGGTTTGATTGAGTTTTGTGACTTCCCTAAGTGAGTAAGATTCTGAATGCTGTGTCCTGCATTACTCCTTAAATATACACTTAATGTTTTTGTTTTTCTAAGCAAGGAACATCTTTCAGTATTTCTTGTAGTTTGGGTTTGTTTTTACAAAGTCTCTAAGTTTCTGTTTATTTGCGAATGTCTTAATTCCATCTTCATATTTGAGAGACAGTTTTGCAGGATATATAATTCTGGCTTGAAGGTTTTTCTCCTTCAAGGCTTTGAATGTGTTGTCCCACCGCCTCCTTGCTACCATCATTTCTGCCAAGAAGTCAGATGAAAGCCTACAGGGCTTGCCTCTGAATGTTAGCTTTGCTTTGATCCTTGCTGCCTTTAAGAGAATCTATTTACATTTTATTTATTTATTTGTCTGTTTGTTTATTTATTAGCCAAGCCAGCCAAGTGCCATCGAGTTGGATATAATATTTCTTGGTGTCTTTCTTTTGGGAATCTAGTTTTGTGGTGTTTAATACACATCATGGAAGTCTATATTCTCTTCTTTCATAATTTCAGGGAAGTTATCCCTCAGCAACTCAACAACAATGCTCTCTGTGTTTTCAGCTGTCCCTCCCTGTTCAAGAACTCCAATTACTGGTAGATTATTCTTCTTAATAGAATCCCACATGTTTCTTAATGCTTCTTTATTTTTCTTATTTATTTTATCTCATTTCTCCTCATAAATGCTGTTGCTCTATCTTCGAGGTCACTAAGTCAGACTTCTGTCTCCTCAGTTTTGCTCTTTTGGCTTTGGTCTGAATTGTAGAATTCTGTAATTTTGTTATGGATCTGCTGAATTTCAGATCATTGATGTTCCATTAGTTGAACTAACTTGCTTAAGTTTTCATTTTTCTCTGCTGCATTTTGTTTAATGTCTAGGAGGGCTTTGTATATAATTTTTTTTGTGCTAAACCTCCAGTAGTTTCAGAAAGGCTTCTTCATCTGGGAAATTTTTTGAGTCTTTTTTCGAGTTTTCCAGAGTCATTGTGGGTTATTTCTTTAAATGGTTAGCAACAGTTTGCTGCCTTTATGCCACCTAGAGGCTGTTCAGTTTCTCTGGTGTTACCTCAAAAGGAGCAGAGGCAGAGTTCTGAGAAGGGAGTTGGTCACTGGCCACCTCTGTGCTGTCTAGTTACTGGCCCAAGTGGACTCTCTGGGTTGGCAGGCTCTTCCTCCTGCCCAGCAAAGATGGCACTCTACTTATGGAATCATTGCAGTGCCATCAGCTGACCCTATGATGTGGGTCAGTGCAGCCTGGAGGAGATGCTGCTGAGCCACTCAGTAGTTATTTCTCCAGGCAGTCTTATTTTTAAGAGATGGGAGCTGTCCAGTAGCTGCCAAAATCAGTGAGGCCATCAGGTGTATGACGCCCTGCCTACCAGCTGACAGTGGAGACACAAGTACTATGATGTTGTTCGAAGTAGGGAGAGCTTATGGCCTTGCTGCCATCCTCAGACAGGCCCCACCTGTAAGGTAACACTGTACTAAACGCAGCCTTTCTACTGAAAAATGCTTTCCACACTGGCATTGCTTCTCAGCTTGGAAATTAGCCCCTTCTGAGTCTCTGGTTGGGTGACTCTGCCTCCCAGCTGACCAAGATGGTGTTCCAGCTGAGCTGTGTTTTCCACCACAAAAGAGCAGAATCTATGGCCCAGCTCAGGAAAGAGAGGGTTTAAGGGCGGTGGTGCAGCCCGGCTCAAAATGTGGCTATCCCACACACTGTCTCTCTGCTGCACTATACACTGTTTACTTTAGCATTGCAGTTCAGTGTATTTGCCAGCTCATGCTCATCCCCCACATCATGGATAACAAAGAAGGCATCATTACCTGCAGTCCACCCAAATGGTAAGTCAGCAGGAGCAGGACTGAGTGTGCTCTGCCTCATATTCGAGAGAGGTAGTTTCCTGTTTAGCGGCACATAGTCCAACCTGACAACCTATGCCATATCCTAGGGCTCCCTGGGTTTCCAGAGTGCTCCATTCAATTATCATTTCAGGCCTTAGTTCTCAGAGGGAACTGAGGAGACGTGTGTCTAGTCAGCCATCTTGGCCCCACTTCCTTCCAATCTTGATGTCACATTCTTTTGCATATAGCCCAGTGTCTCATATTATTTGCTCAGCATACAGATAAATGAGTGTAATGAAATGATACAACCCTGAAATGCACCTTTCCTGAGTTTAGACCACCCAGTATCCCCTTCTTCTGTTTGAATGAGTACCTCTTAATGTATGTACAGGTTCCTCATGAGCACAATTAAGTGCTCTGGGATTCCTGGTCTTGTCAATGTTATCCATAATTCGTTATGATCCACAGTGTAGAATGACTTTACACAGTCAATAAAACACAGGTAAACATTTTTCTGGTATTCTGTGATTTTAACCAAGATCAGCCTGATATCAGCAATGCCATTGCGTGTTCCACATCATCTTCTGAATCTGACTTGAACTTCTGGCAATTTCTTGTTGATGTACTGCTGCAAACACTTTTGAATTATCTTCAGCAAAATTTTACTTGTGTGTGATATTAATGATACTGTTCTACATTTTACATATTCTCTTGGATCACCTGTTTTGGGGATGGATTACAAACATAGATCTCTTCCAGGCAGTTAGGCTAGGTAGCTGTTGTCCAAATACCTTGGCATAGACAAGAGAGTGCTTCCAGCATAGTCTCTGAGAGTGTGCTAAATAACTTCATTTTTCTTTCCTGTCTCAGATCTCTGTTATTCTATTATTTTTGTTGTAAAAACTTTCCAGGGGAATTTTTTTTTCCCTCTGAAGAG
The DNA here is from genome assembly GCA_028571685.1 of Heterohyrax brucei. NCBI lineage: Eukaryota > Metazoa > Chordata > Mammalia > Hyracoidea > Procaviidae > Heterohyrax > Heterohyrax brucei. Next base: position 34,870,198 of record CM053148.1, on the reverse strand, counting down.
CTGATTAAGACTCTCTATTCTTTAAAAGTTATACTTTTTCTCACGTTATGGAAACTGAGATTGTCACAAAAAGCAAAATGTGAATTGTTTGGAGATAAACAAGTGTGCAGAACACTACCTCTAACTGTGTTTCTAGGAGCATTCTTTCTCTAAATGATCTGATGCAGCCATGAAAGGACATGCCAGAGAGAAGATCTTCTCACAGTGAAGTATTTGCTAGAAAAGAAGAAACAGTAAACTGATATATAATGAAGAAGTAAAGCAAGATAAAGGCATGAATTTAAGTAGAAAGTGGAATAAAGTAAGGTGTCTATTACTTTCATACACCATAAAGCAATGAGTGGTGAATAAGCAAATGGATATATATTCTATAATTTTTACTTTCTAACTTTCTCTTGTGTCATGGATTGAACTGTGTTTCCAAAAAAATCTTTGTAGCAGTTTGGCTAGATTATGATTTCTGGTATTGTGTTATATTCGCCCATGTTGTAAATCCTGCCTCTGTGATGTTAATGAGGGTGGATGGGCAGCAGTTGGGTTTGCAAGGCAGGACTCGATGTCTAAGATTGTTATGTGCCTTGTGGTAGTCTCTTGAGTTATAAAGGAAAGAAGCTAGCAGAGAGTTTGGTGGACCACATACTACCAAGAAGCTATGCTGTGCATAGCTTGGGAAAGTGCATCCTTGGGAAAGGACTGGGGTCCTTGTACTTCACAAGGTTCTAGTCCAAGCAAAGATTGACGACAAGAACCTTCCTCCAGATCCAGCAAAGAAAGCCTTCCCCTGGAGCTAACAGCCTGAATTTGGACTTGTAACCTACCAGCCTATGACAAAATAAACTTTCTCTCTTTAAAGCCATCCACTTCTGGCATTTCTGTTAAAGCAGTGCTAGATGACTAAAACATCTTGGTTTTATTTTCTTAAGGGGTCATTTGGCTCCAGTTAACTGACTAGTAGTGTTGTGGTTATGTGCTATGTCTGTTAACCAAAAGGTCAGCAGTTTGAGTCTTCCAGGTGCTCCTTAGAAACTCTATGGAGCAGTTCCACTCTGTCCTATAGGGTTGCTATGAGTCAGAATTGACTCAATGGCAGTGGGTTTGGCTTTCTTTATTTGGGTCCAAGAAATAACAGTCATTTAAGTCAAGTAGGCATTAATTAGCTTTTGTTTGATTTAGGTGTGAAAAAATACAGATAAAGGAGGTGAATTGGTTGTCTACACTGCAGGTCTAGACTGTCTTCAGGTCTCTGTTAAGACTACCCTCTAATACCAAGTCACTATATGGCATATTAAGTCATCTGTATTTGTCATCTGTGAAGCCAACATGGAATAAGGAGTGCTAAATTGCTATCCTCCTGAAAATAAATTAGACAGTGTGTTTACTTAGCTTTATTAAGAATGTCCCAGCCTTTGCTGCATGGAAGGAGAGACACCTACTTCAAATATATATTAGAAGCAAAGAAGGTCAAAGTAGATAACAGAAGAACAACCTTCTCTTGCAAAAGAAAATCTGGTTTTATATTGTGCTTTCAATTGTGTGTGTCTTATGATTGTAGCTGAATGATGTGCTAATACAGTCTAAATAGGGGTTGTGACATATATGACCTGGTATCTAATTGCTATGATCTCAAATCCAACTCATGGTGACCTCATGTGTCAGAGTAGAATTGTACTCTACAGGGTTTTGTATAATGGATTTTTTTTGTAAGCATATTGCCAGGCCTTTCTTCTGAGGCAACCCTGGGTAGACATGAATTTCCAACCTTTGGGTTAGCACACAACCACTTAAGTGCAACACCCAGGGAGTCCAGTGAGCTGGTAGCACTGTTAATCTGTAGGCACCATTTGCCTTGATTGGCTTGTATGGTGGGGCACATAATGGGAGATCCATCAAGGACCTTTATTCATGTATGTCAAAGAACATACATGAGGAAGGAGCAGTGTTAAGGAAGTGAGCAGTGTTAAGGAAGTGAGGCAGAAGGGGTGATGCACTTAACACAGAAATAAATTTTCTTAAGGAAGAAACTAGATTCTCAAGAAGTGACATTAGCAAGAGGCCTGAGTCAAAAGAAATGTGGAGGATGATTTCTGTACATGTGGGACAATCCTGAGGACCTCACAGAAAAGATGTGAAGGGACTGTGTCTGAAGCTGGAGGTTCTCCAATATGTAGGCCACCCACATACTGGGGAAACATGTATTATTGCATTGAAATGATATCTCATATCTACAGACTGATGATGATTCTTGGCTACGTTTCGACCAAGTTTGTACAGCATTTGTTATTTCCATATTTTAAGTAATGTGCTTTTTACAATTTTAAATAAATAAATATAAAGAACGCTATTCCTAACAAATAACAGTTGTTGGGTGCTATCGAGTTGATTCTCACTCTGCAACTGTCTTGGCTGGTTTTAAACTGCCAACCTTTCAGTTAGCTGAACACTTAATCGTTGTGTCACTAGGGCTCCTCTAATAAAAAAGAACTTACCCTAAACACAAATCCTGTATGGAGCTCTGAAACATCATCTGCTCTTGACAAGGTCAGCTGGTGAACCTAATTGCCACTACATACCACCACAGTGTATCAAAATTTGAGAAATGTAAACAGCTCTTCCTGAAAGTTTGTGGTTCAAATATCACAGTTCCTCCTGGCCATTGTGATGTCTTACCTCGGAAGGGGAAAGATGGCCTAGAAATGACTTAGCCCTTATTTCTGTCCCATCTCCATCTCAACTTCCCATACTCTCTGGGAGGTGACCCGTCATGAAGTTGCTGATATGGAGCCTCAGACCCAGAAGCAAGAACCATGTCACTACTTCTTCCTCCTATCCATGACATCACCCCCTAATTTTGCCAATATGAAGAAACCTGTAAACCCTGTACAGGATCTTTCTCTACTCGTAGAGACTGACTCAGTCCTTCTGTAGAAAGTACTTTTGGGAGATCAGATTTGCTAGCCCCATCTCCGGAACCCAAACCAGGTTACTCAGAGTCTAATCAGTTTCAGGATCTTGACACTCACACCTTCAAGACAAATGTCTGAAACAGGTGCTATCATTCTCATTTTACAGATAAAAACTTAGAGCAAGGAAATTGACATTTATTAAGAACCAAATATATACTAGACACAATTTGAAGAATTTTGCCTGCTTCTACTCATTTAATTCTTGTCCCTCTTGAGAAATAGGTATTATTTATTTTTACAACCAAAATTGAAAGCAGAGGCTCAGAAACATCTTTTCCTGAGAAGGACTGATGAGTAATGACTGTGGAGCACATCTAGGTCTTTCCTCTGTATCTAATTGCACGTAGACAGGGATATTAGAGGTTTGGGGGACATTTAAAAGGGTTATGAGAACAGTTTACTCTTCAGGAACTCAGCAGAGGCAAGAGGAAGAGAGATGCAGGCTGGAGTTTTAATACTCACTGTGTAGATGGCTTTTGTAGCTATGCCCCATGAGGCATCACTACAGACACAGTTTCACTTCTATTTTGTGATTTGGTTAGGTTTCTCGCCAGTTCTTCAAGGACACGGGGACACTGGATCAGCTTCAAGTTTTAGGCTTGGTACTGCATTTCTGGCACTAGCTTCCAGATGCTGTTGTAAGTAAGCTCCAAACTGTCTCTCAACACTTTTTTTTCCCCAAGTTTTGTGCTCTCATCCCTCTTCTAAATCCCCTCCTTGGTGGTATTAATGTTCTTGTCAAAAACAACTCTTTACAGTCAATTAACAATAGAAAGGTGATTAGACTCCTTCCAGATCTGATGAATAATGCATGCAGCCAGTCAGTGGGTTTCCACCTATTACAGTGTGGCTTTTCTGAGGAAAAGTGTCCTCAAACATGCCAGCTCACATTCTGATATCTAGATGATTTGAAGAAACAATTGCATTTTCATTTGTCAAGGACAAAAAGTTATTCTTCAATAACTTGGGCCAAAGCCAAAGGGAGAAAAGCCTGTCCTTTTCCATTTATTTACTTTCAAATTTTTTTGTGCTCCTTCCGTTTCCCATCTTTCCCCTTCTCCTGCACCTTTGTAGTTGCATATCACTAAAGGTCCTGCTGAAGCTGTCACGCTTCATTTTTACTATTTAATCTGTGCATGGATGAATAATTTAAACCATTTAAATGCTAGCTAGCTTTACTCCTCACTTTTCTTTAAAAAGGAGAGAGAAAATACTTATATAAAGCAAATGTATTCACTGGACTAAGTACTGTTTTTTTGTAAAACAAGTCCTATAGGTGGTTCTAAACTGAACACCTGCTACAGATATATATCTTTTCAAGTTGTGTGTGGTGCTTGTTGGGTGCAATCTATCAGTTTACAGAGATTTGTAGGGAAGATTTCCCATCGGGTGTATCCAAGAGCAAACAAATTAATTGCCATTGAGTTTGTTCTAAATCATGATCACTTGTGTATGTTATACAGAACAGCTGTTACCTAGGGCTTTATTGACTGTAATCTTGACCTCAGCAGTTTGACAGCCCTTTTTGCTGTGAAGCCACTGGGTGAATTCTTAGAAGCTTATAGGAAATAGCTTTTGTCTAATAGGGACCTTACAAACAACTTTAAGTACTGGGAAAGCCCAGTTCTGAGGCCACGTTTGTGCAGATTACTTATACTGCCTTATAGCCCACTGAGAAAGAGTCCTGGTGGTGCAATGGTTAAGTATTTGGATGCTAACCCATAGATTCTGAGTTCAAAACCAACCAGAGGATCCATGGGAGACAGACTTGGAGACTTGGAGATCTGGTTTCATAAAGCTTAAAATAAACAAACAAACAGAAAAAAACCATTGCCTTTGAGTTAATTTTGACTCATAGTGACCATAAAGATTATAGTTTAGAAGATCATACAGGGCAGTTCCGCTCTGTCCTATTGGGTTGCTGTGAGAGTTAGAATCAACTTGATGGCAATGGTTTTTTTGTTTGTTTGTTTCTTTCTAGGGTATAAGTAAGAATCCTTCCATAGTGGGCAATATTGTTGTTAGGTGCCATAGAATTGACTTCGACTCATAGTGATTTCATGTGGAAGAGCTGAACTGCCCCAGAGGGTTTCCAAGGAGTGGCTGGTGGATTAGAGTTGCTAACCTTTTGGTTAGCAGCCTGAGCTCTCAATCACTATGTCTGAGATGGGGTTATAATAAATAATGGCAGTCAAAAAAAAAAAAAGGAAAATACCTTTCCCACTTGAATGTCTAGGAATAAACGAATGGTCCAAAGCCATGTTATGCTGAAGACAGGTGGCCATGGGTGGGGTGGTACTGAGGGAACAGAAGGAAAGGCCTCCACTGGGAAATGTCATAGCTTCATGGTGTATGTGAAACATAGCAAACCTTGGGGTGTTAGGTGTCTCACACATGACTGACAGATATCTGGCACGTGACTGACTTTTGAAACTCTTTTCCCTTGGCCTCCAGAGAGAAGGATCTCTGCCTACACCTCTGACTCTGTTTCCTTTATGAAATCCTTAACCGCCTCTCTCTTTAATGCTTTGCCTAAATGTGCAGTGTCTTTTGTCAGTGTGGTTGTGATTGAGGTTTGTTCATAAACAGCCATAGATAGTATCCCGCCTTAGAGATGGGATAAAAATGTTTGCGTTATTTCTTCTGATGTTTGATGTTGTGAAGTCAGAATGGTATCGTCTCTCCTAAGAGTGTTGTTCCTAGTGCTCATGATGACCAGAGGGCTATGTACGAAAGCTCTAGAAGCCATGACTTTTTAGTATGCTCTCTGATAATAACCACAAGGTCGGCAGTTCAAATCCACCAGGCACTCCTTGAATACTCTGGGGGTTAGTTCTACCCTGGCCCCTAGGGTCGCCATGAGTGGGATCTGACTCGACGGCACTTAGCTTGGCTCTGATAATTACTGTAATTAAACCAGTTCTGGCCAAAGATTACAGACAAAATGCATTGGCTCAGTTCAGAGAGCTCTGCTGCTTCTCTGGGTAACTTCCTGCTGCCACCACAGTGAAAAATAAAAGATTTTGACCCTAGAACTTTCCCATTTCTCTAATAATCTTCCTAGGAGATATGCCTATGTGGCCTCTGTTGCATTATCAGATCTACTGTGTAGATTTCTGTAGAGATTCAGAGGTCTATTTGATGAACAGACTCCTGTTAACTGTCTCTTGTGAATTCGGCTCTGCTTTGCATTCTGCTATACAGAGATTATGGGCATTCAAGGTCATGATCTCAATACACCCAATCTGACCCTGACTAACTGTGTGCTTCTGTATGTATTCTGTATTTAAACATCTCTTATGTTTGACATCACATTGCCTCTGCCCAGCAATTGACAACTCTGTCTTCCATGCCCATTGCTCCTATTCTCTTACCCCGGAATGAGGATATTTGTTTGCTTGCTTGTTCTGGCTACTTAGCAACCAACGAACAACATTCCTATTTGGGGGATTCCTGATGATGAGTTTGGGTAGGAGACAGAGCCCCATGTTTTTCTAGAGATACTTAAAGAAGGAGCTATTTTCTCTCCTTGTCTGTCTCCTGGCAGCTAGAACATGGCCAAGTAGTGTAGGTGTGGCAAACAGGCTTCTTCCACCTGTGGTAGTAACTCAAGAGAGTGACACAAAACCTTAGTTCCAATAAAAATAAAGAAAGAAAGAAAAACAGCAGTTAGTTCACAAAAACATAGCATAGAGTAGAAGGACCAGGGTCAAGAGGACAGAATTGTCAACACTGAGTGACCTCAGTAATGCTGCTGTTGCCAGTCCAACTAGAGTGCTCTTTTGATGTGATCTTGACTCTATTTCTTATGTTCAGCCTCCCTGCCCATTTTCCAAGTCCTATCTTTGAGCAATAGTCTTTCTTTAATTATTTCAGTCTAAATTAGCCAGAACCTGTCTCTGTTGTTTGTGATCAAAAACATTATCTTTTTCTAAGTCTCAAGACTTTTTCTGGCTTCAGGTTAAATTCACACCTCTATAAGCTGCTTAGATCTCCTACAGAAACTGATAGTTATCCTCTGTTCTACGCTTTCTCTAAAATGGCCTTCTAGCCAAAGCTAGTATATGCTGCTTTGCTCTTCTGTGTATCCTTTTAAATACTGTGTTGTGAGTTGCTGTTGTCAGCTCTGCCTCATGGCAGCCCTGTGTACAACAGAAATAAAAGTCGCCTGGTCCTGTGCCATCTTCAGGATTGTTGTACTCAAGTCTATTCCCGTGGCCGCTGTATATTTTGAGTGTTTTCCAATCTAGCAGGCTAATTTTTCAGGACTATAGTAGATATTCTGATGTGACTGTGAGTTTTCATTGGCTAATTTTCAGAAGGCCTTTCTTCCTAGTCTGTCTTAGTCTGGAAGCGCTCCTGAAACCTGTTCAGCATGGGTGATTTTTTTGGTTAAGGGTCTTCCTATAAGGCTATTCTATTTTGGACGGTTCATGGCAGCCATATTTGTGAAGCTATAGTGGCCATATTTAGTGTTTATTCTCGAAACAGGTGTTCTGTTCCCCAAACATTCCATGCTCACATGGAATTTAAAACCAAAACCAAACCCACTGCCATTGAAACAGGTCTGACTCATAGCAAATGAAATTTACAACGTGCATAATCCTCCCACCAAGAAAATAGCTTGAAGTTTAATCAAAAAATTTGAGACAACAAGGTCTGTTGTCAGTCAGACAATGCCTGTGCATCGATTAACTGCATGTTTCAATGAAAACATCACCACCATCCACCAGAGTGTACGCAAGAATCCATCCCAATCAGTGTCTCACCCTGCATAAGAACCAGGCCTTTCATTGACCACAGTTTGGCAGATTTTGCATCTGGACTTGAAGCTTTACACTTAGAAAACTGTTTTACCTCAAGAATTGAAGTCCAATGACCATGGATTGCACTGTACATTTGCTGACTGGGCTCTGGAGCAATTGGAAGTTAACCATGCTTTTGGCCAAAAAATCGTCTTCAGCGATGAGGCCCATTTTTGAATGAGTGGTTTTGTGGACAAATAAAACTGTTGCATTTGGAGTGATGAAAATCCAATGGCGATTCAAGAATACCTGCTTTATCCCCCCAGAGTTACTGTTTCGTGTGGATTTTGGTCTGGCAGAATTATTGGCCCTTATTTTTCCCAAGATGAATGAGAAGAGGCTGTGATTGTCAGTGGTGAAAGTTACCGGGCTATGATAACTGATTATTTTTGGCCCTGTTTGGAAGGAGCTGCAGCAACCATTTACCCAAAGTTCTTTTCTACACATAATGGTATCAGATATATTTCAAAATAAGAAAGCAATTAAAAGTGCATCATTTATACAGCTTGTTTTATTCAAGTTCAAAGATAGGACACCCTTATTGGAAGACCCTTTATTAGCAATACTGGTGGTATAACTTCCAGCATCATAACAACATAAGGCATCACAGTGCAGCACACTGACTGACTTAATGTTCATTGAATGCACACATCCTTTGGAAAACTTTTCATTCTGTAAAATATTCTTCCTTCCACAAGCCTGCAAGATGCCTGGTCCATTTGCAAGTTACACTTCAGCTTACACGTTTATTTTTTGTCATACCTATACCTCTACATCTCCTCTGCGGCTGTGTAGGACTTCTTAATCCCGGATCACTTGGGGAAAATACAGGACTGTCAACTAAGTTCACAACTAATCCTAGAAAAAGTGCTGTGTACATCATTGCTGAATACCGCTAAGGGCATCTTCGAAGTACTCCCTTTGGGAAGCTGTGCACTGAGGCCGGTGCCTAGCCCACCCTTCAAAGCAATTTTGGAACTCTTTTTCTGGAATGGCAATCAGAGCTGTTGTTGTATTACTCTTGATGTCCTAAATGTCATCAAAATGTCTTCCTTTCAATATTTCCTTTGTCTTTGAGTAAAGAAAATAGTCATTGGGGGCCAAGTCAAGTGAGGAGAGTGGGTGTTCTGGTACTGTTTAGCTGTTTACTGGCTAAAGAGTCCTTCACAGACAACTGTACAATAAGTTCACAAACTTGCACTGTGCCACCATGCACAATGGACATTCTGGAAATGGTTTCCCCAAAGCGAGGACTAGGCATTGGAGTTGGTGAAAGCTTCCCAAGGGAAGTACTTCGAAGGTGGTATCAGTGAGGTATGTAGCCCTTAGCACAATGAAGTTCGCAGACTTAGTTGTCAGATCTCCTGTGTTCTGTCATCATCGCTGAAGAGCCTATGTGGGAAGCCTGGTGATTCTCTTTTTCTGTACTGGTAAATTAACAAGACAGAGAATTGTTGTCTATCTTCTGCCTAAGAATACTGACAACAGAGTCACTATACATTTGGAAATTTGTACAATCTTCGAGGGAAAAAAATAGTGTAAGGAATGTATTGAGATCACTGTGTGCCGCACTTTTTCTGTCTGTTCAATGGAAAAATGTTCTGTTTCCAGAGCACTTTCTCTGAAGTCTTTGCTTACAAAGTAGCTTGAGATAGCTTTACACTTTAGAGTATCCGGTTCCGTAGTATCATCCACAGAGTACAAAGTAGAACCTGTGAAACAACTGTGGTATTTTGTAATCATTTCACGTGGAATGTTCTCAGACAATGAGCTCAGGTAACAGAGCTGATGTTTTACCCACTCTAGACGGCGCTGTGGAGTCCCTGGGGTGCTGCAATGATTACTATACTCAGCTTCTAACTGAAGGGGTGGAGGCTGAAACCCTCCTATGGAAGCCTCCCAAGAAAGGCCTGGTGAACTACTTCTGAAGAACCAGCCATTGAAAACCCAGTGGGATACAGTTCTCCTCTGACACACAAGGGGTCTCATGAGTTAAAATAGACTCAGTGACAACTATTTTTTTTTAAATCTGGGTAAAGAACACTCCCTAGGGTTTTGCATTGTGTGACCATGGCCGACAGCCCTGTAAAGTGAGAAACAGTAAAAATACGTTTCTTAAATGAAGGAAGGATTCTTGGATCTGTTTGAGTGAAAAATCCACAGTGAGTATGCAATTAATACCCAACGGAAATACCTTAGTGTGGATCCTTTATAATCAGGGAAGAAATGTCTCATTTATATTCTACTTTCCCAGTTGTGGAAAAGGTATTGAAAGGCCATTTAGTCACTCTCTAGCACTCAGAACATATGGATGGCTTTGTCAAAAGTGAAGATTAAAAAGTGAATAATAAAACCACTTTAGAATGTAACTGCCTGTGGTTTTTTTTCCCTCTCTCTCTTTACTTTTTCTAAGGTGAGTGTGAAATATCAATCAGTACCATAGACAGAGGAAAGATAGCAAATGCTTTGCCCAGTGGGGGGGCCAGCAGCCCCTCCTCCTCCCACAGAAAGGGCTGCTGCATGCAGGACAGGTTTCTCCCATGGGGCAGCTCCCCTGGAGTGGGAGCTTATGCAGAAGGAGTTGACTGCTTCTACAGAGCAGGGAAGGCGATTAGTACTTTTCTTCTATGAAGGTGTTGCTGTTTAAATGTCAAACTGCCATGTGCCATGTAGTCAGTCTTCGTCCTATGGTAGGACAGAGTCACCTTGGGAACCTCAAATCATAATGCAGTAGAACCTTCCCAGGTGAATTCCATTTTCATGCCCAAGCCCTGGTTTCACAGTGGTTAAATGTTTAGCGGCCAATGAAAAGTTCAGTGGTTCAAATCCACCAGGTGCTCCTGGGAAACCCTATGAGGCAGTTCTACGCTGTCCTATGGGGCCACTATGAGTGAGAATCAACTGGATGGCAAATGAGTTTTTTTTTGTTCTTCTGGTGCTAGTGTCATGCTTGTGACAGGGCTGCCCCGGGCTGGGTATGGCACAGATTTCAGAGATCAAAAACTAGTAGACACAATGAAAGATTAATAATAAATGGTCCAACTGTTAATGTGATCCAAGGAGACCAGTAGACATGGGCCTAGGGCTGTTACCAGTTCATGAGCAATTCCCCCTAGGCAATCAGGCAGTGCATATTAAAATGTAAAAATTACATAGCCTTTGGTCAACTGATTCAACACCATGATTTCTTTAAAAAAAAATTAGTTTTATTTTTACTGACTTAATACATTCATATGATTCAAAGTAGAACGTGTAAAAAAGCATAGTTGAAAATTTCTCTCACACTCCTGTGCTGTAGACATCTACCTCTTCCTCAGAAGCAAATGGTGTCAAGATTTTGTGTATTCTTTTGTGGATACACAAGAGACATCTGTAGATAATACAAATGAATATACAGATACATGCCTCCTTCCTTTTGTTAAAATAAAAACTTAGAGTGCCTACAATTTTACTTGGATTTTTAAAACAATAACCTTTATATTTTGTAATAATTTTAGATTTTCAGAAAGTTTGCAAAAGTTGTACAGGGTTCCTGTATACCTTTTACTCAGTTTCTCTTTGTTATGTACTGAGTTGTGTCACTCAGTATATGTTGTAAACCCTAAGTCCCTATACCTGTAGAAATAATCTGTTTGGGAATAGGACTTTGTTTGTTACGTTAATAAGACCATAGGTGTGTAGGCTATGTCTTAAACCAGTGACTTCTGAGATATTAAAAGAGTGGACTAGGCACACAGGAGGAAGCTCAAAGGAGAAAATACATGCCATGTGAAGACTGCTAAGGAACTGATCAGCAGAAGCCGAAAAGAGACAAGGACCCTCCTCTCTTAGAGCCAACAGAGAAAGTCTTTGCCAGAAGTTGTTGCCCTAAATTCAGACTTCCAGCCTCCTGAACTGTGAGAAAGTAAATTTCTCTTTGTAAAAGCAACCTACTTGTAGCATTTCTATTATAAAAACCAGATCAAGTGCTGTCAAGTCGATTCTGACTCATTACAACCTACAAGACAGAGTAGAACTGCTTCATAGAGTTTTTAAGGAAGCACCTGGCATATTCAAGCTGCGGACCTTATGGTTACCAGACATAGCCTTTAACCACTACACTGCCAGCCTTTCCATTATGCCAAAGGCCTCTAAAAAACAAAGCACTCCTAATGGTTAACATCTGTCTAAGAGTGAAATGCATCTCTGTTAAAATAAAGTAAAGAGATTTATTGAAAGTTCGAAATGATTCAAGCTGGGAACACATCTGATCTCACAACGTGAAAATCAAATGCTTTGAGGTGGTGCTGTTTCAAGGACATTTATATACTTAGATCAGGACTAAAAATACAAACTTTCTGACTGGTGATCGGTGATGTCTGGATAACTGGAAGTGAGGAATCGATTAGGATTGATTCAAAGTGTAAATGTGGGATTCTTAGATTGGTTATTTGGCATAACTGCAGAAGGGTGACCAACAGGAGGGGTTACAGAGTGTCCTAAAACAATTACAGGACATTCCCTTTTGAGAATTTTTTGCCCAGATAGCACCCTTAGCAAACACTTCCTGTAGGACGTTGGGTCAAGACCTTCTCTTTAGAACCCTTGTTTTGACATCCATGTCATAACCACAGACAAAGGCATTTTCTTAGTTGCAAGACACCGGCTGCTAAGGGTCCACAATTGCTTTGGCAAAAAGCACAGACTTAAAATGACGTCTGAGCTCTGCCCCCAGCCAGCTGTTTTACTCTAGTCAAACAAGTTGATTTTGTAACTCTTATTCACATCTTACATCAACCAGTTGTACAACTTCGTGTATGTCTGGTAGAACTAGTGCTCCACAGGGTTTTGAATGACTGGGTTTTCTAAAGTAGATCCACTGGCCCTTCTACAAAGGTGCCTTTGGGTGGGCCTGAACCACCAGCCCTTCGGTTAGCAGCTGAGCTCATTGCCTGTTTGTCCCACTCCACGCAGGAACTCCACCACCTTATGGAACCTACATTCCTGCAGCACAGTTGTCAGAACTATTAAATAAATCTGGTACACTACTAGTGATGAAACTACAGACTTTATTCTATGTCACTAATTTTTCCACTAGTGCCTGATTTTTGCTTTTGGCTCTGATCCACGGTGCTCTACTGTAATTAGAAATAGCACCTTATTCCTTTCTCTCTGCTTCCCTCCTTCTTACCTTCCTTCCTGCCATCATTTCCTTGGTTATGCAGTAAAATTTACTAACTTTTAGGGGGACATACAGTTGCTTGACACATGCCAATTTGTGAAATCACTACCATAATCAGAATACAGAATAGCTTCATCTCCCTAAAACACTATCTCCCTTAGAGGCAGACTCATTCCCTATCATTTCCCCTGGCAACCACAACATCCATTCTTCATCCCTATAGCTTTATCTTTTTGAGAATGTCATATAAATAGAGCCATGCTGGGTGTTCATTTGAGAGTGGCCTTTTGCACTCCACAAACTGCCCTTGAGTTTTGTGCGTGTAGACACTCCACTTCTTTTTATTGCTAAGAAGTGTTCCCAATGGATGTATGGCAGTTCGTTTATCCGTTTCTTCATTGAAAAACATTTTGTTTTACTTATTATAGCTTGAAACTCTTAAGAACTTATCCTAGCTGTCGACAAAGTTTTTCACTGGGGATTGTTCTTATTTTTAAAAATTCAAACCTTCTATGTGACTGCTAAGAAACAGAGACAGAGATAAGTGAAAAAATTAAATGTGGAAGATTTCCCCTCTCCTGGTACACACGACAGTCAAATATAGCTCTTGACATTTGTTGTGCCTTCTTTGAGACTTGTTTTATATGTTACTTTCCCTATTTAAAACTCTTTTAAATATCAAGCCAGCCAAGTACTGTTGAGTCAGATTTGACTCATGGCTATCAAGCATACAATTAAACATACAACGTGTTCTTTAAAAGCACATATGACATATAAATATAACTTGGAGATTAGTGACAACTTGACCATGCTGGTACCCACAGAGCAGGTTCTAGCACCTTCTGTGATTCTGCGTGCCCTCTCTGGTCCATATCCTTCTTCCCCAACTGAGGAGACCACCATTTATCTTTCTGTTCGTCACTCCTTGCTCTTTTTTAGGATTTTGCCACATGTAGTCCCCCTAACAGTAAGTTGATTAGTTTTGCCTGTCTTTGACTTTTAATAAATGGAGTCATGCTGTATGTCTGATAAAATCACTTCTGAGAGTCATTCTTGTTGATACTGTAAAACTAAATCAAACCAATTGCTTTGGGTTGATTCTGACTCATGGCAATTCATCTGTCTCACAGTTGCACTGTGTTCAGTAGGGTTTCCAGTGCCTGTGATGTTTCTAAAGTAGATCACCAATTGGTTCTTCCTAGGCACCTCTGGGTAGATTGGAACCTCCAGTCTTTCAGTTTGGAATCAAAGGCTTAAATGTTTGAGTCATCCAGGTAGCCACTGATGCTTATAGATCTACTTTATTTCTGTTGTTGGGGTTATTTTTGTAAATTCATCTATCTGTTTCATTTTTGAAAAGTATTTGTGTTTTTTCCTTTTTTTTTTGACATTATAAACCATGTTAGCTAGAACATTTTCTGACATCATTTAGGAGTGGAATTGCCGTGTATGTGTATGTGTATCTTCCCCTTTATTGGGAAATGCAAATTGTATCTTAAGTATTGTTATTTTTCTGTGTCATTTAGGAAATAACAACTCGTAATGATGCTTCAGAACATGCTAGAACTGCCCCACAAGGTTTACAAGGCTGTAATCTTTATGGGAACAGATGACTAAGTCTTTTTTCCTGAGGAGTAGCTGATGGTTTTGAACTACTAAACTTATGATTAGCAGCTAACTACTTAATGTTGTGCCACCAGGGTTCATTTATATCGAAAGTAGTTGTTCAAAGCACAATCCCAATCAAAATTCCAACAGCCTTCTTTACAGGAATCAAAAAACCAACCCTCAACTTCCTATGGGATGACAAAAGATCCCAGATAGCTAAAGCAAAGTTGAAAGAGCAGAACAAAGTAGAAGACTCATACTTCCCTGATTTTAAAACATATTATATAGCCAAAGTAATTTTAAAAAGCCTGGTAGTAGTATAACAAAAGACTCATACATCAATGAAATAGAATTGAGAATGCTGAAATATATCTATACATCTATATTCAATTGATTTTTGACAAAGGTGCTAAATCCTTTCAATGCAGAAAGAATGGTTTCTTCAATAAAGGATGTTGGGAAAACTAGATTTCCACATGCAGAAAAATGAAACCACATCCATATCTCACACCATACACAAAAGAAAATCAAAAATAGATTAAGAACCCAAATGTGCAAACTAAAACCATAAGATTCTTAGAAGACAATGCAGAGTCAACACTGTCAGGCCTAGCTTTTAACAATGGATTATCTAATACACTAACAAAAGGCACCAATAGCAAATACAAAATAAATAAATGGGTTGCATAAAAAATTACAAACTTTTGTTCATTGAAAGACTATGAAAAATTGAGTGGTGTCTAGGGTCTTAAAAGCTAGCAAGCATTCATCTAAGTAGCATCAATTGATCCCAATCTACTTGGAGCAGAGTACAAAGAAGGACATCAAAGACATGAGGAAAATATGAGCCTGGTGGGCAGAAGGTACCATGTGATCCAGAGACTACATCAGTATGAGAGAAGAACTAGATGGTGCCCAGTCACTGCCCTGACAGGGAACGCAATGTAAAGTCCCTGATGTGGTGGGAGAAAATTGGTGTGCCGAGCTAGACCTCTATTAGAAGATCACAGATGACAGCCTGTCACCCTGAAGAGTCCCCTGAGGACTTGGGTTGTGAACTCTCTGTTAGCCCAGAGCTGAAACCAGTACTGAAGCCAGCTCTTCAGATGAAGACTGGACAAGACTATGAGACTTTAAAAGGGAGCTGTTACAGTTGCATAGCAGTGTGTGGGTGTGTAGGTGTGGGTGTGTATGTGTGTGTGTGTGTATGAGGGGTTGGAGTTTATATGGCAAATTGATTTGTATTCTAAGCTTTCATTTAAAGCACACTGATTTTTTTTAAAAGGCTTTTACCAAAAAAAGTGAAAAAGACAAGCTACCAACTAGAAGAATTATCTTTGGAAAGCATATATCCAATGAGAATCTAATAGCCAGAGTATATCTAAAATCTTGACAACATAACAAAAAAAAGGCAAGTTACCTAACCATAAAATGGGCAAAAGCCTTGAATAGACATTTCACCAAAAAGGACTTTCAAATGGCCACCTAACATGTGAAAAGAAGCCCAACATCATTAGCCATCAGACAAATATACATAATGAGATACAATTTCACTCCCACTGGGATGGCTAAGATAAAAAAATGACAGTAACAACAACAAAAAAGCAGAAAATAACAAATGCTGATGCTGTAGGTAATTGGATCTTTTATCCACTGCTGATAAGAATGCAAATGGTACAGCTGTTATGGAAAACAATGTGGTGATTCCTCAAAAACCTAAAAATGAAACTACCACGCGACCTAGCAATTCTGCTTGTAGGTTGTTGTTAGGTGCCGTCAAGTTGGTTCCAACTCACAGTGGCCCTGTGGACAACAGAAAGAACCACTGCCGGGTCCTGTGCCATGCCCACGATAGTTTGTATGTTTGAGTCCCTCGTTGCAGCCACTGTGTCAGTCCATCTTGATGAGAGTCCGCCTGTTTCTCGCTGACCGTCTCCTTGTAGGTACATAAACAAAAAAACTTGCAAGTGAGGACTCAGAGACTCAGACACCAGTTTTCTTTGCAGCATTACTGACAACAGCCAAAAGGTGAAACAACCTAAGCACCTGTTAACCCACGGATGGGTAAACAAAATGTACATACATACAATGGGAAACCACTCAGCAACAGCAGAAATGAAGTTTTTATACATGCAACAATATGGGTGGAGCTGCAAGGCATTATGCTGAGGGAAGTAAATCAAAAGACCAAAAAACAAAACAAAACAAAACAAAACAAACCGATTACTGTCAAGTTAATTCTGACTCGTAGCAGTGACCCTAGAGAACAGAGAAGAACTGCTCCTGGTCCTATAGAGTTTCCAAGGAGTATCTGATGGCTTCCAACTGTCAGCCTTTTGGTTAGCAACCAAATGTTTAACAACTGGGCTATCAGAGCCACATAGAAAAAGACCAGAAAGGGCAAATATATAGAGAACAAAGTTTATTATTGGTTATCAGGGGCAGGAGTAAGGGTCAGTAGGGACCCTTAAGGACATTCAAATGACGATGGCGATGGAAAGATTACGTTAAGGGTAGGATTGCACAGCTGCTTATTGTAATTGCTGGCGGTAGTTGTACAACTACAAAAAGTTGAATTGGCAAAAGTTACGTGATATATTTACAACAACACAGAGCAGCTACCGAGGATGCTGATTACCGAGGTCTTTCTGGATTTGGTTCCTTGGTTTGGAAGTTTAAGGTCATGGTTTCAGGCAACATCTGGGTTAATTGCCCCATAAAAAATTTTTAATGCTTCTGTTCTACCTTCTAGTTTGTTGTGTAATGCCTCGAATCTTAAAAGCTTACAAAGGGACATCCAAAGCACTACTACTGACATCTGATTGCCTGGAACAACTGAGGAAGGAGAATCAGGACTAGCAAGAGAATATGAAATAACTGCCTCCATGAACATTTGCCTCCTTTGCATGGAATCAGAAGTGGGTGGTGTCTGGCTAACATTACTGAATATTTCTGTAGAAGAATCCTGATCAACTGGGGAGAAATGCATAGCAGCATTTAAAATTCTGCTTGACTCCAGACTTTCTGGAGCCAAGGAGGCTGGTAAATCCCTCAGATAGAGCATTAAGATAATATTTTAACCTTAAATGAGAAGTACCCCCTGAAGTCTTATTAAAACTGCTGCTGTTGTTCACACCAAAGAGTGAGTTCCAACTATACACAACAGAAGGAAACACTGCCTGGTCCCACATCATGCTCACAGGTTTTTATGGCTGAGCCCATTGTTGCAGCCACTTTGTCACTCCATCTCATCGAAGATCTTCCTCTTTTTCTGCTGATCCTCTACTTTACAAGAATGGTGTTCTTCTCCAGAAATTGGTCCCTCTTGACAATATGTCCAAAATATGGAAGATACAGTCTCTCCATCCTTGCTGCCGAGAAACACTCTGGTTGTACTTCTTCCAAGACAGATCTGTTTGTTCTTTTGGCAGTTCGTTGTATATTCAATATTGTTCTCCAACATCACAATTTAAAGGCATCGTTTCTTCTTCTGTCTTTCTTACGCATTGTCTAGCTTTTGCACACATGTGATGTGATGGCAAATACCATAGCCTGGTTCGGGCACATCTTTGAGGTGACATATTTGCTTTTTAAAACTTTAAAAGATCTTTTACAGTAGATTTTCCCAATGTTTTTGATTTCTTGACTGCTGCTGCTTTACCAGTCATTGATTTTAGAACCAAGTAAAATGAAATCGTTGGTAACCTCAGTCTTTTCTCTGTTTGTTATAATGTTGCATATTGGTGCAGTTGTGAGGATGTTTGCTTTCTTGATGTTGAGCTGTAATCCATACTGAAGACTGGAGATCAATCAGTGAGTGTTTCTAGTAAACCCTGGTAGTGCAGTGGTTAAGGCTGCATCTGCTAACCAAAAGGTTGGCAAGTCAAATCCACCAGGTGCTCTTTGAAAACTCTTGAGAGCAGATCTACTCCAACCCACGGGGTCACTATGAGTCAGAATCGAGTTGACGGCAGTGGGTTTGTTGTTGTTTTCGTTCCATTTTCAGCAGGCAAGGCTGTGTCACCTGCATAATGCAGGTTATTAATAAGTCTTTCTCCAGCCCCAATGCCTTGTTCTTCTTCATATAGTACTGGTTCTCAGATTATTTGCTTGGCATACAGATGTAATAAGTATAGCGAAAGGATATAGTGCTGACACACACCTTTCCCGACTAAACCATGAAGTGTCCCCTTGTTCTGTTTGCACAGCTACCTCTTGATCTGTGTACAGACTCCTCACGAGCACAGTTAAGTGTTCTGGAATTCCCATTCTCCACAATGTTAACCATAATTTATTAAGATCCACTCAGTCAAATGCCTTTTCATAGTCAGTACAAAGCAGGTAAACATCTTTCTGATATTCTCTGCTTTCAGGCAAGATCTATCTGATATCAGCAGTGATATCCCTGATTCTAGTCCTTTTCTGAATCTGTCCTGAATTTCCAGCCGTTCTCTGTCAAGATCCTGCTGCAGCCACTTTTGAATGATTTTTAGCAAAATTTTCGTTGAGTGTTATATTAATGATATTGTTCAATAATTCCTGTATTTGTTTGGCTGTCTTTTCTTGAGAATAGCCATAAAGGTGGATCTATTCCAGCCGGTTAGCCAGACACTGTCTTCTAGATTTCTTGGCATAGATGAGTGAGCATTTCCAGAACTGCCTATGTTTGCGGAAACATCTCAGCTGATACTCCATCAGTTCCTGTACCCTTGTTTTTCACCAGGGCCTTCAGTGATGCTTCCTCCTTCAACAGTTTCCTCATCATGTGCTGCCTCTTGAAGCGGTTGAACAGCAACCAATTATTTTTGGTATAATGACTCTGTGTCTTCTTTCCATCTTCTTTTGATGTTTCCTGCATCAGTTAATGTTTCCTTTGCAGAATCCTTCACTACTGCACCTTGAGGCTTGAATTTTTTTCATCAGTTGTTTCAGCTTGAGAAATGCAGAGTATGTTCTTCCTTTCTGGTTTTCTATCTCTGTATCTTTACACACGTCATTACAACATTTTACTATGTCTTCTCAAGCTGCCTTTTGAGATTGTCATCACTTCTTTCTTTTGCTTAGCTACTTGTTGTTGATGAGCAAGTTTCAGTATCTTCTGACATCCAGTAGGGTTTCTACTTTCTTCCCTGTCTTTTTAATGGCCTGTTGGTCTCTCCATGTATGATGTCTTTGATGTCATTCCACAACTTGCCTTTTAGCTTAACTAGTAAAGAATGTCTGTTTTGAGCATTATTCTCCTGCCTAATCCAAAGATTAGGCAGGAACCTTAGGGAGCAGTGAGTTTGTGTTAATTGCAGAGGAACCAGTTAGAAAAGAAAGGTAAGAATGGTTTCAAATCTGAATTGTACATGTAGAACTGATTGAACTAGTGTATTCTTTTCTGTGTGTATTTCTGACACCAACAACAAAATTTAAAAAATTATATCCCCACCAGCAGGATACAGCATTCCTTTTACTTCATGTCATTTCCAATACTTGATATAAATGTTTTGTTCTGTTTTGATTTTTGCCAGTCTGGTGTATAGCACTTGGGTGGCTTGGCTGGTGTATATAAGATGGAACCCAATTCTGGTTTTACTTTGTGTTTCTCTGATTACTGAAGGGTTTGAGCATTCTGACTTTGAATATTTTGACAGCTCTTAGTTCTCTTTGGGCAAAATCTTTGTCCAGAAAATGCTTGTCACATCTTTGGTTCACTCAAATGTGATTGTTTATCTTTTCCTTGTTGTCTCAAAAGAGTGATTTTTAAATCTTGAATGCTAATTCTTGCTTGATTGTAAATGTTGCATGTTTCATCTCCTGGTTTTTGCTGTGTATACTTATCTCTTTAAGGTTTATTTGATGACTGGAAGTTTTTTACAACCAGAAAATTTATCATCTTTTCCTTTATGTACTCTGCTTTGTTTTTTTCCTTTTTAAAGGAAATTCTTTGTTTCCTAGGGATAAGAAAGATATTTTGAAATTTTTCTAAAAGGTATAAAGTTGTTTGCTGTTGTTAGGTGCCGCTGCGACCCTATATACAACAGACTGAACACTGTGCGGGCCTGTGCCATTCTCGCGAGGATTGCTGTGTATGAGCCCACTGTTACAGCCGCTGTTAATCCGTCTCACTGAGGATGGATTTCTCTTTCACTGATCTCTACTTTACCAGCGTGATGTCATTTCCTATATTTGTCTTTCCCCAAAACACGTCCGAAGTGCTTCAAACAGAGCCCTGTCTTTCTCTCTTCTAAGAAGTATTTTGGCTTTACTTCTTTCAGTAGACATTTGTTCCTTCTGGCGGTTCACAGTATATTCAATATTCTTTGCAGATGCCATTGTTCAAAGGCATCAATTCTTCTTCAGTCTTCCTCATTCGTTTTCCGGCTTTTGAAAGCATATGAAGTGACTGAAAAATATCTTGGCTTGGATGAGGCATACCTTAGTCCTCAAGGTGACATCTGTGCTTTTTTAGTAGTTTAAAGAGGTCTTTTGCAATAGGTTTGCCCAATGCAATACATCGTTTGATTTCTTGACTGCTACTTCTGTGGATGTTGATTCTGTGCATGTTGATAAAATTAGATTTTCATTTTAAATCCTTACTCTTTCTGGGATTGATTCTAACATACACACGTGCGCACACGCACACCAAAAACAGTGTGAGTAGTAGTTAAGAGCAAGGATTTACAATAAGAACATGTGAGCTTTTATCACTACTTGATGAATTTTCAACCGGGGTAACTTAATCTCTCTGTGTCTCACTAATCTGTAGAGTAAGAATAATTTAAAAAAACAAACAAACAAAAAACCTATTTATCATATGGTAATTATGAATTAATACCTATGTACTGCTTAGAAGTTTGACAAAGACATATTTATGCATAGTATAGAGGTGTATTTTACTTATTTTTACAATGCGTTAATTTCTCTTGACATCATTGTTTGAATAGTCTATATTTTTCTCTCTGATCTCCAATTACTTTGTATTCTATATCAAATTCCATATATTCCTGTGTCTGTTTTGGGACTCATTGTTATTTTCTAGTAAATTGTTTGTAAATCCCTGCACAAATATGTTTTTTTCTTATGACTATAAACCAAAAAAGAAATAAATAAAAACCTGTTGCCATCAAGTCGATTCTGCCTCCTTGCAGCTCTGATTATAGCTTCATAAAAAGTCTTAATAACTAATATGGCAAGTTCCTCTACCTTCCTCATCTTCTTTGGGGCTGTCTTGCTTATCCTGGCTCTTTGCTCTTTGGTGTAAATTTAAGAGTTAACAAGACCCATGAAAACGAGAAAGTTAGCTTATCTATTGGAACTACATTGAATTCGATTAGTTAAGGCTGCTATTTTTACAGTATTGAGATTTTCTATGCATGAACTAAAATTTCTGCTTATTTATTTGCACTTTCTATAATATCTTTTAATCAAGTTGGGCAATTTTCTTTAAAAAGGTTTTACTCACCCAAACATTAGGTTTACTCTTAATTAACTTACCCTGTGTTGCTTTGATAAATGTTTTTATATAAGACTGAATTTTTGCATCACTCTTAGTTATTGAATAAAATGTAGCTGACTTCAGATTTTGTTTTATATTAAGCACTCTGTCTAAACTCTCTTATGAATTCTAATAATTCGTAGCTAGATTTATGTTGTTCCTATCACTAGGTATCATTGAATTTCACTCATAACAACAGAATCAAGCACTGCCTGGTCCTGTGTCACCCTCGGAGTCATTATGTTTGAGCCCATTGTTGCAGCCACTGTGTCAACCCATCCCGTTGAGGGTCTTCCTCTTTTTTTGCTGCCCCTCTCCTTCATCACGCACGATGGCTTTCTCTAGGGACTGATTCCTCCTGATAGCATGTTCAAAGTTCGTGAGATAAAGCGTCACACTTCGTGCTTCCAAGGAGCACCCTGGCTGTATTTCTTCTAAGACAGACTTGTTACTTCTTTGGACAGCCTGTGGTATATCCGATATTAGATTTATAAGTACAGGTTTTTTTGTACATAAATAATTATGTATTTTTTCCAACAATGACAGTTTTACACCTTGGTTTCCAATCTCTATATGGTTTGTTTTATTTCATTATCTAGGATATTCGGTATTCTGTGGACTAGAAGGGTAATAGCAGCCTTTTTATCTTATTTCTGATTTTAAAGGGAGTGCTTTTAATGATTCATGTTTGGCTCAGATGTTTGCTGTAGATTTATTATGGTCCCTCTTTATCAGGTTAGGGGGTCACCTTCCATTGTCAGTTTGTGTAGAGATTTGTTATAATGATTGTCCTATGTTACCAAATGTTTCTTTTACATCAGCTAGAGGATCAATGCATTTTAATTTTTGATTTGTCTGAAAGATTTCATATAGTGTTCATGTTATTTGTCCCTTGACTGTTTTAGAGAACTCTCTCTAATATCATCTGGACTGTTATTTGTGGAAAAATCTATGACTGATGATTTAGTTTATTTAAAGTTTGTAATTTCTCTCAGTTTTTAAGTATTTTTTCTGAAGTGATTTTGGTAGTTCATGTTTTTCAAGGCATTTTCCCACTGAATTAAGTTGTCATGTTTATTGGCATGGGGTTTTAAAAAAAGGGTTTATCATAGCAACTTCTATCACACTTATAATTTTTCCTTCTTTTTAAATCTCTTTTCTTTTTTGAATTTTTAAAATATGACTAAGTGAAAGTTTACAAGTCAATTTTCCATATAAAACCTCGAGAACCCGCCTCTCTGCAACTCTGTTCTCCTCACCCTGTGACAGCACACTTCTCCTTTTCACGCTTTACTTCCAGTATCCACTCAACCAACACTTGTCTCCTCTTCTCCACCTTTTCCTCTCCCCTCTAAAAAGAAACCAGTAGGACAACTTCATAAATATCTTAAACTATAAAGCACGCACACCACCAACATCCTTCTGTGTTCCCCAGTCCAGTCCATTCTTGATCTGAAGTGCTGGCTTCAGTACTGGTTTCAGCTCTGGACAAGCAGGAAGTCTAGAGGTCATGTTCTCAGGGGACCCTCCACGTTCTTGGGCCATTATTTCTGGTCTTTTAATAGAGTTCTTGATTTGCACACCTCTTTCTCTTGTGCTACATCAGAAACTCTGCATTGTGTCCCCTCTCAGGACTGTTGTTGGTGGTGGCTGAATATCATCTAGTTCTTCTGGTCTCATGCTGATGTAGTCTCTCAATCATATGGGTCTTTCTGTCTCCTGGGCTCGTTTTTCCTCATGTCTTTGATGTTCTAGGTTGTCATCTGTTCCAGGTGCATTGGGACCAGTTGATGTTCCTCAGATGGCAGCTCGCTGGCTTTTAAGACCCCAGATCCCACTCATTGATATAGGGTAGAGAAGACTCTTTTAGAAAAAGACCAATTATGCCAATTGAGCGCTCCTTGAATACTCTGGGGGTCAGGTCTACCCTGGCCCCTAGGGTCGCCATGAGTCAGATCCGACTCGACGGCACTTGGCTTGGCTGGCATGCCAACTGACCTTGAAGTCCCCTGAAAACATGGTCCCCAGACCCGTCTCACTGCTACTTTGTCCTTTGAAATGTTGGGCTGAATTTAGAAAACCTTTTAGCTTATGTTGTAGTCCAGTTGTGCTGACCTGCCTTCTACCATGAGCTGTCACTCCCTTTATCTAACTGAATTCCTGTTGACTATCTAATTTATGAATAACTCTCTCCTTCCTTCCCCACGGTTGTAGCCATCAAAGAGTGCTGTCTTCTGTGCAGGAGTCTCTTAAGTCCTTGTAATTGTGGTCTCATACAATACTCGTCCTTTAGGAGTTGACTGATTTCATTCAGCACAATGTCTTCCAGTCGATTCCAGGTTATGAGATGTTTCCTAAAATCATCATTGTTCTTTACCATTGCATAGTGTTCCATTGTGTGTATATATATATATGTACCGTAGTTTGTTTATCCATTCATCTGTTGATGGACGCCTAGGTTGACTCTAAATCTTCTTTTTATTTTGGCTCCTCAATTTTTATCATTCTTACTGGGGTTGCTGTATTTTATTATTCTTTTTAAAGAACTAACTTTGCCATTGTTAATCCTGTATATTGTATTTTTGCTTTCTTTTTATTAATTCCTTCTCTGATCTCAAATATTTCCTATGGTCTACTTCTTTTTTGTTTATTTTGTTTTTATTTTCACTGATTTCTTTATTTATTTGCCTTGATCATTAGTTTTCAGACTTTATGCTTTTTTTTTTTTTAAATTGTGGTTAGTATATGTACGTAAAGCAAAGCACCTGTTGTTTCAACAGTTTTTATGTAAACAACCCAGTGAATTTAATTACATTTATAATGTTGTACAACCATCGCCACTATCCATTTCTAGGTTTTCCATCACCTTTAAGAGAAGCTCAGTGCCCTAAGCAGGCTTTGTTAATGCAGTCTTCTTGAGTTATAAACTTTCCTCTAAGTAGTGTATTATCTTTATCCCAACAATTTTAATAAATATTTGTGAAGCAACTAATGGCCAAGCAACATATGTCAGGCATTCTGGGCACCTGGGAAAAGTCATGGGAGCAGAGTAGGGTCAAGTGTGTAGGTCACTATTGCCTCATCCTCTTCTGAAGTTGCATATAGCAGTCTAGAAAGACATCCCACTGAGGGAGAGAAACCCCAGCTCTGGGTTTTAAGAATAATTTAGTTCTCTTACGCCTTCCAAGTCCTCCGTTTCTGTCTCTTATACACCCTCTAAGCAAGCCAAGTGCCGTCGAGTCGGATCCAACTCATGGCGACCCTAGGGGCCAGGGTAGAATTGACCCTCAGAGTATTCAAGGAGAATATCCTCTAAGAGTGTATACATTTTGCTAAATCAGTATTCACGGTTTGCATTCTTATGTCATTGTTGTTAATGTCCTTGTAGAATGCCCCAAGTTGATTCTGACTCAGAGACACTATAGAGTAGATTCTCTTTATGGGAGCAGATCATCAGGTCTCCTCTCCTGAGGAGCCACTGGGTTTGAACCAATAACTTTTTATTTAGCTGCCAAGGGCTTTCTATTGTGCCACAGGGCTCCACTGTATAAGTATGTGAATATATTCTCATGATATGCGTGTAGTAGGTAGTAATTTTTTTTTTTATTCTTCCAGAATTACAGTTTCTTTTATTTGATGAGTCTTGTACATGCCTGTCTTTGATTCTTTGGTAGATACTCCATCAGAAGTAGAATATCCTCTTCAATACACAACAACTTTCAGATAATTTATCAGGTCCTCGCCTTCCTTGGGTATATATAACCTGGTTCCCTTCCTTTCTTCTGCTTTAATCTGGGCTTTTTGCTGTCAGAGCTGCCTTTTCATGGTATAGTCTCCGAATGACACCTTCACTCTAGGAGTTGAGCACTCACTGTAAAGATGGGGCAGTGGCACAGATTTTTCTCAACTTGTGTTTTCTGTCACGGAAGCATCACCCTATGTACCAGGGCAAGGGTTGTCAGGGTCCTAGTATTCTCAGCAATGCCACCCCAGGTACAGCCTCTAACGCATGAGTGATAGATGGGCAAAATAAGGGAGCCCAAGATCTTGGCCACACTCAGCTGGACATACTGCCGTTCTGCTCCTTCCGTGATGTGAAGTTAGCCCTCCAACTGGGAGCTGTATGTAGAGTGAGCCCTGTATTCTTGGTTGTCATCATGAAAAGTGGAGTTTCTGTGTCATTGAATTGGAAGGGAAGATGGAAGTAGCAGGTCTCTGATCAAATACCAGACTGTCTCTGTTCTTACTGAAGTTTAGTGGTTTTCTTAAATAAATGTATCTTCAGTTTCTGCATGATTTTAGGACCATTTTGAGAAACTTTAAATGGTGTTAGTTTTATAATTTTCACAAGTTTCAATGGAAAGTGGGTCCACAGAGGTCCTCCTGGTGTCCTGCTGTGTCCTTGGATCATGTTACACATTTCTAATTCCATTGCACTGTGATCAGAGAACATACTTTGTATGGTTCCAAACTTTATTAACATACTGAGGCCTATTTTACATCCTACTACAGACTGTGCTGAAGGATGTTCTATGTGCACTTGAAAAAATGTATTTTTTTCTGTTGTTGAGTGTAATGGGTTCATGAGTGTCTGCTATGTTATGGTCATAGTAATTTTTAAGTCTTCTATTTCTTTGTTAATCTTTTGTCTAGTTTTTCTGTTAATTACTGAAAGCTGGGTATTTAAGTATGCAGTGGTTATTGTTGCATTTTCTATTTTTCCCTTTAATTCTGCAATTTTTTGCTTCATGCAAACCCTGGTGGCGTACTGGTTAAGTGCTACAGATGCAAACCAGAAAGTCAGCAGTTCAAATCCACTAGGCACTCCTTGGAAACTCTATGGGGCAGTTCCACTCTGTCTGTAACGTCGCTGTGAGTCAGAATTGACTCGACAGCAGTGGGTTTTTTTGTTATATGCATGTATGTTTATATTGTGTCTTCCTGAATGATTAACCATTTTAAAATAAAAGATCCATCTTTGTCTCTAATGATCTTTAAAAAAATACACTCTGTTTTGCCTGTTATTTGTATACCTTTATATTTTTCCTACCTTTTACTTAAGGGCACCCTTTTTCTCATTAGTCTTTTTTGTGCTGCTGTTGTCTAATATATTACAAATCAAATCGATTGCTGTTAGTTGATCCCAGCTCATAGAGACTCTATAAGACAGAGTAGAACTGCCCCATAGGATTTCTAAGGAGCAACTAGTGGATTTGAACTGCTGACCTTTTAGTTAGCAGCTGAGCTCTTAACCGCTGTACCACTATGGCTCCATATACACATATGTACATAACACATGTCTGTGTATAGATACATGCATACATATATGTTTATATATATAATAGAGAAAAATACAATTATATACATATGTTTTATGCACTTTACTATTTTAAAAAATAAGAGAAACAAGGAGAAATATGCAATTATGTCTTCTACTGTTGCTACAAATTTACTTTAGCTGGCTCTCTTTGCCTTTTTATGTAGATTTGAATCATTCCCCAATATCACTTCTTTCATCTGCAAAATCTTTCTGTAGTATTTTTTATAAGATTGGTTTGATAACATTGAATTTTATCAGTTTCTATTTATCTTAGGGTGTTTTTTTTAATTAAAAATTATTGTTTTATTGGATATATATTTTTTTAATTTTCCTTCAGCATTTTGAATAGATCTCCCTGCTGACTTATGGCCTCCATTATTTTTTATGAAGAGTCAGCTGTGAATCTTATTGGAGTTTCTTTGAATGTGATGAGTGGTTTTATTCATGCTGCTTTCAACAGTGTGTCTTTATCTTTGTTCAGTATTTTGACCATGATGTGTCTGGGTATGGATCTCTGTTTATCCTACGTGGAGTTTATTGAGCTTCGCGGATATGTATAGATTAATATTTTTCATTAGATTTGACAAAAAGTCAACCATTAGTTCTTCGAATATTTTTTCTGCTCTTTTTCTTCTTCTACCATTTGCTTTACATGTACACTAGTGTGCTTAATGATGTTTCAAATGTCTCCAAGTCTCTGTTCAGTTTGCTTCCTTTGTTGCCCTTTTATTTTTAGGTGGTCTAAACTCTAATCTATCATCAAATTTGCTGATTCCTTTTACATCAACTCAGTTTATGTAACACAAATTATATGCCTATGCTACGTGATGCTTTCTTGATGTAGGCATCATAGCGGTACATTTTATTGATGCTCAGAAATAACCCGTAAATAGAAACAGAATTGCAATAATGAATAAATAAATATGTAGAAAATGACTAAAGATATCTGCTGCCTCACAGAATTTAGGAAGTAAATCAAGCATGTCCGGGATAAATTGATAAGCCTTTCATCATGACCATAAGGCTATTACATAGCCTGAAATTAAATAATCAGAACCTAGTTATAGCGCTGTGGAATTAAAATAGATTTCAAACAGAAAATATACAGGTTTCATTTAAAAGAAAGCAAATCTTTTCAGGGGAACTATGTAAGACATTGAAGGTTTAGCTTTATTAGTTTTTCCTCATGCTGAATTTTAATTTACCAAGCTTTGTTATGAAGCATTAAACACTAAAAGCAGCATTTACATTTTGAAAAGTCCTAGATGAGACGTGGGGCTGTATAAAATAGCTCTTATCTTATAAAAATAGGACTCTTATTTCTGAACAACTGGAAGGGTTGTTTGTCCTTCCAAATTTCCATCTCAGAAGGCAAACCTTGGATTCCATTTAGCTATTATTTGCTTGTTTCAGTACTGATTTATATTTAAGTCTCAGAGCAATAAAGTTAGGGAAATTCAGAATTGAATAAAATAGAAGAAACTCAACTGCTTTCTGGCAGAAGAAATTTATATTTGCATGTGTATTCCTAAAATATTGGTGGAGGAGAATTATTTAGCAAATAATTTCTGGGCACCTAACGTGTGGTAGGAGCTCTAGTGCTGCAATAGTTAAGCATTCGGCTGCTAAGCAGAAGGTTAACAGCTCACCACCTTTTCCCACTGATTGCTGCCATCCTTACCTGGAACGAATTTCTCAGGTGGTCTGTGGCTCACTCCCTCTAGTCATTCAGGATGCAGCTTGAGTATAATGTATCTTGAGGCAACAACTTACCCTTAATCGTCCTCAGTACCTAGAGTTTTTTTTTAATTGAATAGATAGACGGATAGATGACTGCATGGCCCGTGGATGGATCGTTAAATAACAAAGTTCATATACAAAGCAGCTGGATACTATACACAGGTACGTCTGCATCCTAAACCTATTTTATTTCCATTTCTCTAGTTTACGTATAAGGCTTTTTCGAAACTCAGATTTATTGAGTGGTAATTTACAAATTTACATTGACATTTTTACAGTAAAATGCCTTTTTCTTATTGCAGTAGGATATATGTAACAAAACGTTGACCATTTTAGTATTTCTGCAGATACAGTTTAGTGACCTTAATTATGCAACCATCCATGTCCAAATCTGTTTATTCCCTTAGCAGAAGTTCTGTGCCTCTAAATGATGACTCTTCCTTTTTTCCCCTCTCATCTCTGGCAACCGCTAATAAACTTTGTTGTCCTTAGGTCCTCTGGAGTCAGTTACAACTCATAGGCACCATGTGTACGATAAAACAAAACACTGCCTGGTACTGTGCTGTCCTGTCATTCACTGTTAGACTTGAGCCCATTGTTGGCACTACTGTGACAGTCCATCTCATTGTAAGTTTTCCTTTTTTATTACTGACCCACTACTTTGCCAAGCGTGATGTTCTTTTCCAGGGAGCAGTCCCTGCTAGTAACATGTCCAGAGTATGTGGGACAAAGTCTCACCATTTTGTTACTTCTATTCCACATTCAAGCTGTGTTTATTCCATGACAGATTTGTTCTTTCTTCTGGCAGTCCATAGTATATGTAAACTTTGGTCTGTAAGCAATTGACTGTTCTAGATATTTTATATAAATGAGGTCATCCTTTCGTGACTGACTGTTTCATTCAGCACAGTATTTTCAAAGTTCATTCAAGTAAAGTGCACAGTTCAGTGAACTTTGGCAAATGTATACAGTCATGTAATCACAACCATGGTAAGGATACTGAATAGTCTCATGAAAATAAAAACTGCCTCCTTGGCTCTTTGCTATCAGTTATACACTCTAATAATCCTTCATTGTTGTTACTTAAACCTTGTCCCTATAGTTGTCTTTTCCAGAAGGTCATATAAATAAAATATGCAGAATATAACAATTTTTATCTGGCTTCTTCCGTTTAGCATCATGTTTTTAAGATTCATCCTTCTTGGGTATATTGGTAGTTTTTTCCCACTTATTCCTGAATAGTATACCATTGCATGGATATGCCACAATTTACTTATTCACATCTGTTAAAACGTGTTGGCAAAGAGGTAGAGAAATAGGAAACTTGCTATACATCTGTTGGACTATAAAATGTTGGCATCACTGTGGAAAACAGTCTTATGTAACAAAATATTGCATTGCTTTCAGTTTTCTGCTATTATGATTGAAGCTGCTATGGACATTTGTATGTAAGTCTTTATATCAACATCTGTTTTTATTTCTCTTGGTTAAATACCTAGGAGTGGATTGCTTGGTCATACAGTAGATGCATGAATAGCTTTTTCAGAAAGTGCCAAGCTGTGTCCCAGAGTGGCTGTACTACTTCCGATTCTCACCATCAATTTTTAAGAGTTCTGGTTGTTCTTGCTCCTCACCAGCAGTGGTACTGTGAGTACTCGGTATTATGAATCTTGAAACATGCCTCATTTTTCATGAGAGCAGAGGACCCCACAACTTAGGATTCTGGAGTCCTGTGAGCCCGTAAGAAGTCAAAACACTACCTGAATTGTTAAGTGTTACAACAGAGGTTTATAAGGTAACTCTGTGTTTCAACCTCTTGAGAAATTGTTAGACTGTTTTCCGAAGTGGCTCCAACATTTTACAGTCCAACAGATGTTTAAGTTTCCTATTTCTCTACCTCCTTGCCAGTGCTTGTTATTATCTATCTTCTTATTATACTCATTTTAACAGATGTAAAGTGATGTTTCATTATGGTTTTGATTTGCATTTTTCTGGTGTCTAATGGTGTCGAGCATCCTTTCCCATGCGGCTTGAACCATTTATATTCCTTCACTGGAGAAATGCCCATTCAGATCCATTGCCTATTTGTGTGTGTGTGTGTGTGCGTTGTTAGTAATTTTAAGAATTCTTTACATATTCTAGATACAAGTCTCTTATTACATATATGACTTGCATTTTTTTGTATCATAGTTTGAGGATTGTTTCTTCACTTTTTTAATGGTACCATTGAAGTGCAAAGGATTTTAAATTTGTTGGAGTTGGATCTATTTTTACCTGCTTTGAGGAGAGCTTCAAAGCTTGTGGCTAAACTGCAGGAACAGTTCAGTTAAAAAAAAATCAGTGGCTTCTAGAGGGGTTGGGGGTCAGTGGTAACAATGTGAAGCACAAAGGAATTCTACAAGTGATGAAAATGTACTATGCTTCTGTTAAGAACCATACAGCATTATACAGTAAAATTTGGGAAAGTTGAAACTTAGATAAGGTGGACACTTGTCGGAGAAGAAAGTGAGGTAGAATTCTAAATAGAGAGCGACAGTGACAGTGAACACCGTGTCAAAGGCGAGTAACTTGTGAGACTGGGAAAAAGAAGAGAATCCCACTGAGTTCCAGCTCTCACAGGTTTCACTGTATCACTAAGAATGAAACTCTATGTGAAACTAAAAAAAAATCTTTAGGAGGTTAGTGGATCCCAGAACAGATTACAGAATATGAGAAAATAATTTAACTGTAGTACATTTGGCAGTTTGAATCCACCAGGTGCTCCTTGGAGACTATGTGTGTGTGTGTGTGTGTGTGTATACATATATGTGTATACATATATATATGTATATACATATATATATGTATATACATATATATATGTATATACATATATATGTATACACATATATACATATGTATGTGTATACATATATACATATATAGACACATATAAACACATATATGCATATATACACACATATATACACATATATACATATATACACACACAATATATATGTGTATATATATGCTCTAGACTATCTATGTATAGACTATACATACATGTAGACTGTGTATGTATACATATACACACACATAGTTTATATCTATATATAAACATGCACACACGTACATATAAATAAACATACATACGTATTTACATGTGGGATATATATATTAGATATATATACATGTATATAGGATATATATACACATATATGGGATATATATGTGGGATGAATATATGTGTGTATATATATGTGTGTATATACATATATGTGTGTATATACATATATGTGTATGTATATACATATACACACACTATGTATGTGTATATATATGCTCTAGACTATCTATGTATAGACTATACATACGTATACACTATACATATGTAGACTATATATGTATACATATACACACACATAGTTTATATCTATATATAAACATGCACACACGTACATATAAATAAACATACATACATACTTACATGTGGGATATATATATTGGATATATATACATGTATATGGGATATATGTACACATATATGGGATATATATGTGGGATGGATATATGTGTGTGTATATATGTATGGGATGGATACATATACACACACACACGCATATGGGATATCATTGCTGGACTTAGATGGGTTTTGCCTGAAAATAGAGTATCAAAAAATATTTTTACCTGTGTCTTTTTGACTATGCAAAGGCATTTCACTGTGTGAATCATAACAAATTATGGATAACATTGAGAAGAATGGGAATGCCAAAAAGCTTAACTTGTTTGTGAGGGAACTGTACATAGATCAAGAGACAATCATTTCAGTGGAACTGGGAGCTGCCGCATGGTTTAAATTCAGGAAAGGTGTGTGTCATGGATTGAATTGTGTCCCCCAAAAAATATGTGTAACCATGTGGCTGGGCCACAATTCTCCATGTTTTGTGATTGTCCTCCATTTGTGATTTTCCTATACTGTATTTTAAAGGATTAGGGTGCGACTGTAAATCCCTTCATAGGATTACCTCCCTGTAAAAGACCACTGCAAAGGGAGTATCCCCAGAGTATGGCCTGCCCCACCCTTAATCCTTTAGTCCTACAAGAGATAAAGGGAAACAGAAGCAAGCAGAAAACTGGGAGCCTCCCATCATCAAGAAAGCGGCACCCAGAGAAAAGCGTGTCCTTCAGACCTGAGGTTCCTGCGCCAAGATGCTCCCTGGACAAAGACTGATGCAATACCATACTTTCCTCCAGAGCCGACTAGGGGGAAAGGCTTCCCTGGAGTGGACATCCTGAATTTGGACTTGTAGCCTACCAGACTGCGTAAGAATAAACCTTCCTTTGTTAAAGCCATCCACTTTGTAGTATTTCTGTTAGAGCAGCACCAGCTGACCAAAACAGTGTGTTTTAGGGTTTTATCTTTTCACCATACTTATTTAATCTGTATGCTGAGAAAATAATTCAAGAAGCTGGACTTCATGGAGAAAAATTGGGCCTCAGGATTAGAGGACGACTCCTCAACAACCTGAGATGTGCATGTGACACAAGCTTGCTGGCTGGAAGTGAAGAGGACTTGAAGCACTTACTGATGAAGACCAGACTATAGCTTTCAGTATGGAGTACACCTCAGCATTCAGAAAACAAATCCTCACAAGTGGGGCAATAAGCAACATCATGACCAATGGAGAAAGACTGAAGTTGTCAAGCATTTCATTTTACTTGGCTGCACAGTTAATGCCCGCCAAAGTAGCTATCAAGAAATCAAATGATGCATTAGATTGGAAAAAGACAGTCCAAAGATTATCACTTTAAGGATTAACATGTGCCTTACCGACGCTATGATGTTTTCAATTGCCTCATATGCATGTGAAAGCGGGAGGACTAAAGAAAAACTGATATCTTTGAATTGCAGTGTTGGTGAAGAATGTTTGTATACTATGGACTATCAAAGAATGTTAGGTAAAAATGAAAGGCATCTAATACCATTTTTAATAGCCCCCAAGAAGACAAAGCACTCAGGAATAAATCTAACGAGAAACATAATGACCTATACAAAGAAAACTTTAAGACACTCCTGCAAGAAACCAAAAGAGACCTACAGAAGTGAAAAAACATACCTTACTCATAGATAGGAAGACTCAGCCTTGTGAAAATGATGTTCCCCCTTCCCCTAGGCGGTAATTTTTTTTCCTATTGTATTGTACCTTAGACGAAGGTTTCTAGAGCAAACTAGTGTTTCATTAAACACTTAGTACACATACTGTTTTATAACTGTGAGTAACAGTCCCACAACATGTCTTGCTTTCTTCTTGTCCTTTCTCCTGTGCAGGTTTACTCCTTAAATCTCATTTTCTTTGATGAGCCTGTTCTAGTCTTCAGCTGCAAGGTGAACCTCTGGAGTGACTTCGTTACTGAGCTATAATGGTTCTTGGGGGGTATACTCTTAGTGTTTCTCTAGTCTCTACCAAACCAACAAATCTGTTCTTTCTTTTTGAGTTAGAACTTTGTTCTATGTTTTTCTCCAGCTCCGTCTGTGACCGTCAGTTGTGATCCCTGTTAGAGTAGTCGGTGGTGGTAGCTGGGAACAAGCTAGTTGTACTGGACTCAGTCTGGTAGATGCCATTGTAGATGTGGTCCACTTGTCCTTTGGACTAATGTGTCCCTTGTGTCTTTAATTTTCATTGTTCTTCCTTATTCCTGAAGGGATGAAACCACTGGTTTTTACGAGCCCAGATGTTACTACTCACCAAAGTAGAATGTAGTGGGGCGTTTGAAAGTATCTGTGGAGCTTCCATGACCTTGCCTTGTATAAGCTGTGCAGGCATCCCTAGTATTGTGTACTGTTTTACTTCATCCCAGTTGCCGCTGATCTATTGTCTATTTAGAGTGTTTCCATCCCCAGTCCTCCTTTCCTTCATAATCATTAAAGATTGTATCTTTTTGTTTGTAAACTTCTTCATGAGTTTTTGCAATAATGGTCTCATACAATATTTGCCCTCGTGTGATTGATTTCATTCAGCATAGTGCCCTCTTGTTTCCTGCCTGTTATGTTTCACAGATTCATGGTTGTTCTTTATTGTTGCATGATATTTTGTTGTGTATATGTATGACAGATCATTTATCCATTTATTTGTTGGTGGGCAGCTAGGTTGTTACCATCTCTTCTCTACTGTGAACAATGAGGCAATGAGCATGGATGTGCATATGTTTATTCATGTGATGGCTCTTATTTATCTAGCATCTATTCCTAGGAGTAGGAACATATGATATTTCTATTTCTGGATTCCTAAGAGGTGTCATATAGTTTCCTGAAATGGCTGTCTCATTTTTCTTTTCTATAAGCCATGCATGAGAGTTCTTATCTTCTTGTAGTTTCTCCAACATTTGTTATTTCCTATTTCTATGATTGCTATGAGTCAGAATCAAGTCAACAGCAATTATTTTATTTGTTCATTTTTATGATTTGTGCCAGTAATGCTAAGGTGAGATGTTATCTCATAGTAGTTTTGATTTCCATGTTTTTTAACAGCTAGTGATTGACAGCATTTCCTCATGTGGCTGTTGGCTGCTTAAGGATCTACTTTGGTGAAGTGTCTGTTCATTTTCTATACCCATTTTTCAGATTGGATTATTTCTCTTTTTGTAGTAGAATTGTTGGATTTTCTTCTAGATTTTAGAGATTAGAACTTCCTCTGATTTGTGATAGCCAAAATTCTTTTCCAAGTCTGTAGTATCTCTTTTTACTCTTTTGGTGAAGTCTTTTGATGAGTTTAAGAGTTTGTTTTTCAGAAGATCTCAGTTATCTAGCTTGTCTTCTAGAGTTTGTGTTTTGTTGGTTATGGTTTATATCCTGCTGATGCCATGTATGAGGGCTTCTAGCACTGATCCTATTTTTTCTTTACAAACTTTATAGTCTTTGATCCATTTGAAATTAGTTTTTGTTAGTGTGAGGTATGGATCCTGTTTCCTTTTTTTCAGATTGACTTCTAGTTTTGCTAGCACCATTTGTTAAAAATGCCAACTTTTCTCCATTTGATGGACTTTGGGCTCTTGTTGAAAATCAGGTAACTGTAGGTGAATGGATACATCTGTGTTCCTAATTCTGTTCCATTGGTTAGTGTATTTGTCCCAGTGATACTTTTAAATGATACTGAGAAACAAGATCACCAATTTCATATGGATAGGAAAGAGGCCTTGGATAAATAAAGCACAACTGAAGAACAAAGTAGGAGTCCTCACACTGCCTGGTTTTAGAAATATTATACCTCCACAGTAGTCAAAACAATCTAGTGTTGTTAAAACAACAGATACATGGAACACTCAAACAGAATTGAAAATCCAGACATAAATTCATTCACCTATAAGCAGCTGATATTTGACTAAGTCCATTAACTGGGAAAAAGACAGTCTCTTTAAGAAATGATGCGGGCGTAATTGGATATCAATCTATAAAAAAAATAACAAGAAGAAGAAGACAAAAAAGAAACAAGTCCCACACTTTATACCATATACAAAAACTAACTGAAATTGGATCAAAGACATACATGTAAAATCGAAACTATGAATGTCATGGAAGAAAAAAATCCTGAGAGCCCTCAAAAATGGCATAAACATAAAACAAATCATTATTGACAATGCATAAACACCAGAAGAGAAACTAGATAACTAGGAGTTCCTAAAAATCAAATATTTGTGCTCATACAAACAATTCACCAAAAAAGTAAAAAGAGAACCTCTTGACTGGCTATGGCTTATCCAGAGTCTAATCATTAAAATCTGCAAGATATTAAAAAACTTCAACAACACAAAGACAGATGACCCAATTAAAAAATGGGCAAAGAATATGAAAAAGTACTCCACCCAAGAAGACAGTTAGGCAGCTAATGGTCACATGACAAAATGGTCATGGTCATTAGCCATTAGAGAAATGCAAACCAAAACTATAATGAGATATTGTATTATTTCAAGAGGGCTAGTATTAACCTAAAAAACAGAGAATCATACATGTTGGAGAGGTTCCAGAGAGAAGGAACATTTACACACTGCTGGTTGAATGTAAAATGTTACAACCACTTTGAAAATCAATTTGACACTTCCTTAGAATGCTAAAAAGGGAAGTATTATATGATCCAGCAGTCTCACTCCTTGAAATACATCCTAGAGAAATAAGAGCTATCACACAACTAGATATATGCACACCCATGTTCACTGCAGCATTGTTCACAATAACAAAAAAGATGGAACCAACCCAGGTGCTGAATTGTGCCCCTCCGAATGTGTGCATCACCTTGATTAGGCTGTGATTCCCATGCCTGTGTGATTTTCCATCATTTTGTCATTTGATGGCATTATTCTGTATGTTGTAAATACTGTCACCATGGATGAATAAGATAGATTAGCAACAGTTACACTGATGGTGTCTACAAGACTAGATAGTGTCTTAAGTCAATCTTCTCTGAGATATGCAAGAGAGAGGGAAGCAGAGAGACACAGGGACCTTATGCCACCAAGAAAGCAGTGCTGGGAGAAGAGCACTTCCACTGGACCTGGACTTCCTGTGCTGAGATGCTCCCTGACCAAGGAAAGACTGATCCATCACAAGGACCTTCCTCCAGAGCTGACAAAGAAAGCCTTCCCCTGAAACTGATGCCCTGAGCTTACAGTTGTAACCTACTAGGCTGTGAGAGAATAAATTTCTCTTTGTTGAAGCCATCCATTTGTAGTATTCTGTTATAGCAGCACTAGATGACTAAGACAGTGCCGGCTGACAGACCAATGGATACAAAAACACAGCAAATACATACAATAGAGTACACAAGGATAAAGAACAACAGTGAATCACCAGAACATCTCACAACATGGATGAATCTTAAGGGCATAACTGAAATTAGTCGGTTGCAAAAGGACAAATACTGCATGAGACCACTATTACAAGAATTCAGGAAAAGGTTGAAACATAGAAGAAAACATTCTTTGATGGTTATAAGGGTGGGGTTGGAGGGAGAAGGGAAATCATTAACTAGATAGTAGACAAGAATTGTCTAAGGGGAATGGAAGGACAGCACACAATACAGGGAAAATCAGCACAAACCAGGACTAAACCAAAAGCTAAAAAGTTTCCTAAAGACAGCAAAGTGCTTTGAGGGAAAGAGAGAAGCAAGGGTTGGGAGTCTACGTCTGGCTTCAGAGGACATCGAGGTCAATCAGCATGATAGTTTATTAAGAAAGTGTTTTGTATTCCTCTTTGGTTAGTGGTGTCTGTAACACAATTTAAAACAAACAAAAAAACTTAAGGATGTCTGAACAAAGTATGAAATGTGGTTCATGATAATGTTCGTTATTGTGACAAAGTTACCATACAAACGTACTGTGTTAATAATGAAGGGAAATGAATAGATGTTTATAGGAACTCTTTGTATCTTTTTTGTATTTTCTTCTGTGAATTTGAAATCACTCTAATAATAAGATTCATTTTAAAAAATTAAAAGCAAACAAGCAAACAACAAGAGCTATGCTCTTAGGTCATGGACCATTCACCTAAGTGTTAAGTCCTAGGGACCTTACAAGTGCAAGTTCGTAACATATGAGGTCCTACAATTAGGTCTGTGAACTTCACTGTTGTAAGTGCTACATATCGCATGGCTGAATATTAGTGCAGTTGCCCTCGACGTATTCTCCTTGGGAAGCTGTGCATCAATGCCAGTTCCTAGTCTGCTCTGCAAAGCAGGGTTGGAACTCTTTCTGGAATGGTCATCGCACATGGTAGAAAGGTGGCAAGTTAGCAAACTTAATGGTGTAGTTGCCTGTGATGGAGTCTTTAGCCAATAAAGAAATAACTGTGTTGGAACACCCTCCTACTCAA
The DNA here is from genome assembly GCA_028571685.1 of Heterohyrax brucei. NCBI lineage: Eukaryota > Metazoa > Chordata > Mammalia > Hyracoidea > Procaviidae > Heterohyrax > Heterohyrax brucei. Next base: position 34,831,274 of record CM053148.1, on the reverse strand, counting down.
GCTGTTCTGGCCCCCAATGACTTTTCTCTTTACCCAGAGATGAAGGAACTATGGATGACGTTCAGGACATCAAGTGTAATACAACAACAGCCATTCCAGAAAAAGAGTTCTCAAATTGCTTTGAAAAGTGGGCTGGGCACTGACATGAGTGCATAGCTTCCCAAGGGGAGTAAGGTATGTAGTACCTTTTCTGGGATGAGTTTGCAAACTTAATTGTCAGCCTCATATGAGAGTCTGCATTTCAAGCTGTTTGCAAGGTAAATGCAAAGGATTTTTCATTATTGACTGTTGCCCTATTCTCATTCCATTAGGATATGTTACTGTGAGCAAACTCTAAATGGATCAAAGAGAATGACGTTCTGAATGCTGAGGACTTTATGTACATATTTCATAAAATCCTTAGGTCAACTCTTTCAAATATATGTCTTTACTTCTACTTTCCAAATGAAAAAATTATGTTCAGAGAACTTAGGTCATTTGATTCACATTTTTCAAACATGATGTTCATTCAAGATTTGAACCTTAATTTGTTTCCATGTCTCCAAATTACAGTCCTCATTTATTTAATGTTCTTTCCCCATCTTACTGTCAATGAACTTAAATGCCCATTTCCTGAAGAGCTGCTCAAAATATAAGAAGTAGCTGTTGCTCATTTTCATTCACTATTCACAATGAAATCAAGTGAAATAGTTCTTTACTCTCTTAAAATGTCCAGAAATCCTCCAGCTTTTCTTTGAGTGAATATTTTATCTAATTATGAACCTCATGCTCTTCATGGGCATCATGAAAATGAGTGGAACATACCAAGAATCTTACAAGAATTTAACACATTTCAACTCAAGTACATTTGTTTATAATCTTCACATTTTCCCTTTCTACCTGTGTCAGTTAGTGTTACATTTACCGGCAGATGCCAGTTGGTGTGGGCTGATGTGATTATGGATGGGTTTTATGGGTACAGTCACTTGACAATTAATTTGGAAAGACTGAATGTATATGGGAAGAGGGCATTTTTCCAAGACTCTGAAGTTCAGATTCTTTTCCTGACCCTGCGCCTGAGCTACCCACAGTCTCGGGTGAGTCACACCTCTCTCATTTTGCTCATTCATTCGTAGAAATAAGAAGGACCAAATGACCTCTGAGATTCCTTCTTTTTACATTTCTATAATGTTAAAATGGGGGGTGGGTACTTTCTGTGATCCAGTTGAATTTTCAAATTTTTGAGAATATAGGAATAAGACTGTAATGTGTAATGTGGCTTCTCAGTCCTGGGAAGGGCATCTCCTTGGTTTGAAATTGGGATTTTTGTCAGCAAGAAATGTTCTTTTTGGCTTAGAATACATGGTGGTATGTCTCACCCACTAAGAAAGAGAAAGTAGAATCGATCATAATATGGTAGCAGGAATAACTTTCCGTATGAAATGAAACGGCAATAAAAGGCAAAATGAGTGACTAACCTTTGCCTTGTCCTAAAGAAATGTTGGTGAAAGTTAGAAATATATTCATGTCTCTGCTCACCCCGGCTCTCTACCTGAACCAACAACTCTTCATGAAACTTTCCACATTAAACTTTCAGTTCCAGTAAAGCTCGTAGCAGTGTCTAACACTGCACTTGGAGGTGACAACATGACATTCCTTTCAGTCTGATGTATCGAGGCTTAGAGTGTGAGGGCTGAAAGTTGCAGAGAGAAGGGAACATACAACTGTTTCCACTGTGTGCCTCCCACTTAAGTGCATTCACGACCCTGGCTGGATTCTTACACGTACTATTTCTAAGCCTTCCAACAATCCTACAAAACAGGTGGTTGACAGAACTGACACTCCAAGGAGGGTAAATAACTTACTCAATTTCAGTCACCTCTAAAAGATACTGGTTTCAGAGTTTAAACTAAAAGTCTAACCTCCCTTCTTCAGTTCTATTCACTTTAGTTAACTCCCATGAGTCCTACTCTTGCTTCAAACATGCATCTGAGAGATCTTTCTTTTTTTGGTCCTCCAGAGAATGTGAATTATTGCTTTTTCTGTCACTGTTTTATTGTGTGAATCACACAGTGTTTTATTTCTCTGTTCATATATCTTTCTCTTCTGCATGTCAGTGAATGTCTGGAGAATAGGGACAAGGTTTTATTAACTTTGGAACTTGGGTAACTGGCAAATGGTAGGTGTCCAGAAAATTCTTATTCAGTCCGAGTCACACGATTAATTGGCCATGGTCAGAACTAAATCCAGACCTCTTGACTCCCAGTCCAGGACTCTTTCATCACCAGGTTATTACTTTTAGACTTTTAATCACATCCAATTTCCAGATTATTCTCCTTATAAAATCTCCACGCTCCCTCACCCTAAATCCCGCACATTATTTCTGTGAGTAGAGAGAAGGTTTTAATCACAATTACAATGGCTTGCAATTATTGAGCACTAACCATATGCAAAGTGCAGGAGGCCCACTGAGTGCTAACTTCTTTCCCTGTGAGTTTTTCCCTTCAGTACTGATAACTCCTAGAAGTGAGTGCTATTGCTAATCCTGTTTTACTAAGCAGGAAACTGAGAAACAGAGACGGGAAGTAACTAGGCTGAGTTTTTCAAGCCAGGATGAAGGTTGATGCAATACTTCTTTAGAGGGGGGCGTGATTTCCAAGATAAAACTTCCTACCTCAGGTTTGAGAAAGAAGGAAGGAGTAGGATCTCACCGGATAGGGTCTTCCTTCCTTCCTTCCTCCCACCTTCCCTCTCTCCTTCCCTTCCTCCCTCCCACCTTCCCTCCCTCCTTCCCTTCCTCCCTCCTCTGTTTCCCTCTTTTCTTCCCTCCCTCCTCCCTCCCTCCCTCCTTCCTTCCTTCCCTTCTTCCCTCCCTCCTTCCTGCCCTCCTTCTCTCCCTCCTTCCCTCTTTTCTACCTTCCCCTCCTCGCCACCTAACTACCCTCCCTCCTTCCTTCCTTTCTCTGTCTCTCTCTCTCTCTTTCTCTCTCTTCCTCTGTAATAACTGAGGTGTCATGATCTTTAGGGAACACAGATAACACCAGGTCCTGAGGGTGATTTCATCAAAGTCACTAGCTGCCTTTGCTCCCTGCAAATGTCTACCCTGAGCTTCTGAAGCAGATTGCCAAGGACTTCTCATGTTGAATCTGTGAATACTCCAGTTTCTTACAAGGTCATGTGGGGGAGAAGATTCAGAACATTCCAAGGAGATTATGCTCAAGTGGCTGAAACCTGAAAAAGCCATTGATAAAGGCTTAGCTGCATTACTCTGAAGACTTCACTGCTGTGGGAGAATCATGAACAGCAGACTCAAAAGGTTCAGAGGTTTATATCATTGTATATGCCCTTCCATCTTATTGGAGTTTCTGAATCTCCCCCAGAGATTAAAATGTAATGACACCATGAGTTGAGACAGAAGAAGGTCAAAAATCATACTCTCAGGCATTATAGGGTATATAGGACATCATGCACAAATGCAGAAGGGGATATGATTTTGGCTAACAATTCAAGGTACATAAATATGTTTGTATTTGTGTAAGTTTTAAAATAAAAGAACTGGAGACGGTAGCTTGGCAAACTCCTAGTTAGAGGGAGGGAAGAATGGCCATTGGAGAAAATGTGGGTGGCCTTTAAAGGGATGAGGGTGAGAGAGAAGGGGTGAGGCAGGGAGGGTATGGTTATCAGACCTAAAACGTGAAACAGCCAGTCTCAGTGGAGTGGATTCTGGCTCATGGTAGCTCCATGTGTGTCCGAATAGAACTGTGCTCCCTGGATTTTTCAGTGACTTATTTTTTTGGAACTAGATCTCCAAGCCTTTCTTCCGAGGTGCCTCTAAGTGAATCTGAACCTCCAGTTATTCAGTTGGCATAGCACGTTAACTGTTTTCATCACCCAGGGACACCGTAGGGAGTGAAAGCTAATCATAAAGGGTTAAATTCAGGGACTGAAAGGCACAGTGTCATCGCTGGAGACTTTCAGTTGTTCGTTTATTCTGTAAATGTTTCTTTAGTGCCAGCGCTGTGCTGGGCATCATTTTTAGCAGTGGAGATACACTTACCAACAAAGGAGGGAAAGCCCCTCCCAGCTCAGAGCTTACATTGTAGTGAAATTTAACCATACCTAAAATACCTATATTTTTTGTTCAATCTTAAAGGAAAAAAAATAAATGTAAGGGTGTCAGGTGTCAAAGAGAAAGTGATAAAGACACCCACAGAAAACAGAGTTACTTGCAAGTAGGAGATAAAATTGTGATGTCTAACAGGAAGGCCATGCAGTGACACAACAGGGACAATTTATCTCCAAACAGAAAGACACTGCTTCTCGAGGCTGACTTAGTGACTAGTAGATAAATCACACGTAAGTAAAACTGATGCCTGTTGTTTGTAAAGGATCTTCAAGAAAAGGGCAAACAAATGGAAGCTGCAGAAGGAAAGAGGGCAAGCCCGTCATAGGGCAGCCCAAGTCCCTCCTTCCCAGGTCAGAAGAGCTTTGCCCAGAAGGAGCTCTTTGGAGGTGGAGGAGAAAGGGGCCCATTGGTGGCAGACTGTGCTTGGGCAGCATAAGCGGGAAGCCACTGTTTTCAGAAGCCCAGGAAGGCAGCCAAAGGGTGGCCACAGTCAGCCTCCAGCCAACTCACGTAGCACTAGGTAACATACCTATGTCTACTTGTTTGTTGTTTATTTTTGTCTCCTCGAGGTACTTTCCATAAAGCAAGTTACAGGAGGTAAGGAAATAGTCCTTCTGACTCGTGACTTCTAGAACAGTTCCCAGCTAGGAGAAGAAGAAGAGGGAAAGGGAGATGAGATTAAGGGAGGAAGAGAGCCTTATAAAACAATGAGCAACTAGGTGTATCGGCTTGTCATACCATGATGGCTTGCACACTGCCGTGATGCTAGAAACTGTGCCACTGGTATTTCAAGTAACATCACAGTCACCCATGGACAGGTCTCACTGGAGCTTCCAGACTAAGGCAGGCAGGGGAGAAAGATCTGGAGATCTACTTCTGAAAACTAGCCAATGAAAACTTCATGTGTGACAACAGAACATTCTCCAATCTTGTCTGGAAGAAAAACTTTTTACATTGGAAGGGAGTCAGAATACCCAGTGGCCAAAACAATGCACTTGAAAATACCAAGGGCTGTGAAAATGACACAAGACCCCAAACCAAAAAATCAAACCCACTGTAGTTGAGTCATTTCCACCTCACAGAGCAGAACTGCCCCATAGAGTTTCCAAGGAGGACCTGGTGGATTTGAACCTCCAACCTTTTGATTAGCAGGTATAGCATTTAACTGCTACACCACCAGGTTTTCTGGCATAAGACCAAGCACCACTTTTTTTCTTTCATACGTGGGGCTGCCGTGAGTCAGTACCAGCTTGACTGCAGCTAACAAGTATGTGCATATGTATACATACACATACCCAAGCCATAGTATTTTCAATTGCTTTATAGGCACGCAAAGGCTGCACAATGAATAATAAAGATCAAAGGAGAGTTAATGCCTTTATATTCTGATGCTGGGGAAGAATACTGATTATACCATGGACTGTCATGTGTTTTGGACATGTTATTAGGAGTGATCCAGTCCTAGAGAAGGACACCAGGCTTGGTAAAGTAGCCAGCCAAGTGCCGTCGAGTAGAAGGTCAGCAAAAATCCTTAACAAGATGAACTGACCCAGTGGCAGCAGCAACTGTGGTCTGAAGCATAGCAAAAGTTTTGAGGATGGCAAAGGACAGGGCAGTGTTTCATTCCATTGTACATAGAGTCGCTATGAATCAAAACCAACTCAGTGACATCTAATAAGAGTAAGTACACACACATATGTTTACACATACACATGTATTTACATAGAAAGCTATACAAGGAACACCTAAAAAAATCTAATCGAGCCATTCTCAAGAAATGTGACAGCATGTACGTTCTGGTCTCGCTGAATGGATTTGGTAGCACATTCCATGTTTTCACATGATGGATTAAGTGTTAGAAGAACGCTCAAAATACATTTGATGCATTGAATACAATAGAACAAGGCAGTTTAAGTAGAAAGAGGTTGCAAAATAAGCCCAGTACAACAGCTTTTCTTCCCACATATGGCAAAGGAACCACTTTCCTTTGCCCCAGGCTATGTGATTTGGAGTGGCTCCCCTCAGACACCAGCATACAGGCTCAAAATTTGGCCAGTGTTGTTGGACTGGTCCGGGGCACTTGGGACTCAGCCTTGGCCAAGGGCCACCATCCCCTAATTTCTCACTCCCTTATGGATGATTACAGATTAGGAGTTTCTGGTGCACTTCTTCCCACCCTCATGGTGAGACATTGCCTAAGAATAAAGCTAAAACAAGGCAAGTAGAACTGAGGGCTGGTGAGAAACAGCCATCTGACGACCTGAAATAGATACCCAGACTGAAGTTTCTGCAAGCCACATTGTTGCTGTTACTAGCTGCTCCTGACTCATGGCAGCCCTGTGAATGATGAGAATGGATTGGTGTGACCCAAAGTATTTTCACTGGCTGATTTTTGAAAGCAGATCACCAGGTAGTTCTTCCTAGCCAGGAGCCATAGCCCTGTGCTTTTGTTCCAGGTTAATAAACTTTTTTATGTAAGTAGTTGGAGATGCATTTCAACCACTTGCAAGCAAAAGAGGGCTAAATGCAATGGTGTTCACATATATATTTTGAAAAGAAAGAAAATGTTTTCCATGTACAGTACTGGCTGTAACCATTCTTGTCCTGAATGTAGCTTTTTACTCCAACAGCTCCCAGAAGCCCATAAATCTGGCCATCTGTTCCGCATTTGATTTCATAAGATGCAGTCACTTTGCACATATTTCTACCCCAAGCCCACCCCGCTACATTTGTTTCTGCTGAGACAGAAATGTAGTTGGGAATGAATGTGGTGAGAACTGTCTTCAAAGGTTCTGCCCTAATTAAGGGATCGCTGAGCAATCAGTCCAGACCTGTCCCTGCCTAGACCAGAACCTGGCATAGCTCTTCACCCCATGGCTCCTAATTTCTGGTTTATTTATTTGTGGTGGTAGCCAAATTTGATTAGAATGTATGTAATGGCACATGATATAAAACACGTCTGGGATTCTTTGCAAGAGATCACTTGATAATCCACTAATTGCAGTAAATTTCAGTAAAATTATAGGGCCTAGGAGTAGTTGCAGGTGTAACGCACACAATTCTGAGCATTTTGATGATACAGGAAGACAGTTGCTGATAGGCAAATATTTACATTAACTACATATATGGAGATGATTCTGAGTGGTCCCCCAAACTGAAGTGTTCGTATTTAGATGCAGCACAGTTGTATTTGCCTGATGAAATTTCAAGTCAATATTCTGTTGTGCCTTCTACTCTGAAAAATGTAATCTTACAGCCCTGTTGCTGAGAACTGCTTTAGAGGGGAAAAGTTATGTGGGAAAATGTTCTAGAAAATCATGATAGGCCTGCTCCTCCTTGCCCTTCTGGGGCTTGCAGCTCTTCAAGAGAGATGAATGTTTCCTAATTTGTAGCTTAGGGGTGACTGCTTACCTACAATAAGTACATTCAGTGTTGCTTAACCATCATTAGGCCAGAGAAAGAACTCACATTTGTCATAAACCTCTGAGAATTGGTATTGATCAAACAGCCTATCAAAGAGACAGGCAAACACGGACAACACATAGCTTTGTCATGCCTGATTTATTTGACAAGTGAGGAAAAAATGCTGACCTGGGAGAGTGGTGACCCTTCAAACTAAGTATGCATGTGTCAGTTAAACAGTGGGGTGTGCCTTGCACTGGGAAATCAGCACATCTGGCCAGGGTCACATCACTCAGCAGCATGATCCAGCTGTGCAGAGGAGGTAAAAACATAACTGAGCTTGTTTATGGACAGCATTTGCAAACTCAGCTCTTGGCAATCCTGGGAATGACCTTTTTCCCCCAAAGTGTGCCTTGTCTTCAGATTTTTTTTCTTTCTTGTTTTGGAACCTACTGATATTGAGGTACTAGTTCTGAGATTAAAAGAGAGCAGTGTGTGATAAGATTCCTCTTCTGTAAGTAGATAACATTTTTGGAAACCCCTGGCTGCAGAATTCATAGCCTATCAGTGATTTCATATGTATATAGGAAAAGACTAAGTCAGGAACTGTGACACAAATAACCACATATCTGAATGAAAGACTAAGCATACTGTCATCTCATTCTCCAAAATATGAACATGCTGTATACAATCTCTTTGCTAAATCACATGTATTTACTTTTCAAAGCTATCTGTTCCTGTAGTCCACCACTGTCCATCAATTTCTCATACTATGGTGGCTGTTTGCTGCTATTATACTAGGAACTATGCCCTGAGTATTTTAAATACTAGCTGTGTCACCTCTGGTTGACAGGTTTCAGTGGAGTTTCCAGGCAAAGAAAGACTGAGAAGAAAGGCTTCTTTCAGTCAGCTAATGCTGCTGTAATAGAGATACCACAGAGTGGATGGCTTTAATAAAGGAAAGTTTATTCTTACACAGTCCTGTAGGCTACAACTCCAAATTCAGGACGTCTGCTGCAGGGAAAGGACTTTTCCTGTGTTAGCTCTGGAGGGAAGTCCTTGTGTTGTGTCAGTCTTTATTCAGGGAGCATCTTGATATAGGAACTTCAGGTCTGAAGGATGCTCTCTACTCCCTGTGCTGCTTTCTTGACGGTGTGAGGTTCCCAATTCTCTCTGCCAGATTTTTTCCTTTATATCTCAATAACCCACCTCAAGGCACAAAACAAAGTTACACATTGAATCTTGGTCAACCAACACAACTGCTGCCTACCCACCCTCATTAACACCATAGAGGCAGAAATTCCAATCTGAAGGAAAATCACACAATACCATGAATTATGGCACAGCCAAATTGTTACAGATTTTTTAGGGGACGCATTCAATCCATGACATGATCTACTTAAGAAAATCAGCCAATAAGTATCTTTTGGATATTTATTGGATACTCAACAAAACATTTTCTGAAAAAATGTTGGAAGATGAGCTTCCTAGGTAGGAAGACACTCAAAATACACAGTGGCCACAACAATGATTGTGAAAACAGTGCAAGACAGTGTTTCACTCTGTTATAAATAAGGGCGCCATGACTTGTAGTCAACTCACTGGCAATGAACAACATTCTATGGTAAATTTCCTGGAATGCCATCAGGGAAAATCAACTAACAGATGGCTTTCATTCACTGCAATAATTTTGTGAGAGGTGACAAGGTGACATACAAAGAAGAGGGATGTGTATTAAGTATGCCTTTGCTTGAACCCCTGTGTGACAGTTGACAAGTGACAGAACATGTCTAAACTTGAAGGTTTTCTGCTGCATTATGTATGGTACCCTAATATTTATCTCAAATAGTTGCTGTAAGAATGAAATGAAAAGGTATCTGGGAAATGGCAGGCATATTTGCTGATCCAAAAATGTTGGCATTAACTCCTGACCTTAAAAGTAGGAGGGACTGACTGCTAATCACTCCTGTGAAACTGGTTATGATTTCATGCCTTACCTTAATTTCAAATACAAAAATTAAATTATATTGATGAAACAGAAACTTAAGTTACTGTGCATATGTTATGATTTAGCAACTTAGAGTGACACGTGTTTTTTGTCTCTTTTAGGTGAAAACAAACAAGTGTCATAGGCCTGGCCACAAAGCAAGTGATTTAAGTAGGTCAGAGCACAAGGCTTTCACAAGATGTCAGTGGTTTAATACAATATTCCTAAAATAACACACACCCTCCCATTGTCAAAAGAAACCAAAAAAACCGAAACCCACTGCTGTCAATTATGACTTACAGCAGCCCTATCTTGACAGCTAAGCTAAATTCTAAATCACTATGTCTGTCAGTCCATTGTACTGTGGGTCTTGTATGTTGCTTTGATGCTGGAAGCTATACCACCGGTATTCAGATAACCAGTAGGGTCACCCATAGTGGACAAGTTTCACCTGAGTTTCCAGACTAAGACAGACTAGGAAGAAGTACCAGCAGTCTACATCTGAAGAGAATTAGCCCATGAAATCCTTGTGAATAACAATGGAACGTTGTCAGATACAGTGCTAGATAATGAGCCCCCCAGGTTGGAAGGCACTCAAAGGATGACTAGGGAAGAGCTGTCTCTACAAAGTATCATTGACCTTAATGATGTGAATGGAGTAAAGAAGCATTTGGAACCTTCATTTGCTGATATGGCAATACTGAAAATGAGAAGAAACAGCTGCAAACATCCACTAATAATCAGAATGTGGAATGTACAAAGTATGAATTTAGGAAAATTGGAAATTGTCAAAAATGGACTAGAATGCATAAACATTGATATCCTAGGCATTAGTGGCTGAAACGGTCTGGTTTTGGGCATTTTGAATCAGACAGTCATACAGTCTGCTATGCCAGGAATGAAAACTTGAAGGGGAATGATGTTGCATTCACTGTCAAAAAGAACATTTTAAGATCTGTCCTGAAGTACAGTGCTGTCAGTAATAGAATAAAATCCATACATCTACAAGGAAGCCCAGCTAATACTGATATTATTCGATCACTAAGGCCAGAGATGAAGAAATTGAATATTTTTACTAGTTTTTGCAGTCTGAAATTGATTAAACATGCAATCAAAATGCATTGATAATTACTGGTGATTGGAATGCAAGAGCTGGAAGCAAAGAAGAAGGATCAGTAGTTGGAAAATGTAGCCTTGGTGGCAGAAATGGTGCTGAGAATGACATAACAGAATTTTGCAAGACCAATGACTTTTTCACTGAAAATACCTTTTTTTTTCACCAACATAAATGGCCACTATATATGTGGACTTCCCCAGGTGGAATACACAGAAATCAACTACATCTGTGTAGAATGGTGATGGAAAAGCCCCGTATCAGTAGTCAGAACAAGACCAAGTATTGATTCTGGCAGCAAACATCAATTGCTCACATGCAACTTCAAACTGAAACTGAAGAAAATTAGAACAAGTCCACAAGAGCCAAAGCGTGACCTTGAGTATGTCTCACTTGAGTTAGAGACCATTTCAAGAAGAGATTTGATCTGTTGAACACTAATGACCAGACAAGTTGTGGAATAATATCAAAGACATCATTTACGAAGACAGCAAGAGGTCATTAAAAAGACAGGAAAGAAAGAAAAGGCCAAATTGGATGTCAGAAGAGACTCTGAAACTTGCTCTTGAACACTGAGTAGATTAAGCAAAAAGAAGGAATGATGAAGTAAAAGAACCAAACAGAAGATTTCAAAGGGTGGCTCAAGAAGACAAAGTATTATAATAACATATGCAAAGACATGGAAATAGAAAACCAAAAGGGGAGAACACATTCTGCATTTCTCAAGCTGAAAGGACTGAAGAAACATTCCAAGCCTCGAATTACAATATCGAAGGATTTCACAGGGAAGTTATTAAATGACTCAGAAAATAGCAAAAGAAGATACAAGGAATACACACAGTCATATCAGAAATAGCTGGTTGATATGCAACCACTTTAAATGGTAGCATATGATCAGGAACAGATCATATTGAAGTAAGAAATCAAGCTGCATTGGAGACATTGGGAAATGCAGGAAAAGACGGAATATCAATTGATGCAATATCAATTGAGGGGATATCAGCTGATAGAATATCAACTGAGATATTTCAACAAACAGATGCAGTGCCGAAAGTGCTCACTTACCTATGCCAAGTAATTTGGAGGACAGCTACCTGGCCAACTGACTAGAAGAGATCCATGTTTATGTCCATTCCAAGGAAAGCTGATCCAACCAAATGCAGAAATTGTCAAACAATATCATTAATATCACATGCAAGTAAATTTTTGCTCAAGATCATTCAAAAGTGACTGCAATAGTATATTGACAGAAAACTTCCAGAAACCCAAGCCAGATTCAGAAGAGGATGTAGAACCAGGGATGTCATTGCTGATGCCAGATGGATCTTTGCTGAAAGCACATAATACTAGAGAGATGTTTACCTGTGTTTCATTGACTATATAAAGACATTCGACTGTGTGGGTCATAGGAAATTATGGATAACCTTGTGGAGAATGGAAATTCCAGAATGTTTCATTGTACTTATGAGGAAACTGTATATGGATCAAGAAGCAGTTGTATGAGCAGAACAAGAACTGCATGGTTTAAAGTCAAGAAAGGTGTGTGATAGGGTTGTATCCTTTCACCATATCTTTTCAATCTATATGATGAATAAATGATCTGAGAAGCTGATGGGCTATGTAAATAAGAATAAGGCATCAAGATTGGGGGAAGACTCATTAACAACCTACATTATGCAGATGATACAACCTTACTTGACAGAAGTGAAGAGAACTTGAAAAACTTACTGATGAAGATCCAGGACCACAGCCTTCAGTATGGATTGCATCTCAGCATCAAGAAAGCAGAAATCTTCACAAATGGACCAGTAAGGAAAATCATCCTAAATGGAGAAAGGATTGAGGTTGTCAAGGATTTCATTTTACTTGGGTCCACAATCAATGCCCATGGAAGCAGCAGTCAATAAATCAAAAGACACATTGCCCTGGGAAAAATCTGGTTCAAAGGGCTTCTTTAAAATGTTGTAAAGATGTCACCTTGATGACTAAGATGTGCCTGACCCAAGCCATGGTATTTGCAGTTGCATCATACACATTTGAAAGCTGGACAATGAATAAGGAAGCCAGAAGAAGAAATGATGCCTTTGAATTATGGTGATGGAGAAGCTATGGAAAGCACCTGGACTGCCAAAAGAACAAACAGATTTGTTGTGGAAGAAATACAACCAGAGTGCCCCTTGGAAGCAAGATTGGTGAGACTATGTCTTACATACTGTGGACATGTTGACAGGAGGCATGAATCCCTGGAAAAGGACATCATGGTTGGTATAGTAAGGGTCAGCAGAAAAGAGGAAGATCTTCAACAAGACGGAGTGTGACACAGCAGTTGCAACAATGGGCTTAAGGATAAAAAAGATGGTGGGCATGGTGCAGGACTGGGCAGTGTTTTCTTCTGCTGTGCCCAGGGTCGAAACGAGTTGGAATCAACATGTTGGATAAGTACCATCTGTCTGTCATTGTATCATACTGTAGTAGCTTGTGTTTTGCTATGATACTGGAAATTATACCACCAGTATTTCAATAATATTAGGTTTACCAATGGTAGAAAAGTTTCAGTGGAGCTTTCAGAGTGAGACAGACTAGGACAAAAGCCCTGGAAATCTACTTCCTAAAATTAACCAATGAAAACCTTATGGATCACAATAGAATATTGTCCAATAGAGGGCTGGAAGGTGAGTCTCAGGTTGCAAGGCACTCAAAATGCACAGTGATAGACAGCCTTGGGGGGAGCGGAGTCAAGATGGAAGACTAAGAACACATCTCCCTAAATCCCTCTGGAAACCAAGACCCAAAATGATAATTAAACAGAGCCTTCTGGACACCTAGTGAACCTTAGGACATGGCATAGGGCTGTCTATTTGGTCTGCATACCACTGAGCAGAAAACTTCTTCTCTTTCAATGCCCCCCGCCCTTGTTGAGTCCCGGCTCTCACAGACTGAAGGTAAATCACCGTTTTGACTTTTTTATTTCTTTGTCTTGGCTGGTGGGAGCAGTTGAGGTGACTGACAGCAAGGCTCAGATGCACTGCTGGTGAGATTGGTGAGGGGAGTCACCACGTTTTGAGAGCCTGGCCTTGGAATCTGTGCAACTCGGCACCTCTTACCTTCCTCTCTCTCCAAATCTCTGGATGTCTGTCACTGAATAGCCTTTTCTAAGGTGTCTGGGGGAGCTTGTGTGGGACACCATCTTGATTCACTGGGAGGTGGAGTTTCCTATACGGACTCCTCGGCTGGACCTAATTCCCAAGCTAGGAAGCAGTGCCTACCCAGAGAGCACTTTTCCAGCAGTAAAGCAGTCTTTAATATAGAGGTGTGTACTTTGCCAGCTTGGAAAAGGGACTTGCATACTTGAAAGCCTGACTAAGCTGTGAGATACCTTTAACCTTACAACAGAGAAATAATTGTAGTGCATCCAGATGGCTTCTCTTCCAGGCTTTACTGTCTCACATTATAGTCAGCTGACAGCTCCCTGGTGACTCTATAAGTGAGGCTGTGTCTTAGGCAATCAGGAGGTGGAGCCCAGAGATTCTACTGAGCCAAGTCACTGGAGTACATAGAGGTGTCTGGTGATCAACTTATTTTTCAGACTGAGCTTTAAATCCTGTTAAAGTAACACCAGAGAAACAAAAAAACCTCCAGATGCCCAAAAAGCAACAAACTTTGGACTGGAACATTAGGAAAAATTCACCCATGGCTTCAGAAGGCCACAAAAGAAAGATCCAAAGAACTTCCCAGGCAAAGAAACTTTTCTGATACTACTGGAGGGCAAGTACAAAAGGATTATATATAGAGGCCTCCTAGACCTTATGCAAAATGAAAAATTAAGCAAGCTGTTTCATCTGATACAACACCAGAACTCTGAAATCCAATATATCAATAACAAAATCAAAGAGATAGAAAATTCAGTTCAAAGCAAAGAAAATAGAACTGAACAAACAGAAAACAGACTTTCTGACTTGACTCCAGCATCTATGACGAGAAATCAGAAAAAAGAAACAAGAAAAATGAAGAAGCATTAAGAAACATGTGGGACTCTCTTAAGAGGAAAAATCTATGATTAATTTGAGTTCCTGAACAGGGTGGGACACCCAAGAACACAGAGAGTATTGTACCTGAGCTGCTGACAAAAAACTTCCTAGAAATTATGAAAGAAGAGAATATAGATATCCAAGATGCGTATTGAACACTACTCAATGTAGATCCCAAAAGAAAGACTCCAAGACATATTATAATCAAGCTTAACAAAATGAACCACAAGCAGAAACTCTTAAAGGCAGCAAAACTCAAAGCAAAGCTAACATTCAGAGAGAAATCCTGTGGGCTTTCATCTGATTTCTCAGTAGAAATGATGCTGGTGTGAAGACAATGGAATGACACATTCAAAGTCTTGAAGGAGAAGAACTTCTAATGGAGGATTAAATATCCTTCAAAACTATCTGTCAAATGTGAAAATGAAAGCAAGACATGTGCAGATAAACAGAAACTCAGAGACTTTGTAAAAACCAAAGCAAAGCTACACGAAATGCTGAAAGAAGCTCTTGGCTTAGAAGAACAAAACTACTAATTTTATATTTTAGGAGGAAATACAGGACACATCACCCAGAAACATACTCAGTTAGGGAAGGCTCCAAACTCAATCAAAGCTGTAATATTAAAAGAAGTGATCCAGTGATCATATCATGAAAATTGTGATGTCATCATATTAATAAGAGGGATGTGCTACAGTTGTTATAGTCCTTCCAGATGGAGAGGAAGTTAATAAGACTTGTAGTTAAAATTGGGTTTAAACATAGACTTTTAAGGGTGATCACAGGGGCAACCAAAAAGCACAATAAAGATGCAACATATCAAATCAAGAAGCAACACAGGAGTCTCGACAACCACAGAATCAACACTGAAAAAGGTGAAAAATCAACTCATAAAGCATGCTCCAGAACAAAATAATAAAGAACAACAGAGAAAACATCAACACAAAGATAAAAATATGACAGTGACACCACTGAACACATACCTATCAATAATCACATTGAATGTGAACAGATTGAACGCTCCAGTAAAGAGATATTGAGTGACATCCTGGATCAAAAGACACGACCTATCCGTATGGTGCCCACGAGAAACTCACCTTAGACTTAAAGATAGGAACAAACTGAAAATTAAAGGGTGGAAGAATATATATCAAGCTAACAACAGACAAAGAAGAGCAGGTGTGGCAATTCTAATCTCAGATAAAATGGGTTTTAATGTAAAATCCACCATCATGGACAAGGATGGACACTATTGCTGAAAGGTTCTATATACAGACAGGACTTAACAATATTAAATATTTATGCACCCAATACTAGAGCATCTAAATACATCAAAGAAACACTGACTACACTAAAAAATGAGATGGATCACTCCATAATAATACTGAGACTTCAACACTTAAGCTCAGTCAAGACAAGAAGATCTTATTGCCACCTCATCGACATATACAGAACTTTCTGTCCATCAGCAGATAACTACACCTTCTTCTCCAGTGCACACGGATCATTTTCCAGAATAGACCGTTTGTTAGGACATAAAGCAAATCTCAAAAAAATCCATACCATTGAATTATTGCAAAGCATCTTCTCAGACTACAGAGCCATTGAAATAGAAATCAATAGCAGAAAAAACTTAGAAAGTGGAACTCATGGAAACTGGACAGTATCTTGCTCAAAAAGTCATGGATTACAGAAGAAATTAAGGATGAAATAAAGGAATTTATGGATTCCAGCAAGAATTTGAAAACACTTCCTGTCAAAAATGCACAGTGATAGCAGCAATGACCAACAGTGTACCAGTGATCATGAAGATGGTGTGAAACCAGGCAATGTGTCCTTCTGTTGTATGTAGGTCACTGTGAGTTACAACTGATTCCACTGCAAGAACACGCTGGACAAAAGACCCCACTAACTTACTATTACTATTAACTTCATTTATTCACTTGACAATTCTTCCTTTATAATTACAGCTGAATATCTGTGTAAGATGACTTAACCTTTGGTTCAGCTCTGCCTTCTTTAAATGATATTGTCATTTCTGTTATGCCATGATGATTTGGCCAACACCAACCTTGTTTAAGAAGCTAAATGTGAATACTTCATCTAATGAGAAAAATGGTTGCATCTGGGTTAGACGGAAATTTTCAGACATATTGGAGAAAATGTTATATCAGAGAAACCTCCTAGAATATTCTTTTATAATCTAAGCAGGGAGAATCCCATATCAGGAAGGGACTTTCTGTGTGGATGTTCTCTGCTCGGCTTCAGCCACCTTTGATTTTCCATTTAAGTGTTGTACGAATGTTGATGGCAGTGTAAATTTCTATGAAGGAGGAAATTATATTTAATATACTTTCCATTACATTTGTTATTTTGCTACCATGGTGAAACAATTTTCTTGAAATTAAGTATCATAAACCATTTGAGACTGTAACACAGCTGAGCAACTGAGAAAGACAGATGTGATGAAATTAAAGAAAGATGGTGAATAGACACACATATGCACGGATGTTTAGAAAACACCAGTTTATTCGAGGAAGAAAGAGACTGGAATCAAATCTTCTCTTACCTCTTCACTGTCTATACCAACTGTGAGAGTGTCCTCATTGGTGCTTCCTGATACAACAAAAATTAGGGAAGATTCAGCTGTGAATTACATTCTGAATAACCTATATTAAACATTAGTAAAGCATGATTTTTCCTTTTGTTACTTACTGGTAGTAAACTACTAGAGTTTTTACAAACTAAAATAACAAGCTCCTTCAGCATTAATGAAAACCAATGCCATCAAGTCAATCCCAAATCATGGTCACTCTTTGTGCATCAGAGAACTCAGCTCCATTGGGCTTTTTAATCACTGATTTTTCAGAAGTAGCCCATTAGGCCTTTCTTTTGAGATGCCTCTATGTGGGCTCAAACCTCCAACCTTTCAGTGATCAGCAGAGCACATTAACTGAGGTGGGTAAATTGAGGCAAGGGGATTAGTCTAATTCCCTTGATCTAAGTAGAGACCCATAGCTGGTTCTCTATACTTTTCTCACCCATGAGAAACCCAAAGATTTTGTGCGTATTGATTTCTTTCAAGGCTTCATGATTTGGTTTCATGAAAAGATGAAAAGATCCACTGGAGTTAGAGATTTCAGTAATAACAGTGATGATAGCGATGCGTATTTCTCCGGTGTTCACTGTGTACCAGGCCTTGTTCTAAGTAGCTTTCATCTATTGCATCATTTAGCACCTACCATAATCTTAGACAATAAGTGTAGCTATTATTCCTACCTTTCAGGTGGAAGAAACAGAGGCTCAGCGAGTTGAAGTTCTTTGTCCAAGTTCAGCTTAACTGGTTCCTGGGGTTGCCAGTGTAAGTATCTAGGCTATATAAACATTAAAAACAGTTCTCTACAACTCTTCTGATTTCTTTCCCATATTCATGGGTGTTGATCTTTAGGAAGAAGCCATGTGAGTAGGCACCAGGACAAGAAATGGCATTAACCATTACTCTTTGATCCTTGGTTAGGGAACATCTCATGTGAGTCAAAAAAAAAACCAAACCCACTGCCATCCAGTTTAATGTGACTCACAGTGACCCTAGAGGTCAGAGTAGAACTGCTCCATAGAGTTTCCAAGGACTGCATGGTGGATTTCAACTGCCTATCCTTTGGTTATTAGACGTAGCACTAAACCCACTATGCCACCAGGATTTCCACTCACATGAGTAGGTAAGCCTTGATTGTTCTCAAAGAGGCCTCCCTGGTAACAGGTGCCTGTTTTAAGGGCTCCCCATGCCATGTCACAGTATGAAGGTTTGCTTTTCTCTTCCTTCTCTCATCTAAAGTCAGAGAGCTTCAGGGGGTGGTATCTAACTGAGAGGCTCATGCTTACTATGGGATCACAGCCCCTGGAGAAGTCATAGCCCGTTGAATAGAAGATGCTGCACTCTTAACCAGGAGAAGAGACAACAAAGACACAAAGTCAGCTGGCTGCAAATAAGGTGCAGAAGTCAGAAAAGAAACTGCAAAAGCCATGTCCTACAGCAAATGCCAAGACAGAAATAGAAGGAAAAAACAATACAAGTGAGTCTCAACCACATCAGGAGTCAATAGGTTTGAAGGTGGTGGTGGTGGGGAAGATGAATAGTGGGAGCCAAAGGACAGGGTCAAAGTGAGGCAGACATTAAAGCAGGCATCCCTGAGCAGAGGTTGTGGGAGCGCAGAACAGGAGGAAGAGAAGGAGGAGGAGGGTGGAATGATTGAGCAGAGACAATGCTAATACCCAAGAATATTTCTTACGGGCTCTTAGCACTCATCTGTAAGCGAACTTGGCTCAGCCACAGGGCCAGGTCAGAAGGGGCAGCCCAAGTCCCATGGTCCTTCTCAGATAGGTCTATGAACACCAACTCCACATCTGGCGCTGGGCTTGGTTTTATATATATATCATTTTGGCTTACCCTCACTGTCCTCGGGTGTGATTCCCTGATCCCAGTTATGCTGCGAAGGAACTGAGATTCAGAGACTCTATAATAAATACCCAAGTTCAACCAACAAGTGATCACATCTGTGTTCACCAGATGCTGGCAGCTTTTAATTAGTCTTGGGAAAGATGTTGGCTTAAGCTCCAGTAGTAATAGAACATTGGCCTAAACACTGGACTTTCTTAGGAAAAGACTGTATTCATCGTGAAGAACAACTCTTACATATGCGTTACTCTGTTGTTTTCTAAATTCCCATGATGGTAAAATTCAATTCTTGGGCCTCATACCAGATTACACTGTCTCAGAGTCCCCATGAGGGCAGAGTCCTTACAAGTTAAAACATTAGCATTTTAATTAACTATATAGGTCAAACCACACAAAGCTGCTGACGTAACACCATTTTTGACCTAACTTCACATATAATCTAACGTATACCACAAATCTTAAAGATTCCTATCATCAGAAGAATTTGAGAAAAACTGTTTTAAATCCTTGGATGTGTTCCTAAAAGATGCTGTCCACAGTTCTTTGGCATTACAAAAGAGCAACAATAATAGACCATTGGTAACTTTTACTTCCAATTCTCTTCCATCCAACTCAGTTATAAAAATTTGTTCATTCATTCCATGGAAAAGTCACTGAGGGCCTACTGTATGTCAAGCACTAAATTAAATCAGAAGATATAATGGGAATAATTATACTTTAGATAGAATTCTTGAGTTGAAGGAGTCTGTGGACTCAGGGAAAGTTGGTCAATGATTATACCATATGCTGAGAGGTCTATGATTAAGAGGGGAGAACAAAGTATGTGCTCAAAGGCACGCACCTAACATTCTCACTCATCACCCATCAGTCATACTGTATGGGCTTGCATGTTGCTGGGATGCTGGAAGCTAAGCTACCAGTAGTTCAGATACAAGGAAGGCCACCGTGTCAGACAGGTTTTGGTGGAGGGAGGACTGAGATGAAGAAGAAAGGTCTGGTTATTTGCTTTCAACATTTAACTTCTGACAGCCTTGAGGTCACAGCAGAGCCTCTTTCAATGTGCTTGCTTTGGACATATCGTCCGGAGCAATCAATCGCCAGAGAAGAATGCCACGTTTGGTGAAGCAGAAGACCGATGGGCAAGACCTTCAGTGAGACAGATCAGCACTAGAGCCACAACAGTGAACTTGAACAGGCCAGCAACTGCAAGACTGAGGTGGGGCCAGACGGCATCTCATTGTGTTGTATGTGGAATCACCATGAGTAGGAGTCAACTCACTGCATCCTTTATTCTTCCTCAGTGAAAAGACCGGGTTTTCTATACAGATTGTTTCTTTGAGATTAGGATCATATTATAATACACCATTGTCACGGTAAAACATGCTATACAGAAAGCTGTCCTGGGCATATGTCACTTGTATTTCTGGAATGTTCAGCCATTTACTGTCTCTGCTGTCTTTTTCTTGTCACCAGAAAAACAAGGGTGACAGTATGATTCCTTACTAGCATTAGTCAGCACTTTGTGTGCATTTGAAAACCTTGAAGGACAAACCTATACTACTAACACAAGACTCTCAAACACAAGGCAATTGTCTGGGAGGAGACACATAGGTACCCAAAGAGCTAAAGGCTACTGAGATTGAAATTCCACCCTCTTTCATAACTCTTGGATTTCTTTTTAAGACAGGTAAGAAGGGGAGAGTTGACCCGGTCTCAGTGCTCAGGGCAGGGATTCGTTTGCAAGGCCAGTGAAACTTTCATTCAGCTTGCTTCCCTTGCAGTGATCCCAGGGTCTTGCTCAGCTTAAGATTTTCAGTGTGATGAAACTGCATCCCAAGGGCTGGTGGGTAATGCAACCTCTTCTCACAACAACAGCCTTCTTTCTTTGGGGCATTTTGGCCTGGCCATTCAGGTGCACAGAGTATGCAGAAATAGGTAGGTAGGATTTCAGGTTTCAGCCCCTGCTTGGCTATAATCCCTGCAGGTAGATGTTTAATTAACCTGAGAAAGTCAGTGTACATCCATCTGGCAGTGTATTCTAGCAAAACTATCTACTATCTGGGCCGTGATGTATCAAAGTATTAATGAGTTTCAGTGTGAAGTGGAGTGACATGAATGAAAGGTGGGTCAAGTGGTGACTCAGCATGTCCTTCTGGTGACAAGAAGCCTCTTAAAAAAAAAAAAAAAAGACTTAAGAAGTACCAGAGGCTCTCATTACAGGTATCAAACACTGTAACTGAATCGCAGTCCCTAGCCGAACCCGCTGTTGAAATGCCATACCCCCAGTGCGCTTTCCAGTCAATGCAGATCTGTGCCTGGCAGGCAGGCCACCTTGGAAAGAGCCTTGCAAAGACTAGACTAGTGGCATCTGAGGTGACTTGCATTGTGCACAGGTGTTGAGTAATCACTAGAGTCTGACTCATGCAAGAAAGAATGTATTTTGAAGAATTCTCGTTTGTCAGTTCTGGAAGGTGATAAGATAGTAACAGTTTTACTCAGGTATCTTCTCCAAGCTGGGCTAAGTGGAGATGCAAATAACACGCAGGGCAGAGTCTACTAGAAGAAGTCTCACAGGGAATGGTAGGGGCAGGACATATGAGTGTTCTAGACCTAAAATGCTTTAAGAGCCCAGAAAAGGGAGTGATGACTTAATGCTAGAGTTTTGCTTTGAGAGAAGAGTGAGATTTAATTAGGAAGTGAGGAAGAGAGGATGCAGTAAAGGCAGGCAAGGCACGCAAGCATGATGGTCCAGGGGTTGGAGGGAGGGTAGGGGCTGGAGGTGGCCAATGTTTGCTAGAGCAATGACAACTTTGAGACAGTGATAGGAGATAGGGTTGGAAAGGTTAGGTAGGGCCAGATTGTTGAGTATCTTGAAATGGATGATTACAGGATTTAAGTTGTATTTTGTCTACACTTGATGAAACCCTGGTAGTGTAGTGTTAAGTGCTTGTCTGCTAACCGAAAGAGTGGCCGTTTGAGTCTATCAGGCACTCCTTGGATACCCAATCGGGTAGTTTTACTCTGCTGTACAGGGTTGCTATGAGTTGGAATCAACTTGATGGCCACGGTTGATAGCCACTGATGTTTCCTAGTACGGTGTTTATGAGATGAACTTGGCAGTTGTATGCAGGACGGATTTGGGGGCGTTGGATGAGTTGTTCCTTCACAACCCAATAATCCTTGAAAGTTAAGAGAGTGCCAGATCATGTTTAGAAGGCAAGCCTGAAGCTTGCTTCTATTTTAAAGAACTCATAGACTATGAAGGGAGATACAAAGGAATACGGCAGCATTGCCATATGCTTGAAGTACTTTAAGAACAAACCATACAGAGGAGTTATTAAAGGGCTATTGTAAGCCAGATGAAGTCCTGGTAGTGTAGTGGTTAAGAACTATGACTGCTAACCCAAACAGTGGTGGTTCAAATCCATCAGGTGCTTCTTGGAAGCCCTACGGGGAGCTTCTACTTGGTCCTCTAGGGTCACTATAAATTGCAATTGACTAGACAGCAATGGGCTTGATTGTTTTGGCAGGCCAGGAAGGAGTCCCTGGGTGGGGCAAATGGTTAACCTGCTTGCTGCTAAATGAAAAGATGGTGGTTTAAGTTCACTTGGAGGTGCCTCGAAAGAAAGGTCTGGCAATCTACTTCTGAAATTTCAGCTATTGCAAACCCTGGGGAGCCCAGCTCTCCTCTAACACACATGGGGTCAACATGAATCAGAACGTGATGACAGTTGGTCACTGGGTCGGTTTTTCTTGCAACACTGTAACCTGACTTTATGCTTTCCCAGCTCTCTGTGACAACCCTTTCACAACCGAGGAAGAAGATAACAATAAGCTGATGACTCTGAAGCTTGCTGAAATGAAACAATAATAATAAGAGAAAACATTCCATGCATGTTCTTTTCTGAGATAGGTTGTTTAGATTGGTGTCTACATGTAATAAGTGACAAAGCTGGACGTGGGATCTCCTGTGTCTAATTTCTGTGGATTCCCCCCATAAATGAACACTTACTTAATTGACCCTTTCTTTTACTTCTTTATTCTCTCATGGCCTTCCTATTACTTATTCTCTTATAAATAGCACTTTAGCCTACTTTTGAGTTAAAAAAGGAGAACGATCATTATGCCTTTTAATGGCTTCCTTGAGTGGTACAAATCATTCACATATTTGGCTGCTAACTGAAATGTTAGTTCCAGTCTGTCCAGACGACCTTGGAAGAAATTGGTGACGAGTCTCTAAAAAAATCGGCCATTGACAGCTCTTGTCTGGAGGTAAGATAAGAAGGCAGAAAAGGACAGGATCTAGTTTAATGGACAGGGGAAATACAGGGTGGAAAGGAGGAGTATGCTGTCACATCGTGAAGACAGCATTTAGGGTCACATAACAATGAGTGTATAAACTTTTGTCTGAGAAACTGACTTGAGCTGTAAACTTCCACTGAAAGTACAATAATTAAAAAGAAAAAAATGAGCCATTGAAAATCTTATGAAACACAGTTCTACTCAGACGCGCATGAGGTCAACGGGGGTTGGAGTCAGCCCCACGGCAACTGGTAGGAGTCCAGGTGGGAGCACTCACAGGAGTGATTCCAAGTCAGGGCTGACCCTTCCGGAGGCTGAGAGCCAGAGGTCAAGCCCAGGGAGAGGCTTGGCGGTGCTCAACAAAAGCAGTGCTGGGGATGGCTGAGAAAGTCAGTATGCGGGGCAGAGAATCAGAGGGGCTGCAGCCTGCGCCTGGGGAGCACCGGCGGAGAGAGGCGGGGAAGGCAAAGAGCAGACCAGGAGGTGGTAGTAACAATCACAGGGCCCGAGGGAGAGGTCTGAGCTGGTTTAGCCACGGGAGTGAAATGCCCCCTCTAACCAGTCATTTTGCCGTGTTATAAAGAACACACTGCTTTCTGCCTGTTGCACTTTTGCACTTCCCTTGCCCTCAGAGTCTGTCCACATTCGCTTTTACATCTTAGTCCTCTTCGGTGTTCAACCTCCACCTCCTCTGAGAAGCTTTCCCTGAGCACCTTCCCGCTCCGACTTCTCACCCGTCTTTCTCCACCACCTTGCACCCCACTTCCCACCTGTATTCCCTTTCCACCTCCTAACCCATCCTACCCCCACCTCCTACTCCGATTTCTCCCCCAACTCCCACCCCTGTTTCTCCTCCACATCCCATCCCCGTTTCTTCCCTAACTCCTGCCCTCAACCCATCCCCGTTTGCTGCTTCCGTCTCTCTTGTTCACTGGCTTCCCGTCCTGGAGAAATTTAATGCATTTCTGTTAGAACCTTTTGCCTTGTGTCATCCCTGTTTTAATTTTATTTGTTTCACTTTCTTTTTGAAAACAGGACGGGGTAGAGAAAAAAAAAAAAAAAAAACTACCCACGAATCTGGAATTGGATCTTCTTGTGCTTAGATGCTGAGACTACTTCTTGTTGACAGGACGTTTTTGAATCTCAGTCTTCTTACCTGAAGAAAAAAGAAAAAAAAGGGGATAAGACTCACAGACTGTTTTGGAGGGTAAAGTAGGAAGAATCCTGCATAAGCGTCTAATGCACTGTCTGGACCATCACAAGTGCTCACGACGTATGACGTCCGTCCTAGCTTCTTTCCCTACTAGCCCTTTTGGCAGCTAGGGGAATTAGCATGCAAACGACGCGTGATGCTTGTTAAATCAGTCCTCCTTTCTGTCTCTATTAGAAATTAAACGTTTAAGCGCACTGTCCTCTCTGGATCTGGCATCTAGAGTCTCATGTATGCTATCTAGTAATTAAATATTTGTTGAATAAATGAGAAACGGGGTCAGGAAAGAAAACACTCCCAGGAGGAGAACTGACTGTGATCAGCTGTGATTCTGCATTTTGTCTATCTGGACAGAACTTGAGTCAGAAGACCCTCAGTTTCTTCCAGAATCCTGTTGTGTGGACCCAGATTCTTCCACTATCTGTAAACAAATCCCTGCTTTTGTATTTTAAGAAGATACCGCAATGGCCTGAGGCGACAGGAGCAAGGCATTAATCAGATACACATATGCCACTCCTTTGAAACCTGTCAAACACATGCCTAAAAAATTATCTGTATATTTTCCACAGTGACAAAATCAACACATTCTAATCTCCTACAGTGTGTTAAATCCCACCAGCAAAACAAATGCTTGGTGACAGATGATTGATCGGCAGTTCCCCTGACAGCCTCAGGCACAGAAATCTCCCCTCACACCAGTCCCCAAAGGTAACACGCAGCACAGCTGGGTCAGTCAGTGAGATCCCTCCCACTGCCACGCTGAGCAGCCTGTAACTGAGCTGCCTTGCAAAAGACATCACATTCAATTGACCTTTTGCTTATCTGTAAACGCAGAGCGAGCTACACGGGCTCTGATGCACCAAGGGACCATTTCAGGGAAATTTATTTCCTTTTACTATCCATAAAAATAAATTGCTCCCCACAAAAGAGAAGCAGAAGAAAACACTCTCTCTCCCTATTAAGATTATAATGAAGGGATGTTTTCTCTGAGCCATTATAACCCGGGCACAGGGCTGTCCGTGTTGTATCACACAGGTTACGCACTCCACTGGCTGGGCTCCAGAGAGGTGACACACTGGGATAGCCCTTCTGGGTAGCTTTATTGTCACTGATGTTTTTAATATAGGTAGATCTTTCTTTCATTGACGCTTGACTTTTTCCCCTATATAGGGCAAAAGCTGAGGGGAAAGTGTTGATACGGCTTTAGAAGAAGGAAAGCGTGATGCTTGGGTGTAAGTGCACGCGTGTGTGTGTGTGTGCGTATGTGCACACGTGCACACACAGGTGAACTCACACTGGGTGGTGCTTGCTTGCTGGTCTGTGAAGAAGTGAAAGATATCTGCTATTGTCGTAAGAAAAGATGCGTTCCCTCTGGCTGCAGTGTTTTCCAGTGGTCTCTGCTTTCACACCAGTGAACTTCCCTCAGCTGATGACTAGGCAGAGTGGCTCCACTAAGTCCTCAGGTGTGCTCCTTTGAGGCCCCCTGGGTGGTTAACATGCTTGGCTGCTAACAGAAACGTTGGAGGTTCGAGTCCACCAAGAGGCACCTCAGAAGAAAGGCCTGGTGATCTGCTTCCCAAAACTCAGACATTAAAAGGCCTGTGTAGCAGAGTTCTCCTTAGACATCCTTGGGGTTGCCATGAGTTAGAGCTGACTTGTCTTGATGGAACTGATTGCTTAGGTATAAAATTCGCCACAGTGTGTTGAGTATTTATTTTGTTCCAGGAAGGGTGCTAGTGGCTTTACAGAATACCACTCATGTTAAACTTATGCTAGATTTTGTTTCCTTTTTTAAAACAAAGAAACCGGAAGTTTCGGCAAGTGAACCCCTGGGCTGAGGTCACACAACACTGAAGTTCAGAAGCCTGACAGTTGTCTTTTCCAGGATTACAGAAAAGAACTCCCAGGTGAGGAGAAGTGTGAGAGAGGGAGGTGGGGTCACGTCAGGTGGTGTCTCCTCTATGCCAAGGACCAGGAGAGACCCAGGGCTTCCGGGTGAAGCAGGGCCCTCTTGTCAGACAGCACTTTAAGTGTACATGAATGAAGCTTCAGAAGACGCACAACAGTGTCTTTCTCATGGAGAGATTGTTGTGAGCAGAACCCTAGAGCTGTTTATTACAGACAAAAGAGGTAAGTCTTTAAAAACTGACTTGTTATTTTGGTTTCCTTACTTGTAACGGTGCTTGTGTATGTGTTATATGTAGTAGGGCAACAACTAGAAGGATATTTCTAAAACAAGAATAGATAGAAAAATCAATAATAATCTCACCACATGCATGCTAATAATCCATATTTTATTCTGTACCCTAAAAGTTATGAATTAAAATTCTGCTGATCTTTGACTGCTAAAAAAAAAAATTGTTTTCATTCAAGTTTCTCTTTAAAACTAGAGTAAATTTTGGCAAATTATAATTTTCTAAAATTATTGGCATAATACTGTTCAGAATATTCCCTTATGATATCTTAAGAAGATCTACTGTCCTTGTAGTTATGACCATTTTTCTTCCTAATATAGTGGACGTGGGTGTGTGTCCTACTTTTTTATTTAAAAAAAAAAATTACCATCGAGTCAATTTCAATTCATAGTAACCCGGTGGGATAGAGTAGAACTGCCCCATGGGGCTTCCAGGGAGCACCTGGCAGATTTGAACTGCCGGTCCCTTACTTAGCATTTACAGCACTTAGCCACTGTGTCACCAGGGTTTCTGTACTCAGTGTAGGTTCTAGTACTCTTAAGCATTTGTTTTTTGGACACTTTTGAAAAGCTAAGAATAATCTTTAGCTCTGTGATGGTCATGTTTTTCTTGGTCTTCCCACTGGGAATCCTGGTAGCCTAACTGTTAAGTGCTATGATTGCTAATCAAAAGGTTCAAATCCACCAGGTGCTCTTTGGAAACTCTATGGAGCAGTTCTACCCTGTCCTATAGGGTTGGTATGAATTGAAATCAGCTTGACAGCTGTGGCTTTTATTTGTTTATTTTTTTTGTGTGTGAACACAACTAGGAAATGTTTTTTGAAGATAAAACACTCATGAGTTAATACTGATACTGCCAATCGAAATTCAGAGCCACAAACACTTTTTTAACCTTATCAGCATGCCAGTATTCTCCCATGCTGAAAATCCCAGTTCTCAAAGAGAAAATTGGAGTTTTAAAAAAAATCCACCATAAACACACATCTGTTTTATCCAAAGAGGTGCACAAAACAGTCTCAGAGTTATAAACACTACCACCTACAATGTTTTCTAAAAACAGTCTCCCCCCCCCCCCCCCCGCTTCTTAGGAAATATCCCACTAGAGATGAACAGTCAAATAATCAAAAGTATCTCTGGGGCATTATAGCAACCAAAATGTACAATTTTGCTTTCTGTTTTTATAATTATATAAAATACTAAATGATTCAAAAGTTAAATTTGTAAAACAGGAAATATTCATCCATTTTTCTACCTTCCCAAAGGTAGTAATCTGTGAAATGCTTTGTTCTTATTTTATGCTTAACATTATATTAGTATAATAAAATACATTTGTGTGTTTTAAGCTTACTATTTTTGTGGTTATTGAGTACCACTAAGTTGATTCTGACTCACAGCTTCCCCATGCAACAGAACGGAACTACACCGTTAGGTTTTCTTGCTGCAATTTTCCAGAAGCAGATCGCCAGGTCTTTCTGCCACTGAGCCACTGGGTGAGTGTAAGCTGCCAATCTTCCTGTCAGCAATGGAGCGCTTAAGTGTTATGCCACCAAAAGTTCTTAAGTTTACTGTAAGAAAATATAAGATTCATGTCAATAGAAGAAATCATGTATGTGTGTGTATTTTTATTACTCCTTGTCTTAGAAAAATAATTCCATACTGTAACATTTTTCTTCACTTTATTTTTTCACTAAACAATATATATTAGAGGTGATCTCTTACCAAAAAAAAAAAAAAAAAAAAAACCCAACCAAACCCACTGCCATTGAGTCAATTCTGACTCATGGTGACCCTATAGGTCAGAGTAGAACTGCTCCATAGAGTTTCCAAGGAGTGCCTGGTGGATTCAAACTACTGACCTCACGATCAGCAGATGTGGCACTTAACCATCATGCCACCAGGGCTTCTTACAAAGGCATGCAGATATTCTTTATTCCCTTTTATGGTCACATAGTACTTCATTTGTGATAGCAGTATGGTTTATTGTCCCCTGTGGATAACACCTGACAAGTTTGTAGCCTTTTTTTTTTTTTTTAACTTGACAGTATATAGCAATGTATATCCATGTGTATATGCCTTCTTGTAATTTTTCCCAGTGTAAACCCTGGTAGAGTAGTGGTTAAGCACTGTGTCTGCTAACCAAAAGATTGACAGTTTGAATCCACCAGCCACTCCTTGGAAACTCGGTGAAATGTTTTTATTCTGTCTTATAGGGTCACTATGAGTCAGAATCGACTCGATGGCAGTGGATTTGTTTTTTCTGTTTTGGGATGTTTTCCCCGAATTGAAACTGCTGGGATAGAACTGTAAATACCTGTAAAATTTTGCTAACATGACTATGCTAGACATAAGCAGATTCCTTCCCATAAGGGGTTACAATATTTTGTATTCCTACCAGAGTATGTCTGCTTCCCCATAGCTATTTTACAATGTATGTTGTAGAAGTTTTGAATTTCTGGCAGTTTCAAAGGTGAGAGCATGCCTTTAGTCAGAGAGAGAGCAAGACGCAATTCCCTTGTAGTAGAAGGCAGCAGTGGAGCACACACGGTAGAGGCTGTGGCTTTGGAATCAGGCCTGATTCAAGTTCTGATTGTGTAGGAATCATCTGTACAATCTAAACAAAGATATTTTTAAAACAAGCAAGATAGAACTGTAACATACAGAAGAAATAACACATGCACAATTATTAATTTTATTAACTTCTAATGATGTAAAGGAAACCCTGGTGGTGTAATGGTTAACTGCTATGGCTGTTAACCAATAAGTTGGCAGTTCAAATCCTCCAGGTGCTCCTTGGAAACTCTATGGGGCAGTTCTGCTCTGCCCTATAGGATTGCTATGAGTTGGAATTGACTCAATGGCCGTGGACTTTTTTTTTTTAATGATGTGAATGGGGCACAGGTAGTTCACTGGTAGAAGTCTTGCCTTCCATGCGGGAGCCCCAGGTTCCATTCCACCCAGTGCACCTTACATGCGGCCACCATCTGAGTGTCAGTGGAGGCTTGCATGTTGAATGGTTTTCAGCAGAGTACCCAGACCAAGATGGACTAGGAAGACAGGCTGGTGACTTTCCTAAAAGCAGCCAACAAAAGCCCAAGAACGCAGCAATCAGATTCACAACTGATTACAGGGATGGCACAGGACTAGGTAACATGTCATTTTGTTGGGCATAGATAGGGTTTCCGTGAGTTGGGGACCCACTTGATAGACCCTAACAATGACAACAAATGATACAAATGTTAGTGGTGTCGTTCAGCAGGGTACATTTAAAGACCATGTTTCATTTAGTTTCTTCAAGGTATACAGGTCATTGTGATGCAAAAGTATTTCTGAAAGACACTTGAAGTCAGGCACGTGTAGGAGGAATCAATTTGTTCTCGAGTATTTGTTTTGATTCAAATTGCTTTAAACACCATGCATTCATACTGAAGTGTAGGTAGGCTGGACTAGCGTCATTGAAGATTTGGATTTCCCCAAGTGCCAGAGTTTCATTCTGTCTAACTTTTAAGAGTTTACCTTAATTTCACTTCTACATAGAAGATGCCTTCTCTGACCTTCTGAGTTCCAGGACTCTCTTAGCTCTTCCCATCAATTTAACCACATAGCATTACAAGTCTTAGCTTTCTAACCATTCTCCTACTGTCAAGAGAGCAGGGCTGACTCTGTGTTGCTCACTGCTGTTTCCTCCATATTGGGCAGAAAATCTGGCTCTTAACAGAGTTGCAAAATAAATAAGTAAATAAATGATGATACTTAGCTTTTTCTCCATTTGAAAAAAGGTCCTATTTTCCAAGTAATTCCTCAGAAAATGGTAATAACACTAAATAATAAAGATAATTTATAAGGCAGTTAACGTATCGTAAAATGTGTTCTCTCACACTACCTCCTTTAGTATGCAAAACAATGGTGTGGCATCCCACTGCTATTTTTATTCATCATTGTACAGGTAAGCACAGGTGCAAAGTGTCAGGCCAAGCCCCACAAGAGGGAGTGTGCTATGCACTTGGACAATGTGCACACAATTAACTGTAACATAAAACAGCATGTGTAAGGAGAATATGAAGAATATCAAAACTCATTCCTAGAAGTCCAGGAACGAGAATGAGTGATTGAGATAAGACAGTTGAAAAGAAGACTGCCTGGATTCTTTTGGATCACCTTCTAAGTACGTGGCAGCATTGTGTTGGAGCTTTAAGTGCTAATATGACTAAGAGACACTCTGCACTTGCAGAAGCATTTTCCCAGAGGACCACAGAAGTGTGCAGACAACGGCATGCTGTGTCTTAGGTGAGATCCCAGTGAGAGAAGAGGTACGATCGGCTCACCACGGGAAAGCAGAAAGGTCTTGGAGGTGAGTGTAGACAGATCGTCAGGTGTTCCCTGTCACATAAGCTATGGGGCAGGACAGAATCACTTGCAGAAATGCAGGCATCTCTGACAAGGTGAAAAGTTGAAAGATTCTTCAGAATTTCTGTAGGCCTGAAGGGTGGGTACAACAGCTGGATTTGCAGCTGTGCAAGGGACAGAGTGTACTAACGGAGGGAGACAGAACCGGACCATACTACGGTCGGCTTGCCAAGGTCAGTGGTGGGCTCTCCAACAGTCAGGATAGGCATAGTGCTTACCTTGCTTACTAGATCATCTACAGTGCATAATTCCACAGGTATGGCTGTATTTGTCTGTTTCTGAATCCGATAGTACCTTCTTACAGAAAAAAAAAAAACAACCCAGCACCATCAAGTTAATGCCAACTCACGGCAACCCTATAGAACAGAGCAGAACTGGCCCATAGGATTTCCAAGGAATGCCTGGTGGATTTGAACTGCTGACTTTTTGGTTAGTAGCCTTAGCACTTAACCACTACACCATCAGGGTTTCCTCTTACACAATGGAAACCTCTAAAATTTGTAATATCTGACAGGTGCAACTTATCCAATA
Organism: Heterohyrax brucei; assembly: GCA_028571685.1. Lineage (NCBI taxonomy): Eukaryota > Metazoa > Chordata > Mammalia > Hyracoidea > Procaviidae > Heterohyrax > Heterohyrax brucei. The sequence goes on along the minus strand of CM053148.1, from coordinate 34,799,541 downwards.
AGCCAGGTCAGCATGGGTGTACGTGCACTACTTACTAACCTGTAGTGAACAATTTTACATGTTCATTTCAGATGATCTGGTAAGCAAATTGAATAATCTGCCCCTGACCAAGGCAAGGGGCCAGAAAAGGACTGGGGCTGAGCACGTTTGGATTGGGGGCTTGGGGAAACGTCACAGTTTCAGTTTAGAACTTGTCAAGCTTGCACTACCTTGGCAGCAAAGAGTGTGTAGTTGGGGGCACCTGAAGGAGGTGAGCTTCTTAGCAGTGCCTGGCAGACAGGAACAGGCGTTCCAGACTGACTGTACCAGGGAGGGGCAGAGGTATCTGAGGAGTTACAGGTGGGCAAAGGGGGTAAAGGTGTCTGATTCGCTGTGTGATGAAGATTGTGTCTGCAAAGTTCTGTGGAGTTCCATCTTGGAAGATCGTGGGTGTCAGATTTAACAGCTTAACCGTAACAGTGAAGATCCTGGGTTGTAACCAAGAAAATTTCAAAAATCTTGCTCAGTTTATCTTCTGTCATGTATTAGAGAGAACAACATGTCTAGTGCTGTCAAAGTCAATATCAAGTAGAGACAAGGAACTAGGGGTGTGTGTACGTGTGTGCACTGTTCAAGAGACTCCTTGACCCCCACAGATAGAGAGCAGGGAAGGACACTGTGTTCAAAAGCAAGCAGCAGTGTTTACAGGCGCCTTGCAGAAAGTGTTGAGCTATGTGAAACCCAGAAGAACTGCATTCCTTACCCAGAACCTGGCAACACGTTAAGAATAAAATTCAGGCAACATGAAAAGATACACACATGTATACAAAGACTGTAACTAAAATTTTTTAAAAATCCTATTAGGAATATCATTTCTTCTTCTCTTTCAAATTGAAAGTAACCTTTCTATTTAATTAAAGTTACAGCATATTGTTTTCTCAGTTACCACGCTTTATTTGTTTTTCTGTTAATTAATCAATGTGAGGCATCAGTGTGTCAGGTGTGACTGACTAATCTAGCCTCTTAGCACTAGGTTAGCATCTGAGGGATTCCTCTCACATTTCAGCTGCAACTTAATTTACATTTCTAGGAAACCACTTAGGAGACTTTGAAATATATCCAAGTACCAGTGGGTAAACAGGGAGGAAGCCAGGCACTCTCCATTCTCCCCTGAGTCCCAGGGAGCCCACCAAGGAATGCTATTTTCCTGCATGGACCACTTTAGCTCCTAAGGTGGTTCTCAGTGACTTTTCTACCATGTGGAGGGCCTTACTGACCTCTGCAGTCACATTGTCATGTTTTTTATTAAAGTCGTATTTCATAAAATGTGTGAACATAGTATTACAAAGAAAAAAAACCAAGCCATTCTCTGGAATTTCACGGTAGTTTGCATAGTGCTGTGAAGGAGTTAACTGGCCACCTTTAATGCTCTAAAACACACCGACTTGATCCTTCAGCATGTGCAGTGGCTGTCCCCCTTCCTCCCTGGTGGGGCCCCAGCCATGCACTCCACATCTGGTTCGTCTTAACGTGGTTTGTGGATGTTAGTGAGGGGTGAGTGATCAGAGCCCATGCCTCACTGAAATCCTAGAGCACCTAGGTGCCTCTAGGTTGACCAGTTATCAACAAGTCTTTAGTACCAGAGAGGCAACCAGGAAATTGAGTTAATATTTATTACTCGATTCCATCACCGGTGTGACCTTTAGCACAAATATGGACTCCAACTACAAAGCTAAATCCCTAGAGAATCAAAATTCAGCATTGACTTGGTATTACCATGACCATGCATACATGTAGTATATCCATGTTTAAGTATGTGTCAGAGCTAAAACTCAAGCAGTAATCAGTGTACACAGTAGGAAAGAAAAGCTAACAAATGTGCACATCTGGTTTTTATTAAAACTTATTTTTCTAAAGATAACTGTTTCCTCAAATGATAGTCACAATGTCTTAATTGGTTATTTCACACACACACACTCACACACAGACACACTCACACACACATGTATATATGTATTTTGGTAAATGAATAAACAAAGTCTTGAATATCAGTCAAGATTTTTGATTGCTAATACTGTGAGTCAATATATGAGAATTTGCTTATAATTATACATGTACTAGACATGTAAACAAACCAAATATAATTATATTTTCATTTTTCAACAACATATAGTCAAATAACAGCATTAAAAATGTTTTGTCATAGAATGGAATGGACTCAAGTGTACAGTATGACCATATGGTGTGTGTACTTTGTGGTTCTATGCAGCTATAGGAGGCTGTCCTCCTGGTCTTCTTTCTAGATGGGAAAGAAGAATGTGGAGAGGAGGGGACATGAGCTTATTAGGAGGATACTAGAAGTATAGAATGAAAAGGAGGAGTGTGCTCTCACGGGGCAAGGAGAGCAGAAGGAGTTACAAATAGATGGGCATGCAAAATTGATTTGGATTGTATACTTTCACTTAATCACAATAAAAGAAAACAAGAAAAACCATTGGTCATAATTAATTCAGATAGATAGGTTCCATATGACTGAGAAAAAGAAATTAAATTACTCAGCCCCTACTGATGAAGCAGGGGAAAACCAGTAATTTCATGAGTTGTACAAATTAGCGTTATCATTACACAGGATAAACTGACAATAGGTTTCAAATGCCTTAAATCTGTGAAGACTGTCTCAACTAATCTGTTTCTAGAAATTTATTTTAAGAAAATAATAAGCAGTAGGAACAAAATTCAAATACATGAGAATGAATATTGGCCTATTTATTATAGTAAAAAAATGAACACAGCGTGAAATATACACCAATCTGAATTTGTTAAATGTGTCAGTGATATTTTTTTCCTGTTGATTGGTTATAGGTTTTTTTTTTTTTTAGTTCTGTGTTTTGTATTTTAAAAAAGTACACGCACTTTTTTTCTAATTAGAAAGATAAAGGCTTTCTATCATAAAAAGTGTGCCTGACCCACGCCATGGTATTCTTTGTGTTTTAAGTGAAAACTTACAAATTGAGTCAGTTTCTCATACAAAAATTTAACACACACCTTGCTATGTGACCCTAGCTACTTACCCACACTGTGACAGCACACTGTTACCCTCTACCCTGTATTTCCCAAGTCCAGTCAGCTAGCTCCTGTCCACTTCTGCCTTCTCATCTCTCCTCTGGACAAAAGCCACCTAGCTAGTCTTCTGTGTCTATTTAAGCCAGGAAGCATATTCTTCACCAGTGTCATTTTATGTCTTATATACCAGTTCAACCTTTGAGAAGTTGGATTTAGAAATATTTTCAGTTGCAAGCTAACAGAGAGTCCAGTAGACCATGTCTTCTGTCAGGCCATCAAATAATGTCTTTTTACTAGAGTTTGAGTTCTGCACCCCACATTTCTCCCACTCCATTAGGGACTCTTTGTTGGGTTTCCTGTAATGGGATTCATTGGTGGTAGCTGGGCACCGATTAGTACTTCTGGCCTCTTGCTGGTGTGGTCTGTCATTTATGTTGCCCTTTCTGTTTCTTGAGAAACTCTGATACCCTGGTGGCATAGTGATTAAGTGCTATAGCTGCTAGCAGTTCAAACCTAGCAGATATATAAGGTACATGTATAGGGCCAGCCAAAGCCAAGTGCCGTCGAGTCGGCAGTTCTACTATGTCCTATAGGCTCACTATAAGTCAGAATTCACTTGATGGCAATGAGTTTGGTTTTAGTTTTTCTGTCTCTATTGTTCATATTTTCCTTGTGTCTTTGATGTTCAAGCCACTGTATTTTCAACTGCCACATATGCATGTGAAAGCTGGAAAATAAATGACAAAGACCTCAGAAGAATTGATGCCTTTGAATTATAGTGTTGGCAAAAATTGTTGAATTTGTTTTAAAGAATTACAGCCCTAATGCTCCTTAGAAAGGAGGATGGTGAGACTTTGTCTTAAGTACTTTGGGTACATTATCAGAAGAGATCAGTCCTTGGAGAAGGATATTGTTCTTGGTAAAGTGAAGGTCAATGACAAAGAGGAAGACACATTGAGAGGTAGATTGCCGCAGTGACTGCAACCATGGGCTCAAACACAGCAATGACTGTGAGCATGGCACGGATTAGGCAGTGTTTTATTCTGTTGTAAATAGGGTCTGTCTGAATTGAAACTAACATGCCTGTCAGTTTGTCATACTCTACCAACTTGTGCAGTGCTGGAAGATATGGCACCAGTATCTTAAACACCATCCGGATTGCTCATGGTAGACAAGTTTCAGAGGAGCTTCCAGACTAAGACAGACTAGGAAGAAAGACTCAGCATTTTATTTCTGAAAGGACTGGCCAGTGAAAACTTTATGATTAGCACCGGAACATAGTCTGATAAGTGGTGGAAGATGAGCTCCTCAGGTTGGAAGACACTCAAAATACAATGAGGGAAAAGCTGCCTCTTCAGAGTAGAGTCGACTTTAGTGATATGGATTGAGAGGAGCTTTGTGGACTTTCTTTCACGGATGAGACACAACTCAAAATGAGAAGAAATGGCTGCAAGCATCCATTAGTAATTAAAATGTAGAAAGTACAATGTATGAATTGAGGAAAATCAGAATCATCAATAAATGAAATGGACCACATAAAAATGTTATCCTAGGTATTAGTGAGCTGAAATGGACAGGTATTAGCCCTTTTGGATAAGACAATCATGTGGCCTACAATGATGGAAATGACAGATTGAAGAAGAATAGTGTTACATACATTGTCAAAAAGAACATTTCAAGATCCACTTGAAGTACTGTGCTGTTGGGAATACCATAATATTTACATGCCCATAAGGAAGATCAGTTAAATATCTCTATTATTCAAAGTTATATACCAACCATTAAGGCCAAAAATAAAGAAGTAGAAAATTTTTACCAACTTCTGAAGTCTGAAATTGATCAAACATGCAATTAACACAGACTGGTGATTGGAATGTGAAAGTTAGACACAGAAAGGTTTGGTAATTGGAAGATAGGGCCTTGGTGTTCGAAATGACACTGGAGATTCCATAATAGAATTTTCCAAGACCAGTAACTACTGCAGATATTATTTTCATCAACAGAAATGGCAGCTATACATGTAGACCTCACCAGATGGAAGACACAGAATCAAACTGACTACATCTGTGAAAAGATGAGCTTTTATGTAAAAGCTCAATATCGTCAGTCAGAACAAGGCTAGGAGATGACTGCAGAAAAGATCAACAATTGCTCATATACAAGTTCAAGTTGAAGGAGATTAAAACAAGTTAACAAGAGCCAAAATCTGACCTTGAGTATATCCCACATGAATTTGGAGACTATCTTGAAAATAAATTTGACTCACTGAATGTTAATGCCCAAAGATCACACAAGTTGTGGAATGACCAATGATATCATGCATGAAGAAAGCAAGGGATCATTAAAAAAGACGGGAAAGAAAGAAAAGACCACAGTGAGTGTCAGAAGAGACTTTGAAATGTGCTCCTAAATGCTAAAGTGAATGGGAGAAATAATGAAGTAAGAGAGCTGAACAGAAGTTTTCAAAAAGCAGCCCTGGAAGACAAAGTAAAGAATTTTAAGGAAATGTGCAAAGACCTGGAGTTAGAAAATAAAAAGAAACTGATGAAAAAAACTTGAGCCTTGAGTTGTGGTTTTGAAGGATTCTATGGGTAAATTATAGAACAGTGCATGAAGCGTCAAAAGAAGATGGAAGAAATAGAGTCCCTAAGTTTGTCAGTGTTTATCCATTTTCTGAGGCAGTGTTTATCCATTTTCTGATCAAGAACCAATGGTAGTGAAGGAAAAAGTCAAAGCTTCACTGAAGACATTGGTGAAAACCAGGCTGTAGAAAATGACAGAATATAAATCGAGATGTTTCAGCAAACCAAAGCAGCTCTGGTAGTACTCACTTGTCTACGTTAAGAAATTTGGAAGATAGCTTCCTGGTCAACATACTGGAAGAGATCTATATACATGCTCATTACAAAGAAAGGTGATCCAAAGAATGCAGAAGTTATCAAACAATATTGTTAATATCACACAGAAGGAAAATTTTGCTAAGTATAATTCAAAAAGTGTTGCAATAGTACATTGACAGGGACTGAGAAGAGGAATAATATGAAAGGAAGAATATTATTGCTGATGTCAGATGGATCTTGACTAAAAGCGGAGAATGCCAGAAAGATGTTCACCTGTGTTTTATTCACCATACAAAGACATTAGACTGTGTAGATCATAACAAATTATGAAGAACGTTTCAAAGAATCAGATTTCCAAAACACTTAATTTTACTCTTGCAGAACCTGTGCACAGACCAAGAGAGAGTTGTTTGACTAGAACAAGGGAATACTGTGTTTCAAAATTAGGAAAGGTGTGTGTTAGACTGATATCCTTTCGCCATACTCATTCAATCCATATGCTGAGAAAATAATCCCAGAAGCTGGACTTCATGAAGAGGAACATGGCATCAGGATTGGAGGAAGATTCATTAACAACTTGCGATATGCAGTCAATAAAACCTTATTTGCTGAAAGTGAAGAGCACTTGAAGTACTGACGAGGGTCAATGTGGGGAGCGGAGCGTCTGGCCCAAGATGGCGCCCAAGGCCAGAGCCCCTCCTTATTCCACACCCTTGTTTACCAGACTTAGGGCTTTCTTAGCGCATGCTTGTGAGCAGTGGCTGCTGATCAGCCTATTGAGAGCCCCGCTTTGGGAGGACGTGGCCCATGGTGATTGGAGGAACGTGGGGGATAAAAGCGTGTGGGGACCGGGTGTAGGAGAAGAAGAATAAAGCAAGCAACTTGCAAGGTGGCTCATATCCGTGTGTCCTGTCTTCTTTCCACGGGCGGACAGTTAGGCAGTGACAGGTCAAGGAACACAGACTTCAGTATGGATTGCACCTCAACATCAACAACAAAAATAAATTCTCACAAGTGACCAGTAGTCAACATCATAATAAACAAACACTAAAGTTGGCAAGGATTTCATTTTACTTGGATCCGCAATCAATGCCCATGGAAGCAGCAGTCAGGAAATCGAAAGACACATTGATTTAGGCAAATCTATTGCAACAGACCTCTCTAGTGTTGAAAAGCAAAGATGTCACTTTGAGTACTAAGATGTGCCTGACCCAAGTCGTGATGTTTTCAGTCAACTCATATGCATTCAAAAGCTGGACAATGTATAGGGCAGACAGATGAAAAACAGATGCATTTTCACTACAGTGTTGGTGAAAACTATTGAACGTATCAAAGACTAACAAAAGAACAGACAAATCTGTCTTGGAAGAAGTATAGTCAGGGTGCTTCCTAGAAATGAGGATGACTAGACTTTGTCTCACATATTTTGGACACATTATCAAGAGGGACAGTTTCTAGGAGAAAGACATCATGCTTGCTAAAGTGGAGAGTCAGGAAAAAAGAAGAAGACCATTAATGAGGTGGATTCACAGAGTTGCTGCAACGGTGGGCACAAATGTAGAAGGATTACAAGGATGGCATGGGGTAGGGTGGTATACAAGGATAGCTGTGTCAGAACCCTCTCAAAGGCAAGCATCAATGAGTCAGAATAGATTTGACAGTACCTAACAATAATAACAAAATTTAATCTGAAATTATTTTAGGTAACTGTTTTAGGCTGGGGAAGCACTGGTGGCAGAGTTGTTATATGCTATGGCTGCCAGTCAGAAGGTCGGCAGTTCAAATCTACCTGGTACTCCTGGGAAACTCTATATGGGGAAGATGTGCTTTGTCCTGTAAACTTGTTCTGAGTCAGAATTGACTCGATAGCAGTGCGTTTTCTTTCTTTCTTTCTTTTTTAGATTGTGGATAATTGATGTACTTCTAGTTAAATAATGAACAAAATTGTTTAGCTTATAATTGTGTAAGCATCCCTGGGGGGCGCCAATGGTTAATGCCTGTGGCTGCTAATTGAAAAGCTGGTAGTTTGAGTCTACTCAGAGGCACCTTTGAAGAAAGTCATGATGATCTGCTTTTGAAAAATCACGCACTGAAAACCATATGGGGCGTAATTCTACTCTGAAAAATATGAGTTCACCGTGAGTCAAAGAGAAATCCTGGTGAAGCAGTGGTTAAGTGCTATGGCTGCTAACTAAAAGGCTGGCAGTTCAAATCCATCAGTCACTCCCTGGTAACCCTGTGGGGCAGTTTTTCCGTGTCCTATAGGGTCACTGTGAGTTGAAGTTAACTAGTTGGCAATGGGTTTATGAGTCAAATCAACTCAACGGCAGCAGTTTGCATTTGTTTTTTACAACTGTGTATTATCAAAAAAAGGCTCAGAAACATTTATAAAGCAAATGAGTGCAAGAGTCAGACTCCTTCAGAAAGACTGGCTTGCATATTAGAGACACAATTTGAAGTTACAAGAAAAGCAAAAATAACCTGTTTCCAAGTTTGTGTTTACCAGTTCAAGGTTGTAAAGAGCAGCTTTCTCACATGGTTATCATATTCACAAACAATAAGACAAATCTGAAACATTTGCAGGACAAACATCAGAAATCAAAATTATTCTGTGAAGTGGTCTAGATACTTGAGGAAAAGGTCAGGTTTTACTGTTTGAGCCAAAGACCAACTCCGGGCGACCTGTTATGGTTGGCTTATCTCAGGTACCAGGTGTTATTTTTTTAACTGTGATTTATGCAATGCTTAATTATATTGGAAGCAGGACAAGTATTACTGTGTTTCTACAGTCCCTTTTTGTGGTCAATTTCCTGTAATCAAGGTTTAGATTTAACTACATAAGTTACTTAGAAGTTTTATAGTTCTGGATCACCAATCTGATATTGTGTGTTTCTTTGCAACAGTTTGTTTAAGTTTAAGAAGAAAAGTTGATCAGTAATTAAAGACTTTCTCTTTGAATCATGTATGAAATGAGGGACATATGACATTATAACTGAAAAGTTAGTTTCTGACTGATTTTTGAAAAGACTCTGGAATTGCACTTACTTTTATGTGTCACAGATGTATTATTGCCCTTATCAGCTCTGTTAAGGTCAGGAACCAAGGACTATCTGTTTACCTCTCCCAGGTTGCTCCTGAATAGCTGTGACTGTAGAGTGTTCTCTTTCTTTAGAATCTCCATGCTTATAAATTTTTCTCATCTTCCAGGAAATGACATTCTTTATCACCTGTAAATGTGGAATGTTGTTAAGTATAGAGATGGAATCATCAGCCTACTTTTCCTGGGAAGACTTTGTTGATACTGTATCTGCATGGAAAGCACATTCCTCATTTAATAAGGAGCTTTTCAGACATAGTTAAATGAGATATTGGATTTATAAATGAGATGCATCCAATTACATTATGATAGGAAAAAGGATGAATCATGTATTGTTTGGATTCAGGTGGACTTTTCTTCAATGGAGTCTCCAGAAACAGTGAAAGGAAGACTCAGAGACTGAAATATTCAGAAAAAGAAAGAAAAAACTTTTGTTCAGTGTGTGCAAGTGAGGAAGACTCTGAAAGAACTCTTCTAACACAAAATAAGAAAACAACACAAGTATGTAAAGCTAGGGAGGGGAAGCAAAATTCCCAAGCATAGTAAATTTATATTAGTATGTTTGTTGTGGAAAGGAGGTCTCTTTTTTACATGATGGGAAATAGCAAGGGTTTATTATTTTGGGGACTAGAACCAGTCAGGGTGGCCTAAAGTAAAATTTTGTTTGATTTTAGAGACGGTAAAGCCTTGATTTTATTTGTCATTTGTTTGTGTATTTCTCCTCACTGTGGTATACCTTGGTAGTGTAGTGATTAAATGCTAATGTCTGCTAATCAAAAGGTTGGCAGTTCGAATCTGCCAGGTGCTCCTTGGAAACTCTGTGGAACAGTTCTACTCTGTCCTATAGGGTCGCTGTGAGTTGGCATCAACTCGATGGTGGTAGAATCAGCAATGGGTTTTAGGTAGTATAAAGAGTTGTTGATGATTTTGGAAGCAGGGCAAAGTGTACTTTTTTTCTTCCACAAGATAAAGTGATTGCCTAGAGTCCCTGAGAGCAAAAATACTGCATTTATCTAGACTTTATACAACATCTTCCAATCTCATTACCAATGAGTCTAGACTTCAGCACCAGACTCTAAGCTCCTGGACATTTAAGTTCCTTAAATGTACCCTTCAGAGATGCATGAAAGACACCTTTGAAATCTCCCTGAATTTGTGCAGAACTAAATTGCTAGCCCAGGTGGGATCCAGAGTTTCAGCAACAGGCACAGGCCCTGCTCCTTTTTAAGAAAACATACCTAAAGCTCAACCCTTCCATTTTGTATTTGTTTCTGTAGGTGATGTGAACATTAAATAGTGTCTCTGGGAAAAGGGTCAAGTGTGTGCATGCGTATGGATTGCTGGACTTCTGCAGTTAGAGGAAGTCCCTGAGAAGTCCTTGTTTGTGGCCTGCGACTCCATGTTCATGGGGTCTTAACTTGTGTTGGTCAGTTACATGGGAGGTGAAGAACCCTTCTGCACATGTTGATGAATCCACCAGCAGGACTGTCAGCAAAATCCAAATTTTAATATTTTGGTGTTTTAGTCATCTGGTACTGCTCTAACAGAAATACCATGAGTGGATGGCTTTAGCAAAGAAAAGTTTATTCTTACATAGTTCAGTAGGCTACAAGTTCAAATTCAGTGTGTCCACTCCAGGAGGCTTTCCTTCTGTCAGCTCTGGAGGAAAGTCTTGTGTTGCATCAGTCTTGGGAGCATCTTGGTGCAGGAACCTCAGGTCTGAAGGATGTGCTCTACTCCCAGTGCTGCTTTCCTGATGGTGGGAGGTTCACAACTCTGTGCTTGCTTCCATTTCCTGTTTTCTCTTGTAGCAAGAGAAAGGATAAAAGCTGGTACAAGGCACACTCTAGGCAAAGTCCCTTTTACATTGGACCTGGAAGATAACATTAGAAAGGGTGTTACAGCCCACCCTAATCCTCTCTAACATAATCCACTCTGTTAGCTACTTGTGGAGATTAAGATTTACAGCGTAGGAACAGTCACAAAATGGAGAACAACCATAAGATATTGAAAATGGTAACCCACCCAAATGGCTACATATACTTTTGGGGGGACACCGTTCAGTTCACATCATTCCACCCTTAGGCCCCTCAGAAATTAAATCTTTGAAACATACGAGACATACTCACCCCATCATAGCAAAAGTCATGTCAAAAACACATTCATTCCATATGATAACAAAAGTCTTAAACCAGTTCTAAGTCCAAATTAAAAAAAAAATTCCTATATGTCTGTGGAATGGAGAATACAAGTTATCTGCCTCCAAAGTACAATAAGAGAACAGGCAGGCACAAGCTATATATTTCCATTACAAACGGGAGAAACTTCAGGGAAAGAAGGTATAACGGACACTAAGCAAGTCAGCAGAAAACATTGGCCTTCAAATCTTTGAAAATAATATTCTATTCTCTGAGATATTTTACACAACAGCCATGCCTTCCAGACTCTGGGTATTGGCCACAATCTTCAGATTCTGAGTGGAAGCCCTTTGGCACTGTTTTACAGCTTTACTTTCCAAGCCCACTGGGACAGCACTTCTGGTTTCTTGGCTGTAGGCACGTGGTAAACCCAACTGGTGGTAATTCCACCTTTAGAAAAACAGGAAATGATGGTTCCACTCTTTCAGACTGCTGAGGTAATGGACATAACTTTAGAGACGGAGGTGGCTTAGCTTCTCAAGCCCTTTGTGTCTTCATCTTCTACTTCCTGTGAGCTTCTGTCCTGGGCCTCACACCTGCATCTGACCTGCAGGTGTTCCAAAGCTCTGTAGCTGCACTCATTCAGGTACCTGGAGGCACCTCACTCTACCAGGAAGCCTGCCTGCACACAGGCACTCAGCTATCTTGCTCCATGATTGAGCAAGCATAACACTACAAATTCAAGTGCCGGGAGGCACCCCACTCTCATTTTTATTAGTTCTTGTGTGCACCACAATATTTTCCCTCAATAAAACAAGCCCTTTTGGAAGAGTTCTTAGTAGTTCTTCACTTTTTAAATTTTACTTCTGCTGGAATAATTATTAAATTCTCTTGAACCCTGCAAGACTCACTTGAAGAAAAACCTCAAGTGCCCCTTGTAAGTCTTCTTAGTCATGCTATCAAAAGTTGCTCTTTAGTTGGATATTAAAGATGTGTGTGTAGTATACTGGGGAATGTTCTTTGGATCCGTCTCCTTACCACATTGAACTATAGAATGAGATATACCAATACACCGTTAAAAACATTTTTTATTTTGCTTTGGGGTACTTATTTAGGACATTGACACAGTGGTTAAAACAATAGTCTCCAACATAACAATGATTGTGAGGATGGCACAGTGTTTCATTCTGTTGCACATAGTGTAGCTATAAATCAGAACCAACTCTAGCAACAGCAACAACGTAGACATCATGCTTGATAAAGCAGAGGGTCAGCAAAAAGGAGGAAGACTCTCAATGCCTTGGATTCATGCAATGACTGCAACAGTGGGCTCAGGCATAGGAAATATTGTAGGGATAGGACAGGCCAGTGCTTTATTTTGTTGTGCACAGTGTTGCTATGAGTTGAAACAGACTCAACAGCACCTAACAACAACACGGCAACAGTGTATACCATGGAGCTCTGGCTTCCTGAAACTTCCATTCTGGCCTGTTGTTTTATAATGGCCCTCCCTGAATTTGTTAGTTCCTCCACCTGGTAGACTTGAAGACTAAAGCACACCTGACCCAAGCGATAGTATTTTCAGTTGCATGATATGCATGCCAAAGCTGGACAATGAACAAAGAAGACAGAATTGATACCTTTGAATTGCGGTGTTGAAGAAAAATGTTGAATGTACCATTGACTGCCAAAAGAACAAACTGATCTGTACTGGAAGAAGTGTAACCAGAGTGCTCCTTGGAAGCAAAGACGGCAAGACAGCGTCTTACATATTTTGAATATGTTGTCAGGAAGGATCAGTTCCTAAAGAAGGACATCATGCTTGGTAGAAGGAAGGGTCAGTGAAAAAGAGGAAGGCCCTTGACAAGGTGGATTGACACAGAGGCTGCAACAGGCTTAAGCATAAAAACAACTGTGGACATGGAGCAAGACTGAGCAGTGTTTCGTTCTATTGTTCATAGGGTTGCTATGAGTCAGAACCGACTCAGAAGTTCATTGCCTGGCTTTCTCATTTAGAATTCACATGTGCTTCTTTTATGTTCTAAGAGTTGGGTGCTGTGCAAAGCACAGGCAAATAAATAGATAAATAATATTCTCTGGCTTTGTGAAACCCTTGGAATAAGAACCAAGAAAAACTCAGCGTTCTTAAATAGAAAAGGTGTTGTAAGGCATACTGAGATCAGGAACCAGTGAACAGTAGGAGTTCCAGTTTACATACTAAAGCTCAGCCAGCCAAGTGCCGTCGAGTCGGATTAAAAAATAATATTGTAAAATTTCTCCATCTGAGTTCCGAATCTGATATTGATTTTCGGAGTAGTCTTTAAGACGAAGCACACATAATTGCCAGCACAAAGTGATCTGTGTAAAGGCAGCCTGGCTTCTCAATAAATTCTCCTCTGCCTCAACTCCAACTCCCCCTCCAGCCCTCAGCATACTTGTTCTTGAATGAAACAACTAGTTCTGTCCCATTCTGGTTTATTCTGACTGATGCACTAATTCTTCAGAAAACTAAAATATTATGTATTCATCTGCTTTCCAGTTCTACTTTGGGTCAATTTTAATAAATAATCTTTCAGGGTTTCTTTTGACTGTTTTCCTGCCCTTTCCCTGAAGGATGACTCAAGTTTCTTATATCAGAAAAGAAAAATCTGTTCCTTTTGGTCTGTAGTTGGGGTATTTTGTCCCCACTTTGTCTCTGACCTTTGATCTCTATCTTGGCTCTACTGAGATATCATTGGGCATCATGCAGGTTACCAGAGTTGATGACAAACATTCCTGCTATTGTCTCTGGTTGCAAAGTCCCCACATCCTGTGGTGTCCCCATGCCAGACTTAAGCCTGTTCTAGTTCACTGGGTCAGCAGTTCAAATCTACCAGCCACTCCTTTGAAATCATATAGGTCAGTTCTACTCTGGGATCAACTCAATGACACATAACAAGAACAACATACTTCAACATACTTACGTGGTACATTGTTTATAACCTGTTTGTTCCAGTTTTATGGAAAGAGCTGATTTGCTCTTACTATAAAAATTTCTACCATGAGTCGGATCCGACTTGACGGCACTTGGTTTGGCTAGAGATTCTAAGAAAATCCACTTCTCCCTCAACAAATTTAAGTATTTGTAAACAGTAAGTGTCAGTGTCAGATTATACTCTATGTCCAGTGTCAATGTATTATCTTGACAACAAAGAGCTGGAAAATATCCCAAATTGTAAACCAGAAAAAGAGAAATGGACATGGCCAGAAACGTCAATGAAGTCCTTGGGAGGAGAGTCCCTGAGGTAGATGTCAGGGATATTATTAAGCATAAGGAGTAGCTGTGTTAGCACCAGTTGCCATCCAATCAGTTCTGACTCATGGTGATCCCAAGTGCAGTAGGACTGTGCTCCACAGAACCTTCAATGACTGAGGTTTTGGAAGTAGATTGACAAGGCTTTCTTCCGACCCACATCTCCATGTACTTGAACCACCAACCTTTCCATTAGCAGTCAAGCACATTAAAAGAGTAGCTGTAGCAGTGGAAAAATAAAACCCTAGGGGCCTCAGAGGACAGAGCAAACTTCACATCTGGAACCGAAAGCACACATGGCAGACACCAGTCCTCAAAGCGTGACATCGAGATCTTCTCCCAAAATTACTTATTTTCAGAATCAAGGAAGAAAATGACATTTCATAAACGTCTAACTACAAAGATCGTACTATCATGTGTCTTTTTTTTTTTTTAATAAAGACCCAGAACTATTCATTTGTAAATGACTTTGAAAGTCCTAGGATTTTCAGCTAGGACTGATGCTACTACATGACTCAGCTCTGTGCCTCTTTGCATTTCATGAAGAAATATGAGTGAGTGAGCTGGCCATCAGAAAAGCAATTGCAAAATCCAATGAAGGAACCTTCTGAGCTACTGTTCTGATTCCATACAGTAGCTTCCTAGCGTGGCTCCTTTTCCCCTCCAGCCATTAGTTGAGGAATTTTCAAGTAAGATAACAATTAATTTAGACCCCAGAGCTAATTGGAATCAATAGCTAATGTTTCTTCTCAGTGCTCCAAATTAATTACAAAATGATGTATGTTCACTTTGATGACAGACGATAGATTTCTATCTGGAATCTCCCTCCAGGGGCACCTTTTCAACAAGAAGTCAGCTGCGTGTAGTTTGTCATGTCACCCCTTCCCCCACCCACCTTCCAAGGTTTTCTCTCCTTCTAATTTTGTGTTGAGAGCAACCTTAATATGGAGGCGATGAATTACCTGCAGTGCAGATACAAAGAGGTCCCTTGGAGACAAGCTCAAGCCAACAGCAGGAGGTCACAGTAGAGGCAGCAGCAGTGAGACTAGGAGTGGGGGGAGAAGAAACCCTTTGTTCTAAGTACCGCAGCTCCGAGATGAATCCTGCCCCTGAAGTGGTATCTGGGGAACCCCCTCAAACCAGCACAAGGCAAATGAACAAAAACCCCAGATCAGTTGCTATCACATTGATTCTGAATCCTGGTAACTCAGTGTGCGTCAGAGTATAAATGTTTTTTCAGGGTTTTCATAGGGTTTTCAAGGCTGTGACCTGTCAGAATCAGATTACAAGGCCTTCTTTCCAAGGTGCTTCTAGGTAGGATGGAGCTGCCAGTCTTTTGGTTAGTACTCAAGCGCTCAAGCCCTTCTAGGGACTCCTAGCACAAGGCGGGACTGCAAAAAGCAGACTGAAGCCAAGGGCTGTGGTTCTGCTTCCGAAGCCTGGAATTCAAGGAGTGATGAACCGCTGTCATCTAGGTGTCTTAGCATGTGATGCTCAAGAACTGTCATGTGGGTGTGCGACAACCAATATCTGTCTCTCCATGTAACCTATGAAAAGTCTATGCTCTTAAGACATTTGGCAACCTGAAATAACAGAGATCTGGCCTGTAAATGATGTTTCTCTGAGAAATACTGTGTGGTACCCGGGAAAAGTAGTAAGTGTACTATAATTGTGTCCAATTTATATTAAATCAAGATATCCAAGAGTACTATTTGATGCTGCTGTGTGGTGTAGGATAGGTAAAATTAACATCATGGAGGCTTATAAATTGATAATAATACTGAAAAATAAAGAACTGTCACATGATAGTCATGAAAATGCTTGTTAGGTGATATCACTAGCAAGACATCTACCGCAGAACAGATATACAGCACATATGCGTAGTACTTGCCTTTGCCAGGACCCATATGTATTTTTCAAATACAAGAAACTCAGATTGAATTTGGTTGTCTGTGAATCTCTTCTTATTTGTTCCCTACTTGACTCACATGTATAAAGAACAAATAAATGAGTAAAGCCTAAAGAAATAAAACATAAAGCAAACCCATTGCCTTCAAGTCAGTTCCAGCTCACAGAGACCCTAGAACTGGCGCATACAGTTTCCAATGAGCTCCTGCTGGATCTGAACTGCCAGCTTTCGGGTTAGCAGCTGTAGCACTTAATTGCTTAGCCACCAGGGTTTCCAAAAACATAAATTAAGAATAAAGTTATAAATATAGGCTTCCCTGGCACCAGAATATAGTATGAAGTGGAGATAAAGTTTTGATGGTTCTGACACTGCTCTAAAGTTGGGAGGAAATTTTTGAAACTTTAGGCTGAAAAGGGTGGAGATAGTGGGGTTAAAAAAAAAAAGAGAATGGGCTGGGTTACCTTCGATTGACAATCTCCCTAGGGAACATTCCTTACTGTTAAGGAGACATCTTTTTCTCCTCAGTTCAATCCGTATTTCATTGTCAGGGAGCCTTACATTCTTTCATCCAACGAAAGTTGTTGCTTGATCGCAAATGCCAGATCCTAGAGAAGCAAAAATAAGTAAGAGAATCCCTATAATCAAGGAGCTCCTGACCTTGGGAAGAACCTCTCCCACACACATAAAAAGCCTCTCCCACACTGCCAGCAGAAAGATGACCACAACCACACAATCAAAAGTTAGAACTGATCAATAGCAGTTGGAGAGTCTGGTGCTGGGGGAAGGGCTGGCCTAGTCAGCACAGTCTTGTGGTCAGCACTCCGGGAAGATGTGACTTGGAGTTAGGATAAAACTGCTGAAAGACCTGGAATAAGAGTGAAGCCAATAGTCTGTGGTCGTCTAATGAGAAGTAGGATTCCCTAGTGGAGATCGGCTGGACTTCAGCCTCAAAGACACCTATATAGGCATCCTAGCCCTTCCACTGACTAGCCTCTTGATCTCAGTCTAATACTCAAGCCCTATGAGGTTGTATTTCCATTCAGTAAAACGAGAATAATGCCTACCTTAAATCACTGGGGGAAAGTACTGTTTAAGGTTCCTGTGGTTGCATGGTAGGAGTCTCTGGTTGGTGCAAATGGTTAAGCACTCCGTGACCAACTGAAAGACTGATGGTGTGAACCTACCAGAGGATCTTCAGAAGGAAGGCCTGGCAAACTGTTTCCCAAAAGTCACAGCCTTGAAAATCCTGTGAAGTAGTTGTGTTCTCACACAAGGGCATGGGCTCACCATGGACTGGAATCAACTTGACAGCAATCAGTTTGGTGTTGGTTTTAGTTGCATGTTAAAAGCAATCAGATTTAAATTAGGTTATGCAAAGATCCGGGAGAGGAGGTAGAACGGTGAGACACGGGGAGGTTCTTACAAGCCAGAAGTGTCAGAGGCGCAGCTGGCTGAGGGACTGTCTTTCCGTGGCTGTTCTCTGCTTCCTCTTCTCGACCAGCTTTCTCCACATAGTGAAAGTCATAGTGCCACAAACTTCAGTACCCTCTCCCTCCTGTCTGTCAGCTTTAATACCTGAAACAGTCTCAGATTTGCTCTTTGTGATCAGTAGTTCTAAATCCCAGGAAAGTACCCTGATAAAGGTAAGTGCTCATCCTTGACTCAATTAACTGTAAGAATAGCCTGTTCAAAACACAAGCTTGGAGTGGGGAAGCAGTGTTTCATAAAAGGAGGATCTTCTGCACAGAATGGAGTAATTGTATTGATGAACAATGACAGCTGTGGACCATGTGCGGCTCTAAACCCGTGGATTAGGGTTCAAAACCAAGTCCTCCGTAGATAGCGTTTGCACGGTTCTAGGTGAGTCACAGGAAAAGACATTAATACTGTGATGAATTAAGGAAACGTTTTGGTGGTGCTAGCAGTTAACATGCTCAACTGTTAACTGAAAGATTGGATGGTCAAGTCCATTTAGAGGTATCTTGGAAGAAAGACCTGGAAATCTGCTTCCAAAAAATCAGTATTGAGAATCCTGTGGTGTTCTACTCTGCCACACACGGGATGCTGTTTTAGTCAGCTAGTGCTGCTCTAACAGAAATACCACCAAGTGGATTATTTAAAAAGGAAAGTTTATTTTTACATGGTCTAGTAGGCTACAAGTTCAAATTCAGGACATCTGCTCCAGTGGAAGTCTTTCCCCCCTTGTCAGCTCTGGGGGAAAGTCCTTGTGTTTTTTCAGTCTTTGTTCAGGGAGCATCTTGGCACAGGAACCTCAGGTCTAAAGAATGTGCTCTTCTCCTGGTGCTGCTTGGTGGATAGCGTGAGGTTCCCAATTCTCTGTTTGCTTCTCTCTCTTTTTATCTCCTGTAGCATGAACAGATAATGGGTGGTGCAAGCCA
Organism: Heterohyrax brucei; assembly: GCA_028571685.1. Taxonomy (NCBI): domain Eukaryota; kingdom Metazoa; phylum Chordata; class Mammalia; order Hyracoidea; family Procaviidae; genus Heterohyrax; species Heterohyrax brucei. Next base: position 34,780,824 of record CM053148.1, on the reverse strand, counting down.
CACTCCAGGGAAACTCCCTTAGCAAGGCTGTTGCAGTCCCACATTAATCCTGTTTTAACATAATCATTTTATCTATTAGCCACGGGCAGAGATTAGGATTTACAGAATCAGAAAATGACAGAAGGGAGGGCAGTCACTGAACATAGGGAATCCTGGCACAGCAAATTACTACACATACTTTTGGAGGGTCACAATTCAGCCTATGACATCTGCTATACATTGGAATCAACTCAACAAGTGGTTTTTATTTTTACTTTATGCTATTACTTTCATATATTGTTTTACTTAATTTTTCTTATTGTGATTAAGTGAAAATATATAGTGCAAGTCAATTTTGCATGCCTACCTCTGTGCCACTCTATCTGTTCTCCTCACCCTGTGACAGTACACTCTTCCTTTTCACGCTTCCACTATCCACCTAACAGACACCTGTTCTCTCCTCTTCACCTCTCCAGCTCTCCTCTCCCCTCTAGAAAAAAACCAATAGGACAGCCTCATATAAATGTACAAAATGACAAGGTGCGCACACCACATGATCACTCTGTCCCTGAGCCCAGTCCATTCATTGAAGTGTTGACCTCAGTACTAGTTTCAGCTCTGGTCTAGCAGTAAGTCTAGGGGCTATGTTCCCAAGGAACCCTCCAGGCTGTTGGACAATCACTTTATTTCTCCACCTGCAAACCTCTTTTTCTCATGCTGTGTCGGATTCTACATTGCATTGCCTGTCAGGCGCTGTCTTTGGTGGAGGCTAGGCACCATCTAGTTCTTCTGGTCTCATGCTGATGTAGTCTCCCAGTCCTATGGGTCCTTCTGTCTCCTGGCCTCATTTTTCCTTGTGTCTTTGATGTTCTCAGTTATCGTCTGTTCCAGGTAGGTTGGGACCATTTGTTGTTCCTCAGATGGCAGCCTGCTGGCTTTTAAGACCCAGATGCCATTCACCAATACAGGGTGCAGAAAACTCTTAGCAAAAGCCTAGTTATGTCAGTTAGCCTCGGTGTCCCCTGAGAACATAGTCCCCAGACTTCTGTCCCTGATACTCTGCCCTTTGAAATGTTGAGTCAAATTAGAAAATCTTTTAGCTTATGGTGTTATCCAGTTATGATGACCTGGCTTCTACTGCATGCTGCCACTCCCTTCACCTAACTGAATTCCTATCTGCTATCTAATCTGTGAACAATCCTCTCCCTCCCTCCTTACCCTTGTAGCCATCAGAGTCTTTTCTTCTGTGCATAGGTCCTTTTCTAAGTCCTTGTAGTAGTGGTCTCATGCAATATTTGTCCTTTTGGAGCAGACTAATTTCACTCAGCGTAATATCTTCTAGTTGATACCAGGTTATGAGCTGTTCCCTAAAAGCATCATTGTTCTTTATCACTGCATAGTGTTCCATTGTGTATATATACCATAGTTTGTTTATGGTACATAAACACCTAAGTTGATTCCATCTTTTTACTGTTGTGGACTATGTTTCAGTAAGCATTCGTGCACATGTATCTGTTCATGTGACAGCCTTTATTCTGTAGGATATATCCCAAGTAGTGGGACTGCTGGATCATATGGTATTGCTATTTCTAGCTTTTTAAGAAGGCTCAAAATTGCTTTCCAAAGAAGTTGTACCATTTTGCATTCCCACAGCAGAGCAGAATCCCAATCTCTCCACAGCCTCTCCAGCATTTGTTGTTTTATGTTTTTTGGATTACTGCCAACCTTGTTGAGGTGAGATGGTATCTCACTGTCATTTTGGTTTGGATCTCTCTAATAGCTAATGATCATGAGCATTTCCTGATGTGTCTTTTGGCTCCCTGGATGTCTTCTTTGGTGAAGTGTCTGTCCATCTCCTTTGCCCATTGTTTAATTGCATAGTTTCTTCTTGTTGATATTTTTCAGTACCTTGTAGATTGCGGATTATAGAAACCCTGGTGGCATAGTGGGTTAAGTGCTATGTCTGCTAACCGAAAGGTCAGCAGTTCAAATCTGCCAGGTGCTCCTGGGATGCTCTATGGGGCAGTTCTACTCTGACCTCTGGGGTTGCTGTGAGTGGGACCCAAATCACCAGCAATGGTTTTTTTTTTTGTAGATTATAGAAATTAGACATCAATCCAGTATGTTGTTTCCAAATATATTTTTCCCATTCTGTAGGCAGCCTTTTAACTCTCTTCATAAAGTCTTTAGATGAGCATCAGTATTTGATTTTTAGTAGTTACCATTTATGTATTTTCTCTTCTGTTGTTGGTCAGATTTTGTAGTCTAAGCAGTGTATTAGAACTTCTGTTGTTGTCCCTATTTTTTTTCCATAATCTTTATCATTTTAGGTTTGGAATTTAGGTCTTTGATCCATTTTGAGTTAGTTTTTGTGTAAAGTGTGAGATATGGATCTTGTTTCAGTTTTTTGCAAGTGGACATCCAATTTTGTCAATACTGTTTGTTAAAGAGACTATTTTTACTGCAGTTTACAACCTTTGAGCCTTTGTTGAATATCAGCTGTTCATAGGAGGAAGATGACATGTCTGAGTTCTCTATTCTGTTCCATTGGTCTATATATCTGTTTTCATACCAGTGCCAGGCTGTTTTAACTACCACAGCAGTGTAATAAGTCCTAAGGTCAGGTAGTGTGAGGCCTTACACTGTGTTCCTCTTCTTCAGTAGTGTTTTGCTTATCTTGGATTTCTTCCCTTTCCAAACAAAGTCAATGATTTGTTTCTCCCTCTCATTAAAAAATGACATTGGAATTTGCACTGGAATTGCATGGTACATATAGGTTGGTTTGGGTAGAGTAGACATTTTCACAATGTTAAGTCTTTTTATCCACAATCAAAGTAGGTATCTCCACTTAATGCCTCTTTTGGTTGCTTGCAGTAGGGTCTTGTAATTTTCTTTGTATAGTTCTCTTACATATCTGATTAGATTTATTTCTAGGTATTTTATCTTCTTGGGGGCTGTTATATATGGTATTGATTTGGTGATTTCCTCTTTGATGATCTGTTTGTTGGTATAAAGTAATCCTACTGATTTATTTATGTTTATCTTATATCCTAATACTTTGCTAAACTCTTCTATTAGTTTCAGTAGTTTATTTACAGATTCTGTAGGATTTTCTGTGTATACAATCATATCATCTACAGATGGGGAGATTTTTACTTCTTCTTTGCCCATGTGGATGCCCTTTATTTCTTTATCTTCTCTGATTGCTCTGGCCAGAACCTCTAGCACAATGTTGAATAGAAGTGGTAGCAGTGGGCATCCTTGTCTGGTCCCTGTTCTCATGGGAAATTCTTTCAGTCTCTCTCCATTCAGGATGATGTTGGCAGTTGGCTTTGTGTAGATGTCCCTTACTGTGTTGAGGAATTCCCTTGTATTCCTATTTTGCTGAGAGTTTTTAATGTGAATGGTTTTCAATTTTGTCGAGTGCCTTTTCTGCATCAATTGATAGAATCAACAGTTCTTATCCTTTGTGTTGTTTATATGATTGATCACATTGTTTTTCTGGCATTGAACCAAACCTGCATCCCTGATGTGAATCCTACTTGGTCATGATGAATTATTTTTTTGATATGTTGTTGAATTCTATTGGCTATGTTTTTCTTGAAGATTTTTGCATCTAGGTTCATGAGGAATATTGGTCTGTAACTTTCCTTTTTGGGGAATCTTTCTCTGGCTTTTGTTACCAGGGTTATGCTGGTTTCATAGAATGCATTTGGGGATGTTTCATCCTTTCATATGTTGTGAAATGGCTTCAGTACTATTGGAATTAACTCCTCACCAAAATTTGGTAGAATTCTCTAGTGAAGCCATCTGGTCCAGGATGTTTTTTGATTGGTAGTTTTTTTCTTTAATTCTTCAGTCTCTTCTTTTGTTATGGGTTTATTAAGTTGTTCTACTTTGTGATAATTTTGGTAGGTGATGTGAATCCAGAAATTTGTCCATTTCCTCTAAGTTTTCAAATCTGTTACAGTTCAGTTTTTTTTCCATAGTATTCTATTTCCATAGAATTTCTATTTCCACAATATTCTATTTCCATTCTATTTCCATAGTATTATGACACTTTTAATTTCAGTTTGGTCTTGGCATCTTCCCTCTCATGTCTTACTCAGGTTATTTGTTTCCACTCCTATTTTTCTTTTGTAAGTTTAGCCAATGTTTCATTAATTGTGTCAATATTTTCAAAAAACCAGCTTTTAGTTTTGTTGATTCTTTCAGTTGATTTTCTAATTCTCGAATTCATTTAGTTATACTCTAATTTTTATTATCTATTTTCTTCTAGAACCTGAGGGATTCTTTTGTTGTTCTCTTTCTGCTTGTTCTAATTGGAGGGATAATTCTTTGGTTTGGGCCCTTTCTTCATTCCACATGCATGCATTTATAGAGATAAGTTGACCTCTGAGCATTGCTTTTGCTGTATCCCATAGGTTCTAGTAGGATGTATTTTCATTCTCATTTGATTCCATGAATTTCTTTATAAAAAAATCTTTGATTTTTTTCTATAACTCATGAATTTTTGAGCAAAGTGCCATTCAGTTTCCGTGAGTTCAAATTTCTAGCCATGTTTTTTCTATCTGTGTCAACTTTTATGGCTTTATGTTTCAAGAAGATGCTTTGCAATAATTCAGTGGTTTGGATTTTGATGAGACTTGCTTTATGTCCTAATACATGGTCTATTCTGGAAAATGTTCCCTGTATGTTGGAAAAGAAGGTATACTTGTCTGTTGCTGGGTAAAAAGTTCTCTGTGTGTCTATGAGGTTGAGTTGATTAATTGTCACAGTAAGATCTTTTTTTTAATTGAGGTTTTTTTCTGGATGATCTGTCCCTTACTGAAAGTGGAGTGTGGAAGTCTCTGACTATTATTGTGGAGTGATCGATCTCATTTTTCAGTGTTGTCAGCATTTGTTAGATGTATTTAGGTGCTCTGATATTGCGTGCATAAGTATTTAAAATTGTTATATCGTCTTTATGTATTGAATCTTTAAGCAATAAATTGTGACCATCCTTTTCCACAATTGTAGATCTTATATAAAATCTATTTTCTCTGAGATTAATATTGCCACTCCTCCTCTTCTTTGCATGTTGTTAGTTTCTTATATATTTGCATCCTTTGATTTTCAGTTTGTTCATATCTTTGAGTCTAAGATGTGTTCTTGTAAGCAGTATATAGGCAGATCATGGTTTTTTTTTTTTTTATCCAACCTGTTACTCTGTTTCTTTATTAGAACAGTTAAGCCATTTTCATTCAGCATAATTATGGATGGGGCACTTGGCTTCAATTGGTACATATGTAGTGCTGTCATTTTGGTGCCTTCTAGATCTTCAGATGGAGATTAGACAGCATGCAGCAGAACAAAATGAAAAATTAAACAAGCTATATGAATTGGGGGTCAGTTCTACTGTGGCCCCTAGGGTCACCATGAGTCGGATCTGACTCGATGGCACTTGGCTGGCATATGAATTTCTAGAAAAACAATGATATGAAACTGCAGATCAATAATGAAATTATATAGTTAGAGAATTCAGTTGTCTGAATCTCAGTTTTCTAATTAATAAAGATAGATACAACTTCATGGGATTGTTGTGAATTTTCACTCGATTCATGTAAAGTGTTATTAATATTATTTTGCATAAAGTTAAGCATTGCTGATAAATTTTCTTAATGCAGAATTAAATTCCCCAGAGAGTGTTGCATCCCCATACAAAGCTTAGATTCCTCAATTTAAAGTAAAACGAGTCTGAGAGGAGTGATTATAGGTGACTCCATAGATTTTCAGCACACACTCTATATGCAAAACCCTTTCTTGAACTGATATATTAAAAAAATAAAAGGGTAAATCTGAAATAAATGAAATGGAATCTGGAACATAAAGGTCATTGTTAGTCATTAGGGGAAGAGAAAATTAAAGATAAAAAATGATCATAGAGGAAATAAAGTCACCTTGATGCCTACTAATATAGCTACCAAGAATGAACTCAACAAACTTATCCTAGACTAGTGTCCCTTTGAAATGGTACCTGTGATATCCAGGTGGCATAACGAACAATGTGGTGAGGCTCACAATTTAATTTTATCGTGATTGGCCTTGCTCTCTGAAAGGCCTGACAATGTGTTAACAAAACAAAGACTTAGTTTCCCAAGACAACAGAAGACAAACTACACACCCACACTAGTGGGACAAATGTTGCAAAGTACAAATTATACTCCAAAGATGGTTTGTTGTTGTTGCTTTACTTTCCAATTTGAAAATAATCAAGATTCCAAGATTAATTTAAAGGAGGTAAAATCAGAGAGAAAGGTGACATGGACTAATGAGAAGACCACAGGGTTTCAATTCAGAAGAGTGTCTGTGATTTTCAGAGTTCCTGGGTGGTTCAAATGTGCTTGGCAGTTAACTGAAAGGCTGGAGGTTCAAGTTCACCCAGAGGAAAATTGGGAGATAGTGGTGGTGTGGCACTTCTGAAAAATTAGCTATTTGAAGCCCTAGAAGCACAGTGCTTCTCTGTCACATGTGGAATTACTATGAGCAAGGACTGACTGAGAAGCAGCTTCTTGTTTTTGTTTGACCTATGAGCATAGCTGGGCTCCATGGGACACTAGCTTAAGACAGGAGGCAAATCAAAGCTTCCGTGCATTTATATCTAAAATTACGACTATGAACGGCAACTTTCGGTGCCTGTTGTTACTGTTACTGGGTGTTGTCTAGCTGATTCTGTCTCATAGCCACCGCATGTGACAAAGTAGAATGGCCCATAGGCTGTATGGGCTGTAGTCCTTACGGAAGCAGATTGCCAGATCTTTCTCCTGCAGAGACGCCAGCCTCTAACCATTTGATTAGCCACTGTGTTGAACCACTTCACCACCAGGGCTCTGTCAGGGCTCATTCTTGTTTTGTGGCTGTCTGTCAATTCCAACTTATAGCTATGCTATATGACTACCCCATAGGGTTTCCTAGCCTGTAATCTTTATGGAAGCAGATCATTTTTCTCCCATGAAACAGCCTGTGGTTTTGAACTGCCAACCTTTTGGTTAGCAAGAAAGTTCTTAACCATTACACCTGTTTTTAAAATGGTATAAAGCAGGAGTAGTTAACATTTGCAAAGCATTCATCACTTTATGTCTATACTCATTTGACCTGCCTAACAAGCTCTGCAACTCTTAATTTACAATGATGAGAAGGAAGCACAGAGAGGTTAGGTAACTTCCCTAAAATCACACAGCAGGTGCTGCAATATACATCCACACAGCCTTCCTCCAGCAGAGTCTGAAGTGTGCTTGTTAGAGACGTTAACAGGACACTGAATAGCACTGCATAAACATCTGATCTTTGTATTCCTGAAAGATTACATATAAATAACATATGGAAAGTGCCTATCTGTGTCTGGCACACAGTAGGCCTTAGGAAGGAAAAAAAACAAAAACAAAAACAAAAAACCAAAAAGTAACCAAATCTAGAACTCCTTCAGAAAAATTAATTTAAATACTAATAATAATCACAGTAAATAAAATAATATTTAAAACTTCAGAAGTTCCTTCCTGATCTTGAAAGAGGGCTTCCACAGGCAAGCAAGAGGAAACCATTAATCTTCTACACTGAACAAGAAGTGTTTACTTTATAAAGGTAAATTCAATTTAAACTTTGCAGAATGAAAAGTGAAGTATGAAAAGTCAGCATAAAACCAAAGAGCAGAGGATCCCAGACAGCTGCCCAGGGGGAACTTCAGCTGCAGGGCTGGAGGAAGCCAGACAGCCAGGGAGGGAGGCTGGGATGCCGGAGTCAGACCTGCTGGATGGAATATTGTGTCTCAAAGAAACAAAGCCCTGCAGGAGACGCAGGAACTGCTGGTGTGCACATCTGGAAAATGAAGCCCACAATAAATTAGACATGGATTATCTCATACTTGCCCAGGAATTTCTGTTTATTCACAGTGGAAGAGCATAAAGGAGAAACCTGTTTCACACCTGGCATTTAATTTAGAAGGGATTGCTGCTCCATCTGAAGGAAAAGCCATCTGTACTGACCTGAGTCTTGGCTCTGCTCTAGGGCTCCAGCAGCCAAGCAAAGTGCGTTTAGAGCTGGCATTATTTGTCAATATGCTTTGTAACTGTGTGTGCTTGCACGTGAAAATATGTGTGCACATAGTCACCTGTACATGTGCAAGCACCTGACATGGACCAAGTGTAAGGTGTTCCGGGCTCATATATAAATGTCACCAGGAACTAGGAAGTCATCGAGCTGCTCATCCCAAAACTCCACAATCATGCCTCTAATTTTGTATGCAATTCATCTGAGCTTGGGGTTTGCTGAGAATGGAAAGTCCACGGAAAACTCTGCCCATTCTACGAGCCCTGCAAGAACAACATTTCATTATATAAAACTGAGAAGCATCTCATTGCTCATTGCTTTGGAGACTTTTAAATAGTTCCTACTAGCAACCTTCTTCTCCCTGACCTGGTCTGATCTCTTTGCAAGCAAAATTGAAATCTCCCTTGGCATTTGTAGCTCGCTTAAGCTCAAGTTGTTTAAAGATACTGCTTTTCATCAAACTAGATGGCTGCTGACTGCTCTGATGCTCTCTAGGAGGGACATGACACCTTTATATCACTTGGACAAGGGTTTTCTAGAGCAGACAAGCATGAACATTGTTTTACTGTTTTAGGGAACTGGCTCTCCCTTGTAAAAGATTTATTAAGATATTGATTTCAAACCGGTGCATTTTTTCTTTTGTTAAAATCACACCTAGAGAAAGTATCTGGAACAAAAGCAAATGAAATAAGACAACAAAACAATCCCATTTTTTGTTTGCTATTGGGACAGAAGCTGACAAATTTTAGAATTACCCTCCTGACTGAGACCCTGTCTAGGAGACCAAAGTTTCCTGGGTAATTAAAACGGCTGAGCACTTGGCTATGTACGAATTGAAAGACTGGCCATTCAATGCCCCCCAACCCCAGTAGGCACCGAGGAAGAAGATCTGTTTCTGAAAGATCGCAGTCATTAAAACCCTGCGGAGGGCAGTTCTACTCTGCAACATGTGAGTTGCCATGAAGTGAAACTGATTCAAGGGCAACTGATTGGGAGTCCAACAGCGAGTACTACAATTAACAAATATTTATTAAAAACTATACTAATCTCACACACCTGTTCAGTCTCTCGTTTTACACCTCATGGTTTCAGCGTGGTCAAGTTTACTTCCACAGCAAAGGCTGAGAAATCATTGCTTGTAAGTAAAATGGGCTGTGGCAGCTCCTGCCCTCTAGAACGTATGGTATCATTTTATTAGTGGAAAGTTGCTCTTTTTTTAAATTACTTTTCCGTTTATGAGGTGCCCTGGTGATTCAGTGGTTAAAGCTCTCAGCTGCTAAGCAGTATAGGTCAGTGTTCAAACTCAGTAGCTACCCATCAGGAAAAATATCTAGCAGTCTGCTTCCTTTAAAGCTTTGCAACCTTGGAAAATCTATGGGGCAGCTCAACAAGATGTGACAATTAAGTCCGTGGACTTAATTGTTCTAAGTCCTACATGCCATTGCTGAATATCACTATGGTCACCTTCAAAGTACTCCTCTTGGGAAGCTATATACTGATGCCAGTGCCTAGTCCACCCTTCAAAGCAATTTTAAAATTCTTTCTGGAATGACCTTTGTGAAAGACCTTTGTGCATGGTGGCAGGATGACAAGTTCTCGAACTTAGCTGTATAGCTGTCTGTGAGGCAGTTTTTAGCCAGTAAACAAATAACTGTACTGGAACACCCTCCCTACTCACCTGATCTGGCCCCCAGTGACTTTTTTCTTTACCAGAAGGTAAAAGAAATATTGAAAGGAAGACATTTTGATGACATTAAGGACATCAAGGGTATAAGCACAGCTTTGATGGCCATTGCAGAAAAAGAGTTCCAAAATTGCATTGAAGGGTGGACTCAGCCCTGGCATCAGTGCGTAGCTTCCCAGGGGGAGCACTTTGAAGGTGACTGTAGTGATATTCAGCAATGAGGTATGGAGCACCTTTTCTAGGACGAGTTCAAAAACTTCATTGACAAGCCTTGTACTCTGCCTTATGGGGTTGCTATGAGTTGAAATTGAGTAGGTGGTGGTGGGTTCATTTTGGATTTTTTTCCACTTACAGTGACAGTTAGAGACATGTAAAAGGGGAAGCTACATCTTCGAAAACTTGACAAAAAGCCCTCTAAAATGCAAAGCACTTGACATGACCGAGGCATCTGACTAAGGTATGGACCGAACTGCATCTCAGCTTAAGAAACTCCATTTGTACTTTCAAACACAGCTCTGTCATACAGTGCAGCCTGTCACTTCTGTAATTATTTCCATAGTATTCCTTGACCTAGAAACAGGTAAGTTCTACAGAAAAAGTACAGTTTTGCTGTGGTTAGAAATGGCTGATGTTAAGAGCAACCTGTACAGGTGTTATACATGTGACATGTGACGTGTCTTTACAGTTCTCAGAAGATGCCCCTTTACTTCCCTTGAAAAACATTTTTCTGACCCACTTACAATACCTTATACTTTTCCATAACCTCATCCAACCTGTACTCAAGGGGGACCTTAACCCCGCTTAAGACTTGTGGTCACCAGCTGCCAATTGGGAACTGTCCATGAATCTGACACTATACCTTGGTTGCTGGCCCTTGGTGCTTTTTCCCTTTACAAGCCTTTATAAGTGACCAGCTCCTCAGACCACTGTGGCAAGGCACAACCCTGTGCCTTGACAGTTTTCAAATTGTGTTCTCACTCAACCTTTTGCTTTTACTTCAAGCAGATATTTGCGATTCTTCTTCACTGACAAGTTCCACTCCTTCTCTGTTGCTCTGCAGTGAAATCCAGCAGAAAAACCCTTGTTTAGCAAAAGTCACAATACAAAGTTAGGCCAGGGGGTACACAGAAGACGGAGAAATTTGTTCTTATGCACTCCAGTTACAGCAGAAGGAGAAGTGGCCTGGTCCCATTCCATCCTCCCAACTGTTGTTGCATTTGACCCCATGTTGCCCCCACTGGGTCAGTCCCTGTCATCGAGGGTCTTCTCTACTGATCCTCTGCATTGCCATGTGTGATGCCTCTCTCCAGGGACTAATTCCTCCTCACAACATGTCTACAGTACAGGAGATTAAGTCTCTCCCTTTGTCATGGACTGAACTGTGTCCCCTCAAAAAAGCATGTGTCCATGTGGCTGGGCCATGATTCCCAATATTTCACGATTGTCCTCCATTTTGTGATTTTCCTATGCTGTATGTTAGAGGATTAGGGTGGGACTATAAATTACTTCATAAGAGCACATCCCTGCTCCACTGTAAAGGAAGTTTCCCTGGAGTGTTGCTTACACCACTCGTTATCCTTTCATCTTACAAGAGATGACAAGAAAGGGAGCAAGCAGAGAGTAGGGAACCTCTCACTATCAAGAGAGCAGAGCATGTCCTTCAGATCTGAGGTTCCTGTGCTAAGATGCTCCCTGAACAAAGACTGATGCAACATGAGGACTTTCCTCCAGAGCTGACAAGGGGAAAAGCCTTGCCCTGGAGTGAACATCTTGAATTTGGAATTGCAGCCTACTGGAATGTGTAAGAATAAACTTCTCTTGTTAAAGCTATCTGCTTTGTGGTATTTCAGTTAACACCATTCTTGCTTTTAAGGCCAAGTGCCATCGAGTCGGATCCGACTCATGGCTTTTAAGGAGCATTCTGTTTATGCTTCTTCCAAGACACCTTTATTTGTTCTTCTGGCAGTCCATGGTATATCTCATATTCTTCGCCAATACCATAATTCGAAGATGTCAGTTCTTGTTCAATTTTCTTTCCTCACTGCCCAACTTCCTCATGTATATGGGGTGATTGAAAACACCATGGCTTGGGGCAGGCACACCTTAGCCCTGGAAGAGATATCTTTGCTTTTTAACACTTAATGAGGCCTTTTGCAGAAAATTTGCCCAACGCAATATGCTGTTCAATGTCTTGACTGCAGCTTCCATGGGGATCGATTGTGGATCCAAGTAAAATGAAATCCTTCACAACTTTAATGTTCTCTCCATTTATCAGGACGTTGGTTGCTAGTCCAGTTATGAGGATTTTTGTTTTCTTTATGTTGAGGCATAATCCATACTGAAGGCTGTAGTCTTTGGTCTTCATTAATAATGAAGTAAAGTGCTCTATTTGATAAAAGAAGGAAATTGAATTTCTCAGGGAAGTTGAAAGGAAGAAACTAGTGAATACTTGTGGTGAGAGACTCAAGAGAGCTGGAGAACATAGTAGAAGACTGCCCAGAGATGTGACCAGCAGTTTCATTATGTAGAATGACTGACAGACTGACAGACTTGCAAAGAACAAGGTCAAACAGTTCCTCCACTTCCCTCCCATGTAAACCCCAAACTTCACTATATATCTCTGTATTTATAAGTGCAATGAGTATGTCACTTTGGAGAAAACGAGAAAGAGAGCTGAGTTCTCTGGCGGGTTGTCATGGAGTAGAGGGAAGAGAGAGGCTGCTGGGATGATAAAGAGTCAAGTGAGAATGAACATTTCACAGAGAGTACAAAGTCAGAGCCATTCATGTCAGTAAAGACAGAAGACTGACTAGGGTATAAACCAGAGTAAGTCATTAGGTTTCCCGTACAGTGTGAGACAGCACACTTGGGACAACTTGTTTTATTATTAATAGAAAGGGCTTCTCTTTCAATATTGTTCTATAGCAACTCTACAGAGGAAATTGTTAAATGTGGCAGAATTTTGCAAGGCAGTTGTCAAAACATTGGTAGTTTTCAGTTGGCTGTGGTGGGAAGATTGTATCAAGTGCTATAAATCAGGGCTTTTTATTGTAGAGAACAGTTTCCTAGCATACCACTGATTTACACTTTAGCAATAGCACTCTGGAGCCCTAGAGGCAAGGAGGTTAAGAGTTAGGCTGCTAACCAAAAAGTCAGCAATGGGAATCCACCAGCTGCTCCTTGGGAACTCTATGAGACAGTTCTACTCTGTCCTGTAGGGTCACTATGAGTTGAAATTGACTTGATGACAGTGGATTTTCTTTTTTACCTTATAAAGGCAGTGGTCATGCGGTGAGGAAGTTCTCAGCTTTCACGAGGGAGACTCAGATTTGAGTCTCAGCCAGGACAGCTCACACACAGCAACTACTTGCCTGTCAGCAAAGGTTTGTGTGAACATATGCTGAATAGATTTCAGTAGAATCTTTAAGCAAAGGTAGATTAGGAAGGAAGGCTGGACAATCTGCACTTGAAAAGTCAGCTGTTGAAACCCTGTGGGTCACAACAGTGGTCTGATCTGTAACCAGTTATAAGGATGGCACAGGACCAGGCTGTGTTTTGTTCTTCTGCGCGTGGAATCAGGATGAGTCAGGAGCCTTTTCAGAGGCAGCTAACAACAACAAATGTCAATTTGAGTACAGCTGCCAAGCATACCAGCCTCACTCCTTGCTGTCTCTGTCTCTGCATATGATGCTAGCTTTGCCTGGGATACTTTCTCTGATACTGTTCCTGGAAACCACCTACTCCTAATACAAGAGCCAAGATTGTTCTGCTGAAACATTGGCAGGCCTCCCTCTACCCTCCCAGTGCCCCTTGGATATATCTGGATGGTGGCACTGAGTCCATCTCATTATATTGTCAGTTTTCCTATCTATAGCCCTTCTACAGTGTCAGCAGTTTGAGGCAGGGTCTGAGTTTGCCTTCTTAATCCATGTAGCATCAATTTCCCATATAGTTCCAGACATATAGCCAACGTTCAAAATATATATGTTGAATGAATAAATGAAAGGCAGTATATGAATATGGTGGGCACAGAGAGAAAGACATGACTGATACATGTACCCTGTGCTAAAGCTTTCAGTTTAATGTTTGGTGAGCAGGAAAAGCAAGAGAAAACAAACAAACACGGGGCTGATAATCTTCCAGCACAACCTCATCCAGCAGGGATTTTCCCATCTGTTTTCTAGTTTATTCTGAGCATCAAGGAATGAAATTGGACCTCTGAGCCTCCTCAAAAAAATGTCTGAAGAAGCCCATGTCTGTACATTTCTCTGTAAGAGAAACCCTAGGGCTTCTCCTTCCAAGATCTGTTAGTCTTCACACATTTCTAACAACCTCTATTTTACATGCTCTACTGAAAAGAAGATTACATACCAGATTGAAAAGAAGTTTACATACTAGATTGAAAAGAAGATTAAATAGAGATAGGGGACTATTGACAATAGGCACGTTTATAGCAACGAGAAATGAGCTATCAGTTTGGTAGGAATGAGAGAAAAGTTACATAACAAAAACAAACAAAATAGGCCTCATCAAATTTCCTAATCCAGTCTTTTTAAATGCAAAGTGTTGCTGAACATTCTGCGAGCCCTAAAACATGGACTTTCAGGGACAACTGATAGAGAAGGACTTAGAGTTCAAATACCTGTATCCATCCATGTGTCTGCTCTGTTACTCATTTCCCGTATAACCTCTCTGAGTGCCTGTTTCTTTATATAAAACAAGCTGCAGTGGCAAATCCTTTCTCAGAGGGTTTTTTAAGCCTTAAATTAGATGAAAACTTCAGAGTTAAAGAAAAATATAGTTTGACAACAAAGTAATTTTTCAAAAGTGCGTATATAGTGAGGCAGACAAAGAACTGAGTATCACTCTTCTGGTTCCATGCACAGGTCTCCACAGTACAACGTGATTCAGAGATTAGAACACTTGGGCACCCTCTTGATTACACTTCCTGTTCTACAGATGACAAATAGAGGCCAAGGAGCTCAGGTGTTCCCAACAGAATACTGGAGGGGGTATTCTTATAAATTTGTTTATTTTCACCTCGTTTTCTTTCTCTGGGCTAGGCCAGAAAACAAAAAAAAATGTATCTATAAAGGAAACTTATTACCAAGGTCCAAACCAAAAAGCGAATGAAATGGCTAGAAGGAAACATATCTTGACAGAATTTAGAAAGATGATCTGTGTGTGATTTTTGTGTAGCAGGTGGGATAGAAGTGCCAATCCCTGCCTGATCCTGTGAATCACAGATTGTAAATGTTCGTCAGTCACAGATTGTAAGTGTTCGTCAATCATCTTTCGTGTCTCCCTACATCCACAGCCAGCGATTGCGCTTGCCCCTTTCATACATTCCACCCAACATGAAAATCAGGATTATAATCCCCATTTCTTTTTTCAGATGAGTAAACTATGGCTTAGAAATTTTTATAAGACAGTCTGAAAGCTACTAGCCAATTAGCAATGAGGATCAATTCTGTGTCAAAGCTAAAGCTAATTCTGTGTCAAAGAAAATAAATTACTAAACATTCCATGCTAGATCCTGTTCTGTGCTAGTTCAGTACTCTTTCAGCTTCATGTTGTTTTTATCACCTATCCCCAACAAAGGAAGCACTTTTGCAGGGTGGGGGAACAGCCCTGGGATGAAATGATGCTTGGTGCTTGGAATCTTTGAGACACCAGTGCATAGGAACAGACTAGTGACTGTCAACTAAATTCTGGTTCTTGGTAACCTCATGTATGTCAGGGTACCACTGCGCTCCACAGGGTGTGCAGTGGCTGATTTGTCAGAAGTAGATCTCCAGTCTTTTCTTCAAAGATGTTCCTGTGTGAACTGGAAACCTCCAGCGACTCGGTAAGTAGCAAAGCATACTAACTGCTTGCACCATCCAGGGACTGCAAACTCATGGGAAAGTGAACTAAAAAACCTGTGACTTGCCTTACTGAAGAATAGACTTCCTCAACCCTAAGGAAGGAGTCTCCATTTTCTTAGACAAATGTTGTTCTTAACTGCCATTGAGTCGTTTTGGACTCATAGCAACCCTATGCACAACAGAAAGAAACAGTGCCTGGTCCTATTCCGTCCTCACAGTTTAAATTGAAACAAGTCCTGACAGCCAAAATACAATCTAGAGTATATCTCACTTGAACTTGAAGACCACGTCAAGAATAGATTTGAGATATTGAACACTAATGAACAAACAACATTCAAGTTGTGGGTAACATCAAGGACATTATACACAAAAAAAAGAAAATCAAAATGACTGTCAGAAGAGACTCTGAAACTTACTCTTGAAAGCAGAGTAGCTAGAAGAATGGAAGCAATGATGAAGAAAAAGAGCTGAACAAAACATTTCGAAGGGTAGTTCAAGAAGACAAAGTAAAGTATTATAACGAAATGTGCAAAGATCTAGAGTTAGAGAACCAAAAGGAATGAACACACTCTGTATAGTCCATAAAACACAGCTAAATATCTTTCGGGTATTCTCTACTTTCAGCCAGGATCAAGGTGATACCAGCCACTCCTTGGAAACCTAATGGGGAGTTCTACTCTCTCCTATAAGGCCCTTATGAGTAGGAATAGATTCCACATAAACAGATTTGGTTTCCTGCCTGCCCACCTGCCCGCCTTCCCTTTTTCCCTCCCTCGCTTCTTCCTTCTCTCCTTACCCTCCCTTCCTCCCTTCCTTCCTCTTCTCCTTCTCATCTTCCCTCCTTCTTGCTTCCCTCCTTCCCTCTTTCTCCTCCCTCTCTCCTTCCCTTCCTCCTCTCTCTTCCTTTTCTTCTCAGTTTCCCCACCTATCAGATACTTCTTAGTCCTCTGTGTTTGAGACGAGAGGGTATCATTTATTAACTGCCTATGATATGTCAGGAACCATGGGGGAAACATCTTGTTGTTAGATACCATCGAGTTGATTCCAACTCATAGTGACCCTATATGTAACAGAATAAAACACTGCCAGTCTTGTGCCATCCTCATGATCATTATTATGCTGGAAATCATTGTTGCAGCCATTGTATCAATCCACCTTGTCAAGGATCTTCCTCTTTTTCGATGACCCTTTGATTCACCAAACATGATGTCCTTCTCCAGGGACTGATCCCTCCTGATAACATGTCCAAAGTATGTGGGAGGAAATCATGCCATCCTTGCTTCTAAGGAGCATTCTGGTTGTATTTCTTCCAAGACCAGTTTGTTTGCTTTTTCGGCAGTCCATGGTGTATTCAATACTCTTCACACCGTACACAAAAACTAATTCAAAAAGGATAGAAGTTCTAAATATAAAGCCCCAAACTATAAAGTTCATAGAAGAAGTAGAAGGCCCAATACATGGCAATAACAGGAGACACAAACCACAAGTAATAACAACACAGAAACTCCAGAAGGTAAGCTCAGATCTTCTAGAAATTAACCACTTATGCTCATCAAAAGACTTCATCAGAAGAGTAAAAAGAGAATCTACAGACTAGGAAAAAATTGGGGGCTTTTATAAAACAGACAAAGGCCTAATCTTTAAGTTCTGCAAGAAAATCCAATACCTCTACAACAAAATACAAACTACCCAATTAAATAATTGGAAAAGGAAATGAACATATACTCCACTAAAGAAGACACTGGAGTAGTGAATACACATATAAGGGAACGCTTGAGATCACTAGCCATTAGAGAAACGCAAATCAAAACCACGAGACGCCATTTCATCCCTGCATTACTAACACAGATCACCAAAATAGGAAGTGACAAATGCTGGAAAGCCTGTGGGGAGGTTTGAACACTTAGACACTGCTTGTGGGAAAGCAAAATGATGCAACCACTTTGGCAAACAACATGGCACTTCCTTAGAAAGCTAGCAATAGAAGTATCATGTGAGCCAGTAATCCCACGCCTAGGAATATAGCCTGGAGAAATAAGACTTGTCTCATGAATAGACATAACTCCCATGCTCATTGCAGCATTGTTTAAAACAGCAAAAAGTCAGAAACAACCTAGATGCCTGTCACTGAGTGGATAAATGCTGATACATACACACAAGGAAATATTCTGCAGCAATAAAGAGCAATGATGAATCTGTGAAGCATCTCATATCATGGAGGAAAATGGAGGACGTTCTGCTGAGTGAAATAAGTCAATCACAAAAAGACAGATCGTGGATGAAACCAATACTGTAAAAACTAACCGAAAAGTTTAGACAAAAAAATAATCCTTGATGGTTATTTTGGTGGGGATGGAATAATACTAAACAATAAGTAGTAGCTATGAGTCCACATCAATTTGATGGCACTGGGTTTGGTTTGGGTTTTTATGGTAAACGGGAAGAGTACACAATACTGGGGAAGCCAGCACAGCTTGTTCATAGCATGGTCTTGGGAGCTCCATGGGCACATCCAGGCTCCTTGAGGGACTAAATGGGTGGGTCAGTGGCTGTGAGGACCACGGTCTTGGGTCACATCTGACTCAATTGGCATAACATAGTTTCTAAAGAAAATGTTCTATATTCTGCTTTGGTGAGTAGTGTCTAGGGTCTTAAAAGTCTGTGAGTGGGCATCTAATATACTCCACTAGTCTCACCCCTTAGGGGGTGAGGAAGGATACTAAAGATGCAAAGGAAATATGAGTCCAAGGGGTTAATGGAGCACATCTATAGTGGCCTCCAGCAGACTGAATCCAGTATGACTAGGTGGTACCCGGCTAGCGTCACTGACTGCTCTGACAAGGACGGCAACAGAGGGTCCCAGACAGAGCTACAGGAAAATGTCAAGCAAAACTCTAACGCAAAAAGGGAAAGTCAGAAGGCATGACAGAGACTGAAAAGTCCCTGAGTATGTCCCGTGGACATCCAGCTCAGTAATGAAGTCACTCCTGAGGTTCAGCCTTCAGCCAAAGACTGAACAAGTCCATAAAACAAAACATGACTAAAGAGGCATGCCAGGCCATGGACAAGGACTAAAAGGCTGGAGGGGACAGGAAAGGCATTAATAAACTCAAAACTAAACCCAGTGCCACTGAGTTGATTTTGACTCATAGACCCTATAGAACAGAGTAGAACTGCTCCATAGAGTTTCCAAGGAGCACCTGGTAGATTCAAACCACAAACCTTTTGGTTAGCCAACACAGCATTTAACCATATGTCACCAGGATTTCCATGCCAGTAATAGGGAACCCAGATTTGAGAAGGTGGAGTGTTGACCTGTTGTGGGATTGTTAAACAATGTTATAAAACAATGTGTATACTGTTTAATGAGAAACTAGTTTGTTGTGTAAACCCTAAGTAAAACACAATTAAAGAATATGTGTATATATTCTTCCCCAACACCACAGTTCAAAGGTGCTGGTTCCTCTTTGCTCTTCCTTATTCGTCACCCAGCTTTCACATGGATATGAGGGGACAGAAAACACCATGGCTTGGGTCAGGGGTATGATATTCTTCAGTGTGACATCTTTGCTTTTCTACACTTAAAAGAGGTCTTTTCCAGCAGATTTGCCCAATGCAATGCGTCTTTCGATTTCTTGACTGCTTATTTCATTGGTATTGATTGTGGAGCCCATGAAAATGAAATCCTTGACAACTTCAGTCTTTTGTCAGTTTATTAAGAGGATTTTTTTTTCTTTCTTTCATTCCTTTTTTTATGTTAAGGTATATTCCATGCTGAAGGCTGTGGTCTGTGATCTTTATCAGTGCTTCAAGCTTTCTTTAGGTTTAGCAAGCAAGGTTACGTCCTCTGCATAACAAATTGTGTTAATGAATTTTTCTCCAATCCCGATGCTCCATTCTTCTTCATACAGCCCAGCTTCTTGGATTATTTGCTTAGCATTCATAATGATTAAATGTGATAAGAGGATGCAGCCATGACACAAACCTTTCCTGACTTTAAACCATGCAGTGACCCCTTGCTCTGTCTGAATGACTGCCTTTTGATCTATGTCTAAGTTCCTCGTTGAGAACAATTAAGTGTTCTGGAATTCCCACACTTCATAATGTTATGCATAATTTTTTATGATCCATGACACACTTGAATGCCTTTGCATAGTCAATCAAACACAGGTAAACATCTTTCTGGTGTTCTCTGCTTTTAACCAAGATGCATCTGACAGCAGCAATGATATCCAACATTCCACATTCCCTTTGAATTTGAGCTTGAGTTCTGGCAGTTCCCTGTCCATGTGCTGCTGTAGCTACTTCTGAATGTTCTTCAGCAAGATTTTACTTGTGTGTGATATTAATGATATCATTTGATAATTTTTCACTTCAGGTTCGATCACTTGTAAGCATGAATAGTGATCTCTCCCAGCTGGTTGCCCAGATAGGAACATGATATACATTGTATCTCATTCAATTTTCCCCAAATATTAACCTAGATCTATCATAAGCATAGAACGAAGAAGGAATGCGTTATGTTCAGGACTGAAAATATTCTAATTGAGAAGTTCTGACTTGTTAACCTGAAGATACATGGTATTTCATGGCTAATGGCACAACTATATATGATAGATTTGAGGACATTTGCTAATTCTCTTCCTTGTTTATTGTTGCATTGCTGATGGAGTATTCTCACAAATATCTGCATTGTTACATATTCAGACACAATTAAAACTCAGGCTCTGCTGGATATATTTCATATATGAATGTATCTTCTATTGTGAAATACTGACATTTCCTAGTGTTATGTCCCAATATTGTTTAAATCCCTAGCTCAAGACAATTTATTCTAATAAATCCAAAGAAATAATATAGTTTGGCAGGTGATATTATACAGTTGGGTGAAGAACATGCTTTGGAAATGTTGAAGGGATATCAGAAATTACTGAGTGATGAAATTTTGAGCATTGAGTTAGAAACGGTAGGTACAGACAGACAATTTGAAGGGTATGAAGGGCAGAGTAGATTCGTTGGTTGATACCAAGTTAACCTTGGAAGTTTATGTTTCTTTATTCTTACTACAATAAGCATGCGTGTAATGAAACATTTGCCATTATAGTATTCTTAGCATGAAAAATTTAGTAATGCTATGTATTGTAATCACGTTGTGCAACCATGACCATCAGCCATTTTCAATTTTTTCCTGTCATACTTATTAGAAGCGTGTTGTCTCCTAAGCAGTGAGTGCACTAATCCCTTCCTTGAGAATCCATTGCCTGTCAAGTCAACTCCAACTCATAGTGACCTTCTCTGACAGAGTAGAACTGCTCCACAGGGTTTTCAAGGTGTAAATCTTTTGTGGAAATAGACTGCCACATCCTAACTCCTCTCCATCTCTAGCCACTGGTGAGTTTGAACCACTGACCTTTTGGTTTGTGCTTAATGAATTAACCACTTAACCACTGAGCAATCAAATAAAAACCCTACTGCCATCAAGTCAATGCCTACTCATAGTGACCTTATAGGACAGAGTAGAACTGCCCCTTAGAGTCTCCAGTGAGCACCTGATGGATTTGAACTACCAACATTTTGGTTAGCAGCCAAAGCACTTAACCACTATGCCACCAGGGTTTCCACTGAGCTGCCAGTGCTCTTTAAATAACCTTAGGTCAGTAAACACGATACATGCTACAACATAGATAAACTTTGAAAACATCCTGCTGATTGAAATAAGTTACTCATAAATACTGTATGATCCTACTTACATGAAATACTGTGTTTCTTAATAGGAATGTGTGTTTCCAATAAAAGATTATGTAAAGATCACAGTTTGGAAAAGAGGTAAAAGGGTTTCCTTTTGAAGCACTTGTCACCTTTACCCACACTCTCGTTTGCTGTTCTCCATAGAAGTCCTGTAGAGGCGTTATGTGTTCTACTCAGCTCTGGTCAAGACAAAAGCCTGAGCCTCCACAGTACTCCTTCATACAGCATCACGCCCGAGGCAAAGGCAAAAGGGGAAAAAGATGTACTTTTGTCCCAGCAGAGACCTGAAATATTTTAAGGACTCTAAGACGCTGCCAGAAAGCCTGGTCTTACGGCAGATGAGCTGAAGGCAGACTTCTTATTGTCAAGGCCTCAGCTGCAGTGTGCAACTTCTGCTGAGTTCCAAGATACGCCTGTGGTTGCAGTTTCTCCTGTTGGCTGCAGTTGTTGCTGCAGACACCCTGTGATGCTGAGGGGTCTGGATCTACTTAGTCTAAGCTGGCCCTCCCCAGACTGCCTTATGCACATGCGTCCCCTGGGATCTCATGACAATGTGGGTTCCATTTGATTGGTATGGCCTAGTGTACAGGACAGATGACCTGAACTCAAGCTAGGTTTTCAGGGAAAAGGACAAAATAATCTAACTAACATCCTTGCTTATTATTGTATAATAAACCAGTGATTTTCTTAGAATGCTTGTTAAATGCCAGCACAACCTGTACAAGGCAAATTCACGGAAGCTCCATAGACACATCCAGACTTCCTGAGGAATTGATTTGTTGGGCAGAGGGCTGCAGGGACCGTGTTCTCAGAGAACATCTAGCTCAGCTCGCAAAACATAGCGTATAAAGAAACTATTCTACCTTCTATTTGGTGGCTAACCTGCAGGGATTTTTTTAAGCATGTGAGTGGGCATCCATGATGCTCTATTGTTCTTACTCCCTTGGGAGCAAAAGAAACTGAAGAAAACTAAAGATATAAAGGGAAGTTAGTCCAAAAGACTCACTGACCACAACTAGTACCACCAGACTGAGTCTTGTACAACTGGATGGTCGCCAGCTACCACCACTCATTGCTCTGACAAGGACCACAACAAAGGGTCCCAGATTGAACCAGAAAAACATGAAGAACAAAACTCTAACTTGTAAAGAAAGACCTGACTTGTTGGGCTGATGGCCACTGTAGAAACCCTGAGAGTAGACCCCCCCAGACACTCTTTCAGCTCATAATGAACTCACCCTTCAGCCAAATATTGGACAGGTTCATAAAATACAATGAGACTAAAGGGGCATACCAGCCTAGGGGCAAGGACTAAAAGGTGGGAGGGGATAGGAAAACTCGTAATAGGATACTCAAGAAGGGAGTATTGGCTTGTTATGGAGCTGTTAACCAATGTTACAAAACAAAATGTATACTATTTGATGAGAAAGTAGTTTGTTCTGTAAAGTATCTAAAGTACAATTTAAAAACAATCCCATAAAGAAAAAACAAAGACCTCCTCCTGATTAATGAAAAGAGTCATGAAATCTTCAAACAAACAAAGAATAGTTTTCAGAATGGATGAAATTCAACACTTTGAAGGGCTAGGAAGTCTCTCAGAGTCAGCATTCCTGGTCTGGAAATCCTGATAAAACCAATTACTGTCATTAAATATCCTCTGCCTGAGGTTTGGTCTAACTTCAAGGGCTTGGAAAGTAACTGTCCTTTTTTTTTTTAATTTCTTTTTTTCTAAATAGCATTCCATACTTTTGCTAAATTAAGGTTAATTTAGGAAAGCTGTTTTTTAAAAATTCTTAAATTTCAAAATAATTCCGCAGACTTCTACAGCCAGTATCCAATTTTGATTTATACTGAAGTTTGATTCTATTGCTTAAACACCACTCCTCCTGCCAAAAAATCCTTATTAGAGATACTATGAACCATAGTGTACATTATCTATCGAATCTTCCTCTGTTGCTAACTAGGATTCATCATAAGAATGGAGAGCAGAGGAAAAGTGACTTAAAAATTTTGCTTTGATATCAGATAAATAAATAACTACTTTAAATCATGACAAAAAACATTCGAAGGTGCTGAGTAGACATAGCCAAGGCCAACGCCAAGTGCCGTTGAGTCGGATCCGACTCATGGAGTAGATATAAGACAAGTCAAATCGCCTAAAACCAAACCAAAGCCATTTCCACCAAGTCACTTCCAACTGCTGGTGACTTACAGGACAGAATAGCACCACCTCCTAGAGTTTCCAAGGAGCTCCTGGTGGATTAGAACTGTTTGACCTTTTGATTAGGAGCATAGGTCTCTACTGCTATTCCACTAGGGTTTCTTCAAGTTACCTGGGAGATATTAAATCTGATTTAATTGATCTGAGTAGAATCTTTATGTTTTAACAGCAATTCAAAAGAAAAAAACCTGCCATTAAGTCAACTTTGACTCATGGTAATCCCATGTTGTTAGAGTAGAACCATATTCCAGTGGGTTTTCAGTGGCTGGATTTTTTTCTTTTTTATCATAATTAAGTGAAAATATACAGCCAAGCCAATATACAATCCAAATTAATTTTCCATGCCCACCTATCTGCATCTCCCTCTGCTCTCCTTGCCCAGTGACAGCACAGTCGTCCTTTTCATTCTATACTTGTCATATCCCCTGAACAATCTCCTGTCCCCTCCTTTCGACCCTCTTCTCTCCCATCTAGAAGGAGATCAGTAGTACAGCATCCTATAAATGCATAGAACCACAAAGTACATACACACACCACATGGTCACGTTGTGTCCCCAAGTCTGTACATTTTTATCCAAAGAGTTGCCCACAGTAGTGTTTTCTGGACAGGGGCAGGAGCAGATCCAGGGGCCATGCTCCCAGCAGATCCCCCAGGCCATCGGACCATCAGTTGTAGTCTTTTAATAGAGTTCTTGAGCTGCGCCCCCTCTTTTTCTTCTATTGAGTGGCTGAATTTTTGGAAGTAGATCACCAGGCCTGTCTTCTAAGGTACCTCTCGGTAGACTTGAACTTTCAGCCTTTTAGTTAGAGGCAGAGCACATTTAACATTTGCACTACCCAGGGACTTGATTTTAATGTGCAGTGGCCGAAACCATTGGCCTAACACATTATTTCACAAATAAGATATGGTTCTTGGTGTATTTATTCATTCCAGACACATTTAGTACCTGGTGCGTACATACATACCTAAGAGAGCTGCATTTGGGAGATATGCAGATGAGTACAACTTTTATTTCTTTCCATAGAATCTATTGACTAAGATTTCCAAACTTCCTATTGTTCCTCTGGTTCACTTCCTTGAAGTTAAGAAATCTCACAAACTATGGGCTTGCATTCACTGGCCTGTGTGTGCAAGTTAAGTGCATCCACCTGTTTTATTGAGTAGCCATGGGAAACATTTAGTACAAATGCTTTGGAGGGGAGGGGGGCAGTGGGGGAAGAAAAGGAAAGATATTTATCTTAGCTTTCTGCTTCCTATGATGACCTGAGGCTTTCATTTTAATAAGGAATTCCTCTCTTGGCAGAGAAGGAAAACAGATGGTGTATCTTTAAGTATATAATGTATGCTTCCTCCACGTTATTTTTGGAGAGTATGAAGTATGATTAAGGGAAGTGAACTCATGCTGTGAAAAACAGACGCTGTGGTTGGGGTGTCTGGGATAGCTTCCATATGCACCAAGGTGATGGGTTTTCCTGATCCCCACTGCCATCTTCATCCTTGCAGGATTTGTAAGAACAACTGTGACTCAAAAAGACGACATATGATTCCAGTCAGTGAATGGCCAATTTATGTAACATGCAAGGGTTTTTGAAGAATACTGAAATTCAAGATTAGAGGTCACTAATACAGTTTTAGGTAATTCTGGCAATGTTATTAGCCAGGCCTTTCTAGAATATAGGCTACTTAGGAAATACTCCTTACATCCTTTCATAGGCTTGCCCCAAACCCACAGTTACTTTTTTAAATATGTTAATTTAAAAACCCCTCTCCAAAAGACATATTCAGGGGAGCATCATTATAGTGTTGTGTGGCAAATGTGATCTCTTGTTACCAAATGGTGGTTGTGAATTTATGGGAAAATGCCACACATGATTTCAATGAAAACATAGATTCAGCACAGTATCAGGTAGGTTGCTTTGGCTGCTGGTCAACTCAGAATCATGAAAGCAATGAAAGACTTGATTGGTTCATGTGATAGGAGGTGCAGAGAATGGGGATTCTTGGTTAAACGTTATCCAGTAGTTTGGGTTCTATTTGTCTGAGCTTTTCTTTACTGTGTCCTCTTGTCCACGTTGACTTCAGCTTCAAGCTAAGTGTGAAGGCTACAGGATTTCTAGCGTTCATGTTCACATTCTTGGGTGTTCACAGCAGAAGGAAAAGAGTTACCTCTGGAAAATCTCTTAGACACTTCCAGCAATACTCCCCCCACCTCCTGCTTGACAGCTATTCTTTCTCCTTCAGACCACATGGAATTCCATAAACTTGTCTTTTGTTTGGGAGTCTGAAAAGCAAAGTTCATTCTCAGCTCCTTTTACTGGGTCAAGAGGAGATTTGTTACATTTATGACATTTCTAGGCTACTTGTCACAGAGAATACAGTGTAACTGCCAGCCATAGTAACTCTGCCCTGACTGTTCAGCCAGTCACAAAAAACCCTTGAAGACTTTTTTCTGACCCCTTTCCACACAGTGTCCTTAGGTCTTGCATCCAGAATGCTGAAGTGGAGAAGAATTAGGATATGTAGTTCCATGGATCAAGAAATATCCAACGTTACAGCTATGGCCAGTTTGTGTGTGTCAGATTTAACGTTTTTACAGAATAAGGGTACACCCCTGTGCCCACTGGTTCAAATGAGCTTGCGATGGTCTTATATATCGTATGAGGTACAGCAAGTTAGCTTTGAGCTGAACTGTTAAGACTAGTAACAAGTTAGGTTTGGTTTCTTCTACCCTTGAAAAATTTGGTCACCATCATGAGCATACATGAATACCTAGAGAAGTCCCTAGAGACAGCATTTAGTAAAAAGAGACTGCCATGCTTTATCTCAGGCAGCAGCCTTTCCTCCAGCATCATCTGTGAAAGTGATGTCGCTGGGCTGATAACAGAGAACAATATTAAAGGAATGGGGTCAGTAGAAATGCCAGGATGGGCTATTAGACCAGAAAAAATACAGTGTGTGTATGTGTGTCTGTGTCTGTGTCTGTGTGGTGTGTGTGTACATAGTTGCATATGTATGTATGCAATTTTTTCCACCAGGAATTAGAGAAATCAGAAGAAATTCCTTAAGAATAAATGAAGGGATACATGTCCATATTACAGTGGTGCAGAAACGTTAACCTTAGACCGTCAAAACTTTCCTGGAAGATTCTGTTTTACGTAGAAAGTCAAAGAAGGCCAGCCCTCGTCCATGTTGATAAAATAAGTGAATCACTCGTGACTGGATAGGTATATTTTAGAGAAATTTAGTGTTCCCAGATTCCATTACAGAGAGAGAAGATCTGAGGAAAAACTCTTTTGGTAGGGGGTGGGACTTTTCTAAAAAGGGTAAGAATTCTCACAGTCAAAAATTGATGAACACGGGTCCTTTGTTAGAGAGAGGAAGGGGAGTTCACAAAACACAGATGCAATGCTCATGGTTGAAGGAAGAATCTACAGAGGCTACTTATAAATGTTTAACAGCCACCTCCCCTTCTCCTCCTGTATTTCTAATTACTACAAGTCTTGTGATAGGTTATGGAAGTGACATATAGTTTTGTTTCAGTGACAGTGGTAGAAAGGACCCAAGGGACAAGGACCCAAGTGCTTACTGACGTGAGATGAGTGGTGGGCCACAGGCAAGGTAAAGCGGAAGACAGAGAAGGTCAAGAAGCCCACGATGTAGAATAAGAGCAGGAGCAGCGCAGGAAGAAGAAATGCAACAATTTTCCTTTAATGTAAATGTATTATAGGTAACATGGCCCTTGGAAAGTGATAATTCTGACTTCAGGGTTACATAGTTTTTAAAAGTTTATTTCTAAGACAAGTTTGTGAAGACAAGTTGGGATGAAAAAGTTAACTCACCAGAACCACTTCTTAATCTGTTCTTACGTCCAGTGTTTAATTGTCAGCAATGATGAAGTAAATGTTACAATATCTCTTTAAAGTTTTAAACCATATTTTGAGTTTGAGAGGGGCCAGAGAAGTATTATTTATTGACTACAAGCCTCACACTTTAAGAGATAAAATGGAGATTGAGAGAAATGAAGACAGCAACAGCCCCTCTGAGGAGACTTTGCCTTTTTCTTCCTTATTCCTAGTGCCCACCACATACCTGGGACAGGATGTTTGTGAATGAAACATGGATGACTTGCCCATAGTCACAAATCGTGATGGATGGAGCGTACGTTCTCTGCTACTGAGTGTGCTTTTTCAGTTTGCAGCACTAGCCTAAACTTTCACATGGCCTGCAGAGTTGTGGTGGGAGCAGGAGAGAGAAGAGGCCATCAGAAGCACTAACGTGACTGTTATGAATGTATGTCAACATATTCTGGCTTCATTCTGTTGAACTCTAATTCTGTTAGACAATTACTGAGACTTTCAAATCCCCTTTCTTTCTACCACTCTGTGGAAGACCAGTGTGTGCAAGGGCACATTTCACCCCAGAAGCTTATGGGAAGAATGCCCTTGCTCTATGTACACGCGTCCTGGTGACGTTCTCTGGATCTGCTGATCTTCAGTGTGATACTCCTCTGCATCTGCCCAAGGTAGCCTTCAGTCACCTACTGCTCTATATGTTCCTTGTGAAACAGGGACCAGGGCAGCACAGGAAGTGTGATATGTTGGGTATACTTTCTATTTTCTAGATTTAGTGTATCCTAATGGATATATGGGAAACCCTGGTGGCTTTGTAGTTAAGTTCTAGGACTGCTAACGAAAAGACTGGCAGTTTAAATCCACCAGGTTCTCCTTGAAAAGTATGGGGCAATTTTACTCTCTCCTATAGGGTTGCTATGAGTAGGAATCAACTTGATGGCAACAGTTTTTCGTTTGTTTGTTTGTTTGTTTTTGGTAATGGCTATATGGAGTTCTACTTGGTAGTTCTACTCTGACTTATGGGGTTGCTATGAATCAGCACTGACATGACAGCATTGGATTTGGTTTTGGGCGGTAGTATAAATGGTAGTCCCAAGGTAGTGCACGTGGGTAATGTGCTCAGCTGCTAACAAAAATATTAGACAGTCAAATGCATCAGAGGCACCTCAGAAGAAAGGCCTAGTGACCTATGTTGAAAAATCAGCCATTGAAAACTCTGTGGAGCACAGTCCGATTCTGACACACATGAAGTCGAGCATGGTTCTGCTGTGACACACGCAGGGTCGAGCACGGTTCTCTGACACACATGGGGTCGAGCACAGTTCTCCTCTGACACACGCAAAGATGAGCACTTTCTGCTCTGATACATATGAAGTCAAGCCCAGTTCTGCTCTCACACAAAGATGAGCCTAGTTCTTCTCTGACACAGAGGAAGGCAAGCATAGTTATACTCTGACACACATAGAGTCGCCTTGAGTCAAAGCTGACTCGATTGTAACTGGGAGTGTTTTGATTAGTAGCTATTGGGATTCACACAGGATGCAGCTCTGATAAAGCCACATAATCATCAGTGTGGCTTCTACTATGACAAGTATCCACTCATGTAAGCCAAAAAGCAGATAGGCCAAGGTTTTGACAGTCACTTGGGGCTGTCCCCTCTGAATCTGTCACAATCCACAGTCACTAGGACCCTGGAATGGACAGTGACATCATGATCCTGAAGGGAATTTCTGTGAGTGTATCTACGACGTAATGAGGATCCACCCCTCCAGTGTTCTGGCCCAGAGGGGGACCAAGTTGCTGAGTTCTGACCCCCATGCTTGCTTCTCTCTCTCTCTCTGTGTCTCTGTCTCTGTTTCTCTCTTTCTTTCTCATCAGCAGGGAAAGGTTTTTCAGTCTACTCAGAAACACTGTCCATCCTTGTTCCTTAGGTCACTGGCCTCGTGCGATCTTTTATAGACACAGAACTTCTGTTCACCCAACTGACGGTACAGTGCTTAAGTGTCGGCTGCTAACCAATCTGAATCCACCAACCATTCCCTGGAAACCCTGTGAAATAGTTTTACTCTGTCCTACAGCGTCACACTGAGTCACACTGAGTTGGGCTAAACTCAACAGCAGTGTTTTTGTTTTTTTTTTAAACTGCTTCTTCAAGTGAGACCAATGGACAATTAGGAAGGAGGAAGATCAAAGAATTGCTTGTAATGGTTGAAAGTTTTCAGTGTATTATTCCCACAACAATTTATTCATGCTTCACCTCTTCAGAGAAGGAGCAAGCACATCATTGTAGTTTTCTTTTAGTGCCCCCTGATGAAAGAAGAGTCTTAAGAAAAATATTTTAAGTACCTTTTGTATCAAAGACACAAATTCATCTCTGATACGTAGGTGTTTATGGGGAAATGGTGGCTAAGGTCGCTTCCTTTTTATTTCGTTTAGGCTGTCAGTAAACAATAAAAACAAAAATGCTAACAAAGATGACTGTTAGAAAGTTCCAGGAATATTCGGTGGATCTAAGTGTAGTGCCAATTGAGTGCCTTGATAAAACTTAAAAGCCATTGCCATCAGTCAATTCTGCTCTAACATTATTCCGTGAACCTACATTACAGCTGCAAATTCATTCCTTTATTTCTTTCACATGTTAGCAAGTGGCTCCATGCATGCTAACCATTCAGACAGATGGATAATCCTTCCAACCAGTGACAGCATCCCCCAGGACAACTTGAGGCACACCACAGGGAAGGTTATTGATGAGAGTGATTTGAGATTACTCATATGGGCTTCAGAGGGCTCTACTGACTACTAACAGCAGTAAACCATTAGTTTTAAGTGGTTCTGGTTGATTTTAAATCAGAGATCCTATTCATGTGATGCAAACTCCTGCAAGCCCAGACTGCCCTCTTCCATTGTGCTCTGACCTGTCAAAAAGGAATACATGCAAACAGATAAAAAGCAGAGTCATGTGGAGAGCAGAGAAAAAATGTTTCTACTTCTAACTTCACCTTAATTTGACCTCTTAATTTAATGACTCTTAGTATCAAAATATCAATAGGCCACAGTACTCATGACCTTTACACTGAGGCATATCTCTTAAGCCATCAACATAAAAATCTACAGTCCCTCTGAATTAGAGTCAACTGGAAGTGATACTTACCTTACCCTAAGAGTTAATCACTACTATTGCTCTAAGCCAATGGTTTTCACCTTGGCTCTACATCATAATTATCTGAAAAGCTTTAAAAAATATATAGATGCTTGGTTCTCTTCCCAGAAATTCTGATTTAATTGTTCTAAGGTGTGCTTTAGCAGCAGGAATCTTGTGAGTCCCCCAGGTCATTATGATACCCAATCCAGGCAGAGAGGAGATGCTCTAAGTAGCAACAGAGCTGCTACCTAAATAATAATGTGTTGGATTGAAGGAAGAGATGCTTATGTGCCAATTAATTACACTCGTAGAAGGTCAAATGGTATAAGGCAGTCCCTAGGTTAAGAAAGTCAGACCTACAGACAACTGTACTTGACTTCTAGCATTATGTAAATTTGCCATCACTTTGAAATGATTGAACCAACTACTACTTGCAACAAATTCTTCATCACAGTCACCATCACTTGCTGCACCTGCAGTTTTTAAATCATTGAAAAGGTTTCAAGCCTTTTGCAACAACAATAACAACAACAAAAACCCATTGCCATCAAGTCAATTCTGACTCCTATCCACCCTATAGGACAGAGTAGAACTGCCCTAGAAAGTTTCCAAGGAGCGCCTGGCAGATTTGAACTGCCAAGCTTTTGGTTAGCAGCCCTAACACCTACCCACTGCACCTTTACGGTTTCCAGTTATGTACATGGTGGTGGGAATTCGTCCATTGGCCATTGGTGCTGGTCACATATTAGCTTCTCAGTCAGTGTTTCAGAGAAAAAATACATGCGTAGCCGAGTTTCTCCAGTCTTCACCACCTGTAATACTGTACCCCTGCACATGCTCACATGTGCCTGCATGCACACATACATACACATACACACATTCCTAAGGCTGTTTGTCTGAAGCCATTCAATGTCCTCCCAAGTAATCAGAGGAAACACTGGGGAATGACTGACATTTGCTTAGTAACAAGTCCTTCAACCTCTCTCACTAAGCGCCTCATGCTCATTATTCTTTCTTGGTCCTGTGGTATATCTCTAAGTTTGTGGAAATGTCATTTAAAGTTCCATGAAGATGGAGACTTTATCTCTGCAGCAAACTTCCTTCACTTTAGGAAAATCAGCAGAGTAGGTTCTTGGTTTCATAAGCATCAAGCTAGTAAACACACAGTGTGTGGGGGCCAGGGTGTGCCTGCCGCTGGAGCCCTGTCACCCTAATCTCCACACTAATTGATACAAGGAAGCTAGGGAGTGCAGGGAAAGATGGAACAGACTTAAATAGTGGCACAGGGCCTTCCAGTGAAGAGAGCTCAAGATACAGACCACTTTTTTGAGACATAGTTGAAACAAGGATCTTGAGGTGAAATTCACCCTGGTGGTGGGCATGACTCTCCAGAAGGAATGAGGCTATCGGTGCCAGGCACAGGCTATGATCCTGGGCAAGTCACAAGGGCATGCTTAGGGAATAGGCGTAAAAAGAATGACTGCTTCAGCTATCTTTTCTCTTTACTATGATTGAGTGAAAATTCCTGTATAAATTTGCATGCCCACCTATATGCAGCTTCTGCTGCTCTCCGTTCCCGGTGACAGCACACTCCTCTTCTCTGCTCCACACATGTCCCATCCTCCCAACAGTCTCCCTTCCCCTCCTCTCCACCCACTCTCCTTCCTCCAACAAGAGGTCAGCAGGATGATATCCTATGAAAGCGTAGAACCATAAAGTGCATCCAATATATGGTCACTCTGCGTCGCCAAGTCCAATCCATTCCTGTCCAAAGAGTGGACCTTCATTATGATTTATGGGCAAGGGCAGCATCAGGGCCAGGGGCCGTGCTCCCAGGGGAACCCCAAAGCCACTGGACCATCAGTTGTGGTCTTTTAGTGGAGATCTCACTTGTATTGCCAGTGAGACTCAACTTTGTGAGCTCCATCGCGGCTATCACTGGTGGTGGCTGGACACCTTCTGGTTCTTCTGGTCCTGAAGCAATGTAAACGCCCACTCATGTGGGTCTCTCTGCACTCTGGGTTGTCTTTCCCTCTTGTTGTTTTGGTCCTCGGTGAGCATCCGTTTCTGCTGAGTTGGGACCATTTGCTGTTTACAGCTATCTTAATTGCAACCCTGACCAAATGAGACCCTGAAGTCTACGGCTTCCACTTTGAACTCAGATCAGCTGCAGTGGTACCCGGCTGGCAGATGTCAGTATGGGTTTTAAGTGCATTGTGACAATGATTGAGCCTCAGTTTTGGACTGACCAGTCTCTTTTTATTTAGGGATTGTATTTCTTTCCAAGAGATGTGATAGCCAAGTACCACAAACAGGGTGGCTTAAAAGAACAAAAATTTCTTCGTTCACTGTTCTAGAGGCAAGAAGTCTAAAATCAAGGTGTCATTCTTTTCTGATTTGGGAGTTGTGTTCTGGGTTGTTATAACAAATTACTACAAACTTGTGACTTAAAAAGAAATTTATTCTCTCACAGTTCCTTGAAGCCAGAAGTCCAAAAATCAAGGCGGCAGAATGGCTGCACTCTCGCTGGAAGCTTTAAGGGAGAATTCAGTCTTTACCTCTTCCAGCTATTGGTGCATGTCAGCCGCATCCCTCCGCTCTGTTTCTGCGGTCACATTATCTCCTCCTTTCTCTGTGCTTCTCTGTATCTGTCTCAAATCTTTCTACTATAATGCAGTGGTTAAGTGCTATGGCTGCTAACTAGAAGGTCAGCAGTTCAAATCTGCCAGGTGCTTCTTGAAAACTCTATGGGGCAGTTCTACGTCATCTATAGGGTCACTATGAATTGTGATTGACTCAAGGGCACTGGAAGGGTTCTCGTATAAGCACACTTGTCGTTAGATTTAAGGTCTATTTGGATAAAACAATCTTATTTCCAGATCCTTAATTTAATTACATCTGTAACGATCATTTTCCAAATAAGTTCATGTTTATAGGTTCCAGGAATTAGCATATGGACATATACTTCGAAGGGCTGCCTGTTGACCACTATAGGAATCAAAACCACATTTGGCAGAAGCTATGGGCTATGTCAAAGAGATATAACTAAAGGTGCCTGCATAGCACAGGGATTAATTAACAAGTGAGAGTGGAGCACCCCACGGCTAATAATGGCACACAGCTGTTACCAAAAGTTGGACTGAAGGGACTCGGGGAGGAGCTGCTTGCAGAATTAGCAAAAGCTTTGCCAGCCCTGGGTAGTGTGTGAATTCAAACTGCTAACCTTTTGGTTAGCAGCTGACTTCTTAATCACCACACAACCAGGGCTCCAAATAAGAGTGAGTGGGCGTCATTAGGAAAAGAGCAGAAGAGTAGACCAGGAAGGGAAAAGTAAACCAAATCAAGTCAACTGGTGTCAATCAATTCCAACATATGGTGACCGCTTTGTGTGTCAGGGTAGAACTGTGCTTCATGGGGGATTAAGAACCTTTTGTCTCTTCCAGTCCTCCAACTCCTGCTGGCTGCTCTTAACTGAGAACAGGGCTCTCCCAGGGCACAGAGCAGGTTAGAGAAGAACAAAGAA
This sequence comes from Heterohyrax brucei, assembly GCA_028571685.1. Classification (NCBI taxonomy): domain Eukaryota; kingdom Metazoa; phylum Chordata; class Mammalia; order Hyracoidea; family Procaviidae; genus Heterohyrax; species Heterohyrax brucei. The sequence continues at coordinate 34,746,723 of CM053148.1, read as the reverse complement.
CTAACTATGCAGAACAGATGGAGAATAACAAGCCCAGAGGGCAAGACTGGAATCCAGGAACTCCATTCCAGTGGAGTGCTCCAGATTGCTTTATTTTGAATTCACAGGTGATGGGATCAGGGGATAGATGTTGCATCTGTTTAACATATTCCCAGACAGACTATGTGATCCAGGAGGACAGGGCTCACACCTACCTCAGTCATTGCTATATCCACACCCCCAGGCATGTTTTCAGAACAAAGTAGGTACTGGAAACACATTCAATGAATAAATTAAGTCCATCCTCATGTGTTTGCACTTTGGGAAAAGATAAGGTTCTTTGTGCCTGGCTCCTTCTTCTTCATAGAAGTTTTCTCTTTCTCCTTGTATAATTTTGTCTTGGCGGACTCCTACCTGGGCTATCTGACACATGAAGAGAAGCCTGAACCTGGGTATAGATGAGCCCAAGTTTACTCTGAGATGCCCATGAATAATACATTTTGTTATGGGCTGCAGTGTCAGGAAACCCTGGTTAGGGTCATTAGCTTACAGAGCTGAGATTCAGGGCTTGATTTTTGTCTTTGAGGCTGGAGCAAGTACCTGTAGTCCTGTGTCCAAAAGGCTGATCAGCTGGAGATCAGAAAAGAAATAAAAGGTTTTTTCTTACACAGGCAATTTGGTTTACTTTCAGTTGCCATTGCGTGATTCTGATTCATAGCAATGCCATGTACGTCACCAGCATTTTTTTTTTTTTTTTTTACTGGCTGATTTTTCAGAAGTAGATCGCCCAGTCTTCCTTCTGGGCCCTTCTGGGTGGACTTGAATCTCTAACCTTTCAGTTAGCTCTGAGGAGCATTTTTATTCTCTTAATTTATCTTTATTGAGCATCAGCATTGCACCAGACACCGTGACAAACAAGACGCATTTTCCTCGCCTCAATCACTGATAGTCTACTTAGGGAGACAGAGAAATCACTAATAGACTTTGCAATGAGCTCGATAGTAGAGGTGTTGTTTTTGTTCATCGCTGTTGAGTTGATTCCAATTCATAGCAACTCCACACGTGCAGAGTAGAAATGCTTCTTAGGGCTCTCAAGGCTGTGAGGTTTTGGAAGCAGATCCCCAGGCATGGATTCCAAGGTGCCGGTGGCTGTGTTTTAATGGTCACCCTTTATTGCAGTAGGTCAGTGCTTAAATCTTTGTGCCATCCAGGAGCCCCTTACAGCAGAGGTACAAGATGCTAATCACTGTCCAAGTTAGGATACTAGGAGTCCAGGAAGGCTTAACAAATGTGGTGAACCCCATGTTTGGTCAGTCTCAGAAGAAGAGTACAAATGTTCTAAGACAACAGATGGGAAGGCCGTCTAGGAGAAAGGAATAGTACATGGAAAAGCTAGTGTGACAGACAGGACTTTGTTTTCAGGAAGCTACAAGTTGTTCTGTATGGTCAGAAGGAAAAATTGGGATCCTTGAATGAATACACAGGAGTCTAAACTTCATACCATAGGTTGGGTTATCACTGAAGCAGGAAGGAGATGAGGTCACAGTATTCCCCATAGTCACACAGATTTCAGCACATTTGGGTTGGGATGACCTGGAAGGAGTGGCTAATGTCAGCTTAATTTCCATGCGCTACACAGTGGCATGCTGATGTCTCTGTCACAGTAAAGGCCCAGTCTCCTTTAAGAACTCCAGCGTGGACAGAGCTGAACTTTTTATATCTCTTTTCCGCAGCAAGAGAGAAGATTAAAGCCACACACAAAAAGCATTTCCCTGTCTTTACTTCTTTAGATTTACCCCATTAAGAGACATTCTAGGAGAGTTGCAAGCTAAAACAGAGGATGCTTAAGGGATTTGTGGTCAGTTAGGAAGACTGAGCTGCCATAGGAAACCCCCTTCCCATTTTATATATAAGGAAACACTAAAAATATATATATATGTATATTTAAATCCAAACCCACTATTGTCAAGCCAATTCCTACTCATACAAAGTAGAATTGCCCCATGGAGTTTCCAAGGAGCACCCAGCAGATTTGAACTGCTGACCTTTTGGTTAACAGATGTAGTACTTAACCACTACATAACCAAGGTTTCCATTTAAATGTATAGCTAAGTTCAAAACCAAAAGAAGACAATCCTCAGATGTAAGAAATGAACACATAGCTCAGAGTCAATGGTTCTTGGGTGCTAAGCCAATGGACTGATGGGAGAAGCTGGGGAAGGGCACAGGCCTGGATGTTTTGGGGTTGGGCTCTCCCTGCAGGCCAAGGCAAAGATTCCTGTCACTGCCAAAGAAACTCTCCTGCCTCCTGAGGCCCAAGGTGGAAAAAGAGTCAGCCAGGCCAGTACCATAAGTAGGTGTGAGTTCTGAATTCAGGCTACTATTAATGTAATACAGTGACCGCCAGCCAAAAAAAAATTAAAACAAACACTCAGGAATTAGTGAAACCCAGAGGGTCTCTGGCAGAGAAAAATGCAAACCTGCTTGCTAAAGATGCTGACATAACCCAGGCATGGTGGGCAAATCTAGCAAGCAGATGTTGTTTTAATTAGCTAGGGTTGCTCTAACAGAAATACCACAGAGTGGATGGCTTTAACAAAGGAAAGTTTATTCTTACACAGTCCAGTAGGCTATAAGTCCACATTCAGGACGTCCACTCCAGGGGAAGGCTTTCCCCCTCGTTTGTTCTGGAGGAGTCTAATATTGCATCAGTCTTTGTCCAGGGAGCATCTTGGCTCAGGAACCTCAGGTCTGAAGGCCACGCTCTTCTCCCAGTTTTGCTTTCTTGATGGTGTGAGGTTCCCAGTTCTCTGCCTGCTTGCCTTTTATCTCTTGCAGGATGAAAGGATTAAGGGTAGGGCAAGCCACACTGCAGAGAAACTCCCTTTACAGTACAGCAGGGAGGTAATCCTATGAAGGGATTTAGAGTTCCACCCTAATCCTTTAACAAACAGCACAGAAAAATTACAAAATGGAGAACAATTGTAGGCTACAGGGAACCATGGCCCAGCCACATGACTACACATATTTTTGGGGGGACACAATTCAATCCATGACATCCCACCCTTTGGCACCCCCAAAATCACATCTTTCAAACATGTGACACGTTGATCCCATATGGTAGAAGTCTTAAACCTGTTCCAAGTCCAAAATTCAAAAATTTCTTTACATCTATGAAACCTAGAATGCAAGCGATCTGCTTCCAGAGGTACAGTGGCAGAACAGGCACAAGTTAGACATCCCATTACAAACGGGAGAAATCGCAGGGAAAGAAGGCATTAACAGGCAACAAGCAAGCCAGCAAAACTCATTACATCAGCCATCAAAGCTTTGAAAATAGTCTTACATTTTCTGAGACATTCTGCACAATAGCCATACCTTCTAGACTCTAGGTATTGACCACACTCTCTGGATTCTGAGTGGAGAGCTCTGTACTACAACTCTGCCTTCAAGGCCCACTTGGACAGAAACTCTGCTCCATCAGGTTTAGGTGTACCCTAAGCCCAACTGAGTGGCAGTTCCAACCTTACAAACACAGAACATTGTGTCTCCACCCTTTCAAATCCCTCAGGTCATGGCCATAACTTTTGAGACTGAGGCAGCTCGGCTTCTCACACTGTTTGTTTCTTCAACTTTTGCTTCCAATGGCCATGTGGCCCAGGCCTCAGGCCCACATCTGCCCTGCTAGGGCAAGTGTTCTGAAGCTCTATAGGTCCACTGATTCAAGTGCCTTGAGACACCCACTCTTGCTGGAAAGTGCCCTGCACAAAACACTCAGCTCTCTTGCTCTGTGGGTCAGCAAGTCTAGCTCCACCTATTCAAGTGCCTGGAGGCACCCCATTCCATGAAGAAAACTCTGTGCACAGGCACTTAGCTCTCCTGCTCCATGGGCTGGTTCGATTCCAGTGCTGCCTCTGGCTCTGTTCCTTCTGCTGCTGCTGCCACCAGTCCTCTGTTGTTTCTCACCATCTGCACTTTCTTCGTTCCTTCTGAATCTTCTATCCATTCACAGTTTCAAAATGGCTCCCACATTTTAGGTATTTGCTAGAGCAGCACCCAGCTCTCACAGTACCAAATTCTGTTTTAGTCAGCTAGGGCTGCTCTAACAGAAATACCACAGAGTGGATGGCTTTAACAAAGAAAAGCATTCTTACACAGTCCACTAGGCTATAAGTCCATATTCAGGATGTCCATGCCAAGGGAAGGCTTTTCCCCTTGTTGGCTCTGGAGGAAAGTCCAGTATTGTACCAGTCTTTGTCCAAGGAGCATCTTGGCACAGGAACCTCAGGTCTGACAGATGTGCTTCTCTCCCAGTGCTGCTTTCTTAATGGTGTGTAGTTCCCAATTCTCTACCTGCTTCCATTTTCTTTTATCTGTTGCAAGATGAAAGGACTAAGGGTGCAGCAAGTCACACTCCAGGGAAACTCCCTTTATAGTAGAGCAGGGAGGTGATCCTATGAAGGAATTTACATTCCCACCTTAATCCTTTAACATGCAGCACTGGAAAATCACAAAATGAAGGACAATTATAGAATGCAGGGAATCATGGCCCAGCCACATGGTTACACATATTTTTGGGAGAACACAATTCAATCCATGACAGAAATTAAGGATCAATAACTACCAATCTAGAATTACAAAGCCTACAGAACAGTTCTGAGAGAGACCAGCAAAATAATGACACTTTTAGACAATCAAATAGTCTCTACTTGAAATACCAGAAAGTATACTCTGAAAGAAAAAAAATAAACATGGGAAAAAAAGTGGCATACAGTAATACAGTAATGAACAAATAAACCATTGTTAAGTATAAACTAGCATTGATCGACTATAAAAAAAAGATAATAGTGACTTTTGATGGGAATAAAACAAAGTTGGGCTAAAATTCTAGTCAACAGTGACATGGAGAATGGCAACATGTGAGATGAATCTGCGTGTTGCAGGCAGAAGGTACATTTAAAAAAATGTTACAGACAAGTTGAAAATGTAGTGGATAAGAAAGGACATAGCAAATATTGATGAAAAGAAAGCTGGTGTAACAGTACTGACATTAGAGATAATTGACTAGGAATACTTTACATGAAGAAAATCACAAGCATCCTCAGAGACAGAGTAATCATGAAACTGCATTTATCTAAAAATACAGCTTGGAGAAGGGTGGTGTAAACTTTCTGAAGAAAATTGTAATGTGAAACTGACAGACCCACAACCTCAGAAGAATATTTCATTTCACATTTCTCAGAAACTGACAGCTGAAGTTGAATAAATAGCAGGGTAATGGAAAAATTGAGCAACACTTAGCAATGATGTATGTGCACATGTATAGAGATAGAATGTTAATATATCAAATATATAATATAAATATGTAAATGTGTGCATATTGAATATATTGCATAGATAATATGTAGCACACATACAACATATTAATGTTTAATAAACATATAGTGTAATTATATAAACATATATACAAACATAAACATTGACATAGATACATACATACATTTATACTTCTATACATCCACACAGTGGTTATGAGCTATAGCTGCTAAACAAAATGTTGGTAGTTCCAATTCACCAGCTGCTCATTAGAAACTCTGTGGGTAGCTCTACTCTGCCCTTTAGGGTTGCTGTGAGATGGTATTGACTTGTCACCACTGGGTTTGGTGTTATACATATCCACACAGAAACACACACACGTATTAATCAATAAATAGCAACCACATTCTATTCAAGTCCACATGCAATTTTTAAAACACATACTGACAATATACTAGGCCTGAAAGGAAATTCTTGTAATCTAAAATAATCCATACCACACATTGTATGGCTTGGCCACAATTTAGTCAAATTAGAAATACATAATAAAATCATAATTGAAATACTTTAAAAAAGGCATCTGACATACCTATATACATACAAGTCCCTTAGAAAATAATCTCAAAATGTATAAGAAAATATGAAGGAATGTCTATGTGGGTTTTGAAGCAGGAAAGAATTTCTTAGGCAAGACAAAAAAAAAAAAAAAAAAACGAAGCCGTGTATTAAAGGATAAATAAGATTCATAAATCAAGTGAAAGATATCTCTAAAGGAGGAAGAGAAAGAAGAAAAGAAACTTAAAAATCTGCTCAAGGAACACACTTACAATACATATAGCCAGCTAAAGATTAGTTTACATACTATATAAAGAAATTCTATGCATCAATAAGAAAAAGAGAAACAAGTGGTGATATAATTTCTTACTAGGAATGCATATGCACATTAAAATGATTTTTTAAATTACCTCATAATAGTTGCTTTGGAGAAAGAAAATAGAGACAGTGTCGGGAGGAGGAACGAAGTTTATGCTTAATAACCTGTTTCTTTAATGTAAAACACTTTAAATAAAAAAATAGATTGCAAATATTTGTTAATCTAGGTGCTGTTGTTGTTAGATGCTGTCAGGGTGGTTCCGACCCACAGCAACCCTACACATACCAAACACTTACCAGCCCTACACCATCCCCACAGTCGTTGCTGTTTGAGCCCATGGTAGCTGCTACCGCGTTAGTCTATTTCATTGAGGTCTTTCTCTTCTCTGTTGATCCTCGACCTTACCAAACATGATGGCCTTCTCCAAGATACCTCCTGGTAACATGTTCAAAGTAACTAAGATGAAGTTTCATCCTTCTCCCTTTCTAAGGAGCATTTTAGCTGAGCTTCTCGCAAGATAGATCTATACCCTCTTCTGGAAGTCCATTCAATATTCTTTGCCAACACCATAATTCAAAGACATCACTTCTGTGTATTTGTGTGCTTCTTTATTTCCAGACTGCATTCCAGTGTGTTTTGTTTTTATTTTTCCACCACAGTGAAATTGAGATATGATCCCTCAAATATATGAAAACTGTCATTTTAATGGATTCAATTAGTCAAAATACATTAACATACCAACTTGAGGTTTTTGTATACAATTCTTCAGCTACAAGCAATAAATTACATTACTACATTTTTACAATAAGCATTATATAGTTAAAAGTAAATCAGGAAGTAAAGTTCATAATGGGAGTATGAAAGATTGCAGAAGAAACAAATGAAAAACAATTGGGGGGGAAACAATATTTTTAAGATATAGGTGCCAATACTCCACTGTGTACAGAGTCCCTGGGTGGTGTAAGGTGGCTATGCACTTGACTAGTAGCTCAAAAGTTTGCTGTTGAAGCCACTCAGGGGTGCCTTGGAAAACTGACCTGGAAATCTGCTCCCAAAAGGTAAATTAGATTAAACTGTGAAGAATGGGCAATTTGTTTTTGTCACTTAGGGCAACGAAGTACAGAAACTGCACCTCACATTGGCTCAACGATGATGGCAGACAGTGCTTCCTGAACAAGACTGACTCCATGGAGGGCAATCCAAGGCTTGTCAGTTCTGTATAGCACTTTGTTCTACCATCCTGAATCTTGCCCTCTCCCTCAAGTCGGCGGATTCCAGTCTATTAGGCCAGTGTATATTAGAGACTCATTCCTGAACCAGTCATAGACAAGGGAGGGGAACTGCAATGATTGGTTTAGACATCTCTGCTAGAATGGGTACTGATGAAGAACACATTGTTTCCTAAGTACCTTCCCTGGGATTGCTTTCTCCATTCTTACCTGGTATCTATGCTCTCTTCCATTTACTTAAAGCTTTGTTTTTTTCTTTTATCAAAATTGAGGGGCAAATCCCCGTTACAGTATTTGCATTCCTATTTTAATTTTGAGTCTTGTGATGGCACTTTAACCAGCAAGACAGAATTGAGCAGTGCTGGATGGTGAAGCTGACAGTTTATTCTCCTCTATCACCAATCTTCTCTTTCACCCTCCTACATGTAATATCATTGCAGAAAATTTGGAAAATACATATGCCAAAACAAACAAACAAAAAAGTTAGAATTGCCCATAATCTCACAACTCAGAAAAAGCCGCTGGACACCACAATAAGTTTCTGTTTACTGGAATTAACATTAAAAAAAAAAAAATTAAAATATTTCTTTAGATGTCTATGTTTTACTTACATCAGCTTCCTGCATATTCTTGTATTAAAAGGAAAAGGCTCTGAAAATTTTCATAAGTGCTTGATTCAATTTTTCTTTTTTGTTTCCCTTAAGGAACACACTGGTACCCATTTGTTGAGTCAGCACCAGATTTTGCATAAGCAATTATCCAGATTCTGAGGGATTAGGGTTCACTCTGCAGCATCTGGCTTTATTTCAAACCGTAGGTCCAAAACTGGGAAAACAACCAGAACTCACAGGCCCTGGCTCGCCTTGGTGACTCAGGCAACACTTTCTGTCCTGAAACCCAAAGACAGCAAGGGGTGTAGCTGGGAAAGGGACTGAAACTGTTATGCCAGTGAGCTTCACCCTCTAGGCTAATAGCAACTCTCTCAGCAAAATTGTAACCCTTTCTCAAACCATAAGATCTAACATCTGTGAGTTCTAAAACTGACAGTCCCCTCAGTGCCAGGCAGAACAATTATCCAAAGTGAGCTTCACTTTTGGCTGATCATGTGTAGATGTTATGCTTTGCAAACTTTCTTCCTTTATCATCTTCACCGACCTTCACCAAGGGTGGGAAGCTTAAAACCCATGTTATTCTTGGCATCACAAACATCTTCATATGCAACTATTGTTTTGAATATCATGTGCACTGAAGTCAAAGGCAGTCAGTTCTGTTAGTCACTCCCTGAAAGACTAACTGACCTGCATTACTCATCCCTTCCATTCTCCTTCACATTATTTAAATTGCCTTTCTTACTTTTTTCACTTTGTATAATTTTCCCCCAAAGCTGATTTTTGACATTCAGTGATCCTGAAATGATTTCTAGTAAGTGAAGTGCATGAAATATATTTCTTTTTAGTCAAAGTTGACAATGCCTGGATAGATATATCACCAGAAAAGCTTCCAGTCTTGCTTTAGTCAAATGCCTATGGCACTTATGTCGGGAAGAGGATTACAGAGGGTGAAAACCAGTAGTTACCAAAAATCCTGTAGTCCTGGGTTTGATTCTTTGTTTACTGGTTGTGTAGGTGGTAGATATTTTCTTTAGCCTCTTTTAGTTTTCATTTATTACTTATTTGTCCCTCAAATGCTAGTAAGAATGCCTACCAAATAGATTTCTACTAAAATTAAATGATAATAAGGGCAAAATATTTCACAATTTCTAGAACCTGTGTGTACAACATGTTCCCTTAGTAAACATTAGCTCTCACCCCCATCTGCCTATAATTCATTGACCACAGTCCCTAGTGGCACAATGGTTCAGAGCTTGGCTGCAAACCAAACATCTGGTAATTCAAACTATTGGCTCTGGGGGAGAAAAGACCTGGTGATCTGCTCTTGTAAAGATTACAGCCAACAAAGCACTAGGGGACACTTCTATTCTGCCACATGGGATCACTATCAGTTGGAACAAGAACATCAATATTAATATAATTCACAAAGTAATGATTAGAAGATTATAGAGTAGCAAATCTCAACATTTTACCTCAAGACCTGAAAATTGTTACAGTAGCTAGTAGAGTACAACCAAAATATACCAATAATACTCAAATACAAAAAAGATTGGTGGATATTGGTTCAGTGGCCATACAAGAGATGCCAGTTTTCCCAGAATATGGCACTTGTATGACAGAGCAGTTTCTTTACAGATTTTCTTTTCGTGTTTTTCTTTGTTGTTGATTTTACATTTGCTGAGACTTTACAGCTTTTTTCCTAATTTCATATGTAGGATTGTTAATTTCCTTTGTGATTACCTTAATATTTACCCCTATTATTCTAAATTGAAACCTGTCTTTAAAGTCTTTGTATGACTTTGAGTTCTTCTTCCTGTAGAAAAATCTATGACTAAGTTATTTGTGTTCCATTTTTGCTATAATGTTGTCCTCTTTTATGTACTGACATCTCAGTTTCCTTATTAGCTTTAATTTATTTTGTGGTTTCCCCATCTGGGTTGATAGCTGGTTACTCTGTTCTGTTTTGTAGCCTTGAGTTTTTCAACATTTCCTGTAATTTCAGTTTGGTTTTTGAAATTCTTGACACTTCTGCTCATCTGGGAATGCCCAAATTTCATCATCATCTCTGAGAGACAATTTTGCAGAATATACAATTCTTGACTGGCAGTGTTTTTCCTTCAAGACCATCCCATTGCCTTCTTGCCTGCATGGTTTCTGCTGAGTGGTCCAAGCTTAGTCTTTTTACTTTTTTTTAATTGTGATTAAGTGAAAGTATACAATCCAAATCAATTTTGCATACATGCGTCTCTGCAGCTCCATCTGCTCTCCTCACCCAGCGACAGCATAATCTTCCTTTTCACTGTATATTTCTAATATTCTCTTAAGGAGCACCTGTCCCCTCCAGCCCACCTTCTTCTCTCCCATCTAGAAAGAAACCAGTAGGGCAACCTCCTATAAATGTGTAGAACCATAAAATACACACAACATATGGTCACACTGTGTCCTGGAGTCCAGTCTCATCTTCTCTGAAGAGTTGACCTAAGTACTTGTTTCCAGACAGGGACAGCAGCAGGTCTAGGGGCCATGTTCCCAGGGGACCATCCAGGCTTCCAGACCATCATCTGTGGTCTTTTAGCACAGTTCTTGAGCTGCCTCCCACTTTTTCTCATGTTGCATCAGGGACTTTACATTTTATCTCTCATTGCTGCTGCCTTTGGTGACGGCCAGGCATCACCTGATTCTTTTGGTCTTATGTTGATACAATCTCCCATTCATGTGGGTCCTTCTGTCTTCTGGGCTCTTTTTCCCTCACATCTTTGTTGTTCTCAGTCATGATCTGTTTCAGATAAGTTGGGACCATTTGGTATACCTCAGATGACTGCTTGCTAGCTTTTAAGACCCCAGATGCTACACACCAATATGGGATGCAGAAGAGTCTCTTAGCAAAAGACTAGTTGTGCCAACTGGCCTCGATGACCCCTGAAAACATGCTCCTGAGACCGCATCCCTGCTAATCCATGCTTTGAAATATTGGGTTGAGTTCAGAAAACCTATCAGTTTATGGTGTAGTCGGTTAACATTGATCTGCTCTCTGCTGTATGCTGTCACTGCTTTCACCTCACTGAATTCCTACTACTATCTAGTCTATGACCAACCTTTTCCCTAACTCTACACCATTGTAGCTGCCAAAGAGTTTTTTCTTCTTGAAAAACTCTTTTATACATAGCCAGCCAAAGCCAAGTGTCGTCGAGTCTTATGTCCTTATAGCATAGGTCTCACACAATACTTGTCCTTTTGCAGCTGACTGATTTTACTTAGCATAATGTCTTCTAGTTGAAACCAGATTATGAGATGTTTCCTAAAATCACCATTGTTCTTTACTATTGCACAATGTTCCATTGAGCATATGTACCAGAGTTTGTTTATACATTCATCTGTTGGTGGCACCTAGGTTGATTCCATCTTTTTGCTATTGTTGACAGTGCTGAAATAAACTTGGATCTGCAAGTAGCTGTTCGTGTGAGTGCCTTATTTCTACAGGATACATTCCAAGCAGTGGGATTGCTGAATTATGTGTTATTTCTACTTCTAGCTTTTTAAGAAAGCACCAAATTGCTTTCCAAAGAGATTGTACCATTTTGCATTTCTGCTAGCAGTGTAGGAGAGTTTCAGTCTCTCTGCAGCTACTCCAGCATCTGTTGCTTTGTGTTTTTTGGATTATTGCCAATCTTGTTGGAGTGAGATGGCATCTCATTGTAGTTTTGATTTGGATTTCTCTAATAGCTAATGATTGTGAGCATTTCTCACGTGTCTTTTGGCTGCCTGGATGTCTTCTTTGGTGAAGTGTCTGTCCTTATCCTCTGCCCACTGGTTAACTGGGTTATTTACCTTTTTCTTGACATTTTGCAGTACCTTGTAGATTATGGAAATCACGTGTCAATCTGACATGTAGCTGACAGATATTTTTTCTCATTGTGCATGCCATCTTTTAACTCTTTTTGATAAAGTCTTTTGATAAAGCTTAAGTGTTTGATTCTCAGTAGTTCCCATTTATCTATTTTCTCTTCTGTTATTCATGCATTGTTTGTAAGATTTTTGTAATCTAAGCCATCTGTTAGAATTTCCATTGTTGACCCTATTTTTTCTTGCATGATCTTGGTCATTTTAGGTTTGATATTTAGGTCTTTGATTCATTTTGAGTTAGCTCTTGCATAAGGTATGAGATATGGGTCCTATTTCAGTTTTTTGCAGATGGATATCCAATTTTGTCAATGCCATTTCTTAAAGAGACTGTTTTTACCCAATTTATGACTTTTGGGCCTTTGTCACACATCAGCTGTTCTGAAGAGGTGAATGATATTTCTGGGGTCTTCAATTCTGTTCCATTGGTTTGCATGTCTCTCTTTGTACCAGTACCAGGCTGTTTTGACTACTGTGGCAGTAGAATAGGTTCTAAGGTTGGGTAGCATGAGGCCTCCCACTGTGTTCCTCTGCTTCAGTAGTGCTTCACTTACCTGGGGTCTCTTCTTTTTCCAAACAAAGTTGGTGATTTGCTTCTCCATCTCATTAAAAATACCACCAGAATTTGTGTTGGGATTCCACTGTATATGTAGATCACTTTGGGTAAAATAGATATTTTCACAACGTTAAGCCTTCTTATCTGTGAGCAAAGTTGATTTATCCACTTACGTAAGTCTCTTTCAGTTTCTTTCAGTAAAGTCTTGTAATTTTCTCTGTATAGGCCTCTTATTTCTATGGTTAGATTTATTCCTAGGTATTTCAGCTTCTTGGGGGCTACAGTAAATGGTATTGATTTGATGATTTTCTCTTTTATTATCTCTTTGTTGGTGTAAAGGAATCCTACTGATTTACTTATATTTATCTTATATCCTTATACTTTGCTGAATTCTTCTATTAGTTCTAGTAGTTTATTTAAGGATTCTTTAGTGTTTTCTGTGTATATGATTTGCAAATAGGGAGGTTTTTACTTCTTCTTTGCTGATGTGGATGCTCTTTATCTGTCTTATCTAATTGCTCTGGCTAGAACTTTTAGCACAGTGTGGAATGGAAGTGATGAGAGAGCGCATCCTTGTTTAGTTTCTATTCTCAGGGGGAATTCTTTCAGTCTCTCTCCATTCAGGATGATGTAGGCAGTTGGCTGTCCTTAGGTTCCCTGTATTGCATTGAGGAATTTCCTTCTATTCCTATGTTGCTGAGAGTTTTTAGCATGAATGGGTGTTGGACTTTGTAAAATGTCTTTTCTGCATCAGTTGACAAAATCAGATGTTTCTTGACCTTTGTATTTACTTATTGGTTGATCGCATTAATTGTTTTTCTCATGTTGAACCAGCTTTGAATTCCTGGTATGCATTATTGGTCATGATGAATTTTTTTTTGATATGTTGTTGAATTCTATTGGCTGGGATTTTGTTGAAGATTTTTGGATTTAGGTTTATGAATGATTTTCTCTTTGTTGTGGGATCTTTCCCTGGTTTTGGTATCAGGGTTATGCTGGCTTCATAGAATGAATTTGGGAGTATTCCATGCTTTTCTATGCTGTGAAATAGCCTCAGTAGTATTAGAATCAACTCCTCTCTAAAAGTTTGGTAGAATTCTCTGGTGAAGCCATCTGGACCAGGACTTTTTTGGGTTGGTAGTGTTTTCATTAGTTTTTCAATCTCTTCTTTTGTAATGGTTTATTAAGTTGTTCTACTCCTTCTGATAATTTTGGTAGGTGATGTGGATCTAGAAATTTGTCCATTTTCTCTAGGTTTTCAAATCTGTTACAATTTTTCACAGTATTCTGTTATGATACTTTTGATTTTGGTATGGTCTGTTGTGACATCTCCCATCTCGTTTCCTATTTGGATTATTTGTTTCTTCTCCTGTTTTACTTTTTTAAGTTTAGCCAATGGTTCATCAATTTTGTTGATCTTTTCAAAACACCAGCTTTTGGCTCTGTTAATTCTTTCAATTGATTTTCTATTCTCTAAGTCATTTAGTTCTGGTCTAGTCTTTGTTATCTGTTTTCTTCTGGTGCCCGAAGGGTTCTTTTGTTGCTCTCTTTCCGCTTTTTCAAGTTGTAGTGTTAATTCTTTGGTTTGGGCCCTTTCTTCATTCCAGATGTGTACATTTATAAAGCTAAATTGACCTCTGAGCACTGCTTTTGCTGGTAGGATGTGTTTTTACTCTAATTTAATTCCATAAATTTCTTTATCATGCCCTTGATTTCTTCTACAACCCATGGATCTTTGACCACGGTTTTGTTCAGTTTTAATGAGTTCAGATTTCTACCTATTTTTTTTCTGCTGTTGATTTCAACTTTTATCCCCAAAAAAGCCCTGGCCTAGATGGCTTCACCATAGAATTCTACTTGACTCTGCCCCCTGGATTTTGTTACTTTATAACCTAATTCATGGTCTCTTCTGGAGAATATTCCATGTGCATTGGAAAAGAAAGTGTACTTATCTGTTATTGGGTAAAAAGTTCTGTAAATGTTGATGAGGTCTAGCTGATTGAATGTTGCAATAACATCCTCTGTATCTTTCCTGCACTTTTTTTCTGGATCATCTGTCCATTACTGAAAGTGGAAAGTTGAAGTCTCCTACCATTATTGTGAAATGATCTAGCTTATCTTTCAGTGTTGTCAGTGTTTGTTCTATGTATTTCAATGTTCTGGTACTGGGTGCATAATATTTAATATTGTTATATCCTGCTAATGTATTGAAACTTTGAGCAATAAATAATGACCATCCTTGTCCATAATGGTGGATTTTACATTAAAATCTATTTCACTTGAGATTAGTAATGCCACTCCTGCTCTTCTTTGTATGTTGTTAGCTTGGCATATATTTTTATGTTCTTTGATTTTCAGTTTGTTCGTATATTTGAGTCTAAGGTGTGTTTCTTGTAAGCAACATATAGGCAGATCATGTTTTTTGATCCAAGCTGTTATTTTCTGCCTCTTTAATGGAGCATTCAATCCATTTACATTCAGTGTAGTTATTGATAGGCATGCATTTAGTGCTGTCGTTTTGGTGCATATATTTTTGTGTTGATGTTTTCTATGTTCGTCTTAACATTCTGTTCTGAGTCATTTTTCTTTATGGGTTTACTTTTCATCTTTCATGTTGTCGGTTTTGTGTTTGTTGAGACTCCTGTATTATGTTTCTTTTTTTGATGTGTCACATTGTTCATTTGCTTTCTGGCTACCCTTTTGTTCCCCTTCAGTGCTCTAAGTTTAAACCCGTCTTTAACTTCTGTGTATTTTCTTACTTTTCTCTCCATCTGAAAGAGTTATATCTATTAAAACATATCCCTCTTCATAGTGTAATGATATCAAATTTTTCATGTAAATACTGTTGATTCCCTACTTTTAATATTTTAGCTTTGGTTAATCTTAGAACTTCCCTAATTAAGACTGTGGATGCTGTGTCCTGCATTGCATCCTCAAATATACTTTTGATGTTATTGTTTTTCTAAATAAAGCTTCTTTCAGTATTTCTTGTAGTTTTGGTTTGTTTTTTTACAAAGTCTCTAAGCTTTTGTTTATCTGCAAATGTCTCAATTTTATTATCATATTTGAGAGACATTTATGCAGGATATATAATTGTTGGTTGGAAGCTTTTCTCCTTCAAAGTTTTGTGTGTATCATCTTCCTGTCATCTTGCCAACATGATTTCTGCCAAGAAGTCACACAAAAACTTACAAGGCTTCCTTTTGTACATTAATTTTGCTATAAACCTCAGTACCTTTAAGAGGCTTTCTTAATTTTCCATCTTATTAAGACTGATTATGATATGTCTTGGTGTCTTTCATTTGGGGTCTAGTTTTTGTGGTGTTCAATAAGCATTTTGAATATCTATATTTTCTTCTTTGACAATTTCAGAAAAGTTTTCTGTCAGCATCTCTTCAACAATTTTCTCTGTATTTTCTGCTATCTCTCTCTGTTCAGGAATTCCAATTTTTCTTAGATTATTTCTCTTGATAGAGTCCCACATGTTTCTTAACGCATTTTCACTTTTATTATTTCTTTTTCTGATTTCTTTTCATGAATGCTGGTGTCAGCTGCTTTGTCTTCATGCTCATTAATTCTGCATGCAATTTCTTCAATCCTGCTCTTTTGGCTTTGGACTGAATTGTCTAATTCTCTAATTTTATTATTGATGTGCTGGATTTCAGATAACTGATTGTCCAGTAGTTCATATAGCTTTTTTTTTTTCATTTTGTTCTGTTACATTTTTTTTTTTTTTTAAATCTCTAGAAGGGTTCCGTACATAATTCTTTTGTATTCTACCTCCAATAATTTCAGAAGGCTTTTACATCTGGGAATTTTTTTGATTATTTTCAGAGTTTTCCAGAGCCATGGTTGTCTGCTTCTTTAAATGATTAGAAATTAATCACTGTCTTTGCACCATCAAGAAGCTATTCAATTTCTCTGATGTTACAACAATAGGAGCTGTGACATACTTCTAAAATGGGAGTTGATAAGGGCACTGCTAGATTTGGCCACCAGCTGCCACTGAATTCTCTAGGTGCAGCTTACTTATGTATACCTTCTCTGGCAGTATAGATTTTGCCAACCAGCCCCATGACAGAGGTGGCTGGCCCTGCCCCCTGGCTGCTAAAGGTGGCAAGCTACTTATGCTGACTCTCCATCATCACACTGAGCGAGATTATGGTGTAGTTCAGGGAAGGGTGGAGAGAAGAATGCCACCACACTCAGCTGCCAGGCATCACTGCATTCTCTGGATGCATTGATCTTAAAAACTGCTTTTCTGCTGAGAGGGACACTGTCCAGCAGCCACTGAAAGCAGTTGCCAGCCACCTACTGTCTGGCAAAGACAGTGTCCATCGTATGGAGTCTCTGGGTGGGGGAGCACCAGCCAATCTTATGATGTGGCTCAGTGAACAGCGGTGGAAATGGCACCAGTACACTCAGCTGCCAGTCACTGACGAATTTCTAGTTGCTCTTATCTTAAAAGCTGCTTTTTCAGCTGTGAGAGGCATTGACCAGCTGCAGTTAAAAGCAGCTGGGCCCTCAGGGGTGGCAGGCCCTGCCTCCCGGCTGACAAAGATGGAGCCTTGTAGGTTGTCCCCAGACAGTACGACATGGCTTATGGAAAGGAGGAGTTACGGCACTGCTGCACTCAGTCTCCAGCCCCCACTATGTTCTCTAGGTACAACCATCTTAAAAACAGCTTTTTGCTGGGAGAAGCACTGTCCAGACTGGCACTGTTGCTCAGCATGGGAATTAGCCGCAGGCGAACCACAAATGTGGCTAACTCATCTCTTAGCTGACCAAAATGGTGTCCCACCTGAGCTGCCTCTCTTACAATAAGTCTGTGATATCTATGGCACAGCTAAGAAAAGGTGGGGGGGAGCACTGGTGCCCTCAATTGCCAGCCACAGCTGGATTTTATAGATGTGGCTGTCCCAAGCACCATCTCTCTGCTGTGGGATATGCTGTTTACTTAAGCACTGAAATTCAGTGTGATAACCAACTCATGCCAGGCTCACAGGTCTGGCTGTTCCAGTCCCAGCCTCCCAGTTAACAAAGAAGGCATCCATACCTCTGATACTCTCAAACAACGTGCCAGCAAAAGCAGGACTCAGTGCACCACTGCCTTGCCAACAACAGAGGTAGTTTCCCCCTTCCTGCCCAGTCCAGTCTCACAACATTGTACCAGGTCTTGGGTCTCCCAGTATGTCCACACTGCTCCATTCAATTATTTTTCTAGGCCTTAGAAATTGAATGGAATCAAGGAGACATGTGTCTAGTCTGCCTTCTTGGCTGGCCCCTGTTTCTTCCTTTTTTCAATTCATTTTTTTTGTGATTTTTTTTTTCTCGTATATGTTAGTGTCAGTTAGTATATGTTAGTGTCAGTTGCTTAATTTTCATTTTCACTAATTCTGCATTCCATTGCTTCAGTTCTGATCATTTGACATTCTATTGAGCTGACTTACTCTGCAATTCTGTTATTAATCTTCTGAATTTCAGACCATTGTTGCTCAAGTATTTCTTGCAGCCAGTTTAATTTTTCACCGTGCTCTGCTGCATCTTGCCTGATTTGCTTCCTGATCTCTTTAAGAGCTCTAAATATTAATCCTTTGGGTTCTCCTTCCTCTAATAACTCCAAGAAGTCTTCTTTGCCTGGAATTTTTTTCTTTTATTCTTTGTTTTGAGAGCTTTCTGAAGTCACTGTTGTCTGCCTCTTTAAGTGATTCGATGTTAGATTGTTGCCTCCAAGTGCCTTAATCATCTATTATTGGTTTAACAGAAATACCGGAAGAGTGTGATTTAAAAATTTTTTTTCCTTTGTTATAGTTTAGTAGACTAAAAGTCCATGTTCAGTGTGTCAGCTCCAGGGAAAGGCTTTCTTTGCTGTCTTTGAGGAAGATCCTTGTAATCAGTCTTTCCCTAGACTGGGAGCTTTGGAGGAACAGGGGCCATTTCAAAAGGACGTTTTCTGCTCCTGGCACTTCTACGTTCTTAACAGTGTGAGGTCCGGAACTCTTTCTGCTAGCTTCTTTTGTTTATATCCCAAGAGATTCCCTAAAGGCACAATACAATCTTATGCATTGACTCCTACTCCACCAACACAACTGCTATTCATCCTCACTTATTAATGTCATAGGCACGGGATTTACAACATGAAGGAACATCACATAACATCAGGAATCATGGCCTAGTCAAATGGCTGCATACATTTTTTCGGAGGGACACAATTCAATCCATGACACTGAGCCATAAGAAAGTTGTAACTTACTTATTTTTACTTACTGTGTTCTAACTGGAAACAGTGGTGGCATAGTGGTTAAGTGCTACAGCTGCTAACCACAAGTTCAGGAGTTTAAATCTACCAGTAATTCCTTGGAAACTCTATGAGGCAGTTTTAATCTGTTCTATAGGTTTGCTATGAGTTGGAATCAAATCAATGGCAGAGGGGTTTCTTTTTTTCTGTTTTTTTTTTTTTTTTTTGGTATCCTAACATTTATTTATTAATTTTTATTTTGTCTGCAAATGTCCAAATAGGCTGGTTGTGTCAGCTAGATTGACTATTGGTGTCTTAGAAAGTCTAACACCCTGTCATCAGGTTGTTAGGGCTCTTTGTAGGCATGTAGGCCCAGTCTCTCATTTATTTTGCTTCTATGTATTCAGCTCAAGAGCCCAGGTGGTTGGTGGCCAAGTGTGTGGTTCCAGCTCTTTCCCACAGTTCTAGCTGGGCCAAGGTGATTGGTATAGGTATAGATTGTTAGTTTTTCAGTCTGAGAAAGGTAGCAGGCTGACAGGTATCTGTACCTAGGCAAAGGACCATTTACTTCCCCGAGTTCCTAACTCAGGAGAGCAGGCAGACTTCTCCCCCATATTTGTTAAACATTTCCTTCTCCAACTCAGGGCATTAGTGAGATCCTACTTCCAGCCCAGGTAGTGTCAGAATTTGTCACTGGGTGCAGTGCAGAAACAGGAGGTAGAAGCGTTGAGGTAAAGGAGAAGAGTTTAACCTGAAGAAAAGTTTAGATCTCTATGTGTCCACAAGAACATAGCTTTTGTTGATGAAATGGGGCTTTTCTGTGATTCTGGAGGTATGAGTGTCTGCAGCTTTGCTCTTCTCTGAGGAAGATGCTATCTGAGCTGCTGCCTTGTTCGCCATCCTGGAAGTAGTGGGCCTTCCTTCTGGATGCAGATTCCCACTGGGTCAGGTAGGCCAATCTAAGTACTTCCGGACCTACTGTCCATCCCATGTTACTCAGTTTGATTTCTCAGTTTTCTCTTTGATGTTCTGGGCTCCTAGAATGTCACACATAATCTGTTCAGTTGTTTTTCTGTATCTTTGTTTTTAGAGGGAACACAGAAAAATTCTGACTACTGTGCCATGTTAGCCCTGCATCATTGGGTTTATTTTTAATGCTTATCCTGTTTTGTGTTCTCCAAGCTTCCTGGATCTATGATTTTTTAGTCATCTAGTGCTGCTCTAACAGAGTTACCACTGAATGGATGGCTTTAGCGAAGAAAAGTTTATTCGTATGCAGTCTGGTAAGGTACAAGTCCAAATTCAGGGTGTTCATTCCAGGGGAAGCCTTTCTCTCTGCTGGCTCTGGAGGAAAGTCCTTGTGTTGCATCAGTCTTTGGTCAGGGAACAACTTGGCGCAGGAACCTTGGGTCTGAAGGATGCACTCTACTCCTGGTGCTGCTTTCTTGGTAGTATGAGGCTCCCAATTCTCTCCTTGTTTCCCTCTCTCTTTATCTCTTATAGGATGAAAGAATAAAAGGTGATACAAGTCACCTTCCAGGGAAACTCCCTTAGCAAGAGTGTTGCAGTCCCACACTAAGCCTTTTTTAACATGATCATGCTATTAGCCACAGGCAGAGACTAGGACGTATAGCATAGGAAAATCACAAAATATTGAGAATGATGGCCCAGCCAAATGACTACACACGTTTTGGGGGGTACACAGTTCAATTCATTTTACTCCACTCTTTGACCTCTCCAAATTCATATCTGTGAAACATGCAACATATTCATCCCATAATAGTAAAAGCTATAGCAAAAACACGTTCATCCTACATGACATCAAAAGTCTTCAATCATTGCAAGTCCGAAATACAAAAATTTATCTATGTCTGTGAGATCAAGAATACAAGTTATCTGCCTCCAAAGTACAATGGCAGAACATGCAGGCACAAGCTATGCATTTTCATTACAAATGGGAAAAATTGCAGGGAAAGAAGGCATTAACAGACAGCAAGGAAGTCCATTACATTAGCCCTCAAAGCTTTGAAAATAATCTTCAGTTCTGTAAGACATTTTACACAAAAGCCGTGCCCTCTACACTCTAAGTACTGGCCACACTCTCTGGATTCTGAGTGGAGATGTCTGGCCCTGTGCTATAACTCTGCCTTTTAGGCCCACTTGGACAGAAGCTCTGCCCCCTCAGCTTTAGGTGTACTCTAAGCACAAGTGAGTGGCACTTCCACCCTTGCATACACATAAAGCCCTGGCTCCACCTTTTCAAACCCCTGAGGTCATAGTCATACCTTTTGAGACTGAGGCAGCTCAGCTTCTCATGCTGTTTGTCTCTTCAGGTTCTGCTTCCTGTGGCCTCATGGCCCCAACCTCAGGCCCACATCTGCCCTGCAGGGGCAAGTATTCCAAAGCTCTGTGGCTCTACCAGTTCAAGTGCCCAGAGGTACCCCACTCTGCCAGGAAGCCTCTTGCACACAGGCACTCAGCTCCCTTGTTCCATGGGTTGGCAAGGCTAGCTCTACTGATTCAAGTACCCACAGGCACCCCACTCTACCAGGAAA
Organism: Heterohyrax brucei; assembly: GCA_028571685.1. Taxonomy (NCBI): domain Eukaryota; kingdom Metazoa; phylum Chordata; class Mammalia; order Hyracoidea; family Procaviidae; genus Heterohyrax; species Heterohyrax brucei. The sequence continues at coordinate 34,725,465 of CM053148.1, read as the reverse complement.
CCTCTGTGCACAGGCACTTAGCTCTCTTGTTCCATGAGTCAGCTCCAGTGCTGCCTCTGATCCTGCTGCTGCCACTGCTGCTGGTCTTCTGTTGTTGTTTCTCACCATCTATGCATTCCTCGGTGTTAACAGTTCTCCTTGGTTCCTTCTGAATCTTCTATTCATTCAGTTTTAAAACCACTTTCATGTTTTAGTTATTTGTTAGAGCAGCACCCCACTCTCAGTACCAAATGCTGTTTTAGTCACCTCGTACAGCTCTTAACAGAATGCCTGCTGTGGATGGCTTTAGCAAACATTAGCTTATTCTCACACAGTCCAGTAGACTACAAGTCCAAATTCAGAATGTCTGCTCCAGGGGAAGGCTTTTCTTCTGTCAGCTCTGGAGGAAAGTCCTTGTGTTGCTTCAGTCTTTGTTCAGGGAACATCTTGGTGTAGGAACCTCAGGTCTGAAGGACAGACTACATTCACTGTTGCTTTCTTAATGGTGTGAAATTCCTGCTCTCTGCTTGCTTCCTTTCCTTTTATCTCTCATAAGATGAAAGGATAAAAGGTTGAAAGACACACTGCAAGGAAACTCCCTTTACAGTGGAGCAGGGATGGGACTTTAGGAAGGGGTTTACAGTCCCACTCTCATCATTTACTGCATACAGCATAGGAAAAATCACAAAAGTGGGGACAATCCTAAAATATTGGTAATCATGGCCCAGCCAAATGGTTACATACAATTTTGGAGGAGACATAGTTCAATCCATGACATATGTTTTGGCATTTGTCTTTAATTTTGGAAAGTTCTCAGGCATTACTTTGAATATTTCTTCTGCTCTGTTTTCTTTCTTGAACTCTGTTATTATTATATATTTTACACTCACAGTTTTGGATGATTTGTTCTTTTTCAAATTTATTTTTCTACTTTAATTTCAGTTTGCAAAGCTTTTATTAATCTATCTTCAAACTCACGAAATCTTTTCTTAACCATGGCCAGTTTGTTGATAAGTCCTTCAAAGACATTCTTACTTTCTGTAACAATATTTTTTGATCTATAACATTTGGCATTTTCTTATTTCCTATCTCTTTAATTAAACTATACATTTCCTTTTATGTTGTCTATTTTTTCCTCTGTATGTCTATTAATTTGTGGTACTGTGGGGGCTTGAGTGTTGCTGTGATACTGGAAGCCATCTCACTGATACTCAGGTATAAGCAGGGTCACTCATGATCATGATGGACAGGTTTCAGCTGAAGCTGAAGACTAACACAAACTAAGAAGGACATGGTAGCCTACTTCTGGAAAAAGTATTCCATAAAAACTTTGTAAATATCAATGGAATATTGTATAATATAGTGCCAGATGAGCCCCACTACAGTCCAGTTTGGAAGGCACTCAAAAGATGCCTGGGAAAAGCTGCCTCCTCAAAGTAGAGTTGACTTGAATGATATGGACCTTTATTTGCGGATGTGGCACGACTCAATGTGAAGAAACAGCTGCAAATATCCATTAATAATCAGAAAATGGAAAACAAAGTATGAATCTAGGAAGGTTGTCAAAAATGAAATAGAATGCATGAACATCAATATCCTAGACATTAGGGAGTTGAAAAAAGTTATATTTCCATTTCACATTGGACAGTCACATGGTCTACTATGCTGGGAATGACAACTTGAAGAGGAATGCTGTTGCATTTGTCCTCAAATAGAACATTTTCCATTAAAGCCCTTAGTATATCACTTATAGTTATTTAAATTTCTTGTGTGACAAATCCGACATCTGTATCATATCTGAATCTGGTTCTGATGTTTTATCTTTTCAGGCTGTTTTTTATTGCCTCTTAGCATGGCTCATATAGTGTGTTATAAACCAAATATTATCTATCGTGTAACAAGAAGTGAGATGATAGGAACTAAGGTTTCATGCTAGGATGAATAGTAGTTTGGGTGTGTTTAATGTTTTCTATAGCTGTAGGTGCTAGAGGCTTCAAAATACTCAATTGTCCTTTTTATCTGCTGTGATGACTCTGGGCTTCCCTAAAGACTCTTCCTCAGAAAGATTCTGTCTCTTGCTGTACTGTTACAATTGATATGTTGTTATTGTACTGTAACTCTTTTCATGTGGTGTGTTTTAGTCAGCTAGAGCTGCTTTAACGGAAGTACCACAAGTAGATGGCTTTAACAAAGGAATATTTATTTTACATAGACTAGTAAGGCTGTAAGTCCAAATTCTGGATGTCTGCTACAGGGGAAAGCTTTCTCTCTGTTGCCTCTGGAGGAAAGTCCTTGTGATGCATTAGTCTTTGGTCAAAGAGTGTCTTGGTGCAGGAACATTGTGTGATACAGTGCCAGAGATGAGCCCCGCCTACCACCCCAGGTTGGAAGGCACTTGAAAGTGCTCTACTTCTGGTTCTGCTTTCTTGCTGGTATGAGGTTCTCTATTTTTAATTTGTTTTCCTTTCCTTTTATCTCTTGTAAGATAAAAGGATAAAGAGTGGTGCAAACCACACTCCAGGGAAACTCCTTTACAGCAGAGCAGGGAGAGACCTTAGTAAGGGTCGACGGTCCTCCCCTCACCTTCTTTAACACACAGCATAAGAAAATCACAAAATGGAGGACAATCGTAAACTGTGGGGAATCATGGCCCAGTCAAATGGCTACACATATTTTTGGGGGACACAGTTCAACCCATGACATGGTGCTAAGGTCTTGAGGTAAAAAAATATTCTACAATCTTATTAGTAAATTTCATGATTTTGGTAGTAAAAATTTTTTTTTCTTTTTTTTTTAATTGGGATTGAATACAAATGTGCATTCCCATATAAATTTACATACCCACCTATATGCAGCTTCCACTGCTCTCCCTGCTCGGTGACAGCACACTCTTCCTCTCTGTTCCATACATGTTCCATCCTCCCAACAGTCTCCTTTCCCTTTCACTCTACCCACTCCGCTTCCTCGAGGAAGAGATCAGCAGGATGATATCCTATAGATGCATAGAACCATAGAGTACACACAAGATATGGTCACTCTGTGTTGTCAAGTCCAATCCATTCCTGTCTGAAGAATGGAACTTCATTATGATTTATGGGCTGGGGGAGCATCAGGGACAGGGGCCATGATCCCAGGGGAACCCCAAAACCCCTGGACCATCAGTTGTGGTCTTTTGATGGAGATCTCAGAGTGCACCCCTTTTTATTCTTGTGTTGCCAGTGAGACTCAACTTTGTGAGCTCCATCACATCTATCACTGATGGTGGCCTGGCATCATCCAGTTCTTCCAGTCATGAGTCGATGTAGACACCCACTCATATGGGTCTCTCTGTCCTCTGGGTTCTCTTTCCCCCATGTCGTTTTGGTCCTCAGTGATCATCTGTTCCTGCTGAGTTGGGACCATTTGCTGTACCCTCAGATGACAGCTTAGCAGCTTTTAAGACCCCAAAAGCCACTCACCAATGTGGGGCACAGTGAGCCCTCTTAGCAAAATGCTAGTTGTGCCAATTGGCCTCAACTGGTGGAAAAATTTCTAAATGTTCATGTGGAGTCAAGTTTAAAAGGGTAGCATACAAAAGACTGTATATAGTGTGCTGATTTCTGCTTAAGAAAAATAAGTGTATCTTTACTAACACATTTACTTACATTTTCATAAAGAAACAAAGGAAGATAAACCTACATCTAACAAAAAGGGTTCCTTCCTTGGGGAGACAGAAAGCAAGGTAAACAGGCAGTATGCAAGTGAAGTTTTGAGTAGTATATTTTTTTATGTACTGTATTTTTGGATTATGTCTTACCTAATGTTAAAAGCATAAGTTAAAAAAAATAAGAAAAAGTAAAGAAATTCCTAAATCTTAAAGCAACTTTAAATGAATGAACCAAAGTTTTTATCAAATGATGCATAACCACACACAGAAAACAATTATTTCAGGTAACTTTAAATAAAATATTACAATTATACATCCCTAGCAGAATATATTCTAAAGAAAAAGGACAGCAAATAATAATTGAACTTCAGTCAGTAGTATGATTTATAATATTTGCATTTTTATTTTGAAAATATTATAATTTTACTGTCAGTTGAAATAAGTAAGTGATTATGCTAGAACATTCAAAATAAAAAAAAAATTGTTGTTGTTGAGTGATTCTGACTCATGGAGACCCTATAGGATAGAGCAGAACTGCTTCGCAGGGTTTCAAAAGAGAATCTGGTAGATTCAAACTGCCAGCGTTTTGGTTAGCAGCTGTGGTCTTAACCAGTACACCACTAGTGTTTCCACTAGTAACACTACCCCCCTAAAAACCAAAAATAAACTACTGCCATCAAGTCAGTTCTGACTCATAGTGACCCTATAGCACAGAGTAGAACTGCTCTATAGCGTTCCCAATGGGTGCCTGGTGGATTCAGACTGCCAACATTTTGGTTAGCAGATGTAGTAACATTAGGAATCAATACTTTTTGTGTAAGAGAAAATAAAGTTTAGTAATCTCAATTTGGTAATGAAATCATTAATATAACCTTACGATTAATTTTCTTCTTAAAATACTTCTTATTGATTGTTAAGGAATGAATTATGTCACCTGTAAACATGTGTTACAAATCCTAAACCCTATACCTACAAATGTAATCCCGTTTGCAAGAGGTTCCTTTATTATGTTAATGGAGTCATATCAGTGTACATTGTGTCTTAAGCTAATCACTTTCGAGATATAAAAGCAGCAGACACATCATAGTGGCAAGGAGGCACAGATGGAGGAAGACAGATGACATACCACATGAAAATCACTCAGGAAGTGAGAAACAGAAGGTAAAAGGAGATAAGGACATCCCCCTAGGGCTTACAGAGAAAAAAACATTCCCTTAAGCCAATGTACTGAATTTGGACTTCTAACCCCTTAGCCAGAAAGCCACTGCTGTTGAGTCATTTTCGATTCATAGTGACCCTATAGTGACCCTGTAGGCCAGAGTAGAACTGCCCCCTTAGAGTTTCTAAGGAGTGCCTGATGGATTTGAGCTGCCAACCTTTTGGTTAGCCGATGTAGCATTTAACCGTTATGCAACCAAGGTTTCCTCTAGCCTCCTCAAGAATAAGAAAATAAAGTTCTGTTCATTAAAGCTACCCACTTGTGATACTTCTATTATAACAGCACTAAGAAGCTATGACACTTCTTTTCACTGAAAACGCATAGAGGCAATAACACGTAAAACCAGTGGGTAGCCAAACTGTAGTCCTGAATACCCTGTCCTGCCAAAATTAGTCACAGTCTTTGAAGAAATGTCTTATTTCACATCTGGGACAGGAAATGTGTAAGAAAGGGTCTGTATTATTTTCTGGGCCAGAAAGCAAGAAAGCTGACATGAAATGGTATCAGAAGGACACAAGAGAACTTCAGTCTGACTAAGGTGGTACAGAAGCATATCTTCCTAATTCACAACTCCAGGACTGAAAGACAAACACAGTGACAGGGTAGGATGAAGTAAGTTCCTTTATGTAGGCTTTTGCCTCGGTTCTTCTAAAAAACAGTTTGCGAAATTTTTCCACTAATTCCTAAGTTTTATCTTTGTCCTACTTTTCTGCCTCCAAGGATTTGTTACTTTGTTTAGAGTGACTGACATTTCCCAGGTAAGCTTTAAAGTACTTGATGTTTTGATACTTTTTGTGTGACCTTGGCTACCAGTCTGTCCTATGATTGGCCTATTTTGTACACCTTGCAGGGTTTGGTCAATATAGTACAGACTATGCAAATGAAGTGAATATGGTTCATCAAAGTCAGTTCATTGCCCTGCTAGAAGGGCCAAGCCTTGAAATTAATAGTTTTTTTAAATTTATGCAGTCAACACACAGGTTTCAGAAGGAAGAAATAAACCAAAAGAAGAAAAGGAAAAGCAGCATAAATAGAGAAAAGCAGAGACAGAGAGGAATGAGGAATCTCTTAAAAGAGCTGTAACATAATCTAAGGCTGTCACATTGAAGACAGTCAGAGGCCTGAAGGGCCCTGTGGCAGAGTTGGTGGTGAGGGTTCAAACTTGCTGCTAAGAATACAGCTAAGAGAGCTGGACATAGTTTGCTGCACTGGCTATGAGGTAGGTCAGTTAGCAGTAGAGAGGCTGACTGCAGGGAGACAAAAAGAGCGAGGCTGAAAGCAGAGAGGGCTGAGAGGGGTCATCTATGGCAAAGAGAGTGAAGCTGAGACAGCTGTCCTACAGTGAGGAAGAGGTATGCTCTTCTCTTCAGGGAGCCTCCTAGACTTTGCCCATATGCTTCCTGATTCTGATCCAAAATTTTTGCTTCTTGATTCTGATCCTGAGCTGTACTCTGTTACTTCCTTAATAAACCACTTAACTGTATCATCTTTGAGTTTGAATTATGGAACCTAGTAGAGAAGTAGAGAGTGCCATGGGATGGGGATGGGTTGATGAAAAGGTTAGAGGGTGGAGAAACAGCTGACCTCCAACTCATAGGAATCAGCTTTGCACTTCTCCTAAAGTCAGAGGTCTTTAGGCACCACTCATACATCAAGTAGGATATCTTTCATTCTCCCCTCAAAAGAAGACCACCCAGACCTAGCACTCCCTGACTCCCAACATATGAGCAATAGGCAGCTCAAGTAGGCTGATTCTTTCCCTGGATCCATCAACATCACCTCTGATGATATCCGTTGAGTCCAACGCTACAGGTAAGGGGGATTGATTGAGAGAGTCACCAATAGGCAGCCAAGGAAAGTGCTCTCCTTCCTCACTGGGCCTGAGATTCCCTGCCAAGAGACAATGAGGTAGGAAGGCAAAATAGAAAAAAGGTCTCAGTAACAGAAATTCTAAAGCTTACTTATTCACATGGACCCCAGAATCTCTTGACCTGCCCAGGGACAGGGGATGATTAACCAGTAAGCAAGATATGTATGGACTTGCAGTAAGGAAGTTACTCATGAGGTTAATTGTGTTTACTTACTAATCTATGTAGAAGGTTGGTTCAAAAGAGGAAGACCCTCAATGAGATGGGCTGACACAGTAGCTGCAACAGTGGTCTCAAGTATAACAACCACCACGAGAATGGCACAGGAAGAGGTGTTCTGTTGCACATAGGGTTGCTATGAGTCAGAACCAACTCAAAGGCATCTGACAACAACACTAATCTGTAGTGTATGATTTCACTAGGATTTAACTACATCTTTGGAAAAAAACAGGTGAAATTGTATACTACAGATTAGTAAGTGAACACAAGTGAGCCTGTGCATGCCTTGTTTATTGAGTCATTCATCCCCACCCAGAGACACAAGGGTCAGCAGGGAGAAGCAGTGCAACCCATTCCTGACAACTGGTCTTGTACAGGGAAAACCCGTATTTCCTCCTCTGGTAAAACCAACAGGAACCAGTGGAAGCCACAGAGACATTAGATAAAGCACGTATATCAACACAGCACCACAGAAGGTCTGAAAATTAAACTGTCATTAAAAGAAGTAGGCCAGACTTATGTGTTAAACCTAAACAGGGTGATAGCCTGCTAAAATAAACACTTAAAGGAATCCACAGTTATCTAAAATCAACAATTTATATTTCTACCTCAAAACCTAGAAAAAGAAGAGCAAAACAAGTCCAAAGCAGGCAGCAAGATTGAAATACTAAAGGGCCAGCCAAGCACATCAATGAAGTTGAAAGTAGGAAAACAAAAGAGGAAAACAATGAAACAGAAAATGGTTCTTAAAAAAAATCGTTAACCTAATAAGCTTCTAGCAAGACTGAGAGAAGTAAAGGAAGACACAGAAACTAGCTTCAAAGAAATTCCACTGGATTAAGATGGTATAATTTCAGTGTTAGATAGATAAAAATTAGCATAATGGATTGAAAAATATAAAATATTTAAAAATCAATGCTCTCCTAATGATACTAAAATTCCTCATTTATCACCGTTAAAGGTTGTGACACCACCATCTCATTATTTTGTACATTGATAAATAATGGAAAAGAATAGCATTTATCCTGTCTTGTTATTAGTATACTGCTTTTCAGGTAACTAAGTGGTTATTGAAGGGAAATTTCACTTTATAAAGAAATTCTGACTTATAAGTCTTTTATGAATGACTATATTAGAAAAATCATTCTAGAATCTCTGAGATAATTGATCAAGGAAGAAACATCAGTGAATGCTAAAACTGTTGAAAGAAATGTTGATGGGAAATTTTATAATGGAGTAATCAGGATGACAGTGGTTAACCTCACTAATCAATTGTTGCTGTGAGTTGCCATCAAGTTAGTTTTACCTTAAGGTGGCCCAATGTGTACAGAGTAAAACTGCTCAGTAGGGTTTTCAAGGCTGGGGTCTTCCAAAAACCGCTTTGTTGTGCCTTACTTCCAAGGTGTCTCTGGGTAAATTTGAAACGTTAGTCTTCCCTATAAGTCTAGCTTTTAACCATTTGTGCTGCCTAGGGACTCCCACTAGTCAATAGGACAGGCTCTATAGGACCAATAGACCAATTGATGAGAAAAAACTCATAATAATTGTTGCCTCTGGGGTTGAAGGTAGACAGTGGCAGGGCATGAGGGAACTTTCTGGTGTGATAATACTGTTTTGTGTCATGACAGGGTTTTGGATTGCAGATATTATTGGATAATATGCTTTAGATTTGTGCCTGTTATTGTATATATTTTTTTCTCAAAATAAAAGAAAGAGAACTGTAAGTAAATATTGAACTCTAAGCAATGATGTTCATACTGAAATTAACCCACTGCCATAGAATTGATTCCAACTCATAGCTACCCTATAGGACAGAGTAGAACTGCCCCATAGGGTTTTCAAGGAGTGGCTGATGGATTCAACTTCTCATCTTTGGGTTAGCAAATGTAGCACTTAACCAGTGCCACCAGGGTTTCCATATACGAAAATATTTGGAAGTATTAGAGAGAGGTTAGAGTATTAATATAGTTCCCAGTGGTACAAATGGTTAATATGCTTGGCTGCTAACCAAAGGGTTAGAGATTCAAGTCCACCTGTAAATGCTTTGGAAGAAAGATTGGTGATTTACATCCGAAAATTAGCCATAGCACACCTATGGAACATGGTTTTAGTTTGGCATACTTGAAGTCACCATGAGTCTGAAGTAACTCATTGATAACCGCTAACTGATAGGGTGACACTGGTATCTGTAACTTACTTTGAAATGAGTATGAAACTGCAGTGGATTGATGGATGGAAAGAGGGGTAGCTATATAGCAAGACACGATAAAGCCAGTAAAATTATTAAAACCAGATTGACACAATATTGATCATTGCTAAATCTGTTAGCATGAGTACATAAGATTTCATGTTCTGTCTATTTTTGTCAGCTGGAACGTTCTCATAATAAAACATTTTTAAAATATGGTCATAGACCTTTTGTAAGAAAGAAAATTGGTAAAATAAAAAAGTATATAGACATGTAGACTGACTAGTAGAAGGAAAAATATATATATTTGTATTTTTAATTAAAGTGAATAAAAGAAACTCTTAACAGTAATTTCCCTTGAATCTTGTAATTAAAGTATTACTCTCATTTTTAAAATGACTAAAGGTACTGCATCACAAAAATAGTCCACCATGACCAACTAGGATTCATACCAGGGATGTATGGAAGGTTCAACATTAGAAAAACAATGTAGTCAACAACATAAATGAAACAAAACACAAAAACCACTTGATTCTATCAATCGATGCAGAAAAGGCTTTTGATAAAGTAAAGCACCCATCAAATTCAGTGACACAGGGATAGAAGCAAAATTCCTCAACACAGTAAGGCGTATTTACACAAAACCAATAGCCAACATCATACTGAATGGAGAAAAGTTGAAAACATTCTCCTTAAGAACAAGTACCAGACAGAGATGCCAACTGTTACCACTTACATTCGAGAGTGTTTTGGAGGCCCTAGCCAGAGCAATCAGACATGATAAAGAAATAAGGGACATCCAGACTGGTAAGGAAGTATCAGTATTTGCAGATGACATGATCCTATACACAGAAAACCCTAAAGAATCCAGTAAAAAACTGGTGGATCTAATAGAGGACTTCAGCAAAGTATCAGGATATAAGACAAACATACATAAATCTGTTGTATTTCATTGCACAAAACCAGAGACAATCAAAGAGGAAATCTTGAAATCATTTCCATTTACTATAGACCCCAAGATGAGAAAATACTTAGGGATAAATCTAACCAGTGGTGTAAAAGACCTATACAAAGAAAACTACAAGAACCTACTGCAGGAAACTAAAAGTGACTTACATAAATGGAGGAACCTACCTTGCTCTTGGATAGGAAGACTCAATCTTGTGGAAATGTCTCTTCTATCCAAAGTGATTTATACATACAATGCAATCTCAGTGCAAATTCCAATGACATTAATAGATGGAGAAAGAAATCATTAACTTTGTATGGAAAGGGAGGAAGCTGCAGCTAAGTAAAACATTACTAAAAAACAAAAAACAAAAAAACAGTGGAACAGAGTTGAAAATTCAAATATAACATTGGCCACCTCTGAGCAACTGATAAGTGATAAAGGCCCCAAAACAAAGACTGTAAACTGGGGAAAAGACAGTCCACAGACCCAAAACTGGCATTGGCGTAATTGGATAGTCATCGGCAAAACATTGAAACAAGATCCTTATCTCACACCATGCAGAAAAGCTAACTGAAAATAGATCAAAGACTTAAATATAAAACATAAAATGATAAAGATCTTGGAAGAAAAAAATCAGAAGACAGTGGAAGCTCTAACCCACAAGATTAAGAGCCTACAGAAAGTCACCAATAACACTCAACACCAGAAATGAAAACAGATGATCAGGAACTCTTAAAAATCAAACACTTGTGCTCCTCCAAGGCCTTTATCAAAAGAGTAAAGACTACTTACAGAATAGGAAAGAATTTTTGGCTACCATGCTTCTGATCAGTGTCTAATCTCTATAATCGACAAAATACTGCAAAACCTCAACAGTAAAAAGACAGATAATCCAATTAAAAAATGGGCAAAGCACATGAACAGGTACTTCACCAAAGAAGACATATAAGACACTGTCATGGATTGAATTGTGTCCCCTACAAAATAGCTGTAGCCATGTGACCATGATTCCCTGTATTCTATGGTTGTCCTCCATTTTATGATTTTGCTATGCTGTATATTAAAGGATTAGGGTGGGACTGTAAATCCCTTCAGAAGATCACCTCCCTGCTCCACTGTAAAGTGAATTTCCCTGGAGTGTGGCTTACCCCACCATTAATCCTTTCCATATAGAAGAGATAAAAGGAAAGAGAAGCAAGTAGAGAATTGGGAACCTCACATCATCAAGCAAGCAGCACCAGGAGAAGAGCATGGCCTTTAGACCTGAGGTTCCTGCTCCAAGATGCTTCCTGGAAAAAGAATGATGCAATCCCAGACCTTCCTCCAGAGCTGACAGTGGGGAATGCATTCCTCTGGAGCGGACATTGCAAATTTGGACTTGTAGCCTACTGGACTGTGTAAGAGTAAACCTTCCTCTGTTGAAGCCATCCACTCTGTGATATTTCTGTTACAGCAGCCCTAGCTGACTAAAACAGACACCAATAGACACGTGAGGAAATGCTCACAATCACTAGCCATCAGACACATCCAAATCAAGACTAAAAGGAGATGCCATCTCACCCCATCAAGACTGGCAATAATCCAAAAACACAAAATGATAAATGTTGGAGAGGATGTGGAGAGGTTGGAACTTTTCTACAACTGTTGGTGGGAGTGTAAAATGGTACAATCATTATGGAAGTGGATTTGGCACTTTCTTAGAAAACTAGAAATAGGAATACCATCTGATTCAGTGACCCCACTCCTTGGAATATATCACAGAGAATATAAGGGCTACCACTCAAACAGATACATGTACACCAGTGTTTATTGCAGCTCTCTCAACAACAGCAAAAAGATGGATCAGCATAGAAGCCCATCAACAGACAAATGGTTAAACTATCGTATGTTCATACAATAAAATACTATGCAATGATAAGAAACAATGATGGCTTAAGGGAATATCTGATAATGTGGGACCATGTGGAGGACGTTGCATTGAGTAAAATTAGCCACACGCAAAAGAGCAAATATTGTATGAGACCATTATTATGAGGGCACAATAAATCATTTAAGCACAGAAGAAATCAATCTTTTGATGGCTACTAGGCTGGGGAGGGAGGGAGACAGATTTTTACAAATTGGTGGTTAGGATTTGGGTTGGGTATAGGATGTGATAGCACATGCTAGAAAAGAGGTACCTACAGCTGCTCAACTCAAAACTGAACTGTTCCCTAAATGCAGCTTACCTCCTACTTCGTGGGAGGACACAGTAACAGGGTCTAGGGTTGAGGGACCATGCTTTCAGGGGACATCCAGACTAATTGGCATACCCAAGCTTTTTTTTCGTTTTATTTTTTCGGCATACCATCTGGGTGAGTGGTGTCTGGGGTCTTAAAGTCTAGCAAGCCACCATCTACACAATATTAATTTACCCCAATCCACCTGGACCAGAGGTAAACAGTACACATCAAGAACAAGAGGAAAATATGAGCCTATCAATTGGAAGGGGCCATATGAGCCAGAGTCTGCTTCAGCATGGGACCAAAAGAACCAAATGGTGCCCAGCCACCACTAATGACTGTCTAAATGGGTGCATGCTAAGAAACCCCAGATATAGTGGGAGAACAACTAGAGAGCAGAGCTACAACTCTACCAAACGACCACACTTGATGGTCTGTCAGACTGGTGGGCCTTCTGGGAGCGTGGCCCCCAGACTCTCTAAACCCAGACTGCATCCAGCACCAGAACCAGCTCGCCAAAGACCGCACTGGACTATGCAAAACATGGAATGAGGCTGGTGACGAACAAACATTTAAACTTAAATACATCAATGTGATTGTCTTAGAGGCTCGTGGCTGGAGCCAAGATGATAGGGGGGTGGGGACCAGATCTCAGTCAAAGGGTCACGGGAAGTTCCTAATGAAAGGGGGAAGCATACTGCCATGATAGGAGAAGGGAGCAGTTAGAATAGAATAGTGGTGAAAGCTTTGGGGTTATATGGCAAATTGATATAGATTGTAAAATTGTTCTTAAATCACAACAAAATTTATTTAAAAATTTAAAATTAAAAAAATTGCCACAGGTGCTCTATGGGTTAATCCAATAAAAATTTTAACATGTAAGAGAAGCGCATTTACACTCTCAAACTAGCTCTCTTGATCACGAAATCCTTTATTGCTTTTCTGGTCATCTAAATAAAATGACAAATTGACAAAACAGCAGAAAACTGCTCTATCTCTCTTGCCCTTCATGCTAATTAAATACTGTGTGTTTGCTGTGGAAAAGGGTGGGGATTTTACAATTCTAATTAATCCCAGATATAGAACCATACTAGCTGAAAGCTAGAGGAGTCACAGCATAATTTGCATAGTTGGTGGCTGCACTGACTCCTTCCAGTGGATGGAGAGGGGTGAGGCTCAAGCTCCTGCATCTGGGCAACTGGTTCTGGCCTTTTTCTGAAAACAGACATTTGTGCATATCCGCCTTTCCCCACAACACACATCTTTTCCACTGTGACCTTTTTTTCTTGGCCTCTATACATTTTTCTATATTTCTTGTGACCTTTATGCCTCCTTTGGTGTCTTGGGATTCAATAGCTTTGATGGAAATGTGGCTCACAGCCCCTGAGTAGGGCCAACAATTAACATGTTTGGATGCTAACCAAAGGTCAGAATTTTAAGTCTACCTAGAGACACCTCAAAAGAAATACCTGGTAATCTACTTCCAAAAATCAGCAATTAAAAATCCCGTGGAGCACAGTTCTCCTCTGACACACACATGGGGTGGCCATGAGTTCAAATTGATTCAGTGACAACTGGTTACCTGTTAAATGTGGCTCAAAGGTAAGCAGGAGGGACAGAAAGAGACTCAACAAAGCATCTACATTTCTTTGGTAAAATACTGAATCCTTGTTCCTAAGTATTTGTCAGGAGGTTCAGAAAGGCAAGGTCCCCTGGAGGTTTCTAAGCTTAACATTCTTCATTACTCAGATGCTGGGCCACCCAGAGTTGATTGTTTTCTCCTTGTTTTGGGGTGTGTGTATGTGTGTGTCAGAGTGTGAGTTCTCAAACACGTGTGCTGGATGCTGAAACACACACGACTGTGACCTTAAACATTCAGTTCTGTCTGCTCCACACCCTGACATTAAACCAAACTGTCTTTTGGAATAAGATGCTATTCCCCAGACTTCTGGTGGAACTGGATTTAAAACTTGTGGACTCTGCTTATCCTAAACCCTGAAGAAAAAAGAAAGAAAAAAAGAAAACTAGAGCATTCAGTCCATTTATATTCAGTATAATTATTGATAAGTATGTGCTCAGTGTCATTATTTTGATGTAATTACTTTTACGTTGATGTTTTCTAAATTGCTCCTAATGTTCTGTTCTAGGCCATTCTTCTTTATGGGTTGTTTCAGTGTTGGTTTTGTGTTCATTGAGACTCCTGTATTGCTTTTCTTACTTTGATACAGGCATTGTTAATTTGCTTTATGGCTACATGCCTTATCCCACTTAACACACTAAGATCAAACCCCATTTTAACTGATACATAACTCTTAAACTTCCTCTGCATCTGAAGTAACTATAACTACTGTAGTGTATCCCTCTTTTAATGTGATGGTATTATAGTTGTCATGATATGATCACAGATTCCCTGATTTTAATACTGTAGCTTTGATTAAGTTTTGTGACTTCCCTAAAAGAGTAGAATTTTGGATGATGTGTCCTGAATTCTCACCTTAAATATACGTTTAATGGTTCTGTTTTTCTAAGGGAAGAGCTTCTTTCAATATTTCATGTAATTTTGGTTTTCTTATTATAAAGTATCTAAACTTCTCCTTATCTTCAAAAGTCTTAATTTCACCATTATATTTGATAGACAATTTTACAGGATAAATAATTCTTGGATGGAAGTTTTTCTCCTTCAGGGCTTTGAATGTCTATGCCCACTGTTTTCTAGCCAGCATTGTTTCTGCAGAGAAGTCAGATGAAAGCCTATGGGGTTTCCCTTGGAGTGTTAGCTTTGCTTTGAGCCTTGCTGCCTTCAGGAGCATCTGTTTATGTTTCATCTTATTATGCTTGATTATAATATGTCTTCACATCTTTCTTTTCAGGTCTAGCTTTTGTGGTATTCAGTAAACATCTTGGATACCTGTGTTCTCTTTGTTCATAATCTCAGGAAGGTTTTCTGTCAGCATCTCTACAGCAATACTCTCTATATTGTCATTAATCCCACCTTGTTCAGGAACTCCAATTAAACATAAATTATTCCTCCTAATGGAGTCCCACATGTTTTTTAGTACTTTTTCATTTTTCTTATTTCTTTTCTGGGATTTCTCTTCATAAATGCTGACATCAGTTGCTCTGTCCTCAAGGTCCCGGTGTCTAACTTCTATCTGTTCAATCCTACTCTTTTGGCTTAAGATTGAATTATCTAACTGTAATTTTGTTACTGATCTGATGTATTTCAGATTGTTGATGTTCCATGAGTTCAAATAGCTTACTAAATTTTTCATTTTGTTCTACTGCATTTTGTTCATCTTTAGGAGGATTCTATATATAAATCTTTTGTACTTGACCTCTGATAGATTCAAAAAGGCTTCTTCATCTGGGAATTTTTTTGAATTTTTATTTTGGGAATTTTCTGGAGCATTCAAAGGCTGCTTCTTTAAATGATTAATTATGATCTGCTGCCTGTGTGCCATCTAGACACGATTTGATTTCTCTGGTATTGGATCTAAGAGAATTTTTGATCTCCAGCTGTCTCTAATACTCTGGTGATTTGCCCAAAGTGGACTCTATAGGGTGGAAGTCTCTGCTTACTGGGTGGCAAAGAGGCCACCCTACTTATGCAGAAACTGGGGGCTGTCAGCCAAACCTACAATGTGGGTCAGAGAAGGGTGGGAGGAAAAGATGCCTGGCCTCTCAACAGACAGGTCTCCAGGCAGATACATAGGCCTTTCGGTCTTAAATGTAAACTTCACTTCTATACAGAGAGCTGTCCAGGTGTTGAACTAGGATATGTCCAACGTGCTGGTGGAGCAGCAGACTCTGCCTTCCAGTTGATAATGAAATATGTTACAGGCCATTTGTAGAAGCTGCAGTTCTCCAATACTGTGAAACAGCAGAAGCAGAGGTCAGACGGCCGCTGGCTTGATTTTGAGAGGGGAAGATTAGTCTGGCACTGGTGCCTAGTCAAATATTCTAGGTCCTAGGGCTCCTCAAATGTTCAGTGCTCTGCACGAATATCATCCAGGCCTTAGTTCTCAGAGCAAAATGAGGAAACACGTGTCTATTCTGCCATCTTTGAATGGTCTTGCTCCAGTAAAGAGACAATGAGTGACATCCTGGATCAAAAACCACAACCTGTCTATATGTTGCTTACAAGAAACCCACCTTAGACTTAAAGATATGAACAAATTGAAAATTAAAGGATGGAATAATATATACCAGGCTAACAATTATACAAAGAAGAACAGGTGTGGCAATACTAATCTCAGATAAAATAGATTTTAACATAAAATCCACTATTGTGGACAAGGATGGTCACTATTTATTCCTGAAAGGTTCAATACTCAAGCAGGACTTAACAATATTAAATATTTATGCACCCAATACCAGAGCACCTAAATACACTGAACAAATATTGACAACACTGAAAAATGAGATAGATCATTTGACAATAATAGTTGGAGACTTCAACACTTCCCTTTCAGTTATGAATATATCATCCAGAAAAAAGTTCAGTAAAGATGCAGAAGATCTTATTGCAACAATCAAACAACTTGAACTTATCGGCATATACAGATCTTTTCATCCATCAAAGGATAAGTACACCTTCTTCTTCAGTGCACATGGAACGTTCTCCAGAACAGACCATGTGTTAGGTCATAAAGCAATTCTCTATAAAATCCAAACCATCAATTTACTTCAAAGTATCTTCTTGGACCATAGAGCTATAAAAGTTGAAATCAATAACAAAAAAATTCATAGGTAGAGATTCAAACTTATGGAAACTGAACAACACTTTGCTCAAAAAGCCTTGGGTTATAGAAGAAATCAAGGATGAAATAAATAAATTGAGGGATTCCAATGAGAATGAAAACACATCCTACCACAATCTTTGGCATACAGCAAAATCAGTGTTAGGAGGTCAGTTTCTCTCTAACTGCACACATCCGGAAAGAAGAAAGGGCCCCAATTAAAGAATTAACCTTACAGCTCGAACAAATAGAAAGACAGCAACAGAAGAAACCCTCAAGCACCAGAAGAAAACAGATCATAAAGATTAGAGCAGAACTAAATGAATTAGCGAATAGAAAAACAATTGAAAAAATTAACAAAACTGAAAGCTGGATCTTTGAAAACATTAACAAAATTGACAAACCATTGGCTAAACTTACAAAAGAAAAACAGCAGAAGATACAAATAACTTGATTAAGAAATGAGATGGAAGTTGTTACAACAGACCCAATTGAAATCAAGAATATCATAACAGAATATGATGAAAGATTGTACTCTAACAGGTTTGAACACCTACAGGAAATGGACAAATTTCTAGATTCATGTCACTCATCACGAGTATCACAAGGAGAAGTAGATCAATTTAATAAATCTATCACAAAGGAAGAGATTGAAAAAGTCATCAAAAATCTACCAACCAAAAAAAGTCCTGGCCCAGATGGCTTTACTGGAGAACTCTACCAAACTTTTAGAGAAGAGTTAACTCCTATACTATTGAGGCTATTTCACACCATAGAAAGGAATGGAATACTCCCAAATTCATTCTATGAAGCCAGCATAACCCTGATACCAAAGCCAGGGCCAACAGAAAAGGAAAATTACAGACAAATATCACTCATGAACCTAGATGCAAAAATCTCTAGTAAAATTCTAGCCATTAGAATTTAACAACATATGAAAAAAATACTTCATCATGATCAAGCTGGTTTCATTCCAGGGATGCGAGGCTGGATCAACATCAGAAAAACAATTACTGTAATTAACCACGTTAATAACACAAAGGATAAGAGTCACCAGATTTTGTCAAATGATGAAGAAAAGGCATTTGATAAAGTCCGTCACCCATTCGACTTCCAGAAAAACAGGAATAGAGTGGAAATTCCTCAACACAATCAGTAGCATCTATGCAAAGCCAACTGCCTTCATCTTCCTGAATGCTGAAAGACTGAAAGAATTCCCTTTGAGAATCGGAATTAGACAAGGATGTCTACTCTCACCACTTCTATTTAACATTGGGCTAAAAGTTCTAGCCAGAGCAATTAGACAAGACAATGAAATAAAAGGCATCCATATCTGCGGGAAGCGGGAAAATGGCCTCATATGGCTTTCTAGTACATAACTGCCTTACAATAGTACAAATAGCATGAACAGTACATGCACGGCGCGTGATCTCTCTCCTGATTCGCCTGCTTGAATCAAGAGCGCCTATGACAACCAGACTGCGCGGCGTGCTAGCTGCTTTCTGAATATTGATTGGCTTACTGTGAGCTATAAAACCCGATGAGACCAAAATAAACTGTGCTGCTTCTCGTCTCCTGACGGAGAGGTGTCTCGGTCTCCTCCTTTGCGGGCAAAAGGGGGCGCGGGCCGGGACACTTGGCGCCCGGAACAGGGACCTGAAGCGACCCTCACCTCGGGGACGCCCGGAAAGGTGAGCTGGCATAGACCAGGGGCTGGCATAGACCAGGGGCTGGCATAGACCAGGGGCTGGCATAGACCAGGGGCTGGCATAGACCAGGGGCTGGCATAGACCAGGGGCTGGCATAGACCAGGGGCTGGCATAGACCAGGGGCCGGTATAGACCGGGGGCTGGCATAGACCAGGGGCTAGCATAGGCTAGGGAAGAGAACAGTAACAAAAATGGGGAACCAGCCGTCTAGTCAGAGGCTGGTAGATTCGCTGCAGGTTTTACTGAAGCAGCGGCATATGGAAGTTAGAAGAAGGACTTTGGAAAGTTTCTTGCGAGCCGTGGAAGAAGCGGCTCCATGGTTCCTTGTCTCGGGCCACCTCACGGTGAGTGCCTGGAACAAACTTGGGGGAGATCTCACCCGTGCGGACACTGCAGGTACCCTTCCCCCGGGAGTCATGGGAGTCTGGATTTTGATCCTCACTTGCTTGGAGGACGAATCCGGAGTGTTCGAAAAGGTACTGATGAGGAGCCAAGACGCCTTAGAACAAGTGCAGGAAGAGCTATCACAAAAGGGGAGCGAGCAGGCTAGTCAGAAGGAGGATAGTGAGGAGGACGATAAAGACGAGAGGGAGTTAAGGGATTACCACCCAAATAATCCTGATAGAGGAGTTAGAAGGGTGCGACCCCCAGATCATAGAAAGCAAAAGGGGGGGGTCAGAAACACAGAGCCGCCTGACCCCGGAGAAGTAACACATAAACTACAGGAAACATCTCTCAGCCCTTTGCCTTCGCCTCAAGGCGCAGGCGAGAGAACAAAGAACAATAGCGTTCCTCCTCCCTATAACCCCACGGCCCCGCCTCTGTCTGGCCGGAGCCGCTGCCCCACCTTGTGGAGCCGATACCACAGTGCCTTCCCAGTTTTTTTGGATGCTCAAGGCAATCGTTACCATGAGCCCCTGGATTGGAAAATTGTCAAACACATAGCAGAAGGAGTCAAGACCTACGGGCCGGCTGCTCCATTTGTGGTGGGAATGCTGGAAAGCCTGCATAGCATGGCACTGACCCCTAGTGATTGGAGCCATCTAGCAAAAACATGCCTCAGCTCGGGGCAGTTTTTAGACTGGAAATCCATGACGCATGACCTTGCCATAGAACAGGCAGCTAAGAATGCCGCCCCTCCCACAAACCAGCCAGCTTGGGGGGTGGACATGCTGATGGGGTATGGTAATTTTGTGAATGCTCAAACAGGCTACCCTCAACAAGTGTATGACCAGATTAACCAAATCTGCACACGAGCCTGGAAGAGCCTCCCTAATCGGGGGGAGCCTGCAGGCAACCTAACAAAAATTATTCAGGGACCAAATGAACCATTCTCTGACTTTGTAGCGCGCATGGTCGATAGCGCCTCAAAGATTTTCGGCGACCCTCAAAGTGCCATGCCATTAGTGAAACAACTTGTCTATGAGCAGTGTACTAAAGAGTGCCGCAATGCTATTAATCCCCATAGGCGCAAAGGCATTGAGGTTTGGATGCGAGTCTGTCGAGAATTGGGCGGAAATCTCACCAATTCTGGATTGGCTGCAGCGTTAGTTGCTGCTATGCAATCCTCCCCTGCTGGAAAAACTCAAAGATTACAGACTGCAGGCTGCTTTAACTGTGGCCAACCAGGCCATTTTAAGCGGGAGTGCTCTCAGCGCAAACCACCAGAGACAACTGGGTCAAGTAGGGGCCCTGTGTCGACATCGGCGGAGGGCCTACTATGCCCACGCTGTCGGCGGGGAAATCATGCTGCCTCGGCATGTTTCTCCAAAACAACTATAGAGGGTTATCCATTACCATCCCCTGGCGGGCCTGGTGCACGCCCAAAAAACGGAACGCGGGGCCCCCGGCACCAGGGCCCGCAAATATATGGTGCCCACAGTCAGTCTCCCGAGACAACAGTCAGCTTTGTAAAGCCAGGCCAGGGCCAACCGCTGCGGCCGCAGTGCCCCGGCGAGCCACAGCAGGAAGTGCTGGACTGGACCTCTGTATCACCTCCAGACTCGTATTAACCCCAGAAATGGGGGTCCAAGCCTTGCCCACCAACATGCAAGGACCCCTTCCAAAAGGCACAGTGGGTTTGATCATAGGACGGAGCAGTGCCACCTTAAAGGGGCTAATCATCCACCCAGGGGTAATTGACTCGGACTTTACGGGGACTATCAAAATTATGGCCTCATCTCCCCGAGGCATTGCCGCCATCTCCCCTGGAGATCGGATCGCCCAATTACTTGTGCTCCCCAGTAAACATACTCTATTTCCATCTGAACCTTGTACTCGAGGGTCCCAACGATTTGGATCGTCCGGAGATACCTTAGCCATGCTGTCGCTAGAGTTAGGACAGCGCCCTGTTTATGCCTTAAAAATAAATGGACATGCCATAACAGGACTTCTTGATACGGGAGCAGACATCAGTGTCATCTCTCTAAAAGACTGGCCAAAGCCCTGGCCCTTAGAGTCCTCCTCAGATCTATTGAGAGGCATTGGCTATGCATCCACCCCTCAAAGAAGCGCCCAGCAATTACGATGGACAGATGATGAGGGCCACCAGGGAACTTTCCAGCCCTATGTCCTTGATACACCTATTTCACTATGGGGAAGAGAAGTACTTACTTACTTGGGCCTCTGCCTCACTAATGAGGAAGCACCCTTGGAGTTGCCCCAGGGTACTGCCCAACGAATTATGTTGAAATCCGGGTATACACCAGGAAAGGGTTTGGGAAAAGAGCTACAAGGTATACCTGAGCCGATCGACCCACAGGGTAATAAAGGAAAAGCTGGATTGGGTTTTCGGTTCGGGCCACTGAGCAAATAAAAATAAAATGGACCACCACACAGCCGGTATGGGTAGCTCAGTGGCCCCTCCCCATGGAAAAACAGAAGGCTGCCCAAGAGTTAGTTCAGGAACAACTCAACCAAGGCCATCTTCGGCCCTCGACCTCCCCATGGAATACTCCTATTTTTGTAATTAAGAAAAAATCAGGAAAGTGGAGACTCTTGCAGGACCTTCGCGCTGTTAATGATGCCATGGAAGTGATGGGCCCTATCCAACGCGGTCTTCCTAGCCTTGCAGCTATCCCCAGAAAATGGAAGGTCCTAGCTTTAGATATTAAAGACTGCTTTTTCTCCATTCCATTACATCCAGAGGATTCCCCACATTTTGCATTTACCTTACCATCTATTAACCATGCAGTTCCCGATCAGCGATATGAGTGGACAGTACTACCACAAGGTATGGCTAATAGCCCTACATTATGTCAACTGTTTGTTTTTAAAGTCTTGCAACCAGTGATTACAAAGTGGTCTCAGGTCACTTGCATTCACTATATGGATGATATCCTTCTTGCTGCTCCCTCTCTTGACCCACTGGAGCAGTGCTTCCTTGCCCTGACCGAGGCGCTAGCTGCCGCAGGACTACACATTGCCCCTGAAAAGGTGCAGCGCGGTGCTACCGTGGAATTTCTAGGTTCCAAAATTTCACCCACTACTATCCAGCCCCAGAGGGTGGCGCTGCGAAAGGACTGTCTCCAAACTCTTAATGATTTCCAAAAGCTCCTTGGAGATATCCAATGGATTAGACCTTACTTGTCGCTCACCAATACTGAGCTTTCCCCCCTTTATGATGTCCTCAGGGGTGATGCCGGATTGTCGTCCCCTCGAGAGTTGACTCCGGAAGCCAGGAGAGCCCTAAACAGAGTTGAAGCTACCCTACCCGTAGCTTCCCTTAGTCGAAGGGATCCCTCGGCCCCTCTTACCTTATGCATCCTCGCTACGACAAAACAACCCACCGGAGTTCTGTGGCAGGGCGGTCCCTTACGGTGGATCCACCCCCGTATTTCGGCCCAACGGAGCATTGAGTATTACCCTGGTGCAGTGGCTCGTCTGGCTCTAATCGGGCTGACTGAAGCAAACCAGTTCTTCGGACATCACCCTGACAAGTTAATTACCCCATATGACAAGACACAGGTACAAATATTAGCTACCACTGTAGATGAT
The DNA here is from genome assembly GCA_028571685.1 of Heterohyrax brucei. Lineage (NCBI taxonomy): Eukaryota > Metazoa > Chordata > Mammalia > Hyracoidea > Procaviidae > Heterohyrax > Heterohyrax brucei. The sequence continues at coordinate 34,702,728 of CM053148.1, read as the reverse complement.
TGGGCTATTCTCCTTTGCTCCTTCTCAGGTCCTATTGACAACCATTATCCCAAAGATCCACTACTTCAGTTCTACACACGACACCCGGTTATCTTTCCCATCATCACCTCTAAAAAACCACTGGAGGGAGCTGTCTCCGTCTTCACCGACGGTTCCAGCTCCGGTTTAGGCAGTATCCACATCCCTGGGCATTCCACCCAGAGCTATTTATTCCCCAAGTGTTCAGCTCAACTTGTAGAGTTAAAAGCAGTAGAGCTAGTATTCCAACAACTCCATGCCCCCTTTAACCTTATTTCAGACTCTGCCTATGTGGTGAATGCAGTGACATGCCTAGAAGCGGCGGGCGCAATAGATTTTAACTCCCCGGCCGCGACAGTGTTCCACAGCATTCAGAGTCTCATTTTGTCCCGCCACCATCCTTTCTTCATCACACAACATCGAGCACACCAATCCCTCCCAGGTCCAATCACAGAAGGCAATGCTGTTGCCGATCAGCTGACGCGCGCACGCATCATCCTATCAGCGCTCAAGAATGCCTCTGACTTCCATAAACAGTTTCATGTCAACTCTAAGACTCTCGCGCAACACTTTGGTATCCCTCGAGCGGCTGCCCGCGACATTGTTCGCGGGTGCACTGCCTGTGCCCCACATCTTCCCACTCCACCCATGGGCGTTAATCCCAGGGGCCTCCGACCCTGTCATCTTTGGCAAATGGATGTCACCCACATCTCCGACTTTGGTAGGTTGAAATATGTGCATGTTTCAGTCGACACCTACTCTGGTGTGATCTTTGCTAGTGCACACACAGGTGAGGCGACCAGACATGTTATCTCGCACTGCCTTGCTGCCTGGTCCGCGTGGGGGGCCCCTCTACATCTTAAAACAGACAATGGCCCCGCTTATACTAGCCAATCTTTTAAAAACTTCTTAACCACCATGCGTATCCACTGCACACATGGTATCCCCTATAACCCTCAAGGCCAGGCCATTGTGGAACGAGCCCACCAAACCCTCAAAGCATGCTTACAAAAACAAAAGGGGGGAATTGGAGAAGGGCATACCCCACAAAACAGACTTGCCCTAGCTACCTTCACCATTAATTTTCTATCCCTCAACGAAGAAGGGCGATCAGCAGCGGAGCGTCATAGTGGGACGGAGGCGCGCCGATCCCGCTCCGTAATGTGGAAGGATACCCTCTCGGGAAAGTGGCAGGGTCCTGCACCTGTCATAACCTCCACCAGAGGGGCAGTCTGTGTTTTTCCACAGGACGCCGACAGCCCACTCTGGATTCCGGAACGCCTGACGCGATCAATACAGATAGACAACAATGACGCTGCCTCTACTGCTGCTGCTGCTGGCAACCACACAGATAAGTCTCGCAGCCCCCCAATATAGGTGGGGTTTTCTTGATGTACTCCCACTCCCTCTCCCGGTCCATCATACCGCCTCAGTATTTCCAAGAATATTCACTACTAATGCATCATTAGGATTGCCCACTGTATACTATGAACCTGAGATAGTAGCTATATCAGAAGGAAATTTCACATCTCCGAATTTCTCCATTTCCTTAAAGGGGATTCTTTGTTTTAAGGTGGTTACTAACCTTTCCGAAGTAGAAACGAAGGATCCGTCATGTGTCCTGCTTTACAACCAAACAGCAGGATGGTTTGACCCACCGCAATATGTGCAAAACAGTACAAACGGAACAGTGCTTCAGGGACGCCTTCCCCTTAGGGTAGCAGGCGGCGCCCCACCGCAGCTGCGATGGGCTTCACGATGTAGACCACCCCGAGAATGGCCCACTATTACCCTATGGACAGGGTGTCAGGGAGGAAATGTTGGGTGGGCTGTTAGGAGGCATTTCTCGTTTAGTCCTGTTATCAACACTGAGGCAAATGCAACATATGTTGGAAAAAATTGGACAAGGCAGGATCCGACTTTGCCCCCTATATCTAATCCATTTAATATATGGCTCCTGTGCGGTATAAATGGTAGTTGTACAGATATATCTCCCATGAGTATGATTATGGGAGGCCTCATAGCAAATGGCACCGTACAGTGGAATACCTCGCTTCCAAAAGCAGACCGATTTCCTGACACCGCCCGTTTTACACCACACAATTCCAATTCTACTCAGAATCTGGTATTTCCCCCCACCCCAGTTTGTGTTCACCCACCTTTCTTATTCTTAGTGTTTAATGGATCATATGTAAATGGCACCATACAGTGTCAAAATATAACCTGCTATTTAACACAATGTTGGAATGCTTCGCTCTTTCATCTTGCAGCTGTATTGCGCCTGCCGCGCCATGTTCCCTGGCCTGTGGAGGCACCTGGTACTACAAGTTTACAACCCCGTACTAAGAGGGATTTTGGCATCACTGCAACGGTAGTCGTGGCGGTGGTGGCCTCAGCGGCCGCTGCTGCGGCGGCAGCGGTGGCCTTCACACAAACTATTGAAACAGCTGCAACTGTGAACCAGTTATCTGCATCAACCGCCCAAGCATTGCAATCTCAGTACGATCTTGATCGACAACTGAGAGCTGGAATAACTATGTTAAACCAGCGCATAGATTTAGTGCAAGAACAAGTTGACATACTCTATCGTATCACACGATTAGGATGTGAATGGCGCTTTACGGGCTTGTGTATTACCCCTGTGCAGTTTAATAACCTATCGCGCGCTGCTAATCTTTCTCGAGTATTATCCTCACAGATTCGAACGAACTGGAGCAAAAATATGGAAGAAACCTTGGAAGAACTACGTGTAGAGATATCCCGTGTCAATGAAACGAGGGTCGACCCTGTCTCTGCCAGGACATTGCTGTGCTTCATTCGAAAACTCCCGAACTACTTTAAGGGCCTCATAGGATCTGGGGGCCTCACTATCCTTTTATGCTGCCTATGTTTATATCTCTGCTGTGTCACCAGAAAGCTTGCTGTACAACAGCAGCGTCAGCGCCTTGTACTCACGCAGGCAGTAGTAGCTGTACATGATCCCGCTTCCTCGCCGGAAATCTGGCTAAACATGCTTGAAGGGTAGCCAATGACGGGCAACTATCCTCGAGATTGCCACCAACCTAAGACAGGGGCCCCATTTTGAATTATGGGGAAATCCCGAGGACGGGTAAGGGGCATTCTACTGCGGATAAGACCTAAGACAGGCACCTTCACGGGTACCCCTCCTTATAAATAAAAGAAAAGGAGGAGATGCGGGAAGCGGGAAAATGGCCTCATATGGCTTTCTAGTACATAACTGCCTTACAATAGTACAAATAGCATGAACAGTACATGCACGGCGCGTGATCTCTCTCCTGATTCGCCTGCTTGAATCAAGAGCGCCTATGACAACCAGACTGCGCGGCGTGCTAGCTGCTTTCTGAATATTGATTGGCTTACTGTGAGCTATAAAACCCGATGAGACCAAAATAAACTGTGCTGCTTCTCGTCTCCTGACGGAGAGGTGTCTCGGTCTCCTCCTTTGCGGGCAAAAGGGGGCGCGGGCCGGGACACATATCATCAATGAAGAAGTAAAAATCTCCCTATTTGAAGATGGTATGATTGTTTATACAGAGAATTCAAAGGAATCCATAAATAAACTATTAAAAGTAATACAGAAGTTTAGCAAAGTGACGAGATACAAGATAAACATAAGTAAATCAGTAAGATTCCTTTATACCAATAGTGAGATTATTAAAGAAGAAATCACCAAATCAATTCCATTTACTATAGCCCCCAAGAAGATAAATACCTAGGAATAAATCTAACTAGAGAAATAAGAGACCTTTACAAAGAGAACTACAAGACCTTACTACAAGAAACCAAGAGAGACTTTCATAAATGGAGAAATCTACCCTGCTCATGGATAGGAAGACTTGACATTGTGAAAATGCCTATTTTACCTAAAGCAATCTACTTGCATACTCCAATCCGAATACAAATTCCAGCAACACCTTTTAATGAGATGGAGAAACAAATCATCAAGTTTGTTTGGAAAGGGAAGAAACGTCAGATAAGTAAAGCACTACTGAAGAAGAAGGCACTGGGAGGCCTCTCCCTACCTGACTTTAGAAACTATTACACTGTCACAGTTGTCAAAACAGCCTGGTACTTGTACAAAAAGAGACATATAGACCAACAGAGCAGAGTTGAGACCCCAGAGATACCATTATCCTCCTATGAACAGTTGATATTTGACAAAGTCCCCAAGATTTTAATCTGGCATAAAAACAGTGTCTTTAACAAATGGTGCTGGATATCCATCTGCAAAAAATTGAAACAAGACCCATATCTCATACCTTATACAAAAACTATCTCTAATTGGATAAAAGACCTAAATATCAAACTGGAATGATAAAGCTCATCCAAGGAAAAATAGGATCAACAATGGAAATTTTAATACACAATGTAGACAGACTTCAAAATCTGACAAACAAAGCATGAACAATGGAAGGGAAAATAGATAGATGAGAACTACTAAGAATCAAACACTTTTGCTCATCCAAAGACTTCATGGAAAGATTAAAGGATCACCTACAGAACGGGAAAAAATATTTGGCAACTCAATGTCAGACTGACGTCTGATGGCTGTGGATTTGTTTTGTATTACAAAATATCAACAAGAAAAGGAAAAATAATCCAATTAAGCCATGAGTGAAGGAAATGGACAGACATTTCTCTAAGGAGGATATCTAGGCAGCCAAAAGACACATGCAGAATTGCTCATGATTATTAGCTATTAAAGAAGTTCTAATCAAAACTACAATGGGATACCATCTCACCCCAGCAAGGTTGGCCAGGATCCAAAAAACTCAAAACAACAAATTCTGGAGAGGCTGTGGAGAAATTGGATCTCTCCTACACTCCTGGTGGGATTGCAAAATGGTACAATCTCTTCAGAAAACAGTCTGATACTTCCTTAAAAAGCTGGAAAGAGATGTACCATTTGCTCCTGTAATTCCACTGCTTGGAATTTATCCTTCAGAAACAAAGGTTGTCACACGAACAGACACATGTACATGAAAGTTTGTTGCAGCACAGTCCACAACAGCAAAATGTTGGAATCAACCCTGATGCCCATCAGCAGATGAATGCATAAGCAAACTGTGGTACATCTACTCAACGGAACACTATGCTATAATAAAAAACAATGACAGTTTTAGAAAACATAACATGATCTCATTTGGAAGAGATCATACTGAGTGAAATCAATCAGTATCAAAAGGACAAATTTTGTATGAGACCCCTGTTATAAGGACCTGACATGAGAATTATCCACAGAAGAAAATGACAGTGTTGGCTACCGGGGGAGGGGGGGATCCTGAGGGTTTATCACAGATGAGATAATTGATAGATGTTAAAAATTTCATTCTTTTTACTGTAACCGATAAAAGAATAGAATTTAAAAAAATATTCATTTGGATCAACTGGTTTCCTTGAGGATCTTTAAAGATAGACTTTGTATTCTAGTTTTCCACATCATACGGCGAGCTGCAGATGACCTGATCTTGTATGATATTGGAAAGTATTTTAATATTCTGCAAATTTGATTTCTATTAATCCTACTTCTCTGAGAGCTTGTGAGTGAAACTAATATCTACCTGTCATTTAAGGCAGAAGTTCCCCAGCTGGGCTGTACTTTATAACTGCCTGAAAATTGTAAATGTCAGGATCCTACACAAAGAGATTTGATTCCATAGTTCTGAGGCAAAGTAGAGAGGATAAAGTAATACACAGTCAGGAAACCAACACTCAGGATTCTTCTTTTAAAGCTATACTTATTTGGCTTAGGGAAAAAAGAAACCAAACTCACTGTCATCAAGTTGATTCTGACTCACAGCGACCCTGTAAGACAGAGTAGAACTGCCTCTTAGAGTTTCCAAGGAGTCCACCAAAAGGCACCTTGGAAGAAAGTCCTCATTATCTACTTCTGAAAAATCAGCCATTGAAAACCCTATGGAGCACAGTTTTACTCTGACACACATGAGATTGCCATAAATCAGAGCTAGCAACTGGTCTGGTTACTGTTCAATTATTGGTGCGATTATTTAAATGAACCCCTGGTGGTGTAGTGTTTAAGCTCTATGCCTACTAACCAATAGGCTGGCAGTTCAAATCTGCCAGGTCCTCCTCAGAAACTCTATGTGGAAGTTCTATTCTTTCCTTAGGGTCATTATATGTCAGAATCAACTCAACAGCAGTGGGTTGGGTTTGTTTTTTCCTCACTACTATGAATTCCATAAGAGAAAGAGCTATGCTTATTTTTCTAACAAATATGGGGTCCCATAATTAAATCTGCAAACTGAATTGTTCCAAGTACTACATACCTCATCGCTGAATATCACTATGGTCACCTTCAGAGTACTCCGTTGGAGAAGCTATGCACCAATGCGAGCACCTAGTCCACCTTTTAAAGCAATTTTGGAACTCTTTCTGGAGTGGCTATGGTACATGGTGGGAAGGCAAACTTAATTGTATAGTTAGTTGTCTGTGAGGGAGTTTTCAGCCAGTAAACAAATAACTATTGGAATACCTTCCCTACTCACTTCATCTGGTCCCAATGAAGATAAAGGAAATATTGAAAGGAAGACATGTTGATATTCAGAACACCAAGGGTAATACGATAACAGCTCTGATGACCATTCCAGAAAAAGAGCTCCAAAATTGCTTTGAAGGGTGGACTAGACACTGGCATTGGTGCATAGGTTCCCAAACAGAATACGTCGAAGGTGACTGTAGTGATATTCAGCGATGAGGTATGTAGCACTTTTTCTAGGATGAGTTTGTAAACTGAATAGTCAGACCTGGTATGCCCCCAAAACATGGTACAGGACCTAGTACAAAATAAGATTTTAGGAAATGATGAATGCATTTGTAAGTGATTAGGTGAATAAATCAATGAAATATCTAGCAGTATGACCTTAGAAAAACTACTTAAAGCCTCTTTGTCTTATTTACCTATATGTAGGACTATGTGATGAGAAAATTCAGGTAAAAGCTCTTGATAAGCACTATCTTACTTAAACTGATACACTTCTCATAGACTGTTTTCCTCGCTTCCCTCTCTGAAGAAGGCTTGATGGTGCTCCAGACAACCTTTGGATTATATACTATTGCCTACACTGTCTGGACTACCCTGGCTTTTTCCACAGTGTTGACTTCAAGGTTAAATGTGAGATACTGAGAACTATGAATGCCTTGTTGATTTAATTTCTTTCTAGTTTTTCTTTTTTAAAAAATATATTTTCTTATTAATTACATGAAAAGAATAAAATTTCTAACATCTATCAATTATCTCATCTATGATAAACCCTCAGTCCCCTACCCACCCAGGTAGCCAACACTGTCATTTTCTTCTGTTATAACAGGGGTCTCATACAAAATTTTTCCTTTTGATACTGATTGATTTCACTCAGTATGATCTCTTCCAAATGAGACCATGTTATGAGATGTTTTCTAAAACTGTCATTGTTTTTTATCATAGCATAGTGTTCCGTTGAGTAGATGTACCATAGTTTGCTTATGCATTCATCTGTTGATGGGCATCAGGGTTGATTCCAACATTTTGCTGTTGTGGACTGTGCTGCAACAAACATTCATGTACATGTGTCTGTTCATGTGACAACCTTTGTTTCTGAAGGATAAATTCCAAGCAGTGGAATTATAGGAGCAAATGGTGTATCTATTTCTAGCTTTTTAAGGAAGTGCTAGATTGTTTTCCAAAGAGGTTACACCTTTTTGCAATCCCACAAACAGTGTAGGAGAGATCTAATTTCTCCACAGCCTCTCCAGAATTTGTTGTTTTGAGTTTTTTGGATCCTGGCCAACCTTGTTGGGGTGAGATGGTGTCTCATTGTAGTTTTGATTAGAATTTCTTTAATAGCTAATGATCATGAGCAATTCTGCATATGCCTTTCAGCTGCCTGGATATCCTATTTAGAGAAATGTCTGTCCATTTCCTTCACTCATGGCTTAATTGGATTACTTTTCCTTTTCTTGTTGATATTTTGTATACCTTATAGATTATGGAGATCAGATGTCAGTCTGACATTGAGTTGCCAAATATTTTTTCCCTTTCTGTAAGTGATCCTTTAATTCCTTTGATGAAGTCTTTCGATGAGCAAAAGTGTTTGATTCTTAGTAGTTCTCATCTATCTATTTTCCCTTCCATTGTTCATGCTTTGTTTGTCAGATTTTGAAGTCTGTCTACACTGTGTATTAAAATTTCCATTGTTGATCCTATTTTTCCTTGGATGAGCTTTATCATTTTAGTTTGATATTTAGGTCTTTTATCCAATTCGAGTTGGTTTTTGTATAAGCTGTGAGACATGTGTCTTCTTTCAATTTATTGCAAATGGATATCCAATTTTGCCAGCACCATTTGTTAAAGACACTGTTTTTATGCCAGATTAAAATCTTGGGGACTTTGTCAAATATCAACTGTTCATAGGAGGATAATGGTATCTCTGGGGTCTCAACTCTGCTCTGTTGGTCTATATGTCTCCTTCTGTACCAGTACCAGGCTGCTTTGACAACTGTGGCAGTGTGATAGTTTCTAAAGTCAGGTAGGGAGAGGCCTCCCAGTGCCTTCTTCTTCAGTAGTGCTTTACTTATCCGACGTTTCTTCCCTTTCCAAACAAACTTGATGATTTGTTTCTCCATCTCATTAAAAGGTGTTGCTGGAATTTGTATTCGGATTGGAGTATGCAAGTAGATTGCTTTAGGTAAAATAGGCATTTTCACAATGTCAAGTCTTCCTATCCATGAGCAGGGTAGATTTCTCCATTTATGAAAGTCTCTCTTGGTTTCTTGTAGTAAGGTCTTGTAGTTCTCTTTGTAAAGGTCTCTTATTTCTCTAGTTAGATTTATTCCTAGGTATTTATCTTCTTGGGGGCTATAGTAAATGGAATTGATTTGGTGATTTCTTCTTTAATAATCTCACTATTGGTATAAAGGAATCTTACTGATTTACTTATGTTTATCTTGTATCTCATCACTTTGCTAAACTTCTGTATTAGTTTTAATAGTTTATTTATGGATTCCTTTGAATTCTCTGTATAAACAATCATACCATCTTCAAATAGGGAGATTTTTACTTCTTCATTGCCAATATGGATGCCCTTTATTTCATTGTCTTATCTAATTGCTCTGGCTAGAACTTCTAGCCCACTGTTGAATAGAAGTGGTATGAGTGGGCATCCTTGTCTAGTTCTGATTCTCAAAGGGAATTCTTTCAGTCTTTCAGCATTCAGGAAGATGAAGGCAGTTGGCTTTGCAGAGATACCACTGACTGTGTTGAGGAATTTTCCCTGTTTTCCTATTTTTCTGAGAGTTTTAAGCATGAATGCGTGTTGAACTTTGTCAAAGGCCTTTTCTGCATCAATTTACAAAATCAGGTGATTCCAGACACATGAGTCTGGAATTTTGAGAAGGAATTCTCACTGCAACATATATCCTTGGGCAGCATGAACACTCAGGTGATGCCTGAACCTATGGTTGTGGATAATATTGTGAGAAAAGCTGAGGCTTTGTCCACAGCTTGAAGGAACTCCACTGGGTTGGCTGGGTACAGAAGAATGAGCCTGCCAAATCTTCTGAGAGAGGAAAGCTGAGAATGAAGGGGAAATAAGCAGTACCCTGTAAACCAAGGAAAGAGTATTTCCATAAAAAGAATCAAGTAAGATAAAGACGGAAGAGGTCCTATTAGGTCTATTAGGTCCTATTAGGTCTGGTGATAAGTACCTCAGCCTCTCAACTGGATCCTCTTGTAACTGACTTGTAAACACTATTATGACTCTTATTTTAAAACAAAATGTCTACATTCTACATCTGTCTCCAAAGACCACACTATTTCTCTGTCTCTGCATAATGAAACTTTTTGAGTGAATTTTCTGTTCTCTCTCTGTCCATTTCCCCTCTTTTCTCTGACTCTCCCACTCCCTCATACTGACAGTCTTCCGTCCCCCTACCTGCACAGCTCTCTTGCTCCTATTTAGGTTCTTCTCATTTAATATTATTGTGATGTGTTGCATAGAATCATTTTTCTTTTACATAATAAAATTCACACATTTTTATTTATAATCTTGCATTGGGTTTCCTACATAAACAGGCTTTTCACAGTCCAAATTTATAAAAATATCACTGATATTTCTCTTAATCATGTTATGCTTTTATGTTTTATATCAATATTTGAATTATTAGTAATTTTTTTGATATCAAGTATGAGGTAAGGATTTAACTTCATTTGCCTCGAAATTGCTAGGTAGCTGTTTAGTGAATATATATTCAATGCTTTCCTGATCAGTTTGAAATAGCATCTCTATTCACTTCTCTTTTGTTTGTGTTCCCTGGGGTGGACTGTTCATAGCTGTCTGTTTTTATCTGTAGGGACTTACTGTTGCAAATCACTGAGAAAAATTTTGTAGGAATGCTTAAAAAATTCAACAATGTGGAATATAATGTGCAAGTCATTATATTTCAGATGTTTTATTGCCCTGACATGATAATAAAAGGAGGAAAATGTAAATCTTCCTATCAATAAGAGCAAGGCATATACAAAAACAAATATCCTAACAGCATTATTAACTTCTGGAGGCAACAATATTTTTGCAATAGTTTCCTTTCTTTCATTTGCTTTTTGATTTGCCTGTAACCTGGTTAGATTGCATGGGAGACCCAGTTACTCATACGATTTATTAAACAAATTCTTAACTTTCAGGTCACCTGTAATAATATACAAATCATTGACTTTACTGTTTCACAATCAAAATATTCAACAGTTTTAGTCACTTCTGGTCTTTTCCTTATTAGACTGTGAGTCACTTAGGACTGGTTAATTCCTTAGGTCCTTGCAATGCAAACTCTGTAGCATGAAGTTCAGTGCCAGGAGGGACTGTACTGCAGTGATTCATTCTCTTCTAGTGAGTTCATACTAACCAGTCAGCCCTACATCAAGAGTTTGAACAAGGCATATTTTATGCTCTTAAGGTAAGTATGATTTACAGTAAAGTAAAGAAATAAATAAGGACAAGTAAATGTAGCATTGCAATAAAATAAGACTGTTTAAATATAAATTTAGAAATCGCTAACTAGTTGCTGTCAAGTGGATTCCAATTTATGATCATGACATGTGTCAGAGCAGAACTGTGTTCCATACAGTTTTCAGTGGCTGATTTGGGGGAAATTAGATCATCAGGCCTTCTACCAGTCATTCTCTGGGTAGACTGAAGCATCTAACTTTTTGGTTAACAGCTGAGTATGGCAAGTGTTGGCACCACCCAGGGACTTCTAGAAATCACTGAAAATAACAAAGAAGACATGAAAACCATTGCCATCCAGGTCCAGTCAATACTGATTCTTGGAGATTCCTGGTGCTTCAGATTCAAACTAGGCTCCATAGGGTTCAATAACTTAGTCTTACAGAAGTAGACTACCAAGCTTTCCTTCTGTGGTGCTGCTGGGTAGATTTAAACAGCCAATTCTTTGGTCTGTAACCAAGAACAAACTATTTGTGCTACCCAGGGACCTATGTCACTGTGAATTATTATGCAGACAAAAAGGTGACAACTCTTTATGACTTCAGGAGGGACAGAATAAGAGGTGACAACGACATATGAGCTGTGTGCTATAGAAAGACAGGGATTGTCCAGGTAGAGAGGAGTAGCTTGAAAAAAGATATGGGAGCCTGCAAAGCTGTAGAGGACTTCAGAAATGAGGCATGGCTAGAAGACATTCTGAGAAGAGCTGGGAAACCTGCTATAAAGAGGTAGATTTGATCTGTCATGTAGGGGTCCAGAGACTAGACTAAAGAGTTCAGTCTTCACCTTGGAGACCACTAGGAACACTAAAGCAAAACCGTGGTGGGATCTGAACTGTGGTTTTAGGTAGAGCACCCTTCAAGAAGGATATGTGAGAGGGGTCAGACACTGGACAGAGGAGATGATTTTGGGGCTGTTTTAGTCTGCTAGTGCTGCTCTAACAGAAATACCATGATGTGGACGGATTTAACAAAGGAAAGTTTATTCTGACACAGTCTGATAGGCTACAAGTCCAAATTCGGGATGTGTGCTCCAGGAGAAGGATTTCCCCCTTGCTAGGTCTAGAGGAAAGTTCTTGTGTTATATCAGTCTTTGCTCAGGGGACATCTTGGTGCAGGAACCTCAGCTCTGCAGGACAGACTCTACACCTGGGACTCTACACCTGGTGCTGCTTCCTTGATGGTGTGAGGTTCCCTGTTCTCTCTGCCAGACTTTTTTCCTTTGTATTTTAAAAGATTGTCTCAAGGCACAAAACAAATTTACACATTGAGTCTTGCTCTACAACACAACTGCTGCCTACCCACCCTCATTAACACCACAGAGGCAGGAATTCCAGCATGGAGGAACATCACACAATACCAGGAATGATGGCACAGCCCAACTGTGACAGATTTTTTAGGGAACACATTCAATCATGGTATTCTGTAGTAGTATAATGATGAAGGCTGAAGTTTAAATAGAATCAAAATACTCCTTATGAACTCCATGTCTGATCCAAAGTATCTGACTCTTGCCTGCATGGCTACACTAGCCTCCTAATTTTTATTTCTGCTTTTCTCCTTGTCCCCCATGTGCTGTATTAGGGCAGTAGTCTCCCCCTTCTGAAATTAAATCAGAGTCAAATCATGTCATTGCTCTGCTTGAAACCTTCCAGTAGAATCCATTGTGTTCATAAAACACACTGCATCCACATGATGACTAAGCCCTACATGGTCTGGTCCATTCATTTATTCCCTTCTTACCCTCCTCATCCGTCCCGTGGTTCTAGAAACAGTGAGATCCTTGTTGTTCCTCCAACAAGCAAGACATCTTTGGCTTAGGCCTTTGAATTAGCTCTTGTTTTAGCCTAAAATAATCTTCCCCCAGAAAGCCAGATAGCTGCACAACTAACTTGAAGTCTTTATCCAAGTGCCTGATAGGCACCACATTTAAATTGCAACCCCAGCACTTGTCTTCCTCTACTTGTTTGTTTGTTCCCCACAACATTGATCACCTTCTGCCCCAGTAAATAACTTACTTAATTATGAAGCATGTTGTCAATTCTCCAATGTAGACTCTAAGGATGCAGACATTTTTGTTTACCATCCCAAGCACTTTGAAGCATGATTGGCACATAATAGGTATTTAATAAGTAGCCATTATTAAAAAGAATTGTATAAATACTTTGAAGGCATCATGGATAGCAGCAGATACTTGATTAGGTGTGGAGGGTGATTCAGAGAGAGCAGTAGGACAGCTTCTATGACATGGCTGAAGATACCATTCCACAAGGCAGGCAACACGAGGAGGAACAACTTTAAGTTAGGGGAAGAAAAAGCCATGATTTACGTGGTCTACCTGTTCACTTTGAGAAAAATGTATGAAACGTCCAGTGGGAGATGGATGAGAGTCATCAAATTATGTGTACTGATGAAGCTGTAGCTATAGTAACCATGTGGCCTCAGATACCTTCCACCTTTAGATTCACACACAGACATATACAAGCATGCACGGTGGCACATGGCTAAGACGTAAGGTTGTTAACCAAAAGGTCACTTCAGAACAGCTAGCCACTCCTTGGAAACTCTATAGGGCAGTTCTACTCTGTCTATGGGGGTTGCTAGGAATAAGAATTCACTCTAAGGCAGTATACAAATTTAAAATATATTTGATATGTATGTTTAAATATTTACATAATGAAATTAACAGTTTGTATGTCAAATCACCAAGCTGGTAATTATTTGCATGAATTTTTTCTACGAGAAAACATTCATAAACATTTTTTTTTTAAACCGAGGCTGATTAAGATCATGACATAAAATATAAACTTAAATACTTTATAAAAGCTTCATTTTTTTTGATGATATCGTAAAACAGAAAAAATCGTGACTATGTTGTTTCAATCAGGCCGCATTCACTCACTATACTAAAAAATTGAAAATTATTAGTCAAAGCTTTCCTACGCATCCATCTCTGCAGCTGTTTCTTACTCTTATTTTCATTTTTGTTGAAAATAACTCTGACAAATTCAGAAAACCTAAGGATGTAGTAGATTAAATACATTCTTCTAGAGGATTTCAGTATTTCCAAACTGAAGTATTTAAATAATAAAAGAGGAAAAAGCAAGGAATTAAATTCTGTGTATTACCTGCAGTTTCAGGATTGAGAAAAAGCATGGGTTTTAAGGGCACATGGTAAACCAACCTGGAGACCAGGGGGTGAGAGAACCCTGATTTGTGGCGATTTCCGTGCTTTGAGTATTGCCATTATAGCTGATTACAAGCCACCAACACTGAAACAAACCAAACATAAAAAAATAACCCATTGCCATCAAGTTGATGGAACAGCAACCCTGTAGGACAGAGTGGAACTGCCCCATAGGCTTTCCAAGGAACAGAACAAGTAGCAGATTCGAACTTGCAACATTTTGGTAAGCATCCTAGCCTGTAACCGCTGCCCCACCTGGGCTGGAACACTTCAATAAACCAAAAACCAAGCCCAGTGCTGTAGAGTCAGTGCTAACTCATAGTGCCTCTATAGGACAGAATACAGCTGTCCCATAGAGTTTTCAAGGACCTTTTTTTGGTTAGCAGCTGTAGCACTTAACCACTCAGCGACCAACGTTTGCAACACTTCAGCAGTCACTTGCAGATTTTCAGAAGATGTAACAGTCTAGTCTGACGTAGCTGTTACTAACTGACTGAAGCATCCCTCTGGATAAAACTGATTCAAATGCTGACTCTACTTCTGGAAGTCTTTGCTGAGGAGAAATCATTGACCCCATTGAATCCTAGTTTCCTCACCTAGACAACAGCAATATTTATATTGCCCCTTAGAATTATATTGACATTAAACTAGATAAAATATGCAGTTATGAACACCACACAGTAGGCAGTCATTTCGTGCTTCCTCCCCTTTTGTGGCTCCCATAGACAAAAGTACGCAGTTCAGTTCTATCTAGATACTTAAACAGCTATATTCCGTAAAAGCAAGCACTTTTGCTGGAAAACCAAAGGTGGTTCAAACTCCTCAGCTGCTCGGCAGCAGAAAGATGTAACGATCTATTTACATAAAGACGACAGCTTTGGAAACCCGGGGGGACAGTTCTACTCTATCTTATATGGGGTGCTATGTGTTGGAAACAACTGGCATTTTTTTTTTTAATAAAGTTTCTAAGAACACTAAATTAGCCCATTCCAGACCAGCCACATGCATTGAGTGACTGAAATTTCTTAACTGCTCTGTGCACACAAATGTCCACAACTGACTGCAGCAGCACCGAATGTATGGATTTTGGAGTTACAAAGAAATTCTAGCTAATAGGTGAATTCGCAGATAATAGAATCCCTGAATAATGAACATCAACTGTGTGTATTCATGTAAATCAGTGGTCTTTTCATACAGAAAGTTTTGACTTTTCATGCACAGTAGGTGCAGTGAATGTGTGGTAATGTTTAACTTGAACCAATAGGTGACTAGTGTTATCCAAGACCAGAATTTCTCAGCCATCGTGCTGTTGACATTTGGGGCAGGACATTTCTCAGAGGGAAGGATGGCTGCACTGTGCATTGTATGATACTTTTCTGCATCCCTGGACCCCGAGGGACCTCCCCTAGTTGTAACAACAAAAATTGTCACCAGATGTTACCTCATGCCTTTTGGGAGAAAGATTACCCTTGATTGACAACCATCGTTCTTAACAATTTTTTATCTGTGTGCCACACTGTTATTCTCTACAACTCTAGCTTTGGTAAGAAGTAGGCGACCCCAGCATGTGACCTGGAACCTTAACAGGAAACAAACTACTCTTTTTCAGTCCCTATTATTCTTCCAGTCAGGATATTCTTGGGTGCGTAACAAAACAAAAAGTCAGCAGTTTTGTTTTGTTTTGTTTTATGGCTGTGCTTTCAGGGAAAAGCGAAATGATCCGGGTGTGCATGAGTGAGATAGAAAGAGGTATTTTTATAACACAATTAGAATGGAGAGAAATTGCATGCAATTAGGTTGAAGAATGCCTTGTTTAACATGCATTTGACATAACATAGTCAGCAGGTTGCAAATTATGGAATATAGATTTTCATTATGAGGTCTACATAATGTATTTCAAGCCCTTAAAGACCCAAATTTGGGCCTTGCTAGGAAGTATGTAAATTGTTTCGTGCTGTAACTAAGGCTTAATACTTTCCACCTTGGGTTTTTATTGCTCTTTCCTTAATTTGAGCACGTCTGCTCAAATTAAAATAGCCTTTTTTTTTCATTTGCTCCTTCTTCTCATACGTTACTGTCATGTTCTCGTCCATGGGCTATCAACACGGTAAGGAAAACCATTTCAGAATCCTCCCAGGGCTGCAGAGAGCAAAGATGAGAAGCATGCCTCTTTCCAAGCAGAGCACGCCCACCCCGGTGGCTGAGAGGACTCCACCATCTGTTTTCTCATTGTCCACCAAGGGTGGGGGTGCCACTGCTCATTTTGTGGACACCAGACTGCTGAATGAAGCCCTGGAGGCATAGTGTTTAAGAGCTGCAGCTGCTGACCAAAAGGTTGGCCCTTCAAATCCACCAGGCACTCCTGGGAAAATCTATGGGGTAGCTCTACTCTGTCCTGTTTCGCTATGAGTCAGAATTGACTGGATGGTTTTGGGTTTGGGTTTTGGGGGTTTGGGCTGCTAAACGAGCCTTTGTGGTGCACTGGTTAACAGCTCAGATGGGAAACAAATGATTAGTAGTTTGAATCTGCCAGCTGCTCCTTGAAAACCCTATTGGCCAGTTCTACTCTCTGTCCCACAGGGATGCTATGAGTTGGAATTGATTCAATGGTAATAGTTTGGTTTTGCTCTTGGACTACTGAAAGAACAAAGCAATTTGTCTTGGAAGAAACCCAACCAGAATGTTACTTAGGTGCCAGGATGATGAAACTTTGACTCACCTTTTTGGTACATGTTATGAAGAAGGAACAATTGCTAGAAAAGTTGGAGAGCCAACTAAGAGGTAGCAAACTCTCCGTGAGATAACTGAGACAATAGTCACAACAATGGACTCAAACATTTCTTTTGTCGTATGTGTGGTCCCCAGAAGGGGGAGGTATAGACAGCAAGTAACAATGAAGTTAGGACCCTTTCCAACTCTTTTCATTCATCAAATGACCATTTGAAAGCTTTTTATATTAAAAAAAAGTTCTCAATTTAGCATATTCATTGTTTTCTACAACGTATTCCATCTCCTTTTATTTTTTTTTTCAGTAATCTATCTGCCTCGGTTCAAATCTTAGTGCACCACTTAGTAGCTAGAAAATTTGCCTCACTACAAATCCATGGTGGAAACCTCAAATCAGGGCCATCGTGGGGAAGCACCAGAAGAGGGATGTGAGGGCTCTGAGGACGTCTCTGAGGAGGGCTTGGTGCAAATGTGTAATAGGAGAGTATTTTTCAAGGATCAGGGTAGCAGATTCACCACTGGTATGGGAATACTTCAGTATGTGACAGCCATAAGACCACACACATCAAAACTGGCTTAAGCCTCACTCACCTACTATAAAGTCACAATAAAAATAGTGTTTATTTAATAGGGTTGTTGTGGAGCTCCACTGAAATTTTGCAGATAAAGTGTGCTGGGTCTGACACAGCATTAGTGCCCAATCACTAGCAGCTGGAAACCCTGGTGGTGTAGTGGGTTAAGTGCTACGTTTGCTAACCAAAAGGTTGGTAGTTCAAAACTGCCAGGAGCTCCTTGGAAACCCTATGGGGCAGTTATACTCTGACCTCTAGGGTCTCTATGAGTTGGACCCGACTTGATGGCAGTAGCTTTAGTATTAATATCATTGCACTATTGCTCATTCCTTCTTCTTCTTCTTCTTTTTTTGTTTAATTATTCTTTCTTTTTTTTTTAATTGGGCTTTCTCAGTGCCTTACTCAACCCATATACCTTTTCTGTATTTGATTCTATTTCTCCATTCTTTTAATTTTGTTGCTTAATATTTTCTCATTTCTCTAATTTTGCTTCCATTCTTTTCTATTTTCCCATTAATTTTATCCTTTCCTGTTGGTATTTGGTCATGCTTTCTTTTTCTTTTTCCAAATTTGTGTAAGAATACCTGTATAAACAAAATGAGGGTATAAGGTCCAAGGCAATTTGTAAAGGAAAGAGGTAAAGATGAATACAGTAAGATATTTCATTGGTACTTTAACTACGATTCATAGTCTTTCAGCTGAATACTGGGTCTGCAGAAAACAGATGCATCTTTATGAAGAGTTCTATTGCGGGGAGGGATGGGGGTGTAGAGGGAGATATTTAGGGTGTTGGGTTGGGGTCAGGGATGGAACCATGGCCCCAGGCCTAGGGCCAGATCCCAACACAAAGAAAAAGGCTAAAAGTGAGAGCTGAGGAATTTGTATGTGTTAAGGGCCTACGATCCCAGGGACAAGGAGTGGGAAACCCAAGCTTAGCTGACAAATTGCAGCCTCAGGATGGAGGCAGGCCTTTTCTCCTCACTTGGAGTAGCTCATGTTATGATTCCTGTACTTCACTCATGGCAGAAGGGAGCCCAGTACCATGTGGGTACCTCGAGATTCTCACCGCCTTGAGATTACCACAAAAAGGTACTTTGAGCAAAGCTGAGTTGTTCTCATGGAGAGGATTGTAGCTGGATGCCTCTATGAGAAACTTGTGGAAGTGAGCATGAAGATGGAGACTAACTAGAAGATTCTGTGAGGGAGGGCTGGTTGGTGGGGATTCTTAGTGAGAAAGAAGCTTGGATGGGCAGTACAAAGAAGCTGAAGGGATGATTAGAAGCTCTGTTCTAACAGTTGGCATTTTTAGCATTGCATATTACTTTATTTGTATGGTTATATAAAGTTAAGAGACAAGTACCAAAAAAATAATAATAAAAAAAAACTTGCAATGATTCCAGCATGTAGCAACCCCATGTGTTACATAGTAGAACTGCTCCATAAGATTTTCTTGGATCTTTACTGCAGCAGACCAACAGGACTTTCTTCTGTGGCACTGCTAAACAGGTTCAAGTTGCCAACATTTAGGTTCATGGTCCAGTGTACAGCATTTGCACCACCCAGGAACCTTGGAGGCAAGTGCAGAGGGATGAATAATTAAACTTATCTAAACATTTGATTCCTACTTTAGACCTATCCCACCTCGAGAAGGAAATTATGATTCACTATTTTGGGGTGAGGCCTAGAAGTCTGCATTATGACAAGCATCCCCACTCCATCATCTCTCAGACCCTTAGAATACGTATAGTAGATCCATGGGCCAAACCTTATGACATACTGGGTTATGGCTATGCAAAATGCATGCCAAGGAGAAGTCGCTATTTTGAGTGAGACTGGAAGTAAAAATGCTGAGAAATAGATGAGACATGGATTTAGGAAAAGGCTGAAAAATGTCTTGAGCTTCAAATACAGGCCAGACAGTAAATCCAGTTGTTGGAAGATTTAATCTTCTAATGTTTACCTGTGAAGTCATTTCTGGTTGGGTGATAGAATTCTTGCCTTCCATACCAAAACCCAGGTTCCATTCCCAGCCAAGGTAGCCACTACTCGTCTATCAGTGGAGACTTGTGTATTGCTATGGTGTTGAACACATTTCAGTGGAGCTTCCAGACTAAGACAGGCTAGGAAGAAAGGCTTGGTGATCCAGCTTTGGAAAAGCAGTCAATGAACACCCTATGAATCCCACTGCTCTGATCTGCACTTGATCACGGGGATGATGCAGGACTGGGCAGCATCTTGTTCTGTTGTGTGTGGGTCACCATGAGTCTAGAACTCAACTAGACTGCAGCTAACAACAACAACCAAGTTTGCCTGTAAAAGATGAGCTTTCCTTGACCTTGGCTGGGTGGATTGGTTGGTATTTTTGAGTGCTTCTTTTATATGAAGAGTTTTGAGATTTTCGAAATGCCTTTAAAATTTTTATATGCAAATTGCTAAACTTTTGATGCTACCTTTTTTTTTTTCACAAAGAGCAAATATCATTCATTTACATCTATTTCTTTCTAATACCACTGAGGAGTATTAGGAAGATGAGGAAATTCCATGGTCCAAGCTCATTACCACCTAGTAGTGAAATTCTTCTCCTAGGCCAGAAGGAAGGTCCCTAGATAGTGCTAACAGTTTATGTGCAACAGCCAGCCTAAAGGTTGGCAGTTCTAACTTACCTAACAGCCTTGCAGAAGAAAAGACCTGGACATATGTTTCTGTTAAGATTGCAGCCAATAAATAAATAAAAATCTGTGGAGCACTTCTACTCTGTAACACATGAGTCACTGTGAGTCAGAATCAGCCCAATAGCATCTAATAAAAAGCAAAGCTAGAAGTCATGAGACAATGAATCCAAGATCCACCTCTGCCAGTTATTAAGCAAGACCTTAAACAAATCATGTCTCTGAACAAGTTCCTGGCCCCCTCCCCCCTCAAAAAAGGAAGTGACCAAGATAGTGTTTTGGAAACACTGTTGACATATTGGTCAAGTGCTATACCCGCTAACCAAAAGGTCAGCAGTTCAAATCCACCAGGTACTACTTTTAAACTCTATGGAGCAGTTCTACTATGTCCTATAGGGTTGCTATGAGTCGGAATCAACTTGAGGGCAGTGGGTTTGGGTTGGTTTTAGACAGTATTTCATGTAGCTCAAAATCTAGCATCTCATCACTGTAAGCCATTCCTTTGCTGCCTTTTGAGACCGCAGAAAGATAATCAGCTATCAGAATTCTCAGTTACAATCTTGAACTAGAAGATGAAAATCAATATTACTATAAACCCAGTCCATTTCAGGGCTGGGTGGAGGAGTAGGCAGCAGGATGAAGCGTTATTCATGTTAGGGAAGGGAAGGATGCTATCTGTCCCAGCTGCCCTTTGGGCGAAGAAATAATTGCTTAATAGCTAGGCAATTTGTAAAGCAGCTGCGAGTGGTTTAAGGGCACAGCTGTTTGAAAAAGAAAAAGAATTGGAGCTTTTATCCCCCCTGTATTCCACAGTGGACTAATTAGCAATGTAGTCTTAAAATAAATGATCACTCCTGGTGAAGAATATTCTTTAGAGACCCTCGTAAGGATCTGAAGGGCTGACGGCATTTCAAAGCTCATTTTCTAGTACTCTTAACCGTATGAAAGCCTAACAGAAATACAAGGTGATAGGAAATTTGTACCAAACTCCCTACTTGATGCTGTTACAATTCACAGTCACTATTTTCACTTCCTCAAGTAACATAAAATCAAAGCAGTAACACCTCAGAGCCACCCTCACTTTTTTCTGGGATCCTGGGATTGGAACAAAGGAAGATTCCAATCTTTGATGCCATGGGCTAGGCAAGTAAGTGGTCTGGTCAGCTCAGGAGAACATGGTTAAAAAAAAACAACCAAAAAACCCACTGCCATCAAGTCGATTCTGACTCACAGCAACCTTATAGGACAGAATAGAATTACTCTGTAGTTTCCAAGGAATGCCTGGCCAATTTGAATTACCTAGTCATGGTTAGCAGACATAGCACGTACCCATTATACCACCAGGGTTCCTGGGGATTGTGGTGGAGTGGTGAAAATCAGGTGCTTTATAAGCATTTATTAACTGATAACTGGACTAGGAGCTTTATGCATTTTATCTTACCTCATCCTTAAGCTGTTAGTGGAAAAGTTGGCTCCATAGTGTGGATGAAATAAAGTTCCAATCTAAACTTATTTGTATAAGGTCTGGTGTCAAATTGAGAAATCAGAACAATGTTTTTACACATTGCCCTTGAGTCCACCCTCACTCATAATCCTGTGTATGTCAGAGAGGAAATGGGTTCCATAAGATTTTCAGTAGTTGATTTTTCTAGAGGTAGATCTCCAGGACTTTCTATCGAGGCACTTGTATGTAGACTTGAATCTTCAAACTTTTGGTTAGGAGCCAAGTACATGAGCAGTTTACACTGCCTAGAGACTTTGGAATATTAGTGAAGGGAAAATAGTGTGCAGCCAGGGTGTTCAAATCCCAGCTCTGACATTATGTGTTCTTAGGCTCATAACTTTGCCATCTAGAGCCTTAGTTTCCACTCAGCTCAGTGCCCAGAAGACAATTAACGGAAATTCAATGATAGCAACTACTACTAATTCTGCCTTTAAAGCTCTTGCTCTTTTATTACATTTCATTATGCTGAAAGTAACAGAAGTAAAACATAGCAAAAACCCAAGAGAAATCCATTCCATACCAAAACACCATGCATTTGGTTCCCTAAGTTTAAATGTCTTTTGTTAAGAAAGAAATATAAATTAGGAGAAATATAATCAGACTTCTCTTAGTGGGTGATCATCAAACAAGCTTTACTTCTTTACACGTAATATTTAGTCACTGGTCAGAGCAGAAGCTGGACAGTGTCTTCTGAGGGAAGTTGCTGGAGTTCATTGTTTTAAATAAAATGAAACAAACAAAATCCCCACTGCTGTTGAGTTCATTTTGACTTGTAGACACCCTTTGGGAGAGAATAGAATTGTCCTAGTGTTTCCAAGGAGCAGCTTGTCGATTCAAACTACCAACTTTTTGTTAGCAGCCAAGCTCTCAAAACACTGTGCCACCGGGACTCCGTCTTACAATACGTTCCCCTTTAATGGAAGGACTTAATAATCTAATCTCCTTAATTTTAAGACTAAGCAAGACATGGTATATTACCAGTATGTTACAAATATACAACCAGTTTCCGAGTTACAAACGAGATCCATTCCTAAGTCTGCCTGTAAGTTGAATTTGCAGGTTAAGTTGGCACAGAAACATACTGTTCTTACTTAGCGTCAGTTAGGCAAACGTGTTCTAGTATATAGTATCTGTCTTACCTTTCTATGCATATAAAGCGCTTCAGAAACGCGTATAAAGCTCTTAAACACTTCCAAACCACACAGTGTTTGCCTGAGCTTCACAAAGCAGTGCCTGTGTTTGTCATGACAAACCTTTATGCCTAACTCAGAGTTTTAATATAATAGGCTTTACGGCAGTTCATTCTTAAGTGTGAGTTGTCCTTACATTAGACATTTGTAACCCCAGGACTGCCTGTATTAAAATTTCTTACCCTGGGAGCAGTTCTCTTGGGCTGGTTTCCTCCAGCTGTCTAAATATTACTTAGGTCCAAAGTCTGTCTTCCTCCTGCTTCCTCCAGGAATCTTGCCCTAAGGGCTTTGGCCACATCAACCTCTTTTTCCTTTCCAGATTTCCAAAGTCCTTTGCATCTGCGCCACAAATTTTGGAACTTGTTTTTGATTATCTTAGGTTGTCCTCTGGCTCATTTTAAACCAACCCTTCATCCTTGAGGCAGGGCTCCATGTTGGAAATCTCTTTGGTCCCCCAAAGAGTTCCACAGGGTGAAGGGACAGTGACAGAAGAATGAGTACTCAATTTCAAACTCTGAAGTTAATGAGTCCATAGCTGAAAGTTCTTCCTTGTCAAAAGTCTTGTTTATTAATTTGATGGAGTCTGTGTGAAGTCATGAGGTATCACTGACAGAGAAACAGGCTTAGGTTCTTATTCTGGCCTTAATGATTATGATATATATGAGGACTCCCAGTTAAGTTGGAGGGCTCATCCTAGAAAAAGTGCTACATATCTCATTGCTGAATATCACTACAGTCACCCTCGAAGTACTGCCCTTGGAAAGCTATGCACCAATGCCAGTGCCTAGTCTGCCTTTCAAAGCAATTTTGGAACTCTTTTTTTAGAATGGTCATCAGAGTTGTCCCCATATTACCCTTGATATCCTGAAAGTCATCAGATGTCTTCCTTTCAATATTTCCTTTATCTTCAGGAAAAGGAAAAAGTCTTTGGGGGCCAGATCAGGTGATTAAGGAGGGTGTTCCAACAGTTATTTGTTTACTGGCTAAAAACTCCCTCACAGACAACTATACAACTAAGTTCATGAACTTGCCCCCATGCCATTGTGCACAACGGCCATTCCAGAAAGAGTTCCAAAATTGCTTTGAAGGATGGGCTAGGTGCTGGCATAGGTGTATAGCTTCCCAATATGAGTATTTCAAAGGTGACCATAGAGATATTCAGCAATGAGGTATGTAGCACTTAGAACAATTAAGTTAGTGGATTTAATTGTTGGACCTTATGACTTTAACTTCTTTATTTATACAGTGGGAACAAATATTACCTATCTCCTAGGGCTGAGAAATAAAAAGAACCACCCAACCCACTGCAGGATTGAATAAAATAGTTAACACATTAAAACATCTATTTCTGAAAAAGAATAAAAATCATTTCCTTATCTTGCTCTTTTCCATATGGCCATTGATATGAGACAGGTTCCCTTGTCATGACTACAGAAAGTATTTGCTAGAAGTGTTTGTATCTTTGGTTTATTGAACATATTTGCAAAACTGTGTTGATAATCTAGAACTGCACCATTTGACAAGTTTATAAAGATAGCTTGGGTCCCATGACATAAGTCTCATCATAAAACGAGAATCTAAAATCTCACTCCACTCTACATCCCCTATTTCTTTTTTCCATTCAGTCAAATATTTTGAAAGGGACAGCTATCCTTAATAACTTCATTTGATTATCTCCTATTCACTCTTCAATGCACTGTCATCTGACATCTGATCCCCTTTCTCTCCTCATTCCACTGAAACAGCTTTTGGTTGTTAGGGGCTGTCAGGTGGGTTCTGACTCGCAGATGCCAGGTCCTGCACCATCCTCACAGCTGTTGCTATGTTTGAGCCCCTTACGGTAGCCGCTGTGTCAATCCATCTCTTTTAGGGTCTTTCTCTTTTTCATTGACTTTCCACTTTATGATGTCCTGCATAAACTGATCCTTCCTGATAACATATCCAAAGTATGTGGAACAAAGTCTCACAATGTACCTTCTAAGGAGCATTCTGGCTGTACTTCTTCCTAGACAGATAGTTTGTTCTTGGCAGGTGTATTCAATATCGTTGGCCAACACTGTAATTCAAATGCATCAGTTCTTCAGTCCTCCTGATTCATTGTCCAGCTTTCACATGCACACAAGGTGACTGAAAATACCATGACTTGGGCCAGATGTGCATTAATCCTCAATGTGACATCGTTACTTTTTAACACTTTTCATTTTTTTAAAACCTGTCCAATAATCTATTATACATTCAAACAATATAGTCAGTTGAGTTTGTTATTGGCAAATTTTTGCTAGTTCCTAGCGTAAAATGGTTTCCATTTAGTTTCTTGAGTCCTTTCAAAGGGAAGCAAAATAGTACTTTTATCTATCTGTCTGTCTGTCTGTCTATCATCTATCTATTTTTTTAAATATCAACTCAACTATCTTGGAAACCCTGGTGATGTAGTGGGTTAAGTTCTATGACTGCTGACCAAAAAAGATCAGCAGTTCAAATCTGCCAAGCGCTCCTTGGAAACTCTTTGGGGCAGTTGTACTCTGATCTCTAGAGTTGCTTTGAGTTGGACCTGACTCTACGGCAGTGGGTTTTATCAACTATCTAATCTATGATCAACCCTCACCCTCCTCCCTGCCCTTGTAGCAGTCAATGAGTCTTTTCTTCTGTAAGTCTATTTTTAAGTCCTCATATTAGGCGTCTTATACAATATTTGTCATTTTGTCACTGAGTGATGTTACTCAGCATAATGTCTTCCAATTGAAACCAGGCTATGAGATGTTTCCTAAAATCAGCATTGTTTTTTTTATCATTGCAGAGTGTTCCATTGTTTTTTATTGCTTTACAAAGATCTCTTGCAGTAGATTTGCCCAGTGCAAATGCGTCATTTGATTTCATGACTGCTGTTACCATGGGTATTGACTCTGCGTCCAAGTAAAATGAAATCCTTGACAACTTACTAAAATAGCTCTTGGTAAGGTCACCAAACTCTTAATTAACACTGTACTATCTTACTGGTACTTTTCTGTTTCCCAGCTTAAGCTCTGTAGCATTTGACGCTATTGATCTCTTTCTGTTCTGCTCTTTTCGTGACTCAACACTCCAGTTTTCTTCCTAAATCACTGGTTCCACTTTTGGAGTGTTGGTTGATTTTCCCTCTTCTATACAGTCATGAAAATGTAAACCAGACTCTCTTCCCTCTACTTCAGAATTTTTTAACTTTGGCACTATTGACATTTGGGGCTGGTAATCCTTTGTTGTGAAGATGATCTGTGCATTGTAGAATGCTTTTCAGAATCTCTGGTCTCTCCCCACTAGATACATCCACCGTTCTTTCTCCTGACTGTGACAACCAAGAGTGTCTCCAGACATTTCAAATGTTTCCAGGAGGCAAAATGAATCCCAGTTGAGAATGACTGCTCTGTTTTCTCCTTAGTTGAAATCATTCATGCTCATATCTTCATGTGCCACTGTCACACAATTAATTCATAAAAAATATCTCTATCCCTGAAATTGTTATGAGCTCCAGATCTATATAACCATCTTCCATGTGTATGTCCATCATGGAAGAATCAAAGAAACCATTTCCTAAACGTGTTCAAGGCTAACTTTATAATCCTCCCCCACTCCAATACTTAAACAAAAACCTAGTTTTCCTTTAATGTCTTTTTTTTCCCTAGTAAATAGAATTATCTTGTTTTTTCTTAATGGTTTTTTTTTTTTTTTTTTTTTTTTTAATCTCAGTGAATAGAATTACCGTATACCCATCTATGAGATGATTGAAAATACCAT
Source organism: Heterohyrax brucei (assembly GCA_028571685.1). Taxonomy (NCBI): domain Eukaryota; kingdom Metazoa; phylum Chordata; class Mammalia; order Hyracoidea; family Procaviidae; genus Heterohyrax; species Heterohyrax brucei. The sequence continues at coordinate 34,676,073 of CM053148.1, read as the reverse complement.
GGCTTGGACCAGGTGTACCTTAATACTCAGTGGGACATCTTTAGTTTTTAACACTTTAAGGAGATCTTTTGCAGTAGATTTTCCCAATGTGAATGTGCTGGAAACCTAGGAGTCGTCCCCAGCTCCTCCTTAAGTGTACCACTATACAAATAAACACCAGTGCTTGCTTTTTAATTTGGAGGTTAAAAAATAAGTAAGTAAAAGACATTTTAAAATGTGATGGCCAAAGTGGTAATTGTAAGAGAAAATACTGACAAATTTAATTTCAGGTAAATTCAGAGTATTTTTCTTTGAAAGTCAGCATAAAATGAAGGATAAGCCAAAATGAGAAGATATTTTTGGTATATATTACATACATAAATAGAAAATAATTTACAATAAGATAAATGATCAAATGGAAAAGTTTACAAAAGATGTAAACAGATATTTCTCAGAAAACCATCGTGAGTGGTAATAAAAACAAGGTAAAACAGAATTCTTCATCCTTGTAAGTAATTAGGAAATGAAAAGTAACATTGCAAACAAGTCAACAACATTATGATTATTGTTTTATGTCATCAATGTTCATTTCACCCCAATTTTTCTTCTTCTCTGACCCCCATCATTTCAGTCCTTTTAGTGAGATTATTTTTTTTAAATACTTGAAGTTCTGTTTCTTAATGTTTTCTTTAGTACAGTCTGCTGCACATGTATTTTTGTTTATCTGAAAGTGTTATTTCAAATTCATTTTTAAAGTCTGTTTTCCTGGATATTGTACTCCAACACAGCAATTATTTTCTTTTGGACCCTTGAGGTTACCATTCCACTGTCTTATGGCTACCCTTGTTGCTTTTGAGATTTCAGCTGTAATTCTGTTGTTCCAATAAAACCAAACTATACTTTTTAAATCTCTGTAATATTAAAATTTTTGTTTTCACATTTTTTTGTGATTTCACTCTGATGTATACATTGGAGAATCTCTTTTTTAAAATCCTATTTGAGCATCACTGAGTTTCCTTGAATGTCTGGATTGATATCTTTGTTTAGTTAAAGAAAATTCATAGTCATTATCTTTCAAAATGTTCTTCATTGTATTTTCTGGGATACTGATTGTTTTAAAAAAATAGCTCTCACTGAATCCACTATATTTCATCACACTCTTCTCTATTTTGCAATCTTTTGGTGCTATATTCTAGATAATGTCTTTTAAATTATCTTCTAGTTTACAAATTACCTACATAGTTGTGTTGAATCCATTGTAAAATTTACTCTTTGCAGGATTTACTTAGGTTATTAAATTTCAGGTCTAGAGTCTGATTCATTCTTATTATGTTTTATAATTTCTTTCTTTTTTTGGCTTCTGACATTCACAAGCTTGTCTTTTTTTTTCCTTCAACACAGTGAAGTCACTAATTTTAAAGACTTTTTCATAATATATTGTCTAAATATTTGCGGGCCATGTTCTGCATCTGGGTCTGCTGTTTTTCTGGTGCTCACTCGTGTCTTTTGTCCTTTGTCTCTTGTCTCTGTTTATCTGGTTATTTTTGACTGTATGCTAGCTATTTCTTGTGAAAGTTATTTTTTAAAAAATAATTTAAATAACTTTGAATACATACCTTTAGGATCTCTACTTCCTCCAAGGAGACTTTGGATTTCTGGAAGGTAGGCTCCTGGAGGAAGTAGCAGCTCAGGCTCAGATATACTTAAAAACAAATTCAAGGACTGAGGTTCACTGAAATATCTGCATGTTTTGAACTCAGGCTATAGTTTGTCCCAAGGACTGGTCCTTTGCTTATTCATTTTCATTCTGGTTAAAATGCTTAAAATGTTCTTAGGTTATTGGGTTCTGTTAGAGTATCTCATGTCAGTGCTGGGTTATGATTTCTGTCCTTGTTCCACAAGGAAACCCTAGTGGCGTAGTGGTTAGGTGCTACGGCTGTGTCATGGATTGAATTGTGTACCCCCAAAAATGTATGTGTTGATTTGTCTTGGTTTGGAGTTCCAGTATGGTGCCCTTCCTCCCATGTGTTGTGAATCCTGCCTCTGTGATATTGATGATGGAGAATGGTTTGCAGTTGTGTTAGTGAGGCAGGACTCAAGCTCATGGAATATAAGGGAGAGAAGTGAGCTGAGGAAGTTGGGAACCTCATACCACCAAGAGAGAAGCACCGAGAGCAGCGCATATCCTTTCGACCCAATGTTTCTGTGCCGAGATGCTCTCACTGGATGTGAACTCAGCCTACCAGACTGTGATAAATTCTCTTACTGAATGGACTTACAATCTATAAATGGATTTGCAGCTTACCAGACTGTCTCAATAAAGCTTCTCTACATGAAACCTTCCACTCGTGGTATTTTCTGTTAGAGCAGTACCAGGGGACTAGAACAGGCTGCTTACCAAAAGGTCAGCAGTTCAAATCCACCAGGTGCTCCATGGAAAGCCTATGGAGAAGTTCTACTCTGTCCTATAAGGTCACTATCAGTTGGAGTCAACTTGATGGCAGTGGGCTTGGTTGTTTGGTTTGTCCCATAAAGCCATCAAAAGGAAAGATAGAATCTGAAATTTGCTTTTCACAATTTCATGGAACAATGGGATTATAAATCATGTAAGAGCAGCACTTATTTTCATATACTTTTCTTGGCTCTCATTGTTATCTTCTTTCTTTGTTTCTTTTTTCAGTGGGTTAATTTCTTACTGTTTTCTCCACAAACTCTCTGATCCTGTGAGCACTGTTTCTTCAGTTTTTGATGAATTTTGTTGTTTGCAATTGGAGTGTTGGACAAATGCTCTGTGATTATTCTTTTCCTTTGTGTTTTTTATCTCATACAAAAATTTTAATTTTAACAACATATTTTTTTTTCTTGTATTTTATATGTCTCCTGTGTTTCTGTAGGAAACTCTGGTGGTGTAGTGGTGAAGTGCTATGGCTGCTAACCAGAAGCTTGGCAGTTCAAATTCACTAGGCATTCCTTAGAAACTCTATGGGGCAGTTCTACTTTGTCTGTAGGGTCACTATGAGCCAGAACCAACTCGGCAGCAGTGGGTGTGGTTTTTTGGTATATAGGTATGCCTCCAGAAATTAGTGACAGAGAGTACCTTATTCACTGAATTCCCAGAACTTATCATTATACTCAGTGTATAAAAAATCCTAAATCAAATTAGTTGTTATCAAGTTGTCTCTGATGCATTATGACCCTATGGGTTTCAGAGTAGAACTGTGCCCCCCACAGTTGTCAGTGGCCGTAACCTTTTGGAAGTAAGATTTTCAGACCTTTCTTCTGAGACCTCTGAATAGATTCAAAGCACCAGTCTTTCAGCTAGTAGCTGAGCTCTTAACTATTTGTGCCACCTAGTGACTATAAATGATTTCTGAATATAGTTGGCATGATCAATATTTGAACCTGATTTTCTCTTCTAGTTGTTTGACATAGACTGGATACTGTATGCTATTATAGATTTGATTTATTCACCTGTAAGACAGGTAAAACAATTTTAAGTTTATTTGTTATAAGAGTCACTTAATAACCATGCATATAGATAAATTTTTATAGAATATTGTGGGTAGCTATTAGCAGAAGTTATGAATTAACCGACTGGAATGTGATTGATTAAATACACCACTGAGTCTATTAATGTTCACATATTCATGTTATTCCAAATCTACTGAGTGGTTGCTTTTCTCACAGCTTTGACCCTTAGCTTACATTTGAAATCTTGAAGAACAAATATGATTTGCGTCTGCTGTAGTGGAGATGGTCTTTCAAGGAAGCATCGTCAAAATTGGTTCTCAGCTTGGATCTGTTTGCTTTCAGTGTTTTTGTTTTTAGAATTTTGCTCAGCATAATTGGACTACACCATAAACTGAAAGGTTTTCTAAACTCAACCCAGTATTTCAAAGGATAGAGTAGCAGGGACAGAAGTCTGGGGACTATGTTTTCAGAGGACATCAAGGTCAATTGGCGTAACTAGTTTTTCGCTAAGAGAGTCTTCTGCACCCCAAATTGATGAGTGGCATCTGGGTTCTTAAAAGCTAGCAAGCTGTCAGCTGAGGTACACCAAATGGTCCCAACCCGTCTGGAACAGATGATGACTGAGAACATCAAACAGGGAAAAATGAGCCCAGAAGACAGAAGAGCACATTTGAATGGCAGTCTGTATCAACTCGGGACACGAGGAACCGGATGGTACCTGGCCACCACCAAAGGCAGCTGTGATGGGGGATACAATGTAGAGTCCCTGAGGCAATATGACAGAAACAGATGTGCAGCTCAAGGACTTTACTAAAAGACCAGAACTGATGGTCTGACAGCCTAGAGGATACCCTGGGAACATGGCCCCTAGACTTGCTGCTGGCCCTGACAGGAAACCAGGACTGAGGTCAACTCTTCAGACAACAATGAACTGGACTCAGGGACACAATTTGACAACATGGTGTATGTATTTTGTGGTTTTATGCATTTATAGAAGGCTATCCTACTGGTTTCTTACTAGATGGGAGAGAAGAGGGTGGAAAGGAGGGGACAGGGGCTTGTTGAGATGATACTAGAAGAGCAGAGGGAAAAGGAGGAATGTGCTGTCACTGGGTGAGGAGAACAGATGGAGCTGCAGATAGGCAGGCATGAAAAATTGATTTGTATTCAATGCTTTCACTTAATCACATTAAATTTTTTTTTGCAGTGTTTGTGGTAAGGAGTCAGTGTCCAGAAATGAATGCTATGTTAAGCATTTGTTATTTTCTAATGATTTGTACTTGAAGTGATCATAATCTATTTTTGGTTTCTTTAGCATTCTTTCTTTTTTAGTATTTTATCGTGCTTTAACTGATAGTTTACAATTCAAGTCAGTTTGTTGTACGAAAACCTATACATACTTTGTTTTGTGATGCTAGTTGCTCTCCCTGCACTGACAGCACACTTCTCTCCACCCTGTGTTTCCATGCTCATTCAACCAGCTCCTGTCTTTCTGTGTCCTCTCACCTCACTTCCAGATGGGAACTGCCCAGTTTTAGTCTCCTGTGTCTACTTAAACCAAAAAGCACACTCTTTGCCAATATCATTTTGTGTTTTATAGTCCAGTCCAATCTTTGCCTGAATAGTTGGCTTCAGAAATGGTTTCAGTTCTAAGCTAACAGAGAGTCCAGGGCCATGTCTTCCAGGAACCCTCTAGTCTGTCAGACAATGTTAGTTTGAGTTCTGCACCCCATTTTTCTCCTGCTACATCAGGGTCTCTTTGTTGTATTCCCTGTCAGGGCAGTTGCTGGTGGTAGCTGGGCACCATCTAGTTTTCTCAGTTTGATGCTGATGTAATCTCTGGTTTATGCGACCCTTTCTGTCTCTTGTGCTCCTATTTTGCTTACATCTTTGATGTTCTTCATTCTCCTTTACTCCAGATGGGTTGGGACTAATCAAAGTCTCTTAGGTGGCCACGTGCTGGCTTTTAAGACCCCAGTACTACTAAGCAAAGTGGAACACAGAACAATTGCCTAGTAAAGATTGTTATGGCGGTTTACCTAGATGTACCCTGAAACCATGGTCTCCAGATCCCTGCCTCTGCTGCTCTCTCCCTCCAAGTGCTGGCTGTATTCAGGAAACTTCTTAGCTTTTGGTTTAATCTGGTTGGGCTGACTTCTGCTTGATCTCACATTGTGTTTTCCTTTACCTAAAATGATTCTTGTCTGCTATTTAGTTAGTGCATTCTCCTCTGTTTCACTCCCTGCCCTCAAAACCACCCAACACTGTTTTCTTCTGTGTTTAAACCTTTTGTTGGGTTCTTGTAATGTGATCTCATACAGTATTTGTCATTTTGCAACTGACTGACTTTGCTCAACATAACGTCTTCCAGATTTCTCCATATTGTATTTCCCAAATTCACTGTTGTTCTCTATCATTGCTTACTATCCCATTGTGTGAATGTATCATAATTTGTTTATCCATACATCCATTGATGGGCGCCTAACTTGATTCCATCTTTTTGCTATTGTGGATGGTGCTGCAATGAATGTGGATGTGCAGATATCTATTGATGTTAGAGCTCTTATTTCTCTGGAATATATTCAAGGAGTGGAATTGCTAGATTGTCTGGTGTTTCCATTTCTAGCTTTTTAAGGAAGTGTCAAATCAATTTTCAAAGCGGTTGTACAGTTTTACATTCCCACCAACGGTGTAGAAGTGTTCCAGTCTCTTCACAGCCTCTCCAATACTTATTATTTTGTGTTTTGGATTAATACTAGCCTTGTTTGGGTGAGATGGTATTTCACTGTAGTTGTAATTCGTATGTCTGTAATGGCTAGTGATCTTGAGCATTTCCTCATGTATCTGTTAGCCACCTGAACGTCTTCTTTGATGAAGTGCCTAGTCACATCCTTTGCCCATTTTTAAAGTGGGTTGTCATTTTGTTGTTGACGTTTTCAGTATCTTGTAGATTTTTGAGATCAGATGCTGATTGTATTTGTCATAGCCAACATTTTCCCCTGCCCCCTGTCTGTAGATTGTCTTTTTACTCTTTCGGTGAAGTCTTTGGATTAACGTAAGTTTTTTTATGTTTTTGCATTTCAAGTTTTCTATTTTCTCTTCTAGAGTTTGCGAACTGTTAATAATGTTTTCTATTTTGTTTATGCCACGTATTAGGTCTCCTAGCATTGTTCCTAATTTTTCTTTCATGATCTTTATCATTTTATATCAGTTTTTATGCATGGTATGAGGTACAGTTCTTCCTTCTTTCTTTGTTTTTTTCTTTTTTGGTGGATGGATACCCAGTTATGCCAATGCCATTTCAGAGACGTATTTTAAGAAAATACGTCTCCCTGTGTCTTATTATTATTATTTTTCTTTCTACTTTGATCTGTGGGAGTGAGACGGTAGTACAAGAACCAGCACAAATATAGCTATATCCTGAGCCAGATTGGTGAGGCCCGTGTATGCAGTGGATCACATAGATGGTCTGAGTGATCTGTGTATCCCAGGTTATACCTGGACCTTAGCATCCATGGTGATTCTATCACTTTCTGATCTTTCTTATTATTTGTTGGAATGAATACACTGCTTTTTGGCCCAAGAATATTTACAACCTTATTCTAGGCTGCCTAGGAAATTATTAAATGTCTTATGATGATAACAAAAATGATGACCATAATGAAACTTTGTGCTCAGAAATAACATCAACATGTTGGAATAGTAGAATCAATATCAGCTCCTCTTGACACTTAGGCTATTAATTTTCTTATACATAAAATGAATAAGTTGGACTTTCTTTTCTTTTCATCCTAATATTTTCACTGTGTACTAGAATATGAAATAGGTCCATTTCAGTTTTGACTTCCAAAGATCAAGAACAAAAACATCAGTTTCTATTTACCTGCAAAAAGAGATGATAAATTACTAGCCAGCCAAGTGGTAAATTACTAATGATCACAAATTATTAAAAAAAAAAAAAGTAGTGTCACTCAGTTGAGTATTAAGAGTATTTCAGGAGTTAGATTTTTTGTTGTTGTGTGGATCTATCCAGCACACTGTAGGAGGTTGCGATCTCAGCCCCGACTCCCACAGCTAGCTTGCGGTAGAACTCTTTAGTCATAATATCCACCCAAATATGTCACCTACACACTTCCAAATATTCCCAGGGAGTAGTCTTACTTCCTGTGGAAAGCCACTGCATAATCCATTTACATCCTTCTCTATGGCATATTGATTTTTAACTAAAAAGCAGAGGGAATTTATTTGACTAGTATATGCCATTCACACTCTCAAAGGCTAGGGAGACATGATGCCTCCTTCAACTACATCACTTGAGCGGCTGGGAGAATCCTTGGGAGACCTGACATTTGTCCCATAAGTGTGAGAACATCAGCAGCTGATATGGGATACTAGATCTGAGATACTTGAGGCAGCAGATGAGAGAACCAGAAGAAAAGTTACAGTGAGAAGCAGTATGTATGAGGTTGGAGAACTGAATTCACGAACTCATCCTAGAAAACGTGCTATATGTCTCATTGCTGAATATCACTACAGTCACCTTCGAAGTACTCCCCTTGGGAAGCTATGCACTGATACCAGGGCGTGGTCCTCACTTCAAAGCAATTTTGGAACTCTTTTTCTAGAATGGCCACCAGAGCTGTCATCAGGTGCAGCCTGACAGTTAAGTTTGTGAAGTCATCATAAAAAAAGTGCTACATACCTCATTGCTGAATATCACTGCAGTCATCTTCGAAAGTACTCCTCTTTGGGAAGTTATGCACTGATGCCGACATCTAGTCTACTCTTCAAAGCACTTTTTCTAGGATGAGTTCATGAACCTAACTGTCAGATTACTGACATTGTGTCATACCTCACACTCTACAAGCATTATGACCCCAAAACTTGAATCCCTTCTTACTTGGGAGAATAAATACATTTTAACAGTGAAATTAGTTTGAACTTATATTAAGCTCCTCGGACGTATTAACCGCAGAAATAAGTCATCTAAAAGTGATCGAAACATCCCAGCTTCTCTGCTCCAAGCTGTGTGATCAACCCATCTATCAGTCACTGAAAGAATCTATCCAGAGTGACAGAAAGAGTGGGCTACTAAGATTGGAGAAAAAGGATCTATAGGTATGGTGTCGTTAGTTGCTGTTGAAGCAGTTCCAACTTATGATGACCCTGTGCGTAACAGAGTAGAAGAGTTCAATAGGTTTTTCTTAGCTGTAGTATTAGTGGAAGTAGGTTGCCTGGCCTGGTTTTCTGTGGTATTACTTGGTAAGTTTCAATTTCTGACCTTTAGAGTAACAGTCAAGGTCAAAGCATCTGTAACACCTGGGGAATGTATGTATATATACTTTTTATGTATCTAGTGTGTATCATTATACTATCTATTATATATAAAAATACATTTATACACATATGTTTACATGCATATATATACGCACATACACAAAAAATCAAACCATACATTATATTGGACAAATCTGCTGCAAAAGACCCTTTTTAAGTGTTAAAAAGCAAAGATGTCACCTTGAAGACTAAGGTGCACCTGATCCAGGCCCTGGCGTTTTCAGTTGTCTCAAATACACACAAAAGCGGGATGTGATTTAGAAAGTTTGAAGAGGAATTTTTACCTTTGTATTATAGATTGGTAACAAATATTGAATATGCTCTGAACTGCCGGAAGAATGAAAAAAAAATCTGTTTTGGAAGAAGTGTAGTCAGAATGCTCCTTAGAAACAAGTATGGTGAGACTACATCTCACATCCTTCGGACATGATATCAGTAAGGATCAGTTCTTGGAGAAGGACATCGTGCTTTGTTAAGCAGCCAAGCCAAGCCAAGTGCCATCGAGTCAGATCCGACTGAGTAGAGGGTCAGCAAAAAAGAGAAAGATCCTCAACAAGATGGCATGGCACAGTGACTGCCACCGTGGATTCAGGCACCAAAACAGTGGTGAGGATGGCACAGGCCAGCAGCCCTCTGTTCTGCTGTGAGTAGGGTCACTTATGTTGAGTTGGAACTGACTTGTTGGCACCTATCAATAACAACAACATGTACTTTACACACATACATGTATGTAGGTATCACCCGTCTGTTAGTTTGTAGTACTACGGTGGCTGGCATGTTGCCATGGTGCCGGAAGGGGTTATTATGATTCAAAAAGGGGTTATTATCATTATCTGGGGAGCTGGGGGCGCAGAGAGGTTATGTGATAGGCTGCTAACCAAAAGATCAGTGGTTTAAACCCATTAGCCTCTCTGTGCGAGAAAGATGAGGCCATCTACTTCTGTAGAGATTATGGTCCTGGAAACCCTGTGTGGCAACGTCTCTGGGAGACACAATGGACTTGAGAGCTTTTTTTATTATTATTATTGTTATTCTTACCATTGTTAATGAAATATTTGGAAAAAAAGTTAGTTTGGGACTCATGCTTTATAGTTAAAGTCCTGAGTGGTGCCAATGGTTTGTGTTGGACTACTAATTAAAAAAACAGGTGGTTGGCACCCACCCAATGTTGCCACAGAATGAAAGCCTGGTGTGCACTTCTATACAATTACAGCCAAGGCAACCGTGTGGAGCACTTCTACTCTGTAACACACGGGGGTACCATGAGTCAAACTGACTAGATGTCCGCAGGCTTGATTATTCTTTTTGGCTTTTTTGTTTGCTTGATTTTGGTTTGCTTTTTTCATTGGATAGATGGAGGCTAAGAGTTTAAATATTTTGTTCATAATTACTTAGAAGTCAATGATTATGCCCACAGTTTGCAAAATAGGGAAATTATTAACCTCATTCTTCACCTTCCCATCAGCTCATTAAGAACTATAAATTATAATGTTTCCGGACTCTGTGCTGAGTATGCAGGCTCTTCTAGAAACCTCAGGCAGGTGGAGTGTGATCTGGTACTTTTCTAAGAATTTAGTCCTTTTATTGCTCATCTAGCTGGAAAATCAGTGACTTGGCCAAACAAGTTGTTTTCTTTCTCCTGACAAAAAGCAGATCAGCAAGTTTTCACATTGCACTATTTTCAGTGGCTGGAACATCAACACTTTATAACAAGAAAAAAAGTTGAAATTCTTCAACATTTGGAAAAGAAAGGCCTATAAAGCTGTTCACATACATTCACCATCTGGAAAAGCAAGGTTTTACAATTAGACTTGATAATGTTCAGTCACCCGGCTTCTTGGAAAATAACTGCTTATTTAATATATTTACTCCGCAGAACGCAGCCGTGTTCACCTTCCTAGAAGTTTATTCTTGTGGGGCACTTATGGAAAACTGTGAGAAACACATATGCATGGCCTTTTTGCTGGGGGATGTTTTGAGGATAAAATTAATTGCAGGTTCATGAATAAAACTCAACAAACCTTGGCTTTTTTTTTTCTCTTGACTAAAGTCCAAGTCCAAAAGTATTTATGGACTGCTTCTCAAGTGCCAAGCACTGCAGTACATACGGGTAATTCTGGTGGGAATCCATGTATCCTCATCCTTCCCAGGTCCTCTCAGCTCTTGTTCCATTTCCCCAGAGCTTGACTGAATGGAATCTCTCTGCTTCTCCCAGTGTATCACTTCTGTATGCACAAAACAAAGGGGTCCTCAGGCGTGGTGGAGGAGTGATCAGTTTCCCTCACGTGTAAATGGGGTGAGATTTCCTGCATCTCATCAGACTTAACGCCGAGGTAGAACACTGGTGCATGTTCAAAATCAGCCTAAATGGCTGTTTTTCCAAAACCAAATGACCTTGCAGGAAATTGTATTAATTAATTAGTTTCATTTCAGTCTACAGGTTGGTAGTTTGACCTTGATATGCAAATACAGGCAAATTAACATGTGCAGTCTCTACTAGTCTTCTCCTCAATTACATGAACCTCCTGCCTCGGCCAGGGGATGCTGCAGGCTAGATGGGTATCTGCTTAAGGGCACACAAAATTGGCATAGTTCACCAGCGATTATTCTAAAATTGGAGGCAGCCCTTTCTTTTTAGTAGGAATTTGGGTGAACTGGAGACTTGTGCTGGTAGCATATTGGTTAAGTGCTGCATCTACTAAAAAATTATTGGCAGTTTGAATCTACCAGATTCTCCTTGGAAACTCTGTGCAGCAGTTTTGCTCTGACCAATACTGGTGGCATATGGTTAAGTGCTAGGCCTGCTAACCACAAGGCTGGCAGTTCAGATTACCCAGACAGTCCTTGGAGCAGTTCTACTCTGATCTGTAGGGTTACTATGAGTCAGCATTGATGCGACGGCACTAGATTTGATCTGGTTTGTTGGTTTGGAGACTTACGCTTCCTTCTTCTCCTATAGTGAATGAACACTCTATCTTTGAGGCTGAGCTTTTTTGCATTCTAAGCTTTGAAAACTTCTGAGCTTGGGGTACCAGCTCACGGGTAAAGATAATCTTCACCAGGCCATGTGTTTCCAAAACATGTTGCAGAGCTGTCCTGTTGTAGGAAGCCCTGCTGACTTAGTGTGAAGAGCTAAGGCTGCTAACCAAAAGGCTGGCAGTTCAAGTCTACCAGATGCTCCTTGAGACCCTATGGGACAGTTCTACTCTGTCCTATAGGGTCACTGTGTGTTAGAAGTGACAGCAGGGGGTTTAGGTTTTTGTAGATGCTTAATCAGAGTTTGCTGCTGAAGGTCCTGTCCTTGTCTGAGAGGACACTTCTCTACCCTTGGGTATGGAAAACTCGACCCTGCATATATTGTTTACTATTGTGTTATAAATACCTTTATTGACATACAATTCACTCATTTAATTCACTCAAGTCAATGATTTCTAGTACATTTGCAAAGCTGAGCAACTGTCCCCACAGCCAAATTTTGGAACATTTTCTCACCTCCAAAAGAAAACCTACACCATCTAGTTTCTACCTCGTTGTTTCCTCATTTTCCATCACCCTAGCCCTGAGAAACCACCAATCTATTTTTCCCTCTTTCAATCTCCCTATTTTGGACATTTCATGTAAATGGAATTTTACGACGTGTTGTCTTTTGTGACTGGTTTCTTTTACTTAGAGTAATGTTTTCAAGGTTCAGCCAAGTTGTAGCATGTATTTTTTAAGACCAAATAGTATTCCATTATATGCATACACTACATTTTGTTTATCCAGTCACCTCTAGGCTATTTTGGCTATTATGAATATGCTTGTATGAGCATTTGTGTAAATGCTTTTGTTTGGTCATCTGTTTTTATTTCTTTTGGGTATAAAGCCAGCAACAGAATTGCTGACTCATATTGTAACTGTATGTTTGATTGTTTAGGGAAACTGCCAGAATATCTTCCAAAGCACCTGAACCATTTTCATGCCCATCAGTAGTGCATTTGTGTTCCCACTTGTCTGTAGCCTGCCAACACTTACTGTCATCCAAGGGGATGTAAAGTGGTATCTCACTGTGGTTTTGTTTTGCATTTCTCTAATGACTAGTGATTTGGTCATCTTTTCATGTACTTCCTGGCCATTTCTATATCTACTGTTTAGTGAACAACTAACTGCCTTTCAGTAAGAAATTCCCAAAACACCTAACAAAGACCTACTTACCCAACCAAAAAACCCAGTGCTGTCGAGTCCATTCCAGCTCATAGCAACCCTACAGAACAGAGTAGCACTGCCCCACAGAGTTTCCAAGGAGCATCTGGTGGATTTAAACTTCTGACCTTTGGTTAGCAGAAGTAGAACTTAACCATTGCACCACCAGTGTTGTGGAAAAAGGTCTCCATATTGTAGAGAAAGTTCCACTATGTAAAATCCACCCTTTGGTATTACCAGTGTTGACAAGGAAGGACAGCATTTCTGAGTGAGAGTAATGGAGGAAAAGAAACAGAGCACTGGTTTGTCTCCAAACTAAAACAAACAAACAGAAACAGTTGCCATTAAGTCAGTCCGTGGATGCCTCATGTGTGCAGGTAGAACTGCTCCATAGGGCATTCAAGGCAGTGACTTTTCAAAAGCTGATCTCCAGGTTTGTCTTCCCAAACACCTGTAAGTTGGTTTGAACCACCAATCCTGATTAGCAGTACTTGATCTTTTGTACCATGAAGGAGTCCGTGTGTCTCCAGAAATTTTCAAAATATGGCTCCTAGATCTGAAACATCAATATCTCTTGGAAATGAAGGAGAATTGTTAATTGTTTAGCTCCACCTCCAAATCAAACCCACTGCTACTGAGTCGATTCCAACTTAAAATGACAATATAGGACAGAGTAGAACTGTTCCATAGAGTTTCCAGACAGCACCTGGCAGATTTGAACTACCAACCTTTTGATTAGCAGACGTAGCACTGTACCACTACGGCCACCAGGATTTCCAGCTCTACCTTAGACCTGTTAAATCAGAAGGAATCAAATGGGGTCCAGCTCTCGGTGTTTCAGCAAGTCATCCAGATGGTTCTGAGCCCACTGTCTAGGCCAGGCTCCTTTCACTTCATGTTATTCTCTCATTTGGTGCCATAGTAGCAAGACTAGACAGCATCTAATGGCTTTGGCCAATCAGATGATGGTTTCTGGTAAGCAAAAAAGGCATTCAAAGAGTGGTTCTTGTTGATCAGGGAAAAAAGAAACCTGTTGCCTTGGTGACCCCATGTGTTACAGAGTAGAGGGGAGATCCACAGGGTTTTCTTGACTGTTACCTTTTGGGAAGCAGATTGCCTGGCCTTTCTTCTGTGACACCACTCAATGGATTTCAACCACCAACTTTTAGGTTAAGAGTATAAACTTTTTAGGTTACAGAGTACAAACCTTTTGCATCACTCAGGGATATTTTATTGATCAGAGGTCTATATATTATCCATTTTTATTCTGTTAATTCTTATAGCATTTCCTGAAACATAATAAATTGCTAATCAATATTTGTCAAAGGAAGACGGATTGACAATTGAATGGATGTGGATATATAAATATAGAAAACAGAAGTTTTCATATAAGATTAGAACTAGGACTATGTGGTTCTTAGGTGCTTCTGGAGCCATGAGAGATGGTGAGCCCTTCAAAGGAATGGATGGGAAGGCTTATTTCTCCTTCGATACTCATCAAGTTGATTTCTGATGCCAAATGTTATTTCTTCAAGCCTGACTCCACTGGAACCCGGCTTGCTAGAAGAGCATTCTGGAGATTTCCTCCCTTCAGCATGGGCCTATTCCAATGTGTTATATAACTAACATTCAGAATAATACTCCTCAGAGGTCACTCTGCTTGCATAATTCCTTTTAGAAATGCTTTAGTTTGTAGGTTGCTCACTCTGTGCTGGGCACCTGTGGCACCTTGGGAATACCTCTTTGTTAAGGTAAATATACACATACTTTTATCCTTGACTAAACAAAGAGACTGGCAAGGAGAAAAATGATGTCTTAATTACCTTGCATAATTATTTTTTAGATTCCTAGGGTTTAGCATTGTTCCACAAACTGATTTATAAAAATGTGTCATGTGTGTTTACTTAACAAATAATAAAATTAGTTCCTGGCCATGAAGTTTATGCCTCTCCTGTGACTTGATACCAATCTTCCAGGCTTGTGTGTTTCCTCTTCTATCTCTCTCATCTTTGGCTCAGCATATCTCCTTGGAGTCCACTCTTCCCGGTTGCTCAAGCCTTCCACCGTGCCATATCTTCTCTATCTTGGGGTAACATTATATTAGGGGTTCACATTTAAACAAGTCAGAGCTGGAAGTGTCACAGAGAGCCTGGTTTGTGCCTAAGGGAATTTTCATTTCTTTTGGCTCCAGCTCTGATCCAGAAATCCGAGAAACTGACTTCTTGAGCAGCTGTGTGTTCCCCTCACTTACAAGTTTACTGATCATTGCACTTTGAAGAAAGACTTTCTTACTCTTTTTAGTAAGGTTGACAGCATAGTAAGATGTCAGACAATGACAACACACTGGCTTCTTCACTTCTAGTCTCCAGGGGCATCACTGTTCACTGAGTCCCACGAACTTCCCCCACAAAGCCTACGTCGTCCTTGATGCGGCTGGTAGCACCATGCCCGAGTGATCTGTTCATAGGCAGTCTTGGGTGGAAATTTATAATATCTGCCTTCTCCAAGGGGCTCCTGAGTAGTGTAAATGATTAATATGCTTGACTGCTATTAGAAGTTTGGAGGTTCCAGAAGACTCGGAGCTGACGTGGGAAAAAGGCCTGGAGATCTGCTTCCAGAAAAATCGGCCATTGAAAACCCTATGGAACACGTTTCTCTTTGGGATACACATGGGACAGCCATGAGGCAAAGAGGATTCAACCACAGCTGGGGGTTTTTGTTGTTGTTGTTAGTTACTTTGTTTACTTTCTACAAATTGTTCAGCAGACTTCCAACTTTTCTTGCACATTCTGCACTTTTATAAAAGTTAGCCTGACATCCCTTTCTCTTGGAATCACCCTAATGTACCTTTCCAAGAATCTTGTACCTCTTGAAGTGGTTCCACATGATTGTAATTTTATTACCTCAAAACAGCTGTAGCTAAAAAGAGTAGAGATGAGTTATGGGCATCTTTCCCATCAGAGTGACATCTCTCTCTCTCCCTTTGTGATTTGTTTTGGTCTTGATTTGATCGATGAGGTCACTTCCACTGATTTCAAACTTTCGGGGCTCAGTAGGGTAACACAGCTTATTCTTATTTCATCCTCTCTCCCAGCTTCCTTTGAGGCAGCCATGAGGTGTCTTCAGGGACTTCTGATTCCTAAGCTAATGTCCATGAGACTCCAAAGCAGAACAGGCAAGTGAAACACATCAAAACCGCTGCCACTCGCTAACCTAAGTTACTTGGATAAATTTTGCGTACGTTTATTTGCATTGACATTTGTACTGCTTTTATTTGTATATCTTGGATTCATGTACTCTGAGTTCCTTTTAAAGCATAAAACAATTTAGCACAGGAATAGCAGTATTTCGGAGTAAGATAGATGTAAATTTGAAAAGCAGCTCTATCATTCATTACCTTGTGAGTCTTGGAGAAGTTACTTCTTCAATGTTCTCAGTTATTGATCAATGACTGTAAAACCTAACTTAAAGGACTGACACAAGAATTCACTAATGATTCATAAATAAGACAGACATTTTTGAACACCTATAGAAACTGCACCATGGAATAAGGATATAGCAGACAGCAAGAGAAAATCATATTTCATGCTTTCTGGAGTTCCTGGCACAGGAACTGGCTATCATGAATACGCTCAGGTTTATAAAAGAAGATGTGAAGTGTAGTACAGGAATAGAAGGCATGAGATCTACAAGTCTGGGATCATGGCAGGAAACTGTCACATTATATAAGTTGAGGGGGAAAGTTCAACTACTGAGACAGGCAACCAAAGATTTATGACTCTTCACTTGTGTCATACATTTTGGTCAAGTACCAAAAAATAGGTTAGCTCTCTAGAAAAAGACAGTTGCAAGGGGGAGGAAGAAGTCAGAAAGAACAAATACAAATCTGAAGATATAAAGACACCCAGTACAGCTATAAGGTAAAAGCGAGGGTTCAGACTTGACTTCAATGTGGAAGTCTTCAGGGGCTGTCTAACCAGTTGTTTATTAGTCACACTTGACCAATGGCAACCTGTGTGTGTCAGTGGAGAGCTGTGTTCCATGATGCTTTCAGTGAGTGAGTTTTTGGGAGTAGATCACCAGGTCTTTCTTAGGTGTCTCTGAGTGGACTTGAACCTCCTTTTCTTCCATTAGGAGCTGAGCATGTTAACCATTTGTACACCCCAGGGATTTCCTTTGAAAGAAGTTGTGACCAAGTGTTAGATACATCGCATGGTCTCAATAAATGATAACTGTATTTCTCATTCAAAATTATTTATTAATTGACTTTTTGGAAGTTGACAGTGTTCTGGAGACTAATGACTTGGGAACTGACTTTCATATTTCTTTTTATGCTTATTTACAAGCCGTCTAACAGAGTCTTCCCACTGTAAGTATAATCAGTAATTATAGATTTGTGGTCTGAAATCAGATTTCCCTCAGGCACACAGTAGCTTTCTATCTTTCTTTTATTTATTTGTATATAACTGTAAGTATCTGTCATTTTAGTATTGGCCACTGGTTCTACTACCCCCATAGAACACTCAAGTCCAATTGTCAATATAAGCCCTTAGAACTACTCTCTCCCCAGGACAGGAGAATACCAGTCACCTCCAACAAGAGCTTTTGGCTGCTTTGCAGCTTTTAAATGTCTTGTTTTGAATAAGCAGGGTACTTCTCTGAAAGGATATAACTTGCAATTAGTGGCTTCCCACAAATTACATGTATCTGCTGCAAGCCTTGTCTCTCTGAAGTGCCTTGTTGTGTGTCCCACGAGACTGTACTTCATTGTTCTTCAATGATCAAATATATTTCTCTCCCTTTTTATAGCTTCTCCCTTAGATAGGCCTGGTCCCATGTATGTACCTAGCAGGGCATTTACAAGGATTCCAACGATGGCCACACAAAAGCAAGATCACATGTTACCGACAAAGATACTTCATTTTCTTGCCAGGAATGTTTTTCTATGTCATTTTCAGCGTAAGTGAGATTCCTAACCTATGCTGATTTATCCCATTTATTATGGTAAATAAAAGACAGTGATGAAGAAAAAACATTTATAGAAGTTAAATGTGACACAGCTGCCAGTGCTGAGCCTACTGCTCAGACAATAAAAGAAAATTAGTGAGGAAATATGAAAGGCTTATTCTTTTATTTTGTTGTTGAGAAACAACATAGCAAAACATAACAATTCAACAGTTTCTACACATACAATTTAGTAATACTGATTATACTCTGTCCATTAACATAAACTCACTGCTCTGAAGTTCCTATCCAATCTTTCCATTTGCTGTCATCAATTTGATTCATGCAGATGGTTCTTAAAAGAGCACAATGCTCAAGACAGACATTTTTTACCAGTTAAGCTGAACTGTTGTTTGGCTTTAAGACTTCAGGGAATATTTCTGGTTTAAGGCTTAAAGATTATCTCAGGGCATTAGTTTCAGGGGTTCATCCAACCATCATGGCTCCAGGAAGTCCGGAGTCTATGAAAGTTCTAACTTCTGTTCTGCATGTTCTCTTGCGGGATTCTTCTATGGAATCTTTGATCAAAATGTTCAGTAATGGTACCAGGCACCACCCAGTTCTTCCATTCTCGTTGCAAAGGAGGCAGCTGTTCATGGAGACAATTGGCTACACAGTCCATATTCTCCTCCTTCCACTGTTTGCTCAAGGTGAAGAGGGACCAGTCATTGCCTTGGTTGGCACTTGCAAGCTTTTCATACCTTGGGTGCTATGCAACAAACTAGGAGGTGGAACAGAAGTGTTAAACATGTTATTAGGCTGATTAATAACACATCCAATGAAATCACGACCCTAAACCTCCAAACCAAAAAAAAAAAAAAAAACCCATAAAGGTTTTGGTTGTGCATAAGCAACTTCAGCAGCTACTCTTCTTTATTTCCTTTTGTTGTAGCAGTAAATTTATCTATCCCACAACTTTTACTAACATAACTTTTTACAGGTGTACCACTTACTGACAACAATTACAACAGTGAGCTCTGCAACCTTATTTTTAATCCATGTGGTATTTCCATTACCATTATCTACCTCGCTCCCCCTCCCTCCTGCCCCTGGTGACCACTAATTAAACTTTGTTCTCTATACGTTGCCTTTTTTTTTGGTCTTTTTATGTAAGTAAGGTTGTACAATACTTATCCATTGTGACTGATTTATTTCACTCAGCTCCATCCATACTGTAGCTTGTAAAAAGACTTCATTTATTTCTACAATCTGAGTACTGTTCCATTGTATGTACAGCAATTTATTTATCCATCCATCTGCTAATGGGTAATTAGGTTATTTCTACCTTTGGTTTTTATGAATATTGATGTACAAGTCTCTAAGTCTCTGCTTTCAAGCCTCTTGGGTGTATACCTAGGAGTGGAATTGCTGGGTCAACCGTAGTTCTATTTTTAGGTTTTTGAAGAAACACTGCCCTGTTTTCCACAAATGGCTGAACCATTTTGCATTACCATCATTCATGAAGTAGAAAAACTTTCAGTTGCTCAAGTGTGAAATCAGACACAAGGGATCCATAGCACTGAACCAGGGAATAAGTTTGTTTAAGACTTTTCTCTTTACTAAACAGGTTTTGGGGTGACTTCAAAAGTAGACATACCTAGCAGAGGCAAAGCATTGATTGACCAATGAGGAGGTAGCTGATTGACATAACATGAGTATTCTGGTGGAAGCTGAGAGTATTGTGATGCTGTTGTTAGGTGTCACTGAGTTGATTCTGACTCACAGAGTCTCCATGTACATCAAAGCAAAGTATCACCTGGTCCTGTGCCATCCCGATAATTGTTGCTGTGTCTAAGCCCATTGTTACATTCACTGTGTCAGTCTGTCCCACTGAAGGTCTTCCTCTTTGTCGATGATGCTCCACTCTACCAAGCGTAATGTCCTTCTCCAGGGACTGATCCCTCCTCATAACATGCCCAAAGTACATGAGACAAAATCTTTCCATCCTTGCCTCCAAGATGCATTCTGGCTGTGCTTCTTCCAGACAGGTTTGTTAGTTCTTCTTATAGTCCATGGTATATTCAATATTCCTCACCAACACCATTACTCAAAGGCATCAGTTCTCCTCTGTCTTCCTTATTCATTGTCCAGCTGTTGCATGCATATGAGGTGATTGTAAACAACAATGGCTTGGGTCAGGGTACCTTAGTCTTCCAAGTGACATCTTTGCTTTTTAACACTTTAAAGAGGTCTTTTGCAGAAGATCTGCACAATGCACTGTGTCTTTTGATTTCTTAAATACTGCTTCCGTGGACGTTAACTGTGGATCACAGTAAAATGAAACCCTTAAAAACTTAATCTTTTCTCCACTGACCGTGGTTCTGGCTAATGGTCCAGTTGTGAGGATTTTTGTTTTCTGTATGTTGAGGCATAATCTATACTGAAAACTGTAGTCTTTGATCTACAGTAAGTGCTCCAGGTCCCCCTCACTTTCAATAACCAAGGTTGTGCCATCGGCATATCACAGCTTGTTAATGAGTCTTCCAACCCTTTCTGATGCCCTATTCTTCTTCATAAGTTCAGCTTCTTGGATTATTTTCTCAGCATATGTTAAAAAAAAAAAATGATGAAATGATACAACTTTGATGTGCATCGTTCCTGACTTTAAACCATACAATAAATATCCTGTTCTCTTCTAATGAATACCTATCTGACTGTGCTTCATGAGCACAATTAAGTGTTCTGAAATTACTCTTCTTTGCAATTGCACACTCAGTCGAACTCAGGTAACAGTCTTTCACGTATTCTCTCCTTTCAGTGAAGATTCATCTTACATCAGCAGTGATCTCCCTTGCCCAAGTCCTCTTCTGAGTCTGACTTGAAATTCTGGTGGTTCTCTGTTAATGGACTATTGCAGTTGCTTTTAAGTGACCTTCAGCAAAATTTTACTTGTGTATTATATTAGTGGTATATATATTTTTAATAATTCCTGCATTTGGCTGGATGACATTCTTTGGAATGAATACAGAGATGGAACTCTTCCACTCAGTTGGCCAGGTAGCTGTCTTCCAAATTTCTTTGCATAGGTGAATGAGTGCTTCCAGGATTGCATCCATTGGTTGAATACCTCGTTTGAGTTAAATTCCTTTTCATCCCCCTACACAAGAACTAAGTACCCCTTCATCCATTTGCCATTTTTTGCAGCCCCAGGTAACTACTACTAATTTTTTTGTCATCATTTGTTGACCAATTCTAGATATTTCATGCAAGTGGGATCATTCAATGCTGGTTCTTTTGTATCTGACAATTAACTCAACATAATGTTTTTAAACTCCATCCACATTGGAACATGTATCAGAACTCTATTTCTTTTTATGGCTGAATTATATTTAATTTTATGTACCCACTACAGTTTGTTCATTCATCTATTGATGGACACACTTGGGTTATTTCTACATTTTGGCTATTGTAAATAATGCTGCAAACCACATTGGTATACTATGTAACAATATTTTACTGTAAATGGGAATAATAATCAGACAACACAATTGAGATTTAGAAGCCTGGCTTCTCTCTGCCTGGCTTTGTCAATTTGCCGATCTATGACACTAGACAAGGCACCCAGGTGTTCTATGCCTCCATTTCCTTCTCTGTGAGATGAAGGAATCAGAGTATCTTCATGCTTCCCTCTGCTCATAAAACGACAGAGCATCTGATTCAAATTCAAATTCATCCTCTCATTCTGTGTTCTTGACACCACCATTAAACCTCTGGACTCTGATCTCTTATATCCTAGAACCATGATAATAATACATGTCTCACAACATTTCTGCAGATTCATTGAGGCAATATTTGTGAAAACTCCAACACAATTCCAGGTACAGTCTCTACACGTGTAAGATACTTGCTAGCAATGACTTGTAGGGGGAGAAAAAGTCATGGAAGATTGGATGATTTTTCCATTTTGCAGTCAAAGATATCTGTATTTTATGTAATTTTGGTTGAAAATGGCTTCTGGGCAGTAGGACAACCACTGCTTACACGAATGATTTCTCGTTGCTAACATTTGAACAGATTAACAGAATAAATAAGAAAAAAGGTGAAGTTGAAAGTCAAGCTTCCCAACAATCAGGCAGCACATAGAAGCAATAGATAGGTGTCGTGGATTGAACTGCAGCCCCCCTCAAAAATATGTGTTATAAATCTAATGGGTTTTGGTTTTTATACCTGTGGTTATAATCCAATTTGGGAATGGGGTTTCTTTGCTAATGAGGCAGTATTAGTGTAGACTGTATCTTAAATCACTCTCTTTTGAGATGTACAGGAGCAGCTCAAGTGAGCAAAGAAAGAAAAATGGAGGAAGAGAGATGTCTCCGCACACTTGTGAAAGTCACTAAGAAATAGAAGCTGAAAAGAAACAAAGGCTTTCTCTAAGACCATGTTTTTCCATTTACATGAAGTTCTAAGACAAACAAAACTAATTGGAAAGTATCAGAAAACTCATTCCTTCTCAAGAGGAAGGGTGAGTTGACTGAAAAGAGATGTAGGAAAACTTTCTAGAGTATTCCTATTATTTTACATGTTGGTACATGTTTGAATTCTATGAGGTTATATATTTGTTAAAGTCAGCAAATACAGTTAAAACTTGAACATTTCCTTGTACATTAGTTCACTTAAGAAAAGTAAATGATATGCATGCTTAAGAACATATGGAAAAGACTGTACTAATGTCTATAATTTAGAGTTTGGAAATGCATCAGAAATATGATGGATTGATGGATGGAAAGAAAGATAATATTTGAAAACACAAATACGTAAACATTATTGGTAGGTTCTAACGAATGGGTACATGCATATAATTTTTCACTGTAAGACTATTTAGAGTTAACTCGTAAATCTCACCTTTCAGACCTAGGCAGCAGTATGAGGATTCTTTTAAGATACAGGAAGCCAGAAGACCAGAGGGGAGATAATTAAAACAATCCAGGTAAGGGAGATCACACAAACACATTAGGTAAGAGTTATGTTTTCTACTGTTGTTTAGTTGTCTGGGTATTCTATAAACTTCCTATTTCCCTGTCCCTGTTCTTTCTATTCAGGCACTTAGAGTAAGAGCAGAACTAAAGGGGACAAGGTTAGCCAGTCTTCATGAAAAAGAAATACCTGGCCAGGCCTTGAATGTCAATACAGTTGATGAGTCCAACAAAGGACGTTTATCAGAATATCTGTTACCAGTTTGTGTTCAATATTATTTTTTATTTCTTAACTATTATGCATTACTTATAGAAATTTTGGAAAACTTAGAGAAACCCAAAGAATGAGAAAACAACGATTAAATTCAGTGTGATCACAATGTAGCAGGGAGGAAGTGATTAACTAGGGCCTCAACAGCTTTTGAAAGATTGTGAGGACAGTCATCTGTAAGAGTTGTTACTCTGATACACTGCTGATATTATCAAATGGGTTTTAGAAGACTAACTCTGATAACAGCTAGAAGGATAGATCAGAGGGAATAAAGACGGTAAGCAGGTAAACAAGTTGAGTAGCGAGGGTAGTGGTTACAGGCAAAAGAAACTTGTTGCCTTTGAGTTGGAAATTCTATGGAACAGTTCTACTCTGCCCTACAAAGTCACTATGAGTCCAGATCAACTATACGGCAGAGGGTTTGGTTTCCTTTTTCAGGGTGTATCTGGTGAGGGGGAAAGAAAAGAGTCAAGGATGACTGGGGTTTCTACAAATGGAGGCTGGATGCATGGTGATGCATCCTCTACAGAGTTTCCAAGGAGCAGCTGGTAGATTTGAACTGTTGACGTCTCGGTTAACAGCCATGCCTTATCTCTTGATCACTGTGTTATCAGGTCTCCTCTGAACTCAGACAAATATGGTGAGATTAAACAGGAAGAACTAGATTTGGAAGAACTTGTTAATAACTGTAACTCAAGAGGATTCTGACCCAATATGTGCAGAGTAGAACTGCTCTCTAGGGTCTTCGAGTATGTGACCTTGTGGGAGCAGACCACCAGGGTTGTCTTCTGAGGTGCGTTTGGGTGAGTCTAAACAGCCAATTTTTTTAACTAGTAATCAAGTGCTTAACCATTTACACCACGTGGAGGTTTGGAAGAGCATGCCTCATAAAATCAGCAGGATTTGATGACTATTGAAGTTATGTCTGGAAACCGTGGTGGCGTAGTGGTTAAGTGCTACATCTGCTAACCCAAAGAGTTTGGCAGTTTGAATCTGCCAGGCACTTCTTGGAAATTCTATGGAGCAATTCTACTCTGCCCTACAAAGTCACTGTGAGTCCAGATCAACTAAGGGGGTTTGGTTTCCTTTTTCAAGGTGTATCTGGTGAGGGGGAAAGAAAAGAGTCCAGGATGACTCTGGGGTTTCTACAAATGGAGGCTGGATGTATGGTGATGCCATTGACTGAGTCTCAGGATTCAGACAGAGGGGAAGTGTAACTTAGGGGTCCTAGAGAAGAAAACCATCACCAGTCTGTCCGTTTTTCATAATGTGGTCATTTGTGCTCTGATGCTGGGAGCTGTGTCATTGGTATGCCTACAATGGAGAGGTTTTGGTGGAACTTCCAGACAGAGACAGACACGAAGGAAGTCCTGATGATCTGCTTCAGAAAATCAGCCAATGAAAACTCTAAGGATTACTAGAGACTATTGTCTGATACAGTGTTAGGAGATGAAAAAAGAGCCCCTTAGCCCCTTAGGCATTCAAAATACACAGAGATAGCAACTGTGGCCTTGAACATACCAACAGCTGTGAAGATGATACCAGGAGATGTTTGGTTCTGTTATACATGGGATCACCGTGTAAGACTCAACAGCAGCTAACAACAAGAGGAGAGAATGGGTTCTTTACAGTTGTTGCTTTGGGACAGAAAACTCTTAATCATAATAAACAGGGGCCTTTTTCTTCAGCTTTGCTCAAAAGTGTTTGATTCCAGTGTGAACCGTTCACACATTTCCAATTATATATACTTAAATATTCTTTGGCCAAACAGACATCCACTACCCATCCTGTTTTTATTTATTTCTGTCTGTTTGTTGATTTTAAAACCAATACAGAGAACTTCAGAGACTTTAAAAATTGTTATATACAGAGCAGACTTCTTCAGTTCGAAGATGCCCGTTGGTCTTGAATGCTGTAGGAGACCTTGATGAGCCAGAGATATTTTTTACCTACAGTTTGTACTCAAGATTAGGGAACATTTGCGAAGGATACCAAGCAATGCCCAGAATATAATTATGCGAATCAGAGATGAAGGAAATGGGTAAACTAGTTATTTCATTAGCTACAGAGGTGGAACAGAGAAAGAAACCAGCACGTTAGCAACTCCTCTGTGAAAGACACTGAGTTAGATGCTTTATACTTTAATTTTTATAGTAAATCAGGAAGCAGAGTATTACCAATTAATTTGCACAGGTGAGTTACTATTAATGAGAGATATTTTAATAATCCAATTTTTCATCACAGTAATGCAGTAGGGTAGGATTTGAACTTGGGTCCCTCTTTCTCTAAACCCTCACTTCTACTCTGTCATGTCTGTGTTGGAATTAATGGGTAGAAAAATCAAATTATTTGATATGAAACTCCATGAGAAAAAAGATTCAAGAGTTGAAAGAGAGAGAGTGGAAGAACCGGGAGTAGCCAGAATTCCAGAGTAAGCCAGGTAAAACGTACATGGAGTTTCCATAAGGCACTGCTAATTAGCTCTAATACTTAGACATGATGTGAGGGTTTCAGAGGGTTGTGACATTCATAGATGACTAATTAACGTGGGCAGCAAATCCATTTCATCTGCTGCCATGATGCAGCCAATCAAGCCTGGCTTACTGTTTGCTCATTTGGAAAATGATTAGGATTTCCATTTAGACTTAATTACAGTGCAAAGGTTGACAATTATCTTCTCTGTAGAAGCATCAGATGCTTCAATATCTCAGTGAACATGTGCCTATAATTATGTACATAATTTGTCTAGCAGAAAATGTAACCCAGTCATTACCTGGATCTTATGCCTGTAATTAGAGATAATAAAATTAAAAAACAAATAAATAAATAAAGGAAAAAGAAATGAGAAATGTGGGCTTGCAGGATGTTAGGACCATTACAGTCTGAAAACATGTGTGGAGCCATTAGTGGAAACCCAGTAGCAGCAAGCAGAATCTCTTGCATTCCTGGCTAGTATTAAAGATAATTACGAATGTGGGAGAAGGGTGAGAAGTATAGCAAAGTGAAAGCACGGTACAACTGCTCTTCGACGGCGTGACTGCAACCACTAAAAAGCTCATGTTGTCATTGTTCGGTGCCGTCCAGTTGGTTCTAACTCATAACAACCGTATGCACAACAAAACAGAACTCTGCCTTGTCCTGTGCCATGCCCACAATCATTCTGTGCTTAAGCACGTTGTTGCAGCTACTGTGTCAATCCATCCTGCTGAAGGTCTTCCTCTTCTTCCCTAACCCTCCGCTCTGCCAAGCATGATGTCCTTCTCCAGGGACTGATCCCTCCTGACAACATGTTCGAAGTATGTGAGACTCAGTCTTGCTATCTTTGCTGAAAATCTCACGGGCACTCAAAATGTAATGCATCAAAAACCAAGCTTACGTGCCACCTTCTGCCTCACCGTACCTGATCCTTGGCTTGAATTTGTTGTCTTAGGTAATTCCAGTCATTCTGGAGTCATCTGTAATATTATTCTCTAACTCCTTCTTTCCGACCTAAGAGTTGTAATTCTAATCATTCAGTATTTGGGGGTGTGTCCCTTCTGCTCCAACTTGTGACGGTTCCAGCCATCATTGTTTTATAGTTCATACGAATCATTCTGCCTTCCCCTAATTCTCCCTCTGCTGTTCAACTTCCAGCTGTTGTCAGTACGATCATGTCACGCTATCATTTGGAAGACTTGAGAATCTCCCGTTCCTTAAGCAGCATTAGCAAGGCACACAAGACATTGTACACCTTGTATGCTCCCATTCCAGCTTCACACTATGTTGTACTACTCTGCAGTTTGACAGCTAATTAATTGGCTTACTGAGTCCATATGCAACATCCTTATTAATTCAGTTATCTCTTGCAACTCAGCTGACTACTCAAAATTCAGTGGCTAAAAGCAACTTCTTCTGGTAATTTTGATGGGCAGAGACACAGAAATGTCTTGACTGAGTGGTCATACCTGGTCTGTATTGCACCAGCTATTGTAGGAGAATCTTCTTCTGATACAGTTTCTTTATTCATATGTCTGGTACCTCGAAACCCCTCGGCTTCTCCCAAGTCTAGATTGGGCTAGACTATAAGGCACAGAGAGATGTTGGTGGCAAGTGTGCTTCTTGGCTTAAGTATATATACATGAGACTGACCGAGCAGCTCACGTTCAGAGGTGACATGAGAGGGTAGAGAGGGACAGGAGCTGGTTGAATGCACATGGGGAGTACAGAGTAGAAAGGAGGAGTGTGCTTTCGTGGATGGAGACAGCAGCTAGAGTAGCATAGCGGTGTGTGGGGACGGACAAACTGACTTGGATTGTAAACTTTCATTTAAAGAACAACAAAATATTTTTTAAAATTCCTTGGCTTCTTTTTCTCTTCATGTGACTTCTCAGTGTCCGGAGTTCTTCAACTTGACCCCACTTGTCACAGCACGGTAATGGAAGTTTCATTTTTTGTATGGGGATGGGATTCCAAGATGCAAGCTGTAGAAGCTGTCAGGGTAGTTAAGAGCTATGACAGAAAGTGGCATGGTGACACTTCTGCCATAATCTGTTAATGAGAGCAGTCCAAAGCGTACTCGGTTTCAGTAAGGGTGGAGGAATAAACTCTACCTCTTGATGAAGAAATGATAAAGTCAATTTCAGAACAGTACGTTGCACCCATCATACAACTGTACCCGTCTTGTGAAAATGCAGTCTTCCACATGCATACTGTTCCTTCCTTCTAAAATGCCAGTCATTCTTTCTGTCCTACCCAACTCCTACTTAGCTTTGAAGGCCAGCTCTAGAGGTAGCTTAACTTTAATACATTTTATCTAAGGAAAGCCAATCTTTCTCTCCACAGTATCTGTCTAGTACCTGAATCAAGGCTTTTTTATTCCAAAGTAGAAAATAATTATCCTATTATTTACATGTTTATCTCGTCTGCCAGAATGTTAGTTTTTAAGTGATTAGTGCACTTGGTGAGCAGACTGCAAAATGTCCCACAGTGGCCGTCACCTCCTGACATTCACATTCTTGTGTAGATTTTTCCACGTTATTTCAGAGCTGCTCTATGTGACCAATAGAATATAGCAGAAGCATTGATATTTCACATCTGATACTACGCTATTTAAAAAAAAAGAAAAAGGAAAAAGTTACTTCTGCCAATCCAATTCCAGCTCATGGTGACCCTAGATGCCACAGAGTAGAACTGCTTCCAGGGATTTTTTTGGCCATAATCTTCATGCTGGAGCCCTAGTGTCCCAGAAGATAAGACATTCAGCTGTTAAACAAAGGTCAATGGTTGGAACCCACCAATCACTTTGCAGGAGAAAGCTGTGGCAGTCCACTCCCCAACAAATTTACAGGCTTGAAAATCTTTTCTCTGGGACAGTTCTACTCTGTTCTATAAGGTCACTGTGAGTTGGAATTGACTCAGCGACAGTGGATTTAGTTTTAGAATCTTTACAGAAACAGATTGCCAGGACTTTCTTGGTAGCATCACTGGGTAGGTTTGAACTGGCAACATTTGGGTTAGTTTTGACTATTGTTCCTTACTGTCTAGTTGATTTTGATTCATGGCAATCCTATGTGTGCTGGGTGGAACCGCTCCCTAGGCCGTGACCTCTTGGAAGCAGATCACCAGGCCTGTCTTCCCAGGTGCCTCAGGGTGGGTCTCAACTGCCAATCTTTCAGTTCATAGTTGAGTGCCTACATGGTTGTGCTACCCAGAGACACAAACCATTTCCACCACCCAGGGCTCTATTAGGTTATAAAAACACTGCATTTTCCATCTTGGTCTCTTTGTCATTACTCAGTCTGATGGAAACCAGGTGGCATATTGTGAGCAACCACGTGGAGACGCCACAGGTGAGGAACTGAGGTGTCCTGCCAACGATGAGGTGAGTGAGGTTGGATCCAGACCCTCCAGCCCCAGGCAAACTTTCAGGTAACTGTGGCCCCAGCCAACTTGTGTGAAACCTCACACAAGACTCAGAGCCAGAACCTTTTAGTTAAGCTATTTCTGATCCACAAACACCACGTGAGATAATAAAAGTTTCTTCTTTTAAGATGCTAAGTTTTAGGATTATTTTTTGTATAACATTAAATAATTTACTCACTAATAACTGTTTGTGATTATTGTCATTGAATGTAGCAATATTTCAGTAGTTCCCTATCTCTTTTTTGGATTTTTTTAACCATAGTATTTTGTTGTTATTAGGATCGACACCTAGGTGGTAATTCCAATTTGAAGCTAAGCACCTGGGCTTTTTCTTCATCACAAAGAACCTCTTAGTTACTACCAAGAGAAAGTAATGATCTCACTTTTTGGAGCAGGTATTTGTGCTAATTAGCAGCACGATGAAGTATAGCATGTCAAGCAATAATCTATTTGTACAAACCTTTCCAACACATTTTTTTTAATTGAAAGAACACAGGGCCAAAGAAATAACATTAAGCCACTATATACAGTATATACAGTTGCTGGCATAGTGGTTAAGTGCTATAGCTGTTAACCAAAAGGTCAGCAGTTTGAATCCACCAGGAGGTCCTTGGAAACTCTGTGGTACAGTTTTAGTTTGTCTTGTAGGGTCACTATGAGTTAGAATTGACTCAACGGCAATGAATTCGGTTTGGCTTTTATATAGACTTGAATCTTGCAGTCATTTTACTTTAAAAGATTTGTATTTCAGTAACTGATTACTAATCTAGTAACATTTCTGATGATTTGGGTTGAAGGTAGGAGCCTTTATCTTGTTTACACAAAATTGCAGTCTAAAAAAAAAAAAAGGACACTTTCAGAAAACAGCATGTGAAAAATTTTGGAGATGATTTTAAAAAATGGGGAGGCTCACCCAGGACTCCATAATTTTTTTACACATAAATATATTTCTATGAATCATTAGAGTTCAGAATAATTAGGAAAAATCCATAAATTATAACAATTTAGTAATTTTTCAGTTTACTGTAACATTTTCAGCCATATTCAGCTAACTGATTGAACATTTACAAATGATGACTCATTCCTAGCCAATAAAATCTTGTTAGAATCTGAGATGACAAGAATTTTAAAGGTCTACCAGGATGTACATAGCTGTTCAGCCAGAACTTTTCCCATCTGTGCTTACAATTCATCTGAAAGCCACACCAAAAAACAAAAAAATGAAAGAACAACTTTCTTCAGTAAAACTAGGAGACAAATGTATTCCTAGACTTGAAGATACTTGTAAGCAGACATGTGGAGCAGAAGCCAGACCAGAGCTGCAGAATGGAGAAGTAAAGATAGAGATCATGGTAAGAGACTGGACGTGCTCAGAAGGTGGTATAAAATGTAAACACATATCCTGTGAAGGAAGACTTACACCCTAAGGGGCAAGACTTGCCTCCCTTGGCTGTAAGATTATGTACATGAACTTGGTGAACTGGGCTAGTGCAGAAGTCTACATGGAATCAATTGGCTTCAAAGGAGGCAAGGAGAGAAGGCTACTCAAAGAATCGTGTGTTTTTGTTAGTTGCTGTAGTGTCAGCATCAACTAATAGAGACCTTATGTGTAACAGATTGAATCATTATCTGGTCCTGAGCCAGACTCAAAATTGTTGGTGTGTTTGAGCCCGTTGTTGCAGCTACTGTGTTAGTTCATCTCACTGAGGATTTTCCTCTTTTCTGCTGACTCTCTGCTTAACTAAATATGGTGCCCTTCTCTAGAGATCAGTCTTTTCTGAAGATATGTCCACAGTAAGCAGACCAAGTCTTGCCATCCTTGAATTGATGGAGCATTCCTACTGTTATTCCTCCTAGACAGCTTTGTTTGCTCTTCTGCAGTCCATGGTATGTTCAATATTCTTCACCAAAATCACAATTAAAATGTGTCCATTCTTCCTTAATCTTCTTCCTTTTTCATTGTCCAGTTTCCACATGCATTTTTCGGCTACTTAAAAGACAATGAATAGGACCAGGTATGCCTCAGTCGTCGAAGTGACATCTTTGCTTTTTAAAATTTTGAAGAGGCCACGTGTAACACATTTGCCCAGTGCAATACATTGTTTTCTTGACCGTTGCTTCCAAGGGTGTTGAGTGTTGATCTAAGTAGAATGAATTCTTTGAGAACTTCTATTTCTTTGCTGTTCATCATGATGTTATTTATTGTCCCACTTGTGATGATTATTATTTTCTTTACACAGAAGTGTAATCCATACAGAAGTTTTTTTCCTTGTCTTCATCAGTATGCTTCAGTTGTCCTCCTTTTTGTCACACAAGTTTGTGCCATCATTGTTAATGAAGCTTCCTCTAATCTGGGTGCTGCGTTCTTGTTGATACCGTCCAGCTTCTCCGATTCCTTGTTCAGCATGTAGATGGAAGAAGTAAGGTGAAAGCACACCATCTCAGCATGAACCTTTCCCAATCTTAAACCATGCAGCACCCCCTTGCTCTGTTCAAATATTTGTCTCCTGAGGTACAGAATATACATGAACATAATTAAGTGTTCTAGAATTTCCATTCTTTATATTGTTACTGATATTTGTTATGATCCATATAACTAAATGCCTTCACATAGTTACAAAAACCCAGGTAAACATCTTTTTGATATTCTATGCTTATAGCCAAGATGCGTCTCATCTGATACCAGCAATATTATTCGTTCCACATCATCTTCTGAACTCCTGTCAGTTCTTTACTGATGAATGATGATAGTAATTTTTAAGTTATCTTCAGCAAAATTTTGCTAGCATGTGTTATTGACATTGTTTGACAATTTTCACATTCCATTTGATCACGTTCCTCCAGGATATGCACAAATATGTGTCTCTTCCAGTCCATCGGCCAGGTAGCTGTCTTACAGATCAATCATATTTGCTGCACTTTCACATTTCAAAGAAGAAAGCCTATAAAAGTTATGAGAAAAAAATACACCAGAACAGTATTTGGCCTCCTTCCTACAAGAAACTCTTAAAGGTAATCTGTGCCACAAAATGAAAACAAAAAAAATCATTCAATGATGAGTAATCAGAAGGAGCTAACACATCATTGATACAAAGATGTAAAAGGAAACTAAACATAAAAGAAAAGCATTAATGACAAATTAAACTCACACACACACACACACACACACACACACACACACACTTGCCATGCCATGGAATGATACAAATTCTAAGTTTGATTCAAATTTTAAAAATCTTAAAGAATAATTATCTCTGTAAGGAAGACCACAAAGCAAAAATGCAGGAAATTAGGGAAGAGATAGTAAGTTTAGCAGAAGGACAAGAAATGTGAGCTGAAGAAATTTAGCAAAGAACTCAGTAAATACAGTAAAACTGTTCCAGAAATCAACAAACGTTTGAAAGGCATACAAGACAGGATAAACACAGAGAAAGTTACAATAAAGATATAGATGATAATAAATAAAAAAAGTAAGTCTAACAAAATAGAAATCAAAACAGAGTAAATTTTAATATAAAATAAGACTATACAATATAGGCCAAAAACATCTAACATGTGTATCATTTAAGTCCTGAAGAAGAAATTCTAACCACAAAATGAAACAAGTATTTAAGTAAATGCTTTCTGACATAGAAAGGACATAAATCTACACATTGACAGGACAGACTACACAACATTGAAAGACACCAAGAATGGTTAGTACTGTGATACACTTCAGTTACGTTATTGGGTCTTCTTAGCAGATGAATTATTCTTTTGGCAAATGAGTAAAAATGTCAAACTGCTTAGAAGTGGGAAAAAAATCAAGATGATTTCAGATTTATCCAAAGGAAAATTCACTAACAGAGAACACCAGAGTACCACCTACAAGATCCTCAAGGGAGGAAAGAGTAGGCTAAGGATTTGCTATCCAGCTAAACATTTGAGTATGTAGTTCACAGTTTTGAACATAATAATCTCAAAAACGATTTTGCCACAAGCCCTTCCTAAGGAAACTGGGTGAAAACAAAATTCTGTGAACCAAGAAATGGCTAAGGAGCTAATAATACAAGAATTGGAGGGAGCCAATACATTGAATACATGTGAAAGGAGAAGTAATAAATCAGAGGTGGGGAGGAGAGTGAGGAGAAGGAATGTGTCATATGCTCTTTGACCAGAAATGAGCCACCAACCTAAATTGGTAAGCAAAAGGGAAAAGGAAGTGAAAGAATAGTTCACTGATTCCTTCATCAACAAGACTTAGGCTAGAAATAATATTATTTGAAACTGATAGAACATGTAACAGAAATATACTCAGGTAAAAAAGGATACTGATTAAAAATTGATAATGGGAGAAAGAAAGCTAACATTGCTCATAGCAGTTGCCATCAAGTTGACTCCAACTCATGGTGCGCCCTTGTGTTTCAGGGTAGAACTTTGCTCTACGGAGTTTTCTTCGCTGAGCTCTCAAAAGCAGATTACCAGGTCTTTCCTTTAAAGTACCTCTGGGTAGGTTCAAACCACCAACATTTTGTTAGTAGGGTAACAGCTTGTGCAACTCAGGGAATTCTAATAGCTGCTATCTAACATGATGCAGATTCTTTTTTTCTTTAACAAACAGAAATTTATGTTCTCACACTTAAGAAGCTGTTGTTGTCATTAGGTTCTGTTGAGTCGGTCCTGATTCATAGCAACCCTATGCACAACAGAAAGAAATACTGCCTGGTCTTGCGCCATGTCCACAATTGTTTTTATGGTGAAGCCCATTGTTGTGGACACTGTGTTAATACATCTCATGGAGGGCCTTGCTCTTTTTTGCTGGCCCTCCACTCTCCCAAACATAATGTCCTTCTCCAGGGACTGATCCTTCCTGACAACATGTCCAAAATATGTAATGGCAGTCTTGCCAACTTTATTTCCAAGGAACACTCTGTTTGTACTTCTTCCAAAACAGATCTGTTTGTTTTTTTGGTGGTCCATGGCACATTCAACATTCTTCTCCAACACCATAACTCAAAGGCATCAATTCTTCCTCTGTCTTCTTTGTTTACTGTCCAGCTTTCACATGCACATGGTGCGATTGAAAACACCATGGCTTGAGTCAGGCACAATTCAGTCTTCAAGATGACATCTTTATTTTTCAACACTTTAAAGAGATGCTTTGCAGCAGATTTTCCCAATGTACTAAGTCTTTAGATTTATTGACTGCTGCTTCCATGGCCATTGATTATGGATCCAAATAAAATGAAATCCTTGACAACCTCAATCCTTTCTCCATTTATGATGACGTTGCTTACTGGTGCAGTTGTGAGTGTTTTTGTTTTCTTGATGTTGAGGTGCAATCCATACTGAAGGCTGTGGTCCTTGGTCTTCATCAATAAGTGTTTCAAACTTTCTTCACTTCCAGCAAGTAAGGTGGTGTCATCTGCATAACTCAGGATGTTGATGAGTCATCCTCCTATTCTAGTGCCTTGTTCTTCTTCATATAATCCAACTTCTTATATTATTTGCTCAGCATACAGACTGAAAAGGCATGGTGAAAGGATACAACCCTGATGCACACCTTTCCTGACTTTAAATCATACAGTGGCTCCTTGTTCTCTTCACATGACTGCCTCTTGATCCATGTACAGATTCTCAAGAGCACGATTAACTGTTTTGGAATTCCCATTTTGTGCAATGTTAGCCATATTTGTTATGATCTATGCAGCTGAATGCCTTTTTATAGTCAATGAAACACAGGTGAACATCCTTCTGGTATTCTCTGCTTTCAGCCAAGATCCATTTGACATCAGCAGTGATATCCCTGGTTGTGCATGCTCTTCTGAATTTCGAGCAGTTTCTTGTCAATATGCTGTTGTGGTCCCTTTTGAATGATCTTGAGCAAAATTTTACTTGCACGTGATGTTAATGATATTGTTCTGTAATTTCCACATTTGGTTGGATAACCTTTCTTTCGAATGGGCATAAATATGGATCTCTTCCAGTCAGTTGGCCAAGTAACTGTCCTCCAGATTTCATGGCATAGGCAAGTGAACATTTCCAATGCTGAATCTATTGAAGTATCTCAACTGATATTCCATACATTCCTGGAACTTTGTTTTTTGCCAGTGCCTTCAGTGCAGCTTTGACTTCTTCCTTCAGTATCATCAGTTCCTGATCATAGGCTGCCTCTTCAAATTGCTGAACATCAACCTGTTCTTTCTGGTATAATGACTCTGTGTATTCCTTTCTTTTGATGTTTCCTGAGTCGTTCAATATGTTCCCTGTGGAATCCTTCACTGTTGCAGCTTGAGGCTTAAATGATTTCTTCAGTTCTTTCAGTTTCAGAAATGAAGAATATGCTCTTCCCTGTTGTTTTTCCATTTTCAGCTCTTTGCACATGCCATCATAAAATATCTTCTCAAGCTGCTCCCTGAAATCCCCTGCCTAGGTCTTTTACTTCACCTTTCTTTCCTTTTACTTTAGCTGCTCAGTGTTTGAAAACAAGTTTCAGAGTCTCTTCTGTCATCCAGTTTGGTTTTTTCTTTCTTTCTTTCTTGTTTTTTCAATGACCTCTTGCTCTCTTCATGGCTGATGTCTCTGATGTCACTCTATAACTCATCTGGTTTCGGTCATTAGTAGTCAACACATCAAATCTGTTCTTCAGATACTCTTTAAACTCAGGAGGGATATACTCAAGGCCATACTTCGGCTCTCATGAGTTGTTCTAATTTTCTTCAGTTTCACTTTGAATTTGTATATGAGCAATTGATGATCTGTTCTGCAGTCAGTACCTGGTCTTGTTCTGATTGCTGATATGGAGTTTTTCCATTATCCTTTTTCACAAATGTAGTCTATTTTGTTCCTATGTATTCCATCTGGTGAGATCACCCCATGTGTACAGTCACTGTCTGTGTTGGTTAGAAAAGGTATTTGCAATGAAGAATTCATTTAGTCTTCCAAAATTCTATTATACAACCTCCAGCATTATCTCTGTCACCAGGGCTATATTTCCCAAATACCAATCCTTCTTCTTTGTTTCCAACTTTTGCATTCCAGTCAGTAGTAATTTTTAAAGGATCCTGATTGCATGTTTGATCAGTTTCAGACTGTAGAAGCTGGTAAATATCTTCCAGGTCTACATCTTTGGCCTCAGTGGTTGGTGCATAAATTTGATCTCTGTTAGAGCAGTCAGTGGTAGCCAAGCACTGTCTAGTTGTACTGGACTCTGTCTAATGGAGGTGGTGGTAATTGTATTCCATTAGTACTTTGGACTAATCTTCCATTTATATCTTTGATTGACACTCTCCCCTGCTGCAGATGGGGTGACACCGGTAGAGTATCTTAGATGGCCGCTCACAAGCTTTTAAAAAGCTCTAAATAGAAATACCATATGATATGGCACTTTTACACCTAGGAAGGTATACTGGAGAAGTAAGAGCCATCACATAAATAGACATATGCACAATCATGTTTAGTGCAGCATTGTTCACAATAGCAAAAAAAAAAAAAAAGATGGAAACAACTTAATGTGCATCAATATATGAATGTATAAATAAACTAGGGTAAATACCATGGAATATTACCCAATGATAAAGAATGATCATGAACCTGGGAAACATCTCACAACATAGATAAATCTGGAGGGCATGATGCTGAGTGAAATAATTCAGTCACAAAAGAACAAATATGAAACCACTACTATAAAAACTCATGAAAATAATTAAACACAAAAAGAAAAAAATCTCTGATAGGTATGGGGATGCAGAAGAAGGAAAAACACTGAACAGACAGTAGATAGTGGTAACTCTGGTAAAGGGTGAGACAGAGAAGCAAGAACTATTTGGTGAAGACAAAGTCATGGAAGCTTCATAGGTGTAATTGCTGGGCTGGGGGTCATGGAGACCATAGTCTCAGGGGATATCTTGCTCAATCGGCATAATATAATTTATACAAGAAAATGTTCTACATTGCACTTTTGTGAGTAGCGTCTGGGGTAGCAAAATAAAAATCCTTGTTGCATTTGTGGCTGTCATTCTATCACAGGTCCCATAGACAAAAATTAAGCAAATGCATTAAATATCTAGATAACATAATTTTAAAAGTAGAATTAATCGATACTTATCAGATTTTGTACATTCAGTATGTGTATACCTTGCTGGTAAGTCATATACAAAAATTGGCTTTGTATTAAGTCACCAGCTAAATCACAATAAGTTCTAAATAATAAATATACAGCTAGCATTATGTCATTATAATTAAACAATACTATTAAATACCATGAGAAAACACACACCTCCACCAAACCTAGAAATTTATAAATCATGTTTTAATAAATTTTTGGTACCAAGAAAACATACACTGCATAGTGTTGGCTTTTCTAGCCAAGAGATTATGAAAATCAAACCAGCTTGTGGACTACAACCGGAGAAGTCCTCAGAGAAATCTCCTATTATTGACTGTTTTTATCACTAAGCACATAAAACTTCATAGCTATCATGAGAAGTTAGAAAAAGATAATAAAATGAATGAAAAGGGAAGAAAACAATAATAATAAGTTGAGAGGTGAAAAAGTTAGTGTGCCAGTTGTCTAGTGCTGCTATAACAGAAATACTGCAAATGGATGGCTTTAACAAAGAGAAATTTATTCCTCACAGCCTTAAGAGGCTAGAAGTCCACATTCAGGGTCCTAGATCCAGGACAATGCTTACTGTCTCTGTTGGTTCTGAGGGAAGATCCTTGCCATCAACCTTCCCTTAGTCTAGGAGCTTCCCTGCACAGGAACCCTGGGTCCAAAGAACATGCTCTGACCCAGTGCTGCCTTCTTGGTTGTGTGAAGTCTCTCTACTTCCTTCTGTCTTTTACATCTCAAGAGATTGGCTGAAGACACAATCCAGTCTTGTAGAATGAGTCCTGCCTCATTAATTGCCACTAATCCGATCTCACCAACATCACAGGAAATAGGATGTATAACACATGGGAAAATCATGTCAGATAGCAAAACAGTGGGCAGTCAACAGAACTGGGAATCGTGGACTACCCAAGTAAACAGATATTTTGGAGGAGTACTATTCAATTCATGACAGTTACAAAACAGTTTTGCTTTTTTGTTTTTTTAAAAGTATAACTAAGGGATTATCATAAACAGATGGGGAGAGGAATAAAGAGAAACTGGTAAAATAGTTTATTCAACAACTAATCAATCAAGAGAAAAAGAAAGATCATTCAAGTAATGTAAAAATAACATAAAAATAATGATCCTAATGAAAAGGAAATTTTAAAATAAATTTACTAAAGCTTACTCTAGAAAAAACTATAATAAAAGCCCACTGCTGTCAAGTCATTTCCAACTCATAGTGACCCTATAGAACAGAACTTTCCCATAGATTTGAACTGCCGACCTTCTGATTTGCAGCTGTAGCACTTAACCACTATGTCGCTAATACATAAGAAGTCCAATTTCCATAGAAAAAACAGGTAAAAGTTGTCAAAGAATTACCCTAGGAAAAGTAATCACCAGAATAATTCTGCCAACCTTGAAAGAGTGATTAACCATAGTGCTATTTCAACTCTTACGTACCACAGATAGAGGCCATGGTGGTATAGTGGTTAAGCATTTGGCTGCTAATCAAAAGGTCTGAAGTTCAAATCTACCAGCTGCTTCTTGGAAATCCTACAGAGCAGTTCTACTCTATCCTATAGAATTGCTATAAATCAGAATCAACTCAACTGCAATGGATTTGGGTTTTTTTGGTTTATACTAGAGACAAAGAAGGAAAACTTCGAGATTCTTCTTGTGAAATAAGCATTCATTGATACCAAGACCTGGAAGGGTTATAAAACACACACAGCATTACACACAAAAAAAATTTATAGAATATCAAAAATAACATGTACAAAATATGTAATATTCACACATTTTATCATTAACATAAATATTAACAAATACCAGTAGTGCATCTATAACTAACACTTAATGATCAAGTAGAGGTTATTCCAGAAATGCATAGAGAGTGTGACATAAAAGCATGAACTGGTTTATAAGTTCTTTACTAAACCATTGGCATGTGGTTATTTATTAAGTCATGTTCAGTTACTGCATTGAGACATGCATTGTTCTAAGCACATTGTATCTATAAACTCAATTTGTACTCAAAACTATCCATTCATCCATTTTATAGATGTGAAAAGAATGCACAGAGACTTTAATACAGTTATTAATTTCTGCAACTGGAATAATTTGATCTTGTTGGAGTAAGGTCTGCTAACTGAAAAGTCTATAGTTGGAACTTGCCAGTAGCTCTACAAGAGAAAGCACCTGGCAATCCACTCCCATAAAACTGCAGCCTAAGAAACCCTATAGGA
Organism: Heterohyrax brucei; assembly: GCA_028571685.1. Lineage (NCBI taxonomy): Eukaryota > Metazoa > Chordata > Mammalia > Hyracoidea > Procaviidae > Heterohyrax > Heterohyrax brucei. Next base: position 34,636,689 of record CM053148.1, on the reverse strand, counting down.
CAGCTCGTTTTGTCAGAGTGAATTTGAGTCGATTCAACCGCACATAACAGTAACAACAAATCTGGCTCCAGAGACCACAATCTTAATCATTTTATACTTCCTCATAATCTAAATAAAGTTTGTTTGTTTTTTTGTTCGCTTGCTTTTTTTTTTTCATTTTCCTAGTGCTTATGTTACATACAGCACACTAAAGGAGAATTGAGTTTGGTTATTATATTATTGGTTAAGTGAGATCATGTTTCTGAGGTATCTTGGGGGTCATCTTTGGTCCCATTGGTGATAAACGATACAAAGCTCTTAGTTCATGCCTGGCAAGAGTAAGTTCTCATTAAGTTTGGCTGTCATTGTGATCTTCATAGAAAGAAGGAACAGAATGGTGGTATCTGCTCTGGGTACACATTCTCTGTGCATCGTATATGGTTACAATTTATGAAGCACACCTTTGGAATCTCTGACAAACAGCTAGAAGATGCCTTTTCCATTGGGGCAAAAAATCCCTTCACAGAGACAGAGAAAAAAATCTTTGTCAATTCCAATTCATAGCAAACCTGTAGGACAGAGAAGAACTACCACATTGGGCCACTTCCAGGGAGTGGCTGGTAGATTCAAACTGCTGACCTGTGGGTGAGTAGCCAAGCTCTTAATCACTGTGCCACTAGGGCTTCTATATTGAGCTAAAAATCTTTATTCGTCTATATTAAGTTAGATAAACTTCTTCACTCCCGGAAGGGATTCAGTAAGGGTGTTTAGAAAAAGGAAGAATTCTTCTACTGTATACCTGACAAGTCATCAATATATGTGTTTTATAAGTTCAAATACAAATGTCTTTCCTTTCCAAATTAAATCTGTGCAATTTGAGTGAGCAACCGTGAGCCTTGACGAGTTCTGGGCATCTATGACGTTCTCAGTTTGTTCTGCAGGGATCACCCTCCAGTAACTCATAAAACCTAACTCTAAATCTCCCTTTTCCCAGGTTAGCATGGGGGTGATGACTGGAGATTCCAAAACAAGAATTGGCTAATCCTTTGTTTTCATACTGCTGCTCAGGCTCTTGAAATTACATCCTAGGACGTTTCAACGGCACCCTATCATTTGTATTCATGTCAGCTTTATAATGCTACCTAGCACTAATAGATTTGGATTTGAGAGCCTTCCTCGTTAGCAGGATTCCTAGGCATTAGCAAAGTGTAGACAGGCGTCTTCACATGCATGAAAAGAAGCTGTTTCATGTTTCTGCCTTCAGCTTCCTGGTAACGAAGATGCTTTGTCAAGTGGGTCTCCAATGTACATAACGCCATGTAATTACTTAGTAAATAGCAATTAGTGGGGACAAAGGACTCTTACACCGCACTACAATGAGGACCAGCCTGAAGCCAGATAGCATCCGAACTGCATCTCGTTATGAGACTTCAACTATTCAGCAGTTTAAGGAAACACAAAAGACTCCAAAGTACTCACCCAGGAAAATAAAGAACTAAGTATCAAATATGTATTATAAATAAAGATAAGACTACAGGAGAAATATATAAATATATATATAGTAAATATTGTAAAAAAAATAACATGTGTATATATAGGTATATACATGTATATTTTTTAAGGAGTCCCTGGATGGTGCAAATGGCTGATGTACTTGGTTGCTAACTGAAAGATTACAGGTTCAAATCCACTCAGAGATAACTTGGAAGAAAGGCCTGACAATCTGGCATCAGAAAAATCAGCCATTGAAAATCCTGTGAAACACAGTTCTACTGTGACACACATAAGGTTGCCATGAGTTGGAGGCCACTTGACTTGTACATATTTAAATGCAAGTCAACTTGTGTATATATAAATATTGATTAACTGGTAATAAAAGCTACTCAAAGGAATCTCCTTAGCTTTTAAGCATTAACTTACACATGATGGAATGAAGCATTGCCCAATCTTGTACCATGTCCGTGATCACTTGGGGACTGGATTGCTGTGATTCATTGAGTTTTCATTGGCTGATGTGCAGAAGCGGAGTGACAGGCCTTTTTTCCTAATCCATTTTAGTCTGGACATGCTGCTGAAAGCTGTTCAGTATCATAGCAACGTGCAAGGCTTCTCTGACAGAAGGATGGTGGCTGCATATGAGGCACAGTGGCTGGAAACTGAACCTGACTCTCCTGTATGGCAGACAAGAATTCTACCACTGAACCACCAAAGACCACTTAAAAATTAAAACACTATTGGAAGTCAGTTCAACCAACAGGCATCTGAGATCTTTTCTTTAATCAGTTAGTTTGAGCTCCTGTGTTAGCTAGAAGGAATTTCTTACCTTAGGAGGGGAAACATCTTTGAATCAGACACAATTTCACCATCTTTGTCTTGGTCATCTGGTACTACTGTAACAGAAATGTCACAAGTGGACGGCTTTGACCAAGAAAGATTTGTTCTCACACACTCCAGTAGGCTACAAGTCTGAATTCAAGTTGTCCACTCCGGAAACCCTGGTAGGCTACTAGGTGAGATGCTGTGTCTACTGTCAGCAGTTCAAATCTGCCAGGCACTCCTTGCAAACTCTACAGGGCAGTTCTACCCCAGCCTCTAGGCTTGCTGTGAGTTGGCCCCAAATTTGCGGGTAGTGCGTTCGGTTTTGGTTTTGTACTCCAGGGAAAACTTTCCCTCTTTCTGGGCTCTGGAGAAGGTCCTCGTGCTGCATCAGTCCTTGGTCAGAAAGCATCTTGGTGCAGTAACCGCGGATCTGAAGGACATGCTCTACTTCTTGTGCTGCCTTCTTGAGGGTATGAGATTCCCACTCCCCGCTTTCTTCCCTTTCCTTTTATCTCTTGTGGGATAAAAGGATAAAAGTTGATGCACGCCACACTCCAGGGAAACCCTTTACACTGGAGCAGGGAGGTGACCTTAGGAAGGGTGCTACAGTCCCACCCTAACCCTCTTTAACATAGTCCACTCTACTCACCACAGGCAGTGATTAGGATTTAGAGCATAGGAAAATCACCACATGGAGAGCAATCACTCAACACTGGGAATCATGGCCCAGCCAAATTGCTATGCATTTTGGGAGAAATGCAATTCAATCCGTGATCATAGTCAACTCTTCCTTTTAAATAAGTCTGCCATTGAGGTGAGGGAGACAAAACACAACACAATACACTGAACTGCTGTCTTTCTATTTAGGGAGGAGTCCTGAGAAGGAGCAATGGAACGGATCTCATTGCGTCTAAGTACCATGTAATGGTTCAGGTCATCTTTCCCAGGCTCCATGAGCAGATGCAATCACTCTTTGCTGACAGCCCTGCATAGATGGCATCAACCCCCCATCTCCTTTTGACCCAGCCTATGCTATTCTCTGACTCGACAGCACTTGCCTTGCCTTGGCTATGCTATTCTCTCATTACCAAGAGAAGAGCTGTTCTCAGCTCTGTTCACGAGAAACTGGAGGTGCCGGAGCAGCCGCCCTGGACAATCTGGTAATTAAGACAGTTGCTCAGTTGGTATAATGATACTTGTGTCTGCATCGAACTCTGAACACTATAATTACATCTGAACTTCAGAAACAGGACCCCAAGCACTTGAGGTCAGCTTTCTAGATATTTTACTGCTCCACGGGGATGAGAGGGCTACCAAGTGGGCTTAACACATTTGAAATCCATCAGGTGGGTAGCGATGACAGTGGCATTTGCAGTCAGGTGACCTGTCTTCAATTCTCAGCTCTGGCATTTGCTGGTTGTGTGATGTGGGAGGAAATTCTGTAACTCTCTGAGGCTCATTTCTCTTTTCTGTTCAGTGGAAATAATAATGCTTACATCACTGTATTATTGTAAGAAGTAAATGAAATTAGCATAAGACAAAACAAAACAACAAAACCAGGTGCCATGGATTGAATCTTCCCCACAGCGATCTCAGATGCACGGAGGAGAGCTCTTCTCCACAGGGTTTTCAAGACTATGACTTTTCAGAAGCAGGTCTCCAGTGCCAGGCTTTCGGTTAGTTTTCCATTACTTACCTTTTTGTGCCACCCAGGGCTTTCTATTAGCATAATCCCGGATAGATGTTAGGTCACATTTTTCATTTGTAGTTTTGCCTGTGCAGTTAATCATAAACATTCATATTGGCTTGCCAGATTTAACAAATAGAAATACAGGATGCCCAACTAAATGTGAATTATAGACAAACAACAAATATTTAGTAACATAAGTATATCCAAACTTCTTGAGACATGGGACATGTAAACTGCATGAGATACAAACAAAACCCGTTGTCAATCCTGATTTGTAATGCAAGATGTGCTAAAAATGTATTCACTGTTTATCTGAGATTCACACTGAACTAGGTATTCTGTCATTTGTCTGGCAACTGTACTTTCAGGAATCTTGAAGTTTCCTGTTTAGAATAATTTTTGAATGGTAACTCTACGAAAACTATCGAAGCCACGTCAGAAATTTCAAAATCACTTTCACGTTCTATTCTAAGTACCCCGGTCTAACTTAGGGGTCTAACATAGGTCTAACTTAGAGGAAGGGACAGGTAGGGCACGTGCCCTGGGCCCCCCGTTGAGGTGGGGTGCCACCGAGCGGTTTCCAGTGGCCGTCATGGTTTCTATCACCAGCTGTGAGAGATCTTTCAGCAATTTAACACTAACTGCCCTTGAGAGCTATTTCCCACAGATAGGCCCCAGCCCCGGCAAAATATAAACCATGAGCTTTCTAACTTCTGATATTCAAAACGGGGGCGGGGGGTGGGAGGTTCTGTGCCAACACAGCCCTGAGAAAGAAGGGTTGTATGGAGACTGTTACACAGTTTTAAAAGAAAATAAATAAATAAAGCTATTTAGGAATGCCCCCAGTTTAAGAAAACCTCCTCTGACCTGTTTTAACTTGTCAAAAGCAATTTGCAATTGTTCATCACGGGCCTAAGGAAGAAATGACAGCTTCTCTGTGCTCCTGAAAAGGCCAGACCTGTGCTAGAAATTGGAGAGATGCAAAGTGCTGAAGTTTGTCTCAAGAGGGGTTTCTCTTGTCAGCACATCCGGTAAAACACCAAGGGCAGACAGCTTTCTGGCTGAGCCTCCAACTCCTCGCCTCCTCCCTGTCTCCAAACCAATATGCAAATAGTCTTCTATAACGTGGGGAACACAAGAGAAGGAAAAGAGAGAAGGCAGGTGTAATAATAGTGGCCTCATGAAGCTGTGAGGATTAAACAGGAGAGTGCCTTGCATATAAATCTGTTAGCATTGCTGCAGGAGATCCATGTAAGGCAATCGAGAACAGACTGTTCGGTGCAGGAAGGGACCGGAGACCATTTAAGGGAATTTTAAGACATTCTCGGGTACCTGTTATGAAGCAAGTCCTATGAAAGAACACGAGCACATTTTCTTAGCCTTTCAAAATGTTACAGCCTGAGACCCTGGTGGCATAGTCATTAAGTGCCATGGCTGCTAATCAAAAAGTCAGCAATGGAATCTGCCAGGTATTCCTTGTGAACTCTGTGGAGCAGTTCTACTCTGGCCTGTAAGGTCGCTATGAGTCAGAATCGACTCCATGGCAGTGGGTTTGGTAGCACTGAGTCACAGAAGCACACAAAGTCCAGATGTTCCTGTAAAAACTAGGAGCTGTGAAAAGCTAGGAAAGTGGAAGACTTACTCTGACACTAGCCAAGTCCTCTCCTTAGCCTCAATAGGTACTCCCCCGAAAACTAACCCCAGTGCCATCGAGTCACTTCTGACTCATAGCAACCCTAGAGGACAGAATAGAACCACCCCATAGAGTTTCCAAGGAGCACATGGTGGATTGGAACTGCTGACCTTGTAGTTGGCAGACATAGCCCTTAACCACTGCACCAACAGGGTTTCCAGCCTCAATATGTATACAGTTTAAATATACTGTGTCTTAGTTTCTTATGGCTGCTGAAACACAAATATACAAATGGGTGACTTTAAAGAAAAGAATCTTATTTCCTCAGTTTTGGAGGCTGAAAGTTCAGATCAGGGCCTTTCTTCCGTGAAGCTCTCTCCTGGTTTCTGGTATCTGTTGGAAGTCCTCGGTACCTCTTGGCTTGTAGATAATCCATTCATTTTCCTCTATTTTTTTGTCTCTGCTCCTATTCTGGCATTTTTATAACTCATAAGTGATTAGGCTTAGGATCCCTCTATACTGATATGACCTCAGCTGACTGATTACCTTACATTAGATTACGTTATACCACGTTACATTACAAAAAGTAATCTGCTATACCGAACAACTGATTTAATTATACATAAACTACTCCGTAACAGCAACTAGACTAGTGTTTACCCAAACAAGGGGAAACCATAGCCTTGACAAATGAACACATAAAATTAACCATCACACACTTCAAATAGTAAAAAATGGGATTAAAGTAAGGAAATTACGATCTATGCAGCCATTCAAAGGTGATCTTTTGGAAAAAAATGTTTTTGCCTTTAGAAAGTTCAATATTGTTAAACAAAAAGAAACAGTTTATGAATTTGTTATAGTATGTATAAAAATAGAAGAAAAATATAAAAATTCATGTATAATGATTTCCTCCAAGTAGATGAATTGTAAGTGGTTATAGAAAGAATTATTTCTTGGAACTTTCAGTATTACAAATTTCCTGTACTCAGCATGATTTTCTAATCAGAAAAGATGATACATGTGAAAAAATACCACAAAGTCAACAGGTAACCCCTCTCACACATCACTTTCCAAAAATAATATAAGATTTAGTTTAGGGTTGAGGAACCAAAACAAAAAAACAAACCCAGTACTGTTGAGTCAATTCTAACTCATAGGAGAACTGCTCTGTAGAGTTTCTAAGGAGTGCCTTGTTGATTCACCTTTCGGTTAACAGATGTAGCGTGTAACTACTATGCCACCAGGGTTTCTGAGGTTGGGGATAGACTCATCAAAAAGGATGAACCAATGAAGGTTATCCCAGGGAAGTAAGTGACTCAAAATCAAACTAATTTCCTCCATCCCCAGTGCTTCATGAGGAGTAAAGTGTTAAGAAAGTCTTTAGAGACGCAGAATGTTTTGTTACGCCTGTGCCTGCTGTTTGTGGATGGTATCATTTTTATTGGTTGGCGCCTATGCTGTTTCAATTGCTGTATGTTTTGAACATCACCCTTGAATATGAGTCAGACAAGTTTGAATTTGGAAATGAGCTCTTTTATCCCTCTCACAAAAAACACCAACTAGGCTCATGTACACAAGTATTGATAAACTAATGATGATAATTGAATTGAAATGTAGTATAAATATACATTTACAAAACTCATAAAATCTACAAGACGCTAAGTTTGCTGCCAAGGATGGAAAGAAGCATATCAATAATCCCTCTCCTCAAACAATTTACAATCCATTTGTGAGAAAGAGGATACATAGTCATTAAACAAATACGTGCAGTTGCACACAGAAGTAGGGTAGAGCATCAGTGGAGTGGTACCAGTAGAGGAAAATAACAAGGGTGGGAGGAAGGAGAGAAAGATTTAAGGCTTGAGTGATATGGAAAGCTTCACAGATGAAATGCTTAAAAGAGCAACAAGGGACTCAGTAAAGAAGTATGAGGAGAAAAATTCATCCCAGAGGAGAAGGGCAGTGGAAATGCAAGATGCCACCTAAGAGGTCTGTAGGTTGATCAATAGAACCTAATTTCAAGAACGCACTTAAAGTTACAGAGAAACATTGGCAGCAAATTGTTTAACAGTCTTGAACGCCAGGTGTAGTAGTTATCTAGTGCTGCTATAATGGAAGTCCCCAAGTGGATTCCTTTAACAAAGAAGGTTCATTCTCTAACAGTTCAGTAGGCTAGAAATCTCATTTCAGAGCACTGGCTCCAGGGAAAGGATTCCTCTTTCTGTCCACTCTGGCAAGAGGTCTTGCTATCAGCCTTCTGTTGATCTGGAGGCATTTTTGTGCCAGGACCTCAGGTCCAAAGGACATGCTTTGCTCCTGGGACTGCTTTCTTGATGTAATAAGGTCCCCCTATCTCTCTGCTCACTTCTCTCTTTTATGTATCTAAAGAGATTGGCTTAAGACACTATTCTTGTAGATTTCATCAATCTAACTGTCACCAATCCATCTCATTACATTGCAGTGACAGAATTTACAACACCCAGGTAAATCACATCAGAAGACAAAACGGTAGACAATCAAACAAAACTGGGAATGAGGACCTACATCAGTCACTGAAAAGCCAATAGATCATAGTGCAACTCTGAACAAAATGATGAACATAGATGTTCCATACCCTTCAACATGCTGTAGTTATGAAGGCCCTTCCCCACTGCAACGCCACACAGCTGGTTTTAAAGGAAACTCCTATGAAGGTTTTCTCTACTTAACAGGAAGTCGAATTGAGATTCCACAAATGTTTTTTAATAAAGATCAACATCCCTCTCCAAGGAGGGGAGATAGCTATTGTGCGCTAGCAGTGTGCCAGGAACTGCAATAAGTGAGTTACATACTCTCACTTTTTATAACAAACCTATAAAATAGATGCTCATATAGAAGTATAAATAGTGACAATCACCATCATCATCATAACAGCAAACCCCAAAGCTCAATCCACTGCCATTGAGTCAATTCAGAATCCCAGTGACTCTATAGGACGAAATATAGCAGCCCCACAGAGTTTCCAAGGCTATACATCTTTACTGAAGCACATTTTCATATCTTTTCCCCTGGAAAGGCTGGTGGGTTCCAATCACACCCTTTGATTGGCAGACCATCAATTTAACCACTGCAGAGCTCCAATAATAGCACCAGAAATAATCATAACAGTAGCTATAGTAAAAGTTGTTGTTGCCATGTGCCATAGAATTGGTTCCAACTCGTAGTGACTGTGTGTATAACAGAACAAAGCACTGTCCAACCCTGCATTGTCCTTAAAATCATTGCTGTGCTTGAGCTTAGTGTTGCAGCCATTATGCCAGTTCATCACATTGCGGGAGTTCCTTTTTTCACTCATTCTCTACTTTATCGAGCGTAACGTTCTTCTCTGGGGACTGGACCCTCCTAATAACATGTCCAGTGTACAGGAGTTGAAGCCTCACCATCCTTACTTCTAAGAGGCATTCTGGCTGTACTTCTTCAAAGACATACTTGTTCATTCTTCTGCAGTCCATGGTATATGAAATATTCTTTGACAGCACTATAATTCAAAGATGTCAGTTCTTTTTTTGGTCTTTTTTATTCATTGTGTAGCTTTTGCATGCATCTGAGGCAATTGAATACACTATGGCTGGAGTCAGGTGTACCTTAGTCCTTCAAGTGACATCTTTGTTTTTTAACATTTTAATGTTCTTCAGCAAAATTTTCCTGGTGTATAATATTAATGGTATTGTTTAATGATTTCCACATTGTACTGGATCATCTTTCTTTAGAAATGGCACAAATGTGAATCTCTTTAAGCTTACCTGGAGATACAGTAGAAGAAAGTCCATATATTCTGCTTAAAAAAAAAAAAAATCAGTCTTTGAAAACACTGACGAGTCCAGTTTTTGGCCAGGTCTACAGGAAGAGTTCAATGGTAGCCCCCTTTTTAAATATTCAATACACTTGGCAGCACTTAACTGGAAAATTACTGTTAATTTCTTTGAATTTTTACACAAGATTCCTAAAAGGCAATTGGATGCTGTCTCCTGAAAACAGTAGTTTCCACTGAGAGTCATTGTGCTGGGAGCATCAGTCCTTCTTACTTTGTATAAAAATGGAATATCCACTTGGAACAAAAGAGAAACACACTTTAAAGCCCCTTGTTGCATAACTCCTTGGATGCCCTTGGATGATACAAACAGTTTGCTCTTGACTAACTGAAAAGTTGGCAGTAAGGAAGCACACATTCACAACACTGAAGAAAAGCCTGCAGAACTGCTTCTATAAAAACCAAGCCTTTGAAAACTCAATGGAGTACAGTCCTACACCAACACACATGGCATCACCGTAAGTCAGAATCAGTTCAACAACAATGGGTTTTTGGAACCTGAGTGGTCCTAGGAAATTTCAATTGATTTGGACTATGACATATATTGTCCCTTCCCCCTCCTCATAACCCTACACTTTTCAAGTATGTGGAGAGAGGCACATGCACATATGAGCAAAAGAAATGTATGGGAATCAGTTGTTAGTTGATGGATGAGAAGAGAATAATTACTTGCATTAAGAATACTTGCCTTTCTGACATGTTAAAACACCCATTAGCGCAACTCAGAGAATTCAAACCACTCTAGAGAAGCTTTCTAAATTAAGAGGACAAATAGACCTCAATTTATTCTGCATTTTAAATTCCAAGCCAAATTTCCATCAGCAGCTTGACTATTTGAAAGCAATTTCAGGCCATGCTTTTGGGGAACAGGATTATTAACATAAATCTTGTTCTCTTGTCACTGAAAGAAAACAGACCTAGATTTCTGGAAGTCCAACAGGAGAGAAGTCCATTCTGAGACCTCTGCTTGGAGCTCAATGACACAGTGGTTAAAGAGGTCAGCTGCTAACCAAAAGGTCAGCAGTTCGCATCCACCAGGCACTCTTTGGAAACCCTACGGGGCAATTCTACCCTGACATGTATGGTTACTACGAACCAGAAGTGACTTGATGGCAATGGGTTTTCTTTTGCAGTGGGGTCAGGTGGTTGAGAAGAAAGCAGAAAGAATCACTGTTCTCTAACATTCTTCCACTTCCTTCAGATGGTTTCAGTTTGCAAAACTACCTTTGTTGTTATTGTTATTAGATGCTGTCTCATAGCAACTCTGTGAACAGCAGAACAAAACACTTGCACCATGTCCACAATTGTTTTTATTCTTAAGCCCGTTGTTGTGGCCATTGTATCAATCCATCTCATTGAGAATCTTCCTCTTTTTCACTGACAATCCGCTCTATCAAGCATGATGTCCTTCTCCAGAGACTGCTCCTTCCTGACAACATGTCCAAAGTATGTAAGTTGCGGTCTCATCATCTTTGCTTCCAGGGAGCGCTCTGGTTGCACTTCTTCCAGAACAGATCTGTTTCTTCAATGGTATATTCAACATTCTTCTCCAACACCATAATTCAAAGGCATCAATTCTGCTTCTGTCTTCTTTGTTCATTGTCCAGCTTTTGCATGCATATGATGCAACTGAAAATAGGATGGCTTGAGTCAGGTGCACTTTAGTCTTTAAGATGAAATCTTTACTTTTGAATACCTGAAAGAGGTCCTTGGCAGCAGATTTCCCAATGCAATGTGTCTTTTGATTTCTTGACTGCTGCTTTCATAGGTGTTGATTGTGGACTCAAGTAAAATGAATCCATGGCAACCTCAATCTTTTCTCCATTTATGATGATGTTGCTTCCTGGTTCAATTGTGAGGATTTTTGTTTATTGATGTTGTGGTGCAATCCATACTGTCTTCACCATGTTGACAGACAATCCGTATTGTCTTCACCAATGAGTGTTTCAAACTTTCTTCACTTCCAGTAAGTAAGGTGGTGGTGTCTGTGTGATGCAGGTTGTTAATGAATTATTGACCAATCCTGACGCCTCATTATTCTTTGTAGAACCCAGCTTCTTGGATTATTTGCTCAGCATACAGATTGAAAAGGTATGGTGAAAGGATACAACCCTGACACACTCCTTTCCTGACTAAACCATGCATTGTCCCCTCGTTCTGTTTGCCCGACTGCCTCTTTATCCATATATAGATTCCTTAAGAGCACAGTTAAGTGTCCTGGAATTCCCATTCTCTGCAATGTTAGCCATAGTGTATTATGATCCACACAATCAAATACCTTTGCATAGTCAGTGAAACACAAGTAAGCATCTTTTTGGTATTCTCTGCTTTCAGCCAAGATCCATCTGACAACAACAGTGTTATCCCTGGTTCCATGTGCTCTTCTGAATCCAGCTTGAATTTCTGGCAGTTTCTTGTCAATATGCTGTTGTCGTCACTTTTGAATGATCTTGAGCAAAGTTTTACTTGCATGTGATATTAATAATATTGTTTGGTAATTTTGGCATTCAGTTGGATCACCTTTCTGTAGAATGAGTATAAATATGGATCTTTTCCAGTCAGTTGGCCAGGTAGCTGTCCTCCAAATTTCTTGGCACAGACAAGTGAGCACTTCCAATGCTGCATCTGCTTGTTGAAATATCTCAGATGATATTACATCTGTTCCCAGAGCCATGTATTTTGCCAGTGCCTTCAATGCAGCTTGGACTTCTTCTTTCAGTACCAGTGGCTCCTGCTACCTCTTCAAAAGGCTGAACATCAACCAGTTCTTTCCAGTATAATGATTCTGTGTCTTTCTTTCATCTTCTTCTGATGCCCCCTCAGTCATTTAATATTTTCCCCATAGAATCCTTCACTACTGCAACCTGAGGCATGAATTTCTTCAATTCCTTCAGCCTGAGAATTTCCAAATGTGTTCTTCCCTTATGGTTTTCCATTTTCAGATCTTTCCACATGTCATTATAATATTTTTGTCTTCTCAAGCTGCTCCCTGAAATCTTCTGTCTAGGTCTTTTACATCACTGTTCCTTCCTTTTGCTTTAGCTGCTCAAATGTTTGAGAGCAATTTTCGGAGTCTCTTCTGACGCCCAATGTGGTCTTTTCTGCCTTTGGACTCTTGTTTTGCATAATAATCCAAGGAATAAATTTTCCCTCTTTTTCATAGATTTAACTGTGTTCCCTCAAAAATGTGAGTAGGCCATCAATCCCAATATTTTGTGAATCTCCTGTGCTAGATATCTTAATCTCTGCCTGTGGCTACTGGATAGGATGATTATGTTAAAAGAGGATTAGGACAGGACTGCAACACTCTTGCTAAGGGAGTTCCCCTGGAGTGTGGCTTGCACCTCCCTTTATCCTTTCATCATATGGGAGATAAAAAGAGAGAAGCAAGCAGAAGTTTGGGAGGCTCATGCTACCAAGAAAGCAGCACTAGAAGAACAGCGTGTCCTTCAGACCTGAGGTTCCTGTGCCATGATGCTCCCTGACCAAAGATTGTTGCAACCCAAGAACTTTCCTCCAGGACCAACAGAAGGAAAGTCTTCCCCTGGAGTGGACACCCTCAATTTGGACCTGTAGCCTTATGGGATGTGTAAGGAATAAGCTTTCCTTTGTTACAGCCATCTGCTTTGTGACATTTTTTGTTAGAGCAATGCCAGATGACTAAAATACTCTTCCACCTCCATGCTGTTTCAGGTCCCAAATTCCAAAATAATAAATAAAGCCTGTATGTCAATAACTCCTGTAAAAATAGTGTAGGAAAAGTGTCTGGTCTCCTCTAAGTTCACATGGGAAAGAGAATCAAGATCAACAGCACAGTGCTAATTCATATGAGATGGAGATCAGACATGCTTCTTCTGTCTGCCATTTTTATCAGTTCTGACACCAACCATCTCACTTACAGCACTCTCTACTTCTCTGCTGGGTTTGATAACTCACTGCAGTAGCCACACAGACAGCACTCATGATTACAGGGTTTATTAGAGAAGTAACAGGTTGCATTTCAAGCTCCAGAATCCTCTGGATACAGTTTTTTGATCAGGACAGAGACATTTCTCTCTGACCTTTGGCCTCTGCCCTGCTTGGGCAAATATTACAAAGGTCTTTTAGATATGCCAGTAAGTGCTCTCTAGTAAGCCTTGTCATGAAGACACTCAGCTCTAGCTCCCTGGACAGCAAACTTAGCTCCAGCAAGTGCCTGGAGGCACCCAATCACTCCATGGGCCAGCAAGCCTGAAGTGCTATCACCTAGGTCTTCTGTTATTTTTCTAGTTTGGCTGCCTCTACTGCTGCCATTTCTCTGCCATGGTTTCTCACCATCGTGGTGTCTTCAGTGTTGCAGCTTTTTCTTTATCTGTCCAGGGTCTGGGAGGATCTCAGTGAGTGAATCTCAGGCCCAAAGGATGCACTCCACCCCTGGCTCTTCTTCCTTGGTGATGATGAGATGCTTTCATACTCTGGAATTGGCTCTCTTTTAAGGATAGCAGGTTGGTAAAATTGACCAGTCCTCTTTGTGGGTCATACCTTCCTGAATTGCACACCCCACTCAATTACTTTCATGGAAGTTACAAGACCATGTAGAGAAAGTCCATACAAAAGTCCTCCATTATACTGCAACTTATTCAATATAATAATTAAAAAAAGACTGATTTTAGTCCTTGTTCTGTCATTATAAATTGTATCCCTATAACCTTGGACAAGAGAAACCTTCTTAGCCTGAATCATATCATGAATAAAATAAAATTGTATCTTCCATCATTACCCCATTGCTTTTATTGTAGAATTTAATAAATTATTGTAGGAACCACTTAATCTTATTTTTACAGCACTGTACTTATAGCACATGTAATGATCATCACTGATTTATACATCTAAATGTTCATTAGAACAACCTCTGTGTCTGCATGTCTATTCATCCTTTTACAATTCATTATTTCATGTGTTTGTTAAGGAACAACAATGTGCCGAGCACTAGTACAGACGCTGAAATCTTTTCTGGAATCTCCCTACTATCATTTTACTTGCTTCTCTTGGGTGATCTACTGACTTCCATTACTTATTCATTACTCATAGATTTGTGTTTCCAAAATAATTTTGCTTCTGAACTATGAACACTAAGCATCTAAGCATCTCCTTTTGACTATCCTTCAGGCAATTCAAACTTTACATATCCAAAGATGGACAAACCATGGTAAAATTTTCTATACATGGGGAGATGCCAAAAAACAGAGATTTATTTTTGAGATCTTCCCATCTCTTCCCCCAACCTCACCACAATTAATCCAATGAATCATGAAAATGCTGTCAATTTTGGCTTCTAAATATTTATTTAATCTATCCCTTTTAATTTATGATTGTTTTTGTTAGCTGACTCTGAGTTGTCACCCATACATGGTGACACTATGAACAACAGAATGAAATGCTGCTAGGTCCTATGCTATCCCCCGATTAGTTTCAAATCTGATCATTGTGATCCATAAGATTTTTACTGGCCAATTTTTGGAAACAGATTACCGTGCCTTTCTTCCTAATTTACTACCATATTGGTACAGGCCATCAAGATTTGTCACCAGTTATACGTTAACACCACTTCTTAGCTCTCAGATTATCATACTAGGGTAGACTGCATTTTGCTGTGACACTGGAAGCTATATCACCAATATTCAAATACCAACAAGATCATCTTTAATAAACAAATTTCAGCTGAACTTCCGGACTAAGACAGACTGGGAAGAAGAATCTGGTGGTTTACTTCTGAAAAAAAAGTTAGCCAGTGAAAACCTTACAAATACCAACAGAACATTGTCTGATACAGTACCAGAAGATGAACCACTCTGTTTGGAAGGCACTCAACAGATGACGGGGAAAGAGCCATCTCCTCAGAGTGAAGTCAAGTTTGATGATGTAAATGGAGTCTGCCTTTTGGGAATTGCGTTTGCTGATGTGGCACAACTCAAAATGACACGAAAAAGCTGCAAATAAAGTTGCAAATATCAATAATCAGAGAGTAGAATGAAATCAGTATGAATCTAGGAAAATCTGAAACCATCAAAAATGAAACGGAATGTATGAAATCTGACAAGTTCTCAAACTTGCCACTAGGAGCTTACATTGGCAGTGCTGTAAAAACAACTCAGTGAGGTTTCATAGCCTTGGTATATCACAGTCTCACAGCTATCTTCATGGTGATGTATGGCAGTATCTTGCTGAGTGGCATTCATTATTATTGTTGTGTGTTTTTGCGTGCCGTTGAGAAAATGTTGGAGCTGGAATTTGAGCAACAAACATTAAATTTCTTGTTAAACTTGGCAAACGTGGAAGTGAAATCAAGGGCATGTAGTCCACATTTGTATGGATCATGTCTTGAAGAAAATGGCAGTGTACAAATGGACTAAGTGTTTTTCTGAAGAGAGAGAAAATGTCACTGATGAAGAGAGGTCAGGGAGGCCGGTAATAAGCAGAATTGATGAAAACATTGCAAAACTTTATTGAACTGTGCATCAAAGTCATTGGCAGATTGTGAGAAGCATAGCAGACCATGTAAGCATCGATAGAGAAGCAGTTAGGAACATCTTAACTAAAAATCTTGACATAAGAAAGGTCTGTGCAAAATGGTCTCGTTTGTCTTCGTATAGTCTCACACTATCTACTCAGCATGCAGATTGAATAAGTATGGTGAAAGGACATAACCTTGCTTGCTGAATGTGAAACGTGTTTGAAGCACTTACTGATGAAGATAAAAGCTTTCAGTATAAATTACACCTCAATGAACAGAAAACAAAATTCCTTACAATTGGACTGATTGATAAAGGAGGAAAAAATTGAAGTTGTCAAGGATGTTGTTTTACTTGGATCCACACTAATTTCCCGTGGAAGCAGTAGTCAAGAAATCAGACAACACGTTTTACTGGGCAAATCTTGCAAAACACTTCTTTAAATTGTTAAAAAGCAAGATGCCACTTTAAAAACTAAGGTGCACCTGATCCGATGCATGGTGTTTCAAAACTGTCATGTGCATGTGAAAGCTGGGAGATAAACAAGAAAGACTGAAGAAGAATCGATGCCTTTCAATTAAGGTATTGACAAAGGATGTAGAGTGTACCATGGGCTGCCAAAAGAATCTATAGGTCTGTCTTGGAAGAAGTACAACTAATAAGAATTCACCTTAGACAGGATGATATTGAGACTTTGTCTCATATTTAGGACAAGTTATCAGGAAGGATCAATCATTGCAGAAGGTCATCATGCTTGGTTAAAAAGTGAAAAAAGGGAAGATCCTCAGAGACATGAACTGGCACAGTGGTTGCAACAATAGGCTGAAACATGACAATGATTATGGGGGTAGTACAGGACCAGGTGCAGGGCCAGGCAGTGTTTCATTCTATTGTACAAGGCCTGCCAGTTAAGTTCATGAAGTCATTCTAGAAAAACTGCTACATACCTCACTGCTGAATATCATTACAGTCACCTTTGAAGTACTCCCCTTGGGATATCATTACAGTCACCTTTGAAGTACTCCCCTTGGAGGCTATGCACTGATGCCATCACCTAGTCCACCCTTCAAGGAAATTTTGAAACTCTTGCTGGAATGGCCAGCAGAGCTGTTGTCCTAGTACCCTTGATGTCCTGAATGTCATCAAAATATCTTCCTTTCACTCTTTCCTTTGTCTTTGGGTAAAAAAAAAAAAAAAAAAGTCATTGGGGGGCAGATCAGGTGAGCAGGGAGAGTGTTCAAGTACAGCTGTTTGTCTATTGGCTGAAAAGTCCCTCACGGGCAAGTATGCAGTTAGGTTTGCAAACTTGCCACTGTGCCACCATACACAGTGGCCATTCCAGAAAGAGTTCCAAAATTGCTTTGAAGGGTGGACTAGGTGCTGCCATCTGTGCATAGCTTCCGAAGGGGAGGACTTTGAAGGTGACTGTGGAGCTATTCCGCAATGAGATGTGCAGCACTTAAAACAATTAAGTTTGTGGACTTGTCAGCCTTCCTACGTAGGGTTACTAAGACTTACAAATAATTTGGTTACACCTAACAACAACCACGACAACATCCTTTAACAGGTTCCTAACTGATTTCCTCCATCCAGCATTTTCCCATTGTAAATGGTCACAAAGCCTGAAGGATTTTTCTAGTTTGAGTTATGCTGATGAGAACGTATGGCTTTAATTAGCAGAAATTGATTCTCTTACAGTATAGGAAGCTAAAAGTTTGAATTCAGGATACTAGCCTCCAGGGTATGTTTTCTGTCTTTGTTGGTTCTGGGGAGAAGTTCCTGGTCATCAATCTTTAGTCCTTCCCTTGTCTATAAGCCTCTCCTACAGGGACCACAGTCCAAAGGCTGCACTCTGCTTCTCATGTTTCTTAGTGGCATAAATTCTCTCTATTCTTTGCTTATTTCTCTTGTATCTTAAAAGAGATTGACTCAACACACAACTGAATCTTGTAGATTGTGTCCTATCTCATCAACATAACTCCTTGCTGTAGAGTCCATTCTGACTCAAGGCGACAGAGTATTACTGCCCCATAGAGTTTCCCTGGAGCTCCTGGCGGATGTAGGCTGCCAGTCTTCTGGTTAGCAGCCACAATACTTAGTCACTACACTGCCAGGATTTCTAGAAAAATTGTCTCTAATCCTGCCTCAGTTATAGCGTCCAACTGCCTTTTCCCCCCATGAGAAACAAATTCATTGCTCTCAAGTCAGTTTCAACTTAGTGATCTACAGAGAATTGTCCCACAAAGTTTCCAAGGTATAGCTGGTGGATTCGAATTGCCAGACCTTTTGGTTAGCAGCCAAGCTCTTAACCACTGTTCTACCAGTACTCCTAGGATTTATAACACGTAGGATAATTCTGCCAAATCACAAAATGAAGGCCAACCACGCTGTACTGAGAATCATGAACTAGCTAAATTGGCACTCATTTGGGGATGGGACACAATTCAGTCCATAACATTCCACTCTTTGGCTGCCAAAAATTTAGGTCCTTACCATATGTGAGACACGTTAACCCTGTTATGTCATCCTAAAAGCCTTAAATCAACTCCAAGTGCAAATTCAGTCTTGAGACAAAATTTTCTTCATTTCTGAAATGTAGAATACATTTTCTTCCAAAGTACAATTGTAGAATGTGTACAGAGCAGACGTTTTCATTACAAATGGGCAAACTGGAGGAAAGTCCAAGCAAGTCCAAAATCCATATTAGCTCTCAGGGTTTGAAAACAATCCCCGGTTCTCTGAGATTATTTACAAAATGGCACTGCTCTCCAGACTCCGGGTATTGGCCATATTCTCTGAACTCTGCATAGGGCCTCCTATCATGGATTGAATTGTGACCTCCCCCCACAAAATACACGTATCAGTTTGGGTAGCTCGTGATTTCCAGTATTGTGTAATTGTCCAGCTTTTAGTCACCCGATGTGATTTCCCTGTGTTGTAAATCCTATCTCTATGATGTTGATGAGACAGGACTAGTGGTAGTTATGTTAACGAGGCAGGACTCAATATATAAGATTGAGTTGTGTCCTGAGCCATCTATTTTGAGGGAGATAGGAGAGAAGCAGGTGGAGAGACACAGGGAACTCATACCACCAAGAAGCAAGAGCCAGGATAATAATGTTTCCTCTACTAGAAGATTGATGACAAAGACCTTCCTTGAGAGCTGACAGAGAACACCTTCCCCTAGACCTGACACCCTGAATTTGAACTTGTAGCCTACTAGACTGTGAGAGAATAAGTTTTTATCTGTTAAAACAGTCCACTTGTGGTAGTGCTGTTATAGCAACACTGGATAATCAAGACACAATCTCAGCCCTAGATTCCAGCTCTACCTTCCAGATCCACCTGCTTAGCAACTCTGCTCCCTTAGATTTGGGCTGCACCATTCTTTTAGTCCACCTGAGTGATGAACCTTCCCTCTTTACCTAGTCAAATCGACATACATTTTAGGGAAGCACAGTTCAGTCCATAGCAGAAAGTATGCAGAAAACCACAGTAATCTACAAAATTAAGTTCTGTACAATACATTTTTTAACTACAGGTAGTGACATTTACTCCACTGTAATGTACCCTCTTCTTTTCTGAATTAATGCTATAAACCATTGCTTTATTCATGTGTTCTTACCAAAGAAACATCTAAATGTCAGTGGGTGACAGATATACCAATATGAAGATGGAAATGTCAATGTGAAATTGTTTATTCCAAAGGAAATTGGATGAATCTCATAAAATATGGAGAAGTGCTGCAGTGTTTAGGTAATGGTAATCTAAAGAAAAAAAAAATGAGATTTAAAGTTCATCCTTGTAAACTGCTATTGATGTGGAAAAACTCTAGTAAAATATTACAGTGACTGTTGACTGGCATTGACTTTAGAATCACAGATAGGTGTGGGCACTGAAATGTGTTATACAGCCCTCTGGACTTTCCCCCATACTCTAAAATTACTCCTTATACTAGATAATTCTTTGCTTGTTCATTGTAGGTTTATGGGAAAAATCTTGAAATACCCAGAGGAGACCAAAGTGAATTAAATGAAAATGTGGTCTAGAACATATAAAAGCATGACTTGTGGCATTTGTTTTCCTACATCAAAATTGAAAACACAATTATATTTAAATAATTAGTAAGGTAGGTGACCAAGAATAGACTTTTTGTATGGTCTGAGCTGGGGAGAGGGTATGGTATGCATTATTGATTGAACTGTGTCCCCCGGAAATGCGTGTCAGCTTACCTAGGCCATGATTCCCAGTGTTATGGGATTGCCCACCATTCTGTTGTCAGACGTGATTGTTCTGTGTATTGTTCATCCTACCTCTGTGATGTTAGTGGGAAACCCCGGCGGTGTAGTGGTTAAGTGCAACAGCTGTTTGTGTTTGGTTTGTTTGGCTGTTTCTAAGAGCACCAATAATTTCTTCTGTGGAATTACCGTTCTCCCTTGGTATATGGTTTATTTAGCAACGGTCAACCAAATGTCTTATTCTTTCTAAAGAAATGGCAAGTCCAACATTCACACTATTGTTATTAGTTCCCATTTAGGTGGCTGTAACTCAGGGCAATCTCATGTTTAACAAAACAAGACATTGGCCAGCCCTGTGTCTTCTTCGTGATCACTGCTATATGAGCCCACTGTTCGGCAACTGTGTCAGTGACTTCTTTAATGATGACCTCCTTGCCTTCAGAGACCCTTCACTGTACTGACCAACTAGCAACCAGCCTTTCTTAATGACATATCCAAAGAAGTGAGATGAAGTCTCACTGTGTTCACTTTTAATTGTGTTCATTTAAGGCTGATTCATTTGTTCTTTTGGAAGTTCATACTAGTTGTCATTGAGTTGATTTTGACTTACAGTTATGCTATAGGACAGAGTAGAATTGCCCCATAAGATTTTTAAGGAGCAGGTTGTAGATTTGGACTGGTGATCATTTGGTTAGCAACCAAGCTCTTAACAGCTGTGTCACAAGGGTTCCTGGCAGTCCGTAGTGTATTCGGTATTCTATGCCAATACCACAAATTTAATGTATCAATTCTTCTTTGGTCTTCCTTTCTTACTGTCCAACTTTTGTATGCATATGTGACTGAAAAGAACACAGTTGGAGTCAAGTGCACTTAGTCATCAAAGTGACATATTTGCTTTTTAAGACTAAACAGGTCATTTGCAAAGGATTTGTCCAATGCAATACATCATTTAGATCTAAACTAGGCCAGTGGATATTAAGGGACATACAGCTGGGCTTAAGCATTTCCAGTGGTAATGCCCAGATCAGAGTATTCCTATGAAATTACCAGTTCTGTAGCTCTACGACTGCTGCTGTTTATTTGTATTTCTACATTGTTGTCTCGAGTTTTCCCTTCAAGCATTTGTGACACTGACTTCTTTTCAATAACCTGCCTTTTGTGCAAATTAACCACAATTTCTGGTCCCAGCTACCATAACTCTCTCCTCCCTACACTGCTGGAAAAATTGGCACCAGAACATGGGCTGCCGGAACAGATAACTAGAAGTAGACATTTAATCAACATGCCTTGGAAAGAAATGAAACTGCTCTTCCTTTTATGAAATATATACTTAGCAACCAAAGAAATTTCGTGGCAGAATAGCTGTTTATTTATTTTGGCCAACCTCTCTGGGAAATTGGTTAGCTGCTATTATGGAAAAAAACCTGTGTTTAGAGGTACTTGTGGGAAGCCATGGTAGGACGACTGCTTGTGATAGCACTGGGTAACTAAAAGCTAGAGAAAAAGAAACTCACAACCTAATTTCTCGTTTTGAAGTATTATTTACTTTTGAGACAATTCTTAACTCACGTAGACCCAGGAAGGGGATCACTGAAAATTAATCTGAAATTGCTCCTCTGGGTTGGAGACTCTGGTGGTGTAGTGGTTAAGTGCTATGGCAGTTAATCAAAAGGTTGGCAATTGGAATCTACCAGGTAGATTCAATGGATACCCGATGGGGCAGTTCTGCTCTGCCCTATAGGGTCACTATGAGTTGGAATTGACTTGATGGCTGAGTTACAACATTGATTGTTTTAAAAGCCATGATGGCTCTGTATGCCAAAATTCAGTTGTTGTTTGAGCAAGAATGAGACTGCAACAGTCAAACTGGAATAATTTAAGAGTATTAGGTAAACCCTAAATCTTGAACCACATCTGAAGTCTACCACTCATACACATACTGAGTCTGGGCTGCTTGAGAAAGCAATTATCCAGACTTTATTATAGAAATGCTTCCTTCCTCACCTCTTCCTTCACTCTCTCCTTTGTGAAGCATTCCCTAGTAGGAAAATCAGGCTAAGGGAGGTTTACTCTTTACAGTTGCTTTCAGAAGCATAGAGGTAGTAAGAATGAAGCATAGTAAGTCAAAGCCTGGCTCTTAAAACTTCTGCTCAGGAGTGACAAATTTTAATTTCCTTCATACTTCGTTGGTCAAAACCAGTCACATGGACATGTGAGTTCAACAGAGTCAAAATGAATTGCTTTTAGAATACAATCAAAATGTTCCTTAGAAGAAAGGATACTAGACTGTGACTTGCTTACTTTTGATGTAATCATCAGAAAAGACCTGTTGTTAGAAAAGGAAATTATGTTCCTAAAGTAGAAGGTCAGTAAAGGGCAAGGATGTCAGTGTGAGGGGTACAACAGCTGCCAGAACAGACACAAACATACCAACTATCATGAAGAAGTTGTGAGACTCTAACCAAATTCACCACTGTAATGTCAATTCCAACTCATAGCTACCCTATGGGGCAGGATAGAACCGCCAAGGAGCACCTGGGGGGTTTGAACTGCTGGCTTTCTCGTTAGCAGCCGTAACACTTAATCGCTATACCACTGGGCAATGTTTTTTTCTGTTATTTATAAGTTCACCATAAGTCAGAACTGACTGATGGCAAATAACAACAGCTGCAGAAACACAAAAGTGTAGTCTCTATACAAATTTCCTTTCTTTGACTTGATGGTTTTTACATTCTGACATGTAATTACTTTATGTCCTCTTTCCTCTGTCTTTCTGCTGCATTTCATATTGGTGTTATGGTGATGAAGGGGAGCATTATTTCAAAGTTTTACTGTGTTTAAGTGTATGTCACAAGAACAGAAGAGAGAATATCACCAGACATTTTGCCACATACAGAAGTTGTTACTAGGTTATCTTTGATTTTAGAGTCAAGAAGCAGAGACTATTTTCAAGGATAATTTATATACAAAATACAAGTGTACAGTTTGATGAAGTTTTACAAACAGAACAAAATTGTGTAATTAGCAATCAAATCAAGAAATATGTTATTTACTGACAATCTAGTAGCAGCTTGACTTCTATCTAGAAAGGCTGAGTTTATTTGTGATCGTACAAAACTAATTGGATTATGGAAGGTGGAAGTATTTCCAGAACAGAATATATGTATAAATAGCACCCTATTTTAGCAGCCTGTACTGGATATTCAGGGCCCTTGTGGTACACTGATTAGGGTTTCTCTGTAACAAAAAATTCAGCAGTTCTAATCCACCTGCTGCTCTTTGAAAATGCTGTAAGGTCTCTGAGTCAGAAGCGACTAGACAGCTATGGGTATAGTTGCTTAGTGTATATTCACTGTTTTCTTTTTCTTTTTTTCATCTTCCCAGAATCCATGTCCTCTAAGAATATTCTGATTTGCCAGTGGAAACTTACACTTTCCTCACTGTATATACTCTGTTGGTAGTGCAATCAGGAGTCATGAAATGGGCAGACATACTACCCAGCCAGAGCAGTTGGATTCTGTCTCCTTCATATTTGAAACTTGACTCAAATGGCAATGAAATGGTGGAAGCTCATTCGTTTCCAGTCACAGAACTGTCACCGGTTGATTTTAGCTCTATGTTCACATCTGCAGATTCTGCACCTCATTCTTCCCACTCTGTTTTGGTTTCTTCACAAGTTTTGAGCTACCAATGCCCTTTCAGTAAACTCTGTTGGCTTATTATTGTAGTCGGAATTCTTGCAACAAAAATCTTAAATGATGCAATCGTGAGTTATTCTTCTACAATACGATTAGAATATTATTGTATTGCTAGGATATAGTACATTTTTTAAACCATTTCCTTATTATTGGACATTTAAACTGTCTTTGCTTGTTTCCTTCCTTTCTTTCTCCTTTCATCTTTTCATCTTCATGCAATCCTGTTGAGAACTCTGTAATATATCTCTTTCTGCACACTGTTCCTAGTAGTTTATTTAGAAGAAAGTGTTAGAATTGGTGGGTCAATTAAGTGTATACACTTTAAAAGTTACGTGAGTCTACATTTTAAAGTAGAGCATCAATGAATGCAAGAGAATACTCCCAGATTTTCTTTGTGGACAAATTGCCAATGTATGGTACTGTAAGACTCTGAGCTTTTCCCCTCATTCTTTGCCAAAACTGGATGCTAACATATTTTCAGTGTTGCCTTACATCATTGCACCAGTCTCTGTTGTATTTAGACGTCGCTTCCCACTTGTCTTGGTGATCTAATGCTGCTGTAATAGAAATACATCAAGTGAATGACTTTAACAAACAGTATTTATACTCTCATAGTCTAGTAGTAGGCTGCAAGTCCAAATTGAGGGCACCAGCTCCGGGGGAAAGCTTTCTAGCTCTGTTAGTTCTGGCAGAAAGTCCTTGTTATCAATCTCCCCCTGTCGTAGGAGCTTCGCAGCGCTGGCAGCGTGGGTCCTAAGGATGTACTCTGCTCCTGGTGCTACTTTCTTTATGGTATGTGGTCCCCTGTCTGTACGCTTGCTTCTCTCTTTTGTATCTCGAAAGAGATTGACTCAAGATGCAATCTAATCTTGTAGATTGAGACCTGCCTCATTAATATAATTATGTCTAATCTGTCTCATGAACATCATAGAGGCAGGATTCACAACACTTGGGAAAATCACACCAGATGACAAAATGACAGAAATTCACACAATGCTGGTAATCAGGTCCTACCCAATTTAATACATACTTTGAGAGAATACAATTCAATGCCTAACACTAATAAGAATTTATAACTCAATAAGAAATGAACACTGCCCATAGATAAACCTGTATTCTATACAAAAAAGACAACAAAATTGGCATTTAGTAATATATTACCTGCTACAATTCAAGATTGCCTTTAATGAATTATCTCTTACAGTAGCATGCTTAAGTCACTTTGTACTCCATGCTGTCAGTATGTTTGACTTGTTCACTGAGAATTATTAGCAGTTACTGTTAAGTGGTCCTGTTTTTAAGTCTTTGAAAGGAGGAATTTTTTTCTTTCAGAAAGGGGGGCGTAAAACTGTTGTGTTTTACAAAATGTACCCACCCCACTGATTGCTCTTCATAGATTGTGTTAAATAGGATAGAGAGCTGTATATGAAATTCACTTTCCCACTCAGTAACTCAACAAACTGACCTCTCCAGTCCCTCACTGATGCCTACAGCAAACTTAATGTTAACCACTGATACAACCCATCCTAACATGACTAGGCATTTCTTTTCCCACCAAAAAATAGCTTTTTTTTTTTCCTTCCAAGCCTATTTGTGTGGAATATATTTGTTGTTTCTACTATGTCATTAAATAAGAATTTTACAAATTGATGAAATACAGGTGTGGAATAAAAGTTATTTCTTTGAGATTAAGTTAAATCTTATTTCTTTAAGATTAAGTTAATCTTAAATCATAAACTTTGAGATTAAGTGGTTATGTTAAATTTTTCTGAGACTAATTAAATTTATTTTAAAAGTTATTAAATGAATAGTGCCTGGCCACCACCAAAGACTGCTCCTACAGGGAACTCAATAGAGTACCTGTCAGAGTGGGAGAGACGTGGGGCACAGAACTCAAACTCTAGTAAAAAGACTCAACTTGATAGTGTGACAGACCCTAGCAAGCGTGGCCTCCAGACTCTGTGTTAGCCCAGCACAGAAACCTTTCTTAAGGTCAACTCCTTAGACAAGGGCTGAACTGCTGTCTAGGATATAAAATGATACTGGTGAAGAGTGTGCTTCTTAGTTAGTGTAGATAGGGGAGTCTAACTGGTCTGCTCCTGTCAAGTTAGTGGCTCAATGGACATGGGAAATACAGGGTGGTGGGGAAGAGGATACTGTCAAAGTGTGAGAAGAGCAGCTAGGGTCACATGGCAAAGTGTGTGTAAGCTTTTGTATGAAAGACTGACTGGGACTGGAAACTTTCACTTAGAACACAATGAAAAAAATTTAAAAAGTTATTAAAAGGGAATGAGAGAGTTAAGAATAAAAATCACAACTAATTCTACATTCAGTTTTGTACCTGTCTTTAAATTTCAGACATTCTTTAAGTAAACCACAAGTAAAATCTTATATAATGAAGCATGAATGTGATCTGTACAAGAATGTTGACAGGGATACCCCCCAGGAGACCCATCTATGCTTAGTATGGTATAAGACACACACTCACAGACACACACATGCACACACATACACTGAGGCTCTGACCCTATATCAAATGACTTATAAGTAAGTTTATGTTAATCTATATTGATTGAAAAAAATGCCTAAGACATGAATGTGTCATTTTTTAATGGTTTCTCACTTTAATACATTTTTAAAGTGAACTAACGAAGTACTGTTCCATTTCCATTACATAAAGGGTTTTCTACAGAACTGAGGACAGTAAAGGGAGTGGATTTCAGTCATA
The DNA here is from genome assembly GCA_028571685.1 of Heterohyrax brucei. Taxonomy (NCBI): domain Eukaryota; kingdom Metazoa; phylum Chordata; class Mammalia; order Hyracoidea; family Procaviidae; genus Heterohyrax; species Heterohyrax brucei. The sequence continues at coordinate 34,610,060 of CM053148.1, read as the reverse complement.
GCATGTGACTCCTGAATGTATGAAACTGTCACAGTTGTTGCAACAGAAAAGCGTTTGCCTGTTTCTTTATATTTTTCCTACTACAAATACAAAATAATTGAAAACAACATATTGAGTGCCATTTTTTTACTTAAAGAAAATCACATATTTCCTTCTTCTAATCATTTGCACTTTTTTGCCTGTCCTCCTCCCTGTTCTCTTGTATTGTATTTAACTTCCATAAAAAAACAGTTATTTAAGTCAAAGACATACGTTAATCTGTATGATGATTAACAACAGATGAGAATCCATGTTGTTGAAAGGTCATAAAGTTCATTTAAAAATTAATGCTGGAGAGACAAAAATATAATTGTAATGAATGCCATTTGTCTGGGGTGCATATATGCTTTTCCATGTGAGAAACCTGCCCCCCTTTAGAAGCTGACTTCCTTTGTGTTCTCTCAAGGAAAAGCACTTATCTGACCTTTTAAAACACTAAGGTAGATTTAAAATTATGCTTAACATCTTGACATTTCTCAAAATGCCTCATTTAAAGCATAATAATTAAAAAATACACGTTTATTAGAAAATTTTTAAATTAATGGCCACATTTAAGGTCGTGAAAAATGTCTTGGGGTCACTTCATTGACACATACTGTCTCCAAAGTTCCCTGATAAATCCTTACTCTCTGTCAACATTATTGTCACTCTTTGTCAATAACATTCATTATTAGGAAGAAAGTTTTGACTCCTAGGCTCTAAGTGTAGTTATAGAAATACACGATATAGACTAAATGACTGTTTGTTCCTAGGGATAGATTATATATGTTTTTACCCCTTCCAGATTTTTCTGATTAATCTTATGTTACTTTAAAAATTCATAATAAACATTTAGCCCTCTTGCTATGCAATATTTCAGTACTGTCCCAGTATGAGATCTGCTGCTAAGTGCAGATATTAGTATTTGTTCAGTTGTCACTTTACCAGATCCTGTGAGGTCACTTTATGTCCTATGAGTTTACCTGTGGAGAATAAAAACAGGTGATAAAGTAATAATCCCAAACATCTCTCACTCCAACAAAAAGAGAAATATTCTTTTTAACTAAGAAATACTGTATCTGTCAGCACAGATGGGTCCCAGATTGCTGTAGCTTCAGAGACTGCTGCTTATATGAACTCTCCTTCATGCCATTGCTGTTTGGTCACCACGAGGCACTACATCTGACCTGTACAATGCACCCAAGATCAGAATTCAAGATCTAGACTTTGGTGGGCTGGTACATGGTTGTATAATTATTGATTCTTACATCTCCAATAGTTTGTTTCTTTGGGTGAGATTGACTTTTGCTTTAGACCTAAAATATTGTGATTCAAAATGTCCCCTCCTACTTTCTGGACAGTCTAAGCATGGACAAAAACTACACTTTCAGAAGCTAACAGTTGTAGCCAGACAAGAACAGTAAAGACACTTAATAATACCAGAAAGAGAAGTACACAGAAGATGAAGTGTTCTGATTTTCAAAAACTAGGAAATTTTTAGTGGCATAAAGCATGTTTGATTTTTAGATTTTGGCTGAGACATTTTCACAGTATCTTTTTTGGGGCTGAGAACAAATGGTATTTCCAAAATGACAAAGGCATTGGAAACATCTAGAATAGCATGTGCCAAATTCTTCTGTGTGAAAGTATGTGCATTTCTAACAAATGGTCGTACTAAAATAATTGGCACCTAACAGGTGTTCAAAAACTATTTGCTTATTGCATTAAATGAAGGAACAAGAGATGTGCCAGAATCAACTATTTTCCCAAGCATTTCAAGAAAATCAAAATGGTGGTTTTCATGAACACAAAATCATTTTACAGATTTTTTTTAAAAAGATTTTATTATATTTGGAAAGTTAAAAAAATTGGAAAAGAAATAGTATCTTCAAAATAAGAAAACTGTCTACAAACATGGTTATAGCCTGTGGATAAACACAGGGGAATATGGAGAGGTTAGAAGAGAAGCTGAGAGCAAATCAATAACATAACACAGAATGTTTATGAGGAGGGTTCTGGCTAAGATGGTGGAGTATATGAACACTTCCTGTGATCTCTCTAACAGCAAAGACTGCCCCCACCAAAAAATGAATTGATTATATATAAAATTTAAGGAGCCTTGAAAATCAAAGGGAAAATTGAGACAACAGACTGGATGACAGGGAAGGACGAATGGATCCAGAAGTATCTAGAACTGGCCAGACATGACCCAACAGGAATCAGCACCCTGCAAGTAAGTGGAACAGTGACTTTCAAAAGGTGATTTCCTCAATGAGGCAGACAGAACACCGGATAGCCTACTTAGCCTCCTGAATTCGAGAAAAACTGTTCAATCATCAAAAGCTAAGTAGACTATGTCTAATCTATCATAGGAGGATCTACATGTTTTGGGGGGTTAAACATTTCTCCCTCTTCCCAGCACATCTGCTTCCCTTCTCTACACTACAACCAGCTCCAGAGTCTATCAGCATTCCCCAGGCTGCAAGTAGAACTCCTTACATTCCTGCTGAGCAGTTCTTCTAGACTCAGAGAGGGAGCAATTTAACAAAGGGGAAAAAATATAGATGAAATAAGCTATTGATCTCCTAAGCTGGGAACTCAAGGCAGAAACAGTTCCTTTGCCTAGGCTCAGGCATAAGAGGACATGTCTTCATGATAGACACTCACTGACAGCTGCCAGCCCCCATGACTTTCTAGAGCAATAGGGGAGAGCCATCGCTATACACTTAGTAACTGACTATCTGGGAACATGAGCTGAATACTGTAAGAAATGTAAGTGCACACTTGGGCTCACCTGCCTAGTAATAGCTCTAACCATCTGATGACTGGAAGTTAGAGCCTGAAAGCTGCTAATAATCAAACTAGTTCATACGACCAGCCTATTTTGGCATTTCTAGGCAAAACAAACAAGTGGTTAGAACACAGTGAGCAAACATAAAATAAGTAAATATGACTTCCTGGTGGCTCAGAGATAACAGTCAATATCAAATCACTTAAAGAGGTGGACCACAGTGGCTTCAGAAACCTCCTGAAACACAATGTCAAGAAGTTTTCCAAATGAGAGAATTTCCCAGAATTATCAGAGAGAGAATAGAAAACAATATCTGGAATGCATGAGTCGGATCCGACTCGATGGCACTTGGCTGGCTTAAAGATATCAGGAAGGCGATCGACCACAATGCAGCAGAGTACCATAACAAATTGAACTGGCTGCAAGAAAGTGTAGATAAACATCATTCAGAAATTCAGAAGATTAATAATAAAACTACAAAATTAGATAACTCTATAGAAAGTCAAAAAAACAGAGTTAAGGCAATGAAAGACAGAATTAGTGAGACTGAAGATAAAATATTTAACACCAACATATTTGAAGGAACATCAGATAATTTAAAAAAAATGAAGAGACACTAAAAATGACTTAGGACCCTATCAAGAGAAATAATCTATGAGTGACTGTAGTACCAGAACAGGGGATGATAACAGAAAATACAGAGAGATTTGTTGAAGATTTATTGACAAAAAGCTTCCCCAACACCATAAAAACTGAGAAGACATCTATCCAAGAAATCAAAGACACAAGGACAGAATAAAGAAATTCACAGAATCAAATGAGAACAAAAACACACCTTATCAGAACCTTCATGCAACAACAAAGGCAGTGCTCAGAAGTCAACTTATCTCGGTAAATGCACACATTAGAAAAGAAGAAAGGGCCAAAATGAAAGCATTAATCCTATAACTTGAGCAAGCAGAAAGAGAGCAGCAGAAGAAGCCTGTGGGCACCATAAGAAACCAAATAAATAAAAATTGGAGCAGAAATAAATAAATTAGAGAACAGACAAATGTTTGAAGGAGTTAACAAGACCAAAAGCTGGTTCTTTGAAAAGATCAACAAAATTGGTAAACCACTGGACAAACTGACAAAAGAAAAATAAGAAAGGAAGCAAATCACCCAAATAAGAAATGAGAGCCAATAATCACAACAGACCCAACTGAAAAGAAAAAATCATAACAGAACACTATGAAAATTGTATTCTAATGAATTTGAAAACTTACAGGAAATGGAGAAATTTCTGGAAACATACTATTGTTTTAGTCATCTGGTACGCTCTAACAGAAATACTATGAGTGGATGGCTTTAATAAATAACAGTTTATTTTTATGTAGTACAATAGGCTACAAGTCCGAATTCAGAGTGCCCACTCCAGGGGAAGGCTTTCCTTTTTTGTCAGCTCTAGAGAAGTTCCTTGTGCTGCATGAGTCTTTGGTCAGGGAGTATCTTGGCACAGGAACCTCAGATGTGAAGGACACACTCTTCCTCCAGTGCTGTTTTCTTGATGGTATGAGGTTCCCATTCTCTGCTTGTTTCCCTTTCCTTTCATCTCTTGTAGGATTAAAGAAAGGAAACCCTGGTAGCATAGTGGTTAAGTGCTACGGCTGCTAACCAAAAGGTCAGCAGTTCAAATCCACCAGGCGCTCCTTGGAAACCCTATGTGGTAGTTCTACTCTGCCGTCTAGGGTCACTATGGGTTGAAAATGACTCAATGCACTGGGTCTGTTTTTTTTAGGCTGAAAGTATAAAAGGCGGTGCAGGCCATGCTCCAGGAAAACCCTTTCTACATTGGAATAGGGAGATGATACTGAAAGAGTTTTACAGTCCTAACCTAATCCTCTGTAACATAATCCATGCTGTTAACCATAGGCAGAGATTAGGATTTACAACAGAAGAACATCACAAAATGGAGGGCAATCACAGAACACAGGGCATCCCGGCCCAGACAAGTTGCTACATGTATCTTGTGCAGACACAATTTAATTCATCACAACTATCTACCTAAACTAACACAGAGATAGAAAAACTCAATAAGCCCATCAGAAAAGAAGAGATTCAAAACATCATTTCAAAACCAACTAAAACCCCCCCTGGTCCTGACGACATCACTACAGAATTCTATCAAACTTTTAGAGAAGAGTTAACACCACTATTACTGAAGACATTTCACAGCATATAAAAGGATGAAGTGCTGCCGAATTCCTTGTATGGTGCTAGCATGGCCCTAAAACCCAAATCAGGTAAAGACAGCACAAAAAAGAATTATAGACCAATAACTCTCACGAATTTAGATGCAAAAATCCTCAACAAAATTCTGTTGTTAGGTGCCGTTGAGTCAGCTCAGACTTGTAGTGACCCATGCACAACACAATGAAACACTGCCCAGTCTTGTTCCATGTCCACAAACATTTTTATGCTTAAAGCCTTTGTTGCAGCCACTGTGTCAGTCCATCTCATCAAGGGTCTTCCTCTATTTTGCTGAGCCTCCACTCTACCAAGCATGATATCCTTCTCCAGGGATTCATCCTTCCTGACAGCATGTTCAAAGTATGTAAGATGCAGTCTTGCCATCTTTGCTTCCAAGGAACGCTCTGGTTGTACTTCTTCCGGAACAGATCTGTTGGTTCTTTTGGCAGTCCATTGTACATTCAACATTCTTCTCCAACACTGCAGTTCAAAGGCATCAATTCTTCTGTCTTCTTTGTTCATCATCCAGCTTTCACATGCATACGATATGATTAAAAATACTATGGCTTGGATCAGGCACATTTTAGTCTTCAAGATGACATCTTTACTTTTCAATACTTTAAAGAGATCCTCTGCAGCAGATTTTCCCAGTGCAGTGTGTCTTTTAATTTCTTTACGACTGCTTCCATGGGCATTGTTTGTGGACCCAAGTAAAATAAAATCCTTGACAACTTCAATCCTTCCTCCATTTATGATGATGTTGCTTACTGGTCCAGTTGTGAGGATTTTTGTTTTCTTGATGTTGAGGTACAATCTATAGCGAAGACTGTGGTCTTTGATCTTCATCAGTGTTTCAAATCTTCTTCACTTTCAGCAAGCAAAGTGGTGTTTTCTGCATAGAGCAGGTTGTTAATGAGTTGCATCAAATCCTGATGCCTCATTCTTCTTCACATAACCCAGCTTCTCAGATTATTTGCTCAGCATACAGATTGAATGGCATGGTGAAAAGATACAACCCTGACACACACCTTTCCTGACTTTAAACCACTCACTGTCCCTGTCTTCTGTTCTCATGACTGCCTCTTGATCTACGTACAGATTCCCTAAGAGCACAATTAAGTGTTCTGGAATTCCAGTTCTTGGCATTTTAGTCATAATTTGTTATGATCTACTCAGTCAAATGCCTGTGCATGGTCAATGAAACACAGGTAAACATCTTTCTGGTATTCTCTGCTTTCAGCCAAGACCCATCTGACATCAGCAATGATATCCCTGATTCCATTTACTCTTCTGAATCCAGATTGGCTATCTGGTAGTTCCTTGTCAGTATACTGTTGAAGTCCCTTTTGAATGATTTTGAGCAAAATTTTACTTGTGTAGAATATTAATGATATTGTTCAATACTTTCTGCATTTGGTTGGATCTCCTTTCTTTGGAATGGGCATAAATATGGATCTCTTCCAGTCAGTTGGCTAGGTAGCTGACCTGCAAATTTCTTGGCATAGATGAGTGAGCACTTCCAGCACTGCATCTGTTTGTTGAAATATCTCAGTGGATATTCCATCAATTCCAGGAGTCTTGTTTTTTTCCCAGTGCCTTCAATGCAGCTTCAACTTCTTCCTTCAGTACCATCAGTTCCTGATCATAGGCTGCCTCTTCAAATGGCTGAACATTGACCAGCTCTTTCTGGTATAATGACTCTGTGCATTCCTTCCATCTTCTGTTGATGCTTCCTGAGTCATTTAATATTTTCCCTGTAGAATCCTTCACTACTGCAATTCGATGCTTGAATTTTTCTTCAGTTATTCCAGCTAACAAAATTCTAGCCAATAGAAATCAACAATATGTCAAATAAATAATTCACCATAACAGATAAGGGTCGTACCAGGGATACAGAGGTGGTTCAATATTAGAGAAACAGTCGATGTAATTAACAACATAAATAAAACAAAAGACAAGAACCACTTAATTTTATCAATTGATTCAGAAAAGTCATTTGACAAAGTCCAACACTCATTCAGAAACTCTGGTGGTGCAGGAGTTCATGTGAAAACTCCCAGCAAAATAGGAATAGATGGGAAATTCCTCAGCATAATGAAGCACATTTATACAAAACCAACAACTAACAGCATCCTAAAGGGGAAGACTCTTAAAGCATTCCCCTTGAGAACAGGAGCCAGACAAGGGTGCCCTTTATCACCACTTTTTTTCAGCATTGTGCTGGAGATTATAAACAATGAAAGGATGCTGGGAAAAGAAAACTATAGCAAGATACACTCTCACCCTAGCAAGGCTGGCATTAATCCAAAGAACAAAAAAGAATGCATTTCGGAGAGGTTGTGGACAGACTGGAACATTTATACATTGCGGTGGGAATATGAAATGACAGCCACTTTGGAAATCGATTTGGCAATTTTTTAAAAAGCTAGAAATACCATATGATCCAGCAATCCTACTCCTTAGAATATATCCTAGAGAAATAAGAGTTTCCAGACAAATAGATACATTCATGCCACTGTTCATTGCAGCACTGTCCCCAATAGCAGAAAGCTGGAATCAGTTATGTTGAGCTGCTCTCTACTGCATTCTGTCTCTGCTTTCACCTAAGCAAATTCTTGACAACTATTGGGCTTGGCATCTAATCCATGACCAACCCTCTCATGGTTCTATACATTTATAGGAGGCTGTCATACTAGTTTCTTTCTTGATGGGAGAGAAAAACGTGGAGAGGAGGGGACAGGTAGTTTGTTAAGAGGATACTAGAAATATAGAGTGAAAAGGAAGATTATGTTGTCACCGGGCGAGGAGAGCAGATGGAACTGTGGATAGATGGGCATGCAAAATTAATTTCAATTGTGTATTTTCAGTTAAACACAATTAAAAAAAGATGGAATCAACCTAGGGTCTCACTGATGGATGAGTGGATTAAAAAATACAGCATATTTGTGCAATGCAATATTACCAATGATAAAAAAATCGATGAATTTGGGAAATATCTCACAACGTGAAGGAACCTGGAACATCTTATGCAAGTGAAATTAGTCACCAAAGGACAAACATTGTGTGATACCACTATTTTAAGGACTCAAGAAATGGCTTAAACACAGAAGATGATTATGTAGGTGAGAAGGGATAAGGGTATTTACTAATGATACTAGACAAGAATTATTTTAGGTGAAGGGAGAAACAACACAAGTAGAGGAGAAGTCAGCACAACTGGACTCAACTAAAAGCTACAAAGTTTTCTAAATACAACCAAACACTTCAAAGGACAGAGATTCAGAGGCAAGGGTCTAGGAACTATGGTTTCTTGGGAAATCTAGGTCAACTGGCACAACAAAATTTATTATGAAAATGTTCTGTATCTGTATCCCACCTTGGTGAGTGGAGTCTGGGATCTTAAAAGCTAACAAGTGGCTATCTATCTAAAAGGCTAAAATTGGTTTCATCCCACCTGGAGGAAAAGAGAATGAAAAACAGAAGGAAAGTACGAGCCCAAGAGACAGAAAAAGGGCTACTTAATCCAGCGTCTACATCAACATGAGAGTGGAAGAACTGGATGGTGCCCAGCTACCACTAATGACTCCCCTTACAGGAAAGTCAACACAGAGTCCCTGGTGGACTGGGAGAAATGTGGAGTGCAGAACTCACACTGGAGTTAAAAGACATTCAATCTTGATGGTCTGACAGACTGAAAGGTCCCTGGAAAATATGACCCCCACTCTCTATTAGGCCCAAAGTGAAACCATTCCAGAAGTCAGCTCCTCAAACAAATACTGAACAAGCTTATAAGACATAAAATGATACTGGTGAAGAGTGCACCACGTGGCTCAAGTAGATGCGGGTACCTAACTGGGCAGCTCCTGTCCAGAGGCAAGAAGAGCAGAAAGAAGTGAACAGGAATTGGTTGAATGGACACAGGAAATTTGAGATGGAAGGGAAGAGCACGCTGGCACAGTGTGGGGAGAACATCTACAGCCACGTAACGAAGTATGTGTAAGTTTGGGAGTGAGAAACTGACTCAAATTGCCAACTTTCCCTAAAATACAGTAGAAAAAATTTAAAAAGTAAGAAACAATGAAAATAATACATTCAGTTAAAAGAAAAAAAGAACATTTATGAATGTTTTTATCACTCACTCTAGGGAGTGATAGCTCCACACACACACACACACACACACACACACACACACACACACACACACACACACACACACACACAAGAAGTAGATGTGGTATCAGTTTTGGGTGATGTCAGACAGGACAATTCAGTTAAAAACAAAGAGGTGAGTATTTCTATTGATAAGAAGTACTAGAAATCTACCCGGTGTGTGTACTCAGTGGAACACTGTGCTATGATTAAAAAAAACAAAGACAATTTTAGAAAACATCTCATAGCATGGTGTCATTTGGAAGAGATCATGCTGGGTGAAATCGATCAATGTCAAATGGACAAGTTTTGTATGAGACCCCTGTTATAAGGACTTAACAAGGTAATTACCCACAGAAGAAAATGACTGTGTTGGCTACACAGGTGGGGGGCAGGGAGGCTAAGGGTTTATCATAGATGAGATAATTAATAGACGTTAGAAATTTTATTCTTCTACCGTAATTAATAAAAAAGAAAGAAAGAAAGAATTGAAGCTCTGGAGTTCAAGTCTTGACCCTAATAGGAGAGATTTAAGCACAGGCCGTTTGGTTAAGGTTCTTCTGAGGTCAGAAAACTGTTAAAATTTACAGATAAGACTTGTTAGTTTACAAATTGATTATGAAGATATACAAATGATCTATTTTCTGTTAAAATATCTATCTTGATTTAATGGTTGGCCAATAACTTAAATACAATAATTGCTGATATATTAATCTATATGCTTATTTTATCTCATAACATGTTTTGTTTTATGTGTTATACTTGACTAGTAGAAATGCATGTTGGAGAGCCTGTACAATTAAAGAAAATGATTTAAATTCTCTTTTTCGTTTGGATTAGTGATACCAAGTTCTGGTTTGACACTTAATGTTGTTTAAACTTCCATGAAGTTAAAAAGTTTACTTGAATTTTCTTCTTTTTGTTGCTGTACTTTAGCTTTTTAATTTCAGCATAAAAATGCATAAACTTTTTTTCATTGTGATTAAGTGAAAGCATACAATCCAAATCAATTTTACATGCCTGCCTATCTGTAGCTTCTTTGCTCTCCTTGCCTGGTGGCAGCACACTCCTCCTTTTCATTTTATACTTGATATATCCTCTTAACAAGATTCTGTCCACTCTTCTCCACCCTCTTCTCTCCCATCTAGAAAGAGACCAGGAGGACAGCATCCTATAAATGCATAGAACCATAAAGCACACATATCATATGGTCACACTGTGTCCCCGAGTCTAGTCCACTTTTGTCCTAAGAGTTGGCCTCAGTAGTGTTTTCTAGACAGGGGCAGCAGCAGGTCTAGGGGCCATGCTCCAAGGGGATCCCCTGGGCCATCAGACTATCAGTTGTGGTTTTTTAGTAGAGTAATTGAGCTACACTCCTCTTTTTATTATTACCACAGAGACTCAACATTGTGTGCCCCATCACAGCTGTCTTTGGTGGTTCCCCTGGGAACCGGGTGCTGACACAGTCTCCCATTTACGTAGGCCCCTCTGTTCCCCTGGGCTCTATCTTTCTTGTGTCTTTGGTGTTCTTGGTGAACATCTATTCTGGGTGAGTTGGGACCATTTGGTGCACCTCGCACAGCAGCCTGCTAGCTTTTAAGATCCCAGACACCAATCACCAGTATGGGGTGCAGAAGACTCTCTTAGTAATAGGCTAATTATGCCAGTTGACTTCTATGTCCCCTGACAGCATGGTCCCCACACCCCACCCCTGCTACTCTCCTTGAAATATTAGGCTGTCTTTAAAAGAGTTTTCAGTTTGTGGTGAAGCCCAGGTAAGTTAATCTTCTTTCTACTGTGTGCTACCTCTGCTTTCACTTAACCAAATTTCTATCAACTATCTATTCTATGACCAATACTTGCCCTACCTCCCCACCCTTGTAGACATCAAAGAGTCTTTCCTTTTGTACATAAGTGCTTTTTTAAGTCTTAATAGGAAGGGTCTCATATAATACTTGTCCTTTTGCTGCTGACTGATTTCCCTCAGCAAAATGTCTTCCAATTGAAACCAGATGTTTCCTAAAATCACAATTGCTTTTTATCATTGCATAGTACTCCATTGAGTATATGGACCATAGTGTGTTTATCCATTCATCTGTTGATGGTCATCTAGGTTGATTCCATTTTTTGCTGTTGTGGACTGTGCTGCAAAAGACATTCATGTGCATGTGTCTGGTCGTGTGACAGTGTTTTTCTGAGCACTGGTGTTACTGGATCAAATGATATATCTATTTCCACCTTTTTAGGAAGAGCCAGATTGCTTTCCAAAGAGGTTGTACCATTTTTGCAGTCTCACCAGCAGTGTAGAAGAGTTCCAAGCTCTCCAGAGCCTCTCCAGCATTTGTTGTTTTGTGTTTTTTGGATTATGGCCAACCTTGTTGGGGTGAGATGGTATCTCATTGCAGTCTTGATTTGGATTTCTCTGATAGCTAGTGATCATGAGCATGTCCTCATGTGTATTTTGGCTGCCTGCATATCCTCTCCAGTGAAGTGTCTGCCCATGTCCTTTGCCTATTGCTTAATTGGGTTATGTACTTTTTCTTGTTGATATTTTGCAGTACCTTGTAGGTTATGGAGATCAGACATCATTCTGACATGTAGTTGACAAATAATTTTTCCCATTGTGTAGGTGACCTTGTAACTCTTTCGATAAAGTCTTTGATGAGAAAAAGTGTTTGATTCTTAGTTGTTCCTATTCATCTATTTTCTCTTCTGTGGATCATGTTTTGCTTGTCAGATTTTGAAGCATGTCTAAGCTGTGTATTAAAACTTCCATTCTTGACCCTATTTTTTCTTGTATGGTCTTTATCATTTTAAGTTTGATGTTTAGGTCTTTGATCTGTTTTAAGTTAGTTTTTGTGTAAGGTGTGAGAAAAGGGTATTTTTTCAGTTTTTTTGCAGATGGATATCTAATATTTCCAACACTATCTGTTAAAGAGACTGTTTTTACACCAGTTTACAATCTTAGGGCCTTTGTCAAAAATCTACTGCTCATAAGGGGATGGTCTCAACTCTGTTCCATTGGCCTATAACTCTCTTCTTGTACCAGTATTAGGCTATTTTGACTACTGTGCCAGTGTAACAGGTTATAAACTTTTTTAATGTGTGGAAAATATAGCTGACCCAGATCTATAAAACACATTAAGTACAGCCAATGTCCTGTCCCAAGGTGCTTTTCGGAAATGTGTACTTTTATTGTTAACTTAAACTGCATTTTGGTAACTACTATATGCCTGGATCTATACTTGATCTTCTGCAGCTTTAAAAGATATATGACAAGATATATTAGAGTTCCTGTTCTTGAAGTTGATCGCATTCTGTTAGGGATGAAAAAGAAAATACATGATTATTCACACATCACAGATCAATATGAGATAAAAATACTGAAATGGCTCTTGTAGAATAATGAAGGTTAGATGAGGTCTTGGAAACGTATAGCTATTAGGAAACCCTGGTGGCATGGTGGTTAAATGTTATGGATGCTAATCATGAGGCTGGCAGATTGAATCCACCAGGTGTTCCTTGGAAACTCTGTGGTGCATTTATATTCTGTTCTATGAGGTTGCTATGAGTTGGAATTGACTCAGTGGTGGTGGATTTGGTTTTTCTTGGATTTGTATTCCATTTTTAATTAGATTACTTCAAAACATAGTGTTAGGATTTATTTTGAATAAAAATCTTTTAAAAGTAACTAGCTCAGAGGCTTAGTTTTCTTTGGTGACTTACAGTGATAAGGAGAACAGAAATTAAAAAAAGAAAAATTTGCTTCAGCATAGATTTCTTCAGAGGCTCACCATTATCCAAAATAAGACCCACTGTGTGCATGGCGTCTGAGGGAAATATTTTGGCTTCCTCCTGCTGCCGTGATAGAAGCACCACAAGTGAGGGACTTTAATGAGTACTTACTTCTTCACAGTTTAGGAGGCTAGATGTTTGAATTCAGGGTACCAGCTCTAGAGGAACACTTTCTCTGACCTTTGGCTCTGGGTGAAAATCTTTTTATCAGTTTTTCTAGCCCAGAGTTTCTCATTACGTCAGAGATTTCCAGATTCCTTTTATATTGCTCTAGTTTGTGCTTGCTGCTCTTTGGCCAATCTCTTCTTTAAAGAGAGTAGGTTTAAGAAACACTCTGTAGTGATATGGCCACACTGACATAACAACAACAACAACAACAAAAAAAAAACCCATTCCCAAGTGGGATTATATCCACAAGTGCACAGGTTAAGATTCCAGCACATGTTTTTTGGAGAAAGGGCACAATTCAATTCTTAATAAGAAAATTAAATATTTGTTGCTGTTGTTACTCTGTCTCTGATGACATGCCAGAAAACACATGATTAGGGAAAAAGCTATAAATCTGCAGCAAAATAAGTTAAAACTTCTGATTCATAAGAGAAAACTAAAAAAAATAAATAAATAAAGTGTTAGATGAATACATATTTGACAAATACAATTATAGAAAGCAAAGTGGCAATAGTAATGTTAAATGACACTAGAGTGGGAACAGTTAGATGGGCATTAGATACAGAATTCTTAAGGCTCAAAGGCAGAAACATGAAAAGGGGAAATATAGGAAAGAAAAAGTCTCAATATGGTATAAAATTATAAAATGTTTTATAATACCAAATATAAAAGGAAATCTCCTAAAAATAAATGTTTATGATCTGGATTAAGTGGTAAGTTTTTCACATGCTTCATTCAATATTTCACATATTGTGAAGACCAAAATTATGCAGAACATTTACAAAAATCATCCATAGAAATATCTCTAAAGAAATTTTTTTTTTATTATGACAGTGAAAGTGTACATTCCCGTATAAATTTACATGCCCACCTATATGCAGCTTCCACTGCTCTCCCTGCCCGGTGACAGCACACTATTCCTCTGCTCCATACATCTCTCATCCTCCCAACAGCCTCCTTTCCCCTCCTCTCCAGCCACTCTCCTTCCTCCAGCCAGAGGTCAGCATGATATCTTACAGATGCATAGAACCATAAAGTGTATCCAATATATGGTCACTCTGCATCACCAAGTCCAATCCATTCGTGTCCAAAGAGTGGACCTTCGTTATGATTTATGGGCAAGGGCAGCATCTGGACCAGGGGCCATGCTTCCAGGGGAACCCTGAAACCACTGGACCCTCAGTTGAGGTCTTTTAGTGGAGATCTCCGGGTGCACCCCTTTTTATTCTTGTGTTGCCAGTGAGACTCAACTGAGTGAGCTCCATCACGGCTATAACTGGTGGTGGTCAGGCATCATCCGGTTCTTCTGGTCCCAAGTCGATGTAGGCACCCACTGATGTGGGTCTCTCTATCTTCTGGGTTGTCTTTACCCCATGTCATTTTGGTCCTCGGTGAGCATCCATTCCTGCTGAGTTGGGACCATTTGCTGTGCCCTCGGATGGCAGCTTGACAGCTTTTAAGACTCCAGATGCCACTCACCAATGTGGGGTTCAGAAAGCCCTCTTAGCAAAACACTAGTTGTGCCAATTGACCTCAATTTCACCTAAGAGCATGGTCCCCTGCCCCCTGCCCCAGCTACTCTGTCCTTGCAATATTGGGATAAGATGGAAGGAGTATTCAAGTCATGCTGAAGTCCACTTAATATTGTTCTTGTTTCTACTGTGTGCTATCACCACTTTCTCCCAACCAGATTTCTAGCAACTATCTAAACTAAACCCTCCTCCCCTCACCCTCTCTCCCTCCCCTTCCTTGCAGCTGTCAAAAAGTCTATTCTTCTATAAATAAGTACTTTCACTCAAAATAGTGTCTTCCATTTGAAACCAGGTTATGAGTTGTTTCCTGGAATCATCATTATTCTTTATCATTGCATAGTGCTCCATTGAGTATATATACCATAGTTTACCGATCTATTCATTTGTTGCTGGGCATCCAGGTTGATTCCATCTTTTTGCTATTGTGGACTGTGCTGCAATAAACATTCTTGTGCATGTGTACATTGGTGTGAAAGGCCTTGATTCTGTAGGATATATTAGAAGTAGTGGAATTACTGGGTCAAATGGTATATCTATATCCATTTTTTTAAGGAAGAGCCAGATTGCTTTCCAAAGAGACTGGACCATTTGGCAACCCCATCAACAGTGTAGAAGAGTTCCACATTCTCCATAGCCTCTCCAGCATTTGTTGTTTTGTGTTTTTTGGATTATGGCCAACCTTATTGGGGTGAGATGGTATCTCATTGTAGTCTTGATTTCAATTCTTTAATAACTAAAGATCGTGAACATGACTGCATGTGTTTTTTGGCTACCTGGATCTCCTCTTTAGAGAAATGTCTGTCCATCTCCTTTGCCCATCGCTTAATTGGATGATGTATCTTCTTATTGATATTTTGTAGTACCTTATAAATTATGGAGATCAGGCATTGGTCTGACATAGAGTTGCCAAATATTTTTTCCCATTCTGTCGGTGGCCTTTTAAGTCTATTAATAAAGTCTTTGGATGAGTAAAAGTGTTTAATTCTTAATAGTTCCCATTTGTCTATTTTCTCTTCTGTTGACTGTGGTTTGTTTGACAGATTTTGAAGTCTGTCTGATTTAAAGAAAATTTTAATAAACAGCCCTAGAGATTGACAAGATCACAGTTTTGTCTTTAATTCAATAAAACAAAAATAACAATAAAGAGACCACAAGAACACAAAGGTAAATATTCTAAAACAACTTCCTAAATTAACTCCCAGTTCAGTACGGATTGAAATTGACTCAGTGACAATGGGTTTGTTTGTTTGTTTGTTTCAATAATGAAATAAAAATTAAATTATCTAAAAAAGCAAATAGAAGAGCACTTACATTAAAATATTTGGGACCCAGTTAAGTTTTATTCAGAGAAAAATTTACAGACTTTAAAAATTTGCATGAAAACTTATTAAAGACTTCCAATTACTGTAATGGTAGTGTAAAAACACCTAAAATCCACTTCTCTAGAAAAACAACAATTATCAAAAACCACCAAAATCAACTTTTCAGAAATTAGAAAGTGATATATAGGATCACAACAGTCTGAAGAATGTTCAAGAAAAGCAGCAGAATCTTAGTAAGAACAACAAATTTTGTGGCTCTGTAAGGAAAAACAATTGTTTTGTCTTTGAGTTGCTTCTGACTCATGGTGATCTCACTTGTTTTAGAGTAGAACTGTGCTCCATAGAGTTTTCAATGGCTGGAATTTTACAGAGGTTAATAACCAGGCCTTTCTTTCTTTCTTTTTTTATCTCCACTTGCTTTTATTTTTTTTAAATATATTTTATTATGACATAAGGTCAAGTTGGTTGACTGTGGCATTTAGATCCCTCATGTGTTTATTAAGCTTTTTGGAGATGTTTTGTCCATAACTGAGAGTGGTGTATTGAAGTCTCCTATTGTTGTTGTGAAACTATTTGTTTCTGTTTTCAGTGTGAATAGTTTTATGTATTGGGGAGCCTTGTCATTGGGTGCATAATATTTAGTATGGTTATGTCCTCCTGATGTATTAAGCCTTTAACCATTGTATAGTGTTCCTCCTTATCCTGTATGGTGGATTTAACTTTAAAGTCTATTTTTTCAGAGATTAGTATTGTCACTCCTACTATTTTTTGAATGTTACTAGCCTGATATATTATTTTCCATCCTTGGAGTTGTAGTTTATGTCTTTGAGTCTAAAATGTGTCTCTTGCAAGCAGCGTATAGATGGGTCATGTTTTTTTTTTTCTTTTTTTATCCAATCTATTTACTACTTTATTTCTCTTTATTGATGCATTTAGTCCATTTACATTCTATGTGATTATTGATATGTATGATGTCAATGCTGTCATTTTGATGCCTTTTTTGGGGTGTTGTGGATAGATTCTCTGTTGCATTCCATTTTCTGTACTGAGTCTTTTTTCTTTATGTGTTTTCTTTTCATCATTTTCAGCGTTTGTTTTTTTGACATTGTGAGTACATGTATTGCTTGTCTTACAGTTTGCTGTTTTGATGTGTAGAATTATAGGTTTCTTTTGAATTTACTCTCTTAGTCCCCTTTATTAATCTAAAAGTAATCCAGACTTCTGTGTCTGTGTATCTCCTTGACTTCCTCCTCATCTGAAAGATCTGTGCATACATTTGTTTTTTACTCTTTTTCAATGTTGTTGATTACATCTTGAGATCTCTGAATTTCTATTTTGTGTGATTTTGTGTCTGTTATCCTTTTTGGATGTCCTTTCCTGGTAGTATCTAGATGTTGCTGTGAAGTGCTGGATGTTTAAGTATATATCTGACATTATTAATTTTCTAATTGAAAAGTTTCCTTTAATCTTTCTTGTAATTTGGGTTTGGTTTTTGCAAATTTTCTAAACTTCTGTTTATCTGGTAAAGTCCTATTTTCACCTTAATATTTGAGAGACAATTTTGCAGGGTGTATAATTCCCAGTTGGCAGTGTTTTGTCCTTCAGGGCTTTGTATATGTCATTCCATTGTCTACTGGCCAGTGTGGTTTCAGCTGAGTAGTCTGAGTTTAATCTCAATAATTTTTCTTTGTAGGTTATTTTTTGTTTACACCTGGCTGCCCTTAGTAGTACCTCTTTGTCTCTAGTTTCATTAAGCTTGATTATAATATGCCTCTGTGTATTTCTTTCAGGATCTGTCTTGAGGTGGGTTTGATGAGCATCCTGAATTGAGATCTTCTCATCTTTCATGTTGTCAGGGAGGTTTTCTGTCAGCAGGTTATCAACAATTCTGTCTGTATTTTCTGCTATTTTACCTTGTTCTGGTACTGCAGTCATTTGTGTATTATTCTTCTTGATAGAGTCCTATGTTACTCCTGGTAATTCTTCATTCTCATTGAATCTTTTATCTGATTTTTCCTTGTGTATGCTGATGTTGTTTACTTTGTCTTCAGTCTTGCTAACTCTACATTCCATATCCTTGATCTTGCTTCTTTGACTTTCTACTGAGTTATAAAGCCTGATGATTTTATTGTTAATCTATCAAATTTCAGATCATTGCTGCTGAAGGATCTTTGCAGCACATTTAATTTTTCAGTGTGCTTTCCCATGAGTCGGATCCGACTCAACAGCACTTGGCTAGCTTGCTACATTTTGCCTGATCTCTTTCCTGATGTCTTGCATGGCTCCAAACATCGATATTTTGTATTCTGTCTCTGATAATTGCACGAACTCTTCTGCAATTTCTGTCTGGGAAATCCAATGATACTTTACTTTGGGAGTTTTCAGAAGCCATGGTAGATTGCTTCTTTAGATGTTTAGAAAATGATTGTTGTCTCTGAGCCATCAGAAAATAGTTGCAGATTTTTTATTGTTGTTTATTTTGTTAATGTGGTCTCAGTTTTATCTATGAGTATTCAGGCCTTTTGAGCTGATTTTTGGAGACTTAATAGTTGAACCCATCAGGCATTTCTCTTTTGGGGGTTGGGCTGGTGTTTCTCCACATGGTTTGATGACTTTCTGCTCCTTGATCTTACTATGCTGCACTGTGCTGCTGTAGCCATAGTCCATGGGTGGGTGAGTCAGTTGTGCTGCCACCACAGCTCTCAGGAGCTCATGCATGCCTTCAGCAGTACCAACACAGCTGCTGCTTTTCAGCTGGTTACTTGTGGAGCCTCAGATGGGGCTGTCAGGCAGGGGATTGGTTGGGCACCACTTTGTTGCTGCTCCTGGATCATGCGGGTCCTCCTTGCTGCTACCACCACAGCCTGGGCACTGGGTAAGTTACTCATGCAGCCTTGGTCACAGCTCTCTGATAGGAAAGGGATTGTGTGCCCTTTCACTGCTGCTCATAGGTTATGTGTGTCCCCTGGCAGCTGCCTCTGGGTGGGGCAGGTCACTGGTGGAGCCTTGGCTGTGACCATGTCTCACAGGTGGGGGAGGGGTCATGCGTGCCTTTGCAGCTGCTCCTGGGTCGGTTTTGTACTTCCTCCATGCCACTGTCACTGCCACTCCAGGATCACATGTGTTCCCAAGGCCACCCTGGTCCTCAGGTTACATGTACACTTACACCATTGCCTGGGCCCTCATGCGTTCCCCCAGCTGCCCCCAGGACAGTGGGAACCAAGCCTCCCTGGCCTACATCAGCCCTTTCTTTGGGGATGCTGCTGAGTAAATCTGAACCTACAACCTTTTGGTTAATAAAACCAAAAAAACAAACAAACAAACAAACAAATTCTTTGCCATGTAGTTGCTTCTGACTCATAGCACCCCTACAGGACAGGGTAGAACTGCTCATAGAGTTTCCAAGAAACAGCTAGTGATTTTAAACTGATGACTTTATGGTGGACAGATGGTTAGAGCCAAGCTCTTAGCCATTGCACCACCAGAGTTCTTTTTCAGTTAATTGCTGAGCACAAACCATTTGCATCACTCAGAGAATTTTGTGAACAAAATCTTGACTTAATGTCATTTCCTTCTTTCCACCTTCAGAGGAGACTTGAAAAACAACAGCCTTGTAAATATTGTAACTGTAACATCCAGCATTTTAGTAGTCTACCCCCTGAATAGTGTGGAATGGGTTTTGAGTGCCCCTCAAGTAATGGCCCCCCAACAATTGTCACTATTTGATCTCTTAGCAGCTCACTGAGAAGCTATTTGGAGAGATTGTCTTTATTTGACCTGATTAACATTTTGTGTGAACACCCATATTCTGATTTATTGGTTATAAACCATCAGTAACAACTAGCTTCACTACTGCTTAAGGTGACATGAACAATTGGGGCTAAACAAGAGGCTGCGCAAAACATTTGAAAGGAAAGAGTGAGGAATGACATGTCTATAGGAGGCTTTGAGAAGCTGAAACACATTCTCAGGAATCTAGAAGACCACACATATCCAGAGTTGTGCATATGTACAGAAGGAACTGAAAGAGCCTTAACCTCTCCCTTCTGACTGTGTTGCTTTACATAAATAGGAAATAAAAGCTCAGAAAGAGTTTTAAAAAAGCAAAAACAAAAAATGGCCTGCTTGGGCATTAAAGAAATGTCCCAGCCCACACATAGAGCTGTTCAGGAGAAGACTAGGAAGCTTATTAGCACAAGATATTTTAAGGAAATCTGTCCAGTCATTAACTAATCACTAAGCTAAACAGGTAAGGCTTAAGTGACTGCATCAGAAATAGAATATTCTTTATAGCATTAATCCAAGAATGTCACCAAAAAATAAACACAGTAACAATAGTATCAACAAAGAACAAAAATTCCTGGAGGAAGAGGATTTGATTTCAAGAATTGCCATATGACATTATGTAAAATGTTCAGTTTTCAGCTAAAATTGATACATGCAAATAAACTGAACAGTATAGCTCATTGGCAGGAAAAAAATAAATTAAAAATCAGCCAGTAGAGACAGCATTCCTTCAAAATTTTCTTGACTACTTTCAAAAATTGATTTTCAAAATTACTTTTGAAATAATATGTTCTCAAACTTTAAATAAAAACACTAGATTTCTCATTGCAACTATGTTAACTTTACAGATCAGTATGTGGAAGATTAGTATTTTCATAAGGGGTTCTGGTGATGCAATAGTTAATTAAGTACTTGGCTGCTAACTGTAAATCCAGCCAGAAGCTCTGCAGGAAAAGACCTGGCTGTCTGCTTGTGTCAAGATTGCAGCCTAGAAAACCCTTTGGGGAAGTTCTTCTCAGTCACATGGGTTGCTATGAGTCAATATTGACTCAGCAGTACCTAACAACAAAAAAAATATTTTTATAGTATTAAGCTTTTCCATTCAGCTACATGATATTATTTTCTATTTTAAAGGATTCAGATTTAAGATCCTCAATAAAAGTTTTCTGGCATTCTTCATAGTAAAACTGTGTTTCCTGCTAAATTTATTCATTTGAATTTTACAATTTTTGTTTCTGCTAAAATTTTAACCATATTGAGGTTAGTTTTAATATATTTAATTTTGCTTTAATTTCCTCTAAATTGAATATGATAAATACTATTTACATGTGGCTCATTTAAATTTGAATCAATTAAAATTAAAAAAAATTAAAAGTTTCTCAGTCACACTGCCTACATTTTAAGTACTCTGTAGCTACATGCGGCTAGTGGCTACCTTAGTCAAATGGGAAGATGTAAAATATTTCTAGCTTCATAGAAGTTCTAAAAATGGTACTGTTCCAGATTGTCAAATCATTACTCTAAGTTTATTTAGCAATATTTCACAATTTTTAAATTATCTCCTATATACATGATTATTTTTTCCTAGTTTTCTTTTCTCTCTCCCTCTTTCTTTGTTTCTTCTTGCTAGAGGTGCAGTGTTTTTCCTATTTCTAACTAATCTTGTTTGTGTTTTATTGTTTTCAGCTTGATCCATCCTATAATTATTCACCATCATTATTAATTAGGGAAATTCAAATAAAAACCACAACGAGATGCCATTTCACACACACTAAGAAATCTGTAATCAAAAAGGACTGAAACAAGTATCAGTGAGCATCTGGAGAAACGGAACCCTCATATATTGCTAGTGGAATATAAAATGCAATAATCCCTTTGGAAAACAACTTGACAGTTTCTCAAAGACTTAAATATATGGTTACCATATGGCCCAGAATTTCTTCTAGGTATATACCCAAGAGAATTAAAAACACGTATGTAGAGAAAACTTTGTACATGAATGTTCATAGAAGCAGTATTCTTAATAATCAAAAAGTGCAAAATAATCCAAATGTCCATCAACGGATAAATAAACAAAATGGTGCGTATCTAGACAATAGAGTGTTATTTGACCACAAAAGCAGTGAAATGCTGATACATGCTACAATATGGATGATGCTTGGAAACATTATGCTGAGTGAAAGAAGCGGGACTTAAAAGACCAAATACCTTGTGATTCTATTTATAACGTCACTATGAGTCAGCCTTGACTCAATGGCAACAGATTTGGTTTTGTTTGTTTTTCTGTTTATATGAACTGCCCAGAATAGACAAACTAGAGATTAAGCTAGGTTTTTATTATCCAGACTGTAAAGCGAGGGAAGAATGGTAAGTGACTGTTAATAGGTATGGGATTTTATTATGGGTGAAGAAAATGTTCTCAAATTAGATACTATCAATGGTTCTTAATCCTGTGAGTATATTAAGTTCCACTGAATTGTATAGTTTATGGTATGTGAATTATATAATAACCAAGCTGATATAAACCATACTGAAAATTACTGAGCCAAAGTTTCAACTTAAGGTTTAGAGAAGAGAAATCCAACTCTTACTTTTTATTCCCAAATATTTAAATTGCTGCACTTATAACCATCAATGCGTGCTATTTTTCTACAATTTCAGACATTCTAATGTGGAAAACTTTAAAAGAAAAGTATGATAATGTGGATGTATTAGCATATACACTTACAGAACAAAAAAAAATTGCGCCTATATTTACATACCACAACAATCCAACCCATTACTGTTAAGTCAAGTTCAACTCAGAGTGACCCTATAGGACAGAGTTAAAATGCCCCATAGGGTTTCCAAGGAGTGGCTGGTGTATTTGAACTGCTAACATTTTGTTAGTAACTGAGCTCTTAACCACTGTGCGACAAGCTCTCCATTTATTCATGTACATGCATAAAAGTTTTATGCAATGGATTGTAATGAAATGTTAATAATGATATCTCTTAATAGTTGGATTATTCTTTATTACTTAGAGATTTATATGTTGAAACTTTTCACAATTAGCTGGTATTTTCTCCATAATCAGAAAAAAAATCAATAAACTTATTTTAGATTTAGGGGAAAAGGTTTCATTGAGAAGGTACAAAAATAAAGAGGCAGGATGCCCAGGCCAACATGGCTGGATCTTAGGCCAATTTAAGGGAATTGGGGTAAAATTCACTGTCTTCAGACTCCCAGGAAAGGGTTGATCCAGGGCAAGAGAATAGCCTTAGAAGTTCTTGCTGTTCCTCCTACACTTCTGAATTCTGTTTGCTGCATTTTGCCTTTAAAACATTTGGGACAAAATGTTGTTTTAACTTCTAACTCATCCTGTTAGCCTCATCACAGATATCTGTAATTTTGTACTTTTGCTGTTTTTTTTTTTTTTTTTTTTTTTTTTAAATGTTGATGTTAATGTTATTCTGGTTACTAAGCAATTAGGTAAAGACATTTATTCAGCAGAATTCAATGGGATGTTGCTTCTTGAAAAAAATTTTCTATAGCAGACAATGAACTCCACTTCTCAGTGAGCTTTGAATGTCTCGTGAAGAACATATGATTTTGGAAAGGGATGAAAAGTGGCCAGAGTTCTGATTTCTGTGAGGATACAAAAGAATGAGATGCTAAAGACCAAGGAAAATGATAGACTAGGGGAGGTGGTGTTTGTCTCTAGAGGGAGAGAAGTTTGTGAGTTTGTGCTCTGTGATTGTCTGTCTCTGCTTACTCAGGAGAAAGTTGCAGTAAAGATTTACCTTACAGTTTCAAAGAAAAAAATATTTGGTTGATTTCATTTCTTCTGAATGTTAACACCACTTCATAATGTGACTTATATGAAACTAGCCATACACTGAGAGGATTATTGGGATAATATTTTGGGGTCCATCAGGGATAGGGAACCTAAGGTAAAGTCCCCAGAAGCACCCGCTAATTGAATAATTCCTCTAGCATGAAGCAAAGGTTGCATATTCACCATCATTGCCTGGCTATTAGAGTCACAGTATGGTAAGATAGAAGGATCTAGTCATATGAAAGAATCCCACCAAAGAGTAAGAGGAAAAATGACAGCAACCAAGAACTAAGATTTACAATTGCAGGGACAAGGCACCTTGGAGTCAGGTTTTCCAGATGGAGCCGTAAACAAGAGTTCCCTGAATGCACAAATCTGTGGAAGTCTGAGAAACTTAGAAACTTGCCTACTTTATGTGGTCGACCAATTTCATAAAATACTAAAATCATACCTGAGAAGAATGAAGTCTTTGTCTAATATGTTTGAACAATTTTGAAGTCTTGACATTATGTGCTGGCTAAGAAGAGATGCTCTTGTCACTGGTCTTATGACTCAGAGCAATCCGTGAAGCAAACATCAGAGCACACTGGTAAAGGCTGCATGCCACCAGACAGCGGAAAAATCGCTGGATATATCATCTAGCTAAATGAAAAAGTCTTTCAGTCGGTTATTAGAGGATGATAGAGAACTGTAAGAAGGATAGCAAGAAAAGGCATAAGTAATATGACAGTGATAACAAGAGTATTTATGATCTTGCCTTAAGAAAATGCTTGAAAACCCTAGAAGAAATACGGCAGGTTGAGAATCGCTAGGGCTTGTGTGTAATTTCCACAACTACGTGTTGACAAGAACTGATGTTCAAGTTCACAGGTCTCCAGTAGTAACTTAGTGCCTAGTGTGCACAGTTTGGAGATCAGGAACAATTTGATCATGTTTATACATGATCCAGCATTTGTAGGCAAGAGTCTTCAAACTGAATTGTGAGGGCTGGCTGAATTATCATTGTTGTTTACCAATCAAATGCTGAATAGAAGTGAGAAGTATAAGGAAGTGTTTATGATGGCTGAGAGAATGAGACCAGTAAGCAGAGCTTAGATGAGAAATGACAGATACAGTGCAACAGTTTCCCATAGATTCATGCCTGTATAGCGATGCCCTCCAGGCCTCTTTCCAGAAATCGTTCTAAGAAAATGATAAAAATAGATTTCTTCTATTTCTAATAGATATTGTGGCAATTCTGAGTATGTTGGTCCTCGTACACTTTTCTTCCCTCTCTCCTGTTGAATTCTATATATAGTAGTGCTCACCTCTGTAGTCTATACTTTCTAAGCTATCATATCAACTAGCTTTTAGCTGGGTTCAGAAGCTATAGGAATGTTTGGCAGGAGACTGGATGTGGTACAACAAAAAAGCCAGAGTATTTCTCCTCTCTCTCCCTTTCTTTATTGGATGGCACCGTTGGCAGCTCCAACTCTTCATGGTTCTAGCTGCCAGTGGACCAGCTCATCATATTTCCAATTATCCATTCCTTGTAACATCACTATAGGTGGTAGAAGTAACTTTCTGCATAGCCCTGATTTGCTTTTTAATTCTTACTTGTATAATTGATTCCCTTAGCTGATTCCCCTGTATTTTAAATACTCAAAATAGTTTCACATTTTCAGGTGACTCCTGAGGAATAAAAATAACCAAAATATTTTTTTCCTCAGGGAAGTAATTTTTTTTCCACAAGATTATTTCTTTTTGAGAAAAACATTGTAAGAGAAGATTATACTATCAAGGATGGAAAATGTCCCAGGTTGAGAGAGCAGTCACGCAGAATGACATTGGACATGAAAAGCGTGTATACAAGATGACAAGTGAATGACGAAGCTATATGACCCTAAGGATCTCTGAGCAGTGAGAGGTAGGAAGGAAAGATCAAGAAGGGAAACTAAAGTCTCCTTCTGTGGTGCAAGGCTACATGGAGCAAGAACTTTCTAAATAGGATGTTTAAGAAGTTTTGTTGTGCCTTGTATATGATGAAAACTCCTTTTGGGAGGCCAATAGCAAAGACTAAAACTAGTTTGCATTCTTTCAGGAGGTAGAACATCAAAACCTTTTCTTGGGAGGAAGGAGAGGTTGAGAAGGTGGGTCCCGATACTCAAGATTTAAGACATCTAAAGTTTGTAATTGAAAAGCAAAACAAAGAACGAGTAGATCATAGAACTCTAGAGGTGCAAGAAAACATAGACCACTATCTTACTGGACTAAGACATTTCTCCAGATTTCTAGTTCATCACAATGTGTTGACCCCCAAATTTCCAGCTGTGTCCTCCCACATTTCCTGCCCACGAGTCTTCTTCCGTGCAGCATTTATGACCTGCTCTACCCTGGCCCCTAGGGTTGCCATGAGTCGGATCCGACTTGATGGCACTTGGCTTGGCTTGACTTGGCTTCCTAGGCTATGTCATGGGTATGATCTTGAGCCAACAGCCTTGTTCTTTCTCCTGTCTTGAATCCACGTCTATTTGGGGTCAGTATTTCTCCCTGGATTGTAACATGCTACTGAACATGCAAACCTGCTATCATCGAGTTGATTCTGACTTATAGTGACCCTATAGGACAGAATAGAACTGCCCCATAGAGTTTTGAAGTTGCTCCTAGCAGATTCGAACTGTCAAACTTTTGATTAGCTGCCGTAACACTGAATCACTATGCCACCAGGGTTTTCGGTAACAGAAATTTCTCATAAAGTTTACCTGTAGCACTTGGCAGATTGGTACTGCTGACATTCTGGTTAAAGGCTGCAGCACTTAACCACTAGGCTAGCAGGGTTTCTATTACAGGGTCACAGTGAGTCAGAATTGACTGGACGACAGTGGGTTCTGGATTTATTGAACATGCTACACCATGCATCAGCCATGCTACACAAGCTACAGCCATGCATCGTTTAATTTTGACAATGTTGTTAGGTTGTTGTCACTGCCGTCGGGTCAGTTGCAACTCAGTGAACTTTTGTACAGCAGAACAAAACACCGCCCTGGGCCGTGCTCCCTGTCATTGTCACACTCAAGCCCATTTCTGCAGCCGCTGTTTCAATCCATCTCCCTCAGGGTCTTCCTCGTTTTCTATAACCCCCTAACTTTACCAAGCATGATGCCCTTCCCTAGGGTTGATCCCTCCTGACAACACTCCCAAAGTATGTAAAATGTATTCTTGCCATCCTTGGCACTCTACTTGGACTTCTTCCAAGACAAGTGTTGATGACAAGTTCTGTGAAACAAGACGTTATGTACCACATATAATCCTTTCAGGCAACATTTGACTCCGTGTAATCTACATGTGTGATTCCATACTGTTATACAGCATTGGGATGAAGGAGAATCTGTGGCCTGTCCCTCTCCACAACCCCAAGCCAGGACCAAAGAAAGATAGGGTAGCTGCCTTAGGTGGTCAGCAACCCAAGGAACAGAGGGACCAAAAGAAGATGCGCACATATGGAGTTTGCTGTTCTTCCAATGTCCAGATCACATACCATCATTTTCAGCACAGCATACGGCTGTACAAAAAAAAAAAAATTTGTTCTTGAGCGAACTTGACTTCATCACAGCTGCCAGGGTGTCAGAATAGGACTATGCTTGCAGGGTTTTCAGTGGCTGGTTTTTCACAAGTACATCTCCAGGCCTCTCTTCTGAGCTTCCTCTGAGTAGACTCACACTATCAACCTTTTGATTAACAGCCAAGCACATTAACTCTCTGTACCACCGAGGGACTCCTGAGACATACAGATATATGTGACAGAGAACAGAGGCGTCCGTTTCTACATCTGGATAAAAATGTAATAATTTTTTTGTCATCATCACTTTTGGATGATAAGACTCCGAATGGCATTTTCCATGAATCTTTATGGAGTTCTCTTCTTTTCTACTGTAATCATATAGTACTTTCATAATTAGCAAAATAATAAACTGTAAGAGATGCCTATTCATTTTTAAAAAGTACAAAAGCAAATTAAATGTATTTCAGATTTGCCTCTGTCCCAACCTGGCTGCTTTGTTGACGTGGTGCAGGTGAAACCCTCAGTAAATTTTCAGAATCCAGATGTGACTAAGGCCCTGTCTGTCTCTCAGACCCACCTGGCCAGAGCTGATGGCCTTGACCTGTAGAGGATTTGGCACTGGGCACCCACTTGCTGGTGATGTTGGGCAATTATGCTGTTTTTACTACAGAGGAACCTGAAACTTCATCCAAACTCAACTACTTGATTAACTCCCTTTTAAATAGTAGAAGTTTATTTTTGAAAAGGTGAATGTTTCTTCACTTTTTTCACAGCTGTGTTGGCAACATCTGATTCCAGTTTGGGCAGGAAGTATCTGAGTCAGAGACGGAGTGAAACAATTTTTCTGGTGTTGTTCCCAGCCCTCTGACAAGGACTGTCTCTCCTAGAGCTTTCCTCCTACTTCCAGAATAGCTTGCTGATCCCTGGCAGATGTGTGTAACAGGATTCAACCCAGGCAGTCCTCCCTCCCTGGGCTGTATTTGAAAGAATGAGTCATTGGCATGGGTTCTGAACTTAGCAGCATCCTCAATAAATTAACAATTCTAAGAACACTCTCAAGTCCTCCACCCTCTTGGGAAGGGGAAGACATAGACCAAAAGGCAGAGAGATTGGGGCTGTACCTAACTAGTTAATTTCACAAGATATTTTTAGATAATTAAACACAGATTTCCATAAGAAAGAAAGACAGACAGAAAGAGAGAGAAAGAGAAAGAAGGAGAGACAGAGAAACACAGAAAGCCAGGTTGAGGCAGAGGGAAATCTGAAATACACTTAAATTGCTTTCGTACTTTTTAAAAGAGAGAAAGGAGGGAAGGCAGGAGGGAGGGAGAGGGAGAGAGAGAGAGAGAAAGAAATAAAAAACAAAGGAAAGAAGGAAGAAAAGAAGGAAGGAAAAAACTAAGTGATAGATTCTGGAGGCAAATGTTGGTTCATTAGTCTAAATAAGTCACTTAATGCTATTGCTACTGCTCATTCATCTCCTTCTCTTTCTTTTCCTTCTTTTCCTCCTCCTCCCTCTCCTTTTTCTTCTCTTCCATTTCCTTCTCTTTTCTTTGCCATTTCTTTTACTATTGGCAGGGTGGAAATTTGGAATGTTGTATATCTAAGATGGTTAGACAATTGTTCAGTCCCTTTCCTGTATATAAAGCAGTTAGATTATCTTCTACTTCTATCTAAACATGGTAGTGCAGTAGTTAAGTGCTACAACTGCTAACTGAAAGGTCGGTGGTTCAAATCCACCAGGCACTCCTTGGAAACCCTATGGGGCGGTTCTACTCTTCCAGGGTCTCTATGAGTTGGAGTCAACTCAGTGGCAGTGAGTTTTTCTTTTTCTTTTAATGTAAATGAAGAGATACTGAATATAGGTACGGCTAAAGGTGCATTTACTTCAAGATCAATGCAATGCTTGTCTCCAGATTCAAGCACTTTAGATTCAGTTATCTCTTGGAATTCATGAAGCCATTCAACAGATGAGGAACTGTGACTCTGGAAAGGTATGTTTCGGTGGAAGTATATAATTCACTGGACCTGACTCCAAATCTCAGTTTTGGTGTTTATGAGCTGTGAGATTTTGAACAATTTCTTAACCTCTCTGAACCTAGGTTTCTTAATTAATAGGAACCATAGGGTTAAGGTGAGGCTTCAATATAGAGAATGAAAATGTCTTACATGTAATAGATGCCATATTATTTACTTATCTCTTGATGTTAAGCTTTCACAGTCCTCTCTAATGTAAGACACTAAAGTTGCTGTAATAAAAATAAAAACAAGTTATTCTAGTTGACAAGTCTATGATCATGGCTAAGAGAATAGTGTCCAATTTTGTTTTTAATATGATGATAACAGGCAATTTAAGTGAAAGCTCATTTTAAATGTTATACCTAAAATCTAAATCAGGTATTTGAAAGCATGCCTTGAGATCCATTCACGTAAGAATCACCTTAGTCTTACTAAAATGCAATTTCTAGGTCTTTCTAAGTCCTCCCTAAGTGTAAGGCCCTGTACTTTGCATTTTAATATGATCTTTATGCGTATTAAAGTTAAAAACACCAATTAGGTGATGGAGATTAAAAATATATTTATATCAACGACTAATAATAAGCATTATAGAAACTATAGTGACCTAATGGTTAAGAGTTTGGCTGCAAACCAAGAGGTTGGCAGTTCAAATCCATCAAGTACTCTTTGGAAACCCTGTAGGTTTTGGAAATCCTGTATATAAAGCAGTTAGATTATCTTCTACTTCTATCTAAACATGGTAGTGCAGTAGTTAAGTGCTACAACTGCTAACTGAAAGGTCGGTGGTTCTACTACAGTTCTACTCTGTCCTGTAGGGTACTATAAGTCAGAATAGACTCAGTGGTGGTAAATATAGCACTATAGTTATTGTTCTCTTTTTTTCTGATAAATGAATATCATTATGACCTCTGCTGACACCATTTTTCAGGTATATCATTATAACTGTAATTTACTTTAATGTAACTTATTGAAAGGTAAGTCATACAGCAGAGCAATTAAAACCGTAATTTCTTCTTCTCACCTACACAAACCCTGAAGTTCAGTTGCTATGAAACCTCAGGAAAGACCTTTAATTTCTCTTTAAGACCAGGTTTTCCATCTACCTGAGCATTCCTGCTCTGTGAAATAGCTGAAATGTCATTGTTGCTGTTATGTATCTGTTTGGCCAGATTGTAGTACCCAGCTATTCCACCAAGCAGTAACCTAGGTCTGACTGGTAAGGCACTGTTTGGATATAGTTAATATCTACAACAAGGTGACTCCAAGTGAAAGAGATTATCTTTGATAATGTGGGCTGATCTCAACCAGTCAGTTGAAAACCTTAAGGACAAAAGATAAGGTTTCCGATAGAAGAAAAACTTTCTCCTTAAACTGTAGCATTAAATCTTATGTGAATTTCCAGCCTGCTAATTTTCCCTATATATTCCAGAGTCACTTGCCTCCACAATTGAGCCAATTCCTTAATCTCTCTCTCGCTATCTATCTATCTTTTCCCCAGCTTCCACACATACATACATATGTATATAGCAAGGATATGTATACGTATGTATGTATTCCATTGCTCCTATTTCTCCAGAGAACCTTGAGTAATGCAACATAATGATTATATTACAAAATAGCGTAATAATAATTCTAAGAGTGTAAATGTTGAATGTTATCAACAAAAGGCAACTTCATAAACATTGCATAACTGAGAACTCTTTGGCAGTGATTTGACTAGCATCTTTGAGAATCTGTTTGAACTGGGAGGAGAAGCAAACCTGGATACCTCTTATTTCCTCTCCCTGGTTAACTTAACAGAAAGCTGGCTGAGTGGTTCTGAGTTAGACCAAATAAAGAAAAAAGGCTGATTCCAGTCACTGGGCCCCAGAAAATCCCTATTTCTAACAAGGTCATTTCTTGGACTCAGGAGCTTCCACTGCTGAATATTTAGACAGGTATTATGTGCACTCTGATCATATAAATATAGACAGCACATGGATAGTGGTGGTCCTTTCTCCTCGAATGCTGACTAAAAGCCATCCAGTCTAGCTGTGCCCAGCCTAAGCATACCATTCACAGGGATAAGAGGACCCTGAGACATTTGATGTGCTTTATTACTTCTCTACCTGTTATTTTTTCTTGACTATCCTACTAAAGAATATCTATATACTGGCAGCCCAGGACTTGATGGAATGCCAACTGAAATGTTTCGACAGATGGACTCAGTACTGAAAGGGCTCTGTCTATACAACTAGAAGAGATCCTTATTTATAGGCACAGATCCAAAGAAAAGTGAGCCAACCAAATACAGAAATTATTAAATGGCATCATTAATATCACACACAATTAAAAGATTTTATTGATGATCTTTCAAAAGCAGCTGCAGTAGCACGTTAATAGTGAATTGCCAGAAATTCCTGCTGGATTCAGAAGAGGATGTGGAACCAGGAATACCATTGCTGATGTCATATGAATCCTGGCTGAAAGCAGAGAATAACAGAAAGATGTTTTCCTGTGCTTTATTCAAACATAACAATCCATTCAACTCTATGAATCTTCACAAACTCTGGGTAATATTGTAAAAAGAATGGGTGTCCTAGAACACTTAACTGTGCTCATGAGGAACCTGTACACACATCAATGCACAGTTCAATGTGCAGTTGTTCAAACAGAAAAATGGGAAATTGTGTGGTTCAGAATCAGGACAGCGGTGTGTCAGGATTATAGCCTTTCACTATACTTCTTCCATCAGTATGCCAAGCAAATAATCCAAGAAGCTGGACTATATGAAGAGGAACACGGCACCAGAATTAGAGGAAGACTCATTAACTACCTTCAGTGTGCAGGTGACACAACTGTGATTGCTGAAAGTGAAGAGAATTTGAAATACCTGCTGGTGCAGACCAAAGACTATAGCTTCCAGTGTGGAAGACAGCTCCACCTAAAAGAAACAAAAATTTCACAACTGCAACAATAAGCAGAATGATGATAAATGGAGAAATTATTGACGTTGCGAAGGATTTCATCTTAGTTGGATCCACAATCAACATCCATGGAAGCAACAGTCAAGAAAGCAAATGAAGTATTACTTTGGGCAAGTCTGCTACAAAAGACCCCTTTAGAGTGCTGAAAAGCCGAGATGTCACTTTAGAGGCCCAAGACACGTCTGACCCAAACCATGGTGTTTTCAGTTGCCTCATATGCATCCAAAAGCTGGACAGTGAACAAGGAAGACCTAGGAAAAATGGATGTCTTTGTATTATGGTGTTGACAAAGAATATTGAATATACCATGGGCTGACAAAAGAATGAATACATCTGTCTTGGAAGAAATGGAGTCAGAATGGTCCTTTGAAGCAAGGATGGCGAGACAATTTCTCACATAGCTTAGAGATGTTATCAGGGGGGATCAGTCCTTGGAGAGAGACAACATGCTTAAAAAAATAGGTTATGGAAGAAGAGACGGATTGACAGTGTCTGCAACAATGGGCTCAAGCACAGCAGTGATTGTGAGGATGGTGCAGACCGAGGAGTGTTTTATTCTGTTGCACATGGGGTTGCTAGGAGTTCAAGCCAACTCGATAGCAGCTAACAATAACAAGACTCAATTTCCTCATCTGTGAAATGGAATGATCATCGTGACCACTTTAGAGTGATTTTGAGAATTTAATGGATTATGACTCTAAAACATCTGGAAAGATGATCGGCACAAGGTAGCTGCTCATCGTTGTAGGCTGACGTGGATCAGATCCTGACTTAACGGCTACGCAGAACAAAATGCTGCTTGGTCCTGTGCCATCCGCATGACTAGTTGTGGTTTGGACCACGGAGTTTTTATTGACTTCCAGGCCTTTCTGCTTAGTTCCTGTTAGCCTGGGTGCTCTGATAAAAACTTGTTCAGCGTCATAACAACATGCAAACCTCTATTGAGAGCAGGGTGGTGGCTGTAAGTGAGCTATGTTGGCCAGAAACTGAACCTGGATCTCCTGCCTGGAATAAAATAGTTCTGCCATAACCACCGTTGCCTTGCCCCCTTCAGCTAGTAGCCAAAACTTTGAACATTTGAGTCCACATAGAAGTGCCTCTGAAGAAAAGGCTGGCATTCTGCTTCTGAAAACTCAGCCATTAAAAACACTGCAGAGCAGAGTTCTACTCAAAAACATAGGAGGTCTCCATAACCTGGAGCTGACTCCCTGGAAACCGATTAACTGCTGGTAGGTAGGAGTTAATGTCACCATTTCCATTCTCTTGATGCTGTTGTGAAAGA
This sequence comes from Heterohyrax brucei, assembly GCA_028571685.1. NCBI lineage: Eukaryota > Metazoa > Chordata > Mammalia > Hyracoidea > Procaviidae > Heterohyrax > Heterohyrax brucei. Next base: position 34,576,645 of record CM053148.1, on the reverse strand, counting down.
ACCAGTTCATTGCTGCTATGAATTTGTGTTAAGGATTAGTGAGCGTTTCAGCAGCTCACTGAAATCTTTATGTCTATGAGAAAAAAAGCAATGGAAAGAAACAAATTTCTGTCTTCAGTGCCTTTTCTCTCCTTTCCTAGTTCTGTTTCTGCACAGAAAGGCTGATGGGCTTTCCTGCTACTCACTTTGTTTGGATTCTGTAATCTTTCTTTATTGCCTGGCTTTGCTCAATAAACCTTTGGAATTTTGCTCACATTTTCATCACAGGATGTGCAGTGCTGTGAAAAGTTGATAGACAAAAGAAAATAAGACCTGGGTTATAATGTTATAGGACAGTAACTACAGAGATGTCCTTTAATCTCCCTGAGCCTCAATTTCCTCTTAGGTTAAATGAGATCTATCCTACGTATCTCACTGCTGTTAGAAGATATAGTGGCTGTAAAGTACATTATAAAGCTTAAAATTCTGTAAAAAGATAACTTCTTATTATTTTATTGCTGTTATACAGTACGGAAGAAGCTGCAGATAAAAATGATCACTCCTCTAATTGCTAGTTCTTACAGTAGGGAATTACTAGAAGTACTTTGAAAGTGACATTGCTTTATAAAGGGCAAGAGAGTGCTTCATTTAAGCTGTCTATGTTTTTGTTCAGCTTTCTTTGCAAGATAAAAGGGCATGGGAATGACAAATAGTAGGCCTTGGGGACATAAATGGCTGCATATATTGGAGTACCTGGGTGATGGTTGACTCTTAACCCAAGACTGGAAGTTGGAGTCTACCCAGAGGTAGCCTGGAAGAAAGACCTGGCGATCTACTTCTGAAAAATCAGCTATTAAAATCTCCATAAACACACTTCTACTCTGATACACATGGGGTCGTCATGAGTTGGAATCTACTTGACAACAACTGATGGTTTCTGTTTTTGTGCGTGATCCTAAAAAAGAAGAACATCATTGAATTGAGGATATGTTTTTAGAAGGATCTCCACTTAGAAATTATCAGAAAGACAAACAACAAACAAGAGATTATATATAAAGTAGAGGTGAAGGCTCTTAAAAAAGAGAGCCAGTGAGAATAAAACCAGGAGCTCCTGGAACCTAGAAACTTCTCTCCTCTTCCCGCAGGTGCTACTCCTCACCCACACCCTAAGCCCATAACTCTAGCTTAGTGTGTGACCTTGGGTAAGATACTCATTCTCTAAGCCTTGTTCAGTGATATGCTGTTATTTAACAACTGTCACTAGAAAAAAAATAACATATTTCTATGCACATAAATTTCTTATAAATGTACTGATATTTAAGATGTGTAGCATACATTTTGTAAGTAACAGTAAATATACAATGCTCTTTATTATCACTTCCATATAGCCAATTGCTTCTCACAGAATGCTTTCATTGATTTTTTATTGAATTCCTACTCACTGCCAACCTGCGGCTGCAAGTGAACAATTAATGTAGTTCTGAAACGAATGCTGGTTGATACTTAGTTTACATTTGCAAGTCAGACGAAGGTGAAACAACAAAGATGTGAGAACTGCGCCCATTCATCATGACTTGAGTGACATTCATGCATAAGTTGTTTTGTTTATTTGCTTCTATGCATTGGATTTTGAGTACTGAAAGGATAGTGTCTGAATTTTTGTATTATTCATAATTTAATGGCTGTGAATATGACATATTTTTAAATGTAATCTGCATTCTTAGTATTTTCTCCATAATTTTCCTGAGTCTATAAGAGCAACGAAGCAGTATGTGAAGCCATGGTCTGCAGCTTTTACATGTATTTGTGGTGTAAATCTGTCCACTGTGGTCTATTTTCAGCTATGTGACTTCACTGAATGCAGAGGTGGAAAGAGATACGCAGCAGCATATCAGTCTATAGTCTTCACACCATACAGTTATAATAGTCATAGATAATTCCAGAGCATAAATACTAGTGAATTAGTTTTGAGTGAATTAGTAATTATTGTCTTTACTTCAATTCTAATTTATTTAGTAATGAGTTTCCATTCTTATCTTTTGATGCTAGTTGTGTTTAACAACTATTTTGCAAAATTCCTGAAAATTAAAAATGTACTGTAGTAAAGCAAGGAAATCCTGGTGGCGTAATGGTTAATGGCTACAGTAAGGCTCAAATTGAAGTCCACCAGGTCCTCCTTGGAAACTCTGTGCGGTAGTTTTACTCTATCTTCCTTATAGAGTTGCTATGAGTCAGAATATACTCAAAAGCAATGGATTTGATTTTTTGATTATGTCGAACCAGTGAATCCTGACTCTGACATAGCTACCAGCTATTAATATTCCTGTCTACATTAAGAAGATGATATGTTACAAGAGTTTTAGAGTATATGCAAGTGCTTGGTACACCGTATCTTTTTGTTTTCTCTTCAATGGTATCTATAGAACCAAAACTCCGCTGCCGTCAGATTGATTCCGACTCATAGCAACCCCATGGGACAGAGTAGAGCTACCCCATAGAGTTTCCAGTGAACACCTGGTGGATTTGAACCACCAGCCTTGTGGTTAGCAGTCATACCACTTACCCACTACACCACCAGGTTTTCCAATAGTATCCATATAAAAAAACCAAACCCAAACCTACTGCCGCTGAGTCGGGTCCAACACATAGCAATCCTAGAGGTCAGAGTAGAACTGCCCCATAGAGTTTCCAAGGAGCACCTGGCAGATTTGAGCTGCCAATCTTTTGGTTAACAGATGTATCACTTAATCCTCTACACCATTAGGGTTTCCATAACGGTATCTATAGCTTTCATTAGTCCAGTGGACTTTGGGTGATACCATGCTGCATTTGACTATAAAGTATTAACAGTGCCCTTGTGAACTTCCATTTCTATTGTGTAATACACTGTAGCACTCAGAAGTCGCCCACCACAACCTTTCCTGGCACGATGGAATATAAATGCTTAGACATCACAGTAGACACTGATGCTGGTAGAAAACAATAAATTATTACCCAATTAGTAAATAAGTCCACTTTTCTCATCTCTAGAATATATATTTCAGTAGCTGTTACAAATCTGTCTTTAAAGAACAATTTCAGAACTTTTTTTTATCTCCCCTTGCCTCTTTTCACTTCTCACATTAACTGTAGTTAAAAAATTCTTTTTGAATGCAGCTCCAGTTATGCCATTTTTCTTTTCTGCTGATTAGATTTTAGTCTCCTCTCTGAAGCTTTCATACACAAGATTAATCTAATAAATGAAAAAAAAGAAAAGAAGAAAAAAGGGACATCTGCAATGTCATGGATTATTTTTAAAGCTCAACTTCTTTTATTTTTTTGGCATTTTTTGGTGGGAGGGCGGTGTTGGTAGTAATGGATAAATGTATAATCCATCTATGTAGCAGTAACAATCATGGGTTTCATTGTGTGGCCTTGTGGGAATCCAAATCTCAGATGCTTTGTTTTGTGATGATCCAGTACGGCTCCCCACCCCACTCTGCAGAGCACAGCACATTCAAGGACCACCTGCAGGGACTTGACTCTTTTCTCTGCCAACAGCAAAGATGAAATGCTGAATCTCAGCCTGAAATAGGGACCTGGGGCTTTCTGAGCTCACACCATCAGGGTCTTTAATGACAGGGACTATTAGGACATCTTCCATCTCTCTCCCATGTGGTCAGTTGAATTGGACAATAAGGCCAAGTAAATTTAGAAATGTGTCAAGTGGCCCAAGTCACTGCGCCAGCTGTGATGCTTTGGTGGTTAGTTCCTGGCTTAAAAAAGGCTTTGAAAAGACCATTTTAGAACATTCTGGCAGTGAGATCTATTTACTGCTTCTTCAGCGGGCATTTGCCAAGACAGGTCAAAGACTAGGGCAGTGGGAATTGTGGTTAGATTTAGGATATTTCGAAACTGAACCAAACCAGATTTAGTGCAGCTAAGCCCAGCCTCAGGAACTGAGAGTTTCCTTCTTTATTCACCAGAGTCTGCTTGGTGCTTTCATTAACAAGTTGAGGCAAGATTTTGAGGAGCTGTGGAGGAAAAGACTGGAATCTGGAATCAGTGCACTGAAGCAAACACAAACAAGAGAGGAATCATGATGAGAATGCCACCTGTGATGTAGGGTGCCGTGGAACGCAGTGGAATGAGAAGAAAGATATGAATGGAATCTACTGATCGTAGTAGAATTAATTTATCCTACTTTAAAAATGATGTGAAAAAAAAGTGATGTGACTTCACTCTAGATTCACATTACAGAGTAGGAAACAGGAAACAATCACTGAATTCACTGCTACAGGGCATCTCAGTTCTCATTTCCCAAGTACAACTTGCAGTTCAAGGTTTGCAGAGTTATTTCATTTACGCAGCCTGTCTCTGTGGGCAGGATCAGAGCCCTGTGGAGAGGAAGGAGAGCAGACCCATGCCTCTTTCAGAGAAAAGGTTTAGGTACCCCACTGAGGGCCCATCAGCAGAAGCCCATAAGACAGACACCAGGGTTTTTCCAAGAGACTCCTTAGCTGGCAAAAAAAAAGTCTGAAATCTTATCTATATTCTGACTCTGCTTCCAAAGGAGGACTTCTTGGCTTTCCTTTGGCATCATGTCTGTTGTTCTGACCTTGAATTATGCCTCAAATCTTATTCTGTGCAGACTTCTAGACCCCATTCCATCTCTGATTCTGCTTTCTTACACCAGGATTGGAGAAGCAAGTAAATACTTTATACCACTTGTTATTGTATTTGTTAGGTCCTGTGGAGTAGGATCCAACTCATAGTGACCTTGTGTATAAGACAAAGAAACATTGCACAGTACTTAATTCAATGCATGTGCATTTTCAGTTTATCTTGCTTCTGTGTCAACCCTAAAAGCTTGAAAGTACTTTCTCCCCTCTGCTCCGTCCCTTGAATATCTGAGTTACAATGATTATTTTTGGATGAGGAAACTGATATTTGAAGTGATAGCCATGCTGAGCCAAGATCCCACGAGGAAATGGAGAGAGAGCAGGTCAGTTCTCAGCAGATGAGTTTTCTGGCCTCAGAAGACCTCAGTTTCCTCACAGACAAAGAAGAACATGTTGATGGGTCAATAGATTTCAAACTTTTTTTTTGTCTCTCCTCAAATACTTTCATTAAGGTGGAATCATAAGCAGAGTTCATTCAGAGTTTTTGTAGGTCAAAGTGGAGCAGCTTGACTGCCATCTGAGGTACACCAAATGGTCCCAAATCAGCAGGAACGGATGATCTCCAAGGATTAAAACCACGTGGGTCAAGGAGAACCCAGAAGACAGAAAGACCCACAGGACTGGGTGACTACATGGACACATGACCAGAAGAACTGGATGGTGCCCAACCACTACCAGTGATAGCCGTGATGAGGCTCACAAAGTTGAGTCTTACAGGCAACGTGAAAATAAAAAGGGGTGCACTCTGAGATCTAAAGACTGAAAGACTGCAATTGATGGTCCATGGGCCTCAGGATTCCCCTGAGAGCATGGCCCCTGGCCCTGATGATGCCCCTGTCCATAAATCATAATGCAGGTCAACTCTTCGGGCAGAAATGGATTGGAGTTGGTGACACAGAGCAACCGCATGTGTGCCCTTGATGGTTGTATGGATCTGTAGGATGTCATCCAGCTGACCTCTTACTGGACGCAGGGGAGAGGGTGCAGAGGAGGAGATAGGAGATTGTTAGGAGAGGATATGACGTGTACAGAATGGAGAAGAGGAGTGTGCTGTCACCGGGCAGGGAGTGCTTGATGTAGTCCTGGAACCTCATTGTGTCCCTTTCCACCAACCCATAGTACCTTTGTACACTCTGGGGCACCTCCAAACACAATGTAAAAACCTAGAGCTAAATAATTCCTAAATTTTCTTACATCATGATGAATATTCATGTTTTCATGGAGATCACGTAGTAGAAGCTGAGGCTCCAACTGAGCTGTCTGGCTGTTCTCCCAGAGCCTGTCCATCCCATGCTGTCTCCAGCCACAGGGCAGTGAAGGCTGAGTATATGCTTACAAGAGACAGACAACCTAAGCACACAGCCTTGCCTTTGTTGGGGGTGCAAGGACCACAGCTTTCAGCTCCTAGTTCAGGTTTGTAAAGTGAAAGCTATATTTGGCATTTGGAGGAAACTAGCAAAGCCCTTCTGGTCTTGGCTTTGTTCTACCTTCAGTCACCTGAAAAGCCCTGCTCACATCCGTAGCCCCGTCCGGCACCACACCGTCTCAGCATCACGTTAGTCCAGCCACTATGGTCTTCTTTCAGTTTCTAATGCTAAAATATCTTTTCATTACAAAGTCTTTGCATTCATCCTCTGTAAGGAATGTATGTCCCATGGCACTTCACCAAATTAACCACTGCCCATCATTCAGTTCTTTTTTTTTAATCATGATTGAGTGAAAGTGTACAATTTGGTATAAATTTGCATGCCTTCCTATGTGCAGCTCCCACTGCTCTCCCTGTCCAAGGACAACACACTCCTCCTCTCCGTTCTGTACATGTCATATCCTCCTAACAATCTCCTGTCCCTTCCTCTTCAGCATCTCCCCCCACCTCCAGTAAGAGACGAGCAGGGCAACATCCTATAGAAGCATAGAACCGTAAAGTGCACGCATGATATGGTCACTCTGTGCCATCGAGTCCAATCCATTCCTGTCTAAAGAGGTGGCCTCAGTAATGACTTACGGACTAGGGTAGCATCAGGAGCAGTGGCCATGCTCCCAGGGGAACCCTGAGGCCCCTGGACCATCAACTGTGGTCTTTGAGTGGAGTTCTCCGGGTCTCAGGGTTCTCATGTCGCCAGTGAAAGTCGACTTTGTAAGCCACAACACTGCTATCACTGTTGGTGGCTGGGCACCATGTGGCTCCTCCGGTCTCGTGTTGATGCAGTCACCCACTCACGTGGGTGTCTCTGTCTTCTGGGTTCTCTTTCCCCCACATCGTTTTGGTCCTTGATGATCGTCAGTTCCTGCTGAGTTGGGCCACCTCAGGTAGCCGTTTGCTAGATTTTAAGAACCCAGACACCACTCACCAATATGGGGTGCAGAAGACTCTCTTGGCAATAGCCTAGTTATGCCAGTTGGGCTTCAATGTCCCCTGAGAGCATAGTCCCTGACCCCCAGCCCCAGCTACTCTGTCCTTGCAATATTGGGTTAAGATGCAAGGAGTAATTATGTTATATTGAAGTTCAGTTAATATTGATCTTCTTTCCAATGCGTGCTGTCACTGATTTCACCCAACCATATTTCTATAAACTAATGTATAACCAACCTTCTGCCTCGCTGCTCCACACTCTTGTAGCTGTCAGAGTCTTTTCTTCTGTATATAAGTCTATTTTTAAGTCCTTCTAGTAGGGGTCTCATATAATATTTGTCCTTTTGCCCCTGACTGCTTTAATTCAACATAATGTCTTCCAGTTGAAACCAGGTTGTGAGATGCTTCCTAAAATCATCATTGGTCTTTGTCATTGCGTAATGTTCCATTGAGTATATATACTTTAGTTTACCTATCCATTCATCTGTTGTTGGGTATCTGGATTGACTCCAACTTTTTGCTATTGTGGACTATGCTACAATAAAACATTCATGTGCATATATCTGTTGGTGTGAATGCCCTTGATTCTGTAGGATATTTTCCAAGCAGTGGAGTTACTGGGTCAAATGGTACAACTATTTTCAGCTTTTTAAGGGAGCGCCAGATTGCTTTCCAAAGAGGTTGCATCATTCTGGAATCCCACCAACAGTGTAGGAGAGTTCCAATTTCTCCACAGTCTCTAGCATTTGTTGTTTTCTGGTTTTTGGATCATAGCCAACCTTGTTGGGGTGAGATGATATCTCATCGTAGTTTTGATTTGAATTTCTTTAATAGCTAATGATTGTGAGCATTTCTGCATTTTTTTTTTATTATGATTGAATGAAAATGTACATTCCCAGATAAATTTGCATGCTGGCCTATATGCAGCTTCCACTGCTCGCCCTGTACAGTGACAGCATACTCTTCCTCTCTGCTCCATACATGTCTCATCTTCCCAACAGTCTGCTATCTTCTCTTTTCCCCCCATTCCCCTTCCTCCAGTATGAGGTCAATAGGATGACCTCCTATAGATGCCTAGAACCATAAAGTGCCCACACAATATGGTCACTCTGCATCATCAAGTCCAATCCATTGCTGTCCAAAAAGTTGATCTTCATTATGATTTATGGACAGGGGCAGCATCAGGGCCGTCTCTGTCACCCATCACTTAACTGGTTTGTTTATCTTTTCCTTATTGATATTTTATAGTACCTCATAGATTATGGAGATCAGATGTTGGTCTGACATATAGTTGCCAAATATTTTTCTCTTTCTGCAGGCAGTCTTTCAATTCTTTTGATAAAGTCTTTGGATGAGCAAGAGTGTTTGATTCTTAGTACTTCCCATTGATCTATTTTCTCTTCTGTCGATCATGTTTTGTCAAATTTTGAATTCTGTCCACGTTGTGTATTAAAACTTTCATTGTTACTCCTATTTTTTCTTGGATGAGCTTTATCATTTTAGTTTTGATATTTAGATCTTTTATCCAGTTTGAGTTGGTTTTTGTATAAGGTCTGAGATACGGGTCTTGTTTCAATTTTTTGCAGATGGATATCCAATTTTGCCAGCATCATTTGTTAAAGAGATTACTTTTACTGCAGTTTAAAGTCTTAGGGCCTTTGTTGAATATCAGCTGTTCATAGGAGGATGGTGGCATCTCTGGGGTCTCAACTTTGTTCCATTGATGTATCTCTCTCTTTTTGTACCAGTACCAGGCTGTTTTGACAACTGTAGCAGTGTAGTAGGTTCTGAAGTCAGGTAGTGAGAGGCCTCCCAATATGTTCTTCTTCTTCAGTAGTGCATTACTTATCCAAGGCTTCTTCCATTTCCATACAAAGTTGGTGATTTGTTTCTCCAACTCATTAAAAAATGGCACTGGAATTTTATCAGGATTACACTATATAAGTAGATCGCTTTGGGTAAAATAGACATTTTCACAATGTTAAGTCATCCTATCCATGAGCAGGGTAGATTTTTCCATTTATATAAGTCTCTCTTAGTTTCTTGTAGTAAGGTCTTGTAGTTCTCTTTGTAAAGGTCTCTTATTTCTCTAGTTAAACTTATTCCTAGGTATTTTATCTTCTTGGGGGCCATAGTAAATGGTATTGATTTGATGATTGCTTCTTTAATAATCTCGCTGTTGGTATAAAGGAATCCTACTCATTTACTTATATTTATCTTCTATCCTGAGACTTCGCTGAACTCTTCCATCAGTTTGAGGACTTTGCTTATGGATTCTTAAAGATTCTCTGCATATACAATCACATCTTCTGCAAATAGGGAGATTTTTACTTCTTTGCCCATTCAGTTGCCCTTTATTTCTTGGTCTTGTCTAATTGCTCTGGCTAGAACTTCTAGTACAATGTTGAATAGTAAAGGTGAGAGTGGGCATCCTTGTCTAATTCCCATTCTCAAGGGGAATTGTTTCAGTCTCTCTCCATTCAGGATGATGTAGGCAGTTCACTTTGTATAGATGGCCCTTATTGCATTGAGGAATTTGCCTTCTATTCCTGTTTTGCTGAGAGTTTTTAGCATGAATTGGTGTTGGACTTTCTCAAACGCTTTTTCTGCATCAATACACAAAATCAGGTGATTCTTGTCTTTGCGTTATTTATATCATTGATCACATTATTTGTTTCCTGATGTTGAACCAGTCTTGTATCCCTGGTATGAATCCAACTTGTTCATGATGAGTTATTTTTTTTAATATGCTATTGAATTCTATTGGCTAGTATTTTGTTAAAGATTTTTGCATCTAGGTTCATGAGTGATATTGGTCAGTAGTTCTTTTTTGTTGGGTCTTTCCCTGGCTTTGGTATCAGGATTATACTGGCTTCATAGAATGAAGCTGGGAGAATTGCATCCCATTCTACATTGTGAAAGAGCCTCACACTAGTATCAGAGTTAACTCTTCTCTAAAAGCTTGGTAGAATTCTGCAGTGAAGCCATCTGGGCCAGGGCTTTCTTTGGTTGGTAGCTTTTTGATGACTTTTTCAATCTCTTCCTTTCTGATGGGTTTATTAAGCTGTTCTGCTTCACCGTGTGATAATTTTGGTAGGTGATATGAATCTAGGAATTTGTCCATTTCCTCTGGGTTTTCAAATTTGTTAGAGTGCAGCCTTTCATAATATTCTGTTACAATGTTTTTGATTTTTGTTGGATCTGTTGTGACATCTCCCATCTCATTTCTCATTTGGGTTATTTGTTTCCTTTCCTGTTTTTCTTTGGAAAGTTTAGCCAAAGATCAATTTTGTTGATCTTTTCAAAAAATCAGCTTTTAGTCTTATCAATTTTTTCAATTGTTCTTCTATTCTCTAATTCGTTTAGTTTTGCTCTAATCTTTATGGTCTGTTTTCTCCTGGTGCCTGAGGGGTTCCACTGTTGCGCTCTTTCTACTTGTTCAAGCTGTAAAGTTAGTTCTTTGCTTTGGATTCTTTCTTCCTTCCTGATGTGTACTTTTATAAAGATAAACTGACCTGTGAAAACTGCTTTGGCTGTTTCCCATAGGTTATGATAGGAAGTGTTTTCATTCTCACTGGAATCCATAAATTTCTTTGTTTCATCCTTGATTTCTTCTATAACCCATGGCTTTTCGAGCAAGATGTTGTTCCGTTTCCATGAGTTCTGCTTTCTATCTATGTTTTTTCTGCTATTGATTTCAAATTTTATCACTTTATGATGCTTTGCAATAGTTCAATGGGATGGGTTTTGTTGAGATTTGCTTTATGTCCTAACACATGGTCTATTCTACAAAATGTTCCATGTGCCCTCAAGAAGAAGGTGTAGTTATCTGCTGATGGATAGAAAGTTTGGTATATGTCAATGAGGTCTAGTTGGTTAGTTGTGGCAATAAGATCTTCTGTGTCTTTACTGAGCTTTTTTCTAGATATGTCCAATACCGAAAGTGGAGCGTTGAAGTCTCCCACTATTATTGTGGAGTGATCTGTCTCATTTTTGAATGTAGTCAGCATTTCCTTGATGTATTTAGTTGCTCTAGTATTAGGTGCATAAATATTTAATATTGTTAAGTCCTGCTTGTGTATTGAACTTTTCAGCAATAGTGTCCATCTTTGTCTGTGATGGTGGATTTTACATTACAATCTATTTTACCTAAGATTAGTATTGCCACATTTGCTCTTCTTTGTATATTGTTAGCTTGATATATGTTCTTCCATCCTTTAATCTTTGATTTGTTCATATCTTGAAGTCTAAGGTGAGTTTCTTGTAAGTATCATATAGATGGATCATGCCTTCTGATCCAAGAAGTCACTCATTGTCTCTTTACTGGAGTGTTCAGACTATTCACATTCAGTGTAATTATTGATAGATATGTGTTTAGTGCTGTCATTGTGATGTGTTTATTTTTGTGTTGATGTTTTCTCTGTTGCTCTTACTGTTCTGTTCTGGGAGATTATTTGTGGGTTGATTCTTCACCCTTTTTGGTGTTGGTTTTGTGTTTGTTGAGACTCCTGTATTATGTTTCCTGATTTGATATATTGGATCTTTATTGTGCTTTGCAGCTACCCCTGTGATCCTCCTTAATGATCTATGTTTAAACCAAATTTTAACTTCTACATGTCTTATTAACCTCTTCTCCATCTGGAAAGACTGTAACAACTGTAGTACATCCCTCTTTTTAATATGATGATATCACAGTTTTCATGATATGATCACCAGATCACTTCTTTTAATATTATAGCTTTGATTGGGTTTTTTGCCTACCCTAACTGAGTAGATTTCTGGATGATGTGTCCTGTATTGCTGCCTAAAATACAGAGTTAATGGTTTTGTTCTTCTAAACAAAGAGCTTCTTTCCATATTTCTTATAGCTTTGGTTTGGTTTTTACAAAGTCTCTGAGTTTCTGTTTAGCTATGAATGTCTTAATTTCATTTTCATATTTGAGAGATAGTTTTGCAGGATATATGATTCTTGGTTGGAAGCTCTTCTCCTTCAAGGCTTTGAATATTCCATGCCAGCATCGTTTCTGTGGAGAAGTCAGATGAAAGCCCACAAGCTTTCCCTCTGAATGTTAGCTTTGCTTTTAGTCTTGCTGCCTTTAAGAGTTTCTGCTTATGTTTCATTTTGTTAAGCTTGATTATAATATGTCTTGGAGTCCTTCTGTTGGAGTCCATATTGTGTGGCATTCAGTATGCATCTTGGATATCTATGTTCTTGTCTTTCATAATTTCAGGGAACTTTTCTGTCAGTAGATCAACAATACTCTCTGTGTTGTCAGGTGTCCCTCCCTGTTCAGCAACCTGGGAATCATAGATTGTTCTTCTTGATAGAATCCCACATACTTCTTAATGCTTCTTCATTTTTGTTTCTTTTTTCTGATTTCTCCTTATAGATGTTGAAGTCAGGAGCTCTGTCTTCTAAGTTACAAAGTCTAGTTTCTGTTCAATTCTGTTTTCTTGGGTTTGAATTGACTTTTCTGTTTCTTTAATTTTATTATTGATCTGTTGGATTTCAGAGTACTGGTGTTGCATCAGTGTGAACAATTTGATTAATTTTTCACTTTGCTCTGCTGCATTTTGTATAATGGCTAGTAAGGCTCTCTATATGATCCTTTTGTACTCAACCACCAATAATATCAGAAAAGCTTCTTCATCAGAGAAGTTCTTTAGTTCTTTCTTTTGAGAGCTTTCTGGAGCCATAGGTGAATTTTTCTTTAGGTTTCTGTCCAAAGTTTGTTGCTTTTTGGTCATCTGGAGGTGGTTTAATTTCTTGAATGTTACCTCAACAGGATCTAAAGCACAGTCTGATAAGGAAAGTGATCACCGGTCACCTCTATATGTTCCAGTGACTGGGCCCAGTGGAATTTCTGGGGTAGCGTGTTCCACCCCCTGATTGGCAAAAATACAGCCCTACTTATGGAGTCACTGGGGGACTGTCAGCTGAACCTGTGATGTGGGTCAGTAAAGGCTGAGAGAGATGCTGTCAGGAATCACTGCAGTTATTTCTCTAGGTAGTCTTATATTGGAAGGTAAAAGCTATCCAACAGCTTCCAAAATTTGTCAGGCTGTCAGGTATTCAAGCCCCTCTTCCCAGATGGCAAAGTAAGCACCTCTATATCCAACCCTAGATGCTGTGAACAACTTCAAAGTATGAAAAGGCTACTGCCCTGCTGTTATCTGCTGCTGGTCCCCACTCGTATGGTCAGTCTATGCTAAACACTCCTCGGGCTGGCACTGCCTCCCAGCCTGGGAATTAGTCCCTGTTAAGACCTCCGTTTGGGTAACTTCACCCCCTGTCAAACAAGATGGCATCCTGCACAAGCTTTCCCGCCTGCTATGGAATAGCCTATTCAATGGCAGAGGTTCAGAAAGAGAAGGTGGAAGAGCCAAGGTGCAGCGAGTCCAGAGCCAGAGTCTCAAAATGTGACTATTCTGCCTGCTGGTCCTGTCAGCAGTGTGGCTGATCTTTGCTGCCAGCTAGACCAAGCCCAGCCTGCCAGCTAAGACAGAGGGGAAAAAAATAAAAATAAAAATAAAAACCAGCAAGCACTGCCTCCCAGCCTGGGAATTAGCCCCGGGTGAGGCCTCCATTTGGGTAACTCAGCCTTGCCATCGAACAAGATGATGTCCCTCACAAACTCTCCTACTCACTGTGAAATAGCTGATTCTATGGTGGAGGTTTGGAAAGAGAGAGTGGAGGAACCGAGGTATACAGAGTCCAGAGCTAAGCTCTCAAAATGTGGCTATTCCACCTGCTGGTCTTTGTTGCCAGTCAAGCCCAAGTCTCACCTGCTGGCTAAGATAGAGAAAAAAAAGTTAAAAGTTACCTTCTGTCCACCAGAGCCAGCATTCAACAAGGGTGGGGTCAGTGAAAGAGAGAAAGTTTCCTGTTTGGTAGCGTGTAGTCCAAATTGACAGCCTAGGGCTATGTCCTAGGGCTCACTGAGTGTCCAGAATCTCCCACTGAATTATCAGCTCAGGCCTTAGTTTTCAAAGGGAGTTAAGTAGACGTGTGTCAAGTCCTCCGCCTTGACTCTGCTCCCATCCCTCAATTCTCATCTCAGTTGCTCTTTTCCCAGGAAAGACTTTTTTGACCTTCTTATCTAAGTAAAATTAGCCTATCGTTGGCACTCAGAGTTCAAAGAAGTTCTCATCCAGCGCTCTTAGTCCTATTATGATCTTACAATTTACACACTTAAGAATATAGACAACCTGTCTGATTACCTGATATAGTCTTGGTTTATCCTCTAAGCCAGGGATTGGAGCCTACTACCCGTTTTTGCAAATAGCATTTTTTTCTGGCATAGAGCTGCCCTTATGCTTTTATGTATTATGTATGGCTGCTTTCACATTGTAATAGAAGAGTTAGATAATTACAGCAAAGAGCATCCAGCCTCCAAAGTCTAAGACATTTACTCTCTCTCTGTCCCTCCACAGAAAATGTTTGCCAATATTTTCTCCAATCCATAAGCTCCATCATAACAGAAAACATCCATTTTGTTCACTATTCTATCTTCCTGCGGCTAACAGGGAAAACTTGGTGACATAAGAACCAAAACCAAACCCACTGCCGTCAAGTTGATTCTGACTCATAGCAACTCTCACTGTAGAACTGCCCCATAGGGTTTCCAAAGAATACCTGGAGGATTTGAACTGCTGACCTTTTGGTTAGCAGACATAGCATGGAACCACTAAGCCTCTAGGGTTTTTAAGAACTGTTGCTGCTATACAAGTGGTCAGCAGTTCAAATCTTACAGATGCTCAGTGGAAGCCCTATGAGGTGATTTTACTCTGTTCTTTAGGGTCAATATGAGTTGGAATTGACTCAATAGCAATGGGTTTGGTTTTTGGTTTCATAGCTAATATAGTTCCTGGCAAGGAACTAATGTGGTCCTTGGCAATGAATATATGGTCATGAATGAATCAGTTAGTGCATCCACAGACATTATTAGGTATATATGTGAAAGGCAGTCAAAACTATACAGTTAAAAAAATTAACTGTATGAGAGAAAATTAGTCTTATTTTTGAAAATTTTAAAAAATTTAAAATCCTTTATCTCTATCAAAATAAAAAAGGAAAAACAAAACAGTAATAGTGAATGATTGCGATGTCCAATGATACAAGAGATGGATTGATTATTAAAATGAAAACTAAGCTGGTATAGACTGAAAATATCAAGTCCTGAGCAACCATCTAAAGCATGTATTTCTGTGACAAAGTTAATGTCCTCAAACTGCCAGCCAACAATTTAACTGTCTTAAATGAGGCGTGTAACACACAGATGCTGTTTCTCAATACTATTGTGAAACATGGGTTGTTCCTGGTTGATTTTAAAACATTTTATTTACTTGTTACACAAATGGCCTAAATGCATGTAAAATAAGCACATTTCAAATCTTGCTATTCTGTGGGCAGGCCTAAGTGTGTATCAGCCTTTCCCATTGGGGCAAATTATAGTATTGGTTGTACCTTTTGAAGGTAGTCTTTGGCATTAAGCTATAAATTAAAATGTTGAACATGCATACACATGTACATACCCATATTGAAAGAGTATTATTATGCTTCTTTTTAAAATTTCATTAAAAAGTTTTTTAACTGATTTCATAGAAAAATAATCAATGCACAGATTGGCAGCTGGCCTGAGGTGTGGAGCTTTTTGACTGTGTTTTGACAGTTCCCTGCTTGGAGACATCCTCGGCCTTTCAGAGTGCCACCACAAATTATTTATGACAGCAATAAATAGCTGAATATTTTTTGTATTCAAGGCAGCTGCCTACTTCCAGAAGAAACATAGCCCTGCTTTCCAATTTGATCCACGTAATAGATGTGGAAGCAAGCCCTTAGAAATGGGGGCCGTTAGATCAGGCAGCAACTGTCTAGCTGTCCCCGTTCCTATTCAGCAGCCGTCCCCGAGACGTGACTGTCCCTGCTAAACAGTTTCCTAGCACCCCATTTGTTTGGCTGATCTCTGCTTGCTCAGTGTATTTGGCAAGCAGGTCTGCACAGAAAGAGATTAGAGTGTAGACTAATCTCTGTTTACAACCTGCTTCTGCCAGTGACTGACACCGGGACCTTGGGCAAGGGGCTGGACTGCTCTGTGCCTCAGTTTCTTCATCAGTTAAAGTGGTGGGAATAAAGACACCTGTAACACAACCCAGTAAAATCCTTAGAATGATACCTAGTATTCAGTTATTGCTGAATGAACTTGAGCTATCATTATCAGCTTTTAAATAGAAGTTCTGCGACAGCTTCTGTTCTAACTGGGAAAATATTTAAGGAACTGTGTTTTGTTTTATTTTCCACAAAATTGGGCTTTCAATTCACATTTGTACTTATTCATGTTCTTTTTATTTTTTTAATTGTGCTTTAGGTGAAAGTTTACAGCTCAAATTTAATTTCTCATGCAAAAACTGATACACATATTGTTATGTGGCATTACTTGTAATCCCTCCTTTCCACCTCAGGTTTCCCATGTCCACCCAACAAGCTCCTGTCCCTTTCTGCTGTCTCATCCTGCCTTTGGACAGGAGCTGCCCATTTGGTCTCATGTGTCTGCTCAAACTGAAACTCACTGCCATCAAGTTGACTCTGACAAAGAGTGACCTACATATAGGACAGAGTCAAACTGCTCCACAGAGTTTCCAAGGAGTGCCTGGTGGGTTTGAACTGCTGACCTTTTGGTGACAGCTTTAACACTTAACCACTACCCCACCAGATGTGCTTATTCATAATCTCGCCAAGTGTTCAGTCCAAGTGTCCAACACAATTAAATAGTTCTCAAGTAACAGCCTCCTACCTTTAGTTAACCCAAGAATTCAATGATGCTAGACCACTCCCCAACAAAATTTTAGTCCTAAAACTTTTTTTTATAGTTTAGCTCTTATGCTAAAATCTTTCTCCTCTTTAGCAATAAAAAGAGAAACAGAACTAGCATTCATTGATGATTCACCTATGTGTGAGATGTTGGGTTGAATGTTTCTCTGATTGGCTTTATTTAGTTCTTTTGATCACTCTATAAAGGTGTTATAACCCTATTTCACAGGTAAAGTGAGGCTTATAAAGGTAAGATTTTTTTTTTCTAAAAATTACAAAAGTGGCACAAATTACTGGGGGCTCAGTGATAGAATTCTTGCCTTCCGTGCAGGAGACCACAGTTTGATTCCTGGTACCTGATGCACACTCACCACTTGTCTGTGAGTGAAAGCTTACGCGTTGCTCTGATGCTGAAGGGATTTCACTGAAGCTTCCAAACTAAGATGGACTAGGAAGAAAGGCCTGGCAATGTGTTTCTAAAACTAGCCAGTGATTACAAGAGTTCAATCATCTGCCCTTCATGGGAATGGCCCCAAACCAGAAAGGGTTTTATGCCACTGTACATGGGTTTGCTGTAAGTTGGGGCTGACTAGAGGGCATTTAACAACAAAAGTAAAAGGGACAAACTCCATTCTGACCCCTCCACTTGCTTATTCACGGGCTGTGAGAAGCCTGTGGTTTCTGGCAGATGCTGCCTGGTTTACCATGTGAAAATCTGACAGGCAGGAGCAGGCCGTATTTAGGGTACCAGTAACTGGGTTATTGTATCCCTCTGGCCTATGGCTATTCTATTCATTCTTCAGTAAGAAACATACATGACGGTCACTTCAAGCAGCAAACACAGTTTACCTTTGGAAATTAGACTATCAAAACAAGATTTAATGCCGTGCCTCTCTTTCTGAAGCTATATTCTTCTTACTTTCTTCCTCATCTCCTTATCTTCTGAAGGAGGGACTCTCTGCAAGTAACTTGCTGAAATTGTGCCTCTAGACTTTAGTTAAAAGGCTTTCCCTCACTCTAACCCAGCAGGTTGGATCAGGGGGTCTCTCTGTCCCTCTCTCGCTCTCTCTCTCTGTTTCTGTCTCTCCTTCCTTCCTTATCATTTTTTGTATCCTCAAACTGGGTCAGAGGACACTGGTTGAGGGGCTCAAGCGTTGTGAAGCTGGTTCAGTTCACTTATTTTGGAAATCTGCATTTTGACCTGTGATCCCACTGTTATGCAGTGTCTCCTGTACCTTGGTGCAAGGCGAAACCATGAATTATAACATCTTATAAGTGTATGCAGCATATAGAGGAGTTATGTCATCTGCTTTGACCCTTGTACTTGGACACCACCCAGAATCGATCCTAGACGACATTCGTGCAGGAAAATTCAGTATTTCTTCACCATGTGTGGAAAAACTCCATGGAAGCCTAACAGAGTCTCCATACTTGAGGGAACAAACTTTGGAGCTTATTCCTAAAACATCATGTTCAGATAAGGGAGCCCAAGACTTTGAGCCTACGGAGAATATGTGAGTCTTTAGCTGTTGTTAAGGACTGAATTGTGCCCCCTCCCCCCCAAAAAAATATGTGTCACCTTGGTCAGGCTATGATTCCCAGCACTGAGTGGTTGCTCTCCCTTTTGTGATTGGCATAATTTTCCTGTATGTTATAAATCTAATCTCTGCCAATATTAATGAAACAAGATTAGATTATGTTGGGGGTTTAGGATGGGATGTAACATGTTTGCTTTGGTCACATTCTGATTCAATGAATATGGAGTTTCCTTAAGGTGTGGCCTGTACCACCTCTTATCTCTCAAGAGATAAAAAGGAAAAGGAGGCAAGCGGAGAGAAGGACCTTATACCAGGACCCTAGATCACTTTATAGAGAAACTCCTAGTTTGGGTGAAGATTGATGAGAAGGCTGACAGAAAGAGAAAGTCTACCTCTGGAGCTGGTGGCCTGAATTTGGACTTCTGGCTTATTTCACTGTAAAGAAATAAATTTCTCTTTGTTTAAGTCATCCACCTGTGGTATTTCTGTTATTGCAGCACTAGGTGACTAAGACAGCTCTTTCTTAACCTGAGCCTTTAAATTTAAGTATATGGATGGGGAAAAGGAAAGGTTTGCAATAAACTAATATGACGGATACACAAAACAGGAGCATTGCTGCAATCTGTACAAAGAATGGAGTATATACACTATAGATGCTTTGTGGATTATTATCTATTACACCACTTTGTTGCACTTCAGAAAATCAGTAAAGCATACTGGGGCACAGGTACACGAAGGCTCAGAATTCCTCACGTATCTGAAGGCTGGAGCAGCAGAAACATGTTAAAGAGCATGGCCTTATCTTAACTCAGGAGCCAGGAAAGTGTGCATTAGGATGACAACTTGAGGGTTCCCCAAGAAACTGATGAAAAAAGCATGAAGTCGGAAATTCCTAAATGGTCGAGTGCCACAGAACCTATGACTTACTGGCACTCCCTGAACAAGCCAAGAGGACTTGAAGGGTATCCAGATTTTACCCTATTCTGCAAATGGGGACTGAACTAGCATACTAATTGAGGCCCCACTATGCTAGGACTAGAAGGGCCTAGTGGCCCGAATAATACAGGGTAGACCTACACTATCTCCCATACTCCTCTAGCCTTCTGTGTCCAAGTTGTTTCTGCCTCTGGAGAGCACCGTCTTCATGACAGATAGCACGAGGAGCAGCAGCCTTCCCAGAATTCTCAGGGCCCCTGCTCCTTCAGCCCTGAGCTCCAAAGTACCTGGACAGCAGTGCTCCTCTGCTTTGTATGGTCCCTAACAGAAGAACCTGACTGATACTGGGGAAGCAAAGCAAGTCTGTGATAGCTCCTTGTAACTCATAAGGACCCAAGGGAGGATCTTCAGCAGGCAAGAGCCACTCTTTTGAGGTTTCCGTCGGAAGGAAAAAGAACAATAATTTCATTCCACAGATAGGTTTGATCCTAGGTGGGTCTGTCCCACCATAGGCCTCAAGTTGAGAATAATTTATGGAGGTCAAATATCTTGGTGATTCCAACTTCGGCATAGCCATGAATCACTTTTGCTTCCTTTTCTTCTTTTCTTTCTTTCAGGTTTAGTAGTAGTTCTGGCCTGGCCTAAACCTAAAGGTTGAGTAAATGCTGCTATGAGGATCTCAGTGAATATCTACCCCAGGGGAGGCGTATCTCTGCTTCAGGCCCTACCAATAACATGAGCCTTTTAATAATGGCCAGGTATGTGAACCATAGAAGTTTCTGACAGAAAAGATCCATCTTTAAGGTCACCTTGAGTTTGCCTAGTTCACACCTTCATCGAAAATGTAGGGCAGAAACTAGAGAGATAAAGTGACTCATCCATTGTAAAAGAGAAGGTTAGGAACAGTTGAAACTCAAACACCTGAGCATTGGGTATAACTTACCACAGGGACACTGAACCAAGTGCCTTCAAAGAAGGCAATGGCTGCAGCTATGGTTCCTGAACTGGGCTCCAGAGAACCACAGATGTCCCCCAAAAGTGTCTAGTAAACAAACAAACAAACAAAAGTAAAAAAATCCACAGTGAAAACAACTCAATAATAAATGTTTCTCATTCATTCCCAAACTACTAGGCCTTGGTGTTGATGCAGGGCTTGAAGGCCTAAGGATTCAAAGCACAGCAGTATTCTGTAACCTTTATGTGTGAGAGCAACTTCATATTAAGCAGGCCATGCTCCATCTCATTTTCAATATCTGTATCTGTGGAGTTTCCAAGTATTAAGCCTGGGCAGCTCCAGGCCTTCTCCTTGGCAGGCTATTACACGACTTAATATAAGTCGGCTCAAGGGGACACTTCCATGTTTAGCTTACATCTTCCCTTCCCTAATTTATTTTATTACTCCCAGACTCATTTCTAGACACCTGATACTTGGTCCACTTATGCGTTTCCTGTCATTAGCCAAAGTCCCAGGAACTTTCATCACTTTCTGCAGAGGAAAGGGGAGTTCACATCCCTCCCTTCAATTATTGCTTAGAGCTGGGAGATGTCATCTTTTGCCCTTTGCAGAAGCAAAATTTGTTGTAAAGGACAAGACATTTTGAAAAGGATGTCTGCCCCAGAAAAATAGTCAGAAGAGGCCAGAGGGAAGGGGTGATATGAGGGCCAGGGGTAAAGATCACCAGGACTGTAGTAATTTCACCCTTCGCCTGATTCCTTGATTAATGACACTCTCTGTGGACCTATGAGGTGACCTTAACTGGCTGCCAGACATTTTACACACACACACACACACACACACACACACACACACACACACACACACACACACACACACACACACACACACACACACACACGTATGTTTACACACATACACCCAGCCAGACATGCACATATATATTTTATCTCAGCTTGAAAGCAATTTTTATTTAACAAATAGTCTAAAAAACCTTTGGCTAATCAATTTCTTTTCTGTCTGACTAGAACAAGGTACATCACATTCCATATCACCTTGTTTTCTTATATGCTTAAAATGTTTTCTTCTTTTCCTCTGAACAACAGGCAGAGCTCAGCCTGTTCCTCCCTCTGGGGTACTCTTAAAGCAACAAGGAAATTGTAATTTAAAAAGCATCCAATTCAAACTGCAGTCATTTCACTGGGCTTAAATAAGGATCTTTTTATCATTGCATGTTATAATTATGTCACCACATGCTATATAATTCAAATTAGATGATGATTACATGCCATATATTAACATTAATTGTGTAACCAGACATAGCCATATGTTTATATGTGGATTTAATTACCATCTTTAAAAATCCTGCTGAAGATGTATGTGACAAATTTTTAAAAGAGGAAATTGAGCAAGGAGAAAAAAATGTTCAAATAAATATACAGAATTAAGCATAGGGAGAGAATGAAAGTAATTGACAGAGGCTTTTGATTTCACATTTGGTTAAATACCTTGATACTGTGTTTTTGTTTCAAAAATATTATAAAGAAAGTTTAAAAAAAATAAAGTTGATCAGCCACAATTCCAGTGCTACCCATGATTCCGCTGCATGTCCTCTGTACAGCCCCCTAGATCTGTAAGCAGCTATAATGATGACATCTTGCAAATTTTGCTACATTTTCTTATAACTTCCATGTGCTTTTTTCCTTTTTTTTTCTTGGTGGGTTGCTTAAAATTCACCATATGCCTCTCCCCCCCCCAAAAAAGGCAGCATGGCGTAGAGATGAAAACCGTCAACTCCAAAATAAAACGGTCTGCATCTGAATGTCTCCTCTGCAGCTTGCTAGCTTTGTGTCCTTGATCAACTTCCTTGTGCCTCCGCATCACCCTGTGTAAGATGGTGATGTGTGTATCAGCTTCATCAAATTGTTATGAAAACTACGTGTGATACTGTATGCAAAGCTCTTAGAAACACAGAACATAGTAAGTGCTAGATAGTCCTGTTGCTGTTAATGTTATTTCTAGACAGCTGAGACCATAATTTACTTGACTCTAATTTCCTGTATTATCAGTGACACTGGATAAATATTTCTGTGAATGCAGCTTTTCTTTCACTTTGAAGTGTTCACGGTAAATTACCAGTTAAAAATCTGAAATCCAGTCACTACTCTGTCTTAAAAGCAAACCAAAGCAAACCCCTTGTCTTCGAGTTGATTCTGACCCATAGCGACCCTATAGGACAGAATAGAACTGCCCCATCGAGTTCCCAAGGAGCATCTGATGGCTTCAATCTGCAGCTCTTAACCACTATACCCGCATTTTAACACAGTACCTTGTGAAACAAAACATCATCTCAACTAAAAAAATAAAAATAAACCAAAAGAAGTATAAATGTGCACTACATTATTTTATAAAGGAGGATTTGTATTTCTATCAAGTATCAAAACTTTTTAATATTCCTTTTTGGCTGATCTCTGTCTTCCTCCTCACACACACATATACCTGCCAAGAGCTCATTGTCTTTCTTCTTTCCATTCTAATCCTCTGCCCCACTTCCTATCCAATTCATACCACAGAAGTTTGTGTTATTATCTCCTTTGTTCCTGCAGATATCTTTCTGGCCTTTCTAAATCCACCCATTATTACTTTGTCTGTGCCTTATAAGCCCAGGAGCTAGCCTGCCACAGGCTCTTTGGAAGACATGAGAATAGACAGAGGCTGAATGGGCAAAATAATATTCCTCTCAGTGCAGGGGAGAAGAAAGGAGGAATTTTCTTGAATGTATCTGTATTACCATTATCTATCTATAAGTTACCAGTTGCCATTGTGGCAGCTTTGATTCACAGAGATCTCGTGGATTTTCATGGCTGATTTTTCAGAACTAGATTGCCATGCCTTTCTTCCAAGGTGCTTCTGGGTCGTCTCCAACCTTTGACCTTTTGGCTAGCAGCTGAGTGCTCTAACTCTTTACACCACTCAGAGACCATACCCATATCTGTATAATTGATTGCTCTCTCGTATTTGAAAACCCTGGTGGTATAGTAGTTAAGTGCTATGACTGCTAACCAGAAGGTCAGCAGTTCAAATCTACTAGGCACTCCCTGGAAACTCTATGCAGCAGTTCTACTCACAGGGTCACTGTGAGTCACAATCAACTCAATGGCAGGGGTTTGGTTTGGTATCTCATATTTCATGCTAGTGTATTGAGTTTCCAAATTGCTTTTCTAAAGTCTTCTGCCAGGTGAGGACCCCTGGAGGCATAATGATTAAAGCACTCAGCTGCTAGCCAAAAAGCCAGTTGTTCTAATCCATGAGACACTCTGCAGGAGAAAGATGTGACAGTCTACTCCTATACAGATGACAGCCCTGGAAACCCTATGGTGGCCCTTCCTCTCTGTCCTCTACGGTCACTAGAAGTGAAATTGACTCAAGGACAGTGGGTTTTTGCTTATGCCAAATATCTAAATCACTAAAAGTGCTGAGTAAGTCGGTGTAGCACAGTCTACGTGAGTTAAAACCGGAGTCATTTAGTTGCTCATCAGGCATAATGGGGCTTTTTGTTAGAGATTCTCTCCAAGCCTCATGTGGACTTCAATTCTCACATCTCTCAAAACAGATACATCTGAATTTTCCAGGACAGATATATCCTATCTCTGAAGAGAAACATGTTTAGAAAGGAAGACTCCTGTCATGTACTCCTGTCACGAGATGAATCTGAGGCACACTGTGAGCTGGTGCTTTGCTGTTGGAAGCACAAATGTAGACACACAGTGCTTCTGTAAGTCAGAAAAGCTCAGAAGCAAGGCACACTGGGACTTCAGCACAACTGGCTGATGGGAAACAGGAGGGGTAGAGGGTGGTGTGAGTAGGACAAGAGCTAGGGAAAGTATCAGTGCCAGGAACTGACACTTTGCAGGAGCCAAGCTACCCAACGAACAAACTAAAAGTGTATGTTTAGCTCAAATATAGTTTGAGGGGGGCCCTAGTGGCCTAGTGGTTAAAAGCTCAGCTGCTCACCAAAAGGTCAGCAGTTTGAATTCAACAGCCGATCCCTGGAAACCCTATGGGGCAGAGTCAACACAAAGGCAACAGATTTGGTTTAGTTTTATAGTTTGGGCCACTGTTGGTAATAATAATAAAAAAAAAAGGAAGCCTAAACTGGTAAAGATCTACAAAGAGTTCTATTCCAACAAATTCCACACACAGCCTAGGGACAAGGAAGCATTTGACAAAGGTAAGGTGGGGCATCAGGGCCACTTCTAGTAACACGAGGAACTATAATTTCAGGCATAGGAACTAAAACTAGGACATATTGTGCAGACTGTACCAACAGAGCAGAAATAGAGAAAGATAGACAGCAACTGCTCTCAGGAGAAAAGTCACGTCCCAGGAGACTCTGTGTGATCAGACCTTGCCTCCCATCAGCTAGTCTCATGATGCAGTCTCCCCAGTTCTCCACTCGATGCACCTCTAAACACTCAAGCAATCTCAGGATGTTCACGTACTCTCTTCTCTCTTTCTAGAATGCTCTTCCTCCCCAAATGCTCTTCCTTTAGTTAATTCACAAGGGAACCCACGGAAACCTTTTCAACTTTTCGTTAACTCATTAGTTCATTCATTCAACAAGGTTGTTGTTTGCCTCCTGCATGCTAGGTTTGAGAGAAAAGAGGTAGACAGAACAAAGTTCTGCCATCACTTGACTTACATTCTAATGGACTAGACAGACACCAAATAAGAAGACATATCACATACAATAAACTGGAGTAGTTAGTTGCAAGTTTTATGAGACAAAAATAGGGTAAAGGAATAAAATCTCAGTGGGTTATAGTAAGGCACTCCAATGTAACTTTCTGCAGTGATGAAAGTTTTTTATATCTATGCTGTCCAATTAAGGTAGCCACTAACTACTCCAAAAAAGCCAAAACCAGTGCCGTCAAGTTGATTCCGACTCATAGCAACTCTACCAGACAGAGTAGAACAGTCTCACAGAGTTTCCAAGGAGTGCCTGGCAGATTTGAACTGCCAACCTTTTGGTCAGTAGTCATGACATGTAACCACTAGACAATCCTGGGTTTCCTACTAACTACTGAAACCAAAAAAACAAACCCATTGCTACTGAGTCAGTTATGACTCACAGCAACCCTGTAGGTAGAGCAGCACTGTCCCATAGAGTTTCCAAGGAGCACCTGGCAAATTTAAACTGTCAACCCTTTAGTTAGCAGTTGTAGTACTTAACCACTACACCACCAGGGTTTCCATAGAAGTGTCATCAGGATTTCTATTCACTACTCACGAGTGTCTGTTAAACACATAAAATGTGGCTAGTGTGTTAGAGGAACTCTGGTGGTGCAGTGGTTAAGAGTTTGACTGCTACCCAAAACGTCTGCAGTTCAAATCCACCAGATACTCACTGGAAACTTATAGGGCAATTCTATTGGGTCATTATGAATCAGAATCGACTCAAAGGCAATGAGTTTTTGGCTTAGGGTGATAGAAGAATTGTTTTATTTTAATTAATTTAAATTTATACAATCATAGAGGCTACTGTATTGTATAGTGTAGCTGTACAACACCACGAATTTTGTTTTACAGGACTTAATACAAATTTATAGTCCATATTTGTCTCCACAGTTCTGTGTTTAATACAGGCACCATTTACTTCACACCTGTTTTTGGTTCCCCCACGTAATAGGTGCTCAGTATATGTGTGTGTTTGTGTATATATGAGTCGGATCCAACTCGACGGCACTTGGCTTTGGCTTGTGTGTATATATATACACACACAAAAAAAAACTGTTGCCATTGAGTCCATTTCAAGTCATAGCAACCCTATAGTGACCCTGTTGGACAGAGTAGAACTGCCCCATAGAGCTACTAAGGAGTGCCTAGTAGACTCGAACTGCTGCCTTTCTGGTTAGCTGTCAAGCTCATAGCTACTATGGCACAAGGGCTTCCATATATACATGAATGAATGATTAAAAGTTGAAGATTAGAAAACGACAAATATTCTATGAGACCCCTACGATAAGAACTTAAAAACAGACACACGCATAGAAGAAAAGACTTTTTGATGGCTGCAAGGGAGGGGAGGGAGGGAGGCGGGATGGGTTTAGATTAGATAGTTAATAGAAATTTGGTTGGGTGAAATCGGTGACAGCACATATTAGAAAGAAGATCATTAATAACTGGACTTCAACACAATTTGAGTACTCCTCCCATCTTAACTCAATATTGCAAGGACAGAGTAGTTGGGGCAGGGAACCAGGGACTGCACTCTTGGGCGAAATAGAGGCCAATTTGCACAGCTAGCATTTTGCTAATGAGGACTCTCCGCACCCCACATTGGTAAGCGGTGTCTGGGGTCTTAAAAGCTGCCAAGCTGCCATCTGAGGGTACAGCAAATTTTCCCAACTCAACAGGAAGGGATGATCACCGAGGATAGGAACAACATGGGGAAAAGAGAACCCAGAAGACAGACAATTCGTGACCAGAAGAACTGGATGGTGCCTGGCCACCACCAAGGACAGCCACAGCGGAGCTCACAAAGTTGACTCTCACTGGCAACAAGAGAATAAATAAGGGTGCACCATGAGATCTCCAATAAAAGACCACAATTGATGGTCCTGGGGCTTTGGGGTTCCCCTGGGAGCATGGATCCTGGCCCTGATGCTGCCCCTGTCCATAAATCATAATGAAGGTCAACTTTTCAGACAGCAATGTATTGGAGTTGGTGACATAGAATGACTGTATCTTGCGGGAATTTTATGATTCTATGCATCTATAGGATGTCATCCCGCTGACCTCTTGATGGAGGAAGGGGAGTAGGTGGAGATAAGTGAATAGAAGACTGCTAGGCGGATAGGACATGTATCGAGCAGAGAGGAGGGGTGTGCTGTCACCAGGCTGGGAGCGCAATGGGAGCTGCATATAGGTGAGCATGTGACTTTATATGGGAATGTACATTTTCATTCAATCATAATAAAAATTTTAAAAAAAGTAAAAAAAAAGTTGAAAATTGGATGACCTGAGTAACACACCAGCTCCTCAGTGCGTGAAAACATGAGTAGTTCTACATCTCTTAAAATAAAAGGCTAACTTTTTGACTAGATTCCTTTTCCTTTAAAAATGACGACTCAACGACAGAATGGAGAGTGTTGATTATTTGGAGGGTGGGCATTAAGCACGTGGGCCCTGATGTTTATAGCAATGTTTGGGGCCAAGTCCTGAGTGTTGACTAGGGCTAGGACCAAAGAATCCAGTTTCAGACTCACGACCAAGGAACATAGGAGCTTTGGCGTCAACGTGATGCCTGCTCCAGCACTTAACTGTTGGGAACCATACAGGGCTAGGACTTTCTTTCCTCTGAGATTCTCTTTTCCAAAATGCAAAATATACTTACTTCACTACGTTGCTCTGAGAATTGTAAGAAGACATTTGGATCCGAGTTGACGGCACTTGGCTTGGCAAAACCAGAAAACCAAACCTGTTGTCGTTACCAATTTATAGCAAATTTATAGGATGAATTAGAACTACCCCAGAGAGATTCCAAAGCTGAACGGGTCATGGAAGCAGATTGCCATGTTTTTCTCCCATAGAGCAGCTGATGGGTTCGAACAACCGATCTTTCAGTCAGCAGTCCAGCACTTCACTGGTGTGCCTCCAGGCGTCCTTGTCAGATTGCTTACCATGTAACAAATAAGCACTTAACAGCTTTCGGCTATTGTTATTTTTATCTTTTTTTCACACTATTATTCTTGGCACCCATATTCTCAAAGATGATTTTAAGAAATCACCTGACATAGTATCTTTGCTGAGCTGTGTCTGTCTCTCTACAGTAATGTTCACAGAGAGAATCTAAAATGTTGCCTTTTTACTAATGTAAAGAATTACGATGTATGTATTAAAAAACACACAAAAAAACCTCATTGCCAGCCAGTTCATTCCAACTCACAGTGACACCATAGGGTAGTATAGAACTGCCCTGTAGGATTTCCAAGGAAAGCCTAGTGGATTTGAACTGCCATCCCTTTCATGAGTAGCTGTAGCTTTTAACCACTACGCCACCAAAGTTTCCATAACATACATAGCAGGCTGTAGATATTCTTACTGATATATCTGTTTTTTGCTCAGCTCTTTAATTCTTACTTTAGGGTGTTTTTTCAGTCTTCCCAGTAACACTATTAATGGTGCAAATTTAAAGCACAACCAGGACAATTTCTTGAGAAATTTAAATTGCGATCAATGAATGTTCTCCCGCTATTTTAAAATAAGAAGCATTGCAGAGGCCATGAAAATAACTGTGTGATAAGTAACTCTAATCAACAAATGGTAGAACTTGGTACATATGAGCCAATCTAACTTCTCCACATTCCAACCCAGTTCAACTCTGTAATTACTTGTCTTCTACTGTGTATCAGGCAAAGTTCATGGATATTTCAGCGAAGACTAAGATATTCCTCATTGTAGTTATCCCCACAATATTCATTTCATTCTTTGTAGGAATCTTTTTCACTATCATCTTAACAAAGCAGCTCATTGTCCAGATTTGACATTTCAGTGCTGCATTTCTTTTAATATCTACCTTTCTTGAATGTCTGGATCCAATGCTGAGGGCAGATGATTGTTTATCTGTATTCAACGTTGGAAGTACTCTGTCAAACTATCTGATAGATCAGTGTCTTTATTGTCTAAATTTGATCACTTAAAATGTAGCTAGTGTTTGCTACACCATGGGCCAGTAATGTGAAACTTGCCTGCAAAAATGAAGAGCCCCAAGAGACTAAAGAATAGGTTAGCAACTCCACGACTGAAGCAAAGGAGTTCAATGGGGAGACTTATGTAAGACTCAGGGCCTGGGCAGCGGTAGGACCAAGTAGATCTCTGTGTGGGAGGACAGAGATTTTTATAGTGGTGATGAACATAGTGGCTACAAGCCAGCAATGCCTCTAGATTTATGAAACACTGCCTCAGCGAGAACTGCGTAAGAATGACTTAGCAAATCATAGTGAACTAGCAGAATGTGTGTTCAGCCTGACAAAGCCAGTTTCCTCTTCACTGTTACTTGCCATCAAGTCAATTCTGACTCATGGTGTGACATGTATTACAGAGTAGAACTGCTGTGTAGCGTTTCCTTGACTGTAATGTTGACAGAACCAGATCACCAGGCTTTTTCTTCCACAGTACTGTAGCAGTACATTGACAGAGAACTGCCAGAAATTCAATCTGGACTCAGATAAAGATGTGGAATGAGGGTTATCACTGGTCATGTCAGATGGATCTTGGCCAAAAGTATAGAATACCAGAAAGATTTTCCCCTGGATTTCATTGACTATGCTAAGGATACTTGGCTGAACGATCCTACCAAATTATGCACAGCATCGCAAAGAATGGAAATTCTAGAACAGTTAATTCTACTCATGTGAAACCTGTACATAGACCAAGAGGCAATCACTCAGAAAGAATAAAGGGATATTGCATGGTTAAAAGTGAGGAAAGATATGTGCCAGTCTTGTAAAAACTCCTTTCACCATACTTACTCAATCTGTATGCTGAGCAAATTATCAGACAAGCTAGACTATGTGAAGACGAGCATGGTATTAGGATTGGAGGAAGATTTGTAACTTGTGATATCTAGATGACATAACTTTGCTGAAAGTGAAGAGAACTTGAAACCTTCACTGATGAAGATCAGAGACCATAGCCCATAGTATAGATTAACCCTCAACATAAAGAAAACAAAAATCCTCCTAGCTGTACCAACAAGCAACATAGTGATAAACAGATAAAATACAAAGTTGTCAAAGATTCCACTCTACTTGGATCCACAATCAATGCCCATGGAAGCAGTAATCAGGAAATCAAACAATGTCTTGCACTGAAGAATGTGCTACAAAAGAGCTCTTTAAAATGTAAAGATGTCACTTTGAGGACTAAGTTGTGCCTAACCCACATCATAGTGTTTTTTAAATTGCCTCATATGCATGTAAAAGCTGGACAATAAATAAGTTAGACTGAAGAAGAGCTAATGCATCTGAATTATGGTGCTGGTGAAGAATACCAAATATATGCTAGACCATCAGAAGAACACACAAACCTGTCTTGGAAGAAGTGCAGCCAGAAAATACTTCTCCCTTACTCCAGGTGGGTTGTCTGGAGGGGCCAGTCCCTGGAGAAGGACATCGTGTTTGGTAGAGGGTCAGCACAAAAGAGGAAGATCCTCAACAAGGTAGACTGACACAGTGGTGCACACGTAGGCTCACACACAGCAGTGATTGTGAGGATGGCCCAGGACTGGGCAATGTTTCGCTGTCATACATAGTTGCTATGAGTCAGAACTGACTAGACAGCACATGACAATAAAACCAACACAGCTGCTGCAAGGGTTCTAGCTACTAACTTCAGTCTAGTAGTTCAGCGTGAACTGTGTGTGCCACCTAGGGACTGTAAGAAGCACATAGGTAGTTTAAAACTAACCATCATCCTGTGGAGGGCCGCAGCGTTACTCTGCAGCTCACGCTCTGTTCTTCCCTCCTCTCATTATATTCTTGCCCTTGCTACAGTCTCTGCAGTTGTTCACACAACACCAATACCCTGTGTTTCCAGAGCCACAACACTGCTATTCTGAATATGACCAGTGACCA
The DNA here is from genome assembly GCA_028571685.1 of Heterohyrax brucei. NCBI lineage: Eukaryota > Metazoa > Chordata > Mammalia > Hyracoidea > Procaviidae > Heterohyrax > Heterohyrax brucei. The sequence goes on along the minus strand of CM053148.1, from coordinate 34,545,775 downwards.
GAGTCACAGAGAGTTAACTTGGCTTTTCTGAGGTCAAGTCTTACTAGTGGCAGCCAGTGACTGAGACTGGGTCTCCTCATTGTCTATGCCAGTGTCGCTTCAAAATGGCATAGTAACCTCTTTTGCACCCTTTTATAAGCCATTTGAGTAATTTTTGCAATTTATGAAGTAATAATAGAGAGGAAATAAGAGAAATAAAGTTAAGAAATGGGGCCAGTCCACAAGTGGGCGTGTTGAAGAGTAATACAACTGACTTTGGATTTGGAGCCTCAAAAACCACTATTCCTATCCTGCAAGACTTGTCTTGTATGTTCCTGTTGTAGCAGTACCATCATTCACATTTGTGCTGCCTGAGTCTTAGAGAGTTTGGGAGTCTTTCTTGGTTTCATAATGACCCTATGACTTCTCATTTTCATTCAAGAGCAAGAGAGCTGTTTAAGATAATATTAGCATATACGTAGAACTTTTGATCTTCAAATCTCTTTGAAGGCATTAGTAAAATTAGTTTTCCCAGAACTCTTATGAAGTAGATAATTGTTTTTACAGTTGGAGGGAGGGAATCTGACTACGTGGTTGACCTATAAATGCCATCCAACCACCCAGTAAAGCAACACCAGTTAGGAAGTGAATCCGCCTCCTTGTCTCTCTTTTGTTCCCCAGCACATCATCACAAGACTCTTGAGTGTCCCCAAATATTTGTGATGAAATTTAACCTCACTAGTACTTATTGGGAATATTTATTCTAGACCCAATACTCCTTGGGGTCGTAGTAGGGTAGAGGGAGGTGTGGAAAAAGAAGATATGGTTTCTGACTTTAAACACTGGTAGTCACCAAAAGCAACCAGGAATGCATGGAGAAATAATTGAGTCTAGGACTGGATCAGGAGATGTACGGGGTGAGCCTGGAACATCTTGCTATGCCAGAAAGCTGTGAAGTGTTCCAAGAGTGATGCAGACACTCAAAAAGAAAAGACGTTCACTTGGTGGGACTTTTATTGTTGTTGTCAGTTGTTCTCAAACCAATTCCAACTTATAGCAACTATAGGACAGCAGAAAAAGCATTGCCTGGTCCTGTACCGTCTTCTCGACCTTGGGCGTGTTTCCGTCCATTGCCACTGTCATTGCATGGTGCATTTTAACCTAGAGGACTGCAGATGGAAAGCATTCAAGCTTTCACCATGGAGTATAATGTTACCTTTAACTTTTGTGTAACTGCCCTTAATTAAGCTGAGGGCGATCTCTTTTATCCTTAGTTTGATGGGCTTTTATGATGAATGGACTTAAACGTTGTCAAAGGCCTTTCCTGCCTTTTCTGAGATGACCTGTTCTTTATTTTATTATGAGGCTATAACAGGTCACTTGGTTTTCAGAAGTTAAACTAGCGTTGCACCCCTGTGATAATAACGCTGGGTCATGATGTATAATCCTCTCTACACATTACTGAATTTGGTTTGATAATATTTTGTTAAAGATTTTACATCTATGTTTATGAGAGATTTGGGTCTCTAGTTTTCTTGTTATCTTTACTTGGCTTTGTTATGATTTTAAGAAATATTGGCCTCACAGAATAAGTTGGGAAGTATTCCTTCCTTCTCTATTAGTTGAAAGGTTTTGTGAAAGATTTGTTGTATTTGTTTAAACATTTGATGGAATTTGTCTGTGAATTCTTCTTAGGTCAGGCCTTTTTATGGCAATATATTTAATAATTAATTCAGTTTCTGGAGTTGTTGTGGACTGACTCAGGTTTTTAAAATGTTTTCCTGTGTCAGTTTTGGTTAAGTTGTATCACTCTAGAAATTTTGTCTGCTTCAACTAATTTCTTGTCATAAATTGTTTGTAGTATCTTCTTATACTTTTAGTTTCTATAAGGTCACCATTGATGTTTTCTTTTTTTCCTGATTTTAGTAATTTGCGTCATCTCTCTCTCTCTCTCTCTCATTACTGTAGCTAAGAGTTTGAAAATTTTGTTCATTTTTTTGCAACAATTTTTTATTTTATGGATATTCTCCGTTGTCTTTTTGTTTTCTGTTTCATTTATTTCCACTGTAATCTTTATTAATTCCTTTCTCTCTCTTGTTTTGAAGTTTAATTTGCTCTTGTTTTTCTAGCTTCTTAATGTAGAAGTTTAGTTTATCGAAACATTTCTTCTTTTCAGACAGTGATGATTAAAGATAAATATTTCCCCTTAAGCACTTGTTACCTGCATTTCATACATTCTGGTATGTTAGGTTTTCATTTTATTTAATTTTTAAATATTTTTAAACTTCTGTGATTTCTTCTTTGACCCATGGGTTATTTGGATGTTCACTGTTTAATTTCCAAATATTTGGTATTGTTACAGATTTATTTCTGTCATGGACTTTCAAAGTTTATCTTCAGAGAATGTATTTTGTAAGTAAAGAAGACATTTTTAAATTCATTGAGATTTGTCTCATGGCCTCGCATCTGGTCTGTCCTGAAGAATTTCTCATAGGTACTTAAAAATAACCTGTGTCCTACAGATGTTTGAGAGACTGTACTATAGATCAGTTAGGACAAGTTGTTCAACAGTGTTGAGTTTTCTGTAGACTTGCTAATTTTCTGCCTACCTTATTAAATAATATGCTAAAGTCTGGGTAGTCAAACCATCCGCAAATTATCTTTTCAATTCTGTCAGATTTATCTTCATGTATTTGGAACTCTGTGGTTAGGTTTGTACGCACTTATAACTTTTTAACATTTCCCTTTTATTGACCCTTTTATCATTATAAAATAATTCCCTTTATGCCTAGCAATATGTTTTTTATTTAAAAGTTTATCTGTCTCTAATATAGCCATGGTAGCTCTCTGTATTTCCTGTTCATGTATTATATCCTTTTGATTTCAATTTATCTGTGTTTTAAAACGTCTTTTCTAGAAAGTGTGTAGTTAGATTTTTTTTTAATTTGCTATGACAATAACTGCAATTTAAGTGTAGTATTCAGAATGTTTGTATCTAACACATTGACATTGCACGAGTTATGTCTGCTGGTTTTCCTGTTTGTTTCTCATTTGCCCAACGTGAGTTTTTTTGTTTCGTTGGTTGTTTTTAACTCCCTCCCTCCCTTCCTCCCTTACTTCCTTCCTGTTCTCTCTTCCTTTTCTTCCTTTGTCTCTCCTCTCTTTCCTTCCTTCCTTACCTGTCTCTCTCATCCCACCCTCCCTCCTGCCTTCTCACCTTCCTGCCTTCCTTTCTTTTGTTCCTCTCTGTCTTGTTTGTGGAGCCCTGATGACACAGTGCTTAAGAGCTCAGCTACTACACAAAATTGACAATTTGAATTTACCAATTCACTCCTCCTTAGAAACTCTTTGTGACAGTTCTACTCTGTCCTGTAAGGTCACTACGAGTCAGAATTGATGCAATGGCAACACGCTTGGTTTTTGCTTTTGGTATCTTCTTTACTGCCTTCTTTGTGCAGACACTCATATCTCTGTTCCATTTATTGTTTTATTTGTTTCTTTATGTGCTCACTTAATTCTCTTCGTTTTGAGCCTGACTTCCTGTACTATCTTGTCAAGCCAAGCCAAGTCCCGTCGAGTCAGATCCAACTCATGGCAACCCTAGGGGCCAGGGTTAATTTTTAGTTAATGATCTGTCACAAATTGAACCAGTGAGACTTCCACTTTCTACTGAAGGATCTCAGTTTGGGAGTGCAGGAATAAAGATGAGGAGAACATTGTAAGTTCTTCAAGTATAGAAGAAAGCTATTTTTAAATGACGATGGTACAATTTGACTAGTCAGATAAGAGAAGAGGTAGAATTCATGGAAGTGGGAAAATATTGTGAAAAAGTATCAGATCAGGATGGGAAGGAGACCTATGTATGAGAGCATAGGATGCATGTTGGTAAAAAGATAGAAAACAAAATTGATATAACAAATTAAAAGAATAAACGCAGTGCTGTCGAGTGGACACCAACTCACAGCGACCCTATAGGACAGAGTAGAACTCCTCCACAGCATTTCTAAGGAGCGCCTGCTAGATTGAGACCACCAGAATTAAAGGAATAGTTAAGTAATAAAAATTCCATGGGTTTTCAAATATGGGTGTAGAATCTAGAGGCATGAAGAGAGGGTGAAGCATGGCTAGTTGCTTCAGTTATTTGACAGAGATATCTTTTAATAGAAAATTAGAGCACCAATGATATAGAGACAGCAGGACTGATAAGAGGTAAGTGATGATGAGGAAAAGGACCTTGCATTCAGAGATCTGGAAATAAGTCTGAGAAGTGATGACAAGAAGACCACATTCTGCCGTCTTTCCCCTGGTCTCTTTGTATCAAAAGTGTAGTGTTCCCACAAGTCCCTGAAAAATACAGTTTCTTTTAAGAAGTAGAGAGAAAAATATTTTTAAAATAAAGTGGTATTTGTACTTAACAAAATGAATTTTGCAAAGTACAATAGAAAGTCACAAGTAGAAAAGTTCAGTCTCTTGACTCCCATTAAAATTTGAAATGTTCAAAATAAATTCAGTTCTTGCCCCACTCCGTATGAATATAATCAATTAACTCAGCACTCTGTATGACTTGTCACATCCTCATTAAGTTTCTTTACTATAGACAGAAGTTTCATTCAGCTTTGGAGTCATATTACCATTGGCATTGTCATGAAAGCTTTCCCATGTCGAATTAGAAAATCCTTCTTTAGACCAAACCAATAAGGGTCACAAAAATCTTTGTTCTGACCTAAGTTACTCTCTCTCTCTCTGAGTCCCCTCTACATGGGTTCATGGGTGCACTATAACAGGATGCAGAAATAGCCATATTTTAGGTAATCATAATGATATTTTTAAGAAATGCTTTAAAAGAATTTGACTCGTATATATTTTGTACCAACTGGATTTTGCATATCCCTACCCAGAATAATATAAAAAATTAATAATGTTCACTGTGAAATAATGAATAGTCCATTGATACCTGTAACTCATTCCTGCTATCTATAACTTTTTTTCATCTACTTGATAAATACAATTGAAATACTATTATAGGATTGTGGCACCTACATAGGGAAATACGAGGGCTGCCAATTAAGTTTGTGAACTCATCCTAGAAAAAGTGCTACATGCTTCATTGCTGAATATAACTACGGTGACTTTAGAGGTACTCCCCTTGGGAAGCTACGCACCATGTTTAGTCTACCCTTCAAAGCAATTTTGGAACTCTTTTTCCTGAAATGGCCATCAGAGTTGGCGTCATATTACCCTTGATGTCCTAAATGTCATAAAAATATCTTCCCTTCAATATTTCTGTTTTCTTCAGGTCAGAAAAAAAGTCACTGGGGACCAGACCAGGTGAGTAGAGTGGGTATTCTAACACAGTTATTTGTCTACTGGCTAAAAAGTCCCTTACAGACAGCTATACAATTAAGTTCACAAACTTGCCATCGTGCACAATGGCCATTCCAGAAAGAGGTCCAAAATTGTTTTGAAGGGAGGGCTAGGTGCAGGCATCAGTGTACAGCTTCCCAGGGGGAGTACTTAGAAGATGCCTGTAGTGATTTTCAGCAAAAAGCTATGTAGCACTTAGAACAATTGACTTCATGGACTTAATTGTCAGGCCTGTATGTCATAGTCCTTGTCTTTGAGGAACTTATGAAAAGTGTGATTTCCGAGGTAATGGTGGCTGGAGAGATTGCTAACAATATATATAATATATAACCAATAAAAACGAGATCTAACATATTGTCTATGTTGTCTTTTTTTTTTTTTTAATTATGACTGAGTGAAAATGTACATTCCCATATAAATTTACATGCCCACCTATATGCAGCTTCCACTGTTCTACCTGACCGGTGACAGCACACTATTCCTCTCTGCTCCATACATGTCTCATCCTCCCAACAGTCTCCTTTCCCCTTCTCTCCACCCACTCTCCTTCCTCCAGCCAGAGGTCAGCAGGAAGATATCCTATAGACACATAGAGCCATAAAGTGCATCCAATATATGGTCACTCTGCATTGCCAAGTCCAATCCATTCGTGTCCAAAAAGTGGACCTTCATTGTGATTTATGGGCAAGGGCAGCATCAGGGCCAGAGGCCATGCTCCCCAGGGAACCCTGAAGCCACTGGACCATCAATTGCAGTCTTTTAGTGGAGGTCTCAGGGTGCACCCCTTTTTATTCTTGTGTTGCCAGTGAGACTCAACTGAGTGAGCTTCATCACAGCTATCACTGGTGATGGCCAGGCAACATCCAGTTCTTCTGGTCCCACGTCTATGTAGACACCCACTGCTGTGGGTCTTTCTATCTTCTGGGTTGTCTTTACCCCATGTCATTTTGGTCCTTGATCAACATCCGTTCCTGCTGAGTTGGGAGCATTTGCTGTGCTATGTCAAGTCTTCGTATCTTAATTAAAATATGAAGCCATTAGCATTGCTGTGAGGACACCAGACTCACTGTACCCACCATTCAGAGGATTATATTTACAAATTTGTCTCAGTTCCATTTCTGAATTTTTAAACACGTGAAAGTCATGTACAGCACCAGAAGCCTGCTGTAGATCATAGCGTCTCTCACATTTTATCCATCCTAGCCCTTCTTCCTGAAATGTGGTCTCTCGCTTCTTCAGCTCACCTCAGAATGGATCCCAACTCTGTAGTTTAGCTTTAAATATTGATGCCTTGTGTGGCCCGTCTCTTTGAATAATCTATTTAGATGCCCCTTACATAGTCACTGTGAGCCAGAACTCAATGGCAATGGGTTTGTGATTGGTCTGACTCACTGGCCTTAGTTTTCCATTTGACTCTTTGCTTTGCAAGTTCTCTTGAACATTTGCCCATGGTTATGAGTAAAACTTGGTCCCAGACTTGGCCCTATGAAGCATCTTCAGACAGGCTTCAAAGTTTCTCTAACTCTGCCAATCAGGAAAGGAGCATTCAGGAAACTATAGACAATGGAGGTGATTTAAATATTGTAATTTCACAGTGGGAAGCTTGTCTAAATTAGCTATTTTAATGCACCAGTGCACCACTCCATAACTCCTTAGGTGAGGATCTATAAAGATAATTTACATTCTAAATCTTTTTTATACACATTGATGAAAATATAATTTATGATTCAAGTTACTCAGATTTTGTATTGTAACTAGCCTGTTTCAGTTAGCTTGTAAATTTAATAGAATACATCTGTCATATCTAGACAACACTGCCAACTTCACTTTCCATTAGAAACAATAACTAATTTGCATGCCGTGGCTTCATGAATATATAACCAATTGGTCACGGTATCCAAGGACTGATGATACAAAACCAGATAAATTTGTGAAGATTAAATACAGTTGATTCTAGTTCTTGAGGCACTATAAAACTTTCATTACAATAATGTTAGTATTTAAAATATAGATGTATTAATAGAGAAATAGATTTTCCATCCATAATAATTCCTAAAATCATCTACCTGATTATAGGTGATAAGTTATGTCCTCCAGTCGTGAAAAGTAATTCTGATTCTTGTGTAACATTGCACTTGTTTGTTTGAGAGATGAAGTGCTCTTTGTAAGCAACTGGGCAGAATTAGCAATGGACAGTGGGACATGAGGGAAATCGCTTAATCTATGCTTAGAGTAGGAAGTGTTAATTCCTATTACTGGCAGGTAACAGATTCAAAAGTTATGGGGGAAAAACTGAGTGCCTTTTGCTGTGAGGAATGTTTTCTTGGTGGAATTACTACAGAGAAATAGGGTATGTTACAAAGAAAACAAAAGCTAATAACTTGGTTGGCCCAGAGCATGGTGAATCAGGAAGGGAGTAATAGCTAATAGATCTAAAATGTATACTATGAGTCAGAAAAAATGTTCTGTGTACTTGTACATGTAATTGTGTATCTCATGTAGTCATGCATCAACCTGTAATGGAAGTATACCTCTACTGTCAGTATAAATATGAGCCGTATTTCACAGCTGGGGAAAAGACTCATGGAGAGGTCAAGTTTATGACCCCTACCTCTCAGATACTAAGTAGTTGTAGTTCACGTGCTCAACCACTTAGCAGGTGCCTCTGAAAATTATTGTGAAATTACTTTAGTTTACAACTAGGTGACAAAACTAAAGAATGAAGGTGGACATGAAGTGACAAACATCTAAATTTCTCAGCTATTCTGATTAATCCTTTATAGGTTCTGCTTTGGAGGATTTAAAATTGCAGATTCTTCAGTATTAGTCTGTTGTTAGTTGCCACTCTGATTCAGTGCCCACTCAGGGAGACCTTCTGCCTTCTGCGTATCAGAACGAGACACTTAATCCTGTATCATCTTCACGATTGTTGCTAGGTTAGGATCTGGTGTGGTGGTTAAGGAATCAGTCTATCTGAGTGAGGATTTCTCTCATTTTTACTGACCCTCTGCCTTACCAAACATCTGGAGATGGATTTTTCCTGATGGTGCATTTAAAGTAAGTGAGCTGCAATCTCTCCATCCTCACTTTACGGAATACTGTGGTAGTATTTCTTCCTAGAGGGATTTTGATCTTCCGTTTCATCCTTATGAACAGAAGTTTTCCTTTCTTATTCATCTGTCAGTAAAAGCAGCACCTTGCTGCAGACAAGCTGTCAACTCCATGCTCCTGTACAAGGTTTGGAGACTAGACCATTGAAAACCGTCAGGAGAGGTGTAGGCATATAGGATGGAAGAGAGTCAACTCCTTCCAATTCTCTCCAGAGAGTTCTTGGGAGTTAAGAATTATACCACTCTTTGACACGTAATTTGACCTGCTACCTGGTAAAAATAATAAAAATATTTATCAAGCACTTACTACTTGATAGGAACAATGACAATTGCTGTGTACTAATTATCTATTTAGGCCTCACAGGAAATTTCTTCATTAAGCACCATTATTTTTATTATTTTATAGAAAAGGAAATTTAGTGAAGTCAAATAAATTGTCTCTAAATGGTAGAGACTGTGACCTCCTGTGACCAAAGAGGTCACGATATAGATACGTGCACTGAGCCATCATTCTGTGCTGGTAGAAAAGGGAGAATTGGGCTTAATATTTAATGAGAGTCTGAAGACGGGTCAAATGAGTGGGTGAAAAATAATCTGTATTTAGTATACAATTTAAGGAACACAAACAACTAGGTCTTGGTTAAGAAAATCCTATTCATACATATTTCTTTATATACACGTGTGCATTTTCCTTTAAACTCACTATTAAAAATCCATTTCGATACTCTAGACACCTCCTCTGTGCATGAAGGATACATGTATTAAACTTCAGTGGTAAATAGTTGGGAAGAGATACTTGTCAACCGAGAATGAGTCTCTGGGACAATTAAATACAGGACCAGTGCTTCGTGGAAATAGACACATCAAGGGCACAGTGGAACATCTCCAGGTCTTTTAGTTTCACCCTTAAACAAAAGTATTTCTAGTCAAAGAAAAAGTCTTCTGGCCTAACTTTAACCTGGCTGCTAAGCAATTACAAACCCACTGCCTTTGAGTTCATTCCAATTCATAGTACTCATGCAGTGCAGAGTAAAACTAATCTGAAGGATTCCCAAGGCTGTGAATCTTTATAGAGCAGGCAGCTGCATCTTTCTCCCAGGGAGAGGCTGGTGAGTTTGAACCCTTGACCTTTTAGTCAGCAGCCCAGCGCTTACCCACTGCCTCACCAGGGTTCTTTATTAGGCAATTAGTCCCCTCCTAATTATTTAGCCTATCTCCTTCCCTCTGCAGCATGTGGATTTAATTTTCCTCATCTGAGTTTGCTAAAAGCAAAAACAGAAATCCGAAACGATTATTTCTTAAACAAAAGAAGATTTATTACTTTTAACTGAAAGGGCATTTGTTCTAGTAAGAATAGAGTGTCAGCTGAAAGGACAGCTGTCCTCTCCACAGATTGGAATCCTATAGTGGAATTCTCAGCTTTGTGCACTTTTTCATTTGTCACAGACCTAGCATCTGACCTTCAGAGTCTATAAAGGGAAATCGGAGGCCAGAGCTGTGATGGTAAGCCTCAACATGTATCTACATACCCTGATCTTGATGACTCCAATCAGTCCCCTTATAGTCTTAAACCTCTGTAAGCCAAGCCAAAGCCAAGTGCCGTCGAGTAGGATCCGTAAGCATGACCCATTTCTATTACTGAGTCCTACTTTATGATCAATTGTTCCTTCAACAACTAGGTTCAAGTTGAAGGGAATGTCTGGAACTGAATGCCCCGTTGCCGCCCTACTAGGCATAACCAAGTTATAATTAGCAAAGAAATATGAGAAACAGGAAGTCTATTCTAAATAAATACACATCTTCTCTATTTGGGCTGTGAACCAAGACCTTTCTAAAGTTCCGAAAGCCATATACTGGAACAAACAAGCTTTGCCAGCTGACCACTTGGAATAGCAAATGCCAAGCATTTGAGTCTCTTAAGTGTTAAGGACTTGAAATTAAGTTTATTTGGAAAGGCTTGCTGTGTCTCAAACTGGCTAATATTTGTTAGGAGACTGAGAGCAATGACTTGGATAGTGCAAAATGTGGGGGACATGATAGGCAAGTCTGGTGTCATGGTGAGAGATGCCAAGACCTGAATAGGATGGACATCAGAGTCTGAGTAGGAATTCAGAGTCAAAGTCAAGTACCAGGAGAGGGATGTGAGGCAGAGGGATAAGAGAACCCACCGGATGTTTGGATGCTGCGGTTTACTTCACCCTAAATGGTACCCCTGTTGAGAGCTGATTTAAAAGAGCAGAACATGTGATCCTCTATCACACTATATCAAAACCAAACCCGCTGCCACTGAGTTGATTCCAACTTACAGTGACACTACAGGATAGAATAGAATTGCCCCACAGAGTTTCCAAAGAGCAGCTGATAGATTCGAAATGTCAACCTTTTGGTTAGCAGCCATACTCTTAACCACCATGCTGGCATATAGGATGTTTACAAGGAGTTGTTCAGACCCACACACAAGTTCATTTTCCACTGAGTATTGTTCAAAGAAGCCATACATACTGTGAAGACAGTACAGAGGCCATCTGGTTTGGGGCTATGTTGTTATGTACCAAAATGAGAGTTTATTTATCATAAAAAGGGAAATCACAGTGAATTGCACAATTTAAAAGCTGCCAGTATCATAACAGTACCACATTTGAAAAAAGTAATGTAGTATATTTTAATTTATTGCCTGGCCTCCAATAAATTTTTCTTATGTATTTGGCTGCCTCTCCCCATTACAGAAATTATGGTGGTATTGTAAGTAAGTGCTGTGGCTGCCTAAAGGTCAGCAGTTCAAGTTCACTAGGTATTCCTTGAAAACTCTGTGGGGCAGTTCTACTGTGTCTATGGGGTCCCTGTGAGTAGGAATTGACTCACCAGCAGTGGCCTTTTTTGTTTGTTTCTTATTCCTATTAAACCCACTTTTTGAGGTAATAAAAAGATAATTCACTCTATCCTCATGCAGCGTTGTTTGAAATTTGATTTTTATTACTGCTAGTTTAGAAAAGTTTCATTTTGACAACTCATTGCTAGGTTGTCAAGTAACTTTTTAGAATTCTCAAATGTTGGAAAATTGTTAGAATATATGTATATCCCTTTCATATGTAATTGGGAATGCAGTTGTATGTGGAAAATACTGAAATCCTTTCCAGTGAAAAGTTAAGATTTGACATTATTTTATCTAGACGAAATCTGTATTATAAGGGTCAGAAGTTGTCAATTCCAAGATGTTGGCCTTGTGTGTGGAGTTTTAACTTTTCCAGTCCCAATTTCTATATCTTTGTAATGATAGGCAATGAACAAACTAAACCCCTTTCTTTTTAAAAACCAGTTACGCTGAGAAAACAAAAGAGACTGAATGTCTCATCATGTGTGCATAATTATTGAATTCGCAGGAATAATATTATGTTGTATACTATTTATTGTGTCGATCTTTGTGTATAAATTTTTGAATTCTAAGAAAGGAAAATATGTTCCATATTTTGCATGTCTGTGTGTTCTCCTCATTCCACTTCTCCTCCACTTTTCTTGCTCCTCCTGTTAATTGTCTCCTGAGGCCCCCTGTTGTACAAATAGCACTGAATGTTATGTGGCAGCTTAAAGAGAATGTCAGGATTGTGTCTGTGTATGACAGACAGACATCAAAGTGACTTTATGGGGAAATTTTACTCTGGCCTCGAGGGTCGCCTGAGTCAGACCCGACTTGACAGTTCTGGGTTTTGACTATGTGTCACAGATTTTTATTGCTTTATGAATATGCAGTCATTTCATAAGGTTCTTTCTGAGGTCCTGGGTTGTCTTGCTTGGCAGAATCTTGGCAAGCTTCTTCACGAGAACCTGGTCACAGTATACATCTACTGCTGGGTGCTCCACAGACGTAATGTTGTTTTCCATGGGATATTATAAGAAATACTTTCTCATAGCTGACTTTATCTTGACATGTATTATTGGATCTTTCCCCATCCCAGATCAGAAAGTTATTTTAGCCATGAAACTGAAAACTGTGTAAACATATCACAGTTTCAGGCTACAAAGGGAACATCTATTTTGAGTACGGTGTTCTGCTACAGATTCACTTTTTGTTATTGTTTTTTATTATTGTTACCCCTATGCTAGGCACTTAAATCATTTTTCTTTATTTTAGAATCAGTTTTGCATTTCTTTAGTATTTGTTTCATTTTTTTTTTTTAAATACTGTGCTTTACTGACCTCTTGCAAGGCAAGATTATTCACTACAGAATGAATCTGTGTTTTGCTTGTGGATCAAGAATATAATAAATAATAAGCAATTCATTAGTTCATGTATTTATTGACTCAGAGAAGTTTTCCAAGCCACCTATCATAAGCAAGTCTATGTTGTAGGCCTTGACATGGATAAGTAAGACATAGATGCCCTCACAATCAAGATGTGCATAGTTATTGCAAGATACATGTCATGCCAGATTTCTAAAGAGCCAAGAAGCCATTGGAAAAATATGACCAATTACCAGTAGTGAATCCTCTATGAAGAGGATTCTTCCAAAAAGAGTCTGGACACATTTGATGTTCCCAGGACATTAGCACATAGAAAGCAGTTCTCATTGCTTACAGCGAGAAGCAGACAACACAACGGAAGAAATGCGGTTCAGTTACCGAGCATCCCCTTAACTCAAGAAACTTGTCCAGGCAGAGACGACCACTTTCCTACATGTACCCCACTTTGTGCCATAGGTGAGAAACTTAAAATGGGGACCTAGTTTCTGTCCGTACGCCCTGGCCAGGCAGACTTAGTCAGGTGAGCTGAGGATTTCTACACTTGATTTCCACTAACACCATAACTGGAGGACCCTGAAGTCCCTCATTCAGCTATTTTTATACCCTAAAGCCCGCATGGATAAATGTTAGGCCTCAGAGAGTGGGGGGATGGTCATGTCCCCCTTCCTCGGGCCTGCTGACAGGTGGTGAGTTAGGGTCTCTCATTTAATTTGAGCGTCCTTACCCGCTGTCTGGCCCTTTTCGAAAAACAAAAAATATCTTAATTGCTCCAGATATTTTCAGAAACCAGAAACAAAAGAAAAAAAAAATCTAGCTTATTGTCCTGCAGTTAAAAAAAAGAAAAACATGTTATTATAATATAATTGAGATTTAAAGATAGGTTGCTATGAAAGGAAGAAAAATTCTATCAGATGATGGAATCAAGGAAGTCTTCTCAAAGGAGGTGCCACTGGAACTAAGTTCTGAAGAATAAGTATAAATTATTTAGAAGGAAGCTAGAGCCAGCCAAGCCAAGCACCATCGAAGTCGGATCCAACTCTAGGAAGCTAGAGCTGACTGTCATTTCAGTGGTCACAACAGTAGTGATATCATGGCAATACGAAACAGCTCATACAATAGTTCCTGGAATGACTCCAACAAAATAGTAGAGACTCAGTACATGTTGGTTGGCTTTTTTTCTTTTAAAATACCCAAATGTGACTTTTGCTGACTTGTTTTTCTTTTCCAAACTGTCTAATATTTTGTGAAAATAATGTCCCAACTGAGTCCACTGGGAGTGGCTTTGATGGGTTTTGATTCAGCTATAGCAGTAATCTGCAGGAGTAGGAGACACAGAAAATTGAAATCAGCAGCTGTAAGAGCCTTAACAGTGTCCCACAGAAGTAGTTTTTGCAGTGAGTATGGAAACCATAATCCAGAGCAGCAGAGCAAATGCAATGTACAGTGGCTAAAAACTCTGGAGAAAATATTCTCTTGGAGAAAGAATAAACTGTAAGAATTTGGGTAAGTAATAAGAGAAAGTAAAGATAAGAACAATTTTCACAAAACGGACCAGTAAGCAACATCACAATGAACAGAAAATATTGAACTCCCCACGGATTTCATTTTACTTGGATTTGCTATCAACATACATGAAAGCAGCAGCCAAAAAAATCAAATGATATATTGCTTTGGCAAATCTTCTGTAAAAAGCCTCTTTAAAGTACTAAAAAGCTAAGATGTCACTTTGAGGACTAAGGTGTGCCTGACCCAAGCCATGGTATTTTCAGTCATCTCACATGTATGTGAAAACTGGATCATAAATAAGAAAGATGGAAGAAGAAGCATTGTCTTTGAATTATGGTGTTGATGAAGAGCATTGAATATGTCAAGGATTGGCATAGGAATGAACAAATCTGTCTTAGAAAAAGTATGCCCAGAAAGCTCCAAGCAGTGCCAAGCCCAGCTCTTTGGACAAAGATTGGACTGGACTATTGGACGTTGAATGATGCTGGCGAGGAATGTGTTTCTTGGCTTAGATGTGTGCATGAGGCTGTCTAAACAGCTCTTGTCCAGAGGTGAAATGGGAGGGCACGGGGGCACAGGAGTTAGTTGAATAGCTGTGGGAAGTGCAGGATGGAGGGTGGCAGTGTGCTGTCTTAGGGTAAAAAGAACAGCTAGAGTCCTTAGTGGTATGGGTGAGGGGTTTTACATGGCAAACTGACTTGGATTGTAAACTGTCACTTAAAGCACAATAGAAAAAATTTTTATGACAACTCCATGAAAGTGAGGATGGAGAGACATCATCTCACTTTAAACATGTTATCAAGACGGACCAGCCCTGAGAAAAGGACTCTGTGGTGGTTAAGGTTGTGTGTTAGCCTGGTTGGGCTGTGATTCTCAGTGGTTTTGTAGCCAGACACCATTCATGTTCTCGTCTTGTAGCCAATGGAAATAAAATGACCACTAATTGCAAGGCAAACAGTGGCAAGTCTATTGTCTGTGCAGACAAGGAGCAATGCACGGTCTAGCAACCACTATGCCATGTGCTCATTTTCCCAGAGGGTTGGGGACTTTTGTTGTTTACAGTGGCATCCAGGGGTTGGGCTTGAAACCAGAACACTCCACCTGTAGCCCTCCTATGTCTATGTTTGGAGACCCGGAGATTGCTTCATGTTCCATCAGATATTGATGTAGTGGTATCCCTCACTTTCCAGAAATCTCAGGCAAAACTGTGGCCTGGCAAATATCTCTGTTTCCAGTGGAATTGGGTCCAGGCTCAGGTGAAGGACATGATCTCTCCAAGGTCTTGGCTAGGCAGGTTTAGTGGACAGGGCCACCAGCCACTGTAATTTCTTGAAAAAGTTTGCTGGGAACAGGTGTATGGCTAGCAAGATAAAGATAAGAAGGGAACAATGTCAAGGTGGTTTCAGTTCAGCAGTTACGATGTAGCTTGACAGCTTTGTAATGATGTGAATATCTCCATAATGAGATCTGCTATGAGCTACCAATCAGCTGAAAGGGAGTTTCCTTGGAGCTGTGGTCCACATCCAATATATGTGAACTCTTGACAAAACTCAGTGGCTTTTGTTCACTCTCGATCCTGCAGCTAGCTCCTACTCATCTGCTCTCCAATTCTTGGAACATGAGTTAGCAGCTTACCTGCTGATCTTGGAATCTGTCAGCCTTCTTGAGCATGAGCTGCCTGCTGTCTTACCTGCTAATTTTGGACTCTCTTGGCCCTAGCAGCTATGTGAATCAGGAGAAGCCTCCAGCCTGACCCACAGGCTTGGGAATTTCCAGCCTCCACAACTCAGCAACCATGTGAGCAATTTCCTTGATGTAAGCCTCTCAGTCTCTCTCTATCTCTCTAAATATGTATATCTATGTATGAGTATATACATATACATTTCACTAGTTTCACTTCTCTAGACAGCCTAGCTTACATGTGGTGCTGGGAGTGATTCTAGGGAAAGAAAATTGTAAGGATGAGATTTCTAAACTGATTCTCAAGTCTGGTTAGTCTTAAAGATGTTGATGACTCTTTTCCCAGTAGTAAAGAACACCCCCTCCAAAAAAACCAGTGCTGTCGAGTCGATTCCAACTCATAGTAAACCTAAAGATCAGAGTAGTACTGCCCATAGAGTTTCCAAAGAGGGCACTGATAATCCATAATATGGGATGGCAATAGGAATATGCAAAAATATCACCACCAATAGATGAGGTCAAAGGCAAGGCTCTGGGTGACCACGTGTTTTATTTTCTACAGCTTTGTCAGGTTGAGAAGTATAAGGAAGCTAGTTGGTTGGTTCTTTCTCTAGACAAGGTCGTGAAAAAAAGAGATGAGCTCAGGGTTTCAGAGTCACAGCTCAAGTGCCACATAAATGACCTTGAAGTTCCACTTGTGCCTTGAAAGAAAGCCTTATTTCTTGAAGTAGCAGAGCTGATATTGCCAAAAAGAAACCCAGAATCTTATCATAAAAGTGATTGAATTCCAGTACCAATGAGTTATCAAAAATGTGTTTGAAGAGAAAGTGAAGGCACTGATTGATAAGAAATTGGATCCTAAAACTTGGAATGAGGATACGTAGTCAAATAATTATGAAGCTGAGGATACTGAGACCCTGAATTCTGTTGAAGTCATTTCTACCAACAGAACCAGCCCTCTCACTCAAATCTGAAGAGATGATTCCATCTTTGTCTGCTAAACCAACCTCTCCAGTAAACCATTAGCCTCTCTGCCCCCCTCTGATGGGATTACCCCAGCTATCTGAAAAGTCTGGCTGAGTCATCCCCACGGAGCCATCTGAGCCACTGCCAAGGGTGTCACCTGATGTAGATGCCTTACAAGATGTCGCTGAATATCTCAGAACACATTCCCACCACCTACTTTTGCTTCTAGACTTATAAACATCATCATCAACAACAGAAATGTTAAAACTAAACTCGTTGCTATCCAGCTGATTGTGACTCATAGCAATCCTATAGAGAACACAGAGTATCCAAACACTGGAGAATTTGAATGGTCATACCTTGGTTAGTAGCCAGACTCTTAACCACTGTGCTACAAAGTCTCCAATAATTAGATTTAAATTCCAGTGATCCCTAAAAGTTGAAGTACAAAGCATGACACATGAGGAGGTATACTACACCCCAGAGAAACTGCCTGAGTTTTCTAGTAAGTACACAAACTTGGAAAATATAGACTGTACAGACTATTAAAGGTATATGTGGGGAAATGGTTCAGCAGACAAAGCTGGAACAGTCTCGGTTTATTGACATGGGCACAATAAACACTGACTCTTCATTCAGTGTTTTAGCTTAAAAGTTTAGGGAAGGATCTAGTCACTTATTTGGGTGGGTTATGGAAGTGTGGACTGAGTAGCAGCCTACACTAAATCAATGTAGGTGCCAGACCTGCCTCAGTATACTATAGAAGATAGAATCCAAAGGCTTAGGAAAATGAACAGGTTAGAGTGAATTTATTAGTATATACCCATAGATGCATACATGGAGCTCCCAAGGGACATACCTTCTACCACAGCAGTGAAGAACAAGTCTGTGAAGGGCACCCTAGCATTCTTGAAGATCGACTGCTGTGATTGCTATTTCACATAAGTCAATTTTTTTGTTGCTGTACTATAAGATGAAAGTTTACAGAGAAAATTATTTCCTCACTAGACAATTAACACACATAAGGTTTTGTGACATTGGTTGCCAACTCCATGATATGTCAGTACGGTCCCCTTCTCTATCTCGGGTTCTCTGTTACCAGCTTTTCTGTCATCTCTTGCTGTCTCGCTCTTTACCCTGGGTTTGCATGCCCATTTAGTCTCGTTTCGTTTCGTGGGCTGTCGGTCAGATTTGACAGTGGGAACTACTATTCTAAACTAAGAAGACTAACGACAACAAGGCTGTTGGACCCTGTGGTGGTAAGGGCCAAGTGGTGGCACTCAGTTGGCAAATACAAGGTGAGTGTGATTACAGTAATAGAGAACAGAGTCAAAGCAGTAATCAGAATAGTTTGACTGGTATGCACTTACAGTATTGACTACTCAGTCAAGGTGTCCCTAGGAGTGAAATACATGGGAAATCTACTAAATATTCACTTGACTTGAACAGGTGAAACAATTGTATGTCAAGTGAATGGCAGTATAAATAGAATCATCAGAGCTAGTCACAACCCCTCAGTTATTTCCTAACTAAGACCAGTTTACAGACCCACAAGCCCCTGAATGAACGGGGGCCAGGTCCATTTGAGACAGGACCCCACTACACTGCCAAAAATTTATACTGTTAATCTTTCCCCCAGTCTTCCCTAAAGGGACCTATGACCTTTTACAAGAGTGACTGTTTATTGGGGGAAAGGAAATAATCAGACTTTGGATAATTACTGGACCCTGGCTCTGGAATAACACTAATTCAAAGAGACCCAAATTGCCGCTGTAGCCCAAGTCTTGGCTCAGATAGGCCCAAGCCTAGAGCCCAGTGGTTCCCTAAATCTGTCCTATAGTAATTTCCCCAGTTCAGAAATGCATAATTGGAACAGATACACCCAGCAACTGGCAGAACCCCTGCACTGGATTCCTGACAAATAAACTGAGGCTATTATGATAGGAAAAGTCTAGTAAAAGACATTAGAACTGTCCCTACCTAGGAAAAGAGTAAGCCAGAGTAATACTGCACGGAAACCGTGGTGGCCTAGTGGGTTAAGTGCTACGTCTGCTAACCAAAATGTGGGCAGTTCAAATCCACCAGGAGCTCCTTGGAAACTCAATGAGGCAGTTCTACTCTGACTTCTAGGATCGCTATGAGTTGCGCATGACTTGACTCCAGTGGGTTTGACGTTTTCTTCTTTTTTTTCTCTTTTTCTTTTTCTTTTTTTTTTTTTTTTGTTTTAGAGGGATTGCAGAGATTACTTCCGCCATCAAGGACTTGAAAGTTTCCAGGGATGTGATTTTCATTACATTTCTATTCAAATCGCTGATTTGGCCTGTGCCAGAAACAGATGATTTGGGAGGGTGACAGTGGATTATTGAAAACTTAGCCACGTGGTCACTTTAACGGCAGCTGCTCTCTCAGATGAGGTTTCATTGCTTGAGAAAATTAATGTATCTCCTGGTAACTGGTATGCGGCTATTGATCCGACTGATGCTTTTTACTGCATACATTACTTCAAAGAACCACTAGAAGCATTTTGCCTTCAGCTGGCAAAGCCAAAAATGCACCTTTCTATCCTACTTCAGGGGTATAACAATTCTCCAGCCTTATGTCTTAAATTAATCCGCAAGAACATTGATCACCTTTGCCTTCCAGAAGATGTCACACTGGCCTACCATGTTGATGGTATTACACTGAATGGACTTGATAAGGGATAAATGTCAATGACTCTGAACTTTTTTGTAAAACACTTGTGTGCTAGAGGGTGGGAAATTAATCTGACATAAATTCAGAAGCCTTTCACCTCAGTGAAATTTCTAGCAGTCCAGTGATATGGGGCATGTTAAGATATTCTTTCTAAGGTGAAAGATAAAGTATCGCATCTATCCCTTCCCACAGTTGAAAAGGAGGCACAGGGCTTGGTAGGTTGGATTTTGGAGACAACATATCCCTCATTTAGTTGGATATGCTGCTCTGGCTTATTATTCAAGCCTCTCAAAAAGCTGCTGGTTTTGAATGGGGCCCGGACCAAGAGAAGGCTCCGAAACAAGTTCAGGCTGCTGTGCAAACCACTCTGCGACTTGGGGCATAGGTCCAGCTGATTCAATGGTGCTTGATGTGTCTATAGTAGATAGAGATGCTGTTTGGAGGCTTTCTCAGGCCGGTATTGGTGAACCCCAATGCGGATCCTTAGGATTTAGGAGTAACACTCTGCCATCCTCTGCAGACAGTGACTCTCCTTTTGAGAAACTGCTTCTGGCTTGTTACTGGAGACTAAACGCTTAACTATGCAGCCTAAGCTGTCCATCACGAACTGGGTGTTGTCTAGCTCACAGAGTCAGAGCCAGACGGGCGCAGCAACACTCTCTCATTCAATGGAAGAGCTATAAACGGAGAGCAAGCCCAAGCAGGTCCAGAAGGTACAAGTATTTTGCATGAGGAAGTGGCCCAAATGTCCAGTCTCCATTCCTGTCACATTTACTGTCTTTTCCCAGTCTGTATCTATGGTCTTATGATGGCTTCTTTATGATCAGTTCATTGAGAGAGAGAAAACTTGTGCCTGGTTTACAGACAGCTCTATGTAATGTGAAGGCACCACTCCAAAATGGACAGCACAACACTACGGTTCCTGCTGGGACCTCCCTGAAGGAGGGCAAGGAAGGGAAATCTTCCCAGTGGGGCAGAACTTAGCACAGACAATATGGAAAGTATAAAAAGTTAAGGTAATATTTACAAGCAATAGTATAGTCTGCACTCCTGAACGTAAAAGTCGGTTAATCTCTTTAAGCAACCATTAGTTTATTTATAAAAAAGGAGATGGCAAAATTTAATAGTGAATATTGTATACCTGGCATATCTATAGGCATTTTTGGAGATTACATCCCATTGATTTTCCTTAAAAATAAACTAAAAGAAAGAAAGAAAGAATTCTTTTTATTTTTGTAATATGTATTTATAACAGAAATTTTTCAAAATTAAATAATCAAAACAAAGAAAAAAACTAGAAATCAATGTCCTTATTCTCCAGAGGTTACCATAGTCAATATTTTGATGTACTATCTGTACATTTTTTTAAAAAAAAAGCTTTTTTCCCCCACTCAAAATATTACAAACCAGCTTTTGTTTTTCATTTCTTTGAACCATTTCATAAAGCATCTTTCTAGTAGATACGTAGGATTTATCAGACAGAAATAAGATAATGTGCTAAACTAATTTCTTAGGGCTGTTTTTCTTTATTGGTTTCTGTTGTAAGCAAAATGGTGTTAAACAATCTACCACTAAATCCTTAGGCACATCCATAACTACTTCCTCAGAACAAACTCTGACTCCTTCAAAAGCTATGTAAATTTTTTTTCTTTTAAATACACATAGTCTCAAACTGCCCTCCAGAAATATGATTTCTCAAAAGCTCCAGTTCACAACTGGACACAGAATATCAAAGTCATCCCTACCATTTGTTTAGCCTTTGATTTTTTTCAGATCTTTTCATTGCTTCTCTTCAGGGCCCTAAATGTTTTAAATCTTCAGTAAATGACTCTGTGCCACTAAACGGAAGGAGTCTCTGAGGGGTACAGACGAGTGCAGTTGCTAACCCAAAGGTTGGCAGTTCCAATACACACAGAAGAATCTTGGAAAACAGGCCTGGTGATCAACTTAGAAAAAGTAAGCCACTGAAAACCATGTGGACTGCAGTTCTAGTCTGACTCAGGGATGAATGCGAGTTGGAATCCACTAGGGTACAACTGGTATCCAATGGACAGAAAATTAAATAGTTTTTAAAATATGAAGACTTTAACTCTGCATCTTTATCTTAACAAATGGTTGTGAGTGGTATTTTCTATAAAATGGTTGTGAATGGTATCTTCTATGAAAGAAACTATAGTTTTCCAGAAATAATTCTCCTAGGCATACCATATGTGTTTTCAAAAGGCCACTAAGTCAACATTTGCTTTAAAGATGGTTTAACTCTCTGGCTTTAAGTAGGGAAATAGAAAATAAAAAGAACAATAAAATATTGGGCTCTTATTAGTAACATCAGAGCTTTGGTGGAGCAGCAGTTAAGCACTTGGGTGCTAACTAACAGCTTAGCAGTTCGAATCTACCCTCTGCTCCTTAGAAGCCCTATGGGGCAGTTCTACTCTGTCCTATAGGTTCACTACACATTAAAACTGAGGTTTTTGTTCATTATTTATATCATATCTTGGAATACCACAGCCGCTTCTCTGTGAATG
Source organism: Heterohyrax brucei (assembly GCA_028571685.1). Lineage (NCBI taxonomy): Eukaryota > Metazoa > Chordata > Mammalia > Hyracoidea > Procaviidae > Heterohyrax > Heterohyrax brucei. Next base: position 34,523,712 of record CM053148.1, on the reverse strand, counting down.
ATTAAAAAAACAAAGAAAATCTTGTTCTTGCTGTAATTTCTGTCTCTAAAACTGTTTTAACATGCATTTTTCTTTTTCCATGTACTCTTACTCATTTTCAGTTACAAATATATGATTTTTGAAAGTTTCTTTCTCTTTTAAGACTTAAATAAATTTAATTCCATTAAATTCTGTATTAATATGTCAGTTCAGTTGCTATTTCGGGGAATGGTTAATTCATCTATCCACTTTTGTATGAAAACTAGATTTTGGGAATAGACTGGATTTTCCAGACAGATTTTTGTGTTCTCAGCATGACCCTGTTTGTCTCATTCTGACTGGTTGGAGAGGCCAGAAGTGTCTCTTAGTTATAACAGTACTGAATTTCCTCTTGCTCTCCCCTGGGTCCCATTTCTCCCAAACAACTCATTCAGCTGCATATCACTGAGCAAGAGAGACACCACGGAGAATGGAAAGATAGACGGCATGGCTGGCTGCCTGCCTTGTTTGAGGAGGCCGTACTGGACAGCCCTACTCTGCCTCAACCAGATGTCCTGCATTTATTTATAAAGTCATTTATCAAACTATGGCCCAATGGGATCTGATAAGAAAACAATCTACAGCCTGGAAGGTGAGAAGGAACAAGTTCTTGATATAAAACACTAACCCTCTATACTTCTGTTTTAAAGACACACAAATGTAAACATTTTAAAATATGATTTCTCCAGGACTTTAATTACATGACCCCCCTTTTTTACTTAATCTCAAGCATCTTCATTATAAATTAAAAGATCCAAGCTGAACTTTTCCTTTAAGTTTGTATTTTCCACTTTTTTTTAGAGGTAGAGAAATGGAAGTGACAATCTGCAATGTCTCCTGAGAGTCAAAATCTCATTTTTTCTTTCTCTGTTTCTTCTTGTTCTCTCCAGTTAACCAAAAAAGGAAACTGCCTTCAAAGCTCTTAAAGGATAGTTTTTAAACATGGTGTAATCATACAGGGAAATCCTGCTGGCAAAGTGGATAAGAACTATGGCTGTTAATCAGAAGGTCGGCAGTTTGAATCCACCAGGTGCTTCTTACTCTGACCTATAGAGTTGCTGTAAGCCAGAATCAACTTAACAGCAATGGGTTTGGTGGGTTTTGATATAATCACATAGACTTTTATACAGATATAAATAAGAGTCAAAGATTTATTAACTCAAGTTAATGAGGGAGAGCCCTGGTGGCACAGTGCTTAAGAGCTCAGCTGCTAACCAAAAGGTCAGCAGTTCGAATCCAGCAACCATTCCTTGGAACTCTGTGGGGCAGTTAGTTCTACTCTGTCCGATAGGGTCTCTATGAGAGAAAGAATCGATTTAAGGGCAATGAGTTTGGTTTTGCTTTTATGAGGGGAGACGTAAGATGCTAGATTCAAAGGAGATATAAGATGAATAGAGTCAAAGAAGAAATCAAAAAACAGAGACTAAAACCAAAACCCACTGCTGCCAAGTTGATTCCAATTCATATCAGCCCTATAGGACAGAGTAGAATTACCCCATAGAGTTTCCAAGGAATGCCTGGTGGATTTGAACTGCCAATCTTTTGGTTAGCAGTTGTAGCACTTAACCACTATTGTACCAGGATTTCCAGAACAGACATATATATGGAGAATTAAGAATTTTATAATTAAGTTACAAATACATGCAAAACTGGTTTATCCACAGGCTGATAATCAGTTGCATTCCAACAGACATAACTGATTTGTATTTCTATGAACAAGAATTATTTGCACTGTTTTTGGTTTTACAATTTACCCAGCTATAAAATATTTCAATGACAATGAAAATCAGGGGTAGAGTGGTGAGCTGACAGGATTGTTCGTCATTTTTTTCCCCATTTCAAAGTCTCACCATTTTTTTCCTGATTAAGCTACCAATTCCAATGTCTCATAAACAAATATGAGATTCCTATGGACATGCATTTTGGGAGGTTTTCTACAATTATGTTAATTTTTCACATAAAAAGCAGTAGATATAATGGAAGAGTTCTACTTAGAAGTGATTATATTTGCTGGTGTCTTGAGATTTGGAGAATACATGGTCTGACAACTAATTTCACAAACTTAATTATTCTAACTGCTACATACCTCATTGCTGACTATCACTATGGTCATCTTCAAAGTACTCTCTTTGGGAAGTACTTCAAAGCAATGTTGGAACTCTTTCTGGAATGGCCATTGCACACAGTGGCAAGTTTGCAAACTTAATAATACAGTTGTCTGTGAGGGAGTTTGTAGCTAGTAAACAAACAAACTATATTGGAACACTCTCCCTGCTCACCTGATCTAGCCCCCCAATGAGTTTTTTCTTTACCCAGAGATAAAGGAAATATTGAAAAGAAGATATTTTGATGACATTCAGGACATCAATGATAAATACCACAACAGCTCTGATGGTCATTCCAGAAAGAGAGTTCCATAATTGCTTTGAAAGGTGGACTAGGCACTGACATTGGTGTATAGCTTCCCAATGGGAGTACTTTGAAGGTGACTGTAGCGACATTCAGCAATGAGTTACGGAGCACTTTTTCTAGGACTGGCAGTCGTTATGTGTGTACCCATTTTAATCCCTATGCCAAAGAGCAAAAGTTCTTAAATATTGCACAGTTTTTCTGTTAAAAATTTTTCATTTGCACTCATTGCAGTCATCACAAATTAATCACTTGGGTTTTACCTGTTTGGAGGAAGGGAATACAGATCTAGACCCTTTGATGAAAGTCATTCCGGGGAAAGAATGGGTTAAGACGAGGGAGAGTGAAGATCTTTACCAAGCACCAGTTGTGTATGAAGCACTAGCTAAAGTACTTAACACATTATGTAATATTAAATCTCAAATAAGTTTATATAAAGAAAGTAATACTCATTTCATTCCAGAGGGTAAGGAACACTAGTCTAATCAACATAAATTTGTGATTCAAGTCCTAATAAGTCTGATTGCACACACTTGTGTTTCTGTCTTTTCTCATATACCAAAAACCAAATCCACTGCCATAGAGTCAATGCTGACTCATAGTGACCCTAGAGGACAGAGTAGAACTGCCCAATGGAGTTTCCAAGGAGCACCTGGTGGATTTGAACTGGTGATCTCTTGGTTAGCAGACATAGCTCTTAACCACTATACTACCAGGAGTGAAAAGATGGTGCCTAAGGATCAGATAACTACCTCTTACAGGCAGAAGTGCTAAGAAAGAAATCACGAAATTTTCTTTAGTTTATATCTTCCTGAGAGACATGATAAATAAACATAATGAAAACATGAACACCAGCAGGAAATAGAGATGGAGGTCAGAATTCCACCTGCTGAGGCTCCCCCTTTTCCCTTCAGTTAATTCCTTGGAGCCTCTTGGGCTCCCTTGAAAAACCAAAAACCTACTGCTGTGTAGTCAGTTCTGACTCATAGCAATTGTGTATGATGGAGTAGAACTGTCCCCATAGGACTTCCAGGTCTGTGATCTTCACAGAAGTTGACTGCCATAACTTTCTCTTGCATAGCAATGGTGGATTTGATCTGTAGACCTCTTGGTTAGCTGCTGAGTGGCTGTCACTGTGCCACCAGGATTCCCTGGGTTCCCAGAAGACAGTCCCAAATGTCTGAGCTCATCCATTCTCATCAAAGACACATCTCTGCATCAGAATCGCGTAGTTTTGAGTCCCGATCCAGTGCTCTTCCTAGTAAACCTGATAGACTGATTTCAGATGAAGTGCTCTCTTATGGCTCCCTCAGAGTTAAGGAACCATTTTCCAGCTTTTGTGCTGAGAATATTTTTACTTGGGATAACATCTGGAGGACTCTATTAGCTCCATATGAGAATAAAACCACCTTGAAGCCATGGTCCAACTTGTGTAGGGATAAAGATAAACAGAGAAATATAGGGAAAATAAATGAGCAATCAGTAACCAGTAAAACTGATTGCAATGACTGATTTGGGGGAAGTAGATCACCAGACCTTTCTTCCAAGGTACATATGAGTAGACTCAAACCTCCAACCTGTCACTTAGTAGATGAGCATTCTATAGTTGTCATCAAACAGGGAGAGTAAAAATCAAAACAAATGAAACCCTCTACCGTCAAGTTGATTTTAACTCACAGTGACCCTATAGGACAGAGTAAAACTGCTCCCTAGAATTTCCAAGGGGTACCCGGTGCATTTGAATCTGATCTTTTGGTTAGCAGTTGTATCACGTAACTGCTATGTCACTAGGGTTTGCAGGGAAAGTGGAGAGGCAGTTCAGCTGAGGAATAAAGATGTAACCGTCAAGCCAAAATACCTGCTATATCAAATCTGCTACTGACAAAAAGATCTCAGGAGTACATGGAGTTTGCCACTAGTCATACAATACTTTAAAGTTCCCTCCAAATACCTCTAGACACACTAATAGTTACCAAATATTCAGTCAGGACAGATCAGATTATGCTGCAGAAACACAAAATTCCAAAATCTTAATATACCACATAATAAAATTAAGTGTCAATTCTGCTAGATATCCACTGCAGATCATCAAAGGAGCCCACAGGAGCACACAGGAACCCAAGCTTATGACATTCCAATTCAACATATATTTCCACTATTATAATGGAAGTGGGAAAGAAATATGGCTCTTAAAAATTTAGCTGCTGTGTGATGCACATTACTTTTCACCCTTTCATTAGCCAGTGCAAATCACATGGCTCTGCCTACCTTCAAAGGGGCTAAGGAAATGCATAAAGGGAGAACTGGACCATCTACAAACAGTCTCAGTGACCACTACACCAAGATCAGACCTGCTACTGTGAAACTTTGAGTTTGCAGTGTATATACATATAAACTTCCCTAAGCATATTATATCTGTATCTCCATAGCACTCCTGCATGAAAATACTGTCTTTTGTCCCTGATCTTCTTGTCTTTCTTAGCCTCCCTCACTGTAGTACAGACTCCTTCAATCCAGAGACCCAGCCCTACATGGTCCCTAGGTAATCCTGTACAGGACTGGCCAAGTCTTGCTCAGATTACTCTGCAGGCACTGCCTGGTGGAGGGACAGATGCCTAGGCTAGGAGCTTCCTGCTGCACTATTTTAATTCATCAACTGAGACCCATTTGACTGTTTGCACTGAACGCAGCCAGCCTAACTGCACAACCCTTGTACACTGGCATTTGCCTTGTCCTTTCAATTCAACAGAAAAGTCAACCTAGATCTTCAAATGTCTTGACTATGTCCATTTTACTACTGCTCCCATGTTTAGGATTCCAGATGCCTCATGGACAACTATAAAGTTATGATACCTCCCAGCCTTCATCTTCTCAACTCACAAAACCAAGAGGAAAAAAAACTCCAAACCTGTTACCACTGGGTCAATTTTGACTCATAGCAACATATCAGGCAGAGCAGAATTGCCTCCTGGAGTTTCCAAGGAGTCCTTAGTGGATTTGAACTGCCAACCTTTTGGTTAGCGATCGTAGCCTTTAACCAGGATTTCCTCTAAACTCATAGACTTGGTAAAATGTGACAGAGCTTTTTGTATCAATAGCAAATACCATTTACTTAGTAGTTGGGTTAGTGTTTGTCTCTTAGGGTACTCTTATGATATATATAAACATAAATGCTAGCTCTGTTTCTTTAGAGAACCCTAAAGAGAGGAGATTTATTATAAAGGATTGGCTCATGTGATTGTCATGGAGAGGTAGGTATAAAATCTGTAAATCAGGTAGCAGGCCGAAGATGCCAGCAGTCGTATGTCCTAAAATCTGTAGATCAGTTCACTGGAAGAGTGAAGAAAGAAGAACTTCTGGCATAATGTCTATAGTCTGGAAGCAGCATGCCAGAATATACCCTTGGGAAAACTCACTTTGTGCTCTTGAGGGCTTCCACTGATTGGATGAGGCCCAGCCAGATCTATGGCTAACATTGCAGAGAATGGGAATTCCCAAACGCCTAATTGTGCCCTTAAGAAATCTGTGTGTGGATTAAGAGGCAGTTGTGCGAACAGTACAAGGGGACACTGCATAATTTAAAGTCGGGAAAGGCATGCGTCAGGATTTTATCCTTTCACCATACCTTTTTAATCTGTATGTGAGCAAATAATCCGAGAAGCTGGATTATACGAAGAAGAACCAGGCATCAGCATTGGAGGATGACTAGTGAACAACCTGCATTATGCAGACGACACCATTACTTGCTGGAAATGAAGAAGATTTGAGGCATTTACTGATGAAGATCAAGGACCACAGCCTTCAGTATGGATCATACCTCAACATCAGGAAAACAAAAATCCTCACAACTGGACCAGTAAGCAACATTGTCATAAATGGAGAAAGGATTGAGGTTGTCAGGGATTTCATTTTACTTGGGTCCACAATCAGTGCCCTCGGAAGCAGCAGTCCAGAAATCAAAAGACACATTGGGCTGGGAAAATCTGCTACAAAGGACCTCTCCAAAGTATTCAGAAGTAGGGATGTCATCTTGAAGTCTAAAATGCACCTGACCCAAGCCATGGTATTTTCAATCACATCATGTGCGTGCGAAAGCTTGACCATGAACAAAGAAGGCAGAAAAAGAATTGATGCCTTTGAATTGTAGTGTTGGAGAAGAATGTTGAATGTACCAGGGACCACCAAAAGAACAAACAGATCTGTTCTGGAAGAGATACATCCAGAGCATTCCTTGGAAGCCAAGATGGCAAGACTGCATCCTACATACTTTGGACATGTTGTCAGGAAAGATCAGTCCCTGGAGAAGGACATGATGTTTGGTAGAGTGGAGGGTCAGCAAAAAAGAGAAAGACCCCCGACAAGATGGATCGACATAGTGGCCACAACAATGGGCTTAAGCGTAGAAACAATTGTGGACATGGCGCAAGACCAGGCAGTGTTTCGTTCTGTTGTTTATAGGGTTGCTATGAGTCAGAACCAACTCGACGGCGCCTAACAACAACACCCACACCATGGAGTGTAATCTGCTTTACTTAAGGCCTACTGAATTAATCACATGGAAAAATTTCATGACAGCACCTACACTAGTGTGTGACTAAACAACTCAGCACTGTAGCCTAGCCAAGTTGACACAAAAAATTAACAATCACAGTGTTGAATTTCCAGAATTTCCAGGTGAACATCTTCGTGACTGATATTCTTGACGTGTTCTCCTTTCCTTCCTCGCCTCACATTTTCATCCCGTTCTCCTCTACACAACACTCACTTAGTGGATGGGGAAACTATGGAGAGGAAGAGAGGAAGCGGGTTGGTGCTCCTAGGCACAGGGTTCAAAGAAACCATTGCTGTTGCCGTCACAATGACTCATAGCTACCCTATAGGGCAGAGTAGAACTGTGTCATAGAGTTTCTAAGGAGCACCTGGTAGATTTGCACCACAGTCTTACCTACCATGCCATAAAGTTTTATATCATTGACTGTTTCCATTAAAGCTTTCAAAATTCCTTGGAAGAATAAGGATTCAAACCCCTCACTTCTTCACTTACTGCTTTCTCAACACAACTGATCCCTTTTTATCAATGTTGATTTTTAGTAGAGCTTTATTTGAAAATAATGGGACATAAAAAATGATTGATCTTCATGGCATGAACTGTAATCCTTTTTTGCTCCTTTAGATCAGAAAAGGAAACCCTGGTGGTGTGCCGGTTAAGTGCCGCAGCTGCTAACCAAAAGGCTGACAGTTCAAATCTGCAGGCACTCCTTGGAAAGTCTATGGGGCGGTCCTACTCTGTCTGCAGGGTCACAGTGCGTCAGAAATGATGCAACAACAGTGGGTTTGTTTTGGCTTTTGACTGTATAAGGATCGTCCTTCACTGAAATGCAGAGATTTGTGCTCAAAAACCTGTGACCTAGGACTGATATTCCCACTAGCAACAGGAAGGCTCCAGGGGAGGAGGCATCCAAAAGTCTTTACCCTGTGAGAGAATCACATAAGAGACAATTTGACAGTTCACTAGGATACCATTCCACATTCTCACCCAGCCATCAATTACCATTTGCTTCCACACTGATAGACCAAGTTTCTTTGTTGCAGTTTGCTTCATGGAAAGGCAAGGTATGTCAGAAGCACTCTGAGATCTACTTCTAGTTCTACCACTTATACTTTAGCAAAAATTAAGCCATCATTGAAAGTCCCTGAATCTCAGTTTCTGTATCTGTCAAATGGGGATAATGTCCCATCTTGTTTACCTCAACAACAAGTCAGTTTCGCTAACACTTAAGATAATAGTAGCCAGCACTTAGTAAGTAACATGGTAAGGTGAGATCTCATCAAATCTTCCTAGAAAATTCTGAAGGAAATACTATTTCTCCCAGTTTTAGAGGAATAAACTGAGACTCAGTTAGTTGACTGATCCGTACAGTTTCAAAGTTATCAAGCAGTAGATCTGTAAATTATACTCAGTCTGACTCTGAGTCAAAAACTCTTAACCATTAGGGGCGTCAGCTAAAACAAGACACTGTATTCATTGCAAAGAATAGGAAAGACTTCCAATAGTTGAGAGATTGCTGTGTCTTCAGTGTATCTCCACTTCAGAAGAAGGGGCATCAGTTACCAGGTTGGTGGGCCCGGGGTGTGGGAATGTCTTTGCAGAAAGTCTTGTAGTCTATTAGGAGTGAAAGAAAATAATTTTATTAAGAAATAACACAGCAAAAGTTGAGCAACATGAGGTACTCCAACATTTGAAAAGCAGGGTTTTTATACAAGAAGGCCAGCACGATTGCAACCACAAACAGACCTTTCTTCATGTCAGTCAATTTGCTTTCAAATACATTCTTACTGACAAGCATTTTTTCAGTGAACAGTCCTCATACACTTCCTAGAATCACAGTTAAGCAAGCATAATCACATTTATTTGGAAACCAAGACTTGTTTACCTGAAAAGGATGCGCACGCTTTACAGGAAGGAGCAGATTGTGTTAGCCGTTCCAGTTACACCAAACACCTCAGTTTAGAGTGCTCTTAGACAAGAGGGAACACGGGAGGTTATCACAGACACGGAACTCAAACGGAGCCAAATTCTCTCTTAGGAGATTCTAGATGTCAGGCTGTGATTTTCATCAATCTGGACTAGTTGTTTGAACTGAGAACAATCGTGGAGGCAGAAACCAGTCTGGAAAAGGAGTGAGAACGGGGCAGGCATACAGCCAGAAAACACAGATGAGACCTGGTAAGAGAGGAAGAGAGAATGAAGAACAATGCTGAGGGCTTTTTGCTCTTAAGCCCAATTCCTTTTCAAGGTCAGAGATGTGTCTTACTTTTCAGTAGCATAAAATAACTCTGATGCCAATTCCTCTCTTTCCTTGTCTTTTTTTTTTAATTATTCATTTTATTAGTGTACTGATTTCTTCAAAGGGAAAAAAAGAAAACTTACTGCCGTCAAGTTGATTCCAACTCCAATAAACCACTTAGGACAGAGGAGAACTGCCCAGAGAGTTTCCAAGCAGAAGCAGATGCCAAGTCTTTCTCCCACAGGGAAGCTGATGGGTCCAAACTGCTGACCTTTCAGTTAGCAGCCAAGTGCTTAACCACTGCACCACCAGGGAGCCTCAGATTTCTTAGGGGATGACAAATCAGAAAGTAACCAACAGACGCAGAACCCAGTTATAATTACAAACCAATTATCTAGATGTTTATGTCCCTCCTATGAGACTAAATCTAGCTTTGAGGGATGTCAATTCATTCTGGAAGATCCCTATCCCCAAAGCAGGGTGAAAATGCACACAGGGACACATGAGAAGAAACCAGCTATGAAGGGACGAGGCTAGAAAGGGCTTTATTAGAGGCTACATGTGAAGAGAATTTCTCTGTCCTTCCCTTTTCTTGTTAGAACTTTTTTTAGTGATGTTCTGTGATATATCAACGCTTAACACCACCTTCTAGAAAGAGTTCTATTTTCATCCCCAAACTCATTTCCTTAGCTTCTACTGTTCACTTTCAGGATTCCTTGGGCACTCACTGGTCATTTAGGTGGTTTCTCACATCAAACAGAGAGTCCTCATTTTAATCCCCAGTGGTTGAGAATGCTAGTTTTGGATTAAGAAAGACCTCACTATGTACCCAACTCCCTATATGACCTTGAACAAAGTAATTTTCCTGAATCTCTATTTCCTAATGTGTTCAAGGGAAAAGCAGTGGTTTACTTTATAAGACTATCAGACAAAATCAAAAAGACAATGCACAGCATAGATAGTACATATGCATTTGACACTTAACAGGCTTTCAGTAGAATTGGGCATCATGCCTCTTTCTCATATTTTGCAGTTTGATAAGATCTTTCCAGACTTGGGTTTTGCAAGAGTCATTGCTTGTTCCCAGTCACGATCTCCAGGGGGACCAATTAATTTGTATTTTTTGGCCAATTTCCTTTTAGTCAAAAAACTCTGATCAGAATTCAGTCAATTTAGGACGAAAAGCTCTGATTATCCTTTCTCCTTGCAGTTGCTGTCACCCTTGTTGGCTTAAGGTCAGCCTGATTTCTGCCTCTGAAGAGCCACTTTGTGCATGTAAAAGGAAGGGCTGCCGGGAACTCCTCAGATGCTGTCTTCTCTGCAGTTAGCAGTGAACATCTGTAGGGAATGTGTTAATTGCTCTTGATCCCTGTCATTTTCTGCCTCATTAGTTAGCCAGGGCAAGGTAGACACATCAGCAAACAGACAACAGCTAAAGCTGTCTGGATACAGGATAATAAAGAGCTTTGGCCTTGGCTTGCTGCATTCCTACTCAATCTCACTGACAGATTAAAGATTTCCCTTCCCTCCCCTCCCCCAAGTTTCAACCACTAGGTTAGTGTAGGCATGGGCATTATTTTACCAACTTTGTTTATCACCCATCTGCTTAAGAAATGGAAGATGACTTACTGCTTTGAAGAGGTTTATTTAAAAACCACTTTCCGGAGCCAGAAAAAGCTGTTATATGATGAAATACTCCTGTGAGTTGTCTAAGTAATGGGCTACATGGTTGCTTCCTGTTATGGATCTCCAAATGCTATAAAAGTGGCCCATAAATTTATGCACTGCAATATCAACTTCTGAGGACCATAAGTGACAGTAAGAGTGACATTTCCCCTACTTCTAACCAACTGTGTGACTTAGAACAATTTGTCTAAGTTTTGTCAGCCTTGATTTCTCCTTCTGAAAATGCAGAGATAGATAACAGCATCTACTTTGCAAACTGGTGAGAGGATCATACATCCATATAGATAGTGGCTAGTGAATGGTAAGTGCTCATAAAAATACGGTGTCGCAATGATGGCAGCAACACTGATAACGATGATGTCACGGGAGACGGGGGTCTGCAGGACGTTTAGAGGATAATTTATTGTGTTTGAGTCCATTCGGACTTACAGGACCAGGTTTCCAAGAGTGTAATCTTCATGAATGCAGACTGCTACATCTTATTCTCATGGAGCAACTGGTGGATTTGAACTACTGACTGGTTAGCAAGCTGCTTAACCACTGTGCCCCTGGGGCTTCTTATGTGGAGGACATCCAGCCCTTAAAAGCTAGTAAGTAGTACTAACTCTTTCATGGCTCCTTGTTTCTTCTCAGAGACCTTGATGGCAGAGTGGTTCAGTCATATGGCTAGTAACCGAAAGGATGGTAGTTCAAATCCGCCACGTACTCCTTGGAAACTCTACGGGCCAGTTCTGCTCTGTTCAGTGGGGTCACTATGAGGCAATGGGTTTAGTATGGCGTTTGTATTTTCTCTCTGATGGCTGCCCAAGAGTCTATGCACTTGAAGTTTTGTTACTCTCTTGAGACATCCCAACTATATTATCCCCCATGACTTGTACAGATCATACAATTTAAATCAGAGACAACTCTTTTTTTTTTTTTTTTAATTTTCTGAATTTCAAACACAGTTGGACCTCATATCCTGACCTGAGATGCCTTGCTGAAACCATGATCATCCAAAGTCCCTCACACAGGTCTCTGCCAGAGGTGGTGAAGAAGAAGCTGTCTTGAAAAAGTTCAAACCCACACAAAGAGGCACTTAGGAAGAAAGGCCAAGTGATCAGCTTCTGGGAAAATCAGCCACTGAAAGTCCTATGGAGCACAGTTGTACTCTGCAGCCCATGGGTCAGCACTAACTCAGTGGTAACTAGCTTCTAATTTTTATTTTTTGTTTTTTTTATCCCTCCCAGAAGTACTGCAGCCTCTTGTCTCAGCCTCTGCAATCTGCTCTGAGAGATACCTGGGGTGAGGGTGCTCTCCTTGTTCTAAAAAGCTGTCCTCTAAAAGCATCTCTTTCACCGCTGCACACAAGCTGGGTTAGGGCTGCAGGCACATTTCATGCTCCTAGGAGGGAATACAAGCTGAAATGGTGGCATTAACCTTTATTCGGAAGCATTTGACTTAATATTATAAGGTAATAATCTTTATGTTTTTGATTTTCAAGTTTCAACCTTGAAAATTGGTTTTAATCACTGTGGGAATCCAGCCAAACCTATAGTCACCAAATCATTTTCAGAAGGCCAATGAGGAAGTCAAAACTACGGCAGCTATGCCCACACGTTTCTATTTTTCTAAGTTGAAAACGGATCTCCTGCTGCATTTTCAGATGCCGATGAATAGTTTCTATACATTCCGCAACGTATTGCAAACCTCAGCCTTTCTTCCTTAAGCTCATTATTTGTTAATGATTTTCTTGGCCACAAAACTCATAAAATTCCCTTGAGTGACTTCTTTTTTTTTTTTTAAACTCTCAGGATGATTGTTCCATTTGTTCAGCATCTGCACCGGACAACATCTGGAGCCTGAGGAAATTCCGCTGCTCAGGGTATGACGCGTAAATGAAATTACTTTTTCATGCACTTCAGAAGAGATTCAAGAGCATCTTTCTGACCAAACAGGCCCTTTTGTTCTCTTCTAGCAAGTGTTTCTCATTAAAAATGTCATCTCTCTAATAAATTGCCTTATTGCCCCTGCAGCTGGGCTCATTGTTTTCATGGTTTTATGCTCACTCTGATTCTCACAGGGAACAGAAAACCAGAGAAAAATGGAACTTTCCACCATTCTGTGTGCATGAGATGCCTTTCTGCCACTCTTTGTATCTGAAAGAGAGCTTGTACTTCATTGGAACCCTTTATCCTTCCAACAGTCACTGCATTTGGCAAATTGTCTTCAAACACACTCTGCCAGATAAATTTTTCTCAACCAGATACAGGATACTGGCTGGGGGCAACTGCATGCAAGCGTGTGTTTTGAGATTATATACTTCTGATTTATTTTCTTGCAGGGAAACAGCTAACACTGCCTCTCTGCAGTCCCTCTAGAAGAAGATATACACCCATTTCAGAGAAGGCAAGGATGAGAAAAATTAACTGAGTACAAGAATAGCAACTGGGAGATTCGTGTGTCTCTGTGTGTGTCTGTATATGCAAAACTGTGAGTTTCTTTTGAAGACACACAACAGTGTTAAAACAGCCTTGGTAACATGCAGTATAAGCTAAGTCCCAAGAGTCCAGGTGTGAAAACATATCTGGGTATTGTATCTCTGATCAGAATCAGTCTCAAATGTGGGACGGTCACCTTTTGAGAATTTCCTCTTCCCACACCCTCTCCTCCCTTTCTCTTTATTCAACACGGGGCTTCCCATTATCAGTCAGATCAGCTGGAGCTTTTGACATGCAAACTCATTTTCCCTAGCTTTTTAAATTCACTTTCTACATGGGCTGTGAAACCTGAAAAGAGCAGCGGCCTAACTTAAAGAGAGAAAATGCATCTCTGGCACGCAAGTTGCTTTGCACTGGAAATTCTTTTTGGCATCTGCAGACTTCCTCTGACTTCTTCAAAACCTGGAAGGGATGCGTATGGAAGGCTAGGGAACAGAACAGGCAGGTTGTCACAGGTTGGGCTTGTGGACTGATTTTGCACACAAGTATCCAGAATCTCCTTCAGCAAACCCAAGCAGAGGCCACCATTGACATCTGTCCCCTGTAATCCTTTTGCAGCACAGCAACAGGTCCCTGAGGTCAAGTCTGTGAGATACGGACAGCTGATCTTGTCTGTACCCCAGGGTGCTCTGCATTTCTGATTGAAGACACTCTGGGCAGGTAGCACTTCTGCCATGTCGGTCACCAGTGATACTGTGTAAGGGCCTTCTGGGAGATGCCAGGGCATTTTTAGGGTCCTAAAATTCTCTTGCAAGCCTATTCCTGGCCCCGTGACAGGCACAAAGAACAACCCTGCCTCTGCACCTGGGGGCTTACAGTTGATAACTTTTTAAATACTGGCACATGTGGTGGTAACTGTAGGTGCAAGTTGAAGATACAGCAGGGACAAAGAGTTTCACCCCAGCTTGGGAAATTAAGTAGTTGATGATTGAGATAAATTTTGATGTATGAAGTAAAGATTCCAAGGCAGGGAAAAGCTTTCATATCAAACAGACTAGATTGTAATAGATGCTATATATATAGGTTAAACATTTGGCTGCTAACCCAAGAGTCAAACTCACCAGCTGCTCCATGGGAGAAAGATACGGCAGTCTGCGTCCATAAAGATTACAGCCTTGGAAACCTGATGGGGGCATTTCTGCTGCATCAGTGTAGGTGGTGTAGTGGTTAAGAGCTACATGGCTGCTAACCAAAAGGTCTGCGCTTCAGATTCACCAGGCGCTCCTTTGAAATCCTATGGGACAGTTCTACTCAGTCCTTCCTCTAGGGTTGCTATAAATTGCAACTGATGCAATGGCAGTTGAGTGTCAGTTTTTGGTTTTATCTCTGTCTCTCTGTCTCTATCACTATACACACACATGTAAGTATATACATATATATGCATGTGTATAAAAATAAGTATATATATATGTATATGTATAAAACTTTGTGTCATCAAGTTGATTCCCACTCACAGTGACCATATGGGACAGAGTAGAACTGTCCCATAGGATTTCCAAAGAGTGGCCTGTAGATTCGAAGTTCTGACCTTTTGGTTAGCAACAGTAGCCTTTAACCACTATACCACCAGGGCTCCTCTTCTCTCTCTCGTGCACTACATATATATATAAAATATATATTGGCTTGGTGGTTCTTTGCTGGTTAAATCCTGATTGATATTAAGGACCTAGCTAGGTTGAGTGATGAGATGGTAAATGCTCAGTACTGGTTATTAAAAACATATATGTATAATGTATATTATACATAGTGTATATATATACATATTATACATAATATATATATGTATTATACATACAATTTGTAATGTTTGCCAGTATCTGTGATGTAAACATTGCCAACACAGCCAATTTCAAGCTACCAAATGTCATGTCATTGAACATACACTTGGGAAGAAATACTCAGTAGCATACCATTATGTGATGTTTCCACATCACATACAGGTAAATAACCTCAAGATCTTAATCAGACTTACAAAAACAATTCTGGGCCACATTTGGCCAGTAGACTATAGTTTGTCAATCGCTGGCAGAGATAATATTAAAGCATATAAAATAACTAGTAGGAGATGAGTTTTGAATGCTTTTACCTTTGTTTTTAATTAAATTCATTTAATTATAAGTTAATATAATTTAATTTTTAATAATGACTGTGTTTAACAGCTGGCTTACAAGATTTCTAATAGTTTAGCAATCTGCTCTCACAGGCTGTTATGAACCCACTTCTTGAGTTTCAAATACAAGTTAGTCCCTTCCCAGCTATGAGACCAAATACAAATGAGCCCACCAGTCCTTTCACTTTGGAGCCATCATAACACCTACCCAGCTGTACTTTGAAAACACTGAGCACAATATATACAAAAAGCCTAGCATCTAGTGCTCAGTAAGTGGTGCTTATGATAATGAAAGAGATGATATATTAATAATTGATGTCTCTTTTCAGCTATGGTCTTCAAGCTGGTACATAAAAGAAAAGAGATGGATAGACATGAGCAGTAAGCGAAAGAGACACAAGTAACCAGATTCATCGGGTGCCTCCTACTCCAATGGTAGAATTCTCATTTTTTGTGCAGAAGACTCGAGTGTCATTCTCAGCCAATGCACCTCACACAGAGCCATCACCCTCTGTCAGTGGAAGTTGTGTGTTGTTAGGACACCAAACAAGTTGCAGTAGAGTATCCAGACTAAGAGAGACTAGGAAGAAAGGCTTGGCAATTTGTTTCCAAAAATCCAGAGAAAACCCTAGTATCACAACAGTCTAATCCTGTTGTGTATGGGTTTGCCGTGAACCAGGAGCTGACTCGACGGTCATGAACAACAACAACACGTGCCGAACACTATGACAAGTGCATTCATCCCTTTACTCACTTGATTCCCTTATCAAATCTTTGAGTGCATTACTATTTTTGTTTTGCAGATTCAAACCACGAGATTCAGAAATGTTGGAAGTGTGTAAGATTGCTTCACTTGTAGGGACCAGTTGTCAGTTCAATTCAGGTCTGATTGATTTCAGACTCCCCTTGCCATGTGTGGCCCAGTCCCCTTAGGGAAGCCTGGGCTCAGTGGTTAAGGTGGAATTGATCTAGTTATAATCAGCAGCTGCTGGAGTTCTTCCAGGTAGCTGAGCGTCTGCAATGAGGTCGATTTCTCATGCTTTGCAGGATAGACAGCTTACTCAGCCCCAGCTACCTTCTCTTCCATCACTCCATGCTGACCACGCCATCAACTTTAAACCAGTGTTTCCACGTCAATGTATTTCTATGTATGTCTATGTAAAGTTTCCACATCTGTGTATTTCTTTCTCACAGCAGAATAAACTCTTGGGTTCAGCGAAATTCTCCCATTAAGGCCATTCCCTGCCTTCTTTTATTTTTCCCCCTGAATTTTCTGTGTGAGCTTTGAGGAAGGAAAAGGATTAATAATAATTTGCAAGTGAATTTTTTAGTCTTCAATCTCTGGTAAGCAGAGGTAAGAGAGGAACTTGAGGCGTTTAGAGGATGAGATGAATTCTTGAATAGTGCGAGCGTGGTCATCCTTATTAGTTATGCTGAATAAATCATCCTGAGCTTAGTGAGTCAGGAATTTAAGCAGGGCACAGTAGAGATGGCCTAGTTCTGTTTCCCAGTGCCTGGGGTCTCAACTGAAAGACTGAAGAATGTCTGGGGTGACAGGAACGGCTAGAAACTTTAATCATCTGGAGACTTCTTCATTTCCATGTTGGGAACTAGAGCTGGAATGACTTGAGACTGGGCTCAGCCAAAGTTTTCAAGTACAGCACCTTCACTTGGGGTCCGTGGCTATGCTTTTCTGAATCCAGACAGCAAGGCTTCCGAAAGACCAAGCCTGCTTCTAAGCTAGCCTCAGTGACTATGTGGTGTTCTCTTCTTACAAAGAAGTCATCCTGTTGTCAGGGGAGAGGATGGGTGCACGAGGGCAGGTGGCCAGGTTGCACTGCAGAAGAGTATGTGGAATGAGATACAGTGTTGGCGGCTGTCAATGGAAACCACTCTGCCACAGCAGTCTCTCAGTGTCCACCCTCCTCTAACTACTTGGACTCTGCCGTGGCCTCTCCTCCTCTGCATCCTGCCTGCTTAGCCTCTTTCTCTCTGGGCCTCAGTTCACTGTTGTCCTCGAAAAACAAACTGATTGCTGCAGAGTTGATTCCAACTCATGGCAACCATGTGTCGTGAGAATACAACTACGCTCCACAGAGTTTTCAATGGCTAATTTTTTCCAAAGAAGACTACCAGTCCTTTATTGTGAGATACCTCTAGATGGACTTAAATACCCAGGTTTTCAGCCAGCAGCAAGCTCATCAACCATTTGCACCACTCAAGGACTAGAATATAAAAATAGTCTTGCAGATGGGACTGTCTGTTCTCCTCCCTCTTGTAGTACGTCCTGCAGGCAGAGAGCTCTTGCTGAAAGTGCATCTTACCATTTGACTCCTCTGTTGGATCCCCTTGGGATTCTACTGGGGTCTCCTCAACTGCTGTCCCAACTAAGCCCCCACTCCTTAGCTTGCCCTTCAACACCTGTCTTGATGCAGCTCCTGTGTTTATGGCAGCCTCTTTTTTGTCATTTTTCCTTGAGTTTGGTGTAAATTCCGACAACTTGCAGGGTTGCACCACACTGCCATGTTTGTTAGAGAGAACAGGCTTCATTTTCCCACCTTCTTTTCTACAGTGAATGAGCAATAGAAGCGTTATGAAACATTTTCTTTTGGGTTTAGAGCTTAGAAAGCATGATACAGGAGGATTAAATGAGGTTGCAATTTGGTTATTTTGGTTAAAGAAGTAATTGAGGGTACAACACGATGGACGCAATTAGATTATCATTTCTATTACGTACTTCTTGTTAGGTGCCACCAAGTAGGTTCTGACTCACAGTGACTGCGCGCAAAACATAACAAAACGTTGCTTGATCCTGTGTGGTCCTCACAATCAAAGTCACGATGGAGCGCATTACTGTAGCCGCTGTGTCACTCCATCTCACTGAGGGTCTACGTGCTAGGTACAGAAAAACAGCTTTAATGTTATGCTTTTGTTTCTACTTGTAACATAAAAGTAACACACAGGGAGTTTAAAGAACTGTCTTCCAGTTAAAAAAAAAAAAACAGTTTCCTTCAAGCCGACCGTGATTCCTGGTGACTCCACATGTGTCGGAGCTGTGTCCCCAGGGTTTTCAAGAGAAGCTGGAATGGGACTTTGCCTTTGGAATCAGAGGATTGAAAGGGGGGCATTGTCAAACATGTGGCAAGCTTTGACCTGGCTATTATTACTAATTAGGCTGATGGTTATTGTTTTAATAAGTTTACTAATAAATGCTTACCATACACCTATAATTTGACAGGGTCAATTCCAGACAAGTGGGCAGAGTAAGTAAAATACTCTACCTGTGCTGCCTTTATATGTTAGTGTTTTAGTCATCTGGTACTGGCCTAACAGAAAGACCAAAAGTAGACAGCTTTAACAAAGAAAACTTATTCTTACACAGTCCAGTAGGCTACACATTCGAATTCAGGGTGTCCGCTCCAAGGGAAGTCTTTCCCTCTTCGTTGGCTCTGGAGGAAGGTCCTTGTGTTGCACCAGTCTTTGTCCAGGGAGCATCTTGGTGCAGGAACCTCATGTGTGAAGGACGTGCTCTGCTCCTGGTGCTGCTTTCTTGAAGGCATAACGTCGCTTGCTTTCCTTTTTATCTCTTGTAGGGTAAAAGGTGGTGCAAGCCACACTCCAGAGAAACCGTCTTTACATAGGAGCAGGGGGTGAGCTAACAAAGGGTTTTACAGTTCCACCCAATACCCTTTAACATAAATCCTATTTATCACCTATAGGCAGAGATTCGTATTTACAGCATAAGAAAAATCACAAAATATTGGAAGTGGTGACCTAGCCAAATGGTTACACACAGTTCAGTCCATGGCAGCAAAGAATCAACATCGTTCTTCCTGGTTTTGTCATTTCCTTTCTTATGTTATTTTCCCCTGTAAAATTCCAGGTCACCATTTATTCTAAAATTTTAACCAAACTTTCACGAAGAAAAAAAAAAATTAAGTTTCCAATGTCACAGTTAAATTTAATTTTTTTCTTATCTACTTCAAAAGTGTGCAGCTTGAGTGCCCTCAGACTTGTCCTTCCAACAATATTCTGACGTATTTTAGGTGGAATCATAAGAAAGTTCTGGTATTTGCTCATTGTTGACCTATAAAACCAATTTTATTTGTTCAACATATGTGCTGCCTAGAATCTTCTGGAGAAAAAAAAGTTATTAACAATAGTAATAATGAAGTTTATTTTTCCTACATTTTAATAAGAATCCCTAGTGTAGTGTTTTATCACTTGGTGTAATGAGTGTTGATTTTAGATAAATATTACACATCAAATCAAGGAAGTATCATCTGTCTTAATGGAATAATGGTAAGGAGTCTATAATCTGAGACCTGGGGTTGATTTCTGTTTCTCTTCCGACTAGCCACAATTAATGTGACCTGGGGACCTCAGAACATTCATGTTCCCCTCTTGCAATTTATTTTACACTAACAAAAGAAAAGCTACATGAAGTACTGAGCTTATCTGAAGAATGGCAGGGTTAGAAATATTGACACTTAAGCTCTCCATGGTTTACAGATCATTCCACATGAGTGATTATCACTTCATTTAATTGCAAGGGCAATGGTGTTAAGTAGAATTTATTATTCTTAGCATACAGGCAAGGTAACTAGGGCTCAGAAAAATTAAATACTCTTCAAGGTTGCCCATGCCAAAAAAGGCAGTAATAGGACTTGAACTTGTTTATCAGAGCTCAAAATAAGATGTGTTCTATATTGATGAGCCCTATGGAGCATGGTTTTGGTCACAAAAGGGAGCCTTCTCCTCCTGGGCGTGATGAATTTTTAATCATGAGTTTGGGTTGGTCCATTGCCAGTGGAAACATCCCAACAGAAGAAAGCTCAGGAGTGTCATGTTGGCCTTTAAAATAGCACTCTTAAAGGGTATTAGTTAGAATCTGGATTTCATCAGAGACTTAAAGTTTCCATGGTCAGAAAGAAAAAAAATTAGAATCTTAGTAAAACAAAGTTAAACAGCTTTTTTTAAATTTTAATATAGGGATTGTCCAAAATTTACATACGCTAACAAACATGAATCTCTGAAAAGGCAGCAAAATATACAAAGATATATAAATATATTTAATAACAAAAAAATAAAACAACTTTTTAACGAAATATATACCCTAAGACTAGCATTCCATAGAGCCCATTTTGGAAATATTATTTTAGAAAAATCATCTCAGATTTCCACACAAATAAGCTGTTTCTTTCCTTAATGGCCCAGTTTACTCTAATGAAAGAAAGTAAGTTTTCCACTCAGTCAGATTTGGGTTAAAATTTCAGCTCTATCAGTTATCACTGATGATTGCTTGGGCAAGTTGCTTAATATTACTAAGACCAGTTTTCCTCATCTGCAAAGCCAAACCCATGGTGATCGAGTTGATTTGATTCCAACATATAGCACCCCTATAGGACAGAGTAGAACTGCCCCATAGAGTTTACAGGGAGCACGTGGTGGATTTGAACTACTAATCGTTTGATCAGCAGTTAAACTCTTAACCATTATGCCTGCAGGGTTTCCTCATCTGCAAAAGGGAGTAACACTTCCAAAATCATCCAAGTATTGTTGAGGATTAAACAAAATGGAAAGCTCTTAGTGCTTAGCAGACTGTTGGCATTTCAGTCAAAGTTAATGACCTTTCTTTCTCTGGACACAACTCTGTTTGGAGCTTTGCTTCCCATCCCCAGACGACTGAAGGCAATTTCTAAAGATAATACTTGCCTATCGGCCTCATCCAAGGAAGATCTCAGAGACACTATCTGTAGAGCACAAGGTATAACAATTCTCACATATCCTGTAAGCTCCAAGGTCGATCATGTCCCTGTTCCATACAGCCATAGCATAATTTTTGTTTCTATTTACCTATATAAGAAGTTTCTTGCTTTGCAACATCCAACCTCTCCTGGATGCCCTTTCTATGCTTTTAACTGCTTTTCTAGCTCATCTGGCCTCATATCATAACCTTTCACTCTTGACTTTGGAATCTAATAAAGCAAGAGTGTGAAACAAGTCTTATTTCATCACTCTACATTTTGCGAGTCACTGGTTTCAACATGCACAGTTATGGGACTTTGGCAATATTTTTTTCTATGGGAATATCTAATAGGCCATCTACAGAACAACTTTCTTCTTACCTCTTGCCTTTGCTTTGCTGTGCATGGTCAAAGGACATTCAGATTTTTGTTTTGAATTTCAGCCGTGAAAAACTTCTTCAAGAATTCAACTTTATGGTAACTTCTGTGAAGGGTAAGACAGTATACGATACTGGGGAAGTCAGCACAGCTTGTGCAAGGCAAGGTCACGGAAGTACCAGATACACATTCAAACTCCCTGAGGGAGTGAGCTGCTGGGTTGAGGGCTGTGGTGGTCTTGGGAAACACATAGCTCAGTTGATATGGCATAGCTTATGAAGAAAATGGTCTACATTCTAATTTGGTGAGCAGCATCTGGGGATTCAAAAGCTTATAAGCGGCCATCTATAGTGCTCCACTGGTCTCATCCTTTAGGATTAAGGAAGAATGAAGAAAACTAAAGATACAAGGCAAAAATTAGTCCAAAGGACTAACGGACCACATCTAGCATGGCTTCTACCAGATTGAGTCCAGTACAACTGGCTGATGCCGAGCCACCAAAGCTCACTTCTCTGAGAGTGATCACCATAGAGGATCCTGGACAGAGACAGAGAAAAGCATAGAACCAAAATCTAACTCAGAAATAAAATCAGACTTACTGGCCTGGCATAGACTGAAGAATCCCTGAGATTATGACCCCCGGATAGATACCCTTTTAGCTCGGTGATGAAATCACTCCCGAGTTTCATCCTTCAGCCAAAGGTTGGACTGGCCCATAGAACAAAATGAGACGGAAGGGGCCTGACAGCACAGGGGAAGAATGAGAAGGCAGGACAGGACAGCAAAGCTGGTAATAGAGAATTCAAGGCCCAGAAGGGAGAGAGTGTTGGCTTATTGTTAGCCGATGTTATGAAACAATATGTGTACTAACAGTTTAATGAGAAGCTAATTTGCTCTGTAAAACTTTACACAAAGTACAATTACAAGGAAAAAAAAAAGAGAATTCAATGTTATAAGCAAGGTTGCTGTGTGAGTGGTGTAGTTTCTCCAAAGCTTTCTTACAGTCGGGTTAGGTTCTTATTTTATTAAGATGTGAAAAGCAGTTAACTTTTTCTACAACCTTTACTTTTTGGTCAGGAGGAGAGGTCAGAGTTAGGAAAGGAAGGGAGCAGGAAGCAGAGAAGGCCCACGTGCATGCACACATATGCACACACACAACCACAAAACCTGTGTACACACCCATGCTCTCAATCGCATGTGCACCTGTGGCTTTCTTTCCTAAGCAAGGTTTGATGAAAGACATTTCACATTTTTTAATTTATTTTGCAATCGTCAGAGAGACAGAGAGAGGGAGAATCAACTCCGATCTCGTAGGCAATTAGCATGAACTGCAAACGCACGTGAGGCAGGAGGGATTCCTAAGTCTCCTGGCCTCCAATTCAACTTAAACCGTAATTCTGAAGATAGATCCCTTCTCTCAGTGCTAATGGAAACCAGATGACTCTTGTTAATAATTACGTATGCTTACAGCAACAAAGTAAAAGACAGGGGAGAGTGACAGCTTAAAGTGTTATTTTTCCAAAAATATCAGTCCTATCTCTCGAGGGACAATGTACAATTTCAAAA
This sequence comes from Heterohyrax brucei, assembly GCA_028571685.1. Lineage (NCBI taxonomy): Eukaryota > Metazoa > Chordata > Mammalia > Hyracoidea > Procaviidae > Heterohyrax > Heterohyrax brucei. Next base: position 34,500,530 of record CM053148.1, on the reverse strand, counting down.
TGTATTTCTATTGAGAACCTACATTATTCAGATCAGGCTATCTGCACCACTTACCTCCCTGTGAGAAGTTAGCAAAGAATTTGAATGATCTGTCTACTTTTTCATGTATGTTTATTTCTTTGTTAATTATCTATATGATTCTTCTCTAGGATATGAGATCAACACTAATGTTTATGTGCTGTAATCCGTTCTTACTATAAATGACACTGTTGCCATTTTGACTGAATGTAATTTGTGGTACTAACAGATGGGAAGTTACACGAGTTATTACTGTGTAAATAATTTAACTACAACCAAAACACACACTATTATTTAGTTATTATTTCTGTGTCAAAATATTGTCCACTGTAACTAAATTTATGTGAATAGTAGGACATTAATTGAAAACTTGTTTATTTAAAAAGAGATTATTTTTTGAAGGGATGAAATGCGGTCGTTGTTTTTTTAATGAAGCCTGTTTATAAACAAAACAATACCAAATAAGACTTACTTGAAAATAATTATCTCTTTTGAGAATTTGAGCATACATTGCTCATTTGAAAGACGCTTTTGCTGCCTTTTTTCCATTGCCATGTGTAGTTGTTTGATTCTCCACCCCCCAAACTAAACAAAGTGCTTTCTGCCATGCACGTGCATTTGTCAGGACTACACGTGCTGGATTAAAGCACTTAGTGAGATTCAGGAATAAAGTTCACCAACCACACTAGACCAGTTTCTCAAGAGTTTTAATGTATCGACCCATTTCCTCCAAGTTGCTCAATTTGCAATGGGGGAAAATTCAGTGTGTGACCTTAGGTAAGTCTGTTCACAGCACTGTATTCAGTAAAAATCCAGGAACAATGTAACTATTTCACCTTCTTGCTGTGCAGGTTCGATGAGATTATTCCTACAATATTAACAGTTCTTGGTACATAATAAGAGATTGGTACACTTAGGATCCAAAAACTATGCTTATTGCTTCTTGCTTGTAGCAGAATTTGTTCTCTGAGTCATATCTGGTAACTGTGAAGTTACAACCAGTCATATGAAACAAGAATATGCAGCTAGCTGTATTTTGGACATCACTAGAGGGAGCCAGAGGTAACTGAACAACCGTCTGTCCGGAACTTAACTTACTATAAATTGTTGTTATTTGCCAAATATTGATAGTCTATCGACAGCAAACACATTGTTACATAAGTTCTCAGTTGTCTTCCAAAGATGTGTATGATATAATCACAGGCCTCAAGAAAATTAAAATCTAATTGAAGAAACAAACAACACGCATTAAAAATCCGTTAAATGGTAAGACAGTGACATATTGCAAAGCAATAGCAAATTGAATGCCTCATGACTGACTCAGACAACATTTGTTAAAGAATTTCTGAAAAGACATAACGTGTCCCTTTGAGTTGAAATGATCTGAGAATGTATCGTATACTTAGCATGGCCCTTAAGGAATGAGGAGGATTCGGAGTGCTGGACTCAGCGTCATAGACGGGTGCGGCAGGGGATCCGAGTGAATGAGGGGTGAGTGGGTTTCCGCAGACAATGGTCAAGCCCATCTTTCTCTAATGAAATCATCCTGTTTGTTACTTTATGCCTAATTAATCTCCATATATTGTATGTCATGACTCTGACTCAGCTGACGCCTCACATCAAACACTGTAAATGACTCCCTGCAGCCTACCGTAGAGTTGCGTGCCTGGATCCTTTTATCTCAAACTGGGGTGCAAAGGTATCCTGGAGTTTGACTTTACAGTCAAACTTCTATAAGGACAGGGAAGTTAGGCGTGTTCTCTACCTTAGGGACAATGAAGAGCCACTGGAGGTTTTTGAGCAGCTAAATGACATGCCTTGATATCAGCGATGAGACTATCGCAGGCACAAAATCAGTTAATCCAAGGCTGGGGATTCTTATTAAGGTCACTGGCTTAAAAACAAATGGGTCAATCCAGCTCTACTGATTGGTAGAGATAAAAGTTACAAGGAAAACTTTATTTTAAGCTTCTCAAGAAATACTGTGGGCCAGGGACCACAGTTTCAGCAGACATCTTGGTCAAATGACTTAACAAATTTTACTAACAATATGTTCTTCCACCCTATTTTTGTGAGTGGCATCTCAGTTCTTAAAAGCTAGCAAGTGGCCATCTAAGATGCATCAGCTGGCCCAGCCCACATGGAGCAAAGGAGAACAAAGAACATTAAAGACACAAGGAAAATACTAGCCCAAGAGACAGAAAGGGCGGATAAACCAGAGACTCTATCAGCCTGAGACAGAAGAAGTGGTACTTGCCTATCACCAATGCTGTCCCAACAGGGGACACAACAGAGAGTCCCTGACAGAGCAGGAGAAAAGAGTGCAGCACTTAAATTTAAGTAAAAGACCAGACTTCATGATCTAAGACTGGAGGGGCTCTGAAAATCCGTGTGATCCCAGGGCTCTGTGAGCCCCAAACCAAAACCATTCCCAAAGCCAACTCTTCAGAAAAAGATTATACTGGCCTTTTAAGACATAAAATTAGACTCACAAAGAGAGTGCTTCTTACCTCAAGTAGACGTATGAGGCTAAGTGGGCAGCTGATGTCCAAGGGGTGAGATGAGAAGGCAAAAACGGACAGGAGCTACCTGAATGGACCCAGGAAATCCAAGGTGGAAAGGAGAAGGGTGCTCTCATATTATAAGGGAAGAAACTGGGGTCGCACAACAATGTGCATATAAATTTTTATATGAGAAACTATCTTGAACTGTGAACTTTCACAAAGTATAATTTAAAAAAAAATTAAGAAAAAGACGTTGTAAACTATGAGAGGTAAGAAATATGTTGTCACTGTTCTAGCTATCTCATGTACCCTGTGGGCTAAGGAAGGGAGCCAGGCAGCAGCTTGGTCAGCACTGGAAGTTTATTTTCCTCGTTTAGAAAACAAAAAGAACCTACATTGCCATCGAGTCCATTACAACTCACAGTGACCCTGCAGGAAAGAGTAGAACTGCCCCCATAGAGTTTGCAAGGAGTGCACGGTAGATTTGATCTACTGACCTTTTGGTTACCAGTCATAGCTCTTTTCTATCTTCCAGAAAATCAAGCTCAGCTGAAGTAAGGCCTGGTAGCTAGTTGCAGGGTGCTTTTGTCGGAAAGCTTTGTTAATCATTGTAGAGGATAACAAGACTAAAAGTTGAGTAAAGCTTTATCACAGCACCAGCCTTTGATAAATAACCACTTAGAATATAAAGAGTTTATATCTCCAAGTTAGCCTATCTTGGGAAAAACACGTTGTCACTTGCTAGCCTGTTGGGTTTCTGTAAGTGTATACTATATAACAGAACTTGAAATACATACGATGATTTCAATTTCATCAACTGGGAAGGAATGTTGTTTTTAACTTTTTAAAACCAGTGTTAAATTATGTTTGAGTATGTACTATCACTACCACCAACGGTTACCATAGAGTTGATTCCAATTCCTGGCAACCCCTGTGTGAAGAGAAGAATTGTAATCCACGGAATTTTCAATGACTGGATTTTTTAAAGTAGATCACCAGGGCTTTCTTCCAAGATGCCTCTGGGAAGATTTGAACTTCCAACCTTTCAGTAAGCAGCCAAGTGTGTCAACTATTTGCACCACCTAGGGACTGCAGGTATGTACCAATCCACTGCCATTGAGTCAGTTCTGACACAGCAACACATAGGACAGGGTAGAATACCCCCATAAGGTTTTCAAAGAATGCCTGGTAGATTCAAACAAACTCTTTGGTTAACAGCAATAGCTCTTAACCACTATGCCGCCAGGTGTCAACTCCGTGGCAGTGGGTTTTTAAGCCTGTGCTAACTAGTCTCCATCAAGCCTTGTCTAAATTCATGTCACTCAGAAGTGAGTGACCTATTCTACTCAAGGAAAACCTGGTGGTATAGCAACTAAGTGCTATGGTTGCTAACCTAATGATTGGCAGTTCAAATCTGCTAAGTACTCGTTGGAAACTCCCTGGTGCAATTCTACTCTGTCTGTAGGTCACTGTGAGTCAGAATCTACAGCAACAGTTTTGGTTTCTTCTTTTTTTTTGGTACTCTATAGGAAGCACTGGGTAACTAGAAAATTCAAAGAACTAGGTATAAGCCCTTCTCATAAGCAACAGGTAGACAAGTCAAAGAGATAAGGTAAGAAAATAAATGACCATTAATGTTCAGAGAACTAAATAGAAGCACAGTAGAAATTCATAGGCAGAAGGCCTCTTGTCTCTTTTGAGCCAAGGAGACACTAAAGGCAGAACAGATAGTGAAGACGGGGGACTAGGAGATGGCCAGGGGAGGGGATGATATAAGCAAGCCTTTACAGTAGAGAAAACATGAAACACATTTAGAGTAAAGTGATAATGCAGTAGTGTCTGAGTGGCAAGGTTAAATGCTTGGCTACTAACCAAATAGTGGCAGTTCAAACCCACCCAGAGGCCCCTTTAAGGAAAGACAGAGCCACAAAAACATTACGGAGAGCAGATCTGTCCTTGAACACAATGGGCCTCCATGAGTCAGAAGTGAGTCAATGGCAACTGGCTTTGGGGTTTTTAATGATCTATTTTAGCTCAACTGGAGAATGTGTGAAGAGGAGTGGGAGGGAATATGATAATGTCACAGGAAAGCTGGATTCCATAAAAGAATCCAGTCATCAAGCTATGACATTTTGGTTTCATCCAGTAAGCCGTTTAGAGTCATTTATAGAATTTGATATAGGGAGTAGGTGAGTCAGAGTCATGATTTAGGAATATCAATCAGTCACAAAATAGCAAGGGAGTGAGACATGGAAAAAACTCAAACTCAAGCAGGGAGACCAACGATTGTTTAATGTTTGGAGCAAAGCAGGAGGCCCAGATTTTGTTTTGGTAAAAAGAGAAAGGCAAGGATATTAGAATAGGCAATAGTTTGATGCATTAAAGACAATTCAAATATATTAAGCTTGGGAAACCAGGTAATGGATAGTATTTATAAAAGACATAGGAAAAAATAGAAAGAGGAGTTAAACTGGAAATTAGTGGAGCCAGATTCTATAAGTACATAGTTTAAGAAGAGGTATAGCCTGTACTGGGAGAGAAATTATCTTTAGATTAAAACAGGTAATTCAGGTGATACCTCTTTGGACCATCTCTGATTGTACTGAATATAAGTATTGTGCCTGTGATACAAATAAATATAAATAAGTGATATAAAATAAGTATTTTTAATTTTGCTAATTTTTTTATGTTTATGAATATGTTTTAAATCCACAGATTTCTTTTACATCTATTTATTAATTTACATCATTTCACTGAGGATATCACATCCTTGAAAATCTTAATAATTCTCTTTTCTGTACAGTAATGGTTGCTTTTGTGGGGAGAATGCCATTGGCCGCTAGTGATTATGTTGAACACTAGCTGCTATCTAAAAGGATATTTCATTAAACATTGAACTGTATTCAATTCTTAAATTGGTTCTGCTATAGGTAGTCCCCAACTTACGAGGTACTTGAGTTACAATGAACCACACTAACAATCCTACTTATTTTTTTTTTTTTGCGTGTCTTATCAGTGGTAATATCTAATACATACTATGCTGCAGCACTTGATTTGCTAATGTTATTCTGAGACATTCCCTTGCAGATGCTCAATTTTATGACTTACTGTCCAAAACTCTGTCATACAGATTTTGATTTCTAAACGGAACCAGGGGATGCCATTGCTTAAAATCGTGGACCCAAATGCTGATATCTTGCTAAAGTCAATAGGCCAGTGCAGTGAAACGTTAGCATGAAATACAGGAAGAAAAAAAGAAAAGACCCATACAGACAATTCTCACTGATTTTCTAACTAAAATTGCCCTCCTCATCTCCAGAGATGATCCAGAACCTTCCACAGGTGGACTGATTGCCACAACTGACAAAATCCCGATGTCATCCAACTTGTGTTTATTATTGGAATTTTTACGAGGTGTGTATTTTTTCATGTATATAAACGTATATTAAAATATATCTGTAAGTTTATGTGTAATGCTTCCAATCCTAAAGACAAATAAAGATCAGATTTAGAAAGATACTAATAATAAAGTAATGAAAAATAAAAGAGAAAAAGATACTTGACTACATCAAAACTGATTTATGACAGTGATCAGAATGGAACCCTATGATAAGTTGGGGACTACTTGTATGAACATTGGTACAGTGTGAACCAAAATGAGTATATATCAAAAGCTTAAAACTGTATCCATATCCCGTTACACTGAAAATACTTCAGACAATGCATTCCAGATAATAATTCATAACTGGGTAAAAATGAGGCACTAAGATACTAATTTTGGGCATGTTCATCAGAAAACTTAAGGAGCATCTCCAATATGTAATGATTGCAGGAAAGTAAATTGTAGATTACTAAAGTAACTGACTAGTTAACGATGCTGAGGAGTCCCTGAATAGTGCAGATGTTAATGGCCTTGACTGGTATTTTAGTCAGCTAGGGCTGCTCTAACAGAAATATCAGAGTGGATGGCCTTAGCAAAGGAAAATTTATTCTTACAGTCTGGTAGGCTACAAGTCCAAATTCAGGATGTCCACTCCAGGGGAAGATTTTCCCCTAGTCAAGCTCTAGAGGAAAGTCCAGTATTGCATCAGTCTTTGTCCAGGGAGTGTCTTGGCACAGGAACCTTGAATCTGAAGGACGCACTCTTCTCTTAGTGCTGCTTGCTTAATGGTGTGAGGTTCCCAGTTCTCTACCTCCTTCTCTTTCCTTTTATCTCTCATAGGATGAAAGGATTAAGGGTGGAGCAAGTCATACTCCAGGGAACTCCCTTTACAGTTGAGCAAGGAGGTGATCTTATAAAGGGATTTACAGTCCCACTCTAATCCTTTGACATACAGCATAGGAAAACCACAAAATGGAAGACAAGCGTAAGACACTGGGAATCATGGCCCAGCCACAGGCTACACGTATTTTGGGCGGGACATAATTCAATCCATGACAACTGGTAACAAGCTGTTGGCGATTTGAATCTATTCAAAGGCTTCTGGAAGAAAGGCCTGGTCATGTACTTGCATACAAATACAGCCCTTGAAAACTCAGTGGAACACAGCTCTCCTCTAACACACAGAAGGCTGCCATGAGTCAGAGTCCACTTGGTGTCAACTGGTTTCTGGTAACAAAAATGAAGTATGTATACATTTGTTAAAAAGTAAATCCATCTGTGGAAAACAAAAAAGGCAGATTATAAAGTAACATGTATAGTATAATCATGTACTATGCTAGAATGCATTTCCATGTTATATTAAAATATATGCGTATATATATTTACATGTGATAACTAGATAAACTTATGGAAGGAAGTATGAAAATAAATACATCAAACATTAATAGCAGTTATCTATAGAATGGTTTTTTTTCCCCCTTATTGACGTTTTCTACAACAAACATGCTTTAAAATCCACAATTTATAAGTAGTTGAGTCGACTTAAGTTGTTGTCATATTGTAGAATTTGGCTTCCAAAGTGAAGACACGAGAGATGGGAATGAGAAAACAAACTGAATGGCAGACGCCAGCTTGGGCTCAGCTGGCCCCCTAATGCAGGCGGAGAAAGCAAGACAAGTGGCCAGGTCACAATGGCCAAGCAGAGACAAAAAGCCAGAACCAGAGAGATGTGTTACAGTATGCAGCCAGGGGGTGGCTCAGAGTCGGAGAGGAGATAGAGTGAGTTTGAAAAAAATAGGTTAAATGTCAGTTTTAAGAAAATATCATAAGAAAAAAAATTTGACCACAGGTTACCCGTTTCGAAGACCTGTGCTTCAACTCCCTTAGTGTCAAGCCATCTGTATTAACACTGCCGTATTTTTTTTAATTTTTAATTTTTTATTATGATTGAATGAAAATGTACATTCCCATATAAATTTACATGCTGACCTATATGCGGCTCCCACTGCTCTCCCTGTATGGTGACAGCACACTCTTCCTCTCTGCTCCACACATGTCTTATCTTCCCAACAGTCTCCCATCTTCTCCTCTCCACCCATTCCCCTTCCTTCAGTATGAGGTCAACAGGATGACCTCCTACAGATGCCTAGAACCATGAAGTGCCCACACAATATGATCTCTCTGCATCACCAAGTCCAATCCATTGCTGCCCAAAAAGTTGAACTTCATTATGATTTATGGACAGGGGCAACATCAGGGCCAGGGGCCATGCTCCCAGGGGAACCCGGAAGTCCCTGGACCATCAGTTGTAGTCTTTTATTGGAGATCTCAGGATGCACCCCTGTTTATACTTACGTTGCCAGTGAAACTCAACTTTGTGAGCTCCATCGTGGCTATCACTGGTGGTGGCCAGGCACCGCCTGGTTCTTCTAGTCACAAATCGAGGTAGACATCCACTCTCTGTCTTCTGGATTTTCTTTCTCCCATGTCATTTTGGACTTTGGTGATCACCCATTCCTGCTAAATTGGGACCATTTGCTGTACCCTCAGATGACAGTTTGGCAGCTTTTAAGACCCCAGGTGCCCCTCACCAGTGTGGGGTGCAGAGAGTCCTCATTAGCAAAATGCTAGTTGTGCCAGTTGGCCTCAATTTCCCCTGAGAGCATAGTCCCTGGACCCCCACCCCAGCTGCTCTGTCTCTGCAATATTGGGTTAAGATGGGAGGAGTACACAAGCTGTGTTGAAGTCCTGTTAATATTGATCTTCTTACTAATGTGTGCTGTCACCAATTTCACCCAACCAAATTTCTAACAACTATCTAATCTAAACCCTACCCCCTGACCCTCCCTTCCCACTCTTGCAGCCATCAAAGAGTCTTTTCTGTTATGCATGAGTCTGCTTTTAAGTTCTTATCTTAGGGGTCTCATACAATATTTGTCCTTCTGTCACTGAGTACTTTCACTCAACATAACGCCCTCCAGCTGAAACCAGGTTAAGAGATGTTTCCTGCTATCATTATTGTTCTTTATCATTGCATAGTCTTCCATTGAATATATATACCATAGTTCACCGATCCATTCTTCTGTTGCTGGGCATCTCAGTTGATTCCATCTTTTTGCTGTTGTGGACTATGCTGCAATAAACATTTGTGTGCATGTATCAGTTGGTGTGAATGGCCTTGATTCTGCCAGATATATTCCAAACAGTGGAATTACTGGGTCAAATGGCATATCTATTTCTAGCCTTTTAAGGACGTGCCAGATTGCTTTCCAAAGAGGTTACACCATTTTACAATCCCACCAACAGTGTAGGAGAGCTCGAATCTCCCCACAGCCTCTCCAGTATTCTGTGTTGTGCGTTTTTTGGATCATTGCCAACCTTGTTATGGTGAGATGGTATCTCATTGTTGTTTTGATTTGAATTTCTTTAATATCTAATGATCATGACCATGTCCACATGTGTTTTTTGGCTGCCTGGATCTCCTCTTTAGAGCAGTGTCTGTCCATCTCCTTTTCCCGTTGCTTAATAGGATGGTTTATCTTTTTCTTATTGATATTTTGCAGTACCTTATAGATTATGGAGATGAGGCGTCGGTCTGACATAGAGTTGCCGAATATTTTTTTCCCATTTTGTAGGTGGCCTTTTAATTCTGTTAATAAAGTGTTTAGATGAGCAAAAGTGATTAATTCTTAGTAGTCCCCATTTATCTATTTTCTCTTCTGTTGCTTGTGGTTTGTTTTACAGATTTTGAAGTCTGTCGGCGTTGTGTATTAAACCTTCCGTTGTTGTTCCTACTTCTTCTCGGATGACCTTTATCATTTTAGGTTTGACATTTAGGTCTTTTATCCAATTTCAGTTGGTTTTTGTATAAGGTGTAAGATACGGGTCTTGTTTTAATTTAGTGCAGATGGATACCCAATTTTGCCAGCCCCATTTGTTGAAGAGATTGTTTTTACCCCTGTTTAATGTCTTAGGGCCTTTGTCAAATATCAACTGCTCATGGGCAAATGATTTCGTCTCTGGGCTCTAGATTCTGTTCCACTGATCTATCTGTCTGCTTTTGTACCAGTACCAGGCTGTTTTGACTACTGTGGCAGTGTATTAGGTTCTAAGAACAGATAATGAGAGGCCTCCCAGTGTGTTCTTCTTCTTTAGTAATGTCTTACTTATCTGGGGCTCCTTCCCTTTCCAGACAAAGTTGGTAATTTGTTCCTCCACCTCATTAAAAAAACGATGCTGGAACTTGTATTGGGATTGTATTATATAAGTAGATTGCTTTGGGTAAAATAGACATTTTCACAATGTTAAGTCTTCCTATCCATGAGCAGGGTAGGTTTCTCCATTTATGTAAGTCTCTCTTAGTTTCTTGTAGTAAAGACTTGAAGTTCTCTTTGTAAAGGCCTATTATTTCTCTGGTTAGATTTATTCCTAGGTCCTTTATCTTCTCAGAGGTTATAGTAAATTGTATTGACTCTTTGTTTTCTTCCTTAATAATCTCATTGTTGGTATAAAGGAATCCTACTCGTTTATTTATGTTTTTCTTGTATCCTGAGACTTTGCTGAACTCTTCTATCAGTTTCAGTAGTTTTCTTATGGATTCTTTGGGATTCTCTGCATATACAATCATATCATCTGTAAATAGGGAAATTTTTAGTTCTTCTTTGCTGATGTAGATGCCCTTTATTCCTTGGTCTTGTCTAATTGCTCTGGCTAGAACTTCACGCACAATGTTGAATAGGAGAGGTGAGAGTGGGCACCCTTGTCTATTTCCTGTTCTCAAAGGAAACTCCTTCAGTCTCTCTCCATTCAGAATGACTTGAGGAATTTGCCATCTATTCCAATTTTGCTGAGAGTTTTCAGCATGAATGGGTGTTGAACTTTATGAAATGTCTTCTCTGCTTCTATAGACAAGATCAGGTGATTCTTGTCTTTTGTGGTATTTATGTGGTTGATCACATTAATTGTTTTTCTGATGTTGATCCAGACTTGCATTCCTGGTATGAATCCAACTTGGTCTTGATGGATTATTTTTTTTTTGGATGTGTTTTTGTATTTTATTGGCAACAATTTTGTTGAAGATTTTTGCATCTAGATTCATGAGTGATATCGATCTGTAGTTCTCCTTTTTGGTTGGGTCTTTCCCTGGCTTTGGTATCAGGGTTATGCTGGCTTCGTAGAATGAATTTGGGCATATTCCATTCCTTTCTATACTGTGAAATAGTCTCAGTAGTATTGGAGATAACTCTTCTCTAAAAGCTTGGTAGAATTCTGCAGTGAAGCCATCTGGGCCCACACTTTTTTTGGTTGACAGTTTTTTGATGACTTTTTTCAATCTCTTCCTTTGTGATGGATTTATTAAGTTGTTCTGCTTCATGTTGTGGTAATTTCAGTAGGTAATATGAATCAAGGAATTTGTCCATTTCCTCTAGGTTTTCAAATTTGTTAAAATACAATCTTTCATAGTATTCAGCTATGATATTCTAGATTTCTGCTGTATCTATGGTGACAACTCCCCTCTCATTTCTTATTTGGGTTATTTGTTTCCTTTCCTGTTTTTCTTTAGTAAGTTTAGCCAATTGTTTGTCAATTTGGTTGATCTTTTCAAAAAACCAGGTTTTGGTCTTTTCAAATTTTTCAACAGTTCTTCTATTCTCTAATTCATTTAGTTTTGCTCTAATCTTTGTAATATGTTCTCTTCTGAGAACTGAGGGGTTCCTCTGCTGTTCTCTGTCTACTTGTTCAAGCTGTAGGGTCAGTTCTTTGATTTGGTTTCTTTCTTCCTTCCAGATGTGTGCACTTATGGAGATAAACCTACCTCTGAGCACTGCTTTGACTGTATTCCATAGGTTCTGGTAGGAAGTGTTTTTGTTCTTGTTGGAATACATGAATTTCTTTGTTGCATCCTTGATTTCTTCTATAATCCATGGTTTTTTGAGTGAGGTGTTATTCAGTTTCCATGAGTTCCACTTTCTGTCTATGTTTATTCTGCTATTGATTTTGGCTTTTATGGCTTTATGATCTGAGAAGATGCTTTGCAGTAATTCAGTGGTATGGATTTTGTTGAGAATGGCTTTATGTTCTAACACATGATCTATTCTGGAAAATGTTGCATGTGCACTGAAGAAGAAGGTATAGTTTTCCACTGATGGATAAAAAGTTCTGTATATGTCGATTAGGTCTAGTTGGTTAATTGTAGCAATAAGGTCTTCTTTGTCTTTATTGAGCTTTTTTCCAGACAATCTGTCCAATATTGAGTGGAGTGTTGAAGTCTCCTACTATTATTGTGGAGTGATGTATCTCCTTTTTGAGTGTAGTCAGTGTTTCTTTGATGTATTTAGGTGCCCTAAATATTTAGGTGCATAAATATTTCATATTCTTAAGTCCCGCTTGTGAATTGAATCTTTCAGCAATAGTGTCCCTCCTTGTCCACAGTGGTGGATTTTACATTAAAATCAATTTTATCTGAGATTAGAATTGCCACACCTGCTCGTCTTTGTTCATTGTTAGCTTAATATATATTCTTCCCTCCTTTAATTTTCAGTTTGTTTATACCTTTAAGTCTAAGGTGAGTTTCTTGTAGGTAACATATAGATGGGCCATGTCTTTTGATCCAAGATGTCACTCGATATTTCTTTACTGGAGCATTCAGTCTATTCACATTCAATGTAATTATTGATAGGTATGTGTTCAATGTTGCCATTGTGATTTATTCATTTTTGTGTTGATATTTTCTCTGTTCTTATTAATCTACTCTGAGACCTTCTTTGTGAGTTGATTTTTAACCTTTTTCAGGGTTAGTTTTGTGGTTGTTGAGACTGCTGTATTACATTTCTTGACATGGGATGTTGGTTCTTTATTGTGCTTTATGGCTGCCCCTATCATCCTGCTTAATAAACTATATATAAACCCAATTTTGATTGTTACCAGTCTTGTCAACTTCCTCTCCATCTGGAAGGACAATAACGATTGTAGTACATCCCTCTTTTTAATCTGATGATATCACAGTTTACATGATATGATCACTAGATTGTTTCTTTCACTATTATAGCTTTGATTGTGTTTGGAGCCTTCCCTAACTGAGAAGGTTCTGTATAATGTGTCCTTCTAAAATACAAAGTTAGCGGTTTTGTTTTTCCAAGCCAAGAGATTCTTCCAGTATTTCTTGTAGCTTTAGTTTGGTTTTTGCAAAGTCTCTGAGTTTCTGTTTATCTGCAAGTATCTTAATTTCATTTTTCATATTTGAAATATAGTTTTGCAGGATACGTAATTCTTGGTTGGAAGTTCTTCTCCTTCAAGGCTTTGAATGTGTCATACCGCTGTCTCCGTGTCAGCATCTTTTCTGCTGAGAAATCTGACGAAAACCTACAAGGCTTCCCTCTGAATGTCAGCTTTGCTTTGAGCCTTGCTGCCTTTAAGGGTTTCTGCTTATGTTTTCTTTTGTTGACCTCGATTATAATATATCTTGAAGTCTTTCTATTAAGATCTATATTGAATGGTGTTTGATACATATCTTGGATATCTATATTCTCTTCTTTCATAATTTCTGGGAAGGTTTCCTTCAGCAGCTCAGCTACAATACTAGCTGTGTTCTCAGGCATCTCACTCTGTTCAGGAGCTCCGATTAATTGTAGATTGTTCTTCTTAATAGAGTCCCACATGCTCCTTAATACTCTTCATTTTTCTTGTTTCTTTTTTCTGATTTGTCCTTATAAATGCTGGAGTCAGTGACTCTGTCTTCCAAATCAGAAGTTCTGTTTTCCATTTGTTCCATTCTGTTTTCTTGGCTTTGAATTGAAGATTCTATGTCTTTGATTTTGTTCTTGATCTGTTGGATTTCAGAGTACTGATGTTCCATCAGATTGAACAGTTTGCTTAATTTTTCATTTTGCTCTGCTGCATTTTGTATAAGGTCTAGGAGGGCTCTCTATATAATCCTTTTGTATTCACTTTCCGATAGTTTCAGAAAAGCTTCTTCATCTGAGAAGTTCTGAGGTGGTTTCTTTGGGGGCCTTCTGATGCCATGGGTGACTTCTGCGCTACCGTCTACTCCAACGTTTGTTGCTTTTGGGGCTTCTTGTGGGTCACTAGAGGCTGGGAGAGATGCTGTGAAGATAGACCACCGTTGTTTCTCTAGGCTGTCTTAAAATGAGCAGTAAGAAGTATTTGACAACTTCCAAAGTCAGTCAGGTTTTCAGGTGTATACTACCCTCTTCCCAGCTGGCAAAGTAATCACCCCTGTATTGAACCCCAGATGTTATAAACTAGCTCAAAATACAGGGAGGCTATTGGCCTGCTGGCCTCTGTTGTCAGGCCCCAGCTGTAGGAGATGCTGTGTAGAATTCTGCTTTTCTGTTGGAAAAGTGGTCTCTTCTGGGTAAGCACTGCCTCCCAGCCCAGGAATTAGGTCCAGCTCAAGCATGGATGATCCTGCCTCCCAGCAAAACAAGGTGGGATCCCACACAAGCTCACCAGCTGCCCAGGACCAGGCTCCCAGCAGAAAGAGAGGCCAAGAGTGCAGAAATGCCCAGAGTCCACAGCCTCCACCCCTGGGCCCTAGCCCCAGGCAACACTGCAAAACACTGCCTCCCTGCTACAAAAGCACTCTCTTCCCAGCAGGAGCCACCTCCCAGCCTAAGAACCAAGTCCAGCTGAGGCCTCTGCCTGAGCTTCTCCATTTCCCGATAGGCCAGCGGAGCCAAGGTATATATAGTTCAAAGCCAGGATCTCAGAACCTGGCAATTACACTTGCTGGTCCCACCAGCAGTGTGTCTGAGACCAGCAGCCTTTCAAGTCCCTGCCAGCCTGCCAAGACAGAGGGAAAAAAATCAAAATGGTGAGTTACCTTTTGTCTCTGCAAGCCTGTGTTCACCGAGAGTGGGGTCCGTGAAGGAGAGGAGGGTTTGCATTCAGTAATATGGAGTCCAAATTAACAGTGCTGTGCAGCATCCCATGGCTCACTAGGTGTCCAGAAGGCTCTGTTTAATTATCATTTCAGGTCTTAGTTTCTAGAGAGATTTAGCAAAACATGCATTTAGTCCACTGTCTTGACTCTGCCCTCAACACTGCCATATTTTTAAGATATCTGACATCAGATAAAATCCTTCAGCTGTGCATAGAATAATAAAATACAGAATTGAATACTAAATGGTTTAAAAGAGTATAGCAGTCATTGGGGGAAATGTCACAAATAGAAACAAGAACATTCTATTTCTGTGGTTGCAGTTCAGAGTAAAGACAGTTTTGTTTTTTTTTTTTCCTAAGTGAATAATTCTCTATTCCTCAAGGAAATGTTCTCAGTAAAGAAATACTCAGAACAGCCAGATTTTTATGATGGGGATTGACCCCAGGTGCTTCCAAAAAATGTATTCTCTGACTTAGGAAGAAAAAAAAATCCTGTTTAGTGCTAGCATTTTTCTGCTTGCTATCATCTTTTGGGGTTTTTCACATCAGTATCATTACTATTAAAAACATATGTTCAAAATAAATTAATAAATAAAGCTAATATCCATCACCAACTAGTATTTTTTAACAGGAAATAGCTGGATTTGAACTACTCAGACATTTCTGTTCATTGTCAAAAAGTGCATGTAGCTAATCCAACTCACTTCTGGCATTTTATTTTCCCCTCCTTCTACCCAAAAGGCAAACTGACTGATTGTTTGAACAATATGTATAGGAACTGTATCGTGTGGGGACAAGAAGTTACAATAGAAGAGGAATGTTGGAAGCAGAGACTGTTATGTCTTCTCTGGTGAGGACACTGAGACATGATCTGGAAGCAGATCCTTCTGGGAGAGAACTATGCACAAAGGCAAGCCCATGTAAAGGCTTACACTTCCTCATGGTAATGACGTTCTGATGCACTTTCCCAAACCTCAACAACACATCTCACTGAGTGTCAGTAAGATGGCTTAACAAGTAGAAGAAGAAGAAAAAGTTCAAACTACCTTAAATAGTACAGGATATTTGTTGGCTTTTGTAACTAAGAAGTCTGGAATTAGAGTAAGCTTCAGATACATTTTTATCAGGTTTCTCCATGAGTTTCTCAATGCTTCTGACTTCTACTTCCCAGGCTCATCCTCTACTTTCTAGGTTCATCCTTGCATCTCATCACCTATGAAAGGAGAGTGACCTCAGGAATCCCACAATTTCTAGTAATGTTCTTGAGCTTTTAATTGACTGAGCTGCCTCATGACCATCCAGTGATTGCTCTAGCCCTTGTTTTCTGAACCAGCTGTTCTGTCAAGGGGAGAAAGGCATTGCCTTGATTTGCTCAGACAATTCACAAAGTTTACCCAGCCCACTGAAACCATCTGTCTTCTACCCAGTAGGGAACAGGAAGAAAGACTTCTGGAGATCCAAGCAATGTCCACTCCAGCAAACTGACAGACTCATTCTTCCCTGGCTGACAGTATGTCTAAGTGACTTAAAATAATAAAAACAGGCTGAGGGATTTTTTAGTTTTCTTTTTCCCAAGCACACACTCATTCCTCAAAGTATGCATCTGGCTAAGTTCTCAGTATACTAACAGCTTTATAGACAGACTAGGTAAATTCAAAGAAAGCCATATTATGACAGAATAGATCATAGGTAATCTTCTTTACAGGTGGAGAAGCTCCCAGGCTTCAAGTAACACTTCCCCAGTTATCTTCTACATCAGTCTCAGGTGAGCAGGAGAACACCCAAAGATCAGGCGGAATCCTCTCACCGTGATGTGATCAATGTCCTGGCCATTCATCTATCTATTTTAGCCAGTGGAAATCCTGGTGGTGTAGTGATTAAGCACTACATCTGCTAACTAGAAGGTTGGTGGTTTGAATCTGCCAGGTGCTCCTTGGAAACTCTATGGAGCTGTTCCACTCTGAGTGTTGCTATGAATCAGAATCAACTCCATAGCAATAGGTTCGTTTTCAGTTTTTTCGTATGTTTGTTATTATCTTTAATGAAGCTGACTGCCATGTTTTTTTCTCCTGTAAAGCAACTGGGGTGTTGGAACAGCTGATCTCTCACTTAGCAGCCCAGTGCTTAATTACTGTAATACCTGGACTCGTATAAGCCCATATCAAACCTTTTGTGGTCAAATCAATATTAACTCTGCTAACCAAAAAAGGTCAGATTTTGGAAGCCACCCTTGGAAGCCCTGTGGGGAATTTCCACTCTGTCCTATAGGGTTGTTACAAGTTGGACACCTATAGTCCACCATTAAAAAAAAATTATAATTAAATGTTTCAAAAACGAGAGAAAGATTCCTGTGGGGATTCTACCTTTCCTAACTATGACTCTTGGTCTTCTTGCTCCTGTCTTCTCTCTCCTTCCTCCCCATGATTTATTGTTATTATCATTATTGTTGGAGCAAATGTCATGTTATTAGAGAGTAAGCTCCTAATACAACCTAACTGGTGCCCAGAACAGCATCTGGCATATAGTAAGCACTCAATAAATTCTTGTCAGGAATGATGAATGCATGTCTAGGAACTGGATATTTGGTTGATACCTAATGATGTCCCTTTCTCTGCCTCAGAAAACAATTCTTAATCTTGCATTATTGTCATTCAGCCCTCAACTAATTCTCAAACAAATTCAGTGATTTGAATTTGAGATCAAAACCTAAACTTGAAGTAAGTTCACTTTTGTTTTTAAAATGCAAACTTAACTGCCAGGGGGTAATTGTTGTGAAGGGGCAATTGATACCACCAACATCTTAACAAGTGTAATTTTTTTAAAAATTCTGAGAAATTTGCTTTGGCTGAAAAACTTGATCTTAAGGTAACAGGACATTCATGCTTACATGACATTCTTGTGTCATCTGGGTTGCAATAGCCGGGAAGACACTTTTGGGAGGTTACTCAGGAAGTGGTATAGTCCCTGAGACCTAGCAGAGTCAATAAAGATGCTGCTCATCCTTCTGAAAAATTCTTCAGTAAATTTCCTTTCTCTCCTAGCCTCACCTAGCAAAGCCTGATCACGGAGGGCTGTCTGAGACGTGCAGACAACTCCAGCTCAACATGGAGAGATCTTAGCAATGTTCTTCCAACATGCAGTATGGAAGATGCATGAAGCCCTTTGAACAATTGTTTTCTATTGAACTGTTTACCCCCAAAAGATAGACTGAAGTCCTAATCCCTGCTACCTGTGAACATGACCTTGTTTGGAAATAGATTCTTTTAAGGTGAAATAGAATGAGTTCTAATCCCATCTAGATGATGTCTTATATAATTTAAAAAAACCAAAAAACACAAGAGACAGAGACTTACACAGAGGGAGAATGGCCATGTGACAATGGCAGATATAGCTGCAAGCCAAGGAATGTCAAGGATTGCTAGCAGCCACCAGAAGCTAGGAAAGAGGCGTAGGACAAGTTCTCTGTCAAACTCTTCTGAAGAAAGCAACACAGATGATATCTTGATTTGGGCTTCCAGCCTTCAGAAATGGGAGACAATGCTTTTCTATTCTTTAAAGTCACCCACTTCACTGTATTTTGTTGCAATAGCGCTAGGAAACTAAGACAGCAGCACAGTTTTCTTCAGCTTTCAGATACCTGCTTTTCTTTTGTTACTGTTTCTCAAGTCAGGGTATGCCTTAGAATCCATATCAAAAGATTCTTACAAGCCACTGTAAGCGAGCTCATTAGAGAGCAGGTGTTATAGGAGTTTGGTGTGAGCGTGCCGCTGTCACTGTGGCTCAAACGCCCTCTTTCTTTCTTTCTTTCTTTCTTTCTTTCTTTCTTTCTTTCTCTCTCTCTCTCTCTCTCTCTCTCTCTCTCTCTCTCTCTCTCTTTCTCTCTCTCTTTCTCTCTCTCTCTCTCCCTCCCTCCCTCTTTGTCTTCTTCCTTGCCTTCTTCCTTCCCTTCTTTCTTTCTCTCCCCCCTCTCCCTTTCTTCCTTCCCTCCTTCCCTCCTTCCTTCTTTCTTCTTTCTTTCCTCCCTCCTTTCCTTCTTTCCTCCCTCTCTCCCTCTCTCCCTCCCTTCCTTCCTTCCTCCCTTCCTCCCTTCCCTCCTTTCTTGCTTCCTTCCTTCCTTCTTTCCTTTTCTTTCTGATACTGTAATGTGTTTTAAGTGAAAGTTTATAATCCAAGTCAATTTGTCACACAAAAGCTTGCACTCACACTGCCATGTACCTCTAGCTGCTCTCCGCACTCTGTGAAACTCCGCTTCTCCCTTCCACCCTGCATTTCTCGAACCCACTCAGCCAGCTCCTGTCCCCTTGCACCCTCTCATCTCTTCTCTAGATGGTGGCTGCCCAGTTTGCCTCTTACAGCTACTTAAGCCAAGAAGCACATTCTTCACCAGTATCATTTTATGTCTTATAGTCCAATTCAATCTTTGTCTGGAAAGTTGCATTTGAGAATGGTTTCAGTTCTGGGCTAGCAGAGTCTGGGGACCATGTATTTGGGGGAACACTCCATTTGGTCAGACCACCAAATCCTGTCTTTTTAATAGAGTCCAGGTTCTGCACACCATCAAAGACCATCTCTTCTAAATGCTGAAAGCAGAATTTTAAGATGTGCTTCCCTCCAAATATGTATAATTCAATTCTTTATTAAACAAGAAATACAGGGAATCATTGATGTATCTCATACTTACATTCTCATCTCTACAAGTAGTAAAGAGGTGAAAGTCGTGAATGCATGCTATGAAAAGTCAAATGTGCTGAAATCTATGCATCACCTTGAGTCAAAAAGAACTCAAGAAAAACAGATGGCTTCTGAGTACGAAGGAAACCACAGGTATAAATTCATATTTCAGAGAAAGCATTTACTGCGATTTACAGACAAATATCCAGTAACATCATCTGGTAAAAATATGTGGCTATAATTACCCCATTCATATTGAGTCAATTCTAACTTCTAGTGATCCTATGGAACCAAGTAGAATTGCCCCATAGAATTTCCAAGGAATGCCTCGTGGTTTCGAACTGCCAACCTATTGGTTAGCAGCTGCAGCACTTAATGACAGTATGACTGGGGTTTCCAAGCATGTATTAGTGTGTCTTTTCTTTTTCTACTAAAAAAGCCCTACCATTAAATTGATAATGTTCTTATGTGCATGGTACCTAAGGATGAACCCTTGTTAACTTAAAATCTATCTTTAATCTTCCAGGACTTGTTAATTCCTGTAGTAGTGATTACAGCTCATGTAAAAGGAAGTTCTTAATTTAGCTAAGTAGAGTATGAGCCATAGTCTGCAGACAGAACTCAGCCTCCGCAGTAAACAGGAAAATGTGCATAGAGAAAAGTGCAGCTATAGATTCCATTGTGTTACCCTCCCCCACACCAAAGGAAAAAAAAAAGTTGAAGTCGTAATCTCCGATATCTGGGAAAGTGATCTTGGATGGAAATAGGGTTTTTGAAAGCGTTGTCCGTGAACGTGAGGTCATACTTGAACACGATGTCCTTTTCTAAGAACTAACCACTGCCATAGAGTCGGGTCCGACTCATAGCGACCCTAGAGGTCAGAGTAGAACCGCCGCGTAGAGTTTCTAAGGACTAGTTCGTCCTAATGACCTTTCCAAAATACATGAGATGATGCCATACTTGCTTTTACGGAGCGTTCTGGCTATACTTCTTCCAAGGCAGAGTATACACTCTGCTGTTGAGTTCTGACTCCTACTGACCCTGTACAATAGTGTGGAATTGCTCTACAGAGTTTCCAAGGAGTGACTGGTGGATTCAAACTGCTGATCTTTTCGTTAGCAGCCAAGAGCTTAACTGCTGTGCCACCAGACCTCCAAATTATAGTGAGTCCGAATCCCATATAGGTGGTATTCTCACAAAACAGGAGACAAGACCTAGAGAAAAAATTAGAAGAGAGACAGCCCTCTGAAGGTATATCTAAAAGCCACAGAGATCCTGGGGCTGCCAGAGGCTGGGAAGGACCAGAAAGGATCTTCCTCTACAGCCTTTGGTGGGAGCATTACCCAGCCGGCACATTGATTTGGACTTCTAGTCTCATGAGATGTGAGATAATAGACTTCTGTTGTTTAAAACCAACCAGTGTTTGTTGGTGTTTGTTGTCACGGGAGTCCTAAGAAACTAGTAATAATAGTCAAGTAAAAACAAAAACAAACAAACAGGAGGACTCATTGCTGTCAAGTCAATTCAACTCATAGCAACTCTCTAGGAAACAGTAGAACTGCCCCATGGAACTTCCAAGGAGCACCTGATGGACTATGGTTAGCAGCCATAGCACTTATCCAGTACGCCACCAGAGAGATGAGATTGAAATAGGATATATTATTGATATTTATGCATATAAGCAATATCACATTAACAATTATAATTTAAATGCCACCAGTAGCTTCAGGTTCCCCTCAAGACCTTCCCAAGATATTTTTAGAGTTCTCATCAGTGTCTCACATGAACACAGAATAACAGCAACTTCTGTTTAACCCCAGTCATGGATGTTCATTGCACAAGAACTTATCTGAAGCTTGCACTCTGCCACAGCCAAACACATTTCTGCTCATTCCTTCAGATTATTACCAGTACCCGTGCTTGGGGGACTGCTTCCAAAGCTAACAATCTTAGTAGTGGTAAAGTGATTCTCTGGAACTATAATACTGCATTCTGTGCAGTCATGGAGACTATCACTCTCTTGCTGTCACTGGAACTAGGTCATCTGGGAATGAAAGCATCCCAGCATGTGTCATTGTAGTAAACAGCTTTGCTGCAATAACAAACAACTCCTAGAACTTAGTATCTCATAAGAAGAAGCATCTATTTCATGCTCACTTTACGTGTGGGCAGCTGCAGGAATGCAGTGATAACAGCCAAGCTCTCTGTCAGAATTTCCAGGGCCTAGCCTGTAGCCTTGATCTTCAGAATTCTGGACTCTAATGTTGGTCAGGACCCCCTAAATATTCCCAGAATGATTTGCATGAAAGCAGTGCCTCTCCAGTGTGTCTCTGGGACATTCTTATAAGGCGAGTGTAACTGGACACATGCGGTAGAAAAAGAGACACGCTCACTTGCTGTGTCTATCGAGTACAACGGTTACAGATTTATAAGCTGCCAATACAGTCTTAGTCTATTAGAAAAATCTTTGCACAAAGATACAGTGTGAAAAAAGCACATCTCATAACTTATCATTAGCTATAGTACTCAGCATGTTTCATAGAACTATTGTAAGCACATAGTGTGCCTTTCATACCGTTTATCATAGGGACTACCAAATGCCCAATCTGGAGGCAAATTCAGTTACAGTTTTAAATTGTACTGCTTCTGTCTCTCCACTAAGATGTCCTACTTAACTCTGTTTTTTCCATTAAAATACAGTATGGCTTCTACTCAATCATATGCTGATAAGTATTTAGTTTTCTAGCTAGCTATATAGTTAGCCATCTATATAGTTCTATATAGTTAGCTATCTAATTGGCTAGCACATAATTAGCATGTTAGCAAACTTCTGTTGGAGATAATTTAAAAATGACTGAAGCTGTACATCAATAGGGACCTCTCGAAAGTTTCAGACAGATTCAGAAGAGGGAGTAGAATGAGGGATATCACACTGATGTTGTCACATGGATCCAGGCCCAACGCAGAGAATGCTAGAAAGATTTTAACTGTGTTTTACTGACCACACAAAAACATCTGAATCTGTGAATCATTGAAAATTATGGACAGTACTGCAAAAAATGGGAATTTTAGAGCCCTTAATTGTGCGCATGCAGCATCTGAACACGGGTCAAGTTTTAACAGAGAGGATAGTGTGTGGTTTAGAACAGAAGGAAGTGTGCAAAGAATTGGATCTTTTTCCCATGCTTTTTCAGTCTTGAGCAAATAATTTCAGGACCTGAACTGCACCATTTGATTTCTTGACTTCTGCATCCAAAGGTGTTGATTATTGATCCAGGTGGAATTAAATCACTGACAACTTCAATTTCTTCTTGATTTATTTTGATGTTATTTACAGGTCCAGCTGTCAGGATTTCTGTTTTCTTCATGTTCAGATGTAATCCATGCTGAAAGCTGTAGTCTTTTACATTCACCAGTAAGTATTTCAAGTCCTCTTCACTTCCAGCAAGAAAGGTTTTATGATCTGCATATTGCAGATTGTTAATACATCTTCCTCCAATCCTGATGCCTCATTTTTCTTCATGTAAAATACACAATACTCTTTTGGGGGGGGGTAAATTCTACATAAATAATTGATTCTCATAGAAACCTTTTGTTGATTTTTTCTGAACTCTTATGCCCATCGCTAACCTAGAGCTACAACTGTACAATTGATGAATAGATAGGATATCAATGTGAAAGTTAGTTGATGTCTTCTTCTACTTCAGTGAGAAAAAAAAGAAAAAAATATACATGTCAAGTGCTCACTTATTCACTCCTTTGCTGAGACAGATGATAAGTTTTGAATACTGGAAAAAATATTGCCTCAACAGACCTGACATATTTGAAGTTTGTTCTACCTTACAAATGCCTTCTCCATCATCACTTTTGGAAGTCTAGACAACCAACAAAACAACAAATCAAAGCCTGATTAGTGTACTTGCCAGTTTCCATGGTGTAAGTGCTTCTGTCAACTGTGGCTAATTTTAAGCTGTCAACCTAACATCCCTGAAAGCAGAGCTGGAGTTGGGATGAGATGTGTGATAGCATGCCACTACCACTGCAGATATGAACAACCACAAGAGTACAGACAAGAATAAAATGTAGCAAACTAATTAGAGATGGATGAGTTTTTGAATACTTGAATTAAGATAATTCATATATTTGTAAATATATGTATTTTATTGTTTAATAATCATATATTTGAATACTGGCTCACAGAATACCCAAAAATTCAACAGTTGGCTCTCATAACTTTTCTTAGAGGAAAAGCTAGACACTTCCTATCTGTGCCACAGCCCCATAAAGTGTTAGACTTTAAGATAATCTTTCAATTCTTCTGCCACTTCTCTTGTCATCACCAAAGGTCTGTCTTGATCTGTCGCCATTACTGCAATGCTGGGTATTTTCCTTAATTCTTTCACTCCTTTTTAATAATTTGAATTTTAACCATCTTTTTGCTTGTCTCTTTTCCTTTGAACATTCCTTCAGCCTGTTCCAACAATTATTAAACATGATGAGGGCCTGAGGTTTGCAATTATTATCATATATAATTAAACCAAAATTAAGCCTACCACGCTGATAATATTGATGAGAAAATTGTCAGAGAAGATTCAATGAAAATCAGCAAATCCACAAATTAGACCTTGATTTATTATTTTTTGGTTGTCTAGAGTTCAGAAAGTGATGAAGGAGAAAGCATTTATGAGGTCCCAGGTGATAGGAGTGGCTCCTCTTTCCCCTAATGCTACAACTCAGTCAGCTTCACGCTGCCCAGAGGCACCCTCTATGGATCATGCCCAGGAGTGCCTGGGTGGTGCAAACAGTTAATGCATTTGACTGCTCCTGATAGGTTAGAGGCTTGAGTTCACCCAGAGGCTCCTCAGAAGGAAGGCCTGGTGATCGTCTTCCCAATAGCTCAATATTGAAATCCCTATGGAGCATAGTTCCTACTGATACACTCATGGGATCACCATGAGTCTGAGTTGACTTGAGGGCTACTGGTTCTATGGATCACGCCCACCTCTTCCCCCTCAACTTGACCTAGCACAGTGTTTAACCCACAGTGGGCATTGAACCACTGTTGTTGGTTAACTTTTTTGCCAGGAGGATAATTTTCAGCCTTTCCTATTGAAACTCCCCTTGCTGGTTTTGACTGGCTCTGGTAGATCCTTACTTACTTCCACAAATGTGTATTGGGGCCTGTTTGAATCCCTTGTCAGACTCTCCCTGCCAGATTTCAGTTGCCTAAGCTTGAAGGGACTGTTCCAGGCCTCCTGTTTATGATTCCCAACCCTGCTGACTTTGGCCCACAGGGTGGAATCTACGCTCAGCTGGAAAGTCGATTGGACCGAACATGCCTCTCCTGTCCTGTCAACTTTGACCTCAGAGAGTGTGTCCTGGCATCATGAATTACTTTCCATTTTAAAACTCAAGTTTAAGACACACTGCCATTTCTGCTGGGGAGCAGAGTAAATTTTTATGCTAAGATCAGGTATACAGTACTGGACCTTATAAATCCAGGAAACACCAATTTGCTTGCAGTACAGCATATTTGGCTGCAGTGAAAGCTGGCACTGTTTCCTGGGCTCTATGCGAGGAGCCAAGAGCCCTTCAGAGGTGACACTGAAATGACTCTGACGGACTTCATGAACATGTCCCATTAGCCTCACTGATAACACCAGGAGCAGCCGATGGACTTGAAGAGAATGAGTGTTGCTATTTAAATGTCCCCAGACTACTCTGAGATGCTAATACTAAATAGTAATATCTCAGCACACAGATCCTCAGTTAAGTGACTGGACTTTTCTGAGACAACAAAGAAGAAAGAGCACTGGTGGCTAGGGTCGTGCAGTGTAAGTGGTGATCTATAAAAGCTGCAATTTTTCATCAGAACTCATATCACTGTGCAAGTCCTGCTTGAGAAAAAAATGTCTTTATTTTATATTTTATTCAACATATGATATATAACAAATAATGCGATATAACGTGTGTGTACAGAGATACACAAATTATCCACACAGATTGCTAATAGAACCTGATAATGGAGTAATTACTGGAACCTAACACTGATGCAAATTTAAATTGCCAAGCCAAGCCAAGTGCTGTTGAGTTGGATCTGACTCATAAAAAATTATTTCCATAGAGTCAGATCCCCAATGAAGAGAAAGAATACTTTGCTTGAGGCCACTCCTATAATTATTTTGTAAATACTAAAACACAAATGCAAGATGTAACTCACAAACACTTAAATTAGGTTATGGAAACAAATCACCAATTTTGTCTGGAAAGGGAAGAAGCCCCAGTTAAGCAAAGTACAACTAAAGAAGAACACACTAGGAGGCCTCTCATTACCTGACTTTAGAACATATTACACTGCCACAGTGGTCAAAACAGCCTGGTACTGGTATAAGAACAGACAGATCGATCAGTGGAACAGAACTGAGACCCCAGAGATGACACCATCTACCTATGAACAATTGATATTCGACAAAGGCCCTAAGACATTAAACTAGGGTAAAAACAGTATCTTCAACAAATGGTGCTGGCAAAATTGGATATCCATCTGCAAGAAACTGAAACAAGATCCATATCTTACACCTTATACAAAAACCAACTCCAACTGGATAAAAGACCTAAATATCAAACCTAAAACGATAAAGGTCATCCAAGAAAAGGTAGGAACAACAATGGAAGTTTTAATACACAATGAGGACAGACTCCAAAATCTGTCAAACAAACCACAATCATCAGAAGAGAAAATAGATGAATGAGATCTATTAAGAATTAAACACTTTTGCTCATCCAAAGACTTTATTAATAGAATTAAAAGAACACGTACAGAATGGGAAAAATATTTGGAAACTCTGTCAGACCGACACCTGATTTCCATAATCTATAAGATACTACAAAATATCAACAAGAAGAAGATAAACCATCCAATTAAGCGATGGGCAAAGGAGATAGACAGACATTTCACTAAAGAAGAGATCCAGGCAGCCAAAAAACGCATGCGGAGATGTTCACGATCTTTAGTTATTAAAGAAATTCAAATCAAGATGACAGTGAGATACCATCTCACCCCAACAAGGTTGGCCATGATCCAAAAAACACAAAACAACAAATGCTGGAGAGGCTGTGGAGAAAGTGGAACCCTCCTACACTATTGGTGGGGTTGCACAATGGTCCAGCCTCTTTGGAAAGCAATCTGGCACTTCCTTAAAAAAATGGATATTGATATACCATTTCACCCAGTAATTCCACTACTTGGAATATATCCTACAGAATCAAGGCTTTTCACACCAATGGACACATGCACCAGAATGTTTATCGCAGCACAGTCCACGATAGCAAAAAGATGGAATCAACCCAGATGCCCAACAACAGAAGAATGGATAGGTAAACTATGGTACATATACTCAATGGAGCACTACGCAATGATAAAGAACAACGATGACTTCAGGAAACATCTCATGACCTGGTTTCAAGTGGAAGACATTATGTTGAGTGAAAGTAGTCAGTGACAAAAGGACAAATATTGTATGAGACCTCTACGATAAGATCTCAAAAACAGACTTGTGTATAGAAGAAAAGACTCTTTGACAGCTGCAAGGGAGGGGGGGAGGGTTTAGATTAGATAGTTGCTAGGTATCTGGTTGGGTGAAATCGGTGATAGCACACATTAGAAACAAGAACAATATTAAGTGGACTTAAACATAACTTGAGTACTCCTTCCATCTTAACACAATATTGCAAGGATAGAGTAGCTGGGGCAGGGGGCGGGGGACCATGCTCTTAGGCAAAAGTGAGGCCAATTGGCACAACTAGCGTTTTGCTAAGAGGGCTCTCTGCACCCCACGTTGGTGAGTGGCATCTGGGGTCTTAAAAGCTGCCAAGCTGCCATCCGAGGGCACAGCAAATGGTCCCAACTCAGCAGGAACGGATGCTCACCGAGGACCAAAATGACATGGGGGAAAGACAACCCAGAAGACAAAGAGACCCACATCAGTGGGTGCCTACATCGACTTGGGACTGGAAGAATCGGATGGTGCCCGGCCACCACCAGTGATAGCTGCAATGGAGCTCACTAAGTTGAGTCTCAGTGGCAACACAAGAATAAAAAGGGGTGCACCCTGAGATCCCCACTAAAAGACCTCAATTGATGGTCCAGTGGTTTCGGGGTTCCCCTGGGAGCATGGCCCCTCGTCCTGATGCTGCCCTTGACCATAAATCATAACGAAGGTCCACGCTTCGGACAGGAATGGATTGGACTTGGTGATGCAGTGACCATATATTGGATGCATTCTATGGTTCTATACATCTATAGGATATCATCCTGCTGACCTCTGGCTAGAGCAAGGAGAGTGGGTGGAGAGGAGGGAAAAAAAAAACTGTTTGGAGAACGAGACATGTATGCAGCAGAGAGGAATAGTGTGTTGTCACCGGGCAGGGAGAGCAGTGGAAGCTGCATATAGGTGGGTATGTAGATTTATATGGAAATGTACATTTTCACTCAGTTATATTAAATAAAATTTTTTTTAAAAAATTAGGTTATGGACATTATCATGCATGATATTAAATAATAACATAAAATTCTGGACTTTATAATCTATGGGGATGGAAAAAAAGAAAAACCATTGACTGGAATAAAGTACTTAAGACCCAGGTTACTATGAGTAATTCATAAAAGTTTACAGCAGTCTTTTTTAATGTGGAGCAGATTATACAAGCTGGAAAGATGGAAGCTGATAATGAAATACCATCCACATGCCTTTGAAGTCTCGAGGTCACCATGATATTTCTCCAAATGCATGATTCTCATCTGGCAATTGAAATCCAAGTGCTCCTACGGCACGGCTCCTCACTCTCCATGGTGCTGGCACTGCGTGCTGTGGTGTGGATAACAGAGTGCCCTTTGATGCTGCCTTGGGGATACGCAGGCCCAGCTGCTCCACAGAAGGGGACAGTTGATGCAGATATCAAAGGTCATCAGCTTCCTGAACAGGCGGGCTTGGCAACGTTCTGAGCTTTGATTTGTTGAGACCAAATGCTTCCTTTTCACTCTGAGCAAAGAGAAGAGGTCTTTGTGCTTCGGCACAGATGTCTTCCAGGGGGGCTATCTGCCCCTTCTGGCGGCTCTACTAAGAAACACGACAAATAAAGTGAGGAACTCTGACCTGCTCCCTAAAATCTAGAAATTCTTCAAGATGTTTGTGCTCGTCTTGCACCTTTTAAGTCGTGTATATTTTGCTTATTCTTGTCAACCATCTAAAAACTATTTCTGGAAGCAGGGGGCCATATGCTGTATCAACAAATTTGGAATTATTCAGATTATCAGTACCAGTTGCCGTGGACTTGACTCCAAGTCATGGTGACCCCATGCATGTCAGAGTAGAAGTGTCAATAGCTGATTTTTTGAAAGTAGATCACCAGGCTCTTCTTCTAGGTACCTCTGGTGGCTTGAACCTCTACCCTTTCAATTAACAGCTGAGTGCTTAAACATTGGTGTCACTTAAGGGCTCCTTTATTAGGATCATTGTTGTAAAGAGAAGCATTCAAATGTAACTACAGAAGTGATTCCAAAGGAGAACTGGCCTGCGTGGAATTTTTAGAATAGTCAGTTTACACAGAATGATTGGGATAAACAAGAGAGGCTTGGTCCAAGAGAATACATCAAAGATCTATTGAACTTGGGATGTTTACTCTGCTGAGATCAGCTACAAGAAAGTTAAGATTAGAGCATGTTAGAGAATGAGCAGATACCTGTTCTGCCCATGAAAAAAAAACTTATTCATTTGTTTTTCCCAATAAAGTGTTCTATGGCTAAAATTACTTTTTATTTCAAGAAGAAAAGTTCTACCATCATCTTCACTGATTGTTTTATTCATCCATAAATTTCAATATTTTTATAAGCCATCATGACATGTTTCTTCAACATTAATTTTAAACAATAACTGTTTTTAGCGACTAAACAAGTGAGGATAAACTATGTTTCTGAGGTGGTAAGTTCTTAATTAGCAGTTTGTAGAGAGAAAAATCTTGATCAAAGCATCAATATGGCTTGATCTACTTCCATGCATCATCTAGTTTGATGAAAATGTTTATTGTCTATACTTTGATCACAGTTTCAAAAAAGTTATGTAGCTAATAGCACATAACCTGGTAACATTTGTTGTCGAGTTGACCCCAATTCATGGTGACCTGATAGGTATCAGAGCCACGATGCATTCCACAGCATTTTGAGTGGCTGACTTTTCAAAATTAGGTCACCAGGCTTTTCTTCCAAGATGCCTCTAAGTGGACGGCAATCTCTTACCTTTTGTTTAGCAACTCAGCACTTTAACTGCTTACACCACACAGGTTTTATAATTTGAGTAGCTGACTTTATGCACTTACTTCTATAAAGTTTGATGGCACCGGGTTTATAAAGTTTTTCAGAGTCAACCTGCTTTTTCTTTCTGAAAATTGGGTAGACATGGTCCTCTATTTTTCCCAGTGGAGACATTCCCCATTTCACAACATTTTCCATTGCAGCAACTCTGTTGTAAGTCAATTCTGATACAAGTTGAATACCTCATTTTTTTCCTAAGTTTTCATTATTATTGCCTTATAGTACTCGTATCTTTGTAAATTCAACCTTTATCTGTCTTTGGGAATTAGCATGAGAATGATAACTTCAGCATGTTATGCACTGAAACATTGTAAGCAGTGAATATTACTAGTAATAAGTTTTTTTTAAAAAGTCGTAAGTATGGTTTTTGGTAACTTAAATCTGTCATAACTTGGGGACTACCTATACTCAGCTGCTGTATTATTGACCAAAATACAACTCACTGTAGACTTCTCAGGCCCTCTCTAGGAACTGAATAAAACTGTCAGGGCAGAATGCATTCATTCATTCAAGTATTTCAATTTTTAACATAGAATTTACTGTGTTTACTGAATATTTTATCTGTAAGTGGTCTTTTTATGGAATTTTTAAATACTGAAAATTATTCTAAGTATCTAAAACATTATTCATGATCATATGTGAATGTGTCAAGATTATAATTTTTTTTCCATCCAGTCTTCTTTAAGGATCTTTTAGAATCATCCTACACATACTCCTTTGTAACCTGTAAATTCGACAAAATAGGTTTTATAGTCTATTAAAGAGACTCTATACAACATTAAAATATGGTGCTTTTGATTTATTAAATAATATTTTAGTATGAATTTTAATGTCAGTATTGTATTTTATCATTTGTCCAAATAACGATACAGTTGATCATTTTCAGGGTAGCTATTCTCCTCTTCTTTTTATTTTTAATAAATGAAAATCATACTATTTTTCAGCATAATTCTTTGTTTCTCTTTCTGACTACTTCCTAAGGCTACATTCTTGAATAGAGAGACAAACCAAAAAAATAAAAAAAATAAAAAGTTGCCATTGAGTCTATTCAACTCAGCAACCGTAAAGGACAGAGTAGATCTGGCCCCTATGGTTCCAAGGAGCACGGACCGAATTTGAACTCCCACCACCTTGGTTTAACAGCCGAAGTCTTAACCACTTTATAGCCAAACTACAGACTTTTTCAAGACACTTGATATTTGTTGGTATTTATTGGTAAATTACTGTTATATGGTATGTTGCTAAACCATACTAATTTATACTTTCATAGCAATGTTGGGGGTCAGTTCTACCCTGGCCCCTAGGGTCGCCATGAGTCGGATCCGACTCGACGGCACTTGGCCTAGCAATGTTGCATGCTTGTTTATCATTACATTACTAGAAAAATTAGATTCTTTTAAAATCTTTGCTAATTTGTCATTTCGACGACACTGGGCTGGGCAATTTGTCGTTGAATATGACACACCATTTTATATTTCACTTTTCATATCTTTGATAATCACTCATTTGAACAACTTTTATTTTCACACTTATTGACTATTTGTATTCCTATCATAAATTTTCTGTGAGTTTACTCATATTTATTGAAATTTTATACTTTGTGTATCTTTGATTTTCCTATGTTTTCAGTTTTTTTTTTAGTATTTATTTGCCCTTTAATTTTTAAGAAGTTGATTAGGTGCCTCTTTAGGTCCTTAAAACACTAAGGAGGAGTTCTGCTCTGTCCTATAGGTCACTATGAGTCAGAATCCACTTGACAGAAACAGGTCAGGTCCTCATACTCACCAGTCATTTTATTTTTTGTCCCCTTCTTTGGAGTTACGATCATAGAAATCTTTGCACCATAACATCAAGTTCAGTTTCACCTATATTTTCTCCCATTTCTTGTACGGTTTGCATTTAACGATTTACTCCACCTGAAGTACACACTATGTTTTTACACAAATAGTGCACACCTTCTATACCAAGTGCACCCTCCGCCTATGAGGTACTTTCATAATCATTGCAATACCAATGTTTCTTATATATTGCTGTAAAAAAACTAGTATAATGTACTTATAATAATACCTCAAGAAAATTGTGCAGATGGCAATGTTCATAGAAGACGTGTTATTTGTGTGAATATTTGGACTAAAAGACAGGTAATAACTTCATTCTTTTTCCACAGTTAATCAGGTGTCCCAACAGAGTTTACTAAATGAATTTTCCATTTTTATACTATTTTGATAATATGTTTACTGTGTATTAAAGTAACATGCACAAATGTATGCATTGAAAGAACTTATTTCATACCATAAGTTCATTTTACTTTTGTGCCTGTTTATTCCTTTATTGGTACCATATTATTTAATTATGATAGCTTTATAATATATTTTATACCTAATAGACAAATCTATTTTCTTTGCCTTTTCAGGATTTTTTGTTTCAGGAATTCTCCATTTTCAATCTTGCAGAAGTACTTTGCAAATATGTCATATAACTTTATTCCTACTGCCCTTTCCCTTACAAAAACAACATTGTGACTTTTATGATATTAAACTTACAATTAACTTTTGAAAACTAATGTCTGTGTACCACTTCTATCCAGTAGCATACTTTGTTATTATTCAGGCATGTTTTTACATCTCTTGATGGCATCATATTGTGTTATATTGCATTATATTGAGGGTATTGTATTATATTATATTACTATGTTATATTACTCGACGGCCTCGGCTCGGCTATATTACTATATTATTATATTATATTGTGACTTTATTGTTGTATACAATTCTTAATAAGTTGTTCCTAACTATTATTTTCCTATCTGGAAAAAGATGATTTTTTCTAGTCTGAATTTATCTCTGAATTTTTTAGCTTTGGTAGGAAATCAAGTGCATTTTTTGCAACTATTGATAATTTATTATCTTTCTTTACAATATCCATAACCTAATGCCTGTTCTTGGCATATTGCATTGGCTGGATCTTCCAGAACAAGGTTATTCCATAATATTGGAAGGGGAGGATTTAATTGGGAAATTGTGCATTAAATAACTTCTTGGAAGTTTACAACACATGTAAGCATATGAAAGCCTCAGACAAAGCTCTGCAATAGATAAGTCTGTTTTGCTTTCTTTACCCTTGTAGCTTAATATATTTTAAATAGTATTTCCCAAACCCAGTGTTCCATAGATCCTTTTTTTGATGTTTCCTAACATTCCAGACATTTTGTTCTTTATCATATTGGAATGTCTTATTCTCTCTCTATTTTTAAATGTGCTTTTTAAAAAATAGGGAATTTTTACACATGTCTGTTTACCAATGATTGTAAGCATGGCACAGGACTGGGTAATGCTTTTATTCTGTTCTGAAAGGGTTTTGTTCTGTTCTGGTGAGCTGGAACTGACTCAATGGCATCTAACAATAATATATTGTTGAGTTAAACAGGTTATAAGACAGCATATGTGCTATGAGTCCATTTGAATAAATAAGTATATATGAATAGATGAATGGAGTCTTGGTGGTATAGTGCTTAACAGCTTGGCTACTAACCAAAAGATCTGCAGTTTGAACCTACCACCCCCTTCTGTGTCTCATGTATCTTCTTGATATAAGAAGAAGTGCTCCATAGAGCAGTTCTGTCCTATAGGACTATGAGTCAAAATTGAATTGATGGCAACAGGTTTTCTTTTTCCTCTCTCATTTGATGTGTTAATCTGTTATTAGTCATAAACATCTTTTAAAAACATCTGAATTCAGAAGAGCAACTAGATAACTGTGAGCTCCTAAAAAATCAGTTATACTCATCAAAAGGCTTCACAAAAGAATCAAAAGACAACCTACAGACTGGAAAAAAAAAATGGGGTAGACATATCCAATCAGGCCCTAATCTCTAAAATCTATAAGATACAGCAAAATTTCAACAACAAAAAGATTATTCAGTTAAAAGTGACAAAAGATATAAACAGTCACTTCACCAAAGAAGACCTTCAGGCAGCTTACAGATACTTGAAGAAATACTCATGATCATTAGCAGTTAGAGAAACGCAAATGAAAACTACAAGGAGATACCATCTTACCTCGGGAAGAATAGTGTTAACCCCAAAACACAAATCATAACATAGATGAATCTGGGAGACATTGTGCTGAGTGAAATTAGTTGCAAGTGGACAAATATTATATAAGATCACTATTATAAGAACCCCCCCAAAAGGTTTAAACACAGAAGAAAGTTTTCTTTGATGGTTACAAAGATGGAGAGAAATGAAGAGTAAAATTCACTAACTAGATAGTAGACAAGAGTTATCTGAGGTGAAGGGAAGGACAATACACAATCTAGAATTCAACACAACTGGACTAATCCAAAATCAAAGATGTTTCCTCAACATAACCAAACACTTTGATGGACAGAGTAGCCAGCGTCGTATATCTGTAGACCAGTATAACACAGTTTATTAAGAAAATGTTCTGCGTCTTGCTTTGGTGAGTGGGGTGTCTGGGATCTTAAAAGCTATGGAGCAGCCAATCTAAGACTCATCAATTGGTCCCAACACACTTAGAACAAAGGAGAACGAAGGACACCAAAGACACAGAGAAAATGTTAGTCAAAGAGACAAAATGGGCCTCATAACTCAGAGACTCCATCAGCCTGAGACCAGAAGAACTAGATAGGGCCTGGCTATCACCAAAGAACACAACAGAGGGTCCCTGAGGGAGCAGGAGTAAAGTAACGTACAGAACTCAAATTCACATAAAAAAAGAGTAGACACGTTGTCTGACTCAGACTGGGAGTGCCCCAGAACCCACAGACTCCAGACTGTCAGCTCAACACTAAGTCAACTCTTCATCCAAGCACTAGACAGGACTATAAGACACAAAGTATGCTCATGAAGAGTGTGCTCCTTATACCAAGAAGATACATGAGACTAAATGGACAGGTCCTGACACAAGATGAGAAGGCAAAAAGGGACAGTAGCTGGTTGAATGGACATGGGAGATCGGAAATGGAAAGGAGGAGTGTGCTGTCACGTCATAGGAATACCAACTAGGGGCACGTAACAAATTGTGTATACATTTTTGTATGAGCAACTTGAGCTGTAAACTTTCACCTAAGCCAAGCCAAGTAAAAAAACATTTGAATGCATGCAGTGAATCATGGTTGCCTGGTTGTTCAACATTTTGTTAATTGTAGCATTCTTTCATTTTGTTTAATATTTTTGCTTTTGTATTCATACGTAAAATTAGCCTTCATATTCACTTTTCGGACATTGTTAGTTAGGGGTAACAAATTTTTGCAACCTTCACAAATGACTGAGAAGCTTTCCATTTCCTTTTTTATGACAAAACAATCTGAGATAATGAAACTAATATGCACATGTATAAGTACATGCACACACAGAAATATCATCTGGGTGTGGATCCTTCTGTGGCTGTTCTGTTGAATGGGCCCATAGTATCTTCTGCTGCTACTGTGGTACTCTCCCAGCTTTAACTTGGGAACACATTTAACTGGAGAACATTCTCTTTTAAATTTCATCTGACTAGCCAATATTTATCTAATATTTCCTATTGGTCTCAGAAAAAGAATCACTCAACACTATTGCTTAGCTCTCCTAAAAAAAAAAAAAAAAAAAAAAAAATCCACTGCCTTCCAGTCGGTTCTGACTCCTAGCAACCCTGTAGCCCTCCCACTATAACAAAAAAAGAACCAAACTCATTGCTATTAAGTTCATTCTAACTGATAGTGATACTGTGTGTTACAGAGCAGAACTGCTTCATAGGGTTTTTGTTTTTACTGTAGTCTTTATGGCAGTGTATTGCCAGGCCCTGTTCTGGATACCAACCAACAAAGTCAGGTTAGTAACTGACCTGAAATCACTTGCACCACTGGGAAACTTCTCACTGTAACAAGGAAGATTTATTTCCTAGTGTATTGTATTACAATGCTACCAACTTGATATCTCTCTGCAGAAGTGGGATACCCAAAATGGCAATGCCTAAGGGAGACTTTCTCCCAGCCCTAACCTCTTTCTGGCTTTACATCTATGTAATTCTGGATATTCTTCTCTTCTAACTACTTTCCATTTCTGGGAATTTTGATCTTCATGTGGACGTCAAAACCAAAGTACAAGTAGAGGTGGGAAAGAAAAGAGAGTTTTCTGCTTCAGAAAGCATCTCTTCTTATTTTAGGCTTGTCTTCACTTTCTCCTGAAAATCTATTAAATGACAAGTCATGCCAACAGGTAAGTTCTGGCCAGCTAGAAACTTAACAAGCAGAACAGAGAATGTATAACCTCAGCACATACAAGGAGGAATGCTGAAAAAGATGAACCAGTTTACAGTTCAGACCCCTGGAAATGTTCTAGACTTGAAATACTGGGGTCTGTGATGAAAGGTGTGTGCTTGGGCTGATGCAGAAGAACTGGATGGAAACATAGGCAAGAAACTGATAAACCCTCTGTTTCTATGGAGTTCACAGCCAGGGTGTCAGATAGTCACTCCTCCTCTGTCCTGTACAAGATGGGACTTTACTCTCTGGAAAGGAATGATCAGTGAGGCTCAAAACCCAGGAAACATCAGTTATTTGTGAGGATAATGCTGAAGATGCGGAAGGAAGCTTCAGAATGATGAAAGTGGTAGAGATGCAAAAGTTTATCTCCTGAATCTAACTCCCTCTATTTTGCCCTGCTCTCAAAATGCCAGCAGGCGGGTGTATACTCCAGGCAGGGTGATATGGACATCTTTCTTTCTGGAGGAACTTATTGGCTCAAGAGAAAAATATCTACTGATACTTACATATGGGGCATCCCTAAAGAAAATGGTCATAGGGAAACTATCAAAGAAATAATACAAGAAACATTTTAGAACAGAAGAACCTGGCCATCAAGATTGAAAGGGCCCTCTGAGCATCTTCTTAATGAACAGAAAACGACCATCAGGGTATGGCTTCATAAAATTCCAGAATTTTAATCATTTCTTTTTACTCTTAAATCTTTTCAGCTACAGGCATGGGAAGGAATCACATACAAAGCAAGGGAGTCAGAAGATCCACCAACTTCTCAAACCAGTGCTGTGAGATTAAAGACAACAGAAGTATGACTTCAAAACTCTATAGGGATATGCTTCTCAAAGAAATTCTATCCTGACAAATGAGCAATCAAATACAAGGAGAGAATAGGGACAAGTTGAGACACATATGATCCCAAAACATTACCAGTCAATGTGCCACTGATGAACAGTTCCACTGAAAGAAGTAAACCAAGAAAGGGAAACACATGTTGGCAATTTTGTGTGTCACCATGGTTAAGCTAGGGTTCCCAGTTGTTTGGTCAAACTGTAGTCTAGTTGCTGTTATTGAGCAGTTAGGAAATTAAGTCAGTTCACCTTGAGTAGTCTAATGTAATGATATCGTGTTATACATAATGTGCCGAGTTCACCTGTCAAAGAATTTTGGAACCCTTTTTCTGGAATGGCCAGCACAGCTGTCATTGTATTACTCTTGATGCCCTGAATGTCATCAAAATGTCTTCCTTTCAGTATTTCCTTTATCTTTGGGTAAACAAAAAAAAAGTCACTGGAGGCCAGATCAGGTGAGTAGGAGGGTGTTCCAATACAATTTTTGTTTACTGGCTAAAGATTCCCTCACAGACAACTCTACAAATAAGTTTGTGAACTTGCCACCTTGCCACCGGGTGCAATGGCCATTCTAGAATGAGTTCCAAAAGTGCTTTAAAGGGTGGATTAGGCACTGGCATCTGTGCATAGCTTCCCAAGGGGAGTACTTTGAAGGTGACGGTAATATTCAGCAGTGAGGTATGTAACACTTAGAACAATTAAGTTCACACTCTTAATTTTCAAACCTCATAGTGAGAATGTTGTGTATCTGTCCAGTGACTGACCACTAGCCACAAAGTGGCTAGTGAACACTTGAAAAGTGCAATTGTGACTACTTTTTTAACTGTTGTTTAGTTTCAACTAACTTAAATAACCACATAGCGTTCACAGTTACCATAGTGAACAGAGTTGTTCTAGATGAAGGTGAAGGAAACTACCAAATGGGAAGCAATTTCCACGAATGAGAAGATACACAGCTAAAGAAGATCATGTTTCCAACAATAACAGAAAAATATTTCACATCCCACAAATTCATTTGCAATTAGCTTTTCTGTGACTCTGTTCAGAGGTAAGGAGTCCTTAGGTGGCACAAATGGTTAAGCATGAAACTCCTGAAATGTTGATGGTTCAAATTCTCCCAGAAGCGCCTCAGAAGACATGCCTGGCAGTCTGTCTCTGAAAGGTTACAGCTTTGAAAACTCTATAGAGCAATTTTACTCCATTCATGGGGTCATCAAGAGTCAATGTCGACTCTGCGACAGCCACCAACAATGTCAAGCGGTAGGATCAATTTCTCCTCCTCTTGGATCTGACCACAGCTTTTGACTGCTTTGATCAGCAGAACCGGGTGGAAGTTACATTCTGGAATGGCCAGGTCCATGCATAAAGAAGTTTTGCCATCCCAGGGCCTTTCTCCTTGCTATGTCTTCTGCCTAAAACAGTCCCCTAGACATCTGTCTGCATGGTTAGCTACTCGGTCACCTCTCGTTCTCTGTTCAAATGTCTTCTTACCACTGAAATCTTCTGGAACCTTTCTGTTGGGAACACTTTCCTTCCTTTTCCTTTCACTGAATTGATTCCTATCAGCCCGGTAGGTCCTTCGGGGAAGTCCATAGTGGTTCAGTAAAGAAGCCGTGATGGCATAGTGGTCATGTGCTTGACTGCTAACTAAAACTTCAGTGGTTCAAGCCCACTAGCTGATCCCCAGGACAAAGATGTGACGTCTCTCTGGTGAAGATTAAAAGGCTCAGAAACCCTAGGGTGCAATTCTATTCTGTCGTATAAGGTCACTATGAGTAGAAACTGACTCAACAGCACTTGGCATGGGTAAGTTTGAATAAGAGATGCCTCCTGTCTACCCTACCAGTGCTACCTACTTTGTCCCTTGGGTAGCACCTCTTACATAAATTTGTCAACTCAATTGTCCAATTCTCCCAGGAAATTTAAAGTTCTTGGAGTTTCAGAAGAATACATGGGTTTAGTCTCAGAACCCAGCAAGCAGAAATCTCTCAAAATTATTTGTTAAACAAAGGCAGTAAAATACACACTTCTGTTTGTTCTTAGGCAGTGTGTGTCTTTATTTATATATCTCACATTCCCCAGTAAGCAAGCATGTTTGTGTGGTTCCCAAAGGCCACATTGCTGTTCCCAGTCTGGGCTTTAGAACCTGCAAGTCTGAATGCCACAACGACATACTTTCAGCTTAGGTCTCATCTAATTTTAAATAAAGACTACAAAAACAATAACAAAAAAAGCCATCTCCTTAAGCTAAGCACTCATTCAATTCAAGTTTACTCCACACTTAGAACTTCAAATATTGTAAGAAGTGATCAACACTGATTTCCTTTCGTTCATCACAATCCATCCCTCAGTACCCCTTGGAGTGTCCCAAAATTTCCTTTCTTGTAGCTCTTTGGTGGCGATATGACCCAATCAAATGGCCCTGTTTAATAGTGCCCCAACCATACACACATCCCGAGGCTTTATTTTTTTCCTAGGAGGTTGTGATGATGAATTTTATACATTAGATTGTGTAGTCAAACAGAGTCTAGAAGCTGTTATAAAGTAATTAGCCTTTGCTGTGGAGTCAGTTCTGACCCATAGCAACCTTACAGGACACCATAGAACTGCTCCACAGAGTTTCCAAGGAGTATCTGGTGGATTCAAACTGCTGATCTTTTAGTTTACAGACACAGCACTTATACATGTGATTAAATCAGTTGGACTTACATATAACATTGACTACCCCTCATAATGTACACTGGGCCTTATCCAATCAGTTGAAGGCCTTAACTGCAAAAAGGAGTGTTTTTTTCTAGAACAAAAAATGTTATAAATGGATACCTTGTCAGAACTTTCTCTTTGCTTTATATCACTTGACCCATGGGTTTTGGGACACGAAACCGTAGTTTTGTTTCTTGACTTACTGGTTTTAGACATATCAGCCCCACTCTACCTCCTTCTGCCTCCCATAGCATAAACCAATTCCTTAAAATAAATGTATCTATCTAAGGAAGCTTGGTGGTACAGTGGTTAAGCCATCAGCTGCTAATTGAAAGGTTTCTAGTTCAAACCCATTATTAGCTGCTCCATGGTAGAAAGACGTGGTAGTCAGTTTTCATAAAGATTATAGTCTTGGAAAGCCTAGGGGACAGTTCTATTTTGTTCTATAGTGTTAGTATGAATCAGAACTGACTCAGTGGCTATGGACTTTTCTGTCTGGCTGGCTTTCTATCCACCAACATATGTATCTATACCACTATTCCCATTTTGCTAGAGAATCCTGATTCAGACAAAGGGAAAGAAGAATTATGAGACCCCCAAATCTAGGCAAATGGTAGCTTTGAGAGCTGATCCCCTCACTACTGTCCTCCACACGCTGTCCCCTTCCACCCTTGCTTCTGCAAAAGCACACCTAAAACATGCCACATATTGTGGAGTTGGCATTGCTGCTTTGAAACTAGACAGACCTTTTGCAGTGTTTAATTTTTTGCAGAATTTACGCCTTTGGCTGGCTTCTTCTGAGAAATGTGTTTAGTTTTAACTGACAGGACTGGTCAACAACACAACCCATAGGTAAGCCTGGCTCATCCCGATGAAGTGAGGCCAAGTCCAAGGGCAATCTCCCCTCCCCACTTTCCTCCTGCCCTTCTTACTGACTCTGTACAGGTTAATTTCAGCAAGACATTCCCATCCTTCTACATGTCCCTTTTTTATAAACATTCCTTGCCTTTATGATGACATCCTGTTTTAGAAAGAGTCATCCAGGGGTTTGGGAGAAGCTAGTTTTATATCTAGGAAGTACAGGAGCCCTATTGGTGCAGTGTTTAAGTGCTCAAAGTCAGCAGTTCAAACATACAAACCATTTCATGGTAGAAAGATGTGGAAGTCTGTTTCCAAAAATACTACAACCCTACATGGGGCAATTCTTCCCTGATCTATAGGGTTGCTATGATTCAGAATTGATGGCAAGGAGTATTCAAGGAGGGGTAAAAGAAGATATTAAGATCTCACACTAGAAAATAAGACTCCAAGACCCTGTATGGAGAAGTGGATTACAAGAAGTCCCTGATTCCAGTTGTATTTGAGTTACAACAAATTGCATTGGCAACAATTTTGGGTTTTGTCTTGGTATTTTTGGACATATTATCATTAGTACTATGTACTATATACAACATTGCCATGCATAATTTGCTGATGTTATCATTCTCAAGCCAGCCTCCAAACACAAATAAAGATAGGTGTTGTTTTGTCATCTAGTGCTACTCTAACAGATGTGATGAGTGGATGGCTTTACAAAAAGTTTATTCTTACGTAGCCAAGTGACCACAAGTCCAAATTTATGACTTCCACCCCAGGGGAAGGCTTTCCCCTTTGTCAGCTCTGGAAGAAAGTCCTTGTGTTGCATCAGTCTTTGTTCAGGGAGCATCTTGTCACAGGAACCTCAGGTCTGAAGGACACGCTGTACTCCCAGTGCTACTTTCTTGAAGGTATGAGGTTCCCAGTTCTCTGGTTGCTCTCCCCTTTCCTTTTACCCTTTGTAGGATAAAAGGTGGTACAAGCCACACTCCAGGGAAACTCCCTTTACAATGGAGCAAGGAAGTAGCCTTATGAAGGGATTTACAGTCCTACCCTAATCCATTTTAACATACAGCATAGGAAAATCACAAAATACAGGGCAATCGCACAATACTGGTAGTCATAACCCAGCCAAATTTCTTTCTTTCTTTCTTTTTTTAAATAAAAAATGGAAGTGTACATACTCTGTGCTTATAATATTGAGTTAAGATAGGAGGAGTACACAAGTTGTGTCGAAGTCCCATTAATATTGATCCTCTCACTAATTTGTGTTGCCACCAATTTCACCCAACCAAATTTCTAGTAACTATCTAATCTAAACCCTCGCCCCTCGGGCTCCTGTCGTCCCACACTCCCCACCCCTGTAGCCATCAAAGAGTCTTTTCTGCTATGTGTGCGTATGCTTTTAAGTTTTTATCATAGGGGTCTCATACAATAATTGTCCTTCTGTCACTGACTAGATTCACCCAACATAATGTCCTCCAGTTGAGACCAAATTGAGATGTTTCCTGATATCATCGTTGTTCTTCATCAATGTATAGTACTCCACTGAGTACATATACCAAAGCTTACCCATCCATTCTTCTGTTGTTGGGCATCTGGGTTGATTCCAACTTTTTGCTATCGTGGACTGTGCTGCAATGAACATTCGTGCGCATGTATCAGTTGGTGTGAATGGCCTTGATTTTGTAGGATATATTCCAAGCAGAGGAATTACTGGATCAAATGGTTCAACCTCTTTGGAAAGCAATTTTGCGTTACCTTAAAGCAACCCAGCCAAATTTCTATACATGTTTTTTGGGGGGACACAATTCAATCCATGACAGGTGTCATAGTCATCTAAAACCCAAACCAATCACAAACCCATTGCTGTTGAGTCAGGTCTGACTCATAGCAACCCTGGAAGTCAGCATAGAGCTGCCCCATAGAGTTTCCAAGCAGCGCTGGTTAGTCCATGTAGCACTTAACCCACTACCCCACCAGGGTTTCCATCCAGTAATACTCTAACAGAAAAGCCACAGATGGAAGGCTTTACCACAGAAAAGTTTATTCTTACATAGTTGAGTGCTACCACTGCTAACCACAAAGTCGGCAGTTCAAATCTACCAGGCGCTCCTTGAATCCTAGATGGCAGTTCTACTCTGGCTTCTAGGGTCTCCATGAGCTGGA
The DNA here is from genome assembly GCA_028571685.1 of Heterohyrax brucei. Classification (NCBI taxonomy): domain Eukaryota; kingdom Metazoa; phylum Chordata; class Mammalia; order Hyracoidea; family Procaviidae; genus Heterohyrax; species Heterohyrax brucei. The sequence continues at coordinate 34,457,845 of CM053148.1, read as the reverse complement.
TCTGACTCGAAGGTCCTTGGCTTGGCTTCATAGTTCAGTAGGCTACATTCAAGGTGTCAATTCCAGAGGAAGGCTTTCTCTCTGTCAGCTCTGGAGGAAGGGCCTTGTGTCGTATCAGTCTTCGCTGAGGGAACATCTTGGCACAGGAACCTCAGGTCTGAAGGATGCACTCTACTCCTGGTGCTGCTTTCTTCGTGATATAAGGTTCCCAACTCTCTGCTTGCTTCCCTTTCCTTTTATCTCTTGCTTCTTCCTTTATGCACCAAGAGATTGCCTCAAGGGACAATACTCACTGAGTCCCATCCCCCAACCCAGCTTTTCATTCCCTTTTGTTAACCTCACAAAGGCAAGATTTACAGCATGTGGGAACATTACATGATATCAGGGAATCACAGCCTAGCCAAATGGTTACCCACATTTCTGGGGGGATACAATTCAATCCACGACAATAGGATTTATAAAGATACTAATAATAAAAGACAATAATAATAAACACATGGGGCAAAAATGAGGTTTTCCACTCACGTCAGAAACGACTTACAAAAGTCATCAAAACAAATACCTGTCGTAAATCAGGGACTACCTATATTGGAAGAAATCTTCAGAGACGCAGTGTGGCATTTTTCTCCTTAAACCTAGGATGGGGCAGCATCCAGGGGCAGTCCAACAGGACACGGAAGAGACAGCCTCATGAGAAAAGCCAGCTTCGCATGTGGCTTCCACAGTTTGCACTAGTGTCACGAGGGTACGAGGGGTTTTTGTTTCATTTTTCCTCCATGAGGGATTTGCAGCAAGCCATCTCTGAACATCTGTCTATGCAGCTGAGTAAGAATTACTGTACTTTTTCTTATAGTCTCAACCAGAATCTGTACATGTGCCAAGCTTCAAATGCTGAGACTACCACTGTAAGAAGTACCACCCAACCACAACAAGCCCTGAAGAGTTGGACAACTGGTCAGAATAAGTGTGAGTTTGCTTTCCATAGCCCCTATGATAGATGAGAATCACACCAAAGAAACAGTCACAGGGTATGGTCACCCACTATGTGTATAAATACCATCTTCCTTATCTAGTGCTGCTATAACAGAACTACCACAAGTAGATGGCTTCAACAAAGAAAAAGTCATTCTCTCACAATCTGGTGAGTTGCAAGTCCAAATTCAGGACATCAGCTCTAGAGGAAGTTCTTCTCTCTGTGTCTATTCTGGAGGAAGGTCCTCACCTTCAATCTTCCACTGGTCTAGGAACTTCTCTGTGCGGGAACCTCTTGTCCAGAAGACACGCCCTGCTGCTGACACTGCTTTCTCGGTGGTATGAGGTCCTCTGTCTCTCCATCAGCTTCTTTCCTTTATATGGAAAAAGAGATCATGACAAAATTCAATCTCGTAAATCTCATCGACATAACTGTCACTAATTCCTATCATTAACATTACAGTTGGAAGATTTATAACACAGAAGAAAATCACAAAATGGCAGATAATCACAATACTGGGAGTCATGGCCTAGCCATGTTGGCAGATACTTGAGGAGAACACATTTCAATGCACCATAAATATGTTTTAAAAGTTAAATCATAACTATTAGCTAGAAATATTCATTTGAGAATCAAGTATTTAGGGTACCTTCATTTTTTTTTTTTGAAGAAAATAAAGATAAAAACAAAAACCCATTTCTGTTGAGTCAATTCCAACTCAGCAACTCTACGGAAGTTAAATAACAGCATGAAAATAAAAGTTCTATGAAGTAAAGATTTTTGTCTTTTTCCTTTTCATTATTCATTGCTAAATGTCCATGATACAGTCAGCCTGGCGTATAATATCCATTGCCGTCAAGTAGATTCCAACTTATAGCAACTCAACAGGACAGAATACAACTGCTGCATAGGGTTTCCAAGAAGCAGCCAGTGGATTCAAACTGTAGCCCTTCTGGTTAGCAGTTGAATGCTTAAGCATTGTGCCACTAGGGATCTTGACATATAATAGGAGCTCAATAAATGCATATCGAACAAATGAATTAATAAAGTAGTTTAAAATGTTCACAGAGGGCACTTAAAGTGAAAACCTGTAGCATGCATCACATGCTTAATAAAAGTTAAACCGAGGCATATTAAACCTGACCTTTATTGATTCACGAAATTTTATTATGTGAATATTATTTTATTTGCAAAAATATCATTTGAACATCTGTGTTGTGATCAAGTACAATATGAAGGAACACATGGATTTAAAGCCATTAATTCAGACTCAAATTATATATATATATATACACACACACACATATGCATGGATGTGTGGATGTACATACATACCTGTATGATTGTATACATGCTTTTTTTTTTTTTTTCTCCTTTTGGGGAAGAAGCAGAAACAACATTGTTTGGAAAATAATTAGACCCTAAAATCTCTAAAGTGATCAAACAAAGAAACAGAAGGTACGACTGAGATGCAGAGTCAGAAGAGTTGGCTCAGTATTTCAGAGGCAAAGAGGCTGCATGTTGAAGAGACTGTACCTGCATTAATGCCTTTTTCCATTCTCTGGCTCTTGCTGGATTTTGGCAGTGACCTCTGCTAACACATCTGCTTGGTCAAGGGTGTTACTGATCATGAGACACACCCCACAGATTATGAGAAGCATGCAGATCATATTTTAGTCAGTCTGTTGTTTCTGCGGAGGCTGGAACTTTATGTGGAATTCAGCTGTCCTTTTGTAACAGGCTGTGGGCTCAGGCCTGGAAAGACACAGGGAGCTGGCAGGCACTCCAGGCAAACTTTCCAGCAGCAGTGTGGCTGCATTTGCCCCTCCAACAGGTCTTCAGTTGGCTCTATTAGTTCATCGGCTTCACACTTTGAACTGGCACAAATGCGTTGTGCAGACGGCTCGGTCACATCAGCCGGCCTGGAACTAATTAAAAACTGTAATATTTTAGATCAGTAGGAGGAAGTGGGGCCAGATTTGCAGGGAGAGAGCAAGTCAGCTGAAAGAGCAAATTGACCCAGCCCTTGGAGAAAAAGCACGGGTGCCTGACCTTAGGTACCCAACCCTGGGCTTGGCCACATCTCTGTGCCAGATGGCCCCTACTAAACTAGACAGATACTGAACCAGCTTAGTGGCTTAGGAAATATTCTAATTTTTTTTTTTTTTAAAAAACCTTCCTAGTGGCCCAGTGTTTTGTTAGGAAGACAAGTTGGCCAAGCTTGTTAGCCTCAAGGAAAGACTCATCCAAGAGTGAAGACCTTTGAAAGGTATTTAAAAAGAGGGGAAACTACTAGACAGTGGAGTGCTGGGACACTTCTGATAGGACAGGGCACACTTAATGACCCCAGTCACAGTGGGACAACGACTACATGACTTCACTCTGGGCTTCCCAGGAATTTCCTAAATTACCTTGCCTCCTCTTTTTGTCTTCTGCTTGCTTTGCTTTGGATTCAGCTTTGAACTTCAATAGACACGTACTCTCTGTCTTAATCCTCTAACCCAAAAAGAAAACAAAAACAGAAAAAACAAAACCCATTGCCATGGAGTAGATGTTGACTCAGAGCCACTTTATACGACAGAGTAGAACTGCCTCATAGAGTTGCCAAGGAACACCTGTTGGATTTGAACTGCAGACCTTTTGGATAGCAGACATACCCACCACCTACCCGCTGCTACCAAGTTGATTCTGACTCAGAGCCACCTTATAGGTTTGAGTAGAATGGCCCCATGGAGTTTCCAAAGAGCTCCTGGCAGGTTTGAACTGCTGATCTTTTGGCTAGCACTAAACCATCAGGTATAACACATGTGATGATTAAAAAAAAAGGAAGACAGTCACATAATAGTGGGGATCATGGCCTAATCAAATAGACACACATTTTGAAGTACATACATCCATGACACTCTCATACACTCAAATTTAGTGTCTTGTAATGATAAGTTATCACATTATGATCTGCCCCCGACTACTGTTTGCATTCAGGTTTGGGAGAACTACTTAGGCTTGTAATCTCATCTCAGAGCTAAAAAAAAAAGCTATAAAGTTGCTTTGGACTCATAACAATCCTGTGTGTGTCAGAGCAGAACTGTGCTGCATAAGATTTTTAATGAATGATTTTTCAGAAGCAGATAGCCAACCCTTTCTTTCAAGGTGACTCTGGGTAGACTCAAACCTCCATCTCTCAAGTTAGTAGTCACACCTGTTAACCACTTAAACCACCCAGAGACTTCTAGCTAACAACTGTGAATTCAAAAATACTTGATGCTAGTGTTTTGCTGTTTGTTTTGTCTTGGTTTGTTTTTAACTACCAATTTATTTGGCTTGTACCATCTATAGCTCCCACAGCTGCATATTAGTTTGTTTTACTGTGAGAGCTTTTATTTGGCTGTGATACTGGAAGCTATGCCACCAGTATACAAACACCAGCAGGGTCACCCATCACAGGCAGCTTTCAGCTGAGCTTCCAGACTAAGTCAGACTAGGAAAAGGGGCTCAGCAGTCCACTTCTTAAAAAAAAATTAGCCCTTGAAAACACTGAATAGCAGGGGAACATTATCTGATGTAGTGCAGGAAAATGAGTTCCTAAGGCTGGAAAGCACTCAAAATACAACTGGAGAAGAGTTGTCTCCTCAAAGTAGAGCAAATCCTTAATGACAAGGATAAAGTCAACCTTTGGGGCCCTTCACTAGCTGATATGGCATGATTCAAAATGGGAAAAAAACAAATGAAAACATCTATTGATAACCAGAACATGGAATGTACAAAGTATGCAGTTGGGAAGATAGAAACTGTCAAAAATGAAATGGAATACATATACATCTATATCCTAGGCATCATTGAGCTGAAACAGACTAATATTGGAGAAAATGTTATAATGACGCAGGAAACAACAAAAGAAGATAGAACCAATACACTGAGTCACTACACTCAAAAGAATAGGTTGATATTCGACTATTTCAGGAAGTAGTGTGTGATAAAGAACCAGTGGTACTGAAGAAAGAAATCCAAGCTGCACTGAAGGCATTGGGGAAAAAACAACACCCCAGGAGAAGGTAGAATACAACTGAGATAGGACAACAAACAAACGTAGCATTGGCGGTGCTCACCCACTTATGCCAAGAAATTTGGAAGACAGCTACCCAGCCAACTGAGTGGAAGAGATTCCTATTTATGCCTCTTCCAAAAAATAGGTGATCCAGTAAAATGTGGAAATTATTGAACAAATCATTGACATCACACACAAGTAGAATTTTTCTGAAGATCATTCAAAAGTGGTTGTAGAAGTATATCAACAAGAAACTGCTAGAATCTTAAGCCAGATTCAGAAGAGGATGTGGAACCAGGGAAATCATTGCTGATGGCAGATGAATCCTCACTGAAAGCAGAGAATACCAGAAGATGTTTACCTGTGTGCCACTGACTATACAGAAGCATCAGACTACGTGAAACACAACAAAATACCGATAACATTGCAAAAAAAAAAATGGAATTCTAGAACATTTAATTGTGCTCATAAAGAATCTGTACAGAGAAAAAGAGATCGTCTTTTGAACAGAACAAGGGGATGCTGCTTGATTTAAAATTAGGAAAGGTGTGTGTCAAGGTTGTAACCCTTCACCATGCTTCTTTAAACTACATGCTGAACAAATAATAGAAGAATCTGGACTGTATGAAGAAGATAGAGCATCAGGATTGGAAGAAGACTCGTTAACCACCTGTGATATGTAGATGACCCAACCTTGCTTGCTGAAAGCACAGAGAAACTTCCAGCCTTTGCTGATGAACATCAAAGACCACAGCATTCAGCATGGACTATACCTCAACATAAAATGAAAATGCTCACAATTAGACCAATAAGCAAAATCACGATAAATGGAGAAAAGTTTGAAACTGTCAAGAATTTGCTCATGGAAGCAGCCGTCAAGAAAACAAAGATGCATTGCATCAAACAAATCTACTTCAAAAGCCCTCTTTGAAGTGTTGAAAAGTAAAGCTGTCACCTTGAAGACTAAGGTGTGCCCGATCCAAGCCATGGTATTTTCAATCACCGCATATGCATGCGAAAGCTTGGTGGTGCATAAGAAAGACCAAAAAGGAATTGATACCTTTGGCGTTGATGAAGAATATTGAACATACCAGGGGCGCCCCAAAGACTGGACAAATCTGTCTTGGAAGAAGTATGACCAAAATCTCTCTAGTTTTGATTTCCATTTCCTCAATTTTTCTATTGTAACGTTGTACTAATTTGTCTAATTCTGAAATTTTATTGTTCATCTTTTGGATTTCTATTTGTTATCTTGTGTATTCTTGTAGTTTCTTAAAGTTGTCATTGTGCTCTTGAATAACCTTACGTCCCTGTATTGCTTTGTTTGTGCATTCCTTAGCCTCTGATTTTGCCTGATCTCCTTCCTGATCTCACGAAAAGCTCTGTATATCAATCTTTGAATTCTATCTCAGATAATTCCAAGAAGTTATCTTCCTCTGGAAGATTTCTTCATTCTTCATTTTTGGAGCTTACTGAAGTCATCGTGGTCTGCCTCTTTACTTGATTTGATGTTGACTGTTGGCTGGTTGTCTTTGAGTCATCAGTAAGTTACTATATTTACTTAGTTTATGTTTGCTTATTATGCCCTAGCTTCTTACTCTGTTTTGTTTTGTTTTTATGTTTCCAAATACGTTGGTTATATGCACTGGTTTGATTATCAGTGCCGTAGAAAATCTCACATCCCAGCACTAGGTGGTTAGAGCTGTTGCGAGGTATGTGACCGCACCCCTCGCCAACACTCAGTCCTATTCCTCAACTTTGCCTTAATGTTCAGGACTCCTAGACTGTCACAAATAATCAATTCCTTTGGTTTAGTGGTTTTTTTTTTTTTTTTTTTTTAATTTATTTGTTTGTTTTAAAAGGAACCCTAGGAAACATCTGGCCCTGCCGCCCTGGCCCCATCTTGTCCCCATCCCACTGCCCACACCATCCAGAATGCTACTTACTATCAAGGACGGTGAGATTATATCTCACATGCTTTGGACATGTTATCAGGAGAGATCAGTCCCTGATGAGGGCATCACGCTTGGTAGAGGACCAGCCAAAAAAGGAAAGGCCCTCAACAAGATGAGTCGACACAGTGGCTGCAATAATGGCCTGAAGCGTTACAACAGTTGTCAGGATGGTCCAGAGCTGGCAGTGTGTCCTTCTGCTGTGCACAGAGTCACAGTGAGTCAAAACGGACTTGATAACAAACTGGAGGAGTGTTGGGCTAAGTCACGGAAAACAGTACAACCCCTAAAAAGGAAGAAATTAATATTGTTGTTCTGTTTCGTAGGTGAGGAATCTGAGGCACAGAGAGGTTAGGTAACTTGTCTACGATCATATGATAGTGAAGTGATGAGAATGGGGTTTAAATCCAAGGGCTCTCCTTCCGGAATGTTTCCTGTTAATCTCTGTCTTCTCTGCCTGTCCAAAGATTGATGCCTGCCGGATGGCAGCTGAATGTCATGGTGCTGAATCAGGCACACAAGGAACACCAAGACCTTTCACACTAACTAAATCTTCGTCGTTCTAATAATCAATTTCCCTAACTAGATTTTTGATGCTAAATTAGACTGCATCATTGCAAAAATGTTAGGATTACATACAAACAGTATAATAATTGTATTCATAAAGGGCACAACTTATTTAGTGCTTCGTATGTATAGGTCACTATGAGTCAGAATCCATTGATGGCAACTGGTTTGGTTTTTAGCTATGGATAAGGTTTATTGTACTCAAAAGTAACAAAAAGCATTAGTTATTATATGTCACTGTGGGCAAACCCCAATCACTATAATATTGTCCTCCAGACATTAGCACAGTCATTAGTTCTTTACATATTGCACTCCACAAAATACGTATTAGTGCATCTAATTTACAGGTGTTTTTTCTTTGTGCCATTCAGTCAATTCTGACTCACAATGACCCTGTAACACAGAGTACAGCTGCCCCATAAGATTTCCTAGGCTATAATTTTTATGACTCTATAGGGTGGCTGTGAGTCAGCATCAAACGGATGGCACTGGGTGGTCTGCGTTTTGGTTTAATTTTCATGAGAGCAGATTTCCAAGTCTTTTCTTCCATGGGATGACTGATGGGTTCAAATCACCAACCTTTCAGTTGGCATCTGAGAGCTTAATCATTGAGCCACCACAGCTGTTTAATTTACAGATAAGAAATACAAAGCCCAAAATGAAACATTAAGGTTTAAACTGCCATCTATCTGATACTAATAACCAAGCTCTTTCTGCTGCCCTTACAGTCTGGGCATTGTTGGGATTGGGCATCAAGGTCCCTGGGTGGCATAAATGGTTTGCACTCAGCTGGAAACCAAAAGATTGATGGTTAAAAACTCAGCCAGCAGCATCATAGAAGAATCCTTCTGCAATATTTAGAGCCAAGAAAATTCTATGGGGCAGTTCTGCTCTGCAACATGTTGGGTCGCTGGGGGGGCACAGAAAAACAATAGCAAGTTGGACTTAAGTGAATTGGATATAAACAAAACATTTACACATAGGTTTCTGTGAACTTTAGATAAATTGTTTTGGTGACCATCTGGAATAATGCTTGCCAGCCAAGCCAAGTGCCGTCGAGTCGGATCTTAACCATGAATAATTTGCAAACATCTTTGAAAGACAGAGGCTTAATTAATTGGATTTGCAAGTGACCTTTTAAAAAGGATAGTGCATACTTAACATTCACTAAAATGCCACCGTATCCTGCCAGTCACTCACTAAAGCTGCCTCTGAATACTCAACTTTCCTAAGAGAACATGGTCTGGGGAGCTTTTTCTGTGATTCTCCCATTCAGGCTACCTGGCCCGCTTTCCAGAATGTTTCCTATGTCTGAGCCTCCAATTCAACTCCTCATCCTGGAAAAGTCAGTGTCTCACTCCAGTGTGGTGCTGGGATTTATTTTTGGTGGGTAAAGGGAAAAATTAGTCATACCTACCCTTCTTGTTGAGTCTAATGGGAGCACTGTGGCTGTCGGCAAAGACAGTAGTTTATCAAACTGGAGAGTTAATAGAGTTTATGGCACAGGCCTCCTTTCTCCTCTGAATTTCCTTTTCCCTGTGAGTCACTTTACAATAATAATGCAGAGGTGAAATCTGACGTCTGACAGTGCATCTCCTTGTACTGGCCTTTTAACATGGCAATAATGTCATTTTTTGTGAGAGAAAAGATGATGTCACCTCTTTAGCAGCTGGGAACAAAGAGGAGGTCCCCCAAAGAACTGTCAGTCAATAGTATTGACAATGAAAAGGAAAGCATTCTTTCGCTAAATCATAAAGTATGACCAAGTTAAGCACTATTGACCTTGGGGAAAAGTACTTGCTAGCACTTAATGAATGGCTAGAAAGCTGGTGGACTTTTTGTCAAACTGGTTATTAACCGCCTAAAAGCGCTTGACCTTGGAAGCCCTAAATATCAATACAAATACAGAAAGCATAAGAAAGACTAAGTCTCCTTTAGACAATGTGCTGTTGTAAGCAAGCCTCAACACGAGACTGTCAGGCTGACCCCACAGGGCAGCTGGAGCAGCCCACACCATGGGGCTGCATACCAGCTTCAGCAAGCGTTATCTCAATAAAGACTCAGTGCTAGGTGACATTCCAGACATAAAATGAATGACATCTGCGAGCCTTCTAAAACAGACTATTACACCTTCTAGGTATAACAGTGCACTTAAAATCCAATAGGCTGAACTGAAATCATCAGAAATACCATATGAGTCACATATGTAACTTAAAGTGTTCCACCAGCCACACGAATGAAAAACAACAGGAGAAATGAATTTTAATGATACATTTTACTTAACTCAGTATATCCAAAATATCATCATTTCTATATGTTATCTATCAAAAATTATTGAGGTTTTCACAATTTCATGCAGAATTTTCACAATCCAGTACACAACAGAAACAAAAAACCCACTACTATCAAGTTCATTCCAACTCATAGTGACCCTACAGGTCAGAGCAGAACTGCCCCATAGAGTTTCCAAGGAATGCCTGCTAGATTTCAACTGCCAGCATTCTGGTTAGCAGACATAGCACTTAACCACTATGCCACTAGAGTTTCTGTATTTCAGAAAGCACATCTCAATAAAATTAACAAAACTTTAAGTGCTGAACAGCCACACGTGATTAGTGGCTGCCATTTTGAACATCATGAGCCATTTGTTTTGGTCCCAATAATACATTAGAATGCTTTAACAGTATGATGGTCAAGATAAAGGGGTGTGTTTCACGTAATGATCAGCAAAAAGCTAACTTATGGAAAATGCTAAATAAATTTGAATTATATATTCAAAAAAACAGAAAGAAATGCATGATGGTATTTGAGTTCGAAAAGAGTTTTCACTCAAATAGTGACTGTTACCATTTGTTTTTTGTTTGTTTTTTTTTTTTAACTTTCCCCTAGTGCTACTTTGATTTAGCTTTACTTACAAAATTTTTTCTGGATTTTAGGGGCCAAGGCTCTCTGGAATTGAGTTATAAGGAAAGCAATATAACAAAGTAGAGATATTCATTAGAAACAGATAGGATGCCACCCCCATCCAACTCCTGCCACTTTTCTACTCTATGGCCTAGGGTAGGTGACTTCACTTTGGGGGCCTGAGTCACATGATCTCTGAAGTATAGGTTAAAATGCTCCCTTTTTTTGTGCAGATTGATTAGATAACGCATGATAGGACTGGATGTGGGTACCATTGTCATAATTTATAGCATCATCAAGAAGATCTTAGAAAAGTAGTCTTTCATTGATGTAGCCGGCCTACCAGGCCCTGACAACACTGGGTTCACCCAGCATCTCTTAGGGAAAAGTAGGAGAGATTATTCTAAGTGGTTATAATGTTGCTACAAAACTCTGGTTGTGTAGTGGTTACCTGCTGTGACTACTAATCGAAAGGTCAGCAGTTCGAATCTACCAGGAGCTCCTTGGAAACTCTATGGGCCAATTCTATTCTGTTCTATAGGGTCATTATGAGTCAGAATCAACTCAAAAGCAAGGGTTTGTTTTGTTTTGTTTTGTTTTATAACAGTGCTGCAAATAGTTAACATGTTCAGCCACTAACTGACAGGTTAGAGGTTTGAATACACCGATGTCTCCTTGGAAGAAAGTCCTGGAAATCAACTTCTGAAGAATTAGCCATTGGAAAGCCTGTGGAGCATAGTTCTACTCTGACTAGAGACAGGTTACCCAATAAGTAAGGTACTCACTAGTTTACTTGTGCTTACTTTCTAATCTGTAGAGAATAATTTCACCTGTTCTTCACCACATCTTTGTGAAACTCATGTGAAATTGCACACTACAGAGTAGTAAGTAAATACAATTAAGCCCGTGCATGCCTTGCCTACTGACACACGGGGTCTACATGAATTGGAGTTGAAATAACAATGATGTTTTTTAGTTTAGCTTAGTTTTGTATTTAGAAGAAGATGGGACAGAACAGAAATAACCAAATCATAATGGAAACAAGTCTCATGGGCATCAAGTTATGAAAGAAAATCAAAGAGTTAAGGGTCTGTAAGGTTAAGGGCTAATCTGGGGTCAGAGACTAAAGCTTTAAAAGGCAAACTACATATTTCTTAAAGAAAAGATCAAAGTTTTAGTTGTTTCTTTTTTTCTTTAGCAGTGCATAGCAATGCTTAATAAACACTTTGTAAAGGAGGAAGGGACAGGCTTACTCACAGATGGACAAAACTGTTTTCAAACTTGGGCAGCCTATTCAGTCTGAAAAGGATTGCATCCTTGTAGTGTATCCACAAATGTTTAAACTTACTGAACAACTGTTGTCCCCCAGACAAGACTTAACAACAGACCTCGCTTCCAAATCCTGACTTGGTTTTATTTGTTGATAGATCATATTTGAAATCCATCTACTAGCTCTCACTAACAGGGAGATTATGCTGTGATCGCATCTAGTGAGGTCCTCTAAAGTGACAGTCTTCCTGAGTCAGCTCAACAAGTAACTGCATTCATGGGAGCTTCCAAACAGACTTCTGGACAAGTAGTAACTGTTTACATGGACTTGAGGTATGGATTTAGGATCGTTCATGATTTTGGTATATTATGAATGAAGAGGGTTCTTAACCCTTCTGGGACCCAAATAAAAAATGGCCTCTTAGCAACAGACCTCTTAGAAACCATTGTTCTCTCTTCTGACATTGCTGTAATTAAAATCTAGGTTCACTAAGCCAAAGGACTTCCACAGAGGAAATTAAAGGGGATGACTTCGCTGATAGAGTGACCAAGCCAGTGAATTCCTGGCCAACTCTAATAGTGATAATGCCCTTATTCACGATGCTGGTAGAATATAGCCAAGCCAAGTGCCGTTGAGTGGTAGAATATACGCAACACTTATTACAGAACCCTGGAAAAAAATCTACCAAGATTCATCCTTATGAAATTTCAAAGTTGCTTTTTGAACACCAACAGTTAACAGTAAAGAAGAAATTATGGAATGGGAGTAGACCTGACAACATTAAGACCCAACCCCCGGATTGTGGCCTTGGCCTAGTAACAAGTCTATTTTACCTGACCACCTGTATATCCTTATGGTTTGGAGTTTTCTATATGATAATGTAGGGATTAAGTCAGAATATACTCAGTGGCAATGGGTTTGGTTTTGTGTTGCTTAGGGAGTCTAGCAGACGACTTAATCAGAGCTTTGGAAAATTATTGGTGGGAGTTTTACACGGCCATGGACCATGTAATCTGTCAATTGTAGTTGTTCTTCTGCTGTGTAAGCGCCATAACATTTGTTCCTACGCAGCGGGGCACTGTTTTAGATGACAAACCAAAACTGTTGCCAAGTTAAATCCAATTCATAGGCACCCTATAAGACAGAATGGAACTGCCCTATATGGTTTCCAAGTAATGCCTGGTGGATTCAAACTGCCAGCCTTGTGGTTAGCAGCCATAGCTCTTAACAACTAAGCTACAGGGTTTCCATTTTAGGTGATAAGAAACCTTTTCTTACGTTTATAGAGAATTTCTCTTTTTCCAAAGGAGTTACTCCCGGGGATTTCCTTGTATGTCAGAAATCAATCCCACACAAAGAAATAGAGAAATGGAAAATGTCAGATTGTTCCCAGTGTTCCATCTCTGGGATATGGATCAATCTCAGTGAAAATTTATTTCTCCCCTAAGCTTTAGAAATCTCCATGTTATAAGCATTACGTGCAAATACCCATTTGGGAACAGACAAAATGATGAAACTCTAAATAAAGCATTGGTGGGGACACTTTTTTTTCTTTCATCAGATAATCCAGAGAAAGACAGACTGGGAGGAGAGACCTAGCAACCTATTTACAAGAAAACCTGCGATCTATGAAAACCCACTAGACGACAACAGTCTAATCCCATTATGCACAGAATCTTCATCAATCAGGAGTTGACTTGATGGCAGGTAACAATGATAACTACTCACAAAGTCCCAGTCACTCTCCAATGCCTCTAGAACTCAGTTCACTCTTCTGTCCCATTGCTCACTGCTCCCAGTGGTGGGAGCAGTTTTGTGAGGCTGCTATTAGGTAGCACTCAAGTGTCCTGTCTGTATCCAATTTAATTCAACACTGCCTGGAAGATGTCCCCTGCAGGACCTATGCTTGAACGGAAATTTGACTTTTTTCCAGCTCTGATCATCAAATGGCATACAAATTTCTATTAGTGATGATTTGCAGGCCCTCTCAGAGAGTAGAAACTTCCTAGCTGTCAAGCAACTGCCAGATTTGTGGCCCAGAAGCTTCTACAAAATATCATCTCCACTTGGGAAGCCCTCAATGTACTTTGTAATAACTAGGACACACATTTCCTAAATGAATAATTAAACAAATATGCCAAAAAAGGAAAAAGAATCCTGTCTTCCACAGGCTTCACTGTCCTTATTATCCTCCAACCCTCTGGTAGTTGAAAGAACTAATGCTTAAACTAATAAATTAATCAAACTCCTCAAATCTTTACAATTACCTTGAATAAAGTGTTATTTCTAGCCTTCTTAAATTTGAGAACTATTCCATTGGGATTGTACAAATTGGAATCAAGATGGCAAACTAAGCACACGTCTCCTTATATCCTTCTGGAAACCAAGACCTGAATTGATAATCAAACGGAGCCTTCTGATCACCTAATCAGCCTCAGGACACGGCACAGGGCTGTTAATTGGGACTTAATACCACTGAGCGAAAAATCTCCTCTCTGTCGCTGACTCCCACTCCCGGCTAGCCCTGGCTCTCAAGGACGGAAGGTAAACGGACCATTTTGACTTTTTTTTCTCTGTCTAGGCCGGCGGGCAGAGCAAGGACGGAAGGTAAACGCACCATTTTGACTTTTTTTTCTCTGTCTTGGCCGGCGGGCAGAGCTGGGTCTTGCCTAGCAGCTAGACTCAGATGCGCTGCTGGGGGGATAGGCAGGCAAAATTCCTGTATTTTGAGAGCCAGGCTTAGGACTCTGTTAATCTAGCCACTTTGAGCCTTTCATTTTATATCTGCGTCAGCAGGGTTTGTGTGGAATTCCGCAGTCAGTGTGTGGGACACCATGTTGGTACCGAGATTTTAGCGGGACCTAATTCTTAGCTTGGGAGCCAGCGCCTGCAAACAGGACAGCGCTTCTCCAACAGAAAAGCAGTAATTTTCCCAGTGCCACCTACGTTGCAGGCCCTGCAACAGAGGCAGAGGAATCAATACCTCTCGGCACCTTTAGCCCCTCTGTCTCCTGCCTGTGTGGAGAATGCCATCTTGGATACGGTGGCTGCAGCTGGACCTAATTCTTAGCTTGGGATCCAGAGCCTGCCCACAAGAGAGCGCTTTTCTATCACAAAAGCGGTACTCGATGCAGTGTTGCTAAGGCTAGGCCCTGTCAGCAGAAGCCAACAGGGCAGTAACATTGCTCTATTATGAACTAGTTTGTTATCATCTGGGGTTGGATGCAGTGGCACTTACTTTGTCAGCTGAAAAGAGGGACCTCTACACCTGAAAACCTAACTGACTTGTGAAGTGGTCAGATACCTTTTGCTTTACATTTTAAGACAGCTTAGAGAGACATTTGCAATCCATCCTCACAGTACCTCTTCCAGCCTCTACGTACTCACATGGAACCCAAAAAGCAACAGACAATTCTGGCATACAAGAAATCACCCATGGCTTCAGAAGGCTCCCAAACAAAGCAACCAAGGAGTTTTCCAGATGAAGAAACTTTTATGAAAGCACCAGGAAGTGAATACAAAATGATTATGTACAGAGCCCTTCTAGACCTTATATAAAATGCAGCAGAACAAAATGAAAAATTAAGCAAGCTGTTCACTCTGATGGAACACCAGTACTCTGAAATCCAACAGATCAAGAAGAAAATCAAAGACATAGAAACTTCCATGCAAAGCCAAGAAAATGGAATGGAACAAATAGAAAAAAGAATTTCTGACTTGGAAGACAGAGCTACTGGTGCCAGCATCTATGAGCAGAAATCAGAAAAAAGAAACAAGAAAAATAAAGAAACATTAAGAAGCATGTGGGACTCTATTACGAGGAACAACCTTCGATTAATTGGAGTCCCTGAACAGGGTGAGACATCTGAGAACACAGAAAGTATCGTTGCTGAGCTGCTGAAAGAAAACTTCCCAGAAATCATGAAGGAAAAGAATATAGACATCTCAGATGCATATCGTACACCACCCAATATAGATCTCAAAAGAAAGACTCTATAATCAAGCTTAACAAAATGAAGCATAAGCAGCAACTCTTAAAGGCAGCAAGACTCAACGCAAAGCTAACATTCAGAGGGAAACCCTGTGGGCTCTCGTCAGATTTCTCAGCAGAAACCATGCTGGCACGGAGACAGTGGCATGACATATTCAAAGCCTTGAAGGAGAAGAACTTCCAACCAAGAATTATATATCCTGCAAAACTATCTTTCAAATAAGAAAATGAAATTAAGACATTCCCAGATAAACAGAAACTCAGAGACTTTGTAAAAACCAAACCTGCCGAAGCCCATCACCCACAAAGACCTCTGTGAGCAGAGCTACAAGCCTTTGTGATGGCGGACAGATGCATCTCACCCCTGACATGTTTCTGGCTGTCTATTTTTTCACCACAATTAAACTCTCCCCCAAAATACTCCCTCATCTCCCTGCACAAGGACAAACACTGAGCCCAGGAATGCCCAGCCCTGCTGACTTTCCCCAACTGCACATCCCAACCCATGTGAAAAGTATTATCCTTTTTAGAACAGCTTAAGAATGGCATAGGTTGGGGGATGGTAGATGTTTACTGTCCCCGCAGGAGGAGATAAAATAAAGAGCACAGTAGGAACAAATAGAGATCATAAACTTTAGAACCCTCCTCCTGTACCTTTTAACCTTGAGGTATGAGTAGGGCTGATTGAGCTCGAGGCATAACTTTGTTTTCACTGTCAATTACACACCTGCCTAGGGCCATTATCTAGAAAGCCTTGACAATTAAAAGGATCACAAGGTTTCGATTAGCTAATAGCTCATGTGGTCGGGGGGACAGAGTAAAAATTACATCACCTCAAGACCACGAGGTTTTGGTTTCAAATTAGCCTATCACGAGGTTTTGGTTTCAAATTAGCCAATAGATTGTGTGGTCAGTGGGCAGGGTAAAATTCACGTCACTTTGACTATAAAAACAATAAAGACAGACAGCTCTCTCTCTTGCTCTCTGGGTCGGGCTGCCTTAAACCAAAAAAGTCTTTCCTGTCTCCTTTATTCATTTCCTGCCACGCCTCTCCCTCCCTCCGTGCAGGACCCCGAAAAGTGTTGGGACTGGCTCCCGGCACAAACCCAATCTACAAGAAATACTGAAAGAAGTTCTTGGCTCTGGCTTAGAAGAACGAAACCACTAACTTTACATTTTAGAACGACACACTACTCAATACTTTACTCTTTAAGGGAAGGCTGCAAAGTCAATCACAGCTTTGATATGGATAGTACAAATTAACCCCTCATGGCCTATGGCCTTTTTTATTGGGCAAAGTACCCTGAATCAAATTTAACTCAGTGTGATTTGTTCCAGTATTGCAAGTCTTTAATTCAGTATTCTAAGGAATGCCCGTCACAGGTTATACATGCTTTTGATAAACAGAAAGAAGAAGTTTCCAAGCTATCCATTATTTTAAAATATAACAGGTAAGAGATTCTTCTGAATATCAATGGGAGGGATTTTACATGGTCCTCACTAACCCTCGTGCTTCTAAATTCCAGAGCGGTAAGACTTGGATTCTTCTCTCCCAGCTGAAGAAGACAGTGATTCCAGTCTGGCCAATCCACTCAAATGCGTGACTTAAGCTGAAACCCAAATGCCCAGGTGGCCAAAAGCGATAACTGTGCCTGAATTGGACAGCTTTTCCAAGATCATGGAATAAAATCTATCACCCATTCTGTCAAATTTAAGTCATAGAAGTCATAGAACTTAGTTTAAACTTTAATGGCTTTGAAGTTGCTTTGTGTTGCCAACTTGGGTTTATTGACTGGCAAGAATTTCCATACAGACTACTGATATTTTTTGCTACCTGTTTCATATTTATTGTCATACTTAAGCTAGTTGCTGTATTATGTGCTGTTGGTATCATCCTCTATTTTCATACTGTTTCCATGTGGAAACCTGGTGATGTGGTGGTTAAGTACTTTGGCTACTAACCCAAAGGTTAGCAGTTGAAATCTGCCAGGTGCTTCTTGGGAACTCTAGGGGGCATTTCGACTCTGACCTATAGGGTCACTGTAAGTTGAAATCAACTTGACAGCACTCAGTTTCGTTTGATTTTTTTTTTTTCCATGCAAATAAATGAAATATCTATTGTCAGTATAAACTTTTAGTTGCTATTTTATTACTCACCCTGTTATTTTACTGCAGTTGTTATTAGCCTGTGCCCTAACCCTCATCCCTTTCTTTGTTGCTACTATCTTTCTCGTTAGATTTCCTGTAGTGTCGCTCCTTGTTTTGAGCTCTTACTTCTGAACAGTAGTGGATGAAAACCCTTGTTTTATCTTAACCATAATTTTTACTACCTTAAACTTATCAGATCACTTATTACATTATTTTTTCCTTACGAGCTCTTCTAAGTATTCTGTAGCTGTCTTTGATGTTCCAACTAACACAAAGCATGAAAATGCCTTTGTCAAGCTATCTTAGGTAGTAGCTACTGTCCATGGTCTCTGACTCACTAATTTTGCCAGCACTTAGTTACAGTTTTACGCTCAGTGCCACATTAAATGCTAGTGCTATTGCCAAAAGACCTATCCATGTTTTAAACTATAGCGTCCACCTAACATCTCTACTTATCCCTTGGTATCCTGTTTTTTCTTTTCCTCTGTTTAGACAAATTCTGAAGTTACTTACAGTAATGGACATACTATTCACCTTGTTGGGAATGGCTGATATCATGCAGCCTTGGGAGATTTTTGTAATTACAGCCTTAGGAGATTTTTGTAATTGTAGCCTTAGTAGATTTTTGTAATTATCAGAAACCAAATGTTCCAATTTGCCACCTGTGTAAAGGAGAAATCAATCAAGAGGATTGATCATCTGTACCAGCTCTGTTATTGAAAAATGGCTTGAAGAAGCAAACAGAACTATGCCTTTCCTTGATACTCAAACTGGAACATGAAAATCTTGTGTGCCCAGGGTATGTATTTATATTTGGGCTATCCACTTATTTTTGAGATGAAATTTTCCAGGCCTCTTTCCTTGTTTCTATTAGCCTTTAGCAGTCTGTGGTGTTACTTTACTGCTTGTAGATACGTCTCACTCTGTTGTAAATTGGTGTCTGTTTTCCTTCTGTGTGTGGCTTTGTCTTGGTGTCTGTTCTTGCCTTTTATACAACAGTACTCTGAAGAATTAAGATTAGAATTCCCCTTACTCTGGTGTAACTTCATTTAATTTAGCTGATAATGCAAGAAAAATGTCTATTTCCAAACAAGCTCATACTGACAGGTACAAGGTTTAGGGCTTTGTAGTACTTTCACTAATAGGAATGACTTTAATATTGATTGACTTGTGTACTATGTGTCTGTTCACATAGTGTATTTTTTTGGAGGGCATAATTCGGTCCTTTGCAAGAATGAATATGCCTTGTTTATCAAAAGTGAACAACATACAGACCTCTTTTAAAACAAGGAAAAACATTAGTATGTATTCTCAGGATTGTCCTAAAAGACATCTAGGACAATCTGTAGGGATACGTAGAAAAATGTAACTATGAAAACCAAATACATCTCTAGTTAACTAGACAAAAGTATCTTGAAAAAATAAGGAAAATTGAAATGAAAGATAACGTTTTCTGAAACTAAATTGCTGGCATTGAGTTTAAGAGTAGGAAAATCTAATTTGATATTGTATTCATCTTACTAGCCAGCTCATTCATTCAACAAATAATTATAATCATCTAGCATTTACTAGTCAGTGTTCCAAATTGTAGGCACACAGGTAGAATTTGCATTTTCATGGAACTTATGTTGTGTTCAGAGACATGCAATATACAAATAAATGAATAAATAATAAGGTAATATCAGGTAATGAAAGTATTACAAAGGAATACAGACCGGGCAATGAGATAGAAATCACATCAGGCATTGATCATGGCAGAGAGATGACTCACATTATAGAAGTTGTTTAGAAAATGCTTCCTGGACTGACAGGAAAAATAGGACTGACCTATCTTGAGTGGGTCTGGGGACACGAATTCCAGGTGGATGGAATTGCATGTGTGCGTACATTTGGATATTACTAATGACAATGTCCTTGTTCCAATAAGACAGTTATACCAAATACTAGGACCATCTTCAATGACTTCCAGACCTTATTTCCTTCCTCAGGATAATCAGGACTCACATTTAGCCATGACCCTCCAGCAAGCAATTCTTGAATGTTTTTAGGAAGTCATCTATCTCTTGAAGATTTTATGATGGTATCTTGTACCCATGAAGGTCAGGTGATCACCGCTCCTCAGCAGAAAAACCTAGTCTGCTGCAGTACTTTTGTTTCTCATACCTAGTGGATTTCTCTCATGGACATTATGTAATAAATCTTGTGAAATTCTGGTTTCTACACGTATCTTTTCCATTTTAAGCTATCTATACCTTTCCTGTTCTCATAGAGTCTTTCCAAATAGAACAAAATAGCATTGGTAGATTTCTGCTCACCCTATTCCAAATGTCTCACAGGCTTGCCCTTCTGGTACCGCAATCAAGATATCTTACTGTTTTACGAGTTCTCGAGCTCTTCATCTCCACTACTGAAGAAAAGTTTCTGGTTTACTTTCAAGTGCGCCTACTCTGGTGTGATTTGCTAGTTTAAATCTCAGAAGACAACTATATTTACTTAGTCAGTGCCTTCATGTTCCCTACATAAAAGACCAAATCTATTAAAATGTTGAACTGTATAGTATTGACTGCACTTTGGGTGGGATTTAAGAGTGTAAAATAAGGCCAATAAATATTTCCTCATTGTGCCTATGCAAAGTTTGCAATTTTTTTTAACCTTTTATCAAATTCAGTAACAAAACCTACTTCTATTTCTGACTTTAAGAAACTTAGTAAAGCACAACTTCTCATTTGAAGATCTTCTCAATGTTAATTCCACATTCCATCACCATTTCTCATCTGTATCAGACTTGAGGCTTTGCTTCAAGGCTTGTTTTAAGAATCTTTCCTAATGTTCCAACTTAATGTTAGACAGTGCTTACTCTGTCTTGCTTCTACGTGCTATTCTGCAAAGATTTAACTCATTGGAGCTACGAGTCAAAATGCATCAGGTTGAAGCTGATACACAAGATCAATTCAAGTTCTTGTTACCAATAATCCATTGTTAGCACACAGAGTAGAGAGCACAAAATAATTCTGATAATTACAGTTGTCAAACGTTAATTTTGTGTCACACAGCCCTAAGACTCTTTTATCTACTATCTCATTTAGGTTTTATAACAATCCTATGAAAGACATATTATTATCCCCATTTCACAAAAGGGAGAATGAGGTCCAAGTAAGGTAAGGAACATTTCATATTCGTGTACTTTTATAAGTGGCAGAAAAGATATTCAGACTTGGGACTTAGAAACTGCATGGTCAAAACTCTAACCACTAGATGTTGTCAGTCACCATCGAACTGACTCCAGCTCAGGTAGACATCCTCTCATCTTTTCAGATATCAAGGAAGTTTTCTTTCAACAAATCTTTGAAAATTCTCTTTTTTTCGATATCTCCCTTTTCTTGTACTCCAGTCTCTCCTAGATTATTCCCCTTGATAGAGTCTCACATATTTCTTAGACTCTCTTTATTTTTAATCTGATTTTTCCTCAACTATGTTGTTGTCATGTGCTTTATCTTCAGTCTTACTGGCTCCACCTTCCACTGCCTCAGTTCTGCTACTTTGACTTTCTACTGAGTTGTCTAATTCTGTCATTTTATTTATAATCTTCTGACTCTCTACTCCCTGCCTCTGCGTGCTTTCTTGCAGCCTGTTCAGTTCATCACCATGCTCTGCTGCATTTTGTATTGTCTCCTTCCTCATCTCTTGAAGAGTTCTAAATGTTAATCTTTTGTATTCTCTCTCTGATAATTCTAGGAAGTTCTTGATTCTTTGTTTTGGAAACTTTCTGAGGGAATCATGGTCTGCCTCTTTAAGTGACTGGATAGTGACTGTTTCTCCCAGCTATCAGAAAGTTATTGTGTTTATTCATTTTACGTTTGCTTACCGTGCTCTAGCTTCTTGTTTTGAAATATCCAGATAAGCTGCTCATGTGTCATAATTTGGTTACCGACATCTTCGAAAATCTAATGTCCTGTCACTAGACGATTACTAGGCATGTGAGCCAAGGAATCCATTTACTTCTCTTACACAGATTCAGCTCAGGTATTCAGGTAGTCAGTCACCAGCCATGTGGTGCCAGCTCTCCCCTACACTCTTAGATGGGCAGGAGTGATAGTCCAGGCACAAGTATCTGGCTGCACATGCTGAGAAAAGCAGGGGGCTGACAGCCATCCCTGAGTGTCTGTGAGAAAGTCTGTCCTGTTATGCTTGAACATAGATGAATTGTTTCTGCCCTGAATTTCCAGCTTAGGCAAGTCGGCAGATTTTCTTTTTACCCCCCTCCCTGTTTCTTAATTTGCTTACTCTTCGAGCCTAGGAAAGTAGCTCAGGTTGCACATAAGGAGTCCTAATTCTGGCCCAGGAATGGATCAGTCTATGGAGCCTTGTGTAGCACACAGAAGGGAAGGGGAACTGCTGGGAAGAGGAAGAAAGATTTAGGCTGAAGAAAAGTTTCAGACCTGTGCATGGTTAAATATAAGCCACTTAGCTTTTGGTGATCAAGTGCCATTTTTCACTGGCTCTGGAGGCCCTGAGTGGACTCTCTGCTGCTCAGTCTCTCCCTCTGGGGAGGACACCCTCCAAATCCCACTGCTCTGTTCATCATGCTGGCTGCAACTGATTCCTGATAGATCAGGTCTGGCTAGTCCCAGGTATTTGTGGACCTACTCTCTCTTCCCTGTCACTCAGTCTGATTTCTCAGCTCTCCCTTTAATATTCAGGGCTCCTAGAGTGTCATATATAATCAATTCATTTGTTATTCTGTGCCTTTATTTTTAGAGGAATCACAGGATATATCTAACTATTCTGTCAACTTGGCCCTGCCTCCGATTGGCTCCAAGTCATAGCATCCCCATGTACAGCAGAACAAAAGATTGTGCAGTCCTGTGCTATCTCTTTGATCACTAATATATTTGAGTCCATTTTTGTGGCCACTGTACATTTTCAGCATTTTCCAACATAGAGCATTCATCTTCAGTTCTCTATAGGTTAATATTCCATTATGATTCACAGGTTTTACATTAGCTAATTTTGGAAGTAGATTACCAAGTCTTTCTTAATAGCCTGTCTTATTCTGCAAGGTCTGCTGAAATCTGTCACTCACAGGTGACCCTGCAGGCCTTTGAAATACTGGTGACATAGCTTCCATCATTATAGCAACATACAAGCAAACACAGGACAGTAAACTAGCAAACAATTGGTAACTCATTACAATACAGTACCCAGATTATGAGCTGGCATTGACAGCCTAAATAGCTTCTGGAAGAATGAAAGGATAGTGGTAAATAAATAAAAATAGTCTACAGTAGCAGAAATAATAGAAAACATAGAAGATGGTCTTTCCTTCAGTTTTGTTTAAAAATGCAATGGAAAATAAAAAGAGAGTATGATGAGAAACAGGGGAAAACACAATAGGGGATCTAGGACAGGAATGGATATGCCACACTTTGAGAACATCCAGAGAGAAAAAAATTACAAGTTAAGCCTATGCTAAGAAGCTGCAAGGGGACTTCTCAGATGTTTTCGAATTGTTCCAGTACACCAGAGCTTACATTATCCTCAAAATGATTTAAAAGTAACCTATGCTTAGAAGTCCTTTCAGTGGCAAGTTCATAATCTGTTCAGTGTCTAAAAAGACTGTGTCCAGTTACCAAATAAACAATTTCAAGGCAGAGCTTGTAAAGAATTTATTTTAACCTGCTTTTATTTTATGAGTGCTTTCCAAGTTTTGCATGTTAACTATGAGGGACAAATGTTTCCTATCAGGCCAGGAGTAGAAGAGATGAGGCATAAACAAAAGCCAAACTAAAAATACAGAAAGTATTTCTGGAGATAAAATATTTATACTTCACATATATGAAAAAACCCATACTCCTTTGCCTGGGGAATCTTTTCTGATAATTAGCAAAGATCTATAAAAGATTATATCAGACTCCCCTTGCTCCATCTTTCATATTTTTGCTTTTTTTCTGAAGTGATGATCACAGCAACAAATGATGTGAAGGCATAATGTACAAGCAACTTGTCTCAGCTCCATCTAGTGCTTCTCATTTTTTTGCTTCCCAAACTTATTGCACTCCCACTACAAGGAACAGACAGAAATCTATTCAGTCCTTCTGATCTAAATACATGTCCAGAAGTGGGAGAAGTCAACCTACCACTGGGCAAACTTGAACAATGAAAGACAAGCCCTGTTGTGTAAATATTTCTCTTCTGCCCAACTGATGGGCAATTTGGAAATGTATTTATTTATTGACCTCCTCATGCAATTCCAACTGGCATCCAGTCCCACTAGATGACATGCCTTTGCATTTGCTTTTCTTCTTCCCAGTCCTTTGTTTTTCCTCTTTGAGTTTACTTTCCAAAACAAACTACTTGCACCTATGGCTTTGTCTCAACCTCTGCTTTTTAGGGGAGTCTAGGCTAAGAAGCCCATCACATATCTGTCACTTTGTCATACCATTGTGGCTGGCATGTCGCTATAATGCTAGAAGTTATACAAATATTATTTCAAATACCAGCAGAATTACCCATGGTGGGCAGGTTTCAGCAGAACTTTCAGACTAAGACATAGTAGGAAGAAAAGCCTGTGACCTACTTCTGAAAATTAGCCAGTGAAAACTAAATGGATCATAAAAGAACACTGTCCAATATAGTGCAAGAAAGTGTGCTCCCTAGTCTGGAAGGCGTTCAAAATACACAGTGGCTGCAACAATGAACTCGAGCATACCAGGGATTGGAAAAATGGCACAGGACTGGGTAATGTTTCTGTCTGTTGTACACAAGGTCACCATGAGCAGAAACCAACTTGACAGCAACTAACACCCTTAAAAACAACAAGGCTAAGAAAATGTGATCATGACATTTTACAGGGGAAGCTTCCTATGACTTTAGCTTGTCTTAAAAGCATTGGACTTTGTATAGTTTTATTAGAAATGTATACTTCAGCTTTTCTTGAGGTTTGCTAAAATCAGAGTTGGCAAACACTGGTCTTTTCAGAAAGGCATGAAGTTTTGGTCTACACATAGTTTTATATCTCCTACATTCATTTTCTTATGGATTATTAAATTTCTTAGAGGTATGGCAGCATATCTACTCCTGGTTAGGGCTTAGCTGGAGTCCCTGCAGATGCAAGTAGTTAATACATTCAGTTTGTAGCTGAAGTTTGGTAGTTTGAGTCCACAAAGAGTCACCTCAAAAGAAAGGCTGATTGATTTATTTCTGAAAAATCAGTCACTGAGAACCCTATAGAATTTAGTTCTCAGACACACATAGGTTTGCCGTGAGTGTGAACTGACTTGATGGCAACTGGTTTCGGGATTTAGTTTACTTATGGAAGGTCCATAAGAGATTTCTTAAAATTAAACAAGCTCATCTAAATTCCTTGGTTGGCAGATGGAATATCTAGAAATAAAGTACATGAAAATCTCATCAGTATGATTTAGTGCACACATATGTCATTTCTTTCCAAAACATTCCCAAGAAGATCAAAGCTGTTAGACCATTTGATCTCAAATGTTATTTTCTATGATAATTTCATAGGGAGTTGGTTGACATTAGAGATTCTCCAGCCACACTCCCAGCAACTCTAAGTAAGTCAAATAGGAGCCCAGGAATACACATCTTTAAATAACTTTTCAGGGAATTCTGATGCACGTGGTGCTTGGATAACACTTTAGGAAACGCTGCCTATAAACCCTCTGAATTTCCAAGATGGGAATTCATCATGCAGTTCAACTGCTTGTCTTGCAGATCGGAAATATGATCACAGCAGCACTTTTTCTTTTCTTTGTAGCTGCTGACTAGGTCATTTAGGGTGTGACTGAGAAAACAAAACAAACAAAAACCTAAATACTCAACAAAAAACCCAAATCTGTTGCCATTGAGTCAATTCTGACTCATAGCAACACTACATGACAAGGTAGAATTGCTGCATAGGATTTCCAAGGAGCACATGGTAGGTTCAAACTGCCAACTTTTTGGTTAGCAATTGTAGCTCTTAACTACTATGCCACCAGGGTTTAAAGGAGAGGTAATTTAATGCAGAATATTAGTTACAGAAGATTTAAAGAGCTCTAAAGACAAATAGGAGCAATGAAGCAACTTGGAATTGAGCAACATTAGAACATACTACCATCCAATGTAGAAGGGACAAAGAGAAGGATTGGTCTTCCCATATATCCAGCACGAGTGTTTTTGGAAACCCTGGTTGTATAGTGGTTAACTGCTATGGCTGTTAATCACAAGGTCGGCAGTTCAAATCTTCCAGGTGCTCCTTGGAAACTCTATGGAGCAGTTCTACTGTCTTATAGGGTCACTACTAGTTGGATTCAATTCGACAGCAGTGGGTTTAGTTTGGTGTTTTTTGGTGTTGTTCTATAGAGATTTCTGTTACAGTGGCCTTGCACAGCAGAAAATGGAGCAATGGAAACGTCTTCAATTCTTCCTGACAGTGTCACAAATACATAACAAGTGGGTGGCTATGATGAATGGAAATTTATTTTCTCACAGTTGAGGAGGCTAGAAGTCTGAATTCAGAGCATCTGCTTTAGTTGAAGGCTTTCACTTCTGTCAGGTCTAGGGAGAGGCCCTTGGTTCTTTTCAGCTTCTGTTCCTCAGTTCTTTGGAAATCTCTTGTAGCATGCATATTCCTCTCCTTTTGTGCTTTCTTTGTGTCTAATCTGCTCTTTTTAAATCTCAAAGGCAACTAGCATGAGACACATCCTACACAGATATGTTCTCGTTACCATAACAAAAAGTTCCATTCCTAAATGAGATTACATCCACAGGGATAAGGGATTTGACTTTAAAACATATATTTTGAGGGGACACACTTCTAGTCCATAATAAAAGGAGATACCACTGCTGTTGAAAACGCTGCATCACAGTGTTTTAGCATAAGAAAATCAAACCCACTGCTGTCGAGTTGATTCCAGCTCCTAGTGACCCTGTAGGTCAGAGTAGAACTGTCCCCTAGAGTTTCCAAGGAGCACCTCGAAGATTTGAGCTGCCGGCCTGTTGGTGAGCAGATATATCACTTAACCACTATGCAATGAAGGTTTCCTTTAGCAGAAGAGGAATGATAAATATGCTATAGCTCTTCTTTTCCTCCTACTTGTCTCTCTTTTCCCAGTATCTCCCATTGAGATCTCTGAAATGCAGACTATAGATGTCACTCCTCCAAGCCACCTATGATTGAAGGCACAGAAGGGAAAGCAAGGAGTGGTCTGAAGCAAACAGACCCAAGGGCAGCATGGATTAACTCAACCCACAACACCATACTGATGTATGTTAGGACTGTGGGAGTCTCCTTCTTTTTCCCCCACAACGTAATTGTGTCCCTGGATGCTGAAGCTCTACTGGTGCCACTGCAATAGTTTGGGCTTTCTTGCCTTAACTCAAATGGGCAGAATTTTACTTGCTTTGCTTGCGTTGTTATGTCATCATCTAAGTCAGGTTTGCAAAAAATGAGTACCATGAGGATGGAGCACTATTGGCACAGTGGATAATTTCTTGGCTGCTCACTGAAAAGTCAGTGTTTTGCAATCACCAGCTTTACCTAGAAGATATAACTGTTATAAATAGCAATGTTCAGTAACAGGGTTCTAAAGTAAATAAAACAAAGACTAACATCACTGAAAGAAAAACTGGTATTTTCATAATAATAGTAGTAGGCTTCTATCACCACTCTTGGTAAAGGACAACACATTTAGAAAGAAGCTCATCCAACATGCAGATGATCTAAAAGCCATAATCAACCCACTTGACCTCATAAACATATACAAAATATTACATCTAACAACAGCAAAGTATACATTCTTTCTGCATGTACAGGGAACATATCCAGAATAGATCACATGTTAGGCCACAAAAATAACTCTTAGTAAAGTAAAAAAATTGAAGTAATACAAAGCATGCTCTCCGATCGTGACACCATAAAAGTAGACATCAATAAAAAGAAAAACAAGTGGAGAAAAAAATCAAATATTTGAAAACTGAACAGCACCTTGATTAAAAACTGCTGGGTGATAGGAGAAATCAAAAAGGGAATCAAAAAGTCCCTAAGGCCAAATCAAAATGAAAACATACAAAATTCTTTGGAACACAGCAAAACCAGGGCTTCAAGGTCAATTGATAGAGATAGATGTGCACATCAGAAAAGAACAGATTATAAATCAAAATGTTAGTCCTACTATTTGAACAAGTAGCAAGAGAACAGCAAAAGAAGCTAACAAATGTCAGAGGAAAGGAAATAAAGATTTCAACAGAGAGAAGTGAAATCAAGAACAGAAAAACAATGGAAAGAATCAATAAGACCAAAAATTGATACTTTGAAAAGATCAACAAAATCAACAAACTACTGGCCAAACTGACAAAATAAAAACAGGAGAGCATACAAATAACCCAAATAAGAAATCAAAAAGGGGACATTACAAAAGACCCCACTGAAATAAAAAAAAGGATCCTAACACAAATGTATGAAAAATTGTACTGCAACAAACTTCAGAGCCTAAAAGACACAGACAGATTTCCAGAAACATACTATCTACCTAAAGTAACATAAATTCAGTTAGAAAATCTGAACAGACCCATAAAAAGAGAAACAATTGAATAATAATCCAGAGGTAATAATAATAAAATAATAAAAGAAAAAGCAAACTAACAAGCAAAAGCCTACCCTGGACAGCTTCACTGGAGAATTCTATTAAACATTCAGAGAAAAGCTCGTACCAGTACTATTGAAACTATCTCAGTGTATAGAAAAGGAAAGAATACTCCTGAATTCACTCTATGAAGCTAGCGTAACCCTGATACCAAAGCCAGGCAGACATCACAAAAAAAGAAAATTATAGACCAGTATCTGTCATCAATATTGATGTAAAACCTCTCAACAAAATTCTGGCCAATAAAACGTTAGCATCATATTTAAGAGAACAAAAAAGAAACAAAGAAAAACCCACCATGATCAAGTGGGATTTATACTGACTATGCAAGGATGAGTCAACATCAGAAACTCAATCAACGCAATCCACAGCATAAATAGAACCAAAGAATCACATGATCATCTCAAGCTATAGAGA
The DNA here is from genome assembly GCA_028571685.1 of Heterohyrax brucei. NCBI lineage: Eukaryota > Metazoa > Chordata > Mammalia > Hyracoidea > Procaviidae > Heterohyrax > Heterohyrax brucei. The sequence continues at coordinate 34,428,935 of CM053148.1, read as the reverse complement.
AAAGGTATTTAATAAACTCCAGCAGACATTCCTGATAAAAACTCTCAGTAAAATAGAAATAAAAAAGGAAATTCCTCAGTGTGATAAGAGGCACATATATAAAACCAAGGAGCCCAGGTGGTACAATGACTAAATTGTTTGTTAACCAGAAGGTTGGCAATTCAAATCCACCAGCCATTCTTTGGCAACTGTAGGTGAAGTTCTACTTTGTCATATGCCAAAGCCAAGTGCCATCGAGTCGGATCCGACTCATGGTGACCCTGCCATGAAACTTTGTCATATAGGGTTGCTAAAAGTCAGAATGAAATCAATGGCAACAGTTTTTTTTGTTTTTTTTTTTGGTTTTGTTTTGGTGGTTTTTTTTTTTTTTTTTTTTTTTCATACAAAACCAACAGCCAACATTGTTCTCAAGAGAGAGAGACTGAAAGTGTTCAGGATGGGAACAGGACAAAGATACCCATTAGCACCACTCTTACATAATATTCAGCTCTTGTGCTGAAATCCTAGTAAAAGCAGTAAGACAAAAGAAAGAAACAGAGGGTATTCAAACTGGAAATGAGAAGATAAAAGTATCCCTATTCACAAATGATATGATCCTGTACATAGAGAACCCCAAAGATTCCACAAGGAAATTACTGGAATAGAAAGATTCAGCAGAATAATAGGATACAAGATTAACATAAAAAAATGAATTGCATTCCTTTACACCAACAAACAGAACTTCAAAAAAGAAATCAAGAAAATAATGCCATTTATAGTAGCTCCTAAAAAGATGATAATTAGGAATAAATCTAACAGAGGATATAAAAGACCTACACAAAGAAAACTACAAAACATTATTGCAAAAACCCAAGAGACCCACATAAACAGAAAAATATACCATGCTCATGGATAGGAAGACTCACCATTGTGAAAATACTAGTTCTACCCAAAGCAATCTACAGACACGAAACAATTTTGATTCAAATGCTAACAGCATTCTTTAATAAGATGAAAAAAATAATCAACTTTATGTGGAAAGGCAAGAGGTCCTGGATAAGCAAAGCATTATTGAAGAAAAAAAAAGTAGGAAGTCTTACCTTACCTGATCTCAGTATTTATCATACAGCCACTGTAGTCAAAGCAGCCTCATAGTGGTACAACAGATGCATAGATCAGTGAAACACACTTGAGAACCTAGACATAAATCCAATGACCTATAATCAGCTGATGTTTAACAAAAAGACCAAAGCATTTTAAATGGGCAAAGACAATCTTTTTAACAAGTATATACCTTAGAGGAATAAGAGCTGTCATACAAAAAGACACATGCACACCCATCTTGATGGCACTTGGCTTGGCTTAATTGCAGCATTATTCCCCAGCCCAAAACCATCGAGCAATGAGCAGCATTATTCACAACAGCAAAAAAAATGGAAACAGTCTAAGTAACTGGCAAGAGGTAAACAGATAAACAAAGTATGGTACGTACACACAATGGAGTACTATATAACAATGATAAATTCATGAAACATCTCACAACACGGGTATTACGCTACAAAAAATAAATCACAAAAGGACAACTATTGTGTGAAACTATAATTTTTTAATTATTAAAAAATTCACAGACAGAAAAAAACAATCTGATGGTTATGAAGAAGGGGAGGTTGGGAGGGGAAATTACTAATTAGATAGTAGACAAGTGTTAATGCAGTATAGGGGACCAAGACAAAGTCACAGAAGTTTCCCAGACACACATAAACACCTTGAGGGACTGAATTACCATAGTAGAGGGCCAGAAACTGGACAAATCCAAACCTGTTGCCATTGAGTCAATTCTGACTCATAGACACCCTGTAGGACAGAACAGATCTGCCCTGTAGAGTTTCCTGTGAGGGCTGGTGGATTTGAACTGCTGACCTTTTGGTTAGTAGCCGTAGCACTTAACTTCTATGCTGCCAGGGTTTCTAACATCTAGGTCAATTAGCATAACATGGTTCCTAAAGAAAATGTTCTTTATCATACTTCAGTGAATAGTATCTGGGATCTTAAAAGCTGGCAAGAAGCTATGTAACATGTATCTATTGGTCTCATCCTGCACAGAGCATAGGATAATGAAGAAAAGCGAAGACCCAAGGTAAATCTCCAAAGGGCTAACAGCCCTTTGGAGAACCATGTCCACGAACCACATCCTCCACCAGCCTGAACCGAGAAGAACTAGGTGATGCCCGGCTACCACCACTAACAGCTCTAATAAGAGTCACAATAGTGTCCTGGACTGGGTAGGAGAAAAACCTAGAACAAAAGTCAAATTCACACACACAAACACACACACACACACACAAAAACAGACTTATTAGTGCAATGGTACTGGAGGAACCCAGAAAACTGTGGCCCTCAAACTCTCTGCTGATTCTGAACTGAAGCATCTCCACAAATTCATCTTTTAGCCAAACATTAGACAGGCCTTTTAAACAAACAATAACACCCGTGAGGAATATGCTTTTAGTTCAATCAAGTATAAGACAACATCTGCCCAAAAGCAAAAACTAGAAGGCAGAAAGGGACAAGAAAATTGGATGAATGAACACAGGGAATACAGATGAGGAAGGTGGGAAGCGTCCAGACACGTGAGAATCACAATCATGTCACAAAACAATTTTTGTATAAATTTTTTAATTAGAAGCAAATTTGTGCTGTATGCTTTCACCAAAAGCACAACAGACTTAAAAAACAAAATAAAACAAGGGTGCGAGGATAGGGAAAAAAATGGGAGGCTTTGTTTAAAAAAGAAAAACTCATATAAACTTACTGTCACTAATATCCTAATATGAATCAGAAATCACTAAGAGTGAGTGATCCAATATAAGTATTTTCAAACTTATTTACCATGCATTCAATCAAAAAATGTCTGTTGATCAAATATTAAATGTCTGAAACTGCTTGAGATGCTGGGGATACATTACACAAAGTAGACAAAATTCTTGATCTCATGTAGAATGCATTCTCATGAAAGAAGATAGTACAATGCCAAACCCAGAAACAATCAAATAAACATGTCTTGATGCTTTTTTACAGAACTTCTCCTAAAGTTAGTATTCAACAGCTAAACTTTGAGTAACACTGTGGTGCATTCAATTCTGTTCCATTAGAATCTAAGAGATCTATCAAATTCCCCTCTCTTCTTCTAACCTAAATGATCTTTTCTTATTTTTAATGTAGAAATAATCATAATGGCTAACTGTGATAACTCTAGGGTCAGGCTGCCTGTGTTTAAATTCTGTCTCTGCTCTTCTCCAGGAGCGTAACCCCTGGGCTTCATTCTTTCCTTCCTTCATTCATTCATTGAACGCACACTTATCATGCTGAGCTCCTGGCTAGAACCTCAGGCTCCCTTTGTGAACAGATGCAGATCCCTGCCCTCAGGGAACTTGTGTTTCAGAGTCAGCTTCTCCTCTGGGAATAATAATGTCTTCTGACTCAAATTGTTGTGAGGATTAAATGGCTTAATCAATGGGAAGGACTAAGAACAGCTCCTGGCACATAGCTGCTCACTAAACGTCAGCTGTTATTATATCATGCTATTCATATCCTTCAGTGAGTCACTGCTGCCTTTAGGGTAAATTCCCAGCTGTCCACAAGGTCTTCCAAGATTTGATTTCTATTGCCTGTGCCCTCCCCCCAACTCACACACATCTTGCCTCACCTATTACTTACACTTTCCCCTTTTTTTCCAGTTGCCACTGAGTCAGTTCCCACTCACGGAGACACCGTGTGCATCAGAACTATGCTCCACAGTTTTGATTTTTTAGAAATACATTACTAGATCTTTCCCCTGAGGAACCTCTAGAGGAACTTAAGCTTTCAAGCTTTCCTTTAGCAGCTGAACACTTAAATTATTTGCACCTCCAGGGAACTGCCCCCCATCCATGTAGAATTATTCACGAGTCCCCGCCATGTGTTGTATTTTCACGCCTTTGTGCCTTGACGCATTCTGTCCCCACTTCTTTGGTTCAGCCTCTTTCATGACTGCCTTCTTTCAAGAGTTAGCTGAAAATGTCCCCTCTAAAGATGACTGTGATGCCTTCTTTATGCTCAGCCACTGCTCCAGCTAGTGTCTTTGACCTCTTTACCAACAGAACATTTACATTTTACTGTATTGGCACACCCCATGCGTATCTCAGTTAAGTTACTTGTATTTCTTATTTTGCTGCAGTGTATTATGGAGACTAACAGGAGTGCACTAAAATGATAGACAGCCCTGTGAAGCACATGTCTTGAATCTCTCTCTTGGAATGAAATTTGGTTAGAGGATGAAACTGAAACAGGATAAGAGCTTCCAACACATGATGGCCCAAATGAGTACATGTGTTTACTTCCCACTGTTTCCAAATTCCCATATCCATGATAGTAAAGATGCTTTAAAATATATAACAAAATATGGGTGCCAAAATTTTAAGAGAATACCACAGTGGTTGAGACATACTGGGCTATTTCTTATGGTAAAAAGCAGAAGAGGTTGAATGGGAGAACAACCAAAGCAGAAAAGTCCACAGCCAGAAGCACAGACAGGCAAAGGCTATGAGGAGAGAAGAGTCACACTTCCCAAAAGGGGCTTGAGAAGCAACAAGTAGGGGTTCAGGGATACACAAAACAGATGCGAGCTGGAGAGAAGCACGAAGGTGCAAGATCAGGGGACTGGTGATCAGCTGGACCAAGCAGCCCCACTCCATTGCTGACCAACGTAGAGATGCAGCATTTGCTCACTAGATAAATTCCTGTGAACTGTTTTCTAAACAACTAGAGATATCAACTTAGAGAAGACTCTCAGTATAGATGTTGATGTCTGAGACAGAAACAGAGGAGAACCTGAGATAACTACATCCTTAAAAAGGAATCCATCAAAACAAGGACACTAAGGAGGGGCCACCTAAGTCCTCCTTATGTAGCCGTTTTGTGGTTCCTTGGCTGCCTGTTAGCTCCCTGTTCATGTGTAGGTAGCAGGGGAGTTGCTTCTCTGACAGGCACAAATGAACTCTACAAAGCTCACAGTTATATCTCCTGTTTACCAAAAGGGCCCACTTAGGAAAAAACCCTCATGACTGAGGCCTTCTGGGCAAATCTGTACTTAATCATGGAGATGGCACAGATTGGACAGTGCTTCCTTCCACTGTGCCTGGCATCACCATCAGTTAAGGGGCCAAAATGACTGCATCCAGCAAGGCCCTCTATAGTCAGCCTTCAAGAATCTTCTATCAGCTCTTAATTTATCATTTTTTCTGACGAATTTAGCCACCCTAGGGTCAAGAGTAAGTTTCAGAGTCTCTTCTGACATTCATTTGTCTTTTCTTTATTTCCTGTTACTGTAATCATCTCTTGCTTTCTTCATGGATGACATCCTTGATGTCATTCCACAACACATCTGGTCTTTAGTCACTAGTGTTCAGTGGGTCAGATTTATTCTAAACCAGGTCAGATATATTCAAAGTCATACTTGGGCTCTCATGGACTCTTTAATTTTCTTCAGCACATCAGCAACTGATGGTTCGTTCTGCAATTATCTCCTGGCCTTGCTCTGACTAATGATGCTGAGCTTTTCTATCATCTTTTTCCACAAATGTAGTCCATTTGATTACTATGTATTCCATCTGGTGAGGTTCAGGTGTACAACTACTGTTCATATTATTGAAAAAAAAATATCTCTAGAAAAGAATTGGTTGCTGTTGCAAAATACCATCACATGATCCATGGCATCATATCGATCACCAGAATCAGGTTTTCCAATTACCGATCCTTCTTTGTTTCCAGCTGTCATATTCCAATCGTCAGTAATTATCAATGCATCCCAATAGCGTGTTTGCTCAATTTCAGACAGCAGAAGTTTGTAAATATCTTCAATTTCTTCATCCTTGTCTTTAGTGGTGCTCTGTAAATTTGAATAATAGTCATATTAGATGGCTTTCCTTGCAGGCATATGGCAATTATCCTACCACAGACAGCATTATACCTCAGGATAGATCTCGAAATGTTCTTTCTGATGATGACTATGACACCATTCCTTTTCAGTCTATCATTCAGCATAGTAAACTATGACACTATTCCTCTTCAATTTGTCATTCCCAGTGTAGTGAACCACACAACTTTTTGATTCAAGATGCCCAATGCTAGTCCATCTCAGCTTCCCAATGCCTAAGCTGTCTATGTTTATCTGTTCTGTTTCATTTTTGATGATTTCCAGTTTTTGTAGATTAAAACTTTGTGCATCACACATTCAAATTATTAATGGATATTTTCAGCTATTTCTTCTCATTTCGAGTTGTGTCACATCAGCAAATGACAGTCAGAGAGCTTAACTCCACCGTGTCACTCAGGTCAACTATACTTTGAGGAGATAGCTTTCTCACAGTCATATTTTGAGTGCAATCCAACCTGAAGAGCTTATCTTCCTGCACTATGTCAGACAACGTTCTCCTAATATTTGTAAGGTTTTCATTGGCTAACTTTTTTCAGAAGTAGACTATCAGGTCCTTCTAGTCTGTCTTAGTCTGGAAGCTCAGCTGAAACCTGTCTATCATGGGTGAATTTGCTATTATTTGAATACCAGTGGCATAGCTTCCAGCTTCCTGGTAAAATGCAAGTCCACACAGTCCAAGAAATTCACAGATGTATGGAGGGAGGGCCTGTAGAACACAGTAAGAATTTGAATGTAATTCTATAATGGCAAGTATGCATTCTAGGGTTTGAGGTAGAGAGTAATATGATCCAGATATATGTTATGGAGAACATACTAGAAAGAGTCAAGAGTCGAAGAAGGATTACCAGCTGTGGAATTTCAAGTAGGAGAGGATGCAGCCTGGCCTCGCTGGTGGCTGGGGAGCCAAGAAGAAGTAGATGAACCACATCTTCTAAGATGTGCTGATAAAAAATAAAAGAGAGGGGAAGGACAGAACCAAGAGTAATTATTGCGTTTCTAGGCTGTCTAATAGGATAAATGGTAGAATTATTTACCAATATGTAGAAGACAAGAGATGTTAAAATAATTTTTTAATGATGGGGAAATAAAGAATTCTGTAAAGGATTGCTAAGTATGAGACATCAGAGAGTTATTATTTAAATATGTGTATTAGATATGACTAGAGTTCAGAAAGAATTCTGGACCATGGACGTACACTTAGAAAACTGAAATGAAGTTTCAAACATAAAACCTAAATCCACAGGGGTAGAAGAGGCCACCTAAGAGAAAAACGTAATAATAGATGCAATCCCAGGACAAATCTTCGGGAATCAGCATTAGGGTCATGAGAGATGGAGACACCAGCAATGGCAATCTAAATGGGATAAGCAGTAAAACAGGAAGGAAAAGTGGAGAGCTCACTACCAGGAGGGCCAAGAGTGGAGAGGAGAGAATGTTTCTAGAAGAGCGTCTCCAGCTCTGTAATCAGAGACCAAGCAAGATGAACACAAGAAAGTGTCCCTTGGTTTGACATCTTGAAGGAGACTGGTGATCTTAGTTTGAGTGATGAGACTAAAGCTAGATTGTCATAGAAAGAGACAAGATTGTGTGTGAGGACAGGGAGAAAACACGTGAAGACTAGATATGCAAAAAAGTGGGAACACGATACGTGAGCAAAAGAGAGTTTTTCTATTTTTAAGATGGATGCTCGCACGCTGAGAAACACGATACAGTGGTCGATAGAATGAAATTGTAGTAAAGAATGTATTATAACTGAATGGTGTCCATCTAAATACATGTGACAGCTTAATCTCTCTATCTATAAATGTGACCTTGTTTGGAAATGGGTTTTCCTTTGATTATGTTAATGAGGTCATAGCAGAGTAAGGTGTGTCCTAAACCCCATCACTTCTGAATTATTAAAAAGTAGAAGAAGGAAAAAAACAAAAAAACACAGAATAGACACAGACACACACAAGGACAAGAGGAAGGCAGACGATGGCAACAGGTGCACCTTCAAACCCTGGGACTCCAAGGATCGTCAGCTATTACAAGCTGAAATTGACCGAAAAAAAAAAAAAAAAAAAAAGAACCCACCCATAGGATCACTATGAGTTAGAATGCACTTGGCAGCAGTGAGCCTTGGTTTTGGTGTCCGGACCTGTGGAACCACATTCTTGAATTCAGACTCACAGCTCCTGAATTTGGAAGACAATTTCTTTTCTTTAAAGGCATCCCCACGTACTGTTTCTGGTATAGCAGCAGTTGTCAAATTTCGGTTTGTCTTTTAATTCTAGTGTTATATCTTTATCACAAACTTCAGTGTTGGCACATGATGTCAGACCAAATACAAAGATATGAGATCCAGGGAATAAGCACACTATGGCAGACTAACATTCTTCTCTGTCCATCTGGCTTAACTAACAGTGCATTTTAGAAAGCTCTCAGAAGTCACAGGGTGTGTCCTTTTGAATCATACTCTCAAATGAGCCTATGAGGACCACTGAGTTCCAGTGACTTTGCCATGACATTCCTGATAAATATGGAGGTTCCTGCCTCAGTAGTATTGAAGACAGTGAGCTGGGATTTGGTTAAGATCTCTCTTGGGAGCACTGAGCTGCTTTAACAAGGACGTCCCCTCAGGGATGAGTTGTGGAACCACAGAGGTTGAGATTCTGCATGGAAAGACTGTATTTAACAAGCATCAGACTGAGGAAGTTGTTCATATTGCAATTGTTGAATTGTTGGTTTCATGGTGGAAACATAAATTTTTTAAATGACTATTCTGTATTTTTTCCTGTAGTCCCAAAATCTAACCCAGGGCCTGATATTGGTAGACACTCATTGAATATTGATTGGTGGGATGAATAAATAGATTTAATGACTAAAGTCATTACAGTTATAAATACACATCCATGTTTCACATAGATTAACATTGTTTACAGCACTAACATATTCATAAAACAGACTAGCAAACTGCAGTAACAACAAAAAACAGTTGCTGGTAAGTGGATTCTGAATCACGGTGACTTCATGTGTATCACAGTAGAACTGTGCTCCCTAGGGTTTTTAGTGGCTGTCATCTTTCAGAAGTAGATGGTCAGAACTTTCTTCCCAGGTACCTCTGGGTGGACTCACATCTCTAACCTTTTGCTTAACAGCCGAGTGAGTTAACCTTTTATGTCACCCAGGGAATCCATGACAACCACACACTCTAGAAATTCTGAGACACTTCCAGTTTCCAATTCCATCCCTGTGCAGACTATGTGGCCCATCATAGATACAGTTGAACTATGGATAGATACAGAGAATATATTCTCTTTTTGACAACAACAATAAGTGTTACTTATTGACTATAGGGAGCACTGGTGGCATAGTTGTTAAGAGCTGTGGCAGCTGACAGAAAGTTTGGCAGTATGAATTACCAAGCCTGGGCCTTCCTTAGAAACCCTATGAGGCAGTTCTACTTTGTCCTATAGAGTTGCTGTGAGTCAGAATTGACTGGAAGGCAGCAGGTTGTTTTTTTTTTTTTTAATTGGTTATTGGCCAGCCATTGCATGAGCAACATTTCAAATATTACAAATCAGTGCAATTAATTTTCAAAATAGAATTATTATAATTACCATAATCTCCATTTCATAGATGAGAAAATGAGGCTCATGGAAACCTTTATCCCAGGATCACAGAGCTGGTAAGTGAATGGTTAGGGAGTTGAAAGTGTTGAAATGAAACGTAAGTAACTCCATTTTGAACCTCAGACTCCATTTTGAGGAAGGACGCAGTAAAAATTCAAGGTATTAAAGTAGAAAGCCCCGGGAAATATCATAGAGTAAACTCACCTTTGTCTTGCAAAACATCTGTCTGTCACAAGACAAAGCCTGGAGACAGCCTTGCAAATGACCCCTGGACCTTGACCACAATCTACTAAAACATTTGCTAACGACCACATTTTACAACTAACAGGAATTCCAGGTGGCCTCAACCAATCAATGTAAAGGTCAGCTCCCCCTCCCTACTTTGCGGTTTCATAGCTTAAATACTACCCGCTAGAGAAGCATGGGGTTGCCTCTGCTCTGTGTAGTTTGGAGTGCGTCCCTGGTGCACCAATCTTTATCCTATTGGGCACATTTTTTAATAAAACTTAACTTTTAAAAGAAAACTGAGTCACGTCTTGAAATCCAGACCCTAACAAAAGTCTAGTAGATGAGAGTTTAACCACAAGAACACAAATACGGCTATACTCTCTAGAGACATACAGCCCTAATGTTACAGTGACTGCAGTACTGACTGACACAACTTCGGGCTTATTGGATTGGAGGTGGGATAGAAGCAGGACCAGGCCAGCAGTTAAGTGTTGGAAAGCACAGTGTCAGACAAAAAGAAAAAGAGAGAGAGAAAGATGAATCTATCCCCAAGACTGTGGACCTAGGGACACCCTGCTAACTCAAACTGGAGCTACTTCAAAAGTCCACTTTGCAGCCAGAGTATACAGGCATGTAAAACAAACAACATACGTGAGGGTCCTGTTTCTTAAATTCACTATGGCAACACCCACCTAAGAGCAAAGAGTAAAAGTCATGAAGGGACAGGAAGCCTGGATGAATAGACATGAGGGACCCAGGATGTAAACAGAAAGGAGGAGAGTGCTAATGAGTACAGTGAGGGGATTGCAATCAATGTTACAAAACAGTTTGTGTACAAATTTTTGAATGAGAAGCTAATTTACATTGTAACCTTTATGTAAAATACAATATATACATATTTTAATTATATAATTAGAAAGCAAAACAAAAGAGGTCTCTTAAAGACTCCACAGAGGATGTGCTCTAGAAATAAACTTAGTCTGTTTCAAATTGTGTCTGCAGCTAGCTATTCATCTGTGATTCAAGCTGCCAGACCAGCTGAGCTAAAGGATAATCTAAAATCCTGGAGAGGCATGTGACCTTTTGCAGAGTCTGCTAGAGAGAGGAACAATGGCCTTCCTTTCTTGAGTAATTCTGAATGTGTTTTTAAAGCTGCGCTGGTTTCACGCAGCCTTGGGCTTTCCTGGCTTGGGGCAGTGACTTCATTGCAGTGAAGAACTTCTGTTTCAGTTATTTATTGCATGAAACAAAGATATTTGGGAAATGGTAGACCATCCAGTAGGAGGGGGGAAGAAAAAAAAAAGCAGACATCTGTACAGATAAGCTAGCCTGGGAGTTCTCAGAAATGTATTTCACTTGTTAGGGAATTTACTTACTCATTTCTACATTTTCCTGACCTTCCCTGTCACGCATTTCCCCCACTTCCCTTCATTTTAGGGAATTAGCATATGATTTATATTCCTTCCTAGAGTTCTTCCCCAGCCAACCACTGTGATTGGCAGCAGATGTGGCTCTGAAAACCTGGTAGAAATATTTGAAAAGGCATCAGGGACCGAATCTGCTTAGCACTGCTCATGCTGCTTCGTCTATTTTGACTATGTCTACACTAGACCGGCCAAGAGAAATTATGCTACTATTGCAACTGTGCAGATCCTCCAGAAAAAATCTGCTTTGACCTTCCTGAATCAGCAGTTTATCTGATTAATTATTCCTTCCAATCTATCCCTGAAATCTATGGGAGATGGGGGAAGGTTTATGCAAACAAACTCAAGCCTGATTTAGACACTTTTTCAAAAGCATTCATTGGTAAAATACCAGTGACTTCTCATCCAAACTGTGGAAGCAGTTGGTATGCACATAATTGCCAACTTGTGTCATCTGTCCAAGGAGCCTGGTTCTCATTTTGAGAGACAAAGGAGTCATGTGTCTTTCCAAGAGGCATAATGGAGATGGGATAAGATTGGCGGCTCTCTAGGGGTCTGGTGGAATATTAATCTGAAAATTGTAATCACATTCTTCTTCATCATTTTCAAATGAGTTAATAGGGAAGAGCATGTATGGAATATCCTTTCTTTCTTAACTGGATGATCAGGATGGATTTTTTCCACATAGATCAATATCTGATACCTCTACTGAACAAGAACTTTGCAGTTTTGCTACGACTCCTTTATTTTTCATCTTTGTTTTTGTTTATTTCTTTTAGTTCCACTTCTAAAATGGATGTACACAACCAAAAAACCAAAGCCATTGCTATCAAGTTGATTCTGATTCATAGTGACCAGATACAACAGAGGAGAACAGCCCAATAAGGTTTCCAAGGAGCAGCTGGTGTATTTGAACTGCCAACCCTTTGGATAGCTTCTAAGCTCTTAACCAGTATACCACTAGGGCCTCAAAATGGGCATATGGATCTCTTAAAAGTGGTCACAATTTTAGGAAGTATTTTCTTTTGCCCTATATGCAAGCAAAAGCTGGAAAATAGAATAGGAAGACAAAAAAGAAATGAGACCTTCAAATTACAGTGTTGGTGAAGATCATTGAAGATACTGTCAACTGTGTTATTGTTTAAATTGCAGTCCCCCCAAAATAAGTGTCAACTTGGCTATCACATGATTCCCAATATTGTGTGATTGTCCACCACTTTATCACTTGATGTGATTTTCCTTCATGTTGTAAATCCTACCTCTATGCTGTTAATGAGTCAGGATCAGAGGCTGTTATATTAATGAAGCAGGGCTCAATCTACAAGATTAATCCTATCTTGCATCAATCTTTAAGATAAGAAAGAGAGAACTGAGCAGAGGCATCTACCCAAACAGACTGCTGTTGATTTGGGTCCAACTCATAGCCACCCCAGAGGTCAGAGTAGAACTGCCATATGGAGTTTCCAAGGAATGCCTGGTGGGTTTGAACTGCTGACCTTTTGGTTAGCAGAGGGATAGAGGGACTTAATTACCACCATGCAAGAAGAACCAGGAGCACATGTCCGTTGAAACTGGGGTCCCTGTGCTAAGAAGATTGATGACAGGGACCTTCCCTCAGAACCAACAGAGATAGAAAGGTTTTCCCTCAAACTGTCATCCTGAATTTGGACTTCTTGTCTCCTAAACTATAAGAGAATAAATTTCTGTTTACTAAAGTCATCTACATGTGGTATTTCTGTTACAGCAGCAGTAGACAGAAATTACAGCATATTATCAGAAGAACAAACTAATCTGTCTTGGAAGAAGTACAGCCAGAATACTCCTTAGAAGCAAGGACGGTAAGACTTTGTCCCACATACTTTGGACATATTATCAGGAGGGAACAGTCCCTGGAGAAGCACATTATGTTTGGTAGAATAGAGGGTCATTAAAAACATGGAAGACTCTCAAGGAGACAGAATAACACAGTACCCACAGGAAACAGTAATGATTTTGAAAATGGGACAAGACTGGGAAATGTTTTATATTATTGTACAGAAAGTTACTATCTATCAGAACTAACATGATGGCATGTAATGACAATCCTCTAAATATTTATCAAATATTCTTCAGATACAGGTTTTTAAAAATTAATTTCATTTGTTCGTAGATTAATTTCTTCCTCTCATGACTGTTCTAGCCCAATGCTATGTTAAAAAATAAAATAAAATAAAAACCACAGCTGTTGAGTTGATTCTGACTCAGAGTGACCCTAAAGGACAGAGGAGAACTGCCGCGTAAAGGTTCCAAGGAGCATCTGTTGGATACAAACTGTCAACGTTTTGATTAGCAGCCACAGTACTTAATCACTATTACCACCAGTATTTCCAGTGCCATCTAGTAAGTCTAAAAGAATTATTCTCTGGAATTCCAGCTACCAACCTGTCTGTCTCCGCCACTCTTCCTTCACAGTGATTTTACTCTCTTCTCTTCTTCCACTTTTTTTTAATGCATTCATTCAACAAACTCATATAATCTACTAGGAAATGCCAGGTACTTTGTTAGGACAGAAATATAGAGATGGTGGACCCTGATTCAAATTCTGGAACCTTCTAACCCTTTTTAAAAATGTTTGAAAATCCAGACTGTCTGAATGTTACATGTGTCTGATCATATTTCATCACTAGGATTACTCGTACCTCAGAAGAAGAAAAATGCTGTAGATTACTTCACCTGAAAGAAACCACAGACACAAAATTTTGCATAAAATTTCTGGATTACATAGAGCTTTCTGCTAAAGTTCTATTGAGAGAAACCAGACTGAAAACAGCCGCCTTTAAAACTTTTTTTTTTTTTTTTTTTTTAAGACTCAGACTATTGGAATTTCTTATTTCAAGCAGCCTGTGAGGAATGCTGGAAACCCTGGTGGCTTAGTAGGTTAAGTGCTACATCTGCTAACCAAAAGGTCGTCAGTTCAAATCCACCAGATGCTCCTTGGAAACTATGGAGCAGCTCTACTCTGACCTCTAGGATCACTATGAGCAGGACCCAATTTGACGGCAGTGGGTGGGTGAGGAATGCATTTTGTTAGGGAAACTTCTGAGTTTCAGAAAGTATAAATCAACATATGTGCACTCTCTCTTTACCAGCTCAGGGAGCTCTGAGGTGATCAGTTTGCGTCCAAAATAGGAGTCTTTGCTCTGTCCCATTCTGAAGTTTAAGAGACGCCTCAGGGCCACTGTAAGTTTAAAAGTGACGTGGAGTGAAATGCCTCAAAGCACAAGAAGACCATTGAAGATGGATCTGAATTTGTTTCTTGTCCTTCTCTGTTTCTCTTATCTTGTCCTCTACAACACAGGAACATTAAATTTAAAAAAAGACTGGCAGTTTGAATCTACCACCTGCTTCTTGGAAACCTTCTGGATTGCCGTGAGTTGGAATTGACTCTACAGCAACAGGTTTGCACGTGTGTTTCAAAGCATGGCAGGGAAGATCCGGATAGCAGAAGAGAAGCTCTACTGATACCTGGGCCGTGAGTGGGCCTTGAAGCCTGTGTGCAAGGAGTCAATGAGACCACATGTGTCTTAGGCATCTGGCCCCTGTCACCCTTGTTCACTTCCTGGCTTTAAAGCCCCAGACCCTCCACTGCAGCAAAATAGTGGGATGGGAGTTAATAATACACTCATCAACAAATCTCTTCTGCTCAATTCCCATTTTCCAAGTATCCATGTGACTGGTAGAAAAAGGAAAAGTAATTGTAAAATTTGTGTTCTAGCTGAAAATAATTTCAATTTAACAAACAATTTTGATAAAACTCTACTGGGAACATTTTACAAGACATTGTGTAGTGCAACTACAGCATATTAAGGTAAAAAAAAAAAATTAGAAGATATTAGAGAGGAAGTAGACACCCTGGTGGCATAGCGGTTAAGTGCTATAGCACCTAATCAAAAGATTGACAGTTCAAATCCACCAGGAGCTTCTTGGAAATGATGGGGCAGTTCTACTTTGTCCTGTATGTTCTCAGTGAGTCAGAATCAACTTGATTGCAACAGGTGTTGGATTTTGGAGAGGAAGCAGAGACTATCTACAAATAAAAGTCAAATTAGCATGGATCTTCTTGTCAGCAAAAATTTAAATTAGAGTAATGTCTTCAGGATGCAAGTGGAAAAATAACTTTCATCCTAGATTTCAAAACCCAGTTAAAACAAGGACAAAGATGAAGTATAGAAATTTTTTGTCAGAGAACGCAAAGAGTTGAATACCTCTACACACACAAGGAAATTTTGGTAATGTAGTGGTTATAAACTGTGATGGCTAACCAAACAACTGGTGGTTTGAAGCTACTTTGAGTAAGATCAACTTTGTAACAATGGGTTTGGTTTTCATATTTGTTTTTTCATACCAAGCTGAAAGAACTACTAAGAGACAAAATTTACTAAAAAGAAAAATGAAAGCAGAAGGTAGAAAGGCGATGCAAGGAGCAATGATGGGAAAAGAGGTGCAACAAGATTATGGAGAATTTACATATATGCTAATAACTGAAAGCCCTATGCTGCTATACGTGTTAGCCATAAACAAAATGATAATGCTGATAATAAGTATGTTTAAAAATCAAGAAAGGAAAATTACATTAAGTTAGAAGCTGGAGAACAGCAGAGAGGAATATGAAGATGTTACAGTTTTCTAAAGGCTTTGATTTTCTTGAAAGGAGAAGGGAAAGAGATCTTTAACATTAGACTTTTTAACTCTTACACGATAAAGAAGGAGTCCTGGAGATACTCAGTTACTTATACAGTCGTTTTTGACTCATAGTGATCTCTAGGACAGAGTAAAAATGCCCCATAGAGTTTCTATGGAGCAGCTGGTGGATTTGAACCACCAGTCTTTCAGTTGCCAGTTAAGCTCTAAAGCACTGTGCCTAGGGCCGTTGGACTACTAGGTAGAGCCCCTGAGAGTGGGAAGGAACCCTGCTGGGGCAGTGGTTAAGAGCAATATCTGCTAACTGAAGGTCAACGGTTCAAATCCACCAGAAGCTCCTTGGAAACCCTATGGGGCAGTTCTATTCTGTCCTTTAGGATCACTATGAATAGAAAGGGATAAATGGAAATTAGCTCAACAGCACACAAAAACGACATAATTAGGAAGCCAAATAAACACTGCCTTTAAGACTAATTAGTAAAATAATAAGAGTAAGAAAGACACAAGAATAAATAAAATTCAATAAACCCCACAAATAGCAAGACAGAAGTATTCAAAGACCAAAGAAACACAGTAAATTGGAAAAAACAAGGCAATATGACCAAACTATATCTAAGTAAAGAATTAATAAATATGTAATAAGTTAACATACAGTGTGTATGCAATACATAATGACTGCCAAAGCCAAAATGACTATGTGTAATAAATATAAATGGCTTAAACTTAAATATTAACAGAAAATAAATGATTGGGGTTAAAAAGTTTCAACTGCATACTGATTAAAAAGAGTATAATATGATCTTCAAGAAAGATGGACCACAAGATGAAAATCTGTTAGATAAATACAAATCAAAGGAAAACAGATATAATAATTCATCAAAAAATCCTCAGGTTCTAATACTGTATAATCCAGCAATCCCACTGCTTAGAATATCTCCTAGAGAAATAAGTGCTGGCACATGAATGGACACATGCACAGTAACATTTATTGCAGCATTGCCCACAATAGCAAAAAGATGACATTAACTTAGTTACCCATCAACAGATGACTAGATAAACAATGGAACACTATGCAATGAGAAATAACAACAGTGATTTTAGGAAACATCTCATAACCTAGAATCATCTGGAAGACATTATGCTGAATGAAATCACTCAGCTGCAAAAAGACAAATACTGTGCGAGAGCATTAGTATAAAGATTTAAGAAAAGGCTTACGCTCAGAAGAAAATAATCGTTGATGGCTACAGGGATGGGGAGGGAGGGATGGGGTATTCACAGATAAAATAGTCTATAGAAACTCAGTTAGGGGAAGGCAGTGACAGCAGACAGTAGAAGGGAGGTCAGCACAACTAGATTACACCATAAGCTAAAATGATTTCTAAATACAACTCAACACTTTAAAGGACAGAGTAGTAGGGACAGGGGTCTAGAACCATGATTTCAGGGGACATCGAGGTCAAATGGCATAACTATTTTTTTTTTCTAAGAAACTGTCTACATCCCATATTGGTGAACGCCCCTGAAGTCTTTAAAAGCCAGCAAACTGCCATCTAAGGAATATCAGTTGGTCCCAACCTACTTAGAGTAAATGAAAACGAAGAATATCAAAGACATGAGGAAAATATAAGCCCAAGAGACAGAAGGACCCATACGATTGGGAGATGACATCATCATGAGACCACAGGTACTAGATGGTGCCTGGCCACCACCAAAGGCTGCATATAAATATAAATATAAATATAAATATAAATATAAATATAAATAAATGTATATATATATTTTCCTTTCTGTAAAAACTAATGTCTTTTAAATGGCCCTTTCCTCCTTTCACTTACTTTCCCTTAATATACGTCAACCATCATACTTGCTCAGGGTTTTTATTGGTGAAAATGTGTAATCCACTAAAATGTGTTACTATTTTACATTACAGAACAGTGTCTCATACATAAGCAAGAAGTGACTTAGGAAATGAAAATGACACATACCCAGTCGCGGTGACAGATTTGACACTTTCAGAAGCTGTGAAGTAAGGCAGACAAAAGCAGGAAAAGAATGCAACATATTAAATTAACACAATTAACAAATGTAGTCTAAAACATAAACATGTGACTTCAAAGCATAGTGATTAAGAACAGTAGATTGAGAGTCCAACATTCTGGATTCAAATTCAGGCTCACCCAGGTATTAACTGTCTCGCAAGTGATATCATTTGTTTCCTCAACTTTTGTTTTTGTCTTTTTGAATATTTTTTTTGTACTGTAAGTGAAAATTCACCATTCTAGTCAATATGTCATACAAAAACTTACACACGCATTGCTATGTAACACCAGCTGCTCTTCCCACACTGTTTCAGCACACTCCTCCTTTCCACCCGGCATTTCTGATGTCCACTCACCTAGTTCATATTCCCCTCTGCCCTCTCATCTTGCCTCTAGACAAAAGCTGACCAGCTGGTCTCAAGTGTATATTTAAATCAAGAAGCACGCTCTTCACCAGTGCCATTTACATCTTATGCTGCAGTCCAATCTTTCTCTGAAGAGTTGGCTTCAGGAATGGTTTCAGTTCTGAATTGTCCAGGTGCCATGTCTTACAGGGGCCCTCCAGTCTGTTGGACCATCAAGTTTCGTCTTTTTAATAGGATTAGAGTTCTGCACTCCATTTTTCTCCCACTGTGTCGAGGACTCTGTTGCGTTCCCTCTCAGGGCAGTTATTAGTGGTGGCTGGGCACTGCCTAGTTCTTCTGGTCTCATGCTCATGTAGTCTGTGGATCATATAGCACTTTCTGTTTGCTGGAGTCCTATTTTCCTCATGTCTTTGATGTCCTTCATTCTCTTCTGCTCCAGGTGGACTGGGGAAAATTGTTGCTACTTAGATGGCCACTCACTAGCTTTTCAGACCCCAGACACCACTTACCAAAGTGGTATACAGAAATTTTCTTAAAAAAAACAAGTTATGTCAATTAGCCTAGATGTCTTCTGAAACTGTGGTCCCCATACCCCTGTCCCCACTACTCCATCCTTCAAACTGTTGGGTTGTATTTAGAAAATCTTTCAGCTTTTGGAGTAGTCTAATTGTGCAAGCCACCCTTCTAATTCATGCTGTCACTCCCTTCACCTAACCCAGTTCCAATCTACTGTCTAATCTATGAATATCCCTATCCCTTCCACTCCATTGCTGTAAACATCAAAGATTATTTTCTTCTGCGTTTAAACCTTTCCTTAAGTCCTTATAGTAGTAGTTTCACACAGTATTTGTCCTTCTGCAACTAATTTCACGCAGCATATTGAATTTCAGATGACTCCACATTATGAGATGCTTCCCAAATTTACTGTTGTTCTTTATCTTTGGGTAGTATTCCATTCTGTAACTATATCATAGATTGTTCATACATTCATCAGTTGATGGGCACCTAGGTTGATTCCATCTTTTTGCTACTGTGGACAGTGCTGCAATAAACATTGGTGTGCATGTATCTATTCTCTTGACAATTCTTATTTCTCTAGGATGCACTCCAAGAAGTGGGATTGCAGGATCATATGGTACTTCTATGTCTGGCATTTTAAGAAAGTGTCAAACTGATTTCCAAAGTGGTTGTACCATTATACATTCCCACTGGCAGTGTGTAAAGGTTCAGTCTCTCTACAGTCTCTTCAATGTTTGTTGTTTTATGTTTTTTGGATTAATACCACCCTTACTAGGGTGAAGTGTCATCTCATTGCAGTTTGGGTTTGGATTTTTCTAATGGTTCATGATCCTGAGCATTTCCTCATGTCTCTGTGAGGCACCTAGATATCTTTTTGGTGACGTGCCTGCTCATATCCTTTGCACATTTTTGATTCAGGTTATTTTTCTTATTGTTGTTGAGATTTCACAGCATCCTGTAGATTTTGGAAATTAGAGGCTGTTCAGATCTGTCATATCCAAAATTTTTTTCCCAGTCCATAGGTTGTCTTTTTACTTGTTTGTTGGAGTCTGTGGATAAGCATAAGCTTTCCTGGTTTTCTGTTTTCTTTTCTGGTGTTTGTGCATTAGTAGTAATGTTTATGCCATATATTAGAGCTCCTAGCATTTTTTCTTACATGATCTTTATCATTTTAGATTTTATATTTAGGTCTATGATCCATTTTAAGCTAATTGTTGTGCATGGTATGAGATAGGGGTCTTGTTTCATTTTTTGTAAATGGATATATGGTAATGCCAACACCATTTGTTAAAAAGATTGTCTTTTTTCCAATTCACAGATTTGGGGTCTTTGTCAAATATCAGTGCTGATAAGTGGATGATTTGATATTTGGGTTCTCAATCGTGTTCCATTGGTCTACATATCTGTTGTATCAGTACCAGTGTTTTGACTAACACGGCAATGTAATAGATTGTAAAGTCAGGAAGTGTGAAGCCTCCCATTTTGTTCTTCTTGTTCAGTAATGTTTTACTTATCCAGGGCTTCTTGCCTTTCCATATTAAGTTGGTGATTTCTTTCTCAATCTCATTAAAACACCATCGGAGCTAGGATCTGTATTGCACATATCTATAAACCACTTCGGGTACAGTGGACATTATCGTGATGTTGAGTCTTCCTATTCATGGCAAGGTAGATTTCTCCCCTTACATAGGTCTCTTGGTTTCTCCTAGTAGTGTCCTGTAATTTTCTTTGTATGGGTCTTTCACATCTCTGGTTAGATTGATTTCTAAATATTTTATGTTCTTGGGGACTATTATAAAAAGTACTGATCCAGTGATTTCCTCTTTGATGATCTCTTTGTTGGTGTAAAGGCAATCAACAGGTTTTTGTATGTTTATTTTATATCTTGAATTTTGCTGAAGTCTTCTATTAGTTCCAGTAATTTTTCTGTGCATTCTTTAAGGTTTTCTGTGTATAAGATCATATCATCTGCAAATAGAAATAGTTTTACTTCTTCCTTACCAATCTAGACGCCCTATATTTCTTTTTACTTCCCGATTGCTCTGTCTAGAACCTCTAGCACAATTTTGAATAAAGGTGGTGACAAAGGGCATTCTTGTCTGGTTTCTGTTCTCAAGAGGAATGCTTCAGACTCGCTCTATTTAAAATGATGTTGCCTGTTGGCTTTGGATAAATGTCCTTTGTTATGCTGAGGGATTTCTTTTCTATTCGTATTTTGCTGAGAGTCTTTAATATGAATGGGTGTTAGACTTTCTCAAATAGCTTTTCTGCATCAATTGATAAAATAAAGTAGTTCTTTTTTGCTTTATTTATGTAGTTGATTACATTGGTTGTTTTTCTGATGTTGAGCAACACTTATATACCTGGTATGAATCTCATCTGAACATGGCAAATTATTTACTTATTTCTAAAAATATTTTGTTGAATTCTATTGCCTAGCATTTTTTGAGCATTTTTGCATCTAATTTCATGAGAGATATTTTTCTGAAATTTTCCTCTTTTTGTTATCTTTACCCAGTTTTGCTATCAGAGTTTTGCTGGCTTCACAAAATTAATTTGGCAGTATGCCATCCTTTTCTATTCTGTGAAATACCTTTAGTAACAGTGGGGTTAAGTCTTCCTTAAAAGCCATGAGTTGGATCCAATTCGATGGCACCTGGCTTGGCAAAATTCTGGTAGAATTCTCCAGTGAAGAAGTCAGGGCCAGGGCTTTTTGTTGTTAAGACTTTTTAAATTACTTTTTAAATCTCTTGTTTTGTAATGGGATTATTTGGTTGTTCTATCTCTGTGTTAGTTTCAGTAGGTAGTGTGTTTCTTGGAAATTCGTCTGTTTCCTCTAGGTTTTTTAATTTGTTAAGGTACAATTTGTTATGATTTTTTAAAAATTTCACTTGGGTCTGTTGTCATATGAGGACTGCCAATTAAATTTGCGAACTCATCCTAGAAAAAGTGCTACATACCTCACTGCTGAATATCACTATGACCACCTTTGAAACACTCCCCTTGTGAAGCTATTCACTGAAGCCAGCACCTAGTCTGCCCTTCAAAGCAATTTTGGAACTCTTTCTGGCATAGCTATCGGAAGTGTTGTAATATTACCCTTGATGTCCTGAATTTCATTAAACTGTCTTCCTTTCAATATTTCCTTTATCTTTAGGTAAAGAAAAAAGTCATCAGGGGTCAGATCAGTGAGTAGGGAGGGTATACTAATACAGTCATTTGTTCACTGGCTGAAAACTCACTCACAGCAGCTATACAATTAAGTTCATGAACTCACCATCATTCCACTGTGTACAATGACCATTCCAGAAAGAATTCCAAAACTGCTGTGAAAGGTGAACTAGGTGCTGGTGTTGGTGCATAGCTTCCCAAGGGGCATACTTCAAACGTGACTGTAGTGATATTCAGCAATGATGTATATAGCACTTAGAACAATTAAGTTCATGGACTTCATTATCAGAACCTGTCTTGCCCGTCTCATTTCTTGTTTGAGTTATTTGCTTTCTCTACTGTTTTTCTTTTGTCTGTTTGACAAACGGTTTATTGATTTTGTCAATCTTTTCAAAGAACCAGCTTTTGTTCTTACTAATTCTTTCATTCATTTTTCTACTCTCTAATTCTTTTACTTCTGCTCTAATTTTTATTATTTGCTTTTGTTCTGGTGCCAGAGAGAATCTTTTGTTGTTCTCTTGCTATTTGTTCAAGGGTTAATGCTCTGATATGGGCCCTTCTTTTTGGATCTATGCATTTATTGAGATAAATTGGCCTCTGGGCATTGCTTTTACTGTGTTCCAAAAGTTCTGATCAGATGTGTTTTCATTCTCATTTGATTCTGTGAATTTCTTTATTCTCTCCTTGATAATCTTCTTTAACACAGTAGTTTTTGAGCAAGGTGTTGCTCAGCCTCTACGTGTTTGATTTTTTTCCCTGGCTTCTTCTGTTATTGATTTCTAATGTTTATGGCTTTATAGTCTGAAAAGATGTTTTGCAATATTTTTGTGCTTTGAATTTTGTTAAGGCTTGCTTTATGGCCTAATACGTGGTCTATTCTAGATAATGCTCCATATATGCTGGAAAAGAAAGTATAGACTGCTATTCAGTGGAGTATCCTGTATGTCTATAGGGTCAGGTTGGTTGATTGTGGCATTTGGAACTTCTTTGTCTTTATTAAGCATGTTTCTGGATATTCTGTCCTTCACTCAAAGTGGTGTGTTGAAATCTCCCACTATCATTGTACAGCTGTCTATTTCTCTTTTCATTACAGTTAGTTTTATGTATTTTGGAGCCTTATCAATGGGTACACAAATATTTAATATGGTGTTGTCTTCCTGGAGTATTGAACCTTTAAGCATTTCATAGTGTCTTAGCCATTGTGCTGGATTTTACTTTAAAGTCTATTTTACGAAAAACTAATATTGCCACTCCTGCTCTTATTTATTTGCTTGGTGTATTTTTTTCCTTCCTTTTAGTTTTAGTTTGTTTGTGTCTTTAAATCTAAAGTATATCTCTTGCAGACAGCATGTAGATGGATTGTGACTTTTTTTAAAATCCATTTTGCCATTCCCTGAAGCATTTATTTATATTCAGTGTAATTATTGACAGACGTGAATTTAGCACTGTCATTTTGATGCCTTTTTGTGTGTGGAGGTTGTAGATAATTCCTTTGTTCCTCTTAATTTTCTGTGCTGATTCATTTTTCTTTAAGTGTTTTCTTCTTGCTCATTTTTGTTGGTTTTATATTTGCAGAGACTTCATGCTTTTCTTGTTTTTATTTTGGTGTGTAGGACTGTTAATTTCTTTTGTGGTTAACTTAATATTTACCCTATTTTCCTAAATTTAAACTTGGCTTTTATTTCTTTGCATTGCCTTGACTCCCTTAGCATACAAAAGATCTATGACTACATTTTTTAAGTCCCTCTTTTCTGTTATAATATCATATTTTATATAATGATACTTCTGTTTCCCCATTACCAGCATTTTGTCTGTGATTTATTTCTGTGATTTCCCTGTCTGGGTTGACATCCAGTTGCTCTTGTTCTGTGTTCTAGTCTTGGGTTGTTATCTAATTATTACTGATTTTCTAGTGAAAGGACTCCCTTTAGTATTTCTTATAATTTTGATTTGGTTTTTGCAAATCCACTAAATTTCTGTTTATCTGGAAATGTCCTGATTTTGCCATCATATTTGAGAGACAGTTGCTAAATATACAATTCTTGGTTGGCAACTTTTTTTCTTTCAAGGCTTTGTGTATGTCATCCTGTTGCTTTCTTGCCTGCATGGTTTCTACTCGGTAGTCTAAACATAGTCTTACAAATTCTCCTTTGTATGTTATTTTTCATTTATCCCTAGCCACGTTTAAAATTGTCTCCTTATATTTACTTTAGGCAAGTTTGATTATAATCTGTCTTGGTATCTTTCTTTACAGATCTACCTTATGTGGACTTCAGTCAGCATCTTGGATAGACACCTTATCATCTTTCATGAGATTGGGGAAGTTTTCTATCAACAAATTTTTGACAATTTTCACTTTGTTGTCTGTTATCCTCCCCTTTTCTGGTACTCCAGTCACTCACAGATTAATCCTTTTGATAGAGTCTCACATAATTCTTACTGTTTCTTGACTTAAAAATTATTTTGTCTAATTTTTTCTAGAATATGTTGGCATCGCATACTTTTTTACACTCACTAATGTGGTCTTCCGTTGTCTCAATTTTGCTCCTTTAACTTTCTACTGAGTTGTCTAATTCTGTAATTTTATTATTCATCTTCTGATTTTGTACTCCCTGTCTCTGTACACTTTCTTGCAGCATGTTCAATTGGCCATTACATTCTACTAAATTTTTCCTCACCTTCTTTCTGATCTCTTGAAAAGTTCTAAATATTAGTCTTTTGTATTCTGTCTCTGATAATTCAAGAAAGTTCTCTTCATCTGGAAAATCTCTTGATTCTTTGTTTTGATAGCTTTCTGAAGGCACAGTCTGCCTCTTTAAGTGATTTGATATTGACTGTTGTCTTCGAGCCATCAGTAAGATGTTGTATTTCTTTGTTTCATATTTGCTTACTGCACTCTAGTTTCTTGTTTTATTTTGTATTCAAATGTCCAGATAGGCTGATCATGTGTACTAGTTTGGCTGTTGGTGCCTCTGAAGCTCTAACATCTTGTCACCAGGTGATTATAACTGTTACTAGGCAGATCCCAAGATTCCATTGGCTTTTTTGTGTATGGATTCAGCTCAGGAGTCCAGGTAGGTGGTCAGCAAGTGTGTGATGTAGGCTTTTGCCTACATTCCTAGATTGGAAGGGTTCATTAGTGTAGGCACAGGTATCTGGTTGCAGGTGCTAAGAAAGACAGTGGGCTGATAGCCACCTCTGAGTGTCTGTGAGGAAGGTGCGCCCTCTTAAGCCTGATCCTAGGTGAAGGAACTGTTTCTACACTGAATTTCCAGCTCAGGAGAGTCAACAGAGTTTTCTTTTCCCCTTACCCTGTTTGTTAATTCGTTTTCTCTCTGAATCTAGGAGAATGGCTCAGGATGTGCATAAAGTAACCTATTTCCAGTTCAGGTAATTGCATCAGACTCTGGATCCAGGTACAGAAGGGAGGGGAAAGCACTGGGAAAAGGGAGAGAGGTTTATCCCAAAGGAAAGTTAGATCTGTGTGAGGTAGGTTAAACGCAAGCTACTTAGTTTTTGATGACTGAGTTCTATTTTTCACTGGTTCTGGAGGTGTGAGTAGACTTTCCACTGCACAGTCTCTCCCATTGAGGAGGACGCTTCCTAAATGCCACTGCTCCTTTCACCATGCTGGCTGCAGCTGATTCCTAGTAGGTCAGGTCTGGCCTGTCCTATGTACTTCTGGACCTATTCTCCCTTTTGCATTGCTCAGTCTGGCTGTTTAACTTTCTTTTTGATGTTCAGGGCTCCTAGAATGTCATATATAATTGATTCATTTGTTCTTTCAGGTTTTAGTTTTTAGAGGGATCACAGAAAGTGTCTGACTACTCCATCATCTTGGCCCCACCCCTCATTATGTTAGTTTTAAGGTAAGATTATAATAATGTCTAGTCCACAGAGGTATTGTGAGGATAAAATTCAATGACATATACCAAGGGCTCGGAGAGTTACCCGTGTCACAAAGTATCAACAAAGCATGTGTTGTTTTTGTGCACACCCATGCATAATTCTCAACCAAAACAAAGACTAAATTCCTTAAAGATCCCCAAACTCATTCCCATTGAGTTGGGTCCAACTCATAGCGACTGTAGATGTCAGAGTAGAACTGCCCCATAGAATTTCCAAGGAGCACTCGGTGGATTTGAACTGCCAACCTTTTGGTTAGCAGATGTGGCACTTGACCGACGACACGACCAGGGTTTCCAAAGAAAAGACAGACCATTAAAAAAAGAAGTTTCAGAACATTTATGTTCTATTTCTATTTATGTTTATATTCATACTGTAACATAACCCACAAAGTAAAGATGAAAGGCCAATGAAATTTAATAAATATATAAGTCCTGGGTGACTATGAAAAACCTAGTTTGCAATGAAAGTGATAAACAGAAATGTATAGGCTTAGAGGTGTATATCAGAGTGCAGAAAAGACCGAAAATTAAGTAACTAAATATGTGGCTCTGTATACTGGAAAAATATAAATAGAGTAAGCCCACATAATGGAAAAGAAAAGAAATGAAGATTAATACAAATATTAATAAAGTAGAAAACAATGTAATAATAAAAAGGGTGAATAAAATCTACAGCTAAACAGTCAAAAACGTTAAATATCCCTATAAAAGGAGAAAAAAAAAAACCAACAAGAATGTGGAAAGGAAACATCCTATAATAGATTTTTAAACATACTTATGCTAATACTTTGAAAATGAGGATGAGATATTGTCAGAAAAAATATCAAAATATAAATGAGGAACAAAAGCTTAAATAGACCAATAATCATACAAGAAAATGTTTTTAATAGTCCATTTTACTCTAATGTTTAGTTTCATTAATTCTAGTAAATAAATAAAAAATTCTTATATACAATTATGAAATGTTTCACAGAGAAAGAAAGCATAATCTATTGCAATACATGTGTTTAGGAAAGGAAAGTGTGATAAGTGAATGCATCTCACTTATTTTATTATTATGTCACATATGACTGTAGTGTAAGTAATCATAAGTAAAATTTTAGGCAATCAAACCTGTACGTAGATTTAGAAAAAAGAAAAAATTAAGTAGATTTATCCAGGAATGAGAAAGTCTTGTGGTGTTCTGGTTAAGAGCTATGGCTGATAACCAAAAGGTTGGCAGTTCAAATCTAGCAGGTGATCCTTGGAAACTCTGAAAGCAGTTCTATAGAGTTCCTATGAGTGCTATGAGTTAAAATCACCTCAACAATAGTATTTTGTTACTGTTGTTGTTGTTTTAATCCAGGAATGTAATTCTGGTTCGAAGTGGGAAAACTCTTCAATGTAAAGCAACAACATTAACAGATGAAAAGAGAAAAAGAAAATACAAGAGCATCTGTAGTGAAATTAATAGAATGGGTTAGACAGTTCTACTAGTGTGAGAATTACAATTTCAGGAAAAAAAGTAGCATTCCTGAACCTCAAAACAATCAATTGGAAAAAAAAACAGGAAAAACAATTATCTTGTTCAAATAAGCAGTAAAAAAATTATTAAGAGTAAACCTAAAAAGAATGCGTAAGACCTGTAGGGAAGAATGTAATAAAAGTTCTACCCATTACCACTGAGTGGATTCTGAGTCACAGCTACTCTATAGAACAGAGTAGAAAACCCCCATAAGGTTTCGAAAGAGCACCTGATGGATTCAAACTGCTAATTTTTTGGTTAAGAGCTGTAGCTAAGCAGGAGTTCTTGACCACTGAACCACCAGGGCTTCTCCCCAAGAATAGTAAAGACAATTGTGAAAAGAGAACAAGATAGAAATAGAGTAGGACAGAATGAGGTAGGGTAAATTGTCCTACCAGATATCATCTTGTTTTAGGGAGAAGAGAATCTTTTTGGAGAAGGTATGGTTGGATCTTTGGAGGCCAGAAAAGAAGGACCCACAAGGAAGGGAATACCTGATACACACATCAGCTTCACCTGAGGTGAAGATTTTTCTTCCTTCCTTCCTTTCTTTCTTTCTTTTTGATACTTTCCTTGAGAGTGGAATTCCTGAAAGAGAAACCTATAAAACTGTAGGAGTCTATGCCTCCTTGGATCATCTTTTTCTCCAAAGACATTGTCTTCTTCCCAAACACCAAAGCTGCTCTATTTTTCTCCCCAATAGCCTCTGATGTCTCTCCTGGAAGAAAACAACTGGTCTTTGACAAAGTTGTGCATTAATATTATGTCAAAACTCTATTAGCCCCTAATTTGAGAGTTGGAAAGACTAGACGTTAGTTTCACAATGCTTTCCCTTTGCTTCCCCCAGGGTAAGAGAGCTGCTAACCAAAAAGGCCAGCATTTTAGACCCACCAGTCATTCATCAGAACCCTACAAGGCAGTTCTACTCTATCCTACAGGGTCCTTGTGAGTGAGGATTGACTCAGAAGCAACAAATTTTTTAAGCCTATCTGAAAATCTGGCTGGTGAGTCTGTCAACAGCCCATTAACATACTTGCTAGGGCAGAGAAGCATCCAGTAGAAACACATTCAAAGATGTGAAGGGATTGACTCTAGTTTAAAGTCCTGGACTGGAAGAAGTTAATGATTCCAAACACAACATGCAGTTGCTGACAATATGATATGTTGTGAAGATGACCCCCAGACCCATGGGGTCCCAAAGTTGGTAGGGATGGTGGTAAAGGGCTGAGGCAATATAAGAATTAAAGTCAAATAAAGCCATTTCATTCATGCTTCTAAAATGTTTGCATCGACAGTCTTGCTTAGGGCACACTCTAAACAGTAAGGGAAGAGAAGCATTCTCTTCCGCCCCTTTCACTTACCTACAGAGCATGATACTGCCTGGCTTTCCAAGGTCTCTAGTGAGTTGATGGTGGTGCTTGTGGGTGATGGCAGCAATGGCATCAGGAACCAGTGCCCAAGTCTGTTAGGGCCTGGGCTGCAGAACTGTTCACAGTCCCAGGTAAACTGCCCCCTGGGATTACCCAAAGATACATAGATAGAGGAAATTCATGTGGGATGAGGTACGGAGCATGCAGAATAGAGTCACAGTCTTATCAACGGTTAACACATATCTGAACTTACAAGTGAGGCCAAAGAAAATTTACAGTTATGATAGAGAACACTTGTGTTCTTCAGGTTGCAATATAGCCACTTATAAATTCTTTGAGCTAAGCCTATTGCCAGGCAATTAACAGGTGTTCAATAAACGTTTGTTTGTTTTTTTATTTTGTATTTTTTTCTATTTAATATGACTGCGTGAAAATGTGCATTCCCATGTAAATTTACATGCCCACCTATATGCAGCTTCCATTGCTCTCCTTGTCCGGCGACAGCACACTATACCTCTCTGCTCCATACATGTCTCATCTTCCCAACAGCCTCCTTTCCCCTCCTCTCCACCCACTCTCCTTCCTCCAGCCAGAGGTCAGCAGGATGATATCCTATAGATGTATAGAACCGTAAAGTGCATCCAGTATATGGTCACTCTGCATCACCAAGTCCAATCCGTTCGTGTCTGAAGAGTGGACCTTTGTTATGATTTACGGCCAAGGGCAGCATCAGGACCAGGGGCCACGCTCCCAGGGGAATGTTTAGTAAACAGAATTCATTTCAGTTTAAACTACCTCAGAGAAATGCAATACCAATCAAACAAGAATCAGCAGTCTTACAAGTACATTTTAAACAGAATAACAATTTGTAAGCCACTATCTTCCATACTGAGAAAAAGCCACCACCAGTTGATCAGTTTGTCATACTGTAATGGCTTGTATGTTATTACAATATTGGAAGCAATGTCACTAGTATTTCAAATAATAGCAGGTCACCATGGTGGGCACATGTCAGCAGAGCTTCCAGAATAAAACAGACTTAGAATTAAGGCCTGGCAATCTGCTTCCGAAACTCAGCCCATGAAAACCCTATGGATCACAACAGAACATTGTTCAATATAGTGACAGAAGAGGAGCTCCAGAAGGGAAGTCACTTAAGATACAGAGCAGTGGACACACTTCAGACACACCACAGTGGACTCGAGCATACCAATGATTACGGAGGTGGCCTCGGATTGGACATTTCATTCTGTTGTACATGTTGACCATGAGCTGAGCCACTCAATGCCAACCAAGAACAACAGCTTCCAAACTGAAAAAAAAAAGCACATGTAACTTGTCCGCTTCAATAAATTTAGTTAATTACGCTGAATTCAACTGCACTCAAGTGATTTGGATTCACCCCCTGGTGGTATTCTTGTAATCTTCATCTAGATACATCACTGACTCTTTGAACCGCTTTGCAAAGAGAAGCACTTTCCCAGGCCTCAGTAGGGGCAATCACATCTCCTTTCCCACTCTGGTCTCAGGTTCCATCTACTAATTTCAGCACAAACTCTGTAATTGTTTATCCAGCTCACTCCAAATCCCACTATGGAGCAAACAATACTTTTGCAACTAAATGAAGTATGACTTTAAAACTAACAAAAACAAACATAAAAAACACAGCCATTACCTTGTGACTCACAATTCTGACTCACAGTAACCCTACAAGAAATGGTAGTACTGTCCCATAAAGTTTCCAAAGAGCACCTGATGGATTCGAACTGCGAAACTTCTGGTCAGCAGTCATAGTACTTAACCACTAATCTGCTAGTGCTTCCAAAGCATTTTTAAGTTTAACTTAATTAAGGGCGATCGTCTTGATTTCGACCTGCCAGAGAGCGGCTGGGGAGACAGGAGGAGAGACGGGCCAGCTGACGACGGCTTTAAAATAGCTCAACAGATGTCCCACTTTTTTTCTGCTCACTGCAGGCTGCTATCAACGCCTCAACGTTTAATGTTTCATTTCCTGCTTTCTTCTTCCTTGCCATAGAAACTGAAGTCCATCCTGCTGAAAAGTATCGGACACATTTTGAACTCGTGCTCTGATCAGTGAGCATCTTAAGCAGGGCTCCCTTTGCAGGTTTCGAGCTGATAGCACAGAGGAGAAGCCAGCATGTGGTCACTGTCACTCGTCAATCATTACCTCACATTGTCACGCTGCGAAACCCACACGGATTTTTTTTTTTTTTAATTCTTAGCCCCATCTCTTTCATGCATTGCCCCGGTAAAGACAGAAGGCACTGATCTAAATATAGAGAGTTGTAAATGAGATCATTTTGTGAGTGAAGTCAGAAAATCTTACCCCACCATCTCTGATAGTTTCATGCTCTGTTCAGAGACCAGCAGTTGTCCCCTTCTGCAAATGTGACTCAGTTCTCCAATGCCTTTATTCCTTTTACTGGTCTCATGCTACCTCAAGCGTATCTTTCCCAAGATTTCTGTCTGCTTCTGGTGTCTACCTAAGAGAGAATAAGGAGAAAATAATTTGCACATTTTGGAAGCCGAATTACACCAGAATGGACTTGACAGGCAGCAGTGATTGATGGAAAACTGTCTTTTGAGAGACATCATTCATGTGGCTTTTGCATTTCCCTGCTCTGAAGATCTGTCCAAAGGGGCATGGAGTGGAATGGAGATGTTTCACAGGCATCACTGGCTTTTAATCCCCTGCTTCTGGAATAGCTTTGGAAACTTTGGTGGCATAGTGGTTGAGAGTTTGGCTGCTAAACAAGAGGTCAGCAGTTCAAATCCACCAGGAGGGCCTTACACACCCTATGTAGCATCTCTACTCTGCTTTAAGAGTCATTATGAGTCAGAATCGAGTTGACAGCAGTAGGTTTGGTTTGGGACAACTTCTGCACCTTGTCTTTTGTTACTAGTGGGCAGAGTTTATCAGCCTTGGTCTCAAAACCTAGGACCACAGACAGTTCTAGCTTTATACAGATAATCTGTCACTGGTCAATTTTAAGAGCGTATGCCTTTGCACACAGTAAACTACGTAAGTTAAACACACGAGGACAGACAATTAAGTTCTCAAACTCCACCTAGAAAAAGTGCTACATATCTCTTTGCTGAGTGTCACTAGCCCGTCTTTGAAGTACTCCCCTCGGGAAGCTATGCAGAGGTGCCACCTCCTAGCCCACCCTTCGAAGCAATTTTGAAACTCTTTTCCTGGAGTGGCCATTAGAGCTGCCATATTCTTCTTGATGTCCTTAATGTCATCAAAATGCCTTCCTTCAATATTTCCTTTATCTTCGGGTACAGAAAAAAGTTATTGGATGCCAGATCAAGTGAGTAAGGAGCGTGTTCCAATACAGTTATTTATTTACTGGCTAAAAACTCCCTCGCAGACAGTTACACATTTAAGTTTGTGAACTTGCCACTGTGTCAGCGAGCACAGTGACCATGCCAGAAAGAGTCCCAAAATCGCTTTGAAGGGTGAACTAGGTACTGGAGTCTGTGCATAGCTTCCCAAGGGGTGTACTTCAAGGGTGACTGCAATGACATTCAGCAATGCAGCAGGTAGCACTTAGAACGATTAAGTTCTCCTACTCAACTGTCAGACCTTGTATATAAGGTAAGATATGTTAAGATATTAATTATTATTGCATTAGTAGTATTAACTGGAGCCCTGGAGGGGCAGTGGTTAAGAGCTACTCCCTCCAACCCAAAAGTTAGCAGTTCGAGTCCACCAACCGTATCTTAAAAACCACATGAGACAGTTCTACTTTGTCCTGGACAGTTGCTATGAGTCAGAACTGACTTGACAGCACCTAGCAACAACAGTTATCTGCTAATATAGATATTAATAATAATTTAATGTGACAATAGCAGCTACCATGTATCAAGGACCTTTTGTAGGACAGATCCACCACTCTGCCAACAGTGTCTTATACTGTGGTGGCTTGTGTGTTGTTGTGATGTTGAAAACTATCCTACCAGTATTTCAAATGCCAGCAGGGTCACCTCTGTTAGACAGATTTCAGTGGAGCTCATAGCCTGAGACAGACTAGGAGGAAAGGCCTAATGATCTGCTTCCAAACATCAGCCAAGGGAAACCCTACGCATCAAACAGAATATTTTCTGGTATGGCACTGGAAGATGAGCTCCCAAGGTTGGAAATCACTTACAATACACAAATGACTGAAACAATGGACGCGAGCCCACCAGTACTTGTGAAGACGGCACAGGACCGGGCAATGTTTCATTCTGTTGTGCACAGGGTTGTTTCGAGTTGCGAGTCCACTTGACAGTAACTAACAACAACAGCGATGTGTAACTATAAAGAGGATACTTTTGAAACTCAACAAACAGAAAGCTCGTTACAGGCAAACGGATCAACTGACACAAAAGAAGAAATTGGGCAATACAAGCAACAATAAATGGCCCCAAGTAAACGTGGCAGTGTGAGTAGGATACGAGTGATATCAGAGCTGGGGCTGCAATGACGAGCAGTCGATAACAGACTTGTGTCACCCACTGCAGAAAGTTCAGATTCTATTTTAAATCCAACAGGAATCCATTGGACGGTTTTAAGCAGGGAGAATATTACATGTATAAACCCACTCCTATTGCCATTGAGTCAGTTCTGACTCATAGTGATTGCATAAGGTGCACTAAAACTGCTTCACAGGGTTTCCAAGGGTGGCTGGTGGATTTGAACTGCCAACCTTTTGGTTAGCAGTCCAGCATTTAACTACTGCGCTACCAGGACTTCACTGTGTGTATAGGCTATTAAATTAGTAAGACAGGGAAAACAGTATTTTCAAACTGTCTGACACTTTTTAGTGTGTTTGCTACAGCATAGAAATTATTCTGCCAAGGCATTCTAGAAGGGACATATTGCCTTAAGGAAAATAAACAAATAAATGGTATTGACTTAGTGGGCAGACCTTGTGGAACCTGATGGCAGCTGGGGAGAAAGACAGCAATTCACAGTACTTCATGTAAAACATGCCTATTGACCCTGTAGCTCTGGGATAACTGCCCAGATCAAAACATATAGAGGCAGGCCTTGACTCACAGTGACATTTACAAACTGATTCTGATATAAGTGAACTAGCTTATCTTATTTTTTAGCTTCTAGTTTGTATTATCATTGCCTTTTAGTTTCAGCATCTTCATCTATCTGATCTTTGTCTTTGGGAGCTGGAAATATTGTACATAGACTTAGAGATTTATTTTAATACATACATACATAAAAAATACACAAATCATTAAATTTACTCCAATAATAAAGAAGAGTTGATGATCTTGGCATTTTGTCAGTCAGAGTACCAACCCCATTTGTGGAAGGTTCTGGATCTTCTGGATTATCTTTGATAATGCGGTAATGTTGTAGTCAGAAAATTCCTGAGGGTTACATGTATGGTCCTTCTCTTCTTTCTTCATATATTTCTTGGTAAGATCTCACTGCTTCCTGAATCTACCTACCAAGTTTAGCAAAGAGATGAGCATTTGTGTCCATATTTTCAAGCAACTGGAGCCCCTGACTTAGCTTAGGAAACTAAACTATGAACAGTAAATCAAAACGCAAACCTTCCATTGACCATGTGAGAATGCTAACAATGCAAATTACACACTCCAACATTGCATGTAGTACATGTTACTAACAATAAAATGTTTCAGAAAAAGAAGAAACAAAGTAGTCCTAAGTGTGGTTTATTGTCACTCCAGTACATGTTATATCAGGTATTATCTATGCAGAGAACTGAGGACCTTCCAGAGCTGGGGAAATCACATGGCATGTAGTAGGGAAGTGTCTTCCAGATCTGATCAAAAGGGTGCGTAACACCTGGAGACCCTGGATGCTGAGCTGGTCTTTGGTGGGAGGACAACTGGTAAGTAGATACTTAGTGACAAAAATGGTAGAATGTGTTAGACACCAGACTGTTGTTTATTCAATCAGTTTTCTCTTTGTTCCTAGCCTCCTTTAGTGTGGTGTTTTAAATGCAGTCACGAAGCATAATTAAAGGTGATGAGTGTCACTTCTAGCACTGTCCATGGAAACATCCTACATGATTTTCCATACCCTTTTTCCTGCTGCCTACTCGATGTAAATGTGCGTGGTAACCCTGAAAACCACTTGTTCAAGATGGTAGAACAAACAGGATAAGAAACTCACGTTCTTGAAATGCGGCAGGAGGATAAATCCCCTACTGATCAGAAGCACATGTTTTTGTCTGTAAGCAAGTTAGAAATACATTTCTATTACATATTTTCAGGTGTTTATGACATCATTTAAACTGAAACTGCCTTAACTTATATATTTGGAGCCCTGGGGGCATAATGGTTAAAAGCTCAGCTGCTAATCGAAAGATTGGCAGTTCTAATTCACCAGCGACTCCTTGGAAATGCTATGGTGGCAGTTCTACTCTGTCCTATAGGGACTCCATCAATCAGAATAATCTCAACAGTAACAAGTAATAGATGCTATGCTGATATATGAGAAAGGAGCCATGGTAGTACAGTAGTTAAATGTGTAGCTGCTAACCGACAGATTGGTGGTTTGAACCCATCAGCTTCTCCTTAGAAGATGCAACAGTCAGCTTCCATAAAAATTTACAGCCTTGGAAACCCTATGGGCAGTTCTACTCTGTCCTATATGGGGTTACTATGAGTCAGAAGCAACCCAGTGGCAATGGTTTGATTTTTTGGAGCATATTGGGAAAGGAAAGACTTGGGAATATAGGAGGCAAAATCAAGAGGATCTTCCCCCCTCCTTGGCCAGGTTAAGTATGTGATGCTTACTGGAGAAGCAAAATGTCCTGTTAGCATTTGAAATATATAAGTCTGGATTTCTAAAGAGAAATCAGAGACAGAGGTGGAGATTTGGAGATGATACTTTTAGTTAGAGGAGCTAGTTTATAGTTAAGATAGGTGGCTGAAGATTGATCTAGAAGCAGTCACCTTTCAGGAATGAGAAGAAAAGAAAAAGCCAGTAAAAGAGGCCTGGAAGTGCCATCCATGAAGCAGGGGGAGACGAAGGAGTGTATGATGTCATCCAAGGTGAATCCTGACTAAAAATAAACTCGTATGTCAGGTTTCTAAAATATATACCACCCAGGGGTCTCTCTGGAAGGCAGAAACTTACAGTCCCCAGGGTAGAACATCAAAATTTATTCCCATAGAATAAGAGAGTAAAAGGAATCACCAGCTCTGGAGACTGAACACCTGCCATTTCTGAAGTCCTTCCCTTGAGGGAATATTGAGTCAGAAAATGTTAACTTAATGCTTCATTTTTCAATCCCCTGAGCACCAATGGGGCTATGTAAACAACCACTTCCTGTAACCTCAAACCCTGTGCCTACTTCTCACCTCATTCTTGTCACCCACACAGACTGACAGATTTCCTCCTACTACAAAGTCTGAAATGAGCCAAGCAAAAGGGAGCACTATAAAACAGCTAAAGTCCTCACTATTAGGATTTCACTGGCAATGTATGCAATCACATAAACAAAACTAAAAATTGAAACCTAAACTCACTGCTGTTGAGTTAATTCTGACTCACTGTGACCCTATAGGACAGAGGAGAGTTGTCCCACAGAGTTTCTAAGGAGTACTTGGTGGATTTGAACTGCTGACCTTTAGGCTAGCAGCTGTAGCACTTAACCACTACACCACAAGGGCTTACTACATAGAGAACAGGGTTGAAATAATCACTCTTTTGTTTTCTTCATATGAAGAAGTAGCTGGTAGGAGGAAAGTTATGTTCTGGAAACAAGGGTGCATAAGGCTAGACCAGAGAAGAAATGTTGGAGAAGAAATGTTTCCCAGAAGGAAGATGCTTCTTTAACTTATTATTTTATTATGTTACGATCACTCTAAGTAGTTGTCACAAATAAACCAAAATTCACTATTTTGAATAAACAGAAACTCATTCCTCTTTCTTGATCTCACATGACAGTCCAGAAATACACAATCTAGAGTTGATGTGGTTGCTTTTTCTGTTTCAGAATCCAAGGTGACTACTCAAGCTTTCCCCTTTTCACCAACAAAGGGAAGGGAGAAAGAGGAAGGACAAGCAATACCTTTAAAGGTACTGACACCAAGCTTATTCACATTACCTCTTATGGCCGTCTGTTGTTGCTGCTGTTAGGTACTGTTGAGTCAGTTCTGCATCTTAGCAATCCTATCCACAATGCAACACTGCCAGTCTTGTGCCATGCCCACAACTGTTTTTATGTTTAAGCCCATCATTGTAGCCACTGTGTCAATTGTCTCCTTGAGTGTCTTCCTCTTTTTGCTGATCTTTTACTTTACCAAGCTCACATTCCATTGGCAGAAATTTAATCATATATATAGCCGCAAGGGAAGCCTCGAAATGTTGTATCTGCACCTGGGAAACTAACTGCTCTACTAAAATAAACATGGAGTTTAAAGGGGCATCTCCTACTGTAAAAGAAAGATAAGGAGATTGAATTATAGATGCAAATAGCAAACTGTACCGTAATACTCTAAATAAGATCAGGGGTTCACAGGCACAAAACTGACTATGTGACGGAACTGTCCTTTTACACTTCCACTCACTCAGTCTGAGGCTCCAGGCTGGCATCTTCTGACTTCTTTTTCCCTTTGAATCTGACCATAATGTTCTTTATAAATTGTCTTCAGTGGCGTAAGCAAATAGATAATCCTTGTCCCTTGCATTAAAACTAACAGCCCTGAATATCAGGCTTATGGTACAAATGAAAATAGAACTTTCCGTATGTGAGAAGCTCTGTTCAAGAGATGAGGATATTTGTAGGAGTTGATCTGAACAGCAAAACAAAATCCAGCCTTCAGAAAAGAAGCTAATAAACCTGAAGCTTCAGTTTTCTTTCATTTGCCCCTCCCAAAGTCCTGGGAGAAGCCATAGCAATGTGATCACATGCTCATATAATTTTTTTTAACTTAATTTGCCAACGTGAGAATATTAAATTTTAGTTGGTTTAAGATTATCATGTATTTTGAGGGCCAGCCTCAAGCTTGAATCTCAGTGATACTCACCTCCTGGTATTTATACCCCTCTGTATTGAAAAGGGAGCCCTGGTGATGTAGTGATTACGAGCTTGGCAACTAACCAAGAGGTTGGCAGTTCAAATCCACTAGTCTCTCCTTGGAAACCCTATGGAATCATTCAACTGTGTCCTATAGAGTCACTGTGAGTGAGAATCAACTCGATGGCATTGGGTTTAGTCACGTGTTACAGTGAAGAAGAGGTGACACTTGCAATTGGAATAAACGTGTGTGGCTCCTGAGAATAAATCATAACAGACACTGCCAATTCTATCCTACTTTCTTGCATTGCTCATTCTGGAAAAAACCAGTCATCGTGTTGCAAAGACACTCACAAGACCTATGTGCAGAGGAAACAGCTTGATAACATCAAATGACTGTCCTTATGAAGGGGCACTATTAAAGGACATCCTCCCACCCCAGTCAAGCCTTCAGATAATTCCAGCTCTCCAACATTAGTCTTCCAGTTGAGGCCCTGAAATCATACAGCAATGACAAATCACCTCCACTGTGCCCTTTTTGACTTCCTGACCCACACGAAGGATGAGATAATAAATAATATTTTTGTTTCATACCATTCCATTTCAGGGTGATCTGTTAGGCATTCTATTCTGGTGCCTTCTCCATTACATTTCTCCTTGTGTAGGGTGACATTGAGATGGCAACGGGTATTTGGGGGATCTGACTAAAGAACAATCTAAGGTGGAAATACTAGGTAGTTCTAACTGGCAGATTAGCAAAATCAAGCCAGACCTATTGCTATCAAGTTGATTCCAACTCACAGTGATCCTACAGGACAGAGTAGGGTTTCCAAGGAGCAGCTGGTGGATTCACATTGCCAGCTTTTTGATTAGCAGCCAAGCTCTTAAGCAGTGTGCCACCAGGGTTCCACCTTGTAGATTAGTGGGGTATAACTGTGTAGTTTGCGGCCAATATTGTATACAGATATGTTTTTTCTATCCTAGAGTAGGAACAGAATCCCCCTACCACCAACTGTAACAACTCACAGTGGTATGACGTGAAAGCAAAGGACCACTAATTGTGTCACAATATTAACATTTACTATAGGTCTGGCAGCATCTAATCTTTGCGGGAGAAACAAGATACAAAACATATGAAGCCAGATACCAGTTTTCAGAAAATTCTTTCATTCAAGTTACATGTAAAAGCATAAGGAAGAGTTGTTTCTCAACAATTGCCAGTCAGAGGTATATACAGGAATGAAGTGTATATAATCATAAACACCTATCATGCTTTTATTTTTTTATGAGAATTATTCAAAATAGAATTTGACAAGATTCTTCTATTTATAGTGCACTATCTGATGGTGGAGGAAACCCTGGTGGAGCAGTGGGTTAAGTGCTACGTCTGCCGACCCAAAGGTCAGCAGTTCAGATCTGTCAGGCACTCCTTGGAAACCCTACGGAACAGTTCTACTCCCTATGGGTTCGCTACGAATTGGGAGCAACTCGATGGCATTGTATTTGGTTTTTTGTTTGTTTGTTTATCTGATGGTGCAGGAAATCCTGGTGGTGTGGTGGTTAACTGCTATGGCTGCTAACCAAAAGACAGCAGTTCAAATCTACTGTATGCTCCTTGGAAACTTTATGAGGCCATTCTACTCTGTAGAGTTGGAATTGACTCAACGGCAAAGGTGTGGTTGCTTTTCTAGGTTCTGGTGATACAGGGGCCAAGCACTTGGCTGCTAACCAAAAAGCCAGCAGTTCAAACCCACCAGCCACTCTACTAGAAAAAGGCACTGCAGTTGGCTTTCGTGAAGGTTCGCAGTCTTGGAAGCTCCATGGCACAGTACTACTTTGTCAGAATAGACTCAACAGCAGTGGGTTTGCTTATTGTTTTTGTTTGTTTGTCTGTTTTCTTTTTCTTTTTTGTTTCTGTTGTGTAGAGAATATATCCATGTAGAAAATCACATTTTTTAAAAATGATCATCCATTTAGAAAAAGTGAATTATCCTTCAATTATCTTAAGGAAATAATACAGCAAAATCATTGTCATATGAAGAGGTAATAGAAGAACATGTAGCCACAGATAAAGGAGAAATGTATTATAGAATTGTATCAGGCAGCTAAATAATAAAATTTTGGTAGTGGCTCTAAATTCTGTGAGGTATACAGGGCTCAATTTTTGTCATGTCTTCTCATCTTAGACAAATACATATTTTTTATCTAACTTTGCATTTGTGATTTTATATTCATCTTTTCAAGAAAAGTGCCAAAAATGTGTAAGTTTTAGACTCCACAAAACT
The DNA here is from genome assembly GCA_028571685.1 of Heterohyrax brucei. Classification (NCBI taxonomy): domain Eukaryota; kingdom Metazoa; phylum Chordata; class Mammalia; order Hyracoidea; family Procaviidae; genus Heterohyrax; species Heterohyrax brucei. Next base: position 34,388,849 of record CM053148.1, on the reverse strand, counting down.
TGATTCCTTCATGTTCTATTAGTTTTTGCTCCAGAAACATGGATACCTCTACATTCACTCACTAGTTCATTTCTTCATTCATAAATACTTAGCCCAGAACACCACCACTTAGGAATGTGCTTTCCAGATGCCATCAGCCAGGAGAAAGCAGTCCTTGTTCCAGACCACTGAAGTCACCGTTTTCTGTGTTTTGTACATTGCTGGTACACTTTTCTCTGCCACCCAGTGGCAAGATCCCTGAGTGCAAATGGTTTTCTTATTTATTATATAATAAACATTCACCAACAGAGCTCCCATAATGGGACCCCAGACTTGATAGAGTACTCAAAATACAATTTTATTCTATTTATTTAGATCAATTTAAGATCTAATGCTCAGTTTCTGCTGAATTTTGCTAAGAATTGATTTTTGTTTTTTCCCAAATTGGTTAACTTAACACTGCTGCGCATATCTATTAATATGTCTGGCAAATTTTTGCATCCTACTTTGGTGAGTACTGTATGGTGTCATAAAAGCTAGAAAGTGGCCATCTAAGATCCACTGATTGGTCCCAACATACCTGGAACATAGGAGAACGAAAAACACCAAAGACACAAGGAAACTATTAGTTCAAGAGACAAAGGGCGACATAAATCAGAGACTCCATCAGCCAGAGACCAGAAGTACATGGTAACCAGCTCCCACCAACGACTAACTCAACAGGAAATACAACAGCGACTCCCTAATGTAGCAGACAAAAGTGCGGTGCCGAACTCAAATTCTAGTAAAAAGACTAGACTTCCTGATTTGACTGAGACTGGTGGAACCCCATAAGACATGGCCCCCAACTCTCTGTTAACCTAGAACTAAAACCATTCCTGAAGTCAAATCTTCAGACGAACAGTAAACTGGATTATAAGACATAAAACGATACTCTTGAAGAACACACTTCTTAGTTCAAGTAGCTACATGACACTAAATGGGCAATTTCTGTTCAGAGGTGAGATGAGACAAAACTGACTGAACGGACATCAGATACTGGAGGCCAAAGGCGGAGTGTCCCGTCACATTACAGGGATTGAAATCGGGGTTACATAACAATACATGTATAAATGTTTGGATAAGAAATTAACTTGAACTATAAACTTTCACCTAAAGCCCAATAAAATAAATAAATGTGTTATTTTAAACCACTAAAATTTTGTGCTGGCAACAATAAAAACTAATATTATATGGCTGAAAAAAAAAAGCTGTTGTCAAATCCATTTTGTCTCATAGCTACCCCATGTGTTACAGAGCAGAACTGCCCCCCAAAGTGTTTTCTCAGCTCTGATCTTTACAGAAAGAGATCGCCAGGCCTTTCTTCACAGTACCACGGGTTGGCTTTGTTCTGCCAATCTGTCCACTAGTAGTCCAGAGAAAACTGTATGTGCCACCCAGGGACCTAAAATGTGGTAAGCCTATTTCAGCTAAGCCTTTGTTCAGCTATGAGTTGTACTTCAGAATATGACATTTATGGAAACCATTTTTGGAAAATATATTTTTAAAAATTTGTATGAGGTAAATAACACTTAGCTTACCAGCCAGTGGGCCCCTGGGGAGAAGCCTGGCCTTGCTAATAGTCATCTGGCAGGTTTGGAATCTAGCCTTGTCTCCCAAAGAGTTTAGCTGAGATCAGTTAACAGAAAAAGTGCTAGTTATAACACTCTGTTAAGTCACCAACGCGCCTATGCAACATCTCGCACCTTGCAGTCTGTCACTTGCTTCACACTGTGTTGGTTTTGACATACTGAGTACTTAACAGTATCAGGAAAGCAAACAAAACACCAGGAAAATAAATAAATTCTTCCACGTTTATACATGCTGGCTACTAACGAGTGAAACCAGATCCTTGGAGGTACATCGTATGCTGACACAATCTCTCCCCAAGTTAAAAAAAATAATCCTATTTAAGAATGAGTTATTCTATCAATGCATTCTTGAAATATTTCTACTCTCGGGGTGTACATTTGTATCTGTCCATACCACTCAAAACAGGGGAAGATAAGTTATCGGAGGTTCAGGGAAGGAATTTTTAGCTATGTAATGGGTGAATTCAGAAACACTCTTGGAATACTGGTTCAGAGCTATGACTGCTCACCAAAGGGTTGGCAGTTTGAATCCATCAGTTGCTCAGTGGAAACTCTCTAGGGCAGTTCTACTGTCTTATAGGTCAGAATTGACAAGACGGCAAGGAAGCTGGGTTTGGAATCAGCGAATGGGGGAGTTTTTCTCTTGCTCTTGAATGAGTTGCCTTTGCTCTTTCCTCAGGCTCCTCTAAGCCATTTTCAAAAGTAACGGAAAAAATCCCTCACTTGTCCCCTACTCGTCTATTAGTGTGTCAGACTGTGGTGGCTTGGTGTGCTGCTGCAATGCTGGAGGCTTTGCCACCAATATTTCAAATACCATCAGAGTCATTCACGGTGGACAAGTTTCAGAGGAGGTTCCAGACAAAGACTAGGAAGAAAAGGTCTGGCAAGCTACATCCAAAAATTAGCTGACAAAAGCCCTATGGATTACAACAGAAAATTTTCAGACTAGCTTGGTTGGACATGTCATCAGTGGGGACACATCGCTAGAGAAAGACATCACATTTGGTGAACTAGAGAGAGCCAGGAAGAGCAAGGGAGACCCTCTGTGAGATGGAGTGGCACAGCTGGCATAGTAGGTGCAAAAGACAGATGCCACTGAGACAGATGCTGGTGACCATGAGGATGACACAAGATCTCCTGTATGCAAAATTGTCATGCGTCAGAATTGACTCAACAGTACCCAGCAATAACAACAGGACAATTATGTGACATGCATTGCATCTCACTGGCCAGCAAATGACAGGACTTACTGGAAGGGATGAGACTCCAGGAAGAGAGAACATATGGAGGTGATTATGGAAACAGTCCTGATATCCATCAAGACAGGGTGCCCAGGCACTGGCAAATGTCATCTCTGAGGAAACACTACTATCCCTCATTACCCAGACACCAGGTGTACTGCGAGTATTATTTTTCATTTTACCAGGCTAAAAACTTTTTAGCAATAACAAAACACATTTCTATCTCATATGTCAAAATTACTGTTACATTTCTATCTTATCTGTCAAAATTACTGTTAACACGAGCAATAATAATAGCCTTGTTTTCTTTTGAAATGCTTAGCGTTTCCAGCTTTGTGTCAACTTACGTATTTATAGAGATGGTTACTCAACACTTCAGTAGGCAGTCCGGAAATCCAAGTTAAAGCAGCAGCTGGAAAAGGAAAGAATAGGAAAAAAAAATGGGAAAGTTTTTTTTTTTTTTTAAGAAAGGTTTTACTCAGTTCTTCATTTTTCCTAAACCTTTGGTATTCCCACTCCTCATTTCAATAGTTAATACTTGACATTTATAGAGCTTTTTGCAAAACAAAGACTCAGAAGGCTTAATGCACCATGGTGGGAGGCAGAAGGGGAGTCATCTCACACGCCAGGTGCATGACGCCACTTCTGCTGTGGAATGTAGCAGCTGGGACACAGCTGGTGAGTAATGAGTGCCCGGACAATGGCCCAGGACAGGAAGTGGGGAGGAATCCTGGGTCCAGCTGAAGCTTCAAGGGCAACAGGAGGCAGCAGCATGGGAGTGACACATTGGAATGTGTCTGGGATACTGGTCTTATAAAACACCCAGACTGTCTTTTCAAAAGCCTTAGTTGTTAGCTGCAATCCTATTGGCCCCCCAACTCATGGAGACGCATGCGCAATGACATTGGACAGTTGTGATCCATAGGATTTTCATGTGCTGATTTTCAGAAGCTGATACAGGCCTTTCTCTTAGTCTAGTCTCTCTTAGCCTGGAAGCTCCTCTGAAATCTGTTCAGCATCACAGGGAAACGCAAGGTAGACTGACAGACGGACTGGTGGTGGCTGCACGTAAGGTGCGCTGGTCAGAAGCTGAACCCAAATCTCCAGCGTGGAAGATGAGAATTCTATCATAGAAACGCCACCTCCCTTTGTCAAGGATAAAGGGAGACTATTTTGTGACTTGGCATAGAACTTCATCTGTGATCAGGAAGTAGTTTTTCTTAATCCATCCCAGATTAGTTGGAATTGTGGCTTGCAGAGAAAGGAACACCAAAGCACAAACAGGAAGCAGATGCCCCGGCGGATGGGGTATTCCGCCTTGGGTAAAGGGAACAGAAAAGAGGGGCGTTTCTTCCCACCAAACCTCAGCAGGAGGTTTTGTACCCCGAAGACAAGGGCAGGATGTCTCACTTTGTATTGGAGGGCTGCTGAAAGCAACGTGGTCAATTCTAAATACTTTAAATAGTTTCTTGGAGAGTTTGTCTTCTGTCCAGAGGAAGAGACACTGTATTCAATCTATTCATTTTGGCATTTTTAGTCCACTCCTTAAATTACTTCCAGACAGTAAAATAAATGGGAATCAAGGTCTCAGGGCTTCCTGTTTTTGTCGATATTGTTAGTAAAAGATTTAAAGAAAAAGGAGGGAGGGGAATATGCCTCTAATTCATTGAGGTCTGCTAAGCCCTATGGGCTGATATGAAATTAACAATAATTATGATAAAAGAACCACAGGTATGACAAGAGTGTAGCAACTGAAATAGCCCAAGAGACACTGCTCTAAGAGTTTGTGGGCAAGATGTTTAACGGACCATGGTTTAAGCTCAGCTCAGGGATTTCTTCTGGTAGGGAGATCGAATAGGTTTCAGTAGGTGTGAGAGCACTCATCAGTCTGTAGTGTGGCATGGAGTGTTGTCTTAGGAAGGTTTCTGAGACTACAGCTGATACACTCAGCTAGATTGTATGACTTGTGATGTGGACAGATGAGGCAGCTCATCATCATGTGTGATGGATTGAACTGTGTTCCCCCCAAAATGTGTGTGACTCTTTGACTGGACCATGATTCTTGGTACTGTGTGGTGTTCCTCTACGTTATAAACCCTGCCCTTATGATAATGACGGAGACGGGCCGCAGTTGTGTTGGTGGGGCACGACTCATTGTGTAAGATTGTCTTGTGCCTTAAGGCAGAACCTTGAGATATAAAGGAAAGAAGGTAGCACAGAGATTTAGGGACCTCATACTTTCAAGAAAGAAAGCAGTGATGGGAGCTGAGCCTGTCCTTCAGAAAAGACCAGATTCCCTGCGCCTCCGAAGCCCCCAATCCAGGGGAAGACTGACAACAAGGACCTTCCTCCAGAGACAGCAGCCAAAGCCTTGCCCTGGAGCTGACACCCCAAATTCTGGCTTCTAGCCTACTGAATTGTGACAAAATAAAATTTCTTTGTTAAAGCTATCCATTTGTATTTCTGTTAAAGCAGTACTAGATGACTAAAACTCTATGTATTTGCAGTTTTTGTAGCAGCATGAGAGTGAGAGACTGAACTGTAAAAAAAAAAGCAGTGCTCTACTGGATCCCCGCATGTGTGCCATGGTGGTCATTGTCGTTGTCACGGAATTGGGTCCAGCCCGACAGAACGCAGTGTTTCCTGGACCTTTGCCCTATTCCAGATCGTTTGTGTGCTTGAGTCCGCTGTTGTGACTACCATGGTTTTTTGCATTCTTTGCAATCGAGGGAACTCATCTGCCAGCCCTGTCTCAGACAATATTCTGTTGTGATCCATAAGGTTCTAGTTGGCTGTTTTTCAGAAGCAGATCACCAAGCCTTTATCCCTTCTGGAAATTCGGGTGAAACCTGTCTACTGGGTGCCTCTGCTGGTATTTGAAATACCAGTGGCATAGCTTCCAGCATCATAGTAAGAAGAAAGCTACTGTAGTGTGCCAAATAGGGGGTAGCAGATGTTGATAGTGCTACACAAGAAAAATGAAGTGTGTCCAGAAACTACCTAGTTAGTCTCTTAAATGGAAACTCTGTAGGATTTCCTTTGTGCTGGATCCCATTCTTGGTAACAGTCACTTTAGGTACATTAAGGCATCAGGGGTCCTGTGAGGTAGCGTGGGCTTGTCAGAAAAAGTGGAGCTCATGACAACTGTTAACTTCTTATGAGGCATTTCCTTTGCACAAAGAAGCATCCTGAGAATTTTTAAGCATTAGTATTTGTACTTTCTCCGTACTGCCTTCCCACTTTGAGACAAAACATTTTTGCATTTACTTTGTAGCATTTTACTTATAGCTGAATAATCTGGGACTCCCCGAGGTTCACTTCAAGCACATGGCAGAGAGGAATTCAAATTCAAGACTGACTAATTTCACTAACAGATATAATAGCTGACATTTATATACATGATCATTTAATTTTTACAATGGTCTTAACATGATCCATTTCACAGATATGGATGTTGAGGCCTGTTACAGGTTGAATTATGTCCTCCAAAAAGATATGTTGAACTCCAGCCTCCTTCTAGTAAATGTGATATTATTTAGAAATAGGATCTTTAAAGATATAAGAAAGTTAAAATGAAGTCATTAGGGTGTAATCTAATGTGACTGGTGTCCTTATAAAAACTGGGAAATGTGGAAGCAGACGTACAAGAAGAAGGTCACGCAAGGACAGAGGCAGAGGTGAGGCTGATGCAGCTGCTAGTCAAGAAATGCCAGGGTTGGCCAGCCACAGTCAAAAGCTGGAAGAGGCAAGGAAGTATCCTACCCAGAGCCTTCAGCAGGATCATGGTTTGGCTGGTGCCTTGGTTTCAAACTTGTAGCTCCAAAACTGTGAGACAATAAATCTTAGGCCACCCAATTTGTGATACTTTGCTAGAGCCGACTTAGGAGACCACTCCAAGGTCTCAAGAGGTTAAGCAACTTGCCTAAGATGACACAGCTATTGCATGGCAAAGCTAGGATTCTCTCTGATTCAAGCTTACTCTATGGCTCTATTCCTAGAATTCATAATATGCTATTGTACATTGAAAGCTCAAGACCTTTCACTGCCTCACGTCATCTCTCCCTTAAGGGATGGTGATCACTTGGTGCATGAGCCTGGCTTTTTAATAACATGACTGAGAACATTTTAAATGTATTGAAACATATACAGAAAGAAGACCAGTATAAGCAGATCGTAGCAGATGATAGGAGGGTATGAAAAGATGAGTTTGGAAAGGTAGACAGGGAGCAGTCACACAGGAACTGTAAGTCATGGAAAGGACAGTTGCTAACAGAAGTCTTTTCTCCCAGGAAAGAGCTTTGAAGATTTAAATGACAATGAGAAAAGACTTAACTAAAATTAAGCAGAACTGAAAGTCCCCTTTATATGCTCATCACGTACTGTGACTTTTCCTTCCTGCTTAGCTGCCTTAGAACTAGTTAGGCTGACCGAGGGAGGGACATGTGGAAAGAGGATCAAGGAGACTAAATCTAGTGTACCACCATGGATTAAAATCCCTGCACTGAACAGCTCCTCTACCAAAGAACCCATAGGGCTTATGTGCAAGAAACTGGTCATTAAAAATGTTTTATTATGAATTCTAGGAATAGAGCCGTGAGTAAGCTTGAATCAGAGAGAATCCTAGCTTTGCCGTGCAATAGCTGTGTCACCTTAGGCAAGTTACTTAACCTTTTGAGACCTTGGAGTGTCTACAGTAAATAATAATAATAAAGAGAGATAGCCTTCCCCTGGAGCTCTCATCCTGACTCAGGACTTCTAGCCTCCTAAACCATGGAAGAATGAACTTCTGTTTGTTAAAGCTATCCACCTGGGTATTCCCATTAAATTGGACAATGCATAAGGTGCAATGAAGAAGCATTAATGCTTTTGAATTATAGTGTTGGCAAAAGCTATCAGATACACCATGGACTAATGTAAGAGTGAACAAAACTGCCTTGGAAGAAGTACAGCCAGAATGCTCCTTATGAGAAAGGATTATGAGGCTTTGTTTCACTTTCTTGGATACTTTATCTGGAGAAGCAAGTTTCTAAAGAAGGACATCGTCTTTGGAAAAGTAGACGGTCAGCAGAAAAATGAGTAAGACTCTCAACAAGGTAGACTAACCCAGAGGCTCTGACACAGAACCCAGACGTAGCACTGACTGTGAGGATGGTGCAGAACTGAGTAGTATTTTATTCCGTTGTCCATGGGGCAGCTACGATTCAGAATCAGTTTGACATCACGAACTCAGTGACAGCTAACAACAATGAGCATGTGGCCAGGGCTGAAAATCAATGGCTCTAGTGAGACAGAGTATGCAAAGCAGCAAGCACAAATCTATTAACCAGGACTGCTATTTGTTTGTATTGCATTGTTGTTTTTTACCATTTCCTGCAACCAGAATCCAAAAAGTTTTAGTCAATCTCCAACGAGAACAATTTTGAGTTAAAGCCTCTATGATAAACCTAACAGAAGCTAAAGAGTTTTCCTTCAGAAATTTTATTCACTTATTTATTTAGTTTTAGCCTACAAGGGCAGGTGGGGTAGTATCTAACTCAGTTTTTCTTCAGATATAGAGGAACCAATATGAAATTCATAGCTTCTGAGGATGAAGGTTAGGAAGCAAACTTACTTATCAACTTAGAGGCACGAAATATAATTTGTGAAACAGTGTTTCAGAGCTGTCCCAAGCAAGAGAGGCAGACCTCTTAATTATGCCCCTAAGAATGGCAAAACTGTCCCAAGCATTCATCTGGCTGAAGACCTTCCCATTGGGAAAGCCAGCATGTTCGCCCAGTCAGGTATACTGATGTATAGCTAGGGGGTGATATTTATTGACTTGCTTGGTCCGTGACATAGATATTAGGGGAAGTGATCAGTATTATTTTGAAGTAGAAGTTTTAACAGCCAGCATATGGCTTGCTAACTTCTTTTCCACTGGTTAGAGATCATCCAGATAGATACTATTTTGTCAGCGTGGGTCTAGAAATGAAAACAAGTAGGCCAGGTGCTGTAATAAATTCTGTATTTTCCATCTTATTTTCACCGATCTAAAAACTTTGTCCACCACTGCTGACCTTTCTGGTACTTGACACTCTGGTAAAACAGCTTCCAATGTCTTAGCAACATATAAGTCCACGTAATGACAAACTGTGCAGACAGCTCCTAGTACTTATGTGCAAGAGACTGGTCATTAAAAATGTTTTATTTTTACATGTCTACAATATCTCAGATATGTGCTTTGAATAAAACACCTCTCTTAATCATTGTAACCATCCCTATTTTTAGGCAGGAAAACTTATTCAGAGTTCAAATAATTGACCTAGAAACAAAGTTGGTAAGTAATTTGATTTCCGAAACCAAAGTTAAAGATTGTTCCTATTGATTATATTAGGCTTTCTGTCAGTCAGTGATTTAAGCATTTAATAAATATCTGTTGAACAGAAGTGTCAATAGTGCAGATTTATCAATGAGACTTCCATTTAGGGAAATAAATGCTGAACTAGACCCTATTTTGTAATGGTTAATTCATAGTGGTTAAGTGCTACAGCTGCTAACCAAAAGTTTGGTAGTTCAAATCCACCAGGCGCTCCTCGGAAACCATATGAGGCAGTTATACTCTCTCCTGTAGGGTGACTATGAGCTAGAATCGACTCAATCACAAGGGATTTGGTTTTGGGTTAGAAAATGCAAATTCAATAGCATTTATTGAGACTCATTGTATGCCCCTATAAAATTTACTTAGACTCATTATGTGTCCCTATAAAGACCTTAACTCTTGGGAGCATGGTGGTTAAGTGCTATGTCAGCAGTTCAGATCCACAAGGCACTCCTTGGAAACTCTATGGAGCAGTTCTACTCTGCTCTATAGAGCCACTATGAGTCAGAATCAGCTTCATGGCACTGGGTTTGGTTTTTTTTTTTTTTTTTTTATAATATCTTTAACTGTACAAGAAACTTAAGGATGAGCAAACACAGCCCTTGTGTCAACAAGCTCATTGTTTTGTGTAGAGTATAAAACCAATGCAGATAACTACAGGGTAAGATGAAAGGGAAGTTCAATGAAGTGCTACAGAATTTCAAAGCAGAGAGTAGGACAAGCCAGTAAAATGAGAAAGCCTTCATGAGTGTGTTAAGATGGGCTTAAAGAGTAACTACCTTTTCTGTGTCTCAGTACTTTTTTTCCTCCTTGATACAAGACTATATACTTTCCTACCCAGGTGACCTCATACTTGGTCAAATGATTTGGCTGGCCAATGAGATGCTGGAGGAAGGGAGAAATGTCACTCTGGAGTAGTAGTTCTAAAGTCCAACACGTGGCTTGCTATCTTTTCTTTTCCATTGATTGAAAATCCTCTGTATAGACGCTGTTCTGTCAGCCTGGGTCCAGGACTGAAAGCAACTGGAGCAGAACTTCAGCTGAGCTGCAGTTCTGTAATAAACCTTGGGATTAGTACTGCTGGCTGCCATTGAGTTGGGCCCTACCTCATGGTGACACCATGAATAAGGAAATGAAATGCTGCCCAGTCGTACACCATCTCCATGTCTGGCTGTGGTTCAGACTGTTGTAACCCACAGCATTTTACAGGATGATTTTTGGAAGTAGATTACTAGGCCTTTTTCCTAGTCTGTCATAGTTTAAATGCTCCGTTAAAACTTGTTTAGTATCATAGAAACAGGAAAATCTCCAAAGATAGAAGAGTGGTGGCCACATCACAGGTACTTTGCCCAGGAATGAAACCCATGTGTCCCAAATGGAAAACGAACAGTCTAACACTGCACCACCGTGCCTCATAACTTGGAATGCTGTTGGTGTTGTTAGCTGCCCTCACATTGATTCCAACTCATAGTGAACCTGTGCACAGAGAACAACACACTGCCCACTCCTGCTTTATCCTCACAATCATTATATTTAAGCCCATTGTTGCAGTACGTGAAACAAAATCATGCCATCCTTACTTCTATAGAGCGCTCCTGCATGTAGTCAGATTGGCTTTCTTTGGAAAGGACACAAACATGAATCTCTTCCAGTCAGCTGGCTAGGTATCTGTCTTCCAAATTTCTTGACTTAGAGAAGTGAATGCTTCCAGCATTGTATCTACTTGTTGAAACATCTCAATTGCTGTTTTGTTAATTCCTGGAGTCTTGTTTTTTGCCAATGTCTTTAGTGAAGCTTGGACGTCTTCTTTCAATACCTTGGTTCTTGATCATGTGTTACCTTCTGAAATGGTTGAACGTCAACCAATTCTTGTTTATACAGTGAATCTGTATTCTTTCTATCTTCTTTTGATGGTTTCTGGGTATTTAATACTTTTACCACAGAGTTCTTCAATATTACAACTTGAGGCTTAAATTTTCTCTTCAGTTCTTTTAGCTTGAAAAATGCTAAGCTTGTTCTTCCCTTTTGGTTTTCTAACTCTATTTCTTTGCACATTTCGTTATAATACTTTGCTGAAGTGGTCCTTTGACCACCTGTTTTGCTGGTGAAATAGCAGTGACATAGCCTCTAGCATCACAGCAACACATGAGCCACCACAGACACTGGGTAAATCTGAGGATACACATTGTGATTTCCAGGTCAGTTGCTATTATTACAGCACAACTGACCTATTCTGACTGACATGCTCCCCAACCACAATGCTCTTCAAGGGCCAGGTCACGTGTTGACTAGACTGAAAAGACACTGAGGCAAGAGAAACAGCAGAAGCAAACCTCCCAAATGATAATTAAGGAACATCCTGTAGTTTCACTCTTGGCTTCATGTTAAGGTCTCCTACTCAAACCAAACCGATGGTTGTTGAGTTGACTGTGAGTCATATCCAGCCTATCGGACAGAGTAGAGCTGCCCCATAGAGTTTCCCAGAAGTGCCTGGCAGGTTTGAGCTGCTGACCTTTGGGTGAGCAGACATAGCAGTTACCCACTATGACACCAGGGTTTCCTAAAAATCTCCTAGGGAACTGTAAAAGAACATCAATACCTCAGCCCATTCACATACCAGTTAAACCAATGTTTGGGTGTAAGTCCCAGCAATGAATAACTTTTTAAACTCCTGCTTATTCTAGTATAGATCTAAAATAAAGAACAACTGATTTACATTTTGCTGATAAGGAAATTAAATTCCAGAGAGGAGAAGCAACTTCTCTGGAACCCAGTAGCAGTGCTGAACAAGTGACCAAGTCACAACCACAACTCTGTCCACTGGAATCCAAACCACTGCTCTTGCCAGAATGCCGTATTTTCATACAAATGATGCATGTATGTGTTTTTGCTTTCTTTTTGCCAACCATCCCCTTTCTACCCCCTAGAAAAAGATTTTCATAAATGCACTCTGATAATTTTTAATGGCATAAATACAGAGCAAACAATAATTCAAATTAGAATAATTCTGTTTTAGCTATAGAATCTGACATAACCTGGTTTCAAATCCTGACTTAAAACTTACTTGCTGGTAGGTGACACATCACTTAAATTCTCTAAGACTTGCATTTTTTTAAATCCTGTATAATGGTGATGCAATGCTCAACAGTACTGTTGTATTTAATGAGATAATGAATAGACGTAGAAATGGTGAAATAAAGATCAGGCATGATGGTTCTGAATCCCGGTCCTCACATTTCAGTCCCCACACTGAAACTGACTCTGTAATGGACATTTTTTATGATGATGATTAAGTGAAAGTATACAATCCAAGTCAATTTTGCATGTCTGCCTATCTGCAACTCCATCTGCTTTCCTCGCCCAGTGACAGCACACTCCTCTTTCTCTTTTGTTTAGTATCCTCTTAACGAATACCTGACTCCTCCTCTCCATGTTCTCTTCTCCTGTCTAGAAAGAAACCAGTAAGACAGCCTCCTATAAAAGTATAAAACCATAAAGTACACAAATCACAGGCTCATACAGCATCCCCAAGTCCAGTCCACTCTTGTCTGAAGAGTTGACCTCAGTACTGGTTTCAGGTCAGAGCCAGCAGCAAGTCTAGGGACCGTGTTCCCATGGGACACTCCAGGCTGTCGAACCATCAGTTTTGGTCTTTTATAGAGTTCTTAAATTGCACACTTCTTTCTCTCGTGCTACATCAGGGACTCTACATTGTGTCCCCATCATCGCTGCCTTTGGTGGTGGGCAGGCACCATCTGATTCTTCTGGTCTTGTGCTGATGCAGTCTGCCATTCATGTGGGTCCTTCTGTCTCCTGGGCTCTTTGTCCCTCAGGCCTTTGATTTTCTCAGTTGCCATCATTCCAGATGAGTTGGGACCATTTGGGGTTCCTCATGTAGCAGCTTGCTAACTTTTAAGACCACAGATGCCACTGACCAATATGGGGTGCAGAAGACTCTCTTAGCAAAAGACTAGTTATGACAATTGACCTTGATGTTCCCTGAAAACATGATCCCCATACTTCTGTCCCCACTACTCTATCATCTGAAATTTTGGGTTGACTTTAGAAAACCTTTCAGTTTATGGTGTAGTCCAGTTAGACTGATCTATCCTCTACTGTGTGCTGTCATTCCCTTCACCTAACCAAATTCCTATCAGCTATCTGCTCTATGAACAGCTCTCTCCCTCCATCCCCACCCTGTAGCCATCAGTTTTTCCTTTGTACTTAAGTCCATTTTTAAGTCTTTATACCAGAAGTCTCATACAATACTTGTCCTTTTGTGACTGACTGATTTCACTCTGCATAAAGTCTTCTAGTTGAAACCAGCTTATAACACACACCCTAAAATCATCATTGTTCTTTATGACTGCATAGTGTTCCATTGTGTATATGTACCATAGTTCATTTAGCCATTCATTTGTTAATGGGCAACTAGGTTGATTTCATCTTTTTGCTGTTGTGGACAGTGCTACAGTAAACAGTCACGTGCATGTATCTGTTCGTGTGATTGGCTTCACTTCAGTAGGACACATTCCAAGCAATGGGATTGCTTGATCATGTGGTATTTCTATTTCTAGCTGTTTAAAGAAAGGTGAAATTGCTTTCCAAAGAGACTGTACCATCTTGCATTCCCACTAGCAGTGTAGGAGAGTTCTGATCTCTCCACAGCCTCTCCAGCATTTGTTGTTTTGTGTTTTCTGGATTGTTGCCAACCTCATTGGGGTGAGATGGTATCTCATGGTAGGTTTGATTTGCATTTCTCTAACAGTTAATGATGGTGAGCATTTCTTCATGTGTCTTTTGGCTGCCAGGATGTTTTCTTTAATTAAATATCTGCCTATCTTCTTTGCCCATTGTTTAATTGGGCTATTTACCTTTTTCTTGTTGATACTTTTCAGTACTTGGTAGATTATAGAAATCGGACATCAATCTTATATGTAGTTGCCAAATATTTTTTTCCTGTTCTGTAGGTAGTCTTTTAACTCTCTTGATAAAGTCTTCGGATGAGTATAAGTGTTTGATTTTTAGTAGTTTGCATTTATCTATTTTCCCTTCTGTAGTTTGTGCATTATTGGTCAGATTTCGTAGTCTGTCTAATGTAATGGTCATAGTTTTTGATATCTTTGTGCTTTTGTGCCTTCAACTGTAAAGTGAGACTGTAATGTCTCACTTCCATGTTATGGTTGCTGTGAAGATCACTTGAGTAATTACATAGATTATGTGCCAAAAGGCATCATCATATTGTCGTTTATGTATATGATTACCCCTTGAATTTGTATACACAGAAACCCTGTCATTGTCATTGTTATTAGGTGCCATCGAGTCAGTTCCAACTCATGACCACCCGATGCACAACAGAATGAAACACTGCCTGGTCTTATGCCAAGTCCACAATCATTTTTATGCTTAAGCTCATCATTGCAGCCACTGTGTCAATCCATCTTGTTGAGGGCTTTCCTCTTTTTCCCTGACCCTCCAATCTACCAAGTGCACAAGCCCAGGACCTTAGTAAGTTCATAGAGAGGATTTAGAAATGCACCTTGTGCACAGTAGGTGCTCATTAAATGTTAGTTGTCCTAGAATGTTTACTAGGATGTAGAATATACTTGATATATATTTATTGAATGAAAGAATAAACAAATACAGTATCCATGCAAACCTACAACCTGTCTGCCAGATTGTTGTATTGTGGCAGCTCGTGTGGTGTTGTGATGCTGTTCTACTGTCCTGTCCATCTACCTATAGAGTCCTGTGTTGGAAGTTAAATAGGAAGATTATTCAGTTATATTACTTGCTACAGAATTGTATTTGTCTGTGAAATTTCAAAGATTATGTCATCAGGATTTTTCTCATCCATTAAAGCATAGTTAGGCCTGCAAGGGAGATGGAGAGGTGTTTTCCTGCAAGTTGATTGTTTTAGCTCTGTGCTCTGATCTCTGCTAGTCCAGGGTAAGATAAGGTAAGCTGACCATTCCATTTTCATTCTCATCTCCCTCATTCCTGTCAGCTAGAGAGACCCCCAACAAATAAACACACACCCACATGTATACATACATATAAACACTCATTCCAAAGTTTAATTATTCAAATATATATTCACTCAGGCACACACACTCATTTACAGAATCATACATATTCACATTCCTACTCTCTCGCTCAGTTCACATTCATACACACTTAGACACACATACACAAACAGGCACACACATATGTACTCATGTATACTCCTACATGCAACCACACATACACATCAACTCACTCTGTACCAGGGATGCTCACCTACTTTGTGCCAGGAAGTTTCTAAATTCTCTATATGAAAGAAGGAATACACAAGGCTGTGTGTATACAGCTTTATGGGGTGTCTTAAACATATTCATATTCACAGTTCCTCATGGCTGCACACAAATGCATGCATACACACCCTCCCATGCCTAAGCACTGTACTCAATCACACAATTACACATAGACACGTTAACTCATGAAATGACTTTGTCCACATGAGCACACCTACACTTGCACACATATGTACTCTCAATCTCTTTCATGCAAAGGCCTCATGAAGAGCATGGAATTTTCCAGAAGAAGACTGTTGAGCATGCTTGTTGTTCTGGCCCAGGGCAGCCACAGATCAAATAATTGGCTCTGCTGATGCTCCTTAGCTCCAGAAAGCTTGAAGCAACATTGCATTTATGAAAGTAAGATTCAGAGATCTGAAAATAGCTATGTAAGGCTTGAATTTAAGATTCGATGCTGTAGCCAGGACAGCTGGGAAAGATGTCAAAATCCAAAGCTCCTTTTCTAATTCCACTGCTGAAGTCTTCATTTGCGCAAGTGGCAGCCTCCCAGGGGACACACTGCCAGGAAGGTGATTAAAACCAGTCTCTACTTAATTGAGGAATAACTGCCCTACCTGTCTTTCCAAATATGTTTGTAAACTTCTTGTAAATTTCCCCTTCTGGGAAAGATTGGTGGGTTGCTCCTGAGACAGATAAGTCAATGGCACGTGTCCAGCTGCTTCCAGATCAAGCAGGCAAACGCACAGTACTAGGGTTATGGCGACCCAAGTCCCCATTGCCATACCATCACCCAGGAACCAAAGTGGGCCAGTCCAGAGGATGCTCTGGCAGCGCAGAGGAGAAGTGATGTGGAAAATACACTGCTTTGGAATCAAGAGGTCTGCCTCTACCACTTACATTTTTTGTTTTTCTTTGAAAAAAAAAAACAAAACAAACCCACTGCCATTGAGTCATGTCCGACTCATAGCGACCCTAGAGGTCAGAATAAAACTGCCCCATAGAGTTTCCAAGGAGTGCCTTTATATATGCATACACTTGTTCATGGCTGACCTCTCTCTCTAGAGAATCTGAAGTCTATATATAAATAGGAGTCTGTGGCCGGTAGAAACAGCTAGTGCACTTGGCTGATAAAGTTTGCAGCTGGAGTCCACCCAGAAGTACCTCAGAAGAAATGTCTGGTGATACACTTCCCCAAACCCAGCCATTGAAAACACTCTGACACATACAGGGTCACCATGAGTTGGAGTTGATGCAACAACTGGTAAATAAACAGGTTAAACAAGGAGGGGAAAAAAGGAAAAACAAAACGCTTACTTGATGAATGGCTAAAACAAGCATGCCACGCATGACAAAATAAGTTGACCATTCCATTTTCATTCTCATCTCCCTCGTTCCTCTCAACTAGAGAGACCCCAACAAATACACATACACACACATGTGCATACAGATGAACACTCATTCCTAGCAGAGTTGCAATCTCAGCCCACCAGTTGTGGCTCTGTTCTTCCTGGTAGCCCGGGAGAATGGGAAACGTGACTAGCAGCAGCAGCATTTAAAAATTACAGACAAGGACTGTCAACCCCAAGAAAAGACACCTTGTAGCTTTTTTCTGAGCATAAAGTCTTGACAGTTCTGACTTGAAATATTTTCTAGGGGACAGTGACAGAAATATCAGACAAGGCCCTAAACAGTGAGTTTTTGCGGCTCATTTTGTTGCCAGTCTGAACTTCCGGATGTTTTCCTTTTCTTGTACATATGTGTCAAACGAGGCTTATAAATTCCACAGTCAGGTTCACTGTAATTATGGGATTATACCTAAGATGTTGTTGCTTTAAGATGCCCTTGAGTCAATTCTGACTCATAGCAACCCTATTCACAACAGATAGAAACATTGCCTGCTCAGTCTTTACAATGATGGTTTCATTTAAGCCCATTTTTGCAGCCACTATATCAATTGATTTCCATCTCAGTGAAAATCTTCCTCTTTTTCACTGACCTTCTACTTTACCAAGCATCCTAGTCATCTAGACTTCTCCGCTGGGAGTGAAGTTGCCCACTGCAGAATGCCCTTTGACTTCTTGGCTGCTGCTTCTGTGGGTGTTGATTGTGGTTCCAAGTAAAGTAAAAGTATTTTCTCAGTTTATCAGGATGCTGTCATTGGACCAGCTGAGAGATTGTTTTCTTTATATTGAGGTATAATCCACGCTGAAGGCTGCAATCTTTGTTCTTCATAAGTGTTTCAAATCCTTTTCACTTTTAGGAAGCAAGGTTGTATCATCTGCCAAGCACAGGTTGTTGATGAGTCTCCCTCCAGTCTTGATGCCCTGTATTACGTCACATAGCCTGGCTTCTAGGATAATTTGTTCAGCATACAGACTGTACAAGTATGGTGAACGGACACAACCTTGACACGCACCGTTCCTGACTTTAAACCATGCAGTGTCTCCTTGTTCAGTGGGAATGATTGCCTCCTTGGTCTAGATACCTGTGGTTCATGAACACAATTAAGTGTTCTGACATTCACATTCTTCTCAATGTTATCTGTAATTTGTAATGATTCATACAGTTGAGTGCCTTTATGTAGTCCAAAAAAGCCATTCTGTTATTCTCTGCTTTCAGCCAAGATCAGCAATGCTATCCCTCATTCCACATCCTTTTTTGAATCTGGCCTGAATTTCTGGCAGCTGCCTGAAGGTGTACTACTGCAAAGAAAAGATCTCCCAGTAAGGGTGTCCTGTCTTTGAACTTGAAAAAACCAAGTTGTGTAAATGATACAATTTTAATTGTTTTGTTATTTTGAACTACATTTGATGGCATTGTGTGTGGTCAAGAACTTTGGGTAAATGGCCACCATGGCACCTTCCAAATGGTGCCAGAAAGAATCATTTATCATAGCCCAATATCTTTTGCCATTGATAGTCACAGCCTATCCTGATTAATCCTGAAAAAAGAGGCCATTGATTCCACCAGACCAAAATCCACAGCAAACAGTAACTTTTGGGGGATGAAGTGTATGTTCTTGAATCTCCATTGGATTCTCATTTTTCCAAATGTGAGAGTTTTGCTTCTTAACAAAATAAGCAAAAATGGGCCTTATCATGGAAGATGATTTTTAGGCCAAAAGCAGGGTCAACTTCTGATTGTTCCAGAACACACTCAGCAAACGTGCAGTATAATCTATGGTTGTCCAACTTCAGTTCTTGAGTTGAAACAATTTTGTAAGGGTAGAGCTTCAAGCCCAGAAGCAAAATCTGCCGAATTGTGATCGTGGGAATACCTAGTTCCTGTGCTTGGGGAGAAATGGACTGGGATGGATTCTCGTGTACACTCTGAGGAACCCGGGCGATGTTTTCATTGGCAGGTGGTGTTGGTTGGCACACAGGTGTTGTCTGATGGGCAGCAGACCAGGTTGACTCAATTTCTTTCATTAAAGGTAGAGTTGTTCTCTCTGTGGGACAATTTTGCACATCATAAATTTCACATACCACATGGAATATTTGGTGAACAGAACACCCATTTTGATAATAACCTTGAATAATCTCTACACGTTGTGGGATTATGTAACTTTTCATGGCCATTTGTCAAGACTAATCAAAAAGACGTGATAAATATGGCCACAATAGCATCACAAGTACGGCCGCCACGAGCTGTGAAAAATAGGACATCATTATTGAAGACCCCTTACATTTGAATGATCTTCAGCCAAATTTTGTGTGTAGATATTAATGCTATTGTTCTATAAATTGCATTCTGTTGTATCATCTCTCTTTGGAATGGGGGCAAATATGGGTGTACTCCAATCAGTTGGCCAGGTAGCTGTCTCCCAAATTTACTGGCACAGATGAGTTAGTGCTTCCAGTGCTGCAACTGTTTGGTGAAATACCCCAACTCACATTCTGTCAGTTTCTGGAGTCTTGTTTTTTGCCAATGCTTCTACATAACTTGGACTACTTCTTTTAAATACCGTTAGTTCTCAATCATATTCTACCTCCTGAAATAGCTGAATGTCAGTTGTTTTTGGTACAATGACTCAGTATATTGTTTTCATTTTCTCTGGATGCTTTCAGCATCATTCAGTGGTTTGTCCATAGAATCTTAAAATACAGCAACTTGGGGCTTGGATTTTCTTTTTTCTTTTCCACCCCTGACTTCACATTGAGAAATGCCAAGCATATTCTTGTCCTTTGGTTTTTTAATTCCAAGTCTTTCTACATTCTGTTATAATATTTTTCTTTTTCTGCTTGAATCACCCTTTGGAATCACCTGTTCAGCTCTTTACATTGTCATTTCTTTCATTTGCTTCAGCTACTCTGTTTAGGAACAACTTTGGGCATCTCTTCTTACACTCATTTTAGTGATTTTTCTTTCCTGTCTTTTTTTAGTGACCTTATGCTTTCTTCAAATATGGTGTCATGGATGCTTTCCCACAACCCATCTGGATTTTGGTCATTACTATTCAATGCATCAAATTTATTTTTTGAATTCAGATGGCATGTGCTCAAGGTTGTACTTTGGCTCTTGTGGACTTGTTCTAATTGTCTTCATCTTCATCTTGAACTTTTTTTATTAGCAATAGATTGCTCTGTTCCACAGTCTGCCTGCTTATGTTTACTAAGGAAAAAAAAATGTATTTGCGATGGAGCACCTTTCGTCTTAAAAATTCTATCAAGTGATCTCAGCATGGTTTCTATCACCAAGGCCATATTTTCCAACTACTGATCCTTCTTTCTTTCCAACCTTTGCATTTTATTCTCTAGTAACTATCAATGCATCATGATTGCATGTTTGATCAATTTCAGACTGCAGAAGCTGGTAAAAATCTTCAGTTTCTTCACCTTTAGACTTAGTGGTTGGTGTGCAAAATTTGAATGTGATAATTGTTGTCATGGACTGAATTGTGGCCCCCCAGAATGTGTGTAGCAATGTATGTATCACAATGATAAGGCCACGACTCCTAGTATTTACATGAAGTCCCTCCACGTTGTAAATCCTGCCTCTACGATGTTAACGAGGGAGGATGGATGGCAGCTGTGCTGGGAGGGCAGAACTTAACCTGTAAAATTGTATTGTGCCCTTGAGGCAATCCCTTGGGATACAAAGGAAAAAGAAGCAAGCAGAGAATTGGGGAACTTCATACCACCAAGAAAGAAGCAGCAGTAGCAGAGCACATCTTTTGGACTCGGGGTCCCTGTACCTCAGAAGCTCCCTGTCCAGGGAAATTTTGACAACAAGGACCTCCCTCCAGAGTCAACAGAGGAAGCCCTTTCTTGGAGCTGATGGCCTGAATTTGGACTTGTAGCCTACTATTCTGTGGCAAATAAAATTTCTCTCTTTTCAAAGCCATCCATTTGTGGTATTTCGGTTACAGCAGCACTGTGTTACTAAGACAGTTGTATTAACTGGTCTTCCTTATAGATTTATGGATATTATCCTTTCACTGACAGCATTATACTTCAGGATAGATCTTGGAATGTTCTTTTTGATGACAAAGGTAACACCATTCCTCTTTAATTTGTCTTTCCCAGCACAGTATGACATATGACCATCCAATTCAAAACGGTCAATATCAGTCCATTTCTGCCTGCTAATGCCCGGGCTATCTATTGTCAGGCATTCCGTTTCATTTTTGATACTTCCAATTTTCCAAGATATATTTTATGCATTCCGTGTTCTGATTATCAATGGGTATTTTTAGCTGTTTCTTCTCATTTTGAGTCATGCTACATCATCAAATAAAGGTCCTGAAAGCTTGATTCCATCCACATCATTAATGTTGAGTCTACTTTGAGGAGGTCACTTTCCCCAGTTATTTTTATAGTGCCTCACAGTCTGAGGGGCTTATCTTCACAGTATTCCATGGCTATTCATAAAGTTTCCCACCAGCTAATCATTTTCTGAAGTAGATTGCCAGGTCCTTCTTCCTAGTCTGTCTTCATCTGGAAGCCCTACTAAAAGCCATCTACCACAGGTGACCTCGTTAGTATTCGAAATACTGGTGGTCTAGATTCCACCATCACAGCAACACCCAAGTCTAAGCTTCTGCCTACATCTAAATGCCTAAGGTAGGACTTCTCAGCTAATCAGTGCACGATGGCAAACATTAGAGACATCGTTATAACAGATAGTCAGCTCTGCCTCATAGCGACATCATGTACAACAGAACGAAACATGCCTTTTCTGGCCTCATCCTCACAGTTGCCAGCATGTTCAAGTCCATTACCGAGGTCAGTGTGCTAATCTACCTCATCAAAGTTCTTCCCCATCCGCACTGGCTCTCCACTTCCCAAACACGTGCTGTGCCCCTTCAGTTTCTGATCCTTTTTGGTAACATGTCCAAAGCAGACACTATTCTGTTGTGACCCATAAAGTTTTCATTAGCTGATTTTCAGAAGTCGATTGCCAGGCCTTTCTTGCTAGTCTGACTTTCTTGCTGGTCTGACTTACTCTGGAAGAACCCCTAACACTTACTTACCTTGAGTGACCCTGCTGATATTTGAAATACCAAGGGCACAGTTTCCAGTATGATAATACTCAAGCCATCACAGTACAACAGACAGATGAGTGCCAAGCCAAGTGGGACAAATATAAAATATCATCATCATTCAATGCTTTGTGAGCAACTTAAAGATGGGAGGGAATCCAGAATATTACTGAGCCTCAGACTTCACTCTTAGCTCCCCGAGGAAAGACAGCCTACCCTTTCCTGCGAGGCACAATCGCTGCCACGTACGTGAGCCACTGGCTAGCGTTGGGTCCTTAGAGGGGCGCATTGAGCCCTCAGCCACTAAGCTCCTTGGGCGAATTGGACTTGTGGTACCAGCCTTTACTTCAGACTAGAAACTGCTGCTACTTCCCACACCAGCCAGCCTGTACATCTCCTGGTTTAATTATACTCAACAGTGATGTTTTCTTGGGGCCAAAAAAAGGAGTGGGACGGAGCGTGACCCAGAGCACAGCTCCTCACAGCTCTCAATCTTTCCGGCACATTCTCCGTGCCCTTCAGTTTTCACCGACTTCATCCTCAGCCCAGCAAAGCTTTCACTCATTCTAAGGCTTTCACCCGCGGCCAATCGCTCCAGCCCTACCACCACACCCTTGGTGGAGAACTCGGGCCAGGTTCTAAACAGAATTCAGCTGGTAATTTCACTACAAATTGCTACAAGTGCTAAGCCTCCCGGGGACTGACTTAATAGCTTCACCAGCCCTGTCCCTCCTCCCCCGCCTCAGCTTGATAGGCAGCTGGGAAGGAGGGGTTGGAAGGCACTGGGCGATGCAGTGGGTGTTAAAAAAATAGTTCATACTTGTTATTTGGAAATCTGTGATTCATGCTCATAAACGGGGCGCGTGTGTGTGTGTGTGAGTGTGTGGCAGAGACAGAGGCAATGAATGGCTCTGGTTTTTCTTGCAGGGCTGGAGGGCACAGGCAAGGCCGACTTCCGCTCCCGAGGCGATCCGATCGTCTGGAGTGGAAGCCAGGGGACTGACTCCTAAGGCTGCACACTGGTTGGCCTCTTAGCATTTACAAAACCCTTTCATAGGTGTTACCCAGAGCTTTGTTTGAGGAGAAAACAGCGAACCCTTTGACATGATCATTGCTTTGAATTGCATGAGTCGGAACTCACTAAATGGGCAAAGGGTTTGGTTTTTGGTTTCTGAATTACAAGAGACAAAGCAGTGTCACCTAAGGCCAGCTCAACGTAACTGGCCTTTGATTCCTAAATAGCAGATCAGAAGCTCTGGGACACTGGAAGCCCAGTGTGCAGTGTCTCCATGGGCTAATAGAGCGCAGAGAGGCAGTGTCCCCACCCAAGAGCTGCAACCTGGAAAGCTCAGGAATTCCATCGCCCACGGAAATGACTAATATCCCTGATTTAGGGATTAAGGTATTATTAAAATAACTACCACAGTCAGTGGTTCAGATGTGGCTCCACAGTCAAGAAGAGGCACACGGGGACACTGGCTTGGCTCTTCTGACCCCTGGTGTGGCTTTTGGCAAGTTAATGAACCTCCACTGAGCCTTGGTTTCCTTCTCTCACACATGGGAATCATAAGACCCTCCTCATGAAATTGTCATAAGAATTTAATGTAATCATTTTGTTTTAATCACTTAACAAATCGACTGGTTGTTTTAAGCACTTAATAAGTAGCAACTATTAAGAGGATAATTTGGTAGAAGAACTCTCACATGTGCAGGAAAGTCTGGCTTTGACTCCATCCATGTGCCTCATGAGCACTGCTAGTCTCACCAGGATGCTAAGTGGGTGTCAGGGGAGCTTCCAGACTAAGAGACAGTAGGAAGAAAGGCCTGGAGATCTACTTCCCAAAATCAACCAATGAAAACTCTGTGGATCACAACAATTCCATTAACAACTGATCGTAGGGATGGTGCAGGACCAGGCAGTATTTCATTGCTTTGTGCACAATGTTACCATCAACGGCTGCTAACAGCGACAATAACGTTTATTAATACCTGCAGGGTTCAAATGTTTTCCAAACATCATCTCAATTTTTTCGTTTTCCCAGTATTCATTTTGAACATGCTCTACTGTGTTATTTTTATTCTTTTCAATGTGGCAGTGCCACATGGGTCAGAATCTGTAGCTTCCATTTAATTTTGGTTCCTAGGACAGTGCCATTATAATACGTAACACTGAGTCCTATCATGTCTAATGCTGCAGGCTTCTATCCTCTCCTGCCTATTTGGTTTGCCTCGTCTTCAGCGAGGAGGAGGTATCATCAGCTGTTTCTCCTCTGCTCTCTTCCTCTTCAGGATCTGGTAGATCAGGGAAAGGAGAGATGTTCTTCCTAAGTAGCACTAGTTCGAGAGTGAGCCTGCAATTTTATGCAGCTAAACAAATACCAGGCAAAAGCAACTGACACTGCAGTCGAATCGATTCTGACACACAGCAACCCTGTAGGTCAGAGGAGAACTGCTCCACAGAGTTTCCAAGGGGAAACTAGAGAATCTGAACTGCTGATCTTTTGGTTAGCGGATGTAGTACTTAACCACTACCCCACCAGGCAAGGAGAAACCTCACCTCTTATCCTCTCAAGTACCATCAATCTTAAAGCTTCACTTAGATTGGAATAGAGAAGACCTCTGCTCCCTACGAACCCTGCAGTAGACCAACAGTATCACAAATATTTGAACTTCAGAGATTTCCTCCTATATTCTGTCCTCATATAGTCTGCTTGAATGGGCTTCTATGGAGGACAGTGGTAGCTAGGAGTGGTAGGTCCAAACTGAGACTCAGCCAGGACTGTGAGGCCTATTGCTTCAGACTTCTTGGCATCTCCCTATACAGCTTTAGAGCAAAGGTTCTCAAACTCTAGTGCTTATCTTCTAAGGATCTTTCTAAAACACAAATTACTGGGTACCACCCTCCCAAAGATTCTGTTGTGGTAGGTCTGGAATGGGGCCTGAGACTTTGCATTTCCAGTGGATTCCCAGGTGAGGCTGCTGTGGATGGTTCCAGAACCCACCTGAATAACCAACAAGAATGCGATCTCTTGTTGTCCTTGTATGACTGTTGTTGTGATAAATATATGTTACGAAACATTTGTCATTTCAACGTTCTCCACATGACAATTCCGTGACATCTATTGCATTTCTCTATTGTGCAATCATCACCATTTGGCCTCAGTCTTGGAGTGTTAGGAGAAGTCCCACTTAGCATCCTGTTAAATTGAAAACACTCCTTGGCTAATGTCTTTACTCCAATTTTATAGATAAGAAATGTCATTTTGGAGAGGTTAAGTGATTTATCCAGAGTGAAACAACTACTAAGTCGGAAAACTGAGCTCTTGGACCCAGAGTTGCCTGATTCCAACACCCCTGTGATTTCCACTCTTACTGTTCATCCTCAAGAGTGAAGAGAGATTCTAGCTGGAGACCAAACAGAATTCTCTTCCTCAAGCGAAACAGAACCCAAGTCAGGTAAATCAGGATTCTTCCCTGCCCCTGCCCCTTTGCCACAGTTGATTGAACAGCAATGTCACCTGATGTAGTTGGGGAAAATCCTGTTCTTTTGCGAGTTTTGTAAACCAGGACAGAAACCAAGTTCTCTTTTGTGCTGGAACTTAAAATAGAAAAACTTAGACTCTCTTGACCCCCTTTCAATCGTGTAGACAGGTGTACAGAATGCCTTTGGGCAGCTCAAAAAGCACAACAGGGTTGTGTAAGCAAAAGGCACAAAGTCTGTCAGCATCAGTCTTACCCAAGAATCTATTAGAAATGCCAATTCCAGGCCCTCGTTGCAGGTCTACTGCCTCACAGATTCTGGCTCTCATCTGATCACCTAACAGCATCTCTACCCTCGGGTCACATGTTGCAGTCTAATGACCCTTCTTCAGTGGCATCCTCCCATACCTTCAACTTTTCTTTACATTACTTTCAGGCACGTCTCCCATTCCATGCATATAATACAGTTACTTTACTAATAAAATATATATTAGTAAATGTACTTACTAATATAATTTAGTAATATAATACACACAGTTCGAATCTGTCAGGTGCTTCTTGGAAACTCAATGGAGCAGTTCTGTCTTGTAGGGTTATTATGAGTCAGAATCAACTCAATGGCACTGGGTTGGATTTTTTTTTTTTGTATTGTCCATTTGGTTCATAAGTCTTTGTAGTCTGACACACTTCTTGAAGGACCCATTTTCACAAAGTCGAATTAAAATGACTACTTTATTGATCATTGTTGACACAGAGGATTATGGTAGCCAAGATGCTGTGAGTTAACACCTTCACTTTTATTTTTGATTTTTCTCAGCCTTCCATCCTTGGACGAGTTAAAGAGTGTGTGTATGTGTGTATGTGTGTGTGGCAGGTGGCTCCCCGATGTTGTGCACACGGACATAGACATCCCCTTCAATCTGATAGAACCTGGCCCTACCGGCTGCCAGGGCCCCTGAATCCAGGTCACCCAGATGCTGTTGCTCCTTGGGTGTGGCCTAGACGGCTGTGTAGCGACATTCTGCCCTCTTGGGCTTTTGAGCATCCAGTCCCATTATGAGATTCTGTTTCCCTGTGTTCTCAAAGCCAGTTTGTCCCCCAAGAAAGGCCAAAATAACACCATCCATCAACTGGGCTGCTTGTTCTTTTTAAAAGGCTCACGTCCAAGAAGCTAGGATTAGCGCTGTGTTGCTGCCCCATACAGAACCACCCACAGAGTCTTCATTAGGCCCCCCGGCTGCTCAGGAAGCCATGACTCAGCTGGGGAAGTCAATTGAGTGGCAAGGTCTTTTAAGGGTAATTCAGCTGCATGTCCAAGCGCTGATTTATTCTTTTTCCTCCCCCGGATAATGGACAGTGTGCCTAAGTGTTCCTGGGCCAGTGAGAGGCCTGTGGGCCTCCTATACCTCCCCTGCCCTCACCTATCGGCTGTATCCTGAAGCATCTTTGCACAGAGCTTCTGAACTCCGTTGCCAGAATGCCCTCGTGGCATCTCTTGATTGCTCTCCCATTCTGCTCATACAGCCTGTGCAGAGAAGCAAGAATATCAGAACCCAAATCACAGTAGGTCAAGTTTAGATTGGAGGCAGGGAATAGCTAGAATTACTGCTTAGTACACAGTAGTAAACGTGATGCAATACAACACGAATTGCCATAGGAAGGGGGAAGGTGAAGCTAAGCAGGCTGAGCTGTAGTGAAGTTCCTATAGATAGCTTGGCCAGTGTACCCTGCACAGTGGCCCCCATTCACATAGCCCTTAGTATGGATGACATTCTTCTGGGACTGTACAACACACAACCCTTTGATTTACTTTCTCCTTGTCTACTCTAAGAAACCCTGGTGGCATGACAGTTAAGAGCTGTGACTGCAAACCTTGTGGTTCAAATCCACCTGACACGTTAAAAATCGTATGGGACAGTTCTACTCTGTCCCTTAGGGTCACCATTACTCAGAACCAAGTTGACAAGTAACAGGTTTGGTTTTTTGGTTTATGTACTTCAACAAAATTTATTTCTGTGTCAGTTCTAAAACAAAAGATGCTTTTAAAGAAATGGTCAACTACCACAAGAGTTTTCATTTTACAGAGAGTTGACAAGGAGGTGAGGCAGTGACACTGCTCAGACAGCCGGTGGTAGGAGGTGGTGCTCCCCGTGTCAGCTCGAAAGAACCAATTCTTAGCGTCTCTGCCCTTCTGCATGTTAAGTGACTTCACATTGGTAGCTTGAAGTGTACCTTGGTTGAGTATTTATACCATAGATTCTGGCAAACAGTGTAAGTCAGTCCCTTCTCTACCCTCTCTACCCCCAGGAGAGCTGGTTCTTAGTCATTTGCTAGTATACCACTGAATATTAGCCAATTCTGTCCTAAGTTCTCAATTCCTACAGGAGCCAGGCTTACACAAAGATGGTTTCGGTTTTCTATTTACCCTCTTTAAATAAATCTCTGCATTGACGAGCCCTTAATGCCCAGGTGTCCTTGCCAGCCCTCAGCCTTACCTGCTACCCAGCCCTACAGCGTCTTCATCCTCACTTGCTGAGTGGCTCGCTGGGCCCTGACACTGTCTGTCCAAGTGGGTACGTCATCACCGAGCAGCATTCTGACAGGTGCACTACAGAAATGCTTTCAGAGGATAGTTACCTCATTATACTTTGAGTTTTTGTTATTGGATGAAGCCTTGTAAACCTGAGAAAGTTTATCCATACAGATTTCATTTTGGCTTTTTTTAATTTGCCAATTCTGTAAACAGGAAAGCACGTCAATTTACTTTGGTATAATGAAAAACGAAATCACCAGTTCCAGCAATAATTGGTCCAACTTCTTAGATCCTTAACTCAGCTTTTATTCTATTTAGTGGGGAAGAATTTTTCTGAAGGCATGCATAGAAGGAGACTCTTAACTCTAGTACTGGATTTGGTGTTATGTCTTATCTCAATTTAGCATCAATGTCAAAAGCCAGAGTTACATTGGTTGGTTTCATAGTCATCAGGTACTGCTCTAACAGAAATACATGAATAGATAGCTTTAAAAAGAGAAATTTTATTGTGTCACAGTCCGGTAGGCTGGAAGTCCAAATTCAGGGTATCAGCTCCAGGGGAAAGCTTTCTCTGCTGGCTCTGGAGGATTGTCCTTGTCATCAATCTTCCCCTGGACTGGGAGCTTCTAAGGTACAGGGACCCTGGATCCTTTCCAAAGGAAGTGCTCTAGTCCAGGCACTGCTTCTATCTTGATGATATGACTTTCCCAAATCTCTCTACTAGTGTCTTTCTTTTATCTAAGAGATTGCCTCAAGACACAATACAGTCTTACACACTGAATCCTGCTTCACCAACAAAGCTGCCACCCTCCTTTCTTATTAACATCATAGAGGCAGGATTTACAGCATATAAAAATATCACACAATACCTAGGAATCATAGGCTAGCCAAATCACTACACGTATTTTGGGGGCAACACCATTCAGTCCACAACAGTCGGTAATAAGCAGTTATACAGCATTCTGCAAGTGTGTTAATGTGTTAATTTACACAACCAACTTTAGGGTGTTCATCAAAATAAAAAATGGTATAAACAGTTTTAAAACTTTTCCTTAAATTAGAATTTTACATTCCCTACCAAGAGTAAAATAATAATACAGGCAGTTCCAATGACCTGTACCAAACTCACTCATTAGTAGATCATAAATGCCTGTAGTTCCCAGAATAAAAAGAAACTTTTCCAGAGCAATATGTTTTATCAAACTTTTCTTTTCCCCTTAGAAACACGTTTTGAGTTAGATTATAAAACATTATTTTAAAAGATTAGCGTGATTCAGACAGTTCAGCCCTAAAGGTTTCTCCCTGCCAAAATAAATTATCATTTATTTTGTGGGGTGTACCACTTGCCAGGCACTAGCCTAAACAATTCACACACATTCCTTCAATCCATTTTCTCAGTGGTGCCACCGGGACACAGTGGGTCTAGTTCACAGATGAGGGAGCTGCATCTCCACCAGGTTAGTTACACCCTAAAGTTCCTGTTAGTCAGTGGCTGTCTTCTGGGACCAGGCTATTTTCATAACACAGGCTTATACCATTTCTATAATTTATATCAAACCCCCAGGCATTACATATGATATTGGATCAATATAATCCCTAGATGGAAACAAACAAAATAAATAGGCTTTCTGCTATCAAAAGCAAGGCAAATTTGACCTTCAGAGAGTACTGATTTTTTTTTTTTTTCACTTGAGAAACCAGAAAAATACAGCTCTCTTCATTTGTCAGCTTCTATTGGTCACCTTTTGTAACAGTTACTTTCAAGAATGAGCACAAAAAGAGCAAAACGCACATACAACATCACTCAGACTCTCTGGGAACTCACGGGGGAAGAGCAGAGTTGGCATAAGAGGGCTTACTGAAGGAAAAAAGAAACCTTTCTTCATGAAACAGTAATCACTGGGGCTCTTAAAGTATCAGGAATTATAACAAACATTGCAATCAATGAAGATGTGTTTGGATTCAACTGTCAAATGCACTGAAGATGAAAAAAAAGAAGTGAGTATCTTCAGGAATAACAATATCTGAATCGTACAGTGCACATCTGTCAGACATTCTGTCCCAAATGACCCAGCTCATCCAAGTGCATCTCTGCTTACAAGTACAAAGCAAGGCCAAGCCAAAAGCCTATTAGGAAAAGGGAATCATTTTGCTGTTAGAAAACTCATACTGCTGCAAATCTCTTGGATGCAAGATACAAAGTAAAGGGAGTGAGACTCCCTTCTATCACCTTTGAGGAAATTAATGAAACACACAAGACCTCTCAGGACTTGATACTGTGAAAGTTACTTTCAAAGGTTAGTGGGTATTTGACACTCTTAAGGGGTCTACCTAAAATGAAGTTGGCCCAGTGTGGCATGGACCTAGCATAATGTCATGTTGGATTCCTTTTCTGGTTTATGTCAGCACCTCCAGTTTCTGTTTCATATAAAGTTTTTATTGTGTTTATAGATGTACAAAGTTAAGAAATACACATGGGAGAAAGCAGAGGATTATAAAATGTTAGGGGAAGAGGAGCTTTTCTAGCTCTCGGTTTTACCCCCTTGATTTAACCATAAGGAAACTGAGACTCAGTGTGATTCCATGAAGGCCTACGTCATAGAACCTATTGGCAGTAACAGAACAGATCTAGGACAGTCCCCTTGCGGAAGTCATCCTCTGTAACTTGATTGGGAAGTGAAAATAATTAACTGCAAACCAAAAGTTTGGAGTCAGGAATCCACCTGGAGGTAGGAATCTACTTGGAGGTAGGAATCCACCTGGAGGTGTCTCCAAAGAAAGGTCTGATGATTCACTTCTGAAAAATCATTGATTAAAAACTGCATGAACCACAGTTCTACTCTGACCAACAAGGGGATAGCCATCAGTCAAAGTCAACTAGATAGCAACTGTTAAGTGAATAATGTTGCCAGTTTCAAAGAAAGTATTGTGTATTTAAATCAATAAAAATTATGCGGATGCATCAAAGATGGACCTTTGTTTATCGATAGCTAAAGAATCAAGCTAATTGGCAAAGACGGCAATAATCGAAGTGACTGTTTAGCTTCTTTCATATCAACCTTCTGTTACTTGTCTTTACACATTCACATAACACCGTAGAGAATAGATTAGAATTCAGAATCATTTACTCTTTTTTTCAAACTGTGGTGTCCAGGATATAGTCTAGCATTCTATTTTCACTCCCAGAATGCTATCCAAAGTGCTACTTGCAGCAAAAATTAAATCAAATGAAAAATTCCATGAAGAAATCTAAACTTGAATAAACAACAATGTATTTAAATTTAACTATACCTCTAGATATACCAGTTATAAGGGGTAAAACCAGCTTTCACAACACTTACTTTCATAAACTAGCAAACTTACCATCCATCTCTTAATGTTTTCACCACATGCTTCACACTTCCTAAGACTTAAACTGCAGATTTTCTTTCTCCTCGTGATTTGAGCAGTTTTTAATGCTTCAAATCCTTAATGGAAAGTGTTCAGATGTATCTTTATAGTGGAAAACACAGCATCATGGTTTTGGGACACCTTTATAGTTAATTTGTCCCATGCAAGTTTAAACTGAGATGGTCTATAAAAATTGGTAATGTACGAAGATCTGGGTTTATTTTTTTTAAATGCAGGCATAGTTATTCTTACAGCTATACTGAAGCCAAGATACTTAACACAGCTAAAAGAGAAAGCCTCCCTCTTAGCATGCAAAAGCAGTGAACATAACCACCTTTTTCTCATTTACATTTTTCCAAGTGCCCTTGAAATAAATGCTGAATGGGATGGCCATCAGTCTATTGTGTTCTTGTTCTACAATTAATAGGTTTTTTTTTTTCTGTTTTAACAAGATTCCTCATAGATGTCCAACACAGAGAGATGGAATTACTAAGAAGCCAAAGTCTGACAATTCTACATGCTAATTTACTGTGACATGAACAGCAGTCATTGAAATACACAATGTAAACAGTTTTTCCTTAAGGTGAGGTTGGAGCTGGCAGCACAGGAAAAAAAAAAAAAAACCTTGAACTTGACGTGCCTCAAAGGTTCTATGTTCCTCCACATACGCTCAATTTTATCGCTGCAGCATTAACTCTTAGGTGTAAAGTGTGTAATGACAGACGAGGCATGCATCACCCAGCTTCCATAGACAAAAGATCAGTGTCCACCCTAGCAGTGGGGTCTGCCTCTCCCGTCTTCTTCACTCCCTGATATTAACGCCACCATTCTGTCCCAGGTCTGGAGCGCGACACATTACAGGATGACGAGTGGATTACAGGATCACAAATGTTAGAGCGCCCCCTAATGGCAGCGATGTTGGGCGTGAGCTCACGCTGGGACCTGAATCTTGAGCAGCTTTTTGCCTGCGGTATCTGGGGATGTGAAGAGCATTTCCTCTGGGGCAGACCTTTAAACTACCACCAGCAATGGCAATAGAGAAAGGAAGGCAGACAGCACCCAGTCTGCACAAACTTTATTGCCCGGATGCTCTGGAATGCAGAACCCTACACCCTTGCACACACCAAAGCTTGCTTGAGTTTACACAGTGCTTCAGAGTTTACATTAGTTGAATGATTTGCTGCTCCCAGTGAGTATACATCCGGGGAATCCATCTAGTCTTTCCTCTGTATACCCCAGTCAGCCACGGAAGCCGTAGCTAAGGCTTGGGGCAGAGCTGCTGCTCCGGTTCACTCTAACTTGACCTCTTATTCTCATTCATTCTCGGTGTCCACGCTGTCATCCTGCCTGATGATGACTGAATTCTCTTGAGTTTTCACCTTTGGCTCCTGGTGCAGGTGGGATTCTCTAAGGAACAGGCACTGAGGCAGAGTTAGGTATGATGGAGAGTTGTTGGAGAATGCTGCCTATGAAAGCAAAAAGGAGGAAGCAGGATCCCGCAGTGGGACAATTCAAGAGCTCTTTGTAGATCTGATAAATCTGCCGGCCCCCGCAAGGTGCTTCAAGCACAGATCCACTTCCAGAAGAGTTCCTTGAGGGCAGATATAGCCAGATGCTGCCAAAACCCGCTTGCTTGCTCACTGGTTTGGGTCATCAAGAAGAGCATGCCCTTAGCTAACCCAGCTATGACCAGGAACTGGCCAGAGGCCACCCGTAGAATATACCAAGACATCAAGCTGCACAGTAACCTCCCTCCTCTCAGTCGGGTGGCTTGAGCTACCCTCTGCTGGACATCTCCACAACTGCCCCAGCTCCCAGACTCTGGATGAGTGTCCTCCTTTTCCAGAAAGCTACTTTTTCCCCCAGACGTTCCCAAAGCTTACAGGTAAACCAGGACACGAGGTAAGTTAATCAGGATTTAGGGATCTCCATCTTTTTAGTAAAAAGTTAGCCAGTTGCACACAAATGTTTCTAACACTTTTATTCATAATTGCCAAAAGTTGAATGCAACTCCTGTGACCTTTAATAGTGTAATGGGCAAACAAACTGTGGTTCATCCATACAATGGAGTACTATTTAGCACTAAAAAGAAATAAGCTCTCAAGCTACCAAAAGGCATGCGGGGAATGTACATATATACTGTCAAGTGAAATAAGCCAGTCTGAAAAGCCTACACATTATGTAAGTCCAATTACATGACATTTTGAAAAAGATAAAACTATGGAGGCATTATAATTGGTGATCAACAAGGGCTCACAGGTAGGTAAGGGGAGAAATAAAGATGAAATGCAGACTTTTTTTTAGGGCAGGGAAACAATTCTTCACAAATCCATAATAGTGGGCACATGATATTATGCATTGGGCAAAACCCTTAGGACAGCACAACACAAAGAATGAACTTGAATGTAAATTCTGTACTGTCATTAGTAATCTGTCAATATTGCTTTATCAGTTATAATAAATATATTACATTAATGCAAGATGTTAATAATAGGAGAAACAGTCTACAGAGGACAGAAAGTATATGGGAACTCTGTAGTTTTGCAAAATTTTCTGTAAACTTAAACTACTAAAAAAAAAACTCTTGTGATTTTGTTTAAGCTGACAATCAATAAGGTAAAGTAACATGTCCAAACCTCATAATTAGCAAGGGGCAAGGCCAAGAGAAAACAGCAAAACTAGTACATAGTATTTACCAACCTTTATTAAGGCTGTAGACAAAGTGTCTGGCTCTAAGTCAGAGGCATTATGTATAACATGTCATTTAATCCTGACAACTGTAGCAAGTCAATAGTGTCATCTCTACTTTTAGGATAAGAAAACTCAGGAAGTAAAGTGATTTCCTGAGGAAATAAAGTGATATGTGCCAAATCACACAGTCAGTGGCAGAAGCGAGATTTAGATCAAGGGGGACTCCACTCTCTGTTCTTTACTTTCATGCTCTATCTGTCACTGTCACTACAGGAGCATTGGACTTAGGCATTTCAGGTGGAAGCAGCCCAGCTTCTCCCCTGTTCTTTCTGTGGTACATTCTTTTGGCTTCTGTCAAATGTAACACTTTTGGAGGATGCAAGTTCGAGAGACTGTTCATGTACTGTGCACACCATACGAAGGAAACTGATCATTTTCCACTGCAGAAAAGTTCATTAAACATATCTCAAGATTCTAGTCAAGCTACACTTCCACATTTTTCTAGAAACCAAGGGAAGATGATGAAAATTAAAATGTAAGTCAGAGGTTTTGAAAGCATGGGACACTGCTTGTCATGTGGTTGTGTCAGTATCCTAGGATTAAAAAAAAAAAGAAATACATGACCATCGAGTCAATTCCAATTCATAGTGATCCTATAGGACAGAGCAGAACTGCCCCACACAGTTTCCAAGAAGCATCCGGTGGATTTGAACTGCTGACCTTTTGCTTAGCAACTATAGCTCTTAATCACTACACCACTAGGATATGGCATACTGAAAATTATAATAAAGACACTCTTAGCTCAAAATGAATTGAATATTCCACAGTGTGAGTGAACAGAACAGACTTCTGACTCTCCACTTAATCAGTTTGTGTTGATTGATCCTTAACATTTCCTCTGTAGTGTTATTTTTCACAGCAACCAGAAAATAATCTTTTCATAATAGTCTAGATAGGCTGTTCAATTATAAGGACTGAGCACACAGAGATGAGAAGCCTGTATCGGCCACTGTCATGGCAAGACCTGTATTTTCTTCAAGGCTGGAATCACAGAAGAAAAGGAACAAGAAAGAGTCATTTGCCAAGTATTCATAAGAAATCAACTCAAACTGTAGACAGTAGAGTGGCCATGGGAGGGATTGATTTTATTAATACCACCACTATCTTAGATTCTGGGAAGCAGTGACCTTTGTGGGGGAATGTAAATTGTTACATTACCAAAAAGGGGTATCACTGTGTTTTTTGAAAAGAAGTATGAAGCATGGACTATATTACATCTCATAAGACTTTTAAAGGATTCAGTTTGTTCTAGGGTGTAAGAAGTGATCTTGGCTTTTAAAATTAAACTAATTTTTTAACTTTAGTAACAATATTAAAAAGTATTTCTAAAAGTAAGAGTTCACAGATTTACTTCAGGGATCTTTCCAATCCACACATTTCTTTCCCTTTGATCTACTTTGGCTTAAAAACCAAAACCCTTTGCTGTTGAGTCCATTCCAATTCATAGCGATCTTATAGGACAGAGTACGACTGCCCCATGGAGTTTCCAAGGCATACCTGGTAGATTCAAATTGCTGACCTTTTGGTAAGTGGCTGTAACAATTAACTGCACGATTGTCTCCTCAGGGGAAAAAACAAAGGCAAATATCAGGGTAAGGGAGCACAACAGCAAAATGACAGCAACACCTTAAGATATCAAAATAGGACTGAAGCAGGAAATTCAACCACACTGTTTTGGAGGTGGCTGCAGGAACACCCACTGTCCCTACACTATTCCATGGAGCCCGAGGCAGAGCAGGGCACCTGCGTGTGTCTTTCTTCTTTTAGACACCATTCTAAAGAACCAAGTCACCTGATTCCTAGTCCATGGTACACACACAGCCCCTTCCTTTGTTCCCACCGTCCTGGGTGCATTGTCTGAGCACTTTGTAATGTAAACCGCGTTTAAACATAGTCTGGGCTTCCGTGGACTGTAAAACCTTTGGGGCCTGGGCTGATGCCTAATTCGTCTCTCCATCATTTCACACACATAGCTCCGTGTTTGGCATATATAGATTTGCAACTGTTTAGTGAATGTTTGCTGAGTGTGCAATCTGCTAAAGCCTGACTGAAGAGCACAGTGTCCTCGCTCTGAAGAAAAGGAAGAGAAAAGCCATCCAAGCGCACGGGAACGGCGCGCAGAAGCCTGGTGGAGCGTGGTGTCGGCAGCGCCAGCGTCCGCCAGCTGGGTGTGCGGAGATCAGCCAGGCAGTCTCACCCATACAGTGAGGATGAGACAAGCTACCCTGCTGGGTTATTGCAGGAATTTCTACTCTGTCTTATACATGACTTGCAGTCTGCTTGATCACAATAGGGTTGCTTTTTGTTCACAAATAAATGTCAGGCTCAATATTTTTTAACATGACTTATTCTTTTCTTTAAAAATGGTGTTTCTATCGAGACTATTAAAAACTCAGGACTGATTCATAATCCCAGCATTTAGCAATTATTCAGAATGCTGGTATTTATCCCTCTAATGTTCCATTCTCTTTTTGTCTCTTATCTTTTTTGATCATCACCCAAATAGGGAGATGATGAACCCTAATCCTTCTTCAGAAATTCTGGTGGCATAGGAGTTAGGTACTATGACTGCTAACCAAGTCTTGGCAGTTCAAACCTACCAGGCATTCCTTGGAAACTCTGTGGAGGGAGTTCTATCCTACCTTTCAGGGTCACTATGAGTTAGAATTGCCTTGAGGGCAGTGGGTTTAATCCTTCTTCATTGGCTGTATATTTCAAAAGCGTCTTTTCACATTATTACATAATCTTCCATATCACTATTTGTAATGGCTACATTCCACTGTATCACTGTGATATAATTTAGCTAAACAATTTGCTGATTGGAGACAATATTGCTGGTAATTTTCAATCATTATGAATAAAGCAGATACAACTAGCCTTATAAACCGAACCAGACTCAGTGCCATCAAGTTGATGTTGACTCACACAGACCCTATAGGACAGAGTAGAACTGCACCATAGAGTTTCCAAGGAGCACCTAGCGGATTTGAACTGCTGAACTTTTGGTTAGCAGCTGTAGCATTTAATCACTATGCCACCAGGGTTCCCAACTACCTTATTGGTATTATTATTATCAATCAATAAAGGCAGGCAACCCTATATAGAACTGAAGACACTGAAGTTATTCCAGCTGTACAGTTAAAATTTATGCACATAATAAAATCATGACACTAACTACAATGATTAAATTTATTTGGTTTGCCCACTCTTTCTCCTACTAGGCACTGGAGATAGAAAGATGAGTAACTTGGTCAATTCTCATGGTGCATTCCCTTGTCAATATGCAAAAGTACACACTTTGCTAAGTTTTCTACCTAAATATCTTAAAATGAAGAAAAGCATACACCCTACAATCCTGAGAGGGTAAAAAGAGTCATTGTGGCAACTAGGAATGTACAAGAAGGTAGAGGGTGGTACTAGAATCTAAGCTATAAGAAATATCCAATTCAAACTCATTGTCATCAATTCTAACTTCTAGTGACCCTATAGGACACAGTAGAATTGCCCCCTAGGGATAGCTATGACCTAATGCTATGAAGAAGTCTTGGGGGTGCAGTGGTTGAGATCTCAGCTGCTGTCCAAAAGGTCAGCAGCTCAGATCCATCAGGCACTCCTGAGAAACTCTCCGGGGCACTACTACTCTATTCTATAGTTACTACAAGTTGGGATCAATTTACCAGCAATGGATTTGGCTTGGTGTTTGAAACACTATGAAAAGTTAAAATAATAAGGATGCTGTCTTGAACAAATTGTGTCTTTCACCACCTTTGGATTTGTACTTTCATTACATCTATTTAATAGCATTACTCAGCCTTTTCACACTAGGCTTTCCACAATGAGGTTATCATCACTTTCTGAATGCTAAAACCTGAGTGTTAGGCACCTTAGTTATTAAAATTCTTCACCTCCTATCTTGCAGGAATAATTGTAGCATTATTATTGTCATTGTTAGGTACCATCAAATCGACTCCGACTCATAGACACCCTATGCACAATAGAATAAAACACTGCCCAGTCTTGCACACGTCCACAATCATTCTTATACTCAACTCAGTTGTTGCAGCCACTGTATCAATCCATCTCCTTGAGGGTCTTGCTCTTTTCTGCTGATCCTCTACTCTATCAATCATGATGTCCACCTCAAGGGGCTAATCCCTCCTGACAACATGTGCACATTATGTAAGATACAGTCTCACTATCTTTGCTTCCAATGTACATATTTATTTGCATATAAATAATGGTTGAAAGAAGTCTTTCACTCTACATGTTTTGTGTAGGAAGAAACTTTTTTTTCTTCAAGTTCAAGAGAACAAAAGGCCAATTTGTCCTAATCAGACACACATTTCTTTTGTTCGGGAAGGAATTTGTGTGTGACACAATTTGTCCCTGAGTAAAACCAAGATTTACAGTGCTTGGAATAGACTGTAAAGGAATAAGCAATGACAGGCATCACATAACCCATTCGTTTTGAAGCTTCTTTATTCTTTCCTTCAATACTCTAAGGGACTAGGATTGTAGGCCTTTTCAGGTGCCACCTAAGAGGTATAGAGGAGGCGATATCTTTGAAAGCAGACTGTGAGCTCATGAAAATTTGCTGAGTGTACATTTCTAGAATATTAATGTTTGATGCCAACAATGGCTGTTTCCTCAAATTCAGATAAAATGGTATCCAAACAGAACTTTAACACTAGTCTGAGACTACCATAGCCCAATCAGATTGCCTCTCCAGAGTCCCTCGGATATAAATTTGCTGAATCCTTTACTGAAAACCAGAGACTGTGGAGTTTGTTTTATTTTTAAAGGAAGTAGATTCAAAAACTTAAATAAAAGTGATGATTTCTTTACAGAAATATCGATTACTAAAAGTATATAGACCAATAGACATAAAACAAATCCTTTTAAATGTTCCAGAATGTCAATAAAAGAGAAAAACTTACTTTCACGTGATTTCCACAGAACCACCATAACTCCGAGACGTAGAAACTTAACATGTATTGCTAGGTAAAGAAAAACACACTACGTATTTGATTGTTTCATCAGTAATTGAAATAAAACAACATCTGAAAGGATAACATATGTGACGAACCAGAGATCCATCAGACATGTAAAGATATCTAGGCTAAAGATAAGGAAGGAGACCAAAGACTCAAAGAAGAAACCAGTGCACAGTGCTAGTGGCCCATAGGAACCATGACCTCTTCTAGCCTGAGACCAGAAGAACTGGGTGGTGTCTGGCTACCACTACATACCGCTCTGACATGGGATACACTAGAAGGTCCCCAACAGAATCAGATAACAATATAGAAGAAAATTCAGATTCTTAAAAAAGACCAAATTACTGAACTGATAAAGACTAGAAGGACCTCCCAGACTATGCCCTAAGATGCCCTTTGAACTTTGACCTGAAGCCACTCCCAGAGGTCAACTTTCAGTCAAATAATTAACTTATAAAATAAAACACTATCACTGTGAGTGATGTGCATCTTTAAGCAAGCCACTATGTGAGACCAAATGGCCAATGTTTACCTAAAACCAAAGATAGGAAGGTAAAGAGTGGAAGGAAAGCTAGATTAACAGAAACAGAACAAATGATGGAAAGAATGAGGATGCTGACACATTGTAAAAATTATAACCAAAGTCACAGAACAAATCTTTTTTATTATTATTTTTTGCAGTATTTTTCTTTATTGTGATTGAGTGAAAATGTACAATTCAATTTAAATTTCCATGCCTGCCTATCTGCAGCTCCCTCCACTCTCCTTGCCCAGTGACAGCACACTCCTTTCCATTCTATACATGTCATATGCTTTTAACAATCTCCTGTCCCCTCCTATCCATCCTCTCCACTCCCCTTTAGTAAAAGGTCAGTAGGATGACATCCTGTAGACTCACAGAACCATAAAGTGCACATACAATGTGGTCACTCTGTGTCCCCGAGTCCAGTCCATTCCTGTCCAAAGAGTTGACCTCAGCAGTGATTTATGACCAAGGGCAGTATCAGGTCTAGGGACCATGCTTTCAGGGGAAATCCCAGGCCTTCGGACCACCAATTGAGGTATTTTAGTAGAGTTCTTAGAGTCTACCCCTTTTTCTCTCATGTTGCCCTTGGAACTTGACTTTGGGAGCCCCATCACAGTTGTTGCTGGTGGTGGCCAGGCACCATCTGGTTTTTCAACGTCACAGAACAAAGAACAATTTTTATAAAAATTATTAAATGGAATCTAGTTTTCTATGATACTCAGGTTAAGTAGCACTTTGAGTTCATGAACTTGATTGTCAAACCTCTTAAGCTTTAACAACAGAAATTCTGAGTTATTTGGTTCAGGATTTGACTTCAGACACGTGAGAGATTTTCATTTGCAGCCAAAATTATTGCTACTGGCTTGATTAGTCATGTCCATAAATGAATGAATTACTCCTTAAGAATAAGTGTACAACTATGTTATAACCCCCAGAAAAGTATAAGAATCGTCCGTCTTACTCTAACCTTAAGCCATCCTGCCAGAATCAACTCTACTGCCATTGACTAGATTCCAACTAATAGAGACCTCACAGAGTTTTCAAGGCTATAAATCTTTTTGGAAATAGACAGCTATATCTTTCTCCTGCAGAACAGCTGGTAAGTTCTAACCACAATATTCCGCTAGCAGCCGAGTGCTTTAATTAAAAAAACCCGAACCAAACCCACTGCCATCCAGTCTATTCCAACTCACAGTGACCCTATAGACAGAGTAGAATTGCCCCATCAAGTTTCCAAGGTGTGCCTGGCACATTTGAGCTGCCAACCTTCTGGTCAGCAGCCATAGCACTTATGACTATACCACTGGTGTTTCCAGAGTACTTTAATGGTAATCAGCAGTTTTAAAAGG
This sequence comes from Heterohyrax brucei, assembly GCA_028571685.1. Classification (NCBI taxonomy): domain Eukaryota; kingdom Metazoa; phylum Chordata; class Mammalia; order Hyracoidea; family Procaviidae; genus Heterohyrax; species Heterohyrax brucei. The sequence continues at coordinate 34,347,840 of CM053148.1, read as the reverse complement.
GACAGGAAAACGCTGGATTGGACAACATAAAACTTACATTCTGCCTCCTTACATATATATGTGTTTATGTGTAGTATATAGTCTATGTATAGCATGTAGTCTAGATCGACCAGGTGCCCTTTGGAAACTCCATTAAGCAGTTCTACTCTGTCCTATAGGGTCATTATGAATCAGAATCAACTCGATGGCAATAGGTTTGGACATCTTTGGCTCATGTGTGTATATATATATATACATATATATATATGTACACACCACACACACAAATATATGCATATATTTCACCACAAAGATAAAAGACCAATGAAAACTCTGAAGTATTTTCAACTTACAAAAGAAATATTGAGTGTACCTGAAATATGAATACAAAAGATTCTTATGATGCAATGAGGGGAAGACTAAAATCCCAACCTATGGCTAAAAAGGAAACTTTGGTGTCATAGTGAATGGTGACTAAATGTTACGGCCGCTAACCAAAGGTTAGCAGTTCAGATCCACCACGAACTCCTTGGAAACACTACTGGGTTCCATAGAGTCAACATGTTTAGGAATTGACTGGACTGCAAAGGGTTTCTTTTATTTTCTTTTTTTTTAAATAGGAAAAAAAGACTCAGAGTTCTATTTCACATTAAAATATAAAATGGTCAGTGAATACATGAAATGTTATTCACTAGTATTAAAAGCAATGAAAAATAAAATGCAAAAAACAGCATTTTTGCAGAATTAAGAGGGGATATACTGAAACGGTTACGAGCATAGATTCTGAAAGAAAATTTGTCCTCTAGCACTTCCTTGCTGCACGGCCCCTTGGTAAGGTACCCAAGCTCTCTCCTTTCTCCTCTACAGAAGTGTTGCAAAGCTGAAACGAGTTTATGTACATGTAATACTTATAATAGTACTCAGCATGTGGTAAGCACAATTTAAGCCTTTGCTGTTGCTCGTACAAACTTTAAAAGTTTATTAATATCCACTGTCAATGAGAGCAAGGGGAAGAAATTTTGTACTTTGTTGGGAGAAAAACAAAATTGTACACTCCTTTGGAAACACTAGTTTATTCCCTTACCCACCTGTTGTCCACTGGGTGCTCATTATGTCTCATGGACTCTTCCAGACACTAGATACTCATTAATGAACAAAAGAGATAAAATGCTTAACCACTTGATGCTTGTATTCAAATGGGGCAGATAGACAGTAAGAAAATTTTAAACACATAGGGAAAGAATTTGGAAGACCTCTAAAGACACACAAATGAAGTGAGGCAATACAGTGAGAGGTGTTGCTATTTTAGATAAAATTGGCAAGAGGAAACTTGCAGGGGAAGCGATCTTTAAATGAAATTTAAAAAACCGAAAAAGAGAAGAGGGCACTGAGCATGAGCAAAAAGCTTCCAGACATGGACAGGCCCAGGGGCAAGACTGGGCATAGACTTCGGAGGATGTGATTAGAGAGCAGCAGGCACAATTCGATTAGAGCCCAGCAAACAAGGCAGAGAAAGGGAGCAAACGAAGTTGGAGAAGTAATAAAGGAGATCATCAAGGGCCTTGTAGGACGTGGAGTGGCTTTCGGATTTTATTTGAAACACCATGGGAAGACTTGGAGAACATCAAATCAGCCCTGGCATGTTAGTAAATGTGGCAATTTCAGTAGTACTTATACTCCTACCTCAGCTCATTTTAATCAATATGAAGTCACTGCAAGTGGGTTTTGTAAGAAATGTGCAACACCAGCTCTCTCCGGAGTCAGGGACAGTCAACTCTGGGAGCAACAAGAAAGTAAAACATACTTATTTGCATATTTAAGGGATTATTCTGTCTGCTGGTATCTGAGAGCGTGTGAATTGCTTCTAGTAAAATGGAATATGGCAAAAATACCAGAATGTTTCTTTCTTAGTGCTATCACATAAGATTGTAGCATATGTCTTGCTAGGAGACTCTGTCCCTTGTTGGCTTCAATAAAGCTGGCTGCTATGTGGTGAACTTCTCTATAGAGAGGCCCAGATGACTGGAAATTGAGGGTGGGCTCTAGCCAATAGTCACTAAAAACTGAGATGTCTCAGTCCAATACCAAAGAGCTGAATTCTGCTGACAACCAGGCAAGATTTGGAGTGCAAGCTTCCCATGAAATGCAGCCAGAGTGAACAACACTTAGGTTGCACCCCTGAAGCCTAGGTTACTAATAAGAAATGCTCAGACTCCTGGCCCACATAAACTGTAGGACAATACATGTGTGGTGGTTGATGCTCTGCTAAGCTTACAGTAATGTTACCATACAGCGACAGATGACACCAAGCTACAGGTAGATCTAGTGGCACAGAGTAGAAGGTTTACCAGCTCCAGGTGTTTAAAACAACCACTGACTAATCGCTGTGTGACTACTGAAGTGTACTTACCCAGAGGCAGCTCCTAAAAGATCAGTCTTAAAAACAAAACTAGAATAAAAGATAATGAGACACCCAAAGCCACAAAGTGTAGTTAAAGCAAAAACTACAATATTAATCTAGGCAAATCACTAAAATAAATACACAATAACCAGAGATAATAAGGTTAGGGAGAGAGATCAAAATCCAAAATTATTAACATGAATTACCTGAAATGTTCAGTTTTCAACAAAAATTACAAAGCGTGCAGAAAGAGAAAAGTATGACCAACCAGTGGACATTGTCTCCTAGGGTCCCTGGATGCTAGACTTAGAAGAAAAATACTTCAAAGAAGCTATTATAAATGTAGTCAAGTAAAGAGAGGAAATAATTCTTAAATTATTAGAGGGTAGTATGATGGCTGGGAAAAAGAAAAATATGATGACAGTGGTTCATCAAATAGAGAATATGAGAAGAAATTATAAAAACAGCCAAATTGAATTCTGCAGTTGAAAAGTATAACTGAAATAAAAATTCACTAGTGGGGCTCAACAACAAATTTGAGATGACAGATGAAATAATAAGCAAACATGAAGGTAGATCAGTAGAGATTACACAATCTGGAAAACAAAAAAGAAAAAAAAAAGGATAACGCAATAATCTACCATAAAGATTAAGATTCAACATTTCTGACAAGCCCCCAAGTGACCCGGATAACGATGGCACATGAATCATTCTATTAAGCAGTAAGCCCCTAAACACAATTTACTTTTGAACTATTTATTTTTTTTAAAAAAGATAAAACAAGTCGATAACACAAATAAGTGAAGGGGAAGGTATCTGAATTCCTCAAGAGTTCAAGCCATTTTCAAACATTTTAAAAGCATTCACATGTATTCCACAGTTACATTGCCTTCGTTTCAACAGTTTTTTTAAATGTATTCAGTGGAGTCATTCTTTGATAAAAGAGACAATAAAAACAGAGTCTGTTAACTCATATCAGTAAATTTCTCTGTCAGTGCATTTATAATTGATGTCTCTACTAATTCATCCTGGCTTCCTCCCTCAGTCTAAACAGCTGATGTCTTATTGTACTTCGAACTTAATTTGTCGTAGATTCTTCTCCTTGTGAGATAAATTAATCTCATTGAGATAATAGTGATCCAAATTCAATGACATCTGCAATTGAGCAGGCAGCACCAGCCAGAGGATGTCATAAATAGAATGCATCATTACCCACACACACGGCTCACTGAGTCACTTTCACCAGTGCCATGTGTGGACTTGGACTTGTCTAACACAGAAATGCTGAAAGTAAACGTGAAGGTGGTCACCTGAAAAATTTACAGTCAGATAAAGCCTGCCAAGAAACAAATTTGATGAAAACTAACTAACTCCCTCTCGCTAAATTATTACCTTTTTTTTTCTACTTCTAGACAATTCATTAGCCTCAAGGCTACTAGATCAATATTTCAGTTTTATAGATGATGAAATATTTGGTGTGTTCTTGTCCCTGGTTAACTTTGCATTTGTGCGGTTGAAGTTAGAGCAGCTTTCATCTGTAAAAACATTTGGCCTTTGAATCAGAAATACGTGTCCCAAAGACTGTGACATTATGATATGATACAGCAAATGTCTCTCAGAATGGCTTGCCTTGAACATTAGGAGCTTGTACAGAATATATTGACATGGTTTGCTATCTTTAAAAGCCTTTAGTGATGAATCTCTTGTGCAGAACCAAAGAAATTTTTGGCCTCTCCTCTTTTAATAATTCATTACTTTAAAATATTTTCAACTGGAAATGTAAAAGACTCAGAAAAGACAATAAGATAAAATGAAAATAAAATGCATTTTCTGATCCTTGTCAGAAGGTTTTTGGTCCAAAGGATTAAAAGACCTGTCTGTGACAGGGAAATAAGGATATTAGTATTTACTAATATTCCAGGTAGAAATTTTAACATGATGTGTCTTTGTATCATCAAGATAAAGAACTATCCTGCCTATTTCAAAATGCCATCATGGCCAAAGGGAATAGTATACAGGAAGGCGCTTTGTAAATACTAACTGTATATATCAAGAGTATTATAATTGGAGCAAAATTTCTGCCTTCTTTTAATCCAAAGCTTTCATTTTAAAATATTTTGATTATTTAAACTAAATTAATAGAATTGAACCAAAGGTTGTGTTCTTTTAAATACATGCAATACACCAGCTAATGATAATTATCAGTTATATTTTTTCCTTTTTTTAATTGTGATTCAGTGAAAGTTTACAATCCAGTTTAAATTTGAATGCCCACCTATCTGCAGCTCCTTCTGCTCTCCTTACCCAGTGACAGCACACTTTTCCTTTCTATGCTATACATGTCACATCCTCTTCACAATCTCCTGTCCTCCTCTTTCCACCCTCTGTATTCCACTCTAGTAAGAGGCCAGTAGGACAACATCTTGTAGATGCATGGAATCGTAAAGTCGACACAAGATGTGGTCACTCAAAAATCAATAACATTTTAAAGGAGTGAAAGGTGTAAAGGTTTTTAGCAAAAAAAAAAGATACAGCTGATAGACAAAATGCTATGCATTAACTAAAATTTGGAGTTCTGAGAATTTCCACAAGGTAACAACAACACAAAGTGGCATATAACTAGACTCTAGGAGGTATCTTTGTGTAGATACTTAAAGCCACATCATTATAACTCTAACCTTGCCCTCTCCAGAGTGTATTTATAGGTTGGTAATACAAATTCCCTGAATTTAAAAAAAAAGGCAAAAATTAGTAAATGCTTGCTTAGGCAAAATTAAGCAGATCAGAAGAAACTGTCTGATTTTGTAATGACTTAGATCTTAAAGGTTAACCTACAGCAAGAAAGGTCATCTAACATAACACATTGGCTAGGCACTGGGAGGATGGGGCGAGAAGATCAGTCTTGGTAGAGTCTGTTTAGTCATTACACGTGAACAGATTTTGAGAAAAGAAGAATCGAGAAGGAAGAAAATAGTTAACACAAGAAGTGTTCTGACTGCCGACAGTGTTGGAGAGAAGGTGCCCTTACTCATCTTAATTACAGTATTGATTTTCATTAACAGTCATGTATGCAAGGGGGAGTGAAGCAGAGGAAGAACTGTTCACAAGATGCTGTGTGTATAAACCACAGAAGACTGATGGTGAAGAATTTACCCAAGGAGTCTTTCCCTGGAACTGTTCCAATATCTCTCACTGAAGTCCCATGACCGTTGACTATGAATCAGATCTAAAGGCCCCATAATATTCACCACCCCAACACAAGAAGTACTGTCATCTAGCCAACCGAGCACTGGCCTGTACATACAGGTGCTGTCCCCCTGGTAGGGAGCTCATCGACACTAGAAAGGATCTGTGAAGACTCAAAACTACACAAAGAAGAGAAAAAGTCCTATTTCACAAATTCATTGATTTCTGAGTAGGTGGCCAGTTGTTCGATATTGCCAGTAGATCTAGAAAAAGAGAAAACCAGGGTCGGTGGCAGTAGCAGAAACTAGGTTAAGCTTAGAAAGGGTGTCTTCATTTCAGAACTGGCTTGATATTGTCATAGAGTCCCTAGGCATAAAACATGAGGTTATGCGGATGCCAGTGGGCACTGCTGGCCTTAGGGACTAAATTTCATGGAGAATGTACACTCCTTCAGCATTGTTTTGGACAGGCTGTCACTCCAGCTCTCACTCCTCTGTCAGTAAAGTTTATACATGAGTGTTTATGCAAATTATGTATGATAATTTTCATTTATATATGGTCTTGTCAATTTCTGCTTTTGCTTTGTCATCTTTTACTTTATATATTTAAGGCAATGTAGGTAGCTGTATCTACCACCCATCAGCCAGTCAGTTTTGTCAGACTTTGGTGATTTGCATGTTGCTGTGATGCTGGAAGCTGTGCCACCAGTGTGTAGACTGCAGACAGTCCCCAATTTATGATGTACGTGAGTTTGGATGAAATAAGCTCATGGTGGTTTTGATTTGCATTTCTCTAATGGCTAGTGATCTCAAGCATGTCCTCAGATGTCTGTTAGCCACTTGAATCACTTCTTTGGTGAAGTGTCTCTTCATTTCCTTTGCCCATTTTTAAATTTAATTGTTTGTCTTTTTGTTTTAAAGGTATGCTATTTTCCTATAGATTTTACAGATTAGACCTCTGTCAGATTTGTAAAAGCCAATTTTTTTTCCCAAGTCTGTAGGTTGTCTTTTTTACTCATTTGGTAAAGCGTTTAATGAACATAAGTGTTTAATTTTTAGAAGATCCCAGTCATTTAGCACTTATTTCAAAATGAAAGTACTTTTTTGTTCATCTTATGTAATATATACCACATACCACACTGCAGCATGTGCTTTGCTGATGTTATAACTCTCAGATGTTCACTTGCAGATGTTCAAAGAACAGATTTATAAAGATACTAATAAAAAAAGGCAATCATTACAAAAAAAGAGATATTCAACTTAAGTCAGAACTGACTGAAGACAGAGCTGTCAGAATGGAATTCCACCATAAATAAGGGACTACCTGTACCAGCAGGGCCACCCAAGGTGGACAGTTTTCAAAAGAACCACAACCTAATACAGACTAGGAAGAAAGCCCTGGTGATCTATTACTGAAATTTGACCAACAAAAAACTTACAGATCCCAACAGAAAACTATCTGACACAAATGCTGGAAGATGAACCCCCCCTAGGCTGGGAGGCACTCAAAACACATGATGGCCTTAACAACAGACTCAACTATGCTAATAATAATAATGCTAATAATAATAATAATAATATGGCACAGAACTGGACAACCTCTGATGCCACTGTACATGGTGTCACCATGAGAGGGTGCCAACTCTGCAGTAACTAGTAACAGCAACAATGGTACTCCAGATTAGGTGCTCTGATGAAGTGGTGCCTCATTACCAGCATGTTGATAACCTCTAACATAATTTATTTCCTTTCAAGGAAGTTCTAAATATGACACTATATACTCTGAAATCACACGAGACATTGCTTAAACCTTTCCTTGTCTGCAAGAACAGGAATAACTTAAATCATAAGTCTGTATACACTTCCAGATGACTCCATCAAATCGTACATAGAGTTTTAACTAGGAGATGTGAAGGAGAGAAGCCATGAATCACAAAACCAGCGTATCCACATGAGGTCCTTAGAAATGCCTGGAATGCAATAGTAGAATGCAAGCATGCATGTGTGCGTGTGCGTACATGTGTTCTTGTGTACGTGTGTGTGTGTGCATGTATATAGGGTATATAACTGTGTGCACATTCAGATGTTTGGGGTTGTGTGTGAGTTTATGTATTGATGGTGAAGGGGAAGAGGACAGAGAGTGAGAGCAGAAGATTATTCCTGGGAGCTTCTCAATCCATATGTCTTAACACTCCTCTTGGAGAAGGAACTGGATGGGGAAGAGAGGAAAGGTGGGATCTCCTGGTAGAGCATTACTGCAATATTGAGAGATGGTCCTAATGTGACAACATTATACACAGAGACAGAAATGAAGTGTTCATAGAACTGTTGTTACCGGACAGACTCCAGGTTGATGTCACCTGCTGTGAAGCCAATCTCTGAGACAGGAGATGAGGTACAGTAATCAAAGGTTTATTACATGCCAGAGACAGGGGAAGATGCTCTCCAAAGCCTGTCTGTCCATCGTCTACAAGAATGGGGTTTTAAAGGGCTCTTGGAGCTAGGGAAAAATTGTGTGGCATTTGTGACTTTTGTTCAAAGTTCTTTTGAGGGGGGTCTGGTGGTTTTATCTTGATTATCCATCTGAGTTGTGTGGTCACTCATCTGTGCCGGTGTGCACTATCTGGTGTCATTTCTTTTTGCAGGTGGCCTGTAAAGATACGGCAAGAGGGGAGATGTCTGTCCTTCCTTAGAGCTCTGGTGGTTTGTGACATGGGAACTGACCTTTAGGGCACTTCTAAATATATGTATTTTTCTTCAACCATACTTCCTGGAAAGGAAACTCAGCCTCTTGTCAAGATAGCTGTGCTTATGTCAAGATGGGGCTGCTCAGACCCCTAGTGTCACTGTGACTCTATGGGGTATTGTTGCTGCTTTTGAATTAAGGACACCTGAGGCAATTGAGACACAGAACCTCAGAGAATTCCTCTCTAGAGGACAATGAATTCCAGGAGACCTTGGTGGCTCCCATGTGTGATCCCTCAGGCATCTCATTGCCCAGCTTTCTAGAAACCTTCCATCTATCACATATGAAAGAAGGCAAGTGGCGCGCAAAATGTCCCCCTACAGACTTTGTCAGGGCTACCCTGGCAGGCACTGAGCTGTGTCCTGCCGCCACACCCCAGGCTGTCAATATCCACAGAGCATCCGTTTTTCAAGAGGGAGTAGCAGGTATTTAAAAATATATATGTTAGTATTTTCTTTTTTCCTTGACATAAAGAATAGACAATCGTTTTGAGAAGAGTCGCGTGATAAAATCTTTTTAAAAATGATAAAGTTATTGCCTTTTATTCTGATAAGGCATCTTGGCTTATACAAAATGTACATTTTGAGTAACCAATGGTGATGTTCTAGATCATTTGAAATCCTCAATTTCTTCTTTTTTACTCAATATTCATGTTCTTAAGAGAGCCAGGGGAAACAGAAAAATAGAAGTACTCTCTTGTTCAAAACTGGAATTGAAAGGTCAGAAGAGATTCCAAAACTAACGGTCATTACTGTGGCTCTTTTGCTTTGGGGTTCAAGAGCCTGAATTACTGTCCATTTTTGAGACTGTGGCTGAAGTGTTTATTAGCCTCAGCTGGTGCTTGTTCCCTAAGATGTTTCTGGAATGCCAAGGAGCACAGTCGCCCCTGCACAGTCCAATCTTTTTTCATTATTCCTAGAAGATCTTGCAATCACCTCAAGAGCCGTTGTTGTTCTCAGTCTGGCAGATCTGATTTCCTTGTGCTCTCAGAAGTCAGATCTCCTGAGTTAAAGCTTCCTGCCTCTTGGTGAAATGATGGATGGGGGTAAACCACCAGGCCTGTTGCTGAAAGTGCATGTCCCTATTTGGTCAGACAGGACCGAGGCTGTGAAACAGAAAAGCATCCATTCTGCTGTTCTGAATACAAAGCAGCAAGTCAGAGAGGATAAAAGGCAAATGAAGTCCACGGGATTTATGACAGGGCTGCTGGGGAGAATAGCAAAACAGGAGGCGCCTGCTTCTCCGTTACTGATGGCTACAGCATTAGGGTCAGCAATGGAAGCCTGACAACTCTGAGAAAACACTTCAGATGGGAAGATGCAGCAGAGACTTGTCCTTACAAGCAAAAACTGGCTTTAAAAGAATTAGATTTGGAAACACAAGAGAATGAGTTCTTGATAGGGAAATGAAGAACTAGGGACATGCTCCATAAAAATCAAGTTAAGGATGCAGTGATATTGGCAAGAAAGGAGAAGAAGATGAGATTCCTAGCTATCGATTCCAATCTGAAAATCCTGAATATCATACCACATGCTGTGAACAAACCACTTTTGATCTTGGTTTGCAGCTGAAAGCACTGAATGAGCTTGAAAATGTCCTCATTTGTCAATAAAATCTTGAAATTCACGGCCTATTTGTGTCCTGGATTTTGCTCTCTCTACTCTCTCTGTCTCTCTGTGTGTGTTAATCCAGTTAAAAACGTTGTTTGGGAAAAAGCAACATTTCCAAATCACTTACCAAAAAGCCAAGAGCCAAGACTTACCAAAAAAGTAACACCGTAATGACAAATTATGAATCTGATCTCCTTTGTTTTAGGCTCTCTCTCAGAATAACAGTTGTGAAGGCTCTGAGCTTTTATCCTACTTGCAAGCTAACATGTTAGCTTGTCACAGTTTCATGGATGCGGTCAGAAAACACAAGACTCCCGGCTCAGAGACAAGACATTTTGGTACTCAAGGCAAAGCAAGCAGTATGAGCATCAGTCTATGTGTGTTAGTGTCTCTTGTCCACGTATCCCATGCCGGCAATGCAGATGAGACATACACAGTGTGTTGTGCTACAGGAAAAGAATGCTTTAACTTTGTGGAACCTGGATCTTTTATACTGGGAAGTAAGCACGTCTGCTCTTTGCTCTAAAAGGAGACACTATCTCATTTTCCAAGACTGTTTGCAAATGAAATGATGCTTCAGAATAAAGACAGTGTTCCTTCTCACAAGGTGAGCAGAGAAATGTGAGTGATCCATGGAGACTTATTTCTCGGTAGTTCTTAGCATCTGACCTCACAAAACCTTCTTTCCCTTTCTAGTTCTACCGTATGTAAAAGTAACAACCGTTTCTTTCCATAGAACATCCTGACTTCTGTCAAAGATGTATTTTGGAGTATCGGTAGCCATGCCCTAACATCATGTGAAATCCTCAATGTATTTTTATTTATTTAAAGTTCTAAAGACTTTCTTAGCTTTTCAATAAAGGCATTAAACTGGATCAAATCTAAGATACTTCCACGGCAAAAACATGAAGAGTACTGTATCTTCCTTACTGCTTTTTAGAACAGTTGTATACAGACTCTGCTTTTCAAGGTCTTATAATCTCAGAAAGTCATGCTTACTTAGACACGATCAGTACTGTTTGGAATTTTAAAATACATACACGCAATATCAGTATCTCAGCAAGAGTGATGTCTCATTTCTTTTTTCTTTTTCTTTTTTAGAAAGCCCAGTGGAGTGGAAGGTGATATTACAATAAAAAATGAGCTGTGATTGAAGCAACACATATATCTGATTTCGTTTCCCACCTTCTCAGATTAATTGGCAGTGCATTTTCCTTAATCCAAAGACATGTTTAAAAAAAGGTGGGGAAAGGCATGCTCTGAGTTTTTTGTTTATTTATTTATTCTTTTCTCTTCACCTACAATGTGAATTTGTTCTGAGAGTGAGATAATTTGAGGAAATAAGAGATCTGCCTACAAAGACTTGCTGATCCCTGAAAAAGAAACCAGGCCATTAGACTCAGGCCACCTAATGCATCCACTGCAAGTCTCCTTGGGAGCCTGCCAGCTCCAACCACAAAGTACTCCTGATGGTAGTGGCTCTGTGAAACCCCCTAGCTGGGTGCCCATCCTAACCTGCTGACATTGGGCTCACCTTCTGTATCTAGATTCCACTGGTTAAGCTTCCCAATTCCATAATGTCCTTGTCCTGTTAGGATTTGAAAGCTCCAAAGAAATCTTCAGTGTCTACCACACTTTTCTTTAGGGGAAGATAAGCAGAAAGTTCCGCCAGAGACAGGCACCAGGACCTGTCAATCTGTAGGACCGCCAGAACAGCTCTGTGTCACAGTTCTTGAGCTGGGCCCAGTGCCAACAGCAATGAGGCCTGGATTTCATCATATTGCCCTAACTCAATACTGGTGAGGCTGGGTTGTACCCTGGACATCTTTATGCACCCACGCACCACCTCAGTCACAGCCTTTCATCTTTTCCACTGTGATTACCTATTGTTAGAATAAGCTTGAAACCCTCGTGGAGTAGTGGTTAAGTGCTATGTCTGCTAACCTAAAAGTTGGCAGTTCAGACCCGTCAGGTGCTCCTTGGAAACTCTATGAAGCAGTTCTACTCTGTTCTATATGATCACTGTGAGATGGCTTTGACTCAGTGGTAGTGGTTTGCATTTATTTTGTTTTTATCATCACAAAAGGTACCAGTTATCACTCCCTTATTGGGTACCTGCCAGAGCTGACATACATGGTTGTGCAGATTCATTAACTCGTAACTCAGCAATGCAACATCAAATTAAACCCTGTTCAGAGTTGTGTGACAGTCTCACAGGGATCTACTAATGACTTTACATGCTTTTGCTTATATAATCCTCAGAATGTTCCCATGGCATAGATGCTGTTACCTAAATTCTTAAAGGAAAACACTCAGCCCAGAGATGTTGAATTCTCTGAGAATTTCTAGTTACTAGACCTTAACCGTAACCTTGACAACTACATCTCAGGTTTTCAAATACATCAAAGGCTAAATAACCTATTGTTTAAGTGAAGCACATGCCAAAATACAACTAATAGGAAAAAGGTCAGCAGCCTCTGCTATGTCAGTCTCTTCTTTTCTCCCTTCCTTATGTCAGCCACAGGAAGCCCTCCAAAGATTCCCTATGGCTGTAAAATGTTTCTGGGTAGCTGGCAGTTCCAGTCCATCAGGTACTCAGTGGAAACTCTATGGGGCAGCTCTACTCTGGCCCGTAGGGTAGCTGCAATTCCGAATCAACACTATGGCAGCAGGCATGGTTTCAGTTTGGCTTTTACCTAGGCTAGGCTAAGGAATCTAACAAACTCCTATAAGCTTATTTGTTACAAGGGCTCTGCACAGCTCTCGAGAAACTCCTCTCTAAGCTGTAGAGAACTATGTGCCTTCTTCAACTATCAGTCCTTTTCATCTCCCACTTCCTGGCTGCACCAAGCTCATCAGAATCTTATTACTTGCTGAATTTTACTGAAGACAAGATAAATCCACCAGCTTGTTCCACTTTCTGATCACGGATCAGCCTGAAGAAGACCGAACTCTCCAATCCCCTCTGGACATAGAACTCTAGAATGCCATCTACCCTGCAGCCCTGCAAAGGAGTTCCAGAACACAGATCATGGGCCTTCTGAATCTGGCTCCATTTCTCTCTCCATCTCCTCTCACTTCTGTCTACACCTGCCTCTTGGTCTAAGGCTGGGCCAGGGTGCAGCAGTGCCAAGCTCCTCACTATCGAGAGGCCTCCTGGCTAACTGGTCCGTCTTAGTTGTGTGGTTGGAGTCAGATCCTCATGAGAAGGAAACTGAGAACGGAAACACTTTACCCTTTACCCAGCTACCTCCTGACAATCCGCAGCCTGGACAATTCACTGAAGTATCATTTTCCCGATGCCTTAGGATGGGTTGGTTGCTGCTCTGTGGCCCATTATTTCCCCCCAGCACAGCACTTGGCCCTCTGTCTTGTGGTTCTCTGCTTATTTATGTCTCCCTCGTCCCCATGGAAAGAGGCCTTGTTCAGTACTCTACCCAAACTCCTTGCATAGAACCTAGCATACAGGAGATGTTCAATAGTGGTATGTTGGATTGCTGAAAATCATTGGGTTCCAAACTACCAGTTTATGGCTTACATCCTAGCAGTAATAGAAGAATTACCAGTTGTTATTGAGTCACTTCCAACTACTGGTGACCCTGTGAGTGTCCAAGTCGAACTGCACTCCATAGAATTTTCAGTAGTGGCTTTTCCAGAAGCAGATCACAGGCCTGCCTTCCAAAATGGATTTACACTTCCAGCCTTTCCATTAGCAAACAAGCATATCAACTGTTTGCACCACACAGTGGTAGAATTAATAACTATGAATCCACACAAGGTTTATTTTTTATTTATAAGCATATCAAATTTGAACTTTAATTCTTCTTGAAGGTCTGACCAGCATTTGCTTCTTTGCTGTCAGGAATAACGAATAAAATGGGCTTGAGTTCTGTTAGAAGTTCAAAGCAAAGAAGAAACAATCTATTGTCTGTACTTTACCTAGTTGTAATCTTGAATTTGTCAAATTCTTAGCTTTTTAGTAAGACTTCGATGTATTTCAAAAGCTGTTTCCCGTTGGACTTATTCTAGCACTCAGTTTTTCAAAACTATTTAAAATGCAATGTACATGTAAAGTTTACCCTTCATTTAACCTAAACCTTCTACATTCAATATTTCATTTACCAAAAAGTAAATTTGGGGAAAGTAAAATTTGTTTTTTACATTATAGCTTGAAATTTCACTCTAAAAAATATTGAACTTGAGACTCCTAAATCAAAATGAGTCCAAATCCCATTGCTGTGTCTATATTAAACCTGGAGATCCTCTTTCTCTGCCAGGTGTTCCTAAGGCACAGAGTTTGAATCTCAGGTTACAAGCTGTGCTGTTCGCAGAAGAACCATTAAGTGATGTTGGCATTTCCTTGGATCTGTCCAAGTCACGAACCCTAGTGAGGGACCCATAAAGGGAAACATCTGAGTGCTGGGTTCTGTTCACTTCGGCTTCTGTTTGACAAGTTCATTCTCATATTATTTCCCGAGGCAAATATTTTGAAAGTGAAGAACACAAGATGTTGCTAAATATTAGCCTCTCAAAAGCTTAGAGTCACGTGATGTTTGCTTGGGTCACCTCTTCTTGGAGCCTCTGTAAAGAGCTCTGTTTACCATCAGACACTCTTCAGGGCTGGGCCTGCTGCTGGACAGAGACGGAGGCGGAGAAGAATGTAAACACAGCTCGGCCCAGCTGGACTCCACAGATGCAGAGCCCTCAGCTCACACAAGTCTGAAAATCCGAGAAGCTGAGAATGAGAAGGGGTGACACCACTGAAATGCAGACGTGAAGTCTTACATGATCTTCAAACAGTAAAACCTAATAAACTCTTCTCTTAGCCCAGGTTCCCTACTGGGCATTTTCTACTGATCTAAAATAACAGAATTATCAAGCTTACCTTATTTTAAAAATGAAATGATTGGCCCAGTGAATCATCTTCTTGGAGTCATTTAAGTCAACTCTAGTATGCTAATTTATGCACACTTGGCGTTTCAATTAGACCTCAGAGCCCCTCTCCCCAAAAGTGTTTCTAGGTAAATTTAAACTTCAAGAACTCTCAGAGGGTAAAGTAGCTGAATGGTCCCAGATTACTTCAATTTACAGTACAAGTAGCAGAACTTTTAGATGCATCTGAACTCTGACTTGGGATCTTCCTAAGACGGTAGATGAATTTTGCCATCTTCTTTCCATGAAGTATTTTGAATGTGGATTACACTGTCCATGGCAATTTAAAACTGGATAGGCATTGTTCTCTTGAAGGCAGTACATTAAAATGTGAGACAGTCCAGCCCCAGACACTTATCACTTCTGTGATATTCAATCAATTATTTAATTTCTCTGATCATCTTCTTCCTTCCTAATAAAATGAGAATTACACTGATTTGCCTCACTTACTAAATGTTTGAGAGAACAGTGAGTTAAAGAACGTGAAATGGTGTTAGGAAGATATAAAAACAAAGGGTTATGGTTGAAATTTTTATTAAAGATAACATTCTGACAACATTTCCAACCGTCTTTCAGGTTTGTTGCTTTATTTAAGCTTTATGTTCTCATAATTTTATATTAATTTTGCTTCTGTATTCAGAAGGAATCATTCATTTAGATTTTTTCATCAAAATGTGCTAAAACTTTTCTATGAATCTTCCCATTTTCCTCCTTTCTCAATAAATGTGTCTCTGGATTTTTTGCTGTTCTTTCTTTTCAGAGAGTCCTTAACCTAATAAGCATGGTAATCCACACAAAATTTTTATCAGGTATGTATTTTTTTTTCCGTTTTATGAATAAGGAAACAGAGGCACATAATGGTTAAGTAACGTGAGTAACTTGCCTAAGAGGAAACAGCAGAGATGAATATCAAACCATGCTGTATATAGTTCACCCCTACAAGCTACGATCACTCCAAATTCTGCCATTGTCTGTACCCTTTCCCTTACCCTGCCTCCCTTAGATTTGCTTTGCTAATTTTTTGAAGCACATGAAATGAATACATTTAAAAATTAAAAACAAAACAAAACAAAACAAAAAACACTGCCATCAGGTCGATCCCAACTCATAGTGATCCTAAAGGACATAGTAGAACTACCCCATGGAGTTTCCAAGGAGCACCTGGTGGCTCCTCCCAACTTTTTGGTTAGCAGCTGTTGTAGTTAACCACTACACCACTGGGATTTTCAGTGAATACATCGTCCACTTATTTTCACTCTATCATGGTGATTGTCTTAATTTCTTGGTGCTTCTGTAACAGAAATAGCCTAAGTGGATGGCTTAAATGACCAGACTTGTTTTCCCCCCGTCATAGTTTAGGAGGCTAGAAGCTTGAATTTAGAGTACCAGCTCTAGTGGAGGTTCTCTTTGTCTACTCTTGGGGATGATCCTTGTTTTAGCTTCTGTAATTTTGTCATTCCTTGAGTGTTTGGTAATCTCCATGTAGCACCTATCTTTTCCCCATTTATGCTTTCTTGTCTCTGTGTCTATACTGCTCTTTGTATCACTCAGGAGTGATTAGATTTAAGACACATCCAGTACTGATATGACCTTATTGACCTAACAAAGAAAATCGTGCTCCCAAGTGGGGTTATATCCACAGATACAGGGGTTGGGATTCCAACATACATTGACGGGAAAGCAATTTAACCCACAACTATAATAACAAAAATATTGAAAACAAGCCACGTCCTCTTGGTGTATCTTTAGCCATATTCCATACATTTTGATGAATAATTCTCTGCTGTCATGATTATTATTTTCCAAATAGTACTTATACAGAATTATTCCAGATGAAAATTTTTTTAAATTACAGCATATATACAGAGAAGTGCAGATAGAGAATGCCTCAGGGTGGGCCATTCTCCAAAGTGGCTCTCAATAATCCTTTCCTCCTGGTGTTGATGACCTTGTGTAGCCCCTCCATACTGAATTATGGCCGGCCTGCATGACCAGTGCCAGCAGAAATCACGTGAGGATGCCCAAGCAGCTCTATGCAGAAGAACCAACTCACCAGCACCAACTTGCCTGCCATCTGAGTGCACCACCTTGGGAGTGGATCCCTCTGCCCTCATCAAGCCTTCAGATGATTCCAAACGTTAGTCTTTAAGTCTTCCATCTAAAGCATCAGACATTATGGAGCAGAGAAACAGTCTGTAGTTTGTCCTCACTGAATTCCTGATCCACAGAAACTACGAGCTAATAAATCATTATTGGTGTTTTCAGCCACTTAGAATGGAGCTATTATGCACAATAATCAATACAGTACTCATGTAATCACAAAGTAGATCTAAAAGTAGAACATTACAAATCCTCCTAAGTCTCTCCCCTGCTCTTTCTTACTCTGACCCATTTACTGTCTTGATTTCTAACCCCATAGATTAGTTTACCTGTTTTGGGACTTAAAAAAAGTTTCATGGTATGTAATTTTTATGCCCGTATTTTTCTCACTGAGCATTGCATTTGTGAGACCCAAGATTTTGCAGTCAGATGTATTTAATTTGTTTTTGTTGGTTATGTTAAGGACAGTACATACAAAAAAATGAATCATTCTACTACTGGTGGATAGCTCAATTATTTTTAATCCAAATTGTGCATTTGGACTGATGCTATGAATTTCTTGTTTATATCTTTTGGTATACGTGTGCATGTATGTCTATAGTGAATATCTATGTACGTATGCCAGGTCATAAGATGTACACATGTGCAGCTTTTGGAAGTGCTGATTTTCACTCCCAGTGGAAGGGAAGGAGATTTTTCTTGCCCTACATGTTGCAAATATGTGCAAAAATTGTGGCATTAACAATCTTTCTAATTTGAAGCTTTCTGGTTTCTTTTTAGTGGTGCTTCCTTCGTGGTTTTATCTTATTTTACTTGGCTGTGGGCTTGAGCATCTCTACATACGCTTATTAGCCATCCCACTAATCTCTTTTGAGAGATGCCTTTTTCAGTTTCTTGCACATTTTTCTGTTTAGTTGTCTTTGTCATTTTGCGTGATATCATACGGTAGTGCTCTAACGGAAGTACTACGAGTGGATGGCTTTAATAAAGAAAAGTTTCTTCTTACACAGTCCAGTAGGCTATAAGTCCTAACTCAGAGTGTCGGCTCCAGGAAAAGGCTTTCCTTCTTTGTCAACTCCAGGTGAAGTTGTTTGAGTTACATTAGTCTTTCTCTGGTCTAAGGGTCGCTGGGCAAAGGAAACTCAGGCCCAAAGGACATGCTCTACCGCCCATGCTGCTTTCTTCATGGGAAGAGGTCCCCAATTCTCCGCTTGCTTCCTTTTTCTTTTATCCTTATAGGATAAAAAGTGGTACAAGCCACACTCCAAGGAAACTCCCTTAGTACGGGTGTTGCAGTTCCACCCGAATCCACTTTTAACATAACCCTGTCTATTAAAACAGACAGAGATCAGGATTTACAGCATAGGAAAATCATAAAATGGACCACAGTCACACAACACTGGGAATCATGGCCCAGCTAAATTGCTGCACACATTTTTGGAGGGACACGATTCAACCCATGATACTTGGTAGTAAGTCTTCATACAATCTGGCTATGAATCTCACTGACTTTACGGTTTTTCTTTCCTCCTTTCTTACCCTTTTGGATTAACTATTTTTTACAATGCTACTTCCCCATCTATTAGCTTCTTGACCTAATACCTCAGTGTTAAAGCTTGAGGTACAATATGCATTGTTGACTTATTATTGCTGTTGTGATTAGTTGTCATGGAGTCAGTTTTGAGTCATGGTGACCATAGGTATAACAGAATGAAATCCTGTGTCATCTTCCCTATGGTTGGTATGTTTGAGTCCATTGTTGTAGCTATTGTATTAATCCAGTTCATTAAGTTCTTCCTGCACCTTTGCTGACCCACCGCTTTACCAAACATAATTTCTTTTTCTAGAGATCTATCTTTTCTGATGAAGTATTCAAAGTACCATCATCCTCACTTCTAAGGAGCATTTTTGTTTTACTTCTTCTAAGACTGATTTGCTCATTTGTCAAGTCTATGGCATATTCAATATTCTCCTCCTACATGACAATTCCAATGTATCAGTGCTCGTGTCTGCCTTTTTCATTCTCCAAAAACAATTTGTTGATATTTCATAGCATTGAATCAGTAAATGCGGTTTACACATAAAGTAGTAAAACAAGAAATAGAGGTTTAGTTATATTATTTTGAGATCCTAAAGGTAACCTTTAGAAAACAGTAATATACACTTGTCTATGAATTGTTGCTTTCTAAAATCTGAGCCACTTGCTAAGTGTGGAAAATGCTCTCTACCTTAAGAGTGTTAATGGGTAGGAAAGATGGCCTGCAACTATGGAAGATGAAAATGAATTTTTTTTCCACATGCTTTTGGTCTAGGCATGTGCTGTCAACTGGATCATATGTCAACAGATGCATACTTGCTTCACTGTGTCTCAAGAACAAATGCACCAAAAATAAAAAACAGGAGTATTCTTTCATTTTTTTTTTTCTGTTTTTCTGAGGAAAGGCTTAAAGTGGGGTGGAAATCAATAGTAGCAATGATTTCCCAAGTAGAATGAATTTGAAGGCGTAGTTCAGGGCATTTTTTATTAGCTATTTAAACTTGAACCTTGTTTCCCAAGGTTATGAATGAAGAGCTGCCTGCTATCATTTTTTACCTAAATAAAAATATCTATTAAATCACTAACTAAAAGTATTGTTGGTACATATTTTTAAATACTCCAGAATGTATCTATAATTAAAACCAAAATATTCAAATTATACAGGAAAAAGTTTCCCAAAACGACTGAGGAAGGTTAAAAACATAGCAATAAGTACACATACTAGGTAAGTGCTACAAATGAAAGTAAAGAAAAAAGATCTCAATTCTATTATTACATAAGCAAAGTACAGCATAAAAGCATATTTTGTAAAAATAAAACATACAATCCATGACAAACAAACAAACAAACAAAACAGAAAGTAAGTTGACTCCAGTCATTAATCTTCTAAATTACAAAAGCAAAATACATGAAGCAAAGTCTGCGGTATGCAAAGAAAAGGAGAAAGAAACAGGAAAGCCAAGGATATACAGCATCTAAACAACACAATAAAGTAGTGTATAGTGGCAGAATACATTGCTTTTCAGTTGTAACCTGAAGCCAAGTGCTGTCGAGTCAGATCCGACTCAAAGCGACCCTAGGGGCCAGGGTAGAATTGCCCCCCAAAGTATTCAAGGAGCGCCTGGTGGATTTAAACTGCTGACCTTGTGGCTAGCAGTGGTAGCACTTAACCCACTACATCACCAGGGTTTCCTTAGAAAACTTGTAAAAAGTAGTCAGATGTAAGCAACAGAAAAATTCTAAAACTAGAACTAAACGACAGGTTATCTCAAAAATATAAAATTATAATAAAAATTTTAAATGCCACCCTCACCTCACAGCCATAGAGACTATTCGAACTGATGGCAAACCTACAGGACAGAGGAGCGCTGCCCCAGAGGGCTTTGAGGGCTACAGTTCACATAGAAACAGACCACGGCATCTTTCTCCTGAGGAGCAGCTGGTGGGTTCTGTTGGCTGAACACTTAATAGCTTCACTACTAGGCCTCACTAAAGTACTTTTTAAAGAGGAACTTTTTTATTATTATTTTTTTAATTATGATTGAATGAAAATGTACATTCCCATATAAATTTGCATGCCCATCTATCTGCAGCTCCACTGCTCTTCCTGCCCAGTGACAGCACACTCTTCTGCTTTGCTCCGCACGTGTCTTATCTTCCCAACAGTCTCCTTTCCCCTCCTCTCTACTCATTCTCCTTCCTCGAGTAAGAGGTCAGTAGGATGATATCCTATAGATGCACAGAACCATAAAGTGCACCCAAGATACAGTCCTTCTTAAGCAGGAACCTCAAAACTCGAATTTGTCTTAGATTTTTAACAAACTGAAATATCACACCTCTTAAAAATATAAACAAAAAATAATGACTGTACTAGAACATGGCTGAAGTTGTATGGAGAAGCAAGCTTCTATGAAATATTTACTTTAATAAATAATAGAGAGAAAATTAAATGAACAAAACAGCTAACTCGGCAAGAAAGAGATAAAATACGCACATAAAGAAAAAAAGAGGGAAATTGTAATAGGAATAAAGGGTAAATGGGGCAGTTCTACTCTGGCCTCTAGGGTCGCTATGAGTCAGACCTGACTCGACGGCACTGGTTTTTTTTTTTTTTAATGAATTAGAAATTCAAAAAATATTGATGGAATAATTCAAATCCAGAGCAAGTTCTAGCTTTAGAACTGAATCAAAGAATGGCTGACAAGTGAAAAGTGGCCAAGACCAATCCATATCACAGATAAAATATATTCACATATATTTGACAGTATGCAAAATGGTAACTAAACTAAACATAGATGCAGTGTCTAAACTTTAAATACACATATAAATTTATTAAAATTGATCTGAGAGATGACAGTGATCTAAGCCTTAACTCTCAGTCCTGGCTACATGTGAGAACTGCAAGCAAGGTTTTCACTTAAGAAGAAGACAAAATAAAACTCACACATATGCACCCCCAGAAATTCTGATTTAACTGATATATGTGGAGCTTGCTCATAGCATTTTAAAAGAAATTTCCAAGTGATTATAATACGTCCCTGAATTTGAAACTTACTTCTTTAGAAAAAAAAAAAAGCTGAAAACTGTCAAAGAGCTTCATCTTGAAAAGCACCAGACCTAATGATATAAATTCCTTTCACATTATTAAATTTAAAAACTATGCTGGTGCTGTTTTAAATGTTCCAGAGAAAAAAGAAATAAACATCCCAAAACTAGCATAACGGTAAAACCAGATCTTAGAAAATCCACATAAAAACTGAAGAAAATGACAGACCAATCTCACATTTTATAAAGAACAATTAAGTAGAGCATTGTGAGAAAGATAAGCTACAATGAAGCAGTGTTTGTGCCCTTGTACAAGGATTCTCCCCAATAGAATTCTACTACAATAATTCACTGTGTGAAGAGTAACTTCAAAACAAAACAAAACAAAACAAAAAACCAATTCGATTCCCACTCTTAGTGACCCTACAGGACAGACTAGGACTGTCTCACAGAGTTTCCAAGGAACTGCCAATCTTTTAGTTAGTGGACGTAGCACTTAATCACTACGACACCTGAGTTGCCCAGTAGACACCGATAAGGTATGTTATTGAGAGCTGAGTTCTATCCATGACTTAAGATACAATAATAACGTGATTTAAATAGAAATAGGTTAATATTTTCTGATATGTTTTTCAAAATATGCATATTACCCAAAGCTAACCTAACGCTTAATAGTGAAAACCTGGAAATACTTGCATTAAAGACACAAATAAGAGTAGGATGTCACTGCCAACACTGGTAAAAGATAAGGTCAAACACAGGCTTCCTCTGTCTGCTGTGGATCACTACCTCCAAAAGAAGGAACACTGATGGTACAAGGGTTAAGCTCTCGGCTGCTAATCGAAAGTTTGGCTGTTCAGACCTAGCCAGGGGCTTCACGGGAGAAAGACTTGGCCATCTGCTTCCGCAAAGATTATAACCCAGAAAACTCTATGAGGGAGTTTATTCTGTCACATGGAGTCGCTAGGAGTGGGGCTCGACTGAAAGGCATCCAACGACAGTTCCAATAGGATTAATTGAATCAGCATATTAATCAGTTCATCAAAAGATAAAAAGATTGCATGAAAAAAAGGAAGTACAACTGTGTATTATCCACTTTGTAGAACAAACTATGAATATTTAAAGGTGTTTTTCTTTTTGTTTGTTTTTACTGAACTACAGAAACACTGGTGGCGTAGTGGTTAAGTACTATGGCTGCTAACAAAAACGTCGGCAGTTCGAATATGCTAGCAACTCCTTGGAAACTGTGGGGCAGTTCTACTCTGTACCATAGGGTCACTATGAGTTGTAATCGACTCTACGGCAATGGGTTTGGTTTTGTTTTTTTGAATACTTAGAATTGTATTTTTTATTCCTTGCTGATATATTTTCACATCCTAAAAAGTCTGTAAAAGTACCACAAAGCTGTCACTGTGTTAGGCAAGGACATCTGTGAGGATGCTGGCTATGCAGTTACATAGCATTTGTGGTCCCCTAGGGTTGCCATGAGTCGGATCTGACTCGACAGCACTTGGCTTGGTGGCTTGGCTTCCCTTTTTGCTCCAATGAACACTATTGTTTTTGTTTTCAGAAAAAGTAACCAGTTTCCAATGTAAAAAAAAAAAGAAAATTAAATGACTTACACAGAAATATAATGGCGATTTTTTTTTTATGGCAAAAGTTGAAATGTGATTTCCATACTAGAAAAGCAAAGGAAAATTTTAAGAAGTCTTTTTGATACTATTTAAAATTCAAATAGTGAGTACTTACTTGGGAGGCTCTCTTTGAGGACAACAATACTTGCAAGAAAATCCACGTTCTCTTGTGGTGACAAGTGCTCTGGAGATTATTAGAATGTGCTTTCTTCAGGAGACTACCGAGAACCAAATGTTGTCATGGCCAGGGTCCTTGTCAACTCTCTGACCGCTGGTTGCCTGACCCCTGCCTTTACTAACTCTTCCTGGAACAGAGGAGCTTCTTACTGGCAGGCGATGGTTGAAGTTTGGCTCGTAGTTGTGTTTTGTTTGTCCTATTGTAAATTACACACAGTCCCCAAGTTACACAAAAGATCTGTTCCTAAGTCTGTCTTTGGGCTGAATTTGTAGCTAAGTCAGTAAAAGTACCTACAGTTCTTACTTAGCTTCAGTTAGTCAAGGGTTTGCCTTGTGAGTACATACACTTTACCATTCTATGGCATCAGTGGGTTTATGGCATAGTGGTAAAGTTCTATGCTGTTAACCAAAACGTCAGCAGTTCAAATCCATCAAGCACTCCTTAGAAACCCTGTAGGGCACTTCTACTCTGTCCTGTATAGGGTATCTGTAAGCCAAAATTGACTGGATGAAAGTTGGCTTGGTTGCTATGTATGTAAAGAGCCCTGGTAGCGCCGCTATTAAAAGTGCAGCTGCTAACCAAAATGCGGGCAGTCTCACTCCTTGGAAACCCCATGGGGCATTTCTACTGTTTTATAGGGTAATTGTAAGTCAGCATCAACTCAATAGCAATGGGTTTTTTGGTTTATGAGTACAAAACACGTAAGAAACACTTTTTAACTATGCCATATTTCCATGAGTGTCAAAAAATAATGCTTATACTTATTATGAACCATGATATGTATTTAACTCAAATTTTTAATGTAATGGGTTTCATGACAGTTCGTTCTTTAAGTTGTCTTAAGTCTAGCATTTGTAACCTGAGGACTGCCTGTATATGAATTAGAGGCTAATATTTGAGAACTGAGAGACACCACAAAAAATAAAAGTGGAAAACAGCTTTTTTTGAAACCTTAGCAGTGCAGATTCCACAGTCTTGCAGAGAACCAACCAGTCAGCCCTGGCTTACCAAGGAGTCCCTGAGTGGTACAGATAGTTAAAGTACTTAGCTATTAACCAAAAGTTTGGAACTTCAAGCCTACCCGGAGTTACCTCAGAAGAAAGGCCTGGTGGTCTTTTTCTAAAAAATCAGCCAGTTGAAAATCTGATAACCTTTCTACTCTGACACATACGTAGTTGTCATGAGTTGAAATCAACTCATGGGTAACTGCTTTTGTTGGTGGTGGTAGTACCTGAAGAATTCTCAAATACCTTGCCACATCTGCATCTAACCTTCACCTTAAGTCACTAATGATTGATAAAGAAGCGTTGCGTCATCCTTTCCATAACGGTTTTTCATTTTATGAGCAAAGCTGTAAACAATCTTTGCCCACATTTTATGAACTAACCCATCAAGACATATATTATTTTGACTAATCCAATCCAAATCAGAGAATAAATGCAATCGCTTAAACGATCACCTTTAGAACTCTGAGAAGGTAAATCTTGGTTTTAAAGAGATGAGAGACCCTTCGCTCCTGAAGCACGATTTCCAGGTTCTTCTGTTCCTCTGAGAAGACCATGCAATGCTGTCACCTTGTGGCAACATTGAGGAATTCCTCCCCATATCATTTTGTAAGGTCCTATTGCCATCTCCTGGGCCAGACAGAGGTTGCACGGTCATGTGAAAAAGGGTTCAAAGACGACCTGGAACCCAGATTTCAAATAAACTACTGAAATATGTACTAAATTGTGCATGTGTGGCTACTAGTAGTATTTGGTTGGCTGTGGATAGTAGCAACATGGCCAATTCATTATCTATGACGCCACATAATCTTGGTGCTGAACCATGGTCTGATTTTTATGCTTGTAAGTTAAAAACTAGGTGTAAGAGACAACATTAATATATCTAAGAGGTTTAGATTAATGATTCCCTAATGTCTTCTGCTGCCTGCAAAAAAAGTGGCTGGAGAACTTATTGGAAATTTGATTGTTAAGTTCTAACTCAGCTATTTTTATGTGTCTTGGAAAGATCTCTGAAATCTAGGGGGTTTTTGTTTGCTTGTTTGTCTTTCTAAACCCCTCCATTGACCTGAGCATCCTGATTCAGGAAACACTAGGTGAGATGCTAATCCAAATTTGTTTGTTCAAATTTTCTTGGTGTTTAGGTCTGAGCTAGGTTTGAATTCAAAATAAAAAGCCCTGTTTCCAGATGTGCACAGTTAAGTCAGTAACTACATGTGTACAGTTACCATAAGCAAACCAACTGAATCCATGCAAGGATATCCACAAGGTGGCAGAAAGAAAGAAGACAGATACTAAGAGTTCTTTCCGCTGACAACTGAGTGGCTTTCACCAGCACTGTTTGAAGGATTGTCAGGAACTTGAGAGGCATCAAAAAACGATGGAAAATAGCATTCTAAAAACCCAAACCAGACCCACTGCCATAGAGTAAATGTTCACTCATTGTGACCCTATGAGACAGAGTAGAACTGCCCTATAGCGTTCCCAAGAAGCACCTGGCAGCTTTGAACTGCTGACCTTTTGATTAGCAGACATAGCACTTAACCCATTACAGTAGTAGGGTTTCCAATAGTAGTCTAGATACAAAATAAATGAATTCATAAAGAGACTTGCCAGAACACATTATCTGGGAGAAGCAATAAGGAAAACACGATGCCTGCAATGTAAAGTTTCAGAGAGGGCAAGATCCATGATAAAAAGCCTGTAGCCTTTGCAAAGGAGCATACGTTTCATCATGTTAGTGAACTATAGGGAATCGTGGGACACTTGCACGGGAGGTGGACAGGATCCATCCGTGATCTCGAAAGAGTGCTTTAGAAAGGAGGGTAAAGGTGAATTACAGGAGGGTGCTACAGGAGACAGAGCACAGGTAGAAACACTCAGCAGAACTCGAGGTGAGAGCAGTCTGACAGTGCAATTGGAAAAGAGAAGATGAAATAAAGACAATTCACGACTAGGTAGAGTGGAGCATAAGTGACTGATGTGGAGAAGCCGGGGAAAAACTACAGTAATTGTCAGTGTTTCTCTGGCATGACCGCCTGCATAAATCAAAGTGTCATTTCTCAATCCATGGTGGTTTATACGAAGGAGTGTAAAGTGAAGATGGGCTTGGCTAAGAAACTTTTTTTTCTGTGAATAGAAGCCAGAAGCCCAATTGTATACTGAAGGTAGTATGGGTGAGACGCATGAGTTTCAGAATAGCTACTGATGGGGTGAAGCAGCCGGTGAGTTATTAAAAGAAGTCTGCCTGGTCCTCTGGCCATAGTCCTCACCCAGCTATTTAGCAGTGTCCGTGAACTTGGGCTTCAATTCATCACCTAAAACATGAACGTTTGGAAGGAAATTCGTCTTGACTCCCTGTCAACTCTAGCAGACTATTCGTCTAAGACTTGCCCAAGGTCATCCTGAGTTAGGATCACCCCAAGTTTTCTTCCTTCTTGTCAATATAATAATAATTCAGTGCCAGGCATAGAGTATCCCAATTAATCTTCTCAACAACCCTCTAAGGTAGCCACCATTATTTTCCCATTTTATAGATGAGTAAACTAAGGATTAGAGAGGTTAAGAAAATAGTCCAAAGTCACACAGCTAAAAAATGGGTAAAGTAAGATTTTGAATTCTGATAGGTCTGACTTCAGAGCACTTATTTTCAACCAGTAGTCTGTAGCATTTCTCTAGAAAGGTGATTGAAGAAGTCCCAGGTAATGTTTAGAAGATCCTTCAAGAATTTTAGAATTTCTTCCAGTTTTTTAGATTTGTTCGTTTACCAAGTCCTACTCCCTAAATCTTGGTCTCAAAGCAAGCTCACTTGAGGTCCTCAGATCTCTGAAGACAAGTCAGAGGAACTTGGTGAATGACTTCATCCTTCCCTGAAGTGACACATACCTTCTAGGACCTGTCATCATGTTTCCACACCTGTTGTTAGAAACATGAAGGCCTCATCTCAGCCTCCACTCCTAAGTAAGATCTTCCCTGTGATGTCTACTTTCTGAACTGCGGCTGCCAGCTTCTTCACCAATCAGTGGAACTGGCTAATGCTTAGGGGCATTGCAGCTACTCTTCTACTTTTCCCCAGAATATATTACTTCCAGGAGTGACTAAGGAAACACACAGGCATTCACAAAAGACCTTACATTACCATTATTAGTTCTCAGCAGAAAGCTTCTCGATTCCTCCAGAGCAGAGCATGACGTTGGCCAAACAACTATGTGAATTAACTGAGAAATATTTCCCTCTGCAAATGGAATGATCACATCTCTGTCTGGAAGATTAACTGCTCCATCTTTGCCTATATAATATTGCTGCACCCTGTAATGCACATCTGGGATGTCACCTTCTGCATGAAGTCTCTGCAGCTGCTCTGAGCCAATTGGATCCTTTCCTCTGTTGAGCCTGTGTATCACTTACTTGACAACATCCGTTATGATGCCTGTCACTATTTGTGTCTGTGTCTTCTTTCTATTTATGAGCAGGGTTTCATTTTCATGGAAGCATAAGGCAAGGTTGGGATATTATCAAACTACAGGCTGGCTGCCAAGTTGCCTGCTGTGTCCACCCCCAACCCCTGCATACACATCTGGATCAGCACGCTGTACAATCTTGATCTTCCGCCTCGCAGGCTCAGAGACTCAACTTTGTGTAAGTACACGCTTCAGGAGGTTACCTCGGGCTAAGCAATTTTACTAACTTTTAAAGGGTGCATAAATTTCATTATTCATTTATAAGACATAATGTACACTAGCGCTTTCGGATATAGGTATGGCCAGAAGTCGGTATTTGCAAAAGTGGGGTGGAAAGTATTGATTACACGTACAAAATAATGACTAGTGCTCTCCTATGCTGGTCAGAGGAATTTATCTCCACATCGCCTTTTTTTCTTTCAGAGCTCTTCTACGGGAAGAACTAGCGAGTAGTACTCACTGAGTTTCTGTGTCAGAAGATGAAGAAGATGATTAGGATTTCATTTTCTATATGATAATCTAATGTCTCACTGCTACCATATCATTACTGATACAGTACCAAATGTCCAGATTCTTTGGTCACATGATAATTAACCACCTCATGGTTTCCTCCTCTTGTTGGCATGAATTTGATCCATGGTGTAAGGATTTTTTTTTTACTAGTGTGACTCTCAGAAGGAGGCCTAAGACCTAGTATTCACACTGTACTTTCCCTAAAAGCACACATCGCCTTGGTCCTTCTTGGGTTTACACTAGAGTGCCTCCAGCAGTACCAGGCATGGAGGAAATTCTCTACAAATATTGGGATTGACTCAAATTTGGCCATTCAGCTTTTGCTTTTATTTATATTGTGAATATGGCAAAAAGTGCATGATTTTGAAGAATGTTAGTGCCATTACAAAAGAAGTACTATGTTAAAAGAAACTGAAACCGAGCAAAGATCATAAAGATGGGTCTGCTGCACACAAAGCCATCATCAGTTGGAATCAACTTGATGGCAGCTAACAGTAACAACACTGTTAAATAATAAGTCTATTGCCTCATTTATTTGGCTATTATTAAACAAAATGATGACTGCCAGCACTTTCTATGAGCAAAGAAATCACAGCAATTACACTGGGTAGATTACATCATTACAGAATCATTAGTTTTAAGATAGTGATTCTCAACATGTGGTCCCTCAGACAGCAGCATCAGTATCACTTGGGAACTTATTGGAAATCTGAAGCCTTGAGTCTCTTTCCAGACCTATTAACTCAGAAACTCTAGGAGTATGGCTCAGAAATATGTTTTGTAAGAAGCTGGCCATGTGATTTTGATGCTCACTTAGGTTGGAGAGCAACCTTAGCGGAAATTCACAGATGATTGCCATGACTCTCACTTAGAGACAAAAAGACACACATTAAAAGTCATTCAGACTGAGACTCCCAGCGTATTAGATGATAAGCATCCTTCACTGGGAGCAGGTCCTACTTCACGGATAGTCAGTAGATGTATATTTAGTACAGCACTGTATGCAAGGATCATATTAAATCAAAACATTCGGTTGACATTGTAAATAAAGACAGACCAGATTTGCACATACTGGGAAATAGTCTCAGCCCTAAAACATACACTGGGAAATAGTCTCAGCCAAAAAACATTTGAATGATTCAGTCATTAAGAACAAATCTTTTCGCCAGTTATAAATCTTGTTTATCAAAACTTTAGGAAAGAGGAGAAAATGCCAGTATCACCAGAGCTATATAGTAAGATTACACAGCTCTGTGTTTCAGGGATGGAGATAAGTAGCCATTGGGGGCAG
Source organism: Heterohyrax brucei (assembly GCA_028571685.1). Taxonomy (NCBI): domain Eukaryota; kingdom Metazoa; phylum Chordata; class Mammalia; order Hyracoidea; family Procaviidae; genus Heterohyrax; species Heterohyrax brucei. Next base: position 34,318,227 of record CM053148.1, on the reverse strand, counting down.
CCCTGCGCGGGCCAGCTAAATAAAAACACATTCTAGGCATCAGACATTCAGAGGCTTTGCCAAATCCCAGCTGTTCTGAGAGGACGATGGTGGAGGATCTGCAAACCATACACAGGCCAAATAAAGAGAAGAAAGAATTGCTTTGGCACAAGTGTGTGCAGTGCACGAACAGCTGTATGATCCTAGCCTTGTGTCTGCAGTTGGGTGCCTTCTGCTGCTTCAGCAGGTAACACTTTATCACCCTCTGTGGTTGTAAGTAGCAAAACTATTTTCTCCCATTTTGCAAGTTGTCTCTTTTTTGATAAAGTCTTTTGATGCACAATCTGTTTAATGTTGATGAAGTCCATCCTGTATCTATTTTCTTTCTTATTTTGGTCACGTATCCGGTGTGATATCTGAGAACCTACTGTTCCAAACAAGATTCTGAAGATTTAGTCCTACGTTGTGTTTTTAGAGTTTTGTAGTTTTTGCTCTTACATTTAGCTCTTGGATCCCTTTTGAGTTAATTTTTGTATAAGCATGGGGGAAGTGTTTAACAGCATTCTTTTGCATGTAGATATCAAGGTGTCACAGCACCACTGTTCAAAAGGCAATTCTTTTCCCGTTGAAGGAGGTTGGCGTCTTTGTCAAAATTAATTCGTCATAGATAGATGGATTTATTTCTGGGCTCTCAATTCTATTCCATTGGTCCATATGTCTGCTATAATACCACTATCACATTCTTTTAATTACCATATCTTTATAGTAAGTTTTCATGTCAGGAAATAAGGGTTCTTCAACTTTGGTCTCCTTTTTTGTGGTTGTTTTGGCTTCCAAAGTCCCTGGAAACTCTGTATGAATTTTAAGGTTAGCTTAGTCATTTCTGAAGGACAAGCAGTTAGAATTTTAAAAGGGATTACATTAAAAACCTAGATCAGTTTAAGAGTATTGTCATTCTAACACTGTCATCCTAACAATGTGATATGCTTTTCCCATTATTTAAATCTTTAATTTCTTTCAGCAATTTCTGTATACAAGTCTTACACACCACTGGTTTATTTATTCATAAGCACTTTATTTTTTGTTTTGGATGCCCTTGTAAATGGAATTATTTTCTTAATTTCATTTTCATAGGTTTCAACGTTATGTATAGAAACACAATTGATTTTTGTGTGTAGATTTTGTGTTCAGTCGCCTTGATGAGTTTATTAACTCTAGTAGTATTTTTGTGGATTCTTTTGAGTTTTCCATGTATAAAAGATGATGTCAGATACAAATAGTTTTATCTCTTTTTTATCGATTTGGAAGTGTTTAGATTTTTTTTCCCCATTGCCTAATTGCTGAGGCCAGAATTTCCAGTGCAATTTTGAATAGAAGCAATGAGAGGAGGCATCCTTGTCTTCTTCCCAATCTTAGAGTACACTTTCAGTCTCTCAGCATTAAGTATGATTTTAGTGGTGAAATTCTTGCAGAAGTTTTATCAGGTTGAGGGAGTTACTTTATATTAGTCTTTGAATTTTTTTTTTTTTTTTTAAATCATGAAAGAGTGTTGAATTTTGTGACACAACTTTTGGGAATCAGTTGAGAGGATCATGATTTGTTTTCCACATCATTCTGTTTATGTAATGTATTCCATCAGTTGATCCTTTTATTTGAAACTGCCTTGGTACTTCTGGTATAAATCTCACATGGTCATGGAGTACAATCCTTTTAGTATGTTTCTGGATTCTGTTTAATAATATTTGTTGAGAATTTTTAATCTATTTCTCTGTTCATATGGAATTTTGATTTGGAGTTTTCTTTGCCTGACTTCAGTATCAGGACAATAATACTGGGTTTACAGAATAAGTGAAGAAATATTCCCTTATTCTCTGATTTTTGGTAGAATTTGAGAAAGATTTGCTTTAATTCTTAAGCGTTTGGCAGAATTCACTGATAAAGCCATCTAGCTCTGTATTTTTGTTGTTAGTTTTTTATTGTTTTTTAAACTAAAGTTTATGTGTTTCTAGAAGCTTGTTCTTTTCATCAGTTACTTAATTTAGTTATTTAATTACTTAAATTAATGAAATACCCTGCTATTTCATTACATTATGTAAGGTAGACAGCAATGTCCACGTTTTCATTGCTGATTTCAATCATTTGAGTTTCCTCTGTTTTTTTCTTGGTGAGTCTAGTTAAAGATTTGTCAGTTTTGATAATTTTTTTAAGAAACAAACTGTTAAGAGGTGCATCATGAGATCTCTACTAAAAGACCTCAGTTGACGGTCCAGCAGTTTGGGGGTTACTCTGAGAGCATGGCCCCCTTCCCTGATGCTGCCCTCTCCCATAAATTATAACAAAGGTCCACTCTTTGGACAGGAATGGATTGGACTTGGCAAGGCAGAGTGACCATATATTGGAAGCACTTTATGGTTCTATACATCTATAGGATATCATCTTGCTGACCTCTGGCTGGAGGAAGGAGAGTGAGTGGAGAGGAGGGGAAGGGAGACTGTTGGGAGGATGAGACATGTATGGAGCAGAGAGGAGTAGTGTGCAGTCACCAGACAGGGAGAGCAGTGGAAGCTGCATATAGGGGGGCATGTAAATTTACATGTGAATGTACCTTTTCACTCAGTTATGTTAAATAAAAATAAAAAAAAGAAACAAACTGTTGGTTTTGTTGATTCTCCCTACTTTGTTGTTGTTGTTCTCTATTTCTTTCCTCTTACTTGAATCTTTTTTATTTCCTTCAGTCTAATGCTTTTTGTTTATTTTTTCTCTTCTTTTTGTAGTTCCAAAGGAGGATGTTAGAGTTAATTATTTTAGATGTTTCTTATTTTTGAATTAGGCGTTTACAGCTCTGTCTCTCTGAGCATTGTTTTGACCATGTTACTTCTGGAGTATTGTGCCTTTGCTTTCATTCACCTCAAAGCATTTTCTAATGTCTCTTGTGATTTCTTTTTTGATCTATTGATTAAGGGTGTGTCACTTAATTTCCTCGTATTTGTGAATTTTCCAGTTTCTGTTTGTTTCTGATGTCTATTTTGATTTCACATGGTTGAAGAAAGTACTTTGCATAATTTCAAACTTTTTAAATTTGTTGACACTTGCTTTGTGGCCTAGAATACGATTCGTGCTGAAGAATTTTCCATGTCCATTTGAGAAGAATTTATATTCTACTACTGAAACTCTGTAAGGCAATTCTACTCTGACCTCTAGGGTCACTAAGAGTCAGACTTAACATGACAGCAGTAGGTTGGGGCTATTGCATTAAGTGTCTGGTATAAATCTGTTAGGTCTAGTTGCTTTATAGTGTTATTCAAATTATTTCCTTATTGAACTATTTGCTTCTTCTATCTTTTGTTGAAACTAAAGAATTTAGAACAACTTTGTTTACTAAACTGAACTCTCTCTTTTCAATTCGGTCAGTTTTTGTTTCATATGTAACCTTGTTGTTGGAAACATATATGCTTACAATTGTTATATCTTCCTGTGGTATTAAGCCTTTCATCGTTATGTGATGTCCTATTCCTCTTTGTTATGAATAAAATTTCTTACTAATCTGATAAAGATCATGTTAATTTTGTTTTTACTCTAAATTGTAAGAATCTTATTGTAAAATCTATTTATGTAAATTAGTGTCTTATTTTTAGAACTATGAAGCAACAGTTTACAATAGCAGGTGAAACCTAGAAATCCAGAGTTGGAATGTACAGCATATTGTAAGGTAGAACATGGGATCTTTTCTAAAAATTTCCAATATGCTTATACTTTCTGCATCTTAAATCCAGTTTCAGAATTTTAAACCTAATACATTTTCCTAGCATATTTATCACCAACTGTCATGAGCTGAACCAGGTCCCTCACAAAGCATGTGTGGCAATTTGACTGGGCCATCATTCCCAATATTTTGTGATTTTCTTATGCTATACATCATAATCTCTGCCTGTGGCTAATAAACAGGATTACATTAAAAGAATATTAGAGTGGGTCTGCAGTACCCTTGCTAAGAGACTTTCCCTGGAGCATGGCTTGCACCATCTTTCATCCTTTCAACCTATGGGAGATAAAAAGAGAAAGAATCAAGCAAAGAATTGGGGTGTGAGCACCATCAGGCAAGCAGCACCGGGAGTAAAGTGTTTCCTTCCGACCTGAGGTTTCTGTGCCACAAGGCCCCTGAACAAAGACTGATACAATGCAAGGACTTTCCTTCAGAACTGATGGAGTAAAGCCCTTCCCCTGGAGCAGACACCCTGAATTTGAACCTGTAGCCTACTGGTAAGAATAAACTTTTCTTTGTTAAATCCATCCACTTATACTATTTCTGTTAGAGCAATATTACATGACCAAAACACCGATTTTTCTTTAATAGGGTTCATTTTGTCACTTGCTTACTCATTTTCCGAGGTTTAGCATATAAACTTTCTATGAGATCCTTTTTTCCTCTTTTTTTGAAAACTGATTCTCGTAATTTGAAGTAGTGCAGCTAACTTTGTCTTCCATTGTTCACTAAAGGACATGGCACAAATACACCAAACTAGAGCTTATGTCAGTGCTCATGAATTTGTAGCATTAACATAGTTACTGATCTACTTATGATTTGGTCATTTTTAATGCTACAGCTGCTAACTAAAGGTTGGCAGTTCAGATCCATCAGGTTTCTTCTTGGAAACCCTCTGGGACAGTTCTACTTTGTCCTATAGAGTTGTTACGAGTCAGCATCAACCTAACAGCAGTCAGCTTCCTTTTTGGTTTGTACTATATAGAGCTTAAGTGGTCAACAAAAATTGTGGCAAAAACAAGCACTGTAAATCTTAACCCCTATATGTGCAGATGTAATCCCATTTGGGAGTAGAATTTTCTTTGTTATGTTAATGATATCATTATCATTGTAAGATACGTCTTAACCAATCACTTCTGTGATATAAAAAATCAGATTAGGCACAGAGGCAAAGAAGCATAGACAGGAGAAGGTAAGTGCCACATCACATGAAGATCATCAAGAATCTGAGGAGCAGAAGTTGCAAAGAGACAAGGACCTTCCCCTGGAGCTGACAAAGAGCCAGCGACCTTAATTCAGACTTCCAGACTCCCAAACTGAGAAAGTAAATTTCTGTTCTTTAAAACTCTGCACTTGTGGTATTTCTGTTATCGTAACTTTAAGACACAAGTCTAATAATTTATATCATAAAGGCTATTATGTCTGAAAGTAGTATATTCACTCTCTTTGGGTTACTGTTTGTATTGGATATTTTTTCATTCTTTCATTTTCAACTTAATTGTGACTTTGAATTTTTAGTGAGTACTATAGACAATACTAGTTTGAATCTTTTTTTTGTAATTGAATGAAAATGGACATTCCCATATAAATTTGCATGCCCACCTATATGCAGCTCCCACTGTGCTCCCTGTCCAGTAACAGCACGCTCTTCCTGTCCTCCAAACAATCTCCTATCCCCTCCTCTCCGCCTACTCCCCCACCTCCAGTAAGAGGTCAGCAGGACAACATCATATAGATGCATAGAACCATAAAGTGCACATATTATATGGCGACTCAGTGTTGCCAAGTACAATCCACTCCTGTCCAAAAAGTTGACCTCCATTATGATTTATGGACAGGGGCAGCATCAGGGTCAGGGGCTATATGCCCAGGGAAACTCCAAGGCCCCTAGACCATCAATTGTGGTCTTTTAGTGGAGATCTCAGGGTGCACCCCTTTTTATTCTTGTGTTGCCAGTGAGACTCAAATTTGTGAGCTCCATCATGGCTATCATTGGTGGTGGTCAGGAACTATCCAGTTCTTCTGGTCCCAAGTCGATGTAGTCACCCACTCACATGGGTTTCTCTAACTTCTGGGTTCTCTTTCCCCCACATTGTTTCGGTCCTTGCTGATCATCCATTTCTGCCGAGTTGGGACACTTTGCTGTACTCTCAGATGGCAGCTTAGCAGCCTTTAAGACCCTAGATACCACTCACCAATGTGGGATGCAGAAGGTTCTCTTAGCATAATGCTAGTTCTGCCAATTGGCCTTGATTTCCCCTGAGAGCATGGTACCTGACTCCCCACCCCAGCTACTCTCTCCTTGCAATATTGGGTTAAGATGGGAGGAGTAATCATGCTATATTGAAGTCCAGTTAATACTGATCTTCTTTTCAATGTGTGCTGTCATAGATTTCACCCAATCAAATTTTTATCAACTATCTAATCTAAACCGCCCTCAGTCTCCCCATATCCTCACCCTTGCAGTAATCAGAGAGTATTTTCATCTATGAATGAGTCTGTTTTTAAGTTCTTATTGTACAGGCATTATACAGTGTTTGTCCTTTTGTTACTGACTACTTGCACTCAGCATAGTGTCCTCCAATTGAAACCAGGTTATGAGATATTTCCTAAAATCATCATTTGTCTTAGGCTAGGTTTTCTAGGGAAACAAAACCAGTAACACGTGTAGGTACAAGGAAAGGTTTATAATATATATATAGACAGACAGATAGATACAAATATAGGAAACAGCTCACATAATCACAGAAGCTGAATGTCCCAGGCTCTGGCACAAGCCTCACATGTCCACAGAAGCTGAGGAACCCAAGGTCAGCAAGTCGGAGACCAGAGTTGCAGATCACCGGTTGTGTAGGTCAGTGGATCCCAAGCTGGTGGTGAGATGAGGCGACAGAGGCTGGAGGTCAGTGGGTCCCAAACTGGTGGCAAGATGAAGCGACAGAGGCTGGCGAACCCAGGATCGGCAGGTCAGGGAGCAGGACACTCAAGTGCCAACTGTAAGGACTGATGAGCCCAACAGCTGCTAGCTCAAGTCCCGGAACCAGACACTGGAAGAAGAGAGCAGGAGCTCCTGGCCATGTGAGCGATCAGCAGACATAGTCCAAGGTCACGAGATGAGAGCTGAGGGGCAGGGAGCCACCACAACCCCTGTCCTGCCAAATAGGTAGTAGCCAAATTGACATAATCCTGACCACCACATCATTGTTCTTTATCATTGCATAGTGTTCCATTGAGTATATATACCATAGTTTACCTATCTATTCCTCTGTTGTTGGGCATGTGGGTTGATTCTATCTTTTTGCTATTGTAGACTGTGATGCAATAAACATTCGTGTACATGAATCAGTTGGTATCAATGGCCTCGATTCTGTAGGATATCTTCTGAGCAGTGGAATTACTGGGTCAAATGGTATGTCTATATCTAGGTTTTAAGGAAGCCCCAGATTGCTTTCCAAAGAGGCTGCACCATTTTGCAATCCTACCAACAGTGTAGGAGAGTCCCAATTTCTCCACAGCCTCTCCAACATTTGTTGCTTTGTGTTTTTAGGATCCTGGCCAACCTTCTTGGGGTGAGAGGGTACATCACTGTGGTTTTGATTTGAATTTAATAGCTAATGACTGGGAGCGTGTCCACGTGTGTTTTGTGGCTGCCTGGATCTCCTCTTCAGAGAAGTGTCTGTCCATCTCCTTTGCCCATCGCTTAATTGGATGATTTATCTTGTTCTCATTGATATGTTATAGTACCTCATACATTATGGAGATCAGGCGTTGGTCTGACATAGAGTTGCCAAATATTTTTTTCAATTCTGTAGGAGGCCTTTTAATTCTATTAATAAAGTCTTTGGATGAGCAAAAGCATTTGATTCTTAGTAGTTCCCATTTCTCTATTTTCTCTCCTGTTGTTTGTGGTTTGTTTGACAGACTCTGAAGTCTGTCTATGTTGTGAATTAAAACTTCCATTGTTGTTCCTATTTTTCTTGGATGAGCTTTATCATTTTAGATTGGATATTTAGGTCTTTTATCTAGTTTGAATTGTTTTTTTCTACAAGGTGTAAGATATGGGTCTTGTTTCAATGTACTGAAGATGGATATCCAATTTTGCTGGCACCTTTTGTTGAAGAGACTCTTTTTACCTCAGCTTAATATCTTAGGGCCTTTGTCGAATATCAGTGGTTCATAGGCAGATGGTGTCATCTCTGGGGTCTCAATTCTGTTCCATTGATCTATCCATCCCTTTTTGTACCAGTATCAAGCTGTACTGACTATTGTGGCAGTGTAATAGGTTCTGAAGTCAGATAGTGAGAGGCCTCCCAGTGTGTTCTTCTTCAGTAGTGCTTTACTTATCCGTGGCTTCGTCCTTTCCCAACAAAGTTGGTAGTTTGTTTCTCCATCTCATTAAAACATGGCACTGGAATTTGTATTGGGATTGCATTATATAGGTAGATTGCTTTGGGTAAAATAGACATTTTAACAATGTTAAGTCTTCCTATCCACAAGCAGGGTAGGTTTCTACATTTATGTAAATCTCTCTTAGTTTCTTGTAGTAAGGAATTGAAGTTCTCTTTGTAAAGATCTGTTATTTCTCTGGTTAGATTTATTCATAGGTACTTTATCTTTGTAGGGGACATAGAAAATGGTATCGATTTGGTGATTTCTTCCTTAATAATCTCTTTGTTGGTATAAAGGAATTCTACTGATTTACCTATAGAAGACTTTGCTGAACTCTTCTATTAGTTTGAGTACTTTGCTTGTGGATTCTTTAGGATTCTCTCTATATACATTCATATCGCCTGCAAATAAGGAGATTATCACTTATTGTTTGCTGATGCCAATGCTCTTTATTTCTTGATTTTGTCTAATTGCTTTGGCTAGGACTTCTAGTACAATGCTGAATAGGAGAGGTGAGAGTGGGCATCCTTGTCTAGTTCCCATTCTCAAGAGAAACTGTTTCAGTCTCTCTCCATTTAGGATGACGTAGGCAGTTGGCTTTGTTTAAATGGCCCTTATTGCACTGGGGAATTTGCCACCTGTTGCTCAGAGTTTTTAGCATGAATGGGTGTTGGACTTTATCAGATACCTCTTCTGCATCAATAGACAAAATTAGGTGATTCTTGTCTTTTGTATTATTTGTGTGGTTGATCACATTAACTGTTTTTCTGATGTTGAACTAGCCTTGCATCCCTGGTATGAATCCAACTGGTCATGATGGATTATTTTTTTGATATGTTGTATTCTATTGGCAAGAATTTTGTTGAAGATTTTTGTGTCTAGATTCATAAGTGCTATCGGTCTGTAGTTCTTCCTTTTGCTTGGTTCTTTCCCTGCCTTTGGCACCAAGGTTATGCTGGCTTCATAGAATGAATCTGGGAGTATGCCATCTCTTTCTATACTGTGAAATAGTCTCAGTAGTATTGAAGATAACTCTTCTCTAAAAGCTTGGGAGAATTCTGCAGTGAAGCCATCTGGGACTGGGCTTCTTTTGGTTGGTAGTTTTTGGATGACTTTTTCAATCTCTTCCTTTGTGATAAGTTTATTAAGTTGTTCTGCTTCACCTTGTGATAATTTTGGTAGGTAATATGAATCAGGGAATTTGTTCCTTTCCTCTAGGTTTTTAAATTTGTTAGAGTACAGTCTGTCATAGTATTCAGTTATGATATTTTCTATTTCATTTGAATCTGTTCCCCTCTCATTTCTTATTTGGGTTGTTTCCTTTCCTGTTTTTCTTTAGTAAGTTTAGCCAATGGTTTGTCAATTTGGTTGATCTTTTGAAAACAACAGCTTTTGGTCCTTTCAGTTTTTTTCAATAGTTCTATTCTCTAACTTGTTTAGTTCGGTTCTAATCTTTATGATCTGTTTCCTTCTGGTGCCTGAGGGGTTCCTCTGTTTTTCTCTCTCTACTTGTTCAAGTTGTAGGGTTAGTTCTTTGATTTGGTTTCTTCCTTCCTTCCAGATTTGTGCATTGATGGAGATAAGCTGACTTCTCAGCACTGCTGTGGCTGTATCCTGTAGGTTCTGGTACATAGTGTTTTCATTCTTGTTGGAATCCATAAATTTTTTTTATTTCATCCTTGATTTCTTCTATAACCCATGGTTCTTTCAGCAAAATGTTGTTCAGTTTCCAGGAGTTCCACTTTCTATGTTTTTTTCTCCTATTGATTTCAACTTTTATGGCTTTATAATCTGACAACATGCTTTGCATAAATTCAATGGTATGGATTTTGTTGAGAATTGCATTATGTCCTAACATACGGTCTATTCTGGAGAATGTTCCATGTGCACTGGAAAAGAAGGTGTAGTTGTCCACTGACGGACTGAAAGTTCTGTATATGTCGATGGTTAATTGTGGCAATAAGATCTTCTGAATCTTTACTGAACTTTTTTCTAGATGATCTGTTCAATATTGACAGTGGAGTGTTGTAGTATCCCACTATTATTGTGGAGTGATCAATCTCATTTTGGCGTGTAGTCAGTGTTTCTTCGATGTATTTAAGTGCTCTCATATTAGGTGCCTAAATATTTAATGTTGTTAAGTCCTGCTTGTGTATGGAACCCTTCAGCAATAAATAGTATCCATCCTTGTCCACTATGGTGGATTTTACATTCAAATCTATTTTATCTGAGATTAGAATTGCCACCTTTGCTCTTCTTTGTTCATTGTTAGCTTGATATATATTCTTCATCTTTTAGTTTTCGGTTTGTTCCTATCTTTAAGCCTACGGTGAGTTTCTTGTGGGCAGCACATGGATGGGTCGTGTCTTTTTATCTAAGATGTCATTTGATGTCTCTTTACTGGAGCGTTCAGTCCATTCACACTCAGTGTAATTATTGATAGGTATATGTTTAGTGCTTTCATTGTGATATGTTTCTTTTTGTGCTGATGTTTTCTCTGTTGTTCTCATTAATCTGTTCTGGGGGATTCTTACATGTGAGTTGATTTTTCACCTTTTGCATGGCTGGTTTTCTGGTTGTTGAGCCTCCTGTGTTACATTTCTTGATGTGATGTGTTGAATCTTTATTATGCTTTATAGATGCCCCTATGATCACCCTGAATAAACTTTGTTTAAATGCAATTTTAATTACTACCATCTTATTATTAACTTATTATTATTAACTTCCTCTCCATCTGGAAGGACTATAACGACTGTAGTACATCCCTCTTTTTAATATGATGACATCATAATTTTCATGATATGATCACTGGATCATTTATTTCACTATTATAGCTTTGATTGAGTTTGGAGCCTTCCCTAACTGATTAGGTTTCTGTGTGGTGTGTCCTGTATTTGCTTCTAAAATATAAAGTTAGTGGTTTTGTTCTTGTAAGCCAAGAGCTTCTTTCAGTATTTCTTGTAGCTTTGGTTTGAGTTTTACAAAGTCTCTTGAGTTTCTGTTTGTCTGTGAATGTCTTAATTTCATTTTCATATTTGAAAGATAGTTTTTCAGGATATATAATTGTTGGTTGGAAGTTCTTCTACTTCAAGGCTTTGAATGTGTCATGCCACTGTCTCTGTGCCAGTATTGTTTCTGCTGAGAAATCCGACAAAAGCCTGCAAGGTTTCCCTCTGAACGTTAACTTTGATTTCAGTCTTGCTGCTTTTAAGAGTTTCTGCTTCTGTTTCATTATGTTAAGCTTCATTGTAGTATATCTTGGAGTCTTTCTTTTGAGAGCTATATTGAGTGGCATTCAATATGCATCTTGGATATCTATATTCTCTTCTTTCATAATTTCTGGGAAGTTTTCTATCAGCAACAATACTCTTTGTTCTCAGATGTCTCATCCTGTTCAGGAACTGCAATGAATTGTAGGTTGTTCCTCTTAATAGAGTCCCATATCCTTCTTAATGCTTCTTCATTTTTCTTGTTCTTTTTTTCTGATTTCTCCTCATAGATGCTGGAGTCAGTAACTCTGTCTTCCAAGTAAGAAATTCTCTTTTCCATTTGCTCCATTCTGTTTTCTTGGCTTTGAATTGAAGTTTCTGTCTCTTTGGTTTTGTTCTTGATCTGTTGGATTTCAGAGTACTGGTGTTCCATCAGCTTGAACAGCTTGCTTAATTTTTCATTTTGCTCTGCTGCATTTTGTATAAGGTCTAGGGGAGCTCTTTATATAATCCTTTTGTAGTCACCTTCCAAAAGTTTGAGAAAGTTTTCTTTGGGAAGTTCTTTGGTCCTTTTGGGGGCCTTCTGAAGCATGGATGATTTCTTGGTTATGCTTTTATCCAGAGTTTGTTGCTTTTTGGGCATAATGTGAGTCAATAGAGGCTGAGAGAGATACTGCGAAGATGGACCGCAGCTGTTTCTCTAGGCCGTCTTAAAGTGAAAGGTAGAAGGTATCTGACTACTTCCAGTCAGTCAGATTTTAGGTGTACAAGTCCCCCTTCCCAGCTGGCAAAGTAAGCACTCTATATCCAACCCCAGATGTTACAAACTAGTTCAAGATACAGAAAGGCTGCTGCCCTGATGGCCTCTGGTGTTGGGTCCAAGCCATAGGCAATACTGTGTAGAATACTGCTTTTCTGCCAGAAATGTGCTCTCTTCCTGGCAGGCACTGCCTCCCATCCAAGGAACTAGGTCCCACTGAGGCCTCCATATGGGTATGTCTCCCTCCCAGTGGAACAAGATGGTGTCCCGCACAAGCTCCCCATCTGCCCCAGCACAGGGCACTCAATGACAGAGGTGGAAAGAGAGGCCAAAGGCACGGAGAGTCCAAAGCCAGGCTCTCAAAATATGGCAATGTCACTTGCCAGTCTCATCTGCAATGCATCTGAGTCAAGCAGCCAGTCAAGTCCCAGTTCCGTTTGCTGGCCAAGACAGAGAAAAAAAAATTAAAATGGTGAGTTATCCACTGTCTGTGAAAGCCAGCCACCAAGAGTGGGGGTCAGTGAAAGAGAGGATGCTTTCCACTCAATGGTATGAAGTCCAAATTAACAGCCCTATGCCCTGTCCTCAACAGCACTGGGTTTTTTATGCCATGTCCCAGGGCTTACTAGGTGTCCAGAAGGCTCTGTTTAATTATCAGTTCAGGTCTAGGTTTCCAGAGGGATTTATGGAGATGTGTGTTTAGTCTGCCATCTTGACTCCACCCCTCCATTACGCTTGATGTCCTGAATGACGTTCAAAGGTCTTCCTTTCAATATTTCCTTTCCCTTCAGATAAAGAAAAAAGTCACTGGGGGCCAGATCAGGTGAGTGGGAAAGTGTTCCAATACAGTTATTTGTTCACTGGCTAAAAATTCCATCACAGACAACCAAACAATTAAGTTTACAAACTTGCCACCATGCCATTGTGTGCAATGGTCACTCCAGAAAGATTTCCAAAATTGCTACGAAGAGTGAACTATGTGCTGGTGTTGATGCATAGCTTCCGAAGAGGAGTACTTTGAAGGTGACTGTAGTGATATTCAGCAATGAGGTATGTAGCATTTAGAACAATTAAGTTTGCAGTCTTAATTAGCAGACCTCATAAAAGAGAGAATGAGCAGAGACAGGGGAACCTCATACTACCAAGAAAGTCCTTTGGATCTGAAGCCACTGCATTGAGAAACTACTAGACCAAGGGAAGATTAATAACAAGGACCTTCCTCCAGAGTCAGCAGACAGAAAGCATTCCCCCAGAACTGTTGCCCTGAATTTGGAATTCTAGTCCACTAGACTGTGAGAACATAAATTTTACTTTATTATAGCCATCCATGTGCGGTATTTGTGTCTTTCCAGAACTAGATAATTTAAGATCCCAGTGTTTAAAATGGTATTTCATCTCCAAACCACTCTGTGAAGCAGAGCTGATTATCACCTCCGTTTTATAGATGAAGATGCTGAGATACAGACAAGTTAGATAAATTACTGCATGTGAAAAGTTATGACTAGTGCATGGTAGAGGTAGGAGAGTTTGCCTCCACACTTCACCATCTCACCTACTATGCCATGTCTAGTTAAATTAGATACATTTAACAGTGGGCACTGTTTTCTTTTGCCGAGAAATTAGGTCCCTATTTACCTACGGTGACTCAATGGCACTTGGCTGGCTTGGTATTTACTTATGGGAGGAATCTAGATTACTAGTGACTGGTGAATAAATGGAGATTCTCAGTGTCATGGATTGAATTGTATTTCCCCCAAAATGTGTGTAGCAATTTAGCTAGACCATGATTTCTGGTATTATGTTCTGTTCCTTCGTTTGTAAGCTCTGCCTCTACCATGTTAGTGGGGGAGGATGAGCAGCAGTTGTGTGGGTGGGGCAGGACTCAATGTGTTAAGGTTGTTTGTGCCTTGAGGCAATCTCTTGAGACAGAAAGGAAAGATGCTAGCAGAGAGATTTAGGGACCTTATACCACCAAGAAACTGTGCTGGAAGCTGAGTGTGTCCTTTGCAAGGTCCCTGCACCTTGGAAGTGGATTCAGTCCAGGGGAAGATTAAGGACAAGGACTAAGACACCTTAGCTTCTGAGATTAGGGAAAAAAAGTGGTTGTCATGAAGTTGACTCTGACTCATGATGACCGCATGTGTGTCAGAGTAGAAGAACAATCCATAGAATTTAAATGGCTGGTTTTATTGAAAATACACCACCAGGCCTTGCTTTAGAGGTACCTCTGTGTGGACTGAAACCTCCAACCTTTCAGTTAGCAGCCAAGCATACCAACCATTTGCACCACCCACAGATTCCTGCTTCTAATATAGCAATCAAGAATTCAGGGGTGAGATTGGTATTTTGGGATATATTTGTGGGGATATAACTGGTTTTATAACTGTATCACTCCCATAATTCCATTATGCCATGTGGGTTTGGGGCAGAGGAGTGGGCTATGAAGTGAGGGCAGACCAGAACAAAAGGACAGCTGAGGACTCTGCAGTCCACTCTCATCTCCTGGGAACAAGTGCAGGAAGAAATAAGTCCATGGGAAACTGAGATGTGATGGTAATCACATAGACCAGTGCACATTGTCTCAGACTAAGTGTGAAAGCAGTAATCTCTTCAGCAATTACAGTTCCGCCAGGAAGATGGAGATCTGAAGTGGTAGGTGAGGTATGTCCTCAGGAAGGCAGACTCTAGAAAACACCTGCTGGGAACCTCATACATATTGTGTAGGTCTTTTGTCTTTCACTGTATTTCAGTACCTATCTTTCATCCTAAAGACAGCTGCTGGGAACGAAGGGCTGGCCTGCTCATGAGAAATCCTGGTAACAAGAACAAGAGACTCTCCTTTCTCTACTCCAGTGTGGTAAATCCCACTAAGAGACCAGAGGAGATAAAAAGCCTGAGGTGGAATTTTCTTTTTTTTATTGTGATTGAGTGAAAGTGTGCAATCCAGTTTAAATTTGCATGCTGCCTATCTGCAGCTCCTTCTACTCTTGTTGATGGTAATGTAAAGTCTGACAAAGATCACCTAGGTTATTAAGCTACATTATATTTTCTAACTTAATAACCAGAACAACAGGTCTGCATTCCTCTCCCTATCTCTTTCTCCCCCTGTCTCTTTCCCTCCCTATCTCTGAGGATACAGAGTTGATTAAGACCTCAGAGATAGGTAAAAAATTTTGGATAGTTTAGTCTGTTTGATTGTCCTGTGACAAATTTTGAGGCTGCTCTGTTTAATTATCCTGGGACAAACTTTGAGGCTGCTCTGTTTAATTATCCTTGATAAACTTTGGGGCAATTCACACTGCTTGTTAGATGTAATAAAACCTTACGATGTAATGAAATCCTGTGACTCCTGACTACTGTTCTGTGACAAACTCCTTACCCTTCAAATTCTGGCTATAAAAACCACTGGAAATGTAACACAAGCAGGACAGCTTTTGTCTACTGTTACGCAGGCTGCTGCAGATCTGCCAGTAAATTATTCCTTGAACCCCACACTGTCTCTGAATTTTTTTATCTACAGTGACAGGCAAGACGAACACGGATTCAATTTGGCAACATCCTTGCCTGGTGACAGCACACTCCCCCTTTCTGTTCTATACATGTCATATCCTCTTAACGATCTCCTGCCCCCTTCCCTTCACCCTCCCCACCCCCCTCTAGTAAGAGGCTTGTAGGATAACACACTGTAGATGCACAGAACCATAAAGTACACACGTGATATGGTCACTCTGTGCACCTGAGTCCAATCCATTCCTGTCCGAAGAGTTGACCTCAGTAATGATTTATGATCAGGAGCAGCATCAGGTCTAGGGGCCATGCTCCCAGGGGAACCCTCAAGCCTTCTGACAATCAACTGTGGTCTTTTAGTGGAGTTCTCAGGGTGCCCCCTTTTTTTTTCTCATGTTGCCACCGGGACTCAACATCATGAGCCCCATCACAGCGGTCATTGGTGTTGGCTGGGCACCGCTTGGTTCTGCTGGTCACATGTTGATGTAGTCACCCATTCACGTGGGTCTTTCTGTCTTCTGGGTTCTCTTTCCTCCACGTCATTGTCATCTTTGGTGGTCATCTGTTCCAGCTGAGCTGGGACTCTTTGGTGTACTGAGGTGGAATTTTCAACCAGATTATGATGGATTTAATCTCAGATTAACCCCAAATCACTAGATGTAACAAGGAGAAAGTCTGGAATATGAAAAAGAAAGGAATTCAGGTCACCACAGTAGCCTAAATGGAGACTGTTCACCAAGCAAACAAAACCCACTCCTGTCTAGTCGATTCTGACTCACAGAGTACCTATAGGACAGAGTAGAACTGCCCATAGACTTTCCAAAGAGCACCTGGTGGATTTGAACTGCTGACATTTTGGTTCACAGCTGTAGCACTTAACCACTATTTCATCAGGGTTTCCTAGAATGTCACACGTCTGACACATTGGTGTGCCGTAAATTGGAGTATTTCAAACCTGTAACTGTTGAAATGATCCTGACTTACAGTGATCTTAGAAGACACAGTAGAACTGCCCCAAAGGAATTCCAAGGGGCAGCTGGTGGATTTGAACTGCTGATCTTTTGGTTAGCAGCTAAGCTCTTAACTCCTGTGCTACCATGGCTCCCAGAGTAACTCAAGTATAAAAATGTTAACAATAACATCACACCCTAGACTGCACAAACCTCGCACACATACTTCTCACTGCACTACTCTCCTTTTCTGTTAATAACCACTGCTTTAGAAGTTCCCAGAAGCAGAATTCCTGGTGAGGCAGGCAGCCATATATCAAGTGCCAGGTAAAGACACTAGTCACCACTAAGTCAACTTCAGGTCACAGCAACCCCATATGTGCCAGAATAGAACTGTGCACCATAGTTTACAGTTAATGATTTTTGGGACATAGATTGCTAGGACTTTCTTTCAAGCGCCTGTGGGTGGACTTGAACCTCCCATCTTTGGATTAGCTACACCACTTGAGGTAAAGAGTAAAGAAGTAAAGAGATAACTAACAAATGCGTCAACTAAAACCAAGAGACGGAGCATGGGGGGAAATCAGAAATGTTGTGGAAGAGGAGAAAATATCACTATGGCTACTATCTTGCCCTCAAAATATATGTCTTGATTCAATACAATACACAGTAGAAAAATGGGAACATTTTAAGAAGTGCTATTGAAACCTCTATCTTTGAAAAATGTGTGTGCCTGAGTACAGAGGTAACACATTGGTCTAATTGCACAATTGCAATTTAATACGAGCTCCTAAATTTGACAAAGATCAATATTTTAGTGTATCATGTGTTCTGTTAACAGATTTTAAAAAAAAAAAAAGTCTTTCTCTGAAAACCTTAGGAAGGGAGGAGTGATTCTCTCTCATTTTATAGCATTTATTTCCTCATAAAATTGGTTAAAAGACTGTATTCAGCTTGTGTGTCAAGCTAAGTCAATAAAAATTCATTGATAGTCCATTACTGTTTGACAAACTTGATTGTAACCAATTCAGTTAAATCCTCACAAATCTCTGCCTGCTTGATATTTTTCTCCTCTCTATCTCTCCAACTTTATCATAAGTGCTACATTATAAAGAGACATATTTATCTTCCAGCTAATCCCAAATGGATGGAATAAAGACCTTGACACCAATTTTAAGCTTTTCTTTTCTCCCTCATGTAATCATTTATTGCAGAAGATAGACCACCCTACAAAAATGGATTTTCTTTTTTTTTTTTTTTTACTTCTTGCTCAATAAATCCTAGGTATATTTCTCTTGTTCTCTATCCACCACTGATATGCTTCTATAAAGATTAATATGAAACTCAGCCCAAGGCTGAGCATCAGATTTTACCTGTGACAGATTCCTCACCATTTCCCCACAGATCTTCACTTTGTCTGCTAATTGTGAATGTCCAGCTCGCCCTCTAAATATACAGGGTGAGAGTGCAGTCCTGTAACTGGCTGTTAGGTCAAACTTTTTTGAACTCTGATTGACAACACTGGCAGAACTTGACTTCTTGATGAGTTATTTGATGTTTTATCCAGTGAATACCTTTTTTCTGTGTGTGCTTTTTGCAAAATTCAGATCTCTCTATGAGGCTTTGATGGTTCAGTGGTACAGTTCTAGCCTTCCGTGTGGGAGTTGCAGACTGATTCCCAGCCAATACACCACACGTACAGGTGCACCAGCCATCTAGCAGCAGAGTCTTCAACAAATCTTGTGGACTAAGGTGGACTACAAAGTACAAGCTGGCAGCCTACTTCCAAAAGTCAGCCAATTCCAAAAACCCTAGAGCTTGCAATAGTTTAATCGGCAACTCATCTTGGGGATACATGGTACAGGACTGGCCAAATTTTGTTCTGTTGCATATAAGGTCACCACAAGGGTCTGACTCAATGGCAGCTAACAACAGATCTTTTATAGTTGAAGTCCAGTCTATCATTTTGAGACAAGAACAAACAATAAGGTGAATGTTTTTTTAGTTTAGTTGTCCTCAATTTTTACTTTGTCAGTAAAAATGTTTTTTAAAACTCTGAAGTTTGATAAAAGTGACCAGTTCAAACTGTCTCAGGTATAAACATGTACTTCCACAAAACTCTTTACTGTATACATCTTTAATTTCTTGATAAAAGTCTCAGAATAAAGGGTAATTTTTTTCACTGAACAATTAGCTTTACATAAAACTCATTACATCACACTTTTTAGTTCCTATTTTGTTGCAGATTTATCCTGTTTGCAGTTGTGCCCTTGGAAACAATGGCTTTGGTGACAACACACAGTCTTCTGCCCACACAGAGGTGAAGAGCCAGCAGGTCGGAGCTCTGATTCAGCACTTCTTTTACTAAATAAATAGCAGTTCTATTAACTTGCCTTTTGGGCAAAGCAAGTCATTTCATCTTCAGAAACTCACTAGTCCATTTACATTGAAAGACCATCAGTGACGTAGTCCGTACCTTACGTGGGTGAAATAACATATCTAATAACAGGGATAATGGAGCCTGTGTGGCATAAGTGTTTTGTAATCAACTACTTACACAAAGGTTGACAGTTTGAATCCACTCGGTGACTGTAGAAGAAGGCCATGACGCCCTGATTCTGTAAAGATGAAAGCCAAGGAAACCTTCCGGGGTAGTTTTACTCTGTAACACATGGGGTGTCCATGTGTTGAAATCAACCTAACAGCCAATGTTTTATTATGATGATGATGACGATGACGATGATGATGATTGAATGAAAATGTACAGTCCCACATAAATTCGCATGCCCACATCTATGCAGCTCCCATTGCTCTCCCTGTTTGTTTTTAATGTAATGTGACTAGCTTAACATAGCAGTAAATGTATGAAGTATGACGATTAACTCCACAAACTTAGTTGTCCTAAGTGCTACATACGTCATTGCTGAGTGGCCATTGTACACTGCAGCACTGTGTTAAGTTCACAAACTTCATTGTACAGTTGTCAGTCCAGGAGTTTTTAGCCAGTAAACAAATAACTGTATCGGAACACCCTCCCTACTCACCTGATCTGCTCCCCAATGACTTTTTTCTTTACCTACAAAGGAAATATGAAAAGGAAGACATTTGTATGCCATTCAGGATATCAAGGGTAATACCACGATTCAAAGGCATCAATTCTTCTTCTGTCTTCTTTGTTCACTGCCCAACTTTTGCATGCCTATGATGTGATTGAAAATACCAGGGCTTGGGTCAGGCGCATTTTAGTCCTCAAGGTGATGTGTTTACTTTTCAATACTTTAAAGAGATCCTTTGCTGCAGATTTTCCCAATGCAATGCATCTTTTGACAAGATAAATTCCTTTAATTAGCCAATGTAGTGAATTCTTCATAGTTTTTTCCCCCCTCATGTTAAATCAGCCATGGAATCTCACTATAAATTAACCTTAATTATAATGGCTTTAAAAATAATAAAATGATGGCTTCGGTTTACTCATGTGTATTCAGAATTCATAGGCAAGACGGCCATATGACATTATTTTATTGGTCGACTGCAGTTTGGATGTCAAAGTTCTTATTAGTTTCATGAAATAAATTAGGGATCGTTCCTTCGTTTCTTTGAAATACTATGTATGAGATAACGATAGTCTATTTCTTGATTTTTGCAAGAATTGGTCCCTAACATATTGGACCTAGCTGTCGGTTTGGAGGCTTGACTTTATTTACTTATTAAAGAATTTTTTAATGGTTTAATGTCAATTCTGACATCTATTTCTTTTTGAATCACATTTTTGGTAAGTTATAATTAGGACATTTGATGGATGCAGCCAGAAATAATTTATAGAAATATTATCCATTTACAAGTTTTTCACTAATTAGTATAAATTCATTCATAGTTCCATTAGTGTCTACATTTTATATCTAGTTACATCCTCTTTACTTCCTAATATTGTTTATTCATACTTTTTCTCTCTTTCCTTGCTCATTTGCATGACAATTTTCTATTTTATTAACTGATTTTTGTATATCTCTATTGGATTTTTATGTTCTTTTTCACTAATTATGCTCTTTTTTCCTTCCAGCTTCCTTCTTTGGGCATAATATCTTTTTAAAACAATTTCTTGAGGTAATCACTTAACTCATTCATTCTGTCTTTCTCTTCTAATGGAAACACATAAAACCTTGTTTTAGGCTTCCCCCACAGTTTTAGATACAAGGCATTTCATTATTGTCCAGTTCTAAAGAATCACTTAATTTCCTTCTTTGATTGACTTACTTAGAAGTATATTTCTGTTTTCAGATAAACAGGACTTTGTTACTATGTTATCATTTTCTAATTTATTATGATTATAAATTGGAGTTTTTATGATATCAACGATTTTTACCCCTTCCCCCTGAAAAACACAAGCCCATAGCTATCAAGTCAATTCCAACTCATGACAACCTTCTAGGGCAGAGTACAACTGCCCCATGAGGTTTCTGAGAAGCACCTGGTGAAGTCACACTGCTGACCTTTCGATTAGCAACTACAGTTCTTAACCACTATGCCACAAGAGTTTCCAGTGCTTTGTTAACCGCTAAAACTTGCTTTTTAGCTTAGTGTGTGTGCTTAAGAAAAAAATCTGCCTCTTTATATTCTTTGTCATTTGTTTTGTAATCATTTATGTGTTCCTTTCTCATCAATTTGCAAGATTTCTTTGTGTAGTTTAGATACTAATGTTCTTTCTGCTGTCTGAGTTACAAACATTTTTCCAAATCAATTATTTTCTACAGTCTCTGTTGAATTTGTTTTTTCTTACACAGTTTTTTTATTGAATATTTATAAAGTAAAATGTGTCTATACGTTCTTTTACATGTTTTAGGATTCTGTAGAACTTAAATGTATACACAGACTCCTTTATGTCCATGTAGAATTTTTATAACATTTTTCAAAGGTTGGGACTAAGACTGGGGAATAAATTTCATACTATTTGAAACATTTCTTAAGAAAAAATACAAACACGTACCTAAAAAATTAAGTACAAAAGTGAATATTTGTTTACTGCATGAAAAGAAATCACATAAAAATATAAATCAAACATATGGATGAATAAACATTTCCAAATTCAGAAAGATGGCAAAATATTTTTTATGAAACAACTGTTTGACACACATCTACATTGAATATTGCTTGTATTTTGCTAGTTTTTTAAAGCTTCATATTGTTTGATCATCTCTCCAAGTACTGTAAGCATGCAAATCAGTCATCTTTTCCATGAAGAAAACAAAAACGTAGCTTAGTTTTCCCTTTAAGAAGACTGACCAAAATGTGTTTCACTACTGACAGTTGGGATGCATAAAGAGTATGAGCTCAGACTCAGACACACTCGCCACTTACAGTGCCAGTGCAGGATTGTGCCTTCCAAACAGGAAATCTGAAACTCTGTGTTTCATTCCATCAACAAGAAAAAATACAAGGTCCAACAATGAAGTCCGTGAACTTGATTGTTCCGAGTCCTACATATCCCATTGCTGAATATCCCTAGAGCCGCCTGTGAAGTACTCCCCCTCGGAAGCTATGCACCAGTGCCTGCGCTAGTCCACCCTTCAAAGCAGTTTTGGAACTTTTTCTGGAATGGCCATTGCCAAGGTGGCACAATGGCGAGTTCACCATGTGTAGCTGTCTGCGAGGGAGTTTTTAGCCAGTGAACACATAACTATATTGGAACACCCTCCCTACTCACCTGATCTGGCGCATTGTGAGTTTTTTCTTTACCTGAAGATAAAGAAAATATGGAAAGGAAGACATTTGGATGCCATTCAGGACATCAAGAGTAGTACCACAATAGCTCTGACAGCCATTCCAGAAGAAGGGTTCCAAATTGCTCTGAAGAGTTGGCTGGGTGCTAACATCAGTGCGTAGCTTCCCAGGGGGAGTACTTCAAAGCTGACTGTACTAATACTCATAGCGAGGTATGTAGCCCTTTTTCTAGGATGAATTCACAAACTTAATTGTCAGTCTTCATATGTGGCACATTTACAGTAATATATACTGTATGCTCGAATATATTCTTAAAAGAACTTGCATTTTGATTAATAATGATAAAACCATCTTGAACTATCAGTTGAACATATTTGTTGATTTGAATAAATTTCCACTGATTGATTCCTGTCTGCACACATTTTGAACCTTGCTTCTCCTCCACGACCTTTATGCTTCTGGAGCAGATGCAGTAGGATACATCCATCGTGATAAAAATCGTGCTTTCCTACCATGGTGAAAGGATGTCAACTGAGTGAGCATGGTAACCAATACAAGCAATCCCAGATGCCATTCTTACACTCAATTATGAACAACTTAACTGTTTTAGTCGTCTAGTACTGCTGTAACAAAAATGCCACAAACAGACAGCTTCAACAAGAAGAATTTTATTCTGTCATAGCCCAGTAGGCTATAAGTCCAAATTCAGGACACCAGCTGTTGGCTCTGGAAAAGGGTCCTTGTCACCATTTGTCCCTGAACTGGGAGCTTCTGAGGCACAGGGATCCCGAGTCCTTTCCAAATGACGCACTCTGCTCCCAGCACTGATTCTTTTTTGATTATGTGAGATCCCCAAATACTTGCTAGCTTCTTTCTTACACCTCTAGAAGTTGCCTTAAGGCACAATACAGTCTTCTGCATTGAAGATTGACTTTAAACCACACGGTATCCCCTTGCTCTATTCGGAAGACTGGCCCCTATGCGCAGTCTCAGACTGCCTTGTCTCCTCCCTTATTAACATCACAGAGGCAGGATCTACAACATACGGGATTATCACACAGTACTGGGGAATCATGGCCTAGTCAAACACTACACACGTTTGGAGGGGGACACAATTCAATCCATGACATTAACGAAACACATGTCAACTGCAAACCACACACATAACATTCAACTCAAACACACTGTATCGCTTACTCTGCTAGATTCCACAAATACTTGTGTTTTCTCCAGTGCGATCAGATACACAGGGGCTACCTGAGTCAGAGTCAGTTTGACGGTAATTTGTTCTTGTGAGGGACTTAATGCTTTAACTTTGCCTATGTACTTGCAGAAACTGTGTTGTGGCAACAGATCCCCTCTCCCCTTTCTAACGACAGAACAGCTTTGGTCAACACTGTTTATGAAATGCATGTTTTTGCTGTTTCCATCATTTCATGATCTCAGCAGGTGGACAACAGAGTCAAATCAGACCCTAGACCTGTTACATCGTCCCTTAAATGCTCATTGAGGACTTCTAATTTTTGTTGTAATGACTGATAAAGGTGAAGAATGCATTTAGAAGGAGAAATCAATCTCTAAATCTGAGCACAAGTGGCATCAAAAGGAACTCGGGGTTCATTAAGTAATTACCATAATTTCCCCCCCATGCCACCATTCTCCTTTGCGTATTTCAGAACCTTGTCATTGTTGTCACTAGGTGTCCTCAGATCAGTTCTGACTGATAGTGACCATCTGTACAATCAAACAAAATACTGCCTGGTCTTGTGCCACCCTCACGATCGTTGTTCAGTGTGAGCCCACAATGTCGCAGCCGCTGTGTCTGTCAGTCCATCTCACTGAGAGTCTTCCTGTCCTTCCCTGACCCTCCACTTCACCAAGCATGACGTGCTTCTTCAGGGACTGATCCCTCCTAATGACACGTCAGCACATGAGACAAAGTCTTGGCATTCTTGTTTCTCAGGACTATTCTGGCTGTACTTATTTTAAGACAGATTTGTTCGTTTTTTGGCAGTCTACAGTTTATACAACATCTTTCATCAACACCAACACTGAAAGACATCAGCTTTTCTTCCGTCTTCCTATTCATTGCCCGGCTGTCACATGCATGTGAGGAAATTGAAAACACCAGAGAATGGGTCAGGTGCACCTTAGACCTCAAAGTGAACTCTTTGCTTTTTAACACTTTAAAGAGGTCCTTTGCAACAAATTTGTCCAATGTAATGCGTTTTTTTTACTTCTGCTTCCATGGATGTTGATTGTGGATCTAAGTAAAACGAAATCCTTGGCAACTTCTGCTGTCCTTAATCTTTCTATTTATCGTGATGTAGCTTATTGGTCAGATTGTGAGTATTTTTGTTTTCTTTGGGTAGAGGTGTGATCCAAACTGACGGGTGTAGTCTTTGATCTTCATCAATAAGTGCTTTCCATGCTCTTCATTTTCAGCAAGCAAGGTTGTATTATCTAATTGTTGATGAGTTTTCCTCTAATCCTGCTGCTCCATTTTTCTTTGTATAGTCCAGCTTCTTAGGTTATTTGCTCAGTGTCTTAGTCATTTAGTGCTCCTTTAACAGAAATACCACAAGTGGATGGCTTTAAAAGAGAAATTTTATTTTGTCACAGTCCAAATTAAGGGTGTTAGCTACAGGGGAAGGCTTTTTCTGCTGGTTCTGGAGGAAGGTCTTTGTCATCAGTCTTCCCCTAGATGGAAAGCACAGGGACCCCACATCCTCTCCAAAGGACATGCTTAACTCCTGGCACTGCTTCTTTCTGGACGGTATGAGGTACCCTGATCTCTGCTTGCGTTACTTTCCTTTATACCCCAAGAAGTTGCCTCAAGGCACAAAACAATCTTACACTTTCAGTCCCGCCCAACCAACACAACAGCCAGCCATCCTCTCTTATTAGCATCATAGAGGCAGGCTTTACAATACAAAGGAACATCACACACTACTGGGAATCATGGCCTAGTCAAGTGGCTACACACACTTCTGCGTATGTTTTTTGGGGGAACACAATTCAATCTATGACACCCATCATTCAGACTGAATAGATATGGTGAAATGACAGAACTCTGACATACCCATTTTTCTGACTTTAAACCACACGGTATCCCATTGCTCTATTCGGAAGACCGGCCTCTATGCGCAGTCTCATGAGCACAATTAAGTGCTAGAATTCCTATTCTTTGCAGTGGTATCAACAATTTGGAATGATGCATGTTAAATGCCTTTGTGCAGTAAATAAAGCACAAGCAAATATCTTTTTGGTATTCTCTGCTTTTCAGCCAGGATCCCTTTGATATCAGCAATGATGTCTCTCATTCTAAGTCCTCTTCTGAATTCAGCTTGAATTTTTGACAGTTACCCATAGATATTCTGCCACAAACGCTTCTAAATTATCTTCAGCAAAATTTTTCTTGCATGTGATGTTAATGATATTGTTCAATGATTTATGCATTCAAGTGGATCACCTAAATATGGATCACTACTTGGCTTTGGCTCATTCAAATGGCCAGGTAGCCATCTTCCAAGCTTCTTGGCACAGATGAGTGAGCACTTTCAGTGCTGTATCCATTTATTGAAACATCTCCATTGGTATTCCGTCAGCTCCTGGAGCTTTGCTTCTCACCAACGCCTTCAGAGCCGCTTGAACTTCTTCCTTCAGTACAATCAGTTCTTGTCCATACGCTACCTTCCTGAAATGGTTGAACACTGACCGAATTGTTTTGGTATGAAACTTTAGGAGACTTTGAAACACTGGCCATATTGGCCAATGAAATCTGATGTCCTAAAAATCATATGTTTACTTATTCTGTTTAAATGTAACAATGACAATATTGTACCTTTTTGGCAACACATGGGGTATGTCATTATAAAACTTGAGTTAGAATACGAACTTCACTGTTTCTCATCTGCGTAACCTTGGACCTCTAGCTTCTTATTTATAAATGAGCCAATGATTTTATGTCACCAAGCTTTTGTGAGACATAGGTTAGTTAGTAGATGTTCATGTAATTTATGTATAAATACTGTGAACATCTATCTCATCTGCCACAAGCTTACAGGGAATGTGGATGTGGAGCAGGTGTGGTTCTTCTTTGGGTGGGGAATATTGTATGTCAGGGCTGTTTTAGGAAAAAAACAAGTGTGTTCATGCCATGGAGATGTGTGTTCAAATTTTATCAAATGCTACCAAGATTGTTAATTTATCTGAGGTCCTCCTATATAAAGTAAACTTAATATCTACTTAGATGAGACAGTGGTGGTTCGGTAGCAGAAATCTCACTTTCCATGCAAGAGACCCCCATCTGATGCCTGGCCAATGGCTCTCATGTGCATCTACCACATGTTTGTCAGTGGAGACATGCTGAACACGTGTCAGCAAAGCTTTCAGACTAAAATAGATTAGAAAGAAAGGCCTGGCAACCTATTTCCTAAAACTTAGCCAGTGAAAACTCTATAGATGATGGGAATCTTACCGGAAACCCATGATGAAAATGGGGCAGGGCTGGGCAGGATTTTGTTTTGTTGTTCATGGGTTGCTAGGAATCAGGAGTTGACTCAAGGGCAGCAGACAGCCGCAAATACATACATAATGGGAAGGGGCAGTTCTTGTCCTCGCAGATTTCAAATCTTATTTCAATTGAAGTAGGAATACAGATTCCAATATTTTTTCTTGTGCTGTCTCAACACAATTATTGGAATTTTGAAGGGCAGACAGGTAAAAAAATAAACAGAACTGCACAACATTTGTTCCATCGTGTGCGTGGAGTCACCATCAGTCCAGTGTGGCCTGCAAGGCAGCTAACAACAGCAGCAATGCCTACTTAACAAAGCTGTGATTATAAAATAAAACAATGACCAGGGAGAGGGGCAGACTGGCATGGAAACAAAGGCTGGGACACGAGGGCTGTTCAGAAGGACTCCATCTGTCCGCTTTCACCGCCCCTTATCAACGCAAGCCCAGAAGTGCAACGCTGCTACCCAGAAAGCATGTGGCAGCCCCCATGAAAAGCTCTGATATCTCTGCCTTTCGGTGGCTGTTTCTCTCTCCTTGGGCCTTTGCACAGAACTTGAACTGTATAATTTCATATGATTTGAGAGAGAAGGGATATTTGGGAGTTCAAGGGCCAGCAACGTAGCAGACATGAAAGCCCACTTCAAGACATCTTCATAAGCTCCAGTGCCGTCAGCCATCTGGTGATCCACTGAGCTGGCCCTCCTGCGGAGCTAAGGACTGCTTCAAGTCCAAGGCTTCAAGTCTAGGCTGCCTGCATCTCACAGCAGCAATTAGGGAGGCTGAGGCTGTCATTGGCTTTATTTTATCCTGTGATTGCTGGGGAGAGAAACAAACAGACTCCAGCAGGCAGTGATAGCATTACCTGTTATCACTGTCATTTTCTATTTCATTTACGTCCTACCACCTTGAATACTTTGAAAGCAGTTGTGCTTAAAAAGCTGGGCTCTGCGCTTCCGTGTTTATCAGGAAAAGGCAGAAATCAGGCTGAGTTTTAAGGGGACATGGGAAAACACATACACACACACACACACACAGTTTGGTGGCAGGAGATTTTGAATTACAGGGGGCTAAGATAGCTGGGTTCCGCTTAAGACTTTAAACATCCAAATAGGTGCATTTAAAATAAATGCCCCGTAGACTCCATCTGAACCCTCAAGCCTTTTGTTATCCACACAAAGCAAGCTACTCAGCAGCCCCTGCTCATAAATTCCAAGGACTAAGCGACACAGATTGCATTTGGGATTCAATGGCACATTCAGAGAATTAAGAGTGTTTTGTCTGGATGCTTTTCACTTGAGTAGTAGCAGGAGCTGCTATCTGTTTCTGAGACTTTAATTTGGAAATGATAATAGCTATGCTTTAGCGAGCCCCTTCAATGTGCTGGCGAGCACACCATTCAAGGACTTTACATATAATTTCATTTAACTCCCACAAAAACCTTGCAAGATAAGTTGTATAAAGGTGAAATGGAGACTCAGAGAGATAATTAACTTGGTGAAAATCAAATAACTAGTAAGTCTTGGGGAGCTGGACTTTAAGGAAAAAGGGACATTAGAGATTCAAGGTGACAGCAGAAATAAGCACGTCCTTTCCATCAGGACACGCAGCCACCAATATATGTAAAATAAACATAACCATATTTGTTAAGCATTAGCTGGCATCACTGTAAGACGCTATTTCATGTATCACAAAAGGAAGAAAAGAAAAAAAAACTGCCAATTAAACCAACATTCCACTAGCTTCAAGATACATCTTGATTGCAGAGATGCAAAAACATAGAAGGAAATGGACCTTTTAAAATCCACAAAAAAATGGTAATTTGAAAGCTAGGCTGGAATGAGAGCAAAATAAGCTAATGGCTCAGCCTGAAGGCAGATGGATCCCATACACAAGTCATGTTCTGGTTTTCTCTAAAGCTGATGATAAAATTCAGGCTGAGATGCTGTCGTCCTTGCTGCAGGATTTCCACCTGTAGGTGGCAGTGCAGGCCACTGGAAATGGCAGGCAATGCCTTTGGCCTACCAGGGACAGGGGCCGGAGAAATTCCCAAGGCAGCTAGAGAAACTTGTTACCACTGCTTTATTATTACCCTTATTATTATTATTTAAGCTACTTCAAACCTCAGGGTCATTTCTGTCCCTTTTCACTATCCAGATGTCCCTGGGGGGCACAAGTGATTTGTTCTCAGTTACTAACAGAAAGGTCAGTTTGAACTGGGTGGTTCAAATCTATGCAGTGGTGCTGCAAAGCAAAGACCTGGCAGTCAGCTTCAGTAACGGTTACTTCCAAAAAAACTGTGGAGTCAGTTGTCCTCTAAAGCACATGAGGCTGTTGTGAGTTGGAATCACTCAAGGACAGTGGGTTTGGTTTGGTTCCCTGTCTGATGTCTTCTCGTCTCCCTACCCCGTTAACTATTTTTCTCCCTACACTTCCAACATCTAAAGCAGGTGGTTTTGGAATGGAGGTAAAGATAGTCTTTCCCCTCTGAATTCAAACCAGGAGCTGAGAGATTAGCTAAAGAGGAGGGTGCTGGTGTGTTGGTTGTTTTATTTGTCCAAAAGCTGGAAAATATTTCTCAGGGAGGTCTTCCTACTTCTTGCATGTAACTGGGGGTCTTTGCATCACTTTCTTCCTAAAACACATCACTCCCAGGGCTGATAGGATACATTCCAAGCATGAAAATCCAATAAGAGCCTATTCCCCTACTTTCCTTCCACACCACCAGTCAAGGCTTCAGATACACGTGAATACTTGTGAGCAATCTATGTCTATTCACAATTGGTATTAGTTTATGCTCTTCCCTTCCCCTGAAGTGTTCTTCAATTCATTCTCTGTCCGTAAGACATCTTGCCCATGGTTCTTTGGTACAAAACTAAGTTCATTTTCCTTTGTGAAGCCTTTTCTTCCTTGATCCTTATTGTCTTCCACATATACCCCAAGAGTCCTAAGCAGCTCTCTGAACACATGCCAAGTTGGCACGCTACACTCTTTAAGTTATTATTCATCAACACAGAAATCTTACATACTCTCTTTTTTATATCTGTGTGCCCATCACCTAGCCCAGGACTGGGGTTTTTATAAGTACTCAATTGATAGTTATTGAATGAATAATAGAATGCTTCTTTTCTAAAATACCTAGCACTAGTACCCCCAGGACAGTGATGATTAACTTCTGCATGCTAGAATAAGCTGGGGAGCTTTTGACAAATTCTGATACTCAGACCTTACCGTAGACCAATGAAATCGCAGCTTCTAGGGGTAGGGCCAAGGCAGCAGCATCTTTCAGAGCTCGAGGGCTCATTTCTATCGGTACAATGGCTGAAGGTTTCAACCAGTACAGTGCAGAGACTGGCCACATCAATATTACATTTCTCTGTGATTTTATCTGAAATGCAAATCCTTGAGGCTCACCCCACCCCAAACTCTAGTATCAGAGACTAGGGGTGAGGAATAGTAAACCTCTGTGTTTCAATCAGTCTTTCAGTTAATTCTGATGTATACAAAGGTTTAGAAGCACTGTTGCTTTGGGACCAACCAAACCAAACCTGTTGTTGTCAAGTTGATTCCAACTCATAAGGACCCTACAGAACAAGGTAGAACTGCCCCATAGACTTTCCAAGGGGCACCAGGCAGATTGAAACTGTCAGCCTTCTGGTTAGCAGCCGTAACACTTAACCACTGCAACACCAGCGTTTCTCTTTCCCTAGGTGACTGTGAAATTAAAGCTGCATTGATGGGGGCAAATCAACCTCTCCTCCCCTTTCTCTTGATTCCATTCTGGTCCCAGTTTTTCACATATGGCCATCCTTACCAACAAAAGAACAGCTCTACTTTGGTCCAAGAATTTTCTTTTCCTAACCTAGTTGAGTCTTGTGATCATTAACACCAATTTCTAGTGAAATAGTTGGAGGAGAAATTTTATGTATTTATTTCAATCCTTAAAATAACCAAAGGTGGATTATTACCACGACTATTATTTTATTTTGTGATTAAATGAAAGTGTATAATCCAAATTAATTTTGCGTCCCTGCCTATCTGCAGCTCCTTCTGTTCTCCTTGCCTGGTACTAGTACACTCCTCGTTTTCATTCTGTACTTGTATCCTCTTAACAATCTCCTGTCCCCTCCCCTCCACCGTCTTCTCTCCCATCTAGAAAGAGACCTGGAGGACAACATCCTATAAATGTGTAGAGTCACAAAGTACACACACTATACGGTCATATTGTATCCTCGAGTCCAGTCTATTTTTGTCTGAAGAGTTGACCTCAGTAGAGTTTTCTGGACAAGGGCAGCAGCAGGTCTAAGGGCCGTGCTCCCAGGAGATGCCCTAGGCCACCGGACCATCGGCTGTGGTCTTTTCGTAGAGTTCTTGAGCTGTGCCCGCCTTTTTATCATGCTGCCACGGGGACTCAATATTGTGTGCCCCACCATGGCTGTCTTTGGTGGTGGCCAGGCACCGTCTGGTTCTTCTGGCTACCTGTTGATGCAGTCTTCCGTTCACATGGGTCTGTCTCCTGAGCCTTTGTTCTCGGTTGTTCATCTGTTGTGGATCAGTTGGGACTATCCTGATGTGGCTCAGATGGCAGCTTGCTAGCTTTTAAGACCCTAGATGACACTCACCAATCGGGAGTGCAGGGGACTCTCTTAGCAATAGGCGAGATATGCTAATTAGCTTCTATATCCCCTGAAAGTAAACCATAATTATTTTTAAAACAAGGAAATAAAATTTAGCAAAAGCTAACATACCGAACTTGTACCATGATATTATGCTAAATGCTTAGTTGTCTCATTTATTCTTCACAGCAACTGTAAGAGGTAGGTATGTTACAGGATGCTCATAGTACACATGAGAAAAGTCAGGCTGCAGAAAGTTGTGAATCCATGGGGTATGACAGGGATTTGAATCCAGATCTTTCCTAACAGCAAGCTGTACTCTTGGTCTTAACAAACCTCCTTCCTTACTCTGACCATAACCTGGTACTTTCAAAAATTCTTGGTTAGTTTCTGAACAAAGCTTGTCAGTTTGAATATATTAAGTCCTCATGCTGTTTCTTGCCCATTTGGATGAATATACATTTACTGTAATTTTTTTCCTCTCCAAGACTCTGAGAAGGAACACAGCTTCAGTGCGTGCAGGGGTGTGGTGGTAGTTTTCTTCTAAGATGCACACAATCTCTTAAACTCATCCTTTGCTTTGAATATGCAGTCGGAATTCTTGGGGCTGTTATTAACATGGCCCCTTTTGAGTTAGTGGGTATTACACATGTGGTACAAACATGATTAAAATCTATATGCTGTATTTTATTTATGCATCCATGAAATACTGATTGATGTTTTGGAGA
This sequence comes from Heterohyrax brucei, assembly GCA_028571685.1. NCBI lineage: Eukaryota > Metazoa > Chordata > Mammalia > Hyracoidea > Procaviidae > Heterohyrax > Heterohyrax brucei. The sequence goes on along the minus strand of CM053148.1, from coordinate 34,286,090 downwards.
AAGAGAAAAACAGTCCTTGATTCCAGACCTCAGGGGAAAATAAAGGAATATTAGTGCTTACAATATAGAGTGGGGCATGCTGGTAAAAGTACACAGTGCTATGGACCCACAGAGAAAGCCAGCCTCAGGATGTTGGAAAAAGAATGCTGCCATTCTCTTACAAGAACACCCCATAGAGGAATTAGAATTTGGTGCCCAAATCAACCCAGTGTGTAGAAAACAAATGTTTTTGTCAGTTTGATCCTTTCTGACTGAAAGTGATGCTGTTCATTTAGGTTTCTCTCCATCTGAGTATTTGAACTATCGGAGGGAGTCGTGTGGCTGACTACATAGCTCATCGCCCTGTTATCTCGTTTCTTCCTTAAAAATGTATTACATAAAATCAGGCGCCTACTTAGATAAACTCATGGGATCAAGTTCACCACACATTGGAGCCTCTTTGTTTCCAAGGGTATCCCTGATCCCTAAGCTCCTCTTTCCCCTCTATTAAGATGGTGTGAGGCTGAGGGATTTTAAACTGCTATAACTTGGGTGTAACTACCATCTGATATGAGAATTACTTTTTAATTTGCTAAACAAGGCTGCCTTGTATTCTAACCACATGTGAAAAAGGAAAGATTACAATTTAAAGACAGTGAAGTATATTTCTGAAACATGTCACCATAGGTCAAGTTCAGCAAGAAAAGTGGGCCCATGGTATTTGAGGCTTAAACCAAACCAAAAAAACCAAACTCACTGCTACTGAGTCAATTCTGTGAAATAGCGACCTCACAGGACACAGTAGAACTCAGCATATGTTTCCAAGGAGTGACTGGTGGGTTTGAACTGCCGACCTTATGGTTAGTAACTGTGATTCTTATTCAACCAGCAATTCTTGAAGTTTAAAGAAGAAGCAATAATTGGAATAGAAAGGTAGCAGGTCATAGTGATACTTCCAAAACTCTCACCTGCCTGCTGGACTGAGTAAGTACAGAGAATGGGAAAAGACTCCTTCTGGACAAACCTCTGCTAGGGAACAATGAGCTTCCTGTACATTTGCCTTTTCTGAACTTGTCTAAATGTTGCTTGTCTAAAAGTCTAAATGTTGCTGTTTTGCAGATTGGCCTTCTTTTTGTGCACAGGTATATCAGCTGGCACAGAGCTGAATTTATTAGAGTACCTCTGATATCTGCAATGCATTCAAACAGGCAAGGGAATGTATCTACATACGGGCATTTATAGAGCACCTACTCAGACCAGACGCTGTGGTAGGCTTTGGAGTACACAGCACTAAATGAAACAGACGAGCCTCCTGCTTACTTAGGATGAAAAAGAGATACATACAATAACCAGTCACAGAAGCTAAATTGAGATTGTTATTGCAAATGATACCAGGGCAGTGTGGTGGGTGGTGACTAGGGGAGGCTTCTCTGAGCTAAACTGTATATCACATGTGTGTTTTCTATTAAGGCCACTGTCTACAGTTTTCTAACAGATCTTTGTATTTATGTTGCACTATTAGGAGTTAGTTCTCAGTTATGTTGGTAATACGACACGGATGCGACTGATTTGACTAAGTAGTTGAAGGTTTAGAGGAGCTGACCTATCAAAAGCCAACCAGAGGTTCTATTTTCAAATCAGTGTGTTTCAATCATACAAGCTCTTCCTTTGAGTAATTGCCAAGAATCATGTTTTCAGCCATTATACCAGTCAGAGAGTGTTACAGATTGAATTGTATCCTCCAAAGATATGCTGAAGTCTAATTCCTGTACCTTTTAAAGAGGCTTTATTTGGAAATAGGGTTTTTCCTCTATTATCAGTTAAATTAATGAGGTTGTACCAGAGTAGAGTGGATTCTAATCCTAATCCCTTCTGAACAGTGTGCTATAAAAGGGGAGAATAGACACTCAGCAGCCACACAGGAGGCAGACAGCATGTGAGGATATGTAATAAGTCAAGGAATACCAAGAAATACCCAGGGCTGCTACAAGCTGAAAGAAACTAGGAAGCATCTTCCCTTAGAGCCAACAGTGAGAGAGAATTGTCCTACCAATGCCCAGAATTCAGACTTCCACCCTCCAGAACTGTGAGACAATCCATTTCTGTTCTTTAAAGCCACCTATGTTGTAAGATCTTGCTATGGCAGCCCTAGAAGACTTAGACAGAGGGGAAAATTTCCTTAAGACTTTGTTAGACCATAAAGAGTCTGATGCAGCTTGCTAAATGTGAGTCAAGAGGACCCACACTCAGAAGCAGCAGGGCTGCATACCACAAACGCACAACAAGCCAATGGGTGCTCCTGAAAAACAGTCTCTTCAGTGATGATCTTTCCCAAGAGAGTGAAATTTCAAGTCTAAAGTCCGAGCAGTGAAGACAAATAAGGCATCAAAGTTGGATTTTCTTTTATTAGTACTCACTTTTCAGTAGCAAGCAACTGGAAAACGTGGGTGAAGTATTATTTTTAATAGTCTTACAAATATAAAGAGCTCATCAAGACAGTAAGGAATCTGTGGGACAATATTAAAGGGGAATTGCTCACAGAGATAGATCCTTAAACTTGGAAGAAACTTTTCCCCACAGGACACTTGTCAGTACAGGAAAATTTAACAGCTCTTTGGCAGCCTCTTACAGTAAGTGGGGTAGTAAAGAAAGGGTCTGCGTTAGTTCAGGAAAGCAGGAGAGTCTTCTTATAACAAGCTGAGACCTCCAGGGGTAAGTCTCAGGGTGAGGGTGATATAGCTAGAATAGCTCTTACCTTCTATTATGGTCAAATCACCTGGAGCATCCAAGGAACCTCCACAGGAGAATTTGCTTAAGACTGTCTCAGATTGCTGATGCTTCTGGGTATCCGATACACACAAACCATTCTCTTAATAAAAAACAAAACACCAAATCTGTTTCTGTCAAATCAATTTCAACTCAGATTGCCCCTACAGACTAGAATAGAACTACCCTATAGAATTTTCAAGGAGTGACTGGTGGATCCCAACTGTTTACCTTTTGGTTAGCAGCCATATGAGGTCTAACAATTAGGTTCACTAACTCATCCTAGAAAAAGTGCTACAGACTTCACTGCTGTATATCACTACGGTCATCTCTGAAGTCCTCCCCTTGGGAAGCTATGCACCGATGCCAGTACCTAGTCCATCCTTCAAAGCAATTTTAAAACTCTTTCTCTGGAATGGCCATCAGAGCTGTCATTGTATTACCCTTGATGTCCTGAATGGCATCAAAATATCTTCCTTTCAATATTTTCTTTCTCTTTGGGTAAAGAAAAAGGACACTGGGGGCCAGATTAGGTGAGTAGGGAGGCTGTTCCAATACAGTTATCTGAAGGGTGGACTAGGTGCCGGAGTCACTGCATAGCTTCCCAAGGAGAGTACTTCAAAGGCAACTGTAATGATATCCCACAATGAAATTTGTAGCACTTTTTCTAGGATGAGTTAGAGAACTTAATTGGCAGTCCTCATAATATCATCTGCCTGTCCGATAGATAAGGCAACTCTTCTTCATTTCTTAGGGATAACTAGTACAATGCTTCAGTGGATTAAGAAAAAAAAAATTTTAATTGGAGTCACAAATAAGCACACAGAAGCTCAGAAAAATGAGAGGCTATAAAAATGTGGGATATAAATATTGGGACTGAGAAAATACTGTCAAGAGCTTTCTCTATCCCAATTGTCCAAATGTATTTTCATGATCTTTCCTTCAGTTCCCTTCACAATCTTCATTCTGTTTCTTTCCTTATTTTTCTGTCTTTTTTGTCTCCTTGTCAGTGGTGGAAATCCTGGTGGCATAGTGGTTAAGTGCTGTAGCTACTAACCAAATGCTGGCAGTTCGAATCTACCAGATGCTCCTTGGAAACTCTGTGGAACACTTTTACTCTGTTCTATAGAGTTGTTATGAGTCAGAATAAGCTCAATGACAGTGAGTTTGCTTTCTGGGTTTGTCAAGGGTATCAACTGGAAAACACCTTAGGAAGGAGAGGCTCTTAGGGGTATGCGTTTGGGAGAATCAATCTCTATAAACTTCTTTTCAAATAATCATTAATTTTCAGTCATCAAGTCATCTTCAGGCAGGTCTTAATTTCTACCTTAAGGTGAACAAAAAGACAAAATTAGATCTTAAGTCTAACTGGCTTGTGGTGGGCAAGCGTTTCTTGACAAAGACAAGGTTTATGTACCTGGTAATAGGAGTCTAACCCTAGCTCTATCTTTAGCAAATGACTTGACCTTGCTAAATTTCAACTTTCTCACTTATTAAAAGAGATGATCAATCTAAATGATCTCTAAGGCCATTTCTGGTTCTAAAATCTAATTGCATTGGAGTTATAAAGGGAGAAGACTAGCAGTAGATTCCAGTCAAAATAAAAGCCACTACCAGTAGGTTGATTCTGATTCACATCAGCCCAATAGGTCAGAGTAGAACTGCCCCATAGGGTTTCCAAGGAGTGCCTGGTGGATTTGAACTACTGAACTTTTGGTTAGCAGATGCAGCATTTCACCACTACCCCACCAGAGTTTCTGTTGACTCTGAATAAACCAAAAAAAATGTGTTTTATAGGATAGACTTTTGACTTCCTTATCCTCTCAAAAACTTCCTCTACTGTGCTCAGTCCATAGTATCAGAGAGACAATCAACTGACAGTTGGGGCAAAGATCATCTTCACTAAGTAATTCATATTTGAATACCATGATGATCATTTGGAAGAGGTCTATGCTTACCTCAATTACTATTAAATATCCACATTCTGTTCACTGGATGTATTTTACATGTACAAAATAAATTAAAGCAAAAGACGTTAGAAGAAAGAGATAATTATTTTGAAAACGACCCTAATGTAAGATGAAGAAATATAGAAAGTGGAAAGAGGTAAGAAATGTTGCCAATGCATATTAGAATAAAAATGAGAAACACTCACAGTTGTTTCTGAGGCTTTGATATGAAGAGATTGAGGCACTAATCATACTACCAGTATTTGTAAGGAGGATGGAAACAGGCAAGAGAGAGATCTCATCCAGAGATAGAAATGTGAGACTCAGTGGGTTCTTTCAATGCAATGTTTCAAGAGAAAGACAAGCAGACGGCCTTGGACTGAGCCTTGAGACTTAACTGCCTGTCACCAGAAGTTTTGCATTCAGAACTGGTGACTTAGGTGTTATACAGCTGAGCAAATGAGGAAGTTTATCAATAAGGAAGAAGAGGCCCAGAGAGGACGTAAACAGGAAGGAGATCAAGAAAGGAAGACACAGGAAAAAGAGGCCCAAGACGTGGAGGGTGACCAGAAGAGTACCCTGAACAGCAACGGCAAGAGAGCATTGGAAGGGAGGGTCCCGCAGCCAGATGGGTGAGGGAAGAAAGCTATGTGATATGGGCAGATCCCAGAGGAGACAAGAAGGGGATGCTTTCCAGCCCCAGAAGGGAGAATTAATCTTGGAAAAGACAGAAAAAATGATAAGAAAATGTGTTTAGAAAGTTTATTAGACTTGTTTGCTGCAAGCCACAGAAACAGATTTGGGCTCATTCAAGCAAAAAGGAATCTATTTGGAACTTCTGGGTAACTATTAAACTTCACAGGAAGAGCTGATAAACAGGATCAGTAAAAGAGTGGAGACAAGGGAGACTGGGTCCAAAAATACAGGTAAGTTCTAACCATATGATACCCTTAGGTTAGAATACCACCACAGGTACTCTCACTGCTGGATGCAAGTACCTCTATGCCTCTGCTGTTATCACTCCACAGCTGTGAAATCTTTGATTGTTCCAAGAAGATTCAAAGGCCTGGATGCAAGCATTGGCTAAATATTGGTTACCTGTCCAATTTCCACCTGCCACAACTTCCAAGGGCACCTAGCTCTTCTACTTTGACAAACAGACCAGACATACTTAGCTTGCCACCAGGACACAGAACATGGGAAGCCCCTCTGAGAGCAAGTCTCTTAAGAAACGAAGTATCCAATACAAATTCCAGTGTAATTTTTTTAATGAGATGGAAAAAAGATCACCAACTTCATTTGGAAAAGGAAGAATCCCCAGATAAGAAAAGCACTACTGAAGAACAGGAGCATAGTGGGAGGCCTCACACTACCCAATCTTAGAACCTATTACACTACCACAGTAGTCAAAACAGCCTGGTACTAGCACAAAAAGAGACATATAGACCCATAGGACAGAGTTGAGACCCCAGAGATACCACCATCCTCTTACAAATAGTTGATATTCAACAAAGGCCCTAAGGTTATAAACTGGGGTAAAAAACAGTCTCTTTAACAAATGGTGCTCACAAAATCGGATATCCATCTGCAAAAAATTGAAATAAGACTCATACCTGACACCTTACACAAAAACTAACTCAAATTGGATCAAACACCTAAATATAAAAACCTAACATGATAAAGATCATGCAAGAAAAAATAGGGTCAACAATGGAAGTTTTAATACACAACTGAGACAGACTTCAAAATCTGACAAAGTACAAGTAACAGAAGAGAAAATAGACAAATGAGAACTACTAAGAATCAGACACTTTTGCTCATCTAATACTTTATCAAAAGAATTAAAAGGCCATCTACAAAATGGGAAAAAATATTTGGCAACTACATGTTGGACTAATGTCTGATCTCCCTAATCTACAAGGTACTACAACATATCAACAAGAAAAAAGCCAATGACCCAATTAAGCCGTGGGCAAAAGAGATGGACAGACACTTCACCAAAAAGACATCCAGGCAGCCAAAAGATACATGAGGAAATACTCTTGATCATTAGCTATCAGAGAAATCCAAATCAAAACTACAATGAGATGCCATCTCACCCCAGTGAGCTTGGCCATGATCCAAAAAACACAAAACAACAAATGCTGGGGAGGCTGTGGAGACACTGGGATTCTTCTACACTGCTGGTGGGATTTCAAAATGGTACAGTCTCTATGGAAAGTAATTTGGTGCTTCCTTAAAAAGCTGGAAATATATATACCATTTGATCCAGTAATCCCACAGCTCAGAATATATCCTATAGAATCAAGGGCAGTCACATGAACAGGTACATGAGCACGAATGTTTATTGCAGCACAGTCCACAATAGTAAGAAGATGGAATCAACCCAGATTCTAACAACAGATGAATGGAAAAACAAACTACAGTACGTGTACTTAAAGGAACACTATGCAACGATAAAGAAAAATGATGATTTTAGGAAGGATCTCATAACCTGATTTCAACTGGAAGACATTATGCTGAGTGAAATCAGTCAGCAGCAAAAGAACAAATATTATGTGAGACCCTAACTATAAGGACTGAAAAATAGAGTTATGTGCAGAAGAAAAGACTCTTGACAGCTGCAAGCTTGGGGACGGAGGGAGAGCACTGGTCATAGATTAGATAATTGATAGAAATTTGTTTAGATGAAAGCAGTGACGGCACATAGTAGGAAGATGATCAGCTTTACTGGACTTCAACAAAAACTGAAAACTCTTCTAATCTTAACCCTACATTGCAAGGATAGAATAGCAGGGGCAGGGGTCTGTGGACCATGCCCCCATGGGACATAGAGGCCAATTGGCATAACTAACCTATTGCTAAGAGAGTCTTCTGAACACCATATTGGCGAGTGGTGTCCAGGGTCTTAAAAACTAGCAAGCTGCCATCTGAAGTACATCTGAAGTACACCAAACTCATCTAGAACAGATGATCACAAAGAACAACAAAGACACCATGAAAAAAGAGCCCAAGAGACAGAAGGACCCTGTGAATGGGTTAACTGTATCAATATGCAACCAGAAGAACCAGATGGTGCCTGGCCACCACTGAAGACAGCCATGATGGGGCACACAATGTTGAGTTGCAGTGACAACAGGGAAGAAAGAGTGGTGCACCTAAAGTATTCTACTACAAGATTGCAACTGATGGTCTGGCAGCCTGGGGGCTCCCCTGGTATCGTAGTTCCCAGACCTGCTACTGCCCTTGACCAGAAAACCGTATTAAGTTCAGCTCTTTGGACAGGAATGAACTGGATGCAGGGACACAATGTGACCATAGGTGTGCACGGTTTATGGTTCTATGCATCTATAGGATGTTGTCTTACTGACCTCTTACCAGAAGGGAGAGGAGACGTTGGAGATGAGGGGACCTGAGATTGTTAAGAGGATACAACATATGTAGAACAGAAAGAAGGAGTGCGCTGTCACTGGGCAAGGAGAGCAGAAGGAGCTGAAGATAGGGGGCATGCAAAACTAATTTGAATTGTATACGTTCACTCAATCACAATAAAATATTTAAAAAAGAAAAGAAATTGAGTATGCAAAAAAAAGTTCATCACTTCATATCTTGCCATCTCCAGCACCTGACATGAAAAACAACCAACTTACCTTTGTACAACTAAAAATATTCTCCCTCTCCATTCCACAAAGAAAGCCAGTTAAAAACTGTCTACTTCATTTAAGCTTGTCTCAAGATCTCTGATGTCAACTACTCTTTTTTTAGTTCTATAGCATTTCTGTTTTGATACATCACAAACCGTGAAAGGATCACAAAGTCGCATGTCACCAACATGTATGCAACTCTGGTGGAAGGAGACAGAAAATAAGGAAGCTGGTAAATGTTTACAAGAAATAATACAGAAGGAAATCTGGGTAACAGGTCTAGTAGTGTTCTGTGCAACAGGTCACACGGCTGTAGGTGATATTTGTGATCGGTGTCCTCCATGGACCACTCCAAGCTTTCCTTTGCCTTCTATCAGCATGTCAGTGGTTGCAGTGCTTCACCAGCAGGGTCCAAAATACAACACATGCGTATCTGAACTCTTAGTGGTCCTGCATGAGTCAGTTTGCAATAGCCTTACAATTGCCTTCCATTAATTCCTTCTTTTATAATACTTTAGTTATACACTGAAAGAGAACAGAAGTAGGAATTCCTTGAAGATGAATTAATACTATTCTACCCTTACAAAATGATGCCTTGTAACACATTGCAATATTTTCATTCTCCCTAAACAGCTTCATAGCAACCACAAGCACAACAGAAGGAAACAAGCACAACAGAAGGAAACAGATGGTCTTGTGCCATCCTCACTATGGTTGCTAAGCTTCAACCCATTGTTGTAGTCACTGTGTCAATCCATGTTGTTGAGAGTCTTCCTCTTTTTTTACTGACCTTCTACCAAGCAGACTGATCTTCCTTGGGGAGAAGCTGGGTAATAGAAATTCTTACTAGAGTTCTACTGCAGAGCCAGTGAGCCCAACTGCTTTGCTCAAAGTAAATTTTTTAAAACGAAAGATAGTGTAAAAACAAATCAAAGTACCTCAATAATTTTAAATTGAATTCTGACTTCACTGACTTAAATAATGAATAATGTTTGCTTCTCTCTGACTGAACAATTTTTCATTCAAACCAGAACAAATGATATGTCGTATTTGAAATTCATTTTCCATATGAAACTAATCAAAGGAACCAACAAAATTGTTAATGAAGACAAAAGTGTAGGAATGAACTCCCTTCATTTATCAGAAACCCTGGTGGTATAGCAACTAAATGCTAGGGCTGCTAACTAAAAAGTCAACAGTTCAAATCCGCCAGATGCTACCTGGAAATTCTGTGGGGCAGTTCAACTCCATCCTATAGGGTTGCTGTGAGTTGGAATCAACTTGATGGCGGTGGGTTTGGTTTTTTGGGGTACTTCGTTTATGTTTTATGTATTCCTCAGATTATTAAAGGGTGCAGGATTTGAAATTCTAGATAAAAAGTATTATCTCAAACTTCTGAGGACAGATAACAGCTATAAAACGTTTCTGCTGCACTGGAGCAGGCAGCAAGTATTATGTTCAAGAATTTTCAACTTTCTTAATGAGAGGGCCAGAGACTTGCAGATTTTTATTACCGTGACCTTCATTAAGAGATCCGAGTTGTCTTATATTCGGTGAAAGAACATACAAAGTACTGTATACTTACACAAATAAAGCACGTCTTCTACATTTGTTTGCTGGCAGTGACCTTTCCTGGAGAGGGCTTTTTTGTAGGCATTATCTGCAATGTTCTTTTTTAGAGGGGGGGAGCTGTTTGTTTTTACATGAACATTTGGAAGAAGATTGGCATGGTAGCATCTGTCAGAGCACCTCGTGGTGGGTCTAGCAAACACAGAGAATTTGCATTATTTGCATAAAAAATATTTCTATTATATTTGATGTCCAGGTTTAACAGCCTGCTGAGGAGATTCATGATGGCTTTAAGGTCAACTTCTTCCAAATCAGCCTCTAAGACAGCGAGTATTAAAGCAGTGAGTTATGAATAATGTAATCCCAAGGGAAAGGTCCGCAGGTGGCACAGACATCTAGCTGTCAGCTGCTAACCTAATGACTGTCAGTTTGAACCAGCCGAGTACTACCTCAGGAACAAAGGTCTGGAAATCGGCTTTTGTTAGAATTACACCCGAGAATCCTACAGAACAGTTCTACTGTGTAACACATGGGCTTGGCATGAGTCTGAACTGACTAGATAGCCGCTAACAACCACAACAGTCCCCAAGGGAAAACTGTGAGACAGTGGAGAACAGGACAAGGAAGGGGAGGAAGCTGAACAAAGTGTGATTTTAGGCAAAGTTTTACAGAGGACGGCTTCAACATTAGCCCACAGGGGAACTCTGTAAATTGTACCTCAGAGCTACCCTCTCGACCTGAGACAAGAGAGCTGAGGTTTTCAGACTCCCAGATCTATCAGTTTAATCACTAGCTCAGAGAAAGAAAATTCTAGGTTCTGCCAGAGACGACGGTATATTCTTCTGAGAAACCATCTGCAAGTGTTGACTATTGAGGAGATAAAACCTCTCTGAAAATCTGGGTCCCACAAAAGCAGAATCAAAGGAATCCAAAGAGAACTGCCAGTTGGAATACCAACATTATCATAGAAACCACTGGAATGCACTGTTAACTTTGACTTATCTGTTCAATTCTATATCCCGAAAGCCCGCTATAACTTCTAGAGTCTGCATAACTTAAAGAACTTCGGGATCTCTAAGATTTTAGCTAATCCCACACATCCCCATCATTCATCATTCCTTCTTCTACTCCAGGAATTCCTTCAGGAAAGTTATCAGGCATTCAATCCCTACAACAACCATCTGGGAGAAGCTAGTTGAGCTCCAGTATGTCACCTGGTTACTTCCTTTCTTGGAGCCTTCTCACATTATTCTCTAGTCTCCTTTACCGTCTATATGCTACCTTTGATCTCTCCTTCTCCTCATACTTGTCATTTGTACTCCAATGTTCTGCCTTTTTCCTGGGCCTTTGGATGATTTTCTTTCAGCACTGTGATGGCATCGTTACTGTAATCCACTTTACAAGCAAAGTCAGTATCATGGCTTTCTTTTCCTCAGTGTCTCAGAGTATGTAGACTTTTTCCTTCCACTTGTAAGACTCTGTTGAATGAGAAATGTTCCTATGTCTTCCTTATAGTGTCTGTTGAGAGCATTTAGCTTCTGCCATTTGGAAAAAAAAGCACTTGTTCTTTTGGTATTCACTTGACGACCAACTGGGAATTTGGCTTGATATATTACAGCAGGAGTGAAAAAAAAACTACGACTAGCATCAAGTCAATGCTGACTCCTAGTCACACTATTGAACAGAGAAGAACTACCCAATTGCCCCCATGGAGTTTCCAAGGAGCACCTGGTGGATTTGAACTGCTGACCTCTTGCTTAGCCAGTGTAGCACTCAACCACTATACAACTAGAGTCTCTGATGGCAGGAGTAGGCAAGGGAAAAATGCAAGTCCCACGCTAATACAATTTATTTGCACATTCAGGACTAGCTGTGGCCTGACTTTACATACCATTTCCTCATGACGATCCTCTGCTAAATGAAATGGAACATACAGCTCGAAATGGTTAACCAAAAGGCTACGGTCAACTGGTAGTTCATGAATAAGAGTTCACTTTTTAATCAGGTTACTTAGAAAAACAAAAGCTCTTTTCATACAGAAAAAATAACCTCTTGCTAAAGTAAGTATATTGGGTTTGTGTGCCTATGAGTCAATTCCAACTCACAGTGAACCCATGAGACAGAGTAGAACTACCACATAGGATTTTCTTGGCTGTAATCTTGACATTATTTTACTCAAAATCCCAGCTGTCTGGGATTCTCTTATTGGGATTTGTCATAGTCTCAAATGACACCTTGATTTACCACCAAAACTTTAAGTATCTTTCACTGGATCTGCTTAAATTGCCCTCTGGACTAAGTAGCAAGGCTTTTGTTTGTCTTGTATTAGTTGGGAAGTTGTATTAGTTTCCTAAGATTGCCATAACAAATTACCATAAATTTGGTTGTTTAAAACACTAGAAATTCATTTTCTCACATCTCTGGAGACCTAAGGTTCAAAATAAGAGGTGTTGGCACTTGATTCCTTCTGAGGGCTCTGAGGGAATGTATTCCAAGCCTCTCCTAGTTTCTAGGGACTTCCAATGTTCCTTGATGATTCTTGCCTTGTAGGTACATCAGCCAATCTCTGGTTTCATTTTCACATCACCTTCTCCTCTTTCTATGAGTCTTCTTTCTTCTTATGAGGACATCTGACATTGGATTGGGATACACCCTAAATCCAGGGAGCTCTAATCTTCAGAACTTTGAGGTCATTAAATTTGCAAAGACTTTTTCAAATATGGTTCCAGGATTTAGGGTATCAATAAACCTTTTTGAGGTCACCATTAAACTCATAAAAGAAGTCTTCAGATTACTTGTTTACTTGCTTTAAATATCCATAAAAATATTGCATATGTTCTTAATGGCACATGGTACAATATAGAATGATTTGTCCTTTTGTCTGGAGAAAATATCCCAACATGTCTATGACCCTGAAACTTGAGGCTTTATGATTTCATAGAATTTCTTTCCCATCCTATAGCATACATGAGTTTTAGAAAAAGTAGCAAACTTGCTCCTTTTCATATCCTAGCAGCTACTGCCATTACTGCATTTGTGATATCTTATGATTCAGTGATGTAGTCTTGTCTCTGTAGATTAACTATGGAATGGAGCCAAATGTAGTCATGTGTTAGCTGAAATATTTTTTCGATAAAACAGTGATAATATACTGTTGTTCAAGTAGGTCAAAGTAACTTACATTCTGATACATCAATAGGAAGAACTTTATTGATTTCCCCCTTAAAAGAGATCATATACAAATTACATTTATATACATAACATGGAATACCTATACCACTTGCTGTCTAATCAATACCAACTCATGGAGATTCCATGTATGTCAGTGTAGAATTGCACTCTATAGGATTTTCAATGGCTAATTTCCTGGAGGAAACCTGGTGGAATAGTGGTTAAGTGCTATGTCTGCTAACCAAAAGGTCGGCAGTTCAAATCCACCAGGTGCTCTTTGGAAACTCTACAGGACAGTTCTATTCTGTCCTATAGGGTCTCTATGAGTCACAGTTGACTTGACAGCACTGGGTTTGTTAAATTTCCTGGAAGTTGATTGCCAAGAATTTCTTGTAAGGCACAATCTAGGTAGACTTGACCCTCCAACTTCAGTTAGCAGCTAAACATGTTAACCATTTGTAAAACTCAGAAACTCCTGAAATACCTATGCTGCTAGTTACTGTTGAGTTGATTCTGACTTCTGGTAACTCATGTGTGCAGAGCAGAACTGCTTCATAGGGTTTTCATATCTTTCAGGATGAGATTACCAGGGCAGTCTTCCAAAGTACTTCCAAACCAAAAAAAAAAAAAAACAACAACAACAACAACAAACTACTGCTGTTGTGTTCCTGCATTGAAATTTCCAGTCTTTCAGCTAATAGTTGAACACTTAATCATTTGTGCCACCCAGAAACTTGTAGTACTTATAATAAAGAAAAAAAAAAAAAAAAACACCAATTGCCTGTGAGTTCATTCCAACTCATGGTGACTCTTTAGAAAGAGTAGAACTGCCCCATAGAATTTTCAAGAAGCACCTGGCAGATGTGAACTGCCAAATCTCTGGCTACTGGCTGTAAAACCTATACCCAACAAAACCTGTTTCCATGAAGTCAGTTCCCATAGGTCAGAGTACTAGAGTTTCTAGAGTTTTTCCCATAGAGTTTCCACAGAGAATCTCATGGATTTGAGCTGTTGACCTTCTGCTGCTGGTTAGCAGAAACACCACTTAACCACTATGACGCCAAAGTTCCTGTAATAGCCACCATTAAAAGAGCTATACAAACATATACACTCAAAAATGCTGTAAATAAGTCCAAAAAATCCAAAAGCTATTCAAATTATGCTTATGAAATCAGGAAAAAGAGAGCAGGAAACAAATAATAAAATGTCAGGGTTGTTATTTTTGTTGCTGCTGTTGGAGACCTTTGCGCCTATTCTGACTCAGTTGACCCTATGCGCGGTAGAACCAAACCCTGGGAGTCCTGCACCGTCTTCACGGTTCTTCCTGTGCTTGAGCCCATTGTTGAGCCACTATGTCAGTCTATCTTCTTGACGGTCTTCTTTTTCAATTATCCTCTGCTTTAGCAAGCATGATGTCCCTCTCTAGGGAATACCTGGTTCGAAGTGTGTGAGACACATACTCTCATCATCCTTGCTTTTTTTCTTTTTTATTGTGACTGAGGGTATACAATCCAAATTAAATTTGCACGCCGGCCTATCTACAGCTCCTTCTGCTCCCCTTGCCTGGTGACAGCACACTCCTCCTTTTCACATTATACTTGTATCCTTTTAACAAGCTCCTGTCCCCTCGTCTCTACCCTCTTCTCTCCCATCTAGGAAGAGACCTGGAGGACAGCAGCCCATGAATGCATAGAACTGTAAAGTACACACACCATACAGTCACACTGTAACTCTGATTCTGGTCCATTTTTATCCGAAGAACTAACCTCAGTAGTGTTTTCTAGACAGAGGCAGCAGCAAGTCTAGAGGCCATGCTCCCAGAAGATTCCCTGGGCCATTGGACCATCATTTTTGGTCTTTTCATAGAGTTCTTGAGCTGTGCACCTCTTATTCTCATGTAGCCACAGGGACTCAACGTTGTGGGCCTGATCACGGCTCTCTTTGGTGGTGGCCAGGCACCATCTGTTTTTTTCTGGTCACATGTTGATATAGTCACCATAGATGTGGGTCCTTCTGTCTTGGGGCTATAGTAAATGTTATTGATTTAGTGAGTTCTTCTCTGATGATCTCTTGGTTGATATAAAGGAATCCTACTGATTTACATATGGTTACCTTATATCCTGATACTTTTCTGTACTTTTCCATTAGTTCCAGTAGTTTACTCATGGATTCTTTAGGATTCTCTGCATATACAAACATATCATCTGCAATTAGGGAGACATTTACTTCTTCTTTGCTGATATGGATGCCCTTTATTTCTTTGAATTGTCTACTTGCTCTGGCTAGAACCTCTAGTACAATGTTGAATAGAAGTGGGAGGAGTGGGCATCCTTGTCCATTTCCCGTTCTCAAGGGGAATTCTTTCAGTCTCTCTCCATTCAGAATGATACGGGCAGTTGGCTTTGTGTAGATGCCCCTTATTGTATTGAGGAATTTCTGCTCTATTCCTATTTTGCTGAGAGTTTTTAGCATGAACGGGTGTTGGACTTTGGTGAATGCCTTTTCCATACCAATTAGCAGAATCAAGTGATTCTTATCTTTTGTGCTATTTATGTGGTTGATCACATTAATTGTTTTTCTGGTGTTGAATCAGCCTTGTATCCCTGTTGTGACTCCAACTTGGTCATGGTGATTTTTGGTTATTGTTGTTGTTGCTATGCTGTTGAATTCTATTTGCTAGAATTTTGTTAAAGAGTTTTGCATATAGGTGCATGAACGATATTGGTCTGTAGTTTTCTTTTTTAGTAGAATCTTTCCCTAGCTTTGGTATCAGGGTTATGCTGGCACCATAGAATGAACTAGGGAGTATTTCATGCCTTTCTATGCCATGAAATAGCCTCAGTAGTATTTGAGTTAACTCTTCTCTAAAAGTTTGGTAGAATTCTCTGGCAAAGCATTCTGGCGGGCACTTTTTTTGGTTGGTAAATTTTCGATGATTTTTTCAATCACTTCCTTTGTGATGAGTTTATTCAGTTGTTCTACTTTTCCTTATGACAATTTTGGTAGATAATATGAATCTAGAAATTTGTCCTTTTCCTGTAGGTTTTCAAATATGTTAGAGTATAATCTTTTGTAGTATTCTGTTATGATATTTTTATTACAGTTGGATTTGTTGTGACGTCTCCCATCTCATTTCTTCTTTGGGTTATTTGTGTTCTCTCCTGCTTTTCTTTTGTAAGTTTAAATAATTGTTTATTTGTTGATTCTTTTCAAAGAACTAACTTTTGATTTTGTTAATTTTTTCAATTGTTCTTCTATTCTCTGAATCATTTGGTTCCGCTCTAGTCTTCATTATCTGTTTTCATCTGGTGACTGAGGAGTTCCTCTGTTGCTCTCTTTCTACTTGTTCAAGCTATAGTGTTAATTCTTTGGTTTGGGTGTTTTCTTCATTCCAGATGTTTTCATTTATAGAAGTAAACTGACCTCTGAGCACCGCTTTCACTGTATCCCATAGGTTCTGGTAGGATACATTTTCATTCTCATTTGATTCCATGAATTTCTTTATTTTGTTCTTGTTTTTTTCTATAACCCATGGATTTTTGAGCAAGATGTTGTTCAGTTTCCATGAGTTTCAATTTCTGCCTACGTTTTTTCTGCTATTGATTTCAACTTTTATAGCTTTATGGCCCAAGATGTTGCTTTGCAATAATTCAATGGCTTGGGATTTGTTGAGACTTGTTTTACGTCCTAACACATGTTCTATTCTGGAAAATACTCCATGTGCATTGGAGAATAAGGTGTATTTATCTCCCGATGGGTAAACAGTTATATATATGTCAATAAGGTGAAGTTGGTTAATTGTTGTAATAAGATCTTCTGTATCTTTACTGAGCTTTTTTCTAGATGACCTGACCGTTACTCAAAGAGGAGTGTTGAAGTTTCCAACTATTACTGTGGAGTGATCTATCTCATATTTCCATGTTGTCAGTGTTTGTTCGATGTATGTATGTATTTATTTATTTATTTTTTATTTAACATAACTGAGTGAAAATGTACATTCACGTATAAATTTACATGCCTACCTATATGCAGCGTCCACTGCTCTCCCTGTCCGGTGACTGCACACTATTCCTCTCTGCTCCATACATGTCTCATCCACCCAACAACCTCCTTTCCCCTCCTCTCCATCCACTCCCCTTCCTCCAGTCAGAGGTCAGCAAGATGATATCCTGTAGATGTTTAGAACCACAAAGTGCTTCCAATACGTGGTCACTCTGCATTGCCAAGTCCAATCCATTCCTATCCAAAGAGCGGACTTTTGTTATAATTTATGGGAAAGGGCAGCATCAGGGCCGGGGGCCATGCTCTCAGAGGAACCCCCAAACCGCTGGACCATAAATTGAGGTCTTTTAGTGGAGATCTCATGATGCACCCCTTTCTATTCTTGTGTTGCCAGTGAAACTCCTCTCTGTGAGCTCCATCGTGGCTATCACTGGTGGTGGCTGGGCACCATCTGGTTCTTCCGGTCCCAAGTTGATGTAGGCACCCACTCTTGTGGGTCTCTCTGTCTTCTCAGTTGTCTTTACCACATGTCATTTTGGTCCTCGGTGAGCATCGGTTCCTGCTGAGTTGGGACCATTTGCTGTGTCCTCGGATGGCAGCTTGGCAGCTTTTAAGACCCTAGACGCCACTCACCAATGTGGGGTGCAGAGAGCTGTCTTAGCAAAATGCTAGTTGTGCCAATTGGCCTGGTATTCGCCTAAGAGCATGGTCCCTGCCCCCTGCCCCAGCTACTCTATCCTTGCAGTATTGAGTTAAGATGGAAGGAGTACTCAAGTTATGCTAAAGTCCACTTAATGTTGTTCTTGTTTCTAATGTGTGCTATCACCGCTTTCTCCCAACTAGATTTCTAGTAACTATCTGAACTGCACCCTTCCCCTCGCCCCCCCTCCTTCCCCTCCCTTGCAGCTGTCAAAGAGTCTTTTCTTCTATACACAAGTCTGTTTCTGAGTTCTTATCGTAGAGGTCTCATACAGTATTTGTCCCTCTGTCGCTGACTACTTTCACTCAACATAATGTCTTCCAGTTGAAACCAGGTTAGGAGATGTTTCCTGGAATCATCGTTATTCTTTATTGCGTAGTGCTCCATTGAGTATATGTACCATAGTTTACCTGTCCAGTCTTCTATTGTTGGGCATCTGGGTTGATTCCATCTTTTTGCTATTGTGGACTGTGCTGCAGTAAACATTCTGTTGCATGTGTCTGTTGGTGTGAAAGGTCTTCAATCTGTAGGATATATTCCAAGTAGTGGAATTACTGGGTCAAATGGTATATCGGTATCCATTTTTTTAAGGAAGCGCCAGATTGCCTTCCAAAGAGGCTGGACCATTTTGCAACCCCACCAACAGTGTAGGAGGGTTCCACTTTCTCCACAGCCTCTCCAGCATTTGTTGTTTTGTGTTTTCTGGATCATGGCCAATCTTGTTGGGGTGAGATGGTATCTCATTGTTGTCTTGATTTGAATTTCTTTAATAACTAAAGATTCTGAACATGTCCGTATGTGTTTTTTGGCTGCCTGGATCTCCTCTTTAGTAAAGTGTCTGTCCATCTCCTTTGCCCATCACTTAATTGGATGGATTATCTTCTTCTTATTGATATTTTGTAGTATCTTATAGATTATGGAGATCAGGAGTCAATCTGACATAGAGTTGCCAAATATTTTTTCCCACTCTGTGGGTGTTCTTTTAATTCTATTAATAAAGTCTTTGGATGAGCAAAAGTGTTTGATTCTTAATAGTTCCCATTTATCTACTTTCTCTTCTGTTGACTGAGGTTTCTTTGACAGATTTTGGAGTCTGTCCTCATTGTGTATTAAAACTTCCATTGTTGTTCCTACCTTTTCTTGGATGAGCTTTATCATTTTAGGTTTGAAATTTAGGTCTTTTATCCAGTTGGAGTTGGTTTTTGTATAAGGTGTAAGATACGGATCTCGATTCAGTTTATTGCAGATGGATAACCAATTTTGCCAGCACCATTTGTTGAAGATACTGTTTTTACCCCAGTTTAATGTCTTAGGGCCTTTGTCAAATATCAACTGTTCATAGGCAGATGGTGTCATCTCTGGGGTCTCAATTCTGTTCCATTGATCCATCTGTCTGTTCTTGTACCAGTACCAGGCTGTTTTGACCACTGTGGCAGTGTAGTATGTTCTAAGGTCGGGTAATGAGAGGCCTCCCAGTGTGTTCTTCTTCTTTAGAAGTACCTTACTTATCCGGGGCTTCTTCTCTTTCCAAACAAAATTGGTGATTTGTTTCTTCATCTCATTAAAAAATGATGCTGGAACTTGTATTGGGATTGCATTATATAAATAAACTGCTTTGGGTAAAATAGACATTTTCACAATGTTAAGTCTTCCTGTCCATGAGCAGGGTAGGTTTTTCCATTTATCTAAGTCTCTTTTAGTTTCTTGTAGTAAGGGCTTGTAGTTCTCTTTGTAAAGGTCTGTTGTTTCTCTGGTTAGATTAATTCCTAGGTACTTTATCTTCTTAGGGGCTATCGTAAATGGTATTGATTTGATAATTTCCTCCTTAACAGTCTCGTTGTTGGTGTAAAGGAATCCCACTGATTTACTTATGTTTGTCTTGTATCCTGAGACTTTGCTGAACTCTTCTACCAGTTTGAGTAACTTACTTATAGATTCTTTGGGGTTCTCTGCATATACAATCATATCATCTGCAAACAGGGAGATTTTAACTTCCTCTTTGCCGATGCAGATGCCCTTTATTTCTTCGTCTTGTCTAATTGCTCTGCCTAGAACTTCTAGCACAATGTTGAAAAGGAGAGGTGAGAGTGGGCATTCTTGCCTAGTTCCTGATCTCAAGGGAAAGTCTTTAAGTCTCTCTCCATTCAGGATGATGTGGGCAACTGGCTTCGTATAAATGGCCCTTATTATGTTGAAGAATTTGCCATCTATGCCCATTTTGCTAAGAGTTTTTAGCATGAATGAGAATTAGAGTTTATCAAATGCCTTTTCTGCATCAATGGACAAAATCAGGTGATCCTTGTCTTTTGTGTTATTTATGTGGTTTATCACTTTAATTGTTTTCCTGATGTCGAACCAGCCTTCCATCCCTGGTATGAATCCCACTTGGTCATGATGGATTATTTTCTTGATATGTTGTTGTATTCTGTTGGCAAGAGTTTTGTTGAAGATTTTTGCATCTAGGTTCATGAGTGATATCGGTCTGTAGTATTCTGTCTTTGTTGGATCTTTCCCTGGCTTAGGTATCAGGGTTATGCTGGCTTCATAGAATGAGTTCGGGAGTACTCCATCCCTTTTTATACTGTGAAATAGTCTCAGTAGTATTGGGGATAACTCTTCTCTAAATGCTTGGTAGAATTCTGCCGTGAAGCCATCTGGGCCTGGACTTTTTTTGGTTGGCAGTGTTTTGATGACCTTTTCAATCTCTTCCTTTGTGATGGGTTTATTAAGTTGTTCTGCCTCATGTTGTGATAATTTGGGTAGGTGGTATGAGTCAAGGAATTGGTCCATTTCCCCTAGGTTTTCAAATTTGTTAGAGTACAGTCTTTCATAGTATTCTGTTATGATATTTTTGATCTCTGTTGCATCTGTGGTGACAACTCCCCTCTCATTTCTAATTTGGGTTATTTGTTTCCTTTCCTGCTTTTCTTTAGTAAGTTTAGCCAGTGGTTTATCAATTTTGTTGATCTTTTCAAAAAACCAGCTTTTGGTCTTTTCAATTTTTTCAATTGTTTTTCTGTTCTCTAGTTCATTTAGCTCTGCTCTAATCTTTATGATCTCCTTTCTTCTGGTGCCCAAGGGGTTCCTCTACTGTTCTCTTTCTACTTGTTCAAGCTGTAGAGTTAGTTCCATGATTTGGTTTCTTTCTTCCTTCCAGATGTGTGCATTTATGGAGATAAACGGACCTCTGAGCACTGCTTTGGCTGTATCCCATAGGTTCTGGTAGGAAGTGTTTTCGTTCTCATTGGAATCCATGAATTTCTTTAATTCATCCTCGATTTCCTCTATAACACATGTTTTTTTGAGCAAGATGTTGTTCAGTTTCCAAGAGTTCCACTTTCTATCTCTGTTTTTTCTGCTAGTGATTTCAACTTTGATGGCTTTATGATCTGAGAGGATGCTTTGCAGTAATTCAATGGTATGGATTTTGTTGAGCATTGCATTATGGCCTATCACGTGGTCAATTCTGGAGAATGTTCCATGTGCACTGGAGAAGAAGGTGTAGTTGTCTGCTGATGGTTGGAAAGTTCTGTATATCTCAATGAGGTTTAGTTGGTTAATTGTGTCAATGAGGTCTTCTGTATCTTTACTGAGCTTTTTTCTAGATGATCTGTCTAGTAATGAGAGTGGAGTGTTAAAGTCTCCTACTATTATTGTGGAGTCATCTAACTCTCTTTTGAGCGTAGTCAGTGTTTCTTCGACATATTTAGGTGCCCTGACATTAGGTGCATAAATGTTTAATATAGTTAAGTCTTGCTTGTGTACTGAACCTTTCAGCAATAAATAGTGTCCATCTTTGTCCATGATGGTGGATTTGACATTAAAGTTGATTTTGTCTGAGATTAGAATTGCCACCCCTGCTCTTCTTTGTTCATTGTTAGCTTGATATATATTCTTCCATCCTTTAATTTTCAGTTTGTTCCTGTCTTTAGGTCTCAAGTGAGTTTCTTGTAGACAACATATGGATGGGTTGTGTCTTTTGATCCAAGATGACACTCGGTGTCTCTTTACTGGAGCATTCAGTCCATTCACATTCAATGTAATTATTGATAGGTATGTGTTCAGTGCTGCCATTATGATATGTTTATTTTTATGTTGATGTTTTCTCTGTTGACCTTGTTAGTCTGTTCTGGGACACTCTTTTTTGTGAGTTGATTTTTCACCTTTTTCAGAGCTGGTTTTATAGTTGTTGAGACTCGTGTGTTAGATTTCTTTAAATGGTATGACACATCTTTGTTGTGCTTTACAGCTGCCCCTATGAACCCCCTCAATAAAGTATTTATAAACCTAATTTTAATTACTACCAGTCTTGTCATCTTCCTCTCCATCTGGAAGGACTATAACGACTGTAGTACATCCCTCTTTTTATTATGAAGACACCATAGTTTTCATGATGATCACTGGATTGCTTCTTTCCATATCAAAGCTGTGATTTACTTTGGAGCCTTCTCTAAATGAGTATTGAGTAGTGTGTAGTTCTAAAATATAAAGTTAGTGGTTTCATTCTTGTAAGCCAAAGCCAAGAACTTCTTTCAGTATTTCTTGTAGTTTGGGTTTGGTTTTTACAAAGTCTCTGAGTTTTTGTTTATCTGGGAATGTCTTAATTTCATTTTCGTATTTGAAAGACAGTTTTGCAGGATATATAATTCTTGGTTGGAAGTTCTTCTCCTTCAAGACTTTGAATGTGTCATGCCACTGTCTCCGTGCCAGCATGGTTTCTGCTGAGAAATCTGATGAGACCCTATCGGGTTTCCCTCTGAATGTTAGCTTTGCCTTGAGTCTTGCTGCCTTTAAGAGTTGCTGCTTGTGTTTCATTTTGTTAAGCTTGATTATAATATGCCTTGGAGTCTTTCTTTTGAGATCTATATTGGGTGGCATACGATATGCATCTGAGATGTCTATATTCTCCTCCTTCATGATTTCTGGGAAGTTTTCTTTCAGCAGCTTAGCAACAATACTCTTTGTGTTCTCAGATGTCTCACCCTGTTCAGAGACTCCAATTAATCGAAGGTTGTTCCTCTTAATAGAGTCCCACATGCTTCTTAATGTTTCTTCATTTTTCTTGTTTCTTTTTTCTGATTTCTGCTCATAGACGCTGGCATCAGTAGCTCTGTCTTCCAAGTCAGAAATTCTTTTTTCCATTTGTTCCATTCTGTTTTCTTGGCTTTGCATGGAAGTTTCTATGTCTTTGATTTTCTTCTTGATCTGTTGGATTTCAGAGTACTAGTATTCCATCAGATCGAACAACTTGTTTAATTTTTCACTTTGTTCTGCTGCATTTTGTATAAGGTCTAGAAGGGCTCTGTATATAATCAATTTGTATTCACTTCCTGATGCTTTCATAAAAGTTTCTTCATCTGCAAAACTCCTTGGTTGCTTTGTTTGGGAGCCTTCTGAAGCCATGAGTGATTGCTTGTATGCCACAATTGCCTGTTGCTTTTTGGGTCCCATGTGAGTATACAGAGGCTGGAAGAGGTACTGTGAGGATGGATTGCAAATGTTTCTCTAGGCTGTCTTCAAATGTAAAGCAAAAGGTACCTGACCAGTTCACAAGTCAGTTAGGTTTTCAGGTGTAGAGGTCCCTCTTCTCATCTGATGAAGTAAGCGACATTATATCCAACCCCAGATTATAACAAACTAGTTCAGAATACAGCAATGCTACTGCCCTGTTGGCCTCTACTGACAGGGCCTAGCCTGATCCAACACTGCGTCTAGTACTGGTTTTGTGATAGGAAAGCGCTCTCCTGTGGGTAGGCTCTGGCTCCCAAGCTAAGAATTAGGTCCAGCTGCAGCCACCATATCCAAGATGGCGTCCTACATACAGGCAGCAGACAGAGGGGCTAAAGGTGCCAAGAGGTAGTGATTCCTCTGATTCTGTTGCAGGGCCCCCAACGTAGGCAGCACTGTGCAAAATCACTACTTTTCTGTTGGAGAAGCGCTGTCCCGTTTGCAGGTGCTGGCTCCCAGGCTAAGAACGAGGTCCCGCTAAAATCTCAGTACCAACATGGTGTCCTGCATACTGACTGCAAAGCTCCACGCAAACCCCTCTGAGGCAGCTACAAAACGAAAGGTTCAAAGTGGCTAGATCAACAGTCTCGAGCCTGGCTCTCATAATATGGGAATTTTGCCTGCCTATCCCCCCAGCAGCGCGTCTGAGTCCAGCTGCCAGGCAAGACCCAGCTCCGCCCGCCAGCCGAGACAGAGGAAAGAAACGTCAAACTGGTGCATTTACCCTCTGTCCGTGAGAGTCGGGGCTAGCCAGGAGCAGGAGTCAGCGAAAGAGTGGAGGTTTTTCGCTGAGTGGTATGAAGTCCCAATTAACAGCTCTGTGCCGTGTCCTGAGGCTGATTAGGTGATCAGAAGGCTCTGTCTGATTGTCAATCAGGTCTTGGTTTCCAGAGGGATAGAAGGAGACATGTGCTTAGTCCACCATCTTGACTCTGCCCCCCTGTTCGATGTATTTAGATGCTCTGGTATTGGGTGCATGAATATTTAATATTATTACATCCTGCTTACACTTTGAACCTTTCAGCAATAAATAGTGACTATCCTCGTCTACAATGGTGGATCTTACATTAAAGTCTAATTTATCTGAGATTAGTATTGTCACTTCTGCTCTTCTTTGTATGTTGTTGGCTTGGTATCTATTTTTCCATCCTTTGATTTTCAATTCATTCATATCTTTGAGTCTTAGGTGTGTTTCTTCTAAGCAACATATAGATGGATAGTGTCTTTTGAGGCACAACATCACTGACTGTCTCTTTATTGGAGCATTCAGTCTGTTTACATTCAGTGTAATTACTGATAGGTATGTGTCTAGTGTTACCATTTTGATACATCTACTTTTGTGTTGTTGATGTTTTACATGTTTTCCTTTATGTTTTGTTCTGGGTCATTCTTCTTTATTGATTGACGTTTCATCTTTTTCAGTGTTGGTTTTGTTGAGACTCCTGTATTAGGTTTCTTGTTTTGGTGTATTGCATTGTTATTTTGCTTTGCAACTTCTCCCATGATCCCCCTTACTATTCTGAGTTTCAACCAGACTTTAACTTCTGCATATCTTTTTAATTTCATCTCCATCTGAAAGGCTTATAACTACTGTAATATATCCCTCCTTTTTGTGTGATGATGTCTTAGTTTTCATGTTATGATCACTGGTTCCCTTCCACAGTTAAGGCACCATCTTTGCCAGCCAGAAACAGAGCCTATCACCCCAGAGAGTCTACCTGGGGCCAGTCATTAGAGTACACAGAGATGGCTTGTACTAAGAGACAGCTGGTGACCAATTTCATTGCAAGACCAATGAATTCTTTTTCGACAACATAAATGGTGACTATACACATAGATCTAATGATCAGATGGAAAACACAGGAATCAGGTTGACTAAGTCTGTAGAAGGGGATGATGGAAAAGCAAAATCCTATCACACAATCTCTGGCAATGTTTCTACCACCAAGCCCAGATTTTCTAACTACAGATCCTCATTCTTTATTTCCAACTTTTGCATTCCAGGCACCAGTAATTATCCATGTACCCTGACTGCACATTCAGTTAATTTCAGACTACAAAGTTAGTAAGAAAAACTCATCAGTTCTTTCATCTTCAGCCTTAGTGGTTGATGCGTAAATTTCAGCAACAGTCATATTAGCTGGCTTTCCTTGTAGGTGTATAGATATTATCCTATCATTGATAGCATTGTACTTCAGAACAGATCTTGGAATGTTCTTTTAGAGTATAAATGCATTGTCATTCATCTTCAATTTGTCATTCCCAGAACAGTAGATCACAAGATTGTCCAGTTCAAAATGGTCAATAAGAGTCTATTATGACTGATTAATGCTTAGGACGTCAATGTTTATGTGTTCCATCTCATTTTTTACAATTTCCAATTTTCCTAGATTCACACTTCATAAATTCCATGTTCTGATTATTAATGGATGTTCACAGCCATTTCTTCTTATTTTGAGTCATGTCATCTCATCAAGCGTAGGTTACAAAAGTTGGACTCCATCCACATCATCGAGGTTGACTCTGTTTTGAAGTAGTTCTTATCCAGTCACATTTGAGAGCCTTGCAGACTAAGGGGTTCATCTTCTGGCACTACATCAGACAATATTCTGTTTCTGTTTATAAGTTTTTTTTACTGGCTAATTCTTTTCATAAGTGGAATGACATGTTCTTCCTCCTAGTCTTTCATAGTCTGAAAGCTCAGCTGAAGTCTATCCCCTATGGGTGACCCTACTTGTATTTGAATACTGGTAACATAGCTTCCAGCATCACAACACGGTGCAAGCACCCACAGTACAGAAAACTGACAGATATAAGGGGGATGGCAAAGTTGAGCCCCAGCATCCCAATAACTATATTAAATATGTGATTTAAATACACCAATTAAAAAAATAAGTTTCACAGAGAAGATTAAATACCATAACTTAACCCTTCACTGTTCATAGATACTCCAAATATGATACTGGTAAAAATCAAAACATATCAAAAGTTACAAACACACAATCAAAAGAAAGCAAGTATGGCTACATTAATATCAGACGAAGTAGACTGCAGAGAAAAGAAAATTACCAGAGTCAGAAAGGAACATTAGATAATGATAGAAGGATCAATCAACCAACAAAACATAGCATAACAGTTCTAAATGAGTTTGAACCAAATGATGGATGTGCAAAATAGGTGAAAGAAAAACAGATACAATTGGGAAAAAAACCCAACCCATTGTTGTCAATTCTGACTCATGGTGATCCTACAAGACAGAGTACAACTCCCTAGACTTTCCACAGTGCCTGGTGGATTTGAACTGCCAACTTTTTGGTTAGCAGCTGTTTTACTTAACCACTACCCACCAGGGTTTCTACAAGTGAAAAGAGAAACAGAAGAATCCATAATTATAGTTGATTTCAATCTTATCCTCTCACCACAACTGGGTGAGGTGCTTGGTATTATATTGCCATTGGGAAGATAAAGGCACTAAAGCCCGGGTCTTAAGGACTTGTCCAAGGCTACCCAGATAGCAATGAGAGGCGCCAGTTTTATGACTTCTGATACCACAATGGTCTACCTATTCTTTGCAGTTTTGGTGTGTCAGAGCTTCCTGACAGGAGAGCAATTAGGGCTCTGACAGTTCCTGTAATTCCTAAATCTGCACTCTGATGGCTTATGCAGGAACTGGCTGAAGCTGGCAAGAAAATAGCCAGTTAGCACTGTTTGAGATTGTTTTTCCTCTGTATTACCTGAGTCCCCAGAGATTCTCTTTTTGTTTATTCACTAAAGTACAGCAGACCCTCTGGGGCTTCCTCTCACATGGAACGATAATAATTAGCCTGAGAGTGACAATTCTATTACAACTTGACTTTCACCTCCTGAGATGTGCAGGCACCTTGCCAACACTTGGTTTGTAGCTGAACCTGAAGATGAAGCCAGTGGTGGGAGGAAGTAGGAAATTCCTGTATGGACGCAGATGTAGGAATGCAAAAGTGTGACCTGGTTCTTTTTCTTTGTATGTGCCTAGTATTTGGGGGACTACACAATGCTGTAATGTAATACTGAATGCTGACAGGTATAGTCTTGCCTCAGGCAATGTTTAAAGGGGAGGGGGTGATTCTCACGATATTTGCTGTGTTCTAGGACCTGTAACTTGATGGTAAGGATAAGGATAAACAAAACTCAGCAAATTGACTAGCATGACAAAGTTTCCAGTTTGCCCTTGAATAAATAGCTTCATGAGATATAGGACTTTCAGTGCTAAAATTGGGAAAGTCTTGAGCAAATCAGCATGGACCATTATGCCAACTTAATAAACACACCTATCTAAACCAACAGTCACCAAACCGGCCTGCAGGTTAAATGCAGCCCACCACTTGTAGATAAAGTGTTATTGGAACACAATCACGGCCATTCATTTACCTGTTGTCTGTGATTGATATCATGCTAACAGAGGTGAATAGTTAAAAAATAGTGTGGCTCTTGAAGTCGAACACATTTACTATCTGATACTTTGCAGAAAAAGTATAACAATTCTTCATCTACACCTCACCTGGAGGAGATATGCACAGGCCAGCGAAGGATTCACAGAGGATGTCTGAACCCGTATTCTGGACTAAGAACCACACATATTTCACATTATAACTGTATCCATAAAATGGCTCAAATGGTTAATTTCTGATGTAAATACTCATTTCCCCCAGAATAAAAAAATGATAACCTTTAACTAAAAAGACCAAGAGAATAGTTGCTGCTCTCATCTTACCTAAAATTTTCCTTTTTTTAAAAAAAGAAACAGAAGTCTAGTATTTGATCCAAGATTCAGCTTTCTCCTACCAGACTAGGTTGTAGAACTGTCGAATCTGTCAATGTCGAAAGTTTTCTCTAAGTGTTACATTTTTAATCTATATATTTCTGAGGGTGACTGTTTCCTACAGCTATTCCTGCTACAATAATTGCCATCCACCTTGTGGCACAGTGTATTAAGTACTGTATCTGCTAAACAAAAGGTCAACAGTTTGAATCTACCAGGTGCTCCTCGGAAACTCTATGGGTCAGTTCTACTGTGTCCTGTAGGGTTTCCATGAGTCAGAATCAACTCAATGGCAGTAAGTTTTGTGGGGAGAATTTTGTATGGGTTTTGGAATCAGAGCTTAGTTCAAAACCTAGGTCTTTCACTGACTGCCATGGGATCTTAGTTAGGTTGAAACTCTTTGGACTTTAGTTTTCTCATCTATTAAACATATACAATAGTAGTACCTACCTCATAGGCTAGTGTCATAGATTATATGAGTTAAAGTACAGGGCCTCATGTCATAAACATGCAATACAATTAACATGCTGTCTTAGTTCTCTATTACTGCTACAATAGAAATACAAGTGGATGATTTTGATGAAGATAAGTTTCGGGGGGGCGGAGTCAAGATGGCCGACTAAGCCCACGTCTCCTTATATCCCTAGCCAGACCAATTAGACAAGACGA
This sequence comes from Heterohyrax brucei, assembly GCA_028571685.1. NCBI lineage: Eukaryota > Metazoa > Chordata > Mammalia > Hyracoidea > Procaviidae > Heterohyrax > Heterohyrax brucei. The sequence goes on along the minus strand of CM053148.1, from coordinate 34,257,335 downwards.
ACAAATAAATGGCATCTGCATCGGCAAAGAGGAAGTTAAAATCTCCCTGTTTGCAGATGATATGATTGTATATGCAGAGAACCCCAAAGAATCTATAAGTAAGTTACTCAAACTGGTAGAAGAGTTCAGCAAAGTTTCAGGATACAAGATAAACATAAGTAAATCAGTAGGTTTCCTTTATACTATCAACGAGACTGTTAAGGAGGAAATTCTCAAATCAATACCATTTACGATAGCCCCTAAGAAGATAAAGTACCTAGGAATTAATCTAACCAGAGAAACAACAGACCTTTACAAAGAGAACTACAAGCCCTTACTACAAGAAACTAAAAGAGGCTTAGATAAATGGAAAAACCTACCCTGCTCATGGATAGGAAGACTTAACATTGTGAAAATGTCTATTTTACCCAAAGCAATTTATTTATATAATGCAATCCCAATACAAGTTCCAGCATCATTTTTTAATGAGATGAAGAAACAAATCACCAATTTTGTTTGGAAAGGGAAGAAGCCCTGGATAAGTAAGGTACTTCTAAAGAAGAAGAACACACTGGGAGGCCTCTCATTACCCGACCTTAGAACATACTACACTGCCACAGTGGTCAAAACAGCCTGGTACTGGTACAAGAACAGACAGATGGATCAATGGAACAGAATTGAGACCCCAGAGATGACACCATCTGCCTATGAACACTTGATATTCGACCAAGGCCCTAAGACATTAAACTGGGGTAAAAACAGTATCTTCAACAAATGGTGCTGGCAAAATTGGTTATCCATCTGCAATAAACTGAAACAAGATCCATATCTTACGTCTTATACAAAAACCAACTCCAACTGGATAAAAGACCTAAATATCAAACCTAAAATGATAAAGCTCATCCAAGAAAAGGTAGGAACAACAATGGAAGTTTTAATACACAATGAGGACAGACTCCAAAATCTGTGAAAGAAACCTCAGTCAACAGAAGAGAAAGTAGATAAATGGGAACTATTAAGAATCAAACACTTTTGCTCATCCAAAGACTTTATTAATAGAATTAAAGAACACCCACAGAGTGGGAAAAAATATTTGGCAACTCTATGTCAGATCGATGCCTGATCTCCATAATCTATAAGATACTACAAAATATCAAGAAGAAGAAGATAAACCATCCAATTAAGCGATGGGCAAAGGAGATGGACAGACACTTCACTAAGGAGGAGATCCAGGCAGCCAAAAAACACATGCAGACATGTTCACGATCTTTAGTTATTAAAGAAATTCAAATCAAGACAACAATGAGATACCATCTCACCCCAACAAGATTGGCCATGATCCAGAAAACACAAAACAACAAATGCTGGAGACGCTGTGGAGAAAGTGGAACCCTTCTACATTGTTGGTGGGGTTGCAAAATGGTCCAGCCTCTTTGGAAGGCAATCTGGCGCTTCCTTAAAAAAATGGATATCGATATACCATTTGACCCAGTAATTCCACTACTTGGAATATATCCTACAGATTCAAGGCCTTTCACACCAACGGACACATGCACCAGAATGTTTACCGCAGCACAGTCCACGATAGCAAAAAGATGGAATCAACCCAGATGCCCAACAATAGAAGAATGGATAGGTAAACTGTGGTACATATACTCAATGGAGCACTACGCAATGATAAAGAATAACGATGATTCCAGGAAACATCTCCTAACCTGGTTTCAACTGGAAGACATTATGTTGAGTGAAAGTAGTCAGGGACAAAAGGACAAATACTGTATGAGACCTCTATAATAAGATCTCAAAAACAGACTTGTGTATAGAAGAAAAGACTCTTTGACAGCTGCAAGGGAGGGGAGGGAGGGAGGGAGGGCAAGGGGGGGAGGGTTTAGTTTAGGTAGTTACTAGAAATCTACTTGGGAGAAAGCAGTGACAGCACACATTAGGAACAAGAACAACATTAAGTGGACTTTAGCATAACTTGAGTACTCCTTCCATCTTAACTCAATACTGCAAGGATAGAGTAGCTGGGGTGGGGGGCGGGGTACCATGCTCTTAGGTGAATTCCAGGTCAATTGGCACAATTTGCGTTTTGCTAAGAGAGCTCTCTGCACCCCACATTGGTGAGTGGTGTCTGGGATCTTAAAAGCTGCCAAGCTGCCATCCGAGGACACAGCAAATGGTCCCAACTCAGCAGGAACGGATGCTCACCGGGGGCCAAAATGGCATGTGGTAAAGACAACCGAGAAGACAGAGAGACCCACAAGAGTGGGTGCCTACATCGACTTGGCACCGGAAAAACCAGATGGTGCCTGGCCACCACCAGTGATAGCCACGACGGAGCTCACAGAGAGGAGTCTCACTGGCAACACAAGAATAAAAAGAGGTGCATCATGAGATCTCCACTAAAAGACCTCAATTGATGGTCCAGCGGTTTTGGGGTTCCTCTGAGAGCATGGCCCCCTGCCCTGATGCTGCCCTTTCCCACAAATTATAACAAAGTTCCACTCTTTGGACAGGAATCAATTGGACTTGGCAATGTAGAGTAACCATATATTGGAGGCACTTTATGGTTCAATACATCTATAGGATATCATCTTGCTGACCTCTGGCTGGAGGAAGGGGAGTGGACAGAGAGGAGGGGAAAGGAGGCTGTTGGGAGGATGAGACATGTATGGAGCAGAGAGGAATAGGGTGCAGTCACTGGACAGGGAGAGCAGTGGAAGCTGCATATAGGGGGGCATGTAAATTTATATGTGAATGTACATTTTCACTCAGTTATGTTAAATAAAAATAAAAATTAAAAAAAAAAAAGATAAGTTTCTTCTCTCACAGTCCAAAAGGCTGTAAATTCAAATTTAGTGCTCATTCCAAGGAATGGCTTTCTCTCTCTCTTTCTCTCTGTTGTCTCTAGAGAAAGGTCCCTGTCATCAGTCTTTCTTTGGTCTGACAGCATCTCAGGGTAGGACCGTCAGGCCCAAAGGATACACTCTGCTCCTGGCACTACTTGCACAGTAGTATGAGGTCCCCAAATCTGGGCATGATTTATTTTCCTTTTTATCTCTTAAGAAATGTCTTAATCTTCTAGTATTGCTATAACAGAGATACACCACAAATGGATGGCTTTAGAAAGAAGTTTTGTTCTGTCACAGTCCACTAGGCTACAAGTCCAAATTTAGGGAATCAACTCCAGGTTAAGTCTTACTCTGATGACTCTGGAGAAAGGTCCTTGTCATCAATCTTCCCCTGGACTGGGAGCTTCTGAAGCACAGGTCCTTTCCAGAAGACATGCTCTGCTCCTCACATGAGGTCCCCCACTCTCTGCTCCTTCCCTTTTCTTTATATTGCAGGAGATTGCCTCAAGGTTCAATACAACCTTACACATTGAGTCCTGCTCCACTAACAACACAACTGCCACCCTTCCTCCCTCACTAAGATCATAGAGGCAAGATTTACAATTTGTAGGAATATCACAGAATACCAGGAATCCAGGCCTAGCCAAACTAATACACACAATTTTGGGGGGCACACAGTTCAATCAATGACATTCCACCCTTTGGACCCCCCAAATCACCTCCTTGTAACATGTAAAACATATTCACCCTTCATAGTGAAAGTCTTAAGTCCACGTCCAAAATCCAGAAATTCCTCTTCAAATGTGAAATACAGAACACATGTTATCTGTTTAAAAAATATAATAGAAAGACAGGCAAGCATTTCCATTACAAGTGGGAGAAATTGCAGCAAAAGAAAGCATAACTGGTACCAAGCAAATTAACAGAACACATTACACTAGCCCTCATAACCTTGAAAATAATCATCTGTGCTCTGAGACATTTTACACAATGGCCCTGCCCTCCAGTACTGGATATTGGCTACACTCTCCATATTCTGAATGGAGGCCCCCTGGCTCAGGGTTATAGCTTCATTTCCAGGCCAATTGGCATGGCAACTCTGCTCCCTAAGCTTTAGGCGTGCATCATTTTTCTATTCCATTTGGGTAGCAATTCCACCCTTAGAAATATCAGAGGCCATGGCGCCACCTTTAAAAACTCCCAAGGTCATGGTCATACCTTCTTTATTTTGGGATTTTGGGTGATGGGGGTGGGTCAGAGACACTATTCAATCCATGACCCAGAGATAAGAAGTGGTACACGCCATACCTAAGGGAAACTCTCTTGACTTTGGACCAGGGACACAACTGTAGTAATGGTGTTACTACCTGCCCCCCCAAAACCCATCTCCATTGAGTTGGATCTGACTCATAGTGATCCTGGTGGTCAGAGTGTAACTACCCCGTAGAGTTTCCAAGGAGCACATGGTGAATTTGAACTGCTGATCTTTTGGTTAGCAGATGTAGCACTTAACCCACTATGCCACCGGAGTTTCCAACGGTGTTACATTCCTACCTTAATCCTCTCTAGTCTTGTCCCATTAACCACAAGATGTACAACACCCACAAAAATTGCAATCACAGAACAAGAGGACAACCACACCATACCAGGAATCATGACCCAGCGAAACAAAAACACACTTTTTTGAGAGGACATATTTGAGTCCACGACACCTGCTATCATTATCATCAGTATAGCTTTTGGAATACCTGCTTGGTCAATCATTCTGGACTTTCTCTTCTTTCTTGATGTATAGACTTAAATTATGTAACTATTACACCCTCGTAACACATTTGTAGTAGGTCAGTGAAAACAAATGAAACCCTCAGTGAGATGGGCTGATACAGTGGCCACATAAGTGGATTCAGACCAACCAGTGATCACAAGGATGGCCCAGAGAAAGTGTTAATTATTTTAAATATAAACTCCAATTGAGGGCAAATGAAAACCAGCTATGATGAAGACACATAGATGTGGCGGTGACAACCGTCCTGCATCTCCTCCCTAGCAGCGTTTTCTCATGGATGGTTACATTTAACCATTTGCAAACCACTCTTGTGAGCTGCCTTTAAACTCAGTCCCCATGTGTCATTTCTCTTCACTTGTCTCAACAGCTGGAGAGATGCAGAAAGGCCATTCAGCTCTGCATTCTTCTACCACAGAGTCACTCAGAGAAGTTAAGCCGTCCACGAAGGTCATGGAGTTAGTACGTGGTATCAGCAGCTGAGCCGTCTTCTTTCCTCAAAGTCCAGTTTTCCTAGTTACAATTTATCGTGTCCTGTGTCTTTTGGGAGGACCCCTGAAGCAGCCAATAAGCAGTAAGTATTATGTAGTTTTAGATACGAAAATACTGCCCCCAGATGCATTTAAACCAGTGGCTACCAAGTTACCTTAAACTCACGGTGACCCCATTGAGGCACTGTATGTCATTGTAACGAGGCCATGTGTTTGCCCAGGAGATGCTTCTTTGTTTTAATCAGCTAGGGCTGCTCTAACAGAAATACCACACAGTAAATGGCTTTAACAAAGGAAAGTTTGTTCTTACACAGTCTGGTAGGCGACAAGTCCAAATTCAGGATGTCCACTCCAGAGGAAGGCCCTTCCCCTTGTCAGGTCTGGAAGAAAGTCCTTGTGTAGCATCAGTCTTCAGTCAGGAAGCATCTTGGCGCAGGAACCTCAGGTCTGAAGGACACACTCTTCTCCTGGTGCTGCTTTCTTGATGGTGTGAGGCTCCCAATTCTGTGCTTACTTCCCTTTCCTTTTGTCTCTTGTAGAATCAAAGGATTAAGGATGGTACAAACCATACTCCAGGGAAACTCCCTTTACAGTAGACCAGGGAGATGATCCTATCAAGGGATTTACAGTCCCTCCGCCTAAACTTCTAACACACAGCATAGGAAAACCACAAAATGGAGGATAATCATAAAATATTGGGAATCATGGCCCAGCCACACGGCTATGCATATTTTGGGGGAGACACAGTTCAATCCATGACACTCATACCTATAGCTGTGGCTGCAGGAGGGACAAGACACGACTTAGCATAGCCTGTTTGCAGATAACTAGAAGTAGATGTGTTTCTCCTGCTGAGTCCTGTGCAGGGATCCAGGACCATTTGATAGAATCAGTGGTTTGTCTTGTCCTTTCCCACTCATAGAGGGGCATTGGCAGCAGTGGGAGCCAGCTGAGTCACGTTCTGAAGGACAGCGGAGAACACTAGGAAGCAGAACAGAGAGCAATACCTACAGCTGTACACTCAGGGTCTTTACACTCATACAAGATCCAAATGATTTCCTAGAAACTTTGAGAAATGACAGCAGAGAAACCTTGGCAAAAGCTAATTTAACTACATCATGAAAGACAGCACCACTGGTGATGTTGTGTGGATACGAAATACCCCTGATATAATATGCCAAAACAGCACTTCACCTCTTTGGGAATTTTTCAAAAATTCTAATGCTGTTCTAACCTTAAGAAAAAAGACTGGCTAATCCGTATTGGGTGACCTTCTACAGGACACTTGGCCAGTACATAATCCTCAGTACCAGCAAGATTACCAAAACAAGGAAACAACAAGAAACTGTCACAGATTGGAGTTGCCTTGGGAAGACATGAGAGCTAAGAGCAGTGTGGTTCAATGGATAGGATCTTGGAACAGAAAAAGGGCATTAATGGATAAAACTGGTAAAATCTAAATAAAGTCTGGAGTTTGGTTAACAGTAACTTACTGGTGTTTTTAGCTGTGACAAACTTTTCATGGTACTGTAAGACGTAAGCCCTTATGCCTAGCTACATGCAGGGCCGTACAGGGGAAGCATATTTGTTTCTTTGCTCTTCTTACTTAAATACATATCTAACGGAACAATGTATTGATTAATTACACATATGTTCCCGATTACACCTTGATTTCCTTGTGAGGCAGTATTCTACAGGCAGAAAAGGAGTCTTTGTAATCATTGTCTATGGCTATAAATAAACCTCAGCTCTCCAATTTAACAGCAGGAGAGTTTTGAACAGTGTAATACATTCCTCTATGGCTATGTTTTAAACCAGAAAATTAAGAAATAGAAACTACTCTTCCAAAATGGATAGGGGGATTTCCTATTGTTTAGCACCGTGCTGGTACCTGTTGCCATCCAGTCAACTCTGACTCGTGGCAACCCACGTGTTACAGAAAAGAAGCTTTCTCTGGGGCTTTCTTGATTGTAATCTTTATGAAAATGGATCACCAGGCCTTTCTTCCATGGCACCATAGGTGGGTCCAAACCACCAGTCTTTAGGTTAGTAGCTAGTTGCAAATCACCTGTGCTAAGCAGGGACCTTGTGCTGGCATATCAGTACACAATAAATGTTAACCCTTTTCTTCATTAAGGTGTAGAGAAAAATTTATACTCCCATGGAAACCTACACATTATCTATAGCATACACTTCCAGGTTATCTGACACTATCTTTTCACTGCTTTTACTCTAAATTTTATAATTTTGTAAGTTTTAAATAATAGCCATGCCAAGTGAGCCCTGTCCATGGATATGTAAATAGTTCTGTCCAGTGGAGGGCTAATCTTCCCTGCTACCCATGGAAAAGAACATTTTTTTTCCATTTGAAATCTCAATTCAACATTCTCTAACTCTGTAGAAGTTTATGCCTCTTTGAAATTCATTTTGAGTTGGCTGTAATATCTTTGTGGTTTCCTCATTAGTAATCAGTTAAATAAAATCTCTAACACATGCTCATTTTCATCCATTTTTCCCTATGCCTATCTTGACATAATATGTGCAGTAAATGCACCTCCATCAAATTGATGCTGAATTTAACGTATGTGGACAGTTACAAGCCAGTCTTGCAACCTGACATGAAATTCAACAAAGACACTGGGCTGCCTATTTAACATCCTGATGTAGGAAGGTTCCAGCATCAAGCCCTCAATAATTTCCTGTGGGAGGCAGTTGTGGCCTTATTTATTAGAGTCCAGTGCCTGGCAGCACTGTGTCTGCCACTTGCTTCCGAGGAAATAAGCTACTTGGTGGCTATACAGCCCAAGGCAATCATTGACACTTACAGGATGCTGAGGAGACTGTAAGTGCAGATGGCTTACCATCTGCAATACTAATGCTTTAATGCATCCTTGCTAACTCCCCCAAATAGTCAGAATTTATGTTATTGCCAAACATCTTATGTGAAGTGCTTAAAACCACAGATTTGACATTCAGATCAATCTGGGTTCAACTCCAAGCATTTACTGGCTGCATGACCTTGAGCTTGGGGTAAGGCTGTTTTCATGAAGCAAGCACACAGTAGCTTTGAATAGGGTAGTACAGTAGTGGTTCAGTGGTAGAATTCTCACAGCCCATGTACAAGTTGTAGCTGTTGTGTTCTTAGATGTCTTCAAGTCTTGTCTGGCTCAGAGTAACACTCAGTAGGATGGAATGCAACTTTGCCTGGTCCCGTGTCATCCTCATGGTCATTGCCAGTTGAGTCTACTGCCTGTACAATTGAGTCTACTGTTTGTACCACTGTGTCAGTTCACCTTGTCAAGGGTCTTGCTCTTTTTTGCTGATGCTCTGCTTTACCAAGCAAGATTTTCTTCTCTACAAATTGGGTCCTTCCAGATAACAGGTCCAAGGTAAGTGAGACCAAGTCTCTCCATCCTTGCTTCTAAAGAACATCCTAGGTGTGCTTCCTCCAAGGCAGATTTACTCTCCTCTAACAGTCTCTGGCATATTTAATGCTCTGCAACAAATCTATCATTCAGATGCATCACACCAGTTCTCTTATAAAACAACGTACCTCGTGCATAGCCATCACTCCTCTATCAGTGGCTGCTACAATGCTAAACAGGTTTTACTGGAGCTTAGTGACTTAGACTAGGAAGAAAGGTCTGGTGCTCCACTTGTGGAAAAACCTTAAGAAGACTCCCCCCCCCCCCGCTTGCCATATGTTGTTGTATATTGAATTGTGTCCCCCAAAATACGTGCTGGAATTTTAATCATTTGGGCATAGGGCTTTCTCTGTTATATTAATGAGGGCACATAGGTGTAGGTTCTGTCTTAAATCTAATGACTTTTGATATATAAAAAGAACAGAGTAGACACAGAGAGATATGCAAGCACAAATGTGGAAGGGTAGGTGCCGTGCTGAGCTACGTGGAGATCGCCAAGGAGCAAAGCAACACCAGGGTCACAGACACTGAGACAAGCATCTTCCTCTATCACTACAGAGAAGAAGTCTTCCCCTGGAGCCAATGCCCCGACTTTGGACTTCTAACCTTCTAAACTGTAGAAAACAAAATTCCCTTCTTGAAAGCCACTTGTGGTATTTCTGTTATAGCAGCACTAGAAAACTAAGACATCACACATAAACTTGTCTCCTTTAGTTCCAGCTTGCTGTTATCCTGCCCCTTGTGTACAATCCACTGTGTGTCCCAGCCTGGAAACTGCCTCTCCTTGGGGGACATCAGTGAAAAAAGGACTTACCACAGTAGTGAGTAGAGACAGTACTAGAACTCAAGTCTCCCAGTCTCTGCTGTGGTGTTTTTTCTAAAATGTGGCTTTAACTTTAAGTCCTGGGACGGATGGTTGCAAAGCCACTTCCTGTTTCAAACACATTACAGCATTTCAAAGAAAAGGGGAAAAAATATAATGTGCTTTACAGAAACAGAAGGATCTTGTTGCTGCCACTCCTGAAGTCCCCAAGATTTTGTAAAATGCCACTGACTTTAACAGCCTCAGTTGGCTTACCTTTTGGCTCTTTGCTTTTAAAGCCAACAAATTTTTATACTTACTAACAAGCTCCCTAAGCATTGATATCAATTTTATCAAGTTCTGCAAAGTGGGTGAAAAATGCAACTATAATATCTGCATATTCCAGGATTCAGAGTAGTTTTTTCCACAAAACTATGGAAGAGAAAAATCTGACATCTAGACACTTGTTAACTCGTGAAAAGAGCAAACAAGAGATCACCTTTTCGTTTTTTTCATTGACCTTGTTACTAAATGAGTGTGCATGTTAGAGACACAGTTTTTCATCATAAAAATCATGTATGTTTGAAACTTTTCATAATAAAAAAATAAATCTAATGAAAATTATTTTATACATGAGCTTCTCATTGTCTTTATTATCTTCACCATTGCATCCATCAGTTCAATGTCCTGGAAATTTACTTTAAGATATGTATGAAGTATTTATTACAATCATGCAAATTGCCAGGTGTGGATACCATTTATAGTGCACATACAACCAAAAGAATTCACAAGGCAAATAAATTTGCTCAAGGTCACCAGCTACTAAATGACTGAGCTTGAGATCATAACTCTACACTACCAGTTTTGTTTATATATTTGATTTTCGTGTCTGTTCTCATTATCTGCCTCCTATTTTCCCAGTGTGGGTCAAAAATCCATTAAAATATATTGGAAGGTTCTAAAGACTCAAGTTTGAAATTTGGTTGTTCAAATTGTGGGGTACACGACGTAAGCAGAAAACTCAATGGTCACGCAAAGCTTGAGTAGTAATTCCTTGGAAATATACTGATGCATTAGGAAAGAGAGCTAATGTGAGTTGGAAATTTGCAGAACTGCTTCTGATTATGCTGTCAGAAGTAGTGATGTCCTTTTACGTAACAGAAAACACTAGATGAAGGTACAATGGACACGAATTCTGCTTCGTAAAAACAATTTGGATATATTGGAGGTACTCATCTAAGAACAATAATGGGCAGTATGCCACTTTTACAGAATTCTTTGATGGTCTATTTGCACATTTGTGTGGCTTACAAATGGGACATAAGTAAGGGTGATTTGGGTCTTGAGTTGTATCTTTGATTGTTTGCCAATTATCTTAGAAGGCAGAGTTGTTTGATGACTTCATGCTGAGTGGCTTTATTTCTAAATTGCTTGAGGCTATATTGATCTAGAAGGTAATGAGATATTGCCCAAGTGGCTGGGAGAGTAATCAGCACATTCTTTGTACATTTCAATGAGAATGAAAAGGAGTGTCCTGACCCAGAAAAGTTTGGTGGTGTTAAGCCATGGAAGATTTCCTAGTTGATAAAAATTGGCCTACATTCAAAGTCATGAGCCCTTAAATATCTGTATAAAGTCTTAGATATCATTATTATTTTTACAATGATGCCATTTAGTACTGAGGCAAACATAAAATTTTAGCACTAGACTCATAAAGGCTTACATTTAAGTTAGAAAGACTGTATAGGCTATCCTGGATGCTGTTTCTTTCCTTTCGACTGGAATTGGATTGGTGAGTTAACATTGATGTCACGGCCACCAGACTTCTCACTGAGATCTGAAGACACTGTATGATCTGGGGGCTAGACCCTCCAATCAGAGCTGCCATTAAGACAGTCAAGGTAACAAACTAAAAATAATAATAGTAATGCAGTGCAGTTTTTGGTGTGAAAAATACTAAGAACTTTTGATCTGGCTTAATCTCTTCCAGAAATTGCCTGAAAAATGACACTATCATTTGCTGAAGAGTTGAGTCATGGACTCAGATACACTTACTCCTAATGTATTTCTCTGTGATTTTAGAAAATGTTAGTCAAATCTCTTCCTCATATAATCTCTTTCTCTTCACACACACACACACACACACACGCTGTTTCACTTGAATTATTGAAAATACTATAATCAAACAGAAAGTCTTTTAAAATATCAATAAACCAAATCATTTGCTATTAATTCCAACTCCCAGTGACCCCATATTACAGAGTAGACTTGTTCCATAGGGTATTCTTGACCATAATCTTTGTAGAAACAAATCAACAGGCCTTTCTTCTGTAGTACAACTCAGTGGGCTTGAACTGCCAATCTTCAGATGAGCAGTCAAACACAAAGTAAAATTCCTATGCCCAATGACACTGCTTACTAGGTATTTTATTTGGGCATGTTACTTAACCTCTCGAAGCTCAGGTTCCTGAAGTATAAAATGACCATAATGCTTGTATTCATCTCAGAGGGCTTTTGTGAAATTTTCATGAAACAGTCTACATAAAGAATTTGGTTTAGTTCTAGTTACGTACTATCCAGTATATACACTGTTTCTCAATTACTGAGGACCCCCAAGGGTTTTTGTTTACGTGACCTCTGTTTATTAATATTTACTGCGTTAAAGACATTGAGGAGCCCTTAAGTTCCAGAGGTTCAAGCACTTGACTGTTAACCAAAAGGTTGGTGGTTAGAAACCACTGGCTGCATCAAGGGACAAAGATGTGGCTGTCTGCTTCGGTGACGATTACAGCCTTAGAAGCTCCATGGGGCAGCAGCAGTTCTGCTTTGTCACACAGTTCCTATGGGTCAGAATTGGCTTGACGGCCCTAGGCTTGATTTTGGTGTTAGAAGTTGAAACAGAAAACATAAAAGACAATTATTTAACTTATTTAAAGTAACAGTCATGAACACATTGTATGTTATCACACTTTTGTGAAAAAAAATGTTATTTTTCCCAAAGAGAATTTACTGAGTGACATTGTAGTCTATTTTTCATACATTTCTATATAATCCCAGGGTCGCCGATGGCACTTGGCTCGCTATAATCCTTAAACTGAAGTGACCAAACCCACTGCCATCAAGTTGATTCCAACCAATAGTTACCATGTAGGGCAGTGTAGAACCGCCTCGTAAGGGTTCCAAGGCTAAAAATCTCTATGGAAACAGACTGCCACATTTTCCTTGGCCACCTCTCCCTCCCGTGGAACTGCTAATGGGTTCAAACTGCTGAACCTTCATTTAGCAGTCAAGCACTTAACCACTGCTTCTGCATTACGTCTAGTGCCAATTGTTTTGGTTGAAGTATATGAAGATCATGAGACTGGAAAATGAGGACTATTTTCATAATTTTTTCAGATAATTGTGAAAAGTCTCCTTTAATACTGTACTGAAACTCAGTAACAATGAGTTGCAGTGTAGACTCTGTATTCATATCAACTAATTCTGCATTCTCTATTGTACTAAAATCCATTGATCTACTCAAACTTTGAAAAAAGATCTTTTACCCATGCATAATTTTCTAATATCATGCATTGATCATGTAGAAAGTATTGGTCCACTGAATTGCACAAATCTTCCAAATGCTGACACATATTACCAAATGATATTAAAAGCAATTACATTTGTTAGTATCACCATCAATTTCATTAGGGTCTTTAGGAACTGGAAAAGTGTCAGGATCACAGGGCAGATACAAGTTTTTCAAAATTCAAAGTTTTGCTTCCAAGTGTGAACTTATTATTGACAAAATAAATGAACAAATAAAACATTCAGTTGTTTTATTGAAAGTTCAGGTGCACTTCATTCATTTGGGAGGGAAGGTCTGTATTGACACCTGTCATGGATTGAATTGTGTCCCCTCCAAAATATGTGTAGCCATGTGGTTGGGCCATGATGCCCAATATTTTGTGATTGTCCTTCATTTTCTGATTTTCCTGTGCTGTATGTTAAAGGATTACGGTGGGATTGTATATCTCTTCATAGGATTACTCTCTGCTCCACTGTAAAGCAAGTTCCCCTGGAATATGGCTCATCCTGCTCTTAATCCTTTGATTCCACAAGAGATAAAAGGAAAGGGAAGCAAGCAGAAAACTGGGAACCTCACATCATCAAGAAAGTGGTGCCAGAAGAATGTGTCCTTCAGACCTAAGGTTTCTGCACCAAGATGCTCCCTGGACAAAGGCTGATACCAGGCTTTCCTCCAGAGCTGACAAGGGGGAAAGCCTTCCCCTGGAATGGACACCCTGCATTTGGACTTGTAGCCTACTGGACTGTGTAAAAATAAACTTTCCTTTGTGAAAGCCATACAATTCAAGATGTTTCTGTTAGAGCAGCACTAGTTGACTAATACCCAAGTCTGAATAAGCATAGATCATTTTCACTTGTTCTTTCTTGTAAAAATGATGTTCCATGAAGAAGTGGCTAACTCATAATTCAAACAATTAAGCAAATTTTGTTTTCTGGAAACAAGCATTTTACTAGGTTATGCAGCAGAACTGCTATCTTTGTCATTCTCATTTTGTTACCCAGAAAATTAAAAAGATATCTATTCAAAGGTCAAAATTTAGTAATTGTAGAGTTTCAACAAGAATAGTCTTAAGCTAAAGTGGCATTTTATTTTTAATGTGAGTGAATGAAGGTAAGGAATAAAATAATCACTTGTCAGTTTGGTACTACTACCTTGAATCACATGAAGGTGCTATCAATTTTATTTACTATTGCTTTTTTCAACATCAGTGCAAATTCCAGCAGAGTGAAAAACTATATAATATACAACAGTATATTATAAAAATGGCACTGGCCTTGTGGACTCAGTAAAGAATCTCAAGGACCACTCCCCACTTGTCTATAGGCTACTCTTGGTGAACTACCATATCAGATGACATTAGAAGTACTATTAATATTATTATCCCAGACACAGAGATAAAACATGGAAAAATGCATCTAGAATAAATGTCACACAGCTCACCCAGATACTATGTCCACCACTTGTCTGTCAGTTTGTCAGAGTGTGGCATCTTGTATGTTGCTGTGATGCTGGAAGCTATGTCATTGGTACTTCAAATACCAGCAAGGTCACTCGTGGTGGACAGGTTTCAATGGAGCTTCCAGATTAAGACACACTAGGAAGAAGGACCTGGCAAACTACTTATGAAAAAAAAAAATAGCCAGTTAAAATGTTTTGAATAGCAGAGAAACACTGAGGTAGTGCCAGAAGACAAAGCCCTCACGTTGAAAGGTACTCATAATAAAATAGGGGAAGAGCTGGCTTCTCAAAGTATGGTCAACTTTACTGATGTGGATGGAGTCAAGCTTTCAGAACCTTCATTTGCTGATATGACATAATGGCAAATGAGAAGAAAGAGCTGCAAATATCCATTAATAACTGGAATTTAGAATGCACGGAATATGAATCTAGGAAAATCAGTTTCCAAAAAAGAAATGGAAACTTTGACTACAGATATCCTATGCATTAGTGAGACGAAGCGAACTGGTAACTGGCCATCTTGTTTGTGCAGTCATGTGGTTCACTCTACTGGAAATAACAAACTGAAGAAGAATAGCATCACATTCACTGTCAGAAATATTGTTTCAAGATCTATCTAAAAGTACAAAGCTGTCAATTATAGAATAATATCCATATACCTAGAAGGAAAATGAATTGATACAATTACTACTTAAATTTACACACCAATCACTAATGACATAGATGAAGAACTTGAGGATTTTTACCAACTTCTGCAGTCTGAAACTGATTAAACATGTAGTCAAGATGCATTGATAGTTACTGATGATTGGAATGGAAAAGTTGAAAACAAAGAAGAAAGAATAGTTGGAAAATATAGCCTTGGTAATAGAAACAGTGCAGGAGATCCCATGATGGAATTTTGTAAGACCAAGGACCTGTTGACTGGAAATACCTTTTTTCTAACAATATAAACAGTTACTACTCATGTGAACCTCACCAGACAGAATATATAGAATCAAATTGACTACATCTGTGGTAAAGGACAATACAGAAGCTTACTATCATCAGTCAAAGCAAGGGCAGGGGCCAACTGTACAACAGATCATCAATTGCTCATACGCAAGTTTAAGTTGAAGCTGAGGAAAATTAAAGTAAGCCCACAAAAGCCAAAGTAAGATGTTTAGTAAATTGTACCTGAATTTAGAGACAATTTTAAGAACAGATTTAAAGCACTGAACATTGATGATTGAAGGCCACAAAAGTTGTGGGATGGTATCAAAGATATCAAACATGAAGAAAGCTAGAGGTCATTAGAAAGACAGGAATAAAGAAAAGATGAAAGAGGATGTCAGAAGAGATTCTGAAACTTGCTCTTGGATGTATAGTAGCTAAAGAAATGGTGAAGTAAAAGACATAAGCAGAGATTTCTAAGGGTGACTTGAAAAGGCAAGTATTTATAATGTGCAAAGACTTGAAGTTAGAAAACCAAAAGGGAAGAACACACACAGTATTTCCCAAGAGGAAAGAATTGATGAAAAAATTCAAGCCATGAGCTGCAATATTAAAGGATTCAATAGGCAAAATACCCGATAACTTAGGAAGCATCAAAGGGAGATGGCAGGACTATACCAGGTCATTGTATTAAAAGAATTGGCAATGTTCAGCCATTGCAGGAGCAGTGTATGACAAAGAACCGAAGGCACTGACGGAAGATGTACTGAGGCTGTAGTGAAGAACTGGGCAAAACCAAATCTCCAGAAACTGATGGAGGAACTACTGAGATGTGTCCACAAATGCAGATAATGCTGCAAATGCTCATTCATCTATGCCCCAAATTTTTCAGACAGCTCTTGGCCAATGGACTAAAAGAGATCCATATTTGTGCCCCTTCCAGATAAAGGAGATGCAACAGAATGGAGAAATTTCAGTATCATTAACGTCACATTGCTGACAATTATTCAAAAACAGTAACAAATACGCTGACAGGGAACTGCCAGAAAAATCAAGCCAGATGCAGAAGAGGATGTGGAACCAGGAGTAGCATTAGTAATGTAAGATGGATCTTGGTTAAAGGTAGAAAATAAACAGATAGATGTTTACCTGTGTTTTACGGACTATGCAAAGGCAACCACCTGTGTGGATCATAACAAATCATGGACAATATTTCAAAGAATGGGAATTCCAGAACACTTAACTGTGCCTACACAGAACCTGTACATAGACCAATAGGCAGTAGTTAAAGTAGAACAAGAGGACACTATGTGCTTAAATTCAAGATAAGTGTGTGTCAGTGTTGTATACTTTACCATACTTATTCAATCTGCATGCTGAGCTGATAATCTGAGAAGATGAAGAAGAATGAAGCATCTGGATTGGAGGAAGACTCATTAATAACCCACATATGCAGATGACACAACCTTGTTTGCTGAAAGTGAGAAGGACTTGAAGCAGTTATTGAAGAAGATCAAAGACTACAGCCTTCAATATGGATTACACTTGAATAGAAACAAAAATCCTCACAAGTGGACCAATAAGCAACATCATGATAAACAGAGAAAAGATTGAAGTTGCCAAGGATTTCACTTTACTTGGATCCATAATCAACACTCTAGAAGCAGCAGGCAAAAGATCAAAAGAAGCATTTCATTGGTTCAGTCTGCTGCAAAAGATACCCTTAAAGTGCTAAAAACCAAAGATGTCACCTTGAGAACTAAGGTATGTCTGACCCAAACCATGATGTCTTCATTCATGTCATATGCACGTGAAGCTAGACAATGAATAGCCAAGCCAAAGCAGCCAAGTGCCGTCGAGTTGGATCCGGAATAAGGAAGGCCAAAGAAAAAAAAGATGCCTAGGGTTGCTATGAGTTGGATTTGACTCAACGACACTTGGTTTTCGCTTGGTTTGAATTATAGTGCCAGTGAATACTGAATATACCATGGACTGCCAGAAGAACAAACAATCTGTCTTGTAAGAAGTATACCAGAGTATTCCTTCTAAAGGAGAAGGGTGATTTTGCCTTATATACTTTAGACATGTTATCAGGAAGGACCAGTTCCTGGAGAACATCATGCTTGGTGAAGCAGCAAGTCAGTGAAGAAGAGGAAGACCTTTGTGATGGCTAGAACTGCGTGTCAACTTCCTGGGCCTTCTCAGTGTTTATATGTGACCACTCCCGTGTTTGCATTTGCTGTGAATGACTAATCAGTTAAAAGAGAGTTGCCTTGTGGATGTAGCTTCATCCATATATAAGCAGATGTTCTGGCTCTTTGCTTGCTCTGGATCTTGTGGCTGCCTTCTGTTCATGTAACCACTGGCTCTTGAGATTTGACCTATCAGCTTATCTACAGATCTTGGAATTTGTCAGTCTTCACAGCCTTAGAGCAGGAGCCCTGCTCTCTGACCGGTCAATCTTGGGTTCCACAGTCCCAGTAGCTGCAGCTATGTGAACTGAGAGAAACCTCCGCCCTGATTCACAGACTCAGGATGTTCCAGCCTCTACAACCGTGTGTGTCGTTCCCTTGATATAAAACTCTATGTATATTTAGATGCTTTACTTGGGTGCTATCCAGAGAATCCAGTGTAAGAGAACCCTAGAGGGAATGGATTGACACAGTGGCTGCAACAATGAGCTGAAACATAGCAATGGTTTTAAGGATGGTGCAGGAATGGGCTGCGTTTTGTTTGGTTGTACACAGCATCACTATGAGTCTGAACTGATACAATAGCACTGAACAATCAACATCACCAACAGAGACTATATGCTTGGGACTGAGTCAAATATTAATGAGATTGGGTTTCAACTTCCAGCTATGATAGGATGAAAAAGGTAGGATTTATCATCTTCTCCCTTACATGTGACCTTGAAGGCTGCAATACACCTGACCCAAGCCATGGCGTTTTCAATCACATCATATGCATGTGAAAGCTGGACAATGAACAAAGAAGACAGAAGAAGAATTGATGCCTTTGAATTGTGGTGCTAGAGAAGAATGTTGAACATACCATGGACTGCCAAAAGAACAAACAGATCCTTTCTGGAAGAAGTACAAATAGAGTGCTCCTTGGAAGAAAAAATGACAAGACTACGTCTTACATACTTTGTACATGTTGTCAGAAGGATCAGTCCCTGGAGAAGGACATCATCCTTGGTAGAGCAGAGGGTCAGAGAAAAAGAGGAAGACCCTCAACAAGATGGATTGACACACTGGCCACAATGGACTTAAGCATAAAAATGATTGTGGACATGGCACAAGAAAGGGCAGTGTTTTGTTATGTTGTTCATAGGGTCGCTGTGAGTTCGAACCAACTAGATGGCACCTAACAATAGCAACCCTTGCATCTTCATCAATTGAAAAGCCAATCAACACACATAAAACAATGGTCTTCAGGCAATGGATTATAGATAATGCAGTACTGTGGTCACTGAGAAAAGAAAAATGAGATGAGCCCTATGACCGCCCCAGTGTACCGTCTGATGAATTTTCAGGCTACAGCCTAGAGATGAGGAAACAGTAGACAGCTGGGTCTCTATGATTCAGAGTTTCAAGAAGCCAAAGTGGCCAGAATTCTCAGGCCACAGCACAGGGGAGAAAGATCTACACATAAAGGAGAGTGTGTGAGTGTCTGAGCATCACAATCTGCAAAGGATTTGCCTCAAGGGTTTAACTGGGTAGTAATTAGCTCCTCTGTGTGAGGAAACTACTGAGACCAGGTAAAGAAGCCCCACAAAGGAGCAGGTAAAACAGTTTCTAAATTCCCACACAGCCAGGAATAACTTGTGATCCTGTAGACTAGTAGGGAAAGATTTCCTAATACTCAGAGGTTACAGCACCAGATTAAAGACTGTTTTGGACTCAACAAAGCTTAAAAGTAAGCCTTTATCAAGATCAGTTTACTTCCAAGTAACCTAGAGGCATCCCTGGGGTGGGGGGGTGGGGGGTGTGCGTGGTAGTGGTGGTGGCTGGGGAAGCCTACAGATATTTAAAGGAATAATACCCTCCCAAAACAATTGGCAACCAGCCAACATAAAATCTACATTCCTTGGCATTCAATTAAATATTACTTGACATGGAAAAGATCCATAACCGTAAAAAATTTCAGAAATGAAATGTGATAGAATTAGTAAAGCAGGAGAATAAAGCTAAATTGTAATATATTCCATGTTCAACAGCATACAGGAAAGCACGGAGATGGAAGGGGACAATCAATAAAATACATGAAAGACCTAAACCATACTTCTAAACATAAAAAACACAATGAGATGAAAAACACACTGGTAGGATTAATTTATTATTAATTAACTTGAACACTTAGAAACTATTCAAAACGAAATGCACAGAGGAAAGAAGTCTGAAGAAAAAGTAATTAATGAAGTGTTAGTGAGTGGGACAAGAAGTAGCCTCCTAACATATATAACTAACCCACAGCAAACCCATCACTGTTGCGTTCATGCCGACTCATAGCGACCCTACAGGGCAGAGTAGAACTGCCCCACAGGGTTTTCAAGGATGGCCTGGTGGATTTGAACTGCTAACATTTTGGTTAGCAGCCAACTTCTTAACTACCACAACACCAGTGTTTTCCACATGTAACTAGAGCCTGAAAAAGAAAATGTGACAGGACAGGAAAAAAAAAAAAGTTGAAGAATTAAAGACTAAAATATTGCTTAAGTTGATCGAAGCTATAAACTCACAGGTTCAAGAAGCTAAACAACCTGAAGCAGATTATGTATTTTATCCATCAGACATTTATTATATAACTGGTATATTACTTACATGTGGCAATTAGCAACCTCTAAGTTGCCACCTAAGGAGCCCTGGTGTCACAATGGTTAACTCTTGACTGCTAACCAAAAAGTTGTTGGTCTGAACCCTTCAACTGTTCTGCTGGAACAAATCGTGGCAGTCTGCTTTTACAAAGATTTATAGCCTTAGAAACTCTATGAGACAGTTTTATCCTATCCCACAGGGCTGCTTTGAGTTGGAATCAACTCTATAGCAGTGGGACGACTTGGGCCCTAGGATCCCTGGGTGTTGCAGACAGTTAATTAACTTGCTCAACTGTTAACCAAAAAGTTGGTGAATCAGGTCCATCAGAGGTGTCTCCGAAGAAACAACTGGTGACCTAGTTTTGAAAAATCAGTCACTGAAAATCTTATGGAACATAGTTCTACTCCGACATACGTGGGATTGTCACGAGTTTGAATCGACTTGATGACAGCTGGTTTGGAGTTTTGATTTTTAAGTTGGCCCCCAGTGATCTGCCCTGCTGGCACTCATGCCTTTGTGTGACCCCTTTCCTTTGCAAGTAGGCTGGACTTACTAACTTGCATTTAATGAACAGACTGTGGCAGAAGTCATGGTGTGTGATTTCCAAGATTCGGTGATAAAACGATGGTGGCTTCCGTCTTGGCTTCTCCTGTCTCTTTGTTGCTTTCTCATTACCAGTTGTCATACCATGAGAAAATTCAAGCCTTCTACATAGAGGCCTGTGTGGTCAGGCCTAACTTTCCTTGCAACACTGTGAGCTGGAAAGCAGATTCTCTAGCCCTGGTTGAATCCTGAGATGATCGCAGCCCCGTCTGATAACTCTACTGAAACCTCACAAGAGACCCTCAGCTAGAAGCCCCCACCTAATTCACGCCCACCCAGACTCCTACCTCGTGGAAACTCTGAGATAATAAATGTGCGTTGTGTACCACATGGAGTTTTTAAATAATTTACTACACAGCAATAAATAATACACCACATATGTGCATAAATCGGAAATTTCAAATGTCTACAGTCTATAGACTGTTCAGCACACAGTAGGTACTCCAGAAATACTTACAAGTATTTTGAATTTTTGAAAGACAGGCACAGAAAATATTTTATAAACATAAAAGCAATTGTTTTTGATTGAGACATTTTTGTCTCAGTAAGTACATATTTCACCTCCTGTCTGTCAGTTTGTCACACTGTAGTGACTTGCATGCTGCTTTGATGTTGAAAACTATGAGACTGGTACCTGAAATACCAGCAGGGTCACACATCATTGACCAGTTTCAGTGACGCTTTTAGATTAAGATAGGAAAAGAAAAAGAAAAAAAAAAAAAGATCTACTTGTATTAGCCAATGAAATCATACCAGAACACTATGCAGTAATAGTTCTCAAAGATGAGCACCAGAAGTTGGGAGGCATTTAAAATACACAGTGGCTGTAGCAATGGACATGGTATGGTGGTGAAGATGACACTGGACTCGGTGTTATTTCATTGAAAATGGTGGCAGGTGACAGTGTCAGAAACTACCAGAAGGACGTATTGCTATGGGGGTTCCTGGGAGAGGCTGCATTTGGTTGAAGAATGAAGAGATTCTTTGGACAAGAGACACTAGTTGATATGAGATTTGAAAAATTTAGATCCATTGAAATGATCAATCTAGTTACGTGGAGGGGAAGCGTTAGTAAGGAGAGGAAGTGGGAAATCCAGGAATGCGTATAAGAAACTGTGAGCTGTGGTGCCATATGAGCAACACGGCGGAAGACACCGGTAGAGACAAAATACCTTTTGGACAGAGATACTGATGACTTCTATCTTGGGAGCTCACTCTCTATAAACCAAAAAAACCAAACCCACTGCTGCTGAGTTGATTCTGACTCATAGCAACCCTACAGAACAGAGTAGAACTCCTCCATATAGTTTCCAAGGAACGCCTGGCAGATTCAAACTTCTGACCTTTTTGGTTAGCAGGTGCAGCATTTGACCACTATACCACCGGGGTTTCCACTCACTCTCTATAGATGTTGCATATTAAAATGAAGCGTTAATTCTTACAAATAAGTCTTGTTAACATTATACTCTTAGGAACTACTTAGTACATGCATATCCCTGTGTTGAATGTGCAGTGACGAGCTAATAAAAGTGCATTAATCTCAGAGAATAACATAGTCAGATATGATACAACAGCTTGTTTACTAATCCTCCCATTATGCAAAGTATTGCTGTATTTCAAAAAGTGCAGTGACAGCCACACCTGCAGGGAGGTACAGTGACAAAAAATTCTACTTTCTTATCTGCCTTATATTACATCTTACGTGTATCTATCAACTTTGATTATATTGGGCTCACTATCTTGCTAACCTATATATCAAGACCATTCCCTTCGATTTATTCCCATATCTTACCTATCTTCACACTTTCTGATTTTCTGGTGGTTCATGGATGTTTTTTCCTCACCAATTTAAATTCCAGCTTGTTTTTCCCACACTGTTCATTGATTACTTGCTTTCTCATTTTTAATTTCCACCCTTTAGACTTCCTGTAACACTCTTCATGATGCTGTTAACTCCACCCTTTCTTCTCCTGCCACATTTATCATCAAGTGGCCATGGAAGTTTCCAGCTTGCAGAAATATAGTTGTCCAGAGCACAGCTTGTTCAACTGTGTACTTCAGAGACATACAATATGAGCAGCCACCAGGACCATGTCTCCAAAAGCATTTCAAAAGCTGGCCCGCTGATTCTACTCCTTCTAATTCTACTGCCAGCTCTCAGAAAAATATCGACTTAAAAATTGAAATCTGTGTAATATACTCAAATACAGTATTTTCCCACAAAACTACCTGATGTTGGGGCTTGCTTTCTTCTTAAGAGGAGTTACTAGGTTTCATTGCTGGGGGAGAAAGACAGTCTGTCAGAAACAAGACATTACAGTCACAAAACAAAGTCACAGAATGTCTCCATTTCCATTAAACCCCCAAACCCACTGCTGTCTGGTCAATTCTGACTCACAGCAACACTACAGGACAGAGTAGAAATGCCCCACTGAGTTACCAAGGAGCTCCTGGTGGATTTGAACCGCTGACCCTTTGGTTAGCAGCCGCAGTGCTTAATCACTGCACCACCAGTGTTTCCTAGTATCCATCATGAAAATGCAGTTTGGATTCCTATCATAGTTTCAGTTACTTCCTGAGCCCTCTTCACAATGTGTATGGAAGAAGCATATTCAGTTTGGAATACAGGCCTGAGATTTTTCAAATGACAGCTCCTGAAACAGAACCACAGTTTGTAAAGTCATCAACTATGGTTCAATTTCACTGAAAGCCATCAGGAGTTAAAAGTTCAGTGAGGGGAATGCTACCAAGGTCCTTGTAAAAAAATTGCAGGTTACATAGGCAGATGTCTGACAGAAGAAGAATCAGCTGAGAAAGTCCTTTCAATGATCTAAACTGCATTTCTGTGTTTAATTGGATAAGACTGTATCCTTCCTTCAATGGAAAATTGGCTAAAAGTTCAAACTCAGCAAAGTTACTGTTTAAAAGAGTATGTTCCTTTACATAATGCATACTTTTTCACTACTGTTAGGTGTTTCCAAATAGGGAAAAAGAAACTATTCTGGTCTCCTCCACTGGAATGGGATGCCTGGAGGCACTCCTGTTAAGTGGATTTGAGCTAATCCAGTGGCTCTGTTGGAAGACTGGCCATCTGCTCCGGTAAAAATGACCCTGCTGTCCAGTCCATTCCAACTCTTAGTTAAAGACTAAAGCCTAGAAAATCCTACCCAGCTTTATATATAAGGTCACAATGAGTCAAAGCCTAAACAGCATCAACTAACGACAAATCTCGGTAATTAGCCAACTCACTTTAAGGTCAAATGTATTACACTTTAATTCTCTACTCTGGGCCCAGGTTTTTTGGGCAATGCAGCAGCAAAACTCATTATAAAGATGTATCTTAAAAAAAAAAAAAATCAGTAAAGCAGGTAATTGTTACACCAAGCTAGATGGGAGAATATTATTATTCATCTGCACTTTAATAAGGCCCCCTCTATTTTCTCACTAGTTTTCAATCCATTAATTAGTGAGCGAACATTTTTTATCTTTTTGGTAGGTCAATATCCCCATCATTACAAGCAGTAATTGGTGGCTGAGTGAATTAAAATTTATACATTTATATGTCCCAGGCCATCAGAAACATAGATGGACTGCAGACTTCAAGTCCAAATTGTGTTAATGTCCTCAGCCCAAAATGCGTTTATTACTACTATGTATTTACATTTTGATTTTCTGATTGAGTGAATGATTATGGAAATATTGCTAGACAGATCCGGTTTCATTCCCTGAACTGATCTTCCTTGCTGGTTGAGTTTGTGCTCTTCCCAGTGGTGTGAGCTCAGTTTTCCCGATGATTTCCTATCTCAGTTCTTGGGGCTGCCTAAAGTCACTTGTTCCTAATTCCCTCATATGTTTCCTACCTGTCCTCAGACTCTCCTTCCTCTGACCCTCTATCGTGTCTGTTTACATGATTTATTTTCTTGCATGTACCCGTAGTCACACATTTAGTTTACCCTTCTGGCCTTTGGAGGTCTCCCAGGTTGTGTCCCAGGTTACAGCAGCTCAGTGTGTGTTAGCCGTGTAAGTCAATGTGCAGATGCGTGCACAGGCAGTTGATGATAATCCTAATATTCCAGTCTTGAAAGTGCCTATAGTTTGATCTCCGACATAGTAATAGAGAAGTAGAAACATGTAACCCCAATGCACGGTGTGGACACTCTAGTGGTTAAGAGCTACAGATGCTAAACAAAAAGCTGACAGTTCATATCCACCAGCTACTCCTTGGAAACTCCATGGGGTGGTTCTACACTGTCCTGTATTTTCTCTGTGAATGACCTGACAGCTATTGGTTTGGTTTGGTGTGGAATGTATGGTATACACCAAAATATTTCTGAATACTGGCTGGAGGTGGTCCCTCTGAGCATTCTAGAAGCCAAATTAGACAGGCTAACACATTCAGTTGTGTTATTTGTAAAACCCAGGGGATGCAACCAAATTTGCAGCTGCAAGAAAGCTTAAGATTTCTGTTCCTGAAAGAGACATCTAACTTAAAGTAGACCTTATGATCATAAACAGTGTCCCTAACCAACATTCCAACTATAAATTCACTTAAACATGGCTTATTCTTTAAAAACAAAAGAATCTTTTTTCATTGTGATAAATATTTCTGTAACAGATTATCTGTGCTTTCCACAGTCTTTATGTGTACAATTCAGTGCATTAGTTACATTTATCATGTTGTTCAACTAGTGTTTTTAATGTTGTCAAGAACTGTCAAGTTGATTTTGAGTCATAGCCATCCTACCATCATCCATTTCCAAATTTTCTTGTCACCTTCAATGGAAACTCAGTATCCCCTAAACAGTTAGCCTTCCTTTCCCCTTCCATCCTGCCTGCCTGGAGCAACCACTAACAAGCTTTCATCTTTATATCCCGTCCTTGATATCTTACGTATGTGAAGTTACAAAATCTCTCTTCCTTCGTGACTGACATTTCACTCCAATAATGTTTTTAAGGTTTATCCATGTTGCATTATGTATGAGGACTTCATTTACCATTATAGTTGAATAATACTCCACTGACGCCCTGGTTGCAGAGTGGTTAAGCCCTCAGCTGCTAAGCAAAACAGGTCAGCAGTTTGAAATCTGACAGGGGCTCCTTCGTAAACTCACAGGGCCGTTTGACTCGCTTTAGAAGTTTGATGCGTCAGAATTAAGTCTATGGAAATGGATTTGGTTTTGGAATATTCTGTTTTATGTCTGTATGACATTTTATATATTCATGTATTTGTTAATGGACATTAAGACTATTTCCATCTTTTAGCCATTATGAGCGTTGTTGTTATTGTTGTTAGGTGCCGTCAAGTCAGTTCCAACTCATAGTAACCCTACGCACGACAGAACGAAGCACTGCCTGGTCTTGTGCCATGTCCACAATCGTTTTTATGCTTAAGCCCATTGTTGCAGCCACTGTATCAATCTATCTCATGGAGGGTCTTCCTCTTTTTTATCGACCCTCCACTCTACCACGCAAGATGTCCTTCTCTAGGGACTGATCCCTCCTGACAGCATGTCCGAAGTATGTAAGATACAGTCTTACTTCCAAGGATCACTCTGGTTGTACTTCTTCCAGAACAGATCTGTTTGTCCTTTTGGCAGTCTATGGTACATTCACTATTCTTCTCCAACACCACAACTCAAAGGCATCGATTCTTCTTCTGTCTTCCTTGTTCACTGTCCTGCTTTTACTTGCATATGATGTGACTGAACATATCACGGCTTAGGTCAAGCACATCTTAGTCTTCAAGGTGACATTTTCACTTTTCAACTCTTTAAAGAGACCCTTTGCAACAGATTTTCCCAGTGCAATGTGTCTTTTGATTTCTTGACTGCTGCTTCCATGGGCATTTATTGTGGAACCAAGTAAAATGATATTGTTGTCAACATCCATCCTTCATTTATCATTGTTGCTTACTGGTCCATTTGTGTGGATTTTTGTTTTCTTGATGTTGACGGTAATCCATACCAAAGGCTGTAGTCTTTGCTCTTCATCAGTAAGTGTTTCAAATCCTCCTCATTTCCCCCAAGCAAGGTTGTGTCATCTACATAATACAGGTTGTTAATAAGCCTTTCTCCAACCCTGATGCCTTGTTATTCATATAGTCCAGCTTAACAGATTACTTGCTCGGCATACAGAGTGAAAAGGTATGGTGGAAGATACATCCCTGAAGCACACCTTTCCTAACTTTAAACCATACAGTGTCCCCTTGTTCTCTTTGCTTGACTACCTCTTGATCCATGTACAGACTCCTTAAGAACACAATTAAATGTTCTGGAATCCCTATTGTAGCAATGTTAGCCGTAATTTGTTATAATTAACACAGTTGAATGTCTGTACATAGTCACTGAAACACAGGTAAAGATCTTTCTGATATTCTCTGTTTTCAGCCAAGATCCATTTGACATGAGCAATGATATGCCTGGTTCCACATCAACATGGATGTCTGAGTAACCGTTTATGTTTCTGCTTCCAACTCTTTTGAGTATAGACTGAGAGTGGAATTGCTAGGTCATGTGGTGGTTCTACATTTAGTTTTTGAGTAAGCACCAAACTGTTTTCCATTTGGTTGTGGCACTTTACCATCCCACCAGCAATGGAAGAGCCAGCCAGCTTCCTCTTTATTATGCATCTTCATCAGCACCTGTTTTCTGTCTATGTGTGTTTAATGTCCCACAGTTTACTTTTACGATGCTCCTCACTATGACCAACAGGAATATGCTGCATAGTTCCATAAAAGTGATGTTACTGGGGCTCTTGGCAATGCTGCACAGAAGAAACTCTCCTTCAGCCTGGTCTAATCGAGAAGATTTAAACAGTTATCTAAGTGGATGGACTTGAGATCATCAGACATGAAAACTTTGATGCAGAGGGAGAACCCATGGGCAAGGTCAACTTTCACCTGAGGAAGTATATTTGGGTCTGTTTCACCCATGTAATGATGAGAAACTAGAGTTCTTAATATTCAAAATATTCCAAGTATAACTAATAGTTACAGCTTTTTAAACGCAGGTGTTGCCCAGTGTTCCCTCTTGGCCATGAGAATATCATCCAGAAAGAAAGCGTTACGATCCACAAATGTCTACATCTGAGCAACATACGACTCAGGAACATTTCCAGTTAATCAGCTTGCTCTAACTACACATCTAGGTATTTGACATAACTTGTTACATAGGATTACGAGCCATAAGACAATTAAATACTGGTGTTGGGCCTCAAAGACAAGTTTTGTAAGTCTTCTTTGTAAGTAATTAGAAAGTCAGATGATTTCCTGGTAGGGCCTGTCCTTTTTAAAAAGGAAAATGAAACCTTGCCTTCCACCTGTAAGAAAAACACGTAACAAATAAGTGGGAGCTCTAGATCCAGAATAAACTATTGAAATTAGCTTCTCCCCACCTGTCAGTATAAAAAAAGGATATGCTTTCTCTAATCTGTCATCACAATTATACAATAGGGTAGAACCTGAGCAAATATAATAACGAAGACTATTGTACTAACAATAAAAAGCACTCAGTTTTTTCTCAGTGTCCTGTAACCAAATACATATGCTGGTTTACGCCACCCACTGCTGTCAAGCTGATTCTGACTCATACTCTACACACAGAGTAAAACTGCCCCATGGAGTTTCTAAGGAGGGCCTAGTGGATTTGAACCACCACCTTTTTAGGTTAGCAGCCCATAGCTCTTAACTACTATGCCACCTGCACTTCCATGCTGGTTTACAGTATACACTAAACATTTGCTACTTGGACAGTGGGCAAAGTTTTGCCACGACCATTACATTGCTTTTACTCCTTGCAGATTTTCATCTACATGTCTCTGTTTCAAATGTTTTTCTACTTCCGCTTTTATTGTTCAGAGGTGATGAGAAGCACAGTACAGGAAAACATGAGGGTAGTGGGGTGGCAGGTCATTCTATCACCCTTAGAAGAGCTCTTGGGTATTCCAGGAACCTATCCTCCCAAGATTAATCATGAGAACTCCAACTGGAGCCAGGCTGGACTGATGGCATGGTCAGGTGTGGTGAGATGACCTGCGGGAGGCCTGTCAAGTTTCCCTATGAGCAGAGAAGGGCTGCAGTTGTAACTCCCATGCATTCATAGACAAGGTCCTCTCTCTTTTAGAGGGACTAGTCTGACAACCTAGATAGAAATCGTGGGTGACTGGTATCTTAACGTGTCCTCTTTACACTGCTCTGTCTTAATCAAACTGGCATAATGACATTGCTAAGATACCTCCACTGGAGTGTTTCTAAATGCATCACAGACAGTATTAGCTGTGATAGCCAAAGAGCACATTCGAATTGCACAAGATACTTCCGCCTTTAAAAATTTTATTAATGATGCCAGCCAAGTGCTAGGTAAATAATAAACTTGCTGCCTTTAAGTAAATTCTAACTCATAGTGACCCCACAGGACAAAGTAGAACAGCCTCATAGGGCTTCCAAAGCTGTCATCTAAGGTTGCTATGAGTCACAATCAGTTTGATGGCAATGGGTTTTTTTTGCTTCATCTTTACAGAAAACAGATTGCCACATCTTCCCGTGGAGAGGCAAGTGGTTTCAAACTGCCAATTTTTTGGTTAGCAAACAAGTGCTTTTAACCATTGTACCACCAGCGCTCCTTTAGAAATAGAGAGATGCTGCTGCATCAACTCCAACTCATGGGGACCCAGTATATGACAGAAGGGAGCGTGGCCTGGCCTACATCATAGTCACGATAGCTGCCATGTTCAAGTCTATTGTTGGGGCTGCTATGCCATGCCATCTCACTGAGGGTCTCCCACACAGTCACTGACCCCGTACTTAACCAAGCATGCTGTCCTCCTTTGGGTGACTGACCCTTCCTGATGACATGTCTAAAACAAGAGAGTCAGACAACATTGATGCAAACGGTGTATGTTTG
Source organism: Heterohyrax brucei (assembly GCA_028571685.1). Classification (NCBI taxonomy): domain Eukaryota; kingdom Metazoa; phylum Chordata; class Mammalia; order Hyracoidea; family Procaviidae; genus Heterohyrax; species Heterohyrax brucei. The sequence continues at coordinate 34,227,718 of CM053148.1, read as the reverse complement.
GCTAATATTTGGATGTAGATCAGCAGGCCTTTTTTCCTAGTCTGTCTTGGTCTAGAAGTTCTGCTGAAACCTGTCTATGATAGGTGACCCTGCCAGCATCTGAAATACTGATAGCATAGCTTCTATAGTAAGACAAACTGACAGGCAGATGGTAGAACAATGTAATAGAACCGGTGACATTATTAGATTATCGTGCAAGCAAATATACACTAAGGCATAAAAGCAGTTGTATCTGGTAGGACTCTAATGTAAGTGTGAAGAGGGAGAACTCTCAGCCTCAATTACCATTTGGCTTCAGAGGCCAAATGTCTCCTTGCTCACATGGATTAGAGAGAAGGCTGTCTTTTTCAAATAGAGAACACTGTACTAAAATAACAAAATAAAGTAACAACTATGACATCATTAACCACTGCCCATGATGCAAGGTTTGGTAGAAACCTGTTTCCCAATTACTTTAAATATAAATATAAAAACAGTGTATTAAAAATTTATCAGCTGTATATATGCGTCTAATGCTGTTATACATACTATTATAGTTATGTAGTCAAATTAAATCAGCTAAAGTAACAATTATTATTCCCCGAGTGAAGCATATTATTAGAGAAGGGGGAGACACATTTGGACAACATATATATATTTTAAGTATTTGAAGAGGCTGGAAGAGCTTATGGTGGTAGGAAGAGGGAAGTGTGACTTCAGATGTGTATCTTTAGTTGTTTCACTTTGTATAGCATTCAATGATTGAAAAACACTGTTCCCCATTTTCAATTTGTGGTTGAGCTGCTACAACCACAGACAGGAACTTCATTTTCACAGGAGCGAGAGTAAAAAGCTTTTTTGTGGAGGTTTACCTGCTATTTTAAATCAGCTGTATTCATCTCTTGTTTTAAAGGTATAGCTGCTACCTCTCTCACTACTACTGTTTCTCCTTTTTTGCTTTTTCTGTTTTCCCAAGTTACCCTGGCTGTCTGTGGTGCAGAGGTGACCTTCAGTGGAAGCAGAGAGAGAAAATCTCAGATTTGCCATTAGCCCTCAAGTTGCTCTGACTCTGTTAGGACACATCTGTGCCTCCAGGCATGTTGTTTTGCTGCCCTGAGTCTTAGTTTCCTCATCTTACCTGAAGGATTTTTTACCAACTGTTTCAGGTCTGTGAAAATTAACATTACCGCATGGTCTATCACGCACAGACACTGCTGCACAGCTGTGCTTCATCCATGGTCCCCCCAAAAAACCCCAAACCACTGCCGCCAAGTCAATTCCGACTCATAGCAACCCTATAGGACAGACCAGAACCACCCCATAGTTTCCAAGGAGCAGCAGGTGGATTCGAACTGCAAACTTTAGGTTAGCAGTTGTAGCACTTAACCACTACACCACCAGGGTTTCCTCATTCGTGGTAGCTATTATTATAAAGATGCATTTCATGGTGATTGAGGCACTGTCTTCTATTACTGCTTCCCAAATTCTCATGTTTTAAAAAAAAATTTTATTCCTCTTCTCCAGTTTTCTAGCTTACTTTTATTACCATTGTGGCTAGTGGCCATGTATGGGCCCCTGACTCACAGGGACCCCATCTATAACAGAATATTGTGATCCACAGTTCCCATTGACTAACTTTTGGCAGTAGATCACCAGACTTTTATTCCTGGTCTTAGTCTGGACACTCCACTGAAACTTGTTCCACATCTTGTTAGCACACAAGCTGCAATGACTCACAGATGGCGGCTGTGCAGGAAGTGCATTGGTCAGGAATGAAGCTGGGGATGCAGGCTGGAAGATGAGAAAGGTGCCACTAAACCACTATTATCACTTCCTAACCTTTATTAGGCGCTTACCATGCACCAGCACACTATGGCAGGTACTTCATGTAAGCTGTCTAGTTCTCTTTATAAGAGACAGCTATGACTGTAATCCCATTTTATTAAAGGGACAGCTGAAATTCACAGAGGTTAAATTAACTGGCTGAGTTACACACAAATGTGTAGCTACCAAACCAGCGAGGTTTTTTTTTTTTTTTTTTTTTTTTTTTTTTTTTTGAAGATTTGAGGTTTTTCTGATTACAGAGTCTGAGCTCTTAACCACCAATTACCACCAGTTAAACTCCTGTAGTGCTCACAAACCCCCTCATTCCCGTAACAACGTATTGAATGTATGGTCTGTCTCAAAGACAATATGTGTCCTTACAACTCTCTTGCCTCTAACTTAAAAACTGTTGTTTCTCGGGGGTGAATTCCTAATCTCCCTGAGGGGATCCTTTCCTGCACACGTTTCCTCCTAAGCTACCAAACTGCAACCTGCACACAGAATACGTGTCCAGTAGATGCCGGTTTATTACTATATGGGAAAATAAACTGACTAGGAAGAGAAAGAGAGCAAACGAACTGAAAATAAAACCATTACTGCAGGAAGAAAAATAAGGACTGGCAGATGTCGTTATATATATATTGACAGCAATAAACTTAAAAATTAAACAACAAATAAAGGGAGAATGAAAGAGAAGGGGAAAGGGACACACTGCAAATACTTATTGAACACCTTAGCGCCAGTCTTTGCACGGGAGTTCTCTGCGAGTTGTTCACCGAGGACTTAGCGCAGTGCGGCTAGGCAGGTTAAGAGCTTAGGCACTAAAGCTCAGAAACAGCTCGGTGGATCAAGAACGGCTTCGACCCATCATCCCGCACCACGTAGCGCAGGCTTAACAGTTTGCCTGACCCAGGCATTTCTTCCCCGGTTCACACAGAAGCTGTTTTCTTCCTACAGGCCTTTTAAGGGCTCGACGGGAGAAGAGTGAACCCCTCTAAGTATCAGTTGAGACATATCATTAAGAAATTACAAGTTTGCAAGCCATATTGCTTCTTTTTCCCTACTTGGAACGAAGAAATGTGTGTAACTTCAACTTTCCTAGTCACCGCCAAGACAAGTCACCTTGCCCTTCCTGTGAGCCGACTCAGACGCAGGAGAGTTACAAACCGCCTCCTCCTCCGCGCCCGGCTGGAGCCCAGCACCCAGCCGCCGCAGGTTCTCGCAACACGCGGCTGCGCTGCCCGTAGCCACACCACGGTCGCACGAAGTTTGAAGCTGACGCAGCGCGCTCCGCCCCTCAAGGCGGGGCTCTCACGCGGGAGCCCAGGAAGTGGGGTGGCCCCCGGCCATGTCCCCGCCCCCACCGTGGCCGGGGCGCTTCTTGCGCGCACGAGCAGCGGCGTCGGTGCGCGGGTCTGGCGCAGGTGAGGGGCGCGCGCCAGCCGAGCTCTGCAGCCCCCAGGAGGCGGCCTCGGACAGGTGAGGGCGGTTCCGAGCTCACCTGGCTGCACGCGCCGGTGGGGAGCGCGGTCGCCGCCTGCTTTCTCCTTGGGGTGGGCGCCTCCTCCTAATCAAGATGAGGAGTTGGGGACCTACCTGAAGGACCGGGAAGGAAATTTAGTGGAGTTACTCCTCTGAAGCTGCTGGTTGTGTCCAAAAAAGGTAACCTGAGGACTAGAGGCAGGAATCCCAGCCCAGGAGTGCCGGGAGAGAGCACCCTGGAGAAGGGCAGTCTGCACCAGGGGTTCTTGGCTTTTGAAGGACGCACATTCGGGCTCCCTGGGCGTCACAGAGTTAGCCGCAGTCACTGCCATAGCCACCTTTCTATGGGTGAGCTTTCCTGTGCTCCCTTCAGGGACCTCCGGTTCCACTTTTTTCTTTGAGCTCACTTTTGCTCAGCCACGTGAGATCGTAAAGCCTTATGGTAACTGAGTCGGTTAAAGAATGTCTCAATTAGGGGAGTGTGGGGGGTGAGACGGTGATGGTGGCGGTGAACTTGAGTAGTAATTGCCTCTACAGTTAGTTCCCCTGCACACTGTTCATTTGTTAAGCAAATGGTGCGCTGATGGATGTTAAAAATGGTAGAGTTTCCATAAATTGGGCTTTGTCAGGTAGGACTGAGCTCGGCGTGTCAGCCACGTCGGCAGAGGTATTTGCAGAAGCAAACAGCTTGCGGATAAACTTGGTGACTAGAATGCCTGCTTTACGGATGCAGAGTCGGAAACGGACATATGGAATATGATTGATTAGCATTCTTTGTCTTGGTCAGGAGTGCTTCAATAAATATTGGTTGTATTTCTGTGAACTTATGAGGGATCCGACTACTATGCTGTCTGTAAGCACAGGTGTTGATACAAAGGGGAATTTTGAGGCCCCCCCATTTCCTCACAGGTGAATGTGTAGAAAGAGACCGACGGTACAGGTTGCTTTGTCACTTACCTCTTTGATCTCTTCTCTGGTAATCAAATATTTACATGTGGAGAGATTCCACATCTTTGAAAAAGATCTGCCGTTAATCTAACTGGGCATTCAAAGGGATACAGATTTTCAAAATTTTCTTTAAAGTTGTTAAGAGTCAGCTGTGTGTCATTCATTAAGCTGGGCATTTATATTGTCTTGTGAAATCTACCAAGTAGATAGCATTCCCAGGACAGATGAATACCTTGAGGCAGGGAGGAATCTTGCGATTTATATAACGTAACTGGTGGACCTGGAAATTGTCTGTGGTTTTTTCGGAGCAGAACTCATGCCTTTCCCAGTATTTCATGTTGCTTGGCATATGCTGAGAACACGTAAATTTAGCAGATTTAATGGAAATAAGAATTTAAATTTATATTCATAAAACAGTCCTACTCCCGGCAGTTAAAATAGTCATAAATAAATGAGTGCCATTTTCTTCATGCTAGTGTGGTCAATTTATAAGCTGTGGCTTACCTGGGAAAGTAGATGAACAGCTATTTTAAAAAGATACCATTTTTACATGTCTTCCCGACTCGACGGCACTTGGCTTGGCAGTGTATTTTTAAGGGCCTAATATAGTCAAATGGGCCAGTTAGTAAAACTTTATATATATTCGCTCTGTCTCATACATTGAAGGAACAGCTATTTTTCATATCATTCATGTGTTTTAACATAAATTTGTTTCAGCTTGATTTCTTTTCACGGCTTTGAGGTGGAGGGATAACACTATTGTCAGCTAGAAGGGACTCTGTGTTTGTATGTAAACGTGTACTCACACATTTATTGATCTACTATTTACAAAGCTATAAGTCTTTATTTTTTTTGTCTTTCTGTAAATCTAGTGTACTGGGATGCAATTGATAAAATTGTTAACTAGATTATTGAGTCCATGACCTGTAACAACAATTTAAATACTTGTAAACTACAAAATGCAAACGATTTTCAAATTAAACGTGTTATACTGCGTAGAATGAAAGTGAAAATGGCACTTAGAATTTAAAATAATATTTCCTGTCATGGTGAGCTCATGATGTGTTCAAACCTCCTTTTTAATTGTTGGCAATTGTACACAAGAATCAAGGGGTTTCCTATTTAAATTTCCTTGAAATTTTGCCAGTTAAGTGTTGGAGAAGGGCTGTTTGCCTCTGTCAGGTGGATTAGTTAAGATACTCCGCCTGGATCATGTTTAACATACATTCCCCCCCCCCCATCTTTGTGTGGTTGGTGGAATTAGCAAAAATTCCTCCTTAGCAACAATTGAGATCCTGCCTAGAAGGTGTGTATCAAAGTGTGCTTGATTTGGTTAAGATATTCTAATGTGCAGGTGGGATGATGAATTACAGGAATTTCCAGAAAAGCCACAGACCCAACAACAGAGCATGTAGACAAATTTGAGTTTGGTGAGGCCTAAACTGTAAAAAATTAGAGAGGTGATCTTAAAAAAAAATGCAAAGTAGATATGAAAGAATATTTATTTAGAATGAGAAAAAGAAAATGCAATATTGTACTGAGACTTCTTGGGCAATATAACAGCAGCAGGGTTTAAACGGAACTGACTGCTCCCTGTTTGCAACCTGGCTTCCTCTCTCTTAACCAGAGAACAATCAGCATTCCCAGCAGCTTGTAGCAGTAGGAGTGGCTTCTGAAAGTGAGGGACCCATGCAGGTACCCAGGCTAAAGTGGAAACTTCCCTAGTTTCAGAGGTTGAGAGGGAATCTTGTGAATGGAATCAAAGCAGTCTGAGCAGAGCAGAGACCATTAACCAGGGTGGGAGGCTGTCTAGGCTCCTGAGAGACTCTGGGAACTTTATAGCCAGTGTGCAGTTCCCCTCAGCTGGTCTGCAAGATCCTCCAGTTTGGTTGGCACCTTATGGATGCCTTTGGCTGTTGGCTGTATCATTCTATCAGTTGGTATTTGTGATATTTTTCTGTATGCTAGGTGCTAAAGGGAAACTCTGGTGGTATAGTGGTTAAACGCCATAGCTGCTAACCAAAAGGTCAGCAGTTCAGATCTACGTGGTGCTTGTTGGAAATTCTGTGGGTCCTTTCTACTCTGTTCTGTAGGGTTGCTGTGAGCAGAAATCAACTTGATGGCAGAAGTAGACATTAAGGGGAAATCCTGGTGGCATAGGGTTTTAAGTGCTACAACTGTTAACCGAAAAGGTCAGCAGTTCATACCCACCAGATGCTCCTAGGAAACTATGGAGCAGTTTTACTTTGACCTGTAGGGTCACTATGAGTCAGAATTAACTTGATGGTGGTGGCCTCTTTTCAGGCACTGAGAAATGCTGGTGGTACAGTGGTTGCAGTGCTTGGCTGCTGACTAAAAGGTCAGTGGTTCAAACCCACCAGTCACCCTGCAGGAGAAAGGTGTAAAAATTATAGCCTTGGAAACCTTATGGGGCACTTCTGCTCTGTCTTTAGGGTCACTATGTATTGGAATTGACTCATCAGCGTTGGAAAGGCACTGAGCAAGGCAAGATTTTGGCTGCCAAAGAGCTCTGAGTCTCCTAGAACTGATTTCATTGGTCACAGTTCAGGGCTTTAGGTGCTGGCACAGAGACAGCATGGGAACCATCTAGTGTCCCTGATACCTGAGCTGAGTTTAGAACTGTGGATGAGTTACTAAGAGGAAGGAGTCCAGTAGAGAAATGGTATTCTAGATGTGAGCAGGGACATAAAAAGCCCTGGACTCTCACACTGTCATACGTGATGGGGTCAGTGAAACATCTTATTGTTTCTCAAAATGCCATTCTAGAACAGAAACACGTACACTGTCTGGGGTTAGTTTGTTACAAATGCAAATTCTCTGTGACTTGCTATCTAAGATACCCTACTGGTCCGACTCTTTCAGGAACAAGGGAGAATGAAGAAAACTAAAGAAACAAGGGGAAGATTAGTTCAAAGGACTAATGAACCACAACTGCCGTGGCCTCCACCACGCTGAGTCCAATATAACTAGGCGGTGCCCGGATTCCACTACTGACTGCTCTGACGGGGATCTCTGCTGGGGGTCCTGGACAGAGCTAGAGAAAAATGTAGATTAATATTCTGATTCACAGAGAAAAAAAGACCAGACTTAGTAGCCTGACAGAGACTGTCGAAATCCTGAGAGTAGGGCGCCTGGACACCTTTTTAGCTCAGTAATGACGTCACTCCTGAGCGTCAGCCTTCAGCCAAAGATTAAACCAAACCCACTGACATCGAGTTGGGTTGGTCTCATAGCAACCCTATAGATCAGAGTAGAACTACCCCATGGAGTTTCCAGGGAGCACCTGGTGAATTTAAACTGCTGACCTTTTCATTAGCAGATGTAGCACTTAACCTATTACACCACCAGGGTTTCCAAAGATTAGAGAGGTACATAAAACAAAATGAGACTAAAGGGACATGCTAGCCCAGGGGAAAGGACTAGAAGTGAGGAGGGGACAGGGAAGCTGATAATAGGGAACCCCAAACTGAAAAGGGAGTGTTGACATGTCATGAGGTTGTGAACCAAAATCATAAAGTAATATGTGTACCAACTATTTAATGAGAAGCTAGTTTGTTCTATAAACTTTCATCTAAAGTGCAATAAAATAAATAAAAACACAGATTCTCAGACCCAACACAAAACACCAAGATTTAGAAACTCTGCATTTGCCAAACAGAAATGTCTGTATTAAAGAAGCTTCCCCAGTGATTCTCAGAACCAACCAACCAACCAGCCAACCATCTAGCCGGTTACCATCAAATGTTTTCTGACTCATGGTGGCCCCACATGGATCAGAATAGTACTGTGCTCCATTGAGTTTACAGTGCCTTAGTTTTTGTAAGTAAATCTTTCAGCCTTTCTTCTGAAGTACCTCTGGATGGATTCAAACTGCCAGCCTTTCAGCTAGTAGCCATTTACATAATGGTCTGGTCCTTCAACGACTCCCTGGATGATTCTAGTGCACTGAAAAGTTTGAGAACCATTGCTTTTAGTATTTAACAGAAACAGTAGGCTGTAGAATTCCTTGTGGAGATGGAGGAATGGGAATGAGATTAATACTAACCCTCATTATTATTAATTATGTTACTATAGCTAACATTTATTGAGTACTCAGATTGTTGTCATTTACTATTGTAGTATTATGCTAAGAAATAGTAATTCATTTAATCACCAAAACAATCCTATGAGGTAGAAATATTATCATCTCCATTTCACATGTGGGAAACTGAGATACAGAGAACTTAAGATCACACAACTACAGTGTGGTATAGCCAGGTACTCGGAACTGAGTCTAAGCCAGGCAGTCAGGTTCCAGCATCTTCCCTCCCATCCTGCCTGTGGGAGTTTTCTTTGGTGTCACCGTGTGTCTTTGCATTGGGTGAGATTGCTTGGAATGCCTCTATTCGGCAGTTGGATTCATTTCTTCACCACTCAAGGTAAGCAATTTTGTCTTTTTTTAGAGAAGAATTCTCAGCTTAGAAAGGGAGGATGTTATTGTCCTTCATTCCTATTGCATTTTTTAAAAGTTTTCATGAGTATCATATATCTTTGGCTTCACGAATGGATTATATGACTGTAACACAATGTCTTAGTTATGTGGTGCTGCTATAACAGAAATAGTACAAGTAGATGACTTTAGCAAACAGAAATTTATTCTGTCACAGATTAGGAGGCTAGCCAAGCCAAGTGCTGTTGAGTCAGATCCGGCTAGAAATCTAAATTTTGGGTGCCAGCTGCAGGGAAAGGGTTTCCTTTCTGTCAGTCTGGAGGAAGATCCTTGTCATCAGTTTTCTCCTGGTCTAATAGCTTCTCCACTCAAGGACCCTGGGTCCAAAAGGCATGCATACTCTTGGCATGATTTTTTTTGGTGATATGAGATTCCCTTTCTCTCTGCTTGCATCTCTTTTTTGTATCTCAAAAAAGTTTGACTCAGGGTACAACTTAATCTTGTAGACTGAGTCCTAACTTGTTAACATCATAGAGGTAGGCGTCACAACATAGAGGAAAATGATGTCAGCTACAAAGTGGTGAGCAGTCACACACAAAGTGCTTCTTTCCATATTGTTATATACACCTACAGATATCTGTGAGTTGGCTTTGATTTGATGGCACCAGGTTTGATTTTGGGTTTGATATGGGTTTTTTTTTCAGTGGGTGAACCTTGTGGCCATTCCCAGTGATTGCAGAATGTCTGGCCTTGCTTAGTAATATAGAGATTTGATGTGGATGTCTTGGAATTGGCTCAACGACAGGGGCTTTGGTTTTGGTCGCCCTGCTAAAGACCAGCCCAGTCCCTGGGCCAGGGAGAGCTTGAAGGTGAGCGTGTGTTTGTCCATAATGTCCTGGAGCTGCCCAGAAGAGCTTTCACAGGTGTCTCTGAAAACGAGTGGATGCCCTCAGTTCTCTACATTTGATCACCCAGTAGCTCTCTCGCATAGATAGGAGTATTTATAGTGCCTAACATTACAGACGCCATGAGTCGGATCCGACTCGACGGCACTTGGCTTGGCTTGGCTTGGCAACATTACAGAGTAGTTCACTAATAAAGTGTAGAGAATTGTGGACATCCGCATATCAGTTTTTATTTTGTCATCGTCTTGTAGCTGTTTGCTATGATCTTGGAAGCTCTTTCACTGGTATTTCAGAGGCCAGTAGGGTCATCTGTGGTGGCCAGGTTTCAGTGAAGCTTCTGGATTAACACAGACTATGAAGAAAAGCCTGGGGATCTGCTTCTGAAAAGTAGCCCAGGAAAACTTGATCACAACAGGGCATTGCCTGATTCACATGTTGTGGACACATCATCTGGAAAGGCAAACTGCTGCATGGGGACATTGTGTTTGATAGAGGGCGAGGGAGAGTAAGGGAGACGTTCATTGAGATGGATTGGGTCAGTGTCTGTGATGCTGAACTTGAACATGCCAGCTATCAAGAGGATGATGTAGGATGAGGAAATGTTTTGTTTTCTCACACACAAGGCTGCCGTGAATTGGAGCTGAGTTGATGGAAGCTAACAACAAGGCTGTGTGATGTGTGATGTGATGTGTGGTGTGTGTGTGTGTGTGTGTGTGTGTGTGTGTGTGTGTGTGTGTGTGTGTAGCATGATGGATTGCTTTTGGGTGTGAACCACATGTTAGTTTGTCTTTACTTCTCTAGAAGCAGTTTGTTTAGACAAATGTTAATTTGAGTTTAGGGAGGCAGCCAAATTTAATTCTGTGAGTACCAGCTGTCTCATCCAAATATTCAGTCATTGATACGGTTTTTTATTGCATGCTTAGTCTGTGCAAAGCACTAATGTTACACCAGAAGGGGGTAGAATGGTGACCAGGACAGATGTGATCCCCACAAACTACAGGGAAAATATGTGCTCTGCAGTGCTGTGGGAAACCCGATTTAGATGCTCCAATTCTGGCAGTGAATGAGCAGAGAAGGAGTCAAGAAGTTACTGTGGTTCAGGAGGAGGTTATGGGACTTTCATTAAAACAGGAGGAAAGCAGAAGTGTGGAATGATTGAGATTACAGAGGGGGACCAAGTGGATGTGGGTGATCAGAGAGCAGGAGGTGCTGAGGCTGAACATTAGGTTTCTACCTTGAGCCGTGTGGAGTAAAATAATGGCTTTACTTCAAGTCATGTGTCATTTGTCTTTGGTTACTGAGAGATAACTGAAAATCCTTGAAGTTGCCTGAGTAATTGAGATGTCTCGCTTATGTAGACCTCTAGACCACACTCTTCGGTAGGAGTTTGTTCTAATGAGTTGGCGACTGGCCTGAACAGAAAGATCATCAAGATATCAATTATTCTTAGAGGAGGGAAAGGGGCTGATCCAATCAGTCATGACTACATAAGGAAGCTGATAATGGTTGTGGATACAGCAATGCCGGGGGCTTCCTGGTTGATGGAATACGTAGAATCAGATAGAAGGTTCCTGTGTCACTTGGAACACAGAAGCTGTACTTTTGGACCTCATACCTCACCCTATGTGTCGTCTGTTTGTATCCTTATTTACCATAATAAAGCTGTAATCATCAATAAAGCACATTCTGTGAGTTCTGTAAGTTGTTTTCAGCAAATTTGAACCCAAAGGAGGAGTAGGAGCCAGCAGGTCAGAAGTGAGGAGTCCCAGTGGGGCTGTTGAGTTTACTACTGACATTTTGAAAGGACAGAGGGAAACTCCTGAGTTTATACCAGTAGGTCAAGTTTAGGTTGTTATATGGGCTAGGTTGTCTTTTGCAGCTGGAGTCTGTAGGACAATGTCTTTTTACTTTGTGAGATCTGACCTAGCTCCAGATGGCAAGTGTCAGAAAAAGGAGCATGACGTGGGGAACTAAGGTCACAACTGAGAAATTACAAAGTAGATTTGGGTTTGATTGTTCTGCTTAGGCCCCTGGGTTAGTGCTGGTAACACATGTCAGTAGTATAGGAGAAGAAGGCTATTGTAGGAGAATAATAATGGGTTTCAGGGAATTTAATCAATTCTGACTCATAGGAACCCTACAGGACAGAATAGAACTGCACCACAGAGTTTCCAGGAGCACGTAGCGGATTCAAACTACTGACCTTGTGGTTAGCAGATATAGCACTTAACCACTACACCAGCAGGGCTTCCTTCGTGGGCATGGTGGAGTTGAAGCATCTAAATGACTCCAAGAAGAGACTTTGGTGGATGATTGGACAGGATAAGGGTCAGTAGTACAGAGATTTGGCATGGCTGGTCTTTAGGTAGTAGTTGAAGTTACAGGAGTATATGTGATCTTTTTTTTGTGTTGAAAGACTGGATAGAATAAGAAGAAAGTCAGGAAGGAAATTCAGACATATCTCTTTCTGGTTGGCTAGGTGATGAATTAATCCCAATTCCTTTGATTTTTAAAGTAAACATCATTACTTCATCTCATTCTTTGGAGGGTGGAGATGAATTCTCCACTTCTTTTAACCTTTAGAATATTTGATAGCCTGAGCCAGGCCAGTGGGAGGAGAGCCTCACCTTGGAAAAGCAATAGAGTGACAATGGACTTCTTGAAAGTTGGTTTTCAGAATCCGAGCCCATGTAATTTTCACAAATGTTTACCATATTTCCTCTTAATTTGTTATTTTCTATTATTGAAATATACTCGCTTATCATTTATAGGTGTCACTTTCATTGTAAATTAATCTGATTATTTTCTATGTCATGCAGATTGGCCAGTGCTCTTTTGTAGCTACTGATACAGATGTTATTAGATTAATTTTTGTGTAGAACATGTGGGCTTTTCCAGGTGCTCAGAATTCATGAGCAGGTTTTTTAAAAAGCATGTTAAAATATGGCTGAAATAAACAGATATTTGATGTTTCATCCAGAAACTGTTAATTGAGCATCTACTATGTGTGCTTTGTGCTGGAGATTTAGTGATGAAAAACACTCAGATCTCTGTCTCCTCAGCTTTTAAGGCTTAGAGTAGAAGTCAGAATTTAACAAGTGATTATAGTTGGGTGTATTGCTTGCTGATCACTAGGTATGAAGTGCTAAGGAGGACGGCATGAAGGTCTACCTCTGGAGGAAGTGCTGCCTAGCTTAGCAGAGATGATAAAGAGGAACTACTAAGAGATGTATGGAACATAATTTGGACACGGTGTCAGGAGGGACCCATTCCTGGAGAAGGACATCATGCTTGATAGAGTGGAGGGTCAGTGAAAAAGAAGACCCTCAACAAAGTGAATTGACACAGCGGCTGCAACGATTGGCTTAAGCATAAATATGACTGTGGGCATGGTACATGTGGGCCCAGGCAGTGTTTCATTCTGTTGTGCATAGGGCTGCTACAAGTCCGAACCAACTCGATGGCTCATAACAACGGCAACACCACCAGGAGATGAGGTCCACGGGTGGTGCACATGGTTTGCACTAGACTATTAACCTAAAGTTTAGTTGTTTGAACTCACCCAGTAACACTTGGAAGAAAGGCCTGGTGATCTGCTTCCATAAGATTATAGTAATGGAAATCCTATAGAGAAGTTCTGCTCTGTAACACCTAGAGTTGCCATGCACTGGACTTGACTCCATGGCCTCAGGTTTGGTGTTCAGATTTACCAGGAGTAGCAGTGGGTAACAGCCCTCTAGGCAGGAGCATCATCACGGAGGAAGGGTTGGAGAGCACAAAGGGATTGTTTGGAGAAATTGATGGATAGATGCATTTGAAGAACTGGAAGTTTAAGATAATAAATGAATGACTTGTTAATTATAAATTGACTTGATACTTGAGTGTTCATGAGAGCTCAGTACACCTATCAGGAACACTAGCAAGAACATAGAAACTCATCATTGTGACTCCAGCCGTGGTTGTGAGACGTGTACTAAAGAATCTCTTCTGATCTAACACCAAAGGAAGGGACTGTGCTAGAAGCAAAACTAGACTAACTAAACCTAAAACTAAAGTAAACTAAAAAGATAGTGGATTGAGAAATTTTGGGGGGTGAGGGAGTTAGAGCAAAGGGTACTACTATGTTTTAGAAGTATGAAACATATTTTGAGTTTAGTAGGCCAACTTACATAGTACATCAGGAAAGCATATTACTTAAAATAACCAAAAATGTTGCTATAAGAATCTTGCTTAATGTAAAAGTTACATGTAATTTTCTTAGCTTTTTACGTTTATACCTTTGGGGTTGTCTCTTTTAGCCTTGTTGACCCCAGCTGACAGATAGATAAGCTGAGGCCCAGAGGTGCTTACCTTCACACAGTCAGCTGGTGGCAATGCCTGTCCTGTAAAATGTGTCTGGAGCTCTTTGTCCCTCAAGAGACTTGAATATTTCTAGTCTGTTGTGGGAACAGAGCCTATAATTAACTGTCTCTGCCTTCTAGAAGCCCTTACCTCCAGAAAGCCCCTTCCCTTTCCACCTTATCTCCTTTTTGGTATGTTTTCCTCCAGTAGTTCATTGTTTTGGATTATGTAAGCATCCGTGGCAGGAGATGCCTTCAGCATTTTAGGCCTGTCTAAACTGGTAGAATTGCTCTGACATTTCTTTCATTATCTTAAATTTCATTTGAGTCAGGACAGACATGTTACCAAGAAATGAGACAAAAGTTTCTCAGGAAATTTCCTTTGTTAATATTTGAACCAGAAGTTATGGCAGAAATGAGAAGGTGAATTACCAATGTCTTCAAACAATATGAAATACTTAAGTGTATAAAAAAATGTTTAATCAACGAGGCGTGGTCTAGGTCATTAAAAACACGTTGGTCTTCAGTGGCTTCATTATCTGATTCCTCTTCAACTTCTGCAGAAACCCTGGTGGCATGGTGGTTAAATGCTAAGGCTGTTAACCAGGTTGGCAGTTCAAATCCACCAGGCACTTCCTGGAAATGCTATGGGGGCAGTTCTGCTCTGTCTGCAAGGTCACTATGAGTTGGAATCGACTTGATGACGGTAGGTTTGGTTTTTTGGTTTGGGTCTCCAACTTCTGCTTTGCTTCAATTTCTGGTTTTACCATCATGAACCCAAGATACTAAATCATTAGTTCATTTTTAAATTTTTTGTGTTCAGTTGTTTTTATTTGCCTTTTCACTGATAGGTTTTTTTTTTTTTTATTAAAAGGAAGTCTTTTGCTTTTCCTGGCTATAAGATACACGGACTCAGTCGCTAGGCATTTTAATGTGCCGGCTGCCTGATGTTGCTGAACTTCAGCTAGGCTGAGCTGCTGTTCAGTCTTTTTTGTCCTCTCAGGAGCCGTAGGTGGTTCTGTGACAGGAGTCCTGCGTGCCATGCGGGCAGACCTAGTTTTGATTCCTGGCCGATGCTCCCAGCACATGCGCAGCTGCCACCCTCTATCAGTGGCACTTGTGTGTTGTTGTGATAGTGAACAGGTTTCAGCAGAGCTTCCAGACTGAGAGGGGCCAGGTTAACCACAGCTAACAGCAACAGAAGTCTTCCAGGAGCCCTGTCAGGCAGGATTCTTATCCCCATTTTATAGAAGGAACTACTGAGATTCAGATAAGTAACTCACGCAAGATCATCCAGTTATTACCCTTGTGACCCCCCTCCCCCACTGTTACCTCATTCCAAGCCAGTACTGTTCCAGCTGCACTACCAGTCTGTCTTGCTTTACAGTCAGGTGGTTTAACCAGAAGACTAGAGAATCTCCAAGAGCTAGTCTAGCTGAGATTCTAGGAATTCCTCTGCATGCTGAGTTTGGAAGAAGCTATTATTTGCATTCCTGCAGGGTAGCTGTGAGTTAGACCCCACTCGACGGCAGGGGGTTTGTTGGTTTGATTTTGCTGACTTGCCCAGGCTGAGCCTGGGGCTGAAACCTCTCACCACAAGGAATGCTGCTTTGAGAGGGGTCCAGAAATCCTGGGCTGCTAAGTCCTGTTCTGGAGGTCAGCGTGGTGATTATTTCCTGCCAGGTGATGGTGAGTATAAGAAGCTGTAGACTCTGGAAATGTCTCTCTCCTTCATCAAACCCCAATGATTCCATAAATGCATAAGTTTTATACTAGAGTTGTAGAACAAAGCAAGCAGTCACCACTCTCTAAATGCCAGGTTTAATTCCTGAATGTTTGTGTGAGTACTGCCTCAGTGTGTTTTGTTTTTAGACTGATATAAACTTTTAAATATACACAGATGTTGACATTTTCAAACCCAAATAACATTCTTGTAGTGTTTTTAAATAGATCTAGATGCTTTTCTGTTTTATTTCTCCCTTGTTACTACTTTCCCTTATTTCTTCCTTTATTTTTAAGCATTAAACCAAAACCCCAAAAAACAAAACCCCATCCTGTTGCTGTCAAGTCAGTTCTGACTCACAATGACCCTACAGACCTTATAGGACAGAGTAGAACTGTTCCATAGGGTCTCTAAGGCTCTGCAATTTTTTATATGCGAATACCATGCATTATATGTTTTTGCAGACCATGCAGCCCCCCATGCATTTTCATAAATGTGCTATACTGAGAATTTTTACATGTTACTAACTTCAGTTTTATTTTTATTTTATTTTTATGTCCATTAGATTTAATGTTATTAGAATGACACCAATCTCATGGAAACTTCATTTAAAGTAGTTTTCTTAAACGAGGTGCAACCTGTGGTGACCTGAACAGGGTTGTGATGGAAATGGGACACTGTTGAAAGTAAACAGTATCAACATGCAGACAGCTAGAAATTAGCAAGTAAAAAACAATCTCAGGCCTCAAACTACAAGAACAAGTTGTTTATGTTTTATTACTTTTCATAAATCTTAAACTGAAGCACAGTTTTTGATAATCAGTGTGTTTGAAATCAACAAATGAAAGTTACTGGTAGAAACTGTTTTCATGTCAAAACAGTTCATTCTAGTTTATTCATTATCATCATCATTGTTTCTTATTCTCATGGAAATAAATTTTATAAATTTAGGAAGACAGGTGAAACCCACTTTGAAATCTGAGATTCTGCCTTTTGATTTGCAAGATGCTTTGTGACAGTATAGACGTGATTTTGTTTCCTTAGAGAGACAGTCCATTCTTGCAAGTCATTCTGCAACTTGCGCTATTTTGGTTTGGGCCCATAACACAGATGTGTATGCAGATTAATTTCCTTCAGCTTCTTTTTCTCCCTTCCCCACCTGCAAATGGATGGCTCTCCATCCTTGAACTCTCTCTGTGACCCTGGTGCTTGTTTCTCTGCCCTTGCAGCACTTTCAGTTTGAGGTGGGTAGTGTAGGGCTTGTGTTTAGTCCCTGCCATGATCCTAAAGCATACTAAAAATGTGCACAATATAATCAGTACTGGCAGATTCTAGTAAAGAGACTGCAAGATTCAAATTTGAGATCTACAAGAAGCAAGGGTCTTTTTATGTGCTTGCAAACATGTGACTAATACAATTTATGATCATAGAGCAAAGACGTTGGAGCTAGTAAGACATAACTGAAAAGCTCAAGCCCATTGCTGTCAAGGTGACTCCTACCTGCAGAAACTCTGTAGGACAGAGTAGAACCGCCCCACAAGGATTCCAAAGAGTTCCTAGTAAATGTGAGCTGCCAGTTTTTGGTTAGCAGCTGAATTCTTAACTGCTAAGTCAACCAGGGTTTCCGAGACATGATTAGAGTATGAGATACGCAGACCTGACACCACTTTATGATTTCCTTAACCGTGATGATTGGATAAGGTTTTCACATTCAACTGTTGAGCCAAGGGCAGTCATGCATCAGTTTTGCTTTGTTTTGTCCTCCCAATTAAAAGCCAGAGTCAGAAGGCGACTCTGATAATTACGTCAATCAAGATTGAGTCAAGATTACTGCTGACAGTTACTTGATGCCATGTCAGTGAAACCTTTGCTTTGTTTATGCTTCCAGTTGATAGTATGTGAATTATGGACAGGCTTCAGTAGATTTGATGTTCTGGTTGATGACTCAAAAGTGACAGTGATGTAATTACAACTTAAATTAATAGAAACCAATGCACAGTCACAATGGTTTATTTTTACTGCCAGCCTTCATCCATGACTTTTTGAGGTGGCTTATAGCTTTACTATATCCATGTGGTCAAAAGAAACATTTTAGGACTACTGAATGAGTGAGTGAGGCAGAGGTTCACTTCTGGAAATGAGATGAGATTTGCATATTATGTGTACAAGTGCCCTATGCTAGAGAAGTATATTTTAGATAATCTCACTATTTCCACTCATTATATGTGTGCATACATTGCTTATGTGGGTGTATGATTTGCTGTACAGCAGCAGACTGCTACGTCTTTCTCCTGCAGAGCGATTAGTGGGTTTAAACTACAGATTTTTTGGTTAGCAGCTGATCACTTAACCACTGCACTACCAGTGCTCCATTCTGAAGCATTAGGAACCATTTTTAAAATTAAATCTTGTAAGGATCCACACAGTGTGCAATGGAGCTAGATCGTGTTCTTGTTGATGTGGTCTTGGAGAGTCAGGAGTTGCTTCTACTGAAGGCTCTGTTTATCTCCATGGTGGCTTCTGAGATACTGCTCAGGAACCATCCTTTAGTCTGGTTATAGAGGACGTGGTAGCAGATGATAAACTGATATCAGTGGCAGTGTGGAGCTGGAAGGTATACTTACCATCCCATGTCCCATGTGCATTGCCTTATACCTTTCAGAGGAACACTCACTGGTGTTGTGTGCATTCATTCCACCCAGGATCTAGGCATTTTATGGTATGTTAGAAATGATAGTCTTTTTTTTTTTTTTTAAAGTGAAATTTTGCTATTAATTCTGGATGTCATGTCTACACAATTTTGGTGGTGTTTCTAGGTTGTAAAACCTTTTGGAATTAGACCATAAGAAGATAAGCACCTATGTATGAAATGCTGTTTCTTTCTTTCTTTTTTTTTTGAAGGATTCCAGAACTTGGGCTTGGTTTTAAAACAGATACCAACTGAGGGATGTAGCTTCTGATGCTGAGGTGGAGAATGGTATGGATGTTTAACATATTCTCTAATTAGGTAAGCTTCGTATAATTGCCATCAGTAGAGATCTGTTTGAGAAGGTGCTGGGCACAGGGCTCATTCTTAGGACCTTTACAGAAAAATAGGGACAAATAAACAGCTTTTGAAGGTGGCCTAGAGCCATTCTGTGACGGCAGAAAACTGGCAACAAATGAATCCTGAAGTGAGTTTTT
The DNA here is from genome assembly GCA_028571685.1 of Heterohyrax brucei. NCBI lineage: Eukaryota > Metazoa > Chordata > Mammalia > Hyracoidea > Procaviidae > Heterohyrax > Heterohyrax brucei. Next base: position 34,208,884 of record CM053148.1, on the reverse strand, counting down.
TGTGCTCCTGCTAAAATATTGTAGTTTTACAAATAATCACCAGCACCAGGAAACCCACAGTTTTAATACTCACATCAAGTTATTTATTTATTTGTTTGTTTTCTTGGGTTAACCAATGGTGAGTCTGACATAAGGTTATATATTAAAAACTGGGCAAGCTAGGCCAAAGAAGTACAGAATTAGAAGGAATGATATTGGGATGTGTATAGTTTGACTCCCTTCTTCTGACATGGCTTCTATGAAAGTCATGATCTCTCTCATGGTCAAGTCTAGTGTCTGTGGCTTTTGTGGAATTTGCTCCTTTTTGCTTCTTGACATTTCTTTCCCTTGATTGCCTTTTCTCTCTCTACTTTGTTAAGTTTTCCTTTTGTATTGTACTTTAGATGAGAATTTACAGAGCAAAAAGGGTTCTCATGAAACAGTACACCTACTCTTTCGCAGTATTGTTTGCCAGCCTCGTGACATGTCAGACCCTCTCCCTTTCTCAGCCTTGCTTTCCCCGTTACCAGCTTTCGGGTCGGCTCCTGCTTCTCATTCTTGCCCTGGGCTGGTGTGCCCATTTAGTCTCATTTTGTTTTGTGGGCTTATCTAATTTTAGGCTGAAGGGTCGACTTCATTATTGAGCTACAAGAGTGTCTGGGGACCATATTCTTGGCGTGAAATGCTGTTTCTTTATAGTGACGATGGTTCAAAACTTAGTGACTTCTTCAGAACTTACAAAGCATTTTAAGTATTATTATTTTTTTATACTGTAATGAAACATAGTATGAAATAACCATGACATACTCATGTGTGTTCATACTATATTTTGGTTTCTTAGTATATTCTTTTTCTGGAAATAATCATGGGAAACATAAAAAACAAAAACAGTTGCCATCAAGTTGTTCCTATTCATGGTGACCCAATATGTTTCGGAAGAGAACTGTCTTCTGTGGTATTTTCAAAGGCTATGACCTTTTGGAAATAAGTGGTTGCATAGTGTTTAAGTGCTAACCCAAAAGGTTGGCAGTTCAAATCCACCAGGCACTCCTTGGAAAGTGTGGAGCATTTCTACTCTGCCCTGTAGGGTTGCTGTGAGTCAGAGTTGACTTGACGACAGTGGGTTTGGTTTTTTATTACCTTTTGGAAGTTGATCACCAGGCCTTTCCTTCAAGACTACTACCTTCCTGTTAATAGTTAAGCTCTTAACCCTTTGCACCACCCAGGGACTTGTAGAAGCTCAGCATTGGTTTCTTTATGGAGATGATCTAGTATGGTCTGAGTCACTATTCATCATCTGCCTCTCTGCACAATTAAAACTTTTAAGGACGTAACTGAAAAAAAAATATTGCCAGGGTTATTTGAAGGGTAAGGTTATAGGCATCTTTTCTTATATTTAAAAAATTTCATTTTCAAAAACTAATCTATGTACAGGAGAATATTAAAATAATTTGAATTTATTTGACATTTTGAAACTTCTGCCACTTGTTAAACTTTGTCAGTACTACAGCTTGTCTGAGACAAGAAGAATGAACACTATCGAGTGTTGATAGTTTAAATGGTTAAGAAGGAAAAAGTATGTACAGTTTTCCTCTTTATTCAAGAGAACTTTGTGGAGGCCAGTCTTTGAGGAGGTAGGCATTGGCTGGGTGGCACCACTTAAGGAACCTCGACTCCAGGGAAACAGTAACAGGGAACATAGAGGGCCACAGCTGTACGGCTCCTTTAACTCACCGTGGAGTTCCTTGGTGGTGCAAACGGTAACATCTGAGATCCGACAACTGGGTCTGCAAACTTAATTGTTCTTCACTGCTGAATATCACTGCAGTCACCTTTGAAGTACTCCCCTTGGGAAGCTATGCACTGACGCCAGTACCTAGTCCACTCTTCAGAGCGATTTTGAAACTCTTTCTGGAATGGCCATTGCACATGATGGCACAGCGCCAAGTTCACAAACTTAATTGAATAGTTGTCTGTGAGGGAGTTTTTAGCCAGTAAACGAATAACTGTATTGGAACACCATTCCTACTCAGCTGATCTGGCCCCCAATAACTTTTTTCTTCACCCAGATATAAAGGGAATATTGAAAGTAAAACATTTTGGTGACATTCAGGACATCAAAGGTAATGTAATGATGGCTCTGATGGCCATTTCAGCAGAAGAGTTCCAGAATTGCTTGGAAGGGTGGGATAGGCACTGATTTTGGGACATAGCTTTCCAAGGAGAGTCCTTCAAAGGTGACTATAGTGCTGATATTCAGCAGTGAGGTTTGTAGCACTTTTTCTAGGATGAATTCATGGACTTAATTCACTGTCCCCGTACTCTGCCACTAACCACAAGTTTGAGAGTTTGAGTCTCTTCAGAGACAGCTTGCAAGAAAGTCCTGGTGATCTACTTCTGAAAAGTCAGCCATTTAAAATCCTGTGGCGCAGAGTTCTACTCGGATACACAAGGGGTCACCATGACTCAGAACTGCCTCAAGGCAAGTGGTTTCACTCATCACAGCTCAGTTAACGGGGAGAGTCTGGATTTGGATTCAGGCAAAACATCCTTCGGGTATCAGCTGTGCTGTGTATTAATGTCTCTGAAGCTCAGTTTTTTTATTTGTAAAAAACAGGTGAAAATCCTTAGACACTGGGGTGGTGTGAAGATTAGTAATGGCACAAGCCGAGTGTCTTGCATCTAACAGGCACTTCATGAACTTATGTTATTCAAGGAAATGAACAAATACGGGCACTTGGTTATAAGTAAACCTATAAACTTTGGATGATACATGACCACAATTTTATGAAAGTTTTTTTTTTTTTCCCCAAAGTCAGATGCCTGGGGACTGTGAGCTGTAGTAAATTATAATATTTCAAAAAATAACTGCCAGCCTACTTTAGCTGGAAATAAAAATGATGAAATTCAGTGTATTTTACCTAATGTGAACTTGTTACCTTGAGAACACTGAGAGAATTCTTATACTTTTTTTTTAAGCATTAGGTTTTTACCTTAAATTTTCAGATGCTTTTCCCTGTTGCATTCTGAGCTGAGTCTTGAGGTCAGCAAGCCACTGCTGAACGTGCACACATCCGATTGACAGTTGTGGATTTAGTTGCGTAGGTAGTTACAGCATAATTGAACAAAAGCTGTTCTGGGAGAAATCTAACAGTGCTTCCTTAGTTTGTATCAGTGAATGATACCTTTGAAGACTTACTTTAGAAGACAAAGCGTAAGCAAAAGGTATTTACCGGACATGCATGCCTTCATTTCTTTTTGTCCTACCCTCCCCTCCAAAAACCGGAGGATGTGGAAGAGCGCTGGTTGTGTATTCAAATGGGCCTCATCTAGGTGGGGAGTCCTTGTGTGATGCACACAGTTAACACTTTTAGCTGATGACTAAAAAGGTCTACCCAGAGGTACTTCAGAAGAAAGCCCTTATTATCTGCTTCTGAAAAATCAGCTATTGATAAACCTATGGGCACACAGTTTCACTCTTGTACAGATGGGGTCACCCTGAGTCTGGGTCAGTTCTATGGCAACTAGTTTATTTCATAAAGAGTCAAGATACACATGTCTTCATGAAAGAATTATTAATAGCAAGATTTTCTTGGGAATGGAGAAAGATTGTAAATGTAAGACAGCTATCTTTAAGCTAGTGTGCAGGAGAAATGTGGACTGAATCTGGAGGATGGGTAGGAATTGACTGTCAAGGGCTTGTGGAGTTTGTTAAGCAGAGATTTCTACAGTCTGTCTCTGCCTTTCTGACAAACGTGTAGGTAGATTTTTGAACTTAGCTCTCTTTGTTGAAAAACCTTTTTGGAGGCTTTGAGTGTTAGGCATGGCTACAGTGAAGTAGTCATCACACGTGAAATTTGGATGACAGTGACTGAGGGACAAGGTGGCATAAAGATTAAGAACATGGTCTCTGAAGCTAGGTTTGCCTGAGCCCGTATCTTATCTCTGCCGAGTAGTACTTGTGTGATACCGGGCAAGTTATATAAACTTTCTGTGCCTCTGTTTACTCATCAGTGAAATGAAGCTTCTGATAGTTCTTACCCTGGAAGGTTATGAAGATTAAGTGAAAACATACCTAAAGCACTTAGTATATGATACACGTGCGTAAGATACCTCATGTAAGGATTAGTTGTGACAGCAGCTGCTGTGGTTTTTGGAACACTGATGATGCAGAAGATGTTTTAATGATCCATCATGTGTCTTCCTTGTGCTAGCACAATGTAACTGAATAATTGTTTCATATTTAGAAACCTATTTGAAGTAATTTAGTTCAGTGAGAAGATTTGTTTGGATGTTTCTAGTCGTCCCAGTCATTTTCCTGGCTGCTACTTTATGGAATGGGTTGCAGAGTGCAGAGAGACTGCAGAGAATTGGGAATGTTCACTTGGAAATCATCAGTCTAGTCTGCTGTGTGTCAGTATCTACTTCATGGAACTGACGCTGGCATTGATGGAGCTGTAGTGGAGGGGGGAAGATCAATCGACTCTTTTTAAAAGATAGGTTGTTTTAATATTGATAATAGTGTTCTTTACCTTTTCATCTGAGCTATGCTGCTATAATGGAATGCCTTATAAATACTAATATGTGCTAGCTACAGGCAGCACATATTGTGAAACCCCTTAGGATAATTTAAGATAGAAAGTTACACAATCCAGGCAAATTCTACTTTAATGCGTCACTGATCAGTTTAGAAATACATTCTTTAAATTAACCATGTGCAAACCAAACCAACCCACTGCCGTCAAATGGGGTCTGTTAGACACCCTGTAGGACAGAGTAGAAGTCTCCTGTAGAGTTTCCATGGAGAACCTGGCAGATTCAAACTACTCACCTTTCGGTTAGTAGACATAGCACTTAATAAGTATGCCACCGGGGTTTCCAAATTAACAAACTTTGCTTGAATGTAGGAAAAATCCATTAACTCACACACATTTAAAAAAAAAGTTGTTCTTGTAGGCAATAAAGGACTTGGTGTGTGTGCATGTGTATGTATGCATGTGATTCATGTGAATTAATTTTTAGCAGTTTTCCTCATCTGACATGGAAGTTTGGAGTCAGTTCAGAGGGGACTGAATGTGTATAAATGAATTCCTTCTGAATGCTAGTGGAGGCCTCACCTGTTGCCTTGACCTTGCCCTTCTGGGGGAGACCAGCTATCTCTAGGATCCTCAGGGCTGAAAAGGCTTTCAGTTTATTAACATCAAAATGTTAATATGGAGAAGAGAAAGGGAGCTGGACTTGTTGGCTTTTGCAGTCACACCTAATCCCAGGATCTTTCAGTTCTTGGCCAGTAGTTTCAGAGATCAGTTATATTGTCTGGAGTCTTCGTGGAGTTTAAGGACTTATGTGACCTTGTTGACCATGATTTTGTACAGATGGTGAGAGGAGTGGATTATTCCGTTGTGAGACAATTGGGAAAAGCCACATGGGTGATGCTGGCAGGTACAGCATACGACTTGTACACTGTTAGTCCTGGACCTCTAATGAAGCTGTGCCAGAACTGATGGTCATTGTTGACTAAATACTCTGTATCTGACCCATGAAGCTACTCATATACCACACCATAGAGCAGGAGATACGTCACACAACACATGTTTTCAGAAAAGCTTGATAGTCTTAAGACACTTTAGGTTGATGGAACACCCTGATTCTCTTGTCAGGCTTGGATTTCTGATGATTTTTTAGTTTTAGTAGTAATAGAAAGAATGAGCTTCATTCATTCATTCATTCAGTCAGGACTTAACTGCTATGTAGCAGGTACTGTTCTAAGTGTTGCAGGTGCTGAGGTAGACAAGATAGGTACATTCGCTTTCCTTCACAGCATTTACATTATTGTGGACGTGGGAGAGGACTGGGAGACCAAGTGAATAAAATAACAAGATCGTTCCAGATCATTAGGATCATGACAGATATCAGGTATGACAAGAGATTATGGTGTGGAGATGCAACCTTAGATTAAAGCTCAGAAGGCCTCTCTGAAGAAGTGGCTCTTGACCTGGGAATGAGGTGTTCAATGATCTGTGCAAAGAGCAGATTATATAACTAATAGCCTTTAACCAAGCGAAACAAAATCCCTAAGCCTTCCCCATTTTCTTCTTGTTCTGGGGTTTGCACTATAAAGGTGTGACTTTAATGCCATGTGAGACTAAATATTCTAGAAATGATGGGTTTGTCAGGACAAGCTCTTCACTGTGGCTTGGTGAGCCTTCTTCCCTGCATAAAACTCAGGTCCACTGAACTGTGCACCTAACCAGAACTCTTGTGTTTACTTTCTTGGCCATTTAGGTAAGCTCAGAGCTGTGGTTGGGCTTGTTATAGTTTTCTTTTCAGGCATCGAGTGTAAGTGATTTCACATAATGGTTGTCACTCTGCCAGTGACATACTGGGTTTCTGTAATCTCACCTGTCAAGGTTCTGCCTGTTTGTGTTAAAAAACCTACAGTATTAGAACTTCTATTACTTTCCGTTGGACCTCTTCCACGTATAGCATTTTAAGCCTTTTTTCTCTTATTTATAAAGTCTGGGTTGTTTTGTGTATTTCTGGTAAACAATTATAGCCACCCAGTGAGGCTTTTGGACAATGAACAAGGAAGACAGAAGAAGAATTGATGCTTTTGAATTGTGGTCTTGAAGAAGAATATACAATTTTCCATGGACTGCCAAAATAACCAACAGATCTGTTCTGGAAGAAATACAACAAGAGTGCTCCTTGGAAGCAAAGATGGCAAGACTGCATCTTACATACTTTGGACATGTTGTCAGAAAGGATCAGTCAGTGAAGAAGGACATCATGCTTGGTAGGGTGGAGGGTCAGCAAAAAGAGGAAGACTCTTGACAAGATGGAATGACACACAGTGGCCACAACAATAGGCTTAAGTGTAAAACCGATTGTGGACATGGCACAGGACTGGGCAATATTTTGTTCTGTTGTGTATAGGGTTGCTATGAGTTGGAACCAACTCAGCAGCACCTAACAACAACAACGGTGAGGCTTTGCAAAGGTACGAGTGTAGAGTGTATGTGAGTTAGGAACCACATCATGCTTCAGTGGTAGAAACTCCCACTGTGGTGTGAACCCTGACACAGTGGTTTGAGCAGCATCTGTGTGTGTCTTGTGAGTTAACTCTGAATGTAGAAAGCTACAGTTCGGCTCCTTTGAAATAAAAAAGGGTAGTAATGTAGAATTGATACATAGAAGTTTATTGGAATGCATATATTAAAAAATTAAATATTAAATTTCATTTGAGATGATGCTAAAGCACTTGTATAGATAGAGTCATAGAGAGTTTGTGCTCATTCTGGAAGTGTGTGTGTGTGGACAGTAAACATGAAAATGCTTTATTATAATATATGGAAATTATGAAAACTCATTGCTATCTAGTTGATTCCAACTCATAGCAATTCTATGGGACAGAATAAGACTGGCCCAAAGAGTTTCCAGGGAGTGCCTGGTAGACTTGAAGTGCCAGCCTTCTGTATAGAAGTTGTAGAACTTAACCACTACACCACCAGGATTTCCAGTGAGAATTATAGCAACCCAACAGGAATCCTTTGGTAGTACAAATGGTTTAGTGATTGACTGTTAACCAGAAGGTTGGAGGTTCCAGTCTACCCAGAGTCACCTCACAAGACAGGTCTAGTGATTGACTTATGAAAACTCAGCCTCTGAATGCCCTATGGAGCATATTTCTACACTGACACATATGGGACTGGCATAAGTCAGAACAGACTTGAGGGCACCTGGAACTGAAATGCTAAAACAGATTAGATCCTGTGGGCAATTCCATGCTGTGTGCCTGTACTAGTTTTGATGGCTTTATTTGTTTTTACACCATTGTGTTCTTTAAAAACATTAAGTGTGAAGCTGCACTCAGGGCTGTTTGACAGGATTAATTAGCTGTGTTATGTTTTCAGTTGCCCAAGACCTCTTGAATTGGTTTTCTTCAGGATAACCACGGTGTACTCTTGGTCTCCCCACGCTAGCTAAGCTTCTATATTACTGCCAAGGTAGAGAGGGCAAACAGCTGGCCTGCCGCAGCTGCTCCTTTTCCAGAGCCCAGGGCAGACACTCTTGTTGAAGGCATCACGTTTCCTACTGAGACTCAGGACCCTTTGCAATAATAGATCTTAGGCAGCTGCCAATCGGTTCTCCTCTGGGACAAGTTTTATGAACTTTTCTTTTTTGTTGAGGGAAAGTACAACCAGAGACGCATACACAGAATATCAAACACAGCAAACATTGCCTTTATTTTCACTGGTATTCATGATATAAGCAGTATTATGTTAATATAAAGGGAAATTAAACAAAACAAAACAAAACAATATTCTTTGACTTAAAAACCCAGCCATTTCATGTTTTCATATTTCCTTACAGTCTAGCCCGTATTTCTACATTATTTCATAGAGCTGTAAACAGAGTTTAGGGAAAATTTTCTAATTTGTGTGTTCCCCACTTAAAATTGTATTGTAAGTAATTTTCCAGGTGGCGACATAAAAACCTAGGGCCGTCAAGCTGATTCTGACTCATAGCAACCCTATAGGCCAGGGTAGAACTGCCCCATAGAGTTTCCAAGGAGCATCTGGTAGATTCAAACTGCCAGCCTTTGGGTGAGCAGACATAGCACTTAACTTGTGCCACCAGGGTTTCCATGGTGGCAACATATTTTCAGATACTTGATTTCTAATGATAGTGAACACTGCTGGTTTGTATTTCTCTTCATGATGTGTGTATATCACTAAAAACACCTCATTAAATATTATGCATTCTATGATGAGTACCCTACACTGAAATACTGTGCTTATGTTTTACAATATCTCCTCAACTGGCACAGTGTAAAAAGTGCAAGACAGTGTATTCTTAACCTGGATCATGAACTAACTTAAAATTTCATGTGGTGAGGGAATATTGGGAGTTAATATAAAAGCCGGCCACCCAAGTATTTTTATATGGCTATTTTTGTAAACATATTGAAATCTGTAACAACATTTTAAGGCAAATCACAGAGCTCCCCAAAGGTAATTCTATTACCTTAAAAACAAAATTTAAGTAGTTTATACGCTTTGGTGGGAACTGAGGGTTGCTTGTTTTCCTGTGTTAGCTCAGAGAGGGTCCTTGTATCTCAGTTATATTAAATGACATGAGCTCTGCAAGGTGAAATCACCCAGAAAACTATAGTACCATTAAGGGAGAAGTTCCCTGAAGTAATGCATTACGATTTTTATGCTTATTTATAGAATCCAGTATGAAGGGATTAAGAGAGCAAACATTTTTAGTGCCAAAATGACCTGTTCTGGGAAGAAGCTGTCTCTGTTTTGTTTTTCATTGTGGACTGGTGCTGATTATTTATAGAGTGAGAGGCAACAGAAAATGTTTTCATCCTCAAGTCTTAGCAGATATTCAAATGAGAAGCAAAGTGTTTTTTACATTCTTAGCTAGGTAGTGTGCTGGGGAAAACTGATTTGAAACGATAGCCTTGGAATGACTCTTGTTAGATAGGACTGGAGAAAACCAAAAACCAAACCTATTGACGCTGAGTCAATTCTGACTCATAGTGACCCTGTAGGACAGAGTAGAACGGCCCCATGGAGTTTCCCAGGAGTCCCTGGTGGATTTGAACTGCTGACCTTTGGTAAGCAGACATAGCGCTTAACCACTATACCACCGTGGTTTCTGCTGGACAGTGTTGTGAAAATCGGGAAAGATCACATAAACATTTGGACTGTGTGTGAACATTTCTTAAAAAATCAAAATATGTAGTAATGTCAGGGCTGTGTACCGTTGGCTGCAGTAAGGAACAGCTCTGCTTCTAGGGACGCATGTGGCCTCCAACTTACCTCCCCACTACTCCTCATTACTTACTTCCCTTTGCTTGTCTTCTTGTTACTGTTCTGGTAACTACTGTCACTTGAGGTTTTGACTCTGCTCTAGTAACATGTCTAATGATGTGAGTAAACGTATATTTATATTTTGAATCTCTGATGGTGCAGTAGTTAAGAGCTACGGCAAACTGTGGCTGATAACCAGGACATCAGCAGTTCGAGTCCACCAGGCACTCCTTGGAAACCCTGTAGGGCAGTTCTCCTTTGTCCTTTTGTTTAGCAAAGGGACCACTATGGTTTGAAATTAGGGCTGCTATGAGTTGGAATTCACTCAAAGGCAGGGGGTGTATATATAAACTGAAACATCTTCTTGAGAATTTTCACGTTACAAATCAATATATTCATTCCTGCTTTGCTTAAAACTTAATTTCATAACTTCTTTTAGAAAAATATCGTGCAGTCTCCAGATACAGCTTTTGAATTGTCACTGAAAGCAAATTAGGCAGGAAGTCAGAAGGTCTGGATTCTCGCCATGTTTCCATCTCTAATTAGCCGTTTGATCTTTAGTTCAGTTTAACAAACGTCAATTAGACCTCTGCCAAGTACCCATCACTAAACAGGTGCCCCAGAGGGGAAACAAATGAAGCACACAGTTTTTCCATTCATGGCTCTGATTTTCAGTTTTCTTGTCTCTAAAAGTAAAAAAAAAAAAAAAAAAAAAAGGCCTCAGTTGAATCTTCTCTAATACTGAAGTTGAGAACCTGTGACTTCAGGTTGCAGGTGTAACCAGAATGTCTTTGGGCCGGGGTGTGGATAGTCTCGCATCAAGCTAGGACACGAAAACCATGATGTATGGGGACAAGGAAATTAGGGGGTTTTGAGGATATCTGCACTTAATGCTTTAACCTGTAACCTGGGCTTTCGTTAAGAATACATATATGCAGCTGGCACTGATTTTGACTTTTATATGCCCTCGTTTGCATACGTATGTCTGATGGAGTCCTGGTGTCACAGTGTTTAAGAGCTGGCTTGCTAACCAAAAGGTCAGCAGTTCACACCCACAGCTCTTCCTTGGCAACCCTACGAGGCAATTCTATTTTGTCCTGCAGGGTCACTATGAGTCAGAATCAGCTTGATGGCAACAGTTTTTATTTTAAATGTATTTATATAGTTGACAAAGTTATTTGACATACTTTAATCAAATAAACTGTTTTATTATGTCTACATCTCTTCACTCGCGTGCAGTCACGGTGGTCGCTCTCTCCTTCACCGCAAAGCATCTTCAGTGTCGGCTGTCACCTTGCCTTCCCGCTTTCCCAGCCTCAGCTGACTGCACCCTGGCATCGGTGTCCCCAGGATCTCTCTTGCCTTTCCAGCACTGACCAAGTGGGTGCACCTCCACCTTCCTCCTGTGACTTCTCAGGTCTACTTCAGACTGTTGTGTGCTCCCGGCTTGAAACACTTTTCTTCCTTCGGCTTTCTTGGCTTGGCTCTTTCTTCCCTGGCTCTCTGTGTGGCCCTCTACCCACTCCGCCTCAGTTTTCATGCGAGCTCTCTTTCTCTGTGCTCTCGCTGAGACTCGGTCATCTGTACGGTTCAGTCCCTAGCCCTTTTTCTCTTCCCTTTACACAGTTGTTTGGGACAGGTGAAAGATGCCTACCATTTACAGTTATGTCCTAGCCCTCACTCCTAAACTCCAAACCCGAATATGCAAGTGGAATATACATGGTAGGCTTCTATTTTAACTTTCCGGTCCTTCTAACTGAACACATTCAACATGAGATTCAGCTTACCTGCCGTAAACTGTTCTTGCACTGGTTTCCCTGTGTTTGCTGACGGTCCCACCCTGTTACCTGGCTGCCTGTCTAGAAACTTAGATGCCTCTTTTGGTCTTAGCATCGAGCCCCAACACATATATTACCGATTACATAATACAGCTTCTTAGTCCCCTCGTCTTCGTCCTAATTCTTGTTTCCTTGGTCTATACTCTTAGGGTGTTAGGTTGATGCACCTCGTATGTATTCCATTTGAAATCTATTCTTAACTCCTAATAGACATGCTATACTGGAATTGTTTTATCATTTGTCTCTCACCAAGGACTCCGAGTGTCCCAGGAAAATAAATGGTGTGTGTTTTATTCACTAAGCTGATGCCTAGGAAATGAAAGTTAGCATCGTTACATCGGACCCTGTTTGAAACCCCTGGAAACTTATAGGCAGTTTCATAGTTGATTGTCACCCAATGTCACAGACCTAACTCTACTGCAGTGTTCACATAAGTGTAACTCCTAAACTTCAAACACTGGGAAAGGAAGTGCTTTCATGATCTAAAAAAAAGAAACATCTGGTTTTCTTGTATTTCATTAGTGGGCTGAAACCAACATCTGCTTTTAATGTGGTTCTCTATGCTCCAAAGCACAGTGTTTACTTTCACCTCCAGTGACTCTTATTTCAACTTGTATGAACTGAGGTTGCACACGTGTGTACAAAGGGAGTGGGGAAGTGGTGGGAGATTTATTAGAAAGCTTTGAAAGCCTCAGTGGATTTTGGTGACAACAAATATTTTCTTCATACCATTTAGTTGTTTTATTGATTCTGTTTATAATTCTTATTTATTTCCTAGACTAGTTGAATCCGACCACTTTTAATCAGCTGTTGTAATTTTCTGCACCATTTCCCACTCTGATGCATCCCATAATTACAATATCATTCATAGTGTCTCTTTAGGTTTGTAAATTCTTATTCTAGAATCATGATTGATTTACCCAAAGGAGAGATTTGGTGATCTCCACTTAGAGAGATGGCATTGTTGCCTAAGGGATAAATAAGAGCAAATCTCATGGTCCAAAAGAACCTGGTTCAAATCTTGCCACTGATACTTGTTAGCTAACAAGTTGTTAAAACACTTCTAAGGCATTATTGCATGTGTATAATTGGGATGGTTTCACCGGGCTGTGCTGTGTGGTGACAGTTAGCAATCTCATGGTCATAAAGTGCTCGGTACAGTGCTTGCTCATAGTCGCTGTACAGTGAAGGGTCACTGTTCATCACCACTGATCTAATTGTCCAGTTGATCTGGAAATTTGACAGATGTGGCCCATGTGTATTTTCCTTAAAGTTATTGTTTCATACATGCCTGAAATTAAGATCAACACAAGGCAAATGTACAAATGCTAAGAAAACACCATTTTTAAATTCTGATTGATACCGAGTTGTAGAAGTTTTTGCTGAGCAAATTTGTTAAATGGTGACACTCGTCTTTATGGGTGGGTTATAAGCATTAATTTGTAACTGACCACACATGCTTAGATGATTGGTGGCTTTTTATTTTGAAACTAATGAGTTTATCAGAGTGAATTTTCAAACTCTGATGTTTTCAATGTCGTTTAAATGACAGCAGTATGTTATTTCTCTAAATCTAGAAGTCTTCAGATTAGTTTGATCCAGCATATCTATAAAAGATATGTTATACTCAGGGAAGGTCAGTATATGCAGACTGACAATGAAATTGGTGAACTTCATAGTTCTAAGTGCTTCATACGTCATTGGTGATTATCACAATGGCCACTTTTGAAGTTCTCCCCTTGGGAAGCTATTCCCTGATGCCAGTGCCTAGTCTACCTTTCAGAACAATTTTGGAACTCTCTCTGGAATGGCCATTGGGCACAGCAGCGTGATGGCAAGTTCGTGAACTTAATCGTCTAGTTTTTTGTGAGGGAGTTTGTAGCCAGTAAACGTAACTGTATTGGAATGCTGTCCATACCTACTTGATCTGGCTCACAATGACATTTTTCTATACCTGAAGATCAAAGAAATATTGAAAGGAAGAGATTTAGATGACATTCAGATCATCAAGGGTAATACGATGACAGCTTCTAATGGCCATTCCAGAAAAAGAGTTACAAAATTGCTTTGAAGGGTGGACTAAATGCTGGTGTTGGGGCATAGCTTCCCAAGGGGAGTACTTCAAAAGTGACAGTAGTAATATTTAGCAGTGAGGTATGTAGCACTTTTTCTAGGATGAGTTCACAAACTTACCTGTCAGATTTCATAAGTAATGCAGGATTTAGCAAAGCAGGGATTGATAGGGGAGTTTATTAGGAGTTTTCTATGAGAGATCAGATATGCAATTCCTCCTCCTTCCAAAGAGAAAGTCACAAGATAATGTGAATTCATAATTAAAAAAAAGTCCTCTAACATTTTGATCTTCTAACTTCACCAGTGTTCATGGTGAAATGATCCATCTAGCCAGGGCTATTGACAGAAGTGACTTCAAATGTATCCTTAGGAACAGACTTCTAAGTGTTAAGGTTCATATTTAGGGGAGCCAAATTGAGAAACAAGATTATAAGATCTCATTAGATTTATTACCGTGTCTGGTAGAGAGATGGTTTTGTTCTGTAGCACTGAGATCTTTGGTATTGGGAGCAATTTCCATATTCAAAACCTGCTGCCGTAAGTTAGTTCTGACTTACAGTGACACTATAGGATAGAATAGAAACATCCCATAGGGTTTTTGAGGCTGTAATGTTTGCAGAGGTAGACCACCATGTCTTTCCTCCTGCAGGTGTGCTGGTGGGTGTGAACCTCTGGCCTTTTGCATAGCGGAGGAACACTTAACACTCTGCCACAAGGTCTCCTTCATTTATACATAATTAGCTAAAAAGGGAACAGTGATTTATTTTTAGCTGTTTGTTTTTGTCTAACACCAATATTGTGATAAGTTCTATGTCTTCCCTGAATAGTGATAAATTCCATTTAGATAAGACACTTTAGAAATATACCTGTAATCCAGCAAAGCTAGCTTCATTAACTGCCTGCATCAAGGGAAAGCATACAAAAAGAATTCGAGGGTGCTTTGCTACCAGGAAACAGAGAGGGCTTTGGGTTTGTGCTGTAACGTTTTGGGAAGGACCAGGGGAAGCAGAGATCAGCTCAGGTCTGAGTGCTGTTGTGAACCCGGGACAGTTTAGTAACTGGGTATCTCAGTGATTGTTGCTTTGGGGGACACAGGAATTAAGTGAGGCTGGGGAAATTGTTGGTGCAAAAGAAACAATCACTCAAATGTGAGGGGTCCATACACTGTTTGGAAAGCATGCAGTGACCCTGGGGGAACTGCCTTCTGTTGACTTTGCCACTGGACTTGTCTGCTTTTGTTGTTAGGTAGGTGCCACTGAGTCATTTCTGACTCAGCGATTCTGTGTGCCCCAGAACAGAACTCTGCTTGGCCTTGTGTCACCCTTGGAATCGTTACGTGGGAGCCAGTTAGTGCAGCCATTGTGTCCATCTCATCGACAGTCCTCTTCGTTTTGGCTGACCATGTGCTTTACCAAAATTGTCTTTCTCCAAGGACTGGTCCCTCCCGATAACATGTCTAAAGATGTGAGATGAAGTCTTGCCATCCTTGCTTCTAAGGAGAATTCTGACTGTACTTCTTCCAGGACAAATTTGTTATTCTGGCCACTCAGTATATTCAGCATTCTTTGCCAAAACCGTAATTGAGAGGCATTAATTCTTTTGGCAAGCTTTCACATGCCTATGAGGTGAGTGAAAACACCATGGTTTGGGTCAGGCACGCTGTAGTTTTCAAGGTGACATCTTTGCTTTTTAACACATTGAAGAAGGTTTCTTGTAGCAGATTTGCCCAGTGAAATGCATCTTTTGGTTTCTTGACTGCTACTTCTATGGGTGTTGAAGGTACAATGAAATCCTTGACAACTTTAGTCTTTGCTCCATTTATCATGATACTGCTTATTGGTCCACTTGATAATTTTTGTTTTCTTTATGTTGAAATGTACTCCATACTCAAGGCTGTGGTCTTTGATCCTTGGTAAGTAAGTGCTTAAATGTTCTTTTGGCAAGCAAGGATATGTTAATTTGCACATCACAGGTTGTTACTGAGTCTTTCTCCAATTCTGATGCTGCATTCTTCTTTATATATTCCAGCTTCTTGAGTTGTGTGCTCAGCGTACAGGCTAAAGAAGTATGATAAAAAGATATAACCCTGAAACACAGCTTTCCAGATTTTAAACCATTAAGTATCCCATTTTTCTTTTCAAATGGCTATCTGTTGGTCTGTCTACAGGTTCCTTATGAGTACAATTAAGGGTTCTGGAATTCACATTCTTTGCAACGTTTCCATAGATTGTTAGGATCCATCCAGTTGAATGCATTCACATAGTCAATGAAACATGGGTAAAGACGTTTCTGGTATTCTCTGCTTTCAGCCAAGATCTATTTGACATCAGCACTGATGACCCTCATTCCATGTCCTCAATTCTCATTCTACGTTCTCTTCTGAATTTGGCTGTGATTTTCCTTATCAATGTACTCCTGCAACCACTTTTGCATGATTTTCTGCAGAATTTGTGTGATATTAATGATATTGTTTGATAATTTCTGCCTTTTGTTGGATCCTTTTTCTTTGGAATAAGCACAGATACAGATCTCTTCCAGTTGGTCGGCCAAGTAGCTGTCTCCCAGATTTCTTGGCATAGATAAGTGAGCACTTCCAGGACTGCAGATGTTTGCTGACATATCTCAACTGGTGTTCTGTCAGTTTCTGGAGCTTTGATATTCACCAGTACTTTCGGTGCAGCTTGGACTTCTTCCTTCATTGCCATCAGTTCTTGATCATATGCTGCTCCTAAAATGAGGCTGAATTAGTTGACCAGTTCTTTTAGGTGCTGTAACTCTGTGTATTCTTTCCATCTTCTTTTCATGTTTCCAGCATTATTAAGTATTTTCCCTGTGGTATCTTTCCATATTGTAACTTAAAGCTTGACATTTTTCATTTCCTTCAGCTTGAGGTCTTTACACCGTTTCTCATAATGCTTTGTTTTCTTGAGCCACTCTTGGCAATCTCTTCATGTGTTTTCCTCATTTCTTCCTTTCCCTTCAGCTGTTCTAAATTGAAGAGCAAGTTTCAGTGTCTCTTCTGACATCCATTTTTGTTTTTCTTTCCTGTCTTTTTAGTGACCTGCTTTCTTCATATATGGTGCCCTTGATGTCACTCCATAGCTCCTCTGGTCGTCAGTCATTTATGTTCAATGTGCCAAATCTGTTAGATGACCTCTGAATTCAGGTGGAATATACTGAAGGTCATGCTTCTCCTTTGTGGAGTTGTCTCATTTTCTTCACCATATACTTGAACTTGCGTATGAGCAGCTCATGATCTCTTCCACAGTTGACACTGGTCTTGTTCTGACTGGTGACATTGTGCCTTTCCACCTTCTATTTCCAAAGATACAGTAGATTTGATTCCTGCATGCTCTATCTGGTAATATCCTCATGTTATAGTCACTGTTTATCTTGTTGGAAGATGGTATTTGCAATGAAGAAGTCATTGATCTTGCAAAATTCTTGTCATGTAATTTTTAGCATCATTTCTATCACCAGGTCCGTATTTTCCAATTAATGTGCCTTCTTCCATGTTTCCAACTTGCAGATTCCAATCATCAGTAATGATCAGTATATCTTGACTGCATGTTTGATCAGTGTTAGATTGCAGAAGTTGGGAAAACCTCCAGTTTCTCCAACTTTTGACTTAGTAGTTGGTGTATAAATTTGAAAAATGATCATATTGACTGGTCATCCTTGTAGGTGTATGGATAGTATCGTATCACTGACAGAGTTATACTTTAGTATAGATCTTGAAATTTTTTTTTCTTTGGATGGTGTATACAATCATATTCCTCTTCAGTTTGTTATCTGTTTCTATTAGTATATCACAATTTCATTTTTAGCAGCGATAACTTTATTAGATGTTCATGAAGACTTTGCCTTTTATTCGCACCTGATATACCTACTACCACCATCGCAGTTGTGGTTGAGTCATTCCCAACTCATGCCAACCCCATATTTGTCACAAACCCTCCATAGGGTTTCTGTGGTTAATTTTTTGGAAGTAGATTGCCAGGCCTTTCTTCTAATTTGCCTCTGGATAACCTCCAGCCTCCAACCTCCAACCTCCAACCTTTCATTTAGCAGCAAGTATGTCAACCATTCACAGTGCCCAGGAACTCCTAGTTTATAATTGATCAAGTTAAATTCAACCTTGTCTCCCATATAGGTTGCACCTACCACATGACAATGACCTAATAGAAAGAAAACAGCTTTACATCTTGGAAAGCATCAAAGTTATTTTTGTTGTCGTTTTGACATTGTCATTTTGACATCACTGATCTTTCAATATACTTCAGGTCTCCTGAGGATTGCTAATCCTGGGTATTTTCATGATGTTCCAGTAAATGAAGGTTTCAGTTAACCAAAATTGCTCTGTCTTTCATTATGGCGGATGTATCTATTTTCATGTTTTGAGTTGGAATTTCTGCTCTAATTACGAGCGAGCCCTCTCTCACAAGAGATGCAATTTTTTTTTCCTACCTCTACTTCATTACCTTGGTCTGTGAGAAGGCATCTGTGTGTACCTTTGAAAACGCAAATCACATGATGGGCTGGTGGAAGCATAAGGAAACAGGCATAATGCACTTTGTTAATGTTAGATTAAAGTCGAGACAAATGAGATCATTTGCTGAAGTTAAGGCTTAATGCCTTTTCCCAAGAGAAACATTCTTCAGCACAGGTGATAGTAATGTTTACCAAAAACCCTATTTAAATAACACTTGCTTTTATTTCTTTTTCCTCAACTAGCATTGTGCCTATTTGAGCCTGTCTGGTTTGCGTTATGTACGTTACCTGATCCTTCTGAAAGAAGAGAGACAATTCCAAAAATAGTCATCGCCTAAAGGGAAAAACAAATTCTTTTCTCGGAATTGCGATTCTTTTTCAGCGGATTAAAAGATTTAATTGTTTAGGTGTTCTAGAAATATTCTTTTCATGCTCATTTGATCATATACCCCATCAGCAAACACTTTCTGAGCAGGCACACTCAATGTAAGTTTAGATAGTTATTTCTAAATTGTGCACGTATGCGGCAGGGCTGATATTACTTGTGTTCTTCCTGTTAGGTGCCGTTGAGTTGATTCTGAGGGATAGTCATCCCATGTGACAGTGTAACAACCCACAGAGTCTTCTAGGCTGTAATCTTTGCAGGAACAGACAGCCAGGTCTTTTCCCCTGTGGAACTGCCAACCTTTGGGTTAGCATCTGAGCACTGAACTGTCACACTGCCGGGACTCTTTATGTATATTCTTAAAAAGACACAATAATAGAAAGGAAAAGAATGTGTTAAATCAGTCTATATGAAGGTCATCTTAGTTACCTAGTTCTGCTGTAACCAGAATACCACAAGTAGATAGCTATAACTAGAAGAAATTTATTCTCTCTCAGTTTAGGAGGTGAGAAGTCTGAATTCAGGGAGCTAGCCCCAGGGAAAGGCTTTCTGTCTCCATGGACTCTGAGGAGGATCCCTGTCATCATTCTTCGCAGGAGCTTCCGAGTGCAGGGATCCCGAGTCCAAAGAACACACTTCACTCCCAGCTCTTTTTACTTGGTGGTGGTGAGGTTCATTTCCTCACTGTTGGCTTCTTTTCTATCTCAAACAGGTTTACTGAGGATAACTTAATCTTGTCCATTGAGTCTTGCCATATTAACAAAACTGCTTCTAGTCCTGCCTATTAACATCATAGAGGTTAATTTAAGGCCTGTAGGATAATCACGTCAAATCATACAATGGTGGGCAACCAAACAATGCTGGAAATCATGGCCTGGCCAAGGTCACACGTATTTTGGGGGAACCAGAGCGTAACAAAGGTTCACACTTTTTCTTCCCATATGCCATGACTATCTTATAAACTCTTGGGGTATACCTGCCCAACTCTGAAGGACCCCAACTCTAGAGCAAGCCGTGGGTTTGCAAGACCTGAGTAACAATGTACCACTATGTGGTACCCCAAATCGGCACAGCTAATTGAATTCTTAGTTCCTCATCTTTAGAACGTGTTAGAATGTGCACTGTTGTGCTTGCTTCAGGGTCATGGTCAGAAAGTGGCAGCTGATTTTCTCCATCTGTTTCTGCTGTTGCAGATGTTATTACTGGTTCGTAATTGCTTATCCAAAATTCAAAACTTCAAACACTTCTGAAGACTTTTTTTTTTTAAAACTTATTTGTCAACAAACCCTGATCTAACCCTTTTACTAAGCTACTTATGATCTATTTATTTCATTTAGTATGAATATTGATTTTGTTTGATTAGGGAATACTGTTCCAAGCACCATTTACTGTGTTATAGAATGTATGACATTATCCTTCTAAAATCCTAAATTCTAAAATAAATCTAACTCAAGATTTTCATACAAAGGAAGGTCAACCTGTGCTGCTGTTGCTTCTTTGAAGCCTGGATTGTGGTATTCTGTAGGTTCTCGCCATTAAGACCATTTTTTTAAAGGATGCTGTATTTTGTGAGTCATGCTGTGGTTGCACAGTGGTTAAGTACTCGTCTGCTAATGGAAACTTGAGAGGTTCCAACCTCTGCCGATAATTTGCATTTCTGCTCCAGATATACTGAGTCAGAATCTACATTTTGACAAGGTCACCAGGTGATTCTCATATGCAATAAATTTCGAGAATCACTGCTGTACTAGTATTTGTCAGCAGGGGTTTGATTTGGAACAAGCTGATTTGAAGTCCTGGCTGGACCCACTGGCAGTCACACGGGTGCCAGTTAAACAAACATCTTGAAAGATGTGGCAGGCAGTCTGCTTCCGGAAAGACTACTGGTTTGGAAACTCTGTAGGGAAATTCCACGCTGTCCTGTAGGCTTACTGTAAGTTGCTTGATAGCAGTGGCTTTGGTTATTTGCCAAAGCTTAGTCAGATCTATCCTGCAGAAAATGGTGTGCCTGTCCTGATTTGGTCTCTTTTACCAATATTCTTGGTAATGGTTGAACAGTAGCAGTTGAGATGGCTCTAGTGTAACCTTCATTTAAAAAAAAAGCAAAACAGAAACCCGGTGCCTTTAACTCAGTTCTAATTCATGGCAGCCCCACATGTTACAGAGTAGACTGCTTTATAGGGTTTTCTAGGCTACAGTCTTCTCAGAAGCAGATTTTCAGACCTTTTTTATTTGTGCTGCTGATCGACGGCACTTGGCTTGGCTTGGCTGATGGGATCATATTGTCAGCTTTTGGCTTAGCAACCCATCACAAACTGCTTGTGAATCCGAGGACCTGTGGTCTCCTCCCTGTTGGGTAATTACCCTTTCCAGCTTTCATGTGAGGAACTTTTGGCCTCTAACTGCCCAATTCTTGACCTCTCTCAACCCAGCCTCCACTTCAGGTGTTCACTGGCAGGGTCATTTGCTTCATTACAGAGAAATAGAAGACTCCGCCTCTACCCCTAAATCCTCCTGGCATCCTTCCTTCTTCATTATCTGTATTTTCTTCACCCATAGAACCTTGATTTCTTCTTCCTGAGAGTTGTGGTCACTGAACAACTCCTCCTATTGGCAATAAAGGCTGTATGGAAGTTTCTGTCTAACTTACAATCCAGTGAGACTTCCTTCAGCGTGGTGGTGTATCCCATTCCAGACTGTACTACCGTGTCTTTGTTGTTTCCTCTCTAGGCTGCAGACACCTCCCTGTGACTCGGCACATTCACTCTTCCTGCTCTGGAGCCTTGAGATTGTCTCTCAGCCATGGTGCAGCCTTTTTTAATAGGTGGGCATGGCATCCAGAGTAATGGTTCCACATGTTTTTTTTTCTACTCTCGTCTTCTGTCGTCCCTCCTCACAGTGGAGTATTTTGCTCGGCTTAGAGGTTGTTGCACTGTTGTTAGTAGCTGTCCAGTTGGCTCTGACTCGTGGTAACCTTATGTGTGACATAACATTGCCCAGTTCTGTACCATCTTTTTTTCCAACCCTTTTATCGACACTGTTTTTCAGATCCACAAATTTTTCATTGGCTGGTTTTTGCAAGTTCATCACCAGGCCTTTCTTTCTAGTCTTTCATAGTCTGGAAGCCTGTCCACGAGGAGTCACACTGTTGATATTTGAAATACTAGCAGTGTAACTTCCAATATGAAAGCAACATGCAAAACACCACAGTACAGCAGACTAACAAGGTTCTGGCCAGATAGTAAATGAATTTTAAGGGTCCCATTAAGGACTTTTTTCTGCATACAGGGCAGGAGCAATTACAGGTGATTTCATCCCTTTTTGAGAGACCATTGTCCTGGTGGTATTGAAGAGAGACTATAGAGGAGAGAGACAGTTGGTGTAAACGCTCTTCATAATGTCATTAATGTGCCATTGGTTTGGTTCTGACTCATAGGACTTCATGTGTGAAAGAAGGAGATGTTGCTTGGTCCTGTGCCATCCTTGCAACAGGTTTGAGCCCCTTGTTTCAAACACGGTGTCAGTCCGTCTCATTGAGGGGCTTTCTCTTTTTTACTGACCTGCCATTTACCAAGTATGTTTTTCTCCAGGAAGTGGTCCCTCCTGATACCATGTTCAAAATATGTGAGCTGAAGTCTCATCATTCTTGCTTCTAAAGTGTCCTGGCTGTACTTATTCTAAAGCAAATTTATTTGTTCTTCTGGTAGTCCATGGTGTATTCAGTATTCCTCACCAACACCACACTTTAAAGGCATTGATTCTTTTTCACTCTTCCTTATTTGTTGTTCAGCATTCACGTGTATGGGAGGAAAATGGAAATCACATTGCTCAAGTCAGGTGTATCTTAGTCCTCAAAGTGACTTCTTTGCTTTTTAATACTTTTGAGATCTTTCGCAGTAGATTTTCCCAGTGCAAGACTTGATTAGATTTCTTGACTGCTACTATCATGGGCATTGATTAATAACCCTTTATCTTATTTCCGTATTTTCAAAGTGTCAGTTTTACTAGGTGCTTCACCATTTGATCAGTCAGTTGGCCTGGCAGAGTAGTAAATACAGGGATTCTGTGTGGGCAGCCATGGGTTTTAATGACAACCAGAACATTGGAATGTATCTAGTGACTGGAGGCAAATTACTTGATTTTTCTGGAATTAACTTCTTCATCTGTGAAACAGGTGTGGAATCCATCCTGCAAGATTTATCTGAGTGCTGTATCGGTTACTGGACCATAGTGAGAAGCAAAACAAATGGTTACCGCTGAGTCCAACTCATGGCTACCCTATGTGTTTCAGAATAGAACTGTACTGCATGAGATTTTTGGTGGTTGAATTTTTGGCAGTAGATTGCCAGGACTTTCTTTCCAGCATATCTTTTTTTTTTTTAAAAATTTCATTTTATTGTGATTAGGCGAAAGTTTACAAATGAAGTGAATTTGCCGTATTCAAGCCTATACAGAGAGCACCGTGCAGCTGCATCTGGTATCTCAGCCCTGTGACAGCACGTTCCTCCTTTCTGTTCTGTTCTTCCTGTGTTCGTTCAGCCTAACCGTGTCCCCTCTTCTCTGTCCTCCCCCCTTATTAGTATAGGGGTGCTGTTCCCACAGCCTCCTGGCTTCCAGTCCAGTCCAGTTTTGTATGAAGAGCTGTCCTTGGTGCTGGTTTCAGCTCTGGGGTAGGAACAAGACTGAGGCGATGCTCTCAGGCGACCCTACAGGTAGCAGGACCATCAAGTCTTTCCAGCACATCTTGGTCAACTTAAACTGCCAGCCTTCTGTACTATCCCTCCATAGAGTGTATACTCAGTAAATGTTGCTATTTGATTTCCCCACACCATAAGCTGTTGGCCCTGAGATACAACCTTGTGAAATTTTAGGCATATGAAAATGATGCTTTTCAAATTCCAAATAGTGTCACCATTGATGGACACAGACAATGTTGGTTGGACCATGTTAATAAAAGAAATGAGTTTACTGGTTGTGTAACAAGATATCAATCAAGTTTCCTGCTTGGCTGCTATTTATAAATGCTTGGAATGAATTTGTGCCATATGTGAAAACTAGTGGTAAAGTGTTTCCCATAATACATTACCTTGGATGGAAGAACTGCACTTAAATGCAGGGACTGTATAAAATTCATTGCTTTGTTGATTGTTGCTGTCAGGTCAATGCAAGATCAAATCAATCTCATAGGGCAGAGTAGAACTGCCCCATAGGGTTTCTATGGAGTGGCTAGTAGATTTGTTGAGTTCTTAAGCAGCCACTGAGCTAATAGAGCTTCTTGTTGATTAGTAAACTACAATTATATGAAGACTCAGTAAGATGATTGCTTTTATATGGTCTTTTTGCTGTGGTCTTATAACCCCCTCTAAATCACTGTGTAGAGGAAATATACAAATAAAGGGCTTGTAGGGGTCCTACTTCAGGGACTACACAACTTGCTAATAATGCAAATAAGATACTGGTACCATGCATCATGAAAGTAAGATGCATGGAATCTTAATGATGAGATTGGTTAGTTTTGGCCTCCACTAGACTTAAAAGAGAGCCAATCCTAGAGCAGAAGAATACCTCACCACTATCAAGAAGAAGAGAAATGGGAGTACAGTGAGTGCATCCTTTGAACTTCGAGTCCCTGTGTTGAGAACCTTCTAAACCCAGGAGGCAAAGAGAGCATGTTGTAACACTGGAGATGGCCTAAGATGGCAAGAGGCAGCAGCAGAAACGTGGTGGCAGCAGAACCAGATCAGTGCGAAGTGGTGTGTTGGGCTTCCCAACTCAGTGAGCAAGGTGGTTCTAGAGGGTATGCCAACCCATAGAACCAGAAAGCTCAGAGCTCTGGGCAGAAGCCTTCCTGGTAGAGAGGGGTTCCGCAAGACCCTTGTTGGTAGAGCTAGGTGTGCAGAACAAGAAGCCTGAGTGCCTATGGGCAGGAGCCTTCTGGTGGACTGTGGTGCCCGCAGGCACTTATTGATGAAGCTAAGGAACTTTGTAATACTTGCCTGAGGGGGGAAGAAACCAGGCTGAGGGGCTGAAGGCCAGAGATAAGCTGTCCTGATTGAAAAGCTGTATCCTGAATTGTTCCTGATCCTGAATTATACAATGCTATTTCCTTAACAAACCCCATAACTGTGAGTACGGTCTGTGACTTCTGTGTGGCCATTGCAAGAAATCACTGAACCCAGCAGAGAAGTAGAGAGTACCATAGGAAGGGCAGCCAGTGTCAGAATTAATAGAAAGGTTGGAAAAAAGAGACGTGTCTGACTACCTCGTAGGAATCAGCCTTGTGCTTGATCTTGATTCGCTTTTCCCTCCCACTCTATTTTTACAAGGATTTTTGAAAAATATTAGTTTCTTGTATATATGAATTAGTCAAATTAGATAAATACCTGATTGCTTTGTGAGAATAAGTCAATACTTATTTCCTTCTCTTCCAGTTATTGCCATTACACACTTCCTTCCACAATGTAATATACTGAATCCTTTTATTTGAGATAATTTATCTTATTTTGAGAGTTTAAAAACAAATTATACTTAAGAGGTTTTTAGTTGAGGCTGTATAAAATATTTTAATGCTATTAACTACCAAAACTTTATAGTATTATTTCACATTTATTCTTATATATAATATTTCATGGTATGTTTACTATGAATAATGCTTGCTGTCACTTGACAGAGAATTTCGAAGATGGCAGTTTTGTGTGTGTAGATTTGTGTTTGTATGTACATGTCTCTGGGTGTGTTTCCTAGCCTGTATTTTTTTTTTAAAGCAACTTACTAATGTGAATTATGTCTTTGGGAAAGATGACAGAGACATTGATGAAAAGATATTGACCTATCATCATCTGGATAAATGGTCTGTAAACTCACTCTTAATTTTAGCTGTAATTGTGGAGACAAATTCAACAGTGACTGCAGGATTTATTAAAGGCATAACTGGTATTTGTGTGTTTAGTGTGCAGTTAAAGGATGTATTACTTCTCAGTACATATTGTGAAAGGTTTGTATTAGTTGCAAAATAAATTAGACATGTAATTCCTCTGGGGGGGAGCAGGATTCTTATTTTTTCTTTATAGTAAAAAGCCAGCCAAAGCCAAGTGCCGTCGAGTCGGAAGCAGACTCCTAAAAATTTCCTTTTGTGTCCTTTAAGATGTTTGTTAAGCAGTTTAGGATACATCATGTACCGGGGTTTTTGACTCAATATTGTCTGAACAAAGCGTCTATCAAAATGAACACAGAGAGACTGAAAAGCTGTAGAGGCCTTTTATGCCTTCAGTTGTGGGTAGAGTATTGCTAAATGATTCTATCCCAGCAGCTGAATTTGATAGCTGCAAGAGTGGACCCAAACTATCCTTCTACCTGGAAGGCCTGGATTCTGTGCCCTCTTAGGTAGTGCTCTCTTACTTAGGTGCCCACTTTGGTGGTGCGAACCCTCACGCCCTCCTGGATGCTCACCGCCTCCTCTTGGTCATAGTCACTTAACCTGAGCAAGTGAGTCACCCGTACCTATTCCTACATTCAGCAGCTAGCTTCTCCATCCCTTCACACTTCATGAATTTGGAAGTGTTACAGTGTAGTGATCACGAAAGCTGGCCATGGTTTCAGTTACCCTGGTTTTAAATCTTAGCTCAGCATTTACTGTCTCTGTGACCTTGGCCTGGTAACCTATTTACGCTGTTTTCTCATCTTTGAAATGAGACAACTAACATTGCCTCCCTTGTGGTGTTATTATTAATTTCCTCAGTTATCCACACCTAACTTCCCTCCCTTTTTCCCTTAGGTACTTGAAACACTCTTTCAAAATGTTTATGCCACCACTCACAAAAAATTAAATTGAAGGGAAGCGGGAGGGTGAAAGGTATTCAGATAGGAACTGAAGTAAAGCTGAGATAATGTCAGAACAAGCTGTGAGGTAAGGGAAGGAAAAACTCAGTTCATTCCTGTGTTTGACCAATTCAAAAAAGAAAGGTCTGATTCTCACCATTTTTATATTAAGTCAAAGCTGTTGTTCAGAATGGAAACCCTGGTGGCCTAGCAGTTAAGTGATACGGCTGTTAGTGAAGAGGTTATCAGTTCAGATCCACCAGGTACTCCTTGGAAACCCTGTGGGGGAAATTCTGTTGTGTCCTTTAGGGTAACTGTGAGTGTTTTAGTCTGCTAGTGCTGCCTGTAACAGAAATACCACAGAGTGGATGGCTTTAACAAAGGAAAGTTTATTCTTACACAGTCTGGTAGGCTCTAAGTCCATGTTCAGGATGTCCATTCTAGGGGAAAAATTTCTCCTTTGTCAGCTCTGGAGGAAAGTTTGGTATTGCATCAGTCTTTGTCTAGGGAGCGTCTTGGCACAGGAACCTCAGGTCTGCAGGACACGCTCTTCTCCCCCGTGCTGCTTTCTTAGTGGTGTGAGGTTCCCGATTCTCTGCTTGCTTCCCTTTCCTTTTATCCCTTGTAAAATGAAAGGATTAAGGGTGGGGCAAGCCACACTCCAGGGAAACTTCTTTACAGTGGAGCAGGGAGGTGATCTTCTGAAGGGATTTACAGTCCCACCCTAATCCTTTAACATACAGGGTAGGAAAATCACAAAAAGAAGGACAGTCGTGGAATACAGGGAATCATGGCCCAGCCACATGGCTACACCTATTTTTGGGGGGACACAATTTGATCCATGACAGTGAGTCAGTATGGATTTGACAGTAGTGGGTTTGATTTGGGTTAATTGTTCAGAATAAGCATAACTATTTCTGGAACCTGGGAATTGTTTCTTGACTCCTCATACGACACCTTGGTATGTAGATGCCTTTATGCTGATTTGTGATCTCTTTATGTGTACATATGTCTCTGAATAGATGTATAATCTTCAAGTTCAGTTTTATCTCACATAACTTCATCTCCAGGCCTAGCTGGGAGACAGTATCCCTGCTGAGGAATTCAGACTTCTCATGGTACAGTTGCCAAACACTTGTCTTTGCAAGAACTGCGTTTATTTGCTCTTCGTCCTTATTTTATCATGGATCATATGTGGACAACTTGATATGCAGAGAAGGGTATTGGGAATTAACACCATGGCTGTATGCTCTTGGTTCATCCATTTCAGTTGTTAAATATTTTAAAACACCCCCCCCCATGTATATGTATTTATTAACCTGTAGATTGCATATGGTATCCTGCTTGCACAATGGCTGTTAACCCAAAGGTCAGCAGTTCTAGTCTACCAGTCGCTCCTTGGAAACTTTGTGGGGCAGTTCTTCTCTGTCATATAGAATCACTGTGAGTTGGGATTGACTTGATGCCACCAGATTTGGGTAGTTGTTTTCAGATTGCTTATGTAGATAGTTTAGAACTGACATTTATATTATAATTTCCATTAATAGAGATGTTTAAAAGGAACTAGCTTGTTTTAAATATAGATTGTGGTGATGGTTTCACAACTGAGTACTATATTTATTAAATATTATTTAATCATACACTTAAAATGGATAAATTTTATGATATATAAAGTATACCTTAATAAAGATGTTAAAAAGGATGAGATTAATATGAAATGAACACTAATTAAACATTTTAAAACTTATCATGAGTAAAAATTTTTTCTCACCTAATTTATTAAAAATTACTCATTATATACTTACTTTTTAGTAAGAGTAATGTGATTAAATTTGTCACCATCATCCTTTATTATCTCTTAATTGATCGATTTAAAAAAGTTCATGCTGGGACTATAATTGCTACCTTTTTCATGTTTTTACTTATGCTTCATTATTCGATGTATCTTCAGTCAATTGTTTCTTTACAAGAGTATTCTTAAGTAAAACTAGATTACATCTTTAAATCACTTTAGACAGGCATGTGTGTTCCCCAAGTTCACAGGCAATTATTTTTTTATTCTAAGGATTGACAGGGTTCAATTCTGTGCCTGAAAAGTAATATGTTATTCTCTGGGCTGGCCACCCATGTTCCATCTCTGATGTTTACCAATATCATCGTTTCAGGGCTTGAAATGAGAGGATGTCTAAATCAAAAGTGTGGTAATGAGAAAGTCCAGCTTTAATGTCTTTCACCCATACATCTTTCTTCTAAATTTTTCCAGATGCCCTGTTTCCGCTACAAGGATAATAAAACAAGGTTGGTGGAACAAAGTGAATTGATAAGCAGGGACTGTGCTAGTGGTTCCAAGAAATAGAGGCAGAGACCCTACTGGGAATTTTGCAAATATATTTGATGTTTTTCATAGTCACAATGACAAGGGAGATTGTTGGTATGTAGGAGGTTGGGGCTGTCATAGTACAATGCATAGGACAAAAAGAACATGTTTCTCCAAATACCTCTAATGCTTTGTAGAGTACAGCTGAGCTAGGGAGATCTAGGTTTAGTTCCTGGCTCTTAAGCAAGTTGCACGATCATCATTTGTAAAGTTGGAGTAAAAAAAAATATGTATATGTGTGTATATATATGTATATATGTGTGTGTGTATATATGTATATATATATGTATGTATGGTAAAGGTTGTTGATGACATATATAAAGCAGTGAATGAGGACCAGATACATTGTAGGAACTACTGGAGAATGACTGGCATGATTTTTAACCTACTGGTGGCTCCCCAGCCCACTCAGAGTAAAGTCTGGAATGCTTACAGTGACCTCCTTGGGCCTGCGCCATCTAATCCCAGGCTTCTCTTTGAACTCCGCTCCTGGTGGTTCTCGCTCACTGGTTCTGCTCCAGCCATCTGACTTCCTTGCTGTCTTTCCATCTCCCTGAGTGAGCTGTGCACTCTGTCCCTTCTGCCCTCTGCAGTTGGTCTGTCCTCTCTGTGGAAGCCTCTTCTCCTGTGTATATTCATTTGGCTGTCTCCCCCGTTGCCTTTCTTCCTTGACTACTTGATGGGAGGTGGAGTTTTGATGAGTGCTATAAAAATGAGAAGTGGCTTTCCTGATGAGGGATATAAAAATGGCAGCCTGTGAAAGTCATTAATGCCACTGAATGGTATACTTAAAAATGGTTAACCTGGCAAATTTTATGTTACTGATTATTTTACCAGAATAAAATCAAATTAAAAAAAGGGAGCATGGCTCTCTCTGTCTCAGTTATTGCTCCTTTCTTTATCATCACTCAACGTGTTAAATATTTGTTTACTGGCTATCTCTTCCAAGTAGACCACAAGCTCCAGGAAAAAAGTAATTCTGTTTTGTTTACTGATGTAGCCTCAATGACTGGAATATCCATAAGTGCTTAGATATCAGCCGGTATTTATTGAATACATGCATTATTATAACATGTTGTTGCTAGGTGCTGTCGAGTTGGTTCCGACTCAGTGGCCCTGTGTACAACAGAATGAAACCCTGCGCAGTCCTGCGTCATGCCTATGATTGTTTTTATGTTTAAGCTCATTGTAGCCATTGTGTCAGTCTGTCTTGTTGAAGGTCTTCCTCTTTTCTGCTGACTCTTTACTTTGCCAAGCACGATGTCTTTCTCCAGGGCTTGAGTCCTCCTGACAACATGTCTAAAGTATGTAAGACACAGTCTTGCCGTCTTTGCTTCCAAGGAGCGCTCTGGTTGTACTTCTTCCAGAACAGATCTGTTTGTTCTTTTGGCAGCTCATGGTACATTCAATATTCATCTCCAACAGCAATTCGAAGGCATCAATTCTTCTTCAGTCTTCCTTGTTCATTGTCCAGCTTTCACATGCATATGATGCGATTGAAAGTACCTTACATCAGGCACACCTTAGTCTTCAAAGTGGCAACTTTATTTTCAGCACTTTAAAGAGGTCCTTTGCAGCAGATTTTCTCCACGTAATGTGTCTTTTGATGATTGCTGCTTCCATTGTTTTGATTATGGAACTAAGTAAAGTGAAATCCTTGACAACCTCAATCCTTTCTCCATTTATGATGATGTTGCTTCCTGGTCCAATTGTGAGCATTTTTGATTTCTTGATGTTGAGATGCAATCCATATTGAGAGCTGTGATCTTTGATCTTCAGCAGTGTTTCAAATCTTCTTCATATTCAGGAAGCAAGATTGTGTCACCCATGTAATACAGGTTGTTAATGAATCTTCCTCCAGTCCCAATAACTCATTCTTCTTCCTACAGTCTAGCTTCTTGGATTATTTGCTTGGCATACAGATTGAAAAGATATGGTGAAAGGATATAACCCTGATGCCCACCCTTCCTGACTTTAAACTATCCAATGTCCCCTTGTTCTGTTTGCGTTACTACATCTTGATCCATGTACAGATTCCTCAGGAGCACATTGAAGTGTTCTGGAATCCCCATTCTCCTAAATGTTATTCGTAATTTGCTATGATTCACACAGTTGAGTGCTTTTGCAAAGTCGGTGAAAGACAGGTAAACATCTTTCTAGTATTCTCTGCTGTCAGCCAAGATTCATTTGAAACCAACAATGATACTCTTGGTTCCGCGTTCTCTTCTGAATCGAACTTGAATTTCTGGCAGTTCCCTGTCAGTATACTGTTCCACTTGCTTTGAATGATCTTGAGCAAAATTTTACTTGCATGTGATATTAATGATATAGTTCAATAGTTTCCACATTCAGTTGGATTGCCTTTCTTGGGAGTAGGCATAAATGTGGATCTTTTCCCATCCACTGGACAGGAAACTGTCTTCCAAATTTCTTGGCGTAGACAAGTGAGAACTTTTGATTAGTGCATGCTTTTGTTTGGAAACATCTCAATTGATACTCCATCAGTTCTTGGAGCCTTGTTTTTTTTTTTTTTTTTTGTGCCAGTGCCTTCAATGCAGCTTCATCGTCTTCCTTTAGTGCCATCCGTCAAAACAAAACCGAAACCCACTGCCACTGAATTGAATTGATTCCAACTCATACTGACCCTATAGGACAGAGTAAAACTGCCCTATAGAGTTTCCAAGGAGCGCCTGGTGGATTCGAACTGCTGACCTTTTGGTTAGCAGAGATAGACCAATAACCACTGTACCATCAGGGTTTCTTCCGTACCATCAGTTCCTGATAAAATATAGCAAAGAGTAAGAAGAAGCTGTAAATGACTGGTAGTACTCAACTGTGTATATACACTGTTACGTGTGTGTGAATGAGAGACTGATGTATGTAATAAAGTTACAATTTCTCCTAGTTAGAGGGATTCTAATCCATATGACAGGATCAATACCTTGTCATAACCTCCCCATCTGAACAATTTTGAGAAATGTTGCACAAGTAGCAGAAATCAGGTTGTCTAAGAATCAGCTTTCTGTGCTCTGCTCGTGGAACTCTGTGATTCTTCCATCACTTTTATGTGTTTTGAAACTGTATGAAAATCTCTCGTCTTTCAATAAAATAATCGTAGCATTACGGGAGTATTGAGTCTTCCTCTCTGCTCTGAGGAGGTGCATTTGTTCTTTGAGTAGACCATAAATTCCTGCTACTTCTCTTGATATAGACATGGGCTGGGAAAACACTTTGAAATTTTATGTGAGTAATAAAGGAAGTTGTGGACAGTCTTGGCGTTTTGGAAGCAGGGAAAAGATAAACTGTGAGATATTTCTTTGCAAAAAATAAGCATTTCTGTTTAAATGTTTCTTCTTGGTTTTGAAAAGTATAATAATTCCTCTAATTTTTTCCTTTTTTTTTGTTTTGAAAATTTTGTGTTGATTCAATAGCTTAAAGATTCAGTTTGTTGACATGTTCTATTGAACACCAGTAATGGCGTGGGGACATATGTATAAGATTTCTTTTGTTCTAACTTATTGTTTGTGTTTAGGCTAGCCTTTCAATCACTTTTAATGTCCTAAAATAGCTTCTTTAGTGTGACATTTATGTTAAGTATGATACAATTTTATACTGGAGAGTAACATCTTCCCCTCATATTATGCCTCTAATAATGAAATCCCAAAGTTATTTCTATGGTCTATTTCTGTGAGCAGTTTTTCAACAAGGAAAAGTTTGAAATTTGATGATAATTTGATGGTAGTGTTATGTAGGGCATTTGAAGTTTGTGACAGTTTTTTTTTGACAATTTTTTTTTTAATATAGGCACTTATTAAGAAACACTTCCTTGTGGTTTTACATGAACCTGTTAAACTCATTTGTATAAATAAGTGAATTACCCTATCTTACACTTGGTGTCTGTTGTCAAGGCTATGGAGTTATTTACTGGGTAGTACTTGCTTTTCAAAATTTGGGCCCGTAGATGCATGACACACACAAAAAAACAAACTCACTGCCATCAAGTCAATTTTGACTCATAGTGACCCTATAGGACAGAGTAGAACTGCACCATAGAGTTTTCAGTGAGCAGCTGGTAAATTCAAACTGCCCACCTTTTGATTAGAAGACAGCACATAACCACCAAACCACTGGGTTTTCCATGACAGATAATAGATATGCTGCTGATGAGACAGAGGGTTGTGTTTGTGTATGCGTGTGTGTGTGTGTGTGTGTGTGTGTGTGTGTGTGTTGGGAAGAGTTGGGGATCAGTTCAGGCAACAAGTAATTACTGAGTAGTACTTTAGCAAAGAAACATGGGCCTTTACCATGTGCAGTAAGTGTATCCCTCTATGAAGTCTCTTCAACTCGACCTAAATTTCTCTTCCTTTTAAAGAAAATTCTTTGAAAGTCATCTAATCCATTGCTTCTGTATTCTCCCTTTCCCCTTTTATAGACCTTCTTAAGTGAGGCTTATTTCCCCAGACAACTCACACCAAGATTACTGATACTCTCCATTTCTCTACATACTTTCAGGATTCACATTGCTTGGTCTGCAAGCAGCACTTGATGCTGTTGACCACTTTATGAAACAGCTTTCCTTTGGCTTCTTGTCATGGATAATATTTGTCATAAAATGACACCAACCATTTTTTTTCTTTATGTTTTTGATTTTGGTTTTTTTAATTGGAGCCCTGGTAGCACAGTGGTTAAGAACTGTGGCTGCTGACTAAAAGTTTGGCAGTCTCAATCTACCAGCCACTTCTTGGAAACCCTGTGGAACAATTCTTGTCTGTCCGGTAGGTTCTCTGTGAGTCAAATTGTTGGCAGTGGGTTTGGTTGGTTTTTCATTTTTTGCGTGTATATTCTTCTCAGACTGATCATTAAATGCTGGAGTTCCTTATGGATCGTTCTGTCTTTTCATTGTATACACTTCCTAACATTCTCATCCATTTCTGTGATTCCTTTGTCATTCAGATACCAGTTTCCTCAAAGTCTGTTTCTAGACCTTACCTTTTTCATAGCTCCATACTCAAATGTCCAGCTGTCAACTTGGGCTCTTTAATGAGACTTCATAAACACAAAACAAAGCCAAGGATTTCCTCATCAAAATATAGACTTAAAGAACAGCCTTGTACTTGCTAACTGTGCTGAGCTGAATCCTGTCATTTCTTCTGATTTTCTGTATTGAGGGTTGTCTCAACTTGACATCAATATTAGTTCTTAATACCTCTCCTCATTTTGTCCTAATAGAATGAGGTGTTGAAAGGTCCAGAAGACCCTGGATCAAAGCAGCATAAGCAATCTGCTTGAACTGATTGACATACAGAGAACACAACAAGTGACAAGTGCAGAATTAATACTTTGGGCCGTAAAAGAAGCCTTAGCTTTCAAAGACAGAAATGTAAGGTTTTCCTTTCTGGCTTAGTTCTCAGAGATGTAGCTAGACAGTAGTTAACAATGCTGACTAGGCAATCTCCGGGTGGTTTAGAAATTAAGAAGTAAATTGCTAAAAATCTGTGCATCACAGAATGATTCAAAATGGAAAGTAGGAAATATTTTAAACTCAATGGTAAAAATTTTGCATGCTGAAACTTGCAGGAGGCAATTAAAACAGTGCTTGGAGGAAAATTTATAGCATTAAATGCATAGAAGAGAAAAAACAGTCTGAAAATATCTTAAAGAATCTAGAAAAGAAGAGCAAACCAAACCCAAAGGATTCAGAAGGAAGGATATAGTAAAGATATGAGCAGAAATCAATAATGAAATCAGTTCAGCAGAGCTTTGAGACTAAGCCAAGGAAGAAAGGCTGGTGATTTACTTGCAAAACTTAACAAGTGAAAGCCTATGGATTATAGTAGAACTTTGTAAAACTCTTTGGAATTGGACATGTCATCTTGAAGGATCACTCACTAAAGAAGGACATTGTGTTTGTTAAGACAGATTGTTATAGTAGCCATGAGGATGGATTTGAATATGCTGCCAAGAAGCATGAGGAAGATGTGCGAGTGAGCAGTGTATTGTTCTATAATACGTGTGAAGTCACCATGCGTTGATTTGAGGATGCTATCTTCTGTCTGTCTGTTTACTCACCCATACATCTTTCCCTCCTTCTGTCTGTCCATCTACCTGCCCACCTGTCTATCTGTCCTTCATCTATCCTGTCTGCAAAGTCATCATTGAGGCCCCTTTCACAATTTCAGATTGACAAATATCAAAAAGCTTTACAGTACTAAGTGGTGGTGAGGATGCAGCACAGTGGGAACTCACTGGCTCCTACTGGGTATTTAAATCAATATATCCATTTTGGAGAACAGTTTGTCAAAGCCTAACTAGTTGAGAGTAGGATCCACATGAGGTCTGACAATTAAGTTTGAGAACCCATCCTAGAAAAAGTGCTACATACCTCATTGCTAAATATTGCTATGGTCACCTTCAAAGTACTCCCCTTGGGAAGCTATGCACTGATGCCAGCACTGAGTCCATCCTTCAAAGGAATATTGGAAGTCTTTTTCAGGAATGGCCATCAGAGCTGTCATCATATTACCCTTGATGTCCTGAATGGCATCAATTTGTTTACTGGCTAAAAACTCCCTCACAGACAGTGCCGTGTGAGCTGGTGGTGCATTGTCATGATACAAGAGCCATGAGTTGTTGGCAAGAACTTCAGGTTGTTTTCGTCGAACTTTTTCAGACAGCCTTTTCAGTACTTCCAAATAGTAAACTTGATGAACTGTTTGTCCATTTGGTACAAATTCGTAATGAACAATCCCTCTGATGTTTAAAAAGATTAGCCACATCGTTTTGACTTGATTAGGGCTGATGGAGCATTTTTGGTCTCGGATTGTTGGCTGACTTCCATTGTGCACTTCTGTGCTTTGTTTCAGTGTCACATTGGTACACCCATGCTTCATTACGAGTGATGACATGGCCCAGAACATCATCTTGCCTCTCCAGAAGGTCTTGACAAACTTTGACTCTCCTTTGCTTTTGTTCATTGGTGAGCTTCTTTGAAACTGTTTTGCACACAACTTTCATGTGTCAAGATTTTCCTAACTACTTTGCTACTGATGTTTATTTGGTCTGCTATGCTTCTTGTAATCAGCCAATAATTTTGACCCACAATTCAATGAATTTTTGCAATGTTTTTGTCAGTTCTGGCCGCCCTGACTTCTCTTCATGCTTTTTCTCCTCCCAGAAATATGTTTAATGAACTTGTACGCTGCTGTTTTCTTCATGGCATTATCCCCATAAAATTGGACTAACATGTCCTTGATTTGACTTCCACTCTTGCCAAGTTTAACAAGAAATTTAATTCTATTCATTGTTCTAATGCAAACTCTGACATTCTCACGATGGCACACGAAAAGATGCAACAATAATGACTGCCGCTACCACACATCAACACAAGCACAGCTGTGAGACACTGCCAAGGTTATCGAATCTTACTGAAGTATTTGTACATTGCTGCCCATGTAAATGCACAGTGGCAGTTAGCAAACTTAATTGTCAGACCTCATATAGCTTAGAAATCAATAATTCTTGATACAGTGTTTGTCAGTAGGATGAGAGTCTGTTTGTCATCTGGGCAGGACAAGTCTCTGTTGTAGGGTACTTTTAGTATCCCTCTTGCCACCCACTACTAAGTTATCTTCTCTCCTGTGTCGTCTAAATAGCAAAATTTCTTCATGTGTTTCTAGTCACTTACAGTGGGACCACCCACCCCTGAATCAAATTCTTCAAGAAACTGACATGTAGTTCAATAGACAAGTGTAAGAATCTTCTTTAAAGCTCTATTTGTAGAGGGAAAATACTATAAGCATCTGTAGGAAACTTAATAAATAAAATATATCATCTTCCAACAATGACATATTATACAACTGCTAAAATGACTTTAAGAAAACTACATTTATCATTGTGGATGAAGTTCCTAATGGTGATGCTGACTCAAACAGCATATATCACTTACATACAGTTTATAATAAAGTTCACAATCATGTAAAAATAGTATTATGTCAGTTATATTCTTAAATGCTGTCTAACAAAATACAAGGTTAGAATTCTAAAGTGTGGTTTTAGAACATGGGTTGTTTCTGGCAGGGAATGATGGTAACTTTGCTAGAGAAGTTATACAGTAATGCAATTATATTTGACCTCTTTATTTTATGAGGTATGTCACCAGTACCTGTTTATTATGTAATACATATTTGTATGGCATAAATAGATCAGAATTTAAAGAAAAGTTAACTGAAGACTGAATAAACCAAAACCATTGCCATGCAGTTAATTCTGACTCCGAGTGACCCTGCAGGACAAAGGATAACTACCTGATAGGACTTCCAAGGATTTAAATCTTTATGGAAAGAGACTACCACGTCTTTCTTCCATGTAGCAGCTGGTGAATTCTAGCCACTCACTTTGCCGTTAGCAACCAAATGCTTTAACCACTGTACCACCAAACTGCTAACTGTTGACAGGTAAATATAGAACTGTAGTAACAGAAGTGGATGAAATAGATAATGTTTGGAGCTAGTAGGGTCAGGAGTCTGAAAATAATTAGGAAATGATTATAGACTAAGGTATGTGAGAAATGTTAGGATGTATGTAACATGCCCTTGAAACTATTTAGAGCAAGAAAAATCAGATAAAAATCTGAAATGGGGCAGGTGATACAGTACTGAAGCCTACTTACTTAGTACCTATTTATTGTTAGCAAAGCATTTTAATGGATATGATGACCTCATTAGCTCCTGTCATGGACTGACCTATGTCCCCCCAAAATTATGTGTATCAGTTAGGTTGAGCAATAATTCCTGGTATTGTACAGTTTGCCACAATTTTGACAGGATTTTCCTATGTGTTGTAAATTCTTTCACTATGATTTAATATGATGGATTAGTGGCAGTTACATTGATGAGGTCTATAAAATTGGATAGTGTCTTAAGCCAATCTCGTTTGAGATATAAAAGAAAGAATTAAACAAAGAGACACGGGGACCTCACACCACCAAGAATGCAGGGCTAGGAACAAAATGCATCCATTGGACCTGAGGTTCCTTCATTGAGATGCTTCTAGACTGAGGAAAGATGGATGAATTACAAGGATCTTTCTCTAGAGACAACAAAGAGAATGCTTTCACCTGAAGGTGACACCTTGAATTTGGACTTGTAGCCTACTGCCCTATGAAACAATCAATTTCTCTCTGTTAGAGCTATGCATTGGTGGTATTTCTGTTACAGCAGCGCCAGGTGAGTAAGATAGATGTTAGCCAGGAATCTGGGCCACGTAACAAGAAATATAAAGTGGGAAGGGAAGTCTGTGATACTTGACTTGTTCGTGAGTTAAGTCTTGGCTTTTTAAGTTGACTTAGTATCACTAGAAGAAGTTAAAGTTAAATTGAGCATGTTGAAGAAATTTGTACCTAATATGTCTAGATTCAGTGTTCACACTCTTGTATTGGCTATAGAGTTTGGAAACTTTTCAGAAATTATGAGTACTTGCTAATGATTATCTCCTCTTCCTGGCTCCCCACCTGCCTTTGTCATGAGCTAAAAGTCTGCAAACTTACAGATTCGTCAGTTAGACCTTCTTTTCCTGCCAGAATTTTAGACTGAAATTGTTTGGTAACAGATGTAGTAGAAAGTATTACATATGGTCAGGTCCCTTGTGTTCCCTGTGTTTGTTTATAGACTCAAGAAATCTCATTTGTTTGAAATAGTACTTTATATAAATCTATTTTTTAGCATTTTGTTTATTTATTGTGATCAAGTGAAAGTATACAATCCAAATCAATTTTGCATGCTTTCCTATCTGCAGCTCTTCTGCTGTCCTTGCCCTGTGACAGCACACTCTTTTTCATTTTATGCTTGTTGTATCCTCTTAACAAGCTCCTCTCCCCCCTCCTCTCTACCCTCCTTTCTCTTATCTAGAAAGAGACCAGTAGGACAGCATCCTATAAATGCCTAGAACCATAAAGTACACACACCGTATGGTTGTATTGTGTCCCTGAGTCTAGTCAATTTTTGTTCAAAGAGTTGACCTCAGTAGTGTTTTCTAGACAGAGGCATCAGCAGGTCTAAAGGCCGTGCTCCCAGGGGATCCCCTGGGCCGTTGGGTCATCAACTGTGGTCTTTATTCGAGTTATAGAGCTGCACTGCTGTTTTTCTCATGTTGCCATAGGGACTCAAATTTGGGTGCTGAAGGGTCATGGCTGTCTTTGGTCGTGGCTGGGCAACATGTAGGTCTTGCAGTCACATGTTGATACAGTCTCCCATTCACATGGGTCCTTTTGTCTCCTGGGCTCTTTTTTGCTCATGTCTTTGGTGTTCTCAATGATCGTCTCTTCTGGCTGAGTTGGGACCATTTGGTCTACCTCAGATGGCAGCTTGCTAGCTTTTAAGACCCTAGATGCCACTCACCAATATGGGATGCAGGAGACTCTCCTAGCAGTAGGCTAATTATGCCAATTGGCCTTGATGTCCCCTGAGAGCATAGTCCCTTGATCCCATCCTTGCTACTCTATCCTTGCAATATTGGGTTGAGATTAGAAGAGCTTTCAGTTTTGGTGAAGTCCTGTTAAGTTAATCTGCTCTCTACTATGTGCTGTCACTGCTTTCACCTAACCAAATTTCTATGAACTGTCTAATCTGTGACCAACCGTTGCCCTCCTCTGCACCCTTGAAGCTGTCAAAGATTCTTTTCTTCTGTACATAAGTCTATTTTTAAGTCCTAATAGTAGGGGTCTCATACAATATTTGTCCTTTTGCCGCTGACTGATTTCACTCAGTATGGCATCTTCTAGTTGAAAGATGCTTCCTGAAATCATTGTAGTTTTTTAATCATTGCATAGTGTTCCATTAAATATATGTACTATAGTTTGTTTATCCATTCATCTGTTGTTGGACATCTAGGTTGATTCCATCTTTTTGCTATTGTGGACAATGCTTCAGTAAACATTCAGTGTATGTGTTTGTTCATGTGACAGCCTTTA
Organism: Heterohyrax brucei; assembly: GCA_028571685.1. Classification (NCBI taxonomy): domain Eukaryota; kingdom Metazoa; phylum Chordata; class Mammalia; order Hyracoidea; family Procaviidae; genus Heterohyrax; species Heterohyrax brucei. The sequence continues at coordinate 34,169,133 of CM053148.1, read as the reverse complement.
TTTTTGTAGGATATATTCCAAGCAGTGGGATTCCAGGATCAAATGGTAAATATATTTCCAGCTTTTTAAGGAAGCACCAGATTTCTTTCCAAAGAGGTTGTACCAATTTGCAATCCCACCAGTGATGTAGGAGAGTTCCAACTTCTCCACAGCCTTTCTATCATTTGTTGTTTTGTGTTTTTTGGATTATGGCCAACCTTGTTGGAGAGAGATAATATCTCATTGTAGTTTTGATTTGAATTTCTCTGATAGCTAGTAATTGTGAGCATTTCTTTCTGTGTCTTGGCTGCCTGGATGTCCTCTGTAGTGAATTGTCTGCCCATCTCCTTTTCCCATTGTTTTCTTAGGTTATTTACCTTTTTCTTGTTGATGTCTTGCAGTACCTTCTAGAATATGGGGATCAGATGTCAGTCCAACATGTAGCTGCCAAATACTTTTTCCCATTCTGATACAGTACTTTATATAAATCTTGATAATAGTACTTTCTTAGTTATGTGGGTTCCAAATCTCTTGTCCTAGTAAGTAGCTGTTTTAAAAAAAAACAAAAACAAAAAAACAACTTGATGCAGCATCAAATTTCCCAATTCCTTTTAATTTTGCTCTGTTGAATTTACCAATATATTTCTTTACATTTTTGTGATTTGTATGTGCATATGGGGGGATGGTATGTCTTAAAAATGCCAAACATCATAAACATATTTTCGTATATTTTCTTGTGAAGGCTTTGAAGTTCTGCTTTTCTCAGTCAATCATTTAACTTACGTTTAATTGTTTTGTTTATGGTTTGAAGTAGGGAATAGATTATATATTTTATCTGTAATTAAAAGTGAAAAAGCTATTGCTGTTGAGGCAGTTCTGACTCTGGTTAACTCCATGTGTTACGGAGTGGAACTGCCCAGTGGGATTTTCTGGGCTGTAATTTTATGGAAACAGATGGTGAGGCCTTTCTTCTGTGATGTCACATAACTGGGCAGGTTCAAATTGCCAGTCTTTAGGTTAGTAGGCAGAGTACAAATTGTTTGTGCCACTTATTGTTAGATGCCATCCAGTTTGTTCCAATTCATAGTGACTCTGTGTACAGCAGAGTGAGACATTGCTCAGTCCTGCATGAGGACCACAGTGGTTGAGCGTTGTGCCACTTAGGGACCTTTTTTCATCCATATAGGTAATCCAACTTCAGAGCACCTTTTATTGCACAGAACTATACCCCCAGCCTGACTGACCTGCATTACCATCTCTGTATATATAATGTTTCCATGTATGGGGTAAATACTTGGCTATCTGCATCTGTGCCAATACCTTACAGCAACTAGTTACTCTAGGTGTAGCAAATCTTGATACCCAGTTGGGTAAACATCCCACCTGTTTGTAGTCCTTCAGACTGCCTTCTTTCATCCATGTAAATTATATGTTTGCTAGGGCTTTGCTGCAGTTGAGTTTATAGTTCCTCTTGAATGTTTGTATAAAAGCAGATGCTGCTCACAGGTAAGCATGGCCTGTAGAATGGGATTGACTTTTTCTTCTCATCTTCCTATCTTCTCCCAGGATAACATTATCAGTTTATTCCTCTTTAGATTGAGCTGCCTTTGGTTCTCTTGCTTATATTTGAAAACCTGGATGCTGTAATGAGATTTCTCTCTTGTTTTTCTCCTCCTCCTCCTCCTATTCTACCTCCTCCCTCCTTCTCCTTTATTCCCTTTGCTCCTCTCACCATCCTTCTCCCCTCCATCCTCCTCCCCCTCGCCCTCATTGTCCTCTGGTTTGTTTTCTTTCGCCTATTCTTGGTGAGGAATTGAACCAGAATAATTTATAGTATTTACATTTCTTCTAAGTCTTTCAGTTTTGGCCCCTGTACTACAATGTTCATATTTTGATTAGTGTTTCTGTATTTGGGGATTGAGAGAGCCTGACACTACTTCCCTGTTTGGTGCTTCCGTAGGAGGATTTACAGGACACACCATATAATCCTACTTATGGCTATGAGTTATGATAGTGAAGGGATACCAAAAAAAAAAAAAAAAAAAATCAGCAAAGGGAAAAAAATCCTAGGAAGGAGTCTGGAGGAAACCAGGTTCAAGCTTCCAAGAGTCCACTCCTAGTGGAGTCAAACAAGATATACTTAATGACTCCATCAACAAATTGTGACAACACATGCAACATGTTTTCTTTTAGGGAAGCTCATTAAAGATTTCGTGCTCATGGTCGTATTAGGTCTGGTGGCATAGGTACTGTCATAGTATATGTTCCAAAATTCCAGACTTCTGAAAGGAAAGTAGACATTCAGTGTATATGAGATGGCTTGTACAAATGGTTTAGACACAAGAGTCACTCTTACCAAACAGAATGGTGGAAACACTGTCAGTCTAAGATCCTATACCAGATCAAGTCAGCCTTAATTCTTTTCTGCACAATGTCTGTATTCTTTTGTTGAATGGATTATTCATTTCATCAAGGTCATTGTCTTTCTTAGGTCCTGTTAGTCATTTGGAAACTCTGGTGGTGCAGTGGTTAAGTGCTACTTCTGTTATTCAAAAGATCAGCCATTTGAACCTACCAGATCCTCATAAACTCTATAGAGCAGTTCTGCTCTGTCTTCTAGGGTTGCTATGAGTTGGAATCAGCTGGATGGCAGTGAGTTTGGTTTGGTTTATTACGCATTTAAAAGGCATTCATAGTTTGTTGTACTCATTTTAGTCCTTTTGAGGTAAGATAGTAACTGAGGATGTCTTATCAGAGTTTGGAATTAAAGTTGAAATTCCAGTATCTGAAGGTTTCAGAAATCCTGGCACCTCTTTTTTTTTTCCCTGCAGTCCTGCTCAAGCATGGGATGTGATTTAGAAATGATTGAGAAAGGCAAATAAGCTGTTCTGGGGCCGTTTTTTATGGGTGAGATTTTTAAGAACCCAGGTCTTATAATAGTGGCAATAATCATAGGAAGGGGGAATTGCTCTTCTGTTAGTGCTTTTTTCCCCCCCAGGAACATAAGTAGTAGGATTAAAAAATGCATGCATTCATTTTGATTGATATTAATTTTAGAAGAGTATGTCTTTCATTATATGTTTTTAAATAGTATGTCTAGTACATGGAATGATCCCCCTTTTTTTGCTTCTGATTGGGCAGCAAATTCCATAGCAACTTGAATGATAGACTGAAAAGCTATGTCTTAGAAGAGTGAAATTTTACTTTAAAAACAGAGAAAAAGGTATTCATCGTATCAAAAAACTTTTTTATTTTTTTTAAATTTGAGGATACCCTTCTTTAGTAAAGAGGATGATTGTTTTTTGACAGAGGCAGAATGAAAGGTACTCATGTATAGATTCCTATTCCAGTTCTATCAGAATGCTGAATAATCTTGCTGTGTAATTTGCACTTATCTTCATATTGTGTATGACATAAGTATATTCATCAGATTTTTCAGTTTATTGAGCTTAGGTTGTGTTTGTCTTTTTGTTAACTTTAGGAGGATGTAATATGCAGTTTTCTTTCTACTAGTGAAATAAAAATATTATCTTGATGGTTAGCCAAAAAAGATAGACTTGGTATGCATAATGGCACATTCTAACATGTAGCTGTTTTCTTCTCTGTCATGTGAGCTGATACATAGATTATGAAGGTAAACCCTTCTTACCACATTTACCCTAAACTTTGAGAAGCACAGTTTGAGCCAGTGCAGCTGAACAAGTCCAGTACACTTGAAAAAACTACGCTTTTGTCATGCTCAGAACCTTTTCTCTTTCATCCAATTTGTATTCAGATAGTGGTTGTGGTTAAGATGCTAGCAGAAACTTGGGGGCTGGCTTTTTAAAGACTAGCTGTTCTTTTTCCATTTGTTCAATAAACAGAAGCCAGCTGAGGAGGATGTCTGGTTTAAAATCACACACACGCACACACACACACACTCACACACACACAAAAAGGTTGCTTCCGTTAAGCTTCTTGGCCTGAGCTCTGCCCTATGAAGAAGTTGCCCAATTGTTAGTGATTTGGAGAGAGTAAGAATGCTTGCTTTGCTCAATAACTGAATGCCAACGTTTACCTGGAGACACTTTGAGGTTTTCCTTCCAGGGCTGATGCTTTCTAGAATATGGACTATATTTTAATTTGTAGCTCTTTAGATATTGATGATAATAACCTGTGAACTTGTGCCAAAAGTATAAAATAGAACAAATATGTGTACCTTTGCTTTTTAAGTATTCCTTGAGGTGGGGAAATTTGTCTACATTTCAAAACTGAAATGACTGGGTTTAATCTCATCAGCCTTCTGTTCAAACTTAACTGTTTCTTAGATTTATTCTTCCTTTAATTTTTTAATTTATTTTGAATCATACATTATTCACTGGAGCAATGGCATTTTCAAGTGTACCAAACAGAGACTGCAGTCCAAGTGTGTGGTTATGAGTTGAATTGTGTCCTCCCAAAATGTGTGTCAACTTCACTGGGCCATGATTGTCTACCATTTTGCTGTTTGATATGATTAACCCTATCTGTTAATAAGTTTTACCTCTGTGATGTTAATGAGGCAGGATTAAAGTTGTATTAATGAAGCTGGACTCAATCTACAAGATTAGAATGTATTTAGAGTTAGTTGCTTTTTAGATATGAAAGACAGGAGCAAGCAGAGAGACATGGGGACCTCATAGTACAGAGAAATTAGGGCCAGGAGCAGAGCGTGTCCTTCAGGTCTGAGATCCATGGCTTGGGAAGCAACCAAGGCAAGGAAAGATGGATGACAAGGACCTTCCCCCAGAGCTGACAGAAATAGAGAGCCTTCCTCTGGAGACTGTGCCTGAACTGAGACTTCCAGCCTTCTAGAATGTGAGAGAATAAACTTTTGTTTGTTGAAGCCTAGGTTCGCCATGAGTTGAATCTGACTCGATGGCACTTGGCTGGCTTGGTTTGTTGAAGCCATCCACTTGTGGTATTTCTGTAATGGAAACAATAGATGACTAAGATAGGTGTATTAGCTTTAATCAAACCTTTCATCCCTGTAAGAAATTCCTTTTTTTTTTTTTTTTAAACTGGGCATATATTTTTGTGTTCATATGTTTGTTGTACTCTCTGTACTACTTGCACACTTGAGGAAATTATGGTCAGAGGCTTTTGTAACAGGTATTAAAAAAGTTCCAGTTCCAGGTAAGAGAGAGTAAAAACATACCAACCTTTCTGTCTCACTGAACAAAACTATAAAACCTGGATGAATGCATGAAGAGATTAGTTGAGGTTTTTGAACAGTACAGAGCAGGTCGGTTGAGGAAGAATCCTGAAATCAAAATGCCGTACACCTGGCAGTCAGTTACCGTTTTTTCTTTTACCATCCTTGAGCTGGAATTCAGTGTACCCCAAAATCCAGAAGTGATGACATGGGAGCAGACTCAGAGACCCAACTGAAGTTCTAGTTCTGCATTGTGGAGCAGAAAAGAGGGAAGTCCTCAAGCTCAGAAAGGGGGGAGGCCCCGCCTTTAGTTTCTTCTTTATCTCCGTTTTCTCATGTCATAGTACTCCTGCAATCTTGTGACAGAGTTGATGACAACCAGAACAGCTAGCAGTGGTGTCTTAGTCATCTAGTGCTGCTTCAAGAGAAATACAAGTGGATGGCTTTAACAAAGAGAAGTTTATTGTCTTACATTTCATCCTTTTTAGTGTGCCAGTCAGGTAGCTTAGATGTCTGAACTCAAGAAACCAGCTTCAGGGAAGGCTTTCTGTCTCTGCTGGCTCTGGAGGAAGGTCCTTATCATCAGTCTTCTATTGGTCTGGGAGCATCTCAGTGCAGGAATATCAGGTCCAAAGGACATGTTCTGCTTCCGGAATTGCTCTCTGTTCTCTTCTGTTTTATATCTCAGAAGAGATTGTCTAAAGGCACCATCTAATCGTGTAGATCTTGCCATTGTAAGTGCTACTAATCCATCTCATTACATCACGGTGTTAGGACTTGCAGCACTTAAGGAAATCACATCAGACGACGAGATGCTTGACAATCATGTGATATTGGGAATCATGACTAGACAAGTTGGCAGATAATTTTGGGAACACAGTTCAATCTGTGACAAAAGGGAAACTGCAGGAGTTCAATGACTGAATTAGGAGGATATTCTTTTCTGACTGACCATTAGGAGGTGTGTACTGAGAATAGATCCGAAGAGCCCTTGCTAGCTTTTGAATACTGGGTTGACATTGGAACCACAACTTCCAGAAGGTGGGTTGGAATTTACGACCTGAGTCTAATCAGATCAAGTGCCTGCTAAAACAATAATGCCGACATTCTCTGGAGGATTTAAGGTACTGTTTCATAAAATGACATTAAATGTCTGTGCTTAATATCTGTATGATTGGAGTCCCAGAAGGAAAGGGGGAAGAGAGTGGTGCTTAAGAAGTATTTGAAGAAACAATGTGGTAAACTTTCCAAGTTTGGCAAAAGATATAAAACTATAGAATCAAAAACCTAAGGTAATCCCAAGTGGTATACATTCAAGGAAATGCATACCCAGACACGATAATCAGACTGCTGAAAAATGAGGACAAAGAAAAAAAATCTTCAAAACAGCCAGAGGAAGAGAAACCTTATCAGTAGCGAAACAGTTATTCAAATGACTGAGCTCTTTTATCAGAAATCATAGCAACCAGAAAGAAATAACACAGCATTTTTATAAAGTGCTGAAAGAAAGAGCTGTCAACCCCAATTCCAGGGAAAAGATCCTCCAGAAACAGTGGTGAAATAAAGATATTCTTAGATCAGATAAACCTAACAGGATTTGTAGTTAGAAGACCTGCTATAATTAAAGAAATTCCTCAGACAGATGGAAAATTATAATAACAAGGAAATTTGGAATATCAAGAGTGAAAAAAGAGACTTTTCTTCGGCTCTTGAATTATTTAAAATATGCTTTATAGTTAAAATACAAAGTTCAGCATTGCGTGATAGGATTTTTCAATGTATTTTTATGTAATGACCGATAAAACCAAACCCACTGCCATCAAGTTGATTCTGACTCATAGTGACCCTATAAGACAGAGTAGAGCTGCCCCATAGAGTTTTTGCAGAGCGCCTGGCAGATTCGGACTGTTGTCCTTTTGGTTAGCAGCTGTAGCCCTCACCTGCTATACCACCAGGGTTTCCAAATACGATGATATAAGTAGGGTAAAAGCAACAGGATGGAGAAAAGAATATCCCTACCGACTCAGATCAAAAGAAATCCAGAATGCCTATGTGAAAAAGAGACAAGGTAGACACAGTGTGAAAAAAATTATCAGGGATAAAAACAAACATCAAAAAGATAATAATTATAAACAACAGAACTTCAAAACTACAGAATCAAAAACTAAGGTAGCTGGAAAGAGAGAGAGACAGAACCACAGTTTTAGTTGGAGAATTAACACTGCTCTCCTAGTAAAAGAAGTAGTAAGCAGAAGATGATCCTTGAGTTCATTCATATCTTTGCTCATTTTCTGTTCTAATATGTGTTTATAGAAGGCTCCATGCAGCAACAGCAGTGTATACTTTGTTCCTAAGTGCACATGTGCAGTTCACCAAGACAGACCTTATCTAGATCAAAAGTCAAACCTTAGCAAATTTAAAAGAATTAAAATAGCATAACCCAAACCCAAACCAAACCAAGTGTACTGCCATCGATTGATGCTGACTCATAGGGACCCTGGAGGACAGAGTAGAACTGCCCATAGAGGTTCCAGGGAACACCAAGTGGATTTGAACTGCTGACCTTTTGGTGAGCCATCATAGCACTTAACCCACGATGACACCAGGGTTTCTAAATTGACATAGAATATGTTTTTCTGGCTATAATGGAATTAAGCCAGAAACCAACAAAAAGATATGTGGGAAACCCCGAATATTTGGAGATTAAACTACAGCTTTGGAATAAACCATGGCTCAAAGAAGTGTCAAAATAAGTTAAAAATATTAATGGAAGTGAAAAGGCAGCATACTTTTACAAAATCCATAGTGCAAAGAGGAAGTTTCAAGATAAACTGTACTGTGTTTTGAACTGAATAAAAATTAAAATATAACACAAAATTTGCCGTTCCAAACCCACTGCTGTCAAGTCAGGTTTGACTTGTAGCGACCATAGAGGTCGGAGTAGAACTGCCCCATAGAGTTTCCAAAGAGCACGTGGCAGATTTGAACTGCTGACCTTTTGGTTAGCAGAGGCAGCACTTCACCCACTACACCCCTAGGGTTTCCAAATTTGTTGTTAGATGCTATCGAGTCAGGTCCAACTCCTACTGCTCCTGTGTACCAAAGAATGAGACAGTGCCAGGTCCTGCACCGCCCTCACAGTCTGTTGTGCTGGAGCCCGTGGTTGGAGCCACCAAGCCAGTCCATCTCTTTGAGGGGCTTCCTCTTTGTCACTGGTACTGTGTTTCACCAAACATGATGGCCTTCTGCAGAGGCTGAGCCTTCCTAACAGCACTGTCTAAGTATGTGGGACTAAGTGTTGCCATCCTTGCCTCTGAAGAGCATTCTGATTGTACTTCTTCCAAGAGAGGTTTCTTTACCCTTTTGTCACTAGTGGTGTATACTCAACATTCTTCACCACCTTGCTTGTCGATCCGATTGTGAGGACTTTTGTTTCTTCTGTGTTGAGGTGGAATCCTTACTGGTTTTTAGTCTTCATCAGGAAGTACTTTAAGTCCTCTTCATTTTGAGCAAGCCAGGTTGTGTCATCTGTATAACAAAGCTTGTTAACAAGTCTTCCTCAGTCATGATGTCTCATTCATTTTCCTATAGTTCATGTTATTTGCTCAGCATACAGATCAAGTATGGTGAGAGGAAACAGCCGTGAAGCTCGCCTTTTCTGACTTTAAGCCACACAATAATCCACACAGTCAAATGGTTTTGCATAGTAAAAAAACAAAACAAATAAACAAAACACACCAGTAAACATCTTTCTAGTATTCCCTGCTTTCAGCTAGGATCCATCTAAATCAGCTATGATATACCTGGCTTCACATCCTCTTCAAAATTCAGTGTGAAATTCTGGCAGTTCCCTACTGATGTATTGCTGAAGCTGCTTTTGAATGATCTTCAACAAAATTTTATTTGCATATATTAATGATATTATTTGGTCATTTCTGCATTTGATTTGTTCATCTTTCTTGGGAATAGGCATAAATATGGATCTTTTCCAGTCAGTTGGCCAGGCAGCTGCCTTCCAAATTTCTTGGCATAGAGGAATGAGTACTTTGAGGGCTGTGTCCATTTACTGTACCATCTCAATTGGTATTATGTCTGTTCCTGGAACCTCCTTTCCCCCATTCCCTTCATTGCAGCTTGGATAACTTCCTTTAGTACCATTGGTCCCTGATTGTATGCTACCTTTTGAAGTGGTGGAATGATGACCATTTCTTTCTGTGCAGTGACTTTGCATTCCTTCCATCTTTTGATGCATCCTGCATTCTTTAATCTGTAGAATCTTTCAGTATTGCAACTCAGGGCTTTGTTTTTTATTTTCTTCACGTCTTTCAGCTTGAGAAATGGTAAGCATGTTCTTTCCTTTTGGCTTTCTTTTTTTTAAAAAAAATTAGTATTATGATTGAATGAAAATGTACATTCCTATATAAATTTCCATGCCGACCTGTATGCAGCTCCCACTGCTCTCCCTTCCCGGTGACAGCACACTGCTCCTCTCTGTTCCATACATGTCTTATCCTCCCAACAATCTCCACTCTCCTCCTTTCCACCCACTCCCCTGTCTCCAGTAAGAGGTCAGCAGGACAACATCCTATACATGTACAGAACCATAAAGTGCACACATGATATGGTCACTCTCTGTGTTGCCAAGTCCAATCCATTCCTGTCATTATGATTTATGGACAGGGGCAGCATCAGGGCCAGGGGCCATGCTCCCAGGGGAACTCCGAGGCCCCTGGACCATCGATGATGGTCTTTTAGTGGAGATCTCAGGGTGCACCCCTTTTTATTCTTCTGTTGCCACTGAGACGCAACGTTGTGAGCTCCATCACAGCTATCACTGATGGTGGCCGGGCACCACTTGGTTCTTCCAGTCACAAGTTGATGTAGTTACCCACTCACGTGGGTCTCTCTGTCTTCTGTGTTCTCTTTCCTCTGTTGTTTTGGTCCTTGGGGACCATCCGTTCCTGCTGAGTTGGGACCATTTTCTGTACCCTTGGGTGGCAGCTTGGCAGCTTTTAAGACCCCAGATGCCACTCACCAATGCAGGGTGCAGAAGGCTGTCTTAGCAAAATGCTAGTTGTGCCAGTTGGGTTCGATTTCCCCTGAAAGCGTGGCCTTGGACTCCCTGCCCCAGCTACTCTGTCTTTGCAATATTGGGTTAAGATGGAAGGAGAGTAATCATGTTATGTTGAAGTCCATTTAATGTTGATCTTCTTTCTAATGTGTGCTGTCACAGATTTCACCCAACCAAATTTCCATCAACTATCTAATCTAAACCTTCCCCTCAGTGCCCTCTCTCCCTCCACAACCTTGCAGCAGTCAAAGAATCTTTTCTTGTATCCATGAGTCTGTTTCTAAGTTCTTATTGTAGGGGTCTCATACAATATTTATCCTTTTGTTGCTGACTACTTTCACTGATCGTAATGTCTTCCAATTGAAACCAAGTTATTAGTGTCTCCTAAAATCATTGTTGTTCTTTATCATTGCATAGTGTTCCACTGAGTATATGTACCATAGTTTACCTATCCATACCTCTATTGTTGGGCATCTGGGTTGATTCCATTTTTTTACTGTTGTGGATGGTGCTGCAGTAAACATTTGTGTGCATGTATCAGTTGCTGTAATGGCCTCGATTCTGTAGGATATATTCTGAGCAGTGGAATTACTGAATCAAATGGTATGTGTATATCTAGCTTTTTGAGGAAGGGCCAGATTGCTTTCCAAAGAGGCTGCACCATTTTGCAATCCTGCCAACAGTGTAGGAGAGTTCCAGTTTCTGCACAGCCTCTCCAGCATTTGTTGTTTTGTCTCTTTTGGATCATGGCAAATCTTGCTGGGATGAGATGGTATCTCATTGTAGTTTGTTTTTTTTCTATTATGATGGAATGAAAATGTACATTTCCATATAAATTCTCATGCTCACCTATATGCAGCTCCCACTGCTCTCCCTGCCCAGTGACAACACAGTATTCCTCTCTGCTCCATACATGTCCTACCCTCCCAACAGTCTCCTAGCCCCTCCTCTCCACCCACTCCCCTTCCTCCAGCAAGAGGTCAGCAGGATGACATCCTATAGATGCACAGAACCATAACATTCCGACAAGATACGGTCACTCTGCGTCGCCAAGTCCAATCCCTTGCTGTCTGAAGAGTGGGCCTTCGTTATGTTCCATGGGCAAGGACAGCATCAGGGCCAGGGGCCATGTTCCCAGGGAAACTGCAAAGCCCCCGGACCATCAATTGCGGTCTTTTACTGGGGATCTCTGGGTACACCCCTATTTATTCTTTTGTTGTCAGTGAGACTCAACTTTGTGAGCTCCGCTGTGGCTATCACTGGTGGTGGCCAGGCACCATCCGGTTCTTCTGGTCATGAGTCAATGTAGGACCCACTCATGTGGGTCTCTCTGCCTTTGGGTTCTCTTTTCCCCGTGTCATTCTTGTCCTCATTGATGATCTCTTCCTGTTGAGTTGGGACCATTTGCTGTACCCTCAGATGGCAGCTTGGCAGCTTTTAAGACCCCAGACGCCACTCACCGATGAGGGGCGCAGAGAGTCCTTATTGGCAAAATGCTAGCTGTGCAAATTGGCATCGATTTCATCTGAGAGCAGGGTCTCTGGCCCTCTGCCCCAGTACTCTGTCCTTGCATCATTGGGTTAAGATGGAAGGAGTATTCAAATTGTGTTGAAGGCCAGTTATTATTGATCTTCTTTCTAATGTGTGCCATCACAGATTTCACCCAACCAAATTTCTGTTAACTATCTAATCTAAACCCTCCCTCCCCACCCTCCCTTCCTCCCCACCCTTGTCCTTTTCTCACTGGCCACTTTCACACAGCATGATGTCCTCCGGTTGAAACCAGGTTAAGAGATGTTTCCTGCTATCATTGTTGTTCTTTATCATTGCATAACATTCCATTGAGTTTATGTACCATAGTTTACCTATATATTCCTCTGTCATTGGGCATCTGTGTGAATTCCATCTTTTTGGTATTGTGGACTGCTGCAGTGAACATTCATGTACATGTATCCAGTTGGTGTGAATGGCCTTGATTCTGTAGGATATATTCCAAGTAGTGGAATTACTGGGTCAAATGGTATATCTATATCCACTTTTGTAAGGGAGCACCAGATTGCTTTCCAAAGAGATTGCACCATTTTACAATCCCACCAACAAAGTAGGAGAGTTCCAATCACCCCACAGCCTCTCCAGCATTTGTTGTTTTGCGTTTTTTTGGACCATGCCAACCTTGTTGCAGTGAGATGGTATCTCATTGTTGTTTTGATTTGAATTTCTTTAACAGCTAATGATCATGAGCATGCTCTCATGCGTGTTTTGGCTGCCTGGATCTCCTCTTTAAAGAAGTGTCTGTCCATCTCCTTTGCCCATCGCTCAATCAGATGATTTTTCTTTTTCTTACTGATATTTTGTAGTACCTTATAGATTATGGCGATCAGGTGTCGGTCTGACATGAAGTTGCCAAACATTTTTTCCCATTCTGTAGGTGAACTTTTAATTCTATTAATGAAGTCTTTGGATGAGCAAAAGTGGTTGATTCTTAGTAGTTCCCATTTGTTTGTTTTCTCTTCTGTTGTTTGTGGTTTGTTTGACAGATTTTCAAGTCTGTCTATGTTGTGTATTAAACTCCATTGTTCCTACTTTTTCTTGGACGAGCTTTATCATTTTAGATTTGATATTTAGGTCTTTTATCCAGTAGGAGTTGATTGTTGTATAAGGTGTAAGATATGGGTCTTGTTTCAGTTTATTGAAGGTGGATATCCAATTTAGCCAGCACCATTTGTTGAAGAGATTGTTTTTACCCCAGTTTAGTGTTTTAGGGCCTTTGTCAAATATCAACTGTTCAGAGGAAGACAGTGTCATCTCTGGCATCTCAGTTCTGTTCCACTGATCTGTTTTTGTACCAGTACCAGGCTGTTTTGACTACTGTGACAGTGTAACAGGTTCTAAAGTAGAGTAGTGAGAGGCCTGCCAGTGTGTTCTTCTTCTTCTTCAGTAGTGCTTTACTTATCCGGGGCTTCTTCCCTTTCCAAACAAAGTTGGTGATTTGTTTCTTGAGCTCATTAAAAAATGTCACTGGAAATTGTATTGGGATTGCATTATGTAAGTAGATTGCTTTGGGTAAAATAGACATTTTCACAATGTTAAGTCTCCCTACCCATGAGCAGGGTAAGTTTCTCCGTTTATGTAAGTTTGTCTTTGTTTCTTATAGTAAGGACTTTTGGTTCCCTGTATAAAGGTCTGTTATTTCTCTGGTTAGATTTGTTCCTTTGTACTTTATCTCCTTAGGGGCTCTAGTGAATGGTATTGACTTGCTGATTTCTTCATTAATAATCTCATTGTTTGTATAAAGGAATTCTACTCATTTACTTATGTTTATCTTGTATCATGAGACTTGGCTGAACTCTCCAGTTTCTTTGAGTAGTTTGTTTATGGATTCGTTAGGATTCTCTGCATATACAATCATATCCTCTGCAAATAAAATTTTGACTTCTTCTTTGCTGGTGCAGATGCCCTTTATTTTACGGTCTTGTGTGTAATTGCTCTGGCTAGAATTTCTAGTACAGTGTTGAATAGACGAGGGGAGAGTGGGCATCCTTGTCTAGTTCTTGTTCTCAAGGGAAAGTATTTCAGTCTCTCTCCATTCAGAATGATGTAGGCAGTTGGCTTTGTATAAATGGCCCTTATTGCCTTGAGGAATTTGCTGTCTATTCCTATTTTGCTCAGAGTTTTTAGCATGAATAAGTGTTGGACTCCATCAGATGCCCCTTCTGTATCAACAGACAAAGTCAGGTGATTCTTATCTTTTGTGCTACTTATGTGGTTGATGACAGTAATTGTTTTTCTGATATTGAACTAGCCTTGCGTCCCTGGTATGAATCCCACTTGGTCATGATGTATTATTTTCTGGATATGTGGTTGTATTCTATTGGCAAGAATTTTGTTGAAGATTTTTGCATCTAGATTCATGAGTGTTATCCATCTGTAGTTCTTTTTGTTGGGTCTTTCTGTGGCTTTGGTAACAGGGTTGTGCTGGCTTCATAAAGTGAGTTTGGGAGTATTCCATCCCTTTCTATTCTGTGAAATAGTCTTAGTAGTATTGGAGATAACTCTTCTCTAAAAGTTTGATGGAATTCTGTGGTGAAGCCATCTGGGCCTGGAGCTTTTTGGTTGGTAGTGTTTGGATGATTTTTTTCAATCTCTTCCTTTGTGATGGGTTTATTAAGTTGTTCTGCTTCACGTTGTGATAATTTTGGTAGGTGATATGAATCAAGAAATTTGCCCATTTCCTCTAGGTTTTTAAATTTGTTACAGTCTTTCATAGTATTCTGTTATGATACTTTTCATTTCTGTTGGATCTGTTGTGACAACTCCCCTCTCATTTCTAATTTGGGTTATTTGTTTCCTGTTTTTCTTTAGTAAGTGTAGCCAATGGTTTGTCAATTTTGTTGATCATTTCAAAAAACCAGCTTTTGGTCTTTTCAATTCTTCTTCTATTCTCTAATTCGTTCAGTTTTCCTCTAATCTTTATGATCTGTTTTCTTCTGGTGCCTGAGGGGTTCTTCTGTTGTTTTCTCTCTACTTGTTGAAGCTGTAGGGTTAGTTCTTTGGTTTAGTTTCTTTCTTCCTTACAGATGTGTGCATTTATGGAGATAAACTGCCCTCTGAGCACTGCTTTGGCTGTATCCTATACGTTCTGGTAGGAAGTGTTTTCATTGTTGTTGGAATCCACAAATTTCTTTATTTCATCCTTGATTTCTTCTATAACCCATGGTTTTTTGAGCAAGATGTTGTTCAGTTTCCATGAGTTTCACTTTCTATCTATGGTTTTTCTGCTATTGATTTAGACTTTTAATGGCTTTATGACCTGAGAAGATGCTTTGCATTAATTCAGTGGTATCGATTTTGTTGAGAATTGCTTTGTGTCCTAACACATGTTCTGTTCTGGAGAAGGTTTCATTTGCACTGGAGAAGGAGGTGTAGTTGTCAGCTGATGGATAGAAAGTTCTGTATGTCAGTGAGGTCTAGTTGGTTAATTTTAGCAATAGGGTCTTCTGTGTCTTCATTGAGCTTTTCTTCTAGATGATCTGTCCAGTATTGAGAGTAGAGTGTTGAAGTCTCCCACTATTATTGTGGAGTGATCTATCTCATTTTGGAGTATAGTCAGTGTTTCTTTGATATATTTAGGTGGTCTAATACTAGGTGCATAAATATTTAATACTGTGAAGTCCTGCTTGTATATTGAACCTGTCAGCATTTGTGTCCATCATTGTCCACAGTGGTGGATTTTGCATTCAAATCTGTTTTATGTGAGATTAGAGTTGCCACACCTGTTCCTCTTCATTCATTGTTAGCTTGATATATATTCTTCTGTCCTTTAATTTTCAGTTTGTTCCTATGTTTAAGTTTGAGGTCAGTTTCTTGTAGGCAACATATAGATGGGTCATTTCTTTTGATCCAAGATGTCACTTTACTGGAGCGTTCAGTCCATTCACATTTAATGTAATTATTGATAGGTATGTGTTTAGTGCTGTCATTGTGATATGTTTATTTTGTGTTCATGTTTTCTCTGTTGTTCTCATTAATCTGTTGTGGGACCTTCTTCTTTGTGAGTTGATTTTTCACCTTTTTCAGGGTTGGTTTTGTGACTGTTGAGATTCCTGTATTACGTTTCTTGATTTGATATGTTGCATCTTTATTGTGCTTTATGGCTACCCCTGGAATCCCCGTTAGTGAAGTATGTTTAAACTTAATTTTAATTGCTAACAGTCTTATTAACTTCCTCTCCATCTGGAAGGACTATAACAGCTGTAGTACATCCCCCCTTTTAATATGATGACATCATAGTTTTCATGATATGGTCACTGGATCATTTCTTTCACTATTATAGCTTTGATTGAGTTTGGAGCCTTCCCTAACTGAGTAGTTTTGTGGGTGATGTGTCCTGTATTTTCTTCCAAAATATAAAGTTTGTGGTTTTGTTTTTCTAAGCCAAGAGATTCTTTTAGTATTTCTTGTAGCTTTGTTTTGTTTTTTACAGAGTCTCTGAGTTTTTATTTATGTGCAAGTGTCTTAATTTCATATTTGAAAGATAGTTTTGCAGGATATGTAATTCTTGGTTGGAAGTTCTTCTCCTTCAAGGCTTTGAATGTGTCATGCCACTGTCTCTATGCCAGCATTGTCTCTGTTGTCTCATTGTCTCATCCTATGAAAGCCTACCGTTTCCTTTTGAATGTTAGCTTTGCTTTGAATCTTGCTGCATTTAAGAGTTTCTGCGCCTGTTTCATTTTGTTAAGCTTGATTATAATATGTCGTGGAGTCTCTCCATTGAGATCTATATTTAGTGGTGTTCAGTATGTGTCTTGGATATCTATATTCTCTTCTTTCATAATTTCTGGGAAGTTTTCTGTCAGCAGCTCAGCAACAATACTCTCTGTGTTCTCAGGTGTCTAACCCTGTTCAGGAACTCCAATTAATCATAGGTTGTTTCTCTTGATAGAGTCCCACGTGCTTCTTAATGCTGCTTCATTTTTCTTCTTTCTTTTTGTCTGATTTTTCCTCATAGCTGCTGGATTGAGTAGCTGTGTCTTCCAAGATAGAAAGTGTATTTTCCATTTGTTTCATTGTGTTTTCTTCACTTCGAATTGAGATTTCTATCTCTTTGATTTTGTTCTTGATCTGTTGAATTTCAGAGTACTAGTGTTCCATCAAATCGAATAGCTTGTTTAGTTCTTCATTTTGCTCTGCTGAATTTTGTATAAGGTCTAGGAAGGCTCTGTATATAATCTTTCTGTATCCACTTTCCGATAATTTCAGAAAAGTTTCTTCATCTGAGGTGTTCTTTGGTCGTTTCTTTGGGGGGTCCTTCTGAAGCAATGGGTGATTTTTTTGGTTATGCTTTTCTCCAGAGTTTCTTTGTTTTTGGGCATCATGTGAGTCAGTAGAGGCTGTGAGAGATGCTGTGAGGGTGGACCACAGTTGTTTCTGTAGACCTTCTTAAAATGAAAGGTAAAAGGTATCTGACAACTTCCAAAGTCAGTTAAGTTTTAGGTATACAGGTTCCCCTTCCCAGCTGGCAAAGTAAGCTCCTTTATATACAACCCCAGATGTTGTAAACTAGTTCAAAATATGGAAAGGCTACTGCCCTGGTGGCCTCTGCTATTGGGCCCCATCCATAGGTGACACTGTGTAGAATACTGCTTTAGTGCCAGAATGGCATGCTCCTCTGGGCAGGCCCTGCCTCCCAGCCTAGGAATTAGGTCCCACTGAGGCCTCCGTATGGATAGATCCACCTCTAAGTGGAACAAGATGGCTTCCTTCAGAGATTCCCTGCCTGCCTCAGTATAGTCGGAGGTGGAAAGAGAGGCCAAAGGTGCCTAGATGCACGGAGTCCAAAGCTGTGCTTTCAAAATATGGCAATTTCACCTGCTGATCCCACCAGCAGTGCATCTGAGATTAGCTGCTAGTCAAGTCCCAGCTCTGCCCACCAGCTAAGACAGAGGAAAAAAAAGTTAAAACGGCAAGTTGTCTTCAGTCTGTGAAAGGCAGTGCTTGTCAAGACTGGGGGTCAGTGAAAGACACGAGGTTTTTTTTTTCAGTGGTTTGAAGTCCAAATTAAGAGCCTTATGCTGTGTCCAGGATTCAGTAGGTGTCCGGAAGGCTCCATTTAATTATCAGTTCGGGTCTTGGTTTCCATAGGAATTTAGGGAGACTTGTGTGTAGCTAGCCATCTCAACTTCACCCCCCTCCTTTTGGCTTTCTATCTCCATGTCTTTACACATGTCATTATCATAATTTTTCTTCTTGAACCACCCTTTAAAATTTTCTGTTCAACAATTTTACATCATTATTTCTTTCTTTTGCTTTAGATGCTCTAGTTTGAAGACTAAGTTTTGTAGTCTCTTCTGATAGCAGTTTTGATGTTTTCTTTCTTTTGTGTCTTTTTGATGACCTCTTGCTTTCTTCATGTATTGTGCCCATGATGTCATTCCATACTCATCTGGTCTGAGGTTATTAGAGTCCAATGCATCGAATCTGTTCTGGAGGTGGTCTTTAATTCAGGTTGGGTATACTCAAGGCTATACTTTGACTATCATGAACGTGTTCTTTCTTCAGTTTCAGCTTGAACCTGCACATCAGCAATTGATGGTCCCTTCACAGTTGGCCCTGTTCTTCTCTTGACTGATGATATTGAGCTTTTCCATCATCTCTTTCCATGGTTGTAGTCCATTTGATTCCCGTGTATTCCGCCTGGCAAGTGTTACTTATATGGTCATGAGTTTTGTTGGTAGAAGATGGTATTAGCAATCAAGAAGTGGTTGGTCTTACAGAATTCTATCATGTGATCTCTGATATTTCTATCACCAGTGCAATATTTCCCAATGACCAAGCCTTCTTCCTTGTTTCTGACTTTTGCATTCCAATCACAGATAATTATCAGTGTGTCTTGACTGTATGTTGGAACAACTTCAGACTGCAGAAGTTGATAAAATCTTCAATTTCTTCATCTTTGGTTGTAGTACTTGGTGCGTGAATTTTAATAATAGTCATATTAACTGGTTTTCCTTGTAGGCACACTGATATTTTCCTATCACTGACAGAGCTGTACTTCAGGATCGATCTTGAAATGTTCTTTTTAATGATAAATGTGACACATGACTCCATCCATGTCAATAAGGTTTACTCTACTTTGAGGAGGCAGCTCTTCTTTAGTCCTGTCTTGAGTACTGTCATACCTGAAGGGTTAATCTTCTGGCACTCTATCAGACAGTGTTGCCCTGCTATTCAGAAGCTTTCTACTGTCTAATTCTTTTCAGAAATGGACTACTAGATCCTTCTTCATAGTCTAAGTCTGGAAGGTCAGTTGAAACCTGTCTGCTATGGCTGATCTTACTAATATTTGAATACCAGTGGCGTAGCTTCCAGCATAATAGCAACATCCAAGCCCCCACAGTAAGGCAAAGTGACAGACACATGGGAACAAAATTTATGAACTACAGTTAATGTGTAGCATTAACACTTACATTTAAAGAAAAGAGAGGAGTCAAATCAACAGCCTTGCTCTGTGTGGCAGACTTCCTTTATAACGGGTTAGATAGTTGTAAAAATGGTGTGGTGGTGGTGTCTTGACTTCTTTTAACTTCAAGAGGGGGAAGGAGACTGTTTTTGTCAGCTAGTGCTGCTCTAACAGAAATACCACAGAGTGGATGGCTTTAACAAGGAAAGTTTATTCTTCAATAGTCTGGTAGGGTACAAGTCCAGATTCAAGATGTCTGTTCCAGGGGAAGGCTTTCGCCCTTGTTAGCTCTGGATGAAAGTCTTGTATTGCATCAGTCTTTGTCCAGGGAGCATCTTGGCACAGGAACCTCAGCTCTGAAGGACACACTCTTCTCCTGGTGCTGCTTTCTTGATGGTGTGAGGTTCTCTTTCCTTTTATCTTCTGCAGGATGAAAGGATTAAGGGTGGGGCAAGACATACTCTAGGGAGGTTATCTTATAAAGGGATTTACAGTCCTACCCTAAACTTTTAACATACAACACAGGAAAATCACAAAATGAAGGACAATCTCATGATACAGGGAATCATGGCCCAGCTACATTGCTACACCTAGTTTTGGGGGGACACAATTCGATCCATGACAGAGACTGATTCCTGTGAAGTGAAGGGCAGGCATGCCTTCTCTCTCTGCCATTTTTATTCATTCTGACACCAGCTGTACCTCCCATACCTCTCTCCCACTTCTGTGCTGAGTTCAATAATTCATTGCAAGGGCACACAGAATTCACAGGTAAAACTCACAGTTACGGGGCTTGTTAGGGAGGTAACAGGTTGCTGTTCAGGTTGAGGAATGTTCTGGGTACAGTTCTGATTAAGACAGTCTCTTCTCTGCTTTGACTGCCTCTCTGGACCCTGGGCCTCTGCCCTGCTCAGAAAGTGTTAACAGGTCTCTTGTAGCTCTTTTAGGTGTTGGCTGATACAAGGGTTAGCAGTGTCTTTTGAGCCCATAGCCCACAGGTGGCATGCCCAGATGAGTTATTCATTTCAAGATGATTACAAGACTCTTTATCAAACTAAAGAGACACATGCCAGACATTATCAGGCTAAAGATATACATGACAGATATCTGGGCTCTGATTTCTGGTAGGAGGTCATCACAAGTGGCTGGACAGAACACGACAAACTCATTACAAGTATGTGGAAGGGAGAAGGCAGATGGAAGAAAACTCACGGTTCATCACAGTGTTAGTTATGTCAAGTTTTCAGTCACTCATTTTGAAAACAAAAAAAAACATGTAGAGTATTAGGGTCGTAGAGCATTAGGAGACTCATAACAAGTACTTAAGCCTTGAGGAACTTAACCCCGAAGAGTCCAGTGTGTTGTGTCTCCAGTCCTCCACTTTCCTGCACGTCTTACATGCTGTGTAATAGTCTGTTTATTTGTGAAGCATTCCTGTCACTCACAGCCTGCACTGCTTGCAGGAGACACTCTCTCCAATCCTACTTCTTACACTGGTGTTTTGGAGCTTGCTTTTGTTAAGTATCCCGTTATAGAAGTGTTGTCATTTTTTTTCTGGCCTGGCCCTTTGGGATAAAGACACATCTCCTGTTTTTATAAGTACAATGTTTTTTTACCTCTCTGATCAACTTTATTTTAATATAAGATGTAAAGACATTAGGAGGAATCCTAGTTTCCAGCTGATGTGGGTATGCGTTTGTCCTTCCAAACACATACTTACCTTTGGAAAGGAAGGTGGTGTGTTTAAAGCAGGGGTTGGTAAATGTTTCTGTAAGGGAAGTTTTATTGGATCACAGCCACATGTGCTCATACAGCTATTGTCTGTGTCTGCTTTGGTGCCAGATTAGAGTTGAGTAGTTATAACTGATACCAGCTGGGTTGCAAAGTTAAAATATTAACTAACTGACCCTTTATAGACAATTGACCTATAGTATAGAAAAGTAGAAATGTACTCCCCTTAATTATTTGAGTAAAAAGCTGTTGTTTTCATTCTGGTAAATCTCTTTGCTCCATTTTTCCTGGAGAGGAAATAAGAAAACAGTTTTCTTAGGAAGTTTTTATTTATTTATTTTTTATGTTAATTGTTTAGGAAGTTTTTATTTTTTACTGTATTATTCACTTTATTTATTTTTATCTTACTTATTCACTGTATTATTTCATTCATTGCTTTAACTGCTCCACAACTCCTCAGATGAAAGAGCTGTGGTAGCATGGTGGTTAAGAGGTCAGCAGCTAACCAAAATGTCAGCAGTTCAGTCCACCAACTGCCCCTTGGAAACCTTATGGGGCAAATCAACACTATCCTATAGGGTTGCTGTGAGTTGGAATCACCTGGATGGCAGCAGGTTTGGTTTGGTATTGGGACTCTAATAAAACATCTTAAAATTCTTGTTCCTTAAAAATTGCTAGGAGGGAGGATGTGGGTTATTTACTGATTAGATAACCAAACAAAATTAAACCCAATGCTATTAAGTCGATTCTGACTCATAGTGACCTATAGACAGAGTAGAACTGACCCATAGAGTTTCCAAGGCGTGCCTGGTGGGTTTGAACTGCCTACCTTTTGGTTAGCAGCCATAGCACTTTAACCACTACACCACCGGGGTTTCTGGCACTGATTAGATGATAGGTAGGAATTGGGTTAAGTGGAGGGAGGGACAATACACAGTAGAAGTTAGGTCGGCACAGCTGGCCTAAACCAAAAGCCAGGAGGTTTCTTGTATATAATGTAACACTTGGAAGGACAGAGTAGCAGGGGTAGGGGTCTGGGGACCATGGTTTCTGGGAACTTCTAAGGCAACAGCATAACAAAGTTTTTTTCAGAAAATGTTCTGTATCCCGCTTTGATGAGTGGTGTCTGCAGTCTTAAAGCTAGCACACAGACATGTAAGTAACATCCACTGGTCCTAACTCAGCTGGAGCAGAGGAAAAAGAAAGACATCAAAGACATACGGAATATATGAGCGAAGAGACAGAAAGGGCCAAATAATCCAGAGACTACATCAGCCTGGGACCAGAAGAACTAGAAGGTGCCCAGCTGCAACCAATAACTCCCGTCATAGGGTATACAACATAGAGTCTGGGATGTAGCAGCAGAAAAACAAGTGTGCAGAGCAAGAAGTTTATTAAAAAGACCAGATTTATTGGTCTGACAGACTGGAGGGTCCCTAGAAGACATGGTCTCCAAATTCTCTCTTAGCCCAGAGCTGGGAGTACTCATGAAACCAGCTCTTCAGACAAAGATTAGACTGGACTGTAAGATATTAAATGATACTAACGAAGAGTATGTTTCTTGGCTTGGGATATACATGAGGCTAACTGCACAGTTTCTGCCTACAAGCAAGATGGGGTGTGGAGGGGGACAGGAGCTGGTTGAATGGCCATAGCGAATACAGGATGGTGAGGAAGAGTGTGCTGTCGGGGTGGGGAGAGCAGCTGGAGTAACATAGCAGTTTGTGTGCACATTTTTGTATGGCACATTCACTTGGATTGTAAACTTTTACTTAAAGCACAATAAAATATTTGGAAAAAAAAAAACTTTTTCTTCTATTTATAGAAGAACCCTGGTAGCACAGCAGTTAAAGTGCTCAGCTGATCACTGAAAGGTCAGTGGTTCAAAACAACCATCTGCTTTGCCAGAGAAAGATGTGGCAGTTGACTTCCAAAAAGATTTGTAGCCTTGCTAACTGTGGAGCAATTCTACTCTGTCCTGTAGGATTGCTGTGAGTTTTCATGGGCTCCACAGTAGTGGAGTTTGCTATTTATAGAAGTCGCCTGTCAAATGTTTCAATCTCAATCATTTGGTAGAAAGTGTGGGATAATTCGAATACTGTTTCCTGCTTCAGTATGCCCTGACACCACTGGGAAGTTTCATGTTACCTCTCTTCTATTCTCTTTTATAGGAATCAATGAAACTGTGTGTGATAGACACACACCCGTTCAAGGAGTAAGTTCCTGAGTCTTCATGCAGCTATGGATCTCGATAAGCCGTCTGTGTGGGACTCATTAAAACAGCGGACCAGGCCTTTGTTAATCAATCTGAGCAAGAAGAAGGTAAAAAAGAATGCAAACAAGCCCCTAGATGTACAGGCAACTCATCACCTGGACCGACGTCTGAGCCTCTCCGTTCCTGACATCCTAGAGGCTGGCTCCTTAGCCATGGAGGGTCTGCCTTACTCTGGGCCCCAGTCTTCCTATACTTCGGTGCCCAGTAGCCTGTCAACAGCAGGAATCTGTCCTAAGAGTAGCAGTAGCTCCTTGAGGCAGTCTGAAGAAGAAATGGACTGGAGCCAGGAAGAAGCTGAGCACTTCCACGTGGTGGAGAAGGACTCAGAGGAGATTTACCCCACCCATACTGCGGACAGGAGGGCTTCCAGCACCAGCATCTTTGATCTTCTCCAGAAACGTCCCCTCGGAGGGGAAGCATCAGGAGAGCCAGAGGTGAGCCCCGGGCTGCTCCTTTTCCTTGTTTTTTGCTTCCCTTTTTTCCCCTCTCGTGCATGCAGTCATCCAATGCCCTTGGAAAATTTGGTTAGGACTTATTTTTGTGGTTAGCTTGGATGGGGAGAATGTCATTTACAAGAGCTTAAATGAATGCAATATTGATTGCACTTAATGTTCCCATTAGTTTTGGGACTGACCTCCACATATTTTAACACTATAACAGATCATTTTTCTAGGATACTTCAAGGCTTTAAAAGCTATATTGGATGAGTTTCTTTTTTTCCATCTCCTGGCAAAGAAATCAAGGCTGTAACTTTTTCGCTAATTTTTTGCTTAAATATGTACCTGTCTCTCCTTCTCTGTCTCTCTACGCCATTGTCCATTCCTACCTATAGACAAACCAGGTATGTTAATATTCTTAAGAAAAGTGTGTTGCTTTTGGTTCAGAAGGAACAAAATTTGTCTTCCTATAAGTTGTGTGTATGTTTGTGTGTGCATGTGCCTATACCAGCTTACCTGCTGATTAACTTCTCTTGTATTCACTATATTTAAAATAATCAAAGCACAAAGAATTTAAAGTGTATAGGCCTTATTGGAGCGATTCCTCTATATGCAGATAGGGCAACCCATTCTCTTTCTTAAAAAAGCAAATGGCTCCATGCAGGCTAGGTACTGTGAGGCTTTTAAAGAGAAGTGGAAGAAATAATAGAAAATCAACCGCTGGCTAATCTTAACATGATTGATTGAACCATGCCCCTCCCCTTATTGAGATCAGCTGGTATCAGGTTACAAGGTGGCCTCTGGTTTGGATGAGTGGAAGGCAGTTATCTGTACAATCTTCATCTGTTATTGGGAAGGAGAGGTTTTAAAATTGTAATCAGAATCAAACATGTTGCCTTGAATTTGATTCCAATTCATAGCAGCCTGATAGGACAGAATAGAACTGCCTTATGGAGCCCTGGTTTTACAGTGATTAAGACCTCAGGCTGCTCTCCAAAGGGTCATCAGTACAAATCTGTTAGCTGCTTCTTGGACACCCTAGGAGACAGTTAGTTCTGCTCTGTCCTATAGGGTTACTTTGAGTCAGCATTGATTCAACAGCAACAGGTATGGGTATAATTCTATGGGTGATTTTTGGAAAATCACCAGACTGTTTTCCTGAGCAGCTATGTCATTTTGCAGTCCAACCAACAGTAAATGAGGATTCCAATTTCTCCACAGAGAGAGAATAAATTTATGGAGTGGCGTAAATAGTTAAGCACTTACTGACTAGCTAAAAGGTTGGCAGTTCAAACCCACCCAGAAACACCTCAGAAGACAAGCTTGGCAATCTACTTCTGAGAAGTCAAAGCCTAGAAAACTCTGTGGTGTAATTCTTTTCTGCACACATGGGGTTGTCATGAGTAGAACCTGACTCCATGGTGACTAACAACAACATTAAAACACTTTAGCCTTTTAATAATCTTTGTTTAATAACTATAACTGTTTGAATGCAACTCTAGGCCAAGAACTGTAAAGATTGCTGTTGAAAACAGAGATAGGTAAGAAAATGACTCTGCTCTCAGGCTAAGAAGTTAACATCTATTAGAAACCACTGAGAATAGTGTCTTGAATTGAATTATGACCCCCCAAAAATGTGTGTAGTAATTTGGCTGAGCCAGAATTTCCTGTATTCTGTGATTGCACTTCATTTTGTGATGTTCTTATGTTGTAAATCCGAATCTCTGCCTGGGGTTAATAGAGTATGCTAGAGATGATTAGGGTGGGACTGTAAATCCATTCCTAAGGTCACCTTCCAGCTCCATTGTAAAGGGAGTTTCTCTGGAGTGTGGCTTGTACCACCTTTTATGCTTTCATCCTGTAAGAGATAAAAAGAGAGGGAAGCAAGCAGAGAACTGGGAACCTCCCATCCAGAAAACAGCACTGGGAGTAGAGCATGTCCTTTAGATCTGAGGTTCCTGTGCCCAAATGTTCCCTAACTGAAGACTGATGCAACACAAGGACTTTCCTCCAGGGTTGCCACACTGAAAGCACTTCCCCTGGAGTGGACACCCTGATTGTAGACTTGTAATCTACTGGACTGTGTAAGAATAAACTTTTCTTTGCTAAAGCCACCCAGTTTGTGGTATTTCTGTTAGAGCAGCACTAGATGACTAAAACCAATGTGTACGAGGCAAACTGGTGTCAGATTTGTCTGTGTAAAACATACAAGTCTTGCATCCTGACAGGGTAGTGGATGGAGAAAATCACTTTGTGGGAAAGAGGGGTATGTCGTGTGTCAGGCAACATTCAGACTGGCACACAGAAGAGAGATGTGATTTGGACTGGTGAGGGAATGGGGCAGAAACAAGCCTCGGTTATGCATGTGTGCAGTTTAGTGTGGAGGGCTCTTCACTCTGTGTGCAGGGGACCTGTGTGCTGGGCTTTGCTGAGGGGTCGGCCAGTGACGGTGGGTGGATGGTTCTTGGTGATTATTACTTGTGATTCCTGGACTAGATAGATTCCTGGATAGATAGATAGACTTTCCTTATTTCAGGAAAGCCTGAAATAAGCAGAGTCCGTCAAGGATAGGTGTTTGTAGATAATTGGATTTCTCTATAATCAGCCATTTATAAAATAAAAACCTACTTTCTTGCAAAATAGTCTCCTGTTTCTATTTTTTCTGCCCTTGAAGTACACAGTAGAGCTTGAGAACTGGGTCTTTTTCTGCGATCGAGGTTCTGTTGATCCACTTAGATATGTTTGCAGAGAATGGAGGGACTGGACTGCCCTGAATTAGATCTCTAGGAGCACTTGTGGTCAAGTGCTGTGTCCAGTTTTTTCTAAGATCTCTCTACCCATTCCCTTGACCTCCTCCTGCACTTGGCAGACTTCTTCCACCATCCAGAGATCCAGACTTTATCACAAGTGCTGAAGTTAACTGTGCCCGTGCTTTATCTTTTCCACTAGACTATGTTCATTGGAAGAGTGACTTTAAGCTGGAGGAGACATGTCCAGCTAGTCCGAGGACCTGGCTTGGTGCTTGACGCATAGCTTGTGCTTAACCAATAGAGAAATCTGTGATAGCAGTGTGTATATTCACGGTAGTGGAGTTTTGAATATGCTTACTGTGAGTTCTTTTCAGTTTATGATTTACTTAAAGGGAGCATCCCGCCCCAATATTAACTTACACTATAAATAGAATCTCTTTTTATGATATTAACCAGAAATAGAAATTTAGGCAAATACAGACTTTTCAGACCAAACAAACAAAACCCCGACCTTTTTTTGCTATTGAGGCAGCTCCATAGGACACAGTAGACCTGCCTCATAGAGTTTCCAAGTAGTGCATGGTAGACTCAAACTGCCAAATTTTTGGTTACCAGACATAGCCCTTAACTGCTTGGCCACCAAGTCTGATGTTAATTTTAGGTATGAATTTATTATCTCTGCCTTTTTTGAATAAAAGGAGAAGTCCTGTGGAAATTATGTCATCGGTCAGTTTTGGAATTAGTTCATCTGTATTTTCTCACTGGCTCATCTGTTTCTTTCTAGTAAATAGCTGATGACTTTGTATAACTTCTGTGCAATGGGAGAAGCAATGAGGAAGAAGGAATTGTATTTTGACAAAGACTGTTGTACTACAAGGGCAAGCAGATGTTTGCCAGGTATCTTTGGTGGAACTTATCTTGTCTGTAGCTTTCTAGAGGGAAAAAGGAAGGAAGATCTGTGATCTGAGCAAATCCAGTGTGTTCTCCCCTGATTTTGCTCTGTGTTGACTGGGTGCCAGGCCGTGCCTGCAGCAAGGGGATAGGACTCCAGTTATTGTGGTGGCTGTGTGTTCTAAGGCATTTTCCGGTCCTACCAGTGTCAGTGAAGAAGGAAAGTGTTGGCACCCAGTCATTGGGAATGAGCTGGTGAAACAGGAGGAAAGTTAGAATGATAAAAGAAGAATGTGAGATTGTGGAGTACAAACAGAACCCCTGATAGTCAGGGCAGGTGTTCAAGCCAGTTATAAAGACAAAGTGGGAGAAAGTAGAGCAGAAGAAGGGATACATGAGGATACAAGGAGATTAGCCAGATTTTCTTTTGGGCCCCAGTTTCGTATTCCGGGTATTCTGTAGAAACTCCAGTCTAAATTTGTCATGACAGTCTTAATTTGTCCCCCAGAGTACCCCCATTAATACAGATTATTGTTTCTTGGCAATTTCTAGCTTCTCAAGGGAAAAGCCTGTGGATAATTGTAGACTGTTTCCATTTTCTCACTTTTTATGAACTATGAAGTCTTTGTTTATCCATCTCGTGTCTGTTTCCTTCTTTCTCCTCTTCATTTTCCTCTTACTAAAATCCTCCTCTTTCATGGTCCGGTTGAAATTTGTCCTTTTCTATGAAGCTTTTCTGGACTCTGTCATCAAATAGAATCACTCAGTCTTCCTTTTTCACGGCATACTGCTTTTACTGTTTCTGGGCACTCACCTCATTCTAAGGAATCGTGGTGGTCTGGTGGTTAGGTACTTAGCTGCTAATAAAAAGGTTGGCAGTTTGAACCTACCCATCAACAATGAGTTAAAAAGACTTAGGAATCTGGTCCTGTGAAGATGATAGCCTAAAAAACTCTATGTAGCAGTTCTGCTCTGTCACGTGGGATGGCAGTGAGTCAAATTCAGGTCATTGGCCCTCAAGAGCAACAACAACCTCATTCTCAGCAGCCTTGGTGGCACAGGCAGTTTGCGCTTGACAAGTAGCCTAAAGATTGTTGATCTGAACCCACCTGCTGGTACAGTGAGCAAAAACCCTGGTGATGGAGATTTCATCCAAGAAAATCCTATGAAACAATTGTTCTGTGTAACATATGGGGTCTGCATGAGTTGGGATTGACTCAACAGCAACAAGTTTGGTATAGCCACATTTTGATTTGTAGAAATCTAGAGAGAAAGAGAGATCAGAAGGGACAGGGGAGGCAAGGAAGAGAAGACAAATTGATACTGGGCAATGGGATCACTAGGTGAGACCTTGACTGGGTCGCTGCATTCCAAGACCCGCATTGAATGCTCGGTGGTCATCTGGCTCTGTTGACTGACTCGTGGTAACTGAAGTATTGTGAAAGTAAGCACAGGTAATAATCACAACTAACTTGCAATAAGAATTCCAACTTTTATTATTGCTTCCAACATTCACTCTGACATAAAGAACTCCTTTTCTTTTTATTGTCAAGTGACTTTGGATGTCAATCCACAGTTAATACCTACCTCATTAATTTTGGGGGAGAAATGATGATCTCACGGCCTGAAAATACCTGAGGAATATATATTACGTGCATCTCTTCCCTGAAGTCAGCCTACATGAGAAGTCGTGTCCAACTCAGGAGGTTTCCTGGTGAACATGAATCACTTCAGGGAGAATTGGTGGCTTATATGCTGACGGATGCCAGCTTTACCATCCAGCTCACAGTGAAAGTCATCCTACAAATGAGAACTTGACATACTCACACTTTCTTTCTTAGAGCCACCTACGTTCGTTGCTGTGTTCGACTATCTTACCAGTGAAGTCACTCTTAAAGTTTTGTGGTATAAGCTTTCTCTTATTCCTTCATAGGGTTCAGATGGGTAAGTTTGAGCCTTTACCTAGCTTCCCTGTATGACCTTTGTCTTTTTCTGATTGATATATCACTTAATTAGAAATACAGTGTCATCACATTTAAACAGCTTGATATCATATGACAGTGTGAGCAGACAACTGTGTGGTCTCTTTTAGGTGAGTGCATATTTGTGCTCTGATTGATGAAAGGTGGCCTTAGAGTTTACTTTGATGAGGGTGAGCTCACTGTCTTGGAGCCTTAGACCTGCGACTAGGGTGGAGGTACGGGAACATGTTATGCACTGCCAAACACCATTAACATGTTGTATTTAGTTAGTTGTTTAGATGCTTGCCTTTCCCATTATATTGGAAGCTTCTGAAGAATTGAAATTATGTCTTCTTCTTCTCACAGCCATTCTGCACACCTTACTTATGTGACATATATTGATTCACAATATTTCTGCAGTTGACTTCCAAGCACAAGCCACTTTTCAAGGTGCTCTGGGGCTATGAGAAAGGCAGGGGGGTGAGGGAAGATTGTGATACACAATGTCCTTTGCTGAGTAGTGTGAATTCCAATTCTGCCCATCAGGGAAGGCTTGCATGTTGCTATGATGCCGAATGGATTTCAGTAGGGCTTTCAGACTAAGACAGACTAGGAGGAAAGGCTTGGTGATATACTTCCCAAAAAATCAACTAATGAAGACCTTATGGATCATGAGCATCTGTGTCTATTCTGTATGGGTTGCCATCAGTCAGAAGCTGACTTCACATCAACTAACAACAGCAAAGTTAACGAGGCAGCTGTTGGTGGTTCAGAGATAGATATCCAGCCTTTCATGCAAGAGACCTAGGCTTGATTCTTGGCCAGTATAGCCATCTGCATCTCTCAGTGGACGCTGTGTGTTGCTGTGATGCTTAATAGATTTCAGCTAGATTTTGCAAACTCAGACAGACTAGGAAGGAAGACCTGGTGAGTTGTTTCTGAAAATCAGCCAGCAAAAACCCCGTGGTTGACAGTGGTCTGACCTGTAATTGGTCACAGGGGTGGTGCAGGAGCTGCTGAGCAGTGTTGCATTTTGCATGACATCACCATGAATCTCAGCTGATTTGTGCAAGGCAACAAGAGTAAAGTTAAGAAGACTCAGAGGGAGAATAGTGTATTTTTTCTCCTCTTCTTATTTTTCCCTTCTCTTTCTTTTTAGCAACATTCCCACGACCGGTGTTCTTTTACAGGGAACTTTCACATCCCTTGTAAAAGCAGTTAAACAGGTAGGAAATACGTTGGTTTCTGTCCTCAGTATTGGTGATAGATGGAGATTAGACCCACCTACTGGACAAAGTGACAGCGCTATCAGGCGGTCTCTAGTTGGTGTTCCCTAAGTGATTGAGGTGAGAGAGGAGTGGCTTCCCTGAATAGTGTGGTCAGGAAAGGCTTCAGATGAACATCTCTTGAGGATGGCTAAGACTCAGTAAAGCCAAGTGATTGAGTTTCATGTCTGTAAAGGGAGAAAAATAGAAAGTGCTTAATGCTGTACTTGGCAGATGTAAGTGCTTAAAAGTCCTCATTGCTGTAATTGTGATTGTATTTTTTAATGTCATTACAATTGTATTTCATCTTTTGTTTCATGGTGAAATAGAGACTTGGAAAGTTTCATTATTCACCTGATGCCACCTAGCTAGTTAGTGGCAGAGCCAGACTCTAAATCCAGGGAAGCCTGAATCCACAGATAGTACACAGAATTGCGTGTACAACAGAAATTTGGAAATGCAGTCTCGCAACTTGGGAGAACTCAGAGCAGAATATTTAAAAATAGTGACTATGGAAGGAAGACATTTATTTTTTTTCTGTTTCCGCTGTGCCCTTTTAAGCACAAGTGTAATTAAAGCAGTCAGATAGGCTTGTCATCGTCAGTAACTATTAATCATGAGTGAAAGGATTGTACCCCCCATATCATCCCTGTAGTTCCATAGTGGGGTGCATCCTTCCCTAACATTTCAGTTGGCAGTGGCATTTGCTAGCTTTCACAGTGAGTTGAGTGATTTTTGAGAAGTCCCCCGTTGGGCTGTTTCCAGAAGCTCACCTTGGCAGCCACAGAGCTTCAGCTTAGTGGCCACAGGAAAGCACAATGACAAGCCACAGAAAGGAGGAAACAAACCACAGCTTGAAACATTCATCATGCGCATCAGTTCCTCTGTACTTCAGTGATGTGTTCTTTACTATTTTTATTTTGTCTCGAAAATCACGACTCAACATCATTGTGTCAGCAAAGCAGGGGCTAAGCCATGTGATGGGCTCCGTGTTGTCCTGGACTTCATTTTCTTCTTCTTTCTATGCCTCCCTCCTTCCTCACCTGTTGAATATCTGCTATGAGCTGATGGTGACCTAGGAACAGGAGTATAGCAGTAAGCCAAGAGCCACCAACATCCATTCTGTCATGTAGTTCGTGCCCTGGAGGCTGGCAGGCAACAGACCTATTCAGAAAGCACTGAGCACAGTGGGGAAAAGTACAACAGAGAAGGTACTAGAGAGTGCAGGGGTGGCGGTGTTACTGTTTTGAACGGGTTGTCAGGGAAGATCTCTTTTGAGAAGACACCATTTAGGCAAAGACTTTGAGGAGGAGAGGAAGTAAGTAAGCTGTGTGCAAATCATGAACAATGTGTTTCAGAAAGTATTAGTTCTCCATGCTGATATAACAGAAATACCACAAGTGGGTAGCTTTAATGAATGGAAAATTGATCTGTTTAGTAGGCTAGAAGACCAAATTCAGGGTACCGGCTCTAGGGGAAAGTGTTTGTATCTTTTCAGCTTCTCTTCCAGGCTGTGAGGCTTACGCAGGGCAGAAGTGGTCTTGGCACAGGGGCCAGGTGCTTGCTATTCCTGCAAGCATTGGAATGGTAACAAGCAGAAGCTTTATCCTGGGAAGATAGCTGCTTGGGAAACATACCCAGACCAATGGCCTGCTTAGTAAGGGAAGATGGCATTGTTTTGAGGCCTTAAAAGATGACATTTGTTCTGATGAAAGTATAGATGGGGAAGGATTTGTCAGAACTAAGGGAAGGAGTTGAGTTACTGGCCATCTTTACCAAGTTTTTTCTCCTCTCTTCACAAACACATCTATTGTTTTAATAGTAACAATAAAATAGCAGTATCCTTGGGTGATGCAAATGGCTGAAAGGTTGCAGGTTCAAGTCCAACGAGAGGTACCTCCAAGAAAGGCTCGCTGATGTACTTTGGAAAAAAACAGTCATTGAAGATTCTACTGAACATGGTTCTACTCTGACACACGTGGGATCTCTGTGAGGCAGGGCTGACTCATGACAGCTAGGTTTTCTTTTTTTTTGGCGTATAAGAGAATCTGCTGGGTGATACCTAAGTATTATCTTGTCATACCACCTCTGTTTCATTCATTGTGTATATAAGGAGCCCAAGCTCACATCTGGCTCTGAGTAGGTGCTCTGTAAGTGCCATTTGAATGAATTATTTTTTCTCCTAAACATCTATAAGGTTAGAATACATATTTTGCCACTTTTAGAAGTGTTCTTGTGTCTTCAAGTAAGCTTTCAAGGATGCAGGGGACACAAAGCAGAAGAAGGATTGGAATCTAGGTCTCTCTGACTGCAGAACTTTGTCCTTGCCCTAGTGTAGTGCTGGTTCCCAGTGTGTCAGGCAAGGTGTTTTGTGTTTGGATCCCTGTTTCCAGGCAAACTGAGGTATGGAGAAAAGAGTGGAGTGCCGAGGATGCTCAGGGCAAACCCTACTCTGTTGCTTCTAGTAAACAACCACTTAGCCTCTTAGCCCTGGCTTCTTTATTTGTAAATTGCAGATACTGATGACAACTCATGGCCCTGCTGTAAGAATTTAATAGAAATGCCTATCAGAAAATATTTTGTGATTATAAAGTGCTTAGCAAATGTAAGAAGGGTTATTATTCTTTTAAAGTGTATCCTGCTAATTGACATGCCAAAATTTACAGAAATCGCCAGAAGAATATTACTGAATATGCAAACAAAGTTATAGAGAACTTTAGAAGAGAAGTCAGCAGACCTTTTCTGGAATGGGCCAGTAGATACATATGTTTGGCTTTGTAAGCCATAGATCTCATGTATAACCACTCAAATCTCAGTTACTGTAGCATGCAAGCAGCCTGAGATAATTTATAAATAAATGCACCTGGCTATGTTTCAGTAAAATTTTATTTACAGAAACAGCTGAATTTGGCCCTAGGATAATAATCACTTTTAGAGAACAGTCTTTGGAGTGAGTGAAGACTAAATAGGTATACCATGGTTGGTATGATCAATAGCCTCCCAAAAAGTTGTGTGAAAATTAAAAATATGTGAACTCAGCCACTTAGGTGACCTGAATGTTTCTGAACAAACTTTCCAGTTTTGATCTCTCATTGCACGTGGGTTGTTTCCAGTTCTACCAGAGTGCCTGGCTACTGTTAAGGGTCAGTCTAGGCATTGGGTCCATTCTGTCCATTTGGGCACCTGTTTTTGCCCGTAGTGTTTGTGCCTGTGACTCCTGTAGCCCTAAAGATCCCTGTATTCTCTATAGCCAAGGTACAGGTTCAATAATTACATAAACATGTGTTTAGAGATAACAGTTTCTTATACTCATATGTTATAATATTTTTCAAAGATGCTATAATTGATCTTAGCTGACTTTTTACTTATAGTTTCCCTGGATGTGGGCTTTCTTTAAAAAATGATGTTTAAATATTCACTGATTGCTTATGTAGTTTATTATTTGGTTTCTGGATTTACTTCATGGAAACCCTAGTAGCATAGTAGGTAAGAGCTATAGCTGCTAAACAAGAGGTCTGCAGTTTGAATCCAGCAGCCACCCCTTGGAAAAACTGTGGGGCAGTTCTAGAGTCCAAAGTAGCTCCATGGTAGTGGGTTTTTTTTTCTTTCATAGTGAAATACAAAACAAAACAAAAGCAGTTGCTATTGAGTTAGCTCTGATTCATGGTATCCTCCTCATGCATGCCAGAGGAAATTGTGCTTTAATTGTGCTTTCTTTGTTAAAAAATATTTCATTGTGATTAAGTGGAAGTTTATAATCTAAGTCAATTTGCCATATAAAATCCCATGCATACACCTCTATGCAACTCTAGCTGCTCTCCCAACCCTGTGACAGCACACAGCTCCTTGCCACTCTGTACTTCCCGTATTTATTAAACCAACCCCTGTTCCCTCCTCTCCGTCCTCCCATCTCCTTTCTATAGGGGAGCTGCTCTGACAGCCTCATGTCTTACAGTCTAGTCCAATATTTTTTATTGCCTTTTTTTTTGCAAAACCCCCAAAAGTTTTACTGTAGTTAAGTGAAAGTATACAATCCAAATTAAATTTGCATGCCTTCCTCTCTGCAGCTCCTTCTCCTTGCCGGGTGACAGCACACTCCTTTTCATTCTGTGTATGTCTTATCCTCAACAATTTCCTGTCCCTTCCTCTCCACCCTCTCCTCTTCCATCTAGAAAGAGACCAGTAGGACGGCATCATATAAATTCATAGAGCCATATAGTACAGACAACATATAGTCCCATCGTGTCCCTGAGTACAGTCTATTTTTGTCCAAAGAGTTAATCTCAGTAGTGTTTTCTGGTCAGAGGCAGCAGCAGGTCTAGCGAACATACACCCAGGGGAAACTCCAGGCCAGCAGACCATCAATTCTGGTCTTTTAGTAGAGTTCTCGAGGTGCACCCCTCTTTTTCTCATGTTGCCACTTGGCCTCAACATTGTGTGCCCCATCACGGCTGGTTCTTCTGATCACAAGTTGTTACAGTCACCATTCACATGGGTCCTCATGTCTCCTGGACTCTTTTCCCCTTGTGCCTTTGTTGTTCTTGGTGGTGGTCTGTTCCAGATGAATTAGCACCATTTGGTGTACCAGATGGCAGCTCGCTAGCTTTTAAGACCCCAGATGCCACTCACCAAAAAGAGGTGCCGAAGACTCTCTTAGCAGTAGGCTTGTTATGCCAGATGGTCTTGATGTCCCCTGAGAGCATGGGCCCCAGACCCTGCCCCTGCTACTCTATCCTTGCAGTATTCTCCTGTGTGCTGTCACTGCTTTCACCCAACCAAATTTCTGTCAACTATCTAATCTATGACCAACCCTTGCCCTCCCTCCCCACCCTTGCGGCCATCTTTTCTTCTGTGCGTAAGTCTATTTTTAAGTCCTTATAGTAGGGGTCTCACACAACATTTGTCTTACTGATGCTGACTGATTTCACTCAGTATAATGTCTTCCAGTTGAAACCAGATTATGAGATGCGTCTTAAAATCATCATTGTTTTTTACCATTGAGTATGTGTACCAAACTTTGTTTATCCATTCATCTGCTGTTGTGGGCTGTGCTGCAATAAATATCCATGGGCATGTATCTGTCCATATGAGCACCTTTGTTTCTGTAGGATATATTCCAAGCAGTGATATTTCTGGATCCAGTTGTTTTCAGCACTTTAAGGAAGTGCCAAATTGCTTTCTAAAGAGGTTGTACCATTTTAGATTCCCAACAGCAGTGTAGGAGAGTTCTGATCTCTCCACGGCCTCTGCAGCATTTGTTGTTTTGTGTTTTGTGGATCATGGCCAACCTTGCTGGGGTGAGATGTATCTGATTGTAGTTTTTTTTTTTTTTAATTAAAGAAAAAAAATTACATGATTTGTTTTCACCAGTCTGTTCTGGCATGCTCCTAATAATATCAGAGTCACCTGGATCAATGATAGCCAGGGTGCACACTCTGTAGTATTTTCCATATGCCGTGCCCAGTTCAATATTATTGCCACTGTAGAGATGGACGCTAGTTTTGGCCAACGTGGCGTAGTACTCTGCTTCAGATTTCCTCAAGGCTGGACAGTTGTTGGCGAGGACAACCAGTTTCACTTTGCCTTGCCTGATCATTTTCAGAGTCTGCTTATACCCCAGAATGTATTTTCCACTCTTCATAACGAGTTGGAGCCTGGAGTTGATTGACCCCAGTGACTTTTTCGTCTTCTTTACAGCCACTGTCCTCCTGCCTTAGGTGCGGGATGGCCCCCAACCAAGCTGGCCGGGGAGGGAGAAAGGGCTGTCATTATAGTTCTGATTTGGATTCCTCTAATGGTTGATGATTGTGATCATTTCCTCATGTCTCCTTTGGCTGCCTGGATGTTCCAGTCCAATTTTTGTCTGAAGAGTTGTCGTCAATGCTGGTTTCAGCTCTGGGGTGGGAACAAGTCCAGGGGACAAGTTCTCAGGGAACACTCCAGATGTAGGACCATATAGTCTGGTGTTTTAACAGAATTTTAGATTTGCACTTCTATTTTTCTTCTTTTGTAACAGGGAATCTCTGTTGTATTGCCTGCCAAGCCAGACATTCAAGGTGGCTGGGCACCATGTAGTTGTTCTGGCTCTAAAGGGTTTTCAGTGGCTGATTTCAGAAGACAATTGCCAATCATTTCTTCCAGGACATCTCTGCATAGACTTGTACCTCCAATCTTTTATTAGCTCAGACTGTTTACATCACCCGAAGATTCTTTGATAAAATCCTTTAAATGACCTTCTACCAAAAAAATGAAACCATTGCCTTCCAGTCAATTCTCACTCATAACAACCCTATAGGACAGAATAGAACTGCCCCATGGGGTTTTCAAGGAGCAGCTTGTGGATTCAAACTGCTGACCTTTTGGTTAGCAGCTAAATTCTTAATCAGTGCACCACTAGAGCTCCATAGACAGCCTTAAAAAAAAGAAAAACCAAACCAAACCCACTGCTGTTCAGTTGATGCTGACTTGCAGTGACCCTGTAGGACAGAGTAGAACTGTTCCGTAGAGTTTCCAAGGAACACCTGGCAGATTTGAACTGCTGTCCGTTTGGTTAGCAGACATGGCACTTAACCACTACGCTACCAGGGTTTCCAAGCAGCCTTTTAGGAGGTGATATTTTTACAAGATCAGATTTAGTGAGCAAAGGAGGAAAATGTTCGTTGGTATCAGTGTCTTCCTCTCTAAATCCCTGGTACCTAGAACAGGCTTACTTTGTGAAATAATTCATCCATCCATTTTAATGTCTTCCATATCCTGCTGAATTATAATACATTTGCATTGCTACAGATGGGAGAGCCTCATCTAAATAGAATGCAAATTACGTATTAAACATCCTATAAATTTTAATTTAGCTAGATAAGATGAAAATAAAAGTGCCCTTTAAACTTACTAGCTGATTATTGTAATTGCAGTCAATAAATTGTAGAACTTTAAAAAGTTGAATTGGCAGAAGTTCTGTGATAGATATATTTAAAATAACGACAGTTAAAAAAAGAATAGCAGTGAAGACTGCATATATACATCAAAAACTTATAGAATTTGGTTCCTTGATTTGGAGATTTAGAGTCATAGTTTCATGAGACGTCTCCGTTAATTGGCCTAACGATGTGTTTAGTACTCTTTTCTACTTCCTGGTTTGTTGCTGGTTTATTTGGTTGAATTTAAAAGAAATTATATTGAGTAAATGATGCTAATCTTCTAAGATTACATGCTACATAACTCGATTTTTACAAGATTCTGGGAAAGAAGAAACAGATTAATGTTGCCACAGACTAGTGGTTGATTGAAGATTATACTGCAGTAGAAAGTGTGAAGGAGCATTTTCGAGTGATAGAACTGTTCTGTTTCCTGATTATGGTGGTCAATAAAGGTTGCTGTTGTTGTTAACTAAAAGCTTCACTCAGGGCAACTCCATTCGAAGGATAAAGAAACACTGCCTAGTCCTGCACCAGCCCCACGGTTGGTTGTGGATCAGTGTTCCATTGTGATCCATAGGTATTTCATTAGCCAGTACAGTTTTTGGAAGTATAACCCTTTCTGCTCATTCAGCCTTAGTGTGAAACTGTTCTGCAACCTGTTCAACTTCATAGCAACACACAAGTCTCCACTGACAAATGGATGCTGGCTGTGCCTGAGATCCATTGTTATGAGTACCCAGGGAAGTATCCAGGCCCCAAGAGGAAAATATGTAACTACAAGACTTGGGGTTAGTAATAAGCTTTATTTAATTGAACTATACACTTAGAATTGCAGGGGAATGGGTGCTGCTTGCACCAGGACACAAAAGCACTCTTACTTACATTAGTTAAGAACTGCACAGGCTCATACTGGGTCCCACAGGGACTGTATCAGCAGTTAATCCTAACATTAGTGTTTCATCTCTTAGACTTCCCTAAGTGTGGGTGTTCACGCTAATAAATTTGGAAATCGGCTGTCTTGCCACAGTTTGGATATCAGAAGAGTCCAGAGTAGGATTCTGCAATGACAGATATCTTGGAGGTGGATCTGGCAAGGACAACACAGGAGGCTCAGGCACCAACAGAAGACTGTCACAGTCACCCAGACCAGGCCATCAAGGGAGGCAGATGAGGTCTTAGGATCAGGTCACAGCACAGCAGCAGACTGGTGGGCACAGACTCTCAGGAGGAGACTGTGGGCCCCAGGCCCAGAGCTTAGTTCTGGTTGCTATCATCTGATCCGTAAGTCTTATCTTCTGGTGCCTCAAGTTGCTGACTTCTTTCTGGTTGGTTAGTATCTTTATCATCTCTCTGACAATCTGCTGCTGTGTCCATCTGGTAGTTGTTTTTCTCACTTTTACTTCTTCACCATAACTTTGCACTTTCTCATGCTCTTAGTTAGCTTAAGCACAACCATTTTGTTTCAGTGGTTTAGCCGATTCATATTTTAGTCAGTTCTTAACTTCTGTTTGTGACAAGACTCCACTTTACTTATATTCTGTTTTAGTATTTATGCATATGTCCTCATTTCATGCACTCATCAGGAATCAAACCTAGGTCTTCTACATGGATTACTAGAATTCTACCACTGAACCATTAGTGGTATATTTGTTAGGTGCCATTGAGTCAGTTCTGATTCAGAGAGATCCTTTGTTCAACCAGTTGAAACAATACCCTGTCCTGCACCATGCCCATAATCACTGATGTGCTTGAGCCCATTGTTGCAGCCACTGTATCAGTCTGTGTCCTGTTGGGTCTTCTTCTTTTTCACTGACCCTTTACCAAGTATGATGTCCTTCCCCAGGGACTGATCCCTTCGGACAATGTGTCCAAAGTTTATAAGACACAGTCTCCCCATCCCTGCTTTTAAGGAGCACTCTGATTGTGCTTCTTCCAAGGCAAGGTAAACAGATTTTGGAAGTCCATGGTATATGCAGTATTCCTCTTCAGTACCACTATTCAAAGGTGTCATTTCTTCTTTTGCCTTCCTTATTCATTATCCACCTTTCACATGTGTGTGATGTGTTTGTGAACGTTGACTTGGATCAGATGCACCTAAGTCTTCAAGATGACATCATTGCTTCTGAACACTTTAAAGAGGTCATTTGCAGCAGATATGCCCAGTGTAGCACATCTTTTGATTTCTTGACTGCTGCTTCAATGGGTGTTGATTGTAGAACCAAGTAAAATGAAACCATTGACAACCCAATCTTTTCTCTGTTTATCATGATGTTGCTCAGTGGTTCTTTTATGAGAAACTTTTTCTATCTTGATGTTGGAGTATAATCCAAACTGAAGGCTCTGCATCTTTGATCTTTATCATCAAGTATCTGAAGTTCTCTTCACTTTTAGCAAGCAAGATTTTGTGATCTACATAATGCAGGCTGTTAGTGAGTCTTCCTCCAATCCTGATGCCCCATTTTTCTTACAGTCCAGCTTCTCAGATTGTTTGTGTGGTGTACCGATTGAATAGATGTGAAAACAGAACATTCTGTCACACGTCTTTCTTGGCTTTAAACGTGTAGTGTCCCCTTATTCTGTTCAGACAACTGCCTCTTGATCCATGTACAAATTTCTGTTGAGCACAATTAAATGTTCTTGAGTTCTCATTCTCTGTGATGTTATCCATAATTTGATATGATCCATGCAGTCCAATGCCTTTGCACAGTTGATAGGACAGAAGTAAACATCTTTCTGGTATTCTCTGCTTTCAGCCAAGATCCAGCTGACATCAGCAATGAAATTCCTGATTCCATGTCCTCTTCTGATTCTACCCTCAATTTCTGGAAGTTCCCTGTTAATATACTCCTGCAGTGCTTTTGAATGATCTTTAGTAAAATTTTACTTGAGTCTGACATTATTAATGATATTTTTCTGTACTTTGTGCATTCCGTTGGATCACTTTTCTTGGGAATAGACATAAACATGTTTCTTTTCTAGTCAATTGATCAGGTAACTGTCTTCTCAATTTCTTGACATAGATGAGTGAGCACTTCCAGGACCACATCTGTTGTCAAAATATCTCAATTGATACTCCATCAGTTCCTGGAGCCTTGTCTTTTTCCAGTGCCTTTGGTACAGCTTGGACTTCTTCCTTTACTATCTTTGGTTCCTGATCATATGCTGCCTCTTGAAACGGTTGAATGTTGAATGATTCTTTTCATGTAGTCACTCCATGTATTCCTTCCACCTTCTTTTGATGCTTACTACATCATTTAATCTTTTCCACATAAAATTCTTCACTACTGCAGCTAGAGGCTTCCATTTGTTTAATTCTTTCAGTTTGAGAAATGACAAGTATATTCTTGTCTTTTGATTTCTATCTCTAGCTCTTTGCACACGTCACAATACTTAACGTTAGTCTTCTTGAGCCACCCATTGAAATCTTCAATTCTTTTCATCCTTATTTCTTCCTTTTGCTTTAGCTACTCAACAATAAAGAGCAGTTTCAGAATCTCTACTGACATCCATGTTGGTCTTTTCTTTTTTTCCTGTCTTTTTAATGATTTCTTGCTTCAAGTATGCTGTCCTTGATGTTAGACTGCAGAAGCAGGTAAAAATCTTCATTGATACATATATATTAAATATTATAGCATTGTATGCAAACATACACACACAAAGTCAACTTTTCTGTGGGTTAATTTACAGACTTTTTTTTTAAGAAAACAGCAAAACACTAGGGTTCTTATGAAGTCATTGAGAACATTAAAAAAATCTTCTAATGATAGTAGTATTTCAGGGACTCCTGGTGAAAGTAAAATTAATTGTACTGTTTTTAGAGACAAGCTAAGTCACCGATTGGTTAGTAGGTCTGAAAGGAAGTGAAAAATCATAGAATGTCTGT
This sequence comes from Heterohyrax brucei, assembly GCA_028571685.1. NCBI lineage: Eukaryota > Metazoa > Chordata > Mammalia > Hyracoidea > Procaviidae > Heterohyrax > Heterohyrax brucei. The sequence goes on along the minus strand of CM053148.1, from coordinate 34,127,841 downwards.
CCAGTGGCTAATGCTTTCAGCTGTATGCAAGAATGTAGGGTATATTCAAAGTTATGAGTCCCCCAGCAGCTGTAACTTGGCTCTCCTGTGCATGAGTAGCATTTCTGCCATTCTTTATGGTGATCACTTCCCTACCTTCATGTGTATATATGGCGTGTGACAGTTACGGGGGCTGTGGGAACCATAACTTGAAGTTCTGTGACTTTTGTGTGAATAAAACCAGGCATAATGTTGAATTAATGTAGTTCCCCCATTTAATTTCCGTGTTGTTATAAGTGGAAGACTTTCCACGTGTTTGAATTAGAGCTTGGTGTTCTTTTTTGATAGTCTGTAAGTGATGGTGGTTATATGAGCTAATTTTGTCATTTAATTGGCGTCATCAAGTATAGCGAGGCCCGTGTGGGGGAATGGAGATGGTGTACTTAGCCTTAAGGATGATGACTGATAAGCGCCTATCTGTCCATTCTTGTACTTGCAAGTTAAAGAAAACAGACCACTATGACAGTTGACAAATAACCAGGCCTTTTGCATGGAAATTTTGATCTCAGTGCAAGTAGTGGTGGGGAATTAACTGTCTTCAAACAGGACTGGTTAAGTAGAGCATTGTTGCAGGCCATAACATGGAGGAGGAGAAATAGGGGCTTTTCAGAAGGACCGGGGCCTTACCCAGCAGCACGTACTGTGGGCTGTGTTTGGTGGTCAGGCCCAACTTTGTTGGCTTTATAAATCAGGCAGGAGAAGAGTTGACTGAACTTCTGGGAAATGACCATCTGTGGTATAAAGACATGCAAAAACAGAGTGGAAATACTTGGAAACTGGAACTCGAACAAGGTTCTAGATTGTTGTCATGGAGCAGTCTTCGGATAACCATGTCCAGCTCACCTGAGTATCATTTTACATACAGTAAAATTATGAGACCTAGGAACCACAAAGGGAGGAGGAGACAGTTTGACTCAGGGTGTGTCCCCTTCTTTCTTGGTCCATTAGGCCACATTCCCACGTAGAGAAGCTTTTTAGTGATTGGGCAGTGGTACTTCCACTTTCTGGAGTTATTAATGTCTGAAGTAGGGGGCTGTTTGAGAAAAGCTGAAGTGTTGTCCTCCTGTGTGAATTAATCTGTATCAAACAAAATATACTCAAAACCAAGGGACATTAGATGTACAGTGGTGAGGAAGAAGACAATGTGAACCACAAATAAAAATAACTGTGGGGCAGCTCTTTGTCCCAGCTGAGGGACTGTAAGGCCGCCAGCCAATTTGCAGTAATACCTGTCCATTCAAAGCCCTTCCTGGTGCCACTGAATATAGAACTGGTTAGTCAGAAAGCCCTCTTGCTAGTAACTCTGCTTTGTCCTTCCTGGAGGCTGAAAATGGCCTCCTGGATCTGGAGTAGGATTCTATGGCTCTCTGAAGCTCTCTGCTTGAGAAAAAGCCACTATCTTAGAAGGGCAGCCTACCATCTAGCCTACTTAGAGTATTTGAATTGTTTCCCCAAACCAGGTGTTGTCTGGTTAACTCTGCCTCATGGAAATCCCATGTGTGTCAAAGTAGAACTGAGTTCCATAAAGTCTTAAATGACTGATTTTCTGGAAGTAGATTGCCAAGTCTTTCTTCCAGGGCACCTTTAGCTGGGTTTGAATCTTGGCCTTTTGTTGAGAAGCCAAGCCTGATAACTATGTACTTCCGCCAGGAACTCCTGGATTGCACCCAAAGCCTAAATTTCAAATTCCTGCTTCTGCATGGGAAGGAACATGTCATCAGCATGCCCTGCCTCTACCTCTACCTCCTGGCAATTTGAGCAAGCTCTTTAGATTGGAATTCATTCTTCAAATTTTTGTGTAATCTGAAAGTTACCCAATCTTTTTTGGAAAAGAAAATCTTTTTTTTTTTTTTTTTTAATCTAAGAAATGAACCCAGGGTAAAGTACCAGACAATGTGCTCATTTCTCCTGTACTCTACCTTTCTGAAGCAAGCAGCCTGGCTTACATTTAGTTGAGGAACCTTCTTCAAGTGCCCCACCTTTTTTGGGCCCCTCATTTGGGCATGTAAAACCTGACACAGTTGAGAATTCTACTATATCTAGTCATAACTACTGAGAAAAGCACCTTTCATGGCTATGTGAAAAAAACTTCCTTGGTCTCTGAGACATATTTATATTAGCAAACAGAGACATCTCTCATTCTGAGGTTATTAGTTTATAGTTTTTATTTTCTTATGTTGTTGGTTGAGTTAAACTTTTTGGCTGGTGAGTGGGCAGTTGCTAGTTCTGTGAAAGCCAGTTTGGAAGAAGATCTTTCATGTCGCAGTTTGAAATGTTTCCTACTTGACTGACATGTTCATGGGCCACCCAGTTCCCTTTGGAAGGGCTTGAGCCAGGTGCACCTACACTGAGGGGAGCTTAGCAGGATGGCCCTTCGACTCCACTTAGCAAAGCTGGTATTACTCTAAACACCTTGGTGAGGTGGGGATGCTTGTACAGCTGAGTGGAAGGGTAGGATAGGCTCCATCTACTTCTCATCAATGACTGGGGTGACAGAACCAGATTACCGCCTCCAAGGTTGTCTCCTGTTGCCACACAATCAGAGAGGCAGTGCACATACCTGAAACTGAATATGCAAATGTGGGATTTCCAAAGTGCAACCCTGAATGAAGGATATCCATCCTCTGAGGGCCAGCCCTAGAGCTGCACCTGTGCATGCTCTCGTCTCTGTTGGAGCTACCCTGAGTTATAGAGTAAAGGCTCAAAACTCCTGTGTAAATAAACCAAGTTCAGGGTGTTTCCCACCCTCAGCTGAAGTGCACATAAAGTACACCACATGCATCACTCTGTGTCCCCAAGTTCATTCTGGTGATCTGTTTCTGAAAATCACCCAATGAAAACCTTGTGGATCACAACAGAATACCATCAGATACTGTGCTGGAAAATGAGATGCATAGGTGGGAAAGCACTCAAAACAGCCGGTGGCCACAACCATGAACTCAAGCCCATCAACGTTTGTGGAGATGGAGTAGGTGTGGACCATGTTTCATTTTGTAGTATGTGGGGTCATCATGATTCGAAGTCATCAGAACAGGGATTAGCAACAACGCTGAAGGTGTTTCAGATACTGGCATATTGCTTATCTAGTTCTTGGAAAGTTAATCTTGCAAAAAATCGTGATTACTTTTGAATTCTGATAAAATCTCAGTGGGCAGAAATATCAATCCTTATGAGTTGATCTTCCAGGGCTCTTTTAAGCAGACTTTTTATCTGTCCTTCTACTTACAGAAATTATGTGGAAGTGGTGAGCAAAGCACGTCTGTGGTGTCCCAACATTTTGAAGAACAATCTGTAAGTGAGATTCCTTAGAAACAAACACTATTTGCCACCCACTGTTTGGGTGTGTGCTTATGTGCCTCTTATTTCTTAAGAGAGCTGAATCGTATCCACCCAGAAAAACAGCTCTTGCAAATGAAAGCTGGGAAAGATTAATTCAGTGTCTATTGATTTGTCAGACTGGGATAGATTCTTCTAAAAATACCCAGCTGCTATGAAAGTGAGTGAGAGTAAAGGAGACAAAGCCACTTTGAAGTGCTTTGAAACCCAAACAGGAAAACTTTCAAAACAAGGCATTCAAGGGTGACTTAGCCACAGAATCAATCAATTGAATGTCAAATAAGTGAATGGTAAATTATTTTACTTGTCCTTTCTCTTTGCAGAAAGATGAAAATTTGAACTCGTTCAAAACTTTAATTGGGTTAATTTAATAACTATGTGGAGAAAGACTTGAATTTGATAGTGTGGCTTGGAGTAGTTGATACTTTCTGAAGGGGGGCAGTCAACTGACCTGGGGAGATGAGACCATGAAATATCAGTGGTGGGGTCAGAGAGAGGGAGAAGAGTATGGAAAAGCAAGGGGAGCACTAGTAGACACATGGTGTATCCCACAGGGTCCTAGGCCAGGAACAGAGCTCAATAAGGGATCACCTGAATGACTAGGAAGTGAAATGCTTTTATTACATCTGGAAGAGGTCCATCAGAACGTGGTGGGGCTGTCAGGTAGCCAGGACAGGAAGAGGGAACATATTTATGTTGGAGCCACCTCCTCTGTAGGAGCCAGTCCCGGAGTGACACTTCTGCAGGCTATTTCTTGCCTTGGAGCTCTCCCTGAGTCATCTAACAAAGGCTCAAGAACCCTGCAGTAAATAAAGGAGCTTAAGGGTGTTTCAGACATTGGTTTCCCACTTATATGTTATCTTCCTGGAAAGTTCATTCTGCAAAGATATTACCATGACTGCATCTGAATTGTGGTAAAATCCTCCTGGGGAGAAATGTGAATGATGCATTATTAAAATGCTAGCACCATGCTAGCAAAGTGTGTTGGGAGTTGGAAATGATGCTTGGAAAATTTACCCTCCTCAGTGGCACCATGAGCTGGAATTGACTCCATGGCAGTCCTTGTGTCTTTGCATTTCTGCTGCAGGGAGTCTTCATGTGGCTTGTTATCTCTCTTCCTCCACCTCTACTCCATAGCTTATGTTTAATCTCTTACATATCAAAAAAGGGATTACCCTAAAATACACCTTACACTGATATTTAACATAACAAACCAACCTATTCTCAAATGGAATCACCGACATAGAGGTTAGGATTTACCGCATATGGTTTTGTAAGAAACAGTCCAATTCTGTATAATGGACACCTTTTTTCTCCTTTACATTAAATTTCTGTGACATTCTCTTGTTGAACTGAAGATGCACTGACTTACCTGGCTTCTTATTCTGTGCAGACTGTTGGGGAAGCCAGCGATGGCTTGAGTAACCTTGCCAGCCCTTTCGCGTACCTTCTCACCATTCACCTGAAGGAAGGTCGGAACCTCGTCATCCGAGACCGTTGTGGTAAGGGCTGTGTGTCTGTTACACTGTAGCCTGTGAACCTACTTTCTTTCTGCTGTTGTATTGGCATTGTTACTCGACTGTCTGTGTCCCAGCCGGGTTTATGAGAGATCAAAGCTCCTATCTAAGTCTTTCCAGGTATCAAGGAACTTACAGCAAATGACTTCCATACACTAAATCATACTACCCATTCCTGTTTTTAAATTAATGATTGTCACATAATGTTGTATTAAAATAAGACAACCAAGGAAGCTCTCTACTTGGCACATAGCAACTGCTCAAGGAAGTGTTCTCTTGATTCTATTTTAGTTATCCATGAAAGAGACAGGAATACATCCTTCAGTGTAATTAAATATACAAGTAAATGGAAATGACTTTGGATTGTCCTCCTTCCTGCTCTGAAATCCCACTGAGCTGCTGCAGGATAGCATCGGTTGTGTGCTTATGGTTGCTTTGTTTACCTATTCCACATATGCCTATATGTGTCTATTTATCTGTACTTGTAGGATTGCTATGAGTCAGAATTGACTCAATGACAACAGGTTAGGTTTGGTTTTATCTATACATAAGGAGCCCTGGTGGTGCGGTGGTTAAGCAGTCAGCTACTAACCACAGAGGTCAGCAGTTCCAGAGGAGAAAGCTGGGGCAAGCTGCTTCTGTGAAGATTACTGCCTAAGAAACCTTATGGGCAGTTCTATGAGTTGGAATTGATTTGATGGCAGTGACCTTGGTATTGTGGTTTTTATCTGTATAATGTGTTAAAATGCTACTATAATGTCCATATATTCTTCAGTCTGCTATTTTGCACATCACACTATCCACCTTGACTGTGTTTTTCATGTAGACTATCTGCTTTCTTCTAAATTCTACATGCTGCTCCCTAATACAGCATATGTTAGTTTACGTATTCCTCTACTGATGATAACTTTTTTCTTGTACTTTCAAAGCAGCATACATAAGTGATACTGCACTGAACCACTTTGTGTATGCCTCTGTGCATAGAGAGACAAAACACAGGGCAAACTGTGGGGAACAGACTACTTAAGTTCAAACCTTGGCTTTTCCACTTATTCCTGTTTTCTTTAAGACAAATTCCTGGACTCCTCTGTGCCTTAAGTTCCTCATTTGTAAAACAAAGGTAGTAATATTAACTCACCTTCAAGACTATTAGGTCAATTAAAGGTATTAATTGATAAAAACCTCCCAAAACAAAGCCACCACTATTTAGTCGTTTCCAACCTAAAGCGACCATACAGGACATACAGAGCTGCTCCATAGAGTTTCCAAGGAAAGCCTGATGGAGCTGACCTACTGACCTTCTCGATTAGCAGAGGTAGCATTTAACCAATATGCCTCCAATGTAAAGCTTAAAATTTATGTCTAGTGCTATTACTCACTAAAACTAACTGTTGTTGGCAGCTAGGAAGCCTAGAAGAATAATTACAGGATCTTAGAGACGTATGTTTTTATAACACACTGCTGTTGAGTTCGGTCCAATTCATAGCAAACATAGAGACTAAAGTAGGAGTGCCCCACAGAGTTCCCAAGGAGCACTTGGCAGATTTGAGCTGCCGACCTTTTGGTTAGCCATAGCACTTAACCCACTATGTCACTAGGGTTTCCTATGTTTTTTATATTGAGGAGATATTAACAAATTGCCCTTTGAAATGTACAAATGTCCTCTCTTCTAACATGTTTATGTGGCCCTTATTTCCTTGTCAGCAGTGAGTATTTGCTTAGCTATCTATTAAAGCAGCACCGCATTCTCGGTACCATATTCTCTGTTAGCTCTTTAGTGTGACTATAAGAGAAACTCACGGTTTTTGGCAATCTTATGGGTCAAGTATGGACTCTCTTTGTTTTAGTTCAATTCTTAGTTTACTATGATGATGAGCATGATTTTGAAGTTTGCTGTTCATTTGTGTTTCTTTTTCTGTAAATTTTTATGTTTAGTCTTTGGTCCATTTTCAGTTGTGTTATTTTCTCCTAATTCTTTACAATTTTTACCAGTAACAGTTGTTTGTTATGTGTTGCAAATACTTTCGTCTCAGGCTGTTGGGTATTCCTAAGTTTATGGCCTCTTTTGTCCTTCAGAGGTTTACATTTCATTGTAGGCAAATATATCTGTCTTTCACTTTATGATCTTTTCTGATGTAGTGTTTTCAGTAGATAGAACCTTTTTATTCTAGAGAGTTTTGAGTCTTTCTTTTGAACATGGTCAGTTTCTCCCATTGCTTCCTCTCCTATTTTGGAACATGTATGAAATGAACAAAGGGGCTTATAGACACTGTTATGTGTTTTCTGAGTCTCTTATACTGCATAGTTTAAAGTAAGGAAAGGTAAGAACTAGAGTTGTATCCTTTGACCATACTTATTTAACAAATTTACTTGTTGTATATAACAAATAATCCAGGAATCGGGACTATATGAAGAAAATTGAGGCATCAGGACTGGAGAAAGACTCATTAACAGCCTAAGTTATACAGATAACACAACCGTGCTTGCTGAAACTGAAAAGGACTTGAAGCCATGACCCATGAAGATCAAAGACTACAGCCTTCAGTGTGGGTTATGCCTCAACATAAAGAAAACAAAAATCCTTACAACGGTACCATTGAGCACCATCATGGAAAACGGAAAAAGATTGAAGTTGTCAAGGGTTTCATTTTCGTTGGATCCACAGTCATCAGGCATGGAAGCAGTCGTAAGGACATCAGATGATGTACTGAGTTGGGGAAATCTGTAGCAAAAGACCTCTTTGAAGTATTGAAAAGCAAAAATATCACCTGGAAGACTAAGATGCATTTAACCCAAGCCATTGTGTTTTCAGTCGTCTCATATGTGGGAAAGCTAGACAATGAATAAAGATGACCAAAGAACAACTGAGACCTTTGAATTTTGGTGCTGGCAAAGAATATGGAATGTACCGTGGACTGCCAAAAGAACGAACAAGTCTGTCTTGAAAGTATACCTGAATGCTACTTAGAAGCAAAGGTGGTGAGAGTAGGTCTTATGTACTTGGGACATCTTATCAAGAGGGATAAGTCCTTGGAAAGGGCATCATATGTGAAAAAGCAGAGGATCAGAGAAAAAGAGGAAGACTCTCAATGAGACGGACTGATGCCGTGGCACAGGGATTGTGAGGATGGTATAGGACCGGACAGTATTTCCATTCTGTTGTGCATAGCGTTGCTGTGAGTTGGAACTGAGTCAATAACACTTAACAACAAAACTAACAGTTAACTGAGACACTCCTCGTTACTTTTTCTTTTTAGGGAGAATTCTTTAGCTTGATCTTATTCATTTTTTCACTCATTTTCTGGTCCAGTGTTAGTACTGTGCAGTGCAGCTCATCAATTGAGTTGCCATTTCAGTTGTCTTTTTCTTTTCTTCTCTTGACCTGTTTATTGTTCTGATCAAAAGTCGCTCGTGTAATGTACTGGTTTTCTTACGCTGGGTTCTCTATAGACAGCAAAACAAGTAAAACGTGTAAATATGTATATAGAGAGATTTCTATCAAGGAAATGACTCGTGTGATTGTAGACGGTGGAACATTGCAAATTTGTGAATCAGGGTATAGGTTTCTCTTAAGTCACATAGCTACAGGGGCTAGTGAACCCAGGATTGGGAGGTTGGATAACAGGGTTCCTGTTCTCAGGCTGTAAAGATCAACTAATTCCAAGATTTGTAGATAAGCGTGTAGCTCCAGTCACAAGAGCCAGAGGTCTGAACAACAGGAGGCAGCAAGAGATGCAGAGCATGCAAAAAGTCAGACTGTCCCTGTATATCCATGTGCAGGCCATACCTCCAAGGAAACACCCTTTAAACTGTTTAACGACTCAACAGATGCAGTCATGGGAGTGATCTCATATAAACACTAATTCTTGTGCCAGCCGGTTTGACACACAGTCTTAACCATCACAGTCCAACCTTTGTCGTCTTGGTATGTGTACACATCTCCTTAAACCATGAATAATCTCTGAATAAAGACTATTAAAAGTCATACTTAGGCCTCGCAGGGTACAACTAACATGCTATAACGAAAAATGTCCTAGCTTCATTGATGTCTTATATTTTACAAGAAAACAATATTTGATGCACACATACAAAGCAGAAATGAGCGTAACAATTACAGTCCTCATTTCTGCAACTGATCATTGTGTCTGTAACTGGTGTTTGGAACTGCTTTCTTCCACCATCCATTCCGTATTCCCTTGGCACTTAGCAAGCACTTCAACTGATTGTGGTTCTTTTCCTGGTGGAGTGACCCAAACCTTCATTTCGGATAGGTCTGGGTCGTTAGTGGTCATGTCAGAAGTGGCTTACTATAGCTTCTTAATCATTTTAATCACAGGGCATGGTAGGACTAAGAGATTCCCTAAGGGATCTTCTGCATTCCAGACATATTCTTCTTTACCTCCATTATGTAATATAAATCTGATTTCTTCTTGGTAATCAGAATCAATCACACCAGCCAGTGTGGTAACTCCCGTCTTTGCTTGTTGATCCAGAGACATAAGAATCCCAACATGGCCAGGTGGGATTCTTAGCTTTCAGTTCAGTAGAAGCAGTGATATTCGCCAGGTAGGAGTGTTCTTCCTTTTGGAACTAAGATTTCTAGACCTGCAGAGCATAACATCATGGGGACAGGAAGCAAAAATCTTGCAAGTGGGTCCCTAGAGGTAATAGTGAGTGATGCTACTCCATTTCCATATTGTGTTTCCTGGACCCGTGTGTTTTGGCTGTGGGAGAACCATCATATAGTGGATGCTGGCTTAGAACATATATAGCCTCCTGGAGAACACTGCCGCCACCCTGCAAGGTGTTGCCACCTAGTTGGCACTGTGATTGTGTTTTTAAAAGGCCATCCCATTGTCCAGTCAAGCCGGCTGCTTCAGGATAATGGTGAACATAGTAAAACCAGTGAATTCCATGAACATGAACCATACTTCATTTGCTGTGAAGTGGGTCCCTCAATCCGAGGCAGTGCTGCGTAGGATACCATAGTGATGTGTGAGGCATTCTCCATGTCCATAGGTGGTAGTTTTGGCAGACACACTGTGTGCAATGAAGTCAAATTCATGTCCAGATTAAATGTCTATTCTAGTAAGGACCAAACGCTCCCCTTTCCACGATGGAAGTGGTCCAGTGTAATCAACTTTCCACCGGGTTTGTTGGCTGATGAGCTTGAGGGATGGTGCCATATCAGGGACTCAGTGTTGGTGTCTGCTGCTGGTGGATTGGAAACCCAGTGGTGGCTGTAGCCAAGTCAGCCTTGGTGAGTGAAAATCCAAGTTGCTGATTTCATGTATAATTTCTATCCCTGCCACGATGGCTACTTTGATCATGAGACCATTGAGCAATGATGGGAGTAACTGGGGAAGGAGTATGACTGATTTCCACAGAATAGGTTGTCCTACCCGCTTGACTGTTACAGTCATCCTCTGCTGAGGTCTCCCTGTGGTGAGCATTCACATGAGACACAGTTATGGTGCCAGACGATGAGAAATAGTTTGCCTCCGGCTGGCAAAGCTATCAGTAGCTTTGAAATAGCTATCGAAACCTTCACTTGACTATCTCAGGAATACATCAACTCTCTAGCTCTGTGTCATAATTTAGTACACAGAGACCTTGGTTGCCTTTCCCTTCCACAAGATGTCACACTGGACCATTATGTTGTTGACATTATGCTGACTGGGCCTATTGAGGAAGAAGTGTCAATGACTCTGGACTTACTGGTAAGATATTTACATGCTAGAGGGTGGGAATTAATTCTACAAAACTTCAGATATCTTCCATCTCAGTGAAATCTGTACGGCTTCAGTGATATGAGATATATTGAGATCTTCCTTCTAAAGTGATGGATAAGTTATTATACCTGGCTGTTCTTCCAGCTAAAAAGGAAGCACAGTGCCTGGTGCTTTGGATTTTAGAGGCAATACATTCTTCATTTGAGTATATTCCTTTAGTTTGTTTATCAATTGACTCACAAAGCTGCTAGTTTTGAGTGGGGCCCAGAACAAGAGAAGGCTTTTTGACAGGTTCAGGCAACTCTGCCAGCCACTCTGCTTCTGGGGCCGTATGTTCCCAGCTGATCCAATGGGGCTTGACGTGTCAGTGGCAGATAGAGATACTGTTTGGAGTCTTTGGCAGGTCCCTAGTAGTGAATTACAGCTCAGGCCCTTAGGATTTTGATACAAAGCCCACTATCTTCTGCGGATAACTATTCTCCTGTTGAAAAACAGCTGTTGGCTTGTTACTGGGCCTTAGTAGACAGCAAATGCTTTAACCATGAAACACCAAGTCGCCATGCAGCCTGAGTTGCCCGTCATGAACTGGGTGTTGTCTGACTGACAGAGTCGCAAAGTCAGAGGTGCACAGCAGCACTCCTTCATTAAGTGGAAGTGGTGTATATGAGGTGGGGCCTGGGAAGAACCTGAGGGCCCAAGTAAGTTGCATGAGGAAGAAGGCCAAATGCATATAGTCTCCACTCCTGCCACATGGCCTTTCATCTCTCAGTCTGCACCAGTGGCCTCATGGGGAGTTCTCTATGATCAGTTGACTGAAGAAGAGAAAACTCATCCCTTGTTTACAGATGGTTTGGGACAATATGCAGGCACCATTTGAAAGCAGACGGTGACAACACTAATACCTCCTACCACTAGGAAAGCAGGGCCAGGAGCAGAGCACATTCATTGGACCTGAGCTTCCAGTGCTAAGATGCTCCAAGACCAAGGAGAGACTGATGCATCACAGTGATCTTCCTCCAGAGCCCACGCATAGAGAAAGCCATCCCCTACAGCTGATGGCCTGAATTCAGTCTTGTAGCCTACTGGACGGTGAGAGAATAAATTTTTCTTCATTGAAGCTGTCTACTTGTGGTTTTTCTGTTACAGCAGCCGTAGATGACTAAGACATTGGCTGTAAAAATTTCTTTTTCCATTTTCATAAGTTGCTTTTTGTTTCATGAATGAGATGATACTGTTTCTTTTCTTGAGAATATTAGTTCATATTTAAATTAATTGTACATTTTAAAACCTCCTACGGGGTGTTTTATCTCTTGGATATGAGTTCACTGTGTTGGCTGTCTCTTCCTTGTGACATCTTTTTCCTCTGCCTGTTGGATGCTCTGAAGAGGTGCACTCATTTTTTTATTTACATGTCCCTTCTGCGCCACCTACAGATGCTATTTTTACCAAGGGTGACGTGTCCTCAGTGGTGATAGGAAGTATTGGGACATGCAGCTGGACAGGGTGAGCAGGTGGTTCAGGCTGGCTTCTCCCCGTTCCTCCTGGTTATTAGTAGCCCCTAGTTATTACCTGCTGTTAAAGCCCTTGTCCCTGGCTTCCCGCGTGTGCTCACTGTTCCTGCTTGTGGTCAGGTGCCTTTGCTGGTCATTGATTGACAGAAGGAGGAAAGAGTTGCCTTGGCCAACTGGCTGCATACACTATGACAACCAGTCACTGTGGTAGTTGCCCAGGCCTGTTTCTGTGTCTGCAGCCTCCACATTCAGAGCATCCCCGCTTCACCTACTGCATCAGTTCCTGCATCCTCCTTCCATCTTCCCTAGCCTGTCAGCCTTTTGCGTTGACCATTTACTGCCAGTGTTTTGGTTTGTGGATTCCTCCATCTGTCTTATCTCAACTCTCTTCCATGGCTCAACTCTTTTTTGTCTTTTCCCTAAATAAAAATACCACCTCTTTAGTTTGTAACACATTTTTCTCTCCTGTAGGATTTTCAAATGGTGGAAACTTTCATGTTCTGTGAGCTGATGCGTAGTGTCTATTATCAAAAGCGTAAATTATTTTCAGTGTGTAATTGTGGTACAGCATTGTTATAAACTTACTCATTTTAACAGAAAGTTGTTTTATGTTGTTTTTAATGGGTTGAGACAGATAGAGTAGGTGGGTATAATGAAGTCTGACAAATCCGCAAACAATTGTTCTAAATGCTGCATACCTCACTGCTGAATATCACTACTGTCACCTTCAAAGTCTTCCTGTAAGGAAGCTATGCACCAATGACAGTGCCAAGTCCACCCTTCCAAGCAATTTTGCAACTCTTTCTGGAATGGCCATTGTGCACGGTGGCAAGGTGGTACAACTTAATTGTGGTTGTCTGTGAAGGGGTTTTTAGCCAGCCCACAAATAACTGTATTGGGCCACTCTCCCTGCTCACCTGATCTTGGCCCCAGTGACTTTTTTCTTTACCCAAAGATAAAGGAAATATTGAAAGGAAGACATTTTGATGACATTCAGGACATCAGGGTAATGCAGTGACAACTCTGACGGCTATTCCAGAAAAAGAGTTCCAAAATTGCTTTGAAGGCTGGACTAGGTGCTGGTGTTGGTGCGTAGCTTCCCAAGGGGAGCACTTGGAAGGTGACCACAGGGATACTCAGCAGTGAGATATGTAGCACTTTTTCTAGGATGAGTTTGCTAACATAATTGGCAGTCGTTCTATTTGTATTTGTGCTTGGTCCTCCATCGTGATCTAAATTCCTCCCTTTCAAGTAGAAAATGAGAATTTCTTCATTGTATATCATTCATGCATTTAATTTCATAGTAAAACCTAGATACACACCTATCTCAGAAACTTATGCAAACCACGTCAGTAAGTACCATATCTTAGTTTTCTAGGGCTGTCGTGTTAAATAACACAACGTGAGTGGCTTTAAACAATAGAGCTGTTTTGTCTCACGGTTCTGGAGGCAGGGAGTCTGAGAACAGGGTATCAGCCAGCCATGTGGAATTCCTGTGAGGGGTAAGCGGTTCCACGCCGTCCTCTGAGATTCTGGAAGCTGTAGGTGTTCCCTGGTTTTCAGGTGCAGCATCACGTAGTGTGGCTCTTCTGTCTCCGTTTGGCTGTGCATCATCTCATCTTGATGAGGACAGCAGTCAAATAGGATTAGGGCCCTCACGACTCCAGTATGGGAGCCCTCGACACAGTCGTTAAGCGATCTCAGCTACTCACGAAAAGGCTGGAAGGTGGAGACTACAGCTGCTCCTTGGAAACCCTAAGAGGCTGTTCTCGTCTGTCCTGCAGGGTCCCTGTGAGTTAGAGTTGACTTTATGGCAACAGGTTTTGTTTTGTGGTTTTACTCCCATGTGACTTCATATTAACTCAGCTAATAGCAACTTCAAAGACCCTATTTCAAAACATGTCACTTTCACTGGTATAGGAATTGGACTTCAACTGGGGGGATACTAGTCTTATTGGTAGGTTTTTCAAGTTGTGAACATTCCTTTTTCTCATTTTTTGTAGGTGCCTTTTCTTGTCAAATTCATACCTGAACTCATGTCTCATGGGACATGCTTATAAACCAACACAGAGATGTCTCGCTCAGATATCCTGACTCTTGCTCCGAACCAGCATTTTCCAGTGGCTACTTTGTCAGATAGTAATTGTTCTTAAGTTCATTTAGTAATGACTGATCTGGAGACTAAGAAATTATTCTAGAGAGAGTGTGTTTAACTTTTCTAAGAAGAAAGTGTTGTCAAACCTTTAGAAGTCTGTGTCCTGTTTTCAATTTTAATTGTCCTGATAGTGTGTCCCTAGGGAGGTGCACATGGGCCCTGGATTTCTTCATGCCAACTGCTTCTTTTTCGGCTCCTCTCGTCTGTTCGGGTTCCTTCCCTCTTATTTATTCAGCTGTCTGGCTGCATCCTTGATTTACTGCTACAGTGGCACTGGATTCCTGCCAGACTGTCAGTGAACTTAACTAGATGATGAGGAACGAAGTAATAGTGCACATCAGAAAATCACTTACACAGCAGAACTCATGTGTACTTGCTCCATACCTTGCTGTTTAAGGCTGAAAAGGTAAACCCCAGCCTGTGCTCCGGGCCCCAGAATCATCATTCCTAAGTGCCTAGTATCCAAAATGAAAACATCATTCAAGAATGAGGCTCTTGTCCTGTCTAAACCTAATATAATCCAAGTATAAATGGCTAAGAAGGAATCTAGATGGTAAACAGTGTTGTTCCTTCACCAATTTCTTTTGGAAATGGTAGCAATTGCCCCTGTTTTATTTACTGAGACGACTGATCACTGCTAATAGTCCACTACTAGCAAGTACTTTTGCTGTGCCTTGTAGGTGTTGTATGCCTTTCTGTAATGTGACCGTGTTGATTTCTGATTGACTTGCTGCAACTGTTAAGTAAGTGACCACGGTGTGGTCAAGAGCATATTGGAGTTAAGCGTCTGAGGAGCCACTATGATTTTCAGCAGGCATCATAATCACTGGCATGTGTGTTTTGCATCCTCCTTCTTTGTTACAGATCAGCATTATGTATCAGGTATCAGTGTAGTGCTGGTTACTGTGGACCCCAGCCCAGCCCCAGCATTCTCTCCAACATAGTCCTTTGGACCAGTCAACTCTGACTTCAGAGAATATCATGACACTTATTAAAGCACAGGTTTCTGGGCCCCCTGCCCAGAATTTCTGGTGCTTAGATCTGGGGTGGGGTACAAGCATTTGTACTTCTAGCAGATTCTCAAGTGATGCTGGTGTTTCTGTCCAGGTTCTATACTTTGAGAACCGTTGCTCCAGGCAGACACTGTCTACCTAGCAATAGACATTTATTTGCACAGGAGAAGGAGCATGGTTTTCTCCTGGTAGGCAGAGATGTAGCTCTCTGTTAGCCACATCATTTTATCTTCCTGGGGCTTTACCTCACTGCCTGTTTGCCCTTCATATTTGATTTTATACTTTATTTGATTATATTCTGTAAGCAATTTAGCATGATGCTAGCCTAGTTAACATAGCTACAAAAAACAGAGTACTGGATACATGAATTTTCAAAATTCATTCTATGTTGCATGGTTATAGATTGACAGCTGATTGTTGCAGTCATAAGGATCTAGAGACACTGGGTGGTAAAAAATGAAATTTCTCTATTTTTACTAGATGATGAAGAGAAAATTCCTAGTACTCCTTGCAGGAAAATACAGTTCCAATGAACCTCAAGAAGAGAAGTGAAAAGCAACTTACAGGACTCTTTTAGTTACTCTTAGTCACTTTGTTCATCTGGAAACAAATGGGGAAAAGCCACTTGGAAATCACAACTCCATCTCTTTACTGGGACTCTGGCCATCAAACAGGGGTGGGACTGTGTTGGTATCAATGGCTGTGGGACATCTGCCTTATCTAAATCCCCCTTTTCTCCAGTTTAGACACATGCCTGGCTTTTTCAGTAGTTTATGAAGATAGACTCTTGAGATTTTCTGGGATTTTTAGTTAAGTTTACTTAAACAGTGGAAACCATGGTGGCATAGTGATTAAGTGCCACGGCTACTAACTGAAAGGTCGGCAGTTTGAATCCACTAGGTGCTCCTTGGAAACTCAATGGGACAGTTCTACTCTGACCTATAGGGTCACTATGAATCAGAATGGACTCAACTGACAGTGGCTTTACTGAACTGCACAGAGTTGCTAATTATTCCTGGAACAGAATCACAAGGGAACTGGTTCTTTGGAAGAATGGACAGGCTCGGTAATGCTGTCTAGAAAGGAGGCCTATTTCTTAATTGTATTCAGGGCAGCCTACAGTCTTCAGTCATCAGTCTCTGTATCCTTTGTACATTGTATACATTTTCATCTGAATATGCATAGCAAAACCTTGTTAGTTGTTATTAGTTGCCACTGAGTCAGTTTGAATGTACAACAACTCCGTGTTGTCATAACTGCTGCACAGGCTGTGACCTTTTGCAAGCAAATCACCAGGCCTATCTTCCAAGGAGTGTCTGGGTGAGTTTGAACTGTCAGTGTTCTGGGCTAGTAGTCAAGTGCTTACCTGAAGTTAGTGGGTAAGTAATGATACTCTGTCATAAACATGCTTGTGTACTCATGAGTAGTCACAGATGTGAGAATGCTGTCATGTGAAGCGGGCAGATTTAGCCCTGTGGCTTGTAGTGTGACTTCATCTGGGAGATTTTTCCACACAGGCTCTTCTGCCATTCCTTCAGGAATTTCCTCTGAATCTCCGGCATGTAGTCCTTCAGGCTCTACTGTTAGTTGTACGTGCCATCGAGTCGGTTCCAACTCCTGGCGACCCTAGGCACAACAGAACGACACATTGCCCGGTCTTGTGCCATTATCCACAGTCATTTTTATGCTAAGCCTGTTGTCGCAGCCACAGTGTTAATCCATCCTGTCGAGGGTCTTCCTCTTTTTCATTGCCCCTTAACTTTACCAAGCATGAAGTCCTTCTCCGGGGGCTTCCTGACAACAAGTCCTAAGTATGTAAGATGCAGTCTTACCAGTTTTGCTTCCAAGGAGCACTTTGGTTGTATTTCTTCCAGAACACATCTGTGTGTTCTTTCTGTGGTCCGTGGTACATTCAGCATTCTTCTCCGACACCACAATTCAAAGGCATCAATCCTTCTGTCTTCTTTGTTCACTGTCCAACTTTTGCATCCATATGAGGTGATTGAAAATACCATGGCTTGGGTCAGGCAAACTTTAGTCTTCAGGTGACATCTTAACTTTTCAATACTTTGAAGCAGAGCCTTTGCAGCACATTTTCCCAGTGCAGTCTGTCTTTTGATTTCTGCACTGCTGCTTCCATGGGCATTGATTGTGGACCCAAGTAAAATGAAATCTTTGACAACCTCAGTCTTTTTCTCCGTTTATGATGATATTGCTTACTGGTGACTGGAATGCAAAAGTTGGAAACAAAGAAGGATCAGTAATTAGAAAATACAGCCTTACTGATAGAAATGATGCTGGAGATCACATGATAGAAGTTTGCAAGACTTACACTTTCTCCATTGCAAATACCTTTTTAAGCAACATGAATGACAACTGTACACATGGATCTCACCAGATGGAATACACAGGAACCAAATTGACTGTATCTGTGGAAAAAGATGATGGAAAAGCTCTATATCAGCAGTTAGAACAAGACCAGGTACTGACTGTGGTACAGATCATCAACTGCTCATATGCAGATTCAGCCTGTATTGGAATAGATCAAGTATCAGGAATCTCAGTGTTAAATGAAGCAGCCCCTTTCTTTTGCTGTGCTACTTTGGTTGCCGGAGTTGGTCTTTCTGACTATGAGCATTAGTTGAACACGATGTCCAGGCAGTGTCTTGCGTTCCACTTTCTTTAGGTATCTATATGAGGAGAGCGGTGGCCGTCTGTCTTTCCGCTCTGTCTGAGACGTCCTTTGTGTTTCGGTGTGTTCCTGTCCAGCCCTTTCTTTCCTCCCTCCCTTTCTTCTAACCTTTCTTTATACAACGTTTTGCTTTCCACTTTTCCCCACCCTAACTTCTTCCCGTCTCTCTTTTGTATTCTTTATCTTCTCATTTATTCAGGAAGGTTCTACAAGGGTATTTGTCTTCATCCAAACAAGACGTGTATCTGTTTGAAGCTCTTGATCTAAGCTATTGCCTCGTATCTCTTGGGTATTTTCAATTTTGCAACTGATAAAGTAGAAGGGCTATGACATGAATAGTCAATTTATGTGACCAATCAGTTTTAACTCCAACTGCCTCTCAATTTGTTTGATGCACAGAGGAAATTGAATTCAGGCTCAATTTCCAATGGAGAGGAATGTGAACAAGAATGTACTTGGGAGCCAATGAGTTGATAATGTTCATTTTAGGATCCAGCACCTGGTGACGTGGACGGGTCACTTGTCTTGAGCAAAATGTGCACCTTAAGCCCCTTAGAGTTACACAGTAAAACCTGTGAGAGCTGGATTCAACTGAACCGCTTTGTTTTTCTGAGTCTCTCAGAAAACCTTTGGCAGGGTGCAGTCAACTTTTCTATTACTCATTTTAGTGGAAAATGTTTGAGTTTTCTGCCTCTGACTTGTTTTGCCTTACACAGGTTCTGGCTTTTGCAGCTTTTGCTGTATATATATATATATTTTTTTCCTTTTTGCCTCACTAGGGCAGCTGTGATAGTTTCCTGATGTGGACAGAAAGAATACTGTGTTGTTGTTGCCCTCTGGTGGCCTTTTGCCATGTTGCAAGAGAGAAAGAAAAGTGAATTGAAGGAGTTTCCTGTAGTGTTAGTAGCCACCTGTCATGGAGTCATCTCCAATTCATGTGCGTCAGAGTAGAACTGTGTTCCATAAGGTTGTCAGTGGTGGGGTTTTCAAAGGTAGATCACCAGTCCTTTCTTTTAAGGTGTCTCTGTATGGGCCGAAGACGTAAACCTTGTCATCAGTAGCAGACAGAGCTCAGGGACTCCACAGTATACCGTAGCTATTATTATTATTGCTGTGTCTTGTTGTTGGAAACCCTGGTTGCATAGTGGTTAAGAGCTACATCTGCTAAGCAAAAGGTTGGCAGTTCAAATCCACCAGGCACTCTTTGGAAACTCCATAGGGACAGTTATACTCTGTCCTATAGGATCACTATGAGTCAAAATTCACTTGATGGCACTGGGTTCTGGAATATCTTGTTGTAGTTGGAAAACTCTGCTGGTAGAGTGGTGAAGAGCTGTGTTTGCAAACCAAGAGGTCAGTGGTCCAAATTCATCATGCACTCCTTAGAAAGTCTAGTGTATCCTATAGGGTCTGTATGAGGCAGAGTCAACTCAACAGCACAAGATTGTTATAGTTACTCTTGTTTTAGATTTGATTTACTTCACAGCATTTCCTTCAGTTTTATAATGCCTTATCTTTCCAGTTTCCTCATATATTGCACCCTTTGGGTAACTTCTGCCTCTCTCTCTCTCTTTTGAAGTGTGTAGGGGGTGTGTGTGCCCATGTGAGTGGCTACATGTATGTATACTTCCCTGAGTTCAGGTTGGTGATGGTGGTAGTGGAATGTATCATGTGAGCCATTTCTTCCTTTCTGTTTGTGATGTAGCAGAGATGAAAGCAAGACAAATTTTTAAAGGTGTATTATTTGAACAAGGGTTCTGTTGTTGATTGGTGGTTTGATTTCCCTCAGTCTAGATTTGATCTGGGAATTGACGCTCAAGCACCGTAGTGACTGACTTGGGAAAATTCATGTAGTCAGGGCAAACCTCTTTGCTTATTGGTATTTAGAACTGAATGTACTGCACTGATCTCGTTTAAAAAAAAAAAGTTCTTTCTAAAGTAAAATAGGATCTGGATATAAATTGATTTCCAGTTGTGAAGTTGATTTCTTGCTTTTTTTTCCCCTGCACATATTTTTTCTATATTATTCTAAAAATCTTATTTTGAGGAAAACATGGAAAGTTGAGTAGCACATCATGCTTTGTTTAATCAGTGTCTGACATGAGAGTGGTTCAGAAATTTTACTTTTTAGTGATCATGCAGTGAAATGTTTATATCTAGATCTGTGCATAACAACTTTCCTTTTTATAAATGGCCGCCTTTTGTATTGAAGAAGATCTTTTTTCCCCAGCCATATGATATGAGCAATTTAAATTTTCAGTGCAGATTTTCTAGTTCCCGCTTGAGAAAGAACTTTCTCTTTTGCCACCCAGCTTAGTGTGTATGGCCCACATTCCCATTCTCACTTATACTGCTTGTAGAATATCTTTGTTAAGTTAGTAGAGGGAAAGTACTGTCTGTATTAAGTAATTCAGACCTCGCAATGTATGTGGTTATGGAATACCTGCTTTGCTGTTGTGTGTCACCAGTTCTACCCATTGTTTGCTGCTGCTTCTCTTTCCTCCATATGGATACACATGTTTCTCTAATTAGTCATTTGCCTTTCAATTTTATTCATGATGATTTTGTTGCAGCAACCTTTTCAAGTCTTACACTCAGATTCTGTCGAGTTTCTTCTTTTCTTATGCTGCCCAGCATGGCATCTCTTGAGAGAGGTACACATTAACCTATATTTATTCTGTTTTGCTTATAGTTTTGCATTTTTCATTTACTTCTTTGATCTCCCTCAGGTTTATTTTGGTTTCTAGCATGGAGTGCAAACTGTGTTTTCTCTCTTTTTTTTTTTTTCTTTGCCGAACGTCTGTCTAATTAACTAGGGATAAATATTCTTTTCCCTAATGGTTTGAATGCTATGTTTTAATCATATTTTAAAATGTGATTTATATGAAGTTCTGCTTGGGCTTCTCTTTGATTTTACTGATCTGTTCGTTTGTCCACGTGCCAGCCCTCCACTGTAGTTTTACTGCACTAAAAAGTCACCGTCTGTATTTTTGCAAAAGGTCACGTTCTGTACTCGCGCAAAATTTCAGTTGTGCCCTCATTGAAGTTCCTTCTGTGAACAGCAGATGGCGCAAGCTCATTGGTATGCTGAAAATGAGGGCGCTCAGCTGACTCAGCAAACCTGAATCTTCCGAAGATGCGGACACCCAGCCCATGAGGCAGGTCGCAGTCTCCCTCCACCCGCAGAGTTTGGGGAGCATGCTGAGGTTCTGCAGCTAGTAGGTGGAGCTGAGTTTAAAGTCTGTTTCCATCACTTCATTTGCCTCTTGATGCAAGTCTTTGCTGGATCACTGTCTTTGTCCTAATAACCTTTCATGTATTCCCCACAACTGAACTCTTTCCTCTCGATTTCTTATTTGTTGGTTTGACTTTGAGACTTTATG
This sequence comes from Heterohyrax brucei, assembly GCA_028571685.1. Classification (NCBI taxonomy): domain Eukaryota; kingdom Metazoa; phylum Chordata; class Mammalia; order Hyracoidea; family Procaviidae; genus Heterohyrax; species Heterohyrax brucei. The sequence goes on along the minus strand of CM053148.1, from coordinate 34,106,463 downwards.
TGCCTCGTGAGTTGATTAGAGTTTTATTTTCCTTTTTAAAATTGTACTTTAAGTGAAGCTTTACAATTCAAGGTAATGCCTCATACAAAAACTTATCCACACATTGTTATGTAGATTAGGATTCACTGCTGCTCTCCTGCTTTATAGAGTCAGTGACCCCTTCTCTCGCTGGGGGTCTCATCTCATTGCTGCGAGTGCCCTGGAACAAAACTGGGCCATTTCCCAGGCAGGTAGGGTATTGCTTTAAACCAGTGTAAGGCCATTAACTTTAGTTTAAGGTAGCAAATCTTTTCCATTTGGCTGCTTGGGAGTTCTCTATGCTGGTTGTGTATTTCCATACCCATGTAATGCATGTTTGGCTGCTAACTAAAAGGTGAGTAACTCTGTAGGAGAAAAAACTTGGCGAACCGCTCCTATAAAGATTACAGCTAAGAAGCTCCGTGGGGTAGTTCTGCATACGGGATCACTGTGAGTTGAAATTAACTGGACGGCACACGACAGCAACAACATGTTGCTGTGTTTCAAGAAGTTCTTTTTTACTCTTCTTTTCATTCTGAGCTGTGTCCGTGGTGTGCTCTGCCGTGGGTGTCTGCATGTTGTACGTATACTTCGTGTGTATATCCCTATGGGTCTGTGACTTATTTGTGACCTAGTTTTGACTGCAGCTACATCTTTGTCCAGTTAGTTTTGGCATGCCGTCCCTTCTCAAACAGTAACAGCATGCAGAATTTGATGTGGACAGCAGTTGGTGAAAGGTATCGTCCCAAAACCCTTTCCTGGGTAACCAGTTACCTCCCCATTTGTCTACCAGAGTTAACCATGTGCTCATGAATTCTGGGACAAGGCACAGTGGAGACAGCTGTTCCCTTCCCCACAGAGTCTAGGATCTCAACTGGCAAGATTGACAAGTTGACTGATGGTAACTGATCTTCTGAAGGTTAGGAGAGAGGAAGACCAGAGCTGCTCAATGTGAGGTCTCTTCCTGCACGAGGGCTTCCTCACTGCATGGCGGCCTCATGCTCTTTAGCCTTCTTCCAGGACCCCTCGGGACTCATCCTGTGAGTGTTCCAGGACACAAGGAGGAAGCCATATATCTTAGTTTTCTTGGTGCTGCTGAAATAGCACAAGTGTTGTGGTTTTAAGGAATGGAAATTTATTTTTCACAGTTGGAAGGTTCAGATCTTGGGGGAAAATCTCCATTTCAGGGTCCCTAGCTGGCCCCTCAGAGGTCTAGGGTTTATAAAGTATTTTTATTTAATTTTTATACTGCGATTAACTGAAAGTTTACAATCCAAGATTTGCCATATAAAACCCGGAGCACCGGTTTCTATCCACCTCTGTTTGTTCCCTTTGCCTTCTAACAGCACATTCATCTTTTCTGTTATTTACTTCCAGTATCCACTCAACCAACACTTGTCCCTTCATCTCCACCCTCTCCTCTCTAGAAAGAAACCAGTAAGACAGCCTCTAGATATTAAACCCACACCACCTGCGTCACTCTGTGTCCCCAAGTCCTGTCCATTCTTTGTCTGAAGTGTTGGCTTCAGTACCTGTTTCAGCTCTGGGCTAGCAGCAAGTCTAGGGTTCTCTTTCTCAGGGGACCTTTGAGGTTGTCAAAACATCAAGTCTGGTCTTGACTAGAGTTCTAGATCTGCACACCACTTTCTGTAATGGGTGTCTACATTGTGTTCCCTGTCAGGGTTGTCTTTGGTGGTGGCTAGGCACTATCTAGTTCTTCCGTCCTCCTGCTGGTACAGTCTCCCAGTCAGATGGATCCTTCTATCTTTGATGTTCCTGTTTTTTTTTTTTACCTGTTTCAGGTGGGTTGGGACCAATTGATGTTCCTTAAATGGCAGCTTGCTAGCTTTGAAGACTGTTGTGCTTACAGATGGTCTTGTCTCCGTTTGTCTTCAGAGAGTGTGGGTCATCTTCCTGTGTCTGCGTTCTTCTTTGCCTGGTCTGCTGCTTTGTATCTCAGAAGCAATTGGTTTAAGACATAGTCTTCACTGATACAGTTTCATTAGCACAACAGAGAAAACTCTATTCCCAAATAGGATTATATCCGCAGGTATAGGGGTTAGGATTTACAACATTTACTTTTGGGGGGCACAGTTCAATCTGTATACCACCATTCTTTAGTCAGCTCTAACAGAGATACCACCAGTGGATGACTTTAACAAAGGAAAGTTTATTTTTACACAGTCCGGTAGGCTACAAGTCCAAATTCAGGGTGTCCACTCCAGGGGAAGGCTTTCCCACTTGTCGGCTCTGGAGGAAAGTCCTTGTGTTGCATTAGTCTTTGTTCAAGGAGTATCTTGGCGCAGGAACCTCCTGGTGCTGCTTTCTTGATGATGTGAGGTTCCCAATTCTGTCTGCCAGATTTTGCCCTTTATAGCTCAAGACACCATCTGAAGGCACAAAACAAACTTACACATTGAATCTTGCTCTACCAACACAACTGCAGCCCATCCACCCTCATTAACATTATAGAGGCAGGAAAGCCCAACAAGAAGGAGCATCACACAATACCAGGAATTATGGCACAGCCAAATTATTACAGATGTGGTAGGGAACACATTCAATCCATGACATACCATTATCGCTTTTATGATGTAGCTTTGGAAGGAGCTGTAAGCAGTGCCAGATTTAGGGTCGGGGACAGTTACCTTATTTCTTGATGAGAAGTATATCACAGAATTTTGGGGTCATATTTTTAAAATGCTCAAGCTGTGAAGTCTTTATATTAGGGGTCTGCTCTATGGACTCACCAACTTTCCTCATCTTAAGACAATATAAAACCAAAAAAAAAAAAACTTCTTGATGTTGAGTCAATTCCAACTCATAGTGACTCTAAAGGACAGAGTAGAACTGCCTCATAGGTTTTGCAAGGTTGTAATCTTTACAGATGCAGACTGCCACATCTTTCTCCTGAACTGCAGCTGGTGGCTTCAAACTGCCGACCTTTAGACCTTTCCTTTGGCAGCCAAGCACATAACCACTAGACCACCAGGGCTCCTTCAGAACAGCAATATAAACCCCACTGCTGTTGAGTCCATTCCAACTCACGGCAACCCTATAGGACAGAACAAAACTACTCAGTGGTGTTTCCAAGGCTATAAATCTTTATGGAAGCAGATTGCCACATTTGTCTCTTGAGGAGTGACTGGTGGGTTTGAACCTTGCACCTTTTGGTTAATAGCCAGGGTGCTAACAGCTGCAAAATCAGGATAGTACCTCTCCCTTACACTTGTTGTAGGGTTCTTGTTGTAGCATTAAAGCACATATCATACATTGCTAACGTTTCTTCTAAATCTCAGCCTTGTTTCTTTCTTCTCCGTGAAAATGGGTACCCATTTCTTTAGACTTAGATTTATGCTTAGTTAATTAATAGCTTGGATGAGGGGGCAGAGCCAAGGTGGTGGAGTAAGAACAAGTACCTGCTAAACCCTTGAACAACTAAGAACCTCAAAATTAATGGAATCCACCAAATACAGCAATCCAAAAGGACTAACTTGTGTTTACAGAACCCTAAGTACAAAGGGAACAAAGAAGATCTTAGGAGCCTTGAGCCACCTTGGATGAAACAGCATGGCTGGGGTGGAGATTCTCTCCAAACTGAAGGCAACCTGAGTGGGGAGAAAACCTACCTCCAGGAATTCTTGGCAACTCCGTAGAGCTGAGAAACAAAAGCTGGAGCAACCTTGAATTTGACTAAAGAGACTTGCTCCAGCCTAAGTATTATAGCCAGCAGCCCAGACCTGTAGACCCCCACGCAGGTTAGAACACTCTGGGATGAGGCCAGCTGGAGGTCAGAGTGGCATGGGGCAGGAGGCCTCAGCTGGAGGAGCAGGGAGACGGGGTGAGGAGCGCAAGGACAGGAGACCAGGGCTCCCAGAGTCCCAGGGCCATAGATCAAAAGAGGGCAGAGCTGGGGGGCACCATGGAAGTACACTCCTCACAGCAGGCCTTAGTCCTGCGTGGGACTGGGACACCTGGTTCTAGGCGCCCCACGGCCGTGGAACAGGTGATCATGGGACCTGGGCAAGTGGAGTCAATGGTCCAGCTATTGGCAGACTTGGGACTGGCCCTGGAGCTGGTGGGCCAGGAAGTTCTAGGCTCCTGCATCTGGGGGCAGGGGCCGGAGAGAGTGCCTCCACGGCTGAGAGAGGATTGAAGCCTCATGGGTCAGGCAGGCTTGGGCTCAGGCAAGGTCAGGCCTGGTCAGGTCTGGAGTGATCACCCCAGCAGCTGGGCAGCCATTGGAGCCCTGTGTGCTGGGGAGATCTGGGCTCAGGTGATCACGGTGGGGAGGGCAGTGAGCTCCAGCAGATAGGCAGCCGTTAGTGCAGTGTGCCCTGGGAAGGTTTGGCCTCAGGTGTACTGGGAAGAGGGAATAGACAGCTGTGGCCATAGATCTCGGAGAGGAGAAGAATGAGGACAGGAAAAGGGGCGGTAATGGGGGGGTGGGGGCAGGAAGATGAGGCCGTGAGTACTGAGAGGTCATGAGGCTGGGTGTGTTGCATTGTGAGGCTGAGGCTGGAGGGTGAGGTCCAGGGAAGTGGCTGCAGGAAATGTGGGAGACTCCAGGGTAGGGGAAGAATCTGAAGCCCCCAGGTTTTCAGTGACTGTAATCTTTAGGGAGGCAGATTGCCAGGCTTTTCTTCCGTGACTGCTGGGTAGGTTTGAACTGCCAACCTTTAGGTTAGTAGTCAGGTGCAACTGTTTGCCCCACCCAGGTACCTCATTTCATTCATGTTGCTGTAAGTTTTCTTAATAGTTAAAAGAAACCATTTTTTTGTAAAACTGGAAAGTTTTAGGTTATTGATTCTACTTTCATTTGTGCATTGAGTAAATGGATAATTGGAAATTCTTTTATTAAACTAGGTTTTAGTAAATTACCTAGGATCATTACTTCCCAGAGTGTAAGTCATGTGCCCTTAAGTTACAGGTGGCAGGCTTCCGTGGAAACTTACTGAAGAAGAAGGAAGTCAGTTATAGTCAGGAGAGGATTCAGTAATAGTCTCATAAAAGTCTAACAAGCCTGTTAAAATAGTGACCCTGCAGTATCCAAGGAATGGCTGGTAGATTCAAAATGCTGACCTTTTGGCTGGCAGTCATAGTACTTAACCAGTGTACCACCAGAGCTCGAAAGTAGTCTTTCCAGGAGGTACTAAATGGCAGGAAAACAAACAAACAAAAATAAAGTCAGTGAGACATTGTAGAGAGATGAGTGAGAAAACTTTTCTGTAGTTAATAACAGAAGAATGATGTGTGGAAACCTGTAGCCACCATCTGTGGAAGAAGATGGAGAAGGCTTACTTGGGAATATGCATTCCTCTCCATTCAATCATATTTGATAAAACTTAGCTTGGAGTTCCACTAGCCTTCAAGTTGTCACTGTCTTTGTAAGTAATACAGAGTTTCCTCTGCAAGCTAGCAATTGTTCCTTCTGTCCTATGTGCATGGGGACAAATGTTCAGTGGATTTCCGTAATGTCCTTTGTGGTTTCTGAAGAGATGGATGAAGTGTGTGGCTCCTGGGCACAACTGGATCAGGAAATCTAAGCATATGTACAAGAGAGGACAGTCGACCTGAGCCTGCGGTGCCATAAAAGAGCAGCTCAGGTTTAGTTCTTTGTCTGGCAGAAAAAGAAAAGAAAATGTTTTTAAATACATGTGTATGTTCAAAAGATTCTGTATGTGTGTGTCTAAATAGGGTAGTCATTACAAGAGTAGCATTACTGTTACTCTTACCTGAGATGAAAAAAGAGTCAAATTTATACTGTATGTTTCCAAATACTGTATATGCAGTATGAGATCACCTACATGAAGCTTAGATTCCCTAAAGACTTGTCAGTTGAAATCTGAAACACAAAGACCTCCTCGTGAAAGTTACAAGATATTGCAAATGTGAACTTAATGCAAAAATATGGGAATGATTTCCTTTCATGAACAAGTGCTTTGAGAAGTAATTTTCTAGACTGAGACAACCTTTCTTTTTCTTTTAAATAGGATTGATATTTATTCATTTAACAAGTATTGCATTAAGTGAGAGCCCCACTCTAGGTAAGACATAATTCTAAGTTCTGAGGAAACAATAAGTGAACAAAATTTCTAATCTCTATCAACTATCTGATCTATGATAAAACCTCACCCCTCTCCCTGCCCTTGTAGCTGTCTATGAGTCTGTTCTTCTGTACATAAATCTATATTTAAGTCCTTATAGCAGGGATTTCATGCAATATTTGTCCTTTTGCTGATGACCGATTTCACTCAGCATAGTATCTTCCAATTGAAAACAGGTTATGAGATGTTTCCTAAAATTATCATTATTTTAGCATTCCATTGAGTATATGTACCATAGTGTGCTTATCCATTCATCTCTTGATGAGCACCTAGGATGATTCCATCTTTTTGCTATTGTGGAATGTGCTGCAGTAAGCATTCATGTGCATGTGTCTGATCATGTGACAGTCCTTGTCCCTGAAGGATAAATTCCGAGCAGTGAGATTACTGAATCAAATGGTATATCTATTTCCAGCTTTTTAAGGAAGTGCCAGATTGCTTTCCAAAGAGGTTGCACTATTTTGCAATCCTACCAAAAGTGTAGGAGAGTTCCAATCTCTCCACAGGCTCTCTATCATTTGTTGTTTTGTGTTTTTTTGGATTATGGTCCACCTTGTTAGGGTGAGAAGATAGCTAAATGTAGTTTTGATTTGGATTTCTCTGATGGCTAATGATCATGTGCATTTCCTCATGTGTCTTTTGGATGCCTGGATGTCCTGTTTGGTAAAATGTGTGTCCATCTCCTTTGCTGATCACTTAATTGGATTATTTACCTTTTTCTTGTTGATATTTTGCAGTAACTTGTAGATTATGGAGATCAGACGTTGGTCCGACATGTAATTGCCGAATTTTTTTCCCATACTGTAGGTGTTCTTTTAACTCTTTTTGATAAAGTCTTTGGATGAGCAAAAGTGTTTGATTTTTAGTAGATCTCATTTATCTATTTTCTCTTCTGTTGATTGTACTTTGTCAGATTTTGAAGTCTGTCTAAGCTGTGTATTAGAACAGCCATCGTTGATCCTGTTTTTTCTTGCATGATCTTTATCATTTTAGGTTTGATATTTAGTTAGGTCTTTGATCCATTTTGAGTTAGTTTTTGTGTAAGGTATGAGATATGGGTCTTGTTTCAGTTTTTTTGCAGATAGATATCCAATTTTGCCAAAACCATTTGTTGAAGACACTGTTTTAATCCCAGGTTACAATCTTAGGGCCTGTGTTGACTGTCAGTTGTTCATAAGAGTATGGTGGCATCTCTGAGGTCTCCACTCTGATCTGTGAGTCTGTATGTCTCTTTTTGTACTAGTATGACGCTGTTTTGACTACTTGGCAGTGTAATAGATTCTAAGATCAGGTAGTGTGAGGCCTCCCACTGTATTTCTCTTCTTCAGTAGTGCTTTACTTATCCAGAGTTTCTTCCCTTCCCAAACAAAGTTGTTGATTTGTTTCTCCATCTCATTGAAAAGTGTCACTGGAGCTTGTATTGGGATTGTATTATACAAGTAGAGCGCTTTGGCTAAAATAGACATTTTCACAATGTTAAGTCTTCATATCCATGAAAAGTGTAGGTTTCTCCAATTATGTAAATCTCTTGTTTTCTTGCAGTAAGGTCTTGTAGTTCTGCCTGTATAGGTCTCTTATTTCTCTAGTTAGATTTATTCCTAGGTATTTTATCTTTTGGGGGGCTATAGTAAATGGTATTGATTTGGTGATTTCTTCTTTTATGAACTTTTTGTTGGCATAGAGGCATCCTACTGATTTACTTATGTTTATCTTATATCCTGATACTTTGCTGAACTCCTCTATTAATTCCAATAATGTACCTATGGATTCTTTAGGATTCTTTATATATACAATCATATCATCAGTGAATAGGGAGATTTTGACTTCTTCGTTGCTGATACAGATGCCCTTTATTTCTTTGTCTCATCTAACTGCTCTGACTAGAACGTCTAGTACAGTGTTGGATAGAAGTGGCGAGAGCAGGCATCCTTGTCTAGTTCCCATTCTAAGGGGGAATTCTTTCAGTCTTTCACCATTCTGGTAGAAAGTGTTTTCGTTCTCATTCGATTCCATGAATTTCTGTATTTCATCCTTGATTTTTTTTCTATAAGCCATGGATTCTTGAGCAAGTATTGTTCAGTTTCCAGGAGGATGAACTTCTAACTCTGATTTTTCAGATTTTGATTTCAACTTTTATGGCTTTGTGGTCCAGGAAGATGCTTTGCTGTAATTCAGTAGTTTGGATTTTGTTGAGACTTGCCTTATGTCCTAACACATGATCTATTCTGAAGAATGTTCCATGTGTACTGGAAAAGAAGGTGTACTTATCTGTTGATGGGTGAAAAGTTCTGTATATATAGATAAAGTCTAGTTGGTCTATTATTTCAATAAGATCTTCTGTATCTTTATTGAGCGTTTTTTCTGGTTGATCTGTCCATTACTGAAAATAGAATGTTGAAGTCTCCAACTATTACTGTGGTGTAATCTATCTCATTATCAATGTTGTCAGTGTTCGTTCAAGGTATTTAGATGCTCTAGTATTGGGTGCATAAACATTTAATATTATTATATCCTGAATGTGTATTGAAACTTTCAGCAGTAAATAGTGAACTTTCTTCCTTGCTCACGGTGGTGGATTTTACATTAAAGTCTAATCTATCTGAGATTAGTATTGCCACTCTTGCTCTTCTTTGTATGTTGTTGGCTTCATGTATGTTTTTTAATCCTTTGATTTTCAGTCTGTTCATATCTTTGAGTCTTACATGTGTTTCTTGTAAGCAACTTAGAGATGGGTTGTATCTTTTGATCCACATGTCACTTGCTGTCTTTTTATTTGAGCATTCAGTGCATTTACAGTCAGTGTAATTATTGATAGGTATGTATTTAGTGCTATCATTTTGATGTGTTTATTTTTGTGTTGATGATTTTTACATTTTTCTTAATATTCTCTTTTGGATCGTTCTTCTTTATGAGTTGACTTTTCATCTTTTTGGGTGTTAGTTTTGTGTTTGTGGAGACTCCTCTATTATGCTTCTTGTTTTGATATGTTGCATTGTTATTTTGCTTTGGAGCTACCTCTGAAATCCCCCATAGTATTGCAAGTTTAAACTTTAACTTCTGCATATCTTTTAAATTTGCTCCCTGTCTGAAAGGGTTATACCTAGTGTAGTATATCCCTTTTTTTTAGTGTGGTGATGTTATAGTTTTTGTGTTATGATTGCTGGCTCCCTTCTTTTAATATTGTAGTTCTGATTGAGCTTCGATTTCACTAAGTGAGTAGGATTCTAGACGCTGTGTCATATATTGCCTCCTGACTCGACGGCACTTGGCTTTAAGTATACAATTAATGAATTTGTTTTTCTAGGTAAAGAGCTTCTTACATTATTTATTGTAGTTTTGTTTTAATTTTTACACAATCTCCAAGCTTCTTTTTATATGCAAGTGTCTTAGTTTCACTGTTATATTTTATAGACAATTTTTAAGATATATAATTCTTGGTTGGAAGTTTTTCTGCTTGAGGGCTTTGAATGTTTCATCCCACTACTTTCTTGCCAACATTGTTTCTGCAGAGAATTCAGGTGAAAGCCTACAGAGTTTCCGTCTGACTGTTAGCTTTGCTTTGAGTATTACTGCCTTTAGAGCCTCTGTTGTGTTTCATTTTCTTGAGCTTGATTATACTAGTTCCTGTTGTGTTTCTTTTGGGGTCTGTTTTTTTGTGGCATCTGATACATGTGTTGGATATCTATGTTCCCTTTCATAATTTCAGTGAAGTTTTCTGTCAGCAACTTGACAGCAACGCTCTCTGTATTTTCCTCTGTCTCTCATTGTTCAGGAACTCTAATTAATCGTAAGTTAATATAGTCCCATGTGTTTCTTAATGCTTCTTCATTTTTCTTGTTTCTTTTCTTTGATTTCTCCTCCTAAATGCTGGTATCAGCTGCTCTATCCTCAAGGTCACTAAGTTTAACTTTTATCTCCTCAATTCTGCTTTTTTTTTGACTTTAGATCTGCTTATTTAATTCTGTAATTTTTTTAATATTGATGTGCTGTATTTCAGATTGTTGATGTTCCATCAGTTCAAACAGCTTACTTAATTTTTCATTTTTTTTTTTTCTGCTGCAGTTTGTTTAATCTCCAGGAAGGTTCTATATAGAATTCTTTTTACTCGACTTCTGGTAGTTTCAGACAGGCTTCTTTATCTGAGAAGGTTTTTGATTTTTTATTTTTGCTTTGCTGTCAAATAAGATTTTTCGGTTCACACAGTTTTTAGTTCACATTAAGAATGTTATTAGTAATGTTTTCATAAATTTATCTGCAGACACTTACATAAGTGATCGTTGAACTGATTTGTAGAAATATATTTATGGATGTAGAGGAATAGTGATGATTTACTGATTGAATAAAGCAAGTGAGAAACAATGTAAAGGATGATTCCTTTTTGTTGAAAAATCTGAGTATGAACATGCATTTTGTGTACACGTGTACTTGCAAAGTCTGACTATGCATGTCTAAACATATTTTACATCATTGCTAGAGAGTGGTACTTTTCTTTTAGTGTATCTGGATTTTTTGCTTGTTTCTACCATGACCATGGGTTATATCAGAAAAATCAAGGGGAAGTCTTCTGTAAGTAGATCTTTTATGAAATAGTTCTTTTATCTGCATGTTAGAATAGTTATTTGAGCTTTGCGTCTTCTGTTTCTAATTAGCACTTGTCCTGCTGATGTTAACCTTTTTTTCTTAATCTCTCAGTGTAGTAACAGCACCTAATGGTAGAGGAAGTACAGTGAGGAAATGTGGTTACAGCACCTAATGATAAAGGAAATAGAAAGTCTTCAGAATTTCCCTTTCTCAGTGACTCTCCACTAATGATGGAAGCCTACATGGCTTAGTGGGTAAGTGCTGCAGCAACTAACCACAAGATTGGCAGTTCAGATCTGCTGGATGCGCCTTGGAAACTCTACAGGGAAGTTCTCTTTTGCCCTGTAGGTTCGCCGTGAGTTGGAATCACCTCATTGGCAATAGGTTTGGTTTGTTTTTCTTTCTACTATGATAGACTTGAGTTTTCATGTGTCTTCTCTGAGCATTGTGATTTTCAGTAGGTGATGTTGCCAGGTACTCAGAAAGCATCAATGAATAACCTTAGGAATGTACATAGGGAAGGAGACAGTTCTCATCAATGGCTGACAGTTTTCAATTTTTATAAAGACCTGTCCTTCCAAGACAACTCAGATTATATTATGGATATTTTCTCAAAACATGTGGCATCCGTGTGAGAAATGTGTTGAGTGAGGGGTTTTGTGTCTGACTTGTTAAAACAAAAGCAGACAAAAAAGCAAACCTGTTTGCCTCTGAGTCCATTCCAACTCATAGGGATCCTATAAGACACAGTAGAATTACTCCATAGGGTTTCTAAGGAGTGACTGGTGGCTCAGACTGCCAACTTTTTGCTTAGCAGCCAAGGTCTAATTACTGCACCACCAGGGCTTCATTAAATGAAAAAAAGACAAAACCCAATCCTACTGCCGTTGAGTCAATTCCAATACATAGCGGCTGTATAGGACAGGGTGGAACTGCTCCATAGAGTTCCCAGGGAGTGCCTGGCAGATTCAAATTGCTGATCTTTTGGTTAGCAGATATAGCACTTGTACCACCAGGAAAGCTGATATAAATTTCACACCTTTAAAGAACTCAATAGAAGGGAAGTACAATGACAAATTAACAATGTATTTTGGACATTTGAAGTAGGGTAAATGAATATGTGGTCAGTGCTGTGTACGTTATTATGTGAAGGTCCCTGGGTGACAAGAAATGGTTTATACTTAGCCATTAACTGTAAGGCTGGTCATTCCAATCCACCTAGCTGCACCACACAAAAAAATCCTGGGGATCTGCCACCAAAGACCCGATGGTGTACAATTGTGCTCTGAAGCACACAGAATCCTCATGAGTTAGAATGAACTTGGCTGCAGTGGGGAAAGTATTATTGTGTACCCTTCCTTTTTTACTCAATGGAGTAGTAATTCTAAACAGTAAAAAGTATTTATTGGGCACTTACTATGGGGTAGAAACCCTAGTGGCATAGTGGGTAAGTGCTGTGGCGTTAACCCAAAGGTTAGCAGTTGGAATCTGCCAGGTGTTCCTTGGAAACTCTATGGGACAATTCTACTCTGTTCTATAGGGTCACTATGAGTCAGAATCAACTTGATGGCACGGGATGTGATCTTCTAGTTTTACTATGGGGTAGTGACAGCCAGTGGTGAGACCTTTCTATCATTTGAAGTATAATGCTTCATTTATTCCTCATGACAATATTATGAGGCTTTTTTTTTCTTTTTTTTTGTCTTATAGGTGAAGACAGTAAGTCCTAAAGAAGTTATGTAAGTTGTCCAAGGTTATATAGTTAGCAAAAGGAAGGTCTGGGAATTTATTCTACCTACATCGTTTTTCAAAGTTTAGGCATTCATTCGTGACATGTTTATAATACAGCTACCATGCATATTAGGTACCTCTAGGCACCTGGCTGGCAGGCACAAATCTTACTTTCTAGAAGCTTTGATTTGGTGGAGATTTAATATTATGTTAATTAAAAGAAATTGATGTCAAGTGAAAAAGAAGAGTGTGCTGTCACAGGGTGAGGAGAGCAGATAGAGTTACAGAGATGTGGCTACTTGGGGTTTTAGATGGAAAATTGGTTTGGGTTGTTAACTTCCACTTAATCACAATGAAAAAAATTAAAAAAGAAATTTGATGTCAAGACAGTTGTGACTCAGGGGAACCCCATGTGTGTCAGAGTAAAACATCACCAGACCTTTCTTCTGTGTGCCTCTGGGTGGATTTGCATCTCTAGCCTTTAGGTTTAGTAACTGAATGTGTTAGGTGCTCGAAACAGTGTATGTAAATAATTTTTTGATACATGTAGTCTAAGTTTGTTAAGGTTTTTCTTTCTTTCTTTTTTTTTTTAATCTTTGCTAACTTTCTTAGCAGAGTTTATTATTCTACTGTGCACTGGGATATTTTAAGCCAGAAAAATAGTAAAGAACTTTTCTCAGTAGTTTTGATTACCTTCTGAGCTGGAAAAGCATCTCTGCGTTAAATTTTCTCTGTGTCATTTGTCTGAAACCCTGCACTGGTACTTTGGGTGGTATCACAGGAGCTTTCTCCCCAGCCCTCAGCTTGCCCGTATTGTAATATCTTAGCTACCAGGTTTCCTTGCTTAAGCCTCTTTCTTGTTCTTTTAAACTGGTAGCTGATGCCAGATTTACATTTCTAGTGCTTGACTCTGATTGTTTCACTTCCCTGTTCATAAATGAACTTGTATTTCCATCCCTCCTGACACTAATACAATTCCAGATGGACCGAAGACTTAAGTATATAAAAGCGCAAAAGTACAAAAATATGTGGAAGAAAATATGACTGAATTAATTTAAAAATCTTGTAGTGAGACAGGGTCTTCTAAGCAGGATGTTAAACTACAAAGCCATAAAAAAAATTTGGTCTGACTAAAAAGGAAAATAACTGATGGCAAGAAATAACGTATAGTCTGAATAGATTGTGACAAGATTTCTATCTGATGGCTAATTTCTGTAAAGAAGAAATCACACATTGGTAGACAGCAGTGGATAAATCGCAAGCCCATAGAAAAATGGGCAAATGACATGAAAAAGTGTTTCACTGACAAAGAAATAAAGATGTACATTACTAAAATTGGAAAGATATTAAGTGTTACTAAAGATGTTAAAGATTGGTGAAAGCGGAGATACTGTTTTTTGTTTTTCTTTTACATCTGCTGTTGGTTTAAAATAAGGGTGTATCAGATCCAATGTTGGTGAGCATGTGAGAAAGCACGTACTGCTGTAGGCACTTGTTGAGAATGTAAATGTGACAGAATTTTTGAAGGACATTTGACAGTAAGTCTCAGGGCTACGAAATATTCATTCAGAGTAAGTCTCAGGACTACGAAATCTTCATTTTGTCTAGTTGGTGACTCCAGTGTTGAAAATTCCCTTTGTAATATGATCACTAAGAACTGTAAGATAGTTGCACAGGGATGATTATTACAGTACTGTTTATACTAGTTAAAAACAGAAACAATATCCATGTCAACTGTTTGACAACCGACAGAAGAAATTAAAATAGTGTGGTGCTGGTAATTTATACAGTTGATAAAAAACCTGGTGAATTTGTATTGCTGATATAAACAGAGTTCCAAGATACATGAAGTGTAAAAGCATGGAAGCCAGTGTATATGATAAGATTACATTTGTGGTAAAAACAGTTCTTTCGTTGATTTTTCCTGTAAGAGTACCCAAGTAACTGTTTATACTAGGTACATTTGAGGGTTAGGGAAAAGAGAAGGTTAAGAGAATGGAGTTCATGCAATTTACTTTATAAATTTGAGAGTTTTATGCATGTATTACTTTTTTTTTTAACATAAAGGGAAAAAAGTCCTATTTTTTACAAAATAGAAACTAAACTTCCATTTTAAGGCATTTGGTCCTCTGATTTGAACTTGCCTTTTAAACTTGATTTTTTGTGATATTTTGTCACTTTATTTCTGCATAAATAAAATATTTTGGTCAGCATCACAAAAATCTAGCCTCTTGCCTCCCGCTTCGTTGCCAGTCCTTCCTGCTGAAATGACCTGACCCTTCTCTGCATGTTTAGGTGTGCCCACGTCACCCTCCCATCTCCTTTACTTCAGCCATCACCGATAACAGCTAGAACTTACCTATCTGAACTATCATAACTCCTGAGTGCAATTCTATTGTAACACTGACATCTTGGACCTCGTGTCCTGTTTACGGGATACCTGCTTCCTGTCAGGTGTAGGAGGGCAGATTCTGCCATTGACTAAACTTGTGTCTCCCAAACTGTGTCTGTCCCTGAGCCATGCTCTGAAGTGCCCTTACATGTGTCCTGGCATGTCAGCCTGTGTAACAAGTGAAGAGAGATGAGAGATTTTGCAGTGTCCATTGTCAGTGGGCATGAGCAGAAATAAGGGCTGTCATGTATTGTCATTAAGAGTGTAAGCTGGTATAACAGTGTTGGGAGCCAGTGCATGGCTGTTAGTGTGTTTCAGTCTGTATGTGGAAGCACCTGGTGTATTTAGAATGGAGCAAGATACTATGCTGATTCCTTCCTTTCTTCTTCTTCTTCTTTTTTTTTTTTTTTATTGTGGCAAATATACATTTGAAGTCCCTGGGTGTTGAAAGAATTGTGGGTGGCTCAAATGGCTGCCTAGTAGGCCACTCACTGAAAGTTTTGAAGTTTGAGTCTACCCAGAGGCTCCGTGTAAGAAAGGCCTGGCAATCTACTTTAGAAAAGTCAGCCATTGAAAACCCTGTGGAGCACATCTCTGCTCTGACACACGGGGCTGCTGAAATTCAGAGTCAGCTCCGTGGCAGCTAGCTTAAACACATATACGTATCTAACAGAATATGTGCCATTTCAACCTTTTTTTACATTACCGTTCTGTTGTGGTAAGTACATTCATCATGCAACCGTCAGCACTTTCGGTTTCCATATTTTTCCATCACCTTTAACAGAAACTCAGGACACCTTCAACTAAATCTTCTCCCGCCCGCCCTTCTCTCTCCCACTTCTGGTAACCACTAACTCATGAACTTCAGTCTCTATACATCTCCCAGTTCCAGATATCTTATATAAGTGAGGCTACATGATATTTGTCCTTTGGGGACTGATGTAGTTCACTAAATATAGTGTTTTCAAGGTTCATCCTTGTTGTGGCATGTAGCAATATGTTACATCTCTGAGTAGTACGATTTTCTAAGCCTGACGTGTGTGACTTGCTCAGGTTGACATGATACCGTTGGAGGCCACCCCAGGGTGGCCAGGCCTGGGTGGAGGCACCTGTTTCATTGTTCTCTTGGAGTACCAAATCACCTCTTTATTCCAAAGAGCTGCATTGTTTAGAGCGCTCCCAGTGGAAAGGGTTAAAGTCCAGGCATTCCGGTGTCATCTCATCATCTGTATGATCTGAATGTTGCATTCCTGAGCAGCTGGTCCTCTTTCAGACCCTGCCTAGTTGAGATGTAACTTCTCTGGCAGGGAAGCACTTAAGCTCTGAGGGAGAGAGAATCACAAGGCGCCCCCACCCTCATTCTCCAATTTTCTCTAACAATTAACACCACACTAACTTGACACCCTCTTTCCTTGTTTGGCTTTGTAAACCCGGGTCCCTTCTTCTATTAATTCCAGACATTAATATTTTCTTTCATGCAGTGGCCACCATTCACCCGTGAAACAGTTTGAACATTATGTAGCTGTCAAGATGCCTGGGGATTACCCAGTATGCCTTGCCTGTGAGAAAGTGACACTGTGGAGGCCTGGTTCTGAGATGTTTATTTTGAGAGTATGCTGACAAGCATGAAGGCCAGATCCCAGAGTGACAATTCCATTTAATTAAAGGCCTCTTTTTATTATAGTTTTTCCCCACTTTTTTTTTTTAATATATATATATACACATATATCAGAATGATGGGTAAAGTCTGACTCACCAGAGGTGTTCTCTTGCTGTGTAAGAAAGGGGGAGGGGTGGACAGATGTCTGCTCACTAGTTAAATTCCCTGGCATTTCTGTACAATGGCTGTCTCATGTGCTGTGTGTCTGTGTTCAAGTTTAGGATAAAGAGTGCTGCGTCTCTATCTCTGTGTTTCCAAATTTAAAAATGTGAAAATGAGAGTCACATACATTTATATGCTTTTAATTAGTTTATATAATTTCTTTATGTTAAAACAATTAGCCGTATAACATAGAAGGCTAATTTATTAAATTGTGCCTTCATTGTCTTATGAAGGTGTTAAAACAGTATATCTTGCCTTGCTCTATACTGACGTTGAATTATTTTCATTTAAAAGAGCCAGGGAACTAAACCGCATTCGTTTTTCAGTAACTATTCTGACTGGAGCTAAATGTGAACATTTACAGAAAAGAATCAAAAAATAAAATATTGAGATAATTACTGACCCCAAACCCCACTGCCATTGAGTTCATTCCAACCCATAGTGACCTTGTAGACAGAATAGAACTGCCCCACAGAGTTTCCAAGGAGCACTGGGTGGATTTGAGTTGCCAACCTTCTGGTTAGCAGCCATCACAATTACCCACTATGCCACCAGGGTTTCCTAATTAGTAACAGGCCTGAGGAATTTGGTAAATGGTGATGATCAAACAGATTGATCCATTTTCGATGTAATGTTCTTAGAATGTGTTAGTGTGACTTCAACATCAGAAATTCAATTCACTGAATGTTTTGAGGGCCTACATTCGCTGTTGACCTAGGTACTTGAAATACATCACTGATGTAAATGGATATGTGGTCTTTATACACTTATTTATAGTTCTGTGTTTCACAATTATAACAGGTGAAATATAGATTAGATTCCTTTCTTTGTATGTTATATACCTGGTTTTGCTTGTTCACGCATGGAGTGTTGAGTCATTTGTGTCTTATTTATTCAGTGAACAAGCATATCCCAGACGCTGTCATGTGTACAAGCATGATGGTACACATGATGTGTGTAGCATAGGCACACACGTGCGTAGGCAAATAAAAAACATAAATACATCTTCACGCGTTACGCTCGTAGCCCAGTTTTTCTCGATTGATCTGTAGAGTGAGCAAGAGGGCCAGTCCTGGGACCTGCTGTCTGCTTTGGGCATAGTGGCTGGAGACACATTATTCATTCCTTTTGGAGTCAGTTTCAAAGCTCCCCAGGAGGAGCTGAGCAGGTCAGCAGTGTCAGCTCTCGGGCCAGCTGAGGGCCTGGCTGCTCTGAAGTTCAGCTGGCCTGGGTGAGAACAATGTTGGCTGCTTTAGTGCAGGTGCGGGGAGTCAACAAAGAATGGCCACATTGTCAACTGAATGTCACCCTCCCAGTTTGTCTTAGCCCACTACCCAGTCTTTTGAGCCCATGTCTCGGAGACTGATGGATTGATTATTATTATATTTTTAAAGAAGAGAGTTCTCTTGAGTCAGCCATCTTTGCCAAATTCTTGAAAGTGGTTTCTTTCCAGTTTCTGTGGTTCCCTGCTGCTTTTAGGGAGGATGCCCACCCTCCCCTGAAGGATTCTGATGCCATTGGCTGATGCGTGTGGATTTTGTTCCTTGAATTTTTGCAAATAGCAGAGTGGTGACATATCAACAAAGAGACAGAACAGAAAAGCTCAAGGATTCCATTTCTGTTCTGCCACTAAAGGCAAAGAAGGGTCCGTCATCTCCCTCAAATTGTTTTGTTTTTCTTTCCGTAGGGACCGTCCTTCTCTGCACAGAGAGACTTTGTTTAGGGTATGTGCAGTGAAGTACTTTGGGCCAAAGGAGTGTGCAAAGACTGTACTTAATGCAGGCTTTTACATATGTTTTCAAAACTTGTCTTGCTGTCTTTTTCTTTTAAAGGCACAAGTGATCCCTATGTGAAATTTAAGCTGAACGGGAAGACGCTGTACAAAAGTAAAGTCATATATAAGAACCTGAACCCAGTTTGGGATGAAATAGTTGTATTACCCATACAAAGCCTTGATCAAAAGCTACGTGTGAAGGTAACCACAGCTGATTTTCAAGCCTTCTCTTTTATAAAAATACTGATTTCTTGACAGCCTGTGATGCTCATTTAAAAGGGAACTTGGCAAAATTAATAGTTTTCTTTTCTCAAGCATGAGTTAAAAATATTAATATAGAAGGAAATCTTTATACTGTTTGTCAGAATTATGTGTTTCTCTCACATCAGTGAGATACAGTGTAAAGGAAGTCAGAGGGAAAATAATGTCTCCACTGATTGTATTTAAACTCATCAAATGTGGAAGAATTATTACTGGGAGTGCAGTGGTGATAAGTCCTAAAATCTTTCTCATCAGGAAAAAGTATTCTTAATAGTGCTTTACGCTACCAGTTGTAAGCATCAATTGCTCTAACATCTGGATTAAAACTGCATGAGTTGAGTGTGGGATGGAATTGCTAGAGAATATTTAGCAAATTTCTCTTTAATTGGCAGGTCTGCTCACCATGGAAAATACTTAATTTTACTGAGAAACAATTTAAACTACAGAGAGGTCTTTTGTGCACAACGGTGTAATGTGTATGAATCCTGACTTAAATGTATGTTCTGCTGTTGTTTTGATCTCAGTAGGTAAAATGGACAAGATTGAATAATTTTGTTCTCATCACCTAGTTAAAGGGCCTAAAGTCCCTTGTAACTGTCCTGTGCAAGTTGTTTTTCAGTCTGAAAGATGGAATTCAAAATTATTGGCCTACTTCATTTGCTAGTAATTGGATAAACTTGGTTGGTTTACTATAATCATGTGTTTACTGCCTCCCGCCCTTTGTAGGTATATGATCGAGATTTAACCACCTCTGATTTCATGGGTTCTGCATTTGTAATTCTCAGTGATCTTGAACTTAACAGGTATTGTATTTTCACCTTCTAATTTTTATTAATGAATCTGTGAGTAAACTGAGAGTAATGTTAAATGGGATTTACTGAGATCAAATGGCAAAAGAAGGAAAAAGAAAAAAATCTGAATAACTGAAACCATGCTTTAGAATGAATGAGGTACAACTTCTAGCATCTTTTCTGTAATTTCTGCTTTCTAGCTCCCAGATATATTAGTTAGGCATTAAATCTTCCATCAGGTGTTCTAGAAAGTATGTGGGATTTTGTATGTTCATATGTCAGTATTTGGGTTCATTAACTTAAAATTAAAACAAGCATTTAGCATCTATTTGTGGGGTAGGAAGGGGGACCAGTTAACCAACTGTTGAATTCATCAGTGCCCCAAATTCCTTTATGCTGATGGCCATTGTTTTATTTTCATTGCATTCTGTGCTTTTTGAGCTTTGTGTCTAATCCTTATTCAGAGATAGAGTTTATCATCAGCTCTGCATTGTAAAGCTATAGTACTATCTGTAAGTGCTAACATTTTTATTGTTTTACTTACAGAACAACTGAATATATTTTAAAGTTGGAGGATCCAAACAGTTTAGAAGATGACATGGGAGTCATTGTTTTAAACTTGAACCTAGTGGTGAAACAGGGGGATTTCAAGAGACATGTAAGTTTCACCTTTTTGTTCTTTTTTTCAGACCCTTCACTGCTGTTACCCTTTGATTACTGGGTACCAAACCACTGACTTTTTCATAATTATTTCTTGGGAAAACAAGTAATTTTGTAGATACTTAAATTACCTGTCTCTCTTTGGAACTCTTGAGAGAAAATCCATTAAAGAATTTTCTCTGTTTTGGCTAGGGACGTGGCTTCTATTGATGTTATTAAAATTACTTACTGCTTGTGGTTTACTTATCGCAGATTAACTAAAATATACTTTCAGTAAGTGTTAAGGCTTCTCACTGTAATTTTCCTGGGTAAGTAGATAACTTAGGCATTATTTAGTTATGACAAGCAGTTTCTAGGCTTTAACTGTAGGTTGGCTGTACATTAAGATAAGCAAGTATGTGTTTGCAGATTTCAATTTCTTCATTTTTTGTTTTGTTTTTGTTTTTGCTTTAAGCTAGCGAGTTTTTTGTGGAGAGCACTTGGACAAGTCACAAAATTTAGTGTTCTCTGATTTATTTCATGAAAATTTCCATAATATGCTATTGATGATGTCCAGAATATTGCATTCTGTTGTCATATCATATCTATTCTTTTTTGAGCCAATATGTGAATAAGAGTCATGTTCTTATTTTACATTCTGAGATTATACCTTATAATTAAAAGAATTAAGACAATGAAAAGCATCCTTGATTATAAGTTACTTAAAAGGTATTTTAGAATACCTGCTTGAAGAAAAAAGTGTATTATTATATTTAGAATTCTGTTTGAAAATCCGAAATATATTGATAAATTAGGCCTAGGACAATTCTTCTTGACTTGATGCCATGGGATTGGTGAGATATTCTAAACTAGTTATTGTTGATATCGTTTTTGTTTTTAGTTTTAATTTTCGTGATGAAAATCATGATTAACTTAACTAACAGAAGTTAGCTTAAAGAATTTCTCTATCTTGAGAGAAAAAAGTAGAACTTCTCATCTGATTTTCTAGAAATACAACCCAACTGAGTCATTAAAGTTAGGTAACTCTTCTGAAGGGATCAAGAGTCCAAATGGAATCTTAGGACAATTTTAATCTACTATGTGAGCTGTTGTTTTGATAATTTTGCAATTATTCATACTAATCTTTAAGAATCTTTTCTTACTATATATACTTAGGAAAAATGCACAGTCCCAGTTGCCTAGAGAGTCAGTCAAATAAATATTTGGAATATGTAAGTGGAATCTTCACTTTTGACTTGATGATAACTTATAAAACAAAACTCCATGTATGAATTAAAAAAAAAAATTAAAGTGGCACTGTTAAACTGGTATACGTCAGTTAGCCTGGTGGTTTGATATTAATAATGTCCTAATATTGATGTTGAACGTTAATTTTTTTTTCTTGGAGAATAACGAAAGAGGGATTTTCTTCAGTTTTCTCTTTGTTTTGACGTTATTGCCAGTTTATCTGTGACTCTGGTTGTTTCACTGTCACTAGGTGCATTAGGTGACTGGTTAGCTGACCTGGCTGCCAGGCACGTAACAGTATAATTTACAGTGTGGTTTAACAACTGGCAACTGATTTGCTCTAAAAATGTCTTACATATTTGAGTGGAGTTTACAAAGTTGGATGTTTTCTCCATGAGAGCAGCTACATATTTACATGACTACCCATGTGAGTCTGTCGTATGCTGAATTCTGTTTAGTAGTGATATTGGCACTTAAAATATATTTAAATTTTGCCAAAATTTGGAGTATGAAAGCAGTGACATTTCAGTTTTAATTATTTCCCTCTTGCAAAGCAATTAATGCTAGATGCAGCTTAGATTTTTTTTTGGAAAACATCTCAAAGGGTATCTTTTTGAACTCCAAATAAATAGCCACCATCTCTGTCTTTGTTCATTTGTCTTTGTTTCCTTTGACATCTCCTCCTCCTGTTGGTGAGGAAGCTTGGCGGCGGAGTGTTAATCCACTCACTTGTTCTTGCATTTTCTGACTTTGTTCATTGTGGATCTGATATAGGTCTGATGTATAGTCTGTTTTATATATATTTTCTGGATAATATAGAAAACCCTGCCTGTTTTCATGTGTTTTGATTGGTGGCTTTATGTTTGTATTTATACATTATCAAAGTATAACTGAGCAAAAAATGCTTTATCCTGGATTAAATGTGGTTGAATACTCTGGGGGTCGGTTCTACCCTGGCCACTGGGGTCTCCATGAGTCGGATCCAACTCGACGGCACTTGGCTGGCATGGCACTCAGTGTGCACTGCACATCGTGGCCCTTCAAGGCTACAATAGATACCAGAAAATATCTACCCTTCTCATTGAATTTAACATTTGATGGCATTATATTGGGTTCTTAAATGAAAGTGACTAACACTCTGGGTTTTAGGGCAATAGTTGATTTGATAGGGAATGATTTGTTTATAAATTTCCATTTCAATTTAAAGTATAAGAGAGAGATTTCAATTTCAGTTCTCAGTTTTATCCCATGTTTCTATCCATCATCTTTAAGATATGGATTCTATCTACCCTTTAGATTCAAGGAGATAGAAATCTTAATAGGTGTAAAATAGTGGAATTTACCCTCATGTCCAGAGATTTGAATATATGACAGCATAATGTCATTAATAGGGAAAGCAATGGCAGCCAGAAGCCAAATACACCTGCTGTTTGTTTCTTTTTCTTGATGAAAATAAAACTGTTGTTAGAAATATGTACTCTGTTGTAAGGCTGCCTGGGTTTGAGTCCCCGCTCCACTTTCTAGTTTCAAGAATTCTGGTGACTCAGTCAGACTCAGAGTTACTTAGCCTCACTCAGCCAGCTTCCGCAGCTATGGATTGGACTACCCACGGTATCTGTTTCACGGGGTTTTGCACACTGGAATAATCAACTGTTATGCTTGGCGTGAGTTTGACACTCGACACATATTAGCCCATAGAATTTAATAGTCATTTTGTATTTATTTTCTCATCTGTTTGGTTTATCTTTTATAATTGCCATGAAAATCAAATGGTATTTTATGTCAAAAGACCTCCAGTAGTCTGAGTAACCCATACAATGGTAAATAATATTTGGTGGTAGATTTGGTGAAAATATTTGTCACAATGTGTAGAGTCGGAATCTACTCAGATCAACAGCAGTGGGTTTGGCTTGATTTTTATGTGGTGGAAAAAATACAAAAAGAACCAATTTTAGTAACCGGGTTGTGGTACCTGTAACTCCGTGATGAACGTCTAAATCAAAATTGCAGTGTTTTCAGTAAAGGATATTTTCACAGAATTTCTCCCCAGTGTTTCTAGTTGCTGGTCACTGTAATGTAAGTGGATTTCCCTAAAAGGCTATATATATTTTCTGGTTTCTAATGGCTTGGGAAACTGGAACCTGCTGGCAAAGTCGATAGATCATTTAATCATTTACTTGAAGGTTTTTTTGATTTTGGTTTTTCCTTAGCGTAATAGTAAATGTGGTCTGCTCAATTAGACTTATAGTTGAGTGATATTCTCCAGAATTTATCCAAGTTTTAACAACCGGTTAGCTGGTTAACCAGCCAGAGTAAGGGTTTTTAGTATTTGATGGTAACAGGAGTAACGAGAGGATTTGCTGGGAGAAAATGTTAATTGTAGTGGAAATTCAGCAGCCTTAGCATGACAAATGGGAGATCAAAAGAGAACAGTCCTGAAATTTCTAGCTGTTTGAAATCTGTTTTTTCTTTCTTCTCTGAATACTGGTTTAGCCTATTTTTCTTAATTTATGCAGGATGACTCAGATTTGTCTTATTATTATGAATATTGACATTTAATCAGTAAAAATAAACAGAATTTTTTTTTTCCTAGTAGCTTGAACTGGAAACCTATAGTAATCTAATACTGTCCATGAATGTCTTTAAAAGTTTTCATAATGCCGCCTGCATATTTCCAGTAGGAGAAACCTGCTTTTGTGTTTATAAAAAAACACAATATTATAGTATTTTAATATATTTAAAAAGTCCAGGTACTTCAAAGGATCAGTGTTCATGTATCTCTGCCTTTCTATTATGACAATATGATGTAACACAACCAGATGAATTTGATTTTTGTAACTCTTGTTTTCCTTTTGGTTTTTACTCAAATAAATGCTTTCTTCGTAACCTGTCATCTTGGGCTTTAGTCGTTTGAATGTAGTCTCTGCAGTCTGTTATAATAATCTGATTATGGTGTTAACTACTGTATTTCTCTTTCTTTTATTCTGGCATTTTTTACATTTAATGGACACAATCTTTAGCGTTGGTCGAATCGGAAGCGGTTAAGTGCCAGCAAGGTAAGGAGACTTGTTCTCTTTTCCTAATCTGTGGGTCAAACATCCATCTTTGTAGCAAACACACATGTAAACATGACTGATGTTGACAAACCTGTGAATGTAACAATATCCTTTCCTGTTATAACAAATAAAAGGGTAACAGCTTTTTAAATTTGATGTAATAAAGGCATGGTCCACATGTTTAAATTTACACTTGTTTGGGTGGTGACATTTTATATGTTCTGGCCTGTTAGAATGTTGCACTTCATTAAGCTGGTAATACTCAGAGTTCAGTGAAGTCAGATTTAACCCTTTAAGAAGTTATTTAACATTAGGTAGAAACTAGCTGTAGTGTTATGGGAAAATTAAAAACACTGATTGAGAGGAATATGTAGTATAGGCTTTCAAATGTCTTTTATATCTTCTGAAAAAGATCCAGTTATTACAGTTTAGTGTGACTTTCTTTAAAGGTTTCTTCTTCAAGAACTACTGGTGACTTTATGCTGTGGCTACCTTTTTAGGCAATTATACTTCCATGTTCAGTTTGTAAAAAGTATAGCTGTACCAAGGTAGGAATGCATTTTTAATTGATCAACTTCTTCAGTTATCCAGTTATACCTTGAGTGATTAAATGCAAAAAGTACTATAGAAACAACAGGAAAAAAGTATTTGTAAATTTTTTTAGCAGTTGTGCACTTGGGGTCTCCAGGAATCACCATCAGTGACATCTGTTTTTTGCTACTTTTTAAAGAGAAAGAACAAGTGAAAAATAGTTCCTGTTAGCTGATACACGATTTCAGGCTGTTTATCTAGCTCAGTTTCTAAACGGCGGTGGGGGTGGTGTGTGGTGTGTGTGTGGGTGAGACGGTGAGAGACAGAGAGAAAGGGGCAGAAAGAGATAAAGGGACAGAATAAGATTTTTTTTTTAATTGGTTAGTGTTAGTCGGTTAGGAAGAAAGTCAAACTTTATAAATCTTTTATGACATTAAAAGAACCTACAGTTCTGACTTCCAAATAAATTATATATCCTTTGTATTTTGAACACTTAAAAATAGCTGTGATGATACACTTTGTTCTCCTACCAGTTTACTTGGCTCCCAGAACTGGTTCTTTTTTGAAATAAAATTAAGAGACTATAAATAATATTGTGAAGCTGTGTCAGAAATCCCTTCCACTTTTGCTTTATTCTCTTGTAGTCACTAGAGGGTAGAAGAACATCACTTCTCACTCAGAAACAAACCCGGCCTCTCCTCCGGTATTAAGAGCTTCTGTAACCATCTGAAGCAGTCAAGTTTCCCAGAATGCTTTGGTGAAACCTGACAAAGCAGTATTTTCTCGTTTATTGATTCGGCTGCTGCACTAAAACCCTGGGACTGTACATCAATAACCATCTTTAGTTAGGGAGCTTTGGTCTGTGGAACAGCACTGGCAGTTTGTGGAAGAACATAAAGGCTAGAAAGAAAAATTGTGAGCTTGGGGAATATTGGAGTCTAGGGAGGACAAGAGAGGTTATGGAAGAATGGCTAAAGGAATGAAGAGGGATAGAAAAAATGTTGACGGCCTGGATAAAGATAGCAAAAATATGAAGGGAACAGAGGATCCGGGAGAGTAGTATGATGGTGATACATACCTATATATACAGCAGAGTTTGTGTTAGCACTGAGCTATTGTCTTTTTTTTTTTTTTTTTTTTGCCCCCTGTCTAATCATGGTAATCCCTTAATTTTGACTTAAGTGTTTGACTTTCAAGGACTTAGTATATACCCAGATGAAGTATGCATGGTTAGCAAAATCTTAGATGAATGAAGTTCTTTGAAAGCTGCTCATGATTGTATTTGGGAGATGCAGTTAGGTATGGATGAAGAGTTTCATATAGACTTTTTGGTTCTTGCAGTTTGTAGTTTCAGGGAGAAAAGTGAGATAACTTTTAAAGTGACTTTTGAGCCTATGGCTGAAATGCTATAAAAAGTCATTAAAATACACTGGCCAGTTATCTTTTGGTATTATTAAAATATAAGCTCTTCTTTTGAGATTTCCATATTATATTTTTGAAAAATTATTTAACAGAAGTTTGACATGAAGATAACTTAGCTCTAAGTATCCAAAATTTTACCAGTCTTAAGTGTTTACGTTACCTGTAAAATGTTGACTTTTCCACCTCGATCTTATTATAATCCAATGATTTTCATAATTGCTTCTTAATCCTGTAAGTTTATAATTTGTGTCATCTGAAGGATTCCTTAATAGCAGAGCTTTGGTGGACTCTGCAAAGCTATTGCCTTACTTTTTTACTTTGGCGTTTGATGTAAAATTTATAGAGCATGCCTTTAAAAGAAGGCTTAGGTTTTATCCTGGAGCCTTTGTTTATGATGAGCATTCTTAAATTAAAATAAAGGATCCAATTTAATAGGGCTGGAATAGGATACCAAGTTCTTCTTATATGGCTACTGTACATAACCGTGCATGGGAACAGATTCAATTTCCATTTCTTAACGTATTTTTAATATAACACTTAATGAAATAGAAAATTAACAGTAATGTCTTATAAGGAGTCTTGGTGGTGCAGTGGTTAAACACTTGACTGCTAACTGAAAGGTCAGCAGTTTGACCAGGTACTCCAAGGGAGAAAGAAGTGGCAGTCTCCTTTTGCAAAGAGTACAGCCTCAGAATCCCTATGGGGCAATTCTGTCTTTCTTGCGGAGTAATTGTGAGTTGTAATCATCTCTACGGCAATAGATTTTGGTTTCCTCGTCTTCTCTTATATCAAGTAGTCTAATGGCAGGGAAACAACGATTAAGCATAGAATCGACGAGTCACTGATTATACTCAGCAAATTAGCATATGCGTGTGTGTGAGTACATGGACACACCCACACATGCACACACCACATAGGTACATGCAGACTCATGCGCACACACGTATCTAATATGTTTAGGTCCATGTAGATTCTTCAACTCTATATCCCTTTGACATGAGATTTCTTTTACTTTATATGAATTTATACTGAGATAAGTATATAATCTAACATACACTATTTTCACCAGTTATTTTATGCATTTGTATCTCAGTTATCTGAGGTAAGAGATGGGCCCTATACATGTATAACATTTTTTCCCCTCTGGATGAAATGTTTTGACCTGTGTGTCAGTTCGTGGCCTGTTTGTCTGCCCTTTGTTTTCTCTGTTCCTCCTGTTAGGGGAGAGGAGGGCCTCTGATGGCCACATTGCCCAGATGCCTCTGGCAGCTGGCATCTGGTTTGGCTTTGTACAGTGAGAGGCATTGGTAAGGTATTGGAGGGCAGGAGGCAGAGAGAAACCAGAATATTTCTCCTCTTTCTCTCTGTCTCACGTGGGGCCTCAGGCATGGGCTGCGCATCATGCCACCCACTAGCCAGGCCTGCTGTGGTTTCACCTTCTTCCAGGTGACTCTGTTACACCTCATCTTTTTGCTTTTCTAGCCCAACCCAAAATATATCTGCCGGCCAACTGCTGTCAAGTCAGGCCTCACTACAGTACCATGTGTTTCAGAGCAGAATTGTGCTCTCTAGGGTATTCAGTGGCTGTGTTCTTTTAGGAATAGGTTGCCAGGCCTTTCTTCCAAGTTGCCTCTGGATGGATTCATGTACTTAACTATGTGAGCCACCCAGACATTCCATTCTCTACCCAGGGTCAGCAAATGTTGGTCTGAGGGCAAAATTCAGCCGTGGGTCTGTTTTGTAAAGTTTTATTGGAGAACCACTTTTTGTAGATATTCTCCATAGTTTGCAATGGCAAAGTCGAGTAGTGGCAGTAGAAACCTTATAGCTCACAAAGCCTAAGATACCTAGTATCTGGGCCTTTGCAGAGAAGGGTTGCTGACCCTTGCTGTAGCCTATAGGTGTGGGAAGCTTCTTGCCTTCACTCACCTTTTGGTTTCCTGAGTGGTCTCTCTTTGGCTTCTCAGCACTTCTGTCACCTCTGAAACTAGTTTTCTGTATTACAGTTCCTGTGTTTTGAATGCCTGGAGGGATTTTTCTTTTCCACCGGATTCTGATACAAAATCTAAGCCCTTGCATTTGGCCTTATGAACACTTTATATAATGCACTGAAAAAACAAGAAAAGAAAATCCCACTGCTGTCAAGTCGATTCCAACCCACAGCAACTCTGTAGGACAGAGTAGAACTGCTCCATGGAGTTTCCAAGGAGTACCTGGTGGATTTGAACTGCTTACTTTTTGGTTAGGAGACATAGCACTTAACGACTAGGCCACCAGGGTTTCCGTATGATGTATTACTTTGTAAGAATGTTGAGTTACGTGGTAAACTTTCCATTTAAGTCTGGGTTATACCCTTGTCATTTTTATCCCTTTCAACTTTGCTTTTCTTACCTTTTGCACTGTCTGTACCTCTTTTTTGTAGCTGTCTGAAATCTAGGACTTATTGCAGACAGTCAACCTTTCAGCAGGGTGAAGTGCTGGAAGTTAAGCTTGGAGAAACTATTTGTATTGATTTAAAATATGGTACACTTGTTAGCCAAGTGATAGGGTTTGCAGTGGTTTCCTTGCCATTTTCTCAGTCCCCTGAAAGGATTGGGCAAATTGGCTGCAAGGTGGGTCTTGAACCTCAAGAGCTGTCTTGTTGCATGGACCCGCACCCCACTCTGTCTGCTACTTTTCCATGTTGGCTATTTGACGTGCCAGCCTCAGACTTGTTATCCCACAGTAGCCCCTTACTCCAGGGAGCTGACTGAGTCTTATGTGTGTTTTCTGTAGCACACACTCCATGGGGTGATGGGCACCTCTTGTTGGTTCTGACTCCTCCTCTTTCCCTTCTGTCTCTAGGATGATTGACTCTGTAATCTAGTTGCCTGGCCAGCTAAGTGAGATGTTCTTGTGGTTATTCTTTAGTCTTTGATTCAGTCATATGCATTAACAGTATTAATTTTGCCTGTACACAATACAGCAAGATGAGTTTCCTTAAGGGTTTTTGCAGATTTATGTACTGTGCAGACAGCATGTTTGGAGGTGTGCAACTTTTGCTAAGGACTTGAACACTCCAGTGGTTTGGAAACATGATTTTTAACTTGTTTAGCTCCATGACAGGTATCTTGCCAAAAGGCTTGTTTGGTGTAGGAAGAATTCATTTGAAAGAGGACAATCAAAGAATTTGGAAAGCAGCGCTATTGATTTATCTGCTAAGGAGGCTTGGTGTGCAGTGGTTAAGAATTTGACTGTTAGCTAAAAGATGAGTCCATTGGAATTCACTGACTGTTTCCTGGAAACCCTAATGGATCAGTTTTACTCTGTATTATGAGGTCTAGGGTCACATCTTTCTGGTTATTTTTTCCTTTTTCCTCGCTCCCTCCTTCTCCTGTTTATGCCCAAATCACTAACCCACCTACCCTCCCATCCAAGTAGCTATGTATTATGAGCTATTCTGTGATGAACTAGAACCCAGGGGAGAATCAGTACAGGTTTGATGCTTGGCTTCTTGAGTTGTACAGTTTTGGGGTGCAGAGGAGCTATTCACATGGAATGAATGCTTCTCCTTTCTGCCCAGAGAAGTGTCCAGTCCCACTGTACCTCTTTCTCTAATTCAGCTCACCTCCTTTATTTCTGGGTAGGCCCAGGAAGCAGTACATGCAAAGCCTTTTTAGAAGGGAAGGTATTCTCTGATTGATGAATTAAAGACTGGATATTTTGGGTAAAACGGAGATCAAGATTCTTTTCCAATTAATAGAATGCGGTTGTTTTTTCATTTGTTTTGGTCATTCTCATTTTCACACATTCTTAACTGCACTCAAATGCCTACCTGTAGCAACAACTTTTATCTTTTTATTTTCCTGGTTAAACTGAAATGCTTAATGAATTGTGAAGTTAGAAATCTCTTAGAGTCCTCAGAGTTCACATGTGCCCCCAGACTAGAAGGACCGAGTCATAGCCATTCTAATTTCTCGTCAATTTTTCACTCTTCTCAGAAGAATTAGATTCAGTTTTGTACAAAGTCCTCTCATTGAGCACCCTGTGAGGCAATTCTACTCTGTTCTATGGGATCATTATGAGTCGGATTCAGCTTGAAGGCAGTGGGATTGGGTATCATCCTCGGAATGCAAAGATGAATTAGATCTAGCCATCATGATGAATGAGCTTGTAGAAGAGATGAAAAGTGGAGGGATAGTGTTATTTGGAGGGTGCAGTGAGACCCTTATGCTGGCCTTGCAGACAGGTGAGATGAGCTGGATGTGGACATCAAAGAGGCTGTTAGAGAAACAAGACTGAAGTGAGTTTTATTACATGAGGAGAAGGAGGAAACGAATTGAGATATGGCAGTGTAAAATCATACAGTACGTGGGAGAATCTTCAAGCTATTTGGCCTAGGGGACTGGTTTACCAAGCAGGGGTCCCTGGGCCAGCAGCATCACCATCACCCGGACTTTATTAGAGATAGAAACTTTGGGGCCCTGCCTGAGCCCCCCTGAACTAGAAACTCAGAAAGTGTGGCGCACCAGTCTCTTAACCAGTGCTTCAAGTGATCTGATACACATTCAGCTCTGAGAACCACTGGTAGGGATTGGAATATGAAGAAGGGGGCTGGGAGGAGTAAGAGGGCAGAACCTGTAAGCCTGTAGCGAGGGCTGCTGACCTGCGGGCGTCAAGAGCAGGCCTGAGTCGGGTAAGGCCGCTAAGATGCCCAGGCTGCAAACTGCGAGGAGGAACTGACACATTCTTGCCAGAGCTGCAGTGCATGTGCCTGTAGTGAGTGCCTCCCGATGCTCTCATCCTCAGCACCTTACTTGCTTCCCCCTCGTCCCAGTTCAGGAGTCCCTGGGTGATGCAAACAGTTAATTCATTCAAGTATTTTCGTAAAGATTGGAGTTTGAAGTCCACCCAGAGATGCCACAGTCTGCCACTGAAAACCCTGTGGAGTGCACACAGTTCCACTCTGCCATGTAAAGGGCCAACATGAGTTGGAGTGGACTTGAAGGCAGCTGGCATAGTCCGAGTCCTGGATAAAGGTGCTCTTGAAGTATTTTAGGTGAACCAGTGACTTGGAAAGATGGAATGCAGAAGTGAAGGCCAGCAGGATGAGACAAGTAAATAAAAAACACCCTGAAAGATAAATATTAAAACATATGAGCACAGCTTTTAACTTGGAGCTGCTTAGAGGCCAGGGCAAAAAGACAATCTTGTTAAATCACATGGCTCTCATTTTGTGATGGAAATATATCAGAAGCAAAACTTTTCCTGGTCCAGAACTCTTGAAAGCCATTAGGGATTTATAGATTTGATCTACTTTTTATCTTTTTTTAATAAACCTTCTATTTTTAAGGACAGTAATTGAGTGATGACAGTCTCTTATCACTTAAAAATATTAAAGTCAATATAAAACTTTTATAGCTAATGTCTTTGTACACACAGATTATTCATGCCCATCGACTGTGATATATTTTCATCCACAAACATAAATCTCATTCTCCATGTACATGTACCATGTGGGGAATTTAAAAGGTTTTCTTTATATCCTAATGCAAGGATTTGTGTGTAGTGCTAGGAGAATTTATGCCTACAGACTCTTCAGATGATATAAAGAAGCTGCTGAGTAGTGTGGCTTTGGGGATCCTGTCTCCTAGATGTGTGGATCTTTTCATGCCATACCATAAAAGCTGTTGACAGTTGTTTCATATGTTGAAGAGGCTTTGCAAGGACTATTTCAGTGAAACCCTTTCTAGACCAAATGTTCTCTCTTAGGTTTTCAAAGCCATGATCATTGTGGTTAGAGTTTTACTTAGTTATTCATATTTTTAAAAACTGAATTGATTTCACGGATTTGTTACAGCTGTGTTTGTTTCTCATGTGACTTAGGAAAAATAACTTATCTGCATCAAAATAAGATGCACTGGCAAGACTGGAAAAATTGTATGTTTATTGTTAAGTAATTGAGTTGGTATAGAAAGTAACGGTACAGTATTTGGTGCTAGTGTGTGCCCATATCTTTCTTACCTCCCCTAACCCTCAATTTTGTTATACTAGAGAATACTTGAAATAATTACACTGAAGTCTTGGTCAGCATGGTGTCCCTGAGTGGTGCAAGTGGTTAATACACTCCTGAAAGGCTAGAAGTTCAAGTCTATCCAGAGATGTCTTGGAAGAAAAGCCTGGACATCTGCTTTCAAGAAGTTAGTCATTCAGAAACTAAGGAACATTTTTCCACTCTGACACATATAAGGTCACCATGAGTCAGAGCTCAATTGACAGCAGAGTTTTGTTTGGTTTTGTTTTTAATTGGTCAGCAGGGTCATTTCTAAAGTGTGGCACAGCTGAATGCAACCTTGCTCATGATGTCTGCAGGCCATGACCCCAGCTTCTGCGATTCTGTGCCCTCTTTTGGGGCACTGTCTTTCCTCCTGACCTCCCTGACACTGCTCCTGCCTCAGGACAGATTGTAGGCACGGAGCTGACATGTCCATCACCACAGAGCTTTGCTTCGCAGCCATGCTAAGGAAAAAGGGTGTTGCTGTCTACGTCTATATCAGCATCTTCCCTGCAGGACTCTTGACTATAGTCCTCAAATAATTCATGTTTCCAAGCCATAGTCCATTTGATATGATCGATTCACTTTTTTGAGTGTTGGTTCCTAGATCAGAACTTCTGAAGACTCCCTGCCTTTTTAAGCATATTGAAGCTCCTCTCCAAGGAGCCCTGGTGGTGCAATGGTTAAGGTTTTGACTACTAAATGAAGAGTTGGCAGTTTGAACCCTCCCAGCCACTGCTAAGGAGAAAGACCTGGCAAACAGTTACACCCTTAAGAGAATACTTTGAATAATTACCCAGGGGTCTTGGTCAGCGTGGTGTCCCTGAGTGGTGCAAATTGGTTAACACACTTGACTGCTATCTGAAAGGTTGGAAGTTGAAGTTGAGCCCTTAGAGTACAGGTTAGAGCCCAGTAAGCCAATAGCACAGTTGCTATTGTGGGTCCCGTGGGTTTGCTATAAATTTAAAATCCACTTGATGGCACCATTAACACCACCAGCAGTTCCTCTGTTTGTCTTCGACCTCGCTCTCTTTCTTCCGTTCTTTCCTTGTCTGTGGAATTGTCAGAACCCACAAAGTAAATGGATGTTTTTAAAGCTGTTTCATTTTGGAGAAAGGGAGTGTGTTTCTAAGCAAAACACCATGCTTCTGTTCACTATTAGTAAGTAATGACTGTGTGCTCCAGACCAACGTTGCTGTTCTACGCAGAAGAACAGGTATGGATTTGGTGAGATGGGGGCCTAAAGACCAGAGAGAATATGAATGAATCCACATAGATATAGTCAAAGGTTCCAGTCCTCTGGGAGGAAGGAGAAAAACAAGGAAACCCTCATGTGCTATATTTTATCTGTTATGTCTACTGAGAAATTAGGGTCAGGACCCCGAAGGTTTGCACTTTCTCCTGGTGTTTGTTTCAGCTCAGGTGAAGTGAGCTTCCTCTTTGATGGGTCATTTCCTTCTCTCCTTTCACATTCCAAGTTGCATTAAGATGACAAATGTCACTTAGAGACTGGGGCCCTGACATGAAAACTTGAGCTATTCAGCTAACTGAGTTAGCGCAGATGAGTCGATTTATTGCGGTGAGGAAAGGAGTGTTTCAAGAGAGCACAAAAGGTTCTGAGAACCCAATTCTGCAACAGAGCTCAGGCATCATGGCCCAAACTCTGCCCTCAACCACAGACTCCGTATTCTAAAACCTCATTACAAGCCTCCAGGGTAGAAGTGAAATGTTAGCATGATCGAGAAATTTCTTTAGCACACGCATGCAGTGCAGAATATGGTGCTTGCAGATGAAACTTTATTTCAGAGATAACCCAGTAGTGCATTTTACAGGGATATTTGCAGTGAAATAAGTAGAAAAAAGGTCTTGTGTTCTTTCTGTCTATGCAATAAATTCTTCTCTTCTCCCACACCATCTTTAGTTGGGGGAAAAAAAAAATCTTGGACGGCAAAGAGCGAGCCCATTACATCAAACATGACTGCGTTAAATACTAAAATGTTCAAAGTCCGATTGAGATAGATAAAGGCTTTGATGGAAAGTGGATATTTCCCAGGGACATTACAAGCAATAATCCAGATGTCATGGTGTAATGCAACGAGTGTCCGTGGATAGATCAGGAGTTCCAGCCAAGCTGCGCCTGATAGAGGCCTCTGCGTGCCCTCCCATGCAGTGCTGCCATATGGAACCCGTCTCTAAGCCCCCTTAATAACCAGCTTTGGATTCCATTTTCACAGAGCTCATAGAGCTAAGTGGGGCTGTTTTATGGACAAGTTAGATAGAAGCCTTTCCAAGATAAACATCCAATTTGAAATTAGGACATACCAAGCCGCAAAATTATTTTAGGGCATATTTCATGGAAGTGCTGCCATTTTTCTTAGGCAGTTGCCAGACTGTAGGAAGCCCTTTGACCCCTTGTGGACATTACTCCCTTTTTTATAAAAAGGATTTTGAAATAGTTGCAGTGTTTAGGGAGGAATATATCTGTCGGAACTTTGAAGCATGGCCATGGGATAGGTCATGTTTTAGCTTTTTCGTCTGCAAGTCAAGCTCTAAGAAGAAGAACCTTAAAAAAAAAAAGGAATTGCAACAGGAGATATGAATCAAAATCTAATTTTCTTTTTAAAGATAAAAGTTTTTCAGTCTATGTGCCTAATAAGGTATAGAATGCATTCAAGATTTCTATGTCTCTACATATGTGTATAGATATATGTACACAGCAAATGGGTACTTTTCTTGAAGATATGTTGTTTTTACAAAAAATAAAATCTACTTTTTACCATTCCATAAACCTTCGTTATTGAATATATCCTATCCAGAACCCTACTGCAAAGAGGAGTTAGGACTTGTTCATGTTCAGTGTAACAGAGGCTGTTTTGTTGGTTTGTGTAATTAATTCATTCCCTACCTGTGCTTACTGTTCACTATTACCACCTCTAGTATGTATGTGTGTGTGTGTGTGCATGCATGTGCATGTATGTATTTCAAGGGAAAAATCAACACAGATATGTAATTTGACAGTATACATTTTGTTAAATGTATTTTATTTAACATTGTTATAAAATTAACCACAAAACACCTCGCATGACATCGTTACAGCATTTATCAAGAGTGGTAGAGTGATGTGTGCTGGATGAGGTAAGCTGGTATGTAATTAATATGGTACTGACATGCCATTTGTTGTGATGAATTGTGACTAACTGGTGTCCAAGCAAATTGGTATCTAAATGATGTCGAAGATATATTGAGCTGATGACAGGAATGAATATATAGTGTTAGAAATTCATGGCTATGCTATGATCCTCGCTGCCGTTTACATTCATCCCACTTATTTCACCTTCCAATAAAGAAGTTCATGCTTGCACCACTTTTCCTATTGAATGGAGGGTGGAAAAGAACAGCTACACACAGCAGGTGGATTGTGTGGGGAGCCTGACTCCAACTAACTATATAAAAAAGGCATTATTGACACTGTTGGGGAAGTTTAAATACTGATGGGGTGTTTGATAACATTAAGGAAAATGCTGTTCATTTTATTGAGTGAGATCATGCAGGTTGTTATATAAAATCAAATTTGAATTTTGCTTTGAAACATTTGAGCAGGTGAAACAATAGAGAAGGAATAGATGAAATGAGGTTGACAAAATACTGAAACTGATGAACAGTACATAAAGATTTATTATATTTTTCTGTCTGTTTGCAAATTCACATAGTGGCCATTAAAAACAGTGTCTGTCCTTTTTAGCGAAAACATTGTGAAATGCAGTTCGGCTCTGCACACACGGGGTCACCAGAAGTTGGAATCGATGGCAAGTCAAAGCAACAGCAGTCCTCTTTCTAGTTCAATAACAGAAGACATTTGCCTTTTTCTGTATTCTGTTTAAGGTGTCTGAGTGTATGTGAGTAATGCAATTTAGAAAAGCAGAAAGACAGAAACAAGTTAACAGATACTGAGCCTCCTGCCAGGTCCAGCTCAGTGAGCAGCACTTTTTACACTCATGTCTCCAGATGTGTAAAGCTGCTGATGGCAGGCAATATCTGGAGTTGTGCGTCTCACCATGGCATTGAACTTCGTAGTAGAAGCAAAGGAATAACGGGATGTGGGGACAGATTCAAATGTGATGGATAAATGGAAAGCCATCCTTTCTAAATGGCTGGAGGTGTTTTGTTTCCTGACAAAGCAGTACCTTGTTGGTGTATCTCTGTCCCCCAGAATGCCTTTCTTCCTGTCCGACTATTAAAATAGCCAAAGGGCCAGTTTAAGAATTCTTACCAAATTGCTCATCTCAGTGGGAGGACAGGCCACTGCCAAATGCAGGCGTTACTCATATCCCTCCTTCGCTGTATCGTTACCAGCCCACGGCTTGAGCAGGGAGTCGTGTAGCTGTGATTGCAGGTTTGCAAAACCAGTGAAGAGTGACACTTTTCACCAGGCAGGGAGTAATCTTTGAAATCCAGTATCGAAAGCTGGAATTCCTCAGATCCCCAAAGTCACACTCAAGAGTTGTCAGGAAGTTTATAAGTCGTTGTTGTTTTCTGCTTTAGTCCTCTTTGATACGCAACCTTCGGCTCTCAGAGTCCTTGAGAAAGAACCAACTGTGGAACGGGATTATCAGTATAACTTTGTTGGAAGGGAAGAATGTCTCAGGAGGAAGCATGACAGAAATGTTTGTTCAGTTAAAACTGGGAGATCAGAAGTATAAAAGCAAGGTAAGTTCTGTCAATTCTGTAAGGAGAACAATACCTTTCAGAACAAAAGAATTTTTTAAAAAGATGCTTTCCCACCTTAAACTTCATGAGAATTGAAGTAATGTATTTTTAACCTTCCTAACTATATTTAGGAGTCTCCCAGAAAACAAAATAATTCCATACACACAGTCAATTAGTATGAGTATTGTTTTGATGGCTGAGTATAATTTATTTCAACACAGTAACTCAGAGCTCAAGAAAGCTTCATCAGTAGTGCATTTGAATGTATGGTGCATTTAAAATTTCTAAAAAAGTAAACTGTGTTTCATAGACAGTAGGTAAAGGATAGCTGAATGTTTTCAAAATCCTACAAACATGAAATAGTATATTTGGATTCAAATATTTGGGACAGCTAAAAGTAGTTTCAAATTTATATATCCTTTGGTTTATCTTATTTGCTGGTATTAACATTAACAAATAGATATTTTAGTCCTGCTGGGTTTTGCTGTGATTTTTTTAAAAAAATTATCTAAGGTATTAAAAGTGATTTGTTTTGAATAAAAGCAAAATCATTTTGAACTCTCTTTGAGAGTTGGTCATCTTCTTTGCCAATCCAAATTTCATTTAATTTTTAATCTTAGTAATTTGGTGAGGTTTTTATTTCAAAAACCCTAGTCTCAAAACCATGGTAATTAATTAGTTTTACATAACACTGAGACAGCAATATTTCCCATGTTTTATGGATTGAGGGAGCTGAGGTACTTGAAAGTTAAGTCATTTGCCAAAAGCCACTTAGAAAAAGAAAGCAGTGGAAGGTTTGAAAATAGACTAAAGGATATTTGCAGTTCAGGCTTTGCAGACTAGGGGATATAACCGATGCAGACAAGTTAGAAAGTGGTTTATGGAGGCAAGACGTCTTCCCAACTGACAATTTTGTGTGCAGTATCAAATATTAGACTTCATTCACTCCAGCACAAAGGAGTAGAGAATGGAGATGCACAGTGAAAAATTGTTTATAAGAAATATGAAAAATCGTGAGTGAGTTAACCTGGAAATATTAAATAATTATTTTAACCAAGTAATTTCAGGCTATACCTCATAGTGAGTGTATCCACGGTAACCACATCTCTACACTGAGATTCCTTGAGCTAGCCAGGGTCAAGCTAAGGAATTCTAGAAAAACTATTTCTCACTAAGCACACTTAGACCATTGGACTAAGGTCAAGTATAGAATTAGTCCAATATCTGCTGCATCCCCCATTGGGGAATAGTACATTTAATTTGTCATCTAATAAGGTTCTCCTCCCTGCTGCATACACACCCTGGTTTCTAAATTCTGTGATTTGCTGTAAAAATAGCCGTTATTATTTTGTGTGACATTGACTCCCGCTGAGGTCTATGTTGCCAGTGTTTTTCCTGTGCAGGTGTGGATGGTGTTAGGGTTTCACGGCTGAGGTTCTGAACTTACAGCCGGATACACAATCACCAATGTTTTTGTTCACATTTTATTCCCAAGTTGAATCACTGTCAAAATGAAATAAAAATGGGAAGTCTGCTGATGAACCAAACACATAACCAGCTTGAGATAACTCTCGGAGAACACAAAAACGTTTGTGTAGGTTTCAAGCTACTCTTGTTCATCTTTAGTTGTGGTTATGATGGAATTTCTTAGTCTTCC
The DNA here is from genome assembly GCA_028571685.1 of Heterohyrax brucei. Classification (NCBI taxonomy): domain Eukaryota; kingdom Metazoa; phylum Chordata; class Mammalia; order Hyracoidea; family Procaviidae; genus Heterohyrax; species Heterohyrax brucei. The sequence continues at coordinate 34,067,692 of CM053148.1, read as the reverse complement.
TCCCAATGTTATAACAAGATTCTGTAATCTCAGATTTAAAAATAGATGACAGTGTAAGATTGCTATGAGTCAGAATCTACTCAGTAGCAGTGGGTTTGGTTTGGTTTGGTCCATGTTACAGGTATCTCATTTAACACCCCTGGCAAATGTTAAGACCACAGACTGTTAATTTAATAGAGTTCTTAAGTCAGCATTAAGTGGCTATGCCAATAAAAATGTTACGTGTGTTTGGTTAGCCACTATTGGTTATCTTCGGTAAGAAAGAATCATGGTAAAATGTCTATTGATATATATGGTTTATTGTAAGGTAGCAAGTATGTCTGCTCAACTGGCAGATAAATTATTGAATCTAGGGGCAATTAAAAACTGGTGATTTTTTTGAAAATTCTGAAAAATTTGGAAGTCCTTCTCGTTCCATAAAAGGAAAGTGTAAGTTATGAGAGGTGTGATACATCATCCTGACTGTCCCTTACAATTTTAGAATGAAATGAATGTGTATCTGCTGTAGCAATGACTAACCTTTTAAGAAAATAAATATTATAACTGCATGTTTTCTAGACACTGTGTAAGAGTGCAAATCCCCAGTGGCGGGAACAGTTTGACTTTCACTACTTCTCTGACAGGATGGGCATTTTGGACATTGAAGTATGGGAAAAGGACAGCAAAAAGCATGAGGAACGTCTGGGCACGTGAGTCTGCTCTGCTTTCTTTTCAGTGGGCGACAGCCTGGAGCTTGTCTTTGCCTAGGGCTGGTGGGGGAGCAAGTGTCTTTCTCTGTACGTGCTTGGAGTAAAACCTGCCGTCCACATCCACAGAGCCATCAGAAAATAGGATGGCCAGTCCCGACTGGGGACAAGATTATTTATTTAATTGGAAAAAATGTATATTTGAATGTATCGTTAGAAATGAATTAAATCGGAAGAAATTGCTATGAGTGAGGAAGCCTCTAAAGAATGATAGTGTCCCATCTCCAGTGCTGGAAATTGGATACATAAACTGTCAACATACCTTTTATTTTACTTTGGCTACTTGGTAACATACTGTATAATTTAGAAGGAATATTGAGCTAGGTGTCCTCAAGAAGGGCATCTTTCCTATGGATTTGATGAATTTTGTAATAGTCCGTAAAAGAGAGCCATTGAGACCAAATCTCTTTTATTCCCCAATCGTTAAAAAAAAAAAAACAAACTTACTGTGTTTTGAGTGACAGTTTACAATCCACGTCAAGTTACCCAGTAAAACCCAGTGCACACAGTGCTATGCCACTGGAGCTGCTCTCCTCAACCTGTGACAGTACTCTCCTCTCCATCCTATACTTCCTGTGTCCATTGAACCAACTCCTGTCCCCTCCTCTCTTCCCTCCTGTCTCACATCTATTTTCTTAACTTTGGATCTCCCATTTTAAATGAGGTGCTTACACATCTATAAACCAGCAAACCATCTGCTGTTGAGTCATCCCTGACTCGTGGAGACCCCACATGTGTCTGAGTAGAACTGTCCTCCATAGAGTTTTCAGTGACTGGTGAGGAGTAGACCACCAGGTCTTTCTTTTGACATTCCTCTGCATGGACGCGAACCTCCAGCCTTTCAGTTGGCAGCAGAACTTGTTAGCGGTGTACACCACCCAGGGACTGACCCATATGTACCTAACAATGATGTCAGTATTAAAGCTGCCTTGTAGGATTGTGTCAAAAAGTGCAAGGAAAGGAGTGGCACAGGGACTGTGGAAGCAGCAGGGACAACTCATGCCATCTCTGTACCCTATAAGAGCCCTGAGAGCTAGTGGTGGTATTCATGTTTTATAGATGAAGAAATGAAACTCAAGAGGTTTACATACAACTTTGCCCCGGATGGAAGAGCAGTGAGTGGGAGGTGGGATTCTATCTTTTTAGAGACTCTTTTTTTTCCTAACAAGCCCCTGCCTTTTGTTTATGCTGTATGCATGTAGTTTGTACACAAATCTTAAATTTAGAATGTCAGTGCTTGAAAGGATCTCAGCAACTGCTCATCTAGTCTTTTTCAAACCATGTTCCCTGGGACCTGGGTTCGAGGAGATGCCATAGAGTCACCCCGTGGCGGTGTGTGACAACCTTGCAGCCAGAGCATCTCAGTCTTGCCTGTGCTATGTAGGGTCACTGTGAGTCAAAGTCAACTCAACGACAGTGGCTTTCATTTAATATTCCTTTTGAGGAAATGGTATTCATACTGTTAATTAAAAATTGAAAGCTGTTCGTCTGTTATAACCCTTTCATTTTGCAAATGAGGAAATGCAGAGGTATCGGGAGATGAAGTAGTGTTTCCAGCACTAAGTTTAGAGGCAGAAATGGTACCAGGAACACCTCACCCAAGACCTTGTGCAATGCTTTTTCTGTGTAAAGTAGTTAACGCAGTGCCTGGGACACAAACTGTTAGCTGTTTGTGACCTTCATCATGCTGTTTTTCAGCTGAGGCTTCATCTTTTATGGGGCCGTCTGGCATGCTGCAGGAAGTTGAGCAAACCTGACTCTTACACACTCAATGCTAGTGACTGTCCCCAATTGTGTGAAAATAATAAGCAGACACTTAAACATAAACAGCATACTTAAAGTACACTAGAATTGGCCAAACACGCCCTGGCTGAAAAGCAATGCTTTGGCTCTGCCTTGTCTAGCACGAACCATAGCCCTGGTCACAGTGCTTTCCACTGTCCCTACATCCCAGGTCTGTGCTTATTGAGTAGGTCATAGTTACTGCTTTGCTGGGAGTCTCCTGGGCCAGGTTTGTGGATTTAGCTGGCAAACCGGCTCAGACCATTCTAGCTCCTTTAGGAGTTCAAGCATTGCACAGTTGGTGCCCACTTAGATTACCAGTTTGACCTTCTCTCTGTGTGTGATACCTGCATGGAGTCGCTGAGATATCTCAGGTACTAGTTGGTACCTCAGACACTTGTCACTCTGTGACACACTGGGTGTTACCAACACTGATGGGAGGAGGACCAGAACACTTTGTGCCTGCCTGTGGAGCAATGATAAGTCGTGTAAGCAGAGAACTCTGTGTCCCTAAAGTGTTGTCTACCAGTGGGAATTCACCCCCCTGTGATGGATGACCAAAGTGTTACTTAGAAGGTGCCTTTTATCTCACATGTCACTGTGCTGTCGCGTTTCCTTTATATAATAGGAAGTGTTATTTTAGCTATTTGTTTAGCTATTTTTATCTTTGTTTTTATTTTTTTTTTATTTTTACTTATTTTACCTATTAGCTATTTCCTTCCCATGTGAAGTCTGGTCGTCAGTCTGTAAAGCAGAATTAGTTTCTGAGTTGCAGTGCCTGCTTGATCCCTTGGTCCTTTTGAGTACTCAAAGAGTAGATATGATTATGACTGGTGTTGAGATTTTGTTTTGCATAGCAACCATAGATAGCCCACACCAATTTCAACCCAAATTGTGTAAATTTGGATAAAATACAGCCGGTAAAGTCTACTGTATTTCTCTCCAAGTATTGAAGTTTTCTGTGTGATGTTGAACATGATTGAGAACCCAGTAGGAAGGATTCAGCAGGGCGAGATAACCTGAACAGTCCTGGGGCTTTGCAGCTGTGGGCAATAACACTGGGTCAGTGTGGTTGGATAAGTGAAGAGAAGTCTTATTGGTGTTGAGGCGCTTGTTGAGTGGTGGTGGAGACACGGCCTTGCCAGGCAGCCCGTCTTCTCAGGCTGTCTTGAGTCACATGCTTTCCGATTTCCCTTTAGGCCACAGTCCATCCAGAGATTTTCTCGAGCCTCATGTAAGTCTTAATAAAGTTGGGGCGTGCCTCATGAAGTGCTTGAAGAGATCCAGCAAACCTAGAAACATGATGCATATTAATTCCAGTGTCTCTTCAAGAGCAAAACAAAAAAACTCAGATAGTTTGATCTCAGAGTCTACCAGTGGTCCAGGTATCATGAACTCCTAGGTGGTATAAGAGGTGAAGTTAGGTTTAAACTGGTTCAACTCTTAGACAGATAGCAAGTATGAATACCTGTTATTCAATTGTGGTGTTGTGTTTGTCAGCTGGTGCCCACTTGGCCCTCAACTCAAGGCAACCTTATGTGCAGTGGAGTGAAACCCTGCTTTATCCCACACCATCTCTGTGATTGGTTGCCAATAAGGATGACCAGAGTCATTCCTAGGGTGTTCATTGGCTAATTTTCAGAAGCAGTTTGACCATGCTTTCTTCCTAGTCCACCTTACTCTGGAAGCTCTGCTGAAACCTATTCAAGAATCTTAAACCAACAACCAGGCTCACTGCCGCTGAGATGATTCTGACTCATAGTGACCCTACAGACAGAGTAGAACCGCCCCATCGAGTTTCCAAGGAGCACCTGACGGATTTGAACTGTTGGCCACCTGGATGACAGCCTTAGCAGTTAACTACTACACCATCACAGCATCTCAGCAATACATAAACCTACCCTGGCTGACAGGGGGTGACTGTGCATCGACTGGGAGTTGAACCTGGTCTCCTGCATGGAAGACACAAATTCTACCACTGAAGACTGTATTATTTCAGAATAACCATTTTTTTCTTTTTTTTAATTTTTATTTAACATAACTGAGTGAAAATGTACATTCACGTATAAATTTACATGCCCACCTATATGCAGCTTCCACTGCTCTCCCTGTCCGGTGACCGCACACTACTCCTCTCTGCTCCATACATGTTTCATCCTCCCAACAACCTCCTTTCCCCTCCTCTCCGTCCACTCCCCTTCCTCCAGCCAGAGGTCAGCAAGATGATATCCTGTAGATGTATAGAACCACAAAGTGCTTCCAATATATGGTCACTCTGCATTGCCAAGTCCAATCCATTCCTGTCCAAAGAGTGGACCTTTGTTATAATTTATGGGAAAGGGCAGCATCAGGGCCGGGGGCCATGCTCTCAGAGGAACCCCAAAACCACTGGACCATCAGTTGAGGTCTTTTAGTGGAGATCTCATGATGCACCCCTTTCTATTCTTGTGTTGCCAGTGAGACTCCTCTCTGTGAGCTCCATCGTGGCTATCACTGGTGGTGGCCAGGCACCATCCGGTTCTTCCGGTCCCAAGTCGATGTAGGCACCCACTCTTGTGGGTCTCTCTGTCTTCTCAGCAGAATAACTATTTTTTTAAAGTTTATTTTGCATTTCAAAATGATTTCAGGGATTAACTTTCTATGAAGTAGTCTATACTTAATTTTGCCTGGAAAGCGTAAGAATGAGAGTTTCCACTCCCATTTTGACTGCCCTGCCACCAGATTAGTCTTCAGTCCCAGGTAGTGCCCTTATAGAGTGGCTCTGGCCTTCTGTGTGTTTATTAGTGACTTTGAGGCAGGGAAGAGTCTGGGCCAGAGGGTTTCTCTGGACAAATTGCTCCCCATGTCGTTGATCTGCTTTTACAGCTGGGTTTGACACATTCACAGTTTGCTTCCTGTTACCCTCTTCCTTAGCCTCTGAGATTTACAGCTTTTAAAACTCTACCCCTCTCCTCTGCCCCTTGCATCTAAGTTAAAAGCTGACCAGTCTGCAATATAAAACATAGAATTATGGTAATGAAGAAGAGGTTAAAAGCTATCATGACAAGTAAAACTTGAGCAGGTTTGTCTGACTGATACGGTAGAATTATGTGGTGAATTAAAGACATTAAAATGCAATGGGATTAATGGAGAAAGAAGAGAACAGGAGGTCAGAAAGCATGCTAAATCAGCACGTGAACTGCCTGGGGGCCAGAGGGGATGGCTTTCATATACGTCCATGGCAGAAACAAAATGTCATTGAGTCCCCATGATGCCTGGAGTGTTCAATCCAGGAGGCACCTAGTAAATACATTTATTTTGAAACAGGTCTTACATAGAGGATTGTAAGAAAGGCCTGGTAATCTTTTGGAAGTTTGGAAACATAATAGTGCCTGCATGGAGACTGGAAAAGACTTAGTTGGTTGGCAGAAAGCACTGACTTTATCATTTAGGGTTTTTTTTTTTTTTTGCTTAGAAATCATAGTGCTTTCACTATGCTACAAGCATTCCCTTGTTTGTTCATTCCTTTTATTCCAAGTTTCTGGGTGACACAAATGGTTAACACTCTCAGCTGCTCATGGAAAGTTTGGAGGTTCCTTTCTACCTAGAAGTGAGTTGGAAGAAAGGCCTGGTGATCTACTGCTGAGAAATCAACCACTGAAAACCCTGTGAAACACAGTTCTGCTTTGGCACCTATGGGGTTGCCTTAAGACAGAGTGGATCAGATGGCAGGTGTTCTATTTTTGGCATTTTATTCAGCACATACAGAGCACTCCGTGTACCTGGCAGTCTGCAAGTACTAGGATTTGATGGAAAAAGGCATGGATGTGGCTCCCATCCTAGGCTCTAGTAATGTTTAGGTCACTACAAGTAAGCAGGCAGTGACGATATCTTGGAGTGAGAGTTGTAGATGGTGGCACCACAGAGGGCCACCTAGGCTTCTGGGCAGTAGGGCAGCTTCCCACAAGGACAGATGTCTGTGCTGAGGTCTGAAAGACAACAGTTGTTTGCCAGACAAAGGATCAATTGGAAGAACAGTTTTCCAGGAAAATAGCATGACATGTGCAAAGGCTTAGAGGAAATGGAGAGCTTACCTCTGAGCATCTGAAGGAGCTGGAAAAGGTGGGTTTTGTCAGGAGGTGAGGCTAGAGAGAAAGGCTGAGGCTGAGGTCCCAGAGCCACAGGATTCCATCTCATGTGAGTGGACAGAAGGCAGATCCTTTCTAAGCATAAACACAGATACAGCTTTTTTCGTTTCCATCCTGTGACTCTCGTCGCCACAGCAGAGCTCCTCTTGAGTGAGGATATCCCACGTTGGAACAGGCATTTCCTGATCACCTAAGATGGTCCACATATACTTCTTCTGGAACACAGTCAGATCACAGTCACACCCCTTTGCCTGTGAAGTCACACACGTTGCCAAGGAGATAGGCCTTCTTTGCTTGTGCTCATTTAGTGCATTTCTTGTACGTGTGCTCTTGAGTGTGTTTTTCATATAGTTTCTACGATACAAGAGCAATGGTCTGTGGTGTATTGCTTCCTCAGTTTTTATTAGCAAACAGATTATCGGACATATTGGTCAACATTTCTTGGGCTATGGTGAGTTAAAATTTGTGAGCAATAAAAATTATTCGTAGGTTAATATCTTTGATACTTTTATAAATGTGTCAGTGTCGTAAAAACCAAACTTACAGGTTTTCTTCTTCCTCTTCTTTTTAATACTTCAGTTGGTGTAAGTCACCACTGCTAAATTGTTAGCATTTCTCTAGATCAGGAATTGTCAAATTAGGACCTTGTGTCGAAATCCGTTTGACTGCGTGTTTACATAATCAAGCTTTGTTGGAACGGTGTCACCTTCGCTTGTTTACATTGTCTCTTACGGCTGTGACATTATAGTGTGAGAGCCGAGTTAGTTGTGATAGAGACTGAATGGACCACAAATTGAAAATATTTACTCTCTGGCCCTTCGCAGAAAAAGCTTATCATCTGTTAGAGTTTGTGTTACTTTTAATGTTAATTAAAAAACAAATCATTATGATAGCCTGAGCTGAAATTTTAAAGAAGATCTCATTCACACAAATATGCAGACTTTTCCTAGGTGGCCATAGGAGGTGGTCATCTGTGTAGGGTTTAACAGAAAATTTAGGGAATGTAAATGAAAAAGAAAGAAAAGGAAAAGAAGATGTTTGACAATATCTGTCAAGTTACAGAATTGGACAATGAGTGTGTAGTGGTTAGATGAATGAGAGGGAAGAGAGTGTGAAGCAGTGTTTTGATGTGCCTAAAAGTCAGGGCCCAGTCTGCATTGTTCTCCAAAGCCTTCTCCGGGTAACTCCAGGCCTGGCTCATAGCAGGTATCTGAACAGATGAAATCAAGAGATTTTGCAGTGCTTCAGTAGCCACTGGAAAGAATTAAGATACCAACTGAGTTATTTGGTATTTTCACAGAGTAGAATCTGCTGCAGTAATGGAAACTGGAAGAAGAAAATTCTGTATTCTCCTTTCAACATTTTAAAATTAAAATTGGTTTTGATGAGTGTATTTCAGTAAACATAGATCTTAAAGATTTTAAGTTTTAGGCCATTCAACTTTATTTCAACCTTAAAAAAAGCCACAGAAATCCATTGTGTTTAATTGATTACTACTAAAACTACCCACATTGTACCTGAGGTGAAAGTACCTGATTTTATTTTTGGAACTCATTTTTGTTTATCTTCTACTGATTCTGTGGCTGATGGTGCAGTGGCTGTCCCCTAGCTTTGGGTTAATTCTAATATTTTTCCAATATGTAGGTAATCTCCAGAATTTCTAATTCTCTTTGAAAATCTAGAAAAACTTGGGAACTGTGGACTGAGGTTGCTATTGCAGGGTGAAATGTGAGGCCTGGGGAAGAGCACCCTCAGTGAAAGAGTTTTTTTTTTTCTCTTTTCCCCCCATTATCTTTTCTCCTTGTTTTTAGAATGTGGAAATAAATGAGGAAGCCATGTGGGCTGAAGAGATGTGCAGAGCAATTCATTTGTTGAAAGTTTATAGAAAGCATCCTTTATAGGGGAACTGGTTGTTAAAACTAAGGGAAGGGGTAGTTTTAAATTGTTTCTTGAGACTTAAGACTCCAATTCACCTGGGAGCAGGAACTCTTAAATGTCTGTGTTATAACCTGTAAGTAAAAAAATGTTAAGTTTAGTTTTTATTGGTGTACAGATATATCAGTTTAATTTCATCTTGCAAGTCATTAAGAAAGTAAAAGTTAATATGTGGATGAATTCTCATGAGAATATAGAATCTGTTACATTTGTGCTGAAATCTTGATCTGTCTCTTATGGGACTTTTATGTCTAAGTAATGATTAAAAAACAAAAGCACAGTTGGTATCTAGGCTGTGACCTTTCTGAGTGTGTTTTGGACCCCCAGCCTATTGGCTGGTAGTCAAGCACTTCACTGTACCACACAGGCTCGTTATGTCAAAAATGGGTACAGCTGTTTGTTCCCACCCCCCGACAGCCTCCAGTGTTCTTTTTTAGTTATCTACATCTTTCAACATGAGATAGGTACAAGAGTTTCACAATGAGCAGAAATGGCTGAAAAGTTTGTGAAAATGTGTCATTTCTGGGAAGACTCGTAATATTCACTTTGCATTTTGTCTGATATGTGATCAGCTTTTGTTCAGAATGACAGACTATTCCAGTAAGTTATGGCTTTCGCAGTCACCAGGAGAATTTACAAACTTATTTTAAATATGCTGATATTGCTGACAGAGTCCTGATGGTACAGTGGTTAAGAGCTCAGCTGCTAACTTTTAAGTCAGCAGTTCAAATCCACCAGCCATGTTTTGGAATCTCTGTGAGGCTGTTGTCTTCTGTACTGTATGAGCTGGAATCAACTTGATAGCAACAGGATTTTCCTTTTCTTCTCTTTTCATATTGCTCATGGTAGTTTTAGGTAACTTTTTAGAATTAATGTCAGATTCTCTTTGAATTATCCAAGGAAAGTTTCAATATTGCCTAATTATGTGTTGTTTTTCTACTTAAGCACTATTAGCTGCTGTGGCAGTTGGCTCTAAATAATCTTTAGCTGTTCACAAAACATACAAAACTGGCCCCATGATCAAAAAGGTAAACAAAGGATAAAAATACAATGCTATTATTAATGGTATTAAAAATAATGTGCTCTAAATAGGCTATTACTAATTTGGATTAATTGAAGTTCTTGCCACAGAAAATTCTCAACAAATTTGGATTGTTATCTTTCCACATGAAATAGCTTTGTTAAATGAAAGTGGCTGTAATGATGTAGATAATGCTTTGCCAAGTATCCCTAAGAATACTTTGTTGGTTATGAATTTATTGGTAATTAATTTTGTAGAAATGGTATAGTTAAAGCACTTGACATTTTTCCAAGCAAATTTATTCCCCCTTGTATGTACTTATTTGAATATTTAGTAACCTTTCTTTTCACAGATACAGTAAACTTGAACTTAAAATGATTTCTTATTGCTACTGAAAGACTTTTTTTTCATTCAAATCAGTGAATTCTTTCATAAGTTATATTTTTGTAAACTCCCCAGTGTAAATACATTAGGAATTTATGACATGCAAAGCATCCTTATTTGCTCTCCCTCGTTGGAAATACTTTTGACAATTACAAAATTGATAACTACACATGTATTCTTAATTTTATAAGCACAAATTGGCATTGAAGAATGTTTTTGGTCGTGTAGAGAAAGCTGGTGTAGATGTTTAATGTATTTCTTTTTTAAACTGGGAAGGGGCTTGAAAGCTTTTGTTCCAATTCATTTAGTAGGAAGTGTTTCCTGCATATCCAGACGGCTTATAGTTGTTACTGCTTTGTATAATTGCCACTTTACCTCTTTCTCGTCATCTGCACACACACAAAGTCCATCAGAGAATTTAGCATAAGCATCCATCCTTGTCTGTGCTGAGAGAGGCAGTGCTTTCCATTCCTGCTCTAAAGTCCTTTACATTTATAAAACCAAAAATCCATCACAGTGGAGTCGATTTGTAGTGTTCAGTAATTATGGCGGGCAAATAAGTATTAAAGCAGTAAGCAAATAAAAACATTACATCAAGAAACTACTGTTGCCTTCCTGCCATCCCTCGTACTGGAGCCTTGACGCTTTGCCATGGTACAAAAACAAAGCAGGTGTGGTCCAGGCAAACCCAGAGCTTTTAGTGCTAAAGCCAATAAATGGCTTAGCACCTCTGCTCCCTTTTGCGGTGTTTGCTTCTGTATTTAAATATGTTTGAGGTTTTCAGCATCCCCAGAATATTGGCTGTTAAGAGACGGAAAACATACAATTTATGGCAGATGGGTACAGCCTTCTTTGGCGGTGCTGCAGAGATGGGATCAATCAACAGCACTTCATGCTCCATTTGTCCCAGAGAAACCCACCTGGGGGACCTTGCGGAACTGTGCCTATTAGGGAAACACCTTAACACGTCGCTTTAAATACAAACTCGTCAGTCGGCATTAACTGGGGGAAAAATGCTTTCTCCATTAGTCCTCTCCGTCTTGTGTTTGTATCTTTCTTTCCTTCTTTACTACTTTTTTTTTTCCTTTTATGAACCTTGGCCCTGTGTTCTCCTGACTCATAAAAGACACAGCCCAGAGAAGCTGTAGAGAACATTCATTAGGAATGCTTCAACTTTGCAACTTTTTCCTCACCAATTCTTGATCTCAGCATCTTTCTTGTAGTCCTTATTTGGCAAGACCCTGCTCTTCTCTTTTTGTTTGCTGTCCCCAGCTACTGCCTTCTATTTTATTTGCTTTGCCCCCCTCTCCTTAATTTTAGAGCGTGTTAGGCTGGGAGTGAGTATTATGAGCCGGGGGACACCTGCAACCTTCACTGCCCTGTGGGGACCCCTGGGCAATAAACCTAAGCCAGACAGAGTGAGGTTTCTGGAAGGATGAAATAACAATCAGGTGCTTTGGTGGTTCTGAAGTGGCCTTGAGTTAATCACTGTTCTCTCTCTGATTTGTGAAAATACTCTAGGTGTAAAGTGGATATCGCGGCACTGCCTCTCAAGCAAGCCAACTGTCTGGAGTTGCCGCTGCAGAGCTGCCTGGGGGCCCTCCTTATGCTGGTCACACTCACGCCCTGTGCTGGGGTCTCCGTGTCTGATCTGTGTGTCTGCCCCTTGGCAGACCCCAGTGAGAGAAAGCAGATTTGCCAGCGATACGTGAGTGTTTTCACTGGTTCTTCTCCTCCCAGCCCCTAATCTCTGGGAGTTGAAACAGAGTCTATAAACTAAAAAACTGCATGAAAAGAGACCATGGTCCCAAGTTTAATTGTATGTCTCATGAAACACACCGTCAGACTTAGCAGCTAATGTCTTAGGGAGAAACTGAAATTTGACAGGCATTTACCCCACTATTTCTAAAGCAGAAAGGAATTTTGAACTTTTCGCTTTTAAGAAATCTTGGGAGGCAATTGAAATCCTCGAGGAAGCAAACTGTTTTTGGACATGTTTACATAGGTGAATAGGGATTTTAGTACAAGTTCCCGTAAGTAACTGTTTCTTTCAACTAGCTACTAATGCTTGAAATGTAGTAAGACACCTTTCCAGAGTCTTTTGGGGTCAAGTGAGAAAGTGCTTGTACCTTGTAAAGCAAAGTACTAAATAGACCTGAAGGGTGCTGATATGCACTCCTCTGGATGGTAAGAGCAGCATGTGATTTTTGCCTAAGTACTTGCAGCGTGCTTTAGAGTCCACTCAGCATTATCAAATTGAATAGCCACGTCCTCTTCATTCATTTTCGTACTCAGGCTTTCTAGGTGCCTTTATTTGCATTCTGTATTTATCCTATCTTCTTTATAAATCGATAAGTTTATTTTATTGCCACACGTGAAAGGCAGGGTCTGAGAAAGTGGCATGGAAATTAAGCAAAGATGAATCCCTGTTCAGTGAGGATAGTGTTCTTAGCTTTAGTGTTCATGCCTCCAGAGCCCTTCACTGGGCAGAGGTTTTGATTAATTGAATTATTCTTTCTCTTCGTGAGTACAAAAACCTAGCCATGCATCTCATTGTCCACATGAATTCTGTGGGCATTGTTGATGTACATCTAAAGGAGTGTTGAAAAATTCACCATGAATATCCTTTCTAAAGATTTGAGTTAAACAAGTAAATATTTCACAGTGAAAAGTAAAACTTTGTCCCTAGGTTTCCCGTGAATAAATTGTTAAATTTACCACATCTGTGAGGAGTAGCCTGTATTTATAACTAACATTAAATTAGATTCTAGTGGCAATTTTGAAAATGCCTCAGGATTTGAAAAGTAGTGGTTTTGAGCTCAGGCTGCTAACCAAGAGATTGCAGTTTGAAGGCACCAGCCAGGCCCTTCCTTGGGAAGTCCTGTGGAGCACTTCTGCCTTGTCAGATAGGGTTGCTGTATGTCAAATTTCCTTGACAGCATACAACAGTTAAAAAGAGATTTGAAGGAGATTGGAAACTTTGGTGATGTAGCAGTCCAGTGCTCCATCTGCTAACTAGAAAGTCTTCAGTTCAAGTCCACCAGGCACTCGTTGGAAACTCTGTGGGGTAGTTTTACCCTGTCTGTATGATTGCTGTGAGTCAAAATTGGCTTGATGACGATGAGTTTGGGGGTTTTTTTGTGTGTATGTTTCTCCAGCATTAACTAGGTAGTTGGCCAGTGTGGCATGCTAGAGCAAAGAAGGCTGCCTTCCCAAGTAAAAGCGAAGTTTTGAGTCCTCACTCTGCTACTTTGGAGCAGTATAACTGAGAAAGTTACAGGCCTCTGTTTTTTTTTTTTTGTTGTTGTTGTTGTTGATGAGAATAGAGCATATTTAAAGCCACATTTGCCTCTGGAGCAGTAGAAGCATTTTGTTTGCAATGCTTACACTTCAGCTGAAAAACTCTTTAGCTTTTTCTTCCAGGTTGAAAATGCAGTGGAGAAACAACTTTCCAAAGCCCTTAGGACTGTGCACACTGGCATTAAATCCAAAGCAAACTCATTGCCATCTAGTTTTTCCTACTCATAGCAACCCTGCAAGACAGAGTAGAACTCCCTCATATGTTTCCAAGGTGATATATCTTTACAGAAGCAGATTGTCCCATTGTTCTCTTACAGAGTAATTGGTGGGTTTGAACTGCTGACCTGTTGGTTAGCAGTGGAATGTTTAACCACTGTGCTACTCATAATCCTTATAATTAGGTTAGGCAGACCTTAATTATTGTTAAGCTTTAGTTATTCTCTCAGAATTTCTAAGTAAGGGTTTTACTATCCTTCCATTAATCCTGGAAACCCTGGGGCATAGTAGGTAAGTGCTACGTCTGCTAACGAGAAAGTGGTAGTTCAGATCTTCCAGGCACTCCTTGGAAACTCTGTGGGGCAGTTCTACTCTGTCCTATAGGGTCACTATAAGTCAGCACTGACTCAATGGCAGTGGTTTAGTTTTTTTTGGTTTTCTGTTAATTCTGGGGCCTCCTTATCACACAATTTCAGTGATCTAAAGATGACAGAATCTATCTGAAGATTTTAAGCCAGACTCCATTAACACTGTTTAGGTTCTAGACGCTTGAAAAAAAAGAGTGTCTCTGTGTATGTCTTTCGTGTGTAATTTCCTAATGATGCTGCATGATAGACATCTAGATTGATAACATATGCTTAAGAATTATCACTTTGCAGCATAATTTACAATGGCAAGAAGAAACAACCTAAGTGCCCATCAGTGAATGAATAGATACAGAACACATACAATGGAATATTACACAGTTATAAAGAATAGTGAGGACTCTTCCAGGCATCACATGGATGAATCTGGAGGACATTATACAGCGTGAAATAAGTCAATCACAAATATTATATGGTCCAGTTATTATATAAAGTCAAGCATAGATATATACACAGAAAACAAAAGTACTTTGAGAGTTAGCAGGGATGGGAGGGAGAGAGAGGGGGAGTTGCTTTGTAGATAGTAGATCCTTGTTACTTCTGGTGATGGGAAAGGCAGTCCCACATATTGGTGAAGCCAGTACAGCTCGAGCAAGGTAAATGCAGACACCGAGAAAAAGGAACAATTCCAGTAAAGGTTGTAATAGATACAGTTTTGCAACAATGGTAAAAGCAACCAAAAACTGTGTGTATGATTACCTAAGTAGATTTGGTTGCATATATATATGGAGAAAATCATATGTGAGTAAATGCAGATGCATGTATAGGTGTATTGTAGACACACGTATGTAGACGCTTGTGTGTGCTGCATATATATTCACGTATATAACGAACTGCATAGAGAGTACAGTTATGAAGGCTTGCTAGACACATGTGAAGAACTAAGGGGATTGGACCTTAGTTGTGGGGACAGCCTAGTCAACTGACATAATGTGGTCCACAAAGATAATGTTTTGCATCCTAGTTTGGTGAATCATGTCTGGAGTCTTAAAAGCTTGCAAGTGTCTGCCTAAGGGGTTACTGTTAGTCTTGTATGGATGAAGCAAAAGAGAATGAAGGAAATCAAAGACTCAAAGAAGAAACTAGTCTACAAGATTCTTAGCCCACAGAAATCATAGCCCCTTCTGACTTGAATTCAGAAGAACCAGATAGTACCTGGCTGCGTCTACTGACTGTTTTAACAGGGACACAATAGAAGTTATCAGGAAAAATGAGTGAAAAATGTGGAACAAATTTCAAATTCTTAAAAACAGACCGTATTTAGTAGAGAGATAGAGACTAGATGAACCTCCAAGACTATCTCCTTAAGAAACCCTTTGAACTTGAAATTGAAACTAGTTCTGAAGGTCACTTTTCAGCCAAATAATAAGTTGGCTTATAAAATAAACAACATCACCCATGAATGATGTTCTCCCTTGAAATATTAACTATGATGACACAAAAGGTCAAAATCTATCCAAAAGCAAAGATGAGAAGGCAAGGAGGAGGAAAGGAAGCTAGATTAATGGAAACAGAGCCAACAGAATGGAAATTATGAGAAGGCAAAGACATTGGGAAAGCTGTAACAAATGGCGTGGACCAATCTGTATAAAAATCATTAAAGTAGAACGTAATTTGCTATGTAAATGTTCACCTAAAACACAGTGAAATATTATTTAAAAGAAAGAATTATAAGTACATATATTAAAGCTTTGACTCATGCAAAGTAAAGGTTAAAGGCAGTGTGAGAACAGTGAGAACAGATGCTGAATCTCTTAATCAACTCACTAAAGCATCCGAACCAAAAAAAAAAAAAAAACTACTGCCATTGAGTCAATTCTGTCTCATAGTGACCTGACAGGACAGAGTAGAACTGCCCAGTAGAGTTTCCAAGGACTGACTGGTGGGCTTGAGCTGCTACTTTTTGGTTAACAGCTGTGTAGTGCTTGACTGCTGTGCCACCAGAGTTAAAGTATAGAGCTGAAAATTTGCTTTATTTTCTTCCTATTGTCCCAGTGGTAAGACATGTCTGTGAGGGATCTTTGTTTAGTCATCTGGAATTTATAAAGTATATAATCATTGGAGTGGAATAAGGTGCTCTTTTAGGGTGATTAAAATTTTTTGTTTGTAAAAAGTCAAAACAGAGACTGGATGTAGTTCCGCACGCATTACCTAGGGGGCGATGTTAAAAGTACATTGGTCCTGTAATTTATTTTGACGCTGTAATTAATTAACTCTCGGCCACTTTTCTCTTAATCAGGCTGCTGTGAATGCCTTACTGTCCTCTTAATTGACATAATGTATTTTGGGGGCTTTTCTAAGAACTTAATGAGGAAGGTGAATATAAATCTAGACTGTACCTCCTGCAGGACTTTATGGCATTAATTGGTATATTAAGAAGTGGTTTTCACTGGCTTTCATTTGTGACCTCCTTTTTTCCCCCTCAGTGCTTACGGAACTCCCTGAAAGATATGAAAGACATCGGCCTTTTACAAGTGAAAGTCTTAAAGGCAGTAGATCTCTTAGCTGCGGATTTCTCAGGTACAGAATATTTTTCCTTTTCAATTCCTGTTTCTTTGCACTTTTCTGTATTTTCTCATTTGGAATGATCTCAGGGCAAAGCAGAATGTTTCAAGCAGAAGTATGTATACAGCAATGATGATCGTTCAAATACAGAAATAGAAAAAATAGAGCTGAGCATGGTGTTTTTCACAGAGTGAAAACGTTCTCACAAAATTATTTGTTCAAATCATTTTACTATAGTAACTCCACTAGTCCACTTGAATGTCCAAGGTGTTTGTAGATTATTAGTGTCACTACTTCTGTGTTAATTTTGTGATGAAGCTTTCCTCAAAAGACAGTTACCAGACTTTATTCCCATTGCCGAGACTCCCTGTGACAGCGAGTGGAGACTAGGCCGTGGGACCGCTGTGGGATTGACTTGCCTTATATGGGATTCCTCTTGGTGCTTCATTAGCCTGAATTTTTAGATAGAGACTAGGAAAGGCGTGCTGTACACGCAGTTGTGCTCTGTGAGTGTGGGGAAATCCAGACGTTGGGGTGTCTGGTTGGTGACTCGACACTCGTTGCCGTGTTATCCCCTCATGCTGACCGACCTTTGCCATGTAAACTGATGAAAACAAAGAATACTGTACAGCATGACTATATTTATTGGCAAAGGAATAAATGCTTTCATGTCTTACATTTTTAGACTGTGGGTTATTTTGGTGCTGTTCCTTTCACACAAAACCAACCACATTATATTTGTATAACCAGTGACTAAGTTCAGCCTCTGGGAGAGAGAATTTTAAGCACTTAATACCACAAAACTTATGGACAATACACCCTTACTTAAACAAGCCAATAGAAGTTTCTGCTTTGTAAGTCCCCAGTATAAGAAGATCCTAACCCCAAGGGAATGCCCTGTGATCCAGAAATGTTTTTTGACTAACTTGTGTATATTCAGGGATATAGATAAAATGCTTGCATCATCATTTTTAGTATTTATTAGTTCAGTTGCAGATGTTTATAAGCTTATATTAATTTACAAATGTTCCTTTTTTTATTCAAACATTCTACATGTATCTTTGCCATTAATGGCCATGTCATCCCTGAAGCATATTTAAAATTACATACCAGAGATTTCCAGAGCACATGATTTTATTTCCATGTAAGCATCCAGATGTGAAAGGAGCCCTAGTGATACCGTTGTTAAAGTGTTCAGCTGCTAACTGAAAGATTGGTGGTTTGAATCCACCAGCTACTTCACAGGAGAAAAATATAACAGTCTGCTCCTGTGAAGAGTCACAGCCTTGGAAACCTGATGGAGGAGTTCTCCTCTGTCCTATAGGGAAGCTATGAGTTGAAAGCAACTTGTTTGCTTTTCTTACACAAATGTAGCATTTTTTTGAATCCATGATAGTTGTTATCTCAGGCTCCAGAAACTTCTTTGTGCCTTTGCAAAGTGTTTAAAAAAAAAATGCCTTCTGTAGATGTATATTTCGTGATCTGCAATACTTAATATTAGAGTGCTTTATCAGGCAAGGAGAGCAGTAGGAGCTTCACGTAGGCAGGCATGCAAATTCAAACAGGATTGTACACACTTAGTTACAATAAATAAATAAAAATGAAAAAAAGTTTTTTATAGGCTTGCTTACTGCTACATAGCCAAGTGCCATCGAGTCGGATCCAACTCATGGCGACCCTAAGGGCTATATGTACATATTAAATAATTGTTTTTGTGCCTACTTTACTAATTCTGTCAGGCAACCTTTTCAAAGCCCTTAAAACTAATAACATACGGAGGCTACCTGAGGCCAGTGTATCATTCCCAGAGTACTTTGACTGTTAAAATAAAGTGAATGGGAGAGGAACCAGAAGTACCAGCAGTTTTGTAAAAATCAGACCATGAGGCAGACCTCCCTTTTTGGCAGAATAATTTGGGCACAAATGCTGTTGTCTTTATTCCGTTTTTTTTTTTTTTATATCCAGGATTTTTAGTAAATAGTTCTGAAATGGTGCAGTGATGATGAGTTTCATGGGATTCTAGTAACAAAAAGCTTTGATTAGAAATCAAATGATGCTCTGAGGTTTGACTAAAGGCCCTAG
The DNA here is from genome assembly GCA_028571685.1 of Heterohyrax brucei. Taxonomy (NCBI): domain Eukaryota; kingdom Metazoa; phylum Chordata; class Mammalia; order Hyracoidea; family Procaviidae; genus Heterohyrax; species Heterohyrax brucei. The sequence goes on along the minus strand of CM053148.1, from coordinate 34,049,169 downwards.
TGTTTCACTGTCTCTGCATATTTGGGAGAAAAATGTTCACTTTTCTGAATTGACACAAAGAGAACTGTCATTAGCTAAACATGCCTTTAAGCCATATTGATCTTTATTTTTAGAATCAAATTTCACAGTCTGTGTCCTTTATTGGTTGGTAGGCACCTCTGCAAATCTTTCAGTCTACTACCCACCAGGGTATTACTTTGGGAAAACAAAATAAACCCAATCCAAAAAGTTGTAAAGTAACTTTTGTATGTAAAAAAGAAACGGTTTTAGTTTACAATAAGGTGGCAAAAACTATGTAATTAATATCTCCAAAATTAATATGTCATTTGATCCAGTAATCCCACTGTTCGGAATTTATCCTACAGAAACAAAGGCTGTCATATGAACAGACACATGGACATGAATGTTTATTGCAGCTCAGTTTACAATAGCAAAAAGATGGAATCAACCTAGATGCCCATCAACAGATGCATAAACAAACTATAGTACATACACTCAGTGGAATACTAAGCAATGATAAAAAACTATGATAATTTCAGGAAACGTCTCATAACTTGGTTTCAGTGCGAAGACATTATGCTGAGTGAAATCAGTCAGCGGCCAAAGGACAAATATTCTATGGAACCTCTGCTATAAGGACTTAAAAATAGATTTATGTACAAAAGAAAAGACTTTTAGACAGCTACGAGGGCAGGGTGGGAGGGAGAGAGTTGATCATAGATTAGTTGACAGAAATTTAGTTAGGTGAAAGCAGTGATAGTACACAGTAGAAAGTAGATCAACTTAACTAGACTTCACCATAAACTGAAAAGCTCTTCTAACTTCAACACAAAATTTCAAGGATAAAGTAGCAGGGGAGGAGTCTGGGACCATGCTTTTGGGGACACTGAGGTCAATTGGCATGATTAGCCTATTGTTAAGAGAGTCATCTGCACCTCCTATGGGTGAGTGGTGTCTGGGATGTTAAAAGCTACCAAGCTGCCATCTGAGGTACACCACATACTCCCAACTCAGCCAGAATAGATGATCACTTAGAACACCAAAGACACAAGTAAAAGAGTGTCCAGGAGACAGAAGGACCCATGTAAATGGAAGACTGCATCAACATTTGACCAGAAGAACTACATGCTGCCCGGCCACCACCAAAGACAGACATGATGGGGCACATAGTGTTAACTCCCTGTAGCAACATGAGAAAAAGAGGGGTGCAGCTCAAGAACTCTGCTAAAAGACCATAACAAATGGTCCGAAGGCCCAGGGGAATCCCTAGGGAGCATGGTTCCTAGACTTGCTGCAGCTCCTATCTAGAGAACACTACTGAGGTCAACTCTTGGGACAAAAATGGACTAGACTTGGCGATACAATGTGATTGTTGATTTGGATTGTGTACTTTCACTTAATCACAATTAAAAAAAAATATCTCCAAGAGGTTAGAGATAATGCCATATAGTAGGGACTTGACTGTAGTTGCTGTCGTCATTATTATTATCCTACAATCCAAATCAGTTTTGCGTGCCTGCCTTATATACGTCCCTTCTGCTCTCCTTACCCCATGATAGCACACTCTTCCTTTTCATTTTATATTCATTATATCCTCTTAACAAGCTCCTGACCCCTCTTCTATACCTTCTTTTCTCCCATCTGGAAAAAGACCAGTAGGACAGCCTCCTATAAATGCATACAGCCATAAAGTAATGTTCCACTGAGTGTATGCACCATAGTTTGTTTATGCTTTCATCTGTTGGTGGGCATCTAGGTTGATTCCATCTTTTTGCTATTGTGGACTGTGTGTGATAAACATTCATGTGCATGTTTCTGTTTGTGTGACAGCCTTTGTTTCTGTAGGATACATTCTGTGCAGTGGAATTACTGGATCAAATGGTATATCTATTTCTAGTTTTTTAAGGAAGCATCAGATTGCTTTCCAAAGAGGTTGTACCATTTTGCAATCCTACCAGCAGTGTAGGAGAGTACCAGTCTCTCCACAGCCTCTCTGGCATTTATTGTTTTGTGTTTTTTGGATTACGGCCAACCTTGTTGAGGACAGGTGATATCTCATTGTAGTTTTGATTTTGGATTTCTCTGATTGATAATGATTGTAAGCATTTCCTCATGTGTCTTTTGGCTGCCTGGATGTCCTCTCTAGTGAAGTGTCTGCCCATCTCCTTTGTCTGTCATTTAATTTGGTTATTTATGTTTTTCGTTTTGATGTTTTGCAGTACCTTGTAGATTATGGAGGTCAGACGGCAGTCCGACATGTAGTTGTGAAACATTTTTTCCTATTCTGTAGGTGGTCTTTTAACTCTTTTGATAAAGTCTTTGGATGAGCAAAAGTATCTGATTGTCAATAGTTCCCATTTACCTATTTTCTCTTCTATTGATCATGCTTTGTTTCTCAGATTTTCAAATCTGCCTAAGCTGTGTATTATAACTTCCGTTGTTGACCTTATTTTTTTTTTTGCATGATCTTTATTGTTTTAGCTTTGATATTCAGGTCTTTGATGCACTTTGAGTTGGTTTTTGTGTAAGGTGTGAGATATGGGTCTTATTTCAGTGTTTTGCAGGTGGATATCCAATTTTGCACATCATTTGTCGCAGCGACTGTTTTTACCCCAGTTTACAATCGTAGGGCCTTTGTCAAATATCAACTGTTCCTAAGGATGATGGCATCTCTGGGGTCTCGACTCTGTTCCATTGGTCTATAGTTCTCATTTTGTACCAGCACCAGGCTATTTTGACTACTGTGGCAGTGTGATAGGTTGTAAGGTTGGATAATATGAGGCCTTGCACTGTGTTCTTCTCCTTCAGTAGTACTTTACTTATCTGGGGTGTCATTATTGTTATATATCATGTGAATGATAATATTATCATTACCAGTATTATCAATAATATTATCATTCACATGGTATATAATGTAAACTATGAGCTCCTTTGGAAAGCCTTGTGGTCTAGAGGTTAAGGGCTGTATCTGCTAACCAAAAGGTTGGCAGTTCAAATCTACCAGGCATTCCTTGAAAACTCTATAGGGAGAGATCTACTCTGACCTATAAGGTGATCATGGATTAGAAGATTTACCCTTCATTGCTAGTGCTGGGAACATTTAAGAAATATTATATATACACACACGTGTAGTATCCCTAGTCCCCACACTTTCCAATCAGCCATACTTTATAAATTAGCATACTATCGCAATTGCTCAGGGAAGGAAATGTTCACTGGGAAATACAGAAATCGGACGAGAGGGCAGAGCAGATGACAGAGTGAGTGGATGCTCCCACTGACTCCCCCAGTAAGTACCCGCTGAACGAGGGGTGAAAACAAGCACTGGCCGAGATCTCAGAACTCCAGGCGGCCGCTCAGGTGTCGGAGAGTTGGAATGAGTCCAGAAGTGGGGGGGACAAGGAGTGGGGACGGCACGGAAGCTGGACTGCTTATTTATTGTTGGGAGCACTTGGACATCACGGACATTTTGGAGTAGGGCTGGGCAACACCCCAGATAGAAAATACAGAGTGGGAGCTAATCTGAGGAAGGTGTAGCCTGGTATTTAAAGGGGGACAGATTGGCCATGAGAATTGATGAGCTGCCAGTGGGAAGGGGATGAAGGAAGACTGTGGCTGTGTCACAGAGTACTGTTGAAGCTTGCTGAGGCCTGAGACAGAGGGGCAGGAAGGACAAGACTGGGGGAAAGAGCAAGGGCCACCAGGTCAGAGTACTGCTGACTGATGAGCAACATAGAGAGAAACATGGGTGAGCCTGTGTAGGGGTCCCATGAGGGAAAGACAGGGCCCTCCAGCTTGGCCACAGGAAAATTGAGCCCCGTCACTCATGTGAGCGTCTGGGGCTGCCCCATGCATGCACACTGAATTCTAGAGATCAAGCATCTGGAACTCCTGAAACAGTGGCAAAGTAGAACAAATAAACAAAAAAAGTAAGGATAAGACTTCCCTCTAGTGGTTCTAAGGAGAAGATACCAAGTTCATGTCCTCAGGGTTGATTCGGACTCATAGTGGCTTTGTGGGGTGGGGTGGAGTTGCGTTGTGGGGTTCCGGGGCTGTGAGTCTGCAGAGGAAGGCTAAAACGTCTTTTCTCTTGTACAGTGGCTGGTGGGTATGGCCCTTAGCAGCTGGGTGCTTGACAACTGAGCCGCCAAGAAACCCAGTCAAAATTTTCCCACAGAAAACAGAAAACCATTGAAAGTGTAAGAAGAATAGCTAATAAAATGGCCCCAGTTCAACAAAAAATAGTAAAACCCACAAAGTTACAAGAAAGGAAGAATCAATCAAAAGCAAAACATGAAGAGGAGGCAGTTTCTTCTGTGGAGGCCAGATTAATGAAATAATTGATTATTTTCAGACTGTGGTGCTAAATATGTCTAAATAAAGCAGAAAGAACACAGAAAACTAATGGAAATAAGGAAATAAACAGAGGAACAAAATGAGACTCAAAGAAAAATGAAAACATAAAAGAGACTGGAACTGAAAAGTAAAGCAACTGAATTAGGAGAAGCAAGAGAATCACTCAGCAATAGAGCTAAACAGACAGAAGGTTGAATAGATAAATGAGAAGAAGAAATAACCAAGTCTATCAAGTCTAAAGAAAAATGAAAAGTGTGCAAACTCAGATGAATATATGGGATTCAGTTAAGAAATCTAACATTAGAATTATCCAATCCCAGAGAACCATGACAGAAATAAAGGCATGGAAACAACTTTCTTGGAGATAATCAGAATTTCTCAAACTTGAATGGAGAACCAAGCCTGAAAATTCAGGAAGATATATGAACCCCAATTAGAAGAAACATAAATATATTAGCTTTGTGCCACATCCTCATAAAATTTTTGAAAACCAAAGACATGGAGAGGGTTCTGAAAGCAGCAAGAGAAGAACACGGTGTGGCATGCCAGTGTTCTTTCATAACAATCAGTGCGGAATTTTCCCCAGAAACTCTAAGCGACAGAAGACAGTGGAGTAACATATATAAAATACTGAATGAAAACAATTGCTAATGAGGAGTTAATTTTACCCAGCAAAGTTCTCATTCAAAAATGAGGAGGAAATCAAGACATTCCCAAGCAAACAGCTCTGGTAATTTGACAGTACTGGACCAACTTCGCAAGTGTTACTCAAGGGAGTGCTCCAAATGGAAAGGCAAGAGCAATAAATAAATACCCACATCTGTACACATGGATGCATAGACTGATGCACCAATAAAAAGGCAAACAAGAGAGATCTCAAAAACAAATAGAACAACATAGGCAATCATGAGAATAAGTACTGTGATCTCTTGATATCCGTCGGGTATTTGTTCCTGGACCCCCTGTGAATACCAGAATCCTCAGATGTTCAAGTCTCTTATGTAAAACAGCATAGTGTTTGTATATAACCTGCACATATCCTCTGATATGCTTTAAATCATCTATAGATTAGTTGTAACACCTAATACAATGTAAATGCCATATATAAATAGTTGTTATGCTATACTGTTTAGGGAATAATGACGAGAAAGCAAAAGGTGTATGCAACGCAAGTAGCAAAGAAACAAGATGCAAGGCAAACAAGGCTCCCACAAGATTGGATCGATGGGTGTGGAACCTCAAGGAATAAAGTCAGTAGTTAAGTGCTGCAGACAATACAACATCAAGTTTGTAATAAATAAGTATAAAATAAATGTATTGAATATAGATCGTATACAGATGTTAATGGGATACACCAACAGAAATGGAAGGAGAAGCATATCAGGAATAGATTTATTATGTTAAGATTGTATGTTAACTGTTGTACAGGTGTTAAACATTGTTGCAGTTGTAAGTTTTATAATTAATATATGTGATAATCACTAAGAAGTCACCGAGAAAAAACATACAGAAGAAAAGAAGAAAGCAAAAAGCCTCTTTACGGGAAAGCATAAAGTATGAAAAGAAAAAAAAAACTGAAAAATCAGGAAAAAACGTGGTAGGAAACACTCAGAAAAATGAAAGGGAAAATCAGTGAGGTAGGCACTTAATTTTCAGTAATAACCTTAAATGTAAAATGCACAATGATTAAAAAACATGATCCATCCTTTTGCAGTCTACACTGTGAACACTTTAGTGATAAGAACACAAATAGACTGAAAATTAAGGGATGGGGAAAAACATCCCATGCAACTAAGGAACAGTAGAGAACAAGGGTAGCCATACAGATAACAAATAAAATAATCTTTAAGTCAAATCCTATTACAAGACATAGAGAGAGTTATTCCATTATAATAAAGGCATAAATCCAACAGCGTTCCAAAACATATGAAACAAATACTGACTAATATGAAAGGATAAATAGACAACTCCACAGTAGTGTTAGGGGACTGCACACAGCATTTTCAGTTACAGACAGATCTTTCAAAAAAGAGATTACTAAGGACAGAAGGTACTTAAGCAAAACCAGAAGTTAAATGAACTGAACAGATATACATAGAACACGCCATCCAACTTCAAAACAGTATACATCCTTCTCCAGAGCACATTTTGGATGTGCTAGTCTGGATCATTCTCCAGACTAGACCACATGCTATGAAACAAAACAAGTCTCAACAAACTTAAGAGGATTGTAATCATACCAAACATCTTCTGACCATAATAGTATGAAGCTAGAAATAAACAGCAGGAAAGATAAAGGGGAAAAAATACATGAAAACTTAATACTACACTACTGGAAAACTTTTGGATGACAAAAGAAGTCGGAAGTGAAATTGTAAGGCTGTAGACTCAAACTAAAATAAAAATGCAACATATTTTAGGATACAGCAAAAGAAGTACTCAGAGGGGGACGTTCATAGCAATATATGCCTACTTTAAAAAAGAAGATCCAAATTCATTAACTTAGATCAACAACTTGAAAGAATTGAAAGGGAAAGCAAAAGTAGTCAAAAGCTACATGAAAAAGGAAATAATAAAAGTCAGAGCAGATAGAAATAAATAAAAAATACAAAAATGATAAAGAATCAACAAAACCATAAGTTAGTTCTTTGAAAGAATCCATAAAATAGAAAAAGCACTGGCTAGATTGGTAAAAGAAAAAGAAGAAAGAAAGAACAGGTAAATAACAAATTGGTAACAAATTGGTAACATTACGACTGATAGAACAGAGATAAAGATTATAACTTTTAACTATGAAAAATTGTATTCCAACAAATTTGAAAATCTAGATGAAATGAGCAGATTCTTTGAAAACTACTACCTACCCAAACTATCACAGAGATAAAATTTAAACAGACCTATTATAAACTAAGAAATTGAACATATCATTGAAAAAAAAAAGAAACCTCCATCCCCCTCCCCCCTCAGAAAAAGCACAAGACCAGATAACTACTCTGGAAAATTCTACCAAACATTCAGAGACGAGTTAACACCAGTCCTACTAAATCTCTTCAAAAACATAAAAGAGGAATGAATACTATCAAACTCTTTCTGTGAAGCCAGCATAAGCTTGATACTTACCAAGGCAAATACCACAGAAAAGAAAATTACAGAACAATACCCATTAGTAACATAATGCAAAACTTTTCAACAGAATTCTAGCCAACAGACGTTAGCAATGTAGAGAGAGAGAGAAGGAGAGAGAGAGAGAGAGAGATTATATATAAAACCAAAAACCAATCCCAGTGCTATTGACTAGATCCTAACTCATAGTGACCCTGTAGGTCACAGTATAGGTGCCCCATAGAGTTTTCCAAGGAGTATGTGGCAGATTTGAGCTTCCGAACTTTTGGTTAGCTGATGTGACTCCTAACCCACTACACCACCAGAGTTTCCATACTGTGTGTGTGTGTGTGTATACATATAAATCCATAAAATAGAAAAACCACTGGCTAGATTGATAAAAGAAGAAAAAGAACAGGTAAATAACAAATAGAGAAACAAAAATTGGTGACATTACAACTGATACAGTAGAGACAAAGAAGATTATAACTGTTAACTATGAAAAATTGTATTCCAACAAATTTGAAAATCTATATGAAATATACACATACATGCATATACACACGTATTTATATAACCCCCACCAGGGTTTCCATACAGCATATACATATATACATATACATGTAGAGACCTACATATATATGTAAATACAGAGTATATGCATAGGGAGTATATATACACACAGAGAGAGAGTATATATACATGTAAATCATACGTCATGATCTAGTGGCATTTTGCCAGGATTGCAACGTGGTTCAACATTAGAAAATCAATCACTGGAATCCACCATATAAATAAAACAAAGGTAGAGAACCATATGATCATATCAATTGATGCAAAAAGAGTATCTGATAACATTCAGCATCTTTTCCTGATAACTCTTCTCAACAAGATGGGAATAGGAAATTTTTCAACATAATTTAGTACATGTATGCAAAACCAGCAGCCTAGATTATATTCTGTGAAGAAAAGTTGAGAGCCTTCCCTTTGAGAACAGAAATGAAGCAAGGATACCTGTCATAATTATTATTACTCATCACTATACTAGAAACCCAGCCAGAGCAACAGGATGAGGAAGAAAAAGGAATTGTCTTAGTCATCTAGTGTTTCTCTAGGGGAAATATAAGTGGGTGGCCTTAACAAAGAGAAATTTTGTTGTTGCAGTCCAGTGGGCTGCAAGTCCAAAGTCAGGGAATCAACTCCCAGGGAAGTTTTACTTTGCTGTCTCTAGAAGGGTTCTTGTCAGTCTTCCTCTGGACTGGGAGCTTCTGAGGCACAAGGACCCCAGGTCCTTTCCAAAAGATATCCTCTGCTCCTGGCATGGCTTCTTGGTGGCAAGAGGCCCTCAACTCTCTCTGTTAGCTTCTTTCCATGATAGCCCAAGAGATTGCCACAGGGCACACTACAGTCTTACACATTGAGTCCTGCACCACCAATATTACTGCTGGCCATCCTCCCACGTTAATATGCTAGAGACAGGGTCTACGGCATATGGGAATATCACACAATACCAGGAAACATGGCTGAGCCAAACCAATGCACACAGTTGTTGAGGGGACACAGTTCAATCTATGACAGAAATCGATTTTGAAAGACAGAAGTAAAACTCTCTATTTGCAGGTGACATGATGACGTAATCCTATGTGTAGAAGATCCTGAAGATTCTACCAGAAAACTGCTGGAACTAATAGAAAAATTTAACAGTGTTGCAGGGTGCAAGATCAACACACAAAAATCAGTTGGATTCCCCTATACTAACAAAGAATATTCCAAAAAAGAAGTCAGGAAAACAATATAAATTACAATAACCCTCAAATCTACAGAATATCTAGAAATTAGCCTAACAAGGAACATAAAAGACTTCTACAATGTAAATTATGAAATGCTACTACAGTAAACTAAAGACCTACAAAAATAGAAGATAACCCATGCACATTAGAAGACAATATGGTGAAAATGTCAGTTCCACCTAAATCACTCTGTAGATACAATGCAATTCCAATATAAATTCCAACAATGTTCTCTACTGAAATGGAAAATCTAATGACTGGCTTCATATGGAAAAGAAACACATCCTAAATAGTCAAAGCAGCATGGAAGATGAAGAACAAAGCAGGAAGCCTCACTTTCCTTGATATCAAAACATAGTACACACCACTGTAATCAAAACAGCCTGATGTTAATTCAGTAACAGACATGTAGACCAGTAAAATATAATTGAGAACTCAGAATTTAAGCCCAGCCATCTATGGACTGTTCATTTTCAACAAGGGTTCACAGTTCATTCAGTGGGGCAAAACCAATCTCTTTAATAAATGGTGCTGGCAAAAGGGGATGTTTATTTGCATCAAAATGATGCAAATCTCACACCATACACATATCTCACACCATACACAAAAACTAACTGAAAATGGATCAAAGACCTCAGTGCTAAATGAGAAACCATAAAATTCCTGAAAAAGAGTAAGGAAATAATGTGGGACCTAATTTTAGATAAAAATAGGGTAATAAACAGAATGACAAATGTACCAGTGGAAGATGACACTGTAGATAAATAGGACCTCATAAAAATTAAAAAGCTCATGCTCATCGAAAGACTTCATTAACCTAGAAACTGAGAACAAAATCTTCAAAAATGAATTATCAAATAAGGTTCTAAACTCTAAAATCCATAAAAACTACAACAAGTCAATGTTAAAAAGACAAGCAATCACAGAATGAGCAAAGGACATGAACAGAACCTTCACCAGAGAGGACACCGAAGCAGCCAATAAACATATGCAAAGATGCTGCTCATCATTACCTATTAAAAACCAAGCATACTTGTTGCCACTGAGTTGATTCCAACTCATAGGAATCCTATAGGGACCCTATAGGACAGAGTAGAACTGCTCCATAGGGCTTTCAGGGAGCAGCTTTCTGATGCATTCAAACTGCTGACCTTTTAGTTATCAGCAGAGCTCTTAGCCAATGTGCCACCAGGATTCCCATTAGCCATCAGAGAGATGCAAATCAGAACTACGATGAGATGGCTAAAATGGCACTAATAAAATAAAAGAAAAAGAAAATTATATTAAAAGAACAAATGTTGGCTAGAATGTGAAGCGATTAGAACTTTTAACCACTACTGGTAGAACAGTCAAATGGTGCAACCGTTGTGAAACACAATATGGCACTTTCTTGAAAAGCTGGAAGTAGTACACCCCTATTATTCAGAAATACAGTTGCTAGTTATATACCCTAAAAACTAAACCAAGCTCATTGCTGTGCAGTTGATTTCAACTCATACCAATCCTCACACATGCTGCCATTGAGTCAATTCCGACTCATAGTGACCCCATAGGACAGAGTAGCACTGTTCCATAGTTGCCAAGGAACCCCTGGTGGATTTGAACTGCCAACCTTTTGGTTATCAGTGATTGCCAGTGATCGCATCTGGGGTTTCCATAGCAACCCTAGAAACCTGAAAAAAATGACATAAACAAGAATATGCACACATATTTATTGCTGCTTTAATCACGATACAAATGAAACAACCAAAGTGCCCATCAGTGAATGAGTGGATAGGCAAATTGTAGTACATGTATGCAGTGGAATACCACGCAACCGTAAAGAACAATGGTCAGTCCGTGAAACATTAACTTGAATGGACCTGGCTGGCATAGTGTCAAGTGGAAACCATTAAGTATATGACGTACATGTAATGATAAACACTCTGTGATCCCTCTTTTATTAGAAAAGACAATAATAGATTAGAGAGAGAGACCAATGCACTTTAATGGTTACCAGGGAGAGGAAGAGGGGAGAAGGAAAGTAACCTTTAGGTCACAGACATTTATTTTTTGGTGACGGGGAGAGTGGCACCAAATGTGTATGTCGTTAGCACAGCACCAAGTAAAAAGGAGTGTTTGAGTGCATATGGTACTACGGACATATTGGTGTATGGGTAGGTACAGCTGTGCACGTAAGAGAGAGTAGGCACAAGTATCTGGGTAAACTCACTGCCGTCAAGTCGGGTCTGACTCATAGCGACCCTCTAGGTCAGAGTAGAACCACCCCATAGAGTTTCCAAGGAGCGCCTGGTGTATTTGAACTGCCAACCTTTTCATTAGCAGATGGAACACTTAACCCACTGCACCACCAGTGTTCCCGTCTGTGGGTAGATGTAAATATAAATATACGTGTGCACACACATTCATTAAAGACACAAATACAGTTACTCCTCAGACATAACCAAATGCTTTCCAGGATTGGTTTTCTGGATTTGAAAGCATAGGACTGTTGCCTCATGGTACAACTCAGTCTGTTGGCATAACAGTTCACACAAGTTATGATCTGTGTCCTAGGGGAGTGAGTAGCATCTGGGGAACCAACTAAATGTAGCTTGGATGGATTCTGCTCACCAAGAGCAAAACAGTAAGAAGGTAACCAAAAGCTCAGAGAAGAAGCATGCCTGTTAAGAGCCATGACCTCATCCATCCTGAGACAGGAAGAAACGAGTGATGCCCAGCTACCACCACTAAACGTTCTAACTGAGGTCGCAATAGATGGTCCAAGATAAAATGGGAGAAAAATGGGAGTAGAACTCAAATTCTTAAACTAAATAAATAAAAGACCCAAAGCTAGAATGGCAGAGAATAGAGGAATCCTGGAGACTGGTGCCCTGAGTCACTCTTTAAACCTAGAACAGACCTGTCCTGTGTTCACCTTTTGGTGAAATATAAGAGTGGCACACAAAATAAAGATTAGTAAGATTAGTACTCTACTTAAAGCCATCTGTATGACCAAAAGGAGAGCTATTTTAAAGCAAGGATAAAGGAGCAGGGAAACTAAAGTACGGAAAATGGAACAAACAGAACACAATTAAAGAGAATATTGATACATTGTTATAAATGTAATTAATGTCACTGAACCATTTATGTGAAAATTGTCAGATGGAAGCCTAAAGTTTTATGTAAGCTTTCACCAAATATTTAACAAAACGTTATTTAAAAAAAAGAAGAAGAAATGCTGAATTAACTAGCCTAGTTACTGTGAATAATCAGGAACAGACTCTAAAGAATAGTGATCATTGTGTAGAGAGTGCAAAAGAGGTCTTTGAGCGTTGTTTCCACTTTCTTTCATGATAGTGTAGTGGTTTTGTTGTTGTTATTTTGGGGAGTAGGTAGTTTGTTTCTTAAAAATGACACCAATAAATGAAATAAATGATAGTCTTCAAGTTTGTTACACCTGTGATTCAGGGCCACTGCTAAAGCAAAGATCCTTGAGGGGGAAGCAGTTCTTGGCAGCTGTTTATATGGAGGATACAGGGTGGTTTGCAGACACAGGCCTTCGAGTAGTAGAACAGGATTGAATGCACATGATAGACCTTGTCATCAGTGATATTCTGATTTTAAAGTCATCTATTCCCTTATATAGGTCACCTATTCCACTGGTTATAAAACTAGAGGAATATTCGTAATTAGTTGTTATTGATGTTAGGCTTGTATAGATAATCGTAAAGAAAAATTAATGTTAACTTTGTAAAAACTGAACATTCAATACTATGTTAGTATTTTAGGGCATTAGGTTAAAATATATGTGCTAAAGTGAATTTCTCCTTTTCATAAAAAATGTATTTTTTAATATAGGTGGAAAACATTACTGCATAGCTTTTTAAATGTATTTGAAGATATTAACAGCTGAAGGCTACATGTATTACCAATATGAACATATTTACCAAAGATAAAGGCTTAGCTATATAAAAAGGTGTCTATATTCTTTTAATTATGAATTCATTATTTTGTAAATCTGGTATTTAGTAGAATAGCACTGTGTGATTGAAACTATTGCCATGTTAAAGTTTGTATATAACTTGGTGTTTTTTATGAGTTTCTAATATTTGTATATGAGAGATGAAACTTTTTTTTTTCTTTTTTTGTAAGAATGTAAAGTAATCTGTCTTCTCTTATAACCTGTCTCTCCCAAATTGGTGAAAGATACTTTAATGTCCTCAGTTCTGCAGCCAGTGCTAAATGTGGATCGCCATAAGCAGGTATTATAAAAGAAGGGCCTGTCAGATATTTTTTTTAAAGAGCTAACCTCAACAACTCGTTGTGCCTAGCATAAACTACAGTCCTCTTTAAGTAATACATTATCTGATGATGTCATTATTCTGGGAGTCAACCAGGCCATAGCCTTGACTCATGAAAGAAATGACAAATTATATTTTGAGACTCAAGGTGAATATAGCTGTGTGTAATGTTTAATGTGGCTGATGCACTTGACTCAGCTGCTGCTAGTCGTAAAACTCAGGTGCTTTAAAAAGAAAATTGCCCATATTATAATTATGAAGTGAGCTACAGTGACATTTTGTTCTGAATGGCTGAGAAACTGTTGGGGCATTAGAATCCTCGTCCACGGTAGAAGCCCTGTCAAGGAATGGTGCCACGTTTTCTGCTTCACCCACATGCACATCATATTTAGGAACTGATACTGCTGAAAGAAAAGGCAGAGTTTATCACATAAACTAGAAAAAGGTTTTAAAGTAGATAAACAATTTTTTAAAAGTTCAGTTCTCAGATTCCATTATTGATAGCAATGCTTATCTTAACTATTGAGAAAAACCTGCACATAAAGAGTAGGAAACTATCTTACTATGCTTATCACCCGTGTGAACGATTCTTCCAGGTGGCCGTATTATAACTGATAGAATATTGTGAGGGAAGCTATGGACATACAACATGTGGGGATTAACCTAACAACTTAGTGTTGAAAATATCTTGGCTACCATTTGCAAAATGCATTAGCTAAAATTCAACAACTAGTTTATAACCCTTTTCTTCTTTCTTTAGGATCCAGTTGTATCACACTTCATTCCCTGTTAATTAAGCTTTCTCTTTATTGATTTTGCTTTTTTAAAATAAGTCTTAGACAAATAACTCAATTAAAAAAATGGGAAAAAGGTATGTGCAGGCACTTCACCAAAGAAGACATCCAGACAGCTAACAGATACATGATAGATGCATGAGGAGATGCTCACAGTCATTAGCCATTATAGAAATCCAAATCAAAACTACAGTGAGATACCATCTCACCCCATCAAAGCTGACATAAAACAAAAAAACAAACAAAACAAAAACCCACCACAAAATAATAAATGTTGGAGAGGCTGTGGAGAAATTGGGGCGCTCCTGTACTGTTGCTAGGCATGTAAAATGGTACCACCACTTTGGAAATCAATTTGACACTTTCTTATAAAACTAGAAATAGAAATGTCACGCAATTCAGCAATCTCATTTCTTGGAATGTGTCCTAGAGAAATAAGGGCTATCATACAAATAGATACTTGTACACCAATGTTTGTTGCAACATTGTCCACAGTGTACAAAAGTGGAATCAACCTGGGAGCCCATCAACAACAGATGAAAGGTCAGACTTGATGGTCTCATGACAGACTGGAGGGTCCCTGCAGGACATGGCCCCCAGACTCTCTTTTAGCCCCAAACTGAAACCATTTCTGAAGCCAACTCTTCAAAGATTGGACTAGAGTATAAGACATAAAATGATACTGGTGAAGAGTGTTCTTCTTGGCTTAGGTAGATGCATGAGGCTAACTGAGTAGCTCCTGTCCAGAGATGAGATGACAGGCTGGAGGAAGACAGGAGCTGATTGAATGGACATGGGAAGTACACAATGGAGAGCTGGAATGTGCTATCACATGCTGGGGAGAGCAACTAGGGTTGCATACCAGTGTGTGTGCAAGTTTTTGTATGACCTTAACTTGGACTTCAAACTTTCACTTCAAGCACAATAAAATATTAAAATAAAGCAAGTCTTAGTCCCTTCCCCTCCAATTGTGGGAAGAACATTTATTCTTCAGTTTCCCTCTCCTTTCTTCTTCCACTCTCGTAGACTCCACAGCAGTGGGTTTGGTTTCTTATTTGCGTATCAGGCACACCTTTGGGTTGCCTGTGATCAGCCAGAAAGATCTTCTGTCGTCTTGAGCTCTAGCCTCTGTTGCGGAACATAGTGTGTATCATCGAAGTGGACAAGAACCTTGCTCAAAATCAGAACCATTTCAAATTCACTGGTTCTTTGGCTTTGCTGTTAGAAAGAGCTGTCTATCTCTTCCACGTATGGGTTGACTCTCCCGTTGCTATGGGGGAATCATCCACCAAAGAAGTACATGATGAACCCTTTCCTTTTGCCCAGATTTGTGTCATTAGTAAATCGGTGTCAGTCTAATGGTTTATCTGTCGAAAATGGCAATTAGTCCTCCTTTTTGCCATTTAGTTTTATGGTAGCTGACTCATTTTAATCTTACGTATTATAGTGTAGTATGACTCGATTACATCATTTTTTTTTTTTTTTTTAAATAGAGATACTGATTTAGAAGCAGAGACTGATGTGTAAATCTTGCTTCTAAAACATACTGGCCTGTGTCCACTCTAAATCTTCACTTTTTCATGTGTATTTTCAGGAATAAATTAAAATCTAAGTGAATGTGTCTCATACATAGTACACACTCAATAAATGCTTATTTCTATCCTTTATTAAGTATATTTTATTGAGGGGTAGTTGATATGAGGAAGCCCAGGTTGGTGCAAGTGGTTAAGCCTTTCACTATCATATGAAAGGTTGGAAGTTTGAAGCCCCAGAGATGCTTGGAAGATAGTCCTGGCTGTCTACTTCTGAAAGGTCGCACACAGCCTTGAAAACGCTGTGGTGCAGTGCTGTTCTGCACATGTGGGCTCGTCATGAGTCAGAGGTGACCCGAGGGCCCCTAACAGCAACAGCAGCAAGTCGATACGGGCAATCTCACAGATGATTGTCTGCTTGATATTTGGTGTATAATTTTCCTATTTTTAGATAATGATAAAAATCCATTTTAACTCTTCAGCTGTCTTTCGAAATCTGTATTTACTACTATAAGATGCCTGGAATTATTTCTGTTTCTGTATTTGTTGCAGTGTGCCATTGAGTCTGTTCTGACTCATAGTGACACTGTTAAAAAAAAAACTCTAATGCATTGCAGTTGATTCCGACTCACAGAGACCCTATGGGACAGAGCACAGCTGCCTCATAGAGTTTCTAAGGAGTGCCTGGTGGATTTGAAGTGGTGACTTTTTGGCTCACAGCCGTAGCACCTAACCATTATGCCACAAGGTTTTCCAGTGACTATGGGACAGAGTAAAATTGCCCCATAGGATTTCCAAGGTTGTAATCTCTGTAGGAACAGTTCTCCAGGTCCTTTTTCTCACACAAATTCACTAGTGGTTTGAAAACACCAACCTTTCAGTTAGCAGTTGAGAGCTTAACCACTGCACTGCTAGAGCTGCTTTTCCATTTCCAGTCCTTGCTAAACTGAAGGGAAAAAACCCAAAGCTTGATGGTAGAGAATTTTGTTAAATTAGGACCTGTATTTTGTGTTTTGTTTTTTCTGATGAATCATTTTACCAATACAAAACTCCTTTGTGGTCTCGTCAACTTTTTTGGTATGTGTAAAAGTGCTATTTGCAATAATTACTGAGCAAAACACTGTATTTAGATGGTGCATTAGAGTAGGAAAGTTCCCATCGTGTACTACAATGCTAAATTTTTAACAATTCCTGTAAATTATAACTGTGGCTCTAATTTTTTTTTAATTGTTGTTTTGAAATGTAAGATGTTTTTGTATCAGAAATAGAGTTTTAGTCCTGTAGTTGTTTTTCACCAGGAAAGTAAAACCACATGCCCATTTCCTGGTTTTTCTTTTTAGTCTGACTCTTGAAGCTGAAGGGATTCTTTTTAAGAATGCCTTGTGTTCAAAGGATGCCTGTAATGGCAATTTCTAGAAGGCTCCTCAATAGCAATCCGAATGGTCTTAATTTACAGAACAACCTTGTGGGTAACTGAACCCAAATCCAGAATAACTATTGGTTTTTTAAAACAGAAGGGAAATTATATAAATTTTACTCTGATAGGTTATCTGCATTAACTGTCAAAGAGAATGGATTTAATCAATGTAAAGTTTAGGGCTGTTTCAGAGATTTAGCAACTTAGTGATGGGGTAGCAGTGATTCAGTGGTGGAATTCTCCCCTTATATGAGGGAGACTGTGGTTCAGTTCTCAGCCAGTGCACCTGCTGAGCAGAGGCCACTTATTTGGTGCTGGAGGCTTGTGTGTTCCTCTGATGAGAAACAGTTTCAGTGGAGTTTCCAGACTAATAATGACTAAGAAGAAAGGCCTGGTGAACTACTTCAAAGACCATCCAGTGAAAACCCTATGGATCTCACCAGCCTGGTTAACAGCTAATCATGGGTGTGAGGCTAACTCAGATTAGCTAAGGAAAACAAATTTATGGCACCACGAGAGTGAACAGATTTGGATCACTTTGTTGTTCTGGAAGTTGGTATAGGAGTTATGTGCATCATAATAGAAGGGTTCTGAGTGTTTACTAAGGGATATCTTAATTTATTCAGCAAATGTATCTCCACTGCTTGACCCTAGTAATAGAATGTGTGTGTGGCAGAGTGGGGTAGGTAGGAGGCGGTTCCTGCCCTCGCATTCGTAATTAATTCAGTCAGTAGCTGTCTAATTGCAGTTATGCTACTGAGGTCAAGAGCAGGCTGCTAAGAAAAAATGGACAATGGACTGCTGTTTGTACAAGAAGTGATGTTCTGCCTGAGATGTCACTTTTGAGGAGCTAGCCCAGCACAGATAGGAGAAAACATTCTAAAATGAGGGAAATGCATGATTGAGGAACATGCGAGACTTTTCCAAGGGCCTGGGAGAAAGCGAGTGGGATGGAGAGCAAAGGGGGGCCTCCGGTGGGAGCCAACTCAGCAGCAACCAACAGCAACACAAACACAGAAAGAACAGGAGCTGGTGACGTAAATGGCTGTCTTTCTTCTAACTTGATTCCCTTGTCCCCTTTGTAGTTTCATAGCCACCATCATCTACCAAGCCTGCGTAACAGTTTCCTTTATGAACTCTGCAGTGCCTAACTGCAGTAGCACTTATTTCTAGGCATTTGTCACAGGGAATTGAGGGAGTCCTTGCCTAGCGGATGTTTCAGAGCCTATTCTTTGTCCCAGAGAAGTCCGCGATCCCCTTGGAGAGGCAGGTCGTACAGGAAACACTAGTCACAGAAAGAAGAGAGGTTACTTTCTTTCTCTTTTAAAGTTACTGTCGGCTCCCAGCTCAGTACTGTCCACATTGTATCAAGTATTTTTGGGGGGCAATGAGCAGGCTTGTGACACTCAAACCTATTATCCTAGAAATTGGGTGGCTCCCTGAAGCCTAAGTTTGCAGAGCAATGTTTTGCCAAAAAGGTCATATCTTGAACTGAGCCTTGAAGATTGGTAGGCATTTGTATTTTGGAGAGGAATGGGTATTGGGAAAGGATAGCAGGGGAAGGCATTATACACACGAAACATGAACCATGGATGAGCCCTGTCCCTGTGAGTTGGGTACGATAGGGCAGTCAGGTGTGGTGAGAGATGGAGGAGATGCACCCAAACCTTGCAAAAAGGGTTTATGAATTAAGGATTCAGGTGGAGATGAATAAGGATGGATTCTATGGGGTGAGTTGATGGAAAGTACAACCTTCTGGGTGAACAATTACAATTTGCTCCAATATGGCATTGTAAGTGGTTTATAAACAAATGGCTGGAAAAAAGGCAGGAAGGTGGAGTTTTAGGATATTTGGTCTCACATGGCTCTGCTGGCCTCTCACCTACCAACCGCTGAGCTATGGTGCTTCACACTTAGGGTCCAGAATTGTCTTCTAGATATTCTTTGTTACATCATAGGAGGTCCTGACTACCTAATGAATAAAAAGAAATCAAATCAGATGAAAACTCTTGGCCATGCCCTTCAAGGCTTACATCCAGTTGCTGCACCTACCTGCTGTATCTTACATTTCCAGATTGCCATATGTTTGTTTACATTATTTAAATTCCTAATAAATTTAGGGTTCAGATTCTGATCCATCTCCTCCAGAAAAGACTTAACTCTTTCTTCTAGCTTTGCTTAAGATTCACCTTCACTATGAAATTTTTCTGGATGTCCCCCACTCAAATGTACCTGACTTTAGTTTCCTCATCTGCAAAGTGGCACCCAGTCCCTACCTTATAGAGTTGTATGAGAATTATAGGAGAACCTGGGTGCTGCACTGTCTCACACAGAACAGCGTGTGAAGAACATGCCACCTTCTAGCAAGCACTCATCACTGAGAGCCAGGTGTCTCCCTGTTGCCCTATTTTCAAGGCCACGGCACTGTGTTCGTCACAGGGAAGGGAACGATATGCATATGCTGGTTGTACCTCACAAGTGTCTTAAATTAAACATATATACCAGATAAATATGTAACAAATTTACAAATACAGAAGATTAATAATATTCTACCCGTTGCCAAGTCAGTTCCAACTCATAGCTTTCCTATAGGTCAGAGTAGAACTGCTTGCCTCTTACGGGTGGATTTGAACTGTCAACCTTTTGGTTAGCTATAGCAAGTAACCATTACACTATCAGGATTTCCAAGAATATTATTATTAATGTTAGTAATTATTAATGATGTTAAGACATTCAGGTCAATATGGAGTTAATACGTGAAGCAAACAGTTAACATACTGAGCTGCTAATCAAAATGTAGTGGTGTGAAAATACCCAGAGGTGCTTTGAAAGAAAGCTTTGGTGATCTGCTTCAGAGGAAAACCTGCCATTGAAATCCTATGGAGCACAATTCTACCCCGACAGACGTGGAGTCAAACCCACCGTTGGAAACCCTGTGGTGCACAGTTCTACTCTTGACCCATGTGGGGTCATTATGAATGGGAGTTGACCCAGCAGCCACTAGTCAAGGACAATATGCAGTAGAAATCAGAGATGCGAGCAGTTCAGTCCACTGTAGAGGTGAGCACGAAGAAAACTTTCACTGAACAAGTAACATTTTACAGAATAACAGAGATTATTATAAGAACGTCTCTAAGGGAATGGCTTGGTGGTCTTTGTGTGTCTATGCCTGATTTTGTACTAACAACAGAATGGATGCTTAATGACTAGCCCTCAAGTATATTGGTTATTTATCATTCAGCTACTACAACTGATAAAAATATAAACTAGTGAAATGAAATACCGTTGACGTTCAAGGAACGTGAATGAACTTTATAGAGTGTTGCTGAGAAATAGTGAAAGCTGTTGCTTGCAACTTGTTAAGACAATGCAACTGAATTGCCAGCGATATAACCACTGTCACAGTTACATGGCAGCTGGACATAAGAGGACAGCATCTAGCCTTTACATCTGTGAAATATGTGGATCAAAGATGAAAACTACAGACCCAAACATGTGTGTCCGTCTGCCTGATGCTGTTGTCTTAGTACCATTGGGGATCATTTGGATGTTCCTTTTTTTTTTTGATATAGAGGATTTCGTTTATTATGAGAGAAAATTTTATCTCAAATAAAAAATATTCATTATTCACATTTTTCAAACTTCTGTATATATCTGGAAGCTTTTAAAAGAAAGAAATGAATCCATAAAGTGCACATCAACTGCACTATAGATGTTTTAGTGTCTTTGTTTCTTCTTCCTCTCTGCCTGTTTGTATTGTAATATTAATAAATGCAGTGTTTTAATGAGCTTTGACTGAATTATCTTCAGAGAGTTGGTACAGTGCCCTCCTTGGAGACATATAACTGAAGTGCCTGGTTTCTGGAGGGAAGTCTGTTCCTCATTAGCCAGGACAGCTGACTGTGCGCTGCTCAGGAGTGCAAGAGCCAGCACATGCCCACCTGTGCCTCAACAGGACGCGGCTGCATCTCAGGCCTGCTGTGGAGGGTCCCCAGCGCCTTCATTAAAAGTGTCAGACGGCTCCCCCCAAGCAAGTGCTGATGGGATGTCAGGCTGGTGTCTTGGGAAGAGCAGTGCTGACACCTACTAATAGTTTGACAAACTGTTAAGTAGCTGCTTCAGTGTGGAGTATGCGATACCTGTGCTCTTCTCTGGGGGCATGTGTTCTCTCGTTCATGTTCACGGTTGTTGAAGAGGAAGTAAGTTCTTCTATGTTGGCAGACACTTCTTACCTGCTCCCATACCCTCACATACATTCCCTGGATAAAGATATCTTCCAATAACTGGAAGACTTCTGCAGATTTAGATTTTTTTTTTCAATTGTGGTAAATGTATATGCAACAAATAGTGTGCCTTTTAGACGTTCTTCATATATAAAACTCCCTGACATTAGTTTTGTTTACCATCTTGTTAAATCATTACAATTGTTTGCATGTTTTCATGTCACCTTGATAGACGCTTAGTGAGTAATAGAAGCAGTTAATCCACCTTTTGTTCTCCCGCCCTCTCACCTCTGATCCAAGCCACTGAAACCACACTCGCTGCCATGGAATTGATTCAGATTCATAGCAATCCCATCAGGTTTCCACGGCTAGAAATGACTATGAAAGCAGGCTGCCACATTTTCTTCCTAAGGAGCCACTGGTCATTTCAAACTGCTGACCTTCCTGGTAGCAGTAGGTCACTTTAACCATTGTGCTACCAGGCCTCCTACTTCGGGTAACCACCAATAAGCTTTGGTCTCTATATACTTGCCTATTCTAGATGTTTCATGTAAGTGAGATCATACAGTGTCTATCCTTTTGTGACAGACTTATTTCATTCAGCATAATGATTTTAAGACACATTCGTGTTGTAGCAGGTATCAGGACTTCATTTTTTGTTATAGCTGAATAATATTCTATTGTGTGTACGTGCCACACTTTACTTATCCATTCATAGCCGAAAGGTGGGAACAGCCTAAGTGTCCATTAGATTTTTTTTTCCCTGTTGTTGCTGTTGGTTTGGTGTTGGCTACCCAATGTCTAAAGCGCCACCTATATTTTAGGTACTTCCCTCGTGTGTTTTCTGGAGGACTGGGTCAGGATTCCGTCACAACCGTGGAAGCTGAAAAGCCAGTACTCCGTTTCTGTGCTCTGGCAGTCAGAGTGTGGGTCCTTGGCTAGATGAGAGGCTACTTCAGAGTCCTTTGCATCTATAACCAGTGAGGGAAAGAAGCAGGAGTGCAGGAGAATTCATACTGGAGGGAGAAAAATTCCAGGTTCAGGTACAGAGTGCCCTGGGACTCTAGATTTCAGGAGAAGCAAAGTCCATGTCAGATTTTTCTTAGTATGGGCTATTTGGCTGCAGTTCTTGTGCCTAAGTAGTCCTAAATTGTGTTTTGGCTTCTAGTGCTTTTCAGGAAACCCTGGTGGTGTAGTGGCTAGGTGCTACATCTGCTAACCAAAAGGTTGGCAGTTCACATCCACCAGACACTCCTTGGAAACTCTGTGGGGCAATTCTACTCTGACCTGTAGAGTTTTTATAAGTGGGAAATAACTCAACAGCAGTGGATTTGGGTTTTGGGTTTAGTGCTTTTCAAGCGTGGCTCTCCAGCCTTTGCATTGATTCTGACACCTGCTGTATAGGATTTTACTAAATTCCCGTTCTCCTTAATTTAGATAGGAACCATAGTCACAGTTCACAGTTGACAGCCCTAACTCCTTTATCCATGGCTGGATTGTCGTCTACCCGTAATTAGGATAATAGCATGGAATGAAAGCCTTTGGCTAAGTAGCTAAGACTCAAGCCCACTAGTCAGGTGAATGAAGTCTCCCATTTAATACTAACCCTTAACCAGACGCCTGCTTTTCTTCTTTAGAAGTCCCATTTTTATGCAGGCTCCTGCTCACATCAGCCTCTCTATTGATGTATAGCATCTCAGAGCCCGAGGGTTATTAAGTGGATTAGCTGTAGGTTCAGTGACCTGGATGGTAGGCCAGAAGGTCAAGAGGCCAGAGCACTCTCTGCATTAGGCCCTGCCCTGCGACCCTTTGGCCATTTGTTCAGAGAGTGTCTGGCCTTATGCCCCCAATTAATTTGGCCCACCCTGCTCTGCAAAGTGTCTGTGTGCTGCGGAGTCAAGTGATGTGTTAATGTCCTATGGACGTTATAGAGCCATTCATCCTTTCCTTGACAGTATTCTAGATCCCTCTGGCCGACTCAACCAAGGAAAGACAGATTGTACTTGATATTTCTCTGGGCCAGCTTTTTGTACTGGATTTTCTTGCCTTTTTTTTTAAGTTTCTGAGTGAGGTCATGCTGGTGCAGTGGTTAAGTGCTCAGCTGCCAGCCAGAAGATTAGCTGCAGGTGAAAGATGTGAATATCTGCTTCTGTAGAGGTTACAGCCTTAAGAACTGTGTGGGGCCATTCTACTATGTCTTGTACATAGGGTCATTATGAGTTGGTAATGACTCGATGGCTGTGGTTTTTGGGTGGGGGGAGATAAAGGAAGATGTGAGATGGCAGAATGGACAAGCTCCTTTATTTCTTAAGTTAAAATTTCTGATCTTACTATACTGAAGCATACTTGCACATGTTTTTAAGAGCACCAAGACTGTAACTTGTGTGTTCTCATAAAATATCAAATATTTAGGAACATAGTTTCTCAATAATAATCCTCACACTTTTCATCTCTTTTCTCACATTTCCTCGGACGCCTTTTATCATAAACTTTTAGATACGGAGGACTTCCTGGGTGGTACAGATAGTGAAGCACTCAGTTAATAGCCAAAAGTTGGGCCATTTGAGTTAACCCAGAGGTGCCTCGGAAGAAAGTCCTGGCCATCTGCTTCAGAAAACTTGGCCATTGAAAGCTGTATGGTGCAGAGCTCTGTTCTGACATGCATGGTGATCGAAAGTCAGAATTGACTTGATGGCAATAGCAGCTGGCTCTAACTATAAAAGCAAAAAAAACAACCCCCCTGCCGTCAAGTCCTATCTGACTCATAGTGTCCCTAGAGGTCAGGGTAGAACTGCTCCATAGAGTTTCCAAGGAACGCCTGGTAGATTTGAACTGCCAGCCAGAAGGTTAGCAGCTGTATGTAGCGCTTAACCCACTTTGCCACCAGCATTAGTTCTAGCATAGGAGGGCATTTATCCATCTGTCTGTAAGTTTGACTTAGAGAAAAGTTAGGGAAACAAATGAGCTTCATTTTCAAAACAGAACACAAAAGTGGGCTCTTGTGTGCTGGACTGACACCTGCTCCTGTGAAATCTGTGTGAGGTCACTGGCTCTCAGGGCTGTGTGTCTTGTGGCATGTCCCTGCTCACTGAGTAGGTGAGCTGACTTTGTAATTCTTGAGGGCTCCGCCCGTGTCCCAGATTCCCACATCCACAAAGGCTTGCTGGAAGGAGAGTTTTGCCTTCACTCTTTCAACAAGCACAATGTTATTGTTACAAAGTGCCACAACCTGTGTTTATACTGCCTCTGACACTTTGGGAACTCGTTTGTCATTGATCAATGTCTGTGTTCTCTTGGCAGGAAAGAGCGATCCCTTTTGCTTGTTGGAGTTAGGCAATGACAGACTTCAGACACATACCATTTACAAAAACCTCAACCCTGAGTGGAACAAAGTTTTCACATTGTAAGTGCTTTAGCCCCTGGGCTATTGAGGGGCAGCTTTAACTTGCAGAGCAAATATCCCTGGTATATCTGGCTCAGGCTGGGCTGCAGAGTGGGACTTTCTGACTGTTGTTATGTGCAAAGAGTGAATTTTACTGTTTTTGTCTTCTGAAAACCTTTTATCCTTTCGTTTTATACAGTGGAGTGTTAACAATAGAAGAAATCATTCTGAACCACAAGGGAGTGTTACAGGAGGCCTTTGTAAAGAAGATCTTTTAGTAGCTAAATTAACCTGTGAGGATATGGAGACCTCCATTTGCCAAGCTGATTGATTCCTGGCTTAGGGAAAGTTACAAATGGAGACCTGCCTTATTCAAACTTACATATAATAACTTTATTTTAATGACCAAAGGCTTGTGTTCTTCCAGAGTCATTTGGAAAATTCAGATTATCTGTGAATCCTCAGATTCCTAAAGTTCGTGGTACTCGACCTGATTTGAATGACCTGTTAACTTAATGATGTCTTGTCTGCTCTTTCAAATTCAGGCATACTGGAAGCTGGATATGTCTCTGTTCCCTTGCTTGGTTTTGAATTCCCTGGGTGGTACAAATGGGTAACGCATTCAGCTGCTCACGAAGAGATTGGAAGTTTACTTCTACCCAGAGATGCCTCAGAGAAAAGTCCTGGCAGTCCACTTTCATAAAATGCACCACTGAGGCAAGCTCAGGGGACCATAGTTTCAGGAGACATAGAGGGCAATTGGCATAACAAAGTTTACTAAGAAAATGTTCTATATCCCATTTTGTTGAGTGGCATTGGGGTCTTAAGAGCTAGTGAGCAGACTTCTCAGATGTATCAATTGGTCCCAGTCCTCCTAGAACAAAGGAGAGTTAAGAACACCAAAGACAAGAAAAGTATTAGCCCAAGAGACAAAGGGCTGCATAAACCAGAGACTCCATCAGCCTGAGACCAGAGGAACTAGATGGTGCCCAGCTACCATGAGTGGCTGCCCACAAAGAGAACATGACAGAGATGCCCTGATGGAGCAGGAGAAAAGTGGGGTGCAGAACTCAAATTCTAGTTAAAAGATGAGATGTAATGGTCTGACTAAAATTGGAGGAACCCCAAAAGACAGTGGCTCCCAGACTCTGTAGTAACCTGAAACTAAAGGCATTCTCGAACTCTTCAAAGAATAGACTGTACTGTAAGACATAAAATGACACTCGTGGAGTGTGCTTCTTATTTCAAGTAGATACATAAAACTAAATGGGCAGCTCATGTCTGAAACTGAGAGAACGAGGCAGACAGGAACAGGAGCTGGCTGAATGGACACCAGAAATTTGGGGTAGAAAGCAGGACTGCGCAGTCACAATGTAGGAATGGCAGCTAAGGTCACATAATGGTGTGTGTAGAAATTTTGCCTGAGAAACTAACAAACTAGAAACTTTTATCTAAAACACAATTAAAAAAGAAAATGTACCATTGAAAACCCTATGATACACAGTTCTACACTGACATACATGGAGTTTCCAGAAGTTCTGACAACTACTTTAAAAAAATATTTGCTTTAGATTCTGAGTCACCTGATTATCCAAAGAAGACTCTGCACTGAATTTGGTTGACACAGGGGATATTCTCACCATGAAACTGAAGAAACACTCTCAGTGAGACAATGAAAGAGTCAAGTTCACTTTGAATGGAATTGATAATATATGTAGAAAGTTTTAAGAACCTATGAGAACTAGTTTTGCACTGCTAAGTAGGTTTGCAGATTGTCAGTGGCAAGAGTGCCTGGTTTACCCAATACTTTGCTGGTGACCATGACGCCAGGTTTCATTGTAGCTGATGTCTGACTTCTGGACAGTATAAAACCAAACTAAACCAAAACCAATCCCGCTGTTGTGCTGTCCATTTCAACCCATAGTGACCTTAGAGGACAGAGTGGAACTGCTCCATAGAATTTCCAAGGAGCGCCTGGTGGGTTCGAACTGCTGACCTTGTAGTTAGCAGATGTAGCACTTCACCACTGAGCCACCAGGGTTTTCAGTCAATATAAAACACATTTATAAATATGCTTGAGAGTTTTTAGTGTTTTAAACTACCTTTAAACTACCTTTCTAGGTAGTTTAGTGAATAGTACTGTAGGCCACTTTTTTATTTACAGGGAATTCTTCCTTATTTCAAAGTAAAGTCCACTTTTAGTGTTCTCATTTAGAAGCTACTTTGCTTCCTGTTTCTTTAACAGCCCTAACCTAGAGTGTGTGTATACGTGGGAAATGTCAGTAAAAAAGTTGAATTTTTTTTTTTCCTTTTCATATGGATGTTTAAATCTTTTATGATGGAAGGTCTGGGAATACAGTCAATTTGATTTAATTTTTGGAATTTAATTAAATGGTAGTTTTATACTCTAAGGACACACTAACTTAATTAGTAACACAGTGTTTTCAGACCTTGATGGAACAGACTTCATTTGTGTGTTTTTGTATATAATCCACATTGTGTTTCATGTTTTAGTCCCATTAAAGATATCCATGATGTTTTGGAAGTGACGGTGTTTGATGAAGATGGAGATAAACCTCCTGATTTTCTTGGAAAAGTTGCCATTCCCTTGCTGTCTGTAAGTTACCTTTGTGAGTAAACAAGGTGTGAGTTCTTTGACAGTTGACAAGCCACTGAAGTCTAGAGTTACTTTATCTTTGTCAGTCTACAGGAAAAAAAAAAAAAAGAACAATTCTTCCAGTTATTATGAGAAGCAGCTGCTGTTTTATTTCTTACCCCTGTCCAGTGTTTTCAGCAGTTTCAAATATAAAATCACACCATTTTCTCTGTGTGTCTGTCCTGTACTGATTTAAGCAACCAAACATGTTAGCTCATCTTTCACTATTTGTCTTTCCATCTTAATATGGAAGTTTCTAGTTGGTTTCAAGGAATAAATATAAATATTTATGACTGATTTTCCATTTATTAATGACAAACACACCGTGTATTTCTTTACACTTCCTCACTGCATGTTTCTTCAAAGATTGATTTCTTGTAACTGTGCATTTGTTCTCAGTACTACTAAGACCATTTCCCCCGAAAGTTCTATTTATCTTTTCTACCAGTCATGTTTGCTTTCAGCCTCAAAAAATTCTTTGTGGAAGAAAGCAGTGAACCTCCCTTTGAGGAAGAAGGACATTTGAATATCCAGTACAGGCCAGTGCCCACAATCACCTAACATAAGCTAAATATAAACACTACATACTCTAATTCAGAGCAGCACACATCAGATAATGCCTTTGTTTGAGAAAAAATGGGAAATCTGAGGTTGAAGTGTGCTTATTACGTGGCCATCAATATTTATACCAAATGTACACTTCTAAAAGAGAGAATTTCATTTTTTTCCATCCAGCTCTTAATAAAATTTGTTGTATGGTCACTATGGCCCTTATCAGCCAGTGAGTCTTTACACACTTCTTTCCAAAGATGTGTTGTTCTGAAGCCGATAGGGCACGCTTGTCAGTGGAGCAGTCCGTAATTTAAGCATGACATTCGTCTGACTCACATGCTGTTTACAGAGCAGGGATCACTGCACCTCTTAATCTCTCTCTTTCTGTGTTTGATTGCTCTGTTAATTTCTCCCCAAATTCTCAGATCCCTGGTCTACTCACAGAGCGGCTGGAGCATCTGCTCCCTCGCAGAGCCAGCTCCTGTCAGGTGCTCGGAGCCGTTAGCCGTGCCACGTGCTCTCAGAGAGGACAAGGCAATTGGGGATTTCTTCTTCTTCTTTTTTTTTTTTTTAAATTTATTACAATGTTTTCTGTTATTCCTGGAAGAATGCATGTATCAGAAATACGGGGCTCACTTTCTGAGAAGCCTGACAAGACTAGAAGCAAGTTTCTCCTTTGCAATTCAGCCCCTTCCTTTTTCTTTCTCTCTCTGACATTTCTCATCTTATTTTTAATAGATAAATCCCAAGTCCTTTAGTAGCATGTTTTATTCCCTGCTGAGTAACCACTTCTTGGTTCTTTTCTAGATCACAACAGTGGGCTTCCCAATCCTTGCTTCTTTCTCTCCTTCCTTGTCTGTGATGCGTGTCTGTGTGCTGTTGAGTTGGATTTAAGAAATTACTGCCAGCTAAGTTGACCGACTCAGCCTTGATGCTGTTGCTACTTGGAGACAAATTCTCTGCTGCATTTTGGATGATGTTTGATGTTAGCAGAATCCTTGCCCTCTTACCTACTAAATGACACTGGCAAACCCCACCCGTCCCCACCACCATTTCTAGGACAATTCTGCAACATCTGCAGGCTATTTCCTAGAGTCCTGTGTGGGGCAGAGTCACTCAGTGAAGGATCACTGAGCTAACTTAATAAGTTTTTCAAGACATACTCTTAAGAATACAAGATAGAGTGATTGGTGACAGACTTGGATTACACACAAGCAGCCCCCACAGTTTACCTTTCTTCAGGTTTATGATAGGCTACTCCTTGATTGGTTCAGAATTTATTCAGCAGATATTTCTCCAGTGTCTGCTTTGTGCCAGGCTCTGTTTTAGGTGACAATACTGTGACACTGAGTACGGTGAACCCCTCTCCTCCCCTGAGCTGGTTATGTGGTTATGTTTTTAGAACACAATATGTGAATCTTGTAAATTCAATGTACAGTTCAGGTGGCTCGCTCTCTCAGATGGCTCCAACCCTTTCACACCTCTGAGGTCATGGCCACACCCTTGGCCACCAAGGCAGCTCTGCTTCTCAGGCTCTTTGTCCCTTCAGCTTCTGCTTCCTGTGGCCGCTTGGCCTGGGGCCTCAGGCCCACATCTGGCCTGCGGGCGCAAGTGTTCCAAAGCTCAGTAGCTCCCTTCTTGCTAGAAAGCCTCCTGCCTAAAGGCACTTAAAGATTTTCGTAGAAAACAGTATGTGAAGGCACGTTGATCTGCTTGATCAACGCCATCCTTATGTTTATTATAATATTAGGTTTCTTGATGTTGACTTCCACACCACCTCATAAAAGCCTTTTTATGGTAGTCATTCCTGTGTTATCCCAAGTGGTGCATATGTGGTGGACGTATATGGACATATATGGTGAACAGTGCCATGGAGAAAAACAAAGCAGGAAAAGGAGGTGATGGGGAAGGAAGAGAAGAGGGTGAAGTGTTGCATAGGGTGTCCTGGGAAGGTCTCACTGGGCATTTGAGTGAAAATGTGAAGAGGTGAGAGAGAGAGCTGCGGGAGTATTTCGGGAAACACATCCATGCAGGAAATCTTCATGTTCAAAGGCTCTGAGGCAGGACCTTGACCTTTGAGTTCCAGAAAAGTTGGGGAATGCAAGGGTGTGAGCATGATGGGAGAACAGGAAGACAGTTCGTGCCGATGGTTGATGTGCCAGGCTGCTAGCCCAGAAGCTCTAGGCTCAGGTCTATTGAGAGGTACCACAGATAAAAGTCCTGGAGATCTACTTCTGAAAAATCCGCCATTGAGAACCCAATGGAGTACAGTTCTACTTTGACGTGTATGGGGTCACCATGAGTTGGAATTGACCCCTAACTGGTGGTGGTAATGAACATGAAGACAACTGGAGATAGGGAGGGGCTGGGAAAGGACCTTGAAGGACTTTCAAAATCTTAAATTTTGAAAGACTTTGGCTGATTCTTAGGGGTGATGGGAAGCCACTGGGAGGTTTCAAGCCAGGGAATGTTTGATTTGGTTTACATCACTTATGTGTGTGAAGGAGCTGTGTACCACCAGAAATAATCTCTTGATTCAGAATGTCCTCTATCTCATAAAGACAGCATGGCCCACAGCCACATTCCCCTCTTTAGGGATTTCAGGGCCTCAGGAATAGTGTGCTGACTACGGTACTTTAGCTGCTGTTGTTTAGTGTGGCTCTCTCAACTCTGATTCATTTCTGATTCTTTGGCCAGTAAACTGGGAAAATGATCACAGCCGCCAGTGGCTCTTTGCAGGTTCTTCCTGACGATCTGAGCTCCATCTGAAACATGCGCCCTCCTGCCCTCACTACCCCCAATGCATTCACTCTGCCTTCCTAAGGCATAGATACTCTAACAGGTAAATGATAGGTTTTAGTTGTTTTATTTACCATTCCATTTGCAAATAATTCTAACTTGAGTTACCAAACCAAGCCAAACCAGACTCATTGCCAGTGAGTTGTTTCCAACTCACAGTGATGTTTTCGACAGAGTAGAACTGTCACCTAGAGTTTCCAAGAAGTGCCTGGTGGATCTGAACTGCCGAACTTTTGGTTAGCAAATGTAGTTCTTAAACATTACACTACCACAGTTTTCCTAACGTGAGATTAGAGGACATGTTTTAAGATCTATTTATTGAAGTTTAGGTTTTTGCCTTTAGTTATCATCTATTGAATGATGCATTACCAACAGGCTCGGGCTGTGCCCTCCAGCCTGTGCTAAATCATCAATTCTGTAACAATCTAAAGAAGCATATTTTAGTTATTTGTCATATACCCATTTAGAAGTGCAGAAACTAATGTACAAAAAGGTTCTGGAACTTGCTCTGGATTCTATACCTGCTGAGTAGTAGAGGCAGGGGTTGATCTTAGATATTGGCATCAGAACCTGAACTTCTAACATTGTTAAACTTCCTAATAAGTATATGTTAAATAAATATCATTTAAAGAGCAGTCATCAGAAATCTGTTTCGTGCATCCACTGTGCTAAGTGTGGTGGAGTGTGAGTGGGCAGGAAGCAGAGCTGAAGAGCTGGGTATGTTGCTGAAGAGATGCCTGTGGAATGAGTCCACACAGGCCTGAACTGTCAAGGGTTATACAAAAGGAGCAGGATGGGAAGGTGGAGGAGAAAAGTTTCACTTTAGGAAGATGTCAGAAGGTAGAGCATTTGAGCTATGTCAGGTAAGGGTAAAGATTTTGATATTGGTCGATGGGTAAGGCAAAGAATGACAGGCAGCAGACAAAGCTTGAGCAGACAAGAAGAGGCAGAGAGAAAGTCCCCTTTCTTGGACCTCCCGTTGAACAAGGAGACTAGAAGTGAAAGGCCAAGGGCAGGCCATGAAGGCTTTGAGAGACTTCAGGGTCTGTTCTATTAGTGTATATTTTTGGAGGTGGGTGGGTGGATGGGTGGGTGTGTGTGTGAGAGGCACAGAATCTGAGGGTTTTGTCCTGAGCAAGGAGCTATCAGTGCCATTCTCTGGGAAAAGTTTTTTAAGTGTGAAACAAGAGTTCCTGGGTAGTGCAAACAGTTAAAGTCAACTCCGAGAAATCTGTTTATTTTTTTGTAATGAATGTAAAGTAAATCAGAAAGGAAGAAAACTCCTCCTGGAGGAATTGGTTGAAACTCCCATGGATCAGCATCAAAGAGAAAACCCTTCGATTTTAAATTGCTTGCCTCTTAGGAGAAGGTTTTCTCTTTCTGCTTTTTATAGGAGAGAAAATCATAACGCTGGATCCATTGTTGCTTTAGTATTATTTTTGTAGAATATGTAACAGTATTTAATGAGATATTTTACATTTGCAAACAAATACTGTATGTTTTGGAGAAGAGTAGGAATAATATTTGTGAGATTATATTTCTTTAAGTCATAAACTGAAGTTTCATTTATACTTACAGAGAAATGTAACCCATGTTTCTAAGCATCTAAGTTTAAAGCACAGAAGTTCTTTAACTTTTAATCTCATTCAAAATGGTCATGTGCAAAGTATATTTAAGTCCGTTAAACAAAGAGCTTGTTTTTTGCAATTAACTATTTTTAATCTGGGTGGACATGCTGTGTCCCTATTCATTCATTAAATTCCGTATACTTAAATGAGTTGTTTTAAGCAGGTACATGTACTTAGATATACCTCAGAATTCCTAGAATTCAGACAAGTAAGCCTTCCTTCCACATGTTTGATTTCAGTTCAGTTTATTTTTAAAGTAAACACTTTAAAAAAGATTACATGTATATGCACAACTTTTAAAACATATACTCATGATTAAAAAGAGAAAATTGCAATTGGAACACATTTAAATCTGAAGACTTCTAATTTTGTGATTTCCACATGGCTTCTCCAATCAGTAACATATCAAAAACGCATCGTAAAAAAATAAGCATATTGTAGAATTTTAAAACCACTGAGGTAGTAGAATTTTTTTCTTAAAACTAGCTGATTCAGTAGCTTTATTTAATACTACCATCCTCAGTTAAGTGATCCTAAGTCCCTCTTGAAAATCAAGCTAGATTATTCTTATCTATGTCCTTTCTTTTTATTCAGGCCTACTGTTATCTTCTCCCAGTTACCTTATGGGCCAATTCAGGAAGATCTTCATTATTAGCTTTGGTGACTTAATCTGTAAAATGGAGAAAACCATTGATATATATTTTTTTAAATTTTTATTTTTATTTAACATAACTGAGTGAAAATGTACATTCACGTATAAATTTACATGCCCCCCTATATGCAGCTTCCACTGCTCTCCCTGTCCGGTGACTGCACACTATTCCTCTCTGCTCCATACATGACTCATCCTCCCAACAGCCTCCTTTCCCCTCCTCTCCGTCCACTCCCCTTCCTCCAGCCAGAGGTCAGCAAGATGATATCCTATAGATGTATAGAACCACAAAGTGCTTCCAATATATGGTCACTCTGCATTGCCAAGTCCAATCCATTCCTGTCCAAAGAGTGGACCTTTGTTATAATTTATGGGAAAGGGCAGCCTTAGGGCTGGGGACCATGCTCTCAGAGGAACCCCAAAACTGCTGTACCATCAATTGAGGTCTTCTAGTGGAGATCTCATGATGCACCTCTTTTTATTCTTGTGTTGCCAGTGAGACTCCTCCACTGATATTTTTTGTATTTCCAGTCTCAAAGAGGAAGACACCTACAGTTTAATGGGAGTGCCAAAAGCCACTGCCATCAAGTCGATTACGATTTACGGTGACCCTGTAGGTCAGAGTAGAACTGCTCCATAGAGGTTTCAAGGAACACCAGGCAGAGTTGAACCGCCGATCTTTTGGTTAGAAGACAAAACACTTAACCCACTACACCAGCATTAGGAGAAAAAAAATGCAAGTTCTGTTATGTAAGCCATGTCAGCATATACAAGTAAATGTGTCATGAGAATCCCAGGCTTGTACAAAGCCATTATGGAGCCCCAAGTTCTTGGTGAGTCCATGAGCCCAGTAACTAGCTGTACCAATAAAAGTTTCATTTAGTTAGTTTAACAGGGCAAATTTTAGCTAATTGCCTGTAGCAAATAAATGCTCGTGCAAATCTTCATTTCTGTTTCCAGTTAAGTACTGGTCCAAGTCTCACCTGAGATGGCAAGCTCTGGGCCTTGCACATTGTCATTGAGAAGCGCAATCACAGTCTTTTAGGACAGTGCTGAACTCTTGGCTATTCAAATCAACTGTTGATATTTAACTTCATGTTAATATTTATGGGCACATAACCAAATTTTTAAAATATACAATATCATATTATTAAGGTTTGATTATCCAAGGCATGGAATTTGATCAGGGGTTCCCATGTCAGGACTCAGGCCTGGGGAGTGACAAGGGCAGAGGGATGAGTCCTGGGAGAGATGATTTCATAACAAGATTGGAATCCCAACAGAGAGCTAAAATGGCAATTTTTATTAAATTATGGTAAATATACATGTGTGCATATATATATAGATATAGATATAGATATAGATATAGATATAGCCCTTTGCATGGGAGGCCTTTTGCCCTCTGGCAAACTAGCAACTTGATACGATCTTGCATATGTTATGCAGATTTCTTACAGCTACTTTCAAATGATTTTATACTCAAACAAATGTATACAAATAATATATTTTAACATTTTATATATTTCTACATCTTACAAAACAAAATGTTTGAAATATTACGCTCTGTAATTATTTTTTGTATGATATTTTAGGAAACAATCCCCAGGGGTTCATCCTCGGTTTATCAGGGCACACAGCCCTCAAAGCTTTGAAAATACTCTTACATTTTTGGAGACATTCTACATAATGGCCGTAACCTCCAGACTCTAGGTGTTGGCCACGCTCTCTAGATTCTCAGTAGAGACCCCTGGCCTTGTGCTACAACTCTTCCTGGAAAGGCTCAGTTGCACAGCAGCTCTGCCACCTCAACTTTAGGTGCACTCTAAGCCCAATGACTGGCAGTTCCACCCTTACAAACATAGAAAGCCCCCAACCCTTTCAAACTTCTGAGGTCATGGCCACACCCTTGGCCACCAAGGCAGCTCTACTTGTCATGCTCTTTGTCTCTTCAGCTTCTGCTTCCTGTGGCCACATGGCCTGGGGCTTCAGGGCCACATCTGGCCTGCCCAAGCAAGTGTTCCAAAGCTCAGTAGCTCCCTTCATGCATAAAGACGCTTAAAGATTTTCACAGAAAACACAGTGTTGAGGCACATTGATCTGCCCGATCAACGCCACCCATATATTTTATTATAATATTAGGTTTTTTGATGTTGACTTCCACACCAGCTCATAAAATCCTTTTTATGGTAGTCATTCTTGTGTTATCCCAAGTGGTCAAACAAGCGATGGTCCTTTGACCTTACTGCACTAGAAGTTGAATGCTATTTTTTGATATGCTATCGTGGATTTTTTTTTTAGGAATTTTTTTTTTTTTTATTTTGCTTGGTGATTGCTTTCTGTTTGTTGTGATCATCTCAGTTGTTTGTCACTGCTCAGTCACCTGAGAGGTGCCTCTCGAGTTGTCCTGCGAAACGCCCTGGTGCCTGAGAGGGACCTCTTGAGTTACCACGTGAAATGCTGGGGTGCCTGAAGGGCGCCCCTCGAGTTATCACATGAAACTCTGTGGTGCCTGATAGGAGCCTCTCAAGTGCAAAGGGATAGATAATACTTGCCATTTTGACTGTTGCCAAGCCAAGTGCTGTCGAGTGAGATCCGACTCATGGCGACCCAGCATGTACAGTTAATTGGCATTAATTATCTTCATTCTCATATATAG
Source organism: Heterohyrax brucei (assembly GCA_028571685.1). Taxonomy (NCBI): domain Eukaryota; kingdom Metazoa; phylum Chordata; class Mammalia; order Hyracoidea; family Procaviidae; genus Heterohyrax; species Heterohyrax brucei. Next base: position 34,013,347 of record CM053148.1, on the reverse strand, counting down.
TCATCACCACTATCTGTTTCCAAGTTTTTCTATCACCTTTAACAAAAGCTCAGTGCCCCCTAAACAGTGACTCCCTGCCCCCCTGAGTCTCCATATATTTGCCTATTCTAGTATGTGTGGGATCATGTGATATTTGTCCTTTTGTGACTGACTGACTTCAGTACTTTCAAGCAGGTCAGTACTTTCAAGATTCATACATGTTGTAGGGTGTATCAAGACTTTACTTCTCTTTATGATAAACAGTCCAGTATATGCATGTACTATTTCTGTCTGCTCCTATTTCTGATCGAATATATCTATCAGTATCAATAAAGGAAGGTAACATAAAGAGATTTCTGCATTGGCTTTTGAAACTAGGAAAGGGTACCTTTAACATGCTGGAATTTTCATGAACCACCTGCCGTATATGGTATGGATGATACTTAGTTAGGACAGCCAGTCTAGGAGATAAAGAGAAATGATGGAGAGGCCCCCCAAATTCCCCATAATAAGATGACAAGTATCAAACTGAGCCTATCATGCATGATAGTAAATGTTGAATGGGTGGAACTCCTCTAAGAGGAAAACTTACCATACTGAGCCAGAGTAAAAATCAAGCTGTTGCTGCTATGAGACATCTAAAACACAGTAACATTAAAATGAATGACACCCAGAGGCACCTCAGATGAAAGGAATGGCGGTCTACTTCTGAAAAACCAGCCAGTGAACACCTTGTGGAACAGTCCTACTGTGACACGGTATCTCCACGAGTTGAGTCTGCTTGTCTGTTTTGACTCATCCTGACACTCTGTACGAAGGATGAAACAGTGCCTTATCCTGGACTATCCCCACAAGTGGTGTTATACTTCAGCCCATTGATGTAGCCACTGTGTTATTCCATCTAGTTGGGGGTCTTCCTCGTTTTCATAGACTTCTAGTTTACCAAGCATGATGACTTTCTCTAAGGACTGGTCCCTTCTGGTAACATGTCTAAAGTAGGTGAGATGAAGTTTCACTGCCTTTGCTTCTGTTGAGCATTCTGGCTGTACTTCTACCGAGGCAGATTTATTCATTCTTTTGGCGGTCTGTCATGTAATCAGCATTCTTTGCCAACAGTGTAACGCAAAGGTATCAGTAATTCTTTGGTCTTCCTTATTCATTGTCCAGCTTTCACATTCCTATAAAGCAATTGAAAACAGCAAGGCTTAGGCCAGTCCTGTATTTTAATTATTTTTTAAACACTTTAAATAGGTCTTTTGCAGCAGATTCTCCAGTGCAGCGCATCATTTGGTTTCTTGACTCATGCTTCCGTGGGCTTTTGATTGTGGATCCAAGTAAAATGAAATTCTTGACAACCTCGTTTTTCTCTCTGTTTATCATGATGTTGCTTACTAGTTCATCTGTGAGGATTTTTGTTTTCTTTATGTTGAAGTGTAATGTGTACTGAAGGCTGTGCTCTTTGGTCTTCATCAGTAAGTACTTCAAGTCCTCTTCACTTTCGACAAACAAGATTGTGTCATCTGCGTGTCTCAGGTCATTAGTGAGTCTACTTTCAATCCTGATGCCCCATTTTTCTTCATATAATCCACTCTCAGAGTACTTGTTCAGCATACAAATTGAATAACTAAAGTGAAAAAATACAACCCTGACCCAACACCTTTCCTGACTTTAAACCATGTAGTATCGCCTTTGTTCTGTTCAAAGGACTGCCTCTTGGTCTAAGTAGAGGTTCCTCATGAGCACAGTGAAGTATTCTAGAATTCCTGTTCTTGGGAATGTTATCTGTAATTTATTGTGATTCATACAATTGAGTGCTTTTGCATAGTTACTAAAGCCCAAGCCAAGTGCCGTCGAGTAGTTACTAAAACACAGATAAATTCTCTCTGGCATTCTCTTCTTTCATCCATGATCCACCTGACATTAGCAGTTATATCCCTTGCTCCACGTCTTCTTCTGAATCTCATTCAAGTTTCTGGCTGTCTCCAGTTGATGTGTTGCTGCAGACACTGTTTAATGATCTTTACCAGAATTTTACTGGTATGTTATAAGAAGGAAAATGTTCTATAATTTCTGCATTATATTGGATCACCTCTCATTGTGATGAGTACAAGTGTGGATCTCTTCCAGGTGGTTGGTCAAGTAGTTGTCTTGCAAACTGGGGGATATAGACAAGGGAGTTTTTCCAGCACTGCGTTTGTTTCATGAAACATGTCAATTGGTGTTCTTTCCATTCCTGAAACCTTGTGTTTCACTGGTGTCTTGAGTGCAGCGTGGACCTCTTCCTTCAGCACCATGGATACTTACTCAAGTGCTACCTTCTGAAAGACTTCAACATTGACCAGTTCTCTTTGATACAGTGACTCTGTGTATTCCCTCCCTCTTTTAATACTTCCCGTATCATTTAGTATTTACCCTATAGAATCCTTCAGCATTGCAGCTTGAGGCTTCAATTTTTTCTTTAGTTTTTTTTTTTGCTTGAGAAATTCCAAGTGTGTTCTTTCCGTTTGTTATTTGTCTCCAGGTGTTTGTGTGTTTCATTATAATGTTTGACTTTGTTTTCAAAACCCTCCCTTTGAAAATTCGGTTCAGCCCTTTTATTGGATTGCTACTGCTTTTTGTTATATACTTAAATTAATGATTAAAAATTAAACCTTTTCTGTCAGATTTAGCCAGTGTAAAATGTAAGAAAAGTGAAATCATGAACATTTTAAAGAAGGAAACACATTATTTGTAGATATTGTGATTATCTATAAATGTAAAGGAAATGCAAAACATGTTGCAATAAAAGTCAATAACATGTAGACAAGATCAGCTTTAATCAGTGGCTGTCCTCAGTAAGAAAACATTTTTTAAAAACTAACATACAAGGTTTAACAATGAAGTCTGTGAACTTAATTGTTCTACATGCTACATACCTCATTGCTGAATATCACTACAGTCAACTTCAAAGTACTCCCCTTGGAAAGCTGTGCACTGATACCAGCACTTAGTCCACCGTTCAAAGCAATTTTGGAACTCTCTGGAATGGCCTTTGCACATGGTGGCACAGTGGCAAGTTTGCAAACTTAATGATACAGTTGTCTGTGAGGGAGCTTTTAGCTAGTAAACAAATAACTGTATTGGAACACCCGCCCTACTCACCTGATCTGGCCCTTAATGACTTTTTTTCTTTACCTGAAGATAAAGGAGATATTGAAAGGAAAACATTTGGATGACATTCAGGACATCAAGGGTAATATGATGACAGCTCTGATGGCCATACTAGAAGAAGAGTTCCAAATTCCTGTCCACTTTATGGGGTTGGGGAGGGGATTGTGATGTTTGTGGAATGTAAATTTCCACAATTTTTGTTTCTCTGTAGATTTTAAACTTTTTATAAATTTCAAAGATTTTAATTTGTATGCTTTAAGTTAATTTTGTTACAGTGCTAAGTATGATTAATTATATCTCTAGCTTTAATGATTGCCTTTATGTCCCCTATGTGAATTTTGTGTCTTGCTAACACATGGAAGGACACTGAGCGAGAGGAAAAGGCCGTTTAGCAAACCAAATATATAAATAAGTAAGACAAAAGCAACAAAACCTTCTTTTGCTATAAAATATTTCATTTTGTACTAATATGTCGTCTTCTTATGGTGACCTTCTCTAACCCTTTAGAAATCATGGAAATTTTAAGATAATTGCAGTGACTGTGGATTGAAGCAAACACTAAATTGGACCAAAGTCAGCTTGGCAAAGTGTCATGCTGTTTTTGTATTTATTTCTTTCAACTTTAACACCCACAATTTATTAAGTGAGACTGTGGATAAAAGCGGAAGCTCAGAATCCTGTTTGGACACCGTTTAGGAAGGAAACCAGGTCTTTATGGAGCGCCCCTTTCCTCTCAGCCACTGGCCAGGAAAGCTATCTTTCTGTTTAAAGCCTATTCAATCTGAGAGAGGTGGGGTGACTTTGGGAAGGAAAGTGACCTCTCCCTTGTAATGTGGAATGGCTGTGTTCTCCCCGGTGACTTACTCAGCTCATTTCCACCACTGTTTATAAGAACACTTGTACTAAATGCTTGTAGTGACAGCAATAGTCCTTTAAAATATGGCTCAAATTCCATGCCTCCCCTCCCAGCCCCCCCGATTTCCCATGTTGTGTACAATCTGGGAGTGTTAACAATCCCAAATGGAGCTTTTGGTAAGTTTAAGTTTTGCTGTTGCTACTTTAGAGTTTAACAGGTAGGCTTCCTAAAAAGCCAAGTGTGGAATCAATATATACACTATTGTGCACAATAAAGCATTGCTGCTATCAGATATGAGAAGAGAAAGATGTTAACAGGAGCCAAATAGTTTCCAAAGTGATATGAGATGTTTTTCTTAGATGCCTTACACAGTGGGGCCAACAGGCAGGTTAGTGCATGCAAGTGATGGGCCTTGCTGGCCGAGTGGCTGAGTGGATACCAGAAGGGATTGTGGTCTATTTTTTTTGAAGGTGTGCAGGCACTTTGTGCCTGTTGAAGGGTTTTGGATTTTGTGTGCAAATTGTAGTGCATTTATTTGTTTTGCATTGTGTCCTGGCTAGTAAAAAAAAAACTGACTGTGTTTATTCGAAATTGGTTCCTTTGTTTCTTAAAATGTTTTGATGAACTTTTTATTTGGGGATAGTTTTAGGTTTACAGAAGAGTTGCAGAGTTAGTGCATGGAATTCTCCCTTTTCCCTCCCCAGTTTTCTTTATTGTTGACATTTTCCATTGCCATGATGCACTCATCAAAACTGATAAACTGACACCAGTGCATTCCTATTTCCTAAACTCCTGTCTCTTTTCGGATTTCATCAGTTCTTCCACTGATTTTCTTGTCATGTTCCAGGATCCAACCCAGCTACCACAATGAATTGAATTATCAGATTTCCTTAGTTTCTTCTGTGACAGTTTCTTGGTCTTTATGTATTCCTCATGACCTTGGCTGTCTTGAGGAACACGGAACAGGAATTTTGTAGACTATCCATCATGGCTATAACCCAGAAAAATGTATAACCTCTGGGATTTTTGAAGGAAGTCACAAGTAGTCTTAGTGATAATTTGTATGGATAATTTCCCATCAGTGCCCCAGTTTCAGCTTTACTTTATCTTCCTTATTCTAAAAGCATCCGAGAACTAAAAGTTGACTTGCAAGGAATTCGGTATGTGCTTCATGTGCTGTATCTGTGATCATTTTGAATTCTCAACTTTGCAAATATCAGTTCTGATTATTAAGTATAAACCATATAGAAAGTTTACACTTATGTTTATTTAATCACTCTTTTTTTTAAAATTACAGATTAGAGATGGACAAACAAATTGTTATGTACTGAAGAATAAAGATTTAGATCAAGCTTTTAAAGGAGTTATTTACTTGGAGATGGATGTCATATATAACCCAGTAAGTCTAAATCGCCACATGTCACAGTTTCCCCTTACCGAACATAACAGATTACCAGTGTTTAGAGACCCAAATCAATTGTTCCAGATGTATTGCAGCTGAGAAAGGAGAGAACTGTACTTTGTCTAAAAATTGGCCATATCTGTGTCAAACTAATTGAATCAAGGTTGTTTCATTCTCAGTAAGTCTTTGTGTCAAGGAAGAAATGAACAATAAAGGTAAAAATTAATTATTTTAGGTTTATTTCTGCACTCTTCTTCCAAGTCAACAGTTGGCTATGGGACAGGGATGTTTTTGAGCATCTGAACTGTTATTTAATTATTATAGTTGGTGCCCTGGTGTGAAACACAATCTAGACAAGTCCATTGAAAATGGCAGTTAAGTTAGAAAATATTTTAAATGTACCATAGACATTTTGCTTTAATATAAAATACAAAAATGAACATTTATTGGCAGATCTTTAGATACAGTCCCAGATTCCTCCCTATTTTTGTTTTGAGTATGGATCTGTTGTTTTTAGTTTGACACCATATTCCTTGCACAAATTATACCCATAACGTATAATTCCTATCTTCAGTTTCTTTTAAAGTGTACTTTAAAGGCCCTTGCTCAACCAACTAAACACATGATTCTTCCAGATTTTTTTCCCATAAAATTCAATTATGACGTCTTCTTAGTGATTAACCTTATTGAGGCTTTCTAGAGCCAATGTAGATTTTTGCTCATCTTTGAACATTTATACAGTAGTTAATTATGGAATTGCAATAACAAGTGAAGCTGGCTTAAACAGATGTGGGACTATGCACAGCTGATTCACGGTAGATGTAACTAAGGGGTGCAGAATTTCCTGGACACACTGGAAAGTGGCCTAGTGCCTGGGAGCGTTTGACTATGAATGCACATAGAAGGCTCTGCAGATGGGAAGTGGAGCATAGGTGAATCCAGTTAGTGGTGTGAGTGAGTGTAGGGTGGAGCTTTACTGTAAGTATTCTAGAATGGCTGCTGTTTACAGACCACCCACTGAGGGCTCGGCTCTGACACTGTCACCTTCAGTCTTCACTACAAACCTAGTAAATAAATATCACAAATGTACTGATTTCCACATTTCTTCCCAGTCACTGAGAATAAAAAGAAAAGAATAAAAATGAAGTTCCTACAAGTGCTGCCATTTTTAACAATACTGTCTTTGTAGGTCAAAGCAAGTATTCGGACTTTCGCTCCCAGAGAAAAGCGCTTTGTTGAAGACAGTCGCAAGCTATCCAAAAAGGTAAGTCAATGACAGTAAGCTGACTTGGGACACCCAGTGCTCAGCGGGCTCGTGTGTTATTACCGTGCCAACCCACTCTCTCTTTTTTGTCCTCTACCCAAAACAAGTTCTTCAGACCAATAAGAAGGGTATTAAAAATGATCAAAACTCAAATTGAAACATTGAGTTGATTCTGAGCAGTTGTTATGTATGCACAGAGAGAGACCATTCTGACCTCCCCCCACCCCATAAAAGCAAGTAGCTGGAAGCAGGCTAGTTACAAGGATGCCTGTAAGACAAAGACAAGGTAGATGAATCAAAGATCAACCACTGGCTGCTGTTAACAGGATTGATTGAACCATGCCTTCCCATTTTTACTGACATCAGGTGAAATCCAACCACAGAGTAGTCTCTGGCCTTCTCCCCGTCTAAAGCCATGGTATATTAAAATTTAAATTCAGTAAGCCTGGCGTAGACATCCTAGTAGTATAATGGTTGAGTGCTATGGATGCTAACCAAAAGGTCGGTGGTTTGAATCCTCCAGGTTCTCCAAGGAAGCGGTATGGGTCAGTTCTGCTGTGTCCTGTAGGCTGACTGTAAGTTGGAACTGTCTCAACAGCAAGAGTTAAGCCTGGCTTGGAACATGAAATAAAAGATTAGCAATTTTGAGTGGAGGACAAAAAAGCAGGATTTTATCAGGAATTTTTATGGTTAATACTTGGTTTGGTGGGTAAGGAAAATCCTCAAATCAAAGAAAGATGTCTATTATTTAACTTTTCTCTTTGAAAAAGAGAAAACTTAAACATATCTATTAGCTGAAACAGAAGTATGTTGCTGTTGTTAGGTGCTGTCCAGTCAATTCTGACTCACAGTGACCTTATAGGACAGAGTAGAACTGCCCCAGAGAGTTTCCAAGGAGCACCTGGTGGATTTGAACTGCTGACCTCTTGGTTCACAGCCATAGCACTTCAGCGCTACACCTCCAGGGTTTCCGAAACAGAAGTTATCACCCCTCAGTTATTCTCCTGAATTACTTTGTGAACAAAAGTTCCTAACATTCAGCTGGTTGTCCTGGAGTTGATTCTGACTCCTAGCTACACAAGACTCCACAAAGGCTCTCCTGAATTTGCTTTTCCTCCCTACCAGTACCATCTGCCATTGAGTTGATTCTGAGTTATGATGACCCCACATGTACCAGTGTAAAACTGGGCTCCATGGTGTGTTTAAGGTCTGGCTTTTCAGAGGTAGATTGCCATGCCTTTCTTCGGAGGCATTTCTGGGTGTCCTCTAACCTCGAACCTTCAGGTTATCAGCCAAGTGTGTTACCTGTTGACACCACTCAAGGACTCGTTGCCTACCCTCCTGTAGTGACAGTCATTTTAGTCTCCGTCTTATGACATTTCAGCAAAATATAATGCCTACACCACTCCTGTCACTTTTGTGTCATTTACCTTTGAAATGTGCTGATATTTTCCCCATGTTGAATTAGCTGTCTCTAGTGTCTCCTGCTCTTAATTCCTCTCATCAGTTTAGCCCAAAGAAAATATAAGGACCCCATAAAGGCAAGTTCACATTTTTTCAGCATGACTTTTATATTACTTTTTAGAGTCCCACCCTGTCCTATTTAGACACAATTCTGGATTTTGCTCTGTACCTATTGTCCCTCTTCAAATTGTATAACAAAGAACAGAGTGTCCTCTTTTAAAAGCATTTATTACTTCCACCATTTCCTTTGGGGTGAGCAGCTGGGGATTGCATAAGGCATCTCAGCATCATTGTGTTTCCCATGAACTCCTGGACACGCTTGGGAAGCACTTCAGTTTCTGAAGAGAAGCATCCAATGTTTGGTTTCCGTCTACCATAACATCAAGTGTAATATTTATTTTATGTAATAGGAGTTAATGTCTTATTTTTTTTATTATTATTATTGCCTTTCATTCTGTTTACTTGAAAGTTAAAACCTGGGTTGAGGTAGACAAGGTGGCTGCTTTGCAAACAAATTGAAATTAATCTGCTTACAGCTGGGAGAAAAGACATTTCCTTTGCAAAACACTGTCTCCATGTGGGGTGGCTTCAGGCGAAGCGAGCACCTGGGAATTAGAGGGTAAGATCCTTATGTAAGTCAGGATTCTTCTCTCACCTCCTCTCACCAGCTTGTGCTCCAAAGTGTCCTTAAACTTGAATCTTTTGCTTATGATGCAGTTACTTAAAATCATTTACTATGCTTTAGGCACTTTTTTAAGTCCCACAGTCTTGCAGTTACCAGTAATTAATGTCAGCCCCACTTATGAGAGAGAGTAGTTGTGAAATTTGCCCAACATTGCACATTAACTAAGGGGTAGAAATGAATTTCCTTTTGTACTTGTGGTTTTCTGTATGCATGGCCTTTTTTTTTAGACCAAATGAGCTGGAATACTTGCATGATTCTACCAGAAACTGTATGGGAAGTTCTACTTTGTGTATGGGGAGTTCTGCTTTGTCCTATATGGTCACTATGAGTCAGAATTGAGTTGATGACAATGGATTTTTTTTTGTTTAAATTTGTGGCCAAGCTAAACAACATTCTCTTCCTCATCTCATTTTTTGTTTTCTTTCTCTCTGTCTCCCCACAAGTTTGTCTGTGTCTCTGACCCACACATATACATAAACATATGTGTGCGTGTACACACAAATTCACATGCACCAAACAGCTGGCTGCTATAGTTTGTGCTGAACATTATTGAAAGAGACTATTCTTTATGACATGAGCTACAAAAGTCTTTGTATTTTCTCCTCTTCCATGAAGAGAGTTTCAGAAGGAAGTACCAGGGCTTTTTTATTTATTTAATAATTGACAGCTCAACAAAATGCAGTTTAAGTGGCCAGGTTAACTCATCTAAAGAGCCTACACAGAGTATTTCAATCAAGCTCCTTGTTTTCTGTTTTGCTTTATCAGATTTTATCCAGAGATTTGGACCGTGTGAAAAAAATTACCATGGCAATATGGAATACAGCACAGTTCCTTAAAAGCTGCTTCCAGTGGGAGTCCACCTTGAGAAGTTCAACAGCATTCATGGTAACAATCATTTTTATGTTCCTGTTTTTTTTTTGTTCAGATTATTTACTTTTGAGTTCCATATCCAAGTGGAGATATGTTCAGTTTTATGGACATGATGTAGCGTGGTATATATTCAGTGTAGCTAAAACATACACTTCTAAGGAAGCTTTGAAAAAATAAGTTATATCTATTCACCCTTCTAAAATATATCACAGTGTAGGCCATTAAGTGGGAGTTGTGTTTCCAAAACTGTACTTAAGCAAATTTACCCTTGACAATACATTCAATTATTCAGAGAGTCTTAAACCATATACCATCCCTTGTTAAGCTTAAGAGGGGCAATGTACTCTATATTTTTAAATGTTTTTGCAGTTGTCGTTCTAACCACATTTGTATTAGCCCCTGAAACTGATATGTTTCTTTTCTTCAGTAGTGACTACCAGTAATTTTTGATAAATGGCAGTTAAAATGTCATCTGAATAAATTATTTTATAGACAAACCTAGTGTTCTAGAACATCTTTTCTTTGACCTTAGAAGACTTTGCAAAAATCAGAAAAATAAGAGTGACATTATTTGCTTTAATTTATGTTTTTAAGTAACATTCACACACTTTGATATTAAAAAAAATATTAGTATTAACTCACTGGAGACACAGTTGATCATTATACATTATATTTCTAGTCAGCACAACAAATGAGAAGCACTGTGAAATACTTTTTTACCTCATTGTAGTAACATTGGCCCATTGTTGTGAGGATAATCAAATCATAGAATTTCAGAGAAGTCAAAAATCTTGAAACCACCTAAGCTGACCACGTAGAGTTCAGGAATCCTGGAAGAACTTCGAAGTCAGAGCAACACGCTTACCGGTCTTCCCTGGACCTGCTCTACAATTTGGAAAGAGACTAGTCCTTGATTATATTGGTACTGCTGGACATGGGAGTAGGAACCCTGTCTCCTGACTTATGCTCATGTATGTTTTGTGTTATGCCATTAGTTTCTGTGCAGCAGTCACATGGGGAGATTAATATGATATATGAGTAGCCTAAGAGTGAATATAGTTCTCTGTCTTTGGTGAGTCGGATTTCCACTTTTTATTTACATGATTCTTCTGTCTCCTGTTTTCTTTTGTCAGTTATCTTCAGTGTTTTTCACTAACCCACAGACTTGCCTTATTCAGGAAAAAAAAAAACTGAATCTAAGATACCAGTGTGCTCAAGGTTACACCACGTTATATTTATGGATTCAAGTAGGCTTTCTTGTTGCCATGGGAGAGCATTTTGTTGGGCTTAGTTTATTTTAGTTTTCCATTGCTTCGGGATGTAAAGGACCTATGATGGCTGTAGGCTTGACCTTTCATATACTTTTTCTGTTGTCTGAAGTTGGTAAAATGTTTGGTCTTAATCGGTACATGAATAAGGCTAATGCTAACCCATATCTGTCTTTATTTTGGCTTTTATTTATCCACATCTTTCTGCCACTCTCCTCAGCTGGTTACTTCAAGTGTGGGTTTCTTCTTCAGCCTCCCCAGCTACACACTGAATTGAATTCTCTTTAAAACTTTCCACGGAATGTTCTATGCAATCCTGGGCAGAGGAGGAAAGTGGCACAGTTGGTGGCTCCTTCCAGGCAGTACCTCAGCCAGCCACTGCGGGCAGAAGAGGATTTCCTCTTTCTCCAGCTTAGTTTTTGGCATTGTAGTTTTAGGAAAACAGAGATCTGTTGCCCTGGGTTCTGTGAGGGAATGACAGAAATGATTAATGGGCTGCTGGTGCAATCTGAGGAAAGATTAGAACAAATGAATAGAAACAGGTTGTCTAATAGAGGAGCTTCTAAAGGGGAAGAGCACTCGGGCAGTGGGTCCAAGTCTCACGGGCTGTTCCTTGGCTGAGTCCTTCGCACCGGGTGGCCGCGCAGCAGAGCTTCACACACACTGGCTGCCATCTCACGCTTTCAGATCTTCAGGACTTGCAGGGCAGAAGACAGAGGGGTGTTTTCCTTGTTGCTTTTCCAGATTGTGATTTTGCAAGTGTTCATGGGCTGACAGGACTGTGGGAGGGCCCTCAGTGTGGGGAGGAGGCATTGTCCATCGGGCATCACTGAGAGCATATTCTGAGTCAGTAAGGAGTAATCAGCACAGAAGTGGCACCTTGTGGCTGTCCTGAAGGTGCTGTAGAGTGCCCACATAAACACAGAGGATGTTCAGTTTGAGTTGGAAGCTGAGGCCTCTGATGTGGTGAATCTTGGTCCATCATGATGAGTCTTGGAGCTAGAAGCTACAGAGAGGCCTCTAAGGTAATGACGCATAGGTTGCTGTTATTATTAGTTCAGTTATGATGGTCAAGGTAAAACTGATTTTGATGTTAAAAGCCAGAGAATCTATAGAAAATTGATCTTTAGAATAAAATGATTTGTGTTTAGAATAAAATAACAATAATAATACTTCAAATAAAAAATTAAAAATATTATTATATTACTTCACCCCCCCACCCGTTCCTAATAAGCATTATAGGTAGCCAAGCCATTGCTTTTTTCCTTGTCATATCTTGGACAATACTGTGCTTTCATGGGTCTTGCCTGTGGACTTACTCAGGTTAGCTGAAGAGGTTGTGCTCCTGTGGGGCTGCCATTGGCTGTAGCGCTATGTCCTGAGTTCCAGGAGACACTATTCTGGGAGTCTTTCTGCAAAGTGTTGGGTTCTCAGGCAACTTGGGTCAGAGCCAGAGACAGGGAGGCTGAGAAGACCCAGCCAGGCTTCTTCCTTGCCTTTCTTCACTATGGAGAGTGCCGTAGTTGTCCCTGCTGTACAGGTGGCTTGGTGTTCTCCTGTTATCTGCTGAGAACAAAATGTGCTCCTTGTCTTTGTTCATCAGTGTGACATTTTCCCCATGCTTGCCTTGGCGTTACAAGGGCAGGGCTATTTTGTGTCAATCTGAAGCAAGGTCTTGGTCCAATGATTTATTAAACAACTCGACTGCATTCAAAGGCCCTTTCCTCTCTCTTAGGAATGAGGATAATATGACATTTGAGGTTTCACTTTACAAACAGTGATAAGAATGATTTTAGGTGAATCTGGTGGGGTTCTTCCTTCCCCTTCTGCCTGCGGGAACAGGAAGTGACACTGAACTCCACAAGCCAAGGGCAAAACTAAAGAGGTTTCTATTTTTTAATTTTTTTTTATTTTTCCTCTTCTGTTTTATCAGATAATAAAAAAGAGCCTTGTAACATTATGTTCTTGTCGTCTATTTCCAGATGAGACATAGCGAGAACATTATGAGATCATGTCCAGTATATTCTGAGTGTTAATTTGAAGCCTTTATGAAAGCCAGTCATACATTTGTTCAGGGCTCTCATGTATGTGTATATGCATAGATTATGTCTAGTTGAAACAAGTTAAAGGAAAGTAGCCCCTTAGGATCTTGATCCATTCAGTGATCAGTCAGAAGGGTTGGAGAAACACAAGAGAATGTAGCTTGTCATGTCATTCAGATATCAATAGCATTGCCAGGGGGTTAATCCTCCCCCCCCATAAACATATATATGGTTATCATTCCAATACAAAGAGAAGAAACCCATTGCCATGGAGCCGATTCTGATTCATGATAACCATACTACATCTGGTTTCCCTGAATATAATCTTTACAGAGGCAGATTGCCAGGCCTTTCTTCTGTGATACTGCTGGTTGAGTTAAAACCGTTAAGCTTTAGGTACATGTCCAAGTGCAAACCATATGAGCTACCTGGTGACTTGTAAACAAAACCAAACTCATGGCCACTGAGTCAATTCAGAATCTTAGTGACCCTATAGGATATAGCAGAACTGGCGTATGGGGTTTCTGAGACTGTCATCTTTACAGAAGCAGACTGCTACATCATCATCCTGTGGGGCGGCTATGGCTTTGAACCACCCAACTCTTGGCTAGTGATCAAGTGCCTTAGTGATAATTAGTTCACTGACACTGAGATCAGATATACTGGTGTTTCTGTGTGGTGTTGAATTTCTCGTTATTGCAAGAAATTTAGTTTGAACTCCAAATTTAAACTTATTTTAGAGTAGTCAAACCATTTGAAATCATGTTTTCCCAGTTGAAATCATGTTTTCCCAGAGACTCAATTTATTTACTTAGTTTGGGTTAGGTTGATTATGGAAACTCTTGTGTCTTTTAAGTTTTTCTCTTTCTCATGCATTTCCTAGGTTATGTTTTCTAAGATTTCCTTAATCATTTATTCAGAGGTAATATGAGATGTCAGATAGTTGATAGATGCTAAAAGGAGCTAACATGTCATGCCTAACTGTAAATTTATCTGTACGCTTCCCTATGAATCTGTAAATATATGCGATATTTTATGGAAAGACTCATACTCATTGACCCACAAACCTTGAACTCTATGTAGGAATCATTAAAAAAAAAGTGAAAACCATTATCACCAAGTTGATTCCAACTCCTGGTGGCCTCATGAGTTACAAAGAAAAGAACGGATAATAATCTTTATGGAAGCAGATGGCCAGGTCATGGCGCCACTGGTTACTTTCATATCAACAACCTTGTCGGTTAATAGTTGAGTACAAACCATTTGTGCTGCTCGAGGACCAAGGAGATCATAGTGGCTTATGTTTATTGAAGGCTGTCTTGGTGTCAGGGGTGGTCCTAAGCATTTTAGCAGTAGTAATTCATTTAACTCTCACAGGTGCAGATTGTTATTTTTTTACAGATAAGACGACCTGTAGCGTGTCACGGTTCCTATGTTCTTTCGTTAACTTTATTCTGATCAAATACATATGAGAGGAGTTGTGCTGCTCTAACCAGTTTACATATAATATTCAATGACATTAATTATGTCCATCATGTTATGAAATCATCACCCCTATTTAAAAAATTTTCATCACTTAAAGAGAAACCCAGTGTCCCATAAGTGATAGCCCCCATTTCTGTCTCCTGTCAGCCCTTGGTAACCACTAACAAACTTTTGTCTCTATACATTTGCCTGTTCTAGATATTTCATATAAGTAGTCATACACTATTTCTTGCTTTGTGCCTGACCTATTTTACTGTTTTCAAGGTCCGTCCATGTTGTAGCAGCATTTATTATTAGGGCTTCATTGCTGTGGATGCCTGAATACTATGCCTTTGTGTAGATAAATCACATTTTGTTTATCCATCTGTCCACGGACACTGGGGTGGTTCCATCTTTTGCCTGTTGTGAATAATGCTGCACTGGATATTGTTTTCAAACGTGAGTTCATAGTCGCAGACCTCGGATTCAAACTCAGGCCATCTGGCTGTAGAATCCACTTGCTTAGCCACTTGGCTGTGTGACTTCTCAGTGTGGCCTGAGACACAGTGTTTACAGTGCTTTAGAAAGATAGTAAGGACCCTAAGGCCAACCGTATCTGCCATTTTAGAGAAATATTTTGATACTGTGTGTGGGAAGTAAGCTTGTTCTAAAATGCTGTCAGAGAAAGAGATCCTCATGGTATGAGTGTGAAAAACTCTCAAGTATAACCACATTGTTCAAAAATGATCAGGCAGGAAATGAAGAAAGTGAAGGTGGGAATGTCTGTGACATGGGTGGGGATCAGCTGGACTCTGTGAGTCACATGCATGTGGTGTCCTTGGAATCGTGCTTGATGGTTAGGAAATCGCCAGTGCTTGATTCTAGGCTGAATCCCAAATTGGAGTTTGAGTTATTCTTTCCCAGTTTAGGAAGAAACTCTGAAAAGATGTAGAAGGGTTTTCAACAGGAAGTAGAAAATGAAGACTGAAATAACTAAATGAAGGGAGAACCTGAAAAGGGGATTTCCTTTTCACATTTTAAGACCCCTAAATTGTTCAAAATAAGGGACAGGAAAAGAGGAGAGTCACTGTCTGCATTAATACATTACTGCAAAATGTCTTAAACAATATCTTTCAAAGAAGTAGGCTGTATTTCCAGTGAGGGAATCTATTCCTTACTCCCAGGGTCTATCTCAGTGCAAATACATGATTTGATGATAATAAAGATAAATTTGTTCTTGAAAGAGAACAGTTTTGCACTGTGACATTTGTATTGTGGAACTGAACATGTATTTTTGTTTCTTTTGTATTGAGTATTTATATTCTGCTGCTGTTAGCTGAAATCAGTTTAGCCTCTTCCTCATGGTCACCCCAGGTACAAAGACGGAATAGGACTATAGTGATGCATAGAGTTTTGATGGGTTGATTCTCAAAAGTAGATTGCCAGGCCTTACTTCCATCTCTGTCTTAGTATGGAATCTCTGATAAACCTGTTCAATGTCAACAGCATGCACGCCTCCACTGACAGGGCTGGCAGCCACACATTAGGTGCAGGAACTGGGGGTTGAACCTGGATCTCCTACATGGAAGGTAAGAATTCTACCACTGAATCACCACTGCCCCTAACTTATGTTTGATCAAACCCCAATTTTGTCTGTAAAAGACTGAAAGCTATATAACATAAATGTGTTGATTCTTGAAGACAAAATACTGTTTATTTGACAAATAGCATCATCAGAAAGCTATTTTAAGTATCAGTGCTCCCCTCATATTTTTAGAAGAAGATTGCATTTGTATAATTTTGTTTTCCCACCAGTCTTTCAGGCACACACCTGTCTCAGCAAGGAAAGCAAGCCTGTAGGAACACTGATGGATTCCTTGCTTTATTAAAGTTTTGCTTATATGTTTCATCTTAAAAAAGTAATATAAATCTACCATATATCGATGGATATCTTTATAAAGCTATGATTTTTACATCTGTGACTTTTTTTCTAAATTTTTTAAGTGTAGGGAAATGAAGAATTTATTCCTTAGATTTGACAGGGCCTTTAATATGATCCATAATCTAAGGTATCAGTCAACCGTACCCTCTCCCCACATAAGGTTAAAAATTACCATTTCCATTTTCTTAGTAATACTGCATGTACTGCATATATTGGATTCTTAGATTTTAGAGACCCTATAATACTGAGAAATGTGAAGTAATTTCACGTTAAACTTAACAGCAACATCAGCAATAACAGAACCAACCCTTTAACATCCACATCCACATGTGCTCTTGTGCGTGCGCGCACGCACGCACGCACACACACACACACAGAGGGCATTTGAGAAATGAAAAAATGCCTGGCTGCCATGCAGAGTGACCATATGTTGTGGGCACTTTATGGTTCTATGCATCTATAGGATGTCATCCTGCCGACCTCTTACTGGAGGAAGGGTAATGGGTGGAGGGGAGGGGATCGGAGACTGTTGGGAGGATATGACATGTATGGAGCAGAGAGGAAGAGTGTGCTGTCACTGGGCAGAGAGACCAGTGCGAGCTACATATAGGTGAGCATGAAAATTTATATGGAAATGTACATTTTCATTGAATCATAATAAAAAATAATAATAAATGCCTGGCTGAACATTTTGTGAGAGCATTTTAGTAAAAACTCAATGCAAGTACTTGAAGATTACTTCTATCTGTGTCTTTTCTGCAGCCCAAAGAACATTCAGAGTACCTTTGCTCAGTTGATACAAATAACAGATGCAGTGGAAATTTTTGTTTTGAGAGAAGATTCTTAAAATAGTGCTGACCCGGTGTCCTTTTAGTACTTTAGATATTTACCTGGTAACTGTTTCTAAAACCTTTACTTTTTCTTAAGCTCTGTCACCCGTTGACTCACAACAAGATACGCTTGGATTTGATCAGACTCCAAAAGTCACAACTGGATGTGTAATGCCCATTCGGTGGGTGTTTGTGGTTTCTGAGTACAAAGTTTAAGAACATGTCTGTGAAGCTGAAAATGAATGCTGGTTGCCGCAACCATCGTGTATGGAGAAAAAATTTTTTTAGACATCTAAAATATATGTATGGGTGCACACACAAAACCACACCATACACTCAAGTGAGAATATGAAATGTGTAAGTATATAATATAACAACAACGAAAAAAGCAAAGCAACCCAATGTCATAGAGTCGATTCCAGCTCATAGAACAGAATAGAGGTGCCCCCTAGAGTTTCCAGGGAGCACCTGGTAGATCTGAACTTGAAGCTCTTTGGTCAGCAGCGGTAGCTCGTAACCACTCCATCACCAGGGTTTCCAAGTAGATAATATAAAATACGTAAAATGTTGGTCATGTTATCATTTGTTCTAATTACCCTTTAGAAATGAATTCCCAAATCTTTCTTTTTGATGGAGGACTACACAGTATACTTCCAAACATATTTCAACATTTTTTTTCCAGTATTCTTTTTTTATAAATACAATTCATCATTGTACATTGTGATTATAATTTTTGCAACATAATTGCACCTTCTATTGACAATTTCTCAGGCATTAACTAATTATGCCATTTAATAAAATTACAGTAATTGCATTAAGAAGATTATGGGTTGAAAATTTAAAAGGACACTGTTAACTATTTTTGCATATCTTCCTGTTTATATTTTTAACTTTCTAATTGAGTTGCATTTGCAGACAGAATCCCAGAGACACAATGCATTTGGTATTTTGGAGCATCTCAATGCTGATTAGTAAGCATTTGATCTTGATTTGTTTTTTTAATCCTAGAACAGCAAATGTTACCGATCTCTACCTCACCCTCTTATGTATATGTGAATGGTTGACTGCCCATTTCTGATACGGATCCAGCACCTGTGTCCATCACTGCTCTGTACTTCCCTGGAGTCTAGCGAGCTTGCTGGCTACACCCACTGGCAAACACCCATTTTCTGCTTTCTGTGGGTTCTACAATTAAGAACTACTGTCTTTTTCTGATTCCAGTGAGCTCAGTTCAGTTCACTCTGCTGCCCACAGAATTTGTTCCTGCTTTTAGTGTTTTAAATCTTTGAGACAGAAAACACTTTCAAGGTCATCTGCTTCCATGACCTAGCCACGGCTTGACAGCCTTCTCCACGCTTCTTCCTCTTATGCCCTGCTCCCAACCATTGATTTTTTTTTGCCCCTTGATGGAATGGAAACCCTGGTGGCATAGTAGTTAAGATTGCAGCTGCTAGCCAAAGGGTTGGCATTTGGAAACCCTTGGAGCAGTTGTACTCTGTCCTGTAGGGTTGCTGTGGGTTAGAATTAACTCCATGGCAATCGGTTTGGTTTTTCTTGATTTGGTCTAATCCTCTGCTAGATATTTAGAAACAAATTAACTTGTCATACTGAGTAGCAATCTGGCTGCCTTGGGCTTCTCCTTCCTTCCTCTCTACATTCCTCCCTCCCTCTCTCTCTCTCTCTTTCTTTTTCACTTCTCCTCTCTTCCACTTAGCGTCTTCCCAGCCTGTTTCTCCATTCCTTCACCTTCCTACCCTGTCCCTCTAACTTCAACCCATTTTACCCCCATAAAACAAGCAGAAACCTTTTGATGAGTATACTGTAAGGAGAAATAGAGGAGTTAGTATGGAAACACTGGGGGTGTAGTGGGTTAAATGCTATGTCTGCTAACCAGGACGTTGGCAGTTCAAATCCATCAGGTGCTCCTTGGAAACTGTATGGGACAGTTCTACTCCAACCTGTAGGGTTGCTATGAGTCAGACCTGACTTGATGGCAGTGTTTTTTTTTTTTTTTTTTAATTGGTGTGGAAATAGTTTTAAAATAACAAATGAGCTTCAAAGATGGGTAGGGACTATTATTGTTCCCCACGTCACTGTTCCAACTCAGAGGAAGGTCTCATTAAAATACACACATGTAACACACTCAAACACACATGTGTACACGTGCACACACACAAATACAAACACAAGTGCTGTTTCATTGCAGAGGGTATATTCTTTGAGTGCTTGTTGAGTACCTGTTCAAAGACAAATGAAAATTCTTATCTCTGTATTACATGCTGTGGTTACTATTCAAGAGTCAAACCCAAAGTGATCAATGTGCATGGAACTGCTAAATACTAAAGCTGGTCATTCTGTCTTCCAAGCCGTGATAGCGGTCTTCATGCTCAACCTAGTACATTGAGTTCTTGACAGCACCAAAGGAGTATTTTTACTTTGATGACCTAGTACATCAGATGAAGGTCATATGTTAAAGTATCATTCAGTTTAGGACAAGTATATGACCGAAGGATTGTTGTAGTAAATTTATGTTTTGAATTGCAGAATGTCAAAGGCTGTGTCTTATATTTGTATGTATTCTGCTGAAGGGGCCCTGGTGATGCCGAGGTTAAGCACGTGGCTGCTGAACAGAAGGTGGGTTGGAGCCCATCAGATGCTCCCTGGGAAGCAGATCTGTTAGTCTGTTTCTATAAAGGTCTTACAGCCTTAGAAACTCCATGGGCTGTTCTACCCTGTCCTGTACTGTAGCATGAGCTGGAACCAACTGAGCAGTAACAGGGTGTTTGACTTTTGTTTCGGCATCTCTGTACTGTTCGGGGAAGGAGCCCTGGTGACCCAATGTTTAAGTAGTCAGCCGCTAACTGGAAGGTCAGTAGTTTGAACACAGCAGCAGCTCTTCAGGAGAAAAGACCTTGTGATCTGCTCCCTTAAAGATTACACTAGGAAACCTGCTGGGTCAGTTCTACTCTATCATATAGGGTTGCTGTGAATTGAAACTGATGCAGTGGTATACAAAAATACTGCTTAGGCCATTGGTGTGTACACAGCAGGCATCTAATTGTTGCTTCTTGGAAGAGTGCTGGAACTAGGACAAACCATCTGTTACCTGATGTTGTTTTCCTTTTATTCCAACTCCTCCTCTGATCTTAACAGCCTGCAGCCCCATCAGTGGCTAAAATCCGTGGATAACCTAACAACTTCATCGTAATCTTGTCCAATATGCATTTTCCTGGCCTTTTTCTGACCCTGGTCACCCAGGGGTGGTGCTAATTAGCAGCCAAAAGGCGGCTAGCCATCAGAGGCCTCCGGGAAGGAGGAAGGGAGTTGGCCAATCTGCAACTGGATCTACAGCCCCTGGTTCTGGGAGCATTTTATTTTCCATTCATTGAGACCTAAGTGCTTCTTTCTTCCACCATCTGTGTCTGTATGTAACACCTGGATGAACAAACATTTTGTGGGATGCAAAAAGAGACAAGACAATTAGAAATAAAAGAAAAAAAGAGAGCCCTGGCTTGTGAAAACAGAACTCATTTCCTGCGTAGCTTGTGACCTGTTGAGGAACGGTGGTCAGCGCTCGTATTTCTGCATAATTCAGTATTGTCTTTTTTTGTGGTCCAAGCTTTGTCAGTTGTTTCTAGGATTCATTTTTATTTGTCTCTCTGGCTGATCTTTTGGGGCTCCCCGTCAGGTGGCGTGTGCTCTCCATTGTCTGGCCAGACTTGGCAAGCTGCAGGCCCTTTTATAGCTGTGTGATGTGGGCGTGCTTGCTGTAGTAGCCTGTAATTAGACCCACCACAGGTGACAGTTACAAGAGAGCCTGGTAATCATTTTAGCTGCCTGATCTGATGTTTATGGAGAGAACCCTTCTTTGTGGTCTGGTTAGGGTTTGCTACAGTGTGTTGTACTTTGGCCATTTGATTTATGGTTTAGGAAGGTGTTTTTTTTTTTTTAATTTATTTCTTTGCTCACTCTCAGCTTATCTTGAGGTCGTGTCACTGGTTTTATAAATAACAGATCTAATTGTTTTTAGTACTTTGTTCAATCTTTTTTAAAAAAGGCTCTTAAAAATCAAACTTAATAACAATTCAACAGTTCATTTTTTCGTAGAATAACGGCTTAACATTTTCATTGGTCTGATATTTCAGATCTGACTTTTATTAGAAAAAAGATATGAAGGCATTTAAATCAAAATCAAGTTCAATATGTAATTATCTAAGCCATGTACTTGTGCAGTGTTTACTGACTGTTTTAATCTCCTTGGGATTCTCCTATAACCCAGATCCATATTTTTATGGCCTTTTAAAATTACTTTTTCCATTTCCTTCTAAGCTCCTTAAATTTTTGTTTCAACTCATTTTGATAAGGAGAAATACACACACATACATACACATACGCACACTTCTTGGCTCAGTTGATGGAACAACACAGTTCCCCACGGCTCGGATTTAAACCTGAAGAAGCATGGAGCCATAGTGTGTTCCATACGGAAGGACTTCCATATCCAACCTTGGGGAGGAAACTGAGCCCTTTTTGTAAAGGGATTGACTCAAGGCTTCACAGCTTGTTAGAACAGAGGACTCACAGATCTATATCACTTTTATAATGCATGATTTGTGGCCATCAACACTGCAATTATGGTTTTAGTTCATGAGTATAAACAGCATCTACACAGCATCTACTGATTATGTTTTATTTTGTTTCAAAAAGGACATTTTTTTCCTCAAGTCTTGCATTTGGGAAATATTTATGTCTGCGGAGTCGCTGCTCAGAGGGATAATGTTCCACGGAAGGACTGTAAATCTGTATTGTAACTTCTTGCACGTTTGGCTCAGCCTTCTCTTACAACCTGTGCATTTTCCTCGTAATCCTTTGTGGCAATAGTTGTGAGAGGGAGGCCCGATGACCATGATGGTAACCTGTATGGTTTGTTTTGGGGGATGGGTATGTTTTGACTTTTATTATAAAGCTTTTTCTTTGTTGAACTGCAGATACACTTTTGGTGAACTACCTTACATTTGAGTTCTGTTTAAAGAGCAACAGAACTCTAAGTGTATGCTTACTGGTAGCAACATTCTGTGTGTTCTGGTATAAGCCAAAAAAACCCAAACCCACTGCTGTTGAGTTGCTCCAACTCATAATGACCCCAGAGGTCAGAGTAGAACTTGCTGATAGAGTTTCTAAGGAGCGCCTGCTGGATTCAAACTGCTGACTGTTTGGTTAACACTTAGCCCACTATGCCACCAGAGTTTTCACACTGGTGTAAGCCAGATACATCTGATTATAAACCTTATGTGATGGTATTGTCAGATGCCATTGAGTCAGTTCTGACTCACAGCTACCTTACAGACAACAGAATAGCACCCTGTCCTCTGCCATCCTTACAGCCGTTATGCCTGAGCCCATTATTGCAGAAACTGCTCCGTTCCATCTTGTTGAGGGCCTTCCTCTTTCTCCTGATGCTCTTCTCTGTAAGCATGCTATCCTGCTCCAGGGACTAGTCCTCCTGACAACATGTCCAAAGCAAATGAGACCAAGTTGCCTCCTCCTTGCTTCTCAGGAGCATTCTGGCTCTGCTGCTTCCCAGACAGATTGTTTTATACCTCTGCCAGTTCGTGGTCTAGTCAACATTCTACACCAACAACATAATTTAAAGGCATCAATTCTTCTTCACTCTTCTGTTTTCACTGTCGGATCCGACTTGAGGGCACTTGGCTTGGCTGCCTTTCAGATGTATATGAAGAGATTGAAAGCCCCGTGGTTCAGGTCAGGTGCAACTTAGTGGTCAGAATGACATCTTGACTTTTGAACACTTTAAAGACGTCTTTTGCAGCAGATTTGCCTGATTGATGCACTGTTTGATTTCTTGACTGCCTCTTCCATGAGTGTTGATTGTATATCCAAGTAGAATTAAATTCTTGGAAACTTCATTCTGTTCTCTTTTCTTCATGTTATTACTTATTGGTCCAGTTGTGAAGATTTTTATTCTGTTTGTGTTGAGGTACAATCCATACCGAGTCAGTAGTCTAATCTTCATCAGTAAGTGCTTCAGATTCTTTTCACTTTCAGTCTGCAAGGTTGTGTCATCTGCATATCTCAGGTTGTCAAGGAGTCTTCCTCCAATTGTGATGCTCTGTTTTCTTCATAGATAGTCTAGCTTCTCAGATTATTTGCTTATTGTATAGGTTGAATAAATATGGTGAAAGGACACAACGCTGACACATTCTTTTCCTAATTTTAAACCACATAGTACCCACTTGTTCTGTTGAAGTGACCACTTTTTGGTTGACATTCAGTTTCCACTGGAACATGGTTACCCAGAATCAAACTGGTTGCCATTGAGTTGATTCCAAGTCATAGTGACCCTACAGGGTGGCGTAGAACTGCCCCATGGAGTTCCCAAGGTGTGCCAGGTGGATTTGAGCTGCTGACATTTTGGTCTGCAGCCGTAGTTTCTGACCACTGTAACAGCAGGTTTTGTGGATGTGATTAGTTGTTCCGGAATTCCCATTTTTTGTAATGTTATCCATAGTTTGTTAGGATCCACATAGTTGAATGTCTCTCATGCTCTGTAAAAAACAGGTAAACATCTTTCTGGTATTGTCTGGTTTCAGCCAGGATCCATCTGACATCAACAGTGTTACCCTTCATTGCACATCATCTTCTGAATCCACAACCATTTTTGAATTATCTTTGTCAAAATTTTATTTGTGTGTAATATTAATAATATTGTTCACTAATTACTGCATTTTTTGTATCACCTGTCTTCAGAATGGGGACAAATATGGATTTTTTCCATTCAGTTGGCTAGGTAGCTGTTTAGCCAATTTCTTGGCGTAGATGAGTGAGCACCTCCCAGTGCTGCATCCTTTTGTGAAGTATTTCATAGCAAAAGCTGTTTTCATTGGAAACCATTGAAGGCCCAACATTTTTATATATATCCTCCTATTATGTGAATTTCCCCCAGTTATACTTTGCAAAATATAAAAATGCAGCATGTATATAGCTGTTAAAAAATTAATTGGTTTGCCTTGTAAGCTATCATTTTTTGGCAAATGGAATTTTGCATTACATTGATGATCTGTAAATGTTTAATAATGTGCATGTTTGCAAAAAGAAATAAATTGGTTTGTTTCCTGGAAATTTAAACAAAAAAAGAAAGGAGAAGGAAAAGCAAAGAAAAAAGGGAAGGAAAAGAGCAAATAGTCCAACCCTTGGTTAAACTTACTAAAACTTGTCCTGCAGGTGGCGATAGAAACTCATAAATGACAAAAATCCCAAGGTAAATATCTGTGGGCTGCTTCTTGGGGATTTTAATTTCAGTAATTTATTTTTAATTTGGTACAGTCATCTACAAACAAAAATCATTATGTTAGCAAAAAAAAAATCACATATTCATATGTAATCTCCTGGTCCGGTTTTGTAATAATTGTCTCACCTATTCTGCAGCCTGTTCATCTTTATGAAGAAGGAGTATGACCCAGATTTTTGCAGAATCCGTACAGATTTCTTATGGCAAATAACCATTTTAAGCCCTTTTTCAGAAAAAACTTCATGTCTACTTTTTTTAACCCCCAGATAAAATATAACACCTATGCTAGTGGTTAGTTTTGATGTCTGTGAAGTCTTTTGCTACTAAATGTAAGAGTGCTTAGGAATTGTGTATGTTTGTGTGTTTTAACCCGGTTGCTTCCAAAGGGTATTTCTCACTTAACTAGTTGCTTAAGGTTACCTCCAATGAGAGCTGTATCTTAAATTCCTTGCAAGCAATTTTACCCAGGGATTAAAAACACAGCACAAACAACTTTTTTAAAAAAGCATTTGAGAATTCACGGTTCATATGACAATTTTTTTGAAGTTTTTAGTTATTTAATTTTAGATATTAGGTGTCTTCAAGGGAAAGTTAAGCCATCTCATAGTTTTCTTTCCTGCTAGTTAGGGTTCAGAAGTTCTTCTGTTGCTTCTTGTGAATCTCTGTTTTTGTTTACCTTTTCTTTTAACTTTGGGTTAGAAAATGCTAACATTGAAGTGATTTGCCTTAGCATAAAGCTGATTTTCAGCACTACCGTATTCTTGTAGACCCATGCTGAAAAAAAGAAAACCTTTGCGGTGCACATTTTCAAGGGAGAAGTGGCTGATTCTCAGAACATGTAATTATTTGGGGTTTAAATGCTTTAGGCTTTAGATACTGAGTGGCGTCAACAGACACGTGGGATATTCCTGAGCAAATTACATGACTTTCTTTCTCTCTTTTCTGAACATTTCATTGCCTTGTGGTAAAGTTCAGAACCAATAAGGTCTTGTGTACCGTACCTTTGGGTCCAGCATTTCTTACAATAGAAGTGGTAGAGAAAAAAAGGCTTCTTACCTTCTTATATTCCATTTCAATTGCTATTCCTTTACTCGTGGGGAGAAGGGGGAAAGACAAGTCAGACCCTATGAAAACCTATTTTGCAGCCTTCATATAGAGAATATTCAGTCCTCTGCTCTGTTAGCAGCTGACCAAAATCTAATCCATTAAAAAAATATATGGTGGTAAGCAGTTCTTGAAAATGTTTATAATAAATGGTAAAAGCCAAGCTTCCACTGTGAGATTGGCAGGTGGAACAGGCTGTGTTCATCAGGAAATAGGTTACTGCCTGACCAGTATATCCTGCTGAGTAACCGTCAGGGTAGATGGAGATTTAAAAGCTTGTAGTGCAAGGATTCTATTTGATTTCCTCGTTTTGCTTTATTATGCATATTATAATGTTGTTTATCACACATGGTGTTTTTCTCAATGAATCTATTATGAAGTTGATCTTATAGACCAAAAAAAAAAAGAAAAAAAATCAATGCACTGGGAGGGTTGCCCCTCCCTCCTGGCCCTGCAGTGGTCAAATGACCTAAGAATACTAAGGTAGCTACTTCACTTTTATAGAACAGACGTCACTGCTTAAAAAAATAAGGGCATTGTGAGAGAATATTTTCCAGGAGTTTGGGCCACCACCCTGCCCATCTTAAATATACAGGAAATACTGCTGAAGATGATGGTGATATTTTGCCTTTTTCCTTGATTGCAAGCTGCCTCAGAAATAGTGGAGTGTTCATGAATAATGCCTTCTACCAGGATGGTACCTAGAGCAGCACACTGGAGCGGCTACGAGATCAAACACCGAGGCTAAAAAGCCTTAGGGAAGCATTCTGTGTCTGAGGTCTGATCTATTGTCTGGGAGGTCGGAGGGTGTTAATGCACTCTGCAAAGATTACACTAGCTCTCTAATTGCTCCGACACTTCCTTAAAGGATTTAAACAGTCAGGAAAGGTGACGCTACTTGTCAATTTTTGTCTTCTGCCTGTAGTTGAAGTTTATCTGTCTTTCCACTGAGACCACTAGATCACGTCACCTAGCCAATGTCAAAGGCATAAACTCTGAATTAGGAGTGAAAGCAATGAGCGATGTTATTTATCGCTCCATGATTACTTGCTCTTTAAATGCTCTGCATTCCATTTCTGGTGTTTACATCGTGAGAATGACAGCACCTCCGTGTTCCAAGGGGCTGGGGAACCTGAAAAGAATCCAGGGCTTTACTTTGACTTTTGATCAGATTTGTTTTCATAATCTCCTGTCAATGCCATAACTTCCAGTACGGCATTTTGCATTTATTGTATTTCAGTGAAACAGGGAGAATGGTGGACTTCTACATTCTCTCTCTGTGCTGCCTCCTCCAGTGACATATATGTGCATATATACTCATACAGACACACCATGTATATACATACGTGTAAATGTGTATGTATGTATGTGTGTGTGTATATACATATATGTATACATATACACATACATATACACATACATACACTCTAACTTCTGAAATGTTTGTCCAGAATTAAGCATGTGTAAGACCTGCACTTAGGGCCTGATAGCATTTGTCATTGTAAGCTTCAGGTTGTACAGACACATTCCGAAACACTTCTCCTCTCCTTCATGTGTCGAAAACTATTAAGATAATTTTATGCAACCAGTTGTCCTCTAGTTAATTCCAAATCATGGCGACCTTGTGTGTGTCAGAGTAGAACTGGGCCTCATAGGGTTTTCAATATTGGATTCTTTATAAATAGAGTGCCGTTTGGTGTTTTTTTCCCCCTGAGGCACCTCTGAATAGACTGGAACCTGCAACCTTTCATGTAGCAGCTGCTTGTGTTAGCTCTGCACCATACACAGACAGTTGTTGTATTATATCCTGTGTATCATGTGTTGCTTTGATTATAACTGTGTGTTTTCTAAATGGCACTGAAAAACTTAAAGGACGGTTTCACCAGTTCTCATATGATGGTGGTTTAGGAAATACTGGGCATCCTCTCACTTGAGAAATCGTAATGAACCCCCTAAATGTGTATGCTGTGTTGCTGAAGGATCAGGGAGGGTGTGCTTGGATTGCCACACTGCGCATTTTGAACTCACTGTGTAGGTGTACTGTAGCGCCACCAAAAGGTAGGAATTCTTCTTAAATCAATTCAAATTGCTGAAATACATGGACTACAGTCTGCAATATAATGTTTATGTAGTTCTGAAAGAAACGTAGGAGGATTCCCTATAATTCAAGATGGTAGTCTGTTTGATAGGTGGAGAGGATTTTTTTTTTTTAAAAAGAAATCCTTGTTTGTCCCATGAGATTTTCACACTTTGCAGCTGACGGCACTGTATTTTACTCATACTGTATAAAGCTGTCAGTGTGTTCGTTATATGTGTCTCCCCAAGACTCTGAGCAGATGACAAGAACAATTGCTAGAGGGGGAGAAACACATTTGAATCACAATCTTCAGAAGAGAATGTCTCTCCTCTCTCCTGTTCCTGCTCCTCCGTGGATGGTCCCTGTCTCACATTCCTTCTTGTGTGTTATCTCGCAGCATTGGTAGATTACACTGAATGTTTCATCTGTATATAAAAATTAAAAATTCAAACAAAAATCTGGCCCACATGAAGAACAGGCCCTTTGGGCATATGCTTCATTATGCATATTCATTTAATGACTAAAACACTTGGGATGGCTTTCCTGCCCTTGCTTTCAACTTGCAAAGTTGGAGCTCTCCTATTGCACAGAAAATGTAGCACAGAATTCTGTTCTAAAGGAGGAAAAAAGAAAAGGGGGTGGGGGAAGAGTCTTTGAAGAATTTACTGGAATTTACCAAGAGGTGGTACGATTCTCAGTATGAAACCAGTAGATGTAAGAATTTCTCTTTTCTTTTCCTTCTCTCTCCCTTTTCTTCCCATTTCTGCCACTGCCCCTGAAGGCAGGTTTTACTGCACGTAGCTTATATGAATGCCAATAGCTAAGTAATGTGAGGCTAAGAATTTAGATTTCAGGAACATTCCCTCTGAGCAACTCAGGTCTCATGATGAAGCTGTATAAGTTTTATTGGTTAGAAAGGGATTACTGTGGATGTGTGACTCTAATTGATTTTTCAGGGCAAACAGGTGGTGATGGTTTAGACATTCCCTGGCCTTGGTGCCATTCCTAATTTGGGGCAGCACGTATAATAGCTTTATTAAAATAAACAATCCCCTGGCTTTGGTTTTACCTGAACATCTGCCTTTCGGTTTTTAAAGACCCTTTTAAACTATTCTTACTCTGTACTGAAAAGAACCATACTCTGAAATAACCGAGGAAAATTTTATTTTCTTTTCATGCCATCAAATATATTTCTTGTTTGAAATTAAAATTCAAACAGTATTTAAAAGTAATCATTGTTGTTTTCCTAGTTTTTTTTTTTTTTTCTTCCTTAGCACATTTATTTATGTGATGCAACAGATGTTGAAACTAACAGGCCAGAAAATGAAATTTGTGATTGCTGGTTTTTGATTTGAAATTTTATTTTGGTGAGCAAAAAAGTGTAAATGTGGGAGAGGGTGAGTGTATATGTGTGAATGAGAATGTGTGTGTGTGTGTGTGTGTGTGTGTGTGTGTGTGTGTGTGTGCGTGCACACTTAAAAACTCTTTGGGGGGTTTCTTCTTCTGTGTTTATAGTGGCTTCTCAGCATCTCAGAAAAGCTTTTTTAACTGCTGGTCAGAATGAAATGAAGACTTTTAAGAGCATTTGTAACCCCATGGGGCCAGTTCTAAAAACCCTGGTGACATGATGTTTAGGTGCTACAGCTGCTGACCAATAAAGGTCAGTAGTTCAGATCCACCAGGCATTCCTTGGAAGCTCAATGGAGCAGTTCTACTGTGTCTTATAGGGTCACTGTGAGTTGGAATTGACTTGACAGCAGCAGGTTAGGCTTAGTCTAAGAGCATTTTTAAGAAAAAAACACTGTTTGAACAGGGCTTGTTTTTGTTTTCAGTGACAGGTGTATGGAACTCTGATACAAACCCAATTTTGCTTTTCGATTAAGCAAATAGGTATGTAGTCTATCCAAGATAGTCTTGATACAATTACTAAACGAGTGTACTATCAATTATATCATTAACTAAACACTGTTGGAAGGTTCCAAAATGAAGGCACCTTAGTGTGTTTTTAAGTGCATTGAATATGAACAGAGCTATTGCAGTCTTAATGGGAACTTACTGCAAGCCTATTCTTTTAGTGCCAGAAATAAAGCCGTAAGAGAAGTAACTTAATACAGTGAACTACTTCACTCCATCACTCCACTAATGCTAATTAGATACACTTGCTTTATTACCCAGAGCATTTTTCTGTATTCATTCTGATCTAATCTGTCTGTGAACACGAAGGACTAAGCTGTAAGTGTTAAGCTTTCACTCAGAATTGCAGCCTGATGGTCACATGACTAAAGTCAGAGAACACTTTTAAAGAAAGCTTTGTCCACTTGGAATACAATTAGAACCCCTTTGGACTTCTACCATGGAGAGTGCCCGCCGTGCCAACAGCTACACCTCTGAGGTGAATGCGACACTTATTGCTGCAGTTAATGGATTTTTTTTCTTGACCTATTCAGAGAATAAATAAATGAGCAAGGTTTTTTTCTTCCCTACTCCCTTCCTTTAATCAGAGCAGAG
This sequence comes from Heterohyrax brucei, assembly GCA_028571685.1. Classification (NCBI taxonomy): domain Eukaryota; kingdom Metazoa; phylum Chordata; class Mammalia; order Hyracoidea; family Procaviidae; genus Heterohyrax; species Heterohyrax brucei. Next base: position 33,983,133 of record CM053148.1, on the reverse strand, counting down.
AATTTGCTGATGGCTTTGAAAGATGTATTTACCAAAATCAGACTTGCAACTGCTCAATTACCAGCTTCTGCAAAAATGCATAATGAGAAATTTATTGTCTGATTCTAGACCTGAAATTAGGATCATTCTAGGGGGGAAAAGCCAATAGTTGCAGCACATTAGATGCTTGCTTTCTGTCATTTAGCGCTTTTCTACTTTTAAAGTAGTTGCTCTGCTTTTATGAGAGGTATGGGAAATTTTATTGTGCCATAGGTGGTTGACTCTTTTTTTTCCCCCCAGTCTATAGAAAATCAAGAAATGAAAAGTACAAGGTGGCCAGCAATACGATGTAAACATTCAAGTGACAAGCATCATATTAAATACTTTACATTTACGAGGGAAATATTTAATTAAAAAATGTGCATATAAGTTATATCTAGCTTCTTTGCATTTTTGAAAAATCCTTTCATGCATTCTAAAGGGAAAATAATCAGAAAACTCAATGTTCAGAAGAATGCAATCTAAAAATCTCAAACTTATATTTAATATTAAGACTAGCTGGGCTTTTTTAAATTGTGCTTTTGGTTAAAGTTTACAGAGCAAACTAGTTTCTCATTAAACAGCTAATACACAACATGTATCATTAAACAATTAAAACACAAAGTGTTTTATGACCTTGGTTACTGACCCACAGTGTGTCAACATTGTCCCCGTCTCTGCTTCAGGTTCCCTGTTACCATTCCTCCAGTTTTCCTGTCACTTGCTGCCTTCTCATCTTTGCTTTTGAGTTGGTATGCCCGTTAGTCTCCTCTACATGACTGACCTGTGAAGCGTGTCCCTCACAGATGTTGTTGTTGACTCTGTTAGACTTGTTGAATTGTTGGCTCAAGACTGGACCTCAAGAATGACATCAGTACTGAGTCACAAGGGTGTCTGGGGGCCATACCCTCAGGGTTTCTCCAGTCTCTGTCAGACCAGCAAGCTTGACGTTTTGTGTGTGTGTGTGTGAGTTCAAATTTTGTTCTACATTTTTCTCCAACTCTGTCCAGAACCCTCTATTGTGGTCCCTGCCAGATTAGTGACTATGGTAACTGGACATCATCCAGTTGTTCTGGGTGTCAGTCTGGTGGAGGCTGTGGTAGTTGTGATCCGTTAGTCCTTTGGACTGATCTTCCCATTTTGTCTTTGATTTTTTCATTCTCATTTGTCGCAGCTGGAATGAGACCATCAGATATATCTGAAATGGTCCCTTCCTCACGCCAGTCAGATGTAGAACATTTTCTTTCTACTCTATGATGCCAGTTGAGCTATGTGTCCCTGAGACCGTGGTCCTCAGCCCTTGGTCTAACAGCTTGGTCCCTCTGGGAGTGTGGATGTGTCTGTAAAGCTTCTGCAATTGTCCTAGTCAAACTGTACTGACTTCTCTAGTATTCTGTGCCATCTTATCCTTCACCATGGCTACCAGTTACCTACTGTCTAGTTAGGCTTTTTTTCCCCTCCCCATTCTTTCCCTACCTTGTAACTATCAAAATTATTTCTTTCTGTGTGGAAATATTTTCTTGTGTTTTTATAATAGTGGTCTCCTACATTCTTTGTCCTTTTGTGGTTGACTAATTTCACTGGGCATAATGGCTTCCAAATGGATCCATGTTGGGAGATGTTTTACAAATTCATCATTGTTTTTATTGTTACACAGTATTCTGGTGTGTATGTATCACAGTTTGTTGATCCAATCATCTGTTGAGGGTCATTGAGGTTGTTTCCATCATTTTGCTGTTGTGAATAAAGTCGCAGTGACTATGAGTATGTGTATGACTGTGCATGTGATGGCTCTTAATTCTCTAGGATAAATTTCTAAGAGTAGGATTTGTTGACTTACATGGCATTTCTATTTTTTTTTTTTTTTAAGGAAACACCATACCATTTTCCAAAAGGGTTGTACCATTTCATATTCCCACACAGCACTTCCTGAGAGTTCCAGTTTCCCCATAGCCTTTCCAACATTTGTTACTTTTTTTTTAAATTTGTGCCAGCGTGTTGTAATGAGATGGTATCTCATTGTAATTTTGATTTATAGTTCACTAATGGCTAGTGATTGTGAGCATTTCCTTATATGTGTCTGTTAGTCACTGAATGTCTTCTTTGGTAAAATATATTTTCATGTTTTTTACTCTTTTTTTTTTTTTTAGTGGAATTAGTTGTCTTTTTATTGTAGAGATATTGGATTTTCCTACAGATTTTAGAAATAGACTTTTGTCAGATACATCATAGCCAAAATTTCTTTCCCAGTCTGAGGTTTCTCTTCTTATTCTTTTGGTGAGGACTTTTGATGAACTTAAGTGTTTAATTTTTAAAAGATCCCAGTTACCTATCTTATCTTTTGAGGTTGGTGTATTGTTGTTTATGCCATACCTGAGGGTCACTAATGTTGACTTCATTTTTTCTTCCAGAATCTCTGAAGTCTTTGGTTTTGTATTTTGGTCTTAGATCCATTTTGAATTAACTTTTATGTGTAGTGTGAGGTATAGGTCCTGTCTTATTTTTTTATAGATGGATACCCTATTTTACCAGCACCATATGTTAAAAATAATATCTTTTCTGCATTTAATGGACTTTGGGCCTTTGTTGAAGATCAAGTAGCCATAGGTAGATAGGTTTACATCTAGGTTCTCAATTCTGTTCCATCAGTCAGTGTTTCTGTCATTGTACCAGTACCAGGCTGTTTTGACTACCGTGGCTGTACCGTAGGTTCTGAGGTCATTGTTCTTTTTTTTTAGTAATTCCCTACTTCTACAGGGCCTCTTTTTTTTCCATAAAAAGTTAATGTATAGTTTTTCCATCTAATCAAAGAATGTTGTAGGTATTTGGGTTGGGACTGCATTGTGTTTGTAGATTACTTTGGGTAGAATTGACCTTTTCACCATATTTAGTCTAGCTGTACGTGAGCATGATAAGGTTTTCTATTTGTATAGGTCTCTCAGTTTCTTGCAGTAGCATTTATAGTTTTCTTGGCATAGATCATTTATGTCCCTTGTTAGATTTATTCCTAAGCTTCATCATTTTTAGGGGCTACCTATATATGGTATTGCTTTCCTGATTTCCTTTTTGTAGTACTTTTTCATTGGTGGATAGGGATTTAACTGATTTTCATATCTTTATCTTGTATCCTGCTACTCTGCTGAATCTTTCTATTAGTTTCAGCAGTCTTTTGGTGCAGTTTTTTGGCTTCTCTATTTTATAGTAACAAATCATCTGTGAATAGAAATAGTTTTACTTCTTCCTTAACAATCTGATGTCCTTTATTTCTTTGTCTTGTCTTATTACTGTAGCTGAGATTTCCAGTATAGTGTAAAATAAGAGTGGTGATAACGAGCCTTCTTGGCTTGTTCCTGTTCTCAGGGGGATTATTTTCAGCCTCTGTGTTGAGAATAATGTTGGCTATTGGTTTTGTATAGGTGACGTTTATTATGTTGAAGAATTTTCCTTCTGTTCCTGTCTTAGATGGACATTTTATACATAGATTGTGGTAAAGGCAGAATGAATTTAGCTGTGTTTTTTATAGACTTAATAAACATAAGGTTATTGTGAAATAAGTAGTTTGAAAATAATGTTGATTTTGTTAGTTGCTGTCATGGCAGCTCTGACTAATGGTGAGCTTATATAAAATGTGATTAATGAGCAATATCATCTTGAAGATTATCAGTATTTTTAGGTCCGTTGTTGTAGTTTTTGTGTCAGTCCACCTCACTGTGGGTTTCCTTCATTTTTGCTGCACTTCTACCTCACCAAACATGATCTCACTTTCTAGAAATCGGTCTTTCCTGATGACATGTCCAAAGTAAATGAGCCACTGTCTTGTCAGCCTCACTTCTGTGGACATCCTGGTTGTATTTCTTCTAAGACTGATTCCTTCATTCTTTTGGCAGTCTGTGGTGTGTGTATTCAGTATTCTTTACCAACATCGTAGTTTGAACACATCAGTTTTTCTTTCTTTTTCGTTGTCCAGCTTTGAAAATTGTATGCATAATTTACTTTGACAGTTATAGAGAAAAATAAAAATGAGAAATGCTTGTTTGCCTGCATAGGCATTGGAAGTAAAGTACCAGTTAGAGTCATTGTCAACAAAACTAGAACTATTTTGTGGAATTTTTTTCTCTAAGCAACAAGTCATCTAGTTCAACACACACCTTCCCACTACCACCAGTGACCTAACTAGGTCATACTGTGTATATATTATGCAAAGACAATGTTAACTAATTGCCAGAAATCTATATTCCAATGCAGATGTTATTGTTTTTGTTAGATGCCATCAAGTTGGTTCTGACTCATAATGACCTATGCACAACAGAGCAAAACACTGTCTGGTGCTGCACCATGCCCACAATTGTTTTCATGCTTAAGCCCATTGTTGCAGCCACTGTGTCAATCCGTCTTGTTGAGGATCTTCCTCTGTCTTGCTGATCCTCCACTTTACCAAGCATGAAGTCCTTCTTCAGTGATTCATCCCTCCCGACAACATGTCCAAACTATGTGAGACACAGTCTCACCATCTTTGCTTCTAAGGAGCAGCCTGGTTATACTTCTTCCAGAACAGATCATCTGTTATTTTGATAGTTCACGGTACATTCAGTATTCTTCTCTAACACCACAAGTCAAAGACATCTGTTCTTCTCTGTCTTCCTTGTTCATTGTCCAACTTTCCTATGCATATGACAGGATGGAAAATACCATCGAGTGGGTCAGGGACACCTTAGTCTTCAAGGTTTACATCTTACTTTTCAATGCCTTAGAAAGGTCTTCTACAGCAGATTTTCTCAGTGCTATGCGTCTTTTGATTCCTTGACTACTGCTTCCATGAATGTTGATTGTAGAACCAGGTAAAATGAAATTGTTGGCAACCTTAATCTTTTCTCCATATATAACGATGTTGCTTACTGGTCCAGTTGTGAGGAGTTTGCTTTCTTGACATTGAGGTACAGTCCATACTGAAGGTTGTGGTCTTTGGTCTTTATCAGTAAGTGTTTCAAATCTACTTCACTTGTAACAAGCAAGGTTTTATCATTTGCATAACACAGGTTGTTAATGAGTCATCCTCCAATCCTGATGCCTTTTTCTTCTTCATATAGTCCAGCTTCTAAGATTATTTGCTTGGGATACAAATTGAAAAGTTACAGTGAAAGAATACAACCCTGATGCATAATTTCCTGACTTTAAACCATGCAGTATGCCTTGTTCTCTTTGCACAACTGCCTCTTGATCCATGTACAGATTCCTCATGAACACAATTAAGTGTTCTGGAATTCCTATTTTCTGCAGTGTTATCCGTAATTTGTTATGATCCAAACAGTCAAATGCATTTGCATAGTCCGTGAAACACAGGTAAATATCTTTATGGTATGCCCTGCTTTCAGGAAAGATCCATCTGACATCAGCCATGATATCATTGGTTCTACTTCCTCTTCCAAATCTGGCTTCAATTTCTGGCAGTTCCCTGTCAATACAGTGTTGCAGTTATTTTTGAATGATGTTGAGCAAAATTTTACTTTCATGTGTTATGAATGTTACTGTTCAATAATTTCCACATTGTTTTGGATCACGTTTCTTGAGAAGAGGCGTAAATAGATGACTAATGTATATTGAATCAGTAAAGTTTCTCTATATTAGGCAGCCAGAGCGTAATTTAGTGGCCTATGTAATAACATGGAGTTTTTGTTGGCACAAACAAACAGAAACAAAAAACCACCTATTGTTGTTGAGTCAATTCCAACTCATAGCTACCCTAAAGGACAAAGTAGAACTTTGGGTTAGCATCCTTAGCACTTAAGTGCTGCAGCACCTGAGTTTCCTTATTAGAATGCAGGGGGAAAAAACAAGAGCAAAGAGAGGAAAAGAAGGGCATTTAAATTCTGGGCCTGATTCACACTGAGGTTTAACCAGGTCTTTCTTCTGTGATTGTTCTCGGTATTGCCATCCCTCTTCCTAGGTGGAAGAATGATCTCCTTTCTAGACCCACCAGTCGCCTTCCAAAAATGTAGAATTGGTTTGGGGGTCAGCCTGGAAAGCCTTTTCTAATTTCCTTAGATATATTATCCTTTTTTACATTATATTACTATACTGGTTTTCTGTTACTCTGTATGAGATTCTCACAACTTTACTGGTGAAGACAACACAAATTTTTTATCGTACAGTTCTGTAGGTTTGAAGCCTATCTCACTGGGCTGAAATCAAGGTGTGAGAAAGGACAACATTCCTTTCTAGAGGCTATAGGACAGAATGTGTACTCTTGCTTTTTCCAGTTTCTGGAAGCCACCAACGTTCCTTGATTTATGACCCCCTTTATTCATATTCCAGTCCATCAGTAGTGGGTTGAGTCTTCACATTTTATCAGTCTGATCTTGCTAATGTCCTCATGCCTTTCTGTGACACTTCTGCACTCCCTTCCACATTTTAGTACTTTCATGATTATGTTCGTCCTACCTAGACAATCCAGGACAGTCTCCCTCTCAGAGCATAAGCTGATTAGCAGCCTTAATCCCATCTATAACCTTAACTCTTGTCTACCATGTAAAGCAATGATTCACAAGTTGTTTTTACAAGGATAGGTAGTGGACATTGTTTAAAATCCGATATTCTGTCTGTCATAATGAGATCCTTCATTCCTGTGTTCCATTCACAGTGCTTTGTGATAGATACAGATTTGTGAAGCAAGCTCTGAGTTTTCACTTAAGAAGTAATTTGGTGACAGGCATAGATTTGGGAGGAGGGAAGAGTTTCTCTACAATGGACATTTTAACCTGAAAGTGGCTAGGAGGACTTCATTTGAAAATAGACAGAAGGTACATGTTGTGAGCAACTTGAAAGGTTTTGTGTTTCACTTGCCTTGTCTGCATTTTCCAGGGCTGCTAGCATATGCTGAGAGGGCAGAGAGTCTAGGGGAAAGCTGTGTGCCTGGCCACACATGGGTGAGAGAGCCCCACTGGGGAGGGGGATGGACGGACTAGTACCAGAAGTCAACCAAATGGGTGAAGGGAACAGGAAATGACTTGTAGGTTTGCCCAGGAATCAGAAAATAATTCTTTGTAAGTGGTGAGTGTAATTGGACAAGAAAGCCGTGGTTTGTCCTTACAAGACTCCACAGAGTCCATTGTAATCTCAGCTATATTTTGAAAGCCAACAAAATCCCATATTTTCTGTATAAAGCATCCCTTGGCATTGTACCCAAAAGGGATCTTGCCCCTTCCCCTGCTGTTACAGTTTCTCTCCAAATCTTTTCTGATTTTCCCATTTCTTTGCCCTGCCCCTATAAGTAAGGCTACCTTATGTGCTACATCTGCTAACCAAAAGGTTGGCAATTCGCATCCATCAGGCCCTTTTCGGGAACTCTGTGGGGCAGGTCTGCTCTGACCCATGAGGTCTTGAGTCGGAGTCAGCTTGATAGCAGTGAGTTTGGTTTCTTTTTTGGTTTAATGACAGAATTATCTAGTTAAAAATCGGATCTTATCATTTATCTGATTAAAAATCCTTAAATGACGTCCCATTTAATTTAGCATCACATCCTGAATTTGTTTCCATGGCATACAGGTTGTTTCATAAACTGGTTCCAATGTATTTTCCAACTCCATCTCCAGCCATCCCTGTGTGATTCAGCCACATTCAATATTTTACCATCTCAAAGAGTGGGAAGTCTTCCTGCATCTCCCTCCCCACCTTTTTTAACCATTGTCATGTCTTTTGTACTTCCTTTCTCAACTAAGCTGTTAATCTGGTTTAGGTATTGCCACTGTCTAGCATTGGGCCTAACAGAGTAACAGCTAAGTAAATTTTATCACTGAACCAATGAATTCGTAAGTGCAGAGCAATAAGTGCAGTAAGGACCATCAAATTTTATCTCCCAAGTGGATTTTTCTTGTGTTCATTACCACTGTCTTTTGACTTGGATACAGTCACTTATCCATCTGTAAACACATGGATGGTGGCAACTGTCATTCACGAGCACTTAGCAGGTGCCCTGCTCTAGGCAGAAGTTACCATTCCTGTTGTACAGATGAAAACATGCTAAGTTTCTAAGATCACACCATTAGTGGGAAAGGATTTTAGATCCAAATCACTAGTATAAATACATTCTGAGCGCCTGTTAAGTAAATGCTTAATGGTAGAAAATTTGTCTCAAAACTTTTGAAAATAGGACAAAATAAAGCAGAACAGTTCAGAACATTTGGCTCTGTATAGTCAGACTCCCCTCAAATTAAATATTAAACTCTCAGCCAATTTAATATATTCATTTAAGAAATATTTTTTGATTATTACTGAGTCATGTGGGAGGGGCAGAAAGACAGAGAGAACTAACTGTACATGTCAATTCAAGCCATATGTTGATGATTGTTGAAGAGCAAACTGAAAGTTTTTGATTCTGTTCTATGGATATTAGAAAGCAAGACAGGACTGCACAGGCGAAGACTGATTAGAGCTAGGCTTTGGTTGACTAGTCTGATGTGAATGGGGAGGGACTGCAGAAAGACGCCAGCAGTGGCATAATGAATCAGAACTGTATTTCAATAATTTGGCAAATAGTGGGTCACATTTGGTCCACTGTATTGTTTGTGTTATGTTTCTTATCAGTGGTTGGGGGGATTGGACAAGGACAGGCAAACAGCCTATTTAAAAATCATTAGGCAAAGTCATAGAAGTTTCCTAGACACATCTGAACAGCTAGAGGGCCTGAGCTGCTGGGGCTAAGAGCTGGAGGTCATAGTCTCAGGAGACATCTAAGTCAGTTGTCTTAGTTCATAAGGGATATGTTCTGTGTCTTACTTTGGGAGTACCATCTTGGCTGTCTAAGATGTACCTGTTGGTCCCATCATGTCCAGAGAAAAAGAGAATGAAGAAAACCAAAAAACACAAAAATTATGAGGCCAAAGGACTAAAGGCCCACGTGAACCACAGCCTCCACCAGGCTGAGCCCAGAAGAACTAGATGGTGCCTGGCGGCTACCACAGACTGCTCTGGTGGGAATCACAATAGAGTCCCAGACAGAATGGAAGAAAGCTGTACAACAACATTTATATACACAAAGAAAGATCAGTCTTACTGGTCAAACAGGCACTGAAGAAATTCTCAGAACTGTGGCCCCCAGTCTTGCGAACTCACAGCTGAAGCCACTCTGAGAACCACTTTGCAGACAGAGATTAAAACCTGTTGTTACTGAGTTGGTTTTGACTCACAGCAATCCTATAGGACAGAAAAGAACACCTCTGTAGAGCTTCCAGGGAGTCCCTAGTGGATTTGAATTGCTGACCTTTTGGTTAGCAGCTATAGGACTTGAACCACTATGCCACCAAGATTAGACAGGCCTATAAAACAAACAGGAACACACATGAGGAAGGTACTTCTTAATTCAATTGCATATATGAAACCAAATGTGCTACTCCTGCCCAAAAGTTAGATGAGAAGGCAGGAGGGGACAGGACAGCTTAGTGGCAAAACGACACAGGAAACAAGGGACATAGAAGAGATTGGGACATTACAGAGATTGCACTGAAATCACAAAACAGTATATGTATAAATTTTTGAATGAGAAACTAACTTGAGCCGTAAACTTCACCTAATGCATAATTTTTTGAAGGAATTATGCAATATTTAATCTTTGAATTATTATTTTTTTTTTATACAACATGATGCCCTTGGGGTCACTCTAAGTTGTTGTGCATGTAAGTAATTTTCACTCTAATAAACTTTTGAAAAATCAGAAGACTAGGTAATGTCAGATCTAATTTTTATACCACCATTATGTAAAGATGAGTGGGGAGTGGACCCCAGGAGAAGTACAGTACTGTGGCTCCTGCCTTTCCCTGTGCTCTCACACCTGGCCTTTCTGTTCTTTTGTACAACATTTCTGCTTGACCACTGTGGGCATTTGTAACTCTTGCTGGTGACCCACACTTCTGAAACTGACGTAACATGAGCAGTTTCACAGGTTACCGTAGGGTACAACAAAGATTGTATCTCATTCTTAGATAAGGTTAGAAAGCATAGTGGTGAGTAGTAACATAGTTTTGTAAAACCTTAGTGTGCTCTAATAAGCTTTCACATACACACACACAAACCATGATAAAATAGTATTTAAAAAAAACATAAGTTTGGTATCTGTAAAATCATTGCACCACAAAATTGCTATTATCATTACTTTGCTTTTGTGTCTGTAAAGGATTTGCACAGATGTAGGGTAGGAGTCTCAGTGGACAGGGTGTTGTTACTTAGGAGAAACGGCTATTGGGGAAAGTCAAGGCTGAGATGGCCAGACACTATGTTTGCATCTCCGAAATAATGCAGAACAGTGTTTCTCAAATGTTAGTATGTAACTGAATCAGCTGATAGATTTGTGGGAATCCCTGGTGCTGTAGTGGTTAAGAACCACAGCTACTTACCAAAAAGTTGACAATTTGATTCTCCCAAGCAGTCCTCAGAAACCCTGTGGGGCAGTTCTGTAGGGCCTCTAGGAGTGAGAATTATCTCAAAGGCAATGTTTTGTGTGTGTGTATATTTGTTAAAATGCAGATGCTGATTTGTAAACTCTGGAATGAGGCCAAGATTCCTTACATGTGAGAAGCCCCCAGGACAATCCTTTGAGTGGTAGGCATGCAGATGACATAACTGAAGGAAAAGGGCTCTGGGAGCTAAAGTAATACATCCACAAAGTTTAAAAAAAAAAAAAAAAAAAGGCCTTATCCATGAGTTAATATTCCTGGGCTACCTTCCTGGCTCAGCTACCTTCCCTTTAAAAAACTCACAGCGCCTCCACATCTCCTTATCCACCTCTGTAAAATCAGGTATAAATGTCTCCATCAAGGTGCTTTGATTGTGTGTGTGAAATTACTTTGTCTACTGTAAAGCGCAGTGCAGACGTAGACTTGGAGGAGGAGGGTGGCAAGAGATCGGAGGGTATTCATTCCATAATTAAAGACATGCTTTGTTCTAATCAGGCCCATGGATTGCCCCAGATGACAAGGACTGTGACAAGGTCCCCATTCTTTACAAGGGTTTGTAAGGCAGGCAAGGGAGACGGCTCATAAGAAGAATCACTGCCACACCCTTCCCACCTGCATGGTGCCTTGAAATTTAGACCTATGAACAGGGGTCCTTGGACAGATTTTCTTCTACCTTTTTATTGATTTGTAAGAGTATTGTATATAATCTGCGTCCTAATTCTTTGTAATAGAAATCTCTTGTCCAAGTTTTTGGCTTAATCTCATCAATCTGCTTATCTTTTAATGAACAAAATTTTTATATTGAATGTAATATTTGTTTGTTGTTCTGTCTCTGTTTTGTGTCATGTTTAGGAGTCTTCCCTACCCCAAGCCATTAAAATGACCCATTTTTTTTTTATAGGTTTGCCTTTTGCATGAAATTTTTTAAATCTCCTGTGATTTGGTTTCAAGTTTGTCACCTGCTTTTCCAACTGAACCTGTAGCGTTTATGGAATATTCTCTCTTTTCCCAATGACCTGCAATTCTCACACCATCCTAAATCGAGTTTCCCTTTGTAGGTAGGCTGATCCTTTTGTCTCTTCTCTGCATCACTGTCACACAAACTACATTTTGCTTTAGAATAGTTCTTTTCACTTTATTTTTCGTCTTTGGAATTGCCTCAATTGTTGTTACCTGCTTTCCATATAAAAGTTGAAATTGTGTATTCCTTAAAAAACAGAACAAAATAAGATCAACGCTAGTGAGAAGTTAGGCTCAGAATTATTAGTTATCAAAAACACAGTATTAGAAGAACAGCAGAATGTGAAATTAATTGGAAGTATGTAGGTAGTAAAACAAAGGGCAAAAATTAATACTGTTGAATATGTAAGTATAAAATGAAAAGGAATAGCAAAATGAAAAGTTGGCTTTTTTGGGGAAGAGTAATAAAATTGATTATAGTTACCTGGATGTTTTCAGTGTACAAAGAGTAAAACTTAAACAACAACAACAACAAAACCTGTTGTCGATGAATAAATTTTGACTCATAGTGACCCTATCAGACAGAATAGAAGTGCCCTGTGAAGTTTCCAAGGAGTGCCTGGTGGGTTCACAATGATAGCAGCTGTAGCTCTTTGATTAGCAGCTGTAGCTCTTTACCACTGCACCACTAGGGTTTCCACAAAGCATAAATTATGAATAAACACTATGAAGAATTACAAGAGGTAATGATTTAGTTGAAGCAGAAATTAAATATAGGAGAGTACTATGAATAATTTTATATTTAAAATACTGAAGAAAAAATCTTCTAAAACAATTTATCAAAATGGATTGAAAAAGAATTTGAATGATCCTAAACGTGTGAAAAGTTCAATCAATTAAAATCTTCCCATAAAACAAAGCTTAAAGCCTATGCAGATTTAGAAGCAACCAGTACCAACCAGTCAAGGAGCAGCTAAACAAGGATGTCTTAGAATTATCTCAGTCAAAACGTATCTCTCCCAATTTATAGCAGTGTGTTCTCTGTTTTGGTTCTAGAAGCATCGGTGGATCTTGTGATACAATTCATGTCTTCCTTTCAGAAGACCTGTGTTTTGTTCCTAGGCAATGTGCCTTAGATATAGCCATCAATTCTCTGACAGTAGAGGCTTGTGTTTAGCTCTGATGACGAACAGAGTGTCCAGGCTGTGAGGGATGAGGAACAGATAACTGTGATCTTTATGTGATCTGTGTCTGACAGCTCTGTGGTTAAGCATGCTCAGATCTGCATCTGGTCCTGAGGACGGCACAGGACCCGGCAGCATTTTGTTCTCTTGTTACGGGATCCCTGGGAGCAGGTGGCTGACTGGAGGGTAGCTTACTGCAACAAGGGCATTTCAGTTCTGAATTGTCTTATTACAAATTAGACCTTGATTTTTGTAAGACGGTGTGTATTTAGATTGGCATACTCATTTGCCCTGGTTTTTGCTAGCCATATATGTTCGTATCTTAGCCTTTACACAGGAATATTTTTTTTTGCATTTAAATTATCTTTTGGCTATCAGCTCTCTTAGCTTGTGTTTGTCTGATAATGTCTCCGTTTCACTAATCTTTAAAGACAGCTTGCTAGATGCAAGATTCTAAATTGAAGGACTGAATATATGTATGATTCTGCTATTGTTTTGCTTCTAGAAATGCAAAGCTACTCAAATTACTTTTTCTGTGTAATTGAATTACTTTTTTTTCTGTAATCCTGTTTAAGTCTTTTCTTTAGGTGTGTAGGCATAGATTCTTCTTTATGTATCCTGATAAGGATTTTTTGAAAGACTTCCTGTAATCTGAGATCTGATAATCTTTCAGCATTTCTGGAAAATTCTCAGCCATTTTATGTCAATATATTACTTCTTCCCATTCTCTCATTAAGCACTCCTCCCTGCCCCTGAACACCTGCCAGACGTGGGATAGAGCTTCTCATTCTATCTTATCCAAGTCTCTTTGGAGTCTTCATCTTTCTGATCTGCATTCTGAATCATGTTTTTGGAATTATCTCCCAGTGTGCTTACCTTCTCTTCAACTCTGTTAGTTGACATAGCCATTATATTTAACTTTTATCCTCACTCCTTCACATTGTTCCTCACCAGTAGTACAGTTTAGATTGTATAGTCCATCTCTAAAAGACTGTCCCTGGCCTTTCTACCTGCATTAACCTCAATTATCGAAAACCTCAGGTGAGCATGGTCTCTTAGTCGTCTAGTACTGCTCTAACAGTAATGCCATAAGTGGATGGCTATCACAGAGAAAAGTTGATTTGCTCACAGCCCAGTAGACATTAAGTCTATATTCAGGGTGTCTGCTTCAGGGGAAAGCACTCTTTCTCTGTGGGCTCTGGAGGAAGGACGTAGGGTTGCATCCGTCTTTCTTTGGTCTGAGACATGTAGGTGGAGGAAATGTCAGGGCTGAAGGACACGCCCTGCGTCCACCACTGCTTTCTTATGGTAAGAGATCCCCAACTCTCTGCTTGCTTTCCTTTCCTTTTATTTCTGATGGGATAGAAGGTGGTGCAAATCACACTCCAGAGAAACTCCTTTAGTAAGGGTGTTACAGTCCCACCCTAATTCTCTTTAACATAACCCGGTCTTGCTTTATTAACCACAGGCACAGACTAGGATTTACAACATAGGAAAATCATAAAATGCTGGACAGGCGTATGCTGCTGGGAATTGTGGCCCCTGCTACACACGTTTCAGGGAGACACAATTCAATCCATGACCCTTGACTGTGGAAAAACACATTTTTTTCTCTTTGGAAAGTTTATTGCATTTCTGTAATCCATTCTTCTTTCATCATTCCTAGACTATCTTATGAATTCTATTCTGCCTTCAACCTCTAGTACCGTCTCCTCTATTCTCACTTTCAGGGGATGGCCTCACATAATGCAAATAAATACATTACACTTCACACCCAGTGTATCAACCCCCTTTTCTATGCACATATCCACTACTTTCCCTGTTGTAATTTTGGATTAGCTCGCCTTATTCCTGTCTAAAGCCATCCCTCCACTTTTGTTTATACTGGATCCTACCTGCTGCCCCTGACGCAAGGACATTGCTCTGAATTTTGTGTCCTACATCGTCATTTTTTCACCCATCTCTCCTGAATTATCTTCATATCTCCTTCCAGCAACCACCCTATTTCTGGGCTCTTTTTTTTTAACAAACTCTTTGAGTTGTCAGTATCTACCTTTCTTCTCCTTGTTCTCTCTTGAACTCACTTCTCTTTGATATTTGCCCCAACACTTCATCAAAACTGCTCTCATTAAGTCACCAGTGACCCGTTCTCAGTTTTTAGCTTACTTAACAATGTGTTGACATCCTCCTCTTGAAAAGAATTTGTCTGTTTGGTTCCTAGGATACCATAATTTTTTAGTGTATCTGTTTTTCCCTAGCTGTTTCTCAGTCTTCTGATTCCCTCTAAACTTCTTAACCTTTAAAGTTGGACTTTCTCAGGGTTCACTTGGACATTTCTTTTTCTACAGTTCCTTCCTTGCTAAGATTGCCTAGGCTGACCTTAAAATTCTCTCTGGATGCTGGCAGTTCCTCAAATTATGGATGCAACCATAGCCTCTACCCTGAATTCCAGACTACTGACTGTATGTCTTTGCATGGAGGTATAATAGGCCCCTTAGACTCCACTCCCCAAACCTGCTCTTTCTATAGAGTTTCTAAACTCTAATAATGAAAAAATTCATTCATTCAATTTTTTAAGACCAACACGTTGGGATTCATCTTGCTGATTTTGTTTTTATCCTCTTCCCATCCTTACTATCTTCAAATCCTATTGGCTGTACTTTCTAAACAGAGTCAGAACATGCCTACTTCTCATCAGTTTCATTGACATCATCCTGGTTTTAAGCCACGTTGAACTCTAGCCTTGATTACTCCAGTAGCTTTCTATGTGAAATCTGGCTTCTGCCTTTGTGTTTGGCTGATGTGTTTTCATTAGGCAGCTAGAGTGATCCTTTTAAAGGTGGGTCAGATCTTGTCGCTCTTCTGTTCAGAATCTTCCAACAGCTCAGCCTCCCTCTTAGAATTAAAGCCAGAGACTTTAGAGCCATTGACCAGACTCTCTAAGACTGACTCCTGTACCGTTCCATTCTTGCTTGTTTCTGCTAGTCTTCTCACTTACTGTGCTTCAGACACAGAGAGGACTTGCTGTTTCTTTATCACCGCAAGTGCGCTTCCACTTCAGATCCTTTGTTTCCTCTGTCTGGAAACACTCTTCTCTCAAACATCTACACAATTCCTCTAAGGTCTTTGCTCGCCTGCTGTGGTCACAGCAAGGCCTTCCCTGATCACCCTCTGTACTGCCTGGTAGTACCCTCCTTTCATCCCTGTTTATTTATAACACTTTTTACTATCTGACATATAGTTTATAGTAGACTGGTTTTTTCTGTCCATCTCATTTCAAATCCCATGTGCCTTGCAATGTCTGTGACGGCTTGGTTTTCATTTTGCTTACACCATGTCTCAATTGGAAACCCTGTTGGCACAGTGGTTAAGAGCTGTGGCTGCTAACCAAAATGTTGGAAGTTTGAATTTGCTAGGTGTTCCTTGGAAATCCTGGTGGGCAGTTCTACTAATGACGGAGAATCAACTCAATGGCAACAGGTTTGGTTGGTTTATTTACTTACTGAGGTGGCTAAACCCTGGTGGCGTATTGGTTAAGTGCCACGGCTGCTAACCAAAAAAGATCAGCAGCTCAGATCTGCCAGATACTCCTTGGAAACTCTCTAGGGCAGTTCTGCTCTGACATCCAGGGAATTGACCTGACGGCAGTGGGTTTGGTTTTGATTTGGAAACCAATTCTGACACACAGTAGATATTTAACAAGTAACTACTGAAGGAAAAATAAATAAGGAAGTTGTTTATGAAGTAAAGAAGTGACAGAAAGGTGGGGTTGATGTACAGGCCTGGGGGAAAGGGACAACGTGCTTCATAGAGGAGAAATGTTCAGTTGGGGAGTGAGCTTTGCGAATGAAGGAAGGGTGTGTTGAAAAGCACAAAATCTTGAGCATCATTTGTGTCTTCTAGTCTACAACTGGTATAGTGTTATAGTTGCTAGGTGTCGTCTAGTTGACTTGGGCGATAACAGCCCATGTGACAGAGTAGAACGATCTCCTAGGGTTTTCTTGGCTGTAATCTTTCTGGGAGCAGATTGTCGGGTTTTTTCTCATGAAACCACTGGAGGCTTTTGACCCACCAACTTTTCCTTAGCAACCACAAACTTAACCATGACACCACCAAGGCTCCTTTTGGAATCGCAGGGTCTTCCAGGGGTGCCGTGTGCTTAAGAAACACAAACCCAAACCAGTTGATTCAAACTCATGGTGACCCTATGGTACAGAGAAGACCTGTCCAATAGGGTTTCCAAGGACTGGTGGATTTGAACCGCCAGACTTTTAGTTAGCAGGCAGTTGCTTACCAAATGCATGAGTGGGTGTTGGCTTATGCAGTATAGTTAAGAGGGACCAAGGAAAAGGAGGGACACCGTTAATGAGAGGGACTGTCACAGAACTGCAACCATGGACTCAAACAAACTACCCAAAAACTCAGCTTAGAACCAGGGAAGGTTTTGTTGCATTATACATAGTCACCAGTGAACGGGAGCTGACTTAACAGCAGCTGACTAGAACAGTGGGGACCAGCTCATAGAAGGTCTTCTGTGTTAAACGAAGAGGTCTAAATGCCATTACGATTGTAAGGGGCTGACACATTTTCCAGTCAAGGCAAACCTGAGCAAATCAAGCCTATTTCAGCTGAGTCAGTTCTGGCTCAGGGTATCCCTATAGAACAGAGTAGAACTACCCCATAGGGTAGATAGGAGCTGCCCGCTGCATCTTTCTTCCATGGAGAGGCTTGTGGGTTCGAATTGCCAACCTTTCATTTAGCAGCTGAGCGCTAAACCACTGTGCCACCAGGACTCCTTGTCAAGGTTGGCTAGTAAATATTTTAGACTTGCTAGCTATAGAGTATGTATTGCAGCTGCTCAGATCTACCGTTGTAACCATATATGCTGCACTTGACTGTTCATCAGTGGCTGGGAGACTCAGACAGACCCGAGGAGCCTCACAAGAAAGGCTTGTTGATCTCCTTTAGAAGGACGAGCCACTGGAAACTGTGGACGACAGTTCGACTCTAATTCACATCGGGTTTCTATGAGTCAGAATAGACAGTCACTGGTTTGACTGCCTTGTTCATTATGACTCTGTTTTCCTTTACGTCACTGATTTTTGTAATAGGTGCTTTAAAGCCCTTATCTGATGAGTTCAACGTCCCATTCACCTTAGGGCTGCTGATTAAATGTTCTATAAATCTTTATGATAAACATGCACTGTTATGTAGTTTTTCTGAATAATTTATGTCAGTCTTTTTTTTTACGTTGTTATGGTCACCATTTTTAAAACAACAATAAAATTCCACTTATGTAGGTGGATACTTTGAAACAGCAGTCAGTCAGAATACATTCAAAACCCCTAATCCACAAAGAATTGTAAAGGAAGGAGAGGAAAATAGAACATGTAGAAAAATCTTTAGCTTTATCTATTGAAGATATTACTGTACTATTTTTTTTTCCTGCTTTTCTCTGGGTTGTTTTTATTATTAAAAAGATATAAAAAGGTACTTAAAAAAGAGTCAGAATGGAAGTTACTAGAAAAGATATGAAATAGTAAGTAAAAGAAAAGTTGTGAAACATGACAAATTAATAGACAGGAAGAAGTCCACAATATGATAATCTGAATTGATTAAAAGTATTCAAAAATTTTATAGCTATTCATGAAAAACATACAGGTTCCGCTTTAGAGAAAATATCACTAGGATTTGGATTGAAGGGTAATAGCAACAATTGTCATGATTTACAATTTATATGATTTGCTGTGTCTGATCTCATGAGGAAGTATTTACAGTCTCCTAACTAGTGGGAAAGCTCTGGAAGAATGTGGCTGACATGCAGAAATCAGGGTCGCTGTACCCAGCAGTAACCAATTGCAGTTTATTAAAAAAAAGATTCCATTCATATTAGTAGAGAAACTCTGATGGGGGCGGGGGAGGAAGAAAAAGATGTGCAAAATAATTATGGTAAAGTAATAAAATGTTTTGAAATGCATGAAAGATGTCCTGAACGTACAGAGTAGTAAATAATCCTTATGACTTACAAGATCAGTGTCAGGATGTCTGATCTTTCCAAATTGGTATGCAAAGCCAAGGTAATTCCAAAGTTCCACGACGAATTTTATGGAACTGCACAAATTAACACTGTAGTGCATGTAGAAGAGCAATGAACAAAAAATGTCCAGTATGATTGTGAAGATGTAGTAGTGGAAACATGCCTAATCAGTCACCTGATTACTAAACTCAGTGTAAAAATGTGATTTTGATAAAATATAGGAAAATATATCAGTGGTAGAGAACAGAGGGTTCAGAAACAGCAGATTGACTCTTAAGAGAACTCAGTACATGACAGAAGTGACGATGCAGATGAGAGAGAAAAACATGCATCAATACATGAATTCAGTTGCAGAAGGTGGCTATCTGTAGAAAAAAGTTCAGATCAAATGTTTGCTTCCAAATCCAAGCAAAAAACAAACTTGAGGCAATAAAGATCATGTATATACATGGAAGCAGCCGTCAGGAAATCAAATGATGAGTGCCTTGGGCATCTTTAAAGTGTTAAAAGCAAAGATGTCGCTTTAAGGATTAAGGTATGCCTGACTAAGCCATGGGGTTTTCAGTTGCCTCATACACGTGCAAAAGCTGGATAGTTAATACAGATGACTGAAGAAGAACTGAAGTCTTTGAATTACGGCACTGATATGAAGAATATAGAATGTACCATAGACTGCCAAAAGAATGAACAAATCTGTCTTGGAAGATGTATACCCAGAGTGTTGCTTAGAAGCAAGGATGGCAAGACTTCATCTCATGTATTATAGACATGTTATCGGGAGGGCCAGTCTCTGGAGGAGAAGGCCATCATGCTTGGTAAAGAGTCAGCAAAAAACAGGACTATACCCTCAAGGAGATGGATTGACACAGTGATGGCAACAATCGTCTCAAACATAGTAACAACTGTGAGATGGTGCTGCACTGTCAGTGCTTTGGCTTGTTGTGCGTAGGGTCGCCGTGAGTCAGAACTAACTCAGCAACACCTAACAGCAACATGTGTGTATGTATTTATATATATTTGTGACGATAAAGAATGTCTACGTGTGAGATATCTGTGAGGTTTAAGTGAGATATGTATGAGGTATGTATAAGATATAGATATGTAGACTATATGGATGTAGGTGATTCCCTCAGCCCTTATGGGTACACTGGGTACTCTGCATATATATGTATATGTATACATACACACAGACACAGACCTACATATATGTACCTGTATGTGTATATATGAGGTCTGACAGCTAGGTCCATGAACTTAATTGTTGTAAGAAGTGCTGCATACCCCACTGCTGAATATCACCACAGTCACCTTCGAAGTACTCCCCTTGGGAAGCTATGCACCAATGCCAGAACCTAGTCTACCTTTCAAAGCAATTTTGGAACTCTTTCTGGAATGGCCATTGTGCACAGTGGCATGCTGGCAACTTCACAAACTTAATTAGATAGTTGTCTGTGAAGGAGTTTTTACCCAGTAAAAAAATAACTATTGGAACACCCTCCTAACTCACCTGATCTGGTCCCCCAGTAGCCTTTATCTTTACCAGAAGATAAAGGAAATGCTGAAAGGAAGACATTTTGATGACATTCAGGGTATCAAGGGTGATACAATGACAGCTCTGATGGCCATTCCAGAAAGAGTTCCAAAATTGCTTTGAAAGGTAGACTAGGTTCTGGCATTGGTGCATAGCTTCCCAAGGGGAATACTTTGAAGGTGACTGTAGTGATGAGCAATGAGGTGTGTAGCACTTTTTGTAGGATGAGTTTTCAAACTTAATTGTTGGACCTCATATGTATATATGTGTATACAAGGTCTGCCACCCTTCAAAGCAATTTTGGAACTCTTCCTGGAATGGCCATCGGAGCTGTGATCATACTATCCTTGGTGTCCTGAATGTTATCCGAATGTCTTCCTTTCAATATTTCCATTATTTCCAGGTAAATGAAAGTGTCTTTGGCGGCCAGATCAAGTGAGTAGGGAGAGTGTTCCAATACAGTTATTTGTTTACTGGCTAAAAACTGCCTTATAGACAGCACCATGTGAGCTGGTACATTGTCGTGATGCAAGAGCTGTGAGTTGTCAACAAAAAGTGCAGATAGTTTTCATCTAACTTTTCACACAGCCTTTTCAGCACTTAGAAATAGTAAACTTGATTAACTGTTTGTCTAGTTGGTACAAATTCATAACGACATCTCTCTGGTATCAAAAAGGCTTAGCAACATCGTTTTGACTTTTGGTTTGGACTGATGGAACTTTTTGCTTGTGGACAATTGGCTGGCTTCCATTATGTTCTTGGATGCTTTGTTTCAGGGTCACAGTGGTACACCTGTGTTTCATCACCAGCGATACATGGCCCAAAACATTGTCTTGCCTCTCCAAAAGGTCTTGGCAAACTTTGACTGTCCTTTACTTTTGTTCATTGGCGAACTCCTTAAGAACCATTTTTGCAAACACCTTTCTCATGCCAAGATTTTCCTGTTGATATTTACCTGGTCTGCTATGCTTCTCACAATCAGTCAACAATTATAATGCAAAATTCAACAAATTTTTGCAATACTTTCATCAGCTCTGCTCACTGCTGGCTGCACTGACCTGTCTTCATCAGTGACACTTTCTCTTTCATCAGAAAAAAACATTTACTCTGTTTGTACACTGCAGTTTTCTTCATGGCATTATCCCCATAAACTCGGACTAATGTGTCTCTGACTTCACTTCCACTCTCACCAAATTTAACAAGAAATTTAATGTTTGTGCATTGCCGTAATTCAGGCTCCAACATTCTTGTGATGGTACACAAAAACAAGCAACAACAATAATCAGTGCCACTCAGCAGGACAACACCACATGTCGACACAAAGACAGCTATGAGGCACTGATATGCCAAGGTCATACCATGTTGTCGTACAGTCCTACCAACCTAAGTGCACAGTGGCAAGTTCACGAACTTAATTGTCAGGTCTTGTATACACATGTATTTGTATGTATTGTATACACACACATACGTATACATATATAGCTATTTAGAGAAAAACACAAGGAAATAACATTAATACCTCAGGGTGTAGAGTATGACTTTAACAGCATAATTTCTAAAGTTAAATATTAATATGTTTGACTATTTTAAAAATAAGTTTGTGTAAACTTTTAGCCTGAATTTGCATAAATCAGTGAATGTAGAACACTCATTTGAATGGGTACCATGTATCAGTCAAAATGAATGTACTTGATCTATGCATTCACCACTTCTGTGTAACCAAAAACCATTGCTATCAAATCGATTCCAATTCATAATAACTCTATAGGATACCTTAAAACCACCCCATATGATTCCAAAGAGCACCTAGTAGATTCAAACTGCCAACCTTTTGGTGAGCAGCTGTAGCTGTATACCATGTGTCATAGCCATACATACACTATTCACAGCTCCTTAAGATATTTTGAATAAAATATTTTTAGAATGATATTAACATTTTGATATTGTATTTGTGATTTCTAATGTCACATGTTGATTTTCCTAAACTTACCGTGCGTTCAGGTAGGAAGGCTTCACCTTAATTTTAGTACATAATTGCCTCTGGGAAAGGAAGAAATAGGACTGGGGAGGGTCGACAGTGAGAACTAAATCAACTGTATTAAGCGCTTTATCAAAAAAATAAAAAAGAGAAAGAGTAAGTAAATCAAAAGAAATACGCTAGCACATTAACAGTTTTTAATGTTTGCTATTTTTTAAATCCATAGATGTTTTTAAACTTATCTACTATTTTTTCATTCCTGCAATATTTAGGAAACTAATTAAAAAATATTATCTGGAGCTTAGAGAGAGAGAAAATAGATTTTTAAAATAATCATGACATCAAAACCTGAAAATATTGCAAGGAATGGATACGTATCTCACAGGTATCTATGCAAAGTCGTCTTCAGGGATTAGCAAATAAAATAAAACAACACATTTAAAAAGTCATATGCCTTAGTCAGAATCTCTGGTAACGTAGTGATTAAGTGCTACATATAACCAAAAAATCTGCACTTGAAATTTGCCAGGCACTCCTTGGAGACTCTGGGGGGCAGTTCTACTAAGTCTTACAAGGTCACTATGAGTCAGCATCAACTCAACAGTGGTGAGTTTAGTTTCGGTTTTTATACCTCAGTGAGGAGTCCCTGGATGGTGCCAACAGGTGACACTGTCGGCTTCTAACCCAAATGTTGACTGTTCTGATCATCCCAGAGACACTCCAGAAGAAAGATCCAATGATCTGCTGCCAAGAAATCTACCACTGAAAACCCTATGGAACACAATTGTACTCCAACACACATGGGGTGGCCAGTAGTTGTATCAGTCTGACAGCAACTGTATCTTATGTATACACACCTCAGTCAAGAAAGGAATTTCTCTTAGAGATACAAGGTTGCTTCAATATTAGGAAATTATAAATATAACACAAGATATTGATATTGTAGAATAAAAAAAAAATACCCTCCTACCATTTCAGAAAATACCAGAACTGATGATGAATGACTATCCATTCTTTTTTTGTTGCTTTCAATATTTTATTGGGCTTCAAGTGAAAGCTTGCAGTGCAAGTCAGTTTGGCATAGGAGAGCTACCACACTGTGAGAGCCCACTTCTTTTCACCCTGTATTTCCCATGGCCATTCAACTAGCTCCTGTCCCTCTGTGCCCTTTCATCTTGCCTCTGGACAGGAGCTGCCCAGTAGTCTCTTATATCTACTTAGGGCAAAGAGCACACTCTTTGTCAGTCTCGTTTTATGTCATCCAGTCCAGTCTAATTGTCTAAAAAGCAGGCTTTGGGAATGGTTTCAGTTCTGGGCTAAAAGAGTCAGAGGGCCGTGTCTTCCGGGGACTCTCCAGCCTTTTGGACTGTCAAGTCTAGTCTTTTTAATAGGGCTTGAGATGACCTAAAATATCATTAAAAAAATAATGATAATGAAACAAATGCTTGTTGAATGGGATATTCTTGTTCAAAAATGTTTTCTATGAAGTTTGGAGCAGATACAAAAATAATGACAAAGGATTTTAACAGTATAACAAATAATAAAATTGATGTGAATTTCCTAGTTTAAGAGAAAAAAGTGGTTATGTATGTATATTTTTTGTGTATTCTTAAATTGATACAATTTATATAACTCAAACCAGAGGTTGATATCATGCTAGATGGTACAACAGTAGAACACTAGAGGCTTCTTAACTAAATTTCGGAATTAGGCAGTGAGATCAATGTCATTAGTTTTATTTAACATTGTTTTGGTAGTAGTAGGCGATGAAATTAAGGAAAAACTAAAGTATGAATATTAAAAAAGAGGAGGTAGAAAAAGTTCCCAGTTCCTAATTTGCAGATTGTGTGACTACATTCTTAGAAACCCCAAAAGAATGAAATGAAAACCTCTGTGGACCAATGAGAAAATTCAGTAGGGTTGCTAATTAAAAAATATTAATTTACAAAAATTATTATCTTTTATATGCAAACAATTACCAATTGGGAAAAAATATAATGGAAGAAATGACTCTATTTACAATTGTTATTGTTGTTAATTGCCTTCAAGGCACTTTTGACCCATGGTGGCCCCATGTGTGCAGAGTAGAACTTCTCCACTGGGTTTTCAAGGCTGTGATCTTTCAGAAGCACATCACCAGCCCTGTCTTTCTTTGCATCTCTGAGTGGACTTGAACCAGCAGCCTTTGTGCTACCAGTCAGGTGCCTCACTGTTTGTGACCCTGGGGCTTCATTTATAACAGATACCA
This sequence comes from Heterohyrax brucei, assembly GCA_028571685.1. Classification (NCBI taxonomy): domain Eukaryota; kingdom Metazoa; phylum Chordata; class Mammalia; order Hyracoidea; family Procaviidae; genus Heterohyrax; species Heterohyrax brucei. Next base: position 33,958,732 of record CM053148.1, on the reverse strand, counting down.
AAAAATAAACAAAAACTAATAATATCTAGAATTTTTTTGTTTTAATTTCAGTAAAACATAAGTGATAGATAAAACTGCTTTTGGAAATGTTTCCATTTTTAAGATGCATTAATTTGCTTCTTCTAGGAAACCCTGGTGGCGTAGTGATTAGGAACTATGGCAACTAACCAAAAGGTCCACAGTTTGAATCCATCCACTGCCCCTTGGAAACTCTATAGGGTAGTTCTACTTTATCCCATAGCAGTGTAATCAGTTAGATTTGACTCAACAGCAGTGGGTTTGGTTTTTTGATGTATCTTAATATGTTACAAGAATGATTGTTTTGTGCATGTATGAGCCAATAGCTGATAACTACAAATGAATTTATTTCATTTTCCGGACCACCTGTGAGTTTAGAGAGAAACTGAGGCTTAAGGTTTGAAGTAATTTGCTCAAGATTTCATACCTGAATCAGGAGTGAATTATGAAAACACAATTATTATGTGTTCTTTTCTTATTTTTCCTACCAATTGATGTGTTCCTTGGAGGCAGGGCATGTGTGTTTTTTGTGTTGCAGTTTCCAGCAACACTGTAGTTTAGGCACTGACTGGAATCCCAAACTTTCTCTCTCCCTTCTCCAGTAGAAGGTCCCAGATTCTGAGCTTGTAGAAATCCATGTGAGTGACTATGTGCCTTGTCTGAGAACAGATTACTCTAGCAGATCATTGCCTTGTGGCTGTATTGATTTAGTTGAAGGATTTTAAGCTTCCTAAAAGAAATTTGCTGCCAGTGAATTTTAGAAAATACTCCATCCAGGTCAGATATATCTCACCTGTGACACAATTTGAATTGAACAGGATTGTTAGGGTTCTGAAGACCTAGTGGCACGGTGTTTTAGACCTCAGCTGCTAACCAAAAGATTGGCAATTCAAGTCCACCAGCAGCTTCTTGGAGGCCCAGTGGGGTGGTTCTGCTCTGTCCTGTAAGGTTTCTGAGTCAAAATTGATTTTATGGTAATAAAGTTAAGTGTATTCCAGAATGTGACTATGTAATTGGTTACCTGACTTCTCTACTCTGGTCCCTGATCTAAACCTGTGTCTGTCTGTCTCTCTCCACCCCTACAGCCCTGTCTTAACCTCCTGGGGACTATTTTTTTAAACCTACTGTAGCGAGAGTGGTGCATGTCTAATGTCCTTAAACAAATGAGTAGATTTTTCAGGTTTTCTCTTCCTCATGTGTTCTTATTTGTGTCCCATTCAGGTATTTTTGGTCACGGTCTGGAATTTTGAACTGTACATGATCCCCCTGGGATTGTTGCTGCTCTTCATTTACAATTTCATCAACCCCGTAAAAGGGAGAGTCAGCAGCATCCAGGACAGCCAGGTAAGCAAACATCCCAATCACCTTGGGCATTTTGCAAGAAAAGAAATATGGGAACAGCAGGAAAACACAGCACCAGCTGAACCTTGGCCGGAAGTCCTTTCTGTTGGAGACCTGAGGACACAGTCACACGTCCGTTTTACAGTGGTCACCTGGAGTCTTCCTTCCATGATGTTTATGTTCCTGAACCCTCATCTATATTCTTAGCAGGAGGGGAGGCCTCTGGTTCTTGGTTAGCATGTCCATGCTGGAACCATCATGTTCAGTCATCATGACTATGTGCCTGTTTGATTCTATGTCAGATTCCAGGGCATGATACTCAGTCACTTGAGAAAAATATTTGGTGGCTCCCTGGGCCCTTTGAGTCATACTGGGTACTCTGGGAGGTATCCCTGGCCTCTCTGCCAAGGCACCCTGTGAAGCCATCTCTGGTCTTCTGAGTCCTGGAGACTTAAGGGATTCTTCAGGGATTCTCAGAGGCTTGCCCACATCCAGGAAAGGCACAGAGTGGGGACCTCTCCATCACAGGTGCCCAAATTGTGTTGCAGTTACCTAAGTCTCAATGGTCCTGAGGGACACATGGACCCATTCACAGAGACTTCTGCCAGCATCTGTTTGTCTGGCTTCCTCTCTGTCTCTCGTTCCCCTTCCTACTTCTTGCTGCCTCTTAGACTGTGTTTCTAGTCTAGGTGGGCAGGAACTTGTGTTCCTAGGTTGTGGCTTGTAGTATAATCTTCAGTGTCTGATCTAAGAGCTAAGTTTTAGAAACTGAGAATCCAAGATGTTGAAACTTGATAATTTCCGTTCTAAAAAGACCACATTTATTTTGAATTTTCCAAGACTCAAAAACTGATCACTGTCACGTGTTTTATGTTATTCTTTTCTTGTTATGAGAAAACAAAATTTCGTCTTTGAAGTAATAGAGGTTTAAGACATGTTTCTGGTTATAGTTAGGATGGAAGGGAGGTGGGGAAAATGAGTGGCAGGGATTAACACCTCAGACAACTTCAAAATTCTGTTCTTAATTTTTTATTTCATGAAATAGGTAACAATATATTAGCTGAATCTGACAGAACCAATTAATAGATAAATGTCTTCAAAGTGCACACCCATTTAAGAACAGGGTTTTACAGAGTTTCAAATGAGTGTATTTTTACAGAGAAATATCTAACTAAAAAATGCTGTCATTGAACTCTTTATATTTTCCAGTCTGATTCTGTTTATCCAGCTATGTATAAGATTTTTATGTTTATAGTGTGGCTGTATATGTCTATGTCTATGTGGATATGTGTGTACATGGTACATAAGAGTATTTGGGTAGACGCATGTATTTATTTATTTTTATGTGTGTGTAAAATCTTCCTCGTTTATGAAACACTCTCACACTTACGACCAGGTTTAGTCTTGGTAGAACTCTATGCAAGGAGCAAAGCCTGCTGACTTCATCCTGTGCACATGGAAGTAGAGGCTCCAAGAGGCACAGTGATTTACTCAGAACCACAGAGCATTGAAGGTGCTGGAACCATGGCTCAAGATGAAAACTTTTAATAGAAGATTACATTTTTTCCCTGTCCTAAAGTGTTTTCATCATTTGTATCTGTTTCTACACTGCGTATTTACCTGCTGTGTATTTGGAGTGGCAGATGCTGCTTTAAGGTCCCTGGGTGCCACAAGTGGTTTGCGTTCAACTACAGACCTCAAGTTGGCAATTTGAACTTCCCCAGTGGGACCAGGGAAGAAAGATTTGGCGATCTGTTTCTGTTGTACTTACACCCTTGGAAACCATATGAAGCATTCGTGCTCTGTAATACAGGGTTGTTGTGAATCGGAGTAGAATCTGTGGTGTTGTAGTTATCTAGCGCGATGGTAACAGAAATGCCACAAATGATGGCTTTAACAAACGGAAATTTATTTTTCTCGTAGTTTAGGAGGCCAGAAGTCCAAATTCAGGGTTCTGGCTCCAGGGGAAGGCTGTTTCTCTCTGTCAGCTCAGGGGGAAGGCCCTTATTTCTTCTGGGCTTCTGTTCTTGGGCAATCTTCATGTGGCTTGCCTCCCACACCCTCTTCTCCCCCTTGGTTTAACTAATCCTGTGTCATTAACATAACAAAAACAATCCATTCCTAAATAGGGTTATAACCACAGACATTGAGCAGATTGGGATGTACAATAAATATTTTTGGAGAATACAATTTAGTTCCAGCAGTGGCTTTTTATACCTCATCAACTTTCTCAACAAAATGTAAAAACAGAATGTTACTTAGAAAAGGTGATGAAGATTATCTAAATTTATTCTCTTGTCACAATAGGTGGTTAGCACTGAATTGCTGTAACTCACCTACTCTGTCCCATTCACCTGAACCAGTCCTGATCTCTGTTCCCTGATGGATGTGAAGGCTTGTTGAGTGAATGAATTCTGGCTAAGGTTTTCTTATTGACCCACTGCTGTGCATACCCATAAGCCATAGGCCTCTTTCTGGCAGCCCCACCCTGGACTGGGATGATCAGCCTTTATGAATTATCCTTTAATCAAAAAGCCTTTCGTGTTAAATTTAATCTATACTTGGGACCAGTTGTAAAAAACAATATGTTCCAAGAATACACATTCTTTTTCACTTTTTTTAAAATAGACTTTGTTTTTTTAGAACAGTTTTAAGTTTATAGAAAACCTGTTTCTACAGAGTTCCCATGTACCCCCTCCTCCTTCACAGAATTATTCCTGTCAGTGTGTTGCGTTTGTGTAGTATGTCTGTACAGGTGCTGAACTAATAGTGATGCATTGTTATTATCTAAAATCCATAATTTACATTTCACACTTGGTGTCATATTCCTTTTTTAAAAAACTTCATTGTTAATTCAATATTTGTTCCTAAGAGGGATCTGAAGCATTTCACATCTTCCCATTTTTCCAATAACTCTCAATTGAAATGAATCAGATAGATTGGAAGACATTTTGGAAAGAAACTGTGAAATCAGAGTACCATTTTTATTTTTCTATCATCTGAGATGATTATGTGAACAGTTTTATAGTACAGGCAGTAACCTGTGTCTGCTTTTGGTGTGCACATACAGTGCTGGTAAAAGCCTAACTCTGAATAACCCTCTTGAAATAAAAATCAAGATTTATACTAGAGACAAATTAGAAGGAAGTTACTATTTTCCAAAGGATGACTTACTTCACATTGTGTACAACAGATTATTGTCGCATAATAAAATATTCCAAAATGTCTACACCTTTATTTACATGATCTGGTGGCTCACAACTGTTCAAGTATATCTGTGACCTAGGTATTATTAAGAAAGGACATTGACTTCTGACTGCTGCGTTTTGGGGATTGAAAGGTTCTTGATGTGTCAGGGTCCTGGAAGATGGAAATGTGATCCTTTAGAACCATTGTCAGTAACCTCTGAAAAAATATTTGGAAATTGAATGATTGCTAGAATATTACATCAAGGCTTTGTTGCATTCATGTATATCTTGATTAAAATAACATAACTGAAGATTTGCCATGTTATATATAGGCAAAATGTTGGTGACAGCTGCCCTTGAGTCCACTCCCAACTTATGGAAACCCCATACATAATAGAATGAAACATTGCCCAGTCCTGTGCCATCCCCAGGACTGGTTACAAACTGGACTGTTGTCATCTGTAGGTTTTCATTGACTGACTGTCAGCAGGGTGTTACTCAGTTTCCATGTAATTTTTTTTGTTTTTTTTCTCTTTCTCATTCTATTGTTAGTTTCCATTTCATTTTGTTGGCACTGTGGTCACAGAAGATACTTTGTGTTATCTCAGTATTCTAGAGTTTGTTGAGGGTTGCTCTGTGGTCTAAGAGGGATGGTCTGTTCTGGAGAAGTTCCATGTGTATTAGTAAAGAATGTGCACTTTGCTGCTGCAGGGAGTGTACTGCAATGAGGTAGATTGTGCCTTTTAGCTCTTCTGTGCCTTTGCTGAGTTTCTTTCTAGTTGTTCCATCCTTTACCAAGATTGGTGTGTTGAAGTCTCCTACACTATGATGGAATGTCATGGAGTACGTAGATACTTATGGCTAAGTCTTCATGATGGATCATCTGCTTAATCATTATGTAGCACCCTTTGTCTTTTATAGTGGATTTTGTTTTTAAAGTCTATTTTACCTGAGACTAGTCTCGCCACTCCTGCTCTGTTTGATAGCTATTTTCTTGATTTTTTATGCATCCTTTGATTTTCAGTAAATCTACATTTTTGTTTCTAAGATATGTGTCTTGTAGACAGTGTATTGAAGAGTCCTATCCCCCCCCTTAATCTAATCTGTCATTCTGTCTATTTATGGGTGTATTTATGCTGGTGAATGTAATTATTGATAGGTATAGGTTTATTGCTGTCATTTGGTAGTGCTTTTGTTTATGGTGCTGATGTTTTCTTTTACTCTCCTGTGCTGAATTTGCTTGTGGATATTTCTTTATTTCTTAGAAATTTTTTTTTGAGAATTTATGATTTTATTCTAATAACTAGATTAATTAATTTTCTTTGTAATTACCTTAAAATTTACCTCTATCTTCATGGGTTTGAACCACTGTATTATTACTTGTATCACCTTGCCTTCCATTCTATCAGAAAGTTCTATAAATACACTGTTTATTCCCTGTTTTATGGTTCTGACGTTGTTGTCATTTACAGATTACCTTCTCTGTTTTCCTGTTGTAATTCTTTTGGTTTGGGATAATCTTTAAGAGTTCATTTCCTAGGCTGGTATCTGGTTGGCATAATCTTGCATCCTAGATTCAGGCTGTGGTCTGATGTTGTTTGTTCTCAGACCAAAAAGATGCTCTTTAATAATTCTGGTAATTCTGGTTTGGTTTTTACATATTTCCTTGACTTTTGTTTATCTGGGAAAACACCTGATTTCACAATCATATTTGCGAGTTTTGCAGGATATATTATGCTTGATTGGCAAATTTTTTATTTTAAGATTTCGTGTGTCTCTTATCCCTTTGCCTTCTTGCCTGCATGGTTTCTGGCAAATAATCAGAGCTTAGTCTTATTGTTTCTCTTCTGTGTGTGGCTTTCTGTTTTTCTTTAGCTGCTTTCAGCATATGTCTTTGGTTTAAGCAAGTATGATTACTATATGCAGTAGTAATTTCTTTTGGGATCCCTTCTGTGTGGTGTTTGTTGAACTTCTTGGATGGTCAGCATTTTAGCTGTCATAATATTGAGAAAGTTTTCTTTCAGCAGTTCTTCAGTGATCCTCTTTGTGTTTTCTGTGTTTTTGCCGTGTTTTGGAACTCTGATCACTTACAGATTTTTCCTTTTGATTGTATCTCACATGTCCTCAGGGCTTCTTCATTTTTTTTTTTTTTTTTCTGATTTTTCTTCAAACAGAGTTGGTTCTAAGTGTTTGTCTTAAATTTCTCTGATCTTGCCTTTCATCATTTCAGACCTGCCCCTCAGTTCTGCTATGACGCTGTCCATTCCAATTGTTGTTTTTGTATGATTTCTGGTTGTGACTTATTTTGGATTTTATTCCTATATTATTTTCCTGAAGTTTCTGTTCTTTTGTCTGTGTATTTTTCTATGAATTGTCAGTTTTTTGCTTCAACTGTTGGATAGCTTTGCGTAGTAGAGATTTGAATTCCCTGTAAGGTACTTCTAGTGCCTTTTCTTCTACTGGAAAGTCTCTTGTTTTTTTGGACACTTACTGGAACCATTCTGTGAAGTTTTTTTTAATATATTTTGGTATTATCTACTGTCTTGGGGGTATTCAGTAGTTGTTTTCTTCATTTATGCATTGTAGATTTGTTTTATCCTGCTTTTTTGTTTTATTTGATTATGTCAGAGCACACAAGGAATGGGTTCTTTGTTGTTTGCTTGTCTGTAGTCACAGTAATTTTTATTTCCTTATCTGATGGGCAGGATCAGTAGCTCAGCTATGGTACAGCAGGACAGGTCCAGCTGAAGGCGAGGGATTGGGATGGATTGTGACTCATACTATAGGCAAGAGGGCCAGCTGGGCAGGTTCCAGAAGGCCATGCCTGTGCTGCATGGAGTGTGATGTTTAGCACACAGTGCAGTCAGGCAGGAATGGGGGCAAGGAGGTTGCTATATGTGGAGCTAAGATGGCTATCCATCAGATGCTTTTTGGAAACTCTATTGGGCAGTTCTATAGGCAGTTCTATAGCCCCATAGGGTTGCTATGAGTGACGACACCAGTGGGTTAAGATGAATATGGGAAAGAAGAGAGAGAAATAGGAACCCAAAACCAACATGCAAACAAACAAAATAAGAATGCCAAGGCAGCTTGTCATTGGAGTGGACAGATAAGAAATGGAGGAAAACAAAAAGGAAACAGAGAGAGGAAAAGAAACAACAGAAGAAAATAGATAAAAATGTAGAAAAGGGAAAAAAGGAAAAGAAAGTCCTGTCCCCTAGGGATCCCACTAGTGTGGCTGTGAAGACAAGGAAAGTCTCCCAGACTGCACAGTATAGCCTAACTCCAAGAAGTATAGATGTCATACACTATAAGGTATTCTGGAGACAGGAATAAAAGCTAAGTATAGAGAGATGTAAAATGAAGAAAGATAGAAAGCAAAAAAGGGTTAAAAAAAGAAAGAAAAGAAATACCCCCAGGGGTCCCATTGGTGCAACTGTATGTACCAAGGAAGTGAGTGCTACACTGTGTGGTACAGTATGGTCAAAGGACTGTTTTTTCAAGCTTTGAAAGAAAAAGGAAAAACAAACAGAACAAAACATGTCAAAGCGAAACAACTAAAAAGTCCTAAGGATCCCACCAGCATGGTGTCAAGGTCTGAAGAAGTGGTTCCTCAGCTGAGCAATGAATCACAGCCTTTCAAGGAGAAACAAAAATAGCACACTGAGCCAAGTGTTCAAAAGAAAGAAAGAGGAAGTGTTAGGAGGGCATGGAAGAAACCAAAAGAAGCAGGAAAAGCAGTGCCAATTACAGACAAGTGTCACTCAGAGAGCCAGCCATCATAGGTGGGGCAAATCCAAAAGGACCAAGGCAGAAGCAGTTGACTCCTGGCCAAGAGACTGCAGCCAAAGAGGAAGCTGAAGGAGGCTGGGAGGGTGGGGTGCACAGGGGGGTGGGAAAGCATTCATTACTGGTTACCAGGTGGTCTTGTCCTCCTGGGAGCTCCATGGTGCTGACATCCCGTATTCCCTGTGTGATGATCTCTAGTGTGGGCAGGGCAAATCCAAGCAACATGGATGCTGCACTTTCTGGCTGGCCAGGCCACTGCAGCTAGCCAGAAAGAGTTGGAGGTAGAGCAGTGTGGGGGAAATCGGGTGTGGATGTGAAAGTTCGTGTCACTGATTACCTTGTCCTCTGTCTCCTGTAGGGATGTCCAAGAAATGCTTTCTCATGCTCCTTGTCTACCAGTCTCTTCCAGGAGTCCAAGATGATGAACCCATGCCACATTAACTGACAGGAGACTTCCACATATATTGCTTGTCACTGTCTATACTTTGTCATTTTTTTATTTGACTTGGTGTTTTGTTGAGTTCTTTATCTTTTCTGTTGACGCTTCAGGTTCCAGGATTGGTGTTTATCTCTGTTTTACTTAGTGTTTGGTGGGTGTTTGCTGTGGAAAGACAGTGTGGTTCATCTGTCTATGGCAACATGTTAACTGGAAGTCATTGATTGCTTTTCAGAAATATGAGGTTTGACAATTAACTCTGTGAACTGAATTGTTTTTAGTGCTACATATCTCACTGCTGAATATCACTGCAGTCACCTTCAAAGTACTCCCCTTGGAAAGCTCTACACCAGTGCCAGCACCTAGTCCACCCTTCAAAGCAGTTTTGCAACTCATTCTGGAATGGCCATTGTGCACGGTGGGAAGTTTATGAACTTAACTGTGTAGTTGTCTATGAGGGAGTTTTTAGCCAGTAGACAAATAACTGTATTGCAGCACCCTACCTACTCACCTTATCTGCCCTCTGATTACTTTTTATTTGCTCAAAGAGAAAGGAAATACTGAAAGAAAGATATTTGCATAACATTGAGGACATGAAGGGTAATACAATGACAGCTCTGATGACCATTCCAGAAAAAGAGTTCCAAAACTGCTCTAAAGGGTCGACCAGGTGCTCGCATCAGTGCATAGTTTTCCAAGGAGGGTACGTAGAAGGCGACAATAGTAATATTCATTAATGAGGCATGTACACTTTTTCTAGGACAAGTTTGCAGACTTAATTGTCAGTCCTCATAGATCATCAGAACTTTCTTCCTAGTTGCTATTAGTCTGGATGCTCTGCTAAAACCTGTCCCACATCACAGCAACATGTAAGCCTCTGATGATACAGGTAGTTGTTGTGCATGGAGTACTTTGACTGGGACTTGAAGCTGAAGCTCCTGCATGGAAAGGGAGAAATCAGCCACTGAACCACCACTGTTCCATAGATAGATCAATATAGAGATAGGAAATCCTGAAATGTGATATGACTAATGGAATGGTAAGGTGAACTTACCCAAAAGACGTAGCATATCGTGAAGTCAGCCTTGAAGGAAGTGTCTAGTTGATGACCACAAGGCTTCCACCTTTGAGCTTATTCCTAATGAGCATGTTTCTCATTCTGAGCTTTGGGGAAACATTCACTTCTGTGTGGCCTACTGGCTTTATCTTTAAATACATCATTCCTGGTTAAATGAGTTAAATAAATATAGAATACTCAATAGAGTATGGAGGTTGTTTTCCCAATCATTAGCTAGAATTAAGAACTCTCCATATTATGGATCAAGATGTTTTTCTAGTTAAAGTCGAACACCCATTCATGCTAAAAACTCTTAGCAAAATAGGCATAGATGGAAAATTCATCAACGCAATAAGGGCCATTTATACAAAACCAAATGCCTACGTCATCCTGAATGGAGAGAGACTGGAAGAGTTTCCCTTGAGAACAGGAACTAGACAAGGATGCCCACTCTCCCCTCTTCTATTCAGCATAGTACTAGAAGTTCTAGCCAGAGCAGTTAGACTAGACCAAAAAATAAAGGGCATCTGCATTGGCAAAGAAGAAGTCAAAATCTCCCTGTTTGCTGATGATATGATTGTACATGCAGAGAATCCCAAAGAATCTATAAGTAAACTACTCAAACTGATAGAAGAGTTCAGCAAAGTCTCAGGATACAAGGTAAACATAAGGAAATCAGTAGGATTCCTTTATACCAACAGTGAGACTGCTAAAGAAGAAATCATCAAATCAATACCATTTACTATAGCCCCCAAGAAGATAAAGTACCTAGGAATTAATCTAACCAGAGAAATAACAGGCCATGAGTCGGATCCGACTCGACGGCACTTGGCTTGGCTTACAAAGAGAACTACAAACCCTTATTACAAGAAACTAAGACATTAGATAAATAGAGAAACCTACACTGCTCATGGACAGGAAGACTTGACATTGTGAAAATGTCTATTTTACCCAAAGCCATCTGCTTATATAATGCAATCCCAATACAAGTTCCAGCATCATTTTTTATTGAGATGGAGAAACAAATCACCAACTTTGTTTGGAAAGGGAAGAAACCCTGGATAAGTAAAGTACTACTAAAGAAGAAGAACACATTGGGAGGCCTCTCATTACCCGACCTTAGAATCTATTACACTGCCACGGTGGTCGAAACAGCCTGGTACTCGTACAACAGACAGATCGATCAATTTAACAGAATTGAGACCCCAGAGATGACACCATCCACCTATGAACAGTTGATATTAGACAAAGGCCCTAAGACATTAAACTGGGGTAAAAACAATCCCTTCAACAAATGGTGCTGGCAAAACTGGATATCCATCTGCAATAAATTGAAATAAGATCCGTATCTTACACCTTGTACAAAAACCAACTCAAATTGGATAAAAGACCTAAATATCAAGTCTAAAATGATAAAGCTCATCCAAGAAAAGGTAGGAACAACAATGGAAGTTTTAATACACAATATAGACAGACTTCAAAATCTGTCAAACAAACCACAATCAACAGAAGAGAAAATACATAAATGAGAACTATTAAGAATCAAACACTTTTGCTCATCCAAAGACCTTATCACAAGACTTAAAAGGCCACCTACAGAATGGGAAAAAATATTTGGCAACTCTATGACAGACCAACACCTGATCTCCATAATCTATAAGGTACTACAGAATATCAATAAGAAGAAGATAAATCATCCAATTAAGTGATGGGCAAAGGAGATGGACAGACATTTCTCTAAAGTGGAGATCCAGGCAGCCAAAAAAACACATGTGGACATGTTTATGATCTTTAGTTATTAAAGAAACTCAAATCAAAATGACAATGAGATACCATCTCACCCCAACAAGGTTGGCCATGATCCAAAAAACACAAAACAGCAAATGCTGGAGAGGCTGTGGAGAAAGTGGAACCCTCCTATACTGTTGGTGGGGTTGCAAAATGGTCAAGCCCCTTTGGAAAGCAATCTGGTGCTCCCTTAAAAAAATGGATATAAATATACCATTTGAACTAGTAATTCCGCTACTTGGAATATATCCTACAGAATCAAGGCCATTCACACCAACAAATACATGCACAAGAATGTTTATCGCAACACAGTCCAGGATAGCGAAAAGATAGAACCAACCCAGATGCCCAACAACAGAGGAATGGATAGGTAAACTATGGTATATATACTCAGTGGAGCACTATGCAATGGTAAAGAACAATGATGATTCTCATAACCTAGTTTCAACTGGAAGACATGTTGAGTGAAAATAGTCAGAGAAAAAAAGGACAAATATTGTATGAGACCCCTATGATAAGATCTCAAAAACAGACTTATGCATAGAAGAAAAGACTCTTTGATGGCTGCAGGGGGGGCGGGGAGGGTTTAGATTGGATAGTTGGTGGAAATTTGGTTGGGCAAAATCGGTGACAGCACACATTAGAAACAAGGACGTTATTAAGTGGACTTCAGCATAACTTGAGTACTCCTCCCATCTTAACCCAACAATGCAAGGACAGAGTAGTTGGGGTGGGGTACAGGGAACAATGCTCTTACGTGAAATTGAGGCCAATTGGCACAACTAGCATTTTTCTAAGAGAGCTCTCTGCACCCCACATTGATGAGTGGTGTCTGGGGTCCTAAATGCTGCCAAGCTGCCATCAAAGGGCACAGCAAGTGGTCCCAACTCAGCAGGAACGAATGCTCACTGAGTACCAAAATGACAACCCAGAAGACAGAGAGACCCACATGAGTGGGTCCTACATAGACTTGGGACCGGAAGAACTGGATGGTGCCCAGCCAACAACAATGATAGCCACGATGGAGCTCACAAAGTTGAGTCTCATTGGCAACGCAAGAATAAAAGGGGGTGCACCCTGAGGTCTCCACTAAAAGACCTCAATTGATGGTCCAGCGGCTTTGGTCTTCCTCTGGGAGCATGGCCTGTGGCCCTGATGCTGCCCTTGCCCATGAATCATAATGAAGGTCCATTCTTCAGATAGCAAAAGATTGGACTTGGCAATGCAGAGTGACTATATATCGGGTGCACTTTATGGTTCTGTGCATCTATAGGATATCATCTTGCCGACCTCTGACTGGAGGAAAGGGAGTGGTTGGAGAGGAGGGGAAAGGAGACTGTTGGGAGGATGAGGCATGCATGGAGCAGAGAGGAATAGTGTGCTGTCACCGGGCAGGGGGAACAGTGGAAACTACACATAGGTGGGCATGCAGATTTATATGGGAATGTATATTTTCACTCAGTCATAATAAAAAAAATATATATTTTTCCAAAATGAGTTAAGATTTGTTCACTACCGCCAAGTGCCGTCGAGTCGGATCCGACTCATGGCGACCCTAGAGGTGTGATATCATTGATATTTTTGAAATTAAATGGTCAGATAATATGCTTTTGCATTTGGAGTGGTAGAATGAATCTTTTAAGCCAGTGTGTCCGCAGTCCCTAGTCTTGTTGTTATATAAGGACCTCAGTTGCTTCCGTGAAAACTGCGTGCTGCCGTTGGCAAATCAGTTGGTTCTTTGGGTGATCAGTGACTATCACAGAAACTTCTAGCTGAGGCTCCTGAGCATTCTGGGAGGTAAGGCTCTGCCAGTCCTGGAGAAATTTCTATTTCTCTGTTGAGTATTTTTTATGAGTACAGCAGAAGATTTTCTAGCCGAGTCACCAAGCCAAGTGCCGTTGATGCTTCACTTAATCCCTTTCAACAGCATTATGCTGACAATTCTTTTTAATGGTAAAACCATGCATCTAAACAGTTAAGCAGGAAGTAAGTGTTCGAGCTGAAAACAGACACTGGTTGTCTCATACTCAGCCCTCTTTTGGAGCTACCAAATCCATTTAATTATGTAACAACATGTGTTAGCTTTTAAACATTACAGTGATACAATTAAAGGTTGCTTATTAAATAGCCAAGATTTCTCAACTGGTCCAAGCAAGCCTGTTAGTAGCACAGCGGGTACCCCAGAACCAGAACTATGGCCAGACACCTTGAAGCCCCATGCTGAGCCCTGGATTTCCTTCTTTCACTTGTGTCCCCTGCTGTCCCCTGAATCCCAAGGAGAACAATAATACCATATAGAAACCGGTGACTTATTCTGGAAATTTATGATATTCAGATGAATGCATTGTCTACTGCCTAATATTTCAGTAATAACCCCCAAAGGAAAGGCACAGTTATTATGACAGCAAACCTAGCCCAGGGTATGGCGTCCACTGCCCTGACACAGCAGTTCATTCGTCAGAATAAGAAGAGAACTGTTTATAGAGAGTGTAAGTCAGCAATACATTTTTAAAGGTGGGCACCCTGAAAGGTCACTCATCTAATAGCTTTATTTATAATTAACACTTCTACGTAGATGTGTGTTGTTTTATGGTCATGCGATGGTTTCCCTGAACTTTACAAGTATTATTCTTCAAGAGATTGTAGTGTATTTTAAAAATGCTACTGCTTAAATTGTGTGGGGGGGAAAAATTTTTTTTAAGGATGTATATGAGCTTAGTTTGCATTTTCAAATTTTGATTGGTGTTTGATTTACAAATTGTGGATTTTTCTTTTTAGGAGAGCACAGACATAGATGAGGAGGAGGATGAAGATGACAAGGTGAGTCTTCTCAAGAAGGATCATAAAGGGAACAGTAATTAGTATTGCCACCAGATAGTATCTTCTGGGTTAAGACTTTGTTGTGGTTTTTGTCATTGTTGTTTTTAGTATTACAGGATAAGCATCATAGTGATAATATTACACTTTCTAAAAAGATACCTTCCCGTGTATATGAATGATCTAGAGTAGGCATATACATAATGATCGAAGTTGGTTAGCCATGACCAGGAGCTGGTAGGAATGAGAAATAGGGATTTATTACTTAGTAAGTACTGATTTTCTGTTTAGGGGAATGAAGAAAGTTGGGAAATAAATATTGTTGATGGTCACAAAATATTGTGCACATAATTAATGTTACGGAATTGTAAACTTAAATGTGGTTACATGGCAAATTTGCTATAAATATTTTTACAATAATAGTTTCAGAAAGAACATGCCTTTTTAATTTTTTGCAAATGAGAATGAAATGTTAAGGTAAAATAGAAGGAGTGACTGAAAGATTCTGAGAAGATTACCTATAGAAGGCTTTTTATTTGATACAAGTCAAGGTTAGCTTTCCCCTTTTTATGTGAAAAGTGCCCTAGGAAGTCAAACAGAAAGACAGGGAAATTGCTGTTACTTGAGGTTGGTGTCTGTCCTCAGTGGGGCTGGTCACCCGCGTCAGATCCTGTCATGTCCCCAGCTGTTGCTGGCAGCGTGTTCGGCTATATGTCTGTCTACATCTGTCTTTTTTCCTTCTCCTGGGACAGTCTCTCAAATCTGCTGCTTTTGTTGCCATTACGCTTTCAGATAAACCTTCTGGAATAAAATGAAAAATAGTGAAATGCCAAATGAGATGCCACTGGCTTAATGGACTTCCACTCCCCTGAAACCTGTGGGTATGGGGAGCTCCTGATGGTGGTAGGGTCTAGGAGGCTTATGGGAAAGTGTGGAAAGGGCAATTTTAACAGTAAATGGCTCAAAGATTGAACACTCTGCTGCAAACCAAAAGATTAGTGGTATGAACCTACCAGCCGCTCTGTGGGAGGAGGATGTGGTATCCTGCTTCTGTAAAGATTACGACATTAGAAACCTTATGGGACAATTCTACTCTGTCTTATGTGGTAGCTAGTAATTGGAATTGATTCCGTGGCCACAGGTTTGGTTTCAGGTTTCTTGTGTAGTGTAAAGTGCCCACAGAACAGAATTGAGTTTAGGCCCAGTGACTGCATGGCTCAACCTTGCAACTGAATTGACAGTACCAGAAGATTTTACCCATTAGAAGCAACTTGGGTGGATTACAAAGTGAGTCTCATTTGTTGTGCTAAAGTAGTCATTTATAGCAAAATAATAAAATAAGGTATAATATTTTAAACAAGCGATTCAACCTTTTTTTTCAGAACACAGGTCACATAGATGCAACTTTCTTCTTTAACAACTGGTGTTAGTAGCTTCTAGTTGATACGGGTTATTGAATGTGGTGTTTGGTAGGAGTCTCTGGATACTCAGATGTTAAGTGCATGCCTGCTAGCCAAGTGATAGATAGTTTGAACACATGCAGGGAGGCCTCAGAATACAGACCTGATGATCTCCTTCTGAAAGATCATAGCCTTGAAAACCCTACATTCAGGGGTCACCATGAGTGGTAACTGACTTGATGGCAACTAATAGCACCAACAAAAGTGGGTGGTGGGATGCTTTACCAAAGAAAAATGGAACTATTTTCAACCTAGACTAGGCAAAATTCCCAGTTTTTATAAATCAATGCCTAGATGTGCAAAGGCTTCTTTGCTGTTGAGCCAAATCTGTTTACGGAGCCCTCTGTGGAAGATGACATCACCCGTTGTGATGATGTGTCTTTGCCAGTCTGATAAAGGAGAGCATCTGACAAGAAGGCAATAAATAAAAAAGAGATGTTTGATGACTGGCAAGCAACAACTTTAGTCCATAAAGTCTGCTGGATCAGTGCTTTTCAAGGTCCAGTCTTCTGAGATACCCCTGGGGCTCTGGAGGTAGAGCTGTTTGGGCTGTGCTTCAAACCTTGCTGGCAAAGGAGGACTGAGTGAAAAGTGGGATCCACAGAATCTGCGGAGATAAGCCTTGGAACTGTTAGTGTCATGCAAACATGACTGCCAACACGACGGTTTCATCCGCCTGCCCGACACGAGCATCTGAGACTGACACTTGGCTGCTCGCATTTCCTCCAGGACAGCTTCTTCCTTGTAGTGGTTTTATCTCAGTATTTTAATGGGTCTTAATAGCTGGAATATAGCCATGGTAATTTTGCTTCCTCAGCTTTGCATCTTTATGAAATCTTCTGTGTATGCCTCTGCTGCTTTTCATACTCTTTCTGTTCTTGGAGGAGACAAGCACACTTTTCAATCCTCGTCCATATCTTTTCACTCTCGCTTTCCTGAGAGTGAACAAGGGAGACAGATTTTGTGACTGAGTAAAATGATAGCAACTTTAAAATTTCTTGAGCATGCATCCACTTACCACCAGGGTGTCTTGTATTAGACACATTGCTAGAAATAGCAGAGTCTGACTCACGGCGATCTTATGTATACAGAACAAAGTGTTGCCAGGCCCTTCATCTTCCTAATCATCACCAACTTCTTTGAGTCCATCTCCACAGAAATGGCACCAATGCATCTCTTCAGGGGGCTCCCTCAGCCCCCCTTACCTGTGCTTTGTTTACCAAACGTGATTCCCTCACCAGCAGTTGATTGCTTTGGATGAGAGAAGAGGGAACGAGAGAAAAGAGAGAAAGCTGAGCAGCATTCTGTGGTGGGCCATCATTTTTCCTTGGAAGTAGACCAGCAGGCCTGTCTTCAAAGTCTTAGTCTGGAAACTCCACTGGAACTGGTTCACTAAAGGTGACCCTGCTGGCATTGGAAATAGCAGTGGCATGGCCTTTAGCGTCACAGCAATACAGAAGCTACCCCAGTATGCCAAATTGACAGACACGCTTTTCAGCCCCTGTTTGTATCTTTCTACCTTAAGAGGTCTGTCAGGGAGCATCATTTTGTGGTTAAGTAAAATAATAGCAACTCTAAAATATTTTGAGCACACATGCACATATATATTGCCATGCATAAATTTTTTTTGCTTGGACAGCAGCCTCCACAACTGTTGTGCTCATTATAGCCCTGGACACGCAATCACTTGGGAACTCCCATTCATAGTGTCCTGTAGCAAAGGTCTTGCCCAGGGAGCCCTTCTGGCTTGTGTTGCATGTTAGACATGACAGACCAGGCTTCTGGGAATCGTAACAGAGCCGATGAGAGATGAACTGTTTACAAGTTATAAACACACAGCCGTTTAGCTCAAAACCAGAAGACGAGAGAAATTCATTTCTACCTAAACTATCCATCTTGAAAATGACACTGCTTAATTGCCGGCTCCTCTTCCCACCAAATACCATCGTGGTCGACTGTGGAAGATGAAAGCCTGCCGGGGCCTCTTGGCACAGCTTCCTCGGGAGACAAATGTGTCCCCAGACTCTGCCTGTCTCCAATGCAGAGTCCAGGAAGTGGACTGGGGTCTGTCATCTTTTCATTGTTGGGAACGGGGCTTGTAAAGTGACATCACTGTGGCCTCCTCTCCTCCTTATGAGTATATGCTGGTGATCTGTGTTAGAAGCCCACCTAGGCTTCACAGTTTCGCCTCCTTTTCTTTTTGGGGCTTTCATTTCTAACAAAGAGATTTCAGGTAACTATGGGGGGGGGGGAGCGTTGAAAGGGGAAGGGAGTTTAGGAGAACTAACCTCCAGACTAAACTTGGAAGAGAGAAGACTCCTTTCTCATGGCTGATGGCCCATGTAAGAAATTGCTTGTTACAAATATGCATTGCTAGAGACCCCAGACGAAGCAGATAATGGCTAAGTTCAGCCAACAGCAATCAGCTGACATTTCCTATTTGTATTAGATTCCATATGTGGAATCCTTCTGTGAGGACCTTATTTGTACGGATGGATTACAATAAAAATTGTATTAATTTTCCTACACAGTAAAGGTCAGTAATTGAAGCATGAACCAAGAAACTATTGTGTAAAATGCTGTATCCCCATACTTAGGAAAGGTCAGGCAAGACAATAATACCTTGTTTTCATTGCTGAAGGTATAAATACTTGCATTAAGATTTCTTTCTTTTTCCAGCCCAACAATCACTTACATAGAATATTTCAGTATTTACTATTAATATTAGGAAGAAGAAATAATAAGGACATTTATAAAAGAAGATTCCTGCTTATTGTCAGAAACTGTACCCTGGATTGTGGAATTGTTTTTTTCTTGTTTGTTCCAAGCTTTTTTTGTTGTTGTTGTTAAACTCAGATGTCAGAAATTGGGCTTAAATAATCTGTTCTTTGAAGATCATCATTTAGGTCTCAGTTGCCTGAATACTTTTTGAAAAAAAAAAAAAGAAATCAATTGTGGATGAAAAACTGATATGAATGTTTTCTTTGAAAACAGAAAACATATCTAACACCTTTTTGGTTGATTGGGGAACATTTTGTAATGGAAGGATGCAGATGAAAAGTATGTTTATAGACTATGTTCACAAATTAGGATGTCATCATTAAAATTTAAGTGCATTTTAAATCATCAGTTTCAGTGCTTCAGTTATTTTCCTCCTTCAAACTGATTAGCCCACTCTTCACTATCCTGGCAGAGTCTTCTCAGTGGTGAAAACATATGGCATATCTGTTTAGAAAGAGTTCTTGCTATAAATTAATCTGCATAGTTCTTTGAGATGGTAGGTCTACCATGTCTCATTCCCTATATTTTCTTGTTCCAGAGAAAGAAGATGATCTATAGTGTCTCAATCAGGAAAGACTGTTGTCCTGGGAAGAAGTCTTCTTACAAACAAATAGTGAGAATAGTGATTTCATTGTGCTTTCTTAAGAATTTCCATAAGCTGTTTCCTTTTAGTCAGTTCCTCCCCATAGCAACCTTACAAGACAGGGTAGAGGTATCCTATAGAGTTTCCAAGGCTGTGATCTTCATGGAAGCAGGCTACTGCACTGTTCTCCTGTGGAGCAGCTGGTGGGTTTGAACTTCTGGCCTTTCTTTCACTTAAGAGCTTAGTGCTTAACCACTGCTCTACAAGGTCTCTACAAAAATGTCTACCACACAGTAAGTTGCTTTGATACATGATTTTTCTGAACCACTGCATAAGCCGTGAAACTTTAGAAGATCGTGAATTGTGGTATTTTAAAAAACAAAAAGCCAATGAGTATGTTTAAAAGATTAACAATTGTGTACATACACACACACATTTTTCAGGGCATGTGTAATCTATGGACTACACATACTGTAGAGAACCTATTTATGGATAATTTTCAAGGGAATAGAAGTCAATGGTCAATCTAATTTAACTACTTCTATTTTGACTTAATAGGAATTTTAGTGATGAATTGATTTAATTGCTAATATGTATACCATACCATATTACTTTCAAGACTTTAATAGTAAAGTGGATTCCAGCCAGTTCTTAATCATCAGTTTATGCATGTTCTGAATGAGAAGGGGTTGTCTTTTCCATTTCCTTTCACCAGTGCACCAAATTGCTTAGATTTTCTTTAAAAAAAAAAAAATCAAATCTCCTTTCTTAAAAATATTATGGCTTTGGGAAATAACTTAGAAATGTTATTAATGTGGCCACTTGGAATATTATTCAGAGCATATCACTTATGGTCAGACTCACTAATATTCCTGGTACTCTCAGATCTTTGAGTATCTACTCTAAGAATTATACTTATGATGCTACTCCCAGATATTTAAAATATGATAAGCCAGATGTTTTAATCATCTAGTACTACTGTGGCAGAAATACTACCAGTGGATGACTTTAACAAAAAGAAATTTATTTTCTACAGTCTAGGAGGTAAGGGGAAACCCTGGTAGCATAGTGGTTAAGAGCTGCTAACCAAAAGGTTAACAGTTTAGATCCACCTGGCACTCCTTGGAACCCTATGGGGAAGTTCGACTGTGAGTTGCGGTTGACTCGATGGTGATGGGTTTTTGTTTTTGCATAGGAGACTGAATTCAGGGTGCCAGCTCCAGAGGAAGGCTTTCTTTCTCACTCTATGAGCTCTGGAGGGAGGTCCTTATCATCAGTCTTTACCTGGTCTAGGAGATTCTTACCACAGGGACTCAAGGTCCAAAGGACCTCGACCACTCCTGGTTCTTCATTCTTGATGGTGGGAAGTCTCTCTAGCTCTCTGCTCACTTTCTCTGTGATATTTCAGAAGAGATTGACTCCAGATACAACCTAATCATGTAGATTCAGCCCTGCGTCATTAACAGAACTGCTTCTCATCTTGCAGTAGTTATAACACATAGGAAAATCATGTCGAATGACAAAATGATGGACAGTCACAACACACTGGGAATCATGGCCTAGCCCAATTGACATACATTTTGGGAGATGGAATTCAATTCATGACACTAGACTATTAGGGAAAAAACAAAGTTACTGTTAAGGTGATTCTGACTCATGGCAACCTCACCTGTGTCACAGTAGAACTGGGCTCCATGGATTTTCTGGGCTGATTTTTCAGAAGTAGATTGCCAGGCTTTCCTTTCAAGGCACCTCTGAGTAGGTTCAGCCCTCCAGTCTTTCAGTTAGCAGCCTGACGCATTTCATCATTTGCACCACTCAGCATCTCCATACCAAGCTATGAATTAGAAGAATTATCTACTCTGCTGTTAGCTAATAGAATACAGTTGGGCTGTGCTGCATCTGGGTATTCAATTTCCCATAGCCTAAAATTACTATGCCACACTAATACATGGTTTATACCTCGACATACTAGCCCAGTGTTCCAGAAGTCTTATCTGCTTATCTATCTGTCTGTCCATTCATTCATCCATCTGTCTATGTCTGTCTGTCTATCCAGAGACTAGTAGCTGTTCTCTTATCTTTCCTGATGAAATCACTGTAAGTCTCACATACCTATTGATTACATAAATGTATAAGATAAAGGGTAAACCCACTGCTGTTGAGACAATTCTGACTCATAGTGACCCTATAGGACGGAGTAGAACTGCCCCCATAGAGTTTCTAAGGAGTGCCTGGTAGATACGAACTGCCAACCTTTTGATTAGATGTTGTAGCACTTAACAACTCTGCCAGCATAGGATCTAAGAGAAAAGTAGACAGGTGAAAACACCTTTTACCTTGAAGGAAAAAGTCACCTTTAAATTAAATAATAATTTAAACAGTTGGCATGAATCAGAATCAACTATATTGATTTCATTTGGTATTTTAAAACAAGACTATTTGAGAAAGAACTATTTGAAGAAATAGATTCACAATAACACAGTATTAATATTTGTAGAGTGTTTCCAATCTGTAGTCTGCTTTTACGTGTTAGTTAATTCAGTACTTACAACAAATCATGAAATTTGGTACCTTTTCCTCATCTGCAAATGAGCAAGCCACGGTAAAGAGAAGTAAATAACAGAGCTGAAATATGTCTGCCAGGATAGTATCAGTACTCAACCCCAGTCCTTTTGGCTTAGATCCTATTATTAACCATCCCACGTTGTCACAAAGAATACTTATCACTTGTTTACTATTGTATTTTTCCACATTATTACTGGCAACATTTGTCCAGTGTTGACTTGGTACCAGAGTGTTTGAGGATACAAGAATCCGAACTTAAACAAGGCCTTCTTAGTAAAATAGTGAAACAATCATGGCACAGTGTTATTGGTACTTTAGTTAAGAGGTGGACACTGTGGTGAGTACGTGGAGAGGAAATATGTTGGGGAATGCAGATGATGCTTGGGTTAAGTCTGAATGTGCTGAGAATTACCTGCTACATTCCTTGATAACCCCCACCCACCCCAACCCAGCTTTACCCAGGGGAGAGATAAAGAATATACACAGCTAAATCAGCAATGGCAGGAGTTCATTGTGTATTTATCTCCATTATAGAAAACCATTAGCCCAGCTTACGCTGTGGTGGCAATACCATTCTGGAAGTTAATCAGTTTTCCCAGGAACCTGGAGGAGTTCCAAATAGTATTTTTGCTCATCCCTTTCCAAAGTTTCAATTGTGTTTTAGCAGTATTTCCCTTTAGTTGTTGTTGATTCCTTTTATTTTTAGGCCTCCTGTTGGATACCAGATTTGATACCTCATCTAAACCGAAAATCATGTCAGTAAATACCATTGCCACATGTAAGCACGCTCCTTTATCTTCCTTTTTCAAAACAAAAGTACTCCTGGAATACAATTTAAACCAAAGAAAGCAAACCCATTGCCAATGAGTCAATTCCAAAGCAAAGTGACCCTATAGACAGAGTAGAACTGCCCCATAAGGTTTCTAAGAAATGCTTGGTGGATTTGATCTACTGATCTTTTGGTTAGCAGTTATGGCACTTAACCACGGCACCAGGAAGAATTACACTCTGAAAAATGTGGGGTTATTTTTGACCCATTTGAATAGTATGTGCCAAAGAATTGAGCAGGGGTGTGTGTGTGTGCATGGCGCACATCTTATGAGAAGATGTCCTAAAGACAGTTCCCAAGCCAAGATTCCCAGAGAACAACTTTGGATCTCCTACATCAAAAATACTGCATACTTTTCTTTGCAATGACAGATAATGCTGAGAGATTTGTGTGTGTGTGTGTGCACTGTCACTCAGCTTTCTGATGTTTATAGTTTATAGCTCTTAAAGTTTTTGACTCGTAGACTTGTAATATTCAGTTGGATGAAAGAGGAACCAAACATGTTGTTTAAAGTGCACAGTTACATTTTTTGTTTATTTAGTGGAGAAAGCTAAAATTCCTAAGCGAAGCTTGAGGGAAAGATTTTGCATTTAAACCTTTGGGGACAGCGTATTTTGTGACAAACAGTAACATTTGAGCATATCAAAAACTTTTTTTTTTTTTTTTCTGATGTGGTAAACTTTCAGGACAACCTCATATATTTTGCTTAGGTAATCAATAAATAAATGAGGTTTTTTTTTTTTTCCTTAGCACCTACAGGAAAAATTTAAGGAAAGGTACTCTATGTAATTCATTCTCAGCTGTAAATAGATTTTGATGGTGTTACCTCTCCCCCAGAATGTCAAGGCTATTTAGTTTATTGCACCTCCAGTGCTGTACTCGCCAGATGCTTGAGGAAAGCAATAAGAAGGAGAGACTGGCCTCTTGGTTGGTTTTGTGTTGTGTTGTGTTCTTTTAAAGAAAGAATTGTCATGTGGCAAAAATGGGGGTGTTATTCTTCATTCAGCTGCTTATTAAATTTAACCAAAAGACTCAATTCTGCTAGGGTTTTATAAATGAGTGAATAATGAAAAACTGGTAATCTTGCGTACATCCTTATATGTTAATACACATTTTTACATTACAAATGTGGAGCCTGTCATTGCTGTTTTTCTTACTATGAGGGCTACTGTTTCTCCCAACTATAACAAAAGATTCTCATGCACTTTGAATTCTGGATTCAAAAAATTCCATACTTACCTTTTTTCTTTTCTGTAGTGATACATGCTGGCTCATAATATAGATACTCAATCCTGTGAGTCATATTTATGTCTCTACATTTTTTTAAGCTTTTAGTAAGAAGTAATACCCATTCTTTTCCAAATGTAGGACTCCAGACACATGTATTTTGCCACAGTTATCTTGTTCGTGGATTTCATTATGCCTGTGGCCATCGCTCTTTTGATTACATATTTCCTTCTGTAAATTGGAAGCATCCCATGTCAACTAAAAATGTGAGCACATGTGATAGCAGTCCTCATTCTGAGTGAATCAGCGTTACTCTTCTGAGCCAGTCTGGTAGGAACAGCAGATGTAATGTTGTGTTTGCTAAACTGTGTTATTACCACATTTCCTGGCTCAATCTGAAACGTGTAAATAAAGCCAGCATGATGTAGACAGAACAGCCAGCTGATCTTTCCTACAGCTCAGGGCAACATGAGTGGACTTGTCCTGGAAGATCACTTCTTTTGAAATGTAAGTTAACCCCAGTATTGTGTCCGTTAGGCAAAAGGTTATTCGTTTTGTCGTGTCTCTGCTGTATTGATGGCAAGGGAACACTGTTTCTGAAGCACCTGAGTGTGCCTGGTGCTTTATACAAACTCTAGTATTCAAGTTTCAACCCTCCAGTTAGGGTAGAACTTATGGTCTCCATTTTCTGTATAAGAAATTGGGAATCAGAAAGGTAAGTAAGTTGCTATCATCACAGAGCTACTAGGTGACAAGACCAGTTTTGAACCACGTTTTTGCTAACTTTCTGCAGGAGTATAGATTTTTGATGCATTTTAGAATGGAGTTGTTTTTGCTTTGTTTTTGATGTAGGTATGCAAACAATCTCTGGTCACCCCAGCTTGTAAACAAAAATAGAAAGACATGTCTTTCACCAAACACTTTCAAAAGGCCTAACTGAGCACACAGTCTCATGAAAATTGGGATAAAAGAATACTGAAAAGGGACTAAACCCACTGCCATCGAGTCAGTTCCAACGGACGGCAACCCGACAGACAGAGTAGAACTGCCCCATAGTGTTTGCAGGGAGCAGTTGATGGCAACTGTTGAATTTTTGGTTAACAGCCAAGCCCTTAACCACTATGCTATCAGGGCTTCAGGGAAGGAGCAGGAGGTAGAATTAGAGAACCGAATGGAGTGTCTCAAAATTCTGTATTTTCTGATCCAAGTGGGGTACCTCATTGTCTATCTTTCCTACATACACTTTGCAGTGGAAGACATGTTAATGTGCACTTCTAACAGTCAATATATAATTGTATGCAGATCTGTGCTGACAATGTCATCTGGAAGGAGCGGATGAATAAGGTTTATTTACTGTATGAAATATATAGATATATTTTATAAAATATGTAGATACACTTTATTATATAGGAAAGTAGATCAGAAGAGACCAAAGAGCAAGTGGCAGAAAGAACAAATATGATATGTAGACTAGAAACTTACAGAGCTTCTTAAGATGGAAAAGGGCACTCACTAGCTTTGCAGTTGTCTGATGGAGACTGTCGAGATCTTTGCCATTTACTATGTGAACATAAACAAATCACTTAATCTGTTTGGACACAAGGTTCTGGTAAATGCAGGTAATAATACTGAGCTGCCTTTGATCTTTCAAAGGGTATGTAATGTATCCACTAGTATATTGTGTGCTTTTATATGGTAGATATTATTAAAAACAAAAGGTCTGTGAAAGCAGTAATATATTATTTTAAATCATAAAATTTATCATGTGTACAGTGAACAGAACAAGTGCTATTAGAGTGATTAAATGGATAGATGTTTAGTGTAAACCAAGAAAACAAAGACAGTACTCAGTGTGGGATGTCTTCTTTAAGAAAAGGCTTCACAAAAGTCATGGAGCTTACACAGTAGGGCTTTTCAGTCATTGTACAGATTTACTGAGACCTGAAATTTTCTCTCAGACTGTAAAGACTTGCTAATGTCTGTAGCTGATAGAAATAATCCTTTGGGTGCACTATTACACTAAACTGGATACTCGACTCTTTCCCTGCATCCACTCAGTCCTCCACAAAACAAGCACTATGGTAGCACTGACCATTGCTCATCATACTTGTTGGTGCTGAGTACACATGGTCAGTTAAAGCAGTTTGCAGCCCACCACTGTAAGCTGGCATAACAGAACAGAAGAGTTAGGGAAGATATTAATGATATTGTGTAAACTATCAAATATAAATGCAAATACCATCTTCTCTAGTATAGATGTCAATATGTCTTGAAGAACACACAAGAACATCCTCTAGAGACTATAAAAGCCATTCAAGAAACAGAACTTACATTTACCAGTTATCATTAAGACACCTGCACTCAGGTGCATAGCTTCCGTCTTGTGTATGGATAGCAGTCACCTCCTGCAGAGATTCCAGGGATGGGGTGGAGACATAACAAAAATGTTTATTAGAATAGATTACTTTGCTCAGTGTGTTGACTAAATCTGTACCTGTTTGTTTTGGAGTTTAATAAGAAACTCTGGCAAGAGTGTGTAGATAGTAAAAATGTACAAGAAGTAGATGTTTAGTGAATAATTGCTGTTATTCCATTTTCAAGATAATTATTGATTAACATGTAATAGTACGTGTTTGCTCACATTCCCGTCCACCCCGGGGGTGGGGGTGACCTCACTGACACGTGGAAACCTTGGATGTGAATCTGCTGAAGAGAGACCTCTATAGCTACTTCAAGAGTTAGTAATTACATTAAGAAGACCTTGCCAGAAAACATGATTTATTCATGTAACTGGAAAGATGTGTTTCCATCTCTCTCTTTGCAGCATAACTTTTCATTTAGATCAAATGGCTATTCTGCTTATTGATTTATCTCATCTTTCATTCTTTGTTTTCATTATACATACATAAAAAAATCTCAAAGTAGCTGTTAATATGTTGACTTTGGTAGCAGAGGAAGAATCTTTGGAAGAATGATGTTAGTGTTATGTATATGTCAACCAGTGATTTATATAGAATATCAAGTAAGTTAATTCAGAAATTGTTTTTTTTAAATCTGATGTATGGAATTAACATAAAGCTTTCAGAAATTAACTGGCAAGGAAGAAATATTGGGAATGCCATTATATATTTAAACACTGAGTATTAAGAATTATTTAGTTTTTAATGATCATATAAAAACAGTCCTTCAAAGTGAAGGCATCTATAAGGAAAAAATGGAATTGACTGTGGTGCCCACACTATCCAAAATTGCATCGACAAGATATGATATAACATCAGTCGATTAGAAATGGTACTGCCCGTAACGGGAAATATATATTCAAAGTTGAGCTAGCAATAACGTTTTTGTGACAGTCATGTTAAAGATAAAAATATGCATCAGTGTGGTAGTGTACACTTTCTTTTTGCTGTCTGTCACTGATATGATTGTAGAAATGTTTGAACCTTTGAAAAACTCCCAGTCAACATAAACATCCACAATGCTATTGAACCATTTGGGGGAGAAGGGTAATCTGTAAATTTTTGTTGCTTTTTGGGTCTAATCAGCTGAAAATTTTTAATCACATTCTTCATTGACAGGTGAGAAGTAGTGTTATTGACATTTCTTACTGTTGTTTGTTAGGTGCCATCAAGTTGGTTCCAACTCACAATGGCCATGTGTGTGCAGGGGAATAAAACAGTGCCCAGTCCTGCACCATCCTTACAATCTTTATTATACATAAGCTCATCATGGCAGCCACTGTATCAGTATGTCTTCTGCCTTTTTGCTGAACCTCTAGTTTACCAAGCATGATGTCTTTCTCTAGGGATTGGCCTCTCCTGGTAACCTGTCCAGAGTATGTAGAAAGTAGTCTCACCATCCTTGATTTTAAGAAGCATTCTAGTTCTACTTCCAAAACAGATTTGTTCAGTCTTTTGGCATTCCAAGGTATATCCAGTATTTTTCACTAGAACCATGATTCAAAGATATCAATTCTTCTTAAGTCTTCCTTATTCATTGTCCAGCTTCTGTATGCATATGAGGCTTGAAAACAGAGTATCTTTGGTCAGGGGTACCTTAGTCCTCAGGTTGACAACGTTGCTTTTCAACATTTAAAAGAAGTCTTTTGCAGCAGATTTGCCCAGTGCAGTGCAGACTTTGATTTCTTAATTGCTGCTTTCGTGGGCTCGGGAATAATGCTGCGGTGAAATCTGGTGTGCACTATGTGTTTTCTTTATGTTGAAATACGTGCTGAGGGCTATGATCTTTGATCTTCATCGGTAATTGCTTCAAGTCCTCTTCACTTTCTGCAAGCTGGGTTGTGCCACCTGCTTAAACTCTAGTTGTGTATGAGTCTTCCTCCAATCTTGATGCTTCATTCTTTTTTATGTAGTCCACTTTCTTGTATTATTTCCATAGCATACAGACTTAATAGGTGTGGTGAAAGGATACTAACTTGTTGTACAACTTTCCTGACTTTAAGCCATGCACTGTCCCCTCCTCCTGTTCAAATGACTGCTTCTGAATCCATGTACAGAGACCTCGAGCACATTTAAGTGTTCTAGAATTCTCATTCTTTGCAACAGAATCCGTAATTTGTAATGATCCACAAAGTCAAGGACATTTACATAGTCAATAAGACGCAAGTAAACATCTATCTGGTTTCTCTACTTTCAGTCACAGTCACGCTGACATCTTTGACTGTTCTAATGATTCAAAATGATTTTTCTTAAACTGCCAGAAAGAAGACATTGAATTTTTTTCTCTACAAAATTAAAGAATATGCCGAACAAAGCACACTGTGAAGTCGAACATGTACATATAATTCAATTTTTTAATTCTAAATTATGATTTGGATTATCTATATTTTTCAGAAAATCTTTGATAGAGTACCTTTTTTATAAAATATATAGTCTGTAAAAGAATCAAGAGTTTGGTGATTTTTCAGCATCAAAATTTTATTAGCCTGCTATATGCAGGTGATATAACCTTGCTTGCTGAAAATAAAGATAATTTGAAGCTCTTACTGATGAAGGTCAGAGTCTACAGATTTCAGTATGGATTCTGTCTCAGCATGAAGAAACTGAAAATCATCACAACTGAAGTGATAACATTATTATAAATGGAAAAGAAATTAAAGTTGTCAATGATTTAATTCTACTTGGATATACAATAAACTTTCATGGAAACTGCAGTTAATAAGTCAAACAATGTATTGAACTGGGAATATCTGCTGTAAAAGACCTGATTAAAGTCAGGTTGATGACTAATGTGTTTCTGATCCAAGATGTGGTGTCTTCATTCCCTTCATATGTAAAAGCTGTACAATGAAAGAGGAAGACAGAAGAAGAATTGATGCATTAGAACTGTGCCGCTGGCAAAGAATGTTGACTATGGACTTCTAGAAGAAAAAACAAATCAGTCATAGAAGAAACACCACCAGAATATTCCACAGAATTGTAAGATGTTTACTTGCTTACTTTGGACATACCATTAGGAAGGCCAAATTGCTAGAAGATGGCATCATGCTTGGTAACATAGAGGATTGATAAAAATGCAGGAAATCTTCAATAAGATGGATTTATACAGTAGCCACAACAGTGGACCCAGATGTACCAACAATCATGAAGATGGCACAGGATGGGCAACATTTTGTTCTGTTATACATCGAACCATAAGTTGGAGCCAGCTAAAGAGAAGTAATAACAAAAAAATTGTGTAAACATACAGAATAGTTATAGAAACAGCTTACTTTAGATTTTGTCCTGAGAAGGTAGTTGACAGAGAAAGTTCATGTGACTAGATACAAAAATACAGTGTCTTGGGAAATGTTTGTGCTGATGTATGTACAGAATTCAATATTAAAGAGAAATTTGTGAATATTATCCACATAGCACAATTTTATTGCGTGTTTTCAACATACATAAGTACCTGTAGACAGTATTTTCTTTTGTTAATTATGGTCTACAGTGAAGAGTCATTTGAAAATGTCAGTAACCATTAAGTGCAAATCTGAAGATTAAAAATAATTTTATGGAAATATTAGAAATGAAAACAGGAACGTTTAAAAGCACATTCTTTGTCAGTGTAACAATGACATGAGATTATAGCCAGATACAACTATAAAACCAACTTAAAACATGCTTGGCTTGGCAAAACACCATGAATAATTATTGTGCATATATCACTTAAATATTCAGATGAACCAACTTATTTTTAATGCACAGTTATATTTTGTTTTTATTTTGAAACTATTTATGAAAATAAATAAAAATGATACTATAGATCTATCAGTATATAAAACTTGTCAATTGATAAATATTTCTAAAATGATGTAATTCTAAATACTTTCACTCTTAAAGTGTACTAGCTTAGATGATAAATTATCCTTTCACCTTAGATATAATATCCTAGTTTTTCAATATTGAGATGCTTGAACTACAGTATCAAATTTATCACAAATCTAAAGGACTTTGTGAAAAATCTTTTATTAAGTTAGTGAACTAGTTCATGAGTTCTTCACAACCAGAGCATAAGTAATTGGGTGTTTCCTGGTACAAAAAAACCCAAAAATCTATCAACCATATTAGGAAGTTTTAATGAAATTGAGCCACGTGGAAATTTGAGTCTTTTTCCAAGAAATTGTTTTGACCTAAGCTGTATGCAGCTAGAAAGAGGAAGCCACTTTTTGCCCTTTGGGTCAAATTCCTTGGTGCTTTCAAATACCCCTTTATAAACATGAATAACTTATGTGGCAGACAGATGGGTTTTCACCGTTGTGTCCCATTAGTAGACACTGGTGGATTATGGAGCATGAATTAGGTCGCTGTGGCAACATGTCTAATTTTTAACACAAATGGCTTAAAGAATTAGAGTCAATCTGAGGTTAAAGGAAATTAAAAAAAAAAACAGATCCTCTGCTGTTGAGTCAATTCCAACTCACAGCAACTGCATAGACAGAGTTGAACTGCCCATAGTGTTTACAAGGAGCACCAACCTGGTGGTTTTGAACTGCTGACCTTCAGGTTAGCAGCTGTAGCACTTAACCACTACACCACTAGGATTTTGAATAGGAACCAAATTTACCAGCTGCTCTTTGGAAACCCTGTGGACCAGTTCTACTCTGTCCCATAGGATCTCTGTGAATCAGAATTGACTCTTTGGCAGTGAGTTTGTGCCTCATCAGTGCTTTTACCTGAAATCACTATGTGGTGGTGGTTCTCCTTCACTCCATCCATCAGTATAGCTTAATGGGGAGAGAGTACAAGATGAAAATGAAACGTTTTTTGTTGCACAGCAAGTTGTTATAGGAATGTTCTCTTCAGTTGGATGTGTTTGCTCAACAGTGTAGTACAATTCTTATCCACATGAAGTTATAGGTTAATAAAAAGTTGTTTGAGGTTTTAGATGTCATATATTGCCATAGTGTCTGTAAAGGACTGAGAGAGAATACTGAGAGAATGCTAAGTCTCTGTAAGAACAAATTCCATAGAGGAATTAGAACATGTTAACAGGATATATAGGGACTACCAATTAAGTTCATGAACTCATCCTAGAAAAAGTCATGCATGCCTCGTTGCTGAATACCACTACAGTCATCTTAGAAGTGTCCCCCTTGGGAAGCTGTACACCAGTGCCAGCACCTCATCCACACTTCAAAGCCATTTTGGAACTCTTTTCTGGAGTGGCCATCAGAGCTGTCATTGTGTTACCCTTGATGTCCTGAATGTCATCAAAGTGTCTTCCTTTAATATTTTCTTTGCCTTTGGGTAAAGGAGAAAGTTACTCGGGGCCAGATCCTGCAAGTAGGTAGGATATCCCAATGCAGTTCTTTGTTTACTGGCTAAAACTCCCTTGGAGACAACTAGACAGTCAAGTTCGCAAACTTGCCGCTGTGCCACCATGTACACTGGCCATTCCAGAAAGAGTTCCAAAATTGCTTCAAGGGTAGACTCGGTGCTAGAGTTGGTTCATATTTCCAAAGGGGAGTACTTCTAAGAAGACCTTAGTGGTATTCAGCAATGAGGTATGTAGCATTTAGAATGATTAAGTTTGTGGACTTAATTGTCAGACCTTGTAAGAAACAGTACAGAAGACTACTCTTTGGGGAATTCTATGTTCTCTAACAACTGAACAATTTTAAAATCAGTCTATTAACTAACATATAAAATGCTTTTAAGGTTTTTGGTATGTAAAACTGAATTCCATTTCACAGAAATGTAGAGTGAGGAAGGTTCAGTTGTGTTCCACAGAGGAAAAAATAATTGTTGAGATTCATTGGGAATAACCTGGGTAGGATTCAGCCCTCAGAAGTATAGGCACTTGTATACTAACCAGTATAATAAGCAGTTAATTTGAGGCATGCCTCCAGCTGTCCGCTCTTTTTCTAGGCACCTGAGGGCATCTTGTGGCAACAATATTGGTATAAAGGGACTGTCAGTCAGTTCCCTTTGGTTTCCAGTTTAGTTTGATTTGAATTAGTCATTATCCATTTTATTCAAACACATTTTCTTTGCTGGTCTTGATAATCATGATGTACCTATCAAAGATTTAATTGGCAAAGCAGCGCTTTCCTATAATTCACTGCAATGCATTTTATCAGACTGTGTTTTGATAGTATTCATAACAGAGCAAAAGTAATTTCATGATTATTCTGGATGTAGTAAATGGGTCAGAACATCCCATTGCCCTGGAAGATTTAATAAGATGGTGTAGCGTATGGATAGAAATCTGCATCTGAACTACTTATTGCTTGGGTCATTATTATTGATTAGCTATGACCTAGATAATTATGAAAACCAGGGGAAACCACACCTCAGTATATACCAATCGAGAGTTTTATTTTTCTTTTGAGATTTGTTTTGTTTATTTGTTTTTTATTTGTAAGTGAAGGGGCAGTTACTAAAGGATGTCTAACAAGCGGACTGGACCTCCAGTAGTTGAAAATGCAGTGGAGTTTGATTAAGGAGTGGCAGTACTAAGGAATATATTATCTGTGTCCAGGAACAGATGAATGGATGAAAAGATATGGTCTATAGGAAGGAGTATTATTCAGCCATAAAAGAAATGATGTTGACACGTGCTGTGATGTGGATGAACTTAGAGAATATTTTACTGAGTGAAATAAAAAAAGCAAAACAACATACACACTGCCATCGAATCAGTTCTGACCCATAGAAACCCTGACAGAGTAGAACTGCCCTGTGCAGTTTCCAAGGATGGCTAGTGGATTTGAACTGCTGACCTTTGGGTTAGCCAGGCTGTTAGCCACTGTGCCGCCAGTGTTTCCTAAGTGAAATAAATCACTCATTAAAGGACAGATAGTGTCCCACTCACGTAAATAAGAATAGGCAAACACATAGGGACACAAGTTTGTTAGAGGTTATTCGAAGTGTATAGGAGGGAGTAAGAGAAAACTGTTGCGTAAGGGACATTGAGTTTCTGCAAGGGATAGTGAAAAATGGCTAGTGATACTTCTTGTGGATGTAATTTATACCACTGAATTTCCCACATAATTGGTTAAAATGGAAAACGTTCTCCTATATATACTTTACCATAATTTTTTTTTATAAAAGGAAATATGTTTCTGGATATCCAAAATGCCACATTGTTGCCTGCTGCAGGTATTTCTAATTGACTGTGATGGTGGGGGGGATGTTGAGTGAGCTTGTAGACACCTTGTGAAGATGAGGAACTTGGGATTGGCCACATAGAAGGGATTGGCAAAATCTGTGAAAAGCAGCAGCCAGCACAGGACTGAAGCCTGGAGTTCTGTGGAGCTTCTATTCCTTACCTCATTATATTGAAGGAATATCTCAGGTTTGGGGTACTACCAGTGGGAACATCTGAATAAGCAGGGTTTTTTTGTGAGTCATTAAATATTAAAATAGTAAAAAATGTGATCTATCTCTTGCAGTCACTCTGATGATAAAAACCACATTGCTGCTACATGGAATAATAATTGTGGCAGTGCAATAGAAATTAACAGTTCTTTCTTGCCTTTATGTTTCCTAGGAATCTGAGAAAAAGGGACTAATTAAAAGAATCTATATGGTGCAGGATATTGTTTCAACTGTTCAAAACATCTTGGAGGAAGTTGCTTCTTTTGGAGAAAGAATTAAAAAGTAAGTTCTCAAGTTGTTTTGTGGTGCTTGAACCGGAGGTGTCACCTGCAGGGACAGTTCTTGAGGCATCGGGGACAGGGAGGATGGGATCAGATGAAGCAAAAACCACGGAGATGCTTTGCAAGTCCTGCTTGACTTTGGAAGGCTAGTTCTCTGGGCTTGTCAACTTCACAGTTGGGCAGTGCCTCAGAAGTAGGGTGACCAGATGGCCCAATTTACACCAGTTGTTCTAGCATAATTATAAATAGTACCCTCTTTCACTCTCAAAAATATCTTCATTTGGGTGATAGATTATGGTAGCCCTACTCAGAAATAAAAAGGGAAGTAAATATAGTCTCAGTGATTCTTTACCATCTGACCCATGAAGCATGGTAAGTGCCTTGAGTGAATATTTGTCTCAGTTCATTCATGTATTTTGTTGGTACGTTAGTAGCACCATCGTAAGTTCATAGACATGAAGTTAAGTTGTATACACGGATGCCTTAGGGCAGGAGTCAGCAGACTTTCTCTGTGAAGGAACCAAGAACAGATGTTTTAAGCATGGGAGCCCTAGGATCTCTGTTGAAACTACTCAGCTGTGTCATATGCAAATGAATGAGCCTAACTGTGTTCCAATAAAACTTTATTTACAAAGTCAAATGGTGGGCTGCATTTGACCGACATCTAACTCAGAGTTTGCTGATCCCACCTTTGGTTATCAGAGCGTAACTTTCTAATAGGGTTTTATTTTGTTCTGTTTTACACATTATGAACTTTGTATAACCTGGTCTTCATTTGGTGCCACTGAATAGGCAGGTGTTTGTTTGCTTTTGTTTTTCACCTTTTTTAATTATAAATGCATACTTCTCCCTCTTTAAATTCGCGATTGTCTCAGCACACTCTTCTGTGTATGAGTTAGTACTTTTTCTTATCTGTGCGTGTCATTCTAGCTCTTGATGTAAAATGTTCTTAAGGCAAGGTCATAGAAGCTTCACAGGCATGTCCAAATTTCCTGAGAGACTGAGTTACTGGGCTGAGGGTTGGGGACTGTGGTCTCAGAGAACATCTAGGTCAATTGGCATAGCATAGTTTATTAAGAAAATGTCCTGCATCCCTTAGTTTGAGGAGCAGTGTCTGGGGTCTGAAAAGCTGTGAGTCACCATCTAAGATGCGCCACTGGTCTCACTGCGTTTAGAACAAGCGAGAATGAAGAAAGCCAAGGACATAAGAAGAAGAGTATCCCAGAGGACCAACAGACTCCAGCTACCACAGCCTCCACCAGACTGAGACCAACACCACAGATGGTACCTGAGTCTGACAGGGATCACAGTAAGGGGCCCCAGACAGAGATGGAGAAAAACAAGGTGCAACAAATTCCTAGCTCACAAAAAAAGCCAGACTTTATGTCCTGGAAGAGACTGGAGAAACCTCAAGAATATGGTACCCAGACATCTTTCTAACTTGATATGGAAGCCACTCCACCCTTTAGCTGAAGATTAGAAAGGCCCATAAAACAAAATGAACTACATGGGTACACCATCCCAGTGGCTAGTACTGGAAGGGCAAGAGGGCATGAGAAAACTGGTAATGGAGAGCCCAGGGTCAAGAAGGGAATCATGCTGACATGTCGTGAGTTTGACAACAGATGTCACAAAACAGTGTGCTTATTGCTTCATAAGAAATTAATTTGCTCTAGAATCCCTCATGTAATGTATAATAATAATAAAGAAGAAGCTAGATGCTTAATAATGGTAGGTGAAAAAAAGTAAAATTAGTGCCAAAAGCCAAATGAAAATTATGTCCACCAAAATACAGGAAAAATCAATAAGTCAGGAAATATAAATAGCTAATATAGAACTTTTCTTATGAATACTGATTGTCTTTCTCAGTTACATATTAAAATTCCCTTTGAATGACCGTTCAATACAAGCATAAGGAACACGTTTGTTTTGTCTTAGTTAAAAATGCATCTTTAAGCTAGTTTGGTCTGTTTTTATTGAATTGACCAGTTATTTTTCTCATTATCAGTGTCTTGAGAGAAGACACATTAATGAGCAATAGAATTTTCACTCACACATGTTGATGCCTGTTGTATTCCTCTAGTTTCAAGTAAATTGATAAATGATTCCTGAGTTTCCTCTCCAAAATGTCTAACTAATAAAGTAGAATAGAGAACAGTGCTATGTTGATGAGGGGACTGTGATTCACCATTCATTCACTCACTCAGTTATCAGTTAATAAGTGCCAGTGCTCACCTGATCCAGGAAGGAAAACTATTTCTAATAACAATGATAGTAGCAATAGCTAGTGCCGTGTGCTAGCCAAGTATTAGTTTGTTATTAGCCTTGTACACTAATAACCACTTTACTCATTCCAACAACTGTAGGTATAAGAATTGTTTGTATACAGATAAAAGTGAAGCAGAGAATAGTAGTTCAAGGTCACAGGACTAGTAAGTTGTTGATGTGAACACATCCTCTTCACTACTATGCTACAATGTCATTATCCCGTGAGAATCTATTTTCCAGTGAGGGTGTCATCCTGTAGGAATCTGTTTTCCAGTGAGGGAGAGAAACAGATAGTGGACAATTAGATTTCAGTGGCACTTTGGCTAGGTAAAGGAACCCAGGTGCCGCAGCGGTTAATCACTCAGCTGCTAACCAGAAAGTCGGCGTCTAAATCCCACTCTGGCTCTGTGAAAGAAAAACGTGGCAATTTGCTCCTTTAAAGATTATAGCTGAGAAAACCCTACAGAAATTGTTCTGTTCTGTCACATGGGGTTGCTATGAGTTCTAAATGACTACATGGCACTTGACAGAAGACAGGATGCTTGGGGAGGTCTGTAACAGCCTAGGAAAGGATGTAGGAGAGACACAGGTAGACAGGAAAACATTATCAGCGTGTGCAAGAAGAATAAGAGGCAAATGGGCAAAAGAATTGCTGAGCAGGACTTTGGAAGGTGGAGGCCCTTATGCAAGCACTCAAAGCCCACGACTGTGTAGTAAATAAAGGGAGATGTAGAGACTTTAATGAGTTTGTACTGTACACACCTGGCTACTAATCAAAAGATTGAAAGTTCAAGTCCAGCCAGCAGAGCTGTTTTCTGACCCTCATAGAGTCGCCATGAGACTGAACTGACTCAGTGGCATTTTGTTGTTGTTCTCCCAGAGGACAGGAACTGATATACCTGGCCCTGAGGCAGATCACTCAGGGCCTGGAATGGATGTCATTGGAAAAAATTTTAAAAACTGCATGAAGGAGCATACTGGCAGCCAGAAGGAGAGAGGATGTGAGGAGCTGGGGCGAGGCTGAGGAAGGAAAGATGTGTTTTTTGGTAAAGCTGTCTCCGTGCTGGACCGTCTGTAGTAGACAAATACAGCTGTTGTGCAAGTTGATAATGGTAAAGGAAATGTGTCTGAAGAGAAGAGAAGACAGTGATTCAAACAGTCCCCCAGTGCTCCGAGTGCATTTGAGGGGTGGCTGTGCCCAGCACAGCTGTGGTGGCCATGGCTGAGACATGTTTTCAGCCCATGAACAGGGTACTGTTCTGCCCAGCTGCAGTGCAGGAAGGCTCATGAGGCCCAACTCCTATTAATTCTTTGGCCATTCATTATTGCAGTGACCTTCAAGTTCCTGCTGGGCATTCAAGTGGGCTGTCATGTGTAACTCTGCTAGAATTCCTTTGTAATTCTCTGCTGAAGAACCCGGAAAAGCTGTGTCTGCTTTTGGCAACTAGCGAATAGACTTACATAAAACCTTCAGAGTACAAGGCCTTCCTGATAATGGCTAGGAGGATTCCAGTGGGATCACAGTGATGTAGACAAAACTGTATTGCCCGTTTCCTACTCTGCCTTCTCTAATATCACACGTACTTCAAATGTATATTTATGTCAGCTTAAAAGATTTACTTATCCTTGCAGATTTTATATGACACGAGGTGTAAGCAGTGGTGGCTCACTGATAGAATTCTCACCTCCCATCCTGGAGACTCAGGTTCAGTTCCCAGCCAGTACCCCTCATGTGCAGCCATCAGCAGTGTGTATTAGGAGACTTGAATGTTGCCGTGATGCTGAGAGGGTTTCAGTGGAGCTTCCAGATTGAGAGAGACTAGGAAGAAAGGCCTGGTGATCTGATAATCAGCCCATGAAAACCCCGTGGGTCACAATGACCTAATCTGCAGCTGACCATGGGGATGGTGTAGGACTTGGCAATGTTTTGTTCCTTTGTGTACGGGGTCTCCATGAGAGGGGCTTAGTCAAGGGTAGCTAACAACCACAGACAGCAGGCAGGATGGGGCAGAAGTGTGATCATTCATTATGGAGTGCTGGCTCCAAGCCTTGTGTTCTTATGTGGTTAGAGAATCAGATAGACCTAGAAAGCTAAGAAAGTCTCCCTGCAAAGATTCTAAAATAAGGCTTTTAAAAGGTGCATTCATAGAAAGTGGAAGCCCTGTGGCTCAGAAGCTAAGGAATACTAAGCAATGAAGATGGAAATCTGGTTACATGCCATTTGAATCAGGGTATGGCTGTGGGAAGTAATAGACTGATGCATCTTCTGTTTAATTCAACAGTGATGTGTCTAAGGGGACAAAGATTGAAAGGAGAAGGGGCTTATCAGGAGAGATTCTACATGTTGTTTAAAAAAAAATCAGTATAGTGTACTTATGAAAATACCTCATAGGGAAGAGCAGGGCCATGTAGGCAAGCCTAGAGAAGGTGTATGTTATTTGTGTAAACCAGCCAAAACCAAACCCATTGCTGTCGATTGTGACTCCTAGCGACTCTGTAGGACAGTTCTATAGAACTGCTCCGTAGAGTTTCCAAGGAGTACCTGGAGGACTTGAACTGCTGCCCTTTTGGGAGGCAGACATAGCGCTTAACCGCTACTCCATCAGGGTTTCCTATTTGTGTACAAATGTGGTATATGTTGTCTTTGGATTAAATCCTCAGGATTATAGACAGAAATACTCAAGTGAATTACTTGAGTGAAAATGAGTCTTCTTATATTTTCTAAAGTACTTACTATGGAGGCGTGGGGTCTTCAGCCAACTTCCCAGATTCAGATCCCAGCTGTGTCTTACATTAGAAGTACTCTAGTGCAATTTAGTTCGCAACTATTTATTATAACCCTCATCTGTGGAGTATCAGTAATGATGCCTACTTTATGATTTTTGGAAGAAATAAATGAATTAAAACTTAACAAAGAGTTACCGAGGCATCACATGTTGTAATCACTTAAAGCTATTGACTATTATGGATTGGTATTTTGGTAAATTGCCTTGACTTTCTTCCTCTGTGTCGTAAATAATCAAACTCAGTAAATGTCAGCTCAGCCCCCCCTTTCATTAGAAACATTTTATCACTAAAATTGTAGTTGCTGAGAGAGGAATGCCTGAGTCAGCTGAGCTGTTGGGAGGACAAATCTGACAGCTGTTTATGAGAGTGAGTCTGGAACACATCTCCCACTGCTAGCATCCGACACTCTGAAACACATAACCCCACATATACACACAAAGTGTACAGACACATATCTTTCATATGTATATACACATGCTGAATACCATACTCATAACTGTTGAGTTGAATTTTTGTCAGATTTTTTTGTGCATTCATTGAGATGATCACATTTTTTTTCTCCTTTGTCTTTGAGGTGGTCAGTTATTATGATTTATTTTCAAATGTTCAACCAATCTTCCGTTCATGGAATAAATCCAACTTTTCCCTGTTACACAATATTTTTATATATTGCTGGAGTTTTAGTTACTATATTTTTGCTTAGGGTTATTGCAGCTAGGGCTATCAGACTGAACAATAATTTTCTGTTCCTGAAAGTTCTTTATCAAGACAAAGTTTTTTTAGACTCATAAAACAAGGTTGTGAGTGTTCCCTCTTTATTTGCCCTTTGGAAAATTTTGTGTAAGCTGGCTATTAAAGATCTGAAAGAATTTGCTAGTGAAGCTGGTGGTTTCCTGTTTGGAAAGATTTTTAATTAGTCAGCTTCTGTAATACATAATGTATCTTCAGCATGTATTGCCTCTCCTGTGTCTTGGAAAGAAGATCAATTTTCTAGAAGGTTGTCCATCTCCTTTAAATTGTACTTTTTGGTATAAAATTATTCATGAATCCTATCTTTTATGTCAGTTGGATGCATAGGAATGTTTATCATTTTATGCTTAGTATTAATTGTATTTTTTCTTTTTCTTGACAGGATTTATCAATTATATTAGTCCTTTCAAAGAACCAACATAGACTTTGTTAATTATCCCTCTGACCTGTTTTCTTTTTCATGATATACTGCTCTTATCTTTATTACTTTCTTCCTTCTACTTTCTCTAGCTTTGATTTATTAATCTTTTTCTAGCTCTACAAGATGGTTGATTAGACCATTTGTTACCAGCCTGTCTTATTTTCTAACATAAACATTTAAAGCTATACAATTTCCTCTAAACACAGCTTTAGCTCCATGCCAAAACATTCTGGTGTGTGGTATTTTCCCTATCATTCAAGTTAAGAAAACTATTTTCTAACTTTTTCCCTGGCCAAGAATTACACTGTGTAATTTCCAAATATGTGGAGATTTTCTGATTATTTTTTTTTGTTCCTGATTTTTAGTTTAATTGCTGTGTGCTCAGAAACTTGGACCCAGCAAATGTCCTGTTTTTATATGTTTTCCATGTAAGATTAAAAAGAAGGCTATTAGATCTATTGTTCTATATTCATTAGATTAATTTTGCATATTGTGTTCAAACTTTTTATATTCATACTGATTTTTAGTTGGGGAGCAGAGTGTGGGGGGAGCAGAGTGTGGCTTGTTCTGTCAGTTACTTAGAGATGTACATTAAAACTTTTCACTGTAATTGTGGGTTTGTCTGTTTCTCCTTATAGTTCTGTCAAGTTTTGCTTTCTGTATCTTGAAGCTATGTTATTTGGTCTGTACATCTTTAAGTTGTTACGTTTTCTCAGTAAATTGAAAGTAAGCAGTTTGTCTTCAATGAAATTTAGCTTAACAGCTTACTAATATTTAGCCATGACACCTCTATTTTGATTATTTCTTTCATGATACATCTTTTTCCATGTTTTTCTTTCAACCTTATGTCCTTATGCTATATTACAAATGTTTCTCTTACATATAATATGTAAGAAAAATTGAGTTTTTCTTATTTAATCTAGTAGTCAGTATTCTTTAACTGTAGCATTGAGTTCATTCAAATTGAGTTTAGTGCTGTTATATTTGAATTTCAATCTGTGATCTTTATTAAGTGTTGTGTATTTTTCCATGCTGTGGTTCTTTTTCTTATCTCCTTTTGGACTGATTATTTTTTCTGCCCTCCCCCCCATATGTTCTCTCCATTGGCTGGGTATTTACTTTTTACTATTGTGTTGGTGGCTACCCTAGCATTTCCAGCAGAGTCCAGTACTAACTGTGGAAACCCTGGTAGCATAGTGGTTGAAAGACTGTTAACCAGCAGGTCAGCAGTTTAAAATCACAAAGTGCTCCCTGGGAATTTACAGAGTTCTTCTCTTTCCTTTAGGGTCACTATGAGTTGGGATTGACTCGATGGCAGCAAGTCTGGATTTTTTGGTTTTTAATATTAACTGTAAAACCGTCATGGTATGGTGGTTAAGAGCTGCAGCTGCTAACGAGAAGATTGGCAGTTTGAATCCAGCAGGAACTCCTTGGAAACCCTCTGAGGCAGTTTTACTTTGTTCTGTAGGGTCACCGTGAGTTGGGACCAATGCAATGACAACTTTTTTTTCTTTTTTTTTTTTTATTATGACTGAGTGAAAATGTACATTCCCTTGTATATTTATATGCCCACATATATGTAGCTTCCACTGCTCTCCCTGCCCGGTGACAGCACACTGCTCCTATCTGCTCCATACATGACACATCCTCCCAGCAGTCTCCTTCCCTCTCTTCTCCACCCACTCCCCTTCCTCCAGCCAGAGGTCAGCAGGATGATATCCTATAGATACATAGAACCATAAAGAGCATCCAATATATGGTCACTCTGCATCGCCAAGTCCAATACATTCATGTCCGAAGAGTGGACCTGCATTATGCTTTATGGGTAAGAGCAGCATCAGGGCCAGGGGCCATGGTCCCAGGGGAACCCCGAAGCCACTGGACCATGAATTGTGGTCTTTTAGTGGAAATCTCAGGGTACACCCCTTTTTATTCTTGTGTTGCCAGTGAGACTCAACTTAATGAGCTCCATCGTGGCTATCACTGGTGGTAGCTGGGCACCATCTGGTTCTTCTAGTCCCAAGTCGATGTAGGCACCCACTCATGTGAGTCTGTCTTCTGGGTTGTCTTTACCCCATGTCATTTTGGTCCTCGGTGAGCATCCGTTCCTGCTGAGTTGGCAGCAGTTAAGACCCCAGGTGCCACTCACCAAAGTGTGTTGCAGAGAGACCTCTTAGCAAAATGCTAGTTGTGCCAATTGGCCTCGATTTCGCCTAAGAGCATGGTTCCTTACCCCCTGCCCCAGCTACTCTATCCTTGCAATATTTGGTTAAGATGGAATGAGTATTCAAATTATGTTGAAGTCCACCTAATATTGTTCTTGTTTCTAATGTATGCTATCACTGATTTCACCAAAACAAATTTCTACCAATTATCTAATCTAAATCTTCCCCTCATCGCCCTCCGTCCGTCCCCTCCCTTGCAGCCATCAAAGAGTCTTTTCTTCTATACATAAATCTTATAGTAGGGGTCTCATACAATATTTGTCCTTTTGTCGTTGACTACTTGCACTCAACATAATGTCTTCCAGTGGAAACCAGGTTATGAGATGTTTCCTGGAATCATCATGGTTCTTTATCATTGCATAGTGCTCCACTGAGTATATATACCGTAGTTTACCTGTTCATTCCTCTG
Organism: Heterohyrax brucei; assembly: GCA_028571685.1. Lineage (NCBI taxonomy): Eukaryota > Metazoa > Chordata > Mammalia > Hyracoidea > Procaviidae > Heterohyrax > Heterohyrax brucei. The sequence continues at coordinate 33,915,888 of CM053148.1, read as the reverse complement.
TTGTTGGACATCTGGGTTGATTCCATCTTTTTTCTGTCGTTGACTGTACTGTGATAAACATTCTTGTGAATGTGTCTGTTGGTGTGAATGACCTTGATTCTGTAGGATGTATTCCAAGTAGTGGAATTACTGGGTCAAGTGGTATATCTATATCCATTTTTTTAAGGGAGCACCAGATTGCTCTCCAAAGAGGCTGGACCATTTTGTAACCCCACCGACTGTGTAGGAGAGTTACACTTTCTCCACAGCCTCTCCAGCATTTGTTGTTTTGTGTTTTTTGGATAATGGCCAAACTTCTTGGGTGAGATGGTATTTCATTATCGTTTTGATTTGAATTTCTTTAATGAACTAAAGATCGTGAACATGTCCGCATGTATTTTTTGGCTGCCTGGATCGCCAGTTTAGAGAAATGTCTGTCCATCTCCTTTGCCCATCGCTTAATTGGATGATTTATCTTCTTCTTATTGATATTTTGTAGTACCTTATAGATTTTGGAGATCGGATGTCAGTCTGACATAGAGTTGCCAAATGTTTTTTTCCCATTCTGTAAGTGGCCTTTTAATTCTATTAATAAAGTCTTTGGATGAGCAAAAGTGTGTGATTCTTAATAGTTCCCATTTATCTATTTTCTCTTCTGTCGCTTGTCATTTGTTTGACAGATTTTGAAGTCTGTCTACATTGTGTATTAAAACTTCCATTGTTTTTCCTACCATTTCTTCAATGAGCTTTATCATTTTAGGTTTGATACTTAGATCTTTTATCCAGTTGGAGTTGGTTTTTGTATAAGGTGTAAGATACGGATCTTGTTTCAGTTTATTGCAGATGGATGCCCAATTTTGCCAGCACCATTTGTTGAAGATACTGTTTTTACCCCAGTTTAATGTCTTAGGGCCTTTTTCGAATATCAGCTGTTCAGAGGAAAACAGTGTCATCTCTTGGGTCTCGGTTCTGTTCCATAGATCAATCTGTCTGTTCTTGTACCAGTACCAGGCTGTTTTGACCACTGTGGCAGTGTAGTGTGTTCTAAGGTCGGGTAATGAGCAGCCTCCCAGTGTGTTCCTCTTTAGTAGTACTTTACTTATCTGGGGCTTCTTCCTTTTCCAAACAAAATTGGTGATTTGCTTCTCCATCTCACTAAAAAATGACACTGGAACTTGTATTGCGATTGCATTATATAAGTGGATTGCTTTGGTAAAATAGACATTTTCACAATGTTAAGTCTTCCTATCCATGAGCACGGTAGGTTTTTCCATTTATCTGAGTCTCTCAGTTTCTTGTAGTAAGGGCTTGTAGTTCTCTCTGTAAAGGTCTGTTATTTCTCTGGTTAGATTAATTCCTAGGTACTTTATCTTCTTGGGGATTATAGTAAATGGTATTGATTTGATGATTTCTTCATTAGTAATCTCATTGTTGGTATAAAGGACTCCTACTAATTTCCTTATGTTTATCTTGTATCCTGAGACTTTGCTGAACTTGTCTATCACATTGAGTAGTTTACTTATAGATTCTCTGGGATTCTCTGCATATACAATCATATCATCAGCAAACAGGGAGATTTTTGACTTCTTCTTTGCCGATGCAGATGCCGTTTATTTCTTGGTCTTGTCTGATTGCTTTGGCTAGAACTTCTAGTATAATGTTGAATAGAAGAGGGGAGAGTGGGCATCCTTATCTAGTTCTTGATCGCAAGGGAAAGTCTTTCAGTCTGTCTCCATTCAGGATGATGTAGGCAGTTGGCTTTGTATAAATAGCCCTTATTGTGTTGAGAAATTTTCCATCTATTCCTATTTTGCTGAGAGTTTTTAGCATGAATGAGTGTTGGACTTTATCAAATGCCTTTAATACATCAATGGACAAAATCAGGTGATTCTTGTCTTTTGTGTTATTTATGTGGTTAATTACATTAATTGTTCTTCTGATGTTGAATCAGCCTTGCATCCCTTGTATGAATCCAACTTGGTCATGATGGCTTATTTTTTGGATATGTTGTTGTATTCTATTAGCAAGAATTTTGTTGAAGATTTTTGCATTTACATTCATGAGTGATATCGGTCTGTAGTTCTGCTTTTTGGTTCAGTCTTTCCCTGGCTTTGGTATCAGGGCAATGCTGGATTCATAGAATGAGTTTGGGAGTACTCCATCCCTTTCTATACTGTGAAATAGTCTCAGTAGTATTGGAGGTAACTCTTCTCTAAAAGCTTGGTAGAATGCTTCTGGGCCAGTGCTTTTTTTGGTTGGCAGTTTTTTGATGACATTTTCTATCTCTTCCTTTGTAATGGGTTTATTAAGTTGTTCTGCTTCATGTTGTGATCATTTGGGTAAGTGGTATGAATCAAGGAATTTTTCCATTTCCTCTAGGTTTTCTAATTTGTTAGAGTACAGTCTTTCATAGTATTCTGTTATGATATTTTTTATTTCTGTTGGATCTGTTGTGCCAACTCTCCTCTCCTTTCTAATTTGGGTTACTCGTTTCCTTTGCTGTTTTTCTTTAGTAAATTTAGCCAGCAGTTTGTCAATTTTGTTGATCTTCTCAAAAAAAGCAGTTTTTGGTCTTTTCAATTTTTCAATTGCTTTTCTATTCCCTAGTTCATTTAGCTCTACTCTAATCTTTATAATCTGGTTTCTTCTGGTGCTTGAAGGATTCCTCTGTTGTTCTCTCTCTACTTGTTCAAGCTGTAGGGTTAGTTCCTTAATTTGGTTTCTTTCTTCCTTCCACATGTGTGCATTTATGGAAATAAACAGACCTCTGAGAACTACTTTGGCTGTATCTCATAGATTCTGGTAGGAAGTGTTTTCATTCTCATTGGAATCCATGAATTTCTTTATTTCATCCTTGATTTCTTCTATAACCTGTGATTTTTTGAGCAAGATGTTGTTCAGTTTCCTAAAGTTCCACTTTCTATCTATGTTTTTTTCTGCTATTGATTTCAACTTTTCATGGCTTTATGAGCTGAGAAGATGCTTTGCAGTAATTCAGTGGTATGGATTTTGTTGAGAATTGCATTATGTCCTAACACATGGTCAATTCTCGAGAATGTTCCATGTGCACTGGCGAAGAAGGTGTAGTTGTCTGTTGATGGGTAGAAAGTTGTATATATGTCGATGAGGTTTAATTGGTTAATTGTGGCAATGAGGTCTTCTGTATCTTTACTGAGCTTTCTTCTAGATGACCTGTCCAGTATTGAGAGTGGAGTGTTGAAGTCTCCCACTATTATTGTGAAGTGATCTAACTCTTTTTTGAGTGTAGTCAGTGTTTCTTTGACGTATTTAGGTGCTGTGATATTAGGTGCATAAATATTTACTGTAGTTAAGTCTTGCTTGTGTACTGAAACTTTCAGCAATAAATAGTGTCCATCTTTGTCCATGATGGTGGATTTGACATTAAAATTGATTTTGTCTGAGATTAGAATTGCCACCCCTGCTCTTCTTTGTCCACTGTTAGCTTGATGTATATTCTTCCATCCTTTAATTTTCAGTTTGTTCCTATCTTTAAGTCTCAAGTGAGTTTCTGGTAAACAACATATGGATGGATCATGTCTTTTGATCAAAGATGTCACTCGATGTCTCTTTACTGGAGCATTCAGTCCATTCACATTCAGTGTAATTATTGACAGGTATGTGTTCAATGCTGCCATTGTAATATGTTTATTTTTCTGTTGATGTTTTCTCTTTTGTTCTTATTAGTCTGTTCTGGGACATTCTTTTTTGTGAGTTGATTTTTCACCTTTTTCTGAGCTGGTTTTGTAGTTGTTGAGACTCCTGTGTTACATTTCTTGATATGATATGTTACATCTTTGTTGTGCTTTAAGGCTGCCCTTATGATCCCCCTTAATAAACTATATATAAACCCAATTTTAATTACTACCAGTCTTGTCATCTTCCTCTCCATGTGGAAGGACTATCACGACTGTAGTATATCCCTCTTTTTAATATGATGGCACCATTGTTTTCATGATAATCACTGGATTGTTTCTTTCAGTATTAAAGCTGTGATTGAATTTGGAGCCTTCCCTAACTGAGTAGAGTTGTGAATAATGTGTCATTCTAAAATATAAAGTTAGTGGTTTTATTTTTCTAAGCCAAAGCCGAGAACTTCTTTCAATATTTCTTGTAGTTTTTGGTTTGGTTTTTACGAAGTCTCTGAGTTTCTGTTTATCTGGGAATATCTTAATTTCATTTTCACACTGGAAAGATAGTTTTGCAGGATATAGAATTCTTGGTTGTAAGTTTTTCTCCTTCAAGGCTTTAAATGTGTCATGCCAGTGTCTCCGTGTCAGCATGATTTCTGCTGAGAAATCTGACGAAAGTCTACAGGGTTTCCCTCTGAATGTTAGCTTTGCTTTGAGTCTTGCTGACTTGAAGAGTTGATGCTTATGTTTCGTTTTGTTAAGCTTGATTATAATATGTCTTGGAGTCTTTCTTTTGAGATTTATATTGAGTGGCATACAATATGCGTCTGGGGTATCTATATTCTCTTCCTTCATGATTTCTAGGAGGTTTTCTGTCAGCAACTCAGCAACAATACTCTCTGTGTTCTCAGTTGTGTCATCCTGCTCAGGGACTCTGATTAATCAAAGGTTGTTCCTCTTAATAGAGTCTCACATGCTTGTTAATGCTGCTTCATTTTTCTTGTTTCTTTTTCCTGATTTCTGGTCACAGACACTGACATCAGTAGCTCTGTCTTCCAAGTTAGAAATTCTTTTTTCCATTTCTTCCATTCTGTTTTCTTGGCTTTGAATGGAAGTTTCTATGTCTTTGATTTTGTTCTTGATCTGTTGTATTTCAGAGTACTGGTGTTCCGTCAGATTGAACAGCTTGCTTAATTTTTCCTTTTGTTCTGCTGCATTTTGTATAAGGTCTAGAAGGGCTCTGTGTATAGTCATTTTGTATTCACCTTCTGATGATTTCATAAAAGTTTCTTCATCTGGAAAACTCCTTGGTTGTTTTGTTTGGGAGCCTTCTGAAGCCATGGGTGATTTCTTGTATGCCACAAGTGTCTGTTGCTTTTTGGGTTTCATTTGAGTAAGTAAACGCTAGGGGAGATACTGTGAGGATGGACTGCAGATGCTTCTCTAGGCTGTCTTAAAATGTAAAACAAAAGGTATCTGACCACTTCCCATGTCAGTCAGGTTTTCAGGTGTAGAGGTCCTTCTTCCCAACTGGCGAAGTAAGCACTTCTATATCTAACAACAAATGATATGAACTAGTTCAGAATACAGCAATGCTACTACCCTGTTGGCCTCTGCCGACAGGGCCCAGCCTTAGGCAACACTGTGTAAATTACTGCTTTTCTGGTAGAAAAGCACTCTGCTGTGGACAGGCTGTGGCTCCCAAGCTAAGAAATAGGTCCAGCTGCAGCCACCATATCTAAGATGGCACCCTCCACGTGGTCAGCAGATAGAGGGGCTAAAGGTGCCGAGAAGTAGTGAGTCCTCCGCCTCTGTTGCCATGCCCCCACCATAGGTGACACTGTGTAAATTTACTGCTTTTCTGTCAGAGGAGCGCTATCCTGTTTGCAGGCACTGGCTCCCAGGCTAAGAATTAGGTCCCACTAAAATCTCTGTATCTAGCATGGCGTCCTGCACACAGGCACTGTGGTTTCGTACAGACCACGCTGTGGCAGTGATAAAAAGACAGGCCCAAAGTGGCTAAATGAACAGAGTCCTAAGCCTGGCTCTCAAGATATGGCAATTTCACCTGCCTATCCCACCAGCAGTGTGTCTGAGTCTAGCTTCTAGGCAAGACCCAGTTCCACCTGCTGGCCAAGACACAGGAAAAAAAAGCAAAAATGGTGTGTTTACCTTGAGTCTAAGAGCCAGGGCTAGCCAGGAGCAGGAGTCAGCAAAAAAGAGGAGGTTTTTCATTCAGTCGTATGAAGTCCAAATTAACAACCCTGTGCTGTGTCCTGGGGGCTCACCAGGTGACGAGAGGCTGCATTTGATTATCAGTTCAGGTCTTGGTTTCCAGAGGGATATAAGGAGACATGTGCTTAGTCTGCCATCTTGGCTTCGCCTCCTCAACTTTTATTTCTTTTTAATGTCAACTATTACTTTTATTGTCTTCCCTGTCAGGGCAGAAAACTCTATCTTACCCTAAGGTGACATAGGAAACTGGTGGATTTCCTATGTCACCTTAGGGTAATGCTAACCTGGAATTATTAGACTTTTTGTTTAGGTATTATTATTATTTCTTGAAGTCTTTCAAATGACACTAATCACATAAATTAAGATGATAAGTCTCCCAACCTGGACCAAGATCACAACTAACAAGTTTACTGGTGCCAACTTAATATGTATGCTGGGTTTCTTGTTTCTTATTCACTGTCACCTGACTACATGAACTTTTATCAGTGGTTTCTGCTAGTAGCCCTTTGCAAGCAGGCCCAGCATGGTAACTTCTAGCCCCCATCCATCTTGTAGGTGATGGAAAGAAGCTGAAAATCTTAATATTTGGAATAAATTATTAATGTGAAATTTGACTTTGGAAATTGGTTACCTCTCAGATTTATTGAAGTTCACTTTATTTTTATGCTCTAGTGTTTTCTAATTTTCATGTATGTCTGGTGAGGGCTTTTTAAAAAAATAAATAAACCTTGTTTTTAATTATGTAGCATTTCCTTTTTAAAGGAGGGAATGGTACTTCTGGAAAAGGAATCATAATGTGTGTTTCTTTTAAAAAAACAATTCCATGTATTTTCCGTAGCTTTTGTTATCTTCAAAATACAATCCAATGTAATGAGCTTTCTTATATTTATATAACTTTTGTGCAATAACAAGAAAATGAAGAACCATTACATGCTATATATTATTTTAAATGCTTTATATTCACTAAGTTATTTAATCGCCTCAGGATTTCTATACAGTAGATAAGGTTAACATTCTCATTTTAGAGATGGGAAAACTAAGACTCAGAGAAGTTAAGTAAATTACTTATGGTTGTACCATAACAAAACTCAGAACTGTAATTATTTGTAAATTATAAGTGACTGGATTGATAAGCGGTCACTGTGAGTCAGAATCAAGTGAACAGCAGTGAGTAGGTTAATAAATGAAGCCCAGGTGGTGCAGTGGTTAAAGCACTTGGCTGCTAAACAAACCATTGACAATTTGAAGCCCCAGCTGCTCTTTGGGAGAAAGATGTGGCTGTCTTTTTCTCTAAAGACATACAGCCTTGGAAACTCTGGGACACTTGTGCTCTCCCTTTAGGGTTGCTGTGAAGTGGAATCAACTCACCAGCAGTACGTTGTTTTAGATTAGCAAGTTATATTTCTGAGTGAGAAGAGGGTATTTTTGTTGCTATGTAAACATTTGTACCAGAATCTGCCACTTAGTATGTCTCTGGCTTATTAAAAAAAGGGCGGAAGTGAGGGAGGGGAGGGGTACAAAATTTGGTAATTGTTTTAACTTGTTTTAATTTTTGCTTTTCATTTCCTTTTAAGTATGTTGTACATTATAAAAACAAGTACAGCAAGTGAAAAACAAACCTTCTGTTCCCTCTGCCCCTCCACTTTTAAATACTATTAAAGTTTGGAGTATATGTCTTAGACATTTTTCCCAGCATAAAATGCCATGTGTGTGTGATGTTTATACATATTTAAATGTACACATACACATATACATTTGTCAGTATCTACAATTTAGGTTTCACTTCATTTAGCTTTGAGCCTCTTTTCAGAAGAATGTGGGGGAGATCTCGTATTCTCATTTTTTAAACAGATGTATAGTATTGCAGAGCAGAGTTTATTTAGGTATTTTCCAGTTGATGCACAGACCATTTGCTTTTTTAATTGTTACAAACTATACTGCCAAGTATAGTTTGCCCTTGTGCCCTTGTTCAAGGAAATCCGCAGGTTCAGTTTCTTACTATGGTACACAGCTGGGGCAGTTGTGGAGTACAGAGGACATTTCCATATGTATGTGAGATTACCCTCCTAAAAATCCTACTGGAAGGTCAGCTCTACAGGAGAGAAGTCAAGAGTGGGCCTACATGTATGCAAAAATTCAGGATAACACAAAAGGTGGCGTGTTAAAACTGTGAGGGAGATACTGATTGTTTGAAAAAGAAAACAGTTGCTGTCCAGTTCACTCCACATCATGGTGACCCTGTGGCTGACAGACACATACTCCTTAGGGTTTTCAGCAGCAGAGTTCTTAGAAGTAGGGCACGAGAACTTTATTCCAGGGTACGTCTGGTGGACTTGAGCCTTTGTCCTTTCTGGCAGCAGCTGAGTATGTTAAGCTTGCACACTCATGGACTCCTGATTATTCGGTGTTCTTGCTGTTGTTAGGTGCCCTCTGGTCAATTCTGACTCACAGCCACCCTAGGAACAACAGAACGAAACACCATTCAGTCCTGTGACATGCCCACAGTCGTTTTTATGCTGAAGTCCATTGTTGCCGCTACTGTGTCAATCCATCTCCTTGAAGGGTCTTCCTCTTTTTTACTGACCCTCTGCTTTACCAAGCATGTTGTCCTTCTCCAGGAACTGATCCTTCTTGACAGGATGTCCACAGTTACTCAATATTAGCTCAAATGTCCAATTACTGGAATGATGATGCTCTTTTTGTAAGTGTGGCCAAATTTAGAAATTCGGAAGGGAACACATTGATAAATTTGTTTGTGTGAAAATATGGACTTTTTATATTCAAAGAACTTCATAAATATGAGAAAGCCACAAACTGGGAAAGTAATCATAGCAAACAAAACAAAGGACTAATTTCTTTAATATGCAAAGAAATACCATAAGTCACCAAGGAAAAATTCGAAACAGCTCAAGAAAAAATTGACAAACAATAACTGCTTTACACTTTTTTGAATTTTTATAATGTGGTAGACATCGAGCTCACTACTGTAAATTCATTTTCTTGTTCAATTTAACAGAACTCTGTGATTTACCTACTATTATTCCACTTTTGTAAAGAAGGACAGTATGCTTCATATGAATTAAATCACTTCCTTGAAGTCATGTAGTTTATTAGAGACAGAGCCAGAACTCAAACCCAAGACAGTTTGTTTAGAAATCAGTTTCTGTAAGCCTTTTTCTAAATAGTGGCCTCTGTGCAAAAACAAACAAAGAAAAGAAACAAAGAAAAGAAGAAGCAGCAGCTAGAAATCACTGAAAAGCAAATTAAAATGATTAAATATATTGATTATACTCAGTTTTGACAACAGGGTAAGACAAGAGGGATTCTTTGGTACTGTTATTGAAATTGTGATTATTTATACAAATTGGCCCTTCTCGGTCTCAGTTTGTTTGTACTGTGAAAGGGGGCTAATACATAGCAGAATTATGTTGAGCATCATAGTCTAAATATAGAAAAATTATTAGCACAATGTATGGCATGTATCGAGGGCTTAATGGCTGTTACATGATGTTGTTAGGGGCTATTGAGTCAGTTCCAACTGATAGAGACCCTGCAGATATCTGAACTATGATACACCGCTTGCTTCTGCACCACCCTTACAGTTGTCGCTATATGTGAGCCTGTCATTGCAGCCACCGTGTTAGTCCATGTATCTCACTGAGGGTGTCACCCTCCTTCACTGACCCTCTACTTCACCAAGTATGACGTCTTTCTTCAGGGAATGATCTCTCCTGATAATAGGTACAAAGTGTATGAGACATAGTCTCACCACCCTCACTTTCCAAGGAGAATTCTGACTCTACTTTTCTAAGACAGATCTGTCTGTTCTTTTAGCAGTCCCTGCTGTATTCAGCTTTCTTTGCCAAAACCATAATTCAAATGCACCCATTATTCTGCAGTCTTTCTTGTTCATTGTCCAGCTTTTAAATATGAGGTGATTGAAAATACTGTGGCTTGGGACAGGTGCATCTTATTCCTTAGGGTGACATCTTTGCTAGTGTCTTAGAATTCCTCAGTGTTCCCATCTACAAAACAAACAAACAAACAAAAAGAGGACTTCAGCAAAAATTCTATACCTCTTTGTATTCCTAGCACAGTGCAAAGGGCAGCAGACATGGTCTGAAGTGAATGTGAAAGCCAGTGAGAAGACATGCTTTGCGTATTTACATGCCCTCAGCAGGAGTTGAATTTGCAGAGCTTTTTCTTGGAATCTGCAAGGATTTTCCCGTTGCGTTGAATTCCACCCCACACATTCTAGATCTCCATTCTACCCGAGGTATAGCAGGTCCATAAGCCACACCCCCATTAAAAAAAATAAAAAACACAAATCCCTTGCCATCAAGTTGAATCCAACTCATGGTGATGCTATAGGGGAGCACAGAACTCCCCTGTAGGTTCCCAAGGCTATCATCTTTACAGAAGCTGTCTGCCACATCTTTCTCCTGTGAAGCAGCTGGTTGATGATACACTGAAAGAAGCCAGGGACTCAGTGACAATAATATGTAGTAAAATCGTCTACATTATCTATGACTGACGGTCTCATGATTTATAGCCTAGATACTCCCCCAGTCCTGTCAGGGCTCTGTTAGCATTTGGAGTAAATGAGTTTAGAAATTCTCAATTTAAGTTATTAAAAGACACTCAAGTACTGTAATAATGTCTTCGCTTTTGTAAATATTTACTGGCAATCGTGTATTAATCAAGAGAGAAATGTTCACTTGGAAGTAGCCTGACCAACACTTTGTTTTGAAGATCTCCACCCACAGAGCTACAATGACAATATTGTACTTTTCAATAACTTTTGCAAGCCAAAGTCTTCTCTTAGGAACTGCCAGTTCCAAGCAGTTAGTAATGTTCTGACAGCTTGAGCTGAGAATGGTTGTTTCATTAAAAAGTATGTTTTTTTTCCAGAGCTCAATCAGTTTGGCCAACTTTTCTCTCCAGGTTGTTAAATGGTCTCTTCCATTGGACCTTTTGATTTGTGTAACTGTGAAAGAAATCAGCTAAGATGATGTGGCAGTTCTGGAGCATTGGCAACAATGATGTTTATGTGGTTGTTTGTCTGCAGCACTTTCAACTGGACGGTCCCATTCCTGTCGTTCCTGGCCTGTTTGATGCTGGCAGTAGCCACCATCACTTTGTATTTCATCCCCCTGCGGTACCTTATTTTAATCTGGGGTAAGTTTGGCATAGTCCCTTGGCTAGCAGTCAGTTCCGGGTAAGAAACAATCGGTCAATCTTAAAATGTGATATAAATTTTAAATGTGCTCTGGTTGGCAATTAAGCATGAGATGAAGGAAAATATTTGGGTAACAAACACTTGGAGGACCTCCCAGAGAAAGCCAGTTTGAGTGAACAATCAGCCTAGATATTTATGTACTTCTTGCATAGCTGTGATCAAAGAAAAGTATGATTGTGTATGTGGTTTCCCCTGGGGCCTCCATAGTCATAAATATCCTTGAATAATAGATTGCTGCAGCCCAGAAACTTTCAGGAAACACTGTTACAAACAGTGAGCAAACACCTGCATCTTGCCCTTTATATTATGTTAAAGCAGGCCTGGCCCCAACCAAGCTGCTCCTGATAGTTTCTCTCTCCTGGAGGGAAAAAAAATAACCCGCTACTTAAATCCAGAATCAGTGAGGCAAGAGGAAAGGAACACACAGCAACTCCTTAGCCAGGGCCTGCAAGAAAAGGAAGATGTCATTAATCAGGGGAAATGGTGTGCCTATGTAAAGTTTAGCTGCTTTTAGAAAATTGGAACACACATAGAAAACTTGAAATAAATTCCATAACATAATTTAATACTTGAGTTAGAAACTGGACAGAAACCCAACAGCTCTGTGAATAGGAGTGTCTCTCTCTGATGTGCCCTGGAGTGATGTAAGGAGAGGGTGTCACAGTAGCTTAGCTGTCAGAGGAGTGGTGAGTCCTTTCCCAGAAGATTCTATCCGTCCTGGCTTTTCTTGATTTAACTCCTGTGACTGCAGTTGTGTTCTTGACCACGATCACTTCTTGGGCTCTTCAAATGCTGAAATTTTCAGAGAGGTCTCAGTAATGACAGACTTTTTATTGAAATGTACTTATTTGTCTTAAGATGATCTGTTAAGCAAAAACAGAAAGCTTACAAATGCTGGAAAAAAGCATCATCCTTTTTAAAACCTTTAAATGTAGACTTTTTTTCAAAGAGAATCCAGAAAGGTGGAACGCTGGTGATAAGGAAGGTCATACTTGGACACTCAGAAATGGAAAAGTAATAAAGCAAATTATACAATTTCAGAAACCAAGTGGTTTTGACAGAGCGTAACTTGTTCCCTCCCAATATTGTCCAGAAAGGGAAAATTCCATATAAAGAAGCCTTTCTCCATTCTAAGAAAAATAAAAAAGATGTTAAACGCTTTCTTCAGAAACCCTGGTGGTATAGTGATTAAGTACTACAGCTGCAAACCAGGAGGTCAGCAGTTCAAATCCACTAGGTGCTTCTTAGAAACTCTATGGGGCAGTTCTGCTGTTTTTCTATAGGGTTGCTTTGAGTCGGAACAGACTCAACAGTAGTGGGTTTGGGCTTGGCATGGGGATACCCCTGTGAGGCCCACTTCCGGCATGTGATGATCCTCACTGTTGGGGAAATCGTCTCATACCTGTCACCAGTTTTTGTTAGTTTCCTTTTCTTTTTTCTTTCTCTATTTTTTTACATGTTGGTACATATGTGATCTTTAGGCAAGACAGCATAGGTCTCTTCAGAGCCCACTGAGTAAGAAGATAATTTTGCAATAGTATTTCCTTACATACCACACATGCTGCAAGATATCTCTGTAGACGGAAGTTTCATTCTTTTACAATTCTTTTAGCATGTATTAATGTTTAACCCCATTCACTGATCACATGTAAAATATAAGATGTCAGGGTCTGAAAGCAACTTTAACATAATTCATAATTGTAGTCACTTGACCATTATTAAGTATGTGAAAATCAATGACTACATTGCTGCATGATTTATCATTCTGGTGCATACTTGACTTCTTTTGTGCAACTTTTCTTTTTCTTTACCACAAAATATGCTATGCTATACTATATTTCCTCCTTTGATATTTTGAGATCTGAACCCCTCCTATGTATTCAAATCACTTTGACTTCTGATCTGATCTTCTGAGATCTTGGCAGCTTCCAGGTTGTCAAATTGTTGCCTCTACTTAAAGAGACAAGTTGTATTTATCATGTAGTTTATGAGTAAAATTATTAAGCAACATGAAGTTTACTGTGCTGCCCTGGGCCAACAGTAACCCTTAGAGCTGACTGTCTAATTCTTTGGTTTTATGTTCTAGACAGAATTCCATAGTTTCCCGATGCACTTACCGTACTTACACAGTCAAGAGTCTTGACAATCAACACACGATCTATTGCCTTTTCTTGTCACATAGTGTCTTCCATGTGATCCTGGAATATAGTCTATAATTCTGTTAGGACTTATTCTTTTCCAAGACAAGTATATTATTAGCTAGTATGGATTCAGAACTTTTTTTTCCAGCCAAGTTATGATTTCATCCTGTGCAGAGACTTTTGTTTGTAGAAGATAATTTCATCTTAAGTTTCTAAGTGTTCCTTTTCACGTTTTCAAGAACCGGAATATGTCTTGTGCTAAGTTATTGACTCATCATTGAAGTTATAAATAAATCCTAAAATGACTTGTTACGTGTTTTTACTCTTTAGGAGCAAACTTACTTAACTGTATGTGCTTTATCTTAACATTCTGTATACTGAAATATTTTGCATAAATGATTTTTGTTATCAGAATTCAGGCAAGTGAGTACAGCCTAATTTCTTAAAAGCTATGACATTACTTGACTCTCTAACTTCATTGAAAGAATTTGAAGGGTAACGCGCTTCCTTTCCTCATCATTCCTGTCATTCGTCCTGCATCTATATTTAGATAATGGGTCTGTAATGAGTACTTGACAGATATTTTTATGAGTGAATGACTCTGAGGATTTAATACCTGTAATTTACTTAGGTAACATTGTACTTGGCCTGCCACCTCTCTTGTATAGGAGTGTAGCTTTTAAAAGCCAATAAATGGGTTTAAGGGGGATATGTTCATTTTCTTTTAGGAAACTTTATCTACTAAATTTTGGTTATTTGTGTGACATACGTGTTTCTAGAAGGCAGAGCATTCTGGATTAGATCACATGTGGCTTTTCTGTCCCTTTTGAAAGGACTTCCATGATCCTATCATTCTGTCCTTTATTGTAGTTATTTTGATTATAGTTGTTTAGTTCAGGTTTGAGCGTGAGCTAAATCTTAGTCGGTTATTCTATGGTAGATCATGAACTGTCCAAGTTAAATTTTGAGCTACTTGCAAGAAGGTGCCAGGCTTTAGTTAATTTTCTATCTCATTTGATAATACAGTGTCTGTCAAAGGCACTGAGTATCTGATAAGGGACCAAATACCCCTACCCTTCCCATGTCATGCTATCAAGGCAACATGCCTGTAGTTCATTTAAGTATCTGAAGGAACGAATGCTTTAATTCCTTTTCAGATGGCTATCCTCATGTGGCTATATGCACAAAGCAGCTATATAACTGTCCCTGTATCCTGATTTTCTCCAGGTGCTATTTCTTACTGGAGGACTCTTTCTACCCAGCTGACCTATTCAGTCCATTAAATCATAGTATCTTCCCTAAATGTTCTCCGTTGATATTTAAGTTCCACATAATATTTTTGCTTAAAAAAAAAAAAAAAAAAAAAGCTTTTGCAGCAGATATACCTTCTGTTGGTCTATATCATATTCTAAAGGCATATCTGGTGTCCTGCAGGATAAAGCCACAAGTTCCAAATTTGGGCATATGGCGTGCCCAATGATATACTGAATCCCTGGATTATGATCACCTGACTTACGGGCAACTCATGTACAAACTTGTCACTGTTGAGTTTATTCAGACTCACTGTGACCCTGTAAAGCAGGATAGAACTGCCCCATGGAGTTTCCAAGGAGCAGTTGGTGGATTTGAACTGTGGGCTTTTTGGTTAACAGACCAGTGAGCCATGACAACTCATACTTGCCCTTTAGTGTTATGTAAATTTATCCTCATTTGGAAACTACTGGTGAGGAATTTTTCATCACAATCACCTTTGCTTGCTGTACATGCAGCTTTTACATCTCTGAAAAGGCAGGAGCCTTTTCTTGCACTAAAATAAAGCTAAGTAAGAACTATGCACCTGTCCAACTTACCTTGTCCACCTGTTCCAGTTTATGTACAAATTCAATTTAAGACACAGGAAAGGATCTCATTTTAAACTCAAGAACTGCCTGTTTAAAGACTCTTTTCCATTGCTATGTCTTGTGTCTTTTTAGCTTGTTGACGTAAACACTAATGACGATAGCTCCTATTATTGTAGAATTTCCAGTTGTAGAATTCTCAGCCTGTATCACCCAACGTGACTTTTCCAACATCTAAGGACACTGTATAGGGCAGGTCTTTATTACCTGAAATCACACAGCTACCCTGTGGTGAACCCAAGACTGGAACCCAGGTATTCCTGCCCCATAACCCTGGCTCCTTCTTCTTTGCTCCCATTGTTCCTTAAAGATGGCCATGGGGTGTGTCATCTCCTGGTGACACTTTGTTCTTACATAGTAGATACTATTGTGGAATCACTGAGTTTGAGCCTGTAATACTTTAAGAAACAAGGTGTGCTTCTGAGGTATGCATTCTGAAAGGCTTATCATTTTTATTCTAACTATTTCAAACCTAGTCTCAGTGCCTTGTGGACCACGTCGGCCCTTATTGCTGCATTTGAGCTACTGTGCAGGTTTATAATCTTCTCAGTGACTAAGATGCACTGTTTTGATCGGTTGTGATATCATCCCTGCCTTGCTATTCATTGTAAAGACTCCAGATGCACATACTATATATAATTAACAATAGAAGATATATCTTTTTCTCAGCACATCTTTGTCTCCCTTCTTCATTTTGCCTCGTCTATTTTCTTTTGCCAAAAAGCCCATGCTACAATTAAATGTCTTTAAAATAACAGTGAAAGTATTTTCATTTAAAGGAACTTTGAAGGGGCTTTAACTAGCTTGCTGTAGGGGTACAGAGCAGAAAGGCAGAGTGCAGCTTTGACTTAAAGGAAAGCAGAGCCTTTGCAAGCAGTCTTTCGCACCCCGGCGACCATGCAGCCATTTTTCTCGTGGACAATGGCTGGCTCCTATTGGCAAAGCAGGTGTAAATCTGACTGTCCAAATAAGTGTCTGGAGGTTGGCATTGTGTCAAGTATAAAGCCATGTCAGAAGCTCTGTCCTTGGATGAAAGCAAAATAACACAGTTTGAAAGAAGAGAAACGTCAAACCTTTCATGTGCTGGTGACTGACAAATAGCTCCATGTTCCTTGGTTTCTGTGTAGGAGACATTCAGCACCACTGAGGCTGACGAGGCCTTCAGATAGGAGCCTTGTTAAACAAGCACCCAGCAGCATGGCTTCAGAAAGCCACCTAGTCATTCTGCTTCTAAAACTCAGCAGGAAAAATAGGTGACATTTGCTTTAAAGGGGGGGTAAAAAAAAGTACAGATATGAGCTCAGGATATGGGCAAAGACGGTCCAAGGAGCAGAGCAGGTGACAGGGGTTGTGGGACATTTCCTCTAGAAGGAATGGTCTGGACAAGCTCAGGAGCCCACGGGCAGCCCCCTAAGTGGGATGCGCTCCAGCACATTGACATCTTAAACGTCACACCATCTTCTAATGATCATTGTCCCTGTCTGAAATTAGCAAGTGCTCCATTACCCAAACCAACCCCGCCCCAGTGCTGCTGTCCATAAATCAAGTTAGCAACCATAGTAAAATAATTTTCCAATAATAACTTTTCACAGTTTCCTGCAGCATCAAAGCACCATCAACGTGTCAAGTTCTGCTCGGCAGTGAGAGGAGAGAAACCTGTGAAAATGAGGTTGATGGGGGGAGGCAGAATAGATTGCTGCAGTTTTTTCTTAACAACAACAACAAAAAATAACCCATCCCTCCCTCTGCCTCCCCCTGCTACATTTAGTCCAGAGCCTCCAAGCAGGGACTTGTTTGGGCTAATGAAGGCCTTCTCCCATCTGGGACACATGTTTTCAGAGTGGAGGAGGCTGTTAATCAGTATATTCCAAAAAAGCCAAGGAGTGCCACAGTTTTAGCGTGCCTCTGCGCCCTGCTGCTGAGATTGTAATGGGATTTTCACAGCTGAAGAAGGCAAAGCTCCTCTTCACAATCCCCATTTCCTTCCCCTAAGAAAAGGCGTTTATGAATGATTCCACATGACAGCAACATGTGAATGGCTTGAGGTCCATGTAATTGTTTTCACACTAATCTTTACTTGTGAATGTCTGTGCCCCCTCCCTCCCCCCCAACACCAACCAGACAAGTTCTTCAAGATAAGTGAGTGAATGAATGAAAGAAGGAATGAATGAATGAGTTGATCTGTCGATCAGGAAAGCCCGTTGTGTTTCTATTTTTCAGGCATAAATAAATTTACTAAGAAGCTTCGAAATCCCTATACCATCGATAATAATGAGCTCCTAGACTTTCTCTCCAGGGTGCCATCTGATGTTCAAAAGGTAGGTGATGACTGGTCACCACCAACAGGAGTCCCAGTACTGGTGTCTGGCCAGCGCCCGAGCCAGAGCAGCAGAGGCTTTGCTGTGTGAGCAGTGCAGATAATGAATCACAAAACCCCTACAGAGCCCTGACTTGCAGGGAGGTGACAGGAAAACCTTTGTCCAAAGCATGAGGTGACTGAGGAGAATTATCCTGAAACAGAACTATTTAAAGATGACCTGGAATTCGTACTGAGAGGCTACCACGAGGTGGTGGTTAGCGCCTTTCTGATTGCTCGCCTCCCTAAAGGGGGTAAGATGACTTCAGTGGGTGGGGGATCCAAAGCTGAGGGAGGGTTGCTGACTTTCTTTCTCTTCCGAGTGACAGGCTTTTCAGGGGAAAGTAGAGGACAATCCGCTTATTATTTTTGATTCTTCTTTGCCCCGGTTATCTCCTCGGCGTCCTTCTATCCACTTCCCTATGCAGACTGAGGGATGCTAAGGGCAAAGCCCTGGTTACTCTAATACACAAAGAGGCAGAGGTGGCGTGGAATCTTTTGAGATCAATCAGAAGCATTATTCAGAGGTGATGGTCACTTAGCCCGCAGCATCCCGTTGCTGTGGATATGCAGAGATTAACAGCAGCAATTCCAGAAAGTCCTGTCGAGTAGCCTGTCCAGGCCCCTGTGGATCAAGCTGCTATAAATCCAGAGGAAGACGGGCAGGCTGTGATTTCGCTATGGACACTGGACACCGTAGAATAGGCAGATGGGAAGCCAGGGCCTAAAATAGCATCAAAATGATCAGAGACACAATCCTTTATTATCTCAGAGAATCCCTGATCAAGTATCGATCTCCATCTTTGGGCACCTCTGGCATAATTTGTTCCCCAGGAGTGCTGGGTAGGTTGCAGAGGTGGGGCTGAATATTTTATGATTCCTTTTCTGTTCATTGCAAGTCAGGACCACACCTGTAGATAGAAACTAAGGCGGCCTCTGTGGCACTCCTCTTTTTCAACCTTCATTTTATGATATAATTATTTGTGATGTTAAATATACATTCTATACATAGGAATTTACTCTTTAATGTTTGTATTAGATGACTACAAAATAGTAGCCTGGGCTATTTGTATGGCATCCAAGAATGACAGGTGGCTAATGTCTTGTCTCCTAGGGGACTTTCAGAATACCCTCCATGGAGAAAGTGCTTTTTTGATTTCTATTCTCTTATGTGATGGAGTGTAATACCCCTGGGGTGTTCAGCACAAGTGCTAAAAATAGTGGCACAGGTGATCTGTAATACAATATTTTACATCAAGCCATTACCAGTCAGACTATCAAAGACACACACCAAAGCAATGTGTTTCCAGTGTACCATCACTAGGGTCAAAATGTGAATTCATGCCTGTATCCGTGAAGAAGGGAAATCCCCATCGAGCCCTTAAAGTGTTGTCTGTATACAGTCCAGGCACTGGCCCTCAGGGCTGTCATCCAGTTGGAGTTGGGTCAAATACAGGGAGACGCAACAAAGAACATCCTGGAAAGATCCACAGTAATGGCCACGTACTGCCCGAAGCACTTTCTAGTTACACAATAGACCGGTTGCCCCTGCAGACTCCCAGAGCACTCATATTTATCACAGATGTTTTAGTAATCGTGTTATATATGAAATTCATTTTTAAGAGAAATCTGTATGTTCAGGGCCCGGTATCAGTTTCAGCATTTTCTCCCTTTCAGACAAAATAAATGTATGCAATTTACTGAGATTTTTTTTACCCAAGATTTTAGATATTTTTGAATGAATAAATCTTAATAAGATGCTGTATCATATACTAAGATAAACATTCCCACAGGGCAATTATTATGCTTGTTTATGGTTAAAAATTGACACATGCATAACTAAAATCTAGCAGTGCTGAGAGCAGGTAGAAATGCATGCATCTCATTAGAAAAATCTGCTTTTAATATTTGAGTTTCAAGAAATGATGCATGACTTCTCAAATCCTTCCTGCAATTAATCCCTCCATGTTCCTGTGTTTAAAAAATGATTCATTACCTTTGAACCTTCCTTCCTTTGCCTTGGTTTGTCCTTGGGGAGCCATTAACGCACACTGCAGCGAGCTAAGGTTACCTAACCACCAGTGTCACGTCTCTCTGTTTTCACAGGTGCAGTACGCAGAATTGAAACCCTGCAACAGCCAGAGTCCCCTTCGCAAGAAGCGCAGTGTTCCCTAGGATGCAGATCGACTTTGGGCACCAGCCCCTGGTTTTATGTTTGGTTGATTAGACCAATGTTATCACTCTTTTGGTGTGCTGTTCTGAAATGTGTGCTGTGCACAATCCTCTCTGTATTCTCCCCCCTTACCCACCTGCACAGATGCACCTAGCTGTGCACCCATGCATGAGCACATATCCACTCCTGCACATGTCCTTGTGTGCACACGTCTGCATGCATGAGTGCCTTAGTTGCATGGAGGGTCAGCCCAGGAAAAGGAGACAGTCTGGAAACCAAAAGACTAGCATTCAGTCTCCAACAGGAAGCTCAAGCAAGGTTGCTGTGAGTGTGAGCACAGCCAGGAGACTACTCGGATTCTGTAGTGACTTTGAACTTGTTTTCGCATCTCCAACAGGTTCTCGTTGAGATTCAGTAAGTTCTACTCCCCACTACCGTACTTCTCTGATTGTTGTTCATGTTATTTAGGAGTTTTCTCTTGGTTAACACTTCATGGATCCCCATCATCTGTTCAAATGATGTATATTTCAGAATTTTTTATTTTTTTTTTTATAATTACAGGAACTAGCCCAAATCATTAGACGTGTTTCAGCCAAGATCACTAAAGATGCATCTGTGAAATTCAGGAAAGCCCTCGGTCTGGGTGCAGACTGCACTGTGGGTCCCTTGCAGGCGCTGGAGGCCCAGGGAGGCCCAGTGGAATCGCTCATGGTAGGGAGGAGGTAGGGCACAGGCAGTTTTACATTATGACTCCCTTCCTTTTGACTTTAGTTTTTGTTTATTTCCAAAATGTGCATGTTATAACTAGAGAGAGACAGAAAAGTAAAGGCTGAATGAATTCTTAGAGTATTTACAAAGATAGCTGCTAAAAATCAATAAATTAGTAAAGAGGACTCTCATCAGTAATTGTTTCTTTTAACCAAATGTTTGGGACAGAATTAAAAACATGTAGCCTGCCTAAATTTATCTTTTATTAAATTTTGCTCTTACGGGGAAAAGAAACTACATGTAACAAAAAAATGATGTCAGAAACTCACTCCTAGAAACTTGCTTCCCAAAGTCCTCCTTTGATCATAATCTTTATGCAGACCCCGCTGTTGCTCAGAAGATCCCTCCAGTAAAGATCCTGATGTTGTCTGTATATAAAATATATGCACGTACCCTGCTCTTCAAAAGCTGTTTAAGTTTTAAAGACTGTATTTCCTTGACACATACTTCATATGTGCCGTTTTGTATATATGTATAGCCAAAGAAAGTGGAGGGAAAAAGAACTGATTTAATAGTGAGTTTTGCTGGGTTCCCCCCGCTTTTCTAGGCTGTAATTTAATAATCTTCAAACAAAACGTTTATGAAAAATGCCAAAGATTCTAAACCTTATCATGCCGTGTCTGTTTTTCTTCATATTGTATCTTCCTGGGTTGCTTTCTGGCTGTACCAGATTTCTGCATGATTTGATTTACTTCCAGTTAATGAAGCTGGTTGGAAAAGAGTCTTGCAGAAATGATAAAAAGCTCCAGTAAATCTCTTAGTTGTACATACAATAGATACCCACGAACCTCTTTTGTTAAACCAGTTACTCAATCTTCTGTGTAAACAATGCCTCATTGTCTCACTCCCAACTATCATCTGGTTTATCGTAGTCTGTCATTTTGTAATGACCTAAGTCAGGCTTTTTTAAACAGACATGTGAGATTGGATCAGTCATTTGAATGAAAACTTTCAGCAGCAAAATAACCCTTTATTTATTTAAAAGTGGAACCAATACTTTATTGTTCTTCTGCTATAGAATTTCAAAATGAAATAATACGCCTGACAAGTAGGCATCATTAGTTAGACGTATTTCTTCTGTAGCCTGACTGTGGAACTCTCAGCATTAGGTTTAAGTCAAACACCAAACACCAGCTGAAATATAAGAGCAGGACCTGATCAAACTTGAATCAGTCATATATGGAAAACAACTCTTAATTGATTAAGTAGATACTGAATGTTAAAGTAGCTATTGGTTGTGTATGAAATGTTAAGATATGTACAAGTAATCATGAACTTTTTGAAAGATTCCAGAATACCTTTGATAAAATGTACAGCTTATGGATGCACAATGTGATAACTAAAGATAATTTAGTAGGAATGTTGAAGTCTCTCCAAGCTTTCCTTGCTCTCTTAAACCTCATATACTCATTTTCAGCTCTACCTGACCGTCCAGCAGCTGTCTGCACCCCAAGGGGTCAGAAAATACGTATCATCTTTCCCCCATTTCTACAGGATCTCCAACTCCGTAGCCTTGTCTGTCACTTCCTACCTCCACTTCTGTCACTGGCGTCCTTGGAGCTTGAATCCTACCAAGCATTCTGGTTTTGGTTCTTCTTGCTTTTCTCCCCGTTTCCCAACATACAAAGTCCTGTAGATGCTGTGTGGACATCTGATCTGGTCACTTGTTACTCTCATTGCTTCTACCCAAATTGACACCTTGTAACTTTTTTTTTTTCCTTTAAATATTTTATCCTGTTTTTGGTGAAAGTTTACAGAGTAAGTTAGGTTCCCATTAAACAATTTCTATACACATTGTTTAGTGATATTGGACATGATTTCCACATTATTTCAACCTTCTCATTATTTCCCTTTTGGTTCTTCCATTTCCATTAATCTAGCTTCCCTGTCCCCTCTCTATCTTTATATCTTTGCTTTAGTGTATATGTTGACCACTTGGTCTCATATAAAGTATGTTTGCTTATTTTTTAAAGGAGCACAGTACTCACATGTGATAACTGATTTAGTGAGCTAATCAGCTTTTCATCTTAAAGGTAACTTCCAAGAGTGGTTTCATTTTAGAGTTTAAAGGATATTTCAGAGTCCTAGTGTTTTAGTCAGCTAGGGCAGCTCTAACAGAAATAGTACAGAGTGGATGGCTTTAACAAAGGAAAGTTTATTCTTACACAGTCTGGTAGGCTACAAGTCCAGATTCAGGGTGTCCACTCCAGGAGAAGGCTTTCCCCAGGAGAAGGCTTTCCCCTTGTCAGCTCTGCAGGAAAGTGCAGTGTTGCATCAGTCTTTGTTCAGGGAGCATCTTGGCACAGGAACCTCAGGTCTGAAGGACGCACTCTTCTTCCTGGTGCAGCTTTCTTGATGGTGCAAGGTTCCCAATTCTCAGCCTACTTCTCTGTTCTTTTATCTCTAGGAGGATGAAAAGATTAAGGTTGGGGCAAGCCATACTCCAGGGAAACTCCCTTTACAGTGGATCAGGGAGGTGATCTTATAAAGGGATTTACAGTCCCACCCTAATCTTTTAACATACAGCATAGGAAAACCAAAAAATGGAGGACAATCACAAGATACTGGGACTCATGGCCCAGCCACATGGCTACACATATTTTTGGGGGGACACAATTCAATCCATGACACCTAGTGTCAGGGAACCCTCTATTTTCTACTGGTCCAATAAGTCTGGCCTGTTTCTTTTTTAAGAATTTGAGTTTTATTCTGCAATTTGCTTGCATTCTACCTGACCCATGTGCTGTGTCTGGTCAGAACAACTCCTAGTGGTAGCCAGGCTCCATCTAGTTCTGCTCGTCTCGGGATTGACGAGACCTTTGGCTGGTGTAGAGGACTTGCAGCTTCTGACAAAACCATGGCCATGGTGCCAAATACATTGTGCCAAGTTAGTCTTCATTCAGACTATGATTTTCACCTAAATGAGACTCTTCCCAATTTCTCTTTAAGTAAATTCTACCTTCCTTCAAAACTTTTGGGGTTTTGTCAGTAGTGCAAGCGGCTAAGGTGTCTGGTTTCTTACAGAAAGGTTAAAGGTTTGAGTGTACCAAAATGTGCCTTGAAAGAAAGGCCCGGCAGTCTACTTACCTCAATTTGTTTTTACTTTTTTTTTTTATTGTACATTCCCATATAAATTTGCAGGCTGACCTATATGCAGCTTCCACTGCTCTCCCTGCACAGTGACAGCACACTCTTCCTCTCTGCTCCATACATGTCTTATCTTCCCAACAGTCTCCTATCTTCTCCTCTCCACCCATTCCCCTTCCTCCAGTATGAGGTCAACAGGAGAACCTCCTATAGGTGCCTAGAACCATAAAGGGCCCACACAATATGATTACTCTGTGTGACCAAGTCCAATCCATTGCTGTCTGAGAAGTTGAACTTCATTAGGATTTATAGACAGGGGCAGTGCCAGGGCCAGGGGCCATGCTTCCAAGGGAACTCCGAAGTCCCTGGACCATCAATTGTGGTCTTTTAGCGGAGATCTCAGGGTGCACCCGTATTTGTACTTGTGTTTCCAGTGAGACTCAACTTCGTGAGCTCCATCCTGGCTATCACTTGTGGTGGCTGGGCACCATCTGGTTCTTCCGGTCACAAGTCAATGTAGACATCCACTCACATGGGTCTGTCTGTCTCCTGGATTCTCTTTCCCCCATGTCATTATGCACCTTGTTGATCATCCGTTCCTGCTAAGTTGGGACCATTTGCTATACCCTCAGATGGCAGCTTGGCAGCTTTTAAGACACCAGACACTACTCAACGATGTGGGGTGTGGAGAGCCCTCATTAGCAAAATGCTAGTTGTGCCAGTTGACTTCGACTTCCCCTGAAAACACGGTCCCCGGGCCCTGCCCCAGAAACTCTGTCCTTGCAGTATTGGGTTAAGATGGGAGGAGTACACAAGTTGTGTTGAAGTCCCGTTAATACTGATCTTCTAACAACTACCTAATCTAAACCACCCCCCTTCCTCCCCACCCTTGCAGCCGTCAGAGTCTTTTTTATTATGCATGAGTCTACTTTTAAGTTCTTATCGTAGGGGTCTCATACACTATTTGTCCTTCTGTCGCTGACTACTTTCACTCAACATGATGTCCTCCAGTTGAAACCAGGTTAAGAGATGTTTCCTGCAATCATTGTTGTTCTTTATCATTGCATAGTGTTCCACTGAGTATATATACCATAGTGTACCTATGTATTCTGTTGTTGAGAATCTGGGTTGATTCCATCTTTTTGCTATTATGGACTGTGCTGCAATGAACATTTATGTGCATGTATCAGTTGGTGTGAATGGCCTTGATTTTTTAGGTATATTCCAAGCAGTGGAATTACTGGGTCAAATGGTATATTTATATCCATTATTTTAAGGTAGTGCCAGATTGCTTTCCAAAGAGGTTGCACCATTTTGCAATCCCACCAACAGTGTAGGAGAGTTCCAATCTCTCCACAGACTCTCCAGCATTTAGTGTTTTGCATTTTTGGGATCATGGCCAACCTTGTTGGGGTAGATGGTATCTCATTGTCATTTTGACTTTAATTTCTTTAATAGCTAATGATCGTGAGCTTGTCCACGTGTGTTTTTTTTGGCTGCCTGGATCTCCTCTGTAGAGAAGTGTCTGTCCATCTCCTTTGCCCATCACTTAATTGGGTGATTCATCTTTTTCTTACTGATATTTTTGTAGTACCTTATAGATTATGGAGACCAGGTATCAGTCTGAGATAGAGTTGCCAAATATTTTTTCCTGTTCTGTAGGTGACCTTTTAATTCTATTAATAAAGTCTTTGGATGAGCAAAAGTGATTGATTCTTGCCAGCCAAACCAAGTGCCATTGAGCTGGATCTGACTCATGGCTAGTAGTTCCCATTTATCTGTTTTCTCTTCTGTTGTTTGTGGTTGGTTTGACAGATTTTGAAGCCTGTCTGTGTTGTGTATTAGACTTTCCATAGTTGTTCGTACTTTTTCTTGGACGAGCTTTATCGTTTTAGATTTGATATTTAGGTCTTTTATCCAGTTTGATTTGGTTTTTGTATAAGGTGTAAGACACCTTGTTTTAATTTAGTGCAGATGGATGTCCAATTTTGCCAGCCCCGTTTGTTGAAGGATTGTTTTTACCCCAGTTTAATGTCTTAGGGCCTTTGTCGAATATCAACTGTACTTAGGTAGATGATGTCATCTCTGGGGTGTCGATTCTGTTCTGCTGATCTATCTGTCTGTTTTTGTACCAGTGCCAGGCTGTTTTGACTACTGTGGCAGTGTAATGGGTTCTAAGGTCGGGTGATGAGAGGCCTCCCAGTATGTTCTTCTTCTTTAGTAATGCTTTACTTATCCAGGGCTTCTTCCTTTTCCAAAGTTGGTAATTTGTTCCTCCATCTTATTGCATTATATAAGTAGATTACTTTGGGTAAAATAGACATTTTCACAATGTTAAGTCTTCCTATCCTTGAGCAGGGTAGTTTTCTCCATTTATGTAACTCTCTCTTAGTTTGTTGTAGTAAGGGTTTGTAGTTCTCTTTACAAATGTCTGTTATTTCTCTGGTTAGATTTATTCCTAGGTACTTTATCTTCTCAGGGGATATAGTAAATGGTATTGACTTGGTGATTTCTCCCTTAGTAATCTCTTTGTTGTTATAAAGGAATCCTACTGATTTACTTGTGTTTATCTTGTATTCTGAGACTTTGCCGAACTCTTCTATCAGTTTGAGTAGTTTCCTTATGGATTCTTTGGGATTCTCTGCAATAGTTCTTCTTTTCCTATGTAGATGCCCTTTATTCTACTTCCCCCAAATTTGAAAACCCTATGGACCACAGTTCTACTCTGATACACTTGGGGGTCACTATGAGTTAGAATCAACTCAAAGGCAACTAGTTTTACAAAATTTTCAAATATGCCCTGCCTACAAAAGCCTTCCTTGATCTCTTGGCTAAATGAGACCCCACACCTCCTTGCACCCCTACATCTCATATCTCTTTATGACATTTGCTGTGTTGAGCCATAAGTCATACTTACCACAGAGCTGAGGTTAAACAGTCATCCACTATGTATCCCCCCCATTTATATAGACATACCTAAAAGACTTTTAGGTATTCATGTTTAACTTGCCTGGTCATAGACAGCTTTTCTCGTGACCCTTTCATGTGTCACAGACAGAAAACTGATCTGGATAAATTAGTGATCTATACTGGAAAATAATTTTTTTTCATTAAATGGAAAACTTACAGATCTGGCCATGATAGTTATAAACTATAAAGTTAACTGATGTCTTATGTTTGGAAAAGTTCTTATCAACAGGTCAAGAGCAAATACAATGTTTATTTGTGGACAGCATATGAATCTTGTTTTTTTTTTTCTTTTTCCTTGTCATTTATCATTTTACAAGCCAAAAAAAAGTGTTGAACACTTCTGTGTGCTAAGTAGCACTGATGAGAAAGCTGAACAGACTGCATTGCTTTATTAGACTTTATTAGACAAGATATTTCCAAGCAATGGAATGAAATGATCAGATTCAAGTATTTTTACAGATTATTCTGGCTGCAGCAGGTAGGCTAACAATTACGAATTTTCAAAGAAAGTTATAACTCTATGGTAGTACTACAGATAAAAGGATGATGGTTTAGAATTCCAAGCAGTGGTGGTGGAGAAAGAATAAAATTCGGGAAACCAAGAGATGCCTGGGAGATAAAGTACTTGACTGTAGGGTGAGAGAGGACAGAGTTGACAGTGATTCTCAAGTTACTATCTGCAGCTCTCTGTAGATGGTGTTGCTTTTTATGGAGGGAGCAATCTACAGGAGCAGCCAGAGGAGGGAGAGCAGGAGCTGGTTTTAGATAGCATTGAACTTGAGTACTGAGAAGCCATCAAATGGAGATGTCAAGTAGACTTTGGATCTGGGGCTCAGAGAAGAGATAGACCCTATTTGAGAACAGCACCTTTAAGAGCCAATGATGTATCGAGAAGTGGTGAAACTCTGCTTCAAAAACGGATGCTTGAAGAACTCAACGTGCAAAATCACAGATAATACGTCAGCTGAAGTGCAGAAATAGGAGTAAGTAGAAAGAAAGCGGTGAGTGCGTGTTGTCACAGAATTCAGTGTAAAAGTGCACTTCGGGAACACTGGTGGGTTAATAGTGCCAAATGATGCTAAGATTCTCATGAGGGCAAAGAAGGGTTTTCCTTAATGGCATGGAGGCTGGGCGGGACCTTGACAAGAAGTCCTTCCGGTGGGATGGTGCGAGTAGAAATCAGACTTGGCTGAGAAGTGAGTGGATGTTGGAAAATACAGACTGAATGGAGTTAACTCCTGAAAAACTTCATGCTAAAGGGATGAGAGAGAGGGCAGTCACTAGGAAGGGAAGAAGATATGTGGGATGATTTTAGTAAGGGAAAAAATTAGATGTATTGTGTGTTCAGTGTTTACCTGTCCATTACAAATAGTTCTTCATGAGTATGAGATGGAGTTACACAAAAGCTATGCTCTATCAAAATCTACCTTTATATACTGTTAATTGAAATCTGTGACAGTGGAGAGTTAAAAAATTCAAATAAAATATCTTCTGAAAATGCATTGAGTCATCAAATTGAATGAGAACTGAAAATCCTAAAGGGTGCCTTCCAAAGGAATGATTTAAAAGACATTACCTCTCTGTATAAAACCCTGCAGCTCTGCTCTGGCATCTTAAAATAATGATTTATTGGGGAAAATGGATGTTTAATCATGTAGGAGTAGTTACCATTTTATAACACTTATCCAGTGCCAGACTCTTTGCTAAGCACTTGAGATGCAGTAACTCATTTGATAAGAAATAACTATGAAATTCCTTCAAATATTTAAGGGAAGAAAACTACCAATTTTATGCAAACTTCAAAAAATAACCAAACATGGAAGAGTAGCTCACGTGTTTTATGAGGCCAGTATAACTTCATAACAAAGTGCCACAAGAATGGAAAATTATTTAAGAAAGTCCTTTAAGGACATAAATACAAATATATGAAGATGTACAAGGTGTCTACACTGAAAACTTTAATGAGAACAATAAATAAAGCAGGATTCATGAATCAAAAGAATCAATATATTAAGAGTAACAATTAAATGCAATCCCAAAAACAATTATAATTTTTTTTCAGAAATTGCACAGTTGATTGTAAAATGTAGATAGATATGCAAGTATCCAAGAATAGCCAAAGCAGTTTGGCAGAAAGTTAACCTTTGCAGATATTAAGATGTATTATAAAGCTTTTGTAATTAAGACAGTTCTGTATTAGCACAAGCATAGACAAATAGCCCAAAGAAATAGAAAAGACCAGAACAGCCCCATACATATTTGGAACCTGTGACTTATGTGATGTTAGGTAACATTTATAGTATGTGAGGGGGAAAAAATGATCTTTTTGAAAATGGTGCTGGATCGTTGAGATGCCATGTGGGTAAAATGAAACTTGGCATTTTCCTTATACCATATGTAAAAACCAATTCCGTATGAATTGTAGATCCAGAAGTGGAAGGCAACATAAGGATTTTTAGAAAACATCTATGTGATAAACAATGACTTCCCGCACATGGCACAAGTTAATAATTATAAAAGTATTGATAAATCATCTCTCCGAAATATGATTGAGAGGGAAGAGAAGCCACGTAATGAAAGAAGATATGTATATGTATGAAATGTTAATATATACATACAGAATTCTCTTCCAGAATACGTAAAGAATTATTACAGTGAAAAGACAGCAATCCAGTAGAAAAATGGTCAAAGGACTTTACAAAAAAGCCTGTCCAAGTGGTCAGTGAACATAATAAAAATATGTCCAGCATCATTATTCATCAGCAAATGCAAAGGAAGACCACAAAACAATATAAATAACCATAGCCAGAAGGCTGACAGTCAATATCATATATTGCCAAGGATACAGAAAAATAAATTCTCAGACTCTGCTGGTGGGAAGGATAGTTGTACAACCACTTTGGATAACTGTTTGGCAATATTTATTAAGCTGAGCATCTGCATACCCTATGACCTCACATTTTCATGTTTTAAGAATAAAACGGACTGGGCAGGGAGAGCAGTGGAAGTTGCATATAGGTGGGCATGTAAATTTATACAGGAATGTACATTTTCACTCAGTCATAATAAAAAATACAATAAAAAGTATAAAACGGAGATGTGTGCGTGTATGTGTTCAGTGGAAGACACATCTGTGATTATTCATAGCTGTATAACTTGGATTATTCCCAAACTGGAAGCATTATATATCAGTATACAAATTGGTCAATAAATTGTGGTATAATGATACAATGAGATTGTACAGAAATGAAAAGATAAAACTAATGTTACATGTCACAACACGAATAATTTTCACAAATGTTGAACAAAAGAAAGCAGACACAGAGCAAATAAATGCTCTGTATAGTGTCTGCAGAGCCCTAGTGTTGCACTGGTTAAGTGATACAGCTGCAAAAGTTGGCAGCACGAATGCACCGGCAGCTCCTTGGAAACCCCATAGAGCAGTTCTGCACTCTCCTCCAGGATCTCTATGGATCCGAATCAGCTGGACAGCAGAGGCTTATGAGATATGTTTGATTTCATTTATGTAAAGTTACAAAGGCAGGCCAAACTAACCTCTGGTGTTACAACTCAGTAGGATAGGAGGCTGAGGAATGTTGTGACTGGAAGGAGACGTAAATGTGTCTACTGGGATGAATTAAATTACTGTTGTTTTGGGCTGGA
Organism: Heterohyrax brucei; assembly: GCA_028571685.1. NCBI lineage: Eukaryota > Metazoa > Chordata > Mammalia > Hyracoidea > Procaviidae > Heterohyrax > Heterohyrax brucei. The sequence goes on along the minus strand of CM053148.1, from coordinate 33,885,729 downwards.
TTCGAGTTATATGAGCTTGTTCAGTTGGTGAAAATTCATGATTTGTGTAATTATCTACATGTTTGTTTAAAAAAAAAAAACCCAAATGAAGAAACTATGAGTTATAACTATTTTATCTGACTTTACAGTTAAGGATATTAAGGCCATATTTTAAATAGGAAAAGTGAGAATCATTTATTTTACATTTTCAAGGTACTTTCCAACAAGCAGTTCAAATAAATATGTGGAGTTTGTGTAAAGGGTGGGAGTCTTTTTGAACAACAAACCCAACACAGTTCTTGTATAACCCTATTGTGTTTCACTGTTCTCATCTAAACACGTATTAATCATCATTTTTAAAAGATGTTTTTTATCTGAGTACTAAGATGACTTCCCTTAATTGATCACCTAATTGCAAAGTTGCTTTACAAGAGCAAAGTAGCCAGTAAGACCTCAACATTTGATAATGTCCCAAATGCTCTGAAAGTTTTTACAGATTATATTGTATAATCTTATACTTTTATAAATTGTACAGTTCATCGTGGCATCCTCAGACTACTTCTGTTGCGTGAGTAATCCGTTCTTTCTGTTCACACATTAAAGATTACAGGTCAAGGATATTTTTGAGTTTCAATGGAAGTTAGAGCTAGAGATACATGGATGTTAGATAAAGCTATGTAGACCAAGGTTTATACAGACAGGTACGTATACATACTTATATATGGATAAATATACACATAACGACATATGTTCATATTTCTAAGTTTTTATATCATTTCACAGATTTCCAAAAGTGTATTCACAGACTCCAATTAAGAACCTGTGATTTAGGGAAAAACATGCAAAGTTTACCTGCTTCATCTGAATCCTCAGATTGAAATCAACTGGATGGCAGCAGATTTGGTTTTTCTCTTTTAGTGGTTCAACACTGTGGTTCAATCCATTCATTATTTAACTTCCAGTTTCTTTGGGAAGTTCTTCTGATGCTCCCTACAGGTGAGAAATCCTGAAATTTCTGTGCTTTTGTTTTGTTTTTCATCCTTTAATTACTATAATTCACAGAAATTTTTCTTTATATGTTTTAGATCAAAACAACTGCTTGGTAAAGTAAAAAACATATGAAATTACTTAATTACATAAGGAGCTAGCATAAGTGATTGGGCATGTATCCACCAAATAAAATGTGACCTATACAGCACAACAAGCTTGCCATGTTTTTGTTTATTCAACTCCCATAAGACCTTCTCAAACTGGAGAAGCGGTCCCACAAAAATAGAGCGATAAATAAAGTGAATAGAGACAAATGTGAAGTTACTTACACAGCTAAAGGAAAAAGCAAGGTTTTTTTCTAAGCATGATATTACTCATCTGTGCTTCATATCCACTGCATGTTGAGCTGTGCTTAGCCAGAAAAGTGAAATTTGCTGGAATAGGATCTGACCGATCATGTTCATGACAGACTGTCTTTGGTACTGGAATGCGTCATGGTGCCTGGGAAGGCACAGATTCTGTGGTTATGCACAGAGTCATAATCCTGGGTAGAGCTGAACTCACCGATGGAGGGACACAAGCAGGTGTTGTCTCTGCCTCTGACTGATTAACCCTTGGACTCGACAGCACTTGGATTGGCGTGGGTACAGCAACTTTATCCCCCGGGAATTTGGAAGTGCTATGTAGCATATAGTCACTGAGTAGTCTCAAAGGTTAATGAGCTCAGCTGCAAACTCAGACTGACAGTTCCAGTCTACCTAGGAGCACCTTGGAAGAAAGGGATGGCAATCTGCTTCCATAAAATCAAACTGGAAAACCCCATAGAACACAATTCCGTTTTGACATACATGGGGTTGCCATGAGTTGGAATTGACTCAAAACTAACTTTTTCTTTTATCCCATTACCTAACATGTAAGTTGCTGTTGGTACAAACAATTGACATACTTGCTGCTATGGTTATTCAAGTTCACAGAACTGGTTATTCAAGTTCACCCCAAGGTACCTGGAGATTTACTTCTATGAAATCAGCATGAAAAATGCCATGGAGCAGTTCTACTTTTGGGTGCACCCTGAGTGTGTAACCTGGCATACAACCATGATAAATGAGAAAGCTGCTTATCATTAAAAATAATATTTGTTTTTTTTCCCTGTTGTCTATACTATATATATTTCATTTTTTTTAATACCTGGAATATTTGTGCTATACATTTTTCCTTCCTCCAAATCAACAAAGCAATAAAACAGGCCAGCACATCACCTTGATTCCTTAGGCCTCTTAATGAGATACATCCAGTAGCCTTTATCATCACCATAGTTAACATAAGTGGTTTCCAATGTGTAGTCTGTATTTTAAATTTTAGCTGTTCAAATTGAAAATTGGATCTGTAAGAGTCCACTAAAGCTTGTATTACTTGTTTTAGCAAAGAGATATTATGTTTTTTACTAGATACACTCCCTCCTCCATTATTCTCAAGTCTAACCTTAATAATTTCTAGTGTTGTATCTACTTGTAAAAGTTGGGCTTAATTGCAATCATGCCAAGAGATACCAATGATTGATGTTCGTTTGTAGTCAACCTCCAAACCAAACTCACTACCATCGAGTCGATTCCAACTCATAGCAACCCTACGGGACAGAGTAGATCTGCCCCATAGCATTTCTAAGGAGTGCCTGGTGGGTTTGAACTGCTGACTTTTGGTTAGCAGACTTAACTACTACACCCCTTAACTACTTAGCACTTAACCACTACACCACCAGGGTTTCCATTTACGGCTAAGGCACTTTGAAATCATAGTTTTAGACAATTACAGAAACATTTTCCATAATTAACATGATCTGTCTGAGACTTTGGTTTTACTGTCTAAATTAGATCTATGCTCTAATTCTTGATTTTATATGAGCTACTTCAAAAGAATTATGATTTGGGGGTAGAATTCTCTCCGAGTTTGAACAATTGTTAGGATTGATTTTAGAATGATGAGATTCCCTGGCAGTCCTTGCTTCTCAGGAATGGTGACTTGGTCAAGTTTTCCATTTCAATCTAGATTCCTATGAGCTGTTCTGTGAGGTTTCCAAAATGAGTATTGTCTCATTCATTTTAATGTTGGATGTCCCTTTTTTTCTCTTAGCCCTTACTGTTTTATGAAGATTTAGATTATTCATACTCCCATGGGTGTGTGGATGAATGCAATTTACAAGCAGTCCTAAAGCTTTCCTGTATGCAGTGGCTTTAAGCTTCTCTCCTGGTGGCCTCACAGTCTGTGCAACTGCAACTTTATTTGATCTGTATTGCGTCTATCTTTTCCCAGTCACAACTGTCCACCCTCTAATTCAGACCTAACAACATTTTTGCATGTCCTAAAATAGGACATTTGAAAGAGGAGGATTGGGTGACCCTAAGTTTCGATGGCTGTGTCACAAAGAAAACCATTTCTCTTTTCTCTGATTGCCTTTCTTAGGATTTGATTGTTACTAGCTTGGTATCTGCAGCCGGAAAGACAGAGGTTCAAATCCAAACCTGACATGTGCTTGCTACATGTCTTCTGGCAGCTCACTTATCATCCTGGATCCACAGTTTCTTTAACTCTAGGGTGGGAACAATAGCTCCCAAGTTAGGACTTTTGAATGAAGAGCACAGAAGTGCAGCATGGAGTCAGGCGTAAATGTTCCTTTTTAGTCAGTTACAGTATGCATACGGTAAAATGCTCAAATCTTAAGTGTACAGCTTGATGAATTTTTGCAAACTGAATAACCTGGTTAAACCAGCAGCCAAATCAAGAAACCAGCACCATAGATGACTCTCCTGAGCTTTCCCAGCCCCTGACCTTCTAGGGCACCCTCAGGGTTTCTCACTGCTGGCTCTTTTGGATGCCTCCTTCCGCTAGAATGTTGTGCAGCGCACCTGGCCATTGCCCACTGATTTCCCGTAGCAACACTGTGCCACCCCATGACAATCAGAAATGTGCCCAGACAGAGTCAAATGTTTACATGTCCCTGGAGAGGTGCAAAACTGTCACCAGATGAGAACCATTGGAATACGCTGTTTTTTCTGCAGCCAGGATCTGTGGTCTAAGGGACAGACACCTCTTGTGATTGTTAAATTAAGTATCTTTCGAGTTACTATGCTTCTACTCTGGCTCCTTTTCCCTTGCATTTTAATAGTTAAATGAACTGTGTTGGTCTAAGTTTTGTCAATTGCATCCTCGTGATGCTATTTAAGTTAGTACCTCTGTATCTTAGTCTCCGGGGCTTCCATGTCAAAACACCACGGAGTCCGTGTCTCATTGTTTTGGAGCTGCAAGTTCAAGGCAGTGTTGCAGCTGTGTCTGTTGCTTCTGGGGGCTGTTTTCCTAGTGACTGTTGGAAATCACTGATTCTTTTTCCCCTGCTTATAAATGCAGTTGCCTTCCTTATTACATGGCATTGCCGTTTGTGTGTCTGTGTCTGTTCTGCTCACTACTAAAACATCACTCAGAAGGGACTAGGGTGAGGGTCCATGTAGTCAGGTATGATCTCATTACCATAACAATAGAAAAACGATTTCCAAATGGATCCCATTCACAAGTATAGTAGTTAGCACTTCAACATCTTTTGAAGGGAGCACATTTTGATCCATAATGTTAAATTAGTATGGACCTGTTTCCCCGATAGGTTTGATATTTCTTGAGACACTTCTGATGAGTTCTGCCTTAAGGTACTTGGAGTAACTTCTGTCTGGGTGATGTCACCAATTCCCTTCAACTTTAGGCTCATTTATTTCATTTCATTTATTTTTAGGAATTGCTGTTTAAAATTTTAATTTACTTTTATAATAGATAAAATATTTATATTCCTCCAAACAAATCTACAAAATGAAGTATATTCAAAGAATTCTAGCTTCTATTCCTGTCTACCCTATTATCTTTCTCCCTTATTATTTTTAAATCCTTTGGCTTATTCTGTCATTTTAGAAAATGTAACCATCAACATTATTATATGCTTATATGTTGTTCCCTATCCTTAGAGAAATGGTAGCTTGCTGTAAACACTTTGGTCCAATATATGTTTTTTACTGAACAATGAATAGCTTTCATTCTGTCTTCCAGCTGTGGTTGTACTAAACAAAAGATATTGAGGTTCTCTTCATCTATTGTTTTTACAAAGGATTCTACAATTAATAGTTTTGCATGTAACACTTTTATAATTTTGTCAGTTAGTCCATTGCATAGACTGCTAGAAATGCAATTTCTTGGTCAAAAAGTATATAAGTTTGATAAATACATCAAGTTCTCATTCCTAGGGGCTTTAACATTTTACATTCTCATCTGTGACACATGAGAACGAGTATTTCCCTGACTTCGCCAACCCAGTAGGCTGCCGAAGTTGGAGTTTTCCAATCTTGTTAGGAAAGAAATGCAGTCTTAGTGTGCATTCGACTTTCCTTTCTCTATTATGGAGTGAACGCTTTTCAAATGTTAAAATTTTGCGTGCATTTCTTTTTCTAGGAATTAGCTGGTCATTTTTCCTGCCCACTTTTGCATAGGATTTTTCGTATTTGTTACATTTTTCATAGCTATTTAATACTGGAATATTAGCCTTCTGTCTGTGATGGAAATGCTGCCAAACTAAAGGAAGTTTGTACCACCTGTCACTGAGAGCCAAAATTCAGAGATAGGGAGAAAGGTTCACTGCTTTATGTGCAGATAGCTGGCAAATCTGGGGAAAGCAAGAATAGCTTCTCCAAAAAACTGTCCCATTTGGGTTACATTTCCCAGTTTTTATAGCCAGAATTCAAAGGGATTGGTGTTTGTCACAGAACAATAGTCAGGAGTCACAAGATTTCATTACATCATAAGGTTTCATTACATCTTATCAAACCAGTGTGAATTACCCAAAATTTCATTGTCTCTCCCTGAGGTCTTAATCAATTTTACTTCCTCAGAAACAGGCTGAGGAATGAAGACCTGCTAATCTGTTCTGAAGGTGGTAACTGAAGCAGAGGATGGAATGCAGCTTAGTAACATAAGTGACCTTTGTTAGATTCTTACATTTGCCACTGTAACTTAAAAATATTTTCCCAAATTTATAATATTTTTACAATTCTAATCATAGTGTAATTTAAAAAAAAAAAATGATGTTAGTTTTAGGATTCTCCCACCCCTCTTTTTTTAAAAAATAAAATCAAATTATGTATCATGTTTCATGTTGCTCCAGCTTTTGATTCGTGATTAGATTCCTTAATCACGGGTCATAGAGAAGCCCACTGAGGTTTTTTGCTAGTTTGTTTTGTGTTTTAACACTTGATTGGTTTATTTTATGCCCTTAAATCTCTGATCTGTTTTCTTCTGGTACAGTATGTTGATGTCAAAAAGTCTAACAGTCTAACTTTCTTTTAGTTGATAAGCAATCTACTCTTTTTCTTTGAAAGCCTAGTAGTTTTACTAGGGAAAAAGAAATCTGTCCATGTTGATCATTGTAATTCAATTTCTGAAGACATATTGGCTGTCCTTTCAAAATGTAGATTCAAGTAAATACTGGGTTATACTGCATATATTCTAAAAGTAGAATTGTGAGTCATAGAATGTGCATAATTTCAAGATTTAGTACACACAGCCAAACAGTCGTCCTGAGTGGTTGGACCAATTTGTATTCCAAACTGCACTGTGTGAGTATTTTGGTTACTCCACATCCTCTCCAACATCTGACATCTTCTCACATTTTATTTTAGTCATTTGGATCTGTGTGCACTAGTATCGCATCGTGGTTTTAATTTGCAGTTCTCAAATGGATAAACCCTGGGGGCATAGTGGTTAAGAGCTACTTCTGCTAACCAAAACGTCCACTTTGAATCTACCAAATGCTCCTTGGAAACTGTGGGGCAGCTCTACTCTGCTCTACAGGAACACTTTGAGTCAGAATGGGCTCAATGACAATGGGTTAGTAGGTGGTGCAGTAGTTAAGAGCTATGGCTACTAACCAAAAGATTGGCAATTCAGATCCACCAGCCACTCTGTGGAAAACCTATAGGGCAATTCTACTATGTCTTATAGGATCACTATGAATTGGAATGAGTTTGATGGCAATGAATTTTGCTTTGTTTTAATGAATCAAGAAGTTGAGCTGCATTTTATGGTTCCTGGCCGTTTACTCTTTTTTATGAAGTGTCTATTTCACTTTCTTATCAGTTTTTAAAAGTGCTTTGTCCTGATTTTCTTTCATAGATTTGGAGAACTTCATTACAATATACTCCATACATGTGAATTAGTCATCACATGTATTACAAAGATTCCCCCCCAACTTGATGACTTTTCACTCTATTTTTAACAAGATATTTTAATCAAAAGAACTTCTAAGTTTTAGCATAGTACAATTTCTCACTTTTGTTATGGTTTATGCTGTGTCTATGTTTCATGATTAAACAGTCATGAAGATATTCATTCTCCTATGTTTTCTCCCAAAGCTTACTGTGTTGATTTCATATTTAGGTGGGAATTAAGTTTGATGTGCAGTGTGAATACATATTTTTTTCCAAATGGATATCTGTTAATACTTCCATTATTTTTTGCATAAAATGGTTTTTGTTGAAGTTTTAAGAAGGACTCATGGGGCAGAGTAACTTTACAGCTATTTTCCTTGCAAAGTTATTAAAATTCATAGCTATACATGTTACAGTCTTTCTCCTCTTTTACTCTCTACTAACATAATGGTATCTAAAGCATCTCTTTCCTTCACCCTATTCTCCCTGTCCTGCCCAATTTGTATTCCATTCTTAGAGCTTGGCTGCTAACAACAACATCAACAGTCAAATCCACCAGCAGTTACTTGGAAACTCAATAGAGTTGCCCTACTCTGTCCTACAGGGTAGCTGTGAGTCTGGTATCAACTAATTTTTTAATTTTAGCATGGGATTTTGTGAGCTCTGGGCTGCTAACCAAAAGGATGGTGGTTTGAATGCATTGAGTGCCTCTGTGAGAAAAAAGACATGACTGTGCTCTAGTAAAGATTTTAAAAAAAAGAAAGAAAGAAAAATGTTGTTGGCTCAATCGTGATTCATAGTGATTTTATTGGAGTCACTATCGTGGATTTGAACACCCATAGCTCTTAAAAACTATGCTTACTTTGGAAACCCTATGGGAAGGTTCTGCTCTGTCATATACGGTATTTGTAAGTCAAAATAAACTCAATGACACACAGCAAGAACAACAAAATGATACTTTGTCCTGAAAGAAACCATGAAACTATTTATTTTGAGATTTGAGAGTGTGTAGTGCCCAGACTACTCTAGTCCCATTAGGACTTACTCTACAACTACTTAAAAATTGGAGCTCACAAAAACCCTCCCTTGTTTCAGCCACTGCCATACTTCTGTGAGTACTGGTTGGAAACTTTGGAGTTCTCTTAGCTCCAGGTCCTTTAGATACCCCTTTACTTCCCTCTGCTATTTTTCCTGATACCATATAGGATTTGAAACTGTTGGTAGTTTGATAGAACCCACTTGTATTTTGGTTTTCATGGGGATATAGTGTCATCTAATTTTGCTGGCTTATAATCTGTATGGGCTTTTGGTTATATTGTAGTTTCTATACCTGTTTTTATGAGAATATTTGGTAATATTAAAAAGAAAAACTATACTGCTTCTCCCACCATCCTTCCTAAGTGTCTCTCACTGTAATTATTCTCATTTTGCAGTGAAGGAGAGCCAAGCTCACAGAGTCTTGGTCAAATGGTAGTAGGTGGGACCAGGATACAAACTTATCTCTAAGGGTCAAAATTTAATTGTCTCTCACTTCTGCACTATGATCTCTCTCTCTCTATATGTATACTTTGTCAGTATTTAATTCTACCTCTGACATGTTTCATAGTGTATGTAATACATGAGTATACTTACATAATTACATAATTTCTAAATAAATAAAATTATAATTATTGGTGTCTGGAAAGTCTGGTTGCATAGTGGTAAGTGCTATGACTGTTAACCAGAAGGTTGGTAATTCAGATCTGTCAGGTACTCTTTGGAAACTCTATAAGGCAGTTCTATTCTGTCCTATAGGGTCACTATGAGTTGGAGATGATGGCAATGGTTTGGTTTTATTCAAAATAATTCAGCAGTATGCACAATTAAAAAAAACAAAAGGAAAAACTCAAGATCTAGTAACTTAATCACTGTGTATTAAGTTATGTAAAAGTAGAATGTTTTAGCACTGGTTATAATGAAAGAAAATAAGAACACTTGTCAGCAATAAATCATTTTCATCCTTTTTATAATAGCCCATTGTTATGAAATAAAGCAATCAAAATATATAAGAAATCATAAACAACTTTTCATATGTGGATGCTGGTGTACGAGATAGCCAGATTTCACATGCAACAGGAAAAGCAATTTATTGAAATTGACTATCATGTTAACCAAATTGGAAAAATGAGACTATTTAAAGAAATAAGGATTTTGTTGGAAATTCACTTACTACTACACATCCAAACTATTTTTTTCCTTTCCATCACTGCTGGTTAAAAACATAATAAGGAAAACAGTAGTGAGAATGTCTGGAACTTCCAAGTCTCCTAGAATTATTTTAAAAAATAAAAGTCTAATTGGTAATTAGAAATATTCAGTAAGGTTTACTTCTGATGCAGTGTCTCCTCTTAAAAAATAGTAGGATGCCATAAAGGTAGTTCCATTGCATTAGTTTTCTATTGCAGCTGTAACAAATTATCACAAATGTAGTGACTTAAAACCATCCATATTTATTCTCTTGAAGTACTAGAAGTCAAAAGTCCATAACAGAGCTCACTTGGTTAAAATCAAGATGTCTAAAAGGCTGCCTTTTTACTTCTAGAGGCCACCCCTATTCCTTGGCTCATGGCCCCTTCTTCCAATTTCAAAACCAGCAAAGCCAGGCTGAGCCCTTCTTACCACCATGTCTCTGGTTCTTTCTTCTGATTCCCTCTTCCACTTTTTTTTTTTTAATTTTTATTTAACGTAACTGAGTGAAAATGTACATTCACATATAAATTTACATGCCCACCTATATGCAGCTTCCACTGCTCTCCCTGTCCGGTGACTGCACACTATTCCTCTCTGCTCCAAACATGTCTCATCCTCCCAACAGCCTCCTTTCCCCTCCTCTCCATCCACTCCCCTTCCTCCAGCCAGAGGTCACCAGGATGATATCCTATAGACGTATAGAACCATGAAGTGCATCCAATATATGGTCACTCTGCATTGCCAAGTCCAATCCATTCCTGTCCAAAGAGTGGACCTTTGTTACAATTTATGGGAAAGGGCAGCCTCAGGGCCGGGGGCCATGCTCTCAGAGGAACCCCAAAACCGCTGGACCATCAATTGAGGTCTTTTAGTGGAGAGTCCCTTGTTATTACACTGTACCATCGTGCATAACTCAGAATAATCTCCTCTTTTAAGGTCAGCTGATTAATGATCTTACTTCTCCTTTGCCACACAGGCTAACATATTCACAGATTCCAGGGAGCATAAGGGAGACATACTGAAGGGCTGACAAAGAACTTGGTTTGTCTTCTTGTCTCTGGATTCTGAAAATAACCCTTGGAATTTGACAGTAAACAAGTTGCCTTAGTTTTTCTAGAAGAGCAAGGCAACACTTAAACAAGGAGAAATGAGTTGGGAGTCCCCAGCTCATCACCTTGGCAACCAGCCCGAGGAACAGAGAGAGTCTGACAAGGCCTGAGAACAAACCACAGCCTCCTACCCTCTTTGGCTTGATGTTTATTAACAGGGTTAAAGAGAAACCTTTGTAGGTTGGCCCCGTGATGTCTGCCCGCTACCTTTACACCATTCCACAATCTTTGTTCAGATGGAAAAAACGTACATTGTGCTCACAGTGCTGTGGCATGTGGGCTTTGGGGTATAAAAATTGTTGGAGAAGGAATTTTGGGGTCTTTGTCTCCATCGGAATAGCATCCAGAAGCCTACAGGGACTACAAGAACCATTGACATTGAGTTGATCGTGATTCACAATGACCCTATAGGACAGGATAAAACTACCCTGTAGGTTTTCTGGGATTGGTGGATTCAAACTGCGATCCTCTTGGTTAGCACTGTGCTACCACAGCCCCGAAAGGGGACTAGTTCCTTAAAACTCTTCTCTTTGAGTCCGTTGGCCACGGTGCCATCATGACACACATATACAAGAGTTTTCCATTTCTGCCCTGACAAATTTTGAGCCAGGCGAAATCACTTCTCATTATTTTTTTTCTGTTGTATGATGTCTGCTACTTTATGTAAGTAATAAAAACAACTTTTCGTGTGCTAATGCTCTGGGGGCATCGTGTATGCTCAGGTTCCAACTGGAAAGCCCTGATGACGTGCATGGCAGAACGGCTATCAAGTTCCCCTTATGGTTGCTCTCTGCCGATTAAGAATCTGGAACAACCGATGAGTTCATCACAGGGGCCATCTCTGCCCACCACACCAACTGAGATTGTTTAAGAGCTAACCAGTTTCAGCAAGAGTTCGTTTCTATCTATCTTTCTTAAGAGATTCTGTCGCACATTTTATTTTCAAAATAGAGCTTCTTACACTTGTATAGACTGTAGCTATACGTTCACATATGTGTACACAGCATACACACACACACACACACACACACAACAGAAATAGACAGCTGCCTTCTAGTTGACTCTGACTCATGGCCACCTTATACACAACAGAATAAATATTACCCAGTCCTGTGTCATCGTCATGATTGCTGGTGTGCTTGAGTCAATTGTTAATGGTATTGTGCCAGTCCATCTGACCAGGTGATTGTGTGACAGGGTAATTATGGCCTACCAAGAGGATTGGTTGGTAACCCTGTTGGTGCAGTGATTAAGTTCTATATCTGCTAACCAAAAGCTTGACAGTGCAAATCCAGCAGGTGCTCCTTGAAAACTCTATGGAGCAGTTCTACCCTGTACTGTAGGGTTGCTATGAATTGGAAGCAACTCAATGGCAGAGGGTTTGGTTTTCTTTTAAGGGCATTTGTCAGTTTTGCCTTAAAAGAGAGCCAATTCCAGAGCAGAGGGGAGGAGCCCACTGTCACAGGAAGGAGAGACACAGCTGCAGAAACCTGTGAATAGGACATGGCGTGGTAGGCTTCCTGAACCACTGAGAGAGCAAGCTGAGTGCCTTCATGTGGAGACTGTGGGCCAGGGAAAGATATGCCTGCAAGCATAACTGAGAAGATGGTGTCCTGATGAAAGAACTGTTTCCTGAGGGTTCTTGAACCTGAATTATAACTGTAACTTCCCTAATAACTCCCAGAATATTGTAAGGTCATGATTTCTGCATGGCCACTGCAATGAATTACCAAATTCAGCAGAGAGTACTGTGCTGGGACGGTTTGTGTCAGAATTGACAGAGATGACAGAGAGAAGGCTTGTCTGGCCTCCAATTCATGGAAGTCAGTCTTGAGCTGCTGATCTTGGTTCTCCATCCCACTTGCAGGGATGGAGGAGATCAGACACTGTTTCCATGCCATTTTTACAAGTACAAAATTAACAGTACACTCATAGTAACCCTATCGGACAGACTAGAACTGCCACATCGAGTTTACTGGTATGCTGGTAAATTCAAACTACTAACCTTTTGGTTAGCACTTAACCGCTATACCACTACAGTTTCCACTAAAGCGAAAAGGTAAATTATTCATGAATAATCAGTACCGGTTATGTTCCGCTTGAGAAGATTAACTAGGGAACCTACCTGGTCAACATCCCTTGAGGCTTCGGAGGAGTAATCGCAGACAAGATAGTTCTTCCTGACAGTTATGATACAGACCCAACAGTTCTCCTGGCTATTGGGGTGTGGCCTCACATACAAAAGGACCACCTAGAAGTGACCTAGCCCTTTTTTCCATCCTGTCTGCATACATTATCGTACTCTCTGGGAGAGGACTGAGCCATCATGCAGTTGCTGACATACGGCCTAGAACTTTGAACCAAGAACCACATCACTACCTTCCCTCCCATCTATGACATCACTCCCTGTTTATGCCAATAAAAGAGAACCCCCAAAACCTATACAGGGTCTTTCTCCATTCACAAAGACTGACTTGTTACCACTCTGGAATGTACTTTCACTTAATAAAACCTACCTTAATAAAACTTTGCTGCCAAGGACATTGCGTGCCTTGAAGAGGGAGAGCCCAGCTTGCCACTGGTTGGAAGATGCACTTGCTAGCCCTATCTTGAAACATGAACCAGGTCACTTGGGGTCTAATCAGCTACAGGATCTCAACAAGTTGATGTCAACTATTGTGACCCCATGTGTGTCGAAGCAGAACTGTGTTCCACAAGGTTTTCAGTGGTTAATTTTTCAGAAGTAAATTATTGGGCCTTTCTTTCGAGGTGACCCTGGGTGGATTCAAGTCTTCAACCTTTCAGCTAGCATCAGTTAACCCTTTGTATCATCCAGGGACTCTTCTTTAGGAATACTAGAACGCAGAAGAACCAAACCCACTGCCGTCAAGATGATACTAATTCAGAGTGACCTTATAGGACAAAGCAGAACTGTCCCATAGGGCTTTCAAGAAGTGGCTGGTGGATTCATACTGCCACCCCCATGGTTAGCAGCCAGACTCTTAACTCCTGTACCACTAGGGCTCTGTTTAGGAACAGAACCCTAAAAAGTGGTGTAGTGCATAAAATGTTTTCTTCTGTGGCATTCTTAGCATTGAATTAACTCATTTTGTTCTGTAACAATTCTATCTCAGTGTTCAATGAAAGTGAATGTTGGAAAAAATCATTAGCTATAGTTTGGGCTTATATTGCTCCAGTATTGGGTTTCAATTATCCACATTATTTTTGTCATCCATCATTTCAGAAGATCACAAGTTGGCAACCATAATTACATGATTCTTTTTAAACAAGTTGTCAAAAATAGGCTGTTAAGATGGAAAATTCAAACCCTTTAAATTGAGTAGTTTGGAGAATTTCTCTCTGGATTTGAGTTAGGATTGGATTGAAGCAGCTGATTGTCTTGATAATATTTTTAATTTTATCCATAAAGTTGAATTACTTTCACCTCCCTTTAAGAAATGATTCTGTTAGAACCAGAAACCATAAGTTGTAAACTGCACAATAACAGAGACACAAATTAAGCTGACAGGTTGCAGGTATAGTGTCCAACCTTTGCTCCAAGCTAAGCAAACAACCAGCAGCACGCCTTTGCTTTCTGAAGCTGGACTGTAATGATATCAGTGAGCTTCACAGATTCAGACAACTGAGGAGATACTGGATATGCACATTTGGAAATGCAGGTATGCTTTTCAGCAAACGGACAACAGGTTAGGCTAATATGAAGCATTTCTGCAAGAATTCATCCCCTTTAATAGATTTGTCCTATTAACATGAAGGACTGCATTAGGTAAAATTTGCCACAGCGATGGGTCCTCCTACAATAGACAGTAGTTTTGCATTTTAATGCTTGATGAATGGAAGTTTCCCTATTGACATCTATTCCTGACACTTACCATCCTTTAGAATATAAATTTCACTGAGCTCTGTTTCATAGTGAATTTTAGAATGCTAGAGCAGGAATAAAGTTAACTTTCTAGCTACGTAGGCTTAAGCCACTTAATCTCACAGTGTATTGGTCTTCTTATTGGTAAAATGAGCATAATACTGTAGGATTTTTGTGCAGAGAGAGAGAGAGAGAACGAGACCAGCTGTTGAAACACTTTTGCGTAAGGATTTGGTAAATTAAAAAGAAGTTATCATTTTTAGAAGTGACACACTTTTTTTTTTTTTTACTTTCTTCTCATGTCTGGAGACCCTGGTGACAAGGTGATCAAGTGCTATGTCTGCTAACCAAAAGGTCAGCAGTTCAAATCCACCAGGCGTTGCTTGGAAACTTGGAGGGGCAGTTTTGCTCTGACCTATAGAGTCACTGTGAGTTGGAATCAGCTGAATGGCAGTGGGTTTGGTTTGGTATGTGGTTTTCTATATGGTAAAATAAATCCGGGTTATATGAGAATTTGCCTTTACAATGTTAAAGTACAGGCCCCTATTCCTTATTCTATTAGTTTTAGTCTGTATTTCAGTTTCTTGGAATCTGAGATCAGGATATTATTGCCTCTTCTGTATCTGAGAGGCCTCGTCTGTCTTCAGCCTCGCCTTTCACATTTGGGACATTCTTCCTTCTTTATTCAAATACTTTGAAACAATCTGTATTAACTAACAGTATGACAGAATCTTTCTAAAACAGCAATTAACCTTTTTTTAAATTATTGTACTTTAGATGATGATTTACAGAACAAACTCATTTCTCAGTGAACAGTATACATGTTGTTTTATGACATTGTTCAACAACACCATGACATGTCCATGCTCTTCCTTCTCAACACTGTGTTACCGACTACCAGCTTTCCTGTCCCCTCTTGTCTCTCGTCCTTGTCCTTGGGCTGCCATACCCCTTTGGTGTCATTTTGTTTTATGGGCTTGTTCAATCTTTAACTGAAGGCTGAACCTCAGGAATGAATTCATTACTGAGCTGGAAGGGTGCCTGGGTGCAGGATTCTGAGAGTTTCTGCAGTTTCTGTCAGTCCAGCAAGTCTGGTCTATCTTTTTGAGTTAGAATTTTGTTCTACATTTTTCTCCACCTCTGTCTGGGACCCTGCACTGAGATCCCTGTCAGAGCAGTGCAGTTAGTAGTGGTAACCAGGCACCATCTAGTTGTACTGAACTCAGTCTGGTGGAGGCCGTTGTAGACGTGGTCCATTAGTCCTTCAGACTAACCTTGACCTTTTACCTTTAGTTTACTTCATTCTTTCTTGTGCCCAAAGGGGTGAGACCAGTGCAGTGTCCTAGCTGGCTGCTTCCAGGCTTTTAAGACCCCAGATGCTACTCACCAAAGTAGAATTGTGAGCATTTTCTTGATGACCTGGCTTATGCTGTTGAGCTAGGTGTTCTCCAAGACCGTAGTCCCTACAACCTTCAGCCCACCAGATTGGTCCCTCAGGGCATTTGGGTTCACCCATGGAACTTCTGTGCAGGTCATGCTGACTTCTCCTGTAAGGTGTACTATCATGATCTTCACCAAAGTTACCACTTACCTGTTTTTCATTTAATGTTTTTCCAGCCCCCTCGACAACCATCAGAGATTGTTTCTTTTTGTGTGTAAATCTTTTCATGAGTTTTTATAGTAGTGGTCTCATACACTGTTCATCCTTTCTCAGCAGAATGGTCTCCAGTTTCCTCCATGTTATGGGACACTTCATGGATTTGTCATTTTTTTTTAACTGTTGTGCAGTATTCCACTGTGTGTATATACCATAGTTTGTTTATCCAGCCACCTGTTGGGAGGCATCTAGGTTGATTCCATCTTTTTGCTATTGTGAAGAGTGCTGCAATAAACAGGAGTGTGCATGTGTTAATGTGTACGATGATTCCTATTTATCTAGAATACATTTCTGGGAATTGGATTGCTGGATCATATAGTGTATCTATTTCTAGCTTTCTAAGGCAGTGCCACAGTGTTTTCCTAAATGGTTATATCATTTTTGCATATCTATTGGCAATACATGAGAGTTCCAGTCTCTTTGCTGCCTCTCCAGCATCTGTTATTTCCTCTTTCTGTGATTCATGCCAGTAACAGGGTCAGGAAATGGTATCTCCGTGTGGTTTTGATTTGCATTTCTTTAGGAAACCCTAGTGGTATAGTTGCTAAGTGGTGCAGCTGCTAACCAAAAGGTCTGCAGTTCAAATTCATCATGCTCTCTTTGGAAACTCTATGGGGCAGTTAATATCCTGTCTTATAGGCTCACTGTGAGTCAGAATTGAGCACTGGATTTGGTTTGGGTTAATAGCTAGTGGTTGCAAGAATTTCCTTATGTGTCTCCTGGCCGCTTGAATGTCAGCTATGGTAAAGTTTCTGTTCATTTCCTTTGTTCATTTCTTAACTGGGGTGTTTGTCCGTTTATTGTGGAGGAGTTGGACTTGACAACACTTGGATGGATGGCTCTTGGCTTTTCTTGTAGATTTTAAAAATTAGACCTCTGTCTGATTTGTAATCGCTGATTTTTTTTTACAGTCTTTAAGTTCTCCTTTTACTCTTTATGTGAAGCCTTCCAATGAGCATGTTTAATTTGAGAAGATCTTAATTATCCAGCTTTTCATCTGGATTTTCTGTTTTCAATTATGATTTGTATCCTGTTAATGCTGTGTATGAAGGCTTCTAGCATCAGTCCTACTTTTTTCCTTTATGAACTTTATAATTTTTGCTGTATATTTAGATTTTTGATCCATTTTGTATTAGTTTTTGTATATAGTGTGAAGTATGTGCCCTGTTTCCTATTTTGTAGATAGATATCCAGTTTTGCTAGTACAATTTGTTAAAAAGAATTTCTTTCCCCAATACGATAGCCTTTGGGTCCTTGGTGAAGATCAGGTGACCACAGGTAGATGGATTTACATCTGGGTTCTTAATTCTGTAAAACAGCAATTAACTTTTCTTAATCCAGCTTACTCTAGTGGTAAAGATGAGAATCTATTTTGTTTTGAATAAGCCTAGATGTAATACATGTGCTGTGATGTACAGAAAAGCCTAACCCAACTGAAGACACTTTAATCAAAATGTAGTTCAAAATTATCTTATTGTGAAAAAGTATGTAATTTCTATTGTACTAGTTTCTTCTGTAACTGCTGAGAACTAACCATGGCCTAAACAGTGAGCCAGTCTTGCAGGTTTAAGACAAGTGAAGTTTTCTGCCTTTAATGATCTCACAGTTTTGTGAAAAAAAAAAAACTTAATTCCAGATGTATGCCAGCTTTGAAAAATAGGTTGTAGTCATGTATCAAAAAATTAGTATTTTAAAATGTAAACGTCCTGATTTTTTTTTCCTGAAATGAACCCCTGAAGTCAGTTTTTAGACATTTCAAGACGGAATATTATTTCTTTTTTTCCTTTAAGAAAAGTATCAACAAAAGAGTTTGTTTTCTCTAGAAACTTTACTGGAAGTCAGTGCCACCTCTTTGCATTTATCACTGCCAGTCTTGCTCTGCCTCTTTTTTTTTTTTTGGTATTCTTCATGCATTGTTAACGGTGATTGTCATGTAATTAAATCACTGCTCATCACAAGAGCCTGTTTTTATGCTGAGATAAGCATCAGAAGCCTGCTGCTGGATCAATAAAGATGTTCCCAGTTGGATTACAAAGAGGATGGGGTTGAGTAGGGCACCAGAATTAATTAGGAATGATTTCTCTTTTTCTTTCTACTTTCAATATATTTTTAATTGTTTTTCCATTTTCAGTGGGCTCTAAGCCTACCTCCCCCACCCCTTTTTAAAAATTCTTCACTGATGCCCAGACTACCCTTGTGTCCAGAGATCTGCAGAGCCTGACATCTCAATTCCTCCCACTTCCCTAGTCGTATCCCTAAATCACAGTTTAGTTTATTCATAGTGGTCTCAGGATTTCATCATTTTTAAAGAGACTTTGGAAAAAGGGGTAGCTATCAAATTTTAGAAGGCAATTTGGACACTAAAGCACAATGTTTTGCACTGCAGGCAGATTCCTGACTTAAGTAGGCATGCTCTTGAGAAAATCAGACTTCTGGCTTCCTAAAATAACAAGGTACTGCAAGATAGAATGAAATCTATATCATACGTGGAGCAGGAGCCCTCTGGATCTTCAATCAGCTATGTCTTAGGCAGGGTTCTCTAGGGAAGCAAAACCAATAAAGTGTATAAATATCTATATATTTATGTCTGTATAAATATCTATATATCAAGGAAATAGCTCATCTGATGGTCGAGGTGGAAATGTTCCCAACTCACAGTTCAGGCTGGTGGAATTTCCTGATTCTTGTAGCTGCAAGGGCTAGTGATCCCAACACGGTCCGCCAGAGATTAGGGCTCTTGCTCGCAGGCTGTGAAGACCCATGAATACGAAGATCATCATGTGGCATGGCAGGAAGCTACCAGATCATGTCCCAAATACTGGAGGTCAGGCAAACAGGATCTGGCTTCAGGATCCAAGGCAGGCAAAATCCCTTGAGCCTTGCTAGAGAGTCCACCTGTTTGATGCAGACCATGTCTCCAAAGAAACTCTCTTTCAACTGATAGGCTATTCATAGTAGATTCCATCATGGAGATAATCACATTATGTCAAATCCTGTCATGCAAGTGATCACATCATCACATGACTGCCAAACTACATCATAACTGATAAATCTAGAATCATGGCCGAGCCAAGTTGATACACAAGTTTAGTGATCATGAAGTATGTAGAGCATTATTATGATGAGTAATGCATTAAAGAAAACCTGGTGGTATAGTGGTTAGGTACTACATCTGCTAACCAAAAACTCTGCAGTTTAAATCTACCAGGGACTTCTTGGAAACTCTCTGGGGGAGTTCTACTCTGTTCTGTAGGGTTGCTATGAGTCATGCTTGACTCAATGGCACCTTTTTAAAAAAAAATACATTAAAAAAGTGAAGAACACTTGGACTTGGCTTTTAGCAAAATCTGTCTTCTAAGAGAGTCTATCCCAGTGTAGATAGGATATTCTAACAATAACAGCTCTCATACTTTCAACTTCTTCAAAAACTCAAACCAAACCCATTGATATCAAGTTGATTCTGACTCATAGTGACCGAATAGGACAGAGTAGAACTGCTCTATAGAGTTTCCAAAGATTCAAACTGCTGATACTTTGGTTAGCAGCCAAGCTCTTAATTTCTTACAGTATTAAAATGCCTTACTGCATAAATGGCGACCAGAAACTACTGAGGCAGCAGATATAGGAGATGGTATTGAGGTGGTAGTTTTCATAAAGGAAATAGTGATGGAACTATTCTCAGGAATTGAGAAACATTTCCAATAAGAGGAAAAAAGAAAGAAATAGTTGAACATTCCCAATGAGGAAGTAGAAAGTGATCTTTCAAGGTGCTTATATACATGGTCAAAAGTAGTATCATGGTAAGATCTTGTTATCAGATGCACATGGCCAGCACTAGACTTTGGTAAAACTGTAGGGCAATATGAAGGTGCCCTTGATGCTTACTTCTCTTAGTCTTCAATAACTTCATAGGTCCTTTCATTCAGCACATTTTAAGTGCCCACTCTCAGAGTTTTATGGGGTTTGATTACACCCTCCTGGAGCCAAGATGGCTCAGTGGTTAAAGAGCTTGAAATGCTAACCAAGAGGTTGACAGTTTGAATCTACCACCTGCTCCTTGGAAATCCTTGAGGGCAGTTCTACTCTTTCCTATAGGGTGACTGTGCATTGGAACCAACTAGATGACTTGTAACAACAGCAACAACTTTTGACACAACAGTTACAATGCTGGACTCAAACATACCAGTGATCGTTACTATGGTACAGGACTGGATAATGTATATTTGGTTATACTTAAGTTTGCCATGAGCTGGAGACAACTTGATAGCGCTAGCAAAAACAACTAATGGAGAGATAAATGCTGGAGCCAAACAGATAAAAGTAACATAACATCTGCATTACTGACTCTAGAAAGTGAGGACAAGTGGGCTTCCTAATACTGAACCCCAGAATAGGTAGATTCACTCAGCCCATCACAGGGAAACTTGAACATAATAAGCTTTCCCTTTCAGGCAGAGGAGAACACAGCAATCAGATTAACTCTAGAAGAGAAAGAGAGTAAATGGAATTGAGTGTGCTTACCCAACTTCTCTAGGAAGGGGTGTTGATATACGGGCCTAGAGAGAGGCAAATAGTATTTTTCCAACATAACTCTTTTTATATGAACCTTCAGAGTAGTGGCCCCGGGTAAGGGCCACTTCCTAATAGAAGTGACTAAATTGACACACATGAAGATCAATATCTGTGCTGGTGGCATAGGGGATATAGTTCACATCTTCAAGGGGCTTACAGTCCAATATAGAAAATAGAACAGTAAACAAGGTTTTTACAATAGTTGATCAGATTTCTTTTGGGCCATGCAGGAAGTAGCTCACCCAGCCTAGCTTTGCAGTCTCCTATAACATTATTCTCCTCTAAGTGCAGTAGATGGTAGTCTACTTGTACCATTCCTCAATCTAAATGACCCTGCTTTGATACGGAATGATCTTTCCTCTCCTTTTCGTATTAGCGACTATTAGAGTCATTTATCAATGTGTTTCCTGTATCATACCTGTCTTGGATTGAACAGTGTGCCCCGCCTCCCAATATGTATCAACTTGGTTAGGCTATGATTCCCAGTATTGTGTGGTTGTCCTCCATTGTGTGATTGGTATAATTTTCCTATATGATGTAATCCCTAGTCTCTGCCTACAGTTAATGAAGCATGATTGGATCATGTTGATGAGAATTAGGGTGGGATGTATCATGCTTGCTCAGATCATATCCTTGATCTAAAGTAAAGGGAGTTTCTCTGAGGCATGATCTGCACCACCCTTCATCCTATAAGAGATAAAAGAAAATGAAATGAGCAAGAATTAGGAACCTAATACTGCCCAGAAAACAGTGTTAGGACCAGAGCATATCCCTTGAACCTGTGCAGAGAAGCTCCTAGACCAAGGGAAGAATGATGACAAGGACTTTCCTCCAAAGCTGATAGACAGTGAAATCCTTCCCTTGGAGCTGATGTCCTGGATTTGCTCATGCAGCCTGCTAGACTGTGAGGGAATAAATTTCTCTTTGTTAAAGCTATCTACTTTTGGTATTTCTTTTATAGCAGCACTAGATAATTAAGACAAGTCTTCTTTAGGTAACATTTGTAAATCCCTACTACCATGCAGAATCCTATCTGCTTTCAACTTTCCACCACTTAGTTCCTTTCTGATGGCAACTGTATCTCTCCACTTTGTATCAGAAGGATGTGTATGCTCATCTCATCCCCTCTTGAGTTGTGACATCCATATATCTGAATATCTCCCAACATCTAACTCAGGGGCCTCACAGGTCGATAATCACTAAGCACGTTAAGTTAAATGGAAAGAAGCAACTCAAAAGGTGAGCCTTGCCTAGATTTAATTTATATTATACTAATTTATTTATATTCATTCATTTGGTTAGCCAGTTAACATTTATGAGCATTTATTATGTGCCAGGCCTGTTGATGGGGCATTAAAAATACAACAAAAAAAGAAAAACAACACAATATGGTTCCACCTTTTAAATAGAGAAGTTGAAAATAATATCCAGTACATCACCATCTTGCCTACTACGGATATTGAGTAGTAAATTCCTTGATATTAAGGTAATGATGACACCTCTGTTATGGACTGAATTATGTCACCTTAAAATGTGTTGAAGTCTTGAGACCTGCCTGATAACTGTGAATGTGGCTTTGCTTGTGAATAGGATTTTTGAAGACATTATCAGTTAATATGAGGTCATACTGGAGTACTAGTAGTACTAGATGTCATTAAGTCAACTCCAACTCATGGTGAACCCCTATGGGCCAGAGTAGAACTGTACTCCGTAGAGTCCTCGATAGTTAGGTTTTTCAGAATTTGACTGCCTTTCAAAGTGCCTCTGGGCAGATTTGAACTTCCAATCTTTTGATTAGCAGCCCAGTGCATTAATCATTTGCACCACACAGACACTCTTTTCAGTTGTGGTAATAGCTTTTGATAAGATATAATTATGTGTGTGTGCGTATGTGTGTGTGCATGTACATACACTTATGTAAAGTCTGGAAAATCTCGAAACTAGAAATTTATCACAGTCACATAGATACTGCAGCCCTGTTGACACGGGTGTTAAGATCGTGGTTGCTAACCTAAAGGCCAACATTTTAAATCCACTCGCTGTTCTTAGAAACTTCACGGAACAGTTCTACTCTGTACTGTAGGGTCATTATGAGTTAAAATTAACCCAATGGAAATGGGTTTGCTTTTGGGGGGAGCTATATGAGTCGGCTCCAACTCCACGGCACTTGGCTACTTGGCATATAGATATTCTAGTATAACTTTTGTATAAGACACTACAAGGAACATATTTTATATGAGAGATATGTTGTAAGACAAGACAAGAGAGACAGAGAAAGGAGAGCCATTTGAAGATACAAGGACAAGGCACAGAATGCCTGAGGGTTTCAGAAGCTGAGAGAAGTCAGAAACAGTCTTCCCCTGCAGAGTAGGGGAGACCCCGGAGATGCAGTGGTTAAATGCTACATCTGATAACCAAAATGTTACCAGTTCAAATCTGCCAGGTACTCCTTGGAAACTCTGTGGAGCAGTTCTGCTTTGTCCCATAGGATCGCCCTGAGTTAGAATCAGCTAGAAGGCAGTGGGTTTTAGTGTTTGTTTTTAGAGATTTTGGAAACAACATGTCTTGACCAGCACGTTGATTTGGAAATCTAGCATCCAGACCTGTAAGACAATAAGCATTTGTTCTTATATCTTTGTGATGTTTTGTTACAGCAGCTCTAGGCAACTCATAACAATTCCTGAAACGGCAGGCCCAGGGCAAACCAGCCCAGAGAAGATGTTCTCATGACTCCTTTTGTTTTCCTGACTGGCCAGGCTCAGACCAGACTCTCACCTCTCCCACCATGTCTTCAGTCCTCCCCATATCCAGAAAACGAGACATGTAATCAGGTGGCCCAAGCAGTCTCCCTAAAGTTTGTGCTGGCTTTTTTCCCCTATAAAGTTCTGCAGGCGCCATTTCTCATTTGAAAGCATATAAATCAGAAGATGGCAGCTCTGTTGTCAACGGGAGTTTGGGTTTCCCCAAAAGATTTCACGGGAATACGGAATTTCATTATTTGCTCTCTGCAGTTTCACATGATTCCTTGTAGTTCACTTGTCTCTGAATTCTGTATATTTCATAAAAGGAAACATTTTCCCTTCATAGTTGAAACTACGAGTGACCTTCGTGCTATTGGTTGCCTCTCTGGCAGTGTTAAATCTCCAAGCTGTGCCGCAGGATTTCTAAAGGACACAGATCTCAAACCCGCCAACCTATCAATTTAGTTGGAGGCGGGAAAAACAAAACAAAACAAAACTTGGTGGTCCTCCCACACACTTGAGATTGTATTTATATCTCCCTCAGCACAGACTACGTTGCTCACTTACAGAAACCTGTTTTTGCAGAGTTTAGATCACCTGGACCTCTCAGCTGGAGTTACATCTCCTCCTTCTGCAAAACTCCCTTTCTCTCCAAGGTCTGTGATATAATGTTTAAAGCAGGCCACGCAGGCCACAAGTCCTCCGTGGCCACTGAGGAGGTGACTTTTCACTTAATGAAGTCTTTCTGTCACTAGGGTCCTCTAGAAAATTACAAAGAGTCCAATTCTATCCTTGACAACTTTCTAATTCTACAGCTGACTCAATCCTTAGTGGATCAGTTTACTGATTTTTATTGTTTATCTGTAAAGATATGTGGTTTTAAATTTTTGGTGAATTGAAAAAGACCCTCTTTCACCATACATCTTCAAAGTGTTGCTTTCTGTTCCTATTGATATCTAAACTGTTTATGCTAAATGCTTCCAGAATATACAAAAAAATCTGTGTACAAGGTCTGAGAATTAAGTTTGTCAACTTATCTTAGAAAAAGTACTACATACCTATTGCAGAACGTTGCTACGGTCAGCTTTGAAGAACTCTCCTTGGGAAGCTACATACTGATGCCAGCACCTAGTGCACCCTTCAAAGCAATTTTGAAACTCTCTTTCTGGAATGGCCATCAGAGCTGTTGTCATATTACCCTTGGTGTTCTGAATGTCATCAAAATGTCTTCCTTTCAGTATTTCCTTTATCTTTGGGTAAAGAAAAAAGCTATTGGGGGCCAGATCAGGTGAGTTGCGAGGATGTTCCATACAGTTATTTGTTTACTGGCTAAAAATTGCTCACAGACAACCAAGTTCACAAACTTGCCACCTTGCCACTGTGTGCAGAATTCCAAAACTGCTTTGAAGGGTGGCCTAGGTGATGGCATCAGTGCTTAGCTTCTCAAGGAGAGGACTTCACAGGTGACCCTAGTGATATTCGGCAATGAGGTATGTAGCGCTTAGAACAATTAAGTTTGTGGACTTACTCTAGGGGGAAACAAGACTAAAACATACCTGGTGCTCCTTCTTAACTCTGTGTGGTCAGGTATGAGTGCAAACCAAACTGCCAAAGCTAGCCACGAGGGTTAGTTATGTATGATCCAGGCTATGCCATTCTGATATCTCAAACTCTCACTTCATTGATTCTATCAGCATTGGCAAGTGATTTCCCAGGAGTAGTTACATATCCTGCTAGTGAAAGACAGAGCAGTGGTAGGTTTTATCTCGTTTTGCTAGATTGGAAGGAGTTACCTTTGGCTATCTTGTCTGCCATGGGGTGAAATCTGTCTGCAGAATACATTCAACAGAGGAAAGAAATGTGAGACGTGCGCATTTGAATTCATCTGGGGATGAAGCAACGACCATCTCTTGATGTCCCAGTTAACTGACCAAATAATTTCCTATGGTGTATAATTTAAATTGTGTTGGGTTGTTGTCACTACCACATGAAAACTGACTAATGTACTTGAGAGTGGAAAAGGGCTTCCTTATACTAATTGGCAGTTCTTTCATTACATGTTTCACTGAGCTTTTATTCACGCTTACTAAATATTTTTATTTCTTCACTTTTTATTGTCTTCATGGTCTTTGCCCATATTTGACAATTTTACTTTTGTTTTGAAGTAACTTTTTATGTATTTAGAGCACAAACCCTCTTCTGTCAAATATGTAGCAAGCATTCTTTTCAAGATTGTCATTTTTCTTTTGATTTTGATGAGTTTTCTTGGCAAGCAAACAGCCTTCTTACACTTTCTGACTTTGGTATTAAGCTTTAAAAAAACCAAACAAAATAAATAAACCAGTTGTCACAGAGTTAATTCCAACTCATGGTGACTCTATAGGACGGAGCAGAATTGCCCTCACAGAGTTTGTAGGGAAATGCTGGTGGATTGGACCTGCTGACCATTTAGTTACCAGCCAAGCTCTTAGGTACTGCACCACTGGAGCTCCTCAATCCTAGATAGTTTTCAATTTTTGCTTAAAATATAAAAATCTAAAAATCAACAACATTCTTCCAAAATGAGAATAATCACTTAGAGAAATAAAAAGTAAAATACCATTTACAATGGCAACAAACACTATAAAGTAACTAGGGAAAAATCAAACAGTGTACAAGCATTTTAAGGAGAAATCATTAAACTTTTAAAGGATATAAAAGGAGATGCTATGAGCCCTGGTGGTGTAGTGGTTAAGACCTATGGCTGCTAACTCAAAGGTTGGCAGTTTGAATCCAACAGCTGCACCTTAGAAACCAAAATGGGATGTTTCTACTCTGTCTCTTAGGGTCATTATGAATCAGAATCAGCTTGGAGGCCATGGATTAGTTAGTTTTAAAGGAAGATTTGATCAGTGGAGAAGAAATATACAAAATTAAGTTGATGGGACAGTGTAATGATGAACTTCACAATAGTTAATAGTTTTATAACTTTTTTTAGAAAACAGCTTTTTTTAAAAAAACAAAAATTGAGGGTTTACAAAATGCTGGATGTTCTCTAAAGTGTTTTCTAAGTATTAATAATTAAACATCTCCTCAACCCCAGACAGTAATACTATCAAGAACATGAGGGTGGGTACTTGGTGGGTAAAGGGGTGCACAGAAGGAAAAGGAGAATGGAAGTGAAGACTAGAAAGGAAATAAAACAAAATGACAAAGGAAACATATTGTATAGACCAATGGATGGTAGTGAGTCAAGAAGTGAGAAATTTATTACATCCATTCGTATGCTCCAAAAGCAAAGAAAGAACAAAATGAAATGAAATAAAATATACAAGTGCCTTGGCCTGAATTGTATCCCTCGAAAAATGTGTGTAGCAATTTGGCTAGGCCATGATTCCTAGGATTGTGTGATTGTTCTTATATGCTGTAAACTTCACTTCTATGACGTTAATGGGAGAGGATGAGTGGTAGTTGTGTTGTTGAGGCAGGACTCAATGTGTGAGACTTTACTGTGCCTTGTAGTAATCTCTTGCAATATCAAGGAAAGGGAAGCAAGGAGAGAGTTGGGGACCCCATACCACAAGAATCAGTGCTGGGAGAAAATCACCTCCTTTGGTACTGAGGGTACCTGTGCTTCAGAACCTCACAGTCGAGGGGAAGATCACTGACAAGGCCTTTCCTCCAAAGCCAGCAGAGAAAGACTTCTACTGGAACTGATGCCCTAACTTCAGATTTGTAGTCTACTGGATTGTAACAGAATAAATCCATCCACTATGGTGCTTCTGTTATAGCAGCACTAGATAACTAAGACAGAATTTGATGCTAAGAGTGGGGTGCTGCTCTAACAGATATAAGAAATGTGGAAGCAGTTTTGAAACTGTGTTTGGATAGAAGGCCCAGAAGGAACTGATGAGGACTGTTAACACTAAGGAAGGTGCAAATGGTGAGAAACAGAAGCAGCAAAACAGAACCAGACCAGTGGGAGACAGCACTAGAGCTAAACCACAGAGTGAGAGAGCTGAGTGCCTGTGTGCAGGAGGCTTCCTGGTGAAGTGGGATGCCTTCAGATACTTATCACTGAAGCTACAGAGCTTTGGAACACTTGCCCCAGCAAGGCAGATGTGACATGAGGCCTAGGCCAATAGGTCAGAGGAGACAGAAGCTGAAGAGAAAAGGAGCACAAGGAGCTGAGCTGTTTCTGTCTCAGAATGTCTTGCCATGACCTCAAGGGTTTCAACACGTGGAGCCAAGTGTGGAAGTTGCCATTCTAATGGACTAGGAAAGTGGTGTCCTTAAAGTCAAGGGAGGAGAGTTGCTGCCTCAGTGGGAAGTTAGAATTGTAGACCAGGGCCAATGGGCTTCCATTCAGAATCTAGAAATTGTGGCCAATACCTAGAGTCTGGAAGGCGGGGCCGTTGTGTAAAATGTCTCAGATAACCAAAGATTATTTTAAAGCTTTGAGGGCTAGTGTGCGTGTTCTCCTGACTTTCTTGTTGCCTCTTGTGACTTCTTCCCCTGCAATTCCCACCATTTGTAATGGAAATGTTGAGTCGGGTCTGGCTGTTTTGTCATTGTATTTTGGGTCCAGATAATGTGTGTTCTAGATTTCACAGCTGAAGAGGATGTCTGGATTTTGGACTTGTACTTAAGACTTTTGCTATGATGGGGTAAATATGTTTTGCCTGATGCAAGGATGTGATTCTGGGGCAGCCAAAGGGTAGAATATCATGAATTGCATTATATTCCCCCACTAATATTTGTAGCAATTTGGCTGGGGCATGGTTCTTCGTGTTGGGTGTTGTTCCTATGCGCTGTAAACCCTGCTTCCATAATGTTAAGGAGAGACAATAGGCAGTAGTTGTGTTGGTAGAGCAGGACTCAATGTACAAGACTGTATTGTGCCTTGAGGCAATCTCTTGGGGATGCAAAGGAAAGGGTAGCAAGCAGAGTGCTGGGGACCTCATACGACTGAGAAGCAGTGCAAGGAACAGAGCACATCACTTGGACCTAAAGTTCCTGTGCTTCAGAAGTCCCACTCTAGGGGAATATTGACAGCAAGGACCTTCATCCAGACCCAACAGAGAAAGCCTTCCCCTGGAACTGATGCCCTGAATTTGGATTTGTAGCCTACTAGACTACGACAGAGTAAAGTTTCTCGTTTTAAAGCCATCTACTTGTGATATTTCTGTTATAGCAGCACTAGATGACTAAGACAACAATCTATATTATCATCTACTAAATACTTTATCCTTTTTCATATTAGTTTTGAGAAAGACATTGGCCTTACTTTGGTATCAAAAAACAATTTAGCCAATCACCTAGACACTTCTAGCAATAAACCGTTTCTTAACATTATTTTGAAAAGCCAAGTTTATTTTCTAATAATATACATGGATCTATTTCTGATGTTTTGCTCTGTTCCAATGATCAGTCTGTCTTTTTTCATGTTTGTGGAATACTGTTGAACTTCCATCAGTTTTGTAACATGTTTTAATATTTCTTGAGTCTTTCTGCTTCCCCCTCAGTCACCGGTTCTAATTAATTCTCTCTTCTAAATATTTATCAAATCCTTCAATTCTTCCACTTTTTTTGTTTCCAGTGCCTCTGTCCTGCTGAGTCACTACCATCTTCCTCCTGGAACACTGCATAGCCAACTATTTATTTTCAACCCATTCCAGTTCTAGGTGATGTAAACAGCTAAATACATTTAGGGGCTACCTGAGAGGTTGGAGGTTACAGTCCACACATAGGGTCCCAGAAGAAGGGCTTGCTGATCTACTTCTGAAAAATCAGCTATTTAAAACTCTTTGGAGGAAAGTTACATCTGACACAGCTAGGCTCAATATGAGTTGGAATCCACTGGATGGAAACCTCCAGTCCCTTTTCCACGTAACAGAAGAAACTTTTTTTTTTTTATGATTGAGTGAAAATGTACATTCCCATATAAATTTGCATGCCTGCCTATGTGCTCTCCCACTACCCAGTGACAGCACATTCTTCCTCTCCATTCTATACATGTCATATCCTCCTAACAGTCTCCTGTCCCCTCCTCTCTACCCTCTCCCTCAACAACAGTAAGAGGTCAGCAAGATGATATCCTATAGATGCATAGAACCACAAAGTGCACACACAATATGGGCACTCTGTGTCACCAAGTCCAGTACTGTCGAAGAGTTGATCTCCATTATGATTTATGGACAGGGGCAGCATTGGGGTCAGGGGCCATGCTGCTAGGGGAACCCTGAGGTCTCTGGACCATCAATTGCAGTCTTTTTTGTGGAGATCTCAGGGTGCATCCCTTTTTATCCTTGTGTTGCCAGTGCAACTCAACTTTGTGAGCCCCATCACGGCTATCACTGGTGGCGGCTGGGCACCATTGGGTTCTTGTGGTCACATGTCAATGTAGTCACCTGCTTACGTGGGTCTGTCTGTCTTCTGGGTTCTCTTTCCCCCATGTCATTTTGGTCCTTGGTGATCATCTGTTCCTGCTGAGTTGGGACCATATCATGTACCTCAAATGGCAGCTTGGCAGCTTTTAAGACCCCAGACGCCACTCACCAATGTGGGGTGCAGAAGACACTTAGCAAAACTCTAGTTTTGCCAACTGGCCTCAATTTCTCCTGAGAGCATTGTCCCTGGACCCCCGCCCCAGCTACTCTGTCCTTGTTATACCGAAGTCCAGTTTAAATTGATCTTCTTTCTAATGTGTAAGAAACAAACTGTTTAAACTATCCATTTATCATGTCACTTCTCTACTTAGAACCCTAAGGGAGATTTTCACTGCACTTGGATGAAATCTATTATATTCTCCATGATCTGCATTTGGCTACCAATTACCTTTCTTTTTCTCTACAGTCCCCACATGTCTCTCTCTGGAGTTCCAGTCTCTCATCTTGCTGGATTCTTTCTATTTCTTAACTGTGCCGAGAACCTTTTGCTGCAAGATCTTCAAACCTACTTTGCCATCTGTAAGGAACATGTCTCATTCTTGATCCCAGGTTGAACATCAGTGTTTGTCAAGGCCTGTGCATCTGGCTGCTGTGCGCCGTCCTGTGACACCATCGATGTGCTGGCCAGTGTACACGCTAACCTGTAAGTCGGACAGAAAACAACTTGTGCTGTCAGACACTGCTGCTCCATGTATTTACATATTTGTGGGATTATTTCTTTATGACCTCTGTCTGCTACTAGACTGTAAGCTCCTTGAGGTCAGGAAAGGAATCTGAATAGCACAAGAAGTTTACAATAAGGTGTTAACTGAAAGGTTGGCAGTTTAAAAACTCCAGGTGAGTCTGTAGATGAAAAGACATGGTGATTTAGTTCTGTAAAGATCACAGCCCAGGTAATCCTATGGAGCGGTTCTGTTCTGTAACCAATGAGTTCACCATAAATTGGGAGGCCAACAAGCTAGCAGTTAATGTCAAGAATGAAAGTATGAGGAGTAAGCAGCGCTGTTTTGCTGATCCGAGGCTTAACAAAGCGCAGACCCATTGCCATCAAGTCAATTCTGACTCCTGGAGACCCAATAGGATGGAGTAGAACTGCCCTACAGAGTTTCCAAGGAGTACTTGGTAGATTCGAACTGCCAGCCTTTGGTTAGGAGCCATAGCACTTAACTACTACATCACCAGGGTTTCCACAAGGGACACACTAGGTACTAAAATATTAACTTATTGCATAAGTAATACACAGTTGACCAGGTTGTTTCCTATCACTTTTCAATTTTAAAAGTGTCAGGCTATCAAAACCAGCTTATTACTGTAGATAAATCTTCAGAAAATTTTTGTGTGTTCTAAAATATTGCATTAAAATTTCATTACTTTTGTAAATTACTGTGGGACAATTTGAGAACTTCACAATATTAAAATCTTCGGTATTCAAAATGTCACTTTATATCTTTTTAAATATGACACATTCAAAATGTTATTTCATATCTTTCTGTACTATTTTATAGTTTTCTTTTTATGTTCTACACATTTCTTACATGGGTTAGTATTACTCATTTTATATTTTTGGTGAGAACTAAGTGAAATATTTTTGGATAGGTGAAATTTTTTCCTTAGTCTATTTTTAAAAGGGATGCATGTCTAAAGAAGGAAATTATTGGTACTTTATGTATAATTTTTAATCAGAAAATATATTTAAATTATGTATTTTAATCACTTGTTAGTAAATCTAAATTTTCTAGATAAACAGTCTTATGATGTACAAAAAGAACTTTATTCTTATTAGAGCTATTATTCCATTTGTATATTTAATGTTGTCAGCTAGTATTAAAAAAAATTCTATCTAGTCAATTCCAACTCATAGCAACCCTATAGAAAAGAATAGAAGTGTCCTGTACGTTACAATCTTTATGGAGGCAGAGTACCACATCTATCTTCCATGAGAAAACCTCCCATGCTGGCAGGTTCAATCTATCACCTTAAGGTTAGCTGAATCTTACCCATTATATCACTAAGGCTCCTTATTTATTATTTACATTACAACTTTAAGTAATAATGGTTAAATGTGGGCTTCATTATCAAATTTATAAACAAAAAGAGAATTTAGCTTTTCATCATTTATCATGGTGCAGTTACTAACTGGAGATGGATTTTTTGCATGTTAAAAAAGAATTATTTAATGATAACTTATATGGAGATAACAATTCAAATGCATTTGAATCCCCCAATACACTGGATTACAAGGAACATGATTTTAAAGACTCAGATGTGAGTATTTGAATTTGTGCACACTCATAGGCATACTGCCCATCTCTGGTGGGTTGATCATAACACCAACTTCCTTGACTTTCGATGGCAAGTTCTCATAATTATTGAATTATTTGCCACACACTGGTCTCTATATCATGATTTTCCTCTGATTCTTCTACAGTGTGGGAGGAACCAGTTCCTAAGATGTTCATTTTGCAAATACAATGGTAAAGAGTATCATAAGTCATCTGTATAGAGGACTTTGTTGCTTGCTGTCAGCTCCCAGTCAAGGTGACTCCACCACATGGCAATCCCATGCCCCATGGAAGAAGATGCTACCTGGCCCTTCACCATCCCTGTGATTAGCTGCAGATCCCAGCCTTCACCAACAGATGGGTGAGGGGGCACCCTCATGGATGGTGGAAATTCCACCGCTGACTAAAATGTCAGTGCCCTTGAAGGGCTCCTTATTACACATTCAGAGATATATCTATATTTTCTCATTTTCTAACACACCTAAAGCATAGCAAAGGAAAATATAAATGTCTCAATGAAAAATAAGTGTTTTTGTTGTGTTTAGGTTGACTTTTGCTAGTCTGCTCAAATGTGTCAAACACTTATTTAGAAAATTGTCCAGAGAGTCACAGCTCCCTAATTATTTCATTAGATTGAACTCTTTCTCTCATACCTGTCTCAGTTACCTGGCACTGCTCTAAAAGAAACACCACTAGTGGAAGGCTTGAAGATAAGAAATTTTATTTTCTAAGTCTGGTAAGCCACAAAACCATTCATAAGCTACAAACCCATTCAATATGAGAAATTATCACAATCCAGTAGGCCAGGAGTCTAAATTCAGCATGAGAGCATCTTGGTGCAGGAAACTCAGATTCAAAGAACCCATTCTGCTTTTGCTGCTCTCTTGGTGACAGGAGGTTCCTGACTCTCTGTGCTCACTTCTCGTTTATTATATCCCACCAACTTGCAGCTTGAGTCCTGCCTCAGCAAGACAACTGCTGCTCATTGTCCCTCAGGAACATCACAGAGGCAGATCCACAACGCGTGGGAAAAACAACTCAGTATTGGGAATCATGGCCCGGCCAAATCAATACACACATTTTTGAGCAGACATATAGCAATCTATGACATACACCTTACTATGAAAAGAGTTTTGACTGTGTGTGTTTGTATGCATGCACTTTGGGTGCAGGGGGGAAATAAAAGAGCCATCCTATAACATTTCCTCACCCTTAGGTGCCTAAAGGAAATCTCAGGTAATGAGGGTGCTCAGTCCTGTCCTTGGTATTCTTGTTATGGATCCAGCATGCTCTCCTTCCTCCTCCCGGGAAAGCTAGCAGTGTTCTCTGCATCCTCAGGTGTCTGCCATCCCGGCGGCTACCACGAAACCATTCCTCACTTTCACAGAACTGATTTCTGTTTAAGGAGCAGCTGGCAGGAACATTCCAGGGCCAGGCGCTCCCTGAGAAACAAGCCTGCTTTTCTCAGCTGTCAGGAGCTTTTAGAAATAACACCCTCCTCTGAGGAAGTCAGAATAGCAACCGGAAACTAAGTAAAACCTATTATAAAACAGTTGTCCAAGAACTCGGGCACGGCGCGGGGGAGAGATCGATCCGCTGTGAAGGTTAAATCTATTTTCACACTGTGTTCTATTTCACAGTTTAATGGCGTTTTAATGTGTCTGTCACTGAGCTCCTTCATGTGACACAGGTAGAGCCTTTACAAAGGAGAAAGAACTCGGCTTTTCAAGCTTCGCTGTAACATCTTATTTACCACCTGTGATCTGACACTTTCTTTTCCCTTCCAGAGCAACAGCAGGTCTGACTCTCCCTCCCCACCCCTCCAGCTCTCTTCTCCCGCTCTTTCTTCTCCCTAATTTTCCAGTAGGCAAAGTTGGCCCCCTCGGAGTGCCTCCTCAATATCTCTCTGACAGGCTCTCCAGGAGAGACCCCTGTATCAAAAAGAAAAATGACTGAAACATCTCTGACCCATCCACCTGTGCCCTCACTGGCATCTTTCATTTTACAGAAGTCCCCAGCTGGTTTTGTTTAATCTGCTAATCTTCTCTCTTCTAGGAATCCTGGTGACTCAGTAGTTACAGTGCTTGGCTGCTAGCAGATAGGTTGGTGTTTAGAATCCACCAGCCACTCCAAGGTAGAAAAATGTGGCAGTCTGCTTCTGTAAAAGTTTATAGCCTGCCAGACACTATGCCTGCTAACCAAAAGGTTGGCAGTTCAAACCCACCTGGCGCTCCTTGGAAACTCTATGAGGCAGTTCTGCTTTGATCTGCAGGATTGCTGAGTCAGAATTGGCTTGACAGCAGTGGGTTTGGTTTGGTTTTGGTAGCCCTATGGAGCAGTTCTACTCTGACCTATAGGGCAGCTGAGTCAGAGTCAACTGGATGACTGTGTTTTTTTTTTTAAATCCTCTTTTCCAGGCTCTCCACTCAGTCTCCAGCTTAGTTCCTTTCTTCACACTTCAGTTCACTGAATACATGAGCCAGGCATCTTGTTCTTGCTTTTCCAAACTTGTGAGAGAAATCTCAGTGTTTTCTTTGTTTTTATCCAAGTATAAGTGTATGTTTCTATCTTTGCACACTTTAAGCCTCACTCTAATACAAACATGCAAAAGAAACACAGAGAAGCTGTTCTGTGAAACAACATATATTATTTACTAATGTTCAATGGTGGGTAGACAGCGTGTATGTACTCAGGATTCTGTAGATTAATATAAGCAACATGACATCTTGCTTGTTGTGTCCTTGGAGGGTCTGGACTTCCAGTAGATTTCAAATTAAGGAGGTTCTCACAAGTTATAGCTTGTAGCAGAAGTTTTGTAGGAGTGGTCTTTTAATACTTCGGAGTTCTGCAAGACCCTTTCAGGGGACTCACAAAGTAAAAAAAAAAAATATTGTCTTTATGACACTAAGTTGTTCTTTTCCTATTATACTCAGTGGACATTTGCACTGTTGGCCTGAAGTGCACACATGACTTAACATGTTGTTGTAGGGGCTTGTCGAGTCTATTCCAACTCATAGCACCACAGTGTGACGGTGTAGAACTAACACTTAGGGTTTTTCTAGCCTATAATCTCTATAGGAGCAGACCACCAGGTCTTTTCCCTCCTGTAGCTCTTGGTGGGTTCAAGTCATGGATATTCTGGTTAGCAGTAAAACATTTAACCATTGTCCCACCAGAGTTCCTTAGCATGAATCAGAGCAATGCCACCGAACATTCTGTCTTTACCACCATGTGCTTGCAGAAGGGGAAAAAAGTGAGTGTCACTTAAGAATATCCTAAAGAAGTAGTAAAAAACATACTACTTTTATTAAATTGACTTCTTTCTTAGTGGCAAACTAGGAATTTCATATGAAGCACTTTTTTTCTGTATCCAAATATGATAGCTGTCTCGTGGAAAAGCACATGTATGATTGTTTGAGTTGCAAGCTGAACTAGCCACTTTTTCCAGGATACATTGTTTTTACTAGAAAGAACACCAACAAACTATATTTATTCAAAATAGTATATTTGCCAAATATTTTCTTGAAAGTGAACAGAGTGAAGCTGTCACATCAAAGACAACATCTGACATTATTCCAAATAATAAAGTGTGAGCTTTCAATTGAAAAATAGCATTTTAGAAAATTTGTATCTACCATGTGAGTTTAACAGTTCTCTAGTGACAGCACTTAGTTTTGGCTAGCGGAATTAGTGGTGATATTAATAAATGTGATTTCTTGTTATTGCATGATGAAATGTGTCAAAATTTGGAAGGTCTCTTTAATTCAGTAAATTAGTATTTTCCAAATGACCAAAGAAAGACATTACAGAACCATCCATGTGTAGAAAATCCATCACACTCATGGTTACCTAATGAGTTTTAATGTAAAAGAGCACAAAAGTTCATTCACATTGTTTCAGATTCCACACTGTAACTCTCCTTTAAGAAATTATCACTTGTCAAGTTTTAGTGTTGCATAAAAAAAGAAAACCCACAGTTGTTGAATGCAACTATTAGAATGCTCTTCCCTTTTCTAACCATGTATCTGGGAAAGTCCAGATTTTCTGTATGTGCATGAACATAGCTATTGAAATAGACAGAATGCAGAAGTTAAGAAATTCTAGATCTGTTATATTAAGCCAGACATTAAAGAAATTTACTAAAGCAAATACCTGTAGTGCAGAGAATTACTTACCATGGCTCTTCTAGCCATATTCTTTGTGGCACTCACCAAATGACTACATGGGACTCTGTAACTAAGATGTTTGTCACCCACTAAGGGAACTAGTTGGATAGCTTACTGATAACATAAATATGGTGCGTGGCATGCTTGTGAGGGCAGAACTAGACAAATAAGGTATATGGAACCCTAACAAGAGGAACTGTCAGTTTTGCCATCCCACTAGGCTTAAAAGGAGACAGAGAGAGGGAAGCTGCAGCAGGGAAGACAGAAAGAAGCAGTAAAGGCAGCAAAAGCAGGACAGAGAGGGAAAGTTGAAACATCAGAGACAGCAAGAAGCAGCAGCATGAAAATGGTGACAGCAAGGCAGCAGAATCAGGAGACCAGCAAGAGACAGCACAGCGGGCTTCCTGGCCCACGGAATGAGAAAGCTGAGTGCCTTTGGGCATGAGGCTTACTGGCAGAGTGGGGTGCCTCTGGGAACTTATTGACACAACTGAGAGAGCTTCATAGTATTTGAGCAGGGAAGAGTATAGACCTGAGGACCTGAGTGGCCGAGGGGCCAGAGAGACATTTGCCTGAGGCCATGACTGAAAGGAAGCTAGCTTGATCAAAGAACTGTACACTGAGCATCACGGAGCCTGAAATGTAATGTGTTACTTCCCTAATAACCCATAATCACCAGGATGGTCTGTGAGTTCTGTGTGACCATTGACACAAATTATCAAACCTAGCAAAGAAGTAGAGAGTTCAGTGGGAGAGACAGACAGTGTCAGAATTTGCAAAGATGACAGAGAGAGGAAATATGCTTGACCAATGCCTCATAGCAGTGAGCCTTTAGTCTATTGATCTTGATTCTCCTTCCCCCTTGTGATGTTAGAGGAAGTGAGACGCCCCCCCATACCATTTTTACCAGACCCATGCTACCTGTGGCACTCATTGTTTAAAGACATAGTCCTTCCCATGAATATGATATTTTTAACATGGAGTAAGTAGATGGATTATTATTTTAAATAAATAAATAAACATATTTAAAATTATGTTTTAACTTCCAACCAGGTAAATACTGACAAAAGGTAAGGCATGTATATAAAAACTTTTTGGAATTCTTAATAATTTTTAGATGGAAATTTTGGTCCTGAGACTAAAACTTTCATCTGAAATGACTGTGGTTGACTATGGTAAACAGCATGGACTTTACTCAAAGTGCAGTGAGAATCCATTCAAGAATTTTCAAACAAAGGATAGTGTGGTTTAGGGCATCGTGTTACTATTAGAGATGCTGAGAAGTGGTATGTTGAGAAGTGTTACTAGCAGAGGTGTTGAGAAGTGATGTGCTGCTGCTTCTTGCTGTCTCTGATGTTTCAGCTTCCCCTCTCTGTCCTGGTTTGTTGTCTTTACTACCTCCTTCTGTCTTCCCTCTGCAGCTTCTGTCTCTCTTTGTCTCCTTTTAAGCCTAGTGGGATGGTAAAACCGACAGATCCTCTTTATGTTTTGAAGATAGAATCAACAGAACTTGCAGATGGATTCAATGAATTTCTACGAAGAGGTAGATATGGAAAGATGATTCATGCTGACTCCAAGTAGGGTTGTTAGATATAGTGTTGTCAGTTAGGGTTCAGACAGAGAATCAAAACAAGTACAATATATGTACTAAGAGATTTATTGCAGTGGATTGGTTTGTGTGATTGTAGACACTGTCTAGGCAAGTTCATAATCCACAGGGCAAGATGGAACTCTTGACATGGGCTGAAATCACCCTCCAGAGGTAGAATTTCTTGTTCTCTTAGGGAATCTCTGCCTCTAAACTTTTTCAAATAATTAAAATCAGACTCAAGAAGAGTACCCGCTGTATCTATAAAACAGATTATCTAGGATTATCTCCTTTACTTACAGTCACCTGCTGACAGATTTTAATCACAGCTACAAAATACCTTTACAGCAACAGGAGATTGCTGTTTCAATTACTGGCCAGTCAAGTTAACACATCAAAAAGACCATGACAGTCCACCCCCTGTAAACTCATTACCTGTAAATATCTCCACAGACTATGTTTAAGGAGTCAAGATGACAATAATGGAGTCATATTTCTACTGAACATGATACAACTTTCCTGCCTACAATCAAAAACATATTTAACCCTTCCCCTAGAGTTGTGAAGTGCTTAGGTGATAGTCACACTTCTCCTCTGATATCCTCTAAATTAAATCCTTTGATGTAATGCCTTAAAAAGAAAACCTGCTGCCATCGAGTCAGGTCTGACCCATAGCAACCCTAGAGGTCAGAGTAGAACTGCCCTGTAGAGTTTCCAAAGAGCACCTGGAAGATGTGAACTGCCCATCTTTTAGTTAGCAGATGGAGCACTTAACCCACTACAGCACCATGGTTTCTAGTAATACACCTTATATTACATGATACTAGAATAATAGTGGGAAGAAAGCAAGAAAGTTTGGCTAGTACATTTGTAAAAATATAACAAAATAAGGCAAAAATATACTCATAAGTATTAAGGCATTTATTTTTCCAACTGACACTTGGCCGTAACAAGTATTTATAACTGTCTTCTTTTGTTACTCATTCTAAATTCCTTTTGCCTTCATTAGGCACCTCAGTTGGTCTTAGTTCTTTGCCTGGTGACCCAAACCATCATTCCTGAACAATCTCTTGTCTTCTGAAGTCCTTCCAGTTTTAGGTTGCTGTTGTTTGCTACTGAATTAAATCACAGGATGTAGATGCACCAGGAGACACCCTGAAGGATCTTCGCTGTGAAGTAGCAACCAAATTTCCACTTGGTAATCAGAAAGAAGCCTCCAGCCAGGATAGTCACCCTTCTCTCTCTTTGTCTGTTGATTCAGAGGCATGAGGATCTCAAAAGAAAAGTGGCAGGTAGATCAAATGGGACCGCTTGTGTCATAGAAGATACAGTACTTTTCTGTTCTTGGAATACACACTAACTCTGGATGAATTTGCCTTCCCAATCGAGGTGTTACTGCAAAAGCTACCATCAATGAACTTACAGAATATTTAATGTTCTGTATTTTATCTGACATCCTTACTCCTTGTTGAGATACAAGTAATGGTCACTAATTGAGATGAAGAAGAGAAGGTGAGTAATACTTGGTAGTAAGCTGGATACATGAGTTTGATACTGCTTCAACAGGTCAGAGCTCAAGATAAATATTTGAAAATCATTTAGAGATTGTTTAAACCAAGGAACTGGAAAAAAGAAGACGAGAATGAGAGAGGTAGAACAGAGAGGAAAAATCACGTCAAGTGCAGTAACAACAAATAGCCAACAAGCAGGGAGAATAATGTGTATATTTGATTACTACATGACTGTTAGTAGTTTGAATTTCAGTATGTTTCACAACGAGAACGATGCCTTCTGCAGCTCTGACATGCAAGACAATGTGGGGAATTGTGTGCTACAAACCAAATATTCAATCCTGCTTCAATGAAAGGAGAAACAATGAAGGCTTAGGCGAACTCATTCATTCAGCAGGATGTTTTGTTTTGGTCAAATAAAATTATGTAAGTGAGATTAGTTTAGTAGAGAATATAAATTCAATAAAACTTGTTTGCTGTCCTCACGTAGCTAAAAAAGGTTTTGACAAAAACATAGGCTCTGAACTGAGCATTTGATTTTGACAGGGCTACAAATTTGGATTTAAGCATCTGACTGCAGGGTTTAACAGTCAATGTGAATTTGGGAGAATTAAGAAAAAACTGACCAGTTCATTTAACTCCAGAGACTGTCTGAAACATTATCATTTCTCTAGAATTAAGATATTTTATCACCATTTTGTACTTTCCCAGTGAGGTTCTGAACCAGCTGCCTATAGAGCAAAAATATTGCCATGCAATTACTATTTTGGAAGCAATGACAGACTACTGTAACCTCCTGGCTTAGCAGTCTGTTCTGAGAGTCTGCTCAGACAGGGTGTAGGATAAATACTAGGCCAGTCCTTGTACCAGGTCTCACCACAGAGAGCAGAGGCCGTGTACCGAAGTCTGTGAATCAAAGATGATTGTAGCAAGGGATTTCTCATTTGAATTATGAATATTTAAATAGGCTTATTAAAACTGTGTCCACAGAGAGCAAAAATTCATTTGTTTTTAAAACAGAAGTATAAGGAGCAGTGTGGAACAGTCAGTGGACACATAAAATTTGGAGTCAGATGGTGCAGCGAATCTTTAGCTCCAGCACTTGGAAGCTGTCTGGCTTGAAAAAAAGAACTTGACCACTGTACATTTTATCCAGATCTTCATTCATTGATTTACACTCATTTGTTTAGTCAGACAGCAATAGTTAAAATTATGGACTCTCTAAATTGTATCTTGACACTGCCATTGGCCCAGTGTTTGTATGTGTTACTTAGCTGTACTTGTTACTTGTCTGTGCCTCAACTTGTCCAACTGCAAATGGGACAATAACAGCAACGACCTCAACCACTTATTGACAAAGTCGATGAGTTAGTTCATATAATGAATTTAAAAAAGTGTCAGAAACGAAACAAGCAGAAATTAACATTAGCCCCTAATATGATTAAAAATTGTGTCACTAGTGTGTTCTACAAAGTGTGATAGGCCACCAGATAAATTAGTAAAGAAGATGGACACAGTCTTTGCCCACGTGGTGATAATTAAACACACAATAACAAAAAAGAATGTTATGAGAATTTAGTATGGAAACCACAACACTAAATAAATTCCTAAGTTAGTGCTGAGCGGTAAGGGAAAGCTTTTAAAGAGAACTGAAATTCAAAATGAGGAATGACAGATGAATGAATGAATCATCAGGGACAAAGGATGAGTTTTATCAGGAGAGAACAGGCGGAGAGAGAAAGACAAGTTCAAAATCTTTGCTGTGAAGTTTTAGCAGGGAAAGGGTCAGAATGAGGCTGGAAAAGTAGAAAGAGCTCAGGTCACAATGGGTCTTGGAATCACATTAAGGAGTTTGGGTTTCATCTTATGGATGTTGGAGAGCCCAGCAGCGGATGGTGCTATTGCTATCTGAGAAGCATCGCTGGGTTATTGGGTGTTGGGGAGCAGGGCAAGAGCGATAGGAAGGTGGCGAGCAAAAGCAAGAATGCCAGTAGGGTGATGGTTGTGGTCAGCAAGTCAAGAAATAACGGTGTCCAGAGGTGTGTTGATGCACAGAAGATAGATTTGAAAGCTTTTTAAAAACACAGAAACACAAGGATTTGATGATTAGCCACATGCGGAGAATAAGAGAAAGGGAGGATTGCAGCTGGCTTTACATAATGACTGTATAACATTGTTGTTAGGACATGAGGGGTCAGTTCCAACCCATAGTGATTCTCTGCACAACAGAATGAAGCCCAGTCTGGTCCTGTGCCATCCTCAGTCACAGCTATGCTTGAGCCTGTTGTTGCGACCGCTGTGTCAACTGATCGCATTGAGGGTCTTCCTCTCCTGTGCTGACCCTCTACTTTACTAAGCATGATGTCCTCCGGGGACTGACCTCATCTGATCACAAAGTATGTGAGACATAGTCTCACTATCCTTGCTATCTAAGGAGTATTCTGGTTGTACTTCTTCCGAGATAAATTTTGTTTGTTCTTTTATCAATCCATGAGATATTCAATATTCTTGTCCAACACACAATTCAAAGATGTCAGTTCTTCCTTGGTCTTGCTTATTCATTGTCCAGCTTTCACATACAAACGAGGTGACTGAAAATATCATGGCTTGGGTCAGGTGCACGTTAGTCTTCAAGGTGACATTTTGGCTTTTGAACACTTTAAAGATATCTTTTGCAGCAGATTTTCTCAATGCAATACATTGTTTGATTTCTTGACAGCTGCTAACATGTGTGTTGACTAACAAACTTTTGCTTGATTTCATTTTCAAATGTCCTAAAGTGTTGCTATGAAGGCAACAGGTTTGGTTTCTAGCTTATATGTGTGTATGTGTGTGTGTTTGCATGTGTATATATACTTGTGTATATGTATATATGTATATATACACCATATATTGTTGTTATTAGATGCCATTGAGATGATTATGACCCATAGTGACCCTGTATGACAGATTAGAATTGCTCCATAGGGTTTCCTTGGTTGTAATATTTATGGAGGGATATCATTGCTGATGTCAGATGAATCTTGGCTAAAAGCAGAGAATACCAGAAAGATATTTACTTGTGTTTCATTGACTATGCAAAGGTATTTGACTGTGTGGATCTTAATAAGTTATGGCTAACATTGTGGAGAATGGGAATTCCAGAACACCTAATTGTGCTCTTGAGGAATCTGTGTATGGATCAACAGGCAGTTGTGTGAACAGAACATGGGGACACCACATGGTTTAAAGTCAGGAAAGGTATGTGTCAGGGTATATCCTTTCATCATACCTTTTAATTTGTATAATGAGCAAATAATCTGAGAAGCTGGATGCTACAAAGAAGAACAAGGTGTCAGGATTGGAGGCCAACTCATTAACAACCTGCTTTATGGAGATGACACCATCTTACTTGCTGGAAGTGAAGAAGACTTAAAACACTGATGAAGATCGAGGCCCACACCCTTCAGTACGGATTGCACCTCAACATCAAGACAACGGAAATCTTCACAGTTGGACCAGTAAGCAATATTGTCATAAATGGAGAAAGGGTTGAGGGTGTCGAAGATTTCATTTAACTTGGGTCCACAATCAACGCCCAAGGAAGTAGCAGAAATCAAAAGACACATTGCATTTGGAAAACCTGCTACAAAGGATTTTTTTTTTAGTGCTGGAAACTAAAGATGTCAGCTTTAAGGCTAAAGTGCACCTGACTCAAGCCATGATATTGTCAATTGTATCGTATACCTGCAAAAGCTGGACAGTCACATCATATGCATGCAAAAGCTGGATAAAACAGAAGAAGAATTGATGCCTTTCATTTATGGTGTTGGGGAAGAATGCTGAATGTATCATGGACTGCCAAA
This sequence comes from Heterohyrax brucei, assembly GCA_028571685.1. NCBI lineage: Eukaryota > Metazoa > Chordata > Mammalia > Hyracoidea > Procaviidae > Heterohyrax > Heterohyrax brucei. The sequence continues at coordinate 33,842,513 of CM053148.1, read as the reverse complement.
AGAACAAACAGGTCTGTTCTGGAAGAAGTATAACCAGAGTGTTCCTTGGAAGTAAAGATGGCAAGACTGTGTCTTACCTACTTCAGACATATTGTCAGGAAGGATCAGTCCCTGGAGGAGCATGTCATGCTTGGTAGGGTGCAGGGTCAGTGAAGAAGAAGACCCTCAACAAGATGGATTTTGACACAGTGTCTGCAACAATGGGCTTAAGCATAAAAACAATTGTGGACATGGCCCAAGACAGGGCAGTGTTTCATTTTTGTGTTTATAGGTTGCTATGAGTTGGAACCAACTCAACAGCACCTAACAACAACAACAACAATATTTATGGGAGCAGATATTTTTTGTCCTCCCGTGGAGTGGCTGGTGGGTTTGAACTGCTGACCTTTCCATTAGTAGCTGAGCACTTAACCATTTTGCCACCAGGGCTCCTTATACATATATATATGCACATGTATACATATATAAAACATTTGTATGTGTATGTATTCGGATACAACTTGACAGCACTTGGCTGGCTGGCATACGTATATATGTGTAGGTATGTTTTACATATGTGTATGTGTGTGTGTAAAAACCCTAAACCCACTGCCGTCAAGTCAGGTCCAACTTATAGCAAACCTAGAGGTCAGGGAAGAACTGCCCCACAGAGTTTCCATGGAGGGCCTGGAGGTTTTGAACTGCTAACCTTTTGGTTAGCAAACATAGCACTTAACCCACGATGCCACTAGGGTTTCCAATATGTGCATATAGATGTGTATAAATGCATGTATATATAGTTATTTGTGTATGTATATATAACTATAAATAGATAGATACAGATATAGATATAGTTTTATGTCTATCTAATTACACATATCCTGACTAACTGGGATGCTGAGGCATCTGTAGGGCTATGTAGGATTTTGAATATACGTAGTTAAAAATCTTAAAAGCAAATTTAGTTTGGTTATGAGGACAAATTCATCTTCTCTGAGAAGTAAGAAAAGTTGACTTTAGCAGGATTTCCCTTTTGAAAAAAATAATTTAAATTTGTGCTATTTCCTCTGCCTCATTTCCCTCTCAAGATTATTCGTGCAGTGTGAGCCTTAGTAATTGCTGTTTAATAGTAAGTCCTTAAAGGGACACTGCTACTTGGTTTCAGGCACAGAGCTGAAAATTTGCCTTTTGAAAATAGGGTAAGCATGGAAAATTGAAGTGGTCAAAAATTATGATTAACTCTAAATGTTATTTTGAAACTGGGACAATTAGAGCTAAGATGTGAATATTTTATGCCAGCCAATGATGTTTTATAAATCTCAGAATGTTAGCATTGTAGTATTAGAAAAATATTAACGTAAGGTTTGAAAGTATTTTCTGGAGATGGCATTTTATTCAGAAATACAGATTAAGTTGACAAGCTATCGCTGTCCAAATTCTCATTAGTCTTTTAAGAAATGCAGTTGTAAGTCCAAGAGTCAGAGGACCACTGAAAAAGAAAGGAAAAATAAAAGAGTTTGGTGTTAATATTAATGCTGCCCCTTTTATTAGATGTCCATCAAGCCAACGTTGTGAAAATCAACCAGCTTAATTAATGGAGATGGTTCAGTTCACTTTGTGTACGCGCTCTCAGTCAAGAGAGGGATTAGAGACTCAAGGTGGTGGTTCCAGTTTTACTTGGTTAAATCACTCTCTTCTTTTGAGAAGAAACTTGAATATTAGTGGTTAAGTAACCACTTCTTTTTGTTTGAACAGCAAATCTTGGCCAAAGAGTTAATAACCGAGAGTTTAAGGCAGAATTTCTTTCCATTCATGTTTTTGGAGTTACTGCTCAGTATGGTAAGTCAATGATGTATTTCCGTAGTTGCACCAGTAATTGCCTGTTTCGTGCTTTTCTGTGGAAGGAAGAAGCTACAAGGTCCTCAGTCCACGGAAACTTAGCTCCTTGTCCATCCTTCATTGTAGATGGATGTCCAACCTATGGAAGTAATCATGCGGTTTAGTCTAGGACTAGACAAATACAATAACTTGTAAGGTTTTCATAGTGTGGGGGAAAATGTTTATATTTTGGGTGGTAGAAGCTATTATAAATAGGATTCTTCACTTTTAGTGTGATGTGTAAGTGTGGCAGGAAGCAGGAGTTTCACTTCCTGAGATTGAATTTCCCTATAGAAAACTGAGCAGTCACCTTGTGTCATGGATTGAATTGTGTCCCTCCCAAATTGCAGGTAGCCATTTGACTAGGCCGTGATTCCCAGTGTTATGTGATGGTCCTCCGTCCTATCAACCCTGCTCCTGTGATGTTAGTGAGGGAGGATGTAAGGTGGTTGCTTTGGTAGGGTAGTAGTCAACGTGCAAGATTGTGTTTTGTCTTGAGGCAATCACATGAGAAGACCTAAAGGAGAGAAGCTAGCAGTGAGATTCGGAGACCTCATACCATCAAGAAAGAAAGCAGTGCTGGGAGCTGCCAGTGTCATTTGGAAAGGTCTGGTGTCTCTGTGCATCAGAAACTTTTAGTCTGGGGGAAGATGAATTTCATAGACTTTCCTCCAGATCTGCTAAAGAAAGCCTTCCCCTGGAATTGACACACTGAATTTGGACTTACAGTTTACAGGACAGTGACAGAACAAAATTTCTCTCTTTAAAGCAACCCACTTGTGGTATATCTGTTAAAGCAGCACCAGCTGACTAAGACACCTTGCATTCTGTGGAAGTAACCCATCTATCAAATATTTCTGAAGTTTCCCTATGCCAGAGTCAAGTGTAGGCTCAAGTTCTGCCCCGTGGAGATGTTCAAAAGGGTTCCTTTCTTTTTGAACTTCATGTCCATCTTGACATGTATGAAAGCAAATGATACTGGCCTTGTGAAGTGGTGTGACAAAGAAAATACATGCTGTTATGGGAGCATTGCATCTGGCTGGGAGGCCAAGGACTGATGTTTATCTGTTGTTGTCAAGTGTCATTGAGTTGGCCACCAACTCATGGTAACCCCATGTGTATTACAGAGTAGAACTGCCCCCGTGGGGTTATCTAGTTTATAATCCTTACAGGAGCAGATCAGCAGGTCTTTCTCCTGCAGAACTGCTCCGTGGGTTTGAATCGCCAACCTGAGCACCTGGTCATTGTGCCTTCAGGGCTCTTTGACATCTGTCTGGAGAACTGAAAAGGGAATAGAGTTTAGCCATATGAAAATGTCGAGAAGGTTGAAAACGTGCATCAAACTAATAGATAGTACCTTGAAAGAAAGAGAATGAGAGTGTGACCCCCAAATAAAATATCCTTTGTTTCTGGTGTCAGAGAGAATAAAGGCTGAGCACCAAAAAAAAGCAAATCAATTTTACTGTGTGATACAAAAAACTGAAAAAATAAAAAAAAGTAAAAAAGAAGGAAGGAAGGAGGTACAGAGACAAGGAGGAAAGGAGAGAAAGCAGGAGAAAAGGAAGGAAGGAGAGCAGGAAGGGAGGGACGAAACAGGAAGTGCATTTTCCCTGTAGAAACTGTGTTAATCCACTTGGCTCAGGACATTCAGAGATAGTTCTCCAGCAAACCTCTTCCTTCTCCACACAGGTCACCCACTTGAGACAGAATAAAAGATCTGAAGAGCTGCTGCTCTGGAGTTGGCAGCGCCTCATCTGCCTTTTGACTCCTTTTTCTGCAAACAAATAAGAGGTCCAGCATACCCCCCAGTATTTTGACCCAACCTTCTTTTGCTTATCCAACCCTGTAAAGAATTCAGTGCTGGGAATTGATTCTCATTCTCAGGGACCTAGATGACAACACCTCACGGTGTTTCCAAGGCTATAACCTTTACAGAAGCACACTGCCTCGTCTTTCTCCCATTGAGCGGCTACTGGTTTGAACTGCTGAGCTTTTGGTTGATGACTCTGCCACCCGGGCTCCTCAGCCGTGAGGTATACACCATTATTTCCATTGTGGAACCTACTTTGCCTCATTTCCTGTTTCTCAACTGTTGATTCTTTCACTTAATAATTACTACCTAATGGCAATAATTAGTCAATATATTAAGAAAAACCTTAGAAACTTCCATTGTAAACATAAGAACACGACTGTCAAAGTAAATTTACAACATGAAAGCAGAACCTAGTGGTGGCTTTTCGAAGATTTTCTTTTTTTAGTAGTAGCTTTATTCAAATGTGCATCTTGAATCCTCCCAAAACTTATTTGCTCTTTGTTTCTTCATTTAACCACATAACCAAATGGTTGTTTAGGAAATCATGGCACCTAAAAAAAATAAAAAAAGTACCGATAGGGTTGGTATAAACTGGAAGGTGAAGTAGGGTAGACGTATTGGCACCAATTGTAAGGACAGGTAGGCTAAACGTATGGGGGCAGTCGGAGAGAAAAAGAGTGAGAGTCAGCAGTGGGACAGAGTTTACTGGTGGCTCCCGGGCGAACTCTGAGAACTCCAAGGTAGGAGATGGAGAAGTCGCGCTTTCAGGTTGGGGAAGGGGTTACATAGTGGCGGAGGGTTCTGCCTAGCGTGAACCTTAGTGGGGACACGGGAAAAAGGCGGGAGCCAATAGGATTTAGATACAGAGAGCCGCCTGATTAGCACGTGAGAAAAACAGCTGGGGACTTTCTGGGAAGGGAGAGGTTGGTCACGTTCTGATGATTTCCAGGACCTGAGGTGGGGACCTTCCAGAAAGAGAGGGGCTCGCCCTGCTCTGATGATTTCCAGGGACTGCATCCTGGTTGGATGTCCAGGTACAGCCCAGCCCACCTGACATAAACCATTATAAATAAATCATTAGTTACTTAAGTTGGAAGTCACTCTAGGTGAAGAGAACGTTTGTCATCATAGATATCATCTTTGATATCGAAGATGATGTATGTTTGCAGGCACTAGGAATGGAGTAGAGAATGAGAGAGACGTGGTTCTTTTCTCATGGAGCCTATATTTTGATTTTTTTAATAAAAGGATAGACATGGAAGACAAAAACACAGATAATTAACTGTAGTACTAACAGGCAGAAGCGTCTAGATTTGTAGAAAATTCCTTATTACAATCTGAGATACTAGCAATCCAGTATTTCATGTCCTGGCTTAGAAATACTGCCTCCACCTCCATGAACTCGCTGCTTCTGTAATCACAGGATACTAGTATTATCTGTCTTCTATGGCCTTTGAATGGAGCGCAGGTGGTGTGGTGGTTAAGAGTTCAGGGGCTAACCCAAAAGGCTGGCTCTTCTCGTCTGCCAGTGACTCCTTGGAAACACTATGGAGCAATTCTACTCTGTTCTGTAGGGTCAGTACGTGTCAGAACGGACTTGATGGAAATGAACTTCTTTTTCTATTTCTTTTTTTTTAATGGTCTTTGAATAACTTTTTGGGGAAAAAAAGATGGCTGTTCTCTTTCCTTTGGATATCGAAGAAGGAAAAAAATATTTATAGATTTTGAAAGTAAAGGACAGAGAAACTGGTGCTGCTTCAAGTTCATTTGCCCAATAAAACCTTAAGGCCTCTGCAGTGTTCTAAAGAGTTGAGGCTGTGCTGCCTGGGCCCATAGAGAGCTCTGCTGTCCGGTATGTTAAGGCCTAGCATAAGCCTCAGTTCTAATTACAGTGTTCTGTAAGTCTACTTATCTGACATGAGCATACAGCAAAAAATAAAATGAAGAGACATTAGCACTCTGAAATAAAATCTTTGTTTTAAGCCCAGTCTTTTACCTCCTTACTGTTTAAACTCCAATTGCCTGGAGCACAAAGGAAGCCCTGACCATCCTATCCTAGACGCCAGCACACTTCACAGTGGCAGTTGCTAAAATTGCTTCCTCTCCCCAGCCTATTCTGCTAAAGGCAGAGGAGAAACCACATTTGCCCAGAATATCAACATTTTCATTTTGTGGTCACCGAGGAGTGAACTGATATTTTGTCTATTTGCTGGACAACAATTAGGCAAATAATCACACTTTAAAATTTGCATTCTGTGAATATGCTGACTTTACTGTCAGAGTTTTGTCTCCAGAATTATGGGAGAGAGACGGGGGCTTATGAAAGGATTATCTGGCTTCCTTTAAAAAAATTAAAATTAATTAGTATGAATGACTTAAAAGTAGAAGGGTCCTCTGATGGAAAGAATCTCAAGGATTATGTGCTCCTGCACTGACTTTCATGAAGAGAATGTTAAGGGATAGAAAGGGGAAGCAACTTGCTGAAGGTCACACAAATTAATGCCCATTTGAGAAGAGAGTTTTAGACCTTCCACCTTTTTTTGTTTTGACAAAGCAGTATTGCATGCAAGCCCTGGCTTTGTAAGCAAGCAACCCCCCAAATAAACAAACCCACAATATTGAACTTGGAAATTCAAACTGGGTTCATGTTCAGTAGTCACACCATTTTCATGAGCAATGGAATGTAGTAAGTTTCAACTTTAAATAGACTAAGAAATTTGAGGATAAAATTATGACGTTAGGTGAATCTCACAAATGTGATAGAGAACTGAAACTAAAATGCGTACATGGTCTCTATAGACCTGGGGGAAAAGGGTGAGTGGACAGTAAGGGGTGCTTGTAGTCAAGTTTCTGGAAAAAACATTAAACTGCTCTCTTATGATTTGTGAATTCTTCCAGTTTCAATAAACATGCTTACACAAATAGTTTTCACTTAAGATTTATCTTTAACAAACGAAACTCATTGCCGTTCAGTTGACTCCAACTCGCAGCGATCCTATAGGACAGAGCAGAATTGCCACATAGAGTTTCCAAGAAGCACCTGGTGGGTTCAAACTGCTGACCTTTTGGTTAGCAGCTGTAGCTGCTAATCACCATGACACTAGAGTTTTCCTTAAGATATTAGCCTTCCCTAAAGTTCAAAGATAATGTAACTAAATCTTAATCTCTATTCTTTGAACTTTAGAGATATGGGAAGACATAATCTAAGAAAAACCTTGGAAAATCAGATTATTGATCTGGAATCAATGGAGTCTCCATGTAATATCACAAATCTCTTGACTTCTTTCTCAGGTCTTTACACTGGAAAGGGAGATAATAAGACATTTACTTTTTGAAGAGTAGGGGATGTGTGCAAGAGCTGTTGAAGTCCTTTCTAGTGTTGAAATGGATGGTGGAGTGGTGAATAAAGATGACCAGCCTTATGTGTCTCATAAAGAAATAATACTAACTCATCTGTTTCTATGATTGTCCCATAGTTCTCTGTACTACTTCCAGTGCAGTGAATTCTAGCCACAGTGTCATCACTCCCACACACGTAATTAGATGTGACTGTGTTACAGGGTAATTGTGACTCACTGAAGGGATTGATCAATTTTGCAATACCACTAGGCTTGACAGGAGGCACCCCAGAGGCAAGAAAGAGAGGCTCTGACTACTACCAAGGAAGAAGAGCCAAGAGCCAGTAGTATGTCTTTTGGACCCAAGATCCTTGTGCTGAGAAGCCCCTGGACCCAGAAGACAGAAAGAGAGCCATAAACCTGAAGGTGGCAAGAAGCAGTGACAGAGACCTGTCACCAGAGATCTAGCAGCAGGAGTCAGCATGGTGTGTTTTCCAGCCTGTGGAGAAAGCTGGGTGCTTTTGGCAGAAGCTGAAGGCCAGGAAGAGATGTACCTGCAAGTGTGGTAGCGAAGAGCCTGTCTGATAGAAGAACTGTATCCTGAGTCTGAATTATAGCTATTACTTCCCTAATAAAGCCCACTATTGTGAATATTGTCTGTGAGTTCTATGTGGCCAAACCCAAGACCCAGGGTGGTCAATTTTGACTCATAGCAACCCTATAGACAGAGTAGAAACTGCCCAATAAACTTTCCAAGGAGCACCCTGGGGATTTGAACTACCGACCTTCTGGTCATTAGATGTAGCACTTAACCACTGTGCCACTAGTGTTTCCACTGCAATGAATTATTGAACCCAGCAGATAAGTAAAGAATGCTATGGGAGGGACTGAGCTCCCTGTACAAGAATCACCCTTGGGCTGTTGATTTTGATTCTCTTTCCTCTTTGTGATGTTAGATAACCTACACCCGCCCCTGTTCCTTCCCCAATCATTCTAATTAAGTCTGAGGCAAATCTAATCACCATACAACCTTTGGGTTAACTATTCAAAGTTTGATTGAACTAAACTTTAATCTTCAGTTTGGATTTTTCAATAGTTTTTTTTTAAATTTTTCCCCCAAAACCATATATCCAAAGATGAGAGAGCAGATTTTATTTGAGAGTTGTGACAATTTTAAAGCTGGCTTCCCAGTTCTTTAACGTTTCCTCCCTTGAAGAATCTGGATCTTTTCTCATCCTTTGGATACAAGGAGGCTTGTGACCCTTTCAACCAACAGAAAATCAGATGCTGTCATGTCAGCTTCACCTCATGGTGGTCCTATGGGTGTCAGAGTAGAGCCTGAGCTCCATAGGGTTTTCAATGGCTGATTTTTCAGAAGTAGATCACTAGATCTTTCTTCTGGGGTGCCTCTGGGTGAACTCAAACCCTCTACCATTCAGTTAGCAGCCGATAGCATAAATCATTTTCCCCACCGAAAGATTTCTCAAACAACAGAGTAATGTGCGAAGAAATTCAGGTGGCGTAGTGGTGAAGTGCTACGGCTGCTCACCAGAGGGTCAGCAGTTCAAATCCACCAGGTGCTCCTTGGAAACCCGACTGAGGTGGGGGCAGCAGGTCACTATGAGTCGGAATTAAGTCTACGGCACTGGGTTTGGTTGGTTTGGTTACTATAAAAATGATGAAACTTCTGCCTTTGTTTACTGGAATGCTTGGGCTTGGAGCCCTGAGCTGCCTTGTAGGAAGGCTGACTGCCCAGAGACTGTCATGTCAGGGGAAAGTGTTATGGAGAGATCACATGGAGTTGCTTCAGCCTTTAAGTTACTGCAGCACCGACTAGATATGTGTAAGTGAAGGAACCATCAGATGACTCCTTTCCCAGTTATAAAGTCATTTGTCTCCATCTTTATATCTTCCGAGGTGGGTCGCAGGCATTGTGGAGCAGAGACGAGCCATGCACACTGTCCCTGTACTGAAAGCCTAAGCCACGTAATCCTTGAACATAATACGATGGTTGTTTTAAGCTAGTAACTTCTAGTTTATTGTGCAGAAGTAGTAAGTGGCACATGAGTAGAAACGTGAACATCAAATTAAGTTTAGTCAACGTCAGTCTTCTGATGAGGATGGGCTCTCTGTCTGTGCAAGGATGAGCCATGGCTGCTTAAAGTATAGAACAGAGAAGATATGGAGGTTTGATGCGAGAGACCCAGGACCCTGTGTTGCACATTGCTTTTGACTCTAAATTTTAGTTATACCATTTGCCAGGAGATGAATTCCGATGGCTTCCTTAATACAGTCATAGAATTCTTATAAGAATCATGGTGATACATACAAAATTACTTTCTAAACTTGAAGTCATAGAAATATTGTTTCTAAGAGTTATGTCTTCTCCTTGCTAAAGATTGTTTCATACTGATTCTACAGATGCTTATCTTCTAGCTAGTTAATCATGTAGGAGGCCACAGGCAAATCTACAATGACTGGACCATTGAGAGGAGATGCCAAACTGAGCACTGAGATACAAGGTGTTGATCGCGGTCCATTTCCAATACAACAGTATATAGGCTGTGCAATGAGTACAGAACTGGTTATGTGATACAGAAGGCTTTGTGTCAGAAGACTAGGACGATCCGCATTTGTGGCTGAGGCATTGTCTTGGGTTTGTAGGTCTGTCATAACAAAATATCATGGAGTGGGTGGCTTTGCGCAACAGAAGTGTGTTGTCTCACACTTCCGGATGCTAGAAGTCTGAAATTCAGAGTCTTGGCAGGACTATGCTCTCTGTCTGTGGGCTGTCAGAAAAGATCTTTTCTTACTTCTTCCTTGGTTTGTAGATGTTTCCTCACATGCTGACCCCCTTCTGTATGGTTTGACACTATTTCCATGATTGTCTTTCTCTGTTACTCAGAAGATGTTTGTATTAGGACCCAGCCTATTCAGCATAACTTAACTGTTAATAATCTTCAGAGGAAGACCTATTTCCTTAACCAAGGCCCCAAGCACAGGGTTGAGGACTTCAATAGATCCTTTTAGAGGACACAATTCACTAATAGTTGTAGATGAATAATAATAATTGTAGAATAATAATAGAAAGATGGTTTCATAATTGTTAGATCCTGTATCTTCTGTTGCATCTCCAAGCTGAAAGAATTCTCCCTCACTGGAAATGGACAGCATTTCTGGATTTCCTGACCATCAAACATTAAACACAAATCTAGCTCCTTGAGGATATAGTATATATAAATAATAATATGGCCAGATTGCTTAGCCGGGAGACTTTTAATTACTATAAAGTATTTGGAGCTCATGATGCAAGGAAAGGACTGGATGGTTACTGTAATACTGTAGGAGGCTGTTCAGGGGTGGTGGCATAGTCTCAACAGTGTATTATGGAACTAATTCTAAATATAAAATTCAATTTCTTCCTGTACAGTCTTTCTCTTCACACAATGTTGTGCCTCATGCACTGTGTTGAGGTCTCCTCACTGGGTGGACGCTGGTGTACATCTCCCACTCTGTATCTCTTAACAAGCTCCTTCGTGCAGCTGGAATTAATGCTTCCTGTCGTTTTAAATAATGTGACATTGAAATACAATTTTTTAATGTGCTGGCATTTAACATGCCACAATATTTCAGTTATTTTACATTCATTTGGGTGCTGTAGTGTTATTACAGCTGTTATGAAATTCTGACAAAGAGGTGCATTTCTTTCTTCTATTCCACCATAATTGCTTTTTGCCGCATCTCTGAACCGTAACCATGGCGATTTGCAATGCTCATCAGAGGACCTCTTGTTATTTCCCTTGTGTGAATAAAAAACAAAGTGGTATAAATACTTGGAGAAGCTTTTTAAGAGGCAGTTTTTTCCCTTTCTTTCTTTCTTTCTTTTTTTTTTTTACTTTTTCTTCCTCTCTCTTCATCTCCCAACCCCTTTCCTTTCTGTCTTTTTAATTCTCTCTTTTTTTCCTTATCTTTTTTCTTTCCAAAATTAGAGGATCTATTGAGGGAAAATTCATTTGCTTAACTTGTGATCTTTCACTTATTTTATTGAAATGAGAAATTCATTCTACAGGGTGTTTTTCTGGAAAGTATAGAGAGAAAATCAGAACTCAATTCGCTTCCTGCAGGAAGAAGGAACTGTTGTCATCAAGAATGAAAAATTAAAACAAAAGGTTCAGTCTTTTCCAGCTTTGACTTGTTACAAGTAAGTCCTTGTTTGAGCTACTGAATGTGGAATATCATTATCATATTGGAAGCATTCTGTTGATGTTTTGACTTGCTCTTCCTTTTGGGTGGGAAAGTTGAAATTACCATGTCTTTCACTCATCATCTTCCTAGCAATTTGGGAGGATATTAGGAGGTCAGCCCTATCTCAATCTCTCTGTTATCTTCTCAGTTCTTCTCTGTCATTCTTTTCAGGTTTATCAGATATAATTCGAGGTTTCAGGCAAAATGGAATCCAAATTTCCATTAGGTTTTATCTGGGAAAAGGAAGCATTTATAGGTAGCATAAAAGGGCTTTAATGTATCATCAAGAACCAGCTGTAAACCTGGTAGTTCATTCACTTGCAGCATCTGTTAATTTCTGATCACACTGCTTTTGTGGTTTGAAGGTCAGGAGGTATGGACTGTTCTCGATTCCATTGGAATATTTATTACAAATTTTTTTAGAACTGAATCATTGGACACTCAAAGATATAAAAAGCAGTTGATATTTTTTATGTAGCAGATTTATAAGAAAAAATCTGCTTATTGGTTCTCCTTAAAGCAAAATGACTTATTTCTGTCGAATTCTTTACAGTCAGCTGTTTTACTACTGTGTTTGTTATGGTAGTTCCATTGTTGGGTTCCTGTGAGCAATAGATGTATCAACAATAGCAATATCTTTTAGACTGACAGTCATTGCAAACACATAGTGATAAAGAATATTCTTGGAATGTTTGGATCAAAATTTCCAACAAATTGAAAGTTACTTTTATGGAAATTAAACATAACCATGGCATTGTCTGCTAAAACTTTTTGGTTTGGAACTATGGTCTCACTATCGACCTGTCATCTAAACTTTCAGTAATGAAGTAATGCTGTTGGCCCGTATGACAAGCCAAAAAGCCTCACTGCATAATTTTACTTATTGTGGCAGTGATAAGAATGCAACCTTCTGACCACCAATTCTATGAATTTTAATTGACCAAGGGCTCCAGGGAAACCATTATCATTTTTTGTACATATTGGTGTATGTACACAGAAGTAGAGCTTTGAAGTTACATGGTTTCACTAAGTTATGTACTATATTTTTATAAAAATCACATGCCCATTCTTCATTGTTTGCCAACTGTACACTCCCCTTACAATAAAACTTTGTAAAAAATTAGCACAGTACATTTACAAAAAACACTTGGTGAGTGAGCTGTGGAAAACCTGTGACTTGCATAAAAATTTGGTAACCAGAGTCTTCTAGACTCAAGTCCTCTTCTGTAGGAAGCAAACTTTATATATTCACCAGTTAATTTATTTAAAAATATTTAGCAAGTATGCATTACATCAAGCACTCTGTTAAGGGATAGAAGTAAATTACTGAAAATCCATGAATCAGAAATGAAGACCTGAGTGACCTGCTGGGGTCATGGGGATATGGTGACGGGAGGTGGTCAGGTAATGTGTATGGTGTACCCCGAGGACAGAGGACAGATTAGGTAAGAAAGTATCTGAAATGGCAAATATAATATGAGCAGTCAAATGGTCCAACTCAAATCTCTTCTTTCTCTCCATACTATTTTAAAGCAGACCTAAGTAAAACTGCCTCCATTCAAAGTTGTGTCATTGCCATGAACTGAATTTTGTCCCCCCCAAATTTGTCTGGGCCAAGATTTCTGGTATTTTGTGCTGTATCCCACATGTCATAAACCCTGCCCAGATTATGGTAACGAGGGAGGATGGGTGGAAGTTGCGTTAGGGAGGCAGAACTCAGTCTGCAAGCTTGGATTGGTCTTGAGGCAATCTCCCAGGCTATAAAAGAAAGAAACAAGTAGACAGATTTGGGGACCTCAAACCACCAGGAAAGGAACAACAGGAGCTGAACAAATGTCCTTTGGACTTGGGTTCCTGAGAAGTTCTTTGTCTAGGATAAGATTGATGAGAAAGATTTTTCTCCAGAGCCAAAAGAGACTACCCCAGGAGCTGACACCTTGAATTTGGACTTTTAGCCTACTTTTCTGTGAGAAAATAAGTTCTTCTTTGTTAAAGTCATTCACTTGTGGTATTTCTGTTACAGCAGCACTAAATGACTAATACAGTCATAAACAGATGAGACTTACACTGAACTGCTACAAAAGAAAGCTAATATGAGACGCCAAAAGAGATGAGACTAGATTTCAGAAGGAAAATTACACTAGAAAGTGAAGGGGGGAAAATCCGATACATAATTAAAAAAACGAAAGTCAGCAGGAAGAGCTCTCCATAAACATAGAAAAAAAGCAATAAAGGCAAGCCTCCTACACACACTAGAAGTGAAAACCAGCAGGGTATTTTTAGCTGTTGCTGAGTCAGCTACCAACCCATGGCAATACCATACACAGTGGGACTGAACCACTGTGACCCACTGACTGATTATTGGAAGTAGATCACCAGACCTTTCTTCCTAGTCTGACTCATTCCAAAGCCTCTTTTGTTAAGCATCATAACGATATGTCATCCTTGATTGACAGACAGTTAGGGGCTGTGTTTCAGGTACATTAGCTGAAAACTGAATCTTGGTCCCCTTCACGAAAGGTAAGAATTCTACCCTAAATTTCACTATACTCCCCAAAGCAGAACAGACATATCTAAAAATAGACACCAAATTTGAATTAGAAAGAGAAAGAAAATTAGAAAGTAAGAGAAAGACACAGAGAGAGAGAGAAACAAATTAAAACAGAAAGAAGATGATTGGCTCATGGATTGAAGGAAGGTTTGCTTAGCAGGTGGACTTGGAGGCTTGTACGGTGTTCAGCTACACATGAATATACTTATGCCTCTGTAGTAACAGTAGCAGTAGATTGATACAAACCTTGCAGCATTTACACTACTGCGGTCTACCTCAGTCTTGAGCTCTGTTTCTCAGCCTGGAAGATGTATACGCTCTCAGTACCAGTTTATTTTCTTCATAGGGTCGTTACCAGCTTTGTAGCCTCTGCTGTAAAATTTCCACTACCAAATTGAGAATTAAGAAAAAGATGTTAAATAAAAAAACTATAAAATATAAAAAAGTAAAGATCAGTGTTAGAAACCTGTGTTAGAATAAAGGGAGAGAATCTAAGAGTAAGAATAAAAATAGGAAAGTATCAATACATTTTACCAGATAAATTTCCATGCTCTGTAATTAAAGAACATAATAAAAGAAACTAAAAATTAAATATGAAACAAAAAATATTTTACCACAAATACTATGTAAAGTTAAGAACTGTAAATGTCTTTTTACCTCCCTGAAACAAACAAATTCCAACTCATAGCAGCCTTGTAGAACAGAGTAGAACTCCCCCATAGGGCTTTCCAAGAAGCATCTGGTGGATTCAAACTTCTGATCTTTTGGTTAGCAGCCATAGCTTTTTGTCACTATGCTGCTAGGGTTTTCTTGAAACCCTGATGTCATGGATTGAATAGTGTCCCCCCAAAATATGTGTAGCCATGTGGCTGGGCCACGAGTCCCAGTATCTTGTGACTGTCCTCCATTTTTTGGTTTTCCTATGCTGTATGTTAAAGGATTAGGGTGAGACTCTAAATCCCTTCAGAAGATCACCTCCCTGCTCCACCATAAAGGGAGTTTCTCTGGAGTGTGGCTTGCCCCACCCTTAATCCTTGCATCCTACAAGAGATAAAATGAAAGAGAAGCAGGCAGAGACCTGGGAACCTCACACCGTCAAGAAAGCAGCACCGGGAGAAGAGCGCGTCCATCATACCTGAGGTTCCTGTGCCAAGACACTCCCTGGACAAAGACTGATGCAATACCGGACTTTCCTCCTGAGCCGACAAGGGGAAAGCCTTCCCCTGGAGTGGACACCCTGAGTATGGACTTGTAGCCTGGTGGACTGTGTAAGAATAAACGTTCTTTTGTTAAAGCCATCCACTCTATGGTATCCTGTTAGAGCAGCCCTAGCTGACTAAAACACCCTAGTATTAAGTAAATCAGTCTTTTCAATAACAAGGAAAACACTAAAATATTAAGAAACAATAGTGAGCAGGAATATGCACAGATCATTTATTGAAGATATTTGTTAACTGTGTTGTTTAATGGGAGACTATTTTGTTCTGCAAGTCTTCATTTAAAATACAATAAAAAAGGAAATATTTATTGATTCAGTAGCCATATTGTAAATTCATCAACTTTATTAATAATCAAAGAAATGCAAAGTAGACCAATTAAAATCTCACTTTTGCTTATCTTAAAAAAGAACTCTCAGTGCTGGTGAAGTTATCACGAGCTAAGCACATCCAATACTTAGGGCAATAACAAAATAACTTTTATGGGGGGCAATCAGGCAACACGTATGCAATCTTTACCATGTTATTACATTTAATTCTTGAATTTCATTTTGAGAAATTTGCCTAAAAAATTAACCCGAGATGTGAATAAGATTTCTACATAAGGTCATTTATTTCTTTATGAGAAAGTGAAAAAAGGAAAGAGAAAACCAAAAAAAACTAAGTATCTGACATTGGAGTATCGGTCTTCTCCGTCTTTGGCCCTCTCATCACTTCTAATAGATTTCATGCTCACCAGTTGAATGTCTTGACTCAGTACTCCAGCTCTCTTGCCGTCTGTACGTCATCATTCCTGGGCCTGACAAGTCCCCCACCCTGGATAATTCCGCCTACTACTCTCAGTGGGCTCCATGTCTCCACTGTGACATGTCATCTTTGATAGGGTTTCTTCTGACTTCTTAAAATTGGTTTCTAATTGGCCCTCCCTCCTCAGCTGGTTTTCCCTTCAGGACAATCACAGTGGTGTTTCTGACACTTGGATCTGCTCATCTCATCGTCACCTCTGCCCACAGGGCTGTCTTTCTAGCTTAAGGCACTTCTCAGGATGAAAAGAAATCCTTAGCATGGTTCACAAACCCTAAATGGTCTGACCCCATGTGATTCTCCAGTTTTCACTCTCATTACTTTCTCCTCTTCCTGTCTGATTTGTCAGATCAACTTCTTACAGATTTCTTAAATATGCCAAAATGTCTGTTGTCATCTGGCTTTGCACATGCTGTTCCTTCCGCCTGGAGCAGCCTTTCTGCGTCTGCTCCATCTTTCTCTTTTTTTCTTCTTTGCCTGTTCACTTTGACTAGTTATCCAGATCTCAGCTCAATCTTTTCTTCCTTCTGTGATTTCCCCCTGGACTGTGCTTTCATATTCCAATGTACCCTCACTGCCTAATACTGTAGTTATAAATGCATGTTTAGATGCTTCAGTCGTTGATTAATTTACATCTCCTGCACTGTTTTCTCTGTGCAGACAATGTATCTACTTTGCAAAGCACTGTGTTTACAGGATTTAGCACATATCCTAGCACCTGGTACAAATTTAATATATATTTGTTAGGAATAAAAAATTGAATGATTCTATATCTTTACAAGGGAATGTAGTGCAACCACTAAATTTAAATAATTCAAAAATTGTAATGCTTTACATAGAATTGTATTTAGAGTATAATGACATGGTAATATATTTATATAGCTATATATGCAAGAAAACGTTGCTTGAAGTTAATTAGCTTAGTTCCAGATTATTTAGATAGCGGGATTGTTTATGAATTTAGTTACTTATTTGTAAAGTTCTTGTTCTTTTAAAACTGTTCTGTGATGAGTTTGTAAAACTTCTACTGGCATATAAAATTTTAGAAAAGTAATTATGTGGCTTTTAGCTACCTCAACATGATTCTCAGGTCAATAATTGACTCACCTCCCCATCAGCATCTTCTGTCTTCTATTACAACACCTCTGATACGCGGATTTCCCTTCCTGAGCTACTTCAGGACTTCAGAGAGAAACTTGGGTGTAGCCTCTATTTGTGGACTGGGAATTCAGTCTGTATCCTCATGTAGGGGTTAGAGGAACACAGCATTGAAATGTATGGATCAGCTTGGGCATTCTGGTCTCACCAGGAGCACGGGCCCTAGCTGCTGATAGCCTCTGGGAATTCCAGTCATAAAAGTCAGCTAAGCGACTGCATCAACATCTAAAAACTTCAGAAGACCGTTCAGTATGACAACCAATTGGCAAACTTTAAGCAATAGCCATGCATGTGTATATAAAAACCAAACCCACTGCTGTCAAATTGATTCCGATTCATAGTGACCCTATAGATCAGAAAAGAACTGCTCCATAGAATTGCCAATGAATGCCTGGTGGATTTGAACTGCTAACCTTTTGGTTAGCAGGTGTAGCACTTAACCACTACACCACCATGATTTCTGTGTGTATATATAAATAAATAATATTTTAGTGCAAATAATGTAATAAGCACTTTCTGCATGCTGGCTGAGCTCCACCACCTTATGTGGCACCCCCACAAGCATTTCCATGCCAATCCTCTTCCACATGCTTCTGTAAACACAAATAAAAAAGCACACTGTACTTCCAACAACACCTTGTAGATACACGTGCATTGGTGAGTTGGTAGTAGCATTCTTGGCTTCCTCGTAAGACACCTGGGTTCAGTTCCCATACAATGCATCCAATGTGCAGCCACCATTGACTGCTGGTGGAGGCTACTTGTTGTTAATAATTTGGGGCAGGTTTCAGCAGAGCTTCTGGACTGAGGCAGACTAGGAAGAAAGCCTGGTGATCCACCTCTGAAATCAGTCAGTGGAAACCATATGAACCACGGTGGCCCACCTGCAAGCAACTACAGGGATGGTAGAGGACCTGGTGGCAATTTGTTCTCTTCTGCATTGGATTGTCATGAGCTGGGCCCACTGGGGAGCAGCTGATGACGACAAACCAACACAGATGATGATAAAAGGTAGATTCTTGTCCTCTAGAATGTCAAATTTTGCTATGATTGAAGCCAGAATACAAGTAAATTCTGACTGTTTTCCTGGAGGCATCTCAGCATAATTATTGAAATCCTGAAGTGCAGACGGGTTAAAAAATCAACATTAAAAAGAGCATAAAAGTAAAGATGTAATAAATCTATCCAAGCAGTGACTCTCAGGTTTTGTAAAAGGACCTCTTCTGAAACATTGTCTTATAGTGATTTGTCTCTAGAAATTTACCTGGCCCTTATTTCTGCTGGTTAAGAAAAATACAAAACTTTTTCTTACAGAATATGTTGAGTCAAATAGAAATCCACATTAGCCTGGTCAACAAATCAGTGAAACTAAAGCACAGGGTCTCCTGTTCTTTTGAAGAAGGTTGGTTGGTTTTTCTTTAAACTGCCATCAAAAGAGGCATCCGTGTGTCATCCCATTCTGTATTCAGATAAAAGTAAGGAGAATATTTGTCCTTTTCCTACTATTTTCATATGGTAGCATATGATACTCTGTCTTAACTGATTTCTCACTTAAATTCTTTAACAGACAAATTGCATCCACTATTCACATCCATATTGGTAGAATGTAGATCTTGCCTGTCTGATATTTTGTTTTGTAAGTGAAATGAAGAAGATGCACTAAAATTTGGGGACTCCAACACTTCCCTTTGGAGTATTAGAAATATGCAATTACTTAGCTTTTTTTTTTTTTTTTTGGAAATCTTCGGTATAGAATTGCCATAGAATTGTGGTTGAGTGGTATGTGTGTTAACCAAAATGTCAGCAGTCTGAATCTGCCAGGTGTTCCTTGGGAACTCTATGGAGCAGTTCTACTCTGATCTGTAGGGTCATTATGAGTTGGAATCAATTTGACAACAATGGGTTTGGTTTGGGTTAGATTTTTTTATTAAACTGAGAATTCATGGGATATCTTTAATTCTAGCACAAACTGACTTATTCTTGCCAGGTTCTTTACAGGCTATTCTTTTAAAAAGTGTCTATAGTGGTATTACAGGTTTCTTGAGTAGACATCGAGCATTTCATGAGAACCTATGAGCTCTTGTTGATTGGGAAAGACTTCCTGACGTCTCATTTCCTTTCCTACTTCCTAGTAGGGGTACAGAAATCAAGTGTTAAATCCCAAGTTGACTGAGTATGCGACATTAGGAAGAAGTGAGCCTATTAAAAGAGACTGTGTTAATATCTTAGTGACCAGTTTTCAAACACAATTGTGTCCAGGATGACCTGAAGCAAAAATCAAAATCTACAATTGCCCCTGAGTTGATTCTGACTCACGCTGACTCCATGTGTGTCAGGATAGAGCGGTGCTTCACAGAGCTTTCAATGGATGATTTTTGGGTAGTAGATTGCCAGATCTTTCTCCTGAGACACCTCTGGGTAAAGTCAAACCTCCAACTTTTTAGTTAGCCAGCCAAGTGAGTTAAACTTTTACACCAGCCAGGGAGTCTGCTAGGCAATTAAAGACCTTAAAACAATTTAAAAAGACTCTTAATTCATCAAGTGAAATATTTTAAGAGAAATCTCTAAAACTAGTAAGAGGTGATGAGAAGAGGACACTTTTCCTCAACACAAGGTGAATGGTCAGGAAGGTTCCCGAATCATTCATAGAGCTTGATGTTGAGTGCTAGAGAAGAGATTGTTTTGCTGTCCCATCTTCAGAAGGATGTGGAACAAACAACAGAAACAACAGGTCCTCTGTGCAGCTACTGAAGCTGAATATGCAGGATTTCTTGGCAGACCTCTTCTGTGGAACTTACAGACTTTCAGGGCACAGTGTGAAGATAGAGTCTGATTTCCACATTAATCCAGAGAGAACTGCAGCAGGGAAGCTGGCAGAAAACTCTTAGAATGGATTTGCCACTTCACACTAGCAAAATTTGATGGGGCAAGGATGCACAGGTCTTGGTGTTACCAGTGGATATCGTAGAAGATAAATGGCTTACAACATAGAGGACTGATACTTCCTGAGAGGACTGCCCATGAGTGGGCCACTAATTCTGGGGCCTGCTGCAGAAACAGGAGTAGAGGGTGTGTGCAAGAGCCCAGCTGGAGAGCACATTATCCCCCTTAGGAGCTGAATCTACAAGTTTCCAGAAAAACCTACAAATGTTCTATCCCCATAACAAAGAGGTGACTTTGGAATGACTGCCTCCCAGACAGTGCCAGTTCCAGGTTACAAAAGCACTTACTCAAGTAAAATTGTGCAAGAGACAAAAGGGGCATGGTGAGTGGGCAAAAGGCTGCAGATCCCAAGACTGGATCTTGGCCCCCTCCCCCACTGCTGTTCCTTGAACTTGGAAACATGCCTCAGCAAGATGGATAAACATGCATCTAATTTGAGCTGGGCCTTTTGACTTAAACTGGATTGGGTAACACCTTAAAAGAGATTCTTCTAATACCCAGAAACCCAATCTGAAATATTGTTCCTGGGTGGGAAAGAAAGATCTCATGCAGCTTGCTTAGAAAAAGTGGTTAGAGAAGAATAAAAATGCGTGTTGCTTATGTTGCATTAAATTTAGTCCATTTAATCAGGCTGTTATCTTTGGTTTCCTCTCTGTCTAGGAGCCATTTGGTGTTCCCATTTATGTATACTTTTGAAGTCGTTTCCCATGGCTATTATCACCGAGGAGCAGTCTCCTGCCTTTACAGAGAGTGTAGCTCCTGTTTGTCCCGTGAGCACTTGCTGCGCTCAGGAAGCTGGCACGCTCTTCAGCTGGGAATCCCACTGCTGTGATTTTCTATGGGGTTCTGCCATGGTCTCTGGGTCCCACCCATGCATGAAGGCCCAAGATGCAAAAGCCACATTGTTTATACCCCAGAGAGATGAACAATGATTCTCAAACAGCTTTTTCAATTTTAAAATGTAGCTTTCCTTTCTTTCCCTGCTTTACTATGTCTTAGGGAGTTCGGGAAATGTTGAATTGTACCAGGATACTCAAGTGTCGCAGATCATGCTGAATTTTCACTGGCCTTGTTTTCTGGGGTCTAAAGCTGTGTTGTACATCATCTTGGGTATTATTTTTCTATTACTGTATAATAAATTATCACAACTTTATCACGTTAATTAAAACAAAATCAAACTCAGTGCTGTCGAGTCAATGCCAACCTGTAGAAACCGTATAGGATACAGTAGAACTGCTCCATACAATTTCCAGGGAGCACCTGGCGGATTTGAACTGCCAACCTTTTAGTTAGCAGACATAGCACTTAGCCACTATGCCTCCAGGATTTCCAGCTTACATTATCAGACATTTATTATCTCACAGTTTCTGAGTGCTGGGAATTCAAGGTCTTAGAATTCTAGAGTTAAGGTACTTGTTGGACCATGTTCTCATTTGATGACCAGTCTGGAAAAAAATCCACTTCCAAACTCATTCAGGTTGTTGACAGGATTCTCTTCCCTATGACCTTATAACTGAAGGCTTTGTCTTCTTACTGGTTATTGTGTGGAGGCTACCTGAGATCCTAGAGGTGGCCCATGGTGTCCTGCCAAGCTACCCTCTCCATGCACATATGGCTGTTTGATTCTTCAGGGTCAGTAAGGAACTCTCTCCCTCCCACCTCCTAAGAAGAAAAATTATATAACGTAATGTAATCATGAGAATGACATTTCCTGACATTTGCCATATTCCATTGGTTAGAAGCAGTTATAGGCTCTGGTCACGCTCAAGGTGAGTGGATTCTGCAAGGTTGTGACTCTTTGAGGGTCATCATTGGGTGGGAACCACCACATCCTCTTTCTTTCTCTCACCAACTCTTTTTTTCTGAGATTTTCTTTTCTCTCATGCTTATAGACTTGTAGAACATCCCACCTGTTTGTTGGACATGCCTAGATATGCCTTGTCCCTTCACCTTTCACATCCAAGTCATTGGTAGGGCTTCTCACTCATCTTTGAAGTGCATCCGGGTTACCATAGCCTCTCAGCATCTCCAGCTCTGCCTTCTGACTCTAAGCTTCACCATTTTTGCCTGTATCAACTGGCCTCCATACTCCAACTTTCTAGTAGTCCTTTCCCCTACTGTGACCAGAGTAAACCTTTTAAAAAGACTTAAATCAAATTTCTGTTCCTGTGTTTAAATATCCTAGTGGCTTTCCCTGATGGAAAGTCCTGATGGTGCAGTGATGAGAACTCAGGCTCCTAACAAAAAGGTCAGTGGTTCAAATTCACCAGCTGCTTCTTGGAAACCCTATGGGGTAGTTCTACTCTGTCCTACAAGGTTGCTGAGTCAAAACTGACTAGATGGCAATGTTGTTTTTTGGTTTTGTGACTTTGCACTGTGTTGGACATCAGAATTCTTTGTGACAGACTGCAAACGTCTACTAAGTCCTCTGCACCTATCTCTAACCTCATATTCTCCACCCTCAATATTATGAGTTCTGTAAGGGCTGGACTCTTGTCTACATTACTCTTTGCTGGATTTTAAGTGCCTGGAATAAAGCAGAGAACATGATATGTGATCAATATATGTTGTTCAATATGACATATATTGAATAAATTATGTGAATGCTTCTTAGGATTAAGTTGAGAATCCTCTGTACTAAAAATAGGAAAATGAAAGTTCTAAACTCACTGAACAAATGTGATGTTGTAACAATTGGTTTCAGGCTAAAGTAATGAGATAACCTGGGTCTAAAGGCCCAGGTGACAAAGAGTATCAGAAGGGCACCAGGGCCACGGCTAACATGATGCTGTTACAAAAGTCTCTGTTTTGTGACTTCTACTCACTTTTGGCCCACAGTATGTATGATCCCAGGATAGAAACTTCCTCCTCCTCCCAATCCTCGCTCTAGTACCTGTAGCTTAATAATATTAAGTCAGTGGTTGTGGTGTAAGGACCTGAGTTCCTTGGATTCAGCCCCTTTATAAGTATAATCACAGAGTTTTCTAGATTAGCTTTCCAGGCTCCGGTGCTATCCAAAAGCAAGAGCCTAAGAGTTCCTAGATTTGGCTCCTGGTCTGAGATCCTCAATGTAAAAGCCAATCTGAGTTTCCACCTGACTGGTGTTTTAACAGATTTAGGAAAATTCCTTTGAAGCAAGGGCCAACTCTTTCTTTGACACCCTTGACTTAGCCTTGACTATGGGTCCCATGCACAACAGAAAGAAACTCTGCTGGGTACTGAGCCATGCCAATGAAAGCTTTCAGCTTAGGCCATTTTGATTCATAGAGTTTTCCCTGGCTCTTTTTTGGAAATAGATCATAAGGTCTTTTTTTTTTCTAGCCCATCTTAGTCTGGGAGTTGGCTGAAACCTATTCTGCACCATAGCAACACACAAGCCTCTACTGACAGATAGGTGGTGTTCTAGTCATCTAGCACTGCTTTAACAGAAATACTACTAGTGGATGACTTTGAAAAGAGAAACTTACCTTTGTCCAAAAACAGTCCATTAGGCTAAAACTCCAAATTCATAGTGTCATCTCCAGGGAAAGGCTTTCTCTGCTGGCTGTGGAGAAAGGTCTTTGTTGTCAGTCCTCCCCTGGACTGGAGGTTTCTGAGGTACGAGGACTCTGTTCCTTTCCAAAGGATACACTCACTTCCTGGCACTATTTCTGGGTGGTATGAGGTCCCCAAATCTTTCTGGTAGATTCTTTCTTTTATATCCCAAAAGGTTGCCTCAAGGCGCAATATGGTTCTACATACTGAGTTCTCCCCACCAACACAACTGCTGCCCATCAACCCTCATTAACATCACAGAGGCAGGATTTACAGCGTGGGAGGAACATCACACAATACCAGGGATAACGGACCAGGAAAACCACCATACACGCTTTTTTTGGGAAACACAATTCAATCCGTGACAGGTGGTGACTGCATGTGGAGTGTACCAGGCAGGAATTGAACCAGGGATCCCACATGGAAGGGGAAATTTTACCACTGAACCACTACTGCCCTCTATGCTGCTCGTCAATCAAAGAACCTACCTCCTAGGATGCCACCTCTCAAGCAATCTCAAAAGTGTTTCAAGTAATGACAGGTTAGTTTTAAGAATGAAAACAATTTGCATCTTGACTGTATCTAACAGAAACACTCATCTTAAAAACATTAACTGTTCTCATTCTATGTCCTTGGTAATTGTGGTTAGATGGCTCCTTTATAATCTAAAATTTTCAGAATCTCAGAGTGCTTCACTAGTAAAACTAACACATTAGACAACAAAGTGCAAATACGTTTAATCTAAATTGAAAATTCTTGTTACCTGTTAGTGTCTGCTGCCCTATCTTCTTGAGAACAAATAAAGTAAGGTCTAATGAAGACATTGGTAGAATCCTCACCCTCATTCAGAAGACCTGGGTTCAATCCCCAACCAACGCACCTCATGAGCAGCCCCCACATGTGTATCAGTGGAGACCTGTGATTTGCTGTGATGCTGGACATTTTTCAGCCAAGCTTCTAGACTAAGATGGATTAGGAAGAAAGGCCTGGCAATCTACTTCTGATAATTGACCAGTGAAAATCCTATGAGTCACAATGGTCCAAGTTTCAACCGATTGTGGGGCTGGTACAGGGCTAGATAGCATTTTGTTTGTTGCATTGCACCTCAGGTCACAATGAGCTGGGCATCTGCTTGATACCAGGTAACAACAACAAAGTCATGTTTAGGCTTAGCAAGAAAGGATGTTTCAATCAAGGCCAGTATCAGCTATGAGGTTTTCACACTTTCCGTCTGTGTTCTAGATCCAAACATCCTCCCCCTAGACGGGACTGACAACGCCACATTTGGCAGTTTGTGAGTTTATTGCCCAGAGTCCCTCTGAATTTCCCAAGAAGTGATAGATAGCCTGTGATACTTATTTCTTCCATCTTAAAGAATACAGTCTCATTTCCTGGCCCAGACAACTTTGAAATCCACATAGGACACCTAGTGTTTTAAATTTAATTTATTCTCCTTTAAGACCCAGGAGCCGGGAGTGAGGCAGAAGCCACTGGAAGCTGCCCTGTCTTTTCCCTGGGACAACGCATTGGGAGATAGCATATGGTGCGAGGTATCTGTTTGAAGGTATTACGTCTGTCATACTGTATTCTAAAATTAAAAAAAAAAATAATTAGGAGACAGCATCTGTGAACCTTTTGCTGGAAGCCACTATTTTTTTTTTCTGCTAAATTATACCAGCTCTGTGACCCCTTATCCCTCTCCCACCATGCCAGGGACTGTAAAACCAGTCTTCCCTCCGTTGTAATGCTCCTGGACTAGTCAGATTGTGATTCCTCTGCTGAATACTTAACAAGTTAGGGATGCCCCCTGGAAAACTTGGAAAAAGAATGACACAGTCTCTTTCATGGATTCTTGTGGAGACTCTGTTTTTCTCTCAATCCCTTATTTCCAGAAACTGCGTGAAGCAAAGCTGGATACGGACCTCCGAGGAATGCTTTTAGTTTTTAATCCTGACTTGATACCAGCCTCTGCTGTTGGAGACAGTATAATCCTCTCCAGCAGCCAATCTAGGGACCCACAGGTAAAGAAATTTTTATTTCAAATGGTTATATATTCTATCAGGTATAACAAAAATAAAAAAATTTGCCTAGCGAAGATAATTTTATGTCTCTCTCCTTTTTCTTTTGAGCCAAGTTGTACTGGGAACACTGTGAGGCAACACCGTGCGAGGTAAGACCACCAGGACAGAAGGAACTGTGGGTGTTGCATATTTGAACACAAAAGGCTTGTTGCCAGGAGGTTAGTGTGAGATAGAGGGCAATCAGGTAGACGATCAGGGTTGAGGGCCCTGGTAGTCTGGAGAAGCAGATAAGGAGCCAGATACTAAGAAGATCAGGTGGAATTGAGTCTGTGACATGAAGACCAAAGCAAAGCAGTTGCTGTGAAGTCTGCTCTGGTTCCTGGGGACCCTCCACGGAGCCTCTAGGTGGACTCGGACCTCCAACATTTCCGTTATCAGCTGAGCCCATTAACATACTCGGACCTCCAACATTTCCGTTATCAGCTGAGCCCATTAACATACGAAGTGATCAGTAGCGAATGAATAGGACCATAGAGCATCCATCTCACTTGTCTCAGTGGGGGGTGGTGAGTTAGGGGACTGCTACATTCTTTGGTGAAGCAGGATAAACCAAACCAAACCCACTGCTGTCAAGTCGATGCTGACTTATAACAACCCCACAGGACAGAGTAGAACTGCCCTCTGGAGTTTCCAAGGAGCACCTGGTGGATTTGAACTGCTGAGCTGTTTGGTTAGCAGCCATAGCACTATGCTACCAGGGATGGAGCAGAGGAAAACAGTTATTAAAGCAATCACTGTGCCTTTTTTTACAGACCATAGGCACCAGCATCTGATGTTCCCTGCTGCTGCTTGTACCCATCAGAATTCCTGATCCCCGAAGCTCACGTCACCTGCTTGCCTACACTACCTCTTTTTCCCCCATGTTCCCACTACTTCCTATCCATCTTGTAACTCGTCATCTACGTTCTCCCTGTCCATCTCAGCTCTTTCTCATTATTTACTGAAAATGTAGCCTCTCATCCTTGACGTTATTACTTACAGTGATGTCCCTTTCCACCTCAGTCACCTACTTCCATCTCATACCCAGAATCTTATTAGTAGAACTACACAGTGTCTGAGATTACCAACTGAAACAATCAACTCTCCCAGAGCTCAGCCCTGGTTGCGTAGTGGGCTGTTAATTGAAAGTTCGTGATTCGAAGCCAATAGCTGCTCTTTTTATAGACACTTGGCAGTTTGCCTTTCTGCTTAAACACCTCTACTGCAATATTTCATCAAGCTTGAGGTTGTAATCTTGATCCCTATCCATTTCTCTGTCAATTATCCTCTTGTTTATTGTACTTGTGTTCATCCAACTTAGATTGCTTCCTTCAAATGAGGGAAACACTTTTATAAATATGCTTAGGTCCCTTGCCTCTCTGTCCATCCGGTGTCAGCCAAATCCCAGCGTGGAGTGAATCCAATCACTTACATTCTCTGTCACAATATCTTAAAAGCTAAGCTCTGTTGGGAGAAAATGTACACAGTTAGGCGGGTTGTATCATAAATTCGCAACCTTTTAACCACCTGTCTCAGCCAGATTCTCCTGAAAGTCTAGGAAGCTTTCTATTCTTCTCAGCTTGTTTTTCACTGCTCCGCCACAGGAAGACCTATCTCTATGTGTTCTGTTTTCCAGTGACTCTGTTATGCCTGTTCTTCTTTTTCTACCCTAGAGGTTGAACTTCTTCCCCGCTTTGGCATCTTCTTCATCTGCAGACAGGCTTATTTTATGTTCTTCCAGTTTTGAGAAACAAAACAAAATCAAACATGAAAGCAGGAGCCTTTCCTTAGAACCCAAATCCCTCTAGCTACTCCTTATTTAGCTCCGGGGCTGAACTTCTCAAGAACTTTCTACATATGGCATTTCTGCTTCAGCATCTCCCAGTCCTTGATAATCTGTTGAAGTCACCTTGTATCCCTGGTACTGTATGACAGCACAGATCTTATTAAAGCCATCTCTGTTCTGTCAATTCTTGGATCCAGCCATAAGAAAGCTTAGCAGTGTTTGTGTTGGCTGTGACTCTCTTTAAGTGTCTTCATTCCAGGGTCTAGGCTGGGAGGAAATACTCATCTGGATTCTGATTGGGTACATGCCAGTTTCAAGGAAGAGGGGAAAATACAGGAGCTCATTGAGCAAAGGCTCTTACATCTTCTCTTAGGATGTGGCGCAGGGTAACTTTGCACTCTTTATGTCTTTTAAACCAGGTCACATATCGTGTAACCCAACACTAATCAGGTGGAAAGTTTACATCTCTTACAGGTGGGTTGGTAGGGTTAATACGTTACTAGACAGTTAGCATCAGGGGAGGGTGTATAAATGTCTTACAGAGAACAAGTGGGCAGATGTGTGGGGGTAATACTGTAAACCATCACGATGTTTTGAATCCCTTGTGTCTTAGTCATCTGGTGCTGCTATAATAGAAATACCACAGGTGGATGGCTTTAACAAAGAGAAGTTTATTCTCTTATAGTTGAGTAGACTGTAAGCCCACATTTAGGGGTCAACTTTAGGGGGAGGCTTTCTCTATCAGCTCTGCAGGCAGGTCCACATCACCAATCTTTCTTTGGTCTAGGAGCTTCTCTGTGTAGAAACCTCAGATTCAAAGGATGCTCTCTGCTCCTGGCACTACTCACCTGGTAATATGAGATTCCCGTGTCTGTTTGCTCACTTCTCTCTTTTATATCTCAAAGATAGTAGCTTTACAACATTTCCTAATTTTTTTTTACATTAATATCATTTAACATTTATTACATTTGACAGACTATTTTAAAGAATTTATATTTAAATATAGGTTAGACAGAACAACCTCTACGCGGCATGAAATATATGTAACAGTATCAATTGTGGAAGGAGCCCTAGAGGCTCAATGGCCAAGCACTCAGCTGGTCACTGAAAACTGGTGGTTCAAACCCAAGTAGCAGCTCTAAAGGAGAGGAAAACATAGAAATCTGCTTCCATGAAGATTACAAAGCCAAACCCCTTGCCACTGAGCAGATTCTCGCTCATAGCAACCCTACGGAACAGAGTAGAACTGCCTCATAGGGTTTCGAAGGCTATAAATCTTTACACATGCAGATTGTCATATCTTTCTCCCAAGAAGAATCCTATCTAATCTTGTATATCTCATCAGTATAACTGCCCCTGATCCATCTCATTTCATCATAGTGATAGGATTTACAGCATATAGGCAAATCACTTAAAATAGTGGGCCATCACACAACACAGGAACTCAGAGTCCAGCTAAGTTGACATGTTTTAGGGAGAAATAATTCAATCCATGACATCTGAACTCTTCCCTGTTCTCTTATTCCATCATGTATGTTACTCTTACACATTGCTGTATCCACCTGAACCTCATATCAACTTATTCAAAGGCTGTAATTTGCTAATTTTCATCCACTTGACTATTTGCCATTTGGTCTGGGATGTGCTCGGCTTTGATTATCTTCCACCGTGTTCTGAATTTTTTCCCTCAACTTATTATTGTTGCACCTTGAATACTAATGGAAAAGAGAAGAAAACCAGTTGACTAAGTCCACTATGAAATTGTAACTCTGTGGGATCCACCTCTTATTGACCTTGTAGTACGTATGGCAAAATGGCTGTGAAAAGAACCTCTAACTTCTCCTTCTCTGTATGTCACACCATGAATATCTTCATTTTAGGGGTTAAATAGGTCACTGGCTATATGAAGATGTTTCAAGACATCTGTCTTGAGTTCCATCCATTTTCTTTTTCACCATCTCCAACATTAACTCATATCCCCCCTCTTGCTTTCTTTAATTTTTTACAGCCCAGCTAGAACTGTTCCTCTCCCTTTGGGCTCACTTGTGGCGATATTATAACCTCATCGCATTCCATTTAGCGCTGTTTACTGAGCATGCCCTAATGACTGGTATATGGAAAACACAAAATAAATAATGTGACTTTATTTTTCCAGAGACAACTGAGGTTACATATGTGTCAAATAGAGCATAATAGATAGGGATTTATTCCTCCATTAGCTTTTTAGGTTTGCTTATCTTTCATAGTAATTTAAATTGAAATGGAAGACAAATCCTGATTTGATTGTTGGGCAATTCAGGGCTATTTATTTTGTGTAAGCTATTGTGGGACCTAAGTGCATTGTTGTTAAAAGGCTATTTAATGTCACATAGAGGGCCTATTAATTTTTTCGATAAATTGCCAGTATGTCCAGCCAATTGCATACATTTAATAGGGAGAGTCTATTCTTCTAAAAGTCTGTCTCCATACTTTTTGGTAATGGTGCTATAGTTTATATTCTGCTAGACATAGTAAGGCACTGCCTTTGTTATCAGAAGTCTAGAGATAAATCTCCAAGGAAATGTGTGTCTGCTAGAAGAGGGTCAAAAGGACGATTCAAGTTTTTGTCGCATATCTTACCCTTAGGAGGGAGCACACTCTGGGGACTTTCGTTTATTTTTCTAGACAATTTGTATTATATTAATAATGAAGAATATGATTACTGAAGTTGAATTTTAATGTAACATTGGTAAAGAAATGTACTTCTTTAGGCTGGAAATAAACCTTTATCAAGAGTGTTACTCTATTACTTGGTCTGAAAAACTGTAACTCACAAAGTCGTTTTCCTTTCTTGGCTATAATTGGCACATAATACTAACTAGCAAGCACTCACTCTGGGATATAGAAATTGTCTGATGTAAACTAAGGGAGTATGGGGGGAGTGGTGAAATTATCATACATTTCAAATACCATACATTTCAGAATCCTCAATTTACAGGTGACTAGTTTTTTGGATAAATAACTGACAAAAATTCTAAGGTAGAACAAATGGCCCATGAAACCAGAAGACTGCTCTGATTTTGCTCATCACTATTTCTTACATACCTAGCACAATTCCTAGCACGTATACACAGTCGAAAATATTTGTCAACTAAATGAATGGATGAAGGTATGGTAAAGAAGTACAAATGGCACTCTGGGTTTTAAAATGACAGACTAAAATTAGTGCTCATCCTCCCATTTATTTTTTCTTACAAATCATCCAAAAGCAAGAACAAGGAACAGATATGCAAACGCTACCTCTGAAAAAAGGACGAGTCATCTGTTATGAGGGAAGACTTCAAACTGCAGTGATGTTCAGACATACAGGGAGGCACTACAGGGGTGTATGGGATTCTAGGTATCTGTTAATGCCTGCAGAGTACATGTTAACAAAATATTGGCACTCTCAATTTCTAGCCCAGTTATTTGAGATTCTTTGAGTCCTTATCAGCCACAGAAAAATCCAGAAAGATGGGCCTGAATATGGGCTAACAGACATAATCTACATTTGCAGGTAAGAATCCACTGTGGTGTCAGGTTGGAGTTGAGCCTCAGCTGTCTGAGCAGCACTCAGCTGCCAGTCTCTTCTGATGAGGTCAAAGTACAAGTTAAAAGAATTCACTCAAACATATACTCTAACATCATAAAAACAATTTCAGCTTGTTTAAAACATGAAGTCTGAAATTACAAACCTGAAGATAGCTGATGCAGATATCACTTCATTAAAATCTGAGAAATAATGCAAAAAGAAGAAGTACAGACTTTATCTTAAGAAATCTACAAGAAAAGGTAAAAAAGAACAGGAAAAACAAATCTCAGCTAAAGAACACTCAGTGGAAGAATATTGCCATAGAGCAGATGACTATTTTGACAAACTATTGCTATAGAATAATAACAAGAAAAATAATAGTAAAGAACTTTCAGTTGTGTATTTCAATAAATAAAAGAGAAAATGCTACCACCGAGTTAATTCCGACTCATAACGATCCTATAAGACAAAGTAGAACTGCTCTATAGAGATACCAATAGAGGATTTTGAAATGTTTGGTATTTGAAATATGTGGTAATCTCTCCACTTCCTGCTACTCCCTTAATTTACATCAGATAATTCTTATACCCCAGCATGAGTATTTGCTAGTTGGTATTACATACCAATTATAGCCAAGAAAGGAAAACAACTTTGTGAGTTACAGGAGGAGTGCTTGGTGGATTTGAACTGCTAACCAAAGATGTAGCACTAAAACAGCCTGATACTGATACAAAAAAAAGACATGTGGACCAATGGAATAGAGTGGAGACCCCAGAGATGCCACCATCCTCTTATGAACAGCTCATATTTGACAAGGGCCCTGAGATTGTAAACTGGGTGCAAACAGTCTCTAAAACAAATGATATTGGGAAAATTGGATATCCATCTGCAAAAAAAACTGGAACAAGACACATATCTCACACCTTACACAAAAACTAACTCAAAATGGATCAAAGACCTGAATATCAAACCTAAAATGATAAATATCATGAAAGAAAAAACAAGACCAACTATGGATGTTCTAATACACAGCTTAGATAGACTTCAAAATCTAATGAAGAAAGCATGATTAACAGAAGAGAAATTAGTTAAATGAGAACCACTAGCAATCAAACACTTTTGTTCATCCAAAGACTTCATCAAAAGTATTAGAAGACCACCTACAGAATGGGAAAAAATATTCAGCAACTACATGTCAGACTGTCATCTGATCTCCATAATCTGCAAGGTTCTGCAAAATATCAACAAGGAAAAGGTAAATAACCCAACTAAGAGTTGGGCAAAGGAGATGGGCAGATACCTCACTAGAAAGGACGTCCCCACAGCCAAAAGACACGTGAGAATATGCTCATGATCATTAGCTATTAAAGAAATCCAAATCAAAACTACAATGAGATACCATCTCATCCAAACAAGGATGGCCATGATCCAAAAAACACAATACAACAAATGCTAGAGAAGCTGTGGAGAGATCAGAACTCTCCTACACTGCTGGTGGGATGGCAAAATGGTACAACCTCTTTGGAAAGCAATCTGCTACTTCGTTAAAAAGCTGAAACTATATACATCATTTGATCCAGTAATCCCAGATTGGAATTTATCCTTCAGGAACAAAGGCTGTCACATGAACAGACCTGTGCACAAGAATGTTTATTGCAGCATAAGCCACAATAGCAAAAAGATGGAATCATCCCAGATGTCCATCAACAGATGAATGGATAAACAAACTATGGTGCATATGCTCAATGGAACACTATGCAATAATAAAAACAATGATGGTTTTAGAAAACATCTCACAACCTGTTTTCAGTTGGAAGATATTATGGTGAGTGAAATCAGTCCATGGCAAAAGGACAAATGTTTGATGAGACCCCTGTTGTTAGGACTTAAAAATAGAACTAGACATGGAAGAAAAAAACTCTTTGAAGGCTACAAGGGCAGGGAGGGGGAGGGTTTATCATAGATGAGATAGTTGATAGATGTTAGAAATTTTATTCATATACTGCAATAAATAAATAAAATCATTAAAAAAAGGAAAAGTAGACACAGTTAACTTACTCTGGTGGCAAATCTCATTGGGTTTGTAACTAGCTGGGATGTGACAACTTCTGCTTAGATAGTGCCAGGAGGAGCTGGCTTTGCAGGAATAGGACCAGGAGTTTTGTTCAGCATTTCTACTTTTGGCCTTCTCTCAAGAGTCCATGATTTCCCAGAGGACACAATGCTTTTCCTTCACTGCTCCTCTTCTCATCTCATTCAAAACATCCTCAACTTCAGGACGGAACAAAACATGAACATAACGTTTCACTTGTTAGTGTGAAAAGTCTGTGCATTTATCTTTTTCCCTCCTGCAAAGCACATTTTTTAGCCTCCTGATTGACTCTCAGAGACCACTTCTATCACATTAAGAAAATTGAAAAACAAACAAACAAACAGTAATTTGCTAAAGTTTCGATCACTAGTTTAATCACTAAAGTTTTAATCATTAAGTTCATGCTTTGACAATGTTGGTCCTGCTAGATGGTAGAGCCCGACTTTTGAAAAGTTGTTGCTGGAAATATTTGAAATTAACAAGCAAAGTGCTAGGAGGTCCCAGTAAATTATAAGGTCTCACTTCGCAAATTTAGCTGTTCTAAGTGCTACATACCTCATTGCTGAATATCACTATGGTCACCTTTGAAGTAGTCCTCTTGTGAAGTTATAGACTGATGCCAGCACCTAGTCTACCTTCAAAGCAATTTTGGAACTCTTTCTGGAATGGCCATTGTACATGGTGGCATGGTGGCAAGTTTGAGAACTTAACTGTCTAGTTGTCTGTGAGGGAGTTTCTAGCCATTAAACAAATAATTGTATTGGAACAGATTCCCTACTCACCTGATCTGGCCCCCGATGACTTGTTTCTTTACCCGAAGATAAAGAAAATATTGAAAGGAAGACATTTTGATGACATTCAGAACATCAAGGGTAATACAACAAACAGCTCTGATGGATATTCCAGAAAAAAAGAGCTCCAAAACTGCTTTGAAGGATGAAGCAGGCTCTAACAGTGGTTTTTAGCTTCCTAGGGGGTGTACATTGAAGGTGACTGTAGTGATATTCAGCAACGAAGTATGTAGCACTTTTTCTAGGGTGAGTTTGCAAACTTACCTGTCAGTCCTTGTATAACTGGACTAGTTACCAGTTTACAATGGTCTCCTTGTACACACACATTGAGAACTATTTTTGTTGTTGTTAGTACGTGTAGAGTGAGTGGACTCAGACTCAGTGACCCCACGTACAACAGAAAATAAATGTTACCTGGTCCTGTTCCATATTGGTGACCGTTGGTGTGCTGGAGTCCATGTTTGTGACCACTGGGCATCTGTGTGCTTTCCAGCTGGAAGGGCTCATGTTCTAGCACTCTATCGGATAATATTCTGCTGTGATCTAGATCTATAGGATTTTCACTGGTGAATTTTAGGAAGTGGGTCTCCAGGTCTTTCTTTCTAGTCTGTCTCATTCTAGAAGTTCTGTTGAAATCTTTCCACTGTGGGTAGCCTGCTGGTATTGGAAACAGGTGGCATAGCTTTCAATGTCACAGCAACACGGAATCACCACAGCATAGGAAGCTGACAGAGGACCGTGACAAACTATTTAGTTATAGGAATTTCCTATTTGGGGGTGGAAGGATTGGCAGAGGAGAAGTATGGTGTCTGCTTCTTGTATCTAGACTGTCTCCTCCATGCTGTCACCCTGGCCTTGCGTTCTTCATGGCCTCCATCCTTGAAGCAGCTTTTCAGAAGCATTTTCAGAGACAACTTTGTTCTGGGGACTTGACCTGAGGAAAGAAAACAATGGACTGAGAAAATTTCAGTTTGTTCTTTCAGTTTAGCCCACTGGCCTGTGCTTGCAATAGTCCATGACTGCTCTCGAGCTGTAAGAGCAGAACTGAGTAGATGCAACAAAGACCCCATGACCTGCAAATAGGAGCCCCACTACAAAAAACAGAGCCCAGGGCAATTAGGGTTAAATTATTGAATGACCCTGCACAGTTGGTGATAGAAAATGTGATGGCCCTTAGAAACCGCTGATTGGCACCTGCCCTAGGGACTCACGCACCACACCCAGGGTGCTGCCTTACCGTATTTAGGACTGTACCTGCAAAACCTAACGCATTTAATGAATGATTCCAGGAAACTCTGTTGGCATAGTGGTTAAGTGCTATAGCTACCAACCAAAAGCTCAGCAGTTCAAATCCACCAGGCACTCCTTGGAAACTCTATGGGGCAGTTCTACTCTGTTCTACGGGGTGACTATGAGTTTGAATCAACTCAGTAGCAATGGTTTTTGTCCCCTTACAGAGAAGTTTGCTGGCTCCTGCTCTAAATCATTAAAACCTGTAATGACTGACGTTCAGTGTCATTTCTCTGTGCGCCAACACTCTTTTAGTCCCCGTCTGAGGGCAAGCACGGCCTTGTTTTCCTATGTTTCACTGAGGTAAATAGCTCTCACACAAGACAAAGGCAGCAGGAAGAAGGAGGCACAGAATTTGTGGACTGATTTCTGAAGGTGAACTGCCTGGTGTTACTCTGGCTTTATCACCTCCCAGCTGAATCATGACCTTGAATAACTGTGCCTCCATTTCTCCATCTGTAGAATGAGAGGAATGCTATCTGTCTCATAAAGTTGTTCTCAAGGTCAGGTAAGTTATTATACTCGAAGCATTTAGCTCACTGGTACATTCTAATGACCAATTAATGTTCCTTATTTTTGCTGTTCCTCAGACACCAGTGACACTAATGTTTTTTTACTAGATGAGATGGTTACAACACGTTCAGCAGCTTCTTTGGACGAAAGATGAGCCGTTACTTAAGGGAATATAGATCAAACGGAAGATAGTGGTGTAGTGCTGTTTCTGCTAACCAGAAAGGTTGGAAGTTCAAATCCACCTGATGCTCCTTAGAAACTCTGTGGGGCAGTTTGACTCTCCTGCAGGGTCACTGTGAGTTGGCATTGACTCAAACAGCAGCAGGTTTCATTTTTTTCTGGTAGATGCAATGTGAGG
The DNA here is from genome assembly GCA_028571685.1 of Heterohyrax brucei. Lineage (NCBI taxonomy): Eukaryota > Metazoa > Chordata > Mammalia > Hyracoidea > Procaviidae > Heterohyrax > Heterohyrax brucei. The sequence continues at coordinate 33,806,613 of CM053148.1, read as the reverse complement.
AGCCCCGGTAGCTCAATGGTTATGCACTTGGCTGCTAACCAAAAAGTCAGCAGTTCAAATGCAGTAGCTGCTCCACAGGAGAAAGGTGCAGCAGTCTACTTCTGTAAAGATTATAGCCTTGGGGACCTTGTGGGGCAGTTCTACATTGTCACTATGAGAACCTGCTCACAGCACATGTTTTGGGGTTTTAGATCTAATCTACAGGCTTTAAAATGTCACATGAGATGACCAGGAGCAAAGTTGTTCTCTAACCAGTGCCCAGCATTATTCCTCCATAGGGAGCTCTATCTCAGTTGATTAAAGGTAGTCCTGGCCTACACATGCTGTCCTAATTATTAATAGCCTCCCTTTCTACTCTCAGAGAATTCAAATTTGGATAATAAAAAGCTGGTCACTGTACTGCTACTGAGTAGTGACAGGTTCAGTCAGATCGCTTCAGGAAGAAAGTTGTTAGTGACAGCAGACTGGAGAGAGATCAGAAAGGTCAGTATGGAAAGATTCACAGTCAGTGTGAGACTCTATGGGCAAGCGGACGCTGTGCAAAGCTTCTTGGTATAGAGAATAGTGAAGACCATAGGGGAAGATTCTGCTGTGACATCCCAATCCAGCCTTTGAGATAATGCTTGTATCAGGCTGTAGCGTGACATGCAGCAATGAAAGGTGGCATGTCAAACCCAAGCAGAGAGGGGAGGGAATCTCAAGGCTGTGGGCTGGTCGGAGGTCAAAGCTTCCTGGAGTGAATGAGGTCCTGAGGGGAGATACAACGGAATGGGCTTATTGGGGTACCAGGATACTTCCCAGTGACAGTGCAGTTTGTATCAGGGCTGCTTGTTCTCCTGTGGATCTCTCTCCTTAAGCCTCTATCTTTTGTCGAAGAGTCATTTGTAAAACACCTTTGGCCACAAATGATCCAAACTGATAACAGATTTTTAGAGATGCAGGTGGGTTAATATGTCTCTGGATGTGAAGAAACAAAACAAGAAAAGCAGATGAAACAAACGGAGACAAACGAAAAATGCTTAAGAATATACATCCATTATAAGATAAACTCTGATTTGAGAAATGTTGAAGTATAAAAATTCGTGTATCTCAGGGCTATAGAAATGCAGTTTTAGGATTAAGACAGCAGGGCTCAGAAACTCTCAGCAAGCTGTGTGTAGAAAGGTCTAGAATGAGTCTCAAGGCTGGTGACCAGAGTAGGTTCATCTGGAGGGAAGGGTTTCAGATAGCTGTAGTAACCCCAACCATCGTTTCAATGTAATGTGAGTGGATCCAGTAGTACAGGCCCAGGAGAAGGATAAAGAGTTTAGATGTTAGTTATCTAGGGTATCTGCCACAGTCAGAACGACCCTTGGTACCAGGCTGAGGCTCAGGAGGTCTGTTCTTTAAGTGTCAGAGTGATGCGGGAAGGGATGAACCTATCTGTCCCATTTTCTTGTGAACTGTTGCAAAGAAAGGGCTGGATTGATGTTGACATCTTCAGATCAATTATAACACGAGATCAGTTGAGTTACAGGCAGCCTCGGCAATATTTCAAAGCTGGGATGAGCTAGAAAAGACCTCTGAGAAAATGAGAACAATGGAACTTCTAGATTATCCCATGTGGGTTGACGAAAAGCTTCTTTGGGACTAGAAAGGAATAAGTCCTGCCACTCAGGATCCAGGACTTGCTTTTCTATAAATTCAAAGAAAAGAAAGAGAGAAACAGAGAGAGAGGGAGGGAGGCCAAACTGATTTCTTCACATGTAACTGCCCTATGACAACAAATAGACCAGTATTTGGTCAAGCTACTGTGAATCATCATCTAGCCAAGATGACACAGACAATCATCACAGAACCATTCTAGTTGTCTGTTCTTTCCTGGTGACCAGGAAAGTTCTTGACCACTTGTATGAAGTGGTAGCTAATTGCAGTGCCAATTCTATATGAGTTCAAATCCCAGCCTGGACACTTACCAACTGTGCAACTGGATCTTCATGGCTCAGCTTCTTCATCCATGCAAAGGGTCTCATGATGGCACCTTCCTTTCTGGGGTGCTGCATGGAATAACTGAGCAAGAATTGTCACTTTTTTTTTTTTTGATAAAACAAAGTCGATCTGAGTGTAAGCCCCCATACTGGGATGTAAGAGGTTCACACTTATACAGACTTTGGGGTGTCTCCCCTTCCTAGGATGGTGTGACGGTTAATGTTACATGTCAGCTTGGTTAAGCTATAATTCTCAGAGGTTTGGTAGATGCTTTGTAATCAGCTCCTATTTTGTGATCCGATGTGAACAACCAATCAGGTAGAAGAGGACTCTCCTAGGGGTGTGGCCTGCCTCTGTGATTTGAACAGGAGTCCCCGCAGAGCGCTCCTTCTCCCGCCTCTGCGTTTGTCTTGTTAACGTTTTTTCTCCACGTTCCCGGGACATACAAGCTTCCAGTCTGTGACCTGACCAGCACCGTTTGGGCTTGCTTGGGTGCTAGAATTGAGCTCCTTAAGTTTAGAGAAAGCTGGAGAGAAATTGAAGGAACTGTTTCTTTCATAAAAATACAGATAACACATCAGACAATTCAACATCTTTCACGGGTGCAATTCAGTGAGACCAGTTACTTCAGCTGTGTTGAGTCCCCATCGCCATATACATTGTCAGACTTTCCATCATCCTAAACAGAAACTCACAACTACTTATGATTTCCCCTTTCCTCCTCCCTCCCGCCCGTGGTATCCATTATTAAACTCTGATGCCCATACATTTGCCTATTGCTGGTATTTCATACAAATGAGATCATGCAATATCTGGAAAAAATTCCTTCTAATTGAGTATTTCAGAAGATTCTGGGCCAAGGTGATTACTTGTTGCTGGTAGAATTGTCTAGGGGTGACCTATGTGGTAGAACCAACCCTCTTCAAAGCAAAACTCTTGGTGCTCGGTCAGAGAGAAGCTGTCCCTCTATATCTGCTTGGAACACAGTGATGTTCTGGCAGCCAAGGGCTGTATGCTTCAAGAACATCTGGCATTGTGTATCTGATTCCCATGATGAGCAGTAATAACCAGGCTGAGGCCATGTGGACAGCAGGTGCGGACAGGGGAGACAGGAGAAGAGCAGAGGACAGGCCCAGGGTGGCTCAGCACCTGCAAAACACAGACTGGTCTAAGAAACATTCAGAAAAAACTGGAGGGCACTTGCAGGGACTTTAATATTAACAGCCAGGCCCAGGGGAGATCCAATACCGTAACTGGATTATTAAAAGTGAATGTGACAGGATTTTATATTGAACCGAATTCTTACTCAAATGCTGCAGTGGAATAAAAACATTTTCAGATGCTAAAATTACATGAAACTTTATTTTACACACAAGTAAGTTCTTGGTGGTGTCTCTATCTTCACAATTAGAAATAATTACACATTTTGGGTTGATACAATTGGATACAATCTTAATTTCTACTGAGTCCTTAAGCTGTTATCACATGCAGTTGAGATGGCCTGCAGCCTGTTGAGACCTAAGCCACAGAAGGAGCCAACTCTTCCCTGTGGTGTCAGTGGGATTGATTGCAGACTGGACTACTGTAACCCGTGGGTTTTTGTTGGCTGATCTCAGAAGTAGACAGCCAGGTCTTTCTCCCTAGTACATCTTATTCTAGAAGCTCCACTGACACATGCTTGACGTTAGAGCTTATGCTTATGGAAGAGCTTAGCTTATGCGAGAGTGCACTGCCTGGGAATTGAACCTGGGTCCTATTCTTGGAAAACAAGACTTCCATCACTAAACTGCTGAGGCTTTCTGAGATGTTAGGTGCCAGTTACTCCCATATTCCAAAGTGAGGTTTTAGATCACTCAGGCAACACTGCTAAAAGAGGAGGGTGAGCTCTGGTTTGGGGACATTAATTGACCACCTACTTCCAGTCTATAAAGAAGTTGGATGGGTCTAGAGATGAAAGACTAGAGATTGGAGAGAAAGATGTGGGCACTCATGGATTTTCAAGCTCAGGGAAAGGGTAAGGCAACGTCCTGGAGAATTCGACATGCGTGTGGACCCGGGTGGCTTGATCCAACCAGAAGCGAAATCTGGTGGATGTGAGGCTATGCTTAGCAGCTTGGTCAGTAGAGAAGGGTAGATAGGAGATGCCTGTAGTCTAACAAACAGTGCACACTGTGGGCCTCATGGAATGAAGACAGTGTGCAGAGTAGAGGTGTCATCAGTTAGGGCTGTATGTAAACTTCCAAATTGCACAGGTAGAAGAAAAGTAGTCATTATACACTGTTCTGTAGTCAGGGGCCCCAGCTGATATCTGGAAAGGGAGGTTCTGAAAGTATCCAGAAAGAAGTCATCTCTAGTACTTGTCCCAGTTGAGTGGAAGAAACCACAGCTTTAAAAGCCAATCGAAATCTAATGAGTCTTGTCTCTTGCTCCTTCTCCTTCCTTGCTCAACTTTTCCCCCATCCTCTTCCTTTTGGTTACAGACACTTGCTGGAATCAGAACCATCCTTTCAAGGGGGGAAGAAGGAGAGATGGCAGAGATACAGAGGAAGAAGCTGACATGCCACACATCTTTGGCTACAAGCTAAAGCCTGGGGGGAGAAGGTTCGCTTTTGGTAATGTTCTGAATATTCATTATGATACTCGATGAGCCAGTTATTGAACTATGGCTGTTTCTGAGGGTATATTGGTTTCCTAGGGTTTTTATAACAAATTACTCCAGACCTGATGGCTTACACAGAGATTTATTCCCTCATGGTTCAGCAGTCTGAAATCAAGGGGCCTGGAGGGCTGTCATCCCTCCAAAGAGTCAAGGAAAGGCTCCTTCCCAGCCTCTTCAGATTTTGGTGGCTTCAGGTGTTCCTTGGCTTGTGGCCGCCTTGCTTGTGACTCAGGCCTCCATCTTCACACGACCTTCCTCTGCTTTTTCTTGTGTCTTCAGTCTCTCGTCATTGGATGACCTCATCTCAAGATCCTCAACTTCATTACATCTGCAAAGACCCTTTTTCCCAATAAGTTCACATTCACAGGTTCTGAGACATGAACTTATCTTTTTGGGGTGTGGCGGGTGGGCAGGCAGAATAGTAAAACCCACTACACAGACTAATAAGATGAGAGAATGTTTTATCTGGGAGTGATTAGAAACAATCAGGAAAATTGCCTACATTTCCTGGAAGTGATCAGGGGAAATGTGGTCCCACAGAATGTATTTGAAGGGCAATGGTTAGTGGAGTGGAATGGAGAAAATGAGGTTTTCTTAATAGCATGGTGCAAGTCATTTCCATTATGGAACTAGTTTGTTATGCCCACCCATAGACATACCCCCATGTTGGTTAGCTTCTCAGCAGCCCCCAACTTCACCTTCCCATCTCTAACCTTGTCCAGTTCCCACAAACCGCAATGACAGTCTCTCAAGTTACTGTCTTTAGCCGTCCCTCCCATTCCTGAGCACTGTCTAAATCCCTACTTGCTTGGCTGAGGCAATGAGCACAACTTACCATTCAGCAGTTAGTCTTCTCCTTGAGAAACCAGATCACACTGTGTCTAGCTTGGGTCCTGGCTGAGATCTAACTAAGGTAGGCACTACGTTCCTCATGGCTTCTTTCCTCTCTTCTGTCTCCTCCTCTTTTTCCTTCTCTTCATTGGCCCTGTATTGTTGCCTGACATTGTATGTGTGTTTGAACTTTTTCATGACAGTTAATGATACAAACAGATTTGTATCCTCTAGTTTGGGGATTTTCTTAAGAGTCCATGCTGTGGAATAATTCTGTTTTCTTCTTTTCTTATTCTGAGAACAAAATCTTAGTCATTATACAGGCAGCATCTGTTTAAAATGTATCAGGTATTTACGGTGTCATAACCCAATTCTCTGATAAGTTTCAGGGGAGATTTATCAGCCTTACATTTCACTTATAAGCAAATAGATTAGAGTGAGGAAATAGTTAACAGAATCTTGCTACACTGAGTTTGGTATTCAGAAGTAAGGATGATTGAGAGATAGACAGTGAATCTCATATTCTAAATTCTAACTTAAAAATATATTTATTTAAAATAAGAGGAATTCTACTTATTGTGAATGCCAACTGAGTTACTAAGTTGTGGGTGGTCAAAATCTTTGAATACTCTTATCTTTTTGGTCATCTTGACAGCTAAATTATTAGGAAGTGTGAGGAGAACATGCTTTACACTCAGGAAGATGAATTTCTCAAGAAAAAGACTGATGTTGGGGTTAAATTAATTTATTGAAAATCTGAAATAAACACTTTTTCAGCTTTTTTACAACTAGACCTGATCTCTGGGAATAAGAACTATTATTTTATTTTTGTTTTGCTGTTGTCATGCTGTTATTTCTATCCTCCCTAAATTACCTGTTCTGTGGTAAAGTTGTTTTGTCCTTCATAATTGTGGTCCTCACTTAAATGACTTGATTTTTGGTTGTTTCCGTGTTTTAGCTGCTTATAAATCTTTAAATTATGCACCCTGGATTAAAAGACATTCTATTAGGTTAACACATGAGATGGCTAGTATATGTCTATTGATCTACAAAAATGCAAATTTATCATGTTTCCCAGCTTAATTCACAGGTCCTGAGGACAGTTACTGGCCAAAAAACAAAATAAATGATCTCCTTTTTCCCTATGAAAACTGTATATTTCTTGGTTAGTACAGGTACTCTCTATGGCTTACTGATTTAGTGACAATTTAAACCAAACATCATTAATAGAATGTAAATACTTCAAGCAGTTAAGAACAAGGTTGGGATGGTAGAAAACACAGCTTCTCCATTAACCAATTGAGCACTGACTTGTTGTAAGATTGAATTGGACTGACTACATATGTGATCTCACCAACTAGATAGAAAGAGTTAACTGAGAGAATAAAACAAACAAAAAAGCAATCTAATCTAAAAGCTGTCAGCTTAGTGGTTGGCAATACAGATATCCACTCAATCTGAAATTAATTGGGATAAGCATCCTAAATCCTTATTATGGGACCCTGAAGAGGAACAGTGTTGTATTCATCATAAAAACAAAAATTCAAGATCTGTCCTAAAGTACAGTGCTGTCAGTGATAGCATAATATCCATATGCCTACAAGGAAGGCCAGTTATTACAACTATTATTCAAATTTATGCACCAGCCACTAAGGTCAAAGATGAAGAGATTGAAGATTTTACCAGCTTCTACAGTCTGAAATTTATCAAACATGCAATCAGAGTGCATTGATCATTACTGGTGACTGGAATGCAAAAGCTGGAAATGAAGAAGGGTTGGTAGTTGGAAAACAGGCCTTGGTGATAGAAATAATGCCAGAGACGGCATGACAGGATTTCTCAAGACTAACGACTTCTTCATTGGAGATATCTTTTTAACTAACACAAACAGTGATTCTACACATGCACCATACCAGATGGAATGCACAGAAACCAAATCGACTACATCTGTGGAAAAAGATGGTGCGGAAGTTCCACATCAGCAGTCAGAACAAGACCAAGTACTGACTGCGGCACAGATCATCAATTGCTCGTATGCAAATTGAAATTGAAACTGAAGAAAATTAGAACAAGTCCACAAGAGCCAAAGTATGACCTTGAGTATATCCCTCTTGAGTTTAAAGAGTATCTCAAGAATAGAACTGATGTGTTGACCACTAATGACCAAACACCAGACAAACTGTGGAATGACATCAAAGACATCATCCGTGAAGAGAACAAGAGGTCACTAAAAAGACGAGAAAGAGAGAAAAGACCAAATTGGATATTGGAAGAGACTCTGAAACCTGCTCTTGAATGTCAAGCAGCTAAAGCAAAAGGAAGGAAAGACGAAGTAAAAGACCTAAACAGAAGATTTCAAAGGGTATCGCGAGAAGACAAAATAAAGTATGATAGCAACATGTGCAAAGAGTTGGAAATGGAAAACCGGAAGGGAAGAGCACACTCTGCATTTCTCAAGCTGAAAGAACTGAAGAAAAAATTTAAGCCTCTAATTACAACAGCACAGGGTTCTACAGGAAAAATATTAAATGACTCAGAGAGCATCAAAAGAAGATAGAAGGAATACACAAAGTTATTATATCAGAAAAAGCTGGTCAGTGTTCAGCCATTTCCAGAGGTAGTGTATGATCAGGAACTGATGGTACTGAAGGAGGAAGTTCAAGGTGCTTTAAAGGCACTGGCAAAAAACAAGGCTCCAGGAACTGATGGAATATCAGTTGAGATATTTCAAAAAACAGATGCAGTACTGGAAGTGCTCATTCCTCTAGGCCAAGAAATTAGGAGGACAGCTTTCTGGCCAACTGACTAGAAGATTTATGCCCATTCCAAAGACAGGTGATTCAACTGAATGTGGAAATTTCTGAACAATGCCATTAATATCACACGCAAGTAAAATTTTGCTTAAGATCATCGAGAAGTGACTGCAACAGTATATTGACAAGGAAGTGCCAGAAATTCAAGTGGATTTAGAAGAGGATGTGAAACCAGGGATATCATTACTGATGTCAGATGGATCTTGGTGGAAAGCAGAGAATACCAGAAAGATGTTTACCTGTGTTTCATTGACTATGCTAAGAATTTTGACTGTGTGGCTCATAACAGATTATGGCTAACATCACATGAAATGGGAGTTCCAGAACCCTTAGTTGTGCTCTTAAGGAATCTGTATATGACTCAAGAGGCAGTCATAAGAATAGAACAAAGGGACACTTCATGTTTTAAAGTCAGGAAAGATGTGCAACAGGGTTGCACCTTTCACTGTACCTTTTCAATCTGTATACTGAGCACATAATCTGAGCAACTGGATTATACAAAGAACAGGGCATCAGGACTGGAAGATGACTCATTAACAACCTGTATTATACAGATGATATTACCTTACTTTGCTGAAAGCGAAGAAGATTTGCAACATTGAGGAAGGCCAAGGGCCACAGTCTACAGTATGGACTGCACCTCAACATCAAGAAAAAAAAAAATCTTCACAACTGAACCAGTAAGCAACATTGTCATAAATGGAGAAAGGATGGAGGTTGTCAAGGATTTCATTTTACTTGTGTTCATAATCAACTCCCCTGGAATAAGCAGTCAAGAAATCAAAAGATGCATTGCACTGGGAAAAGCTGCTGCAAAGGATATCTTTAAAGTACTGAAAAGTAAAAATGTCACACTGAAGACTAAAGTGTGCCTGCTCCCAGCTATGGTATTTTCAATTGCATCATATGCATGTGAAAGCTGGACAATGAACAAAGAAGACAGAAGAACTGATGCCTTTGAATTCTGGTGATGGAAGAATGTTGAATGTATCATCGACCGCCAAAAGAACAAATGGATCTGTTCTGGAAGAAGTAAAACCAGAGTGCTCCTTGGAAGCCAAAATGACAAGACTGCATCTTACATTACCATGGACATGTTGTCTGGAAGGATCAGTCCCTGGAGAAGGTCATGATGCTTGGTAGAGTGGAGGGTCAGCGAAAAAGAGGAAGACCCTCGATGAGATGGATTGACACAGTGGCCGCAACAATAGGCTTAAGAATAAAAACGATTGTGGACATGGCACAAGACCTGGCAGTGTTTTGTTCTGTGGCTCATAGTATTGCTATGAGTCAGAACTGACTCGGTGGCACCTAACAACAACAACAACAACCAAATAGATAACCTGGTGGCATAGTCTAAAAGTCCACAGTTCCAATCCACCAGGTGTTCCTTGGGAACTCTATGGAGCAATTCTACCCTGTTCTATAGGGTTGCTATGAGTTGTAATAGACTCAGTGGCACGGGGTACAAGTAATCAAGCCCAAACCAAACTCACTGCTGTCAAGTTGATGTCAACTCATAGTGAATAGAAGTGCCTCACAGGGTCCAAGGAGTGCCTGGTAGATTCAAACTGTAGACCTTTTGGTTAGCAGCCTTAGAACTTAACCACCATACCACCAGTGTTTCCAGGAACCCTAGTAGAACAAGGACATATTTGCTAGACTAACCAGAGATTCTCATTACTCCCGTGCTATTATCACTGGGGGAAATTGGAAAATATATAACTGGGAATTTCCTATTATCTTACTTGTTGGCAGTAATCAGTTGTACTAAAACTTGGACATTGTTGCTGTTGCCCTTAACAGTCTTATGGCTAGGGAGGGTGGAGTTCAAAGAAACAGCTAACTGGAAGGACTTGGAGCTAGAGCTAACAATAACTACCTTCCTCAGGAGCATGCAGGAGTTCCATGTGTCTGAGAGCTGAAAAGGAAATGCATCCAGAGGAAGTTTCATTCTTCTTGAAGCAGCTAGCAAGATAAATGGAGACCATGTAATCAAGTATCTTATAGAACTGCAGAAGTCAACACTTCAATCGTGAGACAAAGTAAGATCAAAGGTGAGAAATGGAAAACTAGAATGAGAAAGTGTATCACTTAGGGTTCAGTTAGAGAAGTAGAACCACTGACAGAGATAAACAGATAGCTGCTATTGAGTGGACTCCAACGTACAGTGACCTTATTTACAACAACATGAAACGTTGCCCAGTCATGCATCAGCCTCATGAATGTCAGTAGACAGGTTGACAGGTAGAAAGATAGAAAGAAGAAAGTGTTCATATATCCCGTTGCTGTCGAGTCGATTCTGACTCACAGTGACCCTATAGGGCAGAGTAGAAGCGCCCGGATAGAGTTTCCAAGGAGTGCCTGGTGGATTCGGTTAGGAGCCACAGCACTTAACCACTATCCACCAGTGTTTCCTGTTTATACATACACATTAAAAACATTGTTCTTTTTCTGCTAAGTGTACTACCTGAGGTTGAATATGGGAATAACATAGCTCTCTCTATTGCAACATTTCTTTCACCACAGAAGGGAACTAACTACAGTAAGGAGGAATGGGAATGAAGAAAACCTTATGGAAATCAAAGCTCAGAGATGAGGGAACCCCAACAACATAGATTGAAACTTTGGATACAGCTGTGCCTATGCTTGCACTTCCTAGTGACTTGAGGTAACAAATTGCCTTGAACCAGCTGGAGTTTGACTTCTGTTACTTGCATGTAAACAAGTCTCGACCAATGCAAATATCTCGACACCCCAGTTACTTTTGCTTATGACATATGTAACATCTGCTAAATAAAGCTGTATCATTTCCTAGTATTTCTTTTGAGACAAGAGCTTGTAAGTGGCTGAACTGGCATTTGAGTTTAGGCCTATTTGACTTTGAAGCCAAAGCACATTCCTTGTGTCTCAGTAACTAAGACATTGCCTAGAATCAGAGACAACAGCCAGTCTGGGGACCAAAAAGAAAGCCTGGTGCAGATACGCAGATAAAGAAGAGCATTTGGACAAGCTGCAAATTGCTTTAATGAGGAATAAAGCAAATGTAGCCAGCATTATGTAAATAAAGAGAATTACATATTAATAAGATCATCTTTGTGACTCTTTATGGTTTTCAGAACATTTGATATACATTATGTTTATTGACAAAGTACCAACCTAATTCCGGTAAGCTGGTATGCAATCATTGTGATTGCACAGAGGCTACATTTAAGGTCCAGACAGGGTACGTTCCTTGCCCAGTGTTTAACAGCTAAGCCATGACAAAAACCAGACTTGGTCTGAAATCTTCCGACTTCAAGGTCACAGTCCTCCAAGTGACAGAAAAAAAAAATGGCAGTTACCAATTTGAAGTTCTTTTAAGTGTGATGTTTTAAATTCTGGTAGGTAATTTAGAGGTCACTCATATTTCAGTGGTCAAACTCTCATTTTCCATGTGGGAAACTTGGGCTCGATTCCCAGACAGTGCATTCTGTGCACGACTACTGTGGTCTGTGAGTGGAGCCTTGTGTATTGTTATCATGCTAAATAGGTATCAGCAGAGCTCTGGATTAAGATGGAGTAAGCTGGAGGTCTACCTCCCAAAATCAGTCCACGAAAACCCAGTAGGTCACGATGGTCTTATCTGTGACGACAAGCCTGACTCGGTGCCGGGTCATTGTACACGGAGGCACCATGAGTCATGGCTGACTCTCCAGCAGCTAACAGCAACACCAGGCAATTTAAACAGAAAGTCAGTCTTTTTCACCTTTCACGGAATGACTCTGTTTCTGCCTTCCACCTCTTCCTCTTTGAATCCCTGGAGACCTCAGACACCCATCCATCCCAGTTGTTAAGCCCAGTAACAATAAACATTGTTAAGCCTCATAACGATGAATCTACATATTTATGAGTTTGACTTAGGAAAAAAAAAAAAGAAAGAAAGAACACGCAGTTGCTGTCAAGTCGATTCTGACTCATGGTGACCGAGTAGAACTGTCCCGTAGAGTTTCCAAGGAGCACCTGGTAGATTCCAACTGCTGAACTTCAGGGTAGCAGCTGTAGCATTTAACCACTACATCACCAGGGTTTCCACGGCTAATTTAAGGGCACATTACATAAAACTGCTATTACATTATTAGATGTTGCTGCTCAAATTCACATCTTTTCTTTCTTCTTAGAATCCCCATACAGTTCTTGTCGTGTGGGTCCCTTATTTTATAATTTCAGCTCTGCTTGTGTCACAGCTTAGCCCTCACCCATTGTGGATCTGAAGCACAGTCCGGATGGGATTCCGGCTTGTGGAAATCTCAGGTGAATGGCACAAGTATTCTGGGATGTGTGTTTTCTGAGATGCAAGGTCAGGACAGCAGCGGAAGGGAAGAGAAAAAACCCAGTCCCTAGCCAACAGGCAAAGGACAATGGGCCCGTGTATAAACACTGCTGACAGCGAGAATGTGAGTGGTAGGCAGAGAGAGGAAAGGGAAAGGAAAGCAGCCAAAAGAAGGCATTCCACAAGTTCCTGGAAAAGTTCCTGCTGTGTTTGTCATTTCCCAACTGGGCGTCCATATACCTAACTTGATTGTTAGGACCAAGGTTAAAAGAAAGAGGGAAAACACTCACACTTCAGTAAGTGGTAAGCTATTAAAGCATGTGAGTTTACTTTAAAAAATAGCTGTTAAAAATAAAATGGTTAAAAGTGTGCTTTCTTGATCACCCCAAAGTTAATATTAGAAAGGATCATAATGTGAAAAGAGTCTGGATTTTCAAGTTAATAAAATTAAATGGAAATTTGATTATGCTGTGTTACAGCCACACATAATGTTCTCAAGCATAACTTTTGCAAATCTGTTAATTCCACTGGTGATTAGCTATGTGCATTTCAACACATCTTGCTGCCCTTTGAAATCTAGTACAATCAAGATGTTAGACTGTAAGTTATTTTCTGGTTATTAAGATGTGTTTCAATCCTCATCTTTAATCAACTGAAGATCTGCAAAGATGGCTTTGCTATGCACATTGGCGTGAGTGGACAGGTATCTTGTACACCATAAGTTGGTGTGCTGTGACTTCCATGTCCCACATCTCAGGATGTATCCTCTGGTACATAATATTAATAAAGAAGTTACGTCAAGTTTCATTCGTTTTAAAGTGGGAGTGAGGGTCCGAAACAACTTTTCACATGTCTAAGTCCTTGGGGTGAGCCTGGAGGTGTGTGTGGCCCCTCCTGTCATGGTCTACGAGGGAAGGCGGGCCCAGTGAGACAGGAAGGGCCGGCCAGCTGGCAGACACTGCCCGGCTGCACCCTGACCCTTGGGTTAAACTGCTGTCTGGGCTGCTCAGACTGTTGAGCTGAGTTCCAGGGTGAGAGAGCTACCACTTATCCGTCAGTGTGCGTGGGCCTGGACTGCATCACAGGCAGACATGGAGACAACTTCTTCTTAATGACCTGTCTCAGGCCCCCCGCCCCGGTCTGAGGCTTCAAGGTCACTCCAAGATACACAGTTTAGGGAGGTTCCAAATCACCAAATCGTGGGTGTTTTCTCTGAGCATTGCAGGGAGAGAGAAAACAAGGAACCATGTTCATGGAAGGTCAGACTTGGGGCTTTCTCACGGTTATCTGAGCTGAGAAGGACGGTGAAGGACAGTCCCCCAAGGGGCAGCTGTCACTGTGAAGTGCTATGCAAGTCCACGATTTAACTAAGTGGTGAAAAAGCCATTATCAAAAACCTTAGTCAGGGACTAGGGAAGGGGTAGGAAAGGAAAGACACAGCAGGTTTTTTTTTTTTTGCGTTAGGTGTCCTGGGAACACGCGTAGAGAGCCACACAGCAGAGCTTCAAGCAGGCATATATAGACACAGTGAGCAAAGAGACACACAAATAGGGAAGCACACACCAAGAAAGGAAGGCAAAGAGAAAAGCAGACTGAGTAGAGTGAGAAAGAGAGAAAAATTGACACAGAGACATGCAACAAAAAAGAAAGAGAGATGTGAGAAGGGGCAGACAGAGAGAGACAGAGTTAGGAGGAAGACGGAAGAAGAGAAACACAGAGACACACACCACGCAGAGTCGGAGACACAGGCAGGGAAAGAAATCGAGAAAGGCAGGAAAGCAAAAAAAAAAAAAAAAAGACAAGAGGCATTGGGCCAGGCAGACAGGAAGGGATAGAAAGACAGGCAGAGGCTGCAGAGCTTGTCACAGGTAAGACTGCTTAGGTGTGTTGGTAGAGGGAGTGCAGGGTGACCTGGAATGCAGAGCCTGTACCAAAAGATGGGTGGTTGCTAAGAAGGGGTACAGAGCAATCTCCTCTAGGGATGAGTACTGAGAGCAGAGCTGTAGGGAAGGTGCCAGAGGGTGACACGGACACACAGGAAAATCAAGTACAAAGTGAACTAGGCTGCTCTGAGGAGGCCAACCCTTGTTCCTGTTGGTCTCTCCCACCAGCTCCACCTCTACCTGAGGCCCACCCTTCTCTTTCCTCCCCCTTTTTCCCTCCCCTCTCTCTTACTGCTCTTTTCTCCTTTCCTGCTGTGCCCTCTGTGAAGGGTTTCCTTGCTGGCGAAGAGTTTCCTTGCTGGCATTTTCATTCATCACTTGCTCACTCACTCTCCCTACAAATATTTATTTAAGAGCCTACTGTGTTTCAAGGAAACCTTGGTAGTATAGTGGGTTAAGTGCTAGGTCTGCTAACCCAAAGGTTGGCAGTTCAAATTTGCCGGGTGCTCCTTGGAAACTCTATGGTGCAGTTCTACTCTGACCTCTAGGGTTGCTATGAGTCAGACCCAACTCGAGGGCAGTGGGTTTGGTTTTGGTTTGGTGTTTGAAGCCTTTTTCTGACCCTGAGACTCGTGAGTGAACTGAATTAACTGCTGGCTCTATGGGTACTCTGGCATCACCCATGATGTTCACCAGGATCAGAATCCATAGAATTCAGGGGCTGGAAGACAGAGCCAGAGACCAACCTATTGAAAGAAAGGGGCCAGAGTGGCACGTGGAGAGGATTCATATGGTGTCTGTTGTAATGAGCATGAGGCAAAGGGAGAGAACCAACTTCCACGTGCCAGGCCAGATTGCCAGGGAGTTTCATTCTTTCAAGTAACAAATGTTTTTTAGGGCCGCCATGAGTGGGACGCAACTTGACGGCACTTGGCTGGCTGGGCACTGTAGACTATGGCCCAGGTCGCATGCTTCAGAGGCGTGAGTCAGTGGTTAGCAACTACAGTGTGATGGGAATTTTAAAAGATCAGGTTCTTCCATCATCTCCCTCAACAAATGTATACACACTAAAGGAAGAAGCAGGCAAACTGAGTCAAGTTTCAAGGTTGTTTTCTTAAGAGTCATTGAGGAGAAAAGCCCTTGCTCAGATACCCTAGCCTCTGTGTGAAGCTATCATACTGTTTAATGTTCTGGATAACAGCCCTCAGAAAGAGAAAAAAACAAAAACAAAACCCTGTGACATCTCGTGAGGTTTCCACAAACATTACTCTTCTTAGTGAAGTTCAACTGCTGAATGCACAAAACAAGCTTGAGTGATCTCCTGGGCAGCTGGTCCCTAATGGCTATTGAAACTAGAGCCAAGAGGCTGTCTGCATTTCAGAGTCACTAAAATGCCCCAACAATGGCCTAGGAGAAGCTGGAAGTCACTAGGGGCCAAAGGAGCCCTCTTCTTTGTGGAAATACTGTCTTTTCCACAATCAAATAGCTTTCACCTGAGTTCTGTCGAATCTTGGAGTTGAGTGCGGTGGCATGCCCTTGACATATTCCACATTTTGTCTTTCCTTTGGAATGTGGAAAATCTTAGCTCAGTAGGTGGTGCTGTCTGCCTTTAAGTCAACCTCAGACGGCACCTGGGCCTTGAATTAGGGCAGCCTCGGGGTTGGAGAGATCACTGGTTGTATTAAAGGAAACTCTGAATGTCACAGCAACATAAAACAATGTTGCTGTTTTACTAATAAGGATTTTAGGGACAAACATAACCAAGGATGACCATTTTCTTCTATATTCTTGAAGAATTATTGGCTTCTATCACATGGATATTTATTTACACACACGCTTAGGTCACAAATATGTATCGAGTTACCCTCCTGTGCAAAGGAGTATTTAGGGTTCTTTCTGAGGTACAGTTAAGAGGAAGAAGGAAAATGTATAAAGTGTGATCCCTGCAACCTAAAGCCCTTCAAACTGATATTAAAAAATATATATTAGTTGAGTACCTACCACATGCTGGCTAATGTCCTAGGTGTTTGATGTATATGGCATCCAGTTGTGCAAATGGAAATTCTGAAATATTAAGTGACTTGCCCAAGGTTATACAACTGCGGAGTGGCTCGAATTGCCAGCCTTTTGGTTGGTAGCTGTAGCACTGCTAACCGTTACACCACTAGGTTTCCACTAACACATATAAAAACCTAAACCAAAGCCACTGCCATTGAGTTGATGCCTACTCATAGCAACCCTATAGGTCAGAATAGAACTGTCCTATAGAGTTTGCAAGGAGTACCTGGTGGATTTGAACTGCCAAACTTTTGGTTAGCAGATATAGCAATTAACCGCTACACCACTAGGGTTTCCACTAACATGTATAGGTGTTATATATTCTTATTATACTGAAATATATTGTTACACTAAAAGGCTTTGTGTGAGAAATCGTGTCTAGAAGATGTAATTAACTAGTATGGGAGTTCAGAGGAGAAAGAGTCATCTTGGAAGGCTTCAGATTGGAGGGGGCATTTAAGTTGAGCCCTGGAAGGATTGAAGGATTTCAAGTGATGAAGATAATAATATTTTTAATGATAATTTTATTTAGTTGTTACTTGAGGATATTTGCTCTACTAAAGTCTTCGTATTTACTTTCTCATTGAATCCTGCCAAGAATTTGGTGAGGTGGACATTCTTATTTTTACTTTTAACTGAGTCTGTGCTCCAGGATACCTCACTAATAAGAGGCAGGGTAGATTCAAATCCAGGTTGTCCTGATGCTAAGTTTCATGTTTTAACTCCTGTGGCAACATTGGTCTCAGTAGTTCATGGAGGATCTGGAGTACTCTGTCTAAATGTCCTTCGCTTATTTGGAGCAAAAAGAGAAATCTACTCTGGGCTGTGTGGCACTTGTTGCAAACTGTAGGAAAATGACTTGAGAGTCTGGCTGGGCTAGAACTGGAACTGGAAAGTTCTTCCAGGTATCAGATGAGGAAACTCAGGTATTACTTGGTACTGAATGGGAAACTGCTGCAATTTTCAGATTTGGAGTTGGGAGTATATTTGCCAGATGCGTTTATATGATAATAAAGAAAAAGAGCTTAAATGACCTATAGTTTAGTCACACTTACATTTCAGAAATGGACAATTTAGGATTAAACCTTCCTATAACCTCATATTATTGAAATTATAGGATTATTTGTATCTATCTTAGAAAAGGCTATTTGGAATTTTAGATGAGTTGAGATAAAAGGTGGTAGAGAAGAGAGGAATTTTGAGGTGCCAGTTGGTTATATTGAATTACCTGACTTTGGCTCTTCATGTAGGCATGTTTCATTAATTCAAATGCATGTACCGCCTAAGGACACATTTTGAAAATGCAGCTAGGTGTTCTTTAGTGACAGCATGGTTATGATATTTCTATAGAGTCCAAAATAATTTGTGCTCTGAACATGGAATTTAACTCTAAGTAGAGAACTTATTATTGCCCAGAAAGTTCCATCTACAGTATTTTTTCTTGAATATTTAAATTTCTTCAACTCTCTTTCTTCACCATCGTCTCATCTATGTCATAGGGTAAAGAATCTCTGCTTCTCTTTGGTGTTCTAAATTAACTTGTTTGTGCCTGTCCCATGTACCAGGAGCTCAGCCAGTAAATGCCCAAGAGCAGGAACCCGATTTCCCTGTCTGCCAACAAAGCATATGGGAAAAGAGAAATCTTAGTTACAATGGTTGTGACTTATTTATAGTTTTAATGAGCCGTTGCTGCATAACCACAGCACCATTATGACCGGGCCGTACAACAAGAAAGGAAGTTCCCGTAATCCTTCTTCTCACTAGTCTTTTCATGTTGCTGGAAGTCAGATCCTCTTGGCGGTGTGCTTCATGGATTTCCGGAGTTTGCTAGGCTATTGTTCTTATCAGTGATGCCCTCCCGTCTCTCATCCCTCCCTCTGCCCTTCCTTCTTCCTCCAGATGGGAAGGCCTCAAGTATCAAGCAGAGAAGGTAAAGGGGAATATAATGAATACCATTACTCAGCTTGAACCACTGTGGAAAGAAATGCTTGCCAGGAAAAGGGGGCAGGGTATAGGGGTGGCAGGGCATAGCTTTCTCCTCCTGCCTTTGTCTTAAATAGAAACAAATACGTTTCACAGGATTCTCTCAGGAGACCATAGTTATTAAAAAAGTGTTCAAATGGTGTCTAAGAGAGCTACATTTATGAGAAATTTACTTCTGCTTGTGCGGCACCTGGTGGAAAGTGTAGAAGAAAATGACTTGAGCGCTGGGGTGGACCAGAACGTGGAGGTTCTTCCATACCAGGCTGGGCAGAAAGGATATTACTTGGTAGTGAGTGGGGAACAACTGCAATTGCACTGAGTTAGGGGATCTCTACCCACCCAGTGGTGCCTTGGAAGTAAGGTCTGGTGATCTGATCTGATCCTGAAAGAGTACAAACTTGGAAAGCTCATGAAGCAGTTGCACTCTTCACACGTGACGTAACCATGAGTCGGAACTGGCAGGAAGACAGCTATCAGCACCAGAGAACTGCATCAAGAAGTCAGTGTTTGAACTGATATGATACTGTCTGCACTTCACATATTTTTGGGAGAGTTAGTTCTTTCAATTAGGGAAATGAGATAGACCACTCCCCAAAAGAAAACTATTCCAGAGTCCCGTGTTTGACATCACAGCAGCTACATCACCAGGGGATGTTTACTAGCTCCTACCTCAGGTCAGCACTGCGGCATGGGGTGTAAGCGTGACTCCACCACTTTGCTGTAGGCAACTCTGTGTAGTGAGTAGGAAATGTAGGCTTACAAGTCGTCAAAACTTGAGTCTGAATCCCAACCTTACATCTCTCTATTGGTGTGATATAGGCACAAGCCTTGCAACTCCTCTGAATCTCAGTTTTCTCAGCTGAACAACAGGGATAATGATACCTATGACACAGGAATTTTGTGATGATTTAAGTGAGGCAACATATATAAAATAACAGATGATTAAGGGGAAAAAAAAGAGTCACCATTGAGTTGATTTTGACTCATGGTGACCGGGTCATCAGAGTAGGGCTGTGCTCATAGGGTTTTCAAAGACTGATTTTTCAGCAGTAGATGACCAGAGCTTTCTTCCAGGGCACCCCTGGGTGGACTCAAAATGCCAGTCTTTGGCTTAGCAGCGAAGCACATTAAGTGTTTGTACCACGTGGGGACTCCAGTAGGTGGATATGGCTGTTGTTAGCTGCCATTGAGTCACCTTTGACTCACAGCGACCTCATGTAAACGAGAACAAAACTTTGCCAGGTCTTGTGGCTTCTTCATGATGGTTGGCATGTCCGAGTCCATTATTGCAGCTACTGTGTCTAATCCGTCTCACTGAAGGTGTCCCTTGTTTTTGCTGACCCACTACTTTACCAACAGAAAACCAAAGCCAAACCAAAGCTGTTGCTATCCAGTTGATTCTAAGGCTTAGCAACCCTACAGGACAGAGTAAAGCTGTTCCCAGAGTGTTTCCAAGAAGCAGCTGGTGGATTCAAACTGCTGACCTTTTGGTTTGCAGCTGAGCTGTGAAATGATGAGTGCTTAGTCACTGTGCCACCAGGGTTTCTTTACTCTGTAGTTGTTTGTTTAATTTATAGTAATACCTCTATTTCTTCTCCTCTTCTTTACTTCTATTATCGTTGCTATCACATTTTTTTTTTTTTTTAAATTCTGGAAACTATGGAGCATGTCAGTTACTGATATCCTGTGATTGGGACTGTTCAGCTGAATGTGACTTTGCCTGGTGTAGTCACATAGCTTCTCAGGTGGGTACAGAGGTTCACGCAAGTCCCTAAGGGGAAAGGAGGTAAGAATTGCGCCGTAGGTCTGTCTCTTTGACAACTTCCCCATCCCTGGAGCTTGAACCAGGTTTAGGGTCCCTATACGTGAACTTGGCTTGGCTGGCTCATATGTGAACGCAGTGGGTAGACACTCAGAGAATGGAGGGCTAGGCCTTTCTTTGAATTATTTTGCTTTAGAATGCAGAATTTCAACATATGTCACTAATCACAATGGTACTGTTTTGTCTGTCTACTAAAAACTAGAATTGAAAGGAAGAAATGTTATATTAAGAAAGTTAACTTTCTACCAAAAGGAGTCAGAGAAAACAAACAACATCTGTTCATTTTCTTTCTTTTTATAAATATTTCTGGTATACCACCTCTGCACTGTTATATTTATTTTTTGCTAGCTGCCTCCGAATCCACCCATGACTCTCAGTGTACTCATGCACAACAGAATGAAATGCTTCTCAGTCCTATATGGGCCCGATCATCAGTTAAAAGGGTGGGCCACTGTGGTCCTTAGGGTTTTCACTGGCTAGTTTTCTGAAGTAGATTACCAGGCTGTTCTTTCTAGTTGGATTTTAGTCTGAAAGATCTACTGTATCATAGCAGTATCATAGCAACATCAGTATCATAGCAACAAGCAAACATTCACCAAGAGGCAGGCAGAGGCTATGCATGAGGTATATTTGCTGGCAATCAAATTCAGGTCACCAGCATGAAAGGTGACCATCCTACCACTGAACCACCTCTGCCCTCACCTGTGCATTAAGCAGCGACAAAGCAGTGGAAAACAAGAGACACAGCCTTTGCTTCAGTATTAGTAGTGGATTAAAAATAGCCCCAACTCTCTAGCACTCTTACCAAGGTTCCCCTTGAATATAGTTGGCTCTGGGGCATTTGACTAATAGGCTATAACTGTAGTGATGTTGAACCAGTGTCCAGGCTGAGGCAGGCCACGAGAGACTGGTAGCTTCTCCTTCCTGTCTTTTGTAATGTTTATTTCTGGAAACCAGCCATCATGCTGTAAGGACACACAAGCAATCCTCTGGAAAAGCCTATTTGGAGGGAAACTGAGACCCGCTCACCAACAAACCTGCTGAGTTCACCAGAACCAACTTGCTAACCAAGAGAGCAAGCCATCTAGGAAGCTGATTGTCTAACACAGCTGACCCAACATACACTGCAGATGTATTGTTTCTGAAGAAACATCCAAATTGCATATTCATGAGCAAAATAAATGAGCGTTTTGTCTCAAGCCACCAAGTTACATAGGAATAGATAACCATAACGGTATACTTGAAAACAAACATTAAACAAGTAGTTGTATATGATGAATGCTAGAAAGAAGAAGCACAAGACCCCGAGGGATCGTAAACAACCCAGCTAACCAGGTCTTCTCCAAGTCTGTTTTGTTCGTAACTAAATGCTCTCGTCTGTGCGGATCAATCGTAGATGTTTTACTACTCTGGCTCTCCTAGCGAGAGGCATGTGTTCCTGCCTACCTGACTCTCTGAAACACATTTAATGTGAAAATACCTTCACCTCTCTTTGGGGAAATGCAGAACATAGGGGAGCACGTAAGTGAGTGATGAAAACAGTCTTCCAAAAGTCAACTCCATTTACTTTCATCTCTTCTGTAATGGCATAGAAAACGGAGCATAAAAATATCCCGCGGAAGGTTAAGTGCTCTGTATTAAATGCAGAAGATACGGAGGAGGCAATGAAGCAAGGGTTGCAATGGACAGGGAGGGTTGAATTCAAATGCAAGTTTTTCACTGTGTTTTCTTTTTTTTTTACTACTGTTTATTGAATCTATGCAATACACCAATTAATGTGAAAGACAGCTTGCACAGCAATGAGATAGGCAAGGATGACCTCTTTGACAGGAGTCTCTATCAAATCAGCTAATCCGGAGAGGGGTACTGCAATCAGCAGACCAGAACAGGGCCAAGTGTCTACAAAGACAGGCTAAGGCCAACCTATTTATATTCCAAGCCTGGGGAAGCTGGGTGGGTAAACCCAGCTGGAGCCATGTCCCGAGCATCATTTTGATCAAGATCACCGTGGGAGAGCTGTATTGTGACCCTGGATTGCATTCAGTTCAAGGAACCCAGGTGATCTAGGCTGAGAGGCAGTACTGGAACTTTCAATTTGGTTTCCTTGGTTTATTCACTCAATAAATATTTATTGTGTGTCTTAGATACACCAGAAATTGTTGTGGACATTTAAGTGTACAGTAGAGAACACACTTGAAAAGGATACTATTTATGGAACCCCTTCATTCTAGTGAAAAGAAGAGGTACAATATGCAAGTCATAAACAGATATACACAGTTTTAGAAAATAGTGAAGAAGTAGGTTAAAGTCTTTTTATTCAAAGAGTTGTTATTCACAGATATACACAGTTTTAGAAAATAGTAAAGTAGAAGGTTAAAGCCCTTTATTTGAAGACTTCTTATTCAAACTATTGTATTTCCTTATGACATGAAGAATAAAGTCCAAATGTTTTCTCATGGCCTTTAAGTTCTTTTGTGCCCAATCCAGTTACTACTACATTTCCAAAGATATTTTTCTTCCTCCTACTCTCATCTCCTGGGGTACACTCATATACTTTAATCTACAGGGGATAAGAGTACAGGCGTGGAGTTAAAGCCTCTGGGTTCAAAGCTCAGCCCTGCTACTCATCAGCTGTGTGAACTGAGGTGAGTTACTCAACCTCTCTAAGCCTTATCTTCAGCTTTGGTAAAAGGACTGTGACTGCTGTCTACTACTATAAATGCAAAAATCACAGGAACTCTTTGACATGAGAGAGCGGTGCTAGTAGTCAGGCAAGCTATGAGTTACTTATCGCTTTTAACAGCCATGTTTTGTATGTACATGTTTGTGTATGCCTGTATGTATATGTTGTTATTGTTAGGTGCCATCCATCGAGTTGGCCCCCAAACTCGTGACAACCTCATGAGCAATGACATAAAACCCTGCTCAGTCCTGTGCCATTTCCACGATCGGTTGCAGATTGAACTGCTGTGTTACTTAGGGTTTTCACTGGCTGATTTTTGGAAGTAGATCACCAGGTTTTTTTTCTTAGTCCCTTAGTCTGGAAGCAATGCTGAAACCAGTTTAACGTCACAGCAACACACACCCTCAACCAACCTAGAGGCTCATATCTCATGGTTGTGCGTTATGTGCATTGGCCAGAATCCAATGTGGTTCTCCTGTGTGATGAGTGAGAATCCCACCATTAAACCATTGCTGTCCCTGGTGATGTAGTGGGTTAAGTGCTACCTTTGTTAACCAAAAGGTTGGCAGTTCAAATCCAGCAGGCACTCCTTGTAAACTCTAGCAGTTCTACTTCGACCTTCAGGGTCACTATTAGTTGGACCCAAGCAGGTGGCAGTGAGTGTTTTGGGTCCCTGTATATCCAGCAGGCACTCCTTAGGAACTCTATGGGGCAGTTCTACTCTACTCCTATAAAGTTGCTATGAATCAGAGTCGACTTGACAGCAGTGTTTATTTTCTTTTCTTCTGGTTTTGGTCCCGGTACATATATGTATGTAATGCTACTGTTAGCTGCTGACAAGTCATCCCAGCTCATGGAGGAATGAAATGCTCTGTGGTCCTGTGCCATCCCCTTGATGGTTATGAATCAGATTTAATGCTGACCATATTCCAAGTCAGAATAGATCCATCTCAATGCCACAAACTAAGACCTGGGCCTTGCCCATTTTATTCTCTCTCCAGTCTATAGATGATGAATAAAACATATGCAGCTCGCTGGTGTGTCTTGTAGCGGATGGTAGAGATGCTTAACTAGCAGGAGTGCTGTTTCGAAGGGCTTGGAATGGTAATTAAGAGACTGTCATGCCAGAGAGGTGAAAAATTGCACTCTTTAGCTTTAAGATCTGCAGTTGGGAGCCATACTATGAGAATCCATGTGTGCTACATGGCAACATTAGAATTCTGAGACCGAGCAGTCTTTAAAGATTTCCTTTGCTTGTGGCTGGGTGGCAAGGTGGCTGAGCTGCTCTGGAAACAGCGGTAAGTCTTTTTATCATTTAAATATCATTCCAGTGGGGGACAGAAAAAAGGGACAAAATACTAAAAATAAAAGTTAATTAAAAAATAAAATCAAGTGAAATGTCTCTCAGAGGCCACCTCTGTTACCGAGACCACCTGTCATTAAGCATTTTCCTGTCTATAAACTCGAGATTGGAAGCTGATCGACTCTTGAGTTGCTTAATTTTTAATACCTCCTGTCTGGTCTCAGTGGTAGCTATTACAGAGGCTGTCACAAAGCTATGTACCTTGCCCAGAGAAAAAGCGAGCATCCCACTGCCAGCACTTTCAGCCACTGGGAGAAACTTGCAGCAAGAATTCTTTCACTTTTGGGGGAGTTCATTTTGGAAACGATGCTTGTCTGTCCCGTGTTGTAGGTGAATTGATACAACTAGGCAGTGTCTTTGGGAAAAGTGAATGAAATGGTAGCACTCCAGCAGCAGGACACCTTCTAATTCAGTTCTCTCCATCCTTCTGGTTTCCTAGGGTCATTTATTCAGTTCAGATTTATAGAACACCTGCTATTTGCCATACAGCTTTGAAGGTAGTGAGATTGAGGCAGAGGTGAATCGAGAGAAAAATATCTCTTCTCATCACCCAGATATTCTGTTGAAGGTGGGAAGACATTAGGGACTTTCACAAATAAGGATGCTGGGTTATTTTATACAAGGAGAGCACTGAGAAAATAAATTCTACTAAAATGCTGGCCTAGAGTCCCTGAGTAGTGCATATGCTTTATGTACGTGATCTAACAATTAAGTCTGGGAGCTTAATTATTCTAAGTGCTACATACAGCATTGCTGAATATCACTGTATGATCTCCTTCGAAGTACTCCTCATTGGGAAGCTAGGTACCTACACCAGTACCTAGTCCAAACCTATAAGGTAGTTCCGGAACTCTTTCTGGAATGGCCTTAATGCTCAGTTGCAAGGTGGTGAATTCACTAACTCAACTGTATAGTTGTTTCTATGAGGGAGTTTTTAGCCAGTAAACAAACAACTGTATTGGAATACTCTCTTACTTACCTGATCTGGCTCCCAAAGACTTTGTTCTTTTTCCAGAGATAAAGGAAAGATTGAAAGGAAGACATTTTGATGACATTCAGGATGTTAAGGGTAAAACGATGGTAGCTTTGATGACTATTCCAGAGAAAGAGTTAAAAAATTGTTTTTAAGTGTGGACTAGGCACTGGGTAGGTACATAGCTTCCCAAGGGGAATGAATGCTTTGTAGGTGACTGTAGTGATATTCAGCAATGAGATATGTAGCACTTTTTCTAGGATGAGTTCATGAACTTAATTGGCAGTCTTTGTATTTGGTTGCTAACCAACAGGTGGGAAGTTCCAGTCCACCCACAGATAACTTGGAAAAAAAGCCTGATCATCTACTTTGGAAAGGTCACAGCCATTGAAAACCTTATGGAGCACAGTTCTACTCTGACACCCTTGGGGTCACCATGAGATAGAATCAGTTCAGCAGCAACTGGTTTTAATATGGGAGACTGGGATTTGAGTAAGAAAGACTACTTGTTGAACAGAAAGTTGAATGGTGTGAAGGAGCTAACAATACAAAAAGTTCCAGGAACAGTATTCTTAGCAGAGAAAACAAGCCTAAAGGCCCTGAGTTGCAGATGAGCTTAGCTTGTCTGAAAAACAAAGTATTGACGCTGTGCTAAGAGAGAGAATGCAGGCACAAGAACCATTGAAACCTGAGTACTTTAGCAGCCTTAGAAGGGCAGTTTGGCGCACTCAGCTAAGTCACAAGCCAATACGCTGGAGAAACACATGTCAGTGCGCACCGATAAATGTTACAGCCCTGGAAACTCTATGGGGCCGTTCTACTCTGTCTTATATGGTTCTTATGAGTTGGAGTGACTCAAGGGCAGCATGTGAGGATGTTAGGCAGCCTGCAGGAAAGGGACAGAATTTGGTCTATGGAGTACATTCCAAACCTGGGATCGAAACATACACATCCAGCGGCTGTTGCATTCTGGTAAATATGAGAGGAATGTGTGTGGGGTTGTGAGCTTATCTTCTCTGAGTGGATACCCACAGTATGCTCCCTAGAAATGAAGCCTGTGGACCGCTGCCTCAGCCTTGGCTCAGGATAAGTGCCCTTCCTGACTGGGTAAGTCAACAGTCTACTCACCAAAAGCCCTTCCTTCGCTCTGGGACCAAATATTCCATCTTCAGTGTCTCCCTGTTGCCTTCCCAAAACACAGCTGATGGTCCGATGGTGCCACTTTCCTGCTCAACAGCATCCTTCAGTTTTCAGCATGAAGTCTGACTCCTTTGCGCAGCACGCAAGATGCCCAGAGTCTACCGTCTGCAACCTTCTGGGCTCCCTGTGGCCTCCCACCGTGTCCCCACAGAGCACATATTCACATCGCACCTAAAGCCTGACACGCAGCAGCACCCATAGGTTTGTGCGACAGCACTGACTTGGCTTCATCCTCATCTGCATAGCTCCTCCTCTCCTTCAGTCTCTGGGGGACCCTTTCTCATCCCTGGTGTGCCACTTCAAGCTGCCATTGGCTCCTCTTGGGAAACGTCCCACATGTTCAGAGACCATGCCAACCGTGAAGGAAAATCAAGCCAGGTGAGAAGTCAGACCTGGGGAAAGGGAAGGCCATGCAGACTTTGGCAGGCAACGCAATGCAAGGGGAACTGCAAGCAGAGGCCCGCATTGGACATGTGACATTTACTTTGTTTATATAAAAGACAGATTATATGTTTAGCTTAATTTGTCCATGTAATACCTAATTCTGGGATCCTGGGGAGTGAGCTTTGGCATGGGTGAGTGCCTGTAGCTGCTTTAACTTTATGACTTCCTCAGGCCCTGCCACACACAGGAAGAGCTCACCAGATTTCTGACCTGATATTCTGAAGAACTTTGAATTCAAATTTAAATGACAGGGGAAAAACAAACAAAAAGAGCCCCTGCAGTGCTCTTATTAAGTAACAATATTAAAATGAATTCTTCAGTGGCTTCTATCATGAGACCCATAAATAGCATGTAATGTTTGCAATCTCATTTTTGGAGGACTTTAATTTTGTTCCAGGAATGTTAATGAAGTAGAAAGGAAAGGACTTCCAGTCTTATCAGCGGAGGGGCTGTTTCAGAGGGACTCAGTGGACATTTACGGCACACCCCGACACTGCCTAATTAAGGCGTTTGTTACTACATTTTAATGGCTCTAAGGTGTGCTCTCTGTGACTGGGTTTACAAGCAATCTTTCCTCAAAATGAAAATGCAAACTTTTCTTTACAGATTAGTAAATGGTAACTTTCTTGAGGGCAAGTATCATAGAGCACGTCCTCCTCATTTACACGTCCCTGCAGTGCTCGGCCACCACCTCTGCATTGCACTGTGGTGGCTTCCACGTTGCCGTGACGCTGTAGCCTATGCCATCAATGTTACAATGGCAGCAATGTCTTCCTTGGTGGGCAAGTTTCACCGGAGTTTCTAGACTAAGACTAGGCACAGAAGCATGAAGATCTACTTCTGAAGGTTAGTGAAAATGGCATGGGTCGCAACAGAGTGCTATACAGCTTACCCGCTTTGCATGTGCCATCAAAGAGCAAAAGGAGAACTCTACATGTGACCACGTAGCCAACAAGAGAAAGAGACACCCCGGCTGAGAGAGACTGCGCAGCAGCTGCAATGATGAACTCAAATTCGTTGGCAGGAGCATGTTGTACCTAAGGTTCCTATAAGTTGGGGTAGTCGGAATAGCATCTCTCTCACTGTCTATCGTATCCATCTACCTGTCTATCTCATCCAGTGCTGCTGTAACAGAATTACTGTAAGTGGATGTCTTGAGCAAAGAGCTATTTGTCTCTCCCAGTTTAAGAGGCTAAAAATCCAAAATCAGGGTTCCAGTTGTAGGCGTAGGCTTTCTCTTTCTGTCACCTCTGAAGGAAGGTCCTTATCATCAACCTTCCCCTGGTCTGGGAGTTTTTCTGCTCAGGAATTTTAGTACAAAGAGTATGCTATGTGAGGGGACTCTGTTCCTGAAATTTAGAGAGATCATCTCATCCATTGATCAGACCTCGCCATTAGCTGAAAGCAGCCTGGTATGCCCCACCTGATGTAACCATAAAACCATGAATATCTTTATATCTGCTCCCTCCACCCTCCTAATCAAAGCTCTTTCCTTATCAAACCTTGACCATCAACAAAACTTATCCCCTCCCCCTTCTAATCAACACTTGTTCCTTAACAGACCATAAATTCCCTAATCAGAATTTCTTGCTAGACCTCTTCTCTTTCTTTCTCATCAAACCGCAGATCCCCTTACCCCACACTACTTCATTGGAGCTTTAAAACTATAAACAACTTGCCCACCTGGCCAGGGGGCAGACTGAGTCACCTTTGTCTCAGACCCTACCTTCTTTGAGCAAACTTCACTGGACCCTCAAACTGGTGTGTCTTTGCCTCTGTTTTGGTCCATTCTCTCCAACACTGTGCTCTGGGTGCTGCTTTCTCTGTGGTACAAGGTCACCACATCACTCGGCTGCCTTCTGTCTTTTATATATCAAAAGAGATAGGCTTAAGATGTCACTGAATCGTGACTGAGTCCTGCCTCGTTACCATCTTAGAGGTGTGATTTACAACATGAAGGAATGTGACATCAGATGACAAAACAGTGCACAATCACATGATACTGGGAATCATGGCCTACCTAAGTTAACACATGTTTTGGGTGGACATAATTCAATCCATGATATACCTTAAACTTTTGAATCAGCAACTTTGAGGTGGAGCCCAGACAGCCATATTTTAACGTAGCCCTCAGGTCATCTTGATGTCCACTCAAGTTTAAGGCTCATTGAGATAAGAGGACCATTTTTGTGGAAGCAGACTGAGGTCCTCGCTACTCAAAGCAAGGCCTTCATACCAGAAGCCTTAAGGCCACCAGGGAACTTGTTAGGAGATCCTTAGGACCCCACAGGAAACCTACAGAATCGAGTAGTTTTAGATGCGTTAATGCAGTCTTTCTAATTCATTGTCCAAACATACATGTGAGGCAATTGAAAATAACGTGGTCTGGGTCAGTGACAGCTTAGTCCTGAAAGTGACCTCTTGGCTTTTTAACACTTTAAAGAAGTCTTTTGCAGACAATTTGCCCAATGTACTATGTTGTTTGATTTCTTGACTTGTGTTTCCACGGGTGTTGATTGTGGATTCAAGAAAAACGAAGTTCTTGACAACATTAATTTTCTCTTCATTTAGCATAATGTTGCTTATTGGTCCAGTTGTGAGGATTTTTGTTTTCTTCATGGAAGTTCAATCCATACTGAAGGCTGTGTAGTTTTGATCTTCAGCAGTTAAGTACTTCAAAAGTCAGCTTCACTTTCAGCAAGTTTGTGTCATCTGCGTATTGCAGGTTGTTAATGAGTCTATCCTAACCAAAACACCTATATTTTTTTATCTGTTTCACTTGCTTCTCACTTCTAACACTTCAGCACCAGTTTGTTATTTTCTAGTCCTTTAGACAAAATGGATTATTTTAAGATTTATTTACTTTTCACCTATTTATTGGATGCTTATCAATGGACTTACATAGATAGAAGGGTGAACTTTTTCTCCATAAAAATTCCATAATGAATTAGAGAAACAGACATATGAAAGGATGATTGAATTATAATGTAAAAGGTATATACTCATGGATCTTGGTCAGATATTCTTTACACATAAAGCTCTAAGCCCCTTACTAACCTTTTAACATTATTTACCATTATAACCCTTATTATGAAGAACAATTTATGAAGATCTACTGTGTGCAGAGGCAAGAAACTCTGGCTTTTTTGGAGACAGTGAATTTGGAGGAGGAAAGAAATGAAGTCATGGAAGGAAAATATACCTAGACATTTGAAATTTATTCAGTAGACACTAGGGAGTCATTGATGGTTGTAGAGAGAAGATACATAATAAAACTGATATTTTAGCAAGATTTATGAAGCAGAGGTGTACAGGGTAGCTTAGAGGAGGGAAGTAAACGTGCATGAAGACTAGCTAGGAAGCTTAATGAATAGTAGATCAGACATGAGCCAACAGAGCCCTGCCTGAAGGCAACAGGACAGAAAATTAAAGTGTGGCAGTTCACTTTGAGAGAAAAATCTATACATCTGTATCATTAATTGTTGCCTTGAAACACTGAGCCTGATGGCTGATAAAAATTATCATATGAGATCTAAAAACATTGCCTAGTGTTAAACTTTTTACTTCTTCTATTTGTATTTAGGTTTGTGTGTGTGTATGTGATTATTTTTGCTGTACAAAATGTCAGGCTATAACTAGGAAAGATTACAGCATCTAAAGATGCTATACGACTTGATTGGTTTTATGTTTATGTTTAGCTTTATGTTTGAAACTAACAATTCAGCCATGTGACTTACCCAGTATGTCTTAGAGAGAATAAAAAATATCCTTTCTATTACTTTTTTGGTGTGACATTATGGAAGCAGATCTAAACTACAAAAGAAAGGACTACATGCTATTTGAAAAGCTGAAGAATTTCTTTAGTGTGTGAGTGGTCTCTTCTCACTCTGATTCCCCCAACCAAAGTTTCTGTAGGGGAAAGGATGCGCTTCCCCTTGTCTTAGGCAACTGACAGATGTTCTAAAAGTTGCATGTGTGACTCCTGCCACATGTGTGTGGGTAGAGGGGAATAGAGGCAGATGTTCTACTCCAGGTGGATGGGTGAATACAAGAGGCTGTGATTAGAGCTGCCTTTTAGCAGTGCTGGGGCCACAAGCCAAGGCTGTGCTGGGAGGGACCTTCCAATTAAGGTTAGCAGAGCCAGTGACCATGAGGTCCTCATGAACTGCAGTGGACTCTATTGCCAGGGAACAGCACTATGTCATCCTGACACACAGCCATCCAAAAGGACATTGTGCAAAGACCATAAGAGTAGACTAATGGAAAACAGGACTGAATGTGTCTTAAGTGACCAGCTGGAAGAGGTTTTGTCCATACTTGGGAACTCTACCGGGACAGTTCTACTTTGTCTAGAGTTACTATGAGTCAGAATTGACTTGACAGCAATGAGCTTGGTTTTTATTAAGGTAACTGTAGCACAGAAATCCAGAATAACACATGATATTCAAAGACTGCCCGCCCCCGCAGGTAGTCCACGAGAGAAAACACTCAGTATTTAGGTTCTACCACACCCAGAGGCCACAGATGTCAGATTTCTGCAGTCCCTGTCAGGGCCGCCTTTCCTGTACCTCACCTCTTCTCCACTCCATGTACTCCCCTAGTGTTTTAAACAGGAAGGAACAAGTGGTGGAGAAGGTGGATGAAGGAAGTGAAAAATCTGATCCTGCCTTCTTTTCCTGAGCAAGTTTCAAGACCCTGGGATAGACTCCTGAGCCACAGGAGATGTGTTTTCATGTGGATAAGAATTTGGATGTTTGCTATGATTCTGGGCTAGACATTTGTTTAAATCATTTTGTTGTAGCAAAATATGTATAAAAAAATCACATGCCAACTCAACATTTTGACATGTGTGATTCAGTAACAAGGATCTCACACTCATCGTGTCGTACAATCATCACCACTATTTATTTGCCAATGATTCTGCCACCACTAATGGAAACTCTGAGCCTTCTAAACGAACACTACACCTTTCTGGCCTAGCTATTTTGTTACTCAACCAGACCAGGAAACTTTTGCTCACTGAGTAACGTTGACTACAAAAGCTTTGGATTCTACTTAAGAAAAACGAGGCAGGTAAGGTCATTGGGGGTCTCAGAGTGAATCTGTCGGACCATGGAGAAAATGAATCAAGTTACTGTTGCTTGCAACCCATAGATCCAGTCCTCAAACAAACACACAAACAAAAAACTGCATAACTTTATTTTCTGTCATCTTTTAATGTAATTCAATAAAAGTTTCAGGTCAGGCCTAACTTAGAGTAAGGGTGCTCTTCAAAGGTTTTATCAACTCATAACTTCAAATTCCCTCCTCCAATTCTGCCTCCACCCAGTCCTTGATTAAGCCATACTGGAGACCAAAGTAAAAATCAGTAATATTTATATAAAGTTGTGATATTTAGTTAATTAGTCAAATTTTAGATTCTTCAAGATTTCATTGAATTATTAGCACAATTTTTGGCAACCCCTTAAATTTTATACTCAGTGTGATTGCCTCACTTGTCTTACCTTAATCTCAGGCCTGTTTTCACCCCTGTTTCCTCAGTTCAACACCATCATCAGGTATAACCCTCCACAGAAGAGGAGAGAGGGAAAAGCCATCTCCCCCTGGCCAGAGATCTCAAACCCCAGATGGCAACTACTAAACTCCTTCTTGTCCTCGGCTATGTGTCTAAGTCCTTAGGGTGTCCATCTGCTAGAGGGAAGCACATACTGCTCACAGTTCCTATCTATGCCACTCTTTTTGGGTAAGCATCCGTAATGGAATAATTCAAAGATGCCTTTATATTCAGATAAAGTTATTCAAAGCTTTTATGCCTTGAAGAAGTTCTTTCCTGTTATTTGGAAGGGGGCGGGAAATAGGGAAAAAATTTTTTTTTTTGGTCCTTTCTTAGGTTTGATTTAGAGGTGAAGAACATGTGTTACATTAGAAGTGAGGGTTGACTTCTAAGTCTGCCACATGTTCCTGATGTAATCTTATTTACCAAACTTCAGTTTACCCATCTGTAAAATGACACCTCCTAAAAAACATATGCTGGCATGCAAGAATCTACTTAGCTGAGCATGACTTTTCAGCTGGTTCAAGGGGAAGGTATGAGAGATGATTCCCAGAAGAGGTAGTGCTAGATTGTAACGTGCCATTTATTTTATTGAGGATTCAGTGAGACAACTGATCTATATAATACTTGGCTACCCACATAGGAAACGAGCATTAAACCACAAGTCAAAAAACAAACCTACTTCCCAAAACCAAACCTACTACCTCTGAGTCAATTCCAACTCAGACAGGGTGGAACTGGCCCATGGGGATTCCAAGAAACACTTGGCGGGTTTGAACTGCCAGCCTTTTGGTTAGCAGCTATAGTACTTAACCACTATGCCACCAGGGTTTCCCACTAAATATATAGGATTGCTACGTGTTGGAATCAGCTCTACATAAATGGGCACTAAACCACAGGTATTGATATTAGACTCTTACATAACCAACACATCTTCTACCACCGAGGATGAATGAGACCATATAAAGCTGAGGCTGCTCTTCCTTGGATGTGTCCCTCTGTAACTAGTCTTTTGAGATACTTAGTCTAAGTTAGAGAAGTTGGCGGGAAAATCATGATGTTTCCTAAACAGTGAGGAAGAAGGTTGGATGGGTAAGGCATGGGGACCCAGACAGGCCTGAGAAAACTTTACGGGGTATGCTGAAAGTGGTGTGGTTCAAGTAGGTGCTGGGTTAAAGCAGGGCTAGTGGTCCAGGCACAAAGGACACTTAGGGGTTGTGGGCTACGGTCACCTGTGCAAGCTGCCAGGCATATACATGTATTGTTATGCAACCTTGGTTGCTCTCACTGCACTGGGTTAGAACGCTCCTTGTCTCCAGCATGTATTTCCTTTGCCCATTTAACCAGCAGCTGTCCCAGTCTACCCTCTCTTGTTGCCTCTGAACAGAAGCTGCCTACTTAGTCTCATGTATCTACTAAGGACAAGAAGCACACTCTTCACCAGCATCATTTTATATCTCATAGATGAGTCTAGTCTTTGAAGAGTTGGTTTCAGGAACGATTTCAGTTCTGGGTTAAAAGAGAGTCTGGAAGCCATATTTTCCAGGGATCCTTGAGTCTGTCAGACCACCAAGTCTGGTCTTTTTATGAGAGTTCAAATGCTGTACCCCACTTTCCTCCCACTCCATCAGGGACTTTTTGTTGTGTTGCCTGTAGGGCTATCATTAGGAGGGGGATTCTGAAGCTGTGTCTAGCTCAGTGAGAAAAGTTCCCTGATGGGTACACGATGGCATCTTTATCGACACACAAGTCCCCTAAAGTTAGGATTCCTGAATTTAATATCCCAGTCTATTAGCAAGTTCCAAAGTAGTGTCTAAGTCTAAGCAGAAAAGTACCCCAATTTTCCAGAGAAGGGGCTAAAGAACACTAGTAAGATTGCTTGCTTACTTGAGTTTGAAGTGGAGGGTTGGAAAATGCAGAACATAGTCTCCCTCCTAAATGTACCTCCTGCCCCTCACTTAGGGGATGGAGTTACCAAGACCTAGATAAACCGCTTACTAAAAGGTTTATGGCTTGAAAATGCTCACCAATTCCCTGGGAGAAAGACATGGTGAACAGCTCCTGTAAAGATTTCAGCTTAGAGAACCCTGTGGGTCAGTTCTATTTTGTCACATGGGGTCATTATGAGATAGAATCAGCTGGGCAGCATCCGAGAATACCAAAGAAAGAAAGACTGAGCCAAGTGGTTAGGGTTTCAGCTGTGATGGGGAAGGGTGAAATAGACAGTTGCCTTTAAGCTGTATTGCCTTAAACAGAACTGGCAGGAAGGGAAGCTGTGACCCATGGGGCTCCCCCAGGGTCCACAGGGAACCTGCAATCTCTGTCCTCAGAACCCATTTCAATACATATCTGCAAGAGGAACTGAGTTTGCTATCATGGGGAGCTCCTCTTGCATTAGCGAGTTCCAGGTTCCCAGAACAGGGCGAGTCCAAGACATCAAGACAAAAGAACTGGCAATGAAGTAATAACATATTTTACTAGAACACATAGTTACACTAAATTTCTTCCCACCCTGTGGACACAAGAGAGAGGAGTACATGAAGTCACAAATTAGGATGAGGTGCAGACTTTCCAAAGTTCTTACACAAACTAATAAATGCTTAAAATGTAGGTCTAAGCCATCAGCACAGATGTTGCTTTGTTATTTTATGTGAAATTATTTCAAGCACAGACTCTTCTGTCTGGGCAACTTACTCCACTATATTACCATAAGGGAACTTTTCTGTATGTCTATTTACTAATTTTTATGTAATTTTATACTTTGTACTCTTGCTATGATCTTTACTTAGACAGAAAATAGACTATTATATAGGTCATTATTCTGTACAGAAACAGAACTGATGATATGTATTAGTGCTAGATTAGTCAGACAGACAGATAGATAGATAGTGACTACAATAAATTATGTAAGACAATCTGTTCTACCCAAAGCCATCTGATTTGGTCACATGTAACCAGTTCATGAAAGCAGCTAAACTAGTGTTTGGCCAAATCACAGGAAACCATAGCCTAGGAAAGCCGAGACACAAAAATAAACATCACATCCATTTACAAAGGCTGGTAGATTTTGGGAAAGGCAACCAATCTCCTGGTTCCATTGTTCAGTGGGAGTATGATAATTGTTTGGATGTTTTTGAGGTTTGGGTGAACTAATTTAATACATGGAAAGTATTTGTGATAGTTTCTGCACAATTCAGTACAGGTTAACTATTACTGTTATTATTATTATTATTATTATTGACTCATTTCTGCACAAAAAAGCAATTGTAGAACAACTTTAACAACTCAAAGAGATCAAGCAAATAGTTGATTCAATCATCTTTGGAAAATAAAAGCCACTCATGAAAAGTGAAAGCATATCAGTCAAACTGCTATTTGCCCTTACAGAAGGAAAAAAACAAAATTTACTACCTTTTCTGGGTTTCTTGATTCCAAGCACAGGTCAAAAAAAAAAGAAAAACAAAAGTTTTAAAGTATAAACCTAGAAAAGCTCAACAGGGTATATTGCTTTATCTTTTCATTACTTATGTATCCATTCATTCATCAAACACTTATTTGAAAACATAATTTTTATCAGGTCAAGTGGGTTAGACACATGACATGCATGGTTCTTTTCATCAAATAATTTTAATCTGATGCAGTAGGCAGTGATAAGCAGATCAATAGACTAGTTGCTGTTGAGTTGATTTCCATTTATGGTGACTCCATGTGTACCAGAGTAGAACTGTGTTCCACAGGTGTTTTAGGCTGGATTCTATGGAGAGGGAAAACCAGTAGAGCATATAAATACAGTGTCAATATCTATGAGTCTCAAGGAACTAGCACATGAAGTTGCAAGGGCTAGAATGTCTCAAGTCTGTGGATCAGGCTGGAGGCTCCTGATTCACATGGCAACAGTCACTGACAAACCCAAGATCAGCAGGTCACCCTGGCTCACAGGCTGTGAAGACTGGTGAATACCAAGACTGGCAGACAAGACAGCATGTAATCTGCTAGCTCAAGTCCCCAGAACCAGAGATCAGGTGAATAAGATCCACTGTGAGCAAAAGCCCCCAAGCCTTACCAGAAAGTCCACTTGTATTGGACGAGGCCATACCCCAAAGAAACTGCCTTTCGACTGATTGCCTGTTCACAACAGATCTCACTATAGAGATGATCGTGTCATATCAAGTCTCATCATGGAGGTGATCACATCACTGTACAACTGTCCAATATATCATAACTGCCAAACCACAGAGAATCATGGCCCAGTCAAGCTGATACACAACTTTAATGATGGCAGTAGCATTTCCAGTGGCTGATTCTTCAGAAACAGATTATTAGACCTTTCTTTTAAGGCACTGCTGGGTGGACTCAAACTTTCGGCCCTTCAGTTAGCGGCCAAGCACATGAATTGTTTGCATACTGAAGACGGAAAAATATATATATATATATATGTATATATATCTACACATACTTGGAAAGAAAGATGGACTTAGGACACTTAGGATCTCAGGAGGAAGGATGAACAAGTCAAGAAGAACTGCACAGAAGATAACAATGTCCTGACTAATGGGAGGAGGTAACTTCTGGCAGAGAAAGCAGTGCAAACAAAGACAGAAAGGAAGCACGGAAATATCTGGAGAGCTCAGCATGCTAGATCCTTGCTATTCAAACTGTGGTTCATGACCAGCAGTACTGACATTACCCGGGAGTTTGGTTAGAAATCTGTCACCAGGACTTCCACCCTCGCAGGAGAGAAGAATGGCAGAGCTGGGAGTGGATGAATCTTGGAAGGTCTTTCCATGCAAAAGTAGTCCACGGAAATTGCATCCTCCGAACTCAACGTGCTTTATCTCAGCATCCTCCCAACAGTGCGTTGCACATGGACGCTCAATTGTCCAATGCCAAGGTCTTTATCAACCAATCCACCTCTCACTCAGCTTCTCAGTCTACTTTACAAAGGTACATACACATATAAACCCCCAAACCGAAAGTACTGCGGTCAAGTCGATTCCAACTCATGGTAAACCTATAGGTCAGAGTAGAAATGCGCCACAGAGTTTCCAAGGACTGCCCAAGGACTGGCTGGTGATTTGAAGTGCCAACCTTTTGGTCAGCAGATGCAGCACTTAACCACTACACCACCAGGGATAGGTATGTATCATATGGGCTCTGATGACTAAATTGGTGAACTTAATAGTTCTAAATGCTACATACTGAATATCACCGTGGCCACCTCAGAAGTACTCCCCTTGGAAAGCTATGCACTGATGCCAGCGCCTAGTCCGGACTTCAAAGCAATTTTGTAACTCTTTCTGGAACGACTATTGTGCACGGTGGCAGGTGGTAAGTTTGTGAATTTAAATGTATAGT
Source organism: Heterohyrax brucei (assembly GCA_028571685.1). NCBI lineage: Eukaryota > Metazoa > Chordata > Mammalia > Hyracoidea > Procaviidae > Heterohyrax > Heterohyrax brucei. The sequence goes on along the minus strand of CM053148.1, from coordinate 33,768,712 downwards.
CATCTAAGAGGGAGTTTTTAGCCAGTGAACAAAAATATTGGAACACCCGCCCTACTCACCTAACTGGCCCCAGATGACTTCTTTTTTTGCCCACCTACTGTTTTTACCCACTTCTTTTTTATTTTAAAGGAAATATTGAAAGTAAGAGCTTTTGATGACATCAAGGACATCAATGGTAGCACAACGACAGCTCTGATGGCCATTACATAAAAAAGTGTTCCAAAACTGCTTTGAAGGGTGGACTAGGCTCTGGTGTTGGTTAGTTTCCCAGGAGGATTACTTCGAAGGTGACCATAGTGATACTCAGCAATGAGGTATGCAGTGCTTCTTTTAGGATGTGTTTGCAAACTTAACTTTCAGTCCTCGTATATGCATACGTACGATAGATATACATGCGTACACACACGCACACATGATAGACTGCTTTTCCATATTATGGCAGCCCAATTGCCTTCTATGTGTCATGTAAAATCTCTTTCCCCTTGGTCACCCAGGCTAAGGAACTGACCCTTGATTTCAACTGCAGGTGTAGCAATCATCAATTATTATTGGCAGTATTTCTAAAGTGTGTGAAGATCCCCTGGGATTAAAGCAGGTACAACCTGAATTCGAGGTAATGTGCTGCTATTTTAATTAAGAAAGACAAAATGAATAAAGTGACACCCTGAAAAAAAACGAAAATCCCAGCCACAGCCCAGGAGGTGAAGAGGCTACAGCCTGGGGCTCAGGCTTAGACTCCCCACAGCCAGAGATCAAAGACAGGCCTGGCAGTATGTGAAGCCATTCCGTTGACATCTTCCTGACAGTGAAATTGTCTAACCCAGCTCCCTCTGCCCTTTGTTGCCCACTCCTCTCCACTGGCTCTGAGCAGTAGCTGTCCTGAAGAGAACATGGATTTCAGCAAAGTATGCGTGTGTGTCTATTCATCTCTTACACTCACAACAAAATAGGTTTTTTATATCAATAGGAAATCTTGACCAACTTGTGCTAAGAAAGAAGAAGCAATCTTCTGAGTGGAGCTGCAAGTGCTCAATCCCACCGATGTTGTTTGAGGCGATCCGTTTCCTGGTCATAGTCAGAACGTGTTGTTTCCTTCCAACAACTGTTTTCCAAACTGCAGGCACTTTCCAATGCTGCAGTTTCTTGGGAGGAGACCACTCTGCTGCTAGTCTGTATAATTTTTCAGTTCTGTAGCACACATGATGTCTCTGAAGGGGGATATGTCTTTCCTAACAACCATCATTTTTATATAAAATAGAAGATATTGCACATTATATCTTCATCGTCTCTGTCTCTACTAGTAACAATACCAGAACTACTCCCTCTTGACAACTATATTCATTTCTCATTAAAGATATTTCATGTTTTATTCAGGAATTTAAATGAAGCTATCAGAGCCTGGAATGGCATCAGTTTGGTATAACTGTGTCTCACTGATGCCAGCCCCAAGAGTTCTAATTAATATATATTTAGCTCACTGACTGTCTTTAGACCAAACGGTAGAGTGCAGAAGACAGGAAGACAAAAAGTGCAGTGCAGTTTGAACAGGGAAGTCTTTTATAAAGGGAGGATTTTTTTGGTAAATGTGCTTTTCAAGTGTTTTGCTCCTATGTCTATCACTGAAATCACTCGCAAGCTTCTGAGTGCCTTATGAAAAATGCACTGCAAGATGAATAATTATTTTTATTGATCATGATTCAAATTAGTAATTTTTTAATCTCCTTTCTCTTATTTTATTTTATCTTATTTTTTTTCAAAAATGCTCAAGCCCAAGGAATTATGTGTATTCACAATTCTCCTTGGGTTTACCCTCTGCTCTCTTTCCTCCTCCCGTTTTTTTCCCCGACCTTATACTATTAAAAAGCGATATTGTTCCTCTTTGCCAATGTGAAAATGACTGGAGCCATCTTGGGATTACTTGGCTTCCCTAAGCCCGTAATATGAAAAGAAGCTAATTGGGTACCAACCTCATTCCTTATGGGGTTTGCCATTCCCCTAATTCCCTCCAACCACATCCTCATTTTCACTGGCAGGAAATGAGTTTAGGGACAATCCTGGTGCTGGTCGAACATTGGAATTCACATCACTTGTGTTCACTTAGAAGTCTCAGTTCACTCCAGACCCTGGGATGCTCTGGGCTTTGGTTTATAAATCACTCCTGCGGTGCACTGCAAGCAGGGAGCGAGACCCCTGGATTTCCAGTCTTACTGAATTGCACTGGGCAGTGGAGTATCCTGAAGAGTCCACAGCAAGGAAAAGCAAAGCCCTCATAAACAGGACTATTCAGCTGCCACTTACACCATTTATAAGGCACTGTCGAAGACAGAGAGGAGGGTGCTTTGCTTTCTTCCCAGTTTTGGTCTCTTTCACTGATGTGACTGCTGAGGGTAGCTCTTCAATGGGCATTGACTGGAATTTAGACAGACTATACCAAAACCTGAGTTGTTACTTCAGTAACACTTAGGCTTGTTTAGTCCTTTACTAGCCTGCTGCAAACCTGCCCTGAATCTGGTTCATACCACAAGGATTTGTGCTTTTCTACTTCTGGGCTAAGGAGCCCTGGTGGTGCAGGAGTTAAATGCTTGGCTGTTAACCAAGAGGTCAGAGGTTCGAGTACACCAGATGCTCTGAGGGAGAAGGATGTGCAGTCTGCTTCTGTAAGCCCCACGAACTTTATAGACCTGAAAACCCTATACGGCAGACCTACTCTCCCTCACCTGGTTGTTATGAGTCCAAGTTGACTCACAGGCAACAGGCTTTGTTTCTGCTGTACTTACTGCCTGTGTGACTGGGTGAGCCAAGACACTGACCCATGGAGCAAGTTTCTTTACCTGCAAACCAAGCACATAAATGTTCAAATGTGTATATGATCATCTCACTGGGGTGTTAATACACCCAGTGCGACCAAATCAGAAAGAACAATTAGTGCTCTGAGTGTCAATTTACCAACTGTCCTCAGTGTTAAATATCCATTTTTACACCTAATAACAAACAGGAAAATTTTGTAAATCGTGGAAAGATACATTCTCATGCTAATGTGTATCATATTTTTAAATCTGCATTTAACCAGATTTTCCCCCCCCTGAAAATCATCCTGGGGGTTTTGTGGGGTAGAGGACTTTGAAATGACTTATTAGAGGATGGACCCAGTGCATTTTCCTCTCTGATGAAGCCAGCATCCTTCTGAGTGGAAAAATTTTGCCAAAGTGGGGATTAGGGAGTGCATGAGAGTGTTCAGGCCCTCATGCTCAGCTGATTTCCAGATACATTAGCGCACAGCCTCTTTGACCACCCTGTCCATTTGCCCAGGCTCAAAGGGGCTTTTATTTTCTGAAACGCCTCACTGCATGGGCATAGTGACAGGTGTGTCATGAGGAGAACAATGACCAGAAACAGATGCGTGAAATATTCACTAATATGTCAGCAACCACGAGACATCTCTGCAGTGTCCATCCTCACCGGGAAAGACAAAAAAAAAAAAAAAAGGAAAAGAAAGAACATTTATTTCCATGAGGCCAATTTCCATGCCAAATGGAGCATCTGTCTGACTTTTGTGTTTGGTGCAAACAGGACTCACACACACTCAAAAATAGTGTCAAAAGTTCAAAGGGTGGAGACTTGAGAATTCTCACATGGGCAAATAAATGAGGTCTGTGGATTGGGCGGCCTTCACTTGGCTTTACATGAAGTGTCTCCTTGGGACTGGGGTGATGTGTGGCTTTGATTCTCTGCCCCTGTTCCTCCATAACCTGGTTTGGAATGTAGCCCAGTCCTAAGAGATTGGGGGTCACTCCAGCTTGATAGTGTAAGGTCAGAAAATGGAATGAAGCTCGGATATCTCAATTGAGATTTGAGTGTATAAAAGTATAAATCAAAAAAGCAAAATCCTTGAAGGGACACCTTGCTGCTGTCTCTACAAATGAAAGGTTTCAAAATAGCAGATACAAGAATGCTGAGACTGGTACAGCTAATAATTTCACAGCCCCACACCCAACCCCCTAGTTCTACCTGAAGAATATGAGCATATAACCGAACACTGAAAATTAAAGAAAACACATCATTCCAAGCAAGAATACTGGCCTAAATTCTTTAATTAATCTTGTACCTTTCAGCAGCAATATTCTGAGTCTTTTGAAAAAAGAAATTTCCTTTTTCGTGTGCATTTTTGCAAGAAGCAAGCTAGAAATTATACCCTGAGACTAAAATAAGTGTCAACATTTACAGGATGACTTGTTCTTTGTTCTTGAAAATTCTGGATTGTCTCAAAGTACTGTCATTCAGTCAGGGAGGAAAAAAAAAGTAAGTAGAATTTGCCTGCTTCCCTAAATGCCACTGTCTCATTTTGCTGTAGGTTAGTCATGATTTTATGTTTATTTAAACAGACATATCTCCAGTTTATGGGCATATTCCGGAATAGAACTGCATGTAGCTTGGAGTACAATTCTTATGGGCAAACACCTGATCCCCTTTAATAAAAGACAAAAGGGAAACGATTCTCTTGCCATTCAAAGACCTTGGTCATAACACAACCTTGTTGCATGTCCTTTCTTAACCAGAACAAAGATCCCAGGTACAAGTGATTATAAGGGGCCCTGGTGGAGCAATGGTTAAACACTGGGCTGCTAACTGAAAGGTCAGCGGTTCAAATCCATAAGTGGCTTCATGAGAGAAAAAAGACCAAGTGGGCTGTTCTTGTGAAGATTATGGCTTAGGAAACCCTGTGGGAGCCATTCTACCTTGTCCTAAATGGGCTCTGTGAGTTGGAATTGACACAACAGCATCCAAAAACAACAACAACAAAAATAACAACGTAATGACTATAAATGGCCCTTTCAGCTGTCAGGAAAATCTACAATAGCTAGACTTGATTGAATCCGTGATCATTCTAGAATTAGGATTAGAAAGCAAGGCTTTACAGTTACTGAGGTTAATGTGACCAACGCTTAGAGTTTCTGCTAAATGATGTCGAATTTATGCTTCTCTAAAATAGCTTCAAGCTATTTTCTAAGAATATTTCTTCTTTAAAGTCCAGGATTTTCTCATAGCCAAAAAAGTAACCCAGTTTCATTCACTCACCCTCAGTCTGTTGATTTTTAAAGCTATCTTTCCTTGCTTTGAGGATTGTAGCTACAAAATACGAGATTGGGCAACTAAGTCCATGAATTTATAATTGTGCTAGGGCTACATACCTCATTGTTGAATATCACTACAGTCACCTTGGGAAGCTATGCCAGTGCCTGGTCCACATTTCAAAGCAACTTTGGAACTCTTTCTGGGACCGTCATTGCACACCTGTGGCACAGTGGTGAGTTTGCAAGTCACTTGTGTAGTTGTCTTTGAGGAAGTTTTTAGCTGGTAAACAAAGACCTGCAGTGAAACACCCTTCCTAGTCACTTGATCTGGCCCCCAGTGGCTTTTTTTCTTTACACAAAGATAAAAAAAAAATATTGAAAGGAAGACATTTTGATGACATTCAGGACGTCAAGGGTAATATGATAACAACTCTCATGGCCATTCCCGAATAAGAGTTCCCGAATTGCTTTGAAGGGTGGACTAGGCACTGGTGTTGGTTCACAGCTTTCCAAGGAAAGTTTTTGCGGTGATATTCAGCAACGATGTGCGTAGCACTTTTTCTAGGATGAGTTTGTGAACTTAATTGCCAGTTGAGAGTTTGTATATATGTTCTCATTTCATTTCTTTAGCTAACTTAGCATTTCCCCAAGTATTTTCCATGGAACACAGGTCCTGTAAAATGTACACCTGGTGACACAGTGGTTAAAGTGACAGATTGCCAACCACCAGCCACTGGCTCTGCTGGAAAAAGATGTGGCAGTTGGCTTCTGTCAAGATTCACAGCTTTGGAAATCCTATGAGGTCACTGTGAGTCAACATTGACTGGATGGCAGATTTTTTTTTTTTAGGAGATTAAGGAAGTCCTGAGTCAAGGAAGTCAAAGAAATATGGAGTTATATTCGCAGAGTTTTATTAAAATGCTAGAACTTCTTAGACAATTAACATGCAAGGCGGTATTGTGATGTGGTCATGCAGTTTTTCTGTTCTTTTAAAACTTTTTTTAAAAAATTCTTTTTTAATACTACGAGCACTTCTTTACCTCATTTTCACAGTAAGAAACTTACTTTAGGAAATACTGAGCTAAGTGCAATGGCACATATCTTAGAACAAAAAATGTTAATTTTTACGATGACTAATGTCATCACCCATTTGTCAGCTTGTTGTACTGTGGTGGCTTGTGTGTTGTTGTAATGCTGAGAGCTGTGCTACAGGTGTTTCAAATGCCGGCAGGAATGCTCATGATGGACAGGTTTCAGCAGAGCTTCCAGACTAAGACAGACTAGGAAGAAAGGCCTGGCAATCTACTTGTAAAAATTAGCCAACGAAAGTGTTATGGGACACAGCAGAGCACTGTCCAACTCTCTTGCCTTAAATGCATCATCCAGGTTCAAGTCCATTGCCATTGAGTCAGTTTCGACTTATAGAGACCCTATAAGACAGAGTAGAAGGACCCATTAAGTTTCCAAAGAGTGTTGAGTGGATTCGAACTGCAACTGTAGCAGTTAACCACTAAGCCACCAGGGTTTCCATCATTGGGGGGGTCAGTCCCTGAGGGACATCAGGTTTGGTGAAGTAGAGGACCAACCAGGGGGCAGGAGACTCTCAGTGAGCTGCACTAGCACAGCCGTGACGATAGTGGCCTTTGAATACGCTGGCCGCTGTGAGGATGACCCAGCATTTCATTCTGTCCAGAAGGTTGATGTGAGTTGTTGTCAGCTTAATGGCAGCTAATGACAACAACATTAAGAGCAAGTGACATTAGCGTTTACATTAGTTTAACTGGCCTGTGAGTCCAGCGGAACCAAAATGAGAATTAAAAACAAAACAATTTAACATATTATTATGTACTTGAAATGAAAAAAAAAAATTTAAAAAGGCTTTAAGCACGCTAAGTAACCTCTTCAGCAGACACCCACATAGAACTTCATAAATCATTTAAAATGTGACAAGGAAAAGAAATCCTGATCAAATGACTGTCCAAATAATTATAGTTTATTCTTCAATTTTTTTTCTCACTGAAATCTCATTGTCATTTGAGTAGTCATCTTGACATAACTAATTATTGCTATCCAAAGAAAACGGGGAAAAAAAGCTTCAAAATGTAGTCCAACCAATTCTCACCTTCTTAAGTAACAAGAGAGAGTGTGGCAAATGACAAAATGAGTATCTCCTTCTGAAGTTCTCTACATCTGGGTCTCCAGAGCCGGTGTCCTTGCACTTCCCTTCTCGGTGCCCTCTCCCCTCTAATGCCTCCGGCCACCCTTCATCTGTCTCCTTGTCCCACAGTTCTAGCCTTCTGTCTCATTCAAAGACAGCCCAAGTGGACAAACTAGACTGAGAGACGCACCTTGGGCTGTGGCAAAGACCCACAGGTGTCCTCGCTCGTTCCCCGCCTTGCCACGCAGGGCTGGGACTTAGGTCAGGCCCTCAATTCTTCCTCGCCTCAGGTTTTCGCTCTGTAACGTGCTGCCGTTGTTCTGGATGGTGTGTACAGTCCCTTAGAGCTCTAGGGGCGCATGGTGTGTATCTGAATTTCCATTGCCGTTGTCCTTCAGGAAACAGTGCAGCGAAATCTGCAGGTTTGAGACAAATCCAGAGCGGCCACTCGCCGCCTAACTGTGGTTAAATTCACTGCCCCTCGTCGCCTAGCTGTGGATAAATCCACGCGAGTGAATCTCAACTCATGACAACCCCACGTGTGTTGGAGGGGAACTATGTTCCATGGGGTTCTCAATGCTTGATTTTTTGGAAGTAGGTCACCAGGCCTTTCTTCTGAGACACCTCTGGGCAGACTTGAACCTCTAAACCTTTCAGTTAGCAGCCAAGCCTGTTAATCCTTGGCACCATCAGGGGACTACAATTATAGTTGCTGTTGTTAGTTGCCACTGAGTTGCCTTTGACTCATAATGACCTTGTGTGTAACAGAATGAAACACTGCTCCATACTGCATCACCTGTACGATCTTTAATATGTTTAAACTCATTGACAGCTATGGGTTGCCTTGCCCTTAAATGAAACAGCACTTTATCAAAAGGAAGTAGAAACAAATCAGTCAGGGAGAAATAAGTTGACTTTCTGAAGGTATGAGTGTGTGCTCTTGCGTGCCTGCTCATTGCATGGAAGCCAATATTAACTTCCATCCGGGACTCTTTCATTGACAGCGCAAAACCAAGCCATACAGGTTAATCATCCTCCTGAGTATAATTGAAGGATTAACTTGAATATCTCCTCTGGGTTCCTGTTCAGCAAAAATGCTGAAGGAACTGGCCTTTATACCATTTTCTTTCAAAGGGAAAGGAAATTGCACCCTGTGCATGCTCACTCCCAGGACCCAGGTATTAAATCACTCCTGAAATGAAAGCATTCATGTCTGCTCATTGCTTTGCACCACAGTCATTTCTTAAACACAAGCTTTGTTTACATGTAACCCAAATCAAGGAAAAGGATAATGCCACGTTGAAAATAAGATCACTGAAATATTTCCACACAAACCCAATTTTCTTTTTGCCTGACTTCAGGGTTGCTTCCCTCTCCCAGCCGATTAGAAGGGACTTCAGTGAATGTGTTTGCCAAAGATGAGAATGAGGCCAGTGACGGCTGATGTTAAAAGGACGTGGCATCTGCACCGGGCCTGAGAGAGGGCTTGGTTGCACAAATTAAAGTCAGACACAGCACAGCCCGATTAGCAGAAATGGACCAGAGTGTGCTGTTTATGATTTTTTTTTCCTCTCCAAGTAACAGTAAACCAATTAATAATAATAATTAAAGAAAGACAACACCATTTTTCCCTTATCATCATTTCTTCTCCTCACCCCCAATCCCAGTTTATCACTCTGTGTATCTGGGACCATAAACCACAAATCAGTAGAGGGGAAATAATTAAACACAGATAGCTATTTAATGGACCTCTGATTTGTGCTGGCCAACAGGAATTTTCACTCAAATATATATTAACAATGTAAACCCATTACAGAGGGAGGGGGCAGGATGTATACATACTGTACTGAAACCACAATAGTTCTCTTTTTGCCAAATATCAGAAAAATACTGCTTTTCCCCCCTTTAATTTTAACAGATTTAGAATTGGAAGGAGCCACCTTTTCATCTGTTGGAGGATGCCTCACAGTGGGTGAATTCACCCAGAATGAGCTTTAATTACTTGGCATTTTAAATAATTCCTTATTCTATTAAGAAAGAAAGAAAGAAAGTGTAAGGGAGGGAGAGGCGTTCGTGTGGGAGAAGTCTGAAGCTATCTGTGGGAGGCAGAATTTAAAATGCAACGTTTTTGGTGAGCAGGGTTTTCGTTCCCACAGAAAGAGGAGGTTTTCAGACCACTGCAGAGCCTGCTAACGTGGCAGAGGGGACACGTCCACTAGGCAGCAGGGTTATGGGTTAAACTTGCAGAACAGTGAGCACTCGTTTAAACTGAGCCAAAACCAACCCAATGTCACTTGTTTGTTGGTTTATTTTTTTCCCACGTTCGTCTCAGGGAACGTGGAGTGAAGGACTCACAGGACTGCATGAGGAGGAGTCAGTCACAAGAGAACTCAGACGAGCTGTAGCGGCTTCCTGCACTCCTTCCGGCCTGAAGCTTCCTTTGTTCCTATAATCTTAAAACAGCTGTTTCCTCTGGAATCACAAACCCCAGATGGCTGAGTCTCTACCTCCTGGGCTCTGTGGCACATAATACACATCAAATCTGAATGTTGATATGAAATGTTCTTCTTTTTCCCATCCTCTTACCCACCCCCCGCCTGGATTCACATTGACCTTCACACACAGCTTGACTACAGAAAAAAAAAAGACCTAAGCATTTTAGGAGCTGACTTTCCAAAGGGCAAAGCAAATCCTTGAAAATATTTAGACTCTCAGGTAACTTGTTGGGAAATATGTCCAAAACAACATTTCTGAGGCAGAAATAGATGGTCAACACCAATTTCCTGGATTGCTTCTAGAAATCAGTACATTTTAAGATACATTAGTGAATTAGTTCCTCTGTGGCAGAAACTGGGTCTACATAGCTTGATGGAGTACGAACAGTAAGGGTCGGTTGTTCTTGAAAAAATTCACAATTCTGTGGATTGACATATTCGTTATGACTTTTGGGGTAAAAAAGTGATGCCACATGATGAATGTAATTAATGTCCCTGAATTGTACATTTAAAAAATGTTACAAAGACAAATATTTTGTTACATACTTGCTTTGTGTGTGCGTGTGTGTGTGTGTGCGCGTGTGTGTGTGCGTGCGTGTGTGTGTGTGTGTGTGTGTGTGTGTAAACCCTCATGGTGTAGTGGTTATATGCTACAGCTGCTAACTAAAAGGTCAGCAATTTGAATCCACTACGTGCTCCTTGGAGGAGTCAGTCACCTTCCTATAGGATTGCTATGCATCAGAATTGACTTGATGGCAGTGGGTATGGTTTTGGGGTTTATATATATGTGTGCAGTAAATGCACACATGTACATATTTATACTCAAACAAAAGAAAAGGACTAGGTCTCACTCATGAAAAACAGAAAAGATATTTGAAATACAGTGGAAAAAAGTCAAGTCAGTATTTGAATCACTGTAAAGTAATGAAGCATTCCTCATACATCTGTATGTTAATGAAATGTGTGGTAAGGAAGATAGAATCTGAAGTGGCTGCGTGTTGGGAGATAGAAGGTGGGAGAACAGCCCGTTTGGATGATCCACAGTGGAGGTGTTCTGTGCCCCAGAGTTGTGGAGGAGGTCAAGACAACGGGAAATGGCTTGAATAAAAACCCAGGAGGAAGACAAAAGCTTTGAATCTGGTTCTGAGAACAGCTGTGGGCGCAGTACATTCAGGGCAGGGTGTGTTGTGCTCCCAGTCACCTGGGGAGCCCGAGGGCAGGCAGAGTGGCTCTCAGGTTGAGTGTCTTGTGTACTCTGTACCCGATCATTCTATTTCTTGGTGCTCGGCTCCCTGAAATTTATATGGCGGATTCTCCTGGAGCAAAGTAGTTCAAGTCTTGCTCCTCCAAGTCAGAAGAGAAACTGGGTTCAGATCTTAGCTTGGCCACTTATTGGTCATGAGTTCTTAGACAAGGCATTATAAACTCTGAAAGCCTCAGCTTTCTCATCAACAAGTGGAAGTAAATTGTATCTAATTCACTGGGCCATGGGGAGGATTAACTGTTTAACCTGATACCTGAACAAAGACAATTCAGAAAAATGTTTGCTGTATCATAAAATGGTGCAAACTGACACGGTTGTTATGATTAAGAAGCAACCTACACTTAAGGTAGTAGAAGGCTAACTTAGCTAGAGTGAACATGTGCTTTGAAAAAATGCAATGAAATAAAGAGGTAAAAGATATCAAAGTGATATTAAAGGCTTAATATGAAGCAAGAGAACTTTTTGCTCTTGGTTTATGCTTTCAAGTGTTTCTTCCGAGGGCAAGTTAATGATTCTTAAACAAAAATTAGTAACTCATGACCAACTGGTGTTTACATGTATTTACTACAGTTTACTGAATTATTATATGATGGAGAGTATGGTTATTAAGAGCATGGAGTGTGGAGCCAGATGGCTTCTCTTTGTGTCCCAGCCCTGTCACTTAGCTGCTATGAGACTTGGAGCAAGATGTTTAAACTCTCTCAACTTCAGTTTCTTTATCTGCTCAGGTCATGGAGGGAATTAAGTTAACGTAAGAAAACATCTTTGAGTAGTATTTGAAACATGGATGTCAGATAGTATCATTATGATAACTCTCATTAGTAAATAACAGTAGTTAAAGTATAATAATAAATAATTAATAAACAATAGTAAAGAATAGTAATGTCTTATAGATTATGAGGGTGTGATAAAAGCATAACTGATTGATTTGTGAAGCGTAACTAACTGATTTATAAAGCAGCTTTCTTGGGAAAATCCTAAATAAGTTGTCTGCCAATATCTAGATTTTTACTCTGTACCAGGTGGCAGCAATCACAGTGAGAGGCTTAGAGCTTGGGGTGAAATAATTAGCTTTACAGAGGTTGAAATTAAAATTCCAAGCCTGTAAGTACTTCACATTTTATAGAGCCTGTAACTACTTTTGTGTTTGATTTATGTCAATTCTAATAACGACGTTGGTGGCAGTTGGGAAGGAGATCTCACTTAACCTCTCTCAAAGCCAAAGGCAGGCAGTCAGCTTCTTTGGGCTGTGCCAAAACATTAGTGAGACACCCACCTGAAGCCATGTGCCTCCAAGTGGCATCCCCAGGCCAGTGGCAGCAAAATTACCGGGGAGCTTGTTAGGGATGCAGGTTCTCAGGTCCAGGTTTACCATCTCTGGAGCAGGTCCAGCACAGTCTGTGTTAACAAGGTCTCCAAGGGTTTCTGAAGCCTGCTCAGTTTGAGGACCACTGCTGTAAACTAGTATAAACATCAGAGCTGACATAAATCAAGCATTAAATGTAGTTAGTAGAATTGCTGCTGGACACTGCTGGGGAAGCGTGTATCCATTTGTCCCTCCACTCCTTTTCCTATGCGGCACTTCCTTCTGCTGACACATTCTTCCTTTCAGATGTGTTAATATTACTAACCAGGCCATGCTGAAGTGACTTTCCCCTGAGCCTCAAATTCATTTCTGTCACCTCCAATTATGTGTTGACTTAATTAGTTTAACCCTTGGAAAACCACCTTATTTTCAACTTCTTATATTACACTTCCCTGCCCCAACTTGAACCTGGGTAGTATCAACAGTTAAGTGCTTGACTGCTAATTTAAGAGCTGGCTGTTCGAACCTGTCTAGAAGCATCTCAGGAGAAAGTCTTGGCAGTCTATTTTCAAAATCTTAGCCACTGGAAATCCTGTGGAGCACAGACTTATTTTAAAACACATAGGGTGATTATGAGTGGAAATTGAATCAACATCCACTAACATTGTTGGTTTGTATTCCCAATTTCTCTCCAGATGATTGCTAGTGATTATAATACCGATTTTAAGAGGGTAGTGATTCATTCAGTGGATAATAGGGAGAGAGTGTTTAACTAAAATGTAGATGCTGAAATCTTGCTGTCTAGAAGATTGTCTACTAGTGGAGATCCTCTTGCTTGGGGAAGGGTATGAAAATGGGATTAGAAAAATGGGCACAGGGTGGGGCAAAGAATGTGCACAGGAAGTACATTTTCAAAAAGTTTTCCAAAATGAGACAGCAAATTTGGAGAGGGAATGGATTTAAAAGGCTGATGGACTCTGAGGATAGAGTTGTCATTGCGAGGTGTCATTGAGTAAGCCAATTCGGACTCATAGTGATCCTACACACAATGCAACAAACACAGTGCCCAGTCCTGGGTCATCCTCACAGTGATTATGCTTGAGACCACTGTCAGAGTGCATCTCTTTGAAGGTTTTTCTCTTCGTTGACCCTTTATTTTACCAAGAATAATGTCCTCCAGATAGCATTTCCAAATTACATGAGACAAATTCTCTGTATCCTTGCTTCTAGGGGATATTCTGGTTGTATTTTTTTCCAAGAGCCGCCCACTGCCATTGAGTTGATTCTGACTCACGGTGGAGCCTACAGGACAGAGTAGAACTGCCCCACAGAGTTTGCAAGGAGTACCTGGTGGATTTGAACTGCCAACCTTTTCGATAGCAAATGTAGCATTTAGCAACTACATCACCAGGGTTTCCAAGATTTGTTTATTCTTGTGCTATTCCATGGTGTGTTCACTATTCTTCACCAGCACTGTAATTAAAAAGTGTCGATTCTTTTGCAGTCTTTCTCATTCGTTGTCCAGCTTTCACATGTGTGTGGGGCAATTGACAATACTGTGGCTTGGGTCAGGTATTTTCGAGGACCTTAGTCCTCAGAGGGCTATCTTCACTTCTGAACACTTGAAAGAGGTCTTTCACAGCACATTTGCCCAATGCAATGGATTGTTTGATTTGTGGACTGATGTTTCCTTGGGCATTGATAGTGGATCCAAGTACAATTAAATCCTTGATAACTTCAATGTTTTTTTCCATTTATGATAGTATTGCCTATGGGTCTACTTGTGATGATTACACAAACTTGCTGGCAGAAATTGAAGAGGCATTGAAGTACTTGCTGTTAAAGATCAAAGACTGCAGCCTTTGGTTGGATTGTATCTCAACGTAAATAAAACAACCCTGGGCTAAAGATGCTTCATTTGGTTTTTGCCTTTGTTTTTCATGAACACATCACTGTTAAAAATGGGATCCCTAGATGGGGAGCTGGCAGAGGTCCACTAAAGGGGTTTCCTAGAATAAAAGAGCCATCTGCCTTGGATACCTCAGAGGAACGTTGCTCCCCTCTTTCTTTGCCCTGATCTCTAGTCCTGGAGCACTCCATCTCAAGAGGCATCATGGTACAGTCTCGGATGGCTGACAGTGCCACTCTGATTGGCATGTAGTGACACTGGACTACCTCCTGACTCAAAAGAGAGGAGGATCATAATTTACTAAGGATGACCGCCATAAGCCAAGGGAAAATCTCCAGGAAGTCAACGATCCTGTGTATTAATCTCATAGCTATGCTCTTTCTAGCATGGTGCTTGGCTCACCTGTAGAATCCATGTGGAGTCTGGTGAATGGAACATAACCTTTGCTGTATGCATGTGCCATGCTTGTGTCAAAGTTGGAGGGCTGGTTGGAGTCTGGACTTCGGAGTCAAACCTTTCTAGGTTTGAATTTCATCGCCCCTGTTGGTGACTGCTAGATGAACATTTCCTTGTCTATGGAAAAGATAATGTGTCTCATAGATATTACTGGAGAAGGAATGAGTGTGGAAGAGGGCAGATTTCAGTATCAACAAGAAAATAACAGTTTCTACCAATATACCACAATTTCATGTAGGCTGATAGAATTAAACTAAATTAGTCCAGTCAGAATAATTCAGCTGAAATTTTACTATTAATCATGTGATTTTTGTTTTTGAAGGTGAGGTTTTCTTTTCTTTATTTTTTAGAAGCTATACAAAAGAGAACAATGTAGACACTGCCTAGAGAATCAAGCTTCAAAAGCAATTAAAAAAAAAAGTTAATTCTAGAAGTTTCTCCCTGGAAGTCTATATAATAAAGGAAAAAGCAAAGTTAAAGTTAACATACCTGATACTTCTTTATACAGAATGGAACGTTTGTATTACAGAGTATATGGTATTCTATTTTGTTGTGTTAGTGTAGCAGAAATGACGTAACTTTTGTATGTCTGCAATTATATATAAATCTACATGAATACAAATGTTGAAAATGAATGTATATTTCTTCTTTTATTTATTTACATTGGTTGCCATCATATAATTTATATGTCACCAAGTATGTCATCAACGTCGTCTGATGACCGTAATGGATTAGCCTCACCATGGCTGGACTGAAAGTGGTAGCTAAATATTACCCGTCCTTTCTTATGCTCATTGTGTCTTGCTCAGTATTTTTCTTTTTTCTTTTCTCCCTCACAACTGTCAAGATGCTCAAATTCATCACTTAGAAGAAAATAGTGATTATTGCATGCAATTCAGTAAGTCCCCCTATGGGGAAACCAGGCCACTTTGAAGTTCTTCTTCATCTCAAACTTCATTAAGTTGATGCCAGTGGTTGTCTCAAATTAGTTTTATAGAGAGAAGCATTTTTGCAAATTTGTCATTTATAGATTGCATTAAACTGACCTGATTTAACTGTGTTGTTCAGAGAAATAATATAATGTGGATTTATCCCCAGCTATTAAGTGGTAAATATATAGCAATTACTAAGGAGTATGCAGACTGTCAAGGAATCCCCTAAGTGATATATCAGTTTTCTCCAGCAGCTCAAATGCTTTACTTATTTAACAAAATTTACTGAGAACTTGTTATATCCCTACGCTATGCTAGACACTGAGACCATAAAGGTTAAGAAATCTGGAAGAGGTTCACTTAGACAACCCTACGTGATCAACAGAAAGGGTGCCTTCTTTGATGAAGGACAACAGATGTGGAAAGAGAGACAAAAGCAGAAACTCTTCGGGAAGACTCCAAACTAGAGGCAACGTTCACATTAAGACCTGAAAAGTGACATGGAATATGCCAGAAGGCCAGGGGAAACAGTTGTAAAGAGATGAGATTCTATAATGCCTGAAGTCTGCTCATTTTCTGAGGAGAGTGGTCAGTCCTGAGTCACGGGAACAGAACACAGCTCCGTGACAAGCTGGAGCAAAGAGAAGCAGAGACAGACCAAGATCATGAGTCTGCTGACATTCCACTGAGGGCTCAGAGCTGTGAACATTTTTGAGCAGTTGAGAGAAGAGGCTGGATCTGTGTTTTAGAAGCCCACCATAAGAGGGATGTAGAGAAGGACTGGAAGGCAGAGGAAAGTCTGCAGGCAGAGAGACAGTCAAGAAGAGAGTTCCTTTCCAACATGACAAATCTATTCTCAACAATGACGGGGTAGAAGAGGGGGGAAGGACGAGAGAAATATTTCAAAGGTTCAGTTGAGATCCGTTCTCTCCTGTGAGTCCACCGCATGTCTCACTTGAGAGCTGTTTTTAACTGGGGCAGAGATGGGGAAACATTTGTCATCCTGGACTGATTGACATGTGCCATCATCTCTGTTCCCATCCCAAATCGAGGTGTGAAGGAGGCAGGACCCTGGTTGCTTTGGTGGGAAGGCTCAGAACATTGGGCTGACAGTACCTGTGAATATCACCTCCCCTTCCCCGGTCCTAATTACTCCCTGTGAGATAAAACACTAGCTCTGCCTCCTCTTCCTTCTTCTTTTCTAGGTGCTGCCCCAAAGGTCATGTTGAACCCTTCATAGGTAGGGAAGGGTCAAAGCACTAACAGAGCAGAGCCCAGCTGGGGAAATCACTCTGTCAGCTACAACCTCCAGTGATAGAAAAGGGTGATGACAAGAAGGCGTAGAGGTTTCTGGGTTGCAAGTGCCTTTCAGGCACCAGCAGATTCGATTAGAGCCTGTGGGTAGGTTCAGAAGGAAGCTGCTCTCTCAATTGTGTTAGCTTTGCGGTTACAGAAGGCCCTATTGAGTACATGGGTTAGGAATCGGACAGAACTGGATTTGGAATCTTATATCAGTTAGTTTTTTACTTACTTGGCTTCTCTGAGACTCATTTTCTTATCAGTAGATGGGGATCATAACCTAATTTGCTTTGTTATTATTAAATATCATGAAAAATATAAAGTTCTTGACGTGGTGCAGGAGGCTTTCTTTCATCTTGCATCTGTATACTAAGCAGAAGGAATAAGAGAAAAATAAATAAATGCCGTATCCTTTCTTTTAATAATAATCTCCAGCTGCGTGTTTGCTCACTTCCCCATATATACTTTTTCTCTGGAACTTCTCACGGCTAACTGCCAGGGAACCGAGAAAATGTAGTCTTTTAGCTGATCAAAATGCGCGCAGTTAAAAATTAGGCTTCTGTTATTAAGGAAGGTGGGAAGAAAGAACATTGGTGAGCAGATATTAGAACCTTTCACAATAGATCCATAGTACTTCACTTTTCACAGGGGTTAGTGAGTCTAAGTGTATTTTGCTTCTGTATTGCTACATAGGAAACCAACTCGAGCTTAATAGCTTAAAATGACACACATTTTATTATGCCTAAGATTTTGTAGGTCATGAATTTGGGTAGGGTACAACAGGGATGGCTCATCTCTGTGCTAAAGTAACTGTGACTTCCTCTGGGATGGCCTGAAGAGGTAGAGATGGCTAGGATGACTCAGCTGAAATCCAGTATCTTGGGTCTGACTTCTGGAATTGGTCACGTGCCGTAATTGTTTTCTATGTTGTGTCAAAGATGGTTTATTCCTTCTCATACCGGCGACTTTGCCTAGTACGGCTATAACACCTGGCCTGGCTAGGTATTCCTTTCTCTCCATGGAACTTTTCTATGAGGCTAGCTTGAGCTTCGTTGCAGAATGGCAATCTTCGGGAGGCGTATGTCTTCCACTGGCAGCTGGCTTCCTCCAAAGGGAATGTTCCAGGAGACTAAAGCAGAAGTTACAAAGCTTCTTCTAACTAGCCTCAGAAGTTATACAGCATTGCTTCTGCCTCATTCCATTGGTCAAGCATCTCACTAAGGCAAGTCCAGATTTAAGAAGGCTCAAGTGGAATTTGACTCTATCCTTCCATAGGAGGAAACAATAGCATTGGTTAAGTACTATGGCTGCTAACCAAAAAGGTCAGCAGTTCAAATCTGTGAGGTGCTCCTTGGACACTCTATGGGACAGTTCTACTCTGTCCTCTAGGGTCACTATGAGTCAGAATTGACTCGACAGCAATGGATTTGGTTTGGTTTCAGTTCCCACTGAAGTAGCAGGAGGTTTTCAGCTGTCTTTAATCTACTGCAGAATAATTCCTTATGAAAACATAGGCAGGATGCTAATAGGCCTAGTCTGGGACATAGACTTTACACTGCATTAGTTTAAACAGTAGACTGTGACACTTTAAAAGAATAAATAGATCGATTAAAAAAAAAAAAAAAGAAAGATCTTAGCTTTTTGTAGAGCATAGGAGCAGTTCTATTATGTCCTGTAGGGTCACTATGAGCTGGGATCGACCAGATGGCAGTGGGTTTGGGCTGGGGTTTTGTAGAGCATAGGAGATGATAAGAATTTGTGGCAACGGTACACGGCATTGGTGGATGAACTGACTCTGGTCCTGGTGAAGTGAGTGAACCTCGGGTTTGGGATATAGTTCTTTAAGCTGAGTCTCCTCCTAAATGCAGCTGGTGTTTTATTTTTGTTTTTGCACTTTATCCCTTCCCCAACCCTCTGTTTTTCCCAGCCCCCTTCCACCTGAACAACTAGGCTGCTACTCAGCTTTCTCTTTTATATTTGTGAATATTCTCTCAGGTCTGGGAAATCAGATTGTCTCATTTAAATTTAATTTGAATTTCTGTTTGAAGAATCAACCTGAGACATCAAAGGGAATCAAAAAAAAAAAAAAAAGAAAAGAAAAGCCACACAACTACAAAATACATGATCAAATGACTTCTGAAAACACTGCACTTTTACATCTGGCAATATTGGATCAAAACTCCAATTTCTTTTATTGTTAAAATAAAGAGTAACTTAAAAGAAACTGCCATGTAATTTTGACACCACATTTAACCAACAGACAAATTGTTACAACCTGGTGAGGTTATAACCATCAGTACACGTATTCTCCCTCTGATTCTTAATAACCAGATTCTCTCAGTTTTAAGCTTCAGTTTGGTTTTAAGCTAATTTTCTTCAAGGCATAATAATATGTTTTAGAGTACAGGTCACCAATGCCTAATTTCCAGTCTTGAAATAATTAAATTACCAGTTTATCTGCTGAAAACAGGCTGAGTTTTATGTTGAAATGTGGCCTTTGAGAAATGAACTTCAGACACACAAAATTCTCCTTAATTATTTGTGCATTTAATTTTTCAAGGTCTAAAACTATCTTTGCACATTTTAACAAAGCTAGAAAGGGACATTAGAAGGTGCAGTGATACAATGAATTGGCACTTACTGTGAATTCTAGAGGACTTTGTGAGAGATGCAAGTGGTTGAACACATTAGGCTGCTCACCAAAAAATTAGAAGTTCAAGTCTATCCAAGAGAGCCTCAGAAAAAGGCCGGGAGCTGTACTTACAAAACCTCGTCTGTTCAAAACTCTGTCAAAGTCAGTTCTACTGATTCTCGGAAGTGATGAGATGGCTTTTTTTTGGTGAATTCTGGCAGGTGTTCAAGAAAACACACAACAGGAAAGTGTATACTGTTGGCCTTCACATGTGCAAACCAAAACCAAGAAAAAAACAAACCCACTGATATCAAGTCGATGCCAATTCATAATTATCCTGCAGGGAAGAGTAGAGCTGCCCCACAGAGTTTCCAAGGAATGCCTGGTACATTCCAACTGCCAGACTTTTAGTTAATGGCTGTAGCACTTAACCATTATGCCACCAGGGTTGACAGGTGCCAACACATACCTCCTTTCTACCAAGTGAGACTGAGAAGAGCACCTATGAATGAATGGCTCATCATATCTTGACCCATAAGAACTCTATGGGTGATTGCAAATTTGAATGTGTGATATGTTCACTTGTCAAGAGCTTAAGAGTTTAGTGATAGAGAAGTCATAAGTCTTACAGAAAAGAAACGTCATGCGATGGTCATGGTCTGAATTAAAAAGCACCCTGGAAACGCTGAGGCAAGTCAAGATGGCTCCTTTATTTCCCAATGATCAAGTAGGACTGAAGAGAAAGAATCAATAATGAAGAATTAAAATCTTACTAAATATGCTTCCTATACACGAGGAGAAAATCACCAGCACTTTCTGGGGCAGGAGCAGCATTCCTCCCAGTTGCCTAAGGCAGCTGGCTCTTTCAATTTCAGGAAAACTCCTCAACGGATCTTTCACCAGTTCCCAATGTCCTTCCTGTTCTGGAGGTAAAAAACAGTGTCTGACAAAGAGAATTGGATTGTCTGTTTAATAAAGTTGTAGCAAAGTAAAATCTGTTGCAGGGCAATATTGTTTGAATTTCAGGATAACTGGGAAGAGATAAGGTGAGTGACAGGGAGAAGGGGTCACGGGAGGGAGAGCCAAGCCCTCCTGCCAACAGCAAGTGGAGAGCTCCAGAGAAAGTCCAGGTGGGGAGAAATTCCTGGGTAGCAAGCTTTGAGAAATATAGTATTCAAGTTTGTATTAGTTCCTAACATGTTCTGTGCTGATCGGTCTCTCTATGACAGCTTTCACCTCTCACTAGGCCACCGTGTTGTGGACTGAATTGTATGCCCATAAATATGTGCTGGAATTACAATTCCTAGACCTGAAGGTGTAATCCCATTTAGGAAACGGGTTTCCTTTGTTATGTTAATAAGACATACCAGTGTAAGGTGTATATTAAACATAATGATTTTGAGATACAGAAGGTGGGACAATTAAGTTTGTGAACTCATCCTAGAAAAAGTGCTACACACCTCATTGCTGAATACCACTATGGTCACCTTCGAAGTACTCCCTTTGGGAAGCTGTGCACTGAGACCAGTGCCTAGTCCGCCCTTCAAAGCAATTTTGGAACTCTTTTTCTGGAACGGCCATCAGAGCTGTCATTGGACAAGGTCTAATAACTACATTCTCAAACTTGTCCTGGAAAAAGTGCTACATACCTCATTGCTAAATATCGCTACGATCACCTTTGAAGTACTCCCCTTGGAAAGCTATGCAATTAAAATAACAGTTTCCAAAATCCACACGGTCAGTTCATAATGCAGAAATGGGGGTGGGGACTCTCAAAATTAAAGACGGAAATTCCTGTTACTGGGTTTATTAAACTAGGTATTGTCATACCTCATCCAATGACAGCTCTGATGGGTGTTTGAGAAAAAAATCTCCAAAACTGCTTTGAAGGGTAGACTAGGTGCTGGCATCAGTGCATAGCTTCCCAACGAAAGTACTTGGAAGGTGATTGTAGTGACATTCAGCAATGAGGTATCTAGCGCTTCTTCTAGGATGAGTTCCTGAACTTAATTGCCAGACTTCGTAAAAAAGAGCAGATTAGGCAGAGAAAAGCAAGTGCAAAGGCAAAGAAAAGCAAGCACAAAGATGTCATGTGGAGATGGCCAAGGAACTTGGACAAAAATGCTAGAGAAGGTAAGACAATGGTTTTCCTACAGAGAGGACAGAAAGAGAGTCTTCTCTTAGAGCTAGTGCCCTGAATTAGGATTTCTAGCTTTTTAAATTGTGATAAAATAAAAAAAAAAGAAAAAATAATTTTCAGAAAATAAATTTCTATTCTTTAAAGCCACCCTCTTGTGATATTTCTGTTACAACAGTACTTTAAAACTAAGATACACAGGACAGTCTGGTAATGGCGGTATTTCTGTGTAGTGAACAGAAGGGCCTCTTCTGTGCTTAGAGCAGTGAAGAAGTGCCTCTGAGGAAAGCAATCACAAGACACGAGATGCTGGATATTTGCTGGTTACAGCACCTAAGCACACTGTAGTGTGGACTGATACTGAAGGATGTGTGTGGAACATTTACCTCTCTGCCAAGCCAAAAGCCAAGTGCCGTCGAGTCGGAAAAAATAATATTCTAGAGATGGTGGGCTCCCCCATAAGTGTGTGTGTGAAAGAACACTGAGGAGGGAGACTCAACCCTGCATTTGTATGAATATAAGTTGCTCAGGATCAGAAAGTCCTATGACCTGTCGATATATTTTAGAGAATGTGGCAGTTTCCAAGCGGATGTCAGCATGTGAACAGTCAACTGTCCTCCAAAAGGAAATGTCTCCATGCTCCTCTCCCCAAGAGGTTTCACTCTACATCAGAAAGTCCTTTGCATACTCCCCCTTTGCAATGGGCTCATCCCCATTGGGTAATTCAAAAGATTCCTCTGGTCCTGGTTTTAATAAGCCCAGTAGTAGGAATTTCCACCGTTAATTGTGAATTTCACCACCCCCACCTCCCATTTCTGCATTGTAAACTGACTGTATGGATTTTGGCAGTTGTTATATTTAATTGCTGAACCAAGCAACAGAGAATCCTCTGCTGGCTCTGACTCAGTAGAATCTGAGATTATTCTGAAATTAGAAAAAAAAATTGTACCAGAAACAGGCAGCAGGACAAAACGGGGTGTGCTGGAGGAGATCACAAAGCTTGCTACAGGTATTTTCATCTCTCACACCGCCATTAAAAAACAAACCAAAAAAAAAACAGTGCTGTTGAGTCGATTCTGACTCATAGTGACCTAATAGGTCAGTATAGAATTGCCCCATAGAGTTTCCAAGGAGTTCCTGGCGGATTTGAACTGCTAACCTTCTTTTGGTTAGTAGACGTAGCACTTAACCATTATGCTGCCAGGGCTCCAGACTGCAAAAATATCATGTTACCTAAGACATGTTGAATTCTAAGGACCAGGAATAATGGAGTATTTCTAACTGAAAGCCAGGCATTGCCATTTATCAAAATTAGATGATTTTGATATGTATCATCAATCTAGATTTAACTTCAACCCCTGCTCTCCAACCCCTGGATCTCAGCCTTGGATAAGACCCTTGTCTACCAGCTTCTCCAGCCTCCAACCCTCCACTTTGTTGCCAAAGTCATTATTAAAATGCAGACTATATCATGTCACTCCCTTGCTCGAGACTATTGCATGATCACATATTGGCCTGTAGAAGGTAGTTGCTGAAGATCCGAACTTCTACCCTTCTCCCAAGCCCCCTTGCTACTGCTCAGTATCTGACCCTTCAAGACTAGACTGTCCTTTGCCATTCTCCAAATGCAGCCCATTCTTACATTGCTTTATGTCCTTTGCACAGGCTCTGCCTAATTGCTTGTTCTCACCCCGTCCACACCACTATTTGACCCAATCCTTTACAGAATCTCATATTTTCTGTTCTTTCATTAACACCCATGTTCAATCATTCATTAATGAACACTCCCTATGTGTCAGATACTACCTTACATGTTTTTTAAGATAACATTACCACTTTTAATATTTTAAGCAAAATATTAAAGGTATATAAGAATATGCTCCTATCCTCTTCATCTTGCATAAAAAACAGAAAAGAAATAAACAAATATTTTCATAATTCCTGGATGATTTTATGGTGATAATTAGAGCAAAATGAGCAGTCTATAATATCTAATCCTTAGCACATACAAAAAAATAGATAGGTAAACTGAAGGGACAAATAAAGCAAAAATACTTAGTTCCCTGAAGTAACTATTTTACAGAATCTCAGTAAATTATGCAATTATGTCATGATAAATTACAACATTGTATCATAACTTGCTATATATATGTGTGTATATATATATACATATATCTACACAACCATACACATATACTACATAGTTATTTAAAATTAGTTATAATGCCAAAACAACTATGACAGATTGGATGGATACACTGAAGTTCTACACCAAACAGTTAGCTAACACAGGCTATATTACACAATATATTGTGAAATATTAAAACTTGTAATTTTATGAAAAATGCAAGTCATGGGATGTTGTTTCAACAAAGAAGTTTGATGACGAACATTTTAAGCAACTAAGCATTAGAATAATGAGTTCATATAAAAAATAATCAGGCTAACCATGTAGAACATGTTAGCCAGAAATATATTAAATTGCAAGGGGTATGGTGAGAACGGGGACAACCCAAGAGAGTAAGACAAGGCAGGCCAGCAAGCGAGATAAAAGGAGAGATGAGGAGGAGCACATCTGAGTAGTAAAGAATGGAAGAAGAAAGCTAAGAAGGAAGAAATAAGACTACTAAGAGAAGGCAGAAAAAAAAAGAGAATACTAATTGTGCTCATGAGGAACCTGTAATTACAACCAAGAGGCAATCATCTGAACGGAACAAGAGGATACTGCATGGCTTAAAATCAGGAAATGTGTATGTCAAAGTTGTATCCTTTCACCATATTTATCAATCTGTGTGCTGAACAAATCGTCCAAGCTGGATGATATAGAAGAACAGAGCATCAGGATTGCAGAAAAGTTCATCAACAACTTGCAAAACACAGATAACACAACCTAGGTTGCTGAAAGTGCAGAGAATTTGAAGCAACTATTGATGAAGATCAAAGACTACAATCTTCAATATAGATTATACCTTGACATAAAGAAAATAAAAATCCTTACAACTAGACCAATAAGTAACATCATGGTAAACACAGAAAGCATTGAAGTTGTCAAGAATTTCGTCTTGGAGCCACAATCAACAACCATGAAAACAACAGTCAAGAAAGAAATGACATATTGCACTGGGCAAATCTGCTGCAAAGACATATTTAAAGTACTGAAAAGCAAAGGTGTTACTTTGAAGACTAAGGGGCACCTGACCCAAGAAATGATGTTTTCAATTTTACCATATACTTGTGAATGCTGGACAATGAATAAGACCACAGATGACATTTTGCCTTTGAATTATGGTATTGGAGAAGAATACTGACTACACTGTGGATGGCCAGAAGAATGGACAAATCTGTCTTGGAAAGAATAAAGCCAGAATGCTCTTTAAAGGAATGATGGTGAGACTCTGTAATTTTCTGTGGACATGTCACCAAGAAGGACTTGCTGAAGAACATCACGCTTGTAAAGCAGAGAGTCAGTGAAAAAGAGGAGGTCTTTCAATAAGGTGAATTGACACAGTGGCTGCAAAAATAGCAACGACTGTGAGGATGGCCAAGGACTACTGAATGTGTCGTTTTTTAAGTAAATAGAGTTGCTATGAGTCACAGCCGGATCCAACTCGGCGGCACTTGGCTGGCTAAGAGTCACAACCAGTTTGAGAGCACCTAACAACAACCAAAGGGAAGCATTAGTTTTAGCTCTAGTAAAGATTAGCTCTCTGAGTCTAAGTTGAAACTTTGTGAGGGTTCATTAACTCTTTCAGGTCATTCTAATAGCATGCAATTAACCAGGAAATAGTATTTTCTAGTCAGTTGGTGTCATGGATTGAATGGTGTCCTCCCAAAAATGTATGTGTTGGTTTGACTTGGTTAGGAGGCCCAATATGGGGCCATTGCTCCCATTTGTTGTGAATCCTGCCTCTGTTATTGATGATGGAAAATGGTCTGCAGTTGTGTTAGTGAGGCAGGATGCAAGCTGCAAGCTTACGGAATACAAGGGAGAGAAGTGAGCAGAGGAAGATGGGAACCCCACACCACCGAGAGAGCAGCACCGAGAGCAGAGCATGTCCTTTGGACCTGAGGTTCCTGTACAGAGATGCTCTCACTTGATTTGGACTTATCCTACTGGACTGTGAAGATTTCTCATATTGAATGGACTTGTAACTTGTTAATGGATTTGCGGCTTACCGGACTGTGTCAATAAAAGCTTCTCTTCACGAAACCTTCCACACGTGGTGTTTTCTGTCAGAGCAGTACCAGGCGACTGAAAGAGCTGGGTAAACCTGAATCCCAAATCCTTTTATTAGCTTTCATTTTGTATTTACAGACATAACCAAAACTGTATTCCAGAGTAGAAGAACATTAACTGTGCCCAAAACTGAAGATGATGTTAGGAATCATTTAAGGTCATTTAAAATTCAGCTATTAGCTGTATATTTGTTGGGCCTGGCAGATGTTTTACATGATTTTAAAACAATATTAATGTCATCCAAAGCCAAAGTAAATTCAAGTAAGAAAAGGTATAATTAGTGGATGTTAAAAAAGCTGAAAATGTAACAGATATATGTGGATGTGGGATGAAATATCTGGTGGTAAGCATTATTTCCAAGGACAAAGAACTCATCTTACAACATGTGAAAATTATTAACCAACAAGGAAATTGGAAATTTAATTAATTTAACAATAAAAACATCTTTTAGAGTGTGTAACTAGAGGTTCTAGCTTCAGACTGATGTCTATCAGCTTAATATTTACTCAAGTGCAATTTGGGGATTTGTTCAAGCACTCTACACTAAGCATGGTTTAACTGCTGCTTCTACACTTAAGTAATAAAAACAGAGATTCAAGACCTTCTCAGATGTGCACAGTGTCCAAGTGAGGGGTAAGCTGATGAGTTCCCAATTTTGAGAAAGTCATCAAAGTCTCTTACTTAAAGGAATTTGTCAAGTAGTGAAAGAGACTGAATACATAACTAGCAAACCAATCACAAATGAATTGCAAAATAACACTTGCTATGCGGGAAATCCACCACTCATCTGTCGATTTGATATTCTATGGTGGTTTACATGTTGCTGTGATGCTAGAATCTGTGCTACCAGAATGTCAAATACCAGCAAGGTCAGCCTGGAGGACAGATTTCAGAAGAGCTTCCTCACTAGAACAAACTAGAAGGAAAGTCCTGGTGATCTACTTCTCAATATCAGCCAGCGAAAACCTGGAGAACCACAACAGAACATTGTCCAACTTGCTTGGTTTGGACATACCATCAGAAAGCATCAGTCACTGGACCTGAAAAACCAAATCTGTTGTCATTGAGTTAACTCTGCCTCATAGTGATCCTAAAAGCCAGAGTAGAGTTGTTCTAGAGGATATACAAGGAATGGCTGGTGGATGAGATCTGCTGACCTTTGCGTCAGCAATTGAGCTATTGACCACAGCACCAGCAAGGCTGCCAGTCACTGGAAGCAGGCATCGCATTTGGTAAAACAGAGGGCCAGCAAAGGTGAAGGGGATCATTGGTGAAATGAAGTGGCATGACATCTCCAACGACAGATGTGAGCACGTCAGAGATCTAGAGGATGGTGGTGCTCATTTTATTGTGTATCAGCTCGCCATGAGTTCAAAGTTGACATGATGGCAACCTTATCTATCCATCCAAGCAAGAAATAAACAAGTTGCTGAAACAGAACATAATGAGGGCACAGGTTGAACAAGACTGTAAGGAAGAGGCCTCGAAGAGACTGAAGAACACAGAGAGTCATTATACCAGAAAGAATTGATCAACATTCAATCATTTCAACAGGTAGGAAACAGATCTGACAATTAAGTCTGGGAACTTAATTGTTCTAAGTGCTACGTACCTCATTGCTGAATATCACTATGTTCACCTTCAAAGTACTCCTCTTGGGAAGCTACACACTGATGTCAACACCTAGTACACCATTCAGAGCAATTTTGGAACTCTTTCTAGAATGGATATTGTGCATGGAAACATGGTAATAAGTTCCTGAAGTTAACTGTATAGTTGTCTGTGAAGGGCTTTTCGGCCAGTAAACAAATAACTATTGGAGCACCCTCGTTGCTCACCTGATCTGGCTCCAGTGATTTTTTTCCTCACCAAAAGATAAAGGAAATATTGAAAGGAAGACATTTTAATGGCATGCAGGACATCAAGGGTAATACAACAGCTCTGATGACCATTCCAGAAAGAGTTCCAAATGGCTTTGAAAGGTAGACTAGGCACTTGTGTCACAGCATAGCTTCTGAAGGAGATTATTTTGAAGGTGACCATGGTGATATTCAGCAATGACGTATGCAGCACTTTTTCTAGGACAAGTTCAAGAACTCAACTGGCAGTCCTTGTATGATCAGGAACCAATGGTAATGAAGGAAGAAATTGAAGTTGCTGAAGACACTGGCAAAACAAGGGTCCAGAAACTAACGGACTATCAATTGAGATATTTCAACAAATGGGAAAGTACTCAGTTATCTGAAAGTACTCAGTTATCTATGCCAAGAAATTTGGAGGACAGCTACCTGGCCTACCAACCGGAAGAGATTCATACTTATGCCTATTCCAAGAAAGATGATGCACTCAAATGCAAAAATTACTGAAAAATATTATTATTGATACCACACACAAGTAAAATTTTTCTTAAGATCATTCAAAAGTGACTACAGCAGTGTATCGACAGCAGAGTCAAAGAAATTCAGGCTGGATTCAGAAGAGGACAGGAAACCAGGAATATCACTGCTAATGTCAGATGAACATCAGCTGAAAGCAGAGAATATCAGAAAGATGTTTACCTGTGTTTCATTGATGGCACAAAGGCATTCAACAGTGTGGATCATAATAAATTATGGATAACATCACAGAGAATGGGAATTCCAGAATCTGTACATGGATCAAGCAACAGTGGTGTGTACAAAACAAGGGGACACTGTATAGATTAAAGTCAGGAAAGACATACATCTGAGTGGTATCCTTTCACTTTACCTTTTCAATCTGTATGCCAAGCAAATAATCTAAGAACCTGATTATATGAATAAGAATAAGACATCAGGATTGGAAGAAGACTCATTAACAACCTACATTATGCAGATGACAGAATCTTGCTTGCTCAAAGTGCAGAGAATTTGAGACACTTACCGATGAAGATCCAAGACCACAGCTGTCAGTGTGGATTGCACCTCAACGTAAAAAAAAATTAAAAAAGTCCCCACAACTGGACTAGTAGGCAACATTATGATAAATGCAGAAACGACTGAGGCTGTCAAGGATTTCGTTTTACTTGGTTCCACAATCAATGCCCATGGAAGCAACAGTCAAGAAATCTAAAGATGTATTCATTGAGAAAATCTGCTGCAAAGGACCTCTTTAAAACACTGAAAAGTAAAGCTATCACCTTGAAGACTCGTGTGTGCCTGATCCAAGCCATGGAATTTTCAATTATGTCATATGCATGTGGAGGCTGGACAATGAATAGGGAAGACAAGAGAATACCTGATGACTTTGAATTGTGGTGCTGGAGAAGAACATTGAGTGCACCATGGACTGCCAAAAAAAAAAAAAAAAAAAGAAGAAGAAGAAGAAGACACAGATTTGTCCTTGGAAGTAGTACAATCAGAATGCTCCTTGTAAGCAAAAATGGTAAGACAGCATCTTACATACTTTGGACATGGTCTCACGAAGGATCAGTCCCTGGAGAAGGACATGATTCCTGGTAAAGTAGAAGGTCAGTGTCAAAGATAAAGACCCTCAGCAAGATGGATTGGTACAGTGGCTGCAACAGTGGGCTTAAGCACAAAACCAGTTGCAGGCATGGTGCAAGACCAGACAGCGTTTTCTTCTGTTGTGCACAGTATCACAATGAGTCAGACTCAACTCAACGGAGCCTAACAACAATAACAACAATAACTTGTGGCATCCCAGCAATATGTAAGCCTCTATAGTACAACAACCTGCCAGGGAGAGGTGGTGATCACTGTGATATTCATAAGGGAAAATGGAGTGGAGTGACCAGAGGAAGACAGAGAGCAATAAATTTAAGCATGAATTAAATGGGAGAAATGCAGATTAACTTATATAGCCAACTGCAAGTTTCTTGTGACAGAGGAAAGAGAACTCAGACAGCAACTGGAAGGATCCCTGGAGTCCACTGAAAATGCAGTGTCTCCAAATGCCTAAAGTATGTTTACATGCTTATAGAAATATACCACTACAAAGGAAAAGTATAGCTAGAGGGAAATGTTCTTTAATTTTTTAAATAATTTTTAACACAGTCTTTGAAATTTACATTTCAAAGCTTCAGCATTAAGTCTGAGATATTTCTTTCTTGGAATTTTTTAATTTTATTTTCATTATTGTACTTCAGATGAAAGTTTGAAGAACAAATTAACTTCTCATTAAATAGTACAATTACTGCTTGGTGATATTGGTTACCAATCCCATAATATCTCAACAATCCTCTTGTCACCCTTGGGTTCCCTATTGCCAGCTTTCCCATCCCCTCCTGTCTTCTGGTCCCCTGGGCCAGTGTGCCCATTTAGTCTTATTTTGTTTTATGGGCCTGTCTGATCTTTGACTGAAGGATGAATCCCAGAAGTCACTTCATTACTGAGCCACCAGGTGACTGGAGGCTGTAGTCTTGGTGTTTCTCCTGTCTATATCAGATTGGTAAGTCTTTTTTATTATTTTTGTGAGTTAGAACTTTGTTCTCCAATTATCTCCAGCTCTTTCTGGAACAATCCACCAGGATCCCTGTCTGAGTAGTTGGTGGTTGTAGCAGGGTGCTATTAGGTCGTACTGGACTCAGTCTGGTTGAGGCTTTCATACTTGTGGTCCATCAGTCATTTGGACTAATCTTTCCTTCGTGCCTTTGTTTTTATATGTTTTACCTTGCTCTAGATTTGGTGAGGCCAGCAGAGTCTTTGATGCTGCTTATAAGCTTGTAAGACCCCAGACGCTACTTGCCAAGACAGAATGTAGAACATTTTCTTTATAAAGTGTGTTACGCCAATTGAGCTAGGTGTTCATGGAGACCATCCCTCCCACAGCCCAGACGAAAATGTTCTTGATGAAACTCTTTGATCATCAGAGGGGTCCTGAACTTGGGAGAGAGAATGGGAAGGTAGATACAGACCCCAGTGAATTTGTAATGGAGAGATGAACAAATGCCCAGTAATGACTTTTACTTACACAATGGCAGTTGATACAAGATTATCAGATACAGCCAAGGTAGGAGAGGGAGGAAAAATAATGGGCTCTGTGTTGAGACTTTCTGTGTTATTTACTGTTGCGTTTGCCACAACTCATGGCAACCCTATGTACAAGTCCTCTGCCATCTTCGTGAATGTTGGCATGTTTGAGGCTGCTGTAAAATGCCTTTCCAACCGTGGTGCTCATCTTTCACCAATGTATCATAAAGTATTTTGTAGTGAGACGGAGGTGTAATACAACTGTGACAAGCCAGAAAATCCTGCAGAACAGAGAAACTTGAAAGAGGATTTGGTCAGTGTGGCTCACCAGTTTTTCAGGTTGGGGTTTATGAATTTATAATGACAACATTCTGCATACAGAAAATCAATCAATCAATAAATTGGCTGCAACGAGAGACACCAAACAAGTGAATGAAGCCTTATCACAAGTAGTGTACATTTGCCTGAGTAAGTAAGACAGAGGGAGAGAGGTTTTAGGGAATCAAGGATACAGAAAAGGCTTGATTATAAAAATAATGGCATGGTAACTAAGCTGGCTGTAAAGATGAGTGAAAAATGTAGGGTGCCGATAAGTAGTGAGAAAGTGGTGGAATCAGTAGTATAGATATATCAACACAACTTAAGAATTGATTTCATGTGAGTGTTTTAGCAAATGAACTTGAAGGATAGAAGCAGAGTGACATGCATGAATTATTTATTTTTGAGATGTGAAATAGAAGTGGAATTTTAAATTGGAGTAAGAGGAAGATGTCTTTAAGAATGAGGTTTAAAAACTAAGAGACTTCAGTGCTGTACAGTTTACCTAGCTTTACATATGTACACATTACAGATATCAGAAATGATGGCACGACTCAGGCCTGAGGAGTCTCGAACCCTCAGTGAACTGGTGAATCGCTAGGAGGATCCAGGAAGGGTAAACGCAGTAGGTGCAGACCTCAGAGTAACTGGATATTAAAAGCTGAGTTTGGGGGCATAGTAGTGTGACAATAGCAGTGGAGCTAAAGAAGGTTAGAAACTCAGGCCCAACGTGTTAAGGAGTGGTTCAAGAGACTGTTGCTACAGAGGGCTCAGAGGAGTGATTTGGGAAACAACTGAGGTTTGAACTCAGCAGATGGAGATGATTCATCATAAAAGACTAGTCTCCTGGGAATCCCTGGCCTAGACAGAGATGTGAGGCATGTCACTATTGATTTCTGTGTTTCCTGGTGAAAGCTCTGCCCAGTGCCTGGCAGCAGAGAGCAAGAGAAAGTCATGCCTTGCTAACCATGCTGTTCAAGAGCCAAAGAGGACTGTACGGTGTAAGGATGCAACGGGGTATGAGGTGAACAGATGCCTCCACCAGCTGTCTAAGGCTAAGGAATGACATAACCAGACAGCAGGGCCAGAGGAGGGGGTGAGAAGGAAGAGCAGGGCCAGGCTAGGACCATTCGGGCAAGAGTTTGATGGCTGGTCAGCGGACGACTGTCCGTGCTCAGAGTAATTGTGCACAAGAAGGCTGATCACACATTGTAGTGCAGGGGACAGCCCAAGACTAAGAAACTGAGAACATGGGAGAGGAACTCAGGGTCTCAATTTATAGGCTTCAGGGAAGCTTGCTCCATCTCTGATGTACAGCTGGCTGTTGAGTTTTCTGAGTTGATACTCTCTCCACACACTTCTATCATGGTACTTCTATTATGGTACTACTTGGGATTGGTCTAGACTCTTTCACCCCCATACTGCTCATTTTTCAATAACAAAGAGTATGTTTTTCATTTCTTAGGCTCACCTGTCTCTGTCTCATTCTTTCTTCCTTCCTCTACCCCAAGTCTACAGACTGATACACGGTAGATCTTACAAAAACGTATTTAGTGAATGAATGAATGAATGAATGAATGAATGAACTGTTCGTATCTCTTTTGAATTACCACAACCCGTCTGCCAGTTTGTCGTTCTAGAACGAACAGGGTTTCAGAGGAGCTTCCAGACTAGCATAGACTAGGAAGAAAGCCTTGGGGATTTACTTCCAAATATCCTGTAAGTTAGCTAGTGAAAACTCTGTGGATCACAATAGTGTCTGATACAGTGATGGAGGATGAGCTGTCTGGTCTGGAAGGCACCCAAAATACACAGCGTAACAACAAACGTGAAGGTAGCGAAAGGCTTGGCAACACTTCCCTCTGTTATAAATGGAGTCTCCATCAACTGGAGCCAGCTTGATGGTAACTCATAAGACCAACAATTTTGAATGAACAGATACAGCTTTCCTGTGTTTGTCCTCTGGCCACCAATTTCTTTCTGCAGGAACCCTTTTATGATTCTGATTTAAAGATTCTCCCAGTCTTAGAAACACCAAATTTTGGAAATTGAAGTTTGGACTTTTTTTTTTTAAGATTTTAAGCACAGAGTTTATTGTTATTATTATTTCTCTCTTTCACTGAAAAAGTTATTTTCTACTGACTTTAATTAATCATGTATTCATACTGGCTCATCAACAGTTACAAATGTCCGACAGCAGGGAAAGATGTTAGTAAAAGGAGGGACAGCGTGCAGGGAGGAGAGGGGATATATGGAAACTCTCTGCACAATTTTTTTTTTTTTTTTTTTTGGTAATCCTAAAACTACTGTAAAGAATAAAGTTTATTTTTAAAAAAGTTTCTTGCATTATTAGAGAGGATTCGGTCTGCTATTCTGTCTTCGGAAGGGGAGAGACAACCAAGCCCTTTATTATTCAACCGTTAACTTTTCTTGACTTATTAGGGAGTTATAAAAACAGCATGCTGAAAAAGGGAAGCCTGCTTTGGAACTGGGACTGATTATGGGAAATGGAGGTAGTTAACAGACCTATCGATAGAGAAAGGCTCTCTCTCTGCGTCTCCTAGTGAACACACAGTACGCTGCGCCGAGAGGTGGGCGATTTGCACTAACGGCAGCGCTAATATGATGTATTGAATGTCAGATCAACACGCCTGGGTGTGCATATGTCTCCTCTTGTACTGCCTGTTTATGCTTATTCAGCCCTTTGAATAATTTAACACTTTTCATACTCTAAATTACTCTCAGCAATTTGATGGGGCTTCTGGCAGTTTACGTGAAACACTCAGTGTTAGGTCAACATCGGGTCCCAGCTTCTGCTAAATAGAAGCGCTCTGCCTACTTACAAAAACATAATTAGTTTTCTCCGTGCATCTTCTCCTGGGTAGGTGGAGGTGGAAAAGTGGGCAGGTGGAGCTGAGTGGGAGCCAGTGCCTGTCTTCCTGGGTTGTCAATCTGGAAAAATCCAGGACCCAGGGGTTAAAAATTCCATGTGGCATGAAGCCAGACTTTCAGGAGAAGGAATAGATGAAGGGCATGGCAAATAGTTGAGTGTGCTGTGCAAATAAGTGTGATGAATGAGCCTCATTTAGTACTGACCATGGCTGGAACTCCCTTGCAATTTAATCCTTACGAAAAACTGGCCTGCTCCAAGCAAGACTGGCCTCGGTGGTATAAAAGTCTAAGCACCAATGGATGTGTTCAAAAGAAATAGTGAAACACTATCCAATCAGAAGCCTCTTTACTACTTCCTGGAAACTTTGTTGGTGTAATGGTTAAGCGCTACCGCTGCTAACAAAAAGCAGGCAGTTTGAAGGGAAACTCTACGGGGCAGTGCTACTCTGCCCTATAGGATCACCATGAGTCAGAATTGACTCGACGGCAGTGGGTTTTAATACTTCCTAGTGCCCTCGGTGGAAACCATGGAGGCGTAGTAGCTAAGTTCTACTGCTGCTAACCAAGAGGTCAGCAGTTCATATCTACCCGATGCTCCTTGGAAACTCTGTGTGGCAGTTATACTCTGTCCTATAGGGTCGCAGTGGTTGGGAAGTTGTCTCAACAGATGACAGCAGGTTTGGTTTTGGGTTTTAGTGCCTTTGAAGCCAAGTGCCGTCGAGTCGTTAGTGCCTTGAGTTTATCTTTATATAAGCTGAAGCCATGGTATAAACCAGTTACTGAGTTGTTCCTGACTCATGGAAGCCTGGGTATCAAAGTAGGTTTCTCCTCCACAGAGTTTCAAAGGGTCTGTTTTTCAGAACTAGATTGCCAGATGTTTCTTGTTAAGCACCACTAGGTGGACTTGAATCTCCAAAAATTCAATCAGCAAACTCAAGCTTTAATGGTCGGTTCCACCTAAGGACTCTTTCAATGATGCTAAAGTCCTTTCAGTACTTGATGTCATTTTTCTTCTCTCATTAGAACTACAATTACCATGACTATAAAAATAAGTAAATCGAACTTGGTCACAACTGGGGGTACTGTGGTTTCTTTAACGTCCTAAGGATATGGTTTTGAGAAGTATCTTTCCCTTTGCCCTTTTCTCCATCTCTCTTCTGTGTGCATCCAGGCTGGCACATGCACGTGGTCTTGTAGAGACGTGAACATTTTCAATGAAGACTTAAGATCTTACCTTTTATGATGTATCACCTTGAGTGGAATCTGGTGTATGCTAGTGATGCCCAGCCAGCCGTGTGACAGCATACCAAATCTGCAGAAGACCAAGTGTTCTGCTCACTGCTCGGTCCCAGCAGGATGCTGACTGTAGCCTCCGAGTTTGAACTCCTCCACGCCCTCTGAATAGGCTGAAAAATCCTTCTGGGAAGAAGATTCAAGAGTCTTATACATAGTGAGACTCCTATAATCAAATGTTTGCTTATCACCCATTTATCCCCTTTGAATATTCTCAGCCTGCATTATAACCTTAGGTCAAAACTATTTGGGATGGTGGAAACTCACGATGAACATATGCTTTTGAAGGTTAGAATGCCATGAGTTTAGGAATATCAGATTAACTATTTTTATTAAAAAAAAAATTTCAAGTACTTCAAAGTGCTAGGAAGACCAAATGATTACGTGTGTTCATTTGTCTGTACATGTATATCCGCACAGATACTCATGAATCCCTTAAGTCCACCCAAACATATGCACAAAAATGTTTGCACCTCCAAATGTGTAGACATTTATTCAACTGATTTTGTTTAGGCAATTAATGGTATTTTGAAAAGTCTGCAGAACTTTAAAAAAATAATTTTATGTCTTTGTATTGTTTACTACAAAGGAATTAAACCAACTTCTCTCTGAAAGTCTGTGTTTTATTTTTAGCAAGGGAGAAAATTATATTTCATTAAAATGAAGTCCCATTTCTCTTGAGTAGAGATCTTGAATTGTGGTCACTAGATGTATTTATTGAATGTTTTCGAAATACAAATACATGTTCTCCACTGTTATGGTTATGTTATCTTTTAAAGGTAGTCTTATGAGATCTGAACATTTATTTACACATATGCTTGTTGATCAAAAAGATGTGGTGAGCGTGTAACATTCATTGATTCCATGACTTTTCTTCAGAATATCAGTAGCATATTTTCTCAATAAACACAACATACCCCTTAGAAATAGTCTATCCATGTGATAATAATTATTTTGTGCGGTTTCCTCCAAAGCAGAAGAAAGTTACTGCAAGACGATTATCATAAAGAGGAACAATTTTAAATCTTCTCACTGGGTTTCCACAAAACCTTTGTTTAGTGGACACATGGCAAGTTAATTTTGCTGATTGCCAGTGTGACATGCGACATTTGTCGCTCTCACCCTGTCTCACTCTTGCCTCAGGCTAGAGTTAGAAAAGTCGGGCTACCAGGGAACTGAGAGTTCCTCCTGGCTGCCAGTATCAGCAGTGGCCTAATAGTGGAGAACTGACGAGTCTGCAGCTGTGCACGCGGTCAGGAAGTTTTCTGGTCTCTTCAGTCTGTAACAGTGCTGCATTTGTAAGATGTATTTTACAGGGAAACTGAGCATCTGGGCTTTAAAGGCCAAGAGGGCAGATATAGGAAGAGAGAAGTTGACATTTCCTAGTAGCCAGTGTTTGACCACAATTCCTTCTGAATGCACAAGTACTCTTGGAATGCAGCATTTGTGTAGTAGGTATTTGTATTCCTAACTTTTAGCTCATTGTCTTAAAGAGTACTTTTAACTAAGGATCAAGAAATCCATTCATTCAAAAGTGCAGATTTTTCATCTTTGGCTTGTGAACAATAGAATTTTTCATAACAAAAGAAGGTCCCAATACAGTACGTTGTCAGTTTTGACTCAGTGGAAGAATGTGGTATGTAATCTTCATTATTTTTCCTGCAGTTTATTAGGTACTGCTTCTGAGTAACGCCTTTCCAACTAAGCATCAGGGATCCAATGGGAGGGCTTGGAGAACAGGTCTCACTACATAATGAGCCCTTAGTGTGCTGACTATCATGTTCCAGAATCGCCCATGTTTCTTCTTAGTGAGAGAAAAACCTTACAGACCAATAATTCAGAGCTACTTAAGCAGGAACAGACAACAGTATTACTAAAATTAAAAAGTATCTTGGCTTGGCATTGGAAACCCTGATGGTATAATGGTTAAGTGCTATGCCTGCTAACCCACAGGTCAGCAGTTTAAATTTACCAGACCCTCCTTGAAACTCTATGGGACAATGCTATTCTGTCCTATAGGGTTGCTATGAATTGAAATAGACTCCATGGCAGTTGGTTTGGCTTTTAGTTTTAGTCCTAATAACTTAAGTCCTGATGTATCAATGCTACTATGAACTTATTTTCTGGAGGAGTTTCAGCCTAAATAGAATACAAATGCGTCACAAACACTATCAAGAATGGAAAAGCCTTGTGACACAGTCATTCAACACAGGCGTTTTTGGCAAGTGGGGATTTCATAGGAGATCAAGAAATAGAAAGTACATAATAACAATGAATACAGACATGCACTCATATATATGTCTATAAATAATCACAGAATTAAAATGTAGGGAAGAAGCCAGCAGAGCAAAACTACAAAGTGTCCGGTATACACTAAGGAGGAAGAAGGGAGAGAGGGAAGTTGTTTGTTAGCCTTATATCCAGTTGCCTTTGCATTGATGCCATATATGTGTGTGTGAGTAGAATTGTGTTTCTTAAGACTTTCTAATGGCAGGTTTTTTCCTATTTTCTGTTATTATGATTAAGTGAAAGTATACAATCTCAAGTCAATTTTGCATACCCGCCTCACTACAGTTCTGTCTGTTCTCCCTACCCTGCGACAGCATACTTTCCTGTTCACTCTTTACTACTAGCATCTTCCTGATGAACACTTGTCCCCTCCTCCGTTCTCTCTCCTCTAGAAAGAAACCAGTAGGACAGCCTTCTACAAAAGTATAAAACCATAGAGTACACACACCACGTGCTCACTGTGTGTCCCCTAGTCCAGTCCCTTCTTGATCTGAAGTGTTGACCTCAGTGCTGGTTTCAGTTCTGGGGCAGCAGCAAGTCTAGGGGCTATGTTCCCAGAGGAACCTCCAGGATGTTAGATCATCGGTTCTGGTCTTTTAGTAGAGTTCTTGATCTGCATGCTTCTTTTTTTCATGCTACATCAGGGACTTTTCATCATGCCCCCTATCAAAGCTGTCTTTGGTGGTGGCTGGGCACCATCTGGTTTTTCTGGTCTCATGTTGATACAGTCTTAGATCATATGGGTCCTTCTGTCTCTTGGGCTCACTTTTCCCTGTATCTTGGCTGGTCTTGGTCATCATCTGTTCCAGTTAGACTGGGACTGATGAATGTTCCTCAGATGGCAGCTTGTCAGTGGCAGATCTTTTTGAAACTAGAAAAGTAGGCCTTTCTTCTGAGGTACCTCTGTGTAAACTTTAACCTCCAACATTTTGGTTAGCAGCCTAATGTGGTAACTGTGTA
Organism: Heterohyrax brucei; assembly: GCA_028571685.1. Lineage (NCBI taxonomy): Eukaryota > Metazoa > Chordata > Mammalia > Hyracoidea > Procaviidae > Heterohyrax > Heterohyrax brucei. Next base: position 33,730,114 of record CM053148.1, on the reverse strand, counting down.
CACTACCCAGAGACTTTTCACAGCTAGATAGAAGGTTGAAGGTTACACTTCAGGCCTGAATCTGAAGACCAGAGTTCTGGGTGGGCCTGGCCAGCTCAGTCATCTTCCCAGGCAGCTATGAGCCTTTGGCTGTCTGATGTATGCCAAGACAGCCAAGTGCCGTCGATGTATAAAGAGCTTATTTCTACTGGGAATTCTTGTGCCATGGTTATTTTTTGTTTAATTTTGCTGCATGATGAAAAAAGAGCCCAATGAAAACATGACTGGGATTTTCCACTTCCATTCTGTCATGTTGGAATTGTCATCTTCAATTAAAAACCGAGTAAATCATGTTGAGTGTGTGCCCAGGTGACACAAACAGTTACTGTGCTTGATGGCTAACAAAAAGGCTGGAGGTCTGAGTCTACCCAGAGGCCCCTCAGAAAAAAGCCATGGTGCTCTAATTCCAAAAAGAAAAATCAGCCACCCAAAACCCTGTGGATCACAGCTCTAGACGGACACACATGGGGTCTTTATGAGTCAGTGTCACCATAAAGCGTGTGTGTGTATGTGTGTTTGATGTAATGTCGAAGGGTGAAGAACATGGGGGGATGTTTGGGCAGGTGGGTTTTTACAAGAGGAGAAGGAACCAAGAAAGATGCCACAAAGATTGCTTTTACCCTCTACACCTTCCCCCGAACTTGTCATTTACCACACTCTCAGGCTGAGGAACAGGCAAAAGTGTTTTCAGGTCACTTAAAGGAGATGAATGGGTGCAGGTAGAGGGCTTGTAAACCAACTTGTATGCTGGGACCAGGCAGACGTTGCAAATGAGTGAGACAGCCAAGGAATAAGCTGGACAGTCCTTTTGCTGACAATGGAGGCAGCCCCTCCTCACCTGCAAGTCACTGCTGTGGATTGTTCTGATTCTACCTGAGAAAACTGGAATTCAGATTTTCCTGTGAAATCTCGTAATTTTTAAATGTTGATGTCTTTAGTGATCTAGTTCTGCTGTAACAGAAATCCTGCAAGTGGATGACTTTAATGAACAGAAATCTAGCATCTCATGGTTCAGGATGCTAAAATTCCTAATCATGGTCTCAGCCTTGTTGATTCCTTCCTTATTGGTACATAGCCCCAGACGTTCCTCGGTTCCTTGGTGATTTTCACATTGATTCTGTCTTTCTCCTCCTGTTTTTGTTTGTTGGTCTTTATATAACTCAAGAGAGATTGGCTCTAGGACCCATTATACACTGCGGTGACCTCAGCTTACTGATAACCACAGGTATAAGTTAGAATGCCCACAATTTAGCTACCTGGATCTCCTCTTTAGAAGAATGTCTGTCCATTTCCTTTGCCCATAGCTTAATTGTATTATTTATCTTTTTCTTTGTGATATTTTGTAGTACTTTATAGATTATGGAGATTGAGTGTCAGTCTGACATATAGTTGCCAAATATTTTTTCCCATTCTGTATGTGGCCTTTCAATTCTATTAATAAATCTTTGGATGAGCAAAAGTGTTTGATTCTCAATAGGTCCCATTCATCTATTTTCTCTTCTGTTGTTTCTGGTTTATTTGACAGATTTTGAAGTCTGCCTACATTGTGTATTAAAACTTCCATTGTTGTTCCTACTTTTTCCTGGATAAGCTTTATCATTCAGATTTGATATTTAGGTCTTTTATCCAGTTTGAGTTGGTTTTTGTATAAACTGGAAGATACGGGTCTTGTTTCAATTTATTGCAGATGAATATCCAATTTTGCCAGCCCATTTGTTGAAGAGACTGTTTTTACCCCAGTTTAATGTCTTAGAGCCTTTGTTGAATATCAACTGTTCACAGGAAGATGGTGTCATCTCTGGGGTCTCGATTCTGTTCCACTGATCTATCTGTCTCTTTTTGTACAAGTACCAGGATGTTTTGACTAATGTAGCAGTGTAATAGGTTCTAAAGTTGGGTAATGAGAGGCCTCCCAGTGTGTTCTTCTTCAGTAGTGCTTTACTTCTCTGGGGCTTATTCCCTTCCCAAATAAAGTTGGTGATTTGTTTCTCCATCTCATTAAAAAATGTCACTGGGATTTGTATTGGCATTGCATTGTATTAGTAGATTGCTTTGGGTAAAATAGACATTTTCACGATGTTAAGTCTTCCTATCCATGAGCAGCATATATTTCTCCACTTACGTACGTCTCTCTTAGTTTCTTGTAGTAAGGACTTGTAGTTCTCTTTGTAAAGGTCTGTTATTTCTCTGGTTAGGTTTGTTTCTAAGTACTTTATCTTCTTAGGGGCTATAGTAAATGGTATCGAGTCAGATCCAAGTCGATGGCACTTGGCTGGCTTGGCCTTGTTGATTCCTCCCTTAATGACCTCGTCGTTGGTATAAAGGAATCCTACTAATTTCCTTATGTTTATCTTGTATCCTGAGACTTTGCTGAACTCTTCTATCAGTTTGAGTAGTTTACTTATAAATTCTTTGGGATTCTCTGCATACACAATCGTATCATCAGCAAATAGGGAGATTTTGACTTCTTATTTGCTGATGTAGATGCCCTTTATTTCTTGGTCCTGTCTAATTGCTTTGGCTAGAACTTGAAGTACAATGTTGAATAGGAAAGCTGAGAGTGGGCATCCTTGTCTAGTTCCCATTCTCAAGGGAAACTGTTTCAGTCTCTCTTCATTCAGGATGATGTAGGCAGTTGGCTTTGTATAAATGGTCCTTACTGCATTGAGGAATTGGCCATCTATTCCTATTTTGCTAAGAGTTTTTAGCGTGAATGGGTATTGGACTTTATCAAATGCCTTTTCTGCATCAATAGATAAAATCAGATGATTCTTGTCTTTTCTATTATTTATGTGATTGATCACATTAATTGTTTTTCTGGTGTTGAACCAACGTTGCATCCCTGGTATGAATCCAACTTGGTCATGATGGATTATTTTTTTAATATGTTGTTGTATTCTATTGGCATGAATTTTGTTGAAGACTTTTGAATCTAATTTCGTGAGAGATACTGGTCTGTAGTTCTCCTTTTTGGTTGGATCTTTCCCTGGCTTTGGTACCAGGGTTATGCTAGCTTCATAGAATGAATTTGGGAGTATTCCATCCCTTTCTATGCTGTGAAATAGTCTCAGTAGTATTGGAGATAATTCTTCTCTAAAAGCTTGGCAGAATTCTGCAGTAAAGCCATCTGGGCCTGGGCTTTTTTTGGTTGGTAGTTTTTGGATGACTTTTTCAACCTCTTCCTTTGTGATGAATTTATTAAGTTGTTCTGCTTCACCTTGTGATAATTTTGGTAGGTGATGTGAATCAAGGCATTTGTCCATTTCCTCTAGGTTTTTTTTATTTGTTAGAGTACAGCCTTTCACAGTATTCTGTTATGATATTTTTGATTTCTGTTGCATCTGTGGTGACAACTCCCCTCTCATTTCTAATTTGGGTTATTGGTTTCCTTTCCTGTTTTTCTGTAGTAAGTTTAGCCCTGGTTTGTCAATTTGGTTGATCTTTTCAAAAAACCAGCTTTTGGTCTTTTCAGTTTTTTCAGTTGTTCTTTACATTCTCTAATTGGTTTAATTCTGCTCTGATCTTTATGATCTGTTTTCTTCTGGTGCTTGAGGCATTCCTCTGTTGGTCCCTCTCTACTTGTTCAAGCTGTAGGGTTAGTTCTTTGATTTGGTTTCTTTCTTCCTTCCAGATGTGTGCATTGATGGAGATAAGCTGACTTCTTAGCACTGCTTTGGCTGTATCCTGTAGGTTCTGATAGGAAGTGTTTTCATTCTTGTTGGAATCCATAGATTTCTTTATTTCATCTTTGATTTCTTCTATAACCCATGGGTTTTTGAGCAAGATGTTGCTCAGTTTCCACGAGTTCCACTTTCTATCTAGGCTTTTTCTGCTATTGATTTTGACTTTCATCGCTTTATGATCTGAGAAGATGCTTTCCATTAGTTCAGTGGTATGGATTTTGTTGAGAACTGGTTTATGTCCTAACACATGATCTATTCTGGAGAATGTTCCATGTGCACTGGAGGAGAAGGTGTAGTTGTCCGCTGATGGATAGAAAGTTATGTACATGTTGGTGAGATGTAGTTGGTTAATTGTCACAGCAAGTTCTTCTGTATCTTTACTGAGATTTTTTCTAGATGATCTGTTCAATATTGAGAGTGGAGTGTTGAAGTCTTCCACTGTTATTGTGGAGTGATCTATCTCATTTGATCTATCTCAGATGAAGAGGAAGTTAAGACTGGCAGCAATTAAAATTAGGTTTATACATAGCTTATTAAGGGGGGGTCATGTTGCAGCCATAAAGCACAATAAAGATGCAACGTATCACATCAAGAAAAGTAACACAGGAGTCTCAATAACTACAAAACCAACCATGGAAAAGGTGAAAAATTAACTATACTATAATACTATAGCGACTGTAGTACACCCATCTTTTCAATATGGTGACATCATAGTTTTCACAATATGATCATTGGATAATTTCTTTACTATTATAGCTTTGATTGAGTTTGGAGCCTTTCCTAAATGAGTAGGATTCAGGATCATATGTCCCATATTTGGTTCTGAAATACAAAGTTAGTGGTTTTGTTCCTCTAAGTCATGAAATTCTTTCACTATTTCTTGTAACTTTGGTTTGGGTTTAACAAAGTCTCTGAGTTTCTGTTTATCTGTGAATGTCTTAATTTCATTTTCACATTTGAAAGATAGTTTTGCAGGATATATAGTTCTTGGTTGGAAGTTCTTTCCTTTCAAGGCTTTGAATGTTTCATGCCACTGTCTCCGTGCCAGTATTGTTTCTGCTGAGAAATCTGACTAAAGCCTACAGGGTTTACTTCTGAATGTTAGCTTTTCTTTAAGTCTTGCTGCCTTTCAGAGTTTCTACTTTTGTTTCATTTTGTTAGGGTTGATTATAATATGTCTTGGAGTCTTTCCTTTGAGATCTATATTGAGTGGCATCCGATATGCATCTTGGATATCTATATTCTCTTCTTTCATAATGTCTGGGAAGTTTTTTGTCAGCAGCTCAGCAACAATGCTCTCTGTGTCCTCAGGCTCATCCTGTTCAGGAACTCCAATTAATTGTAGATTGTGCCTCTTAATAGAGTCCCACTTACCTCTTAACGTTTCTTCATTTTTCTTCTTTCTTTTTTTCTGATTTCTCCTCATAGATGCTGGAGTCAGTAACTCTGTTGTCCAAGTCAGAAAGTCTCTTTTCCATTTGTTTCATTCTGTTTTCTTGGCTTTGAATTGCAGTTTCTATGTCTTTGATTTTGTTCTTGATCTGTTGGATTTCAGAGTACTGGTTTTCCATTAGATCGAACAGCTTGCTTAATTTTTCATTTTGCTCTGCTGCATTTTGTATAAGGTCTAGGAGGGCTCTCTATATAATCCTTTTGTATTCACCTTCTGATATTTTCAGAAAGATTTCTTTGTCTAGAAAATTCTGTGGTGCTTTCTTTGGGAGGCCTTCTGAAGCCATTGGTGATTTCTTCATTATGTTTTTCTTCAGAGTTTGTTGCTTTGGGGGTATCATGTGAGTCAATAGAGGGTGCTAGAGATGCAGTGAGAATGGACCGCAGTTGTTTCTCTAGGCTATCTTAAAAGTCCAAAAGTCAGTCAGATTTTAGGTGTACAGGTCCCTCTTCCAAGCTGGCAAAGTAAGCATCTCTATATTGAACCCCAGATGTCATGTACTAATTCAAAACACAGAAAGGCTGCTGCCCTGCTGGCCTCTGCTCTCAGGCCCCAGCTGTAGGTGACACGGTGTAGACCACTGTTTTTCTGCCATAAAAAAACACTCTCCTCTGTGCAGGTACTGTCTCCCAGCCTCAGAATTAGGTCCAGCTGAGGCCTCCCTATGGGTATTTCCACCTCCCAGTGGAACAAGATGGAGTCCCACACAAGCTCACCCCCTGCCTCGATACAAGCTACTCAATGGCGGAGGCAGAAAGAGAGACCAAAATTGCAGAGATGCACAGAATCCAAAGCTGGGCTCTCAAAATATGGCAATCTCTCTTGCTGATCCAAGCAGCAGTATGCCTGAAACTACCTGACAGTCAAGTCCTAGCTCCCCCTACCAGCTAAAACAGGGAAAAAAAAGTTAAAATGGTGGATTACCTTCAGTCCGTGAAAGCCAGCACTCACCAAGAATGAGAGTCTGCGAAAGAGTGGAGGTTTTCTGTTCAGTGCTGTGAAGTCCAAATTAACAGCCTTATGTCATGTCCTAGTGCTCACTAGGTGTCCAGAGGCTCCATTTAATTATCAGCACAGGTCTTGGTCTCCAGGGAGCTAAGGGAGACATGTGTTTAGTCTATCGTCTTGACTCTGCCCCCTGGTACCACACAATTTAATTCATAACAACTGACAACTAATTGAAATATGCTTTAAGATATTGTGCAAATGTGTCCAAAGATTGAAAGAAGATGGTTTTCATTATATCTTGCCATGGATTGAATTCCATTCTCCCAAAAATGTGTGTAGCAATTTGCTGGACCATGATTCTCAGTATTCTGTGGTTGACCTCCATTTTTGGATTTTCCTGTGTTGTAAATCCTAATCTCTCCCTGTGATCAATAGACTGGGTTATGCTAAAGAAGATTAGGGTGGGAGTGTAACACCCTAAGGTCACCTCCCTGCTCCAATGTAAAAGCAGTTTCCCTGGAATGAGGCTTGCACCACCTTTTAGGCTTTCATCCTGTAAGAGATATCAGGAAATGGAAGTAAGCAGAGAGCTGAGGACCCCATACCATCAAGAAAGCAGCACCATATGAGAGCAGAGCCTACACTTTGGATGTGACATTCTTGCACCAAGATGCTCTCAGATCAAAGAAAGACTGATGCAACACGAGGACCTCCTTTCAGAGCTGAAAGAGAGAAATTGTGTTCCCCGGTAGCTGGTGCCTTCAATTTGGACTTTTAGCCTACTGGAGTGTGTAAGGAAACTTCTATTTTTGAAAGCCATCCACTCATATTTCTATTAGATCAGTATGTGACTAAGACATATCCTATTACCTCTTTTTTCTTTAAGTATTCCACAAAACAAATAGTGGCTGATAATATCGGAAAAGACTTTAGGTTTATACTATTGCTTCAGTATGAAAGCAATTTGTGGTTTTACATTTTGAAGATGTAATTAATTTTTTCTTTAAAGTCAAATGTTCCAGAGAGAAAAATGATCTTTTCATAGAATAGAAATTTTTAAATTCTTTCACCCTATAGCCAAATTAAGTGGGAAATATTAAGTAATTCTTTCAAACCCAGCTCAAAAAACATCCTGACATAAGCCATTCTTAAGATTCTATTGCATGCACAATTTTGAGTAATTCCTTAGTTACCAGAAATATTCAAATAAAAAAAATGGCAGCCTTCTAAAGCATTTCTTTCCCACTGTTTGGCTTGATTTGTGTCCTCTCAAAAAGTTATGTGAAGTTGTAACCACCTATGTCTTTGAGGGTGGCTTTATTTGGAAAAATAACATGTTGCAGATGTTAACATGAAGTTCTATTATAGCAGGGTGGATCTTGGCCCTGTGTGATCTTGGCCCTGCTGCCCTCATAAAAGAGAACAGAGCCAGAGAGAAAGATGCACAGGGAGTGGCCATGTGAAAATAAAGACAGAGATTGGAGTTATCTTTTCACAGCCTAAGGACTGCCTGGTATCATTAGAAGCTAGCAGAAGCAAGAAGAATTCCTCCCTCTAGAACTCTGAAGAAGGGCATGGTCCTGCTGTCACCTTGACTTTAGACTTCTAGCCTCCAGAAGTGCGATTCAACAACATTTCTGTTGTTTTTAGTCACGCCACTTGTGGACCTTTGCTTCGGCAGACCCAGGAAGTGAACAGGCCGGGTAAATTTGTTCCTCCTGTTTCTAATCACATTTCATAACCTGTAGCATTCTTTACCTACATTTGAGACTTCTATCTAAACTGGAAGAAAATCCTTTTCCACACAGACACAGTTAAAAACCTTGAAAGAGCATTTCTTACATCACACTTTACACAGAGCCTACAATCTGTCTCTTTGTTGGTCACCATTCACAATGTAGACCTCCCTGAGACTTGACCATGCTGTGGCAGCTGGGAATCTCAGATGCAGGATGGAAGACCAGTCCTTGCTGTCTTTCGGAATACCCCTAGCAGTCACCCTCATCTTAAAGGCTTTGGGTGAGCCGTTGCCCTGTCTAAAACAATTATCTCCCCGGGGCTATACCTTATTCCACCCGCCTAGTTAACACTTACACGGCTTTTAGGAGTCTCTTGGTGGTATAAATGGTTAATGGGCTTAGGTGCTCACCCAAAGGCTGGAGGTTTGAGTCCACCCAGAGACACCTTGAAGGAAAGGCTTGCCGTTTATTTTTCACAAATCTGCCAGTGAACACATATTGGAGCACAGTTCTACTCTGACACACATTGGGTTGTCATGAGTTAGTGTTGACTCTCAATGTAGATTTTGGGCCATAGTTCAGCTATTGCTTCTCCTCCTCCATCCTGGTCAGGTAACATACCTCCCTTGGACTTCTACAGCACCCTGCATCCCCTTGCCTAGCCCTGGGACACATTTTGAGTTGCTGTGTGTTTTCCTAGTCTGATTACCAGCTGGACTGAATAAGAGCAACAGGGGAAGCTGTCATAAATCTCTGCTGCATCTGGCAGCCCTTCATACTCATCGCTGTCATTTCTGCTCAGATCGTCCTGTCTTTGCTGGCCTTTTGGGATCATTTACCTTCTGCTCTTGCCACTAGTTTTTCTCTGTTGTTGCTATAGGCTCCTGTTGAGTCAGCTCCCAATTCATGTGCGGCTTGTACACAATGCAACAGAAAAATTGCCTGGTCCTGTGACATCCTCATAATTGGTTTCACTGTCTTATTTTCAGAAGTGCATCACCAGATCTCTTCAACTTCATAGCAATACTCAAGTCCTCCATGACAGACTGGTGGTGGCTGTGCATGATGTATATTGGCCAGGAATTGAACTCAGGTCTCCAAGTCAAATGGTAACAATCCTACCACTGAATCACCACTGTACCCAGTTTCTCTCTGTTTTTACCACATTCCACACTGATAAACGTGGCCATTTTATTGTCAGTCCTGTTACACACACACACACACACACACCCACACACACACAGACACACACACCCCACACACATACCCACGCACACACATACACACACACATATTTTGGTTTTCGGTTTATACACTCTGGGAGCTCTGTGCTAACTTCGCTGCTCTGTTTCTAGTACTTAGAGAATTAATGAATTAGCTACTGTTCCATTACCCTTTTACAAACATTAATTTACTTTCTGGAGCTTGTCCTTATTCATACTCTAGACCATTTGGCACAGTTTTGGATTAAGGAGTCCACAGGCTCTGCAATTCTTCAGTCCTTGCTCTTAGAGCGCCCTGACAGACTACAGGGATTGGTCACATCTACCATATCACGGAGCTGGCGATTTATGAGTCCTCTCCCCAACACCATTTGTATTTTCATAAAACACATGGGGCCCCAGCACTGACATCTCCAGTAACTAAATTGATTCTTGTGATGAATTTTTAGATTGGTGACACAGGTCTTCTCAGCATCCAAGAAGTTAGAGAACTTCCTGGTGGTGTCTGGAGGTCTGCATCAAAGTCATTGTGACTTTCCACTTTGGAGACCACTCATGACCCAAAAGAATGCCTAAACTGGGGGCAGAGGACCAAGGTGCTATAAGTGTAAAAGAGAACAACAACAAAAACAAGCCACTGCTCTCAAGTCGATTCTGGCTCATAGTAGCCCCACAGGACAGAGTAGAACTGCCCCATAGAGTTTCCAAGGAGCGCCTGGTGAATTCGAGCTGCCAGTCTTTTGGTTAGTAATCCTAGCACTTGACCATTATGCCACCAAGGTTTCCACTCTAAATATACAGGAGAAAAAGAAAGGTGTGGCAACACCCATGCTGCTTGTTACACTGAGGAAAGGCTGAAAACTGAGAGTGCAAAAAAGGATTTTTTTTCCTTATTTTATAGCTTCATAGTTTCTCAAAAAATTTCTTGTGTCGAGTTTGTACTAAAGCTAATCTTCCCACCCATAGTTGGAAAAGTTGGTTCATACATAGTTCTTAGTTTCAAGAACACCAGTACAGTGTTATTTCCCATCTTTTATTTCATCTTAGAATGTTTGTGCTGGGTTAGGGCTCACACTACATGATTTTAAAAAGCAAAAAGCCAAACACAAAACCGTAATCCTACAGTACAAGCATCTTAGTTATTCATTGTATTTGGCATGAAGCTATCAAGATTAACTGAATTTATTCCAACTCCCAGGGTCTGAATAGTAAAATAACATTCTCTGAACAGTGTCACCAGAATTATTGTCCACGAGCTGTCTCCCACACAAGCCACAGATCACCTTAAGGTCTTGTGGAAGGGCCCTCTCCCTTCACCTGTGCTTCTAATGATTTCATCTAGTTCAGAAATCCTGTGTAAAGGCTATTTGTGAGGAGGAATTATTCATTGGGAGGATTTCAAAGCCAGATACTATTTTTCTGTAACTAACAAGTATGTAAATTCAGCTCTTTAAACTACTTAAGGAGGGCAGAGATTATCAACAAAATGTATTTCAGCTGAAGCATAAATTGAGATGAAGGCTAAGATGAAGCTTACAGGAAATTTATTTGTTGTGCTAAGTAAAAACCTCTTTTTAGGTTACAGAAAGTTTGAGCATGGAGAACCGACAGGGACAGAAAAGGGGAGAGAGCCACATTCTGGGGTTAGGACTGAGAGATGAGACCAGTTGTTCCAATATGTGTTAGCTAATGTTCTAATCACAGCTGTGCCAAAGAGAGTGGATACCTACAGCCACAGGAAAGTGTCACTCAATCGGAACAGCTCCAAGGTAACTTTAATCTTAGAGTCCCTGAGGAGTGACTTTGATGTCTTCTTTCCCAGAGAGCTCCTTGCTTTACCTTTGCCAGATTCAAGCAACAGAAAGCAAAGAAGTTGTCTTTTTTTTTTTTAAGTCCTTCCTCTACAATTTCTCTTTCAAAAACTCCATTGCTGTCAAGTTGATACTGATTCATAGTGACCCTATAGGACAGAGTAGAGCTGCTTCCTAAAGTTTCCAAGTACAGGCTGATAGACTCAAAGTGCTGACCTTTTGGTTAGCGGGTGAGCTCTTAACAACTGACCACCGGTGTTCTCTTTATGATCTCTGTTTTTTTTAGTTATTTGAGGAGAGGAGGTTGGTGAGAAAAGTAATCTGAAGTTTCTTAGAAAGCAGCTACCACTGCCCTTGTACCCCATTACCTCCTAAATCAGCCAGCTACTGAGGATGTTCAGGAACTCTGATACGGCTGAGTTCACGAGCTGGCTTCACCCGTGGCTTTGCCCTTGCCATTTATTGCCTTCCTTCATTAAGGAAATTAAGTCTTGCAGATCTGACTTTTGCATTCACTGATGATGACTACATGATGCACTGTTCACAAAGGAGGTGTAGATGAAAGTCCTTGAGTATGGTGTTCCTTCCAAAATGTTAAAGCCAACGCCTCTTCTAGGTAAGACCATTTCACTCTTCGTCATCTGCTTTTCCTCCACCTTTCTATCTAGACAGAAGCCATCTAGACAGTGGCATTATTAAGTGTGATAACAAAGCTCTACCTATCAAGGATGGCAGAGCAGGGAGACAGAAAGGATCTGCAAGTCTTACACTTTGATTACATTGCCACATGGGCCATAGACCGTCTGTCCCCAGACTCCTGGGATACTGAGATAAATGCATCTCTGGGTTTTGTTGCTATTAGGTGCTGCTGAGTTGGTTCCCACTTGCAGTGGCTGTATGTACAACAGAATATAACGGTGCCAGGTCCTGTGCCATCTTCACGATCATTACCACTCGAACCCATTGTTACTGCCACTGTGTCAGTCCATCTTGTCAAGGACTCTCCTCTTTTTTCACTGACCCTCTACTCTATTAAACATGATGTTCTTTTCAAGGGACTGGTCCCTCTTGACAACATGTCAAAAGTAAGTGTACAAAGTCTTTTCATTATTGTTTTGAAGGATCATTCTGGCTGTACTTCTAAATCAGGTTTGCTCATTATTCTGGCAGTCTGTGGAATGAGGTCTGACAATTAAGTCTGCAAACTTAATTATTCTAAGTCCTACATACCTCACTGCTGAATACCACTATGGTCATCTTTGAAGTACCACTACTGGGAAGCTATGCACTGATACCAGCACCCAGTCCACCCTTCAAGGCAATTTTGGAACTCTTTCTGGAATGGCCATCGCGTATGTTGGTAAGGTGGGCAAGTTCACACACTTAATTGTATAGTTGTCTGTGAGGGACCTTTTAGCCGGTAAGCAAACAACTGTATTGGAACACTCCTCCTATTCAGCTGATCTGGCCCCCAATGACTTTTTTATTTACCCAAAGATGAAGGAAATATTGAAGAGTTTTTGATGACATTCAGAACATCAAAGGTAATATGACGGCAGCTCTGATGTCCATTCCAGAGTTACAAAATTGCTTTGAAGGGTGGCCTAGTTGCTGGCATTGTGGCACTGGTGCATAGTTTCCCAAGGCAAGTACTTTGAGGGTGATTGTAGTAGTATTCAGCAATGAGGTATGTAGCATTTTTTCTAGGATGAGTTCAAGAACTTAACAGGCAGTCCTAGTATAATGAATATTCTTCGCAATACTGCAATTCAAAGGCGTTGATTCTTTGCTTTTCTTTATTCATTGTTCAGCTTTCACATGTATAGGAGAGAATTGAAAGCAACACGACTTGTGTCAGGTGCACCTGAGTCCTCAAAGGGACATCTTCGCTTTTTAACACTTTAAAGAGTTCTTTGGCAGAAAACTTACACAACATAACACATCATTTGATTTCTTGACCACTCCTCCTATGCCTGTTGATTGTAGAACGTGCTACGACTTCAGTGTTTTCTCTGTTTCTCATAATGCTGCCTATTGGTGCAGTTGTAAGAATTTTTGTTTTCTTTATGCTGAGATATAATCCATACTGAAGTCAATTGTCTTTGATCCTTATCAGAAGTGCTGTAAGTCTTCGTCACTCCCAGCAAACAAAGTTACATCATCTGCGTGTCTCAGGTTGTTAATGAGTCTTCTTCCTATCATGATGTTGTGTGTCTTCTTCATACTGTCTGTCTTCTCAGATCATTTGCTTAGCTGTGGGTTTTGTTTCCCTCCATTTTTAGCAGTTTCTCTTACTCTTATTTAATCTAATGTTATCAGAATCATGACTGGGGCTCAGTCAAATAAAAATCTCTAGGCTCCACTTTCAGAATCTCTGTCTGATTCAGGACGTCTTGGGTGGGGTTGAGAATTTTTATTTCTAATAAATTCCCAGGCAGTGATGATGGTGCTGGCCCTGGGATCACAGTTTTGGAACCAGTGGCTTAGACTAATTATGCTATTCCTTTCCTGGGTCACTGTGCATGGTAATAACCTGTGTCAAAGCACAAATTGCTAGTGGCAGAAAAGGCTCTAACAACTACCAAAAAAAAAAAAGAAACTCACTGCGAACTACTTGACTCTGATTCCTAGTGACCCTGTTGGTCAGAGTAGAATTGCCCCAGAGAGTTTCAAAGGAAAGCCTGGAGAATCTGAACCACCAATCTTTTGGTTAGCAGACATGGCACTTAACAACTACTCCAACAAGGTTTACAGAAAAGCCCCTGGAGAGTATCTCACCCAGAAACTTCCAAACTGTAGAATCTTGAATTGTGCTGTATGTTGAAGATGGATCAGAGACCAGGTGAATAGGGCTTGAGATATCCATCCCCACTTCATTTGTCTAAGAATAAGGTTTTCTAATCTATGTCACTTGGTCATTTGCAAGACGTTGATTAAATTCAATCGCTCCTGTTTACAGATAAGGAAGATCTGAAATTGCCCCCACCCTGATAAAAATTAAATTTGCTTTCTAGTGAACCAGAAACCCTGCTGGTGTGGTGGTTAAGTGCTAAGCCTGCTAACCAAGAGGTCAGCAGTTCAAATCCACCACGTCCTTCTGGGAAACTCTGTGGGGCAGTTCTGCTCTGCCCTATAGGGTTGCTGTGAGTCAGAATGACTCAGAGGCACTGGGTTTGGTTTTCTGGTGAAAACTTTATCTTAGTACATTTAGTAGAACTCCGCCTGCAGACCAACAGTCTTGTTAATCATATAGAAAGACATTAAACATGAGAGTGATCGCATAGAAGAACAGACATAGAGTACCCAAGTGTCTGAGATGAATAAAACACAACTTTCATTTGCTTGACAGGAGAGAAACAATATCCATTGAGACCCATTAAGATTTACAGGCCCATTCATTGATAGGACTTGCTCCGAGAGTCCTAGAAAATAGAAGTAGTCATTTTGATTTGTTTACTTGTTTGTGTGTGCATGTGTGTATGCATACGTGTGACTCTTCTAAAACATCATACAGGTTCTTGCAATCATCAAAGCTGGTGATTTGTGAACCTTAGAGTACAGGCTAAATTTTATTGTATTCTTTTAATTTTTTAAAATCAAACTCATATTAAAAATTATTTTTTAAACTATAGTGTTTTCTGCATAATATTCAAAATGTCTAATGGTAGGTATGGCAAGAAGACAAGGAGTCTTATTGGCTCAATAGTTAAGTGCTTACTGTTAACCAACATATTGACTGGAACCCACTCAAAGGCTCTTAACACGTAGGGATTCTATCGGACAGTCGAGAAAAGCCTACGAGGCAGTTCTTTGCCATCACATGGAGTTGCTATGAGTTGGTATTGATTTAATGACACACAACAGCAATAACAATGTAGCAGGAAGACATTAATCAGAATAGATGTAGGTTAGAAGTGTGCAACTGTAGTGATTGTACCAGCTGGAGAGTCATCTTGGTTTCAGAAAAGAGCAAGGGTTCAGTCCTTGAATCGGCATGCATTTGCCGTGTAACTTTGGGCTAGTCACTTTCCCTCTCTGGGTTCTAATTTCTTCATTTGAAAGGAAAGGATTTATTTAGAAAACATCTCAGGAATCCCTCTTGGCATGGTGGTTAATTGCTATGCCTGCTAACCAAAAAGTCAGTAGCTCAAATCCACCAAGCACTCCTTGGAAGCTCTATGGGCAGCTCTACTCTGACCTATACGGTTGCTATGAGTCAGGATTGACTCAGCAGCAGTAGCCTTTTTGACAACCATCTCATCTCTGTGGTTCACAATTATAAGATTCTCTCTGTAGATACAGGAAGAGAGTACTCAATTACAGAGCAGTGATGGCCAGACGGCTGTGAGAATTCCTAAATGCCCTATACACGAAATCTTTCTACCTGCACTATCATGGTTTAGACTACGGCTTACCCCACCGTCTCCTGTCAACCATCTGAAAATCTTTTTTTAAATTTTTTTTTTGGCTTTTAAATTATTTATTTATTTTCATTGTGTTTTATGCGAAAGCTGAAAGTTTACACTTCAAGTCAGCTTTTCATTCAAAAACCTACAAACATTTTGTTATGTGATCCTAACTGCTCTCCCCACACTGTGACAGTGGACTCTACCTCCCATTTCCTGTATCAGTTCAACCAGTTCCTGTCTCTTTCTGTCTTGTCATCTTGCCTCTGGATGGGAGCTGCCCAATTAGGATATCTACATAAGCCAAGAGACACACTCTTCACCGGTATCATTTTATGTCTTACAGCCAGTTCATTCTTTGTCTGAGGAGTTGGCTTCTGCAGTGGTTTCAGTTCTGGGTGAACAGAGAGTCTGGGGATCATGTCTTACGGAGACCTCCAGTCTGTCACACCATCAAGAATGGTCTTTTTTACTTGAGTTTGAGTTCTGTACCCCACACTCCTCCCACTTCATCAAGGCCTCTGTTGTGTCCCCTGTCAGGGCAGTCATTGTAGGATTTGCTTCAAGATCTCATTGCACATCGAAAAAGATGTAGCAGCAAAAACGACATCCAATTAGTTAATATTCACAATTATTTTTACTCTTAATTATCAAATCTTAATATGTATTGAAGAACCAAAAACCAAAAAACAAAACCACGGCCGTCAAGACACTTCTGACTCACAGTGATCCTATAGTGACAGCGGTTAAGTGCTACATTTGCTAATCGTAAGGTCGGCAGTTCAGATTTTCCAGGCTTTCCTTGGAAACTCCATGGAGCAGTTCTACTTTATCCTACAGGGTTGCTGTGAGTATCGAAGAACACAATTTCATAAATATCCAATGTTCTGTCGCCTCTTTCCAACATGTGCTGGATGAATAGAGAAATTGCGGTAATCCCTAGAATGGTTGCATTTTAAAAGCCAGCAACAGCAAATTGGAAAGGTATTTATTTGTAAAAATTCCAAATAAACCAAATTCCTCCTTACACATTATCTATCTTCTAAATATGCCTAGGTACCCAACACTGGCACAAAGCCTAAAACAGTGCATGCAAAAATCACAAGCAAATATTGACAAATATTTCAAGAAGTAAGTATATGAAACTCTAGCCACATCATGTATGCTTCATTACTTTAAATCCAAACCATTAGCTCTATTAGATCCCTATTTAGAGTGGTAGAGAAATATTACCACATGCAAATGAACCTGTTTTTTCCACAGCAAAGGGGCACGTGTTATAGCTATAGTTCATTAAACCACTTCTTTATAACCTAATAACAGAAACCCTACTCTGTATCGCATCCCTCCCAACCGTCTAAGAGTACTTAGTATGTTTTGAATGTGCTGTTTACCTTTGGGATTAACCATAAGATGCGCACTCTAAGGAGGTTTAAGAACCTTTGCAAAGTCCACTCTACACTCTTGCAATACCATATGTGGAGTAGAGTTTCCTTCTTCTAGTATTTTTTTACTTGTAAAACAGAAACACCAACCTAGTACTTGTCAGATTCATGAGTTGTGAAATCAGAGAAACAGATGGAAAAGATTTAAATTTCCATCTTATCTTAATGTATTTCTGAGTCAGAGAAATTCTAAAGAAAACAGACAACAAAAGGAACAGTAAGCACTCAGAGATATGATTGAATCATAACATGCTGTGCTGGTTAAAACTGTGGGCTCTGGAATCAGTTTGAAATCCAGTTATATGATCTGTTACCTGTGGAACTTTGGGCAGATGGACCTTTCTGAGCCTAAATTTCCTCATACATAAAGTGGAAAAAAAGTAATAGTCCTACTTTATGATGACTGTATTAAAAAATAAAGCCTAAAAACCAAACCCACTGCTGTTGTGTTTGGGCTTAGGCAGCCCTATTAAAAATGAAACCTTCTGCTGTTGAGTCAATTCCAATTCATAGCAACCCTATAAGACAGAGTCGACCAGTCCCATAGGATTTCCAAGGAGCAGCTAGGAGATTTGAGCTGCTGACCTTTAGGTTAGCAGCCATAACTCTTAACTACTGCATGAGCAACCATGTAGGAAAGAGTAAAACTGCCCTATAGGGTTTACAAGACTGTAATGTTTATGGAAGCAGGCTACCACCATGGTGTGGTGGGTGGATTTGAACCTCTGACCTTTTGGTTAGTAGCCTAGCACTTAACTGTTATTCTCTAAATAATGTAACATACGCAGTATGTTTAGAAGAATTCCTTGCACATGATTAGCCAGAAATATGTATTGCTAACTATTATTTACAATTTCAGCAATTATTTATTAATTATTATTTATAATTTCAGGTAATTAAATAGTTTTGTAAGATTTTTTACAGTAAAAAGGCCACCAATGGTTTGAGGATCAAACTAAAAGCAGTAACAATTAGAAAGTAAGAGAAAAGGGAAAAAACAGAATCAATAACCTCCAGATATGCTTCTTTAAAAAGCCCTGTTAGAAGAGACATGTTAACACATGAAAAGATGCTCACTGTCGTTAGCCCCTAGACAGATGCAAATTGCCTCACACTTATTACTATGGCATTGACGTAAAAAAAAAAAAAAGCAAAAGTAGGAAATAACAAACATTGGTGAGGATGTTGGGGAGACTAGATGGCTTATCCATTGCTAGTGGGAGCGTAAAATGGTCTAACTGTCGTGGAAAACAACGTGGCAAGTCCTAGGAAGGTTGCAAATAGAACTAGCATGACCCAGCAGTTCCATTTCTAGGTATATACTCCAGGGATCTACAAAGAAGTGACACGAGCAGACACATGCACGCTTAGAGTTATTGTAGTGCCACTCGCAATAGCAAAAGAAAAGAACCTAAGTGTCCATCAAACAATGAATGTATAAACAAAATGTGGTACATGTATATAGAGGAATACTGCTCAGCTATAATGGAAGATGAGGTACTGATACACACTGCAACATGGGTGAACCTGGAAAACGTTATACTGGATGGAAAATTCCACCATAGCAATACAAATACTATATGATCTCACTTTTATGTAATGACAAGAATAAGTGAAGATACAGAGATCAGTGATTATTTACGGTTACGATGGGTGGAGAGAGGAAAAGGGGATAATCATTCTCTAGGTGGTAGTGACTTTTTGTTTACAGTGATGGATAAGGTGACATTAATGTGTGTGAAAATTGGACAACCTGACTAAGGTAAGTGATATCACTAAGCAAATGTTATGGTAAATACGATTTTGAAATAACAACCACCCCTAAAAAGACTACAGCTCCTGATACTACTTTAGTTAGAGCCCAAAATGTCACAAGAATAGCTTTTATGATTTGAAGGATTAGGGTTGTAATCTTGGGGGCCAAACCAGTCAAATGAGAAAACATTGTTTTTAAAGATCCTATTCTACATCCCAGAAATCCTGGTAGTGTAATGGTTAAGTGTTACAGCTGCTAACCAAAACGCTGGCAGTTTGAATTCACCGTGTGCTCCTTGGAAACTTTCTGAGGCAGTTATTATACTCTGTCATGTAGGATTGCTATGAGTTGGAATTGACTGGAAGGCAGTGGATTTGATTTGGTTTCGTACCTTACATCCCAGTTCAGTGAGCAATTGGACTCTTCATCCAGCAACAGGGGAAGAAACTCAAGAATCAGAGAAGCAAATACGCTGTGGGACTAATTGCCTCTATGAACTCCTAGTTTCTCTAATATGACACTAGAAGAAGTGAATGGTTCCTAGTTGTCATTGTCAAGCATTTCAAATAGGTGGATTCTGAGAAAAAGAGGAAAAGTCTAGGGCAAACATTCAAATTCTCAAAGAATCCAGACTTACTGAACTCATTGAGGCTGAAGAGGCCTCTGGGATTATCAACTTAGGCTATTCAAATCTTTAACTGACACTATCCTCTTATTTCATCTTTAAACAAACAGCAATGGTAACAAACAAACAAAAAAACAGTTAGCTGAAGAACTAAACGATGCCATCCCTAAGTACTTTGTTCTTTTTAAAAAAAACTGTGTGAGGCCAATGGGATAACAGTGACTCTGAAGCACAGATGACAACTACAGGGGACAGTGGAGCTCAGTTAACTGGAGGGGAAACAACTAGAACAGAAGTAACAAGGATGTTGACACAACATGAAGAATGTAACCAATGCCATTGACAATGAGTGTGGAAATCGTTAAACGGGAGTATGTTTTACATGTTTTAGTGTGTATATTTTCGTTACAAATTAAATTTTAGAAAAGAGAGGCACACGTCTACCACATTTAATTTAGAATAATAGATGCATGATATTGGTAGAGAACAAGCGAGTGCAAACACATCAAAGGAGGAGATGAGGAAAAATAGAAGAATTTCATGTACAATCTCAAAAAGTGGATGATTATTAGGAAAAAAACAAAAATAACCCAAATTGATCCATGAAAAAATGTAATAAACCTATTTAAGCCATAATTTATTTATCATCAGAGACTATGGCACTGAGTCCAGATCGGTTACTAGGCGATTCCAGTAAAACTTCAAGAAGAATTCCTGTTTTATCTAAACTATCTGGATGAGAAATAAATGAGGAAACATTCCTCAAATTCATTTAATATGGTAGCATAACTCTGAACCTAGAAAATAACAATTACATACTTTTCTAATTTGCTGTCACCAGAATTACCACTGTTCTAAATTAAGTAATACTAACCATGGCTTCCTGGATGAGAATCAGCATCAAGCTGATTCCCAGAAGGTGGAGCTCAATCATACCCCTGTTTTCCCGCTTCTGAATCATTTCTGACATCAGTCACTCTTTTTCCGTTCCTAGCAGTCTGGGGCTAGGACAGGCCTTACAAGTTAAGAGGACACTGTCCTTTGACTTTCTTAATTCCTGGAACGACTCACAGAACTCACAGATTTACTTATAACTACTGGTTTTATTATAGTAAAAGGATATATAAATCAGATCATTGTAAGGAAGAGATGAACAGCAGAGGTCTGGGAAGATTCCCAGTGTGGAGCTGCCTTATTTCAGAGAGGGCATGTCACCCTCCGTTCACCAACCAGGAGATTTTCTTAGCCTGAATCTTCCAGGTTTCTACTGGCCATCCTGAAAGATAGGCTAAATCATGACTCCTGAAGCAAGTTGCTATTGGCCTTCCAGGTGACTGTTTCCTGATCTGTCCAGGACCAGCTCTCCAACACAAGTCCTTAGGTATAGTCTGAAAGTTCCAGACCAACATACCTCAGAGTTATTTCTCTGGAGTGAAGGACAAAGGCTGTTTTACTTAGGATAAAACTAAGTTATTTACTTCAGAAATATTGACATGAACAAGTAGAATTTAAGAGCATTTGAACATTAATAGAGCTATTAAAATAATTTATTACATTAATAAGTCAAACGAAAATGATTATGATTATACATTTCAAAAATCTAACATTTGTTTATCATGAAATTTTTCAATCTTATTATTGAAGAATGCTTTCTGTAGATTTATTTGAAACTAGCCATCAGCATTACAAATACTCATGGAAACTGAGTGTTTCCATTAAAAGGAGAGGAAATATTTTATCGTAATTATGTAAGTTCTAAAAAATGTCATGAATAAAAACCTATATAAACAAAAATATTTTATATGCTAAGGAATAAAACAACAATAACTGTGTAGAACCTACACTAGGAAAAGTAGAAGTTCCCTGTGGTAGATAAGGCAAGTTAGCAGATAGCTACGTGTCTGAAATAGTCAGCAATGTATCATTTATTCAAATTAACAATTCTATTGCAATCTCAGTCAAAACATCATTTTACTTTAATCAAAGTGAGAAACAGTTCTAAATTTTACTTAGAAAATTGGAAGAATATTGAAAGATTTTTGGAAAAGGAGTTTTAAGGGAAAACTTGCTCCAGTAGGTACAAGAATGTTCTTTAAAACTACAAAAAGTAAAACAGAAAAACGTTACCACAGGAAAAACATACACACACACACATACACACACACACAACATATGCACAGGGGGATGCAGGATAAAAAATTCATACATCAAAGAAAACTTTTAAATTATAAAGGAGCACTTCAGATAAGTGGTAAAATTAATGACCGGTGAAGATATTGTTGAAGTCAGTCACAAATAATTTGGTTAAAAAGAGAATAAAGGTCTTCACTTCATAAAAGCAAAAACAAACAAAAACTCCAGTTGCTGTCAAGTAGATTCCAACTCACTGTTGCCCCACATGTGTCACAGTAGAACTGTGCTTTATAGGAATCTCAGTGCTGTGACCTTTGGAAAGCAAATCTCCAGGGCTTTCTTCCGAGGTTTGTCTAGGTGGGACTGAACTACCAGATTTTCAGGTAGAAACTGAGAAGTTAAGAAGTTGTGCCAATTTTATTTCATACTATGTATGTCCACAAATAACTTATGTAAGGATTAAAATTTTATGTTTATTGAAACATAGTCTGGCAGTTGCTCCAAAAAGTTAAACATAGAACCAGTAGAAACTCTTAGGTGTATATTTAAGGGAAACAAAAATGTACATCCACACAAAACCTCACACACAGGTGCTCATAACATGTAAGGGTCAAACGGCAAAGGATAGAAACAGCCCAAGTGTCCTTTAACTGATGAATAGGTAAACTGTGATATGGACATTCCTTGGACTGTTATTCTGCCATAAGTATAATTAATGTCACTAAATGGTACCTGTAAAAAAATTGATGAAATGCAAAATAATATTACATACACTTACTACAATTACAAAAAAACAAAAAAAAAAGCAGTGGAGCAGTGATACATGCTCCAACATGGATAAAAAGTGAAACTTTTTGCTAGGTCCAAGATACTAAACACAAAAGGCCACTTATTTTCTGATTCCATTTATATGAAATATACTGTATGGGAAAATATACAGCAGCAGATAGATTAATGATAGTCTGGGATTAGGGGAATAGGAGGTTGAGAGGTGATAACTTAAGAATATGGAATTTGTATGGTAATGATAATATTCTAGAACTGATTGTGGTAATGGTTGCACAACTCTGTGAATATGTTAAAAATCTAGGGGAATCCCGATGGCGTAACGGTTAAGTGCTATGGCTGCTAACCAAAAAGTTGGCAGTTAGAATCCTCCAGGCGCTCCGTGGAGCCTGTATGGGGCAGTTCTACCCTGTCTGTATAGGACGGCTGTAAGTTGGAATTTACTCGACAGCAGTGTTGTTGTTTTTTTTAAATTGAAATTTGCACTTTAAACGGGTGAACTCTATGATATGCTAATTGTATCTCATTAAAACTGAGAGAAAATTTAAAAACAGCTAGAAATAAAATCAACTAAGTTTTAAAAATGAAATTATAATCATGTGGTTATTCCTTAAGCATGACAAAAAAGGCAAAATCTACAAAGAGAAAAAACTATATTCATAAATTTGAATATGCAAAATTAAAATGGCTATGTTGCCATGGGAAACCCTAGTGGAGTAGCATAGTTAAGAGTTACGGCTACTAACCAACAGGTTGCAGTTCAAATCTTATAGGCCCTCTTTGGAAACTCTACGGGGCAGTTCTACTAGGTCCTATAAAGTCGCTGAGAGTCAGAAATGACTCAACAGTGACCAGAGTTTGATTTACACTGAAAAAAGATGGACCAACAGTAAACAAACTGAAGACGCAATCTACAAAACGTATTTACAATTTGTCTGAGTAATATATTGTTGTCATTGTTAGGTGCCATTGAATTGGTTCTTATTCAGAGCAACCCTATGCACAACAGAAGGAAATGCTACCCAGCCCGGCACCATCATTACAACTGTTGTTATGAATAAGCCCACTTCACAGCCATTGAGGCCTTCCTCTTTTCTCTAACTCTCCGCATCGCCAAGCATGATGTCCTTCTTCAGGGGCTGATCTCTTCTGACATGTCCAAAGCATGTGAGATGTTGTCTTGCCATCCTTGCTTCTAAGAAGCATTCTGGCCGTACATCTTCCAAGACAGATTTGTTCATTGTTTTGGCAGTCCACGGTATACTCGGTACTCTCCTCCAATACCACAGTTGAAAGGCACCAGTTCTTCTTCGCTCTTCCTTATTCATCATCCAACTGTTGCATGTGTGTGACGCAACTGAAAACAACACGGCTTTGATCAAGGGCACCTTTGTCCACATCTTTGCTTCTCAATACTCTGAAAGAGTTCTCTTGGAGCACATTTGGCTAATGCAGTGAGTCTTTTGATTTGTCGATTGCTGTTTCCATGGGTGTTGATTGTAGATCTAAGTAAAAAGAAATCCTTGACAACCTCAATCTTGTCTCCATTTATCATGATGCTGCTTATTGCTACAATTGTGCGAATTTTTATTTTCTTTGTGTTGAGATATAAATCACACTGAAGGCTGTGGTCTTCGATTGTCATCAGTAAATGTTTCAAATCCTCCTCACTTTCAGCAATCTAAGTTGTATTATATGCAATAACACAGATTGTTAGTCTTTTTCCAATCTGATACCCCTTTCTTTGTACAGTCCAGCTGCTGGGATTATTTGCTTAGCACACAGGTTGAGCAGGTATGGTGAAAGGATATATACCCGACATATAACTTTCCTGACTACAAAACATGCAATATCCCCTTGTTCTGTCTGAGTGACTTTCTTTTGATTCATGCACAGAATTTTCATGAGCACAATAAAGTGTTTCAGAACTCCTGCTATCAGCAATTTAATCTGTAATTTCTTAGGAACTACACAAATGCCTTTGCATAGTCAGTGAAACACAGGTAAACAATTTTCTGGTATTATCTACTTTCAGTCAGGATTCATTAGACATTAGCAATAACATCTTGGTTTCATGTCCTCTTTTAAATCCAGCTTAAATTTCTAGTAGTTCCCTGTCAATATACTGCTGCAGCCACTTTTGAATTATCTTCAGCCAAGTTTATTTTGTATTTAATATTAATGATACTATTTGATAATTTCTGCATTTGTTTGGATCACCTTTCTTGGGAATAGCCATGAACATGGATCTTTTCCAGTTGATTGGCCAGCTAGCCACTCATTTCTTGGCAGAGATGAGTGAGTAATTTCAGAGATGCATCCCTGTGCTGAAACATCTCAACTGGTATTCTGTCAACTCCCAGAGCCCGGCTTTGGGCCAGTGCCTTCAGTGCAGTTTGGACTTCTTTCAGTATCATTAGTTCCTAATCATACGTTACCTCCTGAAATGGTTGCACATCAAGCTGGTCTTTTTGATACAGTGACTCTGTATTCATTCCTTCTACTTTTAATGCTTCTTTTGTCACTTAATATTTTCCCCATGGGGTCCCTCAGTATTGTAACTTGAGGCTTGACTTTTTTCTTCAGTTCTTTTCGCTTGAGAAATTCTGAGTGTATTCTTTGCTTTTGATTTTCTCTCTTCAGGTCTTTACCCATGTCATCATAATACTTCTAATATTCTGAGGCTGAAAGGCATGCAAAATATAGCTGGGTAGGAGCTGCCTCCTTAAAACAGAGTCAACCCTAGCAATATGGATGGAGTTAAGCTTTCAGGACCTTCATTTGGTGATGTGACATGACAGAAAATGAGAAAAAAAACAGTTGCAAAAATCCATTAAAAACTGGAACTTGAAATGTAAAAGTGTAAATCTAGGAAAATTGTAAATTCTCAAAAATGGACCATTATTGGCTATTTTGAAGTCAACAGTCGTATGATTTACTGTGCCAGGAAAGACAGTTTCAAGAGGAATGCCATTGTGTTCATCACCAAAATGAGTAGTTTTGTGAGGGACATAGGGTTAATAATATCAAAAAGTTTTTAAAAAAGTGAAATATTTGAAAGTTGCAAAAGATGCATTAATAAAGTATGCACAAATTAAGAGACTCTGTCAGCCAGTAAATATATAACAGAATGTTCAAAATCACCAGTAAAGAAAATAAACAGTTTAAGTTAAAAAAAAAAAAAAGTGTCTCTTTATGGGCTCACAATAAAAAAATTACAAACAAGATCTTTTTGCATCAACTTGATATAAGAGAATAAGAATCTTGTAAGATTTTTTTGTATCAACTTGACATAAGAGAATAAGAATCTTGTAAGAACTGTGAAGTAATGATTAAATTAAAACATAAAGGATTATTGTCACTGGGCATCATATGATATCACAAAGATATCATACAAACATACTGGATTGGCCAGTCTAGAAAACAGCCAAATAGAATATTGGTAAATAATTGGCTTACAATTCAAGGGACAATCTATGCATAGATGAAGAAAGAATTAGTATACAGGAAGATAGATCTGAAAAAAAAATACAGAGAATGTAATATAAAGGAATAACATGATGGAAAAATGAAAAATAGGAAATGTGAAAACAATGTGATGGGAGGGCAAAGGGTATCCCCACGGAGAGACCGGAGAGAATGGAGGAGAGTTAATCTTCAAAAGATAGCTGCTGAAGAAATTAAAATGATGAGCACCGTGAGTACTCAGACTGCAGAAACATGACAAGTTTTAAGAAGAAAATTGACATTATTTATTCTTAGGTATTCAAGGCAGAAAGAATAGCTTAAAAAAATCATACAGAGACACATAAATTTTCAATAATTATTAGAGGTTTCCTAATAAAAACACAAATACCTTCCTGGGTATCCAAGACAAAAAGAATAACTTAAAAAAAATCATATAGGGACATATCAGGTATCAATAATAGTTAGCAATTCTCTAGTAAAAACATAACTGCATGATTGTACCAACCTATGCCTCAAAGTCCTACCAATCTTACCTTAGACTCCAAGCTTTTGAGCAAACAAACAAAAGATAAAAATCAAATCATTTGCTGTGGAGTTGATTCTGATTCATGGGTACTTCATGGTTGTCAGAGCAGAAATGTGTTTCACAGAGTTTTCAGTGGATGATTCTTCAGAAATAAATCTCTGGGCCTTTCGTCTAAGTCACCTCTGGTGGGCTAGAGCCTTCAATCTTTCAGTTAGCAACCAAAAGCTTAACCATTTACATTGCCTAGAGACTTCTTTGAGAAGCAAGTTGTGTGTTGTTAGATGCTGTAGTGTTGGTTCCGACTCACAGTGACCCAATGTATAACAGTACAAAAACATTGCCTAGTCTTGCACCATTCCCCACAATCTTCCTGCTGAGTCCATTGTTGCAGCTACTGTATCAGTCTAGCTCTTTGAAGGTGTTCCTCTCTTTTGCTTACACTCTATTTTAACAAGTGTGACATCCTTCTCCCAGGAATAGTCCGTACTTATAGCATGTCCAAAGTAAACAAGGTAAAGTCTGGCCATCCTTGCTTCTAAGAGCATTCTTGGCTGTACTTTTTCCAAGACAGATTTGTTTGTTCTTCTGGCAGTCCTTATTAGTTACCAGCATCATAATTCAAATTCTGCTTTGGTCTTCCTTAATTCACTGCCCAACTTTGACAGGATTTTTGCGTTCTTTATATTGAGATGTAATCCATACTGAAGGGAATAGTCTTCGATCTTCATCAATCCTCTTTAATTTTAGCAAGCAAGATTGTATCGTCTACATATCACAGGTTGTTAATGAGTTTTCCTCCAGTTCTTATGCTTCGCTCGGCTTGCAAAACATACTTTCATCTTAAAGCTACGTGTTGCAGAAATGATGAAATATTTAGAACTGAGAGGCAGTGCAAAAACGAAAACTATCCAAATTTCTAAAATATAGCTAAACAGCTAGGGGAAAATTTCTGATCTTAGCAGCATGTATCAGAAATGAAGAGAAACAATGTTAACAATCTAAGAACTGTAATTTAAAAAGTAGGGTAAACACACAAATGAAGTACAAAAGTAATAAAAATAGTGACAAAATTAATGAAGTAAAAATAAACCAAAAAACCCCAACTAGTATCCACAAAATCAAAATCTATGACAAAAAATTGGCATATTAAATTACCTAAATGTGCTTCAATAGAGATAGAAAACCTTCATAGTCATATATACAGGCAGAAAATTAAATCAATTACAAACTACCTCTTCACCCAATAAAACTTCAAAGGCCAAATACTTTACAACTAAGTTCTACTAAACTAATTGATATACAAATTGTCCAGAGTATAAAAGAAAGTAAAGTCTCCAACTCATTTTATGAAGCTGGTATAACCTTGATATAAAAACTGTGTAAGGAGTGTGTGAGAGATGGAATTAATTGGCCAACCTCATGTATGAACCCAGGTGAAAAGCATCTGCATAATATAGCTATTTTTTTTTATTATGATTGAATGAAAATGTACATTCCCATATAAATTTACATGCCACCTATATGCAGCTCCCACTGCTCTCCCTGCCCGGTGACAGCACACTATTCCTCTCTACTCCATACATGTCTTATCCTCCCAACAGTCTTCTTTCCTTTCCTCTCTACCCATTCCCCTTCCTCCTGTAAGTGGTCAAGAGGATGACATTCTATAGATGCACAGAACCATAAAGTGCACACATGATGTGATCACTCTGTGTCGCAAAGTCCAATCCATTCCTGTCTGAGAGTTGACCTCCATTATGATTTATGGACAGGGGCAGCATCAGGGCCAGGGGCTGTGCTCCCAGGGGAACTCTGAGGCCTGTGGACCATCAATTGCAGTCTTTTAATGGTGATCTCAAGGTGCACCCCTTCTTTATTCTTGTGTTGCCCATGAGACTCAACTTTGTGAAGTCCATCACGGCTGTCCCTGATGGTGGTCGGCATCATCCAGTTCTTCCAGTCACAAGTTGATGTAGTCAACCACTCATATGGGTCTCTCTGACTTATGGGTTCTCTTTCCCCCATATCCTTTTGGTCTTTGGTAATCATCTGTTCCTGCTGAGTTGGGACCATCTGCTATACCTTCAGATGGCAGCTTGGCAGCTTTTAAGACCCCAGATGCCACTCACCAATATGGGGTGTAGAGGGATCTCTTAGCAAAATATTAGTTGTGCCAATTGGCCTTGATTTCCCCCGAGAGCATGGCCCCTAGCCCTCAGTCCCCTGCCCCAACTACTCTGTCCTTACCTATTTTAACATCTGTTATCCAACATTGTACTAAAAATACTCACATGAGGACTGCCAATTAAGTTTGTGAACTCATCATAGAAAAAGTGCTACATATCTCATTGCTGAATATCACTATGGTCACCTTTGAAGTACTCCCCTTTCAAAGCTATGCACTGATACCAGTGCCTAGTCCACTCTTCAAAGCAATTTTGAAACTCTTTCTAGAGTTATTATTGTATTCCCCTTGATGTCTTAGATGTTATCAAAATGTCTTCCTTTCAATATTACCTTTATCTTCAGGTAAAGAAAAAACTCTCTGTGACCCAAATCAGGTGAGTAGGAATTGACTTGATGGCAACGAAGATTTGGGTTTATGAGTACTGTGTATACGACAAAGATGAGGTTACAAATTAATGATGAAAGAGTAGAATCTTCTAGCATATTTATGGAAGTGTAAATGAGCAAAACCTCTGTGGACAACAGATTGACTTTACCAGACTTACTAGTAAACTTTACTAGTTCAAGATGCACACTGATGTGACCCAACAGTTCTGATTCTAGGTACATGTGGTAGAGAAGCTTTTACACATGTGATCAGAAACATATGCACTAAGAAGTTTTATTTTTTTAAAAAATAATTTGAAACAGCAACCTAACTGCCAACAAGTAGGAAAGAAATAAACTATGACCTATGGTTTATTTATATAAAAGAACATTTTACAAAATTTAAAAGATTTAAAGCCTTTATCATTTTAGAACCTCTTGACACTAACAGATGAAGCCAGAATGGAAGGATATTTCTGAAAGATTAATAGTTGAGGATCTACAACTGATGCTATAACTTCTCAAACACATATTTTCTGATTTTATAGTTTTTTTTGTGGTTTGGTGCCACTGAGTTGGTTCTGTCTCATAGAGATCCTATGCATAACAGAATGAAACACTGCCCGGTTTTGTTCTGTGTCCACAATTGTTTTTATGCTTAAACTCATTATTGCAGCCACTGTGTCGATTCATCTTGTTGAGGGTCTTCCTCTTTTTCACTGACACTCCATTCTACCAAGCATGAGGTCCTTGCCCAGGGACTGATCCTTTCTGACAATATATCCAAAGCATATAAGATGAAGCCTTACCATTTGTTTTAGTCATCTAGTGTTGCTTTAACAGAAATGCCACAAGAGGATGACTTTAAAAAGAGGAATTTTATTTTTTCATGATCTAGTAAGCTGAAAGTCTAAATTCAGGGCGTCACCTTCAGGAGAAATTGTCCTCTGCTGGCACTGGAGGAAGGTACTTGTCATCGATCTTCCCCTGGACTGGAAACTTCTGGGGTGCAGGAACCCTGGTCCTTCCCAAAGGATGCAACCCACTCCTGGTGCTGCTTTTTGGTGTTATAAATTCCCAAATGTCTCTACTAGCATCTCTCTTTTATATCTCAAGAGACTACCTCAAGGCACAAAACAAATTTACCTACTGAATCTTGCTTTGCCAACACAACTGCTGCCCATCCACCCTCATTAACATCTTTGAGGCAAGAATTCCAAGAAGGAGAAACATCACACAATACCAGGGTTTATATACAGCCAAGACAAATTGTTACAGATTCTTTAGGGAACACAATTCAATACATGACACTATCTTTGCTTCCAAGGGTCACTGGTTCTACTTCTTCCAGAACAGAGGTGTTTTTTCTTTTGGCAGTCCATGGTACATTCAATATTTTCCCAGACACCACAGTGCAAAGGGATCAATTCTTCTTCTATCTTCCCTGTTGATTGTCCTTTTATTACATTGTTGCTTATTGGTTCAGTTCTGAAGATTTTTGTTTTCTTGATGCTGAGGTGCAATCCATACTGAAGGCTGTGGTCTTTGATCTTTGTCTATGTTTCCAATCCTCTTTACTTCCAGCAAGCAAGGTGATGTCATCTGCATAATGCAGGTTGTTAATGATTCATCCACCACTTCTGATGCTTTGTTCTTCTTCCTGTGATCCAGTTTCTCAAACTATTTGCTCAGCATACAGATTGAAAAGGAACGGTGAAAGGATACAACCCCGATGCATACCTTTCCTCAGTTTAAACCATGCAGTGTCTCCTTGTTCTGTTTTCACGACTGCTTCTTGATCCATACACAGATTCCTTAAGAGCACAGTTAAGTGTGGTGGAATTCCCATTCTCTGCAATGTTAGCCATAAATTTTTTAAATATGTATTTTATTTGTTTATTGTGATTGAGTGAAAGTGTACATTCTGGTTTAAATTTGCATGCCTGCCTATGTGCAGCTCCTACTGCTCTCCTTGCCCAGTGACAGCACACTCCTCCTTTCAGTTCCGCACGTGTCATATCCTCTTACCAATCTCCTGTCCCCTCATCTTCACCCTTTCCACTCCCCTCTAGCAAGAGGCCAGTTGGATGACATCCTATGGACTAAAAGAACCACAAAGTGCACACATGACAAGGTCACTCTGTCTCACCAAGTCCAATCTATTCTTGTCCAAGGAGTTGACCTCAGTAATGATTTATGGACAGGAACAGCATCCAGAATTAGGGGTCGTGCTCCCCAGGGGAACTCTGGAGCCTTCTGATCACCAACTTCACTCTTTTAGTGGAGTTCTCAGGATGCACTTTTTTTTAGTCTCGTGTTGCCACTGGGACTCAACTTTCTGAGTCTCATCACTGCTGTCACTGGTGGTGGCTGGGCACCATCTAGTTCTTCTGGTTACATTTTGAGGCAGTCAACCTTTCACATGGGTCTTTCTGTCTTCTGGGTTCTCTTTCCACCATGTCATTTTTGTCCTTGGTGATCATCTGTTCCTGCTGAGTTGGGACCATTTGGTGTACCTCAGATGACACCTTCCTAGCTTTTGAGACCCTAGACGCCACTCACCAATATGGGGTGCAGAAGACTCTCTTAGCAATAGTCTAGTTATGCCAATTGGCCTTGATGCCCTCTGAGAGCATGGTGTCTGGACCCCTGTCCCTGATACTCCGTCCTTGCAATATTGGGTTAAGATTGGAAGATATTCATGTTGTATTGAAGTCCAGTTAAACTGATCTTCTTTCTATTGTGTGCTGTCACTGATATTACCCAACCAAATTTCTATCAACTATCTAATCTATAACCAGCCCTCTCCCTCACTCCCTCCCCTCCCTTGTAGCTCTCAAAGAGTCTTTTCTTCTGTACATAAGTCTGTTTTTATGTCCTTATAGTAAGGGTCTCATACAATATTTGTCCTTGTGCTGCTGACAAATTTCACTCAACATAATGGTCTTCCAGTTGAAAGCAAATTATGAGATGCTTCCTAAAATCATCATTGTTCTTTATCATTGCATAGTGTTCCACTGAATATATGTACCAGAGTTTATTTATCCATTTATCTGATGTTGGGCATCTGGGTTGATTCCTTCTTTTTGCTATTGTGGACTGTTGCAATGTTAGCCATAATTTTTATGATCCACATAGTTAGATTTCTTTTCATAGTCTATGAAACAAAGGTAAACATCTTTCTGACATTCTCAGCTTTCAGCCAGGATACATCTGACATGGTACCTCTTCAAATGATTGAACATTGGCTAGTACTTTCTGGCGTGATCACTCTGTGTATTCCTTCCGTCTTCTTTGGCTGTTTCTTAAGTCATTTGATATCTTCCCTGTAGAATCCTTCACTATTGCAACTCAAAGCTCCAATTTTTTCTTCAGTTCTTTCAACTTGAGAAATGCAGAATGCGTTCTTCCTTGTTGGTTTTCTATTTCCAGCTCTTGGCATATGTCATTATAGTACTTTATTTTGTCTTCTTGAGCTGCCCTTTGAAATCTTTGGTTCAATTCTTTTACTTCATCATTCCTTCCACTTGCATGACGTTTGAGAGCAAGTTTCAGAGTCTCTTCTGACATCCAATTTTGTCTTTTCTTTATTTCCTAACTTTTTCACAACCTCTTGCTTTCTTACTGGATGACATCTTTGATGCCATTCAACAGTTCTTCTGGGCTTCAGTCTTTAGTGTTCAATGCATCAAATCTATTCTTGAGATGATACTAAATTCAGATGGGGGATACTCAGGGTCATGCTTTGGCTCTTGTTGTGGACTTGCTTTAATTTTCGTTAGTTTCAATTTGAACTTTCATATGAGCAATTGACGTCTGTGCAATGGTCAGCAGCTGGTCTTGTTCTGACTGCTGATATGGAGCTTTTCTGATCTCTTTTTCCACAGATTTAGTTAATTAGATCTCTGTGTATTCTGTCTGGTGAGATCCATGTATAGAGTCACCATTTGTGTTGGTTAAAAAAGATACTTATAATGAATAAGCCATTAGTCTTGCAAACTTCTATAATGTGATCTCAGGTATCAGTTCTATCATCAAGGCTGTATTTTCCAACTACTGATCCTCCTTCTTTGCTTCCACCTTTTGCATTCCAATCACCAGTAATTATTATTGCTTCTTGATTGCATGTTTGATCAATTTCAGACTGCTGAAGCTAGTAAAAATCTTCAATTTCTTCATGTTTGATCTTAGTGGTTGGTGGGCAAATTTGAATAACAGTCGTATTAACTGGTTTTCCTTGTAGGTATATGGATATTATCCTATCACTGACAGCATTGTATGTCAAGATAGATCTTGAAATGTTCTTTTTAATGATGAATGCAACACCATTCCTCTTCAAGTTTTCATTCCCAGCATAGTAGATCATATGATGACAGATTCAAAGTGGCCAATACTGGTCCATTTCAGCACACTAATGCCTGGGATATCAATGCTTATGCATTTCCTTTCATTTTTCATGATCTCTAATTTTCTTAGATTCATACTTCATATATTCCATGTTCTGATTATAAATGGATGTTTGCAGCTGTTTCTTCTCATTCTGAGTTGTGCCACATTAGTGAACAAAGATCCTGAAGGCTTTACTACGTCCACGTCATTAAGGTCTCGACAGCACTTGGCTTGGCTTGGCTACTTCAAGAAGATAGCTCTTCCTGTTTGTCTTCCGAGTGCCTTCTAACCTGGTGGGCTCATTTTCCGGTGCTGTTCTGCTGCTATTCTTAAGGGTTTCCCTGGCTAATTCTTTTTAAAAGCAGACTTCTGGGTCTTTCTTTCTAGTCTGTTTTAGTGTGGAAGCTCTGAAACCATGGGTGACCGTACTGGTATCTAAATACCAGTGGCATAGCTTCCAGAATTACAGCAACATGTAAACCTCACAGTATTACGAACTGACAAACAGGAAAGTCACTTAGTTTGTGATAATTGTTACAGCAGACACTGGAAATTAAAACACTGCTGAAGGGGCAGAAACAGTTCTGTGTATGCACTTAGAGTAGTTTCCAAGCTACAAATGATGGTGATAAAAGCAAAGGAGAAGTCACATAGCTTTCTCCCTTGTTTTACTAGCATTGGACTCTTTTGGAAGATATGGGAATACCTTACAGAGCTGGCTGACAAATTTCTCCATCAAGAGGTGGGTGGCCCCAAAAAGGTACAGAAGACAGTGAATAGCTCTGCTCTGCAAGCTGAAAATGTTTTCAACTATGCAAGACCCGTGTGCATATACAAGAATTTCCAGAAGAAAATTAATCTTACATAAGGGAACGATTGATGAAGTTCTAAAAAATTGCAGAAGCCAATGGCCCTTATGGTTCTTTGGTTTGTAAGGTATACAACAGTTGTTATCTTTCATTTGTCAAATCTTTTCTTATACACGTGGTCAGAGTGGCCATTAGATTGCTGAGATGGAAGTTTTGTCCTCAATTTTTGTATAGTTGTGTATGTGTTTTTTTTGTGTGTGTGTGTGTGTGTATGTGTTTGTGTGTGTGTGTGTCAAGGGATCACAGTCCAGTAGGTTACAAGTCCAAATTCAGGGTGTCAGCTCCAGGGGAAGGCTTTCTCTCTCTGTTGGCTCTGGAGGAAGTTCTCTGTGACGCATCAGTCTTCCAGTGGTCTGGGACCATCTCACTGTAGGAACCTCTGGTCCAAATGACACATTTTGCTGCCAGCACTGCTTCCTTGGTGGCATGTGTTCCCCTGCACCTCTCTCCTTGATATCTCAGAATAGATTGAACTAAGACACTGTTTAATGCTATAGTCCTCATCAATACAACTGCCACTAATCTATCTTATGAAATCACAGTAGTAGAATTTACCACACAAAGGAAAATATCATCAAATGATAAAATGGTGGACAATCAATCACACAACACTGGGAATCATGGCTCAGCCAAATAGCTACACACATTTTTGGGGGGACATAATTCAGTCCACAACATTCACAATAGCAAGAAGATGGAAACAACCTAAATGTCCATCAATAGATGAATGGGTAAAGAAACTATGATACATACACACAATGAATCATTACTTAACAATAAAGAACAACTATAAATCTTTGAAGCATCTCTTAACATAGATGAATCTGGAGGGCATTATGCTAACTAAAATAAGTCAATTACAAAAAAATATTGTATGAGACCATTACTGTAAAAACTCATGGAAAGATTTACACACAAGAGGAAACCACCTTGGATAGTTACAAGGCAAAGTGAAGGATGGAAAAACATTAGACAATACATAAGTAGAAACTTTAGTGAAGAGTAAGACAGCACATGCTAGTGGGAAAGCCAGTACAACTTACATGAGGTTTGTTCTATAATCTTCATCTAAATTACAGTTTCAAGAAAGTATTAGTTCTTTTTCGATTTTCCATATTCATTGTCCAGCTTTCATATGTATATGAGGTGGTTGAAAATACCATGGCTTGGATCAGGCCTTAATCTTCAAGCTGACATCTTGGCTTTTTAATATTTTAAAAAGTTTTTTTTTTTTTCATCAGATTTGCTCAATGTATTGTCGCTGTTGTTAGGTGCCATCATGCTGAAGCACATTGTTGTGGGCACCGTGTCAGTCCATCTTGTTAAAAGTCTTCTTCTTTTTCACTGACCCTCCACTCTACTGAGCACGATGTCCTTCTCCAGGGACTGCACTCTCCTGACTACATATCCAAAGCATATAAGACAGTCAATGCATTATATAGTTGGATTTCTTGTCTGCTGCTTCCCTGGACATTGATTGTGGAGTCAAGAAAAATTAAATCCTTGACAACTTCAATATTTTCTCCATTTATCATGATGTTTCTTGTTGGCTCAGTTGTGAGGATTTTTGCTTTCTTTATGCTAAGGTGTAATTTCAGTATGGTCAAATGTAGTAGACAATTATTTTATGTAACTCAGTTTTATTTCAACAATAAATTTGCATCTCACTGGACAGTGGGGATTTCAACATTATTCATTAAGGGTCATTCCCTCTCTGCTTCCCCCAGTAGTACTAGAATAGGGAAGTTTCCAGAATCTTCTATAATGTCACATATCATGGATGTCCATTCCACAGATATTTGCCATCAATCCCTAAGTTGCTGTCAAGAAAGCTACTACTGCAGTCTGCGTGATCTCTTCAGTTCCAGCAGCTCCCTGACACTGTAGTGTGATGCTTATGACACTAGCTCCTCAGTGAGGTCAAAGATGCATGGCCATTCCCCCCTGAGGTGCATCCAGGGCCGAGTGCAGGTTCCCATTCCTTAGTATTCACAGACCAGATTCTCAAAGTGCTATATCCGCTGGACTTCAACAGCAAGTGCACCAACCAGAGAAGCAACAATTTTCTGAGCATTTTGGGCAGCATTTCAATCTCTCTGAGACTTTTATTATCGAGTACATAAATCAAATGGCTCGTGTGCGTGTGCACTCAGTGAAGTTGGCAAGTTCTGTTAAGTACAGAGCTTCAAAAATGTCATTGTCCCAGAACATATTTTCTCCTTGGAAGCTCGACTGATCGAACAACCTTTCCTGAGGTAAACTCTCTCCAGATCAGTGGGAGACAAGCTACACTGAGATTCTCTGGCATTCACCAATGTCCTTTTAACAGGGGACAAGCGGCACTGCACAGAGGCATTCCCGTGCTTTCTGCTCACTCCAAGCCCTCCTGTGCTGCTGGCGATGAACTGGTTCTCATGCATAGCTATAAGACGAGAGATCTGGAAGGCTGAGAAGTCAGGGATGTCACCTCAGATCTGTATTTCAAAACCACAGTGTTAATGGCAAATTCTTAATTCTTATAAAGACTTATACCTTCATTTCCTTTCTTCCCTGTGAGTTTGAATGATCACTGCGCAATGACTGCAAAAAGAGATTTGAGGTTGGAATCTGGAGAATCATGTCTCTTTTTGAGCAGCAGGTGCTTGTTGCTAACTGTGGCACAAAAGACCTGAGACAACAACACCTGCTGCATTTAGAAACTGTAGTTTATACTCTTCTTCTTGCATTTCCTTTCTTGTTTAGTTCTTCCAAGCAGGACACAGGCTCTGGGTTTCCTTGACCCAACTGACATGTATGATGAAGCACAAATCATTTCAGCATTTTCTTTCTCGAAGCCTAGAATCTGGAAATGATGTCATGAAGCATCTAAGAAAGAGAAGGGTAGAAAACACAGTTCTGGAGAAAGAAAAGGAAAGATTTAAGCTTTTCAAGGCAGACTTCCACAGAGTAGGGAATTAAGGTTGGTATTTTGAGCCTACCAGCTGCTCCATGGAAACTCTATGGGATAGCTCTACTCTGTCCTACAGGGTTGCTGTGAGTAGGAATCGAGTTGACAGCAAAGGGTTGAGTTTTTTGTTTTTAATGCCTTCTGAGTGGCATCTTATAAAGAGGAAGACAGACCCAGAGACTGGAATTCACAGAAGAAGAAGGCTGATGCCATGAAACAACGAGACTGACACTTCTGTAAGTAGCCTAGGAATACCTAGGGCTTCCAGCAGCTGAGACAAGGAATGCTCTTCCCAAAACAGAGAAAGCAAAGCCCAGCTGGAGACCTAAATTTGGACTTTTAGCCTCTACAACCATGTGACAATGAATGTCTGCTCTTTAAAGCTCCCCATTCGGGGATATTTTGTTGTGATAACTTTAGGAAACTATGACAGCATTTCTCTCTCTCTCAACACATGTGACACATGCACACAGTTTTTCTGAAATAAAAATGTCACAAAGAAATACTCCTTTGGGGGCACACTCAGATACTTACTGTTTTACTCTATTTTATTTTCTTAAAATGACCTGAGTATAGCTCTAAATTGATCTCACAACCCACTAATGGGTTGAAACCTGCAATTTGAAAAACATAGTGAAATGAGATGACAGAAAATGAGCTAAACAAGGAAATTAATGTAAAACTTTTATTAAAATATGCAGAGCATGGCAGACCCTAAATTACTGTTAATTAAAGTTTTAATGATATTTCCTATCCTGTGATTTTATTTAAGCTTTTCAAACTCCCACTGATTTCCAAATATTCATATCCTACACATCTTTCCCTACTCAAATGCTGTATCTTCCACAAGCCTTCCTTCATCTATTGAGTTAGAAGTGATAGCTGCTACTGAAATGCCATGGGATGCTGTCCTATCTGTCTATCTACAGGGCACTTTCCACAGCCTGAAACAAATACCAACGGGTACCCAGCCAAGCCCAGTGCTACTGAGTTGGTTCCAGCTCATAGCAACCCTACAGGACAGAGCAGAACAGTCTGATAGAGTTTTCAAGAAGGGCCTGGCAGATCTGAATTGCTGACCTTCTGGTTAGCACCATAAACTTAACCATCATCAGGGTTTCTACCAAGGTTAACACTTATGATGAATTCTTGTCTGTCCTCAAGAGCTTCTGGCACAGTCCTTTACGAGAGTCAGTGCTTAAGACAGAACTTGAAAGTGTTGGAAAACTTGAATAGTGTTGGAAAACTATTCATGTCCTGGTTTCAGTGGAGTTAAATAAGCCAATGTGAGGGTTTCAAGGTTGTTTCACCAGATAGCTCATTTCTAAGAGCACTATATTTCCTCCTGTTGGTCACAAAGAGCACTAAGAACAAGGATAGACATGTCTATTGCTGCTATTGCCGAGATCTTTAGACAAAGTGGGAAGATTGCGGGTAGGACAGGGTGGGAGGATTGCCTTTACATGCACTCTCCATGTGGTAAGCCATAACCACAGTGGGTTAGGGAACAGAAACGAGAAACAACATGACAATAAAATTGGATAGCTGAAATAAATATACACAATTACTCGAGTTACTCCTGTTGCTCTATTATTAGCATGCACTCACCGAGGACCAAATGCAAAATCTAGAGTATTAGTCTTTGGAATTCTTTATTGGCGTAGCCCAAAAATAACTTGGGGAAACAATGTGCCTTCTTATGTAACACAAATATTGACATTTAAAAGTTTTTGTTGTAAATTTACATAGTTTCAAAGGATATAATTTTGCCACAATTTTAGGTACAGTGTGTATGTTACACTTTTAAATACATCCAATGCAATCTAAGCTCAATAATGATTTGAAACTTATATTTAGAAGTACTTTTTACAAATACTCAATAATTTTACTTCCCTTTTTCTTCATTTATTTCCACTGTTTTTCTTCTTCCATCACAGATTGTTGTATTAAAGTAGTATAGTTGTTTGTACTTAAAAATCCTTTATTACTCTCCCTATCATACAAACTCACCAAAAAATATGTATGTGTGTATTCATACATAGAAGTATTCAATTTGTTTTGTTACCTGTGAACTTAACAATTAAAAAAAAAACTTTCTGGATTAACATTATTCATAATTATTGTTAGGACCCAGCTGATCTATAAACAACTTAAGTGGATTACAAATTCTGATAATTATTAAACATAAATAAAGTTTTACTGGAATTGTACTCCTTAATTAGATAAATCATGACCAATCTTTTTCTATTCATTAATGAAAGAAAAAGGTATGTGCTTGTCGTGAACTAATGCATATTTTTAAAATAGGAAGTAAAAAATTATCCCTTTTATAAGATGAAATAAAATGACAATTGAATGTAATTCATATATATTTAATGATAGTTGTTAAAAATTAGATTTTAAGTAACTCCTTGAATAACAGAGTAGGAAATACACCACATCAAAATTTAATCAGAGATCTTACCTAGTATTTGGTAGTTCCATAAAATATTCTAGTTACAGTTCAAAGATTCAGAGACATCCATCTACCCTGCTCATGCTGTTCATCCTAAAGGAACTTTTCTTGCCCACCTATTGACTCATCCTAGAGTTGAGTATTGAGCATTGTTGGTGGTAGTTGCCATGAAGTCAATTCTGAATCATGGCTACCTCGTATGTGCACAGTAGAACTACTCCAGAGAGTTTTCAGGGCTGTGACTCTTCAAAAGTACATTGCCAAGCCTATCTTCTGAAGAACCTCTGGGTGGATTCAAACCATCAAACTTTCAGCTAAAAGATCAGCATTTAACCATTTGTGCCACCCACAATACAATCCTATTTGTATTGGGCAGACAGGAGATAATTGCTCACACTTGAGTATGGAGAAAAATAAAAAGCGATTTTAAGCATTTAGGATTTCTTACAGATACTCTATCTGTTTCACTTTTTGGAGCTCCTTTGACAAGTGACAAGGAGAAAAGGATCCAAGCCCTTATACTAATGTTTCTGTTTCTCAGACTCCACCTAGACAGTTCTGTTTATGTGTGTATGTGCATATGTCTGCTCCGCTGTGGGATGCAGCCAAAGTTTGTATCAGATTCTCACAAGATACCCAGAACAATTTTGAAGAGTCACTGGGTTAGATTATCCTCTTTGATTCTTGTTTTGACATGCTGCATCTTTCTTGTGCTTTGTGGCTACACTTATTATTTCCCTTAATAATCTAAGTTTAAACCCAATTTTAACTTCTTTGTGTCTTATTAACATCCTCTGCATCTGAAAGGACTATAACTACTATAGTATATCCCTCCTTTCAGTGTGCTGGTATCTTAGATTTCATGATATGATCACTGGATCCCTTCTTTTAATATTATGCCTTTGATTGAGTTTGTGCCTTCTCTAATTGAGAAGGTTTCTGGATTCTGTGTTCTGCATTGCCTCCTTAAATAAAGACTTTATGGTTTTGTTTTTCTAAGCCAAGAGCTTCTTTCAGTATTTCTTGTAGCTTTAGTTTGGTTTTCACAAAGTCTCTGAGTTTCTGTTTATCTGCAAATGTCTTAACATCATCTTCATATTTGAAAGACAGTTTTGCAAGATATATAATTCTTGGTTGGAAGTTTTTCTGCTTTAAGACTTTGAATGTGTCACCCCACTGCCTCTGTGACAACATCATTTCTGGCGAGAAGTCATATGAAAGCCTACACAGCTTCCCTCTGAATGTTACCTTTGCTTTGAGTCTTGTTGCCTTTAAGAGTTTCTGCTTATGTTTCATGTTATTAAACTTGATTGTAATATGTGTTGGTGTGTTTCTTTTGGGGTCTATTTTATGTGATGCTTGATACACATCTTGGTTACCTATGTTCTATTTCATAATTTCACAGCAGTTTTCTGTCAGCAACTCAACAACAATGCTCTCTGTGTTTTCAGGTATCCCTCTCTGTTCAGGAACTCCGATTAATTGTAGATTAGTCCTCTTCATAGAGACTCACATGTTTCTTAATGCTTCTTCATTTTTCTTGTTTCTTTTTTCTGATTTCTCCTCATAAATGCAGGTGTCAGTGTCTCTACCTTCAAGGTAGGTAAGTCTAGTTTCCAGTTGTTTAATTCTGCTCTTTTGGCTTTGAATTAAATTGTCTAATTCTGTAATTTTGTTATTGATCTGTTGGATTTCAGAATGCTGGTGTTCCATCAGTTTGAACAGCTTGCTTAATTTTTCGTTTTGCTCTACTGCATTTTGTATAATGTCTAGGAGGGCTGTATCTATAATTCTTTTGTACTTGACCTCTGATAGTTTTAGAAAGGCTTCTTCATCTGGGAAG
The DNA here is from genome assembly GCA_028571685.1 of Heterohyrax brucei. Classification (NCBI taxonomy): domain Eukaryota; kingdom Metazoa; phylum Chordata; class Mammalia; order Hyracoidea; family Procaviidae; genus Heterohyrax; species Heterohyrax brucei. Next base: position 33,689,017 of record CM053148.1, on the reverse strand, counting down.
TTCTTTGATTTTTTTTATTTTGTGAGTTTTTCTGGAGCCAAGTATTTTTTTTTTTTTTTTAATGTTTGCTTAAGGGCTGTTGAATTGCTTTCTGGACATCTATCTAGAGACTCTCTATTTTCTCTAGTGTTGCCCTAACAGGAGCTGAGGCACAGTTCTGAGAAGGAAGTTGATTACCAGCCACCTCTATGTACTCCAGTGAGAGGGCCTAGTGGAATCTCTGTGGTAGCATGTGCTGCCTCCTGGCTGGCAAAAACATGGCTCTACTTATGGAGTCATTGGGGGGCTGTAAGTTGACCCTATAATGTGTGTCAGTAAAGGCTGGAAGAAATGTCATTAGGCTGCACTGCAGTTATTTCTCTAGGCAGTTTTATTTTGAAAGGTAAAAGCTATCTGGCCACTTCCAAAATCAGTCAGGCTGGCAGGTGTTGTAAGCCCTTCCTTCTGGCTGACATCAGAGAAGCTTTTTCGGCTGTTCCCAGATGATGTGATATAGTTCAAAGTAGACAGGCTACTGGTCTACTGTCATCCCCTCTGGGCCCCTCCTGTAAGGCTACACTGTGGTAAACATAGCTTTTCTACTGGAAAAGTGCTCCCTGGACAGGGACTGCCTCCCAGCCTGGGAATTAGCCCCTGCTGAGGCCTCCAGTTGGGTATTTTGGCCTCCAAATCAAACAAAGATGACATCCCAGTCAATCTTTCCTGCCCCAGTGAAATAGCAGAATCTATGGCATAGGTCCAAAAAGACAGGGTGGAGGGGCTGTGGTGCTCTGAGTCATGACAGGCTCTCAAAATGTGGCTATTTCACTTGCTGATCACTTTAGCACTATGGATCTGTGTAGCTGCTGTTTGAGCCATGCCCCTTCCTGCCAGCCAACAAAAAGAAAAAAATAGTTAAGAACACCAGTTACCTTCAGTGTATGGTAGCCAGCCGATTCAACCAGAGTGAGTCTCAGCCAAAGACAATCAGGTTCCCATTCAGAGGCATGCAGTCCAAACCAACAGCCCTGTGCTGTGTCCTAGGGCTCACTGCATGTCCAGAAAACTCCATTCAATTATCAATCAGGCCTAAGTTTTCAGAGGGAATTAAGGGCATGCGTGTCTAGTCTACCATCTTGACTCCCCCTCTTTGATTCTTATGGAATTTCTAAATACCACATTACAAAATTGGTTGGGGTGAAGCAAACAAAAGAGAATAATATGTCAGTGGTCACTGTGAGTCAAAATTGACTTGAACACAATGGGTTTAGTAAAGTAAGCCTGTGCTGACCAGAAAAACCAAAGTATAGAGACAGTGGAGTTCCGCATTAGACTCTAAATTTGAAATGTCTTTCCTGAAGGAAGAGGATGCTGAGTTTCACTTGGGGAATCAAGCAGGAATCTACCTAAAAGGATGCATCTACACCTACTAAAATTTAAATATGGTTGTGGCTCGTTCTTGGAAAATCTTCAAACCCTGTAAGAAACCACAGAAGCAAAACCTGTTGCTGTCAAGTTCATTACAACTTGTGTCAACCACATATGCTACCAAGTAGTATTCAGCTCCATAGGGTTTTCTTGGCTGTATCCTTATTAAGAACAAGCTTTACAGAGCAAATCACTGGTGTCACAATGGTTAAGTGTTTGGTTGCTAACCCAGAGGTTGGCAATTCAAATCCACCAAGCCACTCCTTGGAAAGTCTATGCAGCAATTCTATAGGGTTGCTCTGAGTTAGAATCTGTTGGATGAAAATGGGATATTTATGGAAGCAAATTCTCAGGGCTTGCTTCCAGGGCATGGCTGGGTGAATTTGAACCTCCAACATTTTGGCTAGTAGCCAAGCACAAACCATTTGTGCCTCTGAGGGACCTAAGCCCTCTGTAGAGCCAAAGCTACTACTGTTGAGTTGATTCTGACTCACAGAGACCCTGTGGGTCAGAGTAGAAATGCCCCATAGAGTTTCCAAGGAGCACTTGGTGGATTTGATCTGCTTACCTTTTGGTTAGCAGACAAAGCACTTAACCACTACATCACCAGGGTTTCCAAGCTCTTTGTGAAAGAATGAACAATAATGGCACAAAAGCTATATGTAGTGACCAAGTACTCTGTCCTTGAGCTTTACGTACATCAACTCAGATGCTCACAGAGATCTGTTGCTATTTAGGAAATGGAACAAACAAGGTTGAGGGTCGTTGCATAAATTGTCTAAGATCCTCCATCAAGCAAGTGGCAGATACAAGCTTCAAGCCCACATATGAGTGTCCTCTGTATCCCAAATACATCTGATTTGATAAGTTGATTTAAAAAGGCAGTTGATATCAAGTCAATTCTGACTTAAGGTAAACCCCTGTTTCAGAGTAGAGGAGTGCCCCACCGTGTTGTTAATGGCTGTCATCTATCAGAAGTAGCTTGCCAGATCTTTCTTCTGAAGAAACCTCTACACTGGACAAAACAGCTGCCAGTTGCAAAGACAATGGCCAGGAATACCATTCCAACTTCCAACTGTCACTTGAAAAATTTGGAAAACTGAGCCAAAAGGACCAAATACTAACAGTGAGAGTCGCCCTTGACCCACCTTGTTTGTGCTGCGTTGTGTTTTCTTTATGTACTTATCATTAGGCTGCACTGTCGTCTCATATTTCCTTGACTTCTTGTACCTGTCAAGCATCCTCCGAGTCAGAGGGTTTTCTTGCCTTGACTCACTTATTTCAACATGACTGCTGAGTCTCTAAAGAAGATATATTCGACACAAATGAGATTTTTCCTCCTTGGATCTCTCTCCCACATTGAGTTATGTCTCACATTAATTTCTCCCTCTGCTGCAGTATATTATATCTCCCCAATTTCTCATTTGTTTTTTAGACATTTCTACCTGGAGTGTCCAGTCTTGTAAGCTTGTCATCCAGTTTGTTTTCACCTTGGCTTAAAGCTCTGAGGGATTTTAACTCTTAAAAGTTCAGCTCATTGGCTCACGGCATCCTACTGACATAAGTGATCAAAGCAATTGGCATTCAAATGATTCTAAAAACTTCCTAGCGTCTCCTCTTCTGAAGTTAAAATAATGAGTGAAAATGAGTTAGAAGCAGATGTTTTATTTGCATTTTCATTTGTAGCAGCTTAAACTACTTTGTCTGGGTCATCCATTTAAATGGGGATTATTCTCAATGAAAGCAAACTTAACTTTGATAAGGTAAGCTGCACTCAACATGCTTCCTGGTGGGTATCCTCTGAGTTCTCAGGTTAAGAAGTTTTCTGTTCAGAAATGTGGCCACAAGATAATGGCCAAAACCTGTTTTAAATAGTTAATTGGTGTAAATTGTATAATCTACATTTTTAGATACCTTTTATTTATTTTGCAAGATACTACAAATTGGAAATTTTAAATGTCAATTGAAAGCTTTAATATTTACACTGATCACAAAGTTGCTATTTGGCAGAAATGTAGAAGGTCTGTGGTGGGACAGAGTGTCTCCTAACTAAACATTCAGTGCTTTAAGGACAGGACAAAACCAGTTGCCATGGAGTTGACTACAACTCATGGCTCCCTCATGCATGTCAAAGTAGAACTGTATTCTGTACGGCTTTTAATGGCTAATTTTTTCAAAAGTAGATTGCCAGTCTTTTTCTTTCAAGGTTCCTGTGAGTAGAGTCAAATCTTCAGCCTTTGGTTAGCAGCATAGCATGCTGAATATTTGCATTACACAGGGAATCCTTAAGAACAAGGGGCATACGAACTTAAGCCATATTTCTACCCATTGAGCTTAGCCTAGTAGGTTGGAATAGACTCAATGGAAACAGGTTTAGATGCTTATGTGTTGATCAAATAGATACAGGATTCTTTCTCAAAACAAAAGTAATATTCTTGACATACCATGGACAAGGTATGTTCTTTTCCTGTAACTGACATGTACTTGAGCTTTACGTAGTCCTCCTCTTTCATCACAGTAATTTGCTGGCTGGCCCACGCTCTGATTCCTGTTGTTACTGTGAAATAGGCATCACTTCTCTGGTGTGTATATTATGGTAGCTACTGATGCCTCAACTTCTGAAGAGCCTCAAAATTTTGCTGGATAATTGGACTCTCAAAGTTCTGATTTAGACTGGGATCCTTAGAGGTAGGATAGGTGACAGGAAGTTGCAGATAGTAAGTGTATCTGGGTATCTGGTGGTCATAGAATAACGGAAACTGAAGTCGCCATCATTGTAAAGACAGATGCAGTAAGCAGAGCAGGACCAGCAGCAAACCCAGGAGGACACAGGAGCAGGAATGAAAAGGATTTGCAGTAGAAGCCTACATTCAGGTACCAGAAAAGTTGACTCAGCTGATTTGGAGACAAAACTGGAAATACTGAAGAAGTGATGAGACTCAGGGAGCCATTCTTTCAAGGGAGGACCAGGACCTGGAGGACCAGCTGAAGAGGAAATCTGCGGAGGTCTCTTGGAGGCAATGAAGGCTGAGGCTGGCTACCCAAGCAGCCCAGAGACAGACTGCGTCTCAGCGGTACAATTTTCAAAGACCTGTTTGTTCAAAAGATAAAGAAAACAAGAACAGCAATAACTGCCCAAATATGAGCCTAATGATTATTCAAAACCTGTGAACAATTTCAGCTTCTTTAGACTTGGATATCTGAATGCATCTTGGAGAGACTTCTGTCCTGAAAACTCACCAACGTGAGCCAAACACAAGGCCAATTTCCCAATTTTTTTGAGATGATGATGTGGCTTAGATGGCTTAATGAAGAAGGGGAAAAAAAAATTCAGAGAGGAAAAAGGAAGATTATCTGTGGAAGATCCAGGGTCACTCAGAGGCCAAGCAGCTGCTTCTGTGGCAAAGAGTGGAAGGACATAGAAGGGTGTGGCAAGCATTGTCTTCCTTCCGCACATCCACTGTGTGGGGGCTTTGGGATTATGGGTAGTTAAAGAAGCTCTTTTCCTTAGCGACCTTAACAGCATGTGTTCTAGCAGAGCTACTTGAGGCCAGGTAACAAAATATAATGAAAGTTCACAAGGGGCCAATTTCCTTGTCTCTGTGTCAAACCTGACCTAGACCTGTCACCTCAAAGACTGTCATCTTATGAGAATCAGAGGCTCTCAGCACAAATGCTGAGCCTGTCTCCTGATGACACTGTCAGCAGAAGCTAAAGTAACCTGGAGGAATGTGGGTGCCCAGAATGGAAAAAATAACCTATTGTAGATCATGGAAGTGTAGCTGATGGCATGGTTCTGAGCTCCTGTGAGACACCCCTTCATGGGGTCCCAAAACCTGTGTGAGGGACTGAAATGGGATTTTTCTTTATTCATATGGTCATGATTTCATTTTTATACCCAGATTGGTAAAGCCTAGTGACATTTGGCTTATGGCAAAATTCACATTCAATGGTTAATAAGAGCCTAGATTCAATTCTGGGTTCCCCAGTTTCACTGTGTGGCCTTAAGAAAATTACTTTAAGTCTCAGTGTCTTTATCTGTAAAATGGGAATAATAATAATAAGCTGTCACATGGTTATTATTAACCCACTGCTGTTGAGTTGATTCTGCCTCATGGTGACTGTATATTATTATCATTAGGATTAAATAAAGTAATGCATTCAGAATATGAGGTCTGACAAGTCTGCAAACTTAGCTGTTCTAAGTGCTGTATCTCTCTGTGCTGAATAGCACCATGGTTGGTTTCAAGACTCTCCTCTTGGGAAGCTATGCACTGATGTCATCACTTAGTCCATCCTTTGAAGTAATTTTGGAACTCTTTCTGGAATGCCCATTGCACACGGTGGTACAGCAGCAAGTTCGTGAATTTAAGTGTAGAGTTGTCTGAGAGGGAGTTTTTAGACAGTAAACAAATAACTGTCTTAAAACACCCACTCTTCTCACCTGATTTGGCCCCCAGTGACTTTTTTCTTTACCTGAAGATAAAAGAAACATTGAAAAGAAGACATTTGGATGACATTCAGGATATCAAGACTAATATGATGACAGCTCTGATGGTCATTCCAGAAAAAGAGTTCCAAAATTTGTTTGAAGGGTGGACTAGGTGCTGGCATCAGTGTGCAGCTTCCCAATGAGAATACTTCGAAGCTGACCACAGTGATATTCAGCAATGAGGTGTGTAGCACCTTTTCTAGGATGAGTTCATGAACTTAATTGTCAGTCCTCATACTTATCTATCTATCTGTCTATCTATGTAGCACATGTAATACAAAGTTCAGATATTCAGGAATCTACTACCAGTCTGCTGTTCTGGCTATATTTCCTTCTCCTGGTCTAATAGCCCACCCACCATACAGCATTACCATGCTGGGACCCTTCTAAATAATTTTAGCCAGTGTTCCCCAGTTGTCCTTCTGTCTTGATTTCAAGGTCAAAGACACTTCCAATTCCAAATTTTTGTGTCCTTGAACGATCATATCGTCTGAAGGCTTTTTGTTTGTATACCACTTGGCTCCTGAGGGCTTATCTCCATACCCTACCACACCCCATATCTGGGCTCTGAATGTTACCAATTTTAAGCTTGATCAAAGCCCTGAAGGCCATTATTTTAGATTTTGTTGTGAATTCATTAATTTTCTTGTCCAACAAGGGCATCTTGAGAAATGGTGAGTGTGACCAGCCTGTGCCAGCACGTGCTGTGGAGACAGAGGCAGTGTCAGCACACTGAGAAGCTATTTCGGGAGATATTGAACATTCAAATAGTGGAAAGAGGGCAGTGTGATGCTTCTCCTCAAGGCTATAGCAGAGACACTACCTGGGAGGAGTTCAGAGGACGGCAGTTCAGGCAAACAAACTAACAGGGGAGTCTTACAGGGCACAATGGGGCTGAGCAAGGTCCGGGAAAATGGATTCTCTGATGGATATTGGTAGTTTTCTGGTACTTCCATATCCAATCCCCTTTGTTAACAGCAAATAACCAGTTGCTCTTAAATTTATTCCAACTCATGGGAACCCCATCTATGCATGACCAGAACTGTGCTCCATAGAGTCTTCAATGGCTAATTTCTTAGAAATAGATCAGTGGACCTTTCTTTCAAGGTGCATTTGAGTAGATTCAAACCCCAAACGTTCCAGTTAGCAGCCAAATGCAATTAACCATTTGTGCCACCCAGGGACTCTTGTTATTGTTAGGTAATGTTGAGTCACTTTTGACTCCAAATGATCCTGTGTACAACACAACAGAACACTGCATGGTCTTGTGCCATCCTCACAATCGTTGCTGTATTTGAGCCCCTTGTTACAGCCACTGTGTCAATCTGTCTCATTTAGTGTATTTCTCCTTTTTGTTGACCTTCTAGTTTACCAAGAATGGTATCCTTCTCCAGGATAGTCTTACCTGATAATATCCAAAGTACATGAAACGAGACATCACTATTCTTGCTTTGGTTTTAGTGCCCTGATACAGCTTTGGGGTAGTTCCTTATTAAGTGTGCTCTTGTTGTAAAGCCTGTTTCAAATACCTCTTTCCTTTGATGCTTCCCTCTCATCTCAGTAGGGCCAACACCTGACTTAAGGTAGACATTTAGGTACATGGTCTGTGGACTTCAGCTCTGGAGTTAGTGTCCAAGGACAGAGATCACTGGGTGATCAGACTGGCTTCAGCTTTGATAGGAGTATGCAGATGTGAGTGCCCCTGTGCCGTGATATGGATGTGGGGCTATTGGTTGGGGCCCTCTGGAGATCTCATGCTCTATTCCGTTATCTATGCCTAGTTCCCTGGCTTCTCATTGTCCTGACAGCCATTGGCAACCTTTCTCTTTCAGCTCTAAGGAGTCATGGTAGAATTCTGTTGCTTGTAACTAAGAACCCTTCTGACACAGAATTTGGATGAACGTAGAGAAAGAAGAAAAGCATCCTGGTGAAGGAAATAGTCCTAGCAGGAACTTCAAGACAGCAAGGTATCTAGCTGGCTCAGTGGAGAGGCAGCCAGGAAAGACCTGGCTGTAGAGTACGTTAAATGTCACAAAACAAAAGAGAAGAAACAATCAGGATTTATTGATCGATTACATTGTCTGATCACATTTCCTAGTTAGTCCTTGCAGTCCTGTGAGGCTCAGAGTGGTTAAGGAACATAAGGAATTTAGGATTTAACTTTAGTCCGAGAACCATGGTGGGAATTTCAGGTGCTCTAGGAAAAGTGGTTAAAAGCTATGGCTGTTAACCAAAAGGCTAGCGCTTTTAATCCACCAGGTGCTCCTTGGAAACCTGAAGGGCAGTTCTACGCTGTCCTACAAGGTCACTATGTTGGGTTGGAATCAAGTCAACAACAATGGGTTTGGTTTTGGGTTTAGGAAATTTTAAGGGCTGTAATAAATCTGAAGAAGATATTTTTGGCCAAAGAGTTCTTTAATTCCAGTTTCTCAATGCAGTCTCTAGGGCTTCTGTTTTGACATCTAGGTCTGTTTTATCTATGAAATGGAAGATAGACTAAAGAACTGAAGGACATTTCAACTGTTTTTTAGCCTTTATTTCATTTATTTAGTATAAACAAGTAGCTTTTAATATTTCTACCTCTGCTTAAAGTGCACAAAAACAAACAAACAAAAACACTGCTCTCAAGTCCATTCTCATCCACAGCGATGCTAGAGGACAGAGTAGAACTATATATTTGAGGGGAATTTGTTTTTACCTCAAAATAGATAACTTATTCTGTCCTGTCTATTGTCTTGAACTGGGTTTCTCATAGAGAACATTATGTTCGATGTCATTTTATCCCAGATCATCGTCATGAATGATTGTGCCACTATTCTCAGGATAATTTTAAGACAGGGTCACAACTATCTTCCACCAGAAGGAGGCCTCATTCAATGCACTCATTTTAGAGACAAGGAGACGGAGGGTTCAGACATGATGGGCCCGTGGTACAGATATGTTTAATGACAACATTTGGAAAGACGAAACGAGGGCCCTAACTTCTAATCCAGTTCCCTCACCATGAGGCTGCATTCGGTTTGACATAGATTTTATGAGTACAGTAAAATTTTATATCTAACCGGGGCTCCTTGGGATCACCTTCTTAGACAGCTTAAGTAATCGCAGGCTCTTATATATGTTCTTCTGAGAGCATTGTTCGTAGTAGTCCCAAATATCTGAACATTAATCATATTTTCATTTTACATGGATCAGGTATTATGAGCCTTGTACATCATCTTATTCCTATGATAATTTCCCATTAAATATTATCATGTTGAAAGAATAGAAAAATCCATCTCTTGAACAGCTTCCTGCTCCACGGAGGCACCAGCTGTGCACATCAAACATTAAGGCAGCTGTACACATACCCCTCCCAGTTTATACTCTGTCCCTCTGGAAAGCTGTCCCTGAACAAGTACCCTCTGAAGACTCAAGAAAGGCTGTTCTTACATATTGTCACATGGAACTGAAACCACTGTTGCTTTTCTTCTTTCTCTTTTGGCCTCTTCTTCTACACTAATTCTGTGGCACAGGAGGTGTGCCTTGTTCCCCACTGTATTACCCTGACACTTGGGATGGTGGATGGCACTTAATTGGGATCAATAAATGTTTCCTGTAAGAAGGAACCAACCCTGACTAACAGCCAAAGAAAACCATGAATAACCTATTACTGAGTTGAGCATTTGCTCAGTAACTAAAAATGATAAACTGACTGGACTTCTTATGTTTTTCCCTAAACAAGAATTTGGAGGATGTTAGCATAGGAACCAGGGGCTAAGGAGGATTCTGATTCTTTAAGATGAGATTCTATAGGAAGAAACCTTGTTAGCTAGCAGAGGAGTTAAGGATTACTAGTGAAAAACCTGGAGTAAACTCAAGGAGTATTAAGTCTGCCAGATTCCTCCAACTCTGCCCACAGCTCTCTGTGGCTGGTCTGACATAATGAATTTGCTATCAGCTAGCTCAGTCTCGAAAACCCTGGTGGTGTAGCAGGTGAGTGCTACTGTTTAAGTCTGCCAGGCAGTTCTTGGAAACTCTATGGAGCAGTTCTACTCTGTCCTATAGGGTCACTATGAATTGGAAATGACTTGATGGCAGTGGTTTGGTTGGTTAATTGGTTTTAGCTCGGGCTTACTCCAGTTGCAGATGAATCGTCACCTCTGGCAGAAAGCTTTTAAGTGTCTCTACTGCTGTGCCTTCACCATCGCCAGCTCATGTGTGTGCGCACAATAGCATGGTGCGTCCATGCCTTTCTCAGTAGAAGGACCTCTCCTCTTGTGCTCTCATACAGTTCTGTCCTCAGAGTAGTTGGTACTCTAACCCTGACTACTGGGTATCTTCTAAGTGCTAGGCCTTAGCCCTTCTCTTTCAGATCATTGTTGTTCCACTTGGACAGTATGCTTTTTGGGGGGTTCTTGAGTCCAAGTGCTCTCTCTGTGATCCTCTCTCACCCCTTCCATGATTTGGGTCCTGTTTCCTATAATGGAAAAAATTCTTTTGCAAGACCAGATACCTGGATATCTTTCATTTTACTTAGTTACTCTGTTTTGTTTCTTGAGCCTTTTTTTTTTTTTTTTTTTTTAATTTCAGGGTCTAACTTATGAATGCAAGCTTCCTTTCTGAGAGATATGACCCATTGATAGACTTGTCTGAGGTCTGGATAAACCCATTCACAAGGAATCACTTTTGACTCATAGCTACTATATCTCACAGTGACCCTATAGGACAGAGTAGAACTACCCTGTAGGGTTTCCAAGGAGCAGCTGGTGGATTCATATCACTGACACTTTGTTTAGCAGCTGTCCTCCAAAAGTATGTGTATCAGTTTGACTAGGCCATGATTTGATTCCCAGTATTGTGTGACTGTCCACCATTTTGTCAAGTGGCATGATCTTCCTAAGTGTTTGTAAATCCTATTACTATGAAAAGAAGAAAAGAAGAAGAAATTAAAGCCCCAAGTTTCAACAGTGAAGGGTTCTACAGGGAAACTATTAAAGGACTCAGCCAAGCCAGCCAAGTACCGTCAAGTTGGATGACTCAGGGAGCATCAAAAGAAGATGTAAGAAATACACAGAGTGATTATACCTGAGAAAACCAGTTGATGTTCAGCCATCTGAAGAAGTAGCATATGATCAGGAACCAATGGTACTGAAGGAAGAAGTTGAAGCTGCACTGAGGGCATTGGCGAAAAAAAGGGCTCCGGGAACTGATGAATTATCAACCGAGATATTTCAACAAACACATGCAGCACTGGAAGTGCTCACTCATCTATACCAAGAAATTTGGAGGACAGCTGCTTGGCTAACTGATTGACAGAGATCTATATTTACGGTCATTCCAAAGAAAGGAAGATGATCCAACCAAATGCAGAAATTGCTGAACAATATCGTCAGTATCACACACAAGTAAAATTTTGCTCAAGATCATTTAAAAGTGACTGCAGCAGTATATTGCTAAGGAACTGCCAGAGATACAGGCTGGATTCAGAAGAGTATGTGGTACCAGGAATATCACTGTTGATGTCAGATGGATCCTGGCTGAAAGCAGAGAGTACCAGAAAGATGTTTACCTGTGTTTCATTGACTACGCAAAAGCATTTGGCTGTGTGGATCATAATAAATTATGGCTAACATTGTGGAAAATGGGGATTCCAGAACACCTAATTGTGCTCTTAAGGAATCTGTATATGGATCAAGAGGCAGTCGTACGACCAGAACAAGGGGACACTGCATGGTTTAAAGTCAGGAAAGATGTGCATCAGGGTTGCAGCCTTTCACTGTGCCTTTTCAATCTTTAAACTGAGCATATAATCCAAGAAGCTGGATTATATAAAGAATAATGAGGCATCAGGATTGGAGGATGAAACCTTAACAACCTGTGTTATGCAGATGACATCACCTTACTTGGTGGAAGTGAAGAAGATTTAAAACACTTACTGATGAAAATCAAGAACCACAGCCCTCAACATGGGTTGCATCTCAACATTAAGAAAACAAAAATCCTCACAACTGTACCAGTCAGCAACATTGTCATAAGGATTTCATTTCACTTGGGTCCACAATCAACATCCATGGAAGGGGCAGTCAGGAAACCAAAAGATGCATCGCATTGGGAAAATCTGCTGCCAAGGATCTCTTTCAGGTATTCAAAAATAAAGATGTCACCTTGAAGGCTAAAGTGCACCTGACCCAAGCCATGGTATCAATCATATCATATATGCAAAATCTGGACCATGAACAAAGAAGACAGAAGGAGAATGGATACCTTTGAATTGTGGTGCTGGAGAAGACTGTTGAGTGTACCATGAACTGCAAAAAAAGAACCAACAGATCTCTTCTGGAAGAAGTACAACCAGTGTGCTCCTTGGAAACAAAGATGGCAAGATTGTGTCCTAAATACTTTGGACATGTTGTCAGGAAGGATCAGTCCCTGGAGAAGGACATCATGCTTGGTAGAGTAGAGGGTCAGCTAAAAACAGGAAGACCCTCAGTGAGATGGATTGACACAGTGGCCACAACAATGGGCTTCAGCATAAAAACGACAGCGGACATGGCACAAGACCAGGCAGTATTTCATTCTGTTGTTCATAGGGTTGCTATGAGTCGGGGTCAACTCAACAGCGCCTCACAACAACAACAACATTACTGTGATGTTAATGAGATGGATTAGTGGCAGTTATGTTAATGAAATCTACAAGATTAGATTGTGTCTTAAGCCAATCTCTTCTGAGATATAGAAGAAAGAAACAAGCAGGGAAACATGGGGACCACATACCAGCAAGAAAGCAGTGCTGAGTACAGAACATATACATTGGGGCTGGGGTTCCTGTGAGAAGATGCTTACAGATGAAGAGAAGATTAACGATAAGGACCTTCCTCCAGAGCTGACACAGAGGGAAACCTTGCCCTGGAGCTGACACCTAGATCTAGATTTTTAGCCTACTAGATTGTAAGAAAGTAAACTTTTCTTTGTTAAAGCCATCCACTTGTGGCATTTCTGTTATAATAACCCCAGATGGCTAAGACAGCAGCCAACCTCATAACCAGTGTACCACCATGGTTCTGTCACTTGCCTATTTGCCTAATATTCACTCTACATTCCCACTCACGGTTGCACTGATGTCCCCGTGGGACACTATTTCTGTGTCTCCTGATACCTTCCTTATCCTCCCAGATGGGCCTAGTTTTATAGCTTCGTCTCCCCTAACCCCTCCCGTCTGCTACCTGCTGTGCACAACCAAATGCAGTCCATTGAACCATGTACCCAATCATCTTGATATCATCGGAGTGGAATTTCACAGAAAGGCCGACCTAGGGTATTGTAAACCATCTGTAAGAGGAGTCCCTAAAGCACCCTACTGTAGAAAAGTAGATGTAATAGAAAGTGACTCGGTTTGTCAGGAACTTTCAGTGCTTACTGGCTGGATCTCCTCATCTGATGTGTCAGGGCATGGTAACATTAACTTGCATATTATACTTCCCCTGAAAGAGGTTAGGAGGCACTGGATTGGAAATGCCTTTTGACTAAACGGGACATGAAGTTGATACGGGTTGTATAACATGTTGTGATGAGAGACCTTCTGGGAAAACACACAGAAACAAAAAAGTAGCTCATGGTATTAGTACTGGGCTTTCTTCATGGAACCCTGGAGATGTAAATGGCAGGGTCTGACCCCCGCCTCCACGAGAGCTTAGCTGACCTTTCATAAATTATTATAGAAACATAAGCAATATTTATACTTTGGCTAACAAATTATGATCATTCTCAAACAACCAAAGTTCTCATTTAGGAACTAACAAATTTCATTCTTGAGTTCCTAGGCCAGCAAGGATTATGTCTGGTTATGTGGCCTGGCACAGAGTAAGCCCTTGATAGCTTCTGATGAAGAATGAAAGAGAGACAATGCTAGTACTCCTGTGTCCAAGCACTGTTGCTTTTGTATGAAGCTTTCCATGTGTGATTTGTATTTCTTGAAGTCTTACATTCAGAAGAGTGTTCTGACATAACGTAAAGATCACATATTTTACATACACTCCATTCCCATGCAACTAAGAATTCTTCTGAAACTTCCTATTAAATTATAAATGTTCAAATGATACCATAAGGAAACAATAAAAGCAATCATCATTTTTCTTCTCATTGAAGTTTCTCTGGCTCCCATCTTTGTTAATTCTATGAGCCCCTAATAACTATAATTTCCAATAGTAAAGATTTTGTATATAATTTTTATGACTGCTCATTGCCAGCACTCATGTTTTCAAACTACAGCAGCAAAGCTGAAAGATTACTGTGTTCTCACTTCTTTGGCTATGTGTTACAACCCATCTTGCATTAAAAACTTTCCTGGTAGGTCAGCTCTTTACTTTTGGAATCAGTGGCTATTTCCTGTTCTTTCCAACTCTCTTAATTAATCACTTATTCCCTAATGTCTTACTTTCTCTTTATATGTAAAGAGAGTTAATGTCTCATTTCCCTGTCTCCAGTGATTCTATAGTCTATTTTTTAGGATTTGTTTACTTGCCCCTTTCTTCTTAATAATAATAGTAGTAGTAATAATGACTACAGCTAACACTTAAAGATCAGTTATTCCATCTCTGATACTAAGTTAGGAATGCCAGTGAAGAAAATGAAAAGAAGGGAAACAAACAAACAAATAAAAAACCAAGAAAGAAAAAGAACAGAGGTATAATTCCCAACCCAACCAAACCATTTGCTTCAAGACTTAATTCTCAGCACCACTATCTTCTTTCCTCTCTTCTCGACCCCAGCCTTCATCCCTGGTTGCCTTTACCAGAGACTCTACTATCTTGGTTTCTTCCCTCACTCCCACAGCTAACACCACCTTGCTGATCTCAAGACTTCAGGGAAATGAAAAGTATCTTATCATCTTGAAAAGGGCTTCTGTCCCTGCTGTGTAGTATAATTGGACACTGTGCACTTATTTCCTGCCCCTTATTATCTGATCCCTTATAGACATCTAGATCTGCTGTTTTCTTTCCAGTATTTTACAACTAGGAGTTTTATTACAGATGCAGACAGCAGAGGGCTTCCTTGATGCCCTTGAATGCCTTTGTAATAGATCTTGCTTCTTCAAACTACCATTTCTTAGGGATTCTTGAGTTCAATGCCTAAATCAATGGCCAAAGTGAGTGAGGTGATTAAAGGGCCATCCCATGTACTTCTGGGGTTCCTCTCCTATGAATATGTGGAGAAACTCACATACCCAGAATGTTAAATCTGAATGTGTACTTGGAACCTCTCTAGTCACTTACTGTGGTCCTTCCATAGGTGGTTCCGAAGACGTAGCCTTAGAAGTTGTGTTAGAATCCTCCACGGCCTCCATTAATCTGCGGGCACGCGAACCAAATGCCATTTACGTAACCAGAGTACCCTTGCTAAGCAAAAGAAGCCTCCTTCAAGCCTCCTAACAGTTCCATCCCAACTCCACCACCACAGTAAGATTACAGGCCTTAAGGTCCCACTCCTCTCCACCTTGAGTCAAAATTCTAAAGACTCTATTATGCCTCTCCTTGTTAAGTACTGTTAACTACTAAGTGGCCCAGTATCAACAAGCCAGAGTCAGCTTGACAGGCTTCCCCAAGTGGGAAGGATGTCTTTAGGAATGAGAAAAATTCAGAGCTTGGTTGGCTTATGTAATTAAAAAAATAAGACATTGTCTGCTTGTAGACCCAACTGCAAGCAGGGACTCAAGTTGCTCCAGGGAGTTTCTGTCTTATTCTCTCCAGCCTCCACAGCACCTCTCTTCTCAGGCTGACCCCTTGGCCAAACAATTTCATTTTACGAAGTCTTTGTAGCCACGATTACCATCACCACCACAAATACATCCAGCATCTGAACGAGGCGCCAAGCATCATTCTAGACTTCATGGATACAGCAATGAATGCAACACACAAAGGTATCTGCCCTCATGCCAACTGCCATTAAGTCGATTCCCATTCTTAGCAAGGCCACCTGTGTGCCATAGGGTTTTATATAACTGACTATTTAGAAGTAGACCAGCAGGGCTTTCCTCTATGGCACCTACGGATGGAATCGAACCTTCGACTATTCAGTTATCAGCTGAGCGTGTTAACCATTCGCATCATTCAGGGCCTCCATCTGCCTTCCTAAGACTTCCATTCTAAGGGGTCACACAGATAGCGCATTTCTTGTAGCTTCCACCGGGAAGTCACACAGGTGTAACTGGACCCAGGCGAGTATTTTAAATGGCGATACATGTGTTTGCTGTGGAAGGAAGGCATGGGCAACTGTTTGGTTTATATTATCTGATTGTTATTGATTGCCCACTTTCTCTGCTTCCCTAGCTCCAGCCCCACTTCCCACAGCTGTCATTGCTCTGTGAGTTTTCATTGACACAAGACAGCTAGCAGCTGAGCCCGCAGCCCCTATCGTCACAATTCCTTGACCAGCAGAACAGGAGGAAACGTCACCTGACAGGACTCCTTCGAAAGGATTCAGCATCACTTCCACCCCCGCATCCTCCCCAGACCAGGGGACCAAGCATCCTGCCGCATCATTAACATCGTGCTTGAAAATGCCATCTGGTCTCTCAGCTTCTGCCCTGGAGCCCTGTATCTTAATGCCTTGACTTTTATACTGATATTGGAAAGAAGAAGATTTCTGTAGGAATAGAAACCAACAACTTAGGGAGGAAAAAAACGAAAAGTTTAAGTCATCCCAAATTTATTATATAAGTGAGTGGACCGTTAAATCTAACGGTTGGCAAGCTTTGTACAATCTAAGGGAAGATTGACATAAAAATTTTCGTGACTCTTTAGATTTTTCTCACGTAATTAATTGGTGTCTTTTGCTCATGGAGGTGGCTGGGTGCCTAATTTAGTGACACAGTTTAATGCAAATGACAAACGACTTCATGAAAATACGTGCAATGGGGAAGATGCCTTAGAAAGTGTCAGAGTCTAGTCCCCCAGTTTACAGAACACTAAACTGAGGTGGGAGGTGTTGTTGTTGTTGTCAGCCGCTGGCAGGTTGACTAGACTCACAGTGGCCCACCAACAGCAGAACCAAATACTGCCTGGTCCTGTGCCATTCCCGTGACAAGTGGCAGATCAGACCGTGCTTCGTTGTAACCCATAGGGTTTCCACTCATTCATTTTCAGTAGTAAGTCTCAGGCCTTCCTTCCTCATCTCTCTTAATCTAGAAGCTGAAACTTGATCAGCAGCATAAGAGCACACAAACTTCAGTCACAGATGGGTGGTGACTATGTGTGAAGTTCATTGGCCAACAATCCAACCCGGGTCTCCCCCATGGAACACGAGAATTCCACCATCGCACCACAAGTGCCCCACAGGGTAGAGAGGAAAAGGTTCTGTTGTGCTCCCAAGCTGCTAGAGCTTGATAAGAAGCTGACTCTTGGTCCAGTACTCTTCCATTAAGGCTTTGAGGTGCCTTGAGCAGGATTGGCCAAACACGGGCTTGGGGACACACTCTAGGTTGCCTCAATAAAAAGCTAGCTAGAAGGGAGGGTCATTTTGCTTCAGCAGGAGGGAGCTTTCAGCTCAGTAGAGGGTCTACTATGTCCTGACATGCCATGTTTTCCACGTGTAGGCAACTGGCCTTGCCATGCAACCTCCACAAAGTGAGGGACCCCCAGAGCCAGACTACCTGGTGATGAGCAGCCCAATTTGTCCTCCTCAATGTGCTTTCTCACGCTTGAGCTACAAGAACAGACCCGCAGAAGAGAGGGTTCCTGCACTGGACCCTAGAGCCCCAACGCAGCCCCGACAGTCTCACTAGAGGAGAAGACATGGAGGACCTTGGTTTCTCTCCCGCTAATCTTTGAGTAAATAATGCCTATTCTTGGCCCACTTTGTGTGACATCTTGGAATTTATCCCACACCTTGGTCCTTGATGGGTGGAGATCCAGCTGAAACATACCTGGCAAGACGTCCATTTCACCTCTGACCTTGCATGTTCTAGATGGGGAATAGAATTATGCCTCCACACTTAATAGGTATCTGGAGAAAAATAGGATGAAATTAGCATGTGCTTAGCTTATGGGGGAGGCCCTTGAATTTAAAGTATTTTATAATTTGGAGTGTTCAGGTTTTGCTCCTTCACATAAGAAGCTGGCTTGCTGCAAAAGTATCACCTCATTCTCTTGCTAATTCTGGGCTTATCACACATTCAGTGTTCCATAAAGGTTGACTTGAAAGCTTTCATTTAAAACCCAATTCATATGAATTAGTGTACTACTCAAAATGTCAGGCTGCTAATAGGACATACATAGCAACTGGAAATTGAAATAAGTGCATTTTAATAGAGCTCAGAATCAGGATTTCCTCTATCTGTTTGACGTAGTATCACAATTATAATTGAGGGTAGATTCCCCCCCATTACTATTTAATGATTCTCTAGCCAGAATTATCAATCATCCTGAATTTTACACCATTTTTCAGATACAAAATGACAAAAATGAAAAAAAACTCAAAGCTCCTTAGGTATGATGATAATATAGAAAATCATATCTCTTGACACAGGCAAATGGTGTTGCTGAAGGTAGGTGGATCTAACATTATTGCATTGATAATTCTCCCACCAGCACAAAACAGGGTCCAACTTAATTGTGACACTACATTAATAGCTATTTTCCTTTTGTGTTCTATTTGAGAGAAATTTTAATCACACCTTTATCTCTGAAATGGCATCTGGTTAATTATTTCCAAGTTATTCTGAGAGGTTTGATAAATGAGAGCTCTTTCAAAACTGAACGCAAAGTTTACAAATGCTTAGGTTACTTTAAGATCAGATTTTCGAAAAGTGGTTGGAACAGCAAGATTATTTTTTGTTCCTGACTTTAGCTTTAAGTGAACCCCTGGCTCTAACATCAAAGTCCCAAACGTAAAATAAAATGACATAGAAGTCAGAGATGCTGTCAAAAAAAGAAAAAAAAAACTTCTCATTCTGAGCTATGGAAGAAGTAGATCTTTTAGTCTGTAGTTGCAATGATGTTCTATTCATAAGATTTCTTCAGCATTGCAGACTTTCGAAGTGTAAACCTAAAAGCGGTAATAAAATCATCAGTCTTCTGCCTCTAAATTTTCTCAGGCCGTTTCTATTTCTCCTTATGGCCAGAAGAGGACAGTCAAGTTACATGGTTCAGAAGCAATCCCTGTTGCCCCAGAAAGCAAGATTTTCTATAAATCTCAGTGATTAGAATTAAGTTTTCCTTTAATGGTATTAAAGGGCATTTAGAATTACCTGAAGATTTTTCTCCTTTTATTAGAAACCTCACAACCTTTGTGAGATGGGTACTTTTCACAAAAACGATAAAAGGGTGGTACATTCTGATTTGTGTCTTTCACACATACCTCCTGTTTGTTTCTTTCTGTCTTCTTCAGTATTTGGCTAGGACTTCAGGGAGGAGGCAGATAAGAACGTATACATGGCCCTCTGATTTTACAGCTCTGTGACAATATATAAGGAAAAAAATGGAGAAAAGCATGTACAATGGAAAGAACACTCATTAGCACTTCAATATCAAATCAAGCAAAGAGAGAGACAGTTAGGAAGAAAACAAGATTCATACCAATTGAAAAACAGATAGCTGCCAGGAACTGAAAACCCAAAACACTTCTAGCAACACTTACGTGCTGTAAGAAAAATAATAAAAAAAGAAGAAAATTTCTCGCTTTCAAACTGGAATTTTGGGTAAGACAACATTAGAAGAAAATAGCATTAAACTTTTTTCCCCCTAAAATATCTTCTATAAGCTTCTAAACGATAAAGTGCACATAGGTGTATATAGAATACAACACATATGTCTGTCCTCTTCGTCTCTTCTTCCTGAGCAATAAGGTCTGAGACTAGGAAGTCCTTGTTTTACTGAAGATACAAAACCAGATATATTTCTGAAGGAAGGGTGAATATGTAATGAAGCATGTGTATTCCTCCCCCCCCTTGTGTGGACAAAATTCATTTTTAAATGGTGATTCTTAATTCTAGAATTAGCTAACAGAGAGTTAATTTTAGGGAATGAGTTCAAATAAAAATATGACCACAAGAATTAATGACAATTCAGGCTTTTAATTTTTGGCTGTATTTTAAACATTCCCTATAGGGTTGCTATGAGTTGGAAACCAGTGGACAGCAACAGGTATGTATTATTAGTGTTTCTAATTTTATTTTTAGAGGATCACGTATGGCATCAGTGCTATCTAATACAGACAAATGTGTGTGTATTTGTGTGTGTGTGTGTGAATCTCATATTACTCAGTAAGTGTTTTAGCATCTACCTGCCTGCAAAACAGCTTCCTCAGTGGTGAATTCCCTGATCCTGCACACCTTCCTCTTGAGGCTTGTGGATTAACTACGAATCCAGGTGATTTTCTACCTGATCCATTGCCCCTCACCCCCAACTTTCCAGTCATTCCTGGAGCTGCCGTCTTCAGAAAAGGCTGCCTCTGAAAGTGACCTTGCTTAGCAAATGCCGATTGGCTTATGTAGAAATGTCTTTCCCAGAAGAGGTGCTGTCTGATGCCAAGTTGTGCTGCAGGGATGGGTGCGCGACGGGGTGGGCGGGAGGAGCGAGAGAGGAGAGAAGCTGCTTGCCAAGAAGCTTGTGCCACTTATAAACAAACTTAGGCATTGTTTCTCAAGCCCGTCATGGGGAGAGGCTGGACACACACTGTGTTCTGGTCTCAATTTATGTTCTGTGTAAACCTTTGGGAGAGCTGCTTTGAAGAGACTGATTCCGTTTGGAAGACGATTTCCATCAGCGACTTTTAAAAGATACGTGCTATTTCAGCACAGAGCTGAAGCCCGTTAGGGCTGCACTAGGGATTAAGAAAAGGCGTGTATTTTAATGCTTTATGAATAGGAGTAGCTGATAAAAGAGGCTCTTGTTACCCGGCTACATTTAAAAGTGAAAAGCAGCTGCTTCTAGTGGGGAGGGGGGAGGGGAAGGCAGTAGAGATACATTATTTTCATTGGGATTTAATCTTCAGGCTACACTGAAACTGCAGAACATCACTGGCCAGTCACTTATCGGCAGCACTCTAATCGCAGGGAGATCGGCAAGATTGCCGAGAGGGAAGAAGCTGAGGGACTGAGAGGCAGTAAAAGGAACTGTGTGTCACGATGAGATTGGCCATTTTCATCTCTGTGTGTGTTTTGAACCTCAGATCAAAACGCACATGCAGTAGCGTATTTTCTCCTTCCTTCATCCACATTAACCCTTTAAACTTCTTAAATGCCAGCCAATTAAACAGTTTGATGTAACTAAGCTGTCCGTAGAGAGTGCGCTTAGCAATGACCCCTGAGAACAGGATGACCAAGGAGACCTCATTAGACAATATGGACCATCGTTTGGGGACGAGATGAGACAGAGACTCTTTCCACATTTCAAGGGCAGCGCGTCTCATGTAGGATCCACAAGATGTCACGAAGCCAGCAGACAAAGGGTCTTCTGCAAGTTTTATTGCCAGAGACAGCTAATGGCATAAAGCCTGTGATTATCAAGCCAGCTCAGATCTTTGCCAAATGTTATCAGTGGTTGGAGAAATATGCTGAAGGATGTATATCCCTTGAATGAAAGAGCAAGTGAGTGAATGAATAAGTGACTGACTGAATGAATGACTCGATAAATCAGAACACTATTTTGTCTCCAGGTTTTCATAACATACCTGGTTTTGTCTATTTTGATTGGACTTATTGAAATTGATCACTAATTAATTTCCTCCATATGTTTGACCTCTTAAACATAAAGTTTCTAAAGCACCTCTTTTTGCTATTGTGGACTGTGCTGCAATAAACATTCTTGTGCATATGTCTGTTCATGTGACAGCCTTTGTTTCTGAAGGATAAAATATCTCATCACATGGTTTCAATTGGAAGATATTACGCTGAGTGAAATCTGTCACTGGTAAAAGGATAAATATTATATGAGACCCCTGCTATAAGGAGTTAAAAATAGACTTATGTATGGAGAAAAAAGAAAAAAACCTTTTGATAACTACAAGGGGAGAAGTTGGGATGTGAGAATTTATCATAGATTTGATAGTGGATAGGTATTAGAAATTTTATTCATTTATCATAAAAAATAAACAAAATTATAAAATAAATAAAGTACCTCTTAAAAAAGCCTAGGATTTTGCTCCAGGATACCACTGGGAAATGTTTCTGTTAAGAATACTTTACCTTCCCTACAGCCCTTCTTGCTCTTTGCAATTTTTTTCTTAAATATTACCACTTCCAAGAAGTTAAAGGCTTAAAAACAAGCCTGTAGTGATAAATCCATACCCTAGCTTATAATTAAGGGTAATTCACATGTAGAGGAAGGTTTGACAGCTCTAGCCCACATGCTTAGGAACTTGCGTCAAAATGAAACCAATGAATCATTGAAAGCCAAAGTACAGGCTAAGCCTATCATATCTTCACATAGAAAGCTTGAAGAGTAGGTGGACGGACTGGGCAGAAACTCCCCAGACAGAGAGGAAAGAGGAGAAAGGACCACCTCTTGCTGCCTTGCCTTGCATCAGAGAGCCAGAAATGGGCAGCAAGAGGCTTCTAGCTTCCAAACGCGAGGAGGCCTGCTGCTCAGAGCCACGCTGTGTATCTCTCCCACCTGCCCAACCTGTGCCTTTAATCAGACAGAAACCATCCCTGTCCTGGGTGGTTTTGTTTGCACAGACTCTGCCTGGTCAAGTTCCTGGCAGTCAGGCTGAGCAGCCTGGGCTGCTGGAGAAAGCCACTTCGGCATATTAATCACAGCAAATGAATGTGCCCTGCTGGCTTTTGCATGGGGCACGTTGCTAATAATGGGCTTGTGCTGCTGCTATTGGGTTCAATCAATATTTTGATTTCCTGACCCAACTTCCCTCTGCATAAAAAATAAAACCCAACAGTCCAGCCCCCAGATACCATGGCAGAGCATGCAAAAAAAAAACCAACTAGCAGGGAGAAAGGGCTGGAGCCAGCCAGCACCAAGGGCCAGAGAAGTCACAGGAATCCCACCAGCCGCAAACTGAGAGTTGGGAGAGAGTGTGGCATGAGGCAGCTGGCCTGACGCTTCCACCTCTGCCTTTCCTTCTGTCTCTGTCACGGTGGCCACTTCCACTGTTTCAACCTAGAGTCTCTATCTCGAAGCCTTCTCGCTTTCTTCCTTTCTTCTTTTTTTTCCCCTTCTCCTCCTTTCTTTTTTTTTTGAAACTTGGCTACGGAACATTAGGTTTGATGAAGGGAAAGTGATTTAACATCTTTTAACTGAGGGAGGTTGATTTTCATTTGAGACCAAATGGCTCATTTTTACCTTTTTAGCTTCTGGAAGAGTAAAAAGTGAGAGGTCAGCCTGGCGTCACCATGGCAACCTCGCAGCTGAGCTGAGAGCAAACGAAGGGAGGTGATAAGGCCAAGGAAGTTTCTTCCCTTTGCTGGGCATTTTCTCTCCATTCAAGGATGGGCCCGGACGTAAGAAAACAATTCTCCCTTTTGAAACAAACACATTTTAAAATATTACTGCTAAATTATTTCCAGAGCTCTGACTTTGTGCAAATCTATGTGGGCTTTTGTTTGTGTTTGAAACTATATAGTCATCATCCTGGTCCACGATGTCTTGAATTATGCCAGCATGTTCACACGTGCCCTCATCCTGGAGACATCAGTCATTCAATGAAAGCGTCTGCCCGTGGGTGATGTATAAGCCTAACGTCTTAATGAGGAGAGAATCTGACCCTTGGTAGCTGAAATCTAGCAGAGAGACCCCAAACATCTCCGCAATGCACTTCACGGGAGACTGTCTGCAAAGAACTTCTTGATGCCATTCCAGTTCAGGAGCAAAAAGGAATAGAGAATCAAAAGGACAAATATGCTGGAAACATCCTAGGGGTAGTCTGGACAAGCCCAGGACTAAATGCCCCTGACCTTGGAGCACACGCACTCAAAGATGAAACTCATTTCTCCCACAGGGAAAGTAACTACCTTGCCATGAACGATTACAGACTGGGCGCCTGACATTGTGCTAGGTGTTTTATTTATCTTACTATCTCTGATTCTCAAAGGGTCATCCTCTAATGTGGGTGGTTTGTTTCACAGACTAAGAAAATAAGGCTCAAGAAATTAAAGTGACTTGCCCAGGGTCACAAGTTCTGAAACTGGTTCTGTCCATGCTTCAAATGGACATTGTTAAATTCTTCATGGAGCAAACATGGTTAATATCATCCAGATGCATGAATTATATCTTCATGTCTGAAGACAGAAGTTTGTACTTTTGTGCAATAATTTATTTTGTTGAAGCAAAACCGTGCATGGCCTGCAATGTTCTAAGCCCAAAGCCAGGTGGTGAGGATGACAGAAGATGACAAGTCTGCTCTCCAAGAACTGTGGGCCGAGTGGCTCGAATCACTGCTGTGTGAACTTGGACAAGACCCACTCAGTGACAGCAAGCTCCAACTTTCTCATCTGTGAGATTAGAGAATTCATCTTCATCTCAAGGATTGTGGTGAGCATTAGAAGGGGAGACCGATGTCTGTTGTCCAACAGTGTGCCTAACTCAATAAATGTCAGCTCTCTTCCTCTGCATCCTCCCTGCCTGCCACTTCATTGCTTTCTTGGTACCCTCTACAGTGCTTGGTGTCAGGCCGGTGACATCTCTTGTTTCATGGCAACTGTGTTGCTTGCTCAGCTGGAGTCCACGGGCCCCTGAGGAAGTAGGATTGAAGCAGGGGGCTGCAGAGTAGCAGGGACAGGAACAGAAAGAGGAGGGATTATTGCTCTTTACAGTCCTTGGAAAGCTTCCAAAAGGAGTGGCTTGTGCCACCCTAGTGGCCCTCTCTGTCCTTCATGTGGGCCCTTGGTGCCTACTGCGGGTCCAGATGTTCCCTCTGCTCAGTGTCTGGGCATGCTCCGAGGGTCTTGGGTGGCCTGGAGGGAGCCTGCTCACTACCCCCGTGCAGGATATGTTTCTAAGCCAGCTCTATTTACAGAAGTCTCACAAACCCAGATCAGACGTGGCCCTGAAGGACTGGACAAGGCTAGACCAGCTAACAGCAAGGTAGGCAGTTTCAAACGATCATCACCAGGTGATCCTTTCACTGTGACAGTGCAAGGGAGAGAAGGTGGCACAGGAGAATGCCAGCACCGCTAGCTGCATCTGGTTCTGAGGCTATGCAAAGAGTGGTGGACATCAGTAAAACAGAGCACTGCACTGGTGATAACATCTTTGCTCAATTTGGGAGTGAAAGGTTAATGAAAGACCAGCTCAGTATAGTAATGTTTGCAGTCAAATTCTGAATCACAGGGGCCCTACATAGAAGATATCTATTTCCCCTTCCTCTTTCTCCTGGCTTCTCTTTACTAGCTTTACAAGGTCTGACAAGTCCACAAACTTAATTGTTTTGAATGCTACATACCTCATTGCTGACCATCACTATGGTCACATTCCAATCAGCCCCCTTGGGAAGCTGTGCGCCAATGCCCACATCTAGTCCACACTTCAAAGCAATTTTGGAACTCTTTCTGGAATGGCCATTGGGCACAGTGGCATGCTGGCAAGTTTGCCAACTTAACTGTATGGTTTCCGTGAGGGAGTTCTTCAGCCAGTAAACAAATAACTGTATTAGAACACACTCCCCGCTCACCTGATATGGCCCTTGATGATTTTTTTCTTTGCCCAAAGATAAAGGAAATATCAAAGGAAGACATCTGGATGACATTCAGGGCATCAAAGGTAATACAACAACAACTCTGATGGCTGTTCCAGAAAAAGAGTTCCAAAACTGTTTTGAAGGGCCTACTAGGTGCAGGCATCAGCACATAGCTTCTCAAAGGGAGTACTTCAAAGGTGACCATGCTGATATTCAGCCAAGAGGTATGTAGCACTTTTTCTAAGATAACTTTGCAAACTTAATTGGTAGTTCTTTTAACCCCATTGCTTCCCCATTTCTACCCCACTTCTGAGACCATCTTCTTCCCTCATTATGGAGGATGTGGTATATGCAGTTCACAGGCATTCCCCAGGTGATGCAGTACTTACCACGCTCAGCTACTAAGGGAAAGGCTGGAGGTTCAAGTCCACCTGCAGACAACTCGGAAGAAAGACCTGCTGAGACCTGAGACACTTCTGAAAAATCAGCCATTGAAAACTCCATGGAGCAAATTCTACTATGATCCATATAGGGTTGCTATGCGCTGGAGTCAACTCCATAGCAACCGGTTATGCAGTTCATAAGTGCTGTGAATTCAATGGTAATTAGCCCTTTGGTGGGTTAAAAACTAAAAGGAAATGTACAACTGGCACCTACATGTGACAGAACAGGGTATGTGGCACGTGGCAGAAGAAGAGTAAAAGTTAAGCTAGTGATTGTTTACTTTGAGGTCCCAACAATTACTTCCTCAGATGCCTTCTTGACGTCTCACCAGCCTTGACCTTTTTCTCTTTATCACATGTGTTACTGTGTGTTTATGTGATTATTTGTTTGGTGTCTGTCCATGTCACTGATATGTGAGTTCCCAGGGGGGCAGGGATTGTGTCTGTCTTGTTTCCCACAGCACTATCACCGCAGAGTTTCTTCAGGCAGAAGTGGAGGCATGGGGCTGGGTGCAAGGGAAACGTGGTCTTGCAGGCCAAGTGAGCAGCCTGTGGAAATACCCAGAAGTGGAAAGAGTAGGGGGTCCAGGCTGCCTGGCAGGTGAGTACACGAAGGAGGATCATGGGCTGTGGGCAGAGAACACACTTTGGGGTCAAATCTTGAAGTAGTGTGAGTGGAAGCTACAGAGCTTAGGTTTGGGTAAGGACTGGGCGCAGGGGACTAACATTACGAAGTTACACCAACGTTTTTGCAGCCAGAGGAAAGTATTGAGTAGATAAATGCTTTAAAACTGAAGGATAGCTGAAACATTTTGTCATGGAACATTATTCATCCATGTGACAAATATGGGTAGAGTGCCACATGCACGCCAGGCAGCACAGTAGGCTGGGATGATGCCATAAGCAGACAGCTCAGCTGCAGTATAAAGTGTAGAGCTAAGGTCTGGGGTCCTTAAGATGTGGGCACTGGTTGAAACAACATTTTACTAATAACAAAAGGGACAGATAACCATCAATTAAGTCAGCCCCACATGGTTAGTGGATCTTGCTCCGAAGCAATGCATTTCTGGTGGTCTGTATGTACCCCTTTGCCATGGTTCAGGGGAAAGAACTCAGTCTTCCCACTATACCACTAACAGGGACTGAAATAGTGTGGGAGCTGACCAGGTGCCATATGATACACAAGCTTAACCCACCACCACTGAGTCAATTCAGACTCATAGTGACCCTAGAGGGTAGACGAGAACTATTCCATAGAGTTTCCAAGGAGCACCTGGTGGATTTGAAATATTGACCTTTTGGTTAGCAGATACAGCGCTTAATGGCTACACTACTCAGGTTTCCGCACATATGCTTAAGTAGTAAGAAATGCAAAGAAGTTTCACTCTTACCCGGAAAAGGGAGTTTCTCTGTTCAAGTAAAAGGAAAAACTGGGAGAGTAGCTTGTCACCCACTTTCCATGATCAGGGAATGCTCCAGGCTCGAGGCTCTGAATAGGTGGTCCAGGTGAGCGCCCAAAGGCTGGAAGGCCACATGACAGACTGCTCTCTCAGCATAAAACTTACAATCTGGTGGAAACAGGCAACGAACACAAAAATAAGTCAAAAAACCCCGCTGCCATCTAGTTTATTCCAACTCGTAGGGACAGTATAAGACAGAGTAGAACTGCCCCATAGAGTTTCCAAGAAACACCTGGTGGATATGAATTTATGGGACAGAACCCCTCAGGCAAAGATCAGGGGGGAGCTCCTTGGCCACAGTGAAGAACTGAGATTTTATTCCAGATGCAAAAGGAAGTGGTTGGAAGGCATTAAGCAAAGGAAAGATAAAAAAGATCCCTATGGCTGCTCAGGAAGAACAGACTTTGGAAGGGCCAGAGAAAAAGAGGAGTTAGAGAGACCAGTTGGGGGACATAAGAGTTAGATATGATTCTGGGTGGTATGTCAAGGTGAAATTCAGAATGAGTTCTAGAGGCAAGAACATAGGACACACTTGCTATTTGGGAAACAAGAAAACAGAAGAAAATATTTTTGTTATGACTTGATATAAAAATGTAGAATACAAAATTATACTTCAAGTATTCCTTCAGTTATTTTAGATATGGAAGGTAAAAAGATTAGAAAGAAACAAGATATTACTAAAGCTTATTTTCTGGGTGGAGATTATAGTATGAATGCTGTCTTCATTATACTTTCTGTATTCTCTAGTGCTTTTTGAAACCTGGAAGATAAAGGAAGAAAGAGTGAGTACAAACAGTGTTGATAATTGATGAGCCACAAAGTAAAATAAATAATCTCAGAGGTACTAAAGTTGAAGCCTTCCTGGTGCTTCTAAGAACAAGATTGCCAAAACTAACAAGGGTACAGGTTCTCAGTTTCTTATCATCACTGATAAATATAGCACACAATGGAGAGCTGCTGGAAAAGACAGAATCGCGAGCTCCTGGGTTGGAACCACTTAATCCCATGCCTATTGTAAAAATCAGTTGTCTTTGATTTGGCTGACACATAGTAACCTCATGTCCGTCAGAGTTAAACTGTGCTCCATACGGTTTTCAATGGCTGGTTTGCTTGGAAGCAGGCTGCCAGGACTTTCTTCTGATGGGCCTCTGGGTAGACTCCAACCTCCAGTCTTCTGGTTAGCAGCTGAGCACATTAACCATTTCACCACTGTGCCATAGGAGCCGTCTTGAATTAATCATAACACTCTCAATGGGAATCCCAAACTCCTTCTCAACCTGGCTCTGGGTCACAATTATTAATTGACCCAGAAGCTGGGGCTTACCTATCATCATTAAAGTTGGCAAACCTCTGTTTTTCTTAATGAGCCTTGAACTTCTTCTATTTTGGTGTTGCACTATGAAAATCTTCTCACCTGTCTAATTCTTCAAGAATTACCACTACATGCTCTTCTACTGTCTCTACTCTCAGAAACTTAATTCCTTCCAGCAACAAAACAAAACAAAACACCCTTGTTTTCCAGATGGAAATGAAAAAAGTAAAGAACAGCCCTCTGCAAATGACCTAGCATGATGGTCAGAGAAAGCAAAGGAAGCCAATTTTAGCTAAGTAAAAAATAGAACTTGATTTGCTTTTTAAATGATGAAGTAATTTCAGGGAAGTTACTGCATTATTTTTATTAAAATAACTCCAGCTGGTAAACATTATAAACTTCTGTGAGAAGCAGCAGACAAAAGTTGAAAGAGCTAGAAGCCCAGAGTCAGAAACCTTACTCCATTCTTCTATTTGTTGAAGAGTAGCACAGGTAGCACAACATTTACATGCTTGGCCACTAACCGAAAGATCTGCTCCCTGGGAGAAAGACCTGGCAATCCGATGCTGTAAATAATATTACAGGCTAGAAAATTCCATGGAGTAGTTCCCCTCTGTCATATGGGATCACTGAGTCCAAACTGACTTAATGAAATCTAACAACAACTCATTGGAGACACTCAGAAGATGAGTTTTGTTAAGGTTTATTTCAGCTTATGTAAAAAGAGCTTGAGGCTGTTGTTAGCTGGGTTTTCTACCAGTGCTGTTTCAAGAATCAAGTGAAATAGCATGTAGCAAAGGACTTTGTAAACACTAAATAAATAAACATAATGTACAGTGATGTGCAACCAGAGATTTAGAAAATAGTGCCTATTGTTAGAAACCTTTACGATGGTTAGAAAGTAAGCTTTTGGAATTTCAGGAAGTATATCAGCTGAGAAATGGTTTCTTCTCTTTCTGCTTTCCCTTCCTATTAATTCTTACTTTACTTTCCAATGGTTGGAGAATAGTAAAGCATTTTGCAGCCTATTAACTAAGAAATATTTAATCATTATGTCCAGGTCAGGGAAACCAAGAATCCTCACAAGTTATATTCTCCTTTAAACTCTTTCTGCTTGTGCTAGAAAATGTATGAATTTCCATAGGAATTTGTTTGTAGCTGTACTTAGCCTGTTCTTATCTTACCTCCTTCCCACTAGATTACTGGTTCTGTGAAGAGAGATATCAAATCTAACTCGTTTGTCTATACTTTCCATGCCAAACACGTAACAGGAGTTAAATATGGAATCATTGGATTGAATTGAATTAAAGCATTTGTCTGAAGCCTAGTACCTGCTCAGCTCTGTGGAGGCAGAGTTGAAATAAGTGACTCAGTGTGAGGCTAAAAAAAAAACTATGTTCTCAGAAAAAAGACCTGCGTAAGAAGGAGTTTAATGGTTTTCTAAATTTCTATGTAATTTAGGTTTAAATTTTTCATAAATTAACATCAAAATCTGTGTATCAAGGACCTATTTTAATTAAGTATCAGCGATCAATTTAAAACCTTCTCATAGGTGACAAATGTTATTTCCATGTCACCAGCAAGCCACCGTATCAGCAGTACTAGGCTCAGAGTAGCTTTTGGGGAGACTTAGGTTTTAACCTTTCTGGTCTTCTGTGCAGAGTCAATTTGTGAACATTGATTTGGTACCAGTCTGCTCTTTGAAGTTAGAGTTTCTTTCTGGGTCTTTCTCAGAGACCTCCATGTTCTGGTAGCCATGGTTTGGTAGACATTAAGTCTTAATACTTGTTAAATGATGTTAGACTTCTGTGTCCTTGATAGAGCTCTCTCTACATGGAGAGAAAGTTGCTTGAGGATAGAGTCCATGCTGTTTTTACAACACTTCATCTTTTCTCTCAACAAGTTATTACTGAGCCTCTGTCCTGTGCCAGGAACATACCAGAAGCCGGCGCTGCAGTGGTAGATCAGATAGACTCCCAGTTCCTTCCCTCAAGGTCCGTGAAGTCTACTAGACAGACAGAAATTCTAACATGAAGGTTTTATGACAGAGATGCAGGTACAAATCTGGGGAACATCAAGTCTTGCATTAAGTCACTCAACATTTCTGCAGAGTCTGTTGTTAGCTGCCTGACTTATAGTGATCCTGTCCATGAATGAGCAAAGCACTTCCTAGTCTTGCAGCATTCTCGTGATCAGTAGTAGACTGCACTGCTGTGATTTATAGGGTTTTGACTAGCTCGTGTTCAGAAGTAGATCATCACACTTCTTCTTTTCTTCCTAGGCCATTTTAGTCTAGAAACTGTTGAAACCTGTTCAGCATCACAGTAATGTGCAAGCCCATCACTGACCAGTGGGCTGTAGCTACAGATGCAGTGTGTTGGCTGGGAATATGTCTGGGATTTCCCACATGGAAAGGGAGAATTCTGTTGCTGAACTACCAATCCTTCTATGGAGCCTACCGTGACTTTGCCAACTATAGTGTCAGATGTCAGTGGTATAAAAAAGTTTGGCATGGTTTCTACCTGCATGATGGTTACAACAGAAGAGCAAGATAGGACCATACAATATCAAATGTTTTGTCAAATTTGAAGAATTATAGTATGAAACATAAATACCCATTGCTGTGGAATTATTATGGAATACCAAAAAAGGAATGAGGGAAAATTCTTGAGTTTGAGTGTTTAAAGAAAAGACGAATTTGCAAGGAGATGTGGGTGGCCAGATCATGCATGCCGATGAGGCTTTCCAGGGGCTCAAGGCATTATTCTTTGGGCAATGGGGAGGCACCGATGGGGTTTAAGTGGTAGAGTGACATGACACAATTCACATTTTCGATTGACGGTTCTAGGAGGAGAATATGATGGGTTGATTAAGGAGAGAGAACCTAGCAACAATGAAAGCAGTTGGAAGGTGGTGCAATTGTCCAGCTATCCAATAAATCTTTACTGTTAAAGATACAGCTATCAAGGGATGCCCCCTGTGCTTTGAGGCCCCTGAGGGAGAAGTCATGAATGTTCAGGTTCCCTTGTAAGGGAATTATCTTTCCCCTGACCGCCTCATCATGCCTAGTGTCCTACAGAGGAAGTCCCTCAAGGTCAAGCAAGTTCCATGCTTGGAACACACTGCATTGATGTCCCTTTTCAAAGAGAAAATATAGTCCAACATTCCAGGATGATTAGATAAATTTGTAAATATAATCAAAACATGTTTTTCCTTGGTTTCCAGGATGGAATCAAAAAAATAATACTCAAGGGGGAAATACATTCTTGTGTTATTTTTTCTGCCTCAGGGCCAATCAACTTAGAATCAGAGGTTTTGGGGGCTGCGTTATACAGCAGCTTTAGTTTCTGGAGGTCATGGGTCATGGCAAGTACATGTACATCAGCATAGAAAGACCTCACTAATTACAACTGGGACACCCTTGGCTGTTATAAAGAGGGGCAATTTTCTTCCCATCTGAAATTTAATACAACACTAGAGAAAGGACTTGATATTTTGAGAATTTTTTATCTAGGTTTTGTGCTGATATGAAGCTGGTTCAGACTTCTCAGAACCGTTCCAGACTCATGATATGGAACAGAGATCTTCTTCTCAGGAAGACATGATCTCTTCTGAATGATGCGACCTTGTTGCTTTAGGTTTCCCTTAGCTCTGGTTTTCTTGAAACTAGAGATCAAGAGGTCATGGATGTGACCTTGAAGCCTAGAGTTTAATGCATTCACATTGGAAAAAAGTAATTCTTTAACGTCTTATGAGAGGCTGGAAAGATGAGATGACGTGGATGATGGAAGAAAACAAACAAAAAAGGGTGCATTCTATGACAGAGTTCTTCCAAGGGCTTTTCATGGATAATTTTACTAATTTTTCACAAAAAAATCTATAGCAATTGGTACTAATGTCAATTCCCTTTAATAGAAGAGGATACTAAGGATTAGAAGGATATGTACCCTTCCCAAGGTAAATACCAACTTATTGGAGGAGCCAGAACTGAGATACTGGCTACCTAATTCCACACAGCTAAACTCTAAAATCAAATTACCACATAAAGTTTAGGGACATGCTGTGCTATTCGGGTTATAGTTAGCCTAAGTTGTTTAAAGAAGCAAGGTTTTCCAGGAAACTGTCTCTTAATACAATAAGAAAGCAAATAGATAGATAGATAGACAAACATGTTTTTAAAGAAAAGACAAAAGGATATGACTACTGTAAAAACAGTTCATGCTATTGATTAAGCATTATTATGTTAACAAATAGACTCAAGGTAAAGGATTATGATTGGTTTCAAAGGTCAGGGCCATAGGTAACCATAAAACCAAAAAACTCAAATCTACTGCTGTCGAGGGATTCCGACTCACAGCGACCCTATGGACAGAGTAGAACTGCTCCACAGAGTTTCTAAGGAGCACCCAGTAGGTTTGAACTGCCAACCTCTTGTTTAGCAGATATACTGCCCAACCACTATGCAACCAGGGTTTCCTAGGCAACCATAGAACTGAAAATATTTTTTGTAAGAACCATAAAATGAAACACTTATAGGATTCACTGAAATAACCTTCTGCAAAAATTTCAGAGAGCGGAGCAAAATTCATTCAGCACACTGCAGAAGCCAATGGAATTCAGGTAGCAGTTTTGCCTTGAGAGTCTCTCTGTTGGGCTGAATGTTTAGAATTCCACAGCCCAGTAGGTACCTAGATTATGTTTCAGAAACAGTGTGCACCTTATGGGATCTCAGTTTTTGTTTTTAGGCTCTAGAACTGAGATCAGTGATCCTTTTCTGTAAATAATCAGATAGTGTATATTTTAGTTTTTGCGGGCCAGATGGACTTTGTCATGACCACTCATCTCTGTCTGCTGTTGTATCATGAAAGCAGTCTTAGATAATGTATAAATGACCAGGTGGGTCTCCATCCAACAATACTTTATTTACAAAAAGGTGGAGCAGATCAGATATAGCCTCAGAAACAAATACAAAAAAAACCCTGAACTCATAGCTTCAGAGTCGATTCTGACTCGTGGTAACCCTATAGGACAGAGTAGAACTGCCCCTTAGTGCTTACAAGGACTGCCTAGTGGGTTTGAACTGCTGACCTTTTGGTTAGCAGCTTTAGCGTCTCACCACTACCTCACTGGGGTTTGCAGAGTTAGGCTGTAGTCTGTTTTTCCAACTGGGCAAATATGTTTACTGTAGAGCAAATGTGGTCACTCTGAAGCGACATAAAGGTGAGATTAGAGGAGGACTATACCCCAGTGAGCCATTCAACAAACAGAAAGATTATAATTTCCAACATATGTGCCAGAGCACTTCCCAGCTAAGGTTTAAGTACAGGTTCCTAACGCACTACCAGCAATGCCTGCGTGACTAGAGCAGCTCATGCTGCTGCAGGAAGAGAAGGGTGTGCACCAGTGCATCCTTCTGGGGTGGTTTTGGAAAAGGATTCATGGAGGGGCTAGTATTTTAACCAGACCCTTCCAGTAGACCTAATGTCCTGATTTGAATGAAATCTTGAAAACCTGTGCAACATACAGGTTAGGGAGCCCTGATGGTGTAACGGTTAAGGGCTTGGCAGCTAATGGAGAGGTCAGAGACTGGAACCAACCCAGTGGCTCCTTGAGAGGAAAGGTTGTTGTTGTTAGGAGCCATCGAGTCAGTTCTGACTCATAGCTACCCTATGCACAATAGAACGAAAGACTGCTTGGTCCTGTGCCATGCACACCATCGTTTCCATGCTTAAGCCCATTGTTGCAGCCACTGTGTCAATACAGTGATTACGGCCTAGGAAGCCTTATGAGACCATTCTACTGTGTTGTATAGGGTGACAACGAGTCAGAATCTACTTGATGACATCCAGCAACAACAACAACAACAACAAGGAATGAGGTTAAGAAAGGGGAAAGCTTCAGCCTTGGAAGCTGGAAAAAACCTCAGCTGAGCTGAATTTTTAATTTCCACACTTGGATATTGTAGCTGTAGAGTTGAGTAAGGCATCACACTCCTTCCGTTAGTAGCTCGTTAGCAGTGAGGGATCTGATCTTTAAAAGAAAAATTGGGAGATTTCACCACAGATGGGTATGCCTTGATTACTTGGGGGGCTGTTATTGCACAGTCAGCAACAGGTGCTGCCTCCTTCGTGGAAGCCTATGTTTCAGAAGACGAGCTGAGGCTCCAGAATGGTTGGCGAATAACAATCTCACTGATTGCAAAACCCTGATCTTGTTTTTCTCGTATCTTCCTCCGATACCCAGCAAGCGGAGGTACCATTTCTCATTTCAGCTACTTAAAAAACGCACTAATGATTTTTTTGTTTTCCTACCCAGAAAGTCTTATCTCTAACCACATCTTTTTATTCCCTTCCCATCTCATGGACTTCTTACAGCATGCAGGGCTCCTTATGACCATGAAAGAAGAATATTCTTCCCAAGAAACACTTGTTCTGTGAGATGGGTATCTTGAATAATTTGGAAGTGCCTAATCTACCCCTTTGTTGGGGGAAGTCAATAACAAACTCAATTTTTAGGTGTGGGAAGTTAATGACAAATTCAGAGTGTGAACAGATAGAGTGACAAGTGACAGTCCATCTTGTACATTTGAATGTATATACTGAGGGCATTTCAAGCCTTAACAACATGAATAGAGGTTGGAGTTACATGAACTGACCTCAGAAGATGCTGGATGGATTAAAAGAGATTATTGTAGATCTTTCTCAGCTCATAGAGGCAGCCACCAAATTGAATGATATTTTTCCTCTTCCCAGAAGAATACATGTGAGATACAATAGCCCTTATGAATGTCCATCTCTCTTATATTTCTGGGAAAAGTATTATCTGGAGTGTGCTTTTAATAGTTTTATTTGGTAGAATGGAAGATGTACCTTTCTTAGTCAAAAAATTTACGTTCATTTTTGAAATGCTACCCTTTAGAATATCAAGGTGGCCATATTAAGCTCTCGAAGCCTGTTATGCATGACATCTTATCCAAAATAATTTTAAAGCATCTTAAAGTCCATCTTCAACAAACAAGTTGATCAGCAGTTTCCAATACACTTTGTTAAATTTTCCAAAAATGTCTTAATTTTTCCTTTAGCATTGATTCAGTACTTAGGAGTTATGTGACCTTGGAGAAGTTAATCTCTCCATGACTCAGTTTCCTCTTTTATAAATTGTTGCTTATTTTAATCTTGCTTTGCAAGATTGTCAGAAATACAGGAAAAGATTTTAGACGGATAATAGTAAGAAAATAGTAAATATTAACTATGATGCATTCATGGTGATGGAGATATAAATAACAATGAAATTATTATCTGCAGACTGGTCTAGGACTGGTGAGCTTCTGCAGTTTGCCAGTATCTCTTGGAACCACGTATGTTGGTGGAGCATCCAGCATTATATGGTCAATGACCACTTGAAAAAAATAAATAAAAGCCTAATGCTCTTGTTCTTTGTTGCGAGCTTTTTTACAATGACCTTTTTACCTTCCCGTTTTCCACTTAGACCCATTAGCAGGATGTGCTGCAATATGCTCCTTGTCATCTGTTTCAAAGACATAGTGATAGGATACAGGTACACCAGATGGGTAAACCTAGTGTGACTAATTGTTGTGTATTTGCCTTTAATTATTATCATTTATTACCAGAGGAAAGACAATAGAGGTTCTCTGACTTAAACTGTTGGCAGCAGGGAAGTTTTTCTCGTCACATTATTGAGTACAGCTAAAGTTTTCACTGTTGTTGAAAAAATGAAAAATGAAAGAAAAAAGTGCACACACACATACTGTAGACAATACATAGATAGACAGAGAGAAGAAATTTGGTTCACATTAGTCTGGTTGGTTTTAATAAACATTTAACTTTATTTTTATAGACTTTCCCAGAAAATATTGGATATTATCCTCAGAATTCCTTTTCTAGTCTTTCACAGAACAATCTTTTAATAATTAAGTCAACAAACATGTATTATGTTTGGAGTTTAGAAGAAGAATTTGAACCTAGAAAAGAATCCAACAATTTTTAAAAATAGATATTTTGCATATGGGTCTCTCATCACTTCTATTTTGATTATTCTCTTAATTACAAAACAATATTTTGTTTTTAATCTCTATTAGGCACCAGTCATGATAGTTTTGAAGGCATGCAGAGAAGACCATCACCCTAAAGTTTAAGGACAAGCCATTTTACAATAAAGCTCTAGGACGAAAGTTATTCTCAAATAAGCTGCTGATAGAGACAAGCATACGCATTCAAAGAGAGCTTAAAACCAGCAAAGTAGTGTGACATACTGCCATGCCAAAGTTCCCAAATGACTGCTACTTCCCTGGCATGCAACAATGAATTGGAAGAAATCTAAATGAGGAGAAAAAAATGTCCTATGATATCATGAAATTTGCAAAGATGCAGTTTGTGAGGAGATTCTTTTTCAAAATTTCATAAAGAAGTTTGTTAAAGAGAAATATCTGTGCACTAGGGTTTTGTTTGGTGAAATGAGGGCAGAAATAGTAACTGTGAAGTCTTTCCTAAATTTTAGTTATGGGTAAGCCTCTAAAAAGCCTTTGAATCTGTATCATTCCCCTTCCCTAGATGCTGGCATCATGTGGTTGCAAGTATGAAATGAGGCAGTTGGCAGTTTGTGCAGGAGAGAGAAGAGAAAGGGCAGTGACATTAGAGTGGCTGTTTTTGAAGTGAGACAACAGGAACAGAACTAGGAGCAGAGATGAAGCACAGTCTGCTCATGAATAACACTAACATATCTGTTTGTTAGAGTCCTTGACTAATGTGTCAGTTAATGCGCTAGACAGCTAACCTAAAGGTGGAAGTTCAAGTTCACACAGAGGAGCCTCAGAAGAGGGGCCTGGTCAGCTCCTGTCTGGAGGCAAGATGAAACATCCCAGGGAACAGGAGCTGGTTGAATGCACATGATAAATACAGAGCAGAAAGAAAGAGTGTGCTGTCACAGTGTGGGAGAGTAAATAGCTAGGGTCACATAAAGTGTGTACAAGTTTTTATATGAGAAACTGACTCAAATTGTAAAACTCAAATTGTAGCTTTCACTTAAAACACAATAAATAAATATTTTTAAAAAAAAAGAAAAAGAAGAAGATGAAGAAGAAAGGCCTGGCGATCTACTTCTGAAAAAACAACTACTGAGGGGAGGGAGGAATAAACCATTGAAAACCTATTGAACACAGTTATACTCCAACCTCCAACACCTCATGAGTTGTAGTTAATAAAAGCACAACTTAGTTTTTATTTTAAATCTGCTGTGCAACAGGGAGCTACAACTAGTGCTAAGAAGGGCAAGCTCACTCCTCCAGAGGCACGGCTCAGGAGCACCTTTTATTTCCCAAATCTCTCACTGGAAATTCTTCTCTTGGTCAAGCAGAATAATTACAATAATTCAAATCTCTCCCCCTAGAATTTAACTTTTGAATAGAAGAACAGAGACTGAAAATAGCTGAATTTTATTGCATTCTGGCCCTGACTTTATTATTTGAGCTTCAAAACTCCCGACTGTTGTTTAGGCTTCCTGGCACTTTGTAAGGATTCTGTAATAATGTGTATATCTGAGTAAACCAGCAGCCACAGCTGAGGTCTTCTTCCATCTTCAACCTTACTTTGAATCCCTGGTACTTTTCCAGTGAATGTCCTTGCAACAGTTTCTGTTCCCTGCTTGCAACCAAAACAATCTTATAAATAACGCTGCGCAATAGTGTATAGGTTAAACAGAAGCTGCCATCATGTTTATCTCATTGCAATGATCCAAGTTGGACTGCTCATCTGGGAAGCAAGGGATTAGGGTCAACAGAGATTTTGAAATTGACTTGGACATGAGATGCAGCTATTATTATGCCAGCCAAGCCAAGTGCCGTATAGTTGGATGTATATATAGCTCTATAGGTGTCACAAAACCGAAAGAACAATCTCTTCGCTTTCAGGTTGATTCTGACTCATGATGAACCGCTAGGACAGAATAGATCTGCCCCATAAAGTTTGCAAAGAGCAGCTAGTGGATTCTAACTGCTGACCTCTTGGTTAATAGCCAAGCTCTTAACTGCTGTGCAACCGGGGCTCTGCATTGATACAACTTTGCTTAAAAACTGTTTGTATAACCTAATACTACAATATGAAATCACAGCAGCATGAATTCTAATATTACAATATAACATTAGAAGAAGGAAACTTGTACGTTCTCAATGGAACAAGTAACTATCTCTTCTCATCTCCTCCCACGGGACTTAGGGTTTGTACTTCACCCATCATTTGTATTTACATGTGTCCATTGACATGCTTTGACCAATGACATGCGAAAGAAGAGACAGATGTGTGTCTTTGTTATGTAAAAGCATTTGAGTGCTAGTGCTCTACTCTCCAACTATCTCTTCTTCTTGATATAGCCGGAGGAGAGATTCCCAGTGCTGGGACTTCTATCAGCCTGAGCCCTTGAGCGAGGACATCACGCAGAAGGGAAAAACAGTGGCTGCTGAGTTGATTCTGACTGATGGTGATCCCATGTGTGTCACACTAGAATTATATTCCTTGAAGTTTCAGTGGCTCATTTTTCAGGTGGAGATTACCAGGTCTTTTTTCTGAGTCACCTCCGGGTACACTTGAACCTCAAACATTTTGGTTAGCAGCTGAATCTGTTAACTGTATCATCCAAGGACTTGGCTACTAAATATATATTTAACTGAGGTTCAAGTGCATCCAGAGGCATCTTGAAAGAAAAGTCTGGTGATCTGCTTCCCAAAAATAAGCCACTGGAAACCCCATGCAGCACAATTCTACTCTACAATAAACAGGGCCAGCGTGAGTCAGAGTCAACTCAACAGCAACTGGTCTGTGGAGAACAGCCCCCGACTGTCTGATAGATGACATGTTGTAGTAATGAGAAATATATTATGGTTTTAAACCACTGAGATGTATTATTCCTGTTGGAGCAAAACTGAGTGTACATTGGCTAACACAGGCATAACTGAAGGAATGCTAGATAGGTTACTCAGGGTAGCCAAGGCAAGTGCCGTTGAGTCGGATCTGGTACTCAGGGTAACAGACTTTATTTCTTATTATGCCACTAGTTACGTGAGTGTCCTTGGGCAAGTCATATAAGTCCACTTAAATCATTCTCAACTCTCAAAGGTTGTTAGAGGGTTGGAGATTTACATCAGATGAGTGAAGGAATTATGGTGATTCCTGATGTGTCAAGGCTCCACGAAGGGCTTCCTGGGTGGAGGAGAGGCTCAGAGTGATGCAGAGAGAAGCTGTGATCTTCACCCCTGCTCCCATCTGAGCAGCTGCATTTTCATTTGTTTGATATGATATGAAGTTATGTATAATATTTAATTTAGAGACATGATTCATTGGTTAAATAATATTTTAGCACCTCTAAGTTTGATGATGCAAATCCTGATGGAAGGTTCTCAACCTTCGTTGATAATGGAAACGTAGTGGTTAAGTGCCTTAAGTGCCATGTCTGTTCACAAAAAGGTCAGCAGTTCAAATCTGCCAGGCACTCCTTGGAAACTCTATACAGCAGTTCTATTCTGACCTACAGAGTTGCTATGAGTTGAAATGGACTCGACGGCAGTGGTTGGATTTTTAGATTTTATAATCTCTAAATTCGTCTTATCCTTTTTAGTGTTGAGTCATATCATTCAATTCATCTACCAGAATCTTTAAAAAATATTTTTATCTGAGAAAGTCCTTTCTCACAAAGGGACGGGTGAAATAAAGCTCACACCAGATGTTCTTGGAGATATTTTCATTCTCAATCCACTCAAAAGCATTGCTGAGTAATAATCTGCTTCATATAATAATGAAGGAAATGAAAGTCAGTAGAATAAAGCTCCTTCATCCTGGAAATGGCGGAACCAGAAATTTAAACCAGCCCTATCTACCTAAAGAAACCCTGGTGGAGTAGTGGTTAAGTGCTACATCTGCTAGCCAACAGGACAGTAGTTCAAATCTACCAGGCACTCCTTGGAAATTCTATGGGGCATTTCTACTCTGTACTATAGGGTCGCTATAAGTTGAAATTGACTCAGTGGCCCTGGGTTTGGTTTTTCTTTGATTTATCCACTTAAGGAGCATGTTCTTTTGATCATACCACACCCTTACAAATCTGACCACTTCTCAAAGGAGTACCATTTATAAGACATTTGAATAAAATTTATACCCAGAGCTAATTTTGCTTTTGTGTAAAATCTCAGACAATCCGTGGCCTACTTTGTAAACAGGAAATGGTTTTTGAACAGTGATTGTTGTGGATTGAATTGTGCCCCCCGCCCAATGCCACCATTGGCTTCATGGTTAAGTGCTATGAAGCCTTTCCCTAGAGGAGCATCCTAAATTAGGCTCCTAAACTGAGAAAAAAAATTTGTTTGTTAAAGTCACCCACTTATGGTATTTCTGTTATAGCAGCAGTATCAAATAACTAAGGAAGTGATTCTATAAAATTGTGTGTTTTCCCCCACTTTCCCCATGCTATGAATTAAACCACAGAAATCCTGCTTCTGGATTCTTTGTTTTTTGATAGTAGTTTGGACCTGAATATGGGCATGTGACTAAAGGAATGGGTAACAGTATAAAAACAGGCTAATGCTATCAACTCAGCCGCTGTATTCTGATGCTCAGTTTCCTACGATTAAGCAAATATGTATACCTGTGAAGTCATACTTCTAAAAATACTTTCTTATTAGTTGGTTGATAATGATCATAAGACTGAAAAAATAGTCACTGTCATTCCTCAATCCACATCTACTCATAGAATATAAAATACAGATGCAGAGTATCCACTGAATAAGGACAGTGACATAGTAAAAGACACCGTGAACTAATAGTGCTGGGAATCAAGAATATGACTTTTCAGGCTAGACTGTAGAAATGGAAGACAACAAACCACTGAATACTCAGTATTTTCAGAGGTGTCATTCATTTTTCTGACAGACATTGGCAGAGAGCCTGCTTTGTGCCAGGTACTGCTCCAGACTTTCAGTAGCTCTGAAGGAGAAATGGAATTCAGAAGCCTACATCATTTACAAAAGCAATTCCTGCCAAAATGTTCTGTAAGACTAGGTCTTCAGAAAGCTAGGAGAAGCCCCTAAAAATCTCCAAACCAAACACATTGCCTTCTAGTTGATTCCAACTCACAGAGAACCTACTGGACTGAGTAGAACTGCCCCATTGGGTTTCCAAGGAGAGGCTGACAAACCTGACAAACCTGAACGTTGAACTTTTGGTTAGCACTATACGAATGACATACCTTGCTTGCAGAAAGTGAAGAGGATTTTACTTACTGATAAAGATCAAAGACTTCAGTTTTCAGCATGCATTACGTCTCAACATAAAACAAAAACCATCACAATGCCACCAGTAAGTAACATGATAAACAAAGATAATATTGAAGTTGTTAAGGATTATGTTTCACTTAGATCACAATCAACACTCATAGGAGCAGCAGTCAAGAAACCAAACAGTATATTGCATTAGGTATTAGGAAAATCTGCAGAACAAATCCTCTGTAAAATACTAAAAACCAAAGTTACCACTTTGAGGACTAAAGTGCATCTGATCCAAGCCATAGTATTTTCAGTCACCTCATAGGCATGTGAAAACTGGACAATGAATAAGGAAGAAGAAAGAAAGAATTAATGCCTTTGAATTAGGGTGTTGGTGAAGAATATTGAACATACTGTGGACTTCTAGAAGAGGGAACAAATTTGTGTTGGAAGAAATGTAGCTAAAATACTCAGAAGGAAAAATTGTGAAACTTAGTCTTACATACTTGGGATGTGTCATCATAGGGACTGGTTCCTGGAGAAGGACCTATTGCTTGCTATAGAGTGAGTGAAAAAAGAGGAAGATTTCCAATGAGATGGACTGGCATGGTGCCCGCAGCTATGTGCTCAAACAATTGTGAGAATGGTGCAGAACTGGGCTGTGTTTCCTTCTGCTGTACACAGGGGTGGGTAGGAGTGAAAACTGACTTGATGGCACCTAACAACAGCAATGATGTGTGTTAACTAGTATTTTTATCTTCACAACAACTCTACAAAAAAGAAGATAAAAGTGAGATTGGTCTTTTCATCAACATCAAAAAAGAGAGACCAAGAGAGTCCCCTGCAATCTCTCGCTACCAAGGGTGAAATTAAGACAAATCCACGTAATCTGCGCCTCAGTTAGCATGAGCCCATGTTCTATATCTGTCATTATATGATCTTCAGGGAAATCATTTTAAAGCAGCTATTATTTACAATAATGTCCTGTAAATAGAAACAATCTGTAAGATATAGTCATAATTTTTTTCTCTTACAGGATTATATAAAATTTACAGTGGAATATCTATATGTAGGAGACTTTGGTGGTGTAGTGGTTAAGTACTAAGTCTGATAAAAGCTCAGCAGTTTAAATCTTTGAGGCACTCCTTCGAAACTCCATGGGGCAGTGCTACTCTGACCTATAGGGTTGCTATGAGCTGGAGATGACTCAACGGTAGTGAAGTGCTTTTTTTTGAGTATCTATGTGCATATAGTAAAACCAAAAACCAAACCCACTGCCATCAAGTAAACTCCAACCGATAGCGACCTACAGACCTGCCCCACAGAGTTTCCAAGGAGCACTTATCATCTACATACAGTAGAAGAGGTGAAAACCCAGCACTTAAGATACTGAATTTCAACTTTTATACACATATATATGTGCATTCACACACACATATGCACTTACATATAATCAGATCTTTTCAGACATTTAATACCATGGCTAAAAGCAAGCTACATATCTGGAAGCCTTAGAAAAATGAAAGAAGTTACTTTTTGAGTTTTCAAGAGGTTTAAATTCACTATATCTCCTTCAAAGATTTTACAATGAGTTTGACACATGCATTTATATTTAATTGTTGCATATATATCATGTATGAGTGCATGTAAGTGTATATATGACTATGCGTGTCTATATGCACGCCTATGTATGAATATTGTCTATTGTGCGCGTGTGTATATTCTGTATATACATATATTACACACACTTTTTTCTTCTTCTTATCCTCCATATGGATCTTCATTTGAATTTTCCTTGAATTTTTAACAATGATTATGCATTAGATGTGGAAAAAAATCCTCAGCTGTTTCTTTAGTCAAAATAAGCTTATGCTTCTCTCTTGACCCAATTTAGATAGAATTTCTTTTGTCTAAA
Organism: Heterohyrax brucei; assembly: GCA_028571685.1. Classification (NCBI taxonomy): domain Eukaryota; kingdom Metazoa; phylum Chordata; class Mammalia; order Hyracoidea; family Procaviidae; genus Heterohyrax; species Heterohyrax brucei. The sequence goes on along the minus strand of CM053148.1, from coordinate 33,645,119 downwards.
TGAGACTGTTGTCTCACACCATCGAATCTAGGCTTTACAGAATCAGCATACAGAATCAAGCAAATAAACCAACATCAGCTTCATATTTCTATTGAGAAGGGGGAGTAACTATGGTTAGTTTTTTTCTTTTCTTTTTGATACTAAGACAGAAAGAAGTGTATTGCTTTTGATTGCTTGTTTACTTTTACCAAAGCTTTTCCTTTGAGGGTGGCTGGAATTTCTTCGAACATTTTCATCTCAGTGGCAATCTGCTTTGGAATCTGAATAGAGGCTTCCTGAAAAAATATTATTTTTAGAAGACTGACACTAATTGAAAATCAGCACTGAAGATGTAAGGCCACCATCAGCAGAGCAGAGGCAGAGCAGTGAGTGATCTGAGATCACGAAGATGAGCGAAGTCGTGCGGAATCAGTCTTGGTGTGAGCGGCCTTCTTTGCATCAGAAAAGGGGAGCTGGAGCCTGAGAAGAGTCTGGGATAATCAGTGCCCAGCCAATTCTTTCAACTTTATTGTCCATCAACTTGCTTATGACTTATTTTCTTCTTGTTAATTAGAGAGAAGGAATTGATTCTTTGTCATGATTTAAAAAAAAAAAAAAAATAGAACTCAACATATCTTTGTTGAACTACATACCAACTACTCAAGTTTTGGCCCTAAAGCCTTTTAATCCAGTAAATAAATCCTGCTAGTTGTTTGTATATGTCTAGTAAGTTTCCATAACTGTGTCCTCTGTGGGCTTTATTACATATATGGATATTACACAGAAAGCATATGTTTATATATACATATATACATACGTATATGTACACATACACATACATATATATACCTACAGATATACCTATACACATGTGTGTTTAGTTACACATGCCTTTCTATACACATATATACATATGTATCTGCCTATATAACCAAACACATTTCTTGCTTATGCTTACTGTTGTTTGGAGCCCAGGTGGCACAGTGGTTAAGAGCTCAGCTGCTAACCAAAAGGTCAGCAGTTCAAATCCACCAGCCACTCCTTGGAAATCCTATGGGGCTATTCTACTCCATCCAAGAGGTCACTATGGATCAGTTTGGTTGTTTGGTATTACTGTTACAAAACTGTATATGTTACTATATTTACCAAAATTATCCCTTTATCTTGTATACTTCTTAGTGTTTCCATTTACATTTGTTAAGCTGTACAGAATTCAGGTATATTGGGTACCACCTTTCTCACAACCCCAAGTAACAAAAGTCTCCAATCTAGACTGATTTTCTTGTAACTATCCAAGAACACTGCTTTCTGTGTGTGTATATATTCTAGTCTTTTAATAACAATGGAGTCACACAGCACATATCTTTTCATGCTTTGTTTATTTCACTTAGCATAATGTCCTCCAGATTCATCCATGTTATAAGATGTTTTGTATATTCATCATTATTCTTTATGTGGTTGTTGACTGTTGTCAGGTGCTGTCAAGTCTGCTCCTACTTGTAGCTTGAGCCCGTTGCTGCAGCCACTGTGTAAGTCTGTCTCGTAAGTCTGTCTCATTGAGGGTCTTCCTCTTTCTCGCTGATCCTCTATTTTCCCAGCTGGAAATGCTGGTGGTGTAGTGGGTTAAGTGATACGTCTGCTAACCAAACGGTCAGTGGTCGAAATCCACCAGGCACTCCTTGGAAACTCTATCGGGCAGTTCTACTCTGACCTATATAGTCACTATGTATTTGATCCTACTTGATTGCAGTAGGATCTCCCCCACCTCATTTTACTATTCATAATGTCCTTCTCCAGGGACTGATCCCTCCTGACAACATGTCCAAACTGCTTAAAACATAATCTCACCATCCTTGCATTTAAGGAGCATTCTGGCTGTACTTCTTCCAAGACAGATCTGTTTGTTCTTTCGGCAGTCCAAGACATACTCAATATTCTCCCCCAACATCACAATTCAAAGGCATGAATTCTTCTGCCTTCCTTACTCAATGGCCAGCTTTCACTCGCATGTGATGTGATTGAAAATACTATGACTCAGGCCAGGTGCACCTTAGTCTTCAAGGTGATATCTTTGTTTTTCAACATTTTAAAAAAGGACTTTTGTAGCAGTTTTACCTTATGTAATGAGTCTTTTGATTTCTTGACTGTTACTTCCATGGGCATTGATTGTAGATCCAAGTAAAATGAAATTCTTGATAGCCTCAGTCTTTTCTCCACTTATCATGATACAACTTCTTGGTCCAGCTGTGAGGATTTTTGTTTTTGTAAAATTGAGGTGTAGTTCATATCGAAGGCTGTGGTCTTTGGTCTTCATCAGCAAATGCTTCAAGTCCTCTTCACTTTCATCAAACACGGTTGTGGTATCTTCATAACATGGGTTGTTAATGTGTCTTCTTCTAGTCCTGATGCCCTGATCTTGATACAGTCCAGCTTCTCAGCTTATTTGCTCAGCAGGCAGGTTTAATAGGTATGGTGAAAGGATACAAACCTGACACACACCTTTTCTGACTTTAAACCGTGCAGTGTCCTCTAGTTCTATTCTTCCAACTGCCTCTTGATCCACACACAGATTCCTCGAGAGCACAATTAAGTGTTCCAGAATTTCCATTCTCCACAGTGTTATCTATCGTTTGTTACAATTCACATGGTTGAATGCCTTTGCATAGTCAGTAAAACACAGGTGAACATTTTTCTGCTGTTCTTTGTTTTCAGTCCAAATCGAACTGGCATCAGCAATGATAGCCCTGGTTCCAAGTCTTCTGAATCTGCCTTGAATTTCTAGCAGTTCTCTCTGAATATATTACCGCAGTCACTTTTGAAAGATCTTCAGCACAATTTTACTTGTGTGTGATATTAATGATTTTGTTTAATAATTTCCACATTCAGTTGAATCACCTTTCTTGGCAATGGCATAAATATGAATCTTCCAATTGGTTGGCCAGGTAGCTGTCTTCCAAATCTCTTGGTATAGACAAGTGAGTACTCCCAAGGCTGCATCTGTTCATTCCAGTATCTCAGTTGATATTCCATCAGTTCCTGGAGCCTTGTTTTTCAACACTGCCTTCAGTACAGCTTGGACTTTTTCCTTCAGTACTATCGGTTCCTGTTCGTACGCTGCCTCATGAAGTGGCTCAACATCGATCAACTCTCTTTGGTGGAATGACTCTGTATTCCTTTCATCTACTTTTGATGTTTCCTACGTCATATATTATTTTCTGCTATAGAATCCTTCACTATGGCAACTCAAGGCCTGAATTTTTTGTTCAGTTCTTTCACTTTGAGAAACACAAAGCATGTTTTTCACTTTAGTTTATTTGTAGCCAACCATTTGCACATGATTATAAAACTTTGTTTTTTCTTCTTGTATTGCCCTTTGAAATCTTCAGTTCTTTCACTTCATCCATTCTTCCATTTGCTTTAGCTACCTGACATTAAAGAAAACATTTATTTTGACATTCATTTCTGTCTTTTCTTTCTTTCCTGTCTTTTTAACGACCTCTTTCTTCATGTATGATGTCCTCTTCACTTTCATCAAACACAGTTCTAATATCTTCGTAACACGGGTTGTTAATGTGTCTTCTTCTAGTCCTGATGCCCTGATGTATTCAGTGTCACACTACAACTTGTCTGGTCTTAGGTCATTAGTGTTCAATGCCTCAAATCTATTTTTGAGATATTCTCTAAACTCAGGTGGAATATACTCAAAGTCACGCTTTCAGTCTGGTGGACTTGTTCTAATTATATTCAGTTTCAGTTGAACTTCCATAAGAGCAACACAAGGTGTATTCCTCAGTTGGCCCAGTCTTGTTCTAACTAAAGATATTGAGCTTTTTTGTAATCTCTTTCCACAGACGTTGTCAATTTGATCCCTGTGTATTCTGCTGGTAAGGTCCGTGCTTAAAGTCACTGTTTGTGTTGGTTAAAAAAAATGTATTTGTAATGAAGAAGTTATTGGCCTTACAAAATTCTATCGTGTGATCTCTTGCATGGTTTCTATCTCCAAGGCCATATTTCCAACTACCAATCCTTTATTATTTCCAACTTCCACATTTCAACCTCCGGTAATTAGCAATGCATCCTGATCTCATATTTGATCAATTTTAGACTGCAGAAGCTGGTAAAAATCTGCAGTTTCTTCATCTTTGGGCTTAGTGGTTGGTGCATAAATTTGGATAGTCATATTAACTTGTCTTCTTTGTAGGTATATGGATTTTATCAGTGTTGTACTTTAGGTTGTATCTTGAAATGTTCTTTTCAACAAAGAATGCAGTATTGTTGCTCTTAAAGCTGTCAGTCTTGGCATAGCAGGTCATACGATTGTCTGATTCAGAACGGGCAATACCACTTCATTTCAGCTAACTAATGCTTAGGATATTGAAGTTTATGTGTTCTACTTCATTTTTCATAGTTTCCAATTTTCCTAGATTTATACTTCATACATTTCATGTTCTGATTATCAGTGGATGTTTCCTGCTCTTTCTTCTCGTTTTGAGTAGGGAAACATCAGCAAACGAAGGTTCTCACAGCTTGGCCTCATCCATGGCAATAAGGTCGACTCTCTTTTGAAGAGGCAGTTCTTTCATGGTCATTTTTTGAATGGTTTCCAACCTGGGGGGCTCATTTTCTGGCATTATATTAGAGAATGTTCTGCTGCTATTCATCAGTTTTTCACTGGCTAATTCTTCTGACAAGTAGATATATGAACTTAACCACCCAAGATCTGTACATGGGTGTGGCCCACCATACCCACTGTTAAGAAGAAATTACACATAGTCTACTGATATGACCAAAGTCTCACAAAGATTAGGACCATAAGAAATAAACAAATAACAATTAAAATGACACAAAGGAAGAAAGGCACTCTAAAGAGAAAGAGAAAAAAAATCTCTTGATATAACAAAACAAAACAAAAATCAGCTCCAAACCAACAAATATACTGTCAATAAAGAAATACACAAATACATTAGCATGTCAATGCCTCAGCGACAGCAAATAGTAACAAATCATATGAAGAAACAGGATATGATAGATCAAACAAGTGACCAAAATAAAGAGTCAGAAACCTGTCTGGTTAAGAAATGATAACAGACCTACCTAATAAGAAATTTGGAAGATTTACATATAGGATCTTCAAAGAGATCAAGGAGAGCCCAGAGAAAACCCAGCAATTCAGGACAACAACAGAAGAAAAAAAAATGATAAACTAAGCTGGCAATTAGAAAACATACAAAAAAAAACCAAATAGAAATGCATTTAGAGTAACAACAATTAAATATCTCAGTGGAAGGACATAGAAGTTGAATCAATGGAAGAAAAACATCAGTCAAATGGAGGACAAATTTCTCAAGACTAGTTTGTTTAAGAGATAATCAGAGAAAATAATTTAGAAAATATCAGAAAGGTATGTGAGAAAGCATTAAGAGGAATAATTTACACCTAATGGAAATTTCAGGAGAAGAAGAGACAAAAAGTACACAGAGAATTTTTAAAGATATGCTGGTAGAAAAATTTCCAAATATCATGAATGACAAGAGAGTTTCCATGAACCCCATACAGGATAAACTCCAAAAGAAATTCACCAAGACACTCAATCAAACCTTCCAAAACTAAACACAAAGAAAAAAATTCTGAGACCAGTTTGAGAGAAACAAAATATCACTCACAAAGGGGCATCAATAAGACAAAAAGCTCATTTGGGGGGGGGGGGCGGTAAGAAACCATGCAGGCAGGAAAGCAATCGGGTTACATATACAAAATCAGGAAAGGACAGAATTTCCAACAGAGAATGATGTAACTAGCAAAGTCATCTTTCAAATGCGGTGGCTAAACCAAGACATTCCCAGAAAAGGAGAAGCTAAGGAAATTTATAGAACTCAAGCAGCCTTACAAAAAATATTAAAGAATTTCCCTCCAACAGAGAACTGATAACATCAGACAGCAATCTGAGATACAGACATACAGCAGCATCATCCAGATAGCAATCTAGATAAAAAGTAAAGCTGCAAAATAGATAACAGGGAACCAGAGATGTTAAGCTATAAAAGACAACAGCTTCACAGCAAGAAGGGGAAATATATTTTGTAGTTATAGAACTTCCATACAGAGAAGATGTCAAAGTGATATCACGATATAACAGATTGTTTTAAACTTATGAAAACAAAGATAGATTTCAGAGTAGCCACAAAGAAAATGAATGAATCTATCACTAAAATATAGACGAAAATACAAAATATTCAGTAGACACAAAAATAGCAATGAAGGATACAAAAAGAAAATTCATATACAAAAAGAACTCAGAAACTTCAGTGAAACAAAGGAACCATTAATCACACACCCCCCCAAAATTGAAGCAGTGAATTCATATCTATCAGTAATCACACTGAATATGAATTGATTAAACACAGCAGTGAATCGAAAGTGTTTCAAAAGATGGGTTAAAAGAAAAGACCTATCAATGTATAGCCTACAAAAGACACACACACTTTAGATGGAAAGACAGAAATAGCTTAAAAATCAATGGACGTAAAACAAAAAGAATGAAACCACAACCAAATACAGCAGGAGTAGCAATAACAACCAATAATAAAATAGACATTAAGTTAAAATCCATTATAAAACACAAAAAGGACATTATATAATGATTAAAGAGTGAAGAAATAACAATACTAAGTATTTATGCACCCAGTGACAGAGCTCCAAATACACAAAACAAATTTTAACAGAATTGAAAAAGAAATAGCTGTGTATAACTACAGTAGACTTTACCACCCTATTTTCAATAGACAGCAACTAAAAAGAAACTCCTTGAAGATACAAAAAGATCTAAATAACACGATCTACTAGCTTAACTTCACAAACATAAACAAGAGCACACCACCCAACAGCAGCACAGTATATACTCTTCTCCAGTGCACATGGATCTTTCTTCTCAATAGACCATATTCCAAAGAGTGACTGGTGGATTCAAACTGCCAACCTTTTGGTTAGCCCGTGAGTTCTTAACTACTATGCCACCTAGATCCCGGCCACAAAGCAAGGCTCAATATATTAGAAGAAACCTTAAAATAACACAAAGCATCTTCTTTGACCATAACTCTATGACACCAGAAATCAATAATAGAAAGAACAAGGAAAAAATTAAATACATGGAAACCGAATAATATCTTACTTAAAAACTATTGGATAATGTAAGAAATTTAAAACAAATTTCTTATAATTAAATAAGAATGAAAGTGTAACTTACCAAAAATTGAGCACACAACAAGAGCAGTGCTCAGATGAAATTTATAACAACAAATGTACACATCAAATTGAAAGGTCCAAAATCAATAATTTAATCCAACAACATGACCAAATAGAAAAGGAACAGCAACATAAATCCATGGTTACCAGAAGAGATGAACCAAAGATCAGAGCAGAAATGAATAGAATAGACAACAAGAAAACAATAGAAATTATCGATAAGACTAGAAGTTGGTTCTGTGAGAGGATCTGTAAAACTGACAAGCCACTGCCCAAACTGACAGACAAATAAATCAGCAGATGCAAAAAACCAAAATAAGAAATGAAGTGGATGATATTACAACAGAATCAAATGAGGCAAAAAGAGCCATAACATAACAAGAGAAATTACATTCCAACAAATTTGAAAATCTAGAAGAAATGGACACATTTCTAGAAACATACTAGCTACCTAAACTAACACAGAAAAGGGAAAATATCTGAAGATATACAAAAGGAAAAAAATAAATAAATTGAAGATGTAATTAAAAAAAAAAAAAAAAAAAAACTTCCGACAAATAAAACGCTGGCCCAGACAGCTTCACTGGAGCATTTTACTAAACATTCAGAGAAGAACTGACCCGAATTCTATTCAAGCTATTCCAGAATATACAGAAGGAAAGACTTATTAATTTATTCTGTGAAGCCAGCACAACTCTTATACTGAAGCCAGGCAACAACACCAAAAAAAATTATAGCTCAGTATCTTTGTGTATATACAAATATACTCAACAGAATTCTTGGCACTATAATTCAACGGTATATTGAAAAATAATATATTATGATCAACTGAGATTCGAACCAGAAGTGTGAAGATGGTTCAACATTAGAAAATCAATTAACTCAGTTTACCATATAAATAAAACAAGGGAGAAGATCATATGACCATCTTAATTAATGCAGAAATGACATTCGGTAAGATCCAACATCCTTTCCTGATAAAAACTCACAGCAAAACAGGAATAGAAGGGAAAGTTATCAGCACGATAAACAGCACATATGCAAAACCAACATCCAACATTTTTCTCAACAGAAAGAGACTGAGAGCATTCCTTTCAGAAAGGCAATGAGCCAAGATGCCCACTATCACCAGTCCTATTCAGTATGTTCTGGAAGTCCTAGCCAGAGCAATGTATCAAGGAAGGGAATTACGGGGTAGCCATATTGGAGAGGAAGAGGTAAAACTATCCTCCTTGCAGGGGATAGGATCTTACAGAAAATCCCAGATTTCACAATAAAGTTACTGGAACTAATAGATTCAGCCAAGTGGCAGGGTACAAGATCAACATACAAAAGTCATTTGGGTTCCTTTACACAAGAAAAAATCTGAAAAGGAAATATGCATAGTTCTGCCCCGTAGAGTTTCTCCAAGGAGCACCTAGAGGATTTGAACCGCTTACTTTTTGGTCAGTAGCTGTGCCCCTTAACCACTATGCCATCAGGCATCTCTTGATACCCCTTTGACATCTTCTCTGTATGGAAGTTCTATAACTACAAGATATATTTTCCCTTCTTGTTCTGAAGTTGTTGTCTTTTATAGCTTAACACCTCTGGTTCCAGTATCAATTTTGCAGCTTTACTTTTTATCTAGGTTGCTATCTGGATGATGCTGTTATGTGTCTGTATCTCAGATTGCTGTCTGATGTTATCAGTTCTCTGTTGGAGGGAAATTCTTTAATATTTTTTTGTAAGACTGCTTGAGTTCTATAAATTTCATTGGTTTCTACTTTTCTGCGAATGTCTTGGTTTAACGATCACATTTGAAAGATGATTTTGCTAGTTGCATCATTCTCGCTTGGGAATTCTTTCCTTTCCTGATTTTGTATGTGTAACCCGATTGCTTTCCTGCCTGCATTGTTTCTTAAAAAAAAAAAAATAAGAACATTTGTCTTATTGGTGCCCCTTAGTAAGTGATGTTTTGTTTTTCTCAAACCGGTCTCAGAATTTTTTCTTTGTGTTTAGTTTTGGAAGGTTTGATTGTGTGTCTTGGTGAATTTCTTTTGGGGTTTATCTTGTATGAGGTTCATGGAGCTCCTTGGCTGGAAACTCTCTTGTCTTTCATGATATTTGGGAAATTTTCTACCGGGATATCTTTAAAAATTCTCGGTGTACTTTTTAACCCTTTCTCTTCTGAAATTCCCTTAGGTGTAAATTATTTCTCTTAATGCTTTCTCACATACTTTTCTGATATTTTCTAAAGTCTCTTCTCTGATTATCCCTTAAACAAATTAGTCTTGAGAAATTTGTTCTCCATTTGACTGATGTTTTTCTTCCATTGATTCAATTCAACTTCTATGTCCTTCCATTGAATTCTCTATTTCTGATATTTAATTGTTACTCTTAAGCGTTTTCATTTGTTGTTTTTGTATGTTTTCTAATTTCATGTTTAGTTTACCTTTTTTTTTTTTTCTTATGTGTGGTCCTGAACTGTTGGGCTTTCTCTGTGCTCTCCTTGATCTCTTTGAAGATCCTATATGTAAATCTTTGAAATTTCTTATTAGGTAGTTCTACTATCATTTCTTAACCAGACAGGTTTATGTCCCTTTATTTTGCTCACTTGTTTGATCTATCATATCCTGTTTCTTCATAAGATTTGTTACTACCTGCTGTCTTTGAGGCATTACTGCATTAATTTATTTATGTGCTTCTTTATTGACAGTATATTTGTTGGTTTGGAGCTGATTTTGGTTTTGTTTTGATATATCAAGAGATTTTTTTTTTCTCTTTCTCTTTAGAATACCTTTCTTCCTTTATGTCATTTTCACTGTTATTTATTTATTTATTGTGGTCCTAATCTATGTGAGACTTCGGTCATATCAGCTGACTATGTGTAATTTCTTAATAGCAGGTATGGTGGGTCACATCCATGTGCAGATTTTCTGTGGCTAAGTTCATATATTTTCCTTTGCAGGATAGAATAAGACTAGGACAGCTGATTCTTTACCGGATTTTGAGTGACAAGTGTCAGGATTCCCCCACAGCCTTTATGGGACCGTGTGGTCTTTCCATGTTGGGACAAGCAGTTAGTGCATCTTCTGGTGGTCAACCTAGGAAGTCTGTGCTGGCATTGTGAGGGAGAGCTAGCCAAATGAATGGAATAGGCCCTCTATGCATACTCAGACTGGTGTTTCAGTAGGTAGGGAGGCGGGAGGATTAAAGGTTTCAATCTCATTGCAGTTGGCTTGAGGGAACTTTCTGGGTGCTGGATGTGTAAAATAACAGCCAGGCAGACAGTGGATGAGAGACTAAGAGGACGCTAAAATGTTCTACTCATCATTTGAGACCAAGGTGCAGATGATGTCTGTTGTAATGTGATGGATATTATTGATAAGGTGGTGTGCCTGTCTGGCTGATTACTGGGAGTGGGTATTTGGAATATTCTACTGAGTGCAGTGGTTGCATGCTACCAGTTGCACTGTTGTCAAGGCAAGGTTGCAAGAGTCACTGGTCACTGGTAATGTGGCATGGAAAATCTCTGTTTTCAAGATGAGGGAGAGTAGCACCAATGGTCATTAGGCAGGCAGAGTGGAAGTGTTCTCCACCAGCCAATGGGTGCTGGGGGAGTGAGATGATTCCAGCTGCTGGTGGTAAGCATTAGGACAATGGGGCTTCACGGAAGGGTTGGTGGGGTGGGTGGGCTCCACGGGCTGTCAGTCCAACGACTGGTTGGCATTGGTGGCAGGGGGTGATAGAACATGCCTGCAGTGGATTGCTAGGTGGAGAAATTGATGGATGTGGGTGCCCTACTTGCTTTACTGGCAAGGTGGGTACATGGTGCCAGTTGTGGGGTTTGTGCTGCCAGTTTTTCAGGGCAGATGGGGGGAGCACATCACTAGTTACTGGGAACAGATAGAGGGAGGAGTGTTTTACTTCGGCCACCAGTGTAAGCTCTAGGGCACTCTTCATAGAGTGCAGCTGGTGATAACGAACTGGCACTAATGAAATGCAAGGTTGGGAGCTGTCCGAAGTCTGGTCTAGGGGTCTCCAGCTTCCACCCTAGTCTTTGACTACCAACTGTTCCAGTGATCAGGGACCACTACTGGTAAATAATTTTGTCCCTGTTTTCTAGCTTCTTCCCTGGTCTGTGGTTACTGGGATCCCTAGAGATCTTCTTTACTTTCCTGCATTCTGCCTCCTTAGATCTGGCTCGTGATCTACTCACCTTGCTTCAGTCCAGGTTTGTCTACACAGTATCTCTGTTTTGGGAATTCTATGAAGTTGCTCTCTCTGTCCTAATTACCTAGGAATGCTGTTTGCTTTCTCAAGATTGTGATCTTATACCACGCCAGCACGTAGAGTGCCTACAACCCATAAATCTCATTTGCTGTTGTCATTCACTTTCTCTTTCTATTTGGGATTCAGTCTAATTGTTTGTATTTCTGTTTGCTATTCAAGGCTCCAATATTGTTCACTGTATCTGTTTCACTTGGTTTCTTGGATCTTTGCTATAGGAGGATACCATCTTGGGTCATCTCCTTCCAGAGGTTTTTCAATGACTAAGCTTTTTGGAAGTAGATTGCCAGGCATTTCTTCTGAGGTGCTATGAGTGAACTCCACTCACTTATCTCTCTGTAAGCAACAGACTATATTAAGTATTCACAGCACCCTGTAAGTCCAGACGTGGGCAAAAATAACTTTACTTTGATGTGGCATGATCCAAATACTATGGTAGTAGGGATAGAGGAAGGAAGTAAAGATACGTACAAGTTTCACGAGAATATCTTTCTTCTAATTAGTATAGACTGTGTCCACTACTATGTTTGGATCATTGTAGTTGTTCAATAAGTAATTTGGGAGACAGGTATAACTAAAAAATACATTGTATCTAGAAGATTTGTCTTAGGCTTGGTTTTCTAGGGACGCAAAGCCAATAACATGTATAATATGTACTGAGAAAAAAAATTATATAAAGGAAACTGCTCATTCAATTGTAGGAGCTGAAGTGTTCCAAGCCTTGCACAAGCCTTATGCAGCCATGGGAGCTGGTGAACCCAAGGTCAGCAGGTCAGAGGTTAGAGTTCCAGATCATAGGCTGTGCAGGTCGGTGGATCCCCAAATGGTGGGCGAGACTGCAAGGTTTCTGCTCACTCACAGAGCTGTTGGGACTGGTGAACCCTGGATCGGCAGGTTAGGGAACAAGGCTCTCATTACCTGGCTGCAAGGGTCAATGAATCCAGCAGCTGTTCATTCAACTGTGAGGAACCAGCCACAAAAGAAAAGGAGACAAAGAGCTGCTGGCAAAGTAAGCAGATGGAAGTAGGCAGTAGAAGGCAGAGACATGAGAGCTGAGGAGTGGGAAGCTACCACAAGACCTGCCCCTGTCACTTGATACAGCTACCAAACATAGAGAATCTTTGTCCAGCCAAGTTGACACAGAATCTTAACCATTACAATCCACCCCTTGACAACTCGGCATTTGCACACATCTCCACTCACCATCCATAGTCTCTGAAAGAATACAATTACAAAGTCATACTTGTGTCTAACATGGCATAACTAATACATGTACAACTGAAAATGCGTTAGCACCATTTACATCTTATATTTTATAAGTAAACAAGAATATCTAATACACACACACAAAGCAGAAATACTCGTAACATTTACTGTCCTCATTTCTGTAAGTGGTCCCATGGCTGTAGCTGTTGTTTAGAACTACCTTCTTCTACAACCCATTCCATATTTGCTTTGCCCTCAGCAAGCACCTCAGCTGATTGTGGTTCCTTGCCTGGTGAGGTGACCCAAACCTTCACTCCTGAAGGGCCTGGGCTATTAGCAGTCGTGTTGGAGTTGGGTTGGTGTAGTTTTCCATTGAGTTTAATCACAGGACATGGTACTACTGAGAGGTGTCCTAAGGGATCTCCTGCATTCCAGACATATTTTTCCTTGCCTCCATTATGTAATGTCAATCCAATTTCATCTTGGTAGTTAGGATCAATCAGTCTAGCCAACATGGTAACTCTATTCTTTGCATGTTGATCCAGAGGCACAAGGAGCCCAAATTGGCCTGGCGGCAATTTTAGCTTCCAGTTCGGTGGAATCATTGATGTCTCTCCAAGTGGCAGCATTCCTTCCTTTGGAACCAAGACATTTAGACCTTCAGAGCATCAGGTAGTGGGGACAAGAAGCAAAACTCTTTTAAGTGGGTCACTAAGAGTAATAGTGGGTGGTGCCACTCCTATTTCCACCCCTTGATTCCTGGAGCCATGAATCCTTATTATGGAAGAAACAGCACCATATATTGGTAGCTGGTTTAGAGCATATACAGCCTCCTGAGGAACATTTCCATAACCCTACAAGGTATCAACACCTAGCTAGCAGTCTAATTATGTCTTTAGGAGACCATTCCATTGTTCTATCAAACCAGTGGCTTCAGGATGATGGGGAACACAGCAAAACCAGTGAATCCCATGAGCATGTGCCCAGTGCCACACTTCATTTGCTGTGAAGTGAGTTCCTTGATCAGAGGCAATATTGTGTGGGATACTATGATGATGGATAAGGCATTCTATAAGTTCATGGACAGTAGTTTCGGCAGAAGCATGGTGTGCCAGGAAAGTAAATCCATATCTAGAGTGAGTATCTATTCCAGTAAGGACAAAACACTACCTTTTCCATGATGAAAGAGGTCCAATGTAATCAACTTGCCACCTCGGGGAATAGTGCCATATCAAGGACTCAGTGTTGGTTTCTGTTCCTGACAGACTAGGCACTCAGTAGTGGCTGTAGCCAAGTCAGCCTTGGTGAGTGAAAGGTCGTGTTGCTAGGCCCATGAATAAACCCATCCCTGCCACCATGGCTACTTTGCTCATGAGCCCATTGTGCAATGACCAGAGTAGCCAGGGAAAGAGAATGCAACATTTTACTCACTTGATTGTTAAACCCACTCTGCTAAGGTCATCCTTTGGTGAGCATTCACATGAGACACAAATATCTTCACTTCTTTGGCCCATTCAGAGAGGTCTGTTCACATACCTCTTCTCCATAAATCCTTTCTCCAATTTTCCAATCATGTTTCTTCCAAGTCCCTGATCATCCAGCCAAGTCGTTGGCCACAGTCTGTGAATCAGTATACAGTTGCACATCTGGCCATTTCTCCTTCCAAGAAAAGCGAACAACCAGATGCATTGCTCAAAGTTCTGCCCACTGGGAGGATTTACCTTCACCACTGGCCTTTAGAGAGGTCCCAGAAAGGGACTGTCTTATTGCTTCTGTCTACTTCTGAGTGGTGTCATCATATTGCACAGAACCAGGCACGAGTTTTCTCATCTTCAGTTTTTGGGTCACGAGGCCATAGGTGCAAACTGGGAGATGGAAGGTAGTGTGACAGGAGTGCAGACTATGGGCATTTGGGCCACTTCCTTGTGCAAATTATTTGTGCCTTCAGCTTCTGCACATACCTGATTTCACATATACCATTTCTATTTAATGATGGATTGCCACTGTGATCATCCAACTTTATGACTCTGTTGGTGAGACAACACCAAGTTCATGATAGGCAGCTCAGGACACATGGTGACTTGGTGTCCCATGGTTAAGTGTTCAGTCTCTACTAAGGTCCAGTAACAAGCCAAAAGCTGTTTTTCAAGAAGAGAATAGTTACCTGCAGAGGCTGGCAGTGCTTTGCTCTAAAATTCTAAAGGGCTGAGCAGTGATTCACCAGTAGAGTTCTGCCAAAGACCCCAGATAGCATCTGTGCCTACCACTGACATTTCCACCATCGGATCTGTTGGATCATATGGCCCAAGTGACAGAGCAACCTGCGCGGTGGCCTGAACCTATTGCAGAGCCTTCTCTTGTTCTGGGCCCCACTCAAAAGTGGCAGCTTTTCAATAAATAGGCTGAGTAGCACTCCCAAATGAGGAATATGTTGAGTCTGAACTCCAAAGAAGACCACTAAGTGCTGTGCCTCCTTTTTAGTTGTCAGAGCATCTAGATACAGTAACTTATCCATCACTTCAAAGGGAATGTCTTGACATGCCCCACATGACTGGACTCCTAGAAATTTCACTGAGTTGGAAGGTCCTTGAATTTCTGTGGGATTAACATCCCACCCTCTAGTATGCAAATATTTGACTAATGAATCCAGAGTTATTGATACTTCTTCCTTACTAGGTCCTATCAGCATAGTGTTATCAGTACAGTGGACCACACAACTGGACTCCTAGAAATTTCACTGAGTTGAAAGGTGCTTGAATTTCTGTGGGATTAATTTCCCACCATCTAGCATGCAAATGTTTGACTAATAAATCCAGAGTTATTGATACTTCTTCCTTACGAGGTCCAATCAGTATAGTGTCATCAGTATAATGGACCAGTGTGACATCCTGTGGAAGAGAGGGGCAATCAAGGTCCCTGTGCACTAAATTATGACATACGGCTGGAGAGTTAATGTAGCTGTGAGGCAGGCAAGTGAAAGTGTATGGCTGGCCTTGCCAGCTGACTGCAAATGGTTTCTGGTGGTTCTCTGAAACATGTGTGGAGAAGAAGCCATTAGCCAGATTAGCAGCTGCATACCAAGTACCAGGAGATGTATTAATTTGCTCAAACAGTGAAGCTACATCTGGAACAGCAGCTGCGCCATCTGGTTAAGTCTGCAATAACCTATCATCATTCTCCAAGACCTGTCTGTTTTACACACAGGCCAAATGGGATGTGATAGGAATTACTGCCCCTGCATCCTTCAAGTCCTTGAGGGTGGCAGTAATTTTTGCAATCCCTCCAGGAATGCAGTATTGCTTTTGGTTTACTACTTTCCTAGTGGCTCCCATTTGGCTTTTCCCACCATAATAGCCCTTACTCCACTTGTCAGGAATCCAGTGTAGGGACCGGTTGCCGAGTATATCTACTGCAATTATCCATTCTGGAACCAGGAAAATCTCTACAGGATGGGTTCAGAGACCCACTGGACCCAGCGAGAGAGAAACATGAGCCAAAACTCTATTAACAACCTGACCTTCATATGGCTCAACCCTGACTGGTGGGCCACAGTGACGTTTTGAGTCTCCTGAAATTAACTTGAATTTATTCTGCTAGAGGAGCAGCAGTAGGAGTCATGCCAAAGAGAATGCCTTGTACTAGAAAATAGAAACTAGACAGATCATAGCATTTATAAAGCAAGAAGTTTCACTGTGACTAATACATTAAGCTGAAAATAAATGCTGGCAAAAGATGAGGCTACAAAAACTAATGTATGAAGTTTCTTTTGAGCAAAGCTAAAAGTTAAATTTATTCATTTATGGGAAATAAGAACAACAATCAACTAATGAGCTTGAAGCTGGGGACCCAATAAGAAGCCAAGCCAAGCCATGTGCTGTCAAGTTGCATCACCATGAGATAATAAGAAGGCACTCTAAAATTAAAAAGCTTCCTTATTTGTCAGAACTGGTTCTTTTAGGTAGCTAAGCTCCTATTTCTTAAGAGAGGACAATTTTATGGAGATGAAGATTTAAGATTTAATTTAGACTGGGCTTAGATTTAATTAGCAATTTTGGCAGTGTAGAAGGCAAGACTGGAGCTAAGAAATATGAGGTCTGACAATTAAGTCAGTGCACTTAATTGTTTTAAGTACTACATCCTTCATTGCTGAGTGTCACTGTGGTCACCTTAGAGGTACTCATCTTGGGAAGCTATCCACAAATGCCAGTGCCTAGTCCACTTTTCAAAGTGATTTTGGAACTTTTTCTGGAACTCAGTTATGCGTGTTGACATGGAGGAAAGTTTGCAAACTTAATTATATAGTTCTATATGAGGGAGTTTTTAGCCAGTAAACAAATAACTGTATGGGAGCACCCTCCCTATTCACCTAATATGGTCCCCAATGACTTTCTTTACCAGAAGATAAAGGAAATACTTAAGGGAAGACATTTTGATGACATTCAGGACATCAGTGGTAATCCTATGACAGCTCTGATAGCCATTTTAGAAAGAGTTCTGAAATTGCTTTGAAGGGTGGGCTAGGCACTGTCATCAGTGCATAGCTTCCCAAAGACAGTACTTTGAAGGTGACCATAGTGATATTCAGCAACGAGGTATGCATCACTTATTCTACGATGAGTTCATTAGACCTCATAGAATCAGCAAAACAGGATGCAAATAAAACTTCTTCTTTTTTTTTTTTTTAATATGTAGTCTTCATTCATTGTGGGTGGTATTCAAATCACGACCATATGGAAGATTCTTTTGGTGAAGTCCCCTTATTCTTCTTTCCTCAAATAAAGGATACACATGTCAGTAATACCAGGCTTCCTAATTTATTTTAAGGTAAGACTGCTCACTGAGGTAATTTAAAATTGGAGTTGGTAAATTTATAATTTAAAAACACTCTAATGGCAAATATCCTAGTCATTTACTGAAGAAAGAGCTTACTCCCAAGACACTAGCTTTACTGAATCGCTGGAGCTCCAGATGTAGGAAAATGAAGAGCCTACAAAGGTAGAAGTGGAGGTTATACACGCCAAATAAATATTAATTCTAATGTGATTTTACTGTTTTCGTATCAATGATATTTAGCTTGCTTATTCTTATGACATTGGAAGATAAATTATTTGTATGTGAAATAGTAAAATGGCATGATTCACTTGAAGAAAGGTTTACTTCCCCCTAAGGTGCACAGAAATCCTGGTGGCATAATGGTTAAATGCTATGTCTGCTAACCAAAAGTTTGGCAGTTTAAATCTGCCAAGTGCGTCTTGGAAACTCTTTGGGGCAGTTCTACTCTGTCTTACAGGGTCTCTGTGAGTTGGAATTGACTTGACTGCACTGTTTTTTTTTTTTTTTTTTTTTTTTATATTTATTCTTAAGAGTGCAAAGACATCTTTCATAATACAGCTGATAACATCTCATGATGTTTACAGGTAATGTTTCAGCCAGGATGTTCCAATGGAAGGAAGGAGGTGGTGCAATAGTTAGTTGCATGAGACCATTTTTCGCCCAGTTGCTGACTCAAAATAATCATGTTATCTTTGCGAACAATCACAGTAAAAAAAAAAATTAAGAAAGCAAATTTGTGATACAGATTTTAGGTGGCATTAAGTGGTATCAAAGGTTTGTTGGTGGCACAAACAATTTACTCTGGACTGTTAACCTAAAGGTTGGTGATCCAAACTCTTACTTGGTGGCACCAGGCAAGAAAGTCTTGATAAGCTGCTTCAGTTAAAGATCACAGCCAAGAAAACGTTATAGAGAAGTTCTATTCTGTAACACACAGTGTCACTGTGAGTCAGAACTGACTCGATGACAGCTAACAATTGTTCATATTCATATATTACATGACCACTGGACATAGCTCTGTGCTCCAGGGCAAATCTTCATAGGAATGCTTAATTGTCCGTTTCCAGAGGTTTCCAAAAGTTTATTTTATTTTATTTTTTTTAATTTTTATTTAACATGACTGAGTGAAAATGTACATTCACGTATAAATTTACATGCCCACCTATCTGCAGCTTCCACTGCTCTCCCTGTCTGGTGACTGCACACTATTCCTCTCTGCTCCATACATGCCTCATCCTCCCAACAGCCCCTTTCCCCTCCTCTCCATCCACTCCCCTTCCTCCAGCCAGAGGTCAGCAAGATGATATCCTATAGATGTATAGAACCACAAAGTGCTTCCAATATATGGTCACTCTGCATTGCCAAGTCCAATCCATTCCTGTCCAAAGAGTGGACCTTTGTTATAATTTATGGGAAAGGGCAGCATCAGGGCCGGGGGTCATGCTCACAGAGGAACCCCAAAACTGCTGGACCATCAGTTGAGGTCTTTTAGTGGAGATCTCATGATGCACCCCTTTTTAGTCTTGTGTTGCCAGTGAGACTCCTCTCTGTGAGCTCCATCGTGGCTATCGCTGGTGGTGGCCGGGCACCATCCGATTCTTCCAGTCCCAAGTTGATGTAGGCACCCACTCTAGTGGGTCTCTCTGTCTTCTAGGTTGTCTTTACCGCATATCATTTTGGTCCTCGGTGAGCATCCGTTCCTGCTGAGTTGGGACCATTTGCTGTGTCCTCGGATGGCAGCTTGGCAGCTTTTAAGACCCCAGACGCCATTCACCAATGTAGGGTGCAGAGAGCTCTCTTAGCAAAATGTTAGTTGTGCCAACTGGCCTGGAATTTGCCTAAGAGCATGGTCCCCCGCCCCCCGCTCCAGCTACTCTATCCTTGCAGTATTGTGCTAAGATGGAAGGAGTACTCAAGTTATGCTGAAGTCCGCTAAATTTTGTTCTTGTTTCTAATGTGTGCTGTCACTGCTTTCTCCCAACTAGATTTCTAGTAACTATCTAAACTATACCCTCCCCCTCCATCCTCCATTGCAGCTGTCAAAGAGTCTTTTCTTCTATACACAAGTCTGTTTTTGAGATCTTATCGTAGAGGTCTCATACAGTATTTGTCCTTTTGTCGCTGACTACTTTCACTCAACATAATGTCTTCCAGTTGAAACCAGGTTAGGAGATGTTTCCTGGAATCATCGTTATTCTTTATCATTGTGTAGTGCTCCATTGAGTATATGTACCATAGTTTACCTATCCATTCTTCTATTGTTGGGCATCTGGGTTGATTCCATGTTTTTGCTATCGTGGACTGTGCTGCGGTAAACATTCTGGTGCATGTATCCGTTGGTGTGAAAGGCCTTGATTCTGTAGGATATATTCCAAGTAGGGGAATTACTGGGTCAAACGGTATATCGATATCCATTGTTTTAAGGAAGCGCCAGATTGCCTTACAAAGAGGCCAGACCATTTTGCAACCCTACCAACAGTGTAGGAGGGTTCCACTTTCTCCACAGCCTCTCCAGCATTTATTGTTTTGTGTTTTCTGGATCATGGCCAATCTTGTTGGGGTGAGATGGTATCTCATTGTTGTCTTGATTTGAATTTCTTTAATAACTAAAGATCATGAACATGTCCGCATGTGGTTTTTGGCTGCCTGGATCTCCTCTTTAGAGAAGTGTCTGTCTATCTCCTTTGCCCATCGCTTAATTGGATGGTTTATCTTCTTCTTATTGATATTTTGTAGTGTCTTATAGATTATGGAGATCAGGCGTCAGTCTGACATGGAGTTGCCAAATATTTTTTCCCATTCTGTGGGTGTTCTTTTAATTCTATTAATAAAGTCTCGGATGAGCAAAAGTGTTTGATTCTTAATAGTTCCCATTTATCTATTTTCTCTTCTGTTGATTGAGGTTTCTTTGACAGATTTTGGAGTCTGTCATCATTGTGTATTAAAACTTCCATTATTGTTCCTACCTTTTCTTGGATGAGCTTTATCGTTTTAGGTTTGATATTTATCCAGTTGGAGTTGGTTTTTGTATAAGGTGTAAGATATGGATCTTGATTCAGTTTATTGCAGATGGATAACCAATTTTGCCAGCACCATTTGTTGAAGATACTGTTTTTACCCCAGTTTAATGTCTTAGGGCCTTTGTCGAATATCAACTGATCATAGGCAGATGGTGTCATCTCTGGGGTCTCAATTCTGTTCCATTGATCCATCTGTCTGTTCTTGTACCAGTACCAGGCTGTTTCGACCACTGTGGCAGTGTAGTATGTTCTAAGGTCGGGCAATGAGAGGCCTCCCAGTGTGTTCTTCTTCTTTAGTAGTACCTTACTTATCCGGGGCTTCTTCCCTTTCCAAACAAAATTGGTGATTTGTTTCTCCATCTCATTAAAAAATGATGCTGGAACTTGTATTGGGATTGCATTATATAAATAAATTGCTTTGGGTAAAATAGACATTTTCACAATGTTAAGTCTTCCTATCCATGAGCAGGGTGGATTTTTCCATTTATCTAAGTCTCTCTTAGTTTCTTCTAGTAAGGGCTTGTAGTTCTGTCTGTAAAGGTCTGTTGTTTCTCTGGTTAGATTAATTCCTAGGCACTTTATCTTCTTAGGGGCTGTCGTAAATGGTATTGATTTGGTAATTTCCTGCTTAACAGTCTTGTTGTTGGTATAAAGGAATCCTGCTGATTTACTTATGTTTATCTTGTATCCTGAGACTTTGCTGAACTCTTCTATCAGTTTGAGTAGCTTACTTAGAGATTCCTTGGGGTTCTCTGCATATACAATCGTATCATCTGCGAACAGGGAGATTTTAACTTCCTCTTTGCTGATGCAGATGCCCTTTATTTCTTCGTCTTGTCTAATTGCTCTGGCTAGGACTTCTAGCACAATGTTGAATAGGAGAGGTGAGAGTGGGCATCCTTGTCTAGTTCCTGATCTCAAGGGAAAGTCTTTCAGTCTCTCTCCATTCAGGATGATGTGGGCAATTGGCTTTGTATAAATGGCCCTTACTGTGTTGAGGAATTTGCCGTCTATGCCCATTTTGCTAAGAGTTTTTAGCATGAATGGGTGTTGGACTTTATCAAATGCCTTTTCGGCATCAATGGAAAAAATCAGGTGATCCTTGTCTTTTGTGTTATTTATGTGGTTAATCACATTAATTGTTTTCCTGATGTTGAACCAGCCTTGCATCCCTGGTATGAATCCCACTTGGTCATGATGGATTATTTTCTTGATATGTTGTTGTATTCTGTTGGCAATAATTTTGTTGAAGATTTTTGCATCTAGGTTCATGAGTGATATCGGTCTGTAGTTCTCTGTCTTTGTTGGATCTTTCCCTGGCTTAGGCATCAGGGTTATGCTGGCTTCATAGAATGAGTTTGGGAATACTCCATCCCTTTCTACACTGTGAAATAGTCTCAGTAGTATTGGGGATAACTCTTCTCTAAATGCTTGGTAGAATTCTGCCGTGAAGCCATCTGGGCCCAGACTTTTTTTGGTTGGCAGTGTTTTGATGACCTTTTCAATCTCTTCCTTTATGATGGATTTATTAAGTTGTTCTGCTTCACGTTGTGATAATTTGGGTAGATGGTATGAGTCAAGGAATTGGTCCATTTCCCCTAGGTTATCAAATTTGTTAGAGTACAGTCTTTCATAGTATTCTGTTATGATATTTTTGATTTCTGTTTCATCTGTGGTGAAAACTCCCCTCTCATTTCTAATTCATGTTATTTGTTTCCTTTCCTCTTTTCTTTAGTAAGTTTAGCCAGTGGTTTGTCAATTTTGTTGATCTTTTCAAAAAACCAGCTTTTGGTCTTTTCAATTTTTTCAATTGTTTTTCTATTCTTTAATTCATCTAGCTCTGCTCTAATCTTTATGATCTCATTTCTTCTGGTGCCCGTGGGGTTCCTCTGTTGTTCTCTTTCTACTTGTTCAAGCTGTAGAGTTAGTTCCTTGATTTGGTTTCTTTCTTCCTTCCAGATGTGGACATTTATGGAGATAAACAGACCTCCGAGCACTGCTTTTGCTGTATCCCATAGGTTCTAGTAGGAAGTGTTTTCGTTCTCATTGGAATCCATGAATTACTTTAATTCATACTTGATTTCCTCTATAACCCACGTTTTTTTGAGCAAGATGTTGTTCAGTTTCCAAGAGTTCCACTTTCTATCTATGTTTCTTCTGCTATTGATTTCAGCTTTGAGGCTTTATGATCTGAGAAGATGCTTTGCAGTAATTCAATGGTATGGATTTTGTTGAGCATTGCATTATGGCCTATCACGTGGTCAATTCTGGAGAATGTTCCATGTGCACTGGAGAAGAAGGTGTAGTTGTCTGCTGATGGGTGGAAAGTTCTGTATATATTGATGAGGTTTAGTTGGTTAATTGTATCAGTGAGGTCTTCCGTATCTTTACTGAGCTTTTTTCTAGATGATGTGTCTAGTGATGAGAGTGGAGTGTTAAAGTCTCCCACTATTATTGTGGAGTCATCTAACTCTTTTTTGAGGGTAGTCAGTGTTTCTTCAACGTATTTAGGTGCTCTGACATTAGGTGCATAAATATTTAATATAATTAAGTCTTGCTTGTGTACTGAACCTTTCAGCAATAAATCGTGTCCATCTTTGTCCACGATGGTGGATTTGGCATTAAAATTGATTTTGTCTGAGATTAGAATTGCCACCCCTGCTCTTCTTTGTTCATTGTTAGCTTGATATGTATTCTTCCATCCTTTAATTTTCAGTTTCTTCCTGTCTTTAGGTCTCAAGTGAGTTTCTTGTAGACAACATATGGATGGGTTGTGTCTTTTGATCCAAGATAACACTCGGTGTCTCTTTATTGGAGCATTCAGTCCATTCACATTCAATGTAATTATTGATAGGTATGTGTTCACCACTGCCATTGTGATATGTTTGTTTTTATGTTGATGTTTTCTCTGTTGTTCTTATTAGTCTGTTTTGGGACACTCTTTTTTTGTGAGTTGATTTTTCACCTTTTTCAGAGCTGGTTTTATAGTTGTTGAGACTCGTGTGTTACATTTCTTGAAATGGTATGATACATCTTTGTTGTGCTTTACAGCTTCCTCTATGAACCCCCTTACTAAAGTATTTATAAACCCAATTTTAATTACTACCAGTCTTGTCATCTTCCTCTCCATCTGGAAGGACTATAACAACTGTAGTACATCCCTCTTTTTATTATGAAGACATCACAGTTTTCATGATGATCACTGGATTGCTTCTTTCCATATCAAAGCTGTGAATTACTTTGGGGACTTCTCTAAATGAGTATTGAGTAGTGTGTCGTTCTAATATATAAAGTTAGTGGTTTTGTTCTTCTTGGCCAAAGCCAAGAACTTCTTTCAGTATTCTTTGTATTTTGGGTTTGGTTTTTACAAAGTCTCTGAGTTTCTGTTTATCTGGGAATGTCTTTATTTCATTTTCGTATTTGAAAGATAGTTTTGCAGGATATATAATTCTTGGTTGGAAGTTCTTCTCCCTCAAGACTTTGAATGTGTTGTGCCACTGTCTCCATGCCAGCATGGTTTCTGCTAAGAAATCTGACGAGAGCCTACTGGGTTTCCCTCTGAATGTTAGCTTTGCCTTGAGTCTTGCTGCCTTTAAGAGTTGTGCTTGTGTTTCATTTTGTTAAGCTTGATTATAATATGTCTTGGAGTCTTTCTTTTGAGATCTATATTGGGTGGTGTACGACACGCATCTGAGATGTCTATATTCTCTTCCTTCATGATTTCTGGGAAGTTTTCTTTCAGCAGCTCAGCAATAATACTCTCTGTGTTCTCAGATGTCTCACCCTGTTCAGGGACTCCAATTAATAGAAGGTTGTTCCTCTTAATAGAGTCCCACATGCTTCTTAATATTTCTTCATTTTTCTTGTTTCTTTTTTCTGATTTCTGCTCATAGACGCTGGCATCAGTAGCTCTGTCTTCCAAGTCAGAAATTCTTTTTTCCATTTGTTCCATTCTGTTTTCTTGGCTTTGCATGGAAGTTTCTATGTCTTTGATTTTCTTCTTGATCTGTTGGACTTCAGAGTACTGGTGTTCCATCAGATCGAACAACTTGCTTAATTTTTCCTTTTGTTCTGCTGCATTTTGTATAAGGTCTAGAAGGGCTCTGTATATAATCAATTTGTATTCACTTCCTGATGCTTTCGTAAAAGTTTCTTCATCTGGAAAACTCCTTGGTTGCTTTGTTTGGGAGCCTTCTGAAGCCGTGAGTGATTGCTTGTATGCCACAATTGTCTGCTGCTTTTTGGGTCCCATGTGAGTATATAGAGGCTGGAAGAGGTACTGTGAGGATGGATTGCAAATGTTTCTCTAAGCTGTCTTCAAATGTAAAGCAAAAGGTATCTGACCAGCTCACAAGTCAGTTAGGTTTTCAGGTGTAGAGGTACCTCTTCTCATCTGACAAAGTAAGGGCCACTATATCCAACCCCAGATGATAACAAACTAGTTCAGAATACAGCAATGCTACTGCCCTGTTGGCCTCTGCTGACAGGGCCTAGCCTTAGCCAACACTGCGTCGAGTACTGGTTTTGTGATAGGAAAGCGCTCTCCTGTGGGCAGGCTCTGGCTCCCAAGCTAAGAATTAGGTCCAGCCGCGGCCACCGTACCCAAGATGGCGTCCTCCACACAGGCAGCAGACAGGGGGGCTAAAGGTGCCGAGAGGTAGTGATTCTTCTGCTTCTGTTGCAGGGCTCCCAATGTAGGCAGCACTGTGCAAAATCACTACTTTTCTGTCGGAGGAGCGCTGTCCCGTTTGCAGGCGCTGGCTCCCAGGCTAAGAACGAGGTCCTGCTAAAATCTCGGTACCAACATGGCGTCCCGCACCCTGACCGCGGAGCTCCGCACAAACCCCGCTGAGGCAGCTACAAAATGAAAGGCTCAACGTGGCTAGATTAACAGAGTCCCGAGCCTGGCTCTCAGAATGTGGGAATTTCGCCTGCCTATCCCCCCAGCAGCGCGTCTGAGTCCAGCCGCCAGGCAAGGCCCAGCTGCGCCCGCCAGCCGAGACCGAGGAAAAAAAAGTCAAACTGGTGCGTTTACCTTCCGTCCATGAGAGCCGGGGCTAGCCAGGAGCGGGAGTCAGCGAAAGAGAGGAGGTTTTTCGCTGAGTGGTATAAAGTCCCAATTAACAGCTCTGTGCCGTGTCCTGAGGCTGATTAGGTGCTCAGAAGGCTCTGTTTGATTGTCAGTTCAGGTCTTGGTTTCCAGAGGGATAGAAGGAGACGTGGGCCTAGTCTGCTGTATTGATTCCGCCCCCCCAAAAATTTATTTTTGTAGCAGGTATATTGAACATGTCTGTTGACTGAGGAAGAACTGGTTCTACATATTTTGCAAACTAGATTACACTGATTTCATGATGTTCATTGAAGATTTATTATCACTGCCAGGAATAAAAAACAAAAAAAAATTCCTCCTGTGCTGTTACCTCGCACACATGACTCAACCTGAGAATTGATGAAGCCTCCTTTAGTAAATCAATACAGAGCTGTCAGCTTTATATATCTACAAGAGCTAATGCAAGAAAGGCAAAGAGGCAACAACCAATGTGACAAGTTTGACGCATCAAGTCGTGTAGCAGCAATTGGAAGCTACCATCTATTGCACCTGGGGAAGAAAGCTGCAGCCCACTACCTTCACTTATTATCATGGTACCTACACAATGGAACTGAGATGGTTTGACAGGAAAATTCCTAATCTTACAGTCCCTTGAAGTTTTTATCTGAGTACTTCAAGACATGTGACCTATCCTCTAAACTCATCAAAAGACAACATTTTCTAGGATCATCAGACTTCCAGGCCCAAGCTTAGCATTTTCCAGAGGTATTGATTTAAATAAATGTTCTGTTTCCTTTGGCTTCTGAAATTTCCTGGAGTACTGTTTTGGGGGACTAAAGGAGCTGCTGCATAGAAGTAATTTGTTTTTTGGTAGGAGTTTAACATTAAATGGGTTTTATGCTGAAGGATAGTGATTTGAATCTACCCAGAGAAGTTTCAGGAAAAGCCTGTCTGTCTGACTTATGAAATTTCAGTCATGGGAAACACTGTGCCAAAAATAACAGCCCAGATGGGGTGCACTGAATGGAGCCCTGGATATAGCGGGTGATGGAGTAGAGGGCAGAACTAGAACTCTACCAAAAGACCACACATGTTTCTCCCGAATGAAGGGCCCCTGGGAGCATGGCTCCTGGAGTCTGTAACCTAAACTGTGTCTAACACCAGGACCAGCTCACCAGACAAAGACTGAACTGGACTATATAAAACACAGAGTGAGACTGAAGACTATTTTAAACATGTGCATGGGGTTGTCTGAGGGGCTCTTCACTGAAGCCAAGACGATTGGGTAAGAGGGGCCGACCTTGATGAAGAGGTCATGGGAAGTTCTGGACCAAAGGGGAAGCATGCTGTCACAGGGGGCAGGGGCAGCTAGAGTAGAACAGCGGTGAAAGTTTTGGATGTTATATGACAACATGATATAGATTGTAAAATTATTTTAAATTCACAATAAAATATATTTTAAAAAATAAGAAAGAAAGAAAAACCATGGAGCACAGTTCTACTCTGACACATATGGGGTTGCCATGAGTGAGAATGGACTTGATGGCAGCTGGATTGGCTTGGATTTATGCATAGGTTATTTCTGCTTCTGGTGCCATATGGGAGAAAAAGTTCTGACCACTGCATTCTAATGATGGTATTGACACTAACTTGGGCCAGAGACAACTTCACTGGACTTCATTCTCCTTCATGAAAAATGAGAGGTCTGTCCTCTCCTGTTCTTGTGGTTGGGGGCCTATCCTCAATGCTGTCCTTCAGAGGGAACGCCTTTAGTCAGTCAGCAGAACAGGAGAGAAGCCGCTGCACGGAACTCTGGCAGGCTTGCCTCATGTTCCAAGTTTTCCCTCTTTATTTTCTTTTCAATTAGCTTTATGTGTCTATTTATTTTCCAAAACAAGTTCACAATTTCATTCCTTTTTTCTGTTTATATTCCTTTTCTGTTTCCACCCAAACTCTGCAGCACTCCACTCTGAAAATCTGCTTGCGTTTTAAATCCATCTGCATTGAATTATTTATAGTTTTGATAAAGTCCTGTTTTGTCTCGTGTTTATTTTCTTTAATAACAAGAAACCTGGGTGAACTTTCCAACAGACCAAAAAAGGATTTTAGTTTTCAAGAATGCTAGGCAACCCTGGCCAAGATGCGCAAAACAAGCTTTGGGTGCGCTTTATTTTGTGATTTTCTTCTCCCTCTATTGAATATCCTTTTTATCTAACGTGTTGTGGAGAGGGAGAAAGTAAGTAAATCCTCTGAGCGTTGACTCTGTTTGGAACATGATTAGGTGCCTCTCATCACTAGCCAGCTCCTCTGCCTCAGTCATTTCTAGACCAATCATGATACTTCAGTCCATGAGGGAAATTCTGGCTGCTAATTGGCAGATAAGTTCTTGTGATAAATAGGCTCAGTCTGTTATCCTACATATTACTTTCTGTACTTTAATTTACATGAAAACAACTCTTAAAAGTTGGTTATATGAATATTAATTCACTTCTGTGGAATTCCCTTTGTTATCTCTCTAACTAATTTTTTGTGTCACTCACATCCCTAGATTACTTTGAGACATTGTCGCTGCCTAGTTTGCAAACCCCGGCCCCTTCCTACAATGGCAGCTCCTCTCCCTTGCCTCATGCCATTCCACCCAATGCTTCCTGTATTCGGTTAGCTTCAGGGTGGAGGTGTGTTCCTTCTGAATGGGTGAGAGATGTTTTTGGACTTTAATGCTAGAAAAATACACACTACACCCTTAGACATGCTCACACGTATCGTGCGTGCA
Source organism: Heterohyrax brucei (assembly GCA_028571685.1). Lineage (NCBI taxonomy): Eukaryota > Metazoa > Chordata > Mammalia > Hyracoidea > Procaviidae > Heterohyrax > Heterohyrax brucei. The sequence goes on along the minus strand of CM053148.1, from coordinate 33,616,744 downwards.
TATACACACTGAACAAGGAAACAGAATGGCTTGCCATTGCTGCTGACATGACCAGAGATAACAAAATAAAAAGAATATTTTGCATATATATATACACAGAATTTTCTTTTTATATAAATTTATGTAAATATATATGTTTATTATATAAATTTATATATATATATATATAAACCAGAGGTTATAAGCCTATTAAAGTCATTTAGAATATTGATAGAGAGAAAGATAAGCCAAAGTCTCATATATTGAATAGTTTTGGGAGTGCACTTAAAAAAATTCAGTTAGTTGAGAAACAGGAAGTTTTATTTCTTTATCTTGCCCTTTGATTCCTCCTCTCCTCCTTGTGTGCATTTATTTTACACACACACACACACACACACTGCTCCAACCCCCACCCTTTCCAATCCCTCCTTTAAGGTTTAATTTAACAATAACATTTGCGATCGGAGTCCTGCGCATCTCAAGGGCATTGCGCTTGAAATTGCACACACTCTGCACCATTTATCATAGGCTGACATGTGTCATGTTCCAGACTGCGGCTCCAAGAGGTTACAGCTCACGACTGCTCCTTTGTTGATCAGCTGCCGAGACAACTGAGGCACCTTTCTTCCCTTCTCCTTTCATTTTTCCCCCTTATTATTAAAGCTGCCTCATCCCCTTTTTGAAGGCCTAGCTCACCCTTTCACGGAAGAAGCAGCACAAAAGAATTTGTATTGTGTTGGATGCTATGTCACTCATTTCCTGAAATTTCTGATGGGGCTGCTCACTGTTTAATAAGATCGGAAGGCAGCACTCTAAACTTTAATTTTTGTTGAAAGAGAAACGGAAAAAGCCATTCAAGTCAGCACCAGCCTGGCTTTGTTTCCAAGGAGAGATGGCCTGGTGCTTGATGAGAACATTTGGCATCCTCTCTGCATCCCAGCCACATTTACAGAAGTAACTCCACCTTCTCATTTCAGTGCCTGTCCTCTCATGGTGGGCTCTTTGTTTCAGCTATCTTCTAAACCAGCTGGGATTTGAACTTGACCCTGAAAACTCCTTTTCTGGTGAGTTCAGGTTCTAAAGTAAAAACATACAGAGCTGTCAGTTACCAGCACAAAGCTGTCTTGGATCTCACCCATCAAAGGGTTCAACTTGTCCCCAGATGTTAATGAAAATTTGGGCAGAAGTGATTATTTGGGGAAGTTCTAAGTGTAAGCGAACTAGTCAATAAATCTTTATAGGGTGCCTCTGTTGCGGTTTGTTCTGTCCTACGGCATGTTAGAGCCAGTGTATCTGACTATGAAAACTTTGGTGAAATGATTAAGAGCTATAGCTACAACTGCTAACCAAAAGGGTGGTGTGAATTCACCAGATGCTCCTTGGAAAACATATGGGGCAGTTCTACTCTGCCTTATAGGGTACTATGAGTTAGAATCTGTTCAGTGGCAACAAGTTTAGTTTGGCTTTCTTATATCTGTGTTTTCTTCTGCTCAAGGGTAGAGGTTTAGAGTTGTGCTTGTCATTTATAGCCTTTCCCCTCATGTGTCCACCCTCGTCCAGCACATTCACGTATTTGTCTTGTCTTGCGTCCTTTTCTCACCAGAAATGAAATGGCTGAGCTTACAGTTTCTCCAGGAAACTCCTTGCCACCCATCAGTCAGAAACACCACTTCATCAGGGCAGCTGAAAGTACGATTCCCTCCCTTGCTGGCTTTCCTCTACAGTTCTTACAAGAGTTGTATTTTTTGTTTCTTTGTAATTTATTACATGGCACATCCCTAGACTATCATCTTTTCTCTGTGTTGCTCATCATTGCAGTCTGAGCACCTGGCCTGGTGTCAAGCGCACTATAGATGCTCAGATTATTTGTTCAATGAGTGAATGAAAGATGTTACTAAAGTCCTTCCTTAGTAATTCAGACAGGAGTTGTAGATTCGCAATCTGTTGAGAGCGTTCTTTAACTATGTTCAAAAGCTATGGTCACTGATTACCCTGCGTTCTTCCAGCCTTTTTTGTTTGTTTGATTTTGTTTTTGTTGTTTTTTTTGGTGAACCTTATCTCTGAGAAGTGAAGAACTCTTTATGAAACATTTGACTGGGCCAGAATGTCCAGAAGCTTTGTTCAGTGTGTGTAACATACAGAAGTATGTACGCACATAATATGTTGTCAGTTACTGAGATTTGACCTTGAAGGAAGGGTATCAGCTTCAGGATTGGGAAGTATTCATGTAAGCAGCACTTAGTAAGACTGGATTACTTGTTAAAGACTGGGCTCACTTTTGAGACTACAAAAGAAAATAAGAGACAACTCACTGGCCACACAGAGCTCCGAGTCTGGAAGCCGGGAGAGTGAATTCCAAAGCCAGGCAGACATGTCACAAGGGAGGTGTGATACTAGGGAGTAACTTGCAGGAAAGGCGATCCCCCTCTATAGTGAAGGATGTAGAGGGTGTTTTCATGTTTCTGGAGGCTGAGTCCTTGGGAGGCAAGTGAACTATGAACCAGGTTGATAAGAGTAAAGGCTTTCCCAGAAGATGAAAGTAAGTTGGGTACAAGTGCAGAGTGACCACTCTGTGTCCCACTTGGGTTGGTATCACCTGTAGGACTAAGGAAACCATCTGCTCTCCTTTGGAAACATTCAGGGCTTAACTATTAAGAGGCTTGAGCTAGTCTAATCTGTAACACCAGAAAACAGTCTCCACTGGCACTAGATGTTTCTCTCAGTTCTCCAAGAGAGCTGTGCCACCACAAGCCCCTGAACCAAATCATTTAATAATGACCGCTTCCACTAAATGAAGTCCCTGGTTTGTGTAAACAGTTAAGCATGAGATCCTGTAGGACAGGCCCAGTGATCTGTTCCCAAATGGTCCCAGCTGTGAAAATCACGGTAAGCACCGCTTCGCTTTGTACTGGTGGGGTCTGTGTGATTCGGCATCACCTCAGCAGCAACTGGTTTGGTTTTATTTATTTTTTCCGCAAAATGGTGATTAGACACATATGTGAGAGAGAATGAGTGTGAGTGCACGTGTATCAGTTATAGAGAGAGACAAAGAATGAAAACAGAGAATGACACGCAACCACGGAGTTTGGAGTTAACTAGGCAATAGGCAAAATCCTTGAGTATGTTCCAGAAAACGCATGCTGTTGCTGGACTTTTTTAAGTTTTTCCCACTGATTCAAAGACAGTCCTGGCTTTGTGAAGTTCCTAAGGCCAACCTGAAAAGTTATTGACAGCTAGAATCACAGCTTCAGTTCCCTTAAAGGAAAAGAAGACTTGAGGAAGGTCCCTGTGACGCCAAAACATCCCAAAGAGAGGGGGACAATTGAATTGTCAACTGGTTGTTTTGTTTCTATGACAGCAAACATTGGGGTTATTTCCAACCATTTCCTTGTTTCACATCAGTTAGAAAATATGTTGAAATGATTCACTTTTCATCCACATACCTCAGCATCCTGATAGATACATCCTACTGGTCTTTTAAGTTGAGGCCAATACTTTAGACAATGATGAATGAGAACGTGATGTGTTGGCTATGTTGAGGAGAAAGGTTAAAGTATAAAATCTAGAAGCTAAGTAAACAAAACCCACTATGAATCTTTTTTCTCCCCTACATTTAGTCTTTTTCATATCTGCAAAACAATATTTGCTATTCTTACTATCATATAAAGTGTAGTGTCATCTAATTAGGACTTTCCAACTAATGGGAAAGTTTTCAGAATTGAAAAACAAACTGGTAATCACGAATTGAAATACATGACCATTTTCTAGTGGGCATTTGTTATTTCCATTGTTTTCTTCATTTTTTTTTTTAAAACCTTTTAAAAATGATTCACATTCTTCTCTTATTAAGAAAGAAACCTTCCTAAGATATCAGCTGCGGGGATTAAAGGTGGTGACTCAAAGGTCACCTGATTCCTGAAAGGGGAAGGTGTCACTGTGCCAAATCAGTAAAAACAAAAAATAGATAAGACATAACAATAATCCAAAAAGTACTTAAAAGCAATCAAGTGAAGACATTGAGAATATTATACAAAAGAATAATGATATTTGTACAGTAGGTAAAATATAGATTACAACTTACAACAGGATACAGGAAGGAGACAGGAATTGTTTATAGGGCCTTGTGACAGAACTTCAACAGCTTTCTCTTTCCATTGGCATCAAGTCCTGGGCAATATTGGCAGCGACATCAATGAAACAGAATGCCTGAGCTGGCAGGCCTTGTGGGAGCTCAAGAACAGAACTGATCGGAACTCCAAGTTCAGCAGCGATCGCTATCTCCTGTCCAATTCACTACTGAGTCAGAAGCCTCATTGCCTGTCTGTTTGTGACCATACATCAGACAGAGGTTTACTTGTGGAAAGTTCTCTGGTATTTTCTTGACCTTCAAGTGGCACAAATGTGTTTTCAACTGACCTTTTTAATCTCTAGTCCAAGGTGATTATTTCCTTTGAGGTACCAGTTTAAAGACACAGGTTTAAGTCAAGCTAATGATTAGTCTTCTTACTGTATTACTGTATTTTTAACTGTAGTTTTAGTGAAAGGCACCTCTGCCATTTAGTATGTGCTTCACAAGATTATTTTGAAGAGTAAAGGCTAAAGAAATATATGTAAAGTGCTAAAAAAAAAAAAAAAAAAAAAAACGGTGCTTGGCGTATGGTTACGAAATGCCAGTAGCATAGTGGTTAAGAGCTCAGCTCCTAATTTAGAAGTTGGTGGTTCATATCCACCAGATGCTTTTTGGAAACTTCACAGGACAATTCAGCTTTGTCCTATGGTCAGAATTACTGGATGGCAATGGGTTTGGGTTTTTTGCTGGCCTTATGGTTAAAACAACAAAACAAAACACTGTTGCCATCAAGTCAATTCTGACTCATGGCAACCCCATACATGTTGGAGTAAAACTGTGCCCTATTCTGTTTTTGATAGTTGATTTTTTGGGGAAGTAGGTTGTAACACATTTCCTCCAGTGTTTCATTGGGCGTTCTTGAACTTTCAGCCTTTTTTTTTCCTCTCTTTTTCAATTTTTTTTAATTACGACTGAGTGAAAATGTACATTCCCGTATAAATTTACATGCCCACCTATAGGCAGCTTCCACTGTTTTCCCTGCCCAGTGACAGTACACTGTTCCTCTCTGCAGGATGATATCCTATAGATGCATAGAACCATAAAGTACATCCAATATGCAGAGTGAACGTCCAGCCTTTTGATGGTTGGCAAACATGTTCATAATTTGCACCACTCAGGGATTCCTTGGCACATGAACCCAAGCCAAATCCATTGCCATTAGTCAGTTCTGACTCATGGCATCCCTATAAATGGCATAAACAGTCTAGTAGTTCATAGTCCCCTAGTGGTTCTACAAGAAAGCCCTGGTGATCTGTCTCTTTAAAGATTACAGCTAAGAAAACCCTACGGAGCAGTTCTGGTCTTTAACAAATGAGGCGACTTTGGCATCTAACAGACCACAAAAACCCTACTGCCACTGAGTTGATTCTGAGTCATAGTGACACTTTAGGAAGAAGAACTCTCCCATCAGGTTTCCAAGGCTATAGTGTTTACTGAAGAAGACTGTTCCATCTTTCTCCCATGGAGCAGCTGGTGGACTGGACTACTGACCTTTCAGTTAACAGCTGAGAGTTTAACCAGGACTATAAAATAGTAGCTATTGTTGTTAATGTTATTATTACTTATATTATTGCCGTTGAGCTGAATGGATAGGCTACAAGAGCATTTCTACTTCGTTTGGTGTAGTCACTGAAAGTTTCCTTTTCTTTTCTTCCACCCTGACTCCTAGACCGTCTGTTCCATTCTAGTTCAATCTGGCTCCAAATCCTGGATTTTATGACCCATTTATTAACGATAACCATGAACATTTATTATACACTTACTGTATATTAGACACTGTGGTAAATATTTTACAGGCATCATCTCATTTAACCCTCCTAGAAAAACTCTGAGGTAGGTACTGCTATTTTTCTCATTTTACAGAGGAGGAAATAGAGGTTTGCTGAGATGAAAAGATTTCTACTAAATCTTACCACTAGTATAAGCTCACCTGGGGTCTGAGCCCACAGTCCGATGCCAGAGTTGGAGCTCTCACCCAGTTCGACCTTCTCTGCATTACCTCAGTTGGACTCAGTGACTAAATTGCACACCTAATGTTTTCCCTTTGTACCCTCAATGAATTCCATTCTTGCTTAACCACCCTCCCCCACCAGCCTCCCTGCCCTTGTCTTGCATCTCCTGCCCCCAGCTTTAGACCTTGGACTTGATCCTAGTGCTAGCTGGTCCAGAAAAAAACCTCAGCCTGACCCTCCACAGCAACCCTCACTCTGTATTTCTCTGAAAGGATAACATATCTCTACAGCTACCAGGAAATTTTGTCTATCAGAGGCATTTAGAGTAAGAGAGTTTTTGCACTGAGACAGAATCAATAGTAAAATCCATCTTATAAAACTCACAGGTAATTAAAGTGGATAGATATAATATTATAACTGTCTTCATTTCCTTACCAGAAATCACATTGTACCTTGCTTTGCAGTAAAAAAAAAAAAATCTTAATAAACCTGAATGCTTAGGAAATGGGACTCTCTAGATAAGTGGAATGTTTTTTGTTTCTTCATCTATTGGATAATCAGAAAGAAGCCTTTTTTGTTTTGTTTACACTAACATTAATATATACATAAAAATTTCTTCAGTGGATAAAATTCCCTTCCATGTTTCAGGGACCATGGTAAACTGAACTCAACTGATTACTTAATGATTTCAGTCTTATGATTTCTCAGGACAGAAATCTTGGTATAAACTATAAACTTACTATAAACAAAGATTATGTGGGAAATCCAGAATAGAAAGGAATTTTTCTGGTATTTCCTATTTGTATAATTCTATACTGTTTAAAAAACTGCATCTGATGTAAAGGATACTGAGAGTGGAACGAAGTAGAAATACAAGTACAGATTGATAAAGCATCTTTCATATCTGTTAATCTTTTCAAGAGAAATTGCAGAAATCTTTCAAACATGTGTGCAAACAAACAATGAAACCCTATAGGCTGCTACCAACAGGAAGATCTCCAGAAAGACCCAGGGAACGGACCAGTGGTGGGCAAATTCTGAACTTAGAATGTGGAGCCCATGCTGGCTAGCATGAATGGTCTGGAAGCGCAGAAGGAATCAGAATGTGAAAACTAAGTGGTATCCAAGAAAAAAGCCTGCAGTTTTAAACAGCCAGTAAACTTGGTCCTCACATCAAAGAGATGACACACATAAACCACACAGGGAGTGTAGAGTCAGAAAGAAAGCAGGGTTGGTACCTCAGGTGAGACTGAGATACCCACCCTTCCCTCTCAGTGGTCACAAACCACGTAGTCTGGGGCAGAGACGACCTGATTCAAAACTATAAGGCTGAGTACAATTTCCTGATGCTCATTCTATCTAGCCCTCAGACACTCATAAGTTTCGGGGCCTCCCATGATGTTTAAATGTAGTATTTGTGTAAATTCAAGATGTTGGTTGATTTTTACACATGTATCGTAATTTATCCAGTAATACCAATTGCCTCCAAGTCATTATGGTGACATCCTGTGTGCAAGAGTAGAACTGTATTCCACAGGGTTTTCAAGACTGTGATCTTTCAGAAGCAGATCACCAAGCCTTTCTTCTGAGCTGCCTCTAGGTGGGTTGGAAATGCCAACCTTTTAGTTAGTAGATGAGTGGTTAAACTTTTGGGTCACTCAGGGAGTTCTTCCAATCTATACAAGAAGAAGAAAAGAAATCTAATTCCAGAATTTCTAGCAGAAACACACACACACACACACACACACACACACACACACACACACACACACACACACACATACACATTCTACATTGTTGGATCCAAACCAGATTCTTGGTAGGGGTCTTTTGTCATTAGTTAACTATTAATATTGTCATTTTCTTTGAATCAGATCTGCTCAAATGGGCTATAGGAAGGTATCCTTAATTTGCTTCCCTGGTTGGTGGCCTCCTGAAGAAGGGAAGCAGAACTGCTGGTCCCAGGAAATTAAGAGAGGTGATGTCAAGTCGCTCAGTAGGATACTGACTTGAGACTGAAGTGATTGCCAAGATGATTAATTATTCCTCTGAGTCCTGCCCAGGTATTCCTTTCTCCCCTGCTCAGCAGCAGGATGACTTCTAACAAGGACCTAGCCCACAATGGCGGGTCCAGCTTCCCAGGCCCAGCACCCTGCCTCCTTTAATGCCACCACCTGGACACGGGGTGCCCTCTCTGTCCTCCAGAGAACTAACTGCCTGTGGTATCACCTTGTCAGAGCTCAGATGGTTTTTCTCCATGAGCATAATTTGCTTTCCTCCAGAAGCACAGGACATTGTGTGAATATTTTCATTCGGGGTTGTACTTGACCGTTAGGAAGGAGAGAAGTGCTAGACACAGGCCGTAATTGGAATGACTGCTTTTAAACATACATGATCTCACACAATCCTCACAAAAGTCGGATGTGGTTGGTATAATTTTCTTTATTTTACAAATAAAGGATTTGAAACTCAGCAAAGTAACGAACAAAGCTCACACAAGAAACTGCTGTATGTGTGACCATGAGTCCCTTTCCTTCACTTTCCTTACCTGGGAAGTTGACAGATTAAATACCACTTACATTACAAAGGGAAACCATGGTGGTACAGTGGGTTAAGTCCTACCACTGCTAACCACAAGGTCAGCAGTTCACATCCACCAGGCGTTCCTTGAATATTCTGGGGGTCAGTTCTACCCTGGCCCCTATGGTCACCATGAGTCGGATGCGACTCAATGGCACTTGGCTTTGGCTGGCTACATTACAAAGTCAGTACAAGGATTAAATAATATTTCAACAATTCTTAGAACAATGTCTGATACATAGTAACCCTTCAGCTGTTATTAGTCATTGTAATAGTAAGAATGAATACCCAAACTATAAGGCTAGGGGGAATTGAGACACACACTTGGCTAAAAAGCAGTAACAAAAATGATCTGGGAGTTTAGACTGACCATAGTGAAGTATGAGGCATAAGTCTGATTTAAGTTTTTTAAAAAATAAGGGAATATGATAGCAAGCCACATGAATATAAGCAGAGTGTCGTGTCTTCTGCCTTCCTCTATTGTTGAGCAGTTTTAAGCCAAATGGTTTTATTTCTGAGCAACGGACTTTAAGGGGAAAACAAACACACCCCAAACTTAGAATGTGTCCAAAAGAGAGAGAACAGAGGAGAAGGTGTTCTTTCAGCCACTTTATTTTAAAGACTACCTGGAATTCATAGGTGGTGCAGATGGTGAATACACTTGGCTGCTAACCAGAAGGCTGAGGATTTGAGCCCACCCAGAGGTGTCTCAGAAGAAAATCCTGGTGACCCGTTCCTGAAAAATAAAGCAAGAAAACCCTCTGGAGCACTGTTCTGCTCTGACACACACGGGGTCGCCACAAGTTAGAATCATCTCAATAGCAGCTAGTGGCTTTCTTTTCGTTTTATGAAAACGAGAAATTTAATCTAGAGATATAACAGTGTTAACCCACTTTTTTTCTTAAAAATACCATTTACTGTGTTTCCTGTGGACATTTATACAGCAAATTATGCTCCTGTTTGACAATTTCTATGTACGTTTTTCAGTAACATTAGTTACGTATTTCCATAATGTGTCAACAGTCTCATTAATGCATTCTGGTTGTTGTGTTGCCTCTAATCTAGTTTCCCTTTCCCCCTTCTCTTCTCATCTTTGCTTTTGAGTAGCTGTCAACCTTTTGGTCTCAGATAGACTTTTTTTAAAGAAGTCTTGTAATTACAGGTAATAGTCTTTATTTTGTGTGATGCTTTGTTATTTGCTAAAAGGTGACCACAGGGATGATTTTGGTTCAAGGTTTAAAGAGTATCTTACAGTGATGGTCTCAGTGCATCCTGCAGTCTTAACTGGTCCAGTAAGTTTGAACTGTGTAGGAATTTGGTTCTCTTCTACATTTTGCTCCTGTTCTATTCAGGCCCACATTTTATAGCCCTGATCAGAATGGCCAATAGTGGTAGCCAGGCACTATCTAGTTCTTCTGATCTCTTACTGTCTAAGTGATTGCTTTAGCTGCTTAGTTGTTAGCTGACACTGAGTTGTCCCTTGATTCATAATGACTCCATATGCAATGAAATTAGACCATTGTGATCCACAGGGGTTTCATTGACTGATTTTTGGAAGTAGACTATTACCAGACCTTTTAGCTACTAAAAACTTGTTTCCATGGAGGTGATTGTGATTCATAGGGACCCTATAGGACTGAGTAGAACTCAGGGTTTCTAAGACCTTTATAGAAGCAGACTGTCACATCCTTCTCCTGTAGAGCACCTAGTGGGTTCGAACTACCAACCTTTCAGGTAGCATCCAGAGAACTTACTAGGGCTTATTTTTAGCTATTAGACTTGTCCAGTTTTGAAACAACCTGTTTTATTAGGCAGTGAGCTCCCTGCCCTTAGAGTATACTTGAAGAAGTTGGAAAAACTACTTATCACAGACTTCCCCAAGAACACGTTTAAGGAAATAAGAATTGCATAAACTGTCTGAAGGCTTCTCTCCATCGCTGAAGTTTTCTGATTCAATGATGGAAACAGACACCCGTGTCCATACCTATTTGCTTCTGACAATCAGCCTCCACTTTTGCAACTCACCATTATTGACTCATACTGTCTATTCTCATCAATAACAATGGTGTGTAGAGTTTCCCACATCAGGAAATACGCTGCTCACTAGGATACCAAGGTTTCTGCTCCTTTCCACAGAGCTGGATGCTTTCCAAGAACCATGTGTATTTGTCCTCATTTCTATTTAAACCAGTTGCATCTGTTACTGTAATTGCTTAGTTTCATTAAACATTATGTAAACTGGAGAAATATTAGTGTTAGAAGAAAGCAAGATGTTGTGTCTATGAAAACTAAGTTGAATGCTTTGGAGAGATTTGATGAAGGCGATTTGCTAAAAAGTAATTGCTGTAAAATTAGGTATGAGTTAGACAAATGTATAAGATTGGGAAAGATCATTAAAATTTAGATGGATTCTCTTCCAAGATTGCTCTGCAAGTCTTTAAGTTCTTGCTCCACTTTGTAGAAATTGAAATGAAAATCATGGATGATGCTTATGGTGTGATTTATGCAGAATGATGATTTAGAACCTGTATTCAGACAGCCTCAGCACTCCATCAAAAGGTTGACAAGTTAAAGAAATTTTGTATGGTTTCAGTTATAAAGTTTAATATATAGTGTTTCTTTTTTATAGTTCTTTGCTATGACTGAATTTTTCAGATCTTTGCCAACCATGTACCAGCCTCAACTCTAAAAGCAAAAGGACTACTATTGTTCAGCCAAATGACAGGCAAGTGACTACGAAGATTCATTCTGCTCCCAGAATAATAAGCATAACAGAGTGCAGATCTAGAATTCTAGAGTTGGCAAAGTCAGGATTAGGCACTAAGCCTGGGAGCATACATTTCAGATACTGAGATCTAAAGTGTAGTGTGCAGTGCAGAACAGGAGGAACCCCAGAAGCTAGGAGGACTGGAGGATCTGGACCAGAGAATTAGGTTTAGGGTCCAGTCCACGCAACAGAGGGGTGGGGAAAGCTGTAAGACGAAGTTTATGCCAAATACTGGGTATTCCTGGTAATTAGATGAGCAGTGGAAGTGTCTGAGATGTAGCTGAGCAACAAAAAAAGCCAACAATCAAGATCTGAGGTAAGCGGGAAATAGGTAAGGATAAGGTGTAAGAAGGAAACATTCAGTGGCTTAATTACCCTAAATCCATCAGGTGATACAGGTCTTGGCTCACATAGCTCCAAAAGGTCTCCATAAATGCTGGTGTTTCCAAGTTTTACCAAACATCTGTCAGTAGGATGGTCTCATTATTGTGATGTAGAAAAGGCAATTGATAAAGCAGAGATAGAACTAGGCTCAATGGACTAGCATTGCCATGGACTTGAACACACCCCAAGACGACAGTCTTGGCTTCACAACCTCTGGATTTTCTCATCTATCAAGTGCCACTTTCCTATCCTCCTTACATTGAAGCCTCAGGGATTCAACAGCATATTGCATGTAAAGACTCTCTGAAAGCAACATAGATAGCAATCAACTCAATAAGATTTTATGATTATTATTTGCAAAATTTTAGTGATGGAAACATCATTTTTCAATTTGCTTCATACAAGCTGGCTTGCCTTGTATCAAAACAGTGAATGAAAGTAAAATTGAAATGGACAGAACCTTAACAAAGAGGAAATGCCAAATTATTCTTTAAATTATTCATGTTTTAACGAACTGATCATTGCTATCTTAGAACTAGCTGAACGTATGTTTGAGGCTGTCGTTTAATCATTCCAAACCACAGGGCTAGGTTGTTTGTTTTGTTCTCTTATTGTGGTTTGCCAGTTCTTTCTTCATTTAATTAAATATTCTTAATTTGTTACAGGGTAAATATAATAGAGGAATTATTGCTAAGTGAATAGAATGGAATAGATTATTATGAGTATAAGTTAAATAGAGAATGTCATTCTTGCTATTATTAGATGAAATCATCAGCAAGTTTCCTAGTTACACAATCCTTATTTCTTTCCCTCTAAAGAGAAGATAATAAAACTGATCTCAAAGAGTGTTATGAAGATTAAACAAGCTCATGATGCTGCATGCAATTTGCCTAATTTGATATAGGATACCAAATAAGTAGGCATTTAAAATTAGTGTATACTGACATTCAATTTACAAATGGAAATTTTTTATGCCCAATGTAAAGAGACAGGATTATCATTTCAAAGTTAAATTAGGAGAGAATTAAATAACTTTTTAAAATGTATTTTTGCACTTTTCCTTTTTCTTATTGTGTTATTGGTGAAAGTTCATAAAGCAAATTAGAGTGTTGTCATGGATTGAACTATGTCTTCCCCCCAAAACTGCGTAGTACTTTGGCTGGCCCATGATTCCTTTATGTGTTTTCATTTACATATATATTGTAAACCCTAATCGCTATGAGTCAGATCCGACTCGATGGCATTTGGCTGGCTTGGCTAATCTCTGCCAGTGGTTAATGGGTCAAGAGTGGATTATGTTAAAGAAAATTAAGGTGGGACTGTAACCCCATCACTAAGGTTACATTCCTGATCCAGCGTAAAGAGAGTTTCCCGCAGGTGTGGCCAGCATCACCTTTTCTCTCTCAAGAGAGAAAAGGAAAGGAAAGTGAGCAGAGAGTTGGGGACCTTATATGACCAAGAAAACAGTCCTAGGAGCAAAGCCAGGCCTGTGGAACTGAGGTTTTGGCTCTGAGATGCTCCCAGACAAAGCGAAGACTGATGCATCACAAGGACTTTCTTCCTAAGCCAACAGAGAAAGAAAGCCTTGCCCTGGAGCCAGCACCCTGAATTCAGAGCTCCAGCCTACTGGCCTGTTAGAAAACAAGCTTCTCTTTCTTAAAGCCACCCACTAGTGGTATTTCTGTTATAGCAGCACCAGGTGAACCAAGACAGAGTCCCATTTGACAATTTCTACGCAAAGGGTTCAGAGACATTAGTTCCACGTTTCATATTGGGTCAACATTCTCTCCAAAAGTATTCTGGCTTTTCTGTTTCTAGTACTCGTGATTCCCCACCCCCTTATTGTCTCATCTTTACCTTAGTTATTGAGCCTTTGGTCTCATGTACATGTTTTTTTTTTTAAAGGCACACCATTCTTATGGGAAATAGCCTTTATTTTGCATGCCACTGTGTTATTTTGCTAAAAGGTGATCTCAGGGGAATCCAATGAGTTGGATTTTTCAAGAATATGAGGTTTGTTCTGTGTTTTCCTCCCTTCCTACCAGGATCTGCCTCTTGTGGTTCTGTTCACAATGGTAAGTAGTGGTGGCCAGGCACCATTTGGGTCTCTCAGTCCCAGATTAGACAAGGCCAGGGCTCATGCACTCTGTTAACCCTATAGCCTAGTTTCTTTTCTGAGACTTTGGCTTCTTTCTTATACTTTTGCTCCTGATGAGTAGAGACCAGTAGTTTATCTCAGCTGATGGCCTGCAAGTTTTTAAGACTTCAGATGCTCTTTGCTTTACTAGGATATAGAACATGAACTTTGAACTTTGTGAACTATATTATGCCAATTGGCCAAGTTATTCCAGGGCATTAAGGTCCTAAACCTTCAATCCTAGAAAATCAGTCTCTCAAGGTATCTGGATACATCTGTTAAGTATCTGTAATTGTGTCTTCTATGAATGTATGTGTCTACTCACACACATCTGTACTTGTGTACATGTAGATTTTTCTGTCTGTGCACAGAACAGGAGGATATAGTGTTCTTTAGAATCACAAAATGTGTGCATCAGACTTGTATTTTTTCACCATAGTTAATCTATACACTTAGCAAATAATCTGAGAAACTGGACTATATGAAGCTCCAGGATTGGAAGAAGATTCATTAACAACAAGTGACATGTCATTGAAATCAAAGAGGACTTGGAGCACATACTGATGAAGATCAAAGACTATAGCCTTCAACATAAAGAAAACAAAAATCTTCATACCTGGACCAATAAGCAAAATCATGATAAACAGAGAAAGGATTGGAGTTGTCAAGTACTTCATTTCACTTTGATCCACAATCCATGCACAGGGAAGCAGCAGTCAAGAAAATACACGACGCATTGCATTGGTCAAATCTGCCTCTATAAAGTATTAAAAAGCAAAGACGTCACTTTAAGAACTAAGCGTGCCTTATCCAAGCCACGCGTGGTATTTTTGATTATCTCATATGAATACAAAAGCTTGACAGTGAAAAAGGTAGAAGAAGAAAGAATTGATGCCTTTAAAATATGCTACTAATGGAGAATATTAAATATACCATGTATGGCCAGAAGAATGAACAAATCTGTCTGGGAAGAAGTACAACCGGAATAGACCTTAGAAGCTCTCATGTACTTTGGATGTGTTATTAGGAGGGATTGTTTCTCAGAGCAGGACATCATTCCTTGCAAAGAAGTGGGTCAGAGAAAAAGAGGAGGCCCCTCAATGAGCTGGAATGACACAGCAGTGGTAACAATGGGCTAAAACATGACAATGTTGTAATGATGGCACAGGACTGGGCAGTGTTTCATTTTGTTATACGTACATATGGTCTCCATGAGCTGGATATAACTTGATTATACGTAACAGCAAGAGTACCTGTACCTACCCATACACCTGTGTGTCTAGACACACACACATACATGCATCATGTGGCAAAATGGACAAAAAGTGATTTACCTACATGAGAAGCTGCTGTGTGACTCTAGGGAAATGGCCACTGGAGTGGAAGTTCCACGAGGACAGGGATTTTTTGTTTGTACTTGTTTTTCTGACTGATTTTTCCCTAGCACATAGAATATAGTGCTTGGAAAACAAGGTGTGCTCAAAGAATATTTGTTGAATCAATGAATGCAGAATTCAAGAGTGTTATCTAAGTATAACCGGTTTTCTAGCTGTTAAAAAGGAAAAGCTAGAGATTCAAAATGTATATGCTATTTGCAGATTTGCATAAGTCAGCCCATTTAGGATAAAAGCTGAGTGAGCAAATCGCAAAGTGCTTGTGAAACGGGTTTGAACAGTAGGTGAGACCTGGCCACTGGGCAGCCCGTTTGAGGCCCTAATGTTGTAATAAGAAGCCAGACTATGTACCAGTAGTGAACACTTAGAATGGAGCTATGCGGGTGCAGGCACTCTTACGGATTTAGATACAACATTCAAGAAAAGGTTTGGATGTAATAAATATCTGTATAGAGTACATGATAGAGTAGAAAAATATTTTGCAGGTTGTATTGTTGTATTTCTAAGCTGCAATTCCTGTTATTGTACAACCCTGCTTAACTCTAATTTGTTTGGCACAGAAAGATACTGCCATGCCTTTGATTATGCAAAGTAGTAGAAAATATGTCTAAAAAGTAATAACATACCTTAAAGATGTATCATTTTCTTTTTTAATTCAAATGCCAGTAATAAGGGAAGGAAGCTAGTTTCTGCCTGAAACACCAATTATGAGAAGTAAAATAAAAATTCATGGTATAATTTATCACCCTGACCCCAACCAGCAGGACAGTACATTTTCTTGACCATTTTTCTAGGTCAAGTATTTTGACAACGTTCATAGCATGGAACTCTAGAGTTGTAGTGGAAAAAAAGAAAAAATACCCCAGAATCCCTCGATCCACTTCCTCTAATAAATATAACATGAATTGACTAATAAACTAAATTTAGCATGAAAAGGACAAAGGAACACCTGACTTAAGATGAAAACCTGGAAAGAAAAAGGATATATTTTTCATATTAGCCCTATTTGTGACAAGTTGAAATAAATGAAAAATAAACAGGAGACGAAGGTACCAGCTGGGCAGGGCAAAGCCTGGGAGTTCCTTCAAGGACAAGAGGGCTACAGGAACTTTCCCAGGTGCCTGGAGGTGAGTCTTTTCTGCTGAGCACAGTCCTTGTTTGACCTGATGATTCCACATCATTACTGAGGGCTTGGCGTAGTGATACCCAACTTTCTGTTCGCGCTTTATTGATTTTTGCTCTTGATGACCCTTCTAGTGGAGAAGGCTCTAATGTCTTGGAAGTCTCATCATCAGCCCTCACCTTGGGATGACTTTTATTTTTTTTAAAGAGTCCAACACAAAAAAAAGGAGATGATCTCAGCAACTCCTACAGTGTAACCTGAGTGAACGGCTCAAGCAATCCAAGAAAATGCAGGAAGACAAAGGACTGTTAGGACCAAGAATTGTCATGCTTGTTAAAGAGAAGGATCAGAAAAAAGAGAGAGACTCTCAACACAATGGATTGACACAGTAGCTACAATGACGATCCCAAACACAGCAAAGATTGTGCAAATAGGGCAGGACTAGGCAAGCTTTCTTTCTCTTGTGCTTAGTGTCCTCATGAGCTGGAACCCATTCAATGGCAGTTATAACAACAACAATATTAACATTAATTCCGGATTACTTGAAACAGGTATATTGGGACTTGGGATCAGTGTTGATTCCTCCCCCTGGAGGGTGTGTATACCAGGCTTTGATAACTATTCACAGCTGGTTACTTCATTTTCACACGTCTTGGTTTCTTAACTGTACAATCAGAGTAATAATTGTATTTACATCTCTTGTTGTTGTTAGATGCTGTCCAGCTGGTTCCCACACATAGCGACCCTGTAAACAGCAGAACAAAACACTGCCCAACTTTGCTCCATGGCCACAATCGTTTTTATACCTAAGCCCCTGGTTGCAGCCACAGTGTCAGTCCATCTCAGTGAAAGTCTTCGTCTTTTTTTTGCTGACCATCCACTCTACCAAGCATGAGGTCCTTCTCCAGGGATTGATTCTTCCTGACAACATGTCCTAAGTACGTAAGACGTAGTCTCACCATCTTTGCTTCTACGAGGCACACTGGTTGTACTTTTTCCAGAACAGATCTGTTTGTTCTTTTGGCAGTCATGGTACATTCAACATTCTTCTCCATCACCACATTTTTTACATCTAGGGCTATTGAAAATAATACAAGCCAAGTACTTGATTCAGAACGTTTAGTCATTAAAGTTCATATACATTGCTACTACATTATCAGATGAGAGAACAGAGTAACAGTTTTACATTGATTTAAAAAGAAAACACCATTGTGTATACAAATCTGCTACCCAGGGCCACTGGGTCTACCTGCCCATGTTGTACACTGTGTAACTTTATGCTGCACTATGAACTTGAATTTAAACGACATCCTCTGGAGTTCCCCATTTTGGTTAAGAACATAGAAAAGAATACCTACAAATCAAAAGGGTGCTGAAAGAGTCTTGAAAACTGGTGTTTGGTTATAGGTGTGATTAAGGGTTTTTTGGTGACCAATGTAATATGAATCTTAATACATTCCTTTGAACTGAAAGCTGCTTTAAATTTTTAATATTGTCCTCTGCTTTAAAAATAAGTAATTTTTATGATTTCATTTTTATAGAGTATTTGACTATTTGAGGAAAGTAAATTAGGGAAGGAAAGAGGAGCCAAGAAACATCTGCCTCCTAAGGCTGTTGTGAAGTCTGCATACTTGGCCCACAGTAGGCTAGTGGTAGGCGTTCTGTGCTGAATATCAATCAAAATTAGTATCAGTGTGATTTTTGGCCTATTCTGGGAGATATGAAAGAGAAGAAACTCATTGTGATTCCAGTATCTAAACCAAGTAGATACACAAAGCATTTTTTCGAGTTTACCAAAAGTAAGTGTCTATATTCTCTTCTAGATAAATACTAAGATATGTCTCCTAGTGGTCTTTGTTCCTGTGCCTTCTTTTTATCTCTTCTTTCCACCATTGCAGCCTTGACTCTGTACACTTTCCTGGAATTCCATGTCCAGATCAATAGCTATCACTGTAGAGAAACAAGAAAAGATCAAGTTCATCACATCTCAAGGTCTAAAGGTTTGCACATGCAGGATGGACTTGATGATTGTCACAAGTAGGTCATGTGAGTTAGTCCCGTATTAATCCCCACACTTATTCATTTAGTTGTCAAATATTTTTGAGGGCCTATTGTGTGCCATGCTAGGCTTTGAAATAAGACATGATTCTTGTCCTCAAGGAACACTTAGTAAATGAACACGTACATATAAAAAACTCTGTATCTATTTTTTGAGTGGCAATAACATCAATTCCAGGAGTCTTGGTGGCTCAGTGACAGAGAGCTCGGCTGCTAACCAAACAGATGGCAGTTTAAATCCACCAGCTGTTCCCAGGAAATCCTATTGGGCAGTTCTAATCTGTCCTATAGGGCAGCTATGAGTCAGAACCAGATCGATGGCAGATACCAACAACAAAATCATGGATGCCGTTGCAAAGAAGCTTCAGTGTGTCCACATAGTGATGCCTCAAGATACAAACTTTCCAACGCATAAATTGATTTTGGACTATATTTATTTGCATTTTAGTTATTTCTTACGTAATTGTGTACATCACTTTCTCTCATATCCTCTGAGTAACTTACTTCACCCTTCCCCTCTTAAATACACTTTTGTTCAGTCTGTCCTATCTAATGTGTAAAGCTGGTCATTCCTAGAATGTCATTTGGTGAATATTTTTGTTCAGAGAAGTGTCAAAAGAAGTCTAGCATTTTAAGAAATTAAGTGCAGTAGTTGTCTAACACAGGAGAGTTATATAGGAGTTTACTCCCCATGTGAGGCAGTAAAGCTTGAAAGAATACGAGCGAAAGCTATAAACAGTTACACAACACAGTCAACTCTGTTTAACATGTGTTGATTGAGTCATATTCTCTGCAGTTGTGCTATACTGATGGTGAAGGCATGAAAGTCACTAAGACCTGCACTTATAGCTCCGGAACACATTAACCCATAGAAACGAAGGCAAATACATCCATGATTTCTAACATAATAATAATTATGTAGTAGGTGCTAGTGAAGAAGGATAAACATTGGGGACTAGGAGAGTTTAACTGAAACAAAAATTAGTGTGTATATTTTAATTTAGGTAAGTATTAGATGAGTCGGATCCGACTCGACGGCACTTGGCTTATCTGTACCTTCTTCGTATGTCTTTCTTTCAACATGGGCTTTTTGTTACTGGTTACTGCTGAGTCAGTTCTGACTCATGGTAACTCCATCTGTGCAAAATATAACTGTGTTCTATCTGGTTTCCAATAGCTGATTTTTTCAGAAAAAAAATTGCAAGGGTTTGCTTCCGAGGCAACCTCTGAGTGAATTCAAACCGCCAATCTTTTAGATAGCAGTTGACACTTAATCATTTGTACTACACAGGGATTCCAAAATGTATTTAGTACTTTATAAAGTTAAGCAGAGAGATGAGAAAGAAGTCATATTTTGGTAAATGTGTCAAGTTGTATAACTACCATCGCAACCATGATCTGGAATAATTTGTAGTCCACGACCTCCCCATGATCCCCCGCACGTGATGATCACCTTCTGCCACTATAGTTCGACTTTTTCTAGAATTTCATATAGATGGAATCATCTGAATGTGTGTGGATTCCTAACATAATGCTTTGGAGGTACCTATATTGTGAGACTATCAGTATCATTTTACTAATGAGTACTATTCTGCTGTGTGAATATATAGCAATTTATGTATCCAATCATCAATTGATAGACATTTTGATCTCTTCTAGTTTTAGGTTATTGTGTAGTAAAGGTGTTATAGGTACTCATTTCACACAAATCTTTGTGTGTAGTCATATGCTATTTTTCTCTGGTAAATGTTTAAGACTGAGATTGCTATAACATATGGTAAGTGTGTGTTTAATTCTTTGTGAAACTGCCAAACTCTTTTGCAAAGTGGCTATACTATTTTGCATTCCCATCATCAATGTATAAGCATTCCAGCTGCTCCAGGTCTTCGGCAACATTTCCTGTTGTGAGTCTTTTACTTCTGTATGCAGTAATATCTTACAGTGGTTGTAATTTGTGTTTTCCTAATCACGAATGATTTGGAGCACTTCTTCAAGGGCTTATAAGGCCCAGACATATTCTTTAGTGAGTTGCCTTTTCAAGTGTTTTTCTCATTTTTCAGTTAAAAATATTGGTTGTTTTCTTGTTTATTTTATGTATTTGGATGCATGACCTTTGTCAGGTACATGTTTTCTAAATATTTTCTTATGGGATAATTTTTATGGAGTTATGCCTTGAGCTGGGGCTTGAAGAATAATAATTCTTTGATATGCATTAATCTCTAGGTAGTGAAAATGATTTGTGCTCAGCTACTAACCTAATTCCTTGCTGTTTATAACTACCCAGTGGTACCACTGTCATGGATTGACTTGTGTCCCCACAAAAATATGTGTAGCCATGTGGCTGGGCCATGATTCCCAGTATCTTGTGACTGTCCTCCATTTGGTGGTTTTCCTAAACTGTGTGTTAAAGGATTAGGGTGGGGCTGTAAATCCCTTCATAGGATTACCTCCCTGCTCCACTGTAAAGGGAGTTTCCCTGGAGTATGCCTTGTCCCACCCGTAATCCTTTCATCCTATGAGAGATAAAAGGACAGAGAAGCAGGCAGAGAATTGGGAACTTCATACCATCAAGGAAGCAGCACTGGGAGAAGAGTGCGTCCTTCAGATCTGAGGTTCCTGTGCCAAGATGCTCCCTGGGCACAGACTGACGTAGTACCAGACTTTCCTTGAGAGCTAATAAGAGGGAAAGCCTTCCCCTGGAGCAGACACCCTGAATATGGACTCATAGCCTACCGGACTGTGTTAGAATAAACCTTCCTTTGTTAAAGCCGTCCACTCTGGTATTTCTGCTACAGCAGCACTAGCTGTCTAAAACAATCACCAAAGGCAGGCAGGTGTGGCAACCTGCTTCCATGAAGATCGCAGGCAGGAAAACTCTACAGAGCAGCGCTACTGTGTGACATACGGTGTTGTCATGAGTTGAAACTGACTTGACTGTGACTTTTATTTATTTATTTTTCTTTTTAATACATGAAAGCAGTCCCACACATCTTTTTTTTCTCTCTGTTTGAGAAAATAGACAAAAAAAACCCCAGAGCAATTCAACAGTTTCTACATATACACTTTAGTGACGTCGATTACATTCTTGAAGTTGTGCAATCATTCTTGTATTCCTTTTATGGGTTGTTGTCCCTTCCTCGCTGACGTAAACTCACTGCCCTCTGAGGTTCCTAGTTAATCACAATCTTCACTTGTGCTATCGTTTGGTTTATAGGTCGTCTAATCTTTGGCTGAAAAGTGGGCTGCAGGACTGGTTTCAGTTCTGAGTACGCAGAATGTCTAAGGGCCAGTCTTGGGAGTTCCTTCAGTCTCTGTCAGATCAGCAAATCTGGTAGTTTCTCTGTTTTGTTTTGTCCAGCTCTGTCCAGAGCTCCGTGCTGTAATTCCAGTCCCAGAGTGGTTGTTGGTGGTAGCTGGGCACCATCTTGTTCTTCTGGGCTCAGGCAGGTGGTGGCTCTGCTTCACATGGTCCTTTAGTCCTTTGACTAATATTTCCCTTGCAGCTTTTGTTTTCTTCATTTTCCTTTGCTTAGGGTGGGGTGAGAATGATAGATATAACCTAGATGGCCACTCTTAAGCTTTTAAGACTCTCTATGCTACTTGCTCAAGTAGGATGCAGAACCTTTTCTTTATAAACGATGCTATGCCAGTTGAGCTAGATGTTTCCTGAGATTATGGTCCCCATTGCACAGCCCTAGCAACTTGATTCCTCAAGGTGTTTGGATATACCTAGGGAACTAACTTCAGTGAATTTGCTTTGTTCCAGTATTTCTAACTTCCCTGATGTTGTGTGCTGTTTTTCTGTGCACCAGAGTTGAAACTTGTCTGTTATCTAGTTAGTGATTTCAGCTTCCTACCCCTTTGTACCTTCATATCCATCAAAGAATCATTTTTTTTTTCCTGTGTGTAAAGCTTTCTTTGAGTTCTTAGAATAGTGGTCTCATACAATATTTGTCCTTCTGTGATTGACATATTTCACTCAGCATAATGGCCTGGAGATTCATTCATACTGTTGGATGTTTTGCAGATCTACCATTATTCCTTATCGTTGCATAATACTACATTGTATGTATGTACAATAATTCATTTATTCATTCATATGTTGATGGTCACTTAAATTGTTTCCATCTTAGCTATTGTGAATAGTGCTCCAGTGAACAAAGATATGCATACTTCTTTTCATTGGCAGCTCTTATCTTCCTAGGATATATTCGTGAGAGTGGAGTGGACTGCTGGATTGCATGGTGTTTATAGTTCTAACATTTTAAAGAGGTATAATATTATTTTCCTTAGTGGTTGTGCCATTTTACATTCCCACCAGCAGTACATAAGAGTTATGATGTTCTTGCAACCTCTCCAAAATTTATTATTTTCTGTTTTTTTTTTTATTAGTACCAGTATTGTCAGAATGAGATGGTATTTCATCATAGTTTTGATTTGCATTTTTGTAATGGCTAATGACTGTGAGAATTTCCTCAGATATCTGTTAGTTGCCTAAATGTCTTCTTTGATGAAGTATGTGTTCATATCCTTGGCACATTTTTAATTGGATTGTTTGTCTATTTATTGTTGAAGTGTTATTTTGTAGATTTTAGAGATTAGATCCTTGTTTGGTATGTTGTAGCCAAATGTATTTTTTCCAGTCTGTAGGTTATCTTTTCACTCTTTTGGTGAAGTCTCTCTGTCTCTCCTTTTTTTTTTCCTTTGTTTTAAAATAGTAAACCTAAAGGAAAAATTTTATTCCTCTTATGTTTGAAGAGGTAAAAGTAGGAAATAGACCAGTGTGCTGCTGGAACCTTGACGGTCTGAATTCAAGAACTATTACAGAATAGACAAAAGTGAGAAAATGGACATGTATTCTGCCAGAGTCATTATCTGTCTAGATCCAATGAATATTACAGAATAAGCAAGAATGGGAAAATGGACAACCACGCTGCCAAAGCCATGTGTGTGCAAATCCAAGGAAAGTTACTAAAACATCAGTATATGTTAATGTTACCAATGAGCAAAGTGATTGAAACTTTCACCTTTTCAGAAACAGGCTAAAAACTGTAAGTCATCTTGGTTCCACATTTTGAATTGTGTTTCTTAATACTTATTAGTATGGGCTTCAGTACCAATAGTGAGGCAGGTCTTCATTGGTCTAACAAATCTTACTCTTCACTAAATGCTAATAGAAAGAGATGAAAGTGGAATATATGCGGGTCTTTTGTACTGTTTATGGTTAGTTTACATGAAGGATTCCCTAAGAGCTGTTTTCCAAGAGAATCTTAGTTATTGCCTTTTTATCTCTAGACGCAGTTGATGTATTCTTATGAGTCCTTGTAGTCCCTGTGGGTTCAGCTACAGAAAGGTCACATTTATGGACAGGGAAATATGGCTCTGATATTATCTCCTAAAGCACGCACTCCTTTTGATCAGACATTAGCAATACCACATTGGTGAACCGTGTCTGACTTAATTGTGCTTCTAAATGGCAGCCAAAGCAGACTCTACTTATTTTTATTGTACTTTAAATGGAAGTTTACAATTCAAGTCAGACTGTCATACAAAAGCTTACATAAACCTTGTCATGTGACCCTAATTCCCTCCCTGCACTGGGACAGCACACTGCTCCTCTCTGTCTTGTATTTCCCGTGTCCATTCAACTAGTTCCTGTCCCCTTCTACTTTCTCATCTCACCTTCAGACAGGAGTTGCCTAATCAGTCTTATATATCTACTTAAGCCAAGAAGCATACTCTTCACCAGTATCATTTTACGGGATACAGTCCAGTTCAAGTTTTGTCAGAAGAGTTTGTTTGGGGAATGGTTTCAGTTCTGGATTAATAGGGACTCCACGGACCATGTATCCATGGACTCTCGAGACAATTAAATCTGGTCTTTTTGCTATAGTTCAAGTTCTGTACTCCACTTTTCTCCTGCTCCATCAAGGACTCTGTTAAGGTGATAGCTGGGTACTACCTAGTTCTTCTAGTCTCTTGTTAATTAGTCTATGGATTATGTGACCTTTTCTGCCTCTTGAGCTCATATTGTCCTGATGTCTTTGATGTTCTTCATTCTCCTCTGCTCTGGTAGGTAAGGACCAACCAATGCATCTTAGATGTCTAGTATTACCTTTTAAGACCCCAGATGCTACTCACCAAAGCAGGCTGTAGCACATTTTTTCAATAAACTTGTTAAGATACTTGACCTAGTTCTTCCCTGAAACCTGGTTCCCAGACCCCTGAGCCTGCTACTCTGTCCTTAAAAGTGCTTGCTTGTGTTCAGGAAACTTTTTAGCCTCTAGTTTTGTCCAGTTTTGCTGAATTCTCCCATATTATGTGATGTCTTTTCCTTCACCTAAAATGATTCTTGTCTGCTACGTAGTAAATACCTTTCTTCCTCCCTCCCCATTCTCATGACCATCAAAGATAATTTTCTTCTGTGTTTAAACCTCTTCTTGACTTCTCATATTAATGGTCTCATTCAAAAGTTGATTTTTTGGAATCGACTAATTTCACTCAGCATAGTACCTTCCAGATTTCTCTGGGTTGTCAGCTATTTCACAGATTTTCCATTGTTCTTTATCACTGTGCACTATTCCACTGTGTAGATATACTATGATTTATTTATTAAATCATCTGTTGATGGGCACCTAGGCTCTACCTTTTCTGTTGTGGACATTGCTGCAAAGAACATGAGTGTGCCTAGATGTATTCATGTGACACCTCTTGTTTTTTTTAGGAAATGTTCCAACTAGTGCTGGATCATATTGTATTTCTATTCCTAGCTTTTTAAGGAAATACCAAATCAATTTCCAAAGTGGCTGTACCATTTTATATGTCCAACAGTATGTAAGTGTTCTAGTGTCTCCACAGCCTCTCCAACATTTATTATTTTTTTATTTTTATGTTTTTGATTAATGACAGCCTTGTTGGGGAGATATGGTATAGCTCATGAGTCGGATCTGGCTCATCAGCTCTTGGCTTGGCTGGCATTGTAGTTTTTATTTACATTTATCTAGTGAGCATTTCCTCATGTATCTGTTAGCCACCTGAATGTCTTCTTTGTTGAAGTGCCTATTCACATCTTTCACCAATTTTTAAATTGGGTTGTTTGTTTTTTGTTATTGAAGTTTTGCAACATCTTGTACATTTTAGAGGTTAGACATTGATTAGATTTGATGTGTCCAGTTTTTTTCCCTCCAGCCAGTAGGTTGTCTTACAAGTAGAAACTCTTGTTGAAGTCTTTGGATGAGCACAAGTATTTGATATTTAGGAGTTTACAGGTATCTGTTTTCTCTTCTGGTGGTCATTAGTAATGAAATGTATTCTCTTTATGCCTTATATTAAGTCTCCTAACACTTAGTAGTCCTTATTATCTCATCTATAACATTTATCATTTTAGATTTTATATTTAGGTCTTTTATTCATTTTGAGCTAGTTTTTGTGTATTGTGTGCTATATGGGTCTTTTTTTTTTTTTTGTAAATCGCTATCCAATTATGCCATCTTTACACTCATGATGACAGCCAAGTTTCTGTTAGAGAATCATGATTATGAAGATAATGCAGGATGGACTTCTGCTGAAGGACTTCTGTTAATTTATTTTAAAAATATTGTGTTTTTCCTGAGAACAAGCTGCCCCTTTTTGGTTTACCTGTTTGTAATCATGATTCACTTTCTCAGAAGCAGAAGTAGAGCCTAAGACAAAATGGAATCTGAGCCATAAGGTCAATCTCTTCTGAGAAGTTGGTTTCTTCAGGATATGTAGTTTTCTATAAAGAAAGTGGTGAGCACATGATTACAAACATTTAATAGATGTTTCATGTGACACCATCATAAAGATTAATTAAACTATTTAAGAGTTTAGCCTAAACTTAGCTATGAGTCTGATCTTTGGAGTCAGTTATGCAAGATAGACTGAATTCTTCAAAAAAGCACAATTCCCAGAGCAAAATGTTCTTACTAGTTTACCTAGACCGTTATTTGACTCAAAAGAAGCACAGTGCTTACAGGAAGTATTCATTATTTTGTGAGCCAACCTCTCATTTAGCTACAAGGTGGTCTTGGAGTTAGTGTCAGTTTAGGCTTTAGAGACTATCTGAGGACAGTAGTTTCATGAAGTCCTCCAATTTCAATCAGTATAGTAAGTCTATTTTTATTTTATTTTTAGGAATTTGAAATTCTATTCCAATTTTTCTCCTGTTCTATCAAGGGCCATCTATTTTTCCCTGACTAGAATGGGTTGCAGTGATAGTGACATCATCTAGTTCTTCTGGTTTCAAGGTAGATGAAGACATCATTGACTATTTTTACACAAAACAACTGTGCTTTAGGTAAAGGTTTACAGAGCAAATTAGTTTTCTATTCAATAGTTTGTACACAAATTGTTCCACGACATTGTTGCAGTTTTCCCGGGTTCCCCTTTTCCATACTTCTGATTTTCCTGCTCGTCTTTCCTTCTTGTCTCTGCTTTATGGCAGATGCTGGCTTTTGGTCTCACGTAGGTAGTTCTAAAGACCACTTTCCTCTTGAGTGCTGTGGTTTATTTCACAGACCTGTCCATTATTTGGCTGAAAGTTCATCTCTGGGAATGGCTTCAGTTTCAAGGAGGGTGTCTAAGGGACATAATACAGAAGGTTCCTCCAGTCTCTCTGGGAAAAGTAAATATGGTCTTTTTTTAAAAAAGAATTTGGATTTTGTTCTCCTCCCAGCCCCCCGACCCCCTACCCCCCCACCCCCACTGTCGTGGACAGGATTGTTTATCCCCAAAAATCTGTAGCATTGTGGCTAGGCCATAATTCCTGGGATTGTGTGATGTTCCTCTCTGTAGGCATTCCTGCCTCCGTGATGTTAATGAGGGTAGATGGGTGCTGTTGTGTTGGTGGAGCAGCATTTAATGCATGAGCCTGTTTTCCCTTGAGGCAGTCTCTTGTGATATAGAGAAAGATCCTGGCAGAGAGATCTGGGGACCTCATATCTTCAAGAAAGAAAGCGGTGTCTAGAGCTGAGCACATCCGTTGGAAAAGGATTGGAGTCCCCGTGCCTCACAATCTTCCAGTCCAGGAGAAGACTTATGAAAAAGACCTTTTTCCAGTGCCAGCAGAGAAAGACTTACCCTGGAGCTGATACCCTGAATTTGGACTTTCAGCTTACTGGACTTACTGTGACGAAACTTTTCTTTTTAAAGCCATCCACTTGTGGTATCTCTGTTAGAGCAGCACTAGATGACTCAGACATTCACTGTAACCAGGAACTTCTACTGTGATCCTGATCACAGTGGTTGGTAGTGGTGGTTGGGTACTGTTCAGTTCCGGTCTCAGTCTACTGGAAGCTGTGGTTCTTGTGGTCCATTAGTCCCTTGGATTAATTGTTTCCTAAGTTTTTGGTTTTCTTCACTCACTTTTGTTCTGGACAGAAAGAGACTGATAACTGTATCTTAGATGGCAGCTCTCTAGCTTTTAAGACATCAAACACTGCTTCCCAAAGTGGATGTCCAACACTGTCTTTATGAACTTTGTTATATGTCAACTGACCTAGATGTCCCCAAGACTATCTGCGTCATCTCTCAATGTCTGTCAAACCCGGCCAAATATGCTCCAAGGGGGTAGAGAAGACGTACGCCTCCTTCACCACTATGGTGACTTTGTGACACACCGCATTCTGCATTAGTAACACTTCATAAAGGCTTATTCAATAAATAAATGAACAAATGATTAGCAAAGTATCTGTTGCAAGTTGTATCAGTGAGAGGGAAAAGAGTATCAGTAGCAGAAGTTGAAGCTAGAAGGCAGGCACAGACCCGACTGGGTGAGTCACTGAATGCCGGTCAGAGGGGTTTGGGCTTTATTTGTTAAGTTAAAATTAATGATCTTAAGGTTTCCTCTTAAGATAAGAGTGAGATTGTCCATTAAATGCATTTGAGGAGATAAAGTTTGACAGTTGGAAATCTTTTAGTAGGTTTCATGCAGTATTCAGAGAATGAAGTGTTGAAGGTCTGATCTCAGGATACACAATAACGTGGCATGTAATATGGAGGGATGACTGGTGGCGTTTAGACATTCACTGGATTCAGAAGGCGTAGTATGTATAGATGGAAAAAGAGAAGAGTCTCAAAGAAAATGCATGCAATGGAAATTCATTGAAGACACTGGAGAAATTGTGGAGTCTGACTCCTATAGAAATATTTAAGGTGTTGGCATAAATTCTAGACTTAAACTGAAAAGATTTGGATGGGACTTTTGGTTCTTACACTTGTAAGCTAAATAAATTTTGACAAGCTATTTAATTTATTGGAGCCTCAATTTCCTTATCGGTAAAAATGAAAATAATTATGACTACTTCCTAAGTTTGATGGTGCAAATTAAATGAAAGTTTTATTTAGTACATAAAGCGTAGCACCTGGTTGAGCCGGGGTGTTCAGTAAGAAATATTAAATTCCTTCCTTATCCTAATGTCACAGCAAAATACCTATATTAAATTTTGTGTCACTGCCTCTTAAACATTCTTCAAATGGCTAGGCAGAGATTGGGGGCACTTTCATGTTTATTTTATTTATTTATTTAAAAACATGTTTTATTGTACTTTAAGTGAAGGTTTACAATATAAGTCAATTTGGCATACAAAACCCTGCACACTCACTGCCATGCAACTCTAGCTGTTCTACCCACTCTGTGACAACACACTTCTCCTTTTCACACTGTATGTAGTCCCTGTATCCATTCAGTCTGCTCTTGTCACCCCCTATTAATCTTCTTATCTCAACTGTGGACAGACTGCTAAGACAGTCTTCTGTATATAGTTAAGCCAAGAAGCACACTCTTTGCCAGTGTCTACACCTCTATAGTCCAGTCCAGTCTTTGAAGAATTGACTTGGGTACTGATTTCAGCCCTGGACTAACAGAGTCTAGCGACTATGCCCTTAGGGAATTCTCCAGTCTGTCAGACTATGAAGTCTAGTCTTTTAACAGAGTTCTGGTTCTGCACCCTGTTTTTACCCCGCTGTGTGGGGAACTCTATGTTGTGATCCCTGTCAGGGGAGTCACTGGTTGTCTGCTTCTTTAAATGATTTGAAGTAGACTATTGCCTCCAAGTCATCAGAAAATTGTCGTTAGCTTGTTTTTGTTTTTTGTGTGCCAATCTGTGTGTGTATGTTTTATAAGTGTCCAAATCAACTGGTTGTATGAACTATTTTGTTTATTGGAGCCTTAGAAATTGCAGTGTCCTGTCTCTTGTTCATTACAGCTTTTGCTAAGCACATGGGCTCTGGCATCTTTTACTTTTCTTACGCATGTTCGGCTCAGGTCCCCAGTCAGTTTTTCTCCAAGTGTGCAGTGCCTTCTGGGGAGTGTTGATTAGCATGGGCTCAGGTAGCTGGCTGTACATGTGCTGAGAGAGGTAGGGAGCCCATCCTGAGAAAGGTAAGAGGCTAGCCACACTGAACCTAGGAAAATGGCCTGTTGCTACCCTGAGTACCTGGCTCGATGGAGCCAGCAAACTTTTTTCCCCCACTTTGGTTAAATTGTTCCTTCTCCAAGTACAGGATAATAGCTCGTGGAGTATGCAACAGCTGCTGCATCTGACCCAGGTACAGCATCATAATCTGGTACCTGGCACGGCAAAGAGAAGAAATGGGGGAGCAGCAGTGAGGAGGAGAGAGGTTGTACCCAAAGGAAAAGTTTTGATTTCCATAGGTTCATAAGAACTTGTCTTTTGACGTTCTAGTGGGAGAGTGCTACAATTATGTAGATAGATCTGTCCTAAGATCAGCTTCTCCACTGAGAAAGATGCTTCGCAAATATAATTTTATTCACCATATTGATGCAAAGGGTCCTCCTGTGGGGTTTGGATTTCTGTTGGCCTGTTTAGGCATGTCTTGATACTTCTGCACCTACTCCCTCCTCTTCATTGGACAATTCATTCTTCCCAGCTTTCTCCCTCCTCTCTGTTGGCCAGTGCATTCTCTCTAGCTTTCAGGGCCCCTAGAATGTCCTATATAATCTATTAAGTTGTTTTTCTGGGTCTTTGTTGTTAGAAAGATCAGAAGATGCCACTGGCTACTCTGCCATGTTAGCCCCACCTGTCATGTTTATTTTAGATACTGTTGCCCAGATAGAATACTGATGGTACAGTGATTAAGGATTTGGCTGCTAACCAAAAGCTTGGTAGTTCAAACCCATTGGCTGCTCTGTGGGAGAACAATGTGGCAGTCAGCTTCTGTAAAGATTTACAGCCTTGCGAACTCTGTGAGGCAGTTCTCTGTGATTGTTATGAGTTGGAATTCACTCGATGGCAAGAATTTTATTGTCCAGAGGTAATCTTTCCAGTGTAGGGGTATTAGTTCAGCTTTTTATTCTCTTTCCTATTTCACCCTCAGTTTAAAAATGGATCAATGAACTTTCATTTAACTTAGAACTTCTAGAAGCAGTGATGTCCACTTTTATTCTCCCTTGTAGGAAAGAAGTGAATTAACTTCATTCGTTTTCATTTTCCAACAGATCTATGAGATAGTTTGTACATTCTCTAATCAACTACTGAAGAGAATGAAGCTTTGAGAGGCTGACAGTTTCTCAAGGTCAGAGGGCTGATAAATAACCTTGTTGCTGTTAGGTGCCATTGAGCAGACTGTGACTTATGATAACCCCGGGTATGACAGAAAGAAACATTGCCAATCCTGCATCATCTTAGGATGATTGGTCTGCTGAAGACTATCGTTTCATCTGTTGTGACACAATGACTAAGAGCTCAGCTGCTAACCAGAAGGTCAACAGTTCTGATCTCTCAGCTTCTCATTGGAAACCCTGTGGGGCAGTACTACTCCATCCTATAGGGTTACTATGAGTGAGAATTGACTCAAGGGTAATGGACTTTGGTTTGGTTTTCAGCCTAGAGGGTTGACTTTCAGCAGAAATATTCTGTTGTATCTGTGGGGTTTCCATTGGCTAATTGTTTTGGAAGTAGATCAGCAAGCCTTTCTCACTAGTATGTCTTAGTCTGGCACCTCTGTTGAAACCATGTGTGATCCTTCTGGTACTTGAAATACTGGTGATATAACTTCCAGCATCATGACAATGAGCAAGCCATAATAACAGGACAAGTTGACATACGGGCGATGGAGTCAGTGGCCTAGTAGGGAAATAATATTGGAGTCACTTGAAGTTAGCAATCCCTCTCCTTCCACAATATTGTATTCTCTGCTATCAAACCTGAAGGCTGTCTTTGGAAGTAACTGGAGAAGGAAAGAAACATTTTTATGAGTAAGTCCGACACATTTCTTAAGGTTGATACTATGCTATGTTTCTGAATTTCACCAAGCAGCACATTGTGAGTCCACCGTAATTTAGCTCCAGGTGCTCCTGACTGAGTTCTTGGAAAACTGGCATGGATGTTTTTATTCTGTTCCACACTTAGAGTAATTACAAATAAGGGTTACTCTATGTGGCTCCTTCTACCCTGTAATTTTGTTTTCAATTGCCAACATTAGTAAATTTGAGGTATCATTTCTGGGTTAGATTACAAACCTACAGTTATTTTTGCTGTAACAGTGATGAGGTTAAAAGGAAATTTGAAAATGTTCATTGTTGTCAATAACAAGCTTCAATATTTACTGAAGTATTGTCAGCTTCTTATTTTCATCTCTCATAGTGGGTTTCTGGAGTCCTTTGTAGTTAAAAGCATTAAAGTTTCTTCTTTTTTTCTTTGTTCTCTGTCTTTCTCACGCTCTGTTTTGAGGTCAAGCTGAATTGAATTACACGAGAATTACAAGAAAAAGCTTTAAAAAAATCTATATTGCAGCGAAGCCATCAATCTAAACCATTGCACTTGCGTCATAGACACCCTTGCTGTTGTTGCTGTGTTCCACTGAGTGGGTTCTAACTCACAGTGGCCAATCGGACAGACAAGAACTGCCCCATGGGGTTTCCAAGAAACACCTAGTAGATTTGAACTGCTAACCTTGTGAACAACACCCTTAGTTAACTCTTGACCACTACCCCACCAAGGCTCCGCTAGGACTTAGCAATAAAACTGTCTCATAGAGATTGCAAAATTGCAAACTTTTACAGAAGCAGCCTGCACACCTTTTTCCTGCAGCGTGACTAAGCCTGCCACCATCCGGTACGTTCTGACTCATTACTGACCCTATAGATCGGAGTAGAACTGCCCCATAGAGTTTCCAAGGAGTGCCTGGTGGATTTGAACCTTTGGTTCACAGAGCTAGTATTTAACCATTACGACACCAGGGTTTCTGCAGAGTCGGTAGTGGGTTTAAACTGCCAACATTTTGGTTAGCAGCTGTGCTCTTAACCATTGCACCATGAGGACTCCCTGGTGATAAATGGAAACTGAAATATCTATTTATGCCAGCAGCTACTGGAATACCCTGGAGATGATCCATAAAACTAGAGAAGCTCTATAGTGTGCCACGTGGTAATACAGTAATAAAAGAGGACTATATTAGCTAGATTTGAAAAGCAAATCTTGAAAAACAAATGAGGTGATACCAGCCCATATTAAAAGAACTCTTAAGGTGAATCCTTGAGCTTTCATGTATTTATCAAGCTCTAATAAACACCTACAAAGTCCTAGTGGCATATTAATCAATATGCCGGCCATTCAAATCCATCAGGCATTCCATGAAAACTCTATGGGAACAGTTCTACTTTGTAGAATAGGGTCACTATGAGTTGGAACCAACTTATTGGCAGTGAATAATGGGTAATAAACACCTATTACGCATTTAGGCCTATGCCACTGAGAATGTAGGGGAAATAGCCAAGAACTCAAAACCTATAAGGCTGAGACAGTGGCTAGCTTTGTTTTGAATCTCCAAAGAGTCTAAAACAGAGAAGATAATTTGTGAATATTTCTTGAATGAAGGGGAACTAGGTTGCACATATAAAAATCACACACATGAATCAGATAGTGTGGTATTTTGTGGCTTTATTAGAAATCTACTGGTTGTAGGTACCAGAATACCCAAGAAACTGAACCATAACAAAGTAAAGAGAATACAATACTTTACAAAAGAGAAAAGTTGATAGATAGTAATCTTAGGTCAAGAGTGACTAAAACAAAAATCCCCAGGATTTCTTTCTGTTCCTTGTCCTGCCACCTACAATATTGCTCCATTCTTGTCTCTTGACTCTTACTAATGAGCTAACTGCCAGCAGCTCCTGGGTTTACACGTGTTCATCTCTGAAGTCCGAAATATAGAAGGAGTCTACTTTTCTAGTAACTCCAACAGAAGCCCTGGGGCTGAGATTTGTTGGCCTTGTTTAACTGACTTGGATAATGGTTCCAGCTCTATAGCCCTGTTGTGAATAAAATGGGGTGGTTGGCTTAGTCAGTTTACTTATTGCAGCCCTGGAACCAGTAATTGTCAGCAATTCCTCCAGAGCAAGTGACGGATGGCAGAACCCCTAAATTAGGGTACAGTTGCAGCAGGAAAGACAAGAAAGACAATATCTTACTGAATGTCAAGTGTTCATTGGATACCGTAAGCATTCAAAAATGAGGGGAGCAACAAAGTTGGATGTGGACAAAGATGGCTTTGTAGTGAGGTCACACCGTTGTTCCTGGAGCATAGATTGCACTCATTTATTTAAAACAAAGTAACATATGAATTACTTTGTAAGAACATTATAAGACACTTAGAAATTTTATTTTTCCCAATTAAGAAGCAAATAAAATTTTAACTACCACCTATGTGTAACTATTATTATTATTTGG
This sequence comes from Heterohyrax brucei, assembly GCA_028571685.1. NCBI lineage: Eukaryota > Metazoa > Chordata > Mammalia > Hyracoidea > Procaviidae > Heterohyrax > Heterohyrax brucei. Next base: position 33,582,531 of record CM053148.1, on the reverse strand, counting down.
CTTTTATGTTTCTAATTGGAAATGTTGGTGGTATAGTGGTTAAGAGCTTGGCTTCTAACCAAAACGTTGGCAGTTTAAAGTACACCAAGTGCACCTCGGAAACACTGTGGCATAGTTCTCTATGCTAGACAGTTGATATGAGTCAGAATCAATTTGAAGGCAGTAGGTTTTGTATGTTTCTAATTAAAAAATGTGTGCTTATATGCACAAGTGATGTATACATACGTATAAACATATGTTTATATCATATAATTAGAAACATGGTATATATACTTAATTTGCATAATTAGTATCAGGGGTGTGTGTGTTTTATTTTGATGCTACTTTCCCACTTAGTATCATACCTAGGCATTTTTCTGTTTCATTAATAATTTTCCTCTACCATTCTGATTGTTGAATTATTTAATCAAACATGACTTAAGTGGTAGAGATGGGCAAAGCTTCAAAGGAAAAATTAGATTACAGGATAGTAAATAATTTTTTAATATGGTAAAAGAATACTTTCTACTCAAGTAAATATACTTCAGCAGGAAAAAATAATTTGGAAGGATAGATTGAATCCTAAAATTAGTCAAAATGATAAAATCAAATGAGACATTTCAACCTGATATTGTAGGAAAAGGAAAGTTTTAATGTATTTTGGACAGAGAATATGATTGTAGTTAAGGTAAGATGAGGGAAAAAATAGATTGTGATTAGAAAGAGAAGGGAATTACATATAGTGTTTTACAACTGTGTATCAGGTACTGTAGTGGGTTGAAAAGTGTCTCCCTAAAATTTATGTCTATCTAGAACCTCAGATTGTAACCTTACTTGGAAATACAGTCTTTGGAGGTATAATTAGTTAAGTGGACACCCTGGATTAGACTAAAAAGCTAAACCTCTGGCTGTGGAGTTGATTCCAACTCACAGTGACTTCATAGAATAGTAGAACTGTCCCATAGAGTTTCCAAGGAATGCCTGATGGATTTGAACTGTTCACTTTGTCGTTAGTAGCTCTAGCGCTTAACTACGATGCCACCAGGGTTTCGTGTCCTTGTGAGAAAGCAAGAGGACACACAACAATACACACAGAAAACTCCATGTGAAGACTGAGACAGAGACTGAAGTGAGGCTTCCACAAGTCAAGGAATGCCAGTAGCCACCAGAAATTACGAGATCAAAAAGCATATTTTCCCTCCGAGCTTCCAAAAGGAACCAATCTGGCCAACACATTAATTTTGAACTTCTGGCCTCCAAAATTACGAAAGAATAAATGTCAGTTATTTAATTCTCCCCGTTAGTAATAGTTTGTTACTGCAACCACAGGAAGCTAATCCGGGCACCATGAGAGACGCCTTACAAAATGTCAGGTGGAGAGAATGCAACAAGACACTTGTCATCTCATTTCCACCCCACTGGTGTGACGTGGGGTATAGGATTTAACTTCTAAGAGATTCATATTCCAGATTTAAAAAGGGGATGATAAAGCTTAAGTCATAGAGCTGTTGTGAATTCTGAAGGAGATAATCGGTAACCAGTAGCTTTCAAGTCCCTTTCTACTCATGGTAATGGCATGTACGTCAGAGTAGAACTGTGTTCCACAGAGTTTTCAATGGCCTCTTTCACAAGGAGATTGCAAGGCCTCTGGGTGGATTCAAACCTCCAAACTTCCAGTTAGCAGCCATGTCCTTTGACTGTTGGAATTACTTGGGAATTCCTGGAATGAGAGAACCCATGCACAGTATGTAGCACAGTGTGAACAAAAGTAGGCAATGCCTACCTATTAATTTTTCCTTTTCCTCCACCGACGCTGCTGCTGCTGATGACAGGGTATGACTGAGACAGTAATTTTCAACTGTGACTGCACAACGGGATTCAACTGGGGAATTTTCAAAACCACTGATGCCCGTGTCTTGTGTAAGAGACTCTGATCTAAATGATGCTTGGAGTCATGGGAAGTTCTCAAATACTCCCATGTGATCCTAATGCGCATGCAAGTTTGAGAACCTTTGGACTAGGAGTTCAAAGACAGGAAATCTCACACAGTTGATGTGGAGAGTTGGTAAAATATCAGAATAAACAAGCTGCAGAATAAATTATGACTACAGAATAGCGAAGGTATTCAGGGTAAAGTTGCCCTTGCCTAAGTTTGAGTATATTTCTGGGACTTCTTCTAGCAGTGTGCCCTGACCAAGTGGAAAGGGCAGAGAAGCAAGTGATGAATATGCTTCCTGTCTGGGGATGCCACAAAAGGTCACAGCCTGAGCATACTCTGCCCTTCATGTTCATTGTTCACCTGCCCGTCCAGACACTTGATGAGAGGCACGCTGTATGTTTGCAGCTACCCGGGAAACGGTGGTGGTGTTCGCTGTGTAGAGTCAGCACTGACCCACAGTGATTCACCACATACAACAGAATGAAAAACTATCCTCTTTTTGTGCCTCTTTCAAGATTGTTTGCATGCTTGAGTCCACTGCTGTGTCTGCCTTGTAGTACCTTGCCACCTAGGCGACTCATCTTCCAGCACCGTATCAGACAGTGTTCTGTAGTGACTCATGAGATTTCTCTTGGCCAAGTCCTGGACATAGCTCACCAGGTCTTTCTTCTCAGTCTTCATTTGGAAACTGCTGAAATTTGTCCACCATAGCTGCTTCTGTGTGTATTTGAAATACTGGTGGCATAGCTTCCAGGAACACAGTTAATATAAAAGCCACCACAGTACAATCAACTAACAGGTGGTAGACTCCGGAAATAACATCTAATAAATTAACCATGAACAGATTTGTTTTAATTAAACAGAGAACATAACTGGCAAGTCCAATACAAGGCTTTGAACCTGTAGAGGATTCTACCTCAGCATCTTCCATAGCCTTGACTCTCCTAGGAGTCTTTTTCTTTAGGTCTATGTCTCCTTCATGAGGGCCATGCGCAGTACAGAATACTGTACAGTACCGAATACAAGGCCAGTCATCATCCAACCTGCCAGAAAGTAGAATCAATACTGATAACCAATGAGACAACAGAACCCAAAGCTAAATTCCCCTCACAGCCTAGAACAATAATAAGGCATCCGGAAGACCTTAGTCTTAACTTCTTCACTATCTATGTTGTTGCTAGTTGCCACCGAGTCAACTGTGACTCACGGTGACCCCCTGTACAATAGGATGAAACACTGCCTGGTCGTGGGCCAGCCTCACAGTTATTGATATACTCAAATCTTTTGTTGTGGCTGCTGTGTATTTTGAGTGCCTTCCAACCCAGAGAGCTCTTCCACAGCACAGCATTGGAAAATATTCTACTGTGATCTGCAGGTTTTCATTGATTGATTTTTGGAAGTAGATTGCCAGGCCTTTCTTCCTGATCTGTCTTAGTCTGGAAGCTTGAGTGAAACCTGTCCACCATGGGTGACCCAACTGGTATTTGAATTACCTGTGACATAAGTTCTAGCATTGTAACAATATGTAAGCCACAACAGTACGATGACCTACAGACAGGTAGTGGGCACTATCTTTACCGTCCCACAAAAGACACTTTACCAGTGGAGGTGGGGGAGGTAGTAGAATATATGACCTTGGCTGTGAAATTTCAATTTTAAGGATTAAGATCCTCAGAGCAAGCGCGTGTAGGAACGCAAGTCAGCCCTCTTGCAAAGGTGGATCCCTGAACATGCGAGAGCCTTTTCAGGTCATTGCTGGTGGAGGAATCTTTACCAGCTTTCTTCTCAGGTCAGTCCCCTTTCCCTTCTTTGTCCAGATAGGTACATCCATGAGTCCGCTGGGTACTCTGGTATCATAGTCTAGTTCTCTAAACCAGGAGCTGCATGAGTTCCAGCAAATTAATTTCCTTAAGCTTCTTTTTCATCTTTGGCAATGTAGCCATAATAACAGACCTATAGCATCTAAGAGGCCCTATGAAGAAGAGTGAGACAGGTACACTGAATGTCCCAGCAGCAGCAAGCTCATAGTCCTTAGTGCTTTAAACCTGTATCTCTCACACTCTCAGAATCTACGTTTCTCTCTCTCTCTTTCTGTTTCTAACTTCACAGTTTGCATCATTACACAGCAATTGTCTACACCGCAATGCACTTTGCCCTTTCTGGAAAACATTTCTCTCCTCCTGCTTAATAGCCAAACACACTGTAAGAAGACATTAATACTGATCGATACCAGTGATACAGCCAGAAAGATTACAAGGTCTAGACAAAGCTGCGTAGGGGTTATACTCTGCACCTACCACAGGACTGTGTGGAGTCATTCAGCTTTCTCAGTATTCCAGAATACCAATGTTAAAACAGGAGTGACAAGTGTTTTGTCGGGTAAGGCCAGTAAAGAACTTTGTTTCTTACATAGCTAGAGATACAGACGTATAAATGATTAATGGATTTTCTAAAGATTTTTTTCAAAGATGGAACTTCTAGTTTTTCTCTTCCCACTTAGTCTTAAAAAACCTTGTCTGCACACAGGGATTTTTCCACTCGCTGCGGGCGAGTTCTCAAGGTGATCGGAGGGAGGCATCTTGCAGCCTGGGAGGCGGAGAAGCGGTCCTCGCCCCAGCAGCCCTGTGGAGCTGCCTCTCCTCCGCCTACACCCCACACACTTTCAAGATAATAAATGACCGAACGTGGGGCTCACAGATGCCTAGGAAGGCGCCCTCAAAGTGACCCTCAGATCCTTCGTGTTTCCAAGTCTTGGGCCAAAAGGAGAGGCGGTGGGGCGGCCGGATTCCCAGCAGGTGCAGAGGCGGAGCTGACGGGCTGCGCACCCGGAGCCCTGCGTCGCTCCCATTATTTCCGCGGCGCTGACTGTGTGCGGCGAGCCGTGGCGCAGCGGAGACACCCCAGAGAAAGAGGAAGCCCATGGAGCTATTTTTCACCATTACATACTTCACTTCCTAATAAATGAGATCCAGAGCATGCAAACAGCCAGTCTTGTAGATCATCATCTTAGGGAAAATCACAGACCTAACGCGGCACAAAGCATAAAATAAACGAACCCAGACGAGAGTCATTCTGGTGAAATTTGATACCATGACTCTCTGCTCATAGCACTCCAGCCCCTTCAAGAGTTTTTGTGCCTCGGATAGGTACCAGGGCTGTCATGGTTCTGCTTTATCTTAAAAAAAAAAAAAAAAAAGCCAAATCTTTAGTCTTATGCCAGCTTTTTCTTACCCAACACGAAGATTTAGAAATGAGGATGGAAAAGAACCAAGTTGAAAGCATGTCGTATTTTACATGATACACTCCTACAAGGATTCCTGGTTGATAAATGGCATATATTATGAGGGTTTTGTCAGCCACCTATGTCAAGGAACGTCTCAGATTGAGTACCGTACAAGCCTGCGCAGTGGTAGGTGGGACGCTCATCCCTGTACTGGGGGCGCAGGGAGTCTCCCTGCCTCGGCTTTTGCGGCCGCTTCCAGGCTCTGCGCTTTTAAGTCCCACCGCAGACAAGATCCGTGTTTGGATGCAACCCCAAGTGTTGAGGTCACCAGCACTGCTCGCTGTGTCAACCAAGGGACTCAGTAGACAGTAATACAATCTCCTTTGGTCCACTGGGGAATATAATATTTCACACAGAAAATAACAAAATACTCCCACGGCCCCGGGGCAATATCCTGAAGTTGTTTAAGGTGAAAGAAAATAACTGCCTTTTGAGTAAAAGAATTTAGACCCTTTAGCAGTCGTCTTGTGCTGCCTTTTGTTTTACAGTATCTGAATATGTGTTCATGTCTATTTCAGGTGAGAAAAGGCACTACAGCTCTCCTGTACTATCTTGTGAGATTTCTTGGCCCATTTTTTTCATTCCTTCTTTTTTTTTTTTTGACCCGAAGATCTCCTGAAGTGATATGTTAGGACCATCCGGTCAAAGGCTTGCAAATTGAAAGTACATTTGAAAACTTAATGTGGTGGATCTTGGAACCCCTAGAGAACTCCTGATGCTCTTAACCTTACGTTTGGACAGATTAGCGAGAAAAGAGACTAGAACAACTGCACTGTAACTTCTTAGAATCATAGCTCTCTGTGGCTTCTAATTAAGTGGGGAAAGAAAAAGCAGCTGCTCTTCAGGAGGAGGCCTTAGATGCTGCAAACAGTTACTCACTGAGCCACTAACCGAAAGTTGGTTACTAACTAAAATATGGTATTTTGCATGCAGCCACAGCTGCCTCAGAAGAAAGACTTGGCAATCTACTTCTGAAAAATCAGCCATTGGAAACCACACGGAGTCCAGTTCTGCTCTGAAACACACGGGGTTTTCATGAGTCAGAATCGACTTGATGGCAGCTGGTTTGGATTTTTAGTATCCAGGAAACAGAAAATAGTAGAGGAGATCCCTCTATCTAAATAATGTGTAAGCCAGTTCCCAGTCACTTTCCAGTGGACAAGCAACTGTCCTCTACTAAGAATTAAGCATTTTCTACACGTCTAAAAGTCTACCAACAGTCACAACGACGACACAGGACCAGACAGTTTTGTTCTGTTGTACGTAAGGTTGAAAGAGTTGGAGAGGCTCGCTGGCAATCAACAACAACAAAAACCCCCAAACCCAACCCAACCCATTGCTCTGGACTTGCTTCTGACTCACAGTGATGTTACAGGTGGAGAAGAACTGTCACACAAAGTTTCCAAGAAGTGCCTGATGGATTTGAGTTGCTGACGTTCTGCTTAGCAGCTGTAGCACTTACTCACTACATCACTGGGATTTCTACAACAACAGCCCTTCTAAAATACAAATGCTAGAGCACAAGATAATACTTTAGGTCCTTAGAATGTTACTGTGAAGTGGTCCAGGATGTCCTTTTCCTTCCCAATATAACCATGGTTCCTTGAAGGTGTGGAAAGAGGAATGAAAGGGTCACGATCTTTGCAATGTCAAGTTTTTCTTTTGGCCACCTTGAAACTCTGTGTTAGTGAGATGTAGAGGATGTAGAGGAAAATTTATTGAGACTTGGCTTTGAGTCCTTTATGACTTCAGAGTTTTGAGTTCCACTCTTACATATGCAATGGGGAAAATAATGTTAATTACTTGAACGAAACTTAGACTTGTAAGGATGATAATTTTAACAGACATTGTTTAGCTAGTACTGGACATAGAGCTGTTCTACATTTCCTAGTCTTCCCTTCACTGTCTAGGGTCATGTTATGGATTGATTTGTGTCTCCTCAAAAGATATGAAGAAGTTCTAATCCCTGTAACTTCGCTTGGAAATAGAATCTTTGGAAATGTTATCAGTTAACATGAGGTCATACTGAGTAGCAAAACCCAACCCAACCCGTTACTGTTGAGTTGATTCCAAGTCATAATGTCCCTATCGGACAGAGAAAGAGCTGCCCCATAGAATTTCCAAGGAGCACCTGGTGGATTCAAACTGCCAACCTGCTTAGCAGGTATAGCTCCCAATCACTGCACCACCAGTGTTTCCTAATGAAGTAGCGTGGAGCCTAGCTCAGTATGAGTAGTTGGTGTTCCTGTAAAAGAGAACAGAACCCAGATGAACCGGACGAACATTATATGAGTAGGTTGGCAGAGGAATGATGTCTCAGCTGCAAGCCAGAGAATACCTGGGGCTACCGGAAACTGAAAGAGGTGAGAAAAAAGCTTCCCTGCAAGTTTTCAGAGACAGCCTGGCCTTGTCAGCACCCTGAATTTGAACTCCTTGTCCCCCAGAACTGTGAGACAATATACTTCTGCTGTTTTAAGCCACACACTTTGGGGTACTTTGTTACCCCATCTCCCAGAAACTAAGGCAGGCCCCACGGAAGCCTAAGGCTGTAGTTGATAGAACCTGACAGGAGTGAGCCACCACACAGCTTCCTCAAGGGCTGGCTGATGCCAAGGTTGCCACGGCTGCTAAGAGGGGGTGGAGTCCGAAGGCAAGAGCCTGAGTTCCTCACCAAGAATGCTTGTGTTGGGCTTCTATTCAGGTGAAAAGAAAGCTTTTTTTGTATGTGAAGCCACTGAAGCTTTAGAGTTTGCTTCTTATGGATGTTAGTGTTATTTTAACTAACACAAAGATGTAGTGATAAAAAAAAAAAAGTACCTAAAAACATTCTGCAAATTTAAAACACTATAGCATTAACCCCAAAACCCTGGTGGTGTAGTGGGTTAAGTGCTAGGCAGCTAACCAAAGGTCAGTAGTTTAAGTCCAGCAGGTGCTCTCCGGAAAACCTATGGGGACAGTTCTACGCTGTCCTGTAGTATAAGGTTGCTAGGGGCCAACAGTGACTGAACGGCACTGGGTTTGTGTTTGGTTTAATACCATTAATTGGGTTGTGTAGTACGCTGGGAGAAAACTTCACTGAATAAAAAATATTCAAACCAAAAAAAAAAACAAAACAAAGAAAGAAAGAAAATCACTGGGCACTAGTCAGTTCTGACTCACAATGAGCCTGTAGGATAGAACTGTCCCACTGGGTTTCCAAGGCTGTCATTTTTACAGAAACAGGCAGTCACATTTTTCTCCTGAGGGGTGGCTGGTGGGTTCAAATAAACCACTTTTCAGTTCAGCCGAACACTAAACCACTGGTCCATGAGGGCACCTCAAAATGCTATCCATAAACAACCAAACCGGGTACCAGTGAGTCAATTCTGACTTCTAGCAATGCTGTGGACAGAATAGAACTGGCCCACAGAGTTTTCAAGGAGTGCCTGGTGGATTCAAACTGCCAACCTTTTGGTTAACAGATGTAGCACTTAGTCATCACACCACCAGGGTTTCCCAAAATACTATAGGCTGCTATTAATTCATCGGCTGCTTTATACATCACACAAACCTTACGTAAGTTATCTAATCTTACCCTAAAGTCACCCTAAGTAATTATTTTTCTCATTTTTATGGCTGAAGAAACTAAGCTTAAAAAATTAAGTTGCTTTGCTAAAAAATCACACAACAATTCACAGCTGAGTGCGTTATTAAACTTCTAAGTATTTTTTTCCAATTCTGCTTTTACAATCTTGGCAAGGGTAAAAGATTAAAGATTAGGGTTTTTAAACATAGAGATTCTTAAACTTTTAGTAGAAATCCAAAGTGTTTGCATACTTTTTTTCAACACAGAGGGATAGCTGGCAGATGATTCCATAGAATGATGTCCTGTTCATGCCAAGAATTCTTCTTCTTTTTTTATGTTTTAAATTGTGATTGAGTGAAAGTGTACAATCCAAATTTAAATTTGCATGCCTACCTATCTGTAGCTTCCTCTGCTCTCCTTGCTTGGTGACAGCACACTCCTCTTCCAGCAATTCTTAAAATGGTTCCACCATTTTCCAAGTGTGAGCACCCACCTTGCACTTAAAGCTACACAGTTTAGGTAGTTGAGTTCTCAATTTGCAGGCATCAAGAGTAATCCAGGACGTTCTTCACAAAGGTGCCAGATGGGGAATTGCACCAAACCAGCAGCTGCAGTTGCTGCATATTTACTGTTGTCTTCTTGATATTCCCCTCAGCCCAAAACACACTACATCATCCTGAAGTTTGAAGTATTCATCAAACAACGGCAAGGTAGAGCCGCCAGAAGAAACAGAACTTGATTTCCATGACAAATGTGGCAATGCCATGTTAAGCCAGTAGAATGGAGACGCTTTCTGTGTTGCAGCATAAACACGTGCAAGGGTAGCAACACAAACTGGAATTGCACAGCACTTGTCCTCTGATAGCGGAGTCATGTCAAAGGCATGGAGAGATCAGTAATCTTCCCAACTGGTGGCATCATACCAAATTATTTCAAAGCCAACTTGTAACTGGTGCCAAGCAAAGGCTCTATTTGAGAGTCGCTGTGAGCTTGAATAGGTTTCAGTGCAGCTTCTGGACTAGTACACACTGGGAAGAAAGGTCTACTGATTTGATTCTGAAAGTCAGAGAAGGAAACCAGCCGTGCAGTTTTCAACCAATCCTGGAGATACACAGAACAGGGCAGCATTTCTTTTGGTTGTACATGGCATTGTTGTGAGTCAAGGGCCGTCTCATGGCAAATAACAACAAGAAGCCATTAAAATGTGACATCCCTGAAGAAATGACATTACATTTGATTCTTACAAAAAGGAGAGAGAGAGAGGGAAAAGAGCTACCCCGGAGAGCCAAAGCCTCAGTTAATAAAAGGTTCTGTTTTCTTCAAGCTTCATTCAAAAGTACACTTGCCAAAATAGTGTGATGTGAGCTGCTCTTTAAACAAATTTTTCAGATGAGGAAGTGGTGGTAGGTTCCATTTGTCACTAATTTTGATTTCACATTTGTCACTCTTTTCAGGTTGACTGTCTGTGGACTCTGTTGGTTTCACATTTATTTCGGATTCTATTCGAGGACAGTACTTTCACCCAGGGGCAGGCATTGGAACCCAGGCGATTGCTGATTTCATATACTTTGAAACTATTTGAGCCTGTGACAGGAACTAGCCTTAACCTGGGGCATTTCAGATGTAAAGCATGCTCTATCAAAAAATCTGCTCTTGAGTAAAAAGACCAGACTTAATGGTCTGTGTGAGAGTGGAGGAACCCTTGAAGCCATGGCCCCTGGACTCTCTGTTAACCTAGAAACAAAAACTTTCCTGAAGCCAACTCTTCAGACAAAGATTAGACTGGACTATAAAACATAAAATAATACTCCTGAAGATTGTGCTTCTTAGTTCAAGTAGATACATGCGATTACACGGGCATCTCCTGACTGGAGGCAGGATTAGAAGGCAGAAAGGGCTGGGAACTGGTTGAATGGAGAAGGGAAAACCCGGGGAGGAAAAGGGGAGTGTGATGTTACCTTATAGGGATTGCATCTAGGGTCATGTATCGATATGTGTATACATTTTTATTTGAGAAATTAACCTGAAGTACAAACTTTCACCTAAAGCGCAATAAACAAAGAGAGAGAAAAACAAATCTTCTCTTGATTTAACGGAAGAGTAAGAGAACTTGGCTATTTTTCTCTGGCTCAGAGTCTCATCTCCTCTCCCTTGGTCCACAGGTAGTTGTCAGTTCCTTCCCTGGACTTGAGAATTCTGGTTTGGTTAAACTTTCTGCTGTTCAGATAAAAAACAGCAGCAATTTTCTGCTTGAATTTCTCTGTGACTAAGTCCATTGATCATCCCTTCTCTCTGTGAGTGAGAAGTGTGTTTTCTCCTTAATAACTCCTATCCTTCTCTCTGGATTCTTTTTTCCCCTTCGCTTGTTTGTGTTGTGTTGGTCAGTCCTACATGCAATTCCTCTGAGAGACAGAGAGAGCGCAAAATTGAAGTTATTTTATGCTTGGGCTCCCTCAGTCCCAATTTTCAAATCTTCATGTCAATTTTCACACATCAGTGTCATGTGGTGAATGTTATGGAAATTCCAGTGGGGTCCGTGGGAGACAATTTATACAAGAAGCTCTCCCCCCACCACCATCCTGCTGCAATTCCTGTCTTTTCTAAGAATAAGTGGATCTATAATTAATGTGGGTTTTAAAGTATGGCTGCATCCAGAATCCTCATAGCAGGTTTTCGATGCCGTGTCTTCTTATGTAGTATAAACACAAAAGCATAAATGCTTGCAAGCTTTCTCTCTCTGCTAATAAACGGGTTTGTGGAAAGGGAATAAAAATTACAGTTTGTTGGCGGTAAAGAGCAACTAATTACTCAGGAAGAAGCATGTTTTTATTTTTTGAAACTGCACTGAAAATGGTTTATCATGCAATAAATTTGCTAATCACCAGTTAGGAAACACAGTGCCATCACCACCTACCCACAGCAGCTTCCTTTGAAAGTTGGTGTGTTACAGTTCCAATGGGAAATTATATCCTTTTGAAAATGAAAATGACAGAAGACGTCCAACGAATAGTTGAAAACTCCTCAGCAGTCAGAATGCAAGCTGCACAAAGAAGTTGGTGGCAAACTGTGCCAAAAGGCCCCAGCCACTGACCTTGGAAGAGGTTTCTGCCTGGGTGAGCAGATCTTCGCCATCTCTTCTCATGAAGATAATTGATCCTGTCCTTCTGCTACATCCCCTCAACGGCTAACATGAAAGCCTTCCAAGTGAGGAATGTAAGGTTCGCCCCTCTCCTCCGAAACCTCTTCTTCTCCTCCCTTGTGGCAAATAAATGTTAATTTCTGATTGGCCGGCGTTATGTTTTTTCCAGAAGAACCCAGAGCATCACTTTCTAGCCTAGCATTTTACGAGTACCTCTGAATGAACTTGAACCTACACAAACACTCATCTGGTCCAACTCTTCTTTGCTGCTAGACAACTATCTCAGTTTGAATGTCCCAGCTGCCTCCTTTGTACCGTGTTGCTCACAGAAGCCTTCTTTGACCAGACTAATCAGTGATGTCTACTCTGTGCCTCCACCCCTAGCAGTTGCTCTTTCCATTTCTCGGCCATGTTTTTCTTTCTCGGACTTCTTCGTAGGAAACATCATCTCATTCATGCGTTTATTTGTTTATAATCTAGTTCCTCCGTAGAAGGAAAGTTTTAAGAGAATCTTTTTGTTTTCACTACCTCTGTATTATTAGTGACTAGTACAGTGCCTGACACAGTGTAGGCTTTCACTGTGCATTGAATGAATAAACAAATGAGGGAATGAATGAACATTTTTCATTCCTGCTTCCAAAAGCAAAGCAGTTGTTAATCAGAACTTAGCGGGATCTACCACCGATGAAACATGCAGGTATTTAAAAGCAATGCAGCTTTTAGTATAAAAGTTGATAAAGGTATTTGGTATAATCTTTCAACTAGAAGGAAGAAGTGGTAAATCTTGTGATTGTCTCTCCTTTATTTGCCAAGTGCCGTCGAGTCGGAGCCGACTCATGGCGACCCTAGGGACCAGGGTAGAACTGACCCCCAGAGTATTCAAGGAGCGCCTGGTGGACATAGTTATTGTGTGAAATGCTTGTCATTTGCCCTGTTTTACATGAAGACAACACCAAGTCCTTGGTTTGCAGTGTGTTTGCTTCTTCAGGGTGTTGCTCCAGAAGGCATTTGTGTCCAGGAGGGCCAGTGGCAGTATTCCAGCACTTGACATGAGATGCTAAAGTCTCAAATCAGTCCTTTTCTTACCAGCCATACAACTTTGAGCAATGTAATTTATCCTTTGAGTCTTAGTTTTCTTACGTGAAAGGTTAACCTCATAACCCCTTGCTTGCCTGGAAGTGATGAGAATTAAATGAAAATATGTGTGCAGCACCCTTTTGGAAGTTCTTAGAAGTTACATAAATATTTTGACTAACTACATACAGAAGAAAGAGATAAGGATACATGAGAAATTGGAATAGACTGATTTTGTATAGCACTTTTCCCCTCTCTTCTTGAGTTATGAAAAAGCTAGGTAAGAAAGCCACCAACATACAGGTTAATAAACCATGGTGGTGTAGTGGTTACGTGCAATAGCGCTAACCAAGAGCTCGGCAGTTCAAATCCACCAGGTACTCCTTGAAAACTCTATGGGGCAGTTCTACTCTGTCCTACGTGGTCACTATGAGTCAGAATTAACTTGATGGCAAGGGGTTTGGGTTTTGGTCAGACTGAGCTAATCTTCTAATTGGAAAATGTGTCCTGCTTAGCATCACAGGTCATTAGTGGCAAACATCCAGAAAAACAGAGACCTCTTGACAACCAGCCCAGTGATTTTGTTTCCACACTGCTGCTGTGATTTCTGGTTTTCCTTCAGGAGATACAATGATTAAGAGCTCTGGTCTGTGACAGTGGTGCGGTCATTGGATCCTGGGCCTGAGACTTCATCAGGCAAGTTGACAGGACTGGCCTGACATGGACACAACCAGAGGGTAAGAGTAAGTCTAGGTCCAAAAGAGAAAAAAAAAAAAAAATCAAGAGCAAACTTATATCCAAGGACAAACCTCAATCAGAAATAACAAATTAAGCCAAAAGTCCAGATGCTAAAAAGACAGGAAAATGGAATCAGAGGGTGTAGATAGGGCCAAAGCAGGAGAGTCCGTAATTGCCTGCATCAATAGCCTAGAGATGCCCCTATCTGGGGGTGGGTTGAATAAAAGGCTAAGGCTGTTCCAAAGGTACAAGGAAGCGTGGCTGACTGTCCTTCTCTATGTGATGTCCCGTGGAGCTAGAGAGCCTATTATAACTTCAAGTGATTTCTGATAGTAGAACAATTATGGAAGGGAAAAGAACAAAGACAAACCCTTCCACTCTACTTTTAGCTCCACTGAAAAGAAGTGCTGAAATGGGAGGACTTACCAAGAATGGACAAGCTATCTATAAATATAGCCTGAAAAACACAAATCGTTTTAGTAAAGAATTTTTTTTTTTTTTGCTATGTTGTATACACACATACAAACCTACACACGTATGTATATACACATATATATAGTGCTTCAGATAAAGGCTTGTAGAGAAGATTAATTTCTCATCAGACAACTCATATACATATTGTTTTGTGACATTCATTGGTTGCCAACCTGGTGACATGCCAGCACTCTGCCCTTCTTGACCTTGGGCTTCCCATTACCAACTTTCCTGTCCTCTCCTGCCTTCTTGTCCCTGCCCCTAGCCTACCATGCCCATTTAGTCTGGTTTTGTTTTATGGGCCTATATGAGCTCTGGCTGAGGGGTGAACTTCAGGAATGACTTCAGGACTGAGTTAAGAGGCTGTCCAGGGGCCATATGCTCACGGTCCCTGTCAGACCATAAGACTGCTCTTTCTGTGTGTGTAAGATAGAGTTTTGTTCTACCTTTTTCTCCACCTCTGTTTGGGACCCGTATTGCGATCCTGTCAGAGAAGTTGGTGGTGGTAGCTGGGCACCACCAAATTGTGCTGAACTCAGTCTGACAGAGGCTACGGTAGCTATAGTCTGTTAGTCCTTTGGGCTAACTTTTCTCTGCCACCTTTGGTTTTCCTTCTTTTTCCCTTGATTTCAATAGTGTTGGAGCAGTGGAGTATCTTAGATGACCACTCATGAGCTTTTACAATTGAGAAACCTTACTTTAAAGAAACTTAAAAGAGTTTCTTTACTACAGGACTTTTCAGGGCCTTTGCTACGCCACTGTAGATATTAACCTTGCCTTTTTTTTTTTTTCAAATTCTGAAGTAGTACAAAATGGATTCCAAGAAGAATGTGTGGCATTTCCTAAATATGCTTCATCAAGGAACATACTTTTTCATGGAAAAGTTTGATAGATGAGTATTCCACAGAATGTAATTTTTGCATACCAATCTAAATAATTTGTTAAGCTGGTCCACGTAATTCTTACATTTGCAGCAATTAAGGTAACTTTGAATTTTACTAGTTTTCTTTGTAACCAATTTCGTGATTACTGTCACAATGCTGGGTAGGTCATTTAACCCTTTGTTTCACGGTTTCACCGTGAAAGGCAGGCAGTTTCATGGTGGCTGATAAAGCAGGTAAGTGTAAGAGTCATGTGTCAAGGTCAAAGCTGATGCAGGTATCTTACCTAGCATGATGCTGGAGCATCTCTGTGTCCACTGACACTTCTACATGAGGAATGAAACTTGATTAGAATGTGTTTTGTTTTGATTTTATAGGATCAAAGAGGGGTGCTACTCATTAAAGTTCTCACATTACCATTTTTTTCTTAAGTCCATTTTCAAAGATAGGCTCCCAGGAAACAGAATTCGCAGACAGTCTGTCATCTAGGAAATATTTAATGGAAGCAAATTGTCTAGGCAATCTAAACAGAAGCCACGAGGAGGTCTAACCTGGCAGAATATAAGGGCAATTATATTATGCCAAGTTTGGTCTTCTCTTCATTTCCATTTTGAGTCTCTTCCTAATTATTGTTTTGCTGAACAGGAATCAACCTTTCCCTTTAAGTTTGAGAAAGTTGATTTAGCCTTTTTGCATGATATTAGAACTCTTTAAGTTCAAGACCTAATCCAAAATTTCCTTATCTTGGTTTCTCATGGTAGTATTATCAATAATGAAGTTGCCTAGTTCCCCCTAGCTTCAATATGAGTAAAATAAAAACAAATGAATGAAATTTTTACTCACTTTTAAATATTCTGGAGCCCTAGTGGAGCAGTGGTTAAGAGCTCAGGCTGCCAATCAAAAGGTCAATGGATGGAATCCACCAGCCATTCCTTGGAAACCATGTGAGGCAGTTTTATCTGTTCTATATGGTTGCTAGGAGTCAGAATCGATTCAATGGGTTTGGTTTTTGGTTTATATGTATTCTGGACAAGCAATAAAGGCATCAGATTGATGCTTTATCCAGACCAATCGTCAGTTTAAAAGAACGAGACACAGGATGTTGTTAGCTGCAATTGGCTAAGCTATGATGCATAACAGAAGGACATGTTACTGGGTCCAAGGCCATCTTCTCAAGTCTATTGTTGCAGACACAGGATAGAAGCTGCATGATATTGGAAGGCAGCAGACCTGGAGGGTCATTCCCAGAATCCACATTGTGTGCCCCTGAGGTTAGGGACGTACCAGTAACCTCTCTGAACGTCACTTTGCTGTCATTCACAGTGATACAATGAAACAAAGAGTTAAATGTGACGGTGATACTGAATAAGTTAGAAATAAAACTGATAAACTTCAGTGTTATTTCAATTGTATGTGTAACAGCTACCTAAAATGAAGCTGTAGTTGGAGCTCTTATCTCACACAACTACTGTATTTTAAATTTCAGAGCAATTAGGAATGCTTAAGAACTTGATGGCACTTGGCTGGCCAAGAACTCAACAATATTAGCTGTTACTTTTACTGATCAGATTTCACCTGGAATATTCTTGTTTCCTACTGGCATTTATATTTGATGAATGCTTTATTGGAGACCCCAGGTATCCACAGTTAACGTACTTGGGTGCTAACAGAGGGGTTGGAGTTTAGAGTCCTGGCCATCTACTGCAAAAATCAGTCATTGAAAATCCCGTGGAGCACAGTGCCACTCACTCACATGACATGAGGTCACCACGAGTCAGGATCAACTTGGCGATAATGCTTTTCTGTTTTTCATTTTAAAAAATCTTCTCTGTTAGAAGTTTAGGGACTCAAAACCATTACAAATGTCTAGGGAGCCCTGAAGCATTAGGGAAACCCTGGTGGCACAGTGGTTGAGTACTGCATCTGCTAACCAAATGGTTGGCAGTTCAAATCCACCAGGAGCTCCTTAGAAATCCCATGGGATGGTTCTACTCTGTCCTATAGGGTCGCTATGGGTTGGAATCAACTCAGTCCATGAGATCATTAATACATGCTTCTTGTTGTTACTGGTAAACAGAGAACACAGATGTACACATATAACACGGTATCTTGCATAAACCTAGATATCTGATACTGCAGTAGGTAAATTCACTAATTCAGTCTGTAACTTCAGGCTCTGTGAGCACATGGAATTTCACATGGCCATGCCCTATTAATGTTTTCTTTCCTCCTTGTTGCTTCCATGATGGACAACAAATCAGGACAAATGTAGTAGGTGTCAGAAATCATTTTCTTACATGTGTGTAATGGGTTTAGACAAACGCATGAGAAGCATATCTCTGTTTTCCACATGGGAGGACCACCACCAGGTCCCACTTCTTTCCAGCTGGAATGGTTTGTGAACTGCTAGCTTGGCAGCCTCAGCTTGACATCTGCACTTCCAGGCCAGCTAGCCATCACTGATGCTAAATAAATGAGAAGGAGAGGTGGGGAGCAAAGGAAAAAGGCCAGGGCGAGTGACGAAAAGGAAAACGCCGTACTGAAGGAAGCAGGAAAATAATAATCAGCTTTAATACCTTTGGCCCTGAACCACCTGCTCAAACCCAGGGCATGCGGTAGCTGATGGCTCCTTTTCCAGTGGCAGAATGGATCACTTCTGGCTCCTAGTCTAAGCAGCTTCCAACTACCCAGGGAGTCCACTGTGTGTTTCCATCAACGTGCAGAGTCACAAGGCAGTTTTTTTTCTTCTGAAGCAATGAGTGACAGAAGCGAGAAAGCTCCGACTGAGTCCCCAGATAGCAAGAATAGCTAGGTGCTCAATTACTAACTAAAAATTTGGCAGTTTTAAGTCTGTCAGAGATGCTGCTGAATAAAAGTCTGGTAATCGGCTTCTGTCAGGTCACAGCCTTGAAAACTGTGAAATTCAACAATAGTTTGTACACGTGGAGTTGCAATAAGCTGGACTCAAGAGCAACTTTTTTTTTTGGTAATTGGCATTTGTTTTATTTTTAATGTGCTCACTGCCTGAATTGGTGTACTTAAAGTCTGCTTATATGTGTAAGAACAGAAAAAATTATAGGTACTCATATAAGTATAGATACAAAGTTATATTTACAAATGTACAATATGTCTATCTGTTCACCTGTCCATCTATGCAATATTCAACTACCCGTCCGTCCATCCGTCCATCTGTCCATCCATCCATCCATCCCTTCATATATGTATCTTCCCAATTCACTGAACAACTATTAACCATAGGTATTTTAGTCTCAGCAAGGGGGTCCCATTAGCTCAGCATGACCGGTGAGTTTGGCTCACCCACCATCCAAGCTGGACCCTTTCTTTAATCCTTTTTTAGTGTTTTCCTTTCCATAGGGCTTTGAATTTTTTTAAAAACAAGGGTGTTTCTGTGGCTTTGCTTTTTGCCTGTTCAGTGAAAGTTGGTGAAAGGGCTGGCATGACAACCCCTTGAGGCTGAGTCCTGTTGATTAGGGGATGGATTGTGAGCAAGCAGCTGAACTCGTGTGGGCCCCCTTGGTGACCCTTGCCAGTATCCCTCACCCATGACCTAGAGGGACTGCCTCCGGGGGAAGCAAGTTCAGACTTTGTGTCCATCAGGCTGCAGCTTCTGGCATCACACCAGCTGCGTGTTGGAGAATTTTCTGATGCTGACACCAGACAGTAGAAGCAGAACTGCCTCGTGACTCTCTGCACTCTCATTTCACATTGAGCTGTCATCCAAGAAGGGCTGCTACTTATCCCAGGTGTCACATAGTCCAACTACACTGGGTTGACATCCTCAGCCTGCTTCACTGGCCACCTTATCTGCTGCCATAACTTATAAACTTAGGATACTTTTCTTTAGGCTAAAGTCTCAGGAATGATATTTTCTGAATTGAGAATATAAGTACATAAATGACATGCAAGGACATAAATTCTTTTATAATGCAAAATCTTCTAGAATAATATTCCCAGGAAATAAATTCCTTTTCCTGTACCTTGCAAATATTTTGTCATTAAAATGTAATAATTAATTAAACTGGAACACTTGCAATGATTTAATTGGTAGGCAAAACAACAGTGTTTACAGAAACAGTTGAAAACCTTTCTTTCTCCTAATATTGTTCTCAATCTGCTTAGCCTAGTAGCTCCAATTTGCAGGTTGTCCAAATACTGTTCCAAGTATCAAGAAAATCATCCACGGACCTATCTGTCCATCCATGTTTCAGGCCCAGAGTAAGTACCGGTGGTCTGTTGAGTAATCAGATATTTTCCAAACATTGGTTTTTTAAGGGAATCATTTGTAACATGAGCAATTCTAATGTCATGATTTCTGAACTGATTAATCTAGTCAGAATTTGCACAAGTATTGAAGGTCCTAAGTTATTCTGATGACTCATGTGACCAAAAGAGTAGTATAACTAAAATTAGGACTATTCTGGAAAAAATCCAGGGGATTTAGCCACCTTTGCTGTTGTTAGTTGCTGCCTAGTCAGCTTTGATTCATGATGACCCCAGGCACAAGAGAAAAAGTCTTGCCCAGTCCTACATCATCTCCATGACTGTGATAATGCCCAAGTCCATTGTTGCAGCCACCTAGCTGGTCCACCTACCACCACTGTGTCTGGCAAAATTCTGTTGTGATCTACTGGGTTTTCAATGGGTAATTTTTGAAAGTTGATCAGCAAGGCTTTCTTTCTAGTCTATTATCATAGTGTAGAAGGTCTGCTGAAACCTGTCTAACATGCGTGATCCTGTTGCTGTTTGGAACACCAATGGCATAACTTCCAGCATCACGGCTGTATGCGAGCCAGCATAGTACCAGACAGTGTCAGGTAGGTAGTTGAGAGTCACCCTTAGTGAAGAACCACTAACATGAAACGCTCAGCTCAGTTATCATGAATGCTAAAGAAATCCAAGCCTATTGCTGTCAAGTCAATTCCAATTCATAGTGACCCTATAGGGCAGAGTAGAACTGCCTCATAGAGTTTCTAAGGAGCAGCTGTTTGACTCAAACTGCGTACTTTTTGGTTAGCAACTCAGTCAAGAGCCCCCAGGGTGCCATTATGAGTTCTGAGTTAATATATGTGGGGCTTCAACAGTTAATTAATTCTACTAGGTAAAGAAATTATATATCTGTAGAGTAGGTACTGAATCCAGTTTGGTCAGCTGAGAAATTCAATCTAGCTAAACTTTGCTCAGTTCCCTAAGCCTCTGCTCAGTCACTTCAGAGCAACTGCATTCTTGCTCTGTGTGTCCCCACTTACCTGTCAACGATGAGGGCTTCTCCTACTCATGTGGACCAGTGTCAGCTTGTTCACATTTCCCCTTAATCTAGCCTGACCAATATGTGGCAAGTGGGACCCAGCATTCTTTGTGAGCCTCTGGGCTATGGCCTGGCTATAAATCCTGCAGAATAATTACTGTAATCGTGCCCTCCTCTTCCTCCTTTGTCTCTCAGTCCTCTCCCTACTCCTCCTTTTCCTCTTCTCCTCGTCTTTCTTTTCCTCTTTGCTTCTTTCTTCCATGTCCCCTGTTTCCTATCAGCCCCTGATCCAGTCATCATTTCCTTCATCTAGTGTTCAGATCTGCATATAATAATTTCTCTCTCTCTCTCTCTCTCTCTCTCTCACACACACACACACACACACATGCACAATCGCTTGCCAGTTACTCACTGAAACAAGAATTTACATCAGTATATAAGGAGTTCCTGCTGGTGTAGTGGCTAAGGACTTCAGCTGCTAACTAAAAGGTTGGCAGTTCAAGGCCACCAAGCGCTCCTTGGAAACTCTATGGGGCAGTTCTAGTTGTCTTACAGTCACTATGAGTCGGTATTGACTCTACGGCGATGGGCTTTGTTTTGTCTGATATACAAGGAATACCACACGACGATTCTGTCAACTACAAAAAGATCTTATTGAAGGGATGAGGAGGGAGTAGTATGTATGGCTTGAACTTCCCTGTACAATAATCTAGACTGTTACTCACCTGAGAACAGACATTTTACATAATATAAATCAGCTACTTTGCCTTGTGTTTTAAAATATTTTGATTTTCAATTGCTCTATGTCAATGTAAGTTTTTACATGCACTTGAGAGCTGCAACTCTGTGAGATGATGCAATTAGGATTATCACCTTTTGCAGTGGAATAAACTGAAACATAATAGCTGACTTTTCTAAGATCACCTGGAAAGTTAGCGCCTGAGCCCGAGCTAGAACCTTGGAGCAAGGGTCCGTGCCTTTATTAGAACTTTGAAAAAAAAAACAAAATCTAAAACTGCAAAGCAGCTTGACAATATCTGAGTAGGAGCTTCACTAACTAAAAGTTGCATACAAAGTAAATAGGCAAAAGTTGATTTGGTTTTGGAGGGTGGTGGCAAAATCAAGCAACAATTATCTGCCGTTTGCTGTGCTTGATGCCCCTCATCTCATTCTACAGTCTCATCAGAAGTAAATGATCATCTTCTTTTTACTGCTGAAGGAAGTACACCTCAGAGAGATCAAGTAAGTTGCCAGAGGCCACACAGCAAGTGGTAGAAGGAGCTGTTCTTTGCAGTTAGAACAAAGGCTGTCTTGTGCTCTGCCCTGGCTTTTGCCCACAGACACATTGGCTTATAGCTCATAGTTAAGCAGCACATGTGGTGAACTAACCTGAGCCATTCTGTTTCATTCCACTATTACTTACGGTACCTCCTTATCGATGATAGGCTGTCCCCAAGTGTAGGAAGGAACATTCATCACTAGGGACACAGGGTGAGAGTGAAGATATTCAAGTTCGTTCCACCTTTCTGAATAATGCGTTCAAGATCAAGTGTATGTACCAAGGCCTGCCATGCACCAGGTCTTCATGTTTCATTCCTTATATTTTTTCAAATTTTCCCTTTAAAAGTACTTGTGTCAATAATGCATAGAAAACTCAAAACGTAAAAACTCCCCCACCCATTCTTTCCTCCTTCAGCTTTCCTATCCAAAGGAAATCAGTGTCACCAGTTCATTGTACATTATTCCACAGATCGTGTGTCCCTCTAAAAGCATACACATGTAAATATCTCCTTTTGTACTAATAGCTGCCAACTTGGAGATCATTCTGTGTAAAATATATTCATGAATGAGTTGTTTCAGTCATTTTGGCAGCTTTTTTTTTTTTTTTTTACATTGTTTGCCTCTACTATGACTTATTTCATTAGATTCCTTTTGATAGGCATTTAGGTTATTTCTAATAATTTGCTCCTTCAAAACGTGCTGCAGTGAACATTCTCTTACACACTTCTTTGCATACGTGTGTCAGTACACCTGCAGGATAAATTTCTAAAAGTGGAACTGATGGGTAACAGAGCCTGTAACATTTATTTTATTAGATATTGTTAAAACTCACCCCTGCCTCAATATGGAGTGATGGGAAAAAATTTTATTGGGATAATAGGAAAGGTGGAAAATTATTCCTCATTGTGATTTTAATTGTATTTTTTTAACATGAGTAAAAGCAAGAATCATATATATGTTTGTATATACTTTTTATGTATAAATGCCTACTGTTGGTCTGTTAGTTTGTTGCACTGCAGTGACTAGCCTGTTGTTGAGATTCTAGAAGCTATACCACTAATATTTCAAATACCAACAGCATCATACGTAGTGGACAGAGTTCAGTTGAACTTCCAGAGCAAGACAAACTAGGAAGAAGGACGTGGTGATCGACTTCTGAAAAAATTGGCCAGTGAAAATGTTATGAAAAGCGGTAACATTATCTGATATAGTGATGGAAGATGAACCCCTCGATTGGAATGCAGTCAAAAAGTGTTAAAAAGCAAAGACGTCACTTTGAAGACTAAGGCACACCTAACCCAAGCCATGGTGTTTCCAGTCATCTCGTATCCATGGTAACGGTGGGCGGTGAGTAAGGAAGACCAAAGAAGAATTGAAGTCTTCATGTACCGTGTTGGTGAAGAATACTGAGTACACCACGGACTTCCAGATAAACAAATCTGTCTTGAAAGAAGTGTAGTCAGAATGTTCCTTAAAAATGAGAGAGTATGGTGAGACTTCAACACATGTGCTTTGAACCTTTGTCGGAAGGGATCAGTCTCTGGAGCATGACATTATGCTTGGTAAAGTAGAGTGTCACGAAAAAGAGGAAGACCTTCAAGAGACGGATTGACACAGAGGCTACAACAATGTGCTGAGATATAACAAGGGTTATGAACGTGATACAGGACTGGGCAGTGTTGCAATACATTGTACATAAGGTTGCTATGAATCAGAAGTAACTGGATAGCACTTACTAATAGCCAAGTGCTGTCGAGTCGGATCCAACTCATGGTGACCCTAGGGGCCATGTATATATATATGTGTGTGTATATGTTTATATATATACAGAAATACATACATATATATATATACATGAATTGGATCTGACTCGACAGCACTTGGCTGGCATATATCTCCCACTGCTGTTGTGTCGGGTCTGACTCAACAACCTTAGAGGTCAGAGTAAAACTACTCCATAGAGTTTCCAAGGACCACCTGGCAAATATGTGGGAGAGGAGAAAGCTTTGAAGAAGATCCTCCTTTAAAATCCACAGAAGCCTAGATGCCCCTCTACAGCACCAGCTCAAGGATGCTTACCTCTCTCCACACAGAATTTCTTGAGATAAGCCTTGCTTTTTAAGGAAAGAGGAGTTTCTTCCCTGTAACTTAACACTGACAGCTTATTGCCTCTGTAAGTTTGCTGGTCCCAATAGACAAGCAATATGAAAATCTGTAAACCTGCTAATGCCAATTAGAAAGCTGTATGGAAAGTTCTTTGTCTGCTTTCTTGAGAAAATGTATAAAAGGGATGTTTTTATAACAGGATAGGGTATGTGGCTATTTTGGACCTGAGTCTGTCCGCTGCATCGCTGGCAACAAAGCCCCTTCTTCTTTAAACAAAGTGGTGTTTGAGGTGTTTTCTGCTCTGTGGGCCAAACTTATCTTTTTCCTGCAATGTATGAACTGCTGACCTTTTGGTTAATACATGGTGTGAGAGAGAGAAAGAGAAAGAGAGAAAAGACGCAGGAGATGCAACAACAAAGCTCCGCTAACTGAGAGAGTGGAGGTTTCAACCCACCTGTCCGCTCCATGGGAGACAGACCTGGTAATCTGCTCACGAAAAGGTAACAGCCAAGAAAACTTACGGCGTAGTTCTGCTGTGTCACATGGGGTTGCTGTGACTCAAAATCAACCAGACAGCACCTAAAACTACATATATACATATATATATATTTACAATCCTTTCTATGAACTCTCTGAGATTGTATACTTTGTCCACTCTTTTACAGCTTTGATGATTTTTTTTAGCGATTTGTAGAGACAGATTCATAAAATTACGCTTTGCTAAATGTATTTGGTTTTGCTGTTTGTGCTTTGTGTCAGATCTTCAAACACATTGTCATTAATAATCATGAACCCTGGAAACCAAAAATCAAACCTACTGCTGTTGAGTCTATTCTGACTCATGGTAACCCTATGGGCAGAGTAGGACGGCCTCATAAGGTATCCAAGGGGCAGCTGGTAGACTTGAACTGATGACCTTTTGGCTAGTATTTGATCTCCTAATACTGTGCCAACAGGGCTCCCATGAATCCTGGAAGGTACAACTTAGTTTTCTCATGTATGATTGGGGAAACTGTGGATGAGAAGGGTTAAATCACTTTCTCAGTATCAGCAAATAAATGGGGCAGAAGAGGACAGGATACCAATCTTACCACTCAAAAGCTAACATTCTTTCCACTCTGTCACATCACCTCTCTGGAGGACAACAATTATTCTCACTAAATCATGAAGGGTGTGAATATGTGGTTTAGCAATTCACACTGAGTAACTGAGCTGCGGATTTCAATTCACTTGCTGGGCAGTGGCATGAGTATGTACCCATCCTCAAAGTCTATTTTCTTAACAGCTTCTACAAATGTGTTCTCACTTCTGGGCCTTTGCACGTGCTATTCCCCCTTGCTTTCTTCCTCTATCTCCATCCTTCTCACTTTTCTGTCTGTGTTCTGCTCCTGTGGAATCTTACCCTACCAGCACCGCAAGAAGTCTGCATTCTCTTCTTGCTTTTGTCCCGTGTTCCACTGCCCAGGATGGGAGCAATTTCTATTTCTTTCTACCTTAGTCTACAGAATCAGGGACTGTGCCTTAAACATCACTGAATCCCCATCACCTGGACCAAAGCCTAGTGGAACACAGACATTCAAAGTGTCCATATAAAGTGACTGAAAAAATGAATGTCCCATATGATGAGATATTGTCCTGGAATTAGAATCTCAGGGTGTGAACCCAGACACTATGACTTACTAGGATTGTGACTATAGATCAGGTCACTTAAACATACTAAATTTCAAATTCTTTACTGGTAAACTTATTTTAAAATGTGCTACCTGCTCACCATGAGTCGGATCCAACTCGACGGCACTTGGCTTTGGAAATGCTATTACTAAACTAATAAATTATTCTGTCTCATTCATATCTATGAAACCAATGGCCATTGATATAATCGATTCAGACTTGTGGTGACCCCTTGTGTTTCAGAGTTATGTTGTGCTCCTTTGGGTTTTTAATGGCTGTGATCTTTTGGCAGTAGATTGCCAGGACTTTCTTCTAAGAAGCTTCTTGATGGATTCAAACATCTAACCTTTGGTTAGCAGCTGAGTGCTTAATATTTTGAGCCACTCAGGAACTTCTGTTCATTTCTTTAATATCCTGTTAATGCTTATAATAGTGATCATGGTGTCATGAGAATCTTGTTGTTAGAATCAGACACTAGCGAATTTGCAGATGTGGTTTATAGGTTCAGAAATCTGCATTTTAACCCACTGCACCGGGTGCTGTTTGAGGACCACTGTTTTAGTTAGAATGCTTCTCCATGCTTGTGATGTATAAATTCCCTTCTGTAGTTAGAAATTCTTTAGAAAGCAAAAGCTTTTGACTTCCAGAGATTTCTGCATGCCACAAAAACAGCCAGCAGGAAATTGCAGCATTTTGCATGATCTATTCCTCTGCAGACTTGCCATGAAAGGTGCACTTTACAGAACGGGGTGGGTGAACCAGGAAGATAGTTCCTCTTCATACAATCTGAACCATCAGGTCACATCAAACTAAGCTAATATAAACGTCAGCATGCAGCTTTCGGAGGTGAAATCTGAGTTTGTTGTAATGCAGTTCATTTTCCTTCTTGCAGCTCTGTGGATGCTATCAGCTGATGTGGCTGACAAGCGTTTCCTGTGCCCAAATAAAAGCAATCTCAGCAGTTCTTCTGAGCGTGCCTCATTGCATGTGTGTGTTTGTGTGCTCTGGGAGCTAATGCCACCTTCTCCTTGGAGCCACCCCAAGCTGGTCTCCATGGGCCTGCCCAATCACCATACTGGAAGCCCTGGAGCTGTCTGCAGGAGCCATCAGACCAGTTCATAATGACCACTAGAGTATGGAGTTATATAGACATCCAGTGGAGGAATTAATTATGGGGAACATGAAGTCTCTGTAGGAACAGACTGCAGATTTAACACCTCCCAGGTGAATATACTGCCATCAGAGTGAGGAGGCAGCTCTGCTAGCTTGTTACAGCCTTGAGCCTGTTCTACATAACAATGGCCCGCAAGCTACACCTGATTACACCAACTTGGCTCAGGGGATGCCCTTGTCGATGATTGGTTATCCTTCACTGGAGAAATGCCAGATTGCAAGTCAGGCCAATCTTTGGATGATTTTTTTTTTTCATTTGTCACTTGTTCTATTATTTCTTTTCTATCTCTGCTTTTAACCTTATCTAGGTGGTTTCCCAGAGAATATAAAAACCTGAGACCCTCTCAGCGGTGAATTACAATGATTACCCAGATACTTTTCAGGAGTCAGTGTGTACTTAACTCTGCTTGTCAAATCCCTATCTGAATAATTTCTATCAGTGGCACCCTGGAGTGATTTAGGAGAATACCCGTCTACGCGCTCTGTCGCTTTTATTTTTAACACAGCTGTTCTCATCCAAACCCAAAGTGGACCCATTTTTTGAGAAGATGGGACAATTTTCTAGACTTTTCCTGATGTTCAGGTCAACCTATTAAGGTGCTTCGTGATCCACCGAGATGGGTGGTGGTATTTGAATGTATGTTATCCTTCTGTGCCACTGAGTCAGAATCCACTGGACAGCAAAGGATTTGGTGTTTTGGGTATCTTTAAACTGATAGCCACAAGCAAAAGCTAGAAAACCAAAATAAACCCACTGCTGTTGAGTCACTTCTGACTCATAGTGACCCTATAGGTCAGTGTAGAGCTGCCCCATAAAGTTTCAAAGGAGCACCTGGCAGATTTGAACTGCCATCCGTTCAGTTAGCAGACATAGCACTTAACCACTACGCTACTAGGCTTAGGCTTCCTGAATAAGCAGATCCCAAAGCCAGTCCCAACCCACTGCCATCAAGTTTATTCTGACTCACAGTGATTCTATAGGACAGAGTAGAACTGCCCCGTAGTGTTTCTAAGGAGCACCTGATGGATTTGAACCACTGACCTTTTGATTAGCACCTGTAGCACTTGACCCCTGCACCAAGCAGAGGAAATTCTATTTAGAGGGAAAGGGCAGGAAAGAAGGAAAGAAATAAGCAGGATGAAAAACATCATAGTAATGCAAATTCTTTAATATATGAGTTTCAATATTGGTATTTATGAGATTGCAGGGGTTAAAAAATTTCTTAAGTTTGGAGCTCTCAAAACACACAAAAAAATTCTGGAAATAGTATCTTCTAATGGAAAACCTCCCAGGTGTCAACATGGTTAAATCAAAAGGCACTTGGGATCAAAACCTGGATAAGTTTGACAATAAACTTATCATTTACATCCATTATTTTTGTTAAGGCAGCTGTAGCTCTGTATGGTTGGAGGAATTAATCACACGTGGGGGCACATACAGACACACATACACACAGCCCAGCCTTTTGTCTCCTAGCCTGCAGAACGTCTCCAGTAACGTGCCTGCCAACAGGATCCTTCAACACCTCCCCCAAATCAAACCCTGCTGATGGAAACGTGATGACAGTCAGGTGGGTGTGGGAGCCACATGTTTTAGTGACAGTCTAAGTCAAGCTGCAGAGCAACTAGCAGAACCTTCTATACCCCCTACAGTTGCCATGAAAGGGCATTTCTTTCACTGATCATTGTAGTATTCCCCAAAGTACTATGCATTCCAACTGGCAAGTGGAGGAATTCCTGTGGCTCAGCAACCCACCAAGTGAAACACAAAAGACTTATTTGAATGTTAAGCAGAAGACTGGATTGGAGATGGCTGGTGGTGTTTGCATGCATATGCGTGAAGGTGTGTGTGGTTGTTACACCTCTGTGCTGCAGCCCAGGAAGAAATCCTGGCTTTGTTTCACACAATCACAGTGAAGTTACACCCGAAGTTTTCAGCTGGCCCTCCTGTTCTATCCACTGGCTTCTCTCTCTGCTCTAAATATACCAATTATTTCCTGAAGTGTCAGTGGTACACCAGACATGCTGAGATATAACCTTTCTTCAAGTTGATGCTGTTAAACCATTACTTGAAACTGAAGTCGCCGTTGACAACTGTGACTTCAGTCACTAATAACTACTTCAGAAGTGCCAGCGGTGTCTGCGCTCTTAGTGCTGTTGCCCAGGGCTCCGGGAATGTCTTCACAGGTCATTTAGAACCATCCATCTGATCTGTGGCGAGATCAGTCAATCTTGCAGCCGAGTGTTTTCCTCTCTCTTCCTCTCATGCCAGGTCCTTTATTTGTTCTCTCAGGGCCATACTGATGGCTGATCTTAGGCAGCCTATTGACCACTTAGCTTGTAAAGGCTTTGAGAGAAGGGCATCACTGCTTGGATCCTGAATTCTGTCACTTGTCTGAGAGGATTTTTTTTCGCCCTCTGTCTTTCTCTCCTCTGTGGTTTCATGTGGTTTTACTAAGCCTTTTAACCAATACCACGTGCACAGCAAGCACAGCCTTACAAACAGACCCGACTGTCACTTGATATGAGCCCTGGTGACACACACAGTGCTTGGATACTAACTGAAAGGTCAGTGGTTCAAACCCACCAGCTGCTCCACAGGAGACAGATGTGGCAGCTGTTTCCTTAAGGATTAT
Source organism: Heterohyrax brucei (assembly GCA_028571685.1). Taxonomy (NCBI): domain Eukaryota; kingdom Metazoa; phylum Chordata; class Mammalia; order Hyracoidea; family Procaviidae; genus Heterohyrax; species Heterohyrax brucei. The sequence continues at coordinate 33,553,326 of CM053148.1, read as the reverse complement.
ACAGCCTTGAAACAAATGAGGCTGCTCTACTCTGTCCTATGTGGTCACTATGAGTTGGAATCAACTCAACTGTGGTCGCTTTGGTTTTCTTTGGCATTTTGGTTAGTCGATATGGAGAATATATCTGGTTAGAGTTTGGGAAGGTTATGATGTAATTGGGATTGTGGCTTTAAAAAGTCTTCAGCACACGCCTGTTGACTTTCAGAAGGTTGTGGAAGTGCAAACGAGTCTTATGGTTTTGATTATCTTGATTCTTTTATTTTGGCATAAAATTAATGATGATAATTCCAGTACTCAGGAGTTCCTTGGAAGAAATTCTTGGCAATCTCTATCTATCGTGTTTCTATAAGCAGGTTTTCAATGAAAGTCCTGTGAGTCATAGTTTTACTCTGATACAAAAGGGACTTCCTTGAGTTGGAAATTCATTAGATGGGAACTGGTTGATTAATAGTTACCAAATATTGCTTTGCACTTGTTACAGTGCACACCTATACATGTAAACAAAGTATCTGAATAACTTGTCCTGTATCACTCAGTTGGGATTTGGGAAAAGCAGAATTTAAGCTCAGGTGCTTGACGTAGAAATGCAGCCTTTATCACTATCCAGTAACTTTCTTTCTCCATAGAAGGTAGTACTATGGGAACTGAAATCATAGTACAGTTCTGTATGAAATTGTTACTGCAAAGTTACTGTTATTCTGAGAAACATACAAGCCCCACCTGAAAGTGTCTATGAGCACCACTCTGCCATCCAATGCAAATTCAGAGATAATGTATTAGAATTACAGGGTACATTTTGAATGCAATGTGGGTGCCTGCCAAAATATGGATTGGAGAAGCAGACAGATTCCAAGAATATTGATTAAGAAACATGCCCTTATGACTGTTTAACTAATTTCCTCTTTCTGCCTTACCACCTTCTTAAAAGTCTCCCCATGTCCACCACCCTCTATAGAATTGCTGGGATCACTGGGCAAAGCTCTGATGATATTTAGGGGAAAATCATCCTCCCCTTAATTTAAGAGTAATGATGTTAGCACCGGTTCTCAGGCTCCATTCCAATGCAGGTAATTACACTCTGCCTCTTTCAATTCCCTCTGCACTTCCTGCTGAATCTATTTTTTCTCTACTTCCTATCCTAAACAGTTGTGCCATGTTGCTGGGCTGCTGTTCAACATCTGTTTCCCCAAAGAGCTGCACTTTCAGAGTGAGTGAATGATTTCTCTTTCATGACTATTTTGCAGAAAGGAACCTGATAAGTGGCAGGTGCTTGAATGTCCCTCCGATTTAGGTCAGGGGATGACAACTTGCAGTTAGAGTCTAGGGTCGCTTGAGTTCCTTGCCTGGAACAAAGTACAAAAATATTCCTTTACAAACAATGGAGCTTTGTAACGGGTGGAATGATTGACTGACAACACACTGACTAACCTCCTCAGTGGATGGGCTTGTCCCAAATGCCAATGACAGAGTATCCTGACTTCTCAAAAAGCTTCCTGAAGCTCCTGGGTTGCCAGGCCTAACCTAGCCTTACTGATCTCACATGGTTCAGGCCTCAGGCCTTCTGTCTTTTCTTCTAAAGTCTGACTCTTAAATTTGATCTCTCTGTTCTTGATGGAAACCCCCCAAGGAGAAAGATTGATTTCCCATATTCTTTATATAATCACTCTTTACTATAACAATGCTTTCAGAATGACAGGGTGTTCCCCAAATATTCCTATGAAAACTTTAATCAAGGGACTTTAAACAGGACCAGCCTCCCCTCAAAATTCCCAATACCTCCCGCTTACCATGTCCCTTCTCAGTTCTCCACCATACCTAAGAGGTGGATTTTTCTTTCCATTCACTTAGTTTCAGGAGTCCCTAGGTGGTACAAATGGCTAAGTGCTGGAGAACTAGCTAAAAGTTTGGTGGTTCGAACTATGCATAGGACCCTTGGAAAACAGGACTGGTGGTCTGCTGCAAAAAGTTCACAGCCTTGAAAGCCTTATAGAATCTTTCTACTTCATACACACATTGGGTGGCCATGAGTTGGAATCAACTTGGTAGAAATTAACAGTAACAGTATCACTTATTTTTAACTAACATAGAAAAAAAACGCAAATATCACTACTCCTAAACTTAACTGTAAGAACTTGTTACTACATCCAATGAGTTTTGATAGTGTCTTAGATTAAAATAGCAGATGATTTAGGCAAGAAAATTCATGACCTCATTCAGCCTAAGGAGATGGACAAAACATTTGAAATGAGGGATAGAAAAAAAAAACTTGCAAAGAGATAATTATTTTGCTTTTTAGAAGAAAAAAAGAATGGAGGTCTGTTGGTATCATGGTTAAAGGCAAAGGCTGCTAACCAATAGTCAGCAGTTTGAATCCACCTGTTAGTCCTTGGAAAACCTTTTGGGGAACTTCTACTTTGTTCTATTAGGTAGCTATTAGTTGCAATAGACTTAGTGGCAATGGGTTTGGTTTCCTGGTTTTTAAAAGCAGATATGACTGAGAGACTAGTAGTCCTATGACAAGCCAAGTGCCATCCTATTTAATAATTGCATATTTTTAGTACAAGTTTTACAAGTTTATTTTCCAAATTGACCTTCTAAAGTAAAGCAAAGCAAAGCAAAGCAGAAACAAGTTTCAAGACCACTTCTGCTGGCTGGGAGATAAAACAATGCAGTCACTGAAATAATATTCTACATTCTGCTAACTTACCCAGTAGATTTTCTGAAATTACTAGGGCTAACTCAAAAGTGGGGAAAAAAACTTAAAAGATATAAAAGGGAACCTGGCTCACAGCAGTTAAGTACTCGGCTCCTAACCTACAGTTTGGCAGATTGTACTCACCATAGAAGAAAGATGTGGCAGTCAGCTTCTGTAAATATTTACAGCCTTGGAAACCCCATGGGGGCTGTTCTACTCTATCCTATGGGGTTTTATGAGTCAGAATGGACTCAACAGCCATGGGTTTTCTATTTTCTTGTAAAACACATGAATAACTAGAGGTTCGTAAGATGCAAGCCTTATATCATCTTAGTTGACAAAACTGAGCATACTGCATGACTAGCTCCTATCGAGAGAAAGTAGAATATGGAACAACTGCCAAAAAGAGAACTTCTCTACCACCTCTGTGGATATGAGGTCAAGGAAAAAAAATATATCTGTTATATACGTCATAACAGTCTTGACATAAGGCTTACTTAAAACCAGTTTATAAAAAGGATTATGAGCTAAATCTAGGCACCCATCTCCAGAATGCTTTGAAAGACTGAAAGTGGTTCCCCTCAAAAAGCTTCAGCCATTTCATGCTTTGAAGTTGTTCATACATGAATTAGAGTGTACGATAGAAGCCAGGCAGTCACAGAAGCACACTCTTGTCTTCGTCTAATTTTGTCTTAGCAGCTCTTTTAAACTGCTAAATCTGGTTTTAAAACAGGAAGATTTCGTCTTCTAGTGGTGTAAAACAGCTGCTACTTCTCTGATGAGAAGCCCATTTTCTGTTTTATATCTGCAAGATGTTGGCTATATCAAGCCTGCTGAACTAGGCAGCAGAGAAGTCTCTGGTCACAGAAAAGGGTAAAGGAAAGGCAAGGGGACTTTTTTCCAAGAGGCAGCTGTCTCTGAAATGGGGACTGGGAGGAGCTCCCATCCAGGCAGTGCTCAGTCATGCAGCCAAGAGTTTCACTAGCTTTTACTGCTACGATCAGAGTAGAAACTTGAGGGAAGGCAAATCACCCCTCAACCTCATGACCCACGTGGGCTATTGGTTCCTCAGTGGAAATGAAAATCAGTCTACATGTAAAAGGTCCAGCCTCAGCTATTCCTTGAAGAATACCACCTGACTTGTGCCCCTACTACATGTTTTGGTGAGCAGGGAGTCACACATTGACTCTTCCAGAATGGGCACACACAGTGTGCTTAACGATATTGCCCTTGAATGAGTTGTGAGTCACAGTATTTCTATGTGTTACAGCATAGACCTATTGTGTAGGGTTTTCTGGTCTGTAATATTTACAGTCACATATTGCCATACTTTTCTTCCATGGTCTCGTGTCGATTTGGACTGCCAGCTTCAAACACTCTGGATTTCTGGCTGCTTTTTCGAAATCTGTTGAGGCCACTCAGGGCCTGTGTGTCCAAGAAGGTGGAGCTGTGGAAAGCTTGGGCGCCCTGGATGGGAACTGCTGTCCAGCTCCTCATGGTGCTGATGTGGTCTGCCTTGCTCAGAAGTGCCAGTGCATGGCTCCCTTAGAAGTCTGACCTTGTCACCTTTGAAGTAAGAGAACCAGCTTCAGTGAGGGCTCCTCAATGTGTGTCACCTCACCTGATGCTCTCTGAGGACCTCTTGCGTGAAGTTAGAAGCAATGAGATAATTTAAACTCCGTGCAAGAAGATTTCCATCCTGTCTGACAGCCGCTTGTATGGAAAGTTGCTGGGTAGGTAAAGAGAAGAAATGGATGGAAGGCAGCTAACAGATTGATACTGCCATTTGGGTTGTTAAAATACTGTACTATTTCCAAACAGGCCAACTGACCTCCAGAAATCCCTACCTACCTTCACCAACACCAGCAGTCTTAAGCCCTCCCCTGGGGACAGATTAACGCCTGGCACCCTGGGGACACCAGATCCCTGCTTCAACATTGCGTATAGTGAACATCACTTTAGTTGAGTTGCTGCCCATACCTTGCTAGTTGTTAAATATTTTTATATTACTCCTGAGTAGAGCCTAATAAAATAATATCTTGCCTGAAGCATTAACTGCTTCTGATTGCTTCTTTCCTTTTTCTCTTTCTATTGCTGAGTCTTCTGCCACCCACTCCTCACCATGTGCCTCACTAATGTGTCTTTTATTTCCAGAAGTTACAGGCAGTTGAACAGCAGTGGGCTAAACCATTATAGAGATTTTAAGCTGCTGGTTGTTACAAGCTCAAATTGATTACATCTGAGCTCAAGAAAGCACAGTGAAGAAGAGAGAGAAAATGTTGTATTCCATTCACATGGAGTTTATCTTTGCTGTTATGTGTGGTTATGATGGCTCTGCCTCTTCCACTCCAGAAGCATTCACTGTATCCAAAGGAGTGTAGGCTCCAGTTATTCGCTTGAACTCCGTTGGCTTAAGTCATTAAAGACATTTTCCCCCACCATTTTACAAAACTCTTTCAAGACAATTTGTTTTCCTTTTTACTAATTTTAATCGTATTTGTTTGTGGTGACATAATAATACTTTTACGATGATCTGTCAGAAATTAGCTAATATAACACAAAATATGTGCACACTTTCTTGATGCATCTTGCCATCTTTTTCTTTTAATCCTGTAGGGGGTTCAAATCGTGCTTTCCTCTCAGTGGTTGTTGTTTCAGTTATTCTCCAACTGAAGATCTATGTGTGCACTAACATAAACAAGAGTGCTGGGGTTGGAGTAATAGATTCCGGTGTCACTCTGTCATTGATAAAAGTGAGTGACCCTGGAAGTCAGTTTCTCTGTGCTAAAAAGTTGCTCATCTATGAATTAGCAGGGTTGCATGAAGTACTGCCTTAGGGCCCTTCCAGCTCAAAACTTCTCATATTCATTGAGGTTTCTTTCCTGCTCTAAAATAAAACAAAAAGCAAAGCTATTTTCGTTTAGTCACTTCTGACTCATAACAGCCTTATAAGACAGACTAGAACTGCCCCACTGAGTTCCCAAGGAGCACCTGAAGGATTCAAACTGCTGAACTTTTGATTAACAGCTGTAGTTGTTAACCACTATGCCACCAGGTTTTTCTCCTTCTCTAACAGTGGGTATAATTTTCAAGTGTAGAGTACCTTTCAGGTACCTTCTCACTTGAATCTTATATCAACTCTACCAGGTCACAAAATGAATATAAGATCTCCACTAGCTGGTTGCTGCAAGAAGAAGAAACAGTCACTAAATTTGTGAATGACTCTTCTGAATTACCCACTCCAATTTCCAAAACTAAACGTTGTTTTATGGAAGCCATTCTTTCTGCTTCCATCACAGGTGTTAGCATCTGAATGTGTTGGCTGAGCTTGGCATCCTGGTGTGAAACGATAGTTACACAGCTAGTTGTTAAACATATGTGTTTGTGCGTAAACATAAGTGTGTATATAAACACAGTAGGAGGTAGCAGGGGGTGCAGTCAAGCAGGAGGATGAATAGGAGAAGGAACAGAATTACCCATCAGCTTTGGGAAGAAAGGAAGACACCTAATATTTATTAACTGCCCAATGAACTGCTATTCATGTTATCTTAATCATCACATCAATCCTATATGAAGCATATATTTTCCCCATTCTGCAGATGAAGAAACTGAAACTCAGAAATATTATTCAAAAGCTCAAACGTTCATTGGTTAGAATCAATATTCAAACCCTAGCATGTCTTTCCACAGCATCTTTAAAGTGATTCAGCCATTCATCTGTCCATCCGTTCAACTGAATTTTACTGAGCACTTGTACATGTCAGGTTCTGTGCCAGGCAGTGAACAAAAATCCCATGCTGAAAAAAGCCTCTACCCTCTAGGGTTTACAAGATTGCCAGATGATTTGTAGCCCTTACCACTTTCTATGTGCAAATACTCCTAACAAAACCAATTCAACTCTTATCATGACATCACTGAAGGGAGGGAAGCAATGTTTAATATTTTTCACACATTGATGGATGGAGTAAAAAGTTCTATCATTGGATGGCCTTCTGATAATTAAAAAAAGGGATACCTGGCTCCCCTGAGGTGCAATGATATCTAATATTTGTGGAAGATTTATTGATTAACAATATATACCATTTTCCTTCAGCTATATGTTTTCTGTAATTCTTATAGCAATCCTGCTAAGGAGGCATTTTGACAATGGGGCAACCGAGCCACAACGAGGGTATTATCTTACCCAACATCATACAGCTTGTAAGTGATAGAACCAAGATTCAAAATCTTTGCCCTTCTCTGCACCATACTGGCTCAGCAAATCAAGACTCGTTATAAATACCTACTTTATAGATCTGTGTTAATTCACTTGGTTAGAAGCTGATACTGGCACTGTATTCATTTTCTTGTTTGTGTTACTGGCAACACATAGTCAATAAATGCACTCCTAAGACCAATGCATGCCCTTGGTTATGTGGAAGAACACAAGAATTTGAAACAGGCTGAATATCACAGGACAAGTGCAGTGATAGTAACCCCTGAGGAATAAATGCCTAAGTCAGTGCTGACATCTTCACACTCTAAAGCCTACATTCATCTTTACACAAGTGGTGATCTTCCTTAGGGAAAAATCAATAGCCCAGAGTCGTTAAGAAATGGTGCCACTAAAGCAACTGAGTGTAAGGATAAAGGCCAGGGAGCAACCAGCTTCTCGTGCACACAGAGCAAAACAATGAAAGTTGCAGTGCTGGTAGTTCGAATAGGGCATTTTATGAAATTAGTGTTTCCACTCAGACTTTCAATTTGGTTTTCTTTGCTGTTTTGCCTGAGCAGAATAAAGTCTGAGTGAAAATGTAAGGCAAGTAGACATATCACATACCACACGGGAGACAAGCCATGGAAAAGAAACAGATACAGCTCAATGTAGTCGATCAATCAAGGTCAGTCAATATATGCTTGGCACTCACTATGTGCTAAGCACGAGGCTAGACACTAGAAAAGAAGCAAAGATGGGCAATCCTTGATTCTTTCTCTAGGGGAAAACTCAGTAGCGTGCCTGGCAATCAAGGGATGGGGCAGGTACTGAAAAAAAGGGGTTCACAATCTAACAGAGGCCAAATCCTAGCTTTACCACTCATCACCATGTGACCTTGGAGAAATTATTTCAGTTTCCTTGAACTTCAGTTGCTCATCTGTTGTATATACCTAGAAGACACTTAACTGTGTGTGTGGCACAAAGGAGCAACTTAATTAATGATAAGTCTTGTTATTATTTCCAGTCAAGGACTGTTGATGTTGGAGACAACATTGATGAATTAGATTGAAACCAAGGATGGAAAACAAATTTGTCCATGTACTTTTCTCACTCAGGTTCCAGTCTTTGACTTTAGCTAGATTTGTGGTCTTGGAATCACACTGCATCCATCAATGTGCCAAGCTTTGGGAGCGTAGTCAGAAGAAACTGTGCCTCAGATATAGGCACATGGAAAAATACATAAGAAAGAGATAATATGTTGAGGTGCTTGGAATAGATGAAAGAAGAGTTCAAATCATTTCTCCTCTGAACATTAAAATGCAAAAGAATAATACGAAAATAAGAAAAATTTGGGGTAGATTTTTTTTATAATCCTTCGCTTGTCTACATTGCTGTTGTTAGGTGCTGTCCACTCAGTTACCACTCATAGTGAGAAAGAAACACTGCCCAGTCTTGTGCCATTTTCACTACTGTTGTTATCTTTGAGGCCGCTGTTGCAGCCAGTGTGCCAATCTATCGGATCACGGGTCTTCGTCTTTTTCGTTGACCCTCTGCTTCATCGTACCGAGCATGATGTTCGTCTCCAGAGTCAGGTACTTCTTGTTAACATGTCTAAAATACATGTTAAGATATGGATGTCTTCAAGTTGGTTGACCAGGTTGCTGTCTTCCTTATTCTTGACATAGAAAAGCAAACACATATAGTACGGCATCCCTTTGTTGAAATGTCTCAGTTGGTATGCCACTGATTCCTGGAGACTTATTTTTCACTAATGCCTTCAGTGCAGCTTGGATTTCGTCCTTTGGTACCACTGGTTCTTGACCATACGCTACCTCCTGAAATGGTTGAACGTAACCAGTTCTTTTTCATCCAGTATTTATTCCTTTTCATCTTTTTTGGATGCTTCCTGCGTCATTCAATGTCTTGCCTGCAGAATCATTCAAAATTGCAGCTCAAGGCTGGAAGTTTTTCTTCAGTTTTTCAACTGGAAAAATACCAAGTATGTTTTCTAACTCCAGGTCTTTGCACATTTCATTATAATGTACTACTTTGTCTTCCCAACCTCTCTTTTGAAACAGTTTTTTTCAGTTCTTTTATATCATTACTTCTTCCTTTGGTTTGAGCTACTACACATTTAAGAGCAAGTTTCAGAATCTCTTCTGATGTCATTTTGGTATTTTCTTTCTTTCTTATCCTTTTGTTTTTTTTCCTCTATGGTGTTCCTGATACCACTGCACAACTTGTCTAATCTGTTGTCATTCTGTTCAGTGCGTCAAATCCATTCTTGAGATGGTCTCTAAATTCAGGTGAGATTTACTCAAGGTCATATTTTGGCTCTTGTAGACTTGTTTAAACTTTCTTCAGCTTGAGCTTGAGCTTGTACATGAGCAGTTGATGGTCTGTTTTCTAGTTGTCCCTGACCTTTTCCTGACTGATGATATTTTCTATCACCTCTTTCCAAAGAGGTGATAGATTCCTGGATTTTCCAGCTGGTGAGGTCTATGTGTATAGTCACCAGTTATGTTGTTGAAGAAAAATATTTGCGATGAATGGATAAATTGTTGGCCTTACAAAATGCTATTATGTAATCAATAGTGGTTTCCAGTTTTTGAAATCATTTTCTATATATTAGCCCACTTGATTCTTATAGCATCTTTTTGAAGTGGGAAGAACACAGAGATGCTAATTTTCCCATTGCACAGATAATAAGACTGAGAGTAGGCTTGCCAGCGAAGCCAAGTGCCGCCGAGTTGGATCCGACTCGTGAGAGTAGGCTTAGTATAAGCAAAAAGAAAAAAAACAAACAAACAACTGCGTCCTGAAGTTGATTCTATAGCATCAATTACGGTTTAAGATTATTTTAGTGTGTTTCATCCAGAGAACAGGTTTTCATATTATTTTGAATAGTTACTTTTCACAGTGCTTAACATACCTTGAAAAATTTCAATATAAGAAATACATCTCTTTTCATTAGTATAATTCCATAATGTGGTAAGTTTATGTATCTTTTTCTTTGTATTTTTTATTTAAGAATCTTGTATACTCAGCGTTTATTATTTAAATCTCCTATAAAATCTGAAATGAAACACATTCACATCGGCAGTGACAGAAGAACAGTCAGCCCCATACACATTTGACGTTAAGCAAACATACTCTAGTTAACGAAGGGAGAAAGTTATGGTAAAGCTAAACAGATAACATCATTAAATAGAACTCTATACACTTAATCTCTTATGTATTCACATTAATATGAGCATATGTCAATTGCATAGTAGTTTCAAATGAAACTGGTGTCTTATTGCCCACGTGGGAGGAACATCTAGGTCAATCGGCACTGAAATGTCATGAATTGCAATATCTATGGCAGATGACACTTGTCACAGACTCTGTGATCAATTCCAATATAAATCTGACTTGCACACAGAAAGAACCGGCGTCAAATCAATGCAACGGATGAAGTCCAGGTTTAGTGTAGTGACTCGGTTAGCAGTACCTTTCATAGGATAAAGTTTTGGCACCTCTACCAAGATCAATTTTCCCAGGCCTCTGTCTTTCCTGTGGAGCCTGTGGGTGAATCAGTCATATCTTTCCCATGCTCTGTTGTATGGGCTTGCAATTAGATAGCTAAAGAGAAAAAAAAATAAAAAGAAGAAGAAACTGGAAACATAGTATGCTTGTTTTAAAACGCCTTCAAGTTTTCTTTTTGGTGCAGTTTTTCACAGGAAAGTTAAGAATTTTGACAACATCACAGAAATATATATATACATACACATATATATGACTCGACGGCACTTGGCTGGCTTGGCATATATATATATTCATGTATTTATTGGTAGTGTTCAAAGTATATGATGGTATGTATGAGAGCCCAGAAAATTGCTCAAAGGAATGCTACTGACTAAGGAGTCCCTGGGTGGTACAAACAGTTAACATGTTCACTTGCTAACTAACAGGTTGAAAGTTCAAGTCTACACAAAGAAGCCTCAGAAAAAGGCCTGACAATCTATTTCCAAAAATAATTCATCATCAAAAACTCTAGGGGAACTGTTCTGCTCTGACAAACCCAGGAGTTGCCATGAATTGAAACTGACTCAAAAGCAGCTCATTTTGACTGAACACACAGAAGCAAATCTCAGGCAGGTGGACAAGCGAACTGGGTCTACATGATGATGAGCTGTTTTTGCCTGGTCATCAAGATCATCGTGTAGGTGATACTTTAAATCACGAAAGAAGATATTGTTAAAATAGCATGAGCTCCTGGAAAACATAAATCACATTGTAAAGGTGATAATCACCGTCATTAAAAATCAAAACCAAGTCCCTACAGGAAACATTTACAAGGTACCACATGCTGAATATCATTGCTGTATGATTTTTCATCTTAAAGAGTACTCACGTGGATTCTCTCTCAATTAAACATTAGTATTATTTCCATTTTATAGATGAAGAGACTGAGGCCCATGGTCACAAAATCAGGTCAGGCAAGGCTGAGATGTAAACATAGGGTGGACTTTGAAGTTTTAATCAGGGCATCATAGCTTTGTATCCATCTCTGTATAGTCCATAGCACTTTGCACAGTAGAGTTGCACTGGATTAAATCGGGTGCAAAAGAACTGAAATCTAAAAGCTTTATGTACAACCAGAATCTAATAATTGGACAAGCTCGCTCTCTGTGGGAAGGATGTCATTTCCTTTCATCTAGCGTTCAGCTACGGTACATTCAACAAATATGTCTTTGGTGCCTACTGAGTTCCATATTCGCTCAGAGGACTGAAGACCATAGTGGGGAATAGAATAAGCAAGGGGCCCGTTTTCCTGTACTGTAGTTCAATTCTAGTAAAAACTGTTGTAGCTAGTGTTAAATGCTACAAAGGAAAAGGATGACATTTTGAATGGGAAGGTATTTCCTGAAAGGCTGTTCAGGGAAGGTCTCTTCCAGGTAATGCCTGAGTTGAGACGAAAACAGGAAAGAGCTCAGCATAAGAAGAGCTGGGAAAGGGGTCCAAACTGAGAACATACCGAGTAAAAGCACCCTGAAGTGGGAAACAATTAGGTGTGACTCAAAAAGAGGCCAAAGTGGCTGGTGTGGCCCCAAGTGAGAAGGAATGGGATACAAAAAGAATCAGAAAGGAAGCAGGGACCAAGTCAAGCAGGACCTCACAGGTAAAGAGTCTGGAAGTATTCAGAGTATAACGGTAAAACTTTGGAAGCCTTTAAACAAAAAAAGTGATGATATCTATTTTGTAAAGCTGTAGAATAGGATGTGATAACCTGAGAAGAGAATATAAATATCAGTAAAACAAGAGAGGCAGGGAAGGGGGGAGGAGGGAAATAGGGAGGGAGGGAAGAAGGGAGGGTGGAGCGAGAGAGTGAAGAAGGGAAGACAGGAGGAAAGGAAGAGAGGGAAATAGGAGAGGAGGGGAAGGGGGTCGGAAGGAAGGGAGGGAGAGAGGGAGGGAGGGAGAGACGGAGAGAGGGAGGGAGAGAGGGAGGGAAGGAGAGAGGGAGGGATGAACGAAGGAACCCCGGACATAGTCTTCAAGTTTACCAAAATTTAAAAACTAGCAGAGGAAGTGATTCCACCTACAGTTGTCTGTAACCAAACAGGACTAAGAAGTACTGGCCAGTGAGGAAAGAGGACTTCAAAAACAGAACCGTCGGTGACTGTCCAGGAAAGGATACCAGAGAAACTAAGAGGTAATCAGCTTTGAAAAGTAGACTCAGTGAGGGAATCTTTTACAAGCCCGGGAAGTGCAGAGTGCCTTCAACAGTGTGTTTTACTGAGAAGAAAGTAGTCACTATATTCAATGTCAGAGAACATTTCATGGCAAAGCTGGTGATGGAATCTTCCATAAAGTATTTTTAGCACTTTTCTAAGCTCTTTTCACTGATCATTCAAATGTTGATTTGACTTATGGCTTCTTTTAGTGCATGTAGACATCATTGTAAGTTTGGGGTTGTTACAGGACCCTGAGTGAAGCGAAGAGTTTGTGCTCAACTTCTAAACATTGGCAATTCAAGCCCACCCAGTGGCCCTTGGAAGAAAGGCCCCACAATTTGTTTCTTTAAGATTACAGCAGGAACCCTCTGGAGCACATTTTTACTCTGTAACATACAAGACTGCCATGAGTTCATACCGGCTGGATGGCAACTGGCTTTTGGTTTTCTGGTTTTTATGCATCTTCTTGTCCTCTGGGGAAAGATAGGAGATGCTATTATTAATTAGATTCTTAGCCTTCCTAAACAAAGTACACTGTCATCTAAAGATTTTTGTCTGCAGTCTCTCTGGTTCTTCTTTGGGTACCCTCTGGACACCAGCTGAAGTTTCTTGTTGTACAGAAGATGGGCCATTCCTTGTACAGCTGCCATAAGAGGGGGTGGCATCATATTGATACAGTGTTTGTCCAGGTAGGGCCCTGTAGGAGGAATTCCAGTTTAGGTTGCCTCCTAGAAGATTCTACAACAATTTCAGGGAAAGTGGATGCAGTGAGCATGGGGCGAGGGTAGAGGAGGAGGAGGGGTTTCTTAGATGACAGCCCGCTGAATCCGAACCCTGACACTTGGGAAGTACTCTGTCAGGAACATTAAGTATCCAAAAGTGATAAAGCTTCAATTTGCTAGTCCATTAGACTAATTACTGCAATAATTAAGTAACTACTTGATTAGAACTAATGGGTACCTAATTATCCAGGAGAAAAGTATCAGGTGGCAATTATCAGGTGGCAATTAATAGACTGGAGTTAATGTCTTAGCACCGTCTTTGTATGAATTCATAAGCAAGGTAAAGAAAACAAACAATAACTTATTAATATTTATTGATGCCACAGTGTTTTTCAGCTTGTTTCATTTACACGGAACCAATTAGTGAATAGACCGTTACAGTTGCAGGGTAGAAAGGGAAAGCAACGTAGTGAGCTTTTTAAAGGTACAGGATCTCATTAGCAATAACGACCAACACTTCCAGAATCCAACTGAGATTCTAGCTTTGTTGCTGTAACTCTACTGAAAGGAAATCACAGAGGTGAAAAACGTATTAAAAAACAAACAAACAAAAAAAAAGCTTGTCCCCGATGAGACTATTACAACTCACAGCAACCCTATGGGATAGAGTGGAACTCATCCAAGGTTTCCAGGGCTATACATCTTTAAGGAAGCAGACTGCCATATCTTTCTCCCGCAGAACCCTGGTAGGTTCAAACTGTCTGCCCTTTAGTTAGCAGCTGAGAACTTAACCACTAGGCTACAAGGGCTCCTGAAAACAAAACAAAACAAGAAAACAAATCAATAGCCATTGTAAAATCTGTTAGAATCTGGTTAATATAGTCAAGTCAGGGCCTTATTTGAAGTTTTTTTTAGCCTTCTGGAAACCCCTAATCTATCCCTCTCAGTGGTGTCTTTAACTGGCTGTGGAAGAGAGATGGATGGGAAGAAATTTGGCTTAGTAGAAAGGAAGCTTTTATTATGAACATATATAATACAAAATATTTGGACTTTCCACAGTATTAAAGATTGTCTCTACCCCACAGATGGTAACAAAGCGTCGGCTAGACACCTGGTGCTGATAGCAGAAAAGGTGTGTTATAAACAAGATGCTCAACAAGACTTCCACTGGTGATCATGCTCTTCTAGGGTTATTGCTTTATCTTTTCCAGAACTATTTCTCTGGAAAGCACCAGGCAGTTTGAAATGCATCACTCAAGTTTAAAGGCGAAAACAGGTCAGCTATTTACTTATTTATTCTTTAATTTAGGAAAACACATGCTACAAGGTTGTAAGGCTCCTGATCAAAGGTAAGAACAGGAATCACACTGCCAGATCATGAGAGGTAATAACGACTCTCATCCTCAATATTCTTAGTCAAAAATTTCAGCTGTGTGATGAGAACAATAGCTACATGCTTGTTATTTTCTTTCTTGAGTTCAAAGAAGTCTCTTTCAAGACAACTGTTTTAAAATCATGGAGACTTTTGGACCCATGTTAAATTTATTAACATTTTTAAAGTCATATAACTAACCCTACAGTCAAGGAAAAGCTCATCTGCTATTTTTATTTTATTTCCTTGCCCAGTATAAATAATTGAGATAGATTTTAATCATATTTTAGGGGAAAAAATCACCTTATTTTAGAACACATACAATGACAAATGGAGATAAATCTAAAATTTATAGAAAGAGAGCATTTGCATAAACTGGAATCCAAACATATAGAGCATTAAGGGTAACAATTGTTGCAAAGGGCATGAAAAATTCAGCTTTGGTTTCATGACAGGAGCCTGGATTCCTAGCATGATTAAGATAATACATCATGTGACCCCCTCTTATTAAAGGCATAATTGTTGTTAGAACCCAAAGTGACATTAACGCTAGTCTAGTTTTATATATGTACAAATACGAGGAGAAGTGAATTTGGAGACTCACGCTTTTAGTGATCCATAGGCATTTTATTAATGTTTGAATAATAACCGCCTAGAGGGCCTGATATAAATTAAAGGGACGGATTGAGATATAAATTTTTATGAGGACTAGTTATACATTTCCATTATGTGTTTAAAAATGAAGGAATTACTGTGAGCACCGCAGTACTCACATTTATTTGAGGTGATTTGGACGGGAGGGCCAGTGGATGAGAGCTGCTGGGTGGCGGCATAAGAAAGATGTATCTGTCCCTTTGAACAGATACATCATATGTCACGCATGAACTCTGTTCTACCAGAGACGTTCCTCCTGCCAAATCTGCGTGATTATTTCTATGACAATAGCGAGTGATGATAGAGAGCCAGTTCCAGGCCACTTAAGCGGGTTTCTTATGATTAAATCCTGGAAGACTTGGCTATTATCTCCCTGTTAATATAATAACGGAAGTCAGTGATTACTCTGAAGCAATTCTGATTTCTGTCCTGGCTCCTGAAGTACTGTCTGGGGTTTTACAAGTAGCACAAATGCCTTTGGGGAGACATATGCCACTGAATGGCAATTGACATCCTCTTTCTATGTGTCTTCCAATTCGGTTCTCTTAACATTGTCCTCAGTTTTGTGAATTTAATGGGTCAATGAAATTCTATGGTCTGTGTATTCTGACTCATGTGGATTCAGGGAAACCTCCAGAAATAAGCTTGTGTGTCCCCCTCCACAGAGAGAGAGAGACTTTTGGATGTAAAACAAATACTAAGAATACAAATGTGTAGCATAAAGTACTGTTTTCCCTCCTACTTATAGCTCCACACAGACTTTAATCTTACCCAACATTATAGCTCAGCCAGAATACTCACTAGGTGGTGATTTGAGAAAACTATTTCATGATTAACTCTCGGTTTTCTCTTTCATACAATGCAAAGCTAATAGAGTTACTGGGAAGATTAAATGCCGTCTATGTGAAGGCACCTGATATGTAATAGGATCTCAATAAATGATCAATAAATCAGTAAAAGAGTAGATCTCATGATGACAAAAATGTGCTTTCCATCATACAGATGTCATGACCTTTATCTCTAGCTTTGGTTAGCATTCTAGGTAAGCTACTCAAATTTCCTGGTACATACTTAAGTCTGGCAATATGACAAGAATACTGTGAAGTATTTTACTGTGAATTCACATGAGACAACTCACGGTGTGCTAGGTGATCTGGGCCACTGCACACAGGTGGTTGGCAATACACTGCCCACCACCAGTGTTTGCTTCCAGCTCACTGGGGGCAGTCTCTAGTCAAATGACCATTCCCTGAAGGATTATAATGATGACCAAGTTCAAAAAATACCCAGAACAAAATCAAAAGGTTTTGTCAGTTCTCTTAACACTGTTCTCAGTTTTGTGAACATAATGGGTCAATGAAATTCTGTGGCCTCAGAATTATAACTCCCACGGATCCCGGAAGACCTCTGGAAATATGCTTATGCACCTATAGACACACACACATACATGCAGGCTTTTGGATGTAAAACACTGAGAATATAAATGTATAGTGTAAAGTTCCATTTTCCCTCTTGTCTCTTTTTAAAAAGACTGTGCTATTCAAATACATCTTTTGAAAAACCAGAAACCTCCTGGGTTATTGAATATAAATTCCAAAGCATCTACTCTTCATCATTATGCTTGTATTTATGAACTGTAACAGTAAGGTATGGCACTTGGCTTGGCTTGGCTTGGCAACAGCAAGGTTAGAGGCTGCATCAAGGCCTTCCCTTCCCGTCTTGTGGACATGCCGTGAGATTAAGGCCTGAGCAGGCGCCTGTGTGGAGTGTCCTCTAAGTCCGCCTTCAGTAGCTGGACTTTACTAGCTGGTTATTCTAGATCTTTTTACCAGTGCTAGTTGCTTCTTCTCCAAATTGGCTCTTGCAAATATAAAATATGCACAGTCCCTAATGTACAACTATGTTTGCTATTATTATTATTGTAGCATAGTTTTCATCTTTAGACCTGAAGAGAAGAGGGTTTCAGAGTGGCTGGTGCCTCATGGATCTCCTTTTGCATTTCCTCTCCAACTTCCAGTGTGAGGTCAGAGGTAAGCCAGGTGGCAGCAGCTGTGAACACCTGTAAAACAGAAGTGTATCTGGGAGCTTCAGAACTGGGCTTTTGGAAGCATCGTCAGTAATGGCATTTCCCTGAAGGTTAGCAGAGGCGAGGAAAATCAACGAGTCAAACAGACCTTCCTGAAGCTCCGCTTGACTCCACAGCAGTGGTTTCTGAGGAGCAGGTGTTAGTCAGCTGGGGAAATTGAACCTCAGAGGGACCACAGAACTAGGAAGAGGGAGGAGGTGACTAGACTGGTGCTCATGCTTCTGAGATGTTGGTCTTCATCAGTCTCCCCATAAGGATGATCTGTTACTTTGCAGTGATGGCAGATATGTGGGTGGGACTGTCCACTTGGCTATAGGTCAGGTGCTACACCCATTCTCCTGTTGTTCAATGTAGAGGGCTTTCAGATGGCTTCCTAGAGCAAGGCCTGTGCCGCCACAGATAGGAAAGGAGGTTGCCACTGTCTTATTTGCTAAAGTTTATGTGTAGAAATAAGAAGAGGCTAAGATGGGAAGATAAATTTAACTAGGACACCTGAACATGAGTGTACACTTTTATACTGAAATTCATACAAAATGTATGTGTGCACGCATGCGCACACACACACAAACTATACATATAGCTGGAAACCCTGGTGGCTTAGAGATTAAGAGCTATGGCTGCTGACCTATAGGTTGGCAGTTTAAATCCACCAGGCTCTCCTTGGAAATCCTATAAGGCAGTTCTGCTCTGTCCTATAAGGTCACTATGAGTTGGAATCGACTCAGTGGCAGCAGGTTTGGTGGTTTTTTTTTTTTGTTTGTTTTATGTGTGTGTGGGCAGGTGGAGTGTGTGCATATATATGTACCTAAAACACCCGTATGTTGCATACATATCTATATGCACATACATATTTAGGCTTCACTTTTTTTTTTCCAGTCTGAAAATAATGCTAAAAAAGCTCACGTCCTTTCTTCATCTTCTCACATTTCTTGGATTTTCTAGATTTCGAACAAGGCACAAGTGGAGTAGAATAGGATTTAAAAAAAGAAAGAAAGAAATGATACAACATTCAGAATTTTTGTTTTCCCTGTGAAAGAGTTTGACTTCACTTTGGCTGGGGTAAAAGTTCAGCTTGGTTCTTATTTTATCAGTGCCATCTGCCTGTCTCATGAGAAACTCAGTCCTCTGAGGCCCTCCGTCATTCTGTTTGTGCTCAGTTTTATCTTCCTCATTCCTATGCGATGTGGTTGCGTTATGAAGGGGCCTGGTCCAGCATTTAAAATATGGCCAGTCTCATATCCCACACACTGAAAGAGCAAATAAATCTATTTGGTTCTTTCATGTTCAACACTTCCAAATCTATTGCCCAAATCTTGAACTTGGTATTTTATTGTTATTGCAACAGTGATCAAAACTGATTTTTAAAAGACTGAATTTCCATGATTTCATGTCCACTTCTCTCCCTTTTCCAGCTCCCACCCATTGCAGTCCAGTGGATTCTGACACATAGCAATCTATGAAACAAAGTAGAACTGCCTAGTGGGGTTTCCCCGGCTGTCATCTTTAAGGAAGCAGACTGTCACATGTTTATTTCAAGGGATGGCTGATGGGCTTGAGCCATCAACCTTGGGGTTAGCAGCCATGTCTTAACCACTGAGCTCCCAGGCCTCCTTCCTTCTCAGTCCAGTTACCATTATTTCAATCAGCAACCTAAGCAGATGAAGAAGCCTGGTAGTGAGATTTGGGGTTAGAGGAAAAATGAACATGGGATGAAAAGTTAATTTCCTTATAGTTTTCCAAATTTTGAGTTAATTGAAAATTTTATAGACATGAAGGGGGAAAAAAAAAAGCACAAAATGCTAACAGCATGAAAAAGAGATTTAAAAATATTCCAGATTCAAAACTTAGGCTTCCATTTACTTATGCAAATAATATAAAAAAAGACATTTAGTTTGTGTGTTTTTCCAATAATGGTAACACACATGCATATCCAAGCTTTACAATGGTTGCCTTTGTGAACAAGGGCATATACTCGTTTGTATGAAGTAAGAGAGCACCTGTAACCTCCTGCAGAATTTTTATCACCTTGACCTTATTCGTCCTCTCCAACTGACTGACAGACCCAGAGCAGAATCCCTAAGGGAAAAAAGAGGTGAAGAGTCGTGGATTCAGTGTAGCCATTCAACTTTTAAAAAGGTCTGTTGTTGACTCAAGAGTTTAATTCATGATCCGCAGCGTCTCCTCCTCTCCAATCCAGCACTTAACTTCGTATCTGGGTCCCGGGGGTACAGTCAAGCTCACTATTTCTTAGATGCCCTCAACAGAAGCTCAAAAGCATTTTTTTCCTGAATAGATCATTTAATTCTTTCATACCACACCATCCTTTCTTGTGATATTTCAAAAGTTGATTGGGTGAAACTATCTGGTTAGCCATTATAAAGCACTTTACAAATATGAAGTGCTTTATACCCCTAAATAATTCTTGAAAGCATAAAATTTTATACAGTTATCAAGTATTATCATTATGGCCTTTCTATTCATCTGAGTCTTTCTCCTTTCTTCTTTTTATACTCCTCCTTTCACATTATTATGTAGAGAAATAGGATTCTTCTGCTTTCAGCAGGACTGAGGATTTGAAAGCATCTTCAGGGCAAGAGAGGAAAGCTCTCAGAAACATTACGTGTCAATTCAAGTACAAAAGTTGCAACTGGAGAACCGGCATCAACATTTGAATCTGAATGACTTGTAGAGAAGCAAGGTATTAAGGTGAGAAGTTTGATTTTTATAAAATCCAAAAATACATTTCTGGGAACCTGAAAACATCTGATGAGGAGATTCTGTTGTTATTAGTACACGTGTCCAAGGTATAAATATTTGCTCTTACACAACTGCCATTTGTTGAAGGCCAGACTTGCTAGGTACAATATGTATTATTTTTATTCTTGGCAATCATATTGCAGACTCTATCTTTATTTCATAGATAAGGTACCTGCCTGCTATTACACATTGAAAGAAAGAATTACTATCTGCCAGAATCCAAAATCTGGACTCAGTCCCAGGGTGGTGTGAAACACTGAAGTACTCGACTGCCAACTGAAAAGTCAGAGGTTTGAATCTACCCAGAAGCACTGCAGAAGAAAGGCCTGGTGATCTACTTTAAAAAAAAAAAACAAACCTCCAAATCTGCTCTTGAACACCTTGTCACAATAACATCACTAGAGTTGCTGTCATCAAGTGTAATAATTCATAGTGTCATCTCCACAATGCTAATTACCACAATATTGTGGTTAAAACATCTGAACACTTAATAAAGTCCGTTACTATAAAAACATTGGGAGAAATGAAAACAACATAGCTTGCCCATGGCACAGGCAGATGAAGCTACGCAATTTGAAGCATCGTTGCAACTGGATAGTAACGACAGCTATGACTGGAACTAGCTAGAAGGTTCAAAAAGTAAATTAGCATAGAACTTTAGTCTATAGGCATATTGATACATGTAAGCTGAGCCTATAAAAAACAACTTTTGACTAGAAATACACATCCCATATGATCCAGCAATCCTCCTCCTTGGGATATATCCCAGAGAAATTGGGGGCCACCACTCAAACAGGTATATGTACACCAACATTTCCTGCAGCTCTCCTTACAGTAGCAAAAAGATAGAAGCAACCAGGATGCCCATCAACAGAGAAATGCTTAAACAAATTATGGTATATTTGTACAATGGAATACTGCACAATGATAAGAAACAATGGACTAGAGAAATACCTGCTAACATGGGACCATCTGGAGGTCATTATGCTGAGTGAAATTAGCCAGTTGCGAAAGGACAAATATTATATGAGAACATTATTATAAGGACACAACAAATCCTTTAAGTGCAGAGGAAATTAATCTTTGATGGTTACAAGGGTAGGGAAGGAGAGAGAAGGATTTTTACAAATTAGATAATAGTTAACGATTCGAGTTGTGTGTAAGATGTGAAAACGTGTACTAGAAGAGAGGTACCCATAACTGCTTAATTTCAAAACTAAACTGTTACCCAAATTGTGGCCCATCTGTTTGGAAGAGTCCGGGATTGGGGGATTATGCTCTCAGGGGACTTTCAGACTAATTGGCATACTCAAGCTTCTTTTTCTCTTAAGAAAATCCTCTGCATACCAGCTGGGTCACTGGCACCTGGGGTCTTAAAAGCTAGAAACTTGACACTTAACTAGCATCAAATAGGCCCAATACACCTGGACAGGAGGCAAACATGGACGTGAAGGAAATGGGGAAAATACGAGTCATGAGTCGGATGCGACTCGACGGCACTTGGCTTTGCTTGGCACATGGAAGGGGCCATGTGAGCCAGAGACTGCTAGCATGGGACCAGAAGAACTAGATATGCCTGGCCACCACC
This sequence comes from Heterohyrax brucei, assembly GCA_028571685.1. Lineage (NCBI taxonomy): Eukaryota > Metazoa > Chordata > Mammalia > Hyracoidea > Procaviidae > Heterohyrax > Heterohyrax brucei. Next base: position 33,531,537 of record CM053148.1, on the reverse strand, counting down.
AGTGACTGCCTGGATGGTGTACACGGTACAGTGTCCTGCTCATAGCTGGAGAAGGCATAGGGGGCAGAGCTATAATTCTACCAAAAGACCACACTTGATGGTCCCTCGGATTACAGGCCCCTCGGGAACATGACATCCAGACCCTCTAACTCGAAACAGCATCCAGTACCAGGGCCAGTTCTCCAGACAAAGACTAGACCATACAAAACATAGAGGGAGGGGGGCAACAAACAAATCTTTGCACTTTAGCATGTCCATGAGGTTCTCCTAAAGGCTCATTGCTGGAGCCAGGATGATTGGGTGAAGGGGGCCTGATTTCGATCAAAAGGTCATGGGAAGATTTTGATAAAAGGGAGAAGCAAGCTGTCGCAAGAGGGGGTGAGCAGTTATAATAGAACAGAGGTGAAAAATCTGGGTGTTCTACATGACAAAATGATGTAGATTGCAAAATTGTTCTCAAAATTACAAGAAAATTTATTTTAAAATATTAAAAGACAAATTTCTCCTGAAATGCTGCATAAAAATTTGATAGACAATCATTTTGGTGTCACTCCATCTGACAGTGTGGATCTGCTTTAGTCCTCATTCCCTGTGCCACAAAGATGCTACTGTCCTATGTGGCAGAGCTGTATTCTGACACGCATGGGACTGCCATGAGTTGAAACCAGTTTGATGGTGACTGTTTGATTTGGCTTTTGTTTCTGTGAGTTACCACCTTTTCATTATTCACTTACTAAAGAGGAATACAAGCAAACAAACATGACTCAAAGTATTTACATAATGATCATGGTTCCATTTTGCACTGTGTTGCCATGTATTGATGACTGACTTGGTAGCCTCCTCAGTTAGCAATCCCTTGCATAAGAATAGAGTTGAAAGCAGATATTCTTATTTGTAAACTTTCAAAGTATATCCTCTAGGCCTCCTTGACATTAGTTAATGTTGACTCTGAAGTATCTCACAGAGGGTGACCAAGAGGTCATCCAAGTGGACTTTGAATAGAAACATATAAATGAATAATTGACATAGCACTTCTTAGTCTAATAATAAGAATGGAGGAATAGAAGTGGTTTTATAGGAATCATGACATGCTACAACTATGAACTATTTGGTTGAATCAGATATTTGATTGAAAGGTTAAAAGAGGTATTTATTTGGGGATATTATTTCTAAAAGCATTATAAATATTTGGTATAGGTAACATGGAATCATTGTAATGGGAAAATAAATATTGACCCAGTAATGTAGAGAAAGCTTGCTGAACGTAAAAAGGATTTGAGACACCTGATGAAGATCAGAGGCCACAGCCTTCAGTATGGATTGCACCTCAACATCAAGGAAACAAAAACCCTCACACCTGGACCAGTAAGTAACATCATCACAAACGGAGACAGGATTGAGATTGTCAAGGATTTCATTTTACTTGCTTCCATAATAACACCCATGGAAGCAGCAGACAAGAAATCAAAAGATGCATTGCATTGGGTATATCTGCTGCAAAAGACCTCTTTACAGTGCTGAAAACTAGAGATGTCACCTTGTTGTCACTAAATGCATCTGACCCAGGCCATGGTGTTTTCAGTCGCATAATATACATGTCAAAGCTGGACAATGGATAAAGAGGACAGACACCTTTGAATTGTAGTGTTGGAGAAAAATATCAAATATACCATGGACTGTGAAAAGAGCAGATCTGTCCTGGAAAAATGTGACCAACGTGCCTTTTGGAAAGAAAGATGGAGTGGCTGCATCTTATACACTTAGGGCTTTTTGTCAGGAGATACCAGTTCCTGGAGAAGGACATTATGCTTGGTAAAATACAGAGTCAATGAAAAATGGGAAGACCCTCAATGAAATGGATTGACACAGTGGCTGCAACAATGGGCTTAAGCTAAAACACCATTGTGGGCACGGTGCAGGACTGAGCAGTATTTCCTTCCATTGTGTGTAGGGTTGCTGTGGGTTGGAGCTGATTCACTGGCCCCTAACAACAACACCATGGACAGAGCTACTCACATTTTTTAACTCGATATGTCCATACACATAAAAGATAACAGAATATAGATAACAATCATAATTCAAGTATTTTATTTATTCTAATATATTTCTATTTGCAATAAATTTGCAAAATCATTTGAAGAAGCTCTTAAAAAAAAGCATGTCCATTACAGCCTACTGAAGATTCAGCTATGACCTTTATGTTAAAAAATAAGTAATATGAAATACCTAGAATTATTTTCCTGTTGCTAGAGGAACTTGTTTGGTAGTAAAGCTATTTCTTTAATTTCTATTAAAGCATCAAATAACCTTTAAAAAATTGGTCCTATTTCCTTAACTATAAGTAAATATTACAGTGGTCCTATCAAGTGGTAGTTGAATCTGGATGTCTTTTATGGAAATACAAGATCCTTAAGTTCTTACGGTCTCTAATGGCATTAATCTAAGTGGTACAACTTACTTAAAAGGAACTTAAAAGGAACAGATGATTAATCTTGACAGTAGTTACATAAATAGAATGCTAACTCATGAATTGGTGATTACTGCCCTACAAACTGAGATATAAGCTCTTTCTTTGAGATTTAGCTGGTACCGTGTACGTATCTGAAGACCAGAAGACAGTTCTTTATCTTTAAAAAGAACCATTCAGTTCAGTTTACAGAACAGGGGAAAAATTGCTATATTTATCAAGGTTGATTTTCTTTTCCAAGTCTCTAATTCGAAACAGAAGAATGCAAGACTACATACATCAGGTGTTTCTAGCAAAATAGCAGCAGCAGCAGCAAATCATAGGCATTTGTCATTCCTTAGAGCTGTCTGACAGTTCTGACAATTCATTAGGCTGGGCTGAAAAGAGGTTTAGAAAGCAAAGAAGGGATCGCAGGTAGGAGAGTTGCTTTTGCATGATCCAGCACTGGCTGATTTGTATCATTTTGCGTGATGGATACACTGTTGGAATTAAACTCTGCAGGCTTTTCTTTCCTTGATTCTCACTCCACCCTCTGCTTCCTTCCTCTAGGTGCCCTGGAGACACTGAATGAAGGCTGAACCCTGAGTAGCATTTCATTCTCAAAAGTATTGTCACAGGCACACATCAAGGAAATGCTCACTGCCAAAAGAAACAGCTTCGGAGGCTGAGAAAGTCAGTTAGATCTAGGTTGGCTGAATGGTACTTTACTTCCCAATTTCTATCTCCTGCTCAGTCTGTGAAGATCAAGGTATTTATGTGTCCGATGTCCTATTTGCTGACACATGAGTCTCTAAATATGTCAGCAGTTGAACCTGCCACATGCCTGGCAAATTGGCTGCACTCTTCTTTATAAATGGGTGTAAAAGGTCCTTGGCCCCGGTTGTGTATTCATTCTGCAGGTTAGGATTGAGCACTCACTCCAGACATCTTCCCTTCTGTAGCCTCTTGCACATGCAGGTTAGGAAATGTCTCATTTTTAATTTGGACAAACAGCAACTGCAGTGAATCAGGGTTTCTGTGGCTGCTAGTCATATATCCCAAGTAACCAAGCATTACAGCACTTCAGAATTATATTTAGACCTTTGTTACTGGTGGCTGCAATGCGAAGAGTCCAACTCAAAACAATGAATTTCATTAACCAAAACAAATATTTATTAAAGTCAGTTTTGGAAACTCTGGTACTGTAGTGGTTAAGTGCTATGGCTGCTAACCAAAAGGTTCACAATTTGGATTCACCGGATGCTTATTGGAACCCTGTGGGAGCAGTTCTACCCTGTACTGTAGGGTTGCTATGAGTTTGAATTGACTCGGGTGGCTTTTTTTTTTTGGTCATTGAAGGTCAATTTGTGTGCAATGCTTTGGAGAAGATGAAAACGGTAAAGATGAAGGCTATACCTTAAAAGCTATAAACTTAACACAAAAATGTAAGCTAATCAAAAACAAAATACCAAACAAACAAACCTCAACTACATAGTAGATTATATTCCTTCACTCAGTCACTTACATAGCAAACATTTCTCAGTCACCTTCTCAGCGCTCAGAATTTCCCCAGGAGCCCGAGATATTGTGGTGAACAAAGAGGCAAGGTACCTACTCTCAAAGCAGCATGGAGCCAGTCCACCAGCAAGGAAAGCTAATGGTTAAGCAAAATGTATACACTGTTAGAGCTGAATTAATCTACTGATGGAAAACATCTGGAAAGTGGTGTGGCTGGTTTAGGTAAGACTAGAAGGGCAGTCTTCTCTTACAAAAGAAGAAGCATCTGAAATGAGAAGAATGACAGAGCACACCATGACACCTAGCAGGGAGAGTTAATTTCTTTTCCTGTGTGTCTTGTGGAGAAAAAGAGAGGTAAGCATGGCTCTAGGAAGTTGAGTAAAAGGACTAAAGAAGAAGGTCTCTGACTATGGAGACTGCTCTGCTCACCGCTGTGTTCTCTGCATCTACAGAAGTGCGCCACATATAGTAGTCCCCAGTAGAGATTTATTAAGTAATAGAATGAATGAGGGGAATAATGGAGTCTGAGAGGTAAGCTGGAGTGAAATCCCATAGGAGACTGTAATAGGAACAGTGGCGTGAAGTCTGTTGTAATAGGAAAGGCTTTAAGCAAGAGAGTGAGCCACCGGGCTCACAGAGTAGACTCTGTTCTGTTACCCTACCCAGCAGAGTTTTGTACTTCTCCTTCAGTGTCCACAGCAAATGATTGAATGATGAGGGGCACACAAACCCAGCCCCCATTCTTCAAGGGAACAATTTTGCAGTGTGATTTACTATCCAGATAACTCATTCAGTGGATCAGGCTGAAACAAAACTATACATGAGACCATATCTTTGTTTATTTGCTTTTCCCAATTTTGCTTCACTTCCTGCCTTTCAGATGTTTTTTCCCCCCCTAAAGGACACATCCTTAATCAACCACATGCATCTAAATCCTTATCCCAGGCTGTGTATCTAAGAAGCCTAAGATACCTCATGTGGTATGTCTTAATTTCGATGAATAAGGAAGATAGAAGAATAGGCAACTTTGAATTTTGGCGTTGGAGTAGAATATTGAATATACCATGGACTGCCAAAAGAACAAACAGATGTGTCCTGGAAAAAATGCAACCAAAGTGCTTCTTGGAAGCCAGGATGCAGTGACTGCATCTTACATACTTTGGACATGTAGTCAGGAGAGATCAGTTCCTAGAGAAGGACATTATGCTTGGTAAAATACAGAGTCAATGAAAAATGGGAAGACCCTCAATGAAATGGATTGACACAGTGGCTGCACTGGAATTCTGGAGATTAGAAGTCCAAATCAATTTGTTGGTCATGGTCCCGCTGGAGTTTCAAAGGGAAAAATTTTCTTGTATCTCATAGCTTCTTGTGACCCCAGGTGTTCCTTGGCTTGTGGATCAGCTTCATGTGGCTCTCCTTTTTCTGTGTGTCACTCTGGCATCTCTTTTGTAAGTACGCCATTCAGTTGGAATTATGATGTGCTCTATTTCGGTATGACTTAACTAACATCTGCAGAGACTCTATCTTCAAACAAGATTGTAGTCACAGGTATCGGTGATTAGGACTTCGGCGTACCTGTTGGAAGAAACACAGTGAAATCCTTAACAGGGAGAAAAAGAATGACAGGGGAGAAAGAATGGTTGCAAGAATATGAGCTGTGCCAACACAACGTAAAACCAAGCAAGAATTGAATAATGTGCTGATAGACTCTAAGATAAGGAAAATGTCAGCATAAAGATAGAATTTATCACGAATGGGTTTTATGACCAGAAATAAGAAGGACTTTGACTGACAACAAACTGTATTCACTGTAAACAAGTAGGGTGTTAAACTGAACTCACCATTAGAGAGACTAAGGAGAGGAGAAGAGGGGTGTACGTGTATGTGTGAGCGTGTGCGTGGATGTATGAGCATGTGTGTGAGCGTGTGTGTGTATGTGTGAGCATGTGTGTGTGTGTGTGTGAAAGCATGTACATGTGCGCTCTGAGGTTGGAAGTCAATAGATGTTATGGTAGCTATGGGATAAAATTTGCAATAAAATCCTCATCAAGAAAGGACTTCCCAAGCTTATGTTTGGAAATGATTCTAATGAACATGACCTTAATTTAAAAAATAAATAGAAGCAAATAACTTCTCAGCAAATAATGAAGAACATGGCCTTTTAAAATCAGTGTTACTGTGGGGAAAAAAGGCTAGGCTAGGTAGGATACCAACTACATGAACATGTCATCTTGTTATCAATTTAATTGAAGTCGTTCTGTCATGAATGACAATCCATCACATATTCTGTCAGTCAGTATGTCATGACATTATATGTAATGAGAGGTCTCCTAAACCCAAAGGGAAAATCTGCTCATTTTTATGACTTTAACTTTCTGAATTTTGAATTGTCTTGGTACTTGTGTAACAGCACACAGTTTTATTAAATATATTTTTTAAATGGGCAACTCACAGCTCAAAATGCTGAAATAGATTTGTCTGAGGTTTCTTTTTTTATCTTTCAAATGTTCGAAATTATATTCCTATTGTCACCCTTTTCATCCTCACTGAAGTGTTATTAAATGTTCCATCAGGTATTTTTTTCATTATGTTATTTAAGAAACAAAGAAAACATGATGCATGAATTTTATTGGTGGGGAGACAGTTGCAGAAAATGAAAATGAAGCATTTCTTAAAGTGAAAATTTGAAGGCTTCTGCTTATAGTTATAATGGTGTAGCTTGAGGCAGACAATCACTCATATTAGGAAAAATTAGTAAACCTGTAGGAAATACCACAAATATTCTGTTTGAATGAATCAAGAACTCCCAAGGCAGCTAGTACATGAAGGGACAAGATTTTTGAAGAAACAGAAAACTCCCTATAATAAAGTCAAATAGTGTACATTCTTTTCATCAAGGCTTCCCCCCACCTTCTTTTTTCTCTGACTTCTGCCATAAATTGAATTGTATTCCCCAAAAATGTGTGCCAACTTGGCTGGACCATGACTCCTAGTATTGTGTGATTGTCCACCATTCTGTCACCTGATGTGATTTTCCTGTGTGTTGTAAATCCTGCCTCTATGTTAATGAGGTATGATTAACAGCAGTGATTAACAGTCATGATACAGGACTTAGTCTACAAGTTTAAGTTGTATCTTACTCCCATGCTTTTGAGATGAGGAAAGAAGTATAAAACATGTCCTAGATGTTAGAAAAAAAATGTAATCTACCTGTAAGGGGAGTTCCAGAAGAAGAGAGAGCAAATAGGGCAGAAACAATATCTAAAGTGATTATTGCCAACAATTTTCTAAAGACATCAAGTCATAAACATAAGAAGTGCAGAGTGCCAGCAGAATCTAGAGAACTATGTTCTAGGAAGAGGAAAGGACCAGGGATCTTCACAAAATTTCTAAACTAAATCTTCACAAAATTTCAACACAGTCTCAACCTAGCTCACTCTTTGTTCTAATAAGTTTATCAATCTTTATATACCTAGAAGAGAAAATAGAGTGAACCACCTGAAATGAAAAATCATCATCTAGAGCCTCTTTTATACATTCTCTAGGACATAGTTAAGGCCAAAAATCAATGATCTAACTTTATCTTTAAAAAAAGTCAAAATTCAGACAGTGAAACATACTATCTAAAAGATAAGAAGTGAAAGGAGAAAGAAAAGAGCTAAAAGGAGAAATTTATAAAAGAAGACAATATCACAAAAGTAAATGTTGGCTATGTGAAAAGTAAGATGAAATTAATAACATCATAGAAAGAATGATTAAGAAAATAGAAAGAAGGCACAAATTACCACTACCATGAAAGAAAGCAAAAGTGGAAAACACAACAGATCCTACAGAAAAAAAAAGACAACAAAGGGATATTGTACCAAATTACGTGCCAATAGACTGAGCAACACTGTATTATTACCTACACTGAAATTGTAATCAAGTCATTCCTAAGGAAAAAAAAAAGCAACAAAAATTTAGGCCATGTTGACTTCTCTGCTGAATTCTTTTAAACAATCAAGGTGTAAATAATTCCAGTCTTACACAGTCTTTTTTTTTTTCTTTTTTATTCTGACTGAGTAAAAGAGTACAATCCGGCTTAAATTCACATGCCTGCCTACGTGCAGCTCCTACTGCTCTCCCTGCCCAGTAACAGCGCATTCCTCCTTTCTGTTCCGTACAGGTCATATCCTCCTAACAGTCCCCTGTCCCGTCTTCTCCACCCTCTCTACTCCCTTCTAATAAGAGGCCAGTAGGACGACATCGTATAGGCCCATAGAACAATAATTGCGCACACAATGTGGTTACTGTGTCACCAAGTCCAATCCATTCCTGTCCAAGGAGTTGACCTCAGTAATGATTTATGATCAGAGGCAGCAACAGGACTAGGGCCCAGGCTCTCAGGGGAAGCCGCACGCCTTCAGACCATCAATTGCAGTCTTTTAGTGGAGTTCTCAGGGTGCACCCCTTTTTATTCTCATATTGCCACTGGGATTCAACTATGTGAGCCCCATCACAGCTGTCACTGGAGGTGGCCAAGCACCATCTAGTTCTTCTGCTCACATGTTGGTGTAGTCACCCATTCACATGGTCTTTCTGCCTTCTGGGTTCTCTTTTCCCCATGTCAGTTTTGTCCTTGCTGATCGTCTGTTCCTGCTGAGTTGGGACAATTTGGTGTACCTCAGATGGCAGCTTGCTAGATTTGAAGACCCCAGATGCTACTCACCAATATGGGATGGAGAAGACTCCCTTACAATAGGCTAGTTATGCCAATTGGCCATGATGTCGCCTGAGAGGGCCATGATGTAGCCTGAGAGCATGGTCCCTGGACCCCCGCCCCTGCTGCTCTGTCTTTGTTATATTGTGTTAAGATTGGAAGAATTTTCATGTTATGTTGAAGTACAGTTAAACTAGACTTCTAATGTGTGCTGCCACTGATTTCACCCAACCAAATTTGTATCAACTATCTAATCTATAATCAACCCTCTCACTCCCTCCCTCGCCTCTCTTGCAGCCATCAGAGTCTTTTCTTCTGTACACGACTCTGTTTTCAAGTCCTTAAAGTATGGGTCTCATACAATATTTGTCCTTATACCGCCGACTAATTTCGCTCAACATAATGTCTTCCAATTAAAACCAGGTTATGAGATGTTTCCTGAAATCATCATTGTTCTGTATCATTGCATAGTGTTCCATTGAGTATATGTACCATAGTTTATTTATCCATTCATCTGTTGTTGGGCATCTGGGATCATTCCATTTTTTTGCTGTTGTCGACTGTGCTGCAATAAACATTTGTGTGCACGTCTCTGTTCATATGAATGCCCTTGCAACTGTAGGATATATTCCAAGTAGTAGAATTACTGGCACCAGATTGCTTTCCAAAGAGATTGTACCATTTTGCAATCCCACGAGCAGTGTAGGAGAGTTCCAGTTTCTCCACAACCTCTCCAGCATTTGTTGTTTGGTGTTTTTTGGATCATAGCTGACCTCGTTGGGGTGAGATGATAGCTCATCATAGTTTTGATTTGGATTTCTTTAATAACTAATGATTGTGAACATTTCTGCATGTGTTTTTGGCTGCCTGGATGTCCTCTTTAGAGAAGTGTCTGTCCATCTTCTTCACCCATCTCTTAACTGGATTATCTATTCTTTTCATAGTACCTTGTAGATTGTGGAGATCAAACATAAGTCTGACATAGAGTTGCCAAATATGTTTTACTATTCTGTAGGTGGTAATTTAATTCTTTTGATAAAGTCTTTGCATGAACAGAAATGTTTGACTCTTAGCAGTTCCCATTGATCTATTTTCTCTTTTGATGACTGTGGTTTGTTTGACAGATTTTGAAGGCTGTCTAGGTTGTGTATTAAACTTCCATTGTTGATCCTATTTTTTCTTGAATGAACTGTATCATTCTAGTTTTGATATTTAGGTCTTTTATACGGTTTGAGTTGGCTTTTGTATAAGGTGTAAGATATGGGTCTTGTTTCAGTTTTTCGCAGATGGATGTCTAATTTTGCACCATTTGTTAAAGAGACTGTTTTTACTCCAGTTTAAAGTCGTAGGACCTTTGTTGAATATCAACTGTTCATAGGAGGATGATGGTATCTCCGGGGTCTCAACTCTGTTCCAGTGATCTATATGCCTCTTTTTATACCGGTACCAGGCTGTTTTAACAACTGTGGCAGTGTAACAGGTTCTAAAGTCGGGTAGTAAGAGGCCTCTCAGTGTGTTGTTCTTCTTCAGTAGTTCTCTACTTATCTGGGGCTTCCTCCCTTTTGAAACAAAGTTGGTGATTTGCTTCTCTATCTCATTAAAAAAGTCACTGGAATTTGTATTGGAATTGTACTATATAAGTAGATCACTGGGTAAAATAGATATATTCATGATGTTAATTCTTTCTATCCATGAGCAGGGTAGATTTCTCCGTTTACGTGTCTCTTACTTGCTTGTAGTTCTCTTTGTAAAGGTCTGTTATTTCTATGGTTAGATTAATTCCTAGGTATTTTATCTTCTTGGGGGCTATAGCAAATGGTATTGATGTGGTGATTTCTTCTTTAATAATCTCACTGTTGGTATAAAGAAATCCTACTGATATATTTATGTTTATCTTGTATCCTGAGACTTTGCTGAATTCTTCTATCAATTTGAGTAATTTGCTTATGGATTCCTTAGGATTCTCTGCATATACAATCATATCATGTGCAAATAGGAAGATTTTGACTTCTTTGCTGATGCAGATGCCCTTTATTTCTTGGTCTTGTCTAATTGCTCTGGCTAGAACTTCTAGTACAGTGTTGAATAGGAGAGGTGAGAGTGGGCATCCTTGTCTAGTTCGTGCTCTCAAGGGAAACTGTTTCAGTCTCTCTCCATTTAGGATGACGTAGGCAGTTGGCTTTGTATAAATGGCCCTTATTGCGTTGAGGAAATTTGCCATCTATTCCTATTTTGCTGAGAGCTTTTATCATGAGTGGATGCTTGATTTTATCAAATGCCTTTTCTGCTTCAATTGACAAAATCAGGTGAGTCTTGTCCTTTGTATTATTCATGTACTTCATCACATTAACTGTTTTTCTGATGTTGAGCCAGCCTTGCATCCCTGGTATGAATCCAACTTGGTCATGATGAATAATTTTTTTTGATAAGTTGTTGAATTCTGTTGGCTAGTATTTTGTTGAAGATTTTTGCTTCTAGGTTCATGAGTGATAGTAGTCTTTAATTCTTCTTTTTTGTTGGATTTTTCCCTCGCTTTGGTATCAGGGTTATGCTGGTTTCATAGAATGAGTCTGCAAGTATGCCATCTCTTTCTATACTGTGAAATAGTCTCAGTGGTATTGGATTTAATTCTTCTCTAAAAGCTTGGTAGAATTCTGTAGTGAAGTCATCTTGGCCAGCACTTTTGTCGTTGGTAGTTTTTGGATGACTTTTTCAATCTCTTGCTTTGTAATAGGTTGATTAATTTGTTCTGCTTCATCTTGTGACAATTTTGGTAGGTGAGAATATAGGAATTTATTCATTTCCTCTAGGTTTTCCGATTTGTAGTACAGTCTTTCATAGTATTCTGTTAATTTTTATTTCTGTTGGATCTGTTATGACAACTCCCTTCTCATTTCTTATTTGGGTTATTTGTTTCCTTTCATGTTTTTTTTTAGTAAGTTTAACCAATGGTTTGTCAACTTGGTTGATGTTTTCAAAAAACCAGCTTTTGGTATTTTCAATTGTTCTTCTATTCTCTAATTCATTTAGTTCTGCTCTAATCTTTATGATCCGTTTTCTTCTGGTGCCTGAGGGGTTCCTCGTTTGCTCTCTCTCTACTTGTTTAAGCTGTAGGGTTAGTTCTCTGGTTTGGGTTGTTTCTTCCTCCCAGGTGTGTGCATTTATAGAGATAAACTGAACCCTGAGCACTAGGTGTATTACATAGGTTCTAGTAGGAAGTGTTTTCATTCTCATTGGAATACACAAATTTCTTTATTTCATCCTTGACTTTTTCTGCAACCCACAATTTTTTGAGCAAGGTGTTGTTCAGTTTCTATGAGTTCCAATTTCTATTTATTTTTTTTTACTGCTATTGATTTTGACTTTTATGGCTTTATGGTCTGAGAAGATGCTTTGCAATAATTTAATGGTGTGAAATTTGTTGAGATTTGCTTTATGTCCTAACATATGGTCTATTCTGGAAAGCATTCCATGTGCACTGGAGAAGAAGGTGTAGTTATTTGCTGATGGATAGAAAGTTCTGTATATGTAAATGAGGTCTAGTTGGTTAATTGTTGCAACAACATCTTCTGTGTCTCTACTGAGTTTTCTTCTAGAAGATCTGTCCAGTACTGAGCAACAAGTGTTAAAGTCTCCCACTGTTATTGTGGAGTGATCTGTCTCATTTCTGGACCTATTTGGTGTTTCTTCGATGTATTTATATGCTCTAGTATTGGGTGTATAAATATGTAATATTTTTAAGTCCTGCTTGTATATTAAACCTTTCAGCAATAGTGTCCATCCTTGTCGATGATGGTGGATTTACATTAAAATCTATTTTATCTGAGGTTAGTATTGCCACACCTGCTCCTCTTTGTATATTGTTAGCTTGATATATATTCTCCCATCCTTTAATTTTCAGTTTGTTCGTATCTTTAAGACTAAGGTAAGTTTCTTGTGTTTTGACCAAAGATGTCACTCTTTGTCTCTTTACTGTAGTGTTCAGTACATTTACATTCAACATAGTTATCGATAGGTATGTGTTTAGTGCTGTCATTGTGATGTGTTTTTGTGTGTGTCTGTGTGTGTGTGTTTTGATGTTTTTGTTGTTGTTCTTACTCTTCTGCTCTGTGACATTCTTCTTTATGGGTTGATTTTTTTCCCCCTTTTCAGAGTTGTTTTTGTGTTTGTTAAGACTCCTGTATTACGTTTCTTGACTTGATATATTGCATGTTTATTGTGTTTTGCAGCTACCGCTACCCCTATTATCCCCCTTAGTGATCTATGTTTAAACCCGGTTTTTAACTCTACATATCTTATTGAATTCATCTCCATCTGGAAGGCATATAGCTACTATAGTTCATCCCTCTTTTTAATATGATGATATCATAGTTTTCATGATATGATCAGTGAATCACTTGTTTTAATATTATAGATTTGATTGAGTTTTGTGCCTTCCCTAACTGAGTAAGTTTCTGGATGTTGTGTCTTGTATTGTCTCCTAAGATACAGAGTTAATGATTTTGTTCTTCTAAGCCAAGAGCTTCTTTCAGTATTTCTTTTTAGCTTTGGTCTGGTTTTTACAAAGTCTCTGAGTTTCTGTTTATCTGGGACTGTCTTAATTTCATTTTTGTATTTGAGAGATAGTTTTGCAGGATATATAATTCTTGGTTAGAAGTTTTTCTCCTTCAAGGTTTTCAATGTGTCATCACATTGCCTCTGTGCCAGCATCATTTCTGCAGAGAAATCAGACAGAAGCTCACAGGGTTTCCCTCTGAATGCTAGCTTTGCTTTAAGTCTTGCTGACTTTAAGAGTTTCTGCTTATGTTTCATTTTGTTAAGCTTGATTATAATACGTCTTGGAGTCTTTTGGGGGATCTATATTGAGTGGCATTCGATAGGCATCTTGGATATCTATAGTCTCTTCTTTTGTAATTTCAGGGAAGTTTTCTGTCAGTAGCTCAACAATAATACTCTCTGTATTTTCAGGTGTCCTTCCCTGTTCAAGAACTCCAATTAATTGTAGATTGTTCCTCTAGATAGAATCCCACATGCTTCTTAATGCTTCTTCATTTTGCTTGTTTCTTTTCTTTGATTTCTCCTCATAGATGCTGGAATCAGTATCTCTGTCTTCCAAGTCAGAAAGTCTATTTTCCATTTGATCTAGTCTGTTTTCTTGGCTTTGAATTGAATTTTCTGTTTCTCTGATTTTGGTATTGATCTGTTGGATTTCAGAATACTACTGTTCCATCAGTTTGAACAGCTTGATTAATTTTTCATTTTGCTCTGCTGTATTTTGTATAATGTCCAAGAAGGCTCTCTATATAATCCTTTTGTACTCAACCTCTGATAGTTTCAGAAAGTCTTCTTCATCTGGGAAGTTCTTTGGTTTTTTGGGGGGGGTGGACTTTCAGGAGACATGGGTGAATTTTTCTTTAAGTTTCTGTTCAAAGTTTGTTGTTTTTTGGGCATCTAGAGGTTATTTAGTTTCTCTAAAGCACTGTCTGATACAGAAGGCGATCACCAGTCACCTCTATGTACTCCAGTGCCTGGGCCCAGTGGAATCTCTGGGGTAGCAGGCTCTACCTCCTGATTGGCAAAGACATGGCCCTACTTATGGAGCCACTAGGAGGCCGACAGCTGACCCTATGATGTAGGTCAGGAAAGGCTGGAAGAGATGCCATCAGGATGTGCTGTAGTTATTTCTGTAGGTAGTCTTATACTGGAAGGTAAAAGCTATCTGACAGCTTCCAAAATCAGTCAGGCTTTCAGATGTGCAAACTCCTCTTCCCAGCTGGAAAAGTAAGCACCTCTATATCCAGCCCCAGATGCTGTAAACTAGTTCGAAGTACAGAAAAGCTACTGCCCTGCTGTCATCTGCTGCTGGGCCCCATCCATAATGTCACACTTGGCTAAACACAGCTTTTCTGTTGGAAAAGCACTCCCTGGGCTGGCACTGCCTAGCAGCCTGGGAATTAGTCCCTGTTGAAGCCTCTGTTTGAGTAACTCTGTCACTCAGTCGAACAAGATGGTGTCCACATAAGCACTCCCTCATGCTGTGGAGTAGCCGATTCAATGGTGGAGGTTTGAGAAGCCAAGGTGCACAGAGACCAAAGCCAGGCTCTCAGAATGTGGTTATTCTACCTGCTGGTCTCATCAGCAGTGTGGAGGAGCTTTGCTGTCAGTTAAGCTACTTGCTGGCTAAAACAGAAAAAAGAATGATGGACATTGCCTCCCAGCATAGGAATTAGCCCCTGCTGAGGCCTTGGTTTGGGTAACTCTGCCTCCCAGTATAACAAAATGACATCCCACACAAGCTCTCCTACTCACTGTTGAATAGCCAATTCTATGGTGGAGGTTTAGAAAGAGAGGGTAGGGAGGCCAATGTGCACACAGTCCAAAGCCAGGCTCTCAAAATGGAGCTGTTCCTCCTACTGGTCTTGTCAGCAGTATAGCTGAGTTTTGTTGCCAGTTAAGCCCAAGCTCTGCCTGCCAGCTAATTCTGAGGGAAAAAAGTTAGAAATTATCTTCAGTCGGCAAGAGTCAGGATTCAGCAAGGGCAGGGGTCAGTGAAAAAGAAGAAGTTTCCTATTCAGTGGCATGCAGTCCAAACTGACAGCCCTATGCCATGTCCTAGGGCTCACTGTGTATCCAGAAGGCTCCGTTTAATTCTCAATCCAGGTCTTAGTTTTCATAGGGAATTGAGGAGATGTGTGTCTAGTCTACCATCTTGACTCCATCCCTACAAAGTTGCTAAGAGAATAGAAAAAAGGGAACATTTCGTGCTTTATTAGACCAGCATAAAATTGTGCTCAAACCTGGCATAAATATTATAAGAGAGAAAAATTACAGATGAATTATCCTCCTAAACATAGATTAAAAATTGAAATAAAGTACAATTATATTGGACCCCTCCATATATAAGAAAAAGATAATATATTGTGACTATGTTGGTTTTATTCCAGGAATGCAAAGCTGTTTTAATTAAAACAAAAATGCTTCTCAGCTCTTCTGAAGGATCTTAGTTGTTCCTGTGGTATCACCAAACTGGATAAGAATTTCTACTATGAACATGTTTATTCAACATTGTTATGGAGATACTAGATAGGGAAATAGAACCAAAATCCACTGCTGTTGAGTCGGCTCTGACTCACAGTGACCATAGATGTTAGAATAGAACTGCCCCATAGTGTTTCTAAGGAACACCTGACAGGTTTTAACTGCTACATTTGGTTAGCAAACATAGCACATAACCCACTACACCAAGCCAAAGCCAAGTACGGTCGAGTCGGATCCGACTTATGGCGACCTTAGGGGCCAGGGTAGAACTGACCCCCAGAGTATTCGCTACACCAAAGGTAAGAGATCTAAAGACTTATATTGAAAAAATAGAGTTGCTGTTATGTACAACAATATGTTTTTGTGAACAGAAAATCCATTAATATCTACAAAAAATAAAACTGTTAAGACAACACAGCAATGACACTAGGTGTAGAGGTCAATATAAAAAATCAATTAAATTTCCATATATCTGTAAAAATAATTAGAAAGTGACATCATAGAAACGATACAATTTGCAACACTAGCATTAAAAATGATTTAAAAACTCCAGAACAAACAAGTTTCTTATTGAACAGTTAGTACATATATTGTTTGATGACATTGGTTAACAATCCCAAAATAGGTCAACATTCTCTCTTCTCAACCTTGGGTTCCCCATTACCAACTTTCCTGTCCTTTCTTGCCTTCTAGTCCTTGCCCTTGGGCTGACGGGCATCTTAAGTCTACTTCTGTTTTATGGGCCTGTCCAGTCTTTGGGTGAAGAGTGAAATTGAGGAATGACTTCATTACTGAGCTGAAAGAGTGTCCAGGAGCTGTACATTCAGGGTTTCTCTAATCTCTGCCAAGCCAGCAAGTCTGATCTTTCTTCATGAGCTAGAACTTTTATCTACATTTTTCTCCAGCTATATCTGGGACCCTCTGTTGTGCTCTCTTTCAGAGTAGTCAACAGTGGTAGATGGCCACTATCTAGATATACTGGATTCATTCTGCTAGAAGCCATTGCAGATGTTGTCCATTAGTTATTGGGACTAATATTTTCCTTGTTTCTTTAGCTTTCTTCATGTTTCCTTGCTCCTGAATGGGTAAATTGTTGTTAGGTGCCATTGAGTCAGTTCCAACTCATAGGGACCCTATGAACAACAGAAGGAAATACTGCCCAGTCTTGTGCCATGTCCACAATTGTTTTATGCTTAAGCCCACTGTGGTGACTGTGTCAATTCATATAGTCTTTTTTTGCTCACCCTTCACTCTACCGAGCACAATGTCCTTCTCCAGGGACTGATCCTTCCTCCCAATATGTCAAAAATATGTAAGATGTAGTCTTGCCATCTTTGCTTCCAAGGAGCACTCTGGTTGTGCTTCTTCCAGAACAGATCTGTTGGTTCTTTTGGCAGTCCATGGTGCATTCAGCATTCTTCTCCACCACCACAATTCAAAGGCATCAATTCTTCTTCTGTCTTCTTTGTTCATTGTCCAACTTTCACATGCATATGATTGAAAATACCATGGCTTGGGTCAGGTGCACTTTAGCCTTCAAGGTGACATCTTTACTTTTGAATTCTTTAAAGAGGTCTTTTGCAGCAGACTTTTCCCAATGCAATGCATCTTTTGAACTCTTGACTGTGGAATGAGTAAAATGAGTACAATATCTTACATGGATGCTCATAGACTTTTAAAATTCTAAATTCTGCTCACAGCACAGAATATAGGACATTTTCATTACAAACTATGTTACATAAATTGAGCTAGATGTTCCCTGACACCGTAGTCTCCACAGCCCACAGTCCAGAAATGTTGCATCTCCAGGAATACGGGTGTGTCTGTGGAGCTTCTGTACCTTTGCCTTGCACAAGTTGTGCCGGCTTCCCCAGTATTTTGTACTGTTTTACTGTCTTAGTCAGCTAGTGATGTTTTGAGATAAATACTACAAGTGGATGGCTTTAAAAAGAGAAATTTTATTTTATCACAGTCCTGTGGGCTAAAAGTCCAAATTCAGCGTGTCAGTTCCAGGGGAAGGCTTTCTCTGTTAGAGCTGGAAGAGAGTCCTGTTGTCAATCTTCCCCTGGCCTGGAAGCCTGTAAGGCACAGGGACCCTGTTCATTTCCAAAGGACATGCTCAACTCCCTGGCTCTGCTTTGTTTCTGATGGAAGGAGGTCCCCAAATTTGTCTGATAGCTTTTCTCCTTTACATTTCAAGGCACAAAACAATCTTACACATTAAGTCCTGGACCACCAATACACTGCCACCTATCAAACCTCATTAACAACATAGAGGCAGGATTTGCAATGTTGAGGACATTATACAATATCAGGAATCATGGACTAGCTAAATTGCTACACAGAATTTTTGGGGGAACACAGTTTAATCCATGACACCCTTCATCAAAGTTACTATGTATCTATTATCTATTTAGTGTTTTTCCACTCCCACCCCTACTCTCCCAGCAACCATCAGTGTTTGTTTCTTTTTATGTGGAAACCTTTTGTGAGTTTTTATAGTAGTGGTCTAGTAAGGATTTGTCCTTTCGTAATTGACTTATTTCACTCAACATAATGCCCTCTAGTTTCCTCTTTTTTATGAGATGACATCCAGTTTTACCAGCACCATTTCTTAAAAAAGACTGTCTTTTCCCCTAGATGTTGGCCTTTGGACAACTTGTCAAAGATCAGATGACCATAGGTGGATGAATTTATTTCTGGGCTCTCAATTGTATATGTTTTATTCTTATCTCATTGGTCAATGTGTCTTTCATTGTACCAATAACATTCTAAGATGTTTCTCTTGTAAACAACATACTGATGGATTCTATTTTGTATCCACTCTGTTATCTCTTTATATGTACACTTATGCCATTTACATTCAGTGTAATTATTGAAAGCTGTGAGTTTATTGCTGCCATTTTGTAGAGCTTTTTTGTTTGTTGTACTGACATTTTCTTTGTTTATTTTACTATTCTATGCTGAATTCCTTTTGTTGGTGGATTTCTTTTTCAGTTCTTTTATTTTTGCAGATTTTGTTTTTTTGGAGGCTCACATTTGTTTTATTTATTTTGATGAGTAGTTTTGTTAACTCTCTTTGTGGTTAACTTGAGATTTACCCTGTCTTTCTAGGTTTGACGGAGTGTATTATTACTTGGTTTCACTTCAGCTTCTACTGCAAGTTCTATAACTAGACCATTTATTCCTTCTTTTATTGTTCTGATGTTGTCATTAACAGATTAATAATTCTGGTTCCTTGTTGTAAATTATTTTAGTTTTGGATAGTCCATTAGAGTTCATTTCCTTGGTGGATATCTAGCTGGTTCAATCTTGAATCCTAGATTCAGGCTGTGGTCTGTTATTTGTTCTCAGACCATAGGACTCTCTTTAATAATTCTTGTAAGTTTGGGTTGATTTCTAAATATTTCTGTAATTTCTGTTTATATGGAAATGTACTAATTTTGCCATCACTATGTTGCCACTTTTCTTCTTTCAACATTTTATGTAAATCATTGCTCTGTCTTCTTTGCCTGCATGGTTTTTGCTGAATAATCACTTTTTTCCTTCTTTTTATGAAACTTTTTTTTTTTTTTTTTTTTGGTTGAGCTACTGTCAGAATTTTTTCCTTGTCCTTGGTTTTAGTGAGTTGTGATTATGATATACCTTGGTGATTTTCTTTTCGAGTCTATCCTGTATGGGGTTCACTGAGCTTCTTGAATGATTAATTTTTCATCTTTCATAATATTAGAAAAGTTTTCTGTCAGCAGTTCTTCAGTGATCCTCTGTGTGTTTCTCATTTTCTCCCCCTGTTCTGGAACCTGAATCACCACAAATTTTTGTTTTTAATTGTATCTCATGTCATTCTCAGGGTTTCTTCATTTTTCTTCTTTCTTTTTTCTGATTTTTCTTCAAACAGAGTTGTTTCCAAGGGATTGTCTTCAATTTCACTGATCCAGTCTTCCACCATTTTGAACCTGATCTTCAGTTCTTCTATGACACTGTCTGTTTTTAACATCTTGTTTGTCTTTTGGATTTCTAATTGTTGTTTTTGTAAGATCTTTAGTTGAGAATTTATTTTGACATTTTGTTCCTGCATTATTTTCATGAATTATTCCATTAATGTGTGCACCTTTTCCATGAATTTATCTATTTTTTCTTCATTTGTATCTGTTTTATGCTTTAGCTGATACCTCTGAATACCAGATATTTGGATTCTCTGTCTGGTAACTCTAGTGCATTTTCTTCTACTGGTAAGTCATCTGGTGTTTTGTTTTGGACACCTATTGGAATCATCCTATACACACACACACACACACACACACACACATATAGTGTGTATATATATATATATACATATACACACACACATATATAGGTATGTTTTGATATTTTCTACTGTCTTCAGGACATTCTACAGTCATTCTCTTTGTTTGTGATTATAGATCTGTTTGTTTCATCCTCCTTTTCTATCTCACTCAGTTATGTCAGAACAGGCAGGTTGTGTACTCCTTACTGTTTGCTCACCTGTGATCACAATGTTTTATTTATCTCATTTCCCAGTCGCCAGGGCCAGTCACTCAGCTATAGTGCAGCAGGACAGGTTAAGCTTAAGGAGAGGGGCTAAGATGGACTGTTTGTGGCATATTATAGGGCCAAAAAGGTGGTCCACAAATCAGTTCTTGGCAGGATCCAGTAAGCTGTATCTGCACCACTCAGGCATTTGATTTTCAGCACATGGTGTAGATCAACAGGAAGGAGCAGCAGACTGTGTTGTGCAGAGTTAAGATGGGTATGAGAAAGAGGAGTGAGCGGAGAGATAAACAGAAGCTAAATATGAACAAACAAAAGAGAATACTGAGAGAGTTTGCCACTGGAGTGGAGAGATAAAAACCAAGAAATAGAGAAAAACAAACAAAAAAATTAAACTAATAATAACTTATTGATAATTTGACAAAGATAGGCACTCCAGGAGTCTCACCAGTGCAGCTGCAAAGATCAGGGAAATGCCTCACTGACAGCAGTGGGATAGCCTGGCTATAAGAAATATAGACATCACATAGTGTCAGGTATTCAAGAGTTAGAAAAAAATAAGTATAGAGAGATGAGAACTGGGAGATGAAGGAAGCCAAGAAATGAAAAGAAAAAAAGGGGTGGGAAAGAAAAAGAAATAACTAGTGAAAGAAAGAAAGAGAAAAAGAAATGCCCCCAGGGATCCCACTGACGTGGGTTCAAAGACTGGGGATACAGGTTCTAAGCCATGTCATGCAGTTAGCTAGAAGGGGCTTACAAGCTGGGAAATTAAAAGGACAATAGACAAAAGAAAGTAAGACAAAAGAATGCAAAAACAAAATCCCTTGGATTCCACCAGTGTGGTATCGTGGTTCAGGACGCTGACTCCTCAGTGAAGCAACATTTCACACCCTTTGAGGAAGAGACAGAGATGGTACACAGAGCCAGGTGTTCAAGAGAAAGGAGGAGTGGTGGTGGGAGTCACAAAAGAATGGAAAAGAAATGGAAAAATAAAACACCAGCTACAGACAAGTGGCACTCAGGGAGTCATTGGGGGACGACACGAGGGGAGAGAGTCCGTGTGGCTGAGGCTGAAAGAGTTTCCTCCTGGCCAAGAGACTGCAGCAGGTAGGAAGCAGAGGAAGCTGAGAGGGGTGGGGAGGGTGTTAGGAAAACATTTATCAATGGGTGCTTCATTATCTGTGTTCTGCTGGGAGCTCCTGAAAACACTTTCAAGAACTCACATCTACTGATCTCCGATGTGGATGGGGTGAACCCCGAGTGGCACTGATGCTCACTTCCTGGTTGACTGAGCCACCACAGCTAGCCAGGAGGCATCAAAAGCACAGCAGCACAGGATGGAGTAGGGTGGGGTGGTGGGAAAGCATGTTTCGCTGGTTACCAGGTTGTTTGTCTTCTGCTGGGATTTCCATGAGTCTGCATTCTCGTGCTGTCTGTCTTCCAGTCTTTGACAGGAGCCCTAGGTGGTGCTGGGTTAGCTGATAGAGGACTTCTGCTCCTTTGTCTTCTTGTTTTCTGTTCTCAGTCAATTTCTTACTCCACTGTGTTTTTGGCTGAGATTTTTACCTCTTCACTAGACACATCAGGTTTCAGGATTGATGTTCATCTCTGTTTTACTTAGTTTTTCAGACCTTTGCTGTGAGAGACAGCATGATACTTCTGTCCACGATGCCATGTTGGTTGGAAGTTGGGTTTCTGAAAATTAATTTAAAAAATTGAGAGAAATGAAAAAACTTTTAAAGATAGAATAATACATTGACTTAATAATTGAGAAGACTGCATAAAATAAGGATGTCAATTATTCTCAAACTGATCTATATAGTCAATGCCATCTCACCTAAATGCTGTCTCACATAATGTCACAAAAGGCTTTTATGAAAATTGAATAAGCTATTAAAAAATGTATGTGATGATTAAAAAAGGCTGAAAATTGGAGAGATATTCTTGAAGAAGAACACAGTTGGAAGAGCTATGATACTGTATCTCATGCTCTCATATATTTTTAGTAATTAAGAAAATAATGTTTTTCCACCACTAACGAAACAAAATGAAGAGTTCAGAAACACATCAATACACGGCTTGATTTACGACAAAGGTAACACTGCGATATAGAGGAGAGAAAGATGCCTTTTGAATAAATGATGTGGGATCAACTAGATATTTTTACACACAAAAAAAGTGAAAGAAGTTCCTGTTTTACACCAAATTCAGATGAAATAAGAATCTAAAGGCAAAATAGCAAAACTTGTAGATGACAACACGGTAAATGTCATTACAGCCTTGGAGTAGGCCGAGATCTAGTAAACAGAATACAAAAATACTAAACAAAAAGAGCAAATTAGAAAATTGTACAAGTAACTATCAAACACAAACATGGACTTGAGCAGATGCTTCACAAAAATGGGTATTTATGTAGCTGATAACCACATGAAAGGATACACAGCTCATTAGTCACTTGGAAATTACATTAAAACCGCATAAAGATGACATTGCGACACATTCTTGAAGATGGGTAAGTCCGAAAGACTGACCGTACCAAATGCCGGTAACGATGTTGAGCAGCTGGGCCTTTAACGCATTAGGAGTGGCGATTTGTGCAAACAGTCAAACAAAATAAAAAATACTTCTGAACACTGCCCCCTAAAGCTAAATATATTCATTGCCAGTTACCTAGGGGCTCCATTCTAGGTACATTCCCAACAGAAACACACACTGAATGTATACTAAAAATCCTTTACAAAAATGTTCATAGCAACACTATTTGAAATACAAAAAAAAAAAAAAAAAAAAAGAATGAAAGAAAGAAAACAGAAACATCAAACAAGTCAACCCCAAACCTGCTGACTTAAAAGTTACATAAGTAAATTGTGGTATAATCAATCAAAAGAATGCTATACAGCAATGGAAATGAACCATGGCTACATAAAGCAACATGGATTAATTTCGCAAATGTAATACTGAGTGAAGGAAACCATATACAAGGAATAGATACACTGTGAGATTCCAATATAAAAAGTTCAACACAGGCAAAACTAACTGATAGTGATGGAACTGACGCTAGTGATTGGGAGGAGGCATGATGCGGATGCACCGATGTGTTCTACGTTCTAGTTCTTCTTTGGTACAGTAGCTATATAGGTATGTTGGCTAGAGACATGTATTGAAATTTGCATTAGTGACCTATGCACTCTTCTCTACATGCTTCTATAATTTAACAAAAACAATTATCTTAAAAATTGAGGATTTTTAAAAATGGAAACACATTTTTAGATCTACATCAGTGTTTTTAAAGCAGCTTTTCACAGATGGGGAAATTGTCATGTTCTTGCTGTGCAAGATTTTTTTTCTTTCACTGTGAAATGTGAAAATTTTAAACAAGGACAAAAAATTCAGTTTTGCCTAAGGCAAATATATGAAAATTCTTGGGACAGAGTCACCGAAAGTGAAGTGTATATTTTCTCTATAAAAGCAATAGTGAAAAGGGAGATTTTATTTCTTCTTAAAGCTGGCAAAAATTGTACTTATTCTGTAACATTAGACCACTACTCGTCTTCCAGTTTGTCAGAGTGTGGTGGCTTGCACTTTGCTAATGTTGGAAGCTGTATCACTATTGCATCAGAATCTTCATGGTGGACAGGTTTTAGCAGAACTTGTAGACCAAGACAGACTCAGAAAAAAGGCCTAGCAATATCCTTCTGAAAACTAGTCAACAAAAGCTTTATAAATAACAACAGAGCCTTATTTGATAGAGTGCTGGAAGATGCACCCCGTAGGTTGACAGGCTTTCAGGATATGTGGTGGCCACAGCGATAGACTCAAACAACAATGATTGTGAAAATGTCATAGGACCAGGCAATACTTCCTTCTGTTATATTTAAGGTCGTCATGAGTTAGAGCTGGGTGGAATGCCACTAACAGCCATAACAATAGAGTACTGTAGCATCACTACTCACTCCAACACGGTTTCAAAGTAGTTAAAAAAAAAGATTAGTCTCAATTATTCTATTTAATTTGCCTCTTTCTTAAACACACACACACGCCCCTTACATGGAACTTCTTTCCCTTGTCTACATGATAAGAAGTCATGTTTCATTTGCTTTATTTATATTTTTAAAAATTTTTAAGTGGACACACATGTTATGCTCGGGGCTGTGAAGTTTTCAGGAGTTATGTAACCCCAGCTCAGCAAATATTGATCAGCCTCTTTGAAATAACAGAGCATATGGAATTCTAATAAACCAAGGATGAGCTAATTTAATTTCTCAGTCTCAGTCCATAGATGTATAATAGAGGCAAACACAGGCGTATTATGCACATGCTTCAGCAAAACTGGGCAGTTCATCTTGAATAATTCATTGTTTGTGGAACTGGTAATTGGAATTAAATTTAAGCTCCATCTTAGCAGCACTGAACAGTATTTGAAAATAGAAAACTGAACACATCAATCTGTTGTTTCTTTTCCAGCATCTCGTCAGGCATGTCCACTGGCAAGCTGCATAAGCAATAGTGTCAGAGCATAGGACAGCCAAAACGCTGACGGGTACTTCCAGGCACAGTCCTGATGAGGTCAAATACCCCTAAACCTGCCTTGTTTGCTGATCTTTTAGTCAGATTCAACTTGACTGTGGCCGTAGCACACGGCTTTCTGACAGTATGTGACAGCATGTGACAGCAAAATATTTTGATTTTTCACCATTTGATGATATTTCAGATCTCTTTCAGCCTTTTGTAAACTTTAGCAGTGTTTTACAGAAAATGGTACAGATGGATAATTGCCTTGGATGCCTGCATTGTCTCTTGGATTTCAAGTTAATTCTGAGTCAGTGAGTGAAATTTTATATGTTGAGTGTAACAGGCCATGCAGACCGTCAGTAGTCCCCAGGACTCAGTTTAGGAAAAGGAAAAAAGAAAACACAGATTCCCAGTGCAATACTCAACGATGTCAGAGGCTCCAAGAAAATGCAGACATCTCTCCTTTCTTCTTTCTGAGCTACTTCCCAACAGTCGCAGAAGTGCCATCTTGGGTAAGAAAAAATAAAATTTAAAAAACTCTGGTGCATCTCATCAATCTTTTACATAGAATACGTCTTAAAGTTCTTCTCATTCTAACCTCACTATAAACTTTTGAGGGATACAACTAATAATGATTTGGAGGGAAAAAAAGTAAAAGGAAAAATATCTACTAGGAAACCATCTTTAATAAAATCACCATAAACCACTGAATCTTTCAACCAAGTCTTTGCTTGTCAGTTACTTACAAGATCTGAAACCTAGACTAAACAAAATTAAAATTTCATTAAACTTTCATTATCATTAAAATTATTTTCTAATTTAAATTCATATCCTTTTGATGTTGTTATGTTTAATTGTTCAGAAAGAAAACCGACTTATCCTCTGTGGCTTGGAATAGAGTCCAAAAGTTCTACCTGAAATGTCTGCCCGTTTCTCTTCTTTACAATCACCAGTCTGCCAAAAACAAAATCAAACCCAAATGAATTATGACTCGTAATGACCCCAGGTGTTACACAGCAGAACTGCTCCATACTATTTCCATTGATATCATTTTAGCAGAAATCAGTTTTCACACCATTCCTTTGTGTTGCATGCTGCTGAGTGGGT
Organism: Heterohyrax brucei; assembly: GCA_028571685.1. Taxonomy (NCBI): domain Eukaryota; kingdom Metazoa; phylum Chordata; class Mammalia; order Hyracoidea; family Procaviidae; genus Heterohyrax; species Heterohyrax brucei. The sequence continues at coordinate 33,505,702 of CM053148.1, read as the reverse complement.
TTGAACCGCTCACATTTATATTCATTTCAGGTGCAAACCATCTGAGCCATACAGGGACCCATAGCCAGCATGGGTTGATTCCCCCCACCCTCTTCCTCCTCATCAGCCTCGCTGACTGTGTCAAACTCTTATGCTTAAGGTCTTTGTACATCTCTACCTTCAATCTTGAACACCTCTACTCTGATCTTGGCAGGTGCTGCCTTCTCATCATTCTACGATTCCTGACCATCCCTTCCTCCCTAGTCGTATTGTTGTTAGGTGCCTTCAAGTCAGTTCTGACTCATAGGGATCCTGTGTACAACAGAATGAAACACTGCCCCGTCCCGCTCCACCCTCACAACCGTTGCTACGCTTGAGTCCTTTGTTGCAGCTACTGTGTCGGTCCGTCCTGTCCTGTTGAGGGTCTTCTTCTTTTTTGCTGGCCCACTATTTTACCAAGCATTTTGTCTTTCTCCTAGGGTCGCTATGAGTCCGATCCGACTCGAAGGCACTTGGCTGGCTAGGGATTGATCTCTCCTAACAACATGTCCAATGTCTAATCACTCTCAATATACAATTTTATTTTCTTATGCTATTCTTTCTTATCTGCTTTCTCCAATAGAAGACAAACTCCGTGGTGAAAAGGATGTATCTGTCTTCTTTGCTACTGCATTGTCCGTACCTAAAACAGTGTCTAGGTATACTAAGTGTTCAATCACTTAAATTAAGTGATTAAATTTGTGATTAAATTAAGTGTTAAATTAAGTTAACATTTAGTGATTCACCACCAAATAAAATCCTTAGAATTTATTATATAACAAAGTGAGAAAAATGGGGGTGAATCTACTTTGTATTGACCTAAACTAAAAAAGATTGTAAGTTCCAGATGCAGCTGCCTGTGGCAGTTTTAAGTGAATATGACCACGTAGGTTGCTAAATTCACAGTTAGTGCTATTTTCAGCCCAATTTCTGAAGTATCACAAGACAGAACTAGACTTCACTTTCTTTAGGTACCCAAATAAGGCCACTTTCAAGTACAGATAGGCAGTAAAAATGGTTTATGACCATGTGTGATAAATTTAGATCACTAAGAATTCAGGAGGAATGTACGAAGGTAGATTATAATTATCTGGTTTCTAGAAGTGGAGTATTTAAATCTATTACTTTGACCCCAGTGAAAAGACCTCAACAGCTCTGGGTTTTGTGACTTCCCTTGTATTTTTTGCATCCCATGTGATCCTCTGGCCCCTACCCTACTAACCTGGGTTCAAGAAGCTTTATCAAAAGAACTCTCCATTTAGTTAGAGACACTCTCCTCTTGACAGCTCCATGCAAATGTAAAATTGAATTGTTCAGCTAGAAGGAGTAGAACAGAAAATAGCTGTTAATGGCATTTTTGGAATGCAGAGGGCACCTAGATGAAGAAGGGGACAGCAGTCAATATGTGCTCACCCAAAGGCACGTGAGGGGCAAGAACAGACTCAGGACCCACTGCTTTAAGGAAACAGAGGATAAGTACAATTACATTTCTCTCTCTCTCTCTCTTTTTCTTTCTCTCAAACGCTGATTTTCTCAGTGGCTATAAATAATGTGTCTCTCTCTGTCTTCATTCTCTCCTCTATAACACAGAGATGAGTAGTTCTAGCTTGGTGTCATGGATTGAATTGTGTTCCCCAAGAAATGCACGTAGTGGTCTGACTGGGCCACGATTCCTGGTATTGCGTGGTGTTCCTCCACGTTGTAAATGCTAATGACGGAGGATAGGCTGCAGTAGTGTTGATGGGACAGGACTCAGTGTGTAAAATTGTTTTGTGTCATGAGACAGTCTCTTGAGATATAAAGGAAAAAAGCTATGAGAGATTACGGGGGAACTTCTATTACCAAGAAGCAGTTCCAGGAGCTGAGCACATCCCCTGGAGAGGATCCAAGGATCCCTGTGCCTCAGAAGCTCCCAGCCTGGGAGAAGAATGATGACAAGGACCTTCTTTCAGAGCCAGCAGAGAAAGCAGTCCGTTGTAGCTAACACCCTGAATTTGGACTTTTAATCTACTAGACTGTGACAGAATAAAGTTTATCTTTTAAAAAACATCTACTTGTGCTACTTCTGTTAAAGCAGCACTAGATGACTAAGACACCTGTTAAGAGATGATATAAAGATTGATTTAGTGTGAAACATTTCTCACTTCTTATGTGCATCAGAAGTTATAAACACACCACACAAAAATATACAAACCTGTTCTGTTGTTACTCAAGGACTCACCTACAGAGGCTATGGAGATACATCCCAGTGGAAATACATGTGTTTTTGAAGGTGGTACTGTGATTGAGAAGACTTGAAGCTCCCTGAATGAGTTAGGAGTGTGGTCCTGCCACTTCTTGGTTATATGACCTTAACCAGTAACCAAAACTCTCTGTGATTTGATTTCTTACTTTGTGAAGCAGGATTCAATGTCCAATCCATTGGGTAAATGTGATCAAAACATTCAATGCCACTACAAGTACAGTGTTTGGGATGTCATAAATAATAAATATTAGCTATTATTGTATTTCTTGAGATAAGTGGAAATTGTAGACAGTATTCGATGTCATTCTCAATCTGCACCAGTCTGAACAATTACTATTTGCCAGCCAGCCAAGCCAATTCTAAGGTGTGGAGTTTACAATGTAGTGGAGGAAAAGAATAGACTAACTTTAACTTTCTATTGCCTTTTTATATCAAGGACTCATTTAAGAATTATGTGATTAAAAAGAAAGGAAAAAAAGAAGAAATTAGAAGATGTCATAGGTAGTTCTTTTCCTTTTTAAAAAAATTATTTTTTATGGTAAAAGTAATAAATGGATGTGATTAATGGCAGAAATGACATAGGCAATAGAGAAGGAAGGACTGAAATTGAGGCGAGAGGAAGATGCTTACGGAAGTGGAAGCAGACAGTCTCAAGCCGTAGATGGTTTTAGAAATATCTTTCAAACAGAATTTCTCTAAAACTATTTTTTCATGGGTCAGAAAAGAATGAAGACAGGATAGATCTAGAGAGAAAGAAAGGCACTGACAAGTCACTGAAAGAATACATTTATTAAGGTAACAGCTAATGAATTCAGTAACGAATTGTATGTAATGCTGGTTTATCAATGCTCATTAAATGGTTATGGATTGACCCAATTAAAAGTTAGTTAACCAAAGTCCATGCTGCACTCTCTAATTAGCAGCTGTGCTAGCTGCTAACAAATATCTCCAAAGCTCAGCCTGAACCATGTTAGCATGTCTCCAGAAGAGTAACCCCTTGCATATACCCTGTAGTTGTTTGTGCCCCCAGGTATTGCTCAACAGACATTCTAAAGCTAGTAACTGCTGTAACACTACACTGTGAAATTTGGTTTAGCTGGTAGAAGTAATAAATAACCAAGTCTTTTAGCCTTTACCTGTTTGAAAATGTCTAGTGTGTCCAATCAACTCATAGTGATTCTGGACATATATTTTATGCAAATGTCACTCTAGTGCCTGAGCAGTAATAGCTACTATATCTAGGGAAGTCGGGCAAAGAGGAAGGCTAGCTGGTTTCAAACAATCAGGCTCCTTAGCGGGCAGCTAGGACACTAAGGACCAGGAAGGAGCAATAAGGCTAGGCAGGCATGAGATTAAACTCAGGAACTCACCCGTAGAAATGGACCACTGGAAGGTGTCGTTTCTCCACTTGTGCAACAAGGTCCAGAACTGGAAATCAGGACCTCAGGTTGGGAGCTTGAGAGACAAAGTTCAGGGCTCTCTGCGAAGGCACTATGTTGCAAGGCTACAAGTCAGAAACTCACAGAAGAGACCCACAATTACCAGGAATCAGGAGCCCCACAAGGGACTCTATAACAGACATGGAACCTGAACAGTAATGACGTTAACGAATAGTACCTTATATGCGTAAACCGATTCATGGCCCTCTGTAACAGACATGGGACCTGAACAGTAACAATGTCGACAATAATACTACCTTACATGTGTGTGTTGCCTCATACTTATAAATGCTTGCCATATACATTGTCTCATTTGATACTCTCAAAGCAAAGCCAGAGGGTTAGATGACTGACAGTCAGAAAGTATATTTGCACCAAGATAAGATCAGGACCTGGGGTTTCTAATGAGAGGTCGAGAATTTGTTCATTCATTATTCTATTCATTCAATCAATATGATTTTGTTCAACCTTGTACCCCAGGGCTCAGTAAGACTAGGCTTTTTGCATCTGAGAGCTGACTGAGTTCTTAGATAACAGAGCAACTAGGCTCACTTGGTGAAGTGGGAGGTGAGGGCACGAAGTGGCAAGGACTGGGGCAAATCCTGGTACATTTCTGATGCTCCCTCGTATTTTCAGTCTTATCTCTACTGTTGTTGAAGAGTAATTGTTAAATTGGGTAAGTCTTACAGCTGGACAATATAATTGAGTATCTGGATACACAATTCGAATATCTTTTATTTTATCAATACATTAGGGCATCTTAAAAATTCAGAAAAGACTACACAATGCAACCCTTCCCCCTTCTATAAAACCATTTAAATGGAAAGGGCTGTCCACTAATTTATGTAAGTTACATAAAATTTTCTGTTGTTGTTATAATTCTGTAGGCATCACGCTCCTCTAGTAAAATGATGTATGGAGCAATCGTCTGGTAGGGTCTGATGGGATGTAAATGAAACTAATTAAGAAAATGTCAAACATAATTAATAAAACAGGTTTAAGTTGCAAAAGCCTTGTCAGCGGAATGAATGGGGAAGAGCAGTGCTGGCCCAATGCTGGATGCACTTTCCCCCCTCTCCAGGCTTTGTTTAACACCGTTCAATTAGATCCTAGAAAGCTACTTGAAGCCCACTTTTCCACCTCACCTCCTCTTCGCTTGATCCCACAGAGAGGAAGGAATATAAATTTGCCTGTCGGCCGGCAGCTTGGAAAAAATTAATTGCAAACTCCTCATCTTTTCCAAGTACTACAGGACATTAACATAACCAATTTGCTTGAACTCCTCACTGGCTGCCTAATAGAGCATCTGACCAGCTGATAAAGCCAGGATGTTGCTGATGCTACCTTGTTATTATTAGCATTTTCATAATATCCAAATATTACAGTGGCGTGTTTCACCAGTTCCATTTATTATTGATAAGAACAAAAAAAAAAAAAAAAGATAGGGAAGTGGGAAGAGTTTGGAAATAACAAAGGAGGTGAGTGACCTATAATTATGGCAAAGCAAATGAGGGTCTGCGGCAGAGTCAGTTACATTTGCCTAGGAGTAATGATGCCTGAGACCTTTTCTTTCCCCCAGGACTGGAAAAATAATGGATCCCCTCACAGCTGCAGATGGGGTAGGAGAATGCTGTCATCCGGATGATGTTTACATAAGTTAGAGCCCGCGTGCGGCTAGGAGGCCTGCCTGGAGTGCTCCAGTCCGCTCCAATCATCTCAGCCATTGAAGCATAAGTTGCACCAAACCCCACTCGTCCCTGAGAGGGGTGTGCAAGCCGGTGGGAGCCTGAGAGAAGAACCTTGCTGGAAAGTCAACAAAGGCGTTTGTAAGGTGCATTTCAACGCTCTTCAGTTCTCAGACAGAGGTGATAACCTTGAAAAACAGAGGCCAATCAGCTTTTAAGTGGGGAGATAAAGATGAAATGCAGTTTCTCTTAACTTACAGACCTCCATTCAGCCCCCTTCTAAGTTATTTCAGTGTAGTCCCTGTATGCTGTCGCACACGTGTGCGTGCGCAAGCACACACATACATGTGCTCATACACAACAGAGCTGCAGTAGTATTTAATGCCATTTGACAAACCTTAACCGAGCTCCTATGTTTTCTGGGTACAGTAGAGGAAGAGAAGGATGATGGCCTAGTTATTGTACTCTAGAAGCTAAAAGAGCCAGTTTTCAGTTCAAATGAATCAAAACAATCACGTACAGGTTTTATTTGTAAGCAAATTTATCTAAGAATAAATCTTTAAAAATACAGTGAAAAGCCGTTACATCTATTGCTGTGGAGTTGATTCTGACTCATAGAGACCCAACAGGACAGAGTGGAACTGCCCCTAGCCTTTCCAGGGAGTGGCTGGTAGATTAGAATGGATGGTCATTTGTTTAGTGGTCAAGTCGTTAACCACTGCACGACCAGAGCTTCTGAATACATTAAGGTTTGATTTTCTTTTTCTAAACCTACCCAGTAAGAAGATAGTTTTAAAGGTAAAAGAAATTAAAGTTAATAATCACTGATAGCAATATCAAGACTATATGCTTTCTTTCAAATGAAAAGTTTGTTAAAATTTGCTGCGCTGTGAAGGGAAAAGCACGCGAGCTTAGGGTATCACCTTGTGTCAGATAGCAAAGAAATGCTCAAGTCCTAACGGAGTCACTCAAAAGAATACGCAAACCAAGTCAAAGACCCACTACCCTGTGGTACAAGTGGTGATGCGCTTGGCTGCTAACCAATAGGCTAGAAGTTGGAACCCACTCAGCAGCTCAAAAGAGATCAAGACCTGGCCACTTGCTTTCACAATAAGACCCTATGGGACAGTTCTACTCTGTCACACAAAGTCACCGTGAGTGAGAATTGACTCTACAACACCCAAGAAAGTATGATAACATAGTAACTTTTAAAAATCCAAATTAACGAGAGACAAAATATGAACAAATGTCCGTTATGTGAAGGTGAAACATGTTCGTTGAACCTTTTTTATGTTTGAAAATTTCTGAAACAATCCTTTTTTTTTTTTGCAAGAAAGGGGAATACTATCACTTCTGAATTATGTCAGGTAATCAGTCATGCAACTGGGTGACAGCCACATTAAGACTAGTTATACAAGGCCCATTTCAATTTAATCTGATAAAAATCTATAAGTCTAGATTTTGATTCTAAGAGTTGAAACAAACATCATTCCCCTCAATTGTTTTGCTTTATTAAATAAATATTGAGAAATTTTTAAATATTTGCAAAGTCAGTGCACAGTCTAAGCATCTTAGTCATCTATCTAATACTGCTGTAACAGAAATAGCACAAATAGATGGCTTTAACAAAGAAAAGTTTATTATCTCCCAGTCCAGTAGGCTAGAAGTCTGAATTCAGGCTGCTAGCTCCAAGATAACACACATTCTCTCTCTACTGGCTCTGGAGGATGGTCCTTGCATTGCATCAGCCTTTCTTTGGTCTGAGGGCAGGAACCTAAGTTCTGAAGGGCACTCTCTGCTCCCAGTACTGCTTTCTCTATGGTATGAAGTTCCCAACTCTCTCGTAGGATTAAAAGGTCTTGCACGTCACACTGCAAGGAAAATCCCTTAGTACGGGTGTTAACATCCCACGCTAATCCTCTTTAACACCATCCAGTCTTGCATTATTAATGATAGACAGAGTTTAGGATTTACAACATAGGAAAATCACAAAATAGAAGACAATCACACAATACTGGGAATCATGGCCTAGCCAAATTGTTACACACATTTTTTTGGAGGACGCAATTCAATCCAAGACAGCAAAGAATAATGATAAGTACAAACCAGTGCAAGAAAAAATATTAGAAGAGTGCTGTCACCCCTGTGGACCCCTGGGCAGTGCAAAGGGGTAATGCAATAGACTACTGACAGGTTGGAAATTCATGTACACCTAGGAGTGCCTCAGAAGAAAGGCCTGGTGACCTACTTCTAAAAAGTTGGCCATTGAAAACCCTATGAAGCACAGTTCTGCTCTGACACATGGCAAACGATATTGTATGGTATTATTATCCTTGGAGTTCCTTATGTGTCTTTACCAAAGGACACAGTTTCTCTCTCCTCTCATAGATAGTCTCTAGTCTGAATTTTACCATTCCTTTGTCATTATTTGGAAACCCTGGTGGCATAGTGGTTAAGTTCTACATATGCACATCAAAAGGTCAGCAGGAGTTCAAATTTGCTTGGGAAGTCTATGGGACAATTCCACTTTGACTTAACAAGGTTGCTATGGGGTGGTATCGACTCGAGGGCCTGATGGCATAGTGGTTAGGAGTTCTCAAAAAGTCATCAGTTTAAGTCTACCAGGCACTCCTTAGAAACTCAACGGGGCAGTTCTACTCTGTCCTGAAGGGTCACTATGAGTCAGAATTGATTCAATGGCACCGTGTTTGGTTTCTTTTGGAAGTCATTATTTGGTTTTAATGTGTTTTTGTGATCTTGAACACCATATATATACCATATATATCTATTTTTGAGCTTCATATGAGTGAAATTATATATACAATTTGTTTTTTTATTTGATCAAAGTATAGGTAATTTTAACTCATTTATTTTTACTATCGTATTCCATTGCATTAATATGAAACAAATTTTTACCTACTCCTCTGTTAATGGATTTTGGTGTTAGTTTTAGCTTGTTGAAAAATGTCTAAGATTCTGTCTGAGTGTACATGTAGGAGAAGAATTGAAGGGCCATGAAATATGCAAATTCGACTTTATTTAAAAACACCAACTTGTTTTCTAGTGTGACTGTCCTAGTTTATACTCCAACCAAGAATTGTATTTGGTCCTGTTGATCTGTATTCTTGCTGACATTTAGTATTTAATAGACCAATTAAATTCTTGCTCATACTGTGTGAAAAGTATCTCACTATATTTATCATTCATGTTTCCTATTTATCAATGAGCTTGAACAATGTTTGGGGTATATAGTAGCTACTTACTTTCTTCCTTTGTGAAATTGCACTTATCTTCTGGGTTATTTATTGTTTACTTATTCATCTTTGGGAAATATATTTTATGAGTGCTGATGTTAATTGATTACCTGTAAGAAAGAAAGCACACTTTTCACTCTCCTTATATAGTCTTTTGAAGAACGTATGTTTTCGATTTTAATGAGATGAAGTCTATCAGTCTTTTCCTTTAAAATTTGTGTTTGGGGACTAAATTTAAGAAGTCTTACTTAATGTTCTAGAGGCTTATCTTTGCATTTTCTTTTAATAGTTTTATAGCTTGTTTTTTCCTTATATAGAATCCAAACTTTTTTTTGGTAAAATGTGTGGTAGATTGTTTTTTTTAAATACACAGTTGTCTTTGTAACATTGATTGAAATACACCCTTTCTAGTCTGCCATGACATTTTTGCCATTCATCAGAGATTCAGATGTGTGTGGACATCTATATACGTTTCTTATTCTGATCATTTGTCAATTTGCCCATTGCTGCTCCAATACATATAAATTACTGTAACTTAAAGTAATTATTTAACAATGGTGCCAAGGTAACACAATGTGGGAAGTATAGTCTTTCCCATGGTGCTAACAGAGGTGGATGATCACGTGCAAAATACTTCTCTTGGGCCTCTAGCTAGAAAAGGACTTGGAATGGGGTATATCATTGCTGATGTCAGGTGGATCTTGGCTGAAACCAGAGAATGCCAGAAAAATGCTTATCTGTGTTTTTCTGACTATGACAAGACATTTGAGTGTGTAGATCATAACAAATTACAGATAACGTTCTGAAGAATGGAAATGGGAATACTTGGTTGTGTTCATGCTGAACCTGTACATACACAGAACAGAAAGGCAGTTATTCAAACAGAAGGGGATACTACATGAATTAAAGTCAGGAAACGTATACAACAGGCTTGTATGCTTGCATCACATTTTTGCAATTTGTACACTGAGCAAATAACCTGAGAAGCTGCACTAGACAGTTAAGTCTTCAAACTTAATTGTTCTAAGTGATACATATCTGATTCCTGAATATCACTATGGTCACCTTCAAAGTACTCCCCCTGGGAAGCTATGCACCGATGCCTAGACTACCCTTCAAAACAATTTTGGAACTCTTGCTGGAATGGATGTTGCGCACGGTGGCAGTGTAGCAAGTTTGCTAACTTAACCTTAGAGTTGTCTGTGAGGGAACTTTTAGCCATTAAACAAATAACAGTATGGGAACACCCTCTCTACTCACCTGATCTGGCCCCCAGTGACTTTTTTCTTGACCCAACGATAAAGGAAATATTGAAAGGAAGATATTGTGATGACATTCAGGCCATCAAATGGAATACCATGACAACTCTGATGGCCATTCCAGAAAAAGAATTCCAAAATTGCTTTGAAGGGTAGGCTAGGTTTTGGCATTAGTGCATAGCTTCTCAAGGGAAGTACTTGGAGGTGATCACAGTGATATTCAGCAACGAAGTCTGTAAAGCATGTTTTTTAGGATGTGTTCACGAATTTAATTGTCACTATTTGTATATGAAGAAGATTGCCTTATTAGGGTTGGAGGAAGACTCAATAACCTGAAATACGCAGATGATGACCACCTTGCTTGCTGAAAGTGAAGAGAACTTGAGGCACTTACTGATAAAGATCAAAGACTGTAGGCTTTAATGTGGGCTATACCTCAATATAAAGAAAACAAAAATCCTCACAACTGGACAATTAAGCAGTGTTGTGACAAATGGAGAAAAGATTCAAGTTGTCAAGTATTTCATTTGACTTGGATCTATAATAAACACCCACGAAAGCAGCCACAGAATCAACAGCTGTGTTGCACTGGACAAATTTGCTTCAAAAGACCTCCCTAAAGTGTTAAAAAGCAAAGATGTCACTTTGAGGACTAAGGTGCCCCTGACCCAAGCCATGATATTTTCGATTACCTCATATTCATGGGAAAGATGAACAGTAAATAAGGAAGACCAAAGAAGAATTTATGCCTTTGAATTGTGATGAAGAATATTAAATATACCATGGATAGATTTCCAGGAGAAGAAATCCATCTGTCTTGGAAGAAGTACAGCCAGAATGTTCCTTAGCAGCAAGGATGGTGAGAGCTCGTCTTACATCCTTTGGACATGTTATCGGGAAGAAACAGTCCCTCAAGAAGGACATCATGTTTGATAAAGCTCAGAGTCAGTGAAACAGAAGAACTCCTTCAATAAGACAGTTTGACACAATAGCTACGACAAGGGGCTCAAGCAGCGACGACTGTGAGTATGACACAGAGACAGGCAGTGTTTGGTCCTATTACACACAGTCACTATTGGTCGGAACCAACGCCATATCACTTAACTACAGCAACAACCTCATAACATGTACAAAATTAGCTCTAAGTAAATCAGATCCATAGAAACAGAAGGAAGGTCGGAGGTTTGGGGGGCTAAGGGAAACTGGGAATGGGAAATGCCAATATGTATAGGACTTCATTTCTGAGTAATAAAAATGTTCTGAAATTAGACAGTGGTAATTGTTACACAACCTTGTGTATGCCCTGAAATTCAGTGAATTGTACACTGTCAAAGGTTAAATTCAATGGCACATGAGGTATATGTCACCTTAAAAAAAGAAAAAGTTAATTCTTGATATTTGGTAAAGCAGATCCAAGGAGAGCCTCTTTGCATTGCCAGATGATGAAGATGTGATTGACTTTTATGTCTTTACTTAGTAAACAAACTTCACAAATGTTTATTGAGTCTAGCAATTTATTTGTTGATTTTAATTACAGATTTTCATATTTAAAATTAATATGTTTTCATTTAGTTCTTCTTTATTATCTAGATCTTCTTGTCACTGAAGCTAGGAACTTCTGAGCAATATTGATTATAAGGGATAAAATCAAACACCCCCGAACTGACCTCATGGAAGAAATTGCTAGGATATTTCATCAAAAATTGTGGTAGTTTTTTACATAAAAGTTTATCAAGAAAAGAATTTCCAATTAAGTATAGGTTACTAAGAGTTTGTTTTTTATATAAATGGACATTGAATTTGATAAAATTCTCTTCTTTCATCTATTGAATGAATCAAATTATTTTTCTTCACTAATTTCTAAATGTGTTAAATTACCTTGAATTCCTGCAATAAACTTGGTCATAATGGAGACAATATGATTTAACAGTTCAGTGAATGACTTCCAATACCAGATTACCTGGAGTTGAATCTAACTTCTAGTATTTTCTGTTATATGTAGCAAGTTACTTAATCTTTATGTATTTCAAGTTCTTTAATAACATGGAAGTAATAGCATATAGCTCATAAAGTTGTTATGAGGAATAAATGAGTTACTGTATTTAAGGTACTTTAAACAGCACCTAACATGTAATAAACACTACAAAAGAATCTTCTATTATTATCGTTATTATTATTGTTGTTGTTCTTGTTATTATTAATGTTAGTTTGGTTAATATTTTTAAGACTGGTTTGTATTTTTCTGTCTCATGCAATCTTTGTTATGCTTTTGTACCAAGGTTACACTAGTTTCATAAAAAAAATTTGAGTGTATTCTCACCTTCTATACTATGAAACAGTTGATATAAATTTGGAATGCCAATACAACTCACCAAACAATTTCTAGTTTCTTCTCTGAAGGATCATTTGAAGTCAATTTTATTGAGGTGCAGTTCATGTAAGCAAATTGCATCCATTTGTAGCTAAGTTTTGCCACATATCTATACCTATGAAACTATCATTGATATCAAGACATAGAATATTTCCATCATCTTCAAAGTATTCCTTGTCATTTCATGTGATTATTAAAGAGTAATTTACATAAAAATTATAATGGCTTTCTTGTTTATCTTTGAGTCAGTCTTGGTATGTTGTATTTTTCTCAGAATTTTTACATTCTGCCTGTGTTCTCAATTTGGTCAGTGTAAATAAAACTTGTTCATAATAATATAATATGTTTAAATGTGTGCAAAAAAATATGGTCTTTCTTATAGTGATTGTTTGCAATTACCTGAGATTTCTTTTATAGTCCAATATTCTAGTCCAATTATTTTAAAGTTATTGGGTACAATGTTATATACACGCTCATAGGGTGAGCCTTGTCAATTGTGTTTAAATCTTCCATAAAACCAAAAACCAAACCCACTGTCATTGAGTCAATTCTAACTCACAGTAAATCTACAGGAAAGAGTAGAATTGCCTCATAGCATGTCCAAGGACCAGCTAGTAGATTTGAAAGGCCAACCTTTTGGTTAGTACTGATCTCTTAACCACTCAGCCACAGCAAATTTTTATCTGCTTGATTTATCAAATCTCTCAATAACAAAGTAAATTTCTTTATAATTCCTGGTGGCTACATCCATTTTAGTTACAGAAAGCACATCTCAAAACTTGGAAACAAGGAAGAAGGATCAATAATGTGAAAATATGGCCTTGGTGACAGAAACTATGCCAGAGATTCTATGATAGAATTTTGCAAGACAAGGACTTCTTCATTGCAAATACCTTTTTTCATCAATATAAATGACCACTGTATATGTGGACATCACCAGCTGGAATACACAGGAATCAAATTGATTACATCTATAGAAAAAGAATATGAAAAACCTAATTGTCATCAGTCAGAACATGGTCCTGGAGCCAGCTGCATAACAGATCATTTCTCATATGCAAGTTAAAGCTGAAATTTAACAAAATTAGAACAAATTCATAAGAGCCAAAGTATGAACCTAATATATCCCACTTGAATTTAGAAACCATCTAAAGAATAGATTTGATGCTTTGAACACTAATGACTGAGGACCAGTCAAGTTGTGGAATCAAGGCCATTTTTATTTAAATCACTGCGTAATATAATATGATAAGCATATATATGCATTTTGTGTTCTCAACTAGACAGCACTTGGCTGGCTTGGCTATTCTCATTCTTTTTGTATTTCTAACTTTCCATGTCAAACTTTTTTTTGAATTCCTTTACCTGAGGAAATACATTTTTAGAACCTATTCCACTAGTTTCTGCTGAGAAGTCTTCATTTTATATTCATTATTAAATGATCTTTTATTGGATATTGAATTCTACTTACTATTATTATTTACTTATCTGTGTAATTAAGGTACTATTTCCCTGTCTTCAAGCTTATGTTTTGCCAGTTAAGAAGGAGGCTGTCAACCCTTTTGAAAGTAATCTTTTGCTTTCTGGATTCTTTGAGGATCTTGACTTTGTTTTTGATCTTTTACAATTTCTCTGTGATGTGGTTAAAAGCTCAGCTGATGACCAAGGTCAGCAGTCGGAATCCACCAACTGCTCCCCGGAAACCCGATGAGTCAGTCTAATTCAGTTCTACAGGGTTGCTATGTATAGGAATCAACTTGACAACAAAAGATTTTGGGTTTGGTGCCTAGACATGAATTTCTCTTTCTCGCTTGTCTTACCTTGCTTCACTTGCTAGGTTCCACCGAGTTAGTTGTGACCCACAGCAATCTTATGAATAATAGAACATAATGCTGCTAGGTCTTGTGCCAGATCTATGATAGTTGCTGTATTTGAGCCCATTGTTGCAGCCACTGTATCAGTCTGTCTCCTTGAGAATATTCTTTTTTCACTGACCCTCTAGTTTGCCATTCATGATGTCTTTCTCCAGGGACTGGTTCCTCCTGATAACATGTCCAAAGAAAATAAGATGAAGTGCAGTTACCCTCACTTCCAAGGAGTACTCTCGGTGTACTTCTTCTAAGACAGACCTCTTCCTTCCTCTTGCAGTCCATCCTACATTAAATATTCATTGCCAAGACCATAATTTAAATGCATTAATTCCTGTGCCATCTTTATTATTCATTGTCCAACTCTCACATAGGTATGAGGCAACTGAAAGTATCATGGCTTAGGTGAGGTGTACCTTATTCCTCAGAGTGACATCCTTGTTTTTAACACCTTAAAGAGGTTTTCTGCAGCCAACTTGCCCAATGCAATAATACAGCAGTTGATTTCTTGACTACTGTTTTCAGGGGTGTTGATTGTCCAGTCAAGCAAAATGAAATCCATGACAACTTCGATCTTTTCTCTGCCATGAATCATGTTGCTTATTGCTCCAGTTGTCAGGATTTTTGTTTCCTTAATGTCAAAGTGTAATCCATACTGAAGACTGTAATCTTTGATCTTCATCAGCAAGTGCTTTAAAATCCTCTTCATTTTCTGCAAGAAATGTTGTATCCTCTACATATTGCAGATTTTTAATGAGTCTTCTTCTGATCCTGATGCTGCAGTTTCCCTTGCAAAGTTCATCTTCTTGGATTGTTTGCTCAGTATACTAAGTGGTGAAAGGATGCAATATTGTCTCACATGCCTTTGCCTGACTTTAACCCATGCAGTATCCTCTTGTTCTGCTGGAACAAGATCTATGTACAAGTTCAGCATAAGCACAACTAAGTCTTCTGGAATTCTTTGCAATATTAACCATAAAGTTTTATCATCCACACACCTGTATGCCTTTTGCATAGTCAGTAAAACACAGATAAACATCTTTCTGGTCTTCTCTGCTTTCAGTCAAGATCCATCTTACCTTACTTTTCCTGAATCCATGAGTTGTTGTCTTTATCAATTACCAAACTTACTTATTCAGATATTGCCTTGGCCTCATTCTTTCTCTTCTTTCCTTTGGAATTAAATCCATATTTGTTAGACTTTTTAATCTCTTTTTTAATATTTTGCTCAGCTGTATTTCTCTATAGTAAATTCTAGATACTTTCGTCAATTTCCTCTTTGCTTCAATAACTCTTTAGCTGTGTCGTATCTGGTGTGAAACTGGCTGCTTACATTTCAATTTCATTGGTTACTGTTTTCATGTTTATAAGTGTTACTTGCTGTTTTCAAATATACACGATGCTTTTATTGTCTCTTCCTCATTTCCTATATGCTCAGTATTTTATTTTTAGATACAATATACATAATAATTTAGTGCTTTTTTGTCAAATAATTCCAAAATTACGGATATCTAGTTCTACTTGTTAGCTCATGGTAGCTTTGTTTACTCTTTATTTCTTCTTCTTCTTATTTAATTTACCTGTGGGAATACTTTGAGGAGCATTTTGAAGGTATGGTCTTCTAGAGAATTTTGGATTGGTTTGGTTTGATTTAGTTCTAGAGAGTTTTGTTTTCAGTGTGGTTTCGTTTCTTTAAGGTTTCTAAAGGCATTGCATAGCTAGAAGCATATTAAAATAAATGCTCAACTTGAGAGTTTTCAGATTACTTAGGTTTTATAAATCTGGGCTTCACAGGAAAGTCTGCTTATGATTACAAGTTCACAGATAAAATTCTCTTTCTACTTCACTCAGTGTTAATATTGGATAAACAATTTTCCTTACCAACTCCTGGGACTGAAGGGGTTTCATGTATAATATTATTTCTTATTTGTTTCTTTTCTTAATGCACTGAAATGTAGCTTACTGGAGTCCCAGCTCTCTATGTAAGACTCCTACTATAATTCCTTCTTTGTTTGGACTCTGGGATACCTCCAGTGTCCCTAGGACTCCATACAACTCTAAGTTCAAATTTACCTGGTTTAGTATTTCCTCAAAATGGAAGGTCAAAACTGTATGTTACTTCTTTGAATTTCATTTAGCATTAGTCTGAGAACACTTTATTTTCAGTTCATCAAGTTCACTTAAAAGAATTACAAGAGTATGATGGCTGTGTGTAATATTACACATAGTGACAATTCTATGTACTATATACAATAAAACAGTTTATTTTATTAACAATATGAAATAATAAAGTACCATTTATAATATTTTATTTTTTAAATCCAGCAATTTTAGCTGTTTTATGAGAGCTGCCGTGTTCCCAGAAATCTCTGTCAGATGACATTATCTGATTTATAAAGTGGAAAAGGAAAGAAAAGTAATCTGTAATAACTGTAACAGGCAGCTATTAACAAAGCCAAGTAATTTCAATAACAGCTAAAGATCTTTAGAAATCAGGGTATATAGGTAAGCTAATACTTTAATAGCTTAATACAGAGCCTGAGAAACAACATGAAAGAAGCACATCAGTCAACAGCATCCTTTTCCTCCCCTGTATTTCCTTGCTGTCTCTCCTGATGCCCCGAGCTTTATGAATTCAAGAAAGAAATTGTTCTGAATGCTGTAGATTCAAGCATCCATCTGAGAGGCTCCCATATATACATACACACACACACACGTATGTGTATATATACATGTATATATTTCTAAATGAGGGAGTGTTTTAGCAGCAACTCTGATGAGGGAAAATGCCTCTAATGGGGATTTCAGGACCCTGGGTTAACACTACCTCCTCTGTTTCACTGTTAACACCTACTTTTCTGTAGTGGAGTTTTATGGAGCAGAACTGCAGTTTAGCAAAAGGCTCATTTGCAGGTACACTTCCACCTACTGAATGGGAGCCTTAGTTTTCAAACACTCTGAATGGAGTCCTGGGAAGGGACAGTCCCTTTGTTAGCAACTCATCTTAATGGAAGGGAATTGGTCCATTGCTACCCTTTTACCACACATTACCTTCTTACTGTAAGCTGGCTCAGAGACTGACTTCTACCACTTGCTTGTACAAGCTTATTTAGCTCTTTGAGATAATGTATAAATTCCACCATTTTATGACTCAGCTTGTTTTTCTAGGATGTACATATTGGGATAGCGCTGAAAGGAATCTGTAAAGTAACCTTTTATCTTGTCTTTGACCTGAAGTAAATCTTGAAAACATATTTTTTAAAGTATGTCTCATTCCCTTTCATCGTTTTACTGCCTGCCTCATCTCACAAGGATTAGAAAGGCTAAAATATTTATGCAAGGAGAAATTAGTTTCTACTAAATGTTTACCTTGACCAGAATAAAAATCGCCTTTAAAAAAGGCGAGTGTGACTCTTTGGGGGTACGTTTGGCAGATTTAAAAGATCAGAGTTTTGAGATGACTTCCCAACTTTAAAAATTTTGTCGCTATTAAATTGTTCATGTTAAATAATGTCAATTTATGGCTAGCTAAGCTTTCATTAACTGACTTGCTTCAAATAAAGCAATATATACCTTTTGAGAATTGCAAATTAAGAAATTTTACATTTTTCTTATTTTCTCTTAAATATAATACTACTCCAATATGCATGTAACAAAATGTCTCCTGGCCTAAAAAGAACATCTGGCCATGAGTTGGATCCAACTCGACGGCACTTGGCTGGCTGTTCCTTAAAATTAGAACCACAATTTTATATTGATATCCTGAACTTATCCTTTATTTTTATGCTTTATTAGTTATTTCCAGTATCAAGATACAATGACCAACTGGAGGGCTGAGTTAGAAAAGGCACTTGTTTCATTAGTGACAATACTTATTACTTAGGTTTGGCATTAATGACAAAGAAGGTGCTTTTGAAAACAGTGACTTTTAGAGGTTTTATGGTGTCATTCCCTTTTTTGAATGTGTATCTCTACTCTCCCATAATTTCTATGTGGCAAAATACGCAAAGAATTACATGAAAATTGAAAAAATTTGACCATGACCTGCTGTTACAAAGACAGTTTGCATGTGCTTATAATGCTTCAGTGTTAAAAAAGGTGGGGCAGATGTGTTAGAGGACTGTTTAACCCAAACCAAAAACTCATTGCCATAGAATCGATTTCAGTTCACAGTGACCCCATAGAGCAGAGTAGAACTGCCCCATAGAGTTTCCAAGGAGAGCCTGGTGGGTTCAAACCATTGACCTTTTGGTTACCAGCTGTAGCACTTAACCACTACTCCACCAGGGTTTCTGTAGGTAGTTCAGTCCCCCAGAAAACTAAATTTGTAGATGGTAGCCAGAATTGATTGACTTCTAGTTACCCAGTGTTGCTATAACAGAAATAGTACAGTGGGTGACTTGAACAAATAGAAATTTATTTTCTCACAATTTAGGATGCTAAACGTCTGAAATGAAAGCACTGGCTCTAGGGGAAGGCTTTCTCTGTTTCTCCACTCTTAGGAATAGTCCTTGTCTCCTGAGCTTTCATTTCTTGGTTCCTTAGAGATTTCCACGCATGTTGTCATGTATCTTCCCCTATCTGTAAAGGGGGCACAATTTAATTTATAACATTCCACCCTTTGTCTCTCCTGAAATACCTGTCATTTCTAAATATAAAATACATTCACCCCAACGTGTCACCCTAAAAGTTTTAAATCAACTCTGAGCCCCACATCTTGTCTTCTGAATCATCTAAATCAAATACGGGTGAGACTTTAGGATAATGCCATTCTGGTGCAAAATTCTTCTATATCGGTGAACCTGTGAGATTTAGAATACAAGTTATTTGTGTTCAAGATACAAAGGTGGAACAAGTATAAGGTAGACTTTTCACTTACAAATGGGAGAAACTGGAGGGAAAGAGTGGATAATAGACAGTAATCAAGTCTAAAACCTAGCAGAAAAATATCATTAATTCTCAAAGCTTGAAAATAATCCTCTGGTCTCTGGCCCTCCCCTCAAGTCCCTGGATATTCTTCATATCCTCTGGATTCTGATATCTCCAAACAAGGCAGAACCAATATTAATCCTGACTCATTCAAATACATGGCCTTGGGTCTGGTTCTGCCTTCCAGATCCATTAGGACAACAACTCTTCTCTGTTGTCTTTTGCAATCCTGTTATCCTAGTCCACCTGAGTGGCAACCTCAACTCTGACCTCAGCACTCCTAATTCTTCTGTCCCTCGGGCACGGCACCCTGTCCTTCTCAGCTTTGGGACATAGCTCCACCCCCTTGGTACTCGTGAATAGCAGCCCCACACTCTGGAACCAAGTTACTGAAGCTGTGACTCTATTTAACCCAGCAGGCTGTGACTCCAACTTTTTGAAACAAACACAGCCTTGCTTACTGTGTTCCTTTCAACAGTCTCCTGATCTCTGAGTGGCTACAGGGACGAGGAACAGTACTTTTCTTTGAGGACCACTGGTGTAGATCTTTCAGTCTGCTTCCTACCTGTAGAATTTCAAGAGGCAGAGAGCATTCTTTCCTCTCTCTCTTTCTCTTTTCCTTCCTCCCTCCCTCTCTCACTCCCTCCTTCCCTGCCTTCCTTCCTTCCACCCTTCCTCCCGTCTTCCCTCTCTCTCTGTTTCTCTCAGTCTAAGCTGAGTTTTCTGCTATAATTGGTTAGATCCATCAGTTATAGGCTTAATCTATTTTTAAAAAAGATTGTGTAGCCATATTCTTGGTGAAAATTCTAGGACAGTTATCCCTAGTTTGTACATCAGAATTTTCCAGATATTCAAGTTTTTGTTTTTATTTGCATAGTTTATTTTGATGTCTACTTCTTTCCTCTCTCATTTGATTGTAAGAGCAAAGGAGAAATGTGAGACCCCTATAGGAGTTGTTTAGAAATCTCTGCAGCCAGATATCCAAATTCATCACTTACAAATTTAGTTTCACCAAGCATTTGAACATAATTCAAAGTCTTTGCCACTGAGTAAAAATCATTACCCTTCCTCCATTGTCTGATTACGTCTTCATCATGTCCTTTTAAAGCTCTATCAGTAGCATATTTAACATATACATTTCTAGCAACATTCTGTTGCTTGTATCATATATATTATCTAAAATAACAGAGGCTTTCTCTATAGCTCTCTTCACTTCCCTCTGAGTCCTCAGATTGCCCTTGGTGTTGGTAATTCTACCAACAATCTCTTCAAGGGAATCCAGGCTTTTAACACTAGGTACCTGAAATCTATGTACCCTAACATTAGGTACCTCTTCCAGCCTCCACATTACCCAATTCCAAAACCACTTCAATATATTAGATATTTGTCAGAGTGGCACCCACTATCTAGCACCAAATTCTGTCTTAGTTGTCTAGTGCTGCTATAACAGAAATAACACAAGTAGGGGACTTTAACAAACAGAATTTTGTCACAATTTCAAAGGCAAGAAGTCTGAAATTAGGGCACTGGCTCAAGGGGAAACCTTTCTCTATCAGCTCTGGGGAAAATCTTTCTGTTTCCTGGTTCCTTGGAGATCTCCATGTGTCTTGACATCTAGTTTCCCCCATCTCTGCTTGATCACTTGCTTATTTAATCTCTTTTATATGCCTCTCAAAAGAGACTGGCGTAAGGCATATCCTAAAGTAATCCTGCCTCATTAATGTAAAAATAAAAAGAAAACTCATTACTAAATGGGATTATAACTACAAGCATAGAGGTTAGAATTTACAGTGCATATTTTAGGAGGGCACAATTCAACCCATAACATTATCCATTATCTATTTATTTCTCCTGTGTCAGGTAACTATGGATTGGAATTGACTCAACAGCAACAGATTTATCGGTTATGTCAGGAAGAGCCCTGGTTAAGAGCTTGGCTGCTAACCAAAAGTTTGGCTGTCCAAATCCACTAGGCACTACATGGAAACACTGTAGTGCAGTTCTACCCTGTTCTATAGGGTCATTATCTACCCTGTTCTATAGGGTCATTATCAGTTGATGGCAATGCACTTTATTTATTTTATTTCAGGCGCTTACATGACAATTCATTAGAAGTTCACGGCAATCCTACTGTCTGTCTTTCCTTCATCTATCTATCATCTGTGTACCATCTCTCTCTCTAATCTGTCTGTATCCATCCATCCATCTCTCCATCCATCTACATACTCACTCAGCTAGCTATCTAGCTAGCAATCATTTATCTATCCATCCTTCTAGTGTTTCCATAAAAGAAATCCTGTGAGTTAGTGGCTTTAAAGAGTATACATTTATTTTATCACAGTTTAGAAAACTAGAGCTCCATTTTCAGAGTCTGGTTCTGAGTAGGGTAGAGGTACTTCTTTATATTTCAGTTTCTAGTTCCCAGCAATTCTTAGAGTTTCTGGGCTTGTAAATTTATCCGTCTCCATTCTCTGATAGCACCAGTCTTTCATCTATGTTTGTGTATAATCTGCTCTTTTTATAACTTAGACATGATTAGATTTAGAGCGTACTATATTTGAGTATAATACAATTAACAGAACAAAGAAAGCTCTATTTTCCAACAGGATTACAATAGCTGTAGGAGTTAGAATTCTGACAGACATTTCAATCTATGACACTATATACTTGCATGTACATATACCTGCATTTTTACTCATCTGAAACACAGATTCCTTTCTATAGAGCCTATAGTGAGTAGAAGAATCAGAGAGTGAACATCAGTTTTTTTCTTTTTTTCATATTCTAAAGACTATATGAAGTATATTGTCTTTCTCTTACAATCAAGATGTAATATTTCTCAAGAATGCATTTCAGTTTTAGGAATAAAATTATGGAAAAAATCTATGAATTAGATAAAATATTTGAATTTGGAGCAGTATCTGGGAATAACTTTTAGCAGACCTGTTATTTCAGCCAAGCCTATTTCCTGTGTGGCCCTCCTGCGTCTTCTGTCTCTCCTAGGACCTTTTTCTTACTGATCAGCCTGCGTGCACCCACTTCTAGCCGTTGGTGTCTTCTGTTTTCTTTCCCTTGTCTCTATTACTCTTTACTCTGAATTTAATTCAGTATATTATCTACATCATTTTCAGCTTTAGCTTTAATTATGGAAAGAAAAGTTGTCTTTGGGATCTAGAGTGACAGAAAATAAGGAGGTGTTATAAAAAAAAAAGAAAAAATTCACAATCAGGATAACTGTGTGGGTGGATCAAAAAGTTAACTGAGTTTTCAATGGCCATATTTGGAAATATTTAAGCAACAAAATAAAGTGTTATCAAGTTGTATCCTGAGCTATAAAATAAATATTTTAGCCCATAATGATATACAGGTGAAAAAGAGACAAATGTCTTAACCAAAGTTCTCTTGCCAAAAGTTCAGCAGTTCAAATCCACTAGTTGCTCCTTGGAAACCCTATGGGGCAAGATTGACTTGACAGCAACAGGTGCTATTGAGTTGGCTCTGACTCATAGTGTGACCTTGTGTATAACAGAATAAAACATTC
This sequence comes from Heterohyrax brucei, assembly GCA_028571685.1. Taxonomy (NCBI): domain Eukaryota; kingdom Metazoa; phylum Chordata; class Mammalia; order Hyracoidea; family Procaviidae; genus Heterohyrax; species Heterohyrax brucei. The sequence continues at coordinate 33,483,093 of CM053148.1, read as the reverse complement.
CACAGTCCCATGCTTTATGACCATTGGTTTTGTAAACATGGATGCACACACACACATACACACACACGCAACGACTGATAATTATGTTTGTGAACTCATCCTAGAAAAAGTTTTGCTACGTATCTCAACGCTGAATATCATTATGATCACCTTCAAAGCTTCCCTTGGGAAGCTATGCACTGATAGCAGCAGCTAGTCCACTGTTCAAAGCAATTTTGAATTCAAACGGATTCTTTTTCTGGAATGGCCATCAGAGTTGTCGTCATATCACCCTTGATATCCTGAATGTCATCAAAATCTCTTCCTTTCAACGTTTCCTTTATCCTCAGGTAAATAAAAAAGTCTTTGGGGGCCAGATCAGGTGAGTAGGTAGGGTGTTCCAATACAGTTATTTGCTTACTGGCTAAAAATTCCCTCACAGACAACTATACAACTAAGTTCATGAACTTACCACATGCACAATGACCATTCTTGAATGAGTTCCAAAAGTGCTTTAAAGGGTGGACCAGGAGCTGGCATTGGTACGTAGCTTCCTAAGGGGAATACTTCCAAGGTGACCATAGTGATATTCAGCGACAAACTATGTAGCATTTTTTCTAGGATGAGTTGGGGAACTTAATTGTCAAACCTCATGTAAGTGTATATTTATTTATCAAGATTGACTTCATGAAACTGTAGAGACTGGCAAATCCAAAATCTGCAGATCAGGTGACAGGCTGAAGACTCATCCAGGATTGTTCCCAAATCCATAGACTAGGTCGCAAGAAGAGTAAACAGTTAGTAAATTCTAGCAGAATATATTCATTCATAGTCTGGAGGCAGAACACATCCCAGAGAAACTCCCTTTTAGTTCTTAGTGTCTTCAACTAATTGGTTGAGGCTCACCTGCATTAGAAATGTAAGGACAACTGATTCAATTGCATATGACTACTTCATAACAACCACCAGATTAGTGTTTGACCAAAGAACTGGGCACCATAGCACAGCCAAATTGCCACATAAAATTAACCATCGTATCAAATAATGTATACAGATATTCTGCCTTCAAAGGAATAGGGAGCATAATCTTCCTTAAGAATAGATTTTGCTGAGTAACAACTCACAATAGGAAGGGAAGAAGAAAGAGTAATTCTACAGTGGAGAAACCCAGCAAACACTACTTCAGCCAGGTCAAGGCCAAATCAACTGTGGTTAAGTTATGTTGATAGCGTGTGTTCTTGATACAGTATAAGAAAAAGACACTTTTGTGGTTTTCTTCTCAGAAAGCCATAACCTCAGTTTAGATGTGGGAAAAATATCAGACAAATCTCATTAAGGAACATTCTGTAAAATATCTTACCAGTATTCAAAACTGCCATGGTCGTCAAAAACAAGGAATGTCTGAGAAACTGTCACAGCCATAAAGATCTTAAAGGACATGATGACTAAATGAAATATGATAATACAATATCCTAGATAGGATCCTAGAACAGAAAAGGACATAGATAAAATTAAGGAAATTTGAATAAAGTTTGCACTTCATTTTATAATGCATCAATAAGAAAAAAAAACCACTGTAGATTCCAACTCATGGTGATTTTATAGAACAGGGCAGAACTGCACAATAAGGTTTCCAAGGAGCAGCTGGTGGATTTGAACTGCCAACATTTTGGTTAGCAGCTGAGTTCTTAACTACTGTGCCAACAGGGCACAACATTTGTTCATTAATTGTAAATGCAACATAGTAATGTCAGATGTTAATAAAAGGAGAATCTGAGTAGTCTATATAGATGAGAGCTTTTATATATATATACATATATAGCCAAGCCAAGTGCCATTGAGTCACATCTGACTCATGACTATATATATATGTATATATATATAGTCATAAATTTTCTGTAAATCCAAAGCTGTTCTAACAGAAACATAGTCGACGTGGCCTCTAGACAGACACACCACGCCTTCCCTCTGCAGCAAAGACCCCAACAACTAAGTAAAACAGAAACAATTGTCCATCCAGGAAACACTGAGAATCAGATGAAGGAATAAAGAGCTAAATTAAACACTGAGTGGAAGAAGAAACTGACAGAAAACAGAGAATAAGAAAAGATACTGTGTAGAGATCTCATGCCAACTAACAGCACAGCATCGCCACCTTGAAACATAGCTAGTAATGACCTGACCGTGGATAGTGTGTACAAAAAAGAAACTTCAAGAAGCTCCCAACAGGAGACAGAGTACCCAGTAACCAGAGAAACACATGCTCCTGGTGAGTAGAAAGAAGAAGAACCCTCATCCCGACAGTGCCCACCTCAAGGGTCTACAATATGAGGCTCTGTCCTCCCCTCCCCTCCCCTTCCTTTCCTTAACTTCTTCCTCTGATCCCTGTACAGCACCTCCAACCATTTCCCTCTGTACTTCTACTTTTGAAATATTTTCACAAGTTTTTAAAATATTATAGTTTTATTTCTCCCTCCCACCTTGCCCGATAGGCCACCTCCCTTCTCTGCTACCCCTTAGGTCTGCCTTACCATCCCTCACCAGCCCCCCATGCTAACTTCTTGTTCATGTCATTGTGTTTTCTTCTCTTTGCTTTGTTTTGCATTCTCACCTAGTTTCATATGCGCCTTCTTACCTTCTCAGAAATCCGAGTCAGCTTTGCCTGATGTGCCAGAACCCACCACTCCATTTCTTTTCATTCTTTTTTTCCTCCCTTCCATCTAGCCCCATTTACTACATCCACCTCTATTCCACCAACCCCCACAGCACTGCCATAGCAAAAGAACCACCAGCTCAATGCCACAATTGTTCTGCCCGCCCTGACTCTCCAGTTCTTGCCATGCCAATACTTTTTCTATCTTTTGTTTGTCCCTCCTACTTAGCCCTGTATGCTATTTTTCCTCCCCGTTGGCCCCTGGGTGCACCCTGCCCCCATTTATTGGCCACTGCCACATTGCTATTTTTCTTCTTTCTTCCTTTTCTTTATCCTTCCTACCCAGCAGGTACACCACCTCCACAAAGCATTCTCCCTGACAGCAAGAACAAGCCAAGAACACCCTTTATCACACTCATACTTAACATTGTGCTAGCAGTCCTAACGAAAGAAATAAGGTAAGAAAAAGAAATAGTGGACATCCAAATGGGAGAGAAGTAGAACTATCCCTATTTGTAGATGATATGACACTATACACAAAGAAGCACAAAGATTCCGCAATAGAATGATAGGAGCACACAGAAAATTTCAGGAGAATAGCATGATACAAGACGAAAATATAAAAATTAGTTGGGTTCTTATACACCAACAAAGAGAACTTTGGAAAGGAAATCAGAAAAACAATACCATTTATAATAGACCTTGAAAACATAAATAGTTAGGAATAAATCTAACCAGGGACACAAAAGATCTATACAAAGAAAACTAAAAAACACTACTATAGGAAACCAGAGGAGACCTACATGCCACGGTCATGTGTAGGAAGACTCAATATTATGAAAACATTGATTCTACCCAAAGCTATGTAGTGCAGCCCTGCTCCAAATACCAACAGTATTCTTTAATGAAATGAAAAAGACAAGAAACAAGTTATCAGTGTTAGAAGGAAAGAAAAGAGGCCCAGATAAGGAAAACATTACTAAAGAAAAAGAACACAGTACCTATTTCACACTATCTGATTTTAGAACATAGTCTACAGTCACAGTAGTCAAAATATACTGGTACAGATACAACAGACACATAGACCAATGAAACAGAATTGAGAACCTAGGTGTAACTCCATCAAACTACGATTAGCTGATCTTTGACAAAAGGTCAAAGTCCACTGAGGGAGGAAAAGGAAGTCTTTTTAACAAATTGTAAAACTGGATGCCTATCTGTAAAAAAAATGAGACGGATTCATACCTCATACCATACGTAAAAACTAACTCAAAATGGAACAAAAACTTAAATATAAACCCTAAAACTATAAAACTCACGGAATTAAAAATAGGGACACTGCTAGGGTTCCTAATACAGGGCATGGACTCAATACAAACCATAACAATATACAAACATCAGAAGACACATTAGATAACTGGAACCTCTTAAAAATTAAAAAACTTATGCTCATCCGAAAACTTACAAAGAGTCAAAACAGAATCTACAGCCTGGGGGAAAAATGTTTGGCTGTAACATATCTGACAAAGGTCTAATCTCTAAAATATATACAATATTTCATCTCAACAACAAAAAGGCAAGTAATCCAATTAAAAACTGAGCAAAAGATATGGAGAGATGCTTCACCAAAGAAGTCATTCAGGCAGCTAGAAACACACGAGCAAATGTTCAGTATCATTAGTCACTGGAGAAATGCAAATCAAATCTCCAGTGGGAAACTGTCTTACCCTAAACTTACTGGCAATAATCACAAAAAAAATATAAACAGACAGCAACAAATACTGGAGAGATTATGAGGAGACTGGAACCCTTATACAGTGATGGTAGAAATGTCAAATGGTACAGACACTGTGGAAAATGACATTGTATCTCCTTAAGAAGCTAGAAACGGAAATGCCATGTGATCCAGCAATCCAACACCTAGGAACACATCCTGGAGAAATAAAGCCATTACATGAATAGACATGTGGACCCCCGTGTTCTCTGCAGCAAGTATTATTCACAGTAGCAAAACGATGGAAACAATGTAAGCATTCATCATCAGCTGAATAGATAAACAAATTGTGGTACATACACACAACGGAATAATAAACAATGATAAAGAATCATGAAGAATCTCTAAAGCATCTCACAACAAGGATAAATTTGGAAGGCATTGTGCTGAATGAAATAAGTCAGCCCCAAAAGAACAAGTATTGTATGAGACTATGATTATAAAAACTCAGGAAAAAGTTTAAACATGAAAAGAGTCTTTGAGGGTTATAGCAGTGGAGAGGGGTACAGAGGGGAAATCATTAACTAGACAGTAGAAAAGTATTAACTTTTTAAGGGAAATACAGCACACATTATAGAGGCAGTCAGTACAACTTATTCAAGGTAAAGTCATAGAAGCCTTCTAGATACATACAAACACATACAAGACCTAGTTACTGGGGCTGAGGGCTAGAGACCATAGTCTCTGGGGACATTTAGGTTAATTGTCATGTCATAGCTTGTAAGGATATGTACGTTCTAAATCCTACTTTGATGAGTAGCATTGGGGGTCTTAAAAGTGTATGAGAGGCCATCTGAGATACTCCCATACTACATGGAGCAAAGGAGAATGAAATTTAAAACAAAAAAAGACACAAAGAAAACAATTATCCAAAGGACTAACAACGACATGAACCACAGCCTCCGCTAGCCTGAGCTCAAAAGAACTACATAGTACCCAGCTATTACCACAGGCCACTCTGACAGGTGTTGCAATACAAGGCCTCAGACAGACAAGGAGAAAAAGTAAAACAAAATTCAAATCACGAAGAAGGACCAGACTTACTGGTCTGACAGAGACTAGAGGAACCTCTGAGATTGTAGCCCACAGACACTGCTAATTCAGAAGTAAAGCTATAATCAAAGTCTACTTTTCAGACACAGATTAAGCTTACGAAGGAAACAGGAACACATGTAAGGAACACTATTTTTAGTTCAATCAAGTAGCCATTCAAGACCAAATAGGTGACAGCTACCCGAAAGCAAAGATGAGAAAGCAGGAAGGGACAGCAAAAATGGACTACTTGACATGGGGACCCCAGGGTGGAAAGGGGGAAAATGCTGACACACTGCTCGGACCACAACCAGTTGTCACAAGGAATTTGTGTGCAAAATTTGGAATGAGAAGCTAGTTTGTAATCTAAGCTTTCACTGAAAGCATAATAAAATAATTTTCAAGAATGTTCAAAAAGTAAAGTTTTTTTTAAAAAATAGAAAATCAAGAAAATAAAATTGTCCTTGAGGAAAGCTATTACTTAGGGCATGTATGAGAGTAAGTGAGGCAAGAGTGGGGAAGATTATTCTTAAGGAGTTTGTGGGGGTGGACAGGGTAGCAGAGAGAATTGTGGGTTCATGCTTCATGGGCAACCAGAAGAGGGCCCCTAATGTAAATCACATCCTATTCTGGCTACGATTAGCCTTGGTTTCACAGGCTATTTATTTCTGTAACAGAAGATGTGGATGACTTTTCCAGAGGAAAAAGAGAACATACAGTGATTTTGAGAGAGTTCCTTAAAAGCAAAAGCTTCTATGACTTTACCTTGAATAAGAGTTTTAAGAGTTCCTTAAAAGCAAAAAATGGCCCCACACTCAAAATGCTGGAACCAAGGTTTACATGAGCCAGTCATTTGGCTTGTCTATGGATTGCCTCAGCACTACCTTCTCTATCTTTGACAACCATTTAATGCTGAATAGACTCCACAGGGCTCCAAGACTAGTGACTTCTTCCCTGTTTCCTGCTAGCAGACAGTAAACAATTACAGGAGGATTCCCCTTAGAAGTTTGCTATCAATCCCCCCAAAGCCCACTGTCACTGAGTCAATTCCAACTTATAATGACCCTCTAGGTCAGGGTAGAACTGTCCCACGGAGTTTCTAAGGAGCACCTGGCTGCTTTGAACCACTGATTTTTTGGTGAACAGACAAAATGCTTAACCACTACACTCTCAGGGTTTCTAGTTTACATTAATTTATCTGAAAGACAGAAAAAATAAGTGGAGAAGAAAAAGAAGGGGAAAAACAGGGAAATTAATTCACCAGGGATGCGTATGTTTTACCATTTTCTCCAAGAGAAGGAAGGAAGGAAGGGAGGGAAGGAGGGAGGGAAGGAAGGAGGGAAGGAAAAAACCAAAAAACAGCCAAACAGATGTATTTTGAACATCTAACAATTTTAGCCAAGTCAATCAGCTCTTAAGGTTCAACTGTGTCACTTATGAACATGAGAAATTCAGACCAAACCTGGTATCTTCAAGCCGAACTCATAGTGACCCTACAGGACAGAGTAGAGCTGCCTCATAGGGTTTCCAAGGAGTGCTTGGTAGATTCAAATTGATGACCTTTTGACTGGCAGCTGTAGCTCTTAACCACTACACCATCAGGGTTTCTATGACCATGACCAGAGGAAATAAATCAAAAAGAAGCTCCGGGAAGGAAGAATCAAAAGATAGTCTTGCTTGGTTTCCATAGTAGTTTGTACCTCAAGTCTGCAGTAGTATGCCATGAAAAGCTAGGCAAAGAAAGTACGATGAGTCACAGAAAACGAAGCTGAGGGCAGTCTGGCCTCATGAGTTCTACCCTGTTTGGAAAAATAGAAGTATCTTCTCTTTGGTACCTGCCTATGTGCAAAGAGGAAGGGCAGAGTGAAAAGATCACGCCAAATCTCTGGGTCTCTCTTTTTCTCTCTCTTTGGCCTTCAGTCTAATTAACCTCTTCCCCTATCATTTCCCTCCCTTTCATTTCTGTCACCTCCATTTCACAGTATCACTTGCCCAGTGAAAAGAGGCTCAGACACATCCTATTTAGGAAGTGAGTGTCTCACTAGGGGTGACAAGTCTTTTTTTTTTTTTTTTGAGGTCATTTATCTAATTGCTCTTTGCAGATAAGAATTAATTAGCCCGATTATTTTTCTTCGTTTTTGGATGGGTTCCCCACCTGAAGAGAAGAAATTCCTCGGTGTCAGTGATTAATTGCTCAGCCAGCGGCCTACTGCCTCGCGTTTGTAATAAATGCAGACTAGCTCTTCAGGTCACATTAAGAACGAGGCAGGTTGGGGTATAACGTACAGGATAATAAAGGACTTGTATAAATAGGGGCAGCAGCGTTTGATTTTGATTAAATATTTTAATACATCAAAGGGTGAAGCAGTTTCAAGACGCTGAAGGCAGGACTTCCGGTTTAGGTAGCGCAGCTTGTCTCTCTCTTTAGCAAGGTATAATGCATCTCCAGTGTCCAGGATGGCAGGTGGTGTTTTATAGCTGGGTTTGTCTAAAGGATCCGGGTGACCTGTAGTTTTGTTGTTGTTTATCTGCTTGGTTTTTGTCTGTCTCTTATTTTTCCGGATGAGAACTCTTAAAGGCACAGCTAGACTCAGAGACCAAGCCCCTTCTACTTCTGGAAGAAAAAGAAGTGAGCTTTCTTTTGGTCTATTGCTGAGGTAGTTTGTTTTTTAACTGTCATTGTAGTATCTGTTGTTCTGGTTGTTAGCTGTCATCTAGTTGTTTTTGACTCATGTTCACCTAATACAGGCCAAAACTTTGTCTGAATCTATGCCTTCCTCACAATCTTGGTATGTTTGAGTTCACTGAGACACTTCACTGTATCAGTCAGTCTGTGGCAGGTTCGCCTCATTTTCATGGATCCTCTGCTTTACCACATATGATGTTCTTTTGTTTCAGCTGATCTTTCCTGATGATGTGTCCAAAGATAGTGTGATGATACCTCATTGTCTTTGCTTCTTCTAAGGATTATTCTGACTGTACCTCCTCTAAGACAAACACAATACCCTAAACACAGAAACTAAATTTAAAGGTGAGCAAACTAGAATATGATGAAGACCTGATAAACTGAAATAAGTGTAAAGGAGAAACTGAAATGTAAATTTGGAAGGCAATCCTTATAGTCATTGGATAGTGCAGGGCTCTGAGTAATCCTGTAAGAATATTGTTTCCTTTTCCATGTTTATAGTAAAATTATGTAGATGTAGATTTATTTTTAGTGGTTAAAGATAAATGAAAACTTAAGCCCAGTTCTTTACTTAATGTCAGCTCATTGAGCAAGCAGGTTAGATCCTGATCTAGAACTGAGTTCTTCTGATTCCAGGCCTCCTTGCTATATTTTTGTTTTAAACATATGTGCAACTAAATGAACAATTTGTAACTAAAGTGAATAGAATTTAATTCTTTGATGATGAACAAATTGCTATCAATTTGGCAGGGATATGTAGTATTCATTAGAAAATAAGAAACTCACACCAGTTGCTGTCAAGTCAGTTTCAAGTCATAGTGACCCTACAGGACAGAGTAAAAGTGTTCCATAAAGTTTCCAAGGAGTGACTGATGGATTTGAATTGCCCACCTTTTGGTTAGAAGCTGAAAACTATTTCTGAATAAATTAGTTTTATTTATCTAATGAACTGCAGATATTTTGGTTAGCAGCTATGGCACTTAACCACTATGTCAAGATTACTGGTAATAATCTAATACAAATAATACTGATTACTGATAATCAGATGTACCATGTTTTCTTCAACTTCATGTAGACTCAACAGGTAATCAAAAAGCTAGTTTTGTTATCTTTCTAAATACTTTTATTCCATATTCTATTGTTTCTGAGATTCAAATTTACTAAAAATCCAGGACATGCACACAGTAGATCCTTGACAGTACTTACTGAATAAGTGAATGAATGAATAAAACCATTAAATGTGGCTGATTTGACAAAGGTAGGGCCCTGAGTATTGTATCTGATCTTTATCTTTCATTCTTAAATTTTCTGGAACAGGAGCTATTGTTTTGGAAGGCCTCAGCACACCAATTTTATGGAAGTTATTGTGATTATAAATATTAGGTACAATAACATTAGTACTTAATTATCTGTATTGAAAAATGCCCATACTGTTCAGGCTACCACAGTAGGGAAATTTCTTCTATGTCAAATGGAGAAGGTCTCCCTCCTAGGCACCCACTAATGCACCAAGGTCACTCACCCACAAATTTAGTTTGTTCAGATCACTTTAAGAAGCTTGCCAATGTCAGTTATGGTTTTTGTTTCTCTTCAAGAGCCTGTTTCACAGTCTGCAAGCCTCCTTATATTCTCTGAGCTACTAGTTAATTGGATATAAGGGAGTTTTTTTCTTCAGCCTCCTGTCAAGATTTCTAGGGCTATTATACATGAGTGAATGTTTGTTTTTTTCCCACTTTCTTTGACAAAACGATGGAATTAGCTAACAAGCTTTGAGCATAGATATTTCATGCTGTGTTCTCTTTTTCTTGGACTGTCATCAGGGGATTATGTGCGAGGATGATAGCAGTTCAGGTTCACATCAACGTGTTTCCAAATGCCATATCTCTTAGGAGAACTAATTGTTTTTCAGTAAGGATTCGAAATGGACATTTGTTTCTTTTTTTTCTTGGTATACATTGATGGTTTATTCACAAGGCAGTAGTCAGAATGCCTGAATTCAAAATATAGATAAATCTGTTGTGGGCCTAAAAACTAAATAAAAAATAATGAGATGCCAAGAAATTACATTAGTATGTAGTGGTCAAAAATATGTAGTAGCTTATTTATCAAACTATTGGATTTCTATCCAATTTGAAGAAAAACAGTGTTCACGAAAGGCCATGTTTCCCTCTCTCTAATGTCCCTCTTCTCAACATACTTCCTTTTCTCATTAAATTTTTAATGGATTCTGAAGGAAAAAACAAAAAATAGAAAATTAGATTGTACAAAACAATATGAACCTCTAAATAGGAATAATGCTAGCTTCTACCTTACATGGTATTGTTTCAGGATTAAATGGGTGTGTGCTTATAAAATGCTTAGACTAAGCCCAGCCCATAGCATTTAGCATTATACAAGTATGCATTAGGTAAAAATCAAGGATTCCTACAAACCTCCCTTGGTGGACTAACACTTTGAGCACTGAATTTGGAAACTAGATTTAATGTGTAAACTGGATTGTTCCAAACTTATCTTTAAAATGCTAATTATTATGCAAATTATGACAACTGTCTTTGGTTGAAGATAAATTCAAGAAATCAACGTCATACAGAAAAGGATTATGTAACTGTCAAACACTAACATGCATGACATAGCTCAATCTTGAAAATCTACAGTACATTTTAGGGGGTCATCTTTTTTGGTGACTTTGCCTCATCCAGAAATTTGGCATCCTGTCCTTCTGCAAGAAGATAAGTTTTAGGACAACCCATGAGCAGAATACCCACAAATATTTTTCCTGATATACTTGTTAAAATTCAGCTTTTAAAGAACAAACTCATTTGTGATAGTTAGCTTGTATTCTGATCTCTCCTAATTCTCAGAAGGAACTTGTATTCTGGCCGGGGCTCTTTTCTCTTTCTCTGCAAGTGACAGGTCCACAGAAGAAGAAAGCTGTATCTCTCACCAGAAACCAACCCAGCAAAGCTCTCAGGCTGAACCTAGAGTCAGCCCAGAGAATAAAGTCCTTGGGTATAGTTACCAGTTGAAAAAGAAAAGTCTCCAACTCATAGAGATCCCTTATGTGTCAGAGTAGAACTATGTTTCACAGTGTTTTCAGTGACTGATTTTTCATAAGTACATAGGCAAGTTTTTATTTTAGGGTGCTTCTTGGTTGATTCAAACTACTAACGTTCTTATCGGCAGCCAAGCAGGTGGACCTTTTGCACCATGTAGGGATTCTGGGTAAATCACAGAGCTCTCTACACTTTAGAGGTGAGCAAGTTCTTAAACCAAAAAACCAAACCCACTGTTGTCGAGTCGCTTCCAACTCATAGCAACCCTGCAGGACAGAATAGAACTGCCCCATAGAGTTTCTAAGGACTGCCTGGCAGATTTGAACTGCCAGCCTTTTGGTTAGCAGCCACAGCAGTAACTATTATGCCACCAGGGTTACCCAGCAAGTCCTTAGGAAACAAAAATTCATTAAAGCTGTGAGGAGTCCTGTCCTGAGATTTGGACTTAACATCAAGTCCTGATTTAAAAGGATAAATGTCTTCAAAGATTTTCAATTCTCCTCATAGAAACAAGTTTTTGTGAAACTCTCCTTGGTCTGCTGCAGTCATTTTTGCTTTCTCAGCTTTGAAGTACCTTGACCCAGCACTCTCTGATCTTTTTCATCGTTGTGAAAGTGCTGCTTTGAGCCCATCTGACATAACACCCCGTGTGTCCTCATTCTACAGTTCTGTCAGTGTAATATGTTTAGTTTAGAGCAAACAGAAACACTACTAGAATCATGCAATCACACAGGAGGATTAAATGCACATTAAAGAAAGATTGTTAAATGCAGAGCAAATGACTTAAATCCAGATCTTGAATCTCTGGTTACAGAGGATTCCCACATTTCAAAATGATAGTAGCCTGATGTTGGAGTGTATACATCGCTTTATCCAGCTGCACCCCGCAGCCGCCTCATTAGCAGTGATAGATAACTATCACTGAGCTGACTCTGATTCATGGTGAACTTAAGTATACCAGAACAAAATAATGCCCAGTCCTGTATTATCCTCATGATCATGTGCATTTTCAAGTCCATTGTTGTGGTCCTATTATACCAGCCCATCACTCTGAAGATGTCCTGGTCCTTGTTGGCTCTCTGCTTCACCAAACATGATATTCTCCTCCATTGGTTGATCACTCCTGATGGCAAGTAACATTCTGTTGGGATTCATAAAATTGCTGCTGGCTAATTTTTGGAAGTAGATTACCAGGACTTTCTTCCTAATCTTAGTCTGGAAGCTCCACAGAAATTTGTCTAACACGGGCGAGCCTGCTGGTATTTGAAATATCAGGGTGTAGTGTCCAGCATTATAGGAATGCACAAGTCAGCACAGTAGGACAAACTGATAGACAGATAGCGGCCTCACTGGTAATGTCCTCATTTTAATAAAACACTTGCCCGGTGAACCCAAGTTCACCAAATTTTGTCAGTGTCTCCTGCTCTTCGTTCTTCTCCCTTCATGCTCACTGTGGATCCTAGTTCTCTGATCCTGAATTCTTCCGGATACTTTTCAGGTAGAATTCCCTATCCTTTCCACCTACTCAAGTGTCTTAATCTGAAGAAGTGTCCAGATAAAATATTTACAGTTCTCCAGAAGGCCCGATGTGGCCCTTGTCCTCAACTACCTGGTAGACTCTGTTTCAGTTATGCAAATTTTAACTTCATTGTTTTCTTTCTAGATTGAGAGAATGATCTGAGTTCAGTCTTTGAGTACTAGCCAGTCAAGCTCTCAGTGGCAAAGTAGCCTGAAAACTTAAGGACATGTCCAAGTACATACTTAAAACTCACTGCTATTGAGTCACTTCTGACTCATAATGACCTACAAGGTTTCCAAGGCTGTAAATCTCTGTGGAAGCAGATTATCACATCTTTCTCCAGAAAGGAGACAGTGATTTCCAACTGTGATCTTTTGGTCAGTAGTCAAGTACTACCTGCTGTACCACCAGGGCTGTTAACGGTTGCCAAAAGCCACGTGCCATGATCTAATTTAAAAAGGAAATTATTCAATCAAATTACAAAAACATAAGTGAGAAGATGATTTTGGAAGATATGAAATGGCTTATCCTTCTGAACCTGACTGTGTAAGAAGAGAAGTGGGGACAAGCAAAGCTGTAAAGCAACAATCTTTCAGTATTGTAGCTCATAGCTCATACTAGTTTAAATAGGCTGTCAAGGCACATCTGGGGTTGTCTTGAGTTGGAGTCATCTCCATGGCAACTGGCCACAGTTGTGGTTGAGAGAACTTTTCAAGTGCAACATCAGCAATCTAATTAGACAAAAAAAAGAAATACATTTTCAATGTCTGTTCAAGTAAGTCAAAGAAACAATTTGGTTCTCGGCATAGCCTGTTTGAGTTCAAGCTGTGACACTTATCAGAACATGGGGAATCACTTGTATTGGCTTTGGAAGACGCAGAACTGGTGTTTGACCAAGAGAAATAGGGCTCTCATGTATGTCATGTATGGGGACACATTTTGCTCAGGTGATCTTTTTGCTTTCTGGTCTAGAGATGTAACCATGACTATACACTGCATTAGTTTTCAGTCTCTCTTTGTTTAGTGTTGTAATGATATAGAGAACATGATATTCTCCAGTTTGACATTTTTCACCAGTACAATTTGATAAAACTAATTACATCATGTTGTACAATCCTCACCAATGAAAACTACCGAATTTCCATCATCCTCATAAAAACTCATTCAGAGTCAGTCCATCTAGAAAAAGTTCCACAGTGTTGCCTTATCTTTCATGTCTTTGACAGTTTACAAGTGTGCAGGCCTCTCATTCTGTAGGATGAACCTGGGTCTCTCTGATGTTTTAAGTGACCAGCCTCAGATCCTACATTCCTGTCAGGAATACCAAACAACAAAGTCAGGCTTTTTTCCAAGTATCATACCAGATGGCACAAGAAGACTCATTCTGCCTGTGCTTACCACCCGTTCTTTACAGGTGGCTGCTGTGTTTTCTTTATCCACCCTGAAGTTTCCTTTTATTCTTTTTCACCCCTGCTTTGTAATTGTAAAGAGATATTTTGAGAACGTGTCCATATATTTATCCTCATCAAACCTCCACTCATCTGGTTCATCATTCACTGGTAACAGCCACCTGAATCAATCATCTCAATGATGATTACCAAATGCTAATTCTCTATTTCCATAATTGGTTCCATATTTATTAGCTGGCAGTGTACTGGAAGAAAGAATTTTCCATTGTCATTTATTCATTTCCTTCTTGCGAGCAGTATGGACTTAAGAATTCCTGCTTTCCTTGATGGGCTGTAATTCACGTTTATATCTATTTTGACATTTAAATTGCCCTATACCGAGCCAAGGAGAGTGCCTTGATATAGTCTATTATTCCTTGAGCATCTTTTTACTTTATTTTTATTTTATTTTTTTACACTTCAGAAGTCCTGTATTGGGCCTGCTAGGCTGTGAGCTGCGCTCAGAGGGATCCCAGTCTGGACTTCAGGTCTGTGGTGTCCGTGCTCCAACCTGGCCATGGTAGGGGGCTGTGCCCACCACACTACTTGGAACCCTCCTTGGCATGCTCTTTCACGTAGTCCCAGACCTCCTTGGAGTAATGGCAGGCCTTGGCGGGGGCCACCGACAGTGCTGACATCACCGTGATGATACCTGAATTCCAGGAGTCACGGAAGGAAAAGTTAAACTTCAGAGGTTGTGGGAGCTGGGGTATCTGCAGGCCTATCTGCTTGCACATGCACTGGCTGAACTGGTACATGGCTAGGGGGACCACTTCCTCTGCCTTCCGAAGAGCCTACTGGCTCTTGTCACTGGGCCCTAGTAGGTCCCAGTCATACACCAGGTATACTGTGCCTCCTGCTACGCTTCCCTCGATAAAGCCAGCCAAGTGCCTTAGAGTCCGATCTGACTCCCTTGATAAGCAATCTCATAAGCGTCCTCACCCGGGACACCATAGTCGCTCCACTCCGCGTGCAAGGACACTCGGATCGCCCGGCACTCTTACTTTATGGCATCAGATGTGTCAGGCTCGCCTTGCGCTTTCCTTCTTGCAGAACTATAATCATTTCTCCACAGATCCATTTTTCATTTAGTGGATGGTACTTAGAAACCAAGATCTGGGAAGTTGGTGTGCTTTTTGCCACCGGAATGTTAATGTTTCCAGGCCTTTTCAATAGACAGGGGTAGGAAAGACATATATACAAATAAGTCCCCAGGTAGTACAAATAGCTAAGCACTTAACTATTACTAAAAAGGTTAGCAGTTCAAACACTTGGTACCTTGGAAGTCAGACCTGGCAATTTGCTTCTGAAAGGTTACGTCCTTGAAAACCTCATGGAGCAATTCTGCTCTGTACACATAAGGCTGTTGGTCAGAATCAAGTTAGTAACAATAGCAAACAACATGAGTCCTTCACTGCTACAAACAATAAAGGACTTGACTACTAACTGAAAGGCTGGAAGTTTAAGCCACATAGAAGTACCTTAGAAGAAATACCTAGCAATCAGCTTCCAAAAGTTCACAGCCTTAAAAATCCTATAGAGCCATCCTAGTTTGCACACATGGAATCATTATGAATCAGAATCAACTCAACAGCAACAATGGTGGCTATGTCTATGACTATCTCTGTATACATTTATTAAAAACATGAACTCCTACCACTAACGACAATTTCAATATCCAATAGCTTTTCTAGCCTTCTCCATTTTTCTTCATAACCGTCTTCTCTAACAATGAGAAATTTGCTTTCATTATCTTTAATACATTTACTGACTTGCTCGATCACAGTATTGACCTGCTGAATGTAATCAGTCTCTCCACTATGCAAGCCATCTCCTCGACCAACCATCGCCATACCCCCCACTTCATCCTTTTCCTTGGGAGCCAGGCCCTCTGTTCTTGTCTCTGCATAGCTCTGCTCCCTCACCGTTTCGTGTACTCAGTCCACATGTTGGATTCTGCACATAGGAAGGAGAGTGAAGGAGAAATGAGAAGGTCAAAGAACAGCAGATGTGACAAAATCAAAAACCAAAACCCAAATCTACTGCTGTTAAGTCGATTCCAACTCATAGCGACCTTACAGGATGGAGTAGAACTGCCCCATAGAGTTTCCAAGGAGCACTTGGAGGATTTGAACTGCTGACCTTTCTGTTACCACCGTAGCACCTAACCACTATGCCACCAAGCTTTCCAAGCGAGGAGATAAATGTGAAGAAAAGCTGTAAAGGGAAAGAAAGATGGGAGGAGGAAAGAAGAAGAAAAGGGATTAATGTTTTATACAATGTCGTAGAAATGAATTACTAAAAAAGAATTTAAAATGATACAAATTGTAATTTTTGATTACTAGATTCAATAGACATAAAGTTACTGTTAAATTAATATAAAAGTTTCTAAATACTTTCAATTTCAGTATTATCTCGTCACAGATTGGTAATCCAAATAGTTCAAGAACTAGCAACAATCTGTATACAGCAGTTCTACTCACTTTTAGCAGTAGATGGCTCACTGAAAGTTTTTAAGATTGACTTCTAAATTTCAAAGTAACTTATATTTCTAAATCCAGATGTATCCTTCATCTTGGCTGCATGACTTTATGCATGTATTAAATTACCTCATTCTTGAGTGGGTGACATTGATAGAACAATTAGCTACTGGGTAATTATAGCAGAGAAAAGCTGTAAAATATTAAGTGTATAAATCAAACACAGTAGTGATTATTTTATTTTCTTAAGACTTACAAACTCACACTTTTAAATGTTGTTCGCTGATGTGACAGGACTAAAATGTTAAATAGGTGTTTCCGAATTTGTATTTCTTTTCTATCAGAAGGATATTTTGTGTTTCCAGTTGACTTACATTTTCCTCTGTGGTGTTGCTTCGTGCATGTTGCCTTTTTAAAATAGATTTTTAAAAGTTAATTGGAAAGAATTATTTACAAATTAGGCATATCTGTGTTACTGAAATGACAGAAGTAGGTAGTATATGGAGCACTCAGACTTGCCAGTTATTTGGATTATGGTCTTTGAGAAAGTAACTTGAAAATGCACAGAGCAAGGTGCCAGGAGAAGTTTCTCAGAACCGGCCCAACAAGCTATGGGGAATCAAAAAATCACACCAAACCCATTGCCAGCAAATGGATTTTGACTTGTAGTGACCCTGCAGACGGAATAGAACTGCCCCGTAGAGTTTCCCAGAAGCACCTGGAAGATTTGAACTGCCAACCTTCTGGTTAACAGCTAGCGCTTAACCACTAGGTGACCAGGGTTTTGAAGGTGGGTTTAAATGCAATTTGGGCAACAAAATGATGGCCAAGCAAGTGTTCTGGTAGG
This sequence comes from Heterohyrax brucei, assembly GCA_028571685.1. Lineage (NCBI taxonomy): Eukaryota > Metazoa > Chordata > Mammalia > Hyracoidea > Procaviidae > Heterohyrax > Heterohyrax brucei. The sequence continues at coordinate 33,465,622 of CM053148.1, read as the reverse complement.
GAAAACTCTAGAAAGCAGTCCAGGAACAGAAGGTGATTTGGTTCTTGTTAGACCTCTTGCTTTGAAAAAGGGTCTGGGTGATGATTTTCCCTCTACTTCATTCCTTGTTTTGCTGCTTTCTCTAATAAAGTCAATTAGTACTCACACCTGGCCCTTACACATATGCAGGACAGCCCTAATCTGATTTGGGCTAGTTTAAGGGTTTAGGGATGTTTGCTGGCATAAATAAGCTCAACTTACACTAATTCTTGTCTAGGATATATTCCAGTTGTATGAGAACAGAAGATGAACTTTGTGTTTGGCCAAGGCTATCTATTTCTTGTTTCTAACTTTCCTATCCTGCCATTATAAGCCTTTCCCATATTTAAATAATAAAAACATCATCCAAGCACTTTTGTTATTGCTAATTTCCATTTAAATGTCTAACTTAGTGGGTATATTTTTGTGTCTGATATTAATAGGTTGTGAGTTAATTGAGATTTTATTTCAAATGCCAAACCGATTGTTGAATAATCCATCTTTCTTTGATTCGAAATGGAAAATTTATGAAATATGCAATTAATGCAAACATGATCAAATTTCTGAGATTTCTGCTATTTTCTAATGATTTATCTGCTAATCCTCATATCTACAACATGCTATTTTAATTATTATAGCTTTACACTAAATTTTGATATCTGGCAGAGTAAGTCTTTTCTCATTTTTATTCACAATTTCCTTGCTTATTTTCATGCATTCAGTCTTTCACATAAAAGTTATTATCAAGTTGTCAAAGTTCTTAAAAAAATATATTAGGGATTTTGATGTGAATGGCATTATGTGTTTATAAGACAATTTGGGGCAAATAGATACCATTACAATTTTCAGTTATCCTATTCAGGAAAACAGAATCTTATCAGTTGTTCAGGTCATGAAATGACTGCCATTTAAGTTCATGAACACATCCTAGAAAATGTGCTACCTGCCTCATTGCTGAATATCACTATGGTCACCTTCAAAGTCCTCCCCTAGGGAAGCTATGTGCTGATGCCAGTGCCTATTCCACCCCTCAAAGCGATTTTGGAACTCCTTCTGGAATGGCCATCAGAGCTGTCATCATATTATCCTTGATGTCCTGAATGTCATCAGAATGTCTTCCTTTCTATATTTCCTTTATCTTTGGGGAAAGAAAAATGTCATTGAGGGCCAGATCAGGTGAGTAGGGAGAGTTTCACTACTGTTGTTTGTCTACTGGCTAAAATCTCCCTCACAGACAACTATACAATTAAGTTTGCAAATTTGCCACCATGCCACCGTGCACAATGGCCATTCCAGAAAGAGTTCTAAAATTGCTTTGAAGGGTGGACTAGGTGCTGGAATCAGTGCATAGCTTCCCAAGGGGAGGACTTCAAAGGTGACTGCAGTGATAGTCAGCAGTGAGGTATGTAGCACTTAGAACAATTAAATTTGTGGACTTGTTAGACCTCGTATTTCATGCCCTTTAGGGAAATTTTACTTTTTATGAACATCACACTTTGCTTGTTCATGTTATTTCTAGGTAGTTTATAGCCTTGGTTGCAATTCTAAATATGAATTTTTTCCATTGTGCCTTAAAACTGATTATCCATTTTTAAGAGCAGAGCTAAATGTTAATATACCTGACTATTTTACTGTACTCTTTTGTTAATAGTAATTGTAATATTTTGTTTTCTTCAATTATTACTCTCGGAAATTTTAGGTACGTGAATATATGTTCAAGTATAAATCACTTAATTTTTTCCCACCAAATATTTATTTCCTTTTCTCCTTGGCTTTTTGCAATATTCAAAACTTCAAAATAATATTGAATAGTAAAAGAAGGAAAGTCTAAATAAGTCGAAAATTAAATCTAATAAACATGTATTGATGTTCTAGCAATGCATTATAATGAAAGTATTCTATAGTTCAATAAAATTAATGGGTATTGGTCTCACTAATGGAGCTGCATTCCAATAGTAATATGTGTAGGTATTTGAGTGTCAGGGAGGGGTCTTCCCTGCACCTATTCTGGGTACATTTAGAATACGAGGTGTCCAAAGATTGAGATGGAATTAAAATCTTCAAAATACAACACTTCCACCCAAAGTTTCAAGATTAAATTAGGTGGTGAGCAAAGTGGTTGTTAATTAATCAATCTGGGTCCTTTGGCCTTTGGATCACATTCTTCTGCATACAAATAAGTTTGATTAAGCCCTCAGCTGCTTACGGAAAGATTGGTGATTCAAGCCCAGCCAGCAGCTCCCCAGCCGACAAATCTGGCGATTTACTTCTGTGAAGACTGCAGCCAGGAAAACCTATACAGCAGTTGTCCTCTATCAGATGGGTCACAACGAGTTCAAACTGACCTAAGAGAACCTAACAAAACAACAGATTCATTTTTCTATGGCAAAATCTCTAATATCAGCCACCCCTTGTTCCCACAGCCTAATTTTCTCCAACTTCTCAGACTTGAATCCTTTCATTTGTCCCCATAGGAAACTCACTACTGCTCACCACAGTCCAGTTGTATGTCCATCACTCTAAAGGCAAGAAGTACATAGAAAGCATTGCAAGAAACATTCCTCATGTTTTGAAATTGAAGGTATCACTCATCTTTCTCCACTTTTTCCTTATGAACTACCAGATAGAGAATTTGATCATAAGGAGGAAGACTCTAAAATAGGGTAGTTCAGTAGCAGAATGCTTCCTTTTAATTCTTGGGTTTGATTCCTAGCTAATAAACTTCATGAGAAGAAGCACCATCTGTCCATCAGCAGAAGTTTGCTTCTTGTTATAATGCTGAACAGGTTTTGACAAAGCTTCCAGATTAGCCAAGCCAAGTGTCGTTGGGTTAGATCCGACTCATGGCAACCCCAGGGGCCAGGGTAGAACTGACTCCCAGAGTATTCAAGGAATACCTGGTGGATTTGAACTGCTGACCTTGTGGTTAGCAGTGGTAGCACTTAACCCACTACACCACCAGGGTTTCCCCACTTCCATGTCAGACAAATTAAAAATTAAAGCCTCACAATCTACTTCCGAAAAAACAGCCAATGAAGAATCGATAGATCATAACAGCCCAATCCCATTGTACATAGGGTCACCACGAGTCAGAAGCCAACTCAATGGCAACAACAGTGACCACAAAAAAAGGCCCTAACAGTTCAAGTGAACCAAGATACCATTGTCCCCACTGTGCCTCTTGCCTTCCAAGCCCATGATGAGCTGATAACACTCTTAAGAAGATTTCTGTTAAAATGTATTCTGGTCGTTGTTCAGTTCCCATGCCTTACTTCTCCACTGCTTTGCTTATGTGAACCATCCCTCTCAGTGTTGCACACTCTGTGAATATTATGGATTACTGACTCTTCCTATAAATCAGACATTTCAGACTTCACTTCTCTCTTTCTCTCTCTCTTTAATGGGTGTCTATTTCCCAAAGTACCAGCCAAAATTTGCTTCCCAATGGTCCTGAGATATTGAGGATGCATCATATTAATATATTGGCAAGAGATAAATGGTCAACCATAATTCTGATTCTTCCAAATTTACACCATGGGTGGGGGGAGATATATAGCATAAATTGCAGGTAGTCCCCAACTTACGATGGGTTCATTTCTGACAGCTATGTCCAGGGTCAGCTTTAAGTCCTAAGTCCTAAGTCCTAAGTCCAATACCTCTTTTTTTGTTTGTTTTAATTATTATTGCTTTTTATTATCAGTAGCTTTATAAATTATATTTTTATTTGCCTTAGGGGACTGGAAAATTACACATAAACTTACAGATATGTTACAATGTGTACATATGTACATAAAAAATTCACGAATCATAAAAAAGTTACTCCAACAATTAAAAAAAAAGAGTTGGACAATACTGGCATTTTGTCAGCTGTGGTGGTAATTCTACTTGAGGAAGGTTCTACATCATCCAGACTATTCCTGGGAATGGGTCTGGCTTTGCTAGTCTGAATGTTAGTCAGATTTCTCTGTGTGATCCTTTTCTTTTTTTCTTTGTATATTTTGCGGTAATATCTCATTGCTTCCCAAATATGCCCATAGATTTCAGCAAAGTGATCAGTGTTGGGGTCTGTTTTGAAGCAACTGAAACTCTCGATTTAGTTTAGAAAGCTGTCTCTACAGATTAGTGTTTTGAATAGTAACTCATAAAATCAAATATCTTCAAGTTAATATGTGAGAATGATGGTGTCAGTAAATTACATGCGCTACATTTTATGTAGTACATATTATAAAAGATAAGATGTACAAAAAAAATTGAGGGTTGTAAACGACATTACTCAAATGTGTCACAATTCAGGGATTATCCCTGTCATGGATTGAGTTGTGCTCTTCAAAAAATGTGTACAGCATTTTAGCCGGGCCATGATTCCCAGTATTGTGTTTGTGCTCCGTTTTGTGATTCTTCTATACTGTAAATCCTAATCTCTGCCTGGGGTTAGCAGCTGGGATTATGTTAAAGAGGATTAGAGTGAAATTGTAACACCCTTTCTAAGGTCACCTCCTAGCTCTGATGTGAAGGTGGTTTCCCTGGAGTAAAACTTGTACCACCTTTTATCCTTTTGTCTTACAAGAGATAAAAGAAAAAGGAAGCAATCAGAGAGTTGGGGACCTCATACCTTCAAAAAGCAGTACTGAAAGCAGATACCATCTTTCAGACCTGAGATGCCTGTGCCAAGATGCTCTCAGACCAAAGACAGACTTATGTAACACAAGGACCTTCCTCCGGAGGTGATACAGAGACAGTGTGTTCCCCTGGAGCCAGCACCCTGAATTCAGACTTACAGCCTGCTAGACCATGTCAGAATAAATCTTTCTTTATTATATCCACCAGTTGTAGTATTTTAGTTAAAGCAATACCAGACTAAGGCAATCTGTATTGGAAAGCAACTATGTCATATTAGAATTCTAAGTATAAGAAATTTCGCTTAGATTTTGCTGCATGCTACAAAACTGTGTGGCCCAAACAACATTTTCTTTGGTCATAATTCTGTGGATCACTTGGGTAAATATTCTGGTCTGGGCCACTGAGATAGAATTCTGCTCTGCTGTTCATACAGTTGACTGGATGCCCACTGGTGTGTTGGCCAAAGGTTAGGGTACCTCAACCCCCCTCCAGGTGGTCTCTCATTCTCTAACATTGCCTCAGACTACATGACAGTCTTGAGGTTCCAAGCATAGGAAGAGAAGAAGTTCTAATGTGCACACACTTGTGAAACCTTTATTTTAATCATGTTTACTAATAGGCTGTTGGCCAAAGCAAGTCACATAACCAACTCAAACCCAAGGGATAGGAAAAGGTTTCTGCCTTTTAACGCGAGGATCTGCAGCGTCACAGAAATCATGGTGGCCTAGCAGTAAAGAGCTTAAGAGCAATTCTCTTCTCTTATAGGGTCTCTATGAGTCTGAATTGAGTTGACAGCAACAAGTTTGGTGGTTTTTCTTGTTTGTTTTTTGTACAGCATCGTATTTCCCTGATACGGATGCTAGGAGTGGAAACGTTTGTGGCCATTTTTCAATCTTTTGTATGTGGCAAATGATTTATTTTTTCAAAAGATAAATCAGACATAAAAAAGGAAGGTGAGTTCTAGTGTCAGGGCCTGTTTACACTTACAAAGAAAGAAGAGAATCATGATCAGCTCGAAACTTGTTACCATTTCTGTCACTGTGTCACTGATTGAACCCTACATGGTACACTCTACTTCTCTGCTGGGTTCAATAATTTGTTGCAGTGAGCACACAGAACTCACGTACAAGCAGTTATGCGGTTTATCAGGGAACTAGCAAGCTCTAACTTGGAATCAGGATCAACTCAGGATCAGCAACAGGAGGCACATAGGCGAGGTCTAGAAGCCTGTCCTGAGACAAAGAGTGCTCTCTTTGCTTCTTCGTTGCAGGACGGTTCTCTTGGCCTCTCTCAGCTGTGCAAGCGTACAGGCCATTCTCTCAGCTATGAATGCCTTTCTCATCCCCTTCTCTTGGCTAGGTATGCCTTTCTCAGCCCCTTGAAGACAAGTCCCCTCTTGGTCACGCCAGCAGATCCTTCTTTCAGCTGTGCTAGCCCCCTGTTGGCCATGTACAGCACCTCCGCCTTTGGCTGTCTCATTTTTGGCCTCTCCACTGCGAATGGGCCTGGCTCAGAGCCAGAGTAGCAGCTGGCCCAGTTCGCTTACCGCCTTTCCCAGCAGCAGCTTTCTGCCATCACCATAGCCTGTGCCACAGAGACCCTTCTCTGCCTGTGGCCTCCAGCTCTGCCACAGGGCTCCTTCTGAGCCTGTCATCACTGGCTCTGACGTTTGGCCCTTCCAGGCTCCTTAGCATTTTCACCATTACACTCGTTGACTCACTGACCCACATTACAGCTCTTTCAGGAGGTCCCCCACCTCCTCTCCTTCTGATTCCTCCCTCTTCTCTTCTCTTGCTTCTAAAAATCCCTGTGGGGTCAGCTTCTTATGTAAAGAAACCTCTTGTCAATGTTAAGGCACCGCCTCCCAGCAGAACAACAAACTAACCAGTCTACCTGGTGGAGGGCCCGTCACTCAGTTTGCACAGTATGTCTACAAATCCTCCCCCAAACCCTATAAAGTAGACTAATTACAGGGCAGACAGCAGCCCCAGCTATTCAAAAAGTATCAAAGCATCAAATTGTTTATAGTTTACCCAGGAAATGTTAATCAATTTGGACAAAAGTAACAAAATCTCTAGGGTGGGGAAAAAAAATCAAAGGGCACCATCCCTCCAAGTTGCTTCTCCAAATAAAGAGCTCAAAGTAACTCCTTGGGGCTTAAGGTAGAAATCTCCCAAGCTTTCCTTCCCAACCAACCTAGGTAAAAGCTCACAGAAGGCCACATAGAAACCTCATTTCATTACAGAAGGAGACTTACCTTTTTAAACACCTACAGATGTGACAGTATTTTGCTGGGCTCTAAATGATCTCGTTTTGTTTTTTTCAAGTAACTCTCATGAAGTTAACTCCTCTCCCAAGGGGAAGAAACAGTGCCTTCGAGTTAGGTTTAACTCACGGTGGCCCTGTGGGACAGAATAGAACTGCCCCATACAGCTCCCGAGGAGTGCCTGGTAGATTCCTTGGGAACGTTTTGGTTGACAGTCATAGTTCTCAACCACGACACCACTAGTGTTTCCAAAACAAACACACAACCCATTGCCAGCACATTGATTCTGATCCACAGTGAAGGAGTAGAATTGCCTCATAGTTTTCAGTGAATACATGGTGAGTTCAAACTGCTGACATTCTGGTTTAACAGCCATAACACTTAACTAGTACACCACTATGGTTTCTCTTAAGAAATTGGTATAATTAATGGTATAAAGAAGAGAACTGAAGCTAAATTCTGGACAACTATATCTTGCCCAGTACAACAAAATAAATACATAATGGACCAGGATTTTCACTTAAGTCTTCGTGATACCAAATTCTGCAGCTTTTCTACATTGTTGAATGCAATGCTCTTCCATATAATCTGCCTTGAATGTGCCCCACCTCATCTCAACTCCTGGTTGAGTTGGTCTCATCTAAGACTTAAAATGATTCTACAGTTACTTACCCTTTTTATACTTTCAGAGGTAAGCAGTGAGGATGGAAACCCAGAATTTCCACTGTGACTGGAACTACATTAAGGTTTTATTGTAAATTAGAGTGAGCAAACATATTTTGACCCAAATTATAGATATGTGTTCCCAAGACCATGAATTACAAGCAATTTTCCCGTATTATAGTAATAAAGCTATATGCTTGGTGAACACACAAATCACTCATAATGATGTGCAAAGCATGCTGTTTATGAATAAAAGGCTGTTCTCGCATGACGGATTCATTCTTGATATCTTTTTTTGTTCAGTGATTTGGCCATCCTCTTCAGGCAACAGGTTTTTAGTAGGGGGAAAAAAGAAGAAAAAAAAATGAATATCATATTGAAACTGATTCTGATGATAGCAGTCAAGGTATGCTAATAGACAACATTATTTCAGTGTCTAAGTATTGTAACACGAATGGGCTTTCTGTCAGCATCACTAGGTGTTTAGCAAATTTTCTTCCTACTCACAGCCATTCGGATGTACTTTTCAAAAAAAATGACAAGATAGAAAATATTTATTTGGCATCATGTATGTACTGATATTGTTATTTGTTGTTGTTACTTGCTGCCCAGTCAGTTTCGTCTCGTGGCGAATCCGCATTCTCAGAATGAAACTGTACTTTATGAGTTTTCAAGATTGTGACCACCTGGAAGCCAATCATTGAGCCCTTATTTTAGGGTATCTGTGGGTGTGTCTGAACTACCAACCTTTTAGCTAGTAGTTCATTGCTTAATTGTTTGCAATATTCAGGGACACCTTATGTGCTCATGCAAACTGCTATAAGGAGTCATGCTCCTTTTATTTTAAACCATAGAACACATTACTACTGTTACAACTTTAAAGCAAGATTAAAAAACTGTCTTCTCAGGTATCTAAGTGATCAATGATAGGCAGCAGACAAGAGAGTATATAGTAATATTTTAAGAAATAAAAGCCACACAGTGATATCAAATGTACACTGAATTCCTAAAATACGTGTTTTGTTACACTATTAGAGATTCTGAAAGAAGCTCTCCCCTCACCTTATCACATGGAGAGCCTGAAAATTCTGAGTCATTGCCAGTGGATGTGATTCTGTTTTTCTGATCAATGTTGATGATTAGAGAGGGAAACGGCATATAAACATCGTATCTGAATCACTGCTGCAAGAAGTGGAAGGACTCTTCAATTACTTGCAGGAACAATACTGCATTTGGTGCAAATGTTGAGCACCTCCTATGTGTCCCTCCCTGCTCCCCCAGATATTTGCGTAAGTGCTGCCATGCCAATTTTTTTTTTTTTTTTGACATGTTGCTGTTTAAGGAAAAAAAATTCAGATTGGAGAGAGAGTGCAGCCAGCAGACAAATGTAGAAGGTATACATTATTTGATTAAAAATGTGGTATGTTTTCTGTAAATTATACTACTAGTAATTAACTAGTTGCAATGGAGTTGACTTCAACTCACAGTAAACCTCTGTGTGTCAGAGTAGAGCTGTACTCCAATTAGTTTTTGTTTTGGGGGTGGGGTGGGGAAGATCACCAGGTTTTTCTTTTGTGTTGCTTCTATGTGGAGTGGAACCGCCGAAGTTTTGGTTAACAGCCCTTTGGCTAATGCACCATCTGTACCAGGCAGGGACTCAAGTAAGAAATTATTCTTTCTAAATGTAGGAGTATCTTAGATTGAAGAATCTCTCTTCATGGTGGGGGAAGTAGGCATCAGCTACCTGTTAGGTTTATTTTCTTAACGGATTAAACACCAGAGCAATTACCATCCAATAAAGAGGTACTTCTGGGTATTAAAGGTCTTATAACTAAGGAAATCAATATTTTCCCTTTCTTCGGCCAGCATTTCATATTTAGGCCAGCATCTTCATATTTGGGCACCTGGAAAAACTTTAATGTTTTAATGGCATGAGGAAGGTCCTTTTCCTATTTATCCTTGGGTGAGCCAAAGTAGGTGATCAGAGTGAACAGGAGGGAATAAGCTGACTTTCAGTCACAGGGAAAACATTTATACAAGACATACCATATTAACTAAAGTAAGATGGAATTTATTAATACTAAATATGGATGACCAAGTGAAAATCTTATCTCATATACCTAGATACCAAAAACAAAACAAAACGAACAACCCCACTGCCATCAAGTTGATTCCAACTCATAGCAACCCTAAAGAAGAGAGTAAACTGTACCACAAGGTTCTCAGGGAGCACCTGGCAGATTTGAAATGCCAAACTTTTTGATAACAGATGTAGCACTCAATCACTACACCACCAGGGTTTCCTAGGTGCACATGTAAAAAGCAACATTCATATACTCGAAATAAAATTGATTTTCTGAAATTAAAAAAAGTTAATATGTATGGCTACCACTTATTTAAGAAACTTTATACATGTAGCCAAAGGAACAGTAAACTTATGTTCCCAGAGATGGTGTCTCATCTTCCTCCCAACCTCTCCTATTTGGAGACAGCCACTGCCAGTCAAGGTACTAGCAAGAGACAGATGGCTTACTCAAAGGGAATAATCTGTGGAGAGTTTAACACAGGGAATGTTTATAAAGAGGAAAGTCTTGTGGTGTAATGGTAATGCTACAGCCACTAACCAAAAAGTTAGCAGTTCCAGTCCACGAGGTGCTCCTTGAAAGCTGTATGGGACAGTTGTACTCTGTTCTATAAGGTTACTATGAGTTGGAATTGACACACTGGGATGAGATTTTTGTTTGCTTGTGTATTTTAACAAAGGTGAGTAGGATTTAAGATAACATTACTCTGGGGATAGGAATACTGAGTCCTTGATGCGTGTTTTCAACTTTCTCATATGCATGCAGAAGCTGGACAATGAAAAAGGAAGAAGGAACTAATGAATTCGAATTGTGGTGTCAGCAAATAACATTGACTATGACAGAGACAGGCAGAATAACGAGGAAACGAGTCTTAGAAGACATCATAGCAGATTACTCCTTAGAAGTAAGGAATACAAAACTTTGTCTCTTTTTGGACACATCATCAAGAAAAACCAAGGACTTCATGTTTGGTAGAGGGTCAGTGAAAATACCCATTTTAATGAGATGGTTTGACACAATAGTTGCAACAACAGCTCAATCATACCAACAATCATGAGTTTATGACAGTAGCAGAAGCCCAGGCAGTACTTCCTTCTTTTACACCTAAATTTATACTTAGTTATACCTTTTATAACTTAGTTAGAACCACATGGAGGTAACTAACAATAATCCCTAGACATCAAACTCAAAATGAGAGGCAGTTACTGAGTCCACAGAGAGAATGAGCTTTGGGAGAGGAATTTTTGTTCAGGATGTAATGGTATCTTGCGGGCAGAGAACATACACACTCCAATCTCTCACATTTCTCCTTACCTCCAGTCTTCCACCGGTACCTCTTATCAGCTGAATCCAATGGGAAGCAGAAGCCTGGAGAGTCTGTTGGTGTATGCATAGAATGCATCTCAACCCAGACAGGTCCATGAGAGACAGAGGGTGTGTTTGGAGCAGCAGACGGAAAGTATTCAGCACTGGGCTCTAATTCCACCATGACACCACAAGCCAGAGCACTGCAGATCTTGGTCAGGTACACTGGTCTGACTTCATGACATCTTTACACACATCCCATGTATAGGTACGACAAAAAAAAAAAAAAAAGAGAGAGGATTTTGGGTGTACTTTGTCTTGACTTTATTTGTCCTAAGGATGCATTATAAAAATAAAAACTCTTTTCCGTTATTTATGTAGCCAACCTTTTTTCTTATTGACCACTAACTCCAGAACAACTTTATTTGGGGACACAGAGTTTTTAAAAGATAGTGTCTGCCAGTCTGTTTTTAGAATCCCATTTTAGTGGCTCTGGAGGTATCCCATTGTAATTTCTCTTGGACATGGGTACTGCTGTTTTCTCTTTATTGTATGGTAAGAAGAGTCGTAATTTCAGAGTCTGGAGAGGGTTTGCCAGAAGATCCACATTCTAGCCTTGGTAGTCATATCATTAATTACTTTGTGATATTTGGCAGTTTATTTAAATTCTGTGAGCTTCCCCCCTCCTTAATTATTAAAATGAGAATAGTAATACCTACCTTAGTGCGCAGCTGCTGATAGAAAGCTTGGCAGTTTAAACACACCAATCATCCCGCAAGAGAAAGCTGTCACAATTTGCTTCTGTAAAGCTTTATAGTCTAGAAACCACAGAGAAGAGTGCTAGTCTATCTTACGGGATTACTATGAGTTGGAATTGACTTGACAGCAATGTATGATTTTTATTTGTCTTGCACAATAGAAATACTCTATTCAAAAACTCTAATAAACTGTAGTTATAAAACATAATTGTATAATACAGGTAGATACCTTTGATTACTTTCAATTTTAGAACAAGCAAGAAGAACAGTAACAAACCTTTTAGTGTAGCTAATTTTTAAGTGAATAAAAATCATACATGTTGCCATGAAAAAGGTAAGACATTACTGAATTTCTCGAAAACGTTCCTGTGTGCTTGCTGAATTCTTTCGACCAGACTCTGAATTTTTCTTTCTAACCCTTAAGCAGTTTCTACTTAATCGAGACACTTTAAAGTGTCTCAACAATCCAATCAAGGGTAAAGAAATAACCGCTTCTCTTGCCTTTATTTCCTGTCAGTCATTCAAAACCCAATGGAGTGCATGATGAGAACGATTAAAGATTGTGAAAAAGTATCTAGGGCACTCAGAGTTTTGAAATTTAACATCTTTCCAAGTAATTCTCCTATACATATTATTTTAGCTCTTTTCCTAACAGCTGGAGCCCCTTGCAAGGAGAATTTAGCAATGAGATGAAATACATAACTTAAAATTCTGCGTAGTTTTATGCTAACCACAGAATTATATACACTCTGGCATCTGTTCTTACCCTGCCATTGTTAGTTCATCTGTTCCTCTGCATTTTACGAACCCTACGTCTCTCAGCTTCATTTACTAGGCTTTAATCATCCAGAACTTGCAGTTCCCTCAATGTGCCTTGATATGTCATATCCCATGGCTTTGTTCAGCCTATGCCTGTTGTCTAAAATTCTATTACCTCCCCTTGTGTTTCTGGCAAATGTTCATTCATTTTGCAGCTATTCATCAGCTATAAAGATATTAGAGTTTTATTTCGAAAACCTAATCTAAATTCCCATATAGAAATTATATGCTCTTCTATGTACTCTGCATGTCACTTTATAATAGTTATCATGACACTAAAAATTTAGTTACATTTGGATGTTTACATGCCAGTGATCTTCACCAAAAGGTAAGTGCCCCGAAAACAAAGCTTATACCTTGTTTCTTTTTTCTCCAATGAATGGGCACGCTTAAGCACTGCTTGCTAGGTGAATGGATGAATCAATTTAAGAAAGATGGAAATAGTTCTTAAAAGCAAAATGCACTAGAGGATTGTGTCCAACATAGTGCCATGGACAGAAGCATCCCACCATCTCTCTATAGTAGACTCGAAAAACTAAGTAAAAAAGAGACAAATATCAATCCTGGAACCCAAACATGAAATGGAGAGATAAAGATCTCAGGCATACACCAAATGGAATGAGAAACTGACAGAGAACAGAGAGCAAGAAGAGATAGGAGTGGAAGTCCTCTCTCAGCTAACCCAGTACAGATTCACCATCTTGGACTCCTGTTGGAGACTGGCAGACAGGGAGCATGAGAAAGCAGCTTCACGATTATCCCAGCAGGAAACAAAACACCCAGCAACCAGCAATATACCGTTACCCACTCCCCACCTTCTCCCTACAGCTCTACTTTTACTGCTTCCTGGCTAGATGCAGTGGTTCAGATGTCCAGGAAGTGCAGAAACTGTGCCACTTGGATTTGCTCTTCCTATATCAGACATCAGCAGATAGGAAGGAAGTATATGAAAACAGCTTCATTAAATCCTGACAGGACACAGATCACCTGATAACCAGTGAGACACGATTTCCTAACCTCAAAATCCACCCCTCCCACCCAGCTTCCTCTGCTTCCCAATGGCCACAGTCTCTTGGCCATGAAGAAACTCCTTCAGCTCTGGAAGTCCAGATTTGCCCAGTCCACACTGGCCACTTCCCTGAGTATCATTTGTCTTTAGTTATTATTGCATTTTTCCATTTCTTTTGGCTTCTTCTGTGCCTCCCACCACCTCTCTCTCATTTCTCTCAAACATGTAGCTTCATGGGCCATCATAGCTTCTTCTTGAAAGATTTTGAAGTGCTGCTCAACTGGGAAACCAGTCCCCTTAAACTTGCCACAATGCTGGTGATATTTTGGGATTTTTTTTGAGGGGGGGTCTTTGTTTTGCTTTGTCTGTTTGTTCTCTTTTTCTTTTCATGGTTTGGAAGTCTGTTCTAAGTGGGCTTTACTGTGTGGCATAGGATTCATATCTCCAGTCTGGGTAGACTCATCAGTGGGATCCCTAGGGATATTGTTCTTTTCTTTTTTTCTTTTGATTCCTGTCTTTCTTCATTTCTCAGTTCTTGTCTGTCTGTATTTAATTTCTTCTCTTGTCTCCTGAATATTTTACATTGTGTGACATCTGTACCCCTTCCAGCCATGCTATACCCCACATCCTGGGGGACACTTCCCTGATAATCACAGCAGCACTGGTGGGACCCCTGGGGGGCTCTCTTTTTTTTTATATTTTTTCCAACTTTTCATCTAGTTTCCCCTCCCTCCCTTTTGTTTTTCTCCATTTCTTCATTTCTCGTCTCTCTATTCCAAAGGCAAGCTTCCTTAACACATTATTTTGTTTGTTCATTTTTTTTTTTCTTTTTGGCTCCTGTTTCTCTCTCATCCCTCTCTTCTTTCCCATAACTATCTTAGATCCACACATCACAGCCTCTCTCTCCTTCTTTCCTACCTGCACCGTGCGCTGAACCACATGCTTCTAATCAGCACAGGCATAACCAACCAGAATCTACCATGCACTAATTCCTGACCTGACCTATGAGTCCTAGGACAATCCCCAAAAAAACCATCCTAGCCCATCTGCCTCAGCAGGACCTGCCCTGCTGTATCATAGCTGACCAACTGGCAATGCTAAGTGGAATACAAGGTGAAAAGTATCATGTCCACAGATGAGCAAACAACAAAGAATGCACAGCCTGCCTGCTCTGATATAACCAAACAGAATAAACAGATATACAACCAATAAATAAAGGAAATAACTACTGAATGTTCCAAATACAGCAGACTATAGCAGAACATAAAAATATAGGACTGAATAGTTCTAGTAGGTCTCCAGAATAAAATACCAGATGACATTTCAGTAGAAGAAAAAAGCACTAAAACTACTTGACAGAGAACTCAAATCCCTAATATTCAGACCTATCCAAGAGCTGAAGAAAAAGCAGACAAAAATAAGGGAAAAAAAAAATCATAGAAAGGCAGACACATATATGGAAAAATTCAGGAGAATAACACACAAACAAAATACCAAAATAAATTCACAATTAGAAACCATACAAAAACAACAATTAGAAATCAAAAACGTAAGCAAAAAGGTTTCAGAAAAGGGCAAATGTTCACAGGGCTGAGGAGAAGGTTTGAAAAGGTGGAGGACAGGATCGACAAAATTGAAGACAAATAGATACCACTCTGAAGAAAAATCAGAGAAAAGCAAGAACAAAAATGAATAATCCCTGAAATTAAGTGGGATACAATCCAAAACAAAATTTTGTAAGTGACCAGGGTTCTAAAACAGTGGGACAAAATGGAAAACACAGAGAGGATCATTGAAGAACGGCTGACAGAAAACTTCCCAACTATCAGGGAAGATGAAAAACTAAACATCTCAGAAGCCCAATGAACTTTATACAGGATAGATCCTAACAGAATAATCATAAAGGTATATTGTAATCATGCTTGCTAAAACAACAAAGAAAAAATTGTGAGAGCAGCTCAAGAAAAGCAAAAAGTCACATACTGAGAAGAAATGATAAGACTAAGTTCTTTGATTTTTCAGCACAAACCAGGCAGGCAAGGCAATGAGATAATACATAAGACATTAATAGGAAAAAAAAAAAAAGCCAACTACTAATAATATAGCCTGCGAAACTCCCATACAAATATGATGGTGAAATTAGGACTTTTACATGTTAACAGAAATTAAGGGAATATGTGAAAATGAAACCAAACTTGTAAGAACTGTTAAAGGGAGTTCTTCAGTCTGAGAACACTCTCAGACCACAACCTGAATCTAGCACGGAAGATGGTACCAGTCAGGTATCAGCTTTGGAAAAAAACTCTTATGGATTATCCAAAACCAAAAGAATGACAGCAGGGAATCAGAGATGTCCATCCATAAATGACAACAATATGAGAACAGTAAAAGAGGGAATAAACAGTACAGTATAGAACTTTCTAATGCAGTGGAAGGCAAGGGAATACCGAGTAATAATAGATTGATTCGAACCTAGGAATCTAAGGGAAATTTCAAGGTAATGAAAAAAGAATATTAAGAAACTTGCTCATCAAAATAAAGAAGAAAAATATACTCAATAAAACCAAAATCTGAAAACAAACGGAATTCAGCATAGGAGAGTAAGACAAAGAAAATGTCAGCAACACAAATAAAAGCACTACAAAAGGACAACAATAAACTGACATCTATCAATGATTATACTGAACATAAATGGTCAGAATGTGTCCATAAAGAGACAGAGAGTGACACACTGGATTAAAAAAAAAAAAAAACAGAATCCATTGATATGTTATTTACAAGAAACATATCTTAGAAACAAAGACAAATTTATTAAAAAATCGAAGGATAGAATAAATGCATATCAAGCAAATGATTATCAAAACTCAGCAAGAGTGTCAATACTAATCTCAGATAAAATAGACCTTATAACAAAAGTCACTATAAAAGACAAAGAACAGCACTACATACTAATTAAAGGGATGATCTATCACAAAGACTTAATTATAGCAAACATCTAACCACCCAATGACAGGGTTCCAAAATACATAAAACAAACTGTAGCAGCCCTGTAAAGAGAAATTGGCAGTTCCACGATAACAGGAGAAAACTTCAACATGTCACTCACAGTTCAGGACAGAACATCTAGAAAGAAACTCAACAAGGATACAGAGCCACTAAAGGACACAATTAGTTAACTTGACCTTATGGACACATACAAAACACCCCACCAAACAGCTGCAAAGTACACGTTCTTTTCCAAAAGAACTAGAATGTTCTCCAGAATCGACTACAGAGCAACTCACAATAAAATTCAAACATTGATATAAAACAAATCATTTTCTCTGATTGCAGTGCCTTCAAAGTAGAAATTAACCACAGGAAAATCAAGGAAAAAAGTCAAGTACATAGAAACTGAATAGCACCCTGCTTTAGAACCAAATCAAAGATGAAATAAAAATAATCCTAGAATCAAAAAGAATAAAAGCACGTCATACCAAAACCTTTGCAAGACAGTAAAGGTAGTCCTTGGAGTTAATATATAGTTATAGATGCAGATATCAAAAAAGAGGAGAGGAACAAAAATCAAAACATTAGCTACACAACTCACACAAATGGAAAAGGAATGGCAAAAGAAGCCCACAGGAGGAATACTGTCAAATTCATTCTGTGAAACAAGACTATAGGAGTACACCAGCTGAGGGGCAAGGACTAGAAGGCAGGAGGGGAGAGGAAAGCTGGCAACAGGGATTCCAAGTTTAAGAAAGAAATGTGTTGACCTATTGTGTGGTTGGCAACTATTTTAGTCATCTGGTACTGCTCCAACAGGAATACCACAAGTGGATGGCTTTGACAAAGTTTGTTCTTACACAGTCCAGTAGGCTGGACTGCTTTCCTTCTTTGTCTGCTTTGGAGGAAGGTCCTTGTGTTGCACCCATCTTTGGTCTTGCTGTGGGAACCTCAGTTCTGAAGGATGCACTCTACTACCTGTGCTGCTTTCTTGATGGTATGAGGTTCCCAATTATCTGCTTGCTCTCCTCTCTTTATCTCCCACAGGATGAAAGTATAAAAGGTGGCACAGGCCACACCCTAGGGAAACTCCCTTAGCAAAAGTGTTGCAGTCCCACCCTAATTCTGTTTTAATACGATCATTCTATCTATTAGCCACAGGCAGAGATTAGGATGTATATAGCATATGAAAATCACAAAATATTGGGAATAATGGCCCAGCCAAATGGCTACACACATTTTGGGGGGTACACAGTTCAATCAATGACAACAACAAATGCCATAAAACAATGTCATGTACCATTTAATGAGAAACTACTGTGTTCTGTAAAGTACAATAAAAAAATCAAAACACTAGAGAAGTTAACTTTTAACTTTTTTTTTCAGAATAACTATTCTCATACAAAATAGTGATAGGGCCTGTCTTCCTCTGTTTATTATTGATTTATTTGACAAGTGATTATTAAGTACCCTATTTGCATGAGAACATTTGCTAACAAAAAATAAAATTCTGAAAACAATAGTGACATTCTATCAGTGTTCCTCTTACCCCTTCTGTGTTTTTTCTAAGTGCTATTAACTCTTCTTTTGCTGACTATTCTTCAAATTCTAAACCTTTCAAGAATCTTTCAGTTTTCTATGCAAACTTCACAGCAACTTTCAGTATCATGATATGTTTGTAGCTCTCAGATTTTGAGCAACAAACCGGTGTTTCCAACAAACAGTCATTATCCAAACTACACGACAGTATGAATGATTTTCTTTACAGTTTAGGTCAGTAGCCAGTAAACTTTTTCTGCCAAGCACTAGAGAGTAAATATTTCAGACCTCGTATGGCTCAAATGATTTCTGTGTCATGTTTTTTCTTCTTCTTTTTAAAAACTTATTTTAAAAATGTAAAAAGTATTCTTATCTAGCAGGCACACATAAACAATTCACAGGAAGACTTGTCCTGAAAGCTATAGTTTGCTGATCTGTGGTTTAGATCCCTAAGTAATATTTTTATTTGCTTAAAAAAAAAAAAAAATAAATTGTATGTGAATGGAATAATAATTGAATTTGTCCATGTTGTCTTATGTAACTGTAGTCCATTCATTATCATTGTTGTATAGCATTCCATTAGCAAAATTTACTAACAATTTTTTATCCATTCTACAGCATTTCTTTGGGTTGATTTTTTACTTTTGCCAAAAAATGCCACTCCAGACATTTTTTGGTGTAGTCTGGGGTAAACATGCAACTTTACATGGGATATATACTTTGGAGTGGAATTACTGAGTCTACTGATCACTTTACTAGACACTGCTGAAGTACTAAACATTATTACTACAAGGTAGTAATTATTTTGACCCTCCCAAGCAGTGTATGAGAGTTCTCATTGATTCATATCCTTAGCTAGCTACACTTGGTATTGACTTTTCTAAATTTGTTTTCAGTCTAATTTGCATTACCTTTACCGCCATTTGTGTTTTTTATTTTCATTTCTCTGAATGCTAACGAGATTGAGCATAGTTTTACTATCTTCCTTGGTCATTTGGATTTTCCGTTTTGCAATGTGCCTGTTGAAGTCTTTTCTACATTTTCCTTGAGTAGCCTGTCATTTTCTTGTTGATTTCTAGAAACCTATTACATACTTTAGACAATAATCTTTTGGGTTTTATGCATTGCTGACAGTTTCTGCCAGTTTGTGGCCTATTTTTTCACTCTTCATAGTGTTTTTTGGTATACAGAAGTTCTCAATTGTAATCTTGTTAAATTAATTCAAAAGTCCTTTTGTGATTATGGATTTCTGTGTCTTTTCTACAAAATTACAGACAAATGAGTTTTGAAAGTACCTGGAGCTAAGCAACTTTGTTACATGACCTATGTAAAAGGACCAGGACAAACCATCTTCTCTGTGTTTTCTTCTCTGTGATTTTATAGCTATGGAGTAACTTCTCGCTCCACGGCCAGAGGATTCCTAGCAAAATTATTACATATTCTCAGTCAGTGCTACCCTAAATGCTTCATTCCACCACGGCTGATGTTGTTATTCTTAGTTACCGGTAAGTTGGCTCCAACATGTGATGACCTCCTGTACCCATACTCATTGCTGTCAAGTTAATTCTGAATCATGGTTACCCCACAAGACAGAGTAGAACTGCCCCTTGGATTTCCAAAGCTCTGAAGCATTTTGAAAGCAGAGGACTATATCTTTTTGTCTTGACCTCTAGTGCAAGAGAACAAAATCTTGCCCAGTTCTGCACCATCATCGAGATCACTGATACATTTGAGTCTGTTGTTTCAACCATGGAGTCAGTCCATCTCGCTGGTGATTCTTCACACCGTTGATGGCCCTCCACTTTATCAGCCACAAGGTCCTCTTTCAGAGATTGATTCCTTCCGACAACATGTCCAGAGTAAGCAGAACAATGTTCTGTTGTGATCCATAATGTTTTTATTGGCTATTTT
Organism: Heterohyrax brucei; assembly: GCA_028571685.1. Classification (NCBI taxonomy): domain Eukaryota; kingdom Metazoa; phylum Chordata; class Mammalia; order Hyracoidea; family Procaviidae; genus Heterohyrax; species Heterohyrax brucei. Next base: position 33,445,642 of record CM053148.1, on the reverse strand, counting down.
TTTCAAGTAGATCAGCCAGTTTTTCTGCCTAGGCTGTCATAGTCCAGAGATTTCTCTGGAACTTGTCTACCACGAGTAGCCCTGTTGGCACTTGAAATATTGGTGGCACAGCTTCCAGCATTGTAACAGCCTGCAGGCCACCACAGTATGACAAACTAGCAGGTGACAGTCACCAAGTCTAGTCTCCCTTATTGTTCCTGCTCAAGGTTTCTTGTCTGTTCCTCTGGCGTTCCCTACTTTAATTTCTCTCATGGTGACTTGTTGGTCTCTCATGCTAATCTTCACATAGTGCTTAAAGGGTCTTCCCTTGGAGATGGGATTATTTTCATCTTCTTGTGAGTTAGCCTCTTGAATTTTTTCTATCCCAGTTATTCAGGCCACTGGACCATTTTTTTTCCTCTGAGGTTAACATTATCAGTTGATAGGTCTTCCCTTTCTCCTCTCTTCCAGTGTGTCTGATTATTCTCCTGTATTCCTGTAAGCTTTATTCCTACCCACATCGCACCCCACCCCCTTGTCTGACCAATTTTAAAATCTGTCATTCTTGACTCGGGTTCTTGAACTACTTTGGAAATCTGTTCTCTTCTATATGTATGTGCATGTAAATAAATACTATTTTCCATAATATTTATGGGTTAATTTGGTCCTCACATTGTCTTGTGAGGAAGACAGGCTAATAATCGGATGTTATTCCCATTTTAGAGATGGAATCAAAGGCCAAACGGTTTAAAAGAACACACAGAAAAGGACTGAATTGAAGAATGTTAAGCATTAGGTAGATCACAATGAATTAACAAAATCTTATAGGTATCTATAGTCACAGAAGTGGTGATGCAAAAAATTAGCCAATAAAAGATTTGCCATGATGATGAGACCAATTAACAATGTAATTTGATTTTACTCAAGGAAAATGGACACAATTCCTGGGATAATAGCACCCAACCACACCCCAATTTTCAAGTCAACATTTTCATCACACTCTTTCTGGCTATGATATTTTTTAATATATATGTATACATTTTATGCTTCATTTACATAAAATGAATGTTATCTGCTTCCTGTGCAAATATTATATTTTTTAGTTTAGTTAAAGCAGCATATTTTGGTAGGATGGGACTGAGTCCTATACAGAATCATCTTTCTCACTCAGCCACTCACTCGCTCATTCATTTACTTTAACACAAATTTGTTAGTCTGAATTATTTACATTACATAGAGCCAGTCAGCCAAGTGCCGTCGAGTCAGATTTACATAGAATCTGTTAAATAGTATCATAAAGCTCTAAAGGCTCTCAAGATTAAATTGTCCATTTTTCAATGAACATTGGAAAAATGAAAGAAAATTTATACAAAGATCTTGATATAGTAAAATATCCTGAAAATAAAAAATCCGGAGAACTTCGAGCTGGACTTTCCCTGAGAAATTGGTGTGAAAGTTTATAAATTACATTGTAATGTATTTGCTTTTGCTTTTTGTTTGAAATTTTACATTTGCGTCCGGAATGGGGTCCCCTTGAGGATGACAATGAAGCAATTAAAGGAGAAAGAGGACATTTCTAACAGTGCTGAGGGGGGTTAGATTAAAAACTAAGGAAAGCTAGATGGTTTCTGTTGAGATAGACTGTTAAGAACTTTGTCAAAGAATGAACTCTTATTGTAACCCACACCTCATTTGTCACCCTGATGGGCTGAGGAAAGTGACATTTACAAACTGAGAATGAAAGCATATCCATTTCACCAGTCTGACACCCTGATATAATAACTATTTACCTTGAGAAAGAGGCACTGAGATTTCCGATTCTTGTGAATCTTCTCACTTTGGCACTTACTTTCTCACTCTGTCAAACAGCCCCAGATTAATGGAACAATTTGTTCAACAAATCATATTAGTAGAATGCACACAGGGTAAAGAGAGAGAGGCGGGGGAGCAGAAAATTTTTACTCATTCATAGCAGTAGTATCTCTGCAAATAAAAATGTAGTTATGCCTGACATTTACAGAGGGACAATGTGAAAGGAAAGGGATGTAATGACTTTGGGCAGCAGAGACATCACTTTGTAAGAATGGTAGCGCTCAAAGGGGAACAAGATAAAGTTACTCATAACGTCTAGAGTGAGCTTCCCTTTAGAGTGTATTTGTCAAACGTAGCACAATCTGCCTGTGCTAAAAAAAAAAAAAAAATAGTTCTCCATTAAAATTAAGCACCTTATGCTTTCTACACTGCAGTGATATGTTCGTTTCCAGCCCACACTTGAGAAGTCTCAGAGAATTTCAGGAACATCGTGTATTACAAAAGAGATGATTCAATTACTCAGAACAGATCATAGGTAAATTTGCATGACAGCTGTTCGTGATTAAGACTGAGATTGTTAGTTTGGATAGAAATTTAATTCATATTCCAAAGGAAAATAAAATACAATAAAATAATTAGCACAGACTCCGCATTTTGTATTTTCATCACTTTATGCCAGAAATTTGAATGAATATTTATAATACAGGGAGCCAAGAAATGTCAGATACATATTGTATTTATTTCAATACATGTTGCCCATTACTTCTCTTTACACTTACGAGAAACATAACATCCCATTTTCCCACTAACTTTCAAAGGACACTCAAAGTTTGCTGTGATGCCCATTTATTTGCGTTAGGGTTGTCTTGCTGCTGTTACACCTGGCGTCTGCAACAGATATTGGCATTCACTTGTCCCTGTTTCTACACACTGTAGCCTTGGATGTCAAAGGAAAATATTGCTTTGCCTTTTTGTGCTTTTTAGACTTTTCTTTCTTTTTTCTTTATTCTACTCTTTCTTTTATTCTGTTTTTAGGATTTTGACCTGTTTTTGAGTCATAGGAGAGATCTCAAACCCCCCTAAACACAGACTTAGTTCCTAGAAACCCTTAATTAACTTGGAAAGAATATTTGCTCTTTTAGTGGGCTGAAAGACTCAACTGGCAAATGCTTCTTTTAAAAAAATAAAACAAAAAATCACAGGTCTAGTCTAGAAATAATTTTAGTGCAAAAGCAACCTGTTCACATTATCAGGAATAGTGATAGTTTAACAAAAGACTCATTTCCAGTAATGCTTCAGTGATAAGGAACAATATGAAACCTCCCAGGATATCTCTGATAGAGCTAGCTTCAGAAAAAATAAGAAACCTTTTCTTAGGTATTTATTTGACAGGAAGCTGTTTTGTTTCCAGAAGTTCAGGCCATTTTTTTCTGCTTATTTACCTCACTTTTCATATAGTAGATATTTTATTAGTGAGGATGAAGATATTGCATGCTATTTTGTGAAATTTGGGGTATAACTGAGTAGGAAAATACTTGCTGTACCAGATTTGTGGCAATTGTTTGGTGTATAGGTGTGTGTCTGGCACAGACTTGTTATAAAGAAAATTTATGTTCAGGTTTGACATTGTGAATGTATATGAAACTTTAAAAATGTTAAGCCTCTCTTAAATGGGAGATCTGATAATCAAGTACTCAAACTTAATTGTTCTAAGTGCTACATACCTCATTGCTGAATATCACTACAGTCACCTTCAAAGTACTCCCCTTGGGAAGCTTACACTAACACCAGTACCTAGTCCACCCTTCAAAGCAATTTTGGAACTCTTTCTGGAACGGCCACTGCACAGGGTGGCTTGATGGCAAGTTTGCAAACCTAATCATATAGTTGTCTTGAAGAGAGTACTTAACCAGTAAACAAATAGCTGTATAAGAACACCCTCTCTACTCACCTGATTTGGCCCCCTGTGAGTTTTTCTTTACCCCTAAATAAAGGAAATATCAGAAGGAAGGCATTTTGATGACATTCAGCACATCAACTGTAAAACAACATCAGTTTGGTGGCCATTCCAGAAAAAGAGTTCCAAAATTGCTTTGAAGGGTGGACTAGGCAGTGGCATCAGTACGTAGCTTCCCAAGAGGAGTTAGTCTGACACCCTGATATAATAACTATTTACCTTGAGAAAGAGGCACTGAGATTTACTCTAGTAAAAAGACCAGACTTGATAATCTGACAGACGGTGAGTCCCTGGAAGACTTGGCCCTGGGCTCTGTTAACTCAGAACTTAAACCACTCCAGAAGCCAACTCCTCAGAGATTGAACTAATAAAAAAAAAGAAAAAACAAACCCATTGCTGTCGAGTCAGTTCCAGTTCATGACGACCCTCTAGAACAGAACCGTTCCGTAGTGTTTCCAAGGTGTGCTTGGTAGACTGGTACAGGAGACGTAAGATGGTACTCCTGAAGCGTGTGCTTCTTGCCTTGGGGAGATATAGAAGAATAACTGGGTACTTCCTGTTCAGAGGCAAGAGGAGAGGACAGAGGAGCACTGGAGCTGGGTAAATGGACATATGAAATACTGGTGAGAGGAGGGGAGGAGTGTGTTGTCACAGTGTGGGGTGAACAGCTAGCATTACATGGCAAAGTGTATATAAGTTTTTGTACGAGCAAATGTAATTGCAAACTTTCACTTAAAATGCAATGGAAAAATAAAAATTTATAAAATTACAAAAATGATTTAGGGCTGCTATTAAATATTTGTTACGGATTGAATTGTGCACTTTGTCCCCAATCCTGTGCAGAAATACTAACCCTTGTATCTTGTAAATGTAACCTTGTTTGGAAGTAGGGGTTTTCTTTCATTACGTTAGTGAGAATGTAACAGAATAGGATGGGTCCTAAATCTAATCACTTCAGAGTTATAAAATTAGCAGAATACACACAGGCACATTTGGAGAAGAGAAGACACACCACAGAGATGGATGCATGGGCAAGCCCAGGAACCAAGAATTGCTGGAAGCTACTAGAAGCTGAAAGAGACAGGAAGGCCTTTGTCTTGAGTTGAAGCCCAAATTCAGAATTTTAGCCTCCTAAACCATGAGGAGATGATTTCTTGTTCTTTAAAGACACCCACTTGCAATGTTTTTGTTAGAGCAGTGCCAGATCATTAAAACAACCTCGTTTCCACTCAATTTGAGTATCTTGTACTATCTTGCTAGTTGCAAAGAGAATCTAACAGAGTAAAGACTCTATCAGCATTTCCCGAGCATCATGTACAGTAGTGAGCACTTTCATGAAGGCTGTATCATTATGCATTCAGCAACCCTGGGAGGTGTCATTTTATAGACAAGAATACTGAGGCTTTGAAGGTTAAATAACTTAAGATACAACCTGTAAGTGGGACTACCAGGATTTGAAAATGCACTTTCTGACCTCAAGTCTTAAGCTCTACCCACCTCCCCTCAAATTCTTCATTAGTTAATAAAAAACAATTCAGAGGCAATAATTGCTTCACATTAGCCTCCCATCATAGTAAGTCTTCAGTTACTGCACCATACATGTAACCAACTAATTAATAAGTTTACCTCCCACATTTAATGGTAAGCTAAAGCTGTCACTAAATTATTTTTCTACTTTCCTTTTGATTTGTGATACTTCTAATTGTGCTTCTTAAGAAAAATTTTTTTCAGAAAAAAGGATAAAATCATGACACACATAGATGAAAATAACTACTTGTTAAAAGAACTTATTACACTGAGGACATTAAAGAACCAGGCAAATGTTCTTACCTGATCAAAAGATGGTTGTCGTGAATTACAACTGGGGACAGAACTGCTTTTGTTATGGAGGAGAAGGCAATACAGTTCAATTAAATCTGGACCAGATGGCACACAGGGTGTGGATGGTACAAATGGTTTGCATTCACCTTAGAGGATGGCAGTTCGAAACTCTCAGTGATACAGGAGAAGGAGGTCTGGTGATCTGCTTTCATAAAAATTACACCCCAGAAAACCCTATGGAGCAGTTCTACCCCATAACACATGGGTTATCATGCGTTAATACTGACTCATTCTAACAGGTATGGGTTTTTTGGTTTTAGACAGGAGACAAGTATCTGTCTATTGAACCCCAAAACTCTATTGCCTGGAGTCAGTTCTGATTCACAGCTTATCAGTTACACCAAATTTACAACGACTTACGAAATTGCTCAAAGACAAGAAAACTATCCTAGCACCTGGCAGCCTAGAAGGGTGTATTTAAACCATGCAAGTCTCTTCATTGATAAACCATGTTTTCCTTAACTGGCTTTTACTGCAGCGTTAAAAAAATTCATTTGGAACTTTTTTTTAATATAAAGCAGATTGGTAATATAAAACAAACCTAAAATAGTAGTACGATATCTCGTAGGCTTACGAATGGATGAGCTTTTCTTTCTGTATTATTTTCACCATTCCTTGGGGTGGTCTCAGTAATGTATGTAATATTGTAGGTTTGGTAGAAGGCAAACAAGAAGAGACCCAGGCAAGAGCGAATGGGCTTGGAATGGCTTCCAACATAGAGAAATACGAGTAGCAGAAAATCTGTCTCTTGATTCTCTTACGTCCACCAGTTGAAGCTTCCTTCCCGCTGGACCCAGGATGTAGGGATCTTCTGTTTAGAACCCCTTTTTCCTGGGTCTCCCATTATTTAAAATAAAAACAAAAAGCACAACCTACTGCCCTCCAGCCGCTTCAAATTTAAACTTCAAAAGCCTGTTATCGCCAAAGGAGGACCAAGAGTCACAGTTGCACAGTACAGTTATCTGTGTATTAAAAATAGAAAAATTTCATCATATAGTTTTCAAAGTACAATTAATTATCCAAAGAAATTGACTGGATTAAAAAGAGAGAGAGAGAGAGAGAGAGAGAGAGAGAGAGAGAGAGAGAGAGAGAGAGGATTTGCTTTTGTTTTCTAATCCTGCAATTCTTTGGAAAAGAACATTGACATTGATTTATGCTCCCTTGTGTGTATATATTTTTAGCGGCCATCCAGCTGCCCCCAACTCACGATGACCCCATACGTGTATTAAACGCGTTCATTGTGGAACCTGACACTTCTTGCTTCGGCGTTGCACTTTTTATTATCTTTTAAATAATCGAGAGGTTCATAAATGGCAGTGGCCTTGACTCTTGCAGCACTGCAAGTTCCGACCTGGCCCGAGACCAAGGGCATTCTCCCGGGCAAAGGAAGGCGTGCTCTCGAGAAGCGGCCGGTTTAACAAAACGACTTTCAAGTGCTGGGCCAGTGACACCCGAAGGGCGGCCTCTCCACCCTTCCGGTTTGGGGGTGGGGGGCGGCCGGTCGCGGCGAGCCCCCCGGGCCGGTCCCCCGCCGGAGGGCGGCGCCTGCCAGGGGCGGCCGGGGCACGCCGCGCGCCGGGCCGGGCGACGTTCTCCGCGGCCGCCCGCCGGGCGCGGACAATGGCGGGGAAGGGCCTTATCGCGGCGCGCAGCCTTCCCCCAGCGCGGCGGGCGGCGGCGGCGGCGGCGGGGCTTCCGCGGGGTCCGCGCCGCCCGCTCCCGGCCGCGCCCCCCGGGCCGCCCTCCCCGCCGCACCCCCGACCCCGGGCCGCCCCCCGGGCCGCCGCCGCCGTCGCCGCCGCCGCTCGGCGCTTCCTCCCGCGCTTCCTCCCGCGACCCCGCGGCCTCCGGGCGAGGCGCGGCCGGCGGAAAAGCTGTGTAGGGCGGCGCGGCGGAGACACGCGCGGCCAGCCCGGCCGAAACAAAGGGGGGATGTGTGCGGCCGAGAGTCCGGAAACGGGGCGCCGGTGGGGGCCGGGGGCGGGGGCCGGGCTGTGCGCCCTCGCCGAGACTATTGTTCGCCGAGTGCACATCCACACGCGCTGAACAAGAAATGAACACATCCTGCCACCGCTTATCAGCCGCTCCACAGCTAAACAAACAGCGCAGTTGTTTTGCACGGGGAAGGTTATTATTATTTTACTGTCCTTTTCTTTCCCCTAATAATGTGATGGCCAAGTCCCCCCCCCAAACTACCCTAATATCATCTTAGGTGTCACCCTCTTTCTCCTCTGCCTTCAGACAGATTGACACCGTTTGTGACTTTGACTCTTAAGTGACAGAGGATTTTAAGGACATATTATTTGGAGGGGAAGAGTGGTCTTTTTTTTTTAATATTTGGAAGAGCTCTGAGGTGACATGATTATCATTGTTACTACTCTTAGGGTAATAATACTAACATATCTGAGTCATACAATAGGCCAGGCACTGGTGTAAGCGTTTTACGTGTATTAATCCACAAGAGCCCGGCAAGTTCGGAGGTAGTTTTATTACCTTCATTTTCTAGGCGAGGAAAGGAAGACACAGATGTAACCCACATGGGCACAGAGCTTAAACTAAAATATATATATACATATATATATGTATATATATATATATAATGGAGGTAGTTAAGAGGGAACTTCAACGTCTGTAGTCTTGATTTTTAAAATGACATTTTCACCTATGTGATGTCTTGATTTTGATTCTAATTTTATTTTGCTCATTGAAGTATGTGGCATTTCTCCAGTGCATGCTCTTATATGGTTATCTAGGACTTAAAGAATTTCTTAGGGGATTATAGGAAAAATAGATTTCTTTAACTTCATCAAGCATGTTTTTCTTTATTAATGATTTTCTGTACCCTTTAGGAGAAGTCCCTGGGTAGTATAAAGGTTTGGAGGTGCGAATCCCTCCAGAGGCACCTTGAAAACTGTGTGGAACAATTCTGCTCTGCACACAAGGAGTCACTTGGAGTCAGTGTTGACTGGACTACCTAACCTGCCGCTGCCAAGTTGATTCTGATTCATAGCGACCCTATAGACAGAGTAGAGCTGCGCCATAGAGTTTCCAAGGAGCACCGGGTGGATTTGAACTGCTAAGCTTCTGTTTAGCAGCCATAGCACTTAACCCTCAAGCCATTAGGGTTTCCTGGGCATCTGAAAACAGCAACATACTCCTTAGGACTGGACATTTTAGGCTCTTTCTGAGGTTTTCCACAAAGAGGTATTGAGTTAAAGTGGAATTTGCCATTTGTGTGAAAAGTGTTATGTTCTGATTTCTGAGAAGGGGGCAGGGTACATGTTCAAATAGAAAATAAAGCTGAAGGAACACCAATAAAATTGATACTAGTTAGTTAATTGATCAACTTGGATAATTAAGCCAGAAGCATCTGACAGTAGTTGAAGTCACCCAGTTAATCTGTGTTGAGATCTGACCAAGGTCCAAATGCATTTTGGAGACAGAAGATACACAAAGGAATAAGGTGCTGTCAAAGCCTCTCTCACTGACTGGTCAGGGAAGATATCCCTGAACTAAAATTTGATGGGATAGTGCTGTATTATGTGATAGAAGAATACAGATGAGAGATCAATAATGTTGCCTTTAGGTCAGTTTCGAATGCTTCAAAACACTCTCATCTTCTAGAAACTACCTAAGAAATAATTTATTCCACAAATATTTATTGAATTCCCTTATTGTCAGACTGTTTAAAAAACAAACAAACAAACAAACAGAACATCTACACCTTTTGCCCTCTGACTTATAGAAATGCTATAGGACAGAGCAGAACTGCCCCGTAGGGTTTCCAAGGCTGTAAATCATTATGAAAGCAGACTGCCACACGTTTCTCCCAGAGAGCAGCAGGTAGGTTTGAAATGTCGACCTGGTTAGCAGCTGAATGCTTACCCATTTCACTACCAGGACTTCCTCAAAAAATACTGACAAACCCCATTTTCATGAAGTTTGTGATCTAGTAATGGAATCTGCAAATAAATAATCACACAAATACATGAAAATTATTAATTTGTGTGATAGGTGGTATTTAATAGTTACGATAACTAATAGGAGGAATTTGACTGGTTGGGGCAGGCAAGTGTGGGAGAAGAGAGCACGTTAGATGGAGGGAGAGATGTATGAAAGGTTTCTGACCCAAAGAGCACGGTATGCCTTATGAGAGATAAAAGAGGCCAGGGTTGCACGAGTGCTCCTGCACTAAGTAGAATACGGGAGACGGAGCAGAAGAGGGCAAAGGGACTACCTCATGCACCCACTACTGGCTGTGTTAGAATTTATGACCTTATCATAAATGAATGCCATTTAAATATTTAGGCAAAGGACTGAAAGGAAATATGTATATATGCAATTAATGAAAAAATGTTTTTCCAAAAGATATATCGGGCATGGAGACAGATTGGAAGGATACCTTTCTGCCTGGGAAGCTATTATATTACTTTGGTCAGAGATAATGGTGGTAGCAGTGGAAAGAGTGGGACAGATTGGGTACACAGGTATTCAGAATATAAGTCAACAGAACATGGCGAGCGACAAGAGGGAAAGACATCCAGTGAGGAGGACATCTAAATTTCTGGTAGTGCAGGTAGATGGAAGGTAGACCCATTCCTGAGAAAAGAAGCATGAGGGGAGATTACTTTTGGAGCATGGTTGAGTTAGGTTTTAGTCATGTTGAATTTGAGGTGTGTCATGTGTTGAACTGTGTTCCCCCGAAAAATCTGCGTAGCAGTTTGGCTGGGCCATGGTTCCTGGTATTGTGTGATGTCCCTCCGTGTTGGAATTCCTGCTCCAGTGAAGTCAGTGAGGGTAGATGGGCAGCAGTTGTGCAGGTGGGGCAGGATTCAATGTGCAAGTTTGTTTTGTGCCTTGAGGCGGTCTCTTGAGGTAAAGGAGAAAAGCTAGCAGAGACTTTTGGGGACCTCATACCACCAAGCAGCAGTGCCAGGAGCTGAGTGTGTTCTTTGGAAATATCCAGGGATCCTGCAGCTCAGGAGCTTCCAGTCCAGTGAAAGATTGACGGCAAGGACTTTCCTTCAGGGCTGGCAGAGAAAGCCTTCCTTTGGAGCTGGCACCTTGAATTTGGACTTCAAGCTTACTGGACTGTGACAAATAACATTTCTCTTCTTGAAGCCATCCACTTGTGTTATTTCTCTTAAAGCAGCACTAAACAACTAAAACAAGGTGCCTCTGAGTTACCAAGATGTTATCAATTACAGTATGAGAAGGGTTTAGGGACAGGGAATTAACCTTAGATGGAAGAAAGGTGTCTCTTCTACAGTAACAAGGAATAGAGAAGTAGCCTGGGTAGAGATACAGGCAGACGTGTATACTTGGTAATGGTAAGATGAGCAACTGGGAGGCCTGAGTAGAGAAGATTAAGAATAATTGTCAGTAAATAACAACGGAGGAATATTGAGGACCCATTAACTGTTCTGTGTCTGTCTGCTCTGTTTTGTGATCTCCTTCAACAACTTTTCATGATTTGAGAACACACTGTGCAGTGAAAGGTCAACAGAGTTCATGCATTGTCCACTTAATCTAAGATGCTTAGTAAGAAGCAATGAAGAGAGGGATCTAATGCAAAAGTGAAGGTCCACAGACATCCACAGATGGTGGATGTAGTAGTTAAAACTAAAATGTGAAAAGTGAGCGGGTGATTAGAGAGAATATGCTTGAATTAATAAATTACAAGTGAGGGGTTAGGCCAGAGTATAGCCAGCGGTGTGAATGGAAGAAGAACATCATTGAAGATGAAGAGACCATGCAGTTGAGAGCTCAGGCTGTTGGGTAAGTCTTCCACGTGCAAACTGATTAACCCAAGACGACAGCATGACTTGGATGAAGAGGAAGACTGCCAGCAAACAGCTATTATTTTTGATGCCAGTGGCTGAGTGGCCAGTGGGTCTGTTAGCAGGAAAAAGAAGGAAAACAATGACAAGACATACCATCCAAAGGAGTCAACTGTTTACGTGAATGAGATATAAACTGGAAAATCTTAAATTCTTCTATTCCCCTCTCGCTAACTCCACCAGATTCAATCTCAAAGAACAGCAATAAGGTATAAACAGGATCTTTGAAGTACTTTATAATTGCATTTCTAAACCTGTGATGTTATTGTTAAGTGCCTTAAAATTGGTTCTGACTGTAGTTTAACTATGTGTCACAGAATGAAGCTTTGCCCAGTCCTGAGCCATCCTCACAACAGTTGTTATGTATCATGGTCACAATCATTGCTTTATTCGAGCCCACTGTTGTATCCACTACGTCAGTCCATTTAGTTAAGGGTCTTCCTCTTTTCCACTGACCTTGTACTTTACCAAGCGTGATGTCTCTCTCCAGGGACTGGTCACTCCTAGTCACGAGTCCAAAATACATGGATGAAGTCTTGCCATCTCCTTAACATTCTGGCTATACTTCTTATAAGATTAGTCTGTTTGTTTTTCTGGCAGTCCATGGAATAATCAATATTTTCTGCCAACACCACATTTCAAAGGCATCAATTCTTATTCAGTCTTCATTATTCATTGTCCAGTGTTCATGTGTATATGACGTAATTGAAAATGTTTTGGCTTGAATTACGTGCACCTTAGTCCTCAAAGTGACGTTTTTTGCTTGTTAGCACTTTAAAGAGGCTTTTTGTAGCAGATATATCCAATATCCTGGATACTCAATTTTTTTTAATGCAGCCAAGATGCTCTATTATGTTTATTTTTTATGTTTTGAATGTTTTTATTTTCTAACTATTAAAATTCTAGGCTCTCAGAATCAAAATATTTCTGATTAACCTAAAGCCTTGGTGCTCTCTCTCTCTCTCTCTTCTTTAATTCATGTTTTCTTATTTATATACAGCAAATTTCACTTTTTTGTATACAATCTAATGAGTTTCCTCAACTGTAGGCAGCCAGGTACCACCAACATAGTTACGGTAGAAAACAGTCAGTCACACCATCATTTCCCTGGGCCGCTTTGCAGTCAAGCTTCCCCTGGCCTGCCAAAGAAAATCAAACCAAAGCCATTGCCATCAAGTCAGTTTTGGCTCACAGAGATCCTTTGCACAGAGTAGAACTGCTCCACAGGATTTCCAAGGAGCAATTGATGGACTTTCACTGCTGACTTTTTGGTTAACAGCTAAGCTCTTAAGCACTGTGCCACCAAGCCTCCCCTGATCTACCAGGCAGGTCCGATTTACCAATGTATTATTTTCCCATAAGTTTTCTCTATTCTAGAATGTCAGGAGAATGCAATCATATATATGTGGTCATTTGAATCTGCTCTTTCACTTAATATAATGTATGTTTATTCACATCTTTGTATTTCGTATAGCTCCTTTCTTTTTATTACTGAATAGTTGTCCAGTGAATGGATGCACTGTATTTGTTTAAGAATTCATAAATATATAGGCATTTGGCTCCTGCCCAGGTTTTGGCAGTTATTGACGAAACTGTTATCTACATTTGAACACAGAATTTGTGTGAGCCCAAATTTTTATGTCTCTATAATAGCACCATAGAACAGTGAGGGATTGTTAGCTCATAGGGTAAGTATATGCTTCCCTTAATAGAAAACTGTGCAAGTATTCTCCAAAATGACTGCATCACTTTTTTTTTTTTTGTTTTACTATCCCCCAGCACTGTTTGGAGACATACGTCATGTGCTCTTTTATTACCCTTTTAATGTCTTTCTCTCCTACTGTTGATCATTTACTTCTGCTTTTTTTTTCTTAGCTTGACTAGAGATTTAGCCATTTTATTGGTGTTTAGAAGTTAAAACAATTTGTTTTTACTTATTGTTTTTGCTCTCAGTTTCCTTGATTTGTTATTTAAGTTTTATTTCCTTTCTTCTTGTGGTAGAGTTAGTTTATTCTTCTTCCTCTAATGTCCTAAGTAAGTTTTGAATTACTGATTTGATATCTTCTAATGTATCTGTTAGCAGTGGGAGCACTGGAACCTAGGTCGCCATGAGTCAGATCCAACTCGACGGCGCTTGGCTTGGCTTGGCTAATGTATCTGTTTAATGCAATACATTTCCCCTTACACATTGCACTAGCTGCATCCTACAGATTTTGATCATGTGTATTTTAATTGTTATTTGTTTCAATACATTTAACTTATATAAGGGGTCCTGGTGGCACAGAGGTTAAATGCTCAGCTGCTAACCAGAATGTCAGACACTGAAACCCATCAGCCCCTCTTCAGGGGAAAGATGTGGCCGTGTGCATCCATAAAGATGACAGACTAGGAAAGCCTCTTGGGCAGTTCTACCCTCTCCTATAGGGTCTCTATGACTCAGTGGTAATGCACTTGTTTTTTAGATACTTCTATGACTTAACAACAATATCAAAACCTATTCCTGAGTCAATTCTGACTCATAGCAACCTGATAGGACAGAGCACAATTGTCCCCATGGGATTTTCAAGGAATGGCTGGTGGATTCAAACTGCTAACCTTTCGTTAGCAGCCAGGCTCTTAACAGCTGCACCACACTTTGCCTCCTCTTTGCCTTATGATCAATCTCAGAAATATGTTTAACTTCCAAATACATGAGAATTTTGTACCTATCTTTCTGTTACTGATTTCTTATTTGAATCTCTTGTGATCTGAGAGCATGTTTGGTTTGATTTCTTTGAAAGTTGTTAAGGTGTTTTATGACTAAAAAATGTGGTCTATCTTGGTAAACATTCCATGTGCACTTGAGAAGATGCTATACTCTGTAGTTTTATAAATGTCAGTTGTATCAAATTGATTCACAGTGCTGTTCAGGCCTTCTCTTATTGTTAGGTGTCTGCCTGTTGGTGTCGATTCATAGTGGCCCTATGTGCAACCAAACAGGTCTTCAGTACCCTAGCTGGTTTTCTGCCTGCTTGATGTATCAATTTTTGAGAGAAGAATGTTGAAATCTCTAAATAGTATAATTGATTTCACTACTTCTCCTTTCAGTTAAATTAATTATTACCTCATGGACTGTGTTTGATGCTTACATGTATAAGATCGTTTTGTATTCTTGGAGAATTGATCCCTTCATCATTATGCAGTGTCTCTTTATATCCCCAATAGCCTTGTTCTTGAAGTCAGCTTTGCCTGTGTGAAAGTTGGCTGAATGACAAGTTGGAGCTGTCTATGTAACAGCACCCTATTCTGACACCAGTTGCAAGACTGTGGTATTCCAAAAGCCACCCTTAGGTTCTACAGTACATTAGAAGAACTCACAAGTTCAAAACATTATACTTAGAGTTAGAGTGTATTTCAGGAAAAGAGGTACAGATTAAAATCAGGCAAGGTGAGACACAGCTAGGGCAGGGTTCAGGAACATATGTAATCGGAAGCTTCTGGTTGTCCTTTCCAGTGCCATCACTCTTGGTGAGAGGATGAGGACTTCACCCTGTGATACTGTCATGAAGGGTGACACCAAAATGACCCTAGGGTTCATAGAGGCAGCAACAGCCATGGGCTGCCAAGGGACGGGCCACCAAGGCAGGGGGTATCACTAGGGTTGGTGTCACTTATCATTCAGTGTGGTAACTTGTCACCATCATCCTCCAGTCACCCACCAGCCAGGGTGCAGGTGCCAGGATGTGGCCCCCACCATGGGTAGGAGATGACACTCTCTACCTTGGGCAATGGGAGAAGTGAGGAACTGCAGGGCCAGGAGGGGAAAGGCAGCACAGCCTGACACTAGGGCCTGCATGGGGCCACGTGGGGCCAGGCCACTCTACCCACCTGGCCAACCCCACCCATGGGGGGCGTGGCGTGTGAGACCATGAGTTACTGTACTAGATACACTATTCCAAGTGATACCCTACTGGTCCTCTCCACATGGAGTCAGGACACTGTTCATATCCAGGCAGCAGTGTGTGACAAGGCACAAAGAATACTGATTATTAAGGAAATTCACCTGGAGTATTGGTGTTCGGATCCTGTACTGGACATTCTTTCTGTAGGTGGAGCCCTGGAGACATAGTGCTTAAGAGTTTGGCTGCTAACCAAAAAGATAGTAGTTCAAATGCACCAGCTGTTCTTGAGAAATGCTGTAGGGCACGTCTGTTCTCTCCCACAGAGTTGCTTAGTTGGAAACTACTTGATGATAACAATTCTTTAAATTATGTAGGCATATTTGATTGCCCAGGTAACTGATCTGTTTCCAGCTCGTAAGGAAGTTTTGCTGATAGGATGTGACCCAAAGCTTTCACCCCAAATCATGTTGTTGGTGTTGTTCAAAGCTTTTATGCTAAATTACATTGTTACTGTATCATTGGCCAAAGGGTCTCACCTTGAATCATGTTGTTGGTATGCCTCAAAACCTCCAGGTGAACAAAGATTTTCCCAACAGGTGTGACATTCCAAGAATTTTAAAAGATTACAGTCCAGAAACAGAAATTAAATACCAGACCTATCTCTGGGCAAGGTTAAATGCTTTACTACACAGTGTGAAATAAATATGCTACCTTAAACCGAAAACCAAAGCAAACCCACTGTCATCAAGTCGATTCTGATTCATAGAGACCCTATACAACAGAGGAGAACTGTCACCAGAGAGTTCCCAAGGAGGGACTGGCAGATTTGAACTGCTGACCTTTTGATTAGCAGGCATAGCACTTAACCCCTACACCAACAGGGCTTCCATAGTTACCCTAGATTTCTTTTAATTAGTATTGTAGTCATATTTCTTCTATCTGTTTCCTTTTAATCTATCAGAGTTCCTCTATGTAAAAAGTGTTTTTCTATAAAGAGCTTATAATTGGATATTGTGGGGGTTTTCTTTGTTTATTCACTTTGTCACTCTCTGTCTTTTAACTGATGTGTTTAGACAACTCTTGTTCTTCCGTTTTTAGAGTCTTGTCTTCTTTCTGTGCTTCTGGTTTGGATACTACTATTAATTGAATTACATCCTCTCAAAACTCATGTTGACATCTAATCCCTGTAGGTGCAAATACAATTCTGGGTGGAAATAAGGATCCCTCATAGTGTTTCTGTAAGTGGGGATTGACTCAGTGGTAGCAGGCTGTTATATTAATGAGGCCCAGTCAGTGCAGGGTGGGTCCTAAACCTAATTGCTTTTAGAACAGCATAGACACAGAGCACAAATGGGTGAATATAGATGTCTACCACATGACAGTCAAGAAACTAAGAAATGCTGGAAGAGACACAGTCTTCCCCCAGAGCCTACAGAGAGCCTTCTCCTAGAGCTGATGCCCTAAATCCAGACTGCTAGCCTTCTAAACTGTGAGGAATAGAAAGAAAAATATGTATTTAAAAAGCCAACCACTAGCAGTATTTTTATTATGTACTTAGTACTCCGTAACTAAGATGGACCCATTGTATGCAATTCCTGCATTATCACTCTATTCCTGTCTTTTCTACAGTATTGACTAATCTGCTCTTAATCTCATTAAGTGTATTTTTCACTTCTATATGGGGTGGTTTTATATATATATATATATTGCTTCTTGAAATGCTGATTGTTTCTCTTTTTTATATTCTATTGCCTGTATATGGAAACCCTGGTAGTATAGTGGTTAAGAGCTACAGCTGCTAACCAAAATGTCAGCAGTTCAAATCTTCCTTAGAAACAATATGGAGCAGTTCTACTCTGTCCTATAGGGTTGCTATGAGTTGGAATCAACTGAGTGGCAGTGTGTTTGGTTTGATTTTATTGTCTGTACATATAGGGTCACTTAGAGTCAAAACTGACTTGATAGCAATGAGTTATTTTATTGCCTGTTTTCATTGTATTTTTTTTCTTAAATGCTTGTACATATATAATGACTGTTTTAATGTCCTTAGCTCCTAGTTCTGTCATTTGTGCTATCTCTACACACATTTCTATTCATTAACTCTTGCTTATGGTTCACATTTTCTGGTGTCAAGTCATTTCTGACAAGTTTTCATTTGATACTGCATGTTGCAAATGTTATCTTGTTGAATGAATTCTATTGTGTTTTTGAAAGCTACTGGGCTTTTTTTTGCCAGAATATTATTATTAATTTTTTTCTTAATTGTCAAAGTATGTATCGGTTTTGTCAATTCTTTTATTGATTTCTAATTTTTCTCTTGCTGAAAATTTTGTTATTAAAATGTTGACACTTCTATATGTGTATGCTGTAACACTTGGCTTTTAATTTTGTGTTTTCTGTTTTGTTTAGAAGAAAATCTAAAACCTAACTTTCTAATTTCCTGATTTACTCATCAGTTGTATGGATTTCACTATTCACCCTGCTACTGAGTTTTTTATTTTAACTATCATATGTTTCATGCCTAATTTTTCTACTTCAAAAAATGTTTCCTGTTTGTTATTTAAAATATCTTTCCTTCTGTTTTATAGCATAGTAACTACATGTATTAGTTTCCTAGTAGTTTCTATAACATATTGCCATAAATTCAGAGGCTTAAAATGAATTTATTCTTTAGGAGCTCTGGATGCCAGATGTTGAGACCCAGGTGTCACCAGAGCCATGATTCCTCCAAAAGCTCTAGATGAGCATCTTGCTTGACTCCTTCAGAGCTGCTGGTGGTGCCAGGTGTTAGCTGACTTGTGGCCACAAAACTAATTTCTGTTTATATCTTTATGTGACATCTCCATCTCCATGCATGTCTCCAATGTAGATCTTTTATTAGGGCACTCATCATTGGATTTAGGTTATCCAGTATGATCTTATCTTAAAATCGTTCATTACTTATGCAAAGTCTTTAGATCATACTTACAACTTCTAGACTGTGAACATACTTTTTGGAGCCATCTTTCAAGCCCATTACAATAT
The DNA here is from genome assembly GCA_028571685.1 of Heterohyrax brucei. NCBI lineage: Eukaryota > Metazoa > Chordata > Mammalia > Hyracoidea > Procaviidae > Heterohyrax > Heterohyrax brucei. The sequence goes on along the minus strand of CM053148.1, from coordinate 33,427,268 downwards.
GATAATTTAGAATGATTTGTCCATCTATTTGAATAACTGAAATCTCTGGTCTATTTGATTATTTTTGTTTTGGAATGGTTTTATTTTCAGATATGTATTTCGTCCTGTGAGCTCACATACCCTAAAGATACTGGCTACAAACCATGTCAACTCTAGTTTAGGAAGAGAGATGTTAGAAGAGATAAATCGTAGAGTTGATACATCTATGCATCAGAAAAATGTAGTTAATCACTCCTCACCCCACTAAACAACTCCACTAAGGACTTTGCTTTAAGCTCCTCTTTATAAATAAAAAGTGTAGTGTGATCGACCAGTTCCTTGGGTTTAAAGTAGTAGTGGTGGGAAAAAGAGACGTTTCAGGGTTCTTTAATTCACATCTTTTTACTTTCTCTTTCTCTTCAATGAGTTTCTGAGTGTCTTAGTTATCTAATGCTGCTGTAATAGAAATACTGCAAGTAGATGATTTAACAAAACAAAATTTATTCTCTCATGGTATAGGAGTCTACAAGTCTGAATTCCTGGTACCAGTTAGAGGGGAAGGATTTTTCTGTTTCTTCTGGCAGGGTAGAGAGGTGGACGGGTCTGGGGGGGGGGGAATATCCTTGTTATCACTCTTCCCTCGAGTCTAGGAGTTTTTCAGGGATCCTGCATTAAAGACATTCTGTTCTGTTCTCCCAGTTATTCTCTCTTGGCGGTATGAAGTTCCTCTCCTTTCTACTCAATTCTCTTTCATATCTCAAGAGAAGTTGTCTCAAGATACAAACTAATCATGTAGATTGAATCCTGCCTTATTAACAAAACTGCATCTAAATTTGCCTCATTAACATAAAAAATAGGGTTTCCAACACAAAGGAAATCACGTCAGATCACAAAATAGTGGACAACTACACGACACTGGGAATCACAGCCAAACCAAGTTGATACACATTTTAGGAGAGTACAGTTCAATTTGTACGTCTGGGTTACCAAAATTTACTCTGATAGACAACTTCTCCAGATAACACCAATGGTTCCAAGTAATAATGGGATGAATCAAGAGTTGACTCTCAAAACACTCTTCTCCCCTTTATCCTCACAGCCTTCCGTGTGCCTCATTTATCACCATCCTTGCACAACAGTTCAAAAGAGTTCTCTCTTTCTCTTGGGGTTTTTACAGTTTCACTCTATCTTAACTTTGTCATAATGATGTCTCTAGCATTTCTTTCTGGTTTTGATCTTGCTGAAGGGAATCAACAACTTTAGGGACAATTTTATTATTTAACACTTGTCAGTTTTGCACATATTTATTAAGGACCTTTGTTGAGCATTTTGATATGATATTAGAATTCATTGAGAATGAAGATATAACCTTTTCTCTACCCCTAGCAAGTTCTTCATCTCTTTGAATCAATTAAATTAGTTAATACCTAATTATAGCACAATGTGTCATCTACTATGGTTGTTTGTAAAGCTGTATGAAAATGTAGTACAAGAAGAGATTAATATGTCCAGGAGAACCTGATTTCATTAAATTTGAGTGACAACTTTCTACTTTGGTTATTATTTATTACTGAGTATTGATACATAAATATTTAAGGTTGTTACTATCTCAAACTATAGCTTAGTGCTTTTCAATCTTGGTTCAACATTAGAATCAACAGAGCAGCCTTAAAAATAAGCTTTTCTAGAATTCCACTGTGGTGGTTTAGATTGTGTGTCAACTTGGCTGGGCCATGATTCCCAGTAGTTGGGTAGTTATGATGTAGTTTGGCAGTTACATGATACCATAATCATTTCTGTAATGAGATTTGATAGAGTATGATCACCTCCATGATGAGCTCTGCTGTGAGTAGTCAATCAGTTGAAATGGAGTTTCCTTGGGTATGTGGTTTTCACTGCATATCAGTGGACATTCTACCAAGACTCATAAGGTTTTGTTTGCTCTGAATCCTGTAGGTGGTTCCTCTTTATCTGACCTTGGGTTGTGGGACTTGAGCTAGCAACTTACCAGCAGTTGGCTTTGCCTGCTGACCTTGGGGTTCATTGATCTTCATTGCCAGTGAGCAAGACCTCTACTCTCTAACCTTTTAATCTTGCATTTGTCAATCCCTATAGCTATATGAATCTGGAGAAGTCTTTAACCTGACCCTCAGACATAGAATGTTCCAGCCTCTACAACCATGTGAGCCATTTCCTTGATATAAATTTCTCTCTCTCTCTATATAAATATTCATATGCTTTACTGGTTTTGCTTCTCTAGAAAATCCAGTCTAAGACATTTGGTACCTAGAGTGGTTTTGAGAAACAAAATTGTAAGAATGAGTTTTCTAAATTAGTTTTAAAGTCTGGTTTACTCTTAAAGATGTTGATGACTGCTTCCAGTACTAACCAAGGCAATACTGATCCATGGCGTGAGATGGCAATATGATTATGTAAAGTATCACCTTGAATTGATCAGGCATTGATGGAAGGCATGGCTCAGGATGATTGCATGTGTGATACTTTTCTACTAGTTTGTTGTAATGAAAAGAGAAGAAAAAAAAGACTGGTCTTAGTTTTACTAGACTGGCTGCTGAAAGAATGAGATGAGCTCAGGGCTTCAAAGTTCAAGTGCCACACAAACACCCTCAAAGTTTCTACTTGTGTGTGAAAGAACTCCTAACTAGCAATAATGAGCTGATACTGCTGCAAACCAAGCCTGAAATTTTCTAGTGAAAGTACCTGAATTACAATGCCAACTCTATAGCAAATTGCCAGAGGTGCCTGCAGCTACAGTGAGAGTATTGATTGGGAAGAAATCAGATCCTGAAACTTGGCATGGGGACATGTAATCAGGAAACTGGAGAGAATGAGTCCCTAAATTCTGCTGAATCACTTTTGTCAACAGAACCAGCTCTTGCCAAGCCAGACAAGTGCCATCCGGGTAGGACCATCTCTTACTCCCAAATAAAGAAATTACTCAGTGTTTGTCGGCTATACAACTCTCCCCAGTAATATCACTAGTGCTTCCACGGCTGTCTAATGCAATTAACCCAGCTCAAAAGCTCTGCCTAGATATTTGGAGTCATAAAAACTCCCCAGGTAATTCTATGTCCGGTCAAGGCTGAGAACCACCGTTACGTTTCTTTCCATGTCTCACCTAGTGTCTTTGACAATGTTGCTAGTGTTATTAGGTGCTGTTGAATTGGTTCTGACTCATAACTACCCTATGTAGAAGAGAATAAAATACTGTCTGGTCCTGCACCATCCCTGCGATCACTGCTATGTTTGAGGTCACGTTGTTGTAGTCACGGTGTCAGACCATTTTAATGAGGGTCTTCCTGTTTTTTGCTGACCCTCCCGTTTACCATGCGTGCTGTCCTGCTCCAGGGACTGGTCCCTCCTAATAACATGTCCAAAGCACGTTAAACAAACTCTCACCATCCTTGCTTCTCAGGAGCATTCTGGCTGTATTTGTTTGAAGTTAGATTTGTTCCTTCTTCTAGCAGTCTATATTAGGTTGTTCTATTTAGTGTATAACTATTCTTTGGTCCATAAACTTCAGTTTAAACTATGCTTGTACAAGTTAGAAAACTTCCTGGCAAACATTGCAATGCTTATATTTTTTTCCTGAGGCATGCTCTATTTTTTTCTGTCAGAAAGTGATGTTTGAAGGTCCAGAGAATGAATTTTTATAATAAACCAAGTCTATTTTCAGTAGAGAGCTTTCTGAAGTATTTGCTTTAGTGTATCAGACTAATTTAAGCAAGGGAATGTTTCTACATCACTTCCCTAGCATGTTATCAAAAACACTGTTTGGGAACCTAGGTGATCTTTTAAGATCCCTAATTTACACAAAAATTGCACAGGGTGTAAAATTATGTAAGTGAGAATAAATATTTAATTTTTTGAAATTCTTGGGATGCAAAAAGACCACGAAATTCCTGTTACAGATTGTAGTATTTCATGGACAACCAGCAGGTACAATGACATGGATAAGCAGCAAAGTGTTCAATGAAACCAAGTGTAGTATTTACCATGACCATAAATTTTAGACATTTGTGACATTTTGCCAAAGGTATAAAAATAACCCTCAGTCAGTTAATACTTGGAGGGATGCTTCCATATCACACTGTTATATGTGTTATAATAACTTCAGCTGCCCGTATCATGTGTATAGGCTGATTGTGCTAATCTTTGTTAGAAAAATATTGTAGAGCAAATGTGTACTTGAAAACAATCAAACCACAATTAAAAATAATAAACTTATTAGCAGTGTTGTACCACTGGAGCTATTATATTGAAAGCTAGGTAAAATAATGGAAACCCCCTGGGGGGGATGCAATGGGTTAACACATCCAGCTGCTAGCTGAAAAGTTGAACAGTCAAGCCCACCCAGTGGTGCCTCAGAAGAAAGATCTGGCTAGCTTCTTCAAAAAGGCAGCTGCTTAAAACCTAACGGAACATTGTTTACTCTGGTATACACAGGGTTATCATGAGTTAGAGTCATCTCAACAGCAACCAGTTTACGGTTAGATATAACAACAGTGACTATAGATAGCTTAATAGGTAGATATATATTCACACATGCTGAAATAAATATAACAAAGTTTATCCTTTAACCTAGAACTAAAAAAGTAGGCTAAAAAAGAGTATATTCACACAAATTTAATAACTTATAGAAGTAAAAGTAGTGTGTGAAAGTTTGTTATTATTTATTTCTGTATCTCTAGCTTCTTTTCAGCTAGTGATAATATCGATAGTGGATGTTTGTTTGATTTTATGAGAACTCATTGGGTGTTTCTTCTTGGAACTAAAGCTTCCTGGGCCTGGGATTATCAAAAACAATGATCATTCAGATGAGACACAACAGGACCCAAATAGACAGGTATGCAAAGGCAACAATGTATCAGAAGTTCATGTATTTTCTGGGGAAGTAGAATTTATTTCCTTGTCTGCTTTCATTGCTTCTCCCTCTGTTTCAGTTTCTTTGTCATCTTTAGTGTGACGGAATTCTCGTCTGTCTTATGTAACCCGTGGCTCTCAGTTCATTTCACTAGGTCGATGGCTGGTTATGCTAGACTTCTTTTTTTTTTTTGGATGTTACTGAACTGCAACTAGCCAGCTAGTAAGATGAAAATGAATCTTACCAAAAAAATGTGTTCTTGAAAAAACCCTTAGATTCAGCCCACATAGGTAGATTATTGTTGCTGATGTTAAAGTATCATGAGGTTCAAACTATGACAATGCTTTTCTAAGACCTGAGATTCCCCACAGAGGGTCATCCATCACTAAATGAAATGAGAAATTATGACAAATTGTTAACAGCAGTTACTACTGCAGAATGAGATGATCAAGAAGTCTTCTTTGGAGGAAGTGTCATCTTATGTGATCCTGTATCATCTGGATGTTTAAGCAATGAAACTGTATGACATTTGAATTATGAAATAACATCAGAAAACATAGTTAAGAATTTAGTTTTACCATACTTCTGTGTAATGGTACATTGAGTTAGTACATGAGATGATGGAATAAAAAGTGGAGCACATATACACAGCTTTAGTTGTGTTCTGTAGGTCCCTAGGTAGTCATACTCTTTGTGCATGACTGTTAACCACAGGATTGGAGGTTCAAGCCTAGCCATCAGTACCACAGAAGAAAAAGCCTTGTTAACCACAAGAATGGAGGATCAAGCCCATCCAACAGAAGAAAAGGCTTGGTGATCTGTTTTTCTCAAGATTACATGCAAGAAAACCCTATTGAGTAGTCCCACTATGTAACACATTTGTTCACCTTGAATTGGAATTGACTGCAGAACAAACATTGAGAAATTGTGTTCTGTCATTTTCCAACAACCCCAAACGTGAGCAAGCCTGAATGTTAGCAAGCCTGAATCTTTCATTTTCTTCTCCTTACTTATTTGCCTTTTCCTTTTGTTATTCCTTTTTTAGAAAGTTGAGATGAAGCTTACATAAAATAAAATGAACCATTTTATAGTGTACAATTCAGTAGCTTTTGGTACATTCATGGTTTTGTGAACAACTCTCACCTCTGTGAAGTTCCAGTACATTTTCATTAACCACCCCAAAGACACTAGACCCTTGTGCGGTCACTTAGTTCCACTCCTCCCACTCACTGGCCACCAGTAATCTTTCTATCTCTGTAGATTTGCTTACTCTGGACATTTCATATGAATGGAATTGTAAAACTTGACCTTTTGTGTTAGGTTTCTTTCACTTAGAATAATGTTTTCAAGGTTCAACCATTTTGTAGCATGTATCAACATTGCTTTTTAAGACTGAATAAAAATCTATCCATTGTAGGTGGCACAGTAGTTAAGAACTGTGACTGTTAACTAAGTTTAGAAGTTTGAATCAACCAGCCGCTCCCTGGAATCATATAGGGTAGTTCTACTGTCTTCTATAGGGTTGCTATGAATTGGAATTGACTCAACAGCAATGAATTTTTTTTTTTTGTGTGTGTGTGTGTGTGTGTGTATGAGTACACCACGTTTTGCTTATCATTTGTCAATTGATGGACCTTTTAGTTGTTTCCATGTTTTGGCTGTTGACAATAGTGCTGCTATAAACATCCACATGTAAGTATATGAACATCTGCTATCAGTTCTTCTGAGTATAAACCTAGGAGTGAAATTACTTGGAAACCCTAGAGATATAATGATTCAGAGTTCAGCTGCTAACCAAAAGGTCAGCAGTTTGAATCCACCAGGCACTCCTTGGAAATCCTATGGGGTGGTCCTACTCTGTCCTATAGAGTCATTATGAAAAGAATCGTTTCTATGGCAATGGTTTTGGATTTTTTTTTAAAATTATCTTTAATAATAATTCTGTTTAAATTTTAAGGAACTGTTGAACTGTTTTCCTCAGTACCTGTCTTTTTTGATCCCACATCTTTTTTTCCTCCATTTTTCTTGTTCAGAATGATTTTACCCTTTCTAAGAGGGGCAGCCATAATACTGTGGAATTTTCGCTTCGTACAAACTATGAACTTGGGTAGGTTGCTTAGATATGAGCCTCAGTTTTCTCAGTCCATCACATAGGACATCACTAATATTTGCTTTCACAGGATAAACCCACTGTCGTCAAGTCATTTCCGAGTCTATAGGGTCACCCTATAGACAGGGTAGAATTGCCCCATGGAATCTTCAAGGAGCTCCTGGTGGATTTGAACTGCTGCCCTTTTAGTTAGCAGATGTAGCACTTAAAGACTACACCACCAGGGTTTCGGGTTAAACACTACAATGTATGTTAATGTGCTTGGAAATGTATTTGGTGAGACATGAACATGAGGGAAGAATTATATAAAATGGGGAGGGGAGAATTTTAAAGCCTCCTGAATGCCTTTCTTCCTACCCTACTCCACATTAGCTCTTCACATCTATCAAAATACAATCATATAAATACATGTAAATACAGTTTTATAAATTGCTGTATGTCATGACATGGGAACCTTGTATGATAGAGTGGAACCACTCCACAGGGTTTCCTAGGCTGTATGCTTTACAAAATTAAATTGTCAGATCTTTTCTTCTGTGGAGAAGCTGGTAGATTTGAACCAGTTAACAGCTGAGGGATTTAATCATTGCACTTCCAGGCTCCTTATGTAAATACTACTGTAGTCAAAATCTAAGTGAGAAAGACATAGAGGAAGACAGGTGCATATGGCAAAGTATGTAATTTTTTTAACTCAATCATATAGTTCCTAAGGACTAAAAATGTCAGTCTGTTTGCGGAGAAAGTTCACTGTCAAGTTCTGCAAGTTTCAAATGATGCGTATTTGCTCCCTAGGAATTCTCTGTATGCATTTCAATTCATTACCTTTCTGCTGAGACTCTTTAAAGGACATCCCATCAGATTCACTGCAAAACCTAGAGTCATTACTGTGGCCTTGGAGACCCTCTGTGATTTAGTTGACACCATCTTTCTGACTTCATTTTTCCCAGGGTCTCCCAGCTCACTCCTGTCTAGTGACACTGGCCTTCCTGCTGTCCCTTAAGTTCACTAGGTCCGTGCATCCTTGGTGACACTGGCCTTCCTGCTGTCCCTCAAGTTCACTAGGTCCGTGCATCCTTGATGACACTGGCCTTCCTGCTGTGCCAGTGTACCAGGCCCTCCCCAGCATATCCTTTCTGTTTTTCTTTTAAAATTTTCTTTGTTTGTACATTAGGAAGAGTAGTTCCACAGTTCCTTCAAATCTACAACCAAATGTGACCTTAATAGAGAGGTGTTCTCTGAGTGCCTTGTGTAATATAATTCTCCTCCACTTTTTACTTTCTTTACTACTTCGGTTTTTTTTGTTACAGCACTGGTCATTCTCTGCCGTGTTATATATTCGTTTATTTAGTGTTTGTTTTCCCTGTTACAAAGTATGTTTCTGAGGCCAAAGCCTTTTTTGTTGTTGTTTGTTGCTCTTCATGAAGTAACTAGAATAGTGCCTGGTACATAGTAGGTGTTTCAATGAATATTTGTGCAAAAATGACCCTTGAAACAACCAGTAATACCATACAGTGTTAAATACATTCTCAAGGATGTTACACTCACTATGCAAAATAAATTGGTCATTGAAGCAAAATTAAAACTTTTCTCAAATTTCCCCCTTTGTCCCAATGAAATATGAAAGACTGAAATCTGTGTTTATGTAGATTATAAACTCCCATAAGTCTGAGATTTTGTCTTTTTACATTTGTTATAGGAAATAGGCTATTATGAGTGCAGAATTAATATGGATCATGATTGATTTAAAATGCATGGTGTCTTGCACTGGTATTCAGCCAACATCTATATTCAATTAAATAATCATTACTGCTGCCTGTGTTTGTGCATCACACTAATGGCAAGAGTTTTACTTGCAAAGGCTGGATTGTGTTTTGCAATAATATAGGTGCTATCTCAAGTCTGGGCAGGATGCGTACATTTGAAATTCTGTCATCAAATTAGTTTGTGTAAAGTAGAGGATCTACTCACTGGAGCACCTAATTTTAAAATCTCCTTGTTCACATAAAAATAAAACAAAGGGATCCCTCATTTTTATTGCATTTTGGGGATAAGCTGTAGAACACGTTTGCAGCAAATTTAACCACAAAATATGTCACTTTTCTCCTATTGGAATTTGCAGGCAACATCTCATTCTGTAGCTGATTCACCTGCTCTGCCAGGTGTCCCATCCACCGTATGTATAAATATTTGTCTAAATTCTTCCTTTTTTATCATTCTGTTTTTGTGTATATTAGAAGAACCAGAGCCAATTTTTTTTTTTTTTTTTTAGGATTGAGCAGCTTTTCTCATGTTCTTTTGGCTGTGGATGACTTTGGTCTCTCTGAGCAGTCCCTCTCTTACTTGGCTGCTATGAGACAAATTTCTCTGAGCTAAAAGCAGGCTCAGTGCTTTACAAAAGAAAAGGAAAAGATAAATTATTACCTTTTTGAGCATTTGAGGTTGCATGTGCAGCCATCTTACCAATATGTCTATTTCTCTGGGAATCTTTTCATCCTCTCTCTCTCGCAATGTTATGATGAGGTTATTGGCTTTGAAGTCAGACAGACTTGGATTTGAATTTCACCTTTTTCGCTCCATAGCTCTGAGACCAGAAAAACATTGTGTGATCTCTCCAGACCTCAGCGTACTCATCCATGCAGCGTATGATTCTGCAGTGCAGAATTGCTCCAAAAATCCTCCCGTCAGAGCCATGCTTGCAGGCTGTCTTCTCAGAGACACCTTTCCTATGATGCCTTGCAAATGTAGTCTCTTCCCTCTGTGTACAGAAAGCAGCCAACCTGTGTCTGGTCCACAAGGGTGCTCAATTCATTAAAAAAGGACTAGTTGCCATCAAGTCAGTTTCAGCTCATGGCAAACCCAGGTGTATCAGAGTAGAACTGTGCTCCGTGGAGTTTTCAAAGCCTGATTTTTCAGAGGCACATTACTAGGTCTCTCTTCTGAGCTGCCTCTGGTTGACACAAATTACCAACATTTCGGACTTTACAGACTCAGCTTAGGCCATAAACCTTCCTTTAGGTAACAAGGAGAGCAACAACAAAAAAATGCATGTTCTCTTGAATTATTATTCAAATGCTTATTGATTATATATTTTTGTTTCCATTTTTAACAGATCATACAGTGTGTGTGGGTGCTTGCACACATACATACATGTTAGCATACGTGTACACACCACAGAGTACTGTTACTAGGAACTACTGGACATAGAGGTACAGGGATTCCAAAACTCAGTGAGTTAATCTTTTTTTGTATGTTCATCTGATTAATGAAATCAGAATACAAGAGATTCAAAGTAGATACACATATTCTTGATGTTAAGATAGAGTTCTCCATTTGCTCAAGGCTTAGAGGAAAAGCAGACAAAAGACCAATAATAAGCAAACAAACAGAAAAACAAAGGGCTCACCAAAAGTGGTAAAGTTGAATCTGATCAACCACTATTCAAATCAAAGCAGTATTCCTTAGTTTCTTGTCTATCATTTTCAAGTAAGGAAAGAGTATTACCTACCACATTACTGATTATTTTTTGTCACTTAATTGAGTTTTCATATGCATTTTGTCTGAAGTAGTTTGCCACAGTGGTAAACAACTTTATCTGTAAGTAACAGCTGCAAGGTAGAAGTTTAGGTCCTTCTTCTATAAATTACCTGGATGATATACAAGCCAGCCAAGCCAAGTGCCATCGAGTCGGAGTAAATCATGTCCCTGAAATAAGCTGGCATCACTTAATTTTTGTGGGATTATTTTTTGAGAAAGGTGTCAAGATAAGTTTTCTTAATTTATTGTTTAGGGTCTCAGCAACTCTTCATTTCTGTGCTGATTTGGGCCTAGAAAGTTGGACAGATGTTTACAAGAAGAACATGGACTTTCCTTAGTCAGCCTGACACTGTCAGTACAAAGCTGATAGAAGAGTGCATGGGACCAATTTGCTATTAAAACCTATTATTGAAGTCACCATGACAATTCTACCCTGGCCCCTAAGGTCGCTATGAGTCGGATCCTACTCGACAGCACTTGGCTTGGCTTATGACATTCTAAAAATATGACATTAGCATTAAATTATAGTATATAGAGAAGCAGCCAAGTCAAGTGACATAGAGTCGGATCCGACTCATGGCGACTCTAGGGAAGCAGACAGATTTAAAAAAAACAAACAAACATGTTTTCAGTAGGTAATATTTGTATGAATTTGAAACTCACATTTCTGAATTTCAGTTTTCAATCTGTAAGACAGGCATAATAATGAATTATTGATAGGGACATGGATAAGGTTACATTACCTAATGTATCTAATACAACTAGCTTGAAGTAGCTGGGCTACTTTATATCTTAATTGTTTTTAAAAGAAATGAAAGAAGCTGGTAAAATTTTTGTTTTAATCTAGTTGTTGGACTTCCCTTAGACTTTAGGATCTTGATTCCTTATAAGATAAATTTTATTTTGTGATAAGGTATGACTTTGTTTTTTTCTTTAATTACATTAAAAATAGTCCTATTTACATGTGTTCAAGTTACAGAAGCTTAATAAAAAGAGAAACCAAACCCAGTGCTGTCCAGTTGATTTCAACTCATAGCAACACTATAGGACACTGTAGAACTGCTCCGTAGGGTTTCCGAAGAGCGCCTAGTGTATTCCAACTGCCTACCTTTTGATTAGCAGATGTAGTATGCTACCATGGTTTCTAGTAAAACCAGATTTGCCACTGAACTATTGATGACATAGTCTTGTAGTCCAGATAACACACAAGAACGTCTTTTGTGTTATCCAGGTGCTAAGAAAAAAATTCTGCTTATCTAATAGGGAGAATGACTGGAATATCCTGACATCTGGCATCTCTTTTATTCCTTTCTATCATTCAGCCAATATTCGCAAGCTTAGTGTGCCTGAGAATTCCTGTGTGAGTTACATTTCTGAGATTTTGGGGATTCTCCAGGGTAGTTTTCACAATAGGTGATTTTAGCCTCTATGAAAATTTAATGCTCTTGTAAAATGTAACATTACAGAAAATATTCCAAACAAAATAGCTTGAATGCCATGTAAATGTGTGTTCAGCAGTTTTTAGAAGAGGCTTCCAGCACTGTCTTCAGTTAGCACCGAGTGCTCCTTGAGATTAGTCCCATTTGACTTTCCATTTGCCCAAGCTGACTGCTTCTGAGACTGACTCATTACCAAATTATGTCCAGCCTCCCTCCCAAGTTCTAGTAAATGCTCTGCTATTCATTCTCTCCTTGTTGAATTGTTTGTCTTAGTAATCTTGGGTGTCATTGTTTTTCAGAGTCTTATCTTGATTGTGCCAGCCATCCACTGGTCCCAGGACTTGCCTTCTGTCACTGTCCTTGCAGCCTTGCTCCTGCCCAACCAGACTTAATTCTAGCTATCGTGGATTGAGTTGTGTCTCCCACAAAATGTGCATAGTCATTTCACTGGGCTGATGATTCCCGGTATTGAGTGATTTCCCTTTATTTTGTGATTTTCTGGTGCTCTAAATCCTAATATGTGCTTGTGTGTAATAGATAGGATTATGTTAAAAGAAGATTAGAGTGGGACTGCAACACCCTTGCTAAGGGAGTTTCCCTGGAGTGTGGCTTGCACTGTCTTTTATCCTTTTATCCTACAAGAGATAAAAGAAAAGGGAAGCAAGCAGAGAGCTGACTGGGAACTTCATACCATCCAGAAAGCAGTACCAGGAGAAGACTGTGTCCTTCAGACCTGAGGTTTCTGCACCAAGATGCTCCCTGACCAAAGACTGATGCCACACAAGGACCTTTCTCCAGAGCTGACAAAAAAGAATCCTTCCCCTGGAGGGCACACACTGAATTCAGACTTGTAGCCTACTGGTGTGTGTAAGGGTTGCATTCTTTCACCCTACCTTTTCAATCTGTGTGTCGAGCAAACAATCCGAGAGCCTGGATTATACGAAGAATGAGGCATTAGGATTGGAGGATGACTCATTAACAAACTGTGTTATCCACACGACACCACCTTGCTGGAAGTGAAGAAGATTTAAAACACTTACGGATGCAGATCAAAGACCACAGCCTTCAGTATGGATTGCACGTCAACATCAAGAAAAAAAAATTCCTTACAACTGGACCAGTAAGCAACATCATCATAAATGGAGAAGAGATTGAGGTTGTCAAGGATTTCATTTTACTTGGGTCCACAATCGGTGCCCATGGAAGCAGCAGTCAAGAAATCAAAAGACTCATTGCAATGGGAAAATCTGCTGCCAAGGACCTCTTGAAAGTATGGAAAAGTACAGATGTCAGCTTGAAGACTAAGGTGTGCCTGACCCAAGCCATGGTACTTTCAATCACATCATATGCATGTGAAAGCTGGACAATAAACAAAGAAGACAGAAGAATTGATACCGTTGAATTGTAGTGCTGGAGAAGAATGTTGAATGTACCATGGACCACCAGAAGAACACTGTTCTGGAGGAAGTGCAACCAGAATATTCCTTGGAAGCAAAGATGGTAAGACTGCATTTTACATACTTTGGACATGTTGTCAGGAAGCACCAGTCCCTGGAAAACGAATCATGCTTGGTAGAGTGGAGGGTCACTGAAAAAGAGGAAGATCCTCAGCAAGATGGATTGACATAGTGGCCACAACAATGTATTTAAGCCTAAAAACAATTGTGGACCTAGTACAAGACTGGGCAGTGTTTCATTCTATTGTTCATGGGGTCGCTATGAATCGGAACTCACTCAACAGAACCTAACAAGAACAACAGCCACAACAACAGCCTACTGGACTGTGTAGAAATAAATGTTTCTTATTAAAGCCATCCACTCATGTTATTTCTGTTAGAGTAGCACCAGATGACTGAGACACCATCTACCAGTCTTTCTGGAATTCTGTGTGTTGTCTGTCTTCGAATTCCTTTTGACCTCACTAGATATACTGGAATCTCACTGAGGCCAACCTCCTGAGTGGCCCCTACTCCCAAGACTTAACTCTATACCAGATACTCCAGAGACAAGGAAAGTTCTGGAGAACATTTTAAGTGTCGATAGGCTCATCTCTTCAGTAATTCTACCTAGAAATGAAGTAAGGAAAGCCTACCAGATCGTTTTGGAAAAGAGTAAACATCTGACAGCTTCAGTAATTCAGCTCGCTCCACAACAGTAACGTGAGTGGCTTCCGCCGCCAAATTCTAAAAAGAAATATATTTGTCTCTGATTCCATAACTCCATCTGTTCAAACTGGCTGTAATACAGCTAACCACATGTAGTTTTAAATTGGTGCACATTAGGACATACTGTTTTGTGGTTAGAAATAAGACTAATATTAATAAAAACATTTTATTCTCAGGGTCTGTGAGCCCTTTCATAAGGTAAGTTAGATTTCTGGGGTGGGTATTCCAAAAGATCAGTGGGAAATCAAGAGAAATTACTTCCATTTCTTAAGAATCTCAAACAGCATATATATACCCGGTTATCTTTATGATCATTTACAGATGCAGTGATTGCAGTTCTTTAGCTTCTCTCTGTTTTCTGGTTTAAACAGAAAGAAAAACAAGTGAATAGTCTGGAGCCACAACAGAAACCTTTGTGCTTCTGTAATCCTCAGTTTTTAAACTAATACGGCAGGTCTTAGAGAAAATGTCAAATCTGCAGTCTTACTTACAATAAATTACCACTTCTGTATGTACCTGTAAAGGCCAGGAGTGAATGTACGTTGACAACTCTCCTCTGTGCCTTGGTGGCACATCCTCACGATGCATAGGATTTCTCTCTGCCACTCCTGGGTAGGCTGCGTATAGGTGCCTTAAGTCTTCATTGCCAAACTGGCCAGCGCGAGTCTCTGGCATTCAAAAATTTTGTGACATGTTAGTGTGGTTGCTTGCTGTCCAGTCCATTCTGACTCTTGATGACTCCATGTTGGTCAGATAGAACTGCTCCACAGAGTTTTGAGGTTGTGACTTTTTGGAAATGGATTATCATACCTGTCTTTCCAGATGTCTCTGGATGGGTTAGAATCTACACCCTTTTGGTGTGAGTGCCTAATCATTTATGCTGTCCGTGGATTCCTGTTGTGAAACATGTTGGGGCATTAATTCAGTTGAACATTGTTTCTTCATGGCCATATTCACTGAGACTGTCAATCTGAAAAGTAAAGAACCTCACTGTACATGTTGGATCTTAAATATCTAATAACTTTATATTGTTGTTAGACATTGTCAAGTCAGTTCCAACTCACAATGACCCTACGCACAACGGAACAAAATGCTGCCTAGTCCTGTGCCATGCCCACAACTGTTGTGATACTTAAACCCATTGTTGCATCCACTGTGCCAATACATCTCCTTGAGAGTTTTCCTCTTTTCCACTGACTCTCTACTTTACCAACCATGATGTCCTTCTCCAGGGATTGGTCCCACCCAACAGTAGGTCCAAAGTACAAGAACTTCCAATTACGTTGGCAGACTCGTTGTAGAATGAGTTTGTTGCTGAGTATCACTAGGGTCACCTTTAAAACTCCCTTTGGGAATTGATGCCAGCACCTAGTCCACCCTTCAAAGCAATTTTGGAACTCTTTTTCTGGAATGGCCATCAGAGCTATTGTTGTATAAGCTTTGATGTCCTGAGTGTCATCAAAATGTCTTCCTTTCAATATTTTCTTTACCTTTAGGTAAAGAAAAAAGTCATTGGGGGCCAAATTAGGTGAGTATGGAAGGCATTCCAACACAGTTATTTGTTTAGTGGCTAAAAACTCCCTCGCAGACAACTATACAATAAGTTCATGAACTTGCCGCCTTATCCCCATGCACAATCGGCTTTCCAGAAAGAGTTGCAAAATTGCTTTGAAGGGTGTACTAGGCACTGGCATCAGTACATAGATTCCCAGGGGAAGTGCTTCCAAGGTGACTGTAGTGATAGTCAGCAGTCAGCTATGTACCGCTTAGAACAATTAAGTTTGCCGATTACTTTTGGGTCCTCATGTGTAAGATGCAGGCTCACCATCCTGCTTTCATGGATCACTCTGGTTGTACTTATTCCAGAACAGATAACTTTATAGGAGAGAGAAAAACAGCCAAGAGATGTCCTCATTAAAAATTATTCAGTTGAAACCACGTTATGAGATGTTTCCTGGAATCATTATTCTTTATCATTGCATAGTGCTCCATTGAGTATATGTACCATAGTTTACCTACCCATTCCTCTGTTGTTGGGCATCTGGGTTGACTCACCTTTTTGTGAAAAAAAATTACTCAAATGTTCACAGAGTACGGCTTTTTTTGTTTTCCTATTTTGAAAAATTCATATTGTGTTTATGTGGTTGTATATGTGTGTATCAACAAGTTACCTTTGAATTGGTTTCCACTCGTGGTGATTCCTTGTTTGTCAGAGTGTCAGAGTAAAACTACACTCCATAGGGCTTTCAACAGATGATTTTCAGGGGGTGATCACCAATTCTTTCTTCTCAATCTGTCTCATTCTGGAAGCTACACAGAAACCTCAACAGCTTTATAGCAACGTACAAGTCTCGACTGGAAAAGTGGGAAGTGGTTGCACAGTAGACAACAAAAAGTTGCCATTGAGTTAATTCCAACTCTTGGCAACTCTATGTGCTGCAGAGTTGAGTTGTACTCCACAGAGATGTATAGCTCTGATCTTCTGGAAGAAGATGCTCAGACCTTTCTTCTGAAAATGGTTTTGAACCAACAACTTTTTGGTTAGTAGTTGACCATTTAACACTGTTCTCCACCAAGCTCCCCACATGCGGCTCACTGGCAGAGACAAAATTGTGTCTTTGACTTGGAAGGTGCGCATTCTACCATTGAACTACCAATGACTTCTCACCATACATATATATATGAACATATACATTTGTATACATATCAGAGAGTAACAGTAAATCCAGTGTTCGTGATGAAACATAGCCAATGATTGCTGGTTGCATTGGAAATGATACCACATATAACTGACCTACTGAAACAAATATATTCTCGTAATTGGTAAGAGGATTTTAATAAAATTGGCATGGTCATTTTTACTGAGAAAGGAAAAATTCCTAATTCTAGAGTATTGGCAGTAATTCAGGCATTTGAAATGTATTGCAATGACATTGGACTTTGTGCTAATTATACCCTTGAAAAATTGTGAATTGAAGGGCAAGGGACCTTACATTTTCTAATCAAAGGCTGGTTCTTTGCTGACAATAATAAAGTTAATGAGATTCCTTTGTAGTACAATAAATTGCTAATAAGAGCATCACACAGGAAGTATTTAAGATCTCACAGAGAGGTCAGTCCCCACCTCTTTGTCACTACCATTTTCTTCCCCATTTCATCCCTTAGTCTTTGTACTTATCCCTTGCAGAAAGCAAATGTTCTTGATCAAGGCTTCTTAACATTATTTGCTAAAATTCTTATCCTGGAAGAGGAAAGATAGTTTGTTCTCCAGTGTCAGGAGGGTGGAGAAGATGTGAGCATGTGTTTTAAAATTTCTTTGAAGACTTCTTTTCTGCCTTGAAAAATGTGTTTTTTGCCTTGAACTTAAATATATGTGTGTGACATTTTGTAGTAAGTAATCCCCTCCTTCCAAGTGAAATTTGTTCATAGTATGCCATGCTTAGTGGGTAGCTTTGGTAGAGGAGCTGACACATCCCAGTTGTAACAGTTTGAACTTTATTACATCTTCTCAGCTGCTGATGACTCACAGTAAATCAACTTTGTCATAGTCACTTCCCTTAAGGATCAATTACCGTATTGTCTTTGTTCATCAACCCAATATGGAACTCAGTTTCCATGCTGTCCAACAGCTGAGGTCCAAGTTGTGGTAAAGGAGTTTCTTCCACCTTTTCCTCAGATGTAAGGAAGCTAGACCTATTGAGTGTACCCTGTTTTTGAGTTACCACTTAGTACTTCTGTACTTTATACCTTGCCTATAATAGACAAGGGTTCACCCTTACAGTTTTCCTTTCATTTTAATATTCCCTCTGGATCTGACTCGACGACACTTGGCTTGACTTTATGTATTAACTGTGGTACGCACTGTAGCTGGACACCCTCCTAATCTCATCAGATACAGTGCACAGAGCCTGAATCAGGTATCATAGTAAGACTGATCAATGCCAAATGAGTCTTCTTAGTCTTGGTGTTGTGCATAGTACTAAACCAGTCTGTTCAGTTGAAATGTGTTCACTGACTAGTTGCCACTTAATGAATAACATGCAGTGAAACTGGTGTGGTTTTCCACTTACTCAGATGTAGTGAATGCATGAGTATATCTTGTTTAGCCCATATTGGTTATATGTATTTGGGGAAGTGGAGATAAAGATATTCAGATTTGAAAGCCCAAGTCATTTCTGTCAGCTCTAGGGGTACCAAAATGAAACCAAACTTATTGATGTTGAGTCAATTCCAACTCATAGCATCCCTATGGAACAGAATAGAAGTGCTCCATAGAGTTTCTAGAAGTACTGAATATATAAAATTAAGATCACTCAGGACATTGTACCCTGTCTCTTCCTTTGCTGCCACCCCCTTGCCTTGCATCGAATTCCGACTTAAAACTCAGCCCATTCAGACTTCTCTACTGAAATCCTACCTCATCAAGTCTTAATGTTTTAGAGAGACTTTGGGAGAAAGGTCACACCATACACCCCCTGGCTTTCTGAGGTAAGTTATAGGGATAAATCCTGGGACTTTGGTCTTTGCGTTGTCATTTTCTATCTCTGTAATGTTGGGTAGGTTATCCAACCTCTTTGTGTTTCAGTTTCTTCATCTGTAATGTAGGGATGCAAACAATTTTTGTCCCATAGTGCTGTTGTGAAAAATAAATGAATTAATACACCCGAGGAACTTGAAACACCCCTGGCCCTGAGTAAACACTTAGTGAGTGCCTTTTTCTTATCTTGGGAACCCTGGTAGAGTAGTGCTTAAGCACTACATCTGCTAACCAGAAGGTCAGCAGTTTGAATCCACCAAGACCTCCTTGGAAACTCTATGCAGCACTTCTACTCTGTGCTATAGGGTTTCTATAATTCAAAATTGACTTGATGGCAGCAGGTTCAGTTTTTGCTTGGTTTCCATTATCTCACCAATCTGCATTTCACTGTCTTCATTTCTCTTTCCTGTCACCTGATTCTTGCGAATCACACAGAATTATGTATTTGCTTTAGCATACCTTTATTTCCCACCCCCCCAAGCGTACCTTGGGGTGTTACCAACTAACTACACAAGAGATTTATGTAAGTATTTGCTCAAATAACTGAAATAATTATTCTGGAGAATAAAATTGGATTATTCTAGCCCATACATATAAGGAGCATGTTGACCACAAAGACACACGACAATGTTGGTTTGGAGTTACTTGATCCAGGCATCCAGTTATCAGTTTTGCTTCTTCTTTTTGTATAATTACAGGGTAACTGTAATATTTGCCTTTCCTTTCACCCCAGACCTGTCCCCAGTCTCCTGCCTGAACACACCTTGCACATTCAGACGTCTCTACCAATGCTGGTACTCAGAGGCAGATTACTCAGTAAGCAAGGTACACGTGGGCTTACAGTAAGCAAAGTAAGTACAGGCTGCCACCTGTGCAGTGTACAATTTCACATGGGTTTTACCACATCTTTGATTAGTAAGATTAGTAGGTAAGCTCATGCTTACCTTACTTATTGGGTTATTGGGGGTAGTCCATCCCTGCTCATGCCATTATTTCTGCTTGAATGACATGGGAATGACATTTCACAATCTTCTTATTGCCAAGCCATACTCATCCTTTAAAACCCAGTTCAGATATTATCTCCTCAGGCATAGTCTTTCTCATTTCTACAAGTTAGCGGCATTGCATATATCTCACGCAACATTTATTACTCTGTCTTTATAATTAGGTCTTTATGTATTTATCTTTCCTTTTAGGCTCAGAGGGTTTTAAGGGCAATGACTTTGAGTTTCCATTCTAGCTTTACCAATGTGGATTTCAGAGCACAGGTGATGCAGTGATTACAAGCTTGTATGCTAACCAAAAGGTCAGTAGTTTGAATCCACCAGCAGCTCCTTGGAAGCCATATGGTATGGTTCTACTCTGTTCTGTAGAATTTCTATCAGTTGAAATTGACTCAAAGACAATTTTTAAAAACATTTATTGTAGTGTACACACTCAGATAAACGTTTATTGACTGAATATCTCAGTGTGAATTTCAGTCAAAATTCACGTAATGAGAATTAAGAAGAGGTCAGTGATAGGAGACAAGAAAACACGTGGCTTGCTCCTGGTCAGATTAAGTACAGCTTCTTCTGTCAGATTCCAGATGCTTGACGGAGCAATTCTGCATGGTGTATCATTATACCATTATTTCTTCCAGTGCTCCCAACAAACCCACAAGTTGGCTGAAGCAGACTATTGCAGGGATTTCAAAATACTAAATCATTTTGTATGTATGAGGAATAGTCATCTTCATTCTCTAGCCACTGCAAACTAAGGATTTTTTTTTTTTTTCCATTTCTGTGTTTCCAGAATCAGGTGCACCATCTCTCTACTCACTGCAAGGTGTTCAACAACTATTTGTGGTTTTGTGGATAAAAATGGATTCATGCTTCTGGAAATGCTACAAATACATATTGTACAATATTCAGGCCAAAAAAAGTAAAGAAAGAGAATCTGGAAGTATGTAGCTAAAATTTTCTTTAATTACAGCTCATCCAACTACTATAGCCTGAGGTGGAGAGAGGGTGTTGAAGCATGGTTTAGAATAATTTGTAGGTACATCACCATGGGATTAGATACAAGGATAACACGATATCCTTTCCTCCCTTGCTAGGGGGAAACTTCATAATAATTAGTATTTGTATTTATGAACATTACTGGAAACCCTGGTGGTGTAGTGGTTAAGTGTTATGGCTGCTAACCAAAAGGTCAACAGTTCGAACTCACCAGGTACTCCTTGGAAATTCTATGGGGGCAGTTCTGCTATCTTCTGTAGTGTCACTACAAGTCAGAGTTGACTCTGGCACTGGGTTTGTTTTTTAACTTGTATTGTCATTAATATTACACTATCCCATATTAATTTATGCCTGAATTAACTAGACCTTGTAAATACCAGGAGAATAGATAACTCTGGACAAAAACAAGATGGATGTTCCCAAAAGATTGCAAAGATCTGCTGTTATGTATAGACTTTAGGTCTATCTAAGATATATGCAGAAGATGGAACATCATATATCCCATCTGAAAAAAATCTTAAATGCTATGACATTAGCCACTTGCTTATAATTAGAGTATATTGCCATTTCCCAAGATTTCATTTAAGGGAGAAAGTGCAAATTCCATTCCCCTTGAACTTTAGCTACTTCCAACTTTTTTTCTTTGTTCTTTTCTTTAAAGCTTTGCAACAAATGCATCTCCATATGCTTATATTAGTTAATCTAGTATTAAGCATATTGGCTGTGCAAAATGTTGGCACCCATTAATAAATGTTTTCATTTTTTCATTCTCTCTCTCTTTTTAACTTTAGATTCTTCCTTTGACTATACAAGCAACAGATGTCTAGCTGCCTGCACAGGACTGGATCTAATGCCTCTACAGAAATCTAGGTCAAAACACTTGGAATGCATGAATATCAAACAGAGTTTTCAAAACAGCAAATGAATACATCTTTAACTGGTGACATTTTCCTGTAGCATATGGCTGCAAGCTCAGGGGACTGGATGCTTTTTTGATGAATATGTTCCATCAAAAACTAAAAGATGGCAGTAGGCTTTTGCCACCTTCTGTTTTGCCTTGTGAAATGGTAATGCAAATACATAGACAGAAACAATGATCACAAGACTTACCTTCAGACCTATTCGAAGGTGTGTTTTCCCTCTTGAATGAGTCACTTTGTTTTTCATTGAATTTGGGTTTATACGTAGCTGACAAAACTGCTATTTGAAGCAGTTGCTTTTCTTGGGTAGTATTTTATTGGTGGAAAGCTTCAAAAAAAGTAAGTTAAAAGTAGATGCTCTCCAAAGAGAGGAATCGGGAAGTTTGATCACTTGAGTAGCTGACAGTCATTGTTGTAAAATGGTGATTCAATTCCTTGCTGGTGTCACTACGGAGAGGCTGGGTCATCATTTCCAGTGAAAAACACAGAGTAAAGACCTAGGCAATTGGAGACTGACTTCTTATTCCTTCTGCCACAAGTAAGTCCAATATGACCTTGGACATGTCTCATCTATCTGTGACTTCTTGTATCAAATGAGAGCACAAGACTATATTAGCTATAAGATCTCTCTCAGCTCTAAAATTTTATGTTTGTGTAAGTTTAGGAAGTTGTTTTACTATTAATTGCATAACTTTGCTCTCAACAGCATTTGGCTCGGCTCCTTGAAATGGTATGGCAGAGAAGAGGAAAATTCTATTTCCTTTTATAATTGGCTGAAGATTTATTTCTTAAGAAGATAGATTATTCAGAGTGCTTCTTTCTCCTCATCAATAAAAAAAGGCAACAGTAGAGCTGTTCTGGTTAAACAAGGGGAGAATGTTCCCTCGGCTTCTCTTGTTTCCCCTGCTCCCAACCTCAGCTTTCGGAGAAGTGTCCCTGGGTCTCCACCAAATACAATCTGAAAACCACTCAAATGTGTGTGGATGTGTGGCAGGATGGGCTACCATGCCTCTGTGTTAGTAATAGTGGTGATAGTGGAAGGGCTAGAAACTGATTCCCTGTCTCGTTGCACTTAGCTAAATTGTATTAACTAAAATTTTGCACATGTAAGAGTCTCTGGGTAATGGAAAATGTTAACATGCTCACTAGTGAAATGAAAGTCAAACATTCAGGTCTACCCATAGGCATCTCAGAAGATATACTTCTAAACAAATCAGCCACTGAAAACCCTTTGGAGTATCTTTCTCTTCTGACATGAGTTGGGATTACTATAAATTGGGTCCAATTGATGAATACATTTAAAGTGGTGAGTGCACTTTAGATGGAACCAAAAAACCCCAACTCGTCGCCACTGAGTTGATTCTGACTTACAGCTACCCCAAGTTTTCGTTGCAGGTTCAACTTTAAACCTGGCGTTCTCTTGGTGTTCAAAGACCTGCTTTGGCATTTCTTTAAAAGTTAAGGTGGACTTTCTTCTGTAACTTGCTTTGATTTGATATTCTTGATATCACATTAAAAAAATAAGCAAAAGACATTATTTTAGAATAACTTAAGGGGATCTCTCATTTCCACCCCAGTCTTCAATTCCTAATTACACATGTAAGTTACTTTAAAGGTTGTATTCAGGTGCCAAATATTCACCAGAGTACTGGGACAAAAATTCTACTCAGTGATACCAACCACTCCATGGGTGTCACATCTATTCATCCTCACCACATCACACACACAAAATACATGCAAAACACACAGTGTTGGCAATAGTGAAGAACATTTTAATACCTTTACAGACAATAGAGTGTATAACAGGGAAAGTTTCATCCCAAGTGGCTCTTCCTGATTCAAAAGCCCTCCTGGAAGGGTAGAAAATTTCTCTGGGTGCCCTATCTCTCTGAAGAAAGAACAAAGGATCCTAAGGATCTTTCCTACCTGGTTCTATATTCTAGTGATTGTATATTTCACTGTATAGAGTGCAGTGTAAATTTTCTCACCTGATCACCCCAAGAACAGAGGTCAGGCATGGGGCACCAGTCAGGAATTGTTAATCCTGGATTGTGTCTCCTTAGCTATGCTGCTTCTTCAGACAAACCATTGGACTTCAGATGGAGAGCTGCAGTGCCTTGGCCTGAAGCCCAACGATGTTAGCAGGGGAAGGAATAGAGAGTAATTACAGCTGTTTGAGCCATCTGAAGGACTACCTCCACTCACCTAAATAATTTCTCAAAGGCTACCACTGTGCTCAGGTGCTTAGCTACCCTTCCAGAATAGTCCATACACATATAAGTGTATACCTACATGTGTGAGTATGTGTGTGTTTATATGTTTTCTTTTTCAGTGAAGGAATAGCATATACTATGTACATAAAAGCACTTTCTTTTTTTGACTTAATAATACATCGCCATGAGTCGGATCCGACTCGAAGGCACTTGGCTTGGCTGGCTAATACATCTTAACAGGAGTATATGGCATGTATCTTTACTTTTAAAGGATTTTTGATCCTTTATTTTAGGTGTACTGAAAATTTGTAAATTGTTACCTGGGTTTTACAAGTTTTTTGTTTTGTTTTTTTTTTCTATTTCCTGAGAAGGTGGCAATGCATATTCAGCATCTATTTATTTATGAATACATGTTAGTAGTTCTAAAGGTTATTGATAGCCAATGATGAGTCAGCCCTCAACTCACGGTGACCCTATGCATGATGGAACAAAACTCTGCCTGTTCCTGTACCAGCCACATAATCAATTGTGGGTGGGAGCTGAAGAGTTCCATAGAATTGTTACTGGCTGACTTTTGGAAGTAGATCTCCAAGACTTTCTTTCTAGACTATCTGGGTCTGGACTATTTGCTGAAACCCATTCAGCATCTTAACAACACACAGGTCTCCACTGACAGATGGATGATAACTGAACATGAACTCCATTGGCCCAGAATTCAACCTGAGTTTCCTGCATGGAAAGGGTTCTATGTCTGAACTACAAATGCAGTATTACGTAAAGCCTAGCCTCCCAGGAATAAAATTGTTGGTCAAACATTATAAGTGAATATTGTTTAGGTAGGTAGTGTCAAATAGAACTGTTATAATTTTTATTTGCAGTTATTAAAAAATACGAATGTAGCTGAACATTTTTTCATGTGTTTAAAAATTACTTACATGTAAAAACTGTGTTTGTATCCCTTGTCCATAAATGGAGTTATGACAACTTAGTAGCCATCTGGGGAAAAAAATCAAATAAGATTGTATTCCTACTTTATTTCCAACACCAAAATAAACTCCAGATGGACCAAAGATTTTACTCTAAAAATAAATACATTAAAGTCCTATTAGAAAACATGAAAGGAGCTTTTCAAAGGAATTCGGAACGAAGGAAGGTCTTTCTAAACATCATCGAAAACCTAGGAGAAAGGAATGAAAAGATTTATAAATTAATACATTTTGAAAAAGTTAAAAGATAAGTGATGAACTCAGAAAAATGTTTTAAAGTATCTGACAGGAGTTGATTGTTTTATATGGTGAGTTGATTAGCAGACATCACTTAGGCTCAGGGTATGCAAAGTTGAAAGAGGTTATTGCTTTCATTCCAACTTCCAAAATGTGTTGGATAAGCTGCAAACTTATAGTTTATTTTAAACTCATCCCAGGGCCCAAAACACAAAGTAACCTAAATGAAATTCATTCTAGAAAGTCAAGTTAACTCCATAGATTAAAATAGACCCACAGCTGTTCTCATTTCTCATGTTGCTACAGGAGGAAGAGGGCTCGGCCACAGGCGGCAGTGATGAGAAACTAGACTTTTAATGGATTTTAATGGCTCCGTGTGGCTAGCCCTAACAGAAAAGAATTCCACAGTACCTCAGCCAATAGTGAGTTGGCCCCCATCCTTCAACCCTTTCCCACAAGCCTTCAATGACTTCTCAGGGTAGCGCACCAATGGTCTGTGATGTGGTACCAAATAGCAAAACCAAACCTGTCAGCCATGCAGTCCATTGCAACTCATGGTGACCTGATGTGTTACAGAGTAGAATGAGCTCCATGGATTTTCTAGGCTATAAACTTTATTGAAGCAGATTACCAGGCCATTCTTCAGGGGCACCATTCGGGGAGTTCAAGTTATTAACTTTCAGGTTAGTAGTGGAGTGTAAACTCTTTGTATCACCCAGGGACCTTCTTTTGTAGCATGGTAGAACTGATTTTTGGAAGTGGATCTCTAGGGCTTTCTGCCTAAGTATTCGTAGTACTCTACTTAATTTAAAGTCAGAGAATAGAATCATTGGTAAATAATCAAATAGAATGAAGAGTACTGTTAGACCTCGAAGATCAATAGTGGGAGATTTACTTAATTATTTATTTTAGATTGACAGTCCATGGAATCTAGAATGTTGTGTAAATGACAGAATACGATTCTTATCTTTTCATCTGTGGAAAAATCAGTATAATCATTTCTTAGAAGGTTTGAGAAATTCCTGAACCTTCACATCAGGAAATAACTTACTCCTTTGATACTGCTTTCCTCTCCATTGAAGGGTTATAATTATTTTTACCTAACCACCTTGGGAAGAGCACCTGAGAGCTAATGAGGTAATCAGGGAATGGTGATTTGCTCCCCATTGCGTCTTTCCCCTCTTCATCTCTATAACAAGGATCTTTATAGATTTTGGTTCATTGACAGAAAAAGAGATGCTTGCAAATTTTTTTTTTGGTTCCTCAAAAACAAAAATACTGTTTATTTAAAGGCTAAAATAATAACTGAGATATTTCAAGATAAAAAAATCAACCAGGCTCCTCATACTGAACCCAAAGAAGCAATGGGCAGATTCTCATTTTTCCTCATGGCCGTTTGCCTAGTGACTGAGATGGTAAGTACAGAATCAAAGTCCAATTATGATAACCTAATAGATCAAAATATGGAACTGGGAACATATATTTTCCTTCTGAGAGAAGATACTGTCAATAGAAACCTACAAATCAAAAGTTCATAAAATAGTAACCTCTTTTGGAGGGGACCTCAGAGATTATCTGATTTTGTTTTATAGATAAAGCTGTTCCCCCCCACTTAAGGTCACGCAAGCACCTAGCAAAGTTACAACTGGAATTGCCTCTCCTGACTCTCAGTCAGTAGTCAACTAAATCTCTCTAGTATCAAAACCCTAATTAGTTAGCTGGTTGATTTTCACTTGTAAGCTATGAATGATGACACTCGCATGGCAGTCTGTTCCCGTAAAGAGTACAGCATAGAAAACCCTAGTGGGGCAATTCTACTTTGTCTCATGGGGTTGCGATGAGTTGAAATTGACTTGATGGCACCTAATGACAATGACAATATGCCATCACTTTAAAGCTAATGCACCTTGATTTTGAAAGAACGTGAAATGCTGAAAGGAACTCAGTCATTTGGAGCTAAGTAGTGACTGGGATAGATGGGAAAGTTGGTGAAACATTTGGTTTATGCGGAAAGAGACACTGGCAGTGGGCATTGTAGACTCAGTACTGGCACCCTGGGAAGGAGAGTGACTTGGTTAGGAGTCTGATATCTAGGGAAGGAGATAGATTTAGCATAGAAACTTGAAAGGATTGTCAAATACTGGACTTTCAGAGAATGGAAAAGACAGATGGTGGCTAATTTTGGTTTGTGCTCTGGGTGTCTCAACATGGGTCACCCTAAAGGTGGTAGATTTGACCTACTTTTACGGACTGAGTTGCGTTCCCCAACAGATATTCTGAAGTCCTAAACACTGTACACTTATTTGGAGAAAGATGCTCTTGATTCTTTGCTCACAGTGGCATGGAGGAAAGTTCGTGAACTTAATTGAGTTTTAGCCAGTAAATAAATAATTATATTGGAACACACTTCTTATTCATGTTGTCTGGACCCCAATGACTTTTTCTTTACTGGAAGATAAAGGAAATATTGAAAGAAAGTCATTTTGATGACATTCAGGACATCAAGGGTAATATTTCCACAGCTCTGATGGCCATTCCAGAGAAAGAGCTCCAAAATTGCTTTGAAAGGTGAGCCAGGCACTGGCATCACCACATGGCTTTCCTAGGGGAATACTTACAAGGTGACTGCAGTGATATTCAGCAATCTGGTTGGTAGCACTTCTGTCCGTTTGTCATATTGTGGTGGCTTGCTTATTTCTACAATGCTGGAAGCTATGTCATCAGTGTTTTAAATAGCAGCAGGGTCACCAGTGGTGTACAGGTTTTAAAAGTTGCCAGAATAACACAGACTTGGAAGAAAGGCCTGGTGATCTACTTCCAAAAAGTAGACACTGAAAATTTTATGGATCACAACAAAGTAAGGTCTGATCTTGCATTGGAAGATCAGCCTTCCAGGTTGGAAAGTACTCAAAACACGCAGTGGCCGTGACATTAGACTTTAACACGTCAACAATCATGAACACATTGCAGGACTGAGCATTAGGTTGTAATAAGGTCACTGTCAGTCACAGTCTGTTTTGAGGACAGCTAACAACTGATTTGAAAGCCATCTCTTGGCTCACAACTTCTGCTTTTTTGAAAGGAAACAAGATGTGACCGTGGAGTCCTTTGGATGTTATTCTTGGGTGTGTGACCTTTCAAGATATACTGGAGAGAGTCAGTATGGCATCAGGGGGAACACCAATCTTTATGGGATTGCTCATGGAAAGTGAAGGCTCACTATGGGAGGCAGTGTGGCTTTGTCACGAAGATCTGAGGTTTTAGTGAGGAGGCTGCCTGTTGTTCATTCCACCTCTGCCACTTCCCAGTTCTGGGAACTTGGGCAAATAGTTGTTCTTTTCTTCATAGTTATAGCATTTATAAAAATGTAAATAGTAAAAGAAATTTCCTTTTAGGGATAGGTGAAACTTACATTTTCTAAAGCACTTACAGCAGACTCCTGCATACATAATATCTGCTAATGATTAATTTAAAATATCGTTTTATAACTCTTGCTGCACTCCACATCCACCAGGCACTCCTTGAATACTCTGGGGGTCAGTCCTACCCTGGCCCCTAGGGTCGCCATGAGTCGGATCCGACTCGACGGTACTTGGCTTGGCTTGGCATAGCGTGATGGCAGAATATTAAGAAAAGTATGGCCTAATGAGTATCTGCTTAGTTTTTCAGTAAATTACCTAGTGATGCAGTGGTTAAAAGCTTGAATGTTAACCAAAAGATCAGCAGTTCAAATCTGCCAGCCACTCCCTGTCCTATAAGGTCACTGTGGGTTGGAATTGACTCAGTGGCAGTGGTTTTGGTTTGATTTAATGGTTACAGCCATTGCGATGAAAACTATATTAAACATAAAGTGCTGTCTTCATACAAAAATATTTGTGCAGTTTGAGTAGAAAAATACCTACTAATTATTTAATAGATTATATTATGTTCCTAAAGTTTCAGATGCTGTTTCCACAATGACATGACTGTTTACCTTGTGTGCAATGCACTCTCTTGGGTCCAGGCTGCACTCCAAATGGAAGCACCCACTCCAGAGAAAGTAGAATAAACAGGAGACAGGCAATCACATCTAATCTGGGATAGCTGTGGTGATTTATGTTCTGTGCTTATTTAATTTTATTTTTTAAATCAACATTGAGAAGCAAAAGTGAAGATATTAATTACCCGTTTACTGCCAATGTAGCGGAAAATGTAATTTATAGCCTACTTGCAAAAGAAAAAAAAATCTACGTGCTTAATTTAAGAACTCAAATTATTCAAATAACATTTTAAATTTGATTATTCATTTAATTGAAATGTTACTCTTTCAGTCAGAATTGCTTTTGAGATTCCAATTTCAGCAATAGTTAACTAAGAGCTCTCTGTGGAAATGAAGAGTGGGGAATCCACAGATAAAAATGCTGGGGAAAATAAGTGTAGCTGGTGAATTACACTTATCTACAAGAAAAGGTCAAGTTCATTAGCAGTGCTTTTTTTGTTTTTGTTTTTTCTTCTTCTCAACTTTGTTGTTGTTTCAGGATAGAAAGGAATTGTGGAGATAATCTGGACACATAGAATTCCTGAAAACTGGATGTCACAACACAGCCCAGAGCCAAACCTGTCCACATAGATGGAAGTCAGCCTTCATATTCAAATTACTGAGTTTTCAACACCCCGGGGGCAAGCGACACAGCAGCTGAGGCAAAACCTGCCTCTGAAAGAATGTCGCTGTCTTCCTGCCACAGCGCGGTCTCATGGTCTGTTCTCGAAGCTTGTGTGTCTAATCTGCCACCTAAACAAGAGCAGCTGGCAGATAAGAAGAGAGGTAATTATTATTATTTTTAATAGTTTCCAGAATTATTTTTTTCAGCTTTATTAAGGTATAATTTATATGCATTGAAATTTGCACTACTTGATATAAATTTGATGAATTTTGGTAATTGTCTGCTGTCATGGGACCACAAGAAACAATCAGGATACAGAACCTTTTCATCACCTTAGCATTTCCTCATGGCCCTTTTCAGTTGGTTTCCTCCCTTGACCTCCACTGACAGGCAAACCACAGTTGTATTTTCTGTCATGATAGTTCTATCTTTTCTAGAATTTTGTGTAAATGGAATCAGTGTTTTGTCATTTTGATTTGACTGCAGTCACAAAGCATGTTTTTGCAATTCACCCAAGGTCTCGCAAGTATTAATCTTTTATTATTTTTTTAATACTGAGATATGGATACACCATGACTGGTTTGTTTATTTATTAGTTATGAGCATTTCCCCCCAAGTTTTGACTGTTATGAGTAATACTGCTATGAACATACACAGAAAAGTCTTTCTGTGGAATTATGTTATCATTTCCTTTGGGTAAATATTTAGGAATTAGACTGTATAATAACTCTGAAGCTAACTTTATGAGATACTGCCATAGAGTTTTCCAAAGTGGTTATACCGTTTGTTAAATTTTGCTTGTGCTTCAGGTGAAAGTTTACAGCTCAGGTTAGTCTCTCATACAAAAACTCATACACGTGTTATTATGTGACCCTAGCCGCTGTCCTTACCATGTGGCTGCACATGCTTCCTTTCCACCTTGGATTTCCTGAGTCCTTTCAACCAGCTCCTCTCCCCTTCTGTTGTCCCATCTCATGTTTGGAGAGGAGCTACCCATTTAGTTGCCTGTCTCTATTTGAACTAAGAAGCACACTCTTTAAGACTATCCTTTTATATCTTATTCAAAGTGGTTATATCGTTTTACTGACTCACTAGCAACATATGAGAGTTCTAATTTCTCCACATTTTTGCCAACATTTGATATTGGCAAGATTTTGAACTTTAGCCATTCTGGTGTGTGATTAATTATATTAATCTGATGACTAGTGAGATGAAGTGTCTTTTCATATTTATTGTCATCTGTATAGCTTCCTTTGGGAAGTATTTATGAAAATTATTAGCCCACCTTGTAACTGGGTCAGTTATCTTGTTATTTAATTGTAGCAGTTCATTAGACATTTTAAATATAAACCTTCTGTTAGATATATGCTTTGTAAATATAGACATCCCATGTATAGTTTTCCTTTCTGTTTTCTTAACCATATCTTTCCAAGAACAAAAGTTTCTAATTTTGATGAAATTCATTTTATTGTTTTTATTTCGGGGGTTTGACTTATTGTGTCTTGTTTGAGCAAACTAGGGCAAACCAATTAACATAAAGGTAGTTTTCTGCGTTTTTTCTTCTATGTAGTTGATTGTTTTCTCATGTATATTAATCTCAGTGCTTCTTTTTGAGTTAATTTTTATTTATGTTGTCATGAAAAGGTGGGCATTTCTATTTTTATAATACATATATTCATCACTAGTTTTTGAAAAGACTTTTTTATCCCATTGAATTGGTTTGGCACCTCTGTCTTAAAATCAATTCTGCATAGATGTGTAAGTTTATTTCTGGATTCTTTTCCACTTTCATTAGTACCAAAATCTTGCAGTGGAGCTGTAACCAAGTAAGGGTTCTTGTCCTACTCTATTAGCCGATTGAAATAAGACAGACAGCACACCACCAGATGCAAGGGAAAAAGAAAGAAGAAATGTATTGTTGTGGAAACAAGGAGCACTGTGGGGCTTAGTGGCTGGAAGACCATGAGAGCTGGGGGCATCGTTATCTTTCAGCCCCAAGGAGTAAAGATTGGCGTCTGAGATCTGAAACCCCAAGACCTCCCATGCCCATATTTGGAGATCGCTGTGCTGCTGAGACTTGCTGCAAATGAATCAAACTTTTGCTTTTTACATGAGTCCCCATCATGCCACCCTCTACCACCCTGCACAGCTGTGTACCAGAAAACATCTTCCTCTCTGGAAAAATTCATTTGTGGAGCACAGCTCTTCAGATGCTGTGCATACATCAAGATCCTGGTTTTGCGTGCTGGCTATTCTGACACCAAAATTCAAATCCAGGCTAAGGCCACAGCTGCAATGAGAAACCTTGGTTTGGCTGCCTGCAAAGAGGTTGGGAGGGAACCAGCAGATGGAGAAAGCTTCTGCAGTAGTTTCTGAAGTCCTGACTTTTTCAAAATGGTCTGTGTTCTTTCAGATCCTTTGCCTTTGTTTATAAGTTGTACTATCAGCTTGCCAATTTTTTTTTTTTTTCACCTGCTACAATTTGGATTGAGACTGCTTTGAATCTATAGATTAATTGGGGGAAAACTGCTGTGGTAATTTCACTGAATCTTCCATTCCATGAATCTGGTATATCCCTTTACTATGTTAGGTTTTCTTTAATTTCTCCTTATAATGCTTTATAATTTTCACTGTATAATTTTTATACATTATTTGTTAAGATTTTCCTGAGTTTTTCTTTTTTCCTATGCTGTTCTAAATGGAGATATTTTTTATATTGAAATTTCTAATTGTTTGTTTCTTAGTAATACTATCAAATTGACTTGTTTTTCTGAAACCTTACTAAATGCACTTTTATTTTTAGTGATTTTCCCAAATTTTCTTTGAAAACTGTTGTTCTTTGCAAATAAAGGCAATTTTTAGTTTCTTCCTTTCTAATCTGTATGCCTTTTTCTTTTCCTTGCCTTATTGTATTGGCTTAGATTGCAAACACAATGTTGAAAATAAGTGGCAAAAGTAAATATCACTTCCTTGTTCTTGCTCTTAAGTAGAAAGCATCGAGCCATTCACTGCTGAGTATAAGGTAAGCTATAGACGATTCAGATATTGTCTTAATAAGACAGGAATTTTCAATTTACTGTTTTTTTTTTTCCGTATAGATGGTGTTATGGATTGAATTCTGTCTCCCCTCAAGTATCTGTCAATGAGGCCATGATTTCCAGTGTCATGTAATTGTCCATCTAGTGTGAATTTCCTATGTGTTGTAATCCTCCCTCTATAACATGAATAAGGCAAAATTAGAGGCAGTTATGTTAATGAGCAAGGATTCAATCTATAAGTTATACTTTAAATCAATCTCTTTTAAGAATTAAAAGAGAAAGAAAAATGAGCAGAGAGACAAGGAAATCTTGTACCACCAAGAAATAAGTCCAGGAAAAGAGTGCGTCCATTGGATCCAAGGTCCCTGCACAGAGAAGCTCCTTAACCAGGGAAGATATCTTTTCCTGCATCTATTGCAATGATCATACAATTTGCTCTTTTATTCTTTAAGCTTGATAAATTACATTGATTGATTTTTGAATATTAAAACAGTATTGCTTTTCTGGAATAATCTCTACCTGGTTATCATATACTATGCTTTTATATCTTGATGGATGTTAATTTGATAAAATTTTCATAAGCATTTTTGTCTATATTCAAGAGCAAGTTCTTTGTTTGGTTTTAGCACTGGTATTTTTAATATGAGGGTGTTTGCTGTACCCATTGCCACCCAGTCAATTCTTACCCACAGCAACACTACAGGCCAGAATAGGACTGTCCTGTCAAATTTCTAAGGAACAGCTGATGGATTCAAACTGGAAACTTTTTGGTCAATAGCCAAGTTCTTATGCACTTTGCCACCAGGACTCTGTGAGATATTTACTACCCTTATAAAATGATCTTTTTAAAGCTATTTTATAGGATTAGTATTATTTTTTTCCGCAACATTTTGCTATAGTTCACCAATATAGTTATCTGGCTCTGGAGTTTCCTTTAATACAGAGCTACTTAAGTTTTCCGTTACTTCTGGGGTTAGTTTGTGTCTTCGTCTGGGTTCTCTAAAGGAGTAAAACACTGTAAAAAAGAAAAAAAAAGAGAGAGAGAGAGATTTTTACTTCAAGGAAATGTGGGGGCTGGCAAATCCAAAATTGCAGGTCAGGTGGCAGGCTGCAGATCTCTGCTCACACATGGGATAGCAGGGTCTGATATTCAATACCTGCAAATCAGGCAGCAGGCCAGAGGTTCTTGCAAGGTTTCATCCTAGGAACTGTAGGTCAGGAAATGAGAGAAGTGCACGATGGAGAGAGTAAACTTTGCTAGAACATCGATTTATATACTGGAGCCAAGCCAAGTGCCGTTGAGTCAGATCCAAGGGAGACCGTATACCCCAAGGAAGCCCTCCTTTCAATGTATTGGTTGCTCGCTAAGATGACTCCATGGATGATAACATTATATTACATTATGAAAGAGCAACCACCCTATAATCCGCCAAACCACAGAGAATCAACTCCAACTCAAATAGACACATAATACTAACCATCACAAATGGTAATAAACCAAAAACCCAACTGGTTGCTGTCAATTTCAATTCATAGTGACACTAGAGGACATAGGAGAACTTCTCCATAGGGTATCCAAGAAGTGACTGGTGGGTGTGAACTGTCAAGCTTTTGATTAGCAGCCATACCTCTTAACCACTGTGCAACCAGGACTTCAGACAATTGATAGTACTTGTTATTAAAGAAATTTGTTTCTTTCAACTAGATTGCCAAACTTATTCAAAATATTCCCCTATCCTTTTAACGGTTTTTTTTTCTTTAAAGACTAACATCTTTTCAAAGAACTAGCTTCTTTTTGGTTTCATTATTGATGTATATGCATATTTTTACTTTTTCTTTCATTAATTTGTATTCATATTTACAATTCTTTCACATAATTTGGTTTAGTCCTTCTACTAATTTTGTAAGGTAAAAACTCAGACAACTGGATTTCAACTTTCTTCTAATCTAAACATTCCAAACTGTTGATTTGTTTATTTACTGTAAGCCTTGTGTTAGTTATATCTCCTAGGTTTAGATACACTGTTTGGTTGTTCAAAATATTTCTAATTTCTCTTGTAATCCTTTCTTTACATTCCAGTTTAATTTATAATTTCTTATTTTTCATAGATTATTAGAAAAGTGTTATTTAATTTTTACATATTTGATGTTTTACCTGTTATCTTCTTCTAATTCCCAATCTAAGCTCAGTATGTTCAAAGACTATACTCTGTATGGTCCCAGTATATTTGATTAGCTCATTAAGATGTGTTTAATGGTCTGGCATATGGTTTACATTGGTAAATGTATTGTGTATAGTCAAAAAGAAGAACATGCCTTCTGTATTTATTGTTTGTTCTATAAATATTATTTAAATCAAAATGTTTGGCATCATTGTTTAGCTCCTTTGCTGAATCTTGTAATTTTTTCTTTTTTGGACTAGTCTATGGATTGCTGAGGAAATAGTGATAAAAAATACTCAACCATGAGATTATATAGTTATCTGATTTGCTTTTAAGTCTGTTATTTTTTTCTTAAATATTTTAAAATATGTTGTTAGTTGCAGATATGTTTGTAATATCTATCTTCCTAAAGAATTAAGGTTTTCATCACTATGAAGCATAGCTCTTATTTCTATTAATACTTTTTGCATTATTGCTGTAGTTGTTTGCAGTCAAGTAGATTCTGACTCATAGAAACTCTGTGAATCAGAGTAGAACTGCCTCATAGGGTTCCCTAGACTGTGATCTTTATAGAAACAGATCACCAAGTCTTTTCTCTTGGTAGAGCAGCTGATGGGTTTGAACTGCCAACCTGCTGCTTAGTAACTGAGGACTTAAGCACTGTACAATCAGGACACCTTCTTTTTGTATTAAAGTCTGTTTTAAATCATATTGGTATAATCACTTCGGCTTTCTTACACATGATATTTCATAACCTTTTTTTAATCTATTTAATTTGATATGGGTCTTTATACATACACTTTTTGTTTGTTGTTATTTGTATTTCTCTGCAGATGTTTGTTGCTAGTCTGTATTTTTTAAAATTGTCATGAGTAGCTATAGATTTTTCTTTTAAGTTAACATTTGTACACAGGTAGCCCTTGGCTTATTACAAAAGTCCTTTCCAGTGACTTTGTCGTAAGTCAATTCTGACATAAGTTGAATACCTCATTTTTTTTTTTTTTTTTTAGTTTCCATTATTACTGCCTTTTTATTTTTATTAGTATTTTTATAAATCTGTTCTTTATTTGTCTTTAAGGGTTGGCGTGATAACAACAGCATCAGCAAACTGAGTCCTGCAACATTATATTAATACAGATTACTAACGATAAAATGTATGAAAAAAATGGACATTTGTTAAGTGTGGTTATCTTAACTCAAATGTATTGTAAGTCAAGGACTACTTGTATCCAAAAAAAAACCCAAAGCCGCAGCCATTTAATTGATTCTGACTCATGATGACCCTATAGTATATGGCCTTAAAATCTTTGTCTGCTAGATCTAACATCCAAGTCATCTTAAGGTCAGTCAGAGTTGATTTTTTTTTTTTTTTTCTTTAATAGGTCCTGCTTTCTTGCTTCTTAATACTGCATTGTGTTTGGACATCATGAGCACTAGGTTTTGGAGATTCTGAGTTTTTTAGTTTTCTCTGACAATTTTTTGTTTTTAGAGAATCATATTGATTGGTCTTGAACTGAAAACACTGTTGGCTTGGATATTAGCTTTGGTTTCTCTCAAATCTTTTTGCTTCATTTGAGTTGCTTTGAGTTTTCGCCATGCATACATTGCTCATGTTGGCAGATGGGTTTGGGAATCTCCTTTTGCCCCTTCCTCCATCAAGATATCACCTGTCTCTGTAGTACTCACAGCTTCCTTGTTTTCAAGTTTCTAGTCTCCCACAGAAATCCTCTCTGTTTCCCATTTCCAGTTTAAAAGCTTTCAAATTGGGATTGACTTTATTTGACTGACTTCCTTCCTCCTAGTGTACATTTTGTACAAGTCTCTGCTGCTTTTTTGTCTTATAGGAAGCTTTTGTAATCTTTTTGTGTGTGTCTGGTAGGGTTACCCTATTATTACTAGAAATAGAATGCAACAGCAGTGATTGCAGTTCGATGATTTTCTCATTCCTGTTCAAAATTTGGGACCATGGGAGTCAATGAGGTAGCCTTTTCTTATCAAAAAAGGATTTTGTTACCCTCGTCCTCAGCATTAATCTTCCATAGTCCTTATTCATGTGTCTGGTACTGAACTTCAAACATGCTATGTTCTTAAACATCTGTCTCCTCCCAGACCCATAAACAGTAATTATTTATCTTTCATTACTGTGTCCCAAGGACCTGGCAAAGTGCTAGCATGAAGTGCATGTGTAGTAACTGCTTCTTCAATGAATGAATTCTTGTATTAACTGTGTATATATTTTAATCTGACTAGTTCCGAAGTAGTCGTTTTCTTATGTTCTTGAACTTGTCTCTGTTTTAGATATTCTGAAAAGATCTTTTTCTACAATAAGCATATTTATATCATTCCTACTTCTGCAAAAAGTTGGATACAGAGAAAACCAGCTGAATATTTCATCACCTACTATTCCCTCTGGGTAAAATTGTGAGTTTGGAGTCCTTTCACTTTGACTTTGTCCTGTTTTGTTGTTCCATGGTGTGACCTCATATCTCTTCTCCTGTCTCTGCTTATTGCAGCATGTAGCAATTGAGAACTGGTTTTGTGTGAAAAAACACAAAAAATAAGTCTAGATTTGCCCTCTACATGATGCCGTGTATAAGCTCATGCCTATGAGAATGGTCCCTCCACTTATATATTTCTGATTTGGGGGTACATGAATCTGTGTGTACAAGGAAAAAAAAATTGCATTCTGTATTTACTTTTATTTTTTCCCACATAGGAACTGACCATAATTTCAGCATAAAGTTAGCATCCTTCATTTTAGGATGCTATTCTAAACAGCTGGATAATATTTGTTTTCTTTCTCCAATAATATGGTGTGTATATATACATATATATCTGTATTATTATTATTTTACTATGTAAACTTAATCATAGGTTCTTTCAGAACTGCATACAGGGTTCTGGCTGCAGACTAAAAGAAACACACGTGTGTATAAACACACAAACATACACACACACTGAAAAAGATCAAAGCAGTCATAATTTCTTTATGTTTTATGATTGGATTAAAATGTGCATTCCCATATAAATTTACATGTCCACCTATATGCAGCTCCCACTGCTCTCCCTGCCTGGTGACAGCACACTCTTCCTCTCTGCTCCACATAGTCTTGTCCTCCCAACAATCTCCTGTCCCCTCCACTCCACACACTCCCCTTCCTCTAGTCAGAGGTCGGGAGGACATCCTATAGATGCATAGAACCATAAAGTGCACAGATGATATGGTCACTCTGTGTCACAAAGTCCAATCCATTCCTGTCCAAGAGTTGACCCCCATTATGATAAATGGACAGGGGCAGCATCAGGGACAGGGACCATGCTCCCAGGGGAACTCTGAGGACTCTGCACCATCAACTGCAGTCTTTTAGTGGAGATCTCAGGGTGTACTCCTTTTTATTCTTGGGTTGCCAGTGAGACTCAACTTTGTGAGCTCCATCATGGCTATCACTGGTGGTGGCCTGGCACCATCCAGTTCTTCCAGTAATAAGTCAATGTAGTCACCTGCTCATATGGGTCTCTCTGTCTTCTGGGTTCTCCTTCCCCCATGTCATTTTGGTCCTTGGCAATCATCCATTCCTGCTGATTTGGGACCATTTGCTGTGCCTTCAGATGGCAGCTTGGCAGCTTTTAAGACCCCAGATGCCACTCACCAATGTCGGGTGCAGAGGGCTCTCTTAGCAAAATGCTAGTTGTGCCAATTGGCCTCGATTTCCCCTGAGAGCATGGTCCCCAGCTCCCCGTCCCAGCTACTCTGTCCTTGCAATATTGGGTTAAGATGGGAGGAGTAATCATGTTCTGTTGAAGTCCAGTTAACACTGATCTTCCTTGGAATGTGTGCTGTCACAGATTTCACTCAGCCAAATTTCTATCAACAATCTAGTCTAAACCATCCCCACCTGGCCCTCCCTCCCTCTCTCCCCACCCCTTGCAGCCACCAAAGAGTCTTTTCTTCTATGCATGAGACTGCTTTTAAGTTCTTATTGTAAGAGTCTCATACATTATTTGTCTTTTTTGACGCTGACTACTTTGACTCAACATAATGTCCTCCAGTTGAAAGTAGGTTATGAGATGCTTCCTAAAATCGTCGTTGTTCTTTATCACTGCATAGTGTTCCATTGACTATGTATACCATAGTTCACCTATCCATTCCTCTGTGTTGGGCATCTGAGTGGATTCCATCTTTCTGCTATTGTGGACTGTGCTGCGATAAACATTCATGTGCATGTATCAGCTGGTGTGAATGGCCCTGATTCTGTAGGATATATTCTGAACAGTGGAATTACTGGGTCCAATGGTATATCTAGATCCAGCTTTTTAAGGAAGTGCTAGATTGCTTTCCAAAGAGGTTGCACCATTTTGCCATCCCACCAACAGTGTAGGAGAGGTCCAATTTCTCTACAGCCTCTCCAGCATTTGTTGTTTTGTGTCTTTTGGATCATGGCCAACCTTGCTGGGGTGAGATGATATCTCATTGTAGTTTTGATTTCAAATTCTTTAATAGCTAGTAATCATGAGCATGTCCACATGTGTTTTAGGCTGCCTGGATCTCCTCTTTAGAGAAGTGTCTGTCATCTCCTTTGCCCATTGTTTAACTGGATTGTTTATCTTTTTCTTGTTGATATTTTGTAGTACCTTATAGATTATGGTGATCAGGTGTCGGTCTGACATATAGTTGTCAAACATTTTTTCCCCATTCTGTAAGTAGCCTTTTAATTCTATTAACAAAGTCTTTGGATCAGCAAAAGTGTTTGATTCTTGATAGTTCCCATTTACCTGTTTTCTCTTCCATTGTTCATGGTTTGTGTGACAGATTTTGAATTCTGTCTATATTGTGTATTAAAACTTCCATTGTTGTTCCCACATTTTCTTGGATGAACTTTACTGTTTTAGATTTGATATTTAGGTCTTTTATCCAGTTTGAGTTTGTTTTTGTATAAGGTGCAAGGTATGGGTCTTGTTTCAATTTTTTGCAGATGGATATCCAATTTTACCAGCACCATTTGTTGAAGAGATTGTTTTTTCTCCAGTTTAGTGTCTAGGGCCTTTGTCAAATAGCAACTGTTCATACGAAGATGGTGTCATCTCTTAGGTCTCAATTCTGTTCCATTCATTTGTATATCTGTTTTTGTACCAATACCAGGCTATTTTGACTCCTGAGACATTGTAATAGGTTCTCAAGTTGGGTAGTGAGAGGCCTCCTAGTGTGTTCTTCATCTTCAATAGTGCTTTACTTATCCAGGGCTTCTTCCCTTTACAAACAAAGTTGGTAATTTGTTTCTCCATCGTTAAAAAAAGTCACTGGAATTTGTATTGCATTAGATAAGTAACTTGTTTTGGGCATAATAGGAATTTTCACTAAGGTTAAGTCTTCCTGTCCATGAGCAGGGTAGGTTTCTCCATTTATGTGCGTCTCTCTTAGTTTCTTGTAGTAAGGACTTTTAGTTCTCTTTGTAAGGGTCTGTTATTTCTCTGGTTAGATTTGTTCCTAGGCACTTTATCTTCTTAGGGTTTATATTAAATGGTATTGATTTGGTGATTTCTTCATTAACAATCTTGTTGTTGGTATAAGGGAATCCTGATGATTTAGTGATGTTTATCATGTATCTTGAGACTTTGCTGAACTCTTCTACCAGTTTGAGTAGTTTACTGATGGATTCTTTAGGATTCTCTGTGTATACAGTCATATCATCTGCAAACAGGAAGGTTTTAATTTCTTCTTTGCTGACAAAGATGACTTTTATTTCTTGTCTAATTGCTCTGGCAAGAACTTCTAGTAGTATGTTGAATAGGAGAGGTGAGAGTGGGCATCCTTGTCTAGTTCCTGTTCTCAAGGGAAACTGTTTCAGTCTCTCTCCATTCAGGATGACATAGGCATTGGCTTTGTATAAATGGCCTTTATTGCTTTGAGGAATTTACTGTCTATTCTTATTTTGCTGAGAGTTTTTGCATGAATGGGTGTTGGACTTTATCAAATGGTTTTTTTGCATCAATAGACAAAATCAGGTGATTCTTGTCTTTTGTGTTATTTATGTGGTTGATCACATTCTTTTTCTGATGTTGAACCAGCCTTGCATCCATGGTATGAATCCAGCTTGGTCATGAGGGATTATTTTTTGGATATGTTATTGAATTCTATTGGCTATTATTTTGTTGAACATTTTTGTATCTAGATTCGTGAATGATATAGCTTTGTAGTTCTCCTTTTTTGTTGGGTCTTTCCCTGGCTTTGGTATCAGGGTTATGCTTCCTTCATAGAATGAATTTGGGAGTATTTCATCCCCTTTCTATACTGTGAAGTAGTCTCAGTAGCATTGGAGATAACTCTTCTCTAAAAGCTTGGTAGAACTCTGCGGTGAAGCCATCTGGGCCCAGAATTTTTTCATTGGTAGTTTTTGGATGACATTTTCAATCTCTTCCTTTGTGATGGATTGATTAAGTTGTTCTGTGTCACCTTGTGATAATTTTGGTAGGTGATATGAACCAAGGAATTTGTCCATTTCCTCCAAGTTTTCAAATTTGTTAGAGTACAGTCTTTCATAGTATTCTGTTATGATAGTTTTGATTTCTGTTGGATGTGTTATGACAGCTCCCCTCTCATTTCTTATTTGGACTGTTGGTTTCATTTCCTGTTTTTCTTTAATAAATTTAGCCAATGGTTTGTCTACTTTGTTGATCTTTCCAAAAAATCAGCTTTTGGTCTTTTCAATTTTTTGAATTGTTCTTCTATTCTCTAATTCATTTAGTTTTGCTCTAATCTTTATGATCTGTTTTCTTCTGGTGACTGAGGGGTTCCTCTGTTGTTCTCTCTCTACTTGTTCAAACTATAGGGTCAGTTCTTTGATTTGATTTCTTTCTTTCTTTCTTCCAGATGTGTGCATTTATGGAGATAAACTGACCTCTGAGCACTGCTTTGGCTGTATCCCATAGGTCCTGGTAGGAAATGCTTTCATTCTCATTGGAATTCATAAATTTCTTTATTTCACCCTTGATTTCTTCTATGACCCATGGCTTTTTGAGCAACATGTTGTTCCATTTCCTTGAGTTCCACTTTCTATGATTTTTTCTGCTATTGACTGAGACTTTTATTGCTTTATGATCTGAGAAGATGCTATGCGTTAATTAAATGGTATGGATTTTGTTGAGAATTACTTTATGTTCTAACACATGGTCTATTCTGGAGAGTGTTCCATGTGCACTGGAGAAGAAGGTGTGGTTATCTGCTGATGGATAGAAAATTCTGTATAAGTTCATGAGGCCTAGTTGGTTAATTGTGGCAATAAGGTCTTCTTTGTCTTTATTGAGCTTTTTTCTAGACGATCTGTCCAATATTGAGAGTGGAATGTTGAAGTCTTCCACTATTGTTGTGGAGTGATCTATCTCATTTTTGAGTGTAGTCAGTGTTTCTTCGATGTATTTAGGTGCTCTAATATTAGGTGCATGAATATTTAAGATTGTTAAGTCCTTTTTGTGTACTGAACCTTTCAGCAGTAAATAGTGTCCTTGTCCACAATGGTGGATTTTACAGTAAAATTGATTTTATCTGAGATTAGAATTGCCACATCTTCTCTTTTTTGTGTATTGTTAGCTTGTTATTTATTTTTCTATTCTTTAATGTTCAGTTTATTCATATCTTTAAGTCTAAGGTGAGTTTCTTGTAGGCAACATGTGGATGGGTCATGTCTTTTGATCCAAGATGTCACTTGATGTTTCTTTACTAAAGTGTTCAGTCCATTCACATTCAGTGTGATTTCTTTCACTATTATAGCTTTGATTGAGTTTGGATCCTTCCCTAACTGTGTAGGATTCTGGGTGATGTGTCTTGTATTTGCTTCTAAAGTATAAAGTTAGTGGTTTTGTTCTTCTAAGCCAAGAGGTTCTTTTCGGTATTTCTTTTTAGCTTTGGTTTAGTTTTTAGAAAGTCTCTGAGTTTCTGTTTATCTGTGAATGTTTTAATTTCAGTTTCATATTTGAAAGATAGTTTTGCAGGATATATAATTCTTGACTGGAAGTTCTTCTCCGTCAAGGCTTTGAATGTGTCATGCCACTGTCTCCATCCCAGCTTTGTTTCTGCTGAGAAATCAAACAAAAGACTAAAGGATTTCCCTCTCAATGTTAGCTTTGCTTTCAGTCTCGTTGCCTTTAAGAGCTTCTGCTTGTGTTTCATTTTGTTAAGCCCTGATCGTAATATGTCTTTGAGTCTTTCTTTTGAGATCTATATTGAGTGGCATTCGATGTACATCTTGGATATCTATGTTCTCTTCCTTCAAGATTTATGAGAAGTTCTCTGTCAGCAGCTCAGCAACAATACTCTCTGTTCTCAGGGGTCTAGACCTTTACAGGAACTCCAGTTAATCGTAGATTGTTCCTCTTAGTAGAGGCCCATGTGCTTCTTAATGTTTCTTGATTCTGCTTGTTTCTTTTTTCTGATTTTTCCTCATAGATGCTGTAGTCAGTAGCTCTTGCAAGTGAGAAATCTATTTTTCATTTGTTCCATTCTGTTTTCTTGGCTCTGAAATGAAGTTTCTATCTCTTCAATTTTGTTCTTGATCTGTTGGATTTCAGAGTACTAGTGTTCCAGCCTGCTTAGTTTTTCAATTTGCTCTACTGCATTTTGTATAAGTTCTAGGAGAGCTCTAGATATAATCTTTTTGTATTCAACTTCTGATAGTTTCAGAAAAGCTTGTTCATCTGGGAGGTTTTGAGGTGCTTTCTTTTGGGGCATTCTGAAGCCATGGGTGATTACTTGGTGAAGGTTTTCTCTAGAGCTTGTTTCTTTTTGATCATCACATGAGTCAACAGAGGCTGGGAGAGATACTGTGGGGATGGACTTCAGTTGTTTCTCTAGGCCGTCTTACGATGAAGGGTAAAAAGTATCTGACAACTTCCAAA
This sequence comes from Heterohyrax brucei, assembly GCA_028571685.1. Classification (NCBI taxonomy): domain Eukaryota; kingdom Metazoa; phylum Chordata; class Mammalia; order Hyracoidea; family Procaviidae; genus Heterohyrax; species Heterohyrax brucei. The sequence continues at coordinate 33,383,531 of CM053148.1, read as the reverse complement.
GTAGGTCAGGTTTTCAGATGTACAGGTCTCCCTTCCAAGCTTCAAAGTAAGTGCCTCTATATCAAACCCCAGATGTTATAAACTAGTTCAAAATACAGAAAGGCTGCTGCTCTGCTGGCCTCTGCTGTTGAATCCCAGCTATAGGCAACACTGTGTAAAATACTGCTTTTCTGCCACAAAGGTGCTCTCCTCCAGACAGACGCTACCTTCCAGCCTAGGAACCAAGTCCAGCTGTGGCCTCCATATGGGTATTTCTGCCTCTCAATGGATCCAGATGCCACCTGGCTGGGTCCAGACTACTCTGTGGCAGAGGCAGAAAGAGACGCCAAATATGCTCAGATGCACAGAGTCCAAAGCTGGGCTCTCAAAATATAGCAACTTTACTTTCCAATCCCACCAGCAGTGCATCTGAAATTAGCAGCTAGTCGAGTTCCAACTCCACCTATTGGCTAGGACAGAGAAAAGAAATTAAAATGGTGAGTCACATTTGGTCTGTGCAAGCCTGCACTTGCTGAGAGTGGGGTCAGAGAAACAGAGGAGGTTTTGCATTCAGTAGTATGAAGTCCAAATTAACAGCTCTATACCGCTTCCTAGGGCTCACTAGGTACCCAGAAGGCTGTGTTTAATTATCACCTCAGGTCTTGGTTTTCAGAGGGGTTTAGGGAGGCATTTGTTTAGTCCACCATCTTGACTTCATCTCCAGTCACAATTTGTTTACTTCGTTATGATATAAAGCATTGTCATTTCAGTATTTAAAATTTCAGAAATTTACTTTTTGTACATTCTATTTCTTTTCCTCTGCATGGCTTTGTACACACGACACATTAAGAAACATGATAAACTGAAAACAAGAAAAAGCATCAACCTTTCTTTTTATTCTGGACATACAATTTTGTGAAGGTAAACTGAAAGGGAGACCTTTCTTTCTTACCTAAGCTGAAAAACCATCTAGAGAAAATCTTTAGCCTTGGGTACGAAAGAGTCAAATGTGAGTACAGGCTTTGACATCATATTTATACATTTTCTTCTCTTTTAAGGATCATTTTCCTATGTCTAGCCTGATTACTCATTCTAAATCACTGTCTGTGTTTGGACTTTCTTATTCAAATGTCCCTTTGGAAATCCTAGTGACTTGGTGGTTAAGCGCTTTACCTGCTAACCTAAAGGTCGGGGATTGGAATCCACTAAAGAGAACCCCTTCGAAACTCTGAGGGGTGATGATGAGTTAAAAAGGCCTGATGAAGCTCTAAATAGCTAACACTGAGCTATCAAGTAGGAATCTGAAGCAAAAAACACACAGGCCTCTAAGTGTCCAGTCTGCTTATCATCAGCAGCCCCTGGTAGTTAATTGTTCCTCCTCTTTCTTCTACCTCAGCTCTTCATTATATTATACAAGGGGACCAACTGAAGGACTTTCTAGTTTCCTTCCAATCCAGATCGACTGGGAATTAGGCTTTTAGAAATGGTTCTTGTTTTCATGCTAAAGGCCCCTGATATTTGCCTTAGAAATTAAATGTGGAGTTAAACAGCACCGAGCGGTTTATCTGTGAAGTATTTGTCTCTCACAGATGCACAGTCAGTGGCAGAAAAGCTGAAGAGGTAGAGCATGTCCAGCCAGAGGCCCTGCTCACACTCCCTCTCTCTGAGATCTGAGTGGCAGCTGGAAACAAGGAGCTGACTGTTTGTCTGCTGCCCATTCTGGTATTATGAGGTAAAATAAAAGTCCTTTTCTCTGAGAAACTTCTTACAATAAAACAATTCTCGGTCATTCACAAGTCAAAGGCAAAGGAAAAAGAGCCTCAGTGTAAAATGCTGTAAACTAGCACATTGTCTGCAGTCATTTTCTCACTATTCACAGCTGAAAGGGGAAGACGATGAGAAGGGAAGGAAAGCGGCAAGTCAAGGCAACTTTTGACAGAAATGGCTGATCACAGCCATTGAGGCCTCCAATCATTGCCCACTCGTTAGTGACACAATCTGCTGGCGAACTCTCCTGCCCTCCTTCCAGACCTAATTCTACCCTCTGCTGCCTCAGCAACTTGTCTTCCTCTCAGCTTCTTTCGTTTTGTCTGATAAGACAGAGCGAACATCAAGTCCTTTCCTGTTTGAGGCCTTTAATGAATTCACAGTATTGTATTACAGATAGGAGACAGTAACACAGATTGTGACTCAAGGTGCTATTTTTAAAATCTAGTTTAATGTGTTATCTTGTAATTTACACATAACATTAATATGGTTTCATAGCCTGAGGCACTGAGGTGTAGGAAATCTAAGAGGTTTATACCAAAACCTCTAGCTGACCTAATCATGGCAACTCTATGTGTGCTAGAGTAAACTGTGCTCTATATCTATAAGGTTTTCAGTGATGGATATTTCAGAAGTTGATCACCTGACATTTCCTCCATGGCCTCTCTGGGTGGATTTGAACCACCAATTTTTAGTCAGCAGCTGAATGTGTTAACTTCTTAACACCACTCAGGAACTCCAAGGGATTTATAAAGTGTAAGTGTTAAAGAGACTGCAGATGGTCCCTTCTGCTATTGTTTTATCTAAGTCTCTGTCTTGGTCATGGAAGATGGATGTGCCCACTGCCAAAGTCCCCGTTACTAAGACCCTTCTGTTTCAGGAAGGTCACAGAAGGTGACCATGATGAGAAGGAGTAAAAATTTTTTCCCTACCACTCAAATTTCCTAACTTCCAAATCTGACTTAGGCCTTGACCACAGACAGCTGGGGCTCCCCCACCAGTTCAGAGGACCAATACTTAACTTCTAGGTCTTTGCAAAGGTGTACAGTTAATGGTAAGCTGGAACCAGGTAGTTAAGTACTCAGGATTTCTGTGAGCCTGTTGCTAACTAAACCTTTGGTAGCTTGTGATCAGCCGAGTTGGAAATACACACAGCACAAAAACTGCAGATGTTATAAATTAGGGCAATTTGTTTATTATTTTATTTTTTTTCCAGAGCTAATTTATTAGAATACCACTGTTTAAAGTATATCATACTTTGTACAGGGCCGCGTAGATGTTTCTAGGGATGAAAAAAATAGTGCATAATGCATGATACAGAAAACTTTCTAGAATTCTTCTAAATTCTTTACTTTCTCTGGTCAAGTTTTGAATGGATCCCTTTGATCTAATGGATAATCCTGAGATGGCGTGTTGCTATCATACATTCTAAGTAGACTATGTAAGTCTATATATAACCACCAGCTGACTGTAATCTTAATATTATTCCACAAGTTTTCCTATCCATTAAAGGCAGTGAGAGTTTACTTTTATAATTCTCACCTCCTGTGTAGGAGAGCTAGATTTGATTCCTAGCCAATATACATCATACGTAGCCATCACTTGTCTATCAGTGGAAGCTTGCGTGTTGTTAAGATATTGAACAACTTTCAGTGGAGATTTCACACTACAGTTAACAAGAAAGAAAGCCCAGTAATCCACTTAGGAGAATCAGTCAATGAAAACGGACTCTCAGCCAGTCACAGGGATGGTGCAGTACTGGGCAGTGTTTTGTCCCATTGCGCGTGGGTTTGCTGTAAATGAGGGGCTGACTAAACATCAGCTAACACCAATAGCATTTCTTATCCAACACATCAACTGATACCCTGATCAAGATTAACAATCCATTAAGTGCTTACAATGAGCAAAAGATATCACCCAATTGCATTGCTCTATTGCCATTGTCTGGATGAACACAGGAGATTTGAAATTTAACCAGTTTCCATGAATTGAGTACAACAGAGGATTCAGTGCAATGAAGTCATGGAGTATGTCTTATGTATGGTGTGATGAATACAGGTAAAATGATTTCAAAATATGAATGATTGTATTGAAGAGTAATGTAGATGTTGAATGAACATTTATCAGAGATATGAGTGTGGTTTATACTAAATCTATCTGCAAAATATCTTTAAAAGTTTATGTTTATTTTACCAAATATTTGTCACCAAATGTCTAAGTCATTCTTGCTTCTTCACTTTATTTGTACAATTTTTGCATTCTCATGAACTCCTTGCCCTTCTTAATCAGTACCATCTTCCCTCTCCCCTCAATTTATCTAATTAGGTGTTTCCACCCTCTCTTCATACTTTCACATCCAACAACTTGACCTCCTTGCAGATCTCCTATTCAGTAAATCTGTTCATTGCACTTCTCTGACCAAACCTATAGCTCATCAATTCAAATAAATAATTCTTAATTTTCCAAAGCATGAAGAGAGATAATTATAAAAACTTACAATTTATTCTCAGAAATAATAAAAAAAATCTATAAGATTTTCTTATACATTCTGCTCTTTATTATAATGATGCGCACCTGTGTGTTTCTTCTTTGTGGCTAAATTGCAAATTCGTTGGGCAAAAGGGCAGTTAATATCTCATCTTTGTTGCTTAGTGGTGTGTCTTTTATGTATTGTATGCCTACTGCATGTTTGTTGAATAGAGAGGATTCCAAGGCATTCAAAGAATATTTAATAGGCTAGTTATCTACTAAATAAATCCCATATTACTTAGCTATGGCCTGTTTTCCAGAGACACAGATAAGTATATTATACAGACTTGAGATCTTGGAAAACCATTAACAAAAGTGAAGGAAAAAAGTGTTAATTTTTTGATGTTGAGAATAATATAACTGTCTTATCGTCAAAGTGAAAGTAGGTGATCATGAGTATGTATGTCCAATATAATTAACTTTGGGAAGAGGGAAAATGTGATTGAGAATGTTGATTTACTGCAGGAGAGGCTCATAACAAAATACACGGTTACAGCTGGGGCCTGACTGGTTATGTGCAGGATTATTGTCATAGTTCAGTGGCTGTTGCTCAAGGCTGACTACTGCTTTATGTGTTGAGTTGCTGTGAGATTTTAATTCACTAGAGGGAGCTTGTGGGTAGGAGTGATTCAGTTCCCACACAAAGAAGATTGATTGCATTCATTCAATTCCCACAGCCTGAAAAATACTTCCTATTTATTTTATTCAGGAGCTTGTTGTAACATATCCCAGAGTTGCCTAGTCATTTTTTTCCACTAGTGAAAAGTCTAATTTCCTTTTCCATTTTTTATTCTTCTATGCAATTCACTCAGTCCCCCTAATGGTCTAACATTCCATTGTGTTTGACTCGCATAGTTCCTAGCTGATTCCATCACTGATGGCTCTTTTTGCCCAGAGAACAGCCAAGAAAAGAGGTAATCCAGTTAGGCTATCTACCTGTTTCATGTTAGAATGATACAATTTTTTTTTTGTCCTGATTGTTCAACCACTATGTAAGTAGGAAAAATATTTATCCTTTAGTTTGCAACAAATATGAAATACTTCAGTTAACATTTTAACACTGTCGCGTCATGGATAAGGGGTAGTATGTTTCCTAGCATTGTGTTTTACTTCTGGATTTGTTTTTAGGTCAAATTCTGAATGAAAGGCTTTGCTGTGATCCAACAAGAATTCTTTGCCATTTGACTGGTTCACTCAAGGCAAAGCATAGACAGTAGTTCAGCTTACTGATCATGCAAAGCCTCGTTTTAGTGTATGGGTTTATTTCACCAACTTGTCAAAAGAATATTTTGAAAAAAATCTCCAGAAGCAAATATGTATATATATATATATATATATATATATATATATATATATATGTACACTCATGTGTGTGTGTGATAACCCTGGTGTCAAAGTGGTTAAGAGCTACAGCTGTTAATCAAAAGATTGGCAGTTTGAATCTACCAGGTACTCTTTTGAAACTGTATATGGCAGTCTACTCTGTTCTATAGGGTAGCTATGAGTTGGATTCAACTCAATAGTAACAGGTTTGACTTGGTTTTGTGTGTGTGCATGTGGCATATGTGTGTGTAGGAGAGGAGGGTATAACATAGAAGATTTTGGTGTGAACATATTTTACCTTGACCCAGTGAACCAAACTTGTGCTATTTTATATATCTGGATATAGTTAAGTTGAAAGTAATTCATAATTATAGTTGATTCCAATCTTGATTACATAGAATTAGCTTCATTTCGGATCTCAAAAAGAAAAACAAGGGTGGTGATAATAAAAATACAGTTATGTTTTATAACTATGAGTACTTATCCTATTTACATCATTCTTCTACGTATCTGGAGCCCTGGTGGTGCGGTGGTCAAGAGTTCAACTGCTAACCAAAAAGTTGGCAGTTTGAATCTACCAGCCACTCCTTAGAAACTCTGTGCAGCAGTTCTACACTGCATGTCAGCTCATGATGAGTTGGAATTGACTTGACCGTAACAGGTTAGATTTTATGTTTTAGTCTACGTAACTGATTCTACTCTGGCTCCTAGGGTCACCATGAGTTGGATCCGACTAGACGACTAGATGACACTTAGCTGGCTTGGCATCTGATACCATGTTGCAAAAGGTAGTAATGTATCTTGATGTAATGACCAGGATTTTAACACATGACCATTCAAAGTCATGAAGCTCTGTCTTTTAATTTGTTGTATAGAATGTCCTCAAATCAGAATCAACTTGACTAAAAACTGCTTGCTTGTCATTACTTCCTGATAGTTTTTCATTTTATTTCTTCTCCTAAGTTCACATCAGAGGGAATTCAACATTATCATTATTAAATGATGATGTTATCTTTTAAAATTTGTTTTGTAAATTCAGTAGGTTTTAAATGGTTTCAACATTTCCCCCCAAATATTCTTTTCTATAGACTATTAACGAATAGATGTGTCAGAATCCGTAATATCACCCTCAGGCCCAATAATTCACTATGTTGCTGCTAAGTGCTATTGAGTTGGTTTCAACTCATAAGGATCCTAAATATAACAGAAGAATGTTGAATATACCATGGACTGCCAGAAGAATGCAAAAAATTATCTTTGAGGAAATACAGCCAGAATGCTCCTTGGAAGCATGGAGATGACACTTCATCTGTTGTACTCTGGAGATGTTACAAGGATAGACCAGTCCCTAGAGAAGGGCCTCATGCAATTCACAGTCCTGATGAGTTAACCCTTTGCTGCCCGATAGGTGTTGTTAAAAAATAGCTTTCATTTTTCAAACGTTTGGAACACTGAGTTAAGTAATGTTACACAGCTTCCTCCACAGTTTTTAAGATGCTAATATCTGTTATGATACTCTGAATATGTACAAAAATACTTAACGTCCCTTACTGGATTTCAAAATTGTTTCCCCTTACAGATCATATTTTAGAAAATGGTGCTCTAAATGCTGTTAAAGTGTCTCTGTTCAATCCAAGATAATATGATTTAAAAGGACAAGTGGGAAAACAAACTCAAGCTTACGAGTTACTGATAAAGGATCCATAGTTAGGTATGTTACATGAATGAAAATCTTGGGCTTCCTTAGTACCTGCTGTCTCTGTCGTGTTTTAATTGATAACTAGTTTTTAAATATTTTACAGACCTTTGTCTTCACAGTGATTTGGTGATCAAAATTAATGTATTTTCTTGGGTCATGAAGATGAGCATTGGCTTAATGACATATTTATTGGATTAACTGCCAGTTGTTAATCAGTAAAAAGTAGCTGTTAAATATGGCAAAACGTCCTTTAAAAATTAGCAGTTGATGTTCACTGGCTAATAACTAAAAAATAATCTGTTTCTGGGGAAAGAAAAAAGAAAAAGTTTCCCACATGTAAACCCAATGATTATGTTTGAAATTGCCCAAATACCAGCTATATTTTACTGAGTCTACTACTAGACCATGTAATTCTTCTTACAATAATTGTACTATTGTCTTGTGAAATCTGCAGGCAGAGTTGCAAATGAGAAAAGCACGCAACGTCAAAGGCAAAATGAAATGAGCAAGCAGTTACTTGAAAACTTAGTTAAATTAAAAAAAGTCATATGGTCCCCCTAACACAGTGAGGTATAAAATGATTCCCCCAAGCATTCTGTCTTCCGTATAATCATGCAGCGCACACATGGATTTTGCAGTGATAAAAAGAAAAGTGAAACCAAGCTAAGTTGACCATAGGAAGATGTCTCAGGGCTCAAAGGTTATAAATTATTTATTTAGTTCTGGAAATTTATGAAACATCGTTATTAGTACGAAATCATGTTTCATTAGCAGGAATATTTTCCATCTGATAGCAAGCAAGTTTTCTCTTTTCTCTTTGGCGTATGTGTCACATATGTTTTTGATGTAAATATCAATGCTTAAGAAAATAAATATCATCCACCCAGGCACATTTAATAAAGGCTCTGTTGTGTATTAGATGGCTACATTTTACACACATGAAGAGTACATTAAAATATATTTAGCGTGAAATGTATTTTAATCTCTGTCTTAATTCTTATGCATATTTTGTCCTGTAACTGACACCAGGGAAACGCTGGTGGCCCAGTGGTTTAGTGTTACTTCTGCCAGCCAAAGGGTTGGCAGTTCAAATCTTCTTCCAGGTGCTCCTTGGAAACTGTATCAGGCAGTTCTACTCCGACCTATAGGATCACTGTAAGTCAGAATTGACTCCACGGCAGTAGGTTTGGTTTTTTGGTTTAACTGATACCAATGAAGGTAAATATATAAATTTCTTTTTAAAAGAGATTTCATAGAATCTTTGGATTTATACACTTTACAGAGTAGATTGTGATGGTATCCTCTCATAACATGATGGGAAGTATAATACGTTTAATCAATGGAAAGCCTTTAGATTCAGCCATCTCAGAGTTAAAGATATGACTGTTATCAACAAGAACAAAAACCCAAATAACTGCATAGATATTTAAACAAACAAATGACCAAGTGTTGGTATGAAGCAAAGCCTAAACAGGCATGCTTTGCTTACAGGACAAAAAGGCAAAGTTCCCCAGTGGTTCTCAGGTAAACTAATCCTCTCTGGGACATTCGACCATTCATTCAGCCCTTCAAATATTTGAATAAGCTCCAAGATTAGATCTTTGCCTTCAAACTCCAGCTTGTCGCAGAATTTAACATCAAATTAAGTGTACTTCAGACCAGAGGGACCCATGATGTCTTCTGCAAATGGCAACCAGTAAGGAACTTGGGACTGGATTAGACAAAGATGTATGTGGAGGGCCTAAGGCACAGCTCACAAACTGACAGCCCTTGGGGGCTGAAGCCAATCTCCAGTTTTGTTCTGTCTTTTCCTGTATATCATTGAAAAAATCAGAATATTCTCATAAAAATGATTTTAGACTTTTTTTTTTAATAAATCAGAACCTTTGACAGCGTTGGCATGACAGTGATTCACTGGGCCGACATTCTGGCTAGCATGTATGCAATAACACATCTCTTGATTTCACTGTTCTCATATTGGTTACATTCCTGTCCCCCATAAATGTATTTGTGCTTGCAGTGCTTAGACCAAGTACACCCAGTTACATTTGAGAAAAGAAAGTAGGAGAAAAAAAAAAAACACACATTAAAATAACTGTTGCATGGATGTTTGTGGAACAAATATAATTTATGGTCTTGTCCTTGGAAATTGAATATGGACTATGATCTGTATTTGTCTAATAAGGATAAGTGTCTGATCTGTTCCTCACATGCATGTCTGTGTCCATCTGAGGACTGTCCCTAATAAAATCTTCTCTAATAAGAAGGTAAAAAATGGAATGTGAGAATTATAAATTGCTAGGCATGTCTTAACAGTTCATGACTGTTGCTATGTTTGTGTCCCTTGTGGCAGCTCTTGGGTCAGCCCATCTCACTGAAGGCTTCCTGCATCGCCATTGACCCTCGACTTCACAGAAGATGGTGTCCTTCTTTACCAGTTATTCTTTCCTGATGACGTGTACAAAGTAGTTAAATAATTATATGTATATGTATGTGCATACAAGGTAAAAATGCAAAAAAGTTATGCTTCAATTTTTTTAAAGATTATGTAACTTGTTTTCATAGTACCCATAGACACATAATTTTGTAAAAATAGTAATTTTTGCCCTTTCATGAGTCACACAAGTATTTACCCAATTTTTTTCAGTCCAAAGTTCGGTGACTCCTGTGGACAAGTATGCTCCTTAAATAAAGGTCCTGAACTGCAGAGTTGCAAGCCATAGGTTGTACAATGTGTGAGAAAATTTCCACTATGCTTGTATTTTGAAACTGCTCATCCTGACTTGTTCCGGGACCTTAGGGACACATAAGTAGCCTCTAACTTTGATACCTTTAGTATTTTCCAAATTCTATAAACTTATGGATGAACAGCATGTATTTAGTGTATTCACTATATGTGCTTCAAAGATTTCACTTCTAGATTTTTTTTTATTGCTTGGATATCTTTATTCATTTGTACTAAGTTCAACAGTAGTAGGGATAACATTTCCAAATGTTTGAGAATTATTCATTCATTGTCAACTATTAAGTTTAGTGGAACATTTTAAACATATTAATACCTAATACATTGTCAGCCTGAAATTCCTCAAAGGAGAAGGACACTAATATGGTCTGGTTCATTATATATGTCTGTCTTCACCATTCCAGTTGCCTGCTTCTCATGCGTATATATATATATATATACATATATATGTATATATATACACATATATGTGTATGTGTATCATAATTTTTGGTATGCCCTATTCTGTTAACTTGTAGAGAACCAGCCTGAGTTTTGCTTACCACCTATGACTTAGGCTAAAACTTTTGCCAGTTTCAAGTATACAGGCGCATGCAAACGAAGGAACCTATCTTCATGTGTTCTTAATTTTTCATATGCCTTTTTCCTTGCAAAAGTGATGGTATTTCATAATCACCCCAACTCTTTCACTAGGCAGAGAAACTTAGTGACATGTTGAGTGAAATGCTACACTGTGTTAATAACGGTTTTGAAAGAAATCAGGAAAGTTAATCATGTGTGGACACAGGGTTAAGAAGCAATGTAACAGACTATTAAGCTTAATATAGATATGTGATATAAGCATATGCAGACATCCATTAGCATAAATTCACGTTACAGAAGAGCAGCACAGCATGCCACTTGGTGAATTTATAAAGTATGTGAGGGGCAGGATGCAGATAGGTAGAAATAAGTGGGTCAGAGAGTCCATATACCAGTCCTGGATCTAGTTGATGATACCACTGCAAATTATAACCACATTATTTTTGAATGGTGTTATTTTCTGAGACTTCATTGCATAGATATGTCAAGTGAAGGAACATACAGCATAGAATAATCCCCGTAGTTTCCCTGAGGCTCAGCAAGAGAAATACCAGTAGAGGATGGTCCATCTCTCTTAGCTACAACTGGCTTCACCTAATGCCAACAGTCATTATGTTAATGATAAGTCACTTTCACACACATGAAAATATAATATTCAGCTAATTTTTTTGAGAAATTTGTACACCTTTGTACACCTTGATAATCCTGAGAGATTATTATCTCAACATGCTGTCTTTTTTCAGGACATATGGCATAAACATTATGTGTAACCATCAAGAATTTTATTCTAAACACATAGTATCTGGAAATAAATTATTCTGGACCTTTCTCTTACAACTAAAAGAAGAAAACCAATTCTTCTCTGTCAGTTTCAATTAAAGCTCCCTTGTAAGAATTTCTGAACTATTTCTAGGAATTCCTGTTTTGTGTATTTTTTTGCTTCCCTTGTTAACATGGTATAATGCAGAATTTAGTCTGTTAGGTTTTGTTTTTGTTTTTTAATAGATCTGGAAAAAATATCTTCAGGAACAGAATGAAGCAACTATAAATTTTCATGTAGAAAATTTTACCTTCAGTAGGTCTGTATCTACTTTCATTGGTGCCTTTCTTTTCTGTTTCCCAGGGTGTCTTAGAAGAAATCTTTTTTTATTTTTTGGCTAAAACTTTTGTAGACTCAGATAATAACAATAAAGCACTTGCAGAGTTTTGTTTTGTTTTTTAAAAAAGAGTCCCTGGACGGCATAAATGGGTAAGTACATTACTGTGAAAGGAAAGATTGGAGGTTCAACTTCCCCTGGAGACACCTGGGAAAAAAAAGGCCTGCTAATCAACTTCTGAAACATTAGCCATTGAGAACTTTCGAAAGAACAGTTCTTTTTTTTTTTTTTATCGTGATTAAGTGAAGGTATACAATCCAAATCACTGTTGAATGCCTGCCTGTTCCACAGCCCCTCCTCCTCTCCTTGCCCGCTGGCACCACACTCCTCCTTTTCATTTCGTACTTACAGCATCTTCTTAACAAGCTCCTGTCCCCTCCTCTCCACTCTCTTCTCTCCCATCTGGAGAGAGACCAGTAGGACAGCACCCTACAAATGCATAGAACCATGAAGTACACACAGCATCTGGTCACATTGTCCCCAAGCCCAGTCCATTTTTATCTGAAGAGTTGACCTCTGTAGGTGGAGGGCAGCAGCCATGCTTCCAGGGGACCCTCCAGGCTGTCAGACCGTCACCTGTAGTCTTTTAGTAGAGTTCTTGAGCAACACCTCTTTTTCTTGCATTGCCACAGGGACCTAGGGAAAACAGTTTTATTCTGACACATATGGAGTCACTATGAGTCAGAATTCACTTGATAGCAACTGGTTTACAGTTGTAGATACCACTAATTTGTCCATTTTTTCTGGTAAAAAATACAGCAAATAAGTTCAGTTTTCAGTGTTTATTTCTCTAAGAGAAACCAAAAATTCTCCATTGTTTAGAGAACAGTCATAGTGTTTCTTTTCAGAGAAGCGTCGAAGGGCCTTGTATTTCCCGTCTTTTTGTTCTCTCCTGACCATCTGCTATCTTACATTGTAATGGCTGAATTCTGACTGGTTTATAGTTTAGATATTAGGTGCCATTGAGTCGGTTCCAACTCATAGTGATCCAGTGCACAACAGAACAAACACTGCCAGATCTCGTGCTGTGCCCACAATCGTTTCTATGTTTAAGCCCATTGTTGCATCCACTGTGTCAATCCATCTCGCTAAGTGTGATGTCCTTCTCCAGAGACTGATCTCTTCTGACAACATGTCCAAAGTATGTAAGACACAGTGTCACCATCTTTGCTTCCAACAAGCACTCTGGTTGTGCTTTTTCCAGAACAGCTCTGTTTGTTCTTTTGGCAATCCATGGTACCTTCAATATTCTTCTCCAACACCACAATTCAAAAACATCAATTCTTCTTCTGTCTTCCTTATTCATTGTCCAGCTTTAGCATACATATAATGTTATAGTTAAAGTAGGTTTTCATTCCCCTGGCAAGACTGTCACTGAAAACCCTCAACCCTTTATCTTTTTTCTCTTAGGATACAGTTTGTGTTCTAGAGGAAAGTCTAATAGGAATGGAGATCTTGGGAAGCCAAAATGAAATACATGAGGAAACAGAAAAAGTCAGTGGAATTCCTTGGAGCAGGGAGAAGAAAGTGCCACATCACAATTGCTTAAAATTCCCAACAGAGAAGAAGACCAAAAGATGGTAACACTAATGATAGGGACACTACCTAGAATTTTGTGAGAGACAGCTGTAGGCCAGAATCTTTTATACAGGTCCCACACATGTGGCATCACTTAGTAATCACAGCAGCATTCATTATCCCAAATGTACTCATGATGAAAACAAGAAAAAGAGTAAGAAACATTGCTCACCACTATGTATCTTATCCTCATTTCCACCTCTTCCTAATCATTGATGGGAAAGACCCAATCAGATTTCTAGGCCATATTTTGTTCTTTACCTCTCAGGCTACTAGCCAAGAAGAATCATAGAACAAAAGGACATTAAGATGTGGCTGAAAATAAGCTTCTAATGTAAAGGACAACTGTACTGAGAGAAATTGTAGGTGGAATCAAGGGTAAAGTTCTTTAATTTATAGTTACTTGCCTTTTAAGATGTTTAAATATTCTACATGAGTTTTGCACTGTTTTTAAGCAAAAGGGGTAATAATTATATAGTATTTTGTCTCAAGATCTAAAAGAGAAAAAAAAAAAAGGCATTCTGGTTTGAACCAAAATGAACAATATGCAGCAGAGACAAACTGTACACTATGTGGTTTGCCGATTGTTGCTGCAGTGTGTATTTGTGTGTGTTTGTGCCAGATGTATTAACCAAAGGCAACAGATGAGTCAGAATGCACTTGAGATGAATGCTTATGCCTACCTTTACTAACAATTCAAATAGAATTGATTTTGCAGTCTCAAGATTTTTTTTCTTTCTTTTTTTGAGGGGGGAAGCTTGACATTCTGCCAGACTTTTTCTCAAGTCTAAGAAAAGTAGTTATGGTTAAAAGAAAAATGGCTCTTCTTTCCATTTCTAAGTTCCTTTAAGAAATTAAAGATTGCTTAAGATTTGAATGTATTGGTGGTGCTATCAGGAATGCTTCATGCTTTCCTCCTCCCATCAAGCATTTTTAATTTCAAGTTGCAAATGGGTCTTTTTCAAATTCAAAGCCTGCCAATGCTAGAAATTGCATAGCCAAGAATTATTGGCTTCATTGAGCTGGACCAGATTCAAAGAAAGGTAACAAGGAGAGAATTACTAGAAATTAGTTGCAGGGGAATATTGTCCGATTACCAGCGATTATGAAAACGGTTCAGGACCAGGCAGCATTTTAGTCTATTAAAAGCAGGATTGCCATGAGTCAGAATGGACTACATGGCAACTAATGATAACGGTTTTACAATGGCTTTGATGCTGCAAGTGACTGAGAAATCTAACTTTGCCACCTCCTTCCTTATTATTCTTAAAATTTCTTCTAGTAAAAACAGCCTGGTACTGGTACCAAAAGAGACATATAGACCAGTGGAACAGAGTTGAGACCCCAGAGATGTCACCATATGCCTACAAACAGCTGATATTTGACAAAGGCTCTAAGACTCTAAACTGGGGTTAAAACAGTCTCTTTAGCAGAAGGTGTTGGCAAAATTGGTTATCCATCTGCAAAATATTGATTCAAGACCCATAACTCACACCTTACATGAAAACCAACTCAAACTGGATAAAAGACCTAAATATCAAACCTAAAATGATAAAGATTATACAAGAAAAAATAGGATCAGCAATGGAAGGATTAATAGACAATTTAGACAGACGTTAAAATCTAACACACAGAGCCTGATCAAAAGAAAAGAAAATAGATAAATGGGGACTATGAAGAATCAAACACTTTTGTTCATCCATAGACTTTATCAAAAGAATTAAATGACCACCCACAGAATGGGAAAAAATATTTGGCAACTACATATCTGATTGACATGTGATCTCTATAATCTACAAGGTACCACAAAATATCAACAAGGTAAAGGTAAGCAACTCAATTAAGCAAAGGGCAAAGAAGATGGGCAGAAACTTCACTAAAGAAGACATCCAGGCAGCCAAAAGACACGTGAAGAAAAGCTCACGATCACTAAATACTCACCATCGTTAACTATTAAATAAATCCAAATCAGGTTTACAATGAGATATCATCTCACTCCAACAAAATTGGCCATGATCAAAAAAACACAAAACAACAAATGCTGGAGAGGCTGTGGATAAATTGGAACTCTCCTACACTGCTGGTGGGATTGCAAAATGGACAACCTCTTTGCAAAGCAATCTGGCACTTCATTAAAAAGCTGGAAATAGATATACCATTTCACCCAGTAATCCCACTGCTTAGACTATGTCCTACAGGATTAAGAAAGGTCACATGAACAGATAACATGCCCATGAATTTTTATTGCAGGACAGCCCACAATTGCAAAACAATGTAACCAACTAGATGTCCAAAAACAGATGAACGGATAAGCAAGCTATGGTACATATAGTCAACGAAACACTATGAAATGATAAAGAACAATGCTGATTTCAGGAAGCATCTCATAACCTGGTTTCAACTGGAAGACTTTGATGAGTGAAATCAGTGAGCAACACAAAGTCAAATATTGTATGAGACCTTTACTATAAAGACTTAAAAACAGACTCACATACAGAAGACAAGACTCTTCGACAGCTACAAAGGAGGGGAGGGAGAGAGAAAGAGGAATGACTATAGATTAGGTAACTGATAGAAATTTGGTTGGGTGAAAGCAGTGACAGCACATACCAGAAAGATGATCATCTTAACTGGGCTTCAACATAAACTGAAAACTCTTCTATTCCTAGCCCACTATCCCAGGGATAGAGTAGCAGTGGTGGGGGTCTGGGGACCATGCTTTCAGGGGACATCAAGGCCAATTGGTAGAACTAGCCTATTGCTAAGAGAGTCTTCTGCACCCCATATTGGTGAACGGCATCTGGGGTCTTAAAAGCTAGCAAGCTGCCATCTGAGGTACACCAAATGATCCCATCTCAGCAGAATCAGATGATCACCAAGGTCAACAAAAACATTAGAGAAAAAGAGCCCAGAGGACAGAAGGACCCATGTGCATGCATGACTATACCAACATGTGATCAGAAGAACCAGATGGTGCTCCGCCATCACCATTGTCAGCCAAGATGGGCCACAAAATGTTGGGTCCAAGTGGAAAAATACACACACACAAAGAGGGATGCACCTCAAGAACTCCACTAAAAGACCACAACTGATGGTCCAGTGTTCCAGGACTTCCCTTGAGAGCATGGCCTCTATACCTGCTGCTGCCCCAGATTATTCATTACTGAGGTCAACTCTTCAGACAAAAATGCACTGGACTTGGGGACATAGGGTGACCATATGGTGTGCCCACTTTATGGCTCTATGTATCTACAGGATGCCATCTTACTGGCCTCTTACCAGAAGGCAGAGGAGAGGGTGGAGAGGATAGAATAGGGGATTCTTAGCAGGATATGACATGTATAGAACAGAAAGGAAGGGTGTGCTGTCACCGGGCAAGGAGACCGGAGGGAACTTCAGATAGGCAGGAATGCAAATTTCACTTGGATTTTATACTACTTTCGCTCAATCACAATAAATAAATAAATAAATTCTTCTTCTTTTTAGCATTCTACAGACACTGGGGGTTTTCTCAAGGCCTTTCTCTGCCCTCATGATGGTTTTCTTTTCCTGTAAGCAGGTCAGAGAAAAATAAGAGGCACTGCTTTTAACCAGTAATTTGAGCGCCTCTCTTACCTTCAAGAGGACCACTTAAATGTAAATGAAAAATTCCATATGAACCTTAACCCCAAACTGCTTGCCACTGAGTCTATTCCAACTCATAGCAACTCTATTAAAGACAGCAGAACTGACCTATAGAGTTTCCAAGGAGCACCTGGTGAATTCAAACTGTCCATCTCTTTGGTCAGCAGCCATGGCACTTATCCACTCCACCACTGGGGTTTCTATATGAACCTGAGCTGCATTAATTAGAAGACTAAAGACACTCTTTCCCAAATTCAAAAATAGCAAGTAAGAGTGCACTGAATCAAATTCTTGATGTTTTCACCTTGACATCTGTTTTAGCTTTCAAGTGTTTCTGTAAAACAAATATCACAAGCGGGTAGCTTTAAAGAATGAAAAGTTATTTTCTCATTGTTCTGGAGGCTAAAAGTCCAACTCAAGGTCACAACCATGGCCATTCCTTGGTCCCTTGATGATCCTCGTAATAGCATCTGTCTTCCTGAATATGTGCTTGCTTCTGTGCCTAATCTGCTCTTTTTGTGCCTCAAACATTAATTTTAGGATGTGCTCTATGCTGTCATGACTTTATAATATAACAAAGAAACCCCTATTCCCAAAGAGGATCATATCCACAGGTATAGGGATTAAGATTCCAACACTTATTTTGGGGAACACAATTCAATCCATAAAAATGCCAAATAGCAACCATGTGTCAATTTCTTTGCTTTTGCCTCGCAAGGTCATTGTTCAAGAGACTCTGGAGCCAGTCCCATGATGCCCAATAGAATGTAATATGCTGCAGATAGATCACAGACTGGAAATATTTCTTTGTCAGGAACATGCTGAAGTTTCTCAAGAGAGTCAGGGAACTATGAGAGATGCAAGGTGTTGCTGAAACAGAATTAGTTCTTTTAGTTCTAGAGGACAACAGATCTTATTAACACTGTAATGAGACTCACAAAAGCAGAAGTCAAGAAATCAAACCGTGGGTCACAGTGGGAAAATCTGCCACAAAAGACCTCTTTAAAGTGTTAAAAAGCAAAAATGTTTACCTTGAAGACTAAGATACATTTGACCTTTGACCCAAGCTCTGGTATTTTCAGTTTCCTCATATGCCTGGAAAGCTGGATAATGGATAAGGAAGGCTGAAGAAGAACTGACACCTTTGAATTGCAGTGTCAGCAAAGAATATGCAATGTGCTATGGACTGCCAAAATAAAGAACAAATCTGTCTTGGAAGAAGTACAACCAGAACACTTCTTCGTGTGGTTGTACATACGGTGACTGAGTCAGAATCTAACAACCATGACCACAGTTGAATGGAAACTAAACAGGTTGTTTTTCAGAGCTTCTAGACATAATACATGCACTCATACACATACATACATTGCTGTCATGTCAATTTAAACTCAAAGAGACCCTACTGAACAGTATAGAACTACCTCAATGGGTTTTCAAGGGGCCGCTGGTGGATTGGCCTTTTGGTTAGCAGCCAAGCTTTTAATCACCGTGCCACCAGAGCTCTGTAGAGACATATAGTTATGCTTGAACAATACTGAAATTAATCTGCAACTCTCTCATTGCCATCTATTTCCCATTACTTATGGGTATTGCAACTGTTAAGAAAAATAAAATAAAATAATAAAAAAAACGAATTTCCTTTAATGCCGTTGGAAGTTATTTGCATGTTACAATTTAATCAAGTCTTGGCCTAGTCCTCTGTGGCCAGGCAATCAATGGGTTAAGTTAGATCACTAACATGTGTTCCCTGACCCTGGAATGCCTCATCAAATGTACTCATTACTGATTGAGCAAGAGAATGAATAGTTGTGAGTTTCAGTTTAAGCGCTGATGGGATTGTGTGTGAGCCCCATCGTGGTCGAGGTATTTAAATTTTGATTTTTGTAATGGGCTCTGACATGTTTCATTTCCTCTGAGGGAACACTCGAGACCTCTGAAAGTAAATGTTGCTAAAAAGTCATCAAGGCAGAATATTAAAATGCCATCAAATAAAAATTTCACTAATGCAATCCGGCTAGGGCTCCAGGTACTGGAGCGAAAAGAGGAGTGTCAAAGGTCCTGGTTCTTTTAGCGAAACATGATTTGTTCCTCTTCACTGACTGTTTCTCCAAATAAATTATTTAAAGCCTTATTTCTTCTTTCTCTGAGGCCTCTTAAAGTTCAACTATACTGAGAGGTTGTGGGAGAAACAGAGGCAGAAAGAGGGAGCACACAAATTCAGCAAGTGGTTGTATGTTGAGGATCTTCAGCTTTTCATCCTGTTTTCTGACGTCCCTCAGAGTTGCCTAGGTGCTTGGTCAGTGAGTCCGTTAAGAATCCTTAATTACCAGTTTAAGGCTGAAACTGCCCTAATAAGACATATTCAAAATTCTAGTAACATAGCAGAGCCCAGGAGTGCATGAGATCTTCAAGGAATATTCATTCAACTGACTAGAGCATATCAGGGCTTAGATGATATTATCATTTATCTCAGGATGTTTTTATCCAGATATCTTTATCATTTTTCATAGTATTTGAATTTTATGTAACTTTTCATTTAGGGATTTGTGAAAGGAAATGAAGAATAAATTCTGAATTTCTCTTACACAAAAGATATTTAAAAATAAATGGTTGTCTTTATGGGATGTATTAGTCTTCTCCATGGGATTTAATTAATAATGTTTTCTTAATAACCACAATGTGAAACAGTACACGTATCTGTTAGGGTTTACATTCTAGTGTGTATCTGTATTCTGAAATACTGCTTACATTAGACGTTTCCTTGGAATGGAGAAATGTGAGTTTTCCTAAACTTTACGGCAGAGTGTCTCTAAGGTGTGAGAGGTTCTTCTCCTTTAAGTTTGGCTTTATGTCCCACTTCAACCCATGTTTCTCTCATTTCTTACCCTGGCTGACAGAACTTGTGCCAGCTAACATCTGATCTTCTAACTCAGTTTGACACCTATGGTTCTGTCCATCTAACCCATGAAGGCAAATAAACTACTTTAGTGTATCTGTTGTACCCAACAGCAGGTCTACCTTTGGGAATTGAATTTTCATCCCATATCAGTGAAACAGCAGAATTTTAAGGGTTTGGCTAATAAACAAATATTGACAATTCACCTCAACCAGGTGCCTTTTTAGAAACTTAGAGGGGCAGTTCTCTGTCCTGTAAGGTCACTATGAGTTGGAATCAAATCAGTGGCAGTGTTTTTTTTTTTTTTTTTTTTCAAATCAGAACTATCAACACTCCCTGATCCTCTTGGGAATCAGGGCTTCAATAATTCATGTTGTTCATCAGATGGATAACATATTTTCATGGTTAAGAGTGCGATCTTTCCCCTCAGACAACTTGGGTTCAAAACCTAGCTTGTCCCCTTTTAGTTATGGAGTCTTAGGAAGTCAGCGAATCACTAAGCCACAGATCTGTAAAACAGATAGCCTATCACTTTCATCTCTGGTGTTTTGTGAAAATTATATATATATATATATATATATATGTATACACACACATATATGTATATATACATATATAAAAGCTTAGCACTGTTGTGGAAATATAGTGAATCCTCAATACATGTTAACTGTTGTTACAGTTCATTTCTTTCTTTTTTTTATTATGATTGAATGAAAATGTACATTCCCGTACAACCCGCATGCCCACCTATATGCAGCTCCCACTACTCTCCCTGCCCAGTAACAGCACACTCTTCCTCTCTACTCCATACATGTCTTATCCTCCCAATAATCTCCTATCCCCTCCTCTCCACCCACTCCCTTTCCTTCAGTAAGAGGTCAGCAGGACAACATCCTATAAATTCATAGAACCATAAAGTGCACACATGATATGGTCACTCTGTGTCACCAAGTCCAATCCATTCCTGTCTGAGAGTTAGCCTCCATTATGATTTATGGACAGGGGCAGCATCAGGGCCAGGGTCCATGCTCCCAGGGGAACCCCAAGGCCTGTGGACCATCAATTGTGGTCTTTTAATGGAGCTCTCAGAGCGCACCTCTTTTTATTTTCGTGTCACCAGTGAGACTCAACATTGTGAGCTCATCAGGGCTACTACTGGTGGTGGCCAGACACCATCCAGTTCTTCCAGTCACAAGTCAATGTAGTTATCCACTCACATGGGTCCTCTGTCTTCTGGGTTCTCTTTCCCCTATGATCATCAGTTCATGCTAAGTTGGGACCATTTGCTGTACCCTCAGATGGCAGCCTGGGAGCTTTTAAGACCCCAGATGCTACTCACCAATGTGAGATGCAGAGAGCTCTCTTAACAAAATGCTAGTTGTGCCAATTGGCCTTGGTTTCCAAACACCCCCCCCCCCCAGCTTCTCTGTCCTTGTAATACTGGATTCAGCTGAGAGGAGTAATCATGTTATCTTGAAGTCTAGTTAATATTGATCTTCTTTCTAATGTGTGCTGTCACAGATTTCACCCAACCAAGTTTCTATCAATTATCTAATCTAAACCCTCACCCCCTCCACTTCCCTCCACTCCTACCCTTGCAGCCATCAAAGAGTCTTTTCTTCTATGCACAAGTCTGTATTTGAGTTCTTACTGTAGGGGTCTCATACAATGTTTGTCCTTTTGTGACTGACTACTTTCACTCAGCATAATGTCCTCCAGTTGAAACCAGGTTATGAGATGTTTCCTAAAATCATCATTGTTCTTTATCATTGCATAGTGTTCCATTGAGTATATGTACCATAGTTTACCTATCCATTTCTCTGTTGTTGGGTATCTGGGTTGATTCCACCTTTTGCTATTGTGGACTATGCTGTTATGAACATTCATGTGCATGTATCAGTTGGTGTGAATGGCCTTGATTCTGTAGGATATATTCTGAGCAGTGGAATTACTGGGTCAAATGGCATAACTATATCCAGCTTTTTAAGGAAGTGCCAGATTGCTTTCCAATGATATTGCACCATTTTGCAACCCCACCAACAGTGTAGGAGAGCTCCAATTTCTCCACAGCCTCTCAAGCATTTGTTGTTTTGTATTGCTGTGGTGAGATGGTATCTCGCTGTTTTGACTGGAATTTCTTTAACAGCTAATGATTGTGAACACATCTGCATGTGTTTTTTGGCTTACTGGATCTCCTATTTAGTGGAGTGTCTGTCTGTCTCCTTTGTTCATCACTTATTTGGATGATTTATCTTTTTCTTATTGATATTTTGTAGTATCTTACAGATTATGGCAATCAGGTGTTGGTCTGACATATAGTTGCCAGATATTTTCTCCCATTCTGCAGGTAGCCTTTTAATTCTATTAATAAAGTCTTTGGATGAGCAAAAATGTTTGATTCTTAATAGTTCCCATTTATCTATTTTCTCTTCTGTTGTTTGTGGTTTGTTTGACAGATTTTGAAGTCTGTCTAAGCAGTGTATTAAAACTTCCATTGCTGTTACTAATTTTTCTTGGATAAGCTTGGTAGAATTCTGCAGTAAAGCCTTCTGGGCCAGGGCTTTTTTTGGTTGGCAGTTTTTTAATGACTTTTTCAATTTTATTATTAATTTTTTTTGTGATGGGTTTATCACCTTGTGATAATTTGGGTAGGAATTTATGAATTTCTTCTAAGTTTTTAAATCTGTTAGAGTACAATCTTTCGTAGTGTTCTGTTATGATATTTTTAATTTCTGTTGGATCTGTTGTTACGTCCTCTCATTTCATACTTGGGTTATTTGTTTCTTTTCCTGTTTTTCTTTAATAAGTTTAGTCAGTGGTTTGTCAATTTGGTTGATCTTTTCCAAAAGCTGGGTTTTGGTCATTTCAATTTTTTCATTTGTTCTATTCTCTAAATTGTTTTGTTCTGCTCTGATCTTTATGGTCTGTTTTCTTCTGGTGACTGAGGGGTTCCTATGTTGTTCTTTCTCTACTTGTTCAAGCTGTAGAGCCAGTTCTTTGATTTGGTTTCTTTCTTCCTTCCAGATGTATGCATTTATGGAGATAAACTGATCTCTGAGCACTGCTACGGCTGTATCGCATAAGTTCTGGGAGGAAGTGTCTTCATTCTCACTGGAATCCATAACTTTTTTTATATCATCCGTGATTTCTTCTACAAGCCACGGCTTTTTGAGCAAGATGTTCAGTTTCCATGAGTTCCACTTTCTGTATATGTTTCTTATGCTATTGACTGAGACTTTTACTGCTTTATGATCTGAGAAGATGCTTTGGTATGGATTTTGTTGAGAATTGCTTTATATCCTAACATATGGTCTATTCTGGAGAATGTTCTGTGTGCACTGGATAAGAGGTTGTAGCTGTCTGCTGATGGATAAAAAGTCCTGTATATGTCAATGAGGTCTAATTGGTTAATTGTGGCAATAAGGTCTTCTGTGTCTTTATTGAGCTTTTATCTAGATGATCTGTCCAATATTGAGAGTTGAGTGTTGAAATCTCCCACTATTATTGTGGAGTGACTTATTTCCTTTTAGAGTATAGTCAGTGTTTCTTTGACATATTAAGGTGCTCTGATATTAGCTGCATAAATATTTAGTATTTTTAAGTCCTGTTTGTGTACTGAACATTTCAGCAGTTAATAGTGACCACCCTTGTCCATGATGGTGAATTTTACACTAAAATCTGTTTTATCTGAGATTGGAATTGCCACCCCTGCTCTTGTTTGTTCATTATTAGCTTGATATGTATTCTTCCATCTTTTAATTTTCAGTTTGTTCCTATCTTTAAGTCTAAGGTGAGTTTCTTGTAGGCAACTGTTTTAGTCAGCTAGGGCTGCTCCAACAGAAATACCACATAGTGGATGGCTTTAACAAAGAAAGATTTATTCTTACACAGTCCGGTAGGTTGCAAGTCCATATTCAGGGTGTCCGCTCCAGGGAAAGACTTTCCCCTTGACGGCTCTGGAGGAAAGTCCGGTATTGCATCAGTCATTGTCCAGGGAGTGTCCTAACGCAAGAACCTCTGGTCTGAACAACGCGCTCTGCTCCCGGTGCTGCTTGCTTGATGGTAGCGAGGTTCTCAAATTGTCCTTGGTTCTTTTTCCTTTTATTCCTTGCAAGCTAAAAGCATTAAGGGTGGGGCAAGCCATACTCCAGGGAAACTTCCCCCATAGCAGGAATTCACAGCCCCACCCTAATCCTTTAACATACAGGTTAGCAAAACCACACAATGTGGAAGAATACATATCAAGCTAATAATGAACAAACAAGAGCAGGGGTGGCAATTCCAATCTCAGATAAAACAGATTTTAGTGTAAAATTCACCATCATGGACAAGGGTGGTCACTATTAATTGCTGAAATGTTCAGTACACAAACAGGACAGTCCCAAGATACTGGGAACCATATCCCAGCCACGTGGCTGCACACATTTTCGGGGGGACACAATTCAAACCATGACAGCAACATATGGATGGGTCATGGTTTTTGGTCCAATCTGTCACTTGATGTCTCTTTACTGGAGAGTTCAGTCCATTGACATTCAATGCTGCCATTGTGATATGTTTATTTTTGTGTTGATATTTTCTCTGTTCTTATGAATCTGTTCTGGGACATTCTTTGTGAGTTGATTTTTCACCATTTTCAGGTTTGGTTTTGTGGTTGTTGAGACTCCTGTATTACATTTCTTGATATAATATGTTGCATCTTTATTGTGCCTTATGTCTGCCCCTATGATCCCACTTAATAAACTATGTGTAAACCCAGTGCTAGTTACCACCAGTCTTGTCAACTTCCCCTTCATCTGGAAGGATTATAATGACTGTAGTACCTTCCTCTTTTTAATATGATGACATCATAGTGTTCATGATATGATCACTGGATCATTTCTTTCACTATTATAGCTTTGATTGAGTTTGGAGCCTTCCCAAACTAAGTAGGATTCTGGATGATGTGTCCTTCTAAAATATAAAGTTAGTGGTTTTGTTCTTCTAAGCCAGGAGATTCTTTCAATATTTCTTGTACCTTTGGTTTGGTTTTTAGAAAGTCTCTGAGTTTCTGTTTATCTGTGAAAGTCTTAGTTACATTTTCATATTTGAAAGATAGTTTTACAGGATACATAATTCTTGGTTAGAAGTTCTTCTGCTTCAAGACTTTGAATATGTCATGCCACTGTCTCTGTGCCAGCATTGTTTCTGCTGAGAAATCTGATGACAGCCTACAGGGTTTCCCTCTGAATGTTAGCTTTGCTTTGAGTCTTGCTGCCTTTAAGAGTTTCTGCTTGTGTTTCATTTTGTTAGGCTTGATTATAATATGTCCTGTAGTCTTTGTATTGAGATCTATATTGAGTGATGCTCAATATGTATCTTGGATACCTATATTCTCTTCTTTCATAATTTCTGGGAAGTATTCTGTCAGCAGCTCAGCAACAATACTCTGTGTGTTCTCAGGTGTCTGGCCCTGCTTGGAAACTACAGTCAATGGTAGATTGTTCCTCTTAATAGAATCCCACATGCCTCTTCTTGCTTCTTCATTTTTTTGTTTCTTTTTTCTGATTTATCCTCAAGTTGGTAGGTTTGTCTTCCAAATCAGAAATTCTTTTTTCCATTTGTTCCATTGTGTTTTCTTGGTTTTGAATTGAAGTTTCTATGTCTTTGATTTTGTTCTTGATCTGTTGGATTTCAGCGTACTGGTGTTCCATCAGATCAAACAGCTTGCTTAATTTTTCATTTTGCTCTGCTGCATTTTGTATAAGGTTTAGGAGGGCTCTAGATATAATCTTTTTGTATTCACATTCCAATAGTTTCAGAAAAGCTTCTTCCTCTGGGAAGTTCTGAGGTAGTTTCTTTTGGGGGCTTTCTGGTACCATGGGTGATTTCCTGGCCACGGTTTTCTCCAGAGTTTGTTGCTTTTGAGGCTTCAAGTGAGTCAGCAGAGGCTGGGGGAGATTCTGTGAGGATGGACCACAGTTGTTTATCTAGGCTATCTTAAAATAAGAGGTGAAAAGTATCTGACAACTTCCTAAGTCAGTCAGATTTTCAGGTGTATAGCTTCCTCTTCCCAGGTGGCAAAGTAAGCACCTGTGTATCGAAGTTCAGATGTTATAAACTAGCTCAAAATATGGAAAGGCTACTGCCCTGCTGGTCTCTCCTGTCAGGTCTCAGCTGTAGACAGTATCATGTAGAATTCTGCTTTTCTGCCAGAAAAGTGCTCTCTTCTGGGCAGTCACTGCTTCCCAGCCCAGGAATTAGGTCTAGCTGAGGCTTCCATATAGGTATGCCAGCTTCCCAGCAGTACAAGTTGGCATCCTGCACAAGCTTGCCACCCAGCTGGGACCAGGCTACTGGCAGAAAGAGAGGCCAAAAGTGCCGAGATGCCCAGAGTGCACAGCCTCCATTGCTGGGCCCCGGCCTCAGGTGACACTATGCAAAACACTGCATCTCTGCTGGAAAAGCACTCTACCCCAGCAAGTGCCGCCTCCAAGCTTAGGAACTAGGTATATCCAGGGCCTCTGCCTGGGCGTCTCCGTCTCCCAATGGATCAAGATGACATCCCGCACAAGCTTGCCACCCTATCTGTACAACTACCACATGGAGAAGGTAGAAAGATAGGGAAAGATAGGCCAAAGGAGCCGAGATGCATAGAGTCCAAAGCCAGCCTCTCAGAACATAGCAATTGTGTTTGCTGATCCCACCAGCAGTGCATCTGAGACCAGCAGCTAGTCAAGTCTCAGGTCCACCAACCAGCCAACACAAAAATGGTGTTGGCTCAAAATGGTGAGTTACCTTTGGTCCATGCAAGCCCGTGATCACCAAGAGTGCGGTCAGTGGAAGAGAGGAGGCTTTGTGTTCAGTGCTATGAAGTCCAAATTAACAACCCTATTAACAACCTAGGGCTCACTAGGTGTCCAGAAGCCTCCATTTAATTATCAGTTCAGGTCTTCATTTTCAGAGGGATTCAGGGAGACATGTGTTTCATCTGCCATCTTGACTTTGCCTCACCAGTTCATTTCTTAAAGTTAAGACAAAATCCCACAAGGAAAAAAATTTTTTTTTTGGTATCTCTGGAAAGTGCTATTTAAAGTTCCTAGTAAAGACTTTAACTAAATTTTAATAGTTTCAGTGCAATGACTTTCACACAAGATGGTGAAGTGATTTCTGGGGAAGGCTCCAGGCGCCAGTCCGTTCATGATGATGTCAACTGCATCATAACAGAGCATCAAACTGTACAAGGCATTGTTATGATATGTTTAGTATTTTGAAATGGTACATTGCCAAATGTGATGATTTGCAGCTAAGACAGAGGTGAAAGATCACCTCTTCAGGTAGGAGTTTATCCTTGAGGTAATTACTTAGGCAACACACCCACCCGCCCACTGCTGTTGAGTTGGATCCAACTCACAGCGACCGTAGAGGTCAGAGTAGAGCTGCCCCATAGACTTTCCAAGGAACACCTGGTGAATTTGAACTGCTGATCTTTCAGTTAGCAGATGTAGCACAGAGGCACACAAAATATTCTTCTTACAATAAAAAATTATAGTAACTTTCCAACTCACTTTAAAAAAAAAAATCCCTTAAAAGGTTAGTTTCAAAATAACTTACCGAATACAATTAGATCATAAAGTTCTAAGAATGCTGCCATGACACAGAATCCATAAACTTACCACTTTGAAAATGGCAGTTAACATTAACCTGCCTACTTATGTCATATTTCTTAGAGAAAACCTCAAAAACACTTATCAGTGACCAAGTAATTGTGGTAAATAAATATAATTTCTGTGAGTGCTTATTAAATGTCTACTATTTTCAACTAACACTTCATCACACAAGGCTTGGCAAGGCTTTTCCTTTGTGTTGTTGTATATGCCTCAGGGTAATTTGTGAAACTTCCTTTAAAACTACCTCTAATATCCACTACTCTCTAATTCTGATTGGTTAGTTTCCCACAGTGAGGTTTGTTTACATCTATAAAGTAGTTTCACACATAAGTTCAGGTAGATAGATCACTAAATTTATATCTTAATTATCAGAGAGCATAATATTTTAGAGTATTTATTTAAAGTTCACGGCAATTGATGTAACCATTTCTTCATGTATCACTTAAAGATAACATTTTTCACTTTTCTAGTTTGATTCGCAATGAAAGAGAAATAAGAGACAAATGAAGTAAAGGATACGGGCTTTTCTGAGCTTCTGATACCTAGTTATAAAATATACAAAAATACTGAATACTGTCTCATTATTCAGTTACTGGAATTTCGTAGTAAGTTCTAACTGAACCACTTTTGAAGAGATAGAACATTTCCCAGGTGAATATTTAATCAGAAATTTATTTTGATATTACTGGATCTAAAGAAAGTCATTCATTGAGAGTGTTCGTAACCCTGAACAAGAGAAAGAGCAAATTAGAGACTCAGCCTTTGCCCTGTAGGCAATGCAGAAAAGAAGACAGCCCTGCCCTTGAAAACAACATCAATTCAGCAGCACCAGAGTATAAAATTGCCATTATAATTAAACATCTGATTCTTCTAGTTCTAATCTCAAATTTCCCAACAATAATCCTCTGTTTAAAAGTTTCCTGTGTAGATCTGTCTACTGAGAGAGAATATTCTAATTCTACTTCATAATTTGGAATCATGGATAGATAGGCAGAGAGATAGCTGTACCCATCCCTACTCATATAGTTAATTTGCACAATGGAATGAAAGATTCTGCAGTTCTGCATTGTCCTTGTGATTCCTAGCACAGATGAGTCTGTCCTGGCAACTACTGTGCCAGTATTTCTCTCTGAGTGTTTCCCTTTCCCTCTATAGTGCTATACTTCATCAAACACAATAGCCACTTCCAGTAATTGGCCCCTTTTGAAGACATGTCTATATCAAGAGAGTCAGACTAAGTTCTGTTGTGATCCGGAAGATTTTCAGTGGCTAATTTTTGGAAGTAGATTGTCAGGCCTTTCTTCCAAGTCTGTCTTAGTCTGGAAGCTCTGCTGAAACCTGTCCACCATAGGTAAACCTGCTAGTATGCGAAATAACATGGACATAGCTTCCAGCAAGACAGCAATAAGCAAGCTATGACAAACTGACAGACAGATGAGCAAGTTATGAGTCTTATACATGATCAAATAATTTTGCTCATTAAGTATCATTTTTCGTATTCTGGTTTTATCTATCAGTCTTTTATGCATTTTCTTATCATAATATAGTAGTCCCAGAGATCAGAAACACTGGAGAATGCTAAAAAATTAAATTTTCATGACTAAAAACTGAAAACTAGACTGAACTTGGTAGCTATCCAAAATTCTGCAACTTATTCAGTCCAACCACTTTCTCTCTGAGTGAAGAAATATAGTGAATTTTCTAGGGCGCTTGATTTGCTTAGGCTTGCTAGGTAGACACTATCAAGTTGATATACAAATGATAACCTTTGACCTTAATAGTTGTATCTTATTTTTATTGGGCACAGGAAGTTGGAAGGAGTTATTCATGTATGTTGTTGTGGTTAGATGTTGTCAAGTTGGTTTCAACTTACAGCAATGCGATACACAACAAAATGAAACACTGCCTGGTCTTGCGCCATCCTCACAATCACTGCTCTGCTTGAGCCCATTGTATCAGCCACTGCATCAGTCCATGTCCTTGAGGGTCTTACTGTTTTTCACTCACCTTGTGCTTTACCAAGCATGATGTTCTTCTCCAAGAATAGATTCCTCCAGATACTATATACAAAGTTTTGCCATCCTTGCTTCCAGTGAGCTTTCTGGCTGTACTTCTTCCAAGACAGATTTGTTCACGCTTCTGCCTGTCCATAGTATGTCTGATATTTTTCACCAACACTGTGATTCCAATGCATCAATTCTTCTATATTCCTTAATCATTGTGCAGCTTTCACATGCATGTAAGGATATTGAAAAATATCATGGCTTAAGGTAGGTACACCTTAGTCCTCAAGGTGACTTCTTTGCTTTTCAACACTTCAAAGAAGACTTTTGCAGCAGATTTGCCCAATGAAATGTTTCTTTTGAGTTTTCGACTGCTGCTTCCATGGGCAGTGATTGTGGATCCAAGAAAAATGAAATTCTTGACAACTTCAATATTTTCTCTGTTTGTCATAATGCTGCTTGTTGGTCCAGTTGTGAGGATTTTTGTTTCCTTGATGTTGAGGTGCAATCCATACTGAAGGCTGTGGTCTTTGGTCTTCATCAGTAAGTGCTTCAAGTTCTCTTCACTTTCAGCAAGCAAGCTGTATGATCTGCATATTGAAGATTGTTAAGGAGTCTTCCTACAGTCCAAATACCACTTTCTTCTTCACATAATCCAGCTTGTCAGACTATTTGTTCAGAATACATATTGAATAAATACGGTTGAATGATACAATCCTGACTCAAACATTTCCTGATTTTAAACCACACAGTATCTACTTGTTCTATTTGAACGACTGATTCTTGCTTTATGTATAGGTTCTTCATGAAGACAATGAAGTATTTGGAATTCCCATTTTTTGCAATGTTACCCAGAATTCTCTATGATCTATACAGTTGAATGCCTTTCCCTAGTCAACCAAGTACAGCTAAACATATTTCTGGTATTTTCTGCTTTCAGCTAGATCTGACATGAAAAGTGATGTCTGTGATTATATGTCCTCTTGTAAATCCTACTTGAATTTCTGGAAGCCACCTGCCAATATATTGCTGAAAATATCGTTGAATGAACTTTAGCAAAATTTTACTTGTTGGAATACCTTTTTTTGGACTAGGCACAGATAAGACTCTCTTTTAGTGGGTTGGCCAAATAGCTGTCCCCCAAACTTCTTGGCATGGAAAAGTGAACAATTTCAGAGTGGCAACCATTTGTTGAAACATTTCAATTGGTGTTCTGTCAATTCTTGGAGGCTCTTTTGTTGTTGGTGCCTTCAGGGAAGTTTGGACTTCTCCCTTCAGTACCACGATGTCTTGATCACACACTACCTCCTAAATGGTTGAACATCAACCAAATTTTTTAGTACAGTGACTCTGAACATTCCTTCCATCTTCTTTGGACGTGTTCTATGCTGTTTAATATGCTCCCCATAGAATTCTTAAGAACTCCATCAGTTCTTTCAGCTTGAGAAATGCAGAATACATTCTTAACTTTTGGTTTTCTGTCTGTAAGTCTTTGCATATTTTCTTATAATACTTCATTTTGTCTTCTTGAGCCCTCCTTTGAAATCTGTTCAGCTCTTTTACTTCATCATCTCTTCCTTTAACTTTACCTACTTTATGTTCAAGAGCAAGTTTCAGTCTCTTCTGTCATCCATGTTGGTCTTTTCTTTCTTTCCTATCTTTTTAATGACTTCTTGCTTTTTTCATGTATGATGTCCTTGATGTCAGTCCACAACTCATCTGTTTTCGCTCATTAATGTTTAATCCATCAAATCTACTTTTGAAGTGGTCTCTAAATTCATGTGAGATATACTCCAAATCATATTTTGGCTTTTGTGGACTTGTTATATTTTTCTTCAGCTTAAACTTGAACTTACATGTGAGCAATTGATAGTCTGTCCTGTAGTAGCCCCTTTGTTTTATTTCTGACTAATGATATTAAGCTTTCTCATGTCATCTTTCCACAAATATAGTCTATCTAATTACTGTGTATTCTGTTTGATGAGGTCTATGTGTATAGTCAAGTTGATGTTGTTGAAAAAACATGTTTACAATGAAGAAGTTGGTCTTGCAAAATTCTATCATGTGAACATCAGAGTTGTTTCTATCACCAAGGCCATGTTTTCCAACTGTGAATCTTTCATTTCCGACTTTAACTTTTCCATCACCAGTAATTATTAGTTTGTTTTGTTTGCATGTTTGATCAATTCCAGACTATAGCAGGGGGGTAAATTTGAATAATGGGGGTATTCACTGGTCTTCTTTGTAGTTATATGGATGTTTTCTTATCACTGACAGCATTGTATTGCAGTACAGTTCTTCAAATGTTCATTTTGATGATAGGTGAAACCATTTCTTTTCAACTTGCCGTTCACGGCATAATAGATAATATGATTGTTTCAAAACGTCTGACAGCAGTCCCTTTCAGTTCGCTAATGCTTCATATGTTGATCTTTGTGTGTTCCACTTCATTTTTGATAACTCCCAATTTTCCTAGATTCGCACTTCATACATTCCATGTTCCTATTATTAGTGGGTATTTGCAGTTTTTTCTTCTCATTTTGAGTTGTGCCATATCAGCAAATGAGGTTTCCCAAAGCTTAACTCCATCCAAATCATTTAAGGTCAGCTCTGTTTTAAGCTGGCAAATTTTCCTCAGTTGTACTTTGAATACCTTCTGACCTGAGGGGCTTGTCTTACAGCTTTACAGCAGACCATGTTCTACTGCTGTTCATAAGGTTTATATTAGCTATTGTTCTGCAGAAGTAGAATGCAAGTTCTTTTCTTCCAGACTGTCTTAGTCTGAAAGCTCCACTGAAACCTGTCCATAAGGGGTATCACTTCTGGTATTAAAATACCAGCAGCAAAGCTTCCAGGAGCACAGCAACTTGTAAGCTACCACTGACAAACCGACAAACATGTGATGGATGTATATATTATATGCACAGTCACTACGAGTTGGAAATGACTTGATGGCAGTGGGTTTGGTTTTGGTTTCGAATGTCTGTGTGTCTACCCATTTATCTAACATGCACACATAGCAAAGATAGATATTGTATGCATAGTCTTTAGGTAGCAAAAATGATTTGTATTAGACTATTAATAGAAAAGGCCATTGGTTTGAACCAACTCAGTGGTGCCAGGAAAGAAACACCTGGCAATCTGCATCTGTAAATACTACAGCAAAGAAAACTTTTGGGAGTAGTTTTGCTCTGTAACACATGGGATCACCATGAGTCAGAACTGAGTTGATAGCAACAAGTTTTATTTTATGTATACTAAAAAATAGCATATTATAATACATTGTATAGTGTGTTCAATAGCATGTGAATATTTAGGGATCTGTTGCAGTGAATCAAATATCCTGAGACTTCATTATGGAGTTCCGATGACCTAGCTTCTGCTAACAACTAAGGGGAGCTGTTGGCAGAACAGCGTTGTCTGGTGAAGTATTTCAAATAGATGTAGGACAAGTTAAATTTCTTCTCTATAAGAATAGTTTTTCTTGTGCTTAGCAGATAATTTTTCTTCCAATTTTGTGATGACTAACCCTTCACCTCTAAGAAAAAACTTCCAGAAAAATCAGGAAGAAATGAAAGAAAACCTTTAGCTTATGAGAAATCACATCTTCTGTGACAAGGAAATTTTGCTGGGCTGATTGTCTATAGCTATTTAGGATGTCATCAGATTTCTCAGGGCAAAAGAAAGTATACTGAGTAAGATGCATTTGTTTGATTAAATATCAACTTGTGTAGGCATCTAACATGCTTTTCTGGGTAGCAGGAAGTATAGTCCTAAGTCAGCAGTTGAGTAAATGGAATTGTTAAAGGGAAAAAAAATCTTTCTGAACAGAAGAAAATAGAAACAGAGCAGGAGCAGGTGAACTTTAGTAGTTCACGGGTTCGGTCTAGATAATCCTTCATAGGTTCTTGTTCTGAATGCTTCGGTTAAGGGTTGAGGGTGGGTAATTTTTGTAAGGTTTTCTGAGAAAGAGAGTAGATCACATCTCTGGTATGTTCCAGCGTTTCTCATCTATGTGAATCCAGACATCCAAAATTAAGTGTATCAACTACATTTCTAGAAACATTTGTTTATGCTTCATGTTCACACTGAGCCTAAAATTATGTCAGATCAACTCTGCTTTCTTCCAGAGAAATCCATGTATCATAAATGCGCATTTTTGTCTC
This sequence comes from Heterohyrax brucei, assembly GCA_028571685.1. Lineage (NCBI taxonomy): Eukaryota > Metazoa > Chordata > Mammalia > Hyracoidea > Procaviidae > Heterohyrax > Heterohyrax brucei. The sequence goes on along the minus strand of CM053148.1, from coordinate 33,349,836 downwards.
TTTTTTCTAATAGACAGCCAAGTCTCTACTACTTATCAGATATTTTAATGGAGCCAGCTAAATTGTAAAGCATGTTTATTTACCCTTTCAAAATCTAGTACTCATATGTCTATGAAAAATTGCTTATTAAAACATACTTTTGCATATTTTATATATATATCATGTTTCTGTCATTCCTAAATTTTGACCCTAAGCAAAAGGTTCATGCAAAAACCATGAGACCTCTTAATTAATCTCACAAATGTCAAATGGACTTTTTAAATTATATTCCATATAGAAGCATTAATGCTTGGGGGTATTAATATTTTTCTACATCACAGAAGTTTATTAATCTTCTGCTTTCTCTACATTTTTGTTAAGAGGAAATCAGTCAAGCAAACCAGGCAAATCTCCAAGATAGTGGCAGAGTGGTGTTCTCAAGATAATTTAAGCCATTGTTTCTTTTTCCCCAAGTCCTTGGGTGTGCAAACTGTTAATGTGCTCTGCTACTAAATGAAAGGTTGATGGTTCAGTCCACTCAGAGATGCCTCAGAAGAAAGTCCAGGTGATCTACTTTCAAAAAATCAGCCCTTGAAAACCCGATGAAGTGCAGCTGTATTTGGACATATATGTGGTTTCTATGAGTAACAATGGGCCAGAAAGGTAACTGATTATCCTGGTCTTTCAATGTTATTCACATCCGTTTTCCTCTTACACTGGTCCTCTCCTGCATACACTCACATGACCCCAAAGTGCCGTTTGCTCCAAAAGCCCCCATTTTTTTGTCTTGCTAATCAAACACTGTTAAGAGCTAGTTTGCAGTTGGAATACACTAGCTGCTCCTTGGAAACCCTATGGGGAGTTCTAGTCTATCTTACAGGGATGCCATGAGTTGGAATTGACTCAAAAGTATTGGGTTTGGGTTTAATCTTTTAATTTAATACTATTTTATTATTTTTAATGTAACAGTTCCATTAAGTTTAATTTTGTGTTTCTTAAATAAAAAAAAAAGTTAAGACAGGTTTAATGAAGTGTAATCCAAACACAGAAAATGCTACTTTTCAGATATACAGCTGTATGAATTTTGAAAAATATATACAGTCATGTAAGCATACAAACAGTCAAAATATGAAATAGCTCCATAACCTCTGAAGTTCCCTCATGGTTCCCCTTTGTACTTCATCTCTTCCTCCAATCTTTTGTCCCTGCAACCACTGATCTGAATTCTGTTTCTAGAGTTTTTTCTTAACCAGAATGTCATATAGATGGAAGACAACAGTCTGTTAGCCTTCTGAGTGTGGTATAATGTTTTTGCATTTATGTTAAAACATCTCGTTTATTGTTGAATCCATCCTATAGATATACCACAATTTGTATATGCATTTCCATGTCAATAGATACTTGAGACATTTCCAACTTGGGACAATCATCAACAAAGTTGTTGTGAATATTACTTTTGCACATACATTGCTTTTGAGTAAGAACTTTGTAACTTCTGGTTACAAGATGGCAGAGTAAGCAGACATCTCCTCGTCTCCCTCTGAGAACCAAAGCCTGGATGATATTTTTTATGGAGCACTGAATACCTGAGAAGCCTTGGGACCTAACATATTTGACTGGGCAACAGTATCAGACTAATATTCTCCTCTCAAATACAACCCAGGGACCATTTGACCTCTGCTTTTGCTGCTGCATTGTAACAGAGAACTGTAGCTTCTGCAGATGACCAGTAACGGTAGCATACTTTAATTATAAGCTGGCAGGTGAAACCTGCTGTTCCCCACTGCCTGTTCAGGCCAGCCTGTTGGACAGCTTCCACTACCAATTCAACACCTGGACAGCTCCCTGCATAGAAGTGCAGCTTACTTTTGCTTTTAAAGTCTACTTTTTAAACGTTGAGAGGCTTGCATTTTCTCTCTGAAAATCTCTATTGAAATACCTCTTTTCTCTCACTCACATTATAAGATTGACTGACAGCCCCCAGTTTCTTCATAAACAGAGTAGCCTCTTTGCTACTCAATAAGCAGTCTTCCACCCCTGAGAGTCCACCTAGAGTATTAGAGTCAGCTGGTGACCAACAATTCTCTTAGATCCATTATCAGAGAAACCAAATAGCATCTAGCACACAGACAACAGACTATAATAAATCATTTAAAGAAACAGTCTTCAAATGCTCCAGAAAATTCCCTAAATAAAGATTCAAAAAATTCAAAAAATTTCCCAGATGAAGAAGTCTTTCTGAATCTAACAGAGGTTGAATACAAAAAAGTTATACATAAAACCCTCTTAGAGATTAAACAACACACAATAGAACAAATGAAAAATTTGGTAAACTATTTGATATGCCTGAACATCAATGATCTGAAGGATATCAGATTAACAACAAAATTACAAAATTGGATAATTCTCTCCAAAGCCAAAAGAATAAGATTGAACAGATGGTTGTTTGAATCAGTGACCTAGAAGACAAAGTAACTAACACCAACATTTATGAGGTAAAATCAGAGAAAATAAATAAGAAAAATGAAGAAACATATGGGACTCCATGAAGAAGAATAATTTACATTTAATTGGAGTTCCTGTACAAAGGAGGATTAATGACAACACAGAGAGCATTGCTGTAGAGATCCTGAGATTATGAACAAAGAGAACATAGATATCCAAGATGTTTATCGAACACTGAAAAAGTTAGATCAAAAAAGAAGAACACCAAGGCATATTATAATTAAGCTTAATAAGCTAAAACACAAAGAGATACTTTTGAAGGCGGCAAGGCTCAAACAAAACTAACATTCCGAGGGAAACCCTGTAGACTTCCATCCAACTTTTCTGCCGAAACAATGCTGACTAGAAAACAATGGGCAGATACATTCAAAGCCCTCAATGAGAAAAACTTCCATCCCAGAATAATTTATCCTGCAAAATTGTCTATCAAATATAATGGTGAAATTAAGACTTTTGAAAATAAAGAGAATTTTAAAGGCTTCATAAAAACTAAACCCAAATTACATGAAATATTGAAAGAAGCTCTTCCCTAAATATATGTTTCAGGTGATAATTTAAGGCATTTCATCCAAATTTCAAATCAGTTAAGGAAGGCACAAAACTTCACCAAGCCAAGCCAAAAGCTATAAGGGAATCCATGATCATATCATGACAACTATAATATCATCACATTAAAAGAGGGATACACTACAATAGTTACAGTTGTTTTTGATGCAGCAAAAGTTTCTGACTTCTAAAATAGTTGAAACTGACTGCAATAATTATATGTTAAGGGGGATTAGGTATGTAGCCATAGAACAGATTAACATATCATTTGAAATTAAAAATCACAATACAGAAGTCTCAACAAATATAAAATCAAAACTCATACCATCCATAAAGAAGAATGCCCCACAGTCTCCTTTCCTGTCCTCTCCACCCAGTCTCCTTCCTCCAGTCACGGGACAGGGAGAGCAGTGGAAGCTGCATATAGGTGGGTATGTAAATTTATACTGGAATGTACATTTTCACTCAGTCATATTAAACAAAAAAAAGAAGAAAGAAGAATGCCCTAGAACAGATTAATAAGAACAACAGAGAAACCATCAACATGAAAATAAACATATTACAATGACACCACTAAACATATACCTACCAATAATCACATTAATGTAAATGGACTGAACACTCCAGTAAATAGACAGCAAGTGATATTGTGGATCAAAAGACATGACCCATCTATATGTTGCTTACAAGAAACACATCTTAGACTTAAAGATAAGAATAATTTGAGAATTAAAGGTTGGAATAATATATACCAAGCTAATGATACACGAAAAAAGTGGGTGTGGCAATATTAATCTCAGAGAAAATAGATTTTAATGTAAAATCCACTATTGTGGACAAGGATGGTCACTATTTATTGCTGAAAAGTTCAATACTCAAGCAAGACTTAACAATATTAAATATTTATACAGTCAATACCAAGGCACCTAAATACGTTGAACAAATACTGACAACATGGAAAAATGAGATTGATCATTCCACAGTAATGGTTGGGGACTTTAACACTCCCCTTTCAGATAAGGATAGATCATCCAGAAAAAAGCTCAGTAAAGATACAGAAGATTTTACTACAACAATCAACCAACTTGACCTTATTGACATATACAGATCTTTTCATCCATCAACAGATAAATACAACTTCTTCTCCAAAGCACATGGAACATTCTTCAGAATAGACCATATGTTAGGTCATAAAACAATTCTCCATAAAATCCAAAACACTGATTTATTGTAAAGTACCTTCTCGGACCACAGAGCTATAAAAGTTGAAATCAATAGCAGAAAATTCGTAGGTAAAAATTCCAACTTGTGGAACCTGAGCAACACTTCACTCATAAAGCCTTGGGTTATAAAAGAAATTAAAGACACATTAGAGAAATTTATGGATTCAAATGAGAATGAAAACACATCCTATCAGAATTTATGGGATACAGCAAAAGCAGTGCTCAGAGGTCAATTTATCTCTATAAATGCATATCCAAAGATAAGGAAAACACAATTTTGAAGAGGCAAACAATAATAAAACCAAAAACATGTTGGAATTATTAGACAGCAAATTTAATATAATTATCCTTAGTATATTAAGGATGTTAATGAATAAAGTAGATAGCATACAAGACAAGATGGGTAAGGATGAACCAAAAGGAAATGCTAGAGATCAAACAATAGAGTGACAGATCTGAAGAATGCCTTCAAATGGTTCATCAGCTGACTCAACTAAACCATGAAAAGAGAAGTTCTATTGACCAGTTGAACACCGGTCAGTAGTGATGTCTCAAACTTAGCTGCAAAGAGAAGAAAAAAAAGAAAAAGGAAAAGGCAGAGAATGAAGAACTAGAGAGCAACATTATCATTGTAGGCTGTTGCTATCAATTTGGTAGAATTGCTGTCTTTGCAATACTGCATATTTTCGTCCATGACTATGGCATTTCTCCACTTAATTTAGATTTTTAACTTCTCTTTAAAGATGTATTGTGGTTTTCATTTTATATGTTGTGCATGTATTTTGTCAGACTATAAATGTTTTATATTCTTGTTTAAGAGTGCCAAGTAGCAGAAATGCAATAAACATTTGTAAAATTTGTTTTCTGTCTTGTAAACTTGCTAAGTACACTTATTAGTTACAGGTTTCTTTTTTTTAGCAAATTCCATAGGATTTTCTAAGTAAACAGTCATTTCATCAACAAAAGGGACACTTAAATTTTTCTTTACAATCTGAATACCTTTCATTTTGTTTTTATCCTGACTTTCAACATTGTCTCCAAGACAATGTTGAAAAGACATGTGAGTGTAAATGTTCCTCATGTTATCAGAAAATAATTTCATTGTTTAACGTTAAATATAATGTGATGTGTAGGTTTTCATAAATGCCTGTTACTATCTTGAAGAAGATCCTTTCTATATCTAGTTTAATGACAGATCCTTTCCTTCTTTTTTAATCAGGCATAAATATTAGATTTTGTCAACTCTGACTCCACAGCACTTGACTTGGCTGGCAACTCTTTTTTATGTAACTCTTGAGATGATTATATGTGATTTTTGTTTGTTTTCCTTCTGTTATTACGGTGAATTCTGTTGACTGATTTCTCAGTCTTGAACTAAACTTACATCTCTGGATAAATTCTACTTGGTCATGATATATTATGCTTCTGAAATATTGTTGAATTTGATTTGTGTCAATGTTCATAAGGAATATTAGACTGCGCTTTCCTTTTCTTTTAATGTTTTTGTATGTTGTTGCTGTCAGAGGACTGCTGTCCTGATAAAGAACTCATTTTATTTTTTTCTGGTTGTTAATAAATTTTTCTAAGATCTTTCAATGAATAGTCCTTTTTACTCCTTATGGATATCTAAATATCAAGGATTTACTTAACAAGTTTCCATTATGTACAAGTCTGTTTCTGGAGTCTCAATGTTGTTTCATAAGTTTACTTTTCTCTCTTTGCAAGACCGACCATGGTGCCTCATTACAAATACTTTGTTTTGACTTTTCTTGTATGTCAACAATTCTCTCTTCATTTGTGTCTAAACCTATTAAAAATCCATTGTCATTGAGTTGATTCCAACTAATAATCACTTGTCATTTGTGTCTGCTCTGCTATTGATACATGCACTATTAATTTAAAATCAGATATTTTTAAAAAATCAGTTTTTGAAATTCCAAAATGTCTGATTTTTTTTTTTTAGGTTAGTTATGTGACTTTATATGATTTCTAGTTCTCTGGAGAATTTTTTTTTTTTTTAACTTTTATACCCTTGTTATATAGTCTGTGTCCTATCATTCCAATTTCTGCTAGCTATGAGACTTTCTGTTATTATATTTTTCCAGGTGCACATCCTTGTATTCTCATTGCCTCATTGTTTTTGGTTATGTGATTGACATTACATTTGAAAAGGTATTTGTAGAAATAATTTGCAATTTTGATACTGTCACCCTCCAGAGAGGATTTGTATTTGCTTTTGTTAGGCACCTGGCTTTATTAGACATTTTCTACTACCTTAATAAAATGTTAGGAGTGCAGATTTTGTAGGTCATTCACATGAATTGATTCTTGCTTCTGTCCAAGCAGAGGTTAGATAAGTTTTTGTTCACTTTTGCTCGTGGAGCATTGTCCTGGTGGATCCTGAACTCAGGCTTTTTTTCTCCTAGTCACTTGAGGTTTTCACCCAGAACTACTCTACTTCTTAGCCTGTTTTCCTAGATGGTGTAACTTCATAAAAAACAGGATTCCAGATCCTGGGTTCATTCTGTATTTCTAGTCTCATTCAAATTTCCTGGAATTCTTCAGTATGTTTTTATAACTTTGGAGATTTTATGAAGGTTTTTTTGTTTCTTTGTCTTTAATTCCACATTACTTTCTAACTTGTATTTATTATCAGACTTGGTCCAAATCTGCCTAATCTAATACTTTGGTTCTTTTTATTAGTTTAACCTCAAAAATTAGATAACCTACTATTGTGTTATTTTTACATTTTTATGTAAATAATTGGTGATATTTTATTTAGTATTTACCAATATTTACCCACATGTTTGCCTTTTTCTTCTTTCATCTAAAATCTGCTTTTTAGAATAAAGTGTATTCCTCTTGAAGTAGTATCTATCTTTTAGAAAGAGATAGCTGCTCTTTCTAACAGCAAATTCTTATTTTAGCTAATATGACTATTTATTTTACTCTCATTCTTTGAATACATTTGTTTTGCATTCAGAATTATAGGTTGATTATGATTTTCTTCTAGTACTTTGAAGTATTTTTTCAATGTCTTTTTGCTTTCATTGTTTCCATTGCAAAGTCTGCTGTCAGTTTAAATTTGACAATATCAGTCTTTTCTTACCTTTAAGATCTTTTGTTGTTATTTTCTGTTATGTCTAGGACTGAATTTCTTTTTTCTTTTTTTAAATACATTGTTCTTCATTTCCAAAGCATCTTTCACTTATTCTGAAAAATTTCAACCATTCTCCACATTTATCTCCCCTTTAGAAAGTCCATTTAGATATATAATACATATTCTTCTTCCAATCTTAGTATTTTTTTTTCATAATTTCCATATACTTCTTTTATAAGAAGGAACTCTGGTGGTAGAATGGTTAAAATCCTTGACTTTTAGTCAAAATGTTGGCAATTTCGCCCATCAGCCACTCTACAGGACAAAGACGTGACTGTCTGCTTCTATAAAGATTTACAGCTTTGAAAACCGTACAAGACATTCTACTCTGTAACATAAGGTTAATATGAACTGGAATAGACTAGACAGAAGTGGGTTTTGTCTGGTTTGAGATAGTCTGTAAGATGCATTTTGAGCAGATTCTTCGGGTCTGTTTTCCAGTTTGCTTATTTTCTCTTCATATGTGCCTAATCATCTGTTTATTCTGTTTTTTTGCATTCAAATGATTACAACATTTACTAATTTCAGAAGTTCTATTCATTTTTTTAAATATGCCTGATCATTTTGATAATTTTTGCCTATTTGTTCCAGTTTTTCAATAAAATTCTGTGATGTTGAAGTCATTTTAAACATTTTTCAATCTGTATCTAAGAATTCTAGAATTTGAAATCTGCTATTTTTATAAATCTCTAATTTATTTATTTATTTAATTGTCATATATTAAGGATTGTTTCCATATGTGTCTGGTAATTTTGTTATTATAATTATAATTACTTCTTTGGATTTTAACAAAGTTAATCTATGCATGTTTTGAAGATCTTAATTTGAAGATGTTTTTCCCCAAGAGAATTGGGATTGTCAATGTTGATGTTAATTGGGAATCACTTTAAATTCTTTGCCCTTGGATTCTCTGAAGCTTGGAGATGGTGAAATTTAGTGATTGTATCTTTGATGTAAAGCAGGTTTGGGGTTACATATTTTCAGGAGAAGACAAATTTATTTCCCACCTGGAGCAAGAATAAAGAATTTTTTGCTGCTCAAGTTTACAGGCGCCCTTTGCAAGTGCCCTCTAATTAATCTCTGATTCAAATCCTCCATTTTGTGTGGGCCCAAGGCATAGTCTCTTATATTATGAGTTATGGAATGAACATGGAATGTATGAAGTATAAATTGCAGAGAATTGGAAGTCCTCAAAATGAAGCAGAATAACTGAAGATTGATATTGTAGGCATTAGCTATTTGATATAAACTGGTGTTGTCCATTTTTAATTAGAAAATTGTAAGGTCCACTATGCCAGCACTAACAAATTGAAGAGAAATGACATCACATTCATTGTCAATGTATATCATATGTATATATCGAATTCAAAATCTACCTTGAAGTACAATTCAGTCAGTGATAGAATACTATCTATATGCCTATGAGGAATACCAGTTAATAGGACTACTGTTTAAATTTAGAAACCATCAAATGTCAAAGATAAAGAAATTGAAGATTTTTGTCAACTTCTGCAGTCCGAAATTGATCAAGCATACAATTAAGAAACATTGGATGGGGGTAGAGACAAGATAATGGACTATACACTGGTGTCCTCAATTCCCTGTGAGAACTAAGGCATGTATTAATAATTGAATAGAACAGTATGGACATCTGGGGAGCCCTAGGACTGGCACAAAGTTGTCAGATTAGACTATTTGCCAGCATACAGGAAACTACCTTGCTCTAACACAAGACAGTGCACATCAAATATTGCTTCAGCTGATTCACTGTTTGGAAGGACTGCAGGTACTGATGTCTTCTTTGTTATCTGGGAGGCAGAAACTGAGCATGAGCTAGTTAATACTCTGAAATGCAGTGCTTAAGTAAACAGTCTATAGCGCAGCAGAGAGACTGTGCAAGGGATCATCACACATTGAGATCCTGGCCACTGACTGAAGGCATCACTCCTTCTACAACTTCTTGTTTCTGAGTTGCAACATAGACTCTGCTGTTTCACCACAGAAAGCACAATCAGGTGAGATGCAATTTTGGTCAACTGAAAGCTGGAGTCACCCACATGGAGGACTTAGCTAGGACTAATATTCACACCAAGAAGCAGGGCTAGGTTTACAGTGATGGAGCATCTAGAGTTATGAGTAGGACCTGGCAGGGGATGGCAGCAAAACCAAAACCCCTCCCTGTTTTGAACCACATCATAGCATCTGGGGATGGCCTATGACATGCTTTCATTGTCAGTCAGATGGTGGAGCCTTCTATACCTGAGGGCCTGACTGATTGCAGCAACTGTTGAACAGCTCATGATTCCAGGAAACATCTCATAACCTGGTTTCAATTGGAAGACATACTGTTGAGTGAAAGGAGTCAGCAACAAAAGGACAAATATTGTATGAGACCTCTACGATAAGATCTCAAAAACAGATTTGTGTATAGAAGAAAACACTCTTTGACAGCTGCAAGAAAGGGGAGGGAGGAAGGGTGAGGGGGAAGGGTTTAGATTAGATAGTTGGTAGAAATCTGGTTGGGTGAAATTGGTGATAGCACACATTAGAAACAAGAACAATATTAATTGGACTTCAGCAGAACTTGAATACTCCTTCCATCTTAACCCAATATTGCAAGAATGTTTTTGTTTTTCTAAGCAAAGAGTTTCTTTCAGTATTTTTTTGTAGTTTAGTTTGGTTTTTATGAAATCTGTAAGCTTCAGTTTACCTGCAAATGTCTTAATTTCATTTTCATATATGCGAGAAAATTTTGTATGATATATAATTCTTGGTTGGAATTTTTTTTTCTTCAAGGCTTTGAATGTGCCATCCTGCTGACTCTTGGCCAACATTATTTCTGCTGAAAAGTCAGATGAAAGCCTATAGGACTTTCCTCTGAATGCTAGCTTTGCTTTGAGCCTTGCTGTTTTTAAAGCCTCCCTTTATGTTTTGTTAAGGTTAATTATAATATGTCTTAGAAACCCTAGTGGCATAGTGGGATAAGTGCTACCTGTGCTAACAAATAGGTTGGGAGTTCAAATCTGCCAGATGCTACTTGGAAACTCTATGGTGCAGTCCTACTCGGACCTCTAGGGTCACTATGAGTCTTACCCAACATGATGGTAGTGGGTTTTGGAGTTTATAATGTTTGGTGCTTTCTTTTGGGATCTAATTTTTGTGGTGTTCGACAGACATCTTGGAAATCTACTTTCTCTTCTTTTGTAATTTCAGGGAAGTTTTCTGTCAGCAACTTAACAACAATATTCTGTGTATTTTCAGCTATCCCCGTTTAGGAACTCCAGTTATTTGTAGATTATTCTTCTTACTAGAGTCCCACATGTTTCTTAATGCTTCTCTATTTTTCTTATTTCTTTTCTCTGATTTTTCCTCATAAATGCTGGTGTTAGTTGCTCTGTCTTCAAGATAGCTAAGCCTGGCTTCTATCTCCTCAATTTTGCTGTTTTGGCTTTGGATTGAATTGTCTAATTCTGTGTTTTTGTTATTGATTTGCTGTATTTAAGATTGTTGATGTCCCATCAGTTCAAATAGCTTACCTAATTTTTCATTTTGTTCTGTTGCATTTTGTTTAGTCTCTAGGAGGGTTCTGTATATACTTTGTTTGTACTCAACCTCTGATAGTTTCAGAAAGACTTCTTCATCTAGGAAGACTTTTGATTGTTTATTTTGAGAGTTTTCTGGAGTCACGGTGGATTGTTTCTTTAAATGGTTAGCTATGCAGTGTTGCCTTTGTGGCATCTAGATCTCCACTAAAAGACTGCAATTGATGGTCCAGTGGCTTCAGGGTGCTCATGGGAGCATGGCCCCCGGTGCTGATGCTGCCCTTGGTCATAGATCATAACGAAGTTCTCAACAAACACAAAACCATCACTGAAAAAGATGAAAAGTCAACCCATGAAGAAGAATGACCCAGAACAGAATATTAAAGCAATATATAAAACAGCAACAACACAAAAATGAATGTGTGTGTGGCACTAAAGACATATGTATCAATAATTACACTGAATGCAAATGGACTGAATGCTCCAATAAAGAAATAGCGAGTAACGCCCTGGATTAAGAGACAAGACCCATTTATATGTTTCTTACAAGAAATACACCTTACTCAAAGATACGAACAAACTGAAAATTAAAGGATGGAAACATATATACCAAGCCAACAACATACAAAGATGAGCAGGAGTAGTAATACTAATCTCAGATAAAATAAATTTTAGTGTAAAATCCACCATCATGGACAAGGATCCTCACTATTTATTGCTGAAAGGTTCAATACATAAGCAGGACATAACATCAGTAAATATTTATGCACCAAATACCATAACTTCTAAACACATAGAATAAACACTGACAACATTGAAAAATGAGGTAGATTACTCTACAGTAGTAGTTTGAGACTTCAACACTCCACTTTCAGTAATGGACAGATCATCTAAAAAAATGGCTCAGTAAAGATATGGAGGATTTTGTTGCAACAATTAACCAACTAGGCCTCATCAACATACACAGAACTTTTTACCCATCAACAGATAAGGACACCTTCTTCTCCAAAGCACATGGGAACAATTTCCAGAATAGATCATGTGTTGAAACATAAAGCAATTCTCAAAGAAATCCAAACCATTAAATTACTGCAAAGCATCTTCTTGGACCATAGAGCCATAAAAGTAGAAATCAATAGCAGAAAAATCAGAAGTAGATATTTGAACTCACGGAAACTGAACAACACCTTGCTCAAAAACTCATGGGCTATAGAAGCAATCAAAGATGAAATGAAGAAATTGATGAATTCAAATGAGAATGAAAACACATCCTACCAGAATCTATGGGATACAGAAAATGTACACATCCAGAAAGAAGAAAGTGTCCAAACCAAAGAATTAATCCTTCAACTTGAACAAGTAGAAAGAGAGCAACAGAGGAATCCCTCAAGCACCAGAAGAAAATAGATCATAAAGATTAGAGCAGAATTAAATGAATTAGAGCATAGAAGTATAATTGAAAAAAATTAATAAAACCAAAAGCTGATTCTTTGAAAAAATCAAGAGAATTGATAAAGCACTGGCTAAACTTACAATATCAAAACAGGAGAGCAAACGAATAACTGGATAAGAAATGAGATGGGAGATGTCACAACAGACCAACTGAAATCAAAATTATCATAACAGAATGATAAGAAAGACTGTACTCTAACAGATTTGAAAACCTAGACAAAATGGAAAAATTCCTAGATTCATATCAACTACCAAAATTATTACAAGGAAAAGTAGAAGAACTTAATAAACCTATCACAAAGTAAGAGGTTGAAAAAGTCATCAAAAAACACCAATCAAAAAAAAGTCCTGGCCCAGATGGCTTCACTGGAGAATTCTACCAAACTTTTAGAGACAACTCCAGTGCTACTGAGACTACTTCACAACGTAGAAAGGGATGAAATACTCCTAAATTCATTGTATGAAGCCAGCATATCCCTGATACCAAAGCCAGGGAAAGGTACCACAAAAAAAGAAAGTTATATATAAATATCACTCATGAACCTAGACGCAAAAATCTTCAATAAAATCCTAGCCAATGGAATTCAACAACATATCAAAAAAATAAATAATTCGTCATAACTAAGTTAGATTCATACCAGAGGTACAAGGCTGGTTCAACATTAGAAAAGTGATTAATATGATCAACCACGTAAATAACCCAAAGGTTAAGAGTTATCTGATTTTGTCCACTGAAGCAGAAAAGGTGTTGATAAAGTCTCACACCTACTCATGTGGAAAACTCTCATAGGAACAGAAGGGCAATTCCTTGACAAAATAAGGGGCATCTATGCAAAGCCAACCACCTATGTTGTCCTGAATGGAGAGAGACTGAAAGAATTCCCCTTGAGAACAGGAACTGAACAAGCATGCCCACTCTCATCACTTCTATTCGACATTGTACTAGAAGTTCTGGCTAGAGCAGTTAGACAAGATCAAGAAATAAAGAGCATCTGCATCAGCAAAGAAGAAGTCAAAATCTCCCTACTTGCAGATGACATGATTGTATATGCAGAGAATCCTAAATAAACCATAAGTAAACTACTAGAACTAATAGAAGAATTCAGTGAAGTATCAGGATATAAGATAAATATAAGTAAATCAGTAAGATTTCTTTGTACCAACAAGAAGATCCTTAAAGAAGGAATCATCAAATTAATGCCATTTACTATAGAACCCAAGAAGATAAATAAATCTAGCTACAGAAATAACAGACCTACACAGAGAGAACTACAAGACCTTACTGCAAGAAACCAAGACAGATTTACATAAATGCAGAAACCTACCCTGCCCATAGATAAGAAGACTTAACATTGTGAAAATGGCTACTACATATGCAATGCAATCCCAACACTAATTCCAGGGTCATTTTTTTAATGAAATGGAAAAACAAATCATCAACTTTGTTTGAAAATGGAAGAAACCTCGGATAAGTAAAGTACTACTGAAGAAGAACACACTGGGAGGCCTCTCACTACCTGGCTTTAAAACCTATCACACTGCCACAGTAGTCAAAACAGCCTGGTCCTGGTACAAAAAGAGACATACAGACGAATGGAACAGAGTTGAGACCCCAGAGGTGTCACCCTCCTCTTAGGAACGATTGATGTTTGACAAAGGCCCTAAGATTGTAAACTGGGGTAAAAACAGTGTCCTTAACAAATGGTGTTGGCAAAATCCTATATCCATCTGCAAAAAAATGGAAACAAGACCCACAGCTCACACCCTGCCCAAAATCTAACTCAAAATGGATCAAAGACCTAAATATCAAACCTAAAATGATAAAGATCATGCAAGAAAAAAACAGAGTCAACAATCCAAGTTCTAATGCACAGCTTAGACAGACTTAAAAATTTCAGAAACAAAGCACAATCAACAGAAAAGAAAACAGATAAATGGGAACTACTAAGAATCAAGCACTTTAGATCCTCCAAAGCCTTTATCAAAAGAGTCAAAAGACCATCTACAGAATGAGAAAAAATATTTGGCAACTGCATGTCAGACCACCATCGGATTTCCATATTCTACAGCAAAATACCAACAAGAGAATGGTAAAAAACCCAATTAAGCAATGGGCAAAGGAGATGGACAGACATTTCATCAAAGGGAACATCCAGGCAGCTGAAAGACACATGAGAAAATGCTCATGATCTTTAGCTATTAGAGAAATCCAAATCAAAACTACAATGAGATACCATTTCACCGCAGCAAGGTTGGTCATGATCCAAAAAACGCAAAACAACAATTGATGGAGAGATCGTGGAGAGATCAGAACTCTCCTGCACTGCTGGTGGGATTGCAAAATGGTAGTACAACCTCTCTAGAAAGCAATTTGACACATTCTTAAAAAGCTCAAGTAGATATACCATTTGATCCAGTAATCCCACCGCTCGAATCTATCCTAGAGAAACAAGTGATGTCACACAAACAGATACATGTACACGAATGTTTATTAAAACACAGTCCACAACAACAAAAAGCAAAACGATGGAACCAACCCAGATGCCCATCAATGGACGAACGGATAAAGAAACTATGGAACACTATGCTATGATAAGGAACAGTGATGGTTTCAAGTGGAAGACATGCTAAGTGAAATCAGTGGCAAAAGGATAAATATTGTATGAGACTCCTACTATAAGGACTTAAAAACAGACTTATGTACAAAAGAAAAGACTGTTTGATAGCTTCAAGGGAGGGGAAAGCAGGAGAGGGTTCATCATAGATTAGATATGTGATAGAAATTTGGGTGAAAACAGTGACAGCACACAATTGAAAGTGGATCAGTTTAACTGGACTTCACCATAAGCTGGAAACTCTTCTAGTTTCAATCTAACACTGCAAGGATAAAGCAGCAGGGGTGGAGTCTGGGGACCACGTTCTTGGGGGACATCAAAGCCAGTTGGCACAATTAGCCTATTGCTAAGGTAGTCTTATGCACCCCATATTGCTGTGTGGCATTTGGCATCTTAAAAGGTAGCAAGCTTCCATCTGAGGTACACCAGTTGGTCCCAACTCATCCAGAACATATGATCATTTAGAAGAACAGACAAGGAAAAAGGAGCTCAGGAGACAGAAAGACCCATTTGAATGGGAGACTGTATCAACATGTGACCGGAAGAACCAGATGGTGCCCAGATAACACCAAAGACAGCCATGATGTTGGGTCCCTGTGGTGACTCAAGAAAAAGAAGGGTGAAGCTCACAAACTCTACCAAAAGACCACAATTGATGGTCCAATGTCTTGGAGGATCCCCTGGGAACATGGAATGTAGACCCACTTCTGCCCCTGCCCAGAAAACATTACTGAGGTCATCTCTTTGAAAAAAAAGAGACTGGACTAAGGGGCACAATATGACCACATAGTTTGTATACTTTATGGTTCTGTGCATTTATAGGATGCTGTCCTACTGATCTCTTTCTGGATGAGAGACAGAAAGGTGGAGAGGAGGGAATAGTAGATTGTCGGGAGGATACTAGAAACATAGAATGAAAAGCAGTGTGCTGTCACCAGGCAAGGAGAGCAGAAGCAGCTGTGGAAAGCAGGTCATGCAAAATTGATTTGGATTGTGTGCTTTCACTTAATATCAATAAAAAAAGAAGCATTGGTAATTACTGAGGATGGAATGTAAAAGTTGGAAACAAAGACAGATCAGTAGCTGGGACTATAACTGCAGTAATAGAAATGATACCAGAGACTATTCCATAGAACACTGCAAGACCAATGACTTATTCATCGCAAAAACCTTTATCAACAACATAAATTGTGACCACATATGCGAGCCTCACTGGATGGAATACACAGGAATCAAACTGATTATGTCTGTGGAAAGAAAGAAGGAAGAAACTTAGTATCATCAGTCAGAACAAAGCCAAGTTCTGGCTGCAGAAATGATCATCAATTTTTCATATGCAAGTCAAAGTTAAAGCATAAAAACACTGTTTTAAAGTCTACAGGACCCAGAATATGACCTTGAGTATACCTCACCTGGAATTAGACAACATGTCAAGAATAGATTTGATACAATGAACACTAAAGACTGAAGGCCAGAGTTGTTGTGTGATGACATCACGGACATTACACATAAAGAAAGCAAAAAATCACTAAAAAGACAGAAAAGAAAAAGACCAAAACGGAAGCTCTGAAATTTGCTCTTGAACATAGAGTAGCTAAAGTGAAAGGAAGAACGGATGAAGTAAAAGAGCTGAACAGATGATTTCAAAGAGCAACTCAAGAAGACAAACTGAAGTGTTATAAGGAAATGTGCAAAGATCTGGAGTTAGAAAACTGAAAGCGAAGAACACACTCAGCATTGCTCAGGCTGAAAGAACTGAAGAAAAATTAAAGCCCTGAGTTGCAAAATTGCAGAATTCTGTGTGTAAAATATTAAATGACACATAAGAAACATTGAAAGAAGATGGAAAGGATATGCAGAGTTACTGTACCAAAAAAAAGGTTGCTATTCAATCATTTCAGGAGATAGTGTACAATCAGGAAGGATGGTACTGAAGGAAGAAGTCCAAGCTACACTGAAGGTATTGATAAAAAACAAAACTCCATGAATTGAGGGAATACCAATCAAGACATTTCAACAGATACAGCAGAAAGTGCTCACTTGTATATGCCAAGAAGTTTAGCAGATAGCTACTTGGCCAGTTGACTAGAAGATATTCATGTGTGTGCACATTCCAAAGAAGAGCATGCAAATAGAATGCAGAAATTATTGTACAATGTCATCTGCAAGTAAAACTATGCTGAAGATAATAAAAATTGTTGTAATAATATATCAACAGGAAATTTCCAGAAATTCAAGGCAGATTCAGAAGAGGCTTGGAACACAGGATAGCATTGATAATATCAGATGGATCATGGCTAAACCCAGAAAACACCAGAAAGTTCTTTACTTGCGTTTTATGGACTATAAAAGGACATTTGACTGTATGGATCGTAACAAACTATGGAAAACTTTGTGAAGAACGAAAATTCCAGAACACTTGATTATACTCATACGGAACCTGTACAAAGACCAAGAAGCAGTTATTCAATCAGAATAAGGAGATACGGCACAGTTTAAAATCAGGAAAGCTGTGTGTTAAGGTTGTATTTACTCATTCTACTGTTTCCAAAGCAATAGCAACAAAACAAAACCTGTTACCATTGAGTCAATTTCAAATTACAGCAACCCTATAGGAGAGGGTAATACTGCCCTACAGGGTTTCCAAGGAGTGACTGATGAATTCAAACTGCCAGCGTCTTGGTTAGCAGACAAGCTATTAACCACTGAGTCACCAGGGCTCTCTTCAATAAAAATGAGCAAATAATCTCAAAAGCTGGACTACATGAAGAAGAATGCACCACCTAGATTAGAGGAAGGCTTATTAACAACTTGTGACGTGCAGAAAACAACCTTGTTTGCTGAAAGTCAAGAGGACTTGAAGCACTTACTGATGAAGATCGAAGCCTGCAGACTAGTGCGGATTTATACCTCAATAAAAAGAAAACAAAAATCTTTACAACTGATCCACTTAGCAACATCATGATAAATGGAGAAAATTTTGAAGCTGTCAGGGATTTCATTTTACATGGCTTCACAATCATCACCCATGGACACAGCAGTCAGGAAGTCAAATGACGTATTACACTGGGCAAATCTACTGTAGGAGACCTCTTCTTAAAAGCTAAGATTTCATCTTGAGAACTCCGGTGTGCCTACATAAAGCCCATGGTATTTTTAAGTGTCTCATATGCATGCAGAAGCTGGACAGTGAATAAGGAAGACTGAAAAAGAACTGATGCCTTTGAATCATGGAGTTGGTAAAGACTACTTGATACACAGAAACTGCCAGAAGAACAAACAAATCTGTCTTGGAAGAAATATAGCCAGAATGTTCCTTAGAAAACAGAACAGTGAGACTTCAACTCAAGTTCTTTGGACATGTTATCAAGAGGGACCCGTTGGGGAGAGGGCCATTATGCTTGGTAAAGTAGAGGGTCGGCCTAAAGATGAAGACCTTCAACAAGATGGGTTGACACAGTGGCTACAAGAATGAGCTCAAATATAGTAACAACTGTAAGGTAGCACAGGACCAGGCAGCCTTTCTTTGTGTTGGATATAAGGTCACTGTAAGTAGGAAATGCTTGATGATACCTAGCAACAGCATACTGGTCATTCTTAATATTGTTTTTATAGAAAGTATACTTCCTTTTTTTTTGTCCTGTTGCACATTCAACATTTTACACTGAAAGCTATCACAAAAAAAAGAAAAAGAAAAAAAGACTTGGGTTAATGGAGCAATATGAGTAATCCCTGATACTGGAAACCAATGTGAAATGTCTCATGTCTTTTGTCTGCTCAGTAAATATCAGTCATAGTTATTTATTCTATTTTTTTAAATTATCAAATCAAAGTTCCTCTCATCAACTAGCTTCAGCTAAATTGCCTGCTACTTCCTCTAAGGACAGTTTATAAATAAATAGCTTCATGCTGGCTGTGGGGATGCGTTGTTGTAGCACATCCTGTATCCAGGCAGAAAGGTTAATCTTGGTAGAATTGTTGATACCCTGCGTAACCTTGAAGAAATCGCTTGGCCTCTTTCAGTGCCTGTCAGTCCTTGTAAACAAATGAGATGCATAGCCAGAGTCAGCTGCTAAGCTGAGCAAGAAAAGTAGTTTATGCTACTGTTAGCAAATTCAAGTAGATAAGAAGAACAGAAGAACAAGAAGAACAGAACTCAAGAACAGAAATAATTTTAAATTTCATAATAGTAAAAGAACTATTTGCAAATGTATTGATAGTGTTTTTAGATACTATTTGACTTGTAAATTTTGGAGATAACAGCAAACACGTGTTTAGCATAGAAATGATACTTTAAATAGATTCTATTTTTTGGAGCATTTTGTGATATTCATATCAAGAGTAAATCCACAAAGAAACCTTTGTTGTTTTAAATAAATCATTCTCAAAAGATGTTTGAAGTTGGACATGGTTGTGCTTTCCAATTTTTTTAAAAAAATTATTTCTAATATTAAGATACCAATAAGAGAAACAGTCATTACTTAACACATACTGAGGAACCAGAATGGGTCACAGAGTGTGCTAGATCTCTTCACTTAATACTTTAATAGATGTTCGTTGAACACCAGCTACATGTTAGCTGCTTTGCTTTTATTCTGTTCTTCCAGTTGGGAGAAAGAACATGAGCTGTGATACAACAGCATTTTTAGCACTGAAGGGATTGCCAGTCTAGCTAAGTAAGTTATTGAGAAAAGAAGTCACCATAATGTAGAGAAGGAGCGTAAGTATTCTCAGTGTGTTGTAAGAGAACAGAAGAGTATCTAAGTGTATGGTGTGCCCTAAACAATGTCAGATTCATTTCATAATAAAATATTCCTAAGGGGGCATGGTTTTAGACGTGATTAAAGAGAGAGTAAGAGGGACTGTGATGAATGAACAGTGTTTGGCCTGTGTGCTGTTTATTAATAGAGGTTATTGAATGTACAATTAAATTTACCAAGAGCATTCATTCTTTGTCCCTGGTTCTTTACAGGTATTCTCTAAGTCCTAGGAATTTTTCCAGTGAGTGGAGACTTTGTCATGGGTTATGCTAATGAGGCGACTCTGTTAGGGGGCTGGTCACACCACATAGACAGACACATCATGTGATACTAGCCTGAGCTCTGGGGAGGGGAAGGATGTTGGAGATTGAGTTCAAACACATAGACAATGACTCAGTCAAGCAAGTCTCCTAACTGAAATGCCAATAAAAACTCTGGTCACCAAAGATGAGCTTCATGGCTGAAGAAAAACATCAAAGCATGACAGAATAATCATCTTTGGGACACTGAAGTTTCAAGTTTGAAACTCTACCAGACCTAATCCTATGTGTTCCTTTATTATGCTACTTGTGACTTATTTCCTTTATAAGGAAATATGTATATGTATATACTTATATGTATAAGTATACTGCTTCTTGGACTTCCATACGTCATCCCAGCAAACTACAGAAACCAAAGGGCCTATGAGAACCGTACACCTGTAGCCAGAAGTCCAAACTTGTTATGAGAAGAGAGGGAGCCCTGAGAATCTCTAAGGCCATAGCTGGTGTTTGAAACTTGGGACAACTTGGTAAATCTGAGCTAGCTGTAGCCTTGGGGTCAGAAGAATGATATTTGTATTTGATGTCTAGAGGTAATATTGAGCATTGTGTTGGAAAAGACACACAGATTTCTCTAGTTATAGATAAAAATTTTCAGAAGTTGAAAAGATAATAAAACTAATTTAAGTTTGAAACACATTATGAATACATGAAGAAGTAGTTTCTTTTAATAGTGTAATATGTGATTCTGGGGACACAAAAGGAAGACCTTTCCTGGGTAAATGTAATTGAGTATGAATAAAAGCTAGGAATTTCTGTAATATTGTTTCCCATGTTTGGCTATGCATAATCGCTTCTTTAGGTCCACTGATGCAGAGTAGAATCATCGACACTTCAATACATTTTATATATCTTACTCTTATAGATTGAACTGTATCTTCTAAAAAGATATGTTGAAATTCTACATATTTGTGAATGTTACCTTGTTTATATTTTTGTTTTTTCCAGTTAAATTAAAGAGGATCATATTGGAGCTTGGTAGGTCCTAATCCTAGTCTCTTCTGAGAGATGTCTTACAAAAAGGGCAAACAGATTTGGAAATAGAGTCATGTAAGGGAGAAGACAGATGTCATGTTATGCTGGAAGCAGGATAGTCTGTGAGCATCAGAAGAATGCTAAACATTGCCCGAAGCCACCAGACTTTAGGAAGGAGACACAGAATAGTTCCTCTCTCAAAGCCTTCAGGAAAATTCAGCATGATTCATACCCTCCATTGTAGGATACACTAACTTTTAGAACTGTGAAAAACAAATTTCTGTTCTTCAGAGTCACCTACTTTAAGATGTTTCATAATGACAACCCTAAGAAACTAAGACATTCACTATTGAATTCAATTGTTGTCTAGAGGTTTCGGGTAAATGGAGTTTGTTTATTTGGTCTGAATTTACCTTAATTTTCCTTGAGTGTCATAAAGGTATCTTCCAAGTCTTTTATTCTATGAGACTTTAAGGTCAATTGTTCAAAAGAAAAAGGTGCAGAGCAAAGTAGCTTTTCCTCCATATTCTGAAGCATGTGTGTTTTCATTCCATTCTCCTCAATTCAGAGGTCAAGAGAGAACTCCCAATTTACCAGTTGCAATAATGTGCATGGATATTAAAGCAGTAGTCTACAAGATCCCTTGGCTATTTTCCAGAATCTCTTAATATCCTCTTTTTCCCAACATATCTTCCTTCTGAATTTTTTCCTGTCTGGTCCCACCCATTTACAAAGTCAAGGAAAAGAGTGTAACCTCTTCCCACTTTTGCATTCCTTAACTTCTCCAGGGTTTTCTTAGGCTTACTCTAGTAGTAAAACTCCAATTTATTCAATTCTTATCAACTAATTTATTCAACAAATATTTATTGAGCATCTACTAAGTGCCAAGACACTATGCTAGTGGTGAAGATTTAATGTTGATAGAAATGGGTGCCTCCTTTTGTCCAACCTTCTTAAATGTAATTTAAAAAGTATGTTTCATTTTGTATTGGATGATGGATGTAGCTAAAGGATTAATAATCTCAAAAGGGAAGGAGAGATGTGTGTGTTATCTGTCCTGAGATATGCAGTAGAATATTAGAGAAATAAAAATGTAACTCCAGAGTATATTGGGGACAATGTTTAGTAAAGAAAATTAATTTAAGGTCACAGCATACCTTCTAGCATTTATTCACTGTGATGCATGACTTTACTAATGTTCTTATAACAATAACAGGTAAAATTAAATCTGGACAACGTAAATTCGGAAATTAAGTAGAGCAAATTGGTATGGTAGTTCTAGGTATAGCACTGCTGTGAGTTTTCATTTTACAAGGATAGCATCAAATAAAGGGGTTATTAAGAAAAAAGTCATTATCTAAAACTTGTTTGATATTCCAAATCAATTTGAACAAAAGCTAAAATCTAGTAAATATTAATAAAACGTCAAAAGCAAATTCATTCTGATTCTTCTGAAGGTATCTGCATTTAAATACCTTAAGAAAGATTGTGTTTTCACTCAATTTCTTGTGTCAAATACACTGTGGCCTTTGAAAACAGAAGTGGTGAATTTGTGAATAGCTATTTTTTAAATTATTAAAAATATATTATCAGAGGATTATTCACCTGCCTTTCATGTTATTAAGTGGAGTAAACATTATTATAGGTCTAAGTTTTCCCCTGAGGACTCCATTGTCCAGTTTCTGAGTATTAAGAAGAGAGAAGTGCAGGGAGGAAGGGAAGCGGGAAGGAGGAAGGAGGGAGGAAGGAGACACAGCAGGGTCAAAGACAGAAACTCAGCTTATTTGAAAACAAACTAAAATACTTAGATTTGTTGACAGTAAACAGTTTGGCAACTTGATTGGTAAAGTAGAATTTTCTAGAAAAGCAAATGACAGTATGAAAATAATCATTCCTGGGACTGGAAAAAGAAGAGAGCACTGGGCCTTAGGGACTTCATGGTTCTTTTTCACTGTTGAAGGTTCTGAGGAAGCTTGCAGATGTGATCTTTATTAATCCTAATATTTTATTTTATATCTGAATGTTTAATTGAGTCTTAAAATCAAATGAGATGTCATCGCATCACCATCTGTTGTTTCAGAAAGAATATGTTCACTTGGATTTTGTAGACGGCCACTCTAAGAAGACCAATCTTTTTAGAGTTCAACAGCTTTTTGAAACATTTTCAGCTTATTTTCCATTTTAATAAAATAAACCCTGGTGGTGTAGTGGTTAAGTGCTATGTCTGCTAACCAAAAGGTCTGCAGTTTGAATCCACCAGGCACTCCTTGGACACTCTGTGGAGTAGTTCTACTCTGGACTAGAGTTGCTATGAGTCAGAACTCATTTGACTGCACTGAACTTGGTTTTTGGTTAGGTGGGACATTTCCCAGCCACCCTGCATCTATTGGTCAGAATAAATAAAAATAAAAGGCTGTTTTATTTTTAATTTTTTATTTTTATTATGACTGAGTGAAAATATACATTCCCATATAAATTTACATGCCCACCTATATGCAGCTTCCACTGCTCTCCCTGCCCAGTGACAGCACACTATTCCTCTCTGCTCCATACATGTCTCATCCTCCCAACAGCCTCCTTTCCCCTCCTCTCCACCCACCCCCCTTCCTCCAGCCAGAGGTCAGCAGGATGATATCCTATAGATGCATAGAACCATAAAGTGCATCCAATATATGGTCAGTCTGCAGCCAAGTCCAATCCATTCATGTCCGACTAGTGGACCTTCTGTGTTTTAATATCTAATAGTCTTCTTTTTTATTCTCGTCACCCATCATGATAACCATAAAAAAAATTAAATTTAAAAAACTAACTTGGAGTTTGTTTAAACTCATACCAACCCTGTAAGAAAGAGCAGAAATGCCGCACAAGGTTTCCAAGGCTATAATCTTTATGCAAGCAAACTGCCACATCTTTCTCCTGTAGAGTCGTCAGTGGGTTCAAACCACAGCACTTTTAGTTAGCAGGCAAGCACTTAACCATTCACCACCAGGGCTCCTTCCCATCGTGATGCTCATGTACATTTTAGCTCTCCAAAGGAGACAAGGAGAAGATATCTCATAGTCAGACTCAGCCTGTAAGCAAAGAGGCAGGGAGAGCATGGCTATCATGTCCCCAGCGGTGATCCTGTAAGTATCTGTGGTGCCACACTTGGCAGGGCCTGTGGTGAATGAGTCACATTAGATACGTGCTCTGTGGTTGACAGGATAGGTAGTAAAATTTATACAGGCTCATGGTTCAGCTCTGCCAAGCTGACATCTCTTGAAAACATGAGTAGAGACAAGAATGTATTTAGCCTTGGTGTGATTTTCTTTAACGTAAAGCAAACGATATTTTTTATTATGATTGAAAAAAATGTACATTCCCATATAAATTCTCATGCTCACCTATATGCACCTCTCACTGCTCTCCCTGCCCGGTGACAGCGCACCCTTCCTCTCTGCTCCATACATGTCCCATCCTCCCAACAATTTCCTTTCCCCTCCTCTCCACCCGCTGCCCTTCCTCCAGCCAGAGGTCAGCAGGATGACATCCTATAGATGCATAGCACCTCTGAAAAATATTCCAGTTACCTCCAAGCTGTTATCAATTATATATGTATGTGTCCATATAAATATTTTGTGATAATGTTTGTGTAAAAGTTCTGAAATATATATATAAATATTTCCTATAGATCCTAACACTTGAAATATGTATTTATACATATGCATAACAGGATTGTCAATTAAGTTCCCTTACTCATCCTGGGAAAAGTATTACATACCTCACTGCTGAACATCAATGCAATCATGTGTGTGTGTGAGGTGTATATGTGCACACATGTGTATACGTACAATTTTTCAATAGCACAAGAGCAGCAATTCTAAATAAAACACAATCCTGGATGGTACCTGGGTATTTTTTTGTTCATTTCTGATTAAAATTCAAATTTGAACTCAGGCTTTCAAAACCAAAAGCCTCTATGTACAAGCTCAGTGTATCATGTGCAACATGGGGGTTGCAGAAAATGTTTTACCCAGTCCAACCTGGGGGTCAGTTACCTCTATCAGAGGACCTCAATTTTAACAAAACTGAAATACATCTCAAGCATGTAGCTTTCAAATCTCATAGCCTGTGTATTCCTGAATCATACCGTCCATTTGGACAGACTTCTACTTTGATGACAGGAATTTTTGCCTTTCTTCTCCTTTCCCAACTTTTCACCTGCCAGTAATCTCAGGATAGGTTGCTTCAAGTTTGAATGTCTGAAAAAGACACTGAGAAAGAACATTTCAAAAAAAAAAAGGATAACAATTCATGCAGTTTTCTACCGGAATCTTAATGGTGCTTCTGTGAAAAAGTAATAAACGAGCTATAGTCCATTAGGCAAGAACAAATTTTCACCCATAATTTTATCTTTGTTTAATTGAATATTTAATTGGTATATACATAAAACTAATCTTTTAATGTGTTCAGTACATTTAGCAGGAGGGGATGGTCCTAGGCTCCTACTTGAGAAGAGTTTACGTGGATGCAGACTGCCACCTTGCCCTGCTTGTCCTCCTGTGGGTGCTGATAGAAGTGAGTGGGTCATTTGGCATTAGCAAAGGAGTAAGTTAGCATTTGCACTGAGCTGGATCTTGCCAGACTGTGCTTATTGGAACCCGCAGACAGAGGCTCCTTTCACGTTGATGAATGGGTTTTTTCAAGCGTTCTGCTCCCTAGTTATGAGAAGGGTGACCCGGTCAGGAGACGACTTTATGAAGCTATAAAAAATGTATGTCACTTCGGACTCTCTAATGTCACGGGGAAAGGAAGGGGGGAAAAAAGAAAGCTGTGCAAAAATGGCAGGGTAATAAGACTGCTTTCAATGCTTGAAATAGCTTTCTGTCTACAGGCATATGTAACTCTGAAACCGGGGCAGCGAAAGGTGCCCACAAACCATTGTTGGTGGGTGGATTAGAAAATACATATATATTTTTGGCTTTGTTTGGCTTTGCTTGCCTTCACAGACATGCTTATGGTGATGACAATAAGACATTTCCCAATGTTAAGTCCTGTACTGAGTCAGAATTGGAGAAGGTGCAATGTCTTTTTAAAAGCAAGCCATCTACTTGAGGTGGTGGTGACTTTTAAGTATGCAGAAGAGCCAGAAAGGAAGTCACTACAAAGCAAATCCATTTTGAAAAGGGACTTTTGATCTAAAATTTTATAAAGTCTTTCTTCTGTATCACAAAGAATTTTTTTTTTTAAAAAAGGAAATTTTTCCAGGTACATTTGCCTGTCTGCTTTTCATTCAGTACTCTGGAGTTTACAGATAGTGACACGCAGATTTTAGCAAAGGCAGCTTTCTGCAGACCCATAATTTAGCATACATTGAATTCTCTTATTCCCTTCATCACTATGCATATTTCACAGTATCAGCTGCTTCTCTTTTTGATATGTCTCATATTTCATATCTGATGTTCAATGCTAAGACACACAAGGTGAAGGACCTGGAAGACCAGGGTCAAAGTGTTCTCTTTATTAGGACATTCAGATACTGGCTTTGCCATGGTCAAGTTGTTCAACCACAGTGCAACCCTTTTCCAAATCCAGGTACACTTTGTTATTTCATTTCTGGGTTCCACAAACAGTTCTCATCAACATAACTGGAATGAAAAAAAAAAGTGAAAATCTGTTAAATCAGCTTTCTTCATACATCAAGAATCAGGTCCACAGAGCGTTTTGAAGAGACAGGGAGTGAACTGTACTCTTCACCCTTAAAAAGTGAATATTACATTTTTCTTCTTTTTCATTGTGAAGATGTCTGTGCAGATCAACTTAGCCCTTTTCGAGGAGTTTTGGCTACAGCTGGTTCCTTTTGTACTGGTCACCATGTGGTCACTCCACCCTGGTTACCGCCTAGCAACATTACGAGACTTAGACACTTTCTGACTTACATGCTTTACCCTAAACCAAACTGCACTCATCCAAACAGCAATGCCTTGACTGAGAGTTCTCCCCAGAGCGGAGGCTACTTTGTAGAATTACTGACCCACTAAATCAACTCCATTCTCTTGAAGGAGTTTGAATGTTTAGGCACAAAGTAAGAGTTGGCAGTCAACAGAAACAGGCTGAGGGAAAAAAGGAAAGTACTGAATCATAAGAAGGGCAGACACTACTAGGGTTTTTGCTGTGTACCAGGGGAGCTAATCAAAAGATGTTCTAGGACTCCCTAAGGCCTGAATAATTGAGAGCTGTGCCTTCTCTGAGAGCTATAAATCCCTATCACCTGAAAAATCCTGAGTTGCTTTTCTGTTAGCAGCCTGAGTGAACCAAACTACCTCAACAGCATCCTGCTGTATTTCCAAAAAGATTTCTCATCTTTCCAGTTACCAATTGCCATCAAATTGATTCTGACTCATGATGACCACATGTATGGGGGATTAGAACTGTGCTCCATAGGATTCTCAATGGCAGGTTTTTCAGAAGTAGATTTGAACCTATAACCTTCAGGTTAGCGTCAGAGAGAGTTAACAACTGGTACTATCGATGGATTCCCTTCCTCTTACTGAAGAATGTTTTTTAATTTCCTATTAAGAACAAAAAGAAGAATAGACAAGTGCTTGCCCTTAAAGTATTTTAAAGAGAAAAATGAAAATACACTCATTGGAGGCTTCAGGTATATCAGCTCTCCAAAACTCTTATTTTCCATTGCAACCTACAAACTAAAAATAATTTAATTCTACCTGTTTTTTGTTTATTTGTATTCATTTTCTTCAGTAAAGACAAAATCACTTTTCTGTTTGGATAAGTCGTCTGGTTAAAGGTAAAAATCGGGATGTGTCTAAGGCTCATGATATGAAAGGAAATAGAAGCAGATTTATGAAAACTGTAATGAACATAGATCATGAGGTAGAACCAGTGATGATTTTCCGCCCTGATCTTACCAGCTCTTCATGTTGTTGTATTCTACCAATATATCAAGAGCAGGTGGGTAGTACAGAAGTTTTTTCCTAGCACTAGGCGTTATAGGAGTGTACTGTCTGGAAAGAACTTTAACATAATAACAAAACTGACTACAGCTCTGTCTGTTACTGTCTTGACCACTCTGTCCTCTGCTCTCAAACCCTTGATGCTCCATTGTCTTGTGTAGTGAAGAACAGGCATCTTCACAACACAAAACCAAGATATTCTTGAGTAGCAAACAGAGGCTAATTTCCAGCCTCAAGTACCCAGAAGCATTAATGGTGCCGCAATAAGTGGCATGGAAGGGAGATAGTTGAAGCTCAATGTCTTTCTTCATGAGTACTCATGCTCACCAAGTATTCGAGCCCAACAGTACAGAACAGATATCTTCTCAAGAAACATTCCACATCATTTAAGAATTTATTAACAATTTACATAATTGCTGAAGTAATCTACATAATTGACAGAAAGTTTAATTTGACCCTAGTTCAACTGTAACACTTATGATTTTAAATTGAAATTGGTATAATTCATTTATGAGAGTAATTAAGCCATGGTGTCTAACAAATACAACTCATGCTGCCTGAGGCCCCCAAGGCCAGAACATGCTATTAGGATGTTTTATTTAAATATGTCAAATCTGTTCATCTCTACAGTCACCCATGTTAAACTAGAGGAAATGGCTTATTTGACCTTGACCAAGCTGATTCCAAGAATGAGATATCTGAAGCACACAATTCAGATATCTTTCTAGAGGTATCTATGGGCTAAAAAGATTTTCACAAAAGGCTAAATTATTCCTAACTTTATTCCAGAAAGTATTAATACCTGATTCCATGTAACAGTCATAGAAGTTATTAAATACCAGTTCATCATCATAACAGGACTAAAACTCCTTAATAATGGATTGTTAGATTATGACAAGATGAGTAATAGTTACCAGAGTGAGTGAAGTGGGCAATCTTTCCATTTTCCCTAAAATGCATTTTTTTTTTTTTCTATTTTAAATGCATAGTTAGTTAAACTAACTGATGAGCGGTCATCCCAAACAAGAAATAATAGTGTGGAGAGGAGCCACTGCGTGTGTCTAGGGAAGTGCAGGGTTTCAGTTGACCAAACATAAGCAGCACGTAACATCTCTTCACTTGGAACATATCAGGTTGTGTGGCTTTGCTTTATCACTGCCACCTGTGCCACCTTGGAGACCTGAAGAACATCTACAGCAGTCAGCTGCAAGTGGTGTGACTGTAGGCTAAGTCTCTCTTGAGAGCACTCAAGAAGCCACTGGTTTGTAACAGTCCCATAAGGATTCCACAGAAAAGACTCGCGTGTGCCACGCCAGACTCTAACACTCCAGTCCTCTGCATCCTCTATTTGCCTGTTCTTCTCTTAGGATTTTTTTCCGTTTCTTTTTTCTGACTGATCCTCAACTATCTTGCTCAGTTTTCCTATTGTCCTCAATATTTGTTTCCTCTAACATTGTTGCTGTTAGTGTCCTTCAAGGCAGCCACTGACTCCCGGCAACCCCATTCATAATGGAACAAATCTACAATTGGGTGTGGTTCGGACTTTTACCATCTATGCGACTTCTGTTGACTGATTATTGGAAGTAGATCAACAGCTGTTTCTTTCTAATCCATATTAGACTGGAAGCTCTGCTGAAACCTATTTGGCATCACGGCAACCCACAGGCCTCCACCAACAGATGGTGGTGGTTGCCCATGGAATGCAAAAATTTTACCGCTGAACCACGACTATCTCTCATAATGTTTCTTTGTTGTTGTTGGGTGCCATCGAGTTGCTTTGAACCCATAACTATCTACACCAGAACACTACTAAGTCCGGTGCAATCCTAACAATCGTTGTTACGTTTCAGCCCATTGCTGCAGCCACTGTGTCAGTGCCTCATATTGAGTGTCTACCTGCAATATATAGATGACATAGTCTTGCTTTCTTCTGAAAGCAAAGAGGACTTGAAGCACTTACTAATGACTGTAAAAGATGTTACTTTACTTCCTACTGAATTCAGAGTCACTACCCTGCTTTTGTGGCTCCACTGTTGAGCTTAACGTAATAGTTATTCTTCTACCATATATTTGGCATTGTTCAACTTTTTAATCATCTCTGTGGTCCTGAGACATGTATTCATTTTGCAGACAGGGAAATAAAGACTTTAGAGAAGTTAAGTGACTTGCCCACCCAATGAAACACACTGCCATCAAATCAATTCCAACTCACAGTGACCCTATAGGACAGAGTAAAAATGCCCAACCAAGTTTCCAAGGAGCACCTGGCCGATTTGCACTGCTGACTTTTTGGTTAGCAAATGTAGCACTTAACCACTACATCACCAGGGTTTGTGACTGACATGCCTGAGGTCCCACAATAGAGTCTAATTTGCAAACATGATCATGTGTTATACTCAACCAAATAACCTTTGGGATTGTAACATTGTTTGTCTTTTTACTAATCTACTCATTCATTGGATCACCCCAATTGGAGATATTCTGTCTTTTCTCTTTTATGTATTACTTGAAATATCTTTTTATAAGAAGATGCTTTTGCCCATCTATTCTTTGGCTATACTGTGGAAACATTCATATGGAAAGGCAAGATAAACATTTGACTTTTTCTGCTTAAATGTAAGTTTTGTGATAATGAATATCTTTCTATGTATTCTCACTTTTACCTTCCTTGCCTACCTCTGGAGGTTTCCTCACTTAAACACAATATTCCTATTACATTTTCAGTTTATGTAGCATATTCGTTATTTACACGTGAATACACTGAGCTACTTAAGTTTAATATTTTACTCTTGAAAACATTTTTTTAAAGAACGGTAGAAATTGACACTTAACAGAACAATCGAATCGAATTCCATCTTGAATTTCAGTTCTCACTACACTTACTTCTAGTAACTTTGGGCTTGTCATTTGAACTGCAGTACTATAGTTTTGCAAACCCTGATGGCGTGGTAACTAAGTGCTATGTCTGCTAACCCAAAGGTTGGCAGTTCAAATCCACCAAGAACTTCTTAGAACATCTATGGAGCAGTTCTACTGTGCCCTACAGGGTTGCTAGAAGTCAGAATTGATTCAGTGGCACAGGGTTTGGTTTTTGATTTGGTGCTCTATTTTCAGTCTCTAAAATCATAAAAATACCCAACAAGTAAAGCCTATATAAATATTTAATGCAACGGAATAGACTTTTCTCTAATTTTCAACTAGTTTTTCATATTCATTTGCTTTAAAACCAGATGTGTATGTATCTTTTGGCAAGTTGTTACCATTTTCCTCATTCTATGTTCTCACTTGTATTATTGGAGCTACATTTTCCAGAATTCCCAAAAGCAAGTATGGTTCATAGAGTCTGCCAGCTGAGGCTTGTGGAAGATTTAGAAGGCAAAACTGAAACACAAACTTACAGAATTCTTCAACAGTAGCTGAAAGGTAAGTAGCTTTGGAAGCCAGCAGACATTAGGATTTATTGGTGGCCCACAGTACTTCTGCTAATCATCCGTTTAGGGCAGCAGCATTCTGAGAATACCGGTGATCATCTCTAGAACTCCCACCACATTTTAACTGTAAAACTAGTAGTTCTTTCCCTGAAATTTGCTTCTTCATATCTTCTAATGGTTCCGTAAGTAACTATTTCCATCTATTTAATTCAGTCCTGATTGGAACACCTTAGGCAATTTCTGTTTCTGAAAAAGACAATGACTGAATCACTGAGCATGCTGTTTTTAATGATGCTGTTATGTTTGGATCAGCCTATATTTGAAAAAACAGACCAGTTTCATAAACACTGGAAATCCGTTATACAAGCATCACTCTTCTTGGGTGAATTCCACAATTGTCATCTTGGAATGCCTTAATAGCTACAGCTTCCCTAATTGGAACTTTGATAGTTACTTTGACATTTGAAAGAGCTTTGAGAACCTTTTGTTTTATAAGAAAATTTATCTTTCATTTTTGACTATCAGTGATTTATTTATTGTTGATTGTGAGCTCTTGACACTTCTTAATGCTTTCTCAAGTTTTACAGTCTGTTTTATGTCCTTTAGAAATTTTCTTAACATTTTCCAACTTCAAAATTATGTCCTGGAGAATTTCTGCTAAAAGGAAAATGAAGTAGATATACTTTTTTTCTATTTATCCCACTAAATGCAACAAAAATCCCTGAATATTAAATGTAAATTAACTATTAGAAGGTCCTAAAAGATGGAGAGAAGAGGGCAGACTGCCTAGAAACCTCAAAACTTAGGGAACTGCTCAGTGCTGTGTTTCTTGAGGGTTTTGTTTGGTTGGTTTTCTTTTTTTTGTATCAAAATCCAGATTTGGAGTTAAAGAAATAGACAACTTAGAAATGTGAACACAGACATACAAAACAAACCCCAAGAAAACCCTCATCTCTCTCTAGCCAAAGAGCAAAAAAAGGAGCAGCATAGAAAGACAGAGAAAATGTAAATAATAACTATTCTATAGCCAGCAAAAACTGAGGGCACGATATAAACTTTACTGTCATGCATCTCAAAGGAAGCATCCAACTCCCTCACTGAACCTATGTCAGAAAACACTGAGGAAGAGGTTGGGATTTTCATCCTCCTTCAACTGGCAGCAAAGGCCTCTCCTACAGTGCTAATGGAGAACCGCTGGGGAACCCCACCCCTGGAGCAAAGAGACACCTCTCCGTCTCCTCACTGGGGTTGTGTCAAAAGAACCAGAAGGCAGTCTGGGGAACCTGAATTAACATATATCATAGTTTGTCACTTTATTAAGAACCAGGAAGATCTGAAACTGAATTGAAAAAGAGCATCAAAAAATGCCAACACAGAGATCACAGAAATTTTACAATTATGGAGCAGAGATTTAAAAGCAGTCATGATAAAAAAAAATGCTTTAATGAGCAAGTGTAGGAACATACTTGAAACAAATTCAAAAATACAATGCTTCTACAAAGATGTAGAATGTGTCTACAAAGAAATAGTAGATGCAAAGGAGAACTAGGTAAAAATTTTAGAAGTGAAAAATGTAATAAACTAAAAAGCTCTGTGACTGGGTCCAACTGCAGGATGAAAGAAACAGAGAAAACATCAGTAAGTTGGAGGAAGGAACAATAGAAATTACCCAATCTGAGTGAAAGAGAGAGGGGAGACCCGTAAAGGACTGAAAAGAAAACGGATAAAACTACTAGGAGAGAAGAAAGAAGAGAAAGCTAAAAAAGTACATAAGAAATTAAGTACTTTACCACCAGTGTACTTGAGAGACAATACCTGCTATAATTATTTCTTTTATCATCAATTTCATATCAGCTTTTTGGGAAAAAAATTACTGTTTATGTACATGTCATTGTATATAAGCATGTCATTAATAACAGAAATGTTAAAATGTGGCTTGGAGAATACATCTTCAGTTCCAAGAAATACTGTAGATTTGACTTTCACAAATACATTGCCATGAAACTCTAATATTAACAAACACAAAGTAAACCTCCATGGTGAAATGACTATTGAGTGCCTCAATCCTTGGCTTCATTCAATATGATGAACTGTAATCAAGTCTATGTTGGTACAGTGGTTGGGTTAGCTGCTAACTGAAAACTTGACAGTGGAAACCTGTTAACAACTCTGTGGAAGAAAAGACCTGGTGATCTGCTGCCTTCCAGATTATAGTCTGGGAGACCCAGGGTATCATTCTGTGTTGTCATATGGGGTTGCTGTGAGTCAGAATTGACTTGACATTACACCAAGCAGCATAGCTGATACTAGATGAGAATTCCTAAAAGGTAAACTGTAACTTCAAACTTGCCAAGAGACATAAAATTGCAGATTCGTGAAACTGAAGACAGGATAAACCTAAAGACATCTATGCCAAGATTTATTGTTAGTTTAAACTTACAAAACTAAGGACAAAGAAAACATTTTGAAATCAGACAGAGAAAAAACATCTTACCTATAAGAAAAAGGCCATTTGAATGATAATAAAATTTTCATCAGGAACTGTGGAGAGGCCAGAAGGAAGTAGCACAATATTTTTTAATACAACTAAGAGAACTATTTCAAGAGAAGGGCTAAAGAAAATTATCTAAACCAAAAAGGATCAATAAGAGAAGAAACCTTAGAATATCAGGAAGGAAGAAATAGAATCATAAGCAAAAATATATTTTGGCTCACTAGCTTTTCTTTTTATTTTGAGTTTTGTAAATGAACTATGACTAACTGATAGATTATAAATGTACGTAGAGAAAACATTTAAGACAATTACAAATTGAGGAGCTTAAAGGGGCATAGGAACAGGTAATCACTCAAACTGATAAAGTGAAAGCACTAGTATACCACTATAAGACATGAATGTATTGTATAATTCTTAAAGAAATCAGTAAAAAAGGTGTATAAGAGATGCACTCAAAAACACAAGTGAATCAAAATAGAATTAAAAGAAATGTTCAGGTAACCCACGAGAGGCAGGAAAAGCAAAACAGAGAGGGAAAAAATGAGAATAAACACAAAAACAATATTATCTAATGATAGCAGAGTCACTACAACAACACGGTACAGTGATTCTAACTATGTAGGCACCAAATAAAAACAGTGAAGTGCGTGTAAGGCAAAAACTGATATCACTTAAAGGACAAATGGAAAAATTCACAATTATAATTGGAAAGTTCAACACGTTTCAACAACTGGTAGAACAACTAGAGAGGGAATCATCAAGGACACACACAAATACAACAACATCATCCAGCAGGATTCAACTGACATTTACAGACTGCTCCATGCATCAACAGCATGATACACATTGTTTTCAAATGCCCACAGAGCATATATCAGGATAAATATTACCCTTGGCCATAAAACAAACCTAAACAAATTGAAATATATTGAAATACTATAGTCAGACCACAATGGAATCAAGTAGAAATCAACAAAAGAAAGATTTAAAAAAAAAAAAATCTCCCAACACTTGAAAACCAAATATCATGCTTCTAACTAGCCAGGGATCAAGAAGAAATTCTCAAGGGAAATAAAATACTAAAATGAACTGAATGAAAACAAACATATATTAAAAACTGTGGGTTATAGCTAAAGCAGTACTAAGAGTGAGCTTGTAGTTCTAAATGTTTATACTGGAAAATAGAACCTCAAATCCTTAATCTAAGCTCACTCCAACAAATTTTAAAGAAGAGGTAAAAATAAAGCAAAAGAAAGAGAAAAATAGTGAATATAAGAGCATACATTTATGGGACTGAAAAGAAAAAATGATTTTTAAAAAGTCAGCAAAAGAAAGATCAGTTCAGTTGCCAAATCTTTATCAAGATGGACAAAGAAAAAGTAGAAAAGACACACATTATCAATATCGGGAATGAAACAGCAGATTTCATTACAAAGGCTGCAGGTATATAAAAAGTAAGTAAAAAAATGTTCTGAGCAACTTTACACTTTACATAAATTTGACAACTTACTTAAAAGAGACCAATAACTTCAAAACTAACACAGCTCAATAGATGTATAGTGGATAACTTGAATAGCCCTATAATAATTAAGGAAATTGAATTTATACTTAATAAGCTCTCAAGATAGAACTATGTAGGTGTTAAACGTTTTCACTATCCAATTCTACAAATGTTTAAAAAATTAATGTCAATTTTACACATTTTGTTTTCATAAAAAAGTATTTTTATGAAATCAGTATTCTTCATACAAAAAACAGAAAAAAAATCAAGTACAAAACAGACAGAAAGAAAACTACAGACAAATATCCCTTATGAATAGAGGTGCAAAAATCCCAACAAATCAAGCTCAGTAATAAGAAAGAATAATTTTACACCATGGTAAAGTAGAATTTATTCCATTGATGGAAGACAGGCCCAATAGTGTAATGTCAGACAATACAATGTACTATATTAGTAGAATGAAGAAAAATTAAATGATCATTTCAATCAGTGCAGAAAAATCTTTTGATAGAATTTGACAGTTATTCATGATAAAAACTCAGGAAAATATAAATAGAGGGAAGTTCAGTTTGATAAAGATCATCTAAAAAAACTTACAATTAACTGATATTTAAATTATAAAAGACTTAATATTTTCCCCCTAAGGTCAACATACTCATTGGAAATGCAGTGGGCAGTTCTGCTGTGTTCTGTAGAGTCACTATATGAGATGGAATTGAATCAACAGCAACAAATCTTTTTTTTTTTCAATCAGGAGCTAGGTATTCTTGTGCCCTCCCAATGCTCTTATACAGCACAGTTCTGGGAGCTCTATAAGTGCTGTAAAGTAAGAAAGGATATAAGTCACATAGATTAGAAAGGAAAGGAAAAATAAATCTGATCCTATTTACAGATGGCATCATTGTCTATATAGAAAGTTCCAAAGAATCTACCAACACGCACATACACACAAATCTCTTGGTACTGATAAATGTGCTCAGTAAAGTTACAAGACACAAGATAAACATACAAAAATCAATTGTATTTGAATATACTTAAAATAAACATGTATTTTAAAATCATTTGTTGTTATTGTTGTTCATTGTCCTTGAGTTGAAATCAAACTCACAGTAACCTAATGTGTAACAGAAGGAAACATTGCCCATTCCAGCACTAGCCTAACAGTTTGGGGCATGTTTTATGATTGAACCCATCATAGTTATGTTTGAGCCCATCATAGCAGTTCTCACGTCAATACTGTGTGGAAGGCTTCTGTCACTAGTTGAATTATATCCCTCCAAAATGTGTGTAACAATTTGCCTGGCTCAGGAATTCCGGGATTGTGTGGTGGTCCTCTAGTTTGTGATTATAATTTTCATACATGTTGTATATCTTAATCTCTGGCTGTGGTTAATGAGGCAAGATTAACGAGGGTTATGGTAGGGCTGTAACTTCCTTACTAAGCTCACACCCCTCATCCACTGTAAGGGGAGTCTCCTTGGGGAGTGGCCTGCACTGCTTTTTATTTTAACCCCCCACAACCAAACCCACTGCTGTTGAGTCAGTTCCAACTCATAGCAACCCTACAGGACAGAGTAGAACTGCTTCATAGAGTTTCCAAGGAGCCCAGACAGATGTGAGCTGATGATCTTTTGGTTAACAGCTGTAGCACCTAACCACTACACCACCAGAGTTTCCCCTTTTATCTTAGAGGAGGTAAAAGGAGAGATAAACAAGTAGAGATTTGGAAACCTTATGCCACGAAAGAAACAACACTGGGAGCAGAGCATTTCCTTTGACCTGAGGTTCCTGAACCAAGATGCTCCCAGACCAAGGGAAGACTGATGTCGCACAAGGACCTTCCTCCAGAGCTGACACAGACAGAAACCCTTCCCCTGGAGCCAGTGCTCTGGATTCAGACGTCTAGCCTACTGGACTATGAGAGAAAAATGTCTCTTTGTTGACCCCTTCCATTTGTGGCATTTCCATTATAGCAGAACTAGATAACTAAGAGAGTTTCCCTTGTTTTCGTTGGTCCTCTACTTTGTTCTTTTTTATAATACCTGGAAAAAAGGTCCTGCACATATTTACTTATTAATTTCATTTTAGTAGATGAAATACTGAGGTATAAACTTTAAAAAACATGTACATATGTTGTATGCTGATAAGTACTTAAAGCTGATGCAAGAAATCAGTGACATATTGCGTTCATGAGTTGTAAAATTTAACATAATAAAGATGTCAATTCTCACTTCAGATTTTGTACAGTTCACATGAAAGTTCCAGCAAGATTTTTTTTTTTTTTGAGATAGACAAAATTATTCTAAGACTTATATGGGTATCAAGAGAAATAGAAAAGCTAAAACAATTTTGATAAAGGAGAATAAAGTATGAAGAATCAGTCTACTCAATTACAAGACTTACGTGCAGTAATTAATACTATACACATGAGAATAGATACATAGATAATTCCCACAGAACAGTGTACCCAGAAATGCTCTCAAGCAAACACTCCCAATGCAATTGTTAGAGTAACTGGCATACAGAAAAGCAAAAAGAATTTCCACGTATGTCTCACATCTGATACAAAAACTAATTTATGAGTGAATGATGTAAATATAAAACACAGCACTACAAAATTCTTAGGAAAAAACAGAGAAAAGCTGAAAATTGCTGGGACCTAGGACTAGACAATGAATCAAAGGACCCATAAATGGAAAATATTAAAAACTTTTGCTTTGTTAAATACCTTTCAAAGAGGATTGGAAAACAAGCTACAGACTGAGAGAAAATATTTGCAAAGCAGCAAATGACTCATAGCTAGAATATGTACTCAGTTCTTGATAATTTATCTTCTTCCTAAGCAGGAGGCTGTACTTGGGCAAAAAGAAAATTGTTGCCGAAATATTAATCCCATCTCAGTGGAAGGATATTGAAACACAGTTTTAGCAGAAGTTCATGACTAGGGACCTTGGTGGGGTAGTGGTTAAGAGCTCAGCTGCTAACCAGAAGTTCAGCAGTTCAGATCCACTAGCCACTCCTTGGAAATCCTATGGGGCTGTTCTACTCTGTCCTGTAAGGTTATTATGCCGCAGAACTGACTCTATGGCAATGGTTTTGATTTTTTGAGTCCATGACTAGAAACGTAATGCATGCTACAGGTGTTCCTTTTGTATCTTGTGATTTAGGGTCATAGTTATGAAATTTGTATTTGTGGAAGAAACCTACATTTGTGTCCATTCCAAAGAATGTGAAATTTATCAGACAGTATCATTAATATCACAACCAAATAAAATTTTGTTGAAGATAATTTAAAAAAAAATTGCAGCAGTAGATTGAAAGGGAACTGTAAGGTATTCAAGTTAGATTTAAAAGAGAATGTGGAATGAGAGGTATCACTGCTGATGAATCTGATGGATCTTGGATGAAGGCAGGGAATACCAGATTCCAAGCACTGACAGAATACTAACTGAGACATTCCAACAGTACTGGAAGCTCTTGATCATCTATGCCAAGAAATTTGTAGGTAGCTACCTGGCCTACTGTGTTTGTGCCCATTCCAAAGAAAGGTGATTCACCAGAATGTGAAAATTATCAAACTGCATTATCAATATTATATCAAAATGAAGTTATGCTAAAGATATTTCAAAAACGGTTGCAGTAATACATCACCAGAGAACTTCCAGAAATTTGAGCCAGATTCAGAACAGGATGTGGAACAAGTGATATCGTTGCTAAATTTGGATGGATTCTAGCTGAAAGCAGAGAATATCAGAAAGATGATTACCTGTGTTTTACTGAGTTGGCAAAGGCATTCAACTGTGGATCATTACAAATTGTAGATAGCATTTTGAAGGATGGAAATTCTAGAACATCTATTTATGTTCACGAGAAACCTGTACATAGGTGAAGAGACACTCATTGAAGCAGAAGAAGGAGATATTCCGGGGTTTTAATCAGGAATGAAATGTGTCAGGGTTGTATGCTTTCATCATGCTTATTCAGTCTGTATGCTGAGCCACTAATCTGAAAAACTAGAGAATATGAAGAAGGATTTGGCACCAGGTTTGAAGGAAGACTCATTAAACTCTGGGATATGCAAATGATACAACCTTGTTTACTGAAACTGAAGAGGACTTGAATCACTTACTGACGAATATTAGAGACTATAGCCCTGAGTATGGCTTACACCTTAACATAAAGAATACAAAAATTTGTTATGATTTATGGGCAAGGGCAGCATCATGGCCAGGAACAATGCTCCCAGGGGAACTCCGATGCCGCTGGACCATCAGTTGCAGTCTTTTAGTGGAGATCTCAGGGAGCACCCCTTTTTACTCTTGTGTTGCCAGTGAGACTCAACTTAGTGAGCTCCATAGCGGCTGTCACTGATGGTGGCCGGGCACCATCCGGTTCTTCTGGTCCCAAGTCTATGAAGGCACCCACTCCAGTGGGTCTCTCTAGCTTCTGGGTTGTCTTTACCTCATGTCATTTTGATCCTTGGTGATCATCCGTTCCTGCTGAGTTGGGGCCATCTGCTATGCCCTGAGATGGCAGCTTGGCAGATTTTAAGACCCCAAATGCCGCTCACCAATGTGCGGTGGAGAAAGCCCTCTTAGCAAAACGCTAGTTGTGCCAATTGGCCTTGATTTTGCCTAGTAGCATGGTCTCCCACCCCCCCCGCCCCAGCTACTCTGTCCTAATGAAAAAAAAAAAAAAGAGTACAAAATTTCTCACAACTGGACCAATGAGCAACATCATGATAAACAGAAAAGACTAATGTCAAAGATTTCATTTTATTGGGATCCACAATCAATGCCCACGTGAACAGCAGTCAAGAAGTGAAATGACGCATTGCATTTGGCAAATCTGTTTTAAAGTACTTCTCAAAGTGTTAAAAAGCAGATGACACTTTCAGGACTAAGGTGACCCAAGCCATAGTGTTTTCAGTTACCTCATTTACATGTGAAAGCTGTACAAGAAATAAGAATTCTGAAGATAATTGGTGTCCTTGATTTATAGTGCTGGCAAAGAATATTAAATATAACATGGACTGCCAGAAGAAATAACAAATCTGTCTTGAAGAATTATAGCCAGAATGCTTCTAAGAAACAAAGATGGCAAGACTTTGTTTCACGTATTTGGACATGCTATCAGGAGAGACCAAGCCCTAGAGCAGACAGTCAGGCTTGATTATGCAGAGGGTCAGCAAAAAAGAGAAAGTAGTTACAACAATCGACACAGCATAAGCAAGAGTGAAGATAATGCAAGACCAGGCACTGTTTCATTTTGTCGTACTTAGGGTTAATACGGAGGTGACCGCATCTTTATTGTCTCACACTGTTCCCCAACCATCAGTCTAAACCCACTCCGTGGTGCTTGCCATTTTCTGTTTCCTGCATGAAAACTAATTTGAGTCCTACAGTTTTCAGTCTTTAAAAACATTTTCTAGTTTTTCAGAGGCAAATAATATCTATTCAGAAATTCATTGTTCAGTCCAGCAAATAAGCAAAAACACTGATTTATTTATTTTTTAACAATGTGAGCTTATTCTGCCCTCCTTAGTTCAAGCCGTCTGTGGTAGTCTGGGTAGTGGCAAGTGGCCGCCAGCTTTTTTATTTCTCTCCTTTGAGTTTTTCTTCCTTTCCTCATAATTGTGGGTAAAAGATGAGTTTTTCTCTTGACTGATGCCAAAGTGATTTGGTTGTGGTTTCCTCTGACTGTGTCAGATTTTTAGAGCTGACTCACAGTGGCCAGAGCTGACCTGTTGGGTTGCTATGAGTCAAAATTGACTCCATGGCAGTGGGTTTGTTTTTTTGGTTTCAGGGTGACCAGATTTGACTCCTTGTCTTGGAACTGGTTTGGATCTTACCATTTATCTACCACTGGCATTAGACTCTACTTTTCAAGATAAATACATGTTATTTTTATTCAGCTAGTGACTTAGATGTCTTCCTTCAAGTCTCACCACCCTGTGATATAATGAAGTGGGTTTACTAACTTCCTCCAGGCAGCCCTTCTGGGAAGAACTGAAATGTCTCTTGGCTAGCTCCTTCTGTCTAGTCTGTGATACACCTTATCCCTTCACGAGTGGAAGTACAGCCATCTCTTAACGTCAGCCATCCCCCTTCTTTCTTCTTTGGCTAATAATAACAGAATTTAGGATTTTTCACTTGGTTAATACTCTATACAATCTTGTATTTTTAGACTTAGTCCACTATGTGCCCCCCAAACTGCAAGAGTCACATAACAAACTCTCTGAATGATCTTTTTGAAGGCTGTCTCACCGGGCTTGAGATAAGGGGGAAGAAATGGCCTTATATCCTCCTTTCCTTTAGGAAGAGAACTGATTTTAAAAAAGGTCATAGCATTTCAAACATCACTCAGAAGAAATTCTATAGTTTATAAGCTTATTTCCTGTTTTTTCACTTTTGTAGACTGGAGGTGGGTAACGTGAGAAGGTTGCAAAACTTATTTTTATACATTGTCTTGCTGGTTGTACAAAGATAAACTAATATCTTTTTTGGAATGCAGGGTTGGTGGTTTCTATTTTGGGGGAGTTTCAGAGAAACTTGAAGCCAAAAAAAGGATCCTATTTTAATATTCTATTATATATGGCACATGTATGGAGGAGGCATACTTGATGAATTTTTGCTCCGTGTGTCATTGAAAACCTATGCCCTAGATGATGTGCTTATTCAATTAATTATTCATCATTTTATAAGAAGTAAAGTGAGACTAGAAAACAGGAATGAGAGAGCATCCTTTAGCTTTGTGGGAAGAAGGTAGGAAGTTGTTGTGAGAAGAAGGTAGGAAACACTGTCAAAACGGGACAAAGTCAACCAACGATTTTCTCCCCATCAATGGTAGAGGGGTTTCAGAAAATTGTGACTGTGGCAATCACAAAGCCACTGAATGCCTCTTCAAAATCTCAGCAAAAGAATTTTTCAGTGAGGCCAAGATATAATTTTTCAGTGAAAAAAAATATATAGCTGTGCAAACAGAAGTTTCATTTACTCAGGCTTATTAATTGAGAAATTATGTCAAAAATACTTGTTTAAGACAATGATGGGAGCCCTGGTGGCACACTGGTTAAGAGTTCAGCTCTTAAATAAAATTCTGTGATTCGAATCCACCAGCTGCTCCTTGAAAATTCTCTGCAGCAGTTCTCTGTCCTATAGGGTCACTATCAACTCTATAGCAGCTGATTAAGACGGTGATAAAGTCAGAAATGATTGTTTTTATTATTTCAAGTGGTATATTTAAGGGAGTCATGTAAGTGATTAATTACATTGAATAGCCTGAAAATAATTTCTGTTGTCATAGTTACTGTTGAGCTGATCTTCACTCTTGAAGACCTCATGTTTGCAGAGTAAAACTACCACAGAGGGTTTTCAAGACTGTTATCATATGGGAGCAGATCGGCAGGACTGTCTTCCAAACTAATTGTAGGATTACATATATATAGAAATTTTGAAGCTAAAAATAAAATATTAAAATATATCAAGGAATTTGACCTTCTTCCTTTGTCAATAAAGGTGAACTGATGACATTCATAAAAAAATACATTTTCAAATTTTGCACCACACCTGAAGAAACATTTTCCAGAGCTAGATGCAGTCAAGAGCAAATTTAAGATTTCCACACAGCAGTCTCACGTTTTGGATACTGAGTGTCAGTTACGGTGGTCTCTGACTGTGTGCTGAAAAGAATCATCAGTCGGAAATGTCTTCATCATTTCGCATACATATTAGATTTAAATATCTTGAACTATCTGACAAAGTCCTCAAAGTGCTTTCTGCCATTCTTGAGAATTGTCAAAAAGGAAAAAAAAAAAAAAATACAGGCTTTGCAGGAAGATGGTTTACTTGGGGAAAATAATAATAATAATGGAAAAAGACCACTATGATAGAAGGAGGGACCTATGTAGTAGTGAGAACACTCAAACCGCAAGATCTGCATGCAGCTCAAAAAGTCAGAGCGAAAAACATTTTCTGTTACAGAGACTGAGAATAAACAGGCTAGGAAAAAAAAGATGTGGGGAAGT
Source organism: Heterohyrax brucei (assembly GCA_028571685.1). NCBI lineage: Eukaryota > Metazoa > Chordata > Mammalia > Hyracoidea > Procaviidae > Heterohyrax > Heterohyrax brucei. The sequence continues at coordinate 33,306,354 of CM053148.1, read as the reverse complement.
GGGATACAAGGATGACATTATATGAAAATAAATCAAAATGTTTCACACTGAGGTCTGCCGAATTTTGGGGAGAAGTCCACAAAGAGAGATGATACATTGACACAGATAAAGTGGGCCAAAGTTCAGGGACGTGGAAGAAAGTAAGCAAAGAAGCTTAACCAAAATTTGGTTTGACTAATAAGCTCTTTGCTTCGGATTGATCACTGGGACAAGCCACTTAGTTATTCATTTATGAGGTAAGGAACGGGGAAGTGGAGAGCCTATGTCTGACTTGGTCATAGGTAAACAAGGGGGCATCCATGAGTCTTACCTAAGTCACATGAACAGGGTGGTTATTTAGATCAAGCCATTTTCCTGAATGCAAAGTATAAGGGGATGTTTTTAACCATTGCTGTTTTCCAGTATCACAGGACTCAGGAAAACTTCAATAATATCATAATCTACATAATAATGACTTAATACTTTCTAGTTTAATAAAAATAAGGAGAAAAGAAGAAAAATTGATGTCACAGTTGAACCAGCTATAGTTTATAAATCAGAATCTTTTTCATAGCTACAAGATAATATTCTCCTTCTTGTAAAAACATAGTCCCTGACCTATATTTCTTATTAAATGGATTTTCTTACATTTTATTTTATATAGCTATTTAAAGCTACAGTCAGTGCCAAATATCCATTACACAGCGTGAATGCCTAGAGAACTGATGGCGCGCACACTTGTATACCTGTCAGCGGATACTTGGTGCGGTGTGTGGTTTCAAATCAGCGAAAAGCAGAATGAGTGGCTTGATTATCAGCCACCAGCCGTGATAATGCAGTCTCCAAAGACCTTCATTATTTTCAGTATAATTGTCATCTTTGATCTCAGCTATTCCTTAAAACAAACAAACAAAAAACTACATCGTAGATGGAGTAAGTATTCCTGCATTACAAGTGGAGAAGCTGAGAGTCTGAGAAACTGAATAATCTGTTGCTCTCCACACTGGAAGATATCATTGAAATCAACCCGGACATCCATGTCTCCCACACCTTATATTCTTCCACCACTGCACTATGCTACACTGAAAGGAAACCGTATCACTGACTCTGAACATGTATGTGTCTTAGCAAGGTGATAAAGTTAAAAAAAAAAAAAGCAAAAAAATAGTATATGAAAAGCATCATTCATCTTCATTCCTTAACAAAATTTGATCACAATGACAGTTATGTTAATAAGTCTTTCTCCTCCCACCATTTTCTTTTGCAGATTTTATTTATTTTGTTGTTGCTGAGACTATACAGAGTAAGACATACACCAGTGGAATAGTTTCTAAGAGTACGACTTAGTGACAAAGCCACAAATCAAGGTGTCTCTTCAGGGCTCAGCGTCCTCATCCGGTCTCACTGATTGTTGGCAGAATCCATCTACTCATATTTTGTGACTGAGATCCTGTGTTTTCATTGGCTGTCGGCCAGAAACTGCTTTGATGTGCAAAAGTCACTCTCAAGTTCTTGCCATGTAGACACCTCCATCTTCAAAGCTAACAGTGGAGAACCTTTGTCCCTCGTGTAAAATTTCTGTAACTTTGGGAAGGGTCTTGTCCCTTTTAAAGGCTCACCTGATTAGGCCAAGGGCTGGCAGATCATCTTCCTTTTGATTAGCTCAAAATCAGTGGGTTAGGAACCAAAATTATACTGAAAAATATCCTCCTCACCATGTAAAATAAAATTATAGGGGTGACATTACTATTATATTTAAAAGTTTCACCTACATTTTGCACTCAGAAAAAGTAAGTGCTACTAGTTGTGTCCACGAGGAGAGGTGGATATCTGATGCATCATTTTATACAATTGTGACTGTCATACTACTGTGTATACAGAGAGAGTAAGGGAGAGAGCTATTCCTTGGATGACAAAGATGGCTAAGCACTCAACTGAAAAGGTGCCTCGGAAGGAAGTCCTGATGATCAACCTCTGAGAGGTCACGGCCTTGAAAACTCTATGGAGTGCTAGTTCTACTCTGTTCATGTGAGATCGCCATGAGTTGGCATTGGCTTAATGGCAATTGGTTTAGATACGTGTAAGTATTCAAGTAATTATAATCTTGGAGTTCCATAAATTTCTGAGCAATGGTTCTTGGCCCTCCTCAGTAACAGAAGAAATTCTGGAGATGATGTCTTGGAAGGTAAGAAAGACTACTGTGAAGAAAGAATATAGGGTTAGCATAAATGAACTCATCTAAGAAAATGTTGGAGAGAGAGACTGTGCGCCAATGAACTAAAGCAAGAACCTGGGGAACCCCACTTCCAAGAGATAAGCAGAGAAGGAGAATTAAGGAGAAAAGTGGAGAGGCAGGAGAACAAAGACTGAGTAGTAACAGAGAGACCAAACCAAAAAAACCCACTTCCTTCGAGCTGATGCCAATTCATAGCACTATAGGACAGAGTAGAACTGCTGCATAGAGTTTCCTAGGAACACCTGGTAGATTCAAACTGCTGACCTTTTGTTAGCAGGTATGGTGCTTAACTACTATGCCATCAGGGTTTCCAACACAGAGGCCACGGGGATCAAAATAATAGGAAGGAGTGGGTGTTCAAAGACATAGACATAGTTCTGGAAAGACAAAAATTGTAAGATGATAATTGGCTTCATAATGGAGAACTCATTAGTGCACTCTGCCTCAGAGGTGGGAACAGAAAAGAAATGGAAGCAGCCAGAGACTGTTCTCAACATCCGGAAACTACTCTCGAGTTCTTGTCATGTAGACATCTCCAGCTTCCAAAGCTAGCAGTGGAGCCTCCGTCCCTCATGTAGAGTTCTCTAACTTCAGGAAGGCCCTAGTTCTTTTTAAGGACTTGCCTGATAATCTTCCTTTCAAGGACCACCATTGGGATTCAGGATATAAATGCCCAACCTTAAGCCTACATGGGCCCTTGTTCCCCTGGGGTTGGAAGGCAGGATTGGATGCTGAGCAGGAGCTGAGAAGTAGACTGCTAGGAATTTATCTTGGAGGTAGCTCCACAGATGAGTAAAAATCCAACCCCTCCACACGTGTTCCGTTGTTCCATCAGACAGAGTTCCTCTACAAAACACAAATGCAAAGGTAAAATCATTAAGAATTTCCAAAGAACATCCACAGAGAATTAACCTCCAAACAGGGGCTCTCTTTTAAGCATGTAGCACAGGATGGGTCCACTGGTTCCATGCTCATTAAGCCTCTCCTAGTGAAGGATGAAAGTGCCAAGAGGGAGGCAATAGACAAAATGTTGGTTCAGTGGCATCTGGAAAGTTAGCCATAGTTGGCTCTAGGTGAGACTCAAGCACTACAATTCTCAGAAACATTGAAAATCCTTATTGCAGTAGAGATGCAACTGAAATATGGACTGAAAACAAGCTCAAAAGGTAGGAAGAATAAACTATAAAAGTCAGACAACTTTGGGGACTTTGATTCCAGTGGCAGAAGTAGAATAAAAATCCAAGAATTCTGTATTCGTGGAAGGACTCATGAAAATGAATATCATGTGCCCTGTCTTTTTCCTCTCTTCTTGGTTCTCCTTGAGGTCTCATTCCCCTCTTACAGACTAGGCTGCTGCAGAAAGTCAGGGGAAAAATTCAGTGACAGTGTTTTAACTCAATAGCATTTCCAACCATTTCTTATGGCTCCCAATATGTACATACACGAATCATCAATTTGCATGGGTTGAGTAAATGACAACTTCCCCTGGAGCTGAAGTACCATAGAACTGCTTTATTTTTTATCAAAAAGAAATCACAAATGTGGTCTCAGAGACACGTAAATGCAACAATTTGTTATTTGTGTGGCCTTTTATTTTTGTATCTCTAAAGGCAAAATGGAAATTTAAATTTAAACATGCACAGTAAGTGTAGCTTGTGTATTGAGAGAAAACAGAGAATGTTTTAAAATATTTAAACTGTATAATGGAATATCAGGCATTCATATAATATCTTTCATGTGGAAAGTGAGACAAGAGCGTGGTACCATATTATTTTCTCAGATTATGTTGTATATTAAATTTGTTTCAGGAGTAGTTGATCAGCAGCACATATGACAAACGTGACATTAGGCAAATGCCGACTGAAACTTTTGACTTTTGACTGAGACTATGCCATAGGCAAAAGTTGACTGAGAAAAAGTTATTTCTAATACTGTCCCAAAATTTCTGGCTTAACTCCATCCAATTAGAAAAATACCAGGAAGATGTACCTGAGAGAGTGCTAAATGCAGGGCAAACTGTTATATAACTATAAGAAGTCCATGAATGTCAAGGAACTGCAATTTTACTTTCACTTACCTTTTTTCCTAAATTTCTTATCAATTGGCAATTAAGGTTTATATTTCATAATTCATCTTTACCTGTATGTGAGCATATTTTACTTAAAAAGAGACCGGGAGCTCCTCTTGAATTCCAAATATTTAGAGTTTATTTCGAGGAAGAGTCCTCACAGGGCCTAAGCAGTTAAAGAATTTGGGTGCTAACTGAAAAGTTGGAGGTTTAAGTCCACTCAGAGACACCTCAGAAAGAAAGGCCTGGAGATCTACTTCTGCAAAATCAACCACAGAAATCTCAATACAGCATGGGTCTCTTCTGGCATTCCTGCGGTCACCATAAGACAAAGTCAACGGCAATTGTTTTTGTTTCTTTTGGGGGAGGGAAGAGTTGAAAAGCATTTGTTAAAAAAAAAAAGTCATAAAATTCTGTGATAGCACAGTTTTTCTAAGTGGACAAAGGTTAAAATGCCCAGTCTAAGCCTGAGTAATCAGAACAGGTGAGCACAGCACTATGTTACAAACAGTGGATGACAATGTCTCTGTTTTATTGCCATAAATTCTTGAGATACCCCTGGCTGGACTCTCTTCCACCAGCTTTCCTGCATTTGTGAAAATGTAGTCAGATACATCAGCTGGAGGTTTTGAAGAAGAAAGTGGAGGACCACATGTGACGGGTTCCTGGATCTTTTGAAAGGCATCTCCGTTCATAAGTGTGGCCTGTGGTTGAATTTTCCTGATGATAAGAGAAGCTGGTAGGGACCTGCCAGTAATTCTTGTTCTGCCAGAAGACAACAGGCTCCTATCTTCTAATGCTGTGATTGAAAGGGAAGGTCTAAGTATCGGAAGTCCTTGAATAGTGCAAATGGTTAAACCACTCGGTTGTTAACTGAAAGGTTGCTGATTCAAGGCCACCTAAAGCCAACTCTAAAGAGAGGCCTGGCCATCTATTTTTTAAAATATTAGCCATTGGAAACTCTATGGAGCACAGTTCTACTCTAACACACATGGGACCGCTGTGCACTGGAATTAACTAGATGACAACTCTTTCTTGTCTAAGTAACAATTTATCCCTTGGATTTCAAAATACACATAGTAGCCAATAAGTTGAACAATAACAACAAAAAGCTGGTAAATAGAAGATTCCCAGTGCTCATGTTTTCTGGATCTCTGTTATGCTAAAAGATTGAGTTCCTGTAGAGGAAAATAAAACACCATCTAAAATTTAATTAAGGTGCAAGTTACTACATTTGGCTGATGTTTGAGTCAGAGTAAGTATGCATTATTATATAACTGAAAATTTAAGCAACAGGTTTAAAACATGTTAAAATAGTATTCTTGAAATAAAGACAATCATTTTTCAAAGTGTTTTTCAGCTTTAAACAATAAGCTTTCTGTTCACTTAATAGGAGCAGAAAGGAACCTTCAAAGCATCAGATACAGGAGTTCAAGTGCAAGTGAGTCCATCCTAGCTCATTCCAGTAGCTGTACCCTGGCCACGAATTTGCATCTCGGCACCATTAAGTGGCCTGGAGTTCTTAGTGGAAAGTTGCTGCGTGTTTCTGATAGCTCCTTTGTGTGTCATTTTTTGCTGGACATGACTGATTAATGGGATTTTCCCAACACAGTCAAAGTTGTTTGTTGATGGAATTACAGCTGAAGTTGGCAAGGTCCTAGTGGGAAGACTTTTGGTACAGTCAGGAGCTGTCTATCTCTCCTGATGAAAAATAGGAACAATTAGTGATGGCAGTGAAATTCAGCTCTGGGTAGTTATATGATTTGGTCCCAAATGAAAGACATCTTGACTTGGATGCATATTGGAGGAAGGTACTGACATCCAGTAGCTCTTGTTTATAGATTGCGAACATCAGTGATGGGACCTGTGTCCTGATGAATGCACTATGCCCAGGTAAGTAGCAAAGTGGTATCTTTCCAAAGCCCGAGTTAAGGAGTCTGACCAAGGTCTAGATCTCTGCCTATCAGTTCTATCACTTGCCAAGTCCCAATACATTCCTGCAAAAGCTTTATTTAAGGTAGATGGTCAAGGCATCAGGGAAGGGCAATGGTCTGTAAGAGAAAGAATGATTATGCTTAATTTTATGAGAAACCATTTTCTCTGGTGCCATGGTGGTTAAGTGTTATGTGTGCTAACCAAAAGATCAGAAGTTCAAAACCACCAGGTGCTCCTTGGAAACACTAAGGAGCAGTTCTACTCTAACCTATAGGGTCACTGTGAGTTGGAATTGACCTTATGGCACAATTGTGTTTTTTTTTCAATGTCTGATACAGTGCTTGAGAATGAACTCCTTAGGGTTCAGCATGGAGATAATATGAAACAGTGCAACTTTTTTTCATTATACGTAAGGTTTTCGTGAGTTGAAAGTGACTTGACAATAACTAGAAGCAACAATTTTATGAGGAGTCATGGTTTTGGAGACAGAATCTTCTTAATTATTTAAACAAATAAAAAAATGGCTATGTCTAAAAGCGTAAATAAACGCTTTGCCTTCTGTTTGATTTTCGACTCATGGTATCTGCATGGCTTACAGAGTAGAACTACTCCATGGAGTTTTCTTGGCTGTAATTTTCATCCTGTTGTACACAGCATCACTGGGATTTGCAATTGACTCAATGACACCTAACAACAACAAGGGTCTTTATGTGAAGCAGATTGCCAAGGCTTTCTTCCACACTGCTGCTGAGTGGGTTTGAACTAGTAACCTTTAGGTTAGTAGTCAAGCACAAACCATTAGCGCCATCCAGAACTTGGTGTAATTAAGGAGACTCCTCCATCTCTTTCCAAGGGTTCTCTCAAAGTCTGTCTCTACACAGGTTTATATACTTTTTATTCTATGTCTAGTAATTTCTTGCCAGACACTGTATAATCAATGACTAACCCTGGTTCAGCTCTGTTATCCTCCTTGCCAACATATCTGACCTAACTCCGTCACAGATACTGTCATAGGCTTTTTCTCTGTCCATGATGTCTTGTAAAGAATTCTCCTTTAATTATTTTCAAACTCAGAGGGATGTGTGTGGCATCATGATAAAGAAGAAATCTTAATTAGCCCAGGGTTCCAGGCACTTGGCTGTGACAACGCAGATGGCATTGGTGGCTGGATATTAGGGCCAGTGATTAGCTAAAGTGGTAGAAAATAGCCTGTGAATTTGTAGTCATTGTTTATGTGATATAAAACTGATCACACCAAATATACCAAGAGGTGACAATCTTGTATACTTTATTGGTGAGTAATCGGTGCTGTCCTTTTTTCAGCTAATAAGACTAACACTGCCCTATGCAGACAAAAGTTATGGATGTTTCTGTTAACACTTCTGAGTGGACATCAGTGTCTCTCTAACTTGTAATTTGTAGCTTCCCTCAGCCAAATCAATGCTTAGTGTTACAGATAGAATATACAAATTGGTATTGATTCTGTATACATTCTACCTAATGACACACATTTTAAACTGTGTTTTTTGGAAGTGGGTTTTCCCAGTAATTGTTGGAATGGATTCTGATTTCTGAATACTACATATGAGTCATCATGGAAAAAGTTGAACCAGGCTCTGTTCAGGCTTCCGGGATAGAGTCACCAGGCTAGGTTTTCCCAAAGAAGAGTTTCGGAGAAAACAATTGTTGTACATCAGAGAGTCTGTGGCACTTTTACCTGCCAGTTAGGACCCGAGCATTAAACTACCTGGTGTTTTCGTGTGGAGTCTTGGACAAGAAAAACAAACACGCTCTCAGAAGATAACGGCTGATTTGTATGTGGTCATGCCAACCTAGTGTCAGGTAAGATTCATGCTTGGAAAATGTTATTGATGCTGTTGGTAGTGTGAATAACAGGATATCATCAGACAGTGTTTCATTAATTCCAATTGAAAGTGCCAAGTGTACTGGATCCTGTTCCATGGTGTTTTCCTGTTGCCTCTTAAAATCAGCTCCAAGTGAAGAATGCAAAAGACACAGTTTGTGCTTTTTAAGAGCTCTCTATGACTAGTCTGCACTTTCACTGTGCAGACTGTACTCTCTCTGAATGAGCTGGTATATTTCCACAGCTTTACCTATTCTATCCAAAGTGCTGGGGAATCATACAAGCAGGCAGACATCAGCGTGGTGAACTGGAAATCCAAATGCATTAACCTTGTCCGTTAGAGTATGGTCCCGGTTGAGAAAACTATGTGTGAGTTTGTTCAGTATGTTTCCAACACTACTGAAGGTATCTAATCAATCCTTCAGTGAGCACAGAAGGAACAGCATATCGCCAAGTGTCACGAATCACCAGGGGAGTAATTATTTTATAATAACCACATCCTTCCTTTGTATTATTTCATGATTGTTTCATAACAACAAATGGCATGGATAAACCAGGGTGTAGAGCAAAAGGAGAAAAAAAGTGTGTCAGGGAGGATAGATTTTACATTCTTTCCTAACACAAAATTCAACTGGCTTTAATATAACCTTTAAATTTGGACTTCTGGTTAGAATAAGCTGAATACGCACAATCAATTAAGCAAAAATTGGAGGAGCATGGGACAATAGTACCTTTTCTTTGGACTCATAGAGTCTGGAGAGTTACAATTTAAGAGATGACAAGAATCAGTGTTCAGCAGATCACAAATAAGTGATGAACTTGGGATACTTAAAGTGAGATGCTCAGATAACAGCCTTACAATTCATTGAAGGTACACATAGTATCAAACTCAACTCAGATCTGAGAACCTTGATATAGTGCATAAGAGCTTGATGTTTGGGAAGACTGAACACAACTTTACAACTTAGTAGTTGTATGACTTGTAAATATTAGCTCTCTGAGTTTTTATTTTTTCAGTACTTACATGGAATGATGACATTTAATACACAGTTATGGTAGGAATTAAGTGAGCCAATCTATGTAACAGAAGTGCACATACATGGAACACAGTAAGGACTCAATAAAGTGGCAATATTTTGTAGAAAGAAACATGATAACATACGAAACGATTGTATTCTGTGGTTTTATTTATTCAGTTGTTATTTGTTCAACAAATACTTGTATTTCCTTTGCCTTGTTCCAGGCACTGTTCTAAACGTTTTAACCAAATAGATTTATTTAGTCCTTTCAACAAATAGCTTAGGTATAATTGTTTTTCCTGTTTCAGACATGGAGGGATAAATTAGCCTGTAGACATTTGTATGTGTATGTGTATATGTGTGTGTACGTATATGTATGCACACATGTTATAGTTAAGTGTTATTAGATGTCCTCAGTGTTATCAAGTCACTTCCAGCTCACAGTGGCCCTGTGTACAACAGAGTGAAACACTGGCTGATTCTACACCATGCAATCATTTCTATTGTTGAACCCATTTTTGCAGCCACTGTGTTAATCCATATCACTGAGAGTCTTTCTCTTTATCATTGGCCCTCTACCCTACAATCATGATCTCCTTCTCCAGGGGCTGGTGCCACCTGACAACATGTTTGAAGTATCACCTTCCTTGCCTCTACTGAGCATATTGGCTGTACTTCTTCTGAAACAGATTTGTTCATTCTCTGGAAAGTCCATGGAATATTCAATATTCCCCACCAATACTGCAGTTCAAATGCATCAGTTCTGTTCCGTCTTCCTTCACCATCCAGCTTTCACACACACACACATGAAGCAATTGAAAATGTTGTGGCTTGTTTCAAGTGCACCTTAATCTTCAAGGTGACATCTTTGCTTTTCAACACTTTGTAGAGGTCTTCTGCAAAAGATTTACCCAGTGAAATAAATTCTTTATGTCTTGACTGCTACTTCTATGAGCATTGATTATGGATCCGAGTAAAGTGAAATTCTTAACACTTTCAGTATTTTCTCTGTTTATCAAGATGCTGCTTATTGTCACAGTTGTAAAGACTTTTGTTTGCTTTATATTAAGGTGTAATGCATACTGAAGGTTGTATTCTTGACTTTTGGATTGATTTCATTATTTTTGATGAAGAAAAGGGTTTTTTCTGCACAAAAATAAATCAATTAATTCTTTAATGCATAATGCTTGGGTGTGTGTATACATACGTGCAAGTATATACATGCAAACATAAACACATCCAAGAATTATGCACTGAAGAACAAATCTACTTATTTTTTACTATAAAATATTAATGATAATTTAATTGATTTTACTTTTTCATACATACATATGTTGTTTTATATCCTAAATTTGATAAATATCTCCAAAATTTTCTTGAGCACTTAGGGGAATTTTTCTCTTCCTTGAAATGAGTTAATTTGTCTTTGAAGCTTTCAGGTCCCTTAGAATTCCATTGTTCCATGATGATAAAACATTTACTAGCAATGTCAGGCAGTTCTTGCTTTGCTTTCTGGTGTCATTGGGTTCTATTCTGATAACAAGACCTAAGTCTCCACCTACATGAATATCCAAAAGATCTAAATGGAATCTTGGAGGACCCTGGGTCGAACCAGTAGCCACTGTGGACCTACCTTAGTTTGCACAAGTAAAAGCAAAGGTCAAAAGTAAGGAGCAGTATTTATTGTAATTTTGTATCTCTTTCACCTATATTGCAGGATTAGAAACAAAGAATTGCAATATAAGGGAAAAGTTCAATTTTTTAAAAAAATAATTAAGTAAAAACTTGTAATATTACATTGGAATTGGAATTCTCAGTTTAGACTCATGGTTGATACATAACTTTGCTCCTGTCTAGCTATTTATCTGTCACCTACAGCGAGACTTCACCTAGCTTTCTTTAGACATGGACAAATGCAAGGTTAAGCATATTGGAGACTATTCTGTGGCCCATCAGCACGTTCTTGGAATCAAAGACCTGTTATAACTGATAAGTGTTGCACTCCTAGAAAGCTGTTATGATGCATTAAATATTTAGAAAATAGATCAACGCATACTGCCAAAACATTAACCAAGAGCACCTTCAAACAATCAACACTGTGAATCTCCACAGCCCTCCTTTCTAATTAGATGGGAAGAGGAAGGTGATTGCTTATAAGAAACACACACACACACAGAAGCCCCATTAAAATCCAAACTTCTCACAGTTGGAATCCCTTCCTAAAAGAGTATTGCCTGTAGGGTCTGTGAGGTAGGACTGGGCCAATGATCTGTCTCTCAACGATTCTTGTACTGATATTCCTTTTCAACTTGACACAGCAAAAGCGAAGAGTAATCTTACAACAGCTGTCAAATTCTTGGTTCTAATCTCCCAGTCAATGCTCTGGTACCGTTCTGGAGATGTCAGATACCGTATCACTGACCCAGACACTGAGACTGTGTTGTTAGTACTCTACTCTTGGAATGTACATGAGTGAGGCTGAAGGGTTAGGACTTTCCCTTATATTCTTAAGAGAGAGACCTGCTAATGCTTTAATTTGCAACTCAATGTACACATTCTACAGTAATGCAGAAATATGTTTCCTTCCAAATTATTGAAGGCTAACAACACTTCAGAAGAAGGTTCTCGGGAGAGTATTCATAGCTGGACTCTATTTTTAAGAGGTAATTGCTAAGCTTCTATGCTTTCTAACAGCTCAACATACTTAAGTTATTCACATAGGTTGAGTAGATCCTAATTAAATCAGGAGACTTCAGTGCACTCATGATGAAAGACCATCAAATGTTTGTTATCGAACTAAGAATTGGAGGAAGATTGAATTAACATATTGGACCATTAGGTTTATAGTGCAAAGCATTTAAGAAAAGATAGTGGTATCTGCATTGCTGTGAAATTTAGCAATCTATGCCTTTACTTTACAAATCAAAATTTATAATCTAGTCAAAATTAACTTTGTATTAGAACTTAGGGGACAAAGTTCTAGGTGTCACTCTACTAACTGTTAGATCAGTGTTTTAACCCCTGTGTTCAATAATTTTAACCTGTAAAATGAGCAAATTGGGCTAGGTCACTGTAAAGACGCATTCTAGCTTTGAAAATCATTGATTATTACTCTAATATGCTTGTTGGTAGAATAATTTAACTACATTTTTAAATTCTCCATAGTAATTAGGCATTTGAGATTCAATTAGTAAAATTCAACGCTAGAATGGAGTTGAAAATAGAAAAGGATGAGAAAGAGGGAAAGAAGAAAGGGAAAAAGAAACAATGAAGGAAACAAAAGATAGAAAAGAAGACTTGGCATTGCTGCAGGAGGATATAAAAATATGCACACATATTCTGAGATGTTAATAGATTGTAGTTGAAAGAATGGATTCAGAAAGTAGTATACTTCGGTTCATATCCCAGCCTGGTGAGTTACAATCAGAGTGCTTTTCAGACAATTGCTCTTTTTTTTTTTTTCTCTGGTGACTCAGTTTTCTTGTCTGCAAAATAGTAAGAATAATAGTAACTACTTCACAGGTATTATGTCATCATTGTCTGGCCAAGATCAAAGAAACCATTCCACAATTTTAGGATACATTCTTTTAGGTGAAAAAAGTTAAGTAGAGAGTGATGTATGCAATATGCCCCTTTTTATGCAAGAAATAAACATACACTTGTGCTTATTTTTCCAAAAAGAAACATTTGAAGGATAATTATGTTCTAATTAAGATGCTTCCTGATAGGGTATGGGTCTGAACAGAAAAAAGGTGACAGAGATGAAAGAAAACAGAGAACACTCTTTTAATAGGTTTGGATTCATAATGATATAAATATTTTACCTAGATAAAGGATGCTAATTCAAAAAGAAAAAAAATTAAAATTAAATAAAACAGAAAGAAACAAACCTAATTGTGTATTATGTTGGTAATGTAAGACCACAGAGGAAGTAATTATTTGAAATACCTTTTTTAATACTACTATGATTGCACATTTTTAGTGGTATGTGTTTCAAGGACAGGGAAAAAAAACCTGCCCCTAAATCTTAAGCTTACAAAATAAGATTGTTGTTGGCAGTAATATTTGTTGTAATTTTGCATGCATTGTATCTATACTATTTTATTAGAAACAAAGAACTACAATATAAAGGAAAAGTTAGAATTTTTAGAAAATAAGTAAAACCTTGTGATACTAAACTGAAATTGAAAATCTCACTGTAGATTTATGGTTGACATGCTTTGTGATTATGTTCCTATCTGTCTGTCTGTGTAGCTGTCATCTATAGCAAGACTTCATCTTGCTTACTTCTGACACGTCATCATAAAATGCCAATAACTAGAAAAGGACATCATGTTTGGTAAAGAAGAGAATCAGTGAAAACAAGGTAAGTCCTCCATGAATTGGATTATACAATAGTAGCAACAATGATCTCAAATGAAAGGCTGTTAGGATGACACAGGATTGGGCAGTGTTTCTTCTGTTATATAGAGGGTTGTCATGAGTTGTTGACTTGATAGAGAATAAAGTCTATCTGTCTATCATCCATCTGTCTATGATCTATCATCTGTCTATCTATATCTTTCTAACTCTGTATCTGTCCATCTATCATCTATCTACCTATCTCTATCTCTCTATTCATCTATCTGTCTCTCTCTATCTCTCATCTATCTATCCAGCTAGCTACCATCTATTCCTAGCCTACAGACAATGATATTTCAGTAGGAATGAGGACATCTGATCTCCAAATTCTGAATTCTAAGCACCATTACTATTAGAGGAGAATTTTCTTAGACAAATTGCTAGCTTTAGTTCTGATTCAGAAAAAATACAAGATGAGCCTGTGGCATGCAATTACGACAAAATTGAGGACATATGGTGTCCCCTTAAAAGGACTTAGGGTCCATATTTAAGGAATTCACATGGGCCAAATTTTGCCGCGAGTCAGATCTGACTCGACGGCACTTGGCTTGGCTATGGGCCAAATTTAGTAAGTCTAAAAATGATGATAGTTTATTATAATAAATAATAATTTAAGAGTTCACAATGATATTGAAAAGAAATTAAACATACATATATGTATATATAAAGGAGATAAAATGCAGAGCTATTCTTTATAAAATACTGTCAGCCAGTAACTGTTGAAGTGCAATAGAATTACAAGATTATCGATTTGCTTCCTTCAAGTTTTGTTTCCCTCTTTAGAATCTACTTGAAAGTGGCTAACAAGAATCACTGATAAAAGCAAAGATTATCAATAGAGGTTTAACCTGTTAAATGAGACTATGCCATCCCCCCTAAACATGTCCATACACTAATCTCCAGAATTTATAACTATGTTAAATTACATAGCAAAAGGAAATTAAACTTGCAAATGGATTTAAGGTTGATAGTCAACCGACTTTAAAATAGAAAAATTATCTTGTATTATCTGAGTGGACCCACTGAAATTATAAGGGTCATTAAAAGTCAAAGAGGGAAGGAGTGGAGATGATCTGAGTGCCAGTCTGAAAAAGATTGGATCAGCTGTTGCTCACTTTGAAGACAAACGAAGGAGTTCATGACCCAAGGACTGTGGGTGATTTCTAGACTCTGGAAAATGCAAAGTAATAGAGTCACCCCTGAGACCCTAGAAAGGAATACAGCCTTGTTGACATTTTGAGTTTAGCTTAGCGAGGCTCATGTTTGATTTCTAACCTGCAGAAGTGTAAGATAATTTTTTTTTAATTTTAGACCTCTATGGTTTTGGTACTTTTGTTATAGCAGCAACAGAAAACTAATACAATCACTAATACAATCACAGATACTTATTAATATAAAAAGGGAAATACAAGTTGCAGTAGAGGTAACTGACAGTCATCAGGTTGACAAAATTAACAGAATTAAAATTAGCCTCAACAATAAAGGGAGAATTTGACTTTAAATGGTTTAAATGCAAAATGAAGCATACATTATCTAAGAAGTAATCGTTCCAAAAATGTTTAAGATAAATCTAATCAGTATTGTACAGCTAATATCAAGTTTGTAAGAAACAGAGGAAATAAAATGATAAAACAATGCCTTGAGAAATCAGTCAGTCCATCTAAAATGTGGCGTAATCTAAAACCAGTTGTCTTGGAGTCTTGAAAAGTAAATGTCATAATAATAGTAATTATTATTTTTAAATGAGAAGTTTTGTTCTTTGGGTTAAAAGAGACTCAAGAAACACAGCAATTAAATATAATTCAAGAAACTTTATTGGATCCTGGTTAAAAAATTAATTACAAAAAATGTTTTGGGGACTACTGGAGAACTTGAAAATGGACTATATATTGCAATTGTGGTGTATCATTGTCAACCCACAGGAACTTCAAATGACAGAGTAGAGCTATCTCCTCAATTTTCCCAGGCTGAAATCTTTATAAGAGCAGATCATCAGAGCCACTGGTCGGTTCCAAGTGCCAACCTTCTGGTTAGCAACCAAGAACTTAAGCAGTGTACCACCAGGGTTCCTTGGACTATATATTAGATATTAGATAATATAATGGAATGATTTTTAATATTGTTTGTTGTCTTAAAGACACCATGTTTGTATAAGGAGAATATCCTTGTCCTTTGGAGATAAGAACCAAAGTACATAATGGTGAAATATTACTCTGTTTGAAACATAGCTTAAAATCATGCAGTGCAAACACCACCACTACTGTCATTTGCCATTCATTCAGTTCTGGCTCACGGCAGCTCCATGAGTGTCAGAGCATACCTGTGCTACACAGGATTTTCAGTGACCAATTTTTTGGATGTAGAAAAAAGGGCTTTTCTTCCAAAGCACCTCTGAGTAGGCTTAATTCTCCAATCTTTTGGTAAGCAGCTGTGTGAGTTAACTGTACTGCCCAGCGACTCCCCAGCAAATAAATAAATAAAACACCTAGATTTCACAGAATAGTAATTGTTTAAAAAATAATACATATTATTCATTGTGCTATTCTGTTAATATATTTAAGGCTTTTAAACTCAACATTGAGGGAGAATGTTTAGTAAAGACTTTTAAATAGGGAGAGATTTTTAAGTAGAGAATTGGTCTGAAAGGGTCAGAAGATTGAAAATAAAGGTTACCTAGCATTTACAATAAAAAACAAGAGAAAGAAAAAGAAAAAAACATTGCCAGTGAATTGATATTGACTCATAGCGACACTATAGGATAGAGTAGAACTGTTCCACGGGATTTCCAAGGAATAGCTATCCAAGAGCTGCCAGTTTCTAGATTAGCAGCAGTAACTTTTAACCACTGCATTACTAGGGCTCCAGAATTTCAGTTAGGTAATGATTAAATAAATGAGATAATCGAAGTATGTAAACAAGTCTCAGATGAATGTCAAGAAATGTTGGCTTGTGCCTATCTACCACACTTGGCTGCCATGTGCTTTGTTCAATTGTTGAACTCTTAAGAATCAGCAAAAGTAAAATATCGATACCAACATGGTAGCAACTGAAAACCAAGGACAACTCCTTAAGACACTGATAACGCACTGATAAAAAGCTCACTTCCTAAAAACTGGACGTTTCAGTAATCTGCCTACTTGCCTGATAGCAGGAGCTTTCCGACATTGCTAAACAGCTGGTGGCAGCCAGATTTTCTGGTACCATATTTGACTAAAGTCTATAGTAAACTCCCTTAGCATGCGAATTTTAGGTTATCACTATAGCATCTTCATAACTTATTTTGTAGCTACTAACTTCCAAACGGATTGTCTAATACTTGCACACAACAACACAGAAGAAATCTCCTTTTGTTTTTGGATACATCCTCAGCCCTTCTGAGGTCCACCAGCGGACCAAAGATTTAACCTTGAGAAACAGTTCTTTAAAGCACAAACATTGCACTAAAATATGTGTTCTACTCTATACACCCATCTACTCCACACCTAATGTCAGCGTGGAAAACAGTGAAAAATAAAGTTATAGGCATTTGAGTGATGCACTTATACCATTTAAGTTTTCCTTTCTCCTCTTTTCTGAAAAGTTATTGAAGTAGATTATTCTTCCTCACTTTCGTTGATTTTCTTTTACTCTTTCTTGTGAATCATAACTTCGAAAATGCTGAGCACTACCATATCATAGCTAATTAAAAAATCAAAAAACAATAATCAAACCAACTCCAGTGAGTCAATTCTGACTTATAGCCACCCCACAGAACAGAGCAGAACAGCACCACAGGTTTGCAAGAAGCGGCTGGTGGATTAGAACTGCCAGACTTTTGGTTAGCAGTCAAGCTCTTAACCACAGTACAATCAGGACTTCAGAGTTAATATAGAAGAGATCAAAACTGGGGGAGTTACATGCATGTAAAGAGTCCTTCTTATTTTAACCTTATCCCAGTAGGCAGCAATTAGGTAAAACTGATAACAACTTCTTTGACTAATTTTGATAAACACTTGGGATTGTTTTAACAATCTTAATGAAGTCTATGAAAGCCTGGCCTCATATTGATGCAGAGACACTCCAAGACTAGGAGTTCTGCCTTGAAGAAAAACAACCTTCCACCAGCAACTACCCTATCCTTTCATTTAAAAGTGTAGCAAGGCTACACTTGAGTGATTATAACAGACTTGACACCTGGGAAAGTAATGGAATTACTCTAGCATCACAGTTCACTGGCTAGCCTCATTTTGGTAAATTCATCTGTCTTAATGTTGTTACAGCAAGGTGAGGCAGCTGTAACCTATGAGAAGTAAGTTCTGGTAGTGGGCAAAGGAGGGGCCTAGAGACGTGCTGGAAAATATGTATGCATAAGCTTGGAGAAGCAACTGAGAAAAGCTTTCACAGTAGGCCCCAAAGAGTAAGATTTTTCAGTATGTGTCCTAATCTAATCATCAGTGACCATTCACCCACTGCCACTGAGTCAATTATGACTCATAGAGATCTTATAGGAAAGAGTGGAACTGCCCCATAGAGTTTCCAAGGGGTGTCTGGCATATTTGAATTGCCAACTCTTTGGCTTACAGTCATCATACTTAACCATTACGCTGCCAAGACAAGCAGGGAACTGGTATGGTGTAAAAGAGAGTTTTTTCCCAGTATGATATGATAGATAATTAGAAATTTATACCTTCCTTCTTCTTGGCCTTAATGACAGAAAACATTAAGGCTTTATTTGGCTCAGAGCTATTTGATTTATCAACTGTTCATTTATCATCTACTGTTTAGTGAGTGTCTGGTGCAGTGCTGGTTCAGTGGTAGAATTCTCATCTTGCAAGTAAGAAACATGGGTTCAGTTCCGAGTATACTTCAAAGGCAGCCACTGCCTCTCTGTTAGAGGAGGCTTGCATATCGCTATGATGCAGAATATCCAGACCAAGACAGAATATGAAGACAGGCTTGATGATCTATTTCTGAAAATCAGCAAGTGAAAACTGTGTGGTTCACAGTGGTTTGAGCTTGTTGTGTGTGGGGTCACCATGGGTTGGCAGCCAATTTGAAGGCAACTAACACCCAACATATAGCAAGCGCTGCACTAAATCAAGGGATGCATCATAAATGCTATCCATTGGGTTCATTGAGTAGCAGGAATGGAAATGCAAACAAATTGCTCCAAACTGCAATAAGGATGTCAGTTGGATTTTGTGCAGAGTAGGGGTGAGAGAAGAGAAGGGGAATGAGACAAAGAGGGTACAGTTAGGCACTGAGTTAAGTTTTCTGGGAAGATGAGATGCTTAAATGGAATTTTGAAGAATCCAAATCCATGTCGAGCGAACAACCTAAAAAAATAGTGTGGTGCTGTCAAATTCCATAAGGAGTTTGACAAAAGGAATAGTGGGAGCTAATGCTGGAACACAGAAAGGATTTTGGCATGGACTGGGTGGAGGGAGTCAAAGATGTGACTGCTAACATTTATTTGTGCTGGTATCTGATAGTCACAATAAAGAGGAGAGACTATCTGATGACATTCATGTTGTTTTCGTTATCAGCAACAGTTGAGTCATAGTGGTTCCATGTCGAACAAGATCTGGATATTATGTTCCCTACAGTTTTAATTGGTTGAGTTTTGGAAGTATATTGCCAGGTCTTTATTCCTAGTCAGTCTTAGTCTGGGGACTCTATTGAAAGGTGTTCGGTCTTGTAGTAGTACACAAGCCTCCTCTTGTGGTGGTCTGTGCACTTGAGGTGAATTGGACCCAGGTATTCTTCATGAAAGGGGAGAATCCTACCACTGAACCCCCACTGCCCTCAGCCTTCACACTGTAAATCCATTGCTATCAAGTCAATTTCCAACTCAAAGACCCTACAGGACAGAGTAGAATTGCCCCATAGAGTTTCCAAGGAGCACCTGGTGGATTCGAACTGCCTGCCTTTTGGTTACCAGCTGTAGCACTTAATCACTGTGCCATCAGGGTTTCCTTCATATGGTTAAGCATGTCAAATTTGCATGTTTACTACACAAATAATTCTTCAAAGTGTCTTTACATAAACATCAGCAGGTGGATAGCAATTTTCTGACATACCAAGTAGACTGACTCCAGGAAGAGACACCATATTACAATTAGTTATAATGGGCTGAAGATCTCGACTGAATATTTAGGAAGTGAATGTTGAAAAACATAATGTATCCACATCCATCTTAGAGATCTTCCTTTAATATTTGTGGGATACAGTTTGACCTCAAATGTATGCTGTCTAAGGCTAAGACATGATTTACTTCTACTGAATAACCACAAATTAAAGTTGTGTCTGTATGACATGAATACATATTCAGCTTCCACTGAAAGCCAAATGATATACTAATGGCACTAATCCAAGAAGAGATAATAAATTTTCTAAGGCCTTAATTGTATCGCCAAGATACCTTAGACATCACGGGCAAAGGAGAAAGGAGATGGATCAATCTTTGGATTAAAGAGTCCCACTGTTAGGAATTTATTCTACAGAAAACTTACATATTATGTTCATAGATGTCAGAATTCAAATGTTCATCTCATCACTGATGAAATAGTGAAGCACTGAAATCAAGCTAGGATCCCTGAAGAGGGGATTTTTTTTTATTGTGATTAAGTGAAAGTATACAATGCAAATTCATTTTGCTTGCCTGCCTATCTACAGCTCTTTCTGCTCCCTTTACCCAGTGACAGCACACTCGTTTTCATTCTGTACTTCTCTTATTCTCTTAGCAATCTCCTATCTCCTCCCATCTAGAAGGAGACCAGTAGAACAGCATCCTATAAATGCATAGACCAGTAAAGTACACACAGCATATGGTCACATGGTGTCCCTGAGTCCTGTCCATTTTTGCCCAAAGAGTTGACTTCAGTAGTGTTTTCTGTACAGGGGCAGCAACAGGACTAGGGGCTGTACTCCCAGGGGATCCCCCAAGGCATGTGAGAATCCACTGTGGTCTTCTTGTAGAATTCTGGAGATGCAACCTTCTTTTTCTAGTGTTTGCGTAGGGACTCAACCTTGTGTGCTCTAGCACAGCTGTCTTTGATGGTGGCCCGGCACCATCTGGTTCCTCTGGTCGCATGTTGACATAGTATCCCGTTTACATGGATCTTTCAGTCTCCTGAGCTCTTTTTTTTTTCCTCAAGTCTTTGTTGTTGACAGTGATCATCTTTTCCGGATGAGTTGGGACCATTTGATGTACCTCAGATGGCAGATTGCTGCCTCTTGAGACCC
This sequence comes from Heterohyrax brucei, assembly GCA_028571685.1. NCBI lineage: Eukaryota > Metazoa > Chordata > Mammalia > Hyracoidea > Procaviidae > Heterohyrax > Heterohyrax brucei. The sequence continues at coordinate 33,285,628 of CM053148.1, read as the reverse complement.
TAGACACCACTCACCAATATGGAGTACAAAACACTCTCTTAGCAATTGGCTAGTTATGCTAATTGGCCTCATGTCCCCCAAGAGAATGGTTCCCAGACTCTGCCCCTGCTACTGTATCCTTATAATATTGGGTTCAGATTAGAAGAGTTTTCACTTTATGGTGAAGTCCAGTTAAACTGATCTATTTTCTACTGTGTACTGTCACTGCTTTCACCTAACCAAATTTCCATCAACTATCTAACCTATAACCAAATCTTGCCCTCCCTCCCTACCCTTGTATGGAAGTCTATTTCGTCCTTATAGTAGGGATCTCATACAATACTTGTCCTTTGTCTTCTGACTGGTTTCACACAGCATAAACCGGAAACCGGGTTACGAGATGCTTCCTAAAATCATCATTTTTTTTTATTGTTGCATAGTGTTCCACTGAATGTATGTACCACACAGTTTGTTGACCCATTGCTCAGTTGATGCCCATTTTTTGCTATTGTGTACTATGCTGCAAAAAATATTTGTGTGCATGTATCTGTTCACGTGATGCCTTTGTATCTGTAGGACGTATTCCAAACAATAGGATTACTGGATTAAATGGTATATCCATTCCCAGCTTTCTAGAGAAGGACTATACTGCTTTCCAAAGAGATTACACCATTTTGCAATCCTACCAGCAGTGTGGAAGAGTTCTGATCTATTCACAGCCTCTAAAACATTTGCTGTTTTGTGTTTTTTTGGATCACAGCCAAGCTTGTTGAGGTGAGACAGTGTCTCACTGTAGTTTATTTGTTGGTTATGATTGAATCAAAATATACATTGCCGTATAAATTTGGTTTGGCTGGCATATAAATTTGCATGCCTACCTACATGCAGCTCTCACTGCTCTCCTCTCCCACTGCTGCCCCTGCCCTGTGACAGCACACTCTTCCTCTCTGCTTCGTATGTGTCTTATCCTCCCAACAATCTCCTATCCCCACCTCTTCATCCACTCCCCAGTAAGATGTCAGCAAGAAGACATCCTATACCTGTATAGAACCATAAAGTGCACACATGATATGGTTACTCTGTGTCAGCAAGTCCTATCTATTCCTGTACAAAGAGTTGACCTTCATTATGATTTACGGAAACGGGTAGCATCAGGGCCAGGGGCCATGCTCCCAGGGGAAATCTGAGGCCCTTGTACCATCAGTTGCAGTCTTTTAGTGGAAATCTCAGGGTGCACCCCCTTTTTATTCTTGTATTGCCAATGAGACTCAACTTTGTTCTCACCATCACAGCTATCACCGGTGGTGGCTGGGCACCATCCGGTTCTTCTGGTCACAAGTCGATGTAGTCACCCACTCACGTGGGTCTTTCAGTCTTCTGGGTTCTCTTTCCCCCGTGTCATTTTGGTCCTTGGTGATCATCCATCCCTGCTGAGTTGGGACCATTTGCTGTACCCTCAGATGGCAGCTTGGCAGCTTTTAAGACTCCAGATGGCACTCGCCAATGTCGGGTGCAGAGGGCTCTCTTAGCAAAGTGCTAATTGTGCCGATTGGCTTCTACTTCTCCTGGGAGCATGGTCCTGAGCCACCCTCCCCAGCTACTCTGTCCTTGCAATATTGGGTTAAGATGGGAGGATTAATCATGTTCTGTTGAAGTCCAGTTAATACTGATCTTCTTTCTAATGTGTGCTGTCACAGATTTCACCCAACCAAATTTCTATCAACAATCTTATCTAAACCCTCCCTCCCTCACCCTCCCTCTTTCTCCACACTTGGAGCCGTCAAAGAGTCTATTTTCCTATGTGCAAGTCTGTCTTTAAGTTCTTATCGTAGAGGTCTCATACAGTATTTGTCCTTCTGTCGCTGACTACTTTTACCCAGCAAGTCCTCCAACTGAAACCAGGTTATGAGATGTTTCCTAAAATCATCATTGTTCTTTATCATTGCATAGTGTTCCATTGAGTATATATACCATAGTTTACCTACCCATTCCTCTGTTGTTGGGCATCTGGGTTAATTCTATCTTTTGGCTATTGTGGACTGTGCTGTGATAAATATTCCAGTTCCTGTATCAGTTGCTGTGAATGGCCTTGAGTCTGTAGGATATATTCCAAGCAGTGGAATTACTGGGTCAAGTGGTATATCTATATCCAGCTTTTTAAGGAAGCGCCACATTGTTTTCCAAAGACGTTGCACTATTTTGCAATCCCACCAACAGTGTAGGAGAGTTCTAATGTCTCCACAGCCTCCCCAGGATTTGCTGTTTTGCATTTTTTGGATCATGACCAATCTTGTTGGGGTGAGATGGTATCTCATTGTTGTTTTGATTTGAATTTCTTTAATAGCTAATGACTGTGAGCATGTCCACATGTGCTTTTGGCTACCTGGATCTCATCTTTAAAGAAGTGTCTGTCCATCTCCTTTGCCCATTGTTTAATTGGATGATTTATCTTTTTCTTATTGATACTTTGTAGTACCTTATAGATTGTGGTGATAGGCGTTGCTCTGACATAGAGTTGCCAAATATTTTTTCCCATTCTGTAGATGGCCTTTTAATTCTATTAATAAAGTCTTTGGATGAGCAAAGTGTTTGATTCTTAATAGTTCCCATTTATCTGTTTTCTCTTCTGTTTGTTGTTTGTTCGACAGATTTTGAAGTCTGTCTAAGTTGAGTATTAAAATTTCCATGGCTATCCCTACTTTTCCTTGGATGAGCTTTATCATTTCAAATTTCACATTTAGATCTTTTATCCAGGTTGAGTTGGTTTTTGTATAAGGTGTAAGATATGGGTCTTGTTTCCAATTTTTGCAGATGGATATCCAATTTTGCCAGCACTATTTGTTGAAGAAATTGTTTTCACCCCAGTTGAATGTCTTAGGGCCTTTGTTAGATATCAGCCATTCATAGGAAGATAGTGTCATCTCTGGGGTCTCAATTCTGTTTCATTGATCTGTCTGTCTCTTTTTGTACCAGTAGCAGGCTGGTATGACTACTGTGGCAGTATAATAGGTTCTTAAGTCAGGTAGTGAGAGGTCTCCCAGCGTATTCTTCTTCTTCAGTAGTGCTTTACTTATCCATGGCTTCTTCCCTTTCCAAAGTTGGTGATTTGTTTCTCCACCTCATTAAAAAATGCCACTGGAATTTATATCGGGATTGAATTATATAGATAGATGGCTTTAGGCAAAATAGACATTTTCACAATGTTAAGTCTTCCTATCCATTAGCAGCATAGGTTTCTCCATTTTTGGAAGTTTCTCTTAGTTTCTTGTAGTAAGCACTTGTAGCTCTCTTTGTATAGGTCTGTTATTTCTCTGGCTAGATTTATTCTTAGTTGCTTTATCTTCCTGGGGACTATAGCAAATGGTATTGACTTGTTGATTTCTTCCTTAATAATTTTGTTGTTAGTATAAAGGAATCCTACTGATTTACTTATGTCTATCTTGTATCTTGAGACTTTGCTAAACTCATCTACCAATCTGAGTAGTTTATTTATGGATTCGTTGGGATTTTCTGCATATACAATCATATCACCTGCAAATAGGGAGATTTTTACTTCTTCGTTGCCAATGCAGACGCTATTTATTTCTTGGTCTTGTCTAATTGCTCTGGCAGGAACTTCTAGTATGATGTTGAATAGGAGAGGTGAGAGTAGACATCCTTGTCTAGTTCCTGTTCTCAAAGGAAACTGTTTCAGTCTCTCTCTCCATTCAGGATGACATAGGCAGTTGGCTTTGTATAAACGGCCCTTACTGCACTGAGGAATTTGCAGTCAGTTCCTATTTTGCTGAGAGTTTTTAGCATGAATGGATGCTGGACTTTATCAAAGGCCTTTTCTGCATCAATAGACAAAATCAGGTGATTTTTGTCTAATGTGGTTAATCACATTAACTGTTTTTCTGATGTTGAACCAGCCTTGCATCCGTGGTATGAATCCAGCTTGGTCATGATGGATTATTTTTTAATATGTTGTATTCTATTGGCAAGAATTTTGTTGACGATTTTTGTGTCTAGATTCATGAGTTATAGTGGTCTGTAGTTCTCCTTTTTGTTGGGTCTTTCCCTGGCTTTGGTACCAGGGTTCTTCTGACTTCATAGAATGAATTTGGGAGTATTCCATCTCTTTCTCTACTGTGAAATAGTCTCAGTAGGACTGAAGATAACTTTTCTCTAAAAGCTTGGTGGAATTCGTGGTGAAGCTATCTAGGCCCGGGTTTATTTTGGTTGGTAGTTTTGGGATGAATTTTTCAATCTCTTCCTTTGTGATGGGTTTATTAAGTTGTTCTGCTTCACCTTATGATAGTTTTGGTACGTTGTATGAATCAAGGAATTTGTCCATTTCCTCTAGGAAATTTGTTAGAGTACGTTCTTTCATAGTATTTAGTTATGATATTTTTTATTTCTGTTGGATCTGTTATGACAACTCCCTCTGATTTCTTATTTGGGTTATTTCCTTTCCCGTTTTTCTTTAGTAAGTATAGTCAATGGCTTGTCACTTTTGTTGATCTTTTCAAAAAATCAGCTTTTGGTCTTTCCAATTGTTCTTCTGTTCTCTACCTCATTTAGTTCTGCTCTAATCTTTATGATCTGTTCTCTTCTAGTGCCTAAGGGGTTCTTCTGTTGTTCTCTCTCTACTTGTTCAAGCTGTAGGGTTAGTTCTTTGGTTTGGTTTCTTTCTTCCTTCCAGATGTGTGCATTTATGGAGATAAACTGACCACTGAGCACCACTTTGGCTGTATCCCAGAGGTTCTGCTAAGAAGTGTTTTCATTCTCTTTGGAATCCATAAATTTTTTTATTTCATCCTTGATTTCTTCTATAACCCATGAGTTTTTTAGCAAGATGTTGTTCAGTTTCCAAGAGTTCCAGTTTCTATCTAGGCTTTTTCTGCTATTGATTTTGACTTTTATGGCTTTATTATCTGTGAAGATGCTTCACGTTAATTAAGTGGTGTGGATTTTGTTGAGAACTGCTTTATGTCCTAACACATAGTCTATTTTGGAGAATGTTCCATGTGCACTGGAGAAGAAGGTGTAGTTGTCTGCTGATGGGTAGAAAGTTCTGTACACGTCATTGAGGTCTAGTTGGTTAATTGTGGCAGCAAAGTCTTCTGTGTCTTTATTGAGCCTTTTTCTAGATTATTTGTCCAGTATTGGGAATGGAGTGCTGAAGTCTCCCACTATTATTGTGGAGTGATCTATCTCATTTTTGAGTGCAGTCAGTGTTTCTCCGATGTATTTACGTACTCTAATATTAGGTGTAGAAACATTTAATATTGCTAACTCCGTTTCAGCAATAGTGTCCATCCTTGTGGTGGATGTTACATTAAAATCTATTTTATATTAAATTAGAATTGCCACACCTGGTTTGCTTTGTTCACTGTTAGCTTGATATATAGTCTTCCATTCTTTAATTTTCATTTTATTTGTATCTTTAGGTCTAAGGCGAGTTTCTTGCAGGCAACATATGGACGGGTCATGTCTTTTATCCAAGATGTAACTCGATATCTCTTTAATGGAGCATTCAGCCCATTCACATACAATGTAATTATTGATAGCTATATGTTCAGTGCTGTCATTGTGATATGTTTATTTTTGTGTTAATGTTTTCTCTGTTCTTATTAATCTGTTCTGGGACATTCTTTGTGAGTTGAATTTTCACCTTTTTCAGGGTTGGTTTTGTGGTTGGTGAGATTCTTGTAGCATGTTTCTTGATTTAATATGTTGCATCTTTATTGTGCTCTTTGGCTGCCCCTATGATCTCCCTTAGTAACCTATGTACAAAACCAATTTTAATTACTACCAGTCTTATCAACTTCTTCTCCATCTGAAAGGAATGTAATGACTGCAGTACATCCTCCTTTTTAACATGATGACATTGTAGTGTTGATGATATGATCACTGCATCACTTGTTTCACTTTTATAGCTTTGATTGAGCTTGGAGCCTACCCTAACTGAGTAGGATTCTGGGTGATGTATCTTGAATTTGCTTCTAAAATATAAAGTTAGTAGTTTTGTTCTTCTAAGCCAAGAGATTCTTTCAGTATTTTTTGTAACTGTGGTTTGGTTTTCACAAAGTCTCTGAGTTTCTGTTTGTCTATGAAGTCTTAATTTCATTTTCATATTTGAAAGATGTTTTTGCAAGATGTATAATTATTGGTTGGAAGTTCTTCTCCTTCAAGGCTTTGAATGGATCGTGCCACTGTGTCCATGCCAGCATTGTTTCTGTTGAGAAATCCAACAAAATCCTACAGGGTTTCCCTCTGAATGTTAGCTTTACTTTGGGTCTTGACACCTTCAAGTTTCTGCTTGTGGTTCATTTTGTTAAGCTTTATTAGAATATGTCTTGGAGTCTTTCTTTTGAGATCTATATTGAGTGGCATTTGATACACATTTTGGATATCTATATTCTCTTCTTTCATAATTTCTGGGAAGTTTTCTGTCAGCAGCTCCGCAACAGCACTCTCTGTGTTCTCAGGTGTCTCACCTTGCTCATGTACTCCAATTAATTGTAGACTGTTCCTCTTAATGAGTTTCATATGCTTCTTAATGCTTCTTCATTTTTCTTGTTCTTTTTTTTCTGATTTCTCCTCATAGATGTTGGAGTCAGTAGCTCTGTCTTCCAAGTCAGAAAGCCTATTTTCCATTTGTTCCATTCCATTTTCTTGGCTTTGAAGTGATGTTTCTATGTATTTGATTTTGTTCTTGATCTGTTGGATTTCAGAGTGCTGGTGTTCCATCAGATTGAACAGCTTGCTTAATTTTTCATTTTACTGTGCTTCATTTTGTATAAGGTCTAGAAGGGCTCTTTATATGATCATTTTGTACTCACCTTCTGATAGTTTCAGAAAGATTTCTTCATCTGCGAAGTTCTGTCGTGCTTTCTTTCAGGGCCTTGTGAAGCCATGAGTGATTTCTTGCTTACACTTTTCTCCACTGTGTTTCTTTGGGGGCATCATGTGAGTCAATAGAGGTTGGGAGTCATGCTGTGAGGGTGGACCACAGTTGTTTCTTTAGGCTGTCTTAAAATGAAAGGTAAAAGGTATCTGACAACTTCCATAGTCAGTCAGGTTTTCAGGTGTATAGGTCCTGTTTCCCAGCTGGCAAAGCAAACACCTCTATATTGAACCACAGATGTTATAAACTAGTTCAAAATACAGAAAGGCTACTGCCCTGCTGGCCTCTGCTGTTAGGTCCCAGCTGTAGGTGACACTGTGTAGAATATTGCTTTTGTACTGGTACAGTGCTCTCCTCCAGCCAGGTGCTGCCTCCCAGCCCAGAATTTAAGCCCAACTGAGGCCTCTGTATGGGTGATCTGCTTCCCAGTGGAACAATGTGGTGTCCCACACAAGCTTGCCACCTGCCACAGTACTGGCTACTCTGTGGCAGAGATAGAAAGGGAGGCCAAAGGTGCCATGATGCAGAGTCTGAAGCCTGGCTCTCAAAATATGGCAATTTCACCTGCCAATCCCACAAGCAGTGCTTCTGAGATTAGCTGCTAGTCAAGTCCCAGCTCTGCCTGCCTGCTAAGACAGAGAAAAAAAAGTTAAATTGGTGAGTTACCTTCTGTCTGTGAAAGCCAGTGCTCACCATGAGCAGAGTCAGTGAAAGAGAGGTTTTCTGTTCAGTGGTATGAAGTTCAAACTAAGAGCCCTATGCCATGTCCTAGTGTTCACTAGGTGTCCAATTCAGGTCCTGGTTTCCAGATGGATTTAGGGAGACATGTATTTAGTCTGCCATCTTGAATCCATCTCCTTCACACTGTCATTTTGAAGCAGGTTTCTCTAATAGCTAATGATCATGAGCATTTCTTCATCCGTCTTTTGGCTGCCTGGATGTCCTTTTTGGTGAAATGTCTGCCCATCTCCTCTGCCCGTTGCTTAACTGGGTTATTTACTATTTTCTTGTTGATGTTTTACAGTAACTTGTTGATTACGGAGATCAGATGTCAGTCCAACTTGTGCTGCAGTTGCCAAATAATTTTTCCCATTCTGTAGGTGGTCTTTTAACTCTTTTGATAAAGTCTTTGGATGAGCAAAAGTGTTTGATTCTTAGTAGTTTCCACTTATTTATTTTCTCTTCTGTACATTGTGCTTTCTCAGATTTTGAAGTCTGTCTAAACTGTGTATTAGAACTTCCATTGTTGACCCTATTTTTTCTTGCATGATTTTTGTGGTTTTGGGTTTGACATCTAGGTCTTTGATCTGAGTTAATTTTTTTGTAAAGTGTGAGATATGGGTTCTGTTTCACTCTTTTTGCGGATGGATATCAAATTTTGCCAACACCATTTGCTAAAGACACTGTTTTTACCCCAGTTTACAATATTCAGGCCTTTGTTGAACATTCACTGTTTAGAAGAGGGTGCTGGCATCTCTGGGGTCTCAACTCTATCCTGTTGGTCTATATGTCTCTTTTTGTGCCAGGACCAGGCTGTTTTGAGTACTGTGGCACTGTTATAGGTTCTAAAGTCAGGTAGTGTAAGGCCTCCCACTGTGTTCCTCTTTTTAAGTAGTGGTTTAGTTATCTGGGGTTTCTTCCTTTTCCAAACAAAGTTGATCACTTGTTTCTCCATCTCATTAAAAAATGACTCTGGAATATGTATTGAGGTTACACTGTAAATGTAGATCACTTTGGGTAAAATAGACATTTTCACAATGTCAATTCTTCCTATCCATTAAATTAATCAGATTGGAGGCAGAAAGGCCTGGTGTGATTTTAAAATCTCTGAGTTAAAATTTCTACAGTTTCGCTCATGGAAAGCAAGTATCATATTGTTTGGAAAGTCCATGAAGAATCTAAGGTATTGAGAATACATTCAGTTCATTACAGGGTTCATATGAATGCCCATATGGACGAAGAAAAAAGAAGATGGAAGTCCTGGGATGTATTTTCCTAACCAACTACATTGTGCTGCATTGCTTTTCTTGTGTTGCAGCATGTCTTAGATATCTACCTAATTTGACAAGTAGGTTAACTGACGGGTGGAACAAGGATGGAAGGAATCCAGTGTTAGAGGATGATAGTGGAATCTCTCTTGTGACAGATGGGCCTCCTTGACACCTGGATCCTAGAGAACTAAGTCAGAGAGAAGCCCATCTCTGCCTTTGAGCTGTGAAGTGTAGATGTGGAATTCTGAAATGCCGTTATTTTGTGAATAATGCTTTTGACTCAATTGCATAAATATCAGTCTGTAGCTTTCAATCTCTTGCTATTTGATTTATTTAATAAAAGGTAGCAATTTACCACACTAGTAAAGAGTTACTAGGAAAAATTTCCTCCTAGTGATTCCCAATTTTATGGTAATGAGTGGACTGTTCATAGGGGAAATGTGGAGGAAGATTCAAGATCCCTTTAGAAGGCACTCACTATCAGCAGAGTCCTAGCACAGTTTGTGTTAATTGTGGGTTTGTGAAACCCTAAGGCAGAAAAGTGGAACTTCTGGAGCTCAAGGAATGCTTCATAGAGTCATTAGATTTTCCACTATTTGCTATCAAAAATTATATAAATAAGTGTACATTATGGGTTATTACAGAAAAGAACACTTGAATATTAAAACATGAAATTATTTAAATGCATACTAGATTAATGGATCACTTAATGTTCTTGTTCTGTGAAATAGAGCATTATGTAATCTAGATGTTGTGTTAACACTATGCCAGCCAGACCCTTGAAGGATGCTCCCCACTGCCCAGAGTGGCCTGGAGGGTAGAGACTATGAGGCATCCAACCATGGAGACCTCCAAGCCCGGGAATGTTCAGTGAGGTCAGTACAAGTTACCCACAACCAAGGCTTCTGGCTTTGCCGAAGGACCAGGAAGAAATTTTCCTTTTGTGTTGTGTTTGGTCTCATTCTCTGATAAAAATCCTGTTCTCTAATCTGTATTTCTGAACTCAGTTATAAAAAGAAACCCTGGTGGTATAGGAAATAAGAGCTAGAGCTGTTAACCAAAAGGTCAGCAGTTTGAATCCACCAGGTCCTCCTTGGAAACTATATGGGGCAGTTCTATTCTGTTCTAAAAGGACTGCAGTGAGTTGGAATTGACTCAACAGCAATATTTTTGTCGTTGTTGTTGTTTGCTAATAACTATTATGGGACCATGGATGATATGTTGCCCAAGCAGGCACTGTATGTCACTTGACTGTAGTTAAAATGGAGAAACCAAGTTGAGCTGTAGTCTAGAAAGGACTGATTTGTGGGAAGCCAAGCCCACTGTTCATGTGTATAGTATGTGGCCCTATTGTAAACACAAAGGAAACACAGCCATGATTTTATAAATTAATTGCTGCTTTGAAAGCCTATTTTGTAATTTCTAAGTAATTCAACAGAAACAAGTAACTGTTTAAAGAATTACTTGTATTATGAACTGCAAGAAATAAATAATCTCACCAAAATAAGTTCACTTGTGACCTGGATTTGTTTAACATAATGTTCAGCAAGAGTTCAAATTTCTGTTAAGGCTCTAAAGCTGTTTTACAGGTGAAAACAAATTAAAGCTGCCTGTTATAAACCCTGGTGGTATAGTGGATAAGTGCTACAGCTGCTAACCAAAAGGTCAGCAGTTCAAATCTACCAGGTGTTTCTTGGAAATGCTATGGGGCAGTTCTACCCTGTCCTATAAGGTCACTACAAGTGAGAATAGACTTGATGGCAATGGGTTTGGCTTTTAGGTTTATTATAAAGAAATTATACCAATATATGAGATACTACTACACACAGTGTTTCTTTTCAGGTACTTTTTCTAAGGCAGGCCTTTAGGAATGAATATAAAGGATATGAAGTTTCTTTTTCTTTCTGTCTTTCTTTTTTAGCTGTAGCAAAGCCATTTATATTTGAAAATGCTATTCTGAGTAGGCTCTGGAGTGGAAGTGGCATCTTCACATTGTATTTAAAAAACAGCCTGCTACTATGGATGTAAATGGGGCATAATTCTGAGAGCTTCAGATCTGACATAGCATCCACAGGGGAAAAGAACATTTTCTTTCTCCATACTAGACCTCAGAGAGCACATGAATTAAAAATCACATTCAAGGGAAATCATCATTTGTATAATTGATCCATTTAGCGCTTTGGAAAAAGTTTATCATCTTAAAGAAAAATCTCATAAGCTTGAATTTGTAAGTGTGTAAAAAGTAAATCCCATGTTTAAGCAGTTACTGAAACAGTCTGCATCTCCTTTAACTTGCATGACATCACGGCCCATGTGAGGGAACTGAAATTAATCAAGGTAATTCTGCTGCATGACCTACTTTGGCATTTTCATCTGATGGAGCCAGGAAATGGGCTGGTTAATAGTCCATTTTGGAGTATTCTAAGATCTTAGTCATTCCATATTTAAGGAGGTTAATAGGGTACTAATTGGGGCTCAGGTGAAGAGTTCACAAGACAAATGAACTCACCTGGATGTGAAGAGTACGCATAGCCCCCGTGCCCTCCCTCTTCACAACTGTACTTGTAAATGGCTGCACTTTGCAACTCAGAGGGGAAGAAACCTGGAACCTTGGGAGACTTGCCCAGCCAGCATCTGCCTCCCGGTCCTTGGGTTACAATGACTGGCCAAATGCCAGGGTCACAGGCCACTAGCAACATCAGCATTCTGCTTCTTATGAAACAGAAATAAAGGAAATGTCCCCAGGGAAGGCAAGGGTGGGAGGCCGGGTGGAAGGGTATGTGTGTGTGTATATATATATACATATATATATATATATATATATAGGAAATAAGACTCATTCAGAGTTTTCACAGAGTTTTAGGAAAAGTACACATTTGCTAAGGCTTAGGAAAATCCAAGAAATCAAACTCATCACAGTTGAGTTGATGCAGACTGTTAGCAACCATACAGAACAAGAGTAGACCAGCCTCATGTTTTCCAAGGTTGAAATCTTCTTGGAAGCAGCCAGCCACATATTTATCTAGCAAGGTCACTAGTGGGTTCAAACCACCATACTTTTGGTTAGAAACAAGTACTTAACCACAGCACCATCAAGGTTCCTTAAGACTTAAGAAGTTCCTATTAAAATATGAAAATCATCTTTATTTCTATTTATTACTCTCTGCAGAAGTAGAATTAACTATGTATAATTTAAAAAAATAAATAAATTCTAAGACCAGGTCATTATTATTGACCAGCTGGTAACTCTTCTACAAGACCACTGTGCAAGCAATAATAATAATAGTCTTTCTCAATCCTCACCTACTGTAAATATTATTTCAATAAGTCATAAGTGACTTAGGAAATTTATCAATGTATACAGGCAAGTCTTTGAACCATTTTAGGCACCCTTTATGCCTTATTTCCTCCTGGAATTGCTGGAATATGCCAGAAGGATCTCTCCTAATGATGTCTCAGAATTGTCATTTCTCTCCTTGTCCTCAATATAGCTTACTAATAGATAACACGATGGTTTTTATTTCCTCGAATATTTTCTTACCCTCTTATGTACAGAAAGAGTTAAGAATTTTTATACCATAAAGGCTTATGACACGTCTTTCCATCTCCCTCTCAATGTGCAATCCGTCTTCCAACTTTCCAGAAGTGCCTGAGATTTTTAAAAACAGCTGTAATTTGCGGTCATTGATGGTGGAGTAGATTGTTTGCCAAACTATTACCATAACTGTCAACCGAAATCAGAAAAATAATCTCATTGTGCCAGACAGATGCGTTTCCTGCATTATTGATATAGTCGCTTGAGAGTAATAAAGAAATATAAAGCATTGTTCTATTTAGAAAAGGAGATTGGCCAAGTCCTTGAAAGTGAGCACAAGGGACAGGCACTTACAGGAAGTGAGATATAGTCAACTCAGTAAAAGTTATGTGTCAGGGTCATGTGACCCCTATAGTCAGCAGTAGAATCTCAGAGGCCCTACCCCCACCCTGCTCCTCACTTCCACTATCAGGCCAGTTTTGTGGTTCATTTTCAGTCTAAAATAGTTCTCAGAATCACTAGAGAGAGCCCTGTGGACTTTGCTATACATCCTTCATCCTTCACTCCTCAGTTCGTTGAATAAGCAAACTATCCTAATGTGTTTGCTACACAACTGGGTAGCAAATAAATTGCTCTAGACCACTGCTTTGCAGAATAATTGAATGTGTTTATTTCAAGCAGACTATCCCAACATCTCACCAGAGCAATGAGTTAAGTGTACCTTGTGCCAAGTGGCTTTGCAAGGATGCTCAGTGGTTTTATATGCTCTGTAAGTGTTCCATTATAATTTGAACTGTGCATAATGCTAAGGGATTCTGTTTGTTGAACACACATACCATAAAATATTAGGCACTTCATGCTGATTATCTTTAAGCCACAGAGCACTCCATCCAAAAGAGGGTTATTGTTTAAATTTCCATTTTACTGCTGAAGAAATCAGTGTTCAAAGAGATTACATAGACTGCCCAAGGTCTCCCACCTCTTAAGCCACTGACTTGGAGTGTGAATCTGGATCTAACACCAAAAAGTCTTCAGTCATTTTCCTTTCCATTTTATTAAGACACTAGTGAAGATGTAGTTTGCACAGAAATATTTGGCTCTGTCAAATGTACTTCCCAAGTATTTACAACAGCTTGAAAAAAAAAAGCCATTTTCAGCACTGAAACCAAGGACAGTAACCTACCTGCCTTCACAGCCCTGTGCAATCAGTACAGCATTTGAGGAGGAGAGGGGAAACCCAGCATAAGCCCTGAAGTGAACACACCATAAGCACCTGGACTCTGTCCTTAGTAAAGTGGTCTCCTACGTTCTGAGCAGCAGTTGGTGAACTCTGACAACCTCATCCTGAGCGTAAGCCAAGGAACCAGCACCTGTAAATTCTGACCTGGAAAGTCAAAGCCTCTGAGATTAGCTTCCTGTCTTTTTATAAAAGTGCATAATCATGACATACTTCTTAGGAACTGCATGGGAATTAATAATAATCCAGAACAATGTTGTAAGCAGAAATTCCAGTGAAAATGCATAGTATTCTCAGTGGAAACTTAAATTAATATTAAAATTAAAAGCCATGAGACAAATTAATTTATCTTCCAGAGGTCTGTAGTTGTTGCTGTGTTTTTCTTTTATCAGTTATTCTTTCTAGAAAAGGGGACGGCACTGTGAGATTTTGATAGATGAGTGCAAGTGAAATGAGAGAAAATGGAAAGGCCGTCTACCATCTTTGCGTGAAGAGTTGTTTCAGTGACTATGTTTTTCTTGGATGGGGAGGAAGAAGTATGAACTAGGACATGTTCTAAAATAATTTCTGCAAAGGTGGACTGTGGTGTATGAAGAAAACCTTCCTTGACTATATGCACACTACTGAGTCAAATGCCAACATACCTCCTCCCAGAGGGTGTGCACAGCTTGGTTCAGATGTAGAAGCCCAGCAGACAGAACTTGACCTTGGGATCAGCACAACTGGGTTTTAAACTGGGATCATTTCTAAATCCATGCAGAGAATTTGAACTAATTACTTTCTTTCTTGAATTACAGCTCTTCACCTATAAAAATGAAGAAGAGTTTCAAGACCATCCCTAACCCTGAGATTCAATAATTGCCTAGCTCAACAATTTCCACATATATAATATAGTGACATTACTTATATTCTTCAAGCAGTGCGATCATTCTTATTATATTTTTCTAAGTTACTCCACCATGATGGACATAAACTCAACTCCCCCTAGGCAAAAAATTCTCTTTTTCCTTCCTTGCCACCCAATGTAAAAGCAAAACAAAACAAAACAAAACCTGTTGCCATCAAGTTGATTCCAACTCATAGTGACACCACAGGAGGGAGCAGAATTGCCCCATAGAATTTCAATCTTTGATTTCTATGTATTTGCTTATTTCATGTAAGTGAGATTATACAATACTTGCCCTTCTGTGATTCACTTATGTTACTCAACATAACCTTAAGGTTTTCAAAGCTCAGCTGTAGCATGTATCAGGGCTTCATTGTTCTTTATGGCTGAATAATATTTCATTTAAGTATATATCAATTTTTTTTTTTTACCCATTCATTAGTTGATGGGCATGTGTGTGTTGTTTTCACCTTTTGACCATTGTGCAAAGTGCTGCAATTAACCTTAGTGTACAGGTTGCTGTTTACATTTCTGCCTTCACTTCTCCAAGGTATATACCCAGGACAGGAAGTGCAGGGTTGTATGGTAGTTCTGTGCTCGTTCTTTTGAGAAACCACTAAACTGTTTTCAACATCTATGACACTACCATGAATGATGGTTATTTATAGTTTTTCTAAAACCTCATCAACTTCTATTGTTTACCTTTTTTAAGAAAAACAACAGTGCCATTCCAGTATGAGTAAGGTGATATCTCGTTGTGACTCTGATTTGCATCTCTTTAATAGATAATAGGAAATCCTGGTGGTATAGTGGTTAAGTGCTGTGGCTGCCAACAAGAAGGCTGGCAGTTCAAATTCACCAGGTGCTCCTTGGAAACTCTATGAGGGTAGTTCTACTCTGTCTATAGAGTCGCTATGAATTGGAACTGACTCAACAGCAGAGGGTACATGGTATGGTAATGGATAATGAGAAGTTCTACTGGGGCAATGTTAAGTGCTAAGCTGCTAACCAAAATGTGAGTGATTTGGAGAACCTACCAGTGACTCTATGAGAGGAAAGACCTGGATATTTGCTCTCTTAAAGACTGGAGCCTAGGAAATCCTATATAAACTCTGTCATATATGGTCACCATGAGTCAGAATCAGCTCGACAGTACCCAACAATGGTTAACGGCATTGAATATCTTTTCTTGTACTTGTTGGCCATTTAATTATACTTTCTGATGAACTATTTGCTCAAGTTTTTTGTCCAGTTTTTGACTGGACTGTTTATCTTTTTGTTGTTCAGTTGTAGAAGTTTTTATATATTTTGAGTATTAGATTCTTATCAAATATATGATTTCCAAACATTTTCTCTCAGTCTGCAGGTTGTCATTTCACTTTTTTGATAAAGTCCTTCACTTTCAGTAAGCAAGGTCACGCCATCTGCATACCACAGATTATTAACAAGCCTTTCTTCAATCTTGATGCACACTGTTCTTCATATAATCTAGCTACCGTGGTAGTACAGTGTTCCAATGATTTACCCCCACCACCAAATTCTTCATAAAGTTGTATTTTAAAAAGTCATAAAGTACATTATGAAGTTTACAATTCACTTTACTCAAAGAATGTTTTGTGCAAAAGCTTACCTAAATTATTTTGAATTAATACAATTTTAAAACTTTTAACTGTTTCAAGTTTATAAACTTGAACAACTTGAAAGTTTTGCGGGCTTAAAAGTTGAACAAGCTGGCCCCTAGATTGTTGACATAACCTGGCAACTATTATAGAAGCGCAAAAACAGATCTAGAATACATACTGCCTGTTTACAGATTCCAGTTCTTTGAATATTGTGGTTAGTCTTCTATCCTCTTATTGCCTGGAACTATTTAGTCTAGCTCAGGACAAATATATTTTAATGGTGAGAATATAATTTAGATCTTTTCTTGTGTAGTGCAATGGTGAAATGATTTCTCTGAAAACGAGCTGGGAGCTGTGTCTTGCCAGAAAGTGGTGGCCAGGATTTCTCTCCAGTGCCATAGAGTTAGCACCCTGAGCATACTCAGGTAATGTAAGTAGAATAAAAGCAGAGTGAGATGAAGACAAGTGGATTTGTTCTCCAGGTGAAGAGAGAGTTACTTGCTCTGCTATAAGTATCACAATTATTGCTTTAGTACATTTTTTGATAACCTGTGGCCACCAAAAGGATGTCCATCTCATTGATAAAATTTGGCTCAGTCATACAGAGGCATGACATCTTGCTGCTGTGCATTCATTACTGGGCACTGGGGTTAGAATGTTTTCCACTGTCTTGCTGGATAACTGAGAGAAACTGAGCACCTTAAAACAGTCTTTTCAATTAATCTGAAATATGATGCCTTCTCAAAAGCTAACTAATATTTATAATAAGACTAGAAAAGATCTCCTTAAAATAATTGTGGCAGGCTAGTGCTATTTGTCTATACACCACTATTCCTGAAATATGTGGACAGACTCAAGGAAGTTACTGAAACAATTAAGAATTGATTCAATTAACCTTTGTAGTTTAGTTTTGACCCAGCCTTTATAAAAGCCCCTTAAACTCAGAAATACCCCAAGCCCGGAGTGTAGCTGTGTTTGTTTGTATATGCACGCACACACTCACACATTCACACACTCACACACACATACCTAAATTCATAGACTCTTGCACAGAGACACCAATTGCAATAGCATTTTTAATTAAAAAGCATAAATTTGGACTGCTAAATCTATTAACGATTTGTTTTAATTAGGAACCCAGCTGCTTCCTGAGATTTTGCAGACTGAGTTTCAGAACTTTTGCCATACTGAGAATGAGTCTCAAGTGGGTTGCTTTAGTCTTTCAGATCAGCATTTTTAAAGACTTGTCGGAAGGGGGAATGGCAAATGTTTGTCTGCTGTAAAATTACAGCTGTGTTTGTCCTTGGGTGAGGACGGGGCTGCTTTGTTCGTGCAGCCAGTGCCCTGCCCCTGACCTCTTGCTTGGGCCTGAGAAGTCTAGCAGGCTGCCTGATCACTGGGTCACCTTGCTTTAGACTTTGCGAGCTTGACCCCCAGGGACACAACATCCTGGCTGATTGTGAGGTCTCTGTTTATTCCACCATCAGTAGAGGGGGCTGTTACTTAGTTAACGTTTGAAGCATCAAATACATCAACTGATTTTTCTTTTAATACTTGATTAGCGGAGAGGATAGTCTTGGGCAGGTCAGTTCAGTGCAGCAGAGTCGAAGGAACAGCAGCAACATACATATTTTTTGTTATCTCTTTTGTGATCTTCATTAATACCAGCCATGCAACTTTCTACTTAGGTTAAAGTTAAATGGAGTATAACACAATCACTTCATCACTAAGTATGAAACTCACTCACTTGTATTCTTATTTATTCATTCAATCTTTATTGATTGTCTAGGATGTTAAATGAATAGTGCTAGTAATATGGAGCTTATATATGCGATACGTCTGCTTGCCAGATGTTTATAGTCATGTGGATGAACCACAGAGGCAGAAACAATAATTACTATAGAGTATGATGAATGCTAGTATTGTTAACTGCCATGAAGTTAGTGCCCCAGCTCATGGCAATTGCATACACAAGGAAACAAAGTGCTATAAATCTTGCACCATCCTCATAACTGGTTGCTGATTGAACAATCTTTTATTGTGATTCAGAGGGATATTGCTGACTAATTTTTGGAAGTAGATAACTAGGCTTTTCTTCCTAGTCTGTCTTAGCCTGAAAACTCCACTGAAACCTGGTCAGTATCACAACAACATGCAATCCTCCGTTAATGATAAGTGGTGACTGTGCGTGAGGTTTATTGGCCAGAATCAACCCCCGGTGAATTCCACCACTGAATGACCAATGCCTCTCATAACCACTAACAGAGGTGAATGAAAGAGCATTGAGAATACTGGGCCGAACTCACAATGCTTGGTGTGCTTGGGAAGGGGGTCAGGAGACACTCTGCATACATGGTACCAGAAATGTGCTTGCTAAATATTTGTTAATTTGCGTGTTCATAAGTGTGTGCGTGGATGAATAGATGAAGAGAAAGGTGAACTGATCAGAAAGTGTGGTGGGACAGAGCAAGCAATCTAGCAAAAGTGCTGTCAGGAAGTCTTAGTGAAAGGGCACGGGAAAACTGGGAACAGCGAGAGGGTGGGAAGGATTAGATCAGAATGTTCATCCAGAAAGAGCACAGCTAACAAATGAAGAAGAAAACTGTTCATGAAAAGTTTTTGGTGCTATGCAAAGGAGGTTAGACTTGATTCTCAAGACTGCAGAAGACCAAGCCGGCCAAGTGCCGTCGAGTCGGCTCTGACTCATGGCGACCCTAGGGGCCAGGGCAGGGATAAATTTAGGTCATGCTACAGAAAGGTCATTTTGGCAATTATTTATACAGTGGTATAGAAAGTTTAGACTAGAAGAAGAATACAAAAATTTTCTGAAAGATATTTTCCATAGTATGCATTTATTTTTTTCAGAAGACACAGCTAAAAATTGGAAAGATATTTAGAAGACTTGAAGTACAATATATTGTGCACCTTTGAAAGACCGGACATACAATACATTGTGCATCTTTGAAAGCATAAACAAGCTGCTCTGTAGAAATCATTTTCCTAAACATCGATGTATGTAGATCTATTGTAACAGATTACAATAGATTATTGTAATAGATTTATGGTAATAGATGTCATTGTTGTTGGGTGCCATTGAGTCAGTCCCAAATGATAGCAGCCCTATGAATAATGGAATGAAATGTTGCCTGGTCCCTGCAACATGACCACAATCATTTTTATGCTAAAGCTCATTGTTGCAGCCACTGCGCCAATCCATCTCCTTGTGGGTCTTCCTGTTTTTCACTGATGCTTTACCAAGCGTGATGTCATTTTCCAGGGACTGATCCCTCCTGGTGACATGTCCAAAGTATGTAAGAAGCGGTGTCATCATAATTGTTTCCAAGAAGCGCTCTAGTTTTCCTTCTTTCAGAGCAGTTCTGTTTGTCCTTTTGGAAGCCCACGGTACATTCAATACTCTTCTCCAACACTACAATTCAAAGGCGTCAATTCTTCTTCTGTCTTCCTTATTCATCATCCAGCTTTCACATGCATATGATGCAAGGGAGCATACCATGGCTTGGCGTGGTTAGCTATTTGAAAAAGTCACCTGAAGAAGTTATATAGCAATTTAAAGTCCTAACAATGTAGCGTAAAGTTGGGGCTAGCTGGGGTTGAAACTTACATAAATTCAATTACAGATAGAATATTTACTTGGTTTCAAAGAGACATTTATTAATTCATTCAAATGTATCTATATATTCCTTAATGTATCAAGAAAATTAACTCAGCATTGATGCCATAGGAGGTAATGATAGAAGAGGGGCTGATAAATGACAGCCTATGGGCCCCTTCTCCTCCTGATTTTATAAATAAAGATTTATTTAAATACAGATGTTTTAGTCAGGTAGTGCTGCTCTAACAAAAGTGCAGAGTAGATGGCTTTAACAAAGGAAAGTTTATTCTTACACAGTCAGGTAGGCCAAAAGTCCAAATTCAAGATGTCTGTCTGCTCCAGGGGAAGGCTTTCCCCACTGTCAACTCTGGAGCTAGCTGTATGGCATCAGTCTTTGTCCAGGGAGCATCTTGGCACAGGAACGTCAGGTCTGAAGGATGCATTCTTCCACCAGTGCTGCTTTCTTGATGGTGTGAGGTTCCCAATTCTCTGCTTTCTTCCCTTTCTTTTTATCTCTTGTAGGATGAAAGGATTAAGGGTGGTGCAAGCCATACTCCAGGGAAACTCTCTTTGCAGTGGAGCATGGAGGTGAACCTATGAACGGATTTATAGTCCCACCCTAATCCTTGAACATACAGCATAGGAAAATCACGAAGTGGAGGACAATCATGGAATACAGGGAATCTTGGCCCAAGCAAACTGCTACACGTATTTTTGGTAGGACACAATTCAATCCACGACGACAACTGTACTTATTCATTTACGTTTTATGACTGCTTTTGTGCTACTGTGACAGAGTTGACCAGATACACTATATGACAGATACACTAGGGGACCAGAAACACTATGTGGCAGACACATTATGGGCCACAAAGCTTAAAATATTTACTCTCTAGCTCTTTATAGTAACATTTCAGCAATCCCTGCAGTGGAACATAGGAAAGTTATTTTCCTGGAAAGAGTTGCAAACTAGAAAACCAAGCAGAAAATTGCATCATTTAGGTAGAAAACTGATGCTGTATTGTGCCATTGTTTCTGGATTCCTGAGTCCATGTAGGAGGAAAAAAGCTCAGAAATGCTTTGTAGAGCATTTATTCTTCCAGTCCATGGATTGGTGTGAAGCAGGAGCTAGCTCATTCCCGTATGACCGAGAGTAACACAGGAGTGTGGGAGTGACCTAGGTAAAGGGTCCTTGGAGCCCATATGCATAAACAACCATCTGGGCACCCCGAGGAGCAGCCACAGGAGGGCAGCAAAGTCACATGGCATAAAAATATCTGATTGGGAGCAACAGTGGCCCACAGTATATAGATGACAATGTCCCTGAGGCATTTGGTGTGATAGACATCAAGTGCCAATAGATATTTTATTAGCATAAATATATATATGCCCAATAGTCTTCACTAGATCTAACTTAGGAAATGTTCAGAAATTAAATCTGCTGTTGGAAGAAGCCATATGCGTAAATATGATTAGTCTTGATTGAGGTGATACGTGTCAATATAGGACACTGACAATTTTTTTACTTCATGGAACAATACTGACTCATGTGCTTTTTAAATAACTAGTGTTCACATGTTAACTGACCCTGCACAGGAAGAACAGGAGAAATTCGTTTATTTGAGCATTAATAGCCCTTCCATGGGTATATCTAAACTGTCATTTTGGTTTTTTCTTGATTTACAGTACAGGCACTGAGAAATAGCATTTCTTTCTTCTTTTCTAATTGTTTTCTTTTTTAAAATTATTTTCACTTCCTTTTGTCAATCACCTGTTATTTAGCACACACGTACCAAATATCGACTCCTGCGACTCGACGGCACTTGGCTTGGCATACCAAATATCACTGAAGAGAAGGAAGATGTGGCCTTAGATTTAAAAGAAAGTGGTAGGGATATTTTACAATTTTAAAATTGAACCCATACCAAGAATAATAAACACTTCTCTAAAAAGAGCATGAGTAAAAAAAATTTTTGTTTTATTTTTCTTTCCGTTGCTTTGCCTTAATTCTGGTCACATATTAAGCCACTTCTACATTGTGGAACTGTTTTGTAGACAAAGATTTTAAAAATCTTTGGTTTGATGAACTATGGTTCTTAATTTTCGTGTGTACAAATTCTTGTTATTTTTTCTGTTTAATTCATTTCTTCTTAGAACTTACACCTCTTGTTTAAGAAAAAAAAATTGATTGTGAAATAAAATGCTATTAACTATTTCACTAAATGTTCACTCATCAGAATACTCTGACATCTATTCTACCACTAAGAAATCACTTTTTCCAGTGGCCTCACACTTCTAATTGACCCGTATACTTTGTTTACTTATAGTGGGTATACAATAAATATTTGCTGAAATGGCTATCTTTTAAATACCTGATACTAGTGGGGAGAGAGGGTGGAGCTAGTATGTTTTATAAACTCTCTAAGAGTAAGAGTCATTTCTAATTAGGTCTTTCCAACTGAGAATAATTGATGACGAATACTCACATTTTAAAATACGATTTTTTGCGCTTTGTTTACTCCAAGAATCAGAGCCTTAGACTTTGGGAAATGGAAGAATTTGTGGTAAAAAAGAAAATAAAGTAACTTAGTAAAACTTACGATGTGTGTGTGTATGGTGTGTAATTCAGCTTTGGGCTAGTCATGGAGAGATGTGTGCATGATAAACATGGTTCTTTTTTATTGTACTTTTACAAAACAAAACAAACTAGCACCTTATTGAGCAGTACATTGTATTGTTTTATGACACTGGTTAACAACCACACAAAAGGTTGACACTCTGCCTTCTCAACCTTTGGTTCTCTGTTCCCAGCTTCCCTACGTCCTCTACCTTCTCCTGCTGTCTAGTCCTTGTCGCTGGGCTGGGTCCAGTTAGTTGTGTTCTGTTCTATGATTCTACTGAATCTTCGGCTGAAGTGTGAACCTTGGCAGTGACTTCATTAAGACATGTATGGAGCAGAGAGGAGTAGTGTGCTGTCACCGGGCAGGGAGAGCAGTGGAAGCTGCATATAGGTGGGCATGTAAATTTATACGGGAATGTACATTTTCACTCAGTCATATTAAATAAAAAGAAAAAAAAAAAAGAGCTGAAAGGCTGTCCTTGGGTAATACCCTCAGGGTTTCTCCAGTCTCTGTCAGGCCAGCAAGTTTGGTCTTCATTTTTGAGTTAGTGCTTTGTTCTACAGTTTCCTCCAGCTCTGTCCAGGACGCCCTGCTTTACCCCGTCAGAGCAGTTGGTGGTGGTAGCTGGGCACCATCTAGTTGAGCTGGACTCAGTCCGGTGGCTGACATTGTAGCTGTGGTCCATTAGTCCTCTGGACTAATCTTTCCCTTATATCTTTGGTTTTCTTCCTTCTTCCTTGCTCCTAAAGGGAGAAGATCAGTGTAGTATCCTAGATGGCCTCTCACAGGCTTTTAAGACCGCAGATGCTACTCCTCAAAGTGGAATGTAAATCAGTTTCTCTATAACCTATGTTATGCCACTTGAGCTAGCTGTTCCTCAAGACTATGGTCCCCACAGCCCTCGGCCCAGCAGTTTGGTCCCTCAGGGAGTTTGGATGTGTCTGTGGAGCTTGTGTGCTCTTGCCTTGTACAAGGTATTCTGGCTTCCCCAGTATTGTGTAATGCCCTACCCTTTTCCAAAGTTACCACTTATCTATTCTCTAGTCAGTGTTTTTCCATCCCCACTCTTTCCCTTCCTAGTAAGCGTCAAAGATTATTTCTTTTTATGTATAAACCTTTTCGTGAATTCTTACAGTAGTGGTCTCATATAATATTTTTCCTATTGTGATTGACATATTTCACCCAGTGTAATACCCTACAGTTTCCTCCATGTTATGAGATGCTTCTCAGATTTACCATTGTGCTTTATTGTTGCATAATATTTCATTGTGTGTATATACCACAATTTGTTTATCCATTCATCTGTTGATGCATATCTGTGTTCTTTTGCATCTTTTTGGTATTGTGGACAATGTTGAAGTGAACATGAGCTTGCTGATGTCTATTTGTGCAACGGCTCTTATTTCTCTAGGATATGTTTCTAAGAATGAGATTGCCAGATCATAAGGTATTTCCATTTCTAGCTTTCTAAGGAAGTGTTATGTTGTTTTCCAAAGTGATTGCATTATTTCTCAAGTGTCTGCTGGTCTCTTGAATGTTTTCTTTCATTAAGAAGACATTCCATTCATTTCCTTTTCTCATCTTTTTTTTTGAATTGGATTATTTGTCTTTTCGTTGCAGAGGTGTTGGATTTTCTTGTAGATATCAGAGATTAGAATTCTGCTTGATTTGTAATACCAAAAAAAATTTCCAGTCTGTAGGTTCTGTTTATAGTCTTTTGGTAAACTCTTTTGATGAACATAAGTGTTTAGTTTTTAGAAGATCCCAATTTTCCAGCTTATTTTCTGGAGTTCGTGGGTTGTTAATATTTTTATCCCATAAATGTTGTATATTAGCGTTTCTAGCATTAATTCTACATTTTCTCTTATAAATGTTAAAGTTTTGGGTTTTATATTTAGGTATTTGATCCATTTTGAATTATCTTTTTTACATGATGTAAGGTACAGTTCCTGCTTCATTTTTTACAGATCAATATTTAGTTTTGCCAGTACCAGTTGTCAAAAAGACTCCTTTTCCTATTTGATGGACTTTGGGCCTTTTTTCAGATCAGGTGACCACAAGTGGGTAGATTTACATCTGAGTTTTCAACTTTGTTTCATTGTTACACGTATCTGTTGTACCAGTACCAAGCTATTTCATATAGCTGTGTTGTAGCTGTATAGTAGGTTCTCAGGTCAGGTAGTACAAATCCTCCTACTTTACTTTTCATCTTCAATAGTGCTTTACTTATCCAGGGTTTCTTCCCTATCCATTTAAAGGTAATAATAAGTTTTTCTGTCTCTTTAAGGAACATTATAGGTATTTGGATTGGGATTGCACCGTATTTGTAAATCGCTTTGGGTAAAATTGTCATTTTTACAACATTGAGTCTACTTATCCACAAGCATGGTATGTTTTTCCTTTTATGTAGGTCTCTTATGGTTTCTGGAGGTAGTGTTTTATGGTTTTCTTTGTCTAGGTCTTTTAAGTGTCTGGTGGGATTTTTATGCAATAAAATTTTTTGTTTCCTGATTTCCTTTCTCTTTGTTGGTATATAGGAATCCAACTGATTTTTGTATATCTATCTTGTATCCTGTCACACCACTGAATCTTCTTCTGGAGTCTTTTAGATTTTTCTATAATACACATATCTTTTATATGTTAACCATAACCCATACAGACTATAAAAAATAAGTTAAAAGTTTATGGGGAAACTGCATGTTCAAATGTTAAATACAAATTTCCCGTTATAAACAGTTTTTCCATTGTAGAATGGTTTCTTGTCTTAAATACTCTGAGATTTGTTTTTTGAGGAAAAAATCAGTAACAGACATCTTACTTCGATTTTAAATTTTTCTTAGTCACAAAGCCAAATGGTAACCAAAAAACATGACTCAAACTACAAAAGTCTTCCAGAAACTTCTCTATAGCAATGTAAACTTGCTTTACCAAAAACAACAACCCATTGCCCTCAAGAAGATTCTTACTCATAGAGATCCTATAAGACAAAACAGAATTGTCCCACAGAATTTCCGAGGAGTTTCTTGGGAATTTGTATTAGTGATATTTTGGTCAGCAGCTAAGTGTTTAACTGCTGTACCACCAGGGGTCCCAAATTTTTTAAGCTGTTACCTCTGTTTTGGGTTGAATTGTGTGCCCCCCAAAATATGGGTAGCCATTTGGCTGGGCCATCATTCCCAATATTTTGTGATTTTTCTGTGCTGTGTATCCTAATCTCTGCCTGTGGCTAATAGATAGGATGATCACATTAAAAGAGGATTAGGGTGGGACTGCAACACCCTTTCTAAGGGAGTTTCCCGGAAGTGTGGCTTGCACCATCTTTTATCTTTTCATCCTATGGGACATAAAGAGAGAAGCAGGCAGAGAATTGAGCACCTCATGTCCTCAGTAAAGCAGCACTGGCAGAAGAATGTGTTCTTCAGACCTGAGATCCCCATGCCGAGATTCTCTCTGACCAAAGACTGATGCAACACAATGACTTTGCTCTAGAGCTGCCAGAGGGAAACTCTTCTCCTGGAGCAGACATCATCAATTTGGAGTTGTAGTCTACTGGACTGTAAGAATAAACATTCCTCTTTGTAAAGCCCCCCACTCATGGTATTTCTCTTAGAGTTGTACCGCATGACTAAACTCAAAAAATAAATAAATAAAATAAAATGAAAAAGAATTCACTGAAGTGGAGTCACGTCTGACTCACAGCAACCCTAGAGGTCAGAGCAGAACTGCCTCATAGAGTTTCCAAGGAGTGCATGGTGGATTTGAACTGTGAATCTTTTGGTTAACAGATGTAACACCTAACCAACTATATCAACAGGGTTTTCAGATGACTAAAACTACCTCCTAAGTTAAATGTCAAAAAACCTCATGGCTATAGGTAGGTGGAAAGCAGGCAGTACAGTGGTAAAAGTGCTCAGCTGTTAATCAAAAGTTGGAACCTGCAGTTGGAACCCACCAGCTGCTCCAAGGGAGATGGATGTGGCAATCTGCTTCTATAAAGATTTGTGGTCTTTGGAAACACTAGGGAACAGTGTCCAGTAGTGTCATTATGAGTTGGAAATGTAGTGAACATGGAGCCTGTTTGTTTGTTGGCACATGGTAACCCTGTATCAGTGGATATCTCTGAAGGTGAAGAGGGGAAGACACAGTGTGACTTACTACATTAAAGACTAACCCAAAGTTGACCTTCTGTATTTCTCTCTCCTCTTCTCTTTATAAGCCCCATTGTACTTGGCTTCTTCCAGCCATTTGCTAGGTTCCCAGTCTGAATATAGAATAACTTCTCAGAATAATTGTTACATTCAAATTCAGTGAGTGTTGATTCTTTTTAAATAATATACGGAGTATTTTGGCAGACTGCCGGGGTGAAGAACTCTTACTTTAGGCATAACCCACTACCACATGTATTTGGATTCCTCCAATGGAGTCACAAATAAAAGGATCCTTAAGCCTCAGCAATGAGACAGAAAATTCAAAAA
Organism: Heterohyrax brucei; assembly: GCA_028571685.1. Lineage (NCBI taxonomy): Eukaryota > Metazoa > Chordata > Mammalia > Hyracoidea > Procaviidae > Heterohyrax > Heterohyrax brucei. The sequence continues at coordinate 33,258,777 of CM053148.1, read as the reverse complement.
GGAAGCAGAAGACCTAAGGCTTTAGATGGGCAGTGCCAGGCTTCGAAGAAACATGTTTAAAGTGGAGAACGCATTACAGGGTGCTCTCCATGAGTCAGCTTATAAACATGCAGCACAGTATATAATTTTCCCAATTCTTCTGTGACAGGCACACTTTAGAATTGTGTTCATATTTTCTCTGGTCTAAAAAGAAGAACAAAATAAAATATAAGCTGAAGGACGGAAAAGAGAGTGTTAAGCAAAGAGTGCTTCAGGAATATATAGGAGCTTTTCACTAGCTCACCATCTAAATGTTTTTTTAAACTTACAACTAGGAATCTGGTTTCAAATAAAAGGTTCTTACTTTTTACAAGTTCACATTTTAAATAAGAAAAGACAGAGTGACAATTTATGTGCATGTTTGGCATCCTGGGATTTTTAAAAAAGCAATGTCTTGGGGCCCTAGATAATTTTTTAAAAAAGCAAAAAACAAGGAAGGAAGGAAGGAAGGGAGGGAGGGAGGAAAGGAGGGAAGGAAGGAAAAAAAGGTTTTCAAAAGTTGGTTTTTTGTAAGTATATCACCAGGCTTATTTCTGAGGCTTCTCTGGGTAGACTTGAACTTCCTACATTTCAGTTAATAGTCCAGCACATTAACCATTAACCTTTTGCTCTACAGTGGGACTCCAATAAACATACATGTATATAAATCTACATAAACCAAAAAATTCCAGTGCCATTGAGTCGATTCTGACTCATAGCAACTCTGTGGGACAGACTAGATATGTTCCACAGAGTTTCCAAGGAGTGCCTGGTGGATCTGAACTGCCGATCTTTAGGTCAGCAGCTGTAGCACTTAACCACTATGCCACCAGGGTTTCCATATATAAATATATATTTACAGTGCAATTAAAGATACAATATTTGTGTTTCTGTATTACTGGAAGAACAAAATCATGCCCACAAAAACTGGATGCTGATTTAAAAATTTAATTAATTCCTTAATTCAAAGCTTCATCCAGTTACTTGTATTGTTCAGGGGATAGCCTCCTCAGAGTAGAGTCAACCTTAATGACATGGATGGGGTCAGGCCTCTGGGAGCTTCATTGATAGACATGGCACAACTCAAAATGAGAAGAAATAGCTGCAAACATCCATTAATAATTGGTATATGAAATGTATGAAATGTCAATTTGGGAAAACTGGAAATTGTCAAAAATAAAATCAAATGCATAAACATTGACATCCTAGGCATTAGTGAGCTGAAATAGACCGGTTCTGGCCATTTTGAGTCTGACAATCATATAGTCTACTATGCTGGGAATGAAAACTTGAAGAGGAATGGTATTGCATTCATCATCAAAAAGAACATTTCAAACTATGTCATGAAGTATAATGCTGTCAGTGATAGGATAATATCTATACATCTACAAGGAGCCAGCCAAGTGCCGTCAAGTCAGATCTGACTCATGGCGACCCTACACCTACAAGGAAGACCAGTTAATAAGACTATTATTCAAATTTACGCACCAACCACTAAGGCCAAAGATGAAGAGGTTAAGGATTTTTACCAGCTTCTGCTGTCTGAAGTTGATCGAACATGCAATCAGGATGCACTGATAATTACTGGTGACTTGAATACAAAAGTTGGAAAAAAAGAAGGGTCGGTAGTTGGAAAATACTGCCTTGGTGATAGAAATAATGCTGGAGATTGTATGATAGAATTTTGCAAGACTAATAACTTTTTCATTGCAAATACCTTTTATGACGAACACAAATGGCAACTATACACATGGACTTCACCAGACGGCATGCAGAGGAATCAAATTGACAGCATCTGTGGAAAAAGATGATGGAAAAGCTCCATATCAGCAGTCTGAACAAACCAGGTGCTGACTATGGCACAGATCATCAATTGCTCACATGCAAATTCAAATTGAAACTGACGAAAATTAGAACAAGTCCATGAGAGCCAAAGTATGACCTTGAGTATACTCCTCCTGAGTTTAAAGACCATCTCAAGAACAGATTAGATGTGTTGATCACTAATGACCAAAGACCAGATGAATTGTGGAATGAGATCAGAGACATCATCCATGAAGAGAGCAAGAGATCATTAAAAAGACATAAAAGAAAGAAAAGACCAAACTGGATGTCAGAAGTGACTCTGAAACTTCCTATTGAATGTCAAGAAGCTAAAGCAAAAGGGAAGAATGGCAAAGAAAAAGACCTAAACAGAAGACTTCAAAGAGCAGCTCTACAAGCCCAAGAAAGTATTGTAATGACGTGCAAAGAGCTGGAAGCGGAAAACCAGAAGGGAAGAACACTTTCTGCATTTCTTAAGCTGAAAGAACTGAAGAAAAAATTCAAGCCTCGAGTTGCAATAGCGAAGCATTCTACAGGAAAAATGTTAAACAACTCAAGGAACATCAAAAGAAGATGGAAGAAATACACAGAGTTGTTATACCAGAAAGAACTAGTCGATGTTCAGTCATTTGAAGAGGTAGCATATGATCAGGAATCAGTGGTATTGAAGGAGGAAGTCAAAGCTGCATTGACAGCATCGTCAAAAACACAAGGCTGAGATTGTTAAAGAAGAAATTACCAAATCAATTCCATTTACTATAGCCCTAAAGAAGATAAAATACCTAACAATAAATCTAACTAGAAAAATAAGAGATCTTTACAAAGAGAACTACAAGACCTTACTACAAGAAGCTGGGAGAGACTTACATAAATGGAGTAGTCTGCCCTGCTCACGGATTGGAAGACTTAACATTGTGAAAATGTCTATTTTGTCTGAAGCAATCTACTTATATAATGAAATCCCAATACAAATTCCAGTGATGTTTTTTAATGATATGGAGAAACAAATCATCAACTTTGTTTGGAAAGGGAAGAAGCCGGATAAGTAAAGCACTACCGAAGAAGAAGAACACACTAGAAGGCCTCTCACTACCTGACTTTAGAACCTATTACACTGCCACAGCTGTTAAAACAGCCTAGTACTGGTACAAAAAGAGACATCTAGACCAATAGAATTGAGACCCCAGAGTTGCCACAATCCTGCTATGAACAGCTGATATTTGAAAAAGGACCTAACATTCTAAACTGGGGTAAGAACAGTCTCTTTAAAAAATGGTGCTGGCAAAATTGGATATCCATCTGCAAAGATTGAAACAAGACCCATATCTCACACCTTATATGAAAATCAACTCAAATTGAATAGGCAAAAGCCAAGTGCTGTCGAGTCGGATCTGACTCATGGTGCTAAAATGATAATGCTCATCCAAGGTAAAATAGGATCAACAATGGAAGTTTTAATACACAATATAGACAGATTTCAAAATCTGATAAAGCACTTTCATCAGAAGGGAAAATAGATAAATGGGAATTGCTAAGAATCAAACACTTCTGCTCATCCAAAGACCTCATCCGAAGAATTAAAAGGTCACCTACAGAATGGGAAAAAATATATGGCAACTCTACGTCAGACCGACATCTGATCTCCATAATCTATAAGGTATTACAAAATATCAACAAGCAAAAAATAAACAATCCAATTAAGCAATGGGCAAAGGAGATGGACAGACATTTCTCTAAAGTGGATATCCTGACAGCAGAACGACACATACAGAATTGCTCAGGGTCATTAGCTATTAAAGAAATTCACATCAAAACTACAATGAGATACCATCTCACCCCAACAAGGTTGGCCATGATCCCCAAAACACAAAACAACAAATGCTGGAGAGGCTGTGACAAAATTGGAACTCTCTTATACTTCTGGTGGGATTGAAAAATGGTACAAACAGTCTGGCACTTCCTTAAAAAGCTGGAGATAGATATATCATTTGATCCTGTGATTCCACTGCTCAGGATTCATCCTTCAGAGACAAAGGTTGCCACATGAACAGACACATGTACAAGAATGTTTGTTGCAGCACAGTGCACAATAGCAAAAAGTTGGAATCAACCCCGATGTCCATCAGCAGATGAATGGAAGGGCCAACTATGGTACATATACTCCATGGAACACTATGCTATGATGAAAAACAATGACAATTTTAGAAAGCATCTCATAACATGGTCTCATTTGGAAGAGATCATGCTGAGTGAAATCAATCAGTGTCAAAAGGACAAATTTTGAATGAGACCCCTGTTACAGAGACTTAACAAGAGTATTATCCATAGAAGAAAATGACTGTGTTGGCTACATGGGTGGGTGGGGGCTGAGGATTTGTCATAGATGAGTTAATTAGTAGATGTTAGAAATTTTATTCTTTTATTGTAATTAATACAAAAAATAATAAAGAAAAAAAGAAAAAGAAAAACAAACCAAAAAAAAAAAAAAAAAAAAACAAGGCTCCAGCAATTGATGGAATTATCAACTGAGATATTCCAACAAACAGATGTAGTGCCGAAAGTGCTCACTTATCTGTGCCAAGAAATCTGGAGGACAGCTACTACCAGCTGACTGGAAGAGAGCCATATTCATGCCCATTCCAAAGAAAGATGATCTAACCGAATGTGGAAATTAGCGAACAATATCTTTGATTTCACATGAAAGTAAAATTTTGCTCAAGATCATTCAAAAGTGACTGCAACAGTATATTGACAAGGAATTGCCAGAAGTTTAAGCTGGATTCAGGAGAGGACATGGAATGAGGGATATCACTGCTGATGTCGGATGTCTCTTGGCTGAAAGCAAAGAATACCAGCAAGATTTTTACTTGTATTTCACTGACCATGCAAAAGTATTCAACTGTGTGGATCATACTAAAGTATGGCTAATGTTACAGAGAAAGGGAACTCCAGAACACCTAATTGTGCTTTTAAGGAATCTGTATATGGATCAAGAGACAGTTGTGCGAGTGGACACACATGGCTTAAAATGTGCATCAGGGTTATATTCTTTCACCATACCTTTTTAATCTGCATGCCAAGCAAATAATCTGAGAAGCTGGATTATACGAAGAAGAACAAGGCATCAAGACTGGAGAACAACTCATTAACAATCTGCATTACAAAGAAGACACCTTCTTGCTGGAAATGAAGAAGATTTCAGACACTTACTGATAAAGATCGAGGACCACAGCCTTCAGTATGGATTTCACTTTAACATTAGGAAAACAAAAATCCTCACAACTGGACCAGTAAGCAACATTGTCATAAATGGAGAAAAGATTGAGATTGTCAAGGATTTCATTTTACTTGGATCCACAATCAATGTCATGCAAGCAGCAGTCAGGAAATCAAAAGACAAATTGCACTGAGAAAATTTGCTGCAAAGGACCTCTTTAAAGTATTCAAAAGTAAAGATGTCACCTTGAAGACTAAAATGCACCTGACCCAAGCCATGGTATTTTCAATCACCCCATATGCATGTGAGAGCTGGACAATGAACAAAGAAGACAGAAGAAGAATTGATGCCTTTGAATTGTGATGTTGAAGAAGATTGTTGAATGTACCATGGACTGCCAAAAGAACAAACAGATCGGTTCTGGAAAAAGTACAACCAGAGTGCTCTTTGGAAGCAAAGATGGCAAGATTGTGTTCTAAATACTTTGGACATGTTGTCAGGAAGGATTAGTGACTGCAGAAAGACATCATGCTTGGTAGAATGAAGGGTCAGCAAAAAAGAGGAAGACCCTCTAAGAGATGGATTGACTCACTAGATGCAACAATGGGCTTAAGCATGGAAATGATTGTGGACATGGCACAAGACCAGGCAATGTTTCATTCTGTTGTTTATATGGTTGCTATGACTTGGAGTTGACTGAACGGCACCTAGCAACAAGGGCATAGTTATTAAAAGGCAGATGGTTTTTAAAGGTAAACTTTAGTAACATTTAGTTAAATTAAAAAGAGAATTTTGTTGGTATTTTGATTGAAATTGAGTTACAGTTGTTTAATAATTTGGGGAAATTTGATAAACTACAATATTGTCTTCCTTGTTTTACTTCTCTCCATTTATTTGAGCCTTATTTGTGGCCCTTGAAGGGTATACAAAGTTTTCTCCCTTTAGGGGACTGATGAATATTACTAATACTAATGAATGTTAGTATTAGTATTGATACTAACATATATAAGTAAATAATTTAATTTTAGCTTTATTCCCAATAAGTTTTTTTTCTGTCTTGATGTTGACTTCTTCCATTATACTTTTTATTTGATTAGCTTTATAAAGCTCATCAGTAAAACACATTTGAAAATAACTATAATATTTTTGAAAAGAGAATATAGTGAGGCTTGACCAAAGTAGTATTTTATAAAAATATAATAATTAAAGCAATTTGATAAAGGAGCCATAGCTTCACCCCTTGAAACTCCTAAGGTCATGGCCATATCTTTAGAGACTGAGACAGGTCAACTACTTGTGCACCTTGTCTCTTCAGCTTCTGCTTCCTGTGGCCTCTTGGTGCAGGCCTCCCACCACATCCACCCTGATGGGGTAAGTGTTCCAAAACTCTGTAACTCCAACGAGAAGTGCCTGGAGGCACCCCACTCCACCAGAAAGCCTCCTTGCTCTGTGGGTTGACTCCAGCACTGCCTGGTGCTGGTCTCCTGGTTCTGTGAGCCCAGTTTGCTGCTGCTGCTGTTACTCCTCAGCTCCCGTTTCTCAACATTTGCATCTTCTTCAGTGTAAACTGCTCTCATTTCCTCCTGAGCTTCTATCCATTTACACTTTCAAAACCATTTCCGTAGTTTAGGTCTCTGTTAGAGCAACAACCCCCTTTCTCAGTACCAGATTCTGTCTTAGTCATCTAGTGGTGCTGAAACAAAAATACCACAAGTGGATGGCTTTACCAAAGAGAAATTTACTTCCTCATAGTCAAGTAGGCTGAGTCCAAATTCTGGGCTTCAGCTCCAGGGAAAGGTTTTCTCTGTTGGCTCTGGAAGAAGGTTCATGTCAATCTTCTCCTGGACTGAGAACTACTGAGGTGCAGAAATCCTGGGTATGAAGGATGCTCTCTACTCCTGGCACTGCTTCCCCCAGTGGTGTAAGATCCCCAACTCTCTACTTGCTTTCCTTTCCTTTATAGCCCAAGAAATTGCCTCAAGGCACAATACACTTATAGACTGAGTCCCAGTCCTTTCTCACTAACACAAAGGCTGTCCATCCTCCTTCATCAACATGATAGAGACAGGATTAACAAGATACAGGAAAATTACACAGTACCAGGAATCACGGCTTAGCCAAATTGCTATATACATTTTTTGGGAGACACAATTCAATCCCTGACGGATTTCTTCACTGCTGCTTCCATGGGTGTTACGGACCAAATAAAATAAAATCTTTGACAATTTTCATCTCTTCTCAGTTTATCACGATGTTGCTTATTGATCCAATTGTGGCTATTCTCATTTTCTTTATGTTGAGATGTAGTTCATACTGAAGGCTGTAGTCTTTGACCTTCATCAGTAAGTGTTTACATTCTCTTTGCTTTTGGTAAGCAAGATTGTATTGTCTGCACATCAAAGGTTATTTAATGAGTCTTCCTCCAATCCTGATGTGACATTCTTCATGTAGCTCATTTTCTAGGATTATTTTCTCATCATACAGATTGAATACGTGTGGCTAAAGGATACAACCCTAACACATAACTCCCAGCTTCGTTGGAAGGACTGCCTCATACCAAGCCAAGTGCTGTCGAGTCGGATCTGACTGCCTCAGTGTATGTATAAATTCTTCATGAACACAGTTAAGTGTTCCGAAATTCCCATTTTTCACAATGTTAACCATAATTTGTTATGATTCCCATAGCCAAATGTCTTTGCTTAATCAGTAAAACACAGGTAAACATCCTTCCGGTATTTTCCAATTTTAGCCAATATATATCTGATATCAGCTATGATGTCCCTCTTGCCAAATCCTCTTCTGAACCTTACTTGAATTTCAGATAGTTCCTGACCAAGAATAACCTGGTTCTTCAATAACCACTTGTGAATGATCTTGCAGAAAATTTTACTTGTTTGTGATACTAATGGTATTATTTGACAGTTCCTAAATTCTGCTGTGTCACCTTTCTTTGGAATGAGTACAAATATGGATCACTTCCAGTCAGTTGGCCAGGTAGTTGTCTTGCAAATTTCTTAGCACAGACAAGTGAGCTCTTCCCCAATTACATCTCTTTGATGAAATGTCTCAACTAGTATTCCACCAATTCCTGGAGGCTTGTTTTTTGCCAGTGCTTTCAGAGCAGTTTGAGCTTCTTCCTTTAATACCATTGGTTCTTGATCTTGTGCTACCTTATGAAATGGTTGAATGCTCACAAATTATTTTTGCTACAGTTGTTCTGTGTATTCCTTCCATCTTCTTTGATGTTTCCTGCATCATCCAATATTTTGTCTCTAGAATTCTTCAGTATTGCAACTCGAAGCTTTTTTTTTCAGTTTTTTTTATAGCTTGAAAAGCACCAGCTTGTTCTTCCTCTTTTGTTTTCTAGCTGCAGGATTTCACGCATGTCCTTATAATGTTTTACTTTGCCCTCTTGAGCTGCCCTTTGAAATCTTCTGTTAATCTTTTCCCTGCACCATTTCTTTCTTTTGTTTTAGCTACTCTATCTTCAGAAGCAAGTTTCAGAGTCTTTTCTGACATTTGTTTAGTATTTAGGTCTTGTCTTTTGTAAAGAAAATTTTATTCTTGTGTAGGTGAAAGTTTACAGAGCAAATTAATTTTCCAATCACTCATATGCAGGTTTTTTCACGACGTTTGTGGCAAACCCCTGAATATGTCAGCACTCTCCCTGCTTCTTCCCTGATTCTGTGTGCATTTGCCTAGCTTTCCTTCTAAACTTTGCTTTTGAGCAAATGAAACCCTTCAGAGGTCTCCTACTCTATTTCTTTAAGCCAAGCCAAGTGCGGTAGAGTGGGATCCGACTTATGGCGACCGTACATTTCTCACTAGTGTTATCATTCCTTGTTGTGAATCTTACTCTTGACTGGGAGCTTTTGCACTGCAAAGACCCCAGGTCCTTTCCAAAGGACATGCTTTGCTCCTTACACTGTTCCTTGGTGATACGAGGCCTCCAAATCTCTCTTCTAGCTTCTTTCTTCTGTATCTCAAGAGATTGCCTCAGGCACAATACAATCTTATACACTGAAACCTGCGACACCAACACAACCGCTGCCCATATTCCCTCATTAACATCATAGAGACAGAGTTTACATCAAGAAGGAACAACACACAATAGCAGGAATCATGGTTCAGTAAAATTGCTACATATGTTTTGGGGAAGGGAAGATATAATTCAATCCATGACACCAATTTACACTTTCCAATCACCAGATTCTTAATGCATCTTGATTAGATGTTTGACCAGTTTCAGACAGCAGAAGTTGGTAAAAATTTTCAGTTTCTTCATCTTCGGCATTAGAGGTTGGTGCCTAAATTTGAATGATAATCGTATTAATTGGTCCTCCTTGCAGGAGTATGGAATATGTGATGCCATTCCTATTCAACTTGTCATTCCTGGCATATTAAACTATATGACTGTGAGATTCAAAATGACTAATACCAGTCCTCTTCAGTTCATTAATCCCTAGGATATTGATCTTCAAAAATTCCATTTCATTTTTTAAAAAATATTTTATTGTGTTTTAGCTGCAGTTTTACAATTCAGTTTGTCATACAAAAACTTACACAGACACTGCTATGAAACTCTAGCTGCTCTCCCAACACTGTGATAGCACACTCCTCTTTTCTGTTTCATTTTAACAACTTTCAATTTTCCTTGATTCATACTTTGTACATTCCAAGTTATAACTATTAATGGATGTTTGAAGTGTTTCTTCTCATTTTGATTCATGCTGCATCAGCAAATGAAGGTTTCAGAACCTACTCTCCATCCATGTGATTAAGGTCAAGTTTCCTTTGAGGAGTCAGCTCTTCCCTAGTCTTGCTTTGAACACCTTCCAACCTGATAGGCTCATCTTCCTACACTGTACTGTGTATTAGGCAATATTCTGCTGCTGTTTGTAAGGTTTTCACTGACAATTTTTTTAATAAGTAGATGTCTGGATTTTTTTTTCCTAGTCTATCTTAGTCTGGAAGCTCTGTTAAAACCAATTCACTGTGGGTAACTATCTTAGTCACCTATGCTGCAATGACAGAAATATCACAAGTAGATGCCTTTAACAAAAATTTCTTCTCTCACATTCCAGTAGGCTGGAAGTTTGAATTCAGGGCAACAGCTCCAGGAGATGGTTTTCTCTCTTCTGGCTCTGGAGGAAGGTTCTTGTCCTCATCCTTACTTTGGTCTGGGAGCATCTCAGCACAGGAACTTCAGGTTTAAAGAATGCGCTGCTCTTGGCACTGTTTCCTTGGTGATGTGAGGTTGCCATGTTTCTCTGCTTGTTTGTCTCTTCTGCATCTCAAAAGAGATTGGTTCAAAGCACTATCCAGTCTTGTAGACCTCATAACTATCACTGAGACTAATCCATCTCATTAAATCATATTGATAGAATATGCAGCACATAGAAAAATCTCATCAAATGGTGGACAGTCACACAATCGTGGAACTTATGGACCAGCCAAATTGATAGCTCAGTTTTGGGGTACATAATTCAATCCAAGACAGTGACCCCTATGGTATTTGAAATATTGGTAATATAACTTCCAGTATCATAGTATCATGTGACATATCACTGTATAACAAACTGACAGAAGAGTGGTGGAACTTTAACCTAATAAGGGCTCATGTCCTGTCTTATTAACCAATTGAAATAAGATCTACATCACACAACCAGCTGTAAGGAAAGAGAAGGTGGAAATTTATTTGTGCAAACAAGGAGCACCATGAGGCTTACTAGCCAAAAGTCTACAAGCTCTGAACCCATGGGGGCTGGGATCTTTCATATTCTCCAGCCTCCAGGGATTAGGGATTGACTTGAGATATGATACCCAGAGGTCTCCCCTACTCGTAGTTGGAGATCTAGTGTTGAGTCATGCTGCAATTAAGGGAACATTAGACTCTTTAAATAGATCAAGACACCACTGTGTGTCAAAAAACATCTCCTCCGAGAGAAATTCGGGTCTGAGGCTGAAGTTGAGGAACAGTGCTTTATATACTGCACAGGTATCAAGAGCCCTCATTTAAGAATGTGGGGAATTCTGGTGTCAAAATTCAAATTGCAATTAGAGCCACAACTGCTATAAGGCCAAGCCACAGTTAGAAAGGAAGGCATAGTGGTCTGCAAACAAGGGGAGGAACCACGGAAGAGTGAGGCAAACCTCAGAAGAACGATAGGCATAGAGGTTAGGATTTATAACTTATATTCGGGGTGCACAATTTAATCCATAACACTGTGTAATGATTATAAGTGCTCATTTTTATTGATTTTACCAACATAAATAACACTTATTATATGCCAGGCTTTTTATAAGCTTTATGCACATATTAAGTAACTTACTATTGATAATAATAGAAAGAGGAATCCAACCAAGATGGTATAAGGGAGTCTCCTCAAGGGAATTTTACTGGACTGTGAACAGGATGGAAGGGGAAAGCCAGGCATATATGACACCAGAGACCAGAAAGAGCTAAGTGGATTTTATCTCCTTAAAGGCAATTGTCATTGTTGCTAATATGATGTTTAGTTAACAGCCTGCTATTGTTGCATTCTATACACTCATAGTGACCCTATATGACAAAGTAGAACCTCTCCACAGGGTTTCCAGGCTGTAATACTTATGGGAGCAGATAGTCAGAGCTTTCCCTACATGGAAGCAAGCCTTTGTGAGACTGAACTGCCAACATTTTGGTTAGCCGCAAAGCCCTTAACTATTGCATTGCCAAACCTCATCTTAAAGACTAAAGCAGTATAAAAGGAAATAGTGTTAGCAGGGTGCGGTAAGAGCTGAAGTCATGGAAATAGTCACTTCTAGAAATGTATTCCTGATGTGACATAATCACTGCCAGTGATGTGGCCCAAAGTTGGAAGGAAGCAAGCAAAAAACACTAGTGTCTGTTCCCTCCTGCCTCCAGTTTTGTGCTACCTTCTCCACTGCTCAAACCCAAGTGGAAGCCAACAGACCAGGGAGCCAGAGTGATGCAGTCTCTTAGAACTAATGTCCCTTCGGATAGAACTAGGCAGAGAAGGGATATGCAGGAAGGCAGATGGAAAATAACCAGTACACATACTCAGATTATTTGGGGAATTAAGCATTAAACAGCAAATTAATAAAGGGTAATTACTTCTATTCTATTCCTGACTTCGAAAGCCATCAACTTCCTCCCGGACTTTTACGAACAATTGAAGTTGTAAACTCTAGAAAAATGTCTAGTTGCCAGCTGCTAGGATTCAGCAGAGCATTCCAGCATCCCAGAAATGAGCCCGGGCAGCCAGCTGATTGGGCATAGATTTCTCATTCACCACTTCCCTTCCTCAGATAATTCTAGGGTTAATCCACCTTCCTCCTTCACAGCAGTCTAGCCTGTGATACCCATACTTATGAAAACACAGGCTGTTTATACAGTGGTAGAGAGCTTATACTGTCAGTTAGGATATAAGTGAGGCCAGTTACTTCTCTTTCTATAGGGATCTATTGAGTGGTGACTGAAGAGATACCTGCTGCTCCAAAAATAAAAATAAAAATAAAAAACAGAAAAAGAAAAAGAAACTTAGCTGTCTGATGAAATGTTTTAAATGCATAGAGTTCACCTTGGGGTTGGCTGCTGTTCAGATTTTATCCATTAATAACACACAGGGTTGCCTCTGTACTCTCTAAAGCTGATGGGAAAAACAGTACTACTTACAGGTCCATACTTTGCCTGAGGGAGAATATTCCAAATGCAGACTGTAGGTTCATGTACACACACATGGATGTACATGTACACATCTAGTTTAAAGGTATGCTGAGTTCTTCCTGGTATTTTTTAAATTAAATGACATGAGAGGATTTCTTCCACTATAGAATGTTTTCTTTTGATATGCATGCTTTAAGAAACGAAAGGATGTGTGTGATATCATGAATGTCCAAGCTTCTGTTTTACCCTCACATACAGCTCCAGTAGAACCTTCACTCCTTTAATGTTATTTGGTGTCGTGTTTGGAAACAGGAAAGAGAAGGGAAAACCTGAAACTATGCTCCTCCTTCTGTTTTTGCCTATTGAAATTTAGGCTGTCATTTGCCCCTGAGCGTGGAAATTACAACTAGTATAAGAAGTCAATATGAAAGCCTTAATTTGAACTTTTGGTTGCCATTTACATTCTTAACAAATGTCCCTCTTTACTTCCTCTCATTCCTGTTGAGACACACTTAAAGAAATAGATCTCTAAATAAGAGTCATTAATTGACTAGATTTCTGCCTCAAGCTTGTCCTCCAAAGCAACCTGCTTTGAAGAAATGACAGTTTTCTAAAAAAAGCTTCCTTGAACCAATTCCTCAAAGACTGATAATAGAGATATTTTTCAAATATTTTGTATTGGTGCCTCTCTTCCAGTGTAAACCAAATAATCACTTGCTATAGAAAAGGGTCATTTAAGTGTTATTTAATATTATGAATCTTTACTCTAAAAGATTACTATAAGCTGAGTTGCACCATTTCACTATGGAGTTCCCTGAATTCACCTGAAAGATCAAATTACTGTTGAGTCTTTGCTTCACAAATATTTATTTATTAATTAGCTAAAAACTGAACCCACTGCCAACAAGTCGATTCTGACTCATTGCAATCCTGTAAGACAGAGTAGAACTGTCCCACAGAGTTTCCAATGAGCATATGGTGGATTCAAACTAGCAGCCTTTAACTAGACCCTGTAAAGATATTTAAAGACCATGGAGCCTTAGAAATCTTCTACACTTATGGTGTGTTTATTTAAGATGGTTCTTCTGAAGAATCAGATGGTGCCCGGCCACCATCTGTGATGGAGCTCACAAAGTTGAGTCTCACAGGCAACACAAGAAGAAAAAGGGGTGCACCGTGAAATCTCCACTAAGAGACCTCAACTGATGGCCCAGGGGCTTTGGGGTTCCCCTAGGAGCATGGTCCCTGGCCCTGAAGCTGCCCCTGCCCATAAATCATAATGAGGGTCCACTCTTCGGACAGGAATAGATTGGACTTGGTGATGCAGCGTGTCCATACCTCGGGTGCACTTTATGGCTCTATGTATCTATAGGATATCATCCTGCTAACCTTTTACTACAGGCAGGTGAGTGGGTGGAGAGAAAGGGAAAGGAGACTGTTGGGCAGACAGGACATGTATGGAACAGAGAGGAGGAGTGTGCCTCACTGGGCAGGGAGAACAGTGGATGCTGCATATAGGTGGGCATGCAAATTTATATGAGAATGTACCTTTTCATTCAATCATAATAAAAAAAAGATGGTTCTTGCTTTTTTATTTCCTCATAAATTATGTCAGAAATGACATTGAATTCCTGGCTTTGATATTAACTGTGTGACCTTGGGTAAAACATTTAGCCTTTTCAAGTGTCAGTTACTTGTTTTTATTTGTATAGTGGAGCCAACATACAGTTCACAGTGGTTACACATAGGTCAAGTGAGCTATAACATACATTAATTTTAAAAAACTTTTGGAAAAATATCATATAAGAATATGTGTATGATGTGAAAATGGATGACACTAAGAAGATAGATTAATGAAAAATATTTGGTTTCCTTATTCAGTATTGTTTCTATGTAACTATTAATTCCTACCATGAAAACAGTCATAGAAGTTCTCACAATTAAGTTTGTGAATTTGCCACCATGAGCTTATGTTGGCAGCACCATACCTTGGTGTATCATGGTCTCATAGTTGTGTTCATGTTGATGTGTGGTGGCATCTCGCTGAGTAGTGTTCATTATTAATATTGTGTGTTTTCTGTGCTGTCCAGGAATGTCGAAGCTTGAATTAGCACAGTAAGAAAACATTAAATTTCTTGTTAAAGTTGGCAAGAATGGAAGGGAATTTAGGGACATGTTGTTCCAAGTTTATAAGGTTAATGCCATGAAGAGAATTAAGAAAAAAAATCAAATCCATTGTCATAGAGTTGATGAAACACTGCAAAAATTCATCAAATTGTGTGTCAGAATCATTGGCTGACTGTGAAAAGCATAGTAGACCAAATAAACATTGATAGAGAAATAATTAGGAAAATCTTAACCCAAAACAACTCATGACCCTTGCATCATGATAAGGTACCAGTTCACATGGTATTGTCTGTGAGGGAGTTTTTAGTCAGTAGACAACTAATTGTACTGGAACACCCACCCTACTCACTTGATTTGGTCCCCAGTGATTTTTTTCTTTATCCAAAGACAAGAGACATATTGCAAGGAAGACATATTGCAAAGGTAACATGACCACATCTCTGATGACCATTCCAGAAAAAAAGTTCCAAAATTGCTTTGGACAGTGGACTAGGTTCTGGCATCCATGCATAGCTTCCCAAGGGAAGTACTTTGAAGGTGACCATAGTGATATTCAGCAATTGGGTATATTGCACAGTTTCCTAGAATGAGTTCATGAGCCTCTCAGACCTCATAAAAGTCATTGCTGTCATAAAAATATCACTAGAAATAAGGTAAGGACAAGAACCAAGTGGTGACATGAGGAAAATACAACTAAATAAAAGCAAGACTTAAGGGATCCTAACTCCCTGCCTCCTTATTAAAAAGAAAGTGAAACAAAAGAAAAAAACAAACAAACAAACAAACTTGGAAACGACACCACAGCATAACTTGAAGGAGAATGCCTAACCTTCAAAATCACTCCAAGAACAAAAAGCAGCAAATCCTAGTGTATGATCTGATACACTGCCACCCTAATTCATAACACTATAAGACCAAGTGGTGACTAAAGTTCAAGCCAAGAATAATTATGGGGAAAGAGAAAATGAAAGCTACTGAAGGATTCTAAGCTTCATCTCAAATTATGCCAGAATAAACAAATCCACTACAAGTCTGAAAAATGTCCAAGAAAATGAAGAATGGATGGACTCTAGGAAAGAGTTGCAAGGTACATGCAAATTAAGCTGTCAGGCCAAATATAATCAACAGACATAATTTAAAGCTACAAGTATCATCTAAAGGATAGGCACAGTTTAAGGGGGGCAGTCCTCAAAAGGCCGAAGGAGAAAAAATAAAAAAAGAAAGAAAAAGCACTATTTGTCAACAAGTGATAAAGAAGGAAAGAAGAAAAAACAAAATTTTAGGGTCTTGAATGTAAAAGAGAACCATAAAATTGAAAAGTTTACAAACTCAGGGAGTGAAGTCAAGACGGAGGACTAAGCACATGTCTCCCTAAATCCCTCTGGAAACCTGAATTCATAATTAAATGAGCCTTCTGGCCACCTAGTGAGCCCTAGGACAAGACAGGCATAGGGCTGTTAATTTGGACTTCAAATTGCTGAACGTAAAACCTCCTCTCATTTGCACACTCTTGCTCCTGACTAGTCCTGCCTTTCACGGTCTGAAGGTATCTCACCGTTTCAACTTCTTTTACTCTGTGTTGGCCGGTCAGGGGAGCTGGATCTTGACTGGTGGCTGGTCTCAGAAGCACTGCTGGTGGGACTGGCAGGCGAAATTGCCATGTTTTGAAAGCCCAGCTTAGGAATCTGTACATTTTGCTACTTTTGGCCTCTCTCTTCACCTCGGCCACAGGGTAGCTTGTACAGAGTGGTGGCAAGCTTATGCACCACCTTGGGTAAGGACCCCACAGTTGGAATTAATTCTTAGCCTGGGAGGTTATGCCTCCCTGCAGGAGAGTGCTTTTCCAGCAGAAATGCAGAAGTTTACACAGTTTTGTCTATGGCTGGGGCCAAGCAACAGAGCCTGTGATCACTGTGCATCTCAGCATCTATGGCCACTCTTTCAGCCTCTGCTGTAGTGCAGTCTGTATGGAGGTGGAGATGACCTTGTGTTGGATGCCATTTTGATTACGGTGGCCTCAGGGAGATCTAATTCTTAAGCTGAGAAGCACCGCCTGCCAACAGGAGATTGCTTTGCTGGCAGAAAAGCAGTATTTTTCACAGTGTCACCTATGGCCAGGGCCTGTCAACAGAGGCCAATAGGGCAGTAGCCTTGCTGTTTTTTGAAACAGTTCATAACACTTGGGGTTGGATATAGAGGTGCTTACTTTGCCTTTTACAAAGAGGAGCCTGCACACGTGACTGACTTGAAAAGTGGTCAGATAGCTTTTACCCTTTATTCTAAGGTTGCCTGCACTTGGCTGGCTTGGCAGAGAAATATCTGCAGTCCATCCTTGTAGAATCTCTCCAGTCTTTAGTGACACACATGAAGCCCCCAAAGCAACAGACTTTGGACAAGACGATAACCAGGAAATCACTCATGGCTTCAGAAGGCCTCCAAGTGAAACAAGCAAAGAGCTTTTGGGATGAAGAAACTTTTCTGAAATTATCAGAAGATGAATACAAAAGGAGTATATATAGGGCCCTCCTAGACCTTATACAAAATGCAGCAGAGCAAAATGAAAAAAATTAAGCAAGGTGTTTGATCTGATAGAACACCAGTACTATGAAATCCAATAGATCATGAACAAAATCAAAGATATAGAAACTTCAATTCAAAGACAAGAAAACACAATGGAACAAATGGAAAAGAGATTTTCTGACTCAAAAGACAGAACTACCAACTCCAGCATCTAGGAGGAGGAATCAGAGAAAAGAAATAAGAAAAATGAAGAAGCATTAAGAAGCATGTGGGACTCTATGAAGAGGAGCAACCTACAATTAACTGGAGTCCTGAACAGGGCGAGACGTCTGAGAACACAGAGAGTATTGTTGTTGAGCTGCTGACAGAGAACTTTCCAGAAATCATGAAAAAAGAGAACATAGAGATCCAAGATGCATATTGAATGGCATTCAAAATAGATCTTGAAAGAAAGGATCCAAGACATCGTCTAATCAAGCACAACAAAATGAAACATAAGCAGAAACTATTAAAGGCAGTGAGACTCAAAGCAAAGCTAACATTCAGAGGGAATTCTTGTAGGTTTTCATTGGATTTCTCAGCAGAAACAATGATGGCATGGAGACAGTGGTATGAGACATCCAAAGCCTTGAAGGAAAAGAATTTCCAACCAAGAATTATATATCCTGCAAAACTATCTTTCAAACATGAAAATGAAATTAAGACATTCATAGATAACAGAAACTCAGAGATTTTGTAAAAAACAAACCAAAGCTACAGGGAATACTGAAAGAAACTCTTGTCTTGGCTTAGAAGAACAAAATCACTAACTATATATTCTAGCAGGACATATCATCCAGAATCCTACTCAGTTAGGGAAGGCTTCAAACCCAATCAAAGCAGTAAATGTGGAAGAGATAATCCAGTGATCATATCATGAAAACTATGATGTCATCATATAAAAAGAGGGATGTACTACAGTCGTTATAGTCCTTCCAGATGGAAAAGAAGTTGAAAAGACTGATTGTAACTAAAATTGGGTTTATACATAGTTTATTAAGTGGGATCATAGGGACAGCAGTAAAGCACAATAAAGTTGCAACGTACCACATCAAGGAATGTAATATAGGTGTCTCAACATCCACAAAATCAACCACAAAAAAGCTGAAATATCAGTTCACAAAGAAGAATGTCCCAGAACAGATTAATAAGAACAACTGAGAAAACATCAACATCAAAATAAACATAGCACAATCGCAGTACCCAACACATACCTATCAATAATTACACTGAATGTGAATGGACTGAATGCTCCAGTAAAGAGACATTGAGTGACATCCTGGATCAAAAGACATGATCCATCCGTATGTTGCCCACAAGAAACGCACATTAGACTTAAAGACAGGAACAAACTGAAAATTAAAGGATGGAAGACTATATACCAAGCTAACACTGAACAAAGAAGAGAAGGTGTGGCAATTCTAATCCCAGATAAAATAGATTTTAATGTAAAATACATCATGGTGGACAAAGAACGACACTATTGCCTAAAGGTTCAAAACACAGCAGGACTTGATAATATTAAATATTTATGCACCTAATATTAGAGCACCTGATTACGTCGAAGGAACACTGGCTACACTCAAAAAGGAGATAGATCACTCCACAATAATAGGGGGAGACTTCAACACTCCACTCCCATATATACAGAACTTTCTACCCATCAGCAGACAACGACACCTTTTTCTCCAGTGCACATGGGACATTCTCCAGAATAAACCATGTATTAGGAAATAAAACAATTCTCAACAAAATCTATACCATTGAATTAATGCAAAGCATCTTCTGAGATCATAAAGCCATAAAAGTCAAAATCAATAGCAGAAAAAACATAGATACAAAGTGGAACTCATGGAAACTGAATAACAGCTTGCTCAAAAAACCATGGCTTATAGAAGAAATCAAGGATGAAATAAAGAAAGTTATGTATTCCAATGAGAACAAAAACACCTCCTATCAGAACCTATGAGACACAGCCAAAGCAGTGCTCAGATGTCAGCTTATCTCTATAAATGCACACATCTGGAAGAAAGAAAGAAACCAAGTCAAACAACTAGCCCTACAGCTTGAACAAGTAAAGAGAGAACAACAGAGAAACATTTCATGCTCCAGGAGAAAACAGATCATAAAGATGAGAGCAGAACCAAATGAATTAGAGAATAGAAAAACTACTGAAAAAATTGAAAAGACCAAAAGCTGGTTTTTTCAAAAGATCACCAAAATTGACAAACCACTGGCTAAACTTACTAAAGAAAAACAGGAAAGGAAACAAATAACTCAAATAAGAAATGAGAGGGGAGTACTCATAAAAGATACAACAGAAATAAAAAATATCATAACAATACTATGAAAGACTATACTCTAACAAATTGGAGAACCTAGAGGAAATGGACAAATTCCTTGATTCATATTACCTACCAAAAGTATCACAAGGTGAAGCAGAACAACTTAATAAACCATCACAAAGGAAGAGATATAAAAAATCATCAGAAAAACTACCAACCAAAAAAAGCCCTTGCCCAAATGGGTTCACTGCAGAATTCTACCAAGCTTTTAGAGAAGAGTTACCTCCAATACTACTGAAATTGTTTCACAGTATAGAAAGGGACAGAACACTCCCAAATTCATCCTATGAAGTCAGCATAACCCAGATACCAAAGCCAGGGAAAGAGCCAATGAAAAAGGAGAACTACAGGCCAATATCACCCATTAATCTAAATGCAAAACTCTTCAACAAAATTCTGGCTGACAGAATACAACAACATATCAAAAAAGTAATCCATCATGACCAAGTGGCATTCATACCAGGGATGCAAGGCTGGTTCAACATCAGAAAAACAATAAATGTGATGAATCATATAAATATCACAAAAGACAAGAATCACATGAATGTTGTCTATTGATGCAGAAAAGGCATTTGATAAAGTCCAACACCCATTCATGCTAAAACCTCCGAGCAAAATAGGAGTAGATGGCCAATTCCTCAATGCAATAAGAGCCATTTATACAAAGCCAACTGCCTAAGTCATCCTGAATGGAGACAGACTGAAACAGTTTCCCCTGAGAACAGGAACTAGACAAGGATGCACACTCTCACCTCTGTTATTCAACATTGTACTAAAAGTTCTAGCCAGAGCAATTAGACAAAACCAAGAAATAAAGGGCATCTGCATCAACAAAGAAGAAGTAAAAATCTCCCTATTTGCAGATGGTATGATTGTATATGCAGAGAATCCCAAAGAATCCATAAATAAACTACTCAATCTGATAGATGAATTCAGCAAAGTCTCAAGATACAGGATAGACATAAGTAAATCAGTAGGATTCCTTTATACTAACAAGAAAATTATTAAGGAAAAAATCAACAAGTAAATACCATTTACTATAGCCCCCAAGAAGATAAAGCACCTGGGATTAAACCTAACCAGAGAAATAACAGACCTTTACAAAGAGAACTATAAGCCCTTTCTACAAGAAACTAAGACTTACATAAATGGAGAAACCTACCCCGCTCATGGATAGGAAGACTTAACATTGTGAAAATGTTTGTTTTACCCAAAGCAATCTACTTATATAATGCAATCACAATACAACTTCCAGTGTCATTTTTTAAGGAGATGGAGAAAGAAATTACCAACTTTGGAAAGGGAAGAAGCCTCAGATAAGCAAAGCCCTACTAAAGAAGGAGAACACACTGGGAGGCCTCTCATTATCCAACTTTAGAATCTATTACACTGCCACAGTAGTCAAAATAGCCTGGTACCCATACAAAAAGAGACAGACGGATCAACGGAAAAGAATCGAGACCCCAGAGATGACGCAATCTGACCATGAACAGCTGATATTCGACAAAGGCCCTAAGCTATTACACTGGGGTAAAAACAGTCTCTTCAACAAATCGTGGTGTTAAAATTGGCTATGTATCTGCAATAAATTGAAACAAGACCCATATATTATACCTTACACAAAAACCAGCTCAAACTGGATAAATAACCTAAATATCAAATCTAAAACAATAAAGTTCATTCAAGAAAAATTAGATACAACAACGGAAGTTTTAATACACAACGTAGACAGACTTTAAAATCTGTCAAACAAACCACAATTAACAGAACTAAAAATAGATAAATGAGAACTATTAAGAATCAAACACTTTTCCTTATTCAAAGACTTCATTAATAGAATTAAAGGGCCACCTACAGAATGGGAAAAAATATTTGGTAACTATATGTCAGAGCGATGCCTGATCTCCATAATCTATAAGGTACTACAAAATATCAACAAGAAAAAGATAAATAATCTAATTCAGTGATGGGCAAAGGAGACGTACAGACACTTCTCTAAAGGGGAGATACAGGCAGCCAAAAAACACATGCAGACATGCTCACGATCATTAGCTATTAAAGAAATTCAAATTACAACGACAATGAGATGTGATACCATCTCACTTCAAAAAGGTTGGCCATGATCCAAAAAATGCAAAACAACAAATGGTGGAGAGGCTGTGGAGAAATTGGAACTCTTCTACATTCTTGGTGGGATTGCAACATGGTGCAACCTCTTTGGAAAGCAATCTGGTGCTCCTTTAAAAAAATGGATATCGATATACCATTTGACCCAGTAAAATTCCACTGCTTGGAATTTATCCTATGGAATCAAGGCCATTTACACCAACTGATACATGCACACCAATGTTTATCTCAGCACAGTCCACAATAGCTAAAAGATGGAATCCACCCAGATGCCCAACAACAGAGGAATGGATGGGTAAACTATGGTATACATACTCAGTGGAACACTATGCAATGATAAAGAACAATGAAATTTTAGTAGACATCTCATAGCCTGGTTTCCACTAGGGGACATTATGTTGAGTGAAAGTAGTCAGCGACAAAAGGACAAATATTGTGTCAGACCCCTCCGATAAGAACTTACAAATAGACTCATGCATAGAAAAAAAAGACTGTTTGACGGCTGCAAGAGTGGGGAGGAAGGGAGGATGAACAGAGGAGTGTTTAGATTAGATAACTGTCAGAAATTTGTTTGGATGAAATCGGTGACAGTACACATTAGAAAGAAGATCAATATTAACTGGACTTCAATATAACTTGAATACTCCTCCCATCCCAACCCAATATTGCAAGGACAGAGTAGCTGGGGCGGGGGGCCTAGGACCATGCTCTCAGGCGAAATCGAGGCCAATTGGCACAACCAGCGTTTTGCTAATGAGGGCTCACTGCACCCGATGTTGGTGAGTGGCATCAGGGGTCTTAAAAGCTGCCAAGCTGCAATCTGAGGGTACAGCATATGGTCCCAACTCAAAAAGATTAGACGATCTCCGTGGACCAAAATGACATGGGGGAAAGAGAACCCAGAAGACAGAGAGACCCATGTGACTGGGTTTCTATATTGACTCGGGACCGGAAGAATGAAATGGTACCCAGGCACCACTAGTGATAGCCGCGACAGAGCTTAGAAAATTGAGTCACACTGGCAACACAAGAATGAAGAGGGGTACACCCTGAGATTTCTACTAAAAGACTACAATTCATCTTGGAGTTCCCCTAGGAACTGATGCTGCCCCTGTCCATAAATAAAATGAAGTTCAACTCTTTGAGCAGCAATGGAGTGGACTTGGTGATGCAGAGTGACCATACCTTGTGGGCATTTTATGGTTCTATGCATCTATAGGATATCATCCTGCTGGCCTCTTACTGGAGGAAGGGGAGTAAGTGGAGAGGAGGGGATAGAAAACTATTGAGAAGTTAGGTCACACATGGAGCAGAGAGGACAAGTGTGCTGTCACCGGAAAGGGAGAGCAGGGGGAACTGCATATAGGTGAGCATGCAAATTCATACGGGAGTGTACATTTTCATTCAATCACACACACACACAAAAGCTTACAAACTCTTCCACCATCAGAAACACAAAGAAAAAGACTAAAATATCTGAACTACATGATACGGACAGATTAGGATGCTATTCGTCTAGGAATTACATACAACTCCTTAATTCCATCTAGAACAATTCCAAAAAACCAGCAAACAAAACTTCACATTGTTAATAACTGAAGACAATTTTATGCATGTTGTGGAGAACTACGAGACAAAAGAAACTCATGAGTTAAGACTTTAGACAGAATAAGATATAGTCAAACAGGTAACGAAAACAGACAAACAAAAATAAACCTGTTAGCATTAAGTCTATTTAGACTAATCGTGACGTCTATGTGTTACAGAGCAAATCTAATTTTCATAGGATTTTCTTAGTTCTAATCTTTACAGAAGCAGATCATGAAGACCTTCTGCACAGCACTGGTGAGTGGGTTTGAAATACCAATCTTTCTAATAAACAGCACACGCTGTTTCTGCTGCCCACAAACCCATTGTTGTGAAGTTGATGTTGACTCGTAGAAACCTTATAGGACAGAATAGAAATGCCCCACTGGGTTTCTGAGGAAGACCTGGTTTATCAGAACTGTCAACCTTTTGGTTGGCAGCCAAGCTCTTAACCACTGTACATCTGGGGATCCCCTACAGCCACCAACTACCAAGGACTTCAAATAGACAGTCAATACATGAAAATCTATTTTGAGTCAGGCATTGTAAAAGTAAAAACAGAAATAGAAAAACATAAAAAGCAAAACAGAAAAAAGTAAAGAGAGTATTCATTTAACTCAGGAAAGAAATGGACAAAAATGACAAAATGGTTTCAAAAATTGACCACACTTAGCAAGATATCCAAAAAAGGATAGACTCAAGGGGTAGTTTAACAAGGACAAGGATGAAAGACAACAAAATAGACAAGAAAAATAGAAACACTGGAAAGAAAGTAGCAGAAATGGAAGAGAAACAAGAAAGGGCTAGTATTTATTTTATCTGTGTTTCAGAAGAAGAAAAACAAAACAATGGAATAGAGCTAACATCTAGAACTATAATCCAAGAAAACTTCGCAGAAATAGAAAAAGGTGGGAATATTACTGAAAGGGCAGACTGGGTATTTGATAAGTTAAATTCTGTGTTCATTTTTTTATAAGCCTTTGTATTTGAAGTACTAGTTGACTATACATAAAATCCTTGGTTTACATTTTGTTTCCTTGTATTTTTTAATATTTCTTTGTTAATACCTTGGAGCCCTCATGATGGAGTGGTTAAGTGCTTAATGGCTAATCAAAAGTTTGGCAGTTCAAATCTACCAGCTGCTTCTTAGAAACCTTGTGGGAGCAGTTTTGTTCTGTGCTATAGTGTAGATACATAAGATCCCAATGTGTTGGGAATGACTTAATAGCAATGGATTTGGTTTTTGTTATTACCTTACTTTGTATATCAGTTTAGAAAACCCTAATTCTTTTTTTGTGTTTGTTATCTGCTACTTTTACCTAGAGGTCTTGGAGATTTTATCTTCATCTTTTAATAATTTTACTAGGATATTTCTTGGTAATTATTTTGGGATTTGATTAACTAGTCTTGAAAGAAAAAAGTATAAACTAAAATTATAGCTTTAAAAAACATTTAAAATATAATAAAAGCACTATATTTCTGTTGGTTGCTGTCACGAATTGAACTGTGACCCCCAAAATATGTGTCAGCTTGTTTAGGCCATGAATCACAGTACTGTGTGGTTGTCCTCCATTTTGTGACTGCAATTTTATGTTCAAGTAGATTAGGGTAGGATTGTGGCATCCTAACCTAGGTCACAACCCTGATCACTGTAAAGGGAGTTTCCCTAGTGTGTGGGATGCACAGTGTTTTATCTCTCAAGAGATAAAAAGGAAAGAGAAGCAAGCAAGGAATGGGGTCCTCATACCACCAAGAAAGCAGTCCCAGGAGTAAAGTGAGTCCTTTGGACCCAGAGTCCCTGCATAGAGAAGCTTCTAGTCCAAAGAAGACTGATGAGAAGACCTACAGAGAGAGTCTTCCCGTAGAGCTGATGCCCTGAATTTGGACTTCTAGCTTACTTTACTGTGAAGAAATAAATTTATCCTTGTTAAAGCCATCCTCTTGTGGTATTTGCATTACAGCAGTGATAGATGACTAGGACAAACATATCTAAAGCAATAATCAGAGGAAGATTCATAATTTTTATGTATAGAAGTAAAAGAAAGAAAATTAATGAGATGAATTCCAAGTCCCTAAAACTAGAAAAATGAAATAAAATCTACCAAAATAAATAAATACAAATAATGGAAATAATGAATGTAAAATCAAAATTAATAAGGTAAAGAATAGAAAAACACTAGATGCACTTAATAAACATAATTCTGGTTTTTAGAAAATTAACAAAAGTTTATTAAGGAAAGTTTATCGAGAAAAAAGGAAGCTACAAAATAAGAAATGACAAGGTGGGAAAAAGTATCAGAACAGAAGAAATTTTAAATATCATAAATCATCACTTTCTAGATGTGCATGCAATTAAATTAGAAAATCTATGTAATGGAATAATTTCTTAAGGAACCACCAATTACTGATTTTGGCTCCATTAGAAATAGTAAGCTTAAAAGTCCAATTTCTATCGAAAGTACAGACAATATTAAGAAAGTTACAGCCCTCCCCCCCAGCAAACAGTACCATGTACAGATGGCTTCTAGGGGATTCAACCCCTTACTCAAATACTACAGAGGAGAGACTAAATTACTTTACAACCTTTAAAAAGAAGAAAAACTTTCTGACTCTTTTGAAGCAAGTATGAGATTCATATCTAAACCTCACAGAGGTGGTGCAAAAGAAGAAAACCCAGAGCAGTATCCCTTATATGTTATCAATGTAAATGTACTAAATCACATGAGTACAGAGAATCCAATGCTTAACTAATAATACACATAACTAAATGGGATTTATACCAGGAATGGGACCAGTTATTCTCATCACTGCCCTCACTACTTTTTCTCTCCCTTTCTGACTGAATCTCTCACCATGCCTCACAGCTAAAACTGTCCTCCTATAGTATCGCTCTCATTGTGAGAGTTGAGGACAACGTGAACTCATTGTTCAGCAAAGAAAAACAAGGAGTTTGGAAAACGCTGAATTAACACTTTCTTACCAATGAATCTGTCTGCAAAACTACAAGAACTTGCATGTCAAAAAAATCGGTTAATGTGATATTTTTACATGGTGTGTATAGTTTTAAGTATTTGATATAGAGATTACAAATATTAAAGCTAAAGAAAATTAGTATTGTCAAAAATCACAGCTCATTGTCATCAAGTTGATTCTGATTCATAGTGCCCTGTGGTGAAGCAATTAAATACTTGGTTGATTAAGTGCTTGGTTGCTAACTGGCAGGTTGAAGGTTTGAATCCACCAGCTACTCCATAGGAGAAAGATATGGCAGTCAGTTTCCATAAAGATTTATAGCCTTGGAAATACTAGGGGTAGTTTTGCTCTGTCCATCTGTGCCACAATGAGCTAGAAGATGGCAATGGGTTTTTGTTTTGTTCTGTGTGTTTGTTTTTTAAAGCAAAAACTATCAAGTATTGGTAAGAATGTGGTGCAACTGGACTGCCATACATCGCTGGTGGGAATGTAAAGTAATCATTGGTTACCAGTGGCTGGTGAGCAGGGAAAGAGAGAAGTTATTATTTAAAGAGTATGGAGCTTCTGCTTAGGGAGATGAAAACTATTTGGAAATGGATAGTTGTTTGGCGGCACAATAAATCCCCAAACAAAAAGAAAACCCACTGCCACTGAGTTAACGCCAACTCAGAGCGACACTATAGGACAGAATAGAGGAGCCCCACAGAGTTTCCAAGGAGGACCTAGTGGAGTTGAACTGCCAACTCTTTGGTTATCAGACAAAGCACTTAACCACTACGCCACACACAATAGCCAAGCGCCGTTGAGTTGGATCTGACTCATGGTGACCACAATAGGTGAATATAATTGAATTCTCACTGAACTGTACAGTTAAAAGGGTTAAAAAGGAAAAAAAAAATGTTTCATATGTTTACCAGAAAAAGAAATTTTTAATTAAAAAAAAGCTTCACACTACTTTATGGAAGAGTTCATAGACGAGTCATTCACTATACACTTTTCATTTAGATGATTCTTGCGATTTTATTTGAAATTATTTTATTCTAAACTATTCATTTCAAAAACTTACTTTAATTATTTCAAATGTAAAATGACTTGTGACTTTTACTTTTATGCCATTTCTTCCAAGGCTGTCAATTCAGTTGGCTTGATCATTGAACAATAAATTTAAGTAAACCTTTATTAGCCTGGACTCCAGGCCAGTTCCACCATTTTTATCATTTTCATGTTTTACATTGTATCTGCTGAATCTTTGTACGTTTCTTCTTTTTTATTTTGCTGTGTAGGCTTTTGAGTTTCCTTTGAAGCTACCTTGACATTTGTCCTTATTTTTTTTAACTTTAAACTAATCTTTTACTTCCGTATATTGCCTTGACTTACTTTCCTTTCCATATGAAAGACCTATGACTAAATTCTTAAGTCCTTTTTATTTTTTTATTTTAGAATTGTCATCTTTTACATATTGATGTCTCTGTTTCCCTCTTTTTAGTGTTTTAGCTTTGGTTTATTTTTTGTCTTCCCATTCTGGTTTGATGTCTGGTTGCTTGGTCCTGTGTTCTAGTCATGGGTGATTATCTGATGTCACTGATATTCTAATTGGAGTTCTTCCTTTAGTATTTCTTATGCTTTTGGTTTGGTTTTACAAATTTTCTAAATTTCTGTTTATCTGTAAATGTCCTAATTTCAACATCGTATTTGGGATACAGTTTTGCTGAATTTGTAATTCTTGACTGTTAGTTGTTTGGTTTTATGTGTCATCCCATTGCCTTCTTGACAACATGGTTTCTGCTGAACAACCTGAGTTTAGTCTTATTAACTCTTTTTAAGGTGACTTTTATTTTAAAATTCTTATCTTTGTTTTTGGCAAGCTTGATTACAGTATGTCTTGGTGACTTTCTATTGGAATCTAACCTCGTGTGGGTTTGATGAGCTTCTTGGGTAGATATTTTCTCATCTTTCATGATATCAGGAAAGAAGTTTTCTGCCAACAAATCTTCAACAGTTCTCTTTGTATTCTTTGTTATCCCCATGTTCTGGAATTCCAATCACTCTTGATAGAATCCTATGTAATTTTTAGGGTTTCTTCATTTTTTTTAAGTTATGTTATTCGCATTTTTCCTCAAATAAGTTGATATCAACTGTTTTATCTTTACTTTTACCAATTCTGACTTCTATTGCCTCAATTACACTTCTGCATCTATCTACTGAGTTGTCTAATTCTAAAATTTTACTGTTAATCTTTTGGATTTCTACTGGCTGTCTATGAATTCTTGAAGCCTGTTCAATTTGTCATTATGCTTTTGTATAGCCTTCTTAAGTCCCACTATTGCTTTGTCTATATGTTCCTTGGCTTGGTCTGTGTTTTGTCTAATCTCCTTCCTGATTTCTTGAAGAGTTCTATATGTTAGTCTTCTGAATTCTACTTCTGGTAATTTCAAGGTCAATGTCTTCAGTGCATCTCAGACTTTTTCTTTCAATGCCTCCTAAAATGGTGCAGTGTCAATCTATTCTTTTTGGTACAGTGACTCTGTATATCACTTCCATCTTCTTCTGAAGCTTCCTGTGTCGTTTGGTATTTTCCCATAGAATCTTCAATATTGTAATTCAAGTCTTGCATTTTTCCTTCAGTCTTTTTAGTATGAAAAATGCTCAGTGCATTGTTTCCTTTTGTTTTGCTACCTCCAGGATTTTGCACACTTCATTATAATACTTTGTCTTCTCTAGCCACCCTTTGTAATCTTTGGTCAGCTCTTTAACTTCATCATTTCTTCCTTTTACTTTACTATTCTACTTTTAAAAGCAAATTTCAGTCTCTTCTAACATCCTTTTCTGTTTCTTTTCTGACTTTTTAGTGACCTCTTGCTCTTTTCATACATGATGTCCTTCTTGTAATTTTACTGTTCATCTGGTTGTCTGTCATCACAGTTCAACATGTCAATTATATTCCTAAAAATGGCCTCTACATTTGGATGAGTGGTACTCCAGGTTGTATTTTGGCTCTTACAGGCTTTTTGAATTTTCTTCAGCTTCGGCTTAAACTTACATGTGAACAGTTGATGATCTGCTCCGCAATTGGCCCCTAATCTTGTTCTGACTAATACTGTAGTTTCTACATTGTCTTGTTCCACTGATATATTCTATTTGATTATTGTGTATTCCATCTGGCAAGGAGGTCTATGTGCAGTGGCTGCATATGTTGTTAAAAAAAAATATTTACAATGAGTAAGTCAATTGTCTTGCAAATTTTTATCATGTGATCTTTGGCAGCATTTCTATCATGAAGTTATGTTTTCTGACTACTATTCCTCCTTTTTTGTTTCCAACTTTTGCATTCCAATCAGCAGTAATTATCAATTATCAGTAGTAATGATTGATGTTTGCTTAATTTCAGACTGCAAAAGTTAGTAAGAATCTTTAATTTGTCCATCTTTGGCACTAGTCATTTAGTCACAAATTTTAAGAATAGTCATACTAACTGGTCTTTCTTGTAGGCATATGGATATTATCCTGTCACTGACAGCACTGTACTTCAAGATAGTTCATGAAATATTCTTTTGGGCAATGATGTGATGCCATGCCTCTTCAATTTGTCACTCCTAGCAGAGTAGATTATACGATTATATAATTCAGAATGGCCAATACCAGTCCATTTCAGCTTGCTACGTCTAGGATATCCATCTTGAAATGTTCCATTTCATTTTTAACAATGTCTAATTTTTCTTGAGTCTTACTTCGTACATTCCATGTTCTGTTTATCCATATCCATTTGCAGCTGTTTTTTTCTCATTTTGAGTCATGACACATAAGGAAATGAAAGTCTGAAAATCTTAAACATACACAGCATTTAGGTCGACTATACTTTGATGAGGTTTTTCTTCCTCAGCTATGGTGCCTTCCAATCTTAGAAGCTCATCTTCTGGTATTGTATCAGACAATGTTCCACTGCTATCCATGATGTTTTCACTGGCATATATATATATATATTTCATATGAATGCACATATGAAATATATATATATATATTTTCCCCAGAATAAATTGCCGGGTCCATCTTTCTAGTATGTCTCAGTCTGAAAGCACTGCTGAAACCTGTCTCCCATGGGTAACCCTGCTGGTATTTGTAATAATGTAGCATAGCATCCAGCACGACAGCATCATGCATGCCACCACCATATGACAAACTGTTAAATGGAAGTAGTTCTACCCTGTAACATATGAGATGTTCATGAGTCAGGATCAACTCAGTGAAAGAGTTTGGTTGTTCTGGTTTTTCTATTCACCTAGACTTCAAATTAGGATGAAATATCAGTGTTGTTATCAGTTAACAAAAATATCTCTACATTTAATGTTCATGATATTTTCTCCACTGAGTGCATAATATTTGATTATAAGGTTGAGATTTTTGTGATGGAATGATTTCTAGTTGAGGAACAAAAATATTTTATTTATAGTAGGTCTGAAGTGAGATAGTTTGAGAATTTCTTGCCAGGAAAATCTTTGCTTCCTGTGGATTCCAGTGTGCTTTTTTTCATTCCTATGGTGAGAGCTATGTAAATTACTCTGCTACACTTTTCTCCCATCATCCATAAGAAAATCAGACTCTTATTTGACATCTATGGTAAAAATATTGATGCATAGGATGGGAACATTCCTTTTTCCCTGTTTTATCTCTTTTTATTTTTACCTATAATGCCATATTGAATATTTTTTTTAGTATAAGCTCCCTCATATCTACTAGAAAGCCATAGTTATATTTCAGCCACAAATTATATTAATATTGTGATAATTAACATCTGCATGTCACTAGAATTTGCAAACTGTATTCCTATACTTCTTTGTCATCTATGCATGAATATTCCTCTTCTAGTTACGCTCAGATTTTCAGACTTTCATGAATATACTTTAAACTGAATATGATCTGGAAAAGTAAAATCTTTCTCAGTAATGATCTTACACTTGTAGGTCCTGAGAACAGGAGGCTTGGGCTTCAAAATATCTGGCGCTGACAGAATCATTTTCAGTTTCTCCTTAGAAATGTCAGCCAGCTGTGTAGCAATAACAGTTGTGGAGACCTCAGGATCTTCTTAGACTCCAAGATTTTTTTTAATTGTGGAAGTGAAATTTGGTCCATTTGTTGCTGGTTGCAGTGTGAATAGAGTACAGCATAATGCAAGAAGTCACTGAAGCAGGGTCAAAAGTAGGAAACTGATACTTGTAGGTATCATTTGTGGACTAGAGATGGCAGGAAAGAAGCTGTTATTGTGTCACATTGTCTAGTTAGTTTCTCTGCTTTGACGGACAGGAAGAGCCAGGATTCCATCACATGGGTTCTTGCTCCTTTTCAAGGAGACACAGAGGATGGTGGAGACTCTTTTGTAATGGATTATTAGGGAAAGTACCCAGGCTTTTCTCAGTAGCTGTCTTGGGCTGTATTCTCCAGAGAAGCAAAACCAGGAAAGCATATAAATATATAGAATTACATTAAAGGAATGGCTTACATGGTTGTAGAGGCTGGAACAGTGCAAGTCTATGGGACAAGACACAGGCTTCCCCTAATTCACGTAGTCATAGGGTCTGCGAAACCCAAGATCAATGAGTCAGACAGCAGGACAGACTCATAGGCTGCGAAGACTAACAAATTCCAGGATTGGCAGGCAAGATGGTAGGTAAGCTGCTGGCTTGAGTCCAAAACCCAGAGGCCAGGTGAACAGGTTCCAGCTGCAGGATCCAGAGTAAACAAAAGACCACAAGTCTTGCCAGAAAGTCCACCTATATTGTATGCAGACTACTTCCAAGGAAACTCTC
The DNA here is from genome assembly GCA_028571685.1 of Heterohyrax brucei. Classification (NCBI taxonomy): domain Eukaryota; kingdom Metazoa; phylum Chordata; class Mammalia; order Hyracoidea; family Procaviidae; genus Heterohyrax; species Heterohyrax brucei. The sequence continues at coordinate 33,226,530 of CM053148.1, read as the reverse complement.
TTTCAAATGATTGGTTACTTACAGCAGGATCCACACTGGAGATGATCACATCGTTATATGACTGCCAATCTGTATCATAGCTGGCAAATCACTGGGAATCACGGTCCAGCTAAACAGACACACAACTTTAATGATCACAGTAACATTTACTGTGTTTGAATAATATCAGTAAGATTAGCTTCTCAACTGTATTGCTATTAGGAAAAAAAATGTGAATAGTCTTTTCTGCTATCATTAAATTACTGTCTCCCTTTATGTTACCAGGCATAAGAAATGGGAGAGTTCAACTTACAAAAGGAAACATAGAGAATTGGTTAACAATTCCAAACATCGTTTCACCAGGAAAATAGTTGGTCAAAATGACCATAAGAAATTTTTCTAAGGAATAATATATATTTTTCATAAACGTAGATTTAATAATAGCAGTAAAGAATGCTTCAAGGATTCTTTTTTTTTTTTAGGTTTTTACTTTTATACATTTATTTGTCTATTTTTTGCCTATTCTGCCCCTGGCAGTGTACTAGATATTGGTGAATATATAAAAAAAACAAAGGCAGTTTTCACTCTCATGGAACTTAGCGCTAAGGGGTAGTGAAATATTGTACAAAATAATTGCTTATCTAAGTGACAGCTACTAAAATGGAACCATTTTTAGTATTGTTTTAGGGTTAAAAATAAAACAGAATTAGTATCACTGAAATCACTGTCAAATAATGAATTTAGTTCTGAATGTAACTACTAGCCATGGAGTTAATTTAGCCTCACAGTGCCTTCATGTGTGTCAAAGTAGAATTATGGTCCACAGAGTTTTCTATGGCTGATTTTTCACTAGGTCATTAGGGCTTTCTTATAAGGAGCTTCTGGGTGTGCTCAAATCTCCAGTCTTTCAGTTAGCAACTGACCACATTAACTATTCGCACCATGCAGGAACTCCTGCATGTAATGTGAGCTCGTTCAAAATCAAACAGGAAAAGTTTTATATTAATGTCACCACTACCACTTGCATATAGGGAATCAGAGGGTCGTTAGGTATTTTCTTCCTGAACATTCAAAATTGAAAGTCCACGATGTGGTTATGAAACACATATTGTTCTATTAGCATGGCATCTCTGTCTACATACAAATCATATATAGACACATGCACACATATATAAAACCAAACTCTGTGCCTTTGAGTTGATTCTGACTCATAGCAACCCCATAGGACAGAGCAGAACTGCCCTATAGAGTTTTCAAGCGATACCTGGCAGATTTGATCTGCCAATCTTTCAATTGCCAACTTTTTGCTAATCTTTTGGTTAGCACTCATAGCATTTAACAAGCACACCACAAGGGTCTCCAGATATATAGACATTGTTGTATTGTACCTCGAGTAGCAAACATGACAGAGTTGTCCCTAATTTATTTACATACTAGGTTGACCTCTCAGGGAGTTATTTCATCAGTAGTCCATGAGCCTCCCGAAACAAACAGTAAACAGACAGATTAAACAAAACAACAGATCCCTGGAACCAAGGTTTCATATTAGGACAGAGATGTACCATCCCCCTAATTACTGAGGACAGCCTTGGCTTGGCAGTGCTCACCCTTACAGTGTCTGTGGGGGTATCTGAACTCTGTCCTAGAATCTTAGTCAAGGTGAAGGGGACACGTCCAAGTGAATCTCATGAGAAGCTCTTTTAATATCTTCTCATCTGGCTTCTGACTTGGTTTCCTCAAAGAGATGATAAAGCCCAAAGTCCCAGTCAAACTAGGTTACATATATTAACTTGCTGCAACTAAGGAGAAGCCACCAAAGGAAGCATGCATCTTCCTAGTTAAAGAGAGTTGGAAAAGACTTATTACAGGATTTAAGTTTGTAACAGGTAATCTCCAATTCAAAACATGAATCTGTTTTGAATTGGGCACTGTTTGGAAGCAGGGCAGTTTGGTAACTAGGTATCTTAATTTTTAATCTGAAGAGACTAAAGTCATGGTAGAGTTGTTACTGGCAAATAAATAAGAGAAGGATGTTTGTGATGGCATAGTGGCTTTTTTATGTTTATGCTCAGGCATAAACGAGTGGTCTCGTTTTTGTCTTGCTCCGTCTTGGTCAAGTTGCGACTTCATCTGTTTACTATTGTTCTGTGAGATTGTTTATGTTCAACAGAGGTCACCATGATCTAGCTGGTGTTAGCAACAGCAGCCTGTCAGAGGGCTCAATAAGAAACTTCAGAGACAGAGCTCAGTTAAGAGTTGTCGTATGAGGGACTCTTAAGTAAGTGAGCAAAGCTGTAGTTTTGTGACCTAATGTTTAGATAGCATTGGTGAGGAGCCTTTTCTCAATTACACTGATGAATATACAATTTGTAGTGATATGAGAAGTCTGAGGGGTCACTGGAAATACTGCATTCATTCATTCTCTCAAATTTATTTATTGACAACTTGCCAGGTAGGATGCCAAATCTTAAAACTTCACAAGTAAATAACCAAGAACACTGGCTGCACTCTGTGGTCACGAAGCAAGAGACTAGAGAGAGAGTAAGGGCAGAAAGAGAACGTGTCAGCAACCCCACACTGCATGGCTCAGCCTACTTGTATCTCTACTGCATCGGAGTTTGGAGACCAGTATAGTGTAAAGGTTGGCAGTTTGAACCCACCCACAGGGGCCTCTGAAGACAGGCCTGGCAATCTGTTTTCTAAAGGTCTCAGCCTTGGAAATCATATCAAGCATGGTTCTATTCTGCACACATGTGGTTGTCATGAGTAGAACCAACTCAATGGCAACTGACAATACCACCAATGGTCTTAATTGCTGTTACAGTTACACATTTCAACACACTTTGATTATCTTAAAGGTTGGGAGGCCGGGGCTATAGTCCGAGCTGGTTAGTAGAAAGAAAGATCTTTATAGAGTCTCATGGTGGTGAGTTTAGAGATCTTGGAGCAAAGAGGAATGAGATAAAGAGGAAAAACCTAAAAGTCACACATAGCACCTCTCAGAAAATGGGCACACATAAAGAGAAAACTTAAAGCTGAACAGAATGAAAAAGTCTTTTCTGTGAGAAGAGCATAGACCTTATCTTCTAATCTTCACCCGCATTTGATGACTATGTGTAGTCACTAAAGATGGTAGCTCGTTTAATAACTGTTCAGTTAGAAAAAAAATTAACATTTTATGGGGCACAAGAATCCTGAATCAGCCCATAGCATCATGGTGATAACTTGAGCAAAGCAATAATTGACAAATTCAGAAAGGCTGTAGCTGCATCTTTATTAGTTCCTATCTCAGTGTTTACAATGTCTATAGAGTATGTCTCTTTTTTTAAAATAATAATCTGAGTTTCTTTGGCAAGAAAGTAATTGTGAAGATTTTAAGTAAATGAAATGGTCTCTTCTTGCATTGAAATGCAAAGCTCCTATTTCTTCTCTTTAAATGTTTAAGGGATTTTTTTTTTGTCGGTTTCAGCGTGAAGGAATATTAAAATTCATCTCACTGAAGCCTGTGGTAGATTAAAAAGGAAAAAAAAAGATGTTAACTATCAGCAAATGAATTCGATAATCTGCAGAGTTTTTCTGTAAAAGAAGGACTGCAAGACAAAAAACACATGTTCTGTATTTGACATCCCTCGGCATCTTGTAAATAGCCTACACAAATACACACCCTGAAACTGCCGACACCAGCAAAATTGTCCCCAAGTTTCTAGTAAGCTAAGCAAGCAAAGTAGAGAGAGGAAATGTGGCTAGATCAAGTGCAAAAACCTACGGACCCTGAAAACTGACCTGGAACTCATTTTACAAAAAGATTTTCTTGGCATTTTTACAGAACTCTCCTTTGATTTATAAATCAAAGAGCATTTAGGAGTATGTATGTGAATGGAAATCCTGCTAGTACAGTGGTTAAATGATATAACTGCTAACAAAAAGATCAGCATTTCAAATCTACCAGATGTAGGTTGGAAACTCTATGGGTCGGTTCTACCCTGTCTTACAGGGTTGTTATGAGTCTTAGTTGATCTGATGGCATTAGGTGTTTGGTTTGGTGTGTGAATAAACAAAAATCCAGAAAAGAAACATTGTAGGTAGGGCAGGGGAAGGATGGTGATGGGGAGAGTATTCCATGTGAAAAAAAATACAAACTGCTTAATAACATAAAATTGACTTTCCTCATTAAGAAAGTTTTCTGCCTCAGGAGAATATTCAAGTGACCCTTTTGACTGGGATTCTAAAATTTAACACTGTCTTAGTTGTAAAGCAATGCATTTACCAATGTGTTTTCAAATTCAAAACTCAGAAAGATGTGTCCAGAACCCCCCACCCCAGCCCAAGCTTGGAGAGGATGTCTCTTACCTGTGCTGGTTCCTAACAGCAGGCAACAGCAGATAAGAAGCAGAAGCCCCTAGGGCCTCCTGTTGAGCTACATTTATGGTGATTCTCACCAATTACATCTGTTTCCCCCAAATTTCAAAGTTTTGAAATACTTTTTTCCATCAGATTTTTTCTTAAACAATAGGTAATTCATTTTCCTAAATTGTTTCTCAAAGGAATTAGCAGCCATATGTTCTAATTTAGAGTCCCTGGAAACTCTAGGGGCATAGTGATTAAGTATGTCTGCTAAACAGAAGGTCAGCAGTTCAAGATTCGTTAGGCACTTCTTAGAAACTGGTGCAGTTCTACTCTGTCCTATAGAGTTACTATGAGTCAAAATCGACTGGAAAGCAGTGGATTTCTCTGGGCGCGGGGTGCACAAGACTATTAACCATGAGCACCAGACTACTAACCAAACAGTTGATGGCTCAGACCTACCCAAGGGTGACTTGGAGATAGAGATAGAAAAGTTTCAAAACAGGAGGCACAGACTTAAGAATGATGGGGTCAGCACACATTTCCAGGAAGCAAAATGTTAGGATGTAAACCACTGGATCACTGGAAGAGTGTGTCAAGGTGTAAATAATTCGTTTTCTGGAAAAAAGTGTTCATGACTGCAATCACATGTATCCCAACAGACCGGCACCACTTGCTTACGTGGTACATCACTCTCTTCCAGGGTTTCAAATGGTTTCCTTCTGCTTCAACCCCCTGCTGATAATTTGCAATTCCAACAAGGTCCTTGCTAAGAATTCACATTTCTAACAAGTTCTCCGGAAGTTATACATAAGGATCACCTGGGACTCTTATTAAAACGAGTTTCTGATTCAGTATATCTGGGACAGAAATATAAATTCTAAGCAGGACATTTGTTAGAAATCCAAACTCTCAGCAGAGGCTAGAACCAAAATGTATTGGTTGGAATTTCTGCTTCCTCCTAGCCAAGCAACTGATATTTACATTTCTAATCACTTCAAGCTGAAGTTTGTGTTATCTCCAGTCAAACGTTGTTGTTGTTAGGTACCAGTGAGTCGATTCTAACTCACAGTGACTATGCACAACCGAATGAAATACTGCCTGGTCTTGCAACAGGTCCACACTAGTTTTTATGCTTAAGCCCATTGTTGCATCCACTGTGTCAATCCATCTAATTGAGGGTCTTCTTTTTCACTGACTCTCCAACCAAGCATGATGTCCTACTCCAGGTACCAATCCTTCTTGTCGACATGTCCACAATATGTAAGACGTAGTCTTGCTGTCTTTGCTTCCAAGGAGCACTCTGATTGTACTTCTTCCAGAACAGATCTGTTGGTTCTTTTGGTGGTCCAACACCACAATTCAAAGCCATCAATTCTGTTTCTGTCTTCTTTGTTCATTGTTCAGCTTTCTCATGCATATGCCAGCCAATTGCCGTTGAGTTGGATCCGACTCATGAATACCATGGCTTAGGTCAGGTGCACTTTAGTGCTCAATGTGATGACTTTACTTTTGAGAACTTTAAAAAGATCCTTTGCAGCAGATTTTCTGAATGCAACGCGTCTTTTGATTTCTTGACTGCTGCTTCCATAGCCGTTGATTGTGGACCCAAGTAAAATGAAATTCTTGACAACCTCGCTCCTGTCTCCATTTGTAACTATGTTGCTTTCTGGTCCAGCTGTGAGGATTTTGTTTTCCTGATGTGGAGATGCAATCCATACTGAAGTTTGTGGTCCTTGATCTTCAATCGATCATTACCCCTACTTTTCCTTTGTTCTCTATGTACCTAGATCCTTTTCTCTAGTTGAACAGCAGAGTGCTTGATGTTTTCACTTAGGGCTGCCCAGCATGAGTTATATTAATCCTCCATAAAACGCTTTCTTTCACTCCTAAAAGAGTGATATTTTCTTGTTTGACAGAAGAATTAAGGCCTGGCAGTCTACTTTCAAAATGTCACAGGCTTGAAAACCCTGTGGAGTAATTGTTCTCTGCACACATGGGCTCATCATGAGTCAGAATCAGCTCAATGACAACAAGCAATAAGAGCTTGTAATGAGCATGTTACGTGTCAGTATTACCTCCAAATGAGGCATTGCTCCAGCCAAAAACAAAGATAGCTCATCCTTTTGCATTCTGTGAAATTTTATTAGGGTAAATAGGGATTTTGAGTCATCAAGTCAATGGAATTGATTGAGAACATATTGTGTAGCAGATGATCTAGAAATATTATTTTATTTACTTTTTATGACAAGACTGCATGTTAGGAACTAGAGAAGAAGGCTGAGGCCTATAAACTAGGATTGTCTAAATCTGACATAACCAAGCTAAACTGATCTTATAACCCATGGGATTTTCTATCATCTCATGACCTTTATTGACATATAGCTCAGCCATCCATACTTATGGACCAGAAATTTTTCAGGCACCTCGACTTGGAGATACTTGAATTTCTGATCCTTTAATATAGAACAAGCTGATAAAAATATGCAGACACATCTACTACTACCACTCCCAATCAATAAACACAAAATATAAAGGGACTAAAATAAAATTATGATAAAACCATTGTAAAGTAGGCATGTCACATTAGGGCATATAGACAAGTCTCTCTTTTTTTTTAAATGACTATTTTTAGATGGGGTGCTGGGGCAGTGCATATAGTTAACAAACTCAGCTGCTAATGGAAAACTTGGTGATTCCAACCTACCCATAGACTTCTCAGTAGAAAGACCTGGTAATTTACTTCTGAAATGCCAGCCTTTAAAGACTTCCTGTAGCATAGATCTACTTGGACAGACATGAGGTCACTAGGAATTACAATCAGTTTCACAGTAAATATTACTTTTATGATTTGTCATAATTTATTATTTCTGTACTGATGAACATTTACATTATTTTCATATCTTGCTGTCAAAAACAACTGTGCAATAATTTCATACATCTTTTTTGTGCATTTTCACTAATATTTTTGATTCCTGACATTCAGAATTCTAAGTGAGGAAACATGCATATCTTAGAATTTGAAAGACATTGCTATGTGGACGTTCAAGAAGTCACAATGATATTTTTTTTCAGCCAACGATGCTGAGGACAGCCTAGTTCCTAACCCACTAGCCACACTCAGCTATTATCCAACTTTTAAAGTTTTACCAATTTAACGGAAGAAAATATGGTTATATTTTAATGTATTTTTCTTCTTTTTTTTCTTATGCTCAGTACTATCTCTTAGATTTCCATACTTTCCCAACAATAATCTTGTTATACACACAGTTCTTTCTCTCCTTTTTTCCCCCTTACTACTTTGCAGGAACTGATTATATGATATAGCTGTTAATATTTTGTGAATTTGTCTTTATTTCTTCAACTGCCGTTAAATGTTCTTGCTATATTGTTAGACCAAAAATGTATAGTCAAATCACAGGTAATGATATTGTAAGCACTTTACCTTGAGGCAGGTTCTGTTATTATCTCCATTTTCTAGATAACAAAACTGAAACACTTAGAGTTTATACAGCTAGCAAATTGTTAAGTGAGGACTGAACTCAAATTCTCCATGTCAGAACTAGTACACAGTCATCTCTATTAGTTTACTTTTTTTCTTTAATGGTTTCTAAGGTGAAGAAATATTTCCAAGACAGTACAGTAGAACTACAAATTCTAAGCTTTCCAGAATAAAAGAAGAGGCTTTGGAATACTCCTTACTTCCCACAAATGTTAGGATTAAAAATTGTGGAGCTTGTTCTTTAGCTATGACTGGTTTAGCCTTTCTATTACAGTAGCTAAATTGCCAAATGTGCCATAGGTGAGAGACTCAAATTAGGACTTGAGAGCATCTATGTTATGGGAATAACTTGCCGTGTATTTAAGAAATGTACTTATACAAACATACCCTCCACATTTTTGTATTATCTCTTATAAATCGGTAAACGTGGCCAAGCAGAACGAGAAACCCCAGAAGCAGAAACCCCAGGTGGCTCTATACTTTATAAGCAGGGCTAATTTAAGTTAAAATATGACTTGACCTTGAAATGTGGCTTGCAGGGATGAGAGGTCTGTTTAAGTGTTTTTGTCTACCCCAGGGGACACTTGCTGTAACGTGCCTGAATGAACCCCCAACTCACATTATTGGTCTTATTAGGTGCCACAGAGTTGCATATGGCAATCCTATGTGCAACAGAACAAAATACTTCCCTGGTCTTGTGCCATCCTCACAATCATTGCTTTATTTGAGTCCATTGTTGGGGCCACTTTGTCAATCCATCTCTTCAACAATCTTCCTCTTTTTTTTCTGACTCTGTGCTTTGTTGTTTTTAGGTGCTATCAAGGCATTTCTGACTCAGCAACTTACAGTGCACTGGGTACTTTTCTGTGGTCTGTCTTGCCACTGTCCTGTAACTCACACTAAGTAAATGTGGGGAGATGGTGCAAATGAGGTAATTCTGACCCACCAAAGCAATTGGTCAGTTTTGCCATCCTGCCAGCCTTAAAATGAGCTACCCTCAGGGTGTAGGAAGAGAGGATCTCACTACCTCCAAAGAAGGAGAGCCAGCAGTGGAGTGAGTCCTTTTGACATGGGATACCTGTGCTGAGAAACTCCTGGGATTGGGAGATGGTGCAGGAAACAGAGATGTAAAACTGAAGACATTGAGAAAAAGTGGCAGAGAAACAATGACAGAAGAGATCTGCAGGAGACAATGCAATGGGCTTATTGGTCCACAGAGTAACAAAGGTGAGCATCTCTGGACAGGAGTCTTGCTGGTACAGTATGGCACCTCCGGGCACTTGATGGAGCTAAGTTTGACAGTCTGTTGAGAGCTGAGCACTTTCAGGCAAAGGCTTACTGGTGAATGGGATGCCTCTGGGCACTTATTAGCTATAGTACTTGCCAGAGTAGGGTAAAAGTTCAGGAACCAGAGAGAGGTGTGCCTGAAGTTACAGCTGAGAAGAAGCTTTCCTGATGGAAGAGCTGTATACTGAGCATTCGTGGACCTGAATTGCAGTCTTTTACTTCCACAATAAATACCACGAAGGTAAGTATTATCTGTGAATTCTGTTTGGTCATTGCAATAAATTATCAAATTCAGAGGCAGAGACGAGATGTCGGACTAAACACACTTCTCCCTAAGTCCCTCTGGAAACTAAGACCTGAAATGATAATTAAACAGAGGCTTCTGGACACCTAGGGAGCCCTGGGATGTGGCATAGGGCTGTTAATTTGGACTTCATACCACTGAATGCAAAACCTCTTCTCTTTCACTGACCCCACTCTTGGCAAACACAGGCTTATACAAATAGAAGGTAACTCACCATTTTGATTTTTGTTTCCTCTGTCTTGGCCGGTAGGCAGAACTGGGACTTGACTAGCTGCTGGTCTCAGATGAACTGCTGGGAGACCTGCAAGCATAATTGCCAGGTTCTGAGAGCCTGGCTTTGGACTCTATACACCTCAGCTCCTCTGGCCTATTGAGAAATGGAGAAGCCCTTGAAGAGGCCCCTCCAGAATTGGTTCTTAGGCTCAGAGGTGGCTTCTGCCGGGGTGAGAGTACTTTTCTAGCAGGGAGGTGGTGTTTTGCCCACTACTGCCTGGGGCTACAGCCCAGCGAGCTGTGCAGGACCCCATCTTGTTTTGATGGTAGATAGGGTCATCCATACGGAAGCCTCAGCTGGGCCTAATTCTTGGTCTGGGAGTCAGTGCCTACCCAGAAGAGAGTGCTTTTCCAACAGAAAAGCAGAACTCTACACAGCATTGCCTACAGCTGGGGCCCAACAGAAGAAGCCAGCAAGCCACTAACCTTTCTGTATTTTCAGCTAGTTTATAACATCTGGAGTTCAATAAAGAGGTGGTTACTTTGCCAGCTGGGAAGATGGATGTATACCCCTGTAAACCTGACTGACTTTGGAAGTTGTGAAATACTTTTTACTTCTAATTTAAGACGGCCTAGAGAAACAACTGTGGTCCATCTTCACAGCATCTCTCCCAGCCTCTATTGACCCACATGAAGCCCCAAAGCAACAAATGTTGGAGAAGATGGTAACCTGGAAGTGACCCATGGCATCAGAAGGCCCTCAAAAGAAGTCACTTTAGAACTTTCTGGACAAAGATGATTTTCTGAAACTATCAGAAGCTGAATACAAAAGGATTATATAGAGAGTCCTCCTAGACCTTATATAAAATGCAGCAGAGCAAAATGAAAAATTAAGCAAGCTGTTTGATCTGAAAGAACATCAGTACTCAGAAATCCAACAGATCAAGAACAAAATCAAAGACACAGAAACTTCAATTCAAAACCAAGAAAACACAGTGGAACAAATGGAAAAAAGAATTTCTGATTTGGAAGACAAATCTACCAACTTGAGCATCTATGAGGAGAGATCAGAAAAAAGAAACAAGAAAAATGAAGAATCATTAAGAAACATGTGGGACTCTATTAAGAAGAACAATCTATGATCAATTGGCGTTTCTGAACAGGGCGAGACACCTGAGAACACAGACAGTATTGTTGTGGAGCTGCTGACTGAAAATTTCCCAGAAATTATGAAAGAAGAGAATATAGATATCCAAGATATGTATCGAACACCACTCAATATAGATCTCAATAGAAAGACTCCAAGACATATTATAATCAAGGTCGACAAAATCAAACGTAAGCAGAAACTCTTAAAGGCAGCAAGATTCAAAGCAAAGCTAACATTCAGAGGGAAACAGAATTCTCAGTAGAAATGATGCTTGCATGGAGATAGTGGCCTGACACATTCAAAGCCTTGAAGAAGAAGAACTTCCAACCAAGAATTATATATCCTGCAAAACTATCATTCAAATATGAAAATGAAATTAAGACATTGCCAGATAAACAGAAACTCAGAGACTTTGTAAAAACCAAACCAAAGCTACAAGAAGTACTGGAAGAATCTCTTGGCTTGGAAGAACAAAACAACTAACTTTGGATTTTAGAATGAGACATTATCCAGAATCCTACTTAGTTAGGGACGGCTCAAAACACAATCAAAGCTATAATAGTGAAAGAAATGATCTAGTGATCGTATCATGTAAGCTATGATAGCATTATATTAAAAAGAAGGATGTACTAGAGTCGTTATAGTCCTTCCAGATGGAAAGGAGTTGACAAGTCCGGTAGCAATCAAAATTGGGTTTATATATAACTCATTAAGCAGGATCATAGATGCAGCTGTAAAGCACAATAAAGAAGCAACATATCATACCAAGAAATGTAATACAGGAGTCTCAACAACCACAAAACCAGTCCTAAAAAAGGTGAAAATCAACTCACAATGAAGATCACAGAACAGATTAATAAGAGCAACAGAAAAAACATCAACACAAAAATAAACATAGCACAATGCAGCGCTGAACACATACCTATCAATAATTACATTGAACGTGAAAGGACTGAATATTCCAGTAAAGAATCATCGAGTGACATCTTGGACCAAAAGACATGAGCGGACTATATGTTGCCTACAAGAAATTCACCTTAGACTTAAAGATATGAATAAATTGAAAATCAAAGGATGGAAGAATATATACTAAGCTAACAATGAGCAAAGAAGAGAAGGTGTGGCAATTCTAATCTAGTAAAATCAGTTTTAATGTAAAATCCACCACCATGGACAAGGATGGACACTATTACTGCTGAAAGGTTCAGTACACAGGCAGGACTTAACAATGTTAAATATTTATGCGCCTAGTATTAGAGCACCTAAATATGTCAAAGAAATACTGATTACACTAAAAAAGGAGATAGATCACTCTACAATAATAGTAGGAGACTTCAGCACTCCACTCTCAATATTGGACAGATAGTCTAGCAAAAAGCTCAATAAAGACACAGAAGACCTTATTGCCACAATTAACCAACTAGACCTCATCGACATATACAAAACTTTCTATCCATCAGCAGACAACTACACCTTCTTCTCCAGTGCACATGGAACATTGTCCAGAATAGACCATGTGTTAGGACATAAAGCAATTCTCAACAATGTCCAAAACACTGAATTAATGCAACACATCTTCTTAGATCATAAAGCCATAAAAGTCAAAATCAACAGCTGGAAAAACATAGATAGAAAGTGGAACTCATGGAAACTGAAAACACCTTACTGAAAAAACCATGGGTTACAGAAGAAATCAAGGATGATATAAGGAAAGTTATGGATTCCAATGAGAACGAAAACACTTCTTCCCAGAACCTATGGGATACAGCCAAAGCAGTGCTCAGAGGTCAGTTTATCTCCATAAACTCACACATCTGAAAAGAAGAAAGAAACCCTACAGCTTGAACAACTAGAAAGAAAACAACAGAGGAACCCCTCAGGCCACAAAAGAAAACATCATAAAGATCAGAGCAGAACTACATGAATTAGAGAATAGAAGAACAATTGAAAAAACTGAAAAGACCAAAAGCTGTTTTTTCTGAAAAGATCAACAAAATTGATAAACCACTGGCTAAACTTACTAAAGAAAAACAGGAAACAAATAATCCAAATAAGAGATGAGAGGGGAGTTCTCACAACAGATCCAGCAGAAATCAAAAATATCATAGCTGAGTACTACAAAACACTGTATTCTAACAAATTTGAAAACCTAGAGGAAATGGACAAATTTCTCGATTCATATCACCTACTAAAATTATCACAAAGTGAAGCACAACAACTTAATAAACCCATCACAAAGGAGCCAAGCCAAGCCAAAAAGTCACCCCAAAACTGCCAATCAAAAAAAGCCTGGGCCCAGAAGGCTTCACTACAGAATTTTACCAAGTTTTTAGAGAAGAGTTATCTCCAATACTACTGAGACTATTTCACAGTACAGAAAGGGATGGAATACTCCCAAATTCACTCTATGAAGCCAGCATAACCCTGATACCAAAGCCAGGGAAAGACTCAACCTAAAAGGAGAACTACAGACCAATATCACTCATGAATCCAGATGCAAAAATCTTCAACAAAAGTCTTGCCAATGGAATACAACAACATATCAAAAAAATAATCCATCCTGACCAAGTTGGATTCATAACAGGGATGCAAGGCTGGTTCAGCATCAGAAAAACAATTAATGTCATCAACCACATAAATACCACAAAAGACAAGAATCATCTCATCTTATCTATCGATGCAGAAAAGGCATTTGATAAAGTTCAACACCCATTCATGCTAAAAATTCTCACCAAAGTAGAAATAGACACCAAATTCCTCAAAGCAATTAGGGCCATTTATACAAAGCCAAGTGCCTACGTGATCCTGAATGGAGAGAGACTGAAACACTTTCCCCTGAGAACAGGAACTAGACAAGGATGCCCACACTCACCTCTCACATTCAACATTGTATTAGAAGTTCTAGCCAGAGCAATTAGACAAAACCAAGGAATAAAGAACATCTACATCAGCAAAGAAGAAATAAAAATTTCCTTATTTGCAGATTATATGATTGTATATGCAGAGAATCCCAAAGAATTCATAAGGAAACTACTCAGACTGATAGACGTGTTCAGCAAAGTCTCAAGATACAAGATAAACATAAGTAAATCAGTAGGATTCCTTTATACCAACAACAAGATTGTCAAGGAAGAAATCACCAAGTCAATACCATTTACTGTAACCCCTAAGAAGATAAAGTACCTAGGAATAAATCTAACCAGAGAAATCACATACCTTTACAAAGAGAACTACAAACCCTTACTACAAGAAACTAAGAGAGAGTTACATAAACAGAGAAACTTACCCTGCTCATGGATAAGAAAACTTACCATTGTGAAAATGTCTATTTTATCTGAAGCAATCTACTTGTATAATGCAATCCCAGTACAAGTTTCAGTGACACTTTTTAATGAGATGGAAGAACAAATTACCAACTTTGGAAAGAAAAGAAGCCCCAGATAACTAAAGCATTACTAAAGAGGAAGAATACAATTGGAGGCCTCTCATTATCCAACCTTAGAACCTATTACAGTGCCTCTATAGTGAAAACAGCCTGGTACTGGTACATAAACACACAGATCAGTGGAACAGAATCGAGATCCCAGAGATGACATCATCTGCCCATGTACAGTTGATATTGGACAAAGGCTCTAAGACATTAAACTGGGGTAAAAACAATCTCTTCAACAAATGGTGCTGGCAAAACCGGATATCCATCTGCACCAAATTAAAATAAGACCTATCTTTTACACCATATACAAAAACCAACTCAAACTGGATAAAAGACCTAAATATCAAATCTAAAACAATAAAGCTCATCCAAGAAAAAGTAAGAACAACAACGGAAAGTTTAATACACGAGGTAGGCAGACTTCAAAATCTGTCAAACCACAAACAACAGAAAACAGATAAATGGAAACTGCTAAGAATCAATCACTTTTGCTCATCCAAAGACTTTATTAAAAGAATTAAGAGGCAACCTACAGAACAGGAAAAAAATATTTGGCAACCCTATGTCAGACTGACGCCTGATCTCCATAATCTGTAAGGCACTACAAAATATCAACAAGAAAAAGATAAATCATCCAATTAAGCAATGGGCAAACAAGATGGACAGACACTTCTCTAAAGAGGAGATCCAGGCAGCCAAAAAACACATGTGGGCATGCTCACGATCATTAGCTATTAAAGAAATTCAAATCAAAATGACAATGAGATGCCATCTCACCCCAAAAAGGCTGGCCATGGTCCAAAAAATGCAAAACAGTATATGCTGGAGAGGCTTTGGAGAGATGGGACTCTCCTACGCTGTTGGTGGGATTGTAGAATAGTGCAACCTCTTTGGAAAGCAATCTGGTGCTACCTTAAAATAGTGGCTCTAGATATACCATTTGACCCAGTAAATCCACTGCTTGGAGTATATCCTACAGAATCAAGGCCATTCACTCCAACTGATACATGCACACGAATGTTCATTGCAGCACAGTTCACAATAGCAAAAAGATGGAATCAACCTAGATGCCCAACAACAGAAGAATGGATAGGTAAACTATGGTATATATACTCAATGGAACACTATACAATGATAAAGAACAATGATGATAGCAGAAAACATCTCTTAACCTGGTTTCAATTGGAGGACATTATGCTGAGTGAAAGTGGTCAGCGACAAAAGGACAAATATTGTATGAAACTCCTACAATAAGAACTTAAAAGCAGACTCATGAATAACAGAAAAGACTCTTTGACAGCTGCAATTCTGGGGAGGGCGGAAGGGTGAGGTGTGTGGGTTTAGATTAGATAGTTGTTAGAAACTTGGTTAAGTGAAATTGGTGACAGCACACGTTAGTAAGAAGATCAATATTAATGGGACTTCAACACAACTTGTGTACTCCTCCCATCTGAACCCAATATTGCAAGGACGAAGTAGCTGGGGCAGGGAGCTGGGGACTGTGCTCTCAAAGGAAATTGAGGTCAATTGGTACAACTAGCATTTTGCTAATGAGGACTCTCCACATCTCACATTGGTGAGTGGTGTCTGGGGTCTTAAAGCTGCCAAGCTGCCATCTGAGGGTGCAGCAAATGGTCCCAACATAGCAGGAATGGATGACCACCAAGGTACATAACGGCATGGGTGAAAGAGAATCCAGAAGACACAGAGACCCATGTGAGTACATGTCTACATCGACTTGTGACCAGAAGAACCAGATGGTGGCCAGCTACCACCAGTGATAGCCACGATGGAGCTCACAAAGTTGAGTCTCACTGGCAACACAAGTATAAATAGGACTGCACCCTGAGATCTCCACTAAAAGACCACAGTTGATGGTCCAGGGACTTCGAGGTTCCCCTGGGAGCATGGCCCCTGGCCCTGATGCTGCCCCTGTCCATAAATCATAATGAAGGACAACTCTTCAGACAGCAATAGATTGGACTTGGTGACGCAGAGTGACCATATTGTGTGAGCCCTTTATGGTTCTAGGCATCTGTAGGAGGTTGTCCTGTTGACCTCATACTGGAGGAATGGGAATGGGGGGAGAGGAGAAGCTAGGAGACTACTGAGAAGATAAGACATGTATGGAGCAGAGAGGAAGAGTGTACTGTCACTGCGCAGGGAGAACAGTGGAAGCTGCATATAGGTGAGCATGCAAATTTATATGGGAATGTACATTTTCATTCAATCATAATAAAAAAGAAATTATCTAATTCAGCAGAGAAGTAGACGGATGGTTGGTGTCAAAAGTGGTAAAGATGGCAAAGAGAGGAGGTACGTCTGTTGTCCCCCTCACAGCAATTAGCACTTTGCTGTTGATCTTCATTCTCCTTCTCCCTTGTGAAGTTAGAGGAAGCCGGATGCCACCACTAGGCCATTTTGTGCACCCATACGTACAACAGAACAAAACATTGCCCAGTCTAGCAGCACCTTCACAATTGCTAAATTTGAGCTGATTGTTGCAGCTCTTTGTCAACCTATTTTGTTGAAGGTCTTCCTCTTTTTCACTAACCTCTGCTTTGTGAACTTGATGTCTTTTCCAGGGCCTGGTTCCTTCTGATAACATGTCTAAAGTTCATGAATCTAAGTGTTGTCATTCTATCTTGTAAGGCACAGCCTGGCTTTACTTCTTTTATGACAAACTTGTACATTGTTTTGGCAATCCATGGTATATTCTTTTTTAACAGCATACTTCAAATGTGTCAGTTCTTCTTTGGTCTTCCTTGTTCACTGTCCAACCTTCAAATGTATATGAGGTGACTGAAATACTATGGCTTGGGTCAGGTGCACCTTAGTCCTCAAAAAGACATATTTGCTTTTGAACACTTTAAACAGGTACTTGGCAGAAGATTTTCCCAATGCAATGTATGTTGTTTGATTTCTTATCTGTGGCTTCCGTGGGCATTGATTGTAGATTCTTGACAACCTCAGTCTCATTTGTCATGATGTTGCTTATTGGTCCAAGTGTGAGACTTTTTGTTTTCTTTGAGTTGAAGCATAATCTACACTGAAGGCTATAGTTACTGATCTTCATCAGTAAATTCCTCAAGTCCTTCTCACTTTCAGCAACATTGTCATTTGTACACTACAGTTTGTTAAGGAATCTTCCTCAAATCGTGATGGTGTGTTCTTCATACAATCTAGCTTCTTAGATTATTTTGCTCAGTGTACAGATTAAGTAATGTGAAAAGATGCAACAATGACGCATATCTTTCCTGACGTTAATCCATGCAGTATCCCTTTGTTCTGTTCTAATGACTGTCTCTTGGTCTATGCACAGATTCATCATGAGCACAAATTAAGTGTTCCAGAATTCCCACTCTTTGCAATGTCATTCATCATTTGTTAGAATACACACAATTGAATCCCTTTGCATAATCAATAAAATACAGTTAAACATTTTCATGATATTCTCTGCTTTCAGCCAAGATCCGTCTGACATTAGCAAGCATATGCTACATTCCATATCCTCTTCTGGATTTTACTTGAATTTCTGGAAGTTCCCTGTTAATGTGTTGTTGCTACTTTTGAATGATCTTCAGCAAAGCTTGACTTGTGTGTGACATTAGTGATATTGTTCTGTAACTTTCACATTCCACTGGATCCCTTTTCTCTGGAATGGGCATGGATAAGTACTCTACTGGTTGGTTGGCCAAGTAGCTGTCTTCCAGATTTCTTGGCATCAATGAGGAGTGCTTCCTGTGCTGCATCTGTTTGTTGAAACATCTCAATTGATATTGTGCTTCTAAGGAGCATTCTGACTGTATTTCTTCCAACACAGATTTGTTCATTATTCTGGCTGTACCTGCTAGATTCAATATTTGTCTCCAAAACTGTAATTCCTGACTCATATGCTGGATTTCTTGCTGAATCAAAATACCCTTTCCAACTTCCTCCTCTCTCTGTGAGCCAATTAATTTTTTGCCCAGGTGGCAGTCCCTTAAACTTCCCCATTTTTTGTCCTTGAATCTGAGATTCATTCTGGTATACCAGTTATTTCCTAGCATCTCCCAGCTAGTTTCTTCCTCTCTATTCTTAAAATATCTCAAGCTTTGCTTTTGGAGCTTTCCAGCCTTAGCCTCCAAATTGTGCTCCCATCTTGTTTCTGGCAGGACTATGTCTTCTTCTTACCTTCCAAGTCACTCTTTTCACATATCCCCTCAGAGTCACAGGCCTATATCCTTGACCTAACTGTACAGAAACCTCCACTCAGCAGTACCCAGTGACTTTCTCCAGTGACACTAGGTGCTCCACATATTTTCTGACTCTTTGTTGATTCTGTTACAGCACACCTATGTCATATGCAGTCACCACCCCTCTGCCCGTGGAGGCCTCTCTGTTTTCATGATGATGAACAAGTTTCAGTGGAGTTTCCAGGCTAAGATAAAGCAGAAGAAAGGCCTGGTGATCCACTTCTAGAAAAAACCAATGAAAACCCTCTGGGTTACAATGGTACTATACACAACAGATCACGGGAATGGCACAGGGCCAGGCAGCATATTGTTCCTTTGCCAGTACTGACTAACAACAGCCCGGTTTATTAGTCAATTAGTCTGCACAAATATGATAACTGGTAGGTGGTTTAACATTATTCTATCCACCCAAGGAGTAGACAGGGCTTCAGCAGGATCTGTCATCAGTTAAAACCTTAACCCCAAAGCATGACTTAAATGTTGAGAGTGGCAGCTTCCACTGCAGGTGGGACTTTCAATATTCGTTAAATAACATCGTCTAGGTGGGCCACCCCTTTCTATCTCTGTGTGGGGCTCTGTTGGAACTTACCATCTATGTAGGTCAACGATTTCTCCCCTCTCATTTTTCATAGATGAGAATTCTTCTTCTCTCTGTTCAGCCTGTCTCAGCCAGAAAAATGTCCATAAATCTCTGCTCTGCATAGCTTGTTACAAAACTCCTCCACATGAAATTTGATATGTGAAAATTGGTTCTTTTTTATTTTTATTTTTATGTTTTTTGGCAGGCTTTGGGAAAGGCCTGTTTGCTGGCACCAAAAGTATCCAGTCTTGGCATGAACAGCCCCTAACAATTTCCAGCATATGGTAGGAGAAGACGCTTCTGCCCACCCATCAGGTAAGTGCCATCTTCTTGACTGCAGCAGTGATAGATGTCATGCTTAGAGAGCAGTGACTGCTGGGAAAGATGCCAAGCAGTCAACTGGCCAATACCAGTGAGCAGGTCAGAACGTGCCAGGCCTCTGGGTGAAGTAGACCTGCTACTACCTGACATACTGAGGTCACACACTAGAAAAATGCACACACAGGCAGGTCCTAAATTTGACTGCAGAACTGAATACTATTATTTGTTTTGTTAATGTAGCTGTAGACTTCTTTAAAAGGAAATAGTAGGTTTGCAGGTTAGATACAGAAGCATAAAGTATTGGCTTCAACTTTTAGACTAGGACCACAGTATTAGTCCTGCCTTGTATGTAATGGCCTTAGCTATCTGGAAAAGATAAGATCCAACCATAAACCTTTATCCAAACATTTTATCTTCTGTACTCAGTGTCAGTCACTGGTCCATTTTGATTCTTTTGGAAATGACTTTGTGGCTGGCTGGCTTATTGTTCTTATAATAAGTAAGTCACAGAATGACAAATATTGTATACTTCCACTTATGTGACATATCTAAGATGGGCTTGTAGTAGCATAGTGGCTAAGTGCTACAGCCACTAACAAAAAGGTTGGCAGTTCAAATCCACCAGGTGCTCCTTGGAAACTCTATGGGTCAGTTCTATTCTACCTATAGGGTAACTATGAGTTGGCATTGACTCACTGGCACTGGATTTGGTTTGGTTTTGGTTATACAGACTAAGGTTGATTAGTGTTTTATGAGGGTGGGACAGGAGGGAGTGGTGAAGGGGTATCCTTACTTAGGGAACATGGTCTGTTAAAAGTGATGGAAATATTTGGAGACAGATAATAGTTATGACTGCACAACATGAGTAACACAATTGATGCCATTGTATTGTACATGCGAAGAATATTTTTTTATGATTGTGGGAAAATATACATTCCCATATAAATTCGCATACCCACCTATATGCAGCTCCCACTGCTCTCCCTGCGCAGTGACAGCACACTCTTCCTCTCCACTCCATTCATGTCTTATATTCCCAACAATCTCCTATCTCCTCCTCTCCACCTACTACTCCCTTGCTTCCAGTAAGTGGTCAGCGGGACAACATCCTACAGATGCATAGAACCATAAAGTGCACACGTGATACGGTCACTCTGTGTCGCTAAGTCCAATCCATTCCTGTCTGAACAGTTGACCTCCACTATGATTAATGGACAGAGGCAGCATCAGGGCCAGGGTCCATGTTCCCAGGGGAACCCTGAGGCCCCCGGACCATCAGTTGCAGTCTTTTAGTGGAGATTCCAGGGTACACCCCCTTTTATTCTTGTGTTCCCGGTGAGACTCAACTTGGTGAGCTTCATCACAGCTATCACTGGTGGTGGACGTGCACCATTCAATTCTTCGGGGCACAAGTCAGAGTAGTCACCCACTCACGTGGATTCGTCTGTCTTTTGGGTTCTCTTTCCCCCACATCATTTTGGACCTTGCTGATCATCTGTTCCTGTTGAGCTGGGACCATTTGCTGTAGCCTCAGATGGTAGCTTGGCAGCTTTGAAGACACGAGGCACCACTCACCGATGTGGGGTGCGGAAGACTCTCTTAGCAAAAAGCTAATTGCACCAATTGGCCTTGATTTCCCCCGACAGCATGGTCCCTGATCCCACGTCCCAGCTACTCTGTCCTTTCAATATTGAGTTAAGATGGGAGAAGTAACAATGTTATGTTGAAGTCCAGCTAATATTGATCTTCTTTCTAATGTGTGCTGTCACAGATTTCACCAAACCAAATTTTATCAACTACCTAATCTAAACCCTCCTCCCCTCGCCCTCCTTCCCCGCCCCCACTTGCAGCCATCAAAGAGTCTTCTCTTCTAAGCATGAATCTGTTTTTAAGTTCTTATTGTAGGGCTCTCATACAATATTTGTCCTTTTGTCGCCGACCACTTTCACTCAGCATAATGTCTTCCAATTGGAACCAGATTACGAGATGTTTCCTAAAATCGTCGTTGTTCTTTATCATTGGAGAAGAAGGTGTAGTTGTCCACTGATTTATAGAAAGTTCTATATATATTATTGAGGTCTAGTTGGTTAATTGTGGCAATAAGGTCTTCTGTGTCTTTACTGAGCTTTATTCTAGACCATCTGTCCAATATTGAGAGTGGAGTGTTGAAGTCTCCCCCTATTATTGTAGAGTGATCTATCTCATTTTTGAGTGTAGTCAGTGTTTCTTTGACATGTTTAGGTGGTCTAATACTAGGCGCATAAATATTTAGTATTGTTAAGTCCTGCTTGTGTATTGAGCCTTTCAGCAATAAATAGTGTCCATTCTTCTCCACAACGGTAGATTTTTCATTAAAATCTATCTTATCTGAGATTAGAATTGCATACCTGCTCTTGTTTCTGTATTGTTAGCCTCATACATATTCTTCCATCCTTTAGTTTTCAGTTTGTTCCTATCTTTAAGTTTGAGGTGAGTTTTTTGTAGGCAACATATGGACGGGTCAGGTCTTTTGATCTAAGATGTCACTCGATGTCTCTTTTCCTTGGGGTTTGGTCCATTCACATTCAATATAATTACTGACAGGTATGTGTTCAGTGTTGCCATTGTGATATACTTATTTTTGTGTTGTTCTCATTAATCTGTTCTGAGACATTCTTTTTTTGTGAGTTGATTTTTCACCTTTTTCAGCATTGGTTTTGTGGTTGTTGAGATTCCTGTATTACATTTCTTGATTTGATATATTGCATCTTTATTGTGCTTTAAGGCTGCCACTATAATACCTCTTAATAAACTATGTATAAACTCGATTTCAGTTACTACCAGTCTTATTAACTTCCTCTCCATCTGGAAGGACTGTAACTACTGTAGTACATCCCCCTTTTTATTATGATGACATCTTACTTTTCATGATGTGATCACTGGATCATTTCTTTCAGTATTATAGCTTGGATTGAGTTTGAATCCTTCCCTAACAGGGTAGATTTCTGGGTTATGTGTCCTGTATTTACTTCTAAAATATAAAGTTTGTGGTTTTGTTCTTCTAAGCCAAGAGATCCTTTAAGTATTTCTTGTAGTTTTGGTTTGATTTTCACAAAGTCTCTGAGTTTCTGTTTACCTGTGAATGTTTTAATTTCATTTTCATATTTCAAAGGTAGTTTTGCAGGATATATATTTCTTGGTTGGAAATTCTTCTTCTTCAAGGCTTTGAATGTATCACACCACTGTCTCCATGCCAGCGTTGTTTCTGCTGAGAAATCTGATGAAAGTCTACAGGGTTTCCTGCTGAATGTTAGCTTTGCTTTGAGTCTTTCTGCCTTTAAGAGTTTCTGCTTATGTTTCATTTTGTTAAGCTTGATTAGATAATGTGTGGGAGACTTTGGGGATCTACACTGAGTGGCATTCAATATGCATCTTGGATACTTACATTCTCTTCTTTCATAATTTCTGTGAAGTTTTCAGTCAGCAGCTCAGCAACAATACTGTCTGTGTTCTCAGGTGTCTCACCCTGTTTAGGAACTCCAGTTAATTGTAGATTATTCCTCTTAATAGAGTCCCACATGCTTCTTAATTTTTCTTGTTTCTTTTTTCTGATTTCTCCTCCTAGATGCTGAAGTCAGTAGCTCTGTCTTCCAAATCAGGAAGTCTCTTTGCCATTTGTTCCATTCTGTTTTCTTGGCTTTGAATTGAAGTTTCTATGTCTTTGATTTTGTTCTTGATCTGTTGGACTTCAGAGTACTTGTGTTCCGTCAGATCGAACAACTTGCTTAATTTTTTGTTTTGCTCTGTTGCATTGTATAAAGTCTAGGAGGGCTCTCTATATAATCCTTTTATATTCACCTTCCAATAGTTTCAGAAAGTTTTCTTCTTCTGGCCAGTTCTTTGGTCGTTTATTTTGGGGGCCTTCTGAAGCTGTGGGTGATTTATTCGTTATGCTTTTATGGACAGTAATTTGCTTACTGGGCACTATATGAGTCAATAAAGGCAGGAAGAGATGCTGTGAGGATGGAATGCAGTTGTTTCTCTAGGCCATCTTAAAATGAAACGTAAAAGGTATCTGAGAACTTCCAAAGTCAGTCAGGTTTTCAGGTGTACAGGTCCCTCTTCCCAACTGGCAAAGTAAGCACCTTTATATTGAACCACAGATGTTATAAACTAGTTCAAAATACAGAAAGGCTATTGCCCTCCTGGCCTCTGCTGCTGGGCCCAGGCCATAGGCAATGCTGTGTGAAATACTACTTTTCTGCCTGAGAAGCGCTCTCCTCCAGGGAGGTACTGACCCACAACCTAGGAATTAGGTCCAGCTGAGGCATCCATATGGACTTATCTGCCTCCCAGTGGAATAAGATGGCATCCTGCACAAGCTTTCTGCCTGCCACAGCACAGACCACTCAATGGTGGAGGCAGAAAGAGAGACCAAAGGTGCCGAGATGCACAGAGTCCAAAGCTGGGCTCTCAAAATGTGGCAATTTCGCCTGCCGATCCCACCAGCCGTCCACCCATGACCAGCTGCCAGTCAAGTTCCAGCTCCACTCACCAGCCAAGACAGAGGAAAAAAAGTTAAAATGGCATGTTACCCTAGATCCATGAAAGTCAGCACTCGCTGAGAGTGGGGGTCAGCAAAAGAGAGGAAGTTTTCCATTCAGTGGTATGAAGTCCAAATTAACAGCCCTGTGCTGTGTCCTAGGGTTCACTCAGTGTCCAGAAGCCTCCATTTAGTTATCAGTTCAGGACTTGGTTTCCAGAAGGATTTAGAGAGATGTGTGTTTAGTTTTCCATCATGACTCCACCCCCATCTTGACTCTGCCCCCTAAGAATCTTGAGATTGGTAGTATTATGCCACATTCATACACCAGAATTCTTTTTAAAAAAGGAATAAAATGATTGAAATACTACAAAGCAGAATTAAAACTCATTCAAACACTGCTACCTAGAAATCACAGGTAATGTATCAGAAAATAGCCTTCCGGAAATATATTATTCATGTTTAGAATACTTTATGAATGAGATCTCATAGTGCATCCACTCTGATAACCTGCATTTTTTATTCGATAATATCTTGAAGCCTCTTTTTTTTTTTTTTTTTTGAAATTATGGGATAAGAAACTATTGTATGTGTACACAAATATTTGGTTAACCAGTGCCCTAGGGATGGACATTTGGTGGTTCACAATACTCTAATATTGTAACAGTGCTACTGTGAATTTCTTTTGTACTTGCACAATAATTACTTTAGGGAAAATTTTTAGAAATCCATTTGTTGAGCCAACAGTAGGAACATTCTTCCCTTTGAGACTTATTGCTACAAATTCTAAAAGAAACATTCTATTAAATTATATATTCTTGAAATATTGTGTTTTTTAAACTTTGTATTTGTGAATTGATTTTTATTTGAACAGGTTAGGAAAGACAGCAGCTGGTAGTTTTCAGGTAACGAATAAAAGTATGTGCTAAAAAGTGGGATTAGGGCTCTGGGAATACTGGTGGGTGGAATGAGAAGATTATAGAAATCTCTGTTCAGAAGTTTAGAAAAGAAAGATATCAAGACTTTACAAATGGCAAATAAGCACAGGAAAATGTGCTCAATATCGTATGTAATAGGGAATTCAAAAACTAAAAAATGAGATGCCAGTAATCTGCACATCTATTATAATGGCTATAATTGAAAGCACTGACAATACCAAATGTTGATAAGGATCCAGAGCAAGAGGAACTCTCATTTACTGTTGGTAGGAATGTAAAATGGAAAGACCTCATCAGAAGACAGTCCAGCAGTTTCTTACAAAACTACACATAGGTAAGTATCAGATCCAGAAGTAATGGTCTTAAGCATTTAGCCAAAAGAACTGAAAACATAAAACTGTATACATGAATGTTTATAGCAGTTTTATTCATAACTGCTAATAACTGGAATCAACCAAAATGTCCTTCAATAAATTACTGGATAAACATCTATGCTGTCTCTACACAAAGGAGTTTTATTAAAAATAAAAAGAAATGAACTACCAAATTACAGAAAAAACATGGAGGGACCTTAAAGCATACTGCTAAGTGAAATAAGTCAGTCTAGAAAAACTACAAACTATGCAGTTATAATTATATGACATTCTGGAAAATGAAAAATTGCAGAGACAGTAAAAAAGACCAATGGTTGACAGAAATTCAATGGAAGGAGGAGAGAAATGAACAAGTGGAACATAGAATATTTTTAGGGAAGCATCAAAGTATTCTGGTGGGCATGTGACATTATACATTTGTCAAAATTCACAGAACTATATGATACAGAGAGAGAATTCTAATGAAAACTACAGACTGTAGTTAGTAACAATGTATGAGTACAGGTTTATCAATTTTAACAAAGTTACCACACAAATGTAAGGTGGGGAAATTATTAGAAGATTAAAAAGAGAGAGAAGAAGAAACTGTAGAAGAAGAAAAATATCAGAAGAACATAAAGATGAAGAAGACAAAGAAGAAGATGAAGAAGATGAAAAAGAAAAAAGGTGTGAGAAACTGTAGGCAGAGGGAAAGAGGAGATGTGGAAAATTGTTGTGTTTTGTGTGCAATTTTTCTATAAACCTAAAACTGCTTTTAGGTGGGAAGACAGAAAAGAGATACAGTACTCAGGGAAGAGTGAGTTTCTGTTAAGCCAACCCACTGTTATCAAGCCAATTCAGACTCATAGCAGCCCTGGATAACAGAGTAGACCTGCCCTATAGAGTTTCCAAAGGAAGGATGTTGGAAAAACTTGAAAATGAATAATGTTGATGGTTGCACAAATGGTGAACACAATTACTGCTGTAATGGTATGTGTCAAGAATGTTAAATTGCCAGATGTTTTGTTACCTATCTATTTAGCATGATAAAAAAAAAATAAAGCTAAGATAAATAAATAAATAAATTGGATTAAGCTGTGGAGAAAAAATATGAAGGATTTAAAATTAGCAACCTCAACCAATTTTGATACTGCCCATGATCAGGTTTGTTGTCTTTTTGTCTTGTTGTTCCACTCTCCCTACAACTCCTTTCATGTTTTACTTTCTCCTTAGGTTTCCCATCCCTGACTTTCCCTCTTCTTTAACTTCTATGATTTTTCTTGGAAGTTTATTTAAAAAACCAAAAAGCCATCAGAAAGTACATTGTCAACAAATGTGCAGATACATGTAGTGGTAGGTTTGTGTACATTATACATGTCTTTTTTTATTGCATTGATGAGATATTTACACTAATGATCAACATTAGAAGTAAACAGTGTACAAATGCTGGTAGGAATCTTTTAATATTTTACCTAAATATAATGTTTCATCTAGGTGTATGTGATACTTTAGCTCAGTGATTATTGACCAGGGGCAATATTGCCAGATACATTCTGGGAACATTTGGCAATGTCTGGAGAGAAGTTTACTAGTATCTAGTGGGCTGAGGACAGAAACACAGCTAAACTTCCTATAATGCAAAGAAAGACCATCACAATAATTATCTAACCCCAAATACCAATAATGTGCAGATCAGAAACTGCAGTAGCCTATGGTGTAGGTCAGTCTTTGAAGGAGTAGAGTTTGGAGACAGACTGAAACAAATCCATTCCTTCTAAGTCAATTCTGACTCAAGTAGGGGGGTTTCCTAAGTTGTAATCCTTGTTAGTGTGTAAAGGTCGTCTAGACTGCTGAACCAGATCAGCAGAATTGCATTCCTTTTCTCAAGGGCACTTGGCTTTC
Source organism: Heterohyrax brucei (assembly GCA_028571685.1). Taxonomy (NCBI): domain Eukaryota; kingdom Metazoa; phylum Chordata; class Mammalia; order Hyracoidea; family Procaviidae; genus Heterohyrax; species Heterohyrax brucei. Next base: position 33,199,467 of record CM053148.1, on the reverse strand, counting down.
CTGTCTCTGAAGCAGTGAGAAAACTTCAGGGAGGTAATGATTTGGGGTAATTTACATTCTTCGATAAGATGTAATGGGATCTGGTGACTCCCTATCCTTTCTCATACAAATCCCTTTTGTAATCTGGCTATAAAAGCCATTGGAATTGTAACCCAAGCAGAACAGTGAGAAGCTATTCTCACTGTTCCTCAGGCTTGCATGCTTCTCTTTTAATAAAGCATATTTTGAACCTTTTTGCACATCTCTAAATTTGGTTGCAGCGACAGGCAGAAGAAACTTGCTTTTTTTGGTTTGGCAACAGTTACAGAAGCATATCTTTCTTACCCAGCATGGCTGATGGATTTGAACTGCTGACCTCTCGGTTAGCAGCTGAGCATTTTAACCACTTGTCTCTTGGGTTCAAATCCTGGTTCTATCACTTCCAAAGAGTCGTATTTGACCAAATAAAATTAAAACCTCAGTAAAGGCTGACATTTGTTTGCATGGCTAGTAGATGCTTCTGCAATGGAGATTTACCCACATGCTCAGATGTTCATGGCATCATAATTAGAAAACAGCACAAGTAAAAGCAATAGGAAATAATGAAATGTAGAGTCATTTGGTGTCTGCCTATGTATGTATGTGTGTGATCAATAAATGTATAAATACATTTATACATTTATGTATAAATACATTAAAAATATGTTTTGTTGTTGTTGTTGTTAGATGCCATTGTGTCAGTTCCAACTAATAGCAAACCTCTGTGCAACAGTAAGAAATACTGCCTGGTCCTGCTCCATCCTCACACTTATTTCTGTGCTTGAGAGCAGTGTTGTAGCCGTTATGTCAATCCGTCTCATCAACAATCTTTCTCTTTTTCACTGATCGTCTACTTTACCAAGCATGATGTCCTTCTCCAGGGACTGATCCCTTCTGATGACATGTCCAAAATACCTAAGACAGTGGATCACCATCCCTGCCTTAAAGGAGCAGTGTAGTTGTACTTCCTTTGAAACCGATTTGTGCGTTCTTTGGACAGTCCATTCGATATTCTACTCAACTCCGCAATTTCACTTCTTCGTCGTCAGTCTTCCATATTCATCATCCAGCTTTCACATGTAGATGAGGCAATCCCAAGCACTTGGGACTAAGGCACACCTTAGTCTTCAAGGTGACATCTTCACTTTTTAATACTTTAAAGAGGTCTTTTGTGGAAGATTTGCACAATGTAATATGTCTTGTGATTTTTTTGACTGCTGCTCCCATGGGTGCTGATTGTGGATTCAAGTAAAATGAAATCCTTCACAACTTCAGTCTTCTCTCCATTTATCATGATGTATAATGTTACTTATTGATCTAGTTGCGAGGATTTTTGTTTTCTTTATGGCGCCATACAGTTATACTGAAGGTTATGGTCTTTCATCTTTATTAGCAAGTGTACCTAGTCCTCTTCACTTTCCGCAAGCAAGCAAGGTTGTGTCATTTACATAACGCACGTTGTTAATGAGTCTCCTCCAATCACAATGCCTCATTCTTCCTCATATAGCCCAGCTTCTCAGCTTATTTGCTCAGCCTACAGACTGAATAAGTATAGTGAAAAGATACAATCCTGATGGACACTTTTCCTGACCTTAAAACTATGCAGTGTCCCCTGATTCTGTTGAAATGCTTCTTGATCTATGTACCAAAAAAAAATTCTGTTCCATCGAGTCAGTGCCAGCTCCCGGTGACCCTATAGGACAGAGCAGAACTGCTTCACAGAATTGCCAAGGAGGGCCTAAGCCAAGCCAAGTGCCGTCAAAGGAGGGCCTAGTGGATCTGAAATGCCAAACTTTTGATCAGCAGCCATCACACATAACCACTATGCCACTAGAGTTACTGTTCTACATGCAGGTTCCTTACAAGCACAATTAAGTGTTTTGAGATTTCCATTCCTTGCTATGTTGTCCATAATTTGTTACGATTCACACAGTTGAGTGTGTTTGTATAGTCAATAAAATACAGGTAAATAGATCCCACATATTCTCTGCTTTCAGCAAGGATTTGTGTGACATCAGCAGTGGTTTCTCTTGTTCCATGTCCTCTTCTGAATCTGGCTTGAATTTCTGGCAGTTCTCTGGTGATGTATTGCTGCAGCCACTTTTGAAAGATCTTCGATAAAATTTTCCTTGTGTGTGGTATCAATGACGTTTCTTGACAATTTCAACGTTCAGCTGGATCACTTTTCTTGGAAATAGGTATACATGTGCATCTTTTCCAGAAGCTTAGCCAGGTAGCCGTCTTCCAAATTTCTTGGTATAGACAAGTGAGTCCTTCTAGGGATGCATCTGTGTTTTGATATATCTCAGTTAGTATTCTATTAATACTTGGAGCACTGGTTTTTGTCAGTGCCTTCAGTGCAGTGGGGACACCTTCCTTCAGTATCATTGGTTTCTGATCATATGCTGCCTTCTGAAATGTTTGAAGGACAACCAATTCTTTTTGGTAAAGTTACTCTTCTATATTCTTTTGATGCTTCCTATGTCATGGGTCTTGCAAAACGCTGTCATGTGTGTTCACAACCTTGTTTCTGTCATCAAGGCTATATTTTCCAACTGCCAGTCCTTCATTTTTCTAGCTTTTGAACTCTAATCACCAGTAATTACCAGTGCATCCTATTTGCACATTTCATCAATTTCAGACTGCAAAGTTGGAAAAAATCTTCCATTTCTTTATTTTTGGCCTTACAGTTGGTGTGTAAACTTGAATAATAGTCCTCCTTGCAGGCATGTGGATATTAGTCTCCGTTGACAACGTTGTATTTCAGGATTGATCTTGAAAAGTCCCCCATGTGTCTGTCAGTTTGTCATACTACGAGGGCTTGAATGTTGCTACAATGTGGAAACTATGTCACTAGTATTCAAATTCCAGCAGGGTTAGCCATGGTGGACAGGTTTTAGCTAAGCATCCAAACCAAGACAGACTAGAAAGAAGAACCTGGTGGTCTACTTCTGAAAAGTGTTAGCCAGTGAAAACCTTACGAACAGCAGCAGAACGTTGCATGATGTACAGCCAGAAGATGAGCCCTTCCAAATGGAGGGCACTCAAAATGTAACTGGAGAAGGGCTGCCACCTCAATGTAGCCATCTTTCACGGCATGGATGGAGTCAAGCTTGCAGGGCCCTCATTTGCTAACGTGCATAACTCAAAATGAGAAGAAATAGCTGCAAAAACTCATTAAAAATTGGAACACAGAATATGTGAAGTATGAATGTAGGAAAATTGGAAATTGTCAAAAATGAAATGGAAAGCATAAATATTTATATTCTAGGCTTTAGAGAGCTGAAATGGACTTAAGTTGGCCATTGTAATTAGGACAATCAGGGATGACAATTTGAAGAGCAATAGCATTGTACTCATTGTCAAAATATGTAAACATATGTCTAGATATTTTCATAGAGACATTTGTTTAGTTGTATACAGTTGCCACATATCACACAGATTCCGACTCATGGTGAACTCATGTGTTAAGGCAAAGCTATGTTTCCATGGCATTTTGAATGACTGATTTTTCAAGTTTTTTTTTCTTCTTCTTCTTTTCACTGTCATTACATGAAAGTATACAATCCAAACCAGTTTTGAAAGCCCACCAATCTGCAGCTCCTTCTGCTCTCTCCACCCAGTGGCAGCACACTCCTTTTCACTCTATATGGCTAGTATCCTCTTAACAAGCATCCGTCCCCTCCTCTCCATCCTCTTCTCTCTCATCTAGAAAGAGACTGGTAGGACCAAAAGCCAAAAACCCATTGCCACCTAGTTGGATCTGACTCATAGCGACCCTACAGGTAAGAGTAGAACTGCCCCATAGAGTTTCCAAGGAGCACCTGGTGGATTTGAACTGCTGACCTTTTGGCTAGCAGATCTAGCACTTAACCCACTACACCACCAGGATTTCCAAATGCAGAGAACCATAAAGTATACACACCGTAAGGTCACACTGTATCCCCAAGTCCAGCTCATTCTTGTCCATCTGGTTTCAGTCAGGGACAGCAGCATGTTTAGGGACCATGTTCAGGGCATCTTCCAGGCTGTTGGACCATCAGTTCAGGCCTTTTAGTAGAATTCTTGGTCTGCACATTTCTGTTTCTTGGATTGCCTCAGAGACTGTACATTTAGTCCCCCATCACGGCTATCTTTGATGGTGGCCCAGCACCACCTGGTTCTTCTGATCTCATGTTGATACAGTCTCCCATTCATATGGGTCCTTCTGTCTCTTGTGCTCTTTTTCCTCATATCTTTGATGTTCATGGTGATCACCTGTCCCAGATAAGTTGGAACCACTTGGTGTACTCAGATGTCAGCTTGCTAATTTTTAAGACCCCACACACCGCTCACAGATATGGGGTACCGAAGACCCTTAGAAATAGATTAGTTATGCCAGTTGGCCTTGATGTGCCCTGGGTACATTGTTCCCATGCCTCCATCCCTGCTACTCTATCCTTCAAAATATTGAGTTGAGTCTGGAACACTGTTCCATTTCTGATGAAGTCCAGTTAAGTTGTTCTGTTCTCTATTTTGGGCTGTCACTACTTTCATTTAACTAAATTTCTATCAACTATCTGATCTGTGTCCAACTCCCTCCCTGCCTACTCTTGTAGCTGTCAGTGTCTTTCCTTCTGTGCATAAGTAGAAGGCTTTTCTTCTGTGGTGCCTCTGTGTGGACTTGAACCACCAAGCTTTTGGTTATTAATATAATACTTAAGCATTTGCACCAGTTGGGTACTCTGCAAACATACATAAATACACACATACACATGTACACACAAAGACACACACTGTGGTGGAAGGAGTTCCTTTATGTAGTCTGTTGTCTTAGTTCTTTGAAAGAACAACTTAGTTGTTCCCCTTGACCCTCTACCCTCAAGCTCTGAGAAGTTACTTTTGCTCAAGTCCTTTGGAGAGGCAGCTTGAGAGTGGGGAAGCTCCCAGTGGTTTCTTGCCCTAGAGGGTTTGTTACTTTTGTCGAGGAGATTTGTAGGGTAGATTAATATTGCCTTTTATGGTCTAGTGAGTTAAGTGCTATGTCTGCTAATGAAAAGGTTGGCAGTTCAAATCCACCAGGCACTCCTTGGAAACTCTGTGGGGCAGTTCTACTCTGACATCTAGGGTCACAATGAGTTGGATGGACCAGACAGCAGTGGGGTGTTTTTTTGTTTTTGTTTTTTAAGCAATCTATGAACAACTTAATGGTGTGATAGTTTTGTTTGTATCATGCCCTGTAATTGGTCTTTTTTACACATGTTGTAGGGATTGGTTGATTTGGTATCAACCATTTGTTATCAATTGTCAGAAGGACCATTCCTTGAAAATGACATAAATTTTGTGTATATAAAGCATCAAACCCTTACAGAGATTTTTAGAAGCTGGAAGAAAAAAGAGACTCAAAAGAGAGAAAAAAGAAGATGTGGAGAGAAAGACATCATGGATTGAAATATGTCCCCCCAAAAATGTACATAGCAGTTTGGCTAGGCCATGATTACTGCTATTGTGTGATGTTCCTCCATATTGCAAATCCTAACTGTATGATGTAAAAGAGGGAGGATGGATGGCAGTTGTGTTGGTGGGGCGGGCTTTAATGTGTAAGATTCTGTTGTGCCTTGAGGCAATCTTTGGGGATATAAGGGGAAGGGAAGCCGGTAGAGAAGTGGAGAGACCATACCACCATGAAACAGTACTGGGAGCTGAGCATATCCTTTGGAAGGGACTCAAAGTCCCTGAGCATCATAAGCCTCCAGTTCAGGGAAAAACTGACAACAGGAACCTTCCTCCAGAACCAGCAGCGAATGTCTTCCCCAGAAGATGACACCCTGAGTTTGGACACTTAGCTTCCCAGACTATGACAAAATTAAATTTCTCTTTTTAAAACTATCCTCTTGTAATATTTCTTTCAAAACAGCACTAGATGATTAAGACAAAAGAGAAAGGACTGTTTAAAAGGATTATGGTACTGAAGGTGAGGAGTAGCCTAGAAGGGGTCTAGCAGTACAGCTGGAGGCAATAGACCTGGAAGGGGTCCTGAAGCAGAGAGCAGGTGGTGAAGGTAAAAAAAACTTCTTGTTGAATAGTAGCAGCTCAGCAAGCTTCTACACCGGCTTTGAGCTGGGCCAGTTGGCGTTACAGAAGCTGGCAGCAGGGACATTGAGGGCAGGGAGTCCTGTAAATGGAGAGGAGGGATACACAGCGAAGATGAGGCTGCACAGACTAGAGGGGTTTGCATAGTCCAGAAAAGGACCTACCTGGTTGAGTGGGGAAGAGAAAAGCCTGCTTATTTGCATGACTGAGAGTTTCCGAGAGAGCTGCTCTGCACTGAAAAAGGCAGGGACATGATCTTCACTTTAGGAGCTTTCTAGAACTTGCACACATGGTTCCTGATTCTAAGTGGTAGCCTGTTACCTCCAAGTTGATGCTTACCCCAAATTGTAGTCTGTTACTTTCTTAATAAACTACATAACTGTAGATATGGTCTGTGAGTTCTGTGTAGATAATGCAACAAATTATCAAGCCCAGCAGAGAAGTCAGAGTGTCCTGGCTGCAGGGAGCACAGCCAGCTAGTGTCAGATATGTGAAAAAGTTAAAGAGTGGAGGCATGTTTTATCTTTACCTCATAGGAACTAGCTGTGTATGATATAGTTACTCCTCCCTGGTGAAAGTAGATGAGTTCTGATGCTAGACTGCAGGTACATACAGGCACATACACACAGACAAGCACGTACACACACACACGTTGTTGCTTAGAGCTGTTGAGTTGCTTCTGATTCATAGTGATCCTATAGGACAGAGTAGAACTCCATGAGCTTTCCCAGGCTACTGTAATCTTCACACCACCAGACTGTCAGGTCTTTTCTCCCAAGGAGTGGCTTAGTGGCTAGTAGGTTAGAAATACTGACCTTCTGGTTAACAGCTGAGCACTTAACCTCTGCACCATCAGGGCTTGCTCCATCCACCCATCCACCCATCCACCCATCCACCCATCCACCCATCCACCCATCCACCCATCCACCCACGCACCCACGCACCCACGCACCCACGCACCCACGCACCCACGCACCCACGCACCCACGCAGGCACCCACGCACGCACCCACGCACGCACGCACCCACCCACCCATCCACCCACCCACCCATCCACCCATCCACCCACCCATCCACCCACCCATCCACCCATCCACCCACCCATCCACCCATCCACCCACCCACCCACCCATCCATCCATCCATCCATCCATCTACCCACCCACCCATCCATCCACCCATCCATCCACCCACCCATCCACCCACCCATCCACCCACCCATCCATCCACCCATCCATCCATCCATCCATCCATCCATCCACCCACCCACCCACCCACCCACCCACCCATCCATCCATCCATCCACCCATCCATCCATCCACCCATCCATCCATCCATCCACCCATCCATCCATCCACCCATCCATCCACCCACCCATCCACCCATCCACCCACCCACCCATCCACCCACCCACCCACCCACCCACCCACCCATCCACCCATCCATCCATCCATCCATCCATCCATCCATCCATCCATCCATCCATCCATCCATCCATCCATCCATCCATCCATCCATCCATCCATCCATCCATCCATCCATCCATCCATCCATCCATCCATCCATCCATCCATCCATCCATCCATCCATCCATCCATCCATCCATCCATCCATCCATCCATCCATCCATCCATCCATCCATCCATCCATCCATCCATCCATCCATCCATCCATCCATCCATCCATCCATCCATCCATCCATCCATCCATCCATCCATCCATCCATCCATCCATCCATCCATCCATCCATCCATCCATCCATCTATCATCTATCCATCTATCAATCATCTGTCTGTCGTCCATCTGTCTGTCTATGTATCCAATCTATCTGTCTGTCTACCCATCTATAATCTATCTGTTTATCTCTAGCTATCATTTACCTATTATCTGTCTGTCTGTCTATCTATCTACCTACCTACCTCCCTAGCTATGCCCTTCACTCTTAACTCTCACCGTCATCTTCCTGGATCATCTCTATAGCCTCCTATTCTTATCCTTTGCCCTCTCTGTTTCTTGCCAAACTTTTAGAAGTGGCCAGGGTGATTTTAACAGTGCTAATAGGAGCACATCAGTAAATGGTTTAAAATACTTCAGTAAGTTCTTGTATGTGAGATACAACCTCTGCTCTGTGCCTACTGTAAATCAACAATCTCTTCAGCCTCTGTCATCACTCTTGGCTCATCTGTCAAAAGGGATTTTCCTCAATTTCCAAATTCACAAAACTCTTAATTCTACCTCAAGTCCTTTCAGTATTCTCTTTACTTTCTCCCCCTTCCTGGGCTGATTACTTTTTACTTTCTCTTCATGCCTAAGACTTACAGGTCTCTTGCTCAGAAGGAATTCCTTGAACCCCCTCAGAAATCAGAAATCCTGCCTCATTATCATTTCACTAACACTCTTTGTTTTTGGTCATCACATTTAGGACAAACAGAAAAGTCCCATGGCTAAGCCTAGTCTATCATTTCCTTGCCGGTAGCTATATCGGGGTGGGAACTTTGTTTTTCATAAGCACTTCTTCATCCTCAGCACTCAGCCCAGGCTGGGCAATTCACATGCTATGAAGAAATATTGAATGAATGAAATATGTAATAAATTAAGTCCCTTGAAGATGCACATAGGTAATACAACTAAAAAGTTGGAATTTCAAATTCACCTGGAGGTATCTCACAAGAAAGACCTGGAAATCCACTGCCAAAGAATAAACCACCGAAAAATCCATAGAGCACTGTTCTACTCTGACACCCATGGGGTCAGCACGAGTTGGAATCAACTCCACAGGCATTTTTTTTTTTAATTGGCATAAATTAAAACAGCTCCTGCTGAACATCAAAACCAAGGGCTTGTAAGTGTACTTACTGTAGCTTCATGGAAATTCATTCCTGATTCCTTTTCTTTCCAGACCTGGAGGAATGATGGCTTTTTTTTTTTTTTTTTAATTGTGTAGAGTATGCCTGTTTGTATTCAGTGACCAAAGCCAACAAAATTAACAAGGAAGAGTTCGCTCACCACCTATAGGTGAGCAGTCATTTCAAGGAAACATCATTACAACAGCACAGGACACTGGAGCTTTTGTCCTCAGGAGGCAGGATGCACAAGCATCTGGAATGCAAACTGTCCCCGGGTACCACCACTCACTGCCACCTTGGGGATTGCAGTTAGCAGGCAAAAGGAGTCTGCTCTCCAAGGCTCCATCCACTTTTGGGCTTTCCACAGGTGCTATCAGCAGAAGCACCAATTAATTCTCATTAGAAAAGTACTGGGGTGGAGGTAGGGGTTGTTTAATTTATTTAGTTTTCCTGATGGGGATACCAGGCCTGGATAGAAGACAGAGAAATGAATGTGTTTGAAGAAAGGAAACAGGGCTGGGGAGACAGCTGCTTTGCAGGCTTTGCAGATTTGGGCTGCTGTGGAGCCCTAATGAGGGTTGCGCCACCAGACACTTTTCACAAAGGAAGGGGCAGGGAGTGGGCTGGCTGTGAACTGGTGTTTTACCAGTGAGTCCTGGCCCACTGAGCTCTGTGGACCAGCCTTGTCTAGACCACTTTTCTCTTCAGAGGAACTACAGATTCCTCTATAGTTTGTGGGCAGAAATAGTTGACAGACCATAAAGGCGGGATTGTTACAAATGACTGAATCACCTAATTTTCCAGAGCAGTGTAGAAATGGGGAGGTCTGATGAAGTTTCCCAAATGGCATCTCATCTCCCTTATGGATCTTGTGAAAAAATAGGTGAGAAGCACTGTTCTGGAACAACAAGCAATTGTGCATCTTTAATGCATACCTGTTCCCTTAGTTCTTCCATCTATATTCTTTTGGAGAATAAGTCCCACTCTTGCTTTCGTAATTTCTGTTTTGCCTGAAATTGCACTATGTGCATAAGGACTGAAAACCACTGATGTGCAAAGAGTACATCATTTGGAATCCAGTCTCAGCTGTCCACTTTCTAGCTGGGTGACCTTGGGCAAGTTATTAGCTACTGTGATCTTCGGTTTCCTTAATAGTGGATCAAAGGTAGTAACATCTGCCCACATACACTACCTGGCTATTGTACGTGGTAGCAGGGTATTGTATCTGAAATTTCTCTGTAAATCCGAAGAGCTGTATGTGTGTAAGACTTACTGAAAGTATGGACCTTCACTGAGATGGACTGGCATAGTGGCTGCAACAACGGGCTCCAGCATAACAAAGATCCTGAGAATGGACCAGGACCAGACAGTGCTTCCTTCTGTTGTATGTAGGGTCCTATGAGTTGGAACCAACTCAACATCACTAATCAATAACAACACAAGTATAGTCAGTTACATTGGTACTGAAAGCTTTATTTATAAGCATAGGAATCAAAGGACAAAACATATGAAAAAATGGAACCAAACTATAGACTGATATCTCCATGAATATAGATGCAAAAAAATTCATCAATAAAATATTACCTAATAAGTATATCCTTGAGTACTGAGTCACAGTGACATGTGCCCCATGTATCCAGAAGAGAGGCCAGGAGGTTCAACCAAAGAGAAAGAAAGTGGTAGGAGATACGGGGAAACAGCCCCAGCAAAGAAATTCTAGCCACAGAATATGGACCAATTATCATATAGTCAGAAAGTCCCAGATGTTAGTTGTTTTCTTACCTCCTTTTGAATTACGTCTTAGTATTTGAATTATTGTCATTCTTCACTTCAGTCACACGTAGATCAGCAGATTTTATTAAAAACACATTATTTTCGATGCACTGTACATCCGAGGGAGGGTGCAAATGGTCCGTGCTAGACTACTAACTTGGAAACCCTGATGATGTAGTCATTAAGTGTTACCACTGCTAACCTAAAGGTCATCAGTTTGAATCCACCAGGTGCTCTTTGGAACTCTGTGGGCAGAATTAAGTCAATGGCAATACATTAGATGACTTACCTAAAAGCTGGCAGTTTGAATCCACCCAGTGGTGTCATGGAAGAAAGGCACGTGATGCTTCAAGATTACAGCCAAGTGAACCTATTAAACAACAGCTCTGCTCTACAACACATGGAATTGCCATGAGTTGAAACAGAGACAATACCTTTTTTTTTCCTTTTTCAATACTATGGTAGTGAAGTTGCAGAAATATGGAAAATCTACTTCTCAACTCCAAGAGTTTATTATCTGCTAGAAAAGAAAAGAGAAATTAGAAAAGTAATTGTAATCTAGGGCAGCATGACAGCCCGTTGTCGGCCAATCAATTCTGATTCATAGTGACCATGAGAGAAAGGAACAAACTTTCCACCACGAATTTCAGAGGAAGTGGCTTCACCCAAGGTATGCCTTGAAGGTAGGAACTGGAGTTGGCAATTGGAGATGGATGGTTCAGGAGGAAGGGCATTCCCGGTGGAGGGCACAGCCTGGGTAAGAGCCATCCATGATCCAGCTTCCAGACATGACCCATGATTGGACAATATTCTCTGCCCAATTCTCCTGAGAAAATCTGCATTTCTGCTCCTTAAACACACCTTCTCGTTCTCCAGGAGAATCCAGGTGGTACCCAAAGGGCAGGTTCTTTGCCCAAGTTTCTGAGAATTAGATTGCTATCCTCCTTCTAGTAGAATACCAGTGAGTCCAGGTGTTTTCACTTCAGAGTCTCCAATGGCCACAATACGCTCAGCACTTGGAAGGTAACAAATTAGCTATGTCACAATTGATAATCAACTCTAGTAAAAGAATGTCTGAATCAATTGAGCTTTAGCAAGGGCAAACCAGCTGGACACAGGCAGGCTCCCAGCTAGAGCTGGCTGGGCTTGATAAATTTGCCCTTATTATGGCTACTGATGTTTAAATTTCTTCAGGGATGTTGTTACATGGGCACCTGGTGGTGACAGAGGTACGGTGACCTCCTTCGATCCTTAATCTACACCTGTTAGTGGGCTCCCTTGTTGCTTCTGAGTATACTCAGGCTTAAAGGTTAACAAAAGAAAAACAGGCCAAGTTTACGTGATGGCAGCAGCAGATCAATGCAAGTAAATAACCTTCTCTGTCTTATTTCCCCAAGCATTATTGATCCAAGTTCTTTGTCCTTTGTCATGTTTCTGTCTTCTTTTCCCAGAAGACACTCAACGATCAGCTTGTATCGGACATGTTAACCTGCACATTATGACAGCTACCGTTTTGTCACTCAATGTGGTGATAGTGAAATATATATATATATATATATATATATATATATATATATATATATATATATATATATAAGCTGGATGTTTTTCTAAGTTGTACACAGGGAGGTAAATCTCAAATATAAACTTCGTTCACTTCAATTTCTTTTCATTCTGTGGCAAACAGAAGATTTTCATGAACCTCTATCCCATTAAGAGCATTTTTATTAACTTGGAATAACTATCAAAATAGACAGTGATCTGAGAATGAGAATATAAACAACAATAAGAAAAATCACCAAGTGACCACAATTTGGGGCATATTCCAGGTGAGTTGGGACTGCTAAAGTCTGGTCAACCCCAGAACTCATTTTAACTCAGAAACAAGAATCTCCTCTTTCATATGCCTAAGCCCAAAGAACAAAAAACCTCGTTACCACTAAGCCCATTCCAATGCATAGCAGCCCTATAGGACAGAGTAGAACTGTTCCATCAGGTTTCCAAGAAGTGTCTTATGGATTTGTTAGCAGCCAAGCTCTTGACCACTGTGCTACCACAGTTTCCTTCATTTTCCTGGAAGTGTTTAAAGAAATTGTCACTTTTCCTAATTCCCCTTTTTGGGATGCTATGGCCATCTCTTTGGCCATCCTGAACTCCATCTTTGACCTAGACAGTTTGTCAGTGCCCTAGTTGCACTCTAACATACATGTGATTTGTGCCCCAAATTGATGAATGTTAATTTGAAGATGTTGGTCTTTCTTAGGAACCTTGGTGGGTACTATGTCTGCTGACTAGAAGGTCGACACTTCAAATCCTCCAGACACTCCTTTGAAAACTTTATGGACCAGTTTTACTCTGTCCTACAGGGCCGTTATGAGTCAGAATAGACTCAGTGTGTTTGGGTTTGGGATCGTTCTAAGTACATTTGCTGACTTTCTATCTGTATGCACATTTCTCATTACAAAATAGAATTTTCTACATAATTCTGAAAGGAAAATGGAGAGACAGTAAAGCTTGTTTGCTAAAACCAGCAAATATGTTGAAAATAAACTTTCTCCCTGAGTTACAAAATACGTAAGCAAACATAAACTCACAATGATACATGTTGTCCCCCTCTCTGTGGATTCTCCTCGGATGGGATTATATAGTTTAATTCTGAAAAAAAAAAAAAAAATTGAAAAACTTCAGGTGTACTGGGAAGTATTTTGATGCTCGGTGGGCTGAGAGTCAAGACCACTAGTTTTAAGCTGAAAACGTAGTGGTGGGAAAAAAATTAAAACACAGTGTCTGTAATTGTTGCCTTTGAACTGAATATTTATTATGTCAAACATAGTAAAGCCAATACTAGTTATTTTGCAAAATAAAGAGTACCCTATTAAAAAGTAGATAGAACCAATATTTCCCCTGCAGACAACTTAAAAAAAAAAAAGAAAAAAAAAAGCCAATATTGATGGCCCAGTGTGGTGAAAACAGACAGCAATTATCTAAAGTCTTTTAGGTCAAATGGCTTAAAATCTTGTTTCTTAAATTATTTGACTAAACAAACTTTACACATCCTGAGATGTACGTAAATTGTGCACTTCTCTCTTCCATTTGCCAATTATTAAAATGTCCCCTGCGTATAATTATCCTCTCTGTTCCCAATTTCGTATTCTGGTTCATCTACTGAAGAGTCACCTCTTAAGTGATGTGTTGATGCAGTATGAAAGCTTATTTTTATCGTTTCTCTCCATGTAGAAATCACCGAAGGCATTGCTGGGGAATGAGAAATTGGTTATCATTAATGTTTAGTGCTTTTCATTTGTAGTGGACTTGAAAGCACTAGTTAACGAACCCTCCTCTGACACCCACACCAAATGAAGTTGTTGACGTTCTGTTCAATAGCTAAGAATGCTTGGCCTTTGATAACTTAATGGACTTCACTGTTTCAGAGACAGTGAGCAGGACAGCCACAGTCACATGCCCTTTGTCCTATGTGTGATACACTGGCACGCTCATAAAATGGCAAATATATTGTCTTCTTAGATACTCTCACATTACAGCACATTCCTTTTGCATTTTAAGTTGTGTTACCACCCTTTTCATAATCACAGCACCAAGAAGTTATTGCTTACATGTGTTATTCAGGGAATTTTATGTTGTGGTGTAGACATGACTTGAGAATTCGCCTCTATTTTTATTTGTATGTTTTCCTTCTAACCACTGGTCCTTCCTCAAAAAGATCAGTGAAGTTTTGAGAAAATGTGGCCAAACTTTGAACAGAAATAAAAATGAAGTCAACCAAAAGTATTTCAACATTTGGATTTCTGCCAAAGAATCTCTTTTTCTTTCCATTCCCTAAGCCATTGTTGAAAGTTAAAGGAGACTAAAGAACCATTTTCAAAGCTTTAAAAGTATTTGGTGTTGTAGGAAGAGTCTGTTTGGGAATTGTTAAACCCCCAAATGAGAACTTTGTCAGCTCAGACCATACTTTTAAAAACCCAAGAATTTTCCAGAGAAGGTGTTCAAAGACACATTTAGTGCAGAGACTGAAAACACAATCCTTACTGTTTTTGTAACTGATACATTGTTACTACTTATTTTTTTTATATCCCCTCCAGGATGTATTTTTCTTAGTGGATTTTTCAGTGGTAAAAAAATAAACTCTACGAAAAGTTTAGATAGTTTCAGTGCTTACCCCAGCCAGGAAATGGACTCACAGTAGCTTCACATAGGAACTGTATCAATGTTACTAGTTACAGTATAATATTACTTAGTCAGAATTACTGGAATAATTTTAACAAAAGAAATGTAAATATCTCCAAGATATCTCACAACTTTTTGTTCTTTCTTCTTGTTCATGCGCTTACCTATGTTGCCCAGCTTATGCTTTGTAAATAAATTTTTCCAACACCTATAGGCACCTCTGGATTCTCTCTACCAGTTTTTCCATGAGACGATTGACTGAGGAATCCTGCATTCACAAGAAGTCTTGATATATAAAACCAGAGAAAATGTAACTATTCTAACAGTGGTTCCACAGAAAGTGAGTCCACAAAATCTAGACTTTGTTGATTACAGTCACAAACTATAGTCCCATAATTCATCTGCATAAGATGTATATTAGATGATAATTGTCATGAACATCCCTACTGAGTTTGAGCTTATTATCTATCGACATCGTTTAGTAACCTTCTTTTCTTATGTTAAAGACCACTATGAGCCTTCTCCATAGTAGGAGCAATAACTCCCAAAGCATTGTGAGCTTCTTGAGAACAAA
Source organism: Heterohyrax brucei (assembly GCA_028571685.1). Taxonomy (NCBI): domain Eukaryota; kingdom Metazoa; phylum Chordata; class Mammalia; order Hyracoidea; family Procaviidae; genus Heterohyrax; species Heterohyrax brucei. The sequence goes on along the minus strand of CM053148.1, from coordinate 33,184,001 downwards.
AGTTGTGCCTTGGTCATCTCCTAGCCTAGTGTTTTGCCAGTGTCTGCACGTAGAAAGTATCCAATGAAAGCTGGTTGAATCATGACTGATGCTTAAAACAACCAGTTATCATTGAATTGATTCCAACTCATGGTGACTCCTTGTATATCAGAGTAGAACTATGCTCCATAGGGTTTTCAGTGACTGATTTTTCCCAGGTAGATGGTCAGGACTTTCTTCCGAGGTGCCTCTTGGTGAACTCAAACCTGGAACCTTGTGGTTTGCAGCCTAGCTCATTAACCATTCGTACCACCCAGAAGCCAGTACTCAAAGCTACTGTATTTCGCCATTATATTGCAGTAGTTAAGAGCTTGGCTGCTAACCGAAAGGTTGGCAGTTTGAATCCACCAGCTACTCCTAAGAAACCAACGAAGGTCTACTCTTCAGACACAAATGGATTGGACTTGGCGATGCAGAGAGACCATATATTGGATGCACTTTATGTTTCTATACATCTATAGGATATCATCCTGCTGACCTCTGGCTGGAGGAAGGAGAGGGGGTGGAGAGGAGAGGAAAGGAGACTGTCGAGAGGATGAGACATGTATGGAGCAGAGAGGAATAGTGTGCTGTCAACTTACAGGGAAAGCAGTGGAAGCTGCATATAGGTGGGCATGTAAATTTATATGGGAATGTACATTTTCACTCAGTTATAATAATAATAAAAAAGAAACACTATGGGGCACTTCTACTGTGTCCTGTAAGGTTGCTATGAGTTAAAATCAATTTGGTGACAACAGATTTTGTTTTTGTTTTTGCCTACTTGTTGATAATTAGCACAAATGGCATCTGAAACACTGGGTATGTATTTAACCATCAGGTTGGTAGCTTAGGCAGTTGCAGTTTTCCAAGCTGATGCCTTTTGAAGCTGTGAATTCAAGATACTGAACTGAACTTCCATAATGTTGCATTTAATGTGAGATACTATGTAAAAATGTTTATTTCAGCAACTTCCATGAATAGTTTTCTCCAGTAAATCGAATACAATTAATCTGGCAAAACCAGATAAATACTATTTTAGTCAGCTAGTGCTGCTCTAATAGAAATACCACTAAATACCACTAAGTGAATGACTTTAGTAAAGAAAAGTTTATTCTTACACAGTGTGAATTCAGGATGTCGAGTCCAGGGAAAGGGCTTTCCCTCTGTCAGTTCTGGAGGAAAGTCTTTGTGTTACATCATTCCTTGGTCAGGGAGCATCTTGGAGCAGGAACTTCAGATCTGAAGGACGCACTCTTCTCCCAGTGCTGCTTTCCTGATCATATGAGGTTTCCAATTCTCTGCTTGCTTCTCTTTCTTTTTTATCTCCCACAGGATGAAAGGATAAAAAGTGGTGCAAGCCACACTCCAGGGCAACTCCCTTAGAAAGTGTTGCAGTCCTTATCAGACACGGGCAGAGATTAGGATGTGCAACACAGGAAAATCACAAAATATTGGGAGTGATGGCCCAGCCAAATGGCACCTCACATTTGGGGGGGAGGGACACAGTTCAGTCTATGACAAATAACATTCTATATTAGTGAAGATATAAGCTATAACAGATTAGATAGAAAAGCAGGAAGATACAAAGACAGATAAATAGATAACCACAACACACTATTTCCAAATAGAAATAAAGCTGGAGGTACTTTTAGAGCAGGTAACACATCTTTACTGCATAATCACTATATTTGTATATACATAAATACTGATAAATTAAAAAAAATATATTTATTCTATTGTATATATTACATGTCATACCCTCAGGATGTTGTTAAGGTTATTTTTCCATATTGGGAAATATTCTTTCTTGGTAATAAAGGCCAAGTGTGCCCTGTTCAAATTGCCATGGTATTCAAGTAAAGAAGCCTAAATTAATGAGGTTTTACCCTGCTTGGACATATGCTGGCAACTGATATCAGATCATCTCAAGATTCCATACCAAGAGTAATTAAGTTTGTATCTTCAGTGGTGTCAACCTGAGTGGAAAGATGACCAGCTTTATTAAGAATACCACTAACAGATTTCTTAATTAATTTGGTTATACTATCAAGTAATGTAGTTCAATGTGACTCCTAAATGAGAGCATAAAAACAACTTTCTACCTTCTACTTGCTTTATTATAAATTTAAGCTTTCTTGAAGTAGATCATAATAACTACTCAACATAACCTAGAGTCAGTGGGAAAAACCAATGTTACAGTTTCTTTGTTTAAATGTATTGCTAATTCCTTTAGGCCGTAAAAATTGTCCCGTTATGTTAAATTTAATGACACTATCAATTGCATAATCTATGGGCTTTCTGTAGTTTTCTTCTGTAGTCAGACTGATGTTACAGGATTCTCTTAAATTGATACACTTTAAATTTGAAATATTGTTTTGTAAATAAAAATGCTATCACTTAGAAAGGAAAAATGTACTGCTGACCTTTTCTAATATTAGGGGTTTTCTTGTTGTTGTTTCTTAAATTTGGCATTGTGCTTTTCACTTAAAATTTTTTCAAGTGTTTGCTTCACTGAGATTAATGTATTATGTAAACTTATACAATGTCAACTTTTACAATGACATTCACACAGGCAACTTCTTATCTGTTAACCTAATTACATCAAGGTAAAAATAATGCCAAATATAAAATGAGTATGCATTACAAAACTCTTAACTATAGATATCAGACAATTGGTTCTTCCCTTCCTTAATAGCAATTTAAAAATAAATGTACAAATCAACAATAATAGCAAGAAACATTTTACATGTGCTTAAGTTTGTTTTGTTAATGTCCTTTTAAAATGCTTTACAATACTGCCACATGCACACAGGATGATTAGCCAGGAAGTACCAACATTTATTTCCTTATGTAGTAAGTGAAAGTTAGGTGCTCTGACACAAGGTCTCAGAATACAGTGGGTCAAGAAAGATGCTCATTTCTCCCTCATGTAACAGCCCATCATATGAAGGCAGACTATATTTCAGGTATCCAGGAGAGCTGCTGTACTATGCCTGAAGGACACAGTCATTTTCTGTATGTTTGAAATAAGTCTGCCATGACATTCAGGTTCTAGTTGGCAGGAAGATGAGAATATCAGGTATACCTAGTGAGTTAAAGTCTCAGACACTAAAGTGCTGTATATCAGCTCAAATTGTATTGGAGAGTTAGTCCCATTGACAAATCTAAAGTAAATAAGGTTGGGAAATAGAGTCTAAGTAGACAGTGATTTTTCAGCTACAATTGTGTTATGAAGGTAGAAAAGAAGGTACAAATTGAAAAGAGAAGTTACCATTAAGATTGTGTGGTCCAAACTAATTGACTCAATCTTGTGTTCTCATTTCCATTGTGTAATTCTTTGAAAATATGGCCTTTTTGTGCCCAAACTTAAGTAGTGGATTAGTAATGGATTAGTCAATGGAATCATTGTTTTAAATCTAAAAATTTGAGTCTAAATATTTATTGTTTCTTTTTCCTTGTCTAGATTGTGTTTCACACATTGTCTTATCATAAGTCACCCACTCCATTACTAAACAGCTACTGGAAATTCTTATGATTTATGATATTTAAAGAATAAAAATGAAATAAAATTCTAATGAAATAAATGCCTTTAAAAAGACTGAAGGATGCACCCAACTCAGCAGGAACTGATGGTCACCAAGGACCGAAACAACATGGGGGAAAGAGAACCCTGAAGACAGAGAGACCCACGGGAGTGGGTGAACGGAAGTACCAGACAATGTCCAACCACCACCAGTGATAGCCGTGGTGGAGCTCACAGAGTTGAGTCTCACTGGCAACACAAGAATAAAAAGGGGTGTATCCTGAGATCTCCACTAAAAGACCACAATTGATGGTCCGGGGGCCTCGGGTTCCCCTGAGAGCATGGACCCTTGCCCTGATGCTGCCCCTGTTCATCAGTCATAATGGAGGTCAAATCTTTGGACAGGAATGGATTGGACTTGGCGGCAGAGTGACTGTATCATGTGTGCACTTTATGGTTCTATACATCCATAGGATGTTGTCCTGCTGACCTCTTACTGGAGGCAAGGGAGTGGGTGGAGAGGAAGGGATAGGAGATTGTTGGGAGGATAAGACATATATGGAGCAGAGACAAAGAGTGTGCTGTCACTGGGTGGGGAGAGCAGTGGCAGCTGCATATAGGTGGGCATGCAAATTTATATGGGAATGTACATTTTCACTCAATCATTAAAAAGAAGGACTGCAGAAAAACAGAAGCTTAAAAAGAAGTAAGAATTATTTACAGGCATCCAGGATATAAAAGTACCAAATAAATAAAATATGAAAAATTATCAAATTATTTGGAAGAATACTTCAAAAATGAAGACATACAAATGAACAATAACCTCAGTAGAAACTTTCCAACTACACTCATTATGAGAAGAATGCAAATTAAGATTAGTATTACATATTTAATGAACATTGATAATACCAAGCATTGGCAATGATTTAGAGTAGCTGGAACTTTCTTTCATATGAAGATGGTGTGACCACTTTGGGAAAATATCTGGAAGTTTTCTATAAAACTAAATATACACCTACCTATGTTGTGGTGTGTTGTTGAGTTGCTTTCAACTCATAGGGACTCTATAGGACAGAGTAGAACTGCCTTACAGAGTTTTAAGGCTGTAATGTTTATAGTAGCCTACTTCCATATCTGTCTCTTTTGGTGCAGCAAGTGAGTTTGAACCATTGAACTTTCTGTTAACAGCCAAGAGTTCAACGACTGTTCCAAGAGGGCACTTTACATTTACTTTATAACTTAGCAATTCTACTTCTTTTTAATTTTTTTTAATTATGACTGACTGAAAATATATATTCCAATATGCATTTCCATGCCCACCGATGTGCAGCTTCCACTGCTCTCCCCGCCCGGTGGAGCAGAGAGGAACAGCAATTCTACTTTTAGGTATTTGTCAAAACTCAATGATCAATACAGATAAAAACACTGCATTTTATTGCGCATCAGTTTCCCTATAAGTGACTGTACACAAATATTAGACTATGCTGGATGGGTTAAGGGTAATGTACTGGGGCTTACAATTTATAAAAAAAATGAGATGGATAGATGACTGAAGAAAGATTGACTCGTGTGATAAACTGAATAATGACAACTATTACTTGTAGAATCTAAGAGGTGGATGTGTGGGTCTTTTCTGTGGCTGCAAAACGAATTTGAGCAAATTTCATAGCTGAAGACAATACCCATTAATTATCTCATAGATTCTGTAGATCGGAAGTCTGGATTTGACTCTGCTGGGCTCTGTTCACAGGTTTCATACAGCAGAAGGTAAGGTGTTAGCCACAGTTGCCATCGAGTCCTTTTCAAGCTAATTAAGTTTGTTGACAGAATGAACATCTTTGTGGTTATAAGATTAACACTCCTACTGCTCTCTTGCTGACTGTTATCCAGGAGTCACCCTCGCACGTTGCCTGCGTTCCTTGTTATGCAGTCCCTTCATCCATAAGTCATCAATTGTACATAAATCCTTACGATCTTAAGTCTTTGACTTCTCCTTCTCTGACTAGCTGGAGAAAACTGTTTTAAGAGGGATGGTATGATTAGGTCAGGACTACCAGACTAATCTCCCAATCTCAAAGTCAACTAACTTGAGACTAATTACATCTGCAAAATGCTGTCACAGCAGCACCTAGATTAATGTGTAATTGAATAGCCAGGTTTGTACACCAGGAGACAAAGACTTGGCTGGAGAGTAAAATTTTATCTATCAGAAGTCTTCACTCAACAATATTTTCAACTTTTTCTCATGCTTTAAAATGTCTATAATAAAATAATATAAAAATAAATATATTTAGCAGGAAAAAATAACACCTCAAATAGAATGGCAAAGATGATTCTCAGTATATTTTTGGTGAAGGCATATGTCTTTAAAGTCAAATCAATGAATACTGCTACCAAAATGACTTTTTCTTTCACTATTTTATGCAAACACACTCACATATGTGCCTACTCACATGAGCATTTTCACTAGAAAGTATTCACTAGAATACTGTGTTTTCACAGTATTATACAACGAGATATACAAAAAACTTTTTTCTGTAGTTTTTTAAATGTTAAAACCCTCTGACTTTTGTTTGTGAGGAGTATAAGTGTTAGGGACTCAAGAAGAATTGGAAATTAGGAATGCTGAAAGGAAATTTGGAAACATAACTTTTATAAGATATTCAAACCGGGAATTTTGTAGCTCGTTTCCAGGAACTTCATAACCTCTAGTAATTCCCATCCTACCTCTGGCTAGAAAGAAGAACATGACCGTCTAAAGAAAAGCTTCACCTGTTTTTCATGTAGTACAGGAAAGCCTTCGTTGGTTTATGACAAACAGATGATGAAACACAGGAATATATTTAATTTGTGTGAGTCGGATCCGACTCGATGGCACTTGGCTTGGCTCTCATCCCTTCCAAGTCCTTCTTTGATAACTAGGCAGTCAGTTTAGGTACAAATTTAGAACTTCTACATTGAAAGAGTCTGGCCTTTCGAGGAAAATAGGAACCATACCTCTATTCTGGGAGTCAATGACTGTCTTCTGGGACAGAGCAAGAAATGAATCCTATTATCCATTCAGGCCACCTCATAGAATTGGCTAAACTTAGATGTAATACTTTTGAAGTAAATATTATTTTAATAATATAAATGATGAGTAATAAAATAAACATTGCTAATTACACCGAATCACCTAATACTATGCCCTCTGCTGCTTTCAGAGTAAAGTTCAAGTTTGATAGTGTATTCACGTCTAGACCAATAAGCAACATCATGATAAACAGAGAAAAGATTAAGGTTGTTAAGGGTTTTATTTTACTTGCATCTGTAATCAACACCTACGGAAGCAGCAGGCAAGGAATTGCATTGGGCAAATCTGCTGCAAAAGACCTCTTTTAAGTATTGAAAAGCAAAAATGTCACCTTGAAGACTAAGGTATACCTGACCCAGGCTATGATGTTTTCAGTTACCTCATATGCATGCAAAAGCTGGACAGGGATCAAGGAAGACCTAAGAAGATTTGATGTGTTTGAATTGTCCATGTACTGCCCAAAGAACAAACAAGTCTGGTTTTTGAGAAATACAACCAGAACGCCCCTTAAAAGCAAGGACAAGACTGTACTCACATACTTTGGACATGATTTGTGCACAACTGATCAGTCCCTGAAGGACATCATGCTTGGTAAAGTAGAAGATCAGTGAAAGAAGAATGCACTCGGTGAGATGGACTGACACAATGGTTACAACAATGGGCGTACTAACAATTGTGACAGCGGTGCAGGACTGGGCAGTATTTTGTTCTGTTGTGCATAGGGTCACTATGAATCAGAACCTGACAGCACCTAACAACTCCAGCCTCGAGTGCTGCTACACTCCAAAGCTATCTTATCCTAGCCTCATGGTTACATCAAAAGCCTTGTAACTTTCCCAGCACACCGTGATTCCTCATGTCCCCCTGTCTGCACACCTGTTCGTCCTCAGCCTTTCCCCACTTCCCCATCACTAGTCCCCACTTGTTTCATGGGACTCAGTGAAGACGTTACCCCTCTTGAAAGCTTTCTGAGATTCTCAATGAAACTAAATGACGTACCTTTCTTCTAAGATTATACAGATGAAGCCCCAGCATAGCAGTTAACCTGCTGTGTTGTAATCTTTAACTTCCTGATTAGTTGACATCACTTAAGTAGTGAGCTACTTAAGAGTGGAGATTTTCATCTGTATATATTCAGCAGCTAACACAGGGTTTGACAGGTGGTAGTCATTTTATTTTTGACAACTATGCCACCTTCAAAAATTAGAAAACAACAATGCCATCCTGTCAATTTTTCTACTTTAGGCAAATTCCATCTGAGATAAAGCTTAGGATGAATAGCAAAGTAAGAAGAGTAAAGATGTAAAATACATGGCTTTAAACTCTGTGCTTCTCTGCATATTCTGTTAATGTCTCTTTGTATCTTTCCAGACTCTTCTGTCAAAGCCTAATATTGTCCTTCGGGTTATGCTGATCATGGTTGTTGTGGCTTGATACCCATTTTCTGCTCTATCCTCTGTGCTGAATATGTCTAACTTTATCACACAACGTGACTGCTAAATTAATTACTTTTAAAACTCACATATTAGAGAAATAGAACATATTAAAAATCTAAAACATACAAATTATTTCAAATCAACGTGTCCAACATCTAACTTGTTTCTTCCTTCCAAGATTTTTATTCCTGCTGATTATTTGTCTCCGTAAATGGAATCACTATCTAACCCACTGCCTTTGAGTCATGTCTGACTCACAGTGACCCTAGAGGTCAGAGTGGAATTACCTCAGAGAGCTTCCAAAGAGCGCCTGGAGGATTTGAAATGTTGAACTCGTGGTTAGTAGACATAGCACTTAACCCACTATGCAACCAAGGTTTCCAAATCACTATCTAGCAGCCAAAAAAGAACTTTGCCATCTTTCACCTCTCTCTGTCCACTCATACTCTGTCCACTCATATCTATGCACAAGGTATAGATAACATCTGATCAACTCTTTCTCCATAAGGGTCTGCCTCTTCTTGCGTCTCCAGGTCTTACCACTCATTTGGCACATTATAACAACATCATAATATTTTCCTATGAACTTACTTTTACAATCTATGCTACACTTAGCTATAAGAGTTATCTTTCTCAACTTAGACTTTATAACATAACGCTTACATGGAAAAAAAATTCTTATGGTTCTCACTCTGTATAAAAGTCAACATTTGAAAACTCGTCCAATCTTAACCCAGTATTGCAAGGACAGAGTAGTGGTGGTGGAGGGGAACCATGCTTTCAGGGGACATAACTGAAATATTGCTAAGAGCATCTTCTGCACTCCATATTGGTGCGTGGCATCTGGGGTTTTATAAAGCTAGCAAGCTGTCATCTGAGGTACATCAAATGGTCTCATCTCAACTGGAACAGATGATCACCAAGAATAGCAGTGACTTGAGGGAAAGATAACTCTGAAAACAGAAGGAGTCACATGAATGAGTGACTATATCAACATCTGAAGAGAAGAACCAGATGGTGCCTGGCCAGCACCAATGACAGCCGTGAGGGGGCTCACAAAGTTTAGTCCCTGTGACAATATGAGGAAAAAAGGGGGTGCACCTTGAGAACTCCACTAAAAGACCATAACTGATGGTCCTAAGGCTGCAGGGTTCCCCTGGGAGCATCGCTCCTAGACCAGATGTTGTCCCTAATCATAAATCATTATTGAAGTAAACCCTTTGGACAGGAATGGATCGGACTTGGAGACACAGAGTGACCATATTGTGTGTGCACTTGATGGTTCTATCCATCTGTAGGATGCCATCCTACTGGCCTCCGACTAGAGAAGAGTGGAGAGGGTGAAGAGGAGGGTACAGGAGATTGTTAAGAGGATATGACATGTATAGAACTGAAAGGAGAAGTGTGCTGTCACCAGGTAAGGAGAGTAGAAGGAACTTCAGATAGGCAGCCATACAAATTTAGACTGGATTGTACACTTTCACTCAATCACAATAAAAGGTAAAAGAAAAAAAAAGTCAACATTTATAAAAGTATAAAAGTTAACATTCTTTGTCTTCACCTTAAGGTGTTTTCCAAGTTGAGCTTTCTTATTTCCCAGCATTATTGCTTCTTCATTCTTCCTGTTACACTAGGCTTTTCACTGCTAGCCCCAATAAATAAACTTTTAGTATTATGCTTGGCTATTATTATAACAGGCCACTGCAAATGTTCATCTTTCTGTTGCTAAATACTTTTTTGTTGAAACTTTGCTTGTCATTTGAGAATCAATTAAAATGCCAATCTCCTCGACCCTGTGCCCCTTCTTTCTTTCCCATCAATCCCCTGACACATGGAAATGAATTGATTTATTTTGAGCTACCACAGCCCTCTGCTTACTGCTCCGCCAGTGCATCATTCAGGGTCTACTACGTCTAATTTGGCCCTGGATGGGAATAGAGTTGTGGTGAGAAATATCTGGGATACTTTTTTCATCTTCTTGAAAAGCACACATATTCTACAGGACTAGTGCTAAAATGATTCAGCATTTCACCGGGAGTCTCTTTTATCCTTTGAGTCTATGTTAAAACATAAGTGGATTATTATGAGCTAATTTAGTTAATAAATATTATAAAATAGTCTTACATTGATTTGCTGACATATTTTTTCCATCAGTCTGGGAACTCCAACAGAAGTACAAAGTTTTATTCACTTTTGTACGTGACAACGTCTTTCACATAGTAAATTCTCAGTGCATTCTGTGTGTTTTGTGAAAAATGATGTTATGGTAATTTCTTTCTAGAAATTTTACAATTGTTTGATCTCTTAAAGAATTCTCAGGGGTTGTAGCATTCAATTAAGTCATCAATATTACAATATTATTTAAATACGTATAAATATAAACTAGGTATGGAATCTTTATTCTTATAATTCCCTTACAGTAAAATGCAAAGCAAATTCATCAATGCACACAAAATCATAAAGCCAATAAAATTTGACCAGTACTATTATTTTTAACCTGATGGATAATTTTATTTTTTTAAAACTCACTATTTGAGGTTCCTAGCATAAATCTCAGGTATGGTTGTGCTTTGAATTTATTGTTATATTTCAATTTCACTAATATTAATGTAGATTTTATGTTACACAACAGTGTAGGTACTATATATATAATAATTGTTCTAAGGCTCTGTTTGCTGAAGTTTACTCAAACTCTGCAAGTTAGCAATCTTCCAAAATTAGTTTTAATGGATCACTTAATACATCTCTGAAGTTTTCTTGTTCACTTAAATTTAACTGTGTTAACACACTGCTGATACCTCCATTAAAGTGGACCCTAATTGAATTATTGCTATAGCTGGGAGTAGAAAAATTCTTTGATGCCTTTTTAGAACCAATACATGTGGTTCCAAAATTAGTATAGTGCTCACCTTTGTAGCACCTTTGTTTACATAATGAAATCAAACATAATTATCCTTCATTTTGGTTTGATAAAATCAAAAACAAGAACATGCAAATACCAGTGTTAAAACTGAGTGCTGAAATTTAGTTTCCAAATAGCTCAGAATACATTCATGCTGTTGCTGTTGTTAGGTGCCGTGGAGTCCATTCCAACTCATAGTGGTCTCATGTACAATAAAATGAAAAACACTGCCCAGTGTTGCACTGTGTTAACAATTGTTTTTACGCTTAATCCATCTCTTTGAAGGTCTTCCTCTTTTTCACTGACCCTCCAATCTACCAAGCATGATGTCCTTGTCCAGGGACTGATCTTTCCTGACAAGCTCAAAATATGTAAAGTGCAGTCTTGCCATCTTTGCTTCCAAGGAACATTCTGCTTGTGCTTCTTCTCAAACAGATCTGTTTGTTCTATCTGCAGTCCATGGTACATGCCACATTCTTCCCCAATACCACGATTCAAACACATCAGTTCTTCTGTCTTCCTTGTTCATTGTCCATCTTTTGCATATATGTGATGTAATTGAAAATACGATGGCTTGGGTCAAGCACACTTTAGTCTTCAATGTAACATCTTTACTTTTTAATATTTTAAAGAGATCTTTTGTAGCACATTTCCCCAACGCAATGAGTCTTCAGATTTCTTTTCTTTTGTTTTTATTACGATTGAGTGAAAATGGACATTCCCATATAAATTTGCAGGCCCACATATATGCAGCTCCCACCGCTCTCCCTGCCCGAGGACCGCACACTCTTCCTCTCTCCCCCATACAGGTCTTATCCTCCCAGCAATCTCCTATCCCCTCCTCTCCACTCCCCCTCATCCAGTAAGAGGTCAGCAGGATGACATCATATGTATGCACAGAACCATAAAGTGCACACATGATATGGTCACTCTGTGTCGCCAAGGCATCGATCTGACATATAGTTGCCAAATATTTTTTTTTCCATTCTATAGGTGGCCTTTCAATTCTATTAATAAAGTCTTTGGATGAATAAGTGTTTGATTCTTAGTAGTTCCCATTTACCTGTTTTCTCTTCTGTTGTTTGTGGTTTGACAGATTTTGAAGTCTGTCTACACTGCATATTAAAGCTTTCATTGTTGTTCCTACTTTTTCTTGGACAAGCTTCATCATTTTAGATTTGATATTTAAGTCGTTTATCCAGTTTGAGTTGGTTTTTGTATAAAGTGCAAGATACGGATCTTGTTTTTCAATTTTTTGCAGATGGATATCCAATTTTGCCAGCACAATTTATTGAAGAGACTGTTTTTACTCCAGTTTAATGTCTCAGGGCCTTTGTCAAATATCAACAGTTCATAGGAAGATGGTGTCGTCTCTGGGGTCTCTATTCTGTTCCATTGATCTATCTGTCTCTTTTTGTACCAGTACCTGGCTGTTTTGACTAGTGTGGCAGTGTAATAGGTTCCAAAGTCAGGTAGTGAAAGGCCTCCTAGTGTATTCTTCTTCTTCAGTAGTGCTTTACTTATCTGGGCCTTCTTCCCTTTCCAAACAAAGTTGGTGATTTGTTTCTCCATGTCATTAAAATATGTCAGTGGAATTTGCATTGGGATTGCACTATATAAGTAGATTGCTTTGAGTAAAATATATATTTTCACAAAGTGAAGTCTTCCTATCCAAGAGCAGGGTAGGTTTCTCCATTTATGTGAGTCTCTTTGGCACTTGGCTTGGCTTCGTTTCTTGTAGTAAGGTCTTGTATTTCTCTCTGTCAAGGTCTGTTATTTCTTCAGTTAGATTTATTCCTACGTACTTTATCATCTTAGGGGCTGTAGTAAATGGTATTAATTTGGTGATTTCTTCTTTAATAATCTCACTGTTGGTATAAAGGAATCCTACTGATTCACTTATGTTTGTCTTGTATCCTGAGACTTTGCTGAACTCTTCTATCAGTTTGAGTAGTTTGCTTGTGGATTCTTTAGGATTCTCTGTGTATACAATCATATCAACTACAAATAGGGAGATTTTTACATCTTTGCCGACACAGATGCCCTTTATTTCTTGGTCTTGTCTACTTTGGCTAGATCTTCTAGTATAACATTGAATAGGAAAGGTGAAAGTGGACATCCATGTCTAGTTTCTGTTCACAAGGGAAATTGTTTCCGTCTCTCTCCGTTCAGGATGTCGTAGGCAGTTGGCTTTGTATAAATGGCCCTTATTGCACTGAGGCCTTTGCCATCTATTCCTATTTTGCTGAAAGTTTTTAGCATGAATGAGTGTTGGATTTTATCAAATGCCTTTTCTGCACCAATAGACAAAATCAGATGATTCTTGTCTTTTGTGTTATTTATGTGGTTGATCACATGAATTGTTTTTCTGATGTTGAACCAGTCTTGCATCCCTGGTGTGAATCCAACTTGGTCATGGTGGATTATTTTTTGGATATATTGTTGTATTCTGGTGATAAGAATTTTGTTCAAGATTTTTGCATCCAGATTTGTGAATGATATCAGTCTGTAGTTCTCCTTTTTGGTTGGGTCTTTCCCTGGCTTAGGTATCAGGGTTATGCTTGCTTCATAGAATGAATCTGGGAGTGTTCCTTCCCTTTCTATACTATGAAATAGTCTCAGTAGTATTGGAGATAACTCTTCTCTCATAGCTTGGTAGAATTCTGTTGTGAAGCCATCTGGGCCCAGGCTTTTTTTCACTGGTTGTTTTTAGATGACTCCTTCAATCTCTTCCTTTGTGATAGGTTTCCTAAGTTGTTCTGCTTCATGTTGCCATAATTTTGGTAAGTGACATGAATCAAGGAATTTGTCTATTTTCTCTAGGTTTTCAAATTTGTTAGAGTACAGACTTTCATACTATCCTATTATGATATTTTTTATTTCTGTTGGATCTGTTATGAGTGCTCCCCTCTCATTTCTTATTTCGGTTATTGATTCTTTTTCTATTTTGTTTAGTTAGTTTAGCCAATGGTTTGTAAATTTTGTTGATCTTTTCAAAAAACCAGCTTTTGGTCTTTTCAGTTTTTTCCATTATTTTTCTATTCTCTAATTCATTTAGTTCTGCTCTAATCTTTATAATCTGTTTTCTTCTGGGGCCTGTGGGGTTCCTCAGTTGTTCTTTCTTTACTTGTTCAAGCTGTAGGGTTAGTTCTTTGACTTAGTTTCTTTCTTCCTTCCAGATGTGTGCATTTATGGAGATAAACTGACCTGTCAGCGTTGCTTTGGCTGTATCTCATATGTTCTGGAAGGACTATAATGACTGTAGTGCATCCCTCCTTTTAATATGATGATGTCACAGTTTTCATGATTCAATCACTGGATTATTTCTTTCACTATTATAGCTTTGATTGTGTTTGGAGCCTTCCTTAACTGTATAGGTTTCTGGGTGATGTGTCCTGAATTTGCTTCTAAAATATAAATTTAGTGGTTTTGTTCTTCTAAGCCAAGAGATTCTTTCAGTATTTCTTGTAGCTTTGGTTTAGTTTTTACAAAGTCTCTGAGATTCTGTTTACCTGTGAATGTTTTAATTTCATTTTCATATTCTAAAGATAGTTTTCCAGGGTATATAATTCTTGGTTGGAAGTTCTTCTCCTTCAAGGCTTTGAATGTGTCATGCCACTGTGTCCATGCCAGCATTGTTTCTGCTGAGATATCTGATGAAAGCCTACAGGTTTTTTCTCTAAATGCTAACTTTGCTTTGAGTCTTGCTGTCTTTAAGAGTTTCTGCTTATGTTTCATTTTGTTAAGCTTGATTCTAATATGTCTTGGAGTATTTAATTTGAGATCTATATGGAGTGGTGTTCAGTATGCATCTTGGATATCTATATTCTCTTCTTTCATAATTTCTGGGATGTTTTATATCAGCAGCTCAGCAACAATACTCTCTGTTTTCTCAGGCATCTCGCCTTGTTCAGGAATTCCAATTAATCATAGATTGTTCCTCTTAATAGAGTCCCACACGCTTGTAAATACTTCTTTATTTTTCTTGTTTATTTTTTCTGATCTCTCCTCCTAGATGCTGGAGTCAGTAGCCCTGTCTTCCAATTCAGAAAGCCTATTTTCCATTTGCTCCACTCTGTTTTTTTAGCTTTGAATTGAAGTTTGTATATGTTTGATTTTGTTCTTGATCTGTTGGATTTCAGAGTACTGGTGTTCCATCAGATAGAGCAGCTTGCTTAATTTTTCATTTTGCTCTGTTGCATTTTCTGTAAGATCTAGGAAGGCTCTCTATATAATCCTTTTGTATTCACCTTCCAATAGTTTCAGAAGGGTTTCTTCTTCTGGCCAGTTCTTTGGTTGTTTCTTTTGGGGGCCTTGGGTGATTTCTGAAGCCATGGGTGATTTCTTAGTTAAGCTTTTATCTAGACTTTGTTGCTTTTGGGGCATTATGTGATTCAATAAAGCCTGGGAGAGACGCTGTGAGGATGGAGCACAGTTGTTTCTGTAAGCTGTCTTAAAATGAAAGGTAAAAGATATCTGACAACTTTCAAAGTCAGTCAGTTTTTCAGATGTAGAGGTCCCTCTTCCCAGCTGGCAAAGTAAACACCTCTATATCCAAAACCAGATGTTATAAACTAGTTTAAAATACAGAAAAGCTGCTGTCCTGCTGTCCTCTGCTCCTGGGCCCCAGCCACAGGCCACACTGTGTAAAATACTGCTTTCCTGTTGGCAAAATGCTCTCCTCCAGGGAGGCGCTGCTTCACAGCCTAGGAATTAGGTTCAACCGAGGCTTCCATATGGGTATATCTGCCCCCTGGTGGAACAAAATGGCATTCCACACAAACTCTCCACCTGCCTTGGTACGGGCTACTTAATGGTGGAAGTGGAAAGAGAGGCCAATGACACCAAGATGCACAGAGTCCAAAGTCAGGCTCTCAAAATGGGGCAATTTCGCCCGCTGATCCCACCAGCTGTGCATCTGAGATTAGCTACCAGTCAAGTCCCATTTCTGCCTGCCATCTAAGACACAAGAAAAGAAGTTAAAATGGTAAGTTACCTTCAGACCGTGAAAGCCAGCACTCACCAAGAGTGGAGGACAGCAAAAGAGGGGAAATTTTCTGTTCAGTGGCATTAAGTCCAAATTAACAACCCTAAGCAGCATCCGAGGGCTCACTAGGTGTCCAGAAGTCTCCATTGAATTATCAGTTCAGGTCTTGGTTTCTAGAGTGATGTAAGGAGACATGTGTTTAGTCCACCATCTTGACTCTGCCTCCTCTTTAGATTTCTTGACTGCTGCTTTCATCCTTTCAAAATATATTTATACATTCATTAAAAAACATTAAAAAGAAAGTAATTTTAGAGAATTTGTAGATCCAAAAAATCTGTCTGGGGAATGTGTCCTTCAGAAGGAAAAATCCTGCACCTAGCTCATTTTCTCGTACTGTTATAATCTTTAACTTTGTTTTGTTTTGTTTTGTTTATTATTAGTAGATAGCATTGAGTTTGGCTAAAGCTTGAGGCTCAATAACTCCAGAGCAAACAGAGTCTTAGAATAGAGTTTAGAACTGAGTTTTATGTCTTTTACCTTCACATGCCTTGGTCTTCTTTCTTTGATCCACAATAGAGTTTGCTTTAATTTCCTTTTTCCTTAAATAGGTATAAGAGAATCGCTGGTCAGAAAAACAAGTTTAAAAGAACTCTTTTCTCTTTTAGTCTATTCAAAATTTATACTGAGTGCCTCTTACAGGTCTCTTATTTCTTAGGCAGGCTGCTAAGTGCTGCTTAAATGGGACTGGCTTGTTTGAAATCCTCCTGGATTTCATAGTTTAATGGGAGTAGACAACAGTGTACTGACAGAGAAATTAAACTCTGTTACTTACCACGGGACCTTGAATGTGCCGTTATTTAAACTCTCTAAGCCTCAACTTGTTCAGTTATAAAATGAGACCAATATTTATTTGAGCCATCAGATGACAGAGTTTTAAAGTACACGGCAGAAGGAAAACTTTATCAGCCACTTACTTCTGCCAAATACAATTCAAACCAAACCAAGCCCACTGTCTTTTAATCAAATTCCAATTCATAGTGACCACATAGGTTATTGTAGAACTGCCCTCTTGAGTTTTCTATGCCTTAACCTTCACTGAAGCTGACTGCCACTCTTTCTTCTGTGGAATGGCTCGTGGGCTCCAAATGTTCATCTTTCAGTTAGAAGCTGAGCTCTTAACCACTGTGGCAATTATTTTCAAAATAGTTTCACTTTTAAGTACAACCATTATAGTCAGCAATATTAATAATTTTATAGTTACATTTCTCACTGAAACCAGCTTGTTGGGACCCTAAATTCAAAATAATGGTTCTAATGACATTATTATGCCCACTGTTGAAATCAGTCATGTCTGGAGTGTCACACAGCATCTGTCTAGCAGCTGTCTAAGGGCCTCTAGATAGATGGGCATGGTGACTGAAAAGCAACTTCCTCAGCTGAAATTTCAGGGGACTGTTCAAGAGAGGTAGCACATGGCATTCTAGCTTGGAGAGCAGCCAGGATCATTAGAATTAACAACGGTCCCCCACGGGTGGTACATACCATGGATGCTTTAATGATCATCTTGACTTCTCATCTGAAAGACCACATCTTGGAAAGCCAAGGGTCTGCTACTTATAGCCCAACACATGAGGAATTGGTGGGGTCATAAATCATTACAACACTTTCTACAGTAGAGGGCTTGTTTTAGTTCTTTTAGCATAGATAAAGGCTGGAGAGCTTGAAATGCTAATCCCTGGAGCTTACTTTTACTCTAGAGCTACTTCCTCAGCCATAAGTGGCTTTGTGCTTTGGGAATGCAGACTAATTTTAATATTGGTTTAAGAAAAGCATAATTAGAAGGGTAAATCTGCTAAGGGGACAGTCAAATTATATCTTCAATGGTGTGTGTGTGCATGTGTGTGCGCGTGTGTGTGTGCACAAGCACGTATTTTAACCAGATGTTCTAAATTATACCCATGACTCCAGCACAGTTCTAAGTACACAGTAGGTTCACAATAAGTATATGAAGAGTGTACAAAATAATCTTTTCTAGTGTTCAAGATAATCATTGGATGAATTTTACTGTTACCGCATCTAATATTGCCTAAAATCAGTTTTTTCACCAAAGCAGTGTATTAAAATATAACTTCAAATTATATACTTTTGAATATTTAATTAATATGTATTATTTTTCATTTAAAAGATAAATTATTACTAGACAAATTTTTAAAAAGTAATAAATCATAATTGTTGGACTAATAACTGATTATACACTGGTAATGTTACAGGATTAATATTTTGCTGTAATTCTCCATTTTCTATGAGTATACATGAATTTAAATCACATATATATTTGTAGTAGTATTAGAATGTTGTCTTTGTTTCCACCTGTTATTTGCTTATTTATTTATTTCTGGTAATTTCTTGAGGTTACCACAATTGGCATTTACTTTTATTAAGAAATAGAGGAAACATTCTGCAGAACAATTCCAGATCTAACATCAGGCAATTAAATTAAATTAAATTAAATGTTTAATATAAAAGCAAATGAGCATGTTACGTCTTTAAGAAAAGTCTACCAAACCAATTTAGACTCAGGTCAACACAATTCATCAAGAAAGGGCACCTAAGACCCAGAATGCTATCAAATGGCTTTCCCCTTAGTTTAGAATACTGCTCATTTATGTTCCTTTTTATTTAGCATCATTCCTCTTGGTTTGCAGCAAAAAGCAGAGATGCCTGAAAACCTTACTTAAAATTTTAGGAAAAGAAGTAGAGAAAAGTGTAATGATATTAATGCATTTCATTAATTGTAGAGAGTGTAACCTCATTTACTGGAGTGCCCTGGGGAGATTGCTGCTGCTTTAAACAGAGAGCAACTGGTAAATTGGGAACCAAGAGTCTTAATGCTTAAAACAGAGCTTTCAGCTCAAAGACAGAAAGCCATGTTCCAAAGAAAGCGGCGTCTCTGTTTTGCCCATTTAAACCTGAACGAAATGCAGTGTGACTGAAGAACACAAGGAAACAGGAAACAGCTGTGCAATCCCAGCGAGAAAAAGAGGCTAAGTAAAAGTGGAATTTTCGTTAACCACGTCAGCATTATCCTGCCAGTAGTGATTGCCAAAAATTCTAATTGTTTATCATTACTTGAAGATAAAGAACTGACTTCAGGCTGAGGGGAAAATACTATATTTCTCTGAGAAATAAGAGCATTTGAGATTCTTTGGTCAAGTCAGAAAGGCGTGCCAGACTAGTCTGACTGTAGGCTATTTCCTACCCACTTTTGCAGTACTTAGGGATTATAGCATGCTCCAGAAAAAAGTCAATATCAAATTGGACTACTAATTTCCAAAATGTTTAGGGATGGGATGATATAGTCAAATGCAGTTTGCTTGAGCAGAATTGAACCACAGTCTAGGCTGTCTTTCTCAGGTTGAGTCTCTGCATTGATTTCAGTCCTGTGATTTTGGGAAAGCATTGAAGGCACCTGGGGTGTGACCTGTATGTCATTCCTCTGGCAAGTCAAGTTTCTACTATTTCTTGTCATGTTATGTTATAGACCATACATGGAAAATCTTGATGGTGTGGTGGTTAAGTGCGACATCTGCTAACTAAAAGGTTGGCAGTTCGAATCCACCAGGTGCTCCTTGGAAACTCTATAGGGCAGTTCTACTCTGGGCACACTGGAGCCAAACTCTTGCATGGTGTACAAGGTATTCCACAATCTGACTGTTGCTCATCCAAATTTCTTGTTTTCACTTTCCCATAATCTTCCTCATCAAGCAGCGAATCTCAATTTTGGTGGTGTACCCTGTGCTTCCACTGAGCTCTACTCTCTGTGGCATGTGCTTTAGGTCTAGAATTTTGTTAACGCTTCATGTAGCACACAGATCCTCATACTCAGCCAGCATTCCCTGCGTGTTATTTGCCCACTGAACATACAGCTTATTACAGGCAGCAGTGAAACGCTTTTTGTCAAACACATCAAGAGCATCCAGATATGCAGCCCTAGGGGATGAAGATTGCCTCTTTATCCTTTCAGAAATGTTTCATAGTACCTGAATTGCTTTCCTAGAATATATACATAAGAATTTTTCTTTCCCTGTGATTTTCTAATGATATGGAAAAATACCTATAGCATCTGATCAAGCTTCAAATAAAGGAAATTCAAACACTTTTAGTGAGCTCCTGTTAAAGGCAAAGCACAGTGTTTGAGAGCCAATGAATAAGAAATACTCTTTCCTTAAGGAGCTTGCAGTATATTGGAAAAGCTAGTCTGTTTTATCCCATAGATTAAGTACCAAGAACCTTGAGGAAGGATGATTGATTCTTACTGGTCTCGTGAAAATAAAGGGCAGTAAATTGGAGCCTTCAAAGTAGATTTTGATAGGTGGAGAAAAAAAAAAAAAACAGGAAATGGTAAGAAAAGGAGATAATGTGGATAAAGACCTGGATTGTTGGAATGTGTTTATAGCTAAGTCACACTAGAAGTTAGTAAGTGTGGAGAACACCAGGACTAAAAAGGCTGCAGAAATGGGAAATCATCAAATGCTAATCTCAGGAGCACAAATGGTTTGTGCTAGACTGTTAATTTAACCTGCTAACTAGACTGCTAACTTAAAGGTTAGTAGTTCAAAATCACTCTATGATGCAGTGTAAGAAACTCCTGGTGAGCTGCTTCCATAAGGATCACAGAGAAGAAAACCCAGTGGAGCACAGTTCTATGCAGTCACACGTGAGGTCGCCATGAGTCACAATCTACTCAACAGCAATGAATTTGGTCTGGGGTTGGAATCTTTTCGTAAGCATTTTCAAAATAACCCCCGACTGTAGCAAAAGTGTTGATGCTGAGAAAATGAAGCCCTCTAATCTCTGGTTTGTGATGGTACTGTAAAGAGAAAAAGTAGAATTACAGCTTCAACCCAGGGTAGGCCCGAAACTGGAGGCCTCTGTGGGACTGTTTCAAGTCAGGCAGTGCCTGGGACCTTCCCCTTACCACAGGAGAGAAGAGCATGCCCCTCTCATTGGTGTACTCAATTTAACAAGGGTGCAGGTAGAGCTGATTCATATACAGCATGGTTTGATCTCACAGGGAGAAGAAAGCAAGAGTATTCAAAAAATAGACACATTAATGAGATTGCATTTCTGGTGAGAATATACAACACACAAGGTAAATAAGAGTTAGTCGCTTTATTTTCTAGGTGAAAAGCTAGGGAATGTTATCGTCTGTGGTTTCTGAGCTAGGATCTAGAAACACAAAGGTAAATATAGTACTCGTTTTTAAGAATTGCGTACAGTAGGCAGGAGCGCATATAAATAAATTCCAAAATAACAGGACAGTGTCAAAATTTCTGGTGTCAGGATCCATCTATACTCTCAAAATTATTGAGGAGACTTAGAGATTTTTTTTAAATGTAGATCACATCTATCAATCTACTCTGCAATAGGAAGTAAAATGAAAAATAAAAAGCTTTTAAAGTTAATTTATAAATCTTATTTTAAGATAGCAATTATAATCACGTCACACGCCAACATCAGAGTAATGCTGTCCCTGCAGGTCATTTAGCTTCTGGAAAACGCCAGTGTATACATGTGCGAAATCAGTTTTAAAAGCCACAACATATCTTAGTATTATTATGAACATAGTTTGACCTCACAGAGCCCTCAAAGTGAATCAGATGTAACCAGTTAGCTTAATAAAATCATACTGGATTAGGGTGGGTGGATCAAAGATTTCATCTAGCCATTCTTTAAGAATCTCTAGAACATGACAGTGGGAGCCCTGGTGCGAGAATGGTTAAGCCTAATCAAAAGGTGGGAGGTTGGAACACATCCAGCGGCTCCGGAGAAAAAAGACACCCGGCGTCCTGCTTCCATAAAGATCACGGTCCCCGCTGGGGCAGTTCTACTCTGTCACATGGGGTTGCTATGAGCACAAAATGGACTTGATGGCACCTAACAACAACTTAATAGGACAAGAGCTCTAACGGAGTAAAAATGGATAAGCTTTAGTAGCACAGAAATTTATTGATTCACTATTTTGGAAGTTAGACATCCAGTTCAGGGTATAGGTGTGGCTGTGCTCTCCCTCTGCTCACCTTTTAGGGAATATTCCCTGTGTTGTCCAGCCTCTGTTGTTTCTCTTAGTTGCTGTCTAGTCAATTCTGACCCATGATGACCCTACATGTGTGAAGTAGAGCTGCTCCTTGAAGTTTTCAAGGGTGTGACCCTTCAGAAGCAGATCACTAGGCCTGTCTTCTAATCAATCTCTTTAGCCATGACTTAAGTTGAGGTTCCTTGTCTTATAGATGGAAACCCTGGTGGTGGGGCGTTCAAACGCTATAGCTGCTAACCAGAAGACTGGAAGTTCAAATCCACCAGCCACTCCTTGGAAACTCTATGGGGCAATTCTGTTCTCTCTGTGGGGTCACTATGAGTTAGGGTCAATTTAGTGGCAGTGGATTTTGTTTTGTCCTTTTGGTTGTCTTGCAGATAAGCCTTCACATGCTGGCTTCTTCTGGGTGCATGACTCTTTCTGCAGCTGTCCTTCTATTTTATAAGACACCACTCATGAAGGCTTAAGGTTAGGACCCACCCTATTCCAGTAACATAACAGATTACACCTGCAAAGAAAACTCTTATTTTGCCAAATACAGTCATGTTCATAGGTGAAAGAATTAGGACATCAATGTATCTTTGGGGGCGGGACAGTTTATTCACAACAGGGCTCAAACTATAGAACCATTAATCGTATTTGGATAACACATAAATTAAACAGGGCTAGTAGGTGTTAGCCCTTGTGTTATCTCATTTAATATTCAAAACAACCACATAAGGTATGATTTAATATCTGTATTATATAAATAAGAAAAATTAGCCTTCCAGGCTTCAAATAAAATCTATAGGGAAATACTGCAAGTCAGTGGCAGATTTGGAATCTAAATAAGGTCTATCTTACTCTAAATCCAGAAAGGGAACATGACCTAGAAGGTCACTGTGTAATTAGATGATAACAATATCCAATTCATAATCAGTACATATTATTTGCAAGTAACTAGGCTAAAGTCCTTATGTTCAACATCATTATCCCATTTAATGTCTACAACAACACTAGAAAGCAAGTACTATTATTATCCGCATTTTATATATGTGTAGCCCATGTTAGAGTTTAAGTGTTGTTATTAGGTGGCATGGAGTCAGCTTTGATTCACAGTGAACCCTTGTGACACAGCAAAACTGCCACATAGGCTGTGATCTATACAAGAGTAGACGGCCAGGTCTTTCTTTCTGAGAGCCGCTGAGTGAGTTCAAATCATCAGCCTTCTGGTTAGCATCCAAGTGCTTACAACTATGATGCTAACAGGGCTCCTTAGAAGTAAAACAACTTATCTAAATCCATAAAATCAGAGAATGGTAGAGCTTGCCCTGGTATCCAGATCTTTCTGGTGTCAAAAATAGGTTCTTCACCACAACATTGCTGCCTAGAAGAATTACCTAAATAAAATTACACTAGCACAATAATATATGTATACAGTAATAATAATGTATGTCTATAATAATATTAGAAACCTTGCTGGTGTAGCAATTATGAACTCCTCTTTTAATGAATAGTCCAGCAGTTTGCATCTAGCAGGTACTATTTAGAAACCCTATGGGATAATTCTACTCTGTCCTGTAGGGTTACTGTAAGGTGGAATCAACTCAGTGGCAATGTTCATTTATGTGTTTGTTTTATAATAGAAGTAATACAAATGCATTTATTCCAAACTCTAATTCTTCAAGTTTTCTGTTCCTATCTGCACATTGTAGGTAAGTCACTGTTAAATATTTCAAAATAGTCGTTGTTAAAGATTTCAAAATAATTAAAAAGGAAATAAAGATTTCAAATGACAAGATATCAAAGAAGAGAATTAAATGGCACAAGAACTAAAAAATAAAATGCCCTAAAGGAGATCTAGGTCAGAAAGAGATCGTTCCTAGGCTGGGCATCAGCTGAAGGCTGGATGTGGGAAGGCATGGGGCTGGGTTCCCAAACCAGAGGAAACAAGAGGCTCATGGTTTGAAAGGATGCATGATCCCAGGATATTTGCAAAAATCAATCTTCTTTGTGTGCTGTTCAAAATCCAAGGGACGCAGTTTCTGTGGGCCTTTTTCTTGCTTTTCTACTGAACTCAATTTGACTACCAAGTGGATTTTTCCCCCTTGAGCTCTAATGAACCAGGGGACATCCTCAGATTCTGCTCTCCGTGTTGAAAAGCCGCCATGATGGGCTATTTGTAATGCAAATCTCCAGACTTTGGCATCCGTGATTGATGTCCTTGCGTGAATGTACTTAGTCGCTGGGCTAGAGCTGAGTGGAAATGACACAGTCTCTTCCTAGCCTCCAGTAGCTGTCAGAAGGAGCACAGCAAGGTGGGGGGTGATGCAAGCTTAGGGCCTTTTGGGTACCATTCATTAACCTCACGTGTTATTCATGTATCTAAATATGGCTGGGGCCACTTAGTCTGGGCTGAGGGGCAGATGGCATACCCGAGCTGGTACAGAGGGCAACTGGATTTTCCACAAACTATTCTGGGGACAAGTGAGAAGGAACAAAGCCCCAGGATGGAGAACACCTGTTCGGGTCAGACTCCCTTTTGCGTTCCTAACATTTCTGGGCAGCGTAGGGGGGTGTCAGGTGGTGCTGGACCAGGACTGACGTTCCTTGGGAAGTCAGCCCTTGCAGCTGAGATTGAGCTGTGCATTCCCAGGAAGCCAAGACACTTGAAACTGATGAGGCCCTTTAGACATAAGACACTTATAAGAAAGGCCGGTGATGGTGTGAAGGTTTAAAAAAAAGAGAGAAATGCATTTTTTCCTGTATGTAGTAGTTACAACAGTTTGAAAAGCAAATTTGTTGTCCAGTCTCTTATCACCTATGAAGAGTTTTGATTACTGACAACGGTGTGGTGGGAGAAGACTCTCTGGTTTCGGGACCTAAGATTTCATTTGTCTACCCATGTGTTGAATCTTCTCTCAGACTTAGGCTTGCGGGTATACCAGGAAGAGTAAGACTTACAGCCAACTTGAAATAGAGCATAACCTGATATCTGTTTTTTTGAGTTACAAAGATCAGTGCATATTCATATTGAAAGTATCTGTAAGAAAAGACAACTTTCTTGAGAGTCACTGAATGTCTACACGTCAGGAGGTAAAGGTTGTTAATATTTTTGTGCTTGAATTTCCAGGTTTACACACACAAACTCTCTCCCTGTTTCTAATAGAGTATGAACACACTAATTGCAAGATGAAGGAAATAATTTTCTATCACCACTTTTTTTCAACTTTGAAGCTTCCTGTTGTGTTCACTTCACCAACAGGGCTCACAAAGCTCCTAGAGCTGTACGTTTAGATTTGTTTTGCTGTTTTTTTAATGCAATAAATATTATCGTTCATTCATCTTTAGGCATTTCTCTAGTTATACCTTTCTATTTCTAAATATAAAAGTCATTTTATACTCTCTCGTTTTCCACTGATCACTATCCTTTGCCCTCAGAATCTCTTGGCTTCTTTTAAATGAAATAGCTTGGAAGAATTTTTTTCTGTTGGATAACTTAAACTTAGCAACATTTCTATCAATATTCAAATATTGTCCACTTTGGGAATAGACAGAACCAAAAGGTGATGTTGGTGACTAATTGCTGGTATTGCTTATTCTTCTACCATTTGCAGGTTAAGCATCTATATCTTTCATTTAATGAAGATCGTGGTCAATGTTTGACAGTATTATCCAAGAAACTCTTTTTCAAATTGAAACTATAAAATCATGTCTTTATATAAATATACAAACAAAGAAATGAACCTATTGGAGTCTGTTTGATTCTGCCTCAGACCAACTCTATAGAACAGGGTAGATGTTCCCTAGAGAGTTTCCAAAGAGCACCTTGCAAATCATTACCCATGGACCATTTGGTTAACAGCATAGCACTTAACCAACGCATAACCAGGGTTTTTGTCTCACTATGTAAATAATATGAAAGAAAGAAAAAAAACAAAACTTAGAAGTCTTACCAGAGAGTAAAGAATGCTAACAGAATCCCTACAATACTGATATTTAACATTATTGAGCACATCATGTATTCCAGGCAATTTGTATGCATCATTTCTAATCTACAAGGATCTCAAATTATTTATATTTGTAATTTTTCACTGTAGGCAATGACGTGGAATTATTTTTTTTAATACTACTTCTTTTATCAATTTTATGACACACTACAAACTATAAAAAAGATTTGAAATTTGTTATATCGTTCACTATTTCATCATACAAGCAAAGAACTAAAAATAAAAATCAACAAAAATGCATGGAATATTCTGTTTATTTACCTTAAGAGTTGGTGTTTGATGCCAGATGGTAATCTTGTGAGAATTCTGGAGATTACCTCCAATATTTTCCAAGACTTTACTGAAACCAAAGATGATGATAACCCTTCACTATCTTTAGTTTTCCTTAACAATTTTTGAAAATTGTTTCCTAGTATAATTTGCATAAGTATATTAACTTTGCTTGTTATAGGACCTTTTAAGGATTCATAGGCTGAAAACAGACCCTCTTTTTCAATCAAGAAAAAATAAAATAAAATGAGACCATGCAAGATTACTCAGCATACAATAAATTCCCAATACGTATTAGCTTTATTTTTAAGTATGTGTCGATTTGTAAGCACACATATTTTAATTAACAGTGTCTTCTGGTTCAAATCTGCAGTGTAAGTCACAGAAAATTCCACTTTTGTTCTCCTGAATTTCTTTACTCTCAGTGTTTTACCCACTGACTCCTTTTTTGTCTCAATCTTCTTTTACTGGTTTCATGTCTATTCCAGGTACTGGTCTCATCATTTCCTGCTGTGGTGTGATCTTTGGACTCAGAGAAGTAGATAAAAGAAAGAGGAAAGAAGGGTATATCCTGCTGGGAGTGCAAGTACATGCCACCAAATGCACCCCTCAATCTTCTCAACTGCAGTGGAAGCCACTTCTCTGATTTTAGTGGAATAAGTTTTTAGCCCATTTTTTAAGTCATTTAAAATAAGTAATTATATATATATGTATGTAAAGATATACCATACTTTATTGTAAATCATAGAAATTGCCCAATTAATGAATAACATAAACCATGTTTAATGGGACATCTACGATTTTTAGTTCCAGGTTTCTTAACGTACAGTATTTGATCAGTAAATTAAGCACAGACTCTTTCTTGGCTTTTACAATTATTCCCCCATAATTCCATCATCTACACTTCATTCTCGGGAAATGCACTTAGTGATTATACTTTATATTGTATCTCCAGAGCTGTCGACTTAGTTCTTGTAGTAGAAATATTGTAACACTCATATTTTATCCATTTACATATTAGTTAATTAATGTATATAACTGAAATGCTAGTAGGCTTGATGTAGGTTTTGAACAAATAATGCAGGTTCTTGGTCGCATAATATTTAAAAATCATATTATATCAAATTTATGTTATAATGAAGAAGCATACTGATTGAATTGGCTCCTTTGCACAGCGGTATATGTATGTATCCACACTAAAGTAAAACAAAGAAAGAGGCTGGTATACTGTTTTCAAGGTATACTGTGTCTTTGACCACGGATGTACCAGGGAAGGGAGAAAGATCAAGAAAGGAAATGGACTAAGTTCTTCAATATGAAGTAATATTCATTTTTCTTCTGTTCTCAGTATAATCAGATGTGTCCACTGAGGAATGATAAAAAGTGATTCTTGAGCCAAGGCAGAGAGGGACCAGAGAGGAGGAGGGGATTTCACCTCTGGTGAGGTGAAGAGTAAGTTTTTAGGAAAATAGAGACTAAAGGAATCACTAATAAAAGTCAGCACCGTCAAGTAGCATTCACAGGAAATGGATTGTATGGACCCAGTCTTTCCTTGAAGAGAGTCACAGAATTTCTATTATAAAACGTTTATTACAGGACGAGAGTTAGGCTCAAGTGGCCTTAGAAAGTGCCAATAACCATAGAGGGATAGGGCACTGAAAAAAATTACTGATAAGACCGCAGAGTGAACCAACGTGATGAGTTAGCTTGGATGCCCTGACACTGAAAGCTATTCAGAGCTTTATTTTTTTTAAATAGTTAACAACAGTAAATAGAAACAAACCTGTACCAATTGATTATTACACATCAGATATAGTTTTTCACTAACTGAAATGTTGACTATTAAACCCACTCAGAGGTGTCTCTGAAGAAAACTTGGCAATGTACTACTGACAGGTCATAGCCTTGTAAACTTCACAGAGCACAGTTCTACTCTGCTGCACACCGTGCCACCATGAATCAGAACTGACACAGCGGTAACTTCTGCTGGTGTTTATGTGGTTCTTTAAATCAAGATTCCATTTAATCTTTCCAAAAATTCCATCCGCCATACAGTTTTCAGTTTATCATACAGTAGTGACTTTCATGTTGTTGTGATGAGAGAAACTATGCCACTGGCATTTCAAATACCAGCAGGGTCAACCATGATGGTTAGATTTCTGGAGAGCTTCCAGATTAAGACAGAAGAGGAAGAATGACCTGACAGTGTACCTGTGAAAACAATGACCAATGAGAATCTTAGGAATAGCAGAGAAACATTCCCTGATAAAGTGCAGAAAGATAAACTACTCAGTTTGGAAGGCACTCACAATACTACTGGGGAATAACTGCCTTCTCAAGGTGTAGTCAACCTTAATGATATGGATGGAGAAGTGTTTGCAGGACCTTTATTTGCTGATGTGGCGTGACTCAAAATGAAAAGAAACATGCAAAAATGAATTAGTATTTAGCATGTAAATGCAAAGTATGAATTCGGGAACATTGGAATTTGTTAAAAATTAACTAGCACACTTGAAGATTGATATGCTCAGCATTAGTGAACTGAAATGGATTGGCATTGGTCATTTTAAATGAGATAGTTATATGATCTACTGTGCCAGAAAGGACAAATCAAAGAATGGTATTGCATTCATCATTGAATATATGACATATCTGAAGTACAATATTGTCAGTGGTAGAAAAATAGACATAAGTCTACCAGGAAAGAGAGTTAATGAGATTATTATTGAAATTTACATACCAACCACACATGTCAAAGAAGGGAAAACTGGAGATTTTTGCCAACTTCTACAATCTAAAATTGATCAAACATGTAATGAAGATGCATTGAGAATTATTGGTGATTGGCAAAAATTGGAAATAAAGAAGGATTGCTGTTTGGAAAATATGGCCTTGGTGATGAAAACCACACCAGAGATCTCACAACAGAGTTTTTTAAGACTAATGACTTATTCATTGCAAATAGTTTTTTTCAATGACATAAACAGTGACCAGAGGTTAAAAGCAATGGCTGTTAATCTAAAGGCTGGCAGTTCAAATTTACCAAGCAACCCTTGGAAACTCTATGAGGAATTCTACTCTATCTTATAAGGTTTCTATGAATAGGAACCAAATCAACTGTGATGAGTTGGGTTTGTGCTTGGTATACATGTAGACTTCATGGGGTAGAAAAAATAGGCATTTACTTGATTACATTTGCAGAAAAGATGATGGAAAACTTCAATATCTGTCTCAGAACAAGGTCAGGAGCCAACTGCAGAATACACCATCAGTTATTCATTTGCAAGTTCAAGTCTAACATGAAGAAAATTAGAAGAAGTCTGTGAAGGCAAAAATACAATCTTGAATACATATCCTACTTAAATTTGGAGACTACTTCAAATTAGTACATTGAACACTAATGAAGGCCAGATAAGTTGTGTGGGATGATGTTAAGAAAATCACACATGAAGAAAGCATTAAAAAAAACTGCAAAGAAAAAAAAGGCCAAAATAGATACTGGAAGAGACTGTAAAACTTATTCTTGTATATAGAATAACTGAAATAAATGGAAGAAATAATGAAGTACAAGAGCTGAGCAGAAGATTTTAAAGGGCAGCTCAAGAAGACAAAGTAAAGTATTATGACGAAATGGGCAAAGATTTGGAATTAGAAAACCAAAAGAGAAGAACATGTTCAGGATTTCTCAAGTTTTAAGAACTGAAGAAAAAACTTGAAGCCATGAACTGTCATTCTTAAATATTTAATGGGCAAAATGTTGAAAGATAGAAAGCACCAAAAAAGAAAAAAGGAAGAAGAGGAAAATGAAAGGCATTGGTCAACATTCAATCCTTTCAGAAGGTAGCCTATGATCAAGAAACAAGAATGTTGAAGGAAGAAGTCCAAGCTTCACTGAAGGCAATGGCAAAAAAGAGAGAAGGGTCTAGAAATCGATGGAATACCAAATGAGATGTTTCAACAACTGGATGCAGCACTCGAAGTACTCGTCTATTCCAAGAAAACTGGAAGATAGCTATCTGGCCAGTTGACAGGAAGAGATTCATATTTATGCTCATTCTAAAGAAAGGTGATCCAATGGAATGCAGAAATTTTAGAGCAATATCACATGTGCCACGCACAAGTGAAGTTTTGCTGAACATAAGTAAAAAATGTTTGCAGTAATAAGTACATGGACAGGACACTGCCAGAAATTCAAGCCTGACTCAGAGAGAACGCACAAAAAAGGATGTCATTGCTGAAGACAGGTGAATCTTGGCTGAAAACAGAGAATGTAAGGTAGCTATATATTTTGCTTTAAGTTTACAAAGTCAAGTTGTCATACAAAAACTTGCACACACATGATATGTAACTCTAGCTGCTCTCCCCACACGATGACAGCACGCTCCCCTCTCCACCCCGTGTTTCCCATGTCCATCCAGCCTGCTCCTGCCCTCCTTTAACCTTTCATCTCACCTTCCCAATGGGAGCAGCCCAGTTAGCCTAATGTGTCTACTTAAGTGAGGAAACACACTCTTGCTATCATTTTATGTCATACAATCCAGGTCAATCCCTGTACAAGAGTTGGTTTCAGGAACGGTTTAAGTTCTGGGCTAACAGAGAATCTGGAGTCAGGTTTCTGGGGATCCTCAGTGTATCTAGCCATTGAGGCTGGTCTTTTTAATAGAGATCAAGTTCTTCACGCCCATTTTTCTCCTGCTCTGTCAGGGTCTCTATGTTGTATTCCCTGTCAGAGCAGTAATTGGTAATGGCCATGCATCATCTAGTTATTTGAGTCTCATGCTGATATATTCTCTGGATTATGTGGCTTTTTCTGTCTGTTGGGCTCTATTTTTCTTATGTCTTTGCTATCTTTCACTATTCTATGCTCTGGGTGGATTGGGACCAATTAATGCTATTTAAATGGTCACTTGTTTTTAAGATCCCAGGAGCCACTGACCGTAGTGGGATGCAGATCATTTTCTTAAAACTTTGTTACACTAATTGACCTAGATGTCCCCTGAAACCATGGTTCCCCAGGCTTCTGTCTCTGTTAATCTGTCTTTTGAGATGTTGGCTTATACTTAGGAAACCTCTTAGCTTTTGGTTTAATCCATCTACACTGATCTATCTTCTACTGCATTTTGTTCCACCCTTCACCTAAAGCAATTCCTACCTACTATTTAATCGTTAATATCCCCACCCTTCATTCCTACACTTGTAACCACCAAAGACTGATTTCTTCTGTGTTTAAACGTTTTATTCAGTCCTTATAATAGTGGTTTCATACAATGTGTGGCCTTTTGCAACTGACTAGTTTTGCCTCAGCATAATGTCTTCCAGATTCCTCTATGCCATGAGATGCTACTGAAGATCTGTGTTGTTCTTCTTCATTGTACAGTATTACACAGTGTGGATAGACCATGGTTTGTTTATCCATTCATCTGTTGATGGCCACCCAGCTTAACGCCATCTTATGCCTGTTATGTTATGTACAGTGCTTCAATAAACATTGATGTGTGACAGTCCTTTGTGTGACAGTCCTTATTTCTCTAGGATATATTCCAAGCAGTAGAATTGCTGGATTGTGTGGTATTTCTACTACGGTATTGCTGACGTTAGATAGACCTTTGCTGAAATCAGGGAATACCAGGAAATATGTTTGCCTGCGTTTCACTGACTATGCAGAGGCATTTGGCTATGCGGATCATAACAAATTATAGATATTACTCCAGAAAATGGGGATTCCAGAACACTTAAGTGTGTTCATGAGGAATCTGTATATGGATGAAGAAGCAGTGATGCGAACAGAACAAGGAGATTCTGCATAGATTAAAATGAGGAATGATGTGTAGTAAGGTTGTATCCTTTCACTATCCCTTTTCAATCTGTGTGTCTAGCAAATAATCTGAGAAGCTGGACTAGACACATAATCTGAAGAAGAATGAGGCATCAGGATTGGAGGAAGACTCATTAACAACTTGCTTTATATAGATAACACAACCTTCTTGCTGCCGCTGTAGGGTTTCCTAAGCTGTAAAATTTCCAGAAGCAGATAGCCAGTCCTTTCTCCTGCTGAGTCAATTGTTGTTTCAAGACATTCACCCTTCAGTTAGCAGCTGAAAGCTTTAACAATTGT
Source organism: Heterohyrax brucei (assembly GCA_028571685.1). Taxonomy (NCBI): domain Eukaryota; kingdom Metazoa; phylum Chordata; class Mammalia; order Hyracoidea; family Procaviidae; genus Heterohyrax; species Heterohyrax brucei. Next base: position 33,151,588 of record CM053148.1, on the reverse strand, counting down.
ATCACTGGAGCTCCTTAAAAATTTTAATAAACATAGTCAAATAGGCTGACCAAGACCTCCTAACACAGAGCCTTTGCTGGGAAACACTGCCATACTTAGCACTGCCTATGCCGTCATGTATCTTAATGGTCCTGGTTTTTGTTTTAAACCATTATTTTGGATGGTCTTAGGGGAGATAGGTTTGGGGCCGTGAACAATTGAGAACAGCGGCCCTGGTGGCCACTGGTGTATAGCCAAAGTCATTCCACCTCTGCCCGGCAGAGAGAGTGGATGCTAAATTCCTCTCCACTCTCTGTTGTCTCCATTAGAGATTCCGACAGTTACTAGATAAAGCTAAAGACTCATGTAGTGATCTTCACACTAATTGGACTGTAATGTATAGCCTCGGTCAAGCACATCTTTCCCAGCACTCCTCTCCACAGACGGCAATCAAGCCATTTACAGAAGATGCATTGGCTGCTGGGGCCCTAGAGCAACCTTAAGCTGCACTGGCCTTTTAGTGGAAAATACAATTAATTTTGATCCTGAAGGGCAATTAAGACTGGGGTTAAAATAAAAATCTTTGAAACACTGAATGTCAAAGACTAGATAGGAAATGTTTCTCTCTCACATATTTCAGAATCCCATGAGCATACCACCCACTTGCTACTCCAAGACTAGTTGCCAAATACCCATTTCATTCAGTAAATGTAAATTGAAATGAATAGCTGCGTTAGCTGTGCTGCTATCCTGAAAGGAGATCACTTACATCAACTTCCTTTACCAGAAGTAGCTCTGAGAAACACATGCATGCCGGGACACCTGTTAGGTCCATAAATTTATAGAAACAACTACAAAGATGTTTTTAAACACGTGTACAATAATGGGTAACACATCATGTGTTATCAGTTAATTTCAGCTCAGTGACAATCTTCTTGAATAACATGCTTTAACAAAAAACAGTCCAAGAAGAAGGAGATGCTGCACATCTGTTAGTGAAGCAAGGATTCACAAATTACACGATTAATTGGAAGAAGGCAACTGGAGTGGTGGAGAAAGGCTAGGAGTGGATTTGGAAATGCACATTTCAGTCCAAGTCAGTTTACATATTTACAAGGTTTGCAATTACCAGTCAGTCAATTAATTCTTCCGACTGTTGATCATGAACCTCTCCTTTTTGGTAAATTCTCTGCTTATACCTTTTTTCTATTTTTTAATTAAAGTAATTTTTTTCTTATCAATCTGTAGGAAATTTTTTAAATGTATAATTGAACACTGATCTTTTGTTGAAAATATGCATGGCAAATAACTTTTCACAGGCTGTGTGCTTTTTGACTATATTAATACTTGGCTAGAATGTGGAAAATATTGGTAAAAATGCACTTTAGTCCCTCTGTTTTTGAACTGGATGTTTGTATATCCTATAAGCCGGAAATTTCCTGACACATGTATGATGGTGTTCCCTGAACCACTGGTTGTAACAACGAATAAATGTTGCCGAGAACATGTCTAAGATTTTCATGTGCACTAATTTAACCCTCAGAATGATTTTGTGGACTACGTACTATTACTCTTATGAATAAACAAAGGCATAGCAGTTAAATAATTTTCCCAAGATCACAAAACAAATAGAGACTAAATGAGTGTAAGAGCACAAGAATTGTGGCTTCAGGGCTCGTGCTCATAATCGCTATGCTGAACTGAAATCAATATCTGACTATATAATTAGTTTGTAGCTGACCCACCAATGGAATAATATTCTGTTGAATTGCAGGTTTATATGTATCACCAGAGATGAATCTCAAAAAAGATAATGGCAAGTGAAGAAAAGTTAGTTTCCAAGCGTGTGTGTATAGACAGAAAGAGAGATAGGTACCCTTTAAAGAACACACAAAACAATATGTAAGCATATTGTTTATGCATTTGTGAGTCTCTGGGTAGCACAAAGAGTTAAAAGCTTCACTATTAATTAAACAGAATGCAGTTAGAACCGACTCAGAGGCAGCATAGAAGAAAGATCTAATGATCTGCTTTCGAAAGTTCACAACTTTGCAAATCCTAGGGGTCCTCCTCTACAGCACGTGGAACCATCAGGATTTGGACCTGATTCAATGGCAACTTGCCTCTTGTTTTTCTTTTTGGATTTATGCAAATAAATCATGCATATATGATTAGGATTAATACATGTATCCTTAAAAAAATTAATAATCTCTTCAGAGGTAGAGGAAAGAAAATAAACTCTTAAATTTGTTTTTTTAAGCAAAGATGACAAAATATTAACATTTATTAAATATGGGTCATGCATACAAGACTATTTGATATATTGTTTTCCCTTCTGTTACATTTGAAATATTCCATAAATCAAAATTTAAAGAGAAGCAAAGAAGTATTATGCAAGGGCCATTTATAAATAATAATGTGCCATACAAATGGAAATTATTTGTGTTATCATCAAAGTGAAGCAGAGGGGCTTGACTTCTGAAATAACAGAGTAAGCATTTTGGAAAATCTATTCCTCTATAAAAACAATATAAATTCTGGAAATTAATTAAAACCTTGCAACATTTCAAGAAGTGTTTATTCAAGAAAAAGACTTGAATCTTGATAATAACAGTGAATCTTCTGGCACTTTAACTTACCCTAACTCCGTCTATCTCTGTCTCTGATTCCGCAGTAGCCTTGAAAACCAACAGTCTCATAACTACAGAATCTGTAAAACCAAGCACTCCAGCAGACACTAAAAGAGGTACAATGGTTTGAAGCTCCCCAGAACTCCATCCCCAGAGAAATGTTACAGTTTTATCTATCTAGAAAATTGCTAAAAAGTACTTCCTCAGGGATTATCTTGATTTGACTGGATTCAGAACTCATGGTTCATGAACAACCCTACCCTTGAGGTAAAAGATCACCCATTGTTTAACTGTGTAAAATACCTGAGATGGTGGTAACAGTTGGGGCTAACAATAGACTGAACAAAAACCTGAAACAGAAAAACTGTAGAATGATGCAAAGAGGCTGTTGAAGAACTCTGACATGTTCTTGGAAATCTAGAAGACCAATGCACATGCCCAGGGCTGTGCACATGATTAGAAAAACCTTGACAAATCCCTACTTTGTCATCTCTTGCTGATTTTGAAACTTTAAGAAGCAGGAATTGAAGGTTAAAGTAGAGTTATAGATCTCCTGCCAAAGCATTGAAGGCATGACCAACAGAACTTTTCAGGAATGCAAAAATTATTGATTCAAGACATTTAAGGAAGTCTCTGTCCAATTATTAGCTCACTATTCAGCTAATTGAACATATGCTTCAGTGCCCACAAATGTTCAAGAATACTAATTTTATAGAAGTACCCCCAGAAAGTTATTAAATAACAACAATCAGCAACAATAAAAAAATTCTGAAGACAAAGGAAATAATATCCCAGAACTGACGTGTTATAGTATTTGAAATTTCTCATTTCCAACAAAATATTGTGAGACACACAAAGATACAGAAAAGTATCAAGAGAGAGAACAAGAAAGAGAGAGAAAAGCAGACAGTGGGAACTGATACTATTGTGGTCAACCTTATTTTTGCACTCCCTAGAAAAGGACTTTAAATCAATTACCATGTTCAAAGATCTAAATGAAAATGTCTAGAAAATTAAAAGAATGAGAAAAATGTTTCACCAAATGAAGAAAATCAATAAATAGATAGAAATTATAAAAAGAACCAAATAGAAATTCTGAAGCTGAAAAGTATAAGACCAAATAAAAGATTTATTACAGGTATTCAGTAGTGATTATAAATTGGAAAAAGAAAGAAATTAGCCAACACAAACATATCAACTGAGAAATAAAATGAAAAAGAGAAATGAGAAAGCCTCAGAAACTTGTGGGCTACCATTAAGCATGTCAACATTATGCACAGTGTGGTCCTCATAAGGAGATGCGAGACAAATGGGCAGGAAGAATATATCTGGGGATATTATGGCCAAGAACTTCCCAAATGTGATGAAAGGCCTTAATGTACACATCTAAGAAACTCAGTAAACTTCATGTAGAATAAACACAGGGATTCCCCCACAGACACATCGTAATCAAGCTGTTGAAAGACAAAGACAAAAAAAATATGTAATCTTAAAAGCAAAAGACAAGCTGCTTGTCACCTCCAAAGCATCTTGAAGAAGATTAACATTTGATTTAGAATGTCATGGGCAGTATGACATATTCAAAGTGTTAAAATAGAGGATATTGATCAAGAATTCTATGTCAAGCAAAACTATACCTGGAAAATGAAAAAAAAATGAAGTCTTTCACAAATAAACAAAAAATGAAGAATTCATGGCTAGCAGACCAGTCCTGCAAGAAACATTAAAGAGTTCCTCAGGCTCAAATAAAAGCCAGCAGTGAGTAACTCGAATCCACATGAAGAAATAAAGAGCACTGATAAAGGTAAATATATAGGTACACGTAAAACAGATTAGACATGTATTTTCACATAACATTTTTTCTTATCTGATTAAAGAGATTGCATAAAATAATAATTGTAAAACATTCTTGATGGACTTGCAATGTGCAGAGATGTAACTTGCATGATGATTGTATAAAGGTGGGGAGAAAGAATGGAGATACATTACAGCAAATGTTTTGTAGACTACTGATATTAAAATGGTATTAACCTGAAATATACTGTTTTAAGATAAGATAATTGGAATTACCTAAGAAAATCTAAGGGGGAAAATAACCCTCAAATATATATAAGTGTATGTCATGGATTAAATTGTGTCCCCTGGAAAATCTGTGTAGCAATTTAGCTAGGCCATGAGTCTGAGTATTGTGTGATGTTCCTCCACGTTGTAAATCCTGCCTCTGTGATGCTAACAAGGGTGGATGGGCAGCAGTTGTGCTGGTGGGCAGGACTCAGTGTATAAGATTGTTACGTGCTTTAGACAGTCTCCTGAGATATAAAGGAAAGAAACTAGCAGAGAGATTTGGGGTCCTCATACCACCAGCAATCTGTTCCAGAAGCTGAGCGTGTCCTGTGGAAAGAACTGAGGTCCATGTGCCTCAGAACCTTCTAGTCCAACATAAGATTGTCAACAAGGATTTTCTTCCAGATCCAGCAAAGAAAGCCTTCCCCTGGAGCTGAAACCCTGAATTTGAACTTTTAGCCTACTGGACTATGACAAAATAAAATTTCTCTTTTTAAATCTCTCCACTTGAGTCGGATCTGACTCGATGACACTTGGCTTGGCTAGTATTTCTGTTAAGGCAGCACTAGCTAAGACAGAATACTTCATAGATATTGTATGTTTAGTTCCAGACCACCACAATAAAGTGAGTCACATGAATTGTTTGGTTTCCCAGTGCATATAAAAATTATGTTCATACTACACTATAGTCTACTAAGTGTGCAAAAGTGTGCAAAAGTGTGCAATAAAAAAATGTATATACCTTGTTTAAAAAATAATTTGTTACTAAAAGTGAAAACTATTGTCTGAGGTTTCAACAACTTATATCTTTTTGCTGGTGAATGGTTTTGCCTTAATACTGACGGCTGTTGACCGACCAGAGTGGTGACTGATGAAAGTTGAAGTGACTGTATCAATTTTTAAAAATAAAGTGAAGTTTGCCACATCGATTGACTCTCCCTTTCACAAAATAATTTTTTTGTAGCATGCAATGCTGTTTGATAGCATTTTATTCATATTAGAACTTCTTTCAATATCGGAATCAATTGTCTCAAAGCTGACAGAGATTTATCTACTGAGTTTATGTAATATTACACACCCTTTCTTGTTGCAATAATGCTCACAGCATCCTGATGAGGCAGAGCTTCCACCCCAAGAATTCACTTTCTTTGCTCACCCGTTACATAAACAACCACTTATCACAGTTTTATCATGAGACGGCAGTAATACAGTCACAACTTAAGGCTCTACTTCTAATTTTAGCTCTCTTAAGATTTTCACCACATCTGGAGTTACTTACTCCTTTGAGTCTTGATCTCCTCAATGTCATTCATGAGGGCTAGAATTTACTTCTTCCAAATAACTGTTAATATTGACATTTTGACTTTCTCTCATGAATCATGAATATTCTAAGAGACACCTAGTACGATAAATCCTTTCCAGAAAGTTTTCAGTTTACTTTGCCCACATACATCGAAGAAATCATTATCTATGGCAACTATATCCTTACAAAACATGTATTTCTTAATAAGATTAGAAAATCTAAATTACTCTTTGACTCATCAACTATAGAATGGATGGTGTGTTAGCAGGCATGAAAACAGTACTAATCTCCTTGCACAGCTCCATCAAAGCTCTTGGGTTTGATCAGGTATATTGTCAATCAGTGGTAATATTTTGAAAGGATTTTTTTTTCCTTTTTTTGAACAGTAGATCTCAATAGGAGACTTAAAATATTCAGTAAACCGTGTTATAAGCAGATGTGTTGTCATCCAGGCTTTGTTGTTCCATTTATAGAGCACAGTTTGAGTATACTTAATATAATCACAAAGGGCCCTAGGATTTTCAGACATGGTAAATGAGCACCGACAGTATCCTAAAGTTACCATCTGCATTAGCCCTCAACAAGAGAGTCAGCATCTCCTTTGAAGCTTTGCAATCAGGCATTGACTTCTCCTGTCTGCATCTGAAAGTCTTCGGTGACATCTTTTTCCAATATAAGGCTATTTTATCTTCTTTTAAAATTGTTGTTTGTGTAGCTACCCTCAACAATTATTTGATTTAGATCTTCTGGATAAGCTTCTACATCAGCACTTGCTGACTTATCTCACACTTTTATGTTACGGAGATGGCTTATTTCCTTAAAGATCATGAGGCAACCTTTGCTAGCTTCAAACCTATCTCTGGAAGTTTCTTCACCTCACTCAGCCTTCATAGAATTGAAGAGAATTAGGGCCTTACTCTTGAATAGGCTTTGGTTTAAGGGAATATTGCAACTAGTTTGATCTTCTATCCAAACCATTAAAACATTCTCTGTATCAGCAATACGGCAGTTTCATTTTCTAATCACTCATGTGTTTACTGGAGTAGAAATTTTAATTTCCTTCAAGAACTTTTGCTTTGCATTCATAACTTGTCTAACTATTTAGTCCTTCCTCTCAAGAGGCCTACCTTTTGGCCTATCTCAGCTTTTAATATGACTTCCTCACTAAGCTTAATCATTTCTAGCTTTTACTTTAAAATGAGAGACACATGACTCTTCCTTACTCTTGAATATTTTGAGGCCATTGTAAGATTATTGACTGGCCTAACCTCAATTTTGTAATATCTCAGTGATTAGGGAGGCCCAAAAAGAGGGAGAGAGACAAGGAAATGAACAGTCAGAATACACACAACTTTATCAATTACATTCACCATTTTATATGAACACGGTTCATGGTGTTGAGAAACAATTACAATAGCAATATCAGAAATTATGGGTCACAGATCACTATAGCAAAATGAAAAAGTTTAAAATGTTGTCAGAATTACCAAATGAGACATAGGGACATGAAGTGAGCACATGCTTTGAAAAAATGACCTATGGACTTGCTTGACACAGGATTGGCACAAACTTCCAATTGGTAAAAATTATAGTATCTGCAAAATGCTAAAAGATGAAGTGTTATAAAATATACATGCCAATAATTAAAAAATAAAAGTTAAAATAAAAAAATAAAAGTCAAAATATAAAAAGGGAACTGAGACGGTATACCAGAAAATCGCTATTTCTCATAAAAAGGCATTAATGTGGGACTAGAGAAATAGAAATAACATATACACACAGGAAAATGAACAGCCATTTGGAAAGTGTAAATCCTACTTGATCATTAATTATATGAAATCTACATGAACTAAAAGTTTCATTAAAAAGGCCAAGATTGCTGAACTCCTTTATTAGTTCCACTAGCTTACTTACAGATTCCTTTGGATTCTCTGTATAAACAATCATATCATCTGCAAAGAGGGTGATCTTTACTTCTTCATTGCCAAGACAGATGCCCTTTATTTCTTTGTCTTGTCTAATTGCTCTGGCTAGAACTTGTAGCACAGTGTTGAGTAGAAGTGGTGAGAGCAGACATGCTTGTCTAGTTCCTGTTCTCAAAGGGAATTCTTTCAGTCTTTCACCATGCAGGATGTTGAAGGCAGTTGGCTTTGCATAGATGCTACTGATTACATTGAGGAATTTCCCCTCTCTTCCTATTTTTCTGAGAGTTTTTAGCATGAATGGATGTTGAACTTTGTCAAATGCTTTTTCTGCATTAATTGACAAAATCAGCAAAGTATTGGATTACAAGATAAACATAAGTAAATCCGTAGGATTCCTTTATACCAACAGTGAGATTATTAAAGAAGAAATCACCAAATCAATTCCATTCACTATAGCCTGCAAGAAGATAAAATACCTAGGAATAAATCTAACTAGAGAAATAAGAGATCTTTACAAAGAGAACTACAAGACCTTACTACAAGAAACTGAGAGAGATTTACACAAATGGAGTAATGTGACCTGCTCATGGATAGGAAGACTCAACATTGTGAAAATGTCTATTTTGTCCAAAGCAATCTACTTATATAATACAATCCCAGATCAAATTCCAGCCACATTTTTAATGAAATGGAGAAACAAGTCATCAACTTTGTTTGGAAAGGAAAGAAGCCCAGATAAGTAAAGCACTACTGAAGAAGAAGAACATACTGGGAGGCCTGACTTCAGAACCTATTACACTGCCACAGTAGTCAAAATAGCCTGGTGCTGGTATAAAAAGTGACATATAGACAAATGGAACAGAGTAGAGACCCCAGAGATGCCACCATCCTCCCATGAACAGCTGATATTTGACAAAGCCCCTATGATTTTAAACTGAGGTAAGAACAGTCTCATTAACAAATGATGCTGGCAAAATTGGATATCCATCTGCAAAAAATTGAAACAATACCCATCTCTCACACCTTATACAAAAATCACCTCAAATTGAATAACAGATCTAAATATAAAATCTAAAACGATAAAGCTCATCCAAGTTAAAATATGGTCAACAATGGAAGTTTTAATACACAATATAGACAGACTTCAAAATCTGACAAAGCAAGCACATTCATCAGAAGAGAAAATAGATAAATGGGAATTACTAAGAATCAAACACTTCTGCTCATCCAAAGACTTCATCAAAAGAATTAAAAGATTATCTACAGAATGGGAAAAAAAATTTGGCAACTCTCTGTCAGACCGATGTCTGACCTCCATAATCTATAAACTATTATAAAATATCAACCAGAAAATGATAAATAATCCAATTAAACAATGGGCGAAGGAATGGACAGACCTTTCTCTAAAGAGGGTATCCTGGTAGCCATTTGACACATGCAGAATTGATGATGATCATTAGCTATTAAAGAAATTTCAAAGCAAGACTACAATGACATACCATCTCACCTCAACAAGGTTCGCCACGATCAAAAAACACAAAACAACAAATGCTGGAGAGGCTGTGAAGAGATTGGAACTCTCCTACACTGCTGGTAAGATTGCAAAATTAGTACAACCTCTTTGGAAAACAGTCTGGCGCTTTCTTAAAAAGCTGGAGATAGATATACCATTTGATCCTGTGATTCCACTGCTTGGAATTTATCCTTCAGAAACAAAGGTTGTCATACGAACAGACACGTGTACACGAATTTTTGTTGCAGCACAGTGCACAACAGCGAAGTGTTGGAATCAACCCCGATCTCCATCAACAAATGAATGGATGAGCCAACTATGGTACATATACTCAGTGGAACACTATGCTAAGATAAAAAACAACGATAATTTTAGAAAACCTCTCATAACATGATCTCATTTGGAAGATATCATGCTGAGTGTTATCAATCAATGTCAAAAAGACAAATTTTGTATGGTTGGCATAAGGTATAAATGAACATGATTCACCTACGTGCTGTCAACAAGAAGAACATCTGAGATTCAAACACATAAAATGGTCGACAGTAAAAGCATGAGAAGTGGTACATCCTTCAGTCAGCACACAGAACAAAGGTAGAGTGGCTAAGGTAATATCAAAGTGACAAAGTAATCTTTAAGATGAAGATTGTTACTGAGACAAAGAAAAATATTTTATAATAATGAAGGAGTTAACCTGAAATGAACGTGTAACAAATATAAACATAGGTGCTTTTTAACAATAAAGCTTCCAAACACATAAATCAGAAACTGGCAGAAGTGAATTAAGAAGTAGACAATTGAACAGTAACAACTGGGGGCTTCAATACACACTTTCAATAATGTATAGAAAAACTGTACAGAATACAAAGAAAGATATGAGCCAAGCCAAGTGCCATTGAAAGAAAGATATAGAAGACTTAAACAACATCATGAACCAGTTTTACCTAACAGATATGTATCAGACAATCCAACCATCTAAGACAAAATGTACATCCTTCTCAAGAGCATGTAAAACATATACTAGGATAGAGTACAGGCTATGAAATAAACATGAATACGTTTGAAAGGCTTACAATCACACATCGCATGTTCTATTACTACTATAGAATAAAATTAGAAATCAATAACAGAAAGTTATTTCAGAAATATAGACATGTACAAAAATTAAATATTACACTGTTACATAACCAATGGGAAATAAAAAACAAAAGGAAAATTACAAAATACTTTTAAATGAATACAATGGGAAATTCAACATACCAAATTTTAAGGGATATGATTAAATCAGCCTTTAAGAGAAAACCTATAGCTGTAAATGCATATATTAATAAAGAATGTTCTTAAATTAATAATTTGACCTACATGAAAAAAGAAAAGAAAAAGTAGGGCAAAAATAATAAAGATTAAAAAGGAAATTGATAAAAATACAATAGAAAATGAAAATAAAACATTTTTTAGATGTTGGTTATTTGAAAAATTCATCAAATTGACAAACTTTTTTTCTGAACTCACTGAGGGAAAAAAGGAAGACATTTTAAGTGTTAACTTCGGAACAAAAGAAGAAACATCACTACCAATACATACAAAATAAAAAGTATTTCAAAAGAAATATTATAAAGAATTACATACAAAAAATAGATAACTTAGATGAAATGAACTTTGTAGAAGACATAGACTACCGACATTGACTCAAGAAATAGAACATATAAATTAACTTTCATTAAGTGAAGATATTGAAAGAGCAATACAGAATTTTTCACTAAGGAAAGGTCAAGTTCAGATGGCTTTGGAAATGAATTCTACCAAGTGTTTAAAGAAGAATTAACACAAATCCTTCACAAACTCTTCCAACACGCACGAGAGGAAGGGATAATACACAACTCTTTGACTTCTGTGAGGTCTGTACTACCCTGAAATGAAACCAAAGACGTCACAAGAAAACTGCAGACCAATATTTATTATGAATACAGACAAATTCTGAACAACAACCAAAAAAGCAAAACAACTCAAGTCACGTATATAGAGAGTTGTGAACATAATCAAGCAGGACATATTCTAGAAATGCCAAATTGTTTCAACATATGGAAGTCAACTAATATACGATATAGAACAAAACCAAAAAACACATTATCAACTCAACAGACATGGGTAAATGGTTTGGGGGAAAAAAAGTATATATAAATATATATGTACATATGCATATATATGCATGGTTAAAATACTGCAAATTAGGGAGACAATTTCCTCAACCTGATGAAATGTATTTATGAGACACTCAGTTAACGTTACATTTAAGTGTAAAAGACTGAATGCTTTCCCTGAGATCAGAAAAAAGATATGGATGTCCACTCTCACCACTTCTGTTCAACATTATACTGAGGTTCTAACAAAGGCAATTAGGGAAGCAAATGAAATAAAAGGTGTCCATACTGGAAAGGGAAACCCTGGTGGTGTACGGGTTAAGTGCTACAAGGTCAGCAGTTCAAATCCTCCACTCCTTGGAAGATATGTGGAGCAGTTTTACTCTTTCCTACAAGGTCGCTGAGAGTCGGAATCAACTTGACGGCTCTGTGTTTAGCTTTTGTTTGGCTCTATACTTAAAAGAAAGAAGTAAATTATCTCTAATTCAGATAACATGTTCTGGTATATCAAAAATCCTGAGAAATCCACCCCTGGTAAAAAAAATTCAACAAGATCACAGAATACAAGGTTAATATAGAAAATAATTCCAAAGATGAAACTAGGAACTCCATTTACAACAGTATAAAAATAATGAAATACTAATGAATAAATTTAAGAAAAAAAGTCCTGAATTTGTACACTGAAAAATTTTGAAATATTGTAACAAATTAAAGAAGTCCTAAGCAAATAGAAAAACATCTCTCTCTTTTTTTTTTTAACTGGAAGACTTAGTATCACAAAGATGTCAATATTTTCTGAAGTGATCTACAGATTTTATGCAATCCATATCAGCATTCCATGTGGACTTATTTGCAGAAATTGACAAAGCGACTCCAAAATTTATATGGAAACTCAAGGGACCCAGGATTGTGAAAACAATCTTTAAAAAGAAAAAAAATTGGAGGGCTTATACATTCTAATTTCGGAACTCAGTACAAAGATAGAGCCATCAAAACAGTGTATTACTGGTTTAAATACAGACATATAGACCAGTTGAACAGAACCGAGAATTCAGAAATAAACCACATAAATCTATGGCTGGTTGATTTTCCACAAGAAGTACAAGATAATCAACGGGGGAAATTAATAGTGTTCAACAAAACTGGATATCCACATGCAAAGGAATGAAGTTAAATGCTCACCATACATGACATACAAACTCAGAGTGGATCAGGTTTCTAAATATAAGTGTCAAATCTATAAAACTCTTAAGAAAAAAAACAGAGGAAATTTGTGTGAGTTTAAATTAAGCAATACTGTCTTTAATATGATATAAACAGCACAAGCCACAACAACAAATAGGTAAATTGAACTTCATCAAATTTAGACATATTTGTGCTTCAAAATCCAGGGATTATCCATAGAGTGGGAAAAAATATTTGCAAATCATGTATCTGATAAGGGACTAGCTTCTAGAATATTTAAAGAGTGGCTATAACTCAACAATTAAAAAATAAATGATTAAAAATGGGCAAAAAATCTGGATAGATGTTTTCCCAAAGAATATGCAAATGAATAAACTCACAAAATGATGGTCAATGTGATTAGTTATTACTAAAATACAAATTAAAACCACAATGAGACACCTCTCCACATCCATTATTATGAATGTAATAACAAGGAAATACAATAACAAGTGCTGGCCAGGAGGTGGAAAATCAAAATTCTTGTACATTGTTGAAAAACGGAGAGGGAAAAAAAAGTTGTTGCCATTGAGTTGCTTCTAACTTACAGCTATCCTATTGAACAGAGTGGAACTGCCCCCATAGAGTTCAACAGAAGGGGAGAGTGATAAAGTCACTTTGGAAATCAGCTTGGTAGTGCATCAAAATGTTCAATGTAGACTTAGCATGTGACCAAAATATCCAAGTGAAAAGAGGATATATGTTCATACCTAAAACTGTACACAAGCGTTTGTAGTGGTCTTAGTTATAATTACTAATAACTAGTCAAACTCACTGCTGCCGAGTCACTTCTAACTCGTAGTGACCCTAGAGGACAGAGTAGAAATGCCCTGTAAAGTTTCCGAAGAGTGCCTGGTGAATTTGCACCACTGATCTTTTGGTTAGCAGCCATGGCACCTAACCACTGTATCACCAGGGTTTCTGAAAACAACCAAAGTGTCCATTAATTGATGAATGGGTAATTAATAAGCAGCTAATCCATGTAATAGAATATTTTCCCATAAAAAGGAATGAAGTTCTCATACAAACTATGACTTGGATGTGCCTTGAAAACATTATGTTAAATCAGGCACAAAATGTTACATGCATATGAAATCTCTAGAACAGACAAATGCATAAACACAAAAACTATATTAGTGGTTGCCAGTGGTTGGGAGGGAGATGTGCAATGAAGAGCACCTGCTACTTTATATTAACATTTCCTGCTGGGGTGCTGAAGTTGTTCTGGAATTAGGTATGTGTTGTATACACAACTGTGTGAATTTGCTAGAAACCACTGAGTAGTACAGTTTAAACTGACAAATTATGTAATATGAAATCATATTTTAATGAAGTTTTTACTTAAAAAAATAATAGCGAAGCAGAGGCTTCTCTTGGCGATAAGAGATGGTTTGTTGTGCTGTTGGTATCTGATCAAATTAAGGGGACAGTCACTGAATCTCTGAGTAACTTCATGGCATGAAGACAGTCATAGCAAGACACCTCGTTTGTAACCACAGACTCATATGTTTTCACATGGATATGCATGTGACATGTCTCATAAAGAAACAAGTTAATGTAATTTTGGTATGGAAAATTTCCACAATGGTGTGTAAAGTCAAGTCTCCAGCATTCTGGAGAAACTGCACAACAATAACGAGCGAGGAATGGGTGATAAAAGAAATCATTGTTAAGTGGAATGAAAATGATATTTATGAAGCCCAAGGCTAACTTGGGCTTCAAATAAAAACCTGTTAGAGCCAAGAAAAATTACAGATTAAAGGTGTCATTCCTCATGCTCTGTGGGAGGAGAGGCATAAAACTTAGCTGTGTAGTGTCAGAAAACTTTGAGATTCATCACTAAAACAGCACCTACAAAACACTTAACTCTAGTCAGTCTGATTGTTATCTCACTCCACTGTTTCTGGTCTGAGAATGGCTGTCACCAAAGCCATTAAAACAGACAGATATATGAACGCTTCCTTCCATGTTTATGCTTTCTCATGTTCAAACTAGACCCCTGTATTAATTCTGTATCCTGCCTGGTTTGTGAGATAAAACAAATGTATCATTATCAAGATAATTGTTAAGTTCCATTAATTAAAAATGCCCTTGTTCTAGAGGTTCTTGACTTTTAGGGTAAGGAAGAATTATTTCTTAGTTTAAATTGCTGACATTGCCAGAAACATCACTAATGGAGAGTTTCTGAAAAGGTGCTTTAATGTGATGCAACTGTAAGAAACAATAGCACTGTCCCTCTATGCGTACACTATGCCTCAATTCAGTGGTTGCTGATAAAGCACATGACAGAGAATATGTAGGTCGTGTGTTATGATCAACTTTCACGTGTATATATTCCTTTTTGAAATAATCAAGCCAAGCCAAGTGCCACTGAGTCAGAGACATTTATAAAGCTAGTCAGTGCTTGGGACCTAAGAAGGGCAGCCAAAGTAACACACTGAGTTGATTCTCCTCTAATCCTAAGTATAAAAACATGACTTTTTGATTATTCTGCACATCTTGCTGTGTAAATGAACAGTTTCAATCAGGTTCACTCTTCAGACACAAACGAATTGGACTTGGTGATGCAGAGTGACCATATAGTGGATGCACTTTATGGTTCTATACATCTATAGGATGTCATCCTGCTGATCTCTGGCTGGAGGAAGGAGAGTGGGTGGAGAGGAGGGGAAAGGAGACTGTTGGGAGGATGAGACATGTATGGAGCAGAGAGGAATAGCGTGCTGTCACCAGGCAGGGAGAGCAGTGGAAGCTGCATATAGGTGGGCATGTAAATTTATACGGGAATGCACACTTTCACTTAGTCATATTAAATAAAAAAATAACATAAAAAGAAATATTGGAGATAGCCCATGAAGTCTTCTTGCAATCTTTGCAGCACTCCAGGTGTTTCTGGTGAGACAGAAAGGGGCAAAGATCAGAAGTCAGAGGCCACACATTGTAGTTTTACCAGCTGTTTTACTCTGTAGCATGATAAAAAGAGAAAGAATAGGAAAGCTGTTCTAAAACTGAGCTATACTTCAGCAGGCAGTGTGGTGATAAATAGGGCAGAGATTCTGGAGTGAATGGAGGTGTCTCTTGTTGTATGGTGTAACGAAAATGTGTGCGTTTTTCCATCAGTCCTGCCTCCTAAAAATGAAGCAATACTGTGTATTTCCATTTCATTATTCTCTTCAAAGACATTTCGTAGACACTTCTACAGTTAAATCAGGGTCAGGTGACTGGCTTCTGATTAAGAAGTTTGTTTGAGGTAAGTTTCTTCCCACCTTGGCTTTTAAAAACAAAGGGAACTGATCCTGCTTTTCTTTCCCTCTCTTACTGACTTTGGAGGGTGTGTGTTCCAGATAGTGGAGCTATGAGGGCAGAACCTAGGTCAATTTGAGCTTGTGAGTGACTGAGTGGAACAGAACCTTCTCCAGGCTCTTAGGAAACATGTACTGAGTTAGATCAAGAACATGTCAAGATTTATTCTGGGAGAGGGTGGGGCCACGATGGCAGATTAGACACATATCTCCTCAAGTCCCTCTGAGAACTAAGGCCTGGAACAAAAACTAAATGGAGCAGTGGACACCCACGTTGCCTTAGGACCCAGCATAGGATTGTCAAATCTGACTAGGTACCAGTAAAAGACTAAACTACCCTTCTCGAAGATGAGCCAGCGGCCACTGACCCCCGCTCCTGCTGACTCACCGTATGAGAGAAATGCAGGTACTGATCCCATCTCTGTTATCCGGGAGGTGGGAACTTGGCATGAGCTGACAAATATACCAAACTATGGCACTCAAGTAAACAGCGTATAGAACAGCAGAGAAACATTCTATAGGATAGCCACATACTGAGAGCCTGGCTTCTGCCTGAGAGCACAGCTGCCCCTCAACCCTCTTGTGGTGGTCAGGATTATGCCAGCTTGGCTACGCCATGTTTGGCTGCTGTATCAAGTGGCAGGGTGGGGCCTGTGGTGGCTTCCTGCCCCTCAGCTCTCATCTCTCTGCCTCCATCACCTACTGTTGGTCTGCTCATGTAGCTAGCAGCTCCTGCTCTCTTCTGGCATCTGATTCCTGTACTTGAACTAGCAGCTGTTGGATTCACCAACCCTTACAGCCAGCACTTGAGAGTCCTACTGCCTGACGTGCTGAGCCCAGGTTCGCCAGTTTCTGAAGCTCCATCTTGCCACCAGCTTGGGATCTATCAACCTACACAACTGGTGATCTAGAACTCTGGTCTGTGACCTGCTGACATTGGGCTCACCAACTTCTGTGGCCACATGAGGCTTGTTCCAGGACTTGGGATGTTCAGCTTCTGCAACTATGTGAGCTGTTTCTTTATACACAAATCTTTCCTTGTACATATACATGTTACTGGTTTTGCTCCCCGAGAAAACCCAGCCTATAACAATTTGGTAGCAGGAGTAGGGTCAGGGAACAGGACACAATTACACTGCCTGCTAGGTGGCAATGCCTTACAGAGTTGTGGAAATGTTCTCCAATAGGCTGTATATGCTGTAAACCAGTGCTGTTTCCCTAAACCGGGTGCTATTTCTTCTATAGCCAGGCTTCATGGGTCCAGGAATCAAGGGGTGGAAACAGGAGTGGCACCACTCACTGTTAACCCTAGTGACCCACTTGCAAGAGTTTTCCTTCTTGTCCCTATGGCCTTATGCTCTGCAGGTCTAAATGTTTTAGTTCCAAAGGGAGAAATTGCTGCCATTTGGAGACACATAAATGATTCCAATGAACTGGAAGCTAAAATTGCCACCAGGCCAAGAGTTTGGGCTCCTTGTGCCTCTGGATCAATAGACACAGAAGGGAGTTATAATACTGACTGGTGTTATTGATCCTGACTGTGAACATGAAATTGGATTGACAGTACATAATGGAAGTAAAGAAGAGTATGTTTGGAATGCAGGAGATCCCTTAGGATGTCTTCTAGTACTACCATGTCCTGTGATTAAAGTCTATGGGAAACAACAGCAGCCCAATTCCAAAATGACTGTTAGTAGCCCAGACCCTTCAGGAATGAAAGTTTGGGTCACCTCACCAGACAAGGAACCACAACCAGCTGAGGTACTTGCTTAGGGCAAAGGGAATACAGAATGGATTGTAGAGAAGGTAGTTTTAAATATCAGTTATGGCCACATGACCAGCTGCAGAAACAAAGACTGTAATTGTTATGAATATTTCTGCTTTATATGTGTGTATCAGATATTTTTGTTTACGTACAAAACATAAGATGTAAATGGGCTAATGTATTTTCAGTTGTACATGTGTTAGTTGTGTTAGATATAAGTATGACCTTATAATTGTACTCCTTCAGGGACTGTGGATGTGTGCACATGCCAAGTTGACAAGAGGTGGACTGTAGTGGTCAGAATTATGCCAACTTGGCAACTCCAAGTTGGGCTTCTTTATCAAGTGACAGGGCTGGCTCTGTAGTGGCTTCCCGCCTCTCAGCTCTCATCTCTCTACCTTTCACCATCTACTGCTGGTCTGCTCATATAGCCAGCAGCTCCTGCTTTCTTCTGGCATCTGGGTCCTGGACTTGAACTAGCAGCTGCTGTTAGATTCATCAACCCTTACAGCCGATGCTTGAGAATGCTGTTCCCTGCCCTGCCCATCCTGGATTCGCCAGCCTCTGTAGTTCCATCTTGCCACCAGCTTGAGATCCACTGACCTACACAACTGGTGATCTAGAACTCTGGCTTCTGACCTACTGATCTTGGGTTCACCAGCTCCTGTGGCCATATGAGGCTGGTGCCAGGACTTGGGGCATTCAGTTTCTGCAATTGAGTGAGATGTTTCCCTATAGTTAAATCTTTCCTGTACATACACATGTCACTGGTTTTGCTTCACTAGAAAACCCGGCCTAAGACACCTCTCTTTTCTGAGCTACATCACAGACTGCTGTTAAACTGCAGGAAGGGCAGCTCAGCTGGGACACCATTTGGTTAGCTGGGAGGCAGAGTCACCCAGTTGGGGTATGTATCTGTGGCTGATTCTCAGGTGGACCAGCAACCCATCTGGGAAATGCTTCTCCAGCCAATAAGCAGCATTTGAGACAATTCATGTCGAGATTCACATGTGGGGCCTGGCAGAGGATGGCTGGAAGGACTTAACCTCTCCCTACTTAGGACCATGTCATAGCATCTAGGGATGGCCTATGAGGTACTTTCGTTGTCAGCTGGAAGACAGGGCCTGTAACACCTGAGAACCTAACTGTTTTCAGCAGCTGTTGCACAGCTCCCCACTTAAAAGTAAAGTATCATTTTAAATAACACCTGGAGATCTGACTGTTGAGAGGCCCAGCAGCTTCTCCTACATCCTTCGTAGACCCACGTCATAGGGTTGGCTGACCTACCCCCCACGTGATTCAATAAGTAGAACGCCATATTTGCCAGCCAAAATGCAGAGACTGCCACCCCAGATAGTCCACATGGGGCCAGTCACTACAGTGTGTAGACATGGCTGATGATTAACTTCCCTCTTAGAACTATGCCTCAGCTCCTGTTGCAGTGACACCAGAGAAATCTAACAGCTTCTAGATGGCACACAGACAACAGACTATAGATAACCATTTAAAGAAGTAGTTCAGCCCGGCTCCAGAAAACTCCCAAAATAAAGAACCAAAAAGCTTCCCAGATGAAGACACCTTTCTGAAACTGAAACTATCAGAGGTCACATACAAAAGAATTATAAGTGGAGTCCTCCTAGAGATGAAATAATATGCAGCAGAACAAAATGAAAAATTTAGTGTTATTTGAACTGATGGAACGTTAATGACCTCAAATCCAGAGATCAATAACAAAGTTACAGAACTAGACAATTCAATTCAAAGCCAAAAGAGTAGAATTGAGCAGATGAAAGTCTGACCTTGAGGACAGAGCAACTGACATCAGCTTTATGAGGAGAAATCAGAGAAAAGAAATCAGCAAAGTGAAGAAGCAGTGAAAAAAATGTGGGACTCTGTTAAGAGAAATAATATATGACTAATTGGAATTTCCACACAAGGAGGGATAGATGAAAATACAGAGAGCATTGCTGTAGGGTTGCTGACAGAAAACTTACCTGAAATCATGAAGGAAGAGAACACAGAAATCCAAGACATGTATTGAACCACACATAAACTTGACCCCAAAAGAAAGACAACAAGACATATTATAATCAAGTTTAATAAAATGAAACATAAACAGAGTCTGTTAAAGACAGCAAGGCTTAAAGTAAAGCTAACATTCAGAGGGAAGCCTTGTAGGCTATCACCTGACTTCTCAGGAGAAACACTGTTTGTGACAAAGTGTTTGGATGACACATTCAAAGCCCTGAAAAAGAAAAACCTCCAACCAAAAATTACATATCCTGCAAAACTGTCTCTCAGATGTGATGGTGAAATTAAGACATTGACAGATAAACAGAAGCTTAGGGACTTTGTAAAAAGCAAACTAAAACTACAAAAAATACTGAAAGAAGTTCTTGGCTTAGAAAAACAAAACATTGGGTATATTTAAGGAGGCAATGTACAACACAGCATCCAGAATCCTACACACTTAGTGAAGTCAATAAGCTCAATCAAAACTACCTTACTAAAAGATGGGAACCAGTGATTATAACACAAAAACTGTGACATCACCACATGAAAAAGATGGATATAATACAGTAGATGTAACCTTTTCAGATGGAGAGGAAATTAAAAAGATACACAGAAGTTAAAGTCTGGTTTAAACTTAGAACAGTGAGAGGGATCTTAGGGGTAGCTACAAAGGAAAATAACAATGTGACATACCAAAACAAAAAACAATGCATGAGTCTCAAAAAGCACAAAACCTACACTGAAAAAGATGACGTTAACCCATAAAAAATGATCCAGAACAGAATATTAAGAAAAACACAGAAAACATCAACAACACAAAAATAAATGCATCAAACTGTCAGCACTAAACACATACCTATCAATAATTACACTGAATGTAAATGAACTGAGTGGTCCAATATAGAGACGAGTGAAATTCTGGATGAAACGACATGATCTGTCTATACGTTGCTTGCAAGAAACACACCTAAGACTTAAAGATACGAACAAGCCAAAAATCAAAGGAAAGGGAAATAAATACCAAGCTAACAGTATATGGAGAAGGACAGGAGTACCAATACAAATCTCAGATAAAATCGACTGTAATGTAAGTTCCACCATTGTGGACAGTAATGGTCACTATTTATGGCTGAAAGCTTTAATATACAAGATTTAATGATAGTAAATATATATGTACCCAATACCAGAGCATCTAAATATATTGAACAAACAGTGACTACATTGAAAAATGAGATAGATGACTCCATAAAAATAGATGGAGACTTCAACACTCCACTTTCAGTAATGGACACATCATCTAGACCAAAGCTCAGTAGAGACACAGAAGATCTTACTGCAACAATCAACCAGCAAGACATTTTCAATAAACACAGAACTTTTCAACCATCAACAGATGAGTACACTTTCTTCTTCAATGCACACTGAACGTTTTCCAGAATAAATTATGTGTTAGGACATAAGTATGTCTCAACAAAATCCAAAACACTGCATTATTGCAAAGCATCTTCTTGGACCATAAAGCCATAAAAGTTGAAATCAATAGCAGAAAAATCACAGGTAGAACTTTAAACTCATGGAAACTGAACAACACCTTGCTCAAAAATCCGTGGGTTGTGGAAGAAGTCAAGCATGAAATATAGGAATTTGTGGAATCAGATGAAAATGAAAAAATATATTACCAGAATTTGTGGGATACAGCAAAAGTGGTGTTCAGAGGTCAAGTTATCTCTATAAATACACACATCTGGAAGGAAGACAGAGCCCATACTAAAGAATTAGCCCTACAGTTTGGACAAGTAGAAAGAGCAACAGAGAAACCTCTCAGCCACCGGAAGAAAACAGCTAATAAACATTAGAGCACAACTAAATGAATTCAAAAATAGAACAGCAAATGAACAAATTAATAAAATGAAAAGGTGCTTCAAAATTTATAAAACATTGGCTACACTTACAAAAGGAAAACAGGAGAGGAAACAAATAACCCAAACAAGAAATGATATGGGAGATGTCACAACAGACTCAACAAAAATCAAAAGTATCCTAACAGAATACTATAAGACTATACTCTAAGAGGTTTGAAAACCTAGAGGAAATGAATGAATTTCTAGATTCATATCACCTACCAAAATTATCACAAGGAACCTATCACAAAAGAAGAGATTGAAAAAGCCATCAAAAAACTACCATCCCCCAAAAGTCCTGGCCCACATGACTTCACCAAAGAATTCTATCAAACTTATAGAGAAGAGTTAACTCCAAGACAACTGAGGCTATTTCACAGCATAGAAATGGTTGCCATACTCCCCCAATTCATTCTATGAACCCAGTATAACCCTGATACCAAAGCCAGGAAAAGATCCCACAAAAAAGAAAATTACAGACTAATATTACTCATGAGCCTAGATGCAAAAATCTTCAACAAAATCCTTCCCAGTAGAATTTAACAGCATGTCAAAAAAATTATTCACCAAGATCAAGTTGGATTCATTCCAGGGATGCAAGACTGGTTCAACATCAGAAAAACAATTAATGTGATCAATCACATAGATAGCAGGAAAGATAAGACTCACCTGATTTTGTCAATCGATGCAGAAAAGGCTGAAGAGCAGAGGTGAACACTGTGTGGTGCAGCAGAGAAACAGTGTGTGGGATCGCCACATTTTGAGGGCTCGGAGATGGACTGAGGGCACCAAAGCACCTCCATCCTGTTTTCTCTGAGCTCTGCCATAGATTCTGCTGTTTTCAAGCAGAAGGGGCAGCTTGACTGGGATGCCATTTTGATTGGCTGGGCTGTGGAGTCACCCAACTGGAGGTCTCAGCAGGGACTAGTTCCCAGGTTGGGAGACAGTGCCAGTCTAAGGAGTGCTTTTCCAGCACAAAGACTGGATTTAGCATAGTATTGCCTTACGGATACAGCCTGGCTGAGGACAGCAGAAGGGCCATAGCCCCTCCCTAC
Organism: Heterohyrax brucei; assembly: GCA_028571685.1. Classification (NCBI taxonomy): domain Eukaryota; kingdom Metazoa; phylum Chordata; class Mammalia; order Hyracoidea; family Procaviidae; genus Heterohyrax; species Heterohyrax brucei. Next base: position 33,128,773 of record CM053148.1, on the reverse strand, counting down.
TTTGAACTATATCATAGCATATGGAGATGGCCAAAGAGGTGTTTCTGTTATCAGCTGGGAGGCGGGGCTTGCCACACCTGACAGCCTGAATGATTTTGGAAGCTGTCAGATAGGTATTAGCTTTTTTAAAATCAGAACTTTCTCCAGAGCTGACAGAGAGAGAAAGCCTTTGCCTAGGGCTACCACCTTGAATTTAGAGTTTTAGCTTATTAGACTGTGAGATAATAAATTTCTATTTGTGAAGGCCATACACTTGAGATATTTCCATTACAGCACTAGATGTCTAAGATAAACACCAAAGGAGGCCTTTTAGCTGGTGAAGCATTTGAAATTGCCAAACAGAAAACTTACTTTCGTTTCTGCCATGTTACAAACAAGTTGAGATCATTTGCTTTTGATCTGAGGTACAGAGTCAGAGTGATTATACCCTTTAATCCCTCCTGATCTTAATATCAAAATGGTCAACTCTATAAGTCTTCGGCTAAGTAAAAAATAAATGATAAAACCAGGTTTCTAGACAAAATATTGCAAACGACAGGAGCAGTCCAGTTTAGTGTTTTGTGTCAAGAGAGGTGGGAAGGCCTATGAAAGATAATTTTGATATAGAACAACTGATCTTCATGGGTAGAGAGATGTATAATCCTCCTGGTTGGTCTCATGCTTCAGGGGAAATCATAAAAAACAACTGAGAAGTTAATCTTCAAAGAAGGTGATAAAGAACTTCACAGAATATGAGATCAGTTCTACAAGGGGAAAGGGTGCTAAAGAGTTTGAACTGTTTGGAACGCTCCAAGTATGAAGTCCAAGGAAGAGACTGGCAAGAGATGAAACTGAATAGACTAGTGGGGGCCTTGGATGAAAAGCCTAATGTGCTGCTTTAGAAGGCCTAGCCATTTGTTATGGTTTGAAATGTGTCCCCAAGAAGATGAACTTTTTTAAGATTCTCTGGAGAGACAGACCAAGGAATTAGTAAAATCTATAGGTCAGGCAGCAGCTTGGAGACATCTGCAGGCTTTCATCCCAAGATCTATAAGTCAAATGACAAGAAGAGTACAGATTGGAAAGAGTGAGTGATTTCTGTCAAATTATCTCTTTATAGTTAACAAACAGAATACTCTAAATCTACTGATTTAGTTATGTGTGTCTTGTGTCCTGAGACTTTTCTGAACTCTTCTATTGGTTTCAGTAGTTTACTTACAGATTCTTTAGGATTCTCTGTGCATACAATCATTTCATCTGCAAACAGGGAGATTTTTACTTCTTTGCTGATGCTGATGCCCTTTGTTTTTTGGTCTTGTCTAATTGTTCATTGTACTAGAACTTCTAGTACAACGTTGAATAGGAGAGGTGAGTGTGGGCATCCTTGTCTAGTTTCTGTTCTCAGAAACTGTTTCTGTCTCTCTCCATTCAGGATGATGTAGGCAGTTGGCTTTGTATAAATGGACCTTATTGCGTTGAGGAATTTGCCATCTGTTCTTATGTTGCTGAGAGTTTTTAGCATGAATGGATGTTGGACTTTATCAAATGTCTTTTCTGCATCAATAGATAAATCAGATGATTCTTGTCTTTTGTGTCACTTATGTGCTTGATTACATTAATTGTTTTCCTGATGTTAAAGCAGCCTTGCATCCTGGTTATGAATCCAACTTGGTTATGATGGATTATTTTTTGGCTATGTTGTTGTATTCTATTGTCAAGAATTTTGTTGAAGATTTTTGCACCTAGATTCATGAGTGATATTGGTCTGTAGTTCTCCTTTTTTGTTGGGTCTTTCCCTGGCTTTGGTACCAGGGTTATGCAGGCTATTCCATCCCTTTCTATACTGTAAAATAATGTCAGTAGTATTGGAGATAATTCTTCTCTGAAAACTTGGCAGAATTCTGCAGTGAAGCCATCTGGGCCTAGACTTCTTTCAGTTGGTAGTCTTCCTCTGTGATGGGTTTATTAAGTTGTTCTGCTTCACCTCGTCATAATTTTGATAGGTGATATGAATCAAGGAATTTGTCCATTTCCTCTAGGTTTTCAAATTTGTTTCAGTACAGACTTTCATAGTATTCTGATGTGAAATTTTTTATTTCTGTTAAATTTGTTATGACAACTCCCTTCTCATTTCTTGTTTGGGTTATTTGTTTACTTTCCTGTTTTTCTTTAGTAAGTTTAGTCAGTGGCTTGTAAATTTTGTTGATCTTTTCAAAAAACCTGCTTTTGGTCTTTTCAATTGTTCTTCTATTCTCTAATTTGTTTGGTTCTTCTCTTATCTTTATGATCTGTTTTCTTCTGGGGCCTGAGGGGTTCCTCTGTTGTTCTCTCTCTACTTTTTCAAGCTGTAGGGTTAGTTCTTTGGTTTGGTTTCTTTCTTCCTTTCAGATACATGCATTTATGGAGACAAACTGACCTCTGAGCACTGCTTTGGCTGTATCCCATAGGTTCTGGTAGGAAGTGTTTTCATTCTCCTTGCAATCCATAAATTTCCTTATTTCATCCTTGATTTCTTCCTTAACCCATGGCTTTTAGAGCAAGATGTTGTTTGGTTTCCATGAGTCCCACTCTTTCTATCTACATTTTTTCTGCTACTGATTTCAATTTTTATGGATTTATGATCTGAGAAGATGCTTTGCATTAATTCAATGGTACTGATTTTGTTGAGAATTGCTTTATGTCCTAACACATGGTTTATTCTGGAGAATGTTCCACATGCACTGGAAAAGAAGGTGTAGTTGTCTGCTGATGGATAGAATGTTACGTGTATGTCAACGAGGTCTGGTTGGTTAATTGTGGCAATAATGTCTTCTGTGTCTTCACTGACCTTTTTTCTAGATGATCTGTCCAATATTGAGAACGGAGTGTTGAAATCTCCCACTATTATTGTGGAGTGACCTGTCTCATTTTGGAGTGTAGTCAGTGTTTCTTTGATGTATTTAGGTGCTCTAGCATTAGGTGCATAAATATTTACTATTGTTAAGTCCTTCTTGTGTATTGAACCTTTCAGTAATAGTGTCCACCCTTGTCCACAATGGTGGATTTTACATTAAAGTCTATTTTATCTGAGATTAGAATTGCCACATCTGCTCTTCTTTCTGTATTGTTAGCTTGACATATAGTCTTCCATCTTTAATTTTCAGTTCCTTCCTTTGTTTAAGTCTAAGGTGAGTTTCTTGTAGGCAACATATGGATGGGTCATGTCTTTTGATTCAAGATGCCACTTAGTGTCTCTTTACTGGAGCATTCAGTCCATTCACATTCAATGTAATTATTGATAGGTATGTGTTCAGTACTGTGATTGTGATATGCTTGTTTTTGTAAATCTGTTCTGGGACTTTCTTCTTTGTGAGTTGATTTTTCACCTCTTTCAGCATTGGTTTTGCACTTGTCAACACTCCTGTATTACATTTCTTGATTTGATATGTTGCATCTTTATTGTGTTTTGTAGCTGCCCCTATGATCCCCCTTAATAAACTACATAAAAACTCAATTTAATTACCATCAGTCTTACTAACTTCCTCTCCATCTAGAAGGACTATAACAACTGTAGTAAATCCCTCTTTTTAATATGATGACATCGTAGTTTTGATGATATGATCATTGGATCATTTCTTTCACTATTATAGCTTTGAGTTTAGAGCCTTTCTTAACTGAGTAGGTTTCTGGGTGATGTGTCCTGAATCTACTTCTGAAATACAAAGTTAGTGGTTTTGTTCTTCTAAGCCAAGAGATTCTTTCATTATTTCTTGTAGCTGTGGCTTGGTGTTTACAAAGTCTCTTAGTTTCTGTTTATCTGTGAATGTCTTCATTTCATTTTCATATTTGAAAGATAGTTTTACAGGATATATAATTCTTGGTTGGAAGTTCTTCTCCTTTAAGGCTTTGAATATGTCATGCCACTGTCTTTGTGCCACCTTGCTGAAACTTTTGTCTTTATTATCTAGTATTGCTGTAACAGAAATAGACAAGTGGATAGGTTTTTCAAACAGAAATTTGTTCTCTCACAGTTTAGGAGGCGAAAAGTCTGAATTCAGGACCCAGGCTCTAGGGAATGGTTTCTGTGTTGGCTCTGGAGAAAGATTCTTGTCTCTTAGAGCTTCTGCTGCTGGGAAATATTCAGGGGATTTGGCATCCCTCTTGTTCCATGTATTTTCTTCTGTCTCATACAAGGAACGAACTAGAAAGCCTGGTGACATAGTAGTTGAGTACTATGACTGCTAACCAAATGTTGGAAGTTCAAATCCATCAGGAACTCCTAGGAAGCTCTATGGAGCACTTGAACTCTGTCTATAGGATTATCGTGATTGGAATTGACTTGAAGGCAGTGGATTTAGTTTCAGAGGGAATTAACTCAGGACATATCCTACACTAATCCTGCTGTATTAATGTAACAAAAAACTCACTTTCAATGGTATTATAACCATAAGTGTAGTATAACACATATTCTGGGGGGACACAATTCAATCCATAACACCTGTGGTAGTTGGGTTTGATATTGTTGTTGTTTGTTCTTTACTTCCATCACACACAGTTCCAATAAACCCCTTCAGCATACCTGCAAGATCAAACAAGGATTGTGATTCTTCTCAATTCTTATTTAGCAAAATCAATAAAATATTGTCCCTAGGTGGTACAAAAGATTGATACATTTGGCTGCTGTCACATAATGAATTGTGTTCCGCCAAAAATGTATTTAGAAATTTGACTGGGCAATAATTTCCAGTATTGTGTGAGGTTCCTGTCTGCAGTAAACTCTGCCTCTGTGATGTGAATGGGGGTAGATGAGTGGCAATTGTGTTGATGGTGCAGGACTTACCATGCAGGACTGTACAGTGGCTTCAGGAAGCCTCTTGAGATATAAAAGAAAGGGAGGTGAGTGGATATTTGGAGTCCTTATATCATCAAGAAAGAAAGCAATGCCTGAAACTGTGTGTCTCCTTTGGAAATGACTGGAGTCCTCGTGCCTCAGAAGCTTCCCATCCAGGGGAAGATTGACACCAAGGACTTTCCTACAGAGCCAGTAAAGAAAGCTTTGCCCTTGACCTCCACACTACGTCTTGACTTCTAGCTTACTGACTGTGACAAATAAAATTTATCTTTTTAAAGCCATCCACTTGTGGCATTTCTGCTAAAGGAGCACTAGCTGACTAGGACAGCTGCTAATCAAAAAGTTAGAGTCTGTCCAGGTCCCCTCAGTCATTCCTCAGAAGAAAGACCTTGTGGTTTACTTTTGAAAAATCAGCTGTTGAAAACCTTCTGGGGCATAGTTTTACTCCAGCACACGTGTAGTCTTCATGAGTTAGAATCAACATGATGGCAACTGGTTTTAATATAATACTGGCCAAAAGAGGAGAATGGCCAAAGCATCCTTAAAGAATGGTAGATTTTGAAGGCTAAACAAAATATCAAAGATATCTTAGTGCAACACTTTTATTTTCCTGATGGTAAAGGTGACTCAGAGAATAAAATAATAGTTACAGTCACACAATTGATCAGTAGCAGAGCGAAGAATGACTTCAAGCTCCCAGTCCCCACCCAGGACTCTCTATATCATAAGACTGTTACACTTTCCCACCTCGAGAATTCAGCTTATGTGAAAAATAATGTGGAACTGAAGCAAGTCACTATTTTTATGGTTTACAGGCAAAGGAAGTCCCCCACTGAGTTTCAACTCTGTGAATAATTGGGACAAATAATAGTTTTCATTTTGGTAAAAATTCCTCTTTACTACTAATAATACTAGCCACAGGACCCTGCTTCATTTTATCTGTATAAAGAGCCCAAGCAAGATTTTAGGACCAAGCAGTATGTTTCATTCCCATGGCATTGTAGGCTCCCATTTTCTCTGGGATCCTGCTTTCTGCTCTTGCTATCTCTCTTTTGTGTATTAAATCCTGGTGCACAGTGTAGCTTGCAGTTAAGCTAGCTGACAGAACAGAAATTGAATCAATCCTCAGGAGCAACAGATTCAACTCTGGGAAACTCCAGCACATTCTGGCAGCTACCAGAGAGCCTGGAGCTGTACGTGCCTCCCCAGGATTTCCCCAGGATGTTGTTCTTTTAAGAGAAGCATTTATTAAAAACTACTTGCTGTGCAAATCTAACGTCAGTTAGTGGTTTTTCACATGACTTGTTGGTGCTTTGTATAATTCTCTGAAGATAAAGCAGTGACGAAACAGGCAAAGTAACCTACTGAGAGAAATGGGATCCTGAGCAATACAGACAAAACCAAATCTATTAGACACAGAGTGCTGGAGGGCTGATGTCGCTTTGGTCTTAGCCTCCTCTCCACCAGAAAAAGTAAGATCATGTGATGAGACTTAGGATTCACGGCAGGAATCTTAGTTTTCAAGAAACAAATAAATACAAGACAAAAGGTAGATATGATGTTGAAGCAGCCTTGCATCCCAGGTATGAATCCAGATGGGTTGTGATTATTATTATTTTTTGATATGTTGTTGAATTCTACTGGCTGGGATTTTGTTGAAGACTTTTGCATTTAGGTTCATAAGTGATATTGGTCTGCGACTCTCCTTTTTTGTTGGATCTTTCCTTGGCTTTGATATCAGGGTTATACTGGCTTCATAGAATGAACTGGGGAGTATCCCATCCCTTTCTCAGTAGTACTGAGGTTAACCCTGAGATAGTCTCAGTAGTGTTGGAGTTACCTCTTGTCTAAAAGCTTGGTAGAATTCTACAGTGAAGTCATCTACACCAGGGCTTTTTTTAGTTGGTAGTTTTTTGATGACTTTGTTCAATCTCTTCCTTGGTAATGGCTTTATTAAGTTGTTCTACTTCTTGCGATAATTTCGGTAGGTGGTATGAATCTAGGAATTTGTCCATTTCCCCTAGGTTTTCAAATTTGTTAGAGTATAGCCTTTTGCAGTATTCTATTATGATACATTTGGTTCAGTTGGATATGTTGTGACATCTTATGTATCATTTCTTATTCAGATTATTTGTGTCATCTCCTGTTTTTCTTTAGTAAGTTTAGGCAATGGTTTGTCAAGTCTTTTGATCTCTTCAAAAAACCAGCTTTTGGTCTTTTCAATGTTTTCAATTGTTCTTCTATTCTTTAATTTATTTAGTTTTGCTCTGATGTTCTCTTCTGGTATCTGAGAGCTTCCTCTGTTGCTCCCTTTCTGCTTGTTCGTTAACATTAATTCTTTTGTTTGGGACCTTTCTTCCTTCTATATGTGTGCGCTTGTTGTTGTTAGGCCATGGAGTTGGTTGTGACTCATAGAGACGCTATGAACAACAGAACGAAACACTTCCTGGCCTGTGCCATGTCCACATTAGTTTTTATGTTTAAGCCTATTGTTGTGGCCACTCTGTCAATCCATCACTTTGAGGGTCTCCCTGCTTTTCGCTGACCTTCCACTCTATCAGGCATGATGTCCTTCTCAGGGATTGATCCTGACCACATGTCTGAAGTATGTAAGATGCAGTCTTGCCATCTTCGCTTCCAAGGAGCACTTTGGTTGCACGTCTTACAGAACAGAGCTGTTTGTTCTTTTAGTGGTCCATGGTACATTCAAAATTCGTCTCCAGCATCACAATTGAAAGGCATCAATTCTTCTTTTGTCTTCTTTGTTCATGATCCAGCTTTTGCATGTATGTGATATGACAGAAAAATATCATATCAGGCGCATTTTAGTCTTCAAGGTGACATCTTTACTTCTGAATACTTTGAAGAGGTCCTTTGCAGCACATTTGCCCAGTGCAATGTGTCTTTTGATGTCTTGATTGCTACTTCCAAGGGTGTTGATTGTGGACCATGTAATATGAAATCCTTGACCACTTCAGTCTCCTGTCCATTTATGACAGTGTTGCTTACTGGTCCAGTTGTGAGAATTTTTGTTTTCTGATCCTGATGCACAATCCATACTGAAGGCTGTGGTCCTTAATCTTCATCAGTAAATGCCTCAAATCTTCATTTCCACCAGTAAGGTGATGTCGTCTGCATAATTCAGGCTGTTAATAAGTCGTCCTCCAATCCTGATGCCTCATTCTACTTTGTATAATCCAGCTTCTTGGATTATTTGCTAGGATTATTTGCTTGGCCTACAGATTAAAAACGTATGGTGAAAGGATACTACCCTGATGCACACCATTTCCTGATTTTAAACCACACAGTGTCCCCTTGTTCTGTTTGCATGACTGCTTCTTGATCTTATACAGATTCCTTGATATCACAATTAGATGTTCTGGAGTTCCCATTTTACGCAATGTTAGCCATAATTTAGTATGATCCACACAGTCACACGCTTTTGTATAGTGAATGAAGCAAAAGTAAACACCTTGCTGGTATTCTTTGCTTTCAGCCAAGATCCATCTGACATCAGTGATGATATCCCTCATTCCATGTTCTCTTCTGAATCCACCTTGAATTTCTGGTAGTTCCTTGACAATATACTATAGTAATTGCTTTTGAATGATCTTCAGCAAAATTTTACTTGTGTGTGATATCAACTATATTGTTTGCTAATTTCCTCATTCAGTTAGATCACTTTTCTTTGGAATAGACATAAATATGGATCTCTTCCGGTTCGTTGGCTAGGTAGCTGTCCTCCAAACTTTTTGGCATAGACAAGTGAGTACTTCCAGCACTGCATCTGTTTGTTGAAATATCTCAATTGATATTCCATCAATTCCTGGAGGTTTGTTTTTTGCCAATGCCTTCAGTGTAGCTTAGGTTTCTTCCTGAAGTACCGTTTGTTCCTTATCATATGCTACCTCTTCAAATAGCTGGACATAAACCAGTTCTTTCTGGTATAATGACTCTGTATTCCTTTCATCTTATTTTGATGCTTCCTAAGTCATTTAATACTTTCACTGTAGAATCCTCACTATTGCAACTCAAAGCTTGAATTTTTTTCTTCAGTTATTTCAGCTTGAGAAATGCAGAACATGTTCTTCCCTTCTGGTTTTCCATTTCCAGTTCTTTGCCCAAATCATTATAATACTTTCTTTTTATCTTCTCAAGCTGCTCTTTGAAATCTGTTTAGGTCTTTTACTTCACCATTCCTTCCTTTTGCTCCTGCTAGACATTCAAGAGCAAGTTTCAGAGTCTCTTCTGACATCCAACATAGTCTTCTCTTTTTTTCCTGTTTTTTAATGACCTCTTGCTGTCTTCATAGATGATGTCTGTGATGTCATTCTATAATTTGTCTGGTCTTCGGTCATTAGTGATAAGCACATCAAATTTGTTCTTGAGATGATCTTGAAACTCAGGAGAGATATACTCAAGGTCATAATTTGGCTCTTGTAGACTTGTTCTAATTTTCTTCAGTTAGGTGAGTAGTCAAATTCAAATATTCTGCACCATCAAGAATAGGGTGGGTTGTGATCCAAACCCTTTCCGAAACCTGGAAAAAAGAAGATCACACACAAGAGGAAGACAGATGTAATGAGATGACACAGGCAGGTGTATCTATAAGCAGCAAAGAAATCTGAAAGGTTACCATCAGTTACCAGAAATCAGGAGAAAGGCATGGGACAGTTACACCTTCAAAGTCCTCAAAAAGACCCCACATAGCCATGACACAGCTGTTTTGGATATCTGGCCTACAGAAATGTGAGCAAATTCGTCTTCTTTGTAGCAGCCTGCTTTGTGGTACTTTGCTATACTAGCTTCAAACAGCAGACATGTATTACCTCAGTTCCTGTGAGCCAGGAATCTGGGCATGGCTTAGTGAGAATCTCTGATTCATGCCTCTAACAGGATGACAGGCAAGGTGTCATCTCAGTGCTCAACCTGATATGAAACTCCTCTATCACAGTGCAACCTCTTTAGATTTTTGCTATGTTTTACACTTTTCTTGGAGCTCTCCAATATTTTGGAGAATCCACATAATCATGTATTCTGGAAATTTAGACACAAAATTGAACTTGAGGGACATCTGGTAAAATCTGTTTTTACACATAGGCAAGGATCTTAACACATCCTTGAAAAATTAGATAGCAGCTTAGGCTCTTTTTGAATTGGTCTAGTGTTGGAGTTTCTACATCATTAGGGAACCACTAGTTCTGGCAATTCTTCCTGTGTGCTGCTTACTGTTATGTTGAGTTGATATTTCCAAACTTTTTCTTTTTTCTTTTTATTGACAGAGCTAAGAAGGTACATAATACGAGCAACAGGGAATAAGTTCAAAGTCTCTTTTAAATGTCGTGACAGACATCCAGATATTTGAAGACAACATCAATTCTCCTGTATCTTTGTCTCTTCTAATACTAAAATAATCCCAGTTCCACTATTCAAATTAACTGACTCAATTGTGAAAATTTTGCCCATATTTAAAGTAAATCCAGAAAAGTAATTCAGGATTTCTCCCCCCACATCATTAGTAAGGCTAACAACTAAATTCACACTATGTTATACTGTGTGTACTAGTTCATCTGACAGAAACACAGGGCTCCTTGGGAAAGGAAGTTAATAAAATAATTAGAGAAGTCACAAATACTTGCCCTCATCAGGCTTATAATTGTGCTAGAGCACAATACAAGTATATTTCACAGTTAGAGTAGTTATAAGTTTGACATGATTTTTGCAACTCTCTGTGAGGCTTATTTTGGGACAAATAAGCTTTGTATACCTGTTAATTAGACCGTTTATTTTTTTAAAAAATTTCCAAGCTAAATGATAGCATGCATTATTTATTCTAAATGTATTTATCCATTGTCTAGTATGTGACACACACTGATTCAGGCAATAGAGACATAACTGGCTTAAACACTACTTTCTCCTGGAAATTAATGTAGTGGAGGAGGGTACAGATGACAAGTAAAAAACTTAATGAAGATGTGATCTTATTTCAATTTTTATTTCTCAGGTAGTAGGTGATTTCTGATAAGACATGAAAGAGAGGGTTTGTAACCTGTTATACTCTGATCAGATGGGTTTTGAAGGGTTATAAATTTAATTCGGTTGGGGAAGAACTCTCTATGTTTGGAGTTATCCAAAACTCTCTATGTTTGTAGTTATCCTAAACTTCGAGATAAATGTCATTAATCCTACTAACTTGAAACACTAGAAAGTTCAGGTTCTCAAGGTCCCAAATTCAAAAGGGCTGGAGAAATCCTGGCGAAAGATAATGTGCATCTTTGGAATAAGTCATCAAGTGGAGAAATAAAATATTGGTGTCCAACAGAATTTTATGTTTGCTCTGCCTACCACACCTGCTGGGATGGAGATTGTTTGTGCTGGGTGGAATGTGATTAAAAACTGTCTGGGTTTTAACACAAGTCAGTGAAATATAGGCACTTCCCGAAGTTTGTTTTCACCAAAACTACACCCATTTTTTTTCTAATTCATTTCTTCTTGCCATCCTTTCCACTGTTTCCTATATATACTTTCTTGTTCTGAAAAAATGATTTGATCACATATTAAAGGTACTATAAAATTTTCCTCAATAAAATGTGGAAAAATGAAATTCAAAGGAAGATATAGATTCTAATCTGATAATTCTTTTGAATCATTTTGTTGACATACTTTACTGCCTTCCAGTTCATTAGCAATGGATTAGTGTGTAACACAGAAATGCACAAACACAAAATAAGCAAAAGCAAACAAGCCTGTCTATAAAAAATTGAATCTAAATATAAAATAAAGGTTGTTGGAATGCTGTGCTCCGCAGTTGTGGGGCGTATTTTTTCTTAATAATGCCACATATCTTCCCAGTTCAGCATACTCTGGATTCAGTTACACATTTCTGTTTTGTCTCTTACTTTTAAGTATGGTAATCTTTCCAAGTGTATTAGGTTAGGTCTAATTATAGTAGAAACAGGGATAAGAAATATTTTTTTATGTATTAAGAGTCAGAAAAAGGGGATTTTTCTGTGTCCATTGAACCTCTGGATAATTCAAAACATTTTATGAACTGGAAGCTCTAAAGTGTATTTATGGTTTAATTCTGAAAACGAAGAGCATATTGGAAGGCCTCTCACTACCTGACTTTAGAACCTATTACACTGGCACAGTTGTCAAAACAGCCTGGTACTGGTACAAAAAGAGACATATAGACCAGTGGAACAAAGTAGAGACCCCAGAGATGCCACCATCCTTCTATGAACAGCTGATATTTGACAAAGGCCCTAAGATTTTAAGCTGGGGTAAGAACAGTCTCTTTAACAAATGGTGCTGGCAAAATTGGATATCCACCTGCAAAAAAATTGAAAAAAGACCCGTATCTCACATTTTACACAAAAATATAAACTCAACTTGGATAAAAGACCTAAATATAAAATCTCTTAAAAAAAAAAAAAAACGAGTTAATTAAAGGGTATTTCTTTCTTATGATAATGTAATGTTTTAAATAAAATAAATAACCAATATTATGACTTAATATAAAGCAGAAGAGACATTACCATCAAAGTGAGGAAGAAGAAGGAAATCCCAAATATTATCAATTTTGTGTAACATTGGTTTTAAAATGATACCAAATGCTACACGACAAGAAAATCATACATGCATGTATACATGCAAACATGCCAAAATATAATCATCTTTATGTGTATCATAAATATCTAGCTGAGAAACCAGACAATTAATTGAAAAGTAATTGAAATTAATAAAAGAATTCTCTAAAATGGCTAGACATAAAGTCATTATTATAAAATATCTTTAACTACAGATTCAAAATAGGAGTTAGAATATAGCTTTAAAAGGTTGCCGTTTACTACAAAATCAAAATGTTGACATATCTAGAGATACTTGTGTGAAGTTTTTTTGTTTTTTGGCTTGGCTTAGCAAACAAACTTAAGCAATTTTTCCTGAAGCGCACTTAAAAACAATGATTCTTGGTATGCTTAGATTCAGAAATTAAATGTTTATAAAAGTCAGTAATGCCAAGGTTTATTCATAAACAGAATACAGTTCCAATTTAAATCCTAAAATGATTTATTTGGAGATTAGAGATTTGACAAAATGGAATACTTAAGTAAGAATAGCCAGACTTTTATTTTTCTTATTGTAAAGTTCATAGTTACAAAATTTGAATCTCTTTGGCAATTAACAAATACCTAAACAGGAGCTTGTATGTACTATTTATTACCTTATATGTTGGTGTGTATAGCAGTATCTCCTGTTATAATTGTTCTAGAAAGCATTTTTCTTTCCAGGAATTTTCCTAAGGAAATAATCACAAACATTTCTAATGTTTTAGTTAGAAATATATTCACTCTGATGTTATTTCAAAATAGGCCCAAGATAGAAAGCAATTCTAAGGTTTAAAATACAGGAGATGTTAAGAGAAATTCTGACACATCCATGGAATAGGATATTGTGAATACACTAAGAATGAAAGAGATTTTTAATGAAACAGATTTTTCATAATGCATATTAAATGTATCATCTAAGTATGCTAAGGACTCCAGCAAAAGCCAACTTTTAGGACCGTCCTTTTTCTAATTAATTTATAAATGCTTGAATCTGATGAAAACTACACAATTTAAAGAATAAACTAGATATCTAACAAGGACTTTCAGTGATTTTTTTTTTTTTATTAATCCATTTTAGTTTCCGTACAGTGGTCCTTACAGCTCGTTGCTTTTTTTTTCTTTTGTGGACTTTTAAGTAATTTCAAGATAATGATCATACATCTTAAGAAGGAACATTAGGGTTGCAGCATCAGTAACGTTTGAGGATGCAGATGACAGAAACAAAAAATCGACGGAATTTATCAAAATGGGCAAAAGGAAGTACAGAAGATTCCTCCCAGTTTTCCTGCAAGCCCTGACACCTGTAGTCCCCTTTTTCAGCCTACGCTACCAACTCAAAACCGACCATCATCTTACCGGAAGCAATTAGGTCACTAGGGTCCATCACAGTTATTAACTGCTGCTATCTGTTAGGTAGAAGAGCTATGAAGTAGATATGGAATTTGAGAATTTTGAGTCAATTTCTTCACATTTTTCTTAACTCATCATATTTTATTTTCAAGGAAAAATGGATATTTTTGTTAAATAATTTATATACAAAGTACTTTTTGGGGGACCTGGAAAACACAAACCCCATCTTCAGGGGAAAACACTCAGAGTTCTAAGTATTGATTTACTTACCTATAGTAACTTAAGGGTTACTTAGTTTATACTAATTAACAGTATAAAAAACAAACTTCTTCCTGTGGGCCGGATTCCACCTCGTAGTGATCCTAAAAGTGTACTGTAGCATTTCTAAGGAGCTGCTGGCAGATTCACACTGTCAACCTTCTGGTTAGCAGCTATAGCCCTTTACCACTATACTAGCAAGGCTCTTATCAGCAATGTTGCCTTTGTGGTCATTGGATGCTGTTGAGTCAGTTCTGGTCACAGTGATCTCTCGTACAACAGAATGAAGCATTGCCCCGTCGTGTGCCATCCTCGCAATCCTTGTTATGCTTGAACCCGTTGTTGCAGCCACTGTGTCAATCCATCTTTTTTTTCCAATTTATTTCTTTTTCTTTCATTATTTTATTATGATTGAATGAAAATGTACATTCCCATATAAATTTGTATGTTGACCTACACCCAGCTTCCACTGCTCTCCCTGCACGGTGATTGCACACCCTTCGTCTCTGCTCCATACATGACTTACCTTCCCAGCAGTCTCCTATCTTCTCCTCTCCATCCATTCCCCTTTCTCCAGTATGAGGTCAACAGGATGACCTCCTATAGATGCCTAGAACAAGAAAGTGCCCACACAATATGGTCACTCTGCATCACCAAGTCTAATCCATTGCTATCTGAAAAGTTGACCTTCATTAAGATTTATGGGGTGGGACTGCATCAGGGCTGGGGCTCCTGTCCTAGGAGAACTCTGAGGTCCCTGGACCATCAGTTGCAGTCTTTTAGCGGAGATCTCAGAGTGCACCCCTATTTATACTGTGTTGCCAGTGAGACTCAACTTGATGAGCTCCATTGCAGCTATCACTGCTGATGGCCGGGCACCATCTGGTTCTTCCGGTCACAAGTCGATGTAGACATCCATTCATGTGGATCTCTCTGTCTTCTGGTTTCTCTTTCCACTATGTCGTTACGGACCTTGGTGATCATCCGTTCCTGCTGTGTTGTAACCATTTGCTGTACCCTCAGATGGCAGCTTGGCAGCTTTTAAGACCCCAGACGCCACTCACCAATGTGGGGTGTGGAGAGACCTCATTAGCAAAACACTAGTTGTGCCAACTGGCCTCAATTTCCCCTGACGTCTGCCCCAGCTACTCTGTTCTTGCAGCATTGGATTAAGGTGGGAGTACACAGGTTGCATTGAAGTCCCATTAATATTGATCTTCTTACTAATGTGTGCTGTCACAAGTTTCACTCAACCAAATTTCTAACAATCATCTAATCTAAACCCATCACCCTCACCCTCCCACCCTCCCCACCCTTGCAGCCATCAGAGTCTTTTCTGTTATCCATGAGTCTTCTTTTAAATTCTTATCATAGAGATTCCATAAAATATTTGTCCTTCTGCCACTGACTACTTTCACTCAACATAATGTCCTCCAGTTGAAACCAGGTGAAGAGATGTTTCCTGCAATCATCATTGTTCTTTATCATTGCATAGTGCTTCATTGAATATATATACCATAGTTCACCTATCCATTCTTCTGTTGTTGGGCATCTGGGTTGATTCCATCTTTTTGCTAATGTGGACTGTGCTGCAATGAACATTCATGTACATGTATCTGTTGGTGTGAATGGCCTTGATTCTGTAGGATATATTCCAAGCAGTGGAATTACTGAGTCAAACAGTATATCTATATCCATTATTTTAAGGCAGCACCAGATTGCTTTCCAGAGGTTACACCTTTCTGCAATCCCACTAACAGTGTAGGAGAGTTCCAATGTCTCCACAGCCTCTCCAGCATTTAGTGTTTTGCATTTTTTGGATCATGGCCAACCTTGTTGGGGTCAGATGGTATCTCGTTGTCATTTTGATTTGAATTTCTTTAATAGCTAATGATCATGAGCATGTCCGCATGTGTTTTTTGGCTGCCTTCAATCCATCTTGTTGAAGGTCTTCCTATCTGCGCCTCTGCTTTGACCAAGCATGATGTTCTTTTCCAGGCACTGATCCCTCCCGATAACATGTCCAAAGTATGTGAGATGTAGTCTTACCATATTTACTTCTAAGGAGTATTCCGGCTGCACTTCTTCTGAGAAAAGTTTGTGCTTTCATAATCCATGTTATATTCAGTATTGCTTACCAGCACCAAATTCAGTCTTCAGTTCTTCTTTAGTCTTCATTATTCATCATCCACCTTTCACATGCATATGGCCAAGCCAAGTGTCGTCAAGTGGGTGACTGAAAATACCATGTGTTGCTTCTAAAATCTGAAGAAAATCCTTATTCTTCATATAAGACACTTCAGAAATAACAGTAAAAAAAAAAACAAAAAAATGGGTAAAGGATTGCCTTAGTTATCTAGCGTCACTATAACCGAACCACCACAAGTGGATGGCTTTAACAAACAGAAATTTATTCTCTTACCATCTAAGAGTTTAGTAATCCAAATTCAGTGCACCGGCTCCAGGAGAAGGCTTTCTCTCTAGGAAAAGGTCTTGCTCTCCTTTCAACATTTGTGGGCCCAGGATTTCTTGGAGATATCCACGTGTCTTGGCCTCTCTCTTCCCCTCAATCTAGGAGGTTCTCAGCACAGGAATATGGGGTACAAAGGACGTACTTCATTTGTGGCTGTTTCTTAGTAGTATGAGGTCCTTTTTCTCTGGTCACTTCTTTCTCATTTTATCTCATAAAATAAAACGTGACTCCGGCCACATCTTGGGGAAACTACCCTTGCATCATGTCATGGCTGTGATCTGGATAAGAGTCCACCCTAATCCTCATTAAAATGACCTAATCCTGCTCCATTTACTTAATGGACAGTTCACACCTCATTGGGACCATGATCACAGGTTTAGAAGCTATGATTTATAACACATCACAAAACAGGTGGTAATCGGATCACTAAATGGAGGACAAGCACACAGTACTAGGAATCATGGTCTAGTCAATTGACATACATTTTGGGGAAGCATGTTTCAATCTATGTCAGTGATAGAACATAAAAATGGTATAGATAGGTTAACTCTCTGCTCTTCTGACAACTTTGCTCTGAAGAAGTACATTCTTAAACGTTTCAGACATACATACTGTTTTTGTTTCCTTCCTCGGGAGTTTATTTTCGACTCATAGTGACCCTGTGTGACAGAACAGAACTAACCTATAGGCCTTTCTTTAAGTGTAATCTTTATGGGAGCAGATTACCAGGTCTTGGTTCTGTGGAGCTGCTGGCAGATTTTTTTATTTTTTTTAATTTACTGTTATACTTCCTATAAGATCCATAAATTGTAGAAATAGTTGTTATGTGATAGTCTTTGACTTGAAAATGTGGCTACTAGGTAATGGTCTGATTAATATCTCCGAAATATCCCCCTCTAGTTGTTTCAATTAACACTCCAGAAATGTTTATATCTTTTGTTCCCTTTTATTCTTAGCCTTTGCGTGCATTCTGTGGTCTTGGGTGCGGCCCTCGCTGAAGAGGAAGCACAGCTGGACAGTACCGGAAGTGAGTAACCCCAGCCAGTCTTCCCAGCCCACCCACGGAACCACACTCTGCCTAATTTATTGTCCTCTACACATCACTTTCACTGTGTGCCCTTGAACTGGGCAAAGAAGAAGAAAACCTTTTATACTTGCGGTAGATGCAAAAGATTATTTCTCTGTGTCCTCACTGCTTTTTCCATTTATCTGACTCAGCCTTACTCTCTTTGTCTTTTACTCTGGCCCCAGGACCTGAGCTTGGCCACAGAAGATGGGTGGGGTGAAAGATTGCTTCTTTTGACTTGTGGCAGGTGCGGGGGCTGGTTGTGCCACCTCTTAGCAGCACTAGATTTCTTTCCGTCTACTACTCTTGTTTAGCCAGCTCTCCTTTCATTTTTAGGGAGGTGCTGCCTTCGTTGTATTATTAGGTTAGTTCCGATGCTGAAGGAATAATAATAATCAAACGCATTTGTGTATTCACTAATCCACTCTGGCAGTTTCCAAAGGATCCTCTCAACTCACTTGAAAAATTCAAGTTCACTGGTTTGGTTGTGTGTTGAATGTTCCTTGTCCCCGCACTGCTTCAGGCATTACACTTCCTACCCTGAGCCCCGGTCTGAGCAGTAGTCTGCTTGCAATGTGACTCTGGGGCATCTTTAGTAATTACCATAAACTGGAAGGAAGAGCCACAAGGCTATCATCAGACCAGTGGAGATGGAGAAGTAGAGGAGTCTCATTAGGGAAATGAGAGGTCTGGAAGACACACAGGTCCCCAGCACAAGATGTGCAGGTACCCTGAGGGCCACTGTCGGAGCATCTCTGGATTGGATGAATGGAAACACGTTAACACTGATGACCCTGCGGCACCAAAAGAGAACAATCTAAACTCCAAAGATAATCTTACTGCCCTTTGGATGGGAAAAATTGTCCTAGATTGAAAGGTTTGCTTCCCATGCCACCAGCTTGTCCACTAAGACAGTCTTAGAGACTGGAATAGCAAGGACAGGTACTCATGTTAGATGGTGCATCTGCCACTTACTGTGTGACCTTAGGCACTGATGACTTTTCTAAGCCTCTGTTTTCAGTTTCCCACTTCTGAAGTGCTGCAAACAATCATTTCAATGTGACATTGCAAGGATTAAAATAGATTAAAAGTGATACTGCCTATGGCACAAGTGACAAGTCACTGGTATATTTCACCCTCCCAAAACTATCCATATTTTCTTTGAAACTGTCCAGGCATATGTTCATACAATTTTTTACCAAGTCCTTTTCATCTTGGTGTTGCCATCTAGTCGGTGCTCCTGGTTGTTACTAAAAGTCTTTGCAACACAATAGGAAGACACAGTTCACAAAGAAAAGCACACCCTATGGCACAAACTGTTGAGAAATGTACCTTCACCTTCCCCACACCCTTGACCACTAGAATCAGTAACTTTTCTTGTCTTCATTTCATCTTCCTATGTCCACAGTGAAGGAAAATTGGTTGTAACCTTTTGCAGATAATGTGACACTGGACATATAAGAGTGGAAAGGAGAAAAGCTTTTCAATAAAAGCCTGGAACTTTGGTTTAGCTAAATTCAGGAAGGAGAGAGATAGGAAATGGCAGAAACATGGCCAAGAACTGAAGGAAAAGGGGTGTGTCACATGCTCTGGTGCTAAATGTTAGGTCGTCTATAATAAGGGCTGGGTGAAAAACTTTCAGCTCCCAATAAAAGATACAATGACGCAAAGAAACTTATCAAGGCAACAAAAAAGAGGTTAAGAAACCAATTCTTTTTTAAAGAAAGCCCTCAGACAAAAGAATTCCCTGACTTGAGTTCCATATAGGATAAACTCTGGGCACAATCTCATGAGCCAAGTTTCTGAGCCAAATTATTTATACGTGTGATGAAAAGGGAAGGAAACAAACTTAAAAGTGAAATGAAGTAGATTAAATTCACCTTTCCTTGGTGAAATAGCTTTAATGAGTGGTTTCTTTTTCTTCTTCCTCTTTTTCTAGCCATATAAATTTCCACAATCATTATTACATGTGGCCATGGCTTGGTAAGTTGATAGCTGCAACTGAACTAGGTCACATACAGAATTAGAAGAAAGATGCCCTACCACTTAAACTGCACTCACTTCAAATTGAAGATGAGAAGGAGGGGTCCAGGGAGACCAGATGGATTTTTATAAAGCATGAAGACTTAAAACTTCCTGTCACTAAAGATGCTGAACTTCTGAAGAAGATATTAACTGTGATATCAGTGATGTGTCTAGGCTGAATAGGACAGACTCGTTTTAGAGGTCCCAGATCTGAAGAGATTGTCAGACATTGATCCTGAAGTTTGACTTTAATGCTGGCATGAATTAGACATGAATTCTACATTAAGTTTCAGATTATTTGCTAACAATCATTGCCAAATGGACCCTTCTTCTTACACAAGCATAACACAGACCTAAACACCTGAGATCGAACCCCATCTTGGAATGGATAATGGCTAGTTGTTTAACTGGTGGCATTTTAACAACTCATATCCTTTTGGTCAAGGGGACGGAGAGTGAGATATCATAATTGACAGTGAGAAGATTCCATGCTTAACATAATAACCAAAAAAGGAAGAAAAGAAAGAAAACAGACTGCAGTCAGTCAATTCCAACTCATAGCAACCCTATAGGACAGAGTAGAACTGCCCCATAGAGTCTGGAAGGAGGGCTTGGTGAATTCAAACTGCAGACATTTTGGTTAGAAGCCACAGCTCTTAATAGCTATATACTAGGGCTTTCTAACATACAAAGGGAAGAAGGAAAAAAAAAATCTGCTTACCAGTCTTTCTGATTTTATGGTAAAGTAAAAGGAAGAGTTCTGTATTTGGTTGCAATAAATAACTACCCACCTTCCCCTGGGGCTGATAATGACAGTCATTAACTATTGTTAAGCAAATAAACAGCTGTCATAGCTAACTGCTTCAGAACACTGCACATGCTTGGGGAAACAGTCACTGGAATGTGTGTTACAACCTTCATTTTGGCCCACAGGCCATTCTGACTTCTACGTTGGGACTTACATCTGAAACTATGTTTTGCCGGGTTCTTTGTTTTCATGAGGCTCATTTCAGCCCCTCAACTGTGACTTTAGCACATACCACATGACTGTATTTTAATATGTTGTTATCATTATGGAAACCTTGGTGGCTTAGTGGATTAAGTGCCATGCCTGCTAACCAAAAGGTCAGCAGTTCAAATCTGCCAGGCACTCCTTGGAACTCTATGGGGCCAGTTCTACCCTCACTTCTAGGGTCACTATGAGTCAAACCTGACTCATTGGCAGTGGGTTTGGTTTGGATTTTGGTTATCATTATGTACCAGCAAGTTGATTGAGATTCATAGCCACCATTTAGGACAGAATAGAACTGCCCCATATGGTTTTCTATGATTAAATGTATCTATGAGTCTATCACCAGGTCTTTTGTCCCACATAGCCTCTAGTGAGTTCAAACTGCTAATGTTTCACTTAGTGGCCGTGTGTTTAACCATTGTACCACCAAGACTCCTTATATTTTAATATGAATCTTTCCAAAACACTTTTTCAGTGTGATGACAATCCATCCAGCCATTTTCTCATGGTACATAGAGAAACATGTTTTAATGTTCTATCTGAATAGACAATATCTGTCCTACAAGTTATCAAGCAATTACCTAAATTACTTTTCCTTTAAGCTGTATATTTATGTTTCCAAACCAGAAAACCAAATCTACTGCCGCCGAGTCAATTCCAAGTCATAGCAACTCATTAGGACATAGTAGAACTGCCCGACAGAGTTTACAAGGAGCACCCAGTGATTCAAACTGCCAAACTGTTTTAGTTAACAGTTGTAGCTCTTAACCACTGCATCACCAGGGTTCCTAAGTCTGTCAGGGAGATATTTTGATCTTCATTTTATGGATGAGAAAATTTTGACTCAGGAGAATTTAAGTAACTTGCCCAACTTCATTCCACTAAGTGTCAGACATGGGATTTGAATTTAGGTTTTCCTGTGTCCAGAGCCTGTATTCTTCTTCCTTCATATCACACTGTCTTGTATTTTATAAACTGCCCTTTAATCATAAAGGTATGTTTCCTCAAAGCAATAGATCCCTGATGTGATGGTAATGAAAACCTCAGTAATCAGAGAGATCGTCTCTCATCATCTGGTTTCCAATTTGATTCAAATGAGACAGACCACGTGTGTAGACAGACACCTTACTTCTCTTCAGGAAGCAGGGTGGCTACTGTGCATCTCCATCCTGCCACCATCTGTAGCCCGATGCCCGCCGAAGGCCACCTTGCCCGGCGTGAACCACCATACTCACCGCATGCTCCACTCTCCTAACGACTGACACAGCTAGCAAGCCCTGGCCTTCAGAAATGTTAAAAATCTAGAATTTAGAAAGAAAAGAAAGCTATAAACGATGCCAATGGAAAAAATAAAGAATAAAACTGCAAAATATTCTAGACATAGCCAAAGCCAAGTGCCGATGTAAGTGACGATTAAAATTCATTTTAATTAAGGCTTTAGTCTTAGTAGGTGAAAATCTATATTGATTTCTCTCTAATTATGGTCAAGCCTGCTTATAAATATACAGATTTTTTTTTTTTATTTAACATAACTGAGTAAAAATGTACATTCACATGTAAATTTACATGTCCCCCTATATGCAGCTTCCACCGCTCTCCGTGTCTGGTGACTGCACACTATTCCTCTCTGCTCCATACATGTCTCATCCTCCCAACAGTCTCCTTTCCCCTTCTCTCCGTCCACTCCCCTTCCTCCAGCCAGAGGTCAGCAAGATGATATCCTATAAATGTATAGAACCATAAAGTGCTTCCAACATATGTTTACTCTGCATTGCCAAGTCCATTCCATTCCTGTCCAAAGAGTAGACCTTTGTTATAATTTATGGGAACGGGCAGCATCAGGGCCGGGGGCCATGCTCTCAGAGGAACCCCAAAACCACAGGACCATCAATTGAGGTCTTTTAGTGGAGATCTCATGCTGCACCTCTTTTTATTCTTGTGTTGTCAGTGAGGCTCCTCTCTGTGAGCTCCGTCATGGCTATCACTGGTGGTGGCCGGGCACCATCCGGTTCTTCCGGTCCCAGGTCGATGTAGGCACCCACTCTTGTGGGTCTCTCTATCTTCTCGGTTGTCTTTACCGCATGCCATTTTGGCCCTCAGTGAGCATCCGTTCCTGCTGAGTTGGGACCATTTGCTGTGTCCTCGGATGACAGCTTGGCAGCTTTTAAGACCCCAGGCGCCACTCACCAATGTGGGGTGCAGAGAGCTCTCTTAGCAAAATGCTAGTTGTGCCAATTGGCCTGGAATTCGCCTAAGAGCATGGTCCCCCACCCCCCGCCCCAGCTACTCTATCCTTGCAGTATTGAGTTAAGATGGAAGGAGTATTCAAGTTATGCTGAAGTCCACTTAATGTTGTTCTTGTTCCTAATGTGTGCTGTCATCTCTTTCTCCCAACTAGATTTCTAGTAACTACCTAAACTAAACCCTCCCCCCCTTGCTCTCCCTCCCTCCCTCCCCTCCCTTGCAGCTGTCAAAGAGTCTTTTCTTCTATACACAAGTCTGTTTTTGAGATCTTATCGTAGAGGTCTCATACAGTATTTGTCCTTTTGTCCCTGACTACACTCACTCAACATAGTGTCTTCCAGTCGAAACCAGGTTAGGAGATGTTTCCTGGAATCATCGTTATTCTTTATCATTGTGTAGTGCTCCATTGAGTATATGTACCACAGTTTACCTATCCATTCTTCTATTGTTGGGCATCTAGGTTGATTCCACCTTTTTGCTATTGTGGACTGTGCCACGATAAACGTTCTGGTGCATGTGTCCGTTGGTGTGAAAGGCCTTGAATCTGTAGGATATATTCCAAGTAGTGGAATTACTGGGTCAAATGGTATATCAATATCCATTTTTTTAAGGAAGTGCCAGATTGCCTTCCAAAGAGGCTGGACCATTTTGCAACCCCACCAACAGTGTAGGAGGGTTCCACTTTCTCCACAGCCTCTCCAGAATTTGTTGTTTTGTGTTTTCTGGATCATGGCCAATCTTGTTGGGGTGAGATGGTATCTCATTGTTGTCTTGATTTGAATTTCTTTAATAGCTAAAGATCGTGAACATGTCCGCATGTGTTTTTTGGCTGCCTGGATCTCCTCTTTAGTGGAGTATCTGTCCATCTCCTTTGCCTATCACTTAATTGGATGGTTTATCTTCTTCTTATTGATATTTTGTAGTATCTTATAGATTATGGAGATCAGGCGTCGATCTGACATAGAGTTGCCAAATATTTTTTCCCACTCTGTGGGTGTTCTTTTAATTCTATTAATAAAGTCTTTGGATGAGCAAAAGTGATAAATATACAGATTTTTTTTTAATTCAATCTAATTGTGAATTTGAATCTTATCTATGTGCCTGAAATTTAACAAGTTGCAACAGAGTTTTCCATTTCTTCCTACCCTCTCATTTCACTCTAAACTTTTTAACTGATGTGGTTCTAGTCTGTTTTCTTTCTTTTACAGCTGAATCTTACACAAGAAGGTCTCTTGCTCTCTGAGTCTCATGCCACACATGGCATCCATCCTTGTCAAAAATCAGATGATTTCTCTCAAAGAGCACTGGCATCAAGGCAAACCCTGGAGATGAAAAGAAGGGTTAAGTTTACTTCCAATATTAGAGAATGACTCGGAAACAAATGTCGAGGTTATAAAGTCCAGATGGTAATTCAACTGTATCATTAATGTAAACATGGTTTGATTTATGGGAACTACTAATGGTATCTTAGTTTAGATCTGGATAGCTTTGCTTTCTCTCATCTGAGTTTGAAATTCATCAGTTTCTTTTACTCCCCCTAGCAATCCTTCACTACAAAGAGACACCCTTAATCAAGAATTTGGGAGTTTTATAAAATACAGAAATTTATAAATGTTAACAACCATAATCCATGCAAATTACTGTCCCTTGTCATGATTTACAACCTGGCAGATGTACTTATTCAAAAGATCCTCAAAGAGCTCTGACAATTCATGCTTCCAGTTGTGAATCCTCTTTTTGCTGTTTTCTCCCTTTCATAAGGGATCACACTGAATTAGTTTGCACTTCTTTCCTTTGCCTGACATTGCAATTATTAGCTTTCTTGGCTTTGTCAGAAAAATCCATTGGAAATGTTTATCTCCTGGGGCAAATTTCAGGGAAACAGCATGTTTATCACTTCAGGGAGCTGTAATCCAAAGGCAGCCCCAGGCCCACTGGTTTTATAAGGTAAGAACTGGAGGAGAAACCATCCTTGCAACTGAGCAATGGTACAATAGACCCCTGTCATGAGCCTCACTGTCTGTCCAGCCTGTCTTTGTTCTCTGACCTCCTCTAATTAAATGTACAAGCTGAGATAATACTAATTTAATCTTTTGTTTTCATCTCAATTTGTCAACTAACAAACTTGGCTTGGAGAGTAGGAATCTTTTCTGAATAGGTTCTTTTCTTCCCCAGAGAGAATCTATGTGTTTTATGGGGTGACCAGTGCTGGCTGAAATTGAATTTGAGTAGCCTACCAGTAGCATAGCATCTGAATCAGCAGGACACCTGGAAGAATCATATCAGAAGCACTTAACCTTATTGCACAATGACGACAAACACAACCGAGATAACTGCTCTGTGATAGGCACATACTTGTTTGTCACCCTTCACATTCTTTCAAGACTCAATTCAAATGTCATTTCCATTATGAAGGAGAAACTGCTCCCTTCCCTTTGCTCCCAGTCAATAATTTGAACACACTTGGACACATTCACTATTCAACACAAATTTATAAAGTTCTAGGCACTGTGTTTGAGGGACAATCAGGACTCAAACCCTTGTATGTTATAAAGAACCTAAGTACCTGAGGAAGAGAAGCAATGGACAATTATGATAGACTGTCCATAAATGATAAGTTTAAGACGCTCTGAGGACACCTAAGAAGAACATCTTTTCTGCGCTAAGGATATGATCTTACAGATTCACAAAGGACAATCCAGTGAGTGAGAATAGGAAGGAGGCAGAAAAAAATCCCTGTTGTCTAGCACAAGGAAAGGGATATAGAAGTCCATCAGTTTTCAAAGGTGAAAGCATATATTTTGGAGAGAAACTCCAAACCAAAAACACACCAGACCTATTGCTGTCGAGAATGATTACCAGGTCTGTCAAGTAAGTCTGTGAACTACAGTGTTCTAGGTGCTGCGTACTTTATTGCTGAATATCACTATGGTCACTTTCAAAGTATCCCCCTTGGGAAGTTATGCACCGATGCCAGCACCTAGTTCATCCTTCAAAACAATTTTGGAACTTTCTGGAATGGCCATTGTGCACAGTGGCAAGGTGTCAGTTTCACTAACTTAATTGTATAGTTGTCTGTGGGAGCAGTTTTAGCTAGTAAACAAATAACTATATAGGAACACCCTCTCTACTCATCTGATCTGGCCCCCGATGACTTTTTCTTCACTTGAAGATAAAGAAAATATTGAAAGGAAGACATGTGGATGACATTCAGGACATGAAGGGTACCATGATGACAGCTCTGATGGCCACTGCAGAAAAAGAGTTCCAAAACTGCTTTGAAGAGTGGACTAGGTGTTGGCATCAGTGCACAGCTTCCCAAGAGGAGTACTTTGAAGGTGAGCGTAGTGATACTCAGCAATGAGGTGTGTAGCACTTTTTCTAGGATGAGTTTGCTTAGAAGCCCTCCTATGACACATAGAAATCATACAGGGCATAGTAGAACTACCCCATAGGGTTTTCAAGGCTGAAAGCTTAATAGAAGCCACATCCTTCTCCCATGGAGCAGGTAGTAGGTTTGAACTGCTTATCTTTCAGTTAACCACAAGAGAGCTTTCAGGAGAAGATTAGGTAGGACAAATTGATTTAAACATAGAGTTCAATGCTAGAAATTTATAAAATTATACTGGACAATTAAGGTAGAGTCAGTTCACAAAGGATTGCATTAAAGGTTTACATTTTGTTATAAAGATGTTGACTTAGATGTGTGATAATAGAGGTCTGAGTGAGGCAAGTGATCATGAGAATGAAGACAAGTTGAGATACTCCAATTATTATGAGGTATAATTAACAGTGAAACCCTAGTGGTATAGTGGTTAAGTGCTACAGCTGCTAACCAGAAAGCTGACAATTCAAATCCACCAGGCACTCCTTGGAAACTTGGTGTGGGGGACAGTCTTTCTCTGTCCTATACCGTTGCTATGAGTTTGAATCTACTCGATGGCAGTGGGCTTATTTTTTTTTCTTTGTATAATTAACAGAGATTGTTGACTACTTGTATAGGAGAACGAGATAGACAAAAATATAAGGACTGTTGCACAAGGTTGCTGGCTTGAGAAACTGGAAGGCGTCAATAGGCATGGTTGAGACAGGAAATTCTGGAAAAAAGAATCAGTTTGAGGAGAAAACAGCTTGTTTGGCTTTGGTTTTGAGTTTAAGTTGCCTGTGAAATGTTCACTTGAGATATCTAGAAGAGTGGATATTTGGAGGGTGGGTTTATCCCTTGGAAATACATCTGGGATAGAGATGAATATTTGTCAGCAGCCACTACAGGAGTGGTAATGGATAGATGAGATTGCTCAGGAAACACATGTAGCATGAGACGACGAAAGAACTCTCTTGTCTAGTATACAAGTATAGTTTGCATGGAGAACTGCGAAAAACTGTCCAGATAGGTAAGAGGCAAACCAGGAGGGGAAGATTTGCCATAGAAACCAAAGAGAAAGAACATTTAAAGAAGAAAGTGAAGGTCAACAGAGGTACATTTTAGAGAAGTCAGGTAAAATGAGAACTGAAAATCATTCGTAATATTTTTAGAAGCAAATAGGTCATTGTTAGCCTTGAGTGGAGCATCTGATACCGTGCTTGGTAGAGGGTCAGAAGAAAAGAGGAAGACCCTCAGTGAGATGGACTGACACAACGACTGCAACAATGGGCTCAGACACAGCAACCATTACGAGGGTGACACAGAACCACGGTTTAGCTCCCGTTGTACATAGGGTTTCTATGAGTTGGAACCAACTCAATGGCACAGATAAGTGAGGGCAAAAGGCAAATGCAGAGATGTGAAGGAAGAGGGAGATGCAAAAAAACAAAGCATATAGCATACATTCAAAAACAAAGTGGATGGTTGGGATAAGCACCTTTATCACAGACCACAGGATGTACTCGAATGTGCGTATCCCCCTCCCCCAGTGATCTCATTCCATGTCACTGGTCTGAGTTTTTGAAACCGGGGACTTTTTTTTTTTTTTTGTTATTGGGGGCGGAGCAAGTCTCAGGGACTAGCCTAGTTCCTAGAGCTGAATAAATTCCTGGTAAATAAATGAATGACCCAGGGAAGAAGTTTTGAGTATTTTATCCTTCTCTGTATTCCAAGACAATGCCAATTATTTGGATGGGAACTATGTTGGTGGAGAGGAGTATAAATCTGTGGTCGTGAATTAAGTGCCAAGAGGCCAGTAACTTAATTTCACCATCAGTGGAACTAAATGATATCCTGTTTTATGATGGAAAACCAACTTTTTACATAATTAAGAGTATTAAAATTTGTGTATTATTATACCAGCCTCAGTCCCATTTTAAGTGTGTGAGACTGTCAGGATATTAACTAAAGAACTAAAATAGATGTCTATGTAGACAGCTACTCATTTACTGCCTGAGGCTCAGAACCAATCACAACTGCAGCTGAATGCAACGTCTCGAAGCAGCAGGCAAAGCTGGAGGAGACTTCCAGGTGACCTCTGGTTGACTGGCTTCTTGTATATGTGTGTGTATACATATATATATATATATACACATATATATATACATATCTATATATACAGGCTGATATATGCTGTCCAGACATATCATCAGCGTATTCTTCACCACATTAAAATGTTCCTTTTAAAGGGAAAAATTACAGCTTGGATGTAGGAATGATCTATTATTTTTCAGACTTGGTATGCAGATTGAGTAACAGTTCTGGAAATGTTGGATCAAAGTTTGAATGTCACTACTGCTGGAATGGTGACTTAAGCAGTGAAGGTAGATGAGGGTCATCAGAAAGCAGGGTATGATTAGAAGAGGTGCTGGAATCCTATGGAACACAGCACTGACCACTGGGTGGGAAAAGAAGAACTCTTGAAGAGATTTGAGAAGAGTGGTCTCTCTGCTACAGAAGTGAGAATTTAGTTTTGAATTATCCTCTTTCCCATCTTTAAAAGAAGAAAATGAAATCCATCAAATTAGGCATAAGTCATTTCTAAAGAGATAGATGTCTCAAGACAAATTTTGTTTTAAGGTATTCCTTAATTTATTAATTGCATTTATTGGTTTGGGGCTTGTTCTGACTATATAATCAACATTTATTGACCATCTACTATATCCCACATGCCAAGCAACAGTTAGACATTTACTCTTGAATTATCTAATACAATGGACAACATCAATAGAGATGAGAAACTGAGATCCACAGAGGAAACAGTCCTGGTTCTCATACCAGTAAGTAACAGGACAAAAATTCACACTCACGTTTTCTGAGTTCCATGATCTTTTTTGATAAATTCATACACATATAAAAATTAGACAGTGAATAAGGAAGCTCTAAGAAGAATTCATGCATATGAACTACGGTGCAGAATACCGAATATTCTATGGAGTGCCAGTAGAACAGTCAAATCTGTCTCAGAAGTACAGCCAGAATGCTCCTTAGGAGCAAGGATGGCGAGATTGTGTCTCATGTACTTTAGACATACTGTAAGGATGGACAAGTCCCTGGAGAAGGGCTTGATGTTTGGTAAGGTCAAGAGTCAGAGAAAAGGAGGAAGATCCTCAACAAGATGGACTTAGACAGTGGCTGCGACGACAACGGGCTCAAATGTAGCAAAGACTGTGGGGATGGTGAAAGATGGGGGAGTGTTTTGTTCTGTTGGGTACAAAGTTGCTGAGTAAAAAATAACCAAATGGCATCTAACAGAAATAACATGATCTTTCCAGTAGAGTTGATAGGGTAAGCTGATACATATATTGCCCACAGAATATGTTTTCTCATAGTTTTCTCAAGAATGTAAGATTCCATGGCCTACATGCAGGATGTTACAAAAGGCATCAGATATATCACCTTACTGAGAGCCTGCCACAACAATAAGTGAGAAACTTAATGTTGAGTGGTTATCCTCTAAGCTCAGCTTTCCTCAGACTTCGGTGTTCAGAAATACACACAGATACATACACATTAAGCAGGCCTAATGCCATATGTGAAAACCCTGGTGGCATATGGTGATTTAGTGCTACGCCTGCTAACAAAAATTCAGCAGTTCACATCCACCAGGTGCTCCTTGGAAACTCTATGGAGCAGTTCTACTCTGTCCTATAGGGTCACTATGAGTTGGAATTGACTCAGCGGCAGTGGGTTTGGTTTGGGTTTTTAATGCCATGCATATGGAATCATTGCTTGTATGTGATACTGAAAAAAACGATGTCCAGTATTTTGGAAAATGTGTCGAACATATTTTTTGCCCTTCCGGCACAGTCTTCTACTACGGGGGTTCAAGTTGCTTTGGTACATTTCAGTCCAGCGGGGCTGGCTCATTCACACCGTAGGAGAGCCAAAAGCAGTTTAGCAAAGTACAATACATGTGTGGGTGGGGGGGGGGGGGCAGTGTATGTGTGCAAGAAGAAAGGAATTTTTAAGTGAACATTAGTTGGGACTTCAGGAAGAAAAGAAGCCACTATATGTTATCGGGTTTCTGACAGATCAAAGAGGGACAACCCTCTCTTCCCCTAGAAAGTGTGGGTGGAGGAGAGGGCTAGAGGGATTTGCTCTGTGATCTTTAGGCAACCTGTTGTGTGGTTTTAAAAGCATCAAGTAGCTTGACAGATTCAGCTGGTTATTGCCTGTTTCACAGGTTTTGTTACTGTAGATACAAAACACACATGCCAAAAAGAATAAAGCTAGATGAGCTCTTATAAGCATACACAAGTGTATTCAACATCCTCATCAAAAATTAGGAGGTTTCCAGCAACCTCTTCACCAGCAAGAGCCTTCCCTATTACAGAACCCTTCCTTGTCCCCAAAGATCCTAACTCTCCTCACTTTTAAGGCAATTATTTCCTTGCTGTCCTTTCCTGGTTAGCTACCTACACAATCATCCTGAAACGTGATAGATAAGTTCTATTGGTTTTTGAACTCTATATACGCTCTACAGTCTTTCATATCTGGCTTCCTTCATCTGCTTTCTGTTTGTGAGAATCATCAAGATTTTATGAATAGATGCAGTGTGTTAATTTTCATTGTTACATGTTATCTTACTGTATGATCATGAATTATTTTCTCATTCTATTATTAGTGGACACAGACTGTTTTTGCCTTTGATCTATTCACAATGTTCTTTCAATAAAATATACTGTATCTGGGGCATACTGTATCTGTCTCTTGGGGCATATTTAAATACACTTCTAACTGGGTGTATACTTAAGAATATCTTTGTCTTCAGCTTTAGTAAACAGTGCTAAGTAGTTCTTCAAAGTTGTAGTTACAGCCAATTTATACTCCCGATAGTGATCTGTAAGTATTTAAATTGTTTCATGTAGATGAGCTTTTTTTTTTTTTCCCAGACATTATAGTAGATATTTAGTGTTATTGCTTTGTGGCTTTAATTTTGTTTCTAGTTTAAGTGATGATAGTGAGCACACTTTCATATATTTATTGACCATTTGAAGAAAGTCTGCTAAGGAATGTCTTCTCATGTATCTTGATCATTTTTCTACTTAGCTGTCTGTCTTTTTCTTCTTATCGATTTATAAAAATTCTTCAAAAATTATAATTTGTTATGCTCCACACAGTCGAATGCCTTTGCATAGTCAATAAAACACAACAAACAGATGCAATGCTGGAAGCACTCAGTCATCTATGCCAAGAAATTTGGAAGACAGCTACCTGGCCAACCAAATGGAAGAGATCCATGTAAATGCCTATTCCAAAGAAAGGTGATGTGGTTGTATCCAAACTCAATTATATCATTATAACACATTTCTCTGAGCAAGTCTTCCTGTTAGAAGCATATGGTGTTTTAGTTCTACCGCTAATTCCTTTCCCCTGGACTTGTTTAAAACATGCTCATTTTCAATTTAGATCCTGAGTTCTGCATAAATTAGACTGTACAATGCCTGGCCAGCTTTCTCAGGAGATGAAATTATGAGCTGGTCACTTAGATTTGCATACATTTTCCAAGATTTATTTGTAGAATAACAAAGTATGAACTATGTAAGATTTGAGAATTGCTGTGTCATTTCTCAGTGGACTGGGAATTATTGTTCTCCTCGTTACAGTTGGAATGCTCTTAATCAAAGTAAAAATAGGAGAATAGAAGTGCGAGATGATTCAACTCTAAAGCTGCATAAAACTACTCCATCATTAACTCAGGGTTTTCAATGAAGTCTCAAGAATATAGATCCATGTGGCTAAACGCATGTCACAGTTTGATGACTGCCTTAGGCTGGGTTCTTTAGAGAAGTGTCTGTACATGTGTAGAGTTCATAGAGAGAAAGAGAGAAAGAGAGAGAGAGAGAGATTTATATCAAAGAAACGGCTCATGAGGTTTGAGAGGCTGGAAAGCCCCAACTTCATGAGTTGGGCTGGAGGCTTCTGCTGACTCCCATAGCATCAGGGGATGGTGAACCCAAGATCAGAAGGCTGAACAATAGACCTTTGCCTCACAGGCTGCACAGAGAGGCCGACAGATCCTAACACCTGTAGGTAAGCAGGTAGGCCACTGGCTCACAGACTGTTGAAACTGATGAATCCTAAGATCAGCAGGCAAGCTGCTAGTTTACATTCCAAGAAATAGAGACAGATGAACAGGAGTCAGCTGCAGGATTCAGAAAGAGCAAAAGCTCATAAGTTTTGCCAGAATGTCCACCTATGCTCAATTCAGGCCATACCTTTGAGGAAACGCCCTTTCAAATAACTCTCTACTCACAGCAGATACCTTAATAGAGGTGATCACATTATATCATATTCCATCATAGAGGTGACTACACCAGAACAGGACACCAAACCACTGAAATTTCAAACCACTGAAAATCATGTCCCAGTCAAATTGACATACAACCTTAAGAATAGCTATTGCTCAGAGTTTGATTATCAGTAAAGCTGATAATCAAAATGAAGGAAGTCAGATTATGAACGTTAAAGAAAAATAATTCTACTTAGAATTCTAATTATGTTGTTACTGTTTTGTTGCTGTTAATTGCTGTACAACCTTAGTCCATCTTCGTCTACAAGCTCCACTAAAACCTGCTTAGCCTAACGGCAGCAAACCAACCTCCAATAACAGACAGGCAGTGGCTGTCTGTGAAGTGCACTGGCTTGTATTTGAACCTCGATCTTCCACATAAAAGGCAAGAACTCTACCACTGAACCACCACTACCCCCGTGATGGCTAGTTACAGTGAAGGTTATACTGTCACTTCTGAACCTCTTCCTTTTAGAAGTCTCCTTCTCCTTATTCTGGAGATGTTGCTTCTCCTTCCCTCTACAGATAGGCGATGTGAAATGGTGCCTCATGTGTGGTCCAAATGTTTGACCAATATGTGAAACCATTTCTCAGCCATAGTGGTCATCCCTCTAGTCACAACCATTGTCCTTAGGGTAGGTAACCTGTGCTTCATCAATCAACCTGCATCTTGTCTAGGATTATCCAAATAAAACAACTGATTACACGGGCTTCACCTTTGCTATGACAAATCTAGGTAGCTGTACATCCAAGTGTCTGGCAAAATGAGACTATGAGACTACTGTAGCTCACATAGACAAAAGCAGAGGTCAGTAACAGAGAAAACTTTAGATGATGTTTGAGCACCAATGCCTGTTGATCAACAGGCCCCAATTATACTCCGCAGCCCTCTTATGGTTGCAACAAATTTCTACAGTAAGTTTCTCTTTCTCTCTCTTTTTTTTGGGGGGCGGTGCAGGGTTCAGGGCTATTTTGAATCAGATTCCTTTAATTTGCAGCCACATATATAGAGTTGCTAAGTAAAATAGTGTCTATGCAGGGAAATGTAATTTATATGTAAAGAAAACAGTTTTTATTATAAGCATGTGTTTTAGTCAGCTAGGCTGCTCTAACAGAAATACCACAGAGTGGATGGCTTTAACAAAGAAAGATTTATTCTTACACAGTCCGGTAGGTTGCAAGTCCATATTCAGGGTGTCCGCTCCAGGGAAAGACTTTCCCCTTGTTGGCTCTGGAGGAAAGTCCGGTATTGCATCAGTCATTGTCCAGGGAGTGTCCTAACGCAAGAACCTCTGGTCTGAACGACGCGCTCTGCTCCCGGTGCTGCTTGTTTGATGGTAGCGAGGTTCTCAAATTGTCCTTGGTTGTTTCTCCTTTTATTCCTTGCAAGCTAAAAGCATTAAGGGTGGGGCCAGCCATACTCCAGGGAAACTTCCCCATAGCAGGAATTCACAGCCCCACCCTAATCCTTTAACATAGAGGTTAGCAAAACCACACAATGGAGGACAGTCCCAAGATACTGGGAACCATATCCCAGCCACGTGGCTGCACACATTTTTGGGGGGACACAATTCAAACCATGACAGCATGTGCCACACACTAACTGAATTTGAATTGATGCTCAGTTAAATTAGAACTCAGATAAACAGAAACAATTGATTAAGTATAACCAATCTACTGCTATTGAGTTAATTCCAACTCATAGTGATCCTATAGACAGAGTAGAACTGCCCCTATAGAGTTTCCAAGGAGCACTTAGTGGATTTGAACTGCCTTCCTTCTGGTTAGCAGACACAGCACTTAACCACTATGCCACCAGGGTTGATTACGCACCAAATATTGCATAAGATTAACATACTAAAAGCAATGTTTTGTTTTTCTAAAATTCAAATTTAACTGGTCATCCTGTATTTTTTGTTGTTATACATGGCAACCTTGAACTAAACAGAATCTCTACTAATACATGGATTGTATACAAGTGTGCATTTTGAACTTTCATAGGTAAAATTCGTTCATTAAAAATGTGTTTATTTCTTAATAAGTAATTTATGCATGTAATTGTAATTGATTTATTTTTATGAAAAGTTTACAATTTTACTTTAAATCCTATTGTGTACAAGACACTCTTCTTAGAAAGGGATTAAAATGGACGTGTAATTTTTGCCACTAAGGACCTTAAAATCTACCTAGAGCTTATCTTAGTTATCTAGCACTGCGATAACAGAAATACTACAGGAGCTTGGCTTTAACAAATATATATATATATATATTTACAGTTTAGGCAGCTAGGAGTTCAAATTCAAGGTGCCAGGTCTGAGAAAAAGCTTTCTCTTTACTATCGGCTCTGGGGTGGTGGGGGGGGGACATCCTTAATTCTTTTTGACTTCTGTTTCTTGATTCTTCTGAGACCTCACATGTCATAGCAACCATCTTCCCTAATCTCTGTTTACTTGCTGCAAACTTAATCTGCTCTTTTAAATCCCAGAAGAGGTTGACTTAAAACATACCTTACGGTAATGCTGCCCATTAGCCTAACAAGCAGAACAATTTCTGAAAGGGATTTTTACCACAGCTATAACGTCAAAACCAAATCCACTGTGTCATCCAACAGCTCATGACTCATAGAAACCCTGTGGACAAAGTAGAACTGTCTCATTGAGTTTCCAGGGAGTGCCTGGCAGATTTGAACTTCTGGCCTTATGGTTAGCAGCTCTAGCACTTAACCCTCTGCTACCAGTCAGGACTTACAACACATGTTTTTAGAGGGACCCAATTCAGTCTATAACAGAGAAGAAAAATTAACTTTACTGATAGAACTAATGGAAAATCTTCCCCATCTGTCCGTTAGCTTGCAGTTCTGGGGTGGCTTGCCTGTTCCTGTGGAGCTGGAAGCTCTGCAGTGGGATAACTCAGGGCGGAGACTCTAGAGGAGCTTCTAGACTAAGACAAACTAGCAATTTACTTTCAAAAGTTAGCCAGTGAAATGTCTAGGAGACACAAAAGAATATTGTCTTACACAGTGCTAAAAGATTCGCCTCTTAGGTTGGAAAACTCTCAAAATATCACATTTTGTGAAAACAACGTGCATCTTTCTATATTGTTTTCCAAGCTCACCCTTCCCTCGTAAGATATCTTCATTAAGCACCACTATGCCAATTTTTTTTACATGTTCTTGTAACAAAATTACAGTAGCATGCTAACAAAAATACCTTGGGAGGGAAGGAGGGAGGCATGTTGGCAAACAAACATGGTGAGTTCCTGTTATTTGTATAACAATCCAGTTCACAGTTTCTGCAACAATTGACTAGAGCTTACCAACCGCTCAGGAGATGATACAGGCCTAAGCAATGTTTCATTCTGCTTTATACATGGTTACCATGGGTCAAAGCTGACTCAAAGGCAAATAACAACAAAAACAATCATAAAAGATCTGAAGTTGTAATAAAAGCTCCAATTTGTTTATTACTCTTTAATTTGTTTAATTTATGAAATATTTTCAGATAGCTACTTTCACAAAATTCTGACAGCTTTTGTGTAAGATTATTAGAATTATCCTCATTTCTTTAAACAATAAAACTGCAAGACATTAAGTTACTTGCCTAGATTTCCAAGATAATATAGAACATAGTCTAAATCTAATTCCTGCTATTTTTACCCCAGAATTTTTCATTGTATGATTCTGCCATTAATTGTTAAGATACGTTTTGGAATTTGTGGTACTGAGTCTAGACTAAAGGCGATACAAAGGAAATGTTAGGTGGCATTATTAGAAGGTTTTATAAAGACAAAAGCCCTAGTGGAACAGCATTTAAGAGATCAAGCACCTAATGAACAGGCTAGAGGTTCTAATCTACCGGTTGCTCCTTGGAAACCCTATGGAGCAGTTCTTCTATATCCTGTAGGGTTGCTATGAGTCGTAATCAACTTGATGGCAATGGGCTTGAGTTTTATAAAGACAGTCTGAGAAGGACACCTGAAAAATGGATATGACTTAAATGGCAGAACAGAGAAGAAATAAGAAGTCTTCAGGAAGGATGACTATAAGGGATTTGAGAAAAAGAGAACATGCACTCATAAGAGGCTACTGAAATGACTAGTAACTGATACAGACCTACAAGAACTATCCCCAAGACAAACAAAAAAGCCATTACAAATGAGTCAATTCAGTGCTGCGAAGTAAGCTCTCAGCAACTCTATGCCTACACTCAGATGGGTGAAAACTAAAATCTTACTATTAACTCAAGTTCCATTAGGATACTATTTAGCATTTCACTAATCTGTTGACTTAACCACTCTCCTAAATGACCATCGTTCATAATATTTCCTACCTACACGTCTCCATTCTCATTCTCAGCTCATGGACTTGATTTCAACTTCTGGGAAAACAGAAATCATTAGAAAACCATTTTCTGATGATGTTCAAGTACGAATCATCAGACTAGACCTCATCCTTGAATTTCACACTTGTATGTCTAAATGCCTTCTCAGTATGTTCACTTAGACATACAACAGGCTCTCCAGACTTTACATAACCAAAGCCAAATTGTTGATTCCTCCTCCCTTTTTCATACTGATCTACATCAGCAAGTGGTAATTCCATCTTACTGTACATTTGTGCCATAAATATTGACACTTTCTCAACTTCTCTCACATTCCACTTTCAATTCATCAATACTTCTTTCCGTGCAATTAGGCAATGCCTAAAATATACCTAGAATTTGACCACTCCCGCCAACTACCACTATCCTCTTGGTACGAGACCTCAATACTCTATTGTCTCCAAACTAGTCCACCTTTTACAAGCCTTGCTTCATTCTAGTCTATTATCAACACAACACCTGAGAGACTCACGTTACCTTTCTGCTCAGAATCTGCATGAGACTTCCTGTCTCCCATCAATGAAGTTCAAGTCCTTAAAATGTCAGAGAAGGCTGGAAATGGCCTGACTTTGTGTTTTCAGTATGACAGTGTTGTTCTCTGGCATTCTTTCTTTCTCTGCATTCCAATCACCCTGGCCTTCTTGACAAACCTCAAAAACATCTAACACGCTCCAACCTTAGGGCTGTGTGCTAGATAGTCTCTCTAAGTTTTTTTTTTTTTTCCTTTGCCAAAATACCTGCGGTGGCCTCCTTCCTTACCACTTCCAGGTTTCCTACTCTCCTTTTAAGGATTTCATTCCCATCACTGTGCCTGACACTCTGTACCCACACTCCCTGTTCTGCTTTCCTCTACTGCACATATTATAATCTGCTATACTGTGTATCTTTTATTATTCATTTATTGTCTGTCTCCCCTTACTCCAACATAAGCTCCAAAAGGGCAAGGAGGTTGTGTTGTCCTTTCCTGGCTTCCCGGCACTAAGCGCTGTGCCTCAGACAGGGTGGACACTCAGTGATTATAGTTTGAGTGAATAAAAGATTACTATCATCGTGGTCTTGGCCTTGGCTTAGTGGTACGATCAATGGCAGACTTTGAATCTAGGAAGTGAAGTGTAGCGTTACTTAACCTCTAAAACTTGTGGCAAAATTAAATTATATGACAGTTAATATGCTAGGTCTATCTAAGATATATAGGATTTTTTTATATATTGGAAAATTAAAATAATCATTTATTGCCCGAAGAGTAGGGTATTACTATTTCACAGCTGTAGGATGGGATCACTAGACTCAGTGTGAAGAGAACAGATAGGAGTCTGTGACAGGAATTCAGGTCTGAAATGACTCACTCACTGCCATCAAGTCAATTCCAGCTCATAGCAACTCTATAGGGACGGAGTAGAACTGCTCCATAGGGTTTCCAAGGTGCCTCTGGTAGGTTCAAACTGACCAACTTTTGGTTAGGACTTAACCGCTATGTCACCAAATGACATAGAAGGAATTAGGAAAGTGATTGGTCATGAGGAAGACAGTAAGGCACAAATCTGAGAGCTGGTTAAATAAAGAATACACAGTATCTGAGAAGAGGTTGGAAGCACTCAAGAAGTTATACTAGATAATAAATGGAGGTGAGGTTTCCATATTAACATACTGGAAAAATAATTGCACTGCTGACTTAAAAAGAATTATTTGGTGAAGTCAGGAAGATTTTTGTTGTTTTGACTTACTTTGTGCTTCTGTTTTGGGGAAAGGGGTAACAGTGGGTTGGGGGAAAAAATTATCAAGCCTGAAGCCATAATCGATAGTGAAAATCCTTTTGGTGATCAGACAAACGGCTGAATCCCCCCTGGGTGGCTCCAGATCTGCTCGGACCATGTACATTTCTGGTCCTTGTGTCTAGGGCGTGGTGGAACCACACATTCCCTATAGGTTTTTTATTAAAATGGGTTTTCTGATTGTTGCCATCCAATTACGCTACTGGTTTTTTTTTTTTAAAAGAAGTGTTTGGCGGAGGTGTTACAAACAAAACGTCAAGGTCACTCAGGAAGTTTTTGGCTTTGCTGGGAATCCCCCTCACTAAACTCCCGGCAGTTGTGTATCCGAGCAGGTCACTGTTACGGCTTGTCAGCCCTGCTCAGTGGTGGAAGCTCACACACCATCTGTTCTCAGATGCCTGGTTCTGCCCAGAGCGATTTATTCTCCCCCCACCCCTTTTTTTTTCCCACCTCCACCGATTTCCACAAATATCTAACAGGAAAATCTTGACAGATTTTGCTACTATGGGAGTGTTAAATGAACCAAACTTGAGGAGGCCACCTAACTGAGAAATCCTGCTGAAATCCATCTCTATAGAAAGATAGCGACTGCCCTGGAAGCAGGAAAGTCTTTTCAGACAGCAGACAGACTTGTTCTAACAGGTGAGAAGGACGTGGCAGGTCCTGTAGCTCTGCCTGTCTACCACTAAAGCTGAGGAGAAAGGGAGAAGTTAGTATTTACATAGCATAATTACTTGCAGTTACTGAGAGCTATTCTGTGCTACGTTCTCTAGTACAGAATTTATACACACTATCATGGTTGAGGCAACCCTGGTGGCCTAGTGGTTAAGTGCTACAGCAGCTAACCAGAAGGTCAGCAGTTCAAATCCACCAGATGCTCCTTGGGAACTCCATGGGGCAGGTCTACACTGTCCTATAGGGTCTCTGTGAGTCAAAATTGACTCGATGGCAGTGGGTTTGTTTTTGGGGGGTTTTAGCGTGGTTGAGAAAACCCTGGTGGCTTAATGGTTAAGTGCTATGTCTGCTCAGCAAAAGATTGGCAGTTCAAATCTGCCCGGTGCTCTTTGGAAATTCTATGGGGCAGTTCTACTCTGTCCTTTAGGGTCTCTATAAGTCGGTATTGACTCAATGGCAGTGGATTTGGCTTGGTTTTTGTTTTATCACAGGTGAAAAGGTATTTAGTTGATTCAGTGTAATTATTTTATTTAAGATAGAACCCACATTTAAACATTAGAAAAATGGCTGCCCACATCCTGTGCTGGTGAATCTGAGTTCCAGGGGATAAGCCCAACAATATGCCTGTTTGCTAAGCATCTAGATAATTCTCCAGGTCGAGCAAACTTGGAAAATACAGAAAGGGAGAAGTGTGAATTACGGAATCAGAGAAACTGCTGTGAGGTTCAGCTCAACACTAGTTAGCTGAAGCCGTTTTTGTTCCGATTAACTTTCATAAATCATTATACTTTCAATTTTAAAGTAAAAAGCATGGTAGTAAGTCCTTTTAATGAAAAGTGAATCTCAATAGTACAAATAATTTACCTGGCACCTAATATATGAAAAGAAGTCCTGCTAGTGCAGTGGTTAAATAGTGGTTAATGAAGGATTCATCAAATCGACTCCACGGCAATGGGTTTAGTTATTTTATTTTATTTTTTTGAAAGGAAGGATTGGAGGTCGGAGGCACAAGTACCTCCTTAGGAGAAAGACTGGCAGTCTGCTCATGTAAACCCTGTACCCAAAACCCGCTGCTGCTGAGTGGATTCTGACCCATAGCAACCCCTTAGGACAGAGTAGAAATACTCCATAGAGATCCAAGGAGCACCTGGCAGATTCAAACTGCTGACCTTTTGGTTTTCAGAGGTAGAACCTGACCACTACACCACTAGGCTTTCCTACAGGGCAGCTGTATACTGTCACATAGCATCTCTATGAGACTAAAATTGACTTGCAGCACCAAGCAACAATAAATAACCACAAAAATTAATAGTATTACAAATAATTTCATAAATATTGGATGTAAAGACTTTTCAATTGCGGGCAAATAATGTTATACTTCCTCATAGTTGCTGCAGGCTGCTAGGAATGTGCTGTCCCCCCTGTTGCCTTTACTGGTGCAGGTCTAGGCTTTTCTCAGGTGTGGCAGAGCCTCCGAGAAAGCCTGACCCTGGCCTCTTTCTCCTTCCTCTTATCTTTCACCTTACTGACACCTTCGGAAATAGGTTTAGGCCTTTCTCAGGTACGGCAGAGCCTCTAAGACTGTCTGATCTTTGCCTTTTTCTCTTACCTAGTGCCTTGATGATACTTCTGTGTATGGGTCAGCCAATAATGAGATGCCTCAATACCATTGTAACCATTTTTGGAAAAATAGACTGCCTTGCAGACCTCCTCCTGATTGTAACCCTATAAATAAAGTTTCTTATTGAGGAACAGTGTCCGTTGTTCTCCAACAGAGACTTTGGTCCCACCTGGTCTCATCTTTATCTTGTGTGATGTGTTTCTTGTGTGAGTGATGTGTTTCTTCTGTGAGTGATGTGTTCTTGTGTGAGTGAGTTTCTCATCCCCTTTCCTGTCTCTCTCAGATATGAGCTTTTCTCAGCGCTGTTCATTGGGGTGCTAGACACAGCAGATATTTAGTTACCAGCTAAGAAATGAAAACCTAGAGCCATTTAAAACCACTCAGATTCTTCTGTCGCACCCACCATGGTCAACCACAGAACTATGTAGTCAGACAGTACAGGTATATAGGAAATCCAAAATAGTAGAAAAGCCACTATCTTTTGAACTGCAGGTTGCAGTATATTATTAGATATTTTGTAACATGTTTACTTTTGTGTTTATCCCAGTGAGCTATTTTAATTATTTCACAACCTATTAAAGACAGTTTGTAATGAAACTTTGGATAATGTTAACTATGAAATAGTTCATGGAAACAGTTTACTATACCTGTGTGTTATTTTTCCCTACATTCTTTTCTTTACTCAGCATTCATTTAGTCCTCACAACCATAATAGACAGTGTCAGACACTGAGGAGGGGCACACTAACATTTAAAATATCTGCTCTGTCCTGAAGGAATTTATAATTAGTGGCAACAAGGCAGAAAGTGAGAAATGGGCTCAAAACAACTTAGAGAAGTCCACAGTCACTGAGGAAGAATTCCAAAACTGCAAGATTCCTCGGGTGGAGATACCAAGCTCTGTCCACACAGTCCGTGAATGTAAATGTGTCATATGAAGAAATGTATATTCATATCCTTCCCAACATCACAGGTATGTTTTACAGACACTGAGACAGTCAAATATTATTTCAACTGCAGTATTTGCACTGGCCTTAAACCCCTGATGACATAGTGATTAACAGTTACAGCTGCTAACTGAAAGCTTGGCAGTTCTAACCCACCAGGGGCTCCTTGGAAGCCTTGTGGAGGTAATTCTACTCTGTCCTATAGTGTCACTAGGAGTCAGAATTAACTCAACTGTGATGTATTTGGTTTTGTGTTCGGTTTTTGTCCACACTTACCCTGCTTCTCTGAGACCAAAACTGTATCCAGAGAGACTTGAAATTGAAGAATAGGCGAAGTAGTTGATGCAACATAACTGAGCAGAAGAGATTTGGGGTTGTGTTTCCCTTCTACCCCTTGTTTGCCATGCAATCCTGGGCTGCATGTTTATATTTTCTGAGTTTCAGTTACTCGTCTTTACAAAAGCACAGTGATGCTAACAGTCTGTACTGAACCAGCAAGGGAGATCTTTGGAGAACAGGAAAACTACTCATCTGGTAGGTAAATGGGACTTTCCTCGTTGTCCTATAAAATGACTGGTATTTAGGGATAATAAAACATTACTGTCCTAAATCATTTTGTTTTGAGCTACTCAGATTTTTATTTACAGTTTTACAGTGCTAACAGGTAGCCTCAGGAATGAATCTGAAATAATCCCTCATGTGCCTGTAATGAGGTGGACAGCACCTGTGTTTGTTTGGGAACTAAATCTCCATTTCTTTTTTTTTTTTATTATTATGATTGAATGAAAATGTACATTACTGTCCTCAATCTTTAGGAGTGATCATGATTTTAAGTTTATTTAAAGCAGGCCCTATCTTTTGAAGACTTATATCAACACGTGAAATCTCGTTATAGTCATGTCTCTGTATATGCTTGAAATGTGCCGTAAGAAAAAGTTAAAAAAAAAAAAAGGAAGTTATTTGAAGAATGGCATGAAGGAAATGTCTTTTCCCAAAACCAAAACATTTTTTCCCTGTGTTTATCATAGGATTTTGCCATTTATTCCAGGATACATTGGTTTCACATCGGCAGTAAAAAGAAAAGCTGTGGGAATAATCCTCCAGTCTCCTTAAACTAAAAAGGGAAACCATCACAAGCTGCCAGAATTGGGAAGGCCCTCTGGCTTCCTTACTCTGAGTCCCTTTCATGGTGCCTCCTACAATGTGGATTTATGTTCACCAGAATATCGCCTACTGGATAAGAAGTTGAGTATAAAGTGCCATATTGGACTACCATATGGCTACTAACCTCAGAGGTTGATAGCAACTATCAATGTAGAAATCTGAGAGCAGAATGAGCCTCAGGATAGAACTAGTCATCACTCAAGCATGCTATATAATTGGCTATAGTGAGAAACTAAAAAATGTCTTAGAAACCAGATGGATTTGAAATGTTCCATTATTCATAAACACATTTTTCCCCCCAGCTGTACTTGTTCCCATTCCCAAATATTCTGCCATAGAAAATTACTGAAGAAGGTGTGAAAAGGGACAAAAGTCTTTGTTTTTTGAAAGGTGT
Organism: Heterohyrax brucei; assembly: GCA_028571685.1. Lineage (NCBI taxonomy): Eukaryota > Metazoa > Chordata > Mammalia > Hyracoidea > Procaviidae > Heterohyrax > Heterohyrax brucei. The sequence continues at coordinate 33,085,255 of CM053148.1, read as the reverse complement.
TCTGTAGCCAGTGCTACCCTAGAAGCTAAGAAACATGTCTGTAACAATTTACTGAGGGCCTCCTCTCAGCCTGTGTGTGTTGTACTTGAATGTGTGTATGGAGTGGTCTACTGAGGATCAGAGGGTGTGGGGAGTGTATCTTGTGAATAACATGGAAGCCCATCTTTTTATTCCAAGCTACCATTTCCCCTCTCCCACCCTTTTGTCCCTTTACTTCCTAGGGAAGTAAACTGTTCAGTCAACCTCTTGCATTTTCTCCCCCACTTGCCCCCATTCCTTCTTCTTCCAGATGAGTGAAAGAGAAGGCAGGAACACTTTGACTAGAGGTAGGATTTTTTTTCAAATAAAGAATTAGCCAGATCCACAGAGGAGAACTCATCAGTGCTACGTATAAACAATGAGGGTTATAAAACTCTCTGAGGCAAACAGTTCTGCAGTTTGGTAATTTATATACTAGATAAAATGCAAGAACAGGAACATTTTCAAGGGGCATTTGTATGTCATAAAAGGATCTGAAAGAAGGAAATACAGGTCCTCTCTTTTGCAACACATTAATAGAGTGCAGGGTTATGCTGCAACTCAGGCACAGTAAAGCCAACCATTTCATCAGACAGTTTACCATCTTGGAAATAATTAGAAAACCTGGTGGTGTAGTGATTATATTCTACATCTGCTAACAAAGGCCAGGAGTTCAAATCTGCCAGATGCTCCTTAGAAATTCTATGGAGTGGTTCTGCTCTGCCCTATAAGGTTGCTGTGAGTCAGAATCAACTCGATGCCAGTGGGTTTGGTTTGTGTTGGGTTTGGAAATAATATACCTCCCTTAGAGATGTGGAGAAAATGTCTATTTAAGGCATTAGTGTAATTATTGTTTAAGAAAGGAGTTTATTTTGTGTGATTTATACTAAGAATCAAAGAACTGTTGGATTTGAGGTCAGTAATATACAATTTGCATGAAAGATTAATCCTATCTATGCTTTCACACCTAAATCTTACTTATCATAACTTCAGTTAGTTAAATCAAAATTGGCTGTGGATATAACTGAAGAAAATCTACAACTGAGAACTTCAGTTTAAATGCAGCAGAATGTAACTACCATAGTGATAAAATATAATGTGCATTTTGTTGGATCACTAATGACTTTATCCTAGCTACCTAAAATTTTTATATGACTGGCTCTCAGTTGCGGAGAAGAATGTCCTATTAGATGATTCAGATAGCACATAATCTGTGAATGACTTAGCTATTGTTTAAGAGCATATTTAACTTTTAGATAAAATTTACATTTTATTACATTTATTTAATATTAAAGATATTTTGAATCTTCCTAGGCAAAATATCAGTTGACCATAGAAATCCCTTCAGAATCCAACCAAGCACCTAGACTAAGGATAATCCCCATGGCCCAAGTCTCCCTTCAAGCTTTTCCCAGGGACTATTACCACATCTGTGTTTCCTGGTTGTTTGCTTTAAATAGCATGTTATCACTGCTAACATTGCCTTTAGAATATCCCAAACTTTTTTTTCCTGGTAGAAATCTTAGAGAACTTCACATTCAATCCTGTCTTCCTATAAACTAAGGGACATCAAGTAACTTTTCCAGGGTCAACCCCACTGTTGTCAAGTTAATAATGACTGATCACAATGCTGTAAAACTATCTACAAATACAGAAGAAGAAGCAAAGTAGGCATACTCTCCTTAGATGACAGTTGTATACCACCTTGTTATTGTCTGTTTAGCTCTATTATCAAATTCTCTTTGGTTGTAGCTTACTTCCCAAATGATTTATAAAACCTTTGATGGCAGGGATACTGTTTTATGCATTTCTTTTTCCTTCCACAGTGTAATGTTGAAAACATACTAGAAAAGCAATGAGTATATTGAATGCCGTAATAGTGATTAGGAATATAATCTTTATATTGAGACGAAATTCGCATAAAATTAACCCCTTGAAGTGCGTCATTAGGGCATTTAGTAAATACCCATTGTGCACAATTACCATCTCTACCTAATTCCAAAATATTTTCATTACCCCAAAGAGAAATTTCATATCATTTAAGCAGTTATATCCCACTGCCCCTTTCTCCGGAAACCCTGGTGGGGTACTGGGTTAAGAGCTACGTCTGCTAATCAAAAGGTCGGCAGTTCAAACGCACCAGGAGCTCGTTGGCGACTCTATAGGACATTCTACTCTGACCTCTAGGGTTGCTATGTGTCAGACCCAACTTGACAGGAGTGAGTTTAGGCCCCTTTCTCTTGCCCCCGACAACATGGTGTGGTCCCTGCCTCTGTGGACTTTCTTATCCTCTATGTTGTTTTTAAGTTCTGGGGAGTTGGCTCCGACTCACAGTGACATTAGGTGCGACAGAACAAAGTGCCACTTGGTCCCATGCCATCCTTACAATCATTGTTATGCTTTAGCCTATTGCTGTATCCACTATATCAATCTGTCTTGATGAGGATCTTCTCCTTTTTGCTGACCCTCTTCTATCTGTTTCATATAAATATTTGACCATTTGCATCTGGCTTCTTTCAATTTGCATAATGTCTTGGAGATTCATCCATACTGTAGCATGTACTAGTACTTTATTTTTATAACTGAAAATCTTCCATTATATGTGTATACTATAACATGTGTATACTTGGAGTATTGCCACCTGTGATGAACACGCATGTACACATATTTGTTCAAATCTCTTCTTTTGGGCACACATCAAGGAGTGGCATTGCTGAGACATTGCTATGCCTCACTATTTTATTGATTTCTTTAATTTTTATTATGGTGAGTATATACGTAACAAAACATTTGCGTGTCAACAAAGTTCACATGTACAGTTCAGTGGCATTAGTTATTTTCAGCATGCTGTTCAATCATCACCCTTATCCACTCCCAAATTATACCTTCTCTTACTTACTAATGACCAAATGCAGCATTATTTTTTGAATGTAAAAATGTCTTTTGACTACTTAGTAAGAATTATTGTTCAAAGTTTGCGATTCCTGTATACTCCTCATTTATAAGTGGGAACTCTGCCACACTGGATTTCATAAGCTACTTGTCAGGGTATGCTCATTTCATGGGCCCTTACAAGTTCATGTTGATGCCTTCAGTTTGACATTTCAGATGAGCAATAAAGCTGAGATACATAGTTGTTCTGGGTTTGTACTTTGTAATGTTATAGGAAACTCTGGTGGTATGGTGAAACTCTGGTGCTATATCTGCTAACCAAAAGATCAGCAGTCTGAATCCTCTAGATATGCCGTGGACACTCTATGGAGCCAATCTACCCTGCCCTGTAGGGTCGGTACTAGTCAGAAGTCACTCAACGGCGGTGGGTTTGGTTAGTTTTATACTGTTATAGGTGGTAAAATTAAGAACTATTTAAATTTTAGTGTCCAAATTTGACCCATTCTGATGTGAGATGTTATCAATCTATCCTACTTTTTCAGTCATCCTTGAAGTCTAAAAGCCTACTTTATTGCAGTTAATCAGCCATAACAATATCCTGAATGTCACGTGTAAGTCCTCATTCTAGACACACTGTGGGATTCCAAAAAGTATAAGAGGAAGATGGTATCCTCAAAAAAGTTAAAGATTATATGAAGAAGTAATAATGAAATACACAAGTCATGTAGACAGTAAGTGCTAAAAAATTATGGAAAGAACAACATCTAGCTAAAATGAGTAGGAAAGGACCCATGTAAAATAAAGTTCTGGAAAATGGATAGTAGTTAAAAAGAAGAAAGGAAAAGAGGTGGCATTCTTGGTAGATTGTGTGGAGTAGTGGGAGGTTTGGGTTTCTAACAGTCTGGACCATGTAGTTGAAGATTGTAAAAGTCAATCTGATCTTCATTCCGATGATATGAGGTCTTTCTAAGGGCAAAGATAATGAAAAGCAATCTCTTCAGTCAATTACTCCTCTAGAACAAAATGGTAAAGACAACAGTTACAAAACTTGTTGTGAAATAATATAGTGGTAGGTGCATTACAACTTAACATCAGGGGTAATAATGACCAGAATTAGCCCAAAGCTGATTTTTGTAAGATGGACTCTACAGTCAGACAAACCTCCACCCTCCAAAATTCGCCAATCCTGACTCCAGCTGTTGCTCTCATGGCACTCTATACTTCTCTTCTGGGTTTGATAATTGATTTCAATGGTCACACGGAACTCACACAACATACAGCTGAGATGAATTAAGGGAGTAATATGACACAACTCAAGATCAAGATCAACAGGCTACAACTCAGGATTAAGATCAAGGTGCATGTAAGCGAAGTCTACCTTCTTCAGTGCAGGATAGCTCTCTCAGCTCCTCTGGGCCTAGCAGACCTCCTCAGAGTTCCCTCAGAACAGCCTCCTGTCTGCTCCCTGAGGACATGCTCCTCTCCTCAAGAGGATGGCCCATGCCATCTGGACTATGGCTTAGAGTAAAACTTCTCAGGAAACAACCAGATACACATTTCAACCTGGACAAAGGCTTACATGACTCTCTCATTATTTTCCCCAGGGCACAAATTGATTTTTCATAGGAAAGGAAAATCACTGCGTATATAACCTTGCCTTATTTGATATAAAGAGAGATAAGCTTCATCCTAATTTGGCTAAGAGGATGGATGACAAAAAAAGCAAGTGATCATGATTTTGTAGCAAAGGGACTTAATCAGAAATTCTTAAATATTACTCATTTCACCATACTGTCTTTCAGATGATATTGCAAACATTGCCTAAGAGAAATGATCATAACTGATATATTAACTGTAGTTGTTCCCTTCAACAGACAAAACTGTTACATGGTAGTACCATACGTGCCCCGTCCAAATCAGGGGACTCTGGAGAGTTTCTCATAATATGATAAAAGAGATGAATGGAAACACAATAACATTTTTTAAAATTATATATACATATGTGCATGTATATAGATTTATTGTGATTGAGATAAAGTTTAAATATCAAATGTGCATGCTGGCGTATCTGCAGCTCCCCCTGCTCTCCTTACCTGGTGACAGAACACTCATTCTTTCTGTTTCATACATGTCATCTCCCCTTAACAGTCTCCTGTCCCCTCCCTCTCCATCCTCTCCACTCCTCTCTAGTAAGAGGCCAATAGGGTTACATCCTGTAGATGCAGAGAACCATCAAGTGCACACACAGTAAGGTCACTCTGTTTCCCAAGTCCATTCCATTCCTATCTGAAGAGTTGACCTTAGTAATGATCTATGATCAGGGGCAGCATCAGATAATTAATAACATTTTTGAGGCAGTTACACTGTAGAAAACCCTGTGCTGAGCAGGATCTTGTTTAATCCTTATAGTAGGTATTATCATGATGATTAGTTTTATAGATGAAGGAATTCAAGTTAAGGAAAGTTGAAACTTTTAAGTCAGAGAAAATACAAATAGAACGTCTGGGGTGTATCCCATTCTCTTAACCACAGAGCTGTTGGAGAAAATTCAATCTTAGGGTAAAGAGAACAGAAGTAAACATATTGAGGGATATAGGATTTGTTCTGTGGAGGAAGATTTAAAGACAGGATGGTATTAAACATGTTCTGTGTCAAGGAAGTATATCAAGAAGAATATAGATTAAGGAAAAACATAAATATAGAGAAGAAAGCCATGTAGTCCTTTGAGAGAACATGATTTTAGATTAATCACAATAGTATAAATAATGGAAATCAAATGTAGAGAGATAAGATGTGACTGAATAATAAAAATGTAGTAGTAGAGCTTTAAAAAAGAAAAAAAAACTCATCTTAAAAGCAGTTCCATGTGAATGATGGCAGACGTGGGTTAATCAGCCAGAAGGAGGTCGTGAAGACGACGGAGAAAGAGGGAGATCTAAAGGAGGTAAATTAACGGGTAGAAGTCAAGGGTGAGTACTGTTTATGTCTAAGAGAAATATGCAGACAAATAGCTGCCATTGAGTCCACTCCCTCACTGGTCCATTTCTTCACCAAACATGATGTCCTCCTTCAGGGATTGATTCCTGCTGATGACATGTCCCAAGCAAGTGAGATACATGATGTTCTCCTATGATTTATAAGGTTTCCATTGACTAATTTTTAGATACAAATCACCAGCCCTTCATTCCTAACATGCCTTGGCCTGGAATCTCCACTGAAACCTCTCCACCATGAGTAAGTCTTCTGATAATTGAAACACTGGTGGACAAAGCTTGCAGGAAAACAACAACACAAAAACTACCGCAGGAGGACTTACTAACAGATGAGTGATGGTCTAAGAGGAGATTGAAAATGGATAGCTAAAAAAGAAAAGTCTACTAGTATCCCATGGCAAATCCAATTTTTTTCCTAATTTATTCATTTGTTTCTTGGCAAATACAAAATTCTCTTAACTCTAGCTTGACAAGTTGGGACTCACTTTGACCTCTCTCATTTTCTTGCCTTCGCATTTATTCAGCACCTGGATGTCAATGACTGCTTTTCCATCTGACACTTCCTTTCTTTGCTCATCAAAGTTTGTAGTACCTCTATTACCTTATTAAGATTTTTTAAAGGTTTTTTTTTTATTATTATGACTGAGTGAAAATGTACATTCCCATGTAAATTTACACAGCACGCCCACCTATATGTAGCTTCCACTGCTCTCCCTGCCCGGTGACCGTTTAACTAAGCTTTCCTAAGTGCATATGTACACACTACTGTTAAGTCTCACAACAGCACTACAGAACAGAGACAGTATCACACCATTTCATGGGAGGACACTGAATCTTTTGAAGTATGGATACTTTGCTCAGATCCATATGATTATAGGTGAAAAACCATAAACTGATTTTCTGATTTCAAAGCAATTATCCTTCTACCACCTCACACTCTCAAACACATATGCCTTTTATTTTTTCAGAGAAGAGACAATATTTTCAGTAATTATGGTGGAAACTGGGGTAGAGAATCAAATGAAATAACCACAAGGTCCTGAGATCCCTATTGGATTAAATGGCATGAATCTGTTGTGGGTCACTTCCACCCAATTTAGTGACTCCCTTCAGCTAGGCGCTGAAGTCTGGTGGTGGGAACAGAAAAGAAACATGACAGGAATCATCAAAGGTGACAACTGTCCTAACAAAGAGGGCAAGTCAGCTGAATGCCAAAAGCTGAACTACACCCTTGAGGATCAGTAATAAAGAGGTTAAACTCAGGGATAAGTAGAGGAAGCTCCCTCGAGAGATCCCTTTGCTGAACCCAGTTAGGTTGTAGGCGTCTTCAGCTCCAGCATTGAAAGTTGAGTTTTATCCCTTAGTTTTCCAGTGTTGGGCTCCTGTAATTCCTGACCTCAGTCAGCTTAGTCATCCTCATCTTAAGCCTTTTATTTATTTACTTTAATTTTACATGTACAATTATTACACTGCATGAGTTGGATCCGACTCAACAGCACTTGGCTTTTGGCTATAACAAGAGAGTCCAAAAAAAAAAATCCGGAACAAAACAAAAACAACCTGAAACTCTACCACAGTGACAAATTAACTGTTTTTAAGTTTTCTGCTCTCCATCTCTGAGTTCATATACAAAATCACACATGAATTTTTTCATGTACAAAATTACACATAAATTTTAAGTAGCTCCAGTGGGGAAGCCAAAACCATACCAAACCTACTGCCATTGAGTCAATTTCAACTCACAGCACCTGGTGGATTTGAACTACTTGCCTTTTGGTTAGCAGATGTAGCACTTAACTGCTATGTTACCAGGGTTTCCAAATGAGGAAAGACATACCGTATTTTGTTGGTCATGGTTTATGAATCTTTAAGTTTCCTAAATTTCTCTAAAATCCCATTTTAATGGTTAACAAAGCTCCATCAAATTGTCCCTGTTTTCTCCTAATCCATTCCCTCTGCTGAATATGGGAGTTGTTCTTAAAATTTTATTACTGAAAGCAATATTATAAAAATACATCATTTTCTTCTTTTGAATTTTTGCTTAGTTGAACCTCTCAAAAGTGGACTTACTGGGTCCAGAGATACTCTTTGCAAGTCAGTCTTTCATACCCGCTTTAGCTAGTTTTCCATTGTTCCTTTGCACCCCTCCCATGTCCAAGTTGATTATTTTCCCTAATGGAGATTCTTTTACAAACATTAACCTTGGTATTTATATCACTCTCATACAGTAATTTATTTAAAATGTGCATGAAATTGGAGGAATTATGACTTTATAGTAGAAGATAGCAATTGTACCTTCTAGACATTTCTCAATAATCAATGCTTCCCTTGAAACAACGTTTATTCATTCAGAGAAGATGGTTTTTTTTACCAGTGTTGTCTTCTACCATTATCTTTTCTTTAACTTACTAGAAAAGCAGTCAGCAACAAGATCTATGAGTATCGTAAGCCCAGTTGGCTATAGGAACTGCAAGGTGACTCACTCTCCTCAGAGACGCATAGAGATAAAGATTTCTTTTTTTTTAGTTAAAAAGTTTGTCACAAATGATGCACACATGGATTTCCACCTGGAAGACCTAATTTAGGATTTGAGGATTCCCTCTGTATGTTCTTCTGTGGAAGAGTATTCAGGCAATGTAGCATGTGTGTTTACCCTGGTATTATCTTATCAGTTGCATTAAAAAGGGAATAAATGAAAGGACATATCTTAGAGTCATGGAATGTATAAAAATATGAGAAATCATCTTCATTCCTAAAGATATGGAAAGCTGAAGAAACCATTCATGAGTTTGCCCTTCATTACCAAAAAAACAAACGCACTGCAGTCAAGTTGTTTCTGACTCATAGCAGCCCTATAGGTCAGAACTGCCCCCATGAGTTTGCAAGGAGTTCCTGGTAGATTTGAACAGACAGACTGTCTGGTTCACAGCGGTAGCACTTAACCACTATTCAACCAGTTTCCTTACCCTTCACGGGACTTCTTTATTCTCATTTCACTTCTCACTAACATTTCTGGATATTTTTCTTATAATTTTTATCTTATAGTTGTTTTAAGAAAATAGCAATAAAATGTATAATATCTTTGTTTTTGGAAAAAATATAGTAAGTGCATTCATTGTCTTTGTCTTAATTTTGAATTAGATCTGTAACCTCTAAAATATGAGAAAGTCTATTGGTTTTATATGATGGCTATTTAAACTATCTTTCCCCATATTATGGAATTGTAGAAGTGATATAATACTAAGACCACTTTGCAACCAAAATACAAATTCAAGGTTTATTTTCTCCTATATCTCTCTTTATAAAAGAAGACTTACCTGAATTTCCATCAGTTGTGAGGGGTTGGTACTCTCATGCTTCCTAATAATACTCAAATTGTTATGTATGAGTTTTTGCTTTTTTTTCTTACTACATGAAATAATTCATGCTATTATTTATTCACAGTATTTGGCAATTCAAGCAATTAATTCATTCACATTAACTGACAATTTAAGCAATCTGGTCACCGTTAATGTTTTGAATACCATTTGAGACCATAGTGACCGCTGCCACCAAAGAATGGAAATGCGTGCTGTGTGGATCAGTGTCCCTCCAGACTATTTAACAGAAACCTCCCTTGGGAGGTTGATAAGCGAACAGACATCAACTAGAGAATGGTAGCTAATCCCCCAGTGAAACTGAGGGAAGTCACACCTTCCCACTGAGGAGAAGAAAAGCAGGACATTGGTGATTTGGGGGAAAGTGCCTCATCTCAGTACAGACAGGAAATGCTGACATAAGGCAATTAAATTGCAGAGGACTGTCAAATCTCAAAACAATTGTCTGAGTCACAAAGTCCACATCCTTAAGTGATACAGCACTTTGACTGTAACTTGCGTGAAACTGAAGGCAATTGTTCCTTGCAATGGGAGTGAATGAAAATACATTGCAGAACAGATGAGAATTCATTGTAGAATGGGTGTGTATGAGAAATTCAGCTTTAATTTTAGTTGAGAGCTCTGTAGAGATAACCTGCTCATGGGATGTGAGTCAGTTTTTGAAAAATAAATTTCCACAGCATTTTTAAATCCTCATAGAGCGCATGTTAATACAAATATAGAATCGAATAGAGATGAATTCAGATTAAAATGTAGGGATGTCATATTTTGAGAAATAAGTAACCAAAATTATACCCATTGCCATCAAGTTGATTCTGACTCATAACCATGCAGCAGGACAGAGTAGAATTGCCTTCATAGGGTTTCCAAGACTAAAATCTTTATGGAAGCAGACTGCTACATCTTTCTTCTATAGAAATTAGGAAAAGCACTTTAATCATATCAAACCTAAAACTAAACCAAGCACCACTGAATCGATTCTGTCTCATAGCAACCCTATAGGAGAGAGTAGAACTGCTTCATAGAGTTTCCAAGGAGTGCCTAGTGGATTGGAACTGCCAAACTACTGATTAGAAGCTGTAGCACTTAACCATTAAACCACTAGGGTTTCCAAGTCATTATACAGACAAGAATAATGATAACTCTCCTACTGAAGAAGGTTGGAAGTTGTAATGCATGCAGCAGCATGGTAAAAGAAAGAACTGATCATTTGCCTCTCCAACCCTATGGAACAGTTAGTTCTATCCACTTGATGGCAATAGGTTTGGGAATCCTACTGAAGAGGCTCAAAGTCACAGTCCCAAAACACTGACTCCAGTGTTTCTTTAGACTCTTGAAAAGGAAAGAATTGGGCATAGAAAGAATATGAAATAATTTAGCACAGAAAGTAGATAAAAGCCTTTAAATGTAGTGAGACAGAGAAGGAAGTATAAAAGTATAAAAGGAAGTATAAAAGGAAGTATAAAAGGAAGTGTGATGGTTCTAGCCAGCATCTCTACTTCAGTTTCCAGCCACCACACAGGAATTGCTCTTTCACATTATGTTCTAAAGGAACTAAGTAAACCTATGCCTTAGAACCCAATGAAGTCTTCCTCATCCTCCATTCCAGTTCCATCACACAGTCTCTATGGCTATGTTATGTCAAACATAACCTTGAACACTTAGTAAGTCACAATAAGTATATCCATGATCCTGTAAGGGGACAAATAGTAGCAGAAAAAAAGTGGAGTATGTAATAATGTGACACTTTAGAGAAAGAGAAAATACACCTGAAGCTGTAATCCTTTCTTTAAAAACAACAGAAAGACGTGTATTTTTTAAATCACTAAAAGTTCAAAGTGCTGCCCTAATGAGAGTTATCTTTTCCTTGACAGTTTTTTCCTTCTTTCAGATTTTGTTTCCTTTTTCTGTAATTTCTTGGGTGCGTAAAATAACATTTCACTCAAGAGTTAAAAAGTCTGTTTGGGTCTAGCCAAGGGTACTTTAGATCTTTCTGGTTGACCTGGAACTATTGCATATGTGTCTGAGAGCTACTTCAGCCATCCAGCATACCAGAAAATAAGTTTTCCACTACGATGATATTGCTGGCAGTGCATAAAGAAAATTAACTGGGTCAGAAACAACCTGACTCCCCCTTTAAATGGATGTTTCTGGATGTACTTTACTTTGCAGAGCACTTCAAACCTCTCTTCTAAGAGTCCATTATAATACTAACTTTTGTCTACAGAAGTGATCCATTAACTCAGTTTACCCTCATAACAACCTTAAGGGATAAGTTCTATATTGTTAACCCCAAGGCACAGGTGAGGAAACTGAGATTTAGAAGCTGTAAAGCCTTGACTCAGCTCTGAAGCTAGTAGTGGCTATGTTGCAGTGCAAATCAGGTGCCTGGACAATTACGTCTTTGATCTTTCCACGGTGTTGCACTGCTTCCTTTAATTCAAAGTTGCATCAGTTAGGAGTTGCGTTCAGCTACACACAAGAGAAAGCACAAATAGCCAGAGCTCCCAGAAGATAGAGATCTAATGTCCTCCCATATAACAATAAAGTCAAACCTAGGCAGCTGAGCTAGTGGAAAGGAATGCTTTCAGGTTTACTCCTGTGATCAGGCATAAGATGATCGCTGTGATTCCAACCATTATTGCAATCATCAAGGCTAAAAGAAAGTGTTAAGTATTGACAGAAGTGGCAGTACCTATACCAGGGAAGCAAAACTTTTCCAGAAACACAGAGTTGATAACCACGTACATCTCACCGGGCAGACAAGTGTGCTGCATGATCAATTTTACTGACCTAGCTTCCCTAGAAAAGTAGTTTGTATCATTTAACAATATTACACCTGCCCACCCCCCCAAATAGAAATTCTGTCAATGTGAAAGAAAAAGGACATGAAATTTAGGACAAGCAACAAGAAGTATCTCCCTCCAAAGATATTTATGTTTCTCCATCAAAGATAATAAAACACTTGCTTAGGGACATATTGGTTTATTGATAGACTTTTTACCTTTCACATAGGAAACTCAAGTTCAATCTCTGACCAATATACATCATGCACAGCTATCTTCTGTCAGTGGGTGCATATGTGTTGTGATAAGCTAAACAAGTTTGTACACCCAGAAAGATCTGATGATCTACTTCTAAAAACCAGTCAATGAAAACTCTAAGAATCACAATTGCCTGTAATACAACCAATTATAAGAATAGTGGAGGACCAGACAATATTTGGTTCAGTTCTGCGTGGAGTCCCTTCAGGACTACGGAATTTCACAAGGGACTAGATGTCCTCAAGTCCTGTAGAAACAATAGAATTTTTTACAGGGGATTGGAATGAAAGCATCCCAGCCTTCAAATTAGCTAATTAGTCCCAGGTTATGCCAAATGTGAACTAAATACCATTAAATATTTAGAAGACAAGTCTGTCATCTAACATGGAGATGCAGTGAGGTGAGATTAGGTGGGGAGAGGATCGAAATAAGGGCTAGTTAAGATGACCAACAGGGAATGATTAGTGAGATTGGAGGAAAATTTGAAATGAATGATGCCTCTACAGTCAGAATAGGAACATCAAGAGGGGAGACAAGTTAAACAATGCTAAATATTCTAAAAACTGAGTAAGATATAGTATTGGATTCAGCAGTTAATAGTGAATTAATAAGTTTCTTGAAGTTGTTTTACACGGATGGTGGGGAAAAAAGCTATTTACTAGAAATTTAAATAAAAAGGGAAATTTAAAGTAATGATGTTAGTGACAGACAGCTCATTGTTGGAAATCCTTCTCAAGTGAAAGGAAGAAGTGAGAGGTGATAGTAGCCACAAAAGTATACAAGGTTGGTGGGTTTGGATAGTCCTACGGTAAAATCTTTGCCATGCTAATAGGTGGCAGAGAGGAAGAAATGTAAATGAGTTTATAAGGAGATGCAGCAGTGTTTGTAGGATATGAGGAGGAAATGATATCACATCTAATTAGTATTTTAACAAAATACGTTTTTAATAAGAGGTGGGTTTATTTGTTTTGTTTTGTTTTTCCTGTTGTTGCTTTGGTGAAGATATATATAGCAAAGTGTAATTCATTCAGCAATTTCTCCATGAACAGTTTAGTGACATGCATTACATTTTGGTACATTTGTATCAACTTTCTTAATATGATGTCTTTTTCCAAATTATGTCACCTTCATTAATGGAAACTTACTGCCCCTTAAGTTTCTCAGGAAATCTTTCTAGTTGGTATTGTTACTGTGTGTGTGTGTGTATGTGGGTGAGTGGGTGTGTGTATGTGCACATGCTTTAGGCGAAAGTTTACAGATCAAATTAGTTTCTCGTTAAACCATTGCTATACCAGATTTTCTTTGACCATTGTCTGTCCCGGCTCCCCTGTTTTCAGTCATCTAGTTTTCCTGTCCCTTCCTGCCTCCTCATCCTTGCTTCTGGACAAATATGACCATTTAGCATTGTGCACATGATTGAACTATGAAGTATGTTTCTTATATGTGTCATTGTCTGCCCCATAGACCTGTTTAATACTTAGCTGAAGGATGTACCTCAGGAGTGACTTCAGTACTGAGTTAAAAGTGTGTCCAAGGACCATACTCTAGGAGTTTCTCCAGCCTCTGTTAAATCAACAGATCTGCTTTGTTTTAATTTAATTTTTTTTCTATATTTTTGTCCCACTCTGACTGAGACCTTCTACTGTGATACCCATCAGGGCAGTTGGTGGTAGTAGCTGGGCATCACCTAGATGTTCTGGACTCAATTTCTTAGAGGCTGTGGTAGTTAGGCTCCATCAGCCGTTTGCACTAAATCTCACCTTGCATCTTTGGTTTTCTTCGTTCTCCTTTTCTCCTGCAGGATGTGACCAGTAGATGTATCTTAAATGGCTGCTATCAGACATTGAAGACCTCAGGCACTAATTTCTACAGATGGGTGTAAAACTTTTTCTACATAACCGGTGCCCCACCAGTTAAGCTAGATGTCCAGTAACTGGATCCCTCTGGAAGTTTGGATGTGTCTGTGAAGCTTCTATGACTTTCCTTCGGTATAATTGTGCTGACTTCCCCAGTACCCTCCATCTGAATTACCACTTGTCTATGACCTAGTCAGTGTTTTACCCTCCTTATCCTGCTTCTTTTTCATAACAACAGAAAATTGTTTCTTTCTGTGTGTATTTGTCCTTTTGTGATTCACTTATTTTACTCAGTATAATGCCTTCTAGATTGATCCATGTTGTGAGATGTTTTACAGATTCATCATTGTTATTTATTGTTGCAACATAATACATTTTTTATCTTTGTCCCACTAGGTCTAGAAATCCACTTCCCAAATATTAAAAGCATAACCACACGTATATATATGCACACATCTTTATATAAATTATATACATAAGCAATGTTAGAAACCTAAATAGACAGAAGCTGAAAGCACAAAATAGATGATTAGAAATATGATTGTTTAGATGACAGTAAATATGAAAATAAAGTTAGTAAGTTTACACATCCTTTAAATGTTTGCTTAACTCTTTACACAAATGAATCTTAAATTACTCTATTCTTTCTAACTTTCTAGGTGCACATAAGAGCATAGGTTCTACAGAATTATAAAAATAAAAAGATGAGTAATCATAATTTGTTCCAATGTGATATATTAAAATAGGGAAAGGGGAAAGATATGAATTATAGGAGGAATATTAATATTTTTACATTGTTAACAACAGTGTATAGTTCCAACAGGTATTTGTATCATCAGCCATATTATTTATAAACATTACTATCATTTTTGGTGGCTTTTTTCCCCTTATTTTAACAGTTTTTGTAAGTGCACAACTTTCTGCGACTTCAAACAAAATGCCTTGAATTGTACCTTCATCCTGGAATAATGAGTGAGCTAGCAATAGAATTCTAGATTGGTCACTAATTTCCACTCAGAAATGATCATTTCATTATTTTTTCTGATTGTTCCTTTTAAGATTATTCCTTTACCTTAGTGTCCTGAAGTTCTACCATATGCCCAGTATGGTGTTGTTTCTCACTTCTTTTGATTTAGTCTCATGTCTCTTAAATATGAGAAGCAAATCCTTTCTTCCAGTCTCCCTTTTGAATCTCCCATTACCTTCTTTATCATCCAGACTTATCTTCACATTTTCCATTTCTTCACCTTCTTGCTGGATCTTAGTAAGTGTTTTCCAGTAAAGTAGTTCTGTTTTCCAGTAAAATCACTGAATGCATTCTTTATGTATGTCTAACTTACTACTAAAATTAAAATATTTGCTTTAGTGACTATATGTTACAGTATATTTATATTTAGTTGGTTCATTGCTTTCACATTGTGTCTATTAACTTTGCTTTTTTGTGTGATTCTTTTTCTTTACTTATATATTTCAAACCTTTATTAAAAATGTATTTTGTTTATCATCGGAAGAATACTAATTTTAGTTCTTGGAGTGCTGAAACTTTTTTGTTATTTTTCCTGATTCTTGATCTTGGTAGGGTTGCTATTTCTCTATTTTGTTATTTATTTAAATTGCAGACTCAATGTCAGCAGGAATTTGTTTTATTGTTGTTGTGTTCCTCTGCATGATTCCCAAGTGACATGAGTTATAAGCTTTAGGTTTTTTCAGAAAAGAAAGTTAGTGACAGAATTCTAAACTATTTAAGAGAAAAAAAGGTATCTAATACATAGGTTAACTCTGAGGTCAGTTGGAGCCCTTCTATTCCAATCCTTACTACAATATTAGAATGATCACATAAAAAAATAAATTTAATTACATTACAACACCGATTAATCGTCTTTATAATAAAGTATAAAGTTCCTCTCTTAGAAAGGCAGAGAACAGATTGTGCTTTGCCAAGTCCATTTATTTGTACCAAAGAATTCTAAATCTTTTGCATCCTGATGGGGCCTTGTGAACTAATTGACATCACTGGAGTTAAGTTTCAGTAAAAAGTGCCTTTAGTAATCAAGAAAGTTAAAAACCATCCAAAAGAGGAATAGAAGGGAAATTCCCCAATTCAATAAGTGGCATCAACACAAAGCCAACTGCCTACATCATCTTGATTGGAGAGAGACTGGAAGAATTAAATTTAAGAATAGAAAACTAGACAAGGATACCCACTCTCACCACTTCTATTCAACATTTTACCAGAGGTTATAGCCAGAGCAATTAGAAAAGATAAATAAAGGGCATCTGCATAGGCAAAGAAGAAGTAAAAAAATCTTTCTGTTCACAGATGAAATCATTGTATGTACAGAGGATCCTGAGGAATCCATCAGTAAACTAACAGAGGAACTAATAGAGGACTTCAGCAAAGTAGCAGACATAAGACAAACATAAGTCAATCAGCAGGATTCCTTTATATCAACAAAGAGTTCATCAAAGATGAATTTACCAAATCCATACCATTTATTATAGCCCCCAAGAAGATAAAATACTTAGAACTAAATCTAGCTAGGGAAATAAGAGACCTATACAGAGAGAACTGCAAGACCTTACTGCAAGAAACCAAAAAAGACTTACATAATTGGAGAAACCTACACTGCTCATGGATAGGAAGAATTAACATTGTGAAAATGCCTGTTTTACACACAGCGATCTACGCATACAATGCAATCCCAATACAAAGTCCAGTGATTTTTTTTTTTTTTTAATGAAGTGGAGAAACAAACCACCAACTTTGTTTGGATTGGGAAAAAAACCCAGGTAAGTAAAGTACTACTGAAGAAGAAGAACACAGTGGGAGACCTCATACTATCCACCCTTAGAAACTATTACACTGCCACAGTATTCAAAACAACCTGGTCCTGACACAGAAAGAGATATATAGACCAATGGAACGGAGTTGAGACCCCAGAGGTGCCATCATCCTCTTATGAACAGTTGATATTTGACAAATGCCTTAAGATTGTGAACTAGGGTAAAAACAGTCTCTTTAAGATATGGTTTTGGCAAAATTTGACATCCATCTGCAAAAAACTGAAACAAGACCCATATGTCACACCTTACACAAAAACTAACTCAAAATGGATCAAATATCAAATATCAAACCTAAAACGATAAGGACCATGCAAGAAAAAATATGATCAACAATGGAAGATTTAGCACACAGCTTAGACAGGCTTCAAAATCTGACAAACAAAGCAAGATCAACAGAAGAGAAAATAGATAAATGGGAACTACTAAGAATCAAACTCCTTTACTCATCCAAAGACTTTATCAAAAGCGTTAAAAGACTACCAACAGAATGGGAAAAAAATATTTGGCAACTACATGTCAGCCTGATATCTGATCTCCACAATCTACATGGTACTTCAATATATCAACAAGAAAAAGGTAAATAACCCAAATGAGCAATGGCCATAGAAGATGGACAGACCCTTCACCTAAGAGGACATCCAGGCAGCCAAAACTCATATGAAGATATGCTCACAATCATTAGCTGTTAGAGAAATCCAAATCAAAAGTACAATGAGATACCATCTCACCTCCAACAAGGTTGACCATAAGCCAAAAAATATAAAACAGCAAATGCTGGAGAGGCTGTGGAAAGACTGGAACTCTCCTACACTGCTGGTGGGATTGCAAAATGGTATAACTTCTTTGGAAAACAATTTGGGACTTCCTTAAAAAGCTGGAAATAAAGATATCATTTCATCCAGTAATCCCACTGCTCAGAATATATCCTACAGCCAAAAGGCTGTCACACAAACAGACACAAGCACATGAATGTTTATTGCAGCACAGTCCATAATAACAAAAAGATGGAATCAACCCAGATGCCCATCAACAGATGAATGGGTAAATAAACTATGATATATATACTCAGTGGAACACTACACAATGATAGAGAACAATGATGATTTTAGGAAGCATCTCATAATCTGGTTTCAACTGGAAGACATTATGCTGAGAAAAATCAGTCAG
Source organism: Heterohyrax brucei (assembly GCA_028571685.1). Lineage (NCBI taxonomy): Eukaryota > Metazoa > Chordata > Mammalia > Hyracoidea > Procaviidae > Heterohyrax > Heterohyrax brucei. The sequence continues at coordinate 33,067,064 of CM053148.1, read as the reverse complement.
TGGCAAAAAGACAAATATTGTATGAGACTCCTACTATAAAGACTTAAAAATAGACATGCACAGAAGAAAAGACTCTTCGACAGCTACAGGGGTGGGGAGGTGGGGGAGGGCTGGTCATGTATTAGACAGCTGATAGAAATTTGGTTGGGTGTAAGCAGTGACAGCACACAGTAGCAAGTAAAATCAACTTAACTGGGCTTCACCATAAACTGAAAACTTGTCTAATCTCAATCCAACACTGCAAAGATGGAGTAGCAGGGGTAGGGTCTGGGGACCATGCTCTTGGGAGTCAACAAGGCCAACTGGCATGAATAGTCTATTGCTAAGAGAGTCTTCTGCACCCCATATTGGTGAGTGATGTCTGGGGTCTTAAAAGCTAGCAAGCTGCTGTCTGGTGACATCAGAATGTCCAAACTCATCTGGAACAGATGACCACTGAGAACAACAAAGACATGAGGGAAAAAGAGCTTCGGAGACAAATGGACCCATGTGAATGGGAGACTATATCAACACGTGATCAGAAGAACCAGATAGTGCCCAACCACCACCAAAGACAGCTGGGATGCGGCACACAATGTTTAGTCCCTGTGGCAACATGAGAAAAAGAGGGGTACTGCTGAAGAACTCTACTAAAAGACCACATGTGACGGTCTGATAGTCTGGGGAATCCCCCTGGGAGCATGTCACTAGAACTGCTGCTGCCCCTGTCTAAAAAACTCTATTGAGATCAAATCTCTGGACAAAAATGTACTAGACTAGGCTCTCAGACACAGTGTGATCACATGGTGTGTGTACTTTATGGATCTATGCAGTTACAACAGGCTGTCCTACTGGTCTCTTTCTAGATGGGAGGGAAGACTGTGGAGAGGAGTGGACAGGAGATTGTTTAGAGGATACGACAAGTATAGAACGAAAAGGAGGTGTGTGCTGTCACTGGGCAAGGAGGGCAGAAGGAGGTGCAGATAGGCAGGCATACAAAATTAATTTGGATTGTATCCTTTCATTTAATCACAATAAAAAAAGTTAAAAATGTTAAAACTTAAGAGTTAAAGAAGTTAAAACTTCTCTAGGCCACATTCCTTCTCAGATCCAGCACCTTTGGAAGTCTTTTGGCAGTATCATAAAACGGAAAGGGCCTGGGTCCCTGACTGGCCATGTGGAACATAAGTTCGTTTTCCTCTCCTCTAGACTATGGGATATATGGGCTAGGATGAACATTTATTTATTTATTTTTATTCCATTGTGATTTGGGGGCCTATTTGTTATTGCCGCAAAGCCTAGCCAACCCTGACTAATACATTTGGTCTACAAGATCTACATGATAAGATTCTTGCCTAATTCCACAGGCTTTTACTCTACTCTTCTCCTTTGTTCATCACATTCAGGAACGCTGGCCCCTTGTTTGGTTTCTTAAATACTGCAGCCCTTTTCCACCCAGGAATTATTGTTCCTCTGTCAGACACACTCTTCCTTTAACTCTTTGTCTAAACTAATTTTTAATTCTCAGATCACATATTATATCTATTGGGAGGCTGCTCTGTAGTGTCCTGTCTAAATCACATGCTTTCATTTACTTTTTCTCTCATAGCACCCTATTTTTTCCTTAATAAAACTTTTTTTCAGTATTTAATTGCGTATTTATTTGTACAAAGTCTCTCTTTACTAGTTTGCAAGCTCCATATGTGCTATGAAAGGAACTGATTTGTTCATTACTATTTACATAACAAAATATTGTTAAGTGCCATCAAGACTATACTGACTCATACGTACAATGCACAATAGAATAAAATATTGCCAGGTGCTGCATCATTCTCACAATTGCTGTTATGCTTGCTGCAATCACTGTATCAATCCATCCAACTGAGGGTCTTCCTCTTTTTTGCTCACCTTCTACTTTACCAAGCATGATATCCTCCTCCAGGGACTGGTCCCTTCTGATGGCACGACCAGAACATGTGAGATGAAGTCTTCCATCCTCATGTCTAAGGATCATTCTGGTTGTATTTCTTCCAAGATAGATTTGTTCATTTTTCTGGCAGTCTATCATCTATTCAACATTATTTCTAACACATAATTCAAATGCATTAATTCTTCTTCAGTCTTACTCATCTGCTAGCTGTTTCATGCATATGAGAATACTGAAAATGTGATGTGCTTTGGTCAGACACACCTTAGGCCTCAAAGTGACATCTCTGCTGCTTTAAAGAGGTATTTTGCAGCAGATTTGCCCAATTCGATGCATTGCTTGATTTCTTGACTGCTGTTTCCATGGATGTTGATTGTAGATCCAAGTAAAATGAAATTCTTGATAACTTCATTATGCTGTTTATCATGATGTTCATCCATTCTTTATGACACAAGCTAGTAATTCAATGTACACATCATTTTAATTGATACTGATTGTTACTGAGTGAATGAATGAATGGTCATTTTGAACTCTTGCTTTTACTAGGCTTCTGAATGAAGAACTCTGTTATTCACTATTCTATGAAATATGATGTGAAAAGGATTATAAAAATGTATAATCTGAATCAGGCTGTGTACATAAAAGTCTCTTGAACCTTTCTTGTCATATGCAAATTGTACTTGTTAATTATTATGCTCCACTAAATGTAAAGTTCTTAAAGACTTGCCTAACATTTAGCAGGGTTCTCTCAAAAGATGAGTGCATAATAGTAATGCCTCATGCCATAAATCTTTCTCTAAAAATTGAAAAACAAATATATATCTACAAAAAACATAAATGTCATATATCGTCGGCACTTGGCATTTATAATTTATATATATAACATATCACATCAATTATATGATAATTATTTTATATTTTACCATGAACAATTTGAGGACACTTTTTTAAAAAATTTTCTTCATACTCTTAGAAATTTGCAGCACAGTGTTTATTGCATAGTAGGTACTTAACATGTTTCATGAAAAAAACAAATGAGCAACTTAGTAAACTCATCTTTGTCTGCTTAACAGATAGTAGCCTCCATAAAAAGCAAAGAAAAACCACTCTAAGAATTTAATTCTAAGACCTCATTTTATTTAAGAAAAGGCTCACCCACAGGCTCTTGGTAGGAAAAGATGATTTAATAGGTAAAAATGTCATGAAAGAAAGAGCTCTCAGAGTCAAGTCCAGGCAAATATAAATAACAGAGAAATGATACCACAGGACATGACCTGTTTGATATTCTTACGACTGCTCTGAAAAATTCTGTGACTGGATTCATATAATAGCCATTGAAGTCCAACACAGACAACTTGACAATTATTTCAGAGTTGAATGTAATTATGTTATTCATTTAAACCTGTAAAATAATGCCATTTAATTAGAAAACCATTGAGCAGTCAATATACATATAGAAATTATTCCTGCCACTCTGGTCAATTGCTTGTGATATAACGGGAGGAGGGACGATGCTCAGCAGGGTAAGAGTGTAAGAGTGAAAGACTGACTAGTAAAGGTGTTCAGTGTAGCACGGCTCTGGCTTTTGTTCCTTGAAAACAAAGCAGCACAGCACATGTGGAACAAAAGAAAAAAAGGGAAATGGAAAATGATCATGAAAGAGAGTCAAGTCCAGTTTTTGAAACAAAAGTGTAATTAACACATGTAGAGCTTGTGATAATAACCCAATTACCTGAATTCTCAAATGCCTAAAGGGTGGCTTCTGCAGCATGTGTGTGTGTGTGTGTGTGTGTGCATGTATATATGTGTCCATATATGTGAGTGTGTGCGTGCATGTGCTTGACTATGTGCCATGTGCCTGTGCATGGTGTCTGTAGGTACATGTGTGCTTGTTGTATGTGTATGTGTATATACATAGATGTGTGACGTGTGTCTGTATACATGGCATATGTATATGTATGTGGTTAATAATGGCTTATAGGTTGACATCAGTAAACTTCATTTCTCACTGAGAAGCTAAAAACTCACATTCAAGTTTACACTGGGGGGCTGAAGCTGAGAGATATGTGTCACGGTGAAGAGCTAAAAACATTTCTCATTGTGGTCTTCGTTCTTGTCAGGTTTGTGGATAGTATGGAAGGCACAGGGTTTAGAGAATCTTAAAACATGGGCCCCAAAATCCTGGAATGAATCACATACATTGAGCAGTGAGAGGAGCCGGGAAGATCAGACCGATTAGTTTGCTCTAAACAAAACAGTTTTAAATTCCTGCTTCACACTGTTAGCTATCTGGTCCCTGATCGTGTTACCATTTCAGGGCTAGGCGAAGCCCCTTCCAGAGACAGTCTGATCAGCAGCAGTAACAGGGACTTGAGCCCCTCAATGGGCCCCACATACTTGAGGGGTGATTGCTTCATCATGCCTGTAATTTCTGACCCATGCCAGCTTTTAATTCATTATTCATCGATTTTCTTAGTCCACTTAAAAAAAAAAAAAAAACAAAGTAGGGTTGCTGCTCAAATAAGAGGTAGGGGGAGAGTGACATTCTGGAAAAAAAGGACAACCCTGTCAAAACATGACAGCTGATCCGATGCCTGTTTTATACTATTCATAGAAAATGCCAAATTCTGCAAATAGTAACCACATGTACATTGGCTCACAGACTCAATGTTCTGCTGCAAAATGAGACGTTCTGTATTTTAGTGTGTCATCAAAGGCGGCGAAAATATCATGCTAGCCTTCTAGGCTTAACCTTCTGGGCTGCCTGGCTTGTGGCAAGTTTAATTGGAGCAGCTCACGCAGCCACCCGGCCACCGCGCGCAGCACTGCGGCCCACGCAGGCCCGCCCCACGGAGGGGCGAGCCGATTCCCAAGTCTGTTACCGGGCCGCTTTTATTCACAGCCACGGTGAGACCACTCCAGCGACTAGCCCGCATCTGACGTTTATGATCTTGCTTGCTTTGCCAAAGTGGAGGGGGCGCCGGAAGAAAAATAAAAAGCCAGCTTGGGAGATGCACGACGGCGGGAGGGAAAAGGCACCGCTCGGCTTCCTGCAAGCTGGCGAGCAACGCAGCGGCTCCGAAGATCTTCTCTTGTCCAGGTTCCCTGGCTGGTGCCTTCTAGGTTTTGTTTTGATATGCCAGGATTGGTTTTTTTTTTTTTTTTTCCCACTCGAATTTCTTGAGCAATTCTATTTTTTATGTGCCTGGCTGCTCTGCCTAGGCACTGTTTTCCAAGCGCCCCATGCAGAACTGAAGAGAAAAGGAAGGTTTTGTGCAGGGTGGCCCTGGTTCGAGGGCAACCAGCTGGAGCTGTGTCTGGGCCCTGCTGTTGTCCCCGAATGCTGCTGGCATCTTCCACATGACCAGTGGCTCTAAAGGGCCCTGTTGTTTCTCTTCTCCTCCTTAATACATAGTGTCTGTAGTTAAGTCTTCATTCTGGAAGCTTCAGCCCTGGAGGTGGCCTCTTTTCTCCTAAAGCTTGCCTGGCTTCTCCCTATGGCCTGCATGTGCTTTGCCTATGACTATGATTTCAAAGCGTCATTACTTGGCCTCTTGATGAAAAACAAGAAGAGCTCATAAAGTAGGAAGAAACTTCTGTTTCCATTCCGACTGCAACACACTGTCAAGGTGGTAAGGCCGAGGGAAATGGCCCTGCCATCCCCATTTCCCAACTGGAGGGGCGATAATAAATGGCAGGAGCCTCTGCCTACAGCCTTCCTGACCCAGGACTGGCTTATCCCTTTTAATGGCAATAAATAAATGACGGAAGTTTTAGGCACCGGCCTAGTGAATTGGTGGTTAAGCCTCAGGCTTTTATCTCTCTGACCCTTGTTTGAACCCAACCTTGGTTCCTAAGTGCAGGGCAGACAGCGTGGGGGTGGAAGGAAGGTTTCTTATCGACACAAACATCCCTTCGAGTTCAACATTAAGAAATATGATGCCATGTGTATGCCTGTGACTCAGGGGCTGGGGGGTGGCAGGGGATTTGCAGGAACAAAATGAGAAAGGCACTAAATACAAGCTATTATTTCTCAAAGCCTGCCCCCATGGTTTGAGGGTTTACTAGAGCAGATAGTAATTAATTCCACTAGTGTGCAGGGGGGAGGCAGGGTCAGTTGTGTAAAAGTCACCATGCCCACTGCTGAGGATACAAGTTAAAACAGGCACACTGTTTCAGGAGTGGACAATGAATAAGCCCAATACTGATACTAGTGAAGGCTAACACTTATTGAGCCAAGAATATGCCATTCTCTGTGTTAAAACATTTTATGTACATTGTTTCATTTAATCCTCACAACAACTCCATGAAGCAGGTACTGTTATTTGTCTAATTTTCTAAATGAGGAAGCTGAGATATAGAGAGGATAAGCCATTAATCCAAAGTTAACAAAAAACAGAAAAAAACAAACCCACTGCAGTCAAGTCAGTTAGGTGCCTGGAAAACAGAAGTCAGTAGGATCTGTGTGGCTTCATTATTACCTCTTTGAAAAGGCACTTAACATAAGGTTCACCAGCCTGATAGCTGATGACCATATTTCCTATTCAAAATTCCACATGCACGTTCTGGCAGTCTGATTATATCTGTGAGGACTATCTCGGTTAGACTACTTGACATTGCAATTATTTTATCTACACATAATCCATATCTTCATCTGAAAAAAATAATAATGACAATAATTATCTTCACTGTCCTTTTGGTTGGAAAACCTGGTGGTATAGTGATTAAGAGCTACATCCACTATCCAAAAGTATGGCAGTTCAAATCTTCCGGGTGCTCCGTGGAAACCCTGTGGGGCCGTTCTATTCTGTCCTATAGGGTCTCTATGAATGTGAATCCAATCGACAGCAGCACGTTTGGGTTCTTTGGGTCCAGATGGTTTCCAAAAGCATTTGAAGAATGAATTGGGAAGATGCCCTTCAAAATGAGATGATCACCAGGCCCTGTAGCAAGATTACCAAACTGATTGTCAAAGCAGTGTTTTAGGTATTACTTGAAGCATATTGACTTTGGAGTCCCTGGGTGGCATAAATGATTAAGTGTTCAACTGCCAGTCAAAGGCTCAGTGGTTGAAACCCACCAGTCGAGGCTTGAAAGACAGATCTGGCAATCTGCTTCCAAAAAGTCACAGCTTTGAAAACCCTATGGAGAAGTTCTAATCTGCACACGTGGGTTGCCATGAGTCAGAATCAACAACTAAAAACAAAACAACAGCAATTCTGACTTTTAGAAGTATGTTCAGATTAGCAGTTCCAGATTTCTCTACACCTGAGCAGTGCAGAGAAAGCTTTTGCATTGTCTTCTAATGATTACTGTGGGTGATGGCAGTGAAGCGTTAGCTGTGTATTAATTGGATAGAACGTGTATTAATTGGAGGAATCAGAAGTATGACACAAATCTGGTTCCTCATTTAATAAGATGACTGGGTAGGCATTTTAGGCACTTGTAAATTTATATTGTATTTTATGCAAACAAAAGGCTTGGATAATTATTAGAGGATTTCATCTCATACCCCTGAAGCCAACAAATCATCTCTGTGAAGAAAGAACCTACACATTCCAACCATGGTTGTCTAGCTGAATAAATAAAAGTAATAGAAGCACACTTGCCCTAAATAGCTTACCATACAAGTTCATAAAGAATAATCTCTAGGAGTCAAGACACCAGTTTGGGGAGTCTTTGAAAGGGAAAGAAAAGTGGCATAGGGATAGAAAGTACCCAGGTATCTCACTGTCCGGTGGGAAAGCCAGGTCCAACAAAATTGCCCATAGCCATGCCTCCCATTCGTTCTCCCTAGATGGTCGCTTTTCCTTATTTTTTGTCTAAAGGCATTGTATCTGACTTTCCTCTAGATTTGGATCAAGACACATGTTATCTACCTGCCTGATTGCTTCTACAATGAAACAACTTGCCTTGGAAAGTAACACTCAGGCTTAAAGTGGGCCACACTTCATGCCAGCCCTGAATTTCTGACTGTATAGCAACTTTCCTGTAGATACTAACTTCTCAAATCTCATAGACTCTTAGTTTCCCTTTATACAAAACGGGATGATGCCATGTGTTTCAGAGGGGAACCACGCTCCATAGGTTGCCAGCATTTGATATTTTGAAAGTAGATTACCAGGCCTTTCTTCCAAGACACTTCTAAGTGAACTCAAAACTCCCACCTTTTGGTCAGCAGCTCTTCTCCATAATCATTTGCATCACCCAGGGACTCCTTACAAGAAGTTGCAGTTATGTTAGATAATGCACACAGACCTTCTTTTAGCAGTTGTTTTTAAACATGCCTTTCTTACTATTTAGATTCAGAGATTATGCATTCACTTTTTTGGTTCTCTGTGTCTTCTGTGAATAAACATCTAAATCAGGCATTTAATACTTTGCTGATGAACTGGAGCCCTGGTGTTGCAAGTGCTTAAGGGCTCAACTGGTAACCAAAAACTCAGCAGTTTGAATCCACCAGCCATTTCTTGGAAACCCTGTGAGATGGTTCTGGACTGTCCTATAGGGAGCTTGAGTACACTGGACATTCCCTGGAAACCCTATGGCACAGTTCTGTTCTGACCTACATGGTTACAATGAGCCAGCATTGACTGAACGGTAATAGACTTTTTTTTTTTTTTGGTCTGTTTTGCTGATGAAGTACCTAGTGGACCCCAGTGGTGTAGTGGTGAAGAGCTTAGCTGCTAACCAAAAGATCAGCAGTATAAATTCACTAGCCACTCCTTGGAAACTGTATGGGGCACTTCTGCATTGTCCTATAGGGTTGCTGCCAGTTGAAATCCACTCAAAGGCAAAGGGGTTTAATGAACTAGATGAAAGAATGAATTAGCTGATAAATAGATTCAAAGTTTTAAGTGATGTGCCTTCTGGGGAAACTGAGAAAAAGACTAGCATTTTCTTTAACTTGAGGAAAGTTTCAAGCTATGCCTTCTGCTTAACACACTGACAATAGTATGACTAATTTGTATGGAATCTTTTCTTTGAAAACACTTGGACATGTAATTACAGATGAAACAAGTTCATTGGAAATTAAGCCGGATCCAGAAGTGTGAAAGTATTTACTTTCAATGCTTGTACTCAAGCCCCCAAGCTAGGGTATTTGGCACCTAGGGTTGGTCTGAATTAGTTTGCAAAGGGCTTCAAATGAGACCTGAACTCTGTTAACAACACAAACTCAAGCTATAAACATCAGTCACCTGCACAAACTCAGAGGACTTCAATTCTGATCCTTTTTCTGGGATCTAGAAGGACAAAGGTCACCGTAATTTATCATTGTCAAAAATATAAATGTCTAATAAAAACAACTTGATTAGGGAAGTTTTTATTTCGAGTCTTAAACAAATGTCTCAGCAGAGATATTTAGAGTCTTTGCTTTGAACACACTCGTCCATTTTCCTGGCAACATTTTTCCATGTTTCCTTGAAAAGCCATTCAAAAGTATTTTAAGTAACATTTTAAAACTTCTCTCTCTGTTTCTAAGACCAAAAAAAAAAAAAAAAAAAAAAAGTCATGAAGTTACTGATGAGAAATGAGTTTGCTTTCTGGTTGTTATAAAATTGGGAATGATGTTTAAAGAAAACAAATGAGAGTGCTCCATCGAAATTCTGTACAACTTGGTTGATGGCCAGATCCCCATGAGCTTTGCCCTTGCTACATTGGTGAGATGTTTCTGGAACTTTATGGAAATTTGCAGATAGTAAAAAGCTATGGAGTGAGTGACAACTGTGCTCATGCCAACACTGTCACACAACATTGGACACCATCACTAGCCTCTGCTGGCCTCAGCTAAGTGGATAGGATTTGCGTTACAAAACACTCTAGGGCTTCAAACTCCTCACCTATGTAGGTCACATTCTCGTCTTTTGCTCTGGTCAAAGTCCTTCCCAGAATGCCTAGGAGAGAAAAGTAAAATTTATACCCGCATGGCCTTAAAATGCTGACATTTCATGTTTACAAGGATTGTTTACACAGAAAATTAATCAGTTACGGTTTTAAATTTTAATTAAAGAATGTTTTCCGGTGTTATTGTAAAACAGAAGAAAGCCCATAAAACGTATATTTGACTGCTGTTGTGTGTTGTCTTTGGATCAAGGCACAGTCTTGAGATCAATCATGTGTAGTATTTTTGTGAACTTTTCTTTTCATGAAACAACCTTCACATAAATTACATTCATTTAAAAATAGTCATCAAAATAAAAGTCATTCTGAGAAACTGCTGAATGGAATTTCCTTTTTCTTTCTAATCAGCAACAAGCTACTTTGTGCTTGTTCTGTAAATAGTAGTATGAGAGGGAGGTAAGCAGATACTCAGTTGCTGGACAGTTTGCTTTTTTTGTCAGTGGACTAGATGTAACTTAGTAAGAAGTTCTACATTTTGCTCACATATTGGTCAAGGGAGAATTACTGCCTCAATGAACATTAGTGGAAATATCTGGTTCCAGATGGTGTTGAATGCTAGGCGTATTCTTAAACTTTGTCCTGTGATGTTCTATTTCTTATTTATTTTCATGTTTTCTTCTTATGATTACAGAATAAATATATGAATGTTATTTAAAAAGAGAAGTGTATAAAATAAATTGAGTTTTTTTATAATCTTAATGAATCACTAGTGCTAAAATATCTATTTTTTCAATGATATATTAAAATCACTCATTTTTTTGTGTGTAAACACTTCATAAAATGCCAGATACACCATTAAGGGAGGATAATCAGAAGTGGACAAAAGCCCAGTGAGAGTTCAACATCTAGTGCTAAAAGCAGTGATGAGAACAGTTACTCAGATAATACTTCAAATTAAAGAAAATGTAGTAGCAGACAAAATTTGCAATTTCTTGAAAGTAAATAGAGTCACGGCAGAACACTTACCACCATATTAAAAAAAAAGAATTGTGCAGTTTTATTTTATATGTAAGTATATATTGTATATATTGTTTTGACTTTGTATCTCATTTGACAGTGTACACTGGATCGCCTTCTAGGCCAGTAAATACAGCACAACCTGGGTGGTACAGTTAATAGTTCAGCTGCTGACCAAAGATTGGAGGTTCAAGTGCACCAAGAGGTATCTCAGAAGGGCCTCTACAAATGTCCTTCCAGAATACCAGCCACCAAAAACCCTATGGAGCAAAGTTCTCTGACACACAGGGAGTCACCATGAGGCAGGTTTGTCATGAGCTGGGGTCGTTTGCCTCAGTGGTTTTCAGTCTTTTGAGCCACAATGTACTATTGTGGGAACAATACAATATGGAAAGTGTCTTTCTCAGGCCTTCTGGCTGCTGTGATTCAGCTAATTAAACAGTAGTTATATAACTTGTTCATAATTTGGAAGTTTCTATAACTAACAGCCATCCATCTTTGTATAAGATAGTATATAAGGTCACTGCACCATAGGTGCTACGTTTGGCCACTTGCAGCTGTCTAAGATGCTGTGCTGCCTTGCTGTGCCTTCTCTCCAATAAACTGCTGTGAACACTCCCTCAGGCCCTCTGTGCTTACTGAGTCTGTCCACACCTCAAATCTGCTTCCGTGATCTTGAGCACCTGTATTTCAGCGAACGCAATATTGGTTGAACTTCCCAATCATTCCTATTAGGTTTGTTTTCAATTATTTAGTCTTTGAACAATGCCTTAGTGAATATATTTGTACACTTTGGGTATCTTATAAACTTAGGCTACTCATATGAGAGTTTTGTAGGATAAATTGTTAGGATTGCTGAACCAAGGAATATAGAAACTTTATTTTTTATTATTTTTACTCCACTTTGACAAATAAAATATGCACATACTTGTATAAATCAAAAAGCACTGAACAGGTAATAAGGAAAACAGTAGTTCCTTGACTCTTCACTTCTGATTGCCCTATCCCTCTTCTTAGAAGCATCTACTCTTACATTTTATAGTTCTTTCTACCGGCATTTATCTCCATATTTGTAAATTATATGAATATATTGTGAACTAAATCATACGATAAAACCTCTGTGTATTCATCATGCAGCCTTAAGAAACAGCAACCCGTGGCCTATTCTGATCCATTATTCCCAACCCCAAACCTTTGTTGTAGAGTCAATTCTGACTCATAGTGACACTATGGAGAAGGCTAGAACTGCCCCAGAGATTTTCCACGGGTAAATCTTTATGGAAGCAGATTACCACATCTTTGTCTCGAGATCTGTCATTACCCTCTTCTAGTGCACCCTTCCCACATTTTTTATGAAGCAAATTTTAGACAACATATTATTTCAACTATACATATTTCACTATGCATCTTTAACAAATAAAAATTATTTTGACATAGCAACAATACAATTATCACACTTAAAGTAATTATTTAAATAATACTTCTCTGTCTTGAACCAAGATCCATCTGACCTCAGCAGCAATACTCCTGGTTCCACATCCTCTTCTGAATCCAGCTTGAATTAAATATTTGGCAATGTTCAAATTTTTAATTATTTCATAAATGTCATAAGGTCAATATTTTTAACCATTTAAAAAAAATCAAGATTCATTGTCAGTCTCTTTTTTTTTGCCCTTGAAATTCATTTAAGGGAGAAATCAGACTTGTATTTTCCAGCATCTATATTTTTCTGATGGCATATCTGGAGTGGAATTTAGCATGTTCTTAGTATTTCTTGTAAATTAGTGGTTATATCTGTAGTCTTGCTCAGGTTTGTAGTCATATGCTATCTTGTTATCCTGTGTGTGTGTGTGTGTGTGTGTGTGTGTGTGTGTGTGTGTGTGTGTGTGTTAGCAGCCACTAATGTTTACTACTTAGATTTGTAAGTTCTCTACGAGTTGCAATATGCTGATATTCTGCCATTTTTTCTTTATTTATTGGCTGAAATATTCTGTAAAGAATATTTCACTTAATTTAAATTGGATCTCCTTGGTAGTACAGATCTTGTAGGAAAGTATTTGATTCTTTCCCTTTAGTAATCAGTTTTGATTTAGTCAGTTGGTTCTCCTCAAGGATGACTTTAACATCACAGTGAACTCGTAGACTCAAAGACATCTGATGTATTTTCATTTATTCTGATTTTATTGATTTTTGTATTTCTTCATCTTTGGCCAAAGGAATCCTTTCACATTGATTCCCGAATTATTTAGACATGATCCTAATGGTCTTTGATTATTTCTTTACTCCCTCATATAAGATGTTTCAGATTATCTTGTATACTTACTGGCTCATCTGTGGAATCAGTCAGTTTCTCCAAGATGGTACTGGTATTTTAAGATGACAAACAGGGGTCAAGGAGTGCTCATTCTTATGGGTTTCTTGTTGCTAGTAGGCCAATTGATTTGACAAAACTTAAGATACATGTTGCTTTTAATGTCAAATTCATTATGAGTTCAAAGGATACTTCCTTTTCAAATTTAGGGCTGTGGCATTTTTAGTTAATTTATTGTATCTTATGTCTGTATTTCTTTTCTGTCAGACCAAGGATTTCGATATTCCAGGTCACTAAGATTGAGAGAATTAGAATATCACTTATTATTGTGCTTTACCCCACATTGCACCCTTAAGTAGCTTAGAATAGCAATATAAACATTACCATAAAAAATATAGTAAGTAAAAATTGTGGACATATTTTTAATACAGTTCTTTTTGTTCTTAAGTTATATCGAACTGTGTACACACAAATTATTGTATTATAAAGTAAGCATGTCATTTTCTGGGTTAATTCATAATCTAGTAATCTGTATTAACTAACAAACTCTTTGTATTATTTAATATAACATATTTACATGTAAATATGCATATACTTAATATAAAAAACCCAAACCTCACTGCTGATGAGTTGGGTCCAACTCATAGTGACCCTAGAAGTCAGGGTAGAACTGCCCCATGGAGTGTCTACAGAGCACCTGGTGGATTTGAACTGCCAACTTTTGGTCAGCAGACACAGCACTTAACCTGCTATGCCACCGAGGTTTCTAGGGCTACTGGACATGGCTCATCTGTTTCTAAAACTCTACCTTAACCTAATGATTAGAAACTCAGACAATGGTTTATGTAAAGGAAAAAAACATTTCAATACATGTTTCCTGTTTATATATATATATATATATTTTTAAAAAATGTGCTATATCAACTCTATAGCACAGAAGGGAACTGTCCCATAGGATTCCCAAGGCTGTAACTTATGGAAGCAAACTGTCACAGCTTGCTCTTAAGAACCCATTGATAAGTCTGCATCCTTTCATTTAACAAGTGAGCACTTAACCATTACATGACCAAGGTTCCTCAGAAGCGATATTAATTGCCAAAAAATACTCCCTGGAATATAATGGGTCTGTTAACAATAGGTAAGGACAAATCACCAAGAGATACAAGTAGTGTCAGTAATTCTGTGGGAGAAATGATAGAGAAGACAGCATCTGATAACTCCAAACATGTGAAAATCTTAAAATTCCTGCTGAAGAACACTGAGGACTAACCTAAGAACGTGAAATTAAACCACGATATCAGGGGTTTTGCAGTCTGTGATAAGGTCAGAAAGATCTGAAGTTGTGTGGGCTATAAATTCTTACTCTTTTGCTTTTATAAACATTTTACCGATAATCCTTTCATATTTATGGAAGAGTTGCAAAAGTTGGTACACCTAATACCCACATACCCTTTACACAAACACATCTATTTCTAACATTTTATCCTATGTTTACCACTGTTATTTTTTTATCTTTCTGTCTGTCTGTCTTTGGGGTGTGCATGTGAAGACATCCACATCCACTATTTTGTTAACCAACTGATAGTAGGATAAGTCACGTGCTTTGTGTCCACTGCCACCACCAGTTGTTGATGAGTTGATTAGTACTCATAGCCACCTCATGTGTGTCAGAGTAGAGCAGTGCTTCATAATGTTTTCAGTGATGGATTTGAAATTTCAGGTGGCAGACTTTTTGGAAGCAGATCATCAGGGCTTTCTTCCAAGTTGCCTCTGAGTAGATTCAAACCTCCAACCTTTTACTTTCCAACCAAGAATATTAACTACTGCAACACTTAGGGATACTATTCTTAAGAAAAAAAAGTTGCTGTTGACTCTACCTCTTATAACCATTTAGGACAGAGTAGAACTGCCCCCACAGCTTTTCCAAGGAGCTGTATCCAAACTGCTGTGTATCCAAACTGCTGAACATTTAGTTAGCAGCCAAACCTTTAACCATTATACCATCAGAGTTTCCATATCTACAATACAGATATAAAATTCAGTAAATGTGACATTAATTGTTTTTTAAATTGATCAAGCATCCATATTCCACTATTTTTATTGACCCTTGAATTCCTTTCATACTATTCTCTTCTTCAGTACAGGATCAAGACTAGGAATATGTATTCAATTTGGCTGTAAATTTCTTCATCTTTCTTTACTCTGGAAATTCCACAATCTTCCTTTGCCTTTTTGTGATATTGACACTTCTCTTATCTTTTTTCTTTTTTTTCACTAGGACTCTTAAATTTTCATTTCCTAACACTTTCTTTCTATTAGAATCATGTCACACATTCTAGGACTGAAAAATACATGAGAAGTGTTATGTTTTTCCATTAGGTCATGTCTAGAGACACACGGTGTTCATTTGCTCTTCAGTGAAATAGCAGTTTTCATGATCTGGTCAAAATGGGGCCTTATTTTTATGTTGTACCATCATTGTTTTTCCCTTGCAATCTTCTCTGTGGAGATACACTTTAAAATTTCAGGTGGCAGACTTTTTGGAAGCAGATCATCAGGGCTTTCTTCCAAGTTGCCTCTGGGTAGATTCAAACTTCCAACCTTTTACTATAAATTCTTACTCTTTAATTTTTATAAACATTTTACCGATAATCCTTTCATATATATCCCTATCAATATTTCCCCATAGAGATGTGAAAGACTTCCATAATGAATTCTACAAAGCACTGCAGAAAGAGACTAAAAGAGACTTAAACAAATAAAAAATAAACAAAAGGATGTTCCAGGTTATTAAGATGTCAATTCTGTACAAAGCTACCAAAATGTAATCCTGATCAAATTTCCTTAGCCTTCTTTATGGAAATATAAAAACCTATTGTCAACTTTATATGGAGCAGTAAGAGGGTCTGAATAGCTAAACAATGCTCAAAGAGAAAAATAATTTAAACATATGGTAAAACCACAGTAACCAAAACATTCTGATACTGGTATCACTGGAGACACACAGATCAGTGGAGCACAACTGAGAGTCCAGAAATAAACTCATGCATCTATCTATAGTTAACTGATTTTTGGACAAGGGTGTTAAGTTCTTTTGATGGAGAAATAAGAGTCTCTTCAATAAATGCTTCTGGGAAACTTGGGCTTCTACATGCAGAAAAAATGAAACAGGATCCATACCTCACACCACACACACAAAGAATTCTAAGCCGATTAAGGACCTAAATGTGCAAATTAAAACCATAAAATTTCTAGAAGAAAAATCAATGGAAAGCATCTGGTCTAGCTTTTGACAATGGATTATCTACTATAACAACAAAAACACAGATCATAAAAATAAATACATCACCATATAAAATTTTTATAAACTTTTATAAACTTTATCTAAAGACTTTACTAAAAAAGTGAGAAGCTAAGCTACTGACTAGGATTGTATTTTCCAACTTTCAGACATCTGACAAGAATCTGATTACCACTATATATATAACTTTAACAACTTAACAACAAAAACACAAATAACCCAATCATAGGAGAGGCAAAGAACTTAGATACTTCACAAAAGAGGACATTCAAATGGCCACCAAACACCTAAGAAAATGGTCAGCATCATTAGCCATTAGAGAAATGCGAACCAAAACTATGAAGAAACATCATTTTGCTTCCACTAGGATTGGTAAGATTTAAAAAAAATAAAAACAGAAAACAACAGACGTTGGTAGGGATATGGTGTAATTGCAACCCCTAAACATTGCTGATGGGAAAACAAAATTGCACAGCTGTTGTGGAAAACAATATGGTGATTCCATAAAGAACTAAAAATTAAACTATCATATGACCCAGCATTTCCCTTTCTAAGTATATATCCAAGACTTGAAAGGAAGACATATTGTTGATAGCAGAAGGACAGTTCTCATGGTCATTCCAGAAACAGAATTCCAAAATTGCTTTGAAGGATAGAGCAGGTGCTAGTGTTGATGCATAGCTTACCAAGGGGAGTACTTTGAAGGTGATCATAGTGATATTCAGCAGTGAGGTATGTAGCACTTTTTCTGGAATGAGTTATAGAACTTAATTGTCAGTCCCGCACATGTGAAAAGCACAAGCTATATTTATCGATTGGGACTAGAGACTGGGAGGAATGAGGAGTTTGGGGGATAGGATTTCTTTTGGGGTCAAAAAAAAGTGTTCCAAAACTGATAGAAGTAATGGATTTTTAATTCTTTGAATATGCTAAGAAACACTGATTTATGCAATTGAATAAATTGTATGGTATGTGAAATACACCTCCATAAAACTGTTGCAAATAAAAAATACAAGCAAGGACATAAAAATGTGCTAACAATTTTGACAACAAAAAAAATCAACCAATGCAGAGAAAAATTTTAACTGATTTGTGAAAGGATTAAAAAAATAAGCTTAAATAATCCTAACACTTTTAAGGAAATTGAAGTTTAGGTCGAAATTTTTATCACCAAGAAAATATTTTTATTTAAAATAGTTTTTTTTTCAAAAATTTCACAGAGGTAAACTTTATCTTACTTTCTATAGAGAATGTATCTTAACTTTATATAAAACTTCTAGACAATAGAAAATGAAGAATTACATATTTACACACTAATTTATTTTGAGTCAGTATAAGCTTGATAGCAAACCAAAATATTTACAAGAAAAGGAAAAGGAAAAGAAAAAAAGAGAGAGAATTAATTAATACAGATGCAAAAGTCTTAAAAACAATATTTTCAAATTGAACCCAACTATGATACAATATATCACAGACTTGAATTTATTTCATATGTGCAAGAATTATTCAGTATTAAAGAAGTCATCAATTTAATTCACTACACAGTAACACATTAAAAGAAAAATCTATGTGATCACCTAAATAAATAAAAATTAATTTGATAAAACCACTGCTAATTAAGGAGACTTAGTCAATGAGGCTTAATAGGAATTTTTTTAATCTGATAGGGCAGTTATTTAAAAAAATAAAAATTTAAAACATGTAACCTTTCAAAAATGACACTCTAGGTTCATTATTTCAAAACTGTAAACAAGATAACAATGATCACTAGCTCCATTACTAGTTAATATGCTACTGGAGATTCTAGCCAGTAACATTAGACAAGAAAACCAAACAATTGGCCAAAACACTGAAATAAATGGCTATTAGTATAGATAATATACTAATTCATACGCAAAAGCTGAAACATTTTAAAGTCTGAATACTAGAAATAACGAAGAATTTAAGGACTGGACAAGATATAGAACTGAATGATATTATTATTAGGATTTAGAGTGCTGGTAGTGCACTAGTTAAGACCTACTGCTACCAATCAAAAGGCCAGCAGTACATAAACCTACAAAACCACCATAACCTTGATACCAAAACCACAAAAGAAGAAAATTACAGACAGATATCCTTCATGAACAAAGATAAAGAAATCCCCAAATAAATTATAGCCAGTAGAATTCACCAACATATCAAAAAATTAATTCATCATGATCAAGTAGGAGCTATACCAAGTATTCCGGGGTGGTTCAACATTAGAAAAACAAGTCACATAATCCAACACATAAATAAAACAAAAGAATCACTTGATTTTATCAGTTAATGCAGAAAAGGCGTTTGACAATGTCCAAAATCTTTCATGATAAAAACTCTCAGGAAAGTAAGAATACAAAGGAACTTCCTCAATACAATAAAAGACATTTATACAAAGCCAACAGCCAACATCATTCTAAACAGAGAGAGTCTGACAGCATTCCCTTTGAGGACAGGATGCCCTTTATTGCCACTCTTTTTCAACATTTTCCTGGCAGCACTAGCCAGAGCAACAAGGCAAGAACGAGAAAAAAAGGGCATCCAAACTAATAAGGAGAAGTAAAAGTATCCTTATTTTGAGATGATATAATCTTCTACATAGAAAACTCCAAAGAATTCACAAGAATACTACTGGAACTAATAAAGAATTCTGCAGATTATATAAGCGTACAAGATAAACAATCAGCTGATATTTGACAAAGGACCAAAATCCTTTAAATGGGGGAGAAAACAGCCTCTTTAATAAACTGGATATGCATGTGCAGGACTACCCTGCAGGAACAAAGAGAATGTCAAAGAGAAAAATCAGCAAATCAGGACAATTTACAATAGCTCCTAAGATGATAAAACACTTAGGAATAAATCTAACCAGAAATGTAAAAGACCTGTACTAAGAAGATCACAAGACGCTACTGCAAGAAACCAAAAGAGACCTACATGAGTGGAAAAACATACCTTACCCATGGGTAGGAAGACTCAACATCGTGAAAATGTCAGTTCTACCCAAAGAGATCTACAGATACAACACAGTCCTGGTCCAAATTCCAATGACGTTTTTTAATGAGATGGAGAAACAAATCACCAATTTCATATGGGAAGGGAAGAGGCCTTGGATAAGTAAAACATCACTGAAAAACAAAAAGAAAGTGGAAGGCCTCATACTACCTGACTTTAGAACCCATTATATCTTCACAGTAGTCAAAACAGCCTGGCATTGGTACAACAGCGGACACATAAACCAAGGCAACAGAATTGAGAAACCAGACTTAAACCCATCCACCTATGGGGAGCTGATATTTGACAAAGGACCAAAATCCTATAAGTGGGAAAAAACAGCCTCTTTAGTAAAGAGTGCTAGCATAACTGGATATCAATCTAGAAAAAAAGAAAGAAAAAGAAAAGAAACCAGACCTATACCACACCGTGTAAAAAAATCTAACTCAAAATGTGTCAAAGACTTAAATATAAAATCTGAAATGATAAAGATCATTGAAGAAAATATAGAACCAACAAGAGGAGCCCTAATACACGGCATAAACAAAATATAAAACACAACTAGCAAAATACAAGCATCAGAAGAAAAGTTAGATAAATGAGCACTTCTAAAAATCAAACACCATGCTTGTCTAAAGACTTCACCGAAAGAGTGAAAAGACAACCTACGGACTAGTAAGAAAAAAATTGGCCACAACATATCTGATGAAAATCTAGTATTTAAAATCTACAAGATACTGCAAAACTTCAACCACAAAAGGACAACTAACTCAATTAAAAAATGAGAAAGAATATGAATATTCACTTCGTCAATGAATACATTCAGGTAGCTACCAGATAAACAAGGAAATACCTACCCACAATCATTAACCATTAGAAAAATGCAAATCAAAACTACAATGAGTTATCATCTCACTCCAACAAAGCTAGCATTAATCCAAAATCCCAAAATAATAAATATTGGAGGTGTTGTGGAGAGACTAGAACACTTATACACTACTGGTGGGAATGTAAAACGGTACAGCCACTGTGGAAATTGATTTGGCACTTCCCAAAAAAGCTAGAAATAAAAGTATCATAAGATTCAGCAGTTCTACTCTTTGGAATATATCCTAGAGAAGAGTTCTCACACAAGTAGATATATGCACACTCATGCTCACTGCAGCACTGTTCACAATAGTGAAAAGATGAAAAACATCTACGTGCTCATCAACAGATGAATTAATGAACAAATTATTGT
The DNA here is from genome assembly GCA_028571685.1 of Heterohyrax brucei. Taxonomy (NCBI): domain Eukaryota; kingdom Metazoa; phylum Chordata; class Mammalia; order Hyracoidea; family Procaviidae; genus Heterohyrax; species Heterohyrax brucei. The sequence goes on along the minus strand of CM053148.1, from coordinate 33,046,432 downwards.
ATACTATTCATTGATGAGGAGACCCTGGTGGCATAGTGGGTTAAATGGTACATCTGCTAGACAAAAAGTCAGCAGTTCAAATCTGCCAGGTGGTCCTTGGAAACTCTATGGGGCAGTTCTACTCTGACCTCTAGGGTCACCATGAATCAGACCCGACTTGATGGCAGTGGATTTGGGTTTATTCACTGATAAAGAACAATGATTAATCTGCAAAGCATCTCATAACATGGATGAACCTGGAAGGCATTATTGCTGAGTGAAATTAGTTTCTAAGGGTCATATATTATATGAGAGCATTATTAGAATAATTCAAGAAAAGATTTATACACAAAATAAAATATTATTTTATGATTAAGAGGTTAAGAAGGAAGTGAGGGGAGTATTTGCTAGTTAGTAGTCAAGAATTATCAAGGGAAGTCAGCACAAATGGGCTAAACCAAAAGCTAAGAAATTCCCTGAATGCAACCAAATATTTCAAGGGTCAGAGTAGCAGGGTTGTGGCTCTGGAGAACATGGTTTTCGGGGACATCTTCATCAACTGGCATAACAAAGCTTATTAACAAAATGTTCTGCATTCCATTTTGGTGGGTGGTATATGGGGTCTTAAAAACTTGTGGCAAGCAGCCATCTAAGACATATCAATCGGTACCAAACTATCTGGAGCAAAGGAAAACAGACAACACCGAAGATACAATGGAAATATTAGCCCAAGAAACAGAAAGGGCCACCTAAACCAGAAACTCCATCAGCCTGACAGCAGAAGAACTAGATGGTTCCCAGCCATCAGTGCTCTTCCTGACAGGAAACACAACACAGAATCCCACACAAAACAGAAGAAAAAGGGGGTGCAGAATTCAAATTCTTGTAAAAAGTCTAGAATTAGTTGTCTCACTGAGACTGGAAGAACCCCAGAAAAAACGGCCCTGGCTATCTCTGTTAATCCAGAATTAAAACCATTCCTGAAACCAACCCTTCAGACAACGATTAGACTGCAATACAAGACATACGGTGATACCTGTGAAGAGTGTGCTTCTTTGTTCAAGCAGACATACTAGACTAAACAGGCAGCTCCCTTCTGAAAGTGAGATGAGAATACGGAAAGGGATGGAAGCTGGTTGAATAGACAGGAAAAGCTGGGGTACGGTGCGTGTGCTGTCATGTTATAGGGGTAGCACCTAGGGTCACATAATAGAGTGGGTACAGAGTTTTGTATGAAAAACTAACTTGAGCTGTATACTTTCAGCTAAAACACAATTTAAAAAAAAGAAGGTGAAAGAAAAAGAAAAATATCAGCAGGTCAGATCCACCAGATTCTCTTTGGAAGCCCTATGAGGTAGTTCCACTTTGTCCTATAGGGTTGTTAGAAGTTGGAATCAATTCAGTGGCCTTTTTGTTTGTTTGTTTGTTTTGGTATTGTCAAGATCTCAGATATTTTCTCTGGAATGGTAGGTTCATTGATACTTACTGTTTTAAATAATTACAGAAAAATAGGCTATGCATTGACCCACTTGGTGCAAATATGTCATAAGTGAACAAGATTATGATTAACTTAATTTTATGCTCCTTTAGGAAACCAATCCTGTATGCAATATATGATCATAGAGCAGTAAATGACACAGTGAGACTTGATGATGATCCATATATCAATATTTAAGTCAAGTGTGAGTGAGGTTGTAGATGTCTTGGAAATGGGTAAAGGTCAAGTTTATTTATTGCACAAGTCAAAAGCCAAGTGCCGAGTAGTCCTCAATTTATGGAAGGGTTCCATTAGAAAGAATGTGTCATAAATCGGCTCTAAGTCAAATATCTCTTTTTCAAAAAAAAAAATATTTCATTATTATTGTCTTTTATTATTTGATTCTCTACTAAGTCCAAACTTATTTTGCCTTTGGTGGTTGGAAACATTACATATAAACTTATAATCTCAGAGTCGGTACTTCTTATTTCTATAGTTATATACATATTACATAAGTTAAAGAAAGAAAGCACTCAGTTGTAAGTGCAGCTGTTTGTATCTCCAACACATTATATGTTGGAGACTACCTGTATATGCTGTTATCACATGCCCTCAAGTTGGTTTTGACTCATGGTTACCCTATTTACAACCTAACAACACAGTGACCATGCTGTATCATCCTCAGAATCATTGCTATGTTTCAGACTATTGTTGTAGCTGCTGTGTCAGTCTGTCTCATTGAAGGTCTTCCTCTCTTTTGATCACCTTCTACTCAACCCTGGTGGCATAATGGTTAAGTGCTATGTCTGGTAACCCAAAACTCAGAAGTTCAAATCCAGCAGGTGCTCCTTTGAAATTCTATGGAACAGTTCTACTTTGCCTTATAAGTTCACTATGACTTTGAATCGACTTGTGGCACTGGGTCTAGTTTGATTTTGGTTTGCTTTACCAAGCCTAATATCCTTCTCTAGGAAATGGTCCCTCCTGATAACATCGTCACAATACATGAAACAAATCTGGCCATTTTTGCTCCTAAGAGCATTCTGGCTATACTTTTTCCAAGACAGACTTATTTGTTCTTCTGGTGGCCCTTGAATTTCAGCATTCTTCACCAATGCTGTAATTAAAAGGCATATATACCAATTCTTTCCCATTTGTAAAAAAATGTAAATCAAGCAATCAATGCAATGTAGACCCTCAGGAAGACTTGTACTGACTGTTGGCAGCTGTTACAAGTAACGACCAAAACCCATTGCCACTAAGTCAATTCCAACTCATCAAAACCCTATAGAACAGAACAGAAATACCTTACAGGCATTCAGATGAATGGCTGGTGAGTTCAAACTGCTGACCTTTTGGTTAACAACCTGAGCTCTTAACCACTGCACTAAATAGCTAGGATTAAAAAGAAACAAAACCAAACCAAACCGAAAAAGATACTGTGGAAAAAAAAAGAAAAAAGATCTTCATTGGATTTCTTTGGCTGAAGAGGTTTTATAGTCCCATTTCTGATTCCACTAACCAAAATTGTATAGGAAGTTTTCCTTCACTTATCTCCAGGTAGATTTTAAACATCCTCTATGCTCACATAGCATCTGATACAAGCATTAATCTTTGCCTCAGCAACACTTTCTTGTACAGCTTACTCGCAAATGTATTCTTAAAACTAGCTATTTGTTGCTCTGATTTACCCTTGTTGCTCCATAGTGAAGCAGAGGGCATAGCTGATACTAAACAGTCACTAATGCTATTAAAGAAATCAATGGATGGATGAACTCTATCTAATCTAAAATCTTACTTTACTGGTGTGTTTTACAAGAAATGATGCTTTTCAATATATGATTGAACCAAGTCAATTTAGTGATGACAAAATAGATAACTGAGACAAATTCTCCTAAAAAAGAATTATTTTTCTCCCTGTTGTCACTGTCTTCCTATTGATGTATTCTTTACTTCAGGACATAGAATTTGAGCATGTATCTATGGCCACCTATACCAGATTCCATTCAAGCAATTTCCCCCAGTGTGGGATATAATCATGGAAGGTTACCATTTTAGAACAGAAAGAATATCTGGAAGGTTGGCTCTCAGGCTGCCTAATCCAGAAAATAAATATTTCATCTATGTCTGATGCTCACGTAGGCCAGGACTGATGTCAGCCTTGCTTCCACAGACAAAGTGAGGTGATGTAGTTTTGTAAAGTACCTAGTCTAGTTTTCAATTTTTACCGGTAGTAGGCTGCTTGGAAAATCAAAGTTTGCTTATTGCTTTGCAATAGTGCAGAATTTAGCCTTAAAAAAATTTAACTTTGTATCTATTTTGAAACTATACCTCTTAAAACCATAACCTGCTTGCCTATTGAACCAACTGACAAGGATACAGAGTCAAGTCTTACAAAAATAAGTCAAAATTCTATCCAGTCTCTCCTTCCCAGCAATTCTTTCTTGTTATCTGCTTTTTGTTATATTTTTCCTCTAAAATCTTTACTCTTGTGTTAATAGACCAACTCCAAACAGACAATTTTTCATGAAGATTACTATTTTCATGAATTTCTCTTTTTTTTTTTTTTTTTTGCCCTTTTCCTTGTTGGATTGGTCTTTGATCCATATAGATAACAGATAATATGAAAAAGAAACAGTGGTGATAGCATTTAGTACAACAATATACTTCTCTAACTCACAAGTTTTCAAATCCTTTCAGCTACTTTCACGTAAGGGTACCCTTATAGATAGAAATGTCACCTTTAAAAATACTTCAAGGATCTAAACTGAATTCACTTTGAAACTTTATTACTGGAGATACACGAACATTGTCAAGTCCTCAATTAATAGATGAAATATTATCTCCTTTTTCAGCCTTAAATGTCTTCCGAAGCATTTCATGGACATGCAAAATAGTTGGTTGATATTTTGAGGAGTATCCATGAAAGTAATTGAGTGTGCTGGCTAAGAGTATTTTTTGTGCTAATTAAATATTCCAAACTTCTATCAAGATTATTGTCACCTATTTAATGGCTCATTGAGTTTACTGTCTATGCAAGTTCTCTTTCATCAGTAGAGTTAGGGCATCCATTCTACAAATGACAAATCAGAGAGCAGGCTCAAAAAGATTAAAGACCTTCCGTAGGTTGTTCATATTTCAAATTTCTGACGTGGACAATTCTGTTTGCTGATAAGATAAAGAATCTGATCACCTTTGGAAATTTGTTTCCTTCAAAGATTTACTTCCACTGTTTTAGATGACCTAGGGTATTGGTAACTTACTCTCTGGGGAGGTTATTTGTGTATTTAAGTTGTGGTCTATGCAGAACATGAAATATTTTTGTGTAGTTGATATGTCCTACATCTTCATTAGACATACTTATTGCATCTAGTTAAAATGATTGAAACACAGACTTGTAAACAAATTCTGGCATTTCTAGTACGACAAAGTGAGAGGAAGTTGGCATTAGAAATTGGATTTTATAAAGACTTCATTCATTCAACAAATAATGATTAAGTGATTGCTATATTCTGGAGTTTATACTGTACCTTCAGCATACATTGGAGGACAAAATAGATATGAAATGTAACTTCTTTTTTCTCACAGTCAAGATGAAAAGACAGAGTAAAACAAATACATATGATTAGTTCTGTTGAATGCTACAAAGAAAACAAGAATGTAGTTGTATAGAGGAAGAGCAGAGGTACAGTCTCAGGTGTAGTGGTAAAAATAAGTTGACCCACAACGAAAATAAAGATTCAGCCTTACAAACAGTGACAGAAAGTGGGCTCCAAACACACAAGATTCTTCATACAAAGGTCCTGAATGAGGAAAAGTCTTGGTGCCCCAAGAGTTTGAGAAGTTAAAGTTGTGGGAGTGTGGAGAGCAAAGGGGAGAATGGCTAGAGTTGAGACATAGATTCTGACAGTTTAATCAAAATTTCATAGATTGTAATAAATACAAAGTTCATAGCTTCTGTGTCAAGAAGAAACTGGAAAGGACCAAAATTGGAGCAGGGAGACGAGTGGGAGGCTAACTGTAATAATCTAACGATGGGGTGATACTGGTACTTTAGACTCAGTGGCAGCAGTGAAGATGGAGATAAATGACCAAACTGGAAAAATGGTGATATGAGAGAGTCAGAGAGTCATCAGAAGTGGTGAATGGACATGCTTTTACAGAATTAAGGAAACTGAAGAAAGAATTTTTTTTTTTTTTTTACATTTTATTTTGTGGGAAAAGGGTGGTCTTTTGAATGTCAAAAAGGTAAATATGCTTATAGGACTAAAAATCAAAAGATACTATTGTCCCAGAGATTGTTAGACTGCAGATGATGTTTAAAACTGGGAAACAAGTAGTGATCACCAACGGAGAAAATATGGAGCAGAAATGAAAAAGCTAGACAGAGCCTGGAGAACGCACCATTCCAGGGGTAGAGGAAATGAGCCTATAAAGCAGACATAGAAAGAATGGCTATAGAGGTAGGGAACAAAGAAATGAATGCTACCAAGAGGTGAGCACAATGAAAAAGGAATAGTAGACACTAAACTTAGCTACTTGGGCAACTCTCGGAATGTTTTAAGTATAGTGAATGGGGAGCAATCAAGACGGCAGTCACTTGAGGAGCAAAAGGGAAGATAGGATATATGAAGAGTTCCAACGACTAACTCACTTGAGTATATGTTTGTCAAGGGGAGATTTTTAGGGGTGAAGTAAACTAGAGTGGTGCTTCTCAAACATTGCACACAAATTACATGCAGACCTTGTTACCGCGGTCCAGATCAGTAGCTCTGAGATGAGGACTGAAGTTCTACCTTTCTAGCAGTTTCTTGATTGATGCCAATGCTGCTGAGCCATAGATTACATTTTAACAAGCAAAGAGCTGGAACATGTTTGTATCCAGCTGAAAATGATCCAGCAGAGCAAGAAGTATTGATGACATAAAACAGACATGAAATGGTTAAAGGAGTCAGTGGTGGTGAAGACAAGCAGGGATGGGGTCTGCAGCACTGGCTGAGGATTTGGTCTTTGATAGATGAAAGGAACTTTCCGCACTTCCAAAAGGAAATAAAAAGGTGAAGATGGGTGCAGATGAAAGCAAGATTTTGAATTTGTGTAAGTGTCTCAAGGTTGCTACTTTCTTGTGGAATATGAGGCAAAGCATTCAGATTTGGGAAATGACAGGACAGTGGTGATATAAGGTTGGAAAAGGGGAAAGTCCTGAGAGAGAGCAGAAGAGAAATTAGACAATATTAATCTTGAGAATGAAAAAACATAGCAGTAGAACTGCTGGACAGTAACCCTGAAGAATATGGCCCCCAGACACCCTTTTAGTTCAGTAATGAAGTCATGCCCGAGGTACACACTTTAGCCAAAGATTAGACAGGCTCGTGAAACAAAACTAGACTAAAGTGGTACAACAGCCCGGGGGGGGGACTAGAAGGCAGGAGAGGACAAGAAAGCTGATAATAAGGAACCCAAGTTTGAGAGGGGGGAGTGTTGACATGCCTTGAGGTTGTTAACCAATGTCATAAAACAATATGCATGCTAACTTCTTAATGAGGAACTAGTTTGCTCTATAAACCTTCATCTAAAACCCATTGCCACTGAGTCTATCTTGACTTATGTGGTCCTATGGGACAGAGTAGAACTGCCCTATGCAGTTTTCAAGGAGCATCCTGTGAGTGTGAACTGCCGGTCTTTTGGTTAACAGTCATAGCACTTAACCACTACGCCAGGAGGGTTTCCAAATTACAATTAAAAAAAAAAGACAGTTATATATATATTCACCTCACTTAAAAAAAAAGCTAGATATAGTTTGTCATACTTTATGTAGTGCTTTCTAACTTAGAAAATACTATATTCATGTCCAATATTTATTCATTAATTTGATTAACATTAAATGAAATCCAATTTCATTAAATAAAGGCCTCTGATGTAGATAGTACAAATACCACTATGGGCAGTGCCCATGTAACAGAACAAGGATTATGATCTACATTTTTAGGCTCAAAATTCAATGCCTTATTTCCCCTGTTAAGGCATACCAGTTGGATCACACTTAGTCTGAAATATTAATAATGTATAAATACATGATATTTTGGTCTCCTATCACCGTGTGTTCTTAAAATAACAACAAAAGTCACTTTTAAACATCAGCTCTTCCATTTCTTGTGTATTTCTTCTTGATTCAGTCCTAGGGCCTGGCTCTACACAGCAATGAGTAGTGACTTGCACAGGATCATACTTTGAGATTGACATGAGTGATCATACTTTTAGAGCACCAATTTAGTTGATTTTGTTGCTCTGATTTGACCAGCCACTGGACTAAATTGACCAGAATGTTCTAGCATACAAACACAGACAGCTATATTTTTCCAGAGGATGCGGGTAATATTTTTGTAGAGCATGCAAGCTGTATAAACTACTTGACATTATACAGAGAGTATTTTTACATTTCATATTTTCATACAGCATTTGATCATGTTATAGACAAAAATATAATACATGCTTTCTCATCTGCATTAATCAAGCATCTTTGGTTATAAACAACAGGAACTGACCCTGGTTAAATCAAACAGAAAAGAATTCATAAAAGGATAATGAATAAGTCACATTAGGGAAGATTATGAGGTATGAGGTTTGAACAAAAGATAAAAAGCAAAAGGGATATACTAGCTAATCACTGCTTCATCTAGCTTTCTGGGACCAGGTTGGACCCGGTCAGCATCTGGTTATTTTGTTTCTAGTATGTTTCACATGTGTGTGTATATATAATGTGTGTGACATCAGTGCTATTAATTACTACTATAGACAATAATGGAGCCTTGGTTGCACAGTGGTTAAGACCTACTGCTGCTAATCAAAAGGTCAGCAGTTCGAAACCAGTAGCTGCTCATTGGAAACTCTATGGGGCAGCTCTACCCTACACTGTAGATTCACTGTGAGTCAGAATCAATTCAACAGTAACAACTTTTTTTTTTATCGATAATGATAACAACGACAATTGGTTTAAAATACACAGTAAGATTTTACTTCATGTCATGAAATTTTATTCCACCACAGTACTACTTATGTTTGTATGTAAACCTATGAGCTAGTAGTATGTATATTCTCACTTAATAAGTGACGAACACATAGTTGAGAGAGATTAACACAGCTGCTGTGTTATTGGGTGGCAGAATCAGAAACTCAGTTTATATTAAGTCAAAACTTGTGCTTTTAATTTCTGGTATAAATACTGTCAAGTCAACTGCTTTGTTAACACTGCTTAAGGAAAAGTAACCAAAAGGAAAACTGGATTTTCTCTTTCATTTTTTAACTGGTCCTTTCAATTCTAATAAGCCTACTATACAAGTCTGTGTGAATATATGGGTATGATTCAAATTCCATGTTATTTTCAATTTTCTTTTAAACTATACCACACACTACCGGGGACAACATGGAACTGACTACTGGGAAAGGAGCAAATGCTTCCTAAGCAACGCTTTTAAAGGATTGCTGAAACTGAGTTAAGACTATGTAATATACTAGTGAAGTATTGGAAGATTTAAGTGTTGAAAGAAATAGAGTGCTTCCATGCTGTATGAAAATTATAAATACACTTTTAGAAGAAAAAGACGTCTGAAAGGGTCATCATTGCCAGAAAGTTGCCAGTTCCAGCATCAGCACTTGAAATGGGAAACAAAGCATCCATGCTGACTGGGAATTCTGGAAAGAAAAATAGTGAAGAGCAGGATTAATAGCGGTTAACTTTATGCCAGATTCATGATCCAGATCAGGTCCACATGATTTTGAACAAAAGAATGCTGAGATTGGCAAAAGTGTTGGCATCTTTTGTAAGCAACAGAAGTTCTTAACTGTACTAATTGTAAATCAGTCTTTTAATGCTTATATTTAGCTTCTGGTGCAAACACAATACAAGAGTATGTTTCTCATTATAAATTAGTTTTCCACTTTCTGGCAAAAGACCTAGTGGCTAATTTTTCTGGGTTGATATGAATACAGATATATTGATATCCCATAAAGGAAAATATGTATAGACAGATGGCTACTATGGCATCAAATCTGACTCTTAGTGATCTCACGTACAACAGAATGAAATGCTGCCTGGTCCAGCACCATCTTTGCAATCACCGGTGTATTTGAGTTTAGCGCTGTTGTGCCAATCCATGTCACAGAGGGTCCTCCTTGCCCTTGCTGGCCCTCTGCTTTACCAAATAAAATGTCTTCCTTTAATGATTGATCCCTCCTGATCAAACCAAGTAAGTCAGACAATGTAACATTGTGATCCATAAGATCTTCGTGGATTAGCTTTTGGAAACAGATCACTAGACTTTTCTTTCTAGTCTGTCTTAGTCTAGAAGTTTCATCAAAACCTGCTCATCATAGGTGACCGTGTTTGTATTTGAAATAAAAGTGACCTAACTTCCAGTATCAAAATCATGCACCAGTGACCACATTATTACACAGACTGACACGGGAGTGGTAGAAAATACAGTCTCTGATTATGTTTCTTTTCCAAAATAGGTCATTCATTAAACTACTCTACCCAGATAAGCTCTCTGACTGATTACAGATGATGAAAAAATATTGCATCCATTTTGTCCTTCCCTCTGGCCAAAATTAAGACAGAAGAAGTTTAACTCCAAAATAAAAGTTGTTTACGTTTACACGTCTTGCTTAAAATAAATACCTTCTCGCTGTGTTAGAGTGGAAAACCTGGTGACCTAGTGGGTTAAGTGCTACATCTGCTAATCAAAAGGTCAGCATTTCAAATCCACCAGGCACTCCTTGGAAACGCTATGGGGTAGTTCTGCCCTGACCTACAGGGTTGCCATGAGTTGGACCCGACTCAACAGTAGTGGGTTTTTATCTGTGTTAGATGCAGAATTAAATCATTTTAAATGAAGAAGGAAGTAGAGCTGCTGAAAATAATGTTTTGAAAAGTCTTCAAGAAGTGGTCACAGCCTGTTGGGAACACTTTGAACTAGAGCTAAAATAACTGAGTGCATTGTAACCTCAGCAAACACACCTAATCAGGCTTTCTTTGTTCTGCAGCTCCTATTTAACTAGAAGTTGGTGTCCAATACCTGCACCAATACCTGAATATTCTTCTATTCATATGCAAATTGTATTAAAGCTATTATTCTTTCTTCCACACAATCTGCCTTTAAAGTAATAATATAATTTATGAAGGAGTGTCAAGAGAAGTGGGTCTGTAGATACTAGAGAGGTCTGGCATTGCACCAAGCCTGTGGTGGCTGTCTAGAAGGAAACATTTGAGCCTCTCTTTCCCTAAGGGATCTATTGGAACATTAAGGGGTTATCACTGGAGCCATTATGAGCTTAAGACATTGCCACTGATACGACATTTGGATTTCGATGGCAGTTTTATGGCTCACTTTACAGCTGTTATTGAAGCGGAGGTGTGTAGACGGCCCCACTGCTTATCAAAAGAGGAAAGGTTGTCTGCTGGTCAGAGAAAGCAAGGGATCAGACATCCTGGGTTGTGTTCCTGGCTTTGTCTGTGTAGATCACAAATCCTGTGGTTCCGCTCCACACCCACTGGATGCCATGGAATAAGTCACTCAGGATCATAGGGACCTCCCTTTTTTGGAATTGCTTGTGGGAAATGTTCCGTGCAAATTTCAGGGGTAGCTGAGTCAGCTTGCTCCTCAGGTGTTTTTCCTTTCTTTCCCTTCTTCATTTTTTTTTTTTAAAGACACAAGTAGCCAACTTTATATATACTTGGCCTGTACATACCCCAAGCTAAGTAGATCCCTCAGTTACACTTTAAAATATGAATTACAAACACATCCATGACAGCCCAAGTATGACCTTGAGTATAAACCATCTGAATTCTGAAACAATCTGAAGGACAGATTTGATGCATTGAGCATAATGACCGAAGACCACAACAGTTGTGTAATGACATCAAAGTTTTGGTTTTTCATCAATAATGATAATAATGATAATTGGTTTAAAATACACAATGAGATTTTATTTCATGTTGATAAATTTATAAATTATATATGAAGAAATACAAAGGTTATTGAAACGACAAGAAAGAAAAAGCCAAAATGGATTTCAGAAGAGGCTGTACAGCTTGCTCTTGAATGTAGAGTAGTTAAAGCAAACCATCAATAAAGGGGTGAACAGAAGATTTCAAGAGGCAGCTCACAAGACAAAGCAAAGTATTATAAAGAAATGTGCTAAGACCTGGATTTAGAAAGCCCAAAGAGCTTACTAATGTGGCATTTCTCAAGCTAAAAGAACAGAAGAAAACATTCCAGCCTCAAGTTGCAATATAGGGGCAAACTATTGCACAAAAGAAGATAAGCATCAAAAGAAGATAAAAGTAATACACAGAGTTGAATAACATTCAACCATTTCTGTAGGTAGCATATGTTCAAGAACCTATAGGACTGAATGAAGAAAGAAGTCCAAGCTGCACTGAAGGCATTTGTGAAAACAAGGCTCCAGAAGTTGATAGAATACCAACTGAGATGTAGCAACAGACAATTCAGTGCTAGAAGGGTCGCTCATCCATACCAAGAAATTTGGAAGACGACTAACCTGGTCGACCAGCTGGAAGAGATCCACATTTGTCCCCATTCCAAAGAATGATAATCCAGAGGAACATGGAAATTATGGAATAGTATCATTAACATCACACATAAATAAAATTTTGCTGAAGATCATTCAATAGTGGTTACAGCAACATGTCAACTGGGAACTGACAGAAATTCAAACCAGATTTCTAAGAGGACACGGAACAAGGGGTGTCATGACTGGTGCCAGATGGATCTTGGCTGAAAGCAGAAAATACCAGAAATGTGTTTACTTATGCAGTTTTTCTTTTTCTTTTGAGTGTGCAAAGACATTTGACTACATGGATCATATTAAATTGTGGAGAACATTTCAAACAGTAGGAATTTTAGAACACTTAGTGGTACTCATATAGAACCTGTACCTAGACCAACATGCAGTCCTTTTACCAGAACAAGGGGATGCTGAGAGGCTTAACTTTATAAAGATGTGTGCATCAGGATTACTTATTCATCTGTATATTGAGAAAATAATTGTAAGAAACTCCACTATATGAAAATGAACATAGCGTCATGATTGATTGAAGACACATTAACAACCTGTTGAGTTAGAATAACTTGACAGTAACACTTTTAAAAAATTATTTTTATTTTTATACACAGATAACACAACCTTGCTTGCTAAAAGCAAAAATGACTTGAAGCACTTACTGATGAAGATTGAAAACCATAGCCTTCAGTATAGATTATACCTCAATATAAAGAAGAAAACAAACAAACAAAAACCCTCACAATTGGACCAATGAGCACCATCATGATAAACGGAGAAAACATCACAGTTGTCAAGGATTTCATTTTACTTGAATTCGCAGTCAATAGCCTTGGAAGCAAGAGTCAAGAAATTAAACGACATACTGCCTTGGACAAATCTGCTGACCAAAAAAAAAAAACCCTTTTTGAAGTGATGTCGCTTTGAGGACTAAGGTGCTCCTAAAACAAGCCTCATTACTTTCAATTGCTTCATATGCTTATGAAAGCACAACTATGAATAAGGAAGACCAAAGAATTGATGCCTTTAAACTATGGTGCTTCTGAAGACGATAGAACATACTAGGGATGGCTAGAAGAAAGAATAAATCTGTCTTGGAAGAAACAAACCAGAATGCTCCTTAGAAGTAAGGATGACACTTTCTCTCAAGTGCTTTAGAAATGTTATCAGTAGAAACCAGTCACTGGAAAAGTACATCCTGTCTGATAAGGTAGAAGTTTATCAAAAAAGAAGACGACCCTCAACAAGATGAACTGTCACAGCGGCTGGCTTCAACAATGGGCTCAAACATAGCAACCATTGTGAGGAAGGTGCAGGACTGGCCAGTGTTCAGTTCTGTTATACACAGGAGGCTATGAGCTGGAATTGACTTACGGCACCTATGAACATACCCCTGGCATCTGATGTCTCAATGGAGCAATGCAATTCTGCTTTGATTCAGTTAATAAAGATGCTTCATCCTATTTTTACAAAGGTACTGTGATCATCAATCTAACTAAAACAGGGCATTGCATTCCATTCCATATACCTTGGTTTCTCAAGTTTTTAAAGAATAAAGCAATACAGGATATTTTTGAAGTCTTTCAAGGTGTTATAAACAAAGGAAAGAGCCGAGCTGCAGTTTATCAGGTTATCAACATATCATGCTTAAATGTGCCCCAAATTGTGCTCTTCATTTAAAGTAATAGGTTATTAGCATGCTTATTCAAGAACTGAATAAATGATATTCTCTCAGGGAAGGAGTTTTATGTTAATGGAACTCAAAACCAAACCAAATACACTGCCATCAAGTCAACTCCAACTCATAGTGACCCTACAGGACAAAGTAGAACTGCTCCATAGTTTCCAAGGAGCACAAGGCAGATTTGGACTGCCCACCTCTTGGTTAGCAGACATAGCACTTAACCACCACATCGCCAGGGTTTCCTTGTGGCAAAAGAGCCATTTCAAGTCAGAAATTGTGGATTGGAATCCAAGCTTTGCTGAAATGAATATCCTCCTCTAAATGAAAGGGGGGAAATTTTTCCTTGCTGTGTTGCAGTTGAGATTAAATTAGATAATGTTTGAAAAACTCAGTGGCCAGCAAGTGCTCCAAAACTGATAGCAGTCATTGTCCACAAACTTTTCCAGTTCTCTTTCATTTTGAGAAAACTATGGTACTTAAGGAAACCCTAGTGGCTAGTGGTTAAGTGCTACTGCTGCTAGACAAGAGGTCAGTAGTTCGAGTCCACCAAGCACTCCTGGGAAACTCTATGGAGCAGTTCTACTCTGTCCTGTTGGGTCATTTTGAGTCAGAATCGACTTGAGGGCAGTGACTTTGGTTTTTTTTTTTTTTTTGGATGGTGCCGAAGTCATCATTGAGTGTTGTGAGTCATTAATGACCAGCTGCTAGCAGGAAGCTTGGCTATGTAGCATCCACCAGCAGCACCATGGAAGAAAGGCCTGGTGGTCTACTTTTGAAATACCAGTTCACTGAAAACATGCGGAGCATGGTTTTACTTTGACACCTGGGGTAGCCGTGACTCTAACTCGGGGCAATTGGTGGGCATGGAGCTTACAGCCAGTTAGAATTATGGGGAATAAAGACAGAAACATGCAGCAAAATTAATTAGTTATCCAACATTAGGTTGGCCAGTAAAAGGAATGCATATTTCAACTTTTCAACCTTTATCACTGGATTTGTCTAGGTAGGTTGGTGATATCATGCCAGCTTACATGCCATTTTACAAACCCACATTAATATACCATGGAGTCAATCTATTTCCTTCTCTTCTCTCACTTCTTTCCATCTTTGGTAGCTTCCCTTTCGCTATTCTTTCTATCACTTCTGGAGTGCAAAATTTAACAGGTGATGTTACAGATAATAAAGCCCACAACTGCTATTTCTGTTTGAAAACCATGACACAGTGCGGCGAAATCACCAAATAGTCTAGGGCTTGTTCTTGTTTGCAGGGCTTTTTCTTTGCATATTTTACTGTCAGTTTCTTGACATTTTTGTCAGGTTAGAACTGGAGGGCATAGGTGCTGGCGGCAGGTCTGACCACATTTTTATTCTCTGCATTTTCAGAGACTATGAAAAAGTAAAACTGGGTGGGGGGGAGTGGAGAGGGGAGAGGCTTGAGGAAGAGAGGTGAGAATGTCAGAGGGAGAGCAGACCCAGGAGTGAGGCTGTGAAACTCAGAATATGTAGCCTGTCACCTGCAGCTGGGACTCCACGAAAGGTATTCACCCCAACTCATAAATAAATAAATAAATCCTGAGCCAGAATTGTGACGAGATTCGCTGTGAAAGACACCCAGCTTCCTTATTTCTTCATTACCAAAGATAGCCAAGCCAAGATAGAAAGCAAATATTAGAAACTGCAGAAGAACACTCCTCCCCCCCCCCTTTTTTTTTCTGGCAAAATGTGCATTTCCCTGCTGCAGAGAAAGTGTCTGCACAAAATAGCTACTGTTTTCTCTGCAACATCACCTTTGCCTCCGATCAACCTTTGCGGTCTTATGCCCTTTAGAAGCAGACGCTTTTTTTTTTTTTTTTAATTCATGGAAATAAATGTACAGAAAAGTGAGTGTCACTGGACAGTCAAGAAGTCTTTTTCACTGCCTCCCAGCTTCTGCAAACAAAGGAGGGAAAAATGAACACACGAGGCTGGGCATCTATCCAATATTGACCCCCAAGAACATTTTAACAACAATAACAACTATATTAACATGATTTAAAATCATCTTTCTAAAGAACTTCTTGGAAACTTTATTTCTTAATTTGTCTGGGATTGTATTTGCCAAATTGCTCATGAAGCAGAAAACAGAACTGAGTCTTTTCTTTATCAAATAAATTTGGATTAGGGAAAGCAAGTTCTCAAATCTAAAATGAAGCCCTATTTTTCATCAGACATATTTATTAACAGTGGCGAGGGGTGCTACAGTGTCAACTGTATGCAGTTTGGGAAACATAGCACCAAGAAAGTAGTTTAAAATTTTACCTAATTTTAATGAGGTCTGACGGTTGTTGATGTGCAGTAAGTCCATTCTGACTCATAACAACCCTATGGAGCAGAGTAAGACTGCCTCATAGAGTGTCTTAGGCTGCAGTTTTTACTGAGAGGAGCTCCGAGTTGTACAGTGATTACCTACCAGGTTTCTAACCAAAAGGTCAGAGGTGCAGATTCATCAACAGAACTTCATAAGCAGGTTGCTTCATAAAAAAAAAACAAACAAACAGAACACTGCCTTTGAATTGATTCTGACTCATAGTGACCTATAAACAGACTAGAACCACCCCATGGACTTTCTAAGGAGCACAGGGTGTATTTGAACTGCCAACCGTGTGATTAGATAATTAGCAGCCTTAGCACTGATCCACTACACCACCAGGGTTTGCCATTAAAGATTATAGCCCTGGAAACCCTATGGGGAAGTTCCATTTTGTCCTAAAAGGTCACTATGAATTAGAGTTAAACAGCAAGAGATTTGTTCATTTGCTTGGTTGGTTGGTTTTAATCTCACAGCCAGGCCAAGTGCCGTCGAGTCTTTACAGAGTAGACCAAAACCAAAAGCCAAACCCACTGCCAAGGAGTCTGTAACAACTAACAGCTGTAGCAGTTAACCACTAGCCACTACAGTTTCCAAAGTAGATTACTAGGTTTTTTTGTTTGTTTGTTTTGCTTTGTTTTTAAATGTAGATCTCATTGAGTACATCTTGCACTTGCTTTTATTGCTAATAAAATTTAAGTATTTGACAATTTCAGGGAAGTCCAAAATTGCTGTTTGAACCATTGTGAGAATCCACAGATGTTCTCGTGGATGTTAAAACAAAAGATTTATTATGGCCTTTTTAATATAGAGGCAAATATAGAAGTAAATTAAATGACTTTTAATAGCCTTCGTAGATAACCCTGCTGACACTGGGAATATAAACAAAGTAAGACGCAAGCATGGTCAGAAGATTGAAATAGTACAAATAACTTAGTGAACCTCTGCATGTGTGTCAGAGAAGTGAATTTTTAGCAGCAGGATTATCAAACCAAAAGGTAATCTACAAAGTTAAACCAAAAGGTAAACCACAAATTTTATAGCTCTCACCAAATTTCCTTCCAAGTGAGACATAATGATTTACACTTCCACAAATACCTTATGGATATACCTGCTTCTTTTCTCTTAAATTTTAACCTTTCATATACTTTTCTCATTTCTCTATGGGGTCCTATGGGTAAACTGTAATGGATATAATAAGAAGGTTGCATAAAATTTATAAATTAATTTAGGAAAACAGATATAATTACAGTATTGAATCTTACTACAAAGCAGTAGAGTCCTGGGGTGATACAAATGGTGATGTGTTAGGCTACCAACTGAAAGAAAGATTGGAGGTAGTCTGAGTCTATCCAGAGATGCATCAGAAGAAAGGCCTGACAATCCGCTTCTGAAAAATTAGCCATTGAAAACACCAGAGAGCACAGTTGTACTCTGACACACATGGAACCACTGTGACTTGGAGTCAACTTGAGAGTAATTGGTTATAAAGGAACTAAATAACTTTTCTTCCTTTGCCCTTTATTTGAATTCACCTATATTTCTTTTTTAAGGTACTTAAGCATTTTATATTCTGTCTTTTTATTTTAGATCAGGGGTCAGCAAAGTTATGTCTGCTTATTTTTGTAAATAAAGCTTTATTGGCACACAGCCACACCATTCAGTTAACTATGACTGCTTAAAATTGAATAGTTTCAAAAGAGAACATATGGCCCACAAAGCCTAAAATATTTTCTGCCTGACTCTTTGTAGGAAAAGTTTGCTGACCTCAGCTGTAGACCACTTTTTAAATTATATTTTCAAGTACAAAAAAATAACACTTATTATTGCTGATTTTGTAACTGTATTACTAAATTGTCTATAATAATTTCTGATTCTAGAAAAATCTTTGGACTTCTAGGTACATAATTTATCATATGCAAATAACCATAATTTTATGTTATTTATGTTATTTTTATCTGCTTTCTCTCAGTCATCTGATTATAATTACATATATATTATTATATGTACATATAATATTTTATGTGTTTCATTTAAGTATATAGTCGTATATATTGGTTTGTAGTCCCTTTATGTTGCAAAAGGTTAAGCCCTCAACTACTAGCATAAAATTTGGTAATTTGAATCCACCCAGTGGAACTCTAGAGGACAGGCCTATGGATCTGCTTTCAAAAGGTCACAAGCCTTGAAAATCCTATAGGGCAGTTCTACTCTGCAGGTATGGGGGTGCCATGAGTTCATATTGACTCAAGGTCAATCATCACCATCACCACCACCATTTATATACATGTATATATGTGTGTCCTCATTTGTCTACCTGTTTTTATTACTGTGGGGGTTTGTGTGTTGCTGTGATGCTGGAAGCTATGTCACCAGTATTCACCCTTGTGGACAGATTTCAGATAAGGTTCCAGACCAAGACAGATGAGAAAGAAGGACCTGGCAGTCTATATCTGATAAAAACTAGCCACTAAAAACCTTATCAATAGTAGCAGAACACTGTCATATACACTGGTGGAAAACAAGCCCCCCAAGTTGGACAATACTCAAAAGATAGCTAGAAAGGAGATGCTTCCTCAAAGTTGAGTAGAACTAAGTGACAGGAATGGATGCAAGCTCTCAGGGCCTTTATTTGCTGGTGTGGCACAACTCAAAATGAGAAAATACAGCTCCAAACAGCTTAGAGCCTGGCTGGGGATAGCTGCCACACTAAGCAACAGTGTCTGGCTAGATAGTACCTCTCTCAGCAGAAAAAAATCACTTTTAAGATAATTGTACTTAGGGAACACAATGGTGGCTGGGGACCAAGTGTGGTGGTGCCTCTACTTTTCCCTGCCTTGAGCAACGTCATAACAGCTATTGATGTAGCCCCTGAAAAACTCCACAAGTAGGTGGCCATCTTTGTCAGCTAGGATGCAGGGCCTGACACCCTTAAGGGCCCAGCTGATAGTTGTGTGTGGTGGCACCATTTCCCCCTCTTTTTACTGAGTCATGCTATAGTGTCTACTGACAGCCTCTGAGAGACTCAAAAAGTAGGTCACCATCTTTGTCAGACAGGAGGTGGAGCTTGCCATACCTGGGGCCAGTTGCCAAGCTGAGCAGCACCACTGTGCTGAAGAGTGTTTCTCTCTCACCAGAGAAGCTATACTTAAGACAGCTGCACCTAGACAATGCAGGGGTGGCTAGCAGTCAAGTCTACCAGTACCCTCACTCACTCCCTTCTCAGAGCTATTCCACAGCTTCTGTTGGTACAACACTGAAGAAACAAAACAGCTTCCTGATGGTGTGAAGACAAAAATCAATATTTAACTATTAAAAGAAGCACACCACCAGGGCTCCAGAAAACTCTCAAAATAAAGAATCAAAAAACTCCCAGATGAAGAAGGCTTTCTGAAATTATTAGAGGTAGAATACAAAAGAATTATGTATAGAACTCTTCTAGATCTTAGGATGGAGGCTAAACAAAGTGCAGCGGAACAAAATGAAAAGTTAAAAAGCTGTATGAACTGCTAAAACATCAATGATCTGAAATTCAGCAGATTAATAATAAAATTACAGAGTTAGACAATTCAATGGAAAGTCAAAAGAGCAGAATTGAGGAAATAGAATAAAAAATTAGCCAGACTGAAAATAAAGCAACTGACACCAGCATTATGATGAGAAATCAGACAAGAGAATCAAGAAAAACAAAGAAGCATTAAAAATCATGTGGGACTCTATCAAGATGAACAATTTATGTGTAATTGGAGTTCCAGAGCAGGGAGGAATAGCAGAAAATACAGAGAATTGTTGAAGCATTACTGACAGAAAACTTCTCCCACATCATGAAAGAAGAGAAAATCAAACTCCACAAAAGGTAAACCCCAAAAGAAACACACCAAGACATACTATAATCAAGTCTAACAAAATGAAACACAAGGAGAAGCCCTTAAAAGCAGCTAGGCTTAAAACAAAGCTAACATACAAAGGTAAGTTCTGTAGAATGTCCTCTGACTTTTCAGCTGAAATCTTGTTGGCAACAAGACAATGGGATGACATATATAAAACCTTGGTGGAAAAAGAAAAAAAACTTTCAACCAAGAATTATATAACCCGCAAAATTCTCTTTCAGATAGGACAGTGAAATTAAGAGATTCTCAGATAGACAGAAGCCTTGACATTTTACAATAATCAAACCAAAGTTACCAGAAACAATGAAGGAAGCTCTTCAATTAGAAAATCAATAACCCTAGATGTTTACTTGAGGATGCAAAGCAGGACACAACATCCAGAGTCCTAATTAGTTAGGGAAGTCAGAAACCTCAACCAAAATTAAGATATTAAAATTAGGGAAACAGTGACCTCAACATGTAACTTATGACTACATTGCACTATTAAGAGGGATATATCACAGTGCTTATAGCCCTTTCACATGAAGAGGAAGCTCAGGAGATATAAAGAAGTTAAAGAAGTCCTTTCAGATGGAGACGATGTTAAGAAGATACAAAGAAGTGAAAGAGTGGTTTCAATCTAGAACATTGGGAGAGAACAAAGAGATAGCCACAAAGCAAACTAACAATACTACATACCATACCAAAGCAAGACACACAATACAAAACACAATGGACTGAAAACAAACACTGAAAAAGGTAAGAAAACTCATAAAGAAAAATAACCCAGAACAAAATATTAGGTGGAACAATTGAGGCATCAAAATGACAATGATAAATATCTATCAATAATTAAAGTGAATGTAAATGGACTAAATACTCCATTAAAGAGATAGACAATAACAGCCTGGATCAAAAAACACAATCTGCCCACATGCTGCTTATAAGAAACATACCCCAGACTCAAAGATAAGAAAAAAAAAAAAAAAACAACTGAAAATTAAAGAGAGGAAAACTATACTGGAAGCTAACAACATGCAAAGAGGACCAGGAGTGGCAATATTAAGCTCAGATAAGATGGATTGTAAAGTAAAATCATCATAGTCAATGATTGTCGAGGTTCAACACATAAGGAGGACATAACAATATTAAATATTTATGTGCTCAATATCAGAGTATCTAAATACATTGAATGAATGCTGACAACATTAAAAAATGAGATACATCACCGCGTAATAACAGCAGGAGACTTCAACACTCCACTTTCAGTAAGGGACAGATCATCAAGAAACAAGCTCAGTAAAGATACAGAAAATCTTATTGCAGCAATCAACCAACAGAACCTCACAGGCATACACAGAACTTTTTACCCAACAACAGATAAGTACATCTTCTTTTCCACTGTACATAGAACATTCTCCAGAATAAACCATGTATTAGCTCATAAAGCAAGTCTCAACAAAATCCAAATCTTTGAAATATTGTGAAGCATCTTCTCAGATTATAAAGCCATAAAAGTTGAAATCAACAGCAGAAAATAGTAGAAAGTTGAACTCATGGAAACTGAACAACACCTTGCTCAAAAACTGATGGGTTATAGAAGAAATCAGGATGCAACAGAGAAATTCATGGAATCAAATGAGAACGAAAACACATCCTAGCAGAACCTATGGGATACAGCAAAAGCAGTGCTTGGAGGTCAGTTTATCTCTATTAATGCACACATTTAGAATGAAGAAAGGGCCCAAGCCAAAGAATTAATCCTACAACCTGAACAAGCAGAAAGAGAACAACAGACGACTTGGGCACTGGAAAAACACAGATAATAAACATTAGAGCATAACTAGACAAATTAGAGAATAGAAAAATAATTCACAAAATTAACAAAACCAAAAATTGGTTTTTTGAAAACATCAACAAAATTGATAAACCATTGGCTAAACTCACAAAAGAAAAACGGGAGAGGAAACAAAAAATCCAAATAAGAAATGAGATGGGAGCTATCACAACAAACCCAACCAAAATTAAAAGTTTCATAACAGAATACCACGATAAACTGCACTCTAACAGATTTGAAAACTTAGAGGAAATGGACAAATTTCTAGATTTGCACCATGTACCAAAATTATCACAAAGAAAAGTAGAAGAACACATCCCCAAATCAGTAGAATTCCCCTACACCAGCAAAGAGATCATCAAAGAAGATATCACCAAATCAATACCATTTACAATAGTTCCCAAGAAGGCAAAATATCTAGGAGTAAATCTAACCAGAGACATAAGAGACCTATACAGAGAAAAGTATAAGACGGTACTGCAAGAAACCAAAAGAGATGTATGTAACGGGAGAAACTTACCTTGCTCATGGATAGGAAGACTTAATGTTATGAAAATGTCTATTCTACCTAAAGCAATGTACATATACAGTGCAATCTCAATACAAATTCCAGTGTCATTTTTAAAGAGATGGAGAAATAAATCACCAACTTCGCTTGGAAAATAAAGATACCCCTGTTAAAAAAGACACCACTGAAGAAGCAGAACACAGTGGGAGACCTCATACTACCCAACCTTAGAACTTAGCATACTGCTAAGGTAGTCAAAATTGCCTGAAACTAGTACAAAAACAGATATGTAGACCAATGGAACAGAATAGAGAATCCAGAAATAACACCATTCTTCTATAAACAATCCATATTCAACAAAGGACCATAGGTTGTAAACTGGGGTAAAAACAGTCTCTTTAACAAACGATGTTGACAGAATTGGATATCCATATGCAAAGAACTGCAACAAGATCCATATCTCACACCTTACACAAAAAATATACCAAAATTGATCAGAGACCTAAATAACAAACCTAAAATGATAAAGACCATGCAAGAAAACATAGGATCAGCAATGGAAGTTCTAATAACGCAGCTTAGACAGACTACAAAATATTACCAATAATCCATGAACAACAAAAGAGAAAACAGATAAATGGAAACGACTAAAAATCAAACACTTGTGTTCATCCAAAGACTTTATTAAGACTTAAAAGACTGCCTACAGAACGAAAAAAAATATTTGGCAACTACGTATCGGATCAACATCTAATTTCCATGATCTATGAGGTACTGCAGAATATCAACAAGAAAAAGACAAAGAACTGAGTTAAACAATGGGCAAAGGACATGGACAGACATTCTACCAAAGACAATATTCAGGCAGTGTCATGGATTGAACTGCGTCATCCCCAAATGTGCATAGCCATGTGGCTGGAACATGATTTCCAATATTTTATGATTATCCTCTGTTCTGTGATTTTACTATGCTGTGTGTTAGAGGAGAAACACTGATGTCATATTGGTTAAATGCTACATTTGCTAACCCAAAGGTTGGTAGTTTGAATCTACCGGGTATTCCGTGGAAACTCTATGGGGCAATTGTACTGTGGCCTATGGGGTTGCTATTAGTTGGAATTGATTCGATAGCAGTGGGTTTGTTTTTTTGGTATGTTAGAGGATTAGTGTGGGACAGTAAATCTCTTCATAAAATTACCTCTCTGCTCCACTGTAAAGGGAGTTTCCTTGGAGTGTTGTTTCCACCACCCTTTATCCTTTCATCCTACAACAGATAAAAGAAAAGGGAAACAAACAGAGAATTGGGAACCTCACACCATCAAGCAAGCAGCACTAGGAGAAGAGAGCATCCTTCAGAACTCAGGTTCCTGGGTCAGGATGCTCCCTGAACAGGGACTGATACAATACAAAAAGCCTTCCCCTGGAGCAGACATCTTGAATTTGGACTTGTAGCCTACCAGACTGTGTAAGAATAAACTTTCCTTGTTAAAGCTACTCACTCTGTGGTATTTCTGTTACAGTAGCCCTAGATGACTAAAGCAGGCAGCCAAAAGATATACAAGGAAATGCTCACAGTCATTGGCTACTGGAGAAATTGAAATCAAAGCTACAGTGAGATATCATCTTACCCCAATGAGGTTGGCAATAATCCCAAATAAATAAATAAATAAAACAAATGCTGCAGAGGCAGTGGAAAGATTGGAACTCTTCTGCCCTGCTGGAGGGAATGCAAGATGACACAGTCTCTTTGGAAAGCAATTTGGCACTTTCTTAAAAAGCTAGAAATAGAAATACTATATGATTCAGCAATCTCAGTGATTACAATATATCCTAGAGAAATAAGGGCTGTCATACAAAGAGATACATGCACATGGATAGTATTGCACCACTGTCCACAATAGTAAAAAGAGGGAATCAAGCTAGGTACCCACCAACAGATGAATGGATAAATAAACTATTGTATATACACACAATGGAACACTATGCAATAAGAAAGAACAATTTTAGGAAGCATCTCTTAACCTAGTGTCAACTAGAAGATATAATGCTGAGTATGTGTAACTTTATGGTTTTATACATGTATAGAAGGTTGTCCTACTGATTTCTTTCTAAAAGGCAGAGGAGAACACAGAGAGTAGGGGACATGTGTTCATTGTGAGGATACTAGTAGTAAAGACTAAAAATGAGGAGTGTATTGTCACAGGGTGAGGAGAGCAGATAGAGTTATAGACAGGTGGGTAAGCAAAACTGGCTTGGATTGTACACATTTACTTCATCACCAAAAAAAAGAGATACACTCATTGAGATTTCCATTGATGGTCATGGAGCAGGAGAATGTAGAATCTGTAATCCATAAAATACTAAAATATTCTGTGTACAAAGGACATGTCAAGGGCTCCTTTGTGATAGAGGTCACTCCTGGTGATGTTTTGCTTTTGTTCTTAGGGACAATTTTTAAAATACAGATGTTAAGGTGTCATATGTTCTGAGACTGTCACTTCTGGGGACCCTCCAAATTACACTGGCAAAACACAGGAACTGCCTCAGAAGAGTTGTGGTGAGATTGTTGTCCCTGGCTTCAGAATTCCTTCTCATTTGATCTTCAAAAACAAGTTCCTTTTAATTAGCATGTTTACAGGGCTTAAGGGGAAACAAGGCTAGTTATCAACAATTCACCTTGATGTAAGATTGCCTAACCCACAGGGTCACTATTTCTTTCCAGCTTGTAATGATTTGGGGGTGGGAGGCAAGGTATGGGTGATAGGAAAGGCTTTCAAGTCCTCACAGAAGCTGCATGGTAAGCCAACTCAGAGAGTGTGGATTATTCTGGAATCACTGTTCTTGGCCTGAGCATCTGGTTGGAGCTACTGTGTCTGAACGATGACCTGAACTGTCTGCAGCCCATTAGCTGCAAGACCTTCAGGCAGGTGTCTTTTGAAGTATGAAGGGAAAATTAAACTTGAAAAGTTTGTTGTATATCTTGTTTGTGTTATAGTCCTAGCTGAGACAGAGTGAGTTCTGTGGAGTCCTATCCTCTGTTCCCTAGTAAGCTTGGAACTGAATATAAAAGGAGAAAAACAAAGAGATATTTGTCTTAAAACTTAGAGGACTGAACAAAACAATGTGGGAAGGTGGTTAACCCATCTTATGGGCTTCAAGCTAGCTGTTGCTGTGTTTGTTACCTATAATACATATACACAGAGAAAACACGTCATATCCACGGCCACTTGCACAGTTCCGTATTGACTTTATGTATATGCCGTATACTAGAGATAGAAAAAGAAAAGGGCATGTTGTCATGAACCTTAACAAGAAACGTTTTCTTCCTGTGCAGATCAAGGTAATAAGATCCAGATGAAAACAAATGTGAAACCAGTTAGAGCAAAAGAGCATTTAGAACTCACTGTCCCTAGTGGATGTGTGGAAGAAGGTCAGTGTTCCTCTTCTAAGTTACATAATCACTGAAAGTACTAGTGATGAGAGAATTCTGGAGAGCTTTATGAATTTAGGAAGGTTCCTAAAATTTTGAAATTTTTAAAATTAAGAAAATTGTAATAAGCATAGGCTGGAAAACAAACACTTAATCCACTAAAACCTCCTTTCACCCTCATTCCTTTCCATACTTGCACAAATGGAAAAAGTAAATCAGAGTGTTCTCTAACTATTGGTATAATAGAAGTTAACAAATTCCAAACGAATTTAGAGAAAATACTCTTTCCACTCCCACAGTTGCGGAGCTCCTAAGGTCAAAAGACCCCACTGCACCTCCCTCACCCCCATTCAGTCTCCGTGACTGGCATTTGCACAAGTCAATAATCCTTGCAAAAGCATAAAACAGTGTTGAACATAGATGACTTTTTTATATCTAAGAGAGAAACTAGGTTTACCCACCACAGAACGATGCAATCCTGTTGTCTTGAATTGCCCCAGGTGGAAATAATTTCTTTGTCACCACCTCCCCCCAACTCCATTTGCTGCCCTCAAGGAGAATTTCTTTTTTTTAATATTTTATTGTGTTTTAAGTGAAAGTTTACGATCCAAGTCAATTTGTCATACCAAATCTTGCACACGCACTGCTGTGCAACTCTAGCTATTCTCCACACTCTGTAACAGCACACGCCTCCTTTCTACGCGGTGTTTCCCATGTTCACTCAACTAGTTCCTGACCCCCTCTACCCTCCCATCTTGCCTCTGGACAAGAACTGCCCAGTCAGCTTCATACGTCTACTTCAGCCAAGAAGCATACTCTTCGGCAGTATCATTTTAGGTCTTACGGCCTAGTCCAATCTTTGTCTGAAAAGCCACTTGGGAATCGTTTCCAGCTCTGGGCTAACAGAAACCCTTCAGTCTGTTGGACCATCAGGTGTGGTTCGAGGAAAAATTTTCAGCCTTATCACTAAATGGTAGTTTTTTCTGCCACTATAGTTATTACCCACTCCTCATGGGACAAGCCTGAAGCTTGAATTTTTCTAAGAATATTCTAAAAAAAAAAAAACCTGTTGCTCTGTCCCTTATCCCACTTGGCATGGGAATCTTACAGAGTGTACTTGAAGTTTATATGTTGCGGTAAAATACTACATTTATTTGCTTTTGTCAAGAACAGTGTCTTTTAACACTCTTATCTAGCACCCATAGGCCAAACAGGGACAGTCTGAGTAGCAATAGCCGAGGTTTCTCTTTTCTTTTGTTCTACTACTTTCTCATTGAGAAGTCCAGTAGTACCATGTGACATCTACTTTTTTTACTGTAGATATTGAGATATTGTTAATGTAGATATTGAGATGGTACATGTTATGAAGCTGTCACTTCCTGGGTTCCGAGACTCAAGCTGTCCACAGTTGAGGAAGTGTCTGGGAAGAACTGCCACCACAGCAGGTCAGCTGCAGGCTTCAGCACTTGTTACCAGAGTGTTTGTTCTACATTAAAGACTAAACAATCTGAGAGTTAACCGGCAAGCTCCATATATAAAGGTTTTGAATTACTTAAAAACTTGTCTCTGACCACCAACAAATCCTTGATTCAATAACTATAGCTACCATTTATTGACCATTTGTCCTGTGCCAGACACTGTATTCATAGTTCGCATACATTTCATGAGTAATCTTTTTAACCGTCTGCAAAACAGGGTGGTCATCCACATTCTAAAGGTAAAAAAGATGTAATATTCATAAATTTTGGATCTGCTGTTCTAGATGTGATATGCACAAAGAGTGTGTCAGTGGCTTAAAACAAAGAATTGTGGGACTCAGCTGGGTTTTCTGCTCTGAGTCTTCGAGTGCTGTAATCAAGGTATTGGTAGGACTGTGTTCTTGCAAGAAATTCAGTTATTTAGGTTATTGGCTCAATTCAGTACATTGTTGGGCAGAGTTAACTACAAAAATCCCGGGTAATTTGTTTCTTTAAAGCCACCCATAGAGTATCTTCAATTGATCTTTGTCTTTTTCAGGTTACATCTGATTAGATCAGGCCCACCCAGGATCATCTCTTTGACTGATTCCAGGTCAACTGATTGAGGATATTAATCAATCTGCTAAACACCTTTGCCATGTGATGTAACATAATCACAAGAGAAGTTTCTCGTCATATTCACTGGACCTGCCCACATTCAAGGGGCAGAAGTTACAAAGGACACACAAACCAGGGGCAAAAATCTTGGGAGGGAGGCATCTTAGTATTCTGCCTGCCTTCAAGGGTGATATCATCCCCTCTCCTTTGGCAGAAACATGGATATTTCATAGCAGAATTGTAAATAGTTATGTTTTATAATATTTACTAAAATACAAGTTTCAGAAAATCAAATTTAAAATTTCAACTTTATTAAAAATGTATTTAATGTCTGGTGTCCATTTCATTTGTATTTTGCTTTTTAATTTCATAGATGTTTGAAATATCTTATAACTTTTTTAAAATATATGTGCCTATGAATATTAAATATAGTTAACCATTTGAAGTTTTTA
Organism: Heterohyrax brucei; assembly: GCA_028571685.1. Lineage (NCBI taxonomy): Eukaryota > Metazoa > Chordata > Mammalia > Hyracoidea > Procaviidae > Heterohyrax > Heterohyrax brucei. The sequence goes on along the minus strand of CM053148.1, from coordinate 33,018,193 downwards.
AATTTCATTTATTTACATAGGTTAGGAGAGACAGCTTGCCTTGGGTGTCAAGTATCCCTGCACGTCTTGCTTAGTGCGCTGAACTACAACACCTAACCATCCTCTGACCCTGAGCCAGTTCTGTACCTGGAAACCCTGGTGGCATAGTAGTTAAGAGTAACAGCTGCAAACCAAAAAGTCAGCCGTTTGAATCCACCAGGTATCTCTTGCAAATTATGTAGGGCAATTCTACTCTGTCCCACATGGTGCCTAGTTACACAACTAAGTAAATCACAGTGGCCACATGAGACTGTCCTGTGACTGCCCACTCCTCAGTAGTATTAGTTGAGGCTATCGGGCAAGCACCTTCCCCTGTATTTATTGCCACACTCATATTCTTCAAATCAACACGAGAAAGATGGGCAAAAACTTGAATAGTCACCTCACGAATGAGCTGCAATGCCAAGTATAACAGTTCAGACAACTGTTCTCAGTACTACGTACCTCATTGCCAAATATCACTATGGTCACCTTCCAAATACTCTCCTTGGGAAACTATGCACCAACACTGGTACCTAGTCCTTCAAAGCAAATTTGGAACTCTTTCTGAGATGGTCATTGTACATGGTGACATGGTGGCAAGTTTGCAAACTTCATTGTGTAGTTGTCTGCGAGGGAGTTTTTAGCCAGCAAACCAAAAGCTGTGTTGGAGCACCCTCCCTACTTACCTGATCTGAGTCCCAGTAAATTTTTTCTTTGCCTGAAGATAAAGGAAATATTGAAAGGAAGACATTTTGATGATATGCAGGACATCAAGGATAATACCATGACAATTCTGCTGGCCATTCCAGAAAGAGAGTTCCAAAATTGCTTTGCAGGGTGGACTAGGCACTGGCATAGGCGCATAGCTTCTCAAGAGGAGTACTTGAAAGGTGACCTTAGTGATATTCAGCAATAGGGTGTGTAGCACTTTTTCTAGGATGACTTTGTGAAGGTAATTGGCAGTCCTAGTGCAGTTTAGCCTGAGATAGAATTTCTGGGTGGGACAAACTGTTAAAACACCCAGCTGCTAACTGAAAGGTTAGAGGTATGATTCCACCTAGAGTCACCATGAAAGAGATGCCTAGTAATCTACCTGGAAAAAAATCAACCCTTGGAAACCCTAAACCACACTTCTACTCTGACACAATGTGATTGCCATGAATCAGAGTTGACTCAAAGGCAACTAGATTCTGGGGATATGTTAATGTTACCTAAAAAAATTAATTTGACAGCTTGCAATTCCACTAGATTGAGTTCCACAGAAGTGTAGATTAGGAATCCCAGAGTGCAGCAATGTTGACACATGGCAAGATTTTAATCTCCTGGGGAAGAGATATGTTCGCGAACACAAAAAGAAGAGAAGATGGAAAATGGTGATTAACTTGAATATGCATGTGTTCATCCCATCGTATCACTCTCTTAGAAAAGCCAAAGTTGTGACCTAGGTTATCAAGAAATGTAGATGAATCTAGAGAGAAAGAAAACCATTTTACACTATGTTTATAATATATTTTGCCCATTTGGTAAATCACTTGTCCTCTTTTGAACTAGTTATCCCCATGAAGCTATTACCATAAAGCAAAGGAGAAAAAGAACATAACGAAACAAGCTGAATAATAGAGTTTTAACAGACCACACTAAGCAATAATAAGCAGACAAGCAAACCAAAGAAACACAATTGGTTTCAGATTAGTAGGATCCGACTCAACGGCACTTGGCTTGGCTGGCTTTCTTCCACTGAAATGTCAGACACTCTCTCTTTGATAACTAAGTATTTTTGCTCCATAATGGTTACTTTCCTGATTAATAAGATACTGATAGCTTTGGTGTCAGGGTAGCAAACAGGTTTGTGACTTTTTTCACAGACCATAGCTGGAGAGATACTACGTCAAAACAAAACTGCTGTCCTCCAACCCCTTCCACATATATGCACACTCACCACGGGGTGAAAAAAAAAGAACTTTCCTACAAAGACAGCCATCCTCACAATGTCTGTTTCCCAATGGAGTTAAGAAACAAAGCCCTCTTGGGTAAATCATTGCAACGTTAATGAAATCCAGACAGGCAACTTAAAACTTGAAACAGAAAAAACAAAATTACCCAATGGAAATCATTCATTAGCAGTCTCTGGTTCATTGAAACTAACAAAATGTGAAAGAAACATGACCTGAATGTGTCACAGATGATAATGATCTGATGCCTATGCTGGCTTTCTACCCACATGGGTCTAAAAAACTTTTGAATTCCATAAGGGGTGGGAAATTCGCAGTTGACCATTACTACAAATTAATAACTTCTTGGAAAAGCAATCACATAGATTGACAACTAGATACCATTGTTACTCAACAGTTGTAAAAACTTAACAGAACTGTTATTTGCCTACTACTTAAACCACTAGAGGAACTGAATAAAAAATGTGGCCCACTAGCCATCTGTGTTCACCCTGGGTTGAAATCATTCCTTTAGAGACAATAACAGAAATAGCTAAAAATCACTATTATCTCTAATATGCTTACTGCTTAGTGCTTTTTGTTTTGTTTTTCACATTTCCTGAACTATTGTCTTAACAGAACTGGCAATTAGTAAGCCATCCCGGGGTGAATGATGTAAGTAGTAGTGATACCATGCATTTTATTGTTCTGTACAAATGCTGCCTTGTGACACTCCTACCTAGCCATACACACACACACACACACATTTTATCAGAGTGGAGCTGAGAGAAGGGGCTAAGCAAGAAAAAGTTATAGGAACAATGAGAGACCAGAGAAAAAGGACTAGATGCCAAGTTAGAAGGGAAACTCAGTGAATATTTCCTTTGATTGAGTTATCCACATTGTCACAGAATTAGCATTTATTGACATTGCCTATTCAGAATACATCCTGCCATCTTTTGAAAATATATCCCAAATACATTATGAAAAATATTTCACCCACTTTTGGATGTATTCTGATGGGATTGTTTCCATCAGGTGGCCCCTCTCCCTCACATGGTGGCAGGTACAACTCTGCATGTCTTAAGTTAGGTCACTTGGGCCTTCTTCCCTGGAATCTGAACTGAACACACCCAAACCAAATCCGCTGCGTTCAAGTCAGTTCCAACTCATAGTGACCCTATAGGACAGAATAAAACAGTGTCATGAGATATCTAAGGCTATGAATCTTTAAGGAAGAAGCCTGACACATCTTCCCTCCCTGGAACAACTATGAACTCTCACCACTGGCATTGTGGTTAGCAGCTGAGCACTTTCAACCACTGCGTCACTCCCCAGAGCTTCTCTGAGTTGTAAGCAGAGACACCAAAAAACTGAAAGTGTTTGAATGGTCCACGGACGAGTCTGTTGAGCCTCTGGTACTAAGCCTCTTTTCAAATCTGCTCCTTTTCAAATCTAGTCCTTAATCTTTTCTTCCTGTTCTGTGAGATTTCCCATACAGTTCCAATAAATATACTATTGACTTTAGTTTTTCAGCATTTGCTTTTGTTGCTTACAATCAAACACCTCTAAGCTACAGTTTCCAAGTTCTCTCTTTCTCAAAAAAAGACAATTAAAAATTACATTTTAGGCTTCCATTCTAAGAGGTATTTACTTTAAGTAGGGCTTTGAATTGGGGTGTAATGTATATACATAAAATGCACAAATAATATACATATAGTTTGAAGAAATTTTGTGAATAAACCTGTGGTGTCCCTGGGTAGCATAAATAGTTAATGTAGTTAGCTACTAACCAAAAAGTTTCAGGTTTGAGTCTAACCAGAATCACCTCAAAGAAAACCTGGCAATCTACTTCTAAAGAATTAGCCACTGATTGTAAACTTTCAATCACAATAAAAAAAAAAAAGAAAGAAAGAAAATTATCCATTGAAAACATGATGGAGAACTGTTCTAGTCTAACATACTTGGGGTCACAGTGAGTGACACTGCGTTGTCATAACTCAGTGACAACTGATAGTGTCCACCATTCAGATGCAGAAAGTTGCTACTGAGCATTTGACCCTCTTACCAGCACTGGCATTACATAGGAGTTTGTTAGAAACGCAGACTCTCAGTTCCTGCTCAGAGCTGTTAGAATCTACATTTCACCAGAATTTCCAAGAAGATTCACATGTACAGTGGAGTTTAAGAGGCATAGCTATAGAACATGACCGGTATTTCAGGAATTTTTTTTCCGTATTAATTTACTCAGTTTTTATCACCTTGTGTGTACCCACTTTTTGGACTAACGGATTTTGCCTTTTCTTGAACTTTTCACAGATGGAATCATTGCATCCCCTTTTTGGAGTGTTTCTTTTGGTCAACATTATATTTTGGGATCCTTCCTAAAGGATCGCTATGAGTCAAAATTGACTGGACAGCACTGTTTTTTTCATGCTGCAAGTAGCAGTTAATTTTTCTCTTTTTACTCCTTCTCCTCCTCCTTCTCCTTTTTCTTCTCTACTTTCTCTCTATTCTACTTCTCTTTCTATTCCTTCCTTATTGTTCAGTGAACATGTCATATTGTATCCATTCTATTGATGATAGACATTTGAGTTATTTCTATCTGGGTGCTATTATAAATAATGCTTCTATGATTATGACTTCTAAAGAATGTACTTAAATATTTCTGTTGGGGAGATTTTGAGGGTTAGCAGTGTTACAGTATGAAGGATACAAGCATTGAGCCTTAGCAGATGCTGGCTTTACATCCGCACCATCAGTCTGAGGATTCTAGTCGTTCAATATTCTCACCATCAGTTGGTACTGTCAGATGTTTCTTGGTTGGACAGCTGGTTGGATGGTAAATTTTAATATTTTAGTGGTTGTATAATATCATATTGTGACTTAAATTAGTATTACCTATTGATTGAGTTATGGAGTATTTTTCATATGTTTATTTGGCTATTTAGAAATCCTTTCTTGTGAAGTTATTGTTAAAGTTTTTGCCCATTTGTGAAATTAGGCTAGTCTGTTTTTCTTGTTGGTTTGTTGAAATTCTTTATGGAGGCTGAAAATAAGTTCTTTGTCAAATATATGCTTTTCTATTTCTTCCCCTTTCCATGGCTTGGCTTTATAAACAAAACTTTTCAATTTAATGGAACCCATCTATAAGTCTTTCTTTTAAGGATACTGTTTTTTATATTCTGTTTATAAGATAGCAACCAATCCAACTCTAGTTTCCCCTTTTGTAGTGTGGAGAACAGAGAGTAGCTTGTAGAATACAATACCTCATCCAATTTGGAAAAATATGTTTAGCTGAAAACTGCACTTTTTATTTATATTATTTGCAGGAAACACAAACTACTTTTGCTTTAATTTCTAATGATACAATGGAGATTTCTCATCTAGACACCTCACATCCAGTAAGTTATAAAGAGGTATCCTTTACAGTTGTAAATCAAATTTACTATGTTTATATTACAAATGACTTAGCAAATTCTGGTGTTAGAGACTGACAGCTACTATGATTCATGGGGACTAGAATGTAAGGATCATGAATTTCTTAACAGGAATTTTCCTCCACTCACATTGTACTTTAACAATAACCGTAAGCAATAGCAAATAGCAAAGACCCACTGGCTAGTACTACCTGTCAAGTGTATACTGGCATGTTTACCTAACTGATCTAAGCAAACCCACAATTTTGCCTTGATTTCTGGATAAAAATCCTGTGTTATGATTTGTTATCCCCCCAAATACATAGCTTAATTCTAAACTCTGGTAACTGTGAATGTAAATTCATTTGGAAGTAGAATCTTTGCAGGTGTAAACTCAACATAAGGTCATACTGGAGTAGGAAGGTCTTAGTGAAATATGACCGGTGTGTTCATAACAGTAGAAGCGACACAGAGGCAGACAGAAGTAAGCCACATGATGACAATGGCAAGGATGGTCGTATGCTGCCGCAGCTGAGAAATAGCAGAAGCCAAGTCAGACAAGCCAGGAGACTTCAATGGGAGTATGGCCTCATTGACACTTTCATTTTGGGCTTCTGATCTCCAGAACTGTTTTCTTGAGTCACCCAGTTTTTGGTGATCTGTCCAAACAGCCCTGGGAAACTAATACAAAGTCCCTTCATCAAGTCATTATTATGCATTTATGGTGTTTCAGGTATGAAAAAAATGTTACTAGTGTGGTTATTCTTCTCTTTATAATGTGCAGCTTCAGGCAAGGCATCTAATATACAGAAGAAAGGAAAGAAGACTCTCTGAGTAGATCAGCAAAGGTAATGCTGAAAACCAATAACATATATCATCCTCATTTACTGTACAGAAAAGAATTTGAATGAAATGGTTTCTTTTCTCCAAGCACATATTGATTTTGAAAAGACTTACTTTGGATAGAAGCCACCAGTTATTGTACATCTTTATAGAATGTTATTTTATTTTGTAGCAAAACCAATATGATGAATGGCTTTATCTCCATTTTTCAAATGATACAATTAGGGATCAGCAAAAATTAAATGAACAATATGGCCCAAACAACATAGCTAGTAAGATATGTCTGACTTAAAGGGCATGCTCTTCCATTTTATCACACTTTCTCTTCTAGCTGGGATATTACTCAGCTATGATGTTGGACATGAGCCTTGGCCTATAATGTTGGACATACACCTACAGTGCTATTCACTCACCCATCAGAGCATTCACATTCACCCTTCCACCATAGATACTGGAGAACTCAGAGAAGATTCATATGAGTCAGTAGAGTATAGAACTGGGTCTGTTGTGTCCGTGTAGCTTCAGAGAAGGCTGTTATGCAGTACTATAATCCCTTACCTCAATTGTTGTTTCTCTGAAGGTATTTCAATTTTTATTGCTCCACCTTCAAAATCATAGTCTTCTTTCTAGGTTCCATCATTTAGTTTGCTTACAGAAAAGTTTCTATTTTTGTTAGTTTTAGTCGACTGCAAGCCCCAGGACAAAATATCCTTTGTTCCATAAAGAATTAAGTAAAAATTATAGGAGCTTTTAAACATTAGAAGATCCCAGAACATTGGCTTTAATAATTATGTCCTGTGTGAATAATCAACACACCTGGTTTATACCAGACCTTATTTCATAAAGAGTCCTATTGTACTTTTCACTGTCTTTGAATAAAATGAAATTATGATCTGGAGTGTGAAATAGCAAGAGGAGAGGATCATAGTGGGAACAACATGGGCTGTGCCGTTCAATCCTTATCTGTGTTTCAGGCCTGCCTTTACCTGCTGTGCGATCTCAAGTAAGCTGCCCAAGTCTTGTGAATCTCGGTGTCTGCACTGCAGTGATGTTACTAGTTGCAAGTGTTTTGAGCAAAAAAGAAAAGGTTGAGACTTTCCCAAATCAGGACTAGGTAACTATATGATATTATCATTATTCAGAAATAGAATGACAGGTAAATTCTGCCTTCTGGTGACCCCATGTGTGTCAAAGGAGAACTGTGTTCCATAGATTTTCAATGACTGAGTTTTTGGAAGCAGATCACCAAGTCTGTCTTCTAAGATATCACTGGGGGTACTTGAGCTGACAATGTTGGGTCACCAGCCAAGTATATTAACTGCTTGCATTACCTAGGGACTTCAATTAGATGATGTGAAACTAAATCAAACCATTGTTGTTGAGTCCATTGCAGCTCACAGGGACCCTATAGGACAGAGCAGAACTTTCCCATACAAACTCCAAGGAGTGCCAGGTGGAGTCAAACTGCCATTTTCTTTTTATTAGAAGCTGTAGTACTTAATGGAGAAAGGATTGACGTTGTCAAGGATTTCATTTTACTTGGGTCCACAATCTACATCCTTGGAAGCAGCAGTCAAGAAATCAGAAGACACATTGCACTGGGAAAATCTGCTGCAAAAGACTTCTTCAAAGTATTCAAAAGTAAGAATGTCACCTTGAAGACTAAAATGCACCTGACCCAAGCTATGGTATTTTCAGTTGCGTCATATGCATGCAAAAGCTGGACCATGAGCAAAGAAGACAGAAGAAGAATTGATGCCTTTGAACTGTGGTGTTGGAGAAGAATGTTGAATGTACCATCAACTACCAAAAGAATAGCCATATCTGTTCTGGAAGAAGTACAACCAGAGTGCTCTTTGGAAACAAAGATGACAAGACTGCATCTTACATACTTTGGACATGTTGTCAAGAAAGATCAGTCCCTGGAGAAGGACATCATGCTTGGTAGAAGGGAGGGACAGAGAAAAAGAGGAGTACCTTCGATGAGATGGATTGACACAGTGGCTGCAACAATGGGCTTAACCATAAAAATGATTGTGGACATGGCACAAGACCAGGTAGTGTTTAGTTCTGTTGTTCACAGGGTCACTATGAGTTGGAACTGACTTGATGGTGCCAAGCACACACACAGGACTTAACCACTGTGCCACCAGTATTCCCCGATAAAAAGATAAGGGTATAAAAATACTATGCTGGCGTTTATACCGCATTTTTTAGAACTAAAATTCCATTAGATGAGTACCCACAGTGTAAGACACTACAGAAAGGCATCAAATCTTGCCCAGGAAGCCTATCATCTCCAAGTATGGATCAAAGAATGCAGCACAGAGAAAGAGTTTAGAAGGACCTAAGAAAAAAGTATGTAAAAGACCAGGCAGTTCAGCTAGTACAGGGGCAAGAAACCAAGTCACAAGGAGTTTCTGTGACAAGATCAGGAGACGAAGCAAATTACTAAACCAAAAATTTAAGCATCAGACACAAAGTAAAAGTCTGATTTACGAAGAGGTTTAAAGACAAATAAGGGCTCCATAAGAAGATGTATCCTCTTCACTAAGATTTAATTTAGGAAAACAAATAGAAGGTCCACAGTAAAGATTGGAGTATTGTTCTAGGAATAAGGCAATCAAGCCCAAGACTTCATATGGAACCCAAAACTGAATCTTTGTAGTGTTTATTATTGTTTCTAGTTGTATTCTACAGACTAAACCAGGATTGTTATAGTTCTCTTTTCCTTTTTAATGATTTTATGAAACTCAGCATGTACTGCTTAGAGGACTAAGGTGAGCCTGACCCAAGTCACAATATTTTCAATCACCTCATATGCATGTGAAAGCTGCAAAGAATAAAGAAAATCAGAAAGAATTGATACTTTGAGTTATTGTGTTGGTAAAGAACATTGAATATTCCATGGACTGCCAGAAGAATGAACAAACCTCTCTTGGAAGAAATATAGCTAGAGTATTCCTTGGAAGCAAGAATGATAAGGCCTCACCTCATATACTTTGGACATTTTATCAGAAGGGACCAGTTCCTGGAGAAGGACATCATACTTGGTAAAGTAGAAGGTCAGCAAAAAAGAGGAAGACCCCGAGGGACATGGATTGACATAGTGGCTAAAACAAAGGGCTCGATCATAACAACTGTGAGGATAATGCAGGACTGGGAAGTGTCTTATTCTGCTATACTTAGGCTTGATATGAGTCAGAACTGGCTTGACAGCATCTGAAAAAAGCAACAACAAACATGTACCAGAGTAATTATAATAATCTTCTCCAAGTCAACATTTCTCATTTCTTTAACTTGGCCTTGTCTTGTGGCTTTTGAGTTCTTTTACCATTGAAGTAATTTTTTTCTGAACATATTATGCTACCTTGCTATGCCACAGTATGATAAGTGAAAAGAAGTCAACATGGTACTATTCTTCTAAATTTCTGGAGGCTATACTTGAAAAAGAAAGGCAGAAGAACAACTGGTACATTTGAACCATGATGTGGTCAAAGAATACTGAACATACATAGAATGTCAGAAGAATAAACAAATTAATCTAGGAAGAACTACAACCAACATGTTCCCTTGAAGCAAGAACAGTGAGACTTCAACTCACTACTTTGGACTCATTATTAGGAAGACCAGTTGCTAGAAAATGACAAGATTGGTGAAGTACCAACAACAAAAATCAATCCATTGTCATTAGATATATTACAACTCGTAGTGACCCTGTAAGACACAGCAGAACTGCCCTATAGAGTTTCCAAGAAGTGGCTGGTGGATTAGAACTGGCAGCTTTTGGGTCAGCAGTGAAGCTCTTAACCACTGCACCACCAGGGTTCCTGGTAAAGTAGAAGGTTAGCAAAGATGAGGAGAACCTGCAATGAGATGACTGACACAATAAACATCACAATGGCTACAAATGTACCAATGACCATGAGTATGGCGCAGGACCAGACAACATTTAATTCTGTTATAAGTAAGGTGGCCATGAATCTGAGCTGGCACCTAACAACACCCTTAAGAACACTTAGTAACTCTAATTGCTTTACTGGGGGTACACCTTGGCCATAGTGTTCTCTCTAACCACACCCACCTGCCCTTAAGCTGCATCTCTAATCCACATGTGTGCAGTGGCTGGTTAGCAGACCTCACTGTCAGGCTTTGCATTTCCGTCTATTAAATACAGTCTGAAAAATTTTAAAACATCTTCTTGTAAGAGGGGAAAAAAAGCCCTCCTATTAACATGTCTCATGTCTAATCCTTACAGTCAGGTTGCCAGATTTCTGACTAGGCTCATTAATTTACTTAATTATTAGATTTTGGAAATAATTGAACCCTCGTTTAAAAAGCCTCTGGGCTTGGCTCAATAAAAACTTGCATTAAATTATCAATGAGCAGCTGCAATAATAACAAAAATAAAATGCATTTGCACAATACTGCGTACTTTTCTCACTCTTTTGTCTGGACGGGCCAATTTATAAGAACGAGGTCAGCCTCCTGCCTTATAAATTTGTCAAGGCTCCCTTAGGCCTGGCACGCAGGGGTTTAATGTACATATTTTCCATTAACACAGCTGCCTCAAACACCTTAAAGAAGAAACTGGGGAAGTGATGGGCCTATTGTGGAGGAGGGTGGGTTTTAGGGGCTGACCTTGACTGCTTCCCAAGTAGTTGCATCTCTGGGCCGATCATATAACTTATCTTGGCCATAATTTTCAAATTTTGTAACAAACTTATTGGAGTAGATGGTTTCCATGATTCTCTCCAGCTCAGAATTTCTACAAGCCTGTGGGAAAAGAAGTCCCAAGTCAACAGCAATACCAATCATATAAAGTTTTTTTTTTTAGATATTTTATACCTTGGCTATTACTCAGTGCAGCCCGCTACTCAATATACTTGCCAACTTTCGAATCACATCACCATTAGCATTTCATATTCAATTAGAATCCATGGGCACAAAGTGATTTATGGTAGTTTATAGAACATACAGAAGATGTGATCCCTGCCCTTGATGTACTTACAACAGAACTTTTGTTTTGCAGTGCACTCAATTATAATAAGACTCCTTTTCCATATGCAGAAATATCTCCCAGAAATAATTAGCTGCAGACACAAAACAATTAGGTAGTTGCAACCTCATAAAATGTGGTTCTTGGTTAATTGGCTCATGTTCACATTGTGATATTTGCACCTACCACCTTAGCACCTGCAAAATTCTAGCTTGCAAAAATAGAAGTGAGGTTTCATAAATACAGCCTAGTAAGTATAGTCTAAATAGTAAATGTGACCCTCATTTTCTATGGGCATCCTTAATAGCATTAAAAAATGCTCAAGCATATGGAAATATAAAATGCTAATCTCCAGACTGGAAACTCTTTTGAAAAGAATAATGAATACCAGTGACTTGGTGCATTGCGAGGCCTATCTCATTTTTCTGTCTAAATCTGTTTTCCTCAAGGAGGTCGTCCCTTCAAGTCTCTGAAACTAGGAGGCATTGGATTGAGTTCTCTTTTTATTTATCTACAGATAGGAATCTCTCTTTTATAGGAACATTTCTTCTTGAGACTCAACAAGCTACATGTCAGTAAAGTCTTTTTGCTTTGAGATGACTTTTTCCTTCTCTTTGGTTATGATGTGAACTGAATTCATTCCCTTTTCTCAAAAACTCTCTTGGAGACCAACTATATGTGAGCCACACCTTGTCTGAGGATTCTAGAGTTTTATTTTCTCTTTTACTGATCCAAGTCTACAGCATGTTGCCACAATCCTGTCACTCGGCTCTAATCACCTGCCATACCAGACCAGACCCATTTTCACTGAGTCAATTCTGACTCATAACAACCCTATAGGACAGAGTAGAACTACCCCCTAGAGTTTCCAAGGAGCAGCTGCTGGATTCTAACTGTTGATTTTCTGGCTAGAAGACATAATTCTTAACTAATACACCACCAAGGTATTGATTAAGTAAACCAAAATATATTTTTTTTGTACCTACTCAAATACCCAAGTGCACATTGTACCCAGAAGGCTAAAACTGTTACAAAACAGCATCATGTTCAAAAGCATTACAAACTGGAGTCTACCTCAATCACTTATAGCTTTTGAGTTATCCACCAGCTCTCTAAAACCCACAGGGTCTGTTTTAGTCATCTCGTGCTGCTCCAACAGAAAGTACCACGAGTGGATGGTTTCATGAAGAGAATATTTATTGTTAGAGTCTGGTAAGCCATAAATCCATTTACAAGTTATAGGTCCATTCAATAAGAGAAATTATCACAGTCCAGTAGGTTGAGTCCAAATGCAAGTAGAGCATCTTGGCACAAGAACCTCAGGTCCAAAGGATGTACTCCACCTTCAGTGCTGCCTTCTTGGTGGTAAGAGGTTCCCAACTTACTCTGCTCTCTTTTCTCTCTTATATCCCACAGCTGAGATATAACAATACAACTGCTGTTCACTTTCCCTCATCAACATCACAGAGGCAGGATTCACAACATATGGGAGGAATTACAACATATTGGGACCCATAGCCGAGTCAAATCAATATACACTTTTTTGTGGGGATAAAACACAATCCTTGACCAGGACCCAGTGAGAAGGTGACCACATCAGAGGAAGAGGAAAAATTTAAAAAGACGAAAAACAAAAGCTCTAACAGTTTCCCAAGGTTTTCAGGTCTGGAACCAGTGTTCAGAAAAGCAGGCCACATTTCTGACACGCTTTTCCTCTTTAAGAAGCGTAAGGAGCTTCTCAGCGTCTTTCCTAACTATCATTTCCTCTGCGGAGGATCTCTCATCTTGGTTTCACAATATACTGACTTGTTGGTTAAAATGCTGAGATGCTTGTTTTCAACATCTATTTGTTCAGCAAACCCTTGGCTCCTTGTCTTCACGTTTTGTCAGCCAAGATGCATATCAAGACCTTGCAAAAGCTGTTGGGGTTTCTGATAAGCAATGTCAATTCTCAGCCCAGCATAGCTATATTCTGTTGTTATCCAAAACAGGTTGTCAGTCGAATCAATTTTCTGAAGCTTTGACATCTGGAGAAGTTCATTTCCAACAAGGAGTGAAAGGAAGTAAAATGAAGAAAATGAAGAGGAGGAGGAGAGAGAACTGGGGAAAGAAGTCTGAAGGACGAGCTGATGGCAAGAAAGAGACGGAAGAAAGAGAGAAAGAGGGGTGGGAAAAAATCACATGTGATTTTGTGATAGGCTGAGCTTTTATTTACTTATGTGTGTATTTATTTTGTGGAATCTGGCAATATGTGGTTTCTCAATCTTGATCCCTTATTTTGGTATTCATAAAGCAGTGTACTGGGAGGTGGGGAGAAGAAAGATGAGGAAAAATGAAGCCCCTTGATGCCAACATGGGCTCAGCCAGATGCATAGGGAACAGACAAAAGCTGAGAGCAATGTACCACAGTTGGTGTTAAAAACGCAATTGAAGGTGGTTACCTGGGCAGCTGTCCTGTAGCTCCAATGCCAAGTTCTGTTTACCCTGTATGGACCAGAGGGTTTTCTGTGCTGAGAAAATCAACCTACCCTGAGACATGTGCAGGCATACACCACACTTTTTTCTAAATTGCAAGGTCAAGATCCTTTTAAAACATTTATGAACAATGAAATTAGACTATGAGGAGATACAGTTAAAGCATTGTTCAGAGGGAATGAGAAAAAGGGTTAAGAAATATGTTTGTGGAGAGTTAGAGAGGAAAAATATTCCCTGCAACCTGTTTTTTTTTCAATGACTACTTTGTAGAGAAGATGACAGAAGAGACATTTTTACCAAAGGGAGAGTTCAGTGTTATGTAGATCCAGGCTAACATAGCTGAACTTTTAAAGGACATGGAATGTGGTTTCTACTTTCTTTATGACTTTGGAACTGATCTGTGAACAGAAAAGTGATAACTGGAAAATAATCAAAATAATACCCGTAATTTTGTAAAATGGAAGTCAAATTCTAGTTCAGGATGTGTTACTGACCATATGCATATACCATATCCAAACTCCCCCAAAATGATAGCAATAAACAACAAGGAATTAAAAATAAGTAACTGTAAATCCATAAAATCCTATACTACAGGAGACCAGGGATTTCAGTACATTTCTGGAAACAGAAAATAAGTGTATGAGACAGTGTTATCCTAGAAACAACTCCAAATGAGTATAAAACAAAGACACCTGACTCACTGCTGGTGAGTTGAATCTGATTTACAGTGACACTGTGGGGTAGAGTTGGAATGTTTTATAGGGTTTACAAGAAGCTGCTGGTGGATTAGAACTGCAGACACTTTGAGTTAAAAGCCAAACTCTTTTAAGTACTGCACCATCAAAAAATAAAAAAATAAACAAAATGTGGAAACTGAACAATATCTTGCTAAAAAACTATGGAGTTATTGAAGAAATCAAGGAGGGAATAAAGAAATACACAGAATCAAATGAAAATGAAAACATGTCCTACCAGAACCTTTGGGACACAGCAAAAGCAATGCTCAGAGGCCCATTCATCCCCCAAAATGCACATTATCAAAAAGTAGACAAAACTTGAGTCAAATAATTAACCATACAATTTGAATAAGTAGAAAGAGAATAGCAAAAGAGCCCTCAGGCACCAAACCCCAAACCAAACCCACTGCTGTCAAACGGGGTCTGATTCATAGTAACCCTAGAGGTCAGACTATAACTGCCCATACAGTTTTCAAGGAGTGCCTGGTGGATTCGAACTGCTTGCCTTTTGGTAAGCAGATGTAGAACTCATCCCACTCATGCCACCACGGTTTCCCCTCAGGCTCCAGAAGAAAGTATATAATAAAATATAGAGCACAACTCAGTGAATTAGAATGCAGAAATATGATTGAAAGAAGTAACAAGACCAAAAGCTGGTTACTTGAAAGGATCAACAAAATCGACACACCATTGACCAAACTGACAGAAGAAAAACAGGAGAGGAAGCAAATAACCCAAATAAGAAATGAGATGGGAGATGTCACAGCAGACCCAACTGAGGAAAAATAAAAAGTAAAAGAATACTATGAAAAGTTATTACTCGAATATCTGGAGGAAATAGACATTTTTCTAGAAACACACTACTTACCTAAACTAATACAAATAGAAGTGGACAATTAAATAAATCCATCACGAACAAAGAAATTTCAAAGGTAATTTAGAAAACTCCTAACAGCAACAACAATCCCTGGCCCTGACAGCTTCACTGAAAAATTCTACCAAACTTTTAAAGAAGAGTTAACACCACTGCTACTAAACATATTTCATAGTGTAGAAAGGAATATCCCCAAATTCATTCGACGAAGCCACCATACCAAAACCATGTAAAGACAGCACAAAAATGAAAACTATAGACCAGTATCGCTCATGAACTCAGATACAAATGTCCTCAGCAAAATTCTAACCATGAGAATTCAGCCACATATCAAAAATTAACTCACCACGATAAAGCAGGATTCAAATCAGGGATGCAAGGACTGTTCAATATTAGAAACACAATCAATGTAATCAACTACATAAATAAAAGACAAGAACCATTTGATTTTATCTAGTGATGCAAAAGAGACATTTGCCAAACTCTAACACCCATTCATATTAAAAACTCTCAGCAAAATAAGAACAGAATAGAAATTTCTCAACATAATAAAGGGCATTTACGTAAAGTCAACACCCCCTATCATCCATAATGGAGAGAGTCTGAAAGCATTCCCCCAGAGAATGGGAACCAGAGAAGGATGCCTTCCTCACCAAGTTATTCAACATTGTGGAGATTCTAGCCAGAGCAATCAGATAAGATAAAGAAATAAATGGCTTCCAGACTGGCAAGGAAGAGGGAAAAGTATATCTATTTGCAGAAGATAAGATCTTTATACACAGAAAACCCTAAAGAATACACAGCAACACACACACAAATTTCTGGAAGTAATAGAATATCAGCAAAGTATCAGGATATAATATAAATATATAAAAATTAGTTGTATTTCTTTACACTACCAAAGAGAACATCAAAGAGGAAATTATCAGATTAATACCATTTACAATAATCCCTAAGAAGATAAAATACCTAGGAATATATATAACCAGAGACCTAAAACACCTCTTCAAAGAAAGTTACAACACTACTCCAAAAAAACAAAAGAGACCAATGTAAGTGGAGAAATCTACCTTATTCATGGATAGAAAGACTCAACATCATGGAAGTATCTACCCAGAGTGATCTACAGATACAATGCAACCCCAGTACAAATTTTAATGGCATTTTTTAATGAGACAGAGAAACAAATCATCAGCTTCCTATGGAAAGGGAAGAAGTCACCAATAAGCAAAGCACCACTGAAGAACAAAGTGGGAGCCCTTACACTACCTGACTTTAGAACTTCTTAAACTGCCACAGTGGTCAAGACAGTCTGGCAGAGCTACAAAAACAGACATATACAGCAAGGGAATAGAATTGAGAATCCAGTTGTAGTATCACCCACCCATGAGCAGCTGATATTTGACAAAAGCCCCAGGTCTGTGAAGTAGGGAAAAAGTAGTCTCTTTGACAACTGGTGTTGGAGAAACTGGATGTCTATCTGCAAAAAATGAAACAAGACCCGTATCTCATTCCATCCGCAGACGCTAACTCAAAATGAGTCAAAGACCTGGATATAAAATCTAAAACAATAACTGTTATGGAAGGAAAAAAAAAAATACAGAAAATGCTAGGAGCCCTAATACATGGTATAGACAGACTATAAAATATTAACAACAACACACAAACACCAGAAGGGAAAACAGATAAATGGGAACTCCTAAAAATCAAACACTTAATATTCATCCAAAGACTTCATCAAAAAAGTAAAATGACAACCTACAAACTGGGGGAAAAAAAATGGCTACAGCAAATCTGGTCACCATATAATCTCTGTAATCTGTAAAATACTGCAAAATCTTAACAAGAAAAAGACAAATAACCCAAGAAAAAGCTCAGCAAAGGATATTGTCGTGGATTTATTGTGTCCCTCCAAAACTTTGTGTGTATTGATTTGACTCTGCTATGAGTTCCAGTGTGGTGCCATTCCTCCCGTGTGTTGTGAATCCTGCCTTGGTAATGTTGATGACAGGAAATGCACAGCAGTTGTTTTAGTGAGGCAGGACTCAAGTTGCTAGCTGTGGGATATAATGGAGAAAAGTGAGCAGAGTAAATTGGGAACCTCACAGCACCAATAAAGCACACCAAAAGCAGAGCATTTCCTTTGGACCTGAGGTTCCTGTGCCGAGATGCTGTCACTGGATTTGGTCTCAATCTACCAGACTGTGATAATTTCTTTCATTGAGTGGATCCGTAACTTGCAAATGGATTTGTGGCTTACCAGACTGTGAATAAAGATTCTCTTCATAAAACTACCCACTCATGGTATTTTCTGTTGGAGCAGCACTAGATGACTAAAGCAGACATGAACAGGCACTTCACCAAAGCTAACAGATACATGAGAGAATGCTTGCAATCACTAGCCATAAGAGAAATCCAAATCAAAAGTACAATGAGATAACATGTCACCCCAACAAGGTTGTCACCAGTCCAAAAACCACAAAACAACAAATGTTGAAGAGGTTGTAGAGAGATTGGAATTCTTCTTCAATGCTAGCAAAAATGCAAAATGGTACAACCTCATTGGCAAGCAATTTGTTGCTTCCTTAAAAAGCTAGAAATAGAAATATCATCTGATCTAGCAATCCCACTGCTTGGAATATGTCCTAATGAAATAAAGGCTGTCATATGAACAGACACATGCCCACAAATGTTTATTGCAGCACTGTTCACAATAGCAAAAAGGTGGACTCAACCTAGGTGCCCATCAACAGGTGAATGGATGAACAAACTATGGTATATATACACAATGAAACACTATGCAATGATAAAGAACAGTGATAATTTTATGAAATGTAACCTGGAATCAGCTGAAAGACACACTGAGTGGAATCAGTCAGCTGCAAAAGGACAAATATTGTATGAGACTACTATTACAAGGACTTGAGAAAAGACTTATGCACAAAAGAAAATACTCTTTCATGACTACAAGGGTGGGGAGGGAGAGAGAGGGCTATATATAGATTAGATAGTTTTCACGAATTTGGCTAGGTGAAGGGAGTGACAGCACATAATAGAAGGCAAGTCAGCATAATTGGACTATACCACAAGCTAAAAGCCAAAAGGTTTTCTAATTTCAACCCAACATTTCAAGGTACAAAGTAGTGGGGACAGGGGTCTGGAAACTGTGGTTTCAGTGTACATTGAGGTAAGCTGGCATAACTAGGCTTCTTCTAAGAGAGTCTTCTGCACCGATAATGGTGAGTGGTGTCTGGAGTTTTAAAAGCCAGCAAGCTGCCATCTGAGGAACATCAGTTGGTCCCAACCCACCTGGAACAGATGACAAACAAGAACATCAAGACAAGAGGGAAAATGAGGCCAGGAGACAGAAGCACTCATACAACTGGGAGACTACATCACCATGAGCCCAGAAGAACTAGATGGTGCCTGGTCACCGACAAAGGCAGCCCTGATAAGGGATACAGTGTAGCATTTCCAATGTACCATGAGAAAGAGGTGTGCAGATCAAGAACTCTATTAAAAGACCAGAATTCATGGTGTGACAACCTGGAAGTTCCCCTGAGAACATGGCCCCTGGACTTCCTGCTAGCCCAGAACTGAAACCAGTACTGAAGCCAACACTTCAAACAAAGAATGGACTGGACTTTAGGACACAGAGTGCTGCAGGTGAAGTGTGTACCTTGTGGTTTAATATATCTATGAGTCTGTCCTACTGGTTTCTTTTTGCGGGGGAGAGGAGAAGATAGAGAGGAGGAGACAATTGTCGGTTGAGCAGATACTGGAAGTAAAGGGTGGAAAAGAAGAGTATGCTGTCACAGAGTGAGGAGAGCAGATTGAGAGATGGGTACTCAGTTTTATATGAAAAATTGATCTGGATTGTAAACCTTCACTTAATCACTGTAAAATTTTTAAGAAAATATACAGTGAAAGTGTAATATCCTTTTGGATATCATTCCTGATTTAAAACCACATAGTATTTGTTTCTTTGTTCTGTTTCATTGATTGCCTCTTGTTCTATGTACCGGTTCCACGTGAGCACCATTATGTGTTCTAGAATTCCCATTCCTTGCTATGTTATCCATAATTTGTTATGATGTACCCAGTTGAATACCTTTCCATAAACAATAAAACATAGGTGCGATGGTTAGAACTCTGTTCAACTTGGCTGGATCATGGTTCCCAGTATTTATGAGTGATCACTCCCATGATTACATCTTCTGTGAGTAGTCAGTGTGGAATTTGGGGGGAAATGCAACCTGCCTTTGTATATAAGCATACATTCTAACTTTTTGTGGCTTTGGATCCTTCAGCTGTCTCCTGTTTACCTGATCTCCAGCTCTTGAGATTTCAGCTATCAACTCATTTGCAGATCTTGGAAGCTGTATATTTTCACAGCCTGAAAGTAAGAGCCTTGCTCTCCAACCTGCCAATCTTGGGTTTGCCAGCCCCTGTGGCTATGTGAATAGAGAGAAGCCTTCCAGCCTCTATAGTTGCCTTGAGCCATTTCCTTGATACAAATCAACATATGTTTATATAGGCTCTACTGGTTTTGCTGTCTAGAGAACCCTGCCTAAGACAATAGGTAAACGTCTCTGTGGTGTTCTCTGCCTTCATCCCAGATCCATCTGACACAGCAATGATAACTCTCGTTCCAAGTTATCTTCTCATTCTGGCTTCAAGTTCCTTCAGTTCCTTATTAATGTACTATTGCAATCACTTTTGAATTATCTCTTGCAAAATTTTACTTGCATGTGATATTAATATTATTTGACAATTTCTACATTCTGTTGGATCACTTTTTTTAGGAATGGGCACAAATATGGATCTTTTCCAGTCAGTTGGCCAGGTGGCTGGTATAGATAAGTGAGCACCTGCAGTTCTGCATACACTTACTGAAACATCTCAATTGGTATTTGTCTTAGTCATTTAGTGCTGCTGTAATAGAAATACCACAAGTGGATGAACTTAACAAAGAGAAATTTATTTTCTGAAAGTCTAGTAGGTTAGAGGAAACTCAACTGGTGTAGTGGTTAAGTGCTACGTTTGTTAACCAAATGTTGGCAGCCGGAATCTACCAGATGCTTCTTGGAAACTCTGTGGAACAGTTCGACTCTGTCTCAGGTCACTCAGAGTTCAAATCTTCTCAATAGCAGTGGGTTTTTTGGGAGCAGGTTAGAAGTCCAAATTCAGGGCACCACTCCAAGGGAAGGTCTCCTCTCTCTGTTGGCTCTGGAGGAATATCTTTGTCAACATCTTTCCCTGGTCTAGGAGCGTCTCTGTGAAGGACCCTTGAGTCCACAGTATGAATTCCCGCTCTCAGCATTACTTTCTTGATGATACGTGTTCCCTATGTCTCTGCTGGCTTCTCTGTTTTATTATGTCAAAGGAGATTGGCTTAAGAAACAACCTGATCTTGTAGATTGAGTCTTGCCTCATTAACATAATGGCCACTAATCCCACATGATTAACATCATAGAGAGATGATTTACAACATATAGGAAAATCACATCAGATGATGAAACGGTGGACAGTCATACAATCCTGGGGATCACGAGCTAGATAAATTGATACACATGTTTTTTGGAGGACACAATTCAATTTATGAGGCTGTTGTATCACTTCCTGGAGGCTTTTTATTTTTATTTTATCTTATTTTTTTGCCAATGTCTTCACTACTGCTTGGGTTTCTTCCCTCAGTATCACTGGCTCTTGATCACATATCAAAATGTTTAAAGGTTGACCTATACAGTAACTCTATGTATTTCTTTCATCTTCTTTTGATTCTTCCTGAGTCATTTGGTATTTTGCCCACAGAATCCTTCAATGTGGTAATTTGAGTCTTGAATTTGTTTTTCAGTTCCTTTAGCTTGATTAATATCGAGTGTGTTCTTCCCTTTTGGTTTTCTAACTCTAGGTCTTTGCACATTTATCATAATATTTTACTCTGTCTTCTTGAATCACCTTTTGAAATCTGTTAAGCTCTTTTGGACAATGAACAAAGAAGACAGAAGAATTGATGGTTTAGAGTTGTGGTGTTGGAGAAGAATCTTGAATGTACCACAGACTGCCGAAAGAATAGCCATATCTGTTCTGGCAGTAGTACAACCAGAGTGCTCTCTGGAAGCAAAGATGGCAAGACTGTGTCTTACATACTTTGGACATGTCAGGAAGGATCAGTCCCTGGAGAAGAATACACAAGAATGCTTGGAATACACAAGAATCAAAATGACTGCGGCTGTTCTAAGAGACTATATAATAGTGCTGAATATGATCAGTCAGAACAAGAAGAAGGGCCAAATGCAGAAGAGACCATCAACTGGACATACACAAGTTCAACCTGAATCTGAAAAAAATTAGAATAAATTCATGAGAGTCAGAGTATGATCTTGAGTATACACCATCTAAGTTTAGAGACCATCTCAAGAATAAATTTGTACACTGAACACTGATGATCAAAGACCAGAAGAGTTGTGTATTCCATCATGCTTGGTAGAGTGGAGAGCCATCAAAAAAGAGGAAGACCCTCGATGGGATGGACTGACACAGTGGCTGCAACAACGGGCTTAAGCATAAAAACAGTTGTGGACATGGTGCAAGACTGGGTAGTGTTTCATTCTGTTGTTCATAGAGTTACAGTGAGTCAGAACCAACTAGATGGAGCCTAACAACAACAAGCTCTTTTATTTCATATTTTTCTGTTTTTGCTCTAGCTACTCAATATTCAAGAGCAATTTTCAGCTTCTTCTGACATCTTTGTACTTTTTTTCCTGTCTTTTTAATGACTTTCTTATTTCTTCCTCTATGACGTCCTTGATGTCATTCCACAACTCTTTTGTAGTATTCTGTTATGATACTTTTGATTTCAGTTGGGTCTGTTGTGGCAGCTCCCATTTCATTTCTGATTTGGGTTGTTTGTTTCCTCTCCTGTTTTTCCTTTTTAAGTTTAGCCACTGGTTTATAAGTTTTGCTGATCTTTTAAAAAAAACAGCGTTTGGCTTTGTTAATTTTTTCAATTGTTCTTCTGTTCTCTAACTCGTTTAGTTCTGTTCTAATTTTTAGTGTCTGTTTTCTTCTGATGTTTCAGGGATTCATCTGTTGCTCTCTACTTGTTTAAGCTGTAGGGTTCTTTGGTTTCAGGAGTTTCTTGGTTTCATATGTTTGCCTTTATAGAGATAAACCGACCTCTGAGTACTGTTTTTGTTGTACCCCATAGGATCTGGTAAGATGTGTGTTCATTCTCATTTGAATCCATAAATTACTTTATTTCATCCTTGATTTCTTCTCTACCCCGTGGCTTTTTGAGCAAGGTGTTGTTCAGTTTCTATGACTTTGAACTTCTGTCTGCCTATGATTTTTTTTGCTGTCAACTTTTTATGACTTTATGGTCTGATAAAATGCTTTGCATCTGGTTTGGATTTTGTTGAGACTTGCTTTATGCTGTAACACATGGTCTATTCTGGAAAATGTTCCATGTGCATTGGAGAAGGTGTACTTATCTGTTGATGGGTAAAATGTTCTGTATATGTGGATGAGGTGCAGTTGTTAGTTGTCACAAAAAGATCTTCTGTATCTTTACTGAGCTTTCTTCTGGATGATCTGTGCATTACTGAAAGTGGAGTATTGAACTCTCCACCTATTATTGTGGAGTGATCTATCTCATTTTTCAATATTATCAGTGGTTGTTCGATGCATTTGGATGATCTGGTATTGGGTGTATGAATATTTAATATTGGTATGTCCTGCTTGTGTATTGAACCTTTCAGCAATAAATAATGACCATCCTTGTCCACGATGGTGGATCTTACATTAAAGTCTATTTTGTCTGAGCTTAGTATTGCCACTCCAGCTGTTCTTTGTATATTGTTGGCTTGGTATATATTTTTCTATCCTTTCATTTTCAGTTTGTTCATATCTTTGAGTCTTAGGTGTGTTTCTTGCAAGTAACATACAGACAGGTCATGTCTTTGGATCCACGATGTCACTTGCTGTCTCTTTATTGAAACCTTCAGTCCATTTACATTCAGTGTACTTACTGATAAGTATGTGTTTAGTGCTGTCATTTTGATGTGTTTATTTTTGTGTTGTTGATGTTTTCTATGTTGCTCTTACTATTCTGTTTTGGGTCATTCTTCTTTATGGGTTGACTTTTCATCTTTTTCAGTGTTGGTTTTGTGTTGGTTGAGACATCTGTATTATGCTTTTTGTTTTAGTATGTTGTACTGGTATTTTCCTTTGCAGCTACTCCTATGGCCCCCCCTTACTAATCTAAGTTTAAACCAGACTTTAACTTCCGCATATGTTTTTAATCTCCTCTGAATCTAAAAGGGTTATTACTACTGTAATACATCCCTCTTTTTAGTGTGATGATGTCATAGTTTTCTTGTTATGATTATTGATTCCCTTCTTTTAATAGTGCAGTTTTGTTTGACCTCTGTGACTTCCCTAAGTGAGTAGAATTCTGAATACTGTGTCCTGCATTGCTTCATAGGGTATACACTTAATATTTTTTGTTTTTGTAAGCAAAGAGATTCTTTTAGTGTTTCTTGTAGTTTTGGTTTGGTTTTTTATAAAGTCCCTACTCTTCTGTTTATCTTCAAGTTTCCTAATTTCATCGTCATATTTGAGAGGCAATTTTTCAGGATATATAATTCTTGTTTGAATGTTTTCTTTCTTCACTTCTTTGACTATGTCATCCCACTGCTTTCTGGTCAACATTGTTGCTGTGAAAAAGTCAGACAAAAGCCTACAGGGCTTCCCTCTGAATGTTAGCTTAGTTTTGAGTCTTGCTGACCTTAGGAGCCTCTGTTTATATTTCATTTTATTAAGCTTGATTATAATTTGTCTTGGTGTTTCTCTTTTGGGGTCTGGTTTTTGTAGCCTTCAATAGGCGTCTTGGATATCTATGTTCTTTCATAATTCAGGGAAGTTTTCTATCAGCAACTCTATAACAATGCTCTCTGTATTTTCATCTTTCCCTCCCTGTGCAACAACTCCACTTCTTTGTAGATTATTCCTCTTAATAGAGTCCCACATGTTTCTTAATGCTTCTTCACTTTTCTTATTTCTTTTCTCTGATTTCTCCTCATGAATGCTGGTGTCAGTTGCTCTGTCCTCAACATGACTAAGTCTGACTTCTACCTCCTCAATTCCTTTTTGGCTTTGGTTTGAATCATCAAGTTCTGTAATTTTATTATTGATCTGCTGGATTTGAGATCATTGATATTCTGTCAGTCCAAATAGCTTACTTAATTTTTTGTTTTGTTCTGCTGCATTTTGTTTAATCTCTAGGAGGGCTTTATATAATTCTTTTGTACTCAATCTCTGATAGTTTCAGAAGGGCTTCTTCATCTGGGAAGTTTCTTGATTGTTGTTGGGAGTTTTCTGGAGCTATGGTTGGCTGTTTCTTTAAATGGTTAGCAATTAACTGTTATCTTCATGCCATCTAGAAGCTCTTCGATTTCTCTGGTGTTACCTTAACAGGAACCTAGGCATAGTTCTAAGAAGGGAGTTGGTCACCAGTCATCTCTGTGTACTTTAGTGACTGGCCTCAGGTGGACTCTCTGGAATGGCACGATGTGCCTTCTAACAGGCAAAGATGATGCCCTACTTATGGAGTCACTGCAGGGCTGTCAGCTGACCCTACGATGTGGATCATTGAAGTGTTGAGGAGATGCCACTGGGCTTGTTAGCAGTCACTTTCCAGGTGGTCTTATTTTAAAAAGTACTTTACTACTGAGTGGGGTGCTGTCTAACAGCTGCTGAAAACAGTCCCTCAGGTGTGGCAGGCTCCACCTTCCATCAGGCAATGAAAGTACCTTGTAGGCCACCCCCAGACACTATGACATGGTTCAAAGTAGAGAGGGGTTTGAGACTTCCTGCCATCCTCTCCCAGACTCCACCTATAAATCTAGATACTAATTGTCTCAAACACAGCTTTTCTTCTAGAGAATCACTTGTCAGACAGGGGCTGCTGCTCTGCTTGAGAATCAGCCACAGCTAAGGCCCTACACTGGGTGACTCTGCCTCCCAATTAACCCATACGGCATCCTGGCTGAGTTACCCTTCCTTCCATGAGACAATTTCTACAGTCCAGTTCAAAGAAGAGAGGGTATGGGGCAGCAGTGTCCTCGGTCAGCAGCTGGGCTCTCAGTATGTGGCTATCCCATGCACAGTCTCATTCAGTGTATTTGCCAGGTCACACAGGCATCAATACCTGCAGTCCTCTAAAACAGTGAACCAGCAGAAGCAGGGCTCAGTGGCCACTGGCTCATCTTTGAGAAAGGTAATTTCCGTTACTAATGTCTA
Organism: Heterohyrax brucei; assembly: GCA_028571685.1. Classification (NCBI taxonomy): domain Eukaryota; kingdom Metazoa; phylum Chordata; class Mammalia; order Hyracoidea; family Procaviidae; genus Heterohyrax; species Heterohyrax brucei. Next base: position 32,992,589 of record CM053148.1, on the reverse strand, counting down.
GTCAAGTCTGACAACCCTATATGAGATGCTTGGGCTCCCCATATTTTCTGTGCTACTCTACTGAGTTATCATTCCAGGCCTTAGTTCTCAGAGAGAATTGAGGAGATGTGTGTCAAGTCCACAATCTTGGCTCCACTCCTTGTGGGTTTTTTTTTCTTATTGAAAAGTTTGATAGAATAGCCACAATAATTAAATAAAAGTAACAATGATTACAAAGATAATACAGGACTGGGCAATATTTTGTTGTTATATGTACATAACCTCATTATGATTGGGAGCCAAATCTATAGCAATTAACAACATCTGAAGAACTAACCTCATTGCTATTAACTAAATTCCACTAAGAGCAACCCCATGTGTTATACAGTAGAACTGCTCCATGAGACTTTTTTGTCTATAACCTTTATGGAAGCAATTCATTAGACCTTTATTCTGTGGAGTCACTGGGTGGGTTCTAAATGCTAAACTTTATGTTTGCAACTGACCCCAAATCACATGTATTACTCATCTGCTAAACAACAATAACATAGAAATAAAACCTTAGCCTCTATTTTTATAAATCAAAAGAAAAAACTGGAAAAAATATGGACAAAAGTTAAATGGTTTTGTAACTAGACTTCTTCCAATTTGAAAGAGGAGAATCTATGGATAATCAAAATGTTATCCAAAGCTACATATTAGAAGGAGTAACACAGACAGTTTGAGACTCGGAAATTTCTGGGGTTCCAACTCTGGAATTCCCATTTGATTTTAAAAGTCAGCAAAAAATAAAGAGAAAGGAAAGAAAAAGTAGAGAAGAACAACCTATGAGCCATCTCTCCTCATTATATGCTCATAAACCTAATTTCAGATCAACTAAGTTCAGACAAAACTCAGTATCTGGGTATCCACAAGTATCTGGGAACATTCCAAGACTCAAAGTAACTGAGAAAATACTGTTCTCAGAAGTGGTGAGCATTTTAAATGATGATATAGCAAAAAGAATTCCTCGTGACCAAAGTAGATCTTTTGAGAATCACTGGGGATAAAATCACAGAAAGAACTGATGATGGTTGAGAGCACCAGCTATTTAGTTCAGTGATCAGAAGCAGCAGAGTGTTCTAAGTGACTACTGTTTTCTATAGAAATTTATTTGGGGGCAAAAGAAGCTAAAATTAACTGGAAAAAAAAAGATAAGATTAAAGGTGGCATAAAGGAGGACTGTGGAATATTACAGAGGAAATTGTAGGAGGGACTAGAATGGCCCCCAAAGGTGAACAGCAGCTGTTCAGACATTAGAGAAAGGAATAGAAAGGAAATGAGCATCTATGGAACATCTACTGGTTCCAGAGGCTAAATTGGATCATTTAATCTCTTAATGCATTAATCTAGCACCAACAATCCAATAAAGCGTTCATTTGTATTCCTACTTCATACATGGATTGAGGCTCTTAAACATTAATTAACTTGCCTGGATTTCTCACAGATAGCAAATAAATTTGCAGTCCAAGCCTGGTGACCAAATGCCTGTATTCACTCTTCTACAACCCCTGACAAAGAAAGGCTAGAGGACCTTGTGACAACATGGAACTACTCTGTTTTACGTAGTTAAAGGCGGCCCATGGAAAGTCAAGTGGGCCACTCTTTGGGTTCTTAAAGACATTCATGGTATGTTTTGAACAGATGTCAATCAGTAAGTCCATGGGTTTAGTGAATAGGGTGGAGAACAGATTAATACTTGCAAGGAGTACGGAGTATTCACCATAAAGTCAGTTGGCCCTTTAGAAACCAAGAAAAATATATAATTAACGTTAGATATTTTTTGTTGCATTTTAGGTAAAAGTTGACAGTGCAAATCAGTTTCCCCTTCAAAGATACACAGATTGTTTTGTGACTTTGGTTGCAATCCACTCAATGTGTCAGCACTGTCCCCTTTCCCTTTATGCCTCAGATTTCCTGTCCATGCCATTTCATGTTTTGGGATAGGTGTTACCCATTGAGTCTCCTCTATTTGAATGAACTAGAACACATTCCTTACAATGTGTTATTGTTTCATAGGCCTGTCTAATAATCTTTAGCTGAAAAGCAACTTCAGGAGGGCTTCAGTTCTTAGTTAGCAGGGTGTCAGGGGTCACAGTTTTAGGGATCCCTCCAGTCTCTGTCAACTAATAAACCTCATCCTTTGTTTTGAATTGCAATTTTGCTGTACATTTTTCTCCTGCTCTCTCCAGGACCCTTTATTGTGATCCTTGTCAGAACAGTCAGTGGTAAAATGGTTTTTATAAACATAATTACAAATGTAAAAAGATCAAACGCAAACTATTAAAATAATCAGAACTGCAGATAATCTTTTCTTCAAAATGGTTCATTCTCTGCTGATTTCAGATAAGAATTTATTTTACTTTTTTTTTTTTGCCTATAAGTATTACACATAGCTGCAAATAGATAATTGACAATACAATTGTCCATGGGAAGGTACATTAACTTATTTCCTCCCTGCTAATGTGGTGTTTGTACAGGGTTTGAAAGCTCCCCCATCAGACCACAGTCTTTCTATCAATGAATACCACTGATAGGGTGGGAAAATCAATAGGGAGTAAAGCTCATCTGCATTCTTTTTTCCTTAACACTATGATGGATACAAAAGGGCCACATTTCCTGTAACATCATGAAAGCAAAGATTCCTTGCAACGAGAACAAATGAAAAAAAGAATAGGAAGGACGGAATAAAACAAGTCTATGCTTTAGAGAAAAACAGGATTTCTTTTAAATAACTGATGTTTATGGATGAGCAAGAGCATGCATGATAAACGACACTGTATTGTGAACACAGCAGTGAGCAGAAGTCCAAAAAGACGGACTCTCATGCTCTTAGGTGAAATCGAGGCCAATTGGCACAACTAGCGTTTTGCTAAGAGGACTCTCTGCATCCCACATTGGTGAGTGGCGTCTGGGGTCTTAAAAGCTGCCAAGCTGCCATCTGAGGACATAGCAAATAGTCCCAACTCAGCAGGAACAGCTGCTCACTGAGGACCAAAATGACATGGGGGAAAGACAACCCAGAAGATAGAGAGACCCACATGAGTGATTGCCTACATTGACTTGGGACCAGAAGAACCAGATAGTGTCCGTCCACCACATGGGATAGCCGTGATGGAACTCACTAGGTTGAATCTCACTAGCAACACAAGAATAAAAAGGGGTGCACCCTGAGATATCCACTAAAAGACCGCAATTGATGGCCCAGCGTCTTCGGGGTGCTCATCGGAGAATGGCCCTGGCCCCGATGCTGCCCTTGCCCATAAATCATAATGAAGGTCCACTCTTCAGACACGAATGGATTGGACTTGGCGACACAGAGTGACCAGATATTGGATGCACTTTATGGTTCTATACATGTATAGGATATCATCCTGCTGACCCCTGGCTGGAGGAAGGGGAGTGGGTGGAGAGGAGGGAAAAGGAGACTGTTGGGAGGATGAGACATGTATGGAGCAGAGAGGAATAGTGTGCTGTCACTAGGCAGGGAAAGCAGTGGAAGCTGCATATAGGTGGGCATGCAAATTTATATGGGAATGTACATTTTCACTCAGTCATAATAAAGAAAAGAAAAAAGATGGATTCTATTTTTTGCCATGTATTCTATGACCTTAACCAAGTCTCTTAACCTCATGTACTTCTTTTCCAACTTGAAAATCTGAATCTAATGGGAAGTATACAAATGTCATCTAAACACAAGAGAATGTTAGTGTTTGTGAAAGACCGGAAATAGTTAAAGGCATAGTCATGCTTGGAAAAGGCTTGTTTTTCCAGTGTGTGACCTGCAGGCACACACCTGGGCTTGGTCAGGTTACAGCCCAGCTCCCTCCCACCCCCAGATCAGGCCCTGGTAGATGACAGACCCTGACCCTCCTTAATTGAGCATACCAGTCACCTAAAGCAGCAGCAGGTTATTAGGGAATATTGGATGTCACTCAGTCTGTCTTTAAGACTTCCTCTACCTTTAATTATTTCAAAAGAAAAACACTAGTTGTTTAAAAAAAAGACTCAAAAATAACAAAACACAAATCCTCTTAAAGGTATCAATATCTTTGAAGATTAAGTAACAATTGCCCAGATTTTTAAGTTCCCTGTCTGGCCTGCCAACTTGGATGCCAGGTTGAATTTAGGAAGCTCTGGACTGTCCATCCCCACTCTCTTGCCCCTACTGATGTACCATTTGGAAAATGTCAGTGATCAGCCAACATCTGGTTTCCAAAAGAAAACATTTGGAAATTTCTCTTCAAGCATTTCTCATTCAGGGCCACTCTTTTGTGGTCGTGTTGATACTTAAACATAAAGAGCTAGTGAGTTATGGTGTTGGTGAAGAATATTAAATATACCATGGACTGGCTAAAGAATCAACAAACATGTCTTGAAAGAAATACAGCCAGTGTGCTCTTTAGAATGGCAAGACTTCCTCTCACACACTGTAGATATGCTATCAGGAGGGATGAATCCTTGCAGAAGGATATCATGCTTGGTAAAGTAGAGGATCAATAAACAAAAGGAAAACTCTCAACAACATGGACTGACACAATGGTTACAACAATGGATTCAAGTGTTAACAATAGTCTTGAGGATGGCCCAAGACCAGACAGTGTTTTGTTCTGTTGTTTACTGGGTTTCCATGACTCAGAACCTTTTTGTGTTCCACCTAAGAACAACAACAACAATAATTATTTTAAACATTTGAGGAAGGAGCAGTAGTGTTCTTCAGAAAGGTCCCTAAATCACTGATGACTTTTGGGAATTCACCACATCAAAGAGAAGAATGCTTTCAGTTATTTGATGGGAATTACAGGTGATAGCAATGAGCTTCTCTCAAGCTAAACTTTTGATGAGTCAGTTGCAAGCTTGTAATTTTCCTTAGAAAAATATGCCATGAAAACTTAAATGATGACAGAAGCTTTGCTTTCCCTACCTCAGAAAACACAAGTCAGAAGACAAACTGATGGTATCAGATTTTTTAAGACAATTATTAGCAATCTATATGAATTTCATTTGTTCTCTGTTTCATTTCATATCCGCAGACTGCACCCAGATATTACTGACTGTTGCTTATATTATCAGACCCAGAATGTCACTTTTTACCTTGCCTCATTTAAATTTCCTAGCAATCCTTTGAGGTCTGTGTTATTATTATTATTATCATTCTTGTGAGGAAATAAATGCTAAGAGAAATTATGACTTGCTCAAGATCACCCAGTGAAGACCATGCTGCCCTCAAATAACCCATTCTCTTGCTAGCACAAGACCTTCCAAAATAAAAGTTCAATTTTAATAACTTTGGGGCCAGTTTTTTTTAGAATTTTTCCTTCTCAGTCATCCTCTGCAGGCATCCCGTGAGCTGCCATTTAAATCACCTGCAGGCTAGTCTTCTTTGCTAATATTCTAGGTTCTGAATTTTCACACCACTCCATTACCACCTAATAGGTTTTCCTCATTCTCTCCACCTCCTTCGTTTCAGGATGACAATCATCTAATCTGAAAAACTGAACTTTACACATAGTTACTATATGCTCATATCATAATTACTCAAATCATATGTTATATATTTGCATTTCATTAGAGTTCTCCTAAACAAAAATTTAACCCCATGAATTTATTGATGATGAGAATTAAAACAACAGTAGTGAAAAAAACAGAAAAATACTTTCAGTTTGGTTACCCACAAAACAGATGATTTAGCCAGAGTAATCTACATAAGGAGAGCAAATCCAAATAGGAATTGCAAATATTAATACCAAAGGTTTGCTCAAATTTGCTAATCATCATAATTACTCATCAATATGTCTCCACAAAAAGTAACCTACCACAGATAATGAAATAAATGAAATCAGATTTTGTTTTTGCTTGTAGGATATAGCACAGTGTATATGGGAGAATGTTTGATGATGGTGTCAGAAAGACCTAGGTTTGAGTCCCAGTTCAGTCATTTATAAGTGGTATGACCTTGAGCATGTTGCTTAACTTTCCTGTATCATAGCATCATCATATGTACACATATATGTACATGTACACATGTGTATGTATATATGTGTACACACACACATGTATGAATGTATGCTGTCTGATAACTAAGTCCCCAAACTTAATTGTTCTAAGAGGTACATACCTCACTGCTGAATATCAGTATGGTTACCTCCAACCACTCCCCTTGGGAAGACATGCGCCAATGCCAGTGACTAGTCCACCTTTCAAAGTAATTTCACAACTCTTTCTGGAATGGTTATTGAACATGGTGACAAGGCAGTAAGTTCTTGAACTTAACTGTGTAGATGTCTGTGAGGGAGTTTTTAGCCAGTAAAAAAGTAACTGTATTGGAACACCCTCCTTACTCACCTGATCTGGCCCCAGATGACTTTTTTCTTTTCCCAAAGACAAAGGGAACATTGAAAGGAAGACATTATGACAACATTCAGTATGTTAAGGGTAATGCAATGCCAGCTCTGATGGCCATTCCAGAAAAAGAGCTGCAAAATTGCTTTGAAGGGTGGACTAGGTGCTGGCATTGGTGCTTAGCTTTCCAAGGGGAGTACTTTGAAAGTGACTGTAGTGATATTCAGCAATGAGGTATGAAGCACTTTTTCTAGGATGAGTTCGTGAACTTAACTGGGAATCCTCATATATTGTATATACATGTTTCCATATGTATATATGGAAATACATCCCTATCTAGTGCCTGGCACTTAGGCATTCAATAAATGGTGGCTTCTTGCCATAGAAAATCGACTCTCTATGTGTTCAGAAAATCAGAAGCCAAATATATTCTCTAACAAGTACATTTCCCTAGGGTCAGTTATTTCAAAGACAGGGAATCACTATAAGCTAACTACTCTATAAGAGAGATGTAGGGTTTGTTGCCTCTACATTTACTACTGTAGTTTCAAATTAAGCTCACAACATTCAAAATGAACTTGACTTTAAACCTTTCTTAGGCATTACAATAAAAGCTAGAGTTTCAGTAACAGGTTCTTTTTATTACAGCTGTAAACTTCACTGGCATAATTAAGACTCATTTAAAGGAGAATTAATTTTGACATGCAGCAGGAGAGCCTGGAATTACTCCCTGTATTGTTTTCCTTGATAACCTTGGGCATGTTCAGCTGCGGGCCAGTGGAGGCGCTTAGGGACCAGGTGGGCTTCGTGCGCTTTGTAAACACATCCGTTCTGGGTTTGGGCTTCCTCTCAAGTCTGCAGTCGCTGAGTTGCCAGCCTGCTTTTGACCCTCAGCAGAGCTTCCAGACTAGGATGAACTTGCAAGAAAGGTCTGGGCATCTACTTCCAAAATCAACCAATGAAATCCTGTGGGTCACAATGCTTCAGTCTTTAACCCACCGTGGAGTAGCACAGGACCAGCAAAGTTTCATTCCCTTGTGCACAGAGTCTCCATGAATTAGTAGCCAACTCAGTGGCAGCTAACAACAAGAACAAAAGTAAAGCAAAACGTAGATCTCACTCCTAAAGACAGTGGTACAGAAGTGGAGACATAATCTTCTATTTTAGTCATCTAGTATTTCTCTAACAGAAATACCACAGTGGATGGCTTTAACAAAGGAAGGTTTATTCTTACACAGTCCAGTAGATTAGAAGTCTGCATTCAGGCTATACTCTCCAGCAGAGGGCTTTCTCTCTGTCAGCTCTGGAGAATAGTCCTGGTGTTGTATCGGTCTTGGATCAGGAAGCATCTTGGCGCAGGAACCTCAGCCTGAAGCACACGCTCTTCTCTTCGTGCGCTTTCTTGATAGGTGTGAGGTTCCCAGCTCTCTGCTTGCTTCCTTTTCTCTTTATCTGTTATAAGAAAAAAGGATAAACTGTGTTACAAGCCACACTCCAGGGAAGTTTCCTTTACAAAGGTCACCTAGAGGACCTTAGGAAGGGATTTGCAGTCTTATTCTAACCCTCTTTAACAGACAGCACGGAAAAATCACAAAATGAAGGACAATCACAGAATATTGAGATTGTGGCCCAACCAGTTGGCTACACACATCTTCGGGCAGAGTCAATTCAATCCATGACACTTCCTAAAGAAAGAAAGGATTTTTTTTTTTTTAATTTGCTAAGTGCAAATCAACCTAGTTCAGTTAACAGAAAAATCAGCAAATAAGTTATCATTTCTCTGTAAAAACCAAGAAACCAAATAAACTTCAAGTCATAGTTAATGGAATTTTTCAAGTTACTCATTTTTTAAATTATTCATTTATCATCTTTTTCTGATTATAGAAGTAGTACATATCTACTAGACAGCTCTGGTGGCATGGTGGTTAAGTGCTGTGGCTGCTAACCAAAAGGTTAGCAGTTTGAATTTGCCAGGTGCTGCTTGGAAACTCTACGGGGCAGTTCTATTCTGCCCTACAGGGTTGCTGTGATTTGGAATCAACTCGATAGCAAGTACTTTCATATATATACTTCAGAAAATGTGGAAAGTATAGTAGTATTATTGATAATTTAGAGTGTACAGGAAATGATGAAGAAGAAATAAAACTTGCCTGTTATCTTTTCATCCACTGAGAGTTAAGCACTGTTAATATTTTGGATCTCTTTCTAATCCTTCTGTCATGTTTTTGTGTGTGTAGATTGATCTCACAGAATTAGGAACATTGTGTGCCGCATATATCCCCTGTCTTTTTTCTTTCAAAACAGCTTTCATACATACTTCCCAACATCATTTAAAATTTATCAAGGCAGAACATTGTCGGCTATATGTTATTTAACAACAGAAACATATGTAACTCAACTCTTTATTATATGGTAATGGTGACATTTCACATCAACAGGGAAAGGCCAGATTAGTTAAACACTGATGATGGAAACCTCTGTTAGGATTAGGATTACAGTGTCTTACATCAAATATCAAAATAAATCACTGACAGATTAGGGTTAAATGCAAAAGTTGAAATTATGACATTTCCGAACAGACAGTGAAGCATGAAATAAAACACTATTCACTTAAAATATTACTTTTCTATTATCCTTAACTTACAGGGTCTCTGTTTAACAACAATGTAACATTTTAATCAAACTAGGGAAAATATTTTCAACATTTATAATAACCAAGATGTAAATATAATTGACATAGAAACAATAAATAAAATTAAAAAGAGATCAATACTCTAAAAACAAAATTATAAAGCACACATACAAGCACATTTCAGAAAATAAAATAAAAATATTCAGCATCATCAACAATTAAGTAAATATATATTAGTAAATTAGTAAATATATATATTTATATATATTACTAAATTAGTAAATATATATATATTAAATATATATATATATATTAAAGCTTCTCCTGAAATCAAACAGAGGTCTTCTAAGCCTGTCCAGCATAATGTTCATCTTTTCCTTTTCTATCTATCTATCTTTTTTTTGGAGCCCTGGTGGTGTAGTTATTACAAACTCAGCTGTTAATCGAAAGGTCAGCAGTTCAAACTCACCAGCCACTCTTTGGAAACCCCATGGGTAGTTCTACTCTCTCCTACAGGGTCCCTGTAAATTGGAATTAAATTGATGGCAACTGCTTTGCTTTTTCATTTATTTATTTATTCCTTTACAACCTTGTCTGATAGACCATTCTATTCATTTATTATCCCCTATGTGAAAATGTGCCATATCATGTCTCTTCTAAATCTCTTCTAGTTTCCGTTTACTCCCCGTTATCCTGTAATCTGTTTGAAGCCAAAAGTACAACTAAAGTATGATCTTAGCACAGTCTAGCAATTAAATTTATTACTATTTTTCCAAAATTAACAAGCTCACAGTAAATAAAAAAAGCTTTATCCATGAAAGACCCTCAGATACACCTCAGCACTTGACCCTTTAGCTTATTATAAAACTTGCTAAACCAATAAATTTTTGTAGCCTATTCTTTCAAACCAGTATTACTTTCATTAAAGAAGTAAATCTTATTAAAGTAGCATGGGAAATGGAAGAAGTTTTGTGAGTTAGGGCAGTTCTGTCTGTGCATTGTTCACTAGTGGCTGGGTTTACAAGATGGAAAATTCCAGAGACTGCTAGGCAAAATGCTCTCAATGTTTCTGAAACATCTGGTTTCCTTTGTGTGAAATCTTTTCCGTGGGGAGTGTGAAGATTTTTACTCTAATTGAATTTGTAGCGAATCTCAGATAAAGACATGTTAATTTTTGCTGATGCTGCTGAACTCAGGGATTCCAGCCACAACACAAAAGGCTGCTTTCATCCCAAACAAATAAAAAGGGATGCTAGTTATTTTGCCTCATGTGAACATCATGGGCTTCTATTTTTTAGGACAGAAAGAAAACTTCTGACAAGCTTAGTGACTGATGCAGGCTTTTGAACCCCGAGTGATAGAGACTGAAGGGTGGTCTCCATTGGTTAAATGTAATGCTTCTAGACAATTAAGTAATGCTATAGGTGGCATAGGTGGGTTTTGATTTGAAGATATGCTATCTTTATCCTTGTGAGTGTTTCACTGATGTCAATTGACCATAATAATGACTATATTTATAATCCTGAACCACTTATAATAGTCCAGGGAGATGAACCTCCCATGTAAGAGTCATGCAATATTTGCAAAACATGTTAATAAATGAATGGTCAAATGAAAAAATGAAATATGAGGTCTGACAACTTCATGAGCTCAACCTAGAACAACTGCTACATACCTCATTGCTGACTATCACTAAGGTCACCTGGGAAGTCCTCCCCTTGGGAAGCTATGCACCAATGCCAGCACCTAGTCCACATTTTAATGCAAGTTTGGAACTTGCATTAATGTACCCATCAGCAAGTGTTATTTGTATCTATAGTATCAGGTAGTGATTTGTTGTAAAGAAAAATTAAATACAGTAAAGAATGAAATGTGCCTTGTGAAAATTGAATTTGGCCATTAGAGCTGTCTGGAGTGCTAATTACTACTCTGTCATGAATATAACGCTATCAGTGATAGAATACTATTCATATGCCTTAAAGGAAGATCAGTTAATATGACTATTATTAAAATTTACACACTAGCCATTAATGCCAGAGATGAAGAAATTGTAGATTTTTATCAACTTCTGCAGTCTGAAATTGATCAAACGTATAACCAAGATGTATTGATAATTATTGGTGATTGGGATGCAAAAGTTGTAAACAAAGAGGAAGAATCAGTCCTAGGAAAATATGGCCTTGATTGTAAAAACAACTCCAGAGGTTACATGTGAGAATTTTGCAAGACCAATGACCTATTCGTTGGAAATACATTTTTCAGCAATGTAAACAGTGACTATACATACACATGAACCTCGTCAGGTAGAATACTGAGGAATCACATGGACTAAATAAGTAGTACAAAGCAATGATGGAAAAGCTGGATATCTTTAGTCATAACAAGGCCGTGGGCCAATTGCAGTACAGAATATCAATGGCTCATGTGGCAGTTCAAGTTGAAGCTGAAGAAAAGTAAAATAAGACGATAAGAGCCAAAGAATGACCTTGAGTATACCACACCTAAACTCAAAGAAAATGTCAAGAATAGATTTAAGACACTGAACGCTAATGACTGAAGACTAGATAATTTGTGGGGTGACATCAAGGATGTCATACACAAAGGAAGCAAAAGGTCATAAAAAAAGAAAAGAACAAAACAGATGTCAGAAGAAACTAAACCTTGTTCTTGAATGCAGATTAGCTAAACTAAATGGATGAAATGATGAAGGAAATGAGTTGACCATTAGATTTCAGTGAGTGGCTTGAGAAGATAAAGTAATGTGTTATTATAAAATTCACTGAGATCTAGCATTAGAAAACCAAAAGGGAAGAACACACTCAGTATTTCTCAAGCTGAAAAAAACTGAATCCAAATTCAAACCTCATATTGCGATACTGAGGGATTCTAGGACATTGAACAAGGCCAAAAGCATAAAAAGAAGATGGAAGAAACACACAGTGTAACGAAAAAGAATTTGGTCAATACTTAACCATTTCAAATGGTAGTACGTGATCAAGAACCAAAGGTACCAGAGTAAGAAGTCGAAGTTACATGAAGACACTATTCAAAGAAAAACCAACACTTTAGGATAAAAGATATCTCAACAAATGGATGCAGTATTAAAGTACTCAATTGTCTATGCCAAGAAATTTAGAAGATAGTCACCTGGCCAGTTGACTGAACAAGATCCACATGTATGCCCTTACAAAGAAAGGCAATCCAATGAAAAGCAGAAATCGCCAAACAGCATTCTTAATAACACATACAAGTAAATTTTTACCGCAGAGAATGCATGAACAGTTGCAGCGGTATATCAGTCATATCAGCATGGATTCAGAAAACGATGTGGAATAGGGGATATCATTGCTAGTGTCAGATAGATCTTGGCTGAAGGTATAGAATACCAAAATGATGTTTCCTGTGTTTTATTGACTATGCAAAGGCATTTGACTGTGTGGATTACATCTAATTATGGATAACATTGTGTAGAATGGGAATTCTAGAGCATTTAATTATGTTCTTGAAGAATCTTTACACAGACCAAGTGGTAGTCATTTAAACAGAACAAGGAGATATTGCATGGCTTCAAATCAGGAAAGTGTGTGTCACCATTGTATCCTCTTACCGTACTTACTTTGTCTGTATGCCGAGCAAATAATATAAGGAACTGAACTATATAAAGAAGGATGCAATGTCAGGATTGGCGGAGGACACATTTACAACCGGTGTTATGAAGATGACAACCTTGTTTGCTGAAAGTGAAGAGGATTTGAAGTATTTCCTGATGAAGATCAGACTACAGTTGTCAGTATGGATTACACCTCAACACAAAATAAACAAATTTCCTCAAAACTGGACCAATAAGTAACATCATGTAAATGAAGAAAAGACTGAAGTTGTCCAGATTTCATTTTACTTGGATCCATAATCAATGTCCATTGAAGCAGCAATCAAGAAATCAAATAAAGTATTACATTGGCTAAATCTTTTGCAGAAGAACACCTTAAAGTGTTAAAAGCAAAGATGTCATTTTGAGGACTAAGGTCCTAGCAACTAACACAAGCCATGGTATTTTCAATCACTCTATGTGCTCACAAAAGCTGCACAATGAATAAGGATGATCAGAGAAAAAACAGTGCATTTGAATCATGTGTTGGCAAAAAAATAGTTAATATATCACATACTGCCAAATAATGAAATAATCTGTCTCGAAAGAAGTGCAGCCAGAATGTTCCTTAGAAGGCAAGATGGCAAGGCTTTGTTTCAAGTGCTTTGGACGTTATCAGGAGGGACCAGTTTCTGGAGAAGGACATCACGTTTGGTAAAATAAAGGGTTAGTCAAAATAAGGAAGACTTTCAGTGACATGGATTGGCACAGTGGCTGCAACAATGGCCTCAGAGCAACAATCATGATAATGTTGCAAAACTCAGCAGAATTCTGTTCTTTTGTACACAGGGTCAATATAAGTCAAAATTGACCAGACAGCACTTAACTACAACAAAGAAAAACAATTTTGAAATAATATAAATTTTTGTAAATCTGCAAATCTGTAGAAACAGCATTTTTCAGATCTTTTTCTATTTATTCAGATCTTTTTCTATTTATTTCATTAGCATAGGTTTCAGCATATAATTCATGTATTACATTTCTTCTGGGTGTGTAATTGTATATTATATTGTATTTTTAATTTGGTATCTGTCTTGGTCATCTAGTACTGCTATAATAGATACCATAAACAAAGAGCTTTAACAAACAGATGATTATTCTCCCACAATCCAGTAGGCTAGAAGTACAAATTCAGCACCAGCTCTTGAGTGAGGCTTTATTTCTCTGTCAACTTTGCAGAAAGGTACTTATCATCAATCTTCACACAATCTAGGAGCTTCTCTGTACAGGAACCACTGGTCCAAAGGACACACCATGCTCCCATTGCTGCTTGTCTTGGTGGTATGAGGTTCCCACATCTCTCTGATAAGGTCTCTCATATTTCAAAAGAGATTGGCTTAAAACACTATCTAATTGTGGGGATCTTATCAGTATACCTGCCACCATTTCATCTCATTATATCGTAATGATAGGATTTACAGCAGCCTGGGAAATCACGTCAGATGACAAAATGGTAGGGAATCATTTTAGGAATTGTGACTTAGCCAAGTTGACAGATGTTTTGGGGCAACACAATTAATCTATGACACTATGTGCTCATTACTAAAATATAGAATTACAATTGATTTTCATATGTTTGTCTTGAATCTTACAACTTTGCTAAACTCAGTTATTTGTTCTCGGAGTTTGATTTGTTGTTGTTTGGAAGTGCCTTTGCAAACAATTATGTCAATTGCCGAGACAGCTGTTTTTCGATTGTTTTTCCTGTGCTTTCTAATTTGTGTGTCTTTATTTCATTTCTTTGTCTTATTGCACTGACTAGAACTTTCATATCTCTTTCCTTGTTTGTTATCAAAGGGGAAAACACTCAATTTTTCACCGTTAAACACAAAACTAGTTGAATGTTTTCTCTACATGCTCTTTGTCAAATTGAGGATGTTTCTCTATACCTATTTTTCAGTTTTTTGTTTGTTTGTTTTTTGTTTAATAATGAATAAGTGTTTTGCCTAATTTTGCCTAATGCTTTTCTTCATTAGTTGATATAATCTTGTGAGTTTGGGGGTCACTGTAAGTGGTGGAATTCAGTAATTGATATTTTAATATTGAGCCAGCTTTGCTTCCGTGGAATAAGGCCCACAGGTGGAGGCTTGCTTGTTGCTGTGATGCTAGAAGCTGTGACACTGGTATTCAGGTAACAGCAAGGTAACCCAGACAGATTTCAGCTGAGCATACAGACTAAGCCAGACTAGGAAGAAGGACCCAGGTAGTCTAATTCTGAAAAGAACTAGCCAGGGAAAACCTTAAGAATAGCAGTGGAACATTGTCACATATAGTGCCAGAAAATGAGCTACCCAGGCTGGAAGACACTCAGAAGATGACTGTGGAAGAGCCACCTCCTCAAAATAGAGTTGACCTTAACGCTGTGGATGGAGTAAAACCTTCAAAATCTTCATTTGCTGATGTGGCACACTCAAAATGAGAAGAAACAGCTGCAAACATCTATTAATAATCAGAGCATGGAATGTACAATGTATGAATCTAGCAAAATTGGAAATTGCCAAAAATGAAAGGAGATGCATAAACATCAATGTCCTAGGCATTAGTGGGCTTACATGGGCCTGTATTGCCCATTTTGAATCCAAAAATCATATGATCTACTATGCTGGGAACAAAAACTTGAAGAGGAATGGTGTTGCATTCATCATCAAAAACAACATTTCACGATCTCTCCAGAAGTACAATGCTGTCAGTAATAGGGTAATATCCGTACACCTACAAGAAAGGCCAGTTAATACGAATATTATTCAAATTTACACACCAACTACTAAAGCCAAAGATGAAGAGGTTGAAGATATTTACCAGCTTATGCAGTCTGAAATTTATCAAACATGCAATCAAGATGCATTGATAATTACTGGTGACTGGAATGCAAAAGTTGAAGACAAAGAAGAAGGATCAGTAGATGGAAAATACGGCCTTCTTGGTAGAAATTATACCAGCAACTGCATGATAGAATTTTGCAAGACTAACGACTTCTTCATTCAAAATACCTTTTTTAATCAACACAAACGGCAACTGTACACACGGACCTCACGATGTGGAATACACAGGAACCAAACTGACTACATTTGTGGAAAAAGACAACGGAAAAGCTCCATACTAGCAGTCAGAACAAGACAAAGTGCTGACTGTGGCACAGATTATCAATTGCTCATATGCAATTCAAACTGAAACAGAAGGCATATAGCACAAGTTAACAAGAGCCAAAGTATGAACTTGAATATATCCCTCATGAGTTTAAAGACCATCTCAAGAACAGGTTGATGTGGTGACCACTAAGGACTGAAGACCAGATGAATTGTGAAATGACATCAAAGACATCATCCATGAAGAGAGCACAAGGTCATTAAGAAGACAGGAATGAAAGAAAAGACCAAATTGGATGTCAGAAGAGACTCTGAAACTTGCTCTCAAACATTGAGCAGCTAAAGCAAAATGAAAGAATGATAAAGTAAAAGACCTAAACAGAAGATTTCAAAGGGCAACTTGGGAAGACAAAATAAAGTAATATAATGACATGTACAAAGATTTGGAAACGGAAAACCAGAAGGGAAGAACACATTCTGCATTTCTCAGGCTGAAAGAACTGAAGAAAAAATTCAAGCCTCGAGTTCCAACAACGAAGAGTTCTACAAGGAAAACACTGAATGACTCAGGGAAGATCAAAAGAAGATGGAAGGAATACAGAGAGTCTTTATACCAGAAAGAACTGGTCGATGTTCAGGCATTTGAAAATGTAGCATGTGATCAGGAACAGATGGCACTGAAGGAAGAAGTCAAAGCTGCAAGGAAGGCACTGGAAAAAAACAAGGCTCCAGTAACTGGTGGAATATCAACTGAGATATTTCAACAAACAGATGGTGCACTGGGAGCGCTCACTCATCTATGCCAAGAAATTTGGAGGAAAGCTACCTGGCCCACTGACTGGAAGAGATCCATATTTATACCCGTTGTAAAGAAAGGTGATCCAATAGAATGTGGAAATTACCAAACAATATTATTAATATCACATTGTGCTCAGGATCATTCAAAAGTGAAT
Organism: Heterohyrax brucei; assembly: GCA_028571685.1. NCBI lineage: Eukaryota > Metazoa > Chordata > Mammalia > Hyracoidea > Procaviidae > Heterohyrax > Heterohyrax brucei. The sequence continues at coordinate 32,975,909 of CM053148.1, read as the reverse complement.
GTAACAGTATGTTGACAAAGAACTGCCAAAAATTCAAGCTGGATTCAGAAGAGGATGTAGAACCAGGGATATCATTACAGATGTCAGATGGATCTTGGCTGAAAGCAGAGAATATCAGAAAGATGCTTACCTGCATTTCATTGACTCTGCAAAGGCATTTGACTGTGTGGATCATAACAAATTATGACTAACAGTGCATGAGATGGGAATTCCAAAACAATTGTGTCCTTAAGGAATTTGTATGTAGATCAAGAAGCACGGTTTAAAGTCAGGAAGGGTGTGCATCAGGATTGTGTCTTTTCACCATCCTTTCTCAATCTGTAAATGGAGCAAATAATCTGAAAAGCTGGATTATATGAAGAATGAGGCATCAGGATTGGAGGACAACTCATTAAAAACCTGCATTATGCAGACAACACCATTTTACTTGCTGTAAGTAAAGAAGATTTGAAAGACTTACTAGTAAAGATCAAGGACCACAGCTTTCAGTATGGATTGCACCTCAGTATCAAGAAAATAAAAATCCTCACAACTAGACCCAGTAAGCAACATCTTGATAAATGGAGAAAGGATTGAGTTTATCAAGGATTTCATTTTACTTGGGCCCACAATCAACACCCATGGAAGCAGAAGTCAAGAAACCAAAAGACTCATGGCATTGGGAAAATCTGCTGCAAAGGATCTCTTTAACATTTGGAAAACAAAGATGTCATCTTGAAGACTAAAGGGTGCCTGACCCTTTTCAATCACATCATATGCATGTGAAAGCGGCCCATGAACATAGAAGACAAAAAGAATGGATGTCTTTGAATTGTGGTGTCGGAGAAGAATGGTGAATGTACTATGGACTGCCAAAAGAACAAACAGATCTGCTCTAGAAGAAACAACCAGAATGCTCTTTGGAAGCAAGCATGGCACGATTGCATTCTACGTACTTTGGACATGTTGTCAGGACGGTCAGTCACTGGAGAAGTATGTATGCTTGTTAGAATTGAGGGTCACTGAAAAAGAGGAAGATCCTTAATGAGATGGGTTGACACAGTGGCTGCAATGATAGGCTTTAGCATAAAAATGATTGTAGACATAGCACAAGACAAGGCAGTGTTTAGTTCTGTTTTCATAGGGTCACTGAGTCAAAGCCTACTTGACAGTACCTAACAACAACAACAAATTCACTTAGCTAGTAGTTTGTTAACTGTCTTTCATCTATGTTGATGAGCAATATTTTAATACTACCATTGTCCAGTAGTATCAAATGAATTGGGACATCTCTCCTGTTCCATCTTCTGGAAGCAATTGTGTAAAATCAGTGTTCATTCTCCTTTAACCAATAGGACTCTACCAGGAAATAATGTGGGCCTGGGAAATTTGTGGGGTGGTAAGGAGTTTTTAAATTACAAATATAGTTTTAGTGCTATTGAAATTGTATATTCCATATTGGATAAGTAGCAGCAGTTTATGTTTTTGAAGAATTTGCTCACAAAATTTAAGTTGTCAAATTTATGTGTAGAATTATTTTTAGCTAGTATCCTCTCAATACATCTTTGATTTCTGAAGAGGTTATAATTATATTCAAAGTTTCATTCCTGATGTTGATAATTTATGCCTTTTATTTTTTCACTTTCTCATTATTGCTAGAATTGTCAACCCAACTCTTGGTTTAATTAATTTTTTATCTTTTTTTTTTTTGTCTTCAGTTTCATTGATGTCTCTTTTTATACTTTGTTTTCTCTTTTTGCTGGCTTTGAGTATATCTTACTCTTTTCTAGGTTTTTGATATATGAATTTTGACTATCTATTTGAGACTTTTTGTTTCCCAATTTATATACATCCAAGCCAAGTGCCGTCGAGTCGGATCCGACTCATGGCGACCCTTATGTATGTGTGTATATACATATATATATATATATATATTTCTGTGATTGAGTGAAAGTGTACAATCAAGTCTAAATTTGCATGCCTGACTATCTGCAGCTCTTTATGCTCTCCTTGTCAGTGATAGCCCATTCATCCTTTCCATTCTATACATATCATATCCTCTTAACAATCTCCTGTCCCCTCCTCACCACCCTCTCCACTCCCCTTTAGTAAGAGGCGAGTAGAACAACAACCTACAGTTGCATAAAGTGCACACATGATATGATCACTGTGTCCCTGAGTCCAATCCTTTCCTGTCCAAAGAGCTGACCTCAGTAGTGACTTATAATCAGAGGCAGCATCAGGTCTACGGCACATGCTCTCAGGGGAACCTCCAGGCCGTCGGACCATCAATTGCAGTCTTTTAGTGGAGTTCTCAGGGTACACCCCTTTTTCTCTCGTGTTGCTGCTGGGACTCAACATTGTGAGTCCAATCACGGCTGTCGTAGGTGGTGGCCAGGCACCATCTGGTTTTTCTGATCACATGTTGATGTAGTCACCCATTTATGTGCGTCTTTCTGTCTTCTGGGTTCTCTTTTGCCCGTGTCATTGTTTTCCTTGGTGATCATCTGTTTCTGCTGAGTTGGGACCATTTGGTGAACCTCAGACAGCAGCTTGCTAGTTTTTAAGACCCCAGACATCACTCACCAATATCAGGTGGAGAAGACCCTCTTAGCAATAGGCTAGTTATGTCCTCAGCCCCCAGCCCATGCTACTCTGTCCTTGTATTATTGGCTTAACATTGGAAGAGGTTTCAGGTTATGTTAAAATCCAGTTAAATTGATCTTCTTTCTAATGTGTGCTATCACTGATTGCACCCAATCAAATTTCTATCAACTATCTAATCTGTAACCAACTGTCTCCCTCCCTTCCTCCCCTCCCCTGCCTTGTAGCTAGCAAAGAATCTTTAATTCTGTACATGAGTCTATTTTTAAATCCCTATACTAGGGGTCTCATACAATTCTTGTCCTTGAGCCACTGACTAATTTCACTCAACATAATGTCTTCCAATTGAAACCAGGTTATGAGATGCTTCCTAAAATCATCACTGTTCTTTATCATTGCATAGTGTTCCATAGAGTGTATATACTGTAATTTATCCATTCATCTGTTGTTGGGCATCTGGGTTGATATCTTTTTTTTTGCTATTGTGAACTGTGCTGCAGTAAACATTCTTGTGCATGCATCTGTTCATATGAATTCCCTTGCATCTGTAGGATAATTCCAAGCAATGGGATTACTGGGTCAAATGGTATGTCTATTTCCAGCTTTTTAAGGAAGCACCAGAATGCTTTCCGAAGAGTTTGTACCATTTTGCAATCCCACCAGCAGTGGAAGAGAGTTCCAGTTTCTCCATAGCCTCTCTAGCGTTTGTTGCTTTGTGTTTTTTGGAGCATGGCCAACCTTGTTAGGGCGAGATGGTATCTCATGGTTGTTTTGATTTGTATTTTTTTAATAGCTAATGATCCACCAGGTGCTCCTTGAATACTCTGGGGGTCAGTTCTACCCTGGCCCCTAGGGTTGCCATGAGTTGGATCCAACTCAACGGCACTTGGCTTGGCTCAATGATCGTGAACATTTCCACATGTATCTTTTGGCTGCCCAAATGTCCTCTTTTCAGAAGTGTCTGTCCGTCTCCTTCACCCATTGCTTAATTGGATTACTTATACTTTTCTTATTGATACTTGGTTGTACCTTGTTGATTCTGCAACCAGACATTGGTCTGACATCTAGTTGCTCAATATTTTTTCCCATTCTGTAGGCGGTCTTTTAATTCTTTCAATAAAGTTTTTGGATGAACAAAAGTGCTTGATTCTTAGTCATTCCCATTTATCTATTTTCTGTTGATCGTGTTTTGATAGATTTTGAAGTTTGTATATGCTGTGTATTAAAACTTCCACTGTTGATCCTATTTTTTTCTTGGATGAGCTTTACTGTTTCAGTATTGATGTTTAGGTCTTTTATCTGGTTTGAGTTTGTTTTTGTATAAGGTGTTAAGATATGGGTCTTGTTTCAGTGTTTTGCAGATGGATATTCAATTTCGCCAGCACTGTTTGTTAAAGAGATTGCTTTTACCCCAGTTTAAATCTTAGGGCCTTTGTCAAATATCAACTGTTCACAAGAGGATGGTGACATCTCTGGGATCTCAATTCTGTTCCATTGATCTATATGTCTCTTTTTATACCAGTCCCAGGCTGTGTTGACTACTGTAGCAGTGTAGTAGATTCTAAAGCCAGGTAGTCAGAGGTCTCCCATTGTGTTCTTCTTCTTCAGAAGTGCTTTACTTATCCAGGGTTTCTTCCCTTTCCAAACAAAGTTGGTGATTTTTTCTCCATCTCATTAAAAAAATGACACTGAAATTTGTATTGGGATTGCATCCATCCCTTTCTATGCTGTGAAATAGTCTCAACAGTACAGAAGTTAGCTCTTCTCAAAAAGTTTGGTAAAATTCTCCAGTGAAGCCATCTAGGCCAGGCCTTTTTTTGGTTGGTAGTTTTTTAATGACTTTTTCCATATCTTCCTTTGTGATGGGTTTATTAAGTTGTTCTACTTCTTGTAATAATTTTGGTAAGTAATATGAATCTAGAAATTTGTCCATTTCCTCTAGGTTTTCAAATCTGTTAGAGTACAGTAGTATTCTGTTATGATACTTTTGGTTTCAGTTGGGTCTGTTGTGACATCTCCCATCTCAATTCATGTTCGGGTTATTTGTTTCCTTTCCTGATTTTTCTTTTGTAAGTTTAGCCAGTGGTTTATCAATTATTTTTATCTTTTCAGAAAAACAGCTCTTGGTTTTGTTATTTTTTTCAATTGTTCTCTACTCTCTAATTCTTTTAATCCTGCTCTAATCTTTATTCTTATCTGTTGTCTTCCAGTGCCTGAGAGATTCCTCTGTTGCTCTCTACTTTTTAAAGTTGTCAGTTAAATTCTTTTGTTTGGATCCTTCCTTCCTGATGTGTGCATTTATAGACATAAATTGACCTCTGAGCATTGCTTTAGCTGTATCTTATAGGTTCTGGTAGAACGTGTTTTCATTCCCATTAGATTCCATAAATTTATTTATTTTGTCCTTGATTTCCTCTATAACCCATGGATTTTTAAGCAAGGTATTGGTCAGTTTCCATGAGTTCCACTTTCTATCTGTGATTTTCTCTGCCATTGATTTGACTTTTATGGTTTTATGTTCTGAGATGTTTTGCAATAATTCAGTGGTTTGGGTTTTGCTGAGACTTCTTTATGTCCTAACACATGGTCTACTCTGGAAAACGTTCCATGAGCATTGGAGAAGAAGGTGTATTTATCTGCTGATGAATAAAAGTTCTGTATATGTTGATGAGGTCTAATTATTTAACTGTGGCAATAAGATCTTCTGTGTCTTTACTGAGCTTTTTTCTAGATGATTTGTCTATTACTGAAAGTGGAGTGTTGAAATCTCCAACCAGTGTGCTGGAGTGATCTGTCTCATTTTTCTGTGTAGTCATTGTTTGTTCAATATATTTAGATACTCTGGTATTGGCTTCGTGAATATTTAATATTGTTAAGTCCTGCTTATGTATTATACCTTTCAGCAATAAATAGTGAGTGCTCTCATCCATGATTTTACATTAAAATAATTAAACACAGATTTTTACATTAAAATCTATGTTATCTGAGATCAGTATTGACACACCTGCCCTTCTTTGTATGTTGTTAGCTTGGTATATATTATTCCATTCTTTAATTTTTGGTTTGATTGTATCTTTGAGTCTAAGGTATGTTTTTTGGAAGCCACATATAGATGAGTCATGTCTTTTGATCCATGATGTCACTCATTATCTCTTTATTGAAATATTCAGTCCATTTATATTTAGTGTGGTTATTGATAGTTATGTGTTTAGTGTTGTCATTTTGATCCATTTACTTTTGTGGGTGTTTTCTATGTTGCTCTTAATATTCTGTTGTCGGTTGTTCTTCTTTATGGGTGGACTTTTCATCTTTTTCAGTGTTGGTTTTGTATTTGTTGAGACTCCTGTATTATGTTTCTTGTTTTGATATGTTGTATTGTTACTGTGCTTTGTGGCTACCCCTATGATCTCTCTTAATATTCTAAGTTTAAACCTAATTTTAACTTCTGCATATCTTTTTTAACTTCCTCTACTTCTGAAAGAACTATAATTACTTAGTATATCTCTCTTTTTAGTGTGATGGTGTCATATTTTTCATGATATCATCACTGATTCACTTCTTTATGTTGTAGGTTTGATTGAGTTTTGTGACTTCCCTAACTGAGTAGGTTTCTGGATGCTGTGCATCCTGCATTGCCTCCTTAAATATATACTTAATGATTGTGTTTTTCGAAGTAAAGAGCTTCTTTCAGCATTTCTTGTAGTTTTGGTTTTGTTTTTACAAAGTCTCTAAGCTTCTATTTATCTGCAAATGTCTTAACTTCATCTTCACTTTTGAAAGACAATTTTGCAGGACATATAATTCTTGGTTGGAAATTTTTCTCCTTCAAGGTTCTGAATGTGTCATCCCACTGCCTCCTTGCCAACATCATTTCTGCCAGTAAGTCAGACAAAAGAGTACAAGGCTTCTCTCTGGATGTTAGCTTTGCTTTGAGTCTCACTGTCTTTAAGAGAATCTATTTATGTTTCATTTTATTAAGCTTGATTATAATATGTTTTGGTGTCTTTCTTTTGGGATCTACTTTTTGTAGCATTCAGTACACATCTTTGTTATCTATGTTCTCTTCTTTCATAATTTCAGGGAAGTTTTCTGCCAGCAACTTGACAACAATACTCTTTGTGTTTACAGCTATCCCTCCCTGTTCAGGAACTCCAGTTAACTGTAGATTATTCCTCTGAATAGAGTCCCACATGTTTCTTAGTGCTTCTTCATTTTTCTTATTTCTGTTCTCTGATCTTTCCTCATAATCGCTGGTGTCATTTGCTCTATCCTCAAAGTTACTATGTTTGACTTCCTTCTCCTCAGTTCTACTCTTTTGCTTTGGATTGAATTGTCTAATTCTTTAATTTTGTTATTGATCTATTGGATTTGAGATCATTGATGTTCCATCAGTTCAAATAGCTTACTTAGTATTTCATTTTGTTCTGGTGCATTTTATTTAATCTGTAGGAAGGCTGTCTGTATAATTCTTTTGTACTCAATCTCTGATCATTTCAGAAGGCTTCTTCAACTGGGAATTTTTTTGATTCTTTGTTTTGGGATTTTTCCAGAATCATGGTGGACTGATTCTTTAAGTGGTTAGGAATGGTTTATTGCCTTCAGGCCATTGAGAGGCTGTTTAGTTTCTCTGGTGTTACCTTAACAGGAGTTAAGGTGTAGTTCTGAGATGAGAGTTTGTCACCTGTCACCTCTGTGTACTCTAGGGACTTGCCCCATTGGACCCTCTGGGGTGGCAGGTTCTGCCTCCTAGCTGGCAAAGATGATGCCTTACTTATGGAGTCACTGGGCACTGTCAAGTGGTCCTATGCTGTGGGCCAGTAAAGGCTGGAAAAGATGCCACTGAGCCACTCTTCTCCAGTCAGTCTTATTTTTAAAAGCAGGGAACTGTCCAACAGTTTCTGAAATCAGTCAGGCTGTCATATGTGGCAACCCCCATGCTGCTTTCTGGCCAACAATGGAAGCTCCTCTCCTGCTGTCCCATATGCTATAACATAGGTCAAAGTAAGGAGGGTTTATGGCCTTGCTGCCATCCTCAGCTAGGCCCCACCCATAACATAACACTGTACTAACCATAGCCTTTCTATTGGAAAAGTGCTTTCTAGACTGGCACTGTTTCTCATCTTGGGAATTAGCACCTGCTGAGGCCTCCAGTTGGCTGTCTCCACCTCCCAGCCTAGCAAGATGGTGTCCTGGACAAGCTTCCCTTCCCACTATGAAACAGCAGAATCTATGGTGGAGCTCAGAAAAGAGAGGGTAGAGGGGCAGTAGTGCCCTCACAGAGCACTAGAGGTGAGTCAGCAGGAATGAAGCTCAGTGTGCACTGCCTCGTGTTAGGGACAGGTAGTTTGCCATTTAGCGGCACATAATCCAACCTGACAACCCTATACCATATCCTAGGACTCCCTGGTTGTGCAGAGTGCTTCATTCAGTTATCAATCTAGGCTTTCATTCTCAGAGGGAATTGAGGAGACATGTGTCTAGTCCACAATCTTGGCCCCATGCCTTTTCCTATCAATTTTGGATTCACTTATATTACTACCCACCACCTATCTGTCAATTTGTCCTATTGTGTTGTTTTCACATTTCCATGACGTTATGCTGTTAGCATTTCAAGTACCAGCAGAATCACCTATGGTGCACAGGTTTCAGCAGAGTTTCTAGACTAACACAGGATAGGAAAAAAAAAAAAAAAAAGCCTGGTGATCTCCAAGGAAAGCCCTATGAATCACAACTGAATATTTTCCAAGTCACTTGCTTTATAGACATCATCAGGAGAGATTAATCATGAAGACATCATGTTCTGTGAAGTAGCAGTTCAGCTAAGATGAAAGAGACCCTCAGTGAGATGGATTAGCAAAGCAGCCACAACAATGGACTTGAATGTGCCAGTGATCATGAGGCTGACACAGAATAAGGTAACAGCTATCTACCTAACTCTCCATGTTTCTACTTTGTTGCTTAGTGCATACATATTTGGAACTGCTATGTATTCTTGGTTGATTGACCTTCATGTTATATAAATGCTCCTGGTGGGAAAACTTGGTGGCATAGTAGTTAAGAGCTATAGCTGTTAACCAAATATCTGTAGTTAGAAACCATAGAGTGCTCCTTGAAAACGCCATGGGGCTTTCTACTCTCTCCTATACAGTTTCTATGAGTCAGAATTGACTAAATAGAAATGAGAATGGGGTATTGTATGCCTCTAATAATTTTCTTTGTTTGAAATCTTACTTTATCTCATATTACTATAGCTTACCATGGACTTCCAGAAGAACTAACATATCTGTCTTAGAAGAAGTATAGCCAGAATATTCCTTAGAAGTCAGGCTGATGAGACTTTTCCTTACACACTTTATCAGGAGGGATCAGCCCTAGAGAAGGACAGCATGCTTGGGAAAGTAGAGGTTCAGCAAAAAAAAAAAAAAAAAGAGGCAGACTTTTCAAAGAGTTGGACTGATACAGTGGCTGCAGCAATAGGCTCAATATAACAATAACCATAAAGAGGATGCAGCACTAGGCAATGTTTCGTTCTTTTGTACCTAGGGCAGCTCTGTTGCAGTTGATGTAATAGCACCTAACAATAACATCTGCCTTTTCGATTAAGTTTGCATAATATGTATTTTCCTTCCGTTTACTTTCTACCTGACTATATTCTTATGTTTAAAGTGAGTTTCCTCCATTTAGCACACAGTTTGGTAATTTTTTAAAAATCCACTAATTCTATTTATCTTTTATTTGTAATATTTGGACCTTCTACATTTAATGTAATTATTGATGTGTTAGGGGTTAGTTCTTTTTTATTTTTGTTTCTGATTGTATTTTTCATGTCTGTTTTATTTCCTTTACTTTCCAGTGAACTACTTGCGTATTTTTTAAATTCCATTTTTTAAAATCTGTATTATTTTGAGTGAATCTCTTTATATAATTCTTTCAGCAGTTACACTAGGTAGTGCATATATATATACTAGGTCTGGCAATTATGTTTGCAAACTTGCCACCATATGCTCACGTTGGTAGCACCATACAAACAACTCAGTAAGATTTTATAACCTTGGTATATCAGTATCTCACACCTGTGTTCATGCTGATGTGTAGTGGTGTCTTGCTAAGTGGCATTCATTATTGTTCTTATGTGTTTTTGTGTGCTGTCATGAGAATGTCAGAACTTGAATTAGAGCAATGAACAACAACAAAATTTCCTGTTAAACTTGGCAAGAATGAAAGTGAAGTGATGGACATGTCAGTCCAAGTTTATGGGGATCATGCCTTGAAGAAAATGGCAGTGTACAAATGGATTAAACATTTTTCTAAAAGGAAAGAAAGTGTCACTGATGAAGAGAGGTCAGAGCAGTCAGTAATAAGCAGAACTGATGAAAATATTGCAAAAATCCATCGAATTGTGCATCAAAATCATTGGCTGACTGTGAGAACCATAACAGACCAAGTAAACATCAATAGAGATACAGAAAAATCCTAACTACAAACCTTGGCTTGAGAAATGTTTGTGCAAAAATCACCCTGAAGGAGCTCACCAATGAACAAAATCAAAAGATAGTCAAAATCAGTGAAGACCCTTTGGGGAGGCAAGAAGATGTTTCAGGTCATGTTATCAGTGGTTATGATACACGGGTCTACCAATATAACCCTGAATCATGGCATCCAGGTGCACAATTCTACAGTACCAAAAAAGTTTGGTTAATCCAAATCAAATCAAAATAATGCTGCTAATCTTTTTTGATACAGTGAGTGGGCCCATGCTCATGGAATTCACTGGTCTTACCATGTTTCCCATCATCCTGAAGCAGCTGGCTTGATGGAACAGCCTCCTGAAGACACAATTACGCTGCCAGCTAGGTGGCAATACCTTGCAGGATTGGGGAAGTGTTCTCCAGGAGGGTGTGTATACTCTAAGCCAGCGTCCAACATACGGTGCTGTTTCTCCTATTGCCAGGATTCATGGGTCCAGGAATCAAGGAGTGGAAATGAGAGTGACACCACTCACTGTTACCCCTGGTGATCCACTTGCAAGATTTTTGCTTTCTGTCCCCATAACCTTATGCTCTGCAGGGTTAAATGTCTTAGTTCCGAAGGGAGGAATGCTGCCACCTGGAGACACATCAACGATTCCACTGAACTGGAAGCTAAAATTGCCACCAGGCCATTTGGGACTCCTTGTACGTCTAGATCAACAGACAAAGAAGGGAGTTACAATACTGGCCGGTGTGATTGATCCCGATTATTAAGATGAAATTGGATTGACATTACATAACGGAGGTAAAGAAGAGTATGTTTGGAATGCAGGAGATCCCTTAGGACGCCTCCTAATACTACCAGGTCCTGTGATTAAGGTCAATGGAAAACTACAGCAACCCAACTCCAAAATGAGTGATAATAGCCCAGACCCTTCAGGAATGAAGGTTTGGGTCACCTCACCAGGCAAGGAACCACAACCAGCTGAGGTGCTTACTGAGGGCAAAGGGAACACGGAATGGGTTGTAGAAGAAGGTAGTTCTAAATATGAGGTACGGCCACGTGACCAGTTGCAGAAACAAAGACTGTGATTGTTATGAGTATTCCTGCTTTGTATGTGTGCATTGGATATTTTGTTTACTTATGAAACATAAGATGTAAATGGGCTAATGCATTTTCAGTTGTACATGTGTTAGTTATATCATGTTAAACATAAGTATGACTTTGTAACCGTACTCCTTCAGAGACTGTGGATGGTAAGGTGAGATGTGTGCAGATGCCAAGTTGACAAAGGGTGGACTATGGTGGTCAGGATTATGTAAACTTGACTGTTCCATATTTGGCTGCTGTATTAAGTGGCAGGGTGGGGTTTGTGGTGGCTTCCTGCCCCTCAGCTGTCTCATCTCTCGACCTTCCACTACTACTGCTGATCTGCTCAAATAGCCAGATGCTCCTGCTCTCTTCTTCCGGCATCTGGTTCCTGGACTTGAACTAGCAGCTGTGGATTTATCAATCCTTATAGTCAGCACTTGAGAGTCCAGCTCCCTGACCTGCCGATCCCAGGTTTGCCAGCGTCTGCCGCTTCGTCTCACCACCAGCTTGGGACCCACTGACCTACACAACCGGTGATCTAGAACTCTGGTCTCTGGCCTGCTGACTTTGGGTTCCTCAGCTTCTGTGGCCACGTGAGGCTTGTGCCAGAATTTGGGACATTCAGTTTTTGTGATTGCGTGAGCTATTTCCTATATCTATATCTATCTGTCTATCTATTATAAATCTTTCCTTGTACCTACGCGTGTTACTGGTTTTGCTTTAAAGTATGGCAAAACAAATGGGTGATAGTGAAAAGGTCAGCTAAACAAAAGGTTGGTTTGTCGTGATGACATCAAATGATTTTCCACATGAAATTTTCCACGTATTTGGCCATGGTATTTACTATCACTAATCCACTGGCTAGAATACAGTTGATAAGCCAAATCACAGAGCTGGGAATCAGGACTTTAAGGTAGGCCATATGCACCATGTCTAACCCAAACCTGATTTTTCTCACTGCCAATGCACATTACCAGTGTGCTGAGGTACTTGAGGTCAATTTCACATCATCACAAATTAAGTTTTCTGTTTAACTTCCTTTTCCTAGAAAGAACTACATTCACAACAAATTTGAAATTCAGAACTGTCCTTTAGAAATTTTCAGTGGAAAAATTTAAGTGATAGATACTCTTTTTAGGCAGAAAAGAACATATATATGTACATATTTTCCTCTCATTAAATTAAAAGTACAGAGTAGATTAAGCACAGAGATTTTTCCTAAGTATTGAAAAAGTCATCTTTTTAACCACCAAAAAGTACCAAAATGTTTGTATTCTTACTGTTGCTGTTCCTAAATAAAATGACATCGTTTGAAATGTTCAGGACACGCTAGGTGACTCTACATTATAAAATGCACAGATCACACTGCACATGCTGAGTCTACTTGACACTGAAAATATGTAATTCAAGCTCATCTACATAGCCCAAAGGAAACAGTTACGTATCAGAAGACAGCAGCTAAAATTGGGGTAGAAATCTGCCTTTTGCCCACAATTTGGACACCACCACCACCAGTAACAGAATTTCCACAAGTCTCCATTTGCCTTTCGCAGATCCCACCAACGAGAGGGTATTAGAATTTTGCTGACATCAGTGACCCGCCACATGATTTATTCTTTGCTTCGGTTTACAGAGAAGTAAGTAAACCGGTAATTAATTATATATCAGAACATGAGAATCGACCTGGCAATAATGTACAGGCTAAGAACGCTCTATTTACATATGTAGGTTATTTAAAATATGTCTTGTTAAATAAATATTTAAAATACCTCCTTATTTAGCGTATAAACTGTTTGGACTGAAGCTGCAATATGCCTCGTTGCTGAATCTTCTAAAGAGTGAGAGAGCTGCCTGACCCGCAGAATCTCCCTCCTACAGGGTGGGAACGTACAGAAAGTCTCTGACCAAAACAACGAACACAAAATGTCTTAAGTTATCACTGAAATGTATAACGATGCAGCAAAGATCATAACATTTCTCTTTCTCATGAGAGCAGGTAAGCATAGATTAACCACAGTCCGAATGACCACGGACAAGACAGGACGTAACAAACCTAAGCCAAACCCGGCGCCGTCGAGTGGATTCCGACTCACAGCAACCCTATAGGACAGAGTAGAACTGCCCCAATAGAGATTCTAAGGAGCGCCTGCAGGGCTTAAACACCATACCACCAGGGTTCATTTCACAAAATTAAGGTGCTCTCCTCTGTGGGACGTTTGCCTTTGTAAATGTCCAGAATTATTTTTAAGAAGGAGTAAAACTGAGCAATTCGTGCCTCTCATCTCAACATGGAGCTACGATTTCAAAACAACCACAGTAAGGAGAACACACAGAGTTGGGGTGGCAAGGCTGCCTGTGTGCGATAGGAACAAACTCATTGCACTTTGCAGGACGGTCATATTCAACCTCAGCCAGAGGCTGAGCTAGGTGTTCAATTTATTTCTGTATTGCGGTTGTGAACCTTAGCTTTTTCTTGGGAGATGTATCCTTATGTCCCAAACTGCCTCGTTTTCTCAAGAACGTGTATATTCCCTCCAGAATGAATCACGAACACGTCAATTCGAGATCCACCAGGGGGAGCAGTTCACCAGCACAAAACAAACCTTCCCCAAAGGAAGTCGCGGAAGGTGCCTCTTCCCCTCAATTTACACAGCTGACAACGACCCGGATTTTTTATCGGATCCACTAGATGTGACACTCATATACCTGCCAGCGATGTCATATGCCTAACCTTAGGCTGGATGGCTGTGTCTTGTTCAGTCACGGACACACCAGCGGTTTTCTCTGCAGAACTTGAAAAAAGAGTAATTGTAATCAACAGGAATTTCTTGTGTTAATAGAGGAAGTTATTTGGTCCTTGCTCTTACATCAACTTTGTAATGGACAAAACTGATAAATAAAGCAAAATACCTGTTCAACATTTATTCTAGTGCAGGGATTGAATTGGAGACATTTAATTTGGGGTGTGTGTGTATCTGTGTGTCAGAGAGAGAGAAGTACAGGCAGAGACACAGAGAGAAAATGAGAAAGAGGGAGAGAATCTCCCAGGTCTTACAGCCAGGAATTCACAGCCACATGCTGCTACCACCCTTGTTTTCTCCAGCAAAACTATTCCTCTTCCTTCTTGCAGGGGCCTGCGACTGGGAAGGAAAACCGCATTCAAAGGAAGGCCAGTATTGGTGATAAACCCTTTGTGTGCATCAGTCTGTCCAAACAAAACAGCTGTGATCTTAGAGGACCTGTCTACTACGAACAGGGCACCCCAAACCTACTGGTGATAAATGGCAAACTTAAAAGAGTATATGTGTCCTGCAGTGTTTTGCAAAAAGCTGCATGATTCACTCAAGAAGCTCCTGTAAGGAAGTCAAGTTTTAATTCTGATCAAGATCCTTCCTTCTGGTCCCTTATTTTAAACCTCATTCCAAGCACTTCCACAGCTTGCTCTCTTAATAGTTTCCTTACTGCTTAAGGTATAGTCTCTGGATCAGCAGCTTCAGCATCCCTTGGGGATTTGTAAGGAATGCAGAATCTCAGGCCCCACCCTAAACTTCCTGAGTCAGAATCTGCCTTTGAACAAAATGTCTAGGTAATCATAGTGCATACTGAAAGTTGAAAGTCTACTCACAGAGTCCCACCTTCACCCTTTTTTTTTTTTTGGAAAGTCTCATACTTGTAGGCTCCAAATAGGATACACAGAAGCCAAGATTATCATAGCCTTACGGTAGATGTAACCAACTCTCGAAGCAACGTGAAATGATAGAGTGCAGGCTTCCAAGCAAAAAAAGACTTTGCTTAAAATCTCAGCTTGGGCACTTCCAAGCTGTTGCCTCACATGTACCTCATGGATATTAACTCCACTTTGAAGATTAAACTAATACCTGCCACTCAGAAGATTCCATTGACACATCTTTTCCTACAAAATTGAGTTTCACATCTATGGCTATTGCTCTGGCATTTAGTTATTAACTCTTCTTCCATATGCATTACCATTATTTTTTTCCTATGATTTTTTTTTTCAGAGAGATAGCAAACCTCAAGTCATCTTATATGCTTACTCTTTGTTTTGTTTGTTTAACTATTTTGAAGTGGAAAAGGTAAAAGAAGCTAAAATAATCAGTTAGAATTGTTGGTGAAATTAAAATACTGGTCCTTAACACTGCTTGTTGTGGATAACCAAACCAAAGCCAAACTTTTTTGCTGTTGAGTTAATTCTGACTTAGAGCCACTCTATATGGCAGAAGTGGCACTGCCCATTAGAGTTTCCAAGGAGCGGCTGGTGGATGTGAACTGACAACCTTTTGGTTAGCATCTGAGATCTTAATCACCGCACCACCAAGGCTCCAAGGATAACCAAACCAAAGCAAAGCAAAGCAAAAAACCAACCAAGGGAGGGGAAAATTATTCTAGAGGAGGAGTTTGAAAGTATCCCCTTGAAAAGACCTAACCATAAAGGAGAAAGCTATGTTCCAACAAATATATCAGCTAATACTATGATCTAAGCACTGTCACAGCTGGGCAGAGTTAGTGACTGGTAGAGTTAGTTATAGTATTACAACATAGGAAACCCTGGTAGCAGAGTAGTTAAGAGCTAAGGCTGCTGACCAAAAGGTTAGCAGTTCAGATACACCTGGCACTCTCTGGAAACACCATAGGACAGGTCTACTCTGTCTTGTAGGATCATTATGAATAGGAAATGACTTGACACTATGGGTTTATTTGTTTTTATTACGACACTGTCTACATTTTTTTTTTGGAAGAACTGGTCATAAGGAATAGTTTCCTGCATTGCTCATTTTCTTTCTGAGCTTTATAATATTGTTTTGCAAATGCTGTAACATGAATCTCTAGATCTTGGACTGAGTTCATTATATCAACTGTCTGGTCACCAAATTGGACATAATATCTTGTGAAGTTAGAAAAAAAACAAACAGAAGAATTACAATATAAGCCTTACTTTCTAACAGAAAAGAGGCTTAATATGGTATACTGGAAGGAGGGTGATCTCAGATGTGAGGTCCCAGGGTTGCCCGCACATAGTGCACTGAGAGTCTTCACACTCAGAGAGGTTCCTCCGTGTTCTTAGGTCCCTCGGGAGGGTCACGTGTGTATGTACAGATGTTGTGCGTGTGTGACTGCATGTGTAAATATGTTGCTGAAAGTCAAAAGATCAGGATCGGAGCTTGACTTGGAAAAGGAAGCCAACATTCAGATTGTTTTCAATAGCTTGTCCCAAGATCTTTGCTCCTGCCCTACCAGACGGCCTTTCTCATACTATCCTCCTCTCTAGGGTCTTCCAGTCATTTTCCAAAGGAAATAGTTACTATATCAGGGAATAACTTAAAGAAAATTATTTACTTGTTACCCAAGAACCACTTCAAAAAGGGCCTTCAGATTTAATAAGGTACACAATTTGGTATCCAAGTCGTTTTATTTTGTCATCCAAGTAATTTTATTAACGTTCAGTTTATATTCCATGACATCATGTTTAATCCATTTGAACCTCCAAATAGTCAGTGGACATTCAAATGGACTAAATGTGATGCTTCCCTGTCCTCCAATTTATATGACAACCTTCTGTTGAAACCTAGAAATGGGAAAACTCAGCTATCATAAGAATGTCTGATTTAGTAGAATATCATCTGGAATAGGAATGAAGATCATAGATCAAAAGAGGCAGTTACTCCTCACCCTAACTTAAACTTATTAGCAATCACAGAATGATGAAACCCACAGACCTAGAAGGAGAAAGGTTTGTACCAGCCCTACCCTGAGCTGGCTCAGCAGAGCCTGGCAGTCAGAGAAGGTTAGCATCTGATTTGTAGGGTGCTCTTAATGATTTGCATACATGAACTCTGTGAAATGGAAGCTTTTTGCTCTCAAGAGCCACAAATCCTCCAATTCCTCCCAGTTTCCTGATTTTTACAGCTGTCATAGAAGGCCAAAACTTCTTTACTCTCTTGTCAGGCACTGATATACAAGCCGAATAATTAGCATGAGTTATCACTGCTCTTGTTTTAAGCTATGTAGCCACATTCACAAATATCAAAGTACTTTACAAGATGAAAACAACCCCAGACATGTAGGAGTGAAGTACTGCCAACATCTAGGAGAGAAAATAAAATGTCTCTCATTCTTTCATTCCATCTCTGCACCAGATTACTTTGGAGAGGCACTTTTACTGGAATGGGCTAAAAAATACGGGAAGCTTGAATATAGTTGCAATTGTCTTTAATTGGTATCCTTTTTGGGCCTTCTAAAAAAAATAAATCCAAACATTGAGAGGGCCCTGGGGATTGAATTTTTCTCTTATCCCTAAAAGCATTCCCAGTCTGCAAAGGAAAGAGAAGAATCAGAGGAAAGAAGGATTCTCATGAGCAACCTCAAGGTAAAAAAGTTCCTTTCGGGGGCTCAATTCTGTTACACTTCACTCTAGTTTTCCTTCTAAGACATCTACACTAAAAAGACAAGGAAAAATGTTCAGAAAAGTGAAGGGTTGTTAGGAATAAACAAAACTTGCATTTGTAGGAAGTGTATCATCAGAGCAGGATTTTCTGATACAGGAAAAGCATTTCCTGTGTCAAGCACACTCTGAAATCTTCACTTAATTGTTGACTCACGGGAAGTATCCCTTGCAGAATGATTGTAAGCAGTTAATTGCTTCCAAAGTAATCTTAAAACAAGGTATTTGGGATTTCTGTCAGATAACCATGAAATGTCAGATTACTACAAATACTTCAGAGAAGCAACTGTCTTGCTATTCTAAATTCCCCACTTTTCAGTTTTTGTGCAAAAGTTCTGTGGAAATATACTAATATAGGTTCTGCCGACCTCGTTGCAACTGACATTTTGGACAGGATAACCTTGTCGTGGGGGCTGTCCTGTGCATTGTTTAGTAGCAGCCCTGGCTTCTAACAACCAGATGCCAGGAGCCCTTGCACACCCAGTTGTGACAACTGAAACCATCTCTAGATGCTTCAAATGTCTCAGAATGTGGTGGAATGGGGGTTGCTCCAATACAACTTGACTTACATTCTGTGAGAAACTGTCATTCTTTGAAAACTATATAATATTTATTTTTATTTAAATGTCGGCATTATTTAGACCAAGTTTCTGACCTAACTTAAAAAAAAAAAAAAAAAAACTTTCTGTTTGATAAGGGTCAACTGGCTCCTTAATAACATGATCCAATTGGTTCTGATGAAATTTGCTTCATGATTTTGGACAAGTTACGCAGCAATACATCCCTGAGTTTTCTCACCTGTGAAACAATTATACCGTTAGCTTTTCTTACATAATAAAAGTAAATCATCAAAGCAATACGCTAAGTGCTCTGGCTATGTGAAGGGGCCACAGGAAGAAAAATGGTATAAAATCCAAACATCAGATGAGTAGTTACATAAATATTAGCTATTAATTATTACTGTCATGAGGTATCAATTATACTTCTGCTCTCTTGAAAAGTTAAGGCATGTCCCTAACTGCTACCAAGAATGAACTTGGAAACATTGAACATAACAATATATAACCTATTCCAAGACATATTTTTGTTTTACATATACAATAGCCCTGGTTTTACAATTTTTAAGCACTCAGTTACTGAAAGTCAGTGGTTCAAGCCCATCCAGAGGCTCCATGGGAAAAAAGTCCTGGCAATCTGTTCCCGTAACAATCACAGTCTAGGAAATGCTATGGGACACATCTACCTTGTCATATAAGGTCACTCTTAGTTGAACTCAACCGGAGGGCACATGACAACATATACATACATACGTACACACACATACACATATATTAATTTCCAAAAGAAAATTACACTACCTTTGTAAATAAACCATTGGCAAATGGTTATTTACACAGTCTAATTTGAAGACTATTTTAAAAATGAGTTTTCATCCAAGGTCACAACACAAAATTAAAACGCGAGTGGAAGGATCCACTTTCCTGGGCTCAGATGTCTTCTGAGAAACGGTGAAATCGGATAATAAAAGCAAGGATGGTGTAGCACAGAGGTTGGCTTTACGAACAAAACAGAAGCCAACTAGTAGCTGGCCCTAAGACTTGTGCCTAATTCATGCACCTGTGCCCGGGCGTTAGCCCCCGCGACAACAGCGTTACCTCTGATGTTCAGTGTGTGGTGAGGCAAGTAGGGCAGGAGTTGGGAACAGAACACCAGCCTGACATCTTTGTGTTTATTAAGCTGTATCACATGACATCCACCCACCTAAACAGTGTGCTTGGCGTGTCACAGGATACTGTGATGTGTAAAAGAAGGTAAAGGAGGCAGATTTAATCTCTCACACCAACAAAGGCTTCTTTCTTAAGCGTTTTGAAAGGGTCTATGGACACAGTTTCCTTGTGTAACAATCACTAAATCCTTTTCTCTCGGAATTGTGAGACGTCCTCACCCCTGGCTCCCCTTTTGAGTGGCTTCTCTTCTTTCACTTGTGGTAGGTGACCTATTTTACAGGACTTTCACCAAATGTTGCCCCAGTTACCTTCAAAATTAATTCTATCAAGAAGCAAGGTCATCTTTAGGGGGGTCAAAATGCTGAGACTGGGTACCAGGAAGCCTTCTGCAACTACGCGCCTCCTTGCAAGGGCTGGTAGCTATGACTTTTTTCACGCCCTCTACATTAAACCTATGTTTAAATGAACCCTTTGATATTCAAAAAAAAAAAGTTGCTTAAAAAATAGTAAAATAAAATCGCCTCTATCTGCAAGCCTTTAATTTCTGAATTAAATTTGACAACCTCTACAAAATAAGGGCGACTAGCCCAGAGGAGTCGGATCCGACTCGACAGCACTTGGCTTTGGCGAGCCCAGAGCCAAGCATAGGCAACGTGATGCAAAAATTCCTTAAAATCTGCTCCTTCTGTCGGCAGAACCAGAATATATATAAAAGGGAAACATGCTGTTTCCTGGCAATGATGGTTGTGTAGGGGTTAAGTGCTACATCTGCTAATCCAAAGGTTAGCAGCTCAAATCTGCCAGGCACTTCATGGAAACTCCATGGAACAGTTCTACTATGTCCTATAGGGTCACCATGAGTTGGAATCGACTTGATAGCAGTGGGTTTGGTTCTGGTATGCTATTTCCCTGGACCTGTATGAAGGAGGAGGTCATCGACTGCATCCACTATCTGTAATCTTGTCAGAAAATTGGACAAAGTTCACCTGTTAAGCCAAACTAACATCAATTTGGAGGCAAAGAGTTGGCCGTGTTTGTTGGTCAAGTCAATCTTTGTTCTTTTCGGTCAATGTTAGAATTGCTTGGCCTCCAGAACAAAGTTTGAAAACAAAATACCAGATAGTCTACAGTTGATTGGGGAAGTAACACAATGTAACTAACAAGAAGACATTTAGTTCTTTCAGTGACATAATGACACCAATAATACAAAATACATCTCCATCACACTTAGATTATTTGTGGTTCCACTCTAAAAGAACATCTGCAGAACTGTTTTTTTTTTTTTAAAAAAGGTTTCTTTCAAGTCAGTTCTGACTCATGGCGACCCCTTGTGTGTCAGAGTAGAATTGTGCTCTGTAGAGTTATTAATGGCTGATTTTTTTTTTTTTTTAAGTAGATTGCCAGATCTTTGCTCTGAGGTGCCTCTGGGTAGACTTGAACTTCTATCCTTTTAGGTACCAATCAGCGCATCAGCCGTCTCCAGGGACTTCCAGAACTGGCTTAGGAACTAACAGCCTTCTCAGTCAGCTGTCTTGCCTGTCTTTGTTAAGGATCAAAAAGCAAGCCAAGTGAGAATTTAAAGTAAGACAAATCTATCATTTTTCCTGGATAAAACAATCTGAGTGTAGTTCTATAGATACATGAGTAGTCTATAAGATTTATATGCCCTCCAAATATCATCTTAAAGCTGGGGAATTTGTTGTTGATACATCAATGAACTTTATTCTTATTCCAATTGAATCCATCACCGTGGGTGTATTGATTTCAATTTCCCTGTCTCAGCATGTTTCTTTCTTTCCTTTTTGAAGTAATCCCCCTTGAAATTTGTAGTAAAAATGGAACTTCCTTGGATCCACTGGTTTTGGACTGAACTCTGCTTGAATAGAGACGTCCCATGGTGTCTGAATTTGAACTTCTGTTTCTGAGCTAGAAACTGTATCAGTTACATCCTAAGATAATAAATGATTTAGGATTTGAAGAAATCTTTTCCCCTCCTTTAAACTAGTCTCAGAACCATACTCAGTCTTATAGTCATTGTCAACCAGAGTTTTGAACCGGTTCATTCTGGTTCAAGCCACTGCTGAGAATTTGCATTTCTAATAAGTTTCCAGGCAAAGCTAATTCTTCTGGTTCTGCTCTGTAGAGTTTCCAAAGAGTGCCTGGTAGATTGTAACTGCCAACTTTTTGGTTAGCAGCTTTAACTCTTAACCACTATGCTACCATGGTTTCTAGTAAAACAACAGTTCTTTGAAATTTACTACAGGGAAATATCAGCTGGGAATCTTGTTAAAATGTAGGTTCTGATTCAGTATATCTGGGATGGAAATGCAAATTCTCAGCAGGGGTTTGAACTGGAACAAAGCAGTTGGAAGCCCTGTTGTCCACAGCTTTCTGAATTTGTCCTTTTCGAGAACTTTTCTTTCCCAGCTTGGCCAGCTGTAGCCTTTTGCCTTTAATGTGCTGCCATCTATGAGCTTTGGAATTCAGTTTGGCCTTGAATTTTAGCTGACTTTATAACTCAAATATAATTGCTGATGCACTTTCCAAAAGACTTCAGGAAACCATAAATGCTTATTTTAGTTTATAAGTGTGGCGTTATTTTATATTTGAAAAATGTTCGCATGACTACTAGGAAAAAATCCCATTCATCATCTGCCATTATCTAGGACCCTGTTAGCAGGTTCATTCTGGAGATAAAGGTTCACGGAGTGTTTTGTCTATTTATTTTGGAAAACCCAACATGCCAAAAGGAGGTTTGTGATATAATAGGTGAAAATCGGAGCCAGAATTCTGTTTTCTGTTCCCAAATTTACTGTCGAGTCATAGGCTAGCACCGTTGCTCTTGCCTCGCTTCTCCCTTCATTATATGACCGTGAGATACGACAGTATTTCCCAGGCATCCTTGGCTTCCAGTAGGAGGAGGCTACTTAGCAAAGTGCCGCTCACGTACCCTCAGAGTTCGCAGTCATGGCTTCTAGAATTTTCTTCACAGTTTCAATCTAGTCAATCCCCAGATTGACCACTAGTGAGGAAAAGTTGCCTCCCATCTCTCAGCCCTCTTTACCTTTTCCCTAGCTGCAGACAGGGTGATTATTATTATTCTAAAACACACAGGTCGCCATGAGTGGGATCCGACTCTATGGCACTTGGCTAAAACACATACAAGTATGGTTACATTTCAACTGCAGTCTGGTCCTAACTGAACTTGTAAGTGCTGGATTTGAAGTTTCTCACTAATCTATACTTTGTCTTAAAATTATTCTGTACTCAGACCCTCAGAACTATTTAACTTTTCCTGATTTTGTTCTCTTTTCTCCTGTCTTCATTCAAGTCTCTTCATGTATAGCTGTTTAAATTTTTTTTCCCTTTTCCCAACTTAATACTGGGGTCCCTAGCCTTCAGTATGTCTTGACTGTAGGTCTATGTCTTCTTGGCATCTGTAGATGGTACAAATGGATAACATAGCTGCTCATTGAAAATTTAGAGGTTTGAGTTTACCCAGAGGTGCCTCGGAAGAAAGGCCTGGTGATTTATTTCTGAAAATTCAGCTACTGAAAACCACACACAGCATTTCTACTATGACACACTGGATTCACCAAGAGTCAGTGATTCTTTCAATATGAGGGGCAGAGAAAGTACCTGTCACCTTGTGCTCACTGGGATTCTTTACACATAATTGTTTACCATCCTCTGGGAACTCTGATGGCATAGTGGTTAAGTGGTATGTCTGCTAACCAAAAGTTCAGCAGTTCGAAACTACCAGGCACTCCTTGGAAACTCTAGGGAGCACTTCTGCTCCGTTCTATATGGTCGCTTTGAATTGGGTTTGACTTGATAGCAGTGGATTGGTTGGTTGGTTGGTTTTCCTAGGCTTATTTCTTTACTCACCTGAATTTCCACACATATCTCCCGGAGACCAGGACTTCTTTAAAGTAAGAAACTGAGTACTAATAGCTTATATCTCTCATTTCTCGTGCTCAATAAATATGAGAGGGAGAGGAAAAGAGAGACAAAATAAATAGGGCTTTCCATGTCCCACCACATTTCAAGTTCAACATGTCCAGACAGGAAATCGTGATTCCTCCCTGCCCTGCACCTCACACAACGGGTCTGTGCTCTTCCCCAGCTCCTTCTTGACTTCTCCATTCTGATAATGGCTTCTGACTTCAAGCCATATATCTACAGGTTTTCCTTGGATCCTCTGTTCACCCTCCATGACCAAACACTATGCAATCCAGGATCACAGCCAGCACCGTATGCGTTGCTCTTTCATTTACCAATGTCATGTGTTTCCCTCTTCCTGGACCTTAACACTACAGCCACAGGAACCTCTGGCAGTTTCTCCAAGAAGACATGCCATTTCCAGTGTGTGACCTCATATACATGTAGTGATTACAATGTTCTTCCTCCACACCTACCTTGGAAAATTTCTTTTCATCCTTTGGACTGTTTCAGAGACCTCTTACATCTGTATTTGAAGTATCTGTCTCCTATCCTCTTTCTTTGTTAATCCTCTATGGCAGCTCTACCAATGACTTTCTGAACATCACCCTGAATTATTTTATATATTTTTCTGTGCCTGTGTATCTGTCTGTCTCTGTAGAAGGTATCTTCCATGGCAAGGGGACTTGTAGTTTTACAAAGTCTCCAGCACGTGCTTTTATCAAGTTATTATTCCCTGGTACCTGCCACATATTCTGCTGCCAACTCAGTACATACGACACTCACACGACAATTTGTTTGGGAGCAGATTTTCTTCATGTCTCTTTTTCTTCTCTTAAATAATAGATACTAGACAGACATACTCATCCGTGAGATTTGCTTTCTTTGAGAGGATAGAACACCAATAATATGTGCAGCTTTCTACCAGTAAGCCTCAGAGTATCCAATTGAAACTTTCTCTTTTGGAGTTATCTTTTATTCTTCCTCGTGTTGAAACATTATTACTGTAATTATCAAAATTTAGTAACGTTGTTATAAAATCATAAGGAGAATTGGAGAGGAGTACTAAAAATATGTATTTTTATCTAGTAAGATTTCTTATGCTCAGCTTAGAAAGGGCTCTGAGAGCTTTTGACTTCAAGATTTTGCTGAATATAGGCCCCATGTAAACAGAGCTGGTTGTACTTTGTTTAAGGAGCCCTGGTGACACAGTAATTAAAGGACTTAGCTGCTAAAGGAAAGGTCGCATTTCGAACCTACCAGCAGCTCCACAGGAGAAACATGTGGTAGTCTGCTTCCACAAAGATTATAGCCATGGAAGCCCTATGGGGCACTTCTACCCTGTCCTGTAGGGTCACTGTGAATTAGAATCAACTGAGTGGCAATAGGTTTGTTTTTCTTCTGGGTACTTCACTGCCAGCTGTTGGTGCTTAGGAAAATTAAGACGTCCTTGAGAACACCAGATGGCCCAGTCGTGGAAATTTAAAGAGGGGAGTATCTCTTTGGGATTTTTAGTGCCTGTTGTAAGTGTGTGTCAGAGTAGAACTGTTCTCCATAGAGTTTCCATGGCCATGACCTTTTGCAAGCAGATCACCAGGCCTTTCTTCCTAGGCACCTCTGAGTGGATTCAGACTCCAAGCTGGTCTTTAAGATAATAGGCAGTACTTAACTATTTGTACCACCCAGGGAGACTTGATCATTTTTGTGAGTTCATTATGTTGTTGCTGTTTTTGGGTGAGTGTAGTGTTTTTTTTATAGGATCAACATTACTTCTTATTGGTGGCCTACAGGAAAGTGCAACGTGTCCTGATTTTACTTAATAATAAACTACTGTGTTATGTGGAGGAATTATTACTCCTTGGGTTCTTGGCTTTTGCGAGAGTTTTGGAATAATCTTTTTTTTTAATGAATGCTATTTAAAGGCATTTTAGATCTCATGAATTTATGATGAATTCATAAGGCAACAATTCAGATTGAATATTAGAAAAAATATTTCTGCTGGGAAATAACACCTCAAGGGAAGAGGGAGAAATCCCACTGCTTGAGTCAGATAGGTCTGGAGAAAATTTGGGGAGATGGAGCAGGGAGAACAAGCCAAAGGGAACTGGCTCAGTATAATGTAACGTGGTTTTCCCATCTCTAATTTCTGAGTTTGTGACTCTTCTGGGAATTTTTCAACCCATAAAATGTGCCCTTTTTGTGTCCCTGGTAATGGCCTAATGAAATAAACACTCATAAATATCTTAAGTTCCCAGAGATAAGATCTGAACAGCATCTCCCTCTTACCTGGCAGTGGGTGTTTTGCCATCAGAATATATCAGTCATGTGGGCTCTTTGAGTTTTTTCCCCTCATGCTGAAGGTCAGACCGCTTGTCATTTGATTCGTTTTAATGTCTCAATGCCTAAGTGCCTGGTGATTAAATAAATTTAAATTTTATACACTTTCTAACACTTGACAAAGAGATAATTGGACTTTATCAGCTGCTTGCCATTTTCAGCTGCATCTCAGCAAGTCTGGCCCAGTACAGAAAATAGAGATGTTTCAGACACACTGAAACATACATATATGTATGTGTTTTAACACAAGTTTGACAGTATCTCTATGCATGTGCCTGTGTCTATGTATGGAAATACATACACATATACATACACACACATACATATACAAAAAACAAAAACTCACTGCCATCAAGCTAATTTGGACTCATAGAGACCATATAGTTAGGGTAGAGCTGCCCCATAGTGTTTCCAAGGAATGTCTGGTGGGGTTGAACTGCTGGCCTTTGGGTTAGCAGCTGTAACACTTAACCACTATCCCACTACGGTTTCCAAACATAGCAATGTTGTGTGAATTTATTTTGTTACTTAGCTCACTAGACTTTAGAGTTTGCAAGTTGAACTTACTGTTTTTTCACTACTACGCCAAAGTACTAATATGCCTTCTTTTGACCCTGCTAAATTTCTATTCAGAGATAGGCTAGAAATATGTTAGGTTTTTGTTTTGTGCTTTCATGCTTTAGAGACTTAAAATCAGTCACAATTTTACTTAAAATAAAATACTACTACTAATAACAATAAAAAGGTAGAGGTGGTATACTACCAAACTCCAAGCAGCACTGAGTTGTCTTTGACAGAATAGAGGAAGGGGTCTCCAAGCCTCCCCTACTAATAAGAATGCTATTGACTTCTGAAACCCAGAGTGAATAACGTCCCTCACCCACTTCCTGTTCCCTGGGGCCAATTTCCTGTTCTGAAGTTCTTGTCTGACCACCTTAGAGAATGATTCTACTTCCTGTGGCTCTCATCTACTGTGTGTGGTCTAAGATAAAACTTACTCTCTTCTTATCAATAGTACATAAGAAAGTCACATAACATATTTCCTCAGAGAAATACGGAGGATCAAGACCTAACTGCAGTCCTTTCATAATTCCTGATTCTATTTCTTTCTCATTTTAGGCAGCACTTATTCTTCCAAGGACGCCTCTGCTTTGGGACATGCAGAAGCTCAGTAAATCAAGCTCTTAAAAAAAGTACATGTTTGCTCTTACAGACATTCAGCAAAAAATACTGAGTGAACAGAATCCCTAGAATAGGCCAAGAGTGAAGTGGCCTGAATGGTGTGTGGGAGTTGCAGGCTGGCTCCCTTCATGCACCAGTTACAGGACTTTGGATGTGCCCGTTAAATTTTCTGAGTTCACTTTGTTCTTGGGTGGAGAGTAGAAGTGAAATTACAATCTTAGGCTACTTCACAGACCAGTTATAGAACTCCTGTGGAAGGATGTGTGTCTAAGAGCTTGGTGAATATTAAATGGTATAATTAGCATTGTGAATATTATTAAGGAAAGAGAAAAGTTTAAATAAAATGGTCAATAAGACAGGCTTGGTTCCACCTCTTACAGGCTTAGCTGTTAAGAAGAAAGAATTTCATGGACAGGTTGTCAGAAAGACTTCATTAAAAAAAACAGACTTGGAATAAGGACGGATATAGCCATGTGAAAGGACAGGGGTGTGGGCAGCGCCAATGAGGACCAGTGGGAGCAAAGGGGCTGTATCTTGATGATATATGTCGGTATCATTTACCACACTGGACTTAAATCCCACTAGCATTTGTTTTTCTACTGCCTGGAACTCTTCATCCTGTAACAGGATGTATACCTTTGGAAATGCTGGGCATAATGTTTTGTACAACATGTGAATGAATTATTCTACCTCCAAAATCTCTTTCTCAGAGCTTCACCTTCTTTTCAGAATCTTCTTTCCCTTTACCTCTCCCATGTCTTTGGGAAATTTTTCTACAGTCCTTCCACAATCCTTGATATCCCTGAGTAGTGTAAATAATTAACTGCTCAGATACTAACTGAAAGGTTACAAGTTCAAGTTCACCCAAGGTCACCTGGGGGGAATCCTGCTGATTGGCTTTCAAAAAATAAGTCATTGAAAACCCTATGGAGCACATTTCTATTCTGACAGACACGGGATTGCCGTGAGTCAGAACCAGCTTGACTGTAATTTTCTTTCTCTTCCCTGACCTTTATTTATCTGGCCTGTCTTCATTTGCCTCTTGCCTAACCCCAAAGTGAGACATTGCAACATTTTCCTTTCTGGCGCTCAGATTTCTCACAAACTTGCCATCTTACCACATCTTTTGAATCTATTATTAGTCTAAATCTTACCAGCCACCATTCTTCTGCAACCCAACTGCTAAGCTCCCTGCTCGTGCTGCATAATATTGACTTTCACTAGTTTTTATACTGCAATTACAACCATTTATCTTTTGTTCAGAGTTCCACATTAAGGAGTCCCACATATCCCAGACCTCATACCTCAGTGATTTCCCTTCTTCTTAAAACAAGACTGTTTACTGAGAAGACAGATCACTGCTAGCTTAGCATTTATTCCTTCAGTGTCTGTTTCATTAGTCTCTTCTCCGTACAGTTATCTTTAGGTCAAAGTCCTGCCTCTCCCCCTTGGGATGTTCTGTGTCTGATTTCTCAGTTTTACCCTCTGATGCCCCCAGAAGACCCTGTAATTTTCAGTATTTCAGTACTCCCTCCTCATTGGCTCTCTTCTCCTAAGTGATTCTGCTACTACTAGATGTGCCAAGAAAGCTGGGCTCCGTAGACAAATAAGGAGCAATGACATGCCATATCCTCATTTTGGATATTTATGAGACAAATTTAGTCGATTAAAGATGGTAAAGAATCTTGTTCAGCTTAGTTAAACTCACAATTCCCTAAATGTCTTTGAACATTAAACTTTATTTTTTTCCCTATGAGTTACATCTGTTAACACTCTATGAAATTTGTGAAATATGGAACTTATGTTGGAATACTGTCTTAATTAGCATCTAATATGTCCAAGTCACTGCTACTAAAAATTGAAAAAAAAAAAAATCCCAGAGTGTTGATAATCTACAAGATTTTGTTTTGTTACTTCTCTGTCCTTTTTCTACTGGATTTATTCAGAAGAAGGCTTGGTGCTTTATCTCCTCTTCATGAGATTCTGTCCACATTAGCTATGATTTATATGTACATGCCACCATCTATATCTCCAGTCCCACTGTCTCTTAAGTTCTAGTCCTATAGTTTCATTTTTACTTTTTTTTTATTATTATTATGACTGAGTTAAAATGTACATTCCCGTATAAATTTACATGCCCACCTATATGCAGCTTCCACTGCTCTCCCTGCCTGGTGACAGCATGCTATTCCTCTCTGCTCCATACGTGTCTCATCCTCCCAACAGTCTCCTTTCCCCTCCTCTCCACCCACTCTTCTTCCTCCAGCCAGAGGTCAGCAGGCTGATATCCTATAGATGTATAGAACCATAAGGTGCATCCAATATATAGTCACTATGCATTGCCAAGTCCAATCCATTTGTGTCC
This sequence comes from Heterohyrax brucei, assembly GCA_028571685.1. Classification (NCBI taxonomy): domain Eukaryota; kingdom Metazoa; phylum Chordata; class Mammalia; order Hyracoidea; family Procaviidae; genus Heterohyrax; species Heterohyrax brucei. The sequence goes on along the minus strand of CM053148.1, from coordinate 32,946,751 downwards.
GAAGAGTGGACCTTCCTTATGATTTATGGGCAAGGGCAGCATCAGGGCCAGGGGCCGTGCTCCCAGAGGAACTCCGAAACTGCTGGACCATCAATTGAGGTCTTTTAATAAAGATCTCTAACTTTATATTTTAGAACAACATGTTTCTCAGAACTCAGGGAAGGCTCCAAAGTCAATCACAGCTTTAATACTGACAGAAGCAATCCAGTGATTATCATGAAAACTGTGGTGTCATCATATTAAAAAGAGGGATGTACTAGGGTTGTTATAGTCCTTCCAGATGGAGAGGAAGATGACAAGACAGGTAGTAATTAAAATTGGGTTTATATATACTTTATTAAGGGAGATCATAGGGGCAGCTGTAAAGCACAACAAAGATGTATCATACCATTTCAAGAAATGTAACACAGGAGTCTCAACAACTACAAAACCAGCTCTGAAAAAGGTGAAAAATCAACTCACAATAAAGAATGTCCCAGAACAACAGAGAAAACATCAACACAAAAGTAAACATATCACAATGCCAGCAGTGAACACATACCTATCGATAATTACACTGAATGTGAATGGACTGAATGCTCCAGTAAAGAGACATCTAGTGGCATCTTGGACCAAAAGACATGACCCATCCATATGTTGTCTACAAGAAGCTCACTTGAGACCTAGTCCTATAGTTTTGACTGTGTGCATGACTCTCTTATCAGCTGTCCTCTTGTAGTGACAAACTGAACATGTCTGTTATTTAACTCATTGCTAACAACTCCCCCAGATCACCTATTAGTTGGTGGTAACGTCAATCATTTCCATTGACTATGGAGAAGTAGGAATGAACATTTTCTTTTAAGTCAGATATGTTTATGCTTCTATTTGAGCCACAGAACCCTCATCTCTAAAATGATGGTGAGAATAATACTTACCTGTGGAACAGTGTGCTTCCAAATCGAAAACCAAACCTGTCACTGTCCAGTTGATTCTGGCTCATAGCGACCCTGTCAGACAGAGCTGAACTGGCCCATGGGGTTTCCAAGAAGTGACTGGTAGACTTGAGTTGTCGACCTTTGATTAACAGACAAGCTCTTAACCATTGCACTCCCAGAGCTCCTTTGGGAGCTTTAAAACCGAAAATAAAACCACTACAGCAGAATTGATTCCAACTCAAAGTGAGCCCATGAGGTTTCGAATTCTGTAGATTCCTACAGAAGCAGACATCTTTCTGCCACAGAGGATCTGGGGGTTTTGAACTGCTGGCCTTCAGTTAGCAGTCAATTGCTTCTTTAACTACAAAACCAAAAACCAGTCAAACCCATGGCCACTGGTTTAAACTCATAGTAAGCCTGCTAGTGCTTAATGGATGCACTGTCTTTTATTTCCTGTCTTCCTCTATAGCTTCATTTCTTATTTCTATGGTTTTACTCCTCTTAGGAAAACCCTGGTGGCGTAGTGGTTAAGTGCTGCAGATGTTAACCAAAAGGCTGGGAGCTCAAATCCACCAGGCCTCCTGTGGAGCGTGGTTATTTTGTCCTGTAGGGTTGCCGTGAGTCAGAATTGACTCAGCGTCAATGGATAATGGGTTGACTCATGTCAATACCGTCCGTGTCAGAGTAGAACTGTACTCAACAAGGTTTTCAATGACTACTTAGTGGAAGCAGATCACCAGCCCTTTCTTCTGAAGTGCCTCTCAGTAGATTCAAACCACTAACCTTCAGGTTAGGAGTTGAGCATGCTAACCATTGATTTCACTCAGAGACTCCTGTGTGTAGCACAGTTATATTTCTATACTGTAACAATAATGTTCTCAGAGAAAGAAAGTGAAAATGGTATCCTTCATTTAACTGGGTATATGGATTGAGGATTTGACCTAACGAAAAACTGAGTATTTAGAACACCATGGATCTTTCAAATAGAGGTTTGCTGAGTGCATTTCCCACAGGGTTCTGAGCTCTGAAACACCTGAAAAATGTGGTTCTAAAGAAGAACATGTCATCCTGTCAATGCTACTGATTGTCTCACCAACGCAGTTTTTATATAAATGGCCATTTTAACTTTTTAATCTGGGATCTTCTTATTATTTATAATTTACAAGAATAAACAATGAGGTAATGTTCTATAGGGTTATCTATGGTCAACTTGGATTTGATACAGTGATAGGGCACTCTCAAATATTTAAAGTTCAAATTCAGCTTGGACCATGACCAAGGCATTCAAATAGATTAAGTTTTCCAAATCTCTCAAGACTGGAAATGTGAGCTGGAAATATCATGGCCTTTCATAGTACTTTTTGATTCTTCTGGTTTTGGTAGGAATGAAAAATAGTTGACATTTAAGTGTTTTAGATTACTGAAATAAATTGACCAATTTGTATCTAAATACAAACTTCATGGTATAGATCCTCATTAAGTACGTTCTTTCCAAAGCTGACATTAGTTTTATAAAATAGTCTTCATCTTCTGCGTCAATTTATTTTTTAGTTAATCTAGCCTGCAAGATCACTATGATTTGAAATTCACTTCACAGCAACGGTTTTGATATTTTTCTTCCTTTTTTTTAATAGAAGAAATTATACAGTCTTCCTAATATGCTCTCAATAGAAATAGCTTATTCCTCAATTTCAGAAATGGTCTGAAATTCATCTCCACTGACTTTTTGTTTTACTTTGTTGTTTTTCTTTGGATAGAGGGACAAAATCTGCAATCTTCTGAATTCTTCTTAATTAAAGTGTGTGTTTTTATTCCTATTGGAAGGAAAATTACACATCACTAGGTTTACATACATTAAAGTTGAGTCTATGTAGCTGGAGATGAATTGGTGCAAAACTCAAAAATGTAGTTAGCCTGCTTTTCTGAAATTGTAGATGTTGTCTGGTTGTCATGTTAGGGCAACAGCAGGGATGACACCTCCAGGCTCACACCGTTTGTCTTGAGAGTAAAAACAAGCTATGGCAAATCAAATCACCTGAAAATGCTTTGGATTGATTTAATCAGCTGACGTTGCTACAAGTTACAGGTTAACACTTTTTATCATGGAAATCTCAGAAGAAAATGTCACTAGTTCCTTAAGGACAGAACGGCTAATCATTTCCAAAAGGTATATGATTGTTGTTGGGGAATCATCTTTCTTAACCATGGAGCACAGTCCTGTTTGCATGACGCTATGTTTGTTAGGTTTTATTTAAAGCTAAAGAAGCTCAAGAAGGACCTCCAATAAAAACGCAGAACTGTTTTGGATACTACTTTTTTTTCCCTCATTTTAAGTACAGCTGGAAACCCTGGTGGCGTAAAGGTTAAGTGCTTCAGCTACTAACCAAAAGATTGGCAGTTCAAATCCACTAGGCATTTAAACTCTATGGGACAGTTCTACTCTGTTTATAGGGTCACTATGAGTCAGAATCGACTCAGTGGCAGTGGGTTTTTGTTGTTGTTGTTGTTTAATTACAGCTGTTCCTTTTACTTAAGTAGGAGAACAGCAAAGACTTGTTGGATTTGACATTTTTAAAAAATATATATATTTTATTGTAGTTTAAGTGAAAGTTTACAATTCAAGTAAATTTGTCATACAAAAACTTATACACACATTGCTACTTAAGTCTAGCTGCTCTCCCCAAACCGTCTTATCCACCCTGTATTCCTGTGACCATTGAACCAGCTCCTGCTCTCTTCTCTTGCCTCTAGACAGGAGATGCCCAGTTAAGTCTCATATACCTACTTAAGTCAAGAAGCACACACTTTGGTAGTATCATTATATGTCTTATACTCCACCCTAATCTTTGTTTGAAGAGTTGGCTTTGGGAATGCTTTCAGTTCTGGGCTAGAGAATTAGGGAGCATGGCTTCTAGGGACCCTCTAGTCTATTGGATAGTCAAGTTTGCTGTTTTTAGTAGGATTTGAGTTCTGCATCCTGTTTTTCTCCTGCTTCCCTGGGGAGTCACTGTTGTGCTCCCTGTCAGGGAAGTCATGGGTGTTGAGCAGGCATCATCTAGTTCTTCTGGCTTCAAGCTGATGCAGTCACGATATTACATGTCTCTTTCTTGATGGCTTTCTTTCAGACAACATCGTCCAAGTTCAAAAAGCAGAAAAGAAATGCCAAGGTAAGCCCATTAGTGGATTAGTTGTTTGTGCTCACCCTCCTAGACTCAAATAAGAATCAAGGAACTCTTGGGAATCTTATCTGAGTTGGGGAAGAATTTATTCTGCCAACATTGAGGACACAACACACAAGACGTAAGTTCAGTTCCTGAGCTCACCACTTACTCATGATCGTGTTTTCAAGCACTTTACGTATGCAGTCTTCCAGCAAGTATTAGAAGGGTCTCAATGAGGCACATGATCTTCAAGGTGCTAAAGATGGAACAGACATAGCAAAACTTTTCCCTAATAACAAGCTAGGTCTCAGGTGCATCAGAATCTCTGTGATACCTGCAAATCCACACATTCTCTTCAAACCTACTGAGTTGGGATCTCTTTTGCAGAACATGGGGGTCCTTATGTTAGCAGGCATAAGCGAGGCCCAAATATGGAAATGACAGGGTTTCTCTTTCACAGGCTTTCCTAGTGCAGGAGAATCACATGTAGATACTTCATAGCAGGAATGAGCTAAGACGTTTAACAGAAATACACACACACATACATAGCCTTCTGGAAATACACTCAGACTGTTTTTGAAATCTAAAGAAGTTGAAAAATATCTACTTCCTATGTTTTGTGAGAGGATCGGCTGGGACAGGAATGCAAAAGAAAAAGCTTCATAAATATGTATTACTGATATAAACATGTAAATACAGGTTTATGCACACATATATATGCATGAATATATATGTGTATAGTGTTTCAGTGTCGTGTCTATCTTATACAAAGCCAAGCATGTATGTGTTGAGTTGGCTCCAACTCGGCAACCTCACGTGTGTCACAGCAGAACTGCACTCCACAGGATTTTCAGCAGATGCTTTTCAGAGGTGGACTGACTACCTTTCTTCCAAGGTGCTTTTGTGTGGACAGGAACATCTAACCTTTCAGTTAGCAGCGAAGTACATGAACTGGTTATACCACTCTGGCATTCTGAGCCTGTGTTAACCCCCATTATTTGGAAAGGTTAAAACAAACACACTTACTAAGCTCTTAAAGTTGTTTAGCAAATGAGATATACTCCATATTCTAAGACTACTAGGAAGCTACATAAAACACTTTAAAAAAATCTAAAATTATACTTCCCCTAGACTTTTAGTATTCCATTATTGGGGTATGTGTGTGTGTTTCTGATTTCTTATATATGTATGTATGTATGTATATGGCATATATGTATAGGTATATATATAGGCTTTCTGTATTTTATGGCACTTGGCTTGGCTTATATAGGTATATATAGATATAGAAATATATATGTATATATGAATATACATTATCTACATAGGTATATATAGATATACATATATATGCACACATGTATACACACACATGTATATATACACACATATACCCTTATGATTGTTTTCTCCAATGTATTTTGTTGGGCAAAACAAAATTCTGGTCAAGCCAAATTAATACAAAATAGTACAACATTCAATATTTGTAAGTCCGGATAATTTTTCTTCAGCATCTTATTAATAGATTAGAAAAGTAACACAAGTTTTGTTTAAGCTCCTAGCTTTGTATTTGAGTTAAGTTTTGTGCTAATCTATAAACAGTAATCCCTGAAACACAAAATTCTGGAGAATTCCTTTTCCCTGTTCTTCACTGCCTTTAGATACTATTTGCCTGCAGACATTTCGGTAGCCTTTTCTTTATCCCCAATGAGGAGTTAGCCAACTCCGCACTCTCAAGGCCATCTGTAACAACAGCCACAAAAGCATAGATAGAAGTTTTGCCTTCTAAAACCTTTGCTGGGCAATATCCCTACTCTTAGAATCTTCATTTTGACATTTGTCCCCAGTCACTGACCAACTAGGGTAAACATGAAAGCGCTTAAGGATGTTCTCTTCAGCTGTTCTGAAAACGTCATTAGGTTGAAGGAAACACTCTTCACTCCCATGCCTTCTGCCTCTTTTGAAGCCCTGTTCAGCTTTTGGAAACCCTTGTGGCCTAGTGAGTTAAGTGCTATGTCTGCTAACACAAAAGGTCAACAGTTCAAATCCAACAGGTAGGTGCTCCTTGGAAACATTAAGGGGTAGTTACACTCTGACCTCTAGGGTTGCTATGAGTCGGACCTGACTTGATGGCAGTGGGTGGGTTCAGCTATTGACTACTAACTGAAAGGTTGGAGGCTCAAACCCACCCAGAGGTGCCTCAGAAGGAAAGCCTAACATCTACTTCTGAAAAGTCATAGCCTTGGAAACCTAAAGGAGCACAGTTCCACTCTGACGCACATGGGGCCTTCACGAGTCAGAAATGACTTAAGGGCAACTAGTTCATTTGTTATTATTTATTTACTTGGGTTGGGGTTTGTATAGCTCACCACAGCCTGGACTTCTTGTGTTAAACAATGCACTTTGATATGAACTCATCAAATGCTTTTCTCTGATGGGGTGCAGAATTCAGAAAATTTCTTGTCTGAAATATCTACAAGGAACATTCTCCAGTTTGTAAGGCAAGACATTTGAGATGAATCTAGCAACTGGCCAAAAACATCATTGGCTTTTCAAGGTGTTGTCAGGCTAAAACCCACTGAAATTCATATTATTTTCTTTCATACCTGATTTCTTTTTCAGAGACTGTGAATTCAGCAACTGGTGAGACCTTACCTGAAAAGAATAATTTAATGTCCCCATTCAGTTACTTGTCAATTACAAGGCCTGAGATTCTTCTGGGAGTATCTCAGGATGTCTGGTTCTTATTCATTACTAGAAGTTGTTATGAGGACCTTGTACATAGGCCAAAAACAATCATTGGGATAGAACAAGGGGATACTCACACTATTCCAAATCAGGAATAGTACGAATCAGAGTTGTATCCTTTCACCATACTTAACTCAATCTGTATGCTGAGTTAGGAATCTGAGAAGCTGTACTATACTGAGAAGAATTCAACATCAGAATTGGGAGGAAGCCAAGCCAAAGCCATGTGCCGTCGAGTCGAATCCGACTCATGGGTCGCCATGACAATTGGGAGGAAGACTCATTAATAATCCACCTTACTCAAATGATGCAACCTTGCTTGCTGAAAGTGAAGAAGGCTTGAAGCACTTACTGATGAAGACTGAAGACTACAGCCTTCAGGATGGATTATATCTCAACATAAAGAAAATAATAATTATTATAACTAGACTAATAAGTAGCATTATGATAGATGAAAAAAAAGTTGTCAAAGATGTTACTTTACTTGGATCCTCAATCAACAGCCATGGAAGCAGCAGTCAAAAAATTAAATAACATATCACATTGGGTAAGTCTGCTGAAAGGGCCTCTTTGAGGACTAAGGTAAGCCTGACTCAAGCCACGATTTCCATCATCTAATATGCGAGCAAAAGATAGATAATGAATAAGGAAGATATAAGAAGAATTGGTGTGTATGAATTACAGCGTTGGTGAAGAATGTTGACTATATCTCAGACTGTCAGAAGAACAAACAAATCTGTCTTGGAAGAAGTACATAGAATGTTTCTCAGAGGGGCAGATGTCAACACTTCAAACATGTTATCAGGAGGGACCAGTCCCTGGAGAAATACATCGTTCTATAAAGTAGAAGGTCAGTGAAAGAGAGACTCTCAATGAGATGAGTTGACACTGTGACTGCATCTAGGGGCTTAAGTGTAACAGTAATTGTGGGGATGGTATAGAACCAGGAAGTGCTTTGTTCTGTTATGTATGGGGTCACTATGCGTAGGAACCTACCCAACAACACCTAATAACAACATCATAAATAGTTCGTCTTGTGGGAGAGGGCTGCAAATTTGAGGAGAGTGATTTAATTTCCTGTGACTCATTTTTTTTCCCTGATAAGTATAGTAGTATTTACCTCACACAGTTATTGTGAGGATTAAATAAAAAATACTATGTTTTACACGGGGAACCCTGGTGGTGTAAGTGGTTAAGTGCTATGGCTGCTAACCAAAAGGCCAGCAGTTTGAATCCTCCAGGAGCTCCCTGAAAACTCTATGGGGCAGTTCTACTCTCTCCTATAGAGTCACTGCACGTCAAAGTTGACTAGATGGCCCTGTTTGTGTGTACGTGTGTGTGCCTGTGTGTGTTTTAAAGTATATTTTACACAAATAAGGTGAGCCTTCTGTTAACTGTACCCTACCTCCCGTAAGGTATTTTTTTAAGCTCTCTATGCTAATTTTTTTACAGCAACATGTTTAAAAAAATGACGTAGCAGTGCTTACAGAAATACCTCCTGGGGGATGACGCAGTTGGCACACAAATGTAGAAGGCATCGTATTATTTTTGTAAAAATGCAAAATGCAGTGCTGTCGAGTTGTGTCCGACTCATGGCGACCCTAGAGATCAAATACAGTATATTAAAGCATGCGATAGTATGAATAAACCTAAAAAACCTTATGGCGAGTGAAATGAGTTACCAAAGGATGAAAACACCATGATCCCACTGATATTAAATAAATAAATGTACAGAAATCGAAGATGATTAGTTGTTACTAGGGAAAGAAGGGTGGGGAAAGGGGACTTTTTGTGCTGATGTTGGTGGGTTGATGTGGAAAAGGATCAGGTTTGCACAGCATGAAGAATGCAGTCAATGTCAGTGAACTGTACATATGGAAACTGTTGAATTGGTGGAGGTTTTGTTGTACAGAATCACATTAAAGAGCCCAGCACGTAGTAGGTCTGTTGCTAACGAAAAAATTTAGAACACAAATCTACCGAATGCACTTTTTTATGGTCTATTATTTTCTAAATAAGCAGGCCTCTTAAGTATCCTTAGTACTGCTTTTGTTCTTCCAGCATGAGGCTTTTGGAAATTTCCATAAAGTCTGAGGAGCCTCTTCTCTCCCAGTGTTGTTAAGTCTGAGGTGATAGAAAGTTTTGCTTTGAGAAAATTAGGGCCACGTTCCCAAGATGACAACAGCATCTATCAATAAGACCTGAGAAGCATAAGACTGCCTTAAAAATGATTCTTGTTTAAAAAAAAAAAACAAAAAACACTCCTTGTTTGAAAACCCCCAAATTGTGACCAGTTCTAGTTTCTTTCTTCTCTCTCTATTTTCTTTCTTTTTTTTTTTTTTATCTGTCAACTCCCTCCTTTCTGGCAATCATTCTGTGGACTAAAAATAGTTTTACCCTAAACCCAAACTGAACTAGCTTCAGATTTTTCTTTATACTTCACAGTCTTCTCACTGCCCTAATTCTCATCTCTGACTATCATGCCGGAATGTTATAGAGAGAAGGCGTTTTGTTTATTTGAACGAGGCCAGTGACCTTTCCAAGTATTCTCATCATGTGCTGCATATTACATGGACTACCTTCTGTGCCTAATGAACAAATATGATCACATTCCAGGGCCTTATAGGATAAAGCTACATTTCCCCTCAGGTCATCAGCTTTTGAAAGAGCTGTCCTGCAGAATGTAGAACGTTGACATGATATAGATGAAGACACATCTTGACAGGAGCGCATTCTGCCACAATTGTTATGTGTGAACTTCAGAAGTTTTGGACTCTAAGCTCGGACACACTGCCAAGAATTTGGATTCCTTTTTAAAGTATCCAGATGTCTTATGTCTGCAGAACTGGGCTTTGAGAAATTGTTTATTTGTTGGTTTATATCAGGACAAGAAAGAGTACATTGCCTTCTTGATTCTAATTCAAATCACTTCCAGAGTCTGAGAAACATAACCTTGCCTTCAGATGCCTATTTTTATCTTTTAATGTTCTTTGGTGAACTTTTTGACTGGATCAAAGCTGAGTTTATTTTATATATATATATATAAAATTTCATTTTAAGCAAAGTCAAAATGTTAAATATCGTTTAATAGTAGAAAATAGAGATGTAGATTGAGAGATGCAGAAACTATTAGAAGCTGACTTTTTATAACCTTAACGTTTCTCCACAAACACAATGGGAAACAAAAACAAACAAAAAAGTGATCCAGCTACCACTAGTTTGTTTCTGGTTCTCGCAACCCCTTGTGTTTAGAGTATAACAGCTCCATCAACAGCTGTGATCTTTTGGAATCAGTTCACCAGACCTTTCATCCGAGATGTAACTCTGTCAGGAGTTACCTGTTAAGAGAGCTCTCGACAGAGTTACCTATTAAGAGAGCTTAACCTTAAGTACCACCCAGGGACTGCATAAAGGGACATCAAGCTTGGCCTTGATGAGCTACCTCCATTGTTTGTGGTCCTGAATATATCAAGTGCTAGAGCAGCTCAATGAGCTGTATACAGCCACCTCTGTATGAAGGTCTCAGTGATACAACAATGGTGTCAGCTAAATGACTGAGGTGTAAGCTAAGCTTATTGCTCTTTGACTCATTTTTACTACCATTGATCTAAAACATAAATAGCACCAAAACCTAACCCATTGCTGTCAAATCGATTCTGACTGATAGCAACCCTATAGAACAAAGGTACAGCTGCTCCATAGAGTTTCCAAAGAGATCCTGGCAGAACTGAACTGCCAACCTCCTGATTAGCAGCTGTAGCACTTAACCACTATGCCACCAGGGTTTCGAGTTACATTACCTCTTGAAAAGTTTGACCTACTTGGCTTATGTGTTGCTATGATATTGGAAGCTATGTCAGCTGTATTTCAAATATCAATAGAATCATTTATGGTGGATGGGTTTCAGTGGAGCTTCCCAACTAAGACAGGCTAGGAAGAAAGCATTCAAGTTCTCCATGTGGGATTTAGTCATTGAAAGTCTAGTAGATCAAAATAAGACATCATCTGACTTGCTGACTTTGGACACACCATCAGAAGAAGTCAATCACCAGAGGAGGACACTGTGTTTGGTGAAGTAGCCAAGCAAGCATAAAGGGGACCCTTCATGAAATGAAATGACACAATATTGACAATGATGATGAACATGAACATGCTGGGGATTGTGAGAATGAAGCAGGAACAGACGTTTTGTTCTGTTATCCACAAGGTTGCCACGATTTGGAGCTGACTTAATGACAGCTAACTATGTATGCAGATCTAATGGTTACACTGGGAAATTCATGTTACCTAAGAGCAGGGTTTTTGACTCTTCCATTCACTTCTATGTGCACAGTGCCTAGAAAGATACAGGACACAGGTTGGTTGCTTCATGTACATTTATTAAATGAATTCATGGCTCAGATCAAAATTACAAATGGCTTCCATTGTGAGCATAACAATCAGACACAGATTGTTACATGTTTGTTTGAGGTGAAAGTTAGTTGTTTTTTTTTTTTCCCCCCACAATAAAGCATGAACCCTTCATGGAAATGGTTTGATCAAGGTAATAAAAAGGGCCTGAACTTTAAACTTGCTAGTAGGGTAAGGGTGTAGCTCTCTGTGGGGTGACACCTGGGTGATACCAAGAATTGGTATTCACATGCTTTCACATGGAAACCCTGGTGGCATAGTGGGTTAAGTGCTGTATCATCTGAGATCCAAAAGGACAGCAGTTCAAATCCACTAGGTGTACTTTGGAAACCCAATGGGGACAGTTCTTCTCTGACCTCTAGGGTCGCTATGAGTCAGAACTGACTCGATGGCAGAGGGTTTGTTTTTATTTTCCTTCATATTGAAATCTATTCACATCTTCATGGCCACTATGTTTCCAAATCTTTCAAACACTAATGATTTTCATAATTCTGATTAGTGGGTCCTATTCTTTATTTTTATGCATCATCTAGATGTTCCTTAACCTTAATGAACTTACGGTCATCTTCTCACACTGTTCCAGAAAACCAAATGACAGTGTGCACAGATCACATTAAAGGGAAGCTCTTTGCATCCAGGATAAGAGCAATCATTGTGTGAACTGTCTAGACAACTATCGGAACACTGATAAAGAAGGGCTAGATCCTGGAAAGCTGTACTGTCACTAAGTCTAATATCAAGTTGTTATTTTGTGTATTTGTTTGCGTTTCTACCAGTGAGGTCCTTGAAAACAGGCAGGCTCCAAGAGGAGGAAAGAAAGAGAAACTTCTACTAGACATCTGTATGCTTAGGTACTTATTAGGAGGTCTATCACAGCACAATCAAGAGTTACTTCGTCCAACTTCCTACCTTGGGCACTGTTTATACTGAGAGAGAGAGAAAGAAAAGGACAATGTGGTCACTGTCTGCTGCATGTCAGCATTAGGTAAGGAGTGTATACATTTGGGGAAGACAGAGACTTTTATGGAGTATCTTCATGGTACCTCACTCAGCATCACCATGCTTCTCACCTTCAGTGATGCCATCAAGTGCTTCCCTTTTTATCTTTATACCTGGGAGTCAGCCACATTGCCAGGGAAGGTTAAACGAGATAATGCATGTAAAAGTGTTACCCAAACCATAACATGCCATGCCAGTATTAGACAGTGTCAGACACCCTGAGTTTATAAGAACTCCCTGGTACGTCATGCAGATCCTTCAGATGATCAGGAGAGGGTGTTTGGAGAGGGTGTCCTAAGAGCTAGTTACTGAAGGATTTGTCAGTCAGCTCTTGATGTATTTCACTTTTATCTCTCTTACCTAATGGGTGATATAGCTTTTACTGCTTTTCTGGATTCCTAGGACCTAGAAGTTAAAAGTCTCAACTGACTGAGGATGCACCTGGCAGCAAGAAGGAAGAACAAGCTGGTTCCCCCTCGAATGGCTGTTACAGCTGGGAAGTAAATTGTGAGATTCCTAGCACAGGAAGCCATTTCTAGAGTTTGAAGCAAACCGTAGTCTTCCCCTAAACTCTGATTCTGGTTCCAACAGCTGGCAGTATCAACAGCACAACAACTCTGTAGCTTCTCAAAAAACAGAAGATTCAGTCAAGTAAAAGGAGAGTGGACAAGTGGGGTGGCAGGGATTCGTCATCAACAAACTACTAGATTCCTCTTCGTCAGGAAAGAGAGAGCCAGATTTGTATAAATTAGGGCAGTAGTTAGACTTAAATTCATATGAGCTTAAGAAAAAGTTCCTTTTCCATGAAGGTTCACCAAGTTGTACCCATGCTTTTGTCATACAGTTTAGGACTTTAGAGAAGGGAGTTTTAGGTAGGTGCAGATGTGATGGCATTTGTTAACTGACCAGAGAAGAAAGTGCTGGTCTTTGTTGTATGGGAAAACTGAGCTTGGGTAATGATAGACAATCTTTTTGGAGTTTGCAGAACCTTCCACTCACCAGAGTAATGGCTGTGGTGACACTCTGTTATCAGAAGACTCAAAGAAGCTTTCACAACGCTGGCTGGACATTAATAATCCTCCAAACTCTCCCAGTCATATTTCCCCATCCATACTCATACCAGATCAATTGAATCAAAAACTCCCACATCCAAGACTTAGGTAGCCACTCATTTTTTAGATATAGCCAGCTTGCCAGCTTCTTTCACTGACAGCTGCAAATAGCTACTAAATTTATGTAAAATTCATTGATGGTGCTCTTTGAGTCCTCATATTATCACATTTCTTTTTTCCAAAGCTGACAAAGAGATTATACTAGACTGCTGAATGCAAGATTTCCATAGCTTTGGTGGACATAAGGACTATTGTCAAAACTGGAGATTAGATGTTTCCAAGGAGATCAAGACTCTAAGAGACATTAAAGAGTAATCAGGCCAACGGTAGCCCATTAAAGATTCCAACAATCTTCAATACAGTGACCTAGCTACTTTTTTTTCATCTTTCTTTGCTATTATTTATCCCCAATTCAAAAGATTCTGAGTGATACCAGCCAGAGCAGAAATTGCCAGACACTTGAGTTTAGACAGAGTATCAGAGGCTGTTCTAGCAGAGAGGACACTTCATACTTCTGTGGTTAGTTGACTGATGGATGTCATTAAACAAAGACAACCTAGGGCTTAGAAGTGTATCAGCAGACATGGGGAGAGGTATAACATGTACAAGACGGGGAGCAGACAGAATCTTGTAGAACAACAGAAGCCATGTAATTCCAGTCTTTTTTTTTTTTGGTGTCAATTCTATTTTTTGTAGGTGTGCAACTGGTTGGTAGCAATTATAATAAGTGTGCAACGCTGCTCTTTAATGTGAGTTTTCTATCACTGTTCACTTTTCCACTTCCATCCTGCCTTTGGTAATCACTAATAAACTTGTTCTGTATACATTTACCTTTTCATGTCTTTTTATGTAAGTGAGGCCATCTGATATTTGTCTTTTTGTGACTGGCTTGTTTCCCTCAGCATAACGTCTTTAGGCTCCATCCATACTGTCACATGTGTTGAGACTTCATTCCTCCTACCACTTGAGTAGTATTCCTTCGTGTGCATATACCACATTTTTTTATATCTAGTCATCTTGCAGTGGGCATTGAAGTTCTTTCGACCTTTTAACAGTGCTGCAGTCAACACTGGTGTACACATCTCTTTAGTTCCTGCTTTCAAAATTTTGGATGTATGACCTAGGAGTGGAATTGCTGGATCATATGGCAGTCTTATTTTTAGCTTTTTGAGCAGCCACCACATTGTTTTCCACAATGGCTCTACCATTTTGAATCCAGCAATGAATGAGGGTTCCAGTTCCCACATATCCTTGCTAACAGTTGTTAGTTATCTGGGTTTTCTTTTTCTTTTTTTAAATTTTATGCATCCTAAAACCCAAACTCACTGCTTTAGGGTCAATTCAGACTCACAGCAACCCTATATGACACAGCAGGTCTGCCCTATAGAGTTCTCAAGAAATGCTTGGTGGCTTTGAACTGCCAACCTTTTAGTCAGCACCCACAGCACTTAACCACTGTGCCACCAAGATCACCCATCCTAGTGGGAGTGAAATGGTGTTGACTTATGTCTCCTTGATGGCTAATGATGCTGAGCCCCTTTTCATATGTTTGAATGTTTTCTTTGGTGAAATGTTGACAAGTCCTTTGCCCATTTCATGACTGGGTTGTCTTTTTGTTGTGAACGTGTCAAATATTTATGTATGTTTCAGTTATTACATTCTTGTTGGATGCATGTTTCCAAAGATATTCTCCCAATTGGTCGTTTATCTTTTCGCTTTTTCCACAAGGTCTTTTGATGAACCAAAGTTTTTACTTTTTGTGAAGTCTCATTTATTTACTGTATCTTTTGCTATCTGTACTTATAATAGATAAACCATTGTTGAAAGCTAGGCCTGATAACATTGTCCCTACTTGTTCTAAGACTTTTATGGTTTTAGTTTGTACATTTTGAGCCATGCTGGTCTTGAATTATGGGAGATCTTGTCAGTCTCCAGGAGAACTTGGGGATACTCAGGAAAGGGGTGCCAGAGAAAGCCAAGCACAACTTATTGCACGGAGACAGAACAAATTTTATTTAACTGGAAGGGTTACAATTTTGTCTTATGGGACAAGCTAGGAGTCTGCCCTCTAGAAATGGGGAACAGAATTTGTCCAACAGCCAAGAGAACTTCACGCTTGGTTGAAGAACTGCTGGTCTACAGCTCCCTGAATTCCCCTTACCCAAGGTCAAGATGATTTCCAGAGTCATTTCAAGGCCAGACCTGCATGTTGGGGTTAAGGGGTTCCAGCTTCCAAGGTTAGAAAGATACAGCAGCAGGGAGCCAAATGGATTATCACCATTAGTTTTTTTTTTTTTTTAAAACTCAATTCCACACTTCTTACTCAACTACCGTTTTGTTATATGGACATATTCTAAGAAGATGTTTGGAGAAAGATAAATAAACTGTATGAAGTCAAGCACATTTAGGGACTACAGCAATATAGTCAAAGTGACTAAGTCTCAAGACCAAAATCATTTACTGAAGACAAGAGCCAAATGCATTTGGCTTTCTTTTGTGCCCTAGAGTGTCCAGCATCATGTGGGACACACAATGTGTTAAATAAATGTGCAACTAGAAAATTATAACTCTGCTGGAGGTTTAATTACTGATAAAAGAATAAAATTTTAAAAGTCCCCATTTCAATATAGCTGTATATGCACACTTATTTTCAAATGTGTTTTAGTCTTCTTTAAGTTTTAAAAAATCTGAATTTTTTTTATTCTTACTTTAAAACAGAAAATCCTAAATCTCTGGAAGATATCCTGCTAACAAATAATAGCTGTTAATTAATAACAGCTATTATTAATGTGCGTGCACACACACACACACACACACACTTATATGCAGAAACAACCAACAATAAAACTACCCTGGAAAGGAGTTTGGGGAGTGGTGTGTTAATCCGCATACTGCTGAGTTAGCAACTAAATAACCGGCTACATACACCCCCTTTTGTATCATCAAATAGTGTGCATTCTTAAAGTGATAATGGAACTAAATTTGGAGAGAACAGGCTCTTAAGTTTCAATTTATTTGTTTCACAATCACAGCCTCAAGCTGAAGGGAAAATTACGCTGCCGTTTGATAAATAAAGCACTATGCATTCACAAACAAAATGCAAAATGAAAACTTTTAGAACTTCAAATAATCAAGGATCTTAGATTAATTCCATCGGCGGTTGAGAGTTTTTTTGTTGTTGTGAATTTGCTGGAGAATTTAGTCTGAAAGCACTCTAACTAGTGTCTGATTATATCAATGTCTCTATTTCCTTTTAGAACACACATCTGTTGTTGTGGGGGGTTTTCGGAGGGGAGAGTGTGGTTGTGGTTATTATGGAAATATGGCAAAACCAAATATTTCAAAGCAGATGAGAAGAAACCCACCAACAGTTGGCTCACAAATGTTGTAACGCTTTCCACACCCCAGCACAAAGCAAGCAGCAGCAACAGCAGTATTCCTGGTGGCCTCTGGTTTCTCTCTTTCAAATACTGTGCTGCTCTTGTTCCTTAACTGACTGGAGACTGCGCTCCCCCTTTATTCCCTCTTTCTCTCTCTTGTTTAATTGTTGTTACTCTGTTTTGCCTGAAAGCTGCAGTATCTCACTGTTCATTATTCCTGGTTCAGTCAAATCCTGTCCAAATTTAACTCATTCTTCCCTGGAGTTATTCTTTAGCTCTTGTCCTATCAAAGACAGATAAAATGAAAATTACTGTAACCTTTCTTAAATGTTGTCATGGAGTATACAGATAACTCTTTTAATTTCCTCAATTCTTATTTTATCAGGCTGTTTTTACTTTACTGTTTAAAATTTCCAATTAGAAATGTTTCTAATTATTGACAAGAAATTCTTTTTCTTCCAAACCCCTAAAGTTCCACCACATTTCATTCCTGTCTCCCATACAGACCTAGTTCTGTTGAAACTGTTTTCACTTTATATCACCTTTTCTGTCTACCTTACTGCGAACTTTTAAAAGGAACATTCTCAGACTCTAACCTGTAGCTAGAAGACAGAAAATAAGAAAAAGAAGAAGGGTGGGGATCTGGATTCTCAGATTAGCATCACATTCCAGAGTATGCAACTTGAATTAAGTGCAGCCATCAGAAAACCATAGAAATGGGAAGGTTGCTATTGTTTAAGTTCATGATGATTTGCCCTGTGCATTAGAGTGGTTGTTTGTACCACATTTTATTGTGATGTCTTATTCTTATTTAGTGGAACAGTAATTGGGTCTTAAACATGATAAAGTGTCTGAAAGGCTGCGTTGGTAACTGAGCTGTCTACAGCAAGTTTTTAACTCTAGTTAAAGAAGGTTAATCAAAGCTAATGAATCTGCTTTATCCATTGCCATGAGTTTATCAAAAAAACATGCCATGAGGTGAGTGAACTGAAATCTGGATTGTTCAGCTGTGGAGGCAAATACACTTTTAGCATAATAACTCTACGAGCGTCTCTGGGCACTTGCATGGTAGATACCTAGTAGCCCAGCAGTCTTCTCACTTTTGTGCTGCTTACTCTTGTGCCATTAAAAAATAGGAATCTTATAAAAATACCAAGGAAGAAATAACAATCACGTGCTACAGCCTCTGGTGTGAGAATATCAAGAGACTGTTGCATTCAGATCTTCGGTAGGGCTCTGCTCTTACACTATGAGGAGCCCCCTAATAAGGCTAATTCATTAGAACAAGCATTTGTTACTAAAACAGGCCATGAAGGACCACAGGCATCCCAGCCAGACAGTGCTGCAATTAAAGTTGCCTCCCTTGAAAATGCAGGCTGCCCACCAACTCACATCAATGAGTTTTGCATTGTTTTCTTATTAGAAATGTGATCAAAGCATGCAAGTTCATAATTTTGGGGGTGGCAGAGGAAAAATAAGTCTCCGTTCATGACATCATTTTGCTCACTGTAAATAAGCATTTTTTTAAAAAGAAGAATTTGACTTGTTTGTGTGTGTCCTTTTTTCAAGAAGTAAAGAAGTCTATATGGGGACTGCACCTCCCTGCCTTGACAGCAAGGGGCCCTGGTGCCACAGGGGTGAAAGTCCTCAGCTGCTAACCAAAAGGTCAGTGGTTCAAACCCACCAGCCACTCTGTGGGAGGAAGATGTGGCAACCTGCTTCCATTAAGATTTATGGCCAGCCTTGGAAAAGCTAGGAGCAGCTCTACCCTGTCCTATAGGGCCACTAGAAGTTGGGTGGGCCTTGAAAGCATTGCCTTGTTGGATTAAAGAAGAAAAAAAAACTCTCTCAGCAAGTGATCATCCTTGGTTGCAAGGATGATTCACAGTGGTTTCAAGTCTTTAATCTTAATGCCAGCATTTATAGAAAACACATACACAGTTTTCACCGACACCTTTTTCCTCCTTCACTGCTCAGCAGCACTGTGGCAGGAGATTCATAGCAGGCAGCGTGGCTGCTGGCATGGCAAGCCCCCTGCTAACGAGTGACAGAAAGAAGGGGCGGAGGGCCATTGTTCCTTTCCCTTTTGCTCTCTTTTTAAATCGAAATAATATTTGTACTTTGGCAGGAGGGCATGAACAAGAGATCTAGGTATAAAACAAAGCAGCACTCCAACTGATAGAGGGAGGGGGGAAAAAATCCCAGTGACTGAGTAAGTGTAGCTTTGGTTTGGGGAAGGCCAGAACCAAATCACAGGTTTCAAAGGCATATTTTCCAGTTTCACAAGCCACAGCCTCCTCGATGAAAACTAGTTGCGATATTCAGTGCTTGCTAGGCCTCAGCTAATTAGAAAAAATGGGCTCTTTTTTTTTTTCTTTCTTTCTTTTCCTTTCTTTAGCACCTTTTCTTTCAAGCATTTAGTCTCAGGAGGGGGATCCAGGCTCTTGGCTGGGCTGTTTTGAAAACAAGCCTTTGAATGCCTCTCCCTAATTCACGCCTTTTGTTTTTCAGCTTTTGTGTTTGCCAGTTTGACCATATAACGTTATACATCTGGTGTATAGCTTGTTGGGGGCTTTTTTCTCCCAGGGATCCTATGCATTCCCTATAGGACCCTCCTGAGTTTCAATTTGAGCGATCGTGTAACATAAAGGGGTGAAGGAGGGACTAGGAAGCTGGGGATGGGGGGGAAGAGAAGGAAGCCAAAGGAGGGAGGAGGCCTGGGGGGAAGACTGAGAGAGAAATGAGTGAAACATAAAAAAAAAAAGTTGAAAAGAATTCTTTTGCTCTCTCCTTTTCTTCTCACTGTTGCGACTGGACCCTGAGTCAGCTGGCGACAAGGCCTTGGTGGGAAAATGACGGGGCCACAGAATAGATAACTCATTGGAATTCTGGCAACATATTCGTAAATAAAACAAAAGTGGGGAGGCGGGCTGGGGGAGGGCGTGGGTTTCTGGGGAGGCTCCGCGCTGCACCGGCAGCGGCGAGGGCGACGTTTCCAGGGCCAGCTCCCTGGCTGGCTTCTTGCAGGGGAAATCGAAGATAGCCGAGGGAAAGGAATTCGGACGGCTTTGCCCAGGCTTGTTTAGCAGACTTCTTGCAGCTGGAGATGTTTATTATTGCAGCTACGAAGCTCTTGTAAAAACACTTTTCAGGACGGAGAAAGCTGAAAATAGCCATCTTGCTTTTGCGAGTGTGCGTGTTCTGGGCTGCAGAGAGGCTTTTCTGTTACAATCTGAACATACCTGGGCATGGCTGGTTTCCTCTTCCTCTTGGAGAGAAAGCACCCAGATTTAGTTAGCGCATTTCTTTCCCCACCCTATCTTTCATGTCCACCTTTGATTAAACAGCTTGGAGATGTCTGGGAATTATGGTGTTTATATCAGCTTGTTGGTGGTAAACGCTCCCAGTCTTCTAGCTGAGTTTGCTGTTCGTGAAAATTGTTGGGTAGTCTTCTAGCCAAGTGCCGTCGAGTCGGATCCGACTCGTGGTAGTCTTCTAGATAACCTCAGTTGCAGTGTCTGAAAAGGGACACAGGGTAACACTAAAGTCATGATCCTTAGTTTTTACAAACCGTATATACCCCTTATAATGGGATATAGAGAGACAATTATATATGTTGGCTGTGTATATATAATTTGTATGTGTCTATGTAGGTGTTGTGTGGTTGTGATTTGTACATTATCCCAACACTTCAAAATATCCTCCTGTATGCTTGACAACTTGAGGCATAATAAAGCCTAGAGTAAATTAGACGACAGCACATTTGATGCTGATACTTAAAGGTAGTGCTGGTAACCATCTCTCTGTCTCTTCCTCAACTGCTGAACAATTTCAAAAGCAATACTAGACAGGAAAGCAAACTAAACATACTTTAGTGTAACACTTATGAGGTATTTTTGTTTTCCTGAATTCTAGGAAGGGTTGGATAGGTACGTAATTTGTTTCAAGTACAGAAATGTGGAAAATACAGCAAGCTGCAGAATATTGTGGAAGGTTCTACAGTTCAGTGTGCAGAGTTTATTTCAGATATGATGCAACTCCTGGGTATACTTTTCAAAAATAGCTATGGATTACACTGTGAGAAATCTTACCGAAAAAAATACCTCATTTTCTTTCATATTTTTGGAACTGAGGCTAGCAGCTGAGTAACCCCTTGCGAAGAGTGTTTCTAGGTATAAAGCTATTCTAGGTATAAAGCTTTATCACTTGACTATCTTTAACCAATCCAACCAGCTGACCAGTAACGCTGTTTCGAGGGTTACCACAATTAAGTCAGCAAATGTTTCTGAGGAAAGGTAAACTCACTTTCTTTTTTTTAAAGCTTTCAAACTAAAACACTTTGCTATTCCAATCAGACATGTAATTATACAATAGGTTAATTTTCAAGCATCTGTTTTTTCCTAAACATTCATCAAACTAGTAGAAAACGCCTGCCACCCAGCTTTGGGTTGTATCCTAATTCTCTGAGAAAGGTAACTGACTTTAGGAAAATATTTTCCTTAACAAAAAAAGACTTGTTTATTTACTCTGAATTCCTTGCACGGTTGTTGTCTGTTTTTTCTGTTTTGATTTTTAACCAATTTCAGAACATGGAAGAATAAAAGCATCAGCAACAGCAACCAAAACCAAAACATGGATTTTGGTTAAAATTCTTAACTGACTAGCTTAGCTTCAAAATACAAAACTGCCCCAGTAAGTGTGTCACACAGTGTAAGCACAGAAGGGTCTGTATTTTACTGCAAACACTGTATTGCATCTCACCCAAAGACTCCGAGAAAGCATGAGCTGCCTTTATTTATATTACAGCATCCATATTTATTATATTTTCAAGTATGCGTAACAGTTTGGTATCATTTTCTACAAGATCTCTTAGTCAGATTTAGACTCCAGCTTCCGTCTCCCCTCCGTTGCTCTCCCCGTTCACAAGTTTAGATCTAAAAGGAAGTGTTTTTTCTGTTTCCACAAAAACTGACTTCACTTTATGACAGAGCCTAGAATAAGGGACAGACTTGGTGGCAGGTAGTAGCAGCAACAGGAAAGTACAAGAGACAAATTGCAGTTCCTTACTTAAGAAAATAACATGCTGTTGACTGACCGACACCCTTTAAATTTTGGCTATTAACAACTCCTACAGTAACAGGGTCTGCCAATAACAAACTGGATTTCTAACATCCCCAAGGTAATAATAATCCACTAATTTGACTGTATCCCAGCTGGCCCTGTGCAGCAGTTTCTGTTTGGTTTTTGCAGTAAGGAAGCCTTATCTTCCTTTGGAAAAGAAAAGGGGGGAAGGGTGAAGCTAAGGGGGACTGGGGAGAGAAAACACATGGAAATTTAATGTGAAAGTTTCTTGTTGCAATAAAGCTGTTAAGTTTGGCATGAAGACTATTATCAGATGGTTCCTTTGACATTACTTGAGCCTTTCAGTAAGTAAGACAAGACTGAAGGATTAGGTTGTCAACTTTAGCCTGTCATCTTTAGTGGAGGTTGGAGGGGGGGAGACTGTTGCTTTTCTTTTTTCTCCCTCTTCTTTTTTTTTTTTTGTGTGTGTGTCTGGTTATATTTTCCTTCACACGCTTTGGAGACTATAGCCAAGATATTTAATAGAAGACAACCTCAGCCCCATGTTGATCATGGATGTCCTGCTTTTAAAGACAAGTGAGCCAACCAAGCTGCAAGGCTAGTCACTCTGTGCAAGTATGAATTTATCTAAAGAGGATTTCATGTGGAACCTCCTGGAGCCAGCAGGCCAACGCATGGCTGCACACTTTAAGAAAGTTAGTGGGCCTTCTCCCAATCAACTGTCAGACCACAGAAAAGGTCTGGAATGCGCTGACTTAAGCCAACAATATTTAGCCACTGAAGGAGCCCATAAGGCCCAAGATTTTGCTTTGTGGGAGCTGACAGGAAATATTGATACGTATCAAGTGACACTCGTGATGCAAAAATGGCAATGTGACTCCTTTCAGCACTGTCCCTGTTTACAAAACTGTCTCATGCTTTGAAAACAAGGTGAGAGCAGGGGGTACGCCAACCACATACTTCACTTAAGACTTATGGAAAAAGAAAAAATAAAGGCAGAACTTAGCTGAAGTCCTGTTTTCACTAAGCTGTGGTCACATGAAAGTAAAAAATGCTCCTCTTTTTAAATGAGATAATTTGTTAGACATGGAATTTGTAGCTTCTCTGGGTGTTCCGCTAACAGGTGGGCCCTGCGGGTAACCCCAAAATAATTCCTTCAGTTTATTAACATGGAAAACGTGTCAGCCATTATCCTTTGATGGGTTCGTCATTTTTAACATGGCTTCAGAGTATCCTAGAAATAACCTGGTTATCAAGTCTAAAAAGCAAATTCTGTGTTCAGGTCCTGTGAGTCGAAACTCTATTTTTGGGAGAAATTTGATCCATAATCCTAATGACTGATCACTTCTCGAGCTTTAACCACAATGGAAAAACAAAACGTAATGTCCTGTCTCGGGAAAATTTGACTGGGAACATTGAGCTGCTTAGATTAAGATTGGGTTGGAAGGTTTAATTTAAAAGAGAAGAAAAAAAAAAAAAAAGAATCACCCTTATTTATCAGAATACTCTAAACATTTCTCATCAGCAGTGTTGTGCCTGAGGTGATACCCTTGAAGATGCTGGAGGTGGCAATACCCGCTGGCAAGAACAGCACTTCTGAAATTCTGATTGTAGTTACTAGAAAGGAGAGTGAAGTTTGTTAACAGCACGATAAACACGGGGAGCTGTGGAAAAGAACCTGCTTGCTTTGTGAAGACGATCGCTTCCAGTTAAACAAAGAAATTTGGGGTCGTCTGCTTTTCATGAAAATAGCATACATATGGCCTTTGAAATATGTCACTGAAGATGGCTTTGCTCTAAGGTAGAATTTACCACTTTATAGCTTTTCAGCGGCAAGTCTCTGGCTGTTTTTTTTTTCTTCCATCTTTTGCCCTGCAGCCCAATATGAATGTCTGATCACTAGCACAATAGTTAAACATCTGAGTCTTTTTGAAGTGCCTTCAGTGGTACGATGATGTGATGGTTGATTGCCTAGCAGTTTAGAAAAGGACTTTATTCTGCCCCCTAGTGGTAGACATTGAAGTTTAATGACTGCTTCATAATGCGTTATGCCTGTTTTTCTTCCCATGTTTTAAGGACGCAGTGTAGTCTGAGAATTACTAATTCAATTTCTTCATCTTCAGTGAAATGTGTATTTTAAACAGAAAAATCTCTACACTGAATAAGGTCATGGAACTATGTGTTTTAGGTGCTTTGCTGTACTTTGCTAACAATACATAAATACATGCTATCGGTATAAACAGGCATTGTTCCTAGTACAATATCAGGGCTTATAAATGGATGCTGAACCAAGAAACAAGTTGTTGAGCCAAAATTATGAATGCATATGTAGATAGCCCCAAAATTCCATTGCCCTTGTATGGATTCTGACTCACAGCGACCTTATGTGTGTGCGTGTACATCTATCTAGCCAAAGAAAGCATTGAATACTGTAAAACCTTGTGA